>CM028133.1:734357500-744357500 GCA_016271365.2 Neoceratodus forsteri | reverse complement strand
ATTATCCCACATGTTCACAGTGATGAATATTGTTTGTATACATGGTGATTGGCATTGTATTATGTTTGTTGTGGTTATTGAATAAAAACTCCCTGACTCTTCCATAGGGGGTGCTGCAACTGGTGCTGGGGTGGCCATTCCAGAGTGTTCGTCGAACCACATGGATGTGGGTGAGGCTGGGGAACAGGTCTCCTTCCCAGCTTCAGCTTTGCTAGAGATCATTTCAGAAATTGTTTCTGATGAAAAGTTTGTGTTGGCCAGTGAGGTTCTGGTTGATCTGGTTACAGAGTTACCTGTTAGAGATGGGGCAGCAGCAACAGTTGGAGCAGAGGTGGGAGCAGCCAGTGCCCTCTCATTGCCGAAGCTTCAGAATTTACTTGCGGAAGAGGAACGCTATTTCACTCTTCATTGGATACAGCTTCAAAGGGAGCTATTGCAGTGGGGAACATGCCAAGGGATGGATGGTATACATCAGAGATTTGGGCTGACTGGAAGCATGGCTGAAGATACTGTGCATGGATCACAGGCAGTTTCTCCAATGGAGACAGATATTCTAGAAGCTGCATTATGTGCTACTGAAAACTCTCACTCTTCAGGCACTGTTTTTTTTTTCTGATGGAAAAGGGGGACAAGTTAATTCTTCTGCTGTTGGCAGAGAGCTTGACGCTGATGGAGTGCCTCCTCTGATGGAACCAGGAGGAAAAGGGCAGGACAATGGGGGGTTGGCATCTGCGGCTGAGCCTCCAGCTATGGAGGTGGATGGAAAGCTGCCGAATATCACTTTTACCTTTGGAGTATCATCAGAGAGTCCTGGTAAACTGGCCTTGGCACAGCAAAAACTTTCTATAGGGTCCAAAAAGGGGAGACAACTTTCTAAAGAAGCTCTGCCAAGTAGAGAACCCCAGGTTCCAGATGATTTTTTGGGCCACACTACAGGCCCTTCTACTGATAGGCTGGATGGGTGCAGGATGCTCTTGAGAGTTCAGGGCGGGTTAAATCTTTGGATGGAAAAGGCTGGGATGCTAATTTGTCTCATACCTTTGGGGGAACAACTGCTAAACCTTCAACAGTTCTCAGAGAACAAACTAAACCCATGGCTGTGAGTGAGGGTTCTCCTTCACAACTACCTCCTGGGCAGCAGCAATTTCTTGCTCCGATGACTCCTCTGCCTGCCTCTGCAGAAGGGCACTGAGGCATTTTGACTGACATCATGGAATTAGAGGGAGAAGGGTATAAGGGTGATGTACCAGAAATGAACACTGCTAGTTCCATTGTTTTGTAAGATACAGGTCCTGTTCAATCCCCTGTGGATCATACAGACCAAGCCCTGCCTGCATTAGACAACCAAGGGCCTCAACCAAGTATTCCCAATAAGGGACTTAACACCAATGTGTGGAACACTGATGTGAGGGGACATTTACTCCCTGAAATGATGAGACTCACCACAAGAT
Organism: Neoceratodus forsteri; assembly: GCA_016271365.2. Taxonomy (NCBI): domain Eukaryota; kingdom Metazoa; phylum Chordata; order Ceratodontiformes; family Ceratodontidae; genus Neoceratodus; species Neoceratodus forsteri. The sequence continues at coordinate 744,356,049 of CM028133.1, read as the reverse complement.
TAAATGCTGTGCATTCAAAGTATAGAGGGGGTACCACAGACTTCCCTGATAGATTATTTGTTGGATGTGCATTGCTGAGGAATAGCATGAAATATTATGCATATGAGATTTATGCACTGATCCATATGCCAGGTGACACGATTTTTTGGAGCAGTATCAGTTACTTAAAAACACTGCTTTATGGAAGCCTTTTGTTGCTATTCCCCTTACCCAGACTTTTTTCAAGAGAATTACCATCTTGTTTTGAAATGAGGGGGTCAGTGTGGCCGATATTACATATTGGCTGAAACAACACTGCTTTGTGAATGGCTACCCTGAGCTCATCTTGGATGATGAAAACCTCTGGATTGGTGGTTGGAAATACAAAGTTACTTTAAAGCAAGAGATTGGGGTGGTGCAACAGCTCCCTACATGCAGTCCAACAAATAATCTATCAGGGAAGTTTGTTGTACGTTTAGGACCTGGAAACCTGGTAAGGCATAATATTGTTGGGGACTTGTTAAGAAGGGGAGCTCCACTTTCTACAAAAAGTTTCATTTTTTTCCTTATTGGCATTAAGCAGAGAATTTCAGGATTCCATTAAAAGTGTAGTAATTTTATAACCAGAGGGAGTGAGATACAACTGAATTTGCTTGATTCCTGGGGTTGAGCCCTATTATTTGGAAGGATATTTTTGCAACATTTTAAAAGTGTCCTGCTGGCTGAGGAGTAAGTTCATTTTTATCCCTGGACTCAGTAGAGTGGTTTGTGTAGGAGCAGTGGTCTAGTAAATTGTGGTGCTAGTTGAATTACTATAAAGGGCAGTACTCACCAGGGTGGTGGAGCAGTTGTGTATTTGATTGTTTCTAAAAGTCACCAGAGGCTGTGGACTAACCACCCACCCTTCCCCACACCCCACACCCCCAGGAGTGGCATTTCCTTTACAGCCAAAGTTCTGACATCACTTCCTCAACAGGTCTTGGGGCAGAACTGTCATATTCTTAATAACCCAGCACAGTGTATAAAGGGTAGGTACACACCACAAATAATAATAAAAATATATAAATATATATACAAAACATATTGTATATTATAAGGGAGAGGGACATGTGGGGAGTGGTGCAATGCACTGGCTGTGGGGCAGCAGTTTTCCAGGATACATTCTGGAAACTGCATTGCTGTCCTGTTTGCAGGCAACTGTCAGCTCTGAGGGAGGAGGTTGCCCACCTCCAGGCTAAACTAGCAAGGACTAAGGAGGCCTCCCCCACCCAAAGAGCATCACTGCCACAACCACTGCCTCAGAGGTTGCCAAGTATGAAGTGCAGTTGGACCACAGTGGGTTCTGAGAGGGTGCGGGTGGTGGAACAGAGGTGAAGCCCCCTAGTTGTACCTCTACACAAATCATATGCCATTCTGGAAGAGCAAGGTTCCTCTATGATGGCACCCTCAGTGGAGACCCAGATGAATGCTGAGGACATCCACAAGGGAGACCCACAAAAGGGTGGCAAGGGACACCACAGGGGAAGGAAACAGCTTCTGATAGGGGACTCAATTGTTAGTGGGATAAAACTGGGGAAGGGAGAGGAGAAGGAAGTAAGGTGCCTGCCTGGTGCCATGGCTTGGAGGGACAAAGAAGTGAATCCTCAGGATTGCAGAAGCAGCATCACAGGAGAAGGAACTAGATATCATTGTCCACTTTGGGATGAATGACCTAGCTAGGCATGGGATCAGTGCAGTGCAGAATGAATTTGTGGAGTTAGGGAGGGGTCTCAGATGGGTAGCAAGCATGGTAACCCTCTCAGAGGTGCTGCCTGTCCATGGCAGGGGTGAGACTAGGGTACTGCACACCATGCAGTTTAATAAATGGTTGCAAAACTGGTGCAGAGCACAGGGCTTTGGCTTCATTGGGGACTGGGGGTTCACCTGGAGAGATAAAGGTCTATACTGGCACGATGGTCTGCATCTGTCCACGAAGGGAACCAAGCTCCTAGGTGACAGGTTTAAATGCTTCCTTGGCAAGCTTTTAAACTAGCCAAGGGGGGAGGTGCTGACAAGAGGCAGGAACTTTCAAGCCTCCCCCCCCACAAAACATGGCAGGTAGTAAGGTAAACACTGAGGTACAGAGCTCAACACAGGACAGGACAGGGGTAAATGGAAAAATAGACAAGGGCAATAAGACCAGGGATGGGGGGGGTGAAGAGGATAAAGCCAACATTAAATGGAGGGCAATGAGTACCAATGCCCATAGTCTGGGAAACAAGCTTCCTGAGCTAGTAGCCCTGATGGAAGATGAACAATTGGATATTGTGGCAGTCACAGAAACATGGTACACAGAGAACCATGACTGGGATGTCAACATACCAGGGTACACAATCTACAGAAGGGACAGGGAAGGTAAAAGAAGAGGTGGAGTAGCTTTATACATAAGGGAAGGGATAAAAGCTACAGAACTAAAAAGTAAAGGGGGAGGACAAGAGGCACTCTGGGTCACCGTGGAGACAGGTAATGGCATCACAATCTGCACAGGGGTTGTATACAGACCCCCATCTCAAGGGGAGGAAATGGACAAGAAAATGATAGAGGACATTCTCAAAATGGCTAAAAAAGGGAGATACTGTTGATGGGGGACCTGAATATGCCAGATGTTAACTGGATGATATGTACTGCAGCCACATCCAAGAGCAGGGTCATTCTCGATGCCCTGCAGGGGGAAGACCTTAGACAGCTAGTGTTGGAACCCTTCAGGAGGGAGCAATACTAGACCTGGTACTCTAAAATGGAGAGAGGATTACAAATTTAGAAGTCAGTAGACATCTGGGAACAAGCGACCACTGCACAGTGTGCTTCACAATGAGCACAACAATGGAGACAAGCCATACAAAAACAAGGATACTGGACTTTAGAAGGGCTGACTTTGGCAAAATGGGTGAATACCTGAAGAATGCACTAGCAAATGGCCAAAAAGGAGGTGTGGAAGAACAATGGAGAAAAATCAAAACTGCCATCATAGAGGCAACAAGCCTTTGTGTGAAACAAATAAAGAAAACAAAGCGGAGTAAAAAAACCACTATGGTTCTCAAAAGAGGTGGCAGAGACGGTAAAGGAGAAAAAGGCTGCATTCAGAAAGTATAAGGAATCACAGAAGGAGCATGACAGGGAACTGTATCAATTAAAGCAGAAAGAAGTGGGGAAGGCAGTCAGAATAGCAAAGGCCCAAACCGAGGAAAAAATAGCCAACTCAGTTAAGAAGGGGAATAAAATCTTTTATAGGTACATTAGGGACCACAGAAAGGTTAAGGGAGGGATAGTGAAGACTGATAAAGGAGAAGGGAGGTGGGCAGAGGGAGACAGTGAAAAGGCAGAGATACTGAATGAATACTTTTGCTCTGCATTCACAAAAGAAATTGAGGAGGAGTTACCTAAACCAGACAATAGAAGCACTCTGGGTAGGGGGTTTGACACCAGTCCATTCACAGAAGAAAGAGTCCTGAAAGAACTCCTAAAACTCAAGGTGAACAAAGCAATGGGGCCTGATGGGATTCACCCTAGAATCCTAAAAGAACTAAGGGAGGACCTAGTGACACCACTGACCACGCTTTTTAACAAATCATGACAGGATGGGGTGGTACCTGAGGACTGGAGGAGGGCAGATGTGATTCCCCCTTCACAAAAGTGGGAGCAAGGCAGACACAGGAAACTACAGACCTGTAAGTTTGACCTCAGTGGTAGAGAGAATGATGGAATCACTTCTGAAAGAAAGAATTGTTGACTACCTAGAGGCCAGTGGGGCACAGGACCCAAAGCAGCATGGATTTACAGCAGGAAGGTCATGTCAGATGAATCTAATTGAATTCTTTGACTGGGTGACCAAAGTAATAGACCAGGGAGGGGCTGTGGAAATGGCCTACCTAGACTTTAGCAAGGCATTTGACACAGTCCCGCACAAAAAATTAATAATCAAGTTAGCCAGCCTGGGAGTGGGTCCCAGGGTGGTAGCCTGGGGTAGAAAACTGGCTGCACAACAGGACACAGAAGGTAATAGTGAATGGAACATATTCCGAAGAAAGGGAGGTTACTAGTGGAGTACCTCAGGGCTCAGTACTGGGTCCAGTCCTCTTTAACATCTTTATAGGTGACATTGCAGAGGGACTGGAGGGAAAGGTATGCCTCTTTGCGGATGACACAAAGATCTGTAACAGAGTTGATACACAAAAGGGGGTAGAAAAGATGAGGAGGGACTTGGCAAGGTTGGAGGAATGGTCAGACATATGGCAACTTAGATTCAATGCAAAGAAGTGCAAAGTAATGCACCTGGGAAACAAAAACCCAGAAGAAGAGTACACAATAGCAGGGGAAGTACTAACAACAACAAAAATGGAAAGGGACCTGGGGTAGTCATATCAGATGACCTAAAGGTGGGTAAGCAATGTGAGAATTCAGTAAGGAGAGCCAGGGGTATACTGGGATGCATAGGAAGGGGCATCACAAGTAGAAAAAGGGAAGTGGTTATCCCTCTGTACAGACAGTTGGTGAGACCCCATCTGGAGTACTGTGTGCAGTTTTGGAGACCTCATCTACGCAAGGACATAGACAGGATGGAAGCAGTCCAGAGGAGGGCAACTAAAATGGTGCAGGGTCTGCATAAGAAACCATATGAAGAGAGACTGAGAGAGCTTAATATGTATACTCTTGATGAAAGGAGGGACAGGGGGACATGATAGAAACTTTCAAGTACCTCAAGGAAATCAACAAAGTCCAGGAGGGTAGCATCTTTCAGAAAAAGAGATGTGTAAGAACAAGGGGGCACAATTTAAAGATAGAGGGTGGACGGCTCAGGAGTAATGTGAGGAATTTTTTTTTCACGGAGAGAGTGGTGGACACATGGAACTGCCTTCCTGAGGAGGTCATTGGGTCTAAAACAGTGGGGGAATTCAAACATGCACGGGACAGACATAAGGCTATTATAGTGGGGGTTGCAGGAAGTAGGCTCTTGGTTAACTAGAATCTGCAGCTTATCCAGTAGGTAGGGAAATGGCCAGACTGATTGGGCCAAGTGGTCCTTATCTGCCATCAAAGTCTATGTTTCTTTGTTTCTAACTGCTTCTTTTTGGGTCAGGACAGAGGGGCGATCTTTTACCCAGGTCAGCCCCAGTCATGTTATCATTGTGGGAATGTGAGGCATTTAAGCAATGTCTGCTATAAGCTAAAGTGTGGCCTATGTAATGAAATGGGGCACATCAGTGCTCACTGTAAACACCCAATGAGATGCAACCTCTGCAAGGAGCAGGGACATACCTTTCACACATGTTCCTGGGGTTTCCACAATAGCCTGGATCAGGCTCTCAGGGCAAAGCAAGATGTTCATGTTGCTCAGGAGCAAAATGAATGTTTAAGATTTGAGGAATGACCAGTTCCATCCAGGACTACGGACCCCAGTCCGTTAAAGGTCATAGATGCACAGACTCAGGACATACCCCTGCTGTCTGCAATGCCCTTGAACCTCCTATGCCCCAACCCACCCAGAGCTACTGCTCTTCAGCCAGTCTCAAACTCTCTCCCTGATCAATCAGTTATGGACAGAGATGCAACAAATTTAAATTCCACTGGTGAAGTGACCACTGTAAAAGGCTCACTTCACCTTGTGTTTATTACTCCGCATTGTAATTCTGCCTTAACGTGAAGTAAGGTGGAGTGACAACTCATTGGTAGCCCCCCACACATCACATGGCTTACAGTACTTTAAGTCACATGCTTTAGCCAGGCAGAAAGGAAGTAACTCATGCTGTAGAAGATACTTTCACTTTCTCCTATGCAGCGGGAGAGAGAGGAGGCAGTCAGAGCTGTTGGAGAAAGACAGAGAGAGAGAAATATCTGGGAGGCGAGGCAGTTTCAAAAGCTTTATTAAAGCTACATCCATTCATGTTTTGTTGTAGACCGTTTTGTAACTTAATTTGTTCTGTGAATTTCTTTTTTTCTTAGTTTTATTAGCTATTGTTTGTGTGTGTCTGACTCTGTGTGTGCCTGTGTTGTGTGTGTCTTGTGTGTGACTGTGTGTGTTGGTCGGACTGAGGGAGAGCAGTCGAGATGGAGCAGAGATTGTCTGGGGTGAGGCCAGTTCCATGGCATGGCCAGAGAGGAGTTTGCACATGTGGGGGGACATGGCCTGTTCACGATGGACGGGAGCAAAATCTTGCCACCCCCAAGAAGCAGGAGGAGTTGGTGCGGCTGCTGCAGCACCAAGTGAACCACCACCAAAACCTTCTCAGGCAGTGGCACCACCACCACCAGCACCAGCTGCTGAGCAGGATGTGCCTGCATCCCCAGCCCCAAGTGTGGACCCTCAGCATCATGCTGCCAGTGCATCTGCACCCCCCACATGTGCCTGGTCCCCCCCACACCTCCCTGGTTTGGGAGTTCTTTGATTGTGTGGGGGGTGGCAGAAGCCTGGTGAAGTGCCATGTTTGCAGGGTGGAGGTGCCCTGTGGCCTCCAGGGAAGTCTCGAGGGGACCGAGGGCCAGCACACTCACATGATCAATTATCACTGGGTGCAGTGGCAGGCTGCTACAGAACGGGCCAGGTCTGCACCTGCTGGCCCTTCTGTGGCAGAGGGGGTGGTTGTGCATAGCCCTAAGAGGAGGAGGGCCATGGCAGCACCAGCTGCAGCATATCCGGACTCCAGAGAATTACCTGTAACTCAGGCCAGCATTGCAGTTCTCTGGAGTGCTGTGGATGCCTCAAATGAGAGGGCGAGTGCTGTCACACAGCAGTTGGAGTGGATAGAGGGCCATCAATTGCAGATGATGGCCATACTCCAGCTGCTGCTGGACCACCACGGGATTCAATACTAGTTTTTTTCCTTCCACCATGTGCCCCCCACCACCCTCCCTGTCTCATAAAAATGTATTCCGCCACCACCCGCTGTGTCTTATAATTATGCACTTTTTTCTTGTCTTCTGTTCTGTATGCATTACAGTTTGTATCCTGCCCCCCTTCCTTCTGTTAAGTGTGTGTTCATTGTTTTGGTTTTCCTTGTTTTAAGTTAAAATGGGTTGTCCCTGCCATCATTATTTAAACTTAATGGAGTAGTCCACCCAAAATTTGAAACAGCATATGTTATGCAGTGCGTTTTGATTTGAATGTAAAGTCCCTCCCGTAATGTGTCTTTCTCTCTGTCTGTTATTAGGAATTTTTACTAAATTAGCCTTCAATCTTTATGGTAGTTTTACCACCCCTGTGGATCTTCATGTTAAATCGGTTTATTGCCTTTATCACTCCAACAATGCATTCTGTGTCATGTGACAGTGATGTAGCATAACCTATTGATTTAGCAAAGCACAGTTCACAACAGCAGAGCTGTGTAACTGACTAGCAGTTTTCTTACAGAAACCCCACTCACCTAGCTCCGAGGTATATGCTAAACTATAACAGTTGCCACTTGCTCTCACTGCATAACAACAGTTACACAGCTCTGTTGTTGTGCATATGGTAAACTATGGGCTATCCTGCCTCCCCTATGCTTGGGATGCATAGGAAGAGGCATCACCAGTAGAAAACAGGAAATGTTGGCCCTCTGTACAGACAGTTGGCAAAATCACATGTGGAGTACTGTGTACAGTTCTGGAGACCCCTTCTCTGCAAAGACATAGACAGGATGGAGGCTGTCCAGAGGAGGGCAACCAAAATGGTACAGGGTCTGCACTAGAAGACATATGGAGAAAGACTAAAGATGCTTAAGATGTATAGCCTCAAGGAAAGAAGGGAGAGGGGGGACATAATAGAAACTTTCCAATACCTCAAGGGAATCAACAAAGTCCAAGAGGGTAGCATCTTTCAGAAAAAGAGATGTGCAAGAACAAGGGGGCACAATTTGAAGATGGGGGGGATGGCTCAGAGGTAATATGATGAAGCATTTCTTCACAGAGAGGGTTGCAGATGCATGGAACAGACTTCCTGAGGAGGTCATAGAGTCAAAAACTGTGGGGGAATTCAAGAATGCATGAGACAGACATAAGGCAATTCTAGTGGGGGATAGGAGGAAGTAGACTGTTGTTTAACTAGGATCTTCAGTTTATCCATTAGGTAGGGAAATGGGCAGACTAGATGGGCCAAGTGGTCCTTATCTGCCATCAAATTCTATGTTTCTCTGTTTCTATCACTATCACATGCCATATGGAGCATTGTCAGAGCGATGAAGGCAATAAATGTATTTGCCATGAAGAAGATCCGCAGGTGTCACTAAACCACCATAAAGGTAGCAGGCAAATTTGGTAAAAACTCCTAATAGCAGACAGAGGGAAGGCTGCACTAGGACTTTACATACAAGTAAAGAGTGCACTGCATAACATGGTTTTTTTTTTCAAATTCTGTGTTGACTACTCCTTTAACAAAACCAGAAAGCTATAACTCCGCATGAATAGATGCCACTAAAATATATTCACTGCTACTGCAACTGTATTTATGACAAAAGAAGGCACACAGTACTGAGCCTTGTGTTTCAGCGGTTAGGCCTTCAGTGGTGTGCCTCCTAATGAAGGCTTAAGTGGCAATGCGCAGTGGTCATTTGTGTGTGCCTTGTTTTGCCATCAATAAAGCTGCAGTAGCATTGAACATTTTTTGTGGCATGTATTTATATGGAGTGGTGGCTTTGTGTGTTTACCTTGCACTTTTGGAGCCAGGTATTGTTTACCTGCAACTGTCCACATAGTGCAGTGTGCTTCTTATTGCCCTGTTATATTCCAAGTTAAGAATGTTTACCCTGACATGTTTTTGGTGCCTCAGTAATGTTTACCATCTTGAACTTCTCTACTGGGGCTAAAGAAGTAGAACTCTTCTACTGGGACCTTCAATTTAGGGTAAAAAACACAAACCAAAAAAAGTTAGTGTGTTTGTCTGAGTTAGCTGAAGTGAATGGTTAACTGAAGTAGTTATCTAGGTATAAATCTCATGTGGCTGAAGGGGATTGTTATCTGTGAAATTTAATTACATGTAGAAAGATCTATTAAGTAGGGGGAGTGACTTAGCTAGAAGGGAGCTAGATTTAAACACTGCCCTAGATAGATTCTGCCAGTGGCTTGGCAGAGAACACCAGGAGGAAGGAGTGCTGTGTGACTAGACTTCTCTACTAGAACTATTTTGCCCTCCTTCCCTCCCACCCAAAGCTAGTTCTACTTTTATAGGCACAGGATTTGACTGACAACAGGAACTTCCTGTTTGGGAGCAGGAAGTGAGTGATCACAGAGCCACCAAAGACTCACCATCCTAGAAGGGCAAGAGTAGCACTCCACCCCCCCCCCAGCTGCTGGAGGTCTCTCTCTGAGCAAGTAAGGTGTCTACTGAGAAATATAGTATCTTCTTGTCTCAGAACAGGATGATCAGGAGCTTAAAGGGCAAAGAGGCAGTAAGTAAGTAGGGAGAGAAGAAAAAGAAAAAAAAGGAAAGAGTAAGGATACCAAACAACAGTGAAGGGGCCAGAAATACTGTAAGACATGATGGGAGTGGTGCAATGCAGTGACTGTGGAGCAGCAGTCTTCCAGGAGACATTCTCGAGGATGCGTTGTTGTCCCATCTGCAGGCACCTCTCTGGGCTGAGGGAGAAGGTTGCTCATCTCCAGGCTGAGTTGGCCAGGATTTGTGGGACCTCCTCTTCCATCCAGGGAACAGCAGGGCTACCGCCATTGCCTCAGAGGTTGCCAAGAAAGAAGAGCGATTGGACCACAGTGGGCTCAGGGAGGGTGAGAGTAGTGGAACGCAGGTGCATCCCTCCAGTTGTACCACTCCACAAGTTCTATGCTGTTCTGGCAAAGTGTGGTTCCTCTATGGAAGCACCCGCAGTGGAAACCAAGGAGAATGCTGGGATCTTCCACAAGAGAGACCCACAGGAAGGTGGCATGGAACCCCACAGTGGAAGAAAACAGCTCCTGGTGGGGGACTCCATTGTTAAGAAGGTAGAACTAGGGCAGGAAGGGGAGAGGGAGGTATGGTGCCTGCTTGGCTTCATGGCTTTGAGGGACAGGGAGAGAATCCTCTGGATCGCTGGAGCAGTTGCATGGGGAGGGAGCTGAGATGTTATTGTCCACCTAGGAACAAATGACCTGGCTAAGAAAGGGATCAGAGCAGTGCAGGAAGAGTTTGTGGAGTGGGGGAAGGGCCTTAGACAAGTAACATGCACGGTAACCTTCTTGGAGGTGCTGCCTGTCTAAGGCGTACAGTAGGTGAGGCTAGGGTGCTCCACACCATGGGATTCAATCAGTGGTTGCAAAACTGGTGCAGAGCATTTGGCTTCATTGGGGACTGGGTGTCCACCTGGTGTGATGTAGGCCTACATTGGCATGATGGGCTGCATCTGTCCAGGAGGGGAACCAGGATCCTAGGTAATAGGTTTAAATGTTTCATTGACAAGCATTTAAACTAGCTAAGTGGGAAGGCACTGGAAAGGAGTAGGGAAATCCTAGCCCTCCAAAAGAGTCAGGGTAGTAAGTGAGGTAAACACCAAAATAGAGATGTCGATAGGGAAAAGGGCAGGGGTAAATGGAGAAAGTGACAAAGGCAATAAGGACAGAGATGGGGCAAAAAGGAGTAAGGCAATCGGGAAATGGAGGGTAATGAGTACCAATGCCCATAGTCTGGGCAACAAGTTTCCTGAACTGGTGGCCTTGATGGAAGAGGGATGCCTGGATATCGTAGCAGTCACAGAAACATGGTACACAGAGAACCATGACTGGGATGTTAACATACCAGGATAAATAACCTACAGGAGAGACAGGGAGGGGAAGGGAGAAGAGGGGGAGGAGTAGCTCTCTATGTAAAGGAAGGGATAAAAGCAACTCAACAAAAGAGTAAACAGGGAGGAGATAAGGCACTGTGGGTCACCTTAGAGACTGGAAATGGCACCACAATCCACACAGGGGTTGTATACAGACCTCCATGTTGGGGGAAGGAATGGACAAGGATATGATAGAAGGCATTCTTAGGATGGCAGAGAAAGGGGAGATACTGTTGATGGGAGACCTGAATATGCCAGATGTTAACTGGAGCACATTTGCTGCAGCCTCATCCAAGAGCAGGGTCTTTCTCAATGCCCTACAGGTGGCATGCCTCAGACAGCTAGTTTCGGAACCCACTCATGAGGGAGCAATCTTAGATCTCATACTCTCAAATGGGGACAGTAACCGGATCTCAGATCTAGAAGTGGGTTGCCATCTGGGAGCAAGTGACCATCAAACAGTGTGGTTCATGATAAACTCAGCTACAGAATCAAGCCATACAAAAGTGAGGGTACTGGACTTCAGGAGGGCTGACTTTGGCAAGATGGGAGAGTGCTGTAGAAAAGCACTAGCAAACAGGCTAGAAGGAAGGGTGGAGCAACAATGGGGAAACATCAAAACTGCCAACACAGAGGCAACAAGCCTTTGTGTCAAGCAAATAAACAAATCAAAATGAAAGAAAAAGCCACTATGGTTCTCAAAAGAGGTGGCAGGGAAAGTCAGGAAGAAAAAGATAGCATTCAGGAAGTATAAGGAAACACAGAAGGAGCAGGGCAGAGAGTTGCACCTCTTAAGGCAGAAGGAAGCAGGGAAGGAAGAATAGCAAAGGCCCAAACTGAGGAAAAGATAGCCAACTCAGTTATGAAAGGGGATAAAACCTTTTATAGATACATCAGGGAGTGTAGAAAGACAAAGGGAGGGCTAGTGAGGCTGAATACATAGATACATAGATACATAGACAGTGTCGGCAGATAAGGGCCTATGGCCCACCCAGTCTGCCCATTTAAGTTTGTAAGTTCAGTTTATGTTTTCCAGGAAGTCTGTTGCCCCTTACCCCTGACCTCCAGAATTCTTTATGTCTATCCCATGCATTCTTAAATCCCGTGATTGTTTCAGCCCCCACCACTTCCTCTGGCAGGGTGTTCCACTTGTCCACCACCCGTTCTGTGAAGAAATTCTTCCTCACGTTTCCTCTGAATCGTCCTCCTCCAACTTCATCCCATGACCTCTAGTCCTGGAACATCTTTTTAGCTTAAAAATAGTGCATTCCTGCACCCTGTTCCTCCCTGTAAGATACTTGTATGTCTCTATCATATCCCCTCTCTCCCTCCTCTCCTCCAGGGAGTACATGTTCAGTGCCTTCAACCTGTCCTCATAGGACTTGTGATGCAATCCATGCACCATCTTTGTTGCCCTCCTCTGAACCTTCTCTACCCTGTCTATGTCCTTACGTAGGTAAGGTCTCCAGAACTGCACAGTGTACTCCAGGTGCGGCCTCACTATAATATAATAGAATAGAATGGACAGTGGGTGGCCAGGGAGGGATAGTGAAAAAGCAGGGATACTGAACAAATACTTCTGCTCAGTATTCACAAAAGAGGAGGAGGGGGAATTGCCTAATCCAATTAACAGAAGCACTCTTGATAAAGGGGTGTTGATCCCAGTCCTTTGACAGAAGAAAGGGTTCTGAAAGAACTCCTAAAACCGAAGGTGGACAAATCAATGAGGTCTGATGGAATTCACCCCAGAATTCTAAAAGAATTAAGTGGAGAACTAGTGAAACCACTGACTACCCTTTTTAACAAATCATGGGAGGATGGTGTGGTACCTGAGGACTGGAGGAAGGTAGATGTGATTCCCCTTCACAAAAGTGGGACCAAGACAGAGGCAGGAAACTACAGACTTGTCAATTTGATCTCTGTGGTAGGGAAAGTGATGGAATCACTTCTGAAGGAAAGAATTGTTGAGTACCTAGAGGCCAGTGGGGCACAGGACCCAAGGCAGCATGGGTTCACAGCAGAAAGATCATGACAGATGAAATCTAATTGATTTCTTTGACTGGGTGACCAAAATAGTAGACAAGGGAGGGGCTGTGGACATGGCCTACCTAGACTTTAGCAAGGCATTTGACACAGTCCCACACAAAAGATTAATAGTCAAATTAACCAGCCTGGGAGTGGGTCCAATGAGGTAGCCTGGATAAAACATTGGCTGGACAACAGGACACAGAAGGTAATTGTAAATGGAGTCCACTCTGAAGAAAGAGGGGTTACTAGTGGGGTACCGCAGGGATCAGTACTGGGCCCAGTCCTTTCTAATGTCTTTATAAGTGACATTGCAGAGGGACTGGAAGGAAATGTATGCCTCTTTGCAGATGACACAAAGATCTACAACAGGGTTGATACACAAGGAGGCATGGAAAGGATGAGAGGGGACTTGGTAAGGTTGGAGGAATGGTCAGAAGTATGGCAGCTTGAATTCAATGAAAAGAAGTGCAAAATAATGCTCCTGGGAAACAAAAACCCAGGGGAAGTTTACACAATGGGGGGGAGGTAATAACAACAACAAAAATGGAAAAGGACCTGGGGGTAATCATAACAGATGTCCTTAAGGTTAGCAAGCAATGTGAGAAGGCAGTAGGGAGGGCTGGGGGTATACTGGGATGTATAGGGAGAGGCATCACCAGCTGAAAACAGGAAGTTGTTATCCCTCTGTACAGACAGTTGGTGAGACCCCATCTGGAGTACATTCCTCCAGTTCTGAAGACCCCATCTTTGCAAGGGCATACACAGGATAGAGGCAGTCCAGAGGAGGGCAACTAAAATGATGCAGGGTCTGCAAGAGAAGCCATAAGAGGGAGACTAAAGGAGCTTAATTTGTATACCCTTGAGGAAAGGAGGGAGAGGGGGGACATTACAGAAATGTTTATGTACCTCAGTGGAATCAACAAAGTCCAAGAGGGTAGCATCTTTCAGAAAAAGAGATGTGCAAGAACAAGGGGACACAATTTAAAGATGGAATGGTGGTTCAGGCGCAATGTGAGGAAGTATTTTTTCACAGAGAGGGTGGTGGATGCATGGAACAGCCTTCCAGAGGAAGCTGTGGGGTCTAAAACTGTGGGAGAATTCAAGAATACATGGGACAGACATAAGGCAATTCTTGTGGGGGGTAAGAAGAAATAGGCTGTTGGTTAACTAGGGTCTCCTGCTTATCCTGTAGGTAGGGAAATGGACAGACTAAGTGGGCCAAGAGGTCCTTATCTGCTGTCAAAGTCTATGTTTCTATGTTTCTATGTCATGGAGTGTTTGTTGAAAAGCAGGACTGAGCAGTGCAATTATACTGTGTTGAACTGCATGTGTGCAGTGTAATGTCATCTGTGTGTAGACACTGTCCAGCTTCTTGCAAACTTATATATGTTGACTTGTTCCAATGTTTATGGTATAAAGAATAAAGAAAATAATATATAACATACATTTTATTTGTACCATCATCAGCAGCAGACAAAGTCATATAATATGTTTTCAGAGATCTTGGGGTAGTGTGCACCTCAGTCACAGTGCACACATGACTTTTAGGAGATCATAGCACAAAAACTCTTGCTTTTCAACAAACCATACCCAACAGACATGAAATATTGCTGAGGCACCCCAAATATTTTATGGTGTAGACATTATAAAGCCCGGATATATAACAGGACCAGTCCACTGCCACCACACTGTGCTACCACTGGTGCCATGTCATATTATGGTGTACAGCAACTTGCTGCAAAACTGCCACTGCCAGTGTAAACTAGAAAGACATCACTTAGTCTAGAATAAAAAATTCAAAAAAGAAATGTGGTAGCACAGTGTGGTGGCAGTGAACTGGACCTGTTATATATTTTCTGACTTTATAATGTCTGTACACCATGAAATAGTTGGGGTGCCTCAGCAATAGTTCACATCTGTTGGGTATGGTTTGTTGAAAAGCAGGAGTTTCTGTGCTATGATCTACTAAATGTCATGTGTGCACTTTGACTGAGGTGCACACTGCCCCAAAACCTCTGAAAACATATTATATGACTTTCTCTGCTGTTGCTGATGGTACAAATAAAATACACATTATATATTCTTATCTTTATTCTTTATACCATAAACACTGGAACAAGTCAGCGTATATATGTTTGTAAGAAGCTGGACAGTGTCTGCACACAGAGGACATCACACTGCACACATGCAATTTAACACAGCATAATTGCACTGCTCTGTCCTGCTTTTTAACAAACACTTCACAATACCATGTCAGAAAGTAAACATTACTGAGACTCCAAAAATATTTATTTTTGGAAATAGACTTTATGAAGTTGAAATATAACTAGAAAGAGAATTAATTAATGGTGCAGACAGTGTTGTGCACTGTGGTCACACACAGTCACCAGAATTAATGTGCATCCCCAGAAAGCTACTGTCTTGTGTCCAGAAAATTCCCCAGTGCTGAAGAAGTGAAATGAGAGCATAACAAGAAATGTAAAGTATCCCAGAATTATTGGTGCACTCAGCCATGCACGCAGTATTCATACACAGTCACCAGAATTAATGTGTATACCCAAAATGCTACTGTCATGTCCAGAAAATTCCCCAGTGCTGCCAAAGTGAAATGAGAGCATAACAAGAAATACATAGAAAAAGATAGCATTTAGGAAGTATAAGGAAACACAGAAGTAGCAGGACAGAGAAGTGTACCAGTTAAGGCAGAAGGAAGCAGGGAGGGTAGTCAGAATAGCAAAGGTCCAAACTGCAGAAAAGATAGCCAACTCAGTTAAGAAAGGGGTTAAAACCTTTTATAGGTACATCAGGGAGAATAGAAAGACAAAAGGGAGGGATAGTGAGGCTGAATAGAATGGTTAGTGGGTGGGTAGAGCGGGACAGTGAAAAAGTAGGGATACTGAATGAATACTTCTATTCAGTAGTCACAAAAGCGGAGTTGGGGGAGGTACCTAATCCAATTAACAGAAGCACTCTGGATAGGGGGGTCGATCCCAGTCATTTCACAGAAGAAAGGGTTCTGAAAGAACTTCTAAAACTGAAGGTGAACAAAGCAATGGGGCCAGATGGAATTTACCCCAGAATTCTAAAAGAATTAAGCAGAGAACTACTGACTACCCTGTTTAATAAATCATGCTTGGATGGTGTGGTACCTGAGGACTGGAGGAAGGGAGATGAGATTCCCTTCACAAAAGTGGGACAAAGAAAGAGGCAGGAAACTACAGACCTGTCAGTTTGACCTCTGTGGTAGGGAAAGTGATGAAATCACTTCTGAAGGAAAGAACTGTTGAGTACCTAGAGGCCAGTGGGGCACAGGACCCAAGGCAGCATGGGTTCACAGCAGAAAAGTCATGTCAGACAAATCTAATTGATTTCTTTGACTGGGTGACCAAAGTAGTAGACCAGGGAGGGGCTGTGGACATGGCCTACCTAGACTTTAGCAAGGCATTTGACACAGTCCCACATAAAAGATTAATTATCAAATTAACCAGCCTGGGAGTGGGTCCCAGGGAGGTAGCCTGGGTAAAACATTAGTTGGACAACAGGACACAGAAGGTAATTGTAAATGGAGTCCACTCTGAAGAAAGAGGGGTTGCTAGTGGGGTACTGCAGGGTTCAGTACTGGGCCCAGTCCTTTTTAATGTCTTTATAAGTGACATTGCAGAGGGATTGGAAGGAAAAGTATGCTTCTTTGCAGATGACACAAAGATCTGCAACAGGGTTGATACACAAGGAGGCGTGGAAAGGATGAGAAGGGACTTGGCAAGGTTGGAGGAATGGTCAGAAGTATGGCAGCTTGGATTCAATGCAAAGAAGTGCAAAATAATGCACCTCTGAAACAAAAACCCAGGAGAAGATTACACACTGGGGGAAGAGGTAGTAACAACAACAAAAATGGAAAGGGACCTGGGGGTAACCATATCAGATGATCTTAAGGTTGGCAAGCAATGTGAGAAGGCAGTAGGGAGGGCTGGGGGTATACTGGGATGTATAGGGAGAGGCATCCCCAGCAGAAAACAGGAAGTTGTTATCCCCTTGTACAGACAGTTGGTGAGACCCCATCTGGAGTACATTCCTCCAGTTCTGGAGACCCCATCTCTGCAAGGACATAGGATTGAGGCGGTTCAGAGGAGGGCAACCAAAATGGTGCAGGGTCAGCAAGAGAAGCCATATGAAGAGAGAGACTAAAGGAGCTTAATATGTATACCCTTGAGGAAAAGAGGGAAAGGGGGGACATTACAGAAACTTTTAAGTACCTCAGTGGAATCAACAAAGTCCAAGAGGGTAGAATCTTTCAGAAAAAGATATGTGCAAGAACAAGGGGACACAATTTGAAGATGGGGGGGCGGCTCAGGGGCAATTTTAGGAAGTATTTTTTCACAGAAAGGGTGGTGGACGCATGGAATAGCCTTCCAGAGGAGGTTGTGGGGTCTAATACTGTGGGAGAATTCAAGAATGCATGGGACAGACAAGGCAATTTTTGTGGGGGTTAGGAAGAAATAGGCTGTTGGTTAAATAGGATCTGCAGCTTATCCTCTAGGTAGGGAATGGGCAGACTAGGTGGGCCAAGCGGTCCTTATCTGCCATCAAAGTCTATGTATCTATGTTTCTCTGTTTCCCACAATTAATGGCGCACTCAGCCATGTGTGCAGTGTTCACACACAGTCACCTGAATTAATGTGCATCCCCAAAATGCTACTGTCTTGTGTCCAGAAAATTCCGCAGTGCTGACGATGTGAAATGAAAGCATAAGAAGAAATGCAAAGTCTCCCAGAATTAATGGCGACCTCAGTCATGCACTCAGTGTTCACACACAGTCTTCAAAATTAATGTGCATCCCCAAAATGCTACTGTCATGTGTCCAGAAAATTCCCCAGTCCAGCCAAAGTGAAATGAGAGCATAACAAGAAATGCAAAGTCTCCACAGTCCACACTCCAATAAGAACTTAGTGTCCTGCTGCTGCTGTTGGAATTACATGTAATGTTGCAGTTGACCTGACTGTGATGGGATGATGCACAGTGTCTTGCCAAATGGTATGCAAGAAGGATAACCTGATCATTGAATTTACTGTCCAAGATGATGAGACTGAGAACACTGTTGGTTGCCCAAAGTGGGCTGCACTGACCACAACAGGAAGGATGCCCTGTGTGTGTATGCTAGTCCTACCCTTGGTAAATTGATTAATGTACCTGCCTGGCACCATCATTGTTTTCCACAGAACCTGACCTTAACTGTGTGATGTGAGATATATATATATATATATATATAGATATATAGATATATATATCTATATATCTATATATATATATATATATATATATATATATATATATATATATATATATATATATATATATATATATTAGAGGCAAAAAACTCCATTTAATGCATTAGTTAGGGTTGTTCCACAGCGACAAAAGTGAGGAAATTCACTGTTAGGGTTGAAAACCCTAACTCCGAATTCACCACCCCAGCACCACACACACACAGACACACACACACATTCAAGTATGGGGGAGGACCAAGTCAGCACAACCAATGACAGACATCCAGCAGCAGGTGACAGAAATAACAAACAATTGTCTAAATGTACTACGAGACATCCCCACCCACCTGACCAGGTACTGCATGCTCAGTGGAGATCAACAGCATAACTGAGGCCATGTACACCAAACGTACACATCCCTGATTGCAGCTGCACACAACGTACCACACTTAGTAGTTGCATGGCCTTACCTACCTAACTAATGCATTAAACAGAGTTTTTTGCCTCTAATTTCCCTTCTTTTTGAGAATGATAATGAGAAATAGTGAATGTAATGCGGTGGCGCCACATGATGTCTTGTGGCATAGTAACAGGAGCAGCAATGCAAACAGAAATGCTAACAGTGGCACACATGGTAACACAAACGCGAATGAGAACAGAAAGGGTAACGCACACGGTGGCGTAGACGGGAACGGTGTGCCATGTGATGTCTTGTCACATAGTAAAATGGTGCCTATAAATGGAAATATCAATGGGCATGGTGACGCAAAGTGAAACAGAAAGAGAAACAGTACGGTACACACAAATGGCAAAAAAGTAACAGAAACGCAAGCGCAAATGAAAACACAAAGGATGACGCATGTGGTGGCATTGGGGTGTGCATTGGGATCATCAGCCCTAACTCTCACCCCATGACATGTGTAAAGCAGCAGAAGTATAGGGGAATGGGGTGAGAGTACATGTCATGGGGTGAGAGTTAGGACCCATGATCTCAATGCACACCCAAATGCCGGTTGGGGGGATGGGTGGGGGGTGCAAGGGGAGTTTTCAACCCTAACAGCGAATTTCCTCACTTTTGTCGCTGTGGAACAACCCTAACTAATGCATTAAATGGAGTTTTTTGCCTCTAATTTCCCTTCTTTTTGAGAATGATAACGAGAAATAGTGAGCATAATGCGGTGGCGGGAGCGCGGGGCCACCACATGATGTCTTGTGGCATACTAACAGGGACAGCAATGCAAACAGAAATGCTAACAGTGGTGCACATGGTAACACAAGCGCGAATGAGAACAGAAAGGGTAACGCACATGGTGGCGTAGACGGGAATGGTCTGCCACGTGATGTCTTGTCACATAGTAACATGGTGCCTGAAAACAGAAATGTCAATGGGCATGGTGATGTAAAGTGAAACAGAAAGATAAACAGTACTGTAGACAGAAATGGCAAAAAATAACAGAAACACAAGCGCAAATGAAACAAGAAAGGAAGACACATATGGTGGCGCAGACGCCAATGGTAAGTGAACGGAAAATGGAACCGCAAGCGGAAAGGGCAACAGTAACAGTAATGTAAGGCACAGGCTGGTTTTCCCCAAAACCTGCATAGAGAAAGACAGTGAGTACAAATAATGTATGCATAATAATGAGTATCGACGCAGAAAATGAGATCTTGGAATACTAAATACATTATATCTCAGGAACCGTACGACGTAGAAAAAAAATTTAAAAGTCATATTATTTACAACTGTCCTGGCTAATTTGAAATTTACCCCCATGAAAGGGCTAAGAATTTTTCTGACGAAAAGTCTGTATCTCGCACTGTTTCCGAGATACGGGCCCTGAAAGGCGCGGCGAATGCCGTAATGTTATCCTATGAGAAAAAAAGAAAAGTTCAGAGCGCCATAACTTTGCCTCCCTGTAATGTTTTTTCACCAAACCACTGAAAGGCACATCTGTGGGCTGTTGGCTGTCTTCCCTCCAAATTTCAGGAAAAAAGACCAAACCGTTATTTTGCAGCAGGGTGCCAAAGGATTTCTGTAATGCGTTGGGCGCCGTAATGTTATCCTATGGGAACAACCATCAAATTTGGAATGCCGTAACTTTTCTGCCATTTAATATTTTTTCAATACAACACTGAAAGGCACATCTGTGAGATGTCAGCTCCGTTTCCTCCAAATTTCAGCCCAAAACTCCCAACGGTTCTTTTGCAGCGCACTGCCAAAGAATCGCTGTCACTGTCCCACAGATGGAAAATTACTGTCGCAATTTGCGAAAGCTTTCGCAAAAAAGTTCGACACTTTCATGAGCACGAAAGTAATTTGCAAAAGTACTTTTTCCAGAAATTTGAAAAACATATTTCTGGGGTGTTTTACCACAAAATAAAGACATGGCAAGCATCCTCAGGGTCCGACTAGGTGAATACAAAAAGAATTAGGTTGCTAGAGGGTCCCAAATTTAAATGCCAACCATGTTTCTGATCACCAACTGAAAACAAAATGGCGATTCTTGAAAGTAACAGGCCCATTTACCAAAGTAAAATGCATTCTTGAAAGTGTTGAACTTTTGTTAACTTTTCCCATTGACTTATAATGGAAACTGTTTTTGAATAACTTTTGAACCATTTAATATTTTTTCACGAAATCTTCAAAAGGCACATTGGGGACCCTGGCCGCATGTTTCCTGAAGATTTTGGACTGGTCACGCAAACCGTACGACCTGTAGGCACGACCATAGAATTCCAGAAAAAGCGTAAACGTGTGCACAGATCACACTTAATAACTCCGCAGCTGTATATCTGACCACTATGAAACTTGACAGATCCCAAGGCCTATGGTTCTTGATTAAGTATACCAAATTTCAGCCAAATCTGTCATATGGTTGCAAAGTTATTAAGGTACAAAGTTTTGGGGTTTAACATAGAAATGGCACCTCAACCCTAACTATGGTAGCACTACCGTGCTACCATAATATACTGTATGTGTGTATATGTATATATATATATATATATATATTATAGTGGCACGGTAGTGCCACTATAGTTAGGGTTGAGTACCCCATTTAAGGTTAAAGTGTGAAATTTTGCAGCTTAAAATCTTTGCCACCGTATGACGGATTTGCCTGACGTTTGGCCGACATGGAATGATGCCACATAGATCTCTGGATCTGACAAGTTCAATAATGGTCGGATATACAGTTGTGGAGTTATAAAGCACAATAGAAAGTCATATTTATGCTTTTTTGTGCATTCTTTGCTCATGCCAACAGGTCGCATGGTTTGTGTGACCAGTCCAAAACCTTCAGGGAACATGCAGCCAGGGTCCCCAATGTGCTTTTCAAAGAGTTCATGAAAAAATATTAAACGGTTCAACAGTTATTCAAAAAACAAGTTTCCCTTTATAGTCAATGGGAAAAGTTAACAAGCTATTCAACAATGTCGCAAATGCAGTTTTTAGTGTCGCTAATGACCCCTGTAGTGTCATTAGTTAGCCATTTTTTTTTCAGTTATTGGTCACAGAAGTACTTTTTATTTCAGCTAAATCTGTCATACGGTTGCAAAGTTATTAAGGTGCAAAGTTTTGGGGTTTAACATAGAAATGGCTCCTCTACCATAATATACTGTATGTGTGTGTATATATATATATATATATATATATATATATATATATATTATAGTGTCACGGTAGTGCCACTATAGTTAGGGTTGAGTACCCCATTTAAGGTTAAAGTGTGAAATTTTGCAGCTTAAAATCTTTGCCACCATATGACGGATTTGCCTGACGTTTGGCAGGCATGGAATGATGCCATAGATCTCTGGATCTGACAAGTTCCATAATGGTCGGATATACAGTTGTGGAGTTATAAAGCACAATAGAAAGTCATATTTATGCCTTTTTGTGCATTTTTTGCTCATGCCAACAGGTCGCATGGTTTGTGTGACCAGTCCAAAACCTTCAGGGAACATGCAGCCAGGGTCCCCAATGTGCTTTTCAAAGAGTTCATGAAAAAATATTAAACGGTTCAACAGTTATTCAAAAAACAAGTTTCCCATTATAGTCAATGGGAAAAGTTAACAAACTATTCAACAGTGTCGCAAATGCAGTTTTTAGTGTCGCTACTGACCCCTGTAGTGTCATTAGTTAGCCATTTTTTTTTCAGTTATTGGTCACAGAAGTACTTTTTATTTAGATTTGGGACCCTCTAGGAACACAATTCTTTTTTGTGTTCACCTAGTCGAGCCCTGAGGATGCTAGCCATGTCTTTTTTTGGGGGGGTTAAACACCCCAGAAATATGTTTTTCAAATTTTTGTAAACTGTAGTGTCGCAAAGTAGTGTTGCACTTGTGACACTTCCGTGATTTGTTTTGCGAAAGTGTCATGTTTTGTGACACTACTTTGCGACACTATGCCCAAAACAGTAGGGAATCTTTGCCACCCTGCTGCAAAAGAATGGTTTGGTCTTTTGGGCTGCAATTTGGAGGGATGAAAGCCAACATAGCACACATGTGCCTGTTGGTGGTTTGGTGACACAATATTACAGGGCTGTAAAGTTACAGCACTCCAAATTTGACTATTTTTCCCATAGACTAGCATTACAGCGTCCGCTGCACCTTTCGAGCCCGTATCTCAAAAACGCTTCGAGATACGTACTTTTCGTCGGAAAAATGCTTAGCCCCCAACTAAGTAAAAAACTAGCCAGGAAAGTCATAAATCATATGAAATTTTAATTTTTTTCCACGTTGTACGGTTCCTGAGATATACTCAATATACTATTCCAAGTTTTCATTTTCTGCTCCTAGGGTCATTATTATGCATACTTTCTTTGTATTCACTGTGTTTCTCTATGCAGCTTTTGGGGATAAAAAGGCTGTGCATTTTTGTTACTGTTACAGTTAGTGTTTCCACTTGCGTTTCCATTACCAGTTGTGTTAGCATTCCCGTCTACGCCACCGTGTGCGTTACCCTTTGGAT
Organism: Neoceratodus forsteri; assembly: GCA_016271365.2. NCBI lineage: Eukaryota > Metazoa > Chordata > Ceratodontiformes > Ceratodontidae > Neoceratodus > Neoceratodus forsteri. The sequence goes on along the minus strand of CM028133.1, from coordinate 744,333,049 downwards.
TTTAATTTGCGCTTGCATTACTGTTAACATTTGCATTTCCATTACTGTTTCTGTTTGCAGTCCTTTTGCGTCACCGTGTGCATTTCCATTTGCATTTGCTTAAGTGCTTACATTTGTGTTTCCTTTCTGTTTGTGCTTCCTTTGGCATCATCATTGCTGTTACCGTAAGTGTATGTGTTTCCAATTGTGTTACCTTGACTGTGCATGTTACAGTTTGCATTTCCATACGCGCTTGCATTTGCATTTCTGTTTTCATTAATGTTTGAGCTTGCATTTCTATTACCGTTTGTGTTATCGTTTACGTTTGCATCATCATGTACATTAGCGTTTGAGCTTGTGTTTGCGTTGACGTTACTTCACTACTTATAGTGCACATTCTCAAAAAGAAGGGAAATTCATGGCAAAAAAAAAAATCCTTTCAATGCATCAGTTAGGGTTGTTCCACAGTGACAAAAGTGAGGAAATTCGATGTTAGGGTTCCCAACCCCCTTGCAGCCCACCCTCACCCCGACCCCACCAACAGGCATCGGGGTGTCCGTTGGGGTCATCGATCCTAACTCTCACCCCATTCTTCTATACTGCACCACCTCAGCTTGTTTACACATGGGATGAGGGTGAGGAGTTAGGACGAGCAACTAGCGCATGCCCCGATGGCTGTTGGTGAAAGCGTGAGAGTGGGGTGCAAGGTGGAATGCTCTTCATTTCACTTTGTCGCTGTCAACCCTAACTGATGCATTAAATGGAGATTTTTGCCAGTAATATATATATATATATATATTTATAAACCATTTGTTATCTATACATATACATGTAATCATTGTTTTGTTTTGTGTCCCAGGTCACGTAGTCACACTTGGTGTGCACATTTCTGTGCTTGATGAGGAACTGTGGCATTGGAATACTGTCAAGCAAGTGAAGGTAAGTCTTTTTTTCGGAGGGGCATTTCAATTTCAAGAAAGATTCATTAATGGTTGGTTTATTGTTAGACAAATTCTTCACAGGTTTTATCTGCATCCTCCTCCAGTCCACTACTGATGGAAGAAATGTGACATTGTGCGTTAGCATCGCCATGATCAGATTCATGTTCCACTACTTTGGGATGTTACTGGGGATGGAGAGTATGACATCATCTGCACTGTCACTCATTGCTTTACACTCAGTTATATTTTTTGACACTGTTAAATGGTCAGAAGTGGAACTTGAGGCAGCAGTACTCATGCCAGCAGAAACTACACTAACTCCACCAGCTGGGACATCATCATCTACTCCAACTATGAGTGAAGCTACAGATTGCACTGTAAAACACATTGATGGAGAAATCCCTTTCCTCACATCAGCTATGCACTTCTGCATACTACCTACCACGCCCACAAACAATCTTACCCCTGGCAGCAGTGCCATGGCCAGAAACAGCTTTGCTTGTATGTCTGTTTGCAGGCATTTTGGGGGATCACTAAGAAAATTCTAAACAAATTTAGATTTCTGAACATTCAGTCTGGGCCAGTGGATATGAAGTCAAAAAAACAATAACAAATGTGGTTTGCAGATGGAGACTGAGCATTAAACAGATTTAAAAGCACAGACAGATTAAGATTGCACTGCGCAATCAAAAACAGATGCAGATGCAAAGTCACAACAACACATTAACTAGTGCTCACAAGTCACAATCCAATCTGAAAAAGAATACCTTTTGCCGGTTGGGGGGGGGATACCACAAAGCAGTACGAAATCACGCAGTTGCGGAGGATAGCAGGTTCACACTGCTGCAATTACTCTGTGGCACAGTAAAAGGTGTCTGATTTGATGGCACACATCACACACACACTCACACTCAGACACACACTACAAGTAATGCATAGCAAATTGAAAACTTCAGTAATATAACTACATATTTTAAACAAACTGAAATTATGCACTGCTGCACCACAACAGTCAGCAAAATAATGTCAAGAATTACTGAAAATATTTCTGTGTACATTAACACAGTTATACAAGAAAAATATAACCAAAACAGAAAGTCTGCCTTTTTCTCCCAGTTAATCTACCCACTCCACAGATACGCCCCTCCCCCAAAGCACTCTTCAAGTGTCTGTCAGTACACAGACTGAATGTTCCAAATTTACATTTAAAATCCACACACAAACAATAAACACTCAATGATATGAGCACAGGAGGGTTTCCTATAATTGCTGTACTAAATTTTGAGCAAAAAAATGACTCAAAAAGGCTTTTTTAACAGCTTTTAGAGGGTTTGAATTGCAGAGTCTCTGAGAGCAAACTGTGTCCAGCTACCACTGCACACACACATAATCCAGAACTGAGGCTGTGCAGAACAATCTAGAGCCCATTTGACCCGCAATCCCATGAATCACTGCAAAATTCACCTTGGAGCTCAATTACAAGGTGAAATGATGCGACGTACTTTGATTTCTATGTACTTCACATTAAAATTGGTGCAGAAGTGGTTGGGGGAAGGTGGAGTAACACAGGTCATTGGTTTCAATGGAATTTACATTCCTCAATTTGATGCTAAGTACTCCGCTTCGTGTTGCAGATTACATTGTGGATTCTGCATTACTCTGTGAATCACTTCGCGGAGTGAATTTTGGTCACTTTGCTCACCTCTAGTTGTGGAGCCACAGCCTACAGCACAAGAGATGCCAGTTCTTACAGTAGAGGTAATCATACCTCTAGCCTCTTCAGAGTTGCTGCAAGAGGACATGACTGTTCCTTTTCCCAGTGCTGGAATGCCCCCTCCTGTCCATGTAGCCGGCCCCTCTATGCAAAGAGTAACACGATGTAAGGCATTATTGAAGCCCCCAGTTCCTTGGCATAGGCCTGGGGAACCAGCCACAATCCCAAAACAGAATTCGTACTCTGTCTTAGTGGAAGTGGACGATGAGGAAATTAATGGGGAGTTGGATATCCCCTCTATCACTTCATCCCAGCCTGACACTGTAGGGGAGCTGCCATCTGTGGATAAACCAAAACTGAAAAAAAGGAAGATGAAAAAGTGACTCATTTTTGATGTGGCTTATGTTTTCTCTGTTCTAACCCTTTTCCTTCCTTATGCAGTTACCCATTAATATCATCACATCTAATGTGAATAGCATTAAGGTTCTTTCAAAATGTCAAGTCACTTTTGCCAGTCTTCATAGGGAAAGATGTCATATAATAATCCTACAAGATACATGGCTGTGCACTGTCCCTGATATAGTGCAAGCCCAAAAGGAAGGGCAATGGGGCCCCTATCTTTGCTCTATAGGGGAGGATTTATGTTCTGACTTAGGTATACTGTTTTCTGAACATGCTTTGACTGTTTTTAAATTCACTGATGTGTGCCAGGGAGGGTGTTAATAGTGGATATAGTGCTGAATTGTACTGCATTTAGACTTATTAATATTTATGCCCCTCAATCAAAAGCAGACAGAACCAATTTATCACGTCTGACAGAGCCTTTTTTGTATACATCCAACATTATTTTATGGAGTGGGAATTTTAATTGTGGACTTTCCAAACAGGACAGGGGGAGGAAGATGCCAAAGGTTTACTGTAATACTAACTTGCTAAAAAATCTATTGTGTAAATCAGGTCTTTCTGATATTTATGATATTTTGGATATTGCTCCTACATGTACCTTTCACAAGGGTTCTCTGTCCTCCAGGATAGACTTTTGTTTTTTATCACAAAGAATTGTAACCAATAGTGTTGCAGTGGTACCCTTAGCCACCTCTGACCATTTGGCAGTAAAAGTTAGCTTAGGAGATGAGCAACCTTTAAGTATAGGAAGGGGACTCTGGAGGATGAATATATCCTTATTGGAAGAAGACTATGTTAAACAGGAGAGTTTGAGTTTATTAGAAGTTAGACATGAAGTTTGGTTTATGTATGTCTGTCCTACTGATTGGTGGGAGGACACGAAATCAGATATTAAAGATGTTAATTAGACTTTCCAGTAATGCAGTACAGAAACAATATATTACTTATCTGAGACTATGGGCATGGTATTTTAAGATACTAATTTGAATGAGGGAAACGGGGTTGGATCATGCGAAGGAACTGGTTATAGTAAAGGGCAAAATGCTTCAGTATCAATATGAGGCAGTGCATGCTTGTGCCCTGAGCCAAACATTTAATATTCATGGGACAAAGGCACAGGTTCACCCCTATGACAGTCTAGCAGATAAGGTTAACCAGAGAGTTATGATCTCCCTGAATGATGCAGCAGGGAATCTGGTTACAGATTCATTTTCTATGCTACAGATAGTACAGCAGTACATTGCAGGGAAGTTTTAAGTAGGGGGAGGGTGGTCATGTGACCCTTTTTGATAATATGACACCCCCACAGCTATCTGATCTAAGCAAAGATGGTATGAGGGAACCTATCACGGTTGAAGAGGTGGCAAGGCCATTATTTCTTTATTAGCTAAGACCACACCAGGAAGGGATGGCATTCCCAATGATTTTTATAAACTTTTTGTAGACCAATTAGCTCCTATAATAACAGAAATGTATCTGGCCATTTCACAGTAAGGGACTTTTGGTTAAAGTATGGAAGAAGGCATCATGAATTTTTTTGTATAAATCGGGGTTAAAGTCAGATATTAAGAACTGGAGGCCACTCAGTTTATTGACCTCTGATTATAAAATTTTAGCAAAATTGGTGACAGCCCGCTTAGCCAAGGTAGCACAACAGTTGATTCTGAATGCACAGACATGTGTGGTTCCGGGGAGGGGTATTATGCAAAACCTTATTTTTATTAGAGATGTGGTGGAACATGGATTAGATATAAATTTGGATGGGCATGTCTTAGTGCTGGTGGAATTACCGTAAAATGACCATTCTACCAGTAGAATTTCTGCCAGAATTTCACTGGTTCTTCTGTGGAAGTCTACCTGCTGTGATCTGTGGAATAATATTTTGCAGAATAGAATTTTGTTTTCAGCACAAAATTATTTTGCAACAATTTCTGTGGAAAATATTGAGATCTGTGGAATGGCATTTTTTCCATGGAAAATCATTCTGCAACTATTTTCTGCCATGGAATTCCAGCATTCTGTTTCAGGTGAAATTTGGTGGAATTTTGGCAGAATTTTGAAACATCCATGGAATTTCATTCCGCTGGAATTTGAAAATTCTGCACAGCACTAGTATGTCTTTTCTGTAGATCAGGAAACAGCTTTTGACTTCATAAAACAGACCTGTTTATGGATGGTACTAGAACTCTATGGCATTCTGGCTGAGTTCCTGAATCTAGATAAGGTATTGCATAAGGGAGCCTGTGTGGTTCCCATAGTATGGCCATTTTGGTATTCAAATGTTTATTTATAGTGGGGTCTGACAGGGGTGCCCTTTGAGCCCCTTGTTATATGTTTTTGGGTTAGATCCTTTGTTGAGGAGGATGGAGTTGGATGACAGTATTGCCCTGATATGCTTTGAAGCAGGAATGACATGTAGCAAAATAGCTGCTTACGTTGATGATTGTTTCTTGGCTGTGGCAGATTTGGACTCTGGGATTAGAGCCCTGGGAGTTTTTCTGATCATCAGGGAGAGATGGGGATTGAGATCAATATGAGGAAGAGCACAGCCCTGATGATAGGGAAAGCACCCTTGGCTCCTACCTTTTTTTATGCCAGTCGTTCAGGAAAATGTGATGATCTTAGTGGTTTAAACACAGAAACATAGAAACATAGAATTTGACGGCAGATAAGGACTGCTTGGCCCACCCAGTCTGCCCATTTCCCTATCTAATGGATAAGCTGCAGATCCTAGTTAACCAATAGCTTACTTCTTCCTACCCCCACCTAGGAGCAGCACAATTGAATTGGGACTCTGTGTTTGTGGTTGTCTAAGTTAAGGTCCAACAGTGGAAATCCTGGAAGATGACCAGGAAGAAAAGAGTCTTTTTATTAAGAGTTTTTATAGCACCCCTTTTTTGTATATTTCCCATATTTTTCTATTAACTTTTGGAATACACTCTAAGATATTGGGTTTGTTTTTTCTTTTACTTTGGGGAAGTTGTTTAAACCCCATAAAAAGGAACCACACCTATAGGCCTTGAAAGGAGGGTGGATTGAATATGTTGCAGCCTTTGTTTTTTTTTCTTTGGGAATTTATTTTATACTAATATTAAACCATTGGTAGATGGTGGTACATGGGTAGGGGTTAGGGTAATGCAGAGGTGGGAAGAAGTTTTTCTTACTGCCCGGGGGAAAGGCAAATGGAATTGCATGGACAATTCGCTCCCCAGGTATGTTCAAACCGTTCTCAAATATATAAGACTGTGGGAAATCAAATTGAGCTGGTTTAAGGGGAGTTTCAAGCAAACAGTTTTATTGTAAGATTTTACAAAATTTTTATTTTGAAGATGTGCTGTTTAAGGTTGATCCATCTATTAATTGCTCTTTATTGTTGGAGTGTATGTTGATGGCCAGGATTCCACCTAAAATGAGGGATATGATGCGGATATATGTACATGATAAATTAAATATCCATGGCAATCATAAACATAAGGCTCTGAGAGAATGAATCTGTTTGGTATCAGAGTGTGGATAGAGATGATGCAACATTTGTGTTTTGAGTGTCAGTTTATTAGACCTCTATGGCAACAACGTGATGATTTCTGAAAAAACTGATTGCTTCACATCAATGACTTATGCAATTTTGGTATATGGTCAGTTATCCAGACAATGGCTTATCTGGAGGAAAAGCACAGTCTATGTTATATTAGCATGTGTAAAATGAATGATTTTGCACACCTGCTGCCAAAAGTTTTTGCAAGGGGAGGAGGCTACACTGAATGATGTTCTGTTTAAATTGCAAGCTGAACTAGATGAGATATATAGGAAAGAAGTGGGGATGCTGGGGGAGCCATGTTGTGGTAGGTTATGGGAGGGTATTGATTGGGTGGGGTAACCTTCAAGACAGAGGGGACACAAGAATGTTAAAATGTATGTGGCCTATACACAGTTTGGATGTTGTTACCGCTAGATATGTTGTGACTTTCACTGTGGTACAGCTTATACCTTTTGTTACTGATAAATAAGATTTAGACAGTGTTTTTAGTTTATTTCTTTTGTTATGGATAGATTCCTTTGTTTTCCATGCTTTACTTTAGTATGACATAAATATTCTTTATTTTAAGATCTTAGTTAGTAGGAAGTTAATACTATATGTTCCTTTTTCTTGCTTATGATGTAATGTTTTTTTTCTGTATATACAGTATACTGGGTACTGAATGAAACTGTGTGATATTATTCTTTTTAATTCTAAATACAAATTTCCCCTACTCTTTTTGAGAAGTGCCATTGGATCTTTAACGTCCACCTGAACAACCACCAGAACAGACAGACAGTACCTCGGTTTAATGTTTCAACTGAAAGATAGAACCTCAGTAGACATTCATCATATATTTTAATAGGAAATTAAAATAGGGCATAAAAGAGGCATGACAACTGCTCTGTGATTCCAGCTATGATTTTTTTTTTGCAATTAATTTTATTTTCTAACTCAACACAGACAGAATCAGAACAAAACAAACATTGCCAAGAAACTGGTAGACAGTATTCTTACAAGACAATACATACGTAAAATCCCAACACTGTAAAAGAAAGAGCTATCAGCCAAGAAAAGGAAAACCAAGGCCACCATCTCACCCACCCCCACCCTCGCAACAAGTACATAAAGATCATATGTAAAATGACTCTCTTTATAGTTTTATTAGCTCATATCTATAATATAGGATACTGTTTAAGGGAAAAAACAAAAGCATAACAAGTTCTAAGTTAGTGCAGAATAAAAGGGACAACACTTTGGAAGAGACAGTGGGGGAGCCAACCGAAGAAATATTGCCAAAAAAAAGAGAAAAAAAATACTAAACATGTGGAAGGAAAACAATCCAGTGAGAAACAAAGATCAAAATTCACAACCTGTTTTTGGAGGGGATTTGGTCAATCGGTGGGATGAGTATGTCCTAGTGCTTTGTAAAAAAAAAAAAAAAAAAAAAACCTAGGGTCAGGAGATTTTAAGGCTTGTTCTCTGTTAGTAGCCAAACTTGCTTTTAAGCTATGAAATTTCTCACTAGATCGGAAAAATCAGGCTACTCACCTCTCCGCATTTAAGGCATTTAAAAACTCATCCCACCATTCTTTAAACGATGGTTCCCAACTATTCTGCCAATGTCTAAGTATTAGCAATTTAGTAACCATGGCTACCATGGCTACATGCACCTTTTGGGACAGGGTAGGAATTTGGGTGTACATCCCTAGTAAACACGTATTTTCATTAAAAAAAGGCTGAAATGTCAAAATATGGAGCCACCCACTGCTTGACTGAATTCCATAGCTTGACAATTTTGGGACAGACCCACAATTTGTGGTATAAAGTAGTGAGTGTACATCCACAGTCCCCACATTCAGGTGAGGATGTTTTATAGATCCAGAATAGTTTAGCAGGAGTGAAATAAAGATTATGTAGAATGTTAAATTGGACATTTCTAAGTCAGTCCTGTTTAATAAGGGAGTAAATATCAGTCCAAATCCTTTCCCAGGTTTTAGCTGGCCAGCCTTTGTTGAGGTTATTCTCCCAATAATATGCTATGGAGGTACATTTAAACATCACATCCAACAAGATTGACTTATATATCTTGGCTATTGCTTTCTGGCCCTCCGCTATAACCTTCAATTTTTCTAAGATGGTTCCAGCTCCTTCCGGCCATGGCCCCTTCCCCCAAAAAGGAATGTACACACTGGCAGATCTGGTACAACCATAATAGATCTTTGTGAGCCACCTCAAATTTAGTGGCCAACGCAGAAATTGGCATCAGAGATCCACCTGAAATAAAGCTTGCCAAGCGGATTTTAGAAAAGTACTTACCTGGAAAATTACTAATTGGGCAATTACCTATTTGCAAGTTTGGGTTTTTAAAAAGAGGTTGCCTAAGGTCTCTTAAATTATATTTCTGGAGTAGAGAACAGAGTTGCTGTAGAGCCTTCATATCCCATCCTAGTGGGGAATTCCTCATCTCCTTTGGGACTTTAGACCAGGGAGTATATAACACGGCCTCTAAGTCTAACTTATAGGAATTTGTTAGGAATCGATCCAGAGCTAACCAGGAGGAAAATTCTGAAACTGCTTCAACTGCAGACAGCCAACGTGAGAATCTCATGGCATGAATAGCCAAATAGTAGATGTAAAAGTCAGGTAATTGGAGAACCCCCAATTTCTTAGAACGGGTGAGCTTTGCGTATACTCGGCGCGGGACCTTACCTTTCCAAAGAAAATCTGAGCAGATCCTACATAAGGGCCTAAAAAAGACTTGGGCAAGTAAATATTAAGGTTAAATAAGCAATAGAAAACTTTAGGTAAGATAACCATTTTCAGAATATTGGCCCTGCCCCAGAAAGACAATGGTAATTTATTCCATCTCTTCAGGTCTTCTTTAATAGTTTTGAATAATGGAGTTAGGTTGAGGTCTGCAAGATTAGTGAGATCTTTAGATATTCTAATTCCCAAATAAACTAAGCAATCACTCTCCCATTGTAGATCCAGGGAGGAGCACCAATCCCTCGACAGAAGGGGAGATAACGGATACACTATAGTTTTGTTCCTATTAAGTTTATAGCCTGAAAAAAGGCTAAAACAGGAGATAATTTGTAATATACGGGGTAAAGATTCCCTACTATTCTCTATATGAATAAGCAAATCATCAGCAAAAAGAGATCATTTGCATTTGAGGCTGCCCGCATGGATACCCCATATTACCTTGTCTGATTTTAAAGCTCTAACTAGAGGCTCTATATACAAGTTAAAGAGAAATGGGGAGAGAGGACAGCCCTGACAGGTGCCTCAGGATAGGGGGAAGACATCCGAAATGAAATTGTTACATTGAATTCTAGCTGATGGACAAGAATAAAGGACGTGAATATGATTAATGAATTGTTGGGGGAAACCGAATTTCTGTAATACTGCAAATATAAAGTACCATTCAACTCTATCGAAGGATTTTTCTGCGTCCAAGGATACAAGAGCTGCCTCTAGCTCAGGAGCCCTGGAAGCAGAAATTAGATGAAATAATTTCCTAAAATGGTTCGCTGAGGATCATCCAGCTACAAACCCTGCCTGTTCCAGGCTTAATAGCCCCTCCCATACTTTCCCCAATCTATTAGCTAAAATTTTGGCATAGATTTTTAAGTCAACATTGAGGAGCGAGATAGGCCTATAATTGTCAATTACAGATGAGTCTTTCCCTGGCTTGGGCAAAAGAGTTATTCTTGCCTCAAATAGTGATTGCTCACTAACATCATGAGAGCACCAATAGGTGTATACTTGAAGTAACAGAGGAATCAAAAACCTTTTAAAGGTCTTATAAAATAAGCCAGTAAAGCCATCGGGACCTGGTGCTTTATCCGGTTTTAAAGAATCAATAATTTCTGATATTTCCTCGCCAGTAATTGGGGCATTCAAGACAAATATGGTTCCTTCTGCCAAGGATGGAAGAGTAACCTCTTCTAAGAAGGCCCACATCCTGTTATCCTGTTCTACTGTTCTCGGTTCTGAGGAGTATAGTGATTTATAGTAGTCTTGAAACAGAACTAAAATTTCTGCGGGGTCAGTGATCAAAGCTTCCGTCTGAGGATGCTTTAAACTGTGACCCATTTAGAGACCGAATGCTGTTTTAATTGCCAGGCCAGGAGCTTACCCGCTTTGCTCCCTTGACCAATATATGAAGCCTTTAATAGAGAGGCAGATCTCTCGACCGTCTCCAATAAGGCACTGGTATAAGTAGCTCTGAGAGCAGATAGTTCTTGCCCTTCTGTAGGGGAAAGTGTACCAACCTCCTTGTTTTCCAATGCTCTAATTTTTGCCAGACAGTTGTTCAAAAAACTACTTTTTTTCTTTTTTTGGACCGTTGCTATACGGATAAGTTCTCCCCTCCAGGTAGCCTTCAGAGCTGCCCATACCCGATCTGTTGCAGGGATCGAGCCCCAGTTGGCACTAATGGAATTTGACAAAAACTCTTGGAATCACTCAACAATTTGGTCATCTGACAATAGTTTGTGGTTGAGCGACCATGAGTGGGACCTTATTAAAACATTTGGCAACACACACTGCATTATAATAGGTGAATGATCTGAGACTACTCGAGCCAAGATTTTAATATCTGCTATGTTTGGTAACATCTGTTGACTAATTAAAAAATAATTGAGGCAAGAATAACTTCTATGGACTGGGGAGAAAAATGTAAATTCTTTGCTCGAGGCATTGAATACCCTCCATGGGTCTACAAGACCCAGCGATGATATAAATTCTTGTAATGCTCTCTGTGCAGGTGACATTTTTACTCCCCTGTAATAAGTATGATCTAAATCATTAGCTTGTACCAGATTCCAGTCACCACCTATCAGAATAGGTAAGTTTAAAAAAGGGACCAGAATCATAGCCAGATGCATGAAAAAAGACGGTGACTCTAAGTTTGGTCCATAAATAGAGCCCAGAACAATGTCTAGGCTACTAATTTTACCTATGACAAAAATAAACCTGCTTTCAGGATTGGAAATTAATTCCGATAATGTAAAAGAGATTTTATTTGCCACAAGTACAGCCACTCCACGTTTATTAGAAGTGAATCCTGACCCAAAAACCTGACCTACCCACCTCTTTTTAAATAAATGCAACTGTTCTGATAACATGTGAGTTTCTTGGAGAAACACAATTGATGGGTCAAACTTGGCAAGATGATTTAAAATTACATATTTCTTCTTGTTGTCTCTCCCCCCTTTTATGTTCCAAGAGAGAATATTTAAACAATTAGCCATAGCAGTATGGACAAATATACCCTAAATAAAGGCTTGTATTGCTGCCCCTCCCCCATCCTAAAAAAAACAAAATAACCCAAAAACTTAACCCACCCCCAAACTTCCAACTTAAGTCCAAATCTTTTAAATCTATTTACCACTCTATATAACCAGGCCCGTAGCCTACACCTGAACAACTGGTCCATGGTGTGCGCTAAAGAGTGAACTCCTCCCTCCACCCATACCCAAACGTGAAAGAATAAGTAAAGGAGAGCTAAACAAATATTCCCAGCAATATGCCAACAAAAGTTCGGTCCTTTCAATCCAGTACCCCTCCCAAGGACCTTGATAATATCTATAACTGCAGCAAAAAACCGTATGTATGGGGGGGTATGTAAAAAAAAAAACATATTAAGTCCAAGCTCCATAAACTGGATATTGCTTTGTTCCCAAAACAAAATCTGAATAATATATAATTAACAACAGAGCATAACCCCTTTCCTTCTTAAGATTTTACAAGAATGCCTGAGGACAGAGGAGGAAAGCAGTGTTTCATAAACATTGCAAATAACCCATAAAGAGGCTAGGTTTTATACGTGCCTTACTTAAACAAGGTATTACAAGCTGCAATTCTCTCTGGCTGTTGAAAGCTTTTAGTTCTGTTACTTACTATAAAATCTGTACCAAGAAACTTAAACAAGGCTAACATCTAAAAATAAAATTGAAGTGCTAATAAGCTCCCTCGAATACAACCTGTGCTTGTGCCAGGTTATCCAGGGCTGCTATAGAAGCTATTAATGGCCATTTAGATCATAACCAAGATGGGGGAGACCCCATCAATAATCTGTATTACATCGGTAGCATAAGGACAGCCTGTCCATGATACATTTGAATAGGCTTAAGCAGCTACCAAGGAGACTAACCTGATTTCCCCATTTAAACGTAGGGGTAGAGCTCCCTCTAGTTGCTAAACATATCATTTTAATAACCTTCCATTCCATGAATAAACAGATTAAAGTAACAGAGGGCGAACTTTCAATTATTAACCACTAAAAAAGTTGCTGTCCAACATTGTCACTGTAACAGACTAGGAAGACGACCAAATATGTGCATCTCAATCAGAGGGGGGGGAATGCCTCCACAGGTCGGTCATCAGCTTCTTCATCCCAGGCCTTCTAGAATAATCTTAAGATGATCTCTAGGTTCCATAATTATGAATCACAGTCTCCTCATTTGGGAAACAAGTCTGGATAACACTTTCTCAGAACCTTGGTTGCCTCCTCCGGAGAATCAAAACGCTTGGATCCATCTTTCAGGGACACCTCTAAATGAGCTGGATACATCATTCGGTGCTTAATGCCTGCTGCCCATAACTTGGAGGTGATAGGACAATAAGCCACCCTGAGCTGGCGTGTCTTCACTGTCAGGTCCGGGACTAGCCTCAATTTCTTACCCTCCCATAGTATAGCCATTAGCTTCCTGGATTCTTTAAAAATGAATTCCTGGTCCAAATAGTTAAGCAGCTTAAATATCAATGGTCTAGGAGGTTCCAAAGCTGGTGGTTTGGCTCACCAGGACCTGTGGGCTCTTTCTATCACAAACTCCGGGCCATTTGGAGAGGGGCCCACTGTTTGCTTCAGAAACTTTTGCAGAAACATTAAAGTGTTTGGCCCCTCTTCCCCTTCTGGGAGCCCGAGTAGCACCAAATTATTTCTTCTGTTCTTCCCCTCCAGGTCCTCCAGATGATCTTCTAGTTTATTAACCATTTTCTTGATTTCCACCATTTCAGGTTCTGCTTTTTCCTGCCTTCTTTCTATTGAGGTTATCCTCGCCTCCATATCAGTAACTCACCGGGCTAGCTGCGTAAGTGCTGGCTTAAAGTCAGCAACCTCCTCTACCAGTTTTAAAAGGGCTTCTTTAATGGTAGTTAGCTCCATGTAAACGTGCGTAGGCGACAGCTCCTCGCTATGTTCGGAGGCGAGGAACTCCAGCAAGGGTGCTTGGCCTCCGACTCCTGTGCGAACCCCTCCTGTTCCGGTGAACTAGACATGATGCCAAAGCGAGTGTCAGGTAAGTCTTCCACCTGATCGGTCTGAGTACTGTTAAAAAAACGATTTCATTAATTTGCGGCTTTTAAAGGGGTATATTCGTGTTTTAAAGAGTAGGAGGAACGGAGCTCGTAGCGGTGCTTCTACTCGCCGTGCCGCATCACGTGACCCTCCTCCAGCTATGATTTTAAACATGCCAAAGAAATAAATCAATCAAGATCCATCATAGAAGAGAAGACACAGTTTTAAAAACATATTTGTTTTTTCACATGCATGTACCACTGCAACAAAAACAGTACTGAAAATAATACTGAGTTTTCTATTAAGAAAAAATAATAAACATTAAAATAATATTCTAATAGAATCTTGAATCTGTGGCATCCCCTTTGTCCTTCATTGAGTCAGTGTTGGACAACTTTCATGATAAAAAATTAGAAGAAATTGCTGAGGATAAAGTAACGCTCTGGCATCTGTCTGTTATGTTTTTGTTTTACACACTTGAGGTGTGTGATGCCCTTAATTATGAAGAGCAAATCTCCAGAGGTATACTGTGTGAGGTCATCACACACTGAGGGTGTGTAAAAAAACCTCATTAACATATAGATGCTTTGTGTGTTATTTATTTATTTTTTATAATAACTGGTCCAAAAATAAGAAAGAAAATGCAAATGCCTGCATTGGAAAAACAGTGTTTTACTGGAATAGGCACAGAACTGTGTTAAAACACATGTGGGCATTTCATTGTGAACTACTGTGAGACACGCAACTTTCATCCCAACAGAAATAAATCCATTCAAACAAAATAAATATTCGGCCTTACTGTAATGAGTCCAAGAATAGTAGGGCATTTGTGGTGCTGGAAACTGCAGCACCAAAAACAGAAAGCAGTGCTGAAGACTGGGTCTCTTCAATCAATTTAGAATAGACTACAATGAAAAATGTTAACTACTAATGTAAGAACTTTACAATTAAATGTTCATCTACTTGAATTCTTTGAATTTTTTTCTTCTTTGTAGACATTTGTCCTCATGATCTGGCTGGGGAGGGTTGCCATGGAAACCTGTGGTTTCACTTCCCAGCTGAACACCTGAGCTTTGGCATTCAGAATGAGCACTTGTAAATTAACGCCATAATAACTGGGTATGATGTCACACCCAGTTATTATAGCATTTCACATCAACCAAAACTGGGTTGATAAACTTACCCACCACTTATTATAAGCAGTTATTAGGTAATTTTAAATTAAACCATAAAATGAAAACTAAAAAAAAAAGGTCATAGCCTACTGGAATATAGGACAGTTACTGAAAGGAAGACAGAAGTACATCTAAAGGTTTAAACATGGTTTCTCATGATCTTTACACCACTATGAAGCAACAAATGAAAATGCTAATATTTTAATGGTAATAATTTCTTCCTTGTTTGGAATTCCTGATTTAATAGACATCAGCAGCCATGGACGTTTCTCTAGACATTGAAAATTCTTAATTTTTCTGTTGTCAGGCATACCAGTTTTGTTCTGTTTTGTCTTCATCCCCCATCTTCATGTTCTCTTAGAGGGCATCCATACTTTAACCTCAGCTCCAAAGGGTGCAGGAAGCAAGCTCCTCTCAGTCCTTTCCATGTCCTGCTTATTTCTCACTGAAATGATTACTTTTGAGTGGTACACTTAAGCCCTCCCTACTGGAGGATGAGTAAATGCATTGGCTATGCAACATGCCCATCCTCCACTGCCCTAGTAAGCAAGAAATGTAATGTTACAGCTTAATCAGGGTCATCTGCTGAAGTCAATGGGGCAGCCAGGTAAATATATTTAAAATAGAAAATCAGTTTTTGGAAAGTTAATTTTCTTTGTTCAGTTTTAATGTGCACGAAATGCAAAAACTAGGTTTCATTTTTTTAAAGTTTTTATTTGTGGGCTACAGACCCATACATCATAAATTTTTCATTGTGCCACGTTTGAGCTTGATCTTCAATGGAAAATTATAGAATTTCAAGAGGTACTGTAATTTGCATCGAACATTCAATATAAGTAAATGTTTTCTTTAATAAAATCCAAGTGGGGCTCCAAAAATGGCATCCAGGTAGGCAGAAATGTTTTCCTTTGAAAATGTATTTCTTGTTGAAAGTTTAAAAATATGGAGGCCGAGCAGGGCCACCCCACCTACCCATTGATTCACTGGCAGTTTTTCCACACCACATGCTTGAAACTTAAGTTCATGCCCCAAACCCAGAGCATCAGAAAGCTGCCAGGAGAAGGACTGCATGGGTAACTCTCCTCCTGTGGGTGGGTTGGGGAGACAGGCCATGCTGTGCTACTGAAACCTGAGTGACCACAGGTGGTGGTGGATTTGAGATGTTTTAGCAGGACATAGGATGCCAGCAAGCTCTGGGTCAGCATTGTATGCCATTAAATGGAGTCCCTGCTGTGGTGTCCAGAAAGAAGGAGAGAAATATGGATAGAAAAAGTTTCCCAGGATGAAGGTCCTATCACTTTTATATCTATTCCTCCAACTGGTTGAAGGGTGGTATTGTGTGATCTCAGTGCCAGAAATATCTGCCACAAATGGCACTGTGATGGGGTTCACAATAGTCTTGGGATCTTAAGCCAGAGACAGATTTGCAAGGGCTGATATGTGGCTGACCCAAAGACTGCACAAGAGAATCCTAGAACGTTGATAACAATTGTAGTAAAGGAAAGACATAACAGGGGATTGTTCCCCCCCACACCCCTGAAGATGAAGTTCCAAAATCTTTAGTCAGTGGTTTTCCTAATCACAGTGACAGCATCTTTTATGATGCATGGTTGTGTAA
The DNA here is from genome assembly GCA_016271365.2 of Neoceratodus forsteri. NCBI lineage: Eukaryota > Metazoa > Chordata > Ceratodontiformes > Ceratodontidae > Neoceratodus > Neoceratodus forsteri. The sequence goes on along the minus strand of CM028133.1, from coordinate 744,316,391 downwards.
CATGACTTTAAAGTAGAATTGCTTGGATGGTGCATTCACCACACTGGGTACACTCTGCCAGATTCCTCAGTAATCAGGAGACTTACCTGTGATATACTGTATTTATTGTTGTGCAGAATTACAGAATTTTATTCCGCTAAATATTTCACAAAATTTGTACATTTCAGGAAATATTTCAAGGGTGGAAATGTGAAATTCTGCTGGCGAAATGCAGAATTTAGCAAGTGAAATGCAAAATTTCACCTGTGAAATGCAGATTCTTGCCACTCATGGGCTAAATTCCACCAGTTGAGGGCAACATTCTGAGTTTTGCTTGTGAAATTCCACATTTTGTGGGTGAAATTTTGCATTTTGCACCCACAAAATATTTTGCGGAATGTGCAGAATTTTGCAAAATATTTGCCAGGTGAAATTCATGATTTCACTGGAATTTCACCAGTGAAATAACATTTCTCTGCATCTCTAACTGTATCTACTCTGTGTCAGATTTTGAGGATAATTTTTCTTTTATATGGGGGTTATCTCTTATTGTTTTGTTTTTTTCTGTGCAAGCCATACAGGTAAAAATTAGCTTAACTGCTTACTAGTAATTTGGATGTAGTGGTGAAGTACTGACAAAGTACAGTATGTGCTGACACAGGCCAGGGCAGGTGAATTGCCCAGGTTAGAGTAATGTCATATCAGAGTAGCAGCAGAACATTGTTGCAGGTGTAGTGCTGTGGTTGATTAAAGCAGCATGGAAGGAGAAGGATTAACAGAGCTCATATGAAGGAGGATATGTGTTTGTTAGACAGAGTTATGGTGGATTTAGGGTGCTTCAAAAATTAAGTAAGCATTTCAGGATTCGAAAACTGAACATAGGCAGGCAGGCATTATGGTTCATGGAGGTAATATATGTTCTACTGGTCACATAGCAATTGGCAAGCCACTTCATCAGGACTGAAACAAAAACAATGAACAAAATGTAGAGGGTCACTCTACTTTCCAGTAAAGTATCTCCAAGCAAGCATTTGTCAATGATGAATGTTCAGCACTTGCATTGCTGTTGTACCATATCTTGCATGTACACATTTTGCTATATATTTACCCAGAATAGAGTAGATGAGAAGTGATATCTCATTTTCAGTGGTGTCCTGATTTTACACATTTTAGATTGTATTTACCCAGGATAGGGCATCTGAGAGGAAATATCTAATTTTCAGTGGGCTCCCACATTTTGACCCCAAATTTCCAACACTCTTTCATGATCTGACATCATGTTCAGGACAGGTGGATCTTTTTAAGTCCCATCTAAAAGGTAATTTTGCTGCGTGACTGTGAAAACAAGTTTCAGAGGGGATTTGAAAAATGACACCTGTCATGTTGAGGAGCTGGCATAACACAAAGGATATGTTGAACATAAGGGAGTCAAAATCTACAGAAATAAAGTTATGAGTAAACGTTGAAACAGTTGTATGTTTCTTCATAACTTAGTTATTTTTTCACATTTTGCCCTGAAATTTTCAACATAGTATTTTTACAACCACTCCTTCTGAATATGACAGGTGTCCTTTATAAAATAGTGGCCAAAATGTCAATTTGTTCCTCAAGTGTGAAAAAACATTTGGGCCAGGATTTAAAAAATGACAACTGTCATGATCAAGAGGTGATGTGTACCAATGGCTATGTTGAAAATTTGTGGACACAATATTGAAAATTGCTAAAGTTACATGCCTGTGTTGAGAACTGTCAGCATACAGTATTTGTTGTTATTTTTAATATTTATTACCCCAGATTTCCAATATAGCCTTCCTATGATCATACCTCATGAATAAGGGAACATAAAATTTTCAAATTCTGCCTAAAAAGGAGATGTCACACCACAAGTGTGACAGCACAGAAAAATGACAGCTGTCACATTCCTGAGGTAGTGTGAAAAGATGGCCATGTTGAAACTTTGGGGTCAAAATATTGAAAACTGCCAAAGTTACAAGTGTGCATTGACCAATGTTAATGTAAGCACATAACTTTGTTGTTTTTAATATCTTCATCTCAAATTTTCCACATAGCCTTCTTATGACTTCACTTCATGAGCAATGGTAGAAAAAATTTTCAAATCTTGCCTGAAAGGTACAATAATTTTGTGCAGTAACCACAAAATCACATTTCAGGACAGATTTGCATAATTTCTCTACCCTTGTTCATGAGGCGGGGTTCCAAAAAGGCCATGTTGAAAATCTGGGGAGAAATATATTCAAAAATGACCAAGTTATGAGGACAAGATCAAAACCCACTGAAATATAATGACCCGCATACTGTACCTGATTTCCACAGTTTTGTGTCTGGCATTGAAGAATAAAGATGTGTCTTTGGTCCATAGAGCATTATGGCATTAGATTCCCAGTTGATAAGTAATGGGTGTGGGGAGAAAATGTTGAGTGGGAGGGTCAAGTGGGGAAAGGGTAATGGCAGCAGTGTGCCAGTGGTGGCAACATTTATTAATGAATGGTTTTCTTTTTTACAAGTTGCATAAACATGAAACAAAAAGATTACAAGGTATGGTTTTCTTTATTTTAGAAACAAACACTGGGGATTAGGCACCCTGGTATCGCTGTTATGTTTGACAGCACCAAGGGTGGGCTCCCCAGTGTTGTGCAGTGAAAACAGGTGGGTGAGGTGTTCTAGCCAGCACCAGTGATTGTGTACCCCGCCTCAGTGTCAGAAAACTAAAAGTAAGGGGTGGGGGTGTTGGGTGCTGAGTGGGAGGGTTGGGTAGGAGGAGGGTAGCAGCAGCAGTGTGTCGGAGGGGACAATAAACATTGATGGACATTTTTCTTTTTTAAAAGGTGTATAAAAATTAAAAAGATTATGAGGGCTGGTATTCTTTTTTTTAGGTACTGACATGGGGGATTGGGCATCCCAATGTTGGTGTTATGTTTGGCAACACCAGGGATGGGCTTCCTGGTGTTGCACAGTGAAAACAGATGGGGTAGGGACACTAGCTGCCCGGCTCCAGGAATTGGGCACCCTGATGTCAGAAAATATGGGAAGAGGAAAGCAATGGAAGGTGGAAGGGATACTTGCCAGGGTGTGGGAGGGCTTGTTTTTACACTGGAGTTGGAGCACCACAGCAGGCTGATCACAATGCTGATCAGTTCTGCTTGCTGGATGGCTTATGTAGATCAAATGAAAGAGTCGTCCCATGATTCAGGCAGCTCTTTTCTTTAAACTACATAATGTTTTCAGTCAGAAAGACCAAATAATTGTCATTATCAACCTGGTTGATGACTCATCTGATACTGTCAAGCCTCTTGCAGACTGCCCTGTGTTGGACAGAGAGTGTAACACCACTCAAAACCAACTATCATACAAATATGTTGGCTTTGTGCAATCACAAAAGCATACATAAAAAGGCATGGAAATCTAGCATGACTACAACTGATAGTTCTTTGTGGGTACTGTTTTTCTCCACAATGCCTTTAGTGCAATGCAGTTGCAAAGTACAGGCATGTGCAGACAATTCTTGCAAAGCATAAATTCTATAAAAAAGCAACAAACATCTGGACCACCATTTGGAGCAAGTGGTCACCCAAACGTTTCATCCTGCAATCAGACTTTGTTGGGGGGTGGTCATTACCCATTATGGTGCTGCTAAGGGCTCATGGCTAAATTCCAGCATTACGACATCTAAGGGATAATGCCATTTGAGAACTCACAAAAATGCAACCAATCATTATGATGTGAAGTGGAATACTCTGTCCGAAGAAGTGGTAACATGTAGAACTGTGTAAGGATTTAAGAGGGGGTGGGACAGAGCGAGGGGGAGTTGTTATGAGAAGGGAGGGAGGTGGGGCAGCTGTAAATTGAAGGGCTAGCTGCAGAATTGAGAAGACTCGATAGACCGTGAGGCCTGTTTCTGCTGGCATTTCATATATTCATATGTTCGACATGCAGGTAGAGGATGAATTGTTTAACAAACGTAAAACAAACAATTACAATAAAGTGCATCAAGTACATAAAGTGCAGAATGTATATCCCAATTCCTTAAGGTGATAAAGTACAGGGAGGATTACAGGGGTATGTTAAAAACAGTACAGAGAATGCATTCCTTGAAGAGGAACTGTCATCTTCAGGATTTCATAGTGTCTGAAAGCCCATAAAAAGCTAATCTGAGTGAGCCATTGTGCTTACTTGTAAGTCTTAGCTGTCCAGAGTTATTCTTATGTAAATCAGCCTGTTATTAAGTACGAAGGGCAGCATGTGTTTTAGGCTCCTGACAGGCAGTGATGTTACCGAGGGATTGGCCCTGCTTTGTCTGTAGATAATCCAACAGGTTAAATAGGAAATCATCTGTTTTTTTAAGTGTATTTTAAGGTGTTATTACAACACTTTCTACATTTAGAATAATTGATTTGTATGTGCATTGAAACTAGTTAGTTGTCACCTTTATATTTCAAATTGTTAATAACAATAATCCAGTAGAATTCTAGCATTGTTACAGCAGAAAATTCCATTCCATCCAAAGTATTTCAGTAAGAAACTGTTATACTTTTAACTTCATCAAAAGAAGAAAATACTCTTCTAATAATGCATTTCAGGTTATGCATGTTTTAACAATGTTGCCCATCCATGTGTTTTTGCAATTAATAAACAAGCAATGGTGTCCTATTTTTTTTCCAAGTTTAATCTGGTTAAAAGGAGCATAATATTTTCAAAATCATAACACATGCTCAGATTCCTTTTACTGTCTGTCCAGGAATGGCACACTGAGCTAAAGCTTGTTCCTGGGTGTATTTTGGGAGCACAGGAAGGTTAAGTGACTTGCTCTGGTCACACAATATACAAGTACAGCATGTTGGAATCAAAACTCATTCTGCTGTATAAATGAAGCTTAGCTACAGTTCTTTGCCTCCAGGCTGTACTGCTAGCTGATAATCAAAAACTACACATTACAAGGCTGGCCCCATGATACCAAGCCAGTAGGTATGTAGCCACATTTGCATCTTGTAGACTTAATGTCACACCAAAAATTGTAATAGAAAAGACTGTAAGAGAGGGAATGAAAAAAGGCAGAAGTTGGTGCTATGGCAGCCCCTTAAATCTGTATTGACATGATCACAGTCAGGGCTTAGAAATCCTAATATAGGGCCCCAATACCTGTTGACAGCACAAAGCAACCTTGAGATGTGTAGTTTTTGATGATCAGCTGGCAGTATAGCCTAGAGGTTAAACATTTCTGAAGATTATGGCTGTGCGAATATATTTTTTCGAATATTCAGCCAAATATTCACTATTTGGCACCAAAATATTCACTATTCGTTATTGATGGCGGTGTTGTTTAAAATTGAAAAAGCCTCCCCTGCCATCCAACATATTCCCTGATCTGCAGAGATAGGCTCTCCTCAAAGCGTGGTGGTGGGGTTGCCTTGTTCTACAAAGATCATCTCAACCTTGAGGTCATTCCAGCCTCCAGCTTCGACGCTTGTGAATTCCTACATGCAATTCTCACCCTAGGTGCCAAGAAACTCCACATTGTTTGCACCTACAACCCTCCTACCAGGGGTACTGCTGGTCTACAGGAGTTACTCAATCAAACCTCCATGATCTCCAAGTAAAATTAGATCATTTTATTGGGAGACTTAAACCTTAACTGGCTGGGGATGGCTCAAAGCATGCTACTCTCAATGACACAAAGCTGTAACCTGCACCAGCTCTTAACAGAACCCACAAGAACTCGTCCATCTCTATAATCCTCCACCCTCATTGATTGGGTACTGGTTATCCATCTGGACCATGTACTCATAGCAGGTACCTTGGCTGATGTGCTAACTGATCATTCCCCAGTTTTCTGCATATGGAGCCCGGAAACTGCTCCATCCCCTCCACCGCACTATGTCACTTTTACCAACTTTGCTAACCTTGATGTAGAAGCATTTTTGCATGATATCTCCAGAATAAACTGGTCTGGCATCTATCAATCTTGCAATGTTGAGGCTGCGCTAGGCATTTTCCTTGACAAATTTCTGGCTGTTCAGTGCAAGCAAGCTCCCAAGGTAACCCGGAGGGTGAGGGGTAAACAAACAAGATGGCTTTACAAAGAACTGCTGGCTAATTTGCACTCATTAGACAAATACTTGAACAAGTACAAACTGGCAGGGCTCCAAGCAGACTATAATATCTACAGAGCTCTTCAGAACTCCTGCAAAAAACCAAGTCAGAATAGCTAAGAGTACCTACTGTGAAGACCTACTACTAAGTTCTGCTGGCTACTCCAGAAAATTCCGGGCCCATGTCAAGACTTTTCTTGGAGTTTCTCAAATGACTACCCTGGGGACATGATATTAAATGGGGTACTCTGTAATGACCCTGATACTAATGCTAACTCCTTCAATCATATGTTCTTGGCTCTATCTCAGTACACCTCCTCCTTCTCATTACTTCAAGCAAGTTCTCAGTCCTCATCTACACCACAGTCGGCTACCCCCTGCTCTTCCTCCTGCAAACAGTCTACCACCCTCCCTCCCCCATTTCACTTTAAGGAAATCTCAAGGACTGAGGTCATAAAGCTACTGCAGATAATTTCTGGCAACACCGACTCCAGCTCGAATACCCTAGAACCAAAGTTCCTGAAACTTCCAGCACCTTTTATCACCTCCCCTCTGGCTAAAATTTTCATGATGTCTCTCTCTTTCAGAGTGGTTCTGGACCTCTGGAAAATTGCTCATGTTATGTCTGTCTTTAATAAAGGGGACCCTAAGGAGATCACCAACTACAGACCCATAGCCATTCTCTCACTCTTAAGTAAAACTCTTGAGAAACTTGTTGCTAATCAAAGTATAGACTACCTAACAAAGTACAACCTTTTGTTCAGTACGGCTTCAGAAAAGGTCATAGTACAGCAACAGCTCTCCTCAAATTCACAGCTGATAAGCTTTCTAATTAGGATGTTGATCTACTTACAGGGGCAGTTTTTTTACACCTTACTTAGGCCTGTGATCTCATTGATCATCCCCTGCTTCCCTCCACTCTTTGCAATCTGAGCTTTTCACCCTCTGTAGTTGACTGGCTCAGCAGCTATTTGTCCAACCGGACTCAAATTGTGAGATCTAACTCCTCTCCATCCCATAGTGCTATCATTAATATTGAGGTCCCCAGGGCTCTATCATGGGACTCCTTCTTTTCTCACTTTTTATTAACAATATGGCTGACGTTCTTCATTCCTGCTCATCCATTCTCTAAGCGGATGATCTCATCCTCTGTTCCATCCCTGACAATGGCACCAGCATAAACGCATCCATTTCCTCCAACATCAAGAACATACAAAACTGGCTGACTGCCCATAAGCTTGTACTCAATGCAAAGAAAACTCAAGACATGCTACTAGGCTCTGCCCCTGAGCGCAGGGCCTTTCAAATGTCCCTGATGGTATGCGACTCAGGTGGGACACAAATAGAGTGTGTAACATCTTTTAAGTACCTGGGAGTCCTCTTGAATCAATCTCTGGACTTCAATGTACATATTCAGTCCACCTGCAAAGCAATGAATGCTAAACTGGGAGTTGCTTACTAGACAAGCTACATACTAACTCCCTCTGCTAAGCTGACTATCACCAGAGGTATCCTTCTCCCTGCCCTCACATATGATGCTCCTGTCCTCGGAACAGCAAAGAAAACTACCCTTCACAAGTGGGACATTACTTATAATAATATATGTCTGTATGCCTCCTCGTCACCTCATCTCAAGCATCACTGCCAACTTTACAGTGACCTGGGATGGCTCTCCCCCTCTGCCTGCTGACAATACTCCTTAGGATCTCTCATTGATTTGGTAATTAGAAATCAAACTCTGTCCTTGCTAGCTGTGAAGCTTGTACCCCAAACCACCTCCTATGGACTGCATTTGGCTAATAAGTCTCTACTTAACATGCCAAGGTGTCAAACATCTAAAGGCTCTGAAGCCTTCCATCACACTGCCCCTAAGCTCTGGAACTTCCTTCCTCTTGCTCTTCAGCAGGAAAGATCTCATCTCAGCTTTAAATGGGAACTACGTGGGCATCTATCTCTAGTAGACCTTTACACTTGTTTTTGACTCCACTTAATTCCCCTGTGCCTCCATATACTTTCTATAATGAATTCTACAACCTTTCTCCCATTTTTTCTCACTCAGTCCTTCCCATCTCTTCTTATTAGTCTTCCCTCCCCTCTTATTAATCCACTAAATGTTTCATTTGATGTATTTAAGTCTATCTATTTTACCTATTGTACCTCATTGCTAGTTTCTCTTTTACTGTGCTCATTACACTGACTTCATGCTATTTTTTATTATGTTATGTATTTCAATGGAATGTATCTTTTCGCTGACTGTTGCTTACCCTATATGTAATTTTCATAATGCTTTACCTCGTGTTACGTTGCTTGGCTGTATATATCATCTTCACTGACTGTATGATCTGCCCTTATGTAAAGTTCCTGTACTTATGCAATGCATTTGTTTCACCTATTTGTTGTACTCTCCTGGGTCATGCCTAAAAATAGTAATTTCATGGGTAGTGCACTTACCTGGTTAATAAAAACAAAATAAATAAACATTAAAACAAATCTTGATCCCTGGTGTCTAGTGGTTCCACACCCCTGCCCCGACTGATTGCCAGCCCAATATGAAGAATCTCCCCTTCCCAGCTGAGATTCACACCCTGTCCACCCATCCACAAATTTACAAATATATAAAAATGTCCATGGTGTCTAGTGGACCACCTACCCTGTCAGGTAGTGCCCCTCACACCACTCCCCTCCCCCCACAGCCCCAAGCAGGCCACTGGCATAGGCGTTTACTCACCTCCATGGCCAGTAGCCTGACTGAGCTTTCAATGAATGAGTGCATGCTTGTACAAACACGTGCTCATTCATTGAAAGCTCAGTTGGGCTGCCAGCCATGAAGATGAGTGGAAAGCTGTGCTGGTGGACTGCTCAGGGTCATGGGTGGGTGGGAGTAGAATTGAGGGGCACTACCTGACAGGGTGAGGGTCCATTAGACACCAGGAAAATGTTTATTTTTGTAAATTTGTGGATGGGGGGTTAGGGTGCGAGTCTCGGCAGGGGGGGATTCTTCATATGGGGCCAGTGATCAGCCTGGGGAGGGGTGGGACCCCAAGACACCAGGTATCAAGATTTGTTTTAATGTTGATCAGGAAGGGAAGGAAGTGCATCTTTCAGAAAAAGAGATGTGCAAGAACAAGGGGACACAATTTGAAGGTAGAGGTGGGGACAGCTCAGGGGCAATGTGACGAAGTATTTTTTCACAGAGAGGGTGGTGGATGCATGGAACAGCCTTCCTGAGGGGGTTGTGAGGTCTAAAACTGTGGGAGAATTCAAGAATGCATGGGACAGACATAAGGCAATTTTTGTGGGGGGTAGGAAGAAACAGGCTGTTGGTTAAATAGGATCGGCAGCATATCCTCTAGGTAGGGAAATGGGCACACTAGGTGGCCCAAGTGGTCCTTATCTGCCGTCAAAGTCTATGTAAGGGGGGGGAATGCTTTTATTTTTTTTTAAGCAACCAAAAAATTAATACCACTCGAATTGTGGGCTATTTGATATTTGGTTCCGAATATTCAGATAGCCCATTATTCATGGTATTCCGAAAATGATATTCAGCACTTGCAAAGCATACTGAAGATGGATTATTTTTACTAACAGTTTGAAATGTAAAGGTGATAACTCACTAGTTTCAATGCACATACAAAACAATTGCTATAAATGTAGGAAGTGATGTCGCCGAGGGTTCTTAGCCCTGCTTTGTCTGTAGATAATCCAAATAGGAAATCATCTGTTTTATTAAGTGTATTTTAAGGTGTTATTACAACACTTTCTACATTTATAATAACTGTTTTGTATGTGCATTGAAACTAGGGAGTCATCACCTTTAAATTTCAAACTGTTAGTAAAAATAATCCAATCCTCACCCTCTCTCTTCTCCTTCTCTCCTTTTCTGCCGGGTCCTGTCTCCTTGTAGGGTTCTCAGCATCTGGAAGGGGATTAGTCCTGTTTGCCTCCCACTCTCCCTCTCTCTTCTCTTTCTCTCCTCTTCTGCTGGGTCATGTCCTCTTGCAGGGTTCTCAGCATCCTGAACAGAAATAGTTCTGAGTTGCCTCTTCCCCTTCCCCTAGTTATTCTCTTTCTCTGCTGGGTCCGGTCGGCTTGCTGGGTTCCCAGCATCATGAAAAGGAATAATTCTCAGCTTGCCCCTCCCACCCTCCTACTCATCTTCCCCCCTCCCTTCTCTCCTACTACGCCAAGTCCTTTCCCCTTGCAGGGTTCTCAGCATCCTGAAAGGAAATAGTTCTCTGCTCACCCCTCTTCTCTCCCATCTACCCTTCCTCCCTCTTTCTCTTCTCCCTCACTGTTGGGATCTGTCCCCATGCAGGGTTAGCTACACCCTGAAAGGGGATAGTTCTTGGCTTTCCCCCTCTCCCTCCTTTCCTTTCCTTCACCCCATAAGAAACAGAGAAGGACATAGCACTTTTGTCCTCCCTCTCCCCCACCTCCACTTGTGTTCTCAACTTTTATTTTTTTATATCCTCACCAGCACTTACCAGCACTTGGTAATTATTTTTAGGTCTAATTAGCACTTAATAATCCCTGTGCTCAGTCTGCTACATATTCGTTCTCCATCTGTCCTATACCTTACCAGTTCCTATTCCTGGATTGCCACTATATATGTTATATCTGATATTGTCTGCCAACCACAGTATGCCTCACCATACTGTATGTCTCTGACTTTCTACCTTATTTTATAATATAATACTGTCTACTTGCCTAGAACTGGTTAGTTCTATATTAGTACCTCACTTTATGTACTTGCATTTGCATAGTATGTATTTTATTGTGCAATGTTTTTGCCTACTCCCCCCCACCCGCATTATGTAGGGGAATGCTCATCCCTTAAGCCTGTGGCAAGTGGGGTTCCACAGTGGTCGGTGTTGGGCACTGTGCTGTTTTGGCATATTTATTGCAGACATCTTGGTGGGCATTAGCAGCAAGATCAGTCTTTTTGTGGATGACACCAGATGGGGGCAGTGGTGGATGACTGGGGGAGTGGTGGGGGCTGCAGGAGGACGTGGTAAGGCTCAAGGCATGGTCTGACAGATGGCAGCTCGGGTTCAATGCAAATAAATGCAAGGTGCTGCACTTCAGAACAAGGAATCAGAGGAGAAGCTACCAGCTGGGGGGAGTGTGGCTAGAGGTTACAGAGGAAGAAAAGGATCTGGGGGTGCTTATCACAGGAGCTGTGAATAATTCCGCACAATGCAGGAGAGCAGCAGTAATGGGCAACAGAATGCTGGGGTGCATTGCAAGGGCCATAACCTTGAGAAGAACGGTGGTGATTCTGCAGTTATACATATCATTGGTTAGACCCCCACCTGGAGTACTGCATGCAGTACTGGTGCTTGTACCTACAGAGGGACATTAGGCTGCTGGAGGGGGTGCAGCATAGGGCAACAAAAATGATTCAGAGTCTGGGGGAATTGCCATATGACGGCAGACTGAGGGAGCTGAACATGTACTCACTGGAGGAAAGGAGGGACTGGCGGCATGATTGAGACCTTCAAATACATGAAAGGGATTATCAAGACAGACACAGAGGGTCTATTCAGGAGGAGGATGGGGAGAAACACTAGGGGCCATGACATGAGATTGGACGGGGATAGGTTCAGGAGGGAGGTGAGGAAGTATTTCTTTATGAAAAGGGTGGTGGCAGAGTGGAATGTACTACCAGCAGTGGTGGTGGCATGTAACACTGTAGAATGCTTCAAAAAAGGGTGGGATAGGGCAAAAGGGAAGGCAGGGAAGGGGAAGGGGAGCTGCTGAATAGGGGAGCTAGCTGCAAACTTGAGCAGACTCGTTAGACCGTGATGGTCTTTTCTGCTGGCAATTTTCGTGTGTTCGTATGTTCATAACCCCTCCACCCAGGACGCTTCTGGAAACAAGCTGTTTACAGCCCATGTTGTCTTTCCTGGTGAAACCTTTTCAAATAAATACAAATAAATAAAGTGTTGTAATAACACCTTAAAACATGCTTAATGACACAATTTCCTATTTAACTTGTTGGATTATCTACAGTCAAATCAGGGCCAAGACCCCTGGGTGACGTTATTGCCTGTCAGGAGCCTAGAGCACATGGCTGCCCCCAACTGTTAATTACAGGCTGATTTACATATGAATAACTTTGGACTGCAGACTCACACTTCAAGTTCAAGTTCAAGTTTATTGCAGGTAGACTTCATTGAGCAAGCTCATTCACAAGGAGGTCCTGTAGGTTATACACATACAACGGCATATTATACAGTACAGCACCTTGATAACCAACTATACAGAGTGTAATACATAGCTAAATACAAGGTTACAGATATATGTACAATTATGTGACAGTCAATATCAGGTGTGGTTAAACACTTTGTTGCTGTATGATGCAATAGATAATCAAAAAGTGGTGAGGAACTAGAAGAAGAAAACAATAATAAGAATGAGCAGGGTTGGGGGAGGGGTAGGTTAGCAAAGGGTAAAGTAGGTTGAGGGTTAAAGGTCTCAGTACCACAGGGTCCGATAGAGACAATAGACAAGAAGCACACATAGGGATTAGAGAGTGCTTAGTGGCAGTTACAAATATCTTTTATTTTAGATGCAATTATCACTCTGAAGAAGTTGACCGAGACAATGCTAGTTAATTTTAGTATAGATTGAATTTGGTTCTGCATAGAAGGGAGGGCATATAAAATAGCACGTTTGCCAAAGTGAAACACAATGGCTCACTCAAATTAGCTTTTTATGGGCTTTCAGACATCAAGAAATCTTGAAGATGACAGTTCCCCTTTATCCATTGTAAACCATATGGCACGCATGCAACTACCTGTTGGTTTACTGTGATTGAAAAAGGGCAAAATCCATATTGCCAAATGGAAAAAACAGTATTGTCACTGGTGTCTACAAAACCAAAATCAGTTTTTATCAGTGTTTTGTTTCATGAGCTTTTTTTAACAATTTTTTTTCTCAGCTAGCACGTAGTTTAGCAGTTTTTATGTCTAGTATTGTGCATCAGTCCTCATAGTTATTAAAAATAATAAACTATGATAAGCTCAACATGTATCTCACTTTGGTTTTGTATCTTATATGTATGCACAGTCCTCCCACTATTTTCAATTTCTATTCGCCCCAGTGATCTGTGTGTGTGCAGATCTTGGAGACTAGTGTGTGTGCATGTGTGCATGTGCGTGTGTGTGTGTGTGTGTGTGTAGTCAACCTCATGTATGGCATCTTGTGTATGGCATCTTGAGTCAACAAGCCCTCATACAGTATGTGATAGCAGCAGCATTATGGCCCTCATCTCTCAGGGATGACAGCAGGAGCAGCACTATGGCCCCCACACCTCAGGGGTGACAGTTGCCTTGTTTACATGCACACTGGAACTGGGTTCAAACTCCAGTTTCAGTGGAATCAATGCTGCATTCTTTAATTAGAAGCTCATGTAAACTCATTCTGAATTGGGTTCCTGTTTCAGCCAGGACTGGGTTCAACTGCAGTGGTTCAAAAGCATTATTTTGAACCCAGTTACACTGTACATGTAAACCTGATGTGTGAATTGATTCTGCTATACTTACTGTTGAAACTGCTGCAAAAAGAATGCAACCAGATTCAAAATCCTCAATTGCTGTGTGTCTACATGCAATGGGAATCAATCACTGTGTAATCAATTCAGTTTGAATTTATTACAGAGTGACTGATTCCCATTGCATATAAACACACAGCAACTGAGAATTTTGAATCTGGTTGTTCATCCTCATCAATCCAACACCATGTAAACCAAAAAGGATTACGATCTGAATGAAGTGAATTGATTACAAAGTAATTGATTCCCACTATTTGTAAACATAGCACGTGACAGTAGCAGTAGCAACAATATGACTCCCATCCCTCATGGATAATGGAAGCAGCATTACAGCCTTCACCCCCCAGGGATAATGACAGCAGCACAATGGCCCCATCCATAAAGGGAGACAGCAACAGAACTATGGCACCTACCCTTCTGACAGCAGCAGCACTATGGTCTCTATCACTGAGGGTTGTCAGGGACAGCAGCAGGAGCAGCAGTATATGCCCAATCCGTCAGGAGTTACAGCAGCAGCACTATGGCTCCAATCCCTCAGGGGTAACGGTGGCAGCACTACAACTCTCACTCTTCAAAGGTGATGGAAGCAGCACTATGGATCCAATTCCTCAGGGGTAACGTGGCAGCACAATGGCCCTCACTCTTCAAAGGTGATGGCAGCAGCACTATTGTCCCAAATATCCCCACAATGCTCGACATTAACAGTAAAAATTCCATGGATCCATACACTATAACTGATTCGGTAAATACAGCCTTCACAAACCTAAGCTCTGTACTCCCACTTGACTGCCTTAAGACTACTGAATCACACCTAAGCAGCCATGCAATGGAGAATAAACATCCTAATTTTTATTTCAAGCATGTTACAGTCAAAGAGACACTGACATACTTAAAAACGGTCCTGGGCAAAACCAGGCTAGGAAATGACAACATAGATATAAAACTGGTTGCCCTTGCCCTTGATGAACTGAAAGTCCCCATCTCAAAAACTTTCAACAAAACACTCACACTGGTCAAATTCTCCCTCTGTCTGGAAGCAAACCCTGGTGACCCATGTTCTCAAAAGTGGGGATAGGTCCTGCATTGCCAACTACAGGCCCATCTCCATCCTCTCCCCACTATCCAAAGCACTAGAAAGGATAGTTGCTGACCAAATCACTGCTTACCTCCAGAAATACAACCTTCAATGTCCCAAACAACATGGCTTCAGAAAGAACCACAACGCTGCCACTGCCTTGGTTGAATTCACTGACTACGTGCACAACGCCCTTGATGGTGGAAAAACCGGTGGGTTCAGTCTTCATTGACATCACTAAGGCTTTCAACATGGTCAGTCACCCCCTCCTCTTGGAACAGTTACAGTCCCTAGGAGTGGCCACTAACCCTGTGTGCTGGTTCCAAGACTATCTGACATACAGAATAGAGAGTCAATGTTGATCTGACTGTCTCTAAGTTAAACAAAGTTACACCAGGAGTCCCCCAGAGGTCAATCCCGAGTCCTCTGCTTTTCAGCTTGTTCCTGAATGCTCTTCCTGAGGCCCACAAGAGCAGAATAATTCTGTACGCAGACAATACCATCATCCTCAACAGCAACTTTCACATCAAAACACTACAGAGTGAACTGCAGTCTACATTCCACCAGCTAGAGGATTGGTTCAGCTCACAAAAGCTGTTACTCAATTATTTAAAAAAAAGCCTAAAACTATGCTCCTCTCTGGCCCACAACTCAAGAAGAACTACCCTTCACTGACAATCTCAAACAACAAGATGGCCTCACTTGAACAAGTACCTTGGGGTCATAATTGATGATACCCTCTCCTTCACACAGCACATAAACATGGTGGTGAAAGCCATTAACACCAGACTAGGAGTTCTATATAGGCACAGGCAAACCTCACACCCACTGCTCTCTGCCTTTCCATCTTCAGTTCAATCCTGTCTTTAATTGACTACAGACTGATTGTTTACAGTGCTGCCACAGACACAGCACTTAAGTGGGTAGATATAGCCCTTATGGAATGCAGACCTACCCCTGGGGCAGTTAAATACACTCATATGTGCGCACTGTATGAGCAAACCAATTGGTTAACTCTGTGTAACAGAATAAAGTTCCAAACATGCCTCCTTGGAAAAAAGGCACTGCTTGGTCAAACTCCTGTCTGCATCTCAGAAATTTTCCTAATGGCACTCCCCCCCCCCTTTATTGTACCAGAGGTAAAGTGCAGGGTACACTTAGCATTCTCTTCCAAAGAACAGTACTCAGACAACGATCATTCTCTTATAGTGTCCTTGTTTGGTTGAATGAGGTTCCAGCCTATCATCTGAAATTGGTGTTCCCTGAAAGCATTAACTGCACAAACCTGCTCCATAGTGGACATTCTGTTATTCAGGATGGCCCAGATAAATGACTCTCCCCATCTTCCTTGAGAGTTCAGCTGGCAGCAATAGGAGCAACATGAGGACACATAGATGGAGCAATGTCAGGAAGTCACCTAGACATACTTTGCTTTCTGAAAGCCAACATGATATACGGCCTAAGGTTAAGTAGATTACAGGCCCCTGGAACATAAACCTTATGTTCAGGGCTATGACTACCATACCATTTGAACCGCTACCAATGCTGAACATGCAATGGATGAATCTAAAGACTGTTTTCATGGCTGCAATCTGTTCAGCCAAAACAGGATAGAGATTTAAATCTCAATATTACACATACAAATTTCATTAATGAAAATATGAGAATACTGTACCCATTACAGAACAAGTGGTATTATCAAAATAAAAAAAAAACTCTAGATGTCAATAAATCTGGAGGTCTGGATAACTTACATCCCAGATTTTATTATGAAAAAGCTGAAGTACTGGTTGGGCTTCTTTTTTCTATAACTTATCACTAGATCAATGTACAGTTATACCAGAATGGAGGCAGGCACATGTTACACCTATATTGAAAAAAGGGGACAAAAGCAATGTTGAAAATTGTCACCCAATTAGTATAACATCAGTTATTGGAAAGATTATGGAGAATTTCATTAAGGAATGCATAGATGCACGTGTACAAACACAGATCATGTAGCTATCACACAGCATGGTTTTGTTCCTCAAAGATCAACTTACTAGACTTTTTTGAGTCATAAGTAGCCCTAGATCAGAGACTTCTGGTAGATATACTCTACTTGGATTATGCTAAGGCCTTTGATTCTGTATCACACCTGGAACTTGTTAAAACACTGATGAATTTGGATTTCGATAAAAATAAAGTTTCAAGGGTTTCATCCTAGCTACATCAAAGACAACAGAGATTATGCATTAGAGGTTTCCTTTTAGACTGGGGAGATGTAGAAAGTGGGGTCCCCCAGGGATTAGAGGTGTGTGAAAAAAAAACTTCTGCCAGCAGAATTTCCACCGAAGTCAGATGTTCTCTTCCGCGAAAGTTCGGAAATCAAATTAGAAATGTTCACAGAAATTCTGACTTAGAACAAACAGTGGGATACGTAAATAAATTGTGGATTATTCTATTAAACTGTGGAGAAAAAAAGTCTGCAAAACTGATTACTGAACTGTGGAAAAATTACATGAATTGCGAAATAATTTATCAAACTGAGGAAAACAAATTCCTTAGAACTGTTATTCCACAGTTCATGTGTATTTTTCTTCAGTTCAGCCAAAAAATTCCACAGAACATGGTGAAAATCCAGACACATTTGGAAGATTCTAATCTCGCCAATGGCAGAAATTCAGAAAATTCTGTGAAATTTCTGAATTGTCATGGAAATTCCGTGAAAGCAGAATTTGCAACTTTTGCCCACCCCTACCAGGGATTGATACTTTGACCAACTTTATTTAACATTTTTTATCCAGTATGAATACAACTGATAATGCATGGTTCTGCAAATATGCAGATGATCACAAGCTTGACACCATAATTAACAGCAAAGAGGCAGCAAATAACTTCCAAGCTTAAATTACAGTACAACACTTGAAAACTGGGCTAAATTGCTAAAGTTATGTTTTAATGAAATGAAGTGCAAAGTTATGCACTTAAGGCATAATAACATCAAAGCTGAATACAGAACTAATAATAAAAGCATATCAACAACAGAGAGTGAAAGAGATCTGGGTGTTATAATTACCAACATTCTTAAATTTGACAATCGGGCAAAGCACGTACAGTAGGTAAGAGAGCCAATATGATAGTGGATAATATTATGAGAAATATAGAAAACAGGAAACATTAAGTTATTATACCAGTCTTTACTCTTGATTGGTTCAGCCAGTACTTGAATATGGAGCCCCGTTCTGTTCCTTCCCAAATATCAGAAGTAGTATTATCCTTGAAAAGATTCAGAGAAGAGTTACTAAAATGGTATATAATCTAAAAATATGGACTACGAAGATAGAATGAGAGACCTGCATTTACATATAAGCAGTGTCAGTGGCACAACAGGTAGCACACTCGCCTCTGAGGTCAGGAGATCAGAAGGCTGTGGGTTCTATCCCCACACCAGGCTCTTGGGTTAATATCCCCATACTGACACTGCAGTGCAGCATGAGGAGGGTGCTGTCTTTTGGATGAGACTTTAAACAGAGGTCCCATCTGCCTGCTGTGGTGGTAGTTCAGGTGGATGTTAATGATCCCATAGCACTTCTTGAAAAGAGTAGGTGAATTTCCCTGATGCCCTGGCCAAATTTCCCCCCATTCACTAAAAATACTACCAGCAGCATGTCAGTTGGCATTCATCTGTATCCCCCTCCCCCCAGGTCATGCCTGAAAATAGGCAAGAATTTGTCTAGAGCACTTACCCAGTCAACAAAAACTAAATAAATAAAATATTCCCTGGCATATAGAAGGCTTAGAGGTGATCTATGTTTTGCCTACAAAGCTTTTCATAATAGGATTATATGGGGATTTTGTGGTTTAGTCTAAAAGAAATGTGACAAAATATAGAGATTTCACAATTTTCAGTTAAAGGGTGAATTTTGCAAAATAACAAAAAGGGACAATGGTTTAACCAACGAGTTGTAGATGCCTGGAATACTTTGCCACTATCGGTGGTTTCCTGTAGTAATATAGAATCTTTTTAAAAAAATCATTGGATAAGCATATGTGACAGGAAAATCAAACCTTTTACCACCATTAGGTGGCAAGTTATAAAAATGTCCGGTCAGGCTACATCACTCATATTTGCATCTATGAACCTATGAACCTACAGTATATCCAAAGAGGCAGTGATGCATTCATCTAGTTTTACATGTAATTTTTTTCACTTTTACACATATGCACTTCTTTGGGCAGATCAGGGATTGGCTCTACAGCTCTAAAATTTTAGAGTCACAGCTATCCTTTTTTTAATTAGACTTTTTCATACCACTGGGTCATCCATACACTCTTCATTTTCTGTGTTACCTCCCAGCAGTGCGGCCTACCCAGCTTTCCAGAGACCCTTATCTGATTCCCCCATCGCTTAACACTATACATATGAACATATGAAAATGCCAGCAGAAGCAGGCCTTATGGTCTACTGATTCTGCTCAATTGTGCAGCTAGTCCCTCAACTTGCAGGGTCTTCAGTGCAGCACCTCCAGAGTCTGAGTTCCGTGGTTAAGGGTCTTCATGCTGGGTGACTTGGAAACCCAGGACTCTAGAATGCCTGTTAGTGTCATCCTTCTAGTGATGGCTGATTATCCCAGTTCTCTGTTCCTAGCAATGTCATCATTAATGTGGTGAGGCATACATGCAATGGGCATTCAAAGTATCTTGCAAGACATCTCACCCTCCTATTGCCAGCACTAAGGATCTATGCCACCTGTAGGACCCTAGGGTGGCATTGCTGCTGAGGGGATTGGACCAGGACCACCATCTCCCCACATGAAGGAGGAGATCATCCAGTTGGATGCAGAATCCTCTGTATCCCACCAGTCCAGCAATATCCAGGGCTTATTCCCAATAATGAGCCATCAGCACTGTGAACAGTAGTGCTACTGCTATGCTAATGGGCCAGCTCAGAGTGATATATCTCCATACAGCACTGCAGTTGCTTCTGAAATGGAGGTAGACTTTTGTCACCTGCCTTCAACCACACACTGACAGTAGCACAGCCCTCTCCCCCAGTTTATCAGTTACTACTCCCTGCTGCTTATATATTATTGTTTTGTTGCTCACTCTTTTTTTTTTGCCTGTTCCACAATTTGCTGCATGATATTTAATGTGTGGCAATTTTATTCTTGATGCATTTCCATAATTTGTATTTTTTTTGTGTGCATTTCCATATTATTGTATTATTTTTGTGCATTGTACTTTAAATCTGTTCTATTCTCTTCTCTTCCCCCTCCCCAAGGATGCATCTGGAAACAAGTTGATACCAGCTCTGTATGGCTTTCCTTGTAAAACGTTTGAAATAAATAAATGAATACATACATACATAGATTAATAAATAAATAAATAAATAAATACAACTCTCTAACTTTATACCATGGGTCCTATCAGCACATCTAGTGTTTCTCAGTCACCAGCTGTGCTGTGTTATCAACTATTCTTGAGTTTTGTTTGTCTGCAGCATTTATATAGTTCTAAATTAAAACAAAAACACAGGCACACACACACACACACATATTAAAAGATAACCACTTCTGCTGATGCTTTCATAAAGGTGCTAGCTATAGCTGCTGCCAGCTGCCCTTTACGTGTGTACACAAAATGTACAGTATAGCTGTGCTCAACTGATTAACTCGAGTGAGATCTATTTCTGAGTACTACATTTATGTACCTACAGTACTTGAAAAGGTCACCTACACTCTGTCTCATAAATCCCTAGAGAGAACTGGAGACCTCTGTTTATCAGTCTTGTTGCTCATTTATTTCAAACTTTAAAAAATAAACAAATAGAAATGAACCACATGGACCAAGACTTATTACTTCTGTGCTTCTGATGCCTCTACTCATGCTGTCTCTCCTCAAATATCATGCTAAGAAAAGCTCAAGAAATTCTCCCCTTTGCCTGCTGTATTTGAACGAAGAGTGAGACCTACTTATTTCATCTTCTGTTTTTCTGCTTCACTCCTTAGTGATTGATCACAGACTAAATGCATGAAATGATTTTTGACTCTGATTTGAAACATCAATGTAGGTAAGATGGTTTAAGAACTTCGTTTTCCAAGTTATCGTGTAATAAAATGTGAAGGACTTAATTCCTTCTTAACAAATTATGATCAATATTCTGATCTTTTTCTGGTATTTGATGACCATCTGCTGAGACTAAGGGCCTGAAACCGATGATTGGGAAGTTGGGGAACTCTCTGCCGATGTTTCTTAGCTGACTAGTAACACAAAACCAACTGCTGTCAAAGCCACTACTATAAGCAATCTGAGATTATTTTGAAATTGAATACATCCATGGTAATTTATTTTCCAAATTTTTATGCACAAAGGGCTTATTGTAATTAGAAAGAGCCTATGACATCACAGTGTCTTGTATAACTCTACTAAAACCTCATTAAAGAACAAGAGATAAAACAATAAAAGGGGTACGTGGATAAAGAATATTATTCCAAAATACCACAAATAAAGGCCTATTTATTACCTGGATTCTGAATAATGAAGATCCCAGTATTCATGGCATTTATTTTATGAAATAAAGCAAATATATAAAAAGATATACAAATGTATAAAAATCCACACTAGCCCTCCCTTCATAGCCAGGTCTAGACCTATGGCCACCCACCCTTCATTGGACTCCTGCCTTTGACCAACCCCACCCCCTTCCATATGCTCCCATACAATAAAATGGATATTTGCTTTAAAGAAGAGCTGGCATATTCCTAGCTCCACAGCATCCTGTTAAGATGCACCTCTTTCCTAGCCTGATTTACCTTCTTCTTGAAAGTCAATAAATTAGTAGTCCTCCACCTCCCACTCATAATGCCCTACCCAGTTACTGAGCAGAGTCAGAACTAAGCAAGGCAAGAAAAAACAGGCAAGGCAAGTCAATTTTATTTGTATACCACCCTATCCCAAGGGATCAGGGTGCTCAACATAAATATAACAGTGTACACACAGGAAAATGGCAATTTCAGAAACACTAAAAAAATTGTCAGAGGTACAGGTGGAAAAAATCAAGCCTTAAATCCATACAGCAGATCAAACTTATGACTTTTCATGCCTTGTATAAATGCCTCCACATAGGGAGAACTCCTTAGATGGTATGGCAAGGAGATCCATATCACTGCCACTGCCACCAAGAAAGCCCTGTCACCAGATTATTTCAAACAGTATCTCAGGATGGCTAGCATCAGTTCTTCAGTGGAGTGGAAACAGCGGCTGGGAACATACCAGGCCAAGAGATCTTTAATATAGGCAGGGCACAATCCACATGGAGCTTTGTATGTTACAATTTGTACGTAACTAAAAGATGCCTTATCATACTGTTTATTGACCTTTTTAGTTCTGGGGAAGTCAAGCTATGGAGGGACATCTCCGAAAGTTGCAACTGGGAACATACAATGTGCCAGCTCCTCTTTAAATTACACATCACTTTTTTCATTTGGAAGAGGGTAGAACTGGGGCTAGAAGGTGGGAGAAAACTGAGAGGTTGGGCTGCTATAGGACTAGCTCACCTCATTTGGGTGGACTAGAGGGTTTCTAAAGTCTTTTATGCTGCTTTTTTTAAACACAAATAATAACTGCAAATACTCAATTTGCTTTGGAGGGGTGGCTGAACATTCATATTCAGATGAATATTCAACTGAAGATGTTTGCACACCCTTATTTTCCCCATATATTTTCAACCTTTTTGTACCGTATGTAATTTTTTTAGGTTAAAAAAATAAAGACATCATGGTTAGTACAGCATCTTCATACAATTCAAATTTTCATTAATAATATTACAGAATCCAGCACAACGGAATGAATAACATGAGTATCAAACAATATTCAGTGAGTAATTTTGTGTACAAGTTTGTTGTGATTGGGAGCAGTCTCTGTAAATATTGCCAAAAGCGAAATATATATTCAATGACCTACGCAACCAGTATAGTGTTATGGTTGTGCAACTGTGTTACCTTGCTTTGGCCATTCACACTCTCTATTCCATGAGGAAATACCACCCTGTAGGCATACCAAAGGCAAGGAATCCTCTAAGAGGGTTTCACCCCTAGAGGTGATGTGGGAAGTTTCCCTTGGCTAAAGGCACTTTAGGAAGAATCCCCCAGAGGAGAGAGGTGTGCAGCTTGAGCAGAAGGGGAGGATGGAGGGGCAAAGAAAAACCTCTTCAAAGGGAGGCTGGGAGAAACTGCTTATATAGCTCAGGAAGGGGGAGTGGCTGGTTGCTCAGTCATTGAACCACAGGCATAGCCTTTCAGTTCAATGACCTACACAACCAGTATAGTGTTATGCTTGTGCAACTGTGTTACCTTGCTTTGGCCATTCACACTCTCTATTCTATAAGGAACTACCACCCTTTAGAGGTACTGAAGGCAAGGAACCCTCAAAGAGGGTTCCACCCCTAGAGGTGCCACGGGAAGTTTCCCATGGCTAAAGGTACCTTAGGAATAATCCCAAAAAGAAACTGTAGCAGTGCCAAAAGGAGAAGTAGAGTAACAGCAACAGGCAGTTTGATAAGCATAAATGAGATGCAGGTTAGCAGAACAGCATGGGTATAATGGAATGAATGGATGACCGCATGGGGCTTCCTAAGGAGAGCGGGAATGGCAACTAGGAATACCATCCACCTCCATCCAACAGTGGAATCTACCCAAGTAAACTAGGGAATACTACCTAAGGCTAACTAAATATTATGACCTAGACATGGAGGAGAGAAAAAAAACTTTGAGGAAGAAATCCCTGGGGATCCAAGACCTAGGTTGCCTTCACTCCAAGCTTGGGATATTTTTGATTAGTGATGGCTTTCATACTGGAATTTGAAAACCCAATTAATGGGGGTGATGGAAAATATTCCAATTTGGAGGAAAGTTCTCCTCTATCCCTCTAACTAGAACTCTGTGAAGGGTTGTGAGCTAACTCTGCAACATGGCTCTTCCAAGGCGGGAGGAAAAGAGCGATGACTGCTGAGGTGCTCAGCTGGCTTGCCAATCTAAAAACAAACCAGGCGACCCAGAGGCAGTCATAGGGAGAATAACTTAAAATGTGCCACCAAACCCACTTGACCGGCCAAAGGAGCCCCCTTGGGCTTAAAGGCCTCACCCTTCATAGCTGAAGTCTTAAATTCAGCATTGAGAGATGCCGCCAATATGTTTACATGGCTGAAGCTCTGCCCAGAGTGAAGACATTCCCACTATGGGCCAGATGAGAAGGACCTTGCCCCAAGTTTCACACACTCAAGATGCAGACTTTGTGGGTGCAGAGTGAGACCATCGGCTGCAGGCTAGCCCTGTGCCATGGAAACTAAAGGTCATGGTTGGCATGCCTCAGATTATGAAAGAAACAAAAATGGGAAGGAGAGCTAGGATGAAATGCTGAGTGTTGTAGACCCTCACGGCAGCTGGTCTGTTCCTCTCCACCACTAACTGGTTCAAGGCCTACCTTACTGGCTGGCTATATCCAATCAGTTAAGCTCTCGGATGTCATTTCCCCTTCCCTCCCAATCAGCACTGGCATACCCCAGGGCTCTGTACTTGGGCCTCTCCTATTCTCCATTTTCTTAAATGACCTTCTTTCTGTTTACTCCACTTTCTCCGATATCCACATGTATGCTGATGATATGGTTCTTTATGCATCTGGCTCCTGTCCTGCTGAGGTTACAATCAGATTGCAGCACAATTTTGACAAATTTCAGCTCTGGTTTGCCAACCATCAGCTTTTCCTCAGTGCCAAGAAGACTGTCTCCATGACATTTAGCACAAGGCAGAGACTCTCTAGGCTTCCCTCCCAGCCTACTTTCCACACCCTTGATGGGAATTTACTGAAGGTCACAACCTTTCTTAGGTACCTAGATGTTTGGCTGGATCAACACCTAAACTTCTCTGAACATATTGACATCATCCAGAAAAAGCTGCACCCCGAGCTTGGTGCCCTGTTCAGGAACTGTAGCTGCATCCCTCCAATGGCAAGGTGTGAACTTGTTCAGAAGATGATCCTGCCCATTTTTGACCATCGCCTGGACATACTGGATACCCTCTTCAATTCCTTCTGCCGCTTTGCCCTGAATATTCCCTCTTGCACCCACAACTGTGATCTTTATCATACCCTATCCTTCCCCTCCCTTACTAATAGGTGACTCTCCCACTGTGCTAAATTAACCTCCAAGCACTGGCTGGGTGAGCTCCCTTCCTATCTCTCCTCCTCATTTATAACATCCCCCTCCCTCCCACTCTCTAAGATCTACCAACTCCCGTACCTTGGTAGTCCCCCATAGAGCTACCCTTATTGGCCAGTCCGGTTATTCTCACCGTCTCCCAAAAATCTGGAATTCCCTCCCCACTCAAATCTATCACTCATCCTCCTCCTACTCCATCAGCCTTGCCCTCAATAACTACATTGCACCTAACTGTTCCTGCCATGACCCTCCCTAATTCCCCCTCCTAGCCCTAGACAAACCCTACCCCCCCGTCAGTACCCTCAATCTGTTCCTTGGTGCACCCCCTCCCCTCTCCCCATAAATCCCAGCTCACCTGCCCTTCCCCCAGCTCCCTCCTACCCCTACTGGCTTCCCTTGTGCTTTTATTGTGTTCCTCTGATACCCAAAGATGTTCCAAGAGTTTGCCCATCACTCATCCTTCCCTCACCACCACTTCCTCCCCCAAAGTCTCCGGCCATCATGGTCCCCTCACATGGTTTCTCGGCACCCAGAAAGGGCTCCTTCTAGTTTTTGGACTCTCTCACTTACCTCTCTCTCTCACTTACCTCCCTTCTGGCCCTCCTCATTCCCAATCGAGCTCCCTACAGCGCAAAGCATACTCCCTTCACTGCCTAACAGCCTGCCTCTCTCCTACCGGACTCTACCTCTGCCTTGTGCAGGCAGGGTTTCTCAACATTCTGGAGCAGGCAGGCCCCTGGCAGTTCCCTTTCCTCCTTCCTCTCCTTTTCCTCCTCCTCCTCCTCCTCCAATGCCAGTCCCTCTGAGTGAGTTCTCAACTCTCTTAGGGTCTTAGCTCTTGCTAAGCTCTTACCTTCTCCTTTCTCTGTTTCTCCTCTCCCCTGCTCTCTTCTTCCACCCCTTTTTCATCCTAATGCTTGCCTTATATCTGCTAGCAGGGTTCTCAACAGATGAAGCTGGTCAGAACAGGTTAAGTCCTCTCTCTCTCCACCTCCACTTAGCACCCTCCATTGCCTTAAAATCAACCTCTGGATGGGTTCTTATTACCCTGCAAGGTATGTTTCTAAAATAACACTTACCTCCCTTTCCCTGTGCACTTCCCCCCCTTCCCCCTTCCCTTTCCGATCCCTAGCCTTAAAGAGGAACTATGGTCACAAATTACTAGCATCAATAAATTCAGAATATGAATCAACATAGCGCCAATCACCTTCATGCCAAAATTGAGATCTCTAAGTTACTTTGTTTAAAAGTTACAAATCATTTTACAACCCTATATTCTCTGCCTGTTCAAAAGAACCAGTTTCAGTGAAGAGGTGCTGATGATATCATCTCCTGAACTCACAGTCTAGCCCTCCCTGTCAGCAAGCTTATAGGACCTGCTTCTCCAAAGTTTAAAAACTATGTACAAATGGTTTTCTCCAGTAAACCAGGAAGCACCATTAGTGGCTTAGTAGGTAGCACACTCACCTCTGAGGCCGGGAGATCAGAGGGCTGTGGGTTCAGTTCCCACATCTGGCACTTGGGTTAATATCCCAGTACTGACACTGTAGTGCAGCATGAGAGGGGTGCTGCACTTCTGAGGTGCCGTCTTTTGGATGAGACGTTAAACCGAGGTCCCATCTGCCTGGATTGGTGGTAGTTCAGGTGGATGTTAAAGATCCCATGGCACTTATCGAAAAGAGTAGGGGAATTTCCCCGGTGTCCTGGCCAAATTTCCCTAATTCACTAAAAATACAGCCAACAGCTTAATCTGGTTCAAGGTCAGTTGGCATTCATCTGTATCCCCCTCCCCCGGGTCGTGCCTGAAAATAGGCAGGATTTGTCTAGTGCACTTACCCGGTCAACAAAAACTAAATAAAATAAAACCTATGTGTTTTCAGGTTTTGTGACAAAGTTGACAAATTCATATTTTTTTGGTGCTTTTTTTGTTGTAGTCCTTTTCTCCTGGGTTGCTGGATGCTAAGTCACAGCACACTAATGTACGATTTTCAGACTGGATATCTCTGATGTGGAGAAAGGCTGTGATCATTCACACGTCATTCAATTAAGGTGATTTATCAGGATGGCAATTTAAATCAATTATTCCATCACCTTTTATAAGGGGGTGGGAGAGGTGGTGCTGTTTTGAAACCTTACTAAGAGGTTCTATGTAGTAGCCGGCCCAATGCTTAACCACTCACTCAATCAATCAATCAGTATTTTATTCATCATCAAAGTATGAAAGAATGGGATACTCAGTTGAGCAGAGCTCATTTTCTCTTTTCTCATTAACAGGCTGTTACTTGAGCTATATTCAGGCTCATCTGCGTTGTACTCCACATTACAATGATTGTTCTACCAGGGCTAGCACTTTCACCCCAAGTAGGAATTAACACATATAAGGCCCCTATTAAAATGTATTGTAAAGCAGACACTGAAAAACAGCAATGCAGTTACCAACATTGCAACACTTGTAGCAATACAACTTCCAAACAAGCACTGCAGAGTAGCACTTCACATGGTATTAGCAGCCTGGAGGCAGGCTGACTCAGCATCCTGCAACACTGAAGAAATGAACCACACCAAAAAGGCATTAAAATGTAAATGTGTTAACTTAGTTGCAAAACGTGAAACACATAGATTCTATAGCACTGTTTTTAGAATGGTGCTGCCTGTTTTACTTGTGAACACCATTGCAGAATGATCTTTTAACTTTGGAGAAACAGGTCCTATAAGCTCGCTGACAGGGAAGACTAGACTGTGAGTTCTGGAGGTGACATCATCAGCACCTCTTCACTGAAACTGGCTTTTTTGAACAGGTAGTGAGGTCAGGGTTACAAAATAGCCCATAACTTTAAAATGACGTAACACAGAAACCTAATGTTTAGTATGAGATTTATTAGGGTTATGCTTATTCTAATTCTGCAATGTAGCACTTTTGGCCAGAGTCCCTCTTTAACTCTGGCTAACCCTTATCATTTGCACTTCCAGATAAATTAGCACTTCTGTCTAACCTAGCAAACTTGTACTGTCTGTGTTACTACTCCCCAATTAGCTTACCCTAGATCAACTACTTGCACTCCATTCAGTCATAAGCTAGCTGCTCATTTATGTGTCACGTAGAATAGACCATTAAATGTCAATTTGTGCTATTGCTTATATCAAGTTCTAACTGTTATCATCTTTACCTGTATAGTTCTTATCTGTTAGTACCTTGCTAATTCAATGCATCATTACAGTTTACTCACTTTTATTTGAATGTAATCACATGTAAATCTTTGCCAGTGCTCCAAAACTATGTACTCTATCCTCATGTTCCCCTTCCCCCCAGGTCACACTGGGAGATGAGCAACCTGATGCTCAGTGTGCCTTCCTGGTAAAGCATTTCAATAAATAAAAATAAAAATGTAGGTCATACATGTTTATAGCAAGCACATAGCAGATGAAACCTCCACATAAGCAATGATTGGACCTGCCTGTAGGTCTGTAAGGCACTGTAGGCGACAATTGGACCTGCACATACAAACTCTTTAAAAATTTTGCAAAATATCTGGAAATATCTGACCATGTCTCTGGCTACTACTGTAGGTCAGAGAGGCAGTAAATTGCAGGACTCACAAGGAGGCAAGCCAACCAGTCCCATTAAAGAAGCCAATTTAAACTGACATAAATACTCTGAGGATTTCAGTGGCGGAGGCAGGATTTGAAAATGAGGTAATTGGACCACATGGGGCCACGACTCTTTACTACAACCTCACAGTCTCCCACCGTATGAAAAATAAGGAAGCCATGGTAAAGCACCATGACGCACATGCAGATTTTTAAACTGGTCTACAGCTACAGCTGTAACTGGGCTAACCTCCAGAGTATAATGAAGCAGTATACAAAAGTAGTTGAGCAGAATCCAGTAGCAGTTAGTTATAGCTTCCAGGAATAGCTAAGCTGAACGAACAGTGGAATTGTAGGGAGTGGCAATGTACTGAAAACAACAGCAATGACTGCGTGGTACAATTGCATGAAAGCAGGTTTGAATGCCGTGGGCTAGCTTTGCAGAGTGAGCCTAAACAGGTACAAACAATTAAGGTGGATCTGCACTGAGGCAGCAGGAACTGGGAAGCAGCAACTGAGCCAAAACATACACATAACAATTGCAGTTGCACTGAGGGCTTGCTCAAATCCAGTGAGTAAATGGGAGCCAAAATAGCTCAAGCACAGGATTAGCACAATACAAAGTGAACAGGAAGCTAGAAAAACCAGAAAGCCCCTAAAAAAATGCAAAACAAAATCATAAACTCAGGAGGACAGGAAACAAGCACCACAAAGAAGAATGCAACAGCCAGATGCAAGCAATACTAACCAAAAGCAGGAGAACACAAGACAGATGTCCAGCAGAAACCGAAAAGCCCAAAACAGAGCAACACGGCGGAACCCAGCAGGCTTCAAGGGAGAAGACAGACCAACAAAGTCTCTGGCTGCAAATAAAAAGTGCTTCAGAGGGAGGCTGGCAGGAACTGCTTACTGTATATACAGTAGCTTGGGAAGGGAGGTGACTGGTTCCTCGGTCATTGAACCACATGCATAGCCTTTCAATAGAGAAAGAAAGAGTGAGAAAGACTGAGTTACCATCAGGGGCTAATTTATTAACTTTAAAGTACTCCAACTGGGATAACCCATGAGATGCAGTATCTCATTTTCATGGGGGTCCAAGGGAGGATAGCAGCAGCCAGAGGGTGAACAAAAGCAAGTAATAGTTACATCAAGGTTAAAATGCATTTGGGGAAAAAAACTGTAAATGTAAATACATCCAAACAGTAATTAAAAACAAGCTAATAAAGTGGGGTAACTGCAAACAAAACGCTTGAGCACTGTTATACAACATGATCATGGTAAGGTAGATGTGGATTCTGGACAAAACAATTACAGGGAGTTCTAGTGGGGCTGGAAAGACTGGACATGAAGACCCTACCAGGTCATAATGTCGCACGCTTAATAGCGTATGACATTATGGCTAACCGGGTACAGCGCAGTATGTTACCGCCACTGGTGCAATAATGCGTATACTGCTGTACACGGTATTGCACCAGTAGCACTTTCCCAGGCAGAGAGTAAGACCTGTGCTGGGAGCAGGTTCAGAAGAGCAGTTGCCATGGCTCACAGGCAAGACTGAGCCACAGCAGTATGAACCCGGGCGCTGCATCTGGGACCGGGTTTGATTCCCAGTCCCAGAAACATTTTTTTTTTTTTGGACTTGTGTACTTCCCGAGTTGGATCCCCCCCCCGGAGTTGAGAATCTTTAGTGGGGGGGTGTCCGGTTGGCACAGCCTCCCGTAAGGGTGGGTGTGGGGGGCAGAGACCCCCACAGAAAAAAGACTTATGCTTCATGGCATAAATCGCGCTTTATTGGCAGCGTGATTTTGCCATGTGGCATAATGTCTTGTGACATTATGACCCGGTGCCCTTGAAGACTAGCAAACTAATGAGCTTAGTAATGAGGCTGCATGCTGAGCTGCCTTTATGAGCTAATTGGTCCCCAAGATAGCAATATTTTAAGAGCATATTGCACTTTGCTAGCAAATAATTTATATATTACATTAAGATGATCTGATTTTGTGCAGGGTGTGTTTTGTGATCACAACTGCTATCTTTTGAGAATTGCACACATGCACGGTTTGAGTGGTGTGCCTGTACAAGTGTCTGTGTGCACTGCTGTATGCATGATTGTGTCTGCAGCTGCACATGCACATGTACCTGATCATGTGCTCATGTGCCCATGCACGTTTGTGTGCACAGATAATGCTGTGGAGGACACTTCGAGTGGAGTTGTGGGCAGTCCTTTATATCAGGTGCTACAGTTCTCGTCGATGAGCACAGCATAAGAAATGCATGGTAAGAGTCTGTTTCTTTTTTCTTTTTACTGAGTTTTAAAAATCAAAATCAAAAGTCAATGATATATTATAGGGGCACAGTAACACCCCTATAGTTAGGGTAGCTTTTGAGTTCTATGTTAAACTCAGTTGTTTGTTTTCTTCTTTCAGAAAGATGGTTTTACAGATTTACATCAAACTCCCAGATTTTGCTCTACATGATAGACTCCACAGTTCCTGAAAGTCTCATGTAAATTCATTTAGTATGTATTTTTAGCGATATACTGTGAAAAAGCTGTGTTTTTTCCCCCTTTGACTTCAGGGGTGTTTTTTACTGAATTCATGCTCTCCTCTAGACAAAAAAATGACAGAACCTTAAACTGTGAAATTGTGTATGGTTATATAGGTTGATGAGGAAGGATTTCCTAGGGGAGTATGACGTTTAGAAATATCTGTGTTTTTACTGTTTCTGAGTCTACTCACAAACTGGCTCTGAGATAACATACTGCATGTGCAGAACAGTTTATTTTCTTTTTTTTTTTTTTGCTCATGCCCCCTTATCTCCGCGGTTCACCTCCTTGTGGACTACCATGGCAGGAGGGAGCACAAATTCTGGTCCTGGTCCTCAGGGCCCATCCTGTCTCAGTTACCCCCAGGCAGGGAAGTGGAGAGGGGGGACTGCACCTCCAGTTGCATCACGTTTCAGGCCTCCGACTGACCTTTATCCACATCACACTCCTGCCAGCCCCAAAACCAGATGAACCACGGGGACATTTTTCCATTTTTCTTCCCATGCTCATGAAAACATTGGTGGCCAAGGAGATCCATGGAGACATAGGCATGCTGAGACGTGATGCCACTCTGGACCCTAGTCAACATCCTCCCCTCCCACATGGCACCCCCACTGCATCTCCACCCATTTGCACCCAAATGGTAGCATTGCAGCGAAGTGGCATCCCTCCCTCCCCAGAGGAGAAAAGCACCCCTAGGACACTCAATCTTCCTCCCCCAGGCTAACCCTCCAGCTCCCCGGGCTCACTCCTGAACCCAGGTCACCAGCATCACAAGTGGCAGTGCTACTGCTGTGCCGGCAGGCAAGCCTGCTGAACAGTTTCAATACTGTTAAATGGGGATCAGGAAAGTGAAAGGAACTTAGCTGTAGTTTAAAAAAAAATCAATGGCAATAATTGTTTATGGGTGAAGGGGCTGTAGGCACTGATTACTGGTGGGGGCTAAGGGGCTGACCCCCCCCCCGGGAAGATTGGGTATTGGTTCTACCCTCTCTCCTGGAATTTACACACTTGTAGCAGAGGTCAGACTGAGGCAGAACAGTCCAGAATGCCATTCCACCTCATCAGCCAACCGCCAGAACTTTCATTTTAACACCCATGTCAATGGATGATAGGTAGCCCAGAATTCAGAGTGCAGATCAAAGCCAGAGCCTGCCCTCATTCCTGGGTGAGTGGAAGCCATGTTTTCTGCATCCATGTGGTGAGTTAGAGGACATTTTGTTGTGAGGAGACAAATTCCCTTTCACTGCTTTGACTGGCTTCTAAGCTGGACAGAACTGGACCGAATGAAATCAGTGGAAACTGGACCATGCACTCTGCACCCTGTCTGATTTTAATTGAGTTCAGCTGGTCCTTTTCTGGATGGCCAGATTTTACCAATGCTCTGTGCATGATTCGGTGGGAGGGCTAAAAGCCTGAGGTTCAACTGGGGGGGACATAGCTTCTCCCACATTCCCTACTTAACCTCAGCACTTTCATTGCTCAACTTCGAGCGTTTTGAAATCACATCTTTTGTGGATCCTGTGCCACTCACTCTTTGGCTACGTTGGCTAGCTTGGCTGGGCTTTCTGATTTTCCCTCTGCCTCATGGTCTCTGTTCTTTACCTGGCTTGGGTTTTGTTGGTTTTGCTTTCTCTTTGTGCTCATTTTCTTCCCCTTCCCCTCCTGTCCTTTCCCACCTCTTCTCCCCTTTTGTGACTCCTCTCCATTCATTCTCTTCCTGCTCCATCCTCCACCTTGTTCTTCTCCTTGCCTTCCTTGTCCCACACCATTTCTCCTGTTTCCTTCTTTTTGGGAGGCCTTCTCTCTGCCTTCCAGCTATGGTTGCACTTCCACACTTGCACTTCTGGCTACACCATCTGAGTCTCCTGCTGCACTCAGCTTTCCACTGCCTCCTCACCGGGTTGTCTCTGCCCTCAGAGCTACGTCTGCAGCTCCCTGCTGGACTACTCACCGTGCTGCTCAGCCCTTTATGCATCTCTCCTAGGGGTTCAATTACATCTGCTGGCTGCAGCCATCAGCGCCTCTTCCTCTGCCATTCCACAATTTCTTCAACTCATAGGCTGGGGGCCATTCCTTAACTCAGCTGCTCCTGGATCACAATACCACTGCTTACCTCTGCTGCCTTCCTGGCCCCACTCTGTTGCCCATGCCTGCGATTCTGGGGTGTTCTGTCACCCACCACATCCAGCTTTCTGCTTTGCAACTATGCACCAGAGTCCCTTGCAAGTTTCACTATGGACCTGCCTTTTCAGCCGCATGTCTCAAGTTTTTGCAATGCACACCTTTCCGCTGTGTTCTCTCTCATGGAGTGCCTTCTGCCTCCCCACCACCCCGCACATCAAACTGGGTTTGTGCAGTACAACTGGAGAACACTATCTGGTAGCTCTGAATCAGGTTCTATCCCTGGTGACCTTTCAATCATCCTTCAAATTTATCTGCTGTATTATCCCCGCTTGACATCATGCCATGTCTATCTGACTGGTAACACTTCTGCATGATTCTGATTCCAACCGATTACATGTCATTACTGCTATCTAGTTTGGTATTGCACTCAAAGCCTTCCTGAGTTTTCCCTGCACAGTAGGTTGTCTCCATCTCAATACCTGCCATGGTTCTGACCACTCTTTCAGACCTGTCGGTCTCAATGCTCAGAAGACTTCACAAATGCACAGAATTGCTGGGCAAAGGAACTGACCTATTTTCAACCATGCTACTCTACCCATAGCTCCATCAGGACACTGGACTCCTGTCATACTTCAGTATGTAGAACTTTCATGCCTGTACTTCAGTGGTACTTTATATGTATATTCTGATTGCTTAAGCACTAAACTCATTTCCAGTTGATTTTCTTTTTGCCATCCTCTGACCTCAGGGTTCCCCGATCTATGGGGATCCTGTAATTTGCAAGATTCTGGCGTCATCTCCTGGGAACAGCCTGCCATTAACCAGTATTGGTTCTTTGGGGCATTGGAGCAATCCAGTTTCAATGGGAAATATTGCCCCTCTACTGAACCACACAGGACTTTCATCCTAGAGTTGCAAGAAACTTACCTTGATCAACACTAAATATAAGTGGAGTGACCTGTGTGCCATGATCAAGAAGAAGGTGGCCACGGCCAAACAGACATGCCTGGGTATGGGGGGTGGGCCACCAACCATCAACACACAGCTAATACCACTGGAGATGATGGTGTCTGAGACCCTCACAGATGTCACTGTCCATGGCAAGGTCGATGGTGTGGACACCATGCCAGGTAGTACACACCGACAGGGGTGGGTTCATATGGGGTAAGTGCCCCACGCAAGAACTGACTGCCCCCCTTTCCCCCCATGGATGCTGCCTCCAGAGCACAGCAGGCTGGAGTGATGACCTCACAGACCATGCCCACATTGGCAGTGCAGCGACCACAGGGATCCAGAAGCCAGCAACAGGACACCTCGGGTACGTATATGTGCCAAAGGCAACACTGACGTATGGTGGTGATGGGACAGCCACACAATGCAGTAATGTGAGCTTTTTCTCTATACCCACAGGTATAGAGATGGAGACAGAGATGCAGCTAGACAGTGAGATGGACTGGGAGAGCACAGTGGCACAACAGGATGAGGTCACCATGTTGGGCGGCGCAGGCCATGCAGGAGTAGGGCCACGTCATGTGCGGAGGACAACCCCCCACCCCCCTGTCAGGTACCGGATAAGGCTAAGCGTGGTCCCAGTAGCACCAGCATGACATCCGTGCTGCCTATTGGATGGGGAATGGGGGCTGAGGCTGCGCACCCATGGCCTGATGATAGTGGTGACGAGGAGACCTCAGCATGGCCACCACGATGCAGCAGGTTATTGTGGGCGCAGTCCTATCCATAATGCAAAACACACTATTACCTGGCTGTGCACACCCTGGCCCCATGCATCTGGATGCCCATGGTGTACATGCATGCACATCCTGTGCATGCCCCCTCACAGGCCCCCCACCCCCCGACATGTGTGCACTCAATGTGTGTTATCATCATTGTGCATCCGCGTCACACAGACCCCGCGACGCACACTGCCTGTGAATGTTTTCCATGGCACCATTGGCTGCACATGACTGGCCATCACCACATGGCACTGAATGGACTAGTGTGCATGCAGGTGCACATGCAGTGGTGCACAGGGCATGTGTGGGTGTGTGTGTGGTCAGCATTACCAGTGGAATGTCCCCTTAACCACTACTTGCCGTGTTACCCTGCCTCCTACTGTCCAGAGCTCACACTGTGGCTCCGCATTAGCATCATCATACCAAGGGTTGGCAGGTGCTATGTGTGGCAGGGGCATGTTGGCACATTTGGCAACATTATGTAGCATGGCACATGTGGTGAATACCAAGCATTCCCTGGCAGAGGCCAACATAATGGTCCCACCAGTAAGGTCCAGGCACTGGAAATGCATCTTCAGGAGCCTGATTGTCCTCTCTATGATGCCTCATGTCTTCCTATGCACTGTGTTGTATGCCTCCTCTGTGGGTGTGTTTGGTGACAGGATCATCAGGTACAGGCAGAGTGGGTAACCACGGTCAACTGCAAGGGGGGGAGAACAGGAGTTAATGCCATGGATTACACCCAATGCCGTGTATGGGCAGGCCTTGTGGCAGCACCATACTCACCCAGCAGCCAGCAGTCTAGCCATCCTGTCCGCAGCACAGTGCCAAGCCCAGAGGAGTCCAGTACATAGGAGTCATGTGGGGAGCCTGGATATTTAGCACACATTCGTGAATATGCTGTTTGCATCACAAACCACCTGGAAATTTATACTGTGAAACCCTTTCTGTTTCGGTATGTCTCTTCATGTACTGGTGGTGTCAATATAGCAATGTGTGTGCCATCAATGGCCCCATACACACTGGCCATGCTGTGCATCTCATAGAATGCCTGTTTCATGGCATGGACCTCATCCATTGACATGGGTAAATATATATCATCCCCCATGTGTTCGATCAAGTCATCAGTCACGTGTGCCAGGACTTGAGACATGGACGACTGACTGATGCCCACCATGTCGCCAGTCACATGCTGAAATGAGCTGCTTGCATAGTAGGCAAGGGCGTACACGACCTTTGTCTCCACAGTCATCGCCCGTGACTGCTGCGAACCATGGGCTAATGGCATCATGGACAATGTCACATAGTTTTGCAATTGGAAACAGAATTGCTCAATGCAGTGTGTGTCCTGCCATGTTGCAGCATCGATACATGCACAGAACAATCGGCACTATGGCCCCTCCTCTGTGGCCATTGCATCTGGTCCTCAATCAGGTGTACATGCATTAGGGCTCCGGGAAACATCCTTCAAACCCGCAGTATCTTCCTCTCAGCCCTTGCATCCACCACATCACCCTCTTTTCAGGTGCCACAGACACCTATTTACACCTTTAAGTAAGTGTGTGTATGGCCAGGTACACTAATCCATCACCTGTGCAGGTGACACGTGCACCTTGTGTCACCATTGCTGTGCTTTATATCGTGGTGGCACATTGAGGAGTAATGCGATGGCAGATGTCTGTGTGGACCAGTTCCGACACTTCCCTCACCAACTATGGTATGTGTCAGAGGACAACTTCACCAACAACTGGGATGTTGGTGTATTGTGGTGGGTCACCAGGTACCACAAGGTATGTTGCCGCCAATAGGTTGAGTCTTTGGGACACTGAAGGCCACGGCACATGTGCATGCTGGTAACCTGGTGTTTTCTATGTCACATGCAAGACCAACATGGGATGCCAGCAAGTATGAAGTTTGTGCTGCTGGAGCAACCTGATGGTGCAGCGTGCTATGTCAGCAGACCACCCGATGCCGGTGATGTTGGCAGCTGAGGTTCCCCGACTACTTCAGCCTCTACCTGCATGGCCAAGCACTCTAGTATGAGGACCTCTGGGAGGTGGTTGTTACTGTGCCATCAGTGGTAAGTGCACTGACACTGTCCCAGGGGCTATGTGCAGTCAGTCACCCACTAATGCATGGCACTCCTTTCCAAGGTGCACTTATGTTCTTTCTGTTTCCCTTCCAGCCCTACAAGGGTACTGTACAGAGGATGTTGCTGAAGTTCTTGGGGGTCCTGCATGCAGAGATGGAGGAGGAGCATGTGGACAGCAGCAGCTCCACAGACTAGCATGTACCCTGACATGTGTGAGGCCATGTGCTCATCTGCTCAGGACAGTGGACATAAGTGGGGGTGCTGTGCATGAAGTGTCCATGTGTTATGTCACATGCCGGGAGTTTAATTCTCCTTTTGTCTTGTTTGCTATACTGTGTTGTGTATGGTCTTGTACTAAATCCTTTGCCATACCCCTTGTGTGGTCACTGTGTCATGCCATTCAGGTGGGATGTGGTTTGGGGGAGCAGGGGGCACTATCACACATGTGATGGCTGCCGGTAGGCACACCAGTGTGGGGCAATGTTGGGGGAAGTGTGTCTGTGCCCTTCATGTGTGGCGGTGTCACTAGGCATTACATGCATGTGGTGTCAATAGAGGTTCAGCCACCATGCATGCCAGGGCTCACATGGCGGCATGCTCACACATGGTGTTCTACCAGCTGTGCCACCCATGATGCTGGGGCACCATCCTGTGGGCCAGCCATGCCAATCACCACCCTCAGCATGCACACACCACCTTCCACATGGGTGCACTGGTGTGGTCCACCCCTGTGCAGGGTGGACCGTCCAGATGTGTGTACTGGCTGTGCATTGTGTTTGCTCCACTGGCCAGTCTTTTGGGGCGGCATACACCAGGAACTGCAGGCTGCTGGTGCTGGTCCACATACTGTTACACCACCCCTACCCATGGCGTAACTGTATGCCCTAGCACCCATGTACCTGTCTGTAACACATGCTTCTGTGCATACACACAGATTGGTCTTGCACACCACAGTACATGGCCACGCCCCCACAGAGATGCAATGCGTAGTGGCCAAGTATCTGTCTGTGATCATCCTAACGTGGGGCTCTGCATGCCCATTGTGCATGTCCCTCCCTCCTGAGGTGCATGTTGGTTTCGCGTAGTCACTTCCACACCCACACTACGCATGTTTGCGCACCCCACTTTGGTATCATGAATAGGGCCCAATTTTTGTAAACATTAGATACAATCTGAATTGTTTTGAAGTTAGTTTGTTTAATTTGCACCATATGTATGTTGCATTACTTATAGGACAAAAAATACTTAATATTTATAATGTTTATGTTTCATCTGCAATTCTGTTGGGTGAATGTAATAAAATATTTAAACTTATATAGTTAATATAAAAAGCATGTACTCCAGTGTTAATCACTATCTGCTTCTCAAACAGATGTCTTCCATTGGTATTTCCAACAATGCACTATTCCGGTTCAGAAGTTATCTGGAGGACAGGTCTCAGCAAGTGATGATTGCCAATGTCATCTCGGAATGAAAACCGGTCCATTCTGGCATACCACAGGGCTCCATCCTGGGACTTTTCCTTTTTAGTCTCTTCTTAAACAACCTCTCATGCACTTGCCACCAGAAAATACTACTCTATGCAGATGATGCTGTTTTTTACTCCAGTCACCATGACACTAAACTCCTAGAACATTAGTTGCAGCTTAACTTTGAATGAGTTGAAGAGTGGTTCAGCAGCCATAAGCTTGTCTTAAACTACAACAAAACTAAGGTTATGTTATTCAGCAGTGTGCAAAGCAAGCACAGATCCCAGTGCCTCAACATCAGGAATTGCTTTGGTGTCCCACTTGAACAGGTCTCGCAGTTTAAATATCTATGTATCACTGTGGACAGCTTCCTCTCCTATGAACAGCATTTCAACAATGTTGCGAAGGCTGTCAATATTAGGATCAGTTTACTACACAGACATAAACATAGCATGACACCTGATGCCCTTATACTGGCAGTTCACAGCTCCTTTACCTCTATTATCGACTATGGACAGGTCATCTATGGCTCTGCCTCCCCGACTGCACTCCGCAGGATATCTTTGGTGCTCAACAAAGCATGTAGACTCCTCATTGGTGCAGCCCATCTAACACACACCTGTGATCTGTATGCACAATCAGGATGGCTTCTGCTCTATTGTAGGATTCAATATCAGACCTACTTGTTAAGTAAAAAGGTGGTCCTTGGTCTCACACTATCTGGTGTTGAACAGCTGTTCAGTGCC
Source organism: Neoceratodus forsteri (assembly GCA_016271365.2). Classification (NCBI taxonomy): domain Eukaryota; kingdom Metazoa; phylum Chordata; order Ceratodontiformes; family Ceratodontidae; genus Neoceratodus; species Neoceratodus forsteri. The sequence goes on along the minus strand of CM028133.1, from coordinate 744,277,180 downwards.
CACTGAAGATCCCAGGGTACCCAAAGTTTTCTATATCAAACCTTCCTTGTTCCCACATATTGGACCACCATGGGACAGAGTCCATTTGCCTACAGGGCTCTGCATTGGTGCAATGTACTGAACAGAAAAATCCTGTCTACCCCCAAACTAGGCCTCTTCAAACTGTTGCTCTCGCAGCATCTCACAAATAACAGTAGCTGAGACTATTTCTCCCTAATTGGGCCTCCCCCCTTTTGCACACCAATGCCTTCAAATGCTCTTCATCACCTGATCATGAGTCTGCTGTCTCCCCCGTATTTGACCATTTCCCCCTCATCTCTCCCTTTCTCCACTCTGCTCCCCTCCCAACTCTACCATCCCTCCCCACCCCCTCGCACTAGCACTACACTGAACCCAGGTCCACATTCTGCTACCAACCTGAGCACTTTTCTATCCTCCTTTCTACCATGGCAAGGCCTACCAGGCTGCCTCCTCTATTCAGATCTACCCCTTGCTATTTGCATCCTACCTTTGCTCTATCAAATAAACATACCTTAGGACTCTGTATAGATCTCTGCCCCAATATTGTCTCCACTCGAACCTTTTATCATGTAATCATTTGATGCTTAAATCCTGTGTAATTTTTGAATCCATGCAACTGTTCAACCTTTGTATGTTTATTACCCTCCCCCATTGAGGTGGAAGCTTTGTAAATGAGCTGTTCTTGCTCCAAGGTATTGTAATCCTAGAAATCAATACATTAATAAAATAAATACATTATTATGACAGGAGATTTTAATTCCTGAATTGGAAATAAATAGAGGCAAAAGCAACCAATCAGAACGTGGATGATATCTTAGAAATTCCTAATAGGCAGTCTTATGATAAAATAATAAAAAAGGGAGTTATTTATTAAATTTTTTGGTCAAATATGATCTAATGGTATTGAATCAGCACACTAGAGATGACATGGAAGGTGAAATTATGTTTCCCATAGCAAATGGGTGAGTCAACCTTGACTTATGTATAATTTACACAATTGCGTACACAAAGGTTACAACCTTTACTCTAGTTAAAATTTGGGACAGTGATCATTTTCCTCTTTTATGTTGTTTCACCTTATATTGTGCATACACTTGTAGAAGCCTGGAATTAGAAGAGGATGCAAATTTAAATATGAGCATTTTATATAGTAAAAAGTTCAAATGGAGTGCATATTCTAGAGAGGTGGCTAGTTTAATTATAGATAGCCCAGAATCAATAAGGTTTTTAAGCAAATTGTGTAGTTTGGTTCTAGTAAGAGCAGTTCCAGAAGCAAGTGGTTTGATACCTTTTATTGGACCAACACAGATTTTACAACAAAAGAACAAAGTGCCCGAGCCACACAAAAAAATCTGTCTTGTATAGTCAAGCACTTCAGTATCACCATCTCTGTTCATATGAGAAAGATAGAGACACACATTTGACTATGTTGAAAAACACCTTTACTGAGCAGGGACATTCTTCCAGAGAAATTGACAGAGCAGTGGAACATGCAACACAGGTACCAAGAGAACAACAACTGCAATATAAGGAAAGGACCACCACCTACAGAATACCCTTAGTAGTCACGTATCATCCTGACCTGGAACTTCTACATAAGATTATTAAGGACCTCCATCCAATAATTAGTGAGGATGAAACCATTAATTGTATTTTTCAAGAACTACCACTACTATCTATTAAACAACCACCTAATTTATCCAGCCTGATTATTAGGAGTCAACTTGAACCAGAACAGAATACCAGGACATCATGTGGTACACGATCAACTCAGATGTAAGTCTTGTAAGCTCATTTCCACTTCAGATTGTGTGATTACATCACAAAACAGATAATTCAGGATACAGGGGAATTATGTACATCAAGTAATGTTGTTTATTTAATTAAATGTAAGAAATGTCCTCGCACAGGTTGTGTGGGGGAGACAAAGCAACAACTCTGCACTAGAAAGAATGCACACAGGCACACTATTAATACGAAGATGACTGACAAACCAGTGGTGCAACACTTCTCTCAGGATGGCCACTCAATCTCAGATATGTCTGTGATGGTCTTAAAAGGACACTTCAACAGTACACAACAGAAACAGGCTTCTGAAATCAGACTTATGTTTCAGTACTTCTCAATATGGTGGAAGATGGCATGGACATTGATGTGGAATATATGAGACATTATTCCACTTAAACTTACACAGACCTTTACTTCAAAGAGTGGCATAAATACTTTAGTTCTTCACTGAGCCTTTGATTTTTTTTTTATACTTATAGAGTCCCCTTTATCTGGTTATCTACATCTACATGTTGGCTTCTCACCTTAGCACTTTGTGAATGTGTGTTAGCACTGTGTGAATGTATATGTGTGTGTGTGTGTGTGTGTGTGTGTGTGTGTGTATGTGTATGTGTATGTGGGGGAGTGTAGCATGGGGTAATTTTTATGTGTGTGTTGGGGTGTTTTTGTGGGTATAGTGGTTGTGGTTATTGTGGTAATATTGAGGTATGCTTTTATTCAGGCACATGGCATAATGGTGTTATGGTGGCTAGGACTCTTAGTTCACATATATAGTGAATATTTACTTCCTTCTACTAGTTGTCTGTGGTTGGATTACATACTGTCACATTTTTAAATTCTGTACATATTAAGATGCATATCTCATTTACTTGGGGGTTCATGAAAGGTTTAATCCCTTTGGGTAAATATTGCAATGATTGATGTGAATGATGGTGCATTAGAACTCTTGTCCATATATCTCCTTCGAACTAGTTATCTTTCCGGGGAAGGAGGATTTAATTCTTATGAATTTTTATTCAGATTCCTCAGACTGATTCTGTACATGTTTTACTATATACAGACATTTTATTGAAATCTGTACATATCAGACTCATTGTCTCAATTTCTTGGTGGTCCTTAACAAGTACTTTTTTTTTATTTGGCACTTATGCTTACAATTGATATTATCATATATAAAATACTGTTACAACACTGAAGGCCTCACAGTTTGTGAAATATATTAACTGGCTGAGAGTACAGTTGGGAAAATGTCTCCAGCCAAGTTTTACATTATATTATGTGTGAAACATTTGTTCACTTTGAATACATTTTACTTTAAACCCTTTGTATGCCATATATAGATAATTTCTGTTTATTTTATTTTTGTGGCTTGTTTTTAACTTGCAATTATGTCTTATTTTTTAGCATGTATTTATCATCTACAAGTTTGTCCTTCATTGACTGTATTCTTTAACACATAAGGACACTTGCAATTAAAGTTATAAAGCTCCTCATCTTACATGTAATTAGAGAGAATGGTATCCTAAGGTTTTGTTTGCATTAGACTGTTTTCTTGAAGCATACTGACACATTTTAAAATGTATGTGAGGAGAACTCTCTGCTTGTTGCAATCTTCTGATAACCTTTGTCCTTCAGGGGTGTTTCCGCTAAAAGCATACTAGTGTTAATTAGCTTCTCTGATGTAATCTTCAGTTATTTTTTGAATGAGTATGTTAAACCAATGATAATTATTTCTGTGTTTTTATGCATTGTCTGGGTGTTAATAGTATGGGATTTTCTGAATTATTGTCATAATGCTTCTGAAGAAGTACTTGGTTGGTCTGAAAACTAAAGAGAGCACTTTGTTCTTTTGTTGTAACCTCTGTGTTGGTCCAACAAAAGATATCAAACCATTTGCTTCTGGATAAGGTCTTTAAGTTAATTCATAGATGGGGTTTATATTAGGAGCATGTGAGGTAATGCATTAATTAATGTATTCTCAGATTGTATGCAGTCTGTGGCAAATCACCCACATTACAGTCAAAATACAGAAAACTGAATTCACGTCATACTGGCAAGACAAAGGTATGGTATGATGTAGAGACTGTCAGTTAAAAATGAAAATATCATTAGCAAATTAGCTTTGTGGCACTTAAAAGTTGAATATAGGTCATTTTTGGTCACAAAAAAACAGAACACACAAGGAACATTGTAAATTACCTTTCAGGAAGCTCTTTGGTGTAAACTTATGAAAACATGTTGATCATTAGTCTCTTATGGTGTGCTGAGGGTAACAGAACATTTTATATAAATACAAATATTTCTGCTAATGAGTGGTTAAAATATTTTAAGTCTATATATAAAGTAACAAGCCCTAGTACACAACTTCATAATATTTATTTGAATAATGGACATGGAGTAGATAAGGATGTAGCTGAATGGACCCCAGTGCAAATAAAGTCAAGGTGGCTATAAACTCAAAAAAAAAGAACAAGGCCCCTGGCATTGATGCCCTTGCAGCAGAGACATTCTAGCACAATGTGGTTTTCTGGGCAAAGTTATTAGCTCTAATTTTTACTGCAATAAATACTACTTTAATTCTGCCTAAGGACTGGAATTACAGTGTTATTATCCCTTTATTTAAGAAAGGGCAATGTAACAACCCAGCTGCTTCACACCTATTACTTTTTAATCAGCTATACAGAAAATATATACTGGGTTACTTTTAGAAAAGTTAATATTTTGGATGGAATAACATTAATTAATATTCAAGTTCCAGTGCAGCTTTAGAAAGTTTTGTAGCACATTAGATTTGATATTTACCTTAAATTACCTTGAGGAAACATATGTACTTGAGAAAGGCAGAAAGCTGTATTACTGTTTCATAGATATAAAATCTGCTTTCACTTCTGTTACTCAAGAAATCTTATTGAATATGTTAATAGAGATGAATATTGATGTAAGACTATTATTGGAAATCTCAGGTGTCAGCTGTGGTTAAATCCTCATTTTACCATCTGAGGAATATCGCTGGGTGAAACACCTGACTCCACTGGGATGACCTTCCAACATTGGTCCATGCCTTCATTACCACCCGTCTTGACTACTGCAATGCCCTCTTCCTAGGGCTTTCTGGGGTTGATATCCACCACTTGCAGCTAATGTAGAGTGCTGTGGCCAGGCTGCTATCTGGTACTTCCAGGGCCAGCCATATTACACCTGTGCTGCGCGAACTGCTCTGGCTGCCAGTTCAGTGGCGGATCACCCATAAGGTAGGCTTCCTTACCTTCAAAGCCCTACACAAGCAGGGACCTGACTACCTGAAAGATCTTTTGACTCCCTACTGCCAAAATCATCCTCTCTGATCTGCTGATGAGGGATTGCTAGAGATTCCCAGGGTTCATTTGAAAACTTCTGGAGCTTGTGCTTTTTCATTTGCAGCAGCGACCCTGTGGAATTCTCTACCTCATCAGTTAAAAGAATGCCTGATGATCTGTAGTTTTAAATCTTTGTTAAAAACATATTTATTCTCTTTGGCTTTCCCAGACTGACTGATTTTAAATAATTTATATTCCTGTTTGTTTTAATATTTGTTTATATTGTGTACTGTGCCTTAATTTCGAAAGGCGCTATGTAAATAAAGTTTTGATTGATTTTGATTGATTGATTGATTTACAAAAACCAGACTGGTAGCAGGTCAGCAGCGAGCCCTTTTCTAGGAAGTCACTTAACTGTCCCTGCACCAGCCTCTCCATGTCCTTTGACACCGTGGACAACAAAGCAATTGGTCTAGAATATGTGGGTTCTGATGTTGTGCTCCCTTTGTAAGGAAGGATAATCTTGACCTTTTTCCAAGATGTAGAGAATGTTTTATCAATTAGGCTCCAATTAAATATCCTTGTTAAAACTGGTGCAATTATGTCTTCTGAATCCTTCAAAAATCTGTTTTCTATTCTATCTAAACCTTGCCATTTGTGTATTTTCAGTCTTCTAAATTCTCTTTTAACTTCCTTACAGGAAATATACTGTACCTACATCTAAATTTTTGCTTACATATGTTTTTCTCTTTTTTTCCATTTCTTTATCACTTTTTGAGAGATCAATTTCCGGGAAGAAGGTAAAATATTCATTTAATCTGTCTGCTGATTCTTTTACTGACAGAAGTATTCCATTTTTCTCCAGTTTGCACAGGGACTTTGTTATAAACTGGTTTCTGTAATGATTTTATCAATGTCCAATATTCCCATGGATCTTTGCTCTCCTCCACTTTGTTTGGGTACCATTACTTTTTTTCATTTCATTATATTAGTCTTTAGTTTATTTTGAGCTTTCTTAAACATGTCCCATTCTTTGGTGTCTAGAGTTTTGTTTGCTTTTTCCCGTATCCTATTTTTTTTATTCTAATATTCTTTTTTAATTTCTCCATTATTCATGGGAGATGGGTTTTTCTGAGATCAGTTATTTTCAAATTAACTACTTCATCACATGCTTCCAGAAAAAGTTCAGTGAATTCATTTACTGCTAAATCTAAATCTGAGATCAAAAAGTCTTTCCTATTTTATTTTCCTTAATATGTTGTTTAATTTCTTTTTACTATAATTTTTAAAGCATCTTTTTTCAATTTGTTGTGGTCCGTCTGATACATCTCCCACTTCATTTGAATTTATTTATTTATTTATTTTGAAAGTCAGATTTACAACCTTTGAGTCAGAGACTCATTTACAAAGGCACCTCGTCACAGGGAGGGTAGACATGGTTACAGTGTGAGATACAACAGTGGTAACATACAGGTGCAATATAGATAACAAAAAGAACACAATATAACAGTGGTTTATGGGATAAAGTTACATGCAGTAAATAGCAACCATATAAAAAAAAGAAAGGGGGAAACAGTCCAATGGACATTGTCAAGGCTATGCGTAAGACCCAGGGAGGGACCCCAAACATTAGGTTGATTAAGGGCAACTACAGCTTCTGGTGCCAAAGAGGTGGTTACAGAGAGAGACTTTAAAGGGACCAATTTTGGTAGACTTGGTGATGGAGAGCAGAAGAGAGTTGAACTATGTGGGGGCACGGTAGTGGAAGGACCTTTGGGCTAGGGATATTTTGGTATGGAGCACCAGAAAGGTGGCCTTAACTGAGCTACGGGTGGCAATGGATGGGGATGCAAGCTGCAGAGATGCAGTGACCCCTGGGAGGGATAGTTCTAGCAGAGATTTTTTGGCAAATAAGCAGATTTGGTAGTGCAGGTGCTCCTCCAAGGTGAGCAGGTTGGCATGGAATAGAGCAGGCAAGTGTGTGTGCGGAGGGATGCATTGGTCAGGAGCCTGCAGGACTTGTTTATCGAGGTCTGGATTCTGGTGAGGGCAGTATTGTCAGCTGAAGCATAGATAGGTAGGCTGTAGTCTACTAGAGACAGGATGGAGGAGTTGATGGCCAGTCAGAGAGCGGTTTGGGGGAGGCAATCTCTGTGGTGATAGAGAAGGGTAATTTGAGAGTTTATGGTTGAGGACGGGGTATTGATGAGGGTGTGAAATGTAACAGCTGAGTCGAAGGTGATGCCTGGGTACTTGTAGGATGACACTTCCTCAAAAGGATAAGCATTACTGGGGAGAATGCAGAGGGGGGCAATCTTGGTCTTATTCTGGTGATGCAAAAAAAGCATAGATTTGGGTTTTTTGAGGTTAATGACAAGCCACTGGTCAAGGAACCACTTTTCAGCTTGGTTTTATGTCTGCTGCAGGAATTCCTGTAGAGATGCGGGGTCAGGATGGGAGGCATGGAGAACCCCATCATAGGCATAGAGTACCATATTGCCTGAACAGGAGCTGGGGAGGGTACTAAGAAATAGGCTAAACAGAACGGGGCTCAGGATGGAACCCTGGGGGCCTGTGAGTGAACAGGCATGGTATTGGACAGGGTGCCATTTACCTTCATGCGCTGTGATCTGGCAGAGAGGTAACTGGTGAACCAAGACAGTGGGCCAGGGAGAAGCCAAGTTGGTGGAGGGAGTCAAGTAGGAGGGGGTGACAGACAGTGTCAAAGGCCTTGGAGAGGTCAATGAACAGTGCACCCACAACATGACCAGAGTTGAGAGCAGAGTGGAGGTGCTGGGAGAACTCCAGGAGGGCTGTAGTGGTGCTATGTCCAGGGTGGAATCCATGTTGTTCTGGACACAGCAGGTCATATTTGGCCAGATACTCAGAGAGCTGAATGGCAACTATTTTTTCTAGTGCTTTGGAGAGAGGGGGGAGAATGGAGATGGGCCTGAAATTGTTAGGGGAGGTTCTATCTCCACTCTTATGGATGGGGTGATTTCTGCAATTTTCCAGGCACTGGGAAATTGACCAAGACATAGTGACCAATTTAAAAGGTTGGTGAGAGGGGGCTAGAACAGTATCTAGGACTAATCAGATAATCCTGGAGTCCAGGGGATCACAGTTGGGGTTGTTGCTAGCTAAGGCTTTTTGCAGATGAGGCCTGGCTTCAAGGGGTGATATGGCATGCAGGTAGAAAGGGAGGTGACCAGAGGTGGGGGGGTGGAGGCAGGGATAGGATCAAAAAAGTAGTAGGGGAGGACAGATCTTAGATCTGAGAAAGCCATATTGAGGCACCCAGCTATGCGGGGAGGATCAGTAGTGACGGTACCATCTATGGAGAGTAGTGATGGTGGGGAGGAGCGGGTCTTTCCATTGAGCTCTTTCATATTGTCCCAGAAGTCATGGGATAATCCCCAAGTGGATTCATAGGTGGCTTGATAATATCTGACCTTAGCCTGCCTTATAGACCAGGTGCACTTGTTATGTGCTGCATTATAGACTTGTCTGTCAGCCAGTTTGCCTGTCTCAAAAGCAATATGCTAGAGATTATCTCTTTGTTTCAGTGTTTGGATGAGGGATGGTGAGATCCATGGGGCGTTGTGTTTCTTGGTACGGATTCTGGTCAGGGGGGTGAAAAGGTTGCAGGCTTTGCTGAAGGCACTGGCAAAATAGGCTAGGGCAGAGTCAATATTCATTGCGAGTAGGACTGGGGACCAGTCAAGCTGGGCTAGGTGTGTTTTTAGCTTTTTGACACCCCCCCCGGGAGAAAGCGCTGGTGCGAGGTGACCTGGGACACTGGTTTTGGTGTGGGGGATGACCAGTGGCAGAGGACAGGAGAGTGGTCACTAACAGAGTCTGGTAGTACATTAATATCCCTGATTATATGGGGGCAGTTTGACAGAATTACATGTAGGAGGGTGCTGGAACCACCTGACTGGTTAAATCTAGTGGGTGAGGTAACTAGCTGGATCATATCTAGGGCAGCGAAGGAGTCCCTGATATGGGGGGAAGTGATACTCAGCTATTTGACATTAAGGTCACCTAGGATGAGCTGCTGTGCCTTGTGTGGATGTGTGGTGAGGTAATAAATGAGGGAGTGGACAGTTGGTCCCTGGTCCCTTGGGGTATGTAAGAGACTGTGAGAAAAAGAGGGCCCCTGGTTGGGTCAGGGGTAATCTTGAGGTTGAGGGCTTGGGCACTAAAACTGAGCTTGGGGGCAGGAAGAGCATGGCCTAAAAGTGTGTCATGCATAAAGACTGCACACCCACCACCACGTTTACCTATATGGTTTTCCCTGAACAGAGTGTAGACAGGGAGGGAGATAACCGAGTTGGGAGTTTTTCTCAAGAGCCAGGTCTTGACTAGTGCTATAAAATCAAGATGGTGTTGTACAGCCCAGCACTGGAGAGTGGCAGATTTTTTTAGGAGGCTGCAAATATTCATGGATGCAATGCTGAGGCCAGTACTAGAGTGGGGCATGGGGTGACTAGTTGACAATGGCCCGGGGTTGGGGTGTATGTTCCCAGAGAGCAGGAGGAGTAGAGCAATTAATCTGATGAGCAGTCTGTGGTAACCACAACCCTTAGCCAGGTACCGATGCAAGGTTCTATTAGTGGGGGTACAAGGGATGGGTAGGGTGCAGAGGGTAGGTATGGCAAGGAAGGGGTGGGCCCATGGTGTCCTGGGGGGAAGGGGTATTGGTTGGAGGTGGGTGCCGTGGAAAAATAGGGGTGTCCAGGGTGTGGGGGTTGGTTGCTTTGGGGTGGTAGACGGGGGTGGGGCTCAGGGTGAAGGGTAGAGGGGCAGGATGGGATGTGGGCAGAGCAAGAAAGGTAACCATGAGTAGGCTGAGTGTGATAGCCATGGTGCCCATTGCTATTTCTATTGGGGGGTAAGGGGAAATAACTAATCTTCAGTGAGTGTGACTGCTGCTGTGGAATTGTTTTTTTTTCTTCAGAGTACAATATGCTAAAAGTGAGAACAAGGCATGGAATAACGGTGATTAGAACAGTAAAAGGCAGATGCAAGGTTAGAGGATTAATAGGAAAAATAAGATGCCTCTAGTGGCAGATCAGTATAAACTACAAATGGAAAAATGGGCTTCAGAGTTTGGGAGGCAGGTTAAGTGAGGAGATAAAAGAAATTATGTAACAAGGTAAGAAATTAAGGGTGCTAAGTTAGCCAGAGAGGGAGAGAATGGCTATGGGAGTGGCTATGGGAGTGGCTGGTATTAAGCACCAGCAGCGTCACCAGTATACAGAGGAAAAGGCAAGTGGGGTTGGGGGGTTTAGATGGGAGAAACAGCAATTCAGTAGTTAGACAAAGCAGTTTTTAACTTCAAACTTTGTTAATACTTTAATAGCTTAAGGCAGTTGAAACACTCGAAAAATGCTATAGTTCCTTACACTTAACTATTCAAAAGAGGGGTTGTAGTTCCCTAAACTAACAATTCAAATTCAGCAGTGGGCACAAAGACACATCACAGATTTAGTTGCAGAGGTTAGGAAAAAATAAATTTAGGCAGCAGACAGATGAGCTCCAGAAGTCTGTGCCAAGCAGTTCAAATCTCCAGGATCTGAAGCCAGTCAGGGAGAGACAGAGTGCAGAATCTGCCTATAATTTCAGGCACCATCCACCAACTGGGTTCACGGCTAATGAGATGGACTGGAGCTGCTTTCCCAAAGTGTACCTGGAATCTTGGTCTTGAGGGCAGGCTGGGGTGCACCCTTTGGCTGGCTGTGCTCAGCAACAGACCGCTAGTGAAGAAGATGGAAACCCCCTCAGGGGATCCTGGAATCCTGCTCTTGAGGGCAGGCTGGGATGCACCTTGTGGCTGGCTGTGCTCAGCACCAGACCACTAGTGCAGAAGATGGAATCCCCCTCAGAGAATCCTGAAATCTTGCTCTTGAGGGCAGGCTGGGGTGCATCCTGCAGCTGGATGCACTCAGCACCAGACCACTAGTGCAGAAGATGGAATACCCCTCAGGGAATCCTGGAATCTTGCTCTTGTGGGCAGGCAGGGGTGCACCCTGTGGCTGGCTGCCCTCAGCGCCAGACCGCTAGTGCAGAAGATGGACTCCCCCTCAGGGAATCCTGGAGACAGTTTAATTGAATTTAATTCGTGTGTGCATGTGATAAAACAATGATCCTCCAGAGATGGATTTTTTACTTGTACAGAGATAGGTTTAATTTTAGCTGTTATAAATATAAGATCTAGAATGTTCCACCCACTACAAGGGTTTGTATTCCTCATTGGGGTTAGGATTATTTGTTTCAATCCCAGAGAGCTCAGACTTCTCTGTAATGCCACTCTCCTGGGTTTATTCCAGACAGAATTAAAATATCCCAGTAATATTAAATCAGTCCCCATTGTATGTTGCTGTAATATATGTGTTAAACCATCGAAAGCTTGGATCTTTACTTTAGGAGGTGACTAAACTATTCCTATAATTATTTTCATCTTCATTAATTTCACCATTATACATTCTTTACCCCCCATTGTGCCTGAAAAAAGAATATTAGTCTGTCCCAATTTCCAGCTCGGGTACAGTATAAAAAAACCCTCCCAGCTTACCCTTTCTATCTTCCCTATGTAAATAAAAGTCCTGGAGTTCAATTTCATTGTAGTGGACCCCTGGGGTTAGCCATGTCTAAATTAATGCCACTACATCTGGGGACTCACTTTCAACCCATGTTCTCATTAAGTCTATTTTATTTTCCGGGCTTCTAGTATTATCTAAGATAATTTTAAGTAGCTGGGGAGGGTTTGGGCCTGGATTCAGTTCAACATCCCCCCAAATATCAGAATCAGGGTCCAGTACCTGTTTATATTATGTAGGTCCAAGTGAGGTTTTAACACTAATGCTCTTCTCTTGTTTACCATCTCTCTAACTAATGCAAATAAATTTCATCTTATCTGTCAATTTAATTATATAATTTCTATTTATGCATGTAATGTTGGTCATTTGGCAGCTTGCCACAGCCATATCGGCTCTGGCTAGAGATTGTATTATCTCTGTCACCACTTGGGTTGACATGAGGGATAAGTACAGTTATGCCTCAGCTAACACAGATCCAACTTGAACTTAATGCTGGCAAAGCAAAAATTATGACTTTGTGGGCATAAAGTTAAATAAATGGGTTATAGATGGGATTGAATTTGAAGATTTTTTTCAATACAAATATTTAGGCATAACATTTGACAGACATCTTTCATGGAAGCATCATATCCAGGATGTGAAAGAAAACATGTACAAGATTTTAATAGCAATAAATTTATTTAGATACAAATTTTACAGTGATTGTTTTAAAGCACTGAAGCTTGCATTTGAAGCTAAAAATGTGAGTCAACTCTTGCATGGAAGCTAAATTTGGAGTATTAATTCTAAAACAGTGAAGTCTATTAATTTGGAAGCTAATCAAAACTTCTTCTCAAACATATCTTAAACTTGTCAAAAGATTATCTGCTGTTTTAAGATTAGAATTAGCTATGCTATCTTGGGAAACAAAAATTATGATCTCTATGCTTAATTATATATATTAATAATGCTTTAGGTTATCTAATAATGTTCAGAGTAATAAATATGTAAAATATTGGTTTGGTAAATTGAACAATATGGTTAAAAAGTTGAGTATGCTTGACCTGATCGGAAAGGGCTAGGATACAAACTAATGAGTACTGCATTGAACTTGTACAGAGAATTTTTGAAATTGTTATACAAAAGATATAGCAATTGTCCACAACATCTACTGTGAGGAATTTTATTCACACATTAAGACATCATTTGGGCTAGAAAAATATCAACTATTTTGCTAAACAAAACATTACAATACTGTTTGCAGAGCCAGATTAAAGCTTTGTATGGGCAGTAATTCATATACTGTAAATCTAATAAAAAAACAGAAACATCAGTGTACATGTGATCTAGGTGGTAGCTGCCCCATTTTTCACTTGCCATTAGAGTGTTCTAGATTTGAAAAAGGAATAGCTAAATAGATAACACCACTTCTATACTCAAAATAGTTCATGACAAACAAAGAGAGTTGTTCATATTTAATGTCTTCTAATGAGAATTATGTACTATATGGATTGGCACAATTTTTTTATATTGTAAGATTTAATGCATGTATTTGATGTTTATAAGAGATGTTGATATATTGTAGATGTATTGTACATTTTTATGTGTGCTTGTTTTCATGTGATAATTATATTGAATTATATACATTATAAGAGACAAACTGAAACTGAACTAAACTGAAATGAAAAGCACTCCCTAGTTCAGTCACTAAATTCTTTAGGCTGTAGATATATTTTCAATAGTTTTGGTTGACTGGACAAACATCCTGAAAAATGCATACTTCTGACCCCTAAAAGAATATGCAATTCTTAATCTTGAATATCTTCAAGACTACTTGTAAGACCTAATGTGAATTGTACAGTTACTTTATTCTTGGAAGCCTCATTTGATTTCACTCTGGTGTCTGTCCCTCATGCACTTGGGTCTGAACCAACCTTATTGATTTCAGCTTGTCCATCCAATATGGCTTTTATGGCTTTTATTTTTAACAAAATGCACTTACCATTCACTGCAGAAACAAATTTCTTTAATTGGAAGTCTATACCTGTATTTCAATGGGGTGAGCAACCAACCACATCCCTTTCCTGAGCTATATAGCAGTTCCTCCTAGTCTCCTTCTGAAGCAATTTTCTTTGTGGCTGGAGGCTCTATCCATCTCTTCCTTCTTCCCTGGGCCTGCTAAAGCTTTGACCTCCCCAGGATTTGCTTCCCTCCTCCTCTGTGCTTGGCCTCTGCTAGGATTGTGCTGGACTTCTGTTCATTGGGTTTATCTTTCTTTTGGTTAGTATTTCTTAGCCTCTGACTGCTGCATGCTTCTTTGTATGCTTCTTTCCTTCTTGCTCCTGTACTTGTGTTTGCTTTTGTTTCTTTTGGGTTTTTCTAGTTTTCCAGTTTTCTAGTGCCCTGTGTATACTTTGCTTATTTGTGCTTCAGGCTAAATATTGTTGTTTCCGTACTGTAAGCTGCCTGTGCCTGTGCTCTCAAGGGTCCATTTACTCATCAGATTTTGCAAGCCGTCAGTCAACTGCTTTGTTATTGTATGCTTCATCTCACACTGTTATTTCCCTGCCTTCTGTCTCCTGTGCTTTCCAGCTTAATTATTTGCACATAATTCAGGCTTTATCCTGCTGGGCTATAGTAGCTGCCACTCTCTGTTGTGCTATGTGTGCTCCAAAGCTCTGCTCTTAGTACATTCAGTGCTATCTCCACTGAGTTAACTGCTGCATTTATATACTGAAACTTTCAGAGGTTACATTAGCATCCTGGTCTTATAGTGCTCTGTTTGTGGCTCACTGTTATTCCTACGGTGGGGCACTGTGGTGTCATGGTGTGGCATCATGGCTTTGGGTAGCAAGATCATGTTTTACATAAATTATATGCAATATTCTGCTCCTTGCTGCTCCTTGCCTACATGACTTTTCAGTTATCCACGCATAAATATGTTATTCTAACAGCCTTCATGGCATTCAAGATTTTCATTGTATTTCATTACTGCACTGCAGATGATCTTTGCTGGAACAACCTAACTCTGCCTTAATGGCATCTAAGGTATTCATGCCACTCATATCAATTCATTATGCATGCTGAAACCATACAAGCGATCAACTGCTAAACCTCATTGTTCATTATGCTAAACCTCACTAAACCATTTACTGGAGTCTCAGCCTCTCATTACCTAAACAACTAATGTACTTTTTATGACACCAATAATTTGTCTTCCTTAATGGAATTGGTTGGCTTGCTTTCCACTGGCTGCTACCAGTATCAGCCTCTGAACACTGCCTCACACTGCAACCTCCTTTCCTCACCCAGGTCACTGGCTTTGCCCATCCACCTTTTGCCGCTGGCTTCGCCTAGCCTTCTCATCAATAAACTGCTACCTAATCTACAGCCACTGACTTTGCCTGGCCTCCTTCTGTCTAGCACATAAAAGTTGATTCACGTGCTCACTTATATATCAGAGGCACACCAACCATTACCTTTTCTGGCTTAGGGCTTGTTGTGCACCCACGAAGTCTGCATCTTGAGCATGTGAAGCTCAGGGTGGGGTCCTTCTCATCTGGCTAACAGTGGGAATGTCCTCACTCCAGGTAGAGCTTCAGTTGTCTAACTCTCTGGCAGCATGTCTTGATGTAAAAATTAAGACTTCTACTATTGAGGGGTGTGTCTTTTAAGCCCAATAGTGCATTTGGCTATTGTAATGCTGTGGCTCCTTTGAACACTATTCTCCCTATGACTGTCTCTGGTTCACCTGGTCTGTTTTAGTCAGTAGGCCAGCTGAGTGCCTCAGCGGTCATGGCTCTCCTCCTCCCTCCTTGGGGGCCCCTTTTGCTTCAAGAGTGCCTGTTGTTGCAGAGGCCTCTTGCAACCCTTCATGGCATAACCATTAGAGGGATTGTGAAAGTTTTCCACCAAACTGGAATATTTCCTTCCCTTGACTGGGTTTCTAAACTGTAACAGCAGAGCTGTCACTAAATAAACTATCCCTAGCCTGCAGGGAAGGTGACCTGGGCTTTGGAGGTTTCCTCCTTTAAAATTTTTTTTTCTCTCCTCTCTGCCAAATGTCATAATATACAGTTAGTTGTTAATAGTATATTCCCTAGTTCCCTTAGGTAGATTTCTGTTGTTGGATGGAGATGGATGGTGGCCCTACTTGCCATTTCCTCTCTCAGTTTGATCTATTTTATAAGTACAGTCCTGACAACCTGCACATATCATTTATATTCTTCAAGCTGTCTCATTGCTGTCAATCTGCTCTCAACCTAGTAAATGTTTACTGCTCAATACTCTTTTTGGGACTCCTTCCTAAGGTACCTTTAGCCAAGGGAATCTCTCTTTCTCCACCTCTAGGTGTGGAACCCTCTTTGTGGGTTCCTTGCCTATGGTTCCCCTACAGGGTGATAACTTCCAATGGAAAAGAGAGTGTGAATAGCCAAAACATTTATCACAATTGCACAAGCATGGCTCTACTCTGGTTGCATAGACTCACTGAATTAGAAGGTTATTCATGTTGTTCAATGGGGTGAGCAACAAGCCATGCCTCCTTCCTGAGCTGTATAAGCACTTTTTCTTTGCCTGTGGATATGTTCTGCCTTATATGAGACATTTCTTCTCTATTTATGGACTTGCATTGAGATTGCATGTTGTTGCTCTCTGAATGTACATTTGGAGTAGTCTGGATTTTGATACAGGTCATCATAATGCCATTTGACTTTACACTGGATCCTGTTTCCATCATATGAAGGACAGTGTGTGTAGTGAGAGGGGCTCACTATCCTTATATATTTGGATTCTGTATAATATTAATCATCGTCGGCAGTGAGAGTGCCTAAAAACTGCAAATGGACTGTTTATATTTGTGTTTTTGAATGTTTTTGTCCAATTGGTAGTGAGAGGACCTTTGTGATGAAAATTAGTTTTTAATTGTATTATTTTATTTTTTAATTTTGTTTTATTTTTCTTCCCTCCTCAGAGCCGTGAGAGGGTTCAAGGGTGGAGAAGTTTTATTAGCTTGTTTTTTTGTTTATTGAATTATGTTATTGGGTAGGTTTTAGTTTAATTGTAATTGAGGGTAATTTATTCATGAGGTAATTAGGATCTTTATTTAGCTGTCTAGTAGTGAGTTTGTTTCCCGCTTGGGGTATGTGTTATTTAGTCATCCCGGTCGTGCATTATTCGTTCTCCGATCTCCGTGCTCTTCAACCTTTTCCCCCCCCTTCCCATTTTCTATCTACCAGCACTGTTGGGCACTTGGTATTGTACATAGGAGGGTTTGGGGTGGATGTGGCGGGGGACACGGACACTGGAGGAAGAATGAATGGACCTCTCATATAGGGCTGGTTAGGTCCAGAAGATGCCCTGGGGCGAAATGAAGCCTGGAACATGGAGATCCATGTATAGTCCCCAATACCCAATGGCACCACTTGTTTAGATGGGCAAGTATTCGGGACAGCTCAGGATCCTTGTGCAACTCAGGCGGTGTTGTGCAATGCCAGATCTATTAAAAACAAGTCTGCTATTATCGCTGACTTTGTTGGGACAGCGGATCTGGCTTGCATCATCAAGACCTGGCTGGATGGAAATGCCGGACCCATTTTGGAGGCAGCTGTTCCAACCGGGTACTTGGTGATTCACCGCCTGAGATTGGATCGTGGGGGGGGGGAGTAGTGGTCAATTTTAAGGCCAGGTTGGGGTTCACGGGTGTACCAGTTGAGGAAACCAAATCCTTTGAGTGTACCATAGTAGCTGGTGTGGGTTGCAGGATAGCCCTTGTCTACCGTCCACCAGGAGACAAGAGGCGATTCCTGCAGGAAGTGGCAGACTTCATTGCCGATATGGCATTGCAATCACCCAGATTGATGGTTCTGGGTGACTTCAATGCCTGGGTCGATGTCGAACTCTCAGCTTTTGGTCAACACTTCCTTCAATTGATGACATCACTGGGCCTTACACAGATTGTTTCTTCAGCTACTCACAGTTACAGTCAGTCTCTGGATTTGGTTTTTCTCTTTGGGATTGAGGCCTCTGATTTGGTGGTGGAACCTGTCAGTTGGTCTGATCATTACACAGTGGGCTTCAATTTTTGTGCTCCCCTTCGTAGGTCTGCCCCTGTGGAAATGGTTCGATACCGCCCTTCACGGGACGTGTGCCCTGAAGACCTGTTGGCGGTATTAAACCTCTCGGAGTTTCCTGTTGCCAGCATGGGTCCGGAGTCCATTGTTTTGGCTTGTAATCAGGCCATTTCCTCAGCTTTTGACTCAATTTCTCCGGTCTGTGTTCGTCCCCACTCTCTCCGCCCTTGAGTCCCATGGTTTGATGGGTCCATGAGGGAGCTGCGATGTGTGGGATGACGGTTAGAGCATTGTTGGTGGAAATCTGCTCTAGAAGTCGACCACCTTAGCTTGGAGGTGCATTACCAGCTCTACCAATCAGAGATCTCCCATAAGAAGGCAGAATTCCTGTCCATGGAGATCGCTGTTGCTCAGAATCGACCGGCTCAGCTCTTCAGAACTGTGGACAGGCTGTACAACCCAGCCTGTCTCCAGCTCCATCGAGATTTTTCACAAAAGGAGTGTGATGAGATTGCTCAATTCTGTGTGAATAAGGTTGTGAATAAGGTTGCCGACATCAGATCAGAGACCCACCTGACACACTCTAAGGTTGAAGCTGTTGGTTGGCGTCTGGCCATGGTACCCTGAGCCTCCTGGAGTTCCTTTGACCTGCCAGGGCTCGAGGATATTATGCGGATCATCCAAGGGATGTGCCCTATGTGCTGTAATTTAGATCCAGGTCCAAGCTCCCTGATTTTGGGTTGTGTTGAGATCATGGGCCCGTTTCTGGCTCAAATAATCTGGTACTCCTTAGAACTGGGTGAGTTTTCTAGCTCCCTAAAGGAAGTGGTGGTGACTCCCCTTTTGAAGAAGGCTTCTCTGGACCCAGCTATTTTTGCCAACTACAGACCTATCTCTAACCTTCCCTTTATTGGGAAGGTTATTGAGAAGGTAGTGGCAAACCAGCTGGAGGACCATTTGACCATCCATAGTATCTACGAACCTCTCCAGTCTGGTTTTCGTAATAGGCATAGTACTGAGACTGCTCTGGTTAGGGTGCTTAATGATCTCTTGATGGCAAGAGATCAGAGAAACCATTCTATCTTGGTTCTCCTTGATCTCTCCTCAGCTTTTGACACTGTAGACCATGGGGTTTTGCTCGAGCGCCTGAGGTCCATCCGTGGACTGTCTAGTACAGTGCTCAGATGGTTTTCATCTTTTATATCTGGGAGAACACAGAGAGTTATGTCAGGGAATTTTTTCCTCTGACCCTTTCTCTCTGCAATGTGGCATCCCCCAGGGCTCAGTGCTTTCCCCCATGTTGTTTGCAGTGTATATGCTGCCCCTCGGATACATTGTAAGATGGTATGGGCTGAGGTTTCACTGCTATGCTGATGATACCCAGCTCTACCTGTCTTTTGCCCCCGACTAGGTTAGTGCTTTCTCGGTATTTAATAGCTGCCTCACTGAAATCCATGACTGGGTGAATTCGATCTGGTTAAAGTTGAACATCGGAAAGACCAAGGTTATGGTTGTGGACCCGGGTCGCAGGATAGAGGGGTTGGTGACTGATCAGCCTTCTGGTTTATTTCTGGGGAGGATCAGATCCTTACCTCTGAATGGGTGCTTAACCTGGAAGTGGTACTTGATGACGGCTGACCCTTCATTATCAGGTGTCAGCAGTCGTTAAGTCTGCATTTTACCATCTTAGGAACATTGCCAGGGTGAAGCATCTTGTTTCATCCAACGATTTACCTGTGTTGGTCCATGCCTTTGTGACCATTCTCCTTGACTATTGCAACTCCCTGTACCTGGGGCTTCATGGGGTTGATATCCGCCGCTTGCAGCTAGTGCAGAACGCCTTTGCAAGGTTGTTGACAGGGGTATCAAGAAGGACACACATTACCCCTGTTCTGCGCAATCTGCACTGGCTGCCTATACAGTGGTGGATCACATTTAAAGTAGGTCTTTTGACCTTTAAAGCCCTGCACAGACTTGTCCCCGACTACTTGAAAGAGCTTCTGGTTCCTCACAACCTTGTGAAAGAGCTCTGTTCGGCTGATGAGGGGTTGCTGGAGGTTCCAAGGGTTATTTTAAAATCTTCTGGGGCTCAGGCTTTTATGTTTCTAGCCCCAACCCTCTGGAATTCTCTGCCTCACCGGCTTTGGGAATGCATGACCATGGAGATTTTTAAGCAGGAACTCAAGACCCATCTGTGGATTCAGACTTTTATGGCTTGAGGTTGTTGTGATTATTCTGATTTTATATGTGTATTTTTGATTTTATTGTTCATTTGTACAGTGCCTTGGTGCTTGAAAGGTGCTTAATAAATAAAGTTTTATTATTATTATTATTATTTCATCCAGTGGTATGCCTCTGTCCTCATGGGCTAATTCCTAAGGTACCTTTAGCCAAGGGAATCTTTCCCACAGCACCTCTAGGGGTGAAACACTCTTTGGGGGTTCTTGCCTTCAGTACTCCTACAGGGTGGTAATCCTCCATGGAATAGAGAGTGCAAATGGCAAAACAGTTATCACAGTTGCACAAGTATAACACTACCCTGGTTGTGTAGGCCCATTGAAATTCAGTTTAGTGGACAGAACAACATAGGTTTTTAGAACTGGAGGGATATTCTGGGGTGGAACCCCTGGTGTTTACACCATAAGTCCCACATAAAACTTACTGGGCTCAATTCTGAAAAGTCATCACAAACCACGCTGAAGTTGGCTTGTGCTGACTGCCAGTGCACCAGGGACCCTGCCTCTGATTCTCGACTGGTAGGGTCCTGGCAGCAAAGTCCCATGGCTTCGGCAACTGTAACAGTGCACCAAACAGAGGGCATATCTGAATCGGTTGCTGCAAGCAATGTGCGGCTGTGTGGCAATGTCCCCAAGAATTCCCTGGTGATCTAGCAGACCGGCCCAGTTCAGATTCCCCATTATTAAAAAATGAAACATCCTTGGTGGTCTAGTGGATACACCCAAGCCCCCCGTTATTATAAATTAAGATCCCTGGTATCCAGCAGCCCCCCACCAGCCCCAGTCCCCTATTATTATACATAAAGATTACTGGTGATCTAGCACCCCTCCAAGCCCAAAGCCCTCATTATGACATATGAACACATCACTGGTGATCTAGTGGACCCCCAACCCCCAACCCCGGCAGGCAGTGTCCCACCCCCCCAAACCGAATTGGCGACTGGCAAAGCCCACTGCTCACCACCTTGGCCAGCCACCGATTGAGCTCTTAATGAGCACTGTACTGTATTCAGTACATGCACATTGAATGATAGTAAGCTGTCAATTAATGAGCATATACAGTGTAGCCCGCTTATGTCGGACACCTCCGTGCATACAGAATTGATCCGATATAGCCAGAGTCTGCTCCTCTGGTCGGCTGTCACTCCCTGCTGAATCCCGCCTTTCAACAGCCACTTCCAGGGACCAACAAGGAATGTTATGGGGGACTCTGCCAGCAGCCATCCTATTGGTCCTTTCACCCTTTAAGGCTGAATGGCTATTGGATGATGCCGATTTACCAGCCCTGTCATTGGCTAATGTTTTAATCCCCTGCTGCTTTCTGTAGTCTTAGGAGTGTGGCTTCTCCAATGTAGCTAGCTGTTTTTGTTTTGATCTATTTTATAATTCTGTACAGGCCCAGCGTCAGCACTCGGGCCACTGGGGCAATTGCCCAGGGCCCCAACACCGGGGAGGGGGCAATCCAGTGCCTTAGCGCCTGATCAGCATCTCATTTTTCCAAGCTGGCTGGCTGCCACATGCCATTGCTAATATGCTGCTCAGCTCAGAATCTGCACCACCTCTGTCTGTAGCCTATGGTACTGCGTGGACTCCGCAGAGGTACTGTAGATTATTTATTTATTAAAATTAATGTTGCCAAAAATGCCAAGCTATTGCCACATCCCGGGTCCCAGCGCCATGTGAAATTAGTTACATAAATCCCTCCCACCTGGGCCCAGAATGAATGCTACTAGCCCTTAGCTTGACTGGCAGGGCCCCAATTCTACTAGGGATTGTTTTGCGGTCATGGCGCGGGGTGTGGGTGTAGGCGACCAATGATTGGAGTCAGAGTGCTGTGGAGGGGTTAGCCTGAGGGGCTGATGAGCCACCCTGCCATAACCATTTTGTCTCTGACTGCTGTGTGAAGACAGGAGACCAGAAGTCAGCCCAGGCGGCAGCTACATGGTGGATTGCACAGTTGGAGCCAGCAAAATCATGACTCGTCATGAGTCAGGAGAGTCTGGTCCGATGTCACATCACAACCTGTTGTATGTTGGGGGGCCAGGCCAGGAGGGGGGAGATGAGTACAGTACGGGTTGAGTTGTGGGTGTCGCTGTTGTCGGGGCTAGCAACTTGACAATCAGAAGTGGGCACCGGGCGGGCAGCACTAAAGCACAGCAGAGTCAGATTGGAGCATCTGGAGCAGGAGCAGGAGTTATGGCAGCCTGGCAGGCACAGGCAGCACCAGCAGGTCAGTCAGGGACCTATTTATTACCCTAACTAACATGCAGAGAGACAAGTGTAACAAAAAAAAGGGCAATGGCAGAAGGGGTCAGGTCAGGACTTGGGGAACCCTCTGTGCTGGCCAGGAAAGGCACTACAGCTGTTTATGTCATAGCTACCACTGCCAACGCCTAGCTCGAGGTTGGTGGGGGCGGTGGCAGGCTGCCTTCTGCTGCATCTCTCTGCCAATGCTTGCCTTTTTTTTTTTTTTTTTTTTTTACGCAGACACATACAGACAGATCATCATGGGCATGGGTCTAAGTCTGACTCTGAGGGGGCCCACTGGAGGTGCATGGCCTGGGGCCTACAAAAACCTGGCGCCGGCCTTGAGTCTGTATATTTTAATTGTGTATTTTATTTGCCACAGCCAGCTAAAATGCTATTCTAATGCTGTACTAGTTGTGAGGGAATGTGATTTCTACCTTAGCGTAGCATTTGTAAGCTTAGAAATTGCATTTTAAATTGATCCTTTTTCTCTCACTGTCTCCTGTCCCCACTTTCCCACCACACTGCCCCAGCCTCTTTCTCTCTCTCTCTAACCTGCTTTTGTGCCTCAATTTC
This sequence comes from Neoceratodus forsteri, assembly GCA_016271365.2. Taxonomy (NCBI): domain Eukaryota; kingdom Metazoa; phylum Chordata; order Ceratodontiformes; family Ceratodontidae; genus Neoceratodus; species Neoceratodus forsteri. Next base: position 744,254,363 of record CM028133.1, on the reverse strand, counting down.
TCCTCCTCCTTTTGTAAATTGAGCACCGAGTTAATTGCACTCCATGCTCTAATCCCTCTCCCGGCTCTCACTCACTCCTCTCCTACACCCATCTCTCTTCTCACTCTTTCTTAGCCAAGGGGTCTCTCGCTTGGCCCCCTACCCCCCATTGTCCTGCTAATTTTACCTGGTGCCTATAGCCATCAAAACCCCCCCACCCCTGCTACATTTGTCTGCTTGTCCCCCTCCCTGCTGTCTCACTTCCTCCTCTCTCCAATTATCTGCAGTCCGTCCCACCAATTTAGCACCTCATCTAGGCCACATTAACTTGCCCTAACAACCTCTCCCTCCTCCCTTTCAGGTCCCAGGCCCTGACTCAGGCTCAAGATGCAGCCATAGCTTGGCTTATCCAGCTGGTGGTCACTCCCTGTTGAAACCAGCCTTTCAACAGCTGCTTCTAGGGACCAGCAAGGTACATTTCAGGGACTCTGCCAGTGGTCACACTATTGGTCCTTTCACCCTTTCAGGCTGAATGGCTATTGGATGACACCAATTTACCAGCCCTACCATTGGCTAATTTTTGAATCTTCTGCTCTCTGCTATTCTCTGTAGTTTGAGGAGCATGGCTTTTCTGCTGTTGCTAACTGTGCTTGTTTTGATCTATTTTTTGATTCTGTATATTTTCTCCCACCCAACCACTCCCATCCCTATTGGCTGATAATTACAGTCTATCTCAACCAGGCAATTATAATGTATGGCCACTAGAGGGATCTTTGCAACCAGACCCTTGCCAGCCCACATTTTTTGTGCTGATAGTATCCCTGTTGCTTAAATACCTACTAATCATAATCCAGGTTAAAACGGGTAAGGTTACTCTAATTACTTTATCCCACCTTCTCACCTTATTTATCTTACTCAGCCACTTTGGAAACTTTAATTCCAACAAAGACCAACATAACAATAACATTTATGATGGCAACCTTCACTACAACAAGGGTTATATTTCTGGGAATTTTTTCATCATTACCAATGGACCATGATCTCCTTTTTGTATCTTCCCTCACCTAAATAGAAACATAGAAACATAGACTTTGACAGCAGATAAGGACCGCTAGGCCCATCTAGTCTGCCCATTTCCCTACCTACAGGATAGGCCGCAGATCCTAGTTAACCAACAGCCTATTTCTTCCTACCCCCCACAAGAATTGCCTTATGTCTGTCCCATGCATTCTTGAATTATCCCACAGTTTTAGACCCCACAACCTCCTCAGGAAGGCTGTTCCATGCATCCACTACCCTCTCTGTGAAATAATACTTCCTCACATTGCCCTTGAACCACCCTCCTTCTATCTTTAAATTGTGTCCCCTTGTTCTTGCAAGTCTCTTTTTCTGAAAGATGCTACCCTCTTGGACTTTGTTGATTCCACTGAGGTACTTAAAAGTTTCTATCATGTCCCCCCTCTCCTTTCTTTCCTCAAGGGTATACATATTAAGCTCCTTTAGTCTCTCCTCATACGGCTTCTCTTGCAGACCCTGCACCATTTTAGTTGCCCTCCTCTTGACTGCCTCTATCCTGTCTATGTCCTTGCAGAGATGGGGTCTCCAGAACTGGACACAGTACTCCAGATGGGGTCTCACCAACTGTCTGTACAGAGGGATAACAACTTCCTGTTTTCTGCTGATGATGCCTCTCCCTATACATCCCAGTATACCCCCAGCCCTCCCTACTGCCTTCTCACATTGCTTGCTAACCTTAAGGTCATCTGATATGATAACCCCCAGGTCCCTTTCCTTTTTTGTTGTTGTTACTACCTCCCCACCGATTGTGTATTCTTCCCCTGGGTTCTTGTTTCCCAGGTGCATTATTTTGCACTTCTTTGCATTGAATCCTAGCTGCCATACTTCTGACCATTCCTCCAACCTTGCCAAGTCCCTTTTCATCCTTTCCACGCCTCCTTGTGTATCAACCCTGTTGCAGATCTTTGTGTCATCTGCAAAAAGGCATACTTTTCCTTCCAGTCCCTCTGCAATGTCACTGATGAAGACATTAAAAAGGACTGGACCCAATACTGAACCCTGCGGTACCCCACTAGTAACCCCCCTTTCTTCAGAGTGGACTCCATTTACAATTACCTTCTGTGTCCTGTTGTCCAGCCAATGTTTTACCCAGGCTACCACCCTGGGTCCCACTCCCAGGCTGGTTAATTTGACTATTAATCTTTTGTGTGGGACTGTGTCAAATGCCTTGCTAAAGTCTAGGTAGGCCATGTCCACAGCCCCTCCCTGGTCTACTACTTTGGTCACCCAGTCAAAGAAATCTATTAGATTCGTCTGACATGACCTTCTCGCTGTGAACCCATGCTGCCTTGGGTCCTGTGCTCCACTGTCCTCTAGGTACTCAACTATTCTTTCCTTCAGAAGTGACTCCATCACTTTCCCTACCACAGAGGTCAAACTGACAGGTCTGTAGTTTCCTGCCTCTGTCTTGGTCCCACTTTTGTGAAGGGGAATCACATCCGCCTTTCTCCAGTCCTCAGGTACCACACCATCCTCCCATGATTTATTAAAAAGAGTAGCCAGTGGTTTCACTAGTTCCTCCCTTAATTCTTTTAGAATTCTGGGGTGAATTCCATCAGGACCCATTGCTTTGTCCACCTTCAGTTTTAGGAGTTCTTGCAGAACCAATTCTTCAGTGAAAGGACTGGGATCGACCCCCCTATCAAGAGTGCTTCTGTTAATTGGATAAGGCACTTCCCCCTCCTCTTTTGTGAATACTGAGCAGAAATATTCGTTCAGTATTCCTGCTTTTTCACTGTTCCCCTCTGCCCACCCACCGTTCATTCTATTCAGCCTCACTATCCCTCCCTTTGTCTTTCTACGCTCACTGATGTACCTATAAAAGGTTTTATCCCCCTTCTTAACTGAGTCGGCTATCTTTGCCTCAGTTTGGGCCTTTGCTATTCTGACTTCCCTCCCTGTTTCCTTCTGCCTTAACTGGTACAGCTCTCTGTCCTGCTCCTTCTGTGTTTCCTTATACTTCAGGAATGCTATCTTTTTCTTCCTGACTTTCACAGCCACCTCTTTTGAGAACCATAGTGGCTTTTTCTTTCATTTTGATTTGTTTATTTGCTTCACACAAAGGCTTGTTGCCTCTGTGATGGCAGTTTTGATAATTCCCCATTGTTGCTCCACACCTCCTTCTAGCCTGTTTGCTAGTGCTTTTCTGAGGCACTCTCCCATCTTGCCAAAGTCAGCCCTCCTAAAGTCCAGTACCCTCACTTTTGTATGGCTTGACTCTGTAGCTGAGTTTAATGTGAACCACACTGTTTGATGGTCACTTGTCCCCAGATGGCAACCCACTTCTAGATCTGAGATCCTCTCACTGCCCCAATTTGAGAGTACGAGGTCTAAGATTGCTCCCTCACGAGTGGGTTCTGAAACTAGCTGTCTAATGCCTGCCACCTGTAGGGCATCAAGAATGGCCCTGCTCTTGGATGTGGCTGCAGCAAATGTGCTCCAGTTAACATCTGGCATATTCAGGTCTCCCATCAACAGTATCTCCCCTTTCTCTGACATTCTAAGAATGCCTTCTATCATATCCGTGTCCATTCCTTCCCCTGACATGGGGGTCTGTACAACAACCCAGTGTGGATTGTGGTGCCCTTCCAGTCTCAAGGTGACCCGCAGTGCCTCCTCTCCCCTGTTTGCTCTTTGTTCAGTTGCTTTTATCCTTCCTTTACAAAGAGGCTACTCCTCCCCTCTTCTCCCTGCCTGTCTCTCCTGTAGGTTATGTACCCTGGTATGTTAACATCCCAGTCATGGTTCTCTGTGTACCATGTTTCTGTGACTGCTACGATATCCAGGCATCCCTCTTCCATTAAGGCCATCAGCTCAGGAGCTTGTTACCCAGACTACGGGCATTGGTACTCATTACCTCCATTTCCTGATGGCCTTACTCCCTTTTGCCCCATCCCTGTCCTTCTTGCCTTTGTCACTTTCTCCATTTACCCCTGCCCTTCTCCCTATCGACACCTCTATCTTGGTGTTTGCCACACTTACTACCGTGATTATTTGGGGGTGGCTAGGATTTTCCTGCTCCTTTCCATTGCCTCCCCCCTTGGCTAGTTTAAAAGCTTGCCAATGAAGCATTTAAACCTATCACCTAGGATCCTGGTTCCCCTCCTGGACAGATGCAGCCCATCATGCCAGTATAGGCTTGCATCACTCCAGGTGGACCCCCAGTCCCCAATGAAGCCAAATCCCTGAGCTCCACACCAGTTTTCAACCACTGATTGAATCCCATGGTGTGGAACACCTAACCTCTCCTATGCCATAGATGGGTAACACCTCCGAGAGGTTACCGTGCGTGCTACTTGACTCAAGGCCCTCCCCAATTCCACAAACTCTTCCTGCACTTCTCTAATCCCTTCTTAGCCAGGTCATTTGTCCCTGGGTGGACAATGACATCCAGCTTCCTCCCTGTGCAGCTGCTCTGGCAATCCTGAGGATTTGCTCCCTGTCCCTCCAAGCCATGGTGCCAGGCAGGCACCTTACCTTCTTCTCCCCTTCCTCCCCCAGTTCTAACTTCCTAACAATGGAGTCCCCCACCAGGAGTTGTTTCCTTCCCCTGCAGGGTCCCCTGCCACCCTCCTGTGGGTCTCCTTTGTGGAGGTTCCCAGCATCCTCTTTGGTCTCCACTGTGGATGCCTCCATAGAGGAACCACACTTTGCCAGAATGGTATAGGAATTGTGGAGAGGTACAACTGGAGGGATGAGCCTCTATTCCACCACCCTCACCCTCTCTGAGCCCACTGTGGTCCAACCGCTCCTCTTTCTTGGCAACCTCTGAGGCAACGGCAGTGGCACTGGTGGTCCCTGGATGGAAGAGGAGGTCCCACAAATCCTGGCCAACTCAGCCTGGAGATGAGCCTGCAGATGGGACAACACCACATCCTCCAGAACATCTCCCGGAAGACTGCTGCTCCACAGCCACTGCACTGCACCACTCCAATCATGTCTTATTTCTGGCCCCTTAACTGTTTGCAATGCAAATGACTGGGCATTTTGTATAGCACGCATGCACTACTCTCTCTGATCCCATCATCGTTCTCATACTGAGCCAGGAAAAGAAAATGAGCCACTGCACCAGAAGGACTGTTAAATTATCCTCAAAGCTGCAAAAAGAACACCTCCTAAGGATCACCTTCTGGTTGCTTCTACTATCTGGCAACATCCACCCTAAATCTGGACCTGTTGGCCTGGCTCCAAATGCTGTTTGTCACAAGCAGGGCACTATTCATTTGGCTACTATCAACATTTGTAGTCTTTTGTGCAAAATTGACAGCCTCAAAGTTTGGGTCTTACAACATGACACTGACATACTGTCTGTTGTTGAAACCTGGCTGTCCCCCAAAATACCTGACACAGCTGTTGTTCTACCTGGATATACCATTTTCTGACTGAATAGGTCAACTAAATGTGGTGGTGGCTGTGCCATTTGTCTAAAAAACTCACTAAAGGGTCTGGCCTTGCTGGAGATTGATCTCGGATGCCCCACCCAGGTACAGTGCAATCTCAATCTAATGACCCCATTATCCGGACATCCCTATCTAAAGGACTGGTAGCATGTCTTCCAAGTGAATACTCTCTGAATGATTTAATCCCAGTTTTACTGACTCCCTATTATCCAAACTTATTTCACATCTTCCAAGCAGTCTAGATAATTGAGATTGTACTGAACTTGCAAATAAAGTACTTCTTGGGGCCTATAAGAAAACACTCATAGTCTTATCAGTCTACTACCCCCAATGACCCAACCTCAGGTCTTCACAGCATTCTGGACTATCTCTGTACCCAAAATCAGCCCTGCTGAGACAATACTTTTGGGTGATTTCAATACAAACTGGTTGTCACCAACCATTGGCCCAATAAGGGATGTCTTATCAGCTCTACACCTCACTCAATTCATCAACTCACCAACTAGAATAAACTATAAGACCAAGACAAGCACCACACTGGACTGTATAATCTCCAATGACCCCTATCACATCTCTAATGTAACCGTACACCCTGACTCCCTTAATGACCACTCCCCCATTACCTGCAACTGGTCCAACAAATTCCTCACCCTCTCACCCCAAACAATCTACAAAAGAGTGCTAAAACTTGGTCACCTTGATCTCTTAAAACAACAGCTAAGTTACCATGACTGGGCCCTGCTTGGCTCCACTGATGACATCAATGCAGCAATTGATCACTTCATTAAGGTCTTCAATGCTGCCTGTGATATACAAGCCCCATTTAAAAAGATGAAGGTTCATGACACAGTGCACTCCTGGATTATTCCTGAACTCATAGCTTGCATGAAACAATGGGATCATCTCTGGCACCCTACTAAAGCCTCAGGAAAAAAGTAAAAACCATAGGGAGCTGCTGATCAACACATGGGGTATAGTAGGAAATTTTGGTTTAATATCAAAGATATTACTGGTAAAGATCCAAAGATGTCACCCTCAATGTTAAACATTGATGGTACCCCCACTCTGGACTGTCTTAAAATTGTAAGTACTTTTAATGTCACCTTCACTAACCTGAGCAGTGTCCTTCCTCAGGACGTCTTTGATGATACCTCTGCAAAGACAGCTAGTCACTACGAGGACCAGACCCCTGCTCATCCTCTTTTCTACACTAAGAAGGTCTCAGTGTCCCAGGTTAGAAAACTCCTAAATAAAGTGTTGGGAAAATCTAGGCACAGTGGCAATTCATTAGACCTCAAACTTATTGTGCTCACTTTAAGGGAAGTACTGTTACCCATAACAAATACCCTTAACCTCTCATTAACCCTGTCACAATTCCTGCATATTTGGAAAGCAGCCGTAGGGACCCCAGTACATAAATCTTGTGATCATGCCCTGCATAACAACTATAGGCCAGTATCAATCTTCCTTCCTCTATCTAAAGTGCTAGAACGTATTGTTGCTTATCAGCTTGTGGATTACCTTGAAAATTAGTCCATCCAACAACAGCATGGATTTAGAAATGGGCATAGCACCACTACAGCACTACTTGAATTCACCAGCTTCATGTCAGCAATCATTTGACCTAGGCAGTCTTGAAAAGTTGGCCTTTATAGATTTAGCAAAGGCCTTTGACACTGTTAATCACCCACTTCACCTCTGTCAGCTGAATAAAACTGGCCTTTCACTTGATACACTGCACTGGTTCAGAAGTTATCTCGAAGATAGATCGCAGCAGCTGAAAATTTCTAATGTCTCCTCCAAACAGCAGGTCCTCCGATCTGGAGTACCACAAGGTTAAATCCTGGGTCCATTCTTTCTTAGTATCTTTCTGAACAGCTTGCCATCCTCCTGTCATCAAAGGAGTCTTCTATATGCAGAAGACGCAGTAATTTTTACGAGCCGCCACGATCCTAACATAGTTGAAAGTAATCTACAAGTCAGCATCAAGGAAGTTCAACAATGGTTTAGTACACACAAACTGGCACTAAACGATAAGAAAACAAAATTTATTTTGTTCACCCTCTCTTGCAATAAGTACAGGACCCATGCTCTTACCATTAGAAATGATCCGGGAGCCCCACGTGAACAAATCCAGCACTTTAAGTATCTTGGAGTAACCTTGGATAATCATCTCACCTATGTGCTTCACATCAAGAATGTTCCCAAGGCCATTAATATTAGGATTGGATTCCTCTATAGATACAGGCAGTGTCTGACTCCAGAAGTTCTCAGGCTTGTAATTTACAGTTCGGTGTTGTCAATCATCGATTATGGCTTGGTTATATATGGAGCTGCTACCACTACCTCATTAAAAAGACTAACTGTCGCTCTGAGAAAGGTGTGCAGACTACTCACGGGTGCTGCATGCCTCATTCACACTTGTGAGTTATATGCTCAAACTGTACGGCTTCAGCTAAGTGGTAGGATCAAATTCCAAACATGCCTGCTAACTAAAAGGATTCTCCTTGGGCTCTTGCCATCGGGAGTGGGAAGCCTTCTAAACAAATCCCTTAGGACTCCAATATAATCTCACTTCCACCGTCAAACTCTTTCTTGTTCCTAGGTGCCGGACAGCTCAATGCCAGCGATCCTTCTATTATAGAGCCCCATTTTGGTTCAACGGCTTGCACAATGAAATAACTAATCTACTCAAACCTGGCCAGCTTAAGCATGCGCTCTGCCAGCATCTCATTTCTAAAAGCTCCTGTGATTGTTCCACCTAACATCCCCATCACCCCCTGAGTGCTCCCTGCTCACCACCCACCTCACCCTGCTTTTACCATTTGATAATCATGACAAGACCCCCCCCTTTTCCCTTGCCCTTTCTCCCTCTCCTTTTCCCTTATTTTTCCCTCACTACATCCTACTTATCCCTATCAGCAACATTGACAAAGCCTCTAGCTACTACCCATTTCCCTAGATCTTAAAATCCTACTACCCCCTGCATTCTTCTTCCATTTGCTCTTCTCTTATTTTAAAGTGTGCTGATTATCTATGATGTATTATACACTGTCACTGTATGTTAGTAACTCAACTTGTTAGTTTCTTCTATGTCAATTTGTAACCATCCCAACTGATGTGGAACCTTTGTAAATGAGCCATGTTGTGATCAAAGGTATTTTGTAATGCTAGATTGAATAAATAAATAACCTCAGAGCTGAATGACTGATGTAGCGATAAGCCTAGATCGCATTTTGTGGTATTGCAATGTTGTGGCATGATGTTGTGCTGTTTAACATTGCACATCACTTCTCGAGGTTCAGTTCAGCCTATTCAGCACATTAGGCTTCTTGAGCTTAATAATATATATATACAGATAGATATATTTATACCACAGGTAACTGGTTTTAGCTAATCAGAACACAGGAAAATTATGAGTTATTATTCCATAAACTACTATCTACATGCCCAAAGTAGTTTATCCACATTCAGCCACAGTAGGTTATTCGCCTCTTAACAATGCCCTCAGTAGGTTATTCAACTCACACCAATATGCATGTCCAGAGCCATGGCTTTACTTTTCAAAGCCTAATTTTCACACAAAATGGCTCTCATTTTTTTACTAGGACTTATATAAATTCTACATAATTCCTACTGGTATAATAGTAATAACATCCATCTTGTAGGGGTATACTCGTTCGCCTCGGCGTTTAATCATTCACAGAAGCCAGTTATTGCTTCGTATATGCCTACAAGATGGATGTTATCACTTAAAATATATATATACATACATATATATATAAATATATATATATATATATATAATTGCAGCAATATCATTAGCTGACCAGCATCACATGACCATGCGTATATCAGAGTACGATTGCATACATGCACTTTTGCCCCCTCCAAAACAATGTTTACATTTTATAAGATAGATAAACCGCTCTGAGGTGTACGGTCACACTCTAATATACGCATGCCTTGGGTGGTTGATGCACTTGGCCTGTGGCATTGTGCGTAACAACACACACCAAGGCTTGCATATATCAGAGCGTGACCACACACCTCAGAGTGGTTTACCTATTACACACACATATATATATATATATATATATATATATATAGCTTAATAACTTTCCTACCATATGATGGATGTGCATGAGATTTGGCATGTACAGAGCAGTACCATAGACCTCTGATTTGCCAAGTTGTGTAATGATCAGATATACGGTTGCGGAGCTTTATAGCACCATAGAAAGTCGTATTTACACTTTTTTGTGCATTCTTTGCTCGTGCCTACAGGTCACACCATTTGTGCGACTGGTCCAAAAACTTCAGGGAACATGCAGCCAGGGTCCCCAATGTGCCTTTTGAAGATTTCATGAAAAAATATTAAATAGTTCAAAAGGTATTCAAAAAACAAATTTCCCATTGCAGTCAATGGGAAAAGTTAACAAAAAATTCCAGTGTCGGAAATGCAGTTTTTAGTGTCGGAAATGACCCCCTGTAGTATCACAAATCTGCTATTTTGTTTTCAGTTACTGGTCACTGAAATGATTGGCATTTAAATTTGGGACTCTTTGGGGACACAGTTCTTTTTGTGCTCACCTAGTCGAGCTCTGAGGATGCTAGCCATGTCTTTTTTGAGGGGGTTAAACAACCCAGAAATATGTTTTTCAAATTTTTGGAAACAGTAGTGTCATAAAGTAGTGTCGCACTTGCGACACTTTTGTGATTTGTTTTGCAAAAGTGTCGTGATTTGCAACACTACTTTGTGACACTATGCCCAAAAGAATAGGAAATCTTTGTCACCCTGCTGGAAAAGAACGGTTTGGTCTTTTGGGCTGAAATTTGGAGGGGAAGAAAGCCAAGATCCCACAGATGTGCCTTTTGGTGGTGACAAAATATTAGAGGGCTGCAAAGTTACAGTACTCTGAGGTTGATGATTTTTCCCATAGACTAACATTACGGCATCCGGCTCGCCTTTCGGGGCCCGTATCTCGGAAATGCTTCAAGATACGGACTTTTGATTGGAAAAATGCTTAAGCACAAAACTAGCCAGAAAAGTTATAAATTATATGAAATAAATTTTTTTTTCTACATTGTGCAGTTCCTGAGATATAAGCAATTTGGTATTCCAAGTGTTCATTTTCTGCTCTGAGGCCCATTATTATGCATACATTCTTTGTATTCAGTGGATGGGATATTCAAAAGGATTGCACATGGTGCAACAGTGTTGCACCATGCGCAACCCACTGATGCGCCCCAGTACAATATTCAAAGGGGGATGTTGCACTGCGCAAATCCCGATGCACCGGGGTGCACCAGTAATGTATGCGGAGGAAGTGCATGGGGCGTGCCTATGCATATGTGGCACATCCCGATATTCAGCCCGGGATGTGCGGCATATATGCAGGCACAAACCCACCTTGCACCGAACAGGGGGGCACAAAGATCTGCCCATAAAAAGCAGGAGCAAGCCGGGAGACACCTACGGGAGGGCTGCCGTACTGCCATGCGCAACACGGCAGCCACCTGTTGTGGGTGGCCATTTGACCTCCTGGGACACAGTCCAGGTGTTGTGCTCCCCCCCTTGCCTGATTGTGGGAATAGGTGTTCAGATATATCCCTGGTGGTCCAGTGGACCCTGCGCCAGCGTCTGATCGTGGGCATAATATAAACATATCCCTGGTGGTCCAGTGGACCCTACCACAGTGCCCAATCATGGGCTTTAGTAATAAGTACATTCCCTGGTGGTCCAGTTGACCCAATCCCCTGCCCAATCGTGGGCAAATAAATAAATTATTACCCCGATGGTCCAGTGGACCCGACCCCCGAGTCTGATCTCAGGCTTTATTTGTAAATATAATCCCTGGTGGGCCAGCAGTGCCCCCCTCCCAACCTGCCCACTCAGACCCACCACCCCTCTCCCCCCGATCAGTGGAGGGTGGCAGCTCGCCACCCACAAGCTGAATGGCCACCTGCCAATGGACAGCGTAGAGTACGGCTATAAGCCCATTGATCCCCTCTTTGGGCCAATTGTCATGCTGCCCATACTGTACTACACAATCCTGAAATGTGAATGGTTCATTCACATTTTGGGACAGTGTAGTACAGTACGGTCTGCATGCCCATTGGCCCACACAGGGGACCAATGGGTGTACAGCCGTAATGTACGTTGTCAGTTGGTGGGCGGCCAGGCAGCTTGCTGGTGGGGAGCTGCCACCCGCCACAGACTGGGGAGGAGCTGGGTGGCAGGTCTGAGTGGGCAGATGGGGAGGGGGATACCGCTGGCCCATCAGGGATTATATTTACAAATAAAGCCTGTGATCAGACTTGGGATCAGGTCCACTGGACCACCAGGGTTTTATTTATTATATGCCAATGATCGGGTGATGGGGTAGTGTCCACTGGACCACCAGGGAATGTATTGTTAACTGATGCCCATGATCAGGCAGGAGAGCAGGTTCTCTGGACCACCAGGGAATGTGCTTACAACTAAAGCCCATGATCGGGCAATGAGGTAGGGGCCACTGTACAACCAGGACTTTAAAGTTACCTACAGCCCGCGATCGGGCGTTGTAGCGCATTGTCCGCCTAGGGGCACTGGGCATCAGTCCCTGATGGTTGCAAGCTGGCAGGGTGCCAGGTGCAAGTCACCGGGGATCGGCGCACCTGCATGCAAATGGGGCCATAATGACATGCAAATGGCTCCATTTGCACCTTGCATGCATAATGGGCTCATTTGCATGCCAAGTGCTGAATATCACAGTTGATGCACCTAGCGCACCAACACTTGAGCTGGCACATCCCACTGCTCCTCACTTGCCACTTACGCTGGCACAGTGCCACTATGTTGTGTGCAGTGTGGGTAGCCCCAGTGCCATATTCAACAGTGCTGAGCCATGGCGCAGCACCGTTGAATATCGCCCGGACCATGCTCTGGCACATCCCAGTTGTGCTGTGCCCAGACTTGTGCCCATGCCTGGCGCAGTCTGAACATCCCACCCACTGTGTTTCTCAATGCAGCTTTTGGGGGAAAAAAGGGTGTGCGCTTTTGTTACTGTTACTGTTTCCACTTGAGTTTCCGTAACCATTTGCGTTAGTGTTCCCATCTTCGCCACCATGTGTGTTACCCTTTGCATTTTCATTTGCACTTGCATTTGCATTACTGTTACCATTTGCATTTCCATTACTGTTTCTGTTGGTGTTTTGTTTTGCGTTACCGTGTGCATTACCATTTGCATTTGCATACGCACTTCCGTTTGCATTTGTATTACCTTTAGCATCATCGTTGGTGTTACTGTCAGCATGTGCTTTTCCAATTGTGGTACCATGGCCCTGTGCACATTACCATTTGCATTTCCATATGCGCTTGCATTTGTGTTTCTGTTTGTGTTACCGTTCGCTTTGGCGTCATCGTTGCTGTTACTGTACCTGTTTGCATTTCCAATTGCGTTACCATTACTGTTTGCGTGTTCCTCACCGTTTGCATTTCTGTTGGCCTTAGCATTTGCATTTTTGGTTGCATTTCCGTTGTCGATTGCTTTACTGTTTCGTTTTGCAGCTCCTTTGCCTTTACTGTTTGCATTTCTGTTTGTGTTACCATTTGCATTTTTCTTACTGTTTGTGTTTCCGTTGGTGTTAGCATTTAGGTTACTGTTTTCATTAATGTTTGTGTTTCTGTTGCCGTTAGCATTTGAGTTACCATTTGTGTTACCATTTCTGTTTTCATTAAAGTTTGCGCTTGCGTTTTTCTTAACGTTTGCTTTTGCATTACCGTTACTATGTGACAAAAAATCCACCACATTCCATTCACTATTTATAGTGCTCATTCTCAAAAAGAAGGGAAATTCATGGCAAAAAACTCAGTTTAATGCATCAGTTAGGGTTGTTCCACAGTGACAAAAGTGAGGAAATTCAGTGTTAGGGTTGCCACCCCTTGCACCCCAAGCCCACCCCATCCCCACCAACAGGCATCGGGGTGTGCATTGGGGTTGTTGGTCCTAACTCTCACCCCATTCTCCTATACTGCACCACCTCAGCTTGTTTACACATGGGATGGGGTGAGAGTTAGGACCAATGACTCCAACATACACCCGATGCCTGTTGGTGGGGATGGGGTGGGCTTGGGAGTGCAGGGGTGGCAACCCTAACACCGAATTTCCTTGCTTTTGTCACTGTGGAACAACCCTATCTGATGCACTAAACAGAGTTTTTTGCCATGAAAATATCTCTCTCTCTCTCTCTCTCTATATATATATATATATATATATATATACATATATATATATATATATATATATACATATATATATATATATTATATATAGATATATATATATATATATATATATATATATATATATATATTCTATACAAATAACTTTGTTAATGCATCATTTAGGGTTAAAACACAAAAAGTAAGGAAATGAGACCCTTAGAGTTGTAGCCCCCTCGTGTACCCTCCCATCCTCCTGAGACTGACAGATGACAGGATGCATCATTGGGGTTGTGAGGCCTAAATGTCACCCCATTCCATGTGTAATCATATTCACAAGTCACAGTAAAGAAGAATGGGGCTACATTTAGGCCTCACAACCCCAATGATACACCCAGTCATCTATCAATCTCAGGAGGATGGGGAGTACATGGGGGGGAAGGGGCAACCCTAAAGGCCTCATTTCCTTACTTTTTGAGTTTTAACCCTAAATAATGCATTAAGAAAGTTTTTTGCATAGAATTTCCTTACTTTTTGAGAAAGAATAGAAAGGTAGAAAGTCACGCAAGTTGGTGAGAGCATGGGGCCCCCACAAACTTGCAAATTTCTGCTTAACATAACAGTACAAGTACTGAATATCATATGTATTGATGGGATCACATATGGTGGCCCACCACCTTGAAACAAAGCAAAGTTTCATTCATCAGACTGGCATAATTCCACACCTGTTTACATGTCAGACCGCTAACCACTGAAAATTATCTCAATGGCAGTAACTCTAGGTACCCTATGAATGTGAAGCCACTACCACAATTGAAAATGCTATACACAAAACGTTAAGTGTGTCATGCAATATCTCCACAGCAAATTAATTTTCCAACACCTAAATACAATAATTCACATGTGCAAGACATCCCCTCAACACCCTACAAATTTCAATTTAGAAAAACAAACCATGTCCGAGATATAACATTTTAAAGACTGAGATTTTCATTCGTCGGAGTGGCAGAATTCTGCACCTGTTTACATTTTACACACCTAATGACTGAAAAGTACATACATGGCAGTTAGTCTAGCTACCCTATAAATTTCAAGCCAATACCACAATGCAAAACGCTGTCCGCAAAATGTTTGTTTGTTTGTTTATTCGCTTAACGGGTAAGCACACTGGAAACAAGTTCCTTTTACAGGTGCGGCCCACATATATTGCATACAGACAATACATAATCAAACATACATATACAATGCAGCAAATTGCAGACAAAAATGTCTTTGTTAAGTATAAAATTCATAAAAAAAATTCATAAAAACAGTTACAATTAAATTGAGATTCGAAATACATCCTTAATGCATCGCAAACTTTTTGACAAACACAACCACCTAATATCTTGAGGAATTTCATTCCAAATAAATGGAGCAATATAAGCAAAGGATCTTTGTCCACTTTTTAGATTTCATAAAAGGAATCTCGAGAAACCTACTGTCTGACCTATGTCTAGAATAATGACCATCAATATATGGTCTCAAAAACTTTGAAATACTATGTGGAATTCCAGAGTCCATAACTTTATATATGAACTTGGCCACACAGTATACTGCACCACGTAATATCTCTTCAACAAATGTATTTTCTGACACCTAAACATCATAATTCACATCTACAGGACATCCTGTCAACACCCTCCAAATTTCAAGTTAAAAGACAGCTTCATTTCTGAGATATTTAATTTTAAAAGTTGTTAAATTTGGTCTATCTGGTCCCTCCAAATCTGGCCATCTAGTCCCTCCCTCATGAACAGAGGTTGCGATCAAAGAATCTCGAGATCAAAGAATTTGCAGGCTTGTGACCAAAGATTTTCAGGCTTGTGATCAAAGAATAAAAAATGCTAAAACTTAATTTTTACACATAAATACATGAAACCACAGCCATGATTCAACAACACAAAGCCCCCAATCTAAACCCATCCTTGTTTGTCTTTATAAGTCACCCCTGGGCTGAGAAATTCATTTTTAAAGTTTTATTCTGGCCATCTAGTCACACCCTCATGATCAAAGATCATGGTCAAAGAATCTCACAATCAAAGAATTTGCAGGCTCATGATCAAAGAAGTTGCAGACTCATGATCAAAGAATAAAAAATTTTAAAAAATCTATTTTTACACATAAATATACGAAACCATAGTCATGACTCGATAGAATGAAGTCCCCTGAGCAAACCCATCCTAGTTTGTCTTTATAAGTCACCCCATGGCTGAGAAATTAGATTTTTTAATCTGGCCATCTAGTCATACCTTCGCAATCAAAGATCATGGTCAAAGAATCTCGCCATCAAAAAATTTGCAGGCTCGGGATCAAAGATCGTTAGTGAGCCACAATCAAAGAATTAAAAAGATTAAAACTCTGTTTATTGACATTTTTACAAGATACCACTGGCATGGCTCAATAGAGGGAAGACCTCTAAGCAAAACCCAACATAGCTTTACTTCAGGAGTCACCCCTGAGCCAAGATATTTGTTTTTTTCCGATCGCATAATGAAAACAAGAT
The DNA here is from genome assembly GCA_016271365.2 of Neoceratodus forsteri. NCBI lineage: Eukaryota > Metazoa > Chordata > Ceratodontiformes > Ceratodontidae > Neoceratodus > Neoceratodus forsteri. The sequence continues at coordinate 744,238,156 of CM028133.1, read as the reverse complement.
GGTACCTGTTACAATCAAAGAATTCCTCACGATTAAAGATTCTTTGATCATGAGCCTGCAAATTCTTTGATCGTGAGGAGGGACCAGATGGCCAAAACCCCATTCTGCTTTCGCAAAATAACCATATCAATTTTCCCATAGACTTATAATGGGAACTTAAAACTTTAATAACTTTTGAATGGATTAATATTTTTTCACCCAAAAAAAGCAGCATGTTCCTTGAACCAAGCTCTTTCAATATGCCAAGTTGCAGAGTGGCACGCTATACAACGGTTGCGCAATGCCACGGATGATATCCAAAAAACTGCCCACATAACTGGTGAAAAGTGCATTTTTCAGCATTTTGGTGGGCAAAAATCATAAGTCTGACCAAAATGAAATTTAGCAGATCAAGAGACCTACCATGCCCCACTGTACATACCAAATTTCACTCAAATCTGTTGAATGGGTCCAAAGTTATTAACGCTCACAATTTCGAGTTTAACATTGACATGGCTTCATAACCCTAAATATAGGGGTATGACCATGCCCCTATAATATATATATACTGTATATATTTTCATATGATTGGTGTGCTTGTACAGTATACAGCTTGGTCATCTGTGTTGGAGGTGATGAAGCCTCATTTCACATAGATTTTGCAATTCCAAAATGGATGGACAGCTCATGAAGACTCTTTTATAACATGGTTTGGATTTCAGTCAGGATTTCCACCTTTCAAGAGAGATAGTGCCTTTCTTTTATGAGCCATAATGTCAGCAGGTAGAGTACACAGATAACATTGCTAACTTGAGTGAATGCACAGCTGCTAATGAAATGTTAGGGCGAGGGTAATTAAACCATCAATTAACATTTTAATTAAGCTTCAATAACCCTGGGTCACCCTAGTTCAAATTTCTATTGATCTCTGAACGACCATGAGTAACCTCGCTCAGCAAACGCAATCGCCAATGAAGGTGTGAAAGGCAATAATTACTGTAAGTATCACATTAAATTGCAGTCGGCTGTTCACTATATATGGGCTGCTTAGTTCACTGTAACCAGACTTATTAAAGTAGCAATCCATGAAAACTGCATTTGGAAAGCTGGAACCATCCAATAAAAGTAAATTTCTGGCATAAAACGATCCTCTATAAGTGGGTTGCACTGTAATGAATACAGTACATCACTCATTGAGAGCTCAGTCAGTGGCTTGCCATGGGGTTGAGCAGTGAGTTTTGCCAGTCATTGGCTCAGTCTGGGGATTCTGGGAGCGAGGTGGTGGGACAAAGCCAGGGTGGATGGGGGTCCACTAGAACACAAATGATATGTTCATATGTCATAATGAGGGATCAGGGCTTGGGGGCTGCTAGATCATCAGGGATCATTAAGTATAATATTTGAGGATCAGGGCTTGGAAGTGGGACATTGGATCACAAGGGATCTTTATTATTAATAATGGGGGATCAGGGCTGGGGAGGGAGGACCACAGCACATTGCTGCAGATAGCCCAACTCTCCCTGAGAACAATTTCTAAATACTCTAAGACCAGCAATGGCTGGTCTAAGAGTACAGTCAATTCTGCTTATATTCCATTCGATTGTATGCCATTCCCACTTGCATGCCATTTTTTTACTTAGTCCCTATTCTTTTTGTACACTGTTTACCTTAAAATGTCCTCTTATATGCCTCCCGGTTTTCAGTTGTATGCCTGTTCTGAAGTGTTAAATTGTTGCTAAATGCACCATTGTTCTGAGCCTATTCTGGATGTAACACCTCACGGTCATGCTAATTTTCTCAATTAAGCTTAATTACCTGCCAAAACCATTGAAAAGCAACAGCTCATGTGTGTCAGACAAGCAGCCTAGCAGCCAGCGGTATGGAGCCAGTAAAGCAGAATGTGTTGTCCTTCGCACAGAAAGGTGATTTAATTGAAAAAGCAGTTGTTCCTGGAATCTCGCACAAGGAACTTGCCTCTGAATTTGGAGTAGACATTTCCAGCATCAGTCAGTTCTTATGGAACAAAGAACATATTCTACAAGAATAGAGCAGCTGCAGTAATGTTAAAAGGAAGAGAAAATGAGATGGAAAGGACCCTCAGGTAGAAGAAGCACTCCGGTGGTTCACATCTGCAAGAGACTGAGGAGTGGCTCTGTCTGGAAACCCATTGATGGAAAAAGCAAGATCCCTTTCACAATCACTGGGGGCCCATTTCAAACCCATGGGTGTCTGGTTCTCCCACTGGAGGAGCGTAGCAATATCTGTTATCGCTGAATCCATGATGAAAAAGCAGGGAATTACACCACAGCCACTGAGGAATGGGTCTGAACAGTGCTGCCCACTATTCTGAATGACTATGCTCCCTCAGACAAATTCAGATGGTCCCAAGCTTGTGCATACAAGCAGAATTGACTGTACTTAGAAATTTGCCCTCTGGGAGAGTTCTGAGAATCCTGATTGAGGGGATTTGGCAGTCTGCATCTGCCACAAGCCCGTAGCGCCATGCCGCAGCACATTTTGTGGAACACGGGTGACACAATCCCTGTTTGCTGCTGGCAGCCTGTGGTTGAAGCAGGCTGCCTTTGAGAATCACTCCGGGTGCATCTTTTGGTGCAAGGGGCACTTTGCACCATCCTTGAGGAGCAAGCCCCTTACACCATGCTGGGAGCATTTGAGAATCGGGCCCCCAATGTCAGTGTTCTGTTTCAGAACTTTTGTGAGACAAAAGATTTTAAGGTTCTGATAAGCTAAGGATTTTTCAAATTCTCCCAGCACTTCAAGGTGCTGACATAATCTCAGGCCACTCACAAAGCAGCTGCATTTGTGATGCTCACTATGCCAGTCCTATAGCTTGCTTTGTGCCACTCCTAAAGCAGCTGCATAGTGATGCTTGTTGTGCCAGGCCTGTAGCTTGCTTTGTACCTGGTCTTACAGTCGACTTACACAGCAGCTGCATAGTGAAGCTCACTGCTCCACACCTGTAACTAGAGATGAGCAAAGTCAGCAAAATTCGATCCACTAAATATTTCACAAATTGCACTCTATTTGTGGAGCGCAATTCACAAAATTTGCCAATTCGTGGAGCACGGCTTGAGAGCAAAAGTATGGAATTTCGCATTTGAAATTTCACACTTTCCACAAAAACTACTGTTTGCTCCACCACCCCCAGCCAATCACCGGCCCAAATATAAAAAAAAAAAATAATGGAAGTCCCTGGTGTCTTCTGGGCCCCCTACCCCACTCATCGCTGGCCCCAATAATAAAAAAAATATTACAAACCCCTGATGTCTAGTGGACCCCCCACCCTGCTGATCGCCTGCCCCAATAATAAAAAATTATCCAAATCCTTGGTGTTTAGTGGACTTCCCACCCCAACCCTTCAGGTAGTGCACCTCCAGCCACCACTTTGCTCCCTCTGAGTGTGCAACCAGTACAGCACTCCACTCACCTCCGTGGCCATCAGGCTGACTGATTTGCTCTAAATGAATAAGTGCATGTTTGTGCAAGCATACACTCATTCATTCAATTAGTCAGCCAGCTCATCATTTAGTGGATGTTTTTCAGGGGGCTAGAAAAGGGAGGGAGGCTGCTCCAGTCTTTAACAGGGAGGGGATGGGGGGAACGACATTGTGGACCCCTCCAGTTTCTGGACTTTTTTTTTTTATTAATCTGAGAAAATATGCCCTATAACACCTGAAAAGCTATACCTTTCTTAATTCTATTTTCAAGATTACAGTACACAACCTAATGTTCATAGTACAGTTGAACCTTGTTCTTAGAAGCTACATTTCATTTCTTTCTGGTGTCTGTCCCTCCTGCACATGGGTCCAAACCAGTGGTTCTCAAGACCCAAATTTTGCTGGCCTCTAAGGGTCAAACACTGTGGCAACCAGAACTTATTGGTGGCTTCACTCCTTATTTTATTCACCTCAAATCTCCTGATATACCTCAACCCCCCATACATCACATTTCTTTTCACACAGTATACCATAAATGTATTCTGACTTGAAATATGTATCTGAAGTTTTTAAAGGTAAAAAATTGTCCATTGCATTACCATTGTCCTTGAAGCTCTAAAGAGCTAGGTGGCCACAGAAAAGTGTGCTGGTGTCTGCATTTGAGAAATACTGGTCTAAACAAATGTTATCAATTTTCTGCTTGTCCCTCCACAATGGTGTTTCCTTTTAGCACTACACAGTCACTCGGCTTAATTCTCAAAAGACTTTAAAGGTGAAAAAAATGTGCAAGTCTCCCAAAAATGGCACTGGTACGGAAACAAAAAGCCAGTTGCACTGTGGGATATTCTCAAAATGTTCACAGCTGAACGAGAAATATTGGGACCACTTTGTGGGTGTTTGCCAGGGATGGACAGTGACATGGCCCCAGGTGGTCACAGCCCTGACACCTGCCCCATAGGTGTGAACCACTCAGAATCTTGAAGGAGGAAGACTGGAGCTGCAGGTTGAGGACTGTCAGGGTGGAGGGGGGGCCTTTCTCAGGGCACCACAATGGTCCCCTAGTACCCACCCTCCCATGTTGTGGCAGGCTGCCTCCTGCCTTCAGGGTTCTGAGTTGGTGCACCTATAGGGCTGTGCCAGCCTCAGGCCAAGTCACTGTCCATCGCTGGGAACCCCCATGAAGCTGTCCCATCCGATCGGCTGTGTGCCTTTGCAAATGGCACTTCACTGGATGCCATATCACAACCCTCCTATTGCCTCTGTCTTCCTGACACCCCCTGTGGCACCCCATTACTCCTTCTGCCCTGGCCCCTCCTGGCATGTATATTCACCCCCCAACCCTGGAGGCCCCTCTAGTGTTGCGCCATTCAGGGGTGCTGTATTCTGCTGCAATCCCCGCAGGTTCGCCACATGTTTTGCACAAGCCTACAGCTGCACCAACTCCTTGGTCTTTGGTGCAGGGCCCCCCTTTTATAAAATTGGGTGCAGGTTCCCTGACTCACACAGGCTTTGCCATAGTCCTAGAGTAACACAACTTGTGTCACTCTAAGGGATCTTTTAAAATCGAGCCCGTCATACCTTTTTTTGTTCCGGTACTACAGAAAGGCAAAGTATTCTAAAGGTCTGGTGGCGCAAACTGTTTTAAAAACTCTCCAGGCACTTCAAAGGGCTGATATTATCTCTAGCCACTTATAAAGCAGCTGCATTGTGACACCCACTGCTCCCGACCTGTAGCTTGCTTTGCACCACTCATAAAGCAACTGCACAGTGATGTGCAAGACCTGTAGTTTTATTTTTGTGAATGTCCATGCAGATCACTTACAATGCAGCTGCACAACGATGAGAACTGCACAATACCTCTAACGTTCTTTGCTAGTGGCCATGCACGTCACTTATAAAGCAGCCACTTAGTGAGGACTGAATCAGACCTGTAGCTTGCTTCACACAGGACCCTGCTGGCATTATGTAAAGCAACCATCCAGAAAAGCAAGGGGACTAGAACCTGCAGGCCATAGACAAAGCAGCACACCCCCTCAAGCAATGCCTCAGGCCTGTTATTTGCTTTGTGTAGGGCCCTGAAAATAATTAAGAATAAAATGATATGAGTGTTAGGGAGGAAAAAAACCCTGATAAAAAATGAAGTCAGAAAAATAGGAAGTACTAGAACATTCAGTCCTCATTTCATAGGACTTGGGTTTTGAGGGTGGGTAATTTTTTTTCAGCTCCATAACTTTTTCACTTTCCTTCACCAGATTCAAGGGTTGAAGTTCTTACTACCACTCCACTAATGGGCACCCAAGAGAATTTTGCTAAATTGTTGCTAATTCTGGTTTCGAAACACTCATTTTTTTCCCAGTTTGGGGACATAGTTTTTTTTTTGTTTTTTTTTTCTTGTTACCTGCAGTGTAGAGGAGCTAGTAGAGGGGCATTTAGGAATCTCATCATGGGATGCTTAGGATGCATGAAAAGGCCAATCATGAGGGCACCAGTGGAGGATGCAGAGGGTAGTTTGGATGCTAGATCATGGGTCAGGGTAGGTTTTTTATGATTATATGTGTTGTGATGGATGGAGACGGGAAATTTGCCAGTGAATAGAGGAAGTGTTTTCTCTTTCTGGGATCTGAGGTGAATACCAAGGATGTGGTTTGGCACCTCCTGTAGGACTGATTGAAGTTCAGGTGGGCAGAAGGGGGTACCAGCAGTGGGGTTAGTCACCCAACACCTGTTTTAGTGGAGATCAAGCAGGCAGAATGAGGGTACTGGTGGCAGGATTTTGCACTCACTGCCACTTTTAGCAAAGATCAGGTAGGTGGGAGTGGGGTACCAGTGGCAGGGTTGCTGGAACCTGCCACTGTCATTATTAAAGATTGACCAGATGGGTGGGTACCAGAGTTGGGTTTGAGCACTGCTGCCTGCTGTTAAAGAATTATAGCAGGCAGAAGAGGGTTGCTGTGTGGCAGGAATCTACTTCTGATCACTGGAAAATCTTGGGGAGGTGTCAGGGTCTGGTACCGGCAGCAAGGATGTGCTCCTAACTGCCAGCAAAGGTATCCTGTGATAAGGGTATCCACCACTGAGTGGTTACAAAAAGAGTGACTCAAAAGCAGTGCCTGTTCCCAGGGCTATTGGATGGGGGGGGCGAATATGGCTATAGCGACATCCTGTCGCTATATGTATACATGCACACGGTGGGAGGAGTGAGCAGGCCATGTGATGGACAGAAGGGGGGTTTGTGAGGTGTAGCACTCTGGTGGATTGCCAAGCTGGCCAAGTGGTACGGTGGGTTAGTGGCAGGCTAGGGTTGGGAGGGTGAAGGGCTCGATGCTGGGAGCGGCGGTATTTTGTGACGATCCATGATTTTTTTTGTTTGTTTTCACCCCAACATGCCCCCTCTGGAATTCAGAATCCTTTAGTAGGGGGTGTGGGGCAAAAGCAAAAAACTTATGTTTTCGATGCCCTTTTGGTCTGTGCCATGAGTGTACATCGGTGAAACTGATTTTCATCGATGTACACTCGCCCTAATGGTGATCACCCTTCCACAATCACCGTTATCACATAGAACTTCAAGCAAAGTATGGTAATGGAAGAGCAATTTTCATGGCTCCAAACTGCATGATAACAGCAGTTTCAATTCATAGAATTGGGCTATGCCTCAAAAAATGATATACTTCAGTTTTGCAAGCATCCAGTTATCTTTAGAAAGTCAAGGAAAACATTCTGCACATGCACAAAAATGGCATTCTTAAAAATGATTCATTTAAAAACTACACATTTTCATTAAAACCATCTACCACAGAATCATCCTTTGGCCAAACTAAAGTAAGCCTGAACATTTTGGATTTCAACTGCTAGTCATTTTTTATCAGTGAGCAAAGTAAAAGCATTACATGTTATATTTTGATGGCTTTTCAACCTCTTAGAACTTTTAAACCATGAAATAACTACAGTATGCCAAATTTAAATGATCCATCGATCCTGACACAGACTCTGGACTTGACAAATTTCACATCATCCCTTCTAGTAATTGTATTATTATGGTCACAGATCAGTATTTAATATTAAACTACCTGTTCAATCCTAATATGGGGGCACTGAATGTACCATATAAATATGAGATATGACATGGGTTAGAGTGAGATAGCAGAAATATCTCCATGAGCTGTCAATGAGCTATTTATATCCCATGAGTGGCAACGCCAAAAATGGGATGTCTAGAGCTCAATGACAGCGAGTGAAAATATTTCTACTATCTCACTGCCAACATGTCATATTCGATTTATACAATTGTGGGTCTCTTTTTTTTCAGTTTTAAAGTTATTTGCATTTGTTTGTTGCAAAAAGTGAACCAAATGGATTATGTGCTGTTTTTTGCTAATTATAAAAAATCTAAAAGGTAGCTACAAATGAAACGCCACTCATTTTGTAGATCTTTTTGTGCTGAACAAATTTCGTGCTCACAGTACCATGCTATCATTTTTTGTTTTAAAGTTATTCACATTTGTTTGTCGAAAAAGTGAAAATAAAATAAATGTTCTATTGATTTGGTTAATTACTGTATAAGAAAAAACTGAAAAGTAGCTGTAAATGAAACACCACTCATTTTGTAGATCTTTTTGTGCTGAACAACTTTCATGATACAGTACAATGCTATCGTTTTTAGTTTTAAAGTTATTTGCATTTGAATACGGTTAATACTGCTACTGAGGCCAAACATTCTAAATGAGTTTCGAACCTTTTGTTACATACATAACTGACCAAGATAATCATTGTGACATACCCAACTGTGACGACACAAACTATATCTCACATGTGGTCAATGAGCTATCTCGATTATCTTCCTGAAAAGAGACCCACACATGTTGTGTAATATGGAATGCACAATGCGTTGTAGTGCAAGAACACATTTCTCTCCACTAGTGAGTGGTAAGACTCACAAAATCATGCATGGTGAAGCCACAAGTTAGTTACAAAGGTCTTACCATTTGTGTGGAGACGAATGTGTTATTCCACTGTAATTATGGCACGGGGTCATAATGTCACAAGACATTATATCGCTAGAGATGGGCAAAGTGGCATGAATTCGTTCTGTGAAGGCAAATTTGCAGAGTGCTCCACAACACGAAGCAGAGTACTTCGCATTATAATGGGTAATGCGAAGTCCATTGAAAATAATGACTTTGCGTTACTTTGCCTTGTTTTTAAGCTCCAAAGGTTAATTTTGCAGTGATTCATATGATTTCAGGTCACATGGGCTCTAGATCATTCTACATAGCCTCAGTTTGGAGTAGTGTGTGTAGGAAGCTGTATTAGACAATCTGTTCTGAGAGCTCTCTGCGATTCAGACCTTCTAAAAGCTGTTAAAAAAGGCTTTTTGAGTCATTATTTTTGCTGAAACTTTAGTTCATCAATTATAGGAAACCCTCCTATGCTCATATCATCAAGTGTTTATTGTTTGTGTGTGGATTTTGAATGTTAATGTACAACATTCAGTCTGTGTACTGAGAGACAGTGAAAGTGTGCTTTGTGGAGGGGCCTATCTGTGGTGTAGTTAGATTAACCTGGAGAAAATGACAGTGCTTTCTGTTTTGGTGATGTTTTTCTTGTATAACTGTGTTAATGTGCACACAGTAATATTTTCAATAATTCTTGCTATTTTGTTGCTGATTGTTGTGGTGCAGTAGTGCATAACTTTAGTTTGTTTAAAACATGTGGTTATATTACTGAAGTTTTCAATTTGCTATGCATTACTTAGTGTGTGTGTGTATGTGTGTGACATGTGTCATAAAATCAGACACCTTTTATTGTGCCACATAATAATTTCAGCAATGTAAACCTCCTATCCACTGCAGCTGTGTGATTTTTTGTACTTCTTTGTGGTATCTTTACTGGTACTAGTACTAGTGACTGTTACTGCAGCAGTGCAGTACACTGCCCCCACGGCCCGCCCCAGCTGGCAAAGGTATTCTTTTCCAGATTTGAATTTCTGATGATGAGCACTGGTTAAGTGTTGTGTCTTTGCATCTGCATCTCTTCAGTGTGCAGTGCAGTCTTAATCTGTCTGTGCATTTGCATCTCTTTAGGGCCCAATCTCCATCTATAACTTAAGTCACAGTTGTTTCTTTGGCTTCCCTTCAGAGTACTGGACAGGTGTGGTGCACAATTCTGCATGAACATTGTACTCATTAATATGCATTTTTAAGTCAGGACCATCATCACAAGTCACTCGTGATACAAACCACGTTCTTCATCATCACGGTCACAAATGCAGTCACAAATCACGATTCACCATCACGTCATGAATCACAACATTAATTTTTTTACTAGTCACTTGGATGTATTGTAAGCATGTTTTGTAGCATCTCTCCAGGCTTCACCACCCTGCCATTGTACTCGTTAATGAGTGTTTTTAAGTCAGGGAGTTTGTGCAACAGCTCATCAGGGAAGTACAGCCATAGGCTTTCGTGTTCCCAATGCAGTTCCATATTGGTTATCTCACACCGTTGACACCGAATCACGTTCTTCATCATCACGGTCACAAATGCAGTCACAAATCATTATTCAGAAAATTCATTTTTTTTACTAGTTACTTGGATGTATTGTATGTTTTGTAGCTCTCCAGGCTTCACCACTCTACCACGCCACCATTGTACTCATTAATAAGCGTTGTTAAGTCGGGGAGTTTTGTGCTACAGCTCATTGTAGAAGTACAGCCATAGGCATTTGCGTTTCTTCCCGTACAGCATGTGAGTTACAGTACTGTAAGTAGTGGTGGGTGAAGTGGCCCCAATTTGCTCCATGAAGTGATTCACTGAGTAACGCGGAATCCATGGAGAACTCCACAATGTGAAGTGGAGTACTTCGCTTCATAATGAGGAATGTGAAGTCCATTGAAACCAATGTTTTTGCATTATTCCACCTTCCCCAAACCACTTCTCCACCAATTTTAAGATGAAGTACATTGAAATCAATGTAATTCGCCTCACTTCACCCTGTAATTGCTCTCCAAATGAAATTCTGCAGTTATTCATGGGATTGCAGGTCACATGGGCTCTAGATTTTTTGGCACAGCTTCAGTTCTGGCCTGAGTAGTGTGTGCCGCAGTGGTAGCTGGAGACAGTTTGCTCTCAGAGATCTGCGATTCAAGACCTCTAAAAGCTGTTTAAAATGCCTTTTTGAGTAATATTTTTTGCTCAAAATTTAGTACATTGATTGTAGGAAACCCTTCTGTGCTCATATCATCGAGTGTTTATTGTTGTGTGTGGATTTTGAATGTTGATTTAGAACAGTCAGTCTGTGTACTGTGAAGTGTGCTTTGGGGTGGGGCATATTAGTGGTGTAGGTAGATCAGGACCGGCGCCAGGTTTTTGTAGGCCCTGGGCCATGCACCTCCAGTGGGCCCCCTCAGAGTCAGACTTAGACCCATGCCCATGATGATCTGTCCGTCTGTGTCTGTGTAAAAAAAAAAAAGGCAAGCACTTGGCAGAGAGATGCAGCAGCAGGCAGCCTGCCCCCTCCAACCAACCTCAAGCCAGGCATCAGCAGTGGTAGCTATGACATAAGCAGCTGTAGTGCCTTTCCTGGCCAGCACAGAGGGTCCTCCAAGTCCCGACCTGACCCCTTCTGCCATTGCCCATTTTTTTGTTACACTTGTCTCTCTGCATGTCAGTTAGGGGAATCAATAGATCTTTGACTGACCTGCTGGTGCTGCCTGTGCCTGTCAGGCTGCCATAACTCCGGCTCCTGCTCCAGATGCTCCAATCTGACTCTGCTGTGCAGTGCTACTCCAACTGTCCTGACTCCTGCTGGATCCTTCAGTGCTCCCACCCGGTGCTAACTTCTGATTGCCAAGTTGCTAGCCCCAACAGCAACACCCACAACTCAACCCATGCTGTACTTGTCTCCCCCAGCCCAGCCTGCCCCCAAACACACAACAGGTTGTGATGTGACGTCTGACTAGACTCTTCTGACTCACGACAAGTCATGATTTTGCTGGCCCTGACTGTGCAATCCACCATGTAGCAGCCGCCTGGGCTGACTCCCAGTCTCCCACCTTCACACAGGAGACAAAACGGTTACTGCAGGGTGGCTCATCAGCCCCTCAGGCCAACCCCTCCACAACGCTCTGACTCCAGTCATTGGCCGCCTACACCCACAGCCCAACCCCATGACCACAAAACAATCCCTAGTAGAATTGGGGCCCTGCCAGCCAAGCTAAGGGCTAGTAGCATTCATTCAGGGCCTGGGGGGAGGGGTTTATGTAACTAGTTTCACACTGCGCCGGGCCCCAGGATGCGGCACTGGCTTGGTGTTTTTGGCAACATTAATTTAAATAAATAAATAATCTACAGTACCTCCGCAGAGTCTGTGCACTATCACAGGCTACAGACAAAGGTGGTGCAGAGCCTGAGCTGAGCAGCATATTAGCAGTGGCATGTGGCAGCCAGCTAGCTTGGAAAAATGAGAAGCTGGTCAGGCGCTAAGGCACTGGATGGTCCCCCTCTGGTGTTGGGGGCCCCGGGCATTTCACTTCGTCAGCACTGGGGAATTTTCTGGACACCAGACAGTAGCATTTTGAGGATGCACATTACTTCTGGTGATGCTATGTGTGACCTGACCACTGCGCACATGACTGAGTGTGCCATTAATTCTGGGAGACTTTGCATTTCTTGTTATACTCTCATTTCACTTCATCAACACTGGGGCGTTTTCTGGACACAAGACAGTAGCACTTTGGGGATGCACATTTATTCTGGTGACTGTGTAGGTGGGATGATGCCAATATTGTTGTCACTCCGACTTACTTCGCGTTAAAGGCAGAATGACAACACAAAGTAATAATAACAAGGTGAAGTGAACCTTTCCTATGGGGCACTCCGCATAGTGAAGTGCCAACGTGAAGTGTCCACTTCGCGTTCACTTCACTGGTGGATTTTAAATTCGCTGCATCTCTATATGCCGCATTGCAAAATTGCACTGCCAATACAGCACGATATTGCCATGCTGCATAATTCTTTTTTCTCTGGGGGCTCCACCCCCACACCCCTAGACCCCCCCCCACTAAAGATTCTCAACTCCAGGGTGTCCAAATTGGGGAGCGCACAAATTGTGAACAAAAATAAGATGTCTGGGACCAGGAATCAAACCCAGTTCCAGTGCCTGGGTTCCTGCTGCTGTGGCTCAGTCCAGTGAGCCACAGCAGCTGCTTGGTGGAATCCACTCCCTGCAGAGGTCTTATCTTGTGCCTGGAGGTGTGTGAATGGTGCAATACCATGTACAGCAGTATACGCGGTATTGCACCATTCACTGTCCTGGACAGCACACTTTTGGGTTAGCTGTAATGTTGTACGCTATTAAGCATACGACATTATGACCCGGTAGGACCAATTATATATTTTTGATTTTAGAATTATGTTTTACAGTATATTACAGTGTTTTTAATGTTTTAGTTCATGTTTCATTTTATTTTAATATGAAACAGCCTTTCTTTCCATGGTAAACACTGAATGTTTCCCATTGCTATGTGTGTTATAGCTCCAGATTCTATGCTGAAATTATATATCCTGAGTGGAAATAACACATTTTCTAAATGAAAAGAAATGTTATTTAAAACTAACATAATTCATTTAGCCAATCTAGTCATCAGTGGTGTTGTAGGAACATTAAAACAGAAAACTGCCAGCAGAAAAAGGTCTTGTGGTCTATCCAGTCTGCCCCATGAGGTTTTACATGCCCCCTAGAGGATCAGGACCAACCTCCCTCCCTCCCTCCCTGATATCTTGACCCATCCTTTGAGTCTATCTCACCCTCCTAAAGCTCTCCACCACTTTTGCACTAACCAGTGTTTCATGTAGCTTCTCCCACCCCTCTACCAACTTCTGTTTCAAGTTATATTTCCACATGTCCCTTTTGAACATCCTTACCACAACCAGTTTCATACCATCCCCCTGGTATTCATATTACTGCTGGTTGTGAACCATCCTCAAAATGCCACTTTGTTAATACCCTGCATGTATGTGAATGCTTCAATCATGTGTTCCCTCACTTTCTGGCATCCAATGGGTATATGTTGAGGCTCTCCAATATTTGCTCGCATGTCTACCTCTGTTGCCACTGGATCATTTTGTTTGCCTGCCTCTGCACTGTCTCTAGTTTGGTTATGTCCTTTTCCAGATGAGGATTCCAGAACTGTACACAGTATTCCAGATGTAGCCTCACTAGGATCCTGTACAGGATTAATATAACCTACTTCTTTCTACTGCTGAACCTCTAGCAATGCATCCCTACACCCTGTTCATCTTCCCTATTGCCTTACTCACATTGTGCTGAGCTCTTGAGGCTGTTAGATATTTTCAAGCAAACAGGCAATTGCAGCTCCACTCACCAGAGGTGCAATACTTGATCAAAATCCACAAAGTCCAATGCAAAAGTACCACACACTCACAGTACAGCAAGAAAAGTATTTATTGATTAAAAAGGTATTGCCAACCACCACAAACAGTTGCAGACTAAATATATTCACAGAGCAAAAGAGGAGACTGCACTCCCAGTGCAGAAGTTAAATGATTAAAAACAAATTTTGATCTTTCAGCAGCTTAATGGTAAGTAAGATACACAGATAATGCAAACTGGCAAAAGACTCTAGTGCTTCAACCACATAAGGTCTTCTTTAGGGGTATGATATCACCACACCTTGGTACCTTTCCTCCTGTGCCCCAGTGACTATCACCTCCCCCCATCTCGTATTATGCCCCTGGATTTTTGTTTCCCATGTGTATGACCTTGCACTTTTTGGCGATGAAGTTCAGCTGCCATGTCTCTGACCAATTCTCAGGCTTCTTCAGGTCCTCTCTTTATTCACAAATACCTTCTTTAGTGTCAGCTGAACCACATAGCTTCATGTCACCTGCAAATAGACAGATTTTCCACCTGATAAAGAAGAAGAATCAGCATTTATATAGAACTTTTCATACGTACTGTATCTCGAAGCATTTTACAAGCAAATCTATACTGGTAGTGAACTGACTGAATGTGTAATGGCAGTCCTTATGCACATCAACACCCACACGTAGCCTTGCACAATTGCATGAGCCAGATTTTTATGGGAAAGGGAACATTGGCCATGACACCAGGGAAATTCCCCTGCTCTTGTCGGCAGGTGGCACTGTAGAACTGTTGGTGAGAGTCAGACCACTGATGGAAAGAGACAGTGGAGGAGGATGAGGGGAATGGTACAACTGGGATGCACCTTTGTGGTGGCCAGTAAATCATACCCAACCCCTCGAATACAGTAGTTCGGTCAGATGGTGCTGGAGTCACTCATAGTCCAATGACTGCGAGTAAGGAACCTAGTTCAGAACAAGACACGAATGCAGCTACTGTTCTGCTTATTGGTACAGAGGCCTGTCTTGACATGGTCAGTGCTATGGCAATGGATTCTACATTGCAAGAACCCCCTGACTTGTCTTGAGGAAAAACAGTGGAATTGGGAGGCAGCTACTGAAGAGTATCGAGTGGCACAGATTGCTGTGGAAGAAGAGCTCAAAAAAAGAAATGCCCTGAGGTTAATTTGCCCTCAGGTGCTGCAGGTACTGGCAGCAAAGTTTGTATAGAAATTGTAACCACTGATTCTGTGGGCTTGTGATCCCCACCGTGGTCTCCTGTAGGCCATGCAGCGGCGGATGCAGCAGGAAATTGGTCCCTAGAAATAGCACTTGAACGTGTGGGCTGGCTGCAACTAGATTCAGGCCAGTGGATTGCAGATCCTACAGTACCAATGCCAGGGATGGAAGAGGTAGCTATGATCCAACATCCGATTTCTGCTGCCTCTAAGTAGGAGGTGAGTGTACATGTACAGCCTGTTGTTTGACCTAATATGGGCTCTGACCTAGTTATTTCTGAAGGTGATGTGACTATTGATGACCATGCATGCATCATTACTGTTATGGACAGTGGGGTAGAACAGTGCCCATTACCTTTCCCTAGTCAAAACTCACACTCCTCTATACAAACTACAGCAGATATACACGATGATACTGCCTGTCTAGTGAAGGAACACCCAAGCAGTGAAATTGTGGACAATGCAGAAAATGTAGAGGATGTGAGAGATCTACCGTGTCTCTCAACCCCAGTGGCTACCTATGCTAGCCTGTTCCAGAAACCAGTCTTTCTAGCTAAAAGGCAGAACGCTGTGATACTGAGGTTTCTGGGGCTCACAGATGCTATGCCTGATAGATTCTACATGGGCAAGGTAATAATCAAGCAAATGCTAGGCTTTACTCCTAGCAAAGTGTATGCTTTGATCCATACGCCTGGTGACAATACCTATGATATCAGTTTTAGAAAACCTGATATTCTGAACAGATTTTGAATGAAGTATTTGCTTTCAAAAAATGAATCCTGCCTGGTCCCATTTTAAGGTTATTCCCTTGACAAAACAATCCTTTAAGGTTATTACTGTGCTGTTTCGAAATGAAGGTGTCAATGTAGAAGATATGACATACTGGCTGGAAAGAAAATGTATGCTCCAAGGTAACCCTGAACCTATTCTTGATACTGAGGTTTTTGGAATGGGGATTGGAGGTACAAAATTAACCTCACACAAACTGAGGAAGGGCTACAACAACTGCCAAATTGTTTCTACCTGGGGTGAGATAAAGGCTTTATTTTTTTATTCTGGACAACTGTGCCATTGTTACAAATCTGGTTCAGGACGACATCTCAGTAGAACTTGTGATGTTGTGAAATGTGTCCAGTGTGGTGAATTGGGGCATGTAATGTCTGACTGTCGCCACCCGGCTAAATGTTCGTTTTGTGAAGAAGCCCACTTTTATGTAGATTGCCCCTTGGCAGCCCAAAATAAGACAAATGGAGACTTTTGTATTCAGGATTTTTACATTAACACTGCTGTTCATGCGGCTCAGAGACAAAGAAAACTACCCCCACCCTTTTGAAGGCCCCTGACTGTTGCTTGTGGGAGACAGCCGGACCCTCCAGAGTTGGCTATGGCTGGTCCACTGCAAGGTGCGGAAATATCTATTCCTGATCCTGTGGTACAGCCCAGGTTTTCTTCTACTGAAGAATCCCCTGTTATATCTACCTTGATGCCCCTGCCACTTCCACCAGAAGAGACTTATATCTTAGTCTCTAACAGGCAAAGTAGCCTAAGAGCTAGAAGTAATAAGATGGGAATGCCTGAACAAGAACAAATTCCCCTGCAGAATGCCTTTACAGCATTGCAGAAGGACATTGGTATTGAGTCTGACTCAACATCTGTTCACTCATCTCAACCTGAAGGGATATCTGACACTGAACAGCCTATGGAACACACAGATACTGTAAAAAAGAAGAAGGCTCATTTAGGAGCACGGAAATGAACCAAGAAAAAATAACTGGTATTGGGATACTAGCATAGTATGGCTTATAATATCTGCTATCATTTATTGTTCTTGCTGCATGTGATATATAGCCTGTGTGTTGCTTCACTCAATGTCAATAGTATCCAGGCTGACAGAAAAAGAGTTTTAATATATTCCCTCTTTCATGGTGGAAAGCAGGATGTTGTTTTCTTACAGGATACTCACTTGCATACCCAGTTTGATGTAGAACAAGCCACAAGGAGGTGGAAATGGGGACTAACATATTGGTCGGTTGGTGGGGATCTGTGTTCTGGGGTAGGCATAGTGATCAGTAATTCTACAGCTCATCTAGTCCAACTCGTGGATTTTGAACCAGGACGGGTATTACTGTTGGATATGTTAATCAATGATTTGCACTGTAGATTCATTATTGTATATGCCCCTCAAGTCAAGTCTGCCAGAATTGCCATATTTCGAGCCATACAACTGTACTTGTTTACATCAAAATATGTTTTGTTTGGAGGGAGATTTTAATTGTATTAGGTACCGTGCAGATAGGGGCTAAGAACTCCAAAATTGTATTGTGATGCAAATTGTCTAAATGATCTGTTAATTCAGACAGGATTGGTTGATTTATTTGCTACAACAAGGAATCCACACAAGGCATTTTTTCAAGGTACTAAAGCTACTGTAATAGATTTTTGGTTCCTCTCGGACTCTTTAAAAATAATAAAAACTAAGACTCTGCCAGTTGCTCCTTCAGATCATGCCATGGTTGAAGTCACGGTGGGTAGCCATGAAGTTATGCATAGAGGTCTGGGGTATTGGAGACTGAATTTGGAGTTACTCACACTCCCCTCTGTAGAAAATGGATTCTTAGCCTTGTTACAAGCTAGGAAATCAGTGGTCTGTCTATATGATACTTATAGGGAGTGGTGGAAAGAGACGAAACTAGAGGTTAGACATTATTTTCAGATTATAGGAAAAATTAATGGGAAATATAATACCAATAATTATCTAGAGTTAACAAGCCAAATTTTGAAGTTGCACAAGGTAATCAGCTGACTTTCCTTGAATTAGATACGATACGGAAATTGATGAATGTTTCATAATACAATCGTTTAAAAACTCTGGATGCAGAATGCAGGTTTGGCTCCCAAGGTGGTAAAGCCTTTATGGATCCTTATTAATTTTCTGCCCACCAAAGACACCAAAAATATATAGCAGAGATATAGAATACTGTGGGGAAGTGGTGCACAACTAAAGGAGATATCATACAAGCCATAGATCAACATATACATATTTTACTTGGTTCCCCTGTAGTGCCAAGTCTCCCACATTATTTATGGTTGGCCTGGTGTATAGTACCCAAACTTGACAAACCTAGTAAGGATATGTTGGTAGCTAACTTTACCCCCCTTGAAGTAGCAGCCAGTTTTACTCAAACCACGGTGGGAAAAGCTCCAGGGAAAGATAGGATGCATTATGAAATATATAAAATTGTTTTTACGGTTTTGTTATGAGAGTTTACAGAGGTGTTGCAGGAGATTCTCGACTCTGGGATATTGCCTAACAGTATGACTGAGGGTCTGGTGGTTCTCATGTATAAAAAAGGTGATAGAGCTGTTTTGACAAACTGGAGACCAATAACGCTACTCAACACAGATTTTAAAATTCTGATCAAGTTAATGAATAATAGGCTTGTGCTGTATGCAGATTGTTTATTGCATGATTCCCAAACATGCTTGATCCCTAACAGAAAGATTACAGATGGTCTAATCTTGTTATGATAAATAATGCATAGGGGAACTACAGGAGAACTCACTGGTCTGATTTTTAGTTTGGATCAGGCAAAGGTCTTTGATAATGTCAAATATGAATATTTGTGGAGCTGCTTGGCTATATATGGGGTCCCAACAAAATTTATTGATTGGATCAAAATATGTTATAAGACTGCTACAGCACAAACATATTGTAATGGTTGGTTGGGGCACAAGTGTAAAATTCTTAAAGGGGTCCAGCAAGGGTGCCCTTTCAGTGCTTTATTATATTTGTTTACTATAGATCCGTTGATTAGACAGGTGCATAGTAGAGTAGATATCCATGGTGTATCCTTTTCAAGTGATGACCCTGAAATCAAATGCATAGCATATGCAGATGATATCTGTTTTATAGTGGGGAATTTACCATCAGCAGGTATACTAGAACAAGTACTGGATGATTCTACAGCTTATACAGGAGTCACAATTAATTATGAGAAATCTCATTGTTTTTCCCTCAGGATTGAGGATGTTCATGACACCACAATAATTGGTTCTTTGTTCTTGTTGTTACATCTATGTTGGTCCATTAAAGGTATCAAATCATTTGCTTCTGAACCACAATAATTGGTATTCCAGTGATTACAGGAATGTGTTCCATTCTAGGGATATTGTTTGGTACGGGGGATTTGGCATATCAAAATTGGATGATAAAACTCCAGGAAGCACAGCAAAAGGTTAACTTGTGGAATACTTGGAGATTATCTAAATTTAAAAGAATTTACATGATAAAAACATTTTTATTGCCCAGTTTTCTATATTTGAGTACAGTGTTTAGTCTTTCCCCATTACTGGAAACCAAAATGTATGGTTGTTGTTTTTTCTTGTATTTGAGGAAGTCGACTTAATCCAAAAAGAGAAGTTTGTCATTACGGAATAAAAAACATGGAGGTCTGAAAATGATCCAACCGGTGGTGTTTTTCTTCACTATTTTTCTATACTCTAACCTGGTTCCTTTAGTATCTCAGAGTGCCAGAAGGTGGACTCCTTGGGTTTTGGATTCTCTAGGACCTATCCGTTCACTATGGCCTACACATGCCATTTTATCTAGACAAACATCTATTATATGTTTACCTGACACCTTGAGAACTTATTTTGGTAAGATTAAATTGTGGGGGATTGCAAAGATCATCTTGATAGATGTACTAGGAAGTACTGTATGCTTACTTGATACAAAAATATTTCCAGAAGACGGCCGTCTTTGATTCATATCCTCTGCATGATAAGTTATTGATTGGTGAGATGTCAGTTTCCCCTCATATCCCTGTGTTTATGTGGGATGTTACATGGTTGGTTTTATACAGGAGATTGAATGTAAGAGGGAATCTTAAACATAAACAGCTGTCTGAGATATATTGCCTGAGAGATACCTGTCCTATTATAGTGGAAGCAATGGAACACTTATTCATAGATTGTTCCTTTATTCAGAGGTTTTGGCAGACGCTTAAGCAAAAATGGCCTACGTCTCCGTTCTGTCCTATGACTTTAAAAATGTTATGTTTGGGCATTTTGCCTTTTTTGTGGACCAAACTCGATAGAGCGACTTTATGGTTATTCCTCATTTGTTTTCCATTTTATATATGGTTTGTACGGTGCATGCTAACCATACAACAGTTGCATTTTACTTCTGAAGAATTATTTTTTTAGGATTGAGAGCCCAGTTACTAATTTGAGGCTACAAAAACATGCTACAGTACATAATGCACTTTTTCAAAATAGATGGGCCTCATTAGATTGGCTCAACTAGATGGTAAAGGCCAGCCGGGGCATCTGCTCTTAGATGTATTCTTATTAATTTTTCCATGATATATTGCAGGCCTTGAAATATTTGATTACTATATTATTTATAGGCTCTAGAGCAGAAATTAGGAATATGGGGCCAGATATTCAAACCTTTGGTCCTAGCACAAATCCATAGCACTGGAATAGCACTGGATTTGCGCGAGGCTGCAATATTATAAAAAGCCCTATTAGCGCCGGTGCTGTGTGGTAGTGCTGACACTAATAGGTAATGGTATGCAGTGGCATGGACAGGAGAGCATTCATGAATGCCTGCAGCATGGCATATTCAAATGTATAGTGCTGCTACAGGCATTAGTGCAACCTGTAGCGCGGCGCTAAATACCGCTGGAAAAAAGCTGGCAGTAATGCGGTGGTGTGGTGGTGCCCCCCCATCATGGACCCCCATAGCTGTGGTATAAGCCCTGGTAGTCTAGTGGTACCCCCCAAGCACATATCCGACCCCCATTCCCCATAGAAAGAAATTCCCTGGTAGTCTAGTGTTTCACCACCCCCAGCACTTATCCCACCCCGTTCCAAATAAAAGTAAACCCTTTGCCCTGGTAGTCTAGTGGTGCCCCCAGCACATATCTTGACCCCCATTCCGAATGACATTAAGCTATTTTCCCTGATAGTCTAGTGGTCACCTCCCCAGCATGTATCTCGAACCCATGTAGAATGAGATTAAACCCTTTTCCCTGGTAGTCTAGTGGCTCCCCCAGCACATATCCTGATCCCCATTCCGAATAACATAAAGCTCTATTCCCAGGTAGTCTAGTGGTACCCCCCACCCGGTAACGGCATCCCCGCTCAGCCCACCCATCTGCCATGGAAGCAACCTGGCGGCCGGCTCAGCCCACCTCACACCACCATGGCCATGCGCACCGACTGAGAATGAATAGAGCTGTACTCACTTTAGTACAGCTCATTTTATTCCTCAGTTGATAACTGACATATTGGTGATGGGAGAGGAGCTGAGCAGGCTCGCCATTTCATAGCAGATGGGTGGGCTGAGCAGGGGCAGTGCTACTGGGTGGGGTACCAGTAGACTACCAAGGAAAATAGCTTCATATTTTTCGGAACGGGGTCAGGATACATGCTGAGGGGAGCCACTAGACTACCAGAGAAATTTATTTTAATGTTATTGTGAATGGGTTGGGATACATGCTGGGGGGTGGGGGGACCACTAGACTACCAGCAAAATATATTTAAATGTTATTGTGAATGGGTTGAGATACATGCTGGAGAGTGGGGGGACCACTAGACTACCAGAGAAATTAAATGTAGTATTATTGTGAATGGGTCGGGTGTCATGCTAGGGGGTGGGGGATTGGGGGACCACTAGACTACAAGGGGAAAGTTCTTTTAATGTTATTGTGAATGGGTCAAGATACATGCTGGGGGATGGGGGGACCACTAGACTACCAGGGAAATTAATTTTAATATTATTGTGAACGGGTCAGAAGTCATGCTGAGGATTTGGGGGACCACTAGACTACCAGGGTCAAATGTGTGTATCAGACACACATATGCATGGGTGCATTATATGCACCCATACCTCCTGCCTGTCCGTGCTTTTCAGGGAGGTCCCTGATTTGGTGTCCACATGTTCCTCTGTCCCTCATATAACATGTGTTTATGTGACAGAACACTGACTGTGCCTGGCAGCACACAGTTTCTGCTGCTTCCGGCCTATACTTCTATTCTGACCAACAGTGGATGCTATGGGCATGCCTTGGCCTGCAGTGTCCAGCCTGTACTTCCATTCCGACTAATAGGAGGAGCTTTGTGCTCCATGCAGTAGCACAGGGCAAACTGCATGGTAATGTATGCTAAGCAACACCTAATGAGATGCAAATGTACCTGTTTGCCCACGGATTACCTAAGTAGGCTCATTTGCATGGGAGCTTTGAATATAGCTCCTGTTTGCCCTGGGCTAACCAGTTTGCACCAGGCTAATGTGTTAGCACTGTGCAATCAGGTTAGCCCAGAGCAAACCTTACTTCAGCTTAACACAGTTTTGCAGTGTGTGGCTTCCATTGCTGTTTGCAGTAGATGTGAGACATCTCTGTGCAATCACACACAATGTTTTCCACCTGCAACATTGGTTTGCTACTGAGTCTAATGAGCTGCAGCTGCAGTGTGCACTTCCCTGTTGCTACTGTATATTAAGTGCTGTTTTATTCCCGGGCAATTTTTGCCCTGCACTCATGGCCTTGTTTGCCCAGCTTCCTTTGCTTGCTACATTCAGCTGGTTTTGCACCGGGCTATTTCCTTTTCAATATAGCTTGCTTTGTGCTCCAGACTAAGTTTGCCCGCCGGGCAGTGCTGATTTAGCCCCGGGGCAAAGTTTTGAATATCTGCCCCATGGTCTGGTAATAGTATTTAGAATAATGTTGCTATTGAATAATATTGCTTGATTCATCTGACACAATACTTGTTTAAGCTTATTTCTCCTAACAGATATGTTTAATGTGCTTTCTGACTTCCGTTGCTTAACTATTTCTGATTCTTTCCATTATGTTTGACTTTCCTTTGTTGTTCTTTTTCTTTTCTCCTGTTTTGAAGTATGGCTTAATACCGTGTAAATATTTTGATTCTGGTTCCTCCCACAATTATTTTTTTTTTCGTATTTGTATGATGTAATACTGATCTGTTTATATGTTTTGTTGTAATATGAATAATTCCCCTACTGTTTTGGTGGGGGGGTATACATTTAGTACTGTATTTTGTTTGGGGTTTAAGTATGAGCAAAATATTCCTTTGTGTTTATGATTTTCTTTTTTTCTGTATGATTTAAGTTTTGATTTTACTGTATGAAGTGTTACTCTTTTGTGTTTGTTCTGTTTTATGAATCTGTATGACGTAATTTGATTTGTTTATATGTTCTTTGCTGACATGATTAAAAATTCCCCTACTTTTTAGTCGTGGTGGAGGGTCTGTTTTCTATATTTACTACTCAGTTTTGAGGTTCCAAATGGTTAATTTTGTTTGAAGTATGACAAAATGCTTATTCATGTTTTCTCTTCCTTTATCATGAATTTGTGTGGCATACCACTGATTTGTCTGTATTTTGCTTTAAATTGCAAGGAAAAAAAATTCCCCTACTCTTTCAGTGGGGAAGGAGAGCGGGTTCTGTACCTGTGTAACTTTTTATTTTTGATTTTAATGTATGAAGTAATACTTCTTTATGTGTTTTTTCATTATTATTTTATTTAATTCTGAATTTGTATGCAGTAATACCTTTCTGAATATTTTGTTCTGAGTTTTGCATAAAAAATTCCACTACTCTTTTTGTGTGTGTGTGTGTGGGGGGTCTACTTACTATATTTTCATTTATGTATAGGGCAGAATGTATGATGTAATACTGCTTTATGATTTCATCTAAAAACACATTTTGATCTTTCAGCAGCTTAATGGTAAGTAAGATACACAGATAATGCAAACTGGCAAAAGACTCTAGTGCTTCAACCACATAAGGTCTTCTTTAGGGGTATGATATCACCACACCTTGGTCCCTTTCCTCCTGTGTCCCAGTGACTATCACCTCCCCCCATCTCGTATTATGCCCCTGGATTTTTGTTTCCCATGTGTATGACCTTGCACTTTTTGGCGATGAAGCTCAGCTGCCATGTCTGTGACCAATTCTCAAGCTTCTTCAGGTCCCCTCTTTATTCACAAATACCTTCTTTAGTGTCAGCTGAACCACATAGCTTCATGTCACCTGCAAATAGACAGATTTTGCACCTGACGAAGAAGAAGAATCAGCATTTATATAGAGCTATTCATACATACTGTATCTCAAAGCATTTTACAAGCAAATCTATACTGGCAGTGAACTGACTGAATGTGTAGTAGCAG
This sequence comes from Neoceratodus forsteri, assembly GCA_016271365.2. NCBI lineage: Eukaryota > Metazoa > Chordata > Ceratodontiformes > Ceratodontidae > Neoceratodus > Neoceratodus forsteri. Next base: position 744,213,904 of record CM028133.1, on the reverse strand, counting down.
TCCTTTTGTACATCAACAACCACACATAGCCTTGGACAATTGCATGAACCAGATTTTTACGGGAAAGGGAATATTGGCCAGGACACCAGGGAAATTCCCCTACTCTGTGATGGGGCGCTGGAGGACCATGGCTTCATCCTCCGGACCTGTTCAGTCTGCTGGTGTACCTGCAGGAGAATGGAACTCTGCTCCTGCAGGTCCAGCTTTGGAGTCTGATTCCATGCTACTGTCTGGGAGTTCGGCTGCCCTGGCTGTGGATTGCAGTTTACCTGTTCATACTACTCCTGCTTCATCTGGATTTTTACCAGCTGACGAGTTGTGGCTGAAGTCTTTCCTCACTACTTATAGGAGTCAGGTCCTGGCTATGCTTGACACTGTTGCTCCCAATGTTTCTCCTCCTTTGGATTTGCATGCTACAGTGCCTGTTTTAGACCTCACTGTGGACGGTTTTGATTTGCCTCCTGTTGCGGAACCTTTGGAGGATCCGTTGGTGCTAAGTCAGCTAACTGTTCCTGCCGCACCTGTTCCACTGGTGGGACACCACGCTGAGTTGGCGGGCGTGTTTCCTGCTTCTCGGGCTTCAGCTGCTGTAACTCCTCTGCCTGCAATGGAGACTGTTTCATCGCTTCTGTCTGTAAGTACTGAGCCTTTTGCTCAGCCCCTAGCTCACCCACTCCCTCTGGAGCCTTCCACGCCATCACGGGAGTTCATCCCTCTTGCTCCTGCACCTTTGCTGAGTCACCTGCCAAGCTCCTTGGAGGCTTCCCTCCGGAATTCAGGCTGGAAGCTGGGTGATTCGGGACATTGGGTACCTGATCCTGCTCACAGCCCAATACCTGGACATGGTGTACAATTAGCCCCTTTGGATACTGTTGCCCCTGTTTTGGGGCTCCTTTGCCTCCTTCCCTTCCCTTCCTGATGCCGTAGCCACTGATTTAAATGCTGCAGATGTTCAGCATACTATTTTTGATGTGGAACAGCTTGAGAGGGTCCCACTTTTATCTGACTTGCCATTGGCTGGGGAGGGCCCTAGTACTAAAGGGATTGCTTGGGGAGATCGTATGGACACAGAAGTTCCGATACAGGACCCTCCTCCTAATCATGGGGCACAGGCAAAATCTACTTGGGAAAGATTTCATAAGAAGGATGCCTTTTGCAATTCCCCTCCTCCCTCACAATGCAGAAATGCGGTCCGCCTGCAATATGTTGGTGGCCTAGATGTTGTTCCTGATCGACTTTATGTAGGTAAAGCTCTCATTAAGGGCTCTCTGAGTTACTTCACAAATGAGATTTTTGCTCTTATTCATGTATCAGGAACTTCGCTGTATGACATTAGTTTTAAGACTCCACAGGGATTGAACCATTTTTGGACAAAGTATGAGTTGCTCAGATATACTGCCTTATGGTTGCCCTTTCAAGCTGTTCCTCTCACTAGACCGGCTATTAAATCTGTTACAACTTTGTTTCGTAATGAGTCAGTGGCAGTGCATGATATCTCCCAGTGGTTGAAACAGCATTGTAATTTATTGGGGTCACCTCAACCTATTTTTGATTCAGAGCACTTTTGGATGGGTGGGTGGAAGTTTAAAGTCCATCTTCTGCATGCTAATGTGGGCCTTGTCCATTTGCCGAATAACTTGTTTTTGGGTAGGGAGCGGGGCCATTGTTTTTATGTGGGTCAGCTGCGTACTTGCTTTAAATGTGGCTCCCCTTCCCATCTTAGTGCTGCCTGTGATAGGTTGAGGTGCTCTCTTTGCCTTTCCTTTGGTCATGCCAGTATGGACTGTACTGCTGACCTTAAGTGTAATTTGTATGAGGAGGTGGGTCATGGCTTTCAGACCTGTCTTTGGGCTACTCATAACCATGGAGATTGCCCTGATCAGGAATTACTCCTTATTGAGGCACAAAAGAAGGATATTGCTTCCTCAAAGCCTCCTCCACCCCTACTACTGAGTTGTCTACCCCCCCCCCGTCTAGATCAGGACATTACTGTTCCTGTACCACAGGACATTGCTCAGCCTTCCTTGCCTTCTGGTGAGTCTCCTCTGCAGGTCACACACCCCCGTCCTGGCAGTTATGGAATCCTCCCTCACCCCAGTCCAGACAGAAGATGCGTTGCAGAAGCAAACCAAGTCTAGGTCTAAATTTGCTAAAGCTTCCTCCCCTGGTGGGGTTATTTCCTTACATAATAAATTTGAAGTATTGTCGAGGCAATCTCAGTCTTCAGATTTGGGAGCCGATTCAGATGCTTTTTCCCAACCCATTGTATCTTCAGACTCTGAAAGTGACAAATCTAGGTATATAGTCACCACTGGTAGGCCTTTGAGGCTTGGTATTTGTCCTCGTCAAAGTACCAGGATGGGGAAGGTCACCTGATGTGTCTTTTTTTTTCTTTCTCCTGTTTTTCCTTTTTTAATAGATGTCTTCTGCATTTCAACTTAAGGTTGCCACTTTAAATGTCAATACTGCCAAAAATACACAACAGCGACTCCTTACTTTTCACTTTCTGCAAGCTTTACAGTGTGATATTTGCCTTATTCAGGTTACCCGATTGAATGCCCTTTCTTTGGTTTCAGTGGCTAAGAAACTGTGGCATTGGGGACCCTCTCATTTTTCCTTTGGGTTGGATACCTGTGATGGTGTGGGAGTTTTATTTCGCGGTGATGGTTTTCATGTTGCAAAGTTGGTTGAAATAGTTATGGGTCGTGCTTTGTTATTGGATTTTGTTTATTTCGATATTGCCTGGCAGTTGATAGTGGTGTATGCACCACTCACTAAAAAAGGGAGGGTGGAACTTTCCAACACAATTAAACCATATCTGTTCACCACTAGGTTCCTTCTTTGGGGTGGTGTTTTTAATTGTGTCGTGCATAAGGCGGATCGAGGTGCGTTGACTGACAAAGATTTTTGTGACACCAATTGCCTTAATCATATTATTCTTCAGGATTGGCTTCAAGATGTTTATCAGGTTTGTCATCCCACGGGTGGGCATACTTTTTTTAAGGTGCTCTGTCCTCATGGATTGATTTTCATTTTACTGCTAATGCTGTGACTGTTGTTTCTGCTTGTACTATTCCGGCAGAAACTTCAGATCATGTAGTTGTATCTGCTATCCTGGGAGTGGGCTTTCAGGCTAAGGTTGGTAGGGGTTATTGGAAACTGAATGTCCTCTGTTTAGCTGATGCAAGTTTCCTGACACGGGTGCATGACTTGTTAAAAGCCTGCATGTCTTTGGCTGGCCTCACAGAGGATTTACTGTGTTGGTAGTTGGAAACTAAGTCTGAAATAACTTCTTTGGCTATCCGTTTTTCTAAATATGTCACTTTAGCTAATTATAAAAAATATCTGTCTTTGAGATCACAATTGGGGACATTGTACTCTGTGATAAACACCCAATGGCTGAATTTAACGTCACAAGTGCAGGCTGTGAAAAAGGAGATGACGGCCCTCCAATATTTAAGGGCCTCCTCTCTTTTGCATGAACATAAGGTTTGTTCTGTGAAGAAAGCCGGTATGGGAGATGCTTTCGACTCTAGCCATAAGCGCTCCTCAGATCGCTTATTGACTGAAGTACTTTGCCTGGATGGTACAAAGTGCACTGGGTTTTTGAATATATTGAAGGCAGTTTCTTCATACTTTTCGACTCTGTATTCGACACCTGACTTGGATACGGCTGTAGCTGACAATTTACTTTCTTCACTGACTTTACCCTCTTGCTCGGATGTGCTGTTGCAAGTCTTGACTGCCCCAATCAGTACTGAAGAGGTCATGAGGGAAATATCACGACTGCATAATAATACGGTGCCTGGGATTGATGGTTTACCATCTGAGTTTTATAAGTCTTGTAGTCCCTTACTTAGTGAAATTCTTACAGTGGTCTTTAATTGGACTTTACAACAGCATTCTTTTGATTTTCATTTTTGCAGTTCTATACAGATTTTATTGTATAAAAAAGGGAGTAGGGGTAATCTCTCCAATTGGATGCCATTGAGCCTTCTTAATACTGACTTGAAGGTATTGATGAATATTTTGAATTCCAGGTTGTTGACAGTGGCCCCTATATTGCTCTCTTTACACCAATCCTGTTCTGTCCCGGGTAGCTTTATCTACTCCAACCTCCTCTTACTTAGGGAATTGGTCGAACTTGGTAAAGCTGATACTATCAAAGGGTTTCTTATGCCTTTTGATCGGGAAAGGGCATTCGATAGGGTTCCACATTCCTATTTATTTCATGTTTTGAAGTCCTACGATATTCCAGACCGTTTTGTCACTTGGCTTACACTCCTTTATGACCATGCTTATACTGTTCCTTTGGTAAATGCATACCTTGGATCCTATATCCCTATTCGAAGAGGGGTGCGGCAGGGGTGCCCTTTGAGCCCCTAGTTTTATGTCTTTAGTTTGGAACCCCTATTGAGGATAATTGCCCAAGATGCTCAGATTACTGGTGTTGCCCCCCCCCGTGGTTCCCTTTCTGCTAAGGTTTTGGCATATGCTGATGATGTCTGTGTGATAGTTTCTGATGTGCCCTTTGGTGTTAGGGTATTGCATCATTTTTCCACATATTCTGATGTTGCTGGTACCTCAATAAATTTAAAAGTTTCTTGTACCCCTTGCATAATTCGGTCCCTAAGTTCACGGATGTGCAAGGTATTCCTGTATTACTAGGGCCAGTTTGGATTTTGGGCATTTTTTTTGGCAAGGGAGATAACGCACTCCTTAATTGGTCAGCCAGGATAGATCTGGCTAAGCCTAAGGTTGTGTTGTGGAAGTCCTGGCAACAAACTAAACTTAAGAAAGTTTCCATTGTTAAAACATTGCTCCTCCCCCAGTTTTTATACCTTAGTGTGATATACCCTGTTCCATCTGCTTTGGAACCTACTTTACTTGAGGTATTTTTTAAGGATATTTGGGGTAGCCGTTTAAATTCCATTAAAAGGGATGTCTTGTATTTGCCTATTGCCCAAGGTGAGTTGAACTGTATAAATCCTATTACTTTTTATTATAGTGGGTTTTTTTCATTGGAATTTGATTGATCTTCACTGTTCTCAGTCTCTGTTATGGGTACTTTATGTGGATCCGTGGCTACCTAGATTGTTTGCTTGTTGGATGCTGCCGGATAGGTAGACGTTGCGCACTATTTCCTTCCCTGTTCATTTAAGGCCTACCATTACAAAGCTTAATAAATGGAAGATACTTCCAGACCAAGTTTTCACTAGAAGTAGTAAGTATCTTTATGATGTTTTGAAACTCAGGCGCATTCTGTTGTCCCTGTATTTCAGGATATTCTGGATTGTTATTCTGAATATCTTCTTAAAGGACTAGTGGATAAATTGATACCACCTCGATTGTGGGATGTGTTGTGGCTTAGTAGTCATGGTCAGCTGAATGTTAAGGGTAATTCTAAACATAAAATAGTTTCTGAACAGATGTACCCTAGGGATATGTGTGGAGCTCAGGAGGAAACGATGACCCATTTTTTTCTCTCATGTCCTTATGCACAAGCCTTTTGGGTGACCCTTGCTGACCGATGGGGCAGGCCTTTTGGCACACTATTACTTATGTAGAGATTGTGGGGGGTTTCTTATTATGTTATACGCCTATGGATGCTGGTGTATTATGTCTTTTGTTTGCTATGTTTAAATTCCATTTGTGGCAAGTACGGTGTCAACTTACACTGAGGCAGGTTTATCAGTCTCCTTCTCAAGTACTTGAACGGGTTGAACAAGTTCTGCTTTCACACTGTAGTACAGAGCAAAAACGTTTGTCTAAATCAATGTGGCTTTTGAGGTGGAGGGAGGTACCATTTTTGAAGGACACAATTGGATGAATTTTTTTTTTTTGCTCATATACTGTATAGCACTTATTTTCATATGTTGATTTCTGTATAGTTTATTTTCCTGGTTCCTTTAGCCTTATTGCTCTGATGATGTACTACTCTTGTTTTTTTTTCTCTCCCTATTGTTCATTTTGTATTTTCCAATGCTTGGTTGGTCTTACTGTTGTTCTGTTTTATTAATAAAACCTTCCCTTACTTTTTAGTGGTGGCGAGGGGTCTGTTTTCTATATTTACTACTCAGTTTTGAGGTTCCAAATGGGTGATTTTGTTTGATGTATGACAAAATGCTTATTCATGTTTTCTTTTCCTTTATCGTGAATTTGTGTGACATACCACTGATTTGTCTGTATTTTGCTTTAAATTGTAAGGAAAAAAAAATCCCTATCTCTTTTAGTGGGGAGGGAGAGGGGTTTCTGTATCTGTGTAACTTGTTATTTTTGATCTTAATGTATGAAGTAATACTTCTTTATGTTTTGTTTTATTGTTTTATTTCATTCTGATTTTGTATGCAGTAATACATTTTTGAATATTTTGTTCTGAGTTTTGCATAGAAAAATTCCCATACTCTTGTTGTGTGTGTGTGTGTGGGGGTCTGTTTACTATAGTTTCATTTATGTATAGGGGAAGCAACTGGTCATGGAACCAGCTCGGCAGAAGGCAATACTGGACCTTGTGCTCACAAACAGAGACAGTGTGATGGGGATAACAGTGGGGGAGCACCTGAGGAACAGTGACCACCAGTCATTGTGGTTTGAAATCACAAAAAGAGCAGAACCAAACCACACAAAAACACGATCCTGGATTTAGGGGCAGACTTTGGAAAATGGGGAGATACTTGAAAGAGGCATTAAGGGGAATGGGACAGGAATCAGGGGTTGAGGAACAGTGGGCAGTATTTAAAATGGGGATTACAAGAACAACAGAATTATGCATTAAGCAGGTTAGCAAAAGGAAAAGGAAGAGGTGACCATTATGGTTTTCCAAAGAGGTAGCAAAGAAAGTGAAAGCCAAAAAGATTGCATTCAGGCAATACAAAAAGACACAGGCAGAAGGGGATAGGGAAAAGTACCAGGAGAAGCAAAGGGAGGCAGGGAGGTCAGTAAGGGAAGCCAAAGCTCAGACAGAAGAACACATTGCAAAATCAGTGGGTAGAAGGGACAAAACCTTTTACAGGTACATAAGTGAAAAAAGAAAGACAAAGGGAGGGATAGTGAGACTGAAGGGGGAGGATGGGGGCCACGTGGAGGATGACAGCAGTAAAGCTGACATATTGAACAGGTATTTCTGCTCAGTCTTTACTGAGGAAGAGGAGGTAATGGGTCTGAAGGGAGTACAAGGGTGAGAAAGGTGCAAAATGGACACAAGTCCCTTTACGAGAAGGGTCCTGAAGGAACTGGAAGTAATAAGAGTTGATAAAGCAATGGGGCCAGATGGGGTGCCCCCAGGGTCCTAAAGAACTAAGAGGTGGTGGCTGAACCTCTGGCTATTCTGTTTAGCGATCACTGGAAACAGGGGGTACCCAAAGACTTTAGGACAGCAGATGTAGTCCCCTTATACAAAAGCGGGAACAAAGAGGAAGCAGGGAACTACAGACCAGTCAGCCTCACCTCAGTAGTGGGGAAGATCATGGAAGCACTACTGAAGGAGAGATTGGTGGAACATCTGGTTGTCAATGGACTACAGGACCCAAGGCAGCATGGTTTCACCAGGGGGAGGTCATGTCAGACCAACCTCATTGAATTTTTTGACTGGGTGACTAGGGAGGTGGATCAGGGGAGGGCAGTGGACATGGCCTATCTGGAATTCAGCAAGGCCTCTGACACTGTGCCACATAGAAGACTATTACACAAACTGGGGAATATGGGTGTGGGTAGGACAGTAGTGTGGTGGGTAGGTAACTGGCTGGGTGGCAGGACACAGAGGGTGGTGGTAAATGGCTGTCACTCCACAGAGGGAAGAGTGACAAGTGGGGTACCACAGGGATCAGTGCTGGGACTGGTCCTATTCAACATCTTCATCAGTGACATTGCTGGGACCTAGAAGGCAGAATTTCACTGTTCGCTGATGACACAAAGCTCTGTAACAGAGTAGACACACCAGAGGGTGTAGACAGAATGAGAAGGGACCTGCAGAAACTTGAAGAATGATCAGGGGTTGGCAGTTGAAATTCAATGCAAGAAGTGCAAGATAATGCATATGGGACACAAAACCCTGGCACAATATATCAGTTGGGGGAGGATATAGCATGCACCAAGCAGGAAAGGGATCTTGGGGTTATCATCTCTGATGACCTCAAGGTAGGAACAGGTGTGACAAGGGCAGCAGGTAAAGCAAATAGGATGCTGGGATGTATAGGCAGGGGCATCACCAGCAGGAAAAGGGAGGTCATAATTCCGCTATACAAGACACTAGTAAGGCCCCACCTGGGTACAGTGTACAGTTCTGGAGACCATACCTATGTAAGGACATAGAAAGGGTAGAGAAGGTTCAGAGGAGGGCAGCAAAGATGGTGCATGGATTGCATCACAAGTCCTATGAAGACAGGTTGAAGGAACTGAACATGTACTCCCTGGAGGAGAGGAGGAGAGAGGGGATATGATAGAGACATACAAGTATCTCACAGGGAGGAACAGGGTGCAGGAATACACTATTTTAAGTGAAAAGATGTTCCAGGACTAGAGGCATGGGATGAAGTTGGAGGAGGGGCGATTCAGAGGAAATATGAGGAAGAATTTCTTCACAGAGCGGATGGTGGACAAGTTGAACACCCTGCCAGAGGAAGTGGTGGGGCTGAAACAATCACGGGATTTAAGAATACATGGGATAGACATAAAGGAATTCTGGAGGTCAGGGGTAAGGGGCAACAGACTTCTAGGAAAACATAAACTGAACTTACAAGCTCAAATGGGCAGACTGGGTGGGCCATAGGCCCTTATCTGCCGACACTGTCTATGTATCTATGTATTTATGATGTAATACTGCTTTATGATTTCACCTTTTTCATATTTCTTTTCTTATGATTTTGCATGATGAAAATGCTGCTTTGTTTATATGTTATTTTCTGTTATGAATAAAAAATTCCCCTACTCTTCTCCCTGTTGTAAGTGGAAGACTAGGTTTGCTGGCAAAGGCACCTAGCTTCATCTGAACTCTTTTCTTCTAGGTTTGCTTGTAAGGACAGAGCAAGAAATAACATTTTCAGAGCAAGGAACTAGATTAAGGCTTCTTTTTGCTAAGCAGAGCTACTGTTTTTTATTATTTTCTTTTGTTCTCACAAGGTTTAATGCTGTTTTTTTGCTTATATTTTACTGATGTAAACTTCTCTGATTTAAACTGCTGTTGCAGGGTATACTTTCTGCTGCATTATTACAGGGTGTGCCTACAGGTCTGTTAAGGTTTTGTGCTTACAGATTACTGCTGTACTCTTTGATTCAAACTGTTTTTTGCAAGGTATATCTGCTGTTACTGCTTTATTTTTCTATGTAGCAAAGTGTTTTTTGCAGGGTATACCTTCTGTGAAATTGTTACAGGTAGTGCTTATAGGGTTTACAGTTTTATCTATCATTAGGCTAAGCTTTCAGGGCTACTGCATTTGTTGTTGGTTGATTGTTTCTGCTCTTACCTTTTTGTTTCTTTTGTCTATGGTTCTTTCTTTTCATCAAGGGAAGGGCCCAGCCACCAACCCCCATCCCCAACCATCCCACACTACACTCTTTTTATAGAGTAGCACAGTTGTGACCTTTCCTGTAGCAAAGCAGGAAGGGGAGGATCAGAGGGGTATCCACACAGTGACCACCATACCTCTCAACCTCCAAGGGCTCAAATCAGGGACACTACCCTTTAAAATCAGGGACAAATACTCAAAATCAGGGACACTGTTTTTCGCGCCACGTAAAGTGCTGCGTCACAGGGTTCGCATCTTTAAAATGCGTGAAATTCAAAGTTATTGAATACTACATTAAGAATACAACATAGAGCATGATAGTTTTACTTTTAAAAACTTTATTTTGGGCTATTTATAGGGTATTACATACATTTAATGACATATAACAAACAGATTAAATGAAAACCTACATACCTATATACAGTATTGTACATGCTATCTAGTCTATGCACTTAACTAAAATTGAAAACCTATCTACACACATTTAACTTATTTGTACCCTATACTAAAAAAAAATGCTACAATAGTTTACACTAAAAACAAACACGCAATATTTTATCTCATCTATACTAAAAAACACACACACACACACACACAATATTTTACGTATCTACTCTATATCATATACATGCTATTGTATACTAAAAATGAAAATCATGCTATCTACTGTACACTACAAATTTAAACCTATGTACCTATACACAAACAGTTGGTTTGGAAGAGTCATTTGTCTTTTGCTGCAAGGTGCTCTCGGTTGTAAAGCACAGTTGCTTTTCCTGCAGCCTCTAAGACTCCCTTTGTATGAGTTACCTCATAGCAGTGTCTTTCTTCATTCATCTTTATAGCGATAATGGAGTTCAAAGTCTTTACATTCAATGACTGTCTTAGCTCAGTCTTCACTTTTCGCACCATACTGAAGGCCCGCTCTGGCTCTGCATTGGAGTGAGGGAGGCATAAGACTGTCTCCATCAGACGCCTGAATGGGGCAGATCGTCACCACTGGTGCATAGCTGGGAGAGCATCATGCCCCAATACTTTAGTGCAGAACTGTTCATTTCAAAGGCCTGGGCAGATCCCAGTTTCTGCAAACTGGTATGTCCCAAACTCATCCAAAAGCTGGTCACAGTCAGAGTGTGACCTGCATACACCAAGGTCCTTGGCAAGGTTCACCACAGAGCTTCCACTTATGTGTAGTTTTAGTGCTGGGTTCGGCAATGTGGAAACCTGCTTCAGGACACTGCATTTCAGTGGGAGCTTTGTTAACATTTTTTTGCAGCACAGCACAGTAAAAGGATTTGGTCTTTTTATAAATACTTAGTTCCACTGATGTCCCTACCATATCATCATTGCTTGCAATGAATTCTTGCACTTCAGGGCCAACACGTACATCTTTTAGTGCAAGAAAGTTTGCCTCGCTCTTTAGGTCCAAAACACCTTCTTTGTACAAGGCAACTGCAGCCTGGGGTTGCAAAACCCTGCTGGCATACAATTGTATGACTTTGCTGATGTCACCCTGCAGAGTCATCAGCTGGCTCTCTCTGCTCTGCAGTTTCTTATTAAAATTGCACAGTGGCTCAAGGGCATATTTTAGAAAAAGAAAGGTCATTTGAATTTCTTGGGTGCTCAGGCGGTCACATATTAGTTTGACTTTGGCACCTCTGGGTTCCACAGACCTAAAATAAGACAGCAGAAGCGGGCCACATGTCAGTTATTGGTTTAACTACTTTACTCAAACTGAGCCATCTTGTGGGTGCATGCTAATGATTTTAATGGGTCAATATCGACAAAGAGAGCAAACTCTTTCTGCTGCTGTTGCCGTAATGAGCTGGAAGAGAAATGGCAATAAATGTCAGAAATTAGTTCCTCAACAGGTGAGGACAAGGCCTTGACCCCTGATTTGGAGCACAGGTCTAGCAGATGGCAAAGCATCCCATATTTATGAGGTTTGGGTTCACCTGCCTTAATCTGGAAAACACAGAGTTGTGCTTTCCAATCATTGATACAGCATTGTCAGATGAAAATGCCACAAGGTTTTACAGGGATGTCCAGCTGCTCCAGAGTTTTCATCATGCAGTCAAACACTGCTTGTCCAGTCCCTGAAGTGCATGCCGGCATGTCAAGAAACTGTATGACATTTTTCCCTGTCGAATGTCATAGCAACCTGCAAGGATGACAGAAGATTCTCATCCCCATGTCCGTGCTTTGGTCAACATAGAGGCAAAATGGCACTCGACGGCAAAGGAAGCTGCAGTCTCCTGGTAGCTGGGACCAAGCACATCTCTGGCAATGCAGGTGGTTTGGTTGCTCCACAGCTCATCTTCTTGACTACCTCTGGATCTGTGCAGTACTTCTTCATAAATTTCAGGAGGTGGTCTGCACAAGCAAATGGCAAATTGTGCTCCGCCAACATGTTCACAAATGCCACTTCTGCCTCAAAACTTTTGAGGTACTCTGTGCTTGGAAGAATTGGGTCAGCTTCTTCCCTTCTGCATGCTTCCTACTCTGGAGATGCTTCTGCGAAGATTCGTGTCTCTGTATGTCGTTTCGTCCTCCATGGCTGATGCTGATGTCACATCCACAGGACTTGCAGAATGCATACAGTGGCCCTTTCTTGCTCTGTGCGATCCACTCAAAGGAAGTCTTCCAGGAACTTTGGAACACTGAATTCCTCTTCTTCTTGGTTGGTGTGGAGACGGAGTTACCACTGGCACTGCAGTCAGCTCGCATTTGAAGCATCTGTTCGCAATCCATCTCCTATTGAGGACGGCAATCAAGAAAAATATGTAACACTGACTTCAGGCAAGATGGACGGGTAGTCCATAACATTTCTTTGGCAGAGGCAAAGAGGTAGAGCAGCATCAGTTCTAGATTGCTGGATAACACCTTCAGTATCCACGGTCCACCTTTGAGATGCATTACCAAGTATACCTAAGCAGTAGTTAATGAGTCCAAATCAAGCTTAAGCTGTCCCCATTTTTTTTTTTTTTTTTACATATGTCCTACAAATTCTACCAGGTGCACATAATGAGCTGCTAATGTATCCTCATCTATATGCATGTTTTCCATCTTGCATGGCTCCAACACATTCTCTCAGGCACACATAAAGAGCTGCTAGTGAGTCATTACTTAGCTGAATCGCACTTCTGTAAAAATCTTCCTGCCAGATCTAGCTTAATGGTTTGGGTCATGAACCACACTTTTGTAAAAGTCCTCCTGCCAAGTCTGAAACAGTTTAAGCATGCTATTTTAAAAGTCCTCCCACCAGGTCTGAAACTTTTAGACCTTGTCAACCACAGCAAGCATAAGGCAGACAAAACAAGCAATATACATTTGTATTTTAACCAGTGCCCACAGGGGAGGGCTTTGTCGTAGCGGCACTGCTTTTAACCAACGCTCCCCTACCCAGTTCACAATCACAGGACCTGAGTGAGAGTTCTCTCCTCTACTCCAGGCCTGGCCAACATATTAAATTTGAAATGAGCTGCTGTACTGCGGAGTGAACAGGTGTGTCGTGTGTATTATATATATATATATATATATATATATATATAACACACACACACACACACACACACACACACACACACACACACTCTCTCTCTCCCTCTCTCCCCTTCAGCCTGATGAGTCATAATATCCCTTTTCAGATGTAGTATGTGGGTTAAACATAAGAAAATCAAATAGTCTGTATGTTTGTCTATTGCTACTAGCTGGATGGTGTTGTGACAACTCCATCCAGACAGTAGCAAATAGCAATAGACAGAAATACAGACATTGTCCAAGTTTCAGTGACTCAGGTAGCACACTGGCCTCTGAGCCCAGGAGATTACAGGGCTGTGGTTTCAGTTCCCACATCTACAGCATGAGGATGGGGTGCTGCACTCCTGAGGTGCCGTCTTTCAGATGAGACATGAAACCAAGGTCCCAACTGGCTGGACTGGTGGAGTTCAGGTGGATGTTAAAGAGTGTGAGGGAATTTCACCAGTGCCCTGGCCAAATTTCCTCATTCACTAAAATACCACCTACAGCTTAATCTGGTTCAAGGTCAGTTGCTTATCATCTGTATCCCCCTCCCCAGTTACCCCTGAAAAGGGACTTCAGGCCCAGTGGGCTTACTGGGTCAACAAAATTAAACAAATTCAGATTTATAAGCACGGCAGTAGAAGAAAAATAGGACAGTAGCACCACCGCTCTCTTTTGGTTCTCTTACTCAGTTACATGGAGGTTCTGCCCCAATTTTAAGAAACAGAAGTTTAAACTATTTTTTAAATTTCACAGTACAAAAATGAGCTTTCGCCGGAGCGGAGCAGGACAGAACCTACATATAAATGACTAAGACACTTCTGTTCCGAGTTCTGACTGTCCCACCCAGGCAGAGTGTGCACAGAAGAGAACACAGAACCAACTACATACAAAAACTTAAAGAAAACATTTCTGTATACTGTATTAATATTTTTACAACATAGGCATTCATCAAATCACCACCTCGATTTGTCGTGCCAATACCATCTCTTTTGGTTCTCTTACTCAGTTACATGGAGGTTCTGCCCCCCCCCCAATTTTACGAAACAGAAGTTTAAACTATTTTTTAAATTTCACAGTACAAAAATTAGCTTTCCCCAGAGCGGAGCAGGACAGAACCTACATATAAATGACTAAGTGATGGCAGTGTAAGAATTTATCCACCATGCTATTCTCCCCTCTGGCAGACTGGCTGGCACTTTCACTTGGAGCTCACCGATATTATTTCTTAAGCTCATAGCATTTAGGCAGACCCCATCCACCCACCCTTCTTGATCCCCCATTCCCCCTTTTAGTTCTTGAATACCATCCTTTGCCTGAACCTTTTCTTCCCTTATGTCATCCTTTCCCCTATTGTCTTCCCCAAACCCCCTCCTGCGCCTGACCCCCCTTGTCCAGTCTGCCTCCTGCCTATGCAGTATCTAGTTCCTTCATACCTCCTGCCTATTTCTGGAGGAGAGTACTAGCTAGGCTCCCCCTTCAGTTATGCAGACATAACTGCTGTCCAAGAGCACTTGTTCCCTCATTTCCCTTCTCCTATCCCCCACTCCCCCTGTTTACACACACAGTGACTGCATGGCACTGCACTGGTCTGTGTCAGTCTGATACTGGCAGTACTAGTTGGCATTTTTTGGCATTAAGTTGGCATTCATTTTTGTGACACATCATGATATTACTTACCTTAAGCCAAGGCAGGCACTAGTGGTGTGGTGGACCTGGTAGTCTCTCTCTGTAGCAGTTTCAGACACTGGCTGGCACACAGGATCAATCTCAGGCTGTCGTTGTCCTCGAGGCTCATCCTGCTGTGCTTGGCTGCTCCCTCTGTGCTGCTCTTCAAGTTCTGTCTGTCTGCTTCTGCTGTGCTGGTGCTGGCAGTCGGTACCTGCTGCCGGCACTGATGCTGCTGCTTAGCTCTTTTATCTTTCTAGATTAGCACTACTAGATTTAGCAGCAGCAAGTAGCAGCTAGCACTGCACTAGAATTCTGGCGAACGATCCGTGTGTCCCGCTAGGCAGCAGCAGCTGCTCTCTCTTCCTCACTAGTTGCTGTTACTTGTCTGGCCCGGGTCTCCTCCTGTTGTCTCCCTGGCGCTCCAGTCCCGACTCCCGACTCCTGACCTAGGCAACGCTCTCTCTCTCTCTCTCCAGCGACGATCACGGCTACTGCTGGCCTTTTCCTCAGCGCTCTGGAACTCTTCTTGGCTCAGTGAGTTCAGAGCACGGAGGACTCCTTATAGCAGCTAAATCGGACCTAAGGGGACACAAAAATCAGGTCCGTGTGGGCGGGGTGCTAAAAACAGCAACGGACAGCGGAGTCATGCCATTGGCTGCAAGGGCAGGAAATGAGACACTACGTCACAGCGCGCATCACTGCTGCAGCTTGAATATGGGGATGGGGGGGATTTTATTGCGAGCAGTGAGACAACTCGGTGGCGAAGTTGGCGTGGGCCGCATGGCAGCATAAAATTGTGCAGATGGCCAGTCAGTTCGGGACGGCGGGACAAATGGCAGGAAAATGGGATGTCCCGCAAAATCCGGGACAGTTGAGAGGTATGGTGACCACACTTACAGGGGCACAAGTAATATGACTTGTTATAACAAGTTATATAAAAACAAACAAATAAACAAAGAAAATCTAACTTTTGCTTTCATTTTCCTCCTTCTAATTACTCGGACCAAGTTATAAACTAAGCAGCCCAACTAGAATGGATACTTTTCAAAAGGGCAGTTATACAGGATTTAGGACACTGTCCTACATGCTGGACCATTGGAGATCTAAGGGCTCAGCTCCAGCCAGCATGGGCAGATATTGCATGCCTCAAATCACATATTAAGGAGGAAGTATATTATAAGAACTGCTTGACATTTCCCCAACATCCAACTGAAGCACCTCAACCGCAGAGGATGGTTGTTCTGGGAAGCTGGCAAGTGGTTAAGAGGGGCAAATCAAGTGACCCATCACTCGATGCTCTCCAGTGTATCACATCCACAAACCATATAAAAACTACAAACAGGTATCTGCCTCTATCTCCAAAATCAAACAAAGGGGTAGAGGATACTGCAAAGCAGTACACTGCTGTACAGGAGCTAGCACTACAAAACTCAACCAAAATTGGGACCAAAACAAAAAAAAAGCAAAAAGGAAATCCAAAACACTTTGATCATAGGAGACTCCAAGATTCTGGGGAGTTGATACCTAACTCCAGCCGGGGGTAATGGTCAGGTGTCTCCCAGGTACATCAGCGTGGAGAGACACTGACTGCATTGCTAAAATCATACAGGAAACAGGAGAAAACATTGATGTCCTGGTACACATAGAAACTAACAATCTCACCAGCTCAAC
Organism: Neoceratodus forsteri; assembly: GCA_016271365.2. NCBI lineage: Eukaryota > Metazoa > Chordata > Ceratodontiformes > Ceratodontidae > Neoceratodus > Neoceratodus forsteri. Next base: position 744,197,537 of record CM028133.1, on the reverse strand, counting down.
AGTTGTGGAGACCAAGGAACACCTGACCGGGCTAAGCAACAAACTGTCATCCATTTCATTTGGCATCTCCTTCTCTGAGATCCTGCCAGTCTGGGAGAGGAGGCAGTCAGATGGAAGGTCAGAGAAGAGGAGAGGAGATTGGGGAGCTAAACATGTGGCTCAAAGGCTTGTGCCAGGAAAAAGCACATCAATTTGTAGGTAACCGGCAACAGTTTTGCAAGCAAAAGTTTTTTAAATTTGATGGACTACATCTGACTAAGGAAGGATTGGGGCAAAAGTTTGATGGCTTTGCTGAATATTTAAACTTGCCAATGGGAAGAGGGGTGAAGCACCCGGTACATCGAATGGGAAGAACATCCCACCCCCTTCAGCTAGTAATCAAACAGGAGTTCGTCATGTTTGGAGTTCATTTGCATCACCAGGTAATGAAAAAAGCCTGGTTCCCCATACGATGTGCAGGGGTAATGCTGGACCTTGCCCAACAACTAATGCACTGAAAACTGGCCAATGGAAAATCATGTACACAAATGTCAGCAGTCTGGGAAACTAGATCCCAGACCTGCAGGTAACAATGACAGAGGCTAAACTGGACATTCTAGCCATTAGAGAGACATGGTTCACCAGCAACTACACTTGGAAGACTTCAGTACCCGGCTATGTACTGTTCAGAAGAGACCGAGGTGCAAAAGGGGGAGTGTAGATCTTTATGTCAATGAAAATATCAAAGCTACAGAAATTCAGAGTACACATAAGGAGTCAGAAGAACTGTGGGTCACCCTGGAAACAGGAAATGGGACAGCCATACGAACTGGAGTTGTCTACAGGCCTCCAGAGCAAGGGGAGGACATAGACACATTACTGTTAGAAGATATACAAAACATGACAGCTAAAGGGGAGGTTCTGATAATGGGAGACTTCAACATGCCAGATACAAATTGGTCAATATCAGCAGGAACATCCACCAGAACTAGACACGTAGTGGATTACCTGCAGGGGGAGGGCCTCAAACAGCTGATACAACAACCCACAAGAGACAGGACTATCCTAGATCTAGTACCAACTAATGGGGAAAGGACCACAGATCTCCAGGTAGAAGGTCACCTGGGGGCCAGTGACCATCACATGGTATGGTTCATTTTGGCCACTACAACTAAATCATCCAATTCCAAGGCCAAAATATAGGACTTCAGAGGAGCTGACTTTGATAAGATGGCCAACAGAGTTAAGCTAGCCCTGGCAATAAGAAATACAGGTGAGGGGGTACAGGCAAAGTGGGAAAGCATTAAGGATGCAATACTTGAAGCATCACCCCATTGTGTTAGGGAGAAAAGCAAGAGCAAAAGAAGGTGGAAACCACTTTGGTTCTCAGAAACAGTAGAGGAAAAGATCAGAGCCAAAAGTTTGGCCTTCAGGAAATATATGGGAACGCAGCATGATAAAGATAGGGAGGCATACCAAACTTCTCTAAGGGAAGCAGGGAAGGCAGTAAGGCAGGCAAAGGCCCAAACCAAGGAAACACTAGCACAAACAGTAAAAGAGGGAAACAAGACTTTCTACAGATACATTAGTGATTGGAGAAAGTCCAGAGAGGGTATTGCTAAGATCAAAGAGTGTGTGGAGGAGGACAAAGGAAAAGCATCTATCCTAAATAGATACATCTGCTCAGTATTTACTGAGGAGAAGGTAGTGCAGGCCCCACAGCTCAGCAGCATGGACACGGGGGGAGGGAAGTGTGCACAAGTCCCTTCACAAACAAAACGGTCCTACAAGAGCTCACTAAGCACAGGGTGGACAAGGCAATGGGACCAGATGGCATACATCCCAGGGTTCTTAAGGAGCTAAAGGTGGAACTAGCAGAGTCATTATCAGAACTGTTTAGTGAGTCTCTAAGAATAGTAGAGGTCCCAGAAGACTGAAGAAGGGATCATGTGATTCCACTCCTCAAGAACAGTAGCAGGGAGGAGGCAAAGAACTACAAACCAGTCAGTCTTACCTCTGTAGCTTGCAAGATTATGGAGGTACTCCTTAAGAAAAGGATAGTGCAACACTTGGAATCTATAGGAGCACAGGATCCAGGACAGCATGGGTTTGCAACAGGAAGGTTCTGTCAAACTAACCTTCTAGATTTCTTTGACTGGGTAACCAGAGTGGTGGACCAAGGGGGTGCAGTTGATGTCACCTACCTTGACTTCAGCAAAGCTTCCGATACTGTTCCACATAGATGATTGAGTAATAATCTGGGTAGGCTCAGGGTGGGTCAGATGTTGGTCAACTGGGTGGTAAACTGGTTGGTGGGAAGAACACAGAGAGTGGTAGTACACGGTATACAGTCAGAACAGATGCAAATCACAAGTGAGGTGAGTCCTCTTAAATATCTTCATCAATCACATTGCAGATGGACTGGAGGGTAAGGTTTGTCTGTTTGCAGGTGACACCAATATCTGCAACAGAGTATATGATACAGATGGGGTGGACAGAATGATAAGAGTGAAGTCAATGAAGATGGACCCCACCAATTTGCCTTCATCCAGTGCCTTGTGCACATAGTCAGTGTATTCCAGCAGTGCCATGGTGGTACTGTGTTTTTGCCTGAAGCTATATTGGTTTGGGCAGAGCAAATTGTACTTATTGAGGTATTCTGTGAGTTGACTTGCCGCAATTTTTTCCAAAGCTTTGGATAGTGGTGAGAGGATAGATATTGGCCTGTAGTTTGACACCAGTGCCTTGTCACCATTCTTATGGACTGGAGTTACCAGGACTTGCTTCCATACCTCTGGAAATTGAGCTAGGGCCAAGGATTTATTAACAGCATTGCTATGGGCATAATAAGGATATCAAGGGTGAGAGAAAGTAACTTCATGTCTAGCCCGTCACTCCCCAATCTGGTTTTGCCTAGGACTTTCCTGACCATCGTTAGGGCCTCCTTCACCGTCACCTTCTTAAAGTAGAAGGCTGGGTGGTTAGTTATGAGCAGGTTGGTGCAACCTTAGTCCTCCACAGGCAGAAGGTAGTCCGGAGGCAGCACTGAGGACAGGTCTGTAAAGGCCTGGTTAAAGGCATCAGCAATGGCTAGCGGATCTGAGGAGGATGAGTTATTAATGTTGAGCATCTTAGGGTGCTGCTTTTGATCTTTACCAAGGATGTTCGTGATGTTGTCCCAAAACCAGACACTAGAGAGAATACACCAGAAGTGAAGTCCATTGTATATGCAGATGATAAGTGATTATCGGTGAATAACAAGCTATCAGGACAGGTGGCTTACACTTTGTTACAAGCTGTAGCGAAAGTTTTGGGTACAGCAATAAATACTACAAAATGTAATTGTTTCAATGTACAGAATACAGGAGTGTGGGAAGCGGACGTTGCTGGTATTCCAGTAGAAACATCCCCATGCAAAATCCTGGGTGTTTATTTTGGGTTGGGAGATATAGCCACATACAATTAGGAACTATGTCTAGCAAAAGGGAAATCTAAAGTAAGTAAGTGGAATTCTTGGTGAATGGGAAAACAAAAAAGGGTTTATATGATTAAAAATGTTGTAATATTGATTTTTTTTATATCTTAGTTATGTTTGCCCCATCCCCAAAAAATTGGAGGCAAGCTTTTTAGGATGTTTTTTTTTCCCTGTTTCTAGGGGAGCAGGCTGAATCCCATTAAATAGAATTTTGTTATATAAAGAAATAAAAGATGGAAGAGTGGGTATGCCCAACCCAATAGTATTTTTTTTATGATTTTTTTTGTATGCAAATGTGCTCCCAGTGCTATGACAAGGTAAACAGAAGTGGGTAGCTTGAACAACTACTTCCATAACAGGAATTATTAAGGAATGAATGTCAGGAATTTTCTTACATAGAAATAAAAAGAGTACCCAGATTATCACATTGTGGTCAGACATATTTGCCTGCATAAAAAAATGGAAAGTATTATATGTCTTGAAATTTCCTAGAAAATTAATACGTATTGATAACATGCAAAATTATTTTATGTAACATCCCTTTTCTCATTTCTCCAAAATAGATCAAAGACATATAAAACATTGTTAGTAGATTCTAGAATACCACAAAAATGTGGGATACAATATGGTTAGGGGTTCATGGTAGGCTTAACACTAAAGGGAATCAAAAACAAAATGAATTGAAAGATAGATATTGTCCTAGACAGACATGTGTAACCCAGATATAGACTATTGATCACCTATATTTGACATGCCCATATACTTTGAACTTTTGGGATCTGTTGAAAGAAAAATGGAAAACAATTTTTCTACTTTAACATGAGATAGTCTATGTTTTGGGATCTTCCCTGCAGAGTGGAGTATCCACCATGCTAGTAGCCTGCATCTAGTTATGGCTTGTTTTCTTTATTGGATATGGCACATTCGATGTAGGTTAGTTTTATAGCAACAAAAAGTTACAGTACCTGAATTATATTCTGTTATTACTAATGAATTGACAACTACAGTATCTGTGCTGTGGAATCCAAAACGTTGGATGTAGTACAGTGGAAATCATACTGGGATTCCTTTATCTGGTTATCGGTTTAACCTCCCTCCCTTTTTTTTTTCTTTTCCCCTCTAGCTTAATTGAGTTGATTTTGGTTTACCTTTTTAGATACATTTGTTATGTAAGGGATAGTCTTCAGGAAATATTTAAATTAGAATTCAAAGTTTTATTAATAATGGTATTCTCAGGGACACAAATAGCTTTCTCTTTCCCTTATGATTTTGTTTTGTTTTGGATCTGGCAGATATTATCCAATGTTTTTTAGTCACAAGTGAGTGGGATAGGATTATAATGCACAACCTGTGTGATTTATTACTATTAGTAGTTTCTCTTTTGGAATTCAACATAGCTTTTGTATTCTTTTGATCTTGACAGTTTTAAACAATACATTCTCCTACTCTTTTAAGTAGTGGGGGTATGGTTTAAAATGTTTAGTTGGATTTATTTTCGTTTTTGATTTCAGTTATTTGCTGTGAAATAACATGTCTATAATATTACTTTTTGAAGTGTTACAATACATTTCCCCTACTTTTTAGTGGGAGAGTGGATAGGGAGTATAATGAAATGCTTACTTTTTTCTGTCTTATGATTTTGATTTGTCTGTTTATTTTCATGTGAATGTTAACATGTATTGTAATATTATTTGATTTTTGAATATTATCAAAATAAAAAATTATCCAAACTTTGTGAGGGGGCACTGTCCCAGAGGTGTACACGATGGAGGAGAAGCACAGTATGGAGCCGGAGACTGCAAGACAGACATGCTGAGATTACCTCAGTAGGTGAAGCAGACACTGCAGAAGAGGTATAGCAACACAATGGAACACCGGAGGAGTTCTCCAGTGATGCCGAGATGGAGTTCTCAGTGGTAGAACAGTTACTACCAAAGAAATTGAGCAGAAACAAATACTGCTACAAGACCAACTAAAATTGGTAGAAAACAAATTTCTGGAGGCACTGAACAAGTTGGAGGAACAAAGAAAAGGAAGAGGATGGCTGGGGGCTCACCTGACTCTGGGACAAATCTCTTCCGAAGGTCTTTGTGTTTGCTGCAGCAAAAGACACCAGGAGAGTAACTCAGAACATGAAGTAGCACAACAGTTAGGAAAAAAGCAGTCAGCACAAGAGGAACCATGGACACCTGACACAGCTTTGTGCCGGGCAAGTTGGATACAGGATGAGTCTGGAAAATGGGTTGTCGACCCAAATTATGGCACTGAACCCTCAGAACAGTCAAATTTAGGTAAGGAAACATGCATGGAGACCAAGTAAGAAGCAAGGAATCTAGAGGTAGACATGGCCAAAAAAAAAAAAAAAAGCTGAAAATGATGCAGTAGCATTTCTTTTTCTCCTCTAGAGACAAAAAAATCAGATTTTCTATGATACATAGCAGGGGGAAATGGGGCAAGAGACAGAAGTTAGTTGGGGGTCAGATGCTGAGGAAGAAGCACAACATGGAAATCAGGAAACTAATACCAATGCCAGTAAGTCTACTTATGCCAGTTTATTCCAGAAGCTGGTGGAACTGGCAAAATGTAGGAAAGCCATTCATCTCAGATATTTTGGGGGTTTAGAAACACCTCCAGATAGACAATATGTGGGAAAATGCTTAGTAAAACAGTCCCTTTTCTTTACACCTGTGGACGTATATGCACTGATTCACGCTACAGAGAAAGATACCTCTGACATTAGCTTTCACACCTGTGAATTGCTAGAACATTTTTGGGCAAAACACATATTATTAAAAATAAACCACTATGGACACCCTTCCAAGTGATGCTACATTGCAAAACAATCTTTTTGGGTTATAACAGTGCTCTTTCGAAATGAGGCGGTGAACTTTGCCAATATATTGTACTGGCTTGAAAAACACTGCAACATACAAGGAACCCTGGATCCCATCCTAGATAGTGAGGGCTTTTGGAATGGGGGCTGGCAAATAAAGGTTAAGCTATTTCATTCTGGCAATGACTTTCAGTACCTGCCCAACTGCTTCTACATTGGCAGGGACAAAAGGTTTATTTTTACCCTGGCCAACCATGGAGGTGCTACAAATGTGGTTCAGCAAGACACATTAGTTTCTCATGTGATGTGATATAATCTACCCAATGTGGAGAATTGGGTCACTCAGGTTTTCATTGTGCAAATTCACCCAAATGTAATTTATGTGATGAAGTAGGCCACACTTTTCTGGGCTGCAGTGGGCCGCACATAACACAGAAGATGCAGATAATGGAATACAGGATTTTTACATCCTAAAAATTGCAAGACCAGCTGCAGGCTTTGCAAGGGGCAGGGCCCTCCCCCTGGAGCCTCAAGCACAAAGAAGGCATGAACCTTCCACTCCCTCCTCAGCCCAAGCAAAATAAACAGACCACACACCACAAACAGAGGCAAAGAAGGCTCCTCCTTCTCCAAATACTCCAAGACCCTCCAAATCTGCTTCTGGTTCACAACCAGAAATGTCAGCACAGAATGTGCAGAGCACTGGCACCAGCACCCCCAACAAACTACAATTCTGGGACAACCAGATTTTCATTTGGTATCCAAAATGGGAAAGGGATTTACAAAAGCTTATGAGGCTGACTCCCTGCCAAAGGCAATCCCTTCAGCCAATAAATTTGATGTTTTGCAAACAGGAACTATGGATTAAGACCTAGACTCAGATAATGCATCCCTGATGAAAACAAGAACCCAGGGGAAGAATACACAATGGGTGGGGAGGTAGTAACAACAACAAAACAGGAAAGGGACCTGGGGGTAATCATATCAGATGACCTTAAGGTTAGCAAGCAATGTGAGAAGGCAGTAGGGAGGGCCGGGGGTATACTGGGATGTATAGGGAGAGGCATCAGCAGCAGAAAACAGGAAGTTGTTATCCCTCTGTACAGACAGTTGGTGAGACCCCATCTGGAATACTGTGTCCAGTTCTGGAGACCCCATCTCCAAAAGGACATAGACAGGATAGAGGCAGTCCAGAGGAGGGCAACTAAAATGGTGCAGGGTCTGCAAGAGAAGCCGTATGAGGAGAGACTAAAGGAGCTTAATATGTATACCCTTGAGGAAAGAAGGAGAGGGGACATGATAGAAACTTTCAAGTACCTCAAGGGAATCAACAAAGTCCAAGAGGGTAGCATCTTTCAGAAAAAGAGACTTGCAAGAACAAGGGGACACAATTTAAAGATAGAAGGAGGGTGGTTCAGGGGCAATGTGAGAAAGTATTATTTCACAGAGAGAGTAGTGGATGCATGGAACAGCCTTCCTGAGGAAGTTGTGGGGTCTAAAACTGTGGGAGAATTCAAGAATGCATGGGACAGACATAAGGCAATTCTTGTGGGGGGCAGGAAGATATAGGCTGTTGGTTAACTAGGATACATAGATACATAGATACATAGAAAGTGTCGGAAGATAAGGGCCTATGGCCCACCCAGTCTGCCCATTTGAGCTTGTAAATTCAGTTTGTTTTCCTAGAAGTCTGTTTCCCCTTACCCCTGACCTCTAGAATTCCTTTATGTCTATCCCATGCATCCTTAAATCCGTGATTGTTTCAGCCCCACCACTTCCTCTGGCAGGGTGTTCCACTTGTCCACCACCGTTCTGTGAAGAATTCTTTCTCATGTTTCCTCTGAATCGTCCTCCTCAACTTCATCCCATGCCCTCTAGTCCTGGAACATCTTTTTCACTTAAAAATAGTGTTTTCCTTCACCCTGTTCCTCCCTGTAAGATACTTGTATGTTTCTATCATATCTCTCTCTCCTCCTCTCCTCCAGGGAGTACATGTTCAGTTCCTTCAACCTGTCTTCATAGGGACTTGTTATGCAATCCATGCACCATCTTTGTTGCCCTCCTCTGAACCTTCTCTACCCTGTCTATGTCCTTACGTAGGTATGGTCTCCAGAACTGTACACTGTACTCCATGTGGGGCCTCACTAGTGTCTTGTATAGCGGAATTATGACCTCCCTTTCCTGCTGGTGATGCCCCTGCCTATACATTCAGCATCCTATTTGCTTTACCTGATGCCTTGTCACACTGTTTCCCTACCTTGAGGTCATCAGAGATGACAACCCCAAGATCCCTTTCCTGCTTGGTGCATGCTATATCCTCACCCCCAACTGATATATTGTGCCAGGGTTTTTGTGCCCCATATGCATTATCTTGCACTTCTTTGCATTGAATTTCAACTGCCAAACCCTGACCATTCTTCAAGTTTCTGCAGGTCCCTTCTCATTCTGTCTACACCCTCTGGTGTGTCTACTCTGTTACAGAGCTTTGTGTCATCAGCGAACAGTGAAATTCTGCCTTCTAGATCCTGCGCAATGTCACTGAGAAGATGTTGAATAGGACGGTCCCAGCACTGATCCCTGTGGTACCCCACTGGTCACTCTTCCCTCTGTGGAGTGACAGCCATTTACCACCACCCTCTGTGTCCTGCCACCCAGCCAGTTACCTACCCACCACACTACTGTCCTGCCCACACCTATATTCCCCAGTTTGTGTAATAGTCTTCTATGTGGCACTATTACACAAACTAGGATCTGCGGCCTATGCTGTAGGTAGGGAAATGGGCAGACTAGATGGGCCTAGCGGTCCTTATCTGCCGTCAAAGTCTATGTTTCTATGTTTCTATGATGTCATCTCAAATGTATGCTACTTCTGAGTCAGAAACAACTAAGGAACATACAAGTAAAGTTAAAAAGAAAAAAATGTATGGTGCCTCTGGTTGGTTTAAGAAAAGCTCCTGCAAAACTGACAACCCTCTGAAAGCAGAGCTAAACCATTACAAGCTGAATGTAGCAAGCTTAAACACCAATAGCATTAGGTCTGAAACAAAGAGACCGGATACACTAAGGTTATTTTCCAACTATGCATATGATATTGTTTTTTTACAGGACACTAGATTATACTCTTTGAAAGATGTTGATACTGCTTTTGATGCATGGGTGTAAGACCCATGTTACTAGACACAGGGGACAATCTTTGCTGTGGAATAGGTATCTATTTTACAGATACAGCATACTCATTCTCAGTCTCACATATGGTATATATTTTTCCTGGCTTGTTATTAGATGTCAGGATACAAGGAATAGATTTCAGATTAATTAATATCTATGCTCCACAAAGAAAGGTGGCCCATATAGAGCTGTTAAAATGAATAAAACCATATTTGTATACTGGTAAAAACATTCTGTTTGTGGGGAATTTAATATTTGCAGGTTTACTTTTGATAGAGTGTTAAGAACAAAATAAAGTCTACTGTGACGCTAGCCTTTTCAATGGGTTAATTGGAAAAATAGGGCTATGTGATGTATTTTTGGAATCAAACAATACTGCCCCACACACCTTTTTCAAGGCCAGAAATCCATTAGAATAGACTACTGGTTAAATACTCCATCACTAGTTTTTAGGAATCCATTGGTGTTCCCAGTGGCCACCTCAGGCCACAGTTTGCTTAGTCTAACCATTTCAGACTTTCAGGAAACAATGGAGAGACTGGGTTAGTGGAAGTTAAACTTATCCCTACAAGAAGAATCCCTAGTGGCAGAGGCTTCCAAAATGTAATTGAAACCAGGAAGTCATTCTTCTTCCTATAGGAATCTAAATAGGTGTAACCCCCCTACAAATGGGGGTCAGTAAAAAGCCTTCTTTGGGTGAGCCTAAATGCTCTCAACCAGGCTGGTGTCCTGTATTTCAGCTGATCTAAAAAATAATTGAGTGAGAGTGCCTAATGCCTCCATGTACTGTCACTTTAAGAGCTGCCAAACTGCAGTATATTTAATTTGAAATGAGGGTCTGTGTGTTTCCCTGCTTGATTCCCGCCTGGGCCACTGAGCAAATCGCTCCGTTTCTGCAGTCACTACATGTGCAGAGGGAGCCTTGTAGAAAGATATAACTGTTTGCCAGAATTCATTTAGAGTGACTGAGAAAATGTAGTTTGTCTAACCTGTCTTCCTTTCAGCACAAACTGTTTCAGTGTACCTCTTTCATTTTGGTTCTGAATAGCTGACTTGGACCAATCAGAATGATAGGGAGACCCTAAAATGGAGCCTGAGGACAAATTGGAACTTGGACTCTCAATTTTGAGCCAGCCACAAGGGGATTGTATGGGCAGTGACTCTGGGAAATGTAGTTTTAACCTTGGCGCCTTTTTCCACCAACAGAGGGAGTCTTATTGTGAGTGACAGCTGAACCTGCCAACAAAATGGTGTGGAGCTAAAGGAAATGCCCTGCTCTGTGACTGGAAAAATTAGATCAGTTGTGACTGTGAAGAGAGAAGGAGCTCTGTGCTTCTGCAGTGTATAGTTTTGTGCGGGAAGTGCATGTGAGGCCCTGAATTTCGATCTGCAGCCTTTGTGAGTGCCAGTTGGGACTGAATCCGTGTTGTGAGGATAAAGAAGCACTAGAAGTGTAGAAACCAGGCTAACCCTGTAGAAGACTGGAGAAATTGTTGAATCGCACTGGGTCTGTCAGGAACTGAAGCTGCTGTGTGTGCTCCCTGGTATTTTGCATTAATTTGGATCGGGATTGAGGAGCAGCCTGCCTGGTACAGTACTTTCCTTTTACATATGAATGTGTATAGTGCTTGTGGGGAATCACTATTTCCAATCCCCAGTGCTGTGTGCTGTGTGTTGAAGCTGGAAGCAATCCCCAGCTTGTCTCGGACTAAATCCGTTTGCTATCAACTGCATTGGGGTCTAGTCACAAGGACTTTGTCTCCATGCCTTGTTGTTCTGGCAATCCAGAAGAACGTCCACCATCTGGTTTTCAGCTTGGGTATTGTGAGTACAAGTCAGGGTATTCCCCTGCAGCCTGTTTTCAATCACAAGTGTGTCATCTAATTCTTGTTGTTTCACTGCTTCATGGACTGAGCCATCCAGCTCCAGATTACAATTGGGTGTTGTGCATTTATTTTCTTCTACAGGGCCCTATCCATCTGCACCTGCCGGCCAACCCCAGGCAATGGACCTGGCTAGCCCAACCTGGGTACCCAGAGTGTGACTTTTCAGACCCTGTATGTGTGCACAGTACTGTGATTTAATGCCACCAATTAACCTGATTCCCCTCCTCCCATGTTACTGGCCCCTAAATAAATCAGATTTGTTGTTGTTATACTATATACTGTCTGTGGTGTTGGTGCTTATGGACACAGTATTGTATTTTGCTGTGCATGTTGAAAATTTTACAGGGGATTCATGTGATGCAGTCCTCCGGATAACTGCCTTCTCTTGTAACTCCAGCTCTCCGACCCTTTCAAAGTTATATTTTCACAATCTACCCGATGCCTGACGACTAGAAAGAAGCTCAATAACCCTCAGTAGAGACTTGAGCCCTACCTGTGCTGCCTATCAAACTCTACAAGTGATGCATTCCAGGAAAAACGATGCCAGACATTCGCTGCCTGTCTCACCCGAAAAGGCCTCGAAAAAAGCCAGGGCCTCGGGGTCTGAACAGGAGCAAACATCACCGGCGTCTAATGAGGATCTGCAACCCCTCACCCTGCATTGCTTTCTTTCGGAATTTTCCCCCTTCAGAGACAGCATGGCAGAGTTAACCGCAGAACTTAAAGTACTCACCGGAGCTGTAGAGGATCTACAACAAAGATCCGCAGATGCAGATGCAAGAATTAAGTCAGTGGAAAGATGGACCGACAAAATGGAACCCGAGATGGCATCTCTCCGACAGAAATTGGCCAAGATGGAGCTGAAGATAGAAGACCTTGAGGGCCGCAGTCATCGGAACAACACGGTCCTCATAGGTCTCCTGGAGGGGGCTGAAGGAACGGAAGTGATCTCTTTTATTCAAAAGTTAATCGAGAGGATAGCTGGGCCCTCCCCCTATGGCACCACCTACACCATCGAGCGGGCGCACTGGGCTCTTCGCCCCAAACCCCCTCCCGGAGCCCCCCCTCGTCCGCTGATCTTTAAATTTTTGAATTACCTCGAGCATCAGCATCTTTTTGCCAAAGTCAGAGATTTAAAGGAGATGTGTTGGGAAGAAACAAAGATCAGGTTGGCGCAAGATCTTCCGGCTTCGGTCAGGCAGCGAAGGACCCAGTTTCATCCCCTGTTCTCGAAGCTTGTCGCCGCCAGTATAAATTCCGAATGTCTTACCCAGCCAAGCTAGAGGTGTGGATTTCAGGTGCCTGGGCTACATTTAATGACTCAGAAGCTGCTGCTAAGGCTCTCGCCAATGCCTTCCCTGAACTATTCAAAGGTCACTGAAGTCTTCCGAGATGGCTGGCGACTGACTACTAAGCTGGCAGAGCCGACCTTGTTTTGGGACTGCCCTACTTGATTGTCTGCAATGCCTTCTCACCTTTCGAGTCCCAATACAGCTGATGCCTTAGGCTTTGAATGTGCATACTAAGAGGCGCTTCCCTGTGCTATGGCTTACCAGTGATTGCTCCAACCCCTCCATCCCCATGACTATCTCCTCCTGCAGGCGGCCACTTCATGGGACCCAATTGCTATCCAGCTCAGTCGCCCCTGCTGAACTAGTCGCCCCTGCTGAACTAGGCGGCCGTTTTATATTTCTATTAACTCTGATGTGACATCCCATGACCATGGCAGTAATGATCGACATTATAGCAGAGTACCCCTGGTCAGAGATACAGGATGGTTCGGTTAAGTTCCGCTTCCCCTTTCTGGTGCTTCCTGTACAAGACCTTGTTTATGGGGATCCTCGACTCCACTCGGGGTGCTTCCATTTTCTACTAACTAAGCGCACCACTCCGACACCAATGCAGATTCTCCTCAGCCCTCCTGTAGATACAACTCATCGAGTACACACGGATCCGTGGGGACTGCACCTTATTCTCGTGGGGGTCTCGGCCCTCCTGCGCAACGGTCGCTGCTCACCTCTTCAGTTGGATTCCTCTCGTCTATTGTTTCATGTTACAACTATATTGCACATCAGTTGTTGCACTGTTCTTTGAGGCTACTCCTTTTGCCTCCACGGGGGCTATTACAATGTTAATTCGCTTGCTTATGCTTATGCTCTTGTTTACAGTTAGAACAGCTCAGCTACAGCCATTTTCACAAGTATTATGTATAAGACATCAGCTTTGCTCCTCTGTTAATTCTTGACTAAGCTATCCTTTCCTAGATCGGCTCCAGTAGCTGACAGTTTGTTGCATAGTTTTTGCTGATGTGTGCTGTTCTTGCAATAGTTAATACTGTTAGTTGTTGGGACTCTTATCCTGAACATTTCTAGCTATGGGGGTACTTTCAGCAACAGCTCCCATATTCAGTTATCGTAGTATACTATAAAATGTTTCGGTCTGGGGTGGGAGGTTGGGTTTGGGGGTTGGGGACGGAAGGGAAGGGATAACTAGAGGACTTGCTGTTCACTGTCTGTTGTTATGTTGGGTGGGGAGGTTGGGTTTTATTCCTGATAATAATCTCTATGATTTTTACTTTTCCGCTTATGATAGGTGGGGGGGGAGGTGGTGCAGGGTGGGGCTCATCTGGACCGGACCCTCTTCAAACAAGCCTATCGACGGGTTGGCAGATGCCTTTTCCTTTTGCAGCACAGCCCATATTTTCTGGCATACACAATTCTGAATACTGATGGGTTTTTTCATGGAATGTAAAGGGAGTCAGACAGAAAGCAAAGCAGTACCAGGTCTGCAAACACCTTAGACTCCTTAAGTCTGATATCTCGTTCATCCAGGAATCTCATCTTCTGTCCTCGGAAGAATTAAACATGAAAAAGCAGCAGGTAGGCCAGGTTTTCTCCGCCCAAGGCTCAAAGCAGAGCTGAGGGGTTATGATATTAATATGTAGAAATGTTCCCTTTATCCCTAATAGGGTAATAAAAGACTCCCATGGGAGATATATTCTGGTCCAGGGTAAAGTTTTCAATATGGAAATCTTACTGGGAAGTATATATGGCCCCAATTCTGATTCCCCAGAGTTTTTCGTAAATCTCACAAATAATTTAATCCCTTTCACTAACACACCGATGATTTTGGGTGGAGACCTCAATGTGGTCTCCGATCCTAATATGGACCGTATAGGGCGTAGGCCCAAAGGCTTATCGCCAGCTCAAAGGGCTCTTCGAGATCTTTGGGACAAGGATTACACGATATCTGGCGACTATTACATCCCTCTGAAAAAGGCTTCACCTTTATATCTCCCGTTCATAAGACATCCTTCAGGATCGATTATATACTGATCTCACACCATCTGATCCCGGGCGTGGTCGACTCCAATATACACCCCGGCCCGCCCTCCGACCATTCACTGGTCTCATGCCACCTTTCCCCATTGAATGTTCCAAACAAGAATGGCCGTTGGAAGCTCAACAACCAACTCTTAAAAGACCCAGAAATACTGGAACATATTAGCAGTCACACTGCCCAATACACTTCCACTAATTTAAATTCCAGGGGTAAACCCGATATTGAGTGGGGGGCCCTTAAGGCCTACCTCAGGGGTCTTTTCATTGGGGTGGCCTCAAGAAGAAAGAAGCTAAGAGAGCAAGAACTAATCCAACTTCTCAGACAGATTAGGGACATAGAAAAGAACCTTTCTCCTCACACCCCAGAACAGACCCTATTGGATTTGGCTAAACTCAAAAATATCTATATGGAACACCTCAGAGAGAAAGACGAATACATGATCCTCAAAACGAAAGTGACATATGTCGACCAAGGGGAAAAAGTGGGCCATCTACTGGTGGCCAGAGTTAAGCAGCAGGAATCCACCAGATATATTCCTACCATTCGGGCACATGACGGCCCCCTGCTGGTGGACCCTAAAGGAATCACCTCCGAATTCCAAAAATGTTTTCAATCACTATATTCTCCGATGACTAATCCCCCTTCTAATACAGTGCTGGACCGCTACTTAAAGGGGTTGCACCTCCCCACACTTAGAGCTGAACAGTGTGCTGCACTATGCGCTCCCTTAACAGAAACAGAAATTATTGGCGTAATTGACAGTCTTCCCAATGACAAATCTCCTGGGCCTGATGGGTTTCCCCCGAACTTCTATAAAGTGTTCGCAAAGACTATCGCTCCAATACTCCTTTCCGTTTTCCAACAAATCCTGGATGGGACCAGCACAGATACCTCACTTTTCGAAGCCATAATTGTTCTCATCCTGAAACCTGGTAAAGCTCCCGAAAATGTAACAAGCTACAGGCCTATCTCGCTACTCAATCAGGATATCAAGATTCTCAGCAAACTGTTATCAATCAGACTGAGTACCGTGATTCCAGGTCTTATTGGTGCAGAACAAGTCGGTTTCATGGTGAATAGACTGGTCAGCGATCACATCAGAACCCTGGACCATGCCTTCTCGGCGTCCAGGGATGCTGTATTTCCGCAGCGTTGGTCTCTCTGGACGCCGAGAAGGCATTCAATAGAGTTGATTGGAATTTCTTATTCCAGACTTTGAACACTTTTGGTTTTCCCCTAGAGTTTCAGAAGTGGATTCAGGCCCTCTACACTGCCCCCACTGCCAGGGTTTTCTGCAACAGGTGTTTTTCCAATAGGTTCCTCATCCTCTCTGGCACGAGACAGGGATGCCTCTTGTCTCCACTACTTTTCAATATTTATCTCGAACCCCTTATACGCCGTTTACTGGCTGATCCCAAGATCCAAGGAATACCAGTACAGGAAATAGAATTAAAAGTCTTGGCTTATGCGGATGACCTGCTCCTCTGCACTTCACACCCCAAGAAGTCCATCCCATTTCTATTTGAGGCTATCAAAGAATTCAGTTCATTATCAAACTATAAACTCAATATTGAGAAAATGATAGTTTTCCCCCTTAACCACAGAGTGATGAGAAATGAGGTCAAGGCCTTGGGCCTCTTCTGGGATAGGAAAACAGTGAAGTACTTAGGTATCACATTTTCAAGAAATGCTTCCCTCATGCGTAAACTTAATCTCGATTCCCTACTAAACACCACTGTTCAAGACTTGAACAGATGGTCCCTTCTCCCTCTCATGATCTGGGGCAGGATCAGCCTCATCAAAATGAACGTATTCCCTCGGCTGCTCTATCCCCTCAGTCTCCTCAATATCTGGCTACCTCACTCATGGTTTAAGAGGGTCCACAACATCTTCGCCAACTTCATTTGGGCTGGTAAAAGACACCGGCTGGCCTATCACAAGCTTGCCACCCCCAAGCTTAAGGGAGGCTTGAGAGTCCCCCACGTTGGTCTCTATTACTGGGCCAGCCACCTAAGCAAATAGTTAAGGTGGCTCTGTCCTCCGGATCCTGGCCTCTTTGATAAGTACATACCTCTATGGGTCCAAATAGAGTTATCCCAAATCCGTAGGCATCACCTCTCTCCGTCAGCCCTCCTGTTCGTTCACCCTAAAAGTCTTCCTAAGTCTTGGCTTGGGTTGCCCATTGTCATATCGGTGAAGGCACACGCTCAGCTCTGTATGATTCTCAAATATAACCAATGTGGAGACCTTGAGCAACCCCTCATGGGGAACCTGAACATTAGATTGGAAGGGAAAACTCTCTCCCCTACCTGGATCCCACAATTTTGGGATGTCAAACTTAGGTATTTCTGGGCCGAGGCAGAACAAAGATGGGCCTCCTCCGTAGACATCCTAGAAAAGTCAGGTCTGCCCAATTCCAATATTTTCAAGTTATTTCAATTACAGCACCTCCTGATACGAACCTTTGGAACCCACCTCCCGTCTGCCGGAGTATCCCCCTTCTGGTCCGAAATGGCACAAAGTGCTGGCCTTTCTCATGCGATCTCTAAAATATTCAAAAACTTGTACAGCCGTTTACATCCTGGCCCCTTCGGACATAAGGTTTTTTGGGAAACTCTCCTACCAGGGATACCCTTTAGGTGGGAAACACTCTGGTGGGGTTGTCATCACTATATTATTCAGGACAGACTCCGACTCATACAGTTTCGCATACTGCACAATCTATACTATACCCCCCAGAAGATTGCTAAGTTTGATAGTAGACACTCCGTCACCTGTCTGAGATGTGGAAAAGGCGATGGCAACTTAGTACATATTTTCTGGTCCTGCCCTAAAGTAGCCCCCCTCTGGGAGCAGATTAGGGTGCGGGCAGACCCCCTGTTAGGTCTAGGTGAGTCTTTCTCGATTGATACTTGCCTCCTCGGGAACTACTCAGAAATCTCCGTAAAGGCGCGCAAATATCACATTGCCCTTATAGCAATGACAGTTAAAAAGTTAGTATTAAGGCATTGGAAGGACAATGAGGCCCTATTATATTGTGAGTGGTTGACGGAGTTACTATACTGTCTCAGAGTCGAGAAGATGATATTCAGCTTACGAAACAAACTAAGCAAATTCAACGAGATACGGGCCCCCTTCCTTGCGCTTTATTCTTAGCATTTGCCATTTTCTTTTTCCTTTTATTACATAGTAAAGTTCTGTCACCCATATCATGGTTCCACAGTGAGTTGCCGGGTCTGGACGAGCGGGGATATGGGGGGGAGGGGTAGAGGAGGGATGGAGGGATTGAGGTTTTTTTTTTGTTTGTTTTATTTTACTTCCCAATGTACATGTCTCTCCAAAACATAGCTGGTTCATGTTGTTTGTATGCTGAAAACTTTAATAAAGATTTAATGTAAAAAAAAACAACTTTATTTTACAGGGGGTCCTCTGAGACATGCTGCAGAATCAGTCTCGAGGGTAAGTGCTACTTTATGAGTGAATAGTGTATATATGTGGGGTATTGGAGCTGTAACTCCTGTGTACTGAGTGAGCCACTAGAGGGAACCAAAGGGGGTCACAGTGTCCCAGAGGGCTGTGATCAAGCTAGTCTAACCACTACAAACCCTGACCTCTGGGTGGAGGCACCCGCCATGGAACTTAGGCCCCTCAACCTGTCAGTAGTCAAGCAGGCAGGGGTAGTAGCCCTTGGGATAGTGCCACCTGGGGGTTACACAAGAATAGTGGGAAGACAGCAAAAAAGATTTCAAAGAGTATGTAGTATTAGGCAGAGGCTTGGCCTCTTCTATAGGATCAGAAATTTTCTAACACTGGATGCCAGGAAAAGACTGGTCCAAACCACATTCCTTACCTTACTGGACTATGCAGATTTCCTTTATAGCTAGGGCCCCATATCTGCCCTGGCTAAATTAGACCCACTCTACCACTGGGCCTTGAAGTTCATAACTGGTCTCCCATACTCTACACATCACTGCTCCCTTTATGTCACAGTAGGTTGGTCATCCCTTAACTACAGAAAACAGAGGAATGCAGCTCTCTGGACATTTAGGGCCATCACGAAGATGTTGCCTCAGTACATCTCGGATTGTCTTCCTCTAGGTGTAATAGGTAAATCCGCCTTAAGGAATTCCTCTGTTATCTCCCTTGCAGTACCGAATTTCAAGTCACACTTCGGCAGATCTGTCATTTCTCATGCTTTACCCTCTATCTCTGGAAAAAGTTGCAAAAAATCCTCAAGTTGGCTTACCCAATCAAATTATCAGCCTTCAAAGCACTTTATTCTTGCTCTATCAAGGAACCCTGTAACTGCTTCCCCGATGTCACCTTCTCCTAGCCTCAACTCCATCTGCTCTAGTGCATCCCTTTATTGGTGCTTCTTTCCCACCCCTCTTGGACAATGTTACAGCCTATAAGAACCTACCTGTCTGGTTCTTCTTTCCCCACCCTGTGTTTTTTTTTTTTATCATTAGCTCCTTTTCCATGTCACCCTGGCTCCCACCTTCACTCCTTGCTTACTCCCCTTGACACTATCATGGTGTTTTGCTTTCCACTCCCTATCAGTTGCCACCCTCACCTCTGCAACCACTACATGCCATTGTGGGCATTTACTGTGTACCTCTACTTACCCTCTCGTGTCCCCCTTTCCACCCCTCCCATGCCCCTCCAAGCTGCTTCAATCAATAATTATGTTTAAGGATGCATCAAATACACATTGTAATTATGTGTGGTTCGTAGCTCAGTGCTTATGTAATATGTAGAAACATAGAAACATAGAATTTGATGGCAGATAAGAACCGCTTGGCCCACCCAGTCTGCCCATTCCCCTATCTGATGGATAAGCTGCAGATCCTAGTTAACCAGCAGCCTACTTCTTCCTATCCCCACCCCCTAGAATTGCCTTATGACTGTCCCATGCATGCTTGAATTCCACCACTGTTTTTGACTCCACAACCTTCCATATATCCACAACCATCTCTGTGAAAAAATACTTCCTTAAATTACCTCTGAGCCGCCCCCCCTCTATCTTCAAATTGTGCCCCCTTGTTCTTGCTCACCTCTTTTTTTGAAAGATGCTACATAGATACATAGATACATAGACAGTGTCAGCAGATAAGGGCCTATGGCCCACCCAGTCTGCCCATTTGAGCTTGTAAGTTCAGTTTGTTTTCCTAGAAGTCTGTTGCCCCTTACCCCTGACCTCCAGAATTCCTTTATGTCTATCCCATGCATTCTTAAATCCCGTGATTGTTTCAGCCCCCACCACTTCTTCTGGCAGGATGTTCCACTTGTCCACCACCCGTTCTGTGAAGAAATTCTTTCTCATGTTTCCTCTGAATCATCCTCCCTCCAACTTCATTCCATGCCCTCTAGTCCTGGAACATCTTTTTCGCTTAAAAATAGTGTTTTCCTGCACCCTGTTCCTCCCTGTAAGATACTTGTATGTCTCTATCATATCTCCTGTCTCCCTCCTCTCCTCCAGGGAGTACATGTTCAGTTCCTTCAACCTGTCTTCATAGGACTTGTGATGCAATCCATGCACCATCTTTGTTGCCCTCCTCTGAACCTTCTCTACCCTGTCTATGTCCTTACGTAAGTATGGTCTCCAGAACTGTACACTGTACTCCAGGTGGGGCCTCACTAGTGTCTTGTATAGCGGAATTATGACCTCCCTTTTCCTGCTGGTGATGCCCTGCCTCATACATTCCAGCATCCTATTTGCTTTACCTGCTGCCTTGTCACACTGTTTCCCTACCTTGAGGTCATCAGAGATGACAACCCCAAGATCCTTTCCTGCTTGGTACATGCTATATCCTCACCCCCAACTGATATATTGTGCCAGGTTTTTGTGCCCCATATGCATTATCTTGCACTTCTTTGCATTGAATTTCAACTGCCAAACCCTGACCATTCTTCAAGTTTCTGCAGGTCACTTCTCATTCTGTCTACACCCTCTGATGTGTCTACTCTGTTACAGAGCTTTGTGTCATCAGCGAACAGTGAAATTCTGCCTTCTAGGTCCTGCGCAATGTCACTGATGAAGATGTTGAATAGGACCGGTCCCAGCACTGATCCTTGTGGTACCCCACTGGTCACTCTTCCCTCTGTGGAGTGACAACCATTTACCACCACCCTCTGTGTCCTGCCACCCAGCCAGTTACCTACCCACCACACTACTGTCCTGCCCACACCCATATTCCTCAGTTTGTGTAATAGTCTTCTATGTGGCACAGTGTCAAAGGCCTTGCTGAAGTCCAGATAGGCCATGTCCTCTGCCCTCCCCTGATCCACCTCCCTAGTCACCCAGTCAAAAAATTCAACAAGGTTGGTCTGACATGACCTCCCCCTGGTGAAACCATGCTGCCTTGGGTCCTGTAGTCCATTGACAACCAGATGTTCCACCAATCTCTCCTTCAGTAGTGCTTCCATGATCTTCCCCACTACCGAGGTGAGGCTGACTGGTCTGTAGTTCCCCTGCTTCCTCTTTGTTCCCACTTTTGTATAAGGGGACTACATCTGCTGTCCTCCAGTCTTTGGGTACCTACCCTGTTTCTAGTGATCGGCTAAACAGGATAGCCAGAGGTTCAGCCACCACCTCTCTTAGTTCTTTAAGGACCCTGGGGTGCACCCCATCTGGCCCCATTGCTTTATCAACTCTTATTACTTCCAGTTCCTTCAGGACCCTTTCTCGTGTAAAGGGACTTGTGTCTATTTCTGCACCATTCTCACCCCTTGTACTCCCTTCAGACCCATTACCCCCCTCTTCCTCAGTAAAGACTGAGCAGAAATACCTGTTCAAAATGTCAGCTTTACTGTTGTCATCCTCCACGCCCCCATCCTCCCCTTCAGTCTCACTATCCCTCCTTTGTCTTTTCTTTTTCACTTATGTACCTGTAAAGGTTTTGTCCTCTACCCACTGATTTTGCAATGTGTTCTTCTGTCTGAGCTTTGGCTTCCTTACTGACCTCCCTGCCTCCCTTTGCTTCTCCTGGTACTTCTCCCTATCCCCTTCTGCCTGTGTCATTTTGTATTGCCTGAATGCAATCTTTTGGCTTTCACTCTTTGCTACCTCTTTGGAAAACCATAATGATCTCCTCTTCCTTTTCCTCTTGCTAACCTGCTTAATGCATAATTCTGTTGTTCTTGTAATCCCCATTTAAATACTGCCCACTGTTCCTCAACCCCTGATTCCTGTCCCATTCCCTTAATGCCTCTTTCAAGTATCTCCCATTTTCCCAAAGTCTGCCCCCTAAAATCCAGGATACGTGTTTTTGTGTGGTTTGGTTCTGCTCTTTCTGTGATTTCAAATCACAATGACTAGTGGTCACTGTTTCCCAGGAGCTCCCCACTGTACCCCATCACACTGTCCCTGTTTGTGAGCACAAGGTCCAGTATTACCTTCTGCCGAGTTGGTTCCATGACCAGTTGCTTGAGGAAGGCACCCTGAAGGGAGTCCAGGATAAATCTGCTCCTAGTTGATGCTGCTGCTGGGATGCTCCAGTCCATGTCTGGATTATTGAAGTCTCCAACCAGTACTACCTCACCCTTGTCTGCCATCCTTTGGATGGCTAGCATCAGCTCCCTATCTGTTTCTTCCTCCTGGGCTGGTGGTCTATAGACCACACCTGTGCGGATGGCTGTCCCCATTTTCCTTTCCAGCTTAACCCACAGTATCTCTCTCCCCCATTTTGTTCCTCCTGGATCTCTGTGGCCCTTATGTCATTTTTCACATACAGTGCCACTCCTCCTCCCTTCCTGCCTGCTCTGTCTGTTCTGAATATGTTGTAGCCAGGTATGGTCATCTCCCAGTCTTGGTTATCATTGCACCAGGTTTCAGTGATGGCCACAATGTCCAGGTCTGACTGTACCATGACAGCCTCCAGACCCTCTTGGACTTTGTTGATTCCCTTGAGGTACTTGAAAGTTTCTATCATGTCCCCCCCTTCCTCCTTTCCTTGAGGCTATACATATTAAGCTGCTTAAGTCTCTCTTCATATGTCTTCCGGTGCAGACCCTGCACCATTTTAGTTGCCCTCCTCTGGACAGCTTCCATCCTGTCTATGTCTTTGCGGAGACTGGGTCTCCAGAACTGCACGCAGTACTCCAGATGGGGTCTCACCAGCTGTCTGTACAGAGGGATAATAACTTCCTATTTTCTACTGGTGATGCCTCTCCCTATGCATCCCAGTATCCTCCCAGCCCTCCTTGCTGCCATCTCACATTGCTTGCCCACCTTTAGGTCACCTGATATGGCTACCCCCAGGTCCTTTTCCATTTTTGTTGTTGTTAGTATCTCACAACCCCACTGTGTACTCTTCCCCTGGGTTTTTGTTTCCCAGGTGCATTACCTTGCACTTCTTAGCATTGAATCTAAGCTGTCATACATTTGACCATTCCTCTGCCCTTGCCAAGTTCCTTCTCATCCTTTCCACCCCACCTTGTGCATCAACTCTGTTGCAGATCTTTGTGTCATCTGCAAAGAGACATACTTTTCCTTCCAGTCCCTCTGCAATGTCGCTTATAAAGACATTGAAGAGGACAGGTCCTAATACTGAACCCTGCAGTACCCCACTAGTAACCCCCCTTTTTTCAGAGTGGACTCCATTTACTATTACTCTCTGTGTCCTATTCTCCAGCCAATTCTTTACCCAGGCTGTCATCTTGGGACCCACTCCAAGGCTGGCTAACTTGTATATTGTATATTAATCTTTTGTGTGGGACTGTGTCAAATGCCTTGCTAAAGTCTAGGTAGGCCATGTCCACAGCCCCTCCCTGATCACCTACTTTGGTCATCCAGTCAAAGAAATCTATCAGATTTGTCTGGCATGACCTTCCCGATGTGAATCCATGCTGCCTTGGGTCCTGTGCCCCTCTGGCCTCTAGATACTTGACAATTCTTTCCCTCAGAAGTGATTTAATCATTTCCCTACCACTGAGGTTAAACTAACAGGTCTGTAGTTTCCTGCTTCTGCCTTGCTCCCACTTTTGTGAAGGGAAATCACATCTGCCCTCCTCCAGTCCTCGGGTACCACCCCATCCTCCCATGATTTGTTAAACAGGGTAGTAAGTGGTGTCACTAATTCTACCCTTAGTTCTTTAGAATTCTGGGATGAATCCCATCAGGCCCATTGCTTTGTCCACCTTCAGTTTTAAGAGTTCTTTCAGAACCCTTTCTTCTGTAAATGGGCTGGTATCGACTTCTGTATCCAGTGTGTTTCTGCTGTTTGTTCTAAGTCTCCCTCTTCCTTTGTAAATACTGAGCAAAAATATTTGTTTAGTATCTCTGCCTTTCACAGTCTCCCTCTGCCCACCCTCCCCGCCCCTTTATTAAGCCTCACTATCCCTCCCTTGGTCTTCCTTCGCTCCCTGATGTACCTATAAAAGGTTTTATCCCCTTCTTAACTGAGTTGGCTATCTTTTCCTCGGTTTGGGCCTTTGCTGTTCTGACTGCCTTCCCAGCTTCCTTTTGCATTAACAGATACAGTTCTCTGTCCTGCTCCTTCTGTGATTCCTTGTACTTCCTGAAAGCTTTCTTTTCTCTGAACCTTCACTGCCACTTCCTTTGAGAACCATAGTGGTTTCTTACATTGTTTAGTTTTGTTTATTTGCTTCACACAAAGGCTTGTTGCCTCTGTGATGGCAGTTTTTATTATTCCCCATTGTTCTTCCACCTCTCCATCCTGCCCATTCGCTAGTGCATTCCTTAGGCACTCACCCATTTTGGCAAAGTCAGCCCTCCTAAAGTCCAGTACTTTTGCCTTTGTATGGCTTGATTCTATTGCTGTGTTTATGTAGAACCATACTGTTCGATGGTCGCTAGTTCCCAGATGGCTACCAACCTCTACATCTGTGATCCTCTCTTCATCTCCATTTGAGAGAACCAGGTCCAAGATTGCTCCTCCGAGTGGGCTCCAATACTAGTTGTCTAGGCATGCCCCTGTAGGGCATCTAGAATAACCCCACTATTTGAAGTGGCTGCTGCAACTGCACTCCAGTTAACATCTGGCATATTCAGATCACCCATCAGCAATATCTCCCCTTTTTCTGCCATTCTAAGTATACTTTCTATCATTTCCTTGTCCATTTCCTCCCCCTGAGAAGGGGGTCTGTATACAACCCCTGTGCGGATTGTGGTGCCATTGCCGGTCTCCAAATTTACCCACAGTGCTTCTTCTCCTTCCTGTTTACCCTTTTGTTCTGTTGCTTTGATTCCTTCCCTTATGTAAAGAGCTACTCCTCCTGCTCTTTTACCCTCCCTGTCCCTCCTGTAGATAGTGTATCCTGGTATGTTTACATCCCAGTCATGGTTTTGTGTGTACCATGTTTCTGTGACTGCCACGATATCCAGATGTTCCTCCTCCATTAAGACCACTAATTCAGGAAGCTTGTTACTCAGACTATGAGCATTGGTACTCATTGCTCTCCAGTTTTTGATGGCTTTACCTTCTGTTGCAGCATCCCCCACTGACCTTTCTACCTCAGTCTTTTTCTCATTTAGTACCCTGTTTTGTAGGGAGAGGCTGGGATTTTCCTTCTGCTTATCAGTGCCTTCCCCTTGACTAGTTTAAAAGCTTGCCAATGAAGCATTTAAACCGATTGCTCAAAAGACTTGTTCCCTTCCAGGACAGATGCAGACCATCCTGCCAGTATAGGCTGGTGTCCCTTCAGGTGGAACCCCAGTCCCCAGTGAAACCAAACTCCTGTGCTCCACACCATTTTTTCAACCATTCATTAAACTGCATGGTGCAAAGTACCCTCGCCTCACTGATGCCATTGACAGGCAGCACCTCTGAGAAGGATACTGTGTGTGCTACTTGTCTTAGGCCCCTCCTCAATTCTACAAAGTCCTTCTGCACTGCTCTAATCTCATGATGAGCCAAGTCATTTGTCCCTAGGTGGACAATGACATTAAGCTCAGACTCCCGTGCAGCTGTTCTCATGATCCTGAGGATGCGCTTCCTGTCCCTCCAAGCCATGGCACCAGGCAGGCACCTTACTTCAGTTTTCCCTGCTCCCCCTAGTTCTATCCCCCTAATAATTGAGTCCCCCACCAGGAGTTGCTTCCTTTCCTTGTGGTGTCCTCTGCCTCCTTCCTGTGGGCCTCCCTTGTGACAGTTGTCCTCAGCCTCCTTAGTCTCCTCTGAGGGTGAATCCATAGGGGAGCTATGCTCCCCCAGAATGGTGTATGGATAGTGAAATGGAACAACTGACTGGGTGTGCCTCTGTTCCACCATCCTCACCCTCCCTGAACCCACTGTTGTCCAACTGCTGTGTTTTATTCACAACCTCTGAGGTAGTGGTGGTGGCTCTGGTGCTCCCTGGATGGGGGAGGTTCCCTTCCTACTGTCCAGTGTGGCCTGGGGGAAGGTTCCCTTACTACTGCCCAGCATGGCCTGAAGACGGGTGACTTCCTCCCTCAGGGCAGAGAGTTGTCTGCAAATAGGGCTGCATCTCAGCCTCCAGAAAGACTCCTGGAAGACTGCTGCCCCACAGCCATTACATTGTACTACTCCCCACATGTGTATCTACTTTATTTGTGTGTGTGTGTGTGTGATTGGTTTGTTATTGTTTGTAATATATATATTATACAGAGTGTTTGCTTATATTGTCAGTGCAATGTGCTAGAGAGGCTATGACAGTGCTATGCACCGTGCACTGTTGAGGAAATGATGTCAGAACCACAGGTATAAAGGAACTATTTCCAGGGGTGGGTAGGGTGAGAGGTGGGAAGGGGTTGGGCCTAAACTGTGCCCTCACAAAACAATCAGCTAAAAGCTCTGACCCACCGCTGTGATGAATGCCTTCCTGTCAGCAAGATGCCCTATACAACAATTTGACAGAGAAAATACCTGCTAATCAAACAGAGAAAATCCAGACATCCAAGTCAGACACAAGTAAACCTCTCCAGCCCCAAAACAGCCTGGTGGTTTGTGCTCTGAAAGCAGTCAGCACAAAAATAAGTCAGCTGTGCTTTAAACTCTTCCTGCACTGAAAATCTTAAGAATTGAAACAAAAGTAAAGCTAGGTCCACCTCTTTCTGTTGCTTGAAAGACTGTCTTTTCCTGATAATTCTAAGTTCCTTATTTCACCTTTCAGTTAGAAGTAGCCTCCACCTGCAGAATATCTGCTACAAACCAAAGACAATTGTAAGGTTCACCTTCCTCTGTTGTGAGCACAACTCACTTTCTTGCAAATCCTATGTTCAGTATTGCAGCTTCCAGCCAGAGGTAGTTTCACTTGAAGAATATTAGCAATTTCCTGACCCTGAGGCTGTCTGTGTTTCAATTCACACTGCAGGTTTTGCTATGACAATTCCTTAACCACAGTAACTTACTTAAAAATAGTTTAACTGTCACAAACTCCTACGCACCAGTAAATTATTTAAAAATAGTTTCTGTCCCAAAGTCCTAGTAGTCAATCCAGCTACCCCCAAGGGACAACCAAAATGCAGTATTCAAACACTTGTGAAGTTACTTCCAAGATAAGCAGAGTTTTCAAGCTCCTTTTCAACTCCTCAGCCACCTGTAATTTATTTAAAATAGTTTAACTGTCAGAAAATCCTAGTAGACAATCAAGCTACCTCCAAAGTTCTACCCAAATGCAGTATTTAAATCCTTCTGAAGTTACTCACAAGATAAACAGAGTTTGCAAGCCCTTCTTGGTTAAACACTAAATAAATATGTGAATAAAAAGCAATTACCAAGGGTAGTTAGTTTCACCTCCCACAGAATTGAGCAAAAGTGCACATTGTTGCAGATATCAAGTACAATATAGAATTTCTCACACAGCTCACAGCTGAATAAAGAAGTAATGTCCTTCCAGGTCAAGAAGATGTGCTTTGTGTCTCTAAATATTGCAGCCACCAGTAATTTATAGTAATCTGATCTAGTCTGGATATCTCGACCCAGGGCAATTTGTTGACAATGGCTATGATGCTACCTTTCCTGTTCCAATACAACACTTTGTGGTCTTAAAACAATGAACCTGAGGCTGTCTGTGTTTCAATTCACACTGCAGGTTTAGCTATGACAACTCCTTAACCACAGTAACTTATTTAAAAATAGTTTAACTATCACAAACTCCTACGCACCAGTAAATTATTTAAAAATACACAGTAGATGGTTGTTGGATACAGAGGCCAGCATTAGGAGGACAATGTTTATTAGGTAGTAGTATAGAATGATTGTGCTTAGGTACTTGGATGCTTGAATTGAGTTGTTTGATAATATTTGATGGTTTTGGCCTTTCTCTGTATCCCACCTGAAGAAGGAAGCTTGGTTTAGAATTATGAAAGCCCCCTAGTGGGATAAGAGTGCCGCAGAAGGAGGAGGTGTTGGGGAGGATGGTGGGTGAATGCGACTCGCTCTAAGAAGAGCAGAAGTCAGCTGATTCCTTAAGTAGGCTGTGGGGGAGGAGCTCTTTCCCCCACATAATCCCGGCTACTCCTGTAATTATGTGTGGTTCATAGCTCAGTGCTTATGTAATATGTAGATGGTTGTTGGATACAGAGGCCAGCATTAGGAGGACAATGTTTATTAGGTAGTAGTATAGAATGATTGTGCTTAGGTACTTGGTTACTTGAATTGAGTTGTTTGATAATATTTGATGGTTTTGGCCTTTCTCTGTATCCCACCTGTAGGAAGGAAGCTTGGTTTAGAATTATGAAAGCCCAAGGAATATATATAGTGATGATTTTTCTTTAACTGAATGCTGAAGAGTCATGCATGACAACACTTAATGAAGATAGGAATAGACGATTAACTCCTCCAACTCTGGAGATTGTGACCAGTAGCACTCAGGAGAGGAAAAACCTCTTTGGGGGGAAACCTCTGAGGACCCATGGCTACTGACCTGCCCATCCTTCTGGGCATACTAAAGGAGAGAGATCCTAATTAAACTAAATTAATCAGCTAAATCTGAATTCTAAAAGTAGAATTTAATCCAGATAAACGGAGCTTGAAGAGGACTGAATTATAAATGTCCAGTGAAGTAATTTCCTCCTAATGAAGTCCGAGTTTGAGAATCCATGTACAATTTGAAATGAAGGTGAGTAGATATGAAGAACTTTCTTCCAGACTTTAGTTGATAGAGGGCATAATCTAGGAAATGTATGATGGTGGAGATGAAGTAGATGACTGACGTATTCAGTACAGGACCAGCCGCAGATAGTTGCATCTAAACTTGACGTCAGTGAGGCAGGATGAATAGAAGTAGTAGGATTTCCTGATTTCTGATAGAGGGATTGTACAATATGAGTAATGAGAAGGCTTGTAGCCAGGCTACTGACTGATGAATCCAGTTCTGATAAGTGAAGAATAGTCTTAGGAATTTATATGAAGGCAACGGCTGTAGAGCTGAGCTGGAATAATGGCAAGCTGTAGAGGATAATTGGAGACACTGGTGAGAGGTATGAAGCATCCAAGTAGTAGAATATGGTGAGCCCAAAGAAAGCAAGTCAGCTGGACTGCTAAAACTGAAGTGAGAGGTAATAGGAGCAGGGATTGCACCCCACGAAGGCAGAGGAGGAGGAACAGGATGTGGCAATCAGCCCTTGAAGAAAGTGCAGCTGAACCGACAGCAGACGAGGTAGGAGAGAGAGAGGCGGCTGATTCCAGGATGGGAAGCCCAGTCAGACCTATGGAAGTCTGCTGGAAGAATAAAGCATGGCAGTTAGTCCCTCGGTGAGTAGCGTAGCTGGTCCAGCAGCTGGAGAGGTAACGAGAGAAGCGACTAGCTCCAGGTAACAGGAAACACAGCCAGACCTTCGGAGGTCAGCCAGTAGAAATAGTGCGTGGTATTCCACCTCCAGGAGACGTATCTTGAGTCAGGTTAGAGCAGAGTAGCACTGCAGTTGTAAGGCAGTTGTAGAGAATGGAATGGTGCTGAGGACTGATGTATCCATAAGATCAAGAATGGCAGGGATCGCAGTGAAGAGACCATGGCATAGAGATGGCAACTTGACAAGGAATGGCATTCGAAACTGTAGGTATGCAATGTTTGAGATATTAAAAATGGGATGAGACTCGAATAGTCGAGCAGAAGAGTCTTGGATGGAGATAACTGAAGAGGTGGAGTCAATTGGAGTAGCGTTGTTCCAGGGTCCAAAGTAATAGAGCCCAATCAGGATAAGGTCTGCAGGAGAGGCACAACCAAGTGTCCTGGAAAGGGTGAAGCAGCAGTAATTCCTCATGGCGGAAGCAGCGGGGCACAGTATCCAAGAATAGAGGGGGAACGAAAAACAACTAGATGAAATCCAAAAAGAGCTTCTGGCTGGCTGCCACGGCAGCAGGTAAGCATGTAGTAGAAGTGGGAGTCTCCAGGCCCCGAGCCAGATGAGGCAGAAGCAGAGCAGAAGCAGGTAAACTTCCCAGCCCGAAGGACGAAGGCATGATGTATAAGCCGGTGAGTAGTAGGCAACTTCCCAGCCTGATGGGCGAAGACAGGATGAAGAAGCAGGCGATCAGGAAACCTCCCAGCCCGAAGGGCAAAGGCAGGTCATAGAAGCAGGTGAACATGGTGCAGAAATAAACAGATGAACAAAGGACCTCCAGGCCCGGAAGGGAAGACTGTCACAGCTCGAAGATTGAGGATGGTAGGGATCACAGGGATGAGATCATAGAAGAGGAGTTGGCAACGTGGCAAGAGGCAAGAAGCATCCAGAACAGTAGGATTCCACGTGCGAGACAGTAGGTAAGTCAAGGAAGACTACACTGAAGAAGTTCAGCAAGGTGTCCTGGCAGATGGTAGTAGCTATTCTGGGAAGTTAAGCAACAGGGTAAGAAGCAACTAAGAATTAAAGCGAATATCGGTTGTACTCCAGAATATCCAAAGGCAAACTTGTAACAGAAGGCGGAGCTTAGGAGTATATCAGGACGGGTAAGTCTGAATGAAAGCTCTGTAGGAACTGTTCATGGAATGAAGGGCTAGTCCAATGAGATAAGGAAGTGCGGCCAAACTAAGTGTAGGGCAGCTGATGGACCGTAGATGCAACGAATGAATGAGTATGTCAGCTGGTGAGCAAATAGAAGTAGTAGTCAAACCCAAGAAGGCCAGCATGCAACCAGAACATGAGGTCAGCTGGTAGGGTAAGTAAGAGTGGCAGCTAGCACCAAGTAAGCTAGCATGTGCAGCTGGACCACATAGGTCAGCTGGTAAGGTAAGTCAGCCAGTGGACGAGCAGTAACATGAAATGCAGCGGAGCCAGTAGAGAATCATCCAGAGACATTGATGCAGTTTCGAAAATGAATACACGGAAGCGCATATAGGGATATCTTAGATGAATGGAGTGATGGAACAAGCAAGAGGAGTCAGAGCATCCAGAAGTCGATTAACATAACTGAAGGTGATATCCAGGGTATAGTCAAACCTGACGGGCAGGCTCAAGAGAAACTGCAGAAGGATCCAAAGTAGTGTTGCAGCCTAAGTGCATGACTGGAGTCCAGAGTCCGAAGGCAAGGAAGCAGCAAGACATGACATGGGTATAATAGGTGGAGAGGCAGCCAGGCCCTGCAAAACCCACATAAGGAATAAGAATGCAAGCAGGCCAAGTCTCCATGTGGGGGCATAAACGACCGAACCCATACAGGCTAGTTGAAGGAAAAAGAGAGCCATGCTAGGCCCCGCAGAGGCTAGCAGGGCCAGGTATGGTCAAAGAGAGCAGCCTAACACCACATGCATCGCAAATATCATATGAAGGCCACATCCCAGAAGTCTCGACAGCAGGAATTGTGGACTGAATGGAAGACCTTTGTGAACGTGGGATCAGTCATATGCAAGTCCTGTTGACCTTGACCAGCGAAAATCGTAGCTAACCAAGGTTAGGGCAACATAAGTATCAGCATTGCTCAGACGTTTACATCCAGCTGTGGCATGCTATGATATGACACTATAAAATGTAAAATGAGGTGCCAGAAAGTCACAGTCAGATCAGAATGGTGCCCATAACCTCAATGGCCTTATCAATGGCATCTGTCATGCAAAAGTTTGAGAGAAATGTTTCCAGTAAATCATAAGAATAGCCAGGGAACTAGAAACCTGCATACAATGCCTTAAGGCAATCCTTGCTTAGTATGAAGGAGCACTGCAGTCCGCATTGCGAGTGGCAAGGTACTGATTCGCATAGCAGGGCAGAGCGAGGAAAGGTTGGAATCAAATAGCAATCAGCAATGTAGAACGGCATGAATCAGAGTCCGAAGAGAAGGGTATCCTGGAACTGAAAAGCCTGAGGCAGGCATTAAGTCTTGCACTGCGAAGCTGGCTATACCGTGTTCAGCTCAGAATCCCAGGAGAAACCAAGGAAATGCCAAGGGACGTTGGAAGGAGCAGCGAAGAACATGGAGGTACTGGACCAGAAGCTCAGCCAGAAAGGAGTCCAAGGTGCAGAACACGGTAGATGGGCTTGAGGAATCCAAGCGCCACCAGGAGTGACTCAGGAGTAGGCTCCGGAAATGTGAAGACTGCGAACCAAGGAGATCCCCCAAGGTAGCTGACAAATGACAGGCGGACGAAATGCGATGCTGCAGCTGGAGGCAAGGTAGCACCCCCTCCCAAAAACAAAATGGAAAACAAGATGGAAATGCACAGAAGGGAGGGCAGGGAGAGACAAACAAGGAAAGATGGAATGAGGGAGGGAGGAGGACAGGACGGGCGGGGAAAGCAAGCCCAGCCCCAGCATGCAGCACGGAGCGAGCGCAGCGAATGCGACTCGCTCTAAGCAAAGCAGGAGTCTGCTGCTTCCTTAAGTAGGCTGTGGGGGAAGAGCTCTTCCCCAATATAATCCCAGCTACTTCTATAATTATAGTTGCATATGTTTAACCTGTATATACTGTACTGCAGTTGCTATACTTTTTAGTTGTATTTAGTTGATTGGTGTCAGCGTGGCTCAGTTGGTAGCACATCCGCCTCTGGACCAGAAGGTCATGGGTTCTCGTCCCACACCGGGATTGGACTTGCACCTAAAAATCGCTGGCATCCGAGTGCAGTATTGGGGTGTGCTGTACTGCTGGGGTGTGCCGTCCTTCGGATGAGACGTTAAACCGAGGTCCCTTCTGCCCATCCTGGTGTTGTCCTGGTGGGTGTCCAGGTGGAAGTAAAAGAACTCAGGGCACTCTTCGCAAAGAGTAGGGAACATTCCCGGTGTCCTGGCCAACATTCCCCTTCCCATAAACCGGTTCATGCAATTATCCAGGCTGTGTGTGGGTGATGATGTGTGATATGGCCGCCACCACACATTCAGTCACTTCACTACCAGTCTAGCATTGCTTGTAAAGCGCTTTGGATGTATGAAAAGCACTATATAAATGCTGATTCTTCTTCTTCTACCCTTAATGGTCTTGCTTAATGGCTCTTTTTAATACTCTGTTTCATATGTATTATAAACTTACTGTGTATAATTACTGCTCTGTGTAAATACTATGTAAGTGTGAATTCATTTTGTACATACTGTTTGCCCAATTGTGATGCAACTGAGTATTCCTTTGTTTGTATTGTTAACCTCTCCTTTCCAGGTCCATCTTGGAAATGAGCTTGCTCAATGATGTTCGCCTGTTTAAATAAAGATTTTGATTGATTGATTGCTGTTCAGATCACAGGTAAACTTTGTGAGAAACATAAAAAAGACAGATATTGGGAACTTAGACACCAATTACAAACACTGCCGACTAGGTAGATTGGAGGGGAATATATAGACCAAGAAAGGTTATCAGATCTATTAAATTCTGATTGTAAAATTCGCACTGAAATCCTAAGTAACAGATCAGCTTCAGTATTACAAGATATCATACATCCTACACAATTCTGTTTTATTCCAGGTAGACACATTACCTGGGGGATACATGATGGGCAGGAGTGGGATATGGAAAACATTCTCACTCCTGCAGAGTGAGCTCTGGATACTCACGAGTGCCGAAGCCATGAGTGAGAATATCCAGAATCTTAGGCATTTTCTTTGGACATGGAGATATGGGTTTCCATAATTGAGACCTTCTTCTTAAAGAAGCACAAGGGAAAGTAGCTGGTACAAATGGTGTATGTCCAAAAAAGAAACAGGTGTACATGGTTAAATCTTTCTTACCATGTTTTTACATTTATCTACTGTATTTTCTTTAACAAAACAGCAGGAGACCAAGGTTTAGAGTATTTTTTTCAATGCATTTGGGGGGAACAGACTCAATCCATTTAAGAGAGGAATAACACAGTTACCCCTTTCACAAGTGACTGGGGATGGTGAACCCGACTGTGTTCTTCTTTTGCTGTTATTTTTATATACAAATGTATGACCCCTGTTACAGAATAAAATCACCATCTGGGAACCATGGATAATAGATCAAGTACAGCCATGGATACAGGAGTGGGATTTGGACAAAATTATACCTAGAAAGAAATCCCTGACAGGATTACTTGAATATTTAAGAACTTGTTTGGGGAAACTTAAACTATAGGGAGATTCAAAAAACAGCAATAAATATACTTTCCAGAAAACAAATGTATGCCCAGCTTTTACTGCACAATTTTTTTGAGACTCCATCCTTCATGGACAGAAAAGATACAGAAATAAGACAAATTTTGATAATGCTAATTCAGAATAGAACCCCAGGATATATGTGGGATGTCGTGTGGCTCTGTGTACATAAGAAACTTAATGTAAAAGTGAATCTCAAACATAAAGAGGTCAGAGAAAGGATGCATCCAAGGTTAGATTTTTGTAATGAAAGAATAGAGACCACGGAGCACCTGTATTTTGAATGCCCGTATATTTCTAATTTTTGGTCAGTAGTATACTAATTGGAACAACTCCCTGTTTAATCTACTGAATATGGAGATATTATTATTTGGAGTGCTACCTACTGCATGGAAAAAAATACAATTCAGGCACAATGCATTTAATATTACTATATTTCAAATATCATATACAGCAGTCCAGGTGTAAATGGTCACTCCCGAAGCATTATATCACCCCAGAACAACTTTTCTGGATTGTTCACAAGAATATTGTATCTTTGAGGGATCAGGAGAAAGATGAAGTGATAGAGGATAGTTACATAAAATGGTGGAAAAATGTGACATGGTTGGATACTGGGTAATATTTAACATGTCATGCAATATGAGTTTCTTTTCCTGTGTAAAACATGTTGGACTTATGTTTGACGGTAGGGGACAATATGCTTTAATACTTATTTTCTTTGAGTTTTGTGTTTCTGTTTTCTTTTTCTTCTTAAAAACAACAAAATATATTCTTTATGATTTTTGTTTAAAGTAAGGTTTCAGTGGAGGGGAGAGGGTATAA
The DNA here is from genome assembly GCA_016271365.2 of Neoceratodus forsteri. NCBI lineage: Eukaryota > Metazoa > Chordata > Ceratodontiformes > Ceratodontidae > Neoceratodus > Neoceratodus forsteri. Next base: position 744,162,573 of record CM028133.1, on the reverse strand, counting down.
CCTTTTCTCATATTAGTACTACCTGATCTGTATATGATTTTGGATGCAGCCAGTAGGGAGTATGAATGACATGTGCATTTGATTACCCTATTATTTCTATTTTGTATATTAATTGGCTGTGAATTTAACATGCTTGTATATAATGGATTTTAAGATATAATAAAAAATTCCTCTACTCTTTCGAGCGGGGAAGCTGTGGACATCTGGTTGGTGCATCCTGGAGTTTCAGTGGGTCTGATGGCATCCCAGGTGGAGGAGCAGGCTTCCCTACCCACCCAATCAATAGAGGAGTCTCTGTGCAGAACCGTGGATGATGATGTGACAGTGGCCAGTCAGACTGTACCACAGAGTGTGGGTGTGGAACCAGAGAGTGAATTTTCGAATGTGGTGGTGGAGAGTAGATCTGAAGCTTATCGGAAATGAAGGGCTTACAGAGCTGCCCTACTAAAGCAGGAAGAATGCCAGTTCCAGGGATATATAGCTGAGAAGTAAAGAGTGGATGTTGTTTAGACACTGGTTGCAGCTTCAGTTACAATTGCCCAATGACCAACCCATCGCAACCAGCACTAGGTATCGACAATGCTTCTGTTCAGGTTTTCTTTGAAAAGTATGCTACCTTTCAGCCAGAAATGAATAAGTTATATCTAGGAGTACCAAGGAACACGATGCCAAGAGCATGGGTGTGGGTAGCCTGAAGCTAGCAGGTCAGTTTCAAAGTCAAGTGCCAATGTCTGTGGTATGTCAGTATCAGAACCAGAGTCTGATATTTCTTTGCTACAAAGTTCTCTGGACATGCAGTTAGTGAGCCAAATGCCTAGTGAAGAGGCAGAGATGGTAGTTTTGGGAAAAAAGGATGTGGTCACTACTAGACCAGATTATGCTGATATGCTAGTTACTGGCCTGACTGTGGGAGACGTCCTTTGACAGGCAGGGTGGGTTAGACCTGATAAATCCCAGCCATGTTTTTCACCAGAAAGGAAACCAGGGGAGATGGACATTTCAAGCTCTTTAGAATTCCCATCTTCTTTTGAACTGATGCAAAATGCAGTTTTAAAGCTTTCTGTTGAGCAGACTAATATTATTAATGAACATACCAGGACAGAACATAATTCTGGCAACCAGGAGTGTGTGCCCTCTACTAAGTTATTCAGCCACAGGGAATACAAACAGCAATGCTGCTGAGAATTCAGGATCTATTGGACAGTCTCAACAGTTGGGTCCCCAGATGTATGCAGGCCTATTTCACTCACAGCCTGAATCATGCTAAAAGATGGAATGTTGTGAGGGTGAAATATTGAGGGGGACTAGAAACTTTCCCTGACAGGATTCATGTGAGTTGGCAGCTCATTAAGGAAAGCATGATTTTTTTGGCATCAGAGATATATGTCCTCATCCACACCTCGGGCGACCCTAATTTTGATATCAGTTTTAAAACAGCTACAGGTCTGGAATTATGCTGGCAAAGATATCAAAGTGTTAAATATACTCCATGGTCACCCTTTGTTGCAATCCTTCTCACTAAGCCTGCCTTTCATACAGTAACTGTTCTATTTAAGGATGAAGGTGTGGCTGTTTCAGATATGCTGTATTGGTTAAAAACTAAGTGTACTGTTCTAGGTCTCCCAGACCCTATAATGGATTCAGAGCAAATTTTGGCTGGTGGCAGGAGGATCTGGGTTCGTTTGCCCCAAATCAATGGCACCATTTAGCACCTCCTGAGTTGTTGTTACTTGAGAAGAGACAGTGGCTTTATTTTTATGCTGGACGGCCAAAGTCTGGTTTCCATTGTGGGGCTTGTACCCATCTGAACAATGCCTGTGACCAACTCAAATGTTCACAATGTGGAGGGAATGAGCACTATCTTGTTAATTGCCCGATCTCAGTTTTCTGCAACTTATGCTATAAGACTACGCATGCATACAAAAACTGCCCCTGGGCATTTCATAACAACCCATCTTTAGACAGTGAGGATCAAGAAGATTTTGTCTCTCAAGCACAGCACCATTCCAGACCAGATCCAGCTACACCCAAGTGCCAGCATAACACAGAGGAAGACACCAATGACCCTGAAAATGGGAATACTGGTAGTGATTCTCTTCAATCAGTCCCTAGGTTGTTGGATGAAGCACCTACATCTCAGCTTTCAGAGGTTCAGGACCAGGCCATGATGGATGATGTAGAACAACCCCCCCCAAGAAGAATGGCTCTGGACCAGCACCCCCACCTTCCATGGCAGACACTTCAGATTTTCAGCCATCAGAGCCTATGGTTTCAGCTGTCCCAAATGTGTTCCCTCCCACCATGAATGAATGGGAACAAAACTGCTCATGGAGGCTGACTAGAAGTAGAAGAGAAACAGAGATTGCACCAAGGGCAGAAGCTACAGCTAATGGAATTCAGACCAGGAACAGATATTCTGTCCAGCCAAACGTAAACAGGGGGCGGACACTGAGGATGATCAGACGTTTCCTCAGTGGCTTCATCACAGCCAGACCTCATGACAGATAAGGAAATGCAGTCTGGGGACAAAAAAAAAATGTGCAAAAAAAAAGATCTAAGCTGAACTCGTCAGCTCAAGGGGGAAATGGCTAGTGGGATTCAATTCTTGCAACCATGCATTTGAATTTATATTGTGGTTCCCTGAGCAACAACAGACTGAAGAACCCAACAAGAAGAAATACTGCTTTTTCTATTCTAGGAACTTGAACATGCATATTTACTTTGTGCAGGATACAAGGTTATATACAGAAATACAACAGGCCTCCAAGGAATGGTTTGGAGGACTGTGTTTTTGGTCCTTAGGGTATGATTTGTGTTCAGGAGTGGGAATATTATTTAATGGTCCTGGTTTTAGTCTCACCAGATTAATATACCTGGCCCCTGGTAGAGAATTGATCTTAGATGTTATTTATAATACACAAGTATTTAGATTGGTGAACATTTACAATCCTGCAACGAAATACCAAAGGGTCAAACTTATGGAGCAGCTCTGTCCTTACTTACACACTATGAAATCCATTATTTTTGGGGAGATTTTTTTTTCTTCTGTATAGTTTTTTGTGATATTTTTGTAGGTTTTCTCCATTCAAAGCCCACGGCCCGGCACACGGCTGTGCATATGTGTGGAGGCATGCATGCATACTGTGGCACCAGCTCAGCCCCATCTGCCCACACAACCAACTGGACCTGCACCCAGTGTTAGCAGAACTATGGGGGTGGGGTGACAACCCACCCCCACACCCCCATGGGAGAGGAGAGGAGAGTTGCCTACTGGCTTGCTCAATCCTGCTCCTTCCTCGCTCCCCCCACGTGCTGGCACCCTAACGACCCGAGGTCATTCCCGAACCCAGGTCACCATCATAGCATGAGGTAAAGCATCCAGCACCTCAGATCTCAGTGCCACCAGGCTGGTGTATTTTGGGGAGATTTTAACTGTGTTTTATCCCTACAGGACAAAACTGGTACTACACAGAAATTGTATAGTGACTCAAATTTTTTTAAAACTCTATCAAACAGCTAGGCTAAAAGATAGCACCTAGAGTGGACATTCCCAGCAGAGCATACATTTTTCAAGGGGAGACTGTTGACAAGAATTGATTTCATATTTTTGTCAGAGTGGGTGCCTATGTTTTTTTATTCTACAGTTCCAATTGAAACATCTGATCATAGGTTAGTGAAAATAGATGTGGGGACCCCCCGAACAAACCAGTCCCTCATAATATTTGGAAACTTAATCTCTCCTCATTGGAAGACCCAGAATGTTGGAGGGACCTCCAGGAGTTATTAGAGACATGAAAGTCATTGTTTGAATTGTACAACAATTCATTGTTATGGTGGCAGGAGACCAAAAGTGAAGTACGCCAGTGCTGTAGTAAGACTTCTCAGGTTGCTTCACTTAGGAAATATCTGAAATATTTAGATTTGTGTAAGCATCTTCAAAGATTAACTGATGGTGGAGTCTAGGCATGATTATTCTGGGCAGATAGCCACTATTAAGAAAGAAATGTGCTCGTTTTAGTATGATAGGGACAGGACATTATTTGTAAAAACAGAATTCACTACCCAAGGGAAAGCACAACATGTAAACCCATATGATAGTTGTAGACAAAGGGTGGAGAGGAAATATATGGTAGAACTGCAACTAGGTACTGTATGGGTAGACTTACCAATGACAATGTAGAGATGGAACACTTTATAGTTGCTCATACTGAAAATATGTTTGGCCACTCAGCACATCTTCCCTCTACTTTCGAAGATTTTAGTTCAGTCTTTAAAGATTCCTGATGTCCCTTTGGACATTAAGGACACAAAGCTTAAACCTGTAACAAAAGAGGAAAATGCAGATGGTTATTTCTAATTTGAATAATGCTGTGTAACCCAGACCAGATGGGCTTCCGGGGGAATTTTATAAAAAGATTTTTGACATCTTTATTTTTAATATGTTACAAGGACAGGTGCCCCTTCCCCCCTCTTTGGCAGATAGTTTGCTCATTTTTCTGGATGAGAAAGATGATAAGAGAAATATCAATAATTGGATACCAGTCAGCATGATTAATTCAGACTGGAAAATACTGTGTAATGTTCTTAGTGAAAGACTGGCCTAGGCAGCTCCTTACCTTATTTCCCACACACACATGTGTGCCATACCACAGTGGTCAGTGCTAGATAATTAGACATTTTTGGGGAAGTTCATGAATGTGACAATACACCTGGTTATGTATTAAATTTAAATCAGTCTAAAGCTTTTGGCGTAGTCCCACATGAGTAACTGTTTATGGTACTGCATCATTACGGAATTCCTCCATTGTTCATACTCTGGCTACAACAACTGTATAAATGTGCATTCACAAGTGCGGTTGTTAATGGAGGAGTGGGGAGACACATCAAACTGTTGAGAGGCATGAGGCAGTGATACCCCCCTCTGAGCACCCTACTTTATGTCTTTGCAATAGATCCTCTGCTAAGGAAATGTAATTTATATACAGAATTGACCCTGATTGTGGGGGGTGGACAGCACTTTTCCCACTGCATTGGCATATGTTGATGATGTCAGCCTTTTGGTAGCTGGTCCATCATCAGGTGAAAACACTCTGGAAATAGTTCAAGAATTTTCTATGATTTCAGGCTCTTCACTTAATAAACAGACTAGTACGGGGGTTGCCATTCCAGGCCATAACACTGTAGTAGTGACTAGTATAGCCAGAATCAGTACTGTGAATACTCCTTTGCAGATGTTGGGAGTCTTGTTTGGTGCCCAGGTCCCAGCAACATTGATTTGGGAAGAGAAACTCAAAATTGTGGAGGAAAAAATTGAGAAATGGAAATCATGCCCAATGACAAGACGGAAAAGAATTTATATGATTAAAACCTTTATTATACCCATTTTTTTATGGATTAGTTATATTTTTCCTTTGCCAGTAAAACTGGAACCTAAATTGTATAATTTATTTTTCAGATTATTGTGGGGAAGCAAGTTAAATCCTGTCAAAAGAATGGTTGCTTACTGGCCAGTAAAGTGTGATGGTCTGGATATGGTAAATCCTGTGTTTTTCTTTTTTGTTAGCTTTGTATATTCCAATTTTTTACCCATATTCCAACATAATCAGAGTATCTGGGCTATGATTTTTCAATAATGGTGTGCATATTTTGTACAGAAATGGAAAACACAGCAATGGGGTGTGTTTAGGGCCACCCCCCCAAGGGACAGCAGCATAACGTAGAGTTTTTTTTAAAAGTGAAACAGTGGAAAGTAACCTCTTGTGATTTAATGTTTATTACCAGGACGATCATGTACAGGAAGGTATTGAATGATCATTTTTTTAACCTCATCATGTTTTTCATGCCCAAGCACTATTGAAGAAAAAGGCCTGGTGTCTCAGTTAACAGACAAAAAGATCCATCACACTCTCCTTGTCAAACATGCCCTATGTTCCTGTTTTAAACCCCCATAGGGTGCTTGACATCCCTTTCCTCAGCTCTCAAAATGTCAGTTTCGCTCTGACCTCTTGTTATAGTTATATGTAGCACTTATCATGGATTATGTGTCAAAACTCTACTGCACTATGATTGCATGCTTATTATGTTTTTTACTACTGTGTATTTTTCTGCCATTGTCTCTGTCATATTAGCAATACTGTTTACATCACAAAACATTGTGTAGATTTTTCCTTGTGTGATTGATTACCTCTGAACAATACCTGTTATTTATTTTGTCTGCCAATTTTGTATTGTAACCGCCTGGGTCATGTCTGAAAATAGTCATATTTTGTGGCTACAACACCCTACCCGGTAAAAAAAAACTAAATAAAAATAAAATAAAATGACAGATCCAAGGATCCTGAATAAATCGGGGGGCACTTTCTGGCTCTGCTGCCATGATAGGTTAAATGTCTGTGGCAATCATTTCCATAAAGTGCACAGGAGAGAATGTGTTTGAGAGAACAATGCAATAACCAAATGGAATCAATGCAACATTTATTTTTTGATTGTTCTTACATGTTACACTTTTGGTCCACTTTAGCCAAGTCTTCGGCATGGCCACAAGTTACAAACACTACATACGAGATATTAGTATATGGAAAGTACACAGTTGATTGGAAGAAGTTTTATCCTGGGACGCTCTGGGTTATTATGACCATAATTAAATGGGTGATTTGGCAAGTGAGATACCTATTTGTGTTACAATAGTAGTATTTACAGTTAATGGGGCTCATTGAGAAAATTATCTAAGAGGTGGCTTTAATGTATACAAAAGAGTAATGTACTTTTCCAAAACCTGGACTGAATACTTGGTGGAGACATATACACAGGAAAGTATATTCCGAGGGGTAGACTTCTTTTTAGGTTATTGTCACTGCATGAGGGGGTGTCTAATTTTTTGGGGGATGATTGTACCACTGTCTGACATTATATTGTAACCAGAACTTGTTTCTTTGACATGATGCACTTAAGTTTGTCTACTTATTTTTGTACTAATAAAACTCCCCTTCTCTTTGCAAAAACTGCCTTGAGTTCTTTTACTTCCACCTAGACACCAAAAGGACAGCACCAGGATGGGTAGAAGAGGCCTCAATTTAACGTCTCATCCAAAGGATGGCACACTCCAACATTACAGCACCTCCTCAATACTGTATTCAGGTGTCAGCGTTTAGGTATGAATCCATTTCCAAGTGTGGGACTAGAACCTATGACCTTCTGACTTAAGGTGGCTATGCTACCGACTGAGCCAGGCTGACATGCCTTCTCCTATGTTACTAATCATAGAAGCTTGATGGCAAAAAAAAGACCACACCAGCCCATCTGATCTGCCCTATTTCCCCCCTACTCCTCCCCACCTCTGCCGGCCCCCACCCTCCCCCTGCTACTCAGTCCCATATGTCTGTCCCATGCCCTTTTGAATCCCTCCACCGATTCAGCCCCCACTACCTCTTTTGGAAGTCTGTTCCAGGCCTCCACCACCCTCTCTGTGAAGAATCGCCCTCTCACATTGCTTCTGTATCTTCCTCCCTGCAGTCTGAGGCTATGCCCTCTAGTTTTGGGCCCCTCCTTCCTCTTAAGTAAACACCCTTCCCTTACATTGTTGAACCCCTTCACATATTTAAAAGTTTCAATCATGTCTCCCCCTTTCCCATCTAGTCTCCAGCGTGTACAGATCCAGCTCCTTACAACTCTGCTCATATGTCTTCCATTGCATACCATGCACCATCTTGGCTGCCCTTCTCTAAACCCTCTCCATTCCATCTATGTCCTTGTGGAGGTGTGGTTTCCAGAACTGGACTCCGTACTCTAGATGCAGCCTCACTATGGCTTTGTAAAGGGGCACCAACTCCTTCCTTCTACTAGTGATGCCTCTGCTGATGAATGCCACAATTCCATTAGCCTTTCCCACCACCCTGCTACATTGGTTTCCTACCTTAAGACTGGATGAGACTATAATCCCCAGATCCCTCTCCTGTTCAGTTACTTTGATTGCCTCCCCTCCTAGGGTGTATCCTGCTCATGTGTTTCTACTCCCCAGGTGCATCACAGCACACTTTTTGGCATTAAATTTCAGTTGCAACATCTCTGACCACTCTTTGAGCGTCTTCAGGTCATGCCTCATGTCATCCATTCCCCTCCCCTGGGATATCCACCCTATTGCAGATCTTTGTATCATCCACAAATAGGCACACCCTCCCCCTCAGACCCTCTGTGATATTGCTGATGTAAATGTTAAAAAGGAGAGGTCCCAGGACTGACCATTCGGGTACTCCACTCTTCACCTCCCCCATCCTGGAGTACACCCTGTTTACAACCAACCTATGGGTTCTTTCCGCCAACCAGGCCTTCACCTACCCTGTTATTTTTTCACCCACCACTAGACTTTCCAGCTTGCATACCAGCCTTCTGTGGGGGACTGTGTTGAAGGCCTTATTGAAGTCCAGATAGGCCACATCCACCATCACTCCCTGAATGACCACCTGAGTCACCCAGTCAAAGAACTTGATCAGGTTCATCTGGCATGATTTTCCCTTCATGAAGCCATCCTGCCTGCTGTCCTGCAAGCCGCTGTCCTTCAGGTAGTCCACCAGCCACTCCTTGGTTAGTGCTTACATTACTTTCCTCACCACTGAGGTGAGGCTGAGAGGGTGATAGTTCTCAGTCACCTTTCTACTTCCTCCCTTGTGTAAAGGCGCCATGTCCACCCTCCTCCAGTCCTCTGGCACCCTCTCCATATACAGAGACAAGTTGAATAGCTTGTCAATGGGGAGGCCAACTCCTCCAATTTCCTGATCACCCTGGGGTGTAACCCAGTGGGCCCCATTGCCTTGTCCACCTTCAACCTTCCTAGTTCCTCCCTAACCCTACTCAAAATGAACAGATTATGATCTACCCATTTCCCCACCCTCTTCTTCCTCTTAAGCTCAGATCCCCTGCCCTCTTCTTCCTCAGTAAATATGGAGCAAAAGTACTTTAACACCTCTGCTTTTTCACAGTCCCCTTCCAATTGTATCCCTCCCTCACCCCCTCACCCTTGCAATCCCCTGCCTTGCCCTCCTCCTCTCCCTCACATATCTAAAAAAAGTTTTGTCCCCCCTTTTGGCTTGTTTAGTTATTTTTCTCCTCGGTATTTAATGAAGATGTTAATGAGTGCCAGGCCTACAACTAACTCCTGCGGTACCTGACTGTTGACCTCCCTCATTTCTGGGAACTTCCCATTTATCACGACCCTATGAGTTCTCCCCCAGCCAACCAATTTTCCACCTATCATGTTAGTTTGTTCACCACTCCCAGGTTCTCCAGTTTTCTTTTTAATAATCTCCTTTACATATACAAGTTGAACACTTGCTAAAATCAAGGTACAGTATGTCAATTACCTGACCTTTATCTAGTACCATTGTTACCCAAAAAGTCGATCAAATTTATTTGGCAAGACCTTGCTGTCATACATCCCTATTGTCTGTCATCATGTAGTTCATTTTCTCACAGGAACTTTATCAGTCTTTCTTGTCCTTTCTGGCACTCTTGTGCAGAGATTCCCCACTTGCTGTTCTCCATGTAGCTGGCACCTCTCCAATCTCCAAAGAGCAACTGAAGAGGTCTGTCAGAGGCTCAGCCAGTGCTTGTAGCATCTCCTTCAGTACCCTGGGGTGCAGACAGTCTGGCCTTGGGGCTATATTTATCTTTACTGCCCAGAGTTCCCTTGGCACTCTGTCCATGGTAATTGGACCCATACACATTTTTAAACACCTCACCCCTGGCCTAGTGTTAACTTTTCCCTAAGGCATTGGGCCTTCCTTTTCCTTGGTAAATACAGAAGAAATCATTTAGATTTCTGCCTTGCCTGGGCTAACTTCCACCCACCCCTCATGAGGTTTCAGCTTGACAATGTTTTCTTTTATTTTTCTCTTTTCCTGATGTAACAAAAAAAAGTCTTGTGCCTTTCCTTGACTTCTTCTGCAGCCCTCAAATCCATGACAACCTTAGCCTTCTGCACAACCCTGTTGGCTTTCTTCAGACTAACTAAGTATATGTCCCTGTCCCAACCGTTCTGACACTTTCTTTGATCTCTTGAAAGCCTCCATTTGTTCCATTGCTACATCTTCTATCTCTGTTGCAAAGCAGATTGGCTTTTTATATATTTTACGTTTTCCTACTTGCCTCAAGCAGGAGCCTGTGACATCCTGTAGGCAATCCTTAATCATGGTCCATTTCATTCTATCTCCAAACCCCCTGTATTCCCTTCAGCTTACCTCTGAGCACCTCTTTGTGTCTACAAAATTAGCCTGTCTGAAATCAAGGACACTAGTTTTGGAATATGTGTGCTCTGTGGCAAACTTAACAGCATAGCATGTTGAGTGATAGGTGGTCTCTAGTGCACATTTTAAAGATGTGTGCTGTTAGCACTAGACATACTTCAAAACAAAATGACAACTCTTGTCATGAAATGTGATTGGTTTAGTGGATCTGTGTTGGACATTTTAGTTACTGTATATGGAAAACTCACTTGATATGTGTATATCTCAGACATGTTAAACATAGCTAAATGGACTGTCGAGCTATTCAGAAAATCCCATGCTGCCCCCTTGTGACAGAAAATAATCCTTTTCTCAGATTTTTATCCATTCCTCAGTCACAATTAAATTATTTGAATTACATTTCTGAAATAAACTAGAGCTATAAGATCAATATGTAAAAGAAAAACACATACTTTGTGCAATAGTTTTCAGCTTGAAGACATTTTTCTAGCTATGCATAACAAAAGGGATAAAAACTAGAAGATAACTGAAATTAAGGCAGTGTCCTGACAGTTAATGCCTTCTTTGAGAAGACTTGAAAAAGGTATTAAGATATCTTGTTCATTTTCCATTTTCTGTAGTTAAAAGTTGTTATTGATTTTAATAAAACACCCAATATAAACTACAGAACATACAACACATGTACATTACAGAACAAAATGCATTGACAAGATGTTATGCCATAACTGCCCATTCTAATATGTCCATTACAGTAAGACAGAGCTGAGTAACTACAAAATAATAACCAAGCAGAGTAAGAGGCAGCTTTCCCGCATATGTTTTGAATCCTCCCTACTCCCTGTAGAGCAAGTTCCTGCAATTCCCCTACATCTTGGCTAGAAGAAAAAAGTGTATGGCATCTTACTTATGTTTATCCTTGCCCAGAAGAAGAGGGTCAGGTGGTCCAGAAAAGACCAGACAGGACACACAATGGGGACAAAAGGTAACAATTCCAGTCCCAATAATATGCCTGGAGTTTGTGAATCACCAGATGACCCAGCATCTCATATGTGAGCAGTTTTCCCACTGAATTTTATCATTCTTGGAAGGCTGAGCTATTTGTAGATCACCTGTGAAGGGATACAGCATTGTGTTTCTGCCGTCACTGCCATAAGCCATTTCTCAAGTTTAGTGGAGTGTAAATTTAACTGGGATGTCAGCCCCAGCACATAGTCTGCTCCCCCAGAAAGGATACTGTATTAATCCCAAGGATTCTGATACATATTCCTCATGGCCTGCCCAAAGGACAGGAGAGTGGGACAGGAGTACCTGAAAATGAGAAAGAGAGAGCACCCCCTTGAGGCCTACATATTCAACGGTTATCATTATCAAACAGGACATGATTGTGGAGAAACTGTGGGGCCCCATACCACCAATGGGAGATTTTATTTTGTGTACTGTAAGCTTGGTGTGACTGTTTCTGTGGGTCATTTGTGCCATAAGCAAATAATCTTTCCACTTCTCATCACCCAAAGAGATACCCAGGTCTGTCTCTCATTTTGTTTGTACCTTAAGAGTTTGAGGTGGAAAGGCATTGTGGATGGACTTGTAAATCCATCCTTCTCTCCCATTCTGCTGAGCTTACCCTTTTCATAGAAGGGACTGACCGTCACTGGGTAAAATGATGAGTTAATGCACTACAGATTTGTTGAAATCTCCAAAACTCCTGCTGTAAGAGATGTCTAACACTCAGAGATTCAAAACAGTCCAGGTGTGATTTTTATGGAGTTAGAAAAAGTAAAGGGCTCATCACTGGGAGTGTCTCAGGAATCTGAGGCACTCTCTCTTTGCAATGCCAATGGGTCACCGTTGGGTACAGTGGTTGCCCTGCCTTGGGAGCTTGTCAGGGTTGAGTGCCATGGATCCTTTAATTTCCTTATCTAGCCAGAAGACCCTGCCAGCCAACTATCCTTCTTCTGATGCACCAGATCACAAGGGGGCTTGCACCCTGGTGAGGATGCACCATCACCTTATTTGGTATTGTACAAACCCCACCATGGCCACAACATTAGGCTACCTTTAGACGAGCCAGGAGGTGGTCTAAGGGACATACACCACTGCTAGGTAGGACAGCAATTAGGTGGGGCTGCAAGGAGGGGGCTGGGGGCAGAAGAAGCATGGGGGTGCCCTTGAAGGTGATGGGGGCATGGTGGTAATGTGCAGAGGATGAGGTAGTACCATGCAGGGTGTCCTGTTCTACTACACACAGCTGATTGAACCTGGTACAGGGGGCTGGCTTCAGAAGGATACAGCCCTGGAATATGCGCCATAGGTGCCACTGACCACAACACCATTGGTGGGCAGCAGTGGCTGCAGGTTACAGGGTGCTACTGGTGGCTGGGAATGGTTCCTAGGCACTGCGGCATTCCACTGGTACCAGGCCCCCCACATGAAGGCAGGCTGCTGTCCGTCATTGGTATTTTGGTCAGTAGCACCTATGGGGCAAGTGTCAGGGCTGTATAGTCCTGAGGCCAGGTCCTGGTCCTTTTCTGACAGCCCCATGTGCCAGGTCAGATCAGTTTTATGTAGTAGCACAGAGCACCCCAACAGTGTCCCAGCTCATCCCAGGCACATTGCTGTCATGCCCCTGTCACCCCCTAGGTTAACCCCCATGCTTCCACTGCCCCCAATCCCCTCCTGGCAGGCATATTTACCCCCCACCTTCACAGACCCTTGAGCATTGCACTGGGTGGAGGGTTGATGGATCCTTCCATCAAACCCCACAGGTTTGCCACTTCTGCAGTGCAACCCTGCGGATGCTGGAAATCTAGAGTCTTGGGCACAGGGACCCTCATTGTTTTGAAATATGGTGCAGGATCCCAGATGTCCTCCAAAACTGCCGCAGCCCTAGATCACTGCAACTTGCAACAATAAAGGCATCTTTTAAAATAGAGTCCTACATGTACTGTTTTGTAATTGTAGTTTGCATCGTTCATGCTCCTTACTTTTTAAAAAGCATTAGTTTCCATGACTCAGATGCCACACAGTTTTTCATAATTAGATGAAAGTTTCTTGCATAAGGAGGTTGTTGTCTCAAATGATACTTAGCCCTTCTAAGTGTGCTATGTCAAACGGAGTAATATTTGGATCTAGAAGTTTGGCGATGTGTATAAACAAAGGCTGTGACACATCTACCAACAAGCTAGGTATCAGTGCTTATTTCTATTATACTCTCTCTGGCACTTTGGAAAGGGGCTGACAGTGTATGGGGAAAGTTGCTTTGCTGGAAAAACTTCAAGTGCTGTTGGTCCATCATTAAAACTAATAGTTGTAATATTTTTATATTAGATTGATTTCAAACCCTTACAACTGTAAAAGCAAGCCTCAGACCGCATTTGGTTAATTAACAAAATTTCCTGCCATGATACCCAGTTATTTTGTCACAGTAATATAATGAATGCAGAGAATATACGCTATTTGTGGATCTAAGGAATGTCAAAGAATTATAGATCTGTGAATAAGATTTCCTCAATTTTAAGGAGGAGCAAAAACAGTGGAATAAAAAATCATTAAAGGCAGGGCAGCAGTCTGGGCTGTTAGACCCTAAATATAAGTTTACTATCCCAGGAAAGGTATTGACTTGAGCTGGGCCAGAAGATTGTGAAAAGACTAAAGCTTTGGATCCTATACAGGGCTTGGTGCATAGCCCTACTAATCCTGACATTGATATAACACCTGTATGCTCTATTGATTGCATTCTCACCAAAGTTGACAATTTAAGTGTTTTATTGCCTAAAAGTGGAGAGGAAGAGAGAAAACAGATTTCATGTAGTTCAGACTCCGATATCAGCGAAGCTGAAGAAGCAGGCTTTTCTTCCAGATCAACTACTGCACAGTCCATTACAGCGACTGGAGCCAGATCAAAAGTACTGTAACTAAGATGGATAAAATGGATAAAAATGAAGACAAGGATATGGAGAGAGACAAGAGAAGTTAGATAGAAATGGCACATCTAGCTCAGAGAAGCCCACTACCTTGGCTCACCAAGGTGAACTCGACAAAGTAGTTAGGCAGGGTTTTTTAACAAGTAAAGACCTCTGTAAGCCCTTTAGAGGATACAATTACAGGCCTAGCAGGCAAGATGGATGTTGTCTCTGACCAAAAGAGTTGGAGAATAGAGTTAGCAATAAAGAAGGTAAGTTAAGCCCACTCACAATTATTGTCAGTGCACATACTAAGAAACTACAAGCATTGGTCCAAAAATTACAAGGGCTAGAAATGATGTTTAGACAGGGCAATTTGAAGCTGGGTGTTGGCTCAAAAAAGTACAAGACCTAGAACTGAGGTCTAGATAGAAAAGTTTGAAGCTGGGTGGAATTCTGAGTTAGTGGAGGGGGCAGGCACCTTATTGTTTTTTGAAAGATTGATTACTGCAGCTATGGGCAAGAGCTTTCAAGAAAATAAAATTGAGCTAGACTGTGTGCATACAGCAGCATTTACTCCTAATCACCATGGTAAAATTCCATAATTTACTTGTAGGGTGTACATGAGAGCAAACACAAATCCCATGTTAAGTATCGGAAAAAAAAAATTGACATCTACAGAAAAATGACATATGCAGCTCTCAGAAACTGCACAAGCTGCCATTACAAGCCGTTCCATAGATTTAGACATTGCAACCTAGACAACATATGCAAAAGTTCAGCTATTTTTTTCGAATGCTGACAAAGTTATTAAGGTGCAAAGTTAGGGGTTTGACATATAACCTCTTGCTCAACCCTAACTATAGGGGTGCTACTATGCCTCTATAATTTATACTGTGTGTATGTATATATGTATATATGTATATTATATAGCTATAGATTTTAATATAGATATACATATAAGGGATATGCCATATCCCACATAAAAATACATGTGAGTGATGTCAAAGGTCAAACTAGGAAAGGAAGTATTATCACAGATATTTCCGAGTGGGGTATAGCATATTCCATTTATGCAATATCCTTCTCCTTTGTGTGCCACCTTTAGTTGTTTTCTTTTGTATTTATTTTCACTGTAAATTTAGATTGCAGTTCAGTTTCAGAAGACCCAGTAGTTGCTTAGGTCAGGATGGAGCAAGCACAAGCGTTGACACACATGATGCTTTTATGTGGTGCATCACTGCATCAGTGAGCTCAGGAGTAGCAGTTGTTGTGAAAGAGAATGGATGCAGTGTGCTGGAGTGCTGAGCTGAAGATGAAGGAGTGTCTGGCAGGAGAGCATCTGTTCCCAGGGAGTGCCATGAGGGTGTCAGTTGGGCACAGAGGGAAAGCTCCAGTCAGCTGAAAAATGTTGATGCCAGTAAGGGGATATGATGAGTTACTGATGTGGGCAATTTACAGCATGTTCTGAAAAAAAATGACTAAATATTTAAATTGTTTGAACATCCAGGAGAGACCCTTTCAGTGTGAGTGATGGTTTTGTACTGAAAGATGCAGTGTTGGAGATAGCATTCAAGTCAGCTGGGAACTGGGAAAGAAAAAGTGAGCTGTTATGGTGCTGGCACCAACCATTTGGGACCTATAATGAGAATATTTTTGCTCATGAGGACCTAGAGAGAGACTATTTGAGAATATGTCAACATTTTCACTCTAGGTCTGGAGGGAGCAAAAATATCACTGAGAGGTGCCTGAAAATATACCCACAGCATTACATAAAAATATTTTATATCTTGTAATTAAAGCTGTATACCTCCAGAAGGACACATGTATATTTCCAAAGGTATCCCGCTATATACCTCCCAATTAAGGCTGTATACCTCTGGAGTGATGCCTGTATACCTCCAGAGGTGTGCAATCTGTGTACCATGGGAAAATCCCCTGTCTCCAGTCCTGGAGCACTCAAAACCTATAAATAAAAACTACTGGAAGGTAACCCGCTCTCACCTTCCCTACCACACCCCCCAACCTGGAGCTTCTGAAACCTGTTAAAGGCAAACCTCTCCATCTCTCCCTCCCCCACCCACATTGGAGCTCCAAAAACCTATTGGAGGCAACTATCTCCCTCCCTCACACCTTGACCTGTCGATTCCAAAACCTAAAATGAAAATCTTCGGTCCAGGAATGGAACTGTACAGATGAGGCACTCAACCAATGAGCACCTCAACTGTACAGTTCCATTCCTAGACTGTTCAGTTGGTGGCTGGCCATGATGGTGAGTCAAGGCTGAGCCAGTCACCATCTCAGGTGGTGCAGGGGGTGCGGGAGGGGTCATGCCTACTGGGTGGGGGGCCACTACACTATGGAACGTAAGTGGTGAGGGATTATTATTCAAACAGGGCTGGTGTGCAGAAGGGGATTGTCATATGAACGGCATGGGTACATGGCAGGGTTTTTTTATGCAAACAGGGATCATTGTTCGGGTATGGGGTGGGAGGACCTTACACTAAGGAAAAGGGGAGATTTCACTGTCTAGTACAAGGACAAGGATTGGGTAGGAAGGGGGCACACTACACTATGGGAAATGGAGGCATTTTACTGTCTAGTAAAAGGACAGAGATCGGGCAGGGAGTGGGATACACTATATGAAAAATGGAGGCATTTCACTGTTTTTTACAGGGACAGGGATCAGGTATGGAGGAAGATACACTACACTATGGAAAAGGGGGCTTGGGTTATATTATACATGGATGGGGATCAGGCGGGGGGAGGGGCTGGCCCTGTGCAACTTGCCAGGTGCATCCCTGCAGAATATATGCAAATGTGGCTATAATGAGCATGCAAATAGCCTGTTTGTGCCTTGTATACCTAATGACCACATTTGCATTTTTCTGGCTGAATATCGGGAATTTGGAGCCAGTGCATCTGGGGATGCACTGATCATCCCCATTCCCGGTATCCAGGCCATCCCCTGGAATGCACTGGTGCATCGTCGGCAGTCACCATTTGCTTTGCCCGCACTGGGTGCTATATTCAGAAATGATGCAAGGTCCATTGAGATTGTGCATCATGTTTGAATATATCACTTTTTTCCGCTGGCCCATTTATTTCGGTGGTGCATCTAGTTGTGCCGTGCATCCCCCAGGTTTTTAAGATCAGAGCCCAAAATTCCAATCAATCTGTGCACAAGGCAAAGAGACAAAAACAGTAAAAGACAGCAATGTTTTATGTTTTTTCACTCTCTGGATCTGGATTCCGCACATCTGACCTGAACATAACTTGCCAGGTCAAGAGAGCTACCCCACAAGACTGTGCATGCACAATTTTGTGCAGATCCATTGAAAGATTATGAAGATAGTAACAAGCACACTTTGAGGTTTAACATAGAAAGCCTTGTCAATCCTGAATATAGGGGTGCTACCATGTCTCTATAATACATATATATGCATATATATTAATGCAGTAGGGGTGGACATAAATGGAGTGTGATAAATTAATTTATCTGGGGAACTGTGAACATAAATGTATGTAACGCCTGGGTGGCGCTATCCCAAGGGCTACTATCCCTGCCTGTATGACTAGTTGCAGGTTAAGGGGCCTGGGTACTGAAAACGGGCACCTCCACCCGGAGAAAGGGTTGGTGGTAGCGTAGCGGACCTGGTTACAGCCCTCTGAGACACTGTGACCCCCCTATTTTCCCTCTAGTGGCCTAAACAATGAACAGAATACACAGGTACAATAGCCCCCAAACCACAAATATATCCCCACTCTGATTGCACTTACCTCCAGGGCTGGTTCCACCTGTTTGACCCTGGAGACCCTCTGTAAAATAAGATTAGACACAGCCAGCAACAACAATACAGTGCTATTAGTACAGAGATGCACCACAAACAGTTTAAGTGCAAAAAGAGTCAGATCTGATTTATTCAGGGGGATTGAACAAGGGAAGGGTGTAATCAGGTTGATTGGTCTAGCAACTGATTCAATCAGGCTACAAGGAATGCACTTTAGAGTCCCTCAACATAGTCACACACACATTCTGGGTACCCAGTTGTTGATGCAGGCTAGCCTGATGCGTTGCCCAGGATAGGCCAGCATCGCAGTTGGTCGGGGCCCTAATGATGGGAATAAAGAGTCATGCACAGTAACCCACAATTTTTAACCTGGAGTCAGATGCCTCAGTTCGTGATAATCAAACAAAACAATGAAATCAGATGACACATTTTGATTTAGCTGCTGTTGCAGGGAGCTACCCTGGTGTTTACTTACGCTGCCCAGTACAGGATGCAGGATGGACAAAATGGAGACTGCAGAATGACTTTCTGGTTTGCCAGGAGAAGCAGGGCCCACACGATTCAGTGTGGTGTTCCTGTTCATGACACCGAGCAGGGGGCTGATCCCCAGGCAGGTCTCTCATCGACGGTCTTCTCTGTGGCATGGGTAGCTGGCTGGGCCAAGGTGTCAGAGCCCAGGCCAGGAGAACAATTTGGATGGCAGTCTGGTAGTGCTGGATTCAGCATCCAGCAAGCATGACACAATTGGAAAGTGGGGTACCAAATCGTAACCCACTGAGAACATTCAGCACACTTATAGTAAATAAAAAGCAGTACCACAGTTCAGATGATAGTCCGGTTGCAGTCACAGTGTCTCTGCACAAACCGTACGGTCTGTGGTGGTTTCAGACTTCCTGACAGGCCAATCGTGTGAAGCAAATCTTCAGTCTTCCTCAGGTAACAGGGCAGTCACAATTCAGTATTTCTGGTCACAAGCCAGTTCGGATTCAGTCCGATTAATGTAGATCCCTCAGAAGGGAAGATGAAGTAGGCAGACCAGACACAGCCTTCCCACTAGTTTCCAGCTGCTAGAATGTCTTGAGCAGTTCACTCTCTCAACTCCAAACTCAGACTGACACTCTGCTGTAGGCAGCACTGGGACTTTCTTCTGATCCAAAAGGGTTCTGTCTGTTGATTCATCTGTCTGTCAAAGCATGGGCTCCCCCTCCAGGTGCATTTAGGCGCCAAAGTGAAAAATATATAATTCCTACAGAAATTCACTCCCACAAGACCCCTGGATACACACTCCATTTTAAGGTCCCCAAAAGGTACTGATTGGTGCAATACAGAAATGTCCATGCTGCAAAGAAAGGCATGTTAGACAAACTATAATACCATTGTTATTAGAGCAACTAATCAGCAAACAATTACCAGTTCTAACAGAGCTCCCTCTGCACCATTAGCGATGGCAGAACAGAGCAATATTACTGCAGCTCGGGCCGGACTCAAGCCTGGAAAGACTTGGCCCCTACCCAGATTAATTATACACTACAAAAATAATGTCTCTTAAAGAGACAGGCATGGAGGCTAACAGGGCACTCGCATGCAAGCACTTTTACACCTGTAAAGACACAGAACGTCCGACTGGCTGTGAGTATTTAAGCACACCCAAGGAAGACTTTTGGGAACCCCCATTTATAGGGGGGTTACATGTATTTATGTAAACAGTTACTATGTCACATTCTGTTTATGTACTGTACATAGTTTCTATGTCCCCCCACCACACTTGGTCACCTGCCACCGGTGCTACTTTACTTTCCCCAGCACGTTTCTTAACAACACGTCTCAGTCTTACAAGCACCATGCTGCACTCCCAATGCTCATTCACTCTCCTTATTGCCAAAACCTAGTCACAGCACAGAACACATAGGCCCGGATATTCAAACTGCACCAAGCTGTGGCGCAAGCCTGGGTGCAGCTCAACTTTGTTGTACACGGGTGTGGCCTGGGCAATATTCAACGGAGCTGCGCTATGGCACAACAGCTTTGAATATCGCACCCTGGCCACCCCCACTGTGCATGGCGCAGTGGCACTGTGCCAGCGCAAGTGGCCAGAGTGGAGCATGGAGATGCGCAGGCGCAAATGCCATTTTGCCATGCACAGCACCTGCGATATTCAAATGGGAAAATGCAAATGGGGCCATAATTTATGCAAGGTGCACAGGGGGCCATTTTTATCTCATTATGGCTCCATTTGCATGCCATTAGCATGCAGGTGCACCGATCCCTGATGACTTGCGCCTGGCGCCCTGCCAGGCAGCAGCCATCGGGGACTGACACCCCCTGCAGCCCGATCGTGGGAAGTCCCATAAGGGACAAAAAACATCCAATATCCCTGGTGGTCCAGTGGACCTCTATGTGCCCCAATTGCGGGCATCACTGTATTCCCCCCCAAGTCCAATAACCATGGTAGTCCAGTGGACTGCGCTGAGCCCAATCATGGGCATCATTCATCACCCTCCCAAGTCTGATATCCCTGGTGATCTAGTGTTAACCCCACCCACCCCACTGCCCGCTGAGCCCCACCACCCGCTCCCTCCCCGTCAGCCAGCGGCGGCAGCACACCACCTGCTCGCCACTGCCACCCTCCTGACCGACAGTTTGGTAGGGCTGCACGCCAATCGGTTCAGAGTATGAGCCAATGGGCATGCAGTTTCACATCGCATATTTCAGTCCAGATATGTGAATGAATTCATTTACATATCTGGACTAAGTAGGTAGATCTGCACGCCCATTGGCTCATGCCTGAACCACCGGGCGCAGGCCCCACCAGCTGTCAGTCGGCGGGTCGGCAGGTGGGTGCTGCCACCTGCTGGCTGATGGGGAGCAGGTGGTGGGGCCCAGTGGGCGGGTGGGGTGAGGGCTACACTAGATCACCAGGGATATCGGACTTGGGGATGATGAATGATGCCCGCGATCGGGCATGGGGGCACCAGGGGCAGGAACAGGATGGCCACCCACAGGTGGCAGCGCTGTGTTGCACCCTGCAATGCGGCAGCTCACCTGTGGTGGCATCACTTGTTCCTTTTTGGGGCGTAACTTTGTGCAGGTGCAGGTAGGGGTTGCGCATGCATGACTCTGCACAGCCCGGCTGAATATCGGGCTGTGCAGGTTGTGCATGGTGCGCCCCCACCTGTGCCTGCATTACTGATGACTCCGGTGCATCGGGATTTCTCGCGGCGACTTTTCCCTTTAAATATCGCGACTGACAGATTGGTGGGTGTGCATGGCATAACACCATTGGCGCCAGCGCAACCCTTTGAATATCTGGGCCATAAGCAATAATACCCAACAGGGTGGGTGGTATTGGGCAATACCAGATTGCCCAGGGGTGTAATGAGGCCTGACACTGCAGGAAGAGGGCCTTATAGTCCCTGGAAGGTCTAGTTTTGCCACCACTCATGAGGTTAATTAATGTTAATGGCAACTACACAAGATAAATCCTTTATTACACAATTGCCCTCCACAGATCTCTTTTATATTATAGGGCAGGGGTCTGCAACCTTTTCAGAGCTGGTAGCCGCATGCCTAATGACCACAAATTGTCCAACAGCAAAAAAGCCACACAAAATATTTTTAGATGTGGGCGTGACTATAGTGCACATGTATATGACAGACATTCTGAAAACATGTCATTTTATTGACAAATGTATGTTACTTTGTTAAATGAACAACACTGACTACTATATTAAGATGAATTCACAGTTTTTATTGAACAATAAATACATTTTCTGTGCAAATGTATCAACTGCTTATTATTAAATATCCCACTTATCAAAATACAACCAATAAGGTTCAGTTACCACTATCTGTGCAAATGCATAAACTGCATGTTATTAACAATCCCTCTTCCCAAAATACAACCAGTACTGCTCAGTCACCACTTTTCTGTGCAAATGCATACACTGCAGGCTACGAAGAATCCCTCTTCCTAAAATACAGACAGTACTGTTCAGCAGTTTATGCATTGCACAGCAAAGTGGTACCTAAACAGTACTGGTTGTATTTTGGGAAGAGGGATTTCTAATAGCCAGCATTGTGTGCATTGGCACAGAAAAGTGGTACCTGGTTATTTAAAATCCCTCCTCCCAAAATACAGCCAATGTTGTTCAGGTACCACTTTTCTGTGTCAATGCATATTCACTACAGGCTACAAAAAGTCCCTCTTCCCAAAATGCAGACAGTGCTGTTCAGTCACAACTTTTTTTTATACCAATGCACAAACTGCTGGTTATTACAAATCCCTCTTTCCAAGATACAATCAGTGTTGTTCAGTCACCACTTTTCTGTTCCAGTGCATAAACTGAACAGTACTGGTTGTATTTTGGAGAGGGATTTTTAATAACCAGGTACCACTTTTCTGTGCCAATGCATAAACAGTCGAACAGTACTGGCTGTATTTTGGGAAGAGGGATTTTGAATATCCAGGTACCACTTTTCTGTGCCAATGCATACACTGCAGGCTACAAAAAATCTCTCTTCCTAAAAAAACAGTACTGTTCTGGCATCACTTTCCTGTACCAGTGCACAAACTGCTGGCTACTACAAATGCCTCTTCTCAAGATTCGACCAGTAGGGGGGTCACGTGATGGCATCTAGCTAGGCAGCAGCTGGATTTCTGAGCTCTCCTCTCTAACCACCTTTCCTGCCTGTTTTTTTAATCATCTTGGCATTTAAACAAGAAATCTCGTCAGGGGACGTTTGTTTAAGTTGCCTGCCATTGCAAATTGAGTCTGTGTGGTCAAGATTGCTGTTTATAACTTCGGGATGGAGGTGGATGGAAAGCAGGCCTCAGTCAAGCACACCCCTCCTGCATCCCCGGAGAAAGCTGCAAAGAAACAGCGCAACCAGAGTTCTACTAAATCGGAGCGATCTGGGGATAGAATGCAGCAAGCCATTCCCTTAACGGAGGATAGGTTCCTCCAAGAGCTCACTCCTCTGAAGGACATTTTGAAAGAAATGACTGGCGAGATCAAGTCCTCCGCGCGATCTTTCCTCTGTTTCCACTAGAGTTTCGATGTGGAGGCTTCTATTTTCTCAACGGAGCAATGGCAGACGAAAACCAAAATGAAATCAGTGAGCTCAAACTCCAGATTAAGAAACTGCAAGTTAAAACAGAAGACCTCGAAGGGCTTAATCGCCGAACGACTTAATAATCCTGGGCCTACCTGAGATGGAGGAGGGACCAGACATGATGGCCTTCTTGCAGAAATTCTTGAGTGTTGGGCCCATCTCCCATCAGTTCCTGTTATCACATCGAATGGGCCCATCGCCTCCAAGACCTAGACCCTTGTCTGGATCCCCCCCACGTCCCATTATTGCTAAATTCCTAAGTTATCTGGAGAGACAGCATGTCTACACGAAATCGCACAAACTTAAAGAGATCTTATGGGTCACATCCAGGATCTGGATCACACAAGATCTACCTAAAGAAACACGGGAAAGGAGGGCAGCCTATCATCCCATTGTGCAGAAGCTAATAGCTGCCTCCATTCCCTTTAGGATGGCGTATCCAGCGATTCTCAAGGTCACTGTGGGAGGCATAACCACTAGTTTTAATTCCCCTGAAGCGGCCCACAAGGAACTGGTAACTAAAC
Organism: Neoceratodus forsteri; assembly: GCA_016271365.2. Classification (NCBI taxonomy): domain Eukaryota; kingdom Metazoa; phylum Chordata; order Ceratodontiformes; family Ceratodontidae; genus Neoceratodus; species Neoceratodus forsteri. The sequence goes on along the minus strand of CM028133.1, from coordinate 744,139,006 downwards.
TACCGGACCTGTTCAAACCGACCAGTTGAAAGGACTTCTCCTTCCTTTTTTTTTCAACGCAGGATTGTGGTGACCCTGTGGGGTTATTACCTCCTCTGTCTTTAAAATTGTGTATTTTGGCTTTCCTCGATTAATATTGGCTGATTTTACTGTGCTGGCTGTCTGAGGGTGTCTCTCGGTCTTACCTTTTTTCTCCGGTTTCCTTTTCTTCCCTTCTGGCCTTTTTCTTGCCCTCGTTCGCTTTCTCGTTTTCCTGTCCTTTCCCTGTGTGTTGTTTGGTCTGATTTGAGTCGTGGTGAGTGGTTTTCTCGAGTGGTTGGGTGGCCCCCTCGCTGCTCCCATTTAGGCCTCCCTGTGACGGAACCATTTCTTTCTGAATCGCTGTTTCCGGTGGGAAACTTCCTGGGGGACGGACCGGTTTGGTTCCTCTACTTTACCGGTCCCTCTGGAAACAGCGGTTCTGGGTGGTTACCTTCTAAGGTTCCAGTGCCTTGTAGATTCCCTTGCATTCTGTGTTTTTTTCTTTCTGGATCGCCTGGATATTGGGTAAGCTGGCTATTGGGGTAGATGTCGGGAGGAGTTTTGGCTATACTGGGGCTGGATGAGAGCCGTTTGGCTGCTCTCTATTTTCAGAGTTGACTCCGGATTTGCCCAGGGACTGTACTTCTTCCTTTCCTGGTGGTACGTTTTGTGGCTGAGCGGTGGGAATGATGGGTACAGGGTGGCACTCAGCTTCGGAAATATAGACTTGTTCTTTTTTAGAGGTTGTTCTATGATTTGCCTACTGTGCTGTCAACTTCACGGGTTGATGTTTCCAATTTTGGGAGCTGTCCCTGGCTTTATTTCTTTGTCTCTGATTTGTTGGGCCTTGTTCATGGTTTGTTGGGTGGGGAAGGGTGAGATATAGTTGGATGGGGTTTTGTTGTAGGAAGGATCTGTCATATAGTTGTATCCCTCTTCCTATCTGGTTCCCTTCTATTGTCTCTTACCTTTTGCCTGCTCATTCTATTGGTTACTGGTACTTGGGAGGTGGGTCGGGGGGACTCGGGTCTGGGTATGTCTGCCCGACGGATGTGGAATTGCGAGCCATATGTTCGGGGGTTGGCTAACCTCTCCCTGGTAATGGGTTTGTTGGGGTGGGACTTGTTCGGATGGTGGATGGTGGCTGTCATTGGTTTTTGCTGGGATCTTTTTATATGCTGGTTCTTACATTCCATGCTGGGGAGTTGGAGGTTCGCAATGGGGGTTGGGTGGTCCAAGGCTTTAGGCCTTAGATTATTTTATAGGTTTATTATGCTCAGTCCACCTGGTGTATATAGTTATTTTTTGTTTTGTTTGGGGTGCTGGTTGTTTGTGGGTGGGGGGACTGATTGGATGTTTTGTAGGCTATGTTGGGTTTCTGGAGTTAAGGGGGGGGAGATCATCCTGTTACCGACTGGTCTACTCTGGGTTTAGGTGATTTTGTATTGTTGGATGGGTGGGGGAGACTGATGAATGTCATTTCTATGTTCTCTATGGTTTCTTGTTTATTATGGGAACTTGGGTTTTATGGGGTGGGAGGGTGGGTTGGGCCCGATGAATGCTCTCCCTGGTATTTTAGAGGACACTTGGTTTCCTAATACGTGCAGTCAAGGGGGGGAGCTTGTCTTCTGTGATTCTTGTTTGGGATTGCTCTGGTTTGGGGTTTACTTTGCTATTAATAATAATGGACTGGGGTTATACAGTTGGAACAGTTTAATCTCCCTACTTATTTCACTCTATTGTTTTACTAAGATTAAAATGGGAGGGTTTTCCCTGTTGGGACCAATATTTGGATTGTTTGGGTATTATATGATATTCCCAGTCTTATCTTTTGGAGTGCACCTTTTCCTTTTTTATAATCCTGAGTGTGTCTGGATATTTGAATTTTGTATTATGTATTTAAAATGGCTATGAATAATCTCAAAATAGCCTCTTGGAAAGTACGCGGACTTAGGGATCGGGTCAAACGTTTGCAGTTGTTTAAACATTGTTCATTACTGAAAATTGATATTCTTTTCCTGCAGGAAACTCATCTCAGCCATGGTGACACCAAACTATTATCTCGTTCTGGCTTTTCCCAGTCCTATCTTGCGGGTAATTCTTGTTTTAGTAAAGGGGTGGCGGTCTTAGTTAAAAAACATGTCTTATTTACTAAAGAGATGGCTGTGTCAGACCCAGAGGGGAGATTTCCATTGGTTAAGGGCTCCCTTAATGGTGACAACATTGTTTTGGGCTCTATATATGGCCCGGTTGGGGTGACCCAGGTTTTTTCATGTCCCTTGCTGACAAATTGGCTAACTTTCTTCCTGCTCAGTTTATACTGGGTGGGGACTGGAATATTCCCTGCTCACCTATTCTAGATAGAGATCCTCAGGATAGACGCCCCCCTTCCCCGGCTCATTGAGCCTTTTCGGAATTGAGATCGCTGCTGGGGCTATGTGACCCCTGGAGGCATGCTAATCCTTCCCTTCGTGCTGTTTCCTTTTTTTCTCAGTCACATGGTACCAAATCTAGGTTGGATATGGTATTAATTAGTACTTCCTTTCTTCCGAGTCTTTGTTTATCTGGTATTGATCCAATTATCTTGTCTTATCACGCTGTTGTCTGGATTAAGCTCTCCTTGGCCCCGGATTTCTTCCGAGATTCAGTTTGGCGCTTGAACACTCAATTGCTGAAGGATTCTCAAATTGTGTCTGATATTAGTTCCCTGATTTCCCTTTTTCTGGTAGATAAACTTAATTCTACTCCAAGGTTGGATATGGTTTGGTCTGCCCTGAAATGTTCCCTTAGGGTGAGTTCATTAAATTGGCTTCCTTAGAAAGAAGAAAGGACTGGCAAACTCCCTATTTTTGATGGGTAAAATCAGGGATCTGGAGGCTAAATATTCCTTAACTTCTTCTGTAACTGATCTTAAAGAGCTCCTTTCAGTCAAGAATGAATATTTGGACCTTTTGAAGGAGAAAACGGAGTATTGCTTATTAAAAACTCAAGCCAAGTACCTTGATCAAGGGGAGAAATCTGGTAAAATCCTGGCTTTGCGGTTACGGGCATTGGAAAGCTCCAGGATTATCCCTTCTTTAATCTCTTCATCCAGTACAGCTGTCACTTCACCCAGAGGAATTGCCCGTATGTTTATGGATTATTATCTCGAGCTCTATAGTAAATCCCCTACATCGTACTCCCCTTTGGATCTAAATTATTACTTGAGGGAGATTGATATCCCTTGCCTATCAGAGGCCCAGCAGGCTAGTTTGCTGGCTCCAATCTCATCGGAGGAGATTGAGAGATCAATTGCTTCCCTCGCTTCTGACCGAACACCGGTCCTGGACGGTCTCCGCCAATTTTATAAGGCCTTCGCCAAGGATTTGACACCTACCCTTCTTAAATTATATGAGTACTTACCGGTAGCTCCGGACGTGGATCCTTCATTGTTTGAAGCTACAATTGTTTTAATCCCTAAACCTGATAAGATCCACACTGACCCAGCCAATTACAGACAAATCTCTCTTCAAAATTACGACATGAAACTTCTTGCTAAAATACTTGCTGAAAGAATCAGGAGGGTTTGGTCTGGTCTGTTGAGCCCTGAGCAGGTTGGTTTTGTCCCTGGTAGATCGGCGGCTGATCACCTGAGGACTTTGTTGCATATCTCTCAATATGCTCAATCTGTTTCATAGCCAGCTGCTTTGGTTTCCCTTGATGCCGAAAATGCCTTTGACCGTGTGGATTGGTCTTTTCTCTGGGCAGTTATGGGGAGAATGGGTTTTCCACCTGCTTTTCTAAATAGGATTCGGGTGTTTTATAGTTGCCCTTCTGCGAAAATTTACTGTAATGGGGTGTTCTCCTCCCTTTTTTCGTTTATATACCGGTACCAGGCAAGGATGTCCCCTTTCTCCACTATTGTTTAATTTGTACTTGGGACCTCTACTTATTAGGCTTAAGGCTTCTTCCAAGGTTAAGGGTCTTAGATTATATCAAAGGGAACTGGTTCTCTCTGCTTATGCAGATGATATTCTTTTACATTTAGCAGATCCGGCTGAGTCCTTGAAGGCGGTGATATGGATAGTTGAGGGGTTTTGGTACCTTTTCTTCTTATAGGCTAAATATTTCAAAATCTGAAATCTTTCCTCTTAATGTTCATACCCAAAAGTCCGAATTTTCTTACTTTGGGATGAAATGGGCTCCTAGATCTATTAAATATTTAGGGATTCATTTTTCTACTGATCTTTCTCTTCTGAGAAAGTTAAATCTGGATAAAGTCAAAGACTCGGTCTCTCAAGATTTACAGCACTGGTCAGCTCTTCCCATTTCACTTTGGGGTAGAATAAATATTCTTAAAATGAATGTTCTCCCTCGGATTTTCTATCCACTGAGTTTGGTTAACCTTTGGCTTCCTATCTCTTATATTCAACAGTTTCATGTGCTCTTCTCTAATTTCGTTTGGCAAGGGAAAGGGGTTAGGCACTCTTATGCTAAATTATCACTTCCCAGGGAGAAAGGGGGTCTTAGACTTCCTAATCTCCTTTTATACCATTGGGCAGCCCATTTCTCTAAGCTGGGAAGATGGTTCTCTACTGAACCAGATTCAACCTGTCCAATCTGGCTTCAGCTTGAACGTGCCTCTCTCTGTCTGAGATCAAACCGGATAGGTTTGCTTTACCTTACTTATCCCCAAAGGTACTTTCACATTGGGTGTTGGACAGTGTGATGATGGCTGCTCTTAAGTCGCTTGTGCAATGTTTTAAGTTTTTTCGTGTTTTCGCTATTTCAGATTTGGGACAACCGGTTGTTCGTAATCCCAATGTTAAATTGGGCTTTTCATTGATTACTCCGGATTGGTTATCGCAAATCAGACAGGCCAGACTTGAGCATTTCTTCAGTAGGGACCTACTTTTGTCTTCCGACGATATATTGGAGAAATTTGATATACCTAGGAGAGACATTTTTAAAGTATATCAATTGAGACATTTGATCGGTAGGAGATTTGGTACCACTTTTAAGGACTCGGCCGTATATCCTTTTCTCTCTGGAATTATCAAACTTGCTTCCCAATCTCATTCTATCTCTCTGATATACTCTTTCCTTCTGAATTATAACTTGCTGGATATGGCTGTAGGCTCGGGTGTGTGGGCACGTCTCCTACCTGATATTTCTCTGGATTGGTCTGGTATCTGGAAAGATCTTTATAGATATCATACTCAGGATAGGTTGCGGTTAACGCAATATTACATTGTTAATAATCTCTATTATACACCGGTTAAACTCTTTCAGCTCAAGAGGGTCCATCATTCAAAGTGCTTTAGATGTCTGCAGGGGGAAGGTAGCTTAATTCATATGTTTTGGGACTGTTCTAAAGTCGCCCCCTTGTGAGCTCTGGTCCGGGAGTATCTTGATCCTCTTCTGGGTCTGTCCAGCTTTTTCTCTCCTGAAATATGTATTCTCGGTGATTTCTCCAGTATAGATAATGCTGAGCGTAGATACTATATGGCTTTGGTGTCTATGGCTGTTAAAAAATTGGTTTTAAGACATTGACTGACCAATTGACCTTATCATTTGCTGATTGGTTGACTGAAGTGGCCTCATATCTCCAGTCTGAAAGGTTGATTGTGAGTTTTAAATGTCGCTTGGACCTTTTTCAGAGGAGATGGAGTAAATTCCAAGCCCTTTGTCTGACCTGATTTTATTTCCATAGTTTTGGACCCGATTCCTTATGTCTGCCTTTTAGTCTAAGAACTATATTAATCCTGGCTTTCAGGAATGTTTGCTTTTATACTAATGGTAAGATCTGGAAGTGATGTTGGTATGTAGTTTTATCCAGGCGTTGTTTGGTTTTGATGGTGCACCTGTACACTCCTTCCTTTTATATTTGTGATTGGGGTTGTTGGGATTGTGGGGGAATTGGTTTTGGGGGGGTTGTTTCTATTTATGGGGGTTGGGTTATGTTTGGGGGGTGGTTCTTTGGTTGTACCATTTATTCTTAATTCCTTCTTGTTTCTCTTTGATGTGTTTTGTATTGTGTTGTTGTTGTTGTGTTTTTCTTAAAACCAATAAAATTTAAATTTCAGAAAAAAAAAAAGATTCGACCAGTACTGTTCAGGTACCACTTTTCTGTGCCAATAAATAAATGGCTGAACAGTACTGGCTGTATTTTGGGAAGAGGGATTTTGAATAACCAGGTACCACTTTTTTCTGCATTTTCATAATCTGCTGGTTATTCAAAATCCCTCTTCCCAAGATACAACCAGTACTGCTCAGTCACCACTGTTCTGCGCCAGTCCATAAACTGAACAGTACTGGTTGTATTTTGGAGAGGGATTTTGAATAACCAGGTACTGTAAAACTTTTCTGTGCCAATGGATAAATGGTTGAACAGTACTGGCTGTATTTTGGAAAGATAGATTTTGAATAACCAGGTACCACTTTTTTGAGCCAATAAATAAACTGCTGGTTATTCAAAATCCCTCTTCCCAAGATACAACCAGTACTGCTCAGTCACCACTTTTCTGTGCAAATGCATACAATGTAGGCTACAAAAAATCCCTGTTCCCAAAATACAGACAGTACTGTTCAGTCCTACTGGGTCATTCCATGATATGTAAGACGGAGTATGTCAAAAAGGCGCAACATGCACCATGCGGGTAGGAATAGTGACAGCGTACAAAACTGCTAAATGGTCTATGCACAGTTGTGCACCCTGTCACTGTTCTATGGCAGCGTATAAGTCCTCTGCTTGGAGGATGGCTTGCTGAGCAGCTGCCATGGCTTGATAGGATGAGCCTTAGTTGGGGAGGTTCAAGGCGCAACTCTACATAATGGGGGTGCAGGTGGCAGAGCCCCCAGCAAAACATGGAGAAATGCCACTGGCACTATATTGTGCTGTATTGGCGGCATGGTATATTGCTGCAGCATTCTGTCTTGTGACATTATGACCCCATGCCCTGTTCAGTCACCACATTTCTGTGCCAGTCCACAAACTGCTGGCTATTAAAAAATTCCTCTTCCTAAGATAAAACCAGTACTGTTCAGGTACCATTTTTCTGTGCCATTGCATAAACTGCTGAACAGTACTGGCTGTATTTTGGGAAGAGGGATTTTGAATAACCAGGCACAACTTTTCTGTGCCAATCCACAAACTGCTGGCTATTAGAAATCCCTCTTCCTAAGACAAAACCAGTACTATTCAGGTACCATTTTTCTGTGTCAATGCATAAATTGCTGAACAGTACTGTCTGTATTTTGGGAAGAGTGATTTGGAATAACCAGCAGTGTATGCAATCGCAGTGGCACAGAAGTGGTGTCTGGGTAACTCAAAATCCCTCTTCCCAAAATACAGACAGTACTGTTCAGTCACCACTTTTCTGTGCCAATGCATAAAATGCAGTCTACAAAAAAAAAACCTTTCTCAAAGTACAGACAGCACTGTTCAATCAATTAATTTAAATTAGTGAGATTTCTTCACTTTGCATCCTTTTGCTCAACTTTTCAACATTTGGTTTATAGCTGGTCAGTTTCAATCAAGTACTGTATAAACATCTAATGATACATCAGTGAGCTGAGAGGGAAATTTAATACAGTTCTTGTGTGAGAATACTTGTTTGCACAGATAAGTGGAGCCAAAAACTGACAGCATGCCAAAAGTAAGTCACTTCATTGTCTTGAAATTATCAGGGAGTGCCACACAAACTTGGAAGATGAGCCCATCTGTCTTTGGAAGCCTTTCCATCTCTGCCCACTTGTGTGCTACTGCTAGTTCTGGTCTTCTTCATTTCAGATTTTCTATCTCTGCATTTAGCTCTCTAAATTTATCCATCCAAATGGGGGACTCTTCAAATTCAGCCACTTCCATCTCCAAGTCAATAATGGAGATGTTAAAATGGTCCAGCCACATTTCAGAAAGATTTAATTGATACGGCTGGATCATAAACTGTGGTATATATTTTCTAAAATCATTAAATCTCTCACTGAAGTTTTTGCTCAGTCCACTGATTGCTCCATCAAGCATTGCAGTTTTCATCATATAACTGGGTTTTTTGTCTCACTGTCTATTTTAAATTTATGAAGGTAATCAAAATGATGTAGTGTTCAGCTTTGTAAGTCATTCTGGAATATTTTCAGGTTTGATGAGAATGTCAAGACCTGTTCACACAAGGAGAACACAGTATTGCTCCATCCTTGCAAACCAATATTCAGTTGGCTCAAATGTTCAGTCAGATCAACCAAAAAGTAAAACTTCTGGAGCCACAAGCTGTTTGAAATTTCTTGGTGCACAATGCTCTTCTCATGTAAAAACTGTTTGATTTCATTCAAGCAGTCTGTGAACCATTTCAGGACCTTACCTCTGGAAAGTCATTGAACACCGTTGTACATCAGTAGATCAGAATATTGTGAGTCCAGCTCATCCAGAAGTTGTTTGAACTACCGATTGTTCAGAGCCCTGGCAAGAACTGTGTTTACAATTTTCACATCAAGTGCCATAACATGTGCCATCTCCTTTCCAAGGGACTGTGCACACAGTGACTCCAGAATGGAGAATGCAAAGAAAAATAATAATTGGCTGCTGTAGTTTCTCCTCAGGTAGCTTTATAAGTCCCTTGTGACATCCAGACATGCTAGGGGCTCAATCAGTGCAAATACTCACAATTTTGTCAATGGGCTGATTCTTCTTCTGGAAATACTCACAGAGAGCACTGAAGATGTCCCCTCCTCTGGTTTGTAGCTTCAGGGGCAAATGCTCACTAGTTCTGCCTTTATTCCAGACCCACAAACAAAATGAACCATTATTGCCAGTTGTGCTGTGTCCTTGATTACTGTGGATTCATCAAGTGCCAAAGAAAAATAAGAAGATGACACAGCATCTTTTATGATCTCAGAATCCACATCTAGATACATAGATACATAGACAGTGTCAGCAGATAAGGGCCTATGGCCCACCCAGTCTGCCCATTTGAGCTTGTTTCTGAACATGAGTCACCAGTGTGGCAGGAGGTAAGGTGATCAACACACCACCAGCCCAGCTTATTTATTTAGTTTTTGTTAACCAGAAAACCTGCTGCATATTTGACACAAGCTACAAGGATTTTGGACAATCACATAGAGTGATTAACTACTGTTCAGCTTGTGTGTGCCATAATTTGGAGTTTGTGGGAAACCAGCCCTGGCTTATGAACTACACGTGGAAGCAAGTGAGAGGAGAAAACAGTGGAGGGGAACAAAAGGTAGCATGAATGAATGCTCTTTAATATCATCATGCTGTTGTTCAGTGAGGCTGTCTATATGAACTGCAAAGCCTGGCTTGGAAACTGGCCCGTTTAGGTAGCAGACAGTAGCACAAGATGAGGAGAGAAAGAACTGAGCAGTGGACCCAGTTTGCTTTCCTGTGAATATTTATTCCTCTCCCAGGGACAACATCTAATGAAAACAAAATTAAATAACAAGAACGGCTCCCTGGCATTGACGCTGAACAAAGTCAGACTTTAGTGAAGATGGGTAAGAAGGCACCAGCATTCAAAATGCACTGGTAATTAAATCTCAGCAAACTGCCCATTGTGTATTAAAAAAAGTTAGGGAGTGACTTTAGTGCTAAATAAGGAAGAGCTCACTTTTCAGTTCAGGGGCTTCTGACTTCCAGGTGTCAAAAACTGGCTCTACCTCTGGACAAAATGTAGTCAGACAGACTGGAATGCTAGCACAGACACCAGACAGTCCACGGTAGAAATAAACTGAGACTGCTTTTACATGGATAGAAGGCCTGATTAACCTAATTTGAGGTTTCCTTTTCCTGCAAAAAATTAATGTCCGCCATGATTTTGCTTTCGAGAATGCTTTTAAAACGTTGGAGACATGTCTTATTTGTGCCATTTCAGAACATATCTATTTATTTATATAGTACAGTATATGGATTTATTTTATGTTCCCAGTTCTGTAAGGCCTCGCATGGCAGGCAATCACTGCAGCTCGACATTCTGATGTGTGCCATATTTTTGAGTGAGAGAGTGTAAAACCATATCCACTGTTAAGATGTAGAACCAACCAGTGTTACAATTTTGCATCATTTTGTGTGCATGATCCTTCATAGTCTTAGCAGACATTGGCAAATCTTGAATCTGGTGAATAATTTTATCCTTTTCCCTGAAGTCTGCAAACAAATATGGAGCCATTTCAAGAAATGTATCTTTCACAAATTCTCCATCTATGAAAGGCTTCCCTGTGTGAACCACCTGCAGAGCTCCGGTGAAGCTGGCTGTTGTTAGATGACTGGCAGATGATGACCAAGTAGTCAGCACAGTTTGCTCCTTCCTCAGTTTCTTTTCCAGCTCCTCAAAGACCTTCCTTCATTCAGGGTATTTAGTTGCAAATGCTGCATGTTTTGTCATGAAGTGACGCTGTACATTCGACTTCTTGTTTGCGGCAAGAGATTCTTTACAAATCACACAGAATGGCAGTCCCTTCCTTCTAACGAAGTCATAATCAAACCACTCAACTTGAAATATCTGGTTCTCATCAGCAATCTTTTTTTTTAGCTGGATGCGCAATGTTTCCTTGCAATGTACACCAACCAAGATACGTGCTGAATAGAGGCCACAAAAAAACAAAAAGAAAGATGTCAAAAAAAAGGAAGTATGTTATTACAACAGTGCTCCACAACTGTGAGACACTTGAAAAAGAACAAGAAAAACACCAACAAAAATCAAAGTCCTGTGGCACGAAGTATGTGAAAAACAAAAAAAAGAGTTGCACAACATGAGACACTTTCTGAAGAATGGCAACAAACAACAACAAAAAATATATCTCTTTAAGAAAGCCATGTGGCAGAAGTATGCACAAAAGGAATTCCACAACTTGCTAATTTGCAATCCAAATGAAGGAAAGATCATGCCACAAACACAAGTGGGATCCTGAGTTATATGTAGTCACAGGCATCGGGTCCACAATTAACATCAGAAACTGGCAGATGCCCAGTGCTCCACTGGAAATAGTTTGAACGTAGCAAGAACCAAAAGACTGATAAAAAAGCAGTCATGCTTTACAATACATGTAACAATTCTGCACATTGGGAACAGGAATGCTCATTCATATCTGAGACATTGCTAAAGGGCACAAAACACAGTAATAGTACAGAAGCATAGTTTTACATTACACAACCTTTTTGGGTGAATGGGTGGGGGTGGCCTGGCCTGCTGTGTTGGATCACATCTGATATTTTATCAACACTGCCGCCATGCTACAGTGCAAAATTACAATTAGATTGACAGAACATCAAAAGTTATCTATTCTGTGCAGTACAGCAGAATCCCACTCCCACACTCACCACAGTAAAAAAAAAAAAAAAGGCAGTACAACAGATTGAAATATTATTAGAAACACATTCAAAGTGACTGGATGCAGCGGCAGCAAACCAGACATCCCCCCAGCTATAAACACTGCATTTGTGGCCAAGTGTGTGTGGGATGGGGGGGCTGGCCTGCTATGTTGGATCACATATGATGATTCATGAATGAAAACAGTGCGACATGCCATTTACATTCATAAAACATCAGAAGTAATTAAAAACAGCATGGCAAAACCCCCAACCCGTCCCACTCTCCAAACAATGCAACACAGCACAAACTTAATGATTGGCTGCAGCAAGCTGTCAGACCACTACCCCACCAATAAAATCAATGCACTGGCATACTTATAACACAAATACAACTTCAGAAGTGATCAGACAGCAACACAGATATTACCCCCCCTCCACACACACACACACACACACACACACACACACACACACACAGAGTAATAATCAAGAGGGCATTCAAAGACATTGGACACTGCGACGCAAAAACCCTGACCCCAATCCCCCCTCCCTAATGCACCCCAGAGAAAATACACAAAGCGCAATAACCCAGAGAGCATCCAAAGGTATCAGACCCAGCAACCCTGATCCCAACACCCCCCTCCACATGTACCCCAGATAAAATACACACAGTGAAATAACCAAGTGGGCATCCAAAGACATCAAAAGCAGCAACACAGCAACATTGACCTCAACCCCTCCTCCCACATGAACCCCAGATAAAATACACACAGCAAAATCACCAAGAGTGAATCTGAAGACATCAGATGTTGCAAATCTGACCCCAAACCCTCCACCCCCACATGCACCCCAGATAAAATACACACAGCAAAATAACCAAGCAGACATCTGAAGACATCAGACGCAGCAACTTTGACCTCTGCACCCCACATGCACCCCGAAAAAAATGCACACAACAAAATAACCAAGAGGGCATCTGAAGACATCAGAAGCAGCAACCCTGACCCCAACCCCCCCCATGCACCCCAGATAAAATACACACAGCGAATAACCAAGAGGGGTGTTAACCATGCCCTCCTCTGCCAGAAATTTCATTCCTTGGACCTTTCTCCAGATGCTGTGTACTGGTTCAGTAACTACTTGGATGGCAGAACTCAAGCTGTTAAATGTTGTAGAGCACTTTCCTACACACTACTAGTAACCACTGGAGTTCCTCAAAGGTCTATCCTTGGTTCTCTTCTATTCTGTCTTTTCATTAATGAATTGCCCACTATCTGCAAGACAACTCATATTCTGCTTCATGCAAATGATGCAGTCATATTTACCAATGGTATGAGCCTGGGGATTCTGCAGCAGAAACTCCAATCTGACTTCAACGCCATACAGGACTGGTTCTCCCCAACCTCCTTGTGTTCAATGACAAGAAAACTAAAAGTATGGACTTCACCACTCACAATAAATCCCTTTCCTCCCTTGCACTCTCAATAACCACCTCATCTGGCACGGCCCTGGAGCAAGTGGCCACATTCAGGTATCTTGGGGTCACTCTAGACCCAACCCTGTCCTTTATTGCTCACATTGACACCCTAGTCAAAACTATCAACTCAAGACTCGGGCTTGTCTTTCACCACAGAAACAACTTCCTTCCTGAAATCAAAAAGCTGCTTGTTAGCTCCCACAACACTAGTATTATAGACTATAGGATCACTGTCTATGGCTCTGAAAATGGTAGTGAGCTATCTAGAGTACAGGGCCTCCTCAATAGAACCTGCCATTTTGCCCTTGGTTTAAAATGTGACATGCACATATGTGTTTGGTACAGTAGCTTAAATTGTCTTCACCTTTAATACCCTCTGCGTTTCTATACACTAGTCATTGGACAGAAAGCACTTTATGGCTCTCTGTCCCCTGACCTTCGAGACATGTTCAGCTTTGTGGATCAAACTTACACCACCAGGGAAGTAGTGCTGCATCCCCTGCTTCTCCCCCAAAGGAAAACCTCTCTAGGCCAAGCCGGCTTTTCCTACAGATTTGCCAAACTCTGGAATGAGCTGCCTCCCTCCTTAAAAGCTGACTGCTCCCTGATCCAGTGTAAATTTCTGCTGTTCTCCTCCCTCTCACTATCTGGATCTGCTGAAGTTAAGTGAAGCAAAACCATTATGAACTGTTTTTACTGATGCCCACATCTTGCACGTAGTAGCACTAAAATGCAGAAAGTACCTAGTGTGTGAACTTTAATGTATTTACATACATGATAGCACTAAAATGTAGACGGTAACTAGATAGTGAATTCTAATGTATTTAAATATGTCTACCTCCTCTGTCTCTGTTAGCATTTGTTGTACAAATTGTCACTTACTGCCTTACCTGTTGCCTGCCATAGCACATCTTTGTATGAAGTATTGTAAGCATTGCCCTGCTTCTGTGCTATATTGAAATGTACTGTATTCATGCTACTCTGCAATTCCCCCTCACTTGTTAGTGTTCCTGTTGATGCTGACTCCAAACCCTCTGTAAATAGGCCCTGCCTAAGGGGTTTTGTGTGTCATAAACAAATAAATACATAAATCAATCAATTCATCAATCAATCAATAAAAAATAAATAAATATATATTAATCCTTTTGAATGTTACAGGGATCAGAAATTTCAGTTCTGAGAATGCTCTGTATGGTATCAAGCATATATCCAAAAGACCCTACTGATCATGCTCAGAACCAAAATTTCAAATCCTTATATCTTTGGAAAAGATTTATATTTTTCACAAAACAAATTAAAGGCACCATTTGGTAGCAAGCCCTTTGTACTCTGAACATTTCAAATCCAAATTCCAAACCATCTGGTCACTAGGTGATGACGAAAAAACAGCTAAAAAAATTAGATTTTTCCTGAAAACAAACAATATGAATCTCAGAATGCACACATCCAGCCAGAATGAAACTTGGTACTGTATGTCAATAGACTTTGCCCTCAGACAATGCATGTAATATTGTGTGCAAATTCAGTGAATGGGGCAAAGCTATTAAAGTGCAAAGTTAGGGATTTAATATTAAACAGTCTTCTCGACCCTAACTGCAGTGACACTACTGCACCACTATAATATACTATATAACCCTTTAAATTTATGTCCATTACATTTAGTGCTCCAAGCACACCAGACATATTCTCTCCATCTTATTTTCACTGGAGGAACACAAGTGCTGCTACTGTATAGTGATTTACCTAATAGTCACTGTCTTTTTATTTCCACTCTAATATTAAACCAGCAAATTTAGTGGAAATAAAAAGACAGTTAATATGTTCTCTTATATACAGTATACAGAGCCCAGACAATTAAGAATTTTGGTCTGAAATTTTCAGGGTGGAAGAGGTTTTCCCCGGAATGATGCCTTTCGTTGGTCTGGTGAAAAAAATATTAATTTATTTCCAAGTTATAAGAATGATAAATTTTGGTTCTGAGCTGCACAGTAGGATATCAAACATCTATCCAAAAAACCCTACTGAGTATACTCAGTACCAAAATTTCAAATCCTTATAACTTAGGAATGAATTCATATGTCTTAACTAAACCAATGAAAAACATTATGCTATGGCAAGCCCTTTCTACCCTGAATATTTTTGACCAAAATTCCAAATTGTCTGGATGCTAGGTGACAATGAAAAAAAAAAAACAGCAATGAACCCAGATGTTTCCTAAAAATGCACTATACAAATCTTTGAATCTGCACATCCAACCAGAATGAAACTTGGTACATCAAGAGACTTTGCCTCCCAGACTGCACAAACAAAATTTCATGCATATTCATTGAATTGGGGTGGAGCTAATAAAGTGCAAATTTAGTGGTTTAACATTAAACAACCTTATAGTGGCACTACTACACCACTATAATATTTGCCCAGACAGTTTGGAATTTTGGTCTGACATTTTCAGGTTAGAAAGGGCTGGCCACAGAATGTTGCCTTTTATTGGTTTGGTGAAAAAATATGAAACCATTCCCATGTTATAAGGATTTAAACTTTCAGTTCTGAGTAGAGATGCAGTTAAATTTTACTTTGCCTGTGAATTATCCACAAAGTCATTAGATTCACCTCTGTGAATCAATTCGCAGAGTTGTCCTTAAAGACAATTTGCCATTTGTAACTTGCTTTGCTTTTGGTTTTATAGTGCAAATTGCAGTTAAAAAAAAACAAAGCTAGAGAAGTTACAAATTCTAAATTTACAATCTCTGTGTCTAGCGATCCCCTCTAATTCGCCAATGGCTGTCCCCAGTGTGATAAAAGTATTTTAACCTGGTGTCTAGTGGACCCCCCAGCTGATCACCAGCCCCAATGTAAAAAGCAAATATCCTCAATGAAATCCTGGTGTCAAGTGCCCCCCACAGATTGCCAGCTTCAATGTACTAAAATATTTTAAATCCCTGGTGTCCGGTGGTCCCCCCCCACGCTGATCGCCAGCCCCAATGTAAAAAGAAATATCCTCAGTGAAATCCCTAGTGTCTTGTGGACACACGTGTAACATAGAAACATAGAAACACAGAAACATAGAAGTTGATGGCAGATAAGGACCACAAGGCCCATCCAGTCTGCCCATTTCTTTTTCTACCTTATGAATGTGCCATCGGCCTTTGCTCTGTCAATGACCTATCTATTCATACTCATCTGTATTGCTTCCTTATGCCTATCCCATGCCTGTTTGAAACCCTGCACTGAATTCATATCCACCACTTCCTGAGGTAGGCCGTTCCATGCATCCAGCACCCTTTCTGTGAAAAAGAACTTTTTCACATTACCCCGTAATCAGCCTCCCTCTAATCTCATGCTGTGTCCTCTTATTCTACTGTTTTTCTTATACTGAAACATGTTAGACTCTTTCACCTTGTTAATGCCCTTAAGGTGTGTGAATGTTTCAATCATATCACCTCCCTCCTCCTCCTCGCTCCAGGGTATACATATTGAGCTCCATTAATCTGTTCTCATATGTTTTCTGATGCAGTCCCTGCACCATTTTGGTTGCCTTCTCTGGACTGCCTCAGTTTGGTTAGTGTCCTTGTGAAGGTGTGGCCTTCAATACTGCACGCAGTACTCCAGATGGGGCCTAACAAGTGTCTTGTAAAGGGGGATTATTACCTCCCTCTTCTGACTTGTGATACCCTACTAATACACCCTAACATCCCTTTAGCCTTACGTACTGCTTTAGTGGCCTGCTTGGATGAGTTCAGGTCATCACTGATGATGATGCCCAAGTCTCTTTCTTCCCTTCTGACTGCCAGCAACTCCCCTCCCAGCCTATAGGTGACTTCAGGGTTTCTCTTCTCTATGTGTATGATCTTGCACTTCTTTGCGTTAAACCCCAGTTGCCACTCTTTCGACCATTTTGCCATTTTATCCAGATCTCTTCTCATTCTGCCCACCCCATCTGGATCATCTACTCTGCTGCAGATCTAGGTGTCATCTGCAAACAGACAAACCTTACCCTCCAGTCCCTCTGCAATGTCACTGATGAAGAAATTGAAGAGGACTGGTCCCAGGACTGATCCCTGAGGTACCCCACTTGTGACTTGCATCTCTTCTGACTGTATACCGTTTACCACCACTCTCTGCTTTCTGCCTGTCAGCCAGTTTGCCACCCAGTTGACCAACTTCTGACCCACCTCAAGCCTACCCAGCTTATTAATCAATCTTCTATGTGGAACAGTATTTAAAGCTTTGGTGAAGTCAAGGTAGGTGACATCAGCTGCTCCCCCTTGGTCCACCACTCTGGTTACCCAATCAAAGAAATCTATGAGATTAATTTGACATGACATTCCTTTTGTAAACCCATGCTGTCTTGGATCCTGTACTCCTATGGATTCCAGGTGTTACACTATCCTTTCCTTAAGGAGTGACTCCGTAATCTTGCCCACTACTGAGGTTAGACTGACTGGTCTGTAGTTCCCTGCTTCCTCCTCACTACCACTCTTGTGGAGCAGGATCACATGAGCCCTTCTCCAGTCTTCTGGGACCTCTCCTGTGCTCAGAGACTCACTAAACAGTTCTGATAATAGCTCTGCTAGTTCCACCCTTAGCTCCTTTAGTACCCTGGGATGTATGTCATCAGGTCCCACTGCCTTGTCCACCCTGAGCTTATCGAGCTCTTGTAGGACCCTTTCTTTTGTGAAGGGACTAGTGCACACCTCCCTCCCCCCTGTGTCCATGGTGCTGAGCTGTGGGCCCTGCCCTACCTTCTCTTCAGTAAATACTGAGCAAAAGTATCTATTTAGGATAAATGCTTTGACATGGTTCTCCTCCTCACATGCCCCATTATCCCCTTTGATCTTAGCAATACCCCCTCTGGACTTTCTCCTTTCACTAATGTATCTATAGAAAGTCTTGTCACCTTCTTTTTCTGTTTGTGCTAGTGTTTCCTCAGTTTGTCTGCCTTACTGCCTTCCCTGCTTCCCTTAGGGAAGTTTGGTATGCCTCCCTATCTTCATCCTGCTGCGTTCCCTTATATTTCCTGAAGGCCAGCCTTTTGGCTCTGACCTTTTCTGCTACTGTTTTTGAGAACCAAAGTGGTTTCCTTCTTCTTTTGCACTTCCTTTTCTCTCTAACACAATGGGATGTTGCTTCAATTATTGCATCCTTAATGCTTGCACACTTTGCCTGTACCCCCTCATCTGTATTTCTATTTGTCAGGGCTAGCTTAACTCTGTACACAAGCTCTGTGTACAAGCATGTGTGCATTTTTTCTAGATCAGTCAGGCAGCCAGCCATGGTAGAGAGTAGAGGGCTGTGCTGGTCACCTGTTCGGGGTTGGGGTGGTGGGACCGGGGTGGTGGGGCACTGCCTGATGAGGTGGGGGGTCCACTAGATACCAGGGATTTCATTATGGATATTTCTTTTACATTTGGGCAATCAATCAGTGGGGGTAGGGTCCACTAGATACCAGGGTCCTGATCCCAGAAGCCATTCTGTCGGACACAAGGTGCTTGCACCAAACAGAAAAGATGCAAATAGCACCTTACTTCCCCCATTGCAGCATTCCCCATTCCAGAATGCGGGCTGTGCTGGATGGGGAATCCACTGCACCAAATGGGCACTGTGCCACCCTTGTGACCTGTATCTGGGTTCACCAGATCGCAATGGGGCTTGTGCCATGGCAGGGCTCACATTTCTGATTCCAAGAGCCCCACCATGGCTGTCACAAGGGGATCAACTTAGACCTGCCAGGAGGTGGTCTAAGCCCCTTGTGACCAACTGTGTCACTGTTATGTAGGCTACCAGTGGGGTCTGTGGGCAGGAGGGTTCACAGAGGGACATAGGGAGTGTTGGTGCAGCAGCCAGGATGTAAGGGATCACTTTGGCACCTGAGGGGTGCATATACCTCTGAATTAGTATAATGTGGGCATTTTCACCCTGCCGGGTGCCACAGGAATCCCCAACTGCCCTGCTGGCACACCAACCCACCCTATGTCCCCACACACCCCCACACCTCCACTGGGCACTTGGGTACCACCTCACCATCACCACCAGTGATGCCCATTCTATCCTGCACTGCTGTAAGGGGTGCCTGGTCCTTACGGCATGTGCCGCTGGTGCACCATTGGTCAGGCACAGTCTCGCACTTGTGACAATTCCAGGGAGTTTGGTGCAGGAACCCTGTTTTCTCTTGGAATGCAGACCAGGGTTCCTGGTGCGCCCAGCATTGCCATAGCCCTTGGAGCAGCACAACTTGCATCACTTCAGTGGCTCCTTTTGGAGTCAGACCCCAGGGATTTAAAATATATCCAGTAGTTGACTCTTGATATATTCAATGTTTTAACAAAAATAGTAGACAGACAGGCAGACTATGTCAGTGGGAAAAATTCCACCAGATAAAAAGTAGTGCTTGGCATTATGAAATCCAAATGACTATATTTGTAACACTGGGGTTTCAGGGTGCTGATTTTACTTTAGTGGGAGACTTGCCAGGTTATCTTAACATTCATTTTAACAGTCCAGATTTGGAGATTTGTGTAAGAGCTCCTTTCACACAATAAAAATACATCAACATTACTGAAGTAAGGGGACCAAGATCCAATGAGTCCTTCAGCCACTTAGCAGTAGTGGTTCTATCCTTTGATTCCAGATGCAATTAAAAAATTGTCATGCTAGATATAAATAGTCTTAAGAATTTGTCTGACACTACCTTGACTGGTAATTTGTTCTAGGGTGATACTATTCTGTGTATAAAGAATCATTATTTTTTAAATAATCTAACTGCATTCCCCTTCAATTACAGCACACAAACAATACTCTCATATTAATCACTTACTTTTTGGAAGCCCAGGACCTGCTCCTTCCTAGTCCATAGTGGCTCTAGAATCTTGATCTCTGCCTCAACTTATCTTTAAGGGAGGAAGAGGTGAGTCATACAGATGAATATTTAGGCAATGACTGTTTTAAATGAGCACTTCTTTGCACAATGTACATTTTGGTCCCTGCTTATGAGGTAGGGGTATGGATTTCATCCCAGCCAAGCTTAGATTGCTATGTCACTATGAAACTCTTACCTCTTTATTTAGTTGATGACTAAGAAGTCAACTATCTTTCAGGTGCCAGAGACCACATGGTACAAGCACCTTGTAATATGCTGTAGTTCAAAGAAATGAATAGGACAACCCCTGCAACCTGGGCCATGCAAATCACAAATAACCAGTTTTCATGTCTGCACTTAAACTAGATTTGAACACTGGTACAGTTACACTGATAGTCTGAAACCTAATTTTATTATTGGTTATACTGTAAGGTCAGCTTGTAACTTAATGATCACATGTCCCTCTTTAATTCCCAGCAGAAGCAAATAATCCTTTGGCACTTTTCTCTCACACCCAGGCTAGATGAAACTCCATCCTGTTTTATTGCTTTGGGGCCAACAATTGGCGAGGGTGTGTGGGGGCACCCACTACCCACTACTGCTAGACTGTAGTTTTTGCAATGAAGTGTGGAATTTTGCTGGAGAAATTCCATATGTCACGATCAATCCGCACCCCATGAGTTGGTGAATTTCATGAATTGCACTTAGCAAATTAAGTGCAATTTATGAAATAATCCATAGAGCGAATTATGCTGATTTCACACATCTCTAGTTTTGAGCATACTCAGTAGGGTATGAAACATCAATCCAAAAGACCCTACTGAGCATGCTCTGAACCTAAATTTCAGATCTTTATAATTTAGGAAAGGATTAATGTTTTTTCACCAAACCAACAAAAGGAACCATTCTTGGCAAGCCCTTTCTGCAGAATTCCAAACCATCTGAGGTGTAGGCAATGACAAAGAAAAAGCAAAAAAAAATCTCCTGATTTTTCAGAAAAACACACTATATAGATCTCAGAATCTGCACATCTGATCAGAACTAAACTTGACATTTCAAAAGACATTCCAAGTGACTTTGCCAAGCAGACAGTGCCTGAAAAATGTCATTGAAGTCCATCGAAAGGAGGCGAAGATATTAAAGTACAAAGTTAGTGGTTTAACATTAAACAGCCAATGGAACACTACCTTCAGTGGCACTACCTCACCACTATAATATACATAAATACTGTACACTATTTTATAAAGTTTAGTCTTAAGAAGTGGGATGAAACATGTATACTTGTCCTGTATGTATTGATAAACAAATGATAAGGGAACCACATGGCTGGCTAATTTTATATAAATGTGAACACTGGGAAGCTTGATAGGAGTCTCACATATAAAAACAGAGAGAAGCCATGAAAATTCTAGGTCAGATGAGTGAGATAAAATTATGATTTTAGAGTAGGTACCCAGCTAAGGGGTTCACCTTTAAAGATGCAACAAAGTTTAATTTAGTTGGCACAGTTCTGGCGAAATCTGGAATTTCACCCCACAGAATATTTCTCTACATTTGCACATTTTGTGAAATATTTTGTGATAGTGTAATGTGGAATTTCACCCATGAAATGCAGAATTGTGCCCGTAAATGGTGAAATTTCACACGCGAATGGCAATATTCCACCATTCACGGGCAAAATTCCGCATTTCACAGGCAAAGTTTTGCATTTTGCATGCAAAATCTGGCATTTTGCACCTGTGACTTATTTCACAAAATGTGTAAATTTTGAGAAATATTGTTCAGAGTGAAATTTACAGATTTTGCACATCTCTATTCACCTTGTCATTGGTGGGTGGCTTAACTGACATTGCAGCTGACAGCTGATACCAACAAACAAAGTAAAAAACTTCTAAAGAATTGCAGGATCATTACAGCAGCTTTGGGGGTGCCCTGTATTCTGTTGTAGTGTGTAGTGTTTTTATTGATCGGTCATTTGACCATTACAAAATGACATACAAAATGCAATCTTATCATAGCACACAATCAGCAGAAATATAAAAGAACACAAAGACATTTTACATATTAGGGAAGCAGCATAAAAGTTGTTTACAGTGACATCAAATGTCATAAGTCCTAAAATTGTAACCATCACAATATATAATCCCCTCAGAGCAGAGTGAGTGAGTGAGGCCCCGTTATTGTCTTGCAAATTCTAAAATCATCTCAATACAATGGTAAAAATGAATCATCAAAATGTCAAAAAATGGACTCAAGAACCCCCAGACTTAACAAACCTTGTCCGTACTCTATATATTGCATTAATAAATTTGGATACTGCCAATACAATGGTTTCATCACATTTGGTAAAAAGTATCCTTAGTAAATCCGAGTGATCATTAGTCAAAATTGAATCAAAAATTGGATTTAACCACTCATTCCTATACATAGAAGACCAAGAACAATTAAAAATTACGTGACAAATGTTCTATTTGTTGAAAAGTACAAGGACAACATTTGTCATAGATATTACCACTCTTCTGAAATCTGGCCGTAAGTACTGCCTTTGGAAAAACTTCTAATATGTATTTAGTATACAATGATCTACTATTAGAATCTGAAATTATAACAAGATAAGGACATAAATAATGAGCTCTAACGTTATGTCTTAACCAAGGCGAGATGTGAAACGCTAAGATAGTCTTCAAATCGTGATTGTCATACTTGGCAGCTATTTTATTTGAGACATATTTTTGATATTTTAGACTAATTTAATGCCCTTCTCCTGATAAAGTCTCAAGTTACCTAAACCATTATCCCAGAGAATCTGAAAAATATCCCAAAGCCATTTAGATTGTAAATGCCCTAAATTCAGCCATGAGTATTTCTCAATCAAAGCAGAATAGGCTAATTGATCAGAATTATATTGTAGCAACTTAATCCAATAGTTTACTTTTCTGGATGTATAGACTGCACTTAATTTTGTCAGGCCCAATTCCACTCTTAGAATGGAGGAAGGAACCAACTTGCTAAGACCCAAACTGGATCTCAATAAGTTATTTAGGGGACTCTCCAATAGATTATCACTAGTAACAGACCATATTTGACTGCTAAATGAGGCTTGGGCATAATGTTTTGCCTTTATCTCTGTTATAAGTGGCCTAATTGTATTGCCACCATACTTTCTATTAAAACAACCAAGTGAACCTAAAGTTTGTTTTAACCTAATTCTTAGATTCTTGGTATGGTTTATCCATTTTCCATTCCAGGAAAGAACCAGACCCAAATATGTATACTGAGAAACAATATTAAGGATCTGTGAACTCACATTCTATGAATTATGTATACGATTAGAGCCGAACACCATAACTTGACTCTTAATGGCATTAATCTTAAATTTGAATCCTTCCACATAATCAGCCAACATTTTTAATTTCTGAAGTAGACCAGATTTTGAAAGAGAAACAGCACTAAATCGTCTGCATATGCAAGTGCCGCAACGTGTCGATTTGAAATTTTCGGGGAATCAGTATTAGATAATTGTAACTGATTGAGTAATTTGTCGATATAAAGGCAAAACAGTGTTGGGGCAAGAACACAGCCCTGCGTTGCCCCAGTATTTGTTTCAAAGTTAGCAGAAAGTTGACCATTCCTGCCTAACCTAACTTAAGCCCACGTCTGAGTATAGAGCTCCATAATTATTGCAATTATTTCTGAGAAGAAACCTTTTTTTTCCAAGCATGACCACAAAAGAGCTCTGTCCAAGGTGTCAAAAGCAAGGTTAAAATCAATAAAAGCAGCGTAAATTTTTTATTTTCTGATGCGGCTGTATTTCTCATAAAGATGCATTATTATATAACAGTCATCCATTGTACTAAACCCTCTTCTAAACCCAGACTGTAGCTCAGATATCCCACCAATAGTTTGAAGCTGTTCCATTAGTCTATTTAATACTAATTTCATGAAAATTTTGCCTAGATTATCCAATAAGAAGATAGGCCAATACATTGAAGGATCAGCTTTATCTCCTTTTTTGTAAATCGATATTATAATAGCCCCCTTCCGAGAATTAGGGAAACATAAATGTAAAATGTAAACAGCAGTAATTAAAAAAATACATCAAAATAGATGACCAATCTGAACCTGCAGCAAGAAAAACTTCATTAGGAAGAAGGTCAGGGCCAGAGGCCTTATTACATTTCAATGAGGCTATGATAAAATGTACCTCTGATCTTGTGAAAAACTTAAACTCAGTCATAATAATGGCCTACCATTTTCTTTGTTCAATCTTAGGTTGAAATAATGTGCTACTATAATAGTTTACCCAGGTATCAAGGCTGATATGTGAATCGATCTCAAACTTAAGATCATCGGTACCTTTGACCACCATTAACCAGTAGGATTGAGTATCATTCTGGTTAATAACTTCCAACATTCTATGCCACTGAGATTGTTGAAATTGTTTTCTTTTAACTTTCAGTAAACTCTTGTAACTGTTCCTTTACCTATTTAATTTCTTATATTTCATACAGGAAGACTTGGCTCTGCAACATCTGATTAAATGGTTTAACTGAGACTTGGCAACCTTACAATCCCCATCAAACCAACCACTCCTCAGATGTGTCAAACCAACACCTCTGTCCTTGGTCATCAATAAGTCTCTCATTTGTTCAAGTAACAATTCCAAAGTGCCCTTGATTGAAAGATAGTCCATTTTGGACATATCTAAGCTTGTGGTAAAGTCTTGAATAATACATGAGATCTGAGAGCTCTTGGACACCTGCCATTTGACTCTTATTTGATTTCTTATTTCAAGAATGGATAGGGGAACACATTACTCAGTACACACTGAAAACGTAATAGAAGAAAGAACCAAGGGGAAATGATCACATTCAGTTTGCACGATTCCCAAAAGTCCATATCTCCATTCCACAGCAGGTAATCAATTGTGGAAGGCCCCTTAGCTGAGTAATGCATAAATTCACCAGTGCAATCACCCTTAATTCAACTATTAATTGGTTCTAAAAAATGGGATGGCTATTGATTTTTGACTTGAGTCACACACAAATAGCACTCTTAGAAAATGTACACTTTATAAGAAATATAATTTAAAGTTGGTGAATGATCATGGGTAGTGCTTGCTTCATTCTAATTTGCTCAAGGCTGCAGACAAATAACAACTCGGTAACTACAGACCTGTCAGTCTTCCCTCCATTGTGGGCAAACTGATGGAAGCACCAGTCAAAGAGGACAAAGTGGACTACATGGAGAACATTGGACTCCAGAATAATAAACAGCATAGGTTTCTGGCAGGGAGGTCTTCTCAGACTAACCTGATAGAATTCTTTGACTAGGTGACTAGGTAACTAGGACAGTGGATATGGGTCATGAAGTGGATTTATGCTACTTTGTCTTCAGTAAGGCATTCCACTTGATGCTTCACAGAAGGGTGCTGAAGAACCTAGATGATCTGGGAGCCACAAAGGACAGAGATGGGTGAATGGAGACAGCAAAGAGTAGAGATAAAGTGAGTTAAATCAGAGGAGTGAGAGGCCATCAGTGGGGCGACACAGGGATCAGCCCTAGGTCCAGTTCTTTTCAGCATGTTCATCAGCAACATAGGAAAATGAATTTAGAGAAAGATATGTCTCTACTTACATGACACTATGCTCTGTTGTATGGAAGACAGTAAGAGGAGGATAAGAGAGTTGTAGAGGGACCTGCAAAGCTTGCAGAGATGGTCCATAGTTTGGCAGCTGAAACCGAATGCAAAAGTTACAATGTAATGCATACGGCGAATGGGAAACCAAGGATGGATTATTCAAAATCAAATGAATCAAAATCTTTATTTATCCAGGGGGGCACCATTGAGCAAGCTCATTTGCAAGGTGGACCTGCATTGCACAAGTCTTAAACAAAATATACATAGTCATACATACATACAGGCATTGAGACAGTACGTACAAATACAATATCAAAAGTAAATAACAGTAGGATCAGGGAAAAAGGAGAGACACAGTGCATAAATCGCATATAAGTACAGACAGTATTGGAACAGTATAGGGACAGGTATAGCTATATGAGCTGGCTGAGCTGCCGACACCTCTCTAAGCAAGCTGTGTATGTGCGATGTCTTAAGAGGCATTGGCAACCTGGGCGCTGAAGATACAATGATGGCAGACTGGGCAACTGTGGAGAACGCAACATGGGGAGATAGATGCTATTGTGTCTTTGTAGAAGCAGCATCTGGGACGTCGAGCACCGAACTGGCTTCTGGTCCAATGACCGCTGGTGGCATGACATTGGCTACTTGGGGTAAAGTGAGCTATGGGCACCGTTCTCAAGGAGCGGCATACAGATGATGGAATCGGTCATATAGGCACTGTAGGTGTATGCAATGTCCTGGCTGGGGAGCTAGGGCCTTTACAGTACTAGAAGAGCATAGCCATGTTTATTGGTTCTCGGGGGTGGCTTCCGGGACATTGACCGGACATCTACCCTGGGTATTCTAAGGGGCTGTTTGGCATAGTGAGAAGGGGGTAGTGGCAGGAGGAGGACATGAGGAATGGGGTGGGTGGAGTGAAAAGCCAATTTGGGTGTACACGGCGAAAAACGCTCATGCTGCGATGGGTATACAGCTTTATCGTGACTCAGGGTGACTTGAATTCAGGCTTGTGGTCTCGAGCATCGGCTGGGGAGTATTAGATAGGAAGGGTTCAGATGGGTAATAACTCAGAAGAAAGGGAATGAAGAGTCATCATAAATGACACCCTTAAACAATCTTGCCAATATTACAAGGCCTACTGTAGGGCAACCAGGATGTTGGCGTGTACTGGGACTTTTTTTACAGCAGGAGGCAAGAAGAATCACTACCTCTGTATAGATCACTGGTGAATCCACACCAGGAGAACTGTGACCAGTTCTGGAATTATCACCCAAGAAAAGACAAAGAAAAGCTGGAGATGGTGCAGCAAAGGGTAAACAGGCAAAACTGGACCTCATGCTCACAAACGGGGACAGTGTGATAAGGGGTAACAGTGGGTGAGTACCTGGGGAAAAGTGACCACCAGTCACTGTGGTTTGAAATCACAGAAGGAACAGAACCAAACTGCACAAAAACATGTATCCTGGATTTTAGGAGGGCAGACTTAGGGAAAATGGCGACATGCTTAAAAGAGGCACTAATGGGAATAGGGAGGGAATCGGGTGGAGGAACAGTGAGCAATATTTAAAACAGGGATTACAAGAACAACAGAATTATGCATTAAGCAGGTTAGCAAGGTGAAAGGAAGAGGAAGCCATGACAGTTTTCCAAGGAGGTAGCAGAGAAAGTGAAAGCCAAAAAGATTGCATTCCGGCAATAGAAAAAGATACAGGCAGAAGAGGATAGGGAGAAGTACCAGGAAATGCAAAGGGAGGCAGGGAGGTCAGTAAGGGAAGCCAAAGCTCAGACAGAAGAGCGCATCATAAAATCAGTGGGTAGAGGGGACAAAACCTTTTACAGGTACATAAGTGAAAAAAAAATGGCCAAAGGGAGGGCTAGTGAGACTGAAGGGGTGGACGGGGACTGCATGGAGGATGACAACAGTAAAGATGACATACTGAACAGATATTTCTGCTCAGTCTTTACTGAAGAAGAGGAGGGTAATGGGCCTGAAGGGAGTACAAGGTGTGGGAATGGTGTAGAAATGGTCACAAGTCCCTTTACATGGGAAAGGGTCCAAAAGGAACTGAAAGGAATAAGAGTCATTAAAGCAATGGGGCCAGATGGAGTGCTCCCCAGGGTCCTAAACAAACTAAGAGAGGTGGTGGCTGAAACTCTGGCAATCCTGTTTAGTCAATCACTGGAATCAGGGGAGGTACCCAAAGACTGGAGGACAGCAGATGTAGTCCCCTTATACATTTGCCTGGATTGGTGGTAGTTCAGGTGGATATTAAAGATCCCATGGCACTTATCGAAAAGAGTAGGGGAATTTCCCTGGTGTCCTGGCCAAATTTCCCTCATTCACTAAAAATACCACCAACAGCTTAATCTGGTTCAAGGTCAGTTGGCATTCATCTGTATCCCCCTCCCCCAGGTCGACCCTGAAAATAGGCAGGATCTGTCTAGTGCACTTACCCGGTCAACAAAAACTAAATAAATAAAATAAACAACAGTGGGAACAAAGAGGAAGCAGAGAACTACAGACCAGTCATCCTGACCTCGGTAGTGGAGAAGATCATGGAAGCACTACTGAAGGAGAGATTGGTGGAACATCTGGTTGCCAACAAACTACAGGACCCAAGGCAGCATGGTTTCACTAGGGGGAGGTCATGCCAGACCAACATCATTGAATCTTTTGACTGGGTGACAAGGGAGGTGGATCAGGGGAGGGTAGTAGATGTGGCCTATCTGGACTTCAGCAAGGCCCTTGACACTGTGCCACATAGAAGGCTATTAAACAAACTGGGGAATATGGGAGTGGGCAGGACAGTAATGTGCTGGGTGGGTAATTAGCTGGGTGGCAGGACACAGAGGGTGGTGGTAAATGGCTGTCACTCAACAGAGGGAAGAGTGACCAGTGGGATACCACAGGGATCAGTGCTGGGACCGGTCTTCTTCAATGTCTTCATCAGTGACATTGCGCAGGACCTAGAAGGCAGAATTTCCCTGTTCTCTGATGACATTAAGCTCTGTAACAGAGTAGACACACCAGGGGATGTAGACAGAATGAGAAAGGACCTGCACAAGCTTGAAGAATGGCCAAGGGTTTGGCAGTTGAAATTAAATGCAAAGAAGTGCAAGATAATGCATATGGGGCACAAAAACCATGGAACAACATATCAGTTAGGGGGTGAGGATATAGCATGCACTAAGCAGGAAAGGAACCTTGAGGTTATCATCTCTGATGACCTCAAGGTAGGGAAACAGTGCGACAAGGCAGCAGGTAAAGCAAATAGGATGCTGGGATGCATAGGCAGAAGCATCACCAGCAGGAAAAGGGAGGTCAAAACTACACTATACAAGACACTGGTGAGGCCCCACCTGGAGTACAGTGTACAGTTTTGGAGATCTTATCTACCTAATGACATAGACAGGATAGAGAAGGTTCAGAGGGGGGCAACAAAGATGGTACAGGGACTGTGTCACAAGTCATATGAGGACAAGCTGAAGGACCTGAAAATGTACTCCCTGGAGGAGAGGAAGGAGATAGGGGATATGATAGAGACATACAAGTACCTTACAGGGAGGAACAGGATGCAGGAATACAATATTTTCCAGTGAAAAAGATGTTCCAGGACTAGAGGGCATGGGATGAAGTTGGAGGGAAGGCGATCCAGAGCAAACATGAGGAAGAATTTCTTCACAAAAAGGGTGGTGGAAAAGTGGAACACCCTGCTAGAGGAAGTGGCAGGGGCTGAAACAATCACGGGATTTAAGAATGCATGGGATACTGTAGACATAAGGGAATTCTGGAGGTCAGGGGTAAGGGGCAACAGACTTCTTGAAAAACCAAAAGGGAACTTACAAGCTCAAATGGACAGACTGGGTGAGCCATAGGCCCTTATCTGCCAACAGTGTCTATGTATCTATGTAAGTTTCTTACCATACCTCCTGTAACAAAAACAAGAGTATTGTAGGCCAACCACTAGGACAAACCCTGGTTAGAAACCAGAATGCCCTCTTTTTCAGGGGTGAATAAAACAAACAACTATAAGGACTTCCTGCAGTCCCTCACACAGTGTGTTCTAGGGATGAGCATGTCAGCTGTGAACTGTTTCTAATTCTGACTCAGATTTTTTTTGAAAAGGTTCTGATTTACTCTGATGAATTGTAAACCTATTTTAGTCTATCTGAGTATGAGAAATGCATCAGTATTATTCTTTTAGATCCCTCTGTTAAAAAACTAAGATTTAATCTTTTTTTAAATATTTGTGTTTGTATTTTTGTGTAATTTTTCAAGGTCATCAAGCAGTCAACAGCAGTATAATAAATTGATTGCTGTTCCTGCCAATCCTGTGGATCAGCCCCCACATGACATTCATAGGAAACAGTGGGCAGGAGTCACAAAACTCTTGAAAATCCCGTAGCTGCGGGAAAAACGTGGCGCAAATGAGTCAACACTTATAGAACCAAAATTTCTCCCATGCTGCAGTATTCTCAAAAGTGGAGTCAGTTTACGACTGGTTCCTCGATTTATGGCAGCTTGTGGGTGGTGTTGCTGTGGAAATCCCCATAGCTGCGGAAAAATGTTATGGCTGGTGGGACCAAGCATAACATCTTCTGTAGCTGCTGCTGATGTGAATAGCAATCTCTGCAGTTGGAGTTGTGGTGTGGGACTTAGTCCCAAAAACATTTGTGAATCCATTCTAGTGTATGAAGGTCATTTGGGGCTTTGCAGCGAAAGGTGGCAGTGTGTCAAACATAATCCTGAAAGAGAGAGCGAGAGACAGAGACAGACCAATGAATGCAATAGCAGAACAACAGTAGAGTGCAGTCAGAACTTCACTGAGTCTGGCACGCTTCTTGGTGGGAGACAGGCAGCATGAGCAGAATATGTGATGGGGCCCCGACCATTCATCCTGCCCTTTTGACTTGAGATGTTATTTTTTTAATTGTAATTATTTTGCTTGCCTACTTTGTGTATAACAAGCATCATGGGCCACGAACCATCCCACGCAGTCCTGCCTGACTGGCCAATTATTTTTATCACTTTTGTTTTCTAACTTATTTTTATCTGGTTGACCTTGCCCCCCAGCACTGCAATTTTTTATATAGAGTTGTTTGGTCCCTACTGCCACCTACTCCTGCTTTGAAGCCAATGTGCCAGTCAACAGCCTCATCACTCCCCACCCCTGTCATCAAGCCGGTGTGGATTCACACGGTACACTCCTCCTGGGTTCCCAAATTGAAAAGCAGATACAACAATACATATGTTGTAATATACACTGTGACCACACAAGAAGGATTTTTTTTACTTGATCTTTCTGTCATGGTTGCAGATCTTTGTCCTCTGAATTCAAAGAAAAAAATCATTAATTTAAGTAATGTCATCACCATCATCTTTAAACATCACTGAGGAAGCACCCTTATTAGGAGAAACCTGTTGCAGCTGTTCATCATCATCACTTTTGTGTTCCTGCCTCTGTTCACTGAAGTGGTAACACGGTTTGTTGGGACTGACTTATAGGAAGGTAAGTCACTGTATAGTTTCAGGAGTAAGCCTTGTTTGGCCATCAGAGACATTTCCAGTTGTGCTACATGTCTGAACTTGTACAATTGTGATTATTTTGTATTCCATCTTGTATTCTCCCGGGTCGTGCCTGAAAATAGGCAGGATTGTTGCCTAGTGCACTTACCCGGTTACCAAAAGCTAATAAATAAATAAATATATGCTCACAGTAAACTCTAGTGGGAGAGCAACTAAGAAGCTTAATAGCAAAGGCAGATAGTGCAGGCTAGATATTTTTCTTGTCCAGACATTACTCAAAAGGGTCATCAGTAATATTAATAAGTTGTTCTTGTAAATAGTCATCCACAATATCAGACAAAGACAAAGAAGGCAGCTCCATGATAAACAGATCAGAATTTTCAGTTTCCCTGAATTTTGACCTAAAAGTGTGCGAGTCATCTGTGTGTTTTTCAGAATGACACACCCTTTTCAAGGGCCATGAAAGAGGACATTGTGCAGGACTACCCAATGTTGATGAAGGAGTACATGGTGGCTCTAAGTGGAAACTATTACTGTCACCACCAATAGATATTGCATCATCAGATGCAGCATCCACATCACGCAATTCACTTGTATTGTTAAATACAGTCCATCCTTTTCCTGTGCAATTAATGAAATCAGCATATTTTTGTATTGGAGATAAGAGATATCAATATCTGAAGGAGTCAACTGTTGCAACTTAAACCTAGGGTCAAGAAGAGTGGAAAGAATGAACTTTTGTATGCTGTGATATTGTAAAGTCATTTGCAATTTTGGAATTGCTGTATCAGTCGGTCCATAAGGGATATACCAGATTTGTCTCCTTTTTGGTTAAAACCTCTACCCAGCCTCCTGAGTTCCTTGTTCAATAAATTTTTGATGGGAGTAACCTGGCTTATAGTAGCATTCTCTTTGCTTATCTGTCAAGTTGCTTCCTCAAAGCGAGTCAAGAGCAATGTAAGATACTCCATGAAGCCCCACTGGAATTAATTCAGCACAGCACCATCTGCTACATTGTGCTCCACGGTATATTCTTGGACTGCCTTCTTTTGTGTGAGAAGTCTCTCATACATGTAAAATGTTGAGTTCTATCTTGTTGGAACATCTTGTTTTAGTTGATGTATTGGCAAGCCCTTTTTTTTTCTGGAGCTCAGCAAATAAACCACATGATTTTACACAGTGATTAAAATGGCCACAGATTTTCTTTACAGCTCCCACTAGTGTTACAGTACTGTTGTGACTGGAAAGGAAAGCTCGTACTAACAGATTTAATGAATGTGCAAAGCATGGAATGTGAGAAAAACCACCATGTTTCAATGCACTAACAATATTGGGTGCTATTCACAAAGGGACACCGGTACGCACAAAGGACGTGTATGTGTGGGTGCACAGCTGCATGCCACGCAACACACGTGCGACACGAGGCATGCATGAACAAGCCCAGAACACCCCTAGGAGGATGGGGCATGGCAGGCCGAGGCATGCAGCAACATGCAAGGGCAGGACTGAGACAGCGCAAGATGCCCGGAATGCCCCCTTGACTCCACCATAAATGGGCATAAGGGAGCACTACTCTGCACCGCTATGTGCAGAAATGTGGAACCATGTCCATGAAGGAAGCAAGACTGGCTGCAAGAAATGGGTACCTGGGACCAGCAGAGACCATGGTGCAGGCAGGCAGAGCCATGGGATGAGGCAAAGGTGACAGAGAGGGCAAGAGGCTGCAGTGCCACAACTTCACAGGTGTGCAGGTCACCCTGCTGGTGACAGAGGTCCGCCAGCACTATGACATGCTGTTTGGCCACTGGGAACTCAGCACACCACCCGAGACAAAGGCCAGGATATGGCTGGATGTGCACGTGAGCATCAGTGCCACCAGACTGGAGGCACGCACACTGTCCACCATAAAACACAAGTGGCATGACCTACAGACACAGGTCAAGAAGAAGCTGAGCCGTACACGCCAGTAGCAGAGTGCAACCAGTGGTGGGCCACCCCCACTCACACCTATTGAAAAACTGGTGGCAGATATGATAAGCGACGTCGCCACAGATGGGGAGCCCAAAAGTCTTGACAGCATGCCAGGTGAGTGACCAGAACATGTGCCAGGGGTGGCAGCACTGCACAGCAGAACAGACACAGACAGTAACAAACCTTGCACCCCACCCACAGGGCCCAATGATGACATTGCAGGTGAGGGACCGACTGGGAGCAGTGGCAGTGCTTCGTCGTGGCCAGAGGATGCAGGTACATAGCTGCATGGACACAGGACAGTGCAGTGCACTGGACCACAACACAAGGGCACTAATCTATGTACCCCCCAGAGGTACACCATACAGCCCAGACCCCACACAAGAAGAGACCACACTGCCAGCTACACCCATGGAGGTCCAGCAGAGGAGTGCCGATGGCAGGACAGAGGACCGGCAGCAGGAGGGGGGTGGAGGCAGAGTCACCCCCATGTATGATCAGGCCAACATGGAGGAGATGCCGCTGCCAGACTAGGAGGAGGGGGACCACACGGTGGCTGGACCAGATGGGAGCGCAGAGGAGAACAGCCAGCGGGTGGATGACAGCAACACACCTACCCTGGGGATGGAGGCACATGCTACACCGCTGGATGCCCTGGAGTGTGATGGGCATGCCCCTGAAGGCCCCCCACATGCAAGGCCACGGCGGGCGTACAGCAGTGGCTCGACACTGGCGAGCTACTACCCAGTCCTCTGCCGGCTGGAGCGTTACCAGCTGCAGGCAACACAGGACTGCATGGAGGCAGTACACCGCATGACAGGGGTCCTTGCAGCATCCGTGCATGCACAGGAGTGCCTACCCAAAGGCATTGCTGCAGGCATGCAGGCACAGGTAGGCATGGCCGATGCCATCGATGCAAGCACGCATGCCCAGGACAGGTTCGCAGATTCAGTGGCAGCAGGTGCACACACACAGGAGTGGATAGCTGATTCACTCCATGCCATAGCCGCACACCTGACTGTACAGCCACAGTGACTGCTGGCCCCTGACATGCCACCAGCATTGACCACCGCTGCACACCAGGCAATGCTGTATGACTAGGACCCATGGCCCAAACCAAAGGCCCAGTGCACCACACACACCACAATGGGCACAGATGTCATGGCCCTACATGCACGCTGCGGACAGGGTCCCCAGCATGCCATGCAGCCAATACCCATGCCATGGGGGACCAGGGGAACTGGCCTGGGGTACGGATGCAGAGGTACCCCATTTGCACCTAACACATAGTAACATGGGGGTGCAGACAGCAGCGACAGGCACCCACACTGGCACACACCCAGCACACACCCCACACTGGTACACCCCAGGCACCACTGAGGCACACTACACAGTGGTACACAGCAACACCACATGGGCCAGTGCCGCAGTGTCATATTGACAGGGGACGCAAAAATGAGATAGTGGGAATGCATGCTGGCCACCTACAACCTGTACCGGTGTGCCGCGCACACCGGCATGCATGGCCTGCACTGGCAGGGGCACACGACAGGCATGGCTTGCTGTGCACTGTGCAGATCAGACCTGCGGTGTCATCATCACCATCCTGTGTGACCGCTCACCTGCTGAATGTGCCATGGGCCATGCGATGCCTCATGGCCTGTGCCACCATGCATCCCGCAGCATCCTGTCCTCTGGGTGGTGGCCTACCATCATCCCCTGGTGGCACTGGTCCATATGGTTGCTGCGGTGGCTCCTCACCAGGATCTTCAGAGCATCCATCCAGGGGCTGTGGCACACTATGTTGGATGCATATGTTATGCAGCATGGCACAGGTGGTGAACACTATGCATGCCGTCCCTGGTGCAAGCATCATTGTGTCTCCGGTGTGGTCCAGGCATCGGAACCACATCTTTAGAATGCCAATGGTGCATTCCATGATGCCGCATGTCCGCACGTGTGCTGCATTGAATGCCTCCACTGCAGGGTGCTGGGGTGCTAGGTATGGTGTCAGGAGCATCGTCCTTAGTGGGTATCTGCTGTCACCTGTGGGGTGGGAGGGTACACACACGTTAGGCACACAATACTGCACAGTCTGCAATTATTGCTGCAGGCCAAGAGAGACGCTCACCCAACAGACACCCGTATCTCTCATCCTGTTGGTCCAGATGGCATCACAATGTGCTGTTGTTGAAGATGTGGGCATCATGGCATGAACCCGGGAACCATGCCAGGATGTTAGTGAAGATGTCAGTTACATCACACACCACCTGGCAGTTTATGCTGTGGAACCCCTTACAGTTCCGGTATGCCTCCTTGTTCATGCTTGGTGTGAGTATGGGCACATATGAACAGTCTATCGCACTGACTGTGTTGGGCATGCACTATCTATCCAGGAACCCTTCCTCGACAGCCCTGAGCTCCGCTGCCATTGTAAGGTACACAATGTGTCGGCGTCTGTGGTTCATGAGGGTGTTGGTCACCTGGTGCAGGGCTCTGGACATGGAGGACTGGCACACACCCATCACATCCCCTGTCACCCTCTGGAGGGTGCCTGTGGCATAGTATTGCAGTGCACACAGCACCTTCATTTCCATGGTCATGGCCACGGAGCACCCTGTGTGTGGGCATATGTCATCCTCCACGAGTGCACAGACATAGTGCAGTGTGTCATGGTTGACCCTGTATCACTGCAGGATGTCTGTGGTGTGGAGGCTCCTTGCAGTGAGCCATGGCCTGAACACCCATGGGTGTCACCAGGGCCATCCTTGGTGCTTCTCTATGGTGTCCTCCAGTAGTGGTATGTGTAGCAGTGCCCCAGGGCACATCGTTTGACCTCTGCCTGTTCCACTATTTGTGTCTGCACAGTAGTGTTGCATGCACATGAGTGTGTCCCATGCGTGCTGGGTGGCATGGCACACTTGCCCTATGGGGCATAGACTGCCCATGTGCTGTGGGTGGGCCAGCCATGGGGGATGCCATAACTGCACTGACTATCCTAGCGGCTGCTGCTCCACTGATGCCACTGGGCAAGATGTGCGGCAGGCTTGCCCTGCCATGGCACCTGTACTGTGTCGCATGGTATGTCTACAAGTACAGAGTTCCAGCAGGGGCCATATGGGAGGTCACTGAATGGAGACAGATTAGTGGCATGGTCATATACCTTCAGGTGCATGCCTCATGTCTGGGGGGAGGCTGACCAGGGCATACCTCTCACTGTCACTGCCTTTTCATTTCCATAGGGGACACACCGTCAAAAGGCCATGCTGGTTCTGGATCTGGGTGAGGTGGAAGAGCAGGGACCAGCTGTGGTGGTGAGTCCAGGCCGCAGACTGCCCCAAGACATCATGCTGTGGCTCGACCTGTGGCAGAGCATGTCTAACATGATCTACAGGGATGATGAGGGGGACCTGTGGGCTATTCGTTCCCCCTCACAGGTAGGTGTCGTATGCATGCCTGTGTGTGTACCCCTGTATGTGTGTGTGTGTGTGTGTCTGTGTGTGTGTGTGTGTGTGTGTGTGTGTGTTTTGCACCACTGCATTGCTGCTCTGGCCGGTTCGGCATGTACTGACTCTTGTCCCCTGTGTGTGCTCTTGTCATTGCAGTGTTACCATGGGCCCCTGTTGTGCCTGGTGCTTGAGGAGTTTGCCTTCACTGATATTACCCCACCCCTAGAGGTGATACCATCGACAAGCCTGGAGGAGGTCATGTCGGACTCATCCAACTGAGCCAGAGTTTGGCCTGCCCACCCATTGTGTAGCCTGCTCCTCTGCCATGTGCAGGCATTGTGCTACTGTTTGACAGTAAAGGCCTTTGCCTGTGACACCCTGTGTGTGCCTGTTCTTCACCCCACACTGTGTGCAGGGGGTGGTGCTGTGTGTGTGCCATGTGTGTGGGGCTGGTCATGCTTCTGTATATGGTTCCTGTGGTGCTGGTTGCATATGTACAGGGGGTCGCTGTGCTGGCCATGCAGTGCCAGCTGTGCCTGGCAGGCAGCATGTACGCCATGCTTGGGCCTGTGATCAGGCTGTGGTAGCACGTTCATGTGGCACTTTCTGGCACGTGCCTGGACATACACCACACAGCCCACATCACAGTGTGCCTATCCAGCTGTGTGCACTGTCATGGGTCTGTACGCCACACATGTCGGAACACTGTGCCGGCCAGCCCTGTTGTGTGTGGGGCACGTGTGCCTCCTTATGGCTGCTGTTCAGCCATGTACTCCCTGCGCGGCTCTGTGGTGCACCATTCTGACGTATTGCATGCCATGAATGCATGTCCGGCATGCCGCACGTATGGTATATACGGCCATGCCGCCTGTGCGGCGGGGTAGGTATCCTTCCATGTGCGTTGTTGCACTCCATCTGGTTGCGCATGTCCCTACACAGGATTTGTGTATCCCACGTGGCCTTGGCTTATGCGGCTTCCACGCATATGTGCCACCATAGGGGTCATACGCTCCATGCATGGTGGTGCGTAGCCTTTGTGAATATGGCCCATTGGAGCTATTATCTGAAACTCAGTATAGTCCCAGGGGCCCTAACCACTCCAAAATGTTGTCTTGCCAATTTCCAAAATATTTTCAGCGGTGTGATGCTTACCAAACATATTAATGCAAACAGTTGTCATTCTTTGTCTGCCTTCCTGTACACTGCTGCTTGTGGTGGTGTTTGAAGATGATAGTGACACCCAAATGTGCTGTGATGCAGATGTAATCAGTGGTTTCAGAACTTGTCCACATGGCTGTGGTCAGGTACACAGAACCACATTTATTGTTTTAAAAAGCCTATTTTTTATTTTACTTTGCATACTTTGAGAACAGCCAGAGTCACAAAATATTTACTGCCTGGTCTGTTGTAACATGAAGCAACATATTTTAAAAGGGCTCTAAAACCATCATTCTTCACCACAGAAAATGGCTGCAGGTCCTTGGCAATAAATTCAGCTATTAACTGATTAATTTTTAACATGCCTTGATGTGATCTACTGTAGGCAGTTTTTTGTTCAAGCATCGCAGTAATGGTCTCCTGTTTAGTTCATGCAGGTGAGGAAAAATCATGGGATTGCAGTGGTGAAGCTATAGCTCATCCAAATACTTTTGTCAGTGAAGTTGAACATGTTTTCTTTCTGCCCTGTATCTCAGTCTCTTCACCATCACTATTGTCTGTAAGATTATTTTCATCACAGATATATGTCCCTTGCTCAGGACTGCTACCCAGCCGAATGGTTGGATGTGCTCTTTGCAAATGCTTTTTTAGGGATGTTGTCCCTAACTGGCCCCTCACTTTCCCCCTGCTAACTTCCCAATGATAAAAAGTACAGACAGCAGGACATTCATTTTTGGGACTTATATGAAAATAGCTCCACTCAACTGCGGTAGAACGTTTTGTCATCATGCCGGGAACTGCAGCAGTTTTGGTGGCAGTTATTTCTGACCCTGATCTTGCACACTGTGTCTGACCCCAGAAGAGCGACCATGATTATTATTTTTTTCCACTACTGGCTGTGGCTGCTGGTGGTGCTTGCTATATGTGTTTTTTTTTTCTTTTTGGGTGAGGGAACCCACATGGCATTCTCTATTTCATCAGTATCACACACTGATTCATCACCTCTGGAAGAGCAGAACCTCACTACATCATGATCGTGAACTTGTTCTTGTACATTTACAGCCTCATCTTCATCAGAGGCACTGCTTTCAGATGATGGAGCCCAATACCCATGAGTGGCATATTGTGGAATGCCACACCTAGTGGTATTAGATACAGTACAGCCTTTTCCTTAATCATTGGTTTTCTATTATTTTTAGGTCTAAGTGTTTTGGCTACCTGTTTTTGCATTTTACTTTTATCTGATTTTTCTGTCAGTGCTGATGGTGCTGCATTATTTTGATCAGTGGATTCACCAACATTCTTTCCTTTTTCTGGTTGTGTTGCATCATCTTTTTCATGCTGCATTTCTTCATTTCTATCAATTGTATTAATGACATCTTCAGTACTGAATTTCCCTTTTTTTTGGAAATATTTATATTGTTATGTGTACCAATTTCAACCATACTGCTGATGTTGGCCACATGTTCCATTTCCATAACAGAATCTAATTCTGAATCTATTTTTTCTGGTCCAACTTTAATTGCTTACTTAGCAGTAATAGTTTGGATGCAGAGATGGGCTAAACAGAATCTGAGACATGATAATCCCACCTCAAAATGCATGAGATACTATATGACCTACTAGTAGCTGAGGCACAGAGACAGGAAACATAGAGTCTGTGATGCGACACTCCCCACTTCAAAATATGTATGGCACTATGACCTAGTGGTAGTTCAGACACAGCAATGAGCAACACAGCATCAGAGATGTGACACCCGCATCTCAAAATATGTGTGGCATTATATGACCTAGTAGTAGTTCAGGCACAGTGACGGGCAACACAAAGTCTGAGATGTGACACCCCGTCTCAAAATATGTGAGACACTATATTTATTTGTACATTTATTTATTTAAAAGTTTCACCAGGAAAGGCATACTGAGCAGTGTTACTCATTTACAGATGAGTCCTGGGGGAGAGGTGGAGGGGGACAAGCAAATAAAATACAGAAAACTACAATCAATAATGGTCATATACAAGTGAGACTAGAATACAGGATTATACAGAAATAAGTGCTAACATTAGTAGGAAAACGGTGGTACAATTAAAGACTGAGATTAGTATATTTTACAGCACTGGATAAAATGTGGGTATAGGAGCCAGGAGACAAGACCCAGATATACTCATTGGTAAGGGGCTGAGAACAGGTGACAACTATAAGAGCATGAAGTTTAGGTAAGCAGTGGGCAAGTGAAGCAGGAGGGAGGGGGAGTGGCAGTAAAGAAGAAAAAAGAGGGAGGGGGAGGAAAAGTATGCGTAATTGTAGGAAGGAAAGATAAGGTCTCTTAAGAGGGTGGACAGGACATGAAGGGAGGTGAAGTGATGGATGGGTGGGGAAAGAGTTCCATGGTTTGGGGAAGCAGTGGGAGAAGGCTGCCTTATTTGCAGTGTTGGTCCTGGGAGGGACAATCAGGGTATGAGAATCAATGTTTCTAAGGGAGTGGGAGGGAGGGTGCTTGAGGGGGGGAGAGAAAAGAGGAGAGGTACAGGGGAAAAAGAGAAGAACCAAAATTAGAAACATAGAAACATAGACTTTGATGGCAGATAAGGGCCACTTGGCCCACGTAGCCTGCCCATTCCTCTACCTATTGGATAAGCTGCAGATCCTAGTTAACCAACAGCCTACTTCTTCCTAACCCCCTCCAGAATTGCCTTATGTCTGTCCCATGCATTCTTGAATTCCCCCACTGTTTTTGACCCCATAACCTCCTCAGGAAGGGTATTCCATGTGTCCACCACCCTCTCTGTGAAAAAATACTTCCTCACGTTGCCTCTGAGCTGTTCCCCCTCTATCTTCAAATTGTGTCCCCTTGTTCTTGCACATCTCTTTTTCTGAAAGATGCTACCCTCTTGGACTTTGTTGATTCCCTTGAGGCACTTGAAAGTTTCCATCATGTTCCCCTCTCCCTACTTTCCTTAAGGGTATACATATTAAGCTCCTTTAGTCTCTCTTCATATGGCTTATATTGCAGACCCTGCACCATATTAGTTGCCCTCCTCTGGACTGCCTCCATCTTGTCAATTTCAATTCAATTTCAATTTCAATTTATTGTTGACAAAATAACATTGTCATCACAATTATGTTTAAAAACATATTCTGACAAAATTAGTTAAAACTGTAAATATTAGCTAATCACAATATACCAAAAATTGTTATACACGGAAAAAGACTAAATAAATAAATATCTATTCACATGTCTAATCTTTTGTAAAATTTAAAATATTATCATTAACAGTTATTATTTCATTGTAATTCATTTTTCGTTTGTATAACATGTCTTTTTTTTACTTTCAATTATCCTACACAGTCTGGCTATATTTTCTAAATGTAATACGTTGTTAGTTTTCATCAAGTAATTATACTGGTATTTGGGTTCCATGCCTAAATTCAACAAAATGTTGCTTAACAACAACTTTCTTTCATGTGTATATAAGGGACAAAACAACAATAAATGCATGGTGGTATCATCATCCAGTCCACAAGCACCAACACTCTGTGTAACCAATCCATATGTTTTCCTCAGTTTCTGACTATCCACATAGCCAAATCTGAATTTTGTATATGCCTTTCAAAAAAGATATTCTTGTACACCAAATATTCTGTTAATATTTGTAGATTTGATTTTTTCAAATTCTCTTTCTTGCTGGCTATATAAGTTTTCAATTATTTTCATTAACTATGGATTTGATTACACAGTAGGGAGTGTTAATACTTTGAGTAAGGCAATATAATAATCCATATGGCTTGATAATTTTTTCAAGGATGTGTGTGCTTGGGTACACAAAACCCCTATGTCTATAAATCAACATTTCCTCAAGGCATATTCCAGGATATCTGTTTTCATGCATATTATATACCTTTATTCAGTATGAGCATAATTTCTGTTCAAAGTTACTTTTTACTGGTAACTGTCCTAATTCTAACCTAGTAATACAAGATGAAGCTCCATTAGGGAGGCCCAGAATTTGTCTATACAATTTGTTCATTACTATTTCCAAACCTCCCATGTTTTCTAATCCCCAAATTTCTGCCCCATAAAGTATCTGATTTTTTATTTTTGCCCTTAATACCCTAATTGGGCTACTAACTGAGTGGTCTCCATATTTATATGTAAACCTTGTCAGACTGTTCTTATATTGTTGTTTACTGATTTCATCATTGTTCTTTTATCTTATCTTATTTTATTTAATTGTATCTTGTTGTAAAGCACCTTGATGTTTTGAAAGGCACTTATGTGAAATAGTTATTATTATTATTATCATTATTATTGAATGTATCACTTTTTAAATTTTTTGTATGACTGAAGCTATATGTTCCTTCCATTTTAAATTGAAATTGAAATTGAAAATTATCCCCAAATAACAGAATTTATTTACCTGTTCTATTATTTGATTATTGCATTTGATTCTTACTAAATATCATGCACTTTGTCTTAGCAACATTTTTTCCAGACCATTCTTAATACAATCTTCATTAAATCTGTTGATACTCCTTTTTATTCCCAATTATACAATGGCAAGTACATTTCCTGTATTCTGATTGGTCAGTGGGTGCCTGAGACAGTGATGATATTACACAATAACATCACTGTATGGATGGCCTACTTTACCATTTGCTCTTCTCTTAAGAAACAAAGATAAACATTTTGAATTTTTTTTTATTTTGTATAACATCGAGCCATTGTATAATTGCAATAAAAGGCACTCCAAGGTACGTGTGTTATTGTGTAATAACGTCATTCCTGGGGTGGTGGAAGCACTCAGCTTTGCCTCAGTTCAACCCACCCCATAAAATGGCTGATATTACTATGATAGCACACACCTTGTCGTGCCTTATTGCTTAAATAGCTCATTGAGATCAGAACTACATCATCTGCATATGCCTGGTTGGGGCATCGCCTGGTCCCCAGGCTTGGCATGTGAATCTCCAGGTCAGCTTCCATCCTGTCTATCTCCTTGCAGAGATGGGGTCTCCAGAACTGCATGCAGTACTCCAGATGGGGTCTCACCAACTGTCTGTACAGAAGGATAACAACTTCCTGTTTTCTACTGGTGAAACCTCTCTCTATACATCCCAGTATCCCCCAGCCATCCTTACTGCCTTCTCACACTGCTTGCTTACCTTTAGGTCATCTCATATGACTACTCTCAGATTCCTTTCCATTTTTTGTTGTTGTTAATAACCCCCCATTGTGTACTCTTCCCCTGGGTTTTTGTTTCCCAGGTACATTACTTTGCACTTCTTTGCATTGAATCAAAGCTGCCATACTTTTGACCATTTCTCCAACCTTGCCAAGTCCCTTCTCATCCTTTCCACCCCCCTTGTGTATCAACCCTGTTGCAGATCTTTCTGCTGCCTGCAAAGAGACATACTTTTCCTTCCAGTCCCTCTGCAATGTCACTTATAAAGACATTGAAAAGGATCAGACCCAGTACTGAACCATGCGGTACCCCACTAGTAACCCCCCCTATCTTCGGAGTGGACTCGGTTTACTGTTACCCTGTGCATCCTGTTCTCCAGCCAATTTTTTACCCAGGCTACCAACCTGGGACCCACTCTGTGGATGGCTAATTTGTTTATTAATCTTTTGTGTGGGACTGTGTCAAATGCCTTGCTAAAGTCTAGGTAGGCCATGTCCACAGCCCCTCCCTGATCTACTACTTTGGTCACCCAGTCAAAGAAATCTATTAGATTCATCTTACATGACCTTCCCTCTGTGAATCCATGCTGCCTTGGGTCCTGTGCCACACTGGCCTCTAGGTACTCAACAATTCTTTCTTTCAGAAGTGATTCCATCATTTTTCCTACCACTTAGGTCAAGCTAACAGCTCTATAGTTTCCTGCCTCTGCTTTGCTCCCACTTTTGTGAAGGGGAATTACATCTACCATCCTCCAGTCCTTAGGTACCACACCATCCTCCCATGATTTGTTAAAAAGTGTTGTCATTGGTGTTACTAGTTCTCCCCTTAGTTCTTTTAGAATTTTGGGGTGAATCTCATCAGGTCCCACTGATTTGTCCATCATCAGTTTTAGGAGTTCTTTCAGAACACTGTCATCTGTGAAAGGACTGGTATCGACCCCTATCCAGAGTGCTTCTATTGATTGAATTAGGTACCTCCCCCTCCTCTTCATTCAGTATCCCTGCTTTTTCACTGTCACTCTCTGCCCACCCACCCTCCTCTTTATTAAGCCTCACTATCCCTCCCTTGGTCTTTCTTCATTCCCTAATGTACCTATAAAAGGTTTTATCCCCCTTCTTAACTGAGTTGGTTATATTTTCCTTGGTTTGGGCCTTTGCTATTTTGACTGCCCTCCTCACTTCCTTCTGCTTTAACTGGTACAGTTCTCTGTCCTGCACCTTCTTTGTTTCCTTATACTTCCTGAATGCTATCTTTTTCTTCCTAACCTTCCCCGCCACCTCTTTTGAGAACCATAGTGTTTTTTTCTTTCATTTTGATTTGTTTATTTGCTTCACACAAAGGCTTGTTGCCTCTGTGATGGCAGTTTTGATGTTTCCCCATTGTTCCTCCACTCCTCCTTCTTGCCTGTTTGCTAGTGCTTTCCTGAGGCACTCTCTCATTTTGACAAAGTCAACCCTCCTAAAGTCCAGTACCTTCACTTTTGTATGGCTTGACTCTGCAGCTGTGTTTATCTTGAACCACTCTATTTGGTGGTCACTTGTTCCCAGATGGCTACCCACTTCTAGATCTGAGATCCTCTCTTCATCCCCATTTGAGAGTACCAGGTCTAAGCTTTCTCCCTTCCGAGTGGGTTCCAACACTAGCTGTCTGAGGCATGCCCTCTGTAGGGCATCGAGAATGACCCTGCTCTTGGATGTGGCTGCTGCAAAGGTGCTCCAGTTAACATCTGGCATATTCAGGTCCCCCATCAACAATATCTCCACTTTTTCTGCCATCGTAAGGTTGCCTTCTATCATTCCTTATCCATTTCCTCCCCCTAAGACAGGGGTCTGCATACAACCCCCATATGGAT
Organism: Neoceratodus forsteri; assembly: GCA_016271365.2. Taxonomy (NCBI): domain Eukaryota; kingdom Metazoa; phylum Chordata; order Ceratodontiformes; family Ceratodontidae; genus Neoceratodus; species Neoceratodus forsteri. The sequence goes on along the minus strand of CM028133.1, from coordinate 744,094,570 downwards.
TCCAGTGCCATTTCCAGTCTCCAGGGTGAACCACAGTGCCTCCTCTCCTCCTTGTTTACCCTTTAGTTCTAATGCTTTGATCCCTTCCCTTATGTAGAGAGCTACTCCTCCTCCTCTTCTACCCTCCCAGTCCCTCCTGTAGATTGTGTACCATGGTATGTTGACATCCCAGTCATGGTTCTCTGTGTACCATGATTCTGTGACTGCCACAATATCCAGGCAGCCCTCTTCCATCAAGGCCACCAGTTTTGGGAGTTTGTTAACTAGACTTTGGGCACTGGTACTCATTACCCTCCATCTTTTGATGGCCTTACCCCCTTTCGCCCCATTCATGTCCTTACTGCCCTTGCCTTTTTCACCATTAACCCCAGCCCTTCTCCCTATCAACTTCTCTGTCTTGATGTTTACCTCACTAACTACCCTGATTTTTTGGGGTGGCTAGGATTTCCCTGTTTCTTTTCAGTGCCTCCCCCCTTGACTAGTTTAAATGCTTGCCAATGAAGCATTTAAACCTATCACCTAGGATCTTGGTTCCTCTCCTGGACAGATGCAGGCCATCATGCCAATATAGGCCTGCATCCCTCCAGGTGGACCCCCAGTCCCCAATGAAGCCAAAACCCTGAGCTCTGCACCAGTTTTTCAACCATTGATTGAATCCCATGGTGTGAAGCATCCTAGCTTCACCCATGCAATAGACAGATAGCACCTCCGAGAAGGTTACTGTACATGCTACTTTCCAACTCCACAAACTCCTCCTGCACTACTCTGATCCCTTTCCCAGCCAGGTCATTTGTTCCTAGGTAGATAATGACATCCAGCTCCCTTCCCGTGCAGCTGTTCCCGTGACCCTGAAGATTAGCTCCCTGTTCCTCCATGCCATGGTGCCAGACAGGCACCTTACCTCCCTCTCCCCCACTCCTCCAGTTCTACCCTCCTAACAATGAAGTCCCCCACCAGGAGTTGTTTCCTTCCTCTGTGGGTCCCATACCTCCCTCCTGTGGGTTTCCTTTGTGTAGGTTCACAGCATCCTCCTTGGTCTCCACTGTGGGTGCCTCCATAGAGGAGCCACACTCTGCCAGAACAGCATACAAATTGTTGAGAGGTACAACTCGAGGGATGTGCCTCTGCTCCACCACCCTCACCCTCCCTGAGCCCACTGTGGTCCAACCACTCCTCCTTCTTGGCAACCTCTGAAGCAGCTGCAGTGGCCCTGGTGGTCCCTGGGTGGGAGAGGAGGTTCCCCAAATCCTGGACAACTCAACCTGGAGATGAGCAACCTCCTCCCTCAGCCCAGAGAGGTGCCTGCAGATGGGACAACACTGCATCCTCCAGAACATCTCTCAGAAGACTGCCGCTCCATAGCCACTGCACTGCAACACCTCCATCATGTCTTATTTGTGGCCCCATAACTGTTGTTTTGCATGCTTACTCTTTCCTCTCAATGTTTATTTATATATTTGATTTTTTCTCTCCCTACTTTCCTACTTCATCCGTGCCCTTAAAGCTCCTGCTTTTTCTGTTCTGGGACAGGAAGTTCCAGTATTCCTCAGTAGTCTCCTTCTTACTTGCTCAGAGTCAGACCTTTAGCAGTTGGGGTGATGTAGAGCTACTCTTTTCCTTCTAGGATGGTTAGTCTTTTGTGCCTCTGTGATCACTCCCTTCCTGCTTCCAAACAGGAAGTTCCTGTTTTCAGTCAAATCCTGTGCCCATAAAAGTGGAACTGGCTAAGGGTGGGGGTTGGAGGGGAGGGAGGGACGGCTATATAGTTCCAATAGAGTAGTAACAGCACCTCCTTCCTCTCGCTGTTCTCTGCCAAAAGCTATATAGGGCAGTTTTAAATCCAAACACCTGGCTTCCTGCTGCCTAAGTCTGCCACAACATCTGCACTGGTGCAATGGGCATGGTATCAGTCATCAAGAGGGGGAGAGAGAGATTGGCAGAGGTCACAGTTGTGGGTGCATGGAGGGAAGCTGAGAGCAAAACAGCAGAAAGGATGGAAAAGAGTGCCCAATCTGGTTAGAGAAGATTTGGAAGTGGCATTGTAGATTATATCCCTGTAGTCAAAAGCAGGGACGATCATTTTCTGGACAAGTGTTTGGGGGCTGGCAATGAAATACACCCATGGTTCCTGTACAAAGGGCACCAAGTTTGGGGTGCAGCCTTTTGTTGATGGCATCTACATGTCCAGAAAAGTCAAGGTGTTGGTCAAGCCAGACCCCGAGATATCGAAAGGAGGTAGCATCCTCAAGCAAGGTCCCACCTAGGAAGTGGAAGAAAGGGGAAGGGGAGCCAAAAGAGTCATGGAGACAGTATTCTTGGCATTCAAGAACAGCTGATTTGAGCATAACCAGAGCTGAACCTTGTCAAAGTCATGCTGAAGTCTAGACGCTACATCAGAAGGGGAGGGACCAGAGGTACACAGGATGGTGTCATCCGCATACATGTGGATAGAGATGGAGGGGCAGACAGCAGGAAGGTTATTAAGGAAGAAAAAGAATAGCAGCTGCCCAAGTACAGAGCCCTGCAGAACTCCAGTGTTGATGAGGAGGGGGGAGATAGTAAGTCATTAATACGAATGAATTGCATCCTTCCCGCATGGTAGGAATGGAATCAGTTGGTGGCTGCAGCTGAGAGTCCAGCAGCAGAGAGTTTGGCAAGAAAGTGAGGATGGGAGATAGTGTCAAAAGCCTTGGCTACTACGACAAAGCTAGTAGTGGTGATGAGGCCCAGGTCCATGCCAGTGAGGATGGAGTCAGTGAGCCCAACGAGGGAGGATGTGGTGGAGTGGAACTTCTGGAAAACAGACTGGAAAGGAGTGAAAAAGGAGGAGGAGTCAAGGTAGGAGAAGAGTTGGGATAATACCACATGTTCCTGGAGCTTGGCAAAGAACGGGAGAAGAGAGGCCAATAATTACCATATGACCTAGTAGTATTTCATTCACAGAGATAGGCAACACAGTCTGAGATGTGAAACCCCCTTCACAATCTGTATGATACTGTGACCAAGTAGTAGTTCAGGCACAGAAACCCAGAGTCTGAGATGTGACACACCCCTTCTCAAAATACGTGAGTCACTATATGACTTAGTAGTACTTCAGGCACAGAGATGGGCAAAACACAGAGATGGGCAACACAGAGTCTGAGATGTGAATCCCCCCAAAAATACATGAGGCACTAAATGACATACTATAACTTCAGGAACAGAGATGGGCAACACAGAGTCTGAGACATGATACCCCCTCTCAAAATACGTGAGGCACTACATGACGTAGTAGCTCAGGCACAAAGAAAGGCAACACAGAGTCTACGCCACAGCATTATGACCTAACAGTAGTTCAGGCACAGAGATGGGCAACACAGAGTCTGAGATATGACTCCCACTTTAAAATCTGTACAGCACTATGACCTAGCAGTAGTTCAGGTGCAGATATGGGCAACGCAGAGTCTAGGAGAGTTTGATCTTTCAGGGCAGCACAGAGATGGGCAACACAGAGTCTGACATGAGAGTGACACCCCCTTCAAAATCTGTACAGGCGCTATAAGCTCCCTACCTCAAAATTACTGAGTCACTGTGACCATCAGACAGAGTCCTCCTGTCCTGTCTGTCTCTGTTGTCCTTAATTTTTTTTATGTCTTTTTTCTGCACTCTGCTGTTGTCTGCTGTTGAATTTGCTGTTCTCTCTCTCTCTCTCTCTCTCTCTCTCTCGCTCTGTCTCTCTCTCTCTCTCTCTCTCTCTCTAACAAACACAGGTGCTTTTTTCCATTTTTTACAATGGAGTCTGCAATGTCTGCACTCTACTGTAGAGGTGTTGTGACGTTAAACTTCGCCTGCAGAAAATTCACACTTCGCAGTATTCGAAGAGTTTTAGGAACACTCTGAAACTCCCATTTGTGTGATTTACGTGAAATGTTTGGTGAAATTTGCCATTTTTTAATGCAAAGCATGAATTCTGTGGGTGGCGTGCTAAATTCATGGGCAAACTTTTGTGCTCCACACTGAAATCAGTGAACTTCTCGGCCCGAAATTTGTGAATTAACTCGTGGAGTGAATTTCTCGGACTTCGCACACCTCTACTTTGCTACTGTCTACTCTGCCCTCTACTGTTGAATTCATTGATTTCTCTACTCTCTCACTTTCAAACAGAAAAAAAATTCACAAACATTAAAAATGCTTTTTTTATTAATAAGAGTACTCTGCAGTCTCCTGTAACATTTGCACTCTGCTATTGAATTCATTGGTCTTTTAGTGTCTACTCTCCTTCTGTCCCTCTCTTTCACCCTCTCCTTCTCTGACAACAGGATTTTTGCCTATTTTTGGAACTTTTCACATACACACATACACACACACATGCACACGCACATGCACACACACACACACACACACACACACACACCCACACATATACACGACTGTCTCCATTGAATGCAAAGCCCCAAATGCGTTCGATACTCACTTTCCTAGAGATGTCCTGTGGTGGCTGACACAGAGGATTGGCAAGAACATGTGTCAGTCACAGAACGGAGAACTTCATTGGTTGGCTCCCTTCAGTGCCCTACCATCAGGATGTTTCCCTTTGTTGGTCAAGTAATGGTCCAGAAACTTGGGAGTCTTCGACAGAGATCGGGAAAAAAGAAATGCTTTTTTTTTAATTTTCTGCACATTTATGTGCCCTGCCCTGCCTTTTCCATGCAGTACTGGTGGTAAGAGTGTTATTCCATACCAGACCACACTTCCAAACTGGACAAAGTCTGCAATTTGGGTCGCAGCATGAAAGACTCAGCTTTTCTGGTCAGAGATGAATTGGCCCATGTTCAGTGGGTGCTTGGAACCACACCTGAGCTGATTTGCCCATCCCTAGTGTGTATAGCATCAAAGGATTCTATGCACACCTAAGGTATGGAACAGTGCTTCCCCTGGATTGGCATGCTCCAGATACCAAACAGCTGGGTGGATGGCGAAATTCAAAGTAAACTCAGACACCACCTTAGAGAAAAAACTTAGGGTTAGAACACAAAGGCACCCAGTCTTTGTGAAAAACAAATAGGGCTGTTCACACCTGGGAGCCTGTAACTCCAAAATCCTTCAAGCAGAGGTAATAGTGAATAAAAATAATGCCTGCCACGACAGAGAGAGTAGCTTGCAAGTATCACCCAGCTCAAATAGAGACAAAACAAGTCTTCTCAAAACAAGTTCAAATCCCAGGCCAGGGTTGGGTTGCAAATATGAGCCTTCAAATGTAGAATGCCTCACAGGAATGGACGGTCCATGTCCAGCTGGGCCACCATGCAGTCATCAAGTGGGACATGGCAGGCTAATACAGTATAGCAGACAAGTGCACCATTAGAGAAGTCTTTTACTCCTGCTTCTGACCAGGGCAGCAAGTATTGTAGAAACTGGCTCACCGGATAGGTAAATGGGTCCAGGTGATGAGAAGTGGCTCACAGAGCAAAACATTTCCACTTGAAAGAAAAAGTGCCCTGGTGGAGGGTTTTCATGTGGCCATCAGGACATCAGCCCCCTTAGGAGGTACAGTACTTTGAATTTGGCAATGGCTACATTTTCAGGGGCCAGACAAGAAGGTGAAGTAACCTGTTATCGGGATGAACCAAGCTTCCCAGCTCCTGAGACAACAGGCCCTAGAACATGGGCAGGGGCACTGGAGGCTCCACTGCCAAGTGTGGCAGAAGTGGAAAACCATATCTTGTGAGATCAAATGGCAGCCACTAGTATCAATGTGGTGCCCTCCATCTGGAGCTTGATTAGCACCCTCAGAATGAATGGGAAGGGGAGAGGCATAAAGGAACCTCCCTTTTCGAGAGAAGGACAACACATCTTGCCAGAAAACTCCAGGCCCTGCAGTAAGCAAACAGAAATGCTACAGTTTTGCGTTGACTGGGGAGGCCAGAAGGTTCAACTCTGGATGACACCACCTGATGAACAGGTCTTCTACAACTGAAGTCAGCGCCACCCACTTGTGCATGTGAGACTGTATCAGGCTGAGCCTGTCCACAAGGACATTTTGGATGCCTGGAACATCAACGACTGACAGTTCGAGACCAAGTTCTAGAGCCTAGTACCAGACCCTCATTCCTTCTCAATACAGAGGATGCAAATGTATCCCCCCTTGTCAGTAGATGTACTGCACTATACTGATGCTGCCCATCTGAACCAGCAGATGGCCCAGGGATAGATGGGTCTGGAAGGCTTGTAAAGCATACGGAACTGACCTCTTCTTTAGGATGTTGATGTAGAGCACAGTCTTTACTGTGGACCAAGTCCATTGAGTCTAATGAGGCCCAGTTGTGCCCCTCCCCCAGCCCAATCCTGAAGTGTCTGTTGTAAGAATCTTCTGATGGAAGGAAGGAGGAAGGGAATCCCTTTCAACAGGTTGCTAGGTTCCATCCACTAAAGCTGCGCCTTTTTGACCAAGAGGAGACTAGAACATGATGTTCTAGGTTGATGGTGCATTGGTCTTATTGGACCCTGAACATCTACTGGGGAATCTGCATGTGCAGCCTGGCCAAAGGTACCATGACAATGGTTGTGGCCATGAGGCCCAGGAGTCATAGGAATGTTCTGGTCATGACATATCTGCTGTTGTAAAGCAGTCAGGCCTGAGCCATCAGTTGATCTGGCCTGTCTGATGACAAAAAAGCAAAGCCCTGAGAAGTGTCCAGCTCTGCCCCAATGTACTGCAGGCACTGAGCAGGGATAAAGAATAATTTTGGCAGAATGACCGTGAGCCCCAGGGCAAGGAACTGCTGCCTGGTATGCACTAAAGTTAGGAGCAGAAGCTCCCTGGACTGTGATTTGATCAACCAGTCATCCAGAAAATGGCAGATGAACAGACATCCCCCCTCCTGAGGGCAGCTGCAACCACCGCTGAGCATTGGTGAAAACTTGAAATGCAGAGGACAATTGAAGGGGCAATGCCCGGAACTGATAGTGTTCCTCCAGCAGGTAGAACCTAAGGTACAGCTAGAGGGGGGCACACACATTAATATGTAGGTATGCAACATGCATCTCAAGTACCCATCCCATATACACAGAAGGGGCAGCAGTCACTGAGAGTTCACTATCCCAACCTTTTTGTACTGGATCTAAAGATTGAGATCATGTAGGACCAGAATGGGCCATAAATCCCATGTAGATTTGGGGAACAGGGAGAAGTGGGAAAAGAAGACACCATGTCTTAGAGCCTTGGGAACTGGTGCAATGGCTCTTTTGAAGTAAGGTGAGAAATGCTCCCAGCAGCACTGGAATGTGACGTGGAGGGAAGCTGAATGAACTGGAGGTGGTTCTGGAGGCCACAGAAGTCTGCTGTGATCACCCACCACCTGTCCAGGGGAACAGAGAACCGACCCATTACCACCACCACCTGATGAATGGGAGGGCTAAGAGGGAGTCACGCTGAGGTAGCACCTATGGCTGGGGTGGGCTACACCATCTCCTCTGTGGATCTTACCAGTAATGGATGTAGGGGCGGTTAAGGCTGTGGCTGCCTTATGCTTACCCAGGGGCAGGTGCCCATCTGGGGCCTATTGGAGGCATGACGAAAGGGTACCCACTGGCCACCTTTGTTGACACTTGCGATATAAAGGCTGGACCAACTGCACTATCCAGCCCTAAGCCTGTAGATTAGAAAGCGTATCTTGCCCATCTTCCTTGAAGAGTTGGTAGCCTCTGAAGGGGCAAACAAAAAGAAAGGCTTCACCACATTAACGCGTACCAGTAGTTGCTGCCATACAAAATCAAGGCGACAAACCTCTATAATGATAAATCCAAAAAGTAGTATTGTGCAAGGAACCACAGTGCACTTGTTGTTGCTGATACAAAATAGCTTTTGTGGATATCCAGTAAAACTATTTTGTATCAGTACAACAAGTGCACTGTGATTCCTGTCAATCACTACTTTTTGGATTTAGCCTCTGAAGGGGGCATACAGACTTGACTGTTGCCCATCAAGGACAAACTCAGGCACCTTGAGCCAGGAATGCTTTCTCAAGCAGGGGCCAACCGCAGTGGCTCCAACAGAAACAACAGTGTCAACGTAGACAGAATACAAAGGATGTTTGCTCACAGCAGCCCTCGAGTGGAGGACCCTAAAGGATTCCAGCATCTGGAGACTGTCTGAAAAGGCACAAGGCAGGAGCAACAGCTTGTCCCAAGATGTTGGGGTCTGCAACTTGACCAAGTGGGCAATATGGTGTAAGACCTACATTGCAAATACAAAAGTTGTTGCCCTATGAGGACTCACCAGCTAGACCCCTTCTCCAGGGGAGACAGTAGAGATGCAAGCAGAATGCCCAGTTAGGAGGGTAGCCCAGAGGGAGCCTAGCATTGGAGGTCCACCAGCCTGTGCACAGCTGGAAGCAGGGGAGATCCGTAGCAGTGAGGCATAGCTCTATACCCTGAGGCAGCCAGCAAAGCTTCAGGGTGCTGTGCTTTAGTACTACCTCCATAGCTGTCCAAAATGTTGGCCTCACTGTGAAGAGGAGAGACAGATGGGGACATCAGAGGCAATGTAAGCTGAGCCAAGGCTGTACCCACTGAAGAAGGCCATAGAGGCAGACCCATATGGTCTCCCAGCTCCAATAGTCCTTTCTCCATCCTCATCTCCTTGCCCTAAAAGGGGCACAAGAGACAGTGATGACCAGAATCAAAGATGACATGTCGCCAATGCAGGGGATGGTGAGGGGCAGTGCTAGAAAAGCCTGACATCACTGAGCCCAATGCCGAGGCTCCTGAAGATCCCTATAGGCATCAGCATTGACAGAATGCCTAATAGAGCCTGGGTGGGCCAACATCAGACAAGTATAGGCCATAGAGGATGAGGCAGGGGGCCGTCCAGATCACTTGTTCTGGGAATCCAGGTGTAGCGTTTTGTGAGAGTAAGTTTCCAGGATGGCAGGCCCAAGCACTGTGTGCCCAATGGAAAATGGCCACCATCCACTAGGGAAACAGGAGAGGGAGTGGTGGTGTTCTTTTTCCAAAAGAGAGAAAAGAGAGAAAAATGAAAAAAAAAGTTGAAAACAGAAAAAAAAGAAATGTTAGAAATAAATGGTTGAATAAAACATTAGAGTCTCTGAAGGGTCTTATGTGTGATGGTCAAGGGTGGAAAAGAACTTAGTTGGGTGAAGGGTCACCCACAGTTATATACAGAGTACATCAGCATGATGGCATCACCATGGGCAGCCCTTGTAGACTGCTAGCTTGAAAAGTTTCCATGTGGTCCTAGTGCCTGGCAGCTATAGTTCCAAAGATGTGACCTGCTGAAAGAGATATCCTTGAAAAAGGTCTTGAAATCTATTATTATCCACATGACAGGTACAGCGTGGGCAATCACAGAGCAAGCTTCCACATACTTCCCCCTTCAATTTACCTCAAACTTGCCATGAAGGGACCACCATGTAGTTGAAAACGTGAGAGGGCAGTTCAGGCTCCATGCTCATTCAATCCTTGACCTCTTGTGAGACAGCCAACAAGGATGCCAATTAATGTTTATTGTGTTGTTGTTTTTTTTTTGTAATGTGAACACATGCCGACTGGGAACTACACTGAGACTACCACATCTCATTTCACATAGTCCACTGAACAGCCATCAGGTGATAATGGCTTTCGACCACTACTGATCTGTGCTAGATTTGAACCCAACACCTAGAGGTGAAAGGCTCCTTAACACACTACCAGTCCACTGAGCCATCCAGTTCTCCACTAAGAATCTATGCTTATCAGATTTTGAAAAACATTTGGCCTGACCTGTGGAAGAATCTTACGACCTACTGTAGACATGAATGCCATTTCCTAATCTGAGTTAGCACTGACCTTTGTGGAACCCATGTCCTTGCAGTCCTCAGCTCCTACAATTTCAGAAAGAGGGTCCCCTTCTTTTTTTCTCATTCCATTTCTGTCCCCAGGACTTCTTATTTTCCCATTTGGGTCAGACTGTTGAGAAGCAGTAAAAGAGAAACTGTGCTCTGCTCCCTCCAACGATGTGGCCCTCTGTGAGGATGCACTTTCAGTATCGCTCTGCAAGACAGTATGAAAACAATCATGCTTTTAGCCTAAGACTACTGACCAAGGAGAGGTTTTGAAAACTCACACATTTATTATTCCTGCCCAGTTGTCTACTTTTACTGGTCCTGTGGGATATTTGTGGGGATCCCTATGCATGCTGGCAATGCTCATGGAATCTCCCACTGACCAGGAATGGGTCTTAGCACTAATTTTTAGCCAATGTCTGCTCACAGCCCAAATCCAAAACAGCCTTAACTGTTTGGTTCCCCAATTTACACTGGAATTATATATGGGTTTCTGGCCTTGGACTCATGTGGGGTGTAGCTGTGCATTCTCAAAAGTCTGTAATGTCACAGTGCACGCAGTCATGAAACTTGCAGATGTGCTCTACTTTACCACAGTGAAAGCAAACAATGTAATTATCAGGTCTATAACCTGTGCCCCCACCCCCATTTTGGGTCATTGAACAGCAGGATCTTGTCACTGGGGAAATTACACCAGGTCCTAGGATTACATAAAACACTGTAATGAATTTGTTAATCTGAATACTGGACACAAATACACTATTACAGATTTTTCAACATGCAATACATGCAATGTGGTTTATCTAGCAACTTGTTATAGATGTCCAGCTTTCTGTATAGGCAAAATGAAATGTAGATTGAGAGATAGAATAGCAGAGCATATTCATAGCATTGATAAAAAAAATGACATCAGTGCTTTGACCCCACATGCGCAGAATGCCAATGAGAAGGTGAAGAATGTACTGTAAGTTCAGTTTTCAAGTTGTTGAACAGGTGTATGATAATGTATGGGTAGGGCTGACCATGATAAAAGGTCACTGAAGAGAAAGTCATTTGGGCAGCATAAATTACATGCAGGGAGTCCCCCTGGTCTGAACAGTCACTTTCAGTTGTCACTATTTCTGGTGTAAAAACCTTTTGCAGATGACATGATGAATTAGATTGCTGCTGTTATGTTTAAGCAATAAGGCATGGCAGGGGGTGCGTTATGGTGGGATAATGGCCCACCTCAGGTGGGTTGAAGCAAGAGTTGAAGCTGAGTGGTTCCACTACCCAAGAAGGGCCATTATCTCACCATAACACACATTATGAAGTGCCTTATTGCAATAGTGTAATAGGTCAATCAGTATTATCTATTTATTTATTTATTGGAGATTCGGAAATACCTTTACAAAGGTTCCACATCACAAATGTTACAAATGAGAAGAGACGTTACATAACAGTACAGCAGTACATAGTCAGGTAGTTACATTATCAGTAGTTACAGAGGCATTTGTGGGTCTTGCAGAGAGAAAACTAGTGCAAGTTAGAGCAAACATGCAAAACAAATGCATATAATTCATTATACACTCAAGATCCTTTAGACAGTGCCTATGTTCAAAGGGTCTAGGGTCATATGCAATAATACATCAATAAATGTTAAATATGTATGGCTGGGATAGCATAGCATCAGTAAGTTATGTTACATATATACAGTTGAGAATGAGCAGAGATATACAGCATTAGCACTACAATAGGAAGCTTTTTGGAATACAGTGGGATGAACCATAAATTTATTGTGATTAGTAAATAAAAATTAAATGGAAAAGTTCTGTGATTTAAATTGCTAAAAAATACAAATAAATAAAAAAGAAAGAATAAAGTATTGTCATTTGTCCTGTGGTATTCGTAGTTTGCCAGTAGGTGGCTCCTATGTTGCATGATTGCAGCAAATATGGGCAGAAACCTGGAGCAGTTTCATAACCACAAACAAGTTGTACTACAAATCTGAAGCGATCAGCATCTGCACTTGTTCTCATTAGATAGGCCGTTTTTCTGAAACCTGCAGTTACTATAGTCACCAAACGTAGCTCAAAAGTAACATCATTTTCAGTTTCACTCCTATTCAGCTCCCGCTGCGCTATGCAAGCTGCCACCTGTTACAGTTTCCAGTTGCCTGCCATTCAGTCTCTTCTTTCATTCTGCTTTCACAGATAAGCATTTTTTTCTGAAGCCTGCTATGACATTTTAACAAACCCCGCAATCGGCAGGAATTTGGGTGCTTGGCACTGATCGGGAGAAGAGAGGCCAATAATTACCATATGACCCAGAAGTATTTCATTCACAGAGCTAGGCAACACAGTCTGAGATGTGAAACCCTCTTCACAATCTGTAAGATACTGTGACCTAGTAGTAGTTCAGGCACAGAAATGGGCAACCCAGAGTCTGAGATGTGACACCCCCCTTCTCAAAATATATGAGTCACTATATGACTTAGTAGTACTTCAGGCACAGAGATGGGCAACACAGAGTCTGAGATGTGAACCCCCCAAAAAAAATACATGAGGCACTAAATGACATAGTATTAGTTCAGGAACAGAGATGGGCAACACAGAGTCTGAGACATCACACCCCCTCTCAAAATACATGAGGCTCTATATGACCTAGTAGTTCAGGCACATTGAAAGACAACACCACAGCAGTATGACCTAGCAGTAGTTCAGGCACAGAGATGGGCAACACAGAGTCTGAGATGTGACTCCCTCTTTAAAACCTGTTCAGCACTATGACCTAGTAGTAGTTCAGGTGCAGATATGGGCAATGCAGAGTTGAGGACAGTATGATCTTTCAGGGCAGCACAGAGATGGGCAACACAGAGTCTGACATGAGAGTGACACCCCCTTCAAAATCTGTACAGCGCTATAAGCTCCCTACCTCAAAATTACTGTGCCACTGTGACCATCAGACAGAGTCCTCCTGTCCTGTCCTGTCTGACTCTGCTGCCCTTAATTTTTTTTATGTCTTTTTTGCTGCACTCTGCTGTTGTGTGCTGTTGAATTTGTTGGTCTCTCACTCTCTTTCTCTCTCTCTCTCTCTCACACTCTCTCTCTTTCTCTCTCTCTAGCAAAAACAGGTGATTTTTTTCCATTTTTTTACAATGGAGTCTGCAATGTCTTCACTCTTCTGTAGAGGTGTTGCGAAGTTAAACTTCGCCTGCAGAAAATTCACGCTTCTCAGTATTCGAAGAGTTTTTGGAACACTCTGAAACTCCCATTTGCATGATTTACACGAAATGTTTGGTGAAATTTGCCATTTTTTAATGTAAAGCATGAATTTCATGGGTGGCGTGCTAAATTCATGGGAAAAATTGTGTGCTCCGCACTGAAATCCGCGAACCTCTTGGCCCGAAATCTGTGAATTAACTCATGGAGTGAATTTCTCGGACTTCACACACCTATACTTTGCTGCTGTCTACTCTACACTCTACTGTTGAATTCATTGATTTCTCTAATCCCACACTTTCAAACAGAAAAACAATTCTCAAACATTAAAAGAGCTTTTTTTATTAATAAGAGTACTCTGCAGTCTGCTGTAACATTTGCACTCTGCTATTGAATTCATTGGTCTCTTAGTGTCCACCCTCCCTCTGTCCCTCTCTCTCGCCCTCTCCTTCTCTGACAAAATGATTTTTGCCTTTTTTTGGAACTTTTCACATACACACACATGCACACGCACACACACACATACACACATATATATAACTGTCTCCATTGAATGCCAAGCCCCAAATGTACTCGATACTCAGTTTCCTAGAGATGTCCTGTGGTGGCTGACACAGAGGATTGGCTAGAACTTGTGTTAGTCATAGAATGAAGACCTTCATTGGTTGGCTCCCTTCAGTGCCCCAGCATCAGGATGTTTCTCTTTGTTGCTCAAGTAGTGGTCCAGAGACTTGGGAGTCTTTGGCAGAGATCAGGAAAAAATATATGTTTTTTTTTAAATTTTCTGCACATTTCTGTGCCCTGCCCTGCCCTGCCCTGCCTTTTCCATGCAGTACTAGTGGTAAGAGTGTTATTCCAGACCAGACCACACTTCCAAACTGGGCAAAGTCAGCAATTTGGGTCGCAGCATGAAAGACTCAGTTTTCCCAGTCAGATCCGAGTTGGCCCAGTCCAGGGGGTGTTCGGAACCACACCTGAGCTGATTTGCCCATCCCTAGTGTGTATAGCATCAAAGGATTCTATGTATATCTAAGGTATGGAACAGTGCTTTCCCTGAATTGGCATGCTCTAGATACCAAACAGTTGGGTGGATGGCGAAATTCAAGTAAACTCAGACACCACCTTAGTGAAAAAACTTAGGGTTAGAACGCAAAGGCACCCTGTCTTTGTGAAAAACAAATAAGGCTGTTCACACCTGGGAGCCTGTTGCTCCAAAATCCTTCAAGCAGAGGTAACAGTGAACAAAAATAATGCCTGCCATGACAGAGAGCGTAGCTTGCGAGTATCACACAGCTCAAATAGAGACAAACAAGTTTTCCCAAAACAAGTTCAAATCCCAGGCCAGGATTGGGTTGCAAATAGGAGCCTTCAAATGTAGAATGCCTCACAGGAATGGACGGTCCATGTCCAGCTGGGCCACCACGCAGTCATCAAGTGGGGCGTGGCAGGCTAATACAGTATAGCAGACAAGTGCACCATTAGTTAAGTCTTTTAGTCCTGCATCTGAACAGGGCAGCAAGTATTGTACAAACTGGTTCACTGGATAGGTGAATGAGTCCAGGTGATGAGAAGCGGCCAACAGAGCAAAACACTTCCACTAGAAAGAAAAAGTTGCCTTGGTGGAGGGTTTTCATGCGGCCATCAGGACATCAGTCCCCTTAGGAGGTACAGCACTTTGACTCTGGCAATGGCTGCATTCAAGGGTGTAGACAGGCATACTCACTGTACACATTTGTGTACAGTTTTGTTGAGTGCCTGTCACAAACCATAAGCCACTCTGTTAATATTATCATTCTAATCTGTAGTATTTGGGTTAGTGTAGGCCACTGAGGAGGGTATGATACATGTATAACCTCTTTAGAGAGCAGAGGAATCATCTGACAACAATCTGACTTGTTTGGAAGGGGGTGCCATTTGGAAGGGATGTATACATTTTTTAATTGGGGGGGGTGTAACTGTTGGAGATTGTGTACAAAATGGAAATTTCTTGCTACACTCCTGCATTTTCAGGAGCCCAGCAAGAAGGTAAATTGACCTGTTGTCGGGATGAACTAGGCTTCCCAGCTCCTGAGACAGTAGACCCTAGAACAGGGGCTGGGGCACTGGAGGCTCCACTGCCAAGCCTGGCAGAACTGGAAAACCATATCTGGTGAGGTCAAATGGGGGCCACTAGTATCAATGTGGTGCTCTCCATCTGGAGCTTGATAAGCACCCTCAGAATGAAAGGGAAGGGGGGAGGCATAAAGGA
The DNA here is from genome assembly GCA_016271365.2 of Neoceratodus forsteri. Classification (NCBI taxonomy): domain Eukaryota; kingdom Metazoa; phylum Chordata; order Ceratodontiformes; family Ceratodontidae; genus Neoceratodus; species Neoceratodus forsteri. Next base: position 744,079,301 of record CM028133.1, on the reverse strand, counting down.
ACCTCCTTTTTCGAGAGAGGGACAACACATCTTGCCAGAAAACTCCAGGTCCTGCAGTAAGCAAACAGAAATTCTGCAGTTTTGCATTGACTGGGGAGGCCAGAAGGTCCAGCTCTGGATGACCCCACCTGATGAACAGGTCTTCTACAACTGAAGTCTGCACCACCCACTAGTGCATACGAGACTGCATCCGGCTGAGCCTGTCCACAAGGACATTTTGGATGCCTGGAATATCAATGACTGACAGTTCGAGACCAAGTTCTAGAGCCCAGTACCAGACCCTCATTGCTTCCCAATACAGAGGGTGCAAATGTATCCCGCCTTGTCAGTCGACGTACTGCACTACACTGAAGTTGTCCATCTGAACCAGCAGATGGGCCAGGGTCAGATGGGTCTGGAAGGCTTGTAAAGCATACTGAACTGACATCTTCTCTAGGATGTTTATGTGAAGAGCAGTCTTTACTTTGGACCACGTCCCTTGAGTATAATGAGGCCCTGTTGCGCCCCCCCACCCAAAGCCTAATCCTGAAGTGTCTGTTGTGAGAATCCTCTGATGGGAAGAAATGAGGAAGGGAATCCCTTTCAACAGGATGCTGGGTTCCACCCACTAAAGCTGCACCAGTTTGACCAAGAGGAGACTAGAACATGATGTTCTAGGTTCGTGGTGCATTGGTCTAATTGGACCCTGAACGTCTACTGGGGAATCTGCATGTGCAGCCTGGTTAAAGGTACCATGACAATGGCTGTGGCTATGAGGCCCAGGAGTCATAGGAATGTTCTGGTCATGACATATCTGCTGTTGTAAAGCAGTCAGGCCTGAGCCATCAGTTGATCTGCCCTGACAGCAAAAAAGCAAAGTCCTGCGATGTGTCCAGCACTGCCCCAATGTACTGCAGGCACTGAGCAGGGGTAAAGAATAATTTTGGCAGAATGATCGTGATCCCCAGGGCAAGAAACAGCTGCCTGGTATGCACTAAGGTTAGGAGCAGAAGCTCCCTGGACTGTGATTTGAGCAACCAGTCATCCAGGTAATGGCAGATGAACAGACATCCCCCCTCCTGAGGGCTGCTGCAACCACTGCTGAATTGGTGAAAACTTGAAATGCAGAGGACAAGTAAAGGGGCAATGCCCGGAACTGATAGTGTTCCCCCTGCAGATGGAACCTAAGGTACAGCTAGAGGGAGGCACACACATTAATATGCAGGTATGCAACCTGCATGCCAAGTGCCCATCCCATAGACACAGAAGGGGCAGCAGTTCCTGAGGGTTCACCATCCCGACCCTTTTATACTGGATCTAAAGATTGAGATCATGTAGGGCCAGAATGGGCTATAAATCCCATGCAGATTTGGGGACCAGGGAGAAGTAGGAAAAGAAGCCAGCATGCCATAGAGCCTTGGGAACTGGTGCAATGGCTCTTCCGAAGTAAGATGAGAAATGCCCCCAGCAGCACTGGAATGTGACCTTGGGGGAACATGAATGAACTGGAAGTAGTCCTGGAGGCCACAAGAGTCGGCTGTGATCACCCACCACCTGTCCAGGGGAACAGAGAACCGACCCCTTACCACCATCACCTGACAAATGGGGGGGCTAAGAGGGAGTCACTCTGAGGTAGCACCCATGGCTTGGATGGGCCACACCATCTCCTCTGTGGATCTTGCCAGTAATGGGTGTAGAGGTGGGCAGGGCTGTGGCTGCCTTATGCTTACCCAGGGGCAGGTGCCTGGCTGGGGCTTATCGGAGGCATGACAAAAGGGTACCCACTGGCCACCTTTGTTGACAGGTGTGATATAAAGGATGGACCGGCCGCAGTATCCAGCCCTAAGCCTGTAGGTTGGAAAGAATGCCCTGCCCATATTCCTTGAAGAGTTGGTAGCCTCTGCAGGGGCAAACAAAAAGAAAGGCTTCACCGCGTTAACGCGTACCAGTAGTTGCTGCAATACAAAACCAAGGTGACAAACCTCAATAATGATAAATCCAAAAAGTAGTATTGTGCAAGGAACCACAGTGCACTTGTTAGTTGCTGATACAAAATAGCTTTACTGGATATCCAGTAAAACTATTTTGCATCAGCAAATAACAAGTGCACTGTGGTTCCTTGCGCAATTCTACTTTTTGGATTTAGCCTCTGAAGGGGACATGCAGACTTAACTGTTGCCCATCAAGGACAAACTCAGGCACCTTGAGCCAGGAATGCTTTCTCAAGCAGGGGCCAACTGCAGCAGCTCCAACAGAAACAACAGCGTCAACGTAGACAGAATAAAAAGGATGTTTGCCCACAGCAGCCCTCGAGTGGAGGACCCTAAAGGATTCCAGCATCTGGAGCCTGTCTGAAAAGACAAAAGGCAGGAGCGACAGCTTGTCCCAAGATGTTGGGGTCTGCAACTTGACCAAGTGGGCAATATGGTGTAAGACCCACATAGAATATACAAAAGTTGTTGCCCTAGGAGGACCTGCCAGCTAGACCCCTTCTCCAGGGGAGACAGCAGAGATGTAAGCAGGATGCCCAGTCATGAGAGTGGCCCAGAGGGAGCCTAGCACTGGAGGTCCACCAGCCTGAGCACAGCTGGAAGCTGGGGAGATCCATAGCAGTCAGGCATAGCTCTATCCTCTGGGGCAGCCAGCAAAGCCTCTGGGTGCTGCGCTTTAGCACTACCTCCATAGTTGTCCAAAATGTTAGCCTCACTGTGAAGAGGAGAGAGAGAGGGGGGCATCAGGGGGCAATGTAAGCTGAGCCAAGGCTGTACCCACTGAAGAAGGCCATAGAGGCAGACCCATATGGTCTCCCAGCTCCAACAGTCCATTCTCCATCCTCATCTCCTTGCCCTAAAAGGGACAGAGGAGACAGTGATGACCAGAATCAAAGATGACATGTCGCCAATGCAGGGGAAGGTGAGAGGCAGTGCTAGAAAAGCCTGACATCACTGAGCCCAATGCTGAGACTCCTGAAGACCCCTATAAGCATCAGCATTGACAGAATGCCTAATAGAGCCTGGGTGGGCCAACATCAGAGAAGCATAGGCCATAGAGGATGAGGCAGGGGGCCGTCCATATCACTTCTTCTGGGAATCCAGGTGTAGCGTTTTGTGAGAGTAAGTTTCCAGGATGGCAGGCCCAAGCACTGTGTGCCCAATGGAAAATGGCCACCATCTACTAGGGAAACAAGAGACTGAGTGGTGGTGTTTATTTTCCAAAAGTTTGAAAAGAGAGAAAAATGAAAAAAAAAGTTGAAAACAGAAAAAAAAGAAATGTTAGAAATAAATGGTTAACTAAAACATTAGAGTCTCTGAAGGTCCTATGTGTGATGGTCAACGGTGAAAAAATAACTGAGTAGGGTGTAGGGTCACCGACAATTATATACAGAGGACATCAGCATGATGGCATCACCATGGGCAGCTCTTGTAGACTGCTAGCTTGAAAAGTTTCCATGTGGTCCTAGTGCCTGGCAGCTATAGTTCCAAAGGTGTGACCTGCTGAAAGAAATATCCTCGAAAAAGATCTTGAAATCTGTTATTATCCACATGACAGGTACAGCATGGGCAATCACAGAGCAAGCTTCCACATACTGCCCCCTTCAATTTACCTCAAACTTGCCATGAAGGGACCACCTTGTAGGTGAAAAAGTGAGAGGGCAGTTCAGGCTCCATGCTCATTCAATCCTTGACCTCTCATGTGAGACAGCCAACAAGGATGCCAATTAATGTTTATTGTGTTGTTTTTTTTTTTGTGATGTGAACACCTGTCAACTGGGAGCCACACTGAGACTACCACATCTCATTTCACATAGTCTACTGAACAGTCCTCAGGTGATAATGGCTTTCGAACACTACTGAGCTGTGCTAGATTTGAACCCATCACATAGAGGTGAAAGGCTCCTTAACACACTACCAGTCCACTGAGCCATCCAGTTCCCCACTAAGAAACTATGCTTATCAGATTTTGAAAAACATTTGGCCTGACCTCCGGAAGAATCTTACGACATACTGTAGACATGAATGCCATTTCCTAATCTGAGTTAGCACTGACCTGTGTTGAACCCATGTCCTTGCAGTACTCAACTCCTACAATTTCAGAAAGAGGGTCCCCTTCTTTTTTTCTCATTCCATTTCTGTCCCCAGGTCTTCTTATTTTCCCATTTGGGTCAGACAGTTTAGAATCAGTAAAAGAGAAAATGTGCTCTGCTCCCTCCAACGGTGTGGCCCTCTGTGAGCATACACTTTCAGTATTGCTCTGCAACAGTGTATGAAAACATTCCTGTTTTCAGCCTAAGACTACTGACCAAGGAGAGGTTTTGAAAATTCACACATTTATTATTCCTGCCCAGTTGTCTATTTTTACTGGTCCTGTGGGATATTTGTGGGGATCCCTATGCATGCTGGCAATGTTCATGGAATCTCCCACTGACCAGGAATGGGTCTTAGCACTAATTTTTAGCCAATGTCTGCTCACAGCACAAATCCAAAACAGCCTTAACTGTTTGGTTCCCCAATTTACACTGCAATTATATATGGGTTTCTGGCCTTGGACTCATGTGGGGTGTAGCTGTGCATTCTCAAAAGTCTGTAATGTCACAGTGCATGTAGTCACGAAACTTGCAGATGTGCCCTACTTTACCACAGCGAAAGCAAACAATGTAATTATCAGGTCTATAACCTGTGCCCCCACCCCCATTTTAGGTCATTGAACAGCAGGGTCTTGTCACTGGGGAAATTACACCAGGTCCTAGGATTACATAAAACACTGTAATGAATTTGTTAATCTGAATACTGGACACAAATACACTATTACAGATTTTTCAACATGCAATACGTGCAATGTGGTTTATCTAGCAACTTGTAATAGTTGTCCAGCCTTCTGTATAGGCAAAATGAAATGTAGATTGAGAGATAGAATAGCAGAGCATATTCGTAGCATCGATAAAAAAATGACATCAGTGCTTTGACACCACATGTGAAGAATGTCAATGAGAAGGGGAAATAATGCATTGTAAGTTCAGTTTTCAAGTTGTTGAACAGGTGTATAATGATGTATTGGGAGTGCTGACCATGATAAAAGGTTACTGAAGAGAAAGTCATTTTGGCAGCATAAATTGCATGCAGGGAGTCCCCCCTGGTCTGAATAGTCACTTTCAGTTGTCACCATTTCTGGTGTAAAAACCTTTTGCAGATGACATGATGAATTAGATTGCTGCTGTTATGTTTAAGCAATAAAGCATGGCAGGGGGTGCATTATGGTGGGATAATGGCCCACCTCAGGCAGGTTGAAGCAAAAGGTGAAGCCGAGTGATTCCACCACCCAAGAAGGGCCATTAGCTCACCATAACACACACACCCTGAAGTGCCTTATTGCAATTGTGAAATAGGTCTATCAGTATTATTTATTTATTCATTACACACACAAGATCTTTTAGGCAGCGCCTATTTTCAAAGGGTCTATGGTCATATACAATAATACAACATCAATAAATGTTAAATATTTATGGCTGGGATAGCATAGCATCAGTAAGTTATGTTACATATATACAGTTGAGAATGAGCAGAGGTACAGGATTAGCACTACAATAGGAAGCATTTTTGGAATAAAGTAGGATGAACCATAAATTATTGTGATTATTAAATAACAATTAAAAGGAAAAGTTCTGTGATTTAAATTGTTAAAAAATACAAATAAGTTAAAAAAAAAAAGAAAAAAGTAGTGTAATTTGTCCTGTGGTATTTGTAGTTTGCCAGTAGGTGGCTCCTGTGCTGCATGATCACAGCAAATATGGGCAGAAGACTGGAGCAGTTTCAAAACCACAAGCTAGTTGTATTATAAATCTGAAGGGGTCAGCATCTGCACTTGTCCTCATTACACAGACAGTTTTTCTGAAGCCTGCAGTTACTATAGACACCAACCGTAGCTCAAAAGTAACATAATTTTCAGTTTTGCTCCTATTCAGCTCCCACTGCGCTATGTAAGCTGCCACTTGTCACGACTTCCAGTTGCCTGCCACTCAGTCTCTTCTTCATTCTGCTGTCACAGATGGGCATTTTTTTCTGAAGCCTGCTATGGCATTTTAACAAACCCTGCAATCGGCAGGAATTTGAGTGGCAAAAAGCACTCTGGTGACACAGAGTGAAGAGAGATAGTGAGCCAGCGATCAGAAGTCTTAATGAGCAGTCTCTTGTGTAGCACAGCAGGAGCTGAATCACAATGAAAGACATTGTTTTTGAGCCACGTTCAGCAGCTATTGAAGTGAAACTTAAAAAAACAAACTGTAATTTCACTGTCACAGTCATTCCCCTGGTAAAAACATTACTTTTTTTCTTTAAAGCTGCAATTGTTTAGGATAGCAGATCACCCTGCTGTGCTTCAATATGTGGTGGACTGCTAATTTGTGCCATTATGTTACTTGTGTATAAAAATAAGTCTTATGGGAAATCGCCAACACAAGTTCCTTAGTATCAAAGATGGTGGAGCTGGCCAAAAGGATCGGCTAATTATGACCAGTACATCAAATAGGCTAGCTCTGGCAAAGAAAGTTGCCCACACCTTATTCTTTCAGGTTTTCAAAATTTTTTTTTATTCATCAGTCCCAATGTTTTGCCTAAATTATAGGCTTCTTCTGGGGAGCTATAACAAATATATAAGTATACTTTATTAAACATTCAGAAAAGATCCCTTTTAAATAATACATAAATTACTCCTTTTCTAATCACTAAACTGACTTAAAAAACAATCAAATATTCTTGAGGTAATGAAATTCAGTTTTAAATCAACAACCTTTATAAAGTTCATCATATGAAACTTATTGTTAACTACCAGTATTCATTTTCTATACTGATTATGTCACCCTACACCAGCCACCATATTTATGTTCTTTTAAAAAACATTGCCTTACTTTATAACTGAGTGATCAAAGAAAAGCTAAAGCCAGTATAGTTAATTTCTTGTCCAAATCTTCTGTTACTTGCTTAAGAAAAAGTAAAACTCCTTAATATATTGTGGGCATTTTTTCCCTGACGAGACACGGACTAGTATAATCATGGTGAGGAGCCTTGATTGTGTGGGGGGCTTCTTTCAGCTAGGCTGTTGTACTGAGATAATGGCCTAGCTAAAAGAAGATCTAAGCTAATCAGGATTGGATAACCGTCGATAGTTTTAAAGTTGGTTTAAAAACATATTTATTTAATTTAGCTTTTATTTAAATATAGTTGCTGCACTATAATGCTGTTTTAATCTATTTATGTTTATGTTTTATGTGCAGCGCCTTGGTTCTGAAAGGCGCTATATAAATAAAGCTGATTTGATTTGATTTGATTCAGCATTCTTTACACCCATTTTATAATACTTTATAATACATTGGAATGCTTGATTGCACTAGGGCTATAACGATTTTACAACTAGTACTGAGTGAGGTTGATATACTGTTATTATCTTATGGTTGTTTTGATATCATGTACTGTTTTTTATTTGCAATTACAGTATTTGTTCTTCTATTGTATATTAACTAATGTTACATTAAATATATTCGTTTTTGTTTTCCTCCTCCTGTACACACACCCTTTTTTCAGTTTGTGCATCCACGTCAAACTTCTTGTGATAGTGACTTTTGAAGAGTGTGACAATGTCTGTCCTATGCAGAGTGCTCTGAAAGGGGCTCGACAGTATCACACCAATCATCAGCCAGGCTGGTCGTGATGCTGTTTTGCCTGATGTCGTCTGCGCTTGAAAAGAAAAAGCCGCACCAATCATGTAACAGTTTTTTCCTTTCATCTGCAGGTCACCACACAGCAAATAGCTGTTTGAGTTGCAATCAGCCTAGCTGACGTCTCTGCCCCCCCTCACTACCCCACTGGTTTCTTCCTGGAAGGTGGTAGGAGGCTCTTTCCTTGCCTGCCTCCTCCACTTCCTGCTGACTCTTTTTGTTTTCTCCCACCTGTGCGGAGTCGGCCACAGCTTAAGCTCCATACAGGCTGGGAGTATACAGTGCCCAAAGGCACTTTCACTCTAAGTGCAATCATGCTAGCGGACCCCCCCCACCTGTCAACATCGAGGTGCTCAATCCCCTTGTCAGCATGTATCTCCCCTCCCCCTTTAATGTGGCACACTGGGAGTCCACCCCAGTGTGCTGAAAACTTCCTCTGGTGTTTCTGACACCGGGATGCCCACGCCTGGTGTCAGATGTGCCCTCCCCATGCCACTATATTCTCAGCTGACGTCAGGGTGCCCAATACCCAGGTTGGCATTGACCCCCCCCTGTACTCTGGTACACTGGGAGCCCACCCCAGTGTGCCAAAATCCATGTTATAAATAGTTTACCTGTAAAAAAGAAAACAGTCCCACAACATATTTTTTTTTAAACCTGAAAAATAAGATAACAGTCCCTCATCGTTCCTGCCAGCCCCCCTCCCCAACTCACACCCTCCCTCTGCGCACCTCCCTAAACCCCGCCACACATACTTACCTCTGGAGGTCAGGACCAGTGATCTTCTGTGGACTGGAAACATGTCTGCACTCTTCAAAAGCCAACCGCAAACTGAAGAAAATCACAGTAAGCCCTATAATGGCAATCAATGGGGGTTTAAACTTAGGTTGATATCTCAGCCACTTTTTGGAGTTTTGGTCTCAAAGTTTCACCATGGGGTTCTTGGGACCCCACCTCTTGAACACAGCCACTGTAATTTTGTTTCTCTGTCCCAAAAGATGATTTCATGGTCACTGCATGGAATCACTTTTCAGTACCAATTAATGAAATGACAGTGCCACTGTTCATGAGGTGGGGTCCCAAAAAGCCCTTGTTGAAAATTTGGTGAAAAAACTCCCAAAAATGACAGTGTTATGAGTGTCCATTGTGCAGTTTCTACGCATGTTTGTAACGGCATCAATTTTTTACAATTTTCACTTCAAATTTCCAACATTGCCATTTTGTCACACACCCATATGAACAGTATAGCTGTCATTTTTTGCATCCTTCCTGAAATGCGTTTTTGCACCTGTGGCGCTGAATGGCACGGTCTCTGTGCAAAATTAACTTTCAGGACAGATTAATGAAATTCCAGTGCCACTGTTCATTAGGGGAGGTCCCAAAAAAGCCATGTTGAAAATCAGATGAAAACATTCCAAAAAATGATCATAAGCATAAACCATGCTATATAGTTTCTAAGCACACTCATAACTTCACCACTTTTTCATATTTCCATACCAGATTTTCAACATTGCCATTTCGTCACACCTCCTCATGAACAGTATAGCTGTCATTTTTCACATCCTGCCCAAAATGTGTTTTTGCACCTGTGATGCAGAATGGCACACTTGCTGTGCAAAATCACCTTTTGGGATAGAGTAATGAAATTATACTGCCACTGTTCATCAGGTGGGGTCCCAAAAAGGCCATGTCGAAAATTTGGAGCAAAAATACCAACAAACACCTGGGGTGTTAGGGTTTCCAACTGTAACACCCACCCTGTACAGACTGACAGGCGTCGGGGTGTGACTTGGAGTTGTCAGCTGTAATGCTCACCACATTCCCCCCACCCTGCAGCCACTGACAGGCATTGAGGGGTGCCATGGGGTCTTCAGCTGTAACGTTCACCCCATTCTTCTGTACTGCACACATCTCAGCTTATTTCCTTATGGAATGGGGTGAGTGTAAGGGCCAAAGACCTCAAGGCACACTGCGACACCGGTTGGTGTCTGCAGGGTGGGGTGAGGTGGAATGGCATGAGTGTTATGGCTGATGACCCAAATGCACACCCCAACGCCTCTCAGCCTCTGCAGGGTGGGGGTGGGGACTAGCATTACTTCAATACTTCACTGCCATTCCTATTATGCATCTCTTTAACTCCTGCACTACCAATGCCAATATCAGCAAGCAAACATTCAACATTGACAACTGCTTGTTTTTCTAGTGAAATAAACCAGTGCTGGAAGAACATAAGAAATTTGTGTTGAGAGTGATGCCTTAAAATGCAAGACAGAGGAATATACACAGAAAAATATGGGAAGCATGTACAATAGCAATACCAACAGTGAACTTTCAGCACTGACAAATGCTTGTTTTGTTCTGTTTTCTGTTTCTCTTCCTCATTCACCTCACTCCCCCCGGTTCTCATTCATTACAGGCATTGATATTATATAATTTTTTTAGTACTTCAGAGAATATGTTGCAATATTTCTTTTTATCTATTTGGGACTTGACATATACATTATTTGCATTCCATATGTGGTTTTGTCCACATTTTTGGCATATTGACTAAGTGCAATATATGTGTATTTATCTATTATTATTGATTGCCTTTTGCTCTGGTGTTTGTTGTTTTTTTTTTTGTCATTTATAGATGCATTCAGATAATTTATTATGTATTTAAATTTCACATTGGATAATTTTTTTATTTTTTATTTAAACGTTTGGTAACTGGGAAAGGCACTCTGAGCTGAGGCTTGCTTCCAGGTGCGGCCATGGGGACAGGGAGCCTGGAAACAAGGAATACAAATACAGAGTACACAATCAAAAGCATAATAAAATATACATTGGGGCCAGATATTCAAACTGCGCCATTCTGTGGCGCAAGCCCTTGTGCTGCTCAAAAAAGTTGCGCAGGGGTGTGGCCAGGGAGATATTCAACGGAGTTGCGCTTATTGAGCAACTTTGAATATCACCTCACCACACCCACTGTGCATGGTGCAGTGGAACTGCACCACCACAAGTGGTTAGAGTGGAGCATTCAGATGCGTGGCGCTAAGTCCATCGCGCCTACGCGCAGCAACCTGTGATATCTAAAAGGAACATACAAATGGGGCCATAATATATGAAGGTGCACGGGGGGCCATTTGCATCTAATTACAGCTTCATTTGCATGCCATTAGCATGCAGGTGCGCCGATCCCTGACGACTTGTGCCTGGCGTCCTTTCAAGCAGCTTCCGTCGGGGATCAACGCCCCCTGCAGCCCGATCGCGGGCAGAACAGTATTCCATCCCCCCCATAGCAGCCCAATCAGGCATAATGTAAACCCCCCCAGTAGCCCAATCGCAGGCATAACGTAAATCATCCCCCTACCCCACCAACTAGCCCGATCGCGGGCATACGTACATCCCCTCCCCGACTAGCCCGATCGCGAGCATACTATACATCCCCCACCCCCACTAGCCCGATCGCGGGCATACTGTACCCCCCCCGACTATCGATCTTGGGCAAACTGTACATATCCACCCTCCATTAGCCTGATCATGGTGCATCCTCAACCCCCCATCCAGAATCCCTGGTGATCTAGTGGCCCCCACCCCTCCTGCCCACAGGCCTACCTGCCCCCCCCCATCAGCCGGCGGGTGGCAGCTCACCTGCCTTCTGCCCGCGCCGCCCGCCGACTGGCAGCTCGGTAGGGGCTGCCGCCCAGTGGTTCGCAGGCAGGCCAATGGGTGTTCATACCATGCATAAGGTGAGCCGGATATGTGAATGAATTCATTCATTCACATATCCTGAACTTTCGCTTATGCGGTATGGCTGCACGCCCATTGGCCTGCTGCTCTGAACCAATGGGCATGCAGCCCACCGAGCTGTCAGTCGGTGGGGCGCAGGCGGCAGGTGGGTGGTGCTGCCGCCACCGGCTGACGGGTGGAGCAGGGTGGTGGGACTCCATGGGTGGGAGGGGTGGGGGCCACCAGATCACCAGAGATCTGGACATGGGGGTTGAGGATGCCACCAGCGATCGGGCTAGTCGGGGTGGGGAACCCTTTTATACTATGCCAACGATCGGGCTAGTCGGGGTGGATATGTACAGTTTGCCTGTGATCGGGCTAGTCGGGGCTGGGATATGTACAGTTTGCCCGCGATCGGGCTAGTCGGGTGGGGGGGTGATTTACGCTATGCCCGCGATCGGGCTGCTGGAAGGAGAATTACATTATGCCCACGATCGGGCATGGGGCACTGAACAGTGGAGGTCACCACAGGTGGCAGCTGCTGTGTTGCACCCCGCAATGCGCAGCTCACCTGTGGGTGTCCCTCGACTTGATCCTTTTTTTATTGGTGTAAAGTTGTGCAGGCGCAGGTACGGGTTGTGCCTGCATAACTCTGCACGGCCCGGCTGGATATCGGGCTGTGCAGTTTATGCATGGGCACGCCCCCCCCACCTGTGCCTGCATACATTATGGATGCGCCCCGGCGCATCGGGATTTGTGCAGGCGCACTTTTCCCTTTTAAATATTGCACTGGGGCACATCAGTGGGTTGTGCATGGTGCAACACTGTTGCGCCATGCGCAACCCTTTTGAATATCTGGGCCATTATTGGTAGTACAGCATACAGACATAATAAAACATACGTTATTGGTAATACAGCATACAAGATAGGGAATAACCTGGAACAAATGTAGGTACATAAGGTATAAAAATTCAAGTGCAATGCGTTGTTGTGAGAGCAACTAGGGAAGTGAAGGAGGTGCAGCAATGATTTAACAGAGGCATGAGAGGGAGAGTTGCATAGAAGAGGAGATTGAGAGTTCTATACATTCTACAGAAAAGGGAGATGGTAGGTGAAGGCAGATTTTCCCATGTTGGAAGATGGTGATGGCAGAGAGAAGGGGCAGGTATCCCTAGATCATAGGGAGTAAGCTGGGGATGGGGCAGGAGAGAGGAGGGTGGCAATCTGAGAGGGGAGCAGGTTGAACCAGAATTTGGAGATGAAGGATAGAGAGTGGATGAGACCCCTATGAGAGAGAGGAGGGAGGTCTAGGTGGGAGAGTAGAGAACAATGGTGGGTCCTGAAGGGAGAGTTGGAGGTAAAGTGACAGAAATCAAAATAGAGTGAATCGGGTTGAGAGAGTGAGGTGGAGGGGGCAGTGCTGTATAGAATGCCAGTGTATTCAAAGACTGGCATGATCATTTTGTGAGGATTTCCCGACATACAGTGGTAGGGAGAGAGTCCCAGTTTTGATAGAGTATACCCAGTTTGGGGTGAAGTTTGGTGGCTATGTAGTCAATATGTGCAGAGAAATTTAATTGGGTCCAACCAGATGCCTAGGTATTTGTTGGAGGTGACTGCCTTTAGCGGGATGCCATCTAGAGAGATGATGGAAGGTGAGTTGGGAGGTTTGCCTAGCCTTTGGGAGGTTCTGAAAGATGTAGAGACAGTTTTTGTAGTGTTCAGTTTGAGTTGTTTTGATTTTAACCAAGATTGAACTGAGTGGAAATCGCATAGCAGAGTGGATTGGATAGTGGCAGGATCCAGTCCAGAGGTGAACAGCATTGTATCATCTGCATACACGTAGTTGAGGGAGGTGGAGCAGGCAGATGGGAGGTTATTTATGAAGACAGAAAACAAGATTGGGCCAAGTATGGAGCCCTGGGGATAATGGATCTCAGGTGTATACATTCACGAGGAAGCACCTATGTAATATGAGCTGCCTTGCTGGTGTTAGTCTTGAAAAAGTGAGGGAGGCATGAAAACATTTAAATGATGGTGAGGGAGTGTCAGTAGCTCACTGCTGTTTTACTGAAAAAAAAAAAAAAAAAAAAAGAGGTTTTTCATCCTGCAACACAACTGTAGTGCCTGTTTCTGCTGTCTGGGACTGAGTAGCTGAGCTTCATTCTCTGAGAAAGTCAAAAATAAGTAATTATTTTACTGTATACAAACAAGCAAACATTTGCAGTTTTGTGTTGACCTCAACTACATATGTCTGATGCCATGGTTTGGATAAATAAGGGCAGTTAGTGGAGGATGATAGCAATAATCCAGTAAGGAAAGGCCAGCATGTCAACACATGGGTAGCACTTCCACTTCCTGTGCTAATGACCCATGTTTGGAAGAGAACATAGTGAGTCAGAGGGTTGACCAGGGAAAGGATTGATGAGCATCCCAGGGAGAGCTCTTCACCCCAGGGGGGGAGGGTTGTGGCTTCCCAGCATATTTGTGACACCCTGTGGAGTCTAGGTGTTCAGCAGCCGGGACCACCTAGCTCAGTGGAGCATCAGTGGATATCTGTGGGATGAGTGCAGTAGTGCACTTGTCCTGCACTGACATCACTGGATGTCCATGCCCCTGGGGGGTTACTAAGGAAACACCCCTGGTTATGGAGCTTTGTGAACCCCCCTGACTGTCTACCAAATGATGCCCCAGGCGTACGCTTTGGCTGGGGTCTCTGGTTGATGTTGGTGTCTCCCTCAGCAGCCTGAGGGAGCCCTGTCATTGGGGGCAAGCTATTGGCCACCCAAACAGTCTGCCTGGAGGTGGATGCTGGGAGAGTAGTCAGGGCACTAAGTAGGGGATATATCTCCAGCCCATCCTGGAGAAGAAACAGAGTCTATAAAAAAAAAATCCAATGAAGTACATGTTTTTTTGTGTTGCATAAGTGTGACCACTTAGAAACTGAGTAATGACTTAGTTGTAAACTATGTCACCAAAAAACAAAGGTAAAAGGCCTTGCGACATAAAAAAATTAAAAAAAGGCTGCTGCTCACTGATTGCTAAAACTCATCAAGGAAAATATCTGTCTGCTCAAAAACTAGTATTTTGTTTGAAAACATGATGCTGCAATAAAGTTATAAAATACATTATTTAATTAGTCAGATTCATATTTGGATTCACACTAGAAAATAGAGTCTGAAGAAGGCTGCATGCCCATTAAACTGCCCCTACATGCTCACAGTGGTAATTTTCCAACAATAAAAAAAGACAATGTGGTGCATCAGCATCTGATCTGAAAACAAAATAAAGTGGCAATATTAAATGCACACTCAAAATAGAAAATACAGTTAGAATCAACATTTTGACAAGACGTCTTCAGTAAATATCTAAAAGAGAAAAAAGCAAAACTAGTGGAGAGGTAAGGTGAAATAATGGTTATACATGTGATGAAGGAAAATAGGAGGAGGATCAAGGAGAAAAAGTTATAATAAACAAGGTAAGAATAGAAGCTGGAAAACAAAAAGGCGAGGATGGGTAAGAGGGGTAAGAGGAGACATAGTAGGAGTGATTGAGCTTAGCAGTACTCAAGTCAGAACTTATTAAGAGTGCCTAGAAAGAAAGCTGAAAGGTGACAAATTGGGGTGGGGGTGAGAGACTGAGCCCTCAGTAAAAAATTAAACAAGATGTGCATACATAACTGTGAGAACACATACACACACACACACACTGGATGAAAGTGTGTGCAGACATGCCCACACATGCAAATGTACCATGCACACATGCAAGCAGAGATATGATATGGGTCGGGGTAAAAAGGATAGACTACAATGGTAAACCGTAAGGTGGCTGGGAAGGACTACAGTGTTTGGGGCAGAAGTATGTCAGACAGGAAGTAGTACGACAGACAGTAATACCGTGACTCACAGGAACACCATCAGTGCCAAATAGCAAAAGGAAAACCTCTGACAACAAGAAAAGATAATCAAACTAAGTCTGCGCACCACTTCCGATAATTGGTTTCTACGAGGGGCTTTGCACACCCCGAAAAAAATTAAAATAATCACCACTACGTCTTGCATACTTTACACACTATGCAAGCAGAGGTTGCGGGAATGATGGCCTGATCCAGTGAATGTCATGGTGTTCAAGTTAAGGTTATGGGAATCAACCCCAGAGCAGCTTGATGTACCATGCCCACTAACGGTTCATTGTTGTAACCACTATGCCATTGCAGGTCTGTTGTGCCACATTTCATCCATCAGTCATATAGTTTCCCACAGTGAGTAAACGGGCTGTCCCATCATCCACAGCACTGAAGGTATTACCGCCCACAACAATAATCTCATCTGCCATTCTGCTTCCTGTTCTGCCCCAAACACTGCAGTTGAGCTGGTTGCTGAAAGATGTTAGTAGAAAATAATTCTGTCATTTAAAACAGAGGGCTGCTGGTAGCCTAGGTGAATGATTAGCTTGGATTCCATGTTTTTTCTTTGATCAGCTTCCCAGAAACCCTGCTGAAGGACTCAGACAGAACATTTACTGACATGGTCCCTGGAGGTAAAATGTGATCCAATGGGTTTGTCAGTGGCTCCATTCATTACTGGCCTGGAATGTTCCCTGAATCAGTCAGTCAGGAGTTTGACAGTTTCTCATATGTAGATAGTTTCACACTTCCTGCAAAGAATACAATGTATCATATTACTGGAAGTTCATGAGACCTCCTTGGTGATATTCTGACAGTGTCCCCTCATTCATAAAACAGTCTTGTAACATGGCTCTGGACACAGCAGCTAAATGGAGCGCAGCAACTGGTGCAAACCCGTCATCTGACCAGCTGCCAGTGGTGATTAACCCAGCGGTAGCTCTCGCTCGGCTAGTACCAGCTGTGGCCACCGCCGCAGCAGAGTGTTGCAGCCCACTAGGTCACCACCTATACTCACCACACGCAGTGCCGGTGCTGATGGATGAGTAGACATAGCGCCGTCACAGAGAACCAATGAAATGGTGAGCTCCCCACCTCAGCAACTCAGAGCATCTGAGAGAGTAGGGCATGTATTTAACTGTGGCAGGAAGGAAAAGAAATGTTCACCATGCAGATACCATAGCACAGAAAGACGCAAGGCACAGAAGCGGAGGAAACGCTTAGTAAGTGTCTCAATAGTAGATACTCACCGGGAAAAGTTTTCCCATACTGCTCTGCTTCCATGAGAGATCAATATGTAATGGCAAATGACAATTTATGGAATACCTCGCTACAAATTCAAAAATTCTAACGTTGTTCTCTCTTACACACAGTAATCTTCTGTTGGTGTCAGGTGAGAAATAGGTGCCACTATATAAAAGGTTCTCTAGCATGCATCGTGAACGCGCATGCTGTCAGATCATGACAGTGACTGGAATGCAACGAAAACTAGTGTACTGTAGCAAGCAGCAGTAATAGTCTCACCAAGTGTTCTCTATTTGTGACTGCTGTATTTCTCGCACAATATCCCCGTCATGCTTGCCATGTTACAAGCGCATTAATCACCTGCAGCGTCGGGCTGTACCGGGGATTAATGCCTGCTGGGTGGTTGGAAGCCTTAACCTTCAACCTTATGCTCAAACCCCCAGCAGGGCATTAATCTATCGGTAGAGCCCTCCTCTGTCGGTGATTAATGCTTACTTATCTAGCACTGAATTATATATATTTCTACTGCCTCTTCGTACTTAAATTTGAATGAGTTTTATACTTTCACATTGCATCATATTGCATTTACTGACAACACTGTGTTAAAAGGCACTATGGTTAATTTCTTAATCACAGCCCGGTTAGTACAAGAATGGTGCCTGTGTAATGTATTTCACAGAAACACTGAACACACTTTAAAAACTGATCCTTACCATACAAAACTACTGTATATACAAGTCTCTGGAAGGGGAGAAAGAGACACTGTCGCTTGTGCTTTTTAATTGAACCTGAGAAACCATTGCCCCATGAGCAAGCAGGGAAGCCACTTCCACTGATTTTCAAACAGCGCTGGCACCACATCCTTAAAGCTCTTGTTTCTACAATTCAGTTTGCTAATATTGCTTTCCAATATACATCTTTATGGTACTTTCCTTCCCTCTATGTTGTGTTTCCTAGGAGGTCCCTAAGGGTCATCTCTTCTTTGCTTTCCAGATAGGAATAAAAAGGTAGCAATTCAGCTACAGTAAGTGCTTATCCTTCTTGAGTCTTAACACAGTTATGAAATCAATTTCTGTAAGATTCTGGCATATATTTGTCCATTTCTGCACAGTGGAAATGGCTTCTGAGAACCAAAACTGTGTGATGGCTTTAGCTGTTGCAGCAGTAAAGAATTCTAAACATATACCTTCTCTGCTTCTTGCATATTTACTGTGGGTATATCCTCAGGATTATGTGATGGCAGACCAGTATAGCAAAGTGTGGATTAGCACCAAAGAATACATATGTGATATCCCCTAGTCCAACAGTTTTCCCAACATTTATCATTGTACAGTATGTGGTTTTGTAGTGATGTGCTACAGAAAGTGTCTGTATATAGTTGCTAACAATTTTCCTCTGAAACACCCCAGTCATTTGTTGCTGTAGTGGTGTGCACCCTTTCCCATAATCAATTCCAAATGTCTTGGAAAAGAGGTGTCCCTTATACCACATTGATTTTAGATTAACAGAAGGATCGGACTGCAGGGGGGAAAATCTGTTTGTATAAAACAGATATGCCCTCTGATGTACACACTTGCACAAGCCACCCTCACACCATATATATATATATATATATATATATATATATATATATATATATATATATATATATATAGTAATTTGGTCTAATTTCCTATCTAGTCCTGTTTTATTTTTATTCATTAAGGAAAAGAATATCTACTGCAAATAGTTAAACAAAACTGTTTCTGGGGAGTTTAACTCCTAAGTGTGTAAAATGTCATAATTCCTGTGTCTTACAAAAGGTCCCCAAGTTTATGAATCTCTATGCTACCCAATGTATTGGAAAAAATCAGGACAACTGGCAAAGTAAATACACTTGTAGGAAGCTTATATTTCTACTTCGAATAATATTTTTGCTCAGGAATTCCAAGCACACACACCACCCTCTTTATGAAGTCATATTTCTTTTTTTGGTTTTTTGTTTGTTGTTTAACTTTTTGTTTATTGAATTTTAAGATAAAATACCTGTTCCATGCAGCTGTTATCCATGTTCCCTCATACCATGGTTGTTATGCTTGACTTCCAGATTTAATATATTGCACATATACATCTCTCTCAGAACCTTAAATATCATAAGCAAATCCACCTGTATTCTACTTCTCTGGAGACAGTGGATTCCTAAGGCCTGTAAGCAGACATCATAATCCTTATCTTCCATGCCAATAACCACCTGCATTACTTTTATGGTAGTCTCTCTATTTTATTATCATCCCTTTTGATTACCAGTGCCTATAATTGAGAAGAAGAATAATCAATATGAATTTTGACATAAACCATGTACAAATTGGGATTATTGCACTGGATTTTCTACTCAGGAAATTCATCTTAGTACAGCTTAGAATTCTGCTTGTATTTTGAGGGTGTACTCACACTGTTTACTGTTTATAATGTCATCAGCCACTATAATTGCTACATCCTTTTCAAATGCCCTAAGTTTGTGATCCTGTATAGTATATTGTGAGTGTTTAGTATTCTTTCCAATCTGCATGACTATACACGTCTCTGTATTGAATTTCATACCAATGTATGTGTCCATGAAATGACCTTTTTTAGGTCCACTTGGGTGCTTTTTTCCATTCACTGGTCCCCACGAGCTGACCTAACCTGGTGACATCAGCATATTTTATACATCAATTAGTCAAGTCCAAATTAAGGTCTGAGATGTAAAAACCAAAAATAGTTCCAGTGCTGTGCCATGTGGCAGTCCACATGTCAGTTTGCCCTCACCTGAACTATCTCTATATTTTCTTACTATCTCTGTATGATTGTCCAGCAAGTTATGTACCCATGCCACTATCTCTCTAGTTTCTTTATTTAGCTTTCCTGTGGCACAATATCACATGCTTGTTCTAAAACTCAGAAATATTACATCTTCTTGCTTCCGGTTGTCTGGTGCATCACAAACTGGTTCATAAAACCCACACCATGTTAGGGACGATGCATGATTTTTCCTTTTGTAAATCTAAGCTGTAGCTCGTCTAAATTTCCAGGGCAAACAATGTGGTTAATGATTATATTCCTAATGTGGGTTTCCATTATTTTTCCCAGATTGTGCCTGAAAATGGTCACCTTTATGGCTAGCACAGCCACCCAGTAAACAAAAAAAAAACTAAATTAATAAATAAATAAATATAACTGACATGACACATATTGACCTGTAATTTCCTGGTACTGCTCTACTTTTAATTAATTAATTTATTTAGGTTATATTGTTGCTTATTGTTTTACCCTGTTTCATGCTTAATAAATAGAATAATGGATAGATAAGTATCTATTACAAGGCAGTAAGACCATCGAGAGGTTTTTGCGACTTGGAACCTTGAGGGTGAAGCTCGAGAGGTTTCCAAAGTCCCCAAAACCTCGAGATGGTCTTATTGCCATGAGATAGATGCTTATCTATTTGTCATTTTTTGTAATATATGGATCCAGTTCAAAGTTCTGCAGCTTTTATTTTATATTCTGTGAGGTTGCACTGAAGACATGCTTATGCTCGGCTGACTGTCACACTGGAGACAGACTTACTTGCCCACATCCCCCCCCCGCTCTCTCCATATCTGTTTATATTTCGGCAAGTCCTACCATTTAGTTTCTGATCCTTTGGGTAATGCAGGATCAACCAGATAATCCAATGACAGAAAAAAGCTGAAGAAACAAAGCACACACATTAGGCTTGCTAAGCAAGAGTAAACAGCTGCCATGTTTTCAAAATTACTCTGCCCTCCCACAGAGGAACAGTGGCCAATTAGAATGCACTCCATGACTCTGGACATGCAGGAAGGGACTTGGGACCATGACAACTGGGTTTATGTGTCAGGCTAACTTGCACAGCTGCTGTGGCATTTCTGTGATAATACTATCGTTCTAAGGTCAGAACAATAGTATAGTATATGGTTAGAGCTTATTGTGTCTGGAAAACGAAAGTTTTCCAAATCTTGTTGTAGGGCAGTTCAAAGGTCAAAAAAAGTTGTTGTACTATCATTCTGATGTCACATCAATAGTACAACAACTTTTTATCCTTAACCTGCCGTCTGATTGGCTGCAACAGTGCTGTTTTAAAAAAATAAGTTCTAAAATGGCGCCTGTACTTAGCGAGCGGTGCAGTCGGGCGAGTAGACACAGTTTGGACACGGACTACTAAAGTCAATTCCGTGTATCCAAACTATTACTTTATAGGATTTGTTTTTTAATTACTGGTACAGTTGTGGGATCGGAGCAGAGCGCGACTTCTGTGTGAAGGACCTATATCTTCGGGGAATGGACTGCATCAACGATCACTGGAATTATTGGGAACTGAAGTGGAGAGAACGTGAATCTAGCCAGCACCAGTGTGAATGAGTGAACACACGGTACAAACACATTTCGGAGAACCATATATTATATAAAGTAGTAGATGGTCACCCACCCACAACTTCGGCTGCATTTCCCATCTCAGGAGTTGATGACATCACTGAATTTTCTTGAGCTTCGCTCTCGAGGTCTCTCTGATGTCATCAACACCCCTGATGGAAACACAGCCTTGTTGTGGATGGTCGCCCATCCACTATTCTATATATTATTGGGAGTGAAGTGTAGTATTATTGGGAGTGAAGTGTGCTATTATGGGAAAACTGGCTATCTAGTGCAAGAAATTTTTTGCACCGTTTTCGAAGTATTATTTTGATGATCCATATATTACACTGTTGTATATCATTTTTACTTTTCTGTACAGTGTCTGGAGCCTCTGGGATGGGGCTCTATATAAATAAATGTTGCTTACTTATTTACTTTTTTTTTTTAAGTTGTCAACCTACAATTCCCTGGTATCCCACTGGTCCTCAGTGACTTGCTTAATGGGCAGGTTAATGGATTGATGACTTGAACTTCTGGTTTCCAAAGTAATAGCAGAATTTCATCCAACCCAGGTGATTTATTAATGCCCAGTGTCATTAGATGTCTATTAATTTACTCCACTTTGATAACTGGCATTTCAGAATCATTTCATCATTCCCTATTAGTGGGATGCAACCCTGATTTACTTGCTGTTAGTGGTGTTTGATAGACTTAACAGAAACATGTGTTACATGTTTCTGTCATATCTGTCTAAGATGTTATATATAAGTGCCAGTATAGTTAGGGTGAGAGGGCAGTTTAATGTTAAAGCCAAATATGTGAACCTTAATAACTTTTGAACTGTTCAATGGATTTGTGCCATATTTAGCTGGAAAAAGTGTCAGGAGTAGGGCTGTTGAAGTGCCAAATTTTGTGTCAATCCATTGAACAGTTCAAAAGTTATTAAGGTGTAAAAATCCCTAAATTGACCAACTTTTTGCCATTTTTCTTTTGTCATGTGTATCTCAGAAACAGCTGTAGATGTTGGTGTGATTTTTTTTTTGGGAAAGTCTTTGGCCCACGAATGTGCCTTTTGAAGGTTTGGTGCAAAAATATGAATCCGTTCAAAAGTTATTTAATTTTTTTTCCCCAAAAAAGTAAGATGTCCCATAAGAATGTTTTTGTGTGAAGGTAGGGGGCCGTAAATTCGTAAAAGCTTTTGTGTAACATCCACAAATTTGTTTAAACTTTGCAAATGTTTTCGTGAAACTTCCCCAAATTTTCTGAAACTTTGTGAAAGTTTTCATAAAACTTTTGCAAATTTTTTGAAACTTTGCAAATGTTTTCATGAAACGTTCACAAATTTTCTGAAGCTTAAGCAGACTTGCAAAACAAGTTACAAAAAAAATGCAGTTTCTTTGCCACTTCACTGCAAAAAAGTGGTTAGGTCTTTTGGGCTGAAATATTCAGGGAAGGAAGAGTTTTGGTGATAAAATTTACATTGGTTCCTTAGCTATAACATTCCAAAATTTGGAAATTTCCCATAGGATAATACTGTGGCAGTCACTGTATCTTTTGGCTGCTATACATCAAAAATGGTTCAAGATACGGATTTTTTGCTAAACTCAGCTTAGTACACCTGTAGATGTACTAAGCAAAGATGTAGGTTGCTGGGCCATGATTACAACTGCAGTGGATATTTTTTTTCAGCGTTCCCCTGGTTACTGTGATATTGTGCCATTTTCAGAATAAGTGTTACTTGGAATGTCTCTAGGTCTGCTCTCTGTCTCTACACTTATGGGTGCCATTATGCAGTAATGGGCATGCAGGGACCTGCATTATGCAATAATGGGATCGCAGTACCTGGAGGGCCCTGCGCTTCCACAAGGAGATGAGGGTTAATTACAATGTCTCTACACTTATGGTTAGATTGGAGGGCAGGGCCCAGAGGGCCCTGTGCTCCTGCAACAATGGACTGATGCTTCCACAGCCAAATAAGAATAAGATTATACTGTCTCAAAAAGTAAGGAAAGTAATTGTAAAAAGCTTTGTTAATGCATCAGTTAGGGTGAGTATTATTGTGACAAAAGCAGGGAAATGAGGCATTAGGGTTTCCAATCCTAATGCCCCAACCCCACCCTGCAGAGATTGACAGATGTGGGGGGTGCCTTGAGTTCATCGGTCATAATGCTCATACCACTCCACCACCACCACCACCCAGCAGACACTGACAGGTGTTGGGGTATGCCTTGTAGTCATTGGCCCTAATGCTCACCCCATTCCCCTATAGTGTACCCATCTTACCTTATTTACTTTGGAATGGGGTGCACTTTAGGTCCAACAAACCCAAGCCACATCCCAATGCCTGTCAGTGCCTGCATGGTGGGGGTGGGGGTGGAATGGTGTGAGCACTAAGGCTGATGACCCCAAGGCACACACTCCCATGTCTGTCAGTCTCTGCAGGGTGAGGGTGAGGTGTTACTTCTGGAATGGGGTGAGTGTTAAGGCCGACAACTCCAAGGTACACCCTAATGCCTGTCAGTGTCTGCATGGTGGGGGTGGGGATGAAATGGTGTGAGCACTTTGGCCTATGACCCCCTAGGCACCCCCCATGTCTGTCAGTCTCTGCGGGGTGAGGTGGGGCATTAGGGTTGGAAACCCTATACCCTCATTTCCCTGCTTTTGTCACTGTAGTACTCACCCTAACGGATGCATTAACAAAGTTTTTTGCAAGATATATATATATATATATATATATATGTAATAGATAATGCACTGTAAGGTGTGTAGTTGCACTCTGATATGCGCATGCCTTGGTGTGCATTGTTACACATGAGGCCGCAGGCCGAGTATGTCAACCACCCAAGGCATGCATATATCAAAGTGTGAACGCACATCTTAGAATGTGTTATCAATCTTATAAAATGGCAAAATTGTTTTGGAGGGGGGTGAAAGTGCAGGTGTGCAGTCATGTTCTGATATTCACATGGTCATGTGATGTGTTTCAGCCAACCAGCAGATATAATTTTTCATAACTATTTTATAAATATATATATATATACATGCAATATGAGTGGTGATACATTTGCTGTGATATATCTTGTTTTTGGAGCAACAGTAAGTATAAATTAAATTTAAACATATAGTAGCTTCATCATCATCCCCCCCTCACCCCCCACTGGCACTACTTCTTACTAAGCAGCAGTTGCACTACTTTTCCACCAGCAGTACAATCCTCACCATTGTCCCCATGAAACCTTGCACACTCGGCAGCTTACACCAATATCCAGTACAGCAGCAGAAGTAGTAATTTTGCTTCTCTGGGTCCCTTACAGATGCTTAATTTCTTTGGTGCAGAGTGTAAGAGTGCAAAAAGCAATTTTATTTAAACAAACTGCCAACTACTTGACCTACACATTATTCCCAGTCTGCTGCCTCCTGCCACCCACACCTCTATTTCCTATTCTCCACTATTCACTGCAACATGGCACCCCCCCCCAAAAAAAAAGTCCTGTTATTTAAAAAACAATAACATTTTGCCTCAGGTTTTTCTCTCAAACTGCAGTCTAATTCACACCAGCACCCCCTTTGCTCCCTCCCTCATTAGCTCACTTCCTTGTTTGCAGTCTGGATCCACTGTATCACTCCTAACCCTTCTGCTGTATTCCTAGTTAACATAATAAAAACATAACCTTTTCTCCTGTACTATCTCTTTCCCTTTAGATGTGATTTGCCATCCTGTTCAGCTGCTGGCACCACTTGCCCTCTCATGGGTCTTGCAAACAAGCAGTCAATGAAGACACACACCACCATCATCAAATAAAAAAAAAATCAACACAGGCATTTATTTCAAAAAACAAATCAGTGCACATTTCCATGGCGTAATTCAAATGAGCCCACTTACACACTTCAGCCCATTCTCACCAAAAGCACACTCACTAAACTCAGCTACGATCTTCTATTTAAAAGTTTCTTCTCCAGACAGCCATAACCAACTTGCTGCCACATTAGAGCATCACCTCATCCAGTTCATGCTGCATCCATGGCAACAGAGTGAAAAAAAGCATAGGTGCACTATTTCACCACAGAAACCCACTGAAATTGTTAATTAAAAAAATAACTATAAAAAAAAAACACACAAGGTCCCTGCTTAGTGCATAAACTGAATATGCAATGGGGTGTTCTGTTGTATAAACAATTTACTTTCACGTGTCCCGGGTGAACTCTGGTAAACTACTTGTGGCTCTGCCACCCTCTGCCTCTGATTGGTTTACTCAAGGTCACTGGGGACTCGTGAAAATAAATAGTTTATTCGACAGCCCCCATCACATATCCATTATTTCTATCTGTCTGTCTGTCTGTCTGTCTATCTATCTATCTATCTATCTATCTATCTATCTATCTATCTATCTATTCATTGCAAAAAACAGTGTTAATGTATCATATGTACATACAAAGATGCCAGCAGATTAAGCCAAATGGTTTATCACATCTGCTCAAGGTGTACAGTAGTTCACATTACTCCGCTGCTCAGTTAGGGTTGTTACTAAAGCAACAAAAGTAGGGAAATGTGGCATCAGGGTTTCCAATCCTAACACCTCACCACCACCTTGCACACACCAACAGGTGACAGCGATGTGCCTTGGTTCATCAGCCCTAATGCTCACCCCATTCCATTAGTAAATATGCTGAGATGGATACAGTACAGAAGAATGGAGTGAGCTTTAGAGCTGACAACCCCAAGGCACACCCGCAATGCCTGTTGGTGTGCGCAGGGTGGGGGTGGGGTGTTAGGGTTAGAAACCCTAATGCCACATTTCCCTATGTTTGTCACTTTAGTAACAACCCTAACTGATGCATTAACAAAGTTTTTTCAATTAATTTCCTTACTTTTTGAGGTAGTATAATCATATCCTTATTTGTCTGTGTGAGCACATGGCCCTCAGTTCCTATCCCTCCATAGATGCTCATATGTATGTAATTGTGGAATCACAGGGCCCTCCAGGCCCTATGCTTCCATTTATAGGACAACAGTGACCAAATTGTCAGCATAGCTATCTTATTACCCATGTACCCGGTTCAGAAAAATTTTGAATACATGCAAAAATGTAATTCTGCACAACTGCAATGCCATTCTGGGCCACGGGTGTGAAAACACATTTTGGGTAGGATTTGAAAAATGACAGGTGTGGCATACATACATCAGGTCAGGTAATAAGATGGATATGTTGAAAATATGTGATCAAAATATTTAAAATTTCTGAAGTTATGAGTGGGCAAATCAAAATTGCAACAAATGGTAATAACTTTGGCAGTTTTTCATATTTTGAAACCAAATTTTGAACATAGTCTTCTTATAATCCCACCTCATAAACCCCATAGGTGAACATTTTAAAACTCATGCCAAAATGCCATTCTGCACCACAGGTGTGAAAACATGTTTGGGGCAGGATGTGAAAAAGGACAGTTGTACTGTTCATGAGGTGTTGTGAAAAAAATATACTTTGAAAATTTGGACTCACAATATTAAAAATGATCAAAGCTATGCACATGTGTAGACAAATTTCAACATATGCTCATAACTCGGCAATTTTTAGGAATTCTTTCACTAGATTTTCAACATGGCCTTTTTGGGACCCCATTTCATGAACACTTGTAATGAAATTTCATTAGTTAGTCCCGAAAAGTGACCGTGAAATCTCCTTCTGGTCCTGATTAATGAAATGACAGTGCCAGTGTTCATGGGGTGGGTGGGGGTGCCAAAAAGCCCATGTTGAAAATTTGATGAAAAAATACCAAAAAAATGGCAAAGTTATGAACATAACTTCAAAACGCCATTGAAATACATTATACGGCACTTACCTTGATGCCTCAGTTGGTGGTTTGGCTTTGAAGAGTGCAGATGTGTCCCGATCCACAGAAGATAACAGCCAATGACCTCAGAAGGTCAGTATGGGGTAAGGGTACAGTGGGGTGGTGGGTGCTCATAGGGTGGGTCAGGATGGGGGAGAGGGATGGCTGGGATGATGAGGGACCATTTTCTTTTCTTCAGGGGAAAAAATGATACTAGGGGATGGTTTTCTTCTTTAGAAGTAAACACAGAATGCTCCAGTCTATCAACAACTTTAATAAAATAAAAAAATGGTTCACATTTTTCAGCTATTTTTTCAACTGATTTGACATGTGCCAGATTTTTTAACTTTTAAACTCTATTACTTAAAAATTACCTGTCAGTTCACCTAGAAACATCAAAAGGATGGAATTCTGGGACAATATCTAGCAAACCTGTAATTTTCAAGTTATAAATTGGTGTAGTTTTTGCACTAACCATGTTCAAAATAAATTGATCATCATGGGTATCAGAAATATATAGGAAACACAAGGAGGGAATCATTATTGGTTTAATGTCAAACTGTTACTATGGTCCATGGCAAATCATAACACAGAAACATAAAACACAAAGGCAGAAGTAAAACCACTGTAAGGAAATCCCTGCTCAATTAAAGCAAACATGTTACAATCTTCTGTATGTATATTT
Organism: Neoceratodus forsteri; assembly: GCA_016271365.2. Taxonomy (NCBI): domain Eukaryota; kingdom Metazoa; phylum Chordata; order Ceratodontiformes; family Ceratodontidae; genus Neoceratodus; species Neoceratodus forsteri. The sequence goes on along the minus strand of CM028133.1, from coordinate 744,051,848 downwards.
GCAACAGGCACAACCCTTCCAGATTCCAGGCTTGGGACGAAGGAGAGAGGCGTGGTTTGTTTAAGAGTTACTGGTTTATATACAGTAGAATCCTTTTAACAGATATTATAAAATGGGTTTAGAGTTTTCTGACTCCTGATTGGTTAACAACTATGTCCTTACAGAGCAACCATGCATACTTTAACAAGGAAGGGACAATCTACATATTCACTGGGGCTGGCTGTCTCCATTCATACTACAGACTGTGTACGTCTACATTGCTTTTCAGTAAACAGTTGGTAACTGAATTTTAATTGAGACAAAAAAATATCTCAGCTTTAGAAACTAGATGCAGGTCCAATGCTGAATGAGTACAGGTTCTTCAAATGACTGAAGGAATAATGAATCGCTGCTGTATACTGCAGGCCACTGAAGTTCCTCATCCAAATAAAGGAGGCACACATTCAAAACAGAAATGCTTTTAATGGCATTGCAGCTAATCTGGCTTAGAACCTTTTTTGCAGCATCAGGGGTCCAAGAATTAAAAATGATTGCTTCAGTATTTGGAGGTCCTACCACTCTGCTTATGGTACCAGAAGTCTACCAATTAATAACTTTCAAAGCATCAAACTGATTCACTCCAACTATGCTCTTCTCATGGCTCAACTCACTTCCCCTTGGAGGTTTAAAAACATAAAACAATGCTTGAATTAGGTCAACACCAATAGATGTTTAACAAATTGGGGGTAAGAATTCAGATTCTGGGGTCAGTTTGCACCCCACGTGCCCAGAAATGTGTTAATTTTTTTCCACGGACATACTGTATTTGTGCCACAAATTGGGGCAGCTGTTTCATGAGATACCTTTCTTTGTACTGCGAAACAATGGGATTTTGTTTCAATTTGCAATACAAACTCCCCTTATTTCATGAAACAATTGCTGCAATCTGTGCCACAAATATGTTGGCAGACAAAATTAACATATTTCTGGGCATTTGGTGGGCAAACTGACCCCAACATCTGATTCCTCTGGCCCCAATTAGGTAAACACAACACGTGGTGTTTACCAACCAGAAGTATTTTTTGAAATATTTAAATTTATTTGCCTTGCTAACTGAAAACAAGATGGCAGAATCTCAACACTACATTCTGCATTTGCTACAATAAATAACTATTTTGAGTCAACAAAACAGTTGCTTCACACAGTACATCTAATTGTTTCCCATATGAAATAGTGGGAAAATTAAAACTTTAATAACTTTAAACAGCTTAATATTTTTTCACCAAACCTTCACATGGCACATCTGCTACCCAAGCCTGATATACTCTAAACATTTCGGACCAACCCCCCAAACTGTTTCTGAGAAATGGTGTGACAAAGAATTTACACAAAAATTGTAATTTTCACATTTTTTTATATTCTGTATCTCAGCACCCGCACATCCAACTGGAACAAAACTTCCCAGATCCAGAGATCTTTGGTCACTGATGGTGCATGCAAAATTGCATGTAAATCATCCAAACAGTTTCAAAGTTATTAAAGTGCAATATATGGGGTTTAACATATATGTGACTGTTGAACCCTAACTATAGGGGCACAAATGCACCCCTATAATGTATATATACATTGCAAAAAACTTTGTTAATGTATCAGTTAGGGTTAAACTGACAAAAATAGGAAAATGTGGTTTTAGGGTTTCTAACTCTAACACTCCATCCCCCACCCTGCACAGATCCACAGGCAGTGGTGGTGGGGGGGGGGTCTGCCTTGGGGCCGCCAACTCTAACACTCACCCCATTTAATTACAAAATAAGGTGACTTAGGTACAGCATAGAAGAATGGGGTGAGAGTTAAGTTTGATGGCCCCACCACAAACCCCCACCAGCCTGTTGGTCTATGCAGGGTGAGCGATGGGATATTAGGGTTGGAAACCCTAATGCCACATTTCCCTCCTTTTGTCTGTTTAACCCTAACTGATGAATTAATGAAGTTTTTTGCAATGTATTTCCTTACTTTTTGAGATAACATAATCATATCCTTATTTGCCTGTGAGAACACAGAGGCCCTGTGCTTGCATCCCTCCATAGATATATATATGTATGTAGCTATGGAAGCACAGGGCCTTCCAGACCCTGCACTTCCAGTTATAGGACAACAGTGACCAAATTGTCGCCATAGCCATGTTATTACCCCACCTCATGTATCTGGTGCAGAAAATGTTCGAAGCCCCGCTTAAACATAAGTCTATATAACCACAACACTATTCTACACCTCAGGTGTGAAAACACAATTTGGCCAGGATTTGAAAAATGACAGCAGTCACATACATGAGGTGATGTATTAAGAAGCCTATGTTGAAAATTTGGGGTCAAAATATTTCAAACTCCCACAGTTATGAGCATACCTGCTGAAATTGCAACAAATACTCATAATTTTGCTATTTTTAATAATTTTGACCCAAAATTTTCAACATAGACTTCTTATGACCTCACCACATGTAACTGGTACAGAAAATGGTCAAATCCTCACCAAAACATAATTTTGCACAACTGCAATACCATTCTGCACAACAGATGCAAAAATGTATTTTTGCCAAGATTTGAACAAGAATGTGTCAATTTATTTGTTTATTTATTTATTTAGATTCTGATAACCAGGTAAGCTCACTGAGACCAGAGGTCCCTTTTTCAGGAACAACCCGGATTAGTTGCAGACAATAATTACATATATTGGCAGGAGCACACAGTAGTACATACATTGATAGGAGTACAGACTAGCTGGAGCATACATTGGGTAGGGTATAGAGTACATTACAGAGCATGTCAGTTACATATACACATAATAACATAACAAATTAAATCAGACATATGACATCTTATTCAACAGTGCTTATGGGGAGAGGTGGTAACAGCAATATGCAGGATATATTGCCACCCCATAGGCTGACTGCCGTGGGACAAGCAAGTTTCAGCCACCAAGACTAATTCTGGGCTAGCGGTTACAGCCACAGAGACTAATCTCTAGCAGGTATACTTTCAGGCCTGACTTAAAACCCTGAATAGTACAACAATTAGCTAAGTCAACAGGAAGAAGGTTCCAAAAATGTGAGGCAGTGTACTTAAAGGAGTACTTGCCATAGTTAGTTTGGACATGAGGGATATCTGGGGGACGGCCAGTGGAGGATCTCAGGTCCTGGCCCCGGACTTTGGGATTTAGCAGACCACATAGGTGAGGAGGAGGGCCAACAGTGGTAAATTTGAAGGTCAGGCTCAAAGAGGAGTAGGCTAGTTTTTGTTGCATAGAAGACCAGTGGAGATCAGCAAGGACCTCACAGTGGTGCCTTCTTGGGGGGGATGGTATAAAATGAGCCACCTCCTGTGGTAGAGCTGTGAGTGTTTCTTTTGTTCACTCTCCCTTAGTGAATGCAGCAGGGGAGCCCCAAAGAGGAGGGAGGGGAGTAGGGTGCAGTTAGATACGGCACAATGAGCCTCTAGAGAAAGAGAGTCACCCAGCCTATAGAGAAGTCCTAACTTCTGGTGGGTGGACTTAACAACAGAGTCAGTATGAGGCTGGAAGGTCATCGCCTGATCAAGCTAGACTCCAAGGTACTTGATCTTGTCTGTGACCTCTATTCTCTTCCCTTGGGCAGTATGAAGCTGAAAGAAGCCATGACAGTCTGAGCCAAGGCATCTGGGCCCGAACAGGACTCCTTCATTTTTTCTTCATTTATTACAAGTGAGTTTGAGGAGAACCAGGCTTCCAGTGCAGTTAGACTGGCCTGGAGGTTGGCATTGATTACGCTAGAAAGCGGATTACTGCAGTAGATGACAGTGTCATCTGCAGAGAGGATAAGGTTGTTCCTCCCACCAACCCCCTCTATATCATTGACAAAAAGAGTAAATAACAGGGGACCAAGGATCGAGCCCTGGGGTACCCCGGAGATTACTGGTTTAGCTCTAGACTGGGTTCCTCTCCATAGAACCTTTTAGGTTTGGTTGAGCAGATAGCTCTCAAATCATGTAGCAGAGAGCCCATCCAGTCCAAGTAGGTGAAGTTTAGTGAGGAGAAGTTCATGGCTGACCAAGTCAAATGCCTTGGATAAATCAATGAATAGAGCCCCCGTTGGGGAACCTCGGTCCATTGCGTCAAGGATGTCCGATGTGAGTCGGATAAGGGCTGTATCAGTGCCATGGCCTTTCCTAAAGCCATGTTGAATGTCAGCTAAGAATAGGTGCCTTTCGAGGTAGTCCTGTATTTGACTGTAGACCAATCTCTCCTGCACCTTCGCTAGTGGGCAGAGAATGAAGATTGGCCTGTAGTTCCCCATATTGTCTCGGGGCCCTTTTTTGTGAATGGGGACAATGGTTGCCACCATACATTTATCCAGGACCTTTCCTTCAAGGAAGGACCTGTTGATAAGCAGATGCTGAATGTTTGCTTGCTGGTATTAGCATTGGAAATGCAGGAGGTAGACAGATGCAGAGTAGGAATAGCAGTGAAGTATTGAAATTCATGCCAACCATACCTCCACCCTGCAGAGACAGACAGGCATTGGGGCATGCGTTTGGATTGTCACCCATAATGTTCATGCCATTTCACCTCACCCTATCCTGCAGACACTGAAAGTGTTGAGGTGTGCCTTGGGGTGTTCAGCTTTATAGTCACCCCCACTCCATAAGGAGATACACTGAAATAGGTGCAATATAGAATGGGGTGAATTGTGGGGCTGAATTATCCAAGGCACAGCTCGATGCCTGTCAGTGGGTGCAGGGTGGGGTGGGGGGGGTTGGAATAGCATGAGCATTACAGTTGGCAATCCAAAGGCACACCCCTGATGCCTGTCAGTCTGTACAGGGTGGGACATTATGGTTAGAAACCGTAATGCCCCAGGCATGTGTTGGTATTTGCAGTACAAATTTTCAACATGGTCATTTTGTGGCCTCCACCTCATGAAAGCATTTGGGACCTCTTCTCATGAATAGTGGCAGTGTGAGTTTGTCAATGTGTCCCAAAATTTGAGCTACCACAGTGACTGTGACATTGTGCATCAGATATATGAAAACAAAGATCAGGCAGGATGTGAAGAATGACAGCTGTACCATTCATAGGGAGGTGTGAAGAAATGGAAATGTTGAAAATCTGTAGTAAAAGTATTAAAAATGCTCAAACTTCCGAGCATACATGGAAACTGTGCAACACATGCACATAATACAGTCATTTAGTGGAATTATTTCACCAAATTTTCAACATAGGCATTTTATGATCTCTGCTCATGAACACTGTCACTATGATTTTCTTAATCTGTCCCAAACATTGATTTCCCACAGCAACCGCGGTATTCTGCACCAGATGTGTAAATGCATATTTCGGGAAGGATGTGAAAAATGACAGCTGTGCTGTTCATAAGAAAGTCTGAAAAAATGCTAATGTTGAAAATCTGGAGTGAAAATACTAAAAATTTGTCAAGTTATGAGGATGCGTTGAAACTGCATCATGCATGCTTGTAACACAGTCATTTTATGGACATTTGTCACCAAATTTTCAACATAGGCATTTTAGGACCTCTGCTCATGATCAGTCAGTGAGATTTTACATACGAGCATACATACAAACATATGTACATACGAATCTGCCAGCAGAACACACCAATCGGTCTATGTAAGTGCCTGAGTGTGCAGCTAGCACCCTAGATTGAAGCTGCCCAATCTCCTCCCCCTTAGTTCTTCCCCTGCTTGTCCCAGCCCCTGCCCCTGACTCTTCCTCTTGCTTTATCCCACTCCTCCTTAAAGCTATTGACTGTCCTACATGTTACCACCCCCTCTGGCAGCACATTCCAACTAGACACCACCCTCTCAGAGAAATAGTGCCTCCTCATTTCCCTCTTGAAACACCCCCTTTCAAGCTTAGTCCATGCCCCCTCTTCTCTCTTCTCTCTTCCACTCCTTACTCTAAACACCCCCTCAGTGCTAGGTTTATTTACCCCCTCAGGTATTTAAACATTTCAATCATATCCCCCCTATCCCTCCTCTCCTCCAGTGTGTACATGTTCAGCTCCTTCAGCCTAACTTCATATCCCTTTCCTTCCATCCCCTTTAACATTTTTGTTGCCCTCCTTTGCACCCCCTCCAGTAACTTTATATCTCTCCTCAGGTATAGCCTCCAGTATTGCACATAGTACTCTAGGTGCGATCTGACCAATGATCTGTAGAGAGGTAGGATCACATCGCTGTGTCTGGATGAGAACCCCCTTGCAATGCACCCCAGCATCCTGTTTGCCTTTGCTGCTGCTCTCGTGCAGTGGGCTGAGTTGTTCATGCTCCCAGTTACCAACACCCCTAGGTCCTTCTCCTCCTCTCTAATCCCCAACCAATAGTCCCTCTTCTGGTTCTTAGCCCTGAAGTGTATCACCTTACAGGTTTTTGCATTGAATCCTAGCTGCCACTGCACCGACCAAGTCTCTAGTTTGGTTAGGTCCCCCTGTAGTTTTTCCCATCCATCCTGTTCATCCACCACCACCCTCAATTTGGTATAATGTGCGAACAGACTAACCCTGCTCCCCACTCGGTGGGCTATATCGGAGAAAAAGAGCCCAAATAGCATTGGGCCCAGCACTGACCCCTGTGGCACACTGCTTGTCACTGCTCTGGGTGCCAAGAGCTCCCCCATCACCACCACCCTCTGCACCCTCCCCTGTAACCAGTTCTCTATTGATTTAGTCAGCTTTTTTCCCACCCCCACTGCTGTCAGCTTCCCCCCACCAGTCTCCTATGAGGCACTGTATCAAAGGCTTTACCGCAGTCCAAGTACGGGACATGTACCACATGGCCCCTGTCCAACACCCTTGTCATAATACTCTATTAGGTTGGTTTGACAAGACCTTCCTGAGATGAACGCATGTTGCTGCCCATCTTGGAGGCCATTACTGTCTAGGAATGCCACCAGCCTCTCCTTCAGTATCACCTCCATAAGCTTACTCACTATGGACGTGAGAGTTACCGGCCTATAATTTCCTGGCTCCTACCTAGGCCCACTGTTGTGTAAGGGCACCACATGGGCCACCCTCCAGTCCTGGGGTACACACCCCATTTCCAGGGAGGTGTTGAACAGATCTGCCAGCGCCTCAGCCAACAGCTCCGCCATCTCCCTCAGCACCCTGGGTTGGATGGCATCGGGGCTTGGTGCCTTGTCCACCCTTACTGCCCTCAGCTCCTCTAGCACCCTACTTCCTGTGATCACTTTGTCCATCACCTCATCCCCCCCCTTTCCCCACCCCAGCCCATTCTGGTAGTGGGCCATCCCTCTTAGTGAAATGGAGCAGAAGTACTCATTTAGAATTTTCCTCGCTCCTCCATCTTTTCCACCCAATCCCCACCCAGCTTTATTCTCACAATATGTTCCTTGTACTTCCTCTTTTCTCTGACATACCTAAAAAATCCTTTTCCCCTCCCTTTATGCCCTGTATGGAACTTAATTGCCTGGAGGCCTTAGCTTTTTTCACCCTCCTGGTAACCTCTCTTGACCAACTCCTGAAAGCCTCCTTATCCTCTCCCTTCCCTGTTCTCCTGTACTTCCAGTATGCAGCCATATTTGCCCTCACCCCTTGCAGCACTTCCTTGTTCAGTCAGCATAGTTTCTTGCCTCTGCTTTTCTTACTCCTGGCCCTGGCGCAGGCTACTGTGGCCTCTGTTAGCTCAGTCTTTTTGACTCTCCACTTTGTTCTGCATCCATCCCCACATTATATCCTGGAGTCTCCTGTAGTATTGTTCATCCCCAAAGTCCACCTTAATAAAGTCCACCGCCTTAGTGCCCTGGCTCCTGTCTCCCTACCCAGCGTGACAACAGCCACACTGTTTGGTGGTTGCTGCCTGCCTGGTGGGTCCTCCACCTACCTCCCTCACTGCCTCCCATTTGCCAGTACTGGGTCCAGAGTGCTACCAAGCCTTGTAGGGCTACTTAGCAATTGCGTCAGAAGGCTGTCCTGGAATGCATCAAGGAGCACCTGCTCCCTGGTACTGCTAGTGGCTGGGGTGCTCCAGTCAACCCGTGGTAGGTTAAAATCCCCCACTATCACCACACTCCCCCTTCTACACACCCTCCTTATGTGCTCTGCCAAATCCCCATCCAGTTCCCCAGATTGGGCTAGTGGTCTGTACACCACTCCCAGCCTCAGCTTTCTGCCCTTGGAGTCCAGGAGCTGCACCCAAAGCACCTCTGTCCTCTCCTCTTATCCCTCATCCCTTATGCATTTAATCCCTTCCCACATATACAGTGCAACCCCACCTTCCAACCCCCCCCCCGGCCCTGCTGTATAACCTGTTTTCCAGGATTGCCAAGCCCCAGTCATGGTACTCTGAGGCCCAAGTCTCTGTCACTGCAGCAATGTCCACCTTCACCTCTGAAAGGAGCATCTGAAGCTTTACAATTTTGTTCCCCAGGCTTCTTGCATTGAGAGAGACCAACTTCCACCTGTACCCCACCTTCTCCTTACCCTTCTCCTCCTTGGCCTGTGTCCCTCCTCCTGGTAGTCCGCACCCTTTCTTCTCTTTATTCTTACCGGGTGGTGGTGCCTTCTGTATTACACTCAGACAGCTCTGCCCGCCCCCTCCCAGGGTTACTACGCCTCTGCCTTTACCTATATCTGGGGGGGTGAACTCATTAGGCTCCCCTGTACAGACGTTTCTATTAACCACAGTCTTTTTGCCACCCCCCCCACTAGTTTAAATCCACCTTAGTAGAGCTATACTCCTCTAATCCTGCTTTTAATACTCCCCTTCCCTTCCTGCTCTAGTGTACCCTGTTCCATGCGTACAAGTCACTATTTTCCAAAACCCTATCCCAGTTAGTCACTAACCGATAATTTTTGGTGTGGCACTAATCCCTCAGCCCCCATTGAACTCCTTAATCCTACCCTTCCTCCCCATGCTTGCTTATGGTACCGGGAGTACTTCTAAGAATGTCACCGACTCCCCCAACCCCTCACACTGCTTGCCCAACTACTCAAACCTCCCCCTCACTACTTCTACAGTCTCCCCCATCAAGTCATTTGTACCCACATGCAACAGTAAATGAGGTTTCTTCCTCCCCCTCGCTGCACACTTGAGCAGTGCCTGCCCTGCCCCTCCTGCAGTCAACCTGGGGATAGCTTCAATCCAAATACGGCTGTGTCTTTCCCCCTTCTGCTCCATCTCACTACTTTCAGTATAGAATCCCCTAGGACAAGTACCTCCCCATCCCTTTGCCCCTTTCCCTTCTTATCCCCCTTCCATCACCCCAGTATTCAACCTTCCTGCCCTTACAGCCGTAGCTGCACCCTCTGTGACTTCTGCATCTGTACACCCTACGTCCACCTCACCCCTTTTCTCTACCTTATTCCTCCCATCCCCCTTGAACCCCTTCCCAGCCTGACTACTTCCTACTGGACTTCCCATGTCAACCTCCCCTCCTCGCCTGTTGATTTCCAACCCCTCTCCTATCCCCACTGTGGTCGATTTAGAGCCCCCATTCCCTTCTATCCTGATAGTGATGCCCGTCCCATCCTTCCCCCTTCCCGTAGCCTTCTCTCCTCCAGTCACCACCCCTCCTTCCTTACAAGACCCCCTTCTACCCTTTCATCCTCGCTTTCTCTTCCCCTAGCTGTTGCCATCCCTCTCATGCCCTGCTTGTTCCCCCTTCAGTATGCTTCTGCTTCTCCCCCATAGCAGAGGCTTGAATCTATTCCTAGTCAATACCCCTGCTACATCTCTTCCCCCTATCAGTTCCCCCTCCCACTTGTTCCCCTTTGTGCCACCCCAGGTCCCACCCCTGGTCCCTCCCTATCTGCAGCCATCTGCTCTCTCCTCTGGTACTCCTCGTGGTCTCTTCTTCCCTAACAGGAGGCCTCCCCTCACCTTGGGCACCCTCCCTTCTCCTCTCTTTCTGCTAGTGCCTCTAATACTGGGGTCAGTTTCAGTCCCTAATTATTCTTCCTCCGTACCCCTTGCCATCCACTTTTCCCCCCTCCAGCCAGGATGCCTACCATACTCATCTACCCTCATTTCATTTCATTTTTATTAAATGGGTTAGACCATTGAGTAAAACTCATTTAAAATGGTGACCCTTGGTCATACAAAATTTTGGTTACAACAAATATATAAACAAAAAGAAACAAGAACATACATACAAACTAAAAAAAACAATACAACTTATTTAACCACAACAATTCTTCTTTTGCCCTGAAAGTGTTTCCAAATACCAGGTTTTAACAGCATTGCATGAAGGTGTTTTCTGTCCACACAGTCAAAATCTTACAGGAATCATATTCCAAAATCTAGGAACAAACTGACTAAAAAAGAAATCAGAACGTTTAGTTTTCAGTCTAGGTATAACCAACTCCCTATGTCCTGCCTTTCTTAATGAAGATTTAATTTCCCTAATTTCTAACCTTTCAGCCAAATATTCTGGAATTACTGTAGTGATACTTTTAAAAGCCAAAATATATTTATGCAGCTGTCTCCTCTCTGTCAACGCCTGCAACTTAGACTCCTCCCAAATCTCCTCAGTTCCTCACTCAAACTATCCAGTCATCCACAGACCATACATCCCCCAATCCTCCAAACCCAGTCCATAATCATGGTGGACCAACATCCTGTACCCCCTACCACCCTTCAAAAGATGCCCGCCCTATTGACATGTGGCACCTGCCCCATTTTGTCTCCCATCTTATGTTACGGGCTCTTACTCCCAGGTTCTGCACCCTACAACAACTGTTAGGCCCCCATTTACTCAAATTCCTGCCCCCCCCACACTAGTCCATCTACTGGCCCCTTGCCGACTGGGGTAATTCAGTCTCAAATCTCATCCATTAGATACAGTATTACTGTAGCAATCCTAAAGCCTCCTTGTCCATTTTTCACCCCTCAGCTACCATACTTTTTGTTCTCAGCTCTCATATAGTTTCACTTAGCCCAGTTAGAAATCCTATTGCACTCCAAGTATTACTCAGTTTAGTTAGAGAAATAAACAGAACAAATAAATATGTATTATTACAGCAATCATAACAGAATAGCTCAGTACTTAGCTCAGTTAGAGAAATAAACAGAACAACTAAATCTGTATTATTACAGCACTCCTTAAAGTATCCAATCATTGCTTTGTCTTCACCCCAGAGACCTTGCTGTAATATAGGACCACAGAGGACCATGGGCAAGTCTAAAGTCCCGGCAGAGCTCCATTGAGCTTACTCACTCCCCCTCTCTCACTCGTTCATTCTGTTTCTCCCAGCGCTGCAGGCTGCCCTTTTGCACTGGGCTCCTGCCTGCATTGGCACCTTTTTCTGCCCACAGAGAAATTCACAGCAGTTCCGACAGAGCTCCATTGAGCTCGCTCACTCCCCATCTCACGCGCTTATGCTGTTTCTCTCAGCGCTGCAGGCTGCCCATTTGTACTGGGCTCCTGCCTGCATTGGCACCTTTTTCTGCCCACAAAGAAATCTGCAGCAGTCCTGACAGAGCTCCATTGAGCTCGCTCACTCCCCATCTCACGCGCTTATGCTGTTTCTCTCAGCGCTGCAGGCTGCCCATTTGTACTGGGCTCCTGCCTGCATTGGCACCTTTTTCTGCCCACAAGGAAATCTGCAGCAGTTCTGACAGAGCTCAATTGAGTTCATTCACTCCCCCTCTCTCACTCGTTTGATCTTAATCTGTCCCAAACACTGATTTCCCACATCTACCTCACTATTCTGGCCAGAAGTGCAAAAACACATTTCGGCCAGGATGTGCAAAATGACAGCTGTACTGTTCATAAAGAGGTGTGAAAAAATTCCAGTGTTGAAAATCTGTCGTGAAAATATTACAAATTTACGAGGTTACAAGGGTGCGTGGAAACTGTGCAATGCACATGTGACTCAGTTATTTTATGGACTTTCATCACCAAATTTTGAGCATAGGCATTTTAGGACCTCTGCTCATGAACAGTATTACAGTCATCTTCTCAGTCTATCCCAAAAACTGATTTTCCACAGCAACCGCTTTATTTGGCGCCGGGAGTGCGAAAACACATTTTGGCCAGGATATGTAAAATGATAGCTATACTGTTCATAAGGAGGTGTGGAAAAATGGCAATCCTGAAATTCTGGAGTGAAAATATTACAAATTTGTGAAGTTACGAGCGTGCATGGAAACTGCGCAACTCACCCTCGTAAAAAATGTTTTGGATTTTTTTACCAAATTTGCAACATAGGCTTTTTGAGAGCCCACCTCATGAACAGTGGCACTGTTGTTTTGTTAAACTATCCCAAAAGGTGACTCTGCTCAGTGACCATGAAATCACCTTTTGGGACTGAATAACACCATGACAGTGGCTGAATTCATGAGGAGGGGTCCCAATAACCCCATGTTGAAAATGTGGTGCCAAAATTCCCAAAAATGTCTGAGCTATGCACCAAAGTTGAGAAAACCCTATTTATGCCATTATAGAGCTTAACAGCATTTCTTCAGTTCGCAGTCGGCTTTGAAGAGTACAGATGTATTCCCAGTCCACCGAAGATCATTGTGCTGAGTTCCAGAGGTAAGTATGGGGTGAGGTGGTGGTATGGGGAGGCAGGATGCGCAGAGGGTGAGCACAGGTTAGGGGGAGGGGCCACTGGACTCAACAAAGGACTGTTTTCTGGTTTACAGGTTGAAAGAAAAAAAAAAGGAAAACATAACAGGAAGTTTTTTTTTTTTTAACAGGGACATTTGGCATGCTGGGGTGGGCTCCCAGCATGCCACCTGAGTGTTTTGGGGGAGCTGTAGCTGATGGGGGATAGGGCACTCCCGTCAGCACACAACAAATTTTGGAAGGGACATTATGCCGATGGGGAGTGGGCTCCCCCATTGGCAAATTTACTGGGAAGGGTGGGGACTGATGCTGATGGGGATTGTGGCCCCCTTCAGCAAAGAAAGACTGTTGAAGGGGCGCATGATGCCAAGGGGGATTGGGCACCCCCCTCGGTACACAATAAATGGGGGAGGGGTTACAGTATGCAGACGGGGAGTGGGCTCCCCCATCGACAAATGTACTGGGTCGGGGGCATGCAGACGGCAAAGTACTGCCCTGCAATGACAGGTCGCTCCCACATTTCAGTGACATGGCTGATGCTGCAATGATGAGGTGACCCTGATTGCAGCAGCAAAAATGTTTCAACTTGGTGGCACTTCTGCAGAACCAGTGTCATCAGGACACTGGGCCTGCAATGGTCCACCAGTGCCAAGCCCCCAAATGCAATGCCCCCACTGGCTGCCACAGTGCCGCACCTCCACAACCCACTTCTCTCCTAAGCTGCCGCATAATGTTTCTTGTGCATGCACGCAAGCAAACATAAAGATGACAACAGTCACATACATGAGGTGGGATAATAAGAAGGCTATGTTGAAAATATGTGGTGAACATATTGAAAATACCCAACGTTACAAATGTGTGTAGAAAAAATAGCAACAAATGTTCATAACATTGCTATTTTAAATAATTTTGACCCCAAATTTTCAACGTAGCCTTCTTATGAATCTACTTCAGGAACAATATGACTGTCATTGCACAAATCCCACTACAAAGGTGATTTTGCCAACCAACCATGAAATCACCTTTCTGACAGGAGTTGCCTAACCACAGTCATATTGTTCATGAGGTGAAGTCCCCAAAAGGCCATGTTGAAAATTTGGGGAAAAAATTACCAAAAATGGCTGAGTCATATACCAAAGTTGAAACCCCCATTGAAATACATTGAAGCACATTTACCTTAGTTTATCATATTGTAGTCGCCAGTTCCAGCAGAAAGATGTGCCTTCAATGGGCAGAGCGGATCTCGAACCTGGGTCGTCTTCAGGTAAATGAGGGTCTATGGCAGTGTCATGGGGGTGTGGGGAAGTGAGTGCACAGTGGGAGGTTGGGTGTGGGTGTGGATGTGATCTGTCATGGATGTTTCTTTTTACAGGTTAAAAAAATATTAAAAGACATCAAGGTACCATTTTCTTATTTTCAGACAAAAAAAAACATAAAAGGGAGTGTGGGGGATACCACTAACCACCAATGAGAAAAACAGGGGCATTGCAGAGGTGTGACTAGACACCATGGATAAATCCTGGAGCCTTCTAACCCCCCTAAAAACAGGGGTGTGGGGATATATATATATATATATATATATATATATATATATATATACACACATATAGTTATGTATCTATACATAAAAAACTAAAAAGTAAATGCATCTAAAAAGACACCCGGAATTTGTCAGAGGAGAGGTTCACATAAACAAACAATATAGAATTAAAAAAGTATCCTTTTTTATCAGGTGAAATCCTTTTCCACCAAGCCTTTGCTGTGGTGGCAGAAAAGAATTCAGTCTGGTGAAAAAGGATCCTTTTTCCTGACCAGATGACTCTATTATTTTTCAGGACCAGATGGTCCCCAAACATTTTTCAAGAACTGATGGCCATTCTAACAATCCTTTTACAACCGCTTACTTCTGTTTTCACCATCCTTTTTCATCATGGTGAAAACGGAAAATCAGCCAATAAAAAAAGACTACCAGCATGGCCCCCTGGTCATGAACACAGGAAACTCCTTTTCACCAGCCGATTTCCTTTTCACTATGAGGAAAAAGGACTGATGAAAAAGAAGTTATCAAGTGGCAAAAAAGGAATAAAGCAGTTAAAAAATGTCTAGAGGCTTACAAAAGTGAAAAAAAAACCCTCAAAAAAACAGCTCATCAGCTCCAAATGAGCAAGATACATACTTTGATATCTGTAACAGACATTCCTGGGCACAATTATGACTGTTTTTTTCAGCCAAAAATAAAAAACAAAATGGCAGCTCACGAAAAATATTTTGTTTCTGGTGAACAAGGAGTGGCCCCTCAAGAAGAAGGATCCTTGCTCGTCAGTGCAAAATCCTTTTTCATTCCAGAAATCTATCCTGAAAAACAAAAGTCCTATTAAAAATAATGGGACTTTTAAAAATGCAATAACTTTGGAACAGATTAATATTTTTTTTTCACCAAATAAATCAAGTCAAATTTTATTTGATATAGCACATTTCTACATTGCAACTCAATGCACTTCACAATAATTCTAAAAATGTTAAAAGTAATACAAACCAAAAACAAAACACACAAAGAAAATAAATATTAAACATTAATTACTAATCAAACATATTTATTACTCATACGTGCTTGAATAAACAGGAAGGTCTTCAGCTCCTGTTTGAAGGCATCCACTGTTTGACTCTCTCAAATTTGATGAGGGAGGGAGTTCCACAGGATTGTGGGCAGAAACAAAAAAGCACATTCCCCAGATGTCTTCAAGTATATCCTGGGACCTCCCAACAAACCCTCATCTGTGGAATGCAGGGAGCCAGTGGGGCAGTAGGGACACAGGAGATCTTACAAGCGGGGCAGTACTTTAACCAAAGCTTTTTCGCTACATATAAATTTCAGACCAAAATTCAACACTGTCTGTGTGTAGGGCGATGAGAAAAAAAAAACTGCAGAAAGTGGTGAACTTTGAGGTTTTTGCTCTATCCAGATCTCGTAATCCACACATCTGACAGGGACTTGGCACATCAAGAGATCTACTCCAGGAGACTGCACATGCAAAATTCCGTGCAAATCCACTGAACAGTTGCAAAGTTATTAAAGTGCAAAATTTAAGGTTTAACATAGAAACCTCTGCTCAACCCTAACTATAGTGGCATGATATATATATATATATATATATATATATATATATATATATATATAAAATATATGGATCATGAAAATAATATAGTAGAAAAGCATACAAAAACTTTTCCATAATAGTATCACTCCCAAAGTGATAATACTACACTTCAGGATTGATAATACAATTGTTCCGGTGCTGTAATACTATCGTTCGGGACCTGAATGATAGTATTATCACCAAAACACAACTGCGCATGCGCTAGTCTAGCTCCCAACATCTTTCGAAATGTGCCTTCCAATTGGCTACTTTTCCTGTTAGGGTGGGCAGTACAGTTCAAAAAACACGGTGGCCACTGTCTCGCTTACTGAGTGTTTCTGAACTCGAACATTTTGGAGCTTTTTTGTTTTAAAAATGCAAAAAATAAAGATATCCAGTTGATCCTGCATTCCCCAGACATGGAAAAGATAGGCTGTCCTCAGTAAAACAAAAAAAAACACAGAGCAGTGAGACAGTGTGGCGCATGGCCAGGACGGAGAGACTTGTTTGTTGCAGCGGTCAACCACCTGAGAGTTAAAATAACAAAAATCAGAAAATCGCATCCATATATTAAAAAAAATTAAAAATTAGGTTTCTGTGCATCACAAGGTTGTAATTCCATCTTGAGGTTCTGGGGACATGGAACCTCTCGAGCTTTGCTCTCAAGGTTCCCAATGTCCCCAGAACCTCTCAATCTAATCACTGCCTTGTAATGCACAGGAACCTATATATATATATATATATATATATATACACACACCACACCAGTGGTGAATACATTTGGTAAATAAATAATGTTATTTTTGGATAAATATTTATCTTCACTTAGAACACCATTTATATAACTTAGAACATTATATAACTTAGAACATAGTTGATCAGGGAGGGGCTGTGGACATGGCCTACCTAGACTTTAGCAAGGCATTTGACACAGTCCCACACAAAAGATTAATATACAAGTTAGCCAGCCTGGGAGTGGGTCCCAAGATGACAGCCTGGGTAAAGAATTGGCTGGAGAATAGGACACAGAGAGTAATAGTAAATGGAGTCCACTCTGAAAAAAGGGGGGTTAGCAGTGGGGTTCAGTATTAGGACCGGTCCTCTTCAATGTCTTTATAAGCGACATTGCAGAGGGACTGGAAGGAAAAGTATGTCTCTTTGCAGATGACACAAAGATCTGCAACAGAGTTGATGTACAAGGCGGGGTGGAAAGGATGAGAAGGGACTTGGCAAGGTTAGAGGAATGGTCTAATGTATGGCAGCTTAGATTCAATGCTAAGAAGTGCAAGGTAATGCACCTGGGAAACAAAAACCCAAGGGAAGAGTACACAATGGGGGTGAGATACTAACAACAACAAAAATGGAAAGGGACCTGGGGGTAGTCATATCAGATGACCTAAAGGTGGGCAAGCAATGTGAGAGGGCAGCAAGGAGGGCTGGGGATACTGGGATGCATAGGGAGAGGCATCGCCAGTAGAAAACAAGAAGTTATTATCCCTCTGTACAGACAGCTGGTGAGACCACATCTGGAGTACTGCGTGCAGTTCTGGAGACCCAATCTCTGCAAAGACATAGACAGGATGGAAGCTGTCCAGAGGAGGGCAACTAAAATGGTGCAGGGTCTGCACCGGAAGACATATGAAGAGAGACTTAAGGAGCTTAATATGTATAGCCTCAAGGAAAGGAGGGAGAGGGGGGACATGATAGAAACTTTCAAGTACCTCAAGGGAATCAACAAAGTCCAAGAGGGTAGCATCTTTCAAAAAAAAGTGTGCAAGAACAAGGGGGCACAATTTGAAGATAGAAGGGGGCGGCTCAGAGGTAATTTAAGGAAGTATTTTTTCACAGAGAGGGTTGTGGATGTATGGAACAGCTTTCCAGAGGAGGTTGTGGAATCAAAACAGTGGTGGAATTCAAGCATGCATGGGACAGTCATAAGGCAATTCTAGGGGGTGGGGGTAGGAAGAAGTAGGCTGCTGGTTAACTAGGATCTGCAGTTTATCCATCAGGTAGGGAAATGGGCAGACTGGGTGGGCCAAGCGGTCCTTATCTGCCGTCAAATTCTATGTTTCTATGTAACATGTCATTTCCACTTAGAATCTTGAAATGGAACACAGAAAACAATGGGCCAAATAGGGAATGTGCAATAGGAAGAAAGGAAGTTTTAAGCTAAAACGAGGTACGACACCAGTAAAAACACTACAAATGGTGTGGTATATATCAAACACATAACGGATTGCAGTAGAATAACGCATTTATCACCATACATGAGTGGTATGACCTTTGTAAATAACCTGTGGCTTCGCCACTCGTGAGCAATGGGTCTTACCACTCACTAGTGGAGATAAATGTGTTATTCCATGGCAGTCCATTATGTATTCCCTATATCTATATATATATATATATAGTATATATATATATATATATATATATATGGAATACATGACGGGCAGGAGTGTGATATGGAAAATATTCACACTCTGCAAAGTGAGTTCTGGATATCTAATGAGTGCCGAAGGTACAAGTGAGATATCCAGAGCTCACGATGCAGGAGTGTGAATATTTTCCCATATCACACTCCTGCCCATATGTGAGCGATTTATACAGTAGGGTTGTTTGTGTTTGAGAAGTGTAGAATTGTATGTTGTTTGCTGTTATTTTGCTTTGGTGTGGCAGTATGTTTGTGACTTGTGTAGCTGATTTTGGTATGTTTTTTATGAATGGTTTGCTTCCTGGTATAGTACGTTGTGGTTGTGGATTGGTTGATATTTTGTTTTGTGTGATTTCATTGGATAAATGCAGTTGGGTGGGAGTGTTTGTGCTGTTTTGGTTGTCTGGTTTCTGTAGATGTGTGGTTGGTCATTGCGTTACAACTTGCATTTGGGTTTGTTGCGTGTGTTGTAGAGGGCGGGTTTTAGGAGTTTCCGGGTTTGAGGGTTGTGTCAGTCGATGTGGCATG
Organism: Neoceratodus forsteri; assembly: GCA_016271365.2. Taxonomy (NCBI): domain Eukaryota; kingdom Metazoa; phylum Chordata; order Ceratodontiformes; family Ceratodontidae; genus Neoceratodus; species Neoceratodus forsteri. The sequence goes on along the minus strand of CM028133.1, from coordinate 744,033,197 downwards.
CTTATTTTCATTTTTTATCCGTTTTGTTTTATTTGGACATGATATGTTTTGTGTATGTTTTGATTTATGCAAGCACTGTGTTTCTGTGGCACTGTTTATTTATTTTTTTTTTTGCCGGTTAACTTCACCAACTTTTTTCCGGTTTACTTCACCGGTTACATATATATATGGGTTTTGGTAAGTAAGAAGGAATATCTTGTAAAGAATCCTTTCATTGTCATCTGCTATGGTGAGCACCATTTAATCTGAGTCCGAGTCTGATGATAGGATCTATTGTTTCTTCTTTGGCTGAGTGTCTTGTGTAGGACCTGGAAAACAATATATATGGTTACCAGTCATTTTGATCATTCATGGTTTTATATTAGTTTGGGAAGCATGTTATGAATATAGTATACCTTGTATAATGTTAAAAGTTATGGTGTGTATTTATAGTTGGGTTTTGAAAGCAGGCAGGGAAACTGTTCATCCATGCAGTTGTGATTGGAATATTTGTAGTCATGTTTTCTTGTTCTTTGGAAGTTGATGGAACTGCTTCAGATGTTTGAATTTTTGTTCAAGTAGATGGATTAGCTTTGAATTGGCTTTGTATGTCTGTACTTGTTGATGGTTTGGATTCCACAGCACTTGTACTCGGTTTAGGTTCCGTAGCACTCAATAATTTCAATATGTTATTTTGTTTATCGTCGTTTAATCTGGAGTAGTTATTTAACGACTGCAGCTTTTTGTGTCCTGATATTTGGATTATGTTGTTGCCAGAAATGTCACTGTCTATGAGTTTTTGGACCAAGTGCTTCCTTATTGAATGATTACTGAGTTTTTTGTTTGTTTGTATGTCAGCCTTTTATATTACATTTTTTATAATTTTACTTAAGGCATTGATACCTAACGGCTGTTTTCTATAACAGGTAGTTGGGTATTGAGCTGTTGGTGTGTAATTTGTTGCTAGGAAGAATGAAGCATCTGGATGGTTGACTTTATATGGTCATCTGCATTTGTACATGATACAGTTTTTCACTGAGCATTTTATTGGGTCATCTATTTCATATGCTCTCAGCTTTAGCATTCTTACATCCTTTGGATTTGTGCCTTGTCTTGTTTTTGTCTGTCGTTCCTTCCAATATTCAAGGTAGTGGGTATTTTTTTCATCATATTTCAGGACAACATCGCCTCACTTCATGTTTTGGGTTTCCGTGTCGCCCCTTATTCCAAAATGTAGAGTCACCGTTAACCACATTGTGTTGATCAGTGTTTGTGGTGTGTCTGAGCCAAGCTGGGTTGTTTTTTGTATAATTCATCTATTATTTCATCCGTCAACTCATCCGCTTCTTGTGGGCGGTTGCCCTTTCCAGATTCTTTTGGTTTTTTTTTGCTTGGACTGCAAGACTTGGCAACTTTTTAAGAAAGTTATTGAGGTACTTGATTCAGGGTACGAAAAGTCTTTTAAGTACCTTTCAAAACTTTGTTGTCTGGATCTTAAAGTTAATGATTCATATTCTGTGCCATCTGATCTTTGACAATTCATGAAGTAGTAGCACAAAATCTCATCTAGTTTTTCTGGTTGTATGTTTCGTATTGGTCGGTCAATCCCCATATTGTCTTTGATGTGTATTTGTAAGGTGTTTACGTCGGCTGTTATTTTTTGTTTTGTGTTATCATTTTTTACACTACAGATGTTGTCTTCTATGGCTTGTTTGTCTATAATTTGTTTTATTGTTGGTATTGCCGGTTTTGATTTGGCTTCAGGGCTCTATGTAGTTTGTAGGTCCGACTTTGGTTTGAGAAGTGGTTCATTATCTAGTTCAAACTAACTGCAGCTTTCAACTATTTCTTGTTCAATGTGTACAGTTTTATCTGCATGTTTTAGTTTTAATTTATTTTTTGTATGGTGTTGTCTGATTTTTGGAGCCATGATATTCAGTTGCCAGAATGCCATTATGTTTTAGTAATGTTATGTTTTGACTTTTTGTTTGTTTCAGAGTCATTTTTGTTGCCATTCGTTTGCCCAGAACAGAGCTCTGGTGAGCAGTATGAGTCTTTCGTGGGAAGAGATACGCTTTTACTCTACTGATGTGTGCCGTGATTTGTGTTAATTGGATGCATGTAGTGCAGGTGTGGAGGCTTGTTTGAGGTTTTCTACGCTGATGTAGGCAAGATGGTGATATTTAGTACTGACATATGCACTGTGTGTATATTTGTATGATGGCGTCACAGTGCATACGTCAGTGACTAATTATACAATGGGGTGAGTGATATGTGTTTTTATTTCATGTGTTATCAGCTCACCCCTATTGTGTGTGTGTGTATATATATATATATATATATATATATGCAATGCCAATGAGGATAAATTCTGACAAATATTTGTGATATCTACCGGGCGGTCAGACCTATAGTGAGGATATCACATTTATCCTCACTGCAGGGAGAGTACCAGGTCAATTTGCTGTATGAATAATGCTGCAGACAAAACAGTGCGGCATAAACAGAGTACGGTACAACAGCTACAGGAGACACAACAGCACATGTACAAAATGGAGAGGAGCAGTAGCGCTACCCCTGTAGCTGTTGACTGGGAGGCAGTGTTGCACAGGATAAGACCTCTGCTGGATGGCATTCATCTGAGCAGCTGCCATGGCTCAGAGGGTAGAACCTCTGGCAGTGGAGTGTCTGTGGACCGGGGTTCTATTCCTGGTCCAAGATTGGCCGGGTTTTTTTTTTTTTTATTTTGTATTTAGTGTTGTGCATTTTGCAATTCTCCCCCCCCCACCTGAGTTTCTCCCCATCCCAGAGTTGCATCCCTCTGGAGGTGGTTATTTTAATTTGGTGCAGATTCGAGGGCACAGCCTCCTGTAACAGGAGTTGAATGGGGCAGAACCCCCTGCAAAAAGCAACATTTTCACTTTGGTTCTTTGGCATTATTACTGCTCAGTGTTTTTACTAACAGCTGTGTTTGGTGTCACTGTATTGATAGTGCAGTATGTTGCCATGCTGTTTTTGTATGTGACACTATGATCCCATGCCCTGTAGGTCCCTCCATGCCAGAATTTATCCACACTGTAGGAGGGGAGTGGTTAGAGCTGACAGTGTAAGCAGCACAGTTTCACTTTCACTGGCTCAATCTCACTTGTGTGCTGGCCCCAAATCCCCTTTCGTTCAGTGTGCCTGAAGCCTTTGAACTGTAGAGTTCCACAATTTAATAGGCTTTAAATTAAAACACAAAAGAGCAACAACCAGCTCACTTTTTTCATAGGCAGTTTGAAACTTCCAAATCTGTTCCCAGAAGAGATCCATACTACCTCCCTCTCCCCCCAACAAACATACCCAACAGCATCCATACCTACAGCAGATACTGCCAGATTGTCTAAGCCACCCACAGGATTCCCTTTTCCAGACAGCATCTCCAGGACTGCCCATTGTTCAAACCACCACTACTCTGTACAACATATGCTTAACTCCAGTGTGTGCTGATGTGGTGATGCATTACGTCACCATCAGTGCTCATCAGCACTTATTCATTTTCCACTCTGTCACCCTGAAGAAACCCATAAATACTAAAACAAAACAGTAACTAAAAAAAAAAAAAGGAGGCAGAACAACCATATCAATGGGCATTGCATAAATTAGATATGCCATGACCTGGGACTGAGAATATCATTGATATTCTCCCCTCTTACGCATTGATATTTGATATCACTCATGGCTCCACCACTCATGATGTCAAAAGGTCAAACTGCACTCAGGGAGACTATCAATGATATTTTCAGTCAGGCAATGGGATATCATATATATTATGGTAGCACGGTAGTGCTACCATAGTTAGGATTGAGTACCCCATTTAAGTTTAAATGGCAAAAATTTTCACCTTAATAACTTTGCCACCATTCAATGGTTCTGCCTGAAATTTGGCAGGCACAGGGCGTAACCATAGATCGTGTGATCTGCCAGCTTTTGTACTGGTCGGCTATACAGCTGCGGAGTTATTAAGTGACATTCCTGGATGCATTTGCTTTTTTTGTGCATTCTTTGCTCGCACCTACAGGTTGCAGGGTTTGCAGGACTGGTCTGAAAACTTCAAGGAACATGCAGCCAGGGTGCCAGATGTGCCTTTTGAAGATTTTGTGACAAAATATTGAACGGTTCAAAAGTTATTCAAAAAACAAGTTTCCCATTATAGTCAATGGAAAAAGTTAACAAAAAGTTTGACAGTGTCGCAAATTCAGCTTTTATGTCGCAAATGCAGTTTTTAGTGTCGCAAATGACCCCTGCAGTGTTGTGAGACAGCCATTTTATTTCAATTACTGATCACAGAAATGCTTGGCATTTAAAATTGGGACCATCTAGGGACATAATTCTTTTTGTGTTTACCTAGTCGAGCCCTGAGGATGCTAGCCATGTCTTTATTATGAGGTTAAACACCCCAGAAATATGTTTTTTAAATTTTTGGGAAAAATAGTGTCTCAAAGTAGTGTCGCACTTGCAACACTGTCGTAAATTTTTACGAAAGGTGTCACAAATCACAACACTACTTTTCAACACTATGGCCAAAATTACAGGAATTTTTTGCCACCCTACTTCAAAATAACAGTTTGGTCTTTTAGGCTGAAATTTGGAAGGAAGAAAGCCAACATCCCACAGATGTGTCTTTTGGTAGTTTGGTGAAAAGATATTACAGGGTGTCAAAGTTATGGCAATCCGAACTTCACATTTTTTCCCATAGGATAACATTACAGCATCCACCGCATCTTCTGGGGCCCGTATCTCAGAAAAAGTGCAAGATACAGACTTTTCATCAGAATGGAGACTAAGTGCAAAAACTAGCCAGGAAAGTCATAATTGATACGAAATTTAAATTTTTTTTTCCATGTCGTATGGTTCCTAAGATATAAGCAATTTAGCATTCCAACTCCTCATTTTCTGCTCCGAGCCCCATTATTATGCAAACATTCTTTGTACTCACTGTATTCTCTGTGCAGCTGTTGGGGAAAACCAGGGTGCGCACTTATGTTACTGTTACCCTTACCGTTTCCGCTTGCGGTTCCATACCCGTTTGCGTTATCGTTCCCCTGTATGCCACCGAGTGCATTACCCTTTGCATTTTCATTTGCACTTGCATTTGCATTACTGTTTCCATTTGTGTCTACAGTACTGTTTCTGTTTGTGTTTTGCTTTGTGTCACCCTGCACATTACCATTTGCGTTTTGTGGCCACCCTTCCGTTTGCATTTGCATTTGTCTTTCATTTTGCATCATCGTTGTTGTTACAGTAACCATTTGCGCTTCCAATTGCATTCCCATGCCCATGTGCATTATGGTTCGCATTTCCATATGCGCTTGCATTTGCATTTCTGTTTCTTTTGGTGTTATTGTTGCTGTTACTATTACCATTTGCATTTCTAATTGTGGTACCATCACCATGCGCATTACGGTTTGCATTTTTGTATGTGCTTGCATTTGCGATTCTGTTTCCTTTGGCGTTATTGTTGCTGTTACTGTTACCATTTGAGTTTACAATTGCGGAACCATGACTGTGTGCATAACGGTTTGGGTTTCTGTACGTGCTTGCATGCGCATTTCCATTTCTGTTTCCTTTGGTGTTATTTTTGCAGTTATCATTACCATTTCCATTTGCAATTGTGGAACCATGACCGTGAGTGTTACACTTTGCATTTCCATACATGCTTGCGTTTGCCTTTCCGTTTCTGTTCTCTTTGGTGTTATTGTTGCTGTTACAGTTAACATTTGCATTTATAATAGTGGTACTGTGACCATCCATGTTACCACTTGCATTTCCATGTGCGCTTGTGTCTCTGTTTACGTCACTGTTCGCTTTGGTGTCACTTTGTGCTTGCGTTTCTATTAATGTTTGCATTACCATTCTGTTTGTGTCATCATGTGGTGACTGTTAGCACTTGTGTTTGCAATGCAGTTACCATTACTATGTCACAAGACATCATGTGGTGGGAGCATGGGGCCCAAAGGGCCCGTGCTCCCACCACCGCATTCTATTCGCTATTTATAGTTCTTATTCTCAAAAAGAAGGGAAATTTATGGCAAAAAAATCAGTTTAATGCATCAGTTAGGGTTGTTCCACAGTGACAAAAGTGAGGAAATTCGGTGTTAGGATTGAAAGCCCCCCCCTTGCACCCCCTCCAGCCTGCCCCCCTACCGGCATCAGGGTATGCATTGGGGTCATTGGTCCTAACTCTCACCCCATTCTCCTATACCTCAGTTTGCTTACACATGTGATGGGGTGCGAGTTAGGGCCGACAACCCCAGCACACACCCCGATGCTGGTTGGGGGGCGGGCTGGGGGATGCAATGGGGACTTTCAACCCTAACACCGAATTTCCACACTTTTGCCACTGTGGAACAACCCTAACTGATGCATTAAATGGAGTTTTTTTGCCATGAAAAAAAAAATATATATATATATAAATAGACAGACAGAGAGAGACAGACAGAGAGAGATAGACAGACAGACAGACAGACATATAGATATATATGTTGACTGACTCAGTAATTATTAAATCTAAAATTGAATTTGCCATTGTTGAGTATTGCACATAATGGGTCATATAAAGTTCTGTGAGATTATTGATGAACTCCTCTGCTCTATTAGAAAGTATTCTCTCATTCTGATACACTCTATAAGGGAAATTAAAATATCTCACAATGACTGGCATTTGATTCTGAAGTACTCCCTATTTGCTCTATACAGTAAATTAACTAATTGTGATTAAATCACAGTCAGGTGAGTGGTAAAAGGATTTGTGCCCTTATAAATGTGTATAAAAGAATTTCAATAAAAATAAAAATAAATCATGCAATACGCTCTGTATTCTTGCCTAGATAAAGCAATATATGTTATTATTTTTCTTAACCAATAATAAATACTTATTAGATGTTCAAGTTCAAGTTTAGTTCAAGTTTATTGCATGAAAACTCCATTGAGCATGCTTATTTGCAAGGAAGTCCTGCTAGGACAACAGGTACATCAGAATACAGTATACAAAATTTAGCATAATATCAGAGAAATGTCAGAATACAGTATAAAAAGAATATGGCATACACAGTTATGACAGCTGGGCAATGTCAGACATAATATAATACCTTGCATAAAGAGGAATAACAATTTAGACAATTAGAAATAAAAATTTAAGCACAGAGTACAGTGATATGCATGGCACAAATCAAACAACAAGAAGTAGACATATTTAAGAGCATTTGTTGCAGGGAAGTAGCTATACCTGAGTATATGGGGGCTACAAGGAGCAAGAGGCCAGGAAGGGAGGGGAGTGGGAGGATGGTAGGGCAGGGGAAGTGCTTATAATTGGCAGATGAAGGAGTTCCATGGTTGGACCAAAGAGGGAAGTGCTAACCATTATGGTGTTGACAAATTTCCTTAACTTTCTTGCTGAACAAAGATTTAAAGATGTTTATGGTGACTAAATCCTTAAGCTTCAGAATGGATTGTATTTTATTCCAAGTTGCTGGGATGATGTAGATGATTTTGTTAGAATTCAAACACAAGATTTCATTTTGTGACATAAGAGGTTTCATCCTGTCAAGATATAATTTTTACAGTGTGTGCTTTTATATCTCTCCCCCACTTGTGTCCTATTTTTTTCATTTACAAGCATGAGATTTGTGATGCTGTAAAACAAATCTGAATAATATCCCCATCTCCTCTGGTCCTACACTGGTGGATAATTGGCTATCCTTATGTAACTAGGTTGTCATGTAACTTTCAGTTACTACCCATGCCTTGTGGGCTCAAACAAGGTTGGTGTGCTTGGGCTCTGTTTTGGATAGAAAGCAGGGGGGTTCTTTCCTAACAGAAGTTAGTTAGCATGGTGCCTTCACCCAGAGTTAAATCAGAGTGGGCCAGATGTCTGTCTGGGACAACCCCCTAGGATACTGTACCTACCCACTGCCCCTAGCAGTCACCCCACACATGAAATATCATAAGCAAATACAATACTCCCAATATGCATGCAAATTATTTAGTTATAGCCAATAACATGCTCACAATAGTGTCAAAAAGGCTAACCAGTAATTTATTTACAAAAAGGGGTAGGAATAGAGCAGAGAACATGGGACGTAGGAATAACAATGGTGCACACAATTTGATATGCAAGCATTAACAGTATCTCCAGCTACCACTGTAGCAATGCTGCCCACCCCATCAGCATGCACAACAGTACACCCTCAGTTTTCCCACTACCATCTGGAACCAGATTTTTCTCGAGCCAATTATGTTAGGAGCTCCCACAGTCTCTCTTAGTACCATGTTGGAGCAGTTGAAGACCTGGAATCATTGCAGCTGGTTGGCTGGCATTGGTGCACTGAGAAACAATTGGTTAAACAGAACCCCAGGTCAAGTTAAGACAAATAACTACTTGTCTGAAACTTGGCAACTCCTGGCCAAGTGGCCAAACAATATTTCCCCAGAAACGATTTCAACCCCCGGTGCAAGAGAATCCCTGCATTGACTCACAGATCTCTGCATTGACTCACAGTTCTAAAGATTAAGGATACGAGATCTGTGCAGCAACAGTTCTCCCAATCTGCAGCTTTAGGGTGCTTCAAATATAATGCAGCTTGCAGTTCTTTAGTGTGTGGCTGGAACAGCAGGTGCTCTAGGTAACTGGAAACCTGCTTCAATGCTGCTCAGTTTACCTTTCTGCAGTTTACTGTCTCTCTGCAGCTCTGTCTCTTTGTCTGCAGCACTCTAGAAGGATCAGTACAAGAACCAGTGCCACATGCCTTGCCCCTCCTGTCCAAGCATACAACCACAGGGAGAGGTGACAGTCAATACCTGACATTAGTGCTGATCAGCCAATTCCCAGACTGTCCTCAGGTGGATCATCTTCTCTTGGATATCAGAACCCCAGACTTACAGTACTCCACTCTGCAGGCTAGCAGCCATGAATTCTTTAAAGTCACAGCTGGATCACTCCTTCTATGTTTAGACAGCATTCAGTCCCTCAGGATTCCACAGATGTACAGGCCCAGATTCAACAAAAAACAATTTTCACTTTACTCTGGCTTTCCAGACTGCAGAATGCTTTGAATAAGTCTCCTAGAAGGTGGCTGTAGAAGCCTTAGGCTAACTTCCAAAGCCTTTTACCAGATGCAGTCTGAGCCCTCCTTGCTCATAAAGGGCTCAAAGCAGACAGACTCAGCTGAATCTGCTCCATTGGCCTTTGAGGTGATAAGCTGCAGTGTCCAATTGATCCATCCAGCTGGTAGTCAGGCAAATTAGTATTCAGAATGTTCAGTCAATGCCTAATTGGTTGCCTGAAATGGGGCCAAAAACACAGTCTTTACCTTCTTCCCAGGAGCCATTGCTAATTCCTCCAGAGCTCCTCAAACTGTGATTAGTGGAGACAGGGGTCGGGGTAACAGGATGTCGGCAAATAAAACAGTTCATACAGAACCTAAACTTTAATGTCTTTTTGCAGGCAAGCAGTATTGTTTTAAACCCAACTTCCCCCATAGTTCAGCAGCTGCCTCTCTGCCCCACTGTCCAGTAGTAGAGTGGATGCAAACAGGGTCTTCCTCTGCCTGTCACGAGCTTCTGCAGTGCTGTCCCCCCAGGCAGCAGGCAGAACTGTAAATATTCAATACAGCCTCATCTGCTCTTAAAGGCACCATGTGCTCCTTAAAGTAATAGCACTTGAGTGCGGTTTTAAAGTTTTGTTGCACCCTCCTCTGCATGCCTCTGAGCACCTTTACCATTTCGTATGTCCCAGGGGCTGGGGCTCTTGAAGGGGACCTGGCAGAAACCATTAGAGCAGCTTTTACCCTGTAGTAGTAATAATTAAACTTTTATTCATTAATATGCAACATGAATTGGATTTCTCCACTGAGCCTAGGCTCATTTTCAGTGAGGCCCTAAGTACAATTCCATTTACTCTTACATGTAGAATTGTTCACATTCAATAAAATGACATACAATATATAATAAGACATACACAGACTTCAGTGTGGAATGCTTAAACAATAAAAATTGCATTACTCAGACTAGTATACATAAAACACAAAGGGAAAATATATTACATAAACATGACCATTACATTTTTCCAATCACATATATTGTACATAAAGCACCTTGTATGCAAAGCTACAACCTCCCTCATTAACTATCTTCAATGCAATTAAGTCTATTCCGTGTTTCAGATTCAACATACCACATTCTTATTTTCTGAAGTTGAATTTTCCTATTCAAGGATCTCGACTGTATCGGTAATTTGTTCCACAAAGATGGACCAATGTATATAAAATGCTTCCTGCCCATCTCTGTTCTACATTTGGGCAGTAAGCATATGAAGAAACCAGCAGAAGAAGGCCATTTGGTTTATCTAGTCTGCTTGTATTGCAGAATCCAGAGCTTGAGCTACTGTCTCTGTCCCCCTGACTCCTCCCATCCTCCCTACCCATGATCCTTACCTTCCCCCTATGCCTATCCCAGCCTCTCTTGAAGTTGCCTACTGACTTCAACAAGACTGCATCTTCTGGCAGTGCATTCCAAGTGTCCACCACCCTCTCTGTGAAGAAGCACTTCCTGGCCTCCCTCCTAACTCCCCAGTTTAAGACTGTGCCCCCTTGTGTTATGGTTGCCACTCAGCTTAAAGAGACCCTCCTTATCCACCTTACTTATCCCTTTCAAGTACTTGAAGGTCCCAATCATGTCCCTTCTTTTTTTCTCTCTCTCTCTCTCTCTCTCTCCTTTCTTCCAGGAAGTATATGTTCAGTGCCCTCAACCTCTCCTCGCATGCATTGCCCTGCTAGCCATTATCATCTTTCTTGCCCTCCTCTTGACCTTCTCCAGCAGGTTATTGTCCTTTTGAGGTGTGGGCTCCAGTACTGAAATCTATACTCTAGATGTGGCCCAACCAGTGACCTGTACAAAGGTAAAATAACCTCCTCACAGAGTGCGCACTTGTGCAGAGGTGCATGGCCCTGCAAACATATCTGTATTTTTTTCACTTTGAGACTGTCACGAAAGCAGATGTTTATTTCATGATGATGGGATTGCGAGACAAAAAACAAGCTCTGTTTCTGTGACACTCAGCAGCATAATTTCATTAGTATTTTAAAAACTCAGTGTCAGGAGTCGGTTGTGCTCCCTTCTCCCTGCTCCCTGCATTAACTTGTGGTGCTGGACTGTGTGGTGTTGTTTTCCTGATAATTGCAGGACTGTGAGACTTGACCCTTGGTTGCCCAATCCTCTAACCAGGAGTCTGCCAGTGGTACTGGGTGAGGCTTCCAGTCAATCGAAGTGGCGTAGTTTTTGAATTGTCGCATTCTAACTGTGCTTCTGTTCTGAGCTGCTGGCATCTGTGTCAGGTGTGTCGGGAGTCAGTCGGGTTCCTTGCTCCTGGGATTAACTTGTGGTGCTGGACTGTGTGGTGCTATTTTTCTGCTAATTGCAAGACCAATTCAATTCTCTATTCGTGTCTATTCTATGTGTCCTTTTAGAAACATTCAAATGAAGCTGGCTAGCTTATTGTACATAATATCCAGTTTGTTCAAATGCAATTTTGAGGCTCCCATGTACATTCTATCTCCATATTCCAGTATGGGTATTACCACAGCATTTATGATACATTTTCTAGTTGCAACTGACATGCAGTTTCTTACTGTATATAATGATCCCAAATACTTTCCAACTTATGAACATATGATCATATGAAATTTGCCAGCAGATAAAGGCCTAATGGTCTACCAAGTCTGCTCGAATGTGCAGCTAGCACCCCTTATTCTGCAGCTGCCCTTCCCTCCCACCCTTCCCCCTTGACCCTTGCCCTGTCCCAGCCCAATTGGAAGCAGTTCACTATTCTATGGGATACCACTTCTGCCTGTAATGCATTCCACCCAGCTACCACCCTCTCCATAAAAAAGTGTCTCCTCATCTCCCTCCTGAACCTTCCTACCTCCAGTCTCATATCATGGCACCGGGTGTCCCTCCCCTCCCTTACTTTGAACAGCCTCTCTGTATCTGTATTGTTTATTCTTTTCATGTACTTGAAGGTTTCAATCATATCTCCCCGTCCCTCCTCTCCTCCAGCGAGTACGTGTTCAGCTCTCAGTCTCCACTCGTATGGTAAGTCCCCCAGCCCCTTGATCATCTTTGTTGCCTTGTGCTGCACCCCCTCCAGTAACTTAATGTCCCTCTTCAGACAGGGGCACCAGTACTGCATGCAGTATTCCAGGTGGGGTCTAACTAATGATCTGTACAGTGGCAGAATAACCAACCCCTCCTCGAGGATATACCCTTTGCAATGCAACCCATCATTTTGTTGGCCTTTGCAGCTGCCTTCCTACATTGTGCCGAGTTATTCATTGACCCTATAATGAGCACCCCAGATCCTTCTCCTCCTCTGTCTCTGCTAGCTGCACTCCCCCCAGCTGGTAACTCCTCCTAGGGTTTTTCACCCCAAAATGCAGCACCTTGTACTTTTTTGCGTTGAACCCCAGTTGCCAGGTGTCCAGCCAGGTTTCCAGCTTTGCCAGATCATCCCGCAACCCCTGCCATCCCCCTAGATCATCCACCACTGCTCCCATCTTTGTGTTGTCATCAAACAGACTGAGCTTGCTCTCTATGCCCAGTAATATGTCTACAATGAATATCCATAACAACACTGGTCCCAACACCAAGCCCTGCAGAACACTGCTCGTCATTACCCTTGGGGATGAGACCTCCCCACACAACACAACCCTCTGTTGCTTTCTCTGAAGCCAGTTCACTACCCATCTCACCAGCTTTGCACCCATCCCTGTGCCTTCTAACTTACTTCCCAGCCTCTCATGCAGCACTAAGTCGAATGCCTTACTGAAGTCCACTGCAAGTCCACATCCACTGCATGGCACCTGTCCAGTTACCTACTTACTCAGTCATAGAACTCCACCAGGTTGGTTTGGCAGGATTTGCCACTTACAAAGCCATGAGTTCTGCTGTCCTGTAGTCCTTTGGCCTCCAGGAGGGCCATCAGCCTCTCCTTCAGGATGGTCTTCTATCTGCTTACTCACGATGGATGTGAGGCTCACTGGTCTGTAGCTGCCTGGTTCATCCTTGGGGCTGCTCTTGTGGAGGGGGCACCACATGAGGCATTCTCCAGTCCTGAGGTACACTCCCTGAGTGTAGTGAGGCATTAAATAAGTCTGTCAAAGGTCCCACCAGTACCCTGGGGTGGGTGTCATCTGGGCCTGATGCCTTGTCCACCCTTAGTGCCCTCAAAGCCTCCAGAACCCTGCCCTTCATGATTTCTCCATCTCTCACCCCCCCCATCTGTTTCTGCCCTCCCTCCCCCCTTAGGTATCACCCCCTCTTTTCCTTAGTAAATACCAAGAAGAAGTAATCGTTTAGTGTTTCTGCTTTATCACTCCCTGCTTCCACCCAACCCCCCTTCCTAATCCTTATTATATGATCCTTACAGTTTCTTTCCTCCCTGATGTACCTGAAGAAGTCCTTCTCCCCCTTCTTAATGCCCTGCACCATCCTGAGCTCCATAGACACCTTGACTGCCCTTACTGCCCTTGTCACCTCCTTCGATTCCTTCAGGTACTCCTCCCTATCGTCTTCCCTCCTTGTTTTTTTGTACCTCCTAAAGGCATCTCTTTTCCTCCTTACCTTTTCCTTAACCTGCTTGCTCACTCAGCTATGTTTCTTTGCCCTACCCTTATTGCTCTGGGCCTTGCTGCAGGTTTTGGTTGCCTCCACTATCCCCAGCTTTACGAGCTCCCGCCTCTGGTTAGTGCCTATACTAGGTTGAATTCTGGCCAGATATCCTTTTAACACTTCCCCATCCTCCTGAAGTTGGCCCTCCTAAAGTCCAGCACCCTTGTGCCGGATTCCACTCCTTCCTTACCCATATCTAACATGAACCATACTGAGTGGAGGTCACTCCCCACCAGTGGTTCTTTCACCCTAAGTTCCCTCACAAACTCCTCATTTTCCAGCATGAGGTCAATGGTATTCCCTAACCTGGTTGGTTCTCTGACAATTTGCATCAGGAACCTGTCTTGGAAAGCATCCAGCAGTACCTGCTCCCTTCTATTCCTGGCTGTTGGGGTACTCCAATCCACTCCTGGCATGTTAAAGTCCCCCACAATCACCACACTACCCTTCTTGCAGGTCCTCCTGATCTGTCCTGCTAGTTCCTTCTCTAACTCTTCTGCCTGAGAGGGTGGCCTGTACACCACTCCGATCCTCCGAGTCCTATTCTTGGAATCCTGGATTTGCATCCATAGTGACACCGTACTACCCTCCTCCCCTTCCTCCCGTACATACTTCAGTCCTTCCCTCACATATAGTGCCATCCTACCTCCTTTCCTAATCACTCTATCCCTACAAAATATCCTGTACCCTGGTATCGACAGGTCCCAGTCATTGTGTTGGGTGGCCCATGTTTCGGTGATAACTGCAATGTCCACCCCCCCCCACTATGAGAGTCTGTAGCTCTGCAATGTTCTTCCCAAGGCTCCTAGCATTCAACCTTCTTTATTGTTGTTTCAATGTGAGTAGCTCATTTTAGATGTTTATCTAGATAAACCCCTAAATATGTATAATGGTCAACTTGTTCCAATTTGACACCTGCTGAAGTTTCTATATGTATACAATTTTCATCAGGCCCTACCATTTTTCCTCTATGAAACAGCAAGACTTGGGATTTTCTGGCATTTATTACCAGTTTGGACTTATTTGAAAAGACCTGGAGGAGGTCAAAAGCATTTTGCAGTGATGTCTGTATATATGCTATTGAAGATCCTTTAACATAGACAATCGTGGCATCAGCAAAGTGTGCTTTAATGCTCCTTTCAGTGTGAGTTGACAGCAACAGCTTACACATCTGAGCAGGCACCAGCTCGAACATGTGCACACTGAGCAGCACCGCACTCTCCTGATCTGCACGGTGCTGCCAGTGCTGCACCACTGAGTTGGCAGTTATAAAAATGTAATACTACTCCTCCGGTCCAGAATTGGTGGGACCAAGCAGCAGGGAGGCAACTACAGTAAGCTCCACCCTTGTGGGGAGGTTACACTCTTCCCCACCCAAACACTTGGCATCCATGTCAAGTTCATACCAAGGACCTTGCACCAATAACAATTATCCATGGCATTTTAAAACATGTTTACATGCACAGTCTTACTAGACAACTGATTCCTGACTGGCATAGGCATTCAATATGTCCTTGTCTAAACAAATGCAACTGTCTAACAGAGACAGAACAACATACTGAAGTATCTTTCAGATTTATAGACAGCTGCCATTTATAACTATAGAAAACTGCTGTTATAGACAATACAATATTGACACTTTTCAGCCTCCTCTTTTACTTTGTATGGCTTTACCTGGTCTGGGTGGCTTAGGTTTGGGTGGGATACATAACAGTCCTGGGTAAAGATCTATGCCCTTGTGTACCACATTCATGGGCAAGTCAGTAGGAGCCCCTGGAGAGTCATAGGTGAGCTTTAACAATGGCTTGATGGCTATTTCAGAGTGACAGTGTGAAACCGACACTTCATCTTTAGCATTAGTTACTCCCTGTTCATTGTCCACCAATGAAGTATCCTCAGGCAAAGTGGGTGCCACTACTTTCTCAGGCATTTAATCAGATTCTGGCCCATCATCCAAGGGTACCTCCACTGTTGATACTGACTTCTTTATCTGAATTAAGTTTTGAGTTTGAGTTAGCAGCTCTGCAGCAGGCATATCTGTCACATTACTTTCTGTTGCAGGCATCCCCTGAAACATTCAAGCAAGTTCTGGTGTGGGATTGTATGCTGTGGGATAAATTACTCCTCTCTCTGACTCAGAGTCTGAACACTCTTGCTCTGTTTGCTCTTTAGGGTTTGTGAGGACAATTTCAGATTGCTTTGCCATGTGATTGATTTGGCATCTGTGCATAGCAGACCTTGTTACTGGAGATTTAGGAGGTTCTGATGTTACTTGTCCATTACTGGTGACCTTCTGTCCAATGGGCAGCAAATTGTTGCAGTGGATGGACCCGTATCAACTTGTGTCTCCTTCAAGGTGAATTTTATATACAGGCATGTCATGCACTTTCTCAATCACAACATAGAGGGCACTGCCGCATCTGTCACTGATTTTGTGTTTCCCAGGTATTCACAAATTCCTCAATTATACACGGTCACCTGGCAATGGTTTGTAAGCCTTTACCATTTGTCATATCTTTCTTTGTTAGCTTTGTTCTGCTTTGATGCTGCATCTGTGGCCAACTTGTATGCTGAATTCAACTGGTCTTTTAACTTTTGAACATATTACAGATAGGTCTCTGGCCTAGCTCCATCAGCAGAGATATTGAAACATACTGTAGATCTACAGGGAGTCTAGCCTCCCAACCAAACATTAGGCTGTGAGTAGAGAATCCTGTCACATCATTTTTAGTACAGTTGCAAGAGTGAACTAATGCACTTACTTGCTGACTACATTTGCTTTTGTTTTTTGGATGTAAGTTGCCCAACATATCAGAAAGCATTCAGTTGAACATCTTGGGCTGTGGATTACCTTGTGAGTGATAGACGGGTGTGCGAGACCTGCTGATCCTCCATAAGAACAGCAGTTCTTTCATCAGCTGGCATTCGAATGCCTGCCGTGGTAAAAGTTTATTCTTTGGGGACTCCATAATGCACAAAGAATTTCTCTACAAGGACCTTGGCAACCGTGGAAGCATTTTGTTCCTTTGTTGGATATGCCTGGGCATATCTGGAAAAATGGTCAGTGACTACCAGAATATTTGAAATGCTCTTGGAGTCAGGTTCCAAACTGAGAAAGTCTGTGCATGCAAATGCCATGGGTGCACTTGTCACAATGTTGACCAGAGGTGCAGCCCTCTGAGGTAAAGCTTTTCTCTGGACTTATCTTCTACAAGCTTTGCAGTACTGTTCCACATCCCTCTCCATATGTGGCCAATAGAAATGAGCATGAGCCCAAGTCCAACGTGTGCTCACTTCCCAAATATCTCATATCATCGTGCAGTGCTATGAGTACCACTTTCTTGAACTTTGCTGGCAGGACCAATTGCAGTGGAGAGAACTCTTGTGAGTCTTGGATTTCTCTGTACAACAGATTGTCCTTCAGTTTATGTTTTGGCCACTCTCGTAACAGCAGCTTCAAATTTGAATAATTTGTGACTACTTGGGTAGCATTACCTATTTTCTGCAGAGTGCTGACAGTGTCTTTGATACTTGGATCTAGTCTGTTCATTTTGTAAATCTTAAGGAGTCAGTTGTGACATTGATTTTAACTACAAAACAGCCAATTTGTAATAGGCAATTGAGAGACAATCAATAGGAGCACCAAGGCTGTCCACAAGTCAACTGGCGGTTTCTGTAGAAACCTGCTTGTCTGTGTCAAACATTTTGCATAAAGCTTTTATAGTCTGTTCTGGGATGCATACCCAAGCTTGTTTGTCTGTATTAGATGCCATTGGCATTGAGGGAACACATCAGCATCTGCATGATTCAGTCCAGGCCTGTATTCCACACAATAATCATAGGTGGGCAATGCTAAAAGTTATCTGTGTCCAGCTGCATCAAGCTTTGCAATAGTTTGTACATATCTCCGCAGATTGTTGTAAGTTTTGACAGTGATGTGTGCCCCATAAAGATATTCATGGAATTGGTCCGCAATAGCCCACTTGAGTGTGAGAAACTCTTAACTTGTCTACTACTTTTGTTCAGCACTGTTTAGACTTCTACTTGCAAAGATGACTGGGTGCAGTTCTTCAGGATAGCTTTGGTAAAGGACTGCCCCGAGACCACTAAAACTGATGTCCGTGTACAGAACATCAGGCTTCTGATGGTCTGAATACGTTAACAATGGGGCATGAATCAGGCAGTAAATTATTTCTTCAAAGGCTTGTCACATTCAGCAATCTCTGTTTCAAAGGTTTGGAAGGTTTAAAATATTATTTGGATTCAGCAGTAGTAGCTGAATGCTTTTTGCTTTTGGTTTTGTTAGTGGGTGGATAGCCTTGTGTCAGATTTAGCAGTGGCCTCACCACTTGGGTACAATCTTTAACAAATTGTTTGTAATACCCACAGAAACCTAGGAAGCATTACAAGACTTTCAGGGCTTTGGGTTTTGGCTAAGTAGTTAATGCTTCAACTTTACTGGGATCAGTTTGGATCTCTTGAGCTGATACAACATACCCCTTACATTTGACTGAGCTTTGAAAGAATTGGCACTTGATGATGGAGAGTTTGAGTCTGAACTCCTCCAGTCAATCTAAAACCTTTAGTCATCTTGCCTCATGCTGCTCTAGGATCTTCCCAAACACTATGACATAACCAAGGTAGATCAAACATTCCAAGAGTTTCATGTCTCTGACAGCTCTCTCCATTAGGTGCTGGAAGGTTGCTGGTGTACCAATATACCTTGAGGCATTCTGAGAAATTCATAAAAACTGAGGGGACATATAAAGGCAGTTTTCTCCCTGTCTTGTGTAGCCATTAGTATTTGATAGTTCAACAGCAGGTTTCAGCTTCACCTTCACCACCTTGCAGAACAAAACACATACGCTGTGGTCTGGTTAATAATTTAATATTTAAAATCCAGCAAGCAAACAAGCAAAAACAAGGACACCTCTCATGCAAAACCCCAAACATTTCTGCGCTAACACACAGCACTTTCTTAAGGCTCGGTATTTGATAGTAGCCGCTTCTTAGGCCAAGCACGGAAAACCATTTGGTTCCATTTAGAAAATCTAAGGCATCTTGAATTCTGAGCATGGTATACTGGTCTGGGATTGTCAGTTTGTTAAGAGTTCTATCCGTGTGCACAGCTCCATTCTTCTTTCACAAAACTACTATTGAAGAGGGACATGGACTTCTCGAGTTTTGAATAATGCCTGTAGCTAACAGTTCCTGCAAGTGCCTCCTCAAATTGTCAGTGTATGTGGGTGCCAATCTGTGGGACCTCTCATGGAAAGGGCATTCATTGTGAAGTCTGATGTGGTGCTGTTTTCAGGCTGCACATCCTACTCATGAAGTGAAAACACTTTTGTCCTTTTGGCTAATTTTCGGTTGACATGGGTCTTCCACTTTTCTGGTATTGTGGCAGAGTTGCCCCCCATAAATGTATAGCCCTTGTCAGGACTATCCCCTTTATCTATCCCCTTTCTTAAGTCTGCTGCAGTAGCACCTTTCGCTTTTCTAGGGTCTGTCTTGCCCTTTTCACCATTACCATTACAAGGGGGTGGCCTCCCAGCATAATTCCTCATATCTACACTTTCCCTGCCATTTCTATCTTAGTTACTGTCCTTGACAATGGATTTGTAAAGAGGTGAAATAAAAGCACCTCCAAGGAATATAGTTATACTCCTTATAGTGCCCCTAAATATCCACATAAATGGTATCTAGCTATAGAAATAAAAGAGGTACTGGTGTACAGGGACGCCTATATAAAAAAGAAAAGTGGTTTCTTAGTATCAAAACTGCCCTGTTAGTTTGTTTCTTTTAAGGAGCAGTGTGGTCCAGCTAAAGAAGGGTTGAGTCCGGTAGTCAAACCCTCGGACCGCAACCGCTCACTCTCATGCACCTCACGTCTGGTGGCATTGCCGTTATGTCAGCGAGTGTGTATGATTTAAAAAGAGAAAATGCATACAAAAGAGGGCTGATTCTTTTAGCAAATGCCCTTGGGAGAAGAGTCGCTTGCTCCTTTATGCACCCCATGGCAATACAAGTGCACTGTAATTGCCTGCGAGTGCGCGAGAGGAAGCAAGAGGAGGCGCTGTGCCGTAGCAATACTGTCCCGCCATGTAGATCTTAGGAAAGGCTCTCACGGAGGACAAGGATTTTGCAAGAGTCAGAAAAGGCTCTTTACTCTACTTGTAATGCTGACAGAAAGAGTTAAAGTGCAGCATTTCTTTACATTATTGAAGGTGTTTCCCCAGCTGAATCAGGGAAGTGAAACTGAAAATGTAAAATGGGCCCAAATGAAAATAAAACAGCTGTCGGCTGCTAAAATTGTATATACAACTGTTGCTCTTGTTGTACTGAGTTAAGTTAAGTATAGGACAGTAATTCAGAGCCTGCAGAATATCCCTGCATTTTGAATAAACATTTATTAAGAAATATATAAAGGTTCTATGTCCTACCTAAATTACTTGTTGTTGAGCTGCACCTTAGGGGAAAATGGGGCCAAATAGAGGCTAATTTCAAGATAGGACAGAGGTCATAGACAGTCCATAATACTGTCCAGGGGGCATAGCCATGGTACCCAGAGGTTCATTTAGAGAATTTATGGCTCTAACTTCAAACCTTGAGAACTGTTTGGGATATAAGGTCCCTGTATGCATTATTTAAATATTTATGTATATTGTGTTCTGGTTGATCTCCCAAAATAATGTATTAGATTGCAGAATTTATTGTTATTAGAATTGGGGTGGATCAGTTGACCTTATGACATCACTGATAGACAGTATATAATCCTCTCTGAAACTCTAGAAGAGCAGATGAATCTCAGGTAGCAGTAGGGACAGTACTGCACCAGACAGAGAGCACAGACGATAGTGGAAACACTGAGCTTTGAAAGTGTAGTATTCCACTCTGTGGCAGCACAGTCAGGTATTGGAGTTGTGCTGAAACTGAATAGCTTTAGTTTGATTTATAGATTTTCTTTATGTTGTTTATTTTCTTACAAACTGCTTACGTGAACAGATTTAGATATCTTTTGAATATAAAATTCACACTGAAGACAAAGTGTGTTCTAAAGCTGAAATCTCTGTGTCTGTGTTGTTATCCCACAAACGTCCACAGGTATGGGTGAATCTCCAAAATCAAAGCATTCTGAGTTGCTGCCAGGCAGCATGCTATCTCTGGTTGGAGTGTGTTGCACTCCTGTATCAGCGCAGTACACATGAACCAAAGTGCATCCTTTCCTCACAACAATGTCTCTGTCTATAACATTTTTTACTTGGATGGTAACTCATTTACCATAAGCATGAGCTCTCACTGGCAACACACTTGGTTTTACCAATAGACCTTCTATCAGGCCATGTTTCTCTGAAGCATCCAGCATCAGAATTTTATTTTTGTCATCTTTCTTCAGGCACACCACGCCACTGATACTGCACTCAGCATTTGGTGGCACTACAAGTTTTTCAGTGTCAGGATGACAAACTATACCCATGAGGTCATCTTGAGTTTCAGATGTGATCTGTGTCTGTCTCTGGTAGGTCTTCTGCACCAGGGCATCCACAAGCAACACTTTTCCTTTTTGCTTAACCTCTCTCTCCTGACAAAGCTGAGCCAGGCAACCAAACATGGTAGCATTAGTGCCCATAAGTACAGGCACTCCATTGTACATTCCAGACTCTGGGCACACTAATGCCAAAGTTTCCACAGGGTCTCCCACTCCTGTTACCTTGAAGGGAATGCAATCCATACTTTAATGTATCCCAAGTATGAGTAGGATTTGTCACTCAGCCCCCAAGCAATCAAACCGTACAACTGTAGTAGCTTGTGATGAGACAGGTGCCAGTCATACCAGTTTTGAATACTATTGTCACTGATGAACCACTGTCCAGAACAGCTTGAACAGGCACTCCTTCAATAGTGATGGTAGCCTCAGTGGAGGGTCCCACTAGTTTGTCAAGGTCAAATTGTGCAGTTTCAGGTGAAGTGACTGAAGACTTCTACTGAGGGTTTGACAGGCCCGATGGAGGGTAACTTTTCTCTAAGTAGTTTGTCTCTGACTCTTGATGGGCCTCCTGTGACTGATACTCTTTCTTCATACCGTATGTCCATCCTTCCCAGAGTTGTAACACAAAATGCTCTCTCAGTTCAGCTTGGGTTGGGGTGATAAATCAGCAGGTAGTCTCCAGCTTCGGTTATTTTGTTTCATAGCATAAGTGTAAGAGGCCCTGGCAGGGACTTTGACAACTGCTTGTCCTCACTCTTTCTCATTCTCAACCTGCATAACCTGGGGCTGCATACTGCATTTATTCAGTTCACTCTCCATGCTACACAATTTATTGATTCAAGTTTCAAAGTCTGAGCTCAGCGGGGGTGCCTGTGCTTGCACTTCTACACCCAGTACAGAGGGATTTTGATTGACAGCCACTTCCAGCTGACTCTGGGAATCAGACTGTCCATTACTGGGGGTTATTCTTGCCTGGTTAACTGCTGATGTGCACTCTTTTAGCAATGCTTTCAGTTCTTTAATTTCGCTTGCCTATACACTGTCATTAACTTGTCTAACATATATGGAGGCATGGTAGGATCCCCAGCATTCCTTTTCCTCTACAACTTCCCTAACTTAGTGCACAGTGAGAGGGTGGGGCATCTTTCCTCTCAGTCAGATGCAACTTAAGGATTAATAATGTGGAGTAAAAGGCAGCCTTGAGTACATGCTCTAATCACACTTGGTTTAAATCTTGGATGGCCAGCCTCCATTGTGTTATACTCGCTGCAAGGACCTCGCTGCATGAGCGAAGAAGGCAGACAATGGTTCTCCCTCCCACCGTCTGGTAATTTTGAATTTCCACAGGAGAGTCTCACATGACTCTATGCTTCCAAAAATGCTCTGCAGAGCCATCAAATACTCTTGGGCTGGTGCATCAGGGACAGTAGCTCTTAGAAAATGAATAACTTCTAAAGTGGGCTATTGAAGGCTTTCTCCCAGGTGTTTTTTTCTCAGCTTCTGAATACTGCCAGTCTTGCACTAAAGGAACAGCATAGTCCATCCAGGTCTCTAGGTCATCTTCACCTGATGGAGTGGGCTTTACTCCTGAAAACATTTGTAATTTATGGTACAAGTCAGGGACAACTGACAGCACATAGGTGGGACTTCACCATGGGGTGTGAAGTGGGATACCCCCATGGTCATCAAGTACTTTCCGAACTTCCTCAACCAACTTTCCTTCAGCTTGCAACAACTTGGTAAGCTTCTCCTTAAATGCCTCAGATTTGGGTGGGCCTTCATTTTGGTAGTCACACTAGCCTGAGTCACTATAGTCCAGGCCACACTGGAACCTTCTGGGGTCAGTACATCAGGCACTCTAGTGGCATCAACATTTCATCACTCAGTAAGCATAGTTATTGTTTTAGTGACAGAAAACATTACCCACCCTCAGATGGCAACTGCTCCATGGCATCTGATCACTAATAGAGCCTCTTCTATTTTCTCCCTGTCTTTCCCTGAGGGGGACTCCTAGGAGCAGAATGGCTTTTTGAGGGTCCTGCTCATCTTCCTCACACTAGTCAATATATCTGTGGGAAGTCATGGTATCACCACACATTCAGGTTCTGGGGGCTAGAACACTGTTCTTGTGAGCAATGGATTTCCATGTGGGGCCAACAAGTACACAGATATCCCAATGGAACCATCAAGATGTAATCAGGTTGTTGTGTAACTTTTGGTTACTAACCCTGCCATGTGGGCTTAAACAAGTTTGTGGGGACTGGGCTCTGTTTTGGATGGAAAGGGAGTGTTATTTCCTAATAGATGTTAGTGTGGTGCCTCCACCCAGAGATAAATAATAGTGGGCCAGATGTCTGTCTGGTACAACCCCCAGGGATACTGTACCTACCCACCTCCCCTTGCAGATGCCCTACACATGAAATACATTAAGCAAAAACAATACAGTACTTCAATATACATGAAATTTTTAGCTTCAGCCAATAATGTGATCATGACAGTTTCAAAAAGGTTATCCAGTAAATTATTTATAAAAAGGGGTAGGAGAGGGCAGGGAACATGGGATGTAGTAAGAACAACAGTGCAAACAATTTTATATGCTAGCATTAACAGTATTTCCAGTTACAACAGTAGCAATGGTGCCCACCCCCACCAACAAGTGCAACGGTACACCCTCAATTTTCCCACTCCCATCTGGTACCAAAATTTTCCCCAGTCAATTATGTTGGAAACTCCCACAGTCTGTCTTGGTACCCAATTGGAGCAGTTGCAGGCCTGATATCGGTGCAGCTGGTTGGCGGGCGTTGGTGCACTGAGAAACAATTAGGTAAACAGAATCTCAATTCAGGTTAAGACAAGTAACTACTTGTCTGAAACTTGGCAACTCCTAGCTAAGTGGTCAAACAATAACTCTACAGAAACTATTTCAATGCCCCCCCAGTGAAGGAGATTCTCTGCATTCACTCACAGTTCTGAAGATTAAGGATACAGGGTCTGTGTAGCAATAGTTCTCACAATCTGCAGCTCTGGGGTGCTTCAGACAAAATGCAGCTTGCAGTTCTTGAGTGCATGGCTGGAGAAGCATTTTCTTGGGTAACTGAAACCTTCCACTTCAAAAATAGAAACATAGAGGTTGATGGCAGATAAGGACCGCAAGGCCCATCCAGTCTGCCCATTTCTTTTTCTACCTTATAAATGTGCCATCAGCCTTTGCTCTGTCAGTGGCCTATCTAGTCATATTCATCTGTATTGCTCCCTTATGCCTATCCCATGCCTGTTTGAAGCCCTGCACTGTATTCATAACCACCACTTCGAGGTAGGCCATTCCATGTATCCACCACTCTTTCTGTGAAAAAGAATTTCCTCACATTCCCCCTTAATCGGCCTCCCTCTAAACTCATGCTGTGTCCTCTTGTCCTGCTATTTTTCTTATATTTAAACATGTTAGACTCTTTCACCTTGTTAATGCCCTTAAAGTGTTTGAATGTTTCGATCATATCACCTCTCTCCCTCCTTTGCTCAAGGGTATACATCTTGAGCTCCATTAATCTGTCCTCATATGTCTTCTGATGCAGTCCCTGCACCATTTTGGCTGCCCTTCTCTGGACTGCCTCAATTTGGTTAATGTCCTTGTGAAGGTGTGGCCTCCAGTACTGCATGCAGTACTCCAGATGGGGCCTAACCAGTTTCTTGTAAAGAAGGCTTATTACCTCCCTCTTACAACTTGTGATACCCCTACTAATACACTCTAATATCCCCTAGCCTTACCTACTGTTTTAGAGGTCTGCTTGGATGATTTCAGGTCATCGGTGATGATGATGCCCAAGTCTCTTTCTTCCTTTGTGACTGCCAGCAACTCCCCTCCCAGCCTATAGGTGGCTTCAGGATTTCTCTTCCCTATGTGCATGATCTTGCACTTCTTTGCATTAAATTCCAGTTGCCACTCTTCTGACCATTTTGCTAGTTTATCCAGATCTCTTCTCATTCTGCCCACCCCATCTGGATCATCTACTCTGTTGCAGATCTTGATGTCATCTGCAAACAGACAAGCCTTACCCTCTAGTCCATCTGCAATGTCACTAATGAAGATATTAAAGAGAACTGGCCCCAGGACTGATCCCTGAGGTACCCCACTTGTGACTTACATCTCTTCTGACTGTATACCATTTACCACCACTCTCTGTTTTTTGCCCGTCAACCAGTTTGCCACTCAGTTGACAAACTTCTGACCCACCCTGAGCCTACCCAGCTTATTTATCAATCTTCTATGTGGAACAGTGTCGAAAGCTTTGCTGAAGTCAAGGTAGGTGACATCAACTGCTCCCCCTTGGTCCACCACTCTGGTTACCCAGTCAAAGAAATCTATGAGATTAGTTTGACAGGATCTTCCTTTTGTAAACCCATGCTGTCTTGGATCCAGTGCCCCTATGGATTCCAGGTGTTGCACTATCCTTTCCTTAAGGAGTGCCAGACTGATTGGTCTGTAGTTCCCTGCCTCCTCCCTGCTTCCACTCTTGTGGAACGGGATCACATGAGCCCTTCTCCAGTCTTCTGGGACCTGTCCTGCGCTCAGAGACTCACTAAACAGTTCAGCTAATGGCTCAGCTAGTTCCACCCTTAGCTCCTTAAGTACCCTGGGATGTATGCCATCAGGTCCCATTGCCTTGTCCACCCTGAGCTTAGCGAGATCTTGTAGGACCCTTTCTTTTGTACAGGGAGTAGTGCTCACCTCCCTCCCCTTTGTGTCCATGGTGCTGAGCTGTGGGCCCTGCCCTACCTTCTCTTCAGTAAATAATGAGCAAAAGTATCTATTTAGGACATCTCTAAGTTTTCTTTTCTGCATTTCTCTTGCTGTGTCTCTCTGCAGCTGTCTGTTTCTCTGCAGCACTCCAGATGGACCAGTAAAAGGACAAGGGTCACACATTTTCCCCATCCCATCCAAGCGTCCAACCCCAGAGAGAGGTGACAGTCAGTACCTGACATTAGTGCTGAGTGGCCCATTCCCAGACTGTCCTCAGCCTGACCTTGGATATTAGAACTACCAACTTACTCCACTCTGCAGGCTAGCAGCCATGGATTCTTTAAGGCCCCAACTGAATCACCCTTTCTGTGTCTAGGCAGGATTCAGTCCCTCAGTATTCCGCAGGTGTCCAGGCAAGATTTAACAAACAGAAATTTTCACTTTACTCTGGCTTTCCAGTCTGTAGAATGCTTTAGACAAGTCTTCTAGAAGGTGATTCAATTGAGCTTACGCAACTGGATGAGATGTATTCTTCTGTGACTTTGATACACTGAGGCTGTTTGCCTCTCTATCCATCGGATATACCACCCTATAGGGTTACAACGCAAGAAACCCTAGAGGAGGATTCCCCCCATAGGTGCCATGGGAATAATTCCCTTGGCTAAAGGTAGCTTAGGAAGAAGCCCATGGGAAAGAGATATGAGCCACTGGAGGAGATGGGGTGGATGGTGGGGCAATAAAGAGATGAATCCTGGAACAGTCCAGATGAAGTGGCCTTTTAAGGCCTGATGGGGGTGTGACATAGTTGCTCCACCCATTGAACCTCAGGCTTAAAGCCGTCCTATTCAATTGTGCTTACACAACTGGATGGGATGTATGTTTGTGTGACTTCGATACAATATGGCTGTTCACCTCTCTATCCATGGGATATACCACCCTGTAGGGGTACAATGCAAGGAACCCTAGAGTAGGGTTCCGCCCCTTATAGATGCCATGGGAATAATTTCCTTGGCTAAAGGTAGCTTAGGAAGGAGCCCAAAAAGAATACCCAAAAGGGTGTTGAGCATCAAAGAGGCAATAAATTGGAAGGTATCTAGGCCAGAAACAAATGTGACAGACATCTATATGAAGGACAGGAGAAGAATGAAAAAATATGAGGACGATGAATGAAAGGAAATCTGACAAGATGCAGAAAGGTGGACTTCCCAAGGAGAGAGAATGGCTGAGGCCACCATCAGACTTCATCCAACAGCACAACCTAACTAAGGAACCTATGAAAGCACTAACCCTGATTAATATTATAACCATTGGCATAGAGAAGAGGAAAAAAACCCTTTGAGGAGGAAACTTCTGGGGATCCAATGCCTAGGTCACCTTCCCTCCAGGCTGAAGGAAGGTTTGATTAGGGATATCTCTGCTACAGCAATTTAAAGTCTAGATCCAGGAAGGAGGAAAAGTCCAGTTGTGAGGAAGCTCTTGTTCTGTCCTTCTAAATGGACAGCTGTCAAGGAATGCAAATGATGTCTCTGCAATTAGACATTCAAAAGCAAGAAAGGAAATATGATGATGGAAAAAAGCCTTGAAGGCCTGAATAGGGTAAGGTGATGTATGAAATGAATGATGTATGATGATGGAGAGAAGTCTGCCAGCCCTGAACAAAGGGTCAATAGACACAAAGACATGTCTCCAAGTGGAGAGCAGATCAAGTCGAGGTAGCATGGACTCTAGAGGGTTATGTTCGAGTAGATGATGTGAAGGAGTAGGCCCACATAGAGATCGGATGAGTAAAGGATGCCCAGATGTGGTCCTAATAAGACTGATGGTGATGATAACTGCAGGAGTGCAGCAGTTTGATGAGGTAGCATAAGACCCAATGAGAGGTATGCTTGATTAGGCAATGTGAATGAGTAGACCCTGTGGTCAGACTGAGCAAAGGAAAACTGGACTCAGCACCTGGACACCAGACGGACTAAGGTAAGATGAGAATATGAATAATGAAGGTGATGGCAGGATAGGGAAAAACCCCAAAAGAAAGCAAAGGTCATGGAAGGAGTAGAATGGAGGGTGGAGGAAATGGGAGGAGGAGGAGGGCAACAAGTGAAGTCAACAGGGGCAGACACCACCAATACAGCATACAGAGGTAAAGAGAAGGACCAAGGCAAGCAACAGAGGCTGATGATGGAATGGGGTGTGCATCCACAAACAGCCAAACAGCAGGAGGGGTGCCAATAGAAAACTGCACTATTGGGAAGATACCACAGTCGGAGCACATCAAGCCTTAAGAAATGCAAAAACTAAGAAAGCGCTATACACACAGGCCAGGTACGATGACAAAGGAAGGTCAGCACTACAATAGGCAACCCCGAGAGGGCGAGATAAATGGGAAAAGGGGGCAAGCCCTGGAGTCACACCTGAGGGATTTATACCTCACAACAGCAATGAATGTAGCAATAACATACGGCAGCACAGCACCGACAGAAGAGGCAGTACAAAGACAGAAAATGGCATACTAAGCCATGATCAAGGCAAGAAGAGGTAAAAGGGCAGCAACAGATAGGAGGGAAAGAACAGCCCCAGGGCTGATACCATGAACTGCCCTAAAAAAGGAAAAAAACACTAGTGGGACTGAGAAAGAGACAAAAAAAATGCATGGATGGGACCGTTGAACTGAGGAGTCGAGAAAACAAAAAAGGGCAATAAGTGAATGAACTGGAAGGCAAATCAGGAGCAGCAAATGCCAATCCACGGGAATAGTCAGCTCAGGCAGGCAGGAGAGCCCCAAAGTGTGACAGGAGGAACAAGGTACAAAGAGCAAGGTCTGTGGGTATGGAAGGGAGCAAAAATGAAAGTGCAAGACAGCGATGGGAAGGGCCCGAATCGCCATGCACTATGTGGGTAGAACTGCACGCTCCACAGCTGAGCAGTAGCTGGATGTGGGGCCCCGGCGGGTGACATCACAGCCTAAGTGCCAAAAGAAATGGAGCTGCAGCTACACAGACATGGAAGAAACAACCTGAAGGAGTGAGCAGACACCCCCCTGAGGATGAGAACAGGTACAGGGCAGTGAGGAGGCACAGGGGAGCAGAGATGGCAGCAAGCAGTGGGTAGAAAAATGAAGACAGGGTGGAAGCAGCAACAAAATGCTGTAAACCAAAAGAGAGGAACAGGACAAAGCAAACAAGAGAGCAAGGTGGCAGCCGGAGGAAACCACAAGGATGGGACTCGGAGAAGCAGGGTTCTGAAGGGTGGAGAGAAGAAGCAGGTTTCAGCAGAGAAGAGTGGCGCCTCAGGCTGCAATGAAGAGATGAATCCTGGAACAGTCCAGGAGGAGTGGCCTTTTAAGGCTTGATGGGGGAGTGACATAGTTGCTCCACCCATTGAATCTCAGGCTTAAAGGCTTCCCACTCTGGAAGCCTTAGGCTGACTTCCAAACTCTTTCACCAGACACAGTCTGAGCCCTCCTTGCTCATGAAGAGCTCAAAGCAGACTGGCTGAGCTTAATCTTCCTTCTGGAGTTTGAGGTGATAAGCTGCATCATCCAGTTGGTCCATCCAACCGTCCATCAGGCAAATAATTATTCAGAACATTCAGTCGATGCCTGATTGGTTGCCTGAATGGTCACCAAGAACACAGTCCTTACTCTCTTTCTAGGAGCCACTGCTAAGTCCTCCATGGCTGCTTGAATTCTGATTGATGGAGACAGGGTTCAGGGGTGACAAGATGGCTGTAAATAAAATAGTTCATAGAGAGTCCCAACTTTAATCTCTTTTTGCAGGCACAGTATTGTTTTAAACCCAGTTACCCTCATGGTTCAGCAGCTGCCCCTCTGCCCCATTGTCCAGTGGCAGAGTATACACAAACAGGGGCTCCCCCTGCTTGTTGCAAGCACTGCAGTGCTGTCCAACCAGGCAGGTTGGCTATAAATATTTAATGCAGCCTCAACTGATCTTAAAGGCATCATGCACTCCTTAAAGTAATGGCACTTAAGAGTGCTTTTTCAAAGTTTTGTTGCACAACCTCCTCTGCATGCCTCTGAGCACCTTTACCATTTCTTATGTCCCAGGGGCTGAAGCTCATGATGGGGACCTGGCAGAAACCGCCAGAGTGGCTTTTACACTGAGTGCTTTAGCACTCCTTTCAGTGCAAGCTGACTGCAGCAGCTTGCACGTTCCAGCAGGCACCAGCTCGAACATGCACACACTGAGCTGCACCACGATCTTGTGACCTGCATAGCGCTGCCAGCACTGCAGCACTGAACTTGTGGTTATAGACTTTTAATATGCTCCCCCAGTCTGGGACTGGTGAGGCCAGATGGCAGGGAAGCAACTACTGTGATCCCCACCCTTAAGGGTGGTCACTCTTCATCCTCAAGCCCTAAGGACCAGTGCTTTGTAAAGACAGCCCCTGATCAGATTCTATGCTGATGTTCAAATCCCACTTCACTGCTACTTCTGGCTATTGTTCCCCTGGAGCAATCATAGGGCATATTCATTCTGAATAGCATGTGGTGAAGAGGAAGCACTTAAGCAGGTCTGGGTTATGGTCCAGCCAACTGGGGAGGTGGCACAGATTTGTGTCATCTGTTCAATGTCCCTGCTCATTTTCCTGTTATTGCTCTGTAGGAGTACCTTCTGCAATGTCACAATGGTGCACATTATAAATCCTGACATCCTGTGTACAGTTATCTTCTTCCTTGCAGCACTCCCACCTGCACTGCCAACTGAGGTCACCCAAGGGGAAGTGTCGAAGTGGGACCCACTGTCAGTTTTCCCGAGAAGAAGAGGCATCTACTGGTCTGCTTCATTGTCCCCCTTCCTGCCTAAGGTAGGTACCTGGTCTGGGGTGTGAACCCTGGTCACCAGCATAGCAAACCAAGCTGCACTCACCTTAACTATGCTATCTGGCCACCCTTTGAGCACAGTTTTATGTAAAGGAGTTTGCACACATTGTATATGTCTATATATGTATTTAAGCTCCAGTCCTGTACCCTGTTTCTATATCTTCTCCCTTGCTTAGGGCTAGTGTAAATTACAGTATGTTGCTGTGAAGTTACAAACTATAGTGAGAAAGAGATGTGCAGTAACAGCAATCATAAGTCTCTCATATTAAAGTCAATGATGGGTCCTCATGAATAAAACAGTATTAATATTACATAGGGAAGGTTAAGGAGAAAAGGAGAGCATTCAGGAAATATAAGGAAACACAGAAGGAGCAGGACAGAGAACTATATTAGTTAAAGCAGAAGGAGGCAGGGAAAGCAGTCAGAATAGCAAAGGCCCAAACTGAGAAAAAAATAGCCAACTCTGTTAAGAAGTGGGATAAAACCTTTTATAGCTACATTAGGGAGTGAAGAAAGACCAAGGAAGGGATACTGAGGCTTAATAAAGGGGAGAGAATGTGGGCAGAGGGAGACAGTGAAAAATCAGGGATACTGAACGAATACTTCTGCTCAGTATTCACAACGGAAGAGGAAGGGGAAGTACCTAAACCAAACAATAGAAACACTCTGGATGGGGGGTCAACACCAGTCCATTCACAGAAGAAAGGGTTCTGAAAGAACTCTTAAAACTGAAGGTGGACAAAGCAATGAGGCCTGATGGGATTCACCAAATAATTCTAAAAGAACTAAGGGTAGAACTAGTGACACCACTGACTACCCTCTTTAACAAATCAAGGAAGGATGGTGTGGTACCTGAGGACTGGAGGAGGTCAGATGTGATTCCACTTCACAAAAGTGGGAGCAAGACAGAGGCATGAAACTACAGACCTATTAGTTTGACCTCAGTGGTAGGGAAAATGATGGAATCACTTCTGAAGGAAATAATTGTTGAGTAGCTAGAGGCCAGCAGGGCACAGGACCCAAGGCAGCATGGATTCACAGTGGAAAGGTCATGCCAGATGAATCTAATAGATTTCTTTGACTGGTTGACCAAAGTAGTAGACCAGGGAGGGGCTGTGGTCATGGCCTACCTAGACTTTAGCAAGGGATATGACACAGTCCCACACAAAAGAATAATATACAAGTTAGTCAGCCATGGAATGGGTGCCAAGGTGGTAGCCTAGGTAAAAAGCTGGCTGGAGAACAGGATGCAGAGGGTAATAGTAAACGGAGTTCACTCTGAAGAAAGGGGGGTTAACTAATGGAGTACCACAGGGTTCAGTACTTGGACTGGTCCTCTTTAATGTCTTTATAAGTGACATTTTAGAGGGACTGGAAGGAAAAGTATGACTCTTTGCAGATGACACAAATATCTGCAATAGGGTCAATACAGAAGGTGGGGTGGAAAGGACGAGAAGGGACTTGGCAAGATTGGAGGAATGGTCAAATGTATGGCAGCTTAGATTCAACACAAAGAAGTGCAGAGTAATGCACCTGGGAAACAAAAACCCAAGGAAAGAGTACACAATAGGGGATGAGATACTAACAACAACAAAAATGGAAAGGGACCTGGGGGTAGTCATATAAGATGACCTAAAGGTGGGCAAGCAATGTGAGAAGACAGTAAGGAGGGTTGGTGGGATACTGGGATGCATATGGAGAGGCAACACCAGTAGAAAACAGGAAGTTGTTATCCCTCTGTACAGACAGTTGATGAGACCCCATCTGGAGTACTGCATGCAGTTCTGGAGACCCCATCTCCACAAGAACATAGACAGGATGGAGGCTGTCCAGAGGAGGGCAACTAAAATGGTGCAGGGTCTGCACCAGAAGACATATGAAGAACGATTAAAGGAACTTAAATTGCATACCTTTGAGGAAAGGAGGAAGAGGGGGACATGATAGAAATTTTCAGGTACCTCAAGGGAATCAACAAAGTCCAAGACGGTAGCATCATTCAGAAAGAGAGATGTGCAAGAACAGGGGGGCACAATTTGAAGATAGAGGGGGGACAGCTCAGAGGTAATGTGAGGAAGTATTTTTTCATGGATAGGGTTGTGGATACATGGAACAGCCTTCCTGAGCAGGTAGTAAGGCAAGGCAAGGCAAAATTTATTTAAAAGACGCCCAATCCCAGAGGCTCTGGGCGCCGTACAAAATTTTAAAACAAACATATAAAAATAATAAATAAACAGTTTATACACAATAAAATACAGAATCTAAAAAATCAAAGACATTAGTAGTAGATAGTAGAGTCAAAAACAGAGGGGGGATTCAAGAATGCATGGGACAGACATAAGGCAATTCTAGTGGGGGGTAGGAGGAAGTAGGCTGTGGGTTAACTAGGATCTGCAGCTTATCTGTTAGGTAGAGAAATGAGCAGACTAGGTGAGCCAAGTGGTCCTTATCTGCCATCAAATTCTATGTTTCTGTATGTGTTAGCTGTGATTTTTGTACCTCACCAGTTTTCTTTTTGTATAAAATGCTATAAGTGTTTCCATTTTTTATGCTCATTATGAATCTGTAGATTTAGCAAGATGTTGAGTTCATTAGAAAGCATTTTATATGTATACTGTAACTGCCTTTTATATAGCAATATTCGCTAGGTAAGTATTCCACAACAAAGTAACAATTTTGTTTGATGAAGATGTCAGTATGCACATTTGCTTGATTAGGCATTTTCCGTGAGTGCAGTCAACAGTAAAAGAGCTATTAAAGTATCGTACCTGCAGAGAAAAAGATGGAAGCCATGTGTCTCTACTGGTAGATTGGTACATTATATAACAGCAATTGAATTTGTTTTATGTGCTTCAAGACATAAAGAACAGACCTTTTAGATGGGCTCAAATGAGCTAGTAAAGTTATCCAGATGTTATCAAGCTGTGTATGCTACTGTTCATGTGTAGTAGCTAATCTAATGCTCTTTACTTTCAAAGTATTTTGCACATCATGTTCTCATCTTCTGGTAGAGTCTGAGATAGAATTCATGCATAATGATTAGAATTACTTCACTGCACTAGAAAAGCAGGGCTCAAATAGTAGTTTGACATTTTCCTGGAACTACAGGGTGATTTTCTTACATAGTACATTATCACATGGAATATAAATTGCTGTTTACTAGTAGAATCAGTGCAAGAATATGATAGCAATATCCCAGAATATGGCAGAATTTTTCTGTAAAATGCAGGAATCCCTGGAGATCTGGGAAACCTGGAAAAGTACAAATATACTATGAGACAAACTATATTGTAAGTACAGTAATAAAGGAGATTAGGCTAATTTTACATAGATGGTAATTACCATTAACAGTAGCTTTCCTGTTCCACATATGCCAGCTTTGACTCATGAGTCACAATGTCTCCCCAAGGGCTTCATGCAATGCCCTGCTGATGGCAGGATTCACACGAATGCACAATGCTGCAAGATCGTGTGTGTATGGGCTGCTTTGCATACTCTTTTGGCTATGGTTGATGACATGTTGTTATCAGTCACTAGTTGAAAGGGGCCTGATTGACAGTATTCTATCCACTATGGAGGTGATCCAGGTACCTGAGCTACATCTACAACTGAAGATGTGCATTATAAACACCACTGCCAGGTACAGATGAGATGGCTTGAATGACATGTGCTCCTTATGTGTTATATTGGCTAGGGTGAGGTGTTAAGTAAGGGAGCTATATGAGGGTTCTGATGCACATATAGTACAATAATAGCCGGCTTCCCCTTTTTCCCATAGGGAAACTGTGGTGTAATTTGCTGTTATAAAGGAGTGTTTATAATGGCAAACATGCGCATGGTTTCCCTTGCTGTGCACATGCTCACGCAGCAGCGCCACTACTCAAGACCGCTTCCATCTCTCTCGAAACAACACCGCCACCGCCAGAAGAACTAGGCGGTAAGTTCTTTTTTTTCTCCCTACACAGTGAAAACCTCACAAACCAGGACAAAAACAGAATGTTTTTAAATATGCTGATTCAAATCAGCACCTGAGAAGCCACACCACGGATGCAAAGGAAGATTTTTATTTTATATAATTGCTGAGGCGAAAAAGGGAAACCCAGCAATTATATAAAATAAAATATGGGTCGGATGTGTGTCAAACTCGATTTTACACACACCCTCGTTGTGGGATGCTTTTCCAAAACCCCTCAAACTCCGCCCTCTGGGATTATGTAGCATCCCACAACTCGGGTGTGTGCAAAATCTCGCTGCACACCCCGACCCATACTTTGTTCTCTATATAGCAGCATTAACAAAGGCTGCCCATGGTCATCATGATTGTTGGTTGACAGGTTTGACTGCCCCTTATTGGTTGCTGTGATCTTTATACACTTCCAAACACTGCCAGTATCATGCCTTACATGTTAAGGATCACTGTAGGAGTGACCTGAATGCTATTGATGGCAGCCGTATATGGACAGTGTAGTGCACTAGGTCCCAGTGTTCACTGTGCTCTTTCCTATAACAGCAGTTCACAGTGGAGCACACATGGGCAAGTGTTTTGTGTGCTTCCTATCCAGTTGTAACTATCTACTGTTTTAGGCCAATAGCATATATCTAGTACTTTCATGAATTTGGCCTACGGATTCATAAAATTAGCCAGATTTACAATGTAGCATATAATATATACTTGTTCCACGTGTATTGCAAATAAAATAATTTTGACACATTGCAGTAAGAAAAAAAAGCATGAAGGACAACAGCAACAATAAATATGTCTAACTATACGGTGAAAAGCAAAATGCCGACTGAAGGTACAATGCTGTTATAATAGGAAACATGGGATCAGTGCTCCTCACCCAGAAATTCAGAAAGGCAGAATGCAGGTGGCAAACACTATCAGACAGGCTTGAGACATAAGGTGGTTACCTGCAGGGTTTTATGAGTCATGATTAGGTAAGTCTCACAGTCAAAAGCATCTATACCACGGAGGCTCTGAAATGCTGATTCTGGTCTGATAGGATTGTAATGGAATTTCCAATTCCAAATCCTATTTAATTTGAATTCTGATAAGGACCTTAGAATTGAATTGGAATCAGTGCTAAATCCTAAATTCAAGTGTGAAAACACTGTTTTTCCTTTAATTTGAAAATTAGGATGTTCAGATTGCAGTTTAGAACATCCTAATTCCAAAAATCAGATCAGAATCTGATGATTCTGATATTCATTCCGCAGTTCAGAGCATCCTTGATCTAAACTCCAAGAGAAGAAATTATGGCATTATAAGTCACTCAAAGTAACACCTTTTTGCTGTTTTCATTTGTAAATTCTGAAATAATTTAAAGACAAAAATATAGTTTGTGATGCAAGAAGGGCTGGATGCAGTTAACAAATTCCACATCAGCCTACATTTTGTGTAATTCCATGCATTCAACAAAAACGTCCTAGTAACTTGCAACACATAGTGAATTTATTTCTACCTCAGACATCCCTTTAGTTAGAAAGATTTAATTTTAAACATGCAAACTTGGTGTTCAGGGATCTAGGGGCCTGCTAAATATCATTACATTATGTTGCATAATTTTTAACAAATTGTGCAAAATCAGGCATTTTATGTCTTTGTGAAGTTTTGTGACAATACAGTATATCACTACTTATAGCATTGACATATTTAACGCTATATAGCTAAAAGTAGCATGCATAGTCTTTGCAGAAGGGTCTTATAAACTGCTAAATATGGCAATATTTGGTTAAGTCATTTTTAAGTTACAGAGGCTCATAAATCTTACCATTTATTTTTTTTGAGAAATTTTGTTAAACTTTTCTGAACATTTAGGTTCATATAACTCCACTGCCATTGCAAGTCTAGATCTTACATTTGGCAGTCATAACCAATGTAGCAGTAACAGCAAAATAATTTTATTTGTAATAAGATAATACTACCCAGGCATGGCCTATTGACAGAGTCATCCTGCACCAAAAAGTCAAATTAGTTGCAGGAACACACCAGCTGATATGCAAGGCCTCTAGTGCTCTGTAACATGTGGTCCTGATTTCTGCAGCAGGGCTCCTAGGCTTCTAGTACAGCATTTTCTATTTTCTGCAACAAGATTTATTCATTTCTGTGGCAGAATGCAGTTCTGCCATTGGCTAAAATATGATGTGATACCATCAAAGACATCACATGCCAAGTACAGAGGAATGGCTTCTGGATAAATGAGATGGGTAAGGGAGACAGGCTGTATGGAAAAACTATATATGTAAATGAAAATTCACCAAGAACAATGAATTCTGTGGCACTGTTTACTGTATATTTTGTTATATGACTATTTCTATGGAAAATTCCTCAGGTGTAGAATTGCAGAATTGCAGGGGACTTGGTGGTACAGGAATCACACAACTACACATAATTCATATAATTTAAAAACTCACAAACATGAACAGTATATAACATTTTCAATTGCATGTTTAGCAAAACTACATTTTACCTGTATTGTTCCTTGAAAAACAGGAGTTGTTGGATTGTTTGATACCTTTCATTGGACCAACATATGTTTGGAACAAAGATGATGTAGTACACAAGCTTTCAGTGCCCAACAGGTCTCTTCATCAGGTGCAAGAGCAAACTAAATAAAAGAAACTGAAGTGACTGTATGTACACTGAGATGCATTGTTTCAAAATAAATTATAATAGGATAGTGAGAAGACTTAAATGGACATAAAGGGGTACAGTTAACACCAAGGGCCCCACACTTATTTATTTTTATTTATTTATTTGTATTTCAGATGACACCTTTGAGCCAAGGGCTCTTTTACAAAGGTTTCATGTCAAGGCAATAAGAACAATAAGGTACAAAATGTAACATGATCATTACAATGGAACTTACAAAAAAAAAAGACAAATAAGGTTACAATAATAGCAGCCAAAGGCATTGTCAAGGAATTGTGTTGCGAGTTAATTATACAGTACAAATCATAAGCGGCTCAGTGAAGCTTTGTTAGGAGTGAGTTAGTGGGAAAAGAGAAAGAAGAGTGGTGGTGAGGGGGGTGGTGTGGGAAACAGAGAGAGGGAGGAGGGGAGAAATGGGGAGGGAATTGCATTGGGTAAGTGGTAGATGGGAAACAGCAAGGGAGGAGGAAAGGGGGGATGAAAAAGAAAAGGAGACAGATTCATTCTATACCCAGTAATGGGGGGTAGGAGAGGAGGAGGAGCTGAGGCAGTGAGGAGGGATGCTTGAGGGTAGTATGCCTGGAGGGGATTATAAGAAGCAATCACAGAAGGCACTAGCCATGAGGTGTTGACGCAGTTTACACTTAAAAGCACCAATCTTGGCAATGTTGGAGATTTCTGTAGGTAACAAATTGAACTAGGTGGAGGCTCTGACAAGGTAAGAACACTGAGCTTGAGAGGTCTGACAGTGAGGTATTGTAAAGGTTAGACTGTCCAATCTTCTAGTTAGGCGGCGGACACGCTGCGGCGTCAATATTGATTGGATTCCAGGGGGCATAAGGTCCAGTGATGTCTTCTTAGCTAGGATGCAGGTCTGGTACTTTAGCCTGCCAGATAGCTGGAGCCAGTTAGCCTGCTCGTAAATGTCACCGTGTGAGAAAGGTGGGCAGCTGAAATAAGGAGTCTACATGCCTTATTAAAGGCTACAGCTATGCGCCGGAGTGCAGTATCAGTAGCAGATCCATAGATAACAAGTCCGTAGTCAATAGTTGAGATAACAGCTCTGGATAGCGAGGTTCAAGGCTTCAGCTGTTAGGCAATGTTTATGCTTGTATAGTAGCCCTATACGGAAGTTCACAGTTTTAACGATATTGTCAATGTGTTTGGTATACGAGAGGGAGCAGTCAAGGGTCAGGCCCAGATATTTAAACATATCCACCTGCTCAAGAGTGACGCCTCTTGGTTGTTAATTATGAGCTCATGGTCCTTGTACTTGTCGTGGGTTCCATGGAACAACATTGTTTTAGTTTTTGTTTGCTTAAGGATGAGTTTATGTGAGCAAAACCAGTCTTCCACTTCTGTGAAACTTTTCTGTAGTTGAGACTGAAGGGAGTTGGGGTCAGTGTGGCAAGTGAAGATTACTGCATTATCTGCATACAGTAACATTCTGTCATGGCAGGAGGCAGGGAGATTGTTCAGGAATATGCTGAATAACAAGAGACTCAGGATAGAACCTTGGGGTACTCCAGAGTGGATTGGTAGGGATGATGAGATGAATTCCTATGGGCTGGTCCAAGTGGGCACCTTGTGTGTAATAACATTTTGCTTTACTTACTGTTTTCTGTAGTATAGTACATTGTATCAGTTTACATTTGTTAACCTCTAGGCTGACATTTTGTATTGCTACAAATCCTGGAATCCCCTGCAGATGACATCAGAGCAGTAGGCAGCAATGGGAGATTCAATAGCCTGCAGTGAATGTTGGAGTTTATATAAGCTCTGCTCTTTGGTTTGTTGGTCCTGTTGTCCTCCCTGGGCTAAGTACAGTAACACAGGATTGTACTTAGCCCCTGGAGAAAAGCAGAACCAGAAAACATCTGATCAGATTGTAAAATCTGACATTTGGCAGACAAGGCACTGCAAGGATTATTGTATGTGCAGAGGAGCATTTTGAAAGAAACAGCACTCCTGTGATACCAGCAAGGCATAAAACCTAACTTAATAAGTAAAAATATATGAATGGTTGAATGTAATAATTTGGCAGTATCACAGTATGCCTGGGTACAGTAACTATAATTGCTAAAGAAGAAGTTATCCTCAGAAGATTGGCAATATTACAGTACTGTCAGCAGACTGGTACCATAAATTGTAACAAAAATAATAATGGGTGAGTGAGTCTCATTTGTCCAGATTTTGGTAGGCATTGTTTGGGATTTTTATCTGGGGCAGACTCCTACTGATTTGTTTTTTTTAATTCCAGATGCTGGTCCACACTGGATCCCTGGGTTTTACAGAGCTAAAAAGGAACAAGGTTGTAAATATAGGCCATATTTGGCAAGATAGGGACCTGCTGGGTCACTGTCTGCAAGCTCTCTAATCAGAGAGCAAAACGTTTTACTTGCCTGCTTGCTTTGCTATTTCTTTTATATATTTTGAACTAGAAGAGCAAAATTTTACTGTACTTGACGTGTGGCTGCATTTACTTTGTGGCCCCAGTCCAAAATATTTAGCATAATCTGTTAGTAAGGTATAGCTGTAGGGTTTTTAGGCTAGTAAGGGAGGGGACAGTCAGGCAGTGGAAGGAGCCAGCTTTTTTGTTTTCAGTCAGGAATTCGCCAAGCCACAGGTTTCTGTTACTTACCCACTAAAAATTCCACAGGGAATCCACTGAGAGGTTTCCACAGAGGAGGACCAGAGGAGGGCCAGAGAAATGCAGACGAAGTTGCAGATGAGCACTGCTTTTGACTGTCTTCGAGAACGCTGGGATGGGAGGTCATCTCACAATTATTTTGGCTGCTGTATCAAATGGAAACTACTATCTGGGGGGACGTGGAAGACTGGTGGTGTCCCTTACTACTTCCCATGTTATGTTGGGCCAAAGTATTGCTGCACTGATTGGAATTGGGAATCCAGTGAACACAGTGACTGCAATTGAGTGCTTTCAAAAAGGGTGGCTCAGTCATGGCACCTATGTTCAGGGCTACCTGGCAGGGTAGCAACCAGATACCTGGGTGGGCAAAGTAGGGCAATGGGAAGCGTACCCACATGTACATGAGTGCACATACACGGGGGGTGGAGAGGAAGGGGAGGTATGTGGGAGGTGGTGTGGCAGACAGATGCCAAGCTGGTTGGCTAGTGTGGTGGGGAGGGTGGTCAGTTAGGGTGTGCAGGGTTCAGGTCTGGCAAGGAGCGTTTTTTTTTTCTTGCCTGCAGGCGACTTGTTATTATGTATAAGATTTTGTCTCCCCCGACATGCACCACCCTGGAGTTGAGAATCCTTAAATAGGGTGTGTGTGCTGGGGTGAAGCCCCCTGTAGGGTGCTTCGGGGGTACAGCCCGGGCATAAATGCCACTTCTGTCACTGCCTTTCAGTTCGCCATGAGTGTACATCACTGTAATTCATTTTCAGTGATGTACACTCATCCAAACAGCGATCACTATTCCACGATCACCATTATCAAATAGAACCCAGGAATTGTTATTTGGGGATATGAGGAGGACTAGCAACATCCCTGAATGATTCCTGGTCTTTCATGTACTGGAATAACTTTTTCAGCCATAGCACTCTCTGGTAAGGGTGCTTGTAGAACTGTATTACGGCTGTTGTGACTTCAGAGTGTCTGTCTTGGCCTGTGCTTGTTTGTGGATGCCTTTCTTCCCCTCAGGGACTGGATTGCCATCTGACAGGACCTGTGCCGGTGTGAGAGGTGTAAGGATTCCCTGCTGTTCCACTGAGAGTCAGGTGAGTGCCCTTGCCTTTTCTATCTTTGGCTTCCCTGGAACTTTTGTGACTGTGTTTGAGATTGGTGAGAGAAGCCATGGAACGCTCTCACCACAGTGGCTTCATTTGGTGAAATTTCTCTAGCTAGGCGCTGTTCTTCAGCTGATTTTGCAACTGTTACTGAAGGGACAGTGAGAGTGTTTTCCTCCACCCAGTCTTTTGGAGATTTGGTTCTAATCATCGCTGATCATTTTTTGTACTGAACTGAACTGTTTCATTCCTGGACAGCACCCTTTTTGATTTTTGCATAACTCTTCCGTGGCTTGGGGTTTTCTCTCCTGAAAGAGAAACTTGAAATCTTGTTTCCTAGCTGCAAAATCTGTTCTTTGGTAGGGTGGGGAGGTTTGTGGGGTGGGGGAAGGGGTGTGTATAATGTGCTAGTGGGTCGGGGGGGTATTTTTAAATTGTTTTAGTAGTGAATGTATGTATGTTGGAATGAGTGTGTAGGACATTTTGTGTTATTAGGTGTGTATGTGGTTAAGTGTCTCATATAGTTTTGCTTTTTTAATTAAGGATTTGTGGGAGTATCATAGATAGGCCCTTTTTAGAAGGTCTGGGATGTGCAAGGATATAGGGCAGGCATGAATAGCCTACGAGGCATTCCAGCTGCATGGCCTCTGGCCCATCACCGACCTCCCTGTGTCAGCAATGACAGCGAGGCGCTGTTGTGAGGTTGAGGTTAGGAGAAGCCGGAATGGTCGGTTATGGCAGGGTGCCATAGGCTTGATGGAGGTAAGTAGGATAGGGGTAGTTAGGTGCAGGAGATGCCCTGGGTTTAGACAGGACCAGGAGAGAGGCCTAACATGTTTGGTTCCTGTCCCCAAGGGCCCCACCAGACTGAATGGGCAGATAGCCAGAGGGGCTGCAGTACCTAACATTCCCCTTAAGGCGGTGCTTTCCAAGGTCAGATCGATCAGAAACAAGACTGCAATTATGGCAGACTTGATTTCTATAGACAGTCTGGTTTGCATTACTGTGAACTGGGTGGGTGACAATGCCAGGCCACTTTCGGAGGCAGCCATCCCCCAAGGTACTCTGTAGTGCACTGCCCTAGGGTGGAATGCAGGAGCAGGGGAGTGGCCCTCTGTTTTAGATCCAATCAAGGCTTCACTCTGCACTCAATAGGAACTACAAGGTCCTTTGAATGTGTGGCGGTATGTGAGGGCATGGATGCAGGCTTCAGGATCCTCCTTATTTACCACCCACCTGGGGTGGGGGGGAGAGTTCCTGCAGGAGGTGGTGGATCTTGTCATCGGTGAGGTGTTGGAGTCCCCCAAATATTTGGTGCTGGAGGACTTCAATGCATTGGCCAATGATGAGTCCTCCAGGCTTGGTTCCAACCTCCTCCAGATGATGTCATCTCTGGGCCTGACTCAAGAAGTTACTTCTGTAACTCAACACAGCGGCCACATGCTGAACCTGGTGTTCTCACTGGGACTTGAGGTATTTAACCTCAAGATTGATCAGGTCACATGGTCTGATCACTGCATGGTGAGGTTCTTGTTTGGGCCCCCTCCCCCCGGAGCCCTCCCCCTGTTGAGATGGTCAGCAACTGCCCTTTGTGGGACATGTCCCCAGAGGGTTTTTACCGGTGGCTGACCTATCTAGTCTAGATGCTGCATGTGTGAAGGGCATGAGTGAGGCAGTTTCCACCTATAGCAGGGTGATGTCTGCAGCTCTCGATGCACTTGCACCAGCCTGTGTATGACCCAAATCTTCTCACTTGAGGTTTCCCTGGTTTGATGGAGAACCCAAGGCCATGAAGATTAGGGGTCACAATTTAGAGAGTTGCTGGTGGAGAACTGGGCTGGAGGAGGACAAGCTGGTCCTGTGTACCAACTATGGTGAGTACCAAGGGGCTAGCAACCATAAGAAGGCAGATTTCTTGTCCAGGGAAATTGCTGCAGAGAAGAACGGACAAGCAGTACTTTTTCGGACTGTAGACAGGCTGTTACACCCAGTCTGTCTGCAGCTGAAAAAGGTTTTTTCTGTCACTCTATGTGAGGAGTTTGCTCAGTTCTTCACTGACAGACTGTCCTCTATCTGGCCGGGAATCCCGCCAGTGAGTCATTTGATGACTCGCAGTGATTGCCTTGGAGATAGTAGAGGCACTTCACCTGTCTGTGGGGAGTTTAAACCGGTGGAGGTGGCTGAGGTCATTGATGTTGCTTCAAAACTGAAGTACCATATTGTGAACTGGACCCGATGACAACACATTTCTTAATGGGATGCGTTGATTCCATAGGCCCAGTGTTTGCCTTGATTGTCCGGTGTTCGCTGTCAGGGGGGGTCTTCTCGGATTCCTTGAAAGAGGGTCTTGTGAGGCCTCTACTGAAGAAGACATCTCTCTACCTGGACATCCTGAATTACCGACCTATCTCCAACCTTCCATTTTTGGGAAAGGTTGTTGAGAAGATTGTAGCTCAACAGCTTGAGGAGCACCTTATGACCTTTGATATCTATGAGTCATTCCAGTCTGGTTTCCGAGTTAGGCATAGCACAGGAACAGCATTAGTTTGGGTGCACAATGACCTCCTTAGGGCGAGGGATAGATGAGATGGGTCAGTTCTTGTGCTGCTCAATCTCTCCTCAGATTTTGACACTGTTGACCACTTTGTGCTGCTTGATCATCTCAGAGAGTA
Source organism: Neoceratodus forsteri (assembly GCA_016271365.2). Taxonomy (NCBI): domain Eukaryota; kingdom Metazoa; phylum Chordata; order Ceratodontiformes; family Ceratodontidae; genus Neoceratodus; species Neoceratodus forsteri. The sequence continues at coordinate 743,989,375 of CM028133.1, read as the reverse complement.
CTGCAGGCTTGCCAGCACTGTCATCCACTGGTTTGAGTCCTATCTTGCTGACAGGAAGCAATGGGTAGTGATGGGGAATTTCTCCTCTTCACCGAAGCTTCTGTCATCCGGAGTATCTCAGGGATCGATCTTGTCACCAATATTGTTCCCAGTGTATATGCTGCCCCTGGGTGAGCTCATTAGGAAATACAATTAGGGTTTTCACTGCTATGCAGATGATACCTAATTGTATTTGTCCTTTGCCCCTGGAGCATCTGATGCTGTGGAAGTGCTAAACACCTGCTTGGCCAAGATCAATGTCTGGATGCCCTCCAGCTGATTATGACTCAACCCTGACAAGATGGAAGTTCTGGCAGTGGAACAGGGCTGAAGGCATGATAGAAGTGCCTCTGGTGTAGCAACTGGTTTCTTCCTGGGGCCAACACTGTTAATGGCTTCCTCCAGGGTGCGAGATCTTGGCGTGTTCCTGGACGATGGATTGACATTTCATTCTCAGGTGTCATTGGTTGTCCAAAGTGGTTTCTACCACTTGAAGAATATTGTCAGGATCAAACCCTTAGTTCTGCCTGAGAACCTGTATACTCTGGTGCACGCCTTTGTAACATCCAGGCTTGATTACTGTAATGCTCTTTACTTTGGGGTCTCAGGAGGTACCCTCCTCCAACTGCAGCTGGTGCAGAATGCAGCTGCCAGGTTGCTGACAGGCCTTTTGAGGTTCTGTCAAGTAACTCTGGTGCTGCATGAACTGCACTAGCTGCTGGTCAGGTGCAGGATTATCTTCAAGGTGGGTCTATTCACCTTTAAGGCACTACACGGACTAGGCCCTGGCTATCTGTCTGATCTCCTAACACCTGCTGCCCAGTCTGCTCCCTCCATTCCTCCTCTAGGGGCCTCCTGATGATTCCCAGGACAAGACTTAAAACTGCCAGTGACAGGACCTTTAGTGTTGCCGGCCCCATCCTGTGGAATTCACTTCCTCCTGTCATCAGGGAGGCCCCTTCAGTTGAGGTGTTTAAGAGCCTCATCAAGACTCATCTCTTTTCATTGGCCTTCCCAGACATAGAGATTTAATATGACACAGAGCCTGTTGAATTGAACTAATTACAGATTGTCAAAGTATTTTTTTTATTGTGTTTTAGTGTGTATTTATATATGTTTTTACTCCCTTACATAATTTTATGTGAGGTGCCCAGAGCTTCTTGGAATGGGCGCCAATAAATAAACTTTGCCTTGCCTTGTCTTGCCTTAATTAAAATGATTTCTTTATAGTATATGGTTAGGGCTTGTTCTGTATGGAAATAAGTGGATTCTCAAAAGTTGTTGCACACAGTCTAAAAATTGCTCCGTGCATTCAAAAAATTGTTGTGCACATTCTAAATGTTGTTCTGCATGTTCTATCTTCAAGTGCACCTGTGACCCTGCCTGGACCAACTCCTGCCTAGCACCTGCTTTCATTTTCACTGAGCACAACTTGTGCAGGCCACAGCTTGCCTTTGCAATTGCACTAGTGGATTGCGATGCCTGCTCCCAGAGTGTGGGAGGGGATTCCCCTCAGTGTGTGATAATGCTTACTAGTCAGAGCTGTGGCTTCTTCATTCTCTCTGTAATAGTGATCATTTGCTCTCTTTGTATCAAATTTAACTGTTTTTTGATATAAAGTAAATTAAAATATGCACTGGAAGTGCTTTCTTGGCAAAGCTGCTTCTTGGCTTACACTCTCTCTCTCTCTCCCTCTCTTTCTCTCTCTGTACTGGTGCTTAGCACCACTCGCTAGTTTCCTCAACAGAACCTTATACTATAAAAAATTAAATATAGGTGAGCACAAACAACTCACCTTGTGATTCCATCTCGGGGTTGAGATAACAGCGTGGACATCTTGAGCTTTGTTTTCAAGGTCCATATACTGTAATCTCAACCCTGAGATATAAACACAGGCCTGTTGTGTATGGTCACCCATACATTATTCCTCATATTAAACAAATGTTTTGCAGTGAGCCACATGACTTAAGCATTTGTAGTACTTGCCTTTAGAGAATGTTCTGGTCCTCATTTTATTTTATTTATTTATTTTATGACTTTGGTAACCGGGTAGGTGCACTGATCCTAGGGACCGTCTTCAGGCACGACCCAGGACACGTACTGTGGCACAGAATTTATTCAAAACAGCAGACATGTAGCAGATGAGCAGTATTACATATAATAGCAGGTTACAATAGTACACTGGAATACACAAATGGCAAACATAAAATAAACAATTTTACAGGAAAAGATTTGAGTAAATCACAAATTATACAGGAATAGCAAATATGAGATCTGACTAGGCTAAAACAGTACTAGGTGGAATAGAATGCAGTCAAGAATCCAACAGGTTGCATTAGGAAAGATCAAAGTTCACCAGAAGATAAAATAGAAACAGAATGGTAGTTGTGGGGAGGGGGGAGAAGGTGGGGGAGGAAAGGGGGAAGGAGAGATTAAGCAAGGAAAAATATGTAGAGACACAAGTCATATGGAACAGGTGGACGGGAGAGGGGGGACTACTCAGGAAAGCAGTGGCAGGTGGATGCCAACAGGAGCCAGTTTTTGAGGCAGGTTTTGAACTGGCGGTGGGTGTCGATAGTGTGCAGTTCGGCAGGCAGTTTATTCCACAGCACGGGGGCTGCCACTGACAGGGCAATAGCACCCATATTTGTGGAAACCCTGGGGATGCTCAGAGGGGGGGAACTGTTTAAGTGGAGACTGTGGTGCGAGGTGCAAACGGTGAGGAGGGGTGCAAGAGGAGATTCCTGGGCAATACGGATGGTGGAGTCAACCATGCAGTACAGGGCGAGATCAAAGCGGCCTTGTAGCAGGAACCACCCTAGTGAATTGTAAGGGATGCAGTGGTGTGTAGAGAAGGGTGCCAACAAGGTAAACTGACAGGCACTGTTGTAGGGTATAGAAAGCTTGGCCATGATGGTTGTGGAAATCCTGGAATATATAGGGGAGCAGTAGTCCAGGATAAGGAGAAGATTACCCTGGATAATGGCAATTCAGGCCTCCGGGATGAGGTATTGTTGGAATCTGTAGACAGCACCTAGTTTTTGGTGGAACCTTAGAACTGAAGAGTTTATGTGCTCAGAAAAAAAGAGGGAGGGGTCTAGCATGACTCCTAGGTATTTGAGATGATTGACCTCTTTCAGGGCATAACCATCAGGGGATGCGATGTTTAGATGGGAGTCATATTTGCATTTAGCTAAGAAGGGCTTGGATCCAAATAACATGGATTTTGTTTTTTTGGCCTTGACCAGGAGGACATTGTCAGCAAACCAGTTCTGGACCACAGTATAGGTTAGTGAGAGGACTGAGGAAATGTGAGACGGAGATTTATCACTGCAGAAGAGCACGAGGTCATTAGCATAGAGGAGATAGTGACAACTGAGACTGTCTGAAGGAAGGGAGTTTGTAAATAAGGAGAATAGGAGGGGCCCAGGATGGTGCCCTGGAAGGACACCTGCAGAGACAGGCAGGGTGGGAGAACAGGCAGGGCCAACACACACAAATTGGGAGCACTTAGTGAGGTAGCTTTGGAACCAGGTGGTGACCTCCTGAGAGCAGCCACGGTGATGAAGTTTGGAGAGGAGGAGGGCATGATTGACCTTATTGAAAGCTTTGGAGAGGATAATGAAGGCTGTGCCAGTGGTATTTCCATGGTCCTTGTTTGTAAGGATATGATCAGTCAGAAGTGTGAAGGCAGTGGTTGCAGAATGGTTCTTGTGAAAGCCATGCTGTTGGCTACACAGGAGATTATATTTGCCTATGCAGTCTGCAAGCTGATGGTGGACAGCTTTCTCAAGTAGTTTACTTAGGTGGGGAAGGATGGAGATAGGATGATAGCTGTCCATGGATTGAGGGTCTCCAGCTTTAAAGATGGGAATCACCATTGCAGTTTTCCAGGGATCGGGCATGGAGGAGGTGGACAGGGCGAGATTAAAGATAAAAGTGAGTGGAGCAAGGATGGCTGGGGAGATAATCCTAAGGAGGAGAGGGGAAAGGCCATCAGTTCCAGCGGAGCCGTGATTTGGGAGGCTCTTGAGGAGTTTAGCTGTATCAGCGTATGAGAGTGCTTTGAAGAAGAAAGGAGGAGTCTGAAGCTGGGTGGTGGGTCCAGCGGGTGATGTCAGAGGGGTGGGGTGGGGGACCGAGTTGCTTTGCAGACCGTTTGGGAGTTTACTCAGGTACATGGTAAGGTCAGAGAATTTGTCATTAAAGGCACTGGCCACTTCCAGAGGGTCTGTAATAAGGTTGTCTGTGGAGTTTAGCTGCAGTGCTGACTTTCTGGAGGGAGGGGGGGTTCGGTAGTGAGCCAATGGATGCCCAGAATTTTCTAGGGTCTACGAGGTTTGCTTGTTGGAGATTGTGGAAATGAGTCTGTTTTAGTGCTTTTGCCAGATGTTTACATAGGTTCCTCTGACATCTGTAGTCATCCCAGAGGTCCGGCTATGGGGATGCTTTGTAGGTAGACCAGGCACGATCCCTATCCTTCTTTAAGGTAAGGAGGTCTGTTGTGACCCAGCGTGAGCAGCCACCCCTAGCCCTTCTAGTGGTGACTGAAAAATGACTGTTGTGTAAGGTCATGAGGGTCCATTTGAGAAGGGTTACTGCCTGGGTCACATTTGACAGTGAGAAAAGAGCAGACCAGTCCAGCGCCTGTGCCTCAGTGAGGTTTGAGGTGTTGGGGTTCCTGAAATTTCAGAAAGACAGGTATTTGGAAGGTGGCCGTTTAAGTTTAGATGACCAGAGAAGATACCTGGGGGAGTGGCCACTGATGGAGTTGGCCATAGTACCAGCATGCAGAACACGATCATCTCTGTTTGTGGTGATCCAATCCAGAACTGTCAGAGTGGCCATGCGAGGGTTCTGTCTGGTGGGAAGCGTAATGGTTTGGACCAGGGTGTATTGTTTTAGGTGGGAGGCATAGTCAGACTGGGGGGTACTCAGCCAGTTTAGATTGATGTCCCCAAGAAGAACTGAGTCTCTATGTGGGGATAAGGAGCTCAGGCCAGAGAGGAAGCTGTTTAGGCCCTCGGTTCCAGTTGTGGAAGGGTTGTAACAGCACCCAAATGGAGAGTTTCTTACTAGTTCCCTGCATAAGTTCTGAGAGGACCCAGTCACTAGGAGAGGTTGGGTCAGAGCAGAGAACAGTGTTGGCTGAGAGGGGTTCCCTGATGAACAGTGCAACACTGCCACCATTTTTTTTGCCTGGCCTATCGACACGGAAGGAGGAGTACCCAGGTAGTTGATAGGTGATGCCAGTAAGATGAGGTTTTAGCCAGGTTTCGGAAAGTCCCAGGATGTGGGGTTTGTATAGCTCAATCCATGCCTCCAGGTCAGGGAACTGGAGGGAAGAATGCATATATTGGTAATGGGCAATTTTCAGCCCAGGGGTATTTTCCAAGATGCTGTCAGAGGGGGTGATGTGGGAGTTAGGTGGACCAGGATTACACTCAATGTCTCCAGCTAGGAGAAGGAGGGATAGTAGAGGGATGTAGGTGCAGGAGTGAGCTGCAAGACAGCAGGATAGGGAAGGCAGGTAGTGGCCAAGTAACCAGCATTCTGAGTTTGAGAGAAGGGAAAGGGTGATAGGACCTGGGGGGGAGTTCCTGTGAGGAGTGGGGGGGTAGGGTGTACCAGGGGGGAGTGGGTGACCAAAAGGTAGGCAAGGTACTCTTGGTACCCAGCCAGTACTGTGTTGCAGGAGTCCATCAACACCAAGAAGTATGCCAGAGAGACAGCAAACAGTGTGAGCTGGAGCACGTTCATAGTGACAGTAGGAGCTAGCAATAATGAGAGAGGTGTATGTTAGGGTCAAAACATAATTTGGATGCAATGGCTTTCTTTACACTGTTAAGAAATTAGGGGAGTAGCTTGCTATCCAGTGGTAGAAAAAATGTGATAACAGTGGTAGGAGAGGGGCTAGTGGAATGTGAGGGAGAACAAAAACAAGGAGCAGGGGAGTATGGGTTCTGGCTCGGTGGGGGGGACTATTATTTTAAACACAAGAGATCTTAGGCTGAAAGCCAATGGGGACAGGACTAGGCATGAGAGAGAGGACTTGAGTGAATTTAAAGAGTGCTGGGGGCAGGGAGGTGGGCAGGCTAAAAATTTAGCAGCAGAAGACTCATGCAGCCTTGAAAGCTGGGGCCATGTCCAGACCGTACCTGTTGCTTGAACTCTGGGGGCAGGTGGCGTCAGGCTCCTCGCGCTGATGAGGTGCTGAAACTTCCAGTCAGATGCGACCATGGATGGTGGTGCTAGCCCAGATAGCTAAGAGGACACCTGAGGAAGAGAGGGACAGACAGGGGTTAGATAGCACATGGGAGTGGTGGGAGGGTTCAGGATTTACAAGTTCACAAAGGAGCTGTATCACTAAGTGGTGCTAAATTGGGAAGGCGAGTCACAGACAGCGAGCTAGGTGCCAGCTGGGTCTGCAGGGTGAGAAGAGAAACAAAATGAGTAGCAGTTGGGGGCAGGAAAAAGAAAAATTAACAAGAGAGGCTACAATCAATCCCAAACAGCAGATGCAGTCAGTTTAGACAATGGGCTAAAACATTGTCCAAAATACAAAATTTCGAACACAGATTTTAACGCTCTAAAGTTCTAACTTTAACATGTGATAACATACACTGATATTAAGCTGTACTCAGCAGATGTTTGAAAATTGCAGTAGCGCAAAGAAAATAGGCGCTTTGCAGGAGACAGATCCCCAGTAAGGCAGATATTCTGATGCAGTGCAGAGTAATAAAATTAGACCAAATCCAGAGATAGAAAATTCAGCAGAAATTTAAAAAGAAAGTTTGGAGCAGAGTCCAGTTTGGAAGAGATTGAATACACCAGACAGGGCAGATGAGCCAATCAGGAAGCTCCTAGATCTTGAGCAACCAGTGAGGGCTTGTTCCTGAGAAGGCACCGTCTTTTTCAAAAATTCAGCAGCAGAAGACCCATTCAGCCTTGAAAGCTGAGGCCATGTCCAGGCTGTACCTGTTGCTTGGACTCTGGGGGCAGGTGGCGGCAGGCTTCTCGCGTTGAGGAGGCACTGAAACTTCCAGTCGGAGGCAACCGCGGATGACGGTGCTAGCCCAGAGGGCTAAGAGGAAGCCTGTTGCTTGGACTCTAGGGGCAGGTGACGGCAAGCTCCTCATGCTGAGAAGGTGCTGAAACTTCCAGTCAGAGGTGACCGAGATGGCAGTGATTGCCCAGAAGGCTAAGAGGATGCCTGTTGCTTGTACTTTGGGGGTGGGTGATGACATGGTCCTTGCGCCAAGGAGCTACTGAAACTTCCAGTTGGAGGTGACTGTGGATGGCGGTACTAGCTCAGAAAGCTATGAGGACACCTGTTGCTTGTACTCTGGGGGTGGGTGGTGGCAGGCTCCTCTCACCGAGGAGGTGTTGAAACTTCCAGTCAGAGGTGACCTCAGATGGAGGTGATGGCCCAGAGGGCTAAGTGGATGCTTGTTGCTTGGACTCTGGGAGCGGGTGGCGGCAGGCTCCTCGTGCCAAGGAGGTGCTGAAACCTCCAGTCGGAGGCGTCCGCAGGTGGCAGTGCTAGCTCATAGGGTTAAGAGTACACTGGGCTTGGTGGATGAGCCCATCAGAAAACTCCTGGATCTGGAGCAACCAATGAGGGCTTGTCACTGAGAAAGCACCATTTTTTTGAAAATTCAGCAGCAGAAGACGCACACAGCCTTGAAAGCAGGGGCTGTGTCCAGGCAGTATGTATTGCTTGGACTCTGGGGGCCGGAGTCGGCAGGCTCCTTGCACTGAGAAGGCACTGAAACTTCCAGTATGAGGTGACCATGGAGGGAAGTACTAGCCCAGAGGTCTAAGAGGATTTCTGTTGCTTAGACTCTGGGGGGGGAGTGGCATTATGCTTCTTGTGCCGAGGAGACGCTGAAAGTTCCAGTCGGAGGCAACCACAGATGGCGGTGCTAGCCCAGAGGGCTAAGAGGATGCCTGTTGCTTGGACTCTGGGGGCGGGTGGTGGCATGCTCCTCGTGCCGAGGAGGTGCTGAAACTTTCAGTCTGAGGTGATCGCAGATGGCAGTGCTAGCCCAGAGGGCTAAAAGGACGCCTGTTGCTTGGACTCTGGGAGCGCTGAAATTTCCTGTCAGAGGCTACCGTGAATGGCGATGCTATCCCAGAGGGCTAAGAGGACACCTGTTGCTTGGACTCTGGGGGTGGGTGGCGGCAGGCTCCTCATGCCATGGAAGCACTGAAACTTCCAGTGAGAGGCGACCGCGGATGGCAGTGCTAGCCATCTGCGGTCATTATCTTGTAAAAATAAAGATAGTACATATAATCATGTTTAAACCCTGTGACAAGTAGATTGTGTGTGATGATAGGAATGCTATGGAAGAAGGAGTCTTTACCTGTAGTCAGTTGTGTTCTGACCTGCAAGTGAGCAAGGCCTGACTCCTAGACCTTGGAAGAAGAGTAGCCTTGGCACTTTTGCAAAATCACATTTTATAGCCACAGAAGTGACTGTTTGTGCAAGGAGGTCAGCTCGGGTCAGATAAATTAAAAGGGTTCTTCAACAAGCCTGACACCTCATGCCTTGGTCCTGGATTACCTGATGACATATAGCACTTCTTGAAATTGACAGTATGGTATTAAAATATACTGTAAATGCTGGTTGAGGTGGACCACAGCTTGAAAACAGTACCTAAAAATTCTCCCATTATACTCACTGCATTACACACGAGCGTGTAATGGAGAGTTACCTTACTCTTACACACAGCACTGAGCATTCAACTGCTGCAGCCAAATGTACTTTTGTTTTTGACTGGCTTCAATATTACCTGCAAACCATGGTTTTGTTACCGGTAATTGTCAAAAAAAAAGGGGGGGTGCTAATGAGCAGCTCACTGGCAAGTCATGATTCTCTTAAGCTCCATTCCTCCAGAACTATTTTAAGTAATTTTGTCATAGTAAATTGGGTTACATCCTGCCCACAGAGACTGCTAGAGGCATCTGAACAATATGGATGAGTTCTTATTATCAAATTCGGGGTAGCTACCCCATCACACAGCAAAATAATTTAATCTAAGAAAGCTCTGTCATCCACACTCACAGAAGGTTCAGGGCCGATCTCGCTGTCAGCCGCAGAACTGGGTGCACTGGGCAGGATGGTTACTGAGCAAGTGATGGTAGCCCTCAGTCCAGAACTATACTGTATCAAAGATAAATTGGTGGAAATTTCGGCCCAGTATGCAGCCCACCTACTTGTCTGAATGAAGCCAAGCAATTATATTCCAACCTGGAGGACACCACAGTGCCCCTCCCAAACAAGATCACATGGCAGGAGGGGGAACTTGAGGAACTGAAAGAGCTCCTGAATTACCAGAACTATAACAAGCACAACCACCTGTGGGTCTGTGGACTACCAGAGGGTAAAGACGGGGCTAGCATGGAAGAGTTCTGTGCAACCGCCATGCCTGCACTATTAGGGATGTCCCCTAAGGGTGGGAGACTGAAAATTGAATGGGCATTCAGGGCCCTGGCACAAAGGCCTTCAGCTGAGCAACCAGGAAAAAAAAAACATTTTTGACTTTTGAAGGTGATTTTCTATATTCTGTTGTTTATCTTATAACCAAGTGATGTTATAGTCTATAGTTTCTTTAGGTAATTACAAAGACAGGCCATATTATGTGATCACAAGGGGGAAGTAGAACTTTGTACACAAAAAGGGAGGGATTTGTGTGGGGGTTGGGTTAAGTGACTTTTTATGGTCTGTTGTTTATCTTATAACCAAGTGATTTTATAGTTCTACTGTTTCTGTAGGCCAGGGGTTCTCAAATGGTGAGGCCAGCCTCCCTGGGAAGGCCCCAACCTGTTCCAGGGGAGGCTCAAGCAAGTCTGAAAAACTACTGCATTTAAATTTTGAGTTTTATGCATTTTATGTGAAGAGATGAAGCAAACTGAAAGAGGAATTTATGTATTTATTTACTAATAGGTGACAAGGGAAGGTGAATGAGCCAAGGCTCATTTCAGGTGTACTTGGGGAAGGGTAGGTAGTGAATACATTTCAAAAGGTAACTGCAAAACAATCAAGAAATACACAATGAACAATAGTGCAAATAAATATGAACAATAAACTAATAATGAGAGGTGGTAATTGATCAATTTGTAGCCTGATTGCAGAACAGCCCAAATACAAGGATTGAGCATAGAATTGCTAAGAGCAATGGCAGCAAGGAGTAAAGTAATCCCAGAGAAATTGCTTAGGAGCGGGGGGGGGGAGGCAAAGTATGTAGGAAGGTTAATTCATATAGAGAGGAAACAGAGAAAGTTGTCTGACCCATGACCCATGAATGTACTGCAAAAAGGGGTGACAATGGTTCAAGAATGAAAATAGTGGAGCAAGTAGGCTGACCTGTGGGGGGGGGGTACAATAAGCTGAATAATAATATTTTTTATTTTATTTATTTGTTATTCAGATAACACCTTTGAGCACAGGAGCTCTTTTTCAAATGTTCCATATCAGTATAAGACAAAGAACTGAATGAAAGAACTGAATGTGAGCCCAGTACTCAAAGGGGTTTCAATTTATTTATGGTGTACTCACAAAGTACAGTATGTTATTTTTTTGGGGGGAAGCCCAAGATTATTTCAGATTTTGGGGGAGGCTCAAATCTTTTCCATGGATTTGGGGAGGCTCACTGTGACAAAGTCTAAGAACTGTTGCTGTAGGCAATTACAAGATAGACTGTATTATGTGATTAGAAGGGGAAAGTAGAACTTGGTACATAACAGGGGAGGGTTTGTGTGTGGGCTGTAGAAAGGGGTGCTGAAGGAAGCAATGCAGGCTGATAGAACAACAATGTGGCAAGCCAGTGAAGGTGGCAGTAGGGGTGGAATAGGGTTGCAGGGGCAGGGTTGGCAACAGATGGGGGACTGGTACAGGGAACAGAAGAACCACAGCCAAACCAGGATGGGAAGAATAGTAAGTTGCAATTGTGGGGCTGCTATCTGGATGGGCACATTATGGAAGCTAGGGGGGTGTCCCATTTGTCACAGGCTGAGGGGACTGGAGGCAGAGGTACAATGACTAGGAAGGGAGTTAGTGAGGATTGGGGGAGCGGGTGTGATCAATGGAACAGGAGGGCCATATCCTCAGGGGTCCAGGGATACAGAACCAGTGGAAAGGAAGGGCATAGGGAACAGGGTAAAACTTTTAGAAACAGTAAGGGGGAACCTCAGGATAGATCAAAGGGAGAAACAAACAGTAGAAGTCCAGGGTCAGGTAATACTTTCGATGCGCTAGCTTCAACAGTGGATAATGAGGGAGGGGCTCTCCAGGAGGGAGCAAGAGGAGAAGGGAGTAGTGGAAGCCCAGGGCAACAGTCAGGCAGAAGAGGGGGACAGTGGTAGAAGTAGTAAAGGAAAAAGGGAATGGGTAAAGGGAAGGGCAAGGGTGGCAAGGCAGTGGAGGCAGGAGGGAAGAATGGGCCCAGCAATGAAGGGAAAGAGGGTGATGATGCTGGGAGGGGATTGAGGAATCAGGGGGAAATAGGGGAAGGGGTGGGACTAGGGTAAAGGCTGGGGGCATAACAGAAGGGATAGTTCAACAAGCAGGGCCAGGGGCATAGCATGTGAGAAGGGGGGGCGGAGTCCTAGTGCTGAGGGACTCAGTCCTTAAAGGGGTCAGATGGGGAAGTAAAGGGGAGCGGCATAGTCAAATATGTGTGGAATCAGTACCTGGATTGACAGCTGGTGTGGCAGGACAGACTATTCTTAAGTGTGCAAGGAGAGGAAGGGAGAAACCGCATGTAGTGGTGCACTTGGGTACAAATGACTTGGGTGTAATATGGTTGAGTTGGTAAAGGAGAGATTCGAGAAACTGGGGAAGTTGTGAGAGGAGGCAGGGAGATCTGTGGCCTTCTCGGAAGTGCTCCCAGTACCTAGCACAAGCATGGAAAGGAAAGGAAGGATTGAGTAGTTCAACTCTTGGCTGGGAGCATGGTGTCGAGCCAAAGAGTATGGGCTAGTGGGAGACTGGGGTAACATCTGGGACAACAGTGATCTATTCGCAAAGGACAGACTACATTTGAGTAAGGTGGGACAGGGGGGTTTGAAACAGAGTCTGGGGGAATACACAGCAACTAAAGTGGATTTAAACTAGGTGTGTGGGGGGGAAACAAGTGTGCAGCAGGTATGCAGGGCAGCAGGAGAGAGAAGCCAAATGAGCTTACCCCCCCAAGCTAGAAGGGATGGTACCAGGGTAGATTCACAGGGGGGAGTTAAGGATGGGGACACATGGGTTAACGAAGGGAAGGGAACTAGTTGGGGGGTTGTTTCCTTAAATGCAAGAAGCCTGGGGAACAATATAAGTTACAGGCTCTCTTGGCAGTGGGGATGGTGGACATTGTGGCCATCACAGAGACTTGGGACACCCAATACCAAGACTGTGATTTGATGATCCCAGGGTATAGGATATATGGAAAGGATATGGGCAAGGGGAAGGGGGGAGGGGTGGTGATTTACGTAAGGGAGAGGATAAGGTGTGCAAGGAAAGAGGAGGAGGAGGAGGAGGGTAGAACAGAGGCATTGTGGTTGCAATTCCAGGATTCAAAAAGTAGGATGCTGAGGATGGGAGTGGTGTACAGGCCTCCAGCTCAGGCAAAGGACTTGGACAGGGAGTTAGCGGAGCAGATTAGGAGGATCTGCGGGATGAGAAACACCATGATCGTGGGGGACTACAATCTACCAGGAGTGGACTGGAGCACTACAGCCACCTTGATTGCAAGGGAGCAAGTGCTCCTGGAAACATTCCAGGATAGCTTCTAACACAGATGGATATTGAGCCAACTCGGATGGATGAAACTCTGGACCTAATACTGTCTAACAGGGAGACTGTAAGGGAGCTGGGGATGGAGGACCTACTGGCTGGGAGTGACCACCACTCAGTATGGTTCACGCTCAGCATGGGCAAGGAAGCTGTAAGTACAGGAACCAGGGTGGTTGACTTCAGATATGTTGACTTTGACAAGATGGTGGAAATTTTGGAAAGACACCTGGTAGGAATTAATCCTCACTTGGATGCAAACCAAAAATGGGAAATTATCAAATTAGGATTGAGGGAGGCTACAGGGTCATGCACCATGACACAGAGCAAGAAAGGAAAGGCTAAGAAGCTAAGCTGGTTGAATCAGGAGGTCTTGAAAGGGGTGCGGGCAAAAAAAGCAGCATTTAGGAGGTTCAAGAAATCCAGGAAGGGAGGAGGACAGGGAAATGTATTTCAAGAAGTCCAAGGAGGTAACCAGACTAGTAAGGGTGGCCAAGGCTTCCAGAGAGCTAAGGATGGCACAGGGCATCAAGGATGGGTAAAAGGACTTCTTCAGGTACATAAGGGAGAGAAGAAGCTGTAAGGACCAGATAGTGAGGATTAGGAAGGACGAGGTGTGGATGGAGAAAGGGGCAGAGCAGGCAGAAGCACTAAATGAGTACTTCTGTTCTGTGTTCACGAAGGAGAAGGACAGGCAGCTATCTCAGGGGATGGGGAAGGTGGGCAGGGGGAAGGGATAACAGATGAGATAATTACAGAGGTCAGGGTGTTGGAGGGTCTGAAAACACTGAGGGTGGATTAGACACAGGGGCCGACGGCATTCATCCCAGGGTGCTGAAAGAGCTGGCGGAGGTCTTGGCGAGGCGACTGGAGGACCTGTTCAATACTTCCCTGGACAAAAGATGCATACCACAAGATTGGAGGATGGCTCACATGGTGCCCATCCACAAAAGTGGCCCAGGGGATGAACCAGACCATTACAGACCAGTAAGCCTCACATCCATTGTAGGAAAACTAATGGAGACAATCCTGAAAGAGAGACTAGTGACTTTTTTGGAAGACAATGGACTCCAGGATGGTCAGCAACATGGGGTCATCTCATGAAGATCCTGCCAGACCAACCTAGTTGAGTATTATGACTAGGTGATGAGGGAACTGGATAAGGGCCATGTGGTGGATGTCCTCTATTTGGACTTCAGCAAGGCCTTTGATTCTGTGCCTCATGGGCAGTTGGGGGGAAGTTGGAATATGTGGGGGTGGTAGCAAAGACGGTAAACTGGATCCTGAACTGGCTGAAGGGGAGGCAGCAATGGGTGGTGGTGGTGGGGGAACTCTCATCCCCAAGGGCTGTGACAAGTGGGGTTCCATAGGGCTAGGTACTGGGCTGTGTGCTGTTTGTGATATTCATAGCAGATATCTCACATGGCATCAAGAGTAAGTTCAGTCTGTTTGCTAATGATACCATGATGGGGGGCAGTGGTGGACGACATAGTAGGGTGGCATGGGCTACAGGACAACCTGACTAAACTGAAGGAGTGGTCAGAAATGTGGGAGTTGGGTTTCAATGTGAAGAAGTGCAAGGTTCTGCACTTCAGAGCAAGGAACCCGGGGAGGAGCTACCAGTTGGGAGGGGTTCAGTTAGGTACCACAGAGGAGGAAAAAGATCTAAAAGTGGTTATAATGGGGAATATGAACAACTCAGCTCAGTGCAGGAAGATGGCAGCTAAAATCAACAAGATGCTGGGGTGTATTGTGAGAAGAATTTCATCCATAAGAAAGGAGGTGATGCTGCCTCTGTACAGGTCACTGCTCAGGCCACACTTTGAGTACTGTGTGCAGTACTGGCATCCATTCCTGAAGAGGGATATCAGATTACTGGAGGGACTACAGCACAGAGCAACTTGGATGATCCAGGGATTGGAGGATAAATCCTACAAGGATAGGCTGAGTGAGTTAAATATGTACACCCTGGATGTGAGACGGGATTGGGGGGGATATGATCGAGACCTTTAAATACTTAAAGGGGATAAATAAGACAAGTACAGAAGGGGTCTTTAAGTTGAGATGGGGTAGGAACATGACAGGGCATAGTCTCAGATTGGCAGGGGGAAGATATAGGAGAGAGATGAAAGAATTTTTCACGGAGAGGGTTGTGGCTAAATGGAATACTCTGCCCGAGGAGGTGGTGTCCTTTAAGATGGTGGGCAGTTTTAAAGGGGGATGGGACAGAGTGAGAGGGGGTTTAACAGTGAGGGGGAAGGGGAGGGGGCAGCTACAATGTAAAGGGTGCTAGCTGCACATTCGAGCAGACGTGATAGACCACGAGGCCTGTTTCTGCTGGCAGATTCATATGTTCATATGTTCATAACCACCTCACCAAATAAATCTATGCTTTTGCTTTTGGGACTGGCAGGCAATGCTAGCAGCATACCGCAAGAAAAAAGAGCTCATATATGATAGAAATCAGCTGTACCTGCACCAGGACTTTTCTTCTAGTATACAAAAGAAGAGAAAGGTTTTTATTCCTATGCTGGACATGTTGAAGGAGCAGAAGTTTGAGTTCACCTGCTCATACCTAGTCCTTCTCAAAATCTACCAAGAGGGAGCCATATTCACCTTTTGGGAAGCAGGAAAAGCCAGAGCCTTCCTACAGGAGTTTGATCAGAAAAGGTTGACTGAAGTGATCAGTGACACAGCTTAGGATGACATTTTACACCCACAGGACCATCCTGTCTCACTATTAAAGGTGTGCATGATCCAGTTTAAACTACCAAGGTGATCACTGATTTCATGACTGCCAGTTTCTCTGACCCTGGGCTCACAATGACACCACTTTGGTTCTCCAAAGTTTGAACTGTCCATACTCTTCAGGACTGTTGCCTTTTCTCTGTGGGCATGTGGTTTGTCCTCTAACATGCCTGGACTGGCAGTGAGAGGACTAATGGATAGCAACTGTTTTTCCACTGCAGAGTGGATCATCATGCTGTGGAGCAGGCCTGGCCACACATCTACATAAACATAATTTTTCTGCAGTTATACCTGCAATAGAACCCACCCAGGCTGAGGACAGAAGCACCAGAGAATCAATAGAGCTAGTAAGGCCAGCGGGGGGACGGGTGCTGTGAATGGTTTATTTATGGAATATTGATTGTTTTATATATGTTTTTTATATGGTTTTTATGTACAAGAGCTTTGGTTTCAGAAAAGCACATTTTTAGAAATGAAGAATTATTTGATTTGATTTGATGGTGTGTGAGGTATGGTGTGATCTTTCTTCTGCATCCCTGTCTGGGCAGCCTAGTGGACAATGGTCATGGTCCATGTGTTATTTCATAGATTTCATAGATATATACAAAGAAATAGACTTGCATCCGTAAAGCTTGCCCATTATACCTAATGTCAAAACTCAATGTTCATATCTCCACAATGTAGGTCTAAATTATTTTTAAATAGGTTCATACTCCCGCTATCTATTACTGCCTTAGGTAAGGCATTCCAAGGAGTAACCACCCTCTGGCTATACCAGTATTTACGTATGTTATATTTCCATTTGGATTGTATTAGTTGTTTGTTATGCCTTCTAATACCATATTCATCCATTCTTGGGTTAATACCCAACTCAGTACAGTAGTCAGTATCACCAATTGCCTTATATAAGAGGCACATATCTCCTCTAAATCTCCTATAACGTAATGAATATAGATTTAGAGACATTAATCAAGATGGATATCATAATGTCTTCATCCCCTGAATAGACCTGGTAAATCTTCTCTGTAGAGATTCGATTTTATCAATATCCTTCCTGTTTTGAGGAGACCATACTTGTATAGCATACTCTAAATGGGGTCTGACCAGAGCTACATATAGTGGGATTAACACTTTAGCTTCCCTACTAGCAATATATTGTAAAATACAATTTAGGTTTTGATTTGCTTCTTTTATCTGAAATCTACCATGTATACTGAACTTAAAATCAGGGCACATTATGACTCCAAAATCTTTTTCTTCAGTGGTGCCAGTGAGAGGTATATTAGCAAGTGTGTAGTTATTGTGTTTGTTCTTTTTACCCATGTGCATAATTTTGCATTTGGTAGTGTTCAGAACTAATTTATTAATAGTAGTCCAGTCAAGGATTTTATTTATCATATTCTGTAGTTCCAGTGCCTCATCTTGAGTGTTCACAACAGCCCCTAACCTGCAGTCATCAGCAAATTTGTATAGCCATACCCTAGGATTATCTGATTGTATGGTGGCTATATATATATGTTGAACAGGCAAGAACCCAAAACGGAACCTTGAGGGACTCCGCTGGAAATAGTTGACCAATTAGAAAAAGTTCCTTTGATAGTTACCCTCTGTTGTCTCCCTTGTAACCAAGCTGAAACCCAGTTGCAAATATTAGGGTTCAATTTGATCTTTAACAATTTTAATAGTTTGAAATGGGGTAATTTATCAAAGGCCTTTGTTAAGTCCAAGTACACCACATCAACTGAGTTTCCCTGGTCTAACTCCCTATTTGCATTTTCATAGAAGGCCAATAGGTTTGTCTGACAAGATTTGGACTTAGTGAACCCATGTTGAGAATGGTCCAACAAACCATTTATCTCTAGGTACCTTAGGCTATAATCCTTTATAACCCCTTCCAAGATCTTACCCATTAATGAAGTCAGACTTATTGATCTAAAATTTTCTGGTTTTGTTCTGACTCCTTTTTAAAGAATGGGAACAACTAAAGCATGTTTCCAATCTTTAGGCACTAACCCTTTGTGTAAGGAAGTCTGAAACACATATGTGGGGGGGGGGGGGCAATACATCTGCCAGTTCTTTTAATATTCTAGGATGCACATCATCAGGACCAGAAGTTTTGGAAATATCTAGGTTGGATAACCTGTCATAAATATCATTAATTTCTACAGTAACTTCTCCAGGGCTTGAACTATATTTACCGAGATGTATATTTTGATTGCTGGTATTGAAAACTGGACAAAAATAATTGTTCTGAATATCGGCCATCTCTTCAAGAGTGGCTACAAGTTCAGAAGTATTTGTGAAGGGTCCTATCATATTATTTTTTTTCTTTTTATTATTAACATATGAGTAAAATGATTTTTTTACAATCCTTGGTTTTAACTGCAAGTGACAATTCAAAATGCGCTTTAGCTCTCTTAATCTTGTTCTTTGTCTGTTTCAGGCATTCTCTATACAGTCTGTGGTTTAAAGGTGATCCATAACTTTTGTATTTATTAAACAATCTATTCTTTTCATTTAATAATTTTTTAATGGATCTGTTCATCCATATGGGCTTGTTCCTTTTGGGTTCATTACAATTTAGTTTATATGGCATGAATTTGTTAATAAGTTGTTTGATCCTGGTTAGCAGTATGTCCCACATATTTTGAATAGATTTGCCAGTTAACTCACTAACCCAGTCCCAGTTAGCAAATTCACTCTTTAAGCCAACAAAATCCTCTTTTCCAAAGTTCAGTTTTGGTGTACTTCCTGGTGTGTTACCGACACCAACATCAGAGTTATTAAAATGAACAGAGGAATGATCACTGTTCCCTACCAGACTTTTGATTGACACATTATTAATGGAATTACCCATATTGGTAAGGATCAAGTCCAGGATATTTGATCCCCTGGTACTACTATAGACCAGCTGTTCCAGTCCTATCTGTTCACAGATATCCAGGTATTGTTTATTCATATTACCATTAGCATGTAATAGATTCCAGTCTATATTGGGCAGATTAAAATCACCAGCCAAAATTACTCTATCCAATGGGTCTAAGTTATTAATTATATCAAGCATTTTAATGTCATCTGATAGGGTTGTAGAGGGTGCTCTATACAGCAACCCCAATATGATTTTAGGCCCTTTTGGAGGAAATAGTCTAACCCACAAAAACTCCAGGTCAGACAGATCCCACAACATTTGGTCACATTTAATACTTTCATGAACAAAAATTGCAATACTGCCCCCTTTCCTATATGTTCTAGAATTTGAGAACACTTTATACCCGAGGACACTTTTTTCCCACATATTTTCTTTGTCCCACCAGGTTTCTGTAATCAAAGCCAAGTGTATGTTCTGGGAATGCAGTAAAAGGCAAAATTCAATGTATTTTCCCACAAGGCTACTAGCATTTAGGAGTACAGCCTTCCACTTAAACACATTTGTTAGGGGAGAACTTGTGTCTTGAACACTCTGAGATTCTTTTGCCAGTTTTCCCCTCCCCCCTTGACCCAGTTTAAATGAAACTGAATTACTTCATTTACTCTTTTGCCCAATATCCTAGTACCTGAGTAACTTAAATGAAGACCATCAGGTTTAAAAAGTACCTTTCTGTTGAAAGTCATGGAATTGTCCATAAATCCAAAATGTTCTGTTTTACAAAACTCTCTTAACCATAGGTTGATCTCATAGATAAACCCATTTTTATAGGACTGATAGCCACATGTTGGTAAAATACTAGAGATAATTATTTCCCCCAATTTTTTCTACAATCTTTTTTATTATAATTTTATAATTTGCCTGAATATGTTCCATACTGGTTCTACATACATCATTAATTCCCAAATGCAGGATAACAAGGGGATTTACTGAATTTTCAAGGAGTCTTTCCAACATATTTGACACATCCTGAAGTCTAGCTCCTGGCAGGGTACTCACCGTAGTGTATTCCTTGCATCCCCAGCAAACTACAGAATCTATCCCCCTAATAATAGAATCGCCGATCACCACGATATCCCTATTAGCATAATCTGGACTTTGGGTGGACTCGGTAGTTGTTTGTCTGAGCTTCTCCTTATTTAAGGGAAATACTCCTGGATTTGTTTGTAATTCAAATATTTCCTGTGTTTCTACGTTATCTCCTGGGAGACATTCAAATCTGTTAGTTAGTTGAAGGGGTGAACTCAATACTTCGTCCTTTAGGTTTCCCTCAGAGGTACTCGATTGTGTAAAGGTACCATTATTATCTGTATTGATAATTCCCTAAAGAATCAGGCCTTGATTATTTTCAGGTACACTATGGCTTAAGTTACACACCATTTCATCTATATAGCTTTGTAACAATCCAATATCCTTCTGAGTTTTTAAACTTAGAGTTAATTGCTTAATATCCTCTTGAAGGGTGGCGCACTAAAAGGCATTTTTCGCATGTAAACTCTTCAGTTACAACATCCTCTGAAAATATTTTATGTAGTGTGCATGATTTCTTACCCTTCCCCCATTTAGCCTTTACTTTAGCCATTTGTTACCTTCGGTTAACTTTGTACCACATTCAGCGAGAATTAAATATGATACAATTCTTGTACACTGCTCCACTGGCCTCCACTGCGGACATGGCAGACACACGATGCGTGTGTCTCTACAGGCATCTCCACGCATGATACGCACTCCACTCGGCTCATTCCACTTGCCGATCGCAGTGTTATTTATGTATAGGCAACCGGAAGTGCCCCTGAAGCCACTCACTCCAAAATGTTTTAAAAAACTCAGTAAATGAGTTTAATACTAAACTTTTACCAGTATCCTACTGCCAGTACTGTTAAATAACCCCCAAAATATAGGAGGTCAAAACAGAGTGCTGCTAAATAGAACTGTAGTCCAGTAGCTTGTGGACTGAAACTACCAGTTCTCTCTTCCTGGTTAAATATCTGCCAGGGCTCCCACTGTTGGTTAAAAGTCTAAATAAAATAAAAACACATTAAACAATTAGCAGAGCTAACAGGCTTTATCCACACAATAGTATATAGATCAGGGGTTTTTGTAATGACTTGTATATAGACTTGTGACCTTCACTGTGGGGGAAGTCTTCTGTTAGCCTGGATTTGAGATGAGAATTGGAGGGACAGGTGGATGGAGTCAGGGAATGGCAGGAGCGTGACACCATGGGGTGTTTGCTTATATTGGCTGGTAGAGGGTCCTCCCCCCTAGACATGGGAAGGAGTACCATAACCAGATGCACAAAAACAAACTCAAGCAACCCAAGGGAAAACTGCAGGGTAACACCCATGTAGAGCTCTGATTATTGAGCACTGCACTTTTGACTCAATAATAGCACTCTACAAGAGAGCGAGTGGTGCAATAGGTTGCTATACCCTATATAGTGAGTATAGCAAGGAGCTATACTCACTATTACAGGATATAGCATCCTTTGTTGCCGGTTCCTGTAGAGCTGCTTGCATAGTGTAGTGGTGTACACCACCACTTGCAATGCAAGCAGACCCGGGTCCGGCTATAGGCAAAAATCTTTTTTTTGTTTAAAATGAAATAACTTGCCCTGTGGTCCGCACCCCCCTCGGAGTTAATTATTTTAATTTGGGAGGTGCGGAGGCCTTACCTCCTGCAAGGGGGAGTGGGGAGTGCAGTCCCCACATAAAAGAAAGATTTGTTTGTGGTTTTGGACAGTATTGCAGTGACCGTCGCTATTTGCGATGGTCGGTACAATATCCATCGCCCTTTTTACTATGGGCTCTAGTTCGTTCACTCTATGTGATAGGCAATCTTTCAGGCTCGCCTTTATTACCTAGAACCAAACTGCAGCACTTGACCCATAAGCTGAATTTGAGCTTTGAAACTAAAGATATACCAAAGGAGACCTTACCGATTCTTCTTCTTTATTAAAGTGCTATCAAAACATCTTAAAATTAATCTGTAGCAAAAATGGTGCAGCGGCAGCAGACAACTTCAGAAAAGTTAAAACAAAAGCTCTGTGGACACCAACATGGTGTTTGATCTAAACCAAATTACAACCAGCAGCCATCCAGACAGCCCAAGTGAGTGATGGTGCACTGAAACAGCTGACATGTTGGCTATACCTTCTTTAGAGCTAATAAAGATGATAACGGGCTTAAGACCACATTATACAGAAAGCCAATGAGTCAGAATACACTTTTTCATTTTTCCAGCAATCACTTTCATAAGTTGTTAGAAAACATTCCTGTGGGGCAAATGCTCTATGTCAGGAGAGTTTGCAGTACTATGGATCAGTTTACACAACACTCTCAGGAGATGGCAAAAAGATTTTTAGACAGAGGGTAGCTCCTGCAGGATGTTTTGGACAATGCAGAGAGAGCAGAAAATACCAGAAGGGTTGATCTATTAAGACCCAAAAAGGAAAAGAAACATGAGACTCCTGCAACCTTTGTCACAGATTTCTGTAATCAAGGGGGAGACATTGGGTCAATAATCTGATAATACTGGCAAGTACTGCAGGGAGGTTCTACTTTTAGACATGATACTTTTTCAAGTCCCTGAATAACATTTAGAAGGGGGAGAAAACTGAAAGACATGTTAGTACATAGTTACAGTCCCTTGGAAAAGCCTCCACATACATGATTGCCACCCTTACCAAAGGGCAATTACAGGTGTGACAGCTGTGCCCAATGCCATAACACAAATGATTCTAAAACATTTAGACACCCTAGGACAGGACAGACTTTTGAAATAGAAGATTTCATTAATTGCTGTACAACAAGTGTTATATACATACATATATATATATATATATATATATATATATATATATATATATATATAAATATATATATTTATATATATATATACTCACATGCCCCTGTGGTATGAATTATGTGGGGCAAACAAAAAGACACCTTAAAGAATGTATACATGAGTATAAATCAGCAATACGTAATAATGCCTAAATGAATGCAATGGGCAGATATTTATTTGAGGCAAATCATGGCTCCCCTACAAATCTAAAATTTACTGGAATAGAAAAAGTGGGAGTGGGACTGTGAGGGGGAAACTTGTCTAATAGAATGGATCAGCGAGAATGTTTTTGGACTTTTAAGTTGGAAACCCGAAAATCTAAGGGACTTACTAAGGATTTGCCATTACAGTGTTATAAGAGAACTGGCTTTCTGATGGAGTAGGAGTTTGACACGATGGCTGCCACACGCTATGTGGCTGTGGAGTAGACACAGGAGCAGGAGCTGCTTAATGAATATATATAGCTTATAACAGGTAAACCACCATTGCCTGTGCTGTGTAAGTAGCCTTTCCAGTCTTACTTGTGTGGCTCTCTTGGTCTGCCTTGGTCTGCCCTGTGTGCTTCTGTTCCCCCCAGGTCTTGTGTGACAATTGGAGTCCTAGGTGTTGGAGCTGTTTGAGTCCCACTGGAGGAACAAGGTGCCTTGCAGAAGGCGTTATGCCGGAGTCTGGCTAAGCAGAAGGCTGAGGCATTGGTTCTCTTAGGCTCAGATTTGGATTTGGAGTTTGAAGTCTGGAGTTTGGTGCTCAGAAAATGCTAGCTGAATTGGTGAACTGGTGAAAATAAAGCAGTAAAGGAATAGAAGAAAATCTTTCAGGTTTTGGCATCAGAATGATATTAGAGTGGGAGTAGAGTGGTGTTTGCTGAGAACTGACTATACTGAGCAGCTGAGCAGCTGAACGCTCTCAGCTTAATGAAAAGTCTAAGTCTGAGCGTTAGAAGTGAACAACAAAAAAATAGACTGATGGCTTACCTGTTGGTTTACTTTTATCTCTTTTGCAAGAGCATTATTGGAGCATTGTTATACTCTAATTTAGTTTAGTACATTACAGCATAGTGCTCTATGGTGTAACTTTTTTTTCCTCTACATCCTACATTTTTTTTAATATTGCAAAAACTAGTGTAAAAATTTAAATCTGTTGTGTTTACTCCTGATAATTTGGATAAAGGGGAGTAAGGGTCAAAGAAAGTGTTTTATCTTTATATTGTGTATAGTATAGAGAGAGAGGGCCTTAACATCTCCTCATATGTTTCTGCATGTGTCCTTTTTTATGTTCTTTCTTCTGGAGTTTAAAGAGTCCGGGAATTTTTGAAAACTGGGGATCCTTAGAGATACATAAATACTGTACACGATTATATATTAATATGAATGATTGTGAGTTATAGTAAGGATTTATTTAAATGTGTGTTTTGCTTTAAACCTTCAGGTTAGTATTTGTGAGGACTCAAGTTATTGATTCTAATCTGATTGCCATATGTTGTCTTATGTTTATAACTGAATATTTGTATCCACTTGTAATCTTTTGATTATCTGCCACACATACCTTAGTTGCATTTGCATGCTTTCCTCACTTTGCAAGCTTTTGTTAGTGCTATTAAACTGTTACTAAATCAACACCAAGTAAATCAGCCAATTAGAATAATTAAGCCCATGTTGGGATGATCAGACTGTTTTGCTGATTTGCTGGTTTGCTTATTTAGCATCTGTGTTATTAGATAACTTGTGAGCTTAATTAGCAAGCATAAGTGTTCTGGTTCCGGTCAGTAACATCACAACCAATAACATTGTGGTCAAAAATAAAGTGGGCATTACATTGCAGCCAACAGTATAAGCTTGCAATATCATCACTTCCCCAAATATATATGTTTCTAAGACTTTTTAATGTATTACATAAATATTGCATAAATATGATCTAATGTACCTTCAACATTAAAAAAATTAGTTTTAATAATCATACCTGTTACAAGGTACTGATTTATTTAACATAACAGTTAAAATAAGGGAAATGCTGCTTGGCAGCTACTGTACATACATTTATTACTTTTAAGGCCTTAAAATTTCATTTATTGGAATTAGAAGGGAAGCTAGTGAAAGACATTTAGTGTTATTTTATTTTTCTTCTATTTTTAGGTATTTAGCTACAATAAATTTATATTCCAGCTGAAAGGTGCAAGCTATTTTAATAATAAGAAGAAAAGTATGGAAAATAAAGGCACCTTACTTCTGCTTTATGCTAAGAAGATATAGACAACCGTGTAAAAATTACTCAAACCTTATCTTTCTGGAAAACATCATTTTAAGTTTTAAGTCTTGCCACCGGAACAAGAATATCCCTACAGAAATCAAAAAAACAAGTGGATAAGATAGAAGAACAAAAGGGGCAAGAGCAGGATAAAAATGATAAGAGTAATACTTATAAATTTAAAGTGAATGATGAAGGGCTGAAAAAGGGCTCAGTAATGGATCAATGATGCCCCACAGGAGAATGAAAAATATTTGGAATTCTCTGATTTCTTAAATCAACTGAATAATCATAAGAGTCAAGGAAATAATGTAGTCGTAGGTGATTTGAGTTCTAGATTATTGGCCGAAGCCCAGGCAATTGTTGTACTGGCTGGAATACATTACGCCCGGAATGAAAATAGAGAAGTACTTAGAATTTTGGTCAACATTCTCTGTAATGAATTCCTGGGGCTGGATATTGCTGCTGATGACATTATTGATGTGATCAGGTCCAATGAATATGCTAGGGACAGTGATGTTTTGTTGATTTTCTTCAGAAATGCTCATGTTGTCCAGTATGTTTGGAGAAACTGAGAGCAACTATATCATCATGATTTATGTATGGATTATCCTATATTAACAAAGCACTTGTTGGAAAATAGCAAATGGTCTTATAAAACTACTGGAGAGCAGGTGTCTGAGCTGTCTAACTATCATAATATTTAGGACCTATTCTATCATAATGAGAATACAATTGATTCTTCGGAGGTTGTTCTCTCAATTGTTAGGTTAGCTTATGCTGGCTAGGAAAACAAAAATAAACCGAAAACCATGGTTGCAGTGCTTTTCTGTAACATTCTTGGATTGAATTTTTATGAAAATGATACAGTTAATGTTGAAAGTGTACTTAAGTCTGGGTCAGAAGGAAGTCAAATTGATGTCACTTTGATAAACAACAAAATGACTGTTAAAATCTTGGAAGTGGCAAATAAATTTGATACTTTGGGGATTTTAATAACAGATTTCTCAGGTAAAATTATGGATTGAAAAGAGGATGATGGGTCAAAGGCTGATACAAAAGACAACCAAACAACTGTATATAATGCAAAGGTTTCTAACAGATTTCAGTTGTTTACAGAAGATGACAATTGACTCTCTCTAAGATGTAGCAAAAATTAGATAATCCCTGAATAAGATAATGATATTACAAACATGGTGAATAGCGGGTGTACCAGGGAACCCATTGAACTTCCTAAGAAGTATCTAGATGATCTAAAAATTATAACCTGGAATGTTGCAGGACATGTTATAAAGTTGGTTGATTCTGATTATGTAAGTTTTATCAAACAATTTGATATACATTTGAAAGAGACATGACATGGAAAGGATCAGGACGATGTAATTCAAATCAATGGATATCAGATTCTTCATAGTTATACACTTAAACATTCAAGGAAGGACAGATTAATGGGTGGCCTTATTACATATATACACATTTCTAATAACATTAAACTTATACAATTTAAGGTACAGAGTAACTATATTATGGCATTAGTTAGTCTAAATGAATCATTGGTTATAATGGTTAATGTATATAATCCTCCAAAGAAATCATCTAATTATGATATGTCTCTTCAATATATATATCTCATCACTTAATACTTCAGCTGGAGTATGGATAACAAAATTTGCGGATGATACTCACATTGGCCATATAGTAAATACTCCTGAAGCCATTAATACCCTTCAGTATGCCTTGGGGGAATTGGAAAGTTGGGCAAAAATAAGGAAGCTTACCTTTAATATTAATAAATGCATGGTCATGCACTTTGGGAAGAATAATTCACAAGCTAATTATATGCTGGGTGGTAGAGTATTGGAGGTAGTTGATGATGAAAGAGACTTGAGCATAAGGGTTAAAAATGACCTGAGTCCTAAATTACATTGCCAACAGGTAATCAAAAAGGCTGGGGGCATACTTCACTGTATAAATAAACACATAAAAAGCAGAAGTAGTAAGGTTCTGTTGCCACTATATACTTCTTTGGTGAGGCCCCATATGGAATACTGTGCTCAGTTCTGGGGTTCCGGTGAGAAGGGTTTAATAAATGCCTTGGATAAAATTCAGAGGAAGGCAACTAGTAGGATGTATGAGGTGAAGGGCATGGATTATGAGAACAGACTAAAAAAGCTAGGACTTTACCCTCTGGAATTTCATAGAATGAGGGGGGGACCTGTGTATGGTCTATAGAGCTTTACATGATGATCTATTATGGGAACAATTAGGACTGGAACTCAGGAAAATAGTTTGTGAAACCAGGATGCATCCGCTTCAGTTAATGAGCGAATGTTGTGAACAAGAAAAAGAAGTTCTTGGTTCTCAGCAAGAGTTTCCAAGATATGGAATGATTTGCCATTACAAGTGGTTGCCAGTAAGAGTATGGATATATTTATGGTTCGCTTGGATGTATACCTTGGTCAAAACTCCATCATGGGCTACAATTTATCTTTTGGTGAGCAATATGGAGAATAGTCTTTAAAGCTCTGAAAAACCTATGAAACCTATAAGGAATTATTTGATAATATTACTGTAGACATATCCTCTTTACAAAAGAATTATAATAATGCTCAAGTTTATGTAACAGGTGATTTTAACATCCGATATCCTCCATTGAAGCCCCACTTGGATAAAGATTTTCTGAGTAGGGACAAACAATTACATATTCAGATACATGTCTCAATAAATCAAATAAATACAGATAGAGAACATAGAATGGAGAAATTGCTTTCTGAGTTAGATCTCATAATATTAAATGGTAGAACATTCTCTGATAGTAAGAGAATGTTATCCAATATAAATTATAGGGGTACGTCATTAATTGATTATGTTTTGATATCACCGTATGCTTACCATAAATATCTTGATTTACAGGTTTTAATGAGATCTGACGTAATCTTTTTCCATTACTTACTGTAAAGAAGTGGGATATTGAAATTCAAGTTATACAGGAACCGAATATAGTAATAATTAATGACAAAAAGTTAAGATGGAACAAGTTTAAATTTGAAGACAGATTTTAGCTAGCTGCATGCTTTCAAAATATGTTAACATTGGAAGTGGAAGATGAACTGGATCCAGAAAATATATACATGGCAATTATATATATTTATAATGTGATCACTAGAAACTATAGCATAATGAAACAACAACTTCCATTAAAATATGAAAACTGGTTCAATAAAACATGTTTGCCAAAAAAAAAAAGAACTTGCAAAGGCAACACAAAAAGTTAAAAAGCACCTTACCAGAGAAAATATAACGGAACTAAGTAAACGTAGAAGAGAATATAGAGAGCATGTTAAAGAAGAGAAATCTATTTTTCAGAAAGATCAATGGGATAAGATGCTTGAGGCTACAGAGCAGAAAGATGATCATACTTTTTGGAGATTGGTATCTTACAGTATTTCACAATTTAAAACTTAAACTGACTCATAAGTGCATCCCGATTGCTGGACTAAGTATTACTGTGATGTATATAATTCTAATCTTATAGACAGTAGATTACCTAGAAATACTATAGCATTAGAATCAATATCTACTGAAATAGATGACAAATTTATTTGGCTTGCTTCAAGTGGAAGTGGCAGCTGTTTTAAAAAGCTATAAAAAGAACAATGCACCTAGTCTAGATAATAAAGTGGTCGATTTCTATTTAGAAGACATAGAATGGTGGTCAAATTTACTAGTGGAATTTTTAATAAATCTATAATGTATGCTTATACACCAGCAACATGGCTTGGTAGTCATCTTACCTATCTTTATAAAAGGTGATAGGACTCTTTCAGAAAACTATCGTCCAATTAGCTTAATTGATACTTTAGCTAAAGTGTATGCAAAAATACAACTGAACAGGTTAATAGATTGTATGACAAAGTATGCTCGTTTA
Source organism: Neoceratodus forsteri (assembly GCA_016271365.2). Lineage (NCBI taxonomy): Eukaryota > Metazoa > Chordata > Ceratodontiformes > Ceratodontidae > Neoceratodus > Neoceratodus forsteri. The sequence goes on along the minus strand of CM028133.1, from coordinate 743,960,863 downwards.
TCTATTCTACAAGCAGGTTTTAGTAAAGGGTGTGGCACAACAACTCAGATATTTCTTTCAACATTTGTTGGAAAAATATTGTGTATTAAAGAAACAAACTTTACATCGTGTTTGTAGATCTCAAATCTGCATTTGATTCTAAAGACAGAAATATTTTATGACTTCAAATGTATAGCTTGGGTATTGACCCGAATTTAGTATGATAAGTTAGGCACCTGTATACTAATACTTGGGCCCAGATATTCAAAAGGGTTGCACATGGCGCAACAGTGTTACACCACATGCAACCCACTGATGCACCCCAGCGTGATATTCAAATGGGATTGCGCCTGGCACAACATGCAACGATGCAGTGCATCAGTAATGAATGCTGACAGGGTGGGGTGTCCATGGCTACTCTGCAAAGCCCGACATTCAGCCCGGGATGTGCGGAGCCATGCATGCACAACCCCTACCTGCGCCAGCACAAAGTTTATACAAAAAAAAAAAGAAACAATGGATGGCCACCCACAGGTAAGCTGCCACATTGCAGGGTGCAACACAGCAGCTGCCATCTGTGGGTGGCCACCTGAGCTCCGGCTGCACCTCTGTGGTGGCACCCACCCCCCATATCTGATCGCGGGCATCAGTGAAACAGAGAACAAAATCCTATATCCCTGGTGGTCCAGTGGACCGCTTCCTGCCCGACCATGGGCTTCAGCAGAAAATAGATCAAACCTATATCCCTGGTCGTCCAGTGGACCACTGCCCGCCCGATTGTGGGCTAAGTAAAAACTAAGAATATTCCTCTATCCCTGGTGGTCCAGTGGACTGCTGACAGCCTGATCGAGGGCCGAAGTAAAGGAAATCAACTTATTTCCCTGGTGGTCCAGTAGACCGCTGACAGCCCGATCGTGGGCTGAAGTAAAAGATAAAGAAACCATATTCTGGCAGTTCCAGTGGATCCCCTCTCCACCCACCCACTGATCCCCACCACCCCACTTCCCCAGTCAGCAGCGGGTGGCAGCACCTACCACCTGCCGCCCCACCGCTTGCTGACCGACTGGCTGTACGCCCATTGGCACAGTGCGGCACTATCGGGCATGCAGCTCATATCAGCATAACAGACATTCCAGGTATGTGAATGGATCCATCTCATATCTGGACTGTCTCAGTATGGTACGGACTGCATGCCCATTGGCTCACGCCAGGACCAATGGGCATAACCCATTGATGGTGTTAGTCAGCAGAGAGGGGGCAGGGGTGGGTGTTGCCGCCCACCGCTGACCGGGGCGAGCGCAGTGGGGATCAGTGGCAGGTGGGGGTCCACTGACCACCAGGGATATGGGTTTCTTTATCTTTACTCAGCCCACGATTGTTGTCAGCGGTCCACTGACCACCAGGGAAATAAGTTGATTTCTTTACTTCAGCCCGCATCAGCTGTGTCAGTGGTCCACTAGACCACCAGGGAAATAAGTTGATTTCCTTTACTTCAGCCCGTGATCGGGCTGTCAGCGGTCCACTGGACCACCAGGGATATAGGAGTATTCTTAGTTTTTACTTAGCCCACAATCGGGCGGGCAATGGTCCACTGGACCACCAGGAATATTGGATTCATTGATTGTTTAATATGTAATCCCACGATCGGGCAGGAAGCAGTCCACTGGACCACCAGGGATAGAGGTTTAATCTATTTTGTACTGAAGCCCGCGATCGGAGCGGGCAGCGGTCCACTGGACCACCAGGGTTTTAGGAGTATTCTATTTTTTAATGCAGCCCACAATCGGTCTGTGAAGCACATTGCCATGCTGCAGGGGGCATCAGTCCCCGATGGCTGCTGCCTGGCAGGGCACCAGGTGCAAGTCATTGGGGATCGGCGCACTTGCATGCAAATTGGTCCATAATGACATGCAAATGGCCCCATGTGCACCTTGCATACATTATGGCCCCATTTGCATGTCAACTTTTGAATATTGAGGCTGCTGCACCTTGTGCAATGGAACTTACGCTAGCCCATCCCCATGCTCCACTCTGGCCACTGGCGCTGGTGCAGTGCCACTGCACCATGCGCACTGCGGGTGGCCAGGGTGCGATATTCAATGATACTGAGCCATGGCACAGCTCTGTTGAATATTGCCCAGTCAACACCCCAGCGCAGCCAAGTTGCGCTGTGCCCAGACTTGCGCCACAGCCTGGTGCAGTTTGAATATCTGGGCCTTGGTCTAAAATACAATATTCTAATAACGGACAACTAACAGAAAAAATCTCTACTCTATGTGGTGCCCAGCAAGGTTGCATATTGGCACCTACTTTATTTAATATTTATATAGATGATCTAATAGTTAATATGATGAGTAATGACTTTCATTCTCCAAAACTGGCTCAGTTAACGATACCTTTTCTGGCCTACGCAGACGATCTGGAGATTCTTTTTCATTGAGCAGATTGGGATTACAGAGAAGTCTGGTTAAACTTAATATTTTGAGTAAAAAGTTAAATTTATTGCCTAATCCACAGAAAACTAGGGTAATGATTTTTGGATCTAGGGAAAAATACAGAAAGCTCTCACTGGATGGTTCTTCATTAGATTTTGTTACAGGATTTACATATCTCGGGGCTTCATTTTCATCAAACATGACGTGGAATAGACATATAGCTCTTATAGTAGATAAAATGAATAAAACAGCCTTGGATCTGAAAAGGTTTAATGTCAGATATGGAGGTCATACGATGGTACCAATGATTAAAGCAATAAATCCTAAAGTAATACCCCAGGGTTTATATGTTGCTGAATCCTGGGATTTTGCTGACTCACAGAAAATGGATGTAGTTGTTAATATGACTTATAAAGAGATTCTGGAGCTTTCATATAGTTCCTCTAATATCTTAGTTATCACAGCTGGGACAAAATTCAGTAAAAGAATTGATTCATATTCAAATTCTGTCTTTTTGGTTAACTTAATTCTTCAGAACACGCTTTACTGAAAAGCGTGTTAGAGGAAAAAAGATCATGGATGGAGAACAAAAAATCAAACTGGCTTCTATAGGTAGAACTTTTGCTGAAACATTAGGATTTAATAAAGTTAAAACATTGCATAGAGAAAAATATTACAATAAGCATGGCCTACTTGAAAGTTATAAAAAATGTAGTAACTGCTAAAGCTAGAGAAAATGATTTACGATCAATTAATGACCTGAGGGTCTCAACTTAGCTTGTCAATAATACTAAAGAACACAGTTTAAAGTTTTATTTAACTAATCTGCATAATCCTGATTATAGAAGAATTATAACACAATTTAGATGCGAGTCTTTCCCAAGCAATGTCTTGATGGTGAGATATTCTAATGATCTTCATGTCTTGGGTTTTTGTAATTGTGGTATGAATGAGCATGAGGACTTGCATCACATGGTATTTATATGCCCCTGGTATTCTGATTTGAGAAAAAAAATTCTTGGAAAGGTTATTGGTTCCATGGTACTACCCACTCTATATATTTTGGATTTGTTGTTAAACTCGGAGGAAATTTCTATGTTGGAAAAGTTATCATTGTATCTTCTACAAGCAACATTACATAGGAAAAAAAAGAATGGCTGCTAGAGCTATAAAAGTGCCCTGATACTATTGAAATTGTAAAACTTTGTTTTGCACATTTAAGGGTTGATCCTTATTTTAACAATAAATTAATATTTATTAATGTATATGTTAATGTATTATGTCATTTTGTATGTCATGTTTTATAGTTTGTTATACTGTAATGGCAACTTTTGTCAACAGTAAACTATTTACTACTACTACTGGTTTTCTGATGGACTTTTCAGCATCTGTATGTGTATGTGTGTGTGTGTGTATATATATATATATATATATATGTGTATATTATTTATATATATATAGTGTGTGTTTGTATTGATATTTATTATTATTGAGTCACTATTTTGGAAATGAGGGGTAAACGAAACAAAGGCACTTTAAGACAGCTGCAGTTTCCAGTCAGTCCATGCATACGAGTTAATTATTCATGAATCTATATTTAAATTTTGGACAGTAACAATGGATGAATCAGCTCTGAGGAAGGCGTAATCGAAATGTCAGCTGTTTCAGTGTGTCATTACGCACGTGGGATTTTTGTCTGGCCGCTGGTCATAGTTTACTTTGGATCAAACTCCATGTTTGTGTCTAGAGAGTTTTTGTTTTAACTTTCTGCAGTTGTCTGCCGTCACTGTACCCTTTTTGCTTCAGATTAATTTTAAGCTGTTTTGATAGCACTTTAATAAAGAAGAAGAAATGGTACGGTCTCCTTTGATTTATCTTTATTTTCAAAGCTCAAATTCAGCTTGTAGGTCAAGTGCTGCAGTTTTCTCTTGGGTTGCCCAAGTCTGTTTTTGTGTGTCTGGCTCTGTTCACTGCAAGCACTGAGCCGTAGTTGTTCACAAGGGTGAACCTTGAGCCCCTCTTGTCAGGAAGTGTGTTGTGTACCATAACCTGAATCATGGACTTGATGATAATACCTATGGTGTTAAGGGGAGGTGGGGGGGGCTCCAACAGTTGGGCACTGGGGTTTGCAGTGGAATAGGGCCATTTGGGAGAGCCAACTACCATAACCGCTATGGTCAGGAGCAACTGGGGCTTTGCTGTCATGCTGCAACATTATGTTTGGTGACACACAGTGGGATGGGACTGAATTCCATATGAGAGATGCCACCCCTCTTTTAAAGTGATTATGGGCAGCTCTTTAAAGAAAATATAATGGGGCCACACTGTACCCAAACCTCCTGTGCCAGGACTGTTGCTGTATTTAGGGGGATACCTCAATGGGCAGAGCAAAATAATTGTAGATAGCTTGGATATTTACTATGGAATTTAGTTTAGAAGCTTATCTGGGGGGGGAGGAGGGGATATGAGCACAATAGGAGTTTCACTGTTTATTCTCCACCACTGACCTGAGGATTATTTAGTCAATGTATAGCACATAATGAGGCACTAATTAAATGGAGCTAAACAAATGGTGTAGTTGCCATATTGGTCCTTTTAAGAACAGATCCAGAAACACATGATTTGATACCTTTTATTGGACCAACATAGATATTACACAAAAAAGAACAACGTTCTCTAGCTTTTGGACCAATCAGGTCCTTCTTCAGAAGCTTTATGGCAGTTATTTAGAAAATCCCATACTATTAACACCCAGATAATGTTGAAAAAACAGAAACAATGCTCATTGGTTTAACACATACATTTAAAACATAACAGAATATTATATCAGAGAAGCTAATTAACACCAGTATGCTTTTAGCTGAGAAGCCCCTGAAGGGCAACAATTATCAAGAATTATCAACAAGCAGAGAGCTCTTCTCACATAAATTTTAAAATGTCTCAGTATCCTTCAAGAAAGCATTCTGGTGATAAAAAAAAACTTGGGATACTATTCTGCCTAATACATGTAAGATGAGCTTACAACTTTTATTGCAAGTGTCCTCGTGTTTTAAAAAAACAGACAATGAAAGGTAAATTGCTGAAATGAGGCCTAACTGCAAGTTGAAAACAAGCCCCAAATTAAACATACACACATATACACATACATACATACATATACACATACATACATATGTACATACACACACACATATACATATACACACATACATATGCACATGCATACATACACGTACATACATACACACATACCTATACACATATATATATATACACACACACACATACATGTATAAAGTCATACACATACATATATGGCATACAGAGGGTCTAAAGTGAAGTTTATTGAAAGTGAGCAATTGTTTCACACAAAATGTAATATAGAACTTAAGACATTTTCCCAACTATACTCTCAACCAGTTAATACATTATATAAACCTTAAAGCCTTCTGTGTTGCAACATATTCAATACATGATAATATCAGTTGTAAGTATAAGTGCCAAATAAAAAAAAACATAAAACAAAACTACTTGTCAAGGATCCCCAGAAAAATGAGACCATGAGATTGATATGTACAGATTTCAACACAGAGTCAGTGTACAACAAAAATGCACAGAAACAGTCTAAGGCATCTAAATGAAAACTCATAGGAATAAGATCTCCCAGCCCCCCTGCCCCCACACACACACGCATGTTTTCCTTGGGAAAGATAACTAGTGGGAATGAGATATACTGTATGTACAAGAGTCATAATGCATCATCATTCACACCAATCTTTGCAATATTTACCCAAAGGAATTAAACCTTTTATGAACCCCCAAATAAATGAGATATGCATCTTAATATGAACAGATTTAAAAATGTGACAGTATGTAATCCAAACACTGACAACTTGTAGAAGGAAGTAAATGTACACTACATATGAGAACCAAGTGTCATAGTCACAAAAAAATTGCCCCATGCCACACTCTCCCCACACATACATGTGTACATACATACACACACACCACAACCACCACACACAACACACACACACACTCCACACCCACAAACACAACACACACACACAAACACACACAACACACACACACACAACATACACACATATGATACACACACAAAACACACACACACAGTGTTAAGGTGAGAAGCCAACATGTAGATAATCAGAAACTTGCAAAATCAAAGGCTTGCTGGCGAACTAAAGTATCTATGTCCATCTTTTAATGTAAAGGTCTGTGTAAGTTTAAGTGGAATAATGTGTCATATAACCCACATCAATGTTCATTCCATCCACCACCATATTGAGAAGTAAAATAAGTCTAATTTCAAAAGCCAGCCTCTGTTGTGTACTGTTGACATGTCCTTTTAAGACCATGACAGGCATATCTAAGATTGAGTGGCCAGTGTTGTGCTATTTGTTTGTCAGTCCTCTTTATATTAATAGAATGCCTGTGTGAATTCATTCTAGTGTGGAGTTGTTGCTCTGTCTCCCCCACATAACCTGTGTGAGAACATTTCTTGCATTGGATAAAATAGACATTACTTGATGAACATGTATAATTCCCCTGTATCCTGAATTGTCTATTTTGTGATGTAACCACACAATCTGAAGTTGAAATGAGGTTACACGTCTTACATCTGTGTTGATGACAGGGTCGTGTACCATATGGTGTCATGGTATTCTGTTCTGGTTCAAGTTGACTCCTAATAATCAGGTTGGCAAAATTAGGTGGCTATTTAAAAGACAGTAGTGGTAGTTCTTGAAAAATACAATTAAGGCTTTCATCCTCACTAATTATTGGATGGAGGTCCTTAATAATATTACGTAAAAGTTCAAGGTCAGGATGATATGTGACTGCTAAGGAGGGTATTCTGTTGGTCGTGGTCCTTTCCTTATATTGCAGTAGCTGTTCTCTTGGGACCTGTGTTGCACATTCCACTGCTCTGTCAATTTCTCTGCTCAGTAAAGGTGCTTTTCAACATTGCCAAATGTGTGTCTCTGTCTTCCTCATTTGAACAGAGGCAGTGATGCCGAAGTGTTTGACTACATATGACAGCTTTCTTTGTGTGGCTCGGGTGATTATTTTTCCTGTGTAAGTATCTCTGTTTGTCTGTTGGTTTCCTGTAAATACAGGTATGTAGGGTTCCATCCTTGATAGTGACAGTGGTATTCAGAAAATGTACACTGGTGGCAGAATATTCCAGGGAAAGCTTTATAATTGGGTGGAGGTTATTAAGGTCCTGATGAAAATCCTTAAGTGTTTCAGCACCCACTGTCCAAATTATAAACAAATCATCAATGTAACAGAAATAAGCAAGTAGTTTATGTATACAATGCCTTAAAAAGTCCTCCTCCAAATTCTCCATAAAAAGATTAGCATACTGTGGAGCCATCCTGGTGCCCATTACTGTTCCCATAGTTTGAACATAATGTTTACCATTGAAGCTGAAGTTGTTATGAGTCTGAATGAATTCAGTAAGTTTACCCACAACTCCAGGGTCAATGTTGTAGTCCAATCCTTTCTTGTGCAGGTATTTAAGGCAGGCTGAAATGCCATCTGTCTGTGGAATTTTAGTGTAGAGGGATGTTATGTCCATCGTGGCTAAAAGGGTATCTGGTGATAAGTTTTTGTAACTAGAAAGTTTGCACAGGAAGTTTGTAGTGTCTTGGATGTAACTATCCCTTTGTATAACCAGCAGTTTTAAAATAGCTTCTACAAACCCTGATATCCCCTCTGTCAGAGTACCATTACCAGAGACTATGGATCTACCAGGATTACCAGGCTTACCAGGTTTATGTATTTTAGGAAGCATGTAGAATGTCCCTGGCTTGGGTTCACTGGGGATGAGGGCATTTAGTTTACCTTGGACATGGTTTGTAAATGCTCCAATTAACTCCTGTAGTTCTCTTTTATATTCTGTAGTAGGGTCACTTTCCAGTGGTGCACCCCTTCAGGTCGACACCCCGATGGCGAAACATGAAAAAAGACCATTACGGCGACAGTCGCTGTAATGGTTCTTTTCCATGTTTTGCTTTTCCTCCAGTGTTCTGCCCCCTTCCCGGACCAACTCCGATCTAGAGTTGATAATCCTAAAGTCGGGGGGGTGGGGGGCAGAGGCCCATGGGTGGTGGGGTGCACCCCACTGTAAATACTAGATTAGGTGGCACAACACCCGCGCCGGTATTGTGCCATTGCTGTGTGGGAGGTTGGCATTTTCACTGTCGACTTCCCTTGGTGCATCCCTTTCCAGTACTTTGTAGTAGGTATGGTCTCTTAGCTGCCTGTTGGCTTCCTTAATGTAATCTTCTCAGTTCAATATCACCACTGCATAGCCTTTATCAGCTTTTTTTTATAACAATGTTATGGTTTGAGTATCCCAAGTTTTTTTTGTATCACCAGAATGCTATCTTGAAGCATACTGAGACATTTTAAAATTTGTGTGAGAAGAGCTCTCTTCTTGTTGATAATTCTTGATAACCTTGTCCTTCAGGGGCTTCTCAGCTAAAAGCACACTGGTGTTAAATTAGCTTCTCTGACATAATCTTCTGTTATGTTTTAAATGTATGTTAAACCAATGAGCATTATTTCTGTTTTTTCAACATTATCCGGGTGTTAATAGTATGGGATTTTCTAAATAACTGCCATAAAGCTTCTGAAGAAGGTCTTGGTTGGTCTGAAAGCTAGAGCACTTTGTTCTTTTTTGTGTAACATCTATATTGGTCCAATAAAATGTATCAAATCATTTGTTTCTGGATCTGTTAAATGGAGCTATGTATACAGGAGTGCTTTTTGATGAAGTTCATTGTTTGTGTTTAAAACTGATTAAGTTTCAAGTTACATGCAATTTTGTCAACATGGTTTCTAGTAGGAGCCACATGCAAGGACTGGGTGAGGGTGACTGGTAACTTTTTCTGTGTATAATGGGTACTACTTTCATCATTAATATAATATCCTGGAATGTCTGGGTTTTTTCTTCCCCTGTTAAGAGACAAAGTTCTAACAGCACTTAAACATCAGCAAATCCATGTGGCTCTCCTGCAGGAAACCCACCTCACGGATATGGAGCACACTAAATTGGTAAGGGGTTGGATGGGGGTCTGCTATGCTGCCTCCTACTCCTCACATAAGAGGGAGTAGCTATACTTACAGGTAAGTGACTTCATCTGCAGGTCTGCAGAACAGTGGTAGACCCCAAGGAGGGATGATATGTTTTTGTGGAGGGTGAGCTTTTGGGGGATAGTTACATATGAATTAGACCATTCTGATGGAAAGGATCATCACAAACACTATGGCCTAATGGCAATTACGTATGTGTGAGCTAGACATGGTGGATAGCTGGAGGACTGCAACCCTGGGGAAAAAGAATATAGTTTTTGTTCAAATCCCCATAAATTATGGTCAATGCTTGACAACCATATGCCTAGGAAGCACTATAATTGCATGGCGTGGGTGTGGCAGAGCCCTATTCATATCTCCAACCATGTTATGGTTGTTTTAACACTGAGGAGGGAGGTGACTGGGAGGGGGCTCCTTTTTAGAAGTTCCCCACTTATGTGTGAGCAATAGTGGAGTTCCCCACTTATCTTAAAGAACAATGGGAGGTACAGTATATAAGTCTGAGAACTATGTGACTGCCCCTTCTAATAGGTCTTCTCCAGTGACAAAGTCTTATATCTAGACTGCATTTGCCTAGTCTTATTGCATCTCATCTAGTATAATGTGATTATTTGTTTTAGCTACCTCACTGTATAGGTACACTGTTCACTTGTATATAATACCAATTCTCTGTCTAAAATATCTGATTGCATCCTACTGTCTTAGTATATGTAACTCATTGTGCTGTTTTGTCTGCTTCTATAGTTACCAAAAACATCCTTGTTTCTAGCTAATTCCTTGCAACCTACTTGTAACTTTGTGAAATGATTTTGTTTGTTGTACTTGTATTTGGAATGACATCCCTGTATTTGTTGTTTTGTATCTTCCCGGGTCGTGCCTGAAAATAGTCATGATTATGGCTAGCTCACCTAACCGGTAAACAAAAGCTAAACAAAAAAATAAATAAAATCCTGTAAATAAACTGTATTGACTTGACTTACTCTGTAATCTGATGTGGAGCCTTTGGAAATGAGTCTTTGACTCAAAGGGTTGTAATTCCAATGTGACAATAAATGAAATAAAAATAAAATAAATATGGCATACTGGGATGATGGGAAGGCATTTATGCGAGGGGCCAGTATAGGTTTTGTGGTATGGGTCAAAAGAAAGAAAAAGAATAAGCAGAAGGATCAAGAAGACAAGTTTAAGTCACTAGAGAGGAAGGTAGCTATGGGGCAAGATAATGAGGCTATGCATCAAATTATAGTGGTAAGGGAGGCCTTAAACTTGTTGTTCACCAGTGAAGCTAATACAAGTTTGTTTTAAGCCAGACAAAAAATATTTGAATTGTGTAACAGACCAGGTTCTGTGCTGGCCCAATTGATGAACAGAAGGGGTTCTAGCCACACCCCACCAATCAAGAATAAGCTGGGGCAGTTAGTGCATGAAAAACCACATATTAGGGAGGCCTTCTGAGAATTTTATGAACTGTATAAAGCAGAGTCTGAGGATGGGATGGGCACAGGGCAGGTCTTCCTGGATGGTATCACTTTCCCTACCATCTCAAAGGTGCAAAGAGATGTTCCGGGTGTGGAGATTTTCCAGGAGGAAATCAGGAGGGCTATCAGTGGGCTTAAGAGAGGAAGTGGGGGGAGGGGCCCTGATGGGTTTGTAGCAGAATATTACAAAGAAGTGACAGAGGCCTTCGTCAAACCATTGTGTGAGCTAACAAGAGAGGCCAGGGTGGAAGGGGTGCTTCCCAAAACTTGTTATGAGGTGGCTATTTGTGTTGTTGAAGCCAAGAAAGGATCTATATGAATGTGGTTCTTATCGCCCCATTTCCCTCTTATTTTATGATCTTAAAATTATAGCCAAAATTCTGGCTAGACATTTGGAGTAGGTATTCCTTAACCTCGTTCATCCAGACCAGACTGTATTTATCCATGGCCAACTTTCCTATCACAATATGTACAAACTGCTGAATATTGTGCAATGCAGCTGCCGGCATCTGGTACACTCATATGTGCTGTCCATGGACAATGAGAAAGCTTTTGGTTGCATGGAATGTTATTTATTTGAAGTCCTGGCATGTTTTGGCTTGGGGGAGGAATTTTTGAGTCTTTTGCAGCCACTCTAGAGGGCCCCGGTGTCACAGGTATTAGTAAATGAGCCTCTCAGGATGCTCTATAGAGGTACGAGGCAGGGATGCCCCCCTTCCCCTTCTTTTCACGCTCACGATCGAGCCTCTTACTATTAAAATAAGGGAGAATAGGGACATTCAAGGAGTTACATGGTAGCTTGGAGTCCAACATTAAAATTACCCAATATGTGGATAACTTGTTGCTGTATATTACAAAGCTGCACCAACTGATGCCAGCCTTGCTTAGAGATATTATAGATTTTGCTGTCTTTTTGGGCTACAAACTTCATTTACATAAATCTGAAATGCTCGGTATTAGGCAGGAGCAAAGTAAAAGGCAGGCAGGAAACTGGGGACTCAGAGGTAAGTTGTTCTCAGGTATTTGGGGATCAGGCTGGGTGAGAATCTGGGTACCCTTACCAGTTGAATTATGAACCCCTACTTACCTGTACCCCTGTTCTTAGTGAGCTAGTGAGGTGGAGAGCCTTTCCCATACCCTGTGTAGCACAAATTAATTTGTTGAAAATGAACGTTCTACTCAGACTTTTATACATGGTGCAAATGCTTTCTATGGAACTCACTATTTTTGATCTTAAAAGTTTAGAGAGGGGATTTGCAAAATTTATTTGGCAAGGAAAGCACCTTAGAATGAGCTTGCAGAGATTAAAAATGGATACGGCCAGGGGAGACCTTAATTTCTCAGATTTTAAAGGTTATTACTTAGCAGTTCAACACTGATGTATTCAAGACGGGGTGAATCAAAGCCCAGCTGCTAACTGGCTGGACTTGGAGGAAGAGGGATGTCCTGGGCACCTCTCGGCATACCTCACTGTGGGGGACGTAAGTCATATGAGCACCTGGGTAATAATAACCTATTAGTCTGCTGGGTGCTGGAAGCATAGTATCAGGTGAAGAAATGTAGGGTGCAGTGGGTGACAATACACTGTTGGTGCCAGTGTCACGCAACCCATACTTTTTCCCTTGGATAGAGGATGGAGGGTTTAAGGAGTGGGAGGAGAGCGATGTGAAGTGCCTCAGAGACCTATTCACAATGGAGGGAATGCACTCTTTTGTGGACCTGAAAGGGAAAATGGGGCTAAGGATCTCGCATCACTTCTGATATCTACAAATAAGGGCTTCTGGCAGAGGACTTTGTATGGACCCTGTGGAAGCCTTACCATTAGTACAAGCAGAACAGGTAATATAGAGAATAATGTATGGTCCTCTATTGGTAACCAGTTTGTTAACCATCGAGAGGTTGCTAGGGCGACCAGGTAAACCTCAAGAGTGAAGCTCGGGAGATTTACGTCGCCATGGCAACCTCAAGACAATTAACAAACAGGTTACTGATGGAGGACCATATATTATATTTTATAGTGTATGATCCCCTTAAGAATTTTTTTGTTGTTTTTTGCTTGTTTTGTTTCTTTCCCTGGACAATTGACCCTTCCTCCACCGGTTCCCCAGCCCCATCACCCCGGCGTCCACTGGTACATACCTCTATTGCTGTTCTTGAAGTGTCCAGCTGGTTGGGTGTGGAGTCTGCCAGGGACTGGTTTCATTCTGCCATTCACCTGGATTTTCCTGGTTTCTCCCCCCCACCCTGTAGTGCGGCGTAGAGTGTGCAGTGGTGCCAATGAGTGAGCTGCACATGCTTCTGCGTGCAGCACACTGGGCATCTTCTCTGCAACTGCCCCCTTTGTCTGTGGGTATACTGTGCCAGCCCCCAGCTGCCGCTAGGGGCCAAGCAAGCAGCAGACTCTGTCCCCACCCCTCCCTGGGAGAGGAGAGCTGTCCTCCAGATGCTCTATCCTCTCCCTTCCTGTCTGACCCTCCATAACAAGTTTTAAAATGAAGCAGGCTCCTTACTGTCTGTCTACTTCAGTCACCACCGCAGCCTTTCCAGGTCATGCTGTCACCACTGTGACTGTCAGTAAAATGCTAATAAATGTGCATGCATGCACAGCTCAGATTGGTTTATAATCTCATTGCTATGCTGTACCCAAGAGGGGTTAACAACCCATTACGTCATGGCGATGGGATTATAGAGAAATAATCTTGCCACTTTTTAGCAGTAATAAGGGCTCTCCATACATTATATATACATTTCTAGGTTAGAGAGCAAGTGACTGGTCCATAAGGTGGCTAAACAGGATAGACTTTTTCTCCCTGACCAATCGAGAAGGGTCAAAGCACTCTAGGAGTGGGATTTGGGAACAAGTATCTCAGATGAGAACTGGAAAATGGTTTTACAGTCACAGCTGGGACTATTACTCTTTAATAAACACACAAAATCCCAGTAGAAATTCATTAATCTATTGTTTTGCCTCCTAAGTATCATGCATGAGTTTAACCCAACAATCTCTCCATTGTGTGGGAGGCGTGGGAGAGCCCTGGTACAAACATGCACTATTTTTGGGACTGTCCCATACTGAGGCAATTCTGGTAGAGTGTGGCACAGGATATTGCTGCCATGTCAAGGTGTTCTATGGATCTGGCACCAATATCCATGCTTTTCAGCATGGAAGACTGGGGACAAGAGGGATGGGAACCATACCTATAGTACATTGGATTAGGTTTTTTTTAACCTTGACCAGGCAGTGTATTCTTAATACACGGGCCTCATGAGTTGTACCCACACAACTGCAATGGAAAACACTTGTTATCCAAACTCTGACCCTGGAATGGCTGTCTTATCTCCTGAAGGGAAAGGAAGAAAGGTTTCCGGAGTGCTCTGCACCTTTTTAGAACGCATTATCCCCCAGAGGTAACCCAGATCTTAACAGAAGGTGCATGCCAAAAAATGAGGGATGGAGTAAAATAGGGCTTGACCATTTTTAGAATTGTAAAGGTAGATGGTACCCTAGTATCCTGCTTGTGGCACATGAACTTCAACATGTATAGTATGTGGGTCATGATTTCAAAATCATGCATAATATGCTTTTAATGGAATGGAATGATTGCATGTTTTCAGTCTTTTGGTTTGTAATCTCAAATGACATGTACTGTGTTGCACTGTATTGATGTGTTCTTTTAATCTTTCTAAAATCAATAAAGGATATTATACAAGAAAAAAAGAATGGGCAACTCTGATTTTTTTTAGCATGCCCTCAGTGTGTGTGATACCAAAGAAATTGCTTGATTGTCATTTGGTTTATACGGTACCACACACCTCAGGTGTGTAAAAAATTACTCGTTGGCTGTTGCCCAAACATTATTCTCAATTTATTATTGTTCTTCCATATAAATAAACAAATACTAACACAACATTTAACTGTACCTCACATATCTTTGTCTCTCTGTGACTTGCCCCTCCTGTAGATGGAGCATTATTTCACAAAGCATTTATTATCACGGCATCTTATTTGGCTGCTCTACTAATTTCTTAATTTAATTAGCAGCACTTCCCAACACACACACACGCACACACACACACACACACACACACACACACACACTCACACACACACACACACACACACACACACACACACACACACACACACACACACACACACACACACAGACACACACTGACTCTTTTTTTTCTGAGTAGTAGTAGTAACATTTTTATTCTGTGTAACATACTTGTACATGAATTTTGTTATTCCCCATTGAGCCAGGGCTAATTTTCAATTGGTACCATTACATGGTGAACCTGGTTACAGTACTTAGAAATGTAAAAATACATTCATATTTCTATGCCTTTAAAACCCACTCACCTTTCATACGTACAGTACATATTCACTTAATGCTATATTATCACATTGGCAAGATGGACTCATTGGAACTGCTTGCCCCCTTAATATCCACCTTATTCTTCACAGTAAAACCCTCCTTTATAAAGAGTCACCACTTTCTTTACATCAGACCTAACTCTTCAGAATAGCTGCAATTCCTTCTTCATGGTGTCTCTGTATATTGTTTTCCAATACAAGGTCTCTCTGAGTGCCTTTAAGTCTGGCCTTCCTAGTGCATCAGGCTTTCAGGCTAGTCAGTATTGCTGGGTGTGATTCTCATATGACCTGCATTTAAGTGAGACTTGTTAACTCGTCTATGGTTCTTTGCACAAATTAAGGGTCTACTATTCTTGCACTACCTAACTCAGCTCTGCTGTCCTTCCCTTGGTGAACCATGGTGTCATGCAAAGTTTAAACTTCACTCAAAAAGGAACAAAGTGGCTCTCTACATGCTTCATTTAGTGTCTGTGAAGTGGCCATTTTGCTCTACTCTTCCATTTCAAGTTTAAATTTAAACCAAGTTGTCATTTGCAGTAAGCCACAGCAGTAATGTGGCAGATTTCTATAATTCGCATAGTGTTTTACTATGCGAAGTGTAAACTATTGATTTTCATAACCATAAAGTATAGAATTTGAGAAACATATTGCGATGTACATTTTTGCACTTTGTGGAAAAATCTGCAAACTGCAAAATGTTTCCACTTCACCCACACCTAATGAACTGATGCATCAAACACTTGACACTAGTGATCCCCTGCACCAACTTTCTCCTAGCCTTAAGTTTAAATCTCCCTTAAATAACTTGTCCAATTTTGTGACCTGTAGCCCCTACCTGCTGGTGCAGCTCATACCTGTCTTGGGCAGGTAGGACTTGTTCTTTGCCCAAGAATGTCCTCTAGTTTGCAAGAAAAAAGAAGACCTTCCCTCTTTCAACAGACTCTTAGCAAGAGGTAGCATGCCTCATAGCATTGCTTTGTCTCTTGGCAATAGGCAGCTGAGCAAAACATTAAGGCTTGTTTGTGGTAGTCAGGCTGATATCTCACTGTGTGCTGCATTCAATGAACGAAGATTTATTAACTGAATCTTGGCTTCGAGTGCTTGGTATGTCTTTCCTAATGTTCTGGCTTTCTCTACTAATGTACCCTCAGATCCTGGAGCAGCATTTTCCTCTTTGTGACTGATCTCCTCATTTCCTTAGGATGTGTTCTGTCTATATTATTTATACCAATGCAGACAACAACAGCCAGCTCCTTCCTTTAACTGCAATCTTTGGGTATGGATTTCACTTATTTGACCTGCACTGCAGGCAAACAACTCACTTTACCTGAACTAGCATCATTTTTTGCAGTCCTCTTAACTCTCTTGCTACCTGTACTATAGCTTCCCCTATGGATGCTACCTAATGACAACTCTACGCAGCATCTTTCTTCATCCTCTGTCAGGCCCGGTATACAGCTGGACATAATATATGGATATGGCTTCCACACAGTAATTACAAAACACAATGATTTTCATATGAAATTCTGTTAAGTATATGCATTATTTTTAAATTTTTGAATGCTTATACAGTAGCATACAGTAGCCATCCTTTATGCAAGGGACAAAAAAATTGGCATTCATGCCCCTTTAAAAGATATGTGAACCTGCACAAACTGGTTACAGTGCTGTATTTACTTTTAAAGTCATACAGTATGTGCTTAAAATCTTGCAGTTTACTTTCTTGCAAAATGGTCTAATTTTTGAAAGAAATATTTGGCTGCTTATTACTCAGCCCCTGTCAAACCAAGCATTGGGACACTGTACACACATGCCACTTACACACATCACTCATGTCATCAGTAGTGAAACTAGGATGGGTGGTTTGAAAATTACATGGAATTAACAGAAAATTTAATTTTACACCTGTGTCCCCCCTCCTCCCTTTCTTCTGCTTATTATGCCTGTGTGCCTATCCCACAAATACTTAAAGCTCCCCACTGTCTTCACCCCCACCACCTGTTCTGATAGGATGTTCCATGCTTCTTCCATCCTTTCTGTGAAGTATTTCCTCGCATCCCTCTTAAACTCCTCCCAGGGTTCATTGCATACCTCCATGTTCTGGTGCTATTCCTCCTCTAAAAGGCACCACTCCTCCTGCACCTTCTTCACCCATGTGAGGTGCTTATAGATCTCAATCATGGCCCCTCTCCCTCCCTCTTCTCTCCTTTCCTCCCTCTCTCCTCTCCCTCCCTCCCCCTCTCCCTCTCTCTCCTCTCCTCTCCTCTCCTCTCTCTCTCCTCCAGGGAGTACATGATGAGCTCCTGCAGCCTCTCCTCATATGGTTTATTGCATAACATCCCCACCATTTTGGTAGCCCTCCTCTGGACTGCTTCCACCCTGTCAATGTGCTTGTGGAGGTGTGGTTTCCAGAACTGGACGCAGTACTCTTGGTGGGATCTCACTGCTGAGCAATACAGTGGCAATTCCACCTCCCTTCTCTTGCTAGACCTCTCTGTGCACCTCAGCATCCCAGTAGCCTTACCTACTGCCTTGCCACACTGCCCAGCCAACTTGAGATCATCAGACATGATTACCCAGGGCTCCTTTCATGCCTGGTGACTGTAAGTATCCCCTCATCTTATGCACAGCTCCTGGGTTTCCTCACCCCAGTTGCATTACTTTGTATTTTCTTGCATTGAAACCCAGTTGCCAAACCATGGACCACCTCTGTACCTTTGCATTCTTTCCACTTGTCTTGTGTGTCCACCTATTGCAAATTTCTGTCATCCATAAAGAGACGCACCATCTCCCCAACTCCTTGGCAATGTCACCTATGAAGACATTGAAGAGAATCAGTCCTATTACTGATCCCTGTGATACTCCGCTGCTCACTCTCCTATCTCCTGAGTGTCTACCATTTACCACCACCCTCTGGCAACTATCCTTCAGCCAGTTTGATTCCCAGCATATCACCTTCTCCCCAACCCCCAGGCTGCTAAGCGTCTTTATTAGCCTCCTGTGTGGCACAGTGTTAATGGTCTTACTGAAATCCAGATATGCCACATACTCTACCATCCTCAGTCCACTTCCCTGGTCACCCAGTCAAAGAAATGTATGAGATTTGTTTAACATGACACTTCCACCTGTGAAATCATGCTGCTATTGGTCCTGTAGCCCATTTGCCACAAGGTACTCCATCAGCCGCTCTTTCAGCAGGATCGCCATTAATTTCTGCACCACTGATGTGAGGCTGACTGGCGTGTAATTGTTATGGCTTGTAATTGTTAGCCTCCTCCCTGTTGCTGCTGTTGTGCAGAGGGACTACATCCACCCTCCTCCAGTCCTCAAACTACCCCTGTCTCCAATGAGGTGCTGAGTAGTGTTGCCACAGGGGCATCTAACACCTTGTCAATTCTTTTGGAACCCTTGAGTGAATCCCCTCTGGCCCCCTTGCCTTGACATCCTTTAGGGCTTCTAATCCCCCTTTGGATACTCTCCTCCAAAAATAGACTTTTGTCAATGCCCAGTTCCCAATGGTGCCTGATGATACACATTGCTCAATCCCCCACTCCCCAACTGTTGAGACCAAGCAGAAGTACTCATTTTAAAATGTTAGCTTTTTCTTGATCTTCTTTTGAACAGTCACCCCCCCGATTCTCACTATCTCATCCCTTGCTTTCCCCTTTTCACTCACCTACCTGAAGAATGTCTTATTCACATATTTAAAGAAACTTTATCCCCTTTTTGACCTTCTTGATGATCCTGTCCTCTGTTTATATCTTAGCAGCCCTCACCCACCTTCCTGCCTCCCATTGTTAATACAGATATATCTCCCTTTTTACCGCTGTCTGGGGCTCCTTGTACTTCATAAAAGCTGTTTTTTCTCCCTTACCACCTTAGCTACTGTACGTCGTCTAAGAACATATTGGCCTCTACCTCCTCATACTCTTGCTTACTTCCTTCAAACAGCATGCCATTGCCTTAGCTATTGCCTCTTTGATTTTCTTCCACTGGGTCTCCACTCGCCCCCAGCAATCTCCCCTTGAAGGTATTTACTGAGGTAGTCTCCCATTTCTTTAAAACCTGCCCTCCTAAAGTCCAGGAATTATCTTGGTGTGCTTTCTTCTCTTGCTCAATCCATATTCTAAACAACATGGTATGGTGATTGCTTGTCCCCAGGGGACTACCAACTGTGATGTCAGCAATATTGTCCCTATTCATAAGTACCAGATCCAGCACTGCTTAATCTCTGGTGGGTTCTGTAGCCAGCTGCCTGAGAAATGCTGCCAGTAGGGAGTCAAAGATGGCCCTGCTTCTTGTTGTAGCTACAGCCAGAATGCTTCTGTCTACATCCAGCAGATTAAAGTCCCCCATAATCAATACCTCCCCATTGCTTGCCATTCTGATAATGGCTTACCCCAAAACCTTGTCTATCACTTCCCCATTTGTTGTTGGTCTGTACACCACCCTCATGTGGATAAAGGCACCAGAACTTGTCTCTAAACCAATCCAAAAAACATCCAGCCCTTTTTGTTAGCCCTTTTGTCCCTGTGTCTCCATGTCCTTTATACCCAATCTCACATATAAAACACCCCTCTTTCATCCATGTCCTGTCCTTCTGGTCCATGGTATGGCCTGGAATGGTCACATCTCAGCTGTGGTTGTCACTGCACCATGACTCTGTTATGGCCACCAAATCCAAGTCTGCCTCTGAAATGGTTTCCTCATGGTCAGGTAGTTTATTTCCTAGGCTTCTTGCATTGACACACATGGATCTTCACTCCTTTTGTTCCTCCCTCCTCCTTCTCTACCCTCCCTTCCTGTTCAATAATTTGTCCATCCTGTTTTCCCAGTACTGTTCTCCTTTTTTCATTATCCTTCTGCGCACCCTCCTAAAATCTTCTACAGCCTTTGATCCACCTCATGGCCTACCTGTCCTGCCTTACCCCTTCTCCCTACACCCCCTCTACCCATGGGAAATTAATTTCTCCTGTGCTTCTTCTCTCTGCTGTTCCATTTTCTCGGGGTTGGGGCAATCTCCGCCTTTCTCATTTTTTCTGCCCCCTTGGCTAGTTTACATGCCCATCTAAGTAGCATCTAATCCATCCACCTAGGACTGTCGTTCCCATCCCAGATGGATGGAGGCCATCTCCTTTGCATAGGCCTCTATCTTCTCAGATTAGACCCCAGTCTCCAATGTAGTCAAAACCCACTTCCCTGCACATGCCTTCAAGCACTTGTTGAAAGCCTTGTTGTTGTGCTCCCTAGTCTCTCCCAGCAGCATACAGGTAGCACATCAATGAAGTCCACTACGTGAGCTACCTGCTTCAGGCCCCTTCCCAGCTCCCTAAACCTGTCCTGCAGCACTCCTGCTGCATCTCTTGCTAGGTCATTAGTCCCCAGTTAGAAAATGGCAAGAATGGATTCTTCATTCTGATTGGCTGAAAGCAGCTCCAACCTGGGCATCTATTTTTTCAATAGATGCCCAGGGAAAAATAAGTACCAGTCCAAGTACCACTTCACCAGGTACCCTTGTGCCCATCCCATTTCCTCACTGACCAAAAAGCACCACACTGCTGAGCCACTAAAAATTTCAAAATCCAGCAGGCACCATTTTTTTCCATTGGTAAGTAATGCGCCTACCCAGCCAACAAACGAGACAAGACCCCTCCAGCACAACTTAATAAATACATCCTCATCTCACGAGAAACATTTATTAAGCAAAAGAAAACAATGACAGCCAAAAAAAGTTTCACCATTTCCTCTGGCTACCTACCGTTCTCTAGCCACAAGTCCGCAGCACAGACCCACCTCCTACAGTAGACTGGCCACTCGCTTAACTCTCTCAAGCTGGTAGTGCATCTCCATCAGCGGAAGATGAAGCAGAAACTATACCACTCCTGTCTTCACAGAGTAAGCAGTATGGCATAGCACCCGCTTTGAAACTCAATTCATTTATTTTATTTTTTTTTACAGCATCGGTTACCTCACAATCAGTACACTCCCGATGATGCTCATTCTTTCCCCCGACATAACCGCTGTAGTTTGCTGTACTAGTGACTCCCTATAGACTGATAGGTCACAATCGACTCCCCAATGATCACTGGCGAGAAGCAGGAGAACATAAAAAAACCCACAGCTCACAGCAACAGAAATACGGTAAAGTACAATCCATAGTAAAGAAACTGTGAAACTTACAGTGCCTTTTTTACAGAATCTATTACCTTACACTCCATAGACTCCCAATTACACACATTGTTTCCTCTGAAACACACTGCAGTCTTCTCTGCTGTAACACAGTGACTCCTTACAGACTGAGAGATCACGATCGAGCCCCTCCCCAAACAAACAATCACTGGCAAGATGCAGGAGATCACATAAAAACAAAACACAGATCACAGTAAAAGAAATGCAGCAGTGTAAATAAGCACAGTCCACAGTAAAGAAACTGTGAACGACTACAGTACCCTCTGCGGGGAAGTACACCAATTCAGGAACTACTTTACCACTGTAACAACCTTCCTTTATTTTAGTCATAAAATATGAATTTCTTTTTTTTTTCTTTTATTTTCTAAAACTGGTACATATGGGCCATTTTTTGAGTGAAATATTACCCTCCAGGGTGGGCGGTATTGGGAAATATCGGACCTTCCAGGGGCTATAAGGCCCTCCGCCTGTGGTTTTGGGCCTCATTACACCCCTGGCAGTCCAGTATTTCCCAATACCACCCACCCTGTCAGGTATTAATGCTTACATGGAAAATGACATCAAGCTCTCCCTCCTGTTTTGCCACCCTAGCAGTTCTAAGGATCCACTCCCCTTCCCTCTGTGCCGAGGTGACAGGTAGGCACCTCACCTCCCTCTTTCCCTATCGTCCTGCTCCCAAAACATCCCCCTTAATGACTAAGTACCCCCAACAGAAGTTGCTTCCTCTTCTCCAGGGTCCTCTGCTCCCCCACCTTGGGCTGTCCCCTGTGGAGGACCCTCACATCTTCCCTGGCTACTACAGGTATCTCCTATTGGCAGTCTCCTCCCTCCAGTGTGTCAAATGAGTTGTGTAGTGGCACCAGCTGAGGAAAGTGCTCCCAACCTACAACTTCCACCCTCCGGGATCCCACCACAGTTTAGCCAGTCCTCTTCCTTTGCACCCTCTGAGGCAACAATGTTAGCCTTGGTGGCACCTGGGTGGGAGAGGAGGTCCTCCAAATCCTAGCCAACTCAGCTCAGTGTCTAGTGACCTCCCTCCTCAGCACAGAGAGGTATACACAGATGGGGCATTTTTATATCATTTTTAGCACCTTAATCTCCAAAAGGTATCCCCGAAAACTGCCACTCCATAACCACTGCACTGTGCCAATCCCAACATTTCCATGTCCACATTCTCTATAATCCTGGAAAAGAACTTGTAGTCTTACCCTCCCCCCAAAGATATGGAGTTTCTACATTTCCATTTTTTTGCTTTGTTTACTCTCTTGTGCCTTCACCCTAGATATTTATTTTAGCTTTTCCCTCTTGCTTTTAATAAGACTTCTTACTTCCACCTTTTTGTCTAGCATATTGTTGTCACCTAACCATAGATAACTTTTTCCCTTTTGCTTTTTTTCTCCCCTCATATTACCCTTGCCTTATATAGGGTATTTTATCAATACCCTCTTAACAGGTGTTTACAGTTCTTGTTATCCTTTACTATGGAGGCAACAAGTAAGCATGTAGTCTACCTTAGTGGAATGGCAACGCTCTTTGCATGCCTGCTGTCATGTGACAATGCATGTTGATGCCTACAGTGCCAATCCTAGTCTACTCCTGTTCTGTTCTACTCACATTCTGGGTCACAAATGTGAGTGGGACACAGTAAATAGTGACCTTTTATACCTTGGACCTAGCTTCCCGTTTGTCCCCAATTGGTTGCTCTGTCAGCCTAGACCTGCCATCCCTCCTGTAGCAGCCTCTTACCCCAGCATCCCAAGTGCTGCAGTCCTCTACCTGTGTTGCCATGGCAGTTTTAGAAGGGTCTGCAGAAATGATTACAAAAAATAGGGTAATTCAATTGCACAAATTTTATATTGTACTTTATTCCTTCTCCTCTGTTGCCAGGTTTCCCTCCTCCACCGTAGTAGAAATATTAACAAACATTTAATTAAATTGTTGGAAATTTCACGCACACAGAATCGCAATTGTGCCCACATTCTGTTAGCAAAATTTAAATTTCACATAGTGCCAGATAAAAGTAATAACACTCTTTACCATTAATCCCTCCCATCAGAATGTTCAATTACCAATCAAAATGTTTCCTCTGTGCAAACGTTTTTAAAATTAGAGGCACACATAGGGTATCATAAAATACATTTTATTTTTGTCATTACACAAGCTTTATTTGGATCAAGATTGTTGACTAGAAATATGACATACAGTAAGAGATCCTCCAGTAGGTTTATAATGCTTAAAATGGGTAAGAGCATTTTGCCATGTTAATCAGATATGGAAAATTCAACTACCTATTACAATTTGCTTGTGGTAATATTTCTGATATTGGATTGCGGTGAGAGTGTAGTTGCCTACATCAAAAGTTATACTCCATTACATCCGTCCTTTCTTTTTCAGTTTTGTACTATTCATCAAATGCATTATTCAGTTTATCATAGACCAATTATAAAGTAATATTAATTGGCTGCTTGGTGTTGTAAGTCCAGCTTGTTTATGTGCTTACAACATGGCTGTAATAAATTCTTGTCCACAGAACAGTTATATTGTACAAAATCTATAATTTGGTTTTGCATATTTTTATAATCACTTTGTATAATACAAAGCAACTCAAAAGTCAATATTTTATTTGGTTATTCATTTATTGAAAGTTTCAGGAACTACCTTTGAGCACAAGTGCTCATTTACAAAGGTTTCATGTCAGCTATACTGTTACAAAATAAGACAATACAAGTACTGTAAGCCATTCTAGAGGAATGTAGTTGATTCTGGTACAAAATATACAGGTCAGCAGCAATTATATACAGGCATGTGCAAAATATAAGCAAATTATCATGCAACAAAGTCACGGCATGAGTACATAGAAAAGGTTGAATAACAGTAGTTAATGGTTGTAGTTACATTGGACTGTAAGGGCAGACCTCAGTGATCGCTTAAACTGAGTTACCATGGGCAGATTCAGCAGATTATCAGGCATTTCATTTAGCTTGTTAGCAGCCATGTCAGCAAATTACCACATCCCCAACAGAGTCTGCTGTAAGGGAGGCTCCAAGGCAGCGCTTGCCATGTTGCTGGCATTGTAATGGTTGGAAACTGTGTGGAAGGAATTTGTTGACGTGAGGGGAGAGAGACCCAGGAGCACCATCTTAGCTAGCAGGCAGGTCTATAGCTTTATTCAGGTAGGTAGTGGAAGTCATAAAAAAGTGTATTTGTTTTAGAAATGGTCCAGCATCAGATTAACATTTCTGGGGTTGCACACTGACCTAACAGCAGCTTATTCTTCTTCCATTCAAATGATTCAGGATTTGAAGTGGACCTGGGTCACTTGCACCAGAGTAACCTGGGCTGTAGCACATCCTATCCTAGGAATTGAGATGACCATATTCTATCACTGTAGTAACTCCCTGTGGAGGGCCAAGGAACTGACTCCCTTGCAGTAAATGTGATATGTGTGCATCTGAGTCTATTGCAGATGTACATATAGCACCAGGGGAGATGGCAAATAATGGAGTTACAGTTCACAATCAGGAAGGAAACAATAGCAGCTGCCAGGATGATAGTGCTGGTATACTCTAACCCAGGGATTGCTGCTGACTCCAATACCAGTTGTGTCCTAATGGGTAGGGATACTTCCCTACAGGCCCTGCCATAGGTGTCATACTATGGGGGACCTGGAGTGATGCAGGCATCTGATGAGGCAAGCTGGTTGCTGGCAGGAGCCATAGTGGGGTTGTCTGACCTGGAAAAAAGATACTCACCTTGATTACAGAAATTGAAAAACATGTTCTTAAATATTTTGTGCTAGCACCTACAGTATATCTGTAAATTCTAAGCATCAAATATGCTTTTCAAATAGCTTTGTTACACTTGTGGTTTACGTAACCATGTTAATAATAATATGCTCTGCAGCAAATCATGCTAATCTAATTTAAATCACTCTGAAGTTCGGTTGTTTGTAGCCTAGGCATCATGATTATTATTATTATAGGAAGAAATCCATGGAAAATTCTTTAATTTATCACAGATTCATACCTTTACTTCAACATCACACACTGAAATTTAATGAGCTTGCACAGTATCCTAGAAGTACTCCCAATTAAACATGAAAAGAAAATGTAATTCTTTACAGATCTCTTTGTTAATTATTCCCAGAAACATTTGGTAGAGGCTTTTGTATTGAATAAGGCAGACAGATTGTTGCTCTGGAAAATTACTCTCTGTTTCTGTTAATGCAAAAGCAGGGTATATTTTGGGGCTGGATAATGCAGGTTCCCCACATCGCTTTCCAGCTCACTCCAGTAGTTTCCAAGTGCACCTTTTCTAGGTGTGAAATTAGTTCATTCTCCATCTCCATGTTGATTTAGTCTATGGCATCTTTTTAATAAAGTAATCTGTTACATTCACTTGTAAAGGATTATTTTGTGATAAAAACTGTTAAGCACTCAGAGCCAGAGCTAAGATCAATGGTCACATTCTCTTCTCACCTTAAATTGGAAGGGATAAGATTTACTTCTACAGAAATAAAAGACATTTTTCAAAACCTAACCAAACATAAACCTCCTCGGTAATGTTAGATAATCATTGATTTAAATTGTCCCAGGGCTGCCCCTGTGTTGAATTTCATGGAGTTTACATAAACATAAACGTTGATAGCAGATAAGGACCACAAGGCCCATCCAGTCTGCCCATTTATTTTTCTACCTTATGAATGTGCCATAGGCCTTTACTCTGTCAATGGCCTATCTATTTATACTCATCTGTCTTGCTCCCTTATGCCTATCCCATGCCTGTTTGAAGCCCTGCACTGTATTCATATCCACCACTTCCTGAGGTAGGCCGTTCCATGCACCCACCACCCTTTCTGTGAAAAAGAACTTCCTCACATTACCCCTTAATTGGCCTCCCTCTAATCTCATGTTGTGTCCTCTTGTTCTGCTATTTTTCTTATACTGAAACATGTTAGACTGTTTCACCTTGTTAATGCCCATAAGGTGTTTGAATGTTTCAATCATATCACCTCTCTAACTCCTTTGCTCTAGGGAATACATACTGAGCTCTATTAATCTGTCCTCATATGTTTCCTGATGCAGTCCCTGCACCATTTTGGTTGCCCTTCTCTGGACTGCCTCCATTTTGTTAATGTCCTTGTGAAGGTGTGGCCTCCAGTACTTCATGCAGTACTTCAAATGGGGGCTAATCAGTGTCTTGTAAAGAGGGATTATTACCTCCCTCTTACGACTTGTGATACCCCTACTAATACACCCCAACATCCCCCTAGCCTTACCAACTGCTATAGCGGTCTGCTTGGATGATTTCATGTCATCTGTGATGATGATGCCCAAGTCTCTTTCTTCCCTTGTGACTGCCAGCAACTCCCCTCCCAACCTATAAGTGGCTTCAGGGTTTCTCTTCCCTATGTGCATGATCTTACACTTCTTTGTGTTAAACCCCAGTTGCCACTCTTCTGACCATTTTGCCAGTTTATCCAGATCTCTTCTCATTCTGTCCACCCCATCTGGATCATCTACTCTGTTGCAGATCTTCGTGTCATCTGCAAACAGACAGACCTTACCCTGCATTCCATCCGTAGTCTCACTGATGAAGATATTGAAGAGGACTGGCCCCAGGACTGATCTCTGAGATACCCCACTTGTGACTTGCATCTCTTCTGACTGAATGGCAAACAGAAACACAAACATAGAATTTGTTGGCACATAATGACTGCTTGGCCCACCTAGTCTTCCAATTTTTTCCCTGACTACAGTATTACCACAGATCCTGCTTGATCTCTGGTCCATTCTCCTACTCCCTACCCCCACCCCCACATTCCTTTCCTCTATGATTCTCTTATATCTGTTACATGCATTCTTGAATCCCACCACTGTTTTTGCCCCCACCACCTCTGCTGGAAGGCTGTCCCAGGAATCCACCACTGTATTTGTGATGAAGTGTTTCTTCACATCTCTCGTGACTCTTCCCCCCTCCAACTTCTATCATGTCCTCTTGCTTTTGAGCACCTTTCTTTCTTCTGAAAAACACTTCCCTTCTGTACCTTATTTACCACCATGTGGTATTTAAAGATCTTTACCATATCACCCCCTCTCCTTAAACTGTTCCAGGGTGTACATATATAGGTCCTTAAGTCTCTTCTTGTAGGGCTTATGAAGCAGACCCTAACCCATTTTAGTAGCCATCCTCTGGACCGCCTCCACTCTGTCTATGTACTTCTGGAGTTGTGGTCTCCAGAACTGAACACGGTACTCGGTGGGAGGGGTCCTACCAGCAATCAATACAGAGGCAACACAACCTCCCTCTTCCTGTTGGTGATACCTCACCTTATGCACCCCCAGCATCCCACTAGCCTTTCCAACTGCCTAATCACACTGCCTGGCCATCTTTAGGTCCTTAGATATGATTACCCCTCCCCAGATCTCTTGCCTGCCTGGTGGTGATCAGTACAACCCCACCCATTGTTTACTCTGTTCCTGGGTTTCTGTGCCCCAAGTGGATTATTTTGAACTTTTTCGCATTCAAATCCAGCTGTCATATGTTTGACCACAACTCTAGTTTTCTCAGGTCACTGGTCTGGACAGTGAGACTGATACAGTGTTTCTCTGGAATTTAATATCTCTCTCTTTCTCTCTCTCTCTCTGTCTCTCTGTCTCTCTCTCTCTCTCTCTCTCTCTCTCACTCACAAAGAGTACAGAAAACAACTAAAATTTTCGGTCAGGTCCTTTATCAGAGGGTATGTCCTAGTCCAGCACTGCACTAACTACATAGTACACCCTGCTTTATACTGTATGTTAATAAAACAAGCTACTTAGTTGTAGACATGGCCTGTTCATGCCATTTAACAATGGAACTGCTATTAGGTTAATGTTACCCGATTGTAATCCTAATAATTAAACTACTAGCATCTTTCTAGTGCATATGGCCTCATCATGTTGTTCTTTATTTATTTTTTTTCAGGGGAATGTGAGAGGCGGACTTTGTACCAGCCATTCTTAACTGTGTAAAATAACCTGTTTTAGAGAAAATAAAGTGGGCCCAAGTAAAAAGTGTACTTATCTGGCAGCCCTCTGTTGTTTTTCTGACTGTTTTTGTTTTCTCCTCTGTTCTAGCCTCATTATCAATGTTATTGCCCTTTAAAACATAGAAATAATAAATATGCTGGCAGAAAAGGAACACTTGGCCTACACAGTCTGCCCACGTGTTCCCTGACTAGTGTATCTCCACAGTCCCTATCTGGTCTCTGGCAACCATCCCCTCCCTGGTTCTGTTCTAATATATGCCTGTGTACATCCCATACATGCTTGAAGCATTCCGCAGTTTTAATCTCCACCATTTCGGCTGACAGTCACCTCCATGTGTTGACCACCCTTTTGGTTAAGAAATATTTCCCCACATCCCTTCTGAACCACCTCCTCCAGCTTCACTGCATGCCCCCTGCTGCTGAAGGTTGTCCTCACTTGGAAGAGGCTCCCCTTCTGTACTCTGTTCACACCTGTGAGGTACTTGTAGGTCTTAGTCATGTCACCTCTCACTCTCCTGTCCTCCAGGATATACAAGAAGAATGTTCCTTATTTTACAGATTTTGAAAAGATTTCCATTTGTAATGTTGTGCTCCAGCAGATTTAAAGCCCATTTTAGGCAAAAATATAATGTCTAATCCATAGCTTTATAGACATCATCATTATAGCAAATGGTTATGTAGTCTGCTGATTCCTGTACACTGTAGACTGTTGTCTTTTTCTTCTCCAGATCATTGTTTCAAAATTTGCTGGAGTGACAAAATTGCAAATCTTGTGAATACCTAGGTCTGACCTTAGTAAAAGTTTCAAATTAAAAGTACACCATGGATATATCCACTGATATTGAAGAATCTACTGGTCATTCTGGAAACACCATCCAGTTAGCTCAATAATGTATGAGCACTAAGGGTGAACCAGTGTTGAACTGTTGTGCAGATGTGCTGACATTTATCACTTTCACCTTCAATTCAGTCAAGTCAAACATTTGGACCACATGGGTCACTTCATGCTTCAGTCTATTAACACTTTAAACCAAATTTGTCAGTTTCAAACTTTGCTCATGCTTAAAGCAGCAATGCGAGATGCAGTATTTTTGAGAATTTTTACCCATACCTTTTACTCTATTTTAGATTGCCCACTATCTCAGACTTGTTTGATACCCTTTCTCCCCCTTCTGAATCTGCTTTAACACTTTTTCCACATTTGAAATAATAAAAGGACTGCTCATTTTAATATGGCTCAAAGCAGGTTTTCATCAGTATTCTCAGCTGCATTTGTACACTTGTTGTCCCATAAGATCAGGGAACTGTGTCTGCCATGAGCTAGTTCATTGGAGTTATAGTACAAGACAAGTGATCTTAAACAACAACTGTTTAAAAACAACAGAGAATACTGATAAAAACCTGGTCCAAGCCATATTAAAATGAGTGCTCCTTTTAAAATTTCAACTGTAAATAAAAATAATAATGCAGACTAGAGGTGGGCAAAGTCATAAAAATTCACTCCACTAATTAATCTGTGAATTTTGCTAAATTTCGCTGAGTTTGAAGTGATCCAAGTGTGAGGTTCTGCCTGCGAAGTGCGGAATTTCACTGCGAATGGTGGAAGTTCACTGGCGGATTGAGGAATCTCACCTGAGAACAGCGGAATTTTGCTGTTCACCGGTGCAATTCCACCATTCACCGGTGAAATTCAGCTGTTCGTGGGGGAAATTCCGCACATCCCGGTTAAAGAGGGACTACAGTCAAAATTTATGGCATCAGTACATTTCAGAATTTGGATCAGCATAGCCCCAATCAGCCTCATGCCAAAAATGAGATCTCTAAGTTACATTGTTTAAAAGTTGCAAGTCATTTTACAACCCTAAATTCACTGCCTATTCACAAAAGCCAGTTTCAGTGAAGAGCTGTTGATGATGTCATCTCCAGAACTCAGAGTCTAGTCATCCCTTTCAGCATGCTTATAGACCCTGTTTCTTCAAAGTGTGGTGTTCATGTGCAATAGTTTTCACATGTAAAAGAGGCAGCAACATTCAAAAAGCATTGCTATAAAAACTGTGTGTTTCAAGTTTTGTAAAAAAGTTGACAAATGTGTATTTTATTTTTATTTATTTATTTTGATGCCTTTATGTTGTGGTCGGTCCTTTTCTCCAGGGTTGCTGAACGTTGAATCATAGCACACTGCAGTGAGGTTTAGTTTCAGTTTCTGCTCATTTTTTATACTGGAAAGGCATGTGAGCAAAATTTCCTGTTTTCACTGGTGAGGTTTGCAGAATGAATAATTTTCTGAAGTGGTGGAAGGCTGTGATCATTCACACCTGTTATTCAATTGAGGTGATTTCTCAGTATGGCACTTTAAAATAATTATTGTACCTCACTGTAAAAGGGGGTGGAAAGGTAATGATGTTTTGAAACCTTACCATGAGTTTTTATGCAGTAGCCAACCCAGTCAACCTACGGCCAGATATTCAAAACTTTGCCCCGGAGCAAGATTAGCATTGCAGGGTAGGCAAAATTAGCTCGGAACTATTTGCACGCCATATTCAAAGGAATAGCCCCGAGGTTAAATAGGTTGAATATAGCTTACAAATGAAGGCGTGCAAACAGGACAGAGAGTGCAGTGCAACAATAGCCCAGCAAGTAAAACTGCACTGAATATAGCAACCTAGAGAAGTGCAAACTGCAACAGCGGCCTTGTGCACACAGAGGTGGAGTGAGGTAAGGCTGAACAATGTGGGTAACGTGTTTGCTAGTGAAGCAGTGGAGCACAACAACAATAAACAGTGCAGGCCAAATACTGCAGCACTATGTAATGAAACATTATAGTATTGTGCAGGGCTGACACGTTTGACTGGCGCAATCCCACTTGCCAGGCGCTAAAGTTTGCTATATTCAAAAGTGTAATGCAGATGAGCCTACTGAGGAAAATCATGGGCAAACAGCCACATTAGCATCTCATTACAGCCTGTTTTGCATGTGGCTTGCCCAGTGCTATAACATGGTGCACACAGCTACTCCTGTAGGTCCAACTAGAACTACAGTTCAGTAGCCACGTGTCTTTCTGTGCTCACAGTTTCACCTGTAGGTCCGACTGGTATTACAGGTCAGTTGCCACATTCATTGTGTGCTCACAGAACAATAGATGCAGTCCTGGTTTGGACACAGATGCAAAGACTAATGTGGCCCAGGGGAGCAGCACTACAGGAATGTGTGGTCGTGCTACACATGCCAGAGGCAAATCATTGTTCCTGCCACAGTGTTTATCTGATGCTACAGTACCATAGTAGGCAATACTGTGAGTGTGTCAGGCAACAGTGGCTGGTGCTATCCACACAGTGACAAGCACAGCTGGAAGGTGTGGTCTGACAGTGGACACCACAGTCATACTGTCCTGTGACCCTCATGTACTGCACTGGTGGCTTAGGATCCTCACACTACCATACACATGGCTGTCCATGTGTACAGGAATCCAAGACAGGTGTAGGGTATGTGCTCTGGTGGGGGGGACCACATATCCCATCATACTGACACACTGCTGTCAGGAGCAGTCCCGTCAGTGGAACCTATGCACTGTGTGGATGGCTCCAGCCATGTAGCAATACTTACTATGTTGTGCAGCCTGGCCATCTGTACACCCTCCCCTCAACACCCCCAATTCCCCCAGTCCAGCATGTGTCTGCTGGACTGTGTTGATGTACCCCAATGGGGGAACTGGAGGTGTGCTGCTGCATGAACACACTGCCAAGGTGTCCACTGGGTGCTGGGGCACACACTAATGCCTGGCAGGGTTAGGACTGGTGCCTGATGAAGGTGACATGGGCAATGCTGCCTGTGTGGAGCTTGTCTCTGCCATGTATGTGCTCTGTTCATTGTTTTTTATCACCTTGTTCACTAGGTAAGCACACTGGGCCAAGGCCCAGTGTCAGGAATGACCCAGAGACACTAACACTGTGGCTGAGATGCAATGGTGTACAATAAAGACTTACAATGCACAACAACACACAATACACAAATATCACATTACACATTACAGTACATTACAATACTGTACAAATAATTTGTTGCTGCTAGTGGTGTTCTAGCTCAGTTGTAACATTTACATGAGTGCTCACTTCACATCACTGTTGGGACATTGCATGCCACAGTTTGTGTGCCTGTGCATATGGAGTGTCCCAGGGTGGCCGTCTGCCCACACTGCCTCCTCACTGGATGCATACAGCCTTGTTCCCTGTTACTGCTGTGTCCATGCCCAAATCCTGGGTTTGCCCAGCATTAAGACCACCTTTTCATGGGTAGTAATCTGCGCCATGCTACATGTTGCATGGCACTATCCTTTTTAATATACCGTTGTGCCTGTATGCATGTCCCTGCCCCATCACTTTGTGCCATAGATATATTATTTCATAGTGTTGGCACTATCATTTTGCACAGGCACTAGTTGGCCTTTTTAATAACTCAGGTGCAAATGTGGCACAATTGTGGCGCAATCAATTTGCACCAGGCAAAAGTTTTAAATATCTGGCCCCTAGTGTTTTCTTCCTGACAGGCTATTCCTTAACTTACATTCAGACTCATCTGTGTTGTATTCCACATTAAAATTATACTTTTACTAGGCTCACACTTCAACCACTAGCAGGAATTAACACATATTAGGTCACTGTTAAAGAGCACCTTTCATGATGGTCCAAAAAGTTACACCTTGTAGTCATTATATGCAGTACTAGACCTGAAAGGGTGTTTGCATGTGTTATTTTTGGCCAAGGTTTACTCTGCT
Source organism: Neoceratodus forsteri (assembly GCA_016271365.2). Classification (NCBI taxonomy): domain Eukaryota; kingdom Metazoa; phylum Chordata; order Ceratodontiformes; family Ceratodontidae; genus Neoceratodus; species Neoceratodus forsteri. Next base: position 743,927,484 of record CM028133.1, on the reverse strand, counting down.
TCCATAATTTGGATTTGTTTTTGAGGGCCTGCTTTAGCCCTGCTGTGCTTGTCTTTGCTGTTCAGTTGCTGGGCTGCTGGCTCTCAATGGCATCACTTTAGGGCAGAGAAGTGACTCAGACTGTGTAGTACAGTGAAGTCACAGCAATTTTGCAAGGGGAAACTACCAGTACTCAATGTACATAGTATGCCCCCCCTTCCCCAATACACCCTGTAAGCAATGCATTATGCCAAAATCCAAATGCCTTGACAGCATGTTTTTTTTTTTTGTAAAATTGACTTTCTTATGCCTTGATAACAAAGCATGGGGATTGAGAGAAGAGTTGCTGTCAGCATGTTTCCCAGTTCTTTTGACTTTCATGCAAAAATTACCCCATTTTGTGAAAGACATGACATGAAACTTACAAGAACAGGAGGCTGAGTTTCAACTGCCAGGAAAAGAATTCTTATTAAAACCAAGCAACATTTTGTTGAGAGATAAGAGAGAGATTGAGATTTAGAGCACCTTTCCCTTTCCTTTTGACTTTCATGCATATATTAACCCTTCTTGCACTAATTCTGGAATTGCATTTCATGCATTTTGCAGAATGCAAACACTAAACTGCAGAGGACAGTAATGAAATATAATTCCAGAATCAATGCAAGAAGGGGTCATTTATGCTTGAAAGTCAAAAGGACTGGAAAAGGTGCTCTTTAAAACTTGTTATAAAGCAGACACTGACAAACGGCAGTGAAGTTACCAACATTATGCAATACTAGTAGCAATACAACTTCCTAACAGACACAGTAGAGTAGCGCCCCAAATGGTATCAGCAGCCTGGAGGCATGCTGACTCAGCATTCAGCAACAGTGGAGAAATGGACAACATCAAAAAGGCATTAAAAATATGACTGTCAACTTTGTTCCAAAACCTGAAACACATATAGTTTTTATAGAACTGTTTTTTGAATGTTGCTGCCTCTTTTACTTGTAGAAACCATTGCACATGGTTTTTAAACTTTGGAGAAACAGGTCCTGTAAGTTTGCTGACAGGAAAGACTAGACTGTGAGTTCTGGAGATGACATCAGCAGCAGCAGCACTTCACTGAAACTGGCTTTTTTGAATTGGTAGTGAAATCAGGGTTACAAAATGGCTCATAATTTTGAAATGAAGTAACAGAAGTAGCACTTTTGGCAGGAGTCCCTCTTTAAGAGAATTTTTAAGCAAATAGGGAAATGTGGATTTCTCAGTGGAGGTGAATTTAGGAACTTCACCAGAACTTTGTTGGCAAATTAAAACTTTGCAGACACAACATTTGGAAAAAATAGTATTGTACAAGTCAAGAGATAGGTGGCAATGTAAAATAAAAAGTATAGGTCACAATTTTTACAATAATTAACTGCTGTTTTAAAGGATAGGTGCATTGTGCCCAAGGACTGAGGGGCCACCATTGTGACTCCGATATTTAAGAAGGTGTCCAAGGCAAACAAGCCACACTATTGCTCTGTGAGTCTAACTTCTATACCTGGAAAATACAGAATTCAAGGACAGAACCGTGGAACTCTTGGTGAGGAACAAACTGATCAGAGACAGCCAGTGTGACATCACAAAGAACCTCCTGCCAGTGGGGTACCACAAAGCTCAATAATTGGACAACTGTTCTTTGTTTAATATATTCTTAAATGGCCTAATGTAGAGGTAGCAGTGGACATCCGCACGTCAAAATGCAAAGATAATTCAAATGCTGTGCCTGTGGTTCAGTGTGACAAGTGTGCATATTTAGCCATGTGCACACTGAGCCCTAAATTCTCAAGCATATTTGTTTTCTTACTAACTGCAGCACTGGCTCCCACACTCCCCTTTCCACTGACTGGCCACATTGTCACTGTTCTGCAGGGCTTCCAGCTTTTTAGGCATTTGCCTGCCTGCACTGCGCTGTGGCCCCTTTTGCTGCCACCTACTCAACAAGTAGGTTTCTTCTACTCTTGTCAGCAAGTTCTGCCACAGTTTTCCTTTTTCTGTCTGGAACATTGTCCCTGCCCCTCAATCAAAGCTCCTACCACCCTCTTTCTTTCTTGGGCCTTGCTGTGTGGCTTCGCATGCTGTGCTTCCAGTTTCTCTCTTGGCCCACTTCCTAAGCTCCATGGTGCTGTTCCCGTACAAGCAGAGAGTCTGTTATCTGCCTCTACCACCTACTGTCCTTCCACTGTGTTGCTGCCTCTTGTTTCTTTGCCTCCTGTTTTCTTACTCACTCTGTTGGTGGACAGTTCTGATTTCCTCCTCTACTATCTTGCTTTCATTCCTCTGTCCTGATGCAATGCACTAGTAGCCCCTCGTGATGCTGTAGTAGCCTGTGATGCTGTTTTTGCTCATGCTTTGCCTTTTTGGACTTCATAGGCCTTTGTCCTGGCGCTTCACTACTCTAGCTTTTCTCTTCTAGGGCTACACTCCCATGGCTTGCATACAATCATGGGCTCCATATTCTGCTATGGGCTTACATAGAAACACAGAATTTGATGGCAGATAAGGACCACTTTGCCCACCCTGTCTGCCAATTTTTCCCTATGTACAGTGTCACCGCAAAGCCTGCTTAATCTCTGCCTCTCCTCCCACCCTTTTTATTAAGATTCCATTATGCCTATTCCATGCATTTTTAAATCCCACCACTGCTTTTGCCCCACCTACTCCACTGAAAGACTGCTGCAGGCATCCACCACTCTTTCTGTGAAGAAGTACTTCATCCCACCTCTCTTAAGTTTACCCACCTCCAGCTCCATTGCATGTTCCCTTGTTCATAAGCATCTCTATTTCTGAAAAATAGTCCCATCCTGTACCTTTTCTCTCCCATGAGGGATTTAAAGGTCTCTATCATATCCCTCCTCGTCCTCCTCTCCTCCAGGGCATACATATTGAGGACCTTTAGTTTCTTCTTGTACAGCTTCTGATGCAGACCCTGCACCATTTTAGTCACTTTGCTCTGGACAACTTCCACCCTGTCTATGTTTTTCTGGAGATGTGGTCTTCAGAACTCAACACAGTACTCCAGGTTGAGCCTCACCAGCGATATGTACAGAGACAACACCACCTTCCTCCTTCTACTGGTGATACCCCTGAACACTGAACAAATGTATTTGTTCAGGATATCTGCCTTATCCTGGTCCTCCTCTGCACTGTTCCACCTTCCCTTCTTAACTTTACAATCCTTCTCCTGGTCCTCCCTTCTTCACTTACATACCAAAAAAATGCCTTGTTCCCTTTCATTACTCCCCCCCCCAGGCAATTCTTTCCTCAGTTTTCACCTTCACGCTCCTTACTACTTTCCCTCCTTCCGTCTGTTTTCCTGATACTTGTCCCTATCGTCCTCCCACTGTTTCTCCTTATACCTTCTGAATGATACCTTTTTAGCCTTTACCTTTTGTGCCACATCTTTCAAGAACCAAAGGGGTCTCTTTTTCTTCTTGCTTTTGCTCACTTGTTTTTCACAGAGGTTTGTTGCCTTCACTATGCCTTCCTTTAGATTCACCCACTGTTTTTCCCACCCCAGCCAGGTCATCCCTGAGACAGTCACCCATCTTTTTCAAAATCTTACCTCTTGAAGTTCAGGACCATCGCTCTTTTGTGGTTCAGTTCCACTGCCATCCTTATGTTGAACCATACTATACAGTTATCACTGGTTCCCATTTGGCCTCCCACCTTGACGTCTGAATTGTGTTCCTGTTAGTGAACACTAGGTCCAGTATTTCCCATCAGTGTGGGCTCCCTTACTAGTTGCCTGAAGAATGTCCCATGCAGAGAATCAAGATGTCCCTGCTTTTAGTTGAAGTTGCAGCTTGGCAACTTGGATGCTCCAATCGTCAACTGACAGACTGAAGTCCTCCACCAGCAGCATTTCATCCTTTTCTGCCATCTTGCCAGTGGCCTCCCCCAGTACCTTATCTAAATCCTTCCTGTATGTTGAAGGTCTACAGATGACACCAGTGCAAATAGTGACTCTGTTTCCTGTCTCCAAGGTGGTCCACAGTACCGCAGTCCTCACTGATTCCCTGTATATCTGACACTTTTGTACCCTTCCTCACGTAAGGAATCCCCCCCTTTCTTCACACCCTGTCCTTCCTGAACTAAGTATAACCTGGTATGGCCATGTCCCAGTGATGGTTTTCAGTGCACCATGGCTCAATAAAGGCCACAATATCTAGGTCAGATTCTGACGTAATGGCCTCTAGGTCCCAATTGTTTTTTCCTGTACTTCTATCATTCATATACATGGTGTTCCAGATTTTATCACTCTTCTTGCTAGGCCCCCCTCTTTTCCTTCATGCCCTCTCTCCTTACCTCATCTCTTTTTAATGATCTCTTTCCTATTATCTTTCTTTTCTACCACCCTGCTTTTTTTATTAATTTGCACTGTGGGGGGATTCATCTCCCCCTGGGTCCTCCCTGTTCTTTACTTCAGTCTGTGGGGAGGGCAGTTTGTGCCTCTCAGATTCCTTGTGCCTCCCCCAACCCTTGGCTAGTTTAAATGTTAATCAAAGTAACATCTGAACCATCTGCTGAGGACTGCAGTTGCTCTCCCGGATGGATGTAGGCCATCAAGCGTGTATAGGCCCTTATCCCTCCAGGGTGGTCCCCAGTCCCCAATGTAGCCAAACCCCTCCTCTCTGCACCATTCCTTCAATCGTGAGTTGAAGATCTTGCTGCAGAGATCCCTTTACTCCCCCATCATAGACATGCAGCACCTAAGCAAAAACCACTGAGCATGCTACCTGCCTAAGACCTCTCCCCAGTTCCCTAAACTCCCCCTGCACTAACCCATCTTCATCCCTAGCTAGGTCATTAGTCCCCATGAGGACAGTGACATCCAGGTCTCCTTTCCATGCCCTCTGCCCTTGTGATCCTCTGGAACTGCTTTCCATTCCTTCATGTGGCACCACATAGGCACCTTACCTCTCTCTTCCCCTCCCACTATTCCTATTCCCTCAAATTGAGTCCCACATAAGAGGTTGCTTCCTCCTCCTCTGGGGTCCTCTACCTCCCTGCTTGGGATCTCCACTACAGAGGACTCCCACATCCTCCCTGGCCATTACCACGGGTGCCTCCTCTAAGTAGTCCCACCCTACCAGAGCAACATAAGAATTACATAGTGGTACCAGCTGAGGAATGTTCTCCTGTTCCACCACCAACAGCCTTCTGGAGCACACTTTAGTCCATAAATTCCTCCCTGGCATCCTCTGAGGTAATGGTGGCAGACTTCATGTCCCCAGGGTGGGGGAAGAGGTCCCCCAAATCCTAGCTAACTCAGCCTGGAGTCTATCAGCCTCTTCTCTGCCCAGACAAGTGCATGTAGATGGGGCTGCACTGAAGTGTCCAAAAGGTCTCTCTGGAAACTGCTGCTCCACATCCACTACACTGCACTACCCCAGCATTTCTAATTCCTACTCTCCCTGTGTCACCAGGAAATAGTTTTGTCTTCTTACCCCTGATAGAATATTTCAAGTTTCCCCATTTTTGCTTTGTACCCTTACCCTAGCTAGGCTGCTGCTGCCTCCTACCCCACTTCCAATTAGTTCATTTTTGTGTGAAATACTTTACTCCTTCCTTAACTCCCTAATCTTTCTCTACTTTCTCCTACTTCACCTCTCTGCTTCCTGACCCCAGATAAGGTGACTGATGCCCCTAAATGTCTAAATTCTCCAAAAATGTTGACCAAGGTCCCACACTTAGAGCAGAGGAACTGGCTACCATGCCTTTTTCAGTCATTATCAATTTGTCTTGTCTTTCTCATTTCAATCCATTTCCCAACATTCTTTTAGCTGGGCAGAGTTCTACTAACTCTGAAGTTGGATCTCCTCAGCAGCTGGAATTTTATTTTGTTGTAAAGCCAAGCTCTGAAGCACTGCAGATGGTAGAAGTACTGTATAGTCATGAAGCAGATAGAGGACATTACTCCCTGTCATGAAGCAGCATGCCTTGTGTTTTCAGTGTCCTGCATTGGGACTTTAGTATTAGGACTGCAGGGATGGCAACCAACAGTGCCAGTCATTTTGAAATTCCACCATACCGCATTATCCCTAAGGTACCACCTTAGCTGAAGTGTTACCTTGGTGTGCCTTTTCAGGCAGCTGCAGTTTTATTAATTATCTGTTATGCATGTTTCCTCAAAGTGGTAATGAAGTGTGATTGCTGTTGTGCTGTAACTTAATTTAGTAATACTTGTTCTACGGTAAGGTGGAAAATTTTGATGGCTGCCACTGTTCCTCCACAAGGTTTTTTTCCCGCTCACCTCAATACCCAAGTTTGTAAAACAAATTCTGCTGTGAGCTGGTGCTAAGCGGTGGTTTCAACTATTGCTATTTTTTATGGCTGCGTGTGGAGCCTACAGCCATCTTGTTATCTGTAGCTTGAAAATGCAGTATCGTGGAACACTTTTTTTGGACTTTTCAATGTATCCTTCATATCTACAAATCACTATGGCAACTAAAATTAAATAATTCCTTCTTTCTGTTTAGAATGTTGGAGACATAACTCCCATAGCTGTTCTGCTCCTTGGTACAACTAGCAGGGATAGCTCACTGGATCGAAGGGAATAGTGAGAGATAAAGGTATCAGCATCTGGGCAAGAGAAGAGGGAATGCCAGAGTGAACTGTACAGTCAACCAATGTGCCAAGGGAGTTAAATCGGTTTGCCTCAGAGGAAAGCCAGGTTAGGCTAGTATAAAACTGACAGCAGTGCATGAGGCGATGTGAGGATAGAGCAAAATTACATATATTGTTATAGGTTTTATTTTTTTATTTAAAAGTTAGACATTTATGGGATAGTTTCCATGAGAACAAGTCTCATTTACAGAACCTCCCAAGTTGATAAGATAACAAACATGATAAAACTAATAAGCATACATAGTAACACATAAACACTTAAATACTGTCTAGTAAGTAACACACAGGTAACTTACTGCTCATGAAAAATAGTTACAAATAGATTGCATTTGTAAAAACCTTTTCTTGAGGTTGTGTTTTAAAATATATAGCGTCCAGGAGTTTCGCTACTCAGGTGGAAGTTTATTCAGACAAAGAGGGGCATCAAAGGAAAAACAGTTTCTTCCATAATGAGAGTGATATCTAGGTAAAAGTAAAATCCAGTTGAGAACATCTCTTTAAGTTGTGACTATGAATAGAAGCTCATAGTCTATCTGAGATAAACTGGGGTTTGATGATTTACTGTTTTATAACAGTAAATTTTCACAGGTAGTGTCCCATTTGAGGAGGTCTGATTTTGAAGCACGAACAAACAGTAAATGACAGATCCATAGGGGAGGGCAGGCAGAAGGACACCCTGCGCAATATCAATTCTGGGAGAGGGTATGAGAGCATAGCTGATTTTGTAGGTCAGTTCAAGTTTGCAGTTTACTGCTATGCAGGTATTGAAGATGTGATACTCATAGTCAAGGGCAGGGTCAAGGGTAATGTCAAGTTATTTGAACGAACTAACATTAACAAGAAGGGAGCCACCACGGCAGGAAATAGATAGCTGTTCAGGACATTTCCTTAGTCTAGTGGGAGAACCAAAGAGCATGGAGTGGGTTTTATTTGTTTAATACTAGTTCTTTACTGTGAAGCCAGTGTTGGATGCAGTGAAAGCCAGAAGAGAGGGTAGACTTAGAAACACAGAAGTTGATGGCAGATAAGGACCGCAAGGCCTATCCAGTCTGCCCATTTCTTTTTCTACCTTATAAATGTGCCATCGGCCTTTGCTCTGTCAGTGGTCTATCTATTCATACTCATCTGTATTGCTCCCTTATGCCTATCCCATGCCTGTTTGAAGCCCTGCACTGTATTCATAGCCACCACTTCCTGAGGTAGGCCGTTCCATGCATCCACCACCCTTTCTGTGAAAAAGAATTTCCTCACATTCCCCTTAATCGGCCTCCCTCTAGTCTCATGCTGTGTCCTTTTGTCCTGCTGTGTTTCTTATATTTAAACATGTTAGACTCTTTCACCTTGTTAATGCCTTTAAGGTGTTTGAATGTTTTGATCATATCACCTCTCTCCCTCCTTTGCTCAAGGGTATACATATTGAGATCCATTAATATGTTCCTCATTCGTCTTCTGATGCAGTCCCTGCACCATTTTGGTTGCCCTTCTCTGGACTGCCTCAATTTGGTTAATGTCCTTGTGAAGGTGTGGCCTCCAGTACTGCACGGAGTACTCCAGATGGGGTCTAACCAGTGTCTTGTAAAGAGGGATTATTACCTCCCTCTTAAGACTCGTGATACCACTGCTAATACACCCCAACATCCCCCTAGCCTTATCTACTGCTTTAGAGGTCTGCTTGGATGATTTCAGGTAATCGGTGATGATGATGCCCAAGTCTCTTTCTTCCTTTGTGACTGCCAGCAACTCCCCTCCCAGCCTATAGGTGGCTTCAGGGTTTCTCTTCCCTATGTGCATGATCTTGCACTTCTTTGCATTAAATCCCAGTTGCCTCTTCTGACCATTTTGCTGGTTTATTCAGATCTCTTTTTATTCTGTCCACCCCATCTGGATCATCTACTTTGTTGCAGATCTTGGTGTCATCTGCAAACAGACAAGCCTTACCATCTAGTTCATCTGCAATGGCACTAATGAAGATATTGAAGAGGACTGGCCCCAGGACTGATCCCTGGAGTACCTCACTTATGACTTGCTTCTCTTCTGACTGTATACCATTTACCACCACTCTCTGTTTTCTGCCCGTCAACCAGTTTGCCATCCAGTTGACCAACTTCTGACCCACCCGGAGCCTACCCAGCTTATTTATCAATCTTCTATGTGGAACAGTGTTGAAAGCTTTGCTGAAGTCAAGGTAGGTGACATCAACTGCTCCCCCTTGGTCCACCATTCTGGTTACCCAGTCAAATAAATCTATGAGATTAGTTTGACAGGACCTTCCTTTTGTAAACCCATGCTGTCTTGGATCCTGTGCCCCTATGGATTCCAGGTGTTGCACTATCCTTTCCTTAAGGAGTGCCTCCATAATCTTGCCCACTACTGAGGTAAGAAGGACTGGTCTGTAGTTCCCTGCCTCCTCCCTGGTACCACTCTTGTGGAGCGGGATCACATGAGCCCTTCTCCAGTCTTCTGGGACCTCTGCTGTGCTCAGAGATTCACTAAAAAGTTCTGGTAATGGCTCTGCTAGTTCCACCCTTAGCTCGTTAAGTACCCTGGGAAGTATGCCATCAGGTCCCATTGCCTTGTCCAGCCTGAGCTCTTGTAGGACCCTTTCTTTTGTGAAGGGAATAGCACTCACCTTCCTCCCCCCCTGTGTCCATGGTGCTGAGCTGTGGGCCCTGTCCTACCTTCTCTTCGGTAAATACTGAACAAAAGTATCTATTTAGGATAGATGCTTTTACAGGGTCCTCCTCCTCCTCACATGCCCCCTTTTCTCCTTTGAGCTTAGCAATACCCCCCTCTGGACTTTTGCCTTTCACTAATGTATCTATAGAAAGTCTTGTTTTATTTATTTATTTATTTAAGAGATTTAACAGAAAGGCATGCTGAGCAGAGTACCGCTCTATTCCAGATGCGCCCTTGGGGTAGGGAGTTACAATGGTACAGTAATACATCAGAAACAAGACTTACATAATGTGTTTAAGACAAACAATGGATGAAGCAGTTATAATACAGCTGCGTAGGTACAATTTCTTATTTCATTACAATACATAAGGTACAGACCAAAAATGGAGAACCAGACTGGTGCTAACAGCTGGAAAGTTATGAAGTGAGGGAGGTGCTATGGGGGGGGTTACAGTAGCAGTTGGTAGAGAAGTGCATTTTGTTGAGGAGTACTTGTGGAGTGTCTTATATAGGCTGCCAGAGAATTCCATAATTTAGGCAACCTGAAGCTGAAAGCTGCCTGGCCGGACCGGATGGATCTGTGTTGAATGTGCAGGAGCCTAGTGTCTATATTTCGGAGAGCGTAGGCAGGTGGGGAGAGGGTGGTTAGGGAGGATGACAGGTAGGAAGGGAGTGTCTGCGACCAGAACTTAGCAGAGGTTCTAGAGCAGTGAAGCAATTGTCGGTTGTGTAGAGAGGGGAGGTCCAAGGATTAGTAGAGGACACAGTGATGGGTGTTGGGAGGACGGTCCAACGAGAACCGGCAGAAGGAGTTAAAAAGGGGATCTAGCCTAGCTAAGGAAGTCTGAGGGGTGGCACAGTAGACAACATCACCATAATCAATAATAGGGAGGATCATTTTTTGGACTATTGCTTGTCTGGTTGGTAGAGGTATGCAATTTTTATTCCGGTAGAGGGCTCCCAATATGGGATGCAATTTTTTTGTGTAGAGCATCAATATGCACTGAAAAGTCAAGGTGTTATTCTAGCCAGACACCGAGATAGTGATATGAGGAGCAGGTCTCTAGTTGGGAGCTATCCAGAGTGTAGAACGTAGGTGGTGCAGTAGGCCGGGTTAGTTTGGACCAAGAGCCGAAGGTGAGGGAGACTGTTTTTTTTGAGTTTAGGAATAGTTGGTTAGAGATGAACCAACGTTGGATGGAGTCAAAATCCTTCTGTAGGCAGGCTGTCATGGCACTAGTGGATGGGCCAGAGGCAAACAGCACCATATCGTCTGCATACATATGGATAGCTGTTTGTGGGCAAGCTGCAGACAGGTCATTGAGAAAAATAGAGAACAACAGCAGACCGAGTACAGACCCTTGGGGGACTCCACTGGTGACAGGGAGTGAGGTGGATCTAGCCGAGCCAATGCGGACTGATTGGGACCTACCTGTCAGGCATCAGTGGAACCAGTTATTTGCGTTCTCAGACAGTCCAGCTTGAGCGAGTTTAGCCAGCAACAGGGGATGGGAGACCGTGTCTAAAGCTTTTGCCAGGTCGATAAATATGGCTGCTGTTACTTCCCCTTTGTCCATACCCATGAGGATGGCATTAGTAAGGCGAAGGAGGGAGGTGGTGGTGGAGTGATTTTTTCTGAAGCCGGCCTGGTAGGGGGTGAAAAATGATATGGTATCTAGATAGTGGTGGAGCTGGGAGAGTACAAGGCACTCTTGAATTTTGGCTAGGATGGGGAGCAGGGATATAGGATGGTAGTTGGATGGTGAGGAGAGGTCCCCTCCTTTGGGTAGGGGAATGACTGTGGCTTGTTTCCATAAGTTGGGGACTGCCCCGAGTTTAAAAGACAGGTTATAGAGCAAGGTTAGCGGGTGGGCTATGGCAGGTGCTGAGAGCAGGAGCATTCTGGAATCAAGGCCTGATGGACATTTACCTTTGGATGGGTTGAGTGACTGCAGTATTTTTAGCACCTGGCCAGGTGAGACTGGGTAGAGAGAGAAGGAGGCCGGGGAGGGGACAGTAGGGGGAACAATGGACAGGGGATGGGGATGGGAGGAGAGTAGGGAAGAAGCAGTGGAGGAGAAATATCAATTAAACTCAGTGGCTACCAAGCTAGGATCCATGATGATTTTCCCTTCAAGGTTAAGAATGGGAGTGGGGGGGTTGGGCCGGTGGGGAAAGAAGGTATTTTATTGACTTCCAGAATTGAGTAGGGTGAGCGATGTTATTGTTGAATGCAGTTTTAAAGTAATTTGATTTGGCCTGTTGTATGAGTCTTGTACAGGCATTTCTTAGTGACCGGTAGTGTTGCTGAGCCATTTGACCACCTGTGGCCTTGAAAGATTTCCAGGCATGGTCTCTGGCTCATAGGCGTTCCATGAGGTTAGTCGTTACCCATGGTAAGTGGGATCCTCTTACTCGGGATCTCCTGAGTGGCGCATGGAGGTCCCAGATGGCTAGGAAGTTTGTCGAAAAAAATTTCAGGGCCTCGTCCATGGAGGTGGCCCTAGGGATGAAAGACCAGTCAATGCCGGTGAGGTCATTTAGGAGATCTGTCAGATCAAGGGATTTATAAACTCTGTTGTGAAGCGTGCGGGGTGGGGGGGCCATGGGTAGGAAGATTTTACGCACCATATAAATCATATGGTGGTCACTAAGGGAGTCAGGTAGTAGGCCAGCTTCAACGATCCGTTAAGGGTGGGTAGTTAGTGCCCAATCCAGAATTGTGTGTTTGTTGGATTTGTGGTTTAGGCGAGTGGGTTCCACTATTTGCTGGAACAAATTTAGGGCATTTATTTGGTATTGCGATTTGGAGGCTGCGCTGCCTAGCCAGTTCTGATTGAAATCACCAAGGATGTGAAGTTCTCCGCCTTCCGTATGGGACCTCAGGTTGCTGAGGTGGTCAAGAATGCAACCCAGTGGTGTATCTGGTGGGCAGTATGACCCTGCTATGTATACTGGGATGGAGTGGGGCAGGGGGATTTTGATTAGAAGGGAATCTATAGATTGTATGGCGGCAGTCGGGGTGATTATGGAAAACTGGAGATTGGAGGAGATATACATGGCGGTGCCGTCACCCTTCTTTCTGCCCTGTCTGTCTTGGTGGATTAGGGAGAAACCAGGTATTGAGAATTCTACATCCTGGTTGTGTGGCTTCAGCCAAGATTCAGTGATGATTATAATATCAAGGCGAAGAGCAAGGACAATGGTTTGTAGAGCTGCTATTTTGTTTAGGATGCTGCATATGTTTAGGTGGAAAATCTTAAGACCTTTAGGGAGGTGCGTAGCTGATGCGGGGGGTTGAGCAGCTATGGTTGCAGGTGGCCCTGGGTTACGTTCAATGTCCCCAGCTATAAGGAGAAGGAGAGCCAGGATGTGCCTTAATAAGCACATGGTCTTTGTAGATGACCTGCACCGAGTGGAGTGGTTGTGAGTTCATAAGTTAGTCTTAGGGTCTGAGTAGAGGGGGATATATAGGGCAGGCTTCTCAGCATGGAAAGAGGGAGGGAGGGAGGATGGAGGCCCCCAGGGACCAATTATGCCAATGATACTGGTTGTGGTCCATTAGTGCCAAGGAGGAGTGGGGGTGGCTTGGTAACTGTAGAGTGAAGTGGCAATGAATCAGGTAGAATAGGATGGGATGAAGGCGGAAGGGAAGATAAGGTTAGGCAAAGCATAATGATTGTTAATGTGAGAAACTGCATTTTTTTTTAATTTTATTTTGTTTCACAGTAGAAGATAGAAATCTGCTCTGCGGTGGCCACTAGTGGCTGAATAATATAAGGAGCTAATGGGAAAGTGGGCTGATTGGTTTAGGAGCTCATGAGGTCAATGCTATATAAGGAGGAGCTCACCAAGGGTGTTGGTGGGGACGGTGGGGAGCCTGCGCGTAGTGCAGGTGGGGCTAGAGCTCCCTGAAGCAGCTGTAAGCTGGGATCGCTACCTGGTGCTCTGAACAGCTCCATTGTCCGCGGGTGAAATTCGGTGGCTGTAGGGAGGGCTGAACAGCTTGCCCTCGCGACCGCACTGCAGGAAGGGACAAAAAAGGCAGCTTTAAATAGAGGTAGGTAGGGAGGAGGAGCTAGATTACTTCTATGCAGCAATTTATAATTTGCAGTTTTATCTCAAAAGCAGTGATACAGGCTGTAGTGTACAGAAACAGTACATGGGATTCAGGCTTGCTTTAAAACAGTCTGGTGCACAGCAGCTTAGCTGAGTAGGAGATGTTATACACGCAGAGTTCACTTACAAATAGCGTAGAAGCAGTACAGCTCAGTTCCCCTAGGTGATTTTGTGCCTAATTTAAAGCGAAATGGCAGTACAGCTCTAACCCTTAGTGCTTTTGTTCCTAATAAATTTAAGGTGCACAGCAGTATAGCTCTGATTTCCCTTGGTGTTTCGGTTCTTAATTTCAGTAAAGGCAGTACAGCTAGGTTCCCCTTAAAGTACTAAGCTGTATGGCCCTATTCCCCCTTAACAATACTGTTTCTCAGATACAAATTTAGTCGGTTTAGGAGGCAGAGTGCTATGAATAAAAACTATCAACACAGCTCCACCAATGCAAATTCAAATGCACAGTCAGTCTTTCTGCGGGAGAAAAAAAAGGCACCAAGTTTGAAATTCTGTGGTGCAGCTCTCTGAAGCAGCTGTAAGCTGGGATCACTACCTGGTGCTCTGAGCAGCTCTGTTGTCCGCGTGGGAAATTCGGAGGCTGTGGGGAGGGCTGAGCAGCTTGCCCTCGCGACTGCACTGGTGCTTTGAGCAGCTCTGTTGTCTGCGGGGGAAATGCGGTGGCTGTGGGGAGGGCTGAACAGCTTGCCCTCGCGACCACACTGTCACTTTCTTTTACTGTTTGTGCTAATGTTTCCTCAGTTTGAGACTTTGCCTGTCTTACTGCCTTCCCTGCTTCCCTTAGGGCAGTTTGGTATGCCTTCCTATCTTCATCCCACTGTGTTCCCTTATATTTCCTGAAGGCCAGCCTTTTGGCTCTGACCTTTTCTGCTACTTTATTTGAGAACCAAAGTGGTTTCCTTCTTCTTTTGCACTTCCTTTTCTGTCTAACACAATGGGATGTTGCTTCAAGTATTGCATCCTTAATGCTTGCTCACTTTGCCTGTACCCCCTCCCTTGTGTTTCTTTTTGCCAGGGCTAGCTTAACTCTGTTGGCCATCTTATCAAAGTCAGCTCCTCTGAAGTCCCATATTTTTGCCTTGGAATGGGATGATTTGGATGTAGTGGCCAAATTGAACCATATCATGTGATGGTCACTGGCCCCCAGGTGACCTTCTACCTGGAGATCTGTGATCCCTTCCCTGTTAGTCAGTACTAGATCTTGGATAGCCCTGTCTCTTGTGGGTTATTGTACCAGTTGTTTGAGGCACTCCCCCTGCAGGGAATCCACCATGTGTTTAGTTCTGGCAGATGATCCTGCTGGTATTGACCAATCTGTATCTGGCATGTTGAAGTCTCCCATTATCAGAACCTCCCCTTTAGCTGTCATGTTTTGTATATCTTCTAACAGTAATGTGTCTATGTCCTCCCCCTGGTCTGGGGGCCTGTAGACAACCCCAGTTCTTATGGCTGTCCCATTTCCTGTTTCTCGAGTGACCCACAGTTCTTCTGGCTCCTTATGTATATTCTGAATTTCTGTAGCTTTGATATTTTCATTGACATACAGGGCCACTCCACCCACCTTTTTTGCACCTCGGTCTCTTCTGAACAGTACATAGCCAGGTACTGAAGTCTCCCAAGTGTGGTTACTGGTAAACCATGTATCACTAATTGCTACTATGTCCAGTTTAGCCTCTGACATTCTTGCCTGCAGGTCTGGGATCTTTTTTCCCAGGCTGTGAGCATTTGTGTACATGATTTTCCATTGGCCAGATTTCGGTGTATTAGTTGTCGGGTGAGGTTTGGCATTTCTCCTGTGCATCGTATGGGGAGACAAACCTTTTTACTTACCCGATGATACAAATGAACTGCAAACATGTTGAATCCCTGTTTGACCACTAGCTGAGGGTGAAGGGTGTTCTTCCCATTCGACGCATGGGGTGCTGCACCCCCTTCCCATTTGCTAGTTTAAGATCAGGTATACATTTGGGACTAGTATAGAGAACAAGGTCATCTGCATACAGCAGAGATGAGCAAGAGGTGGCACAGAGATACTGCATATTTCATTTATGAAAACAGTGAAGACAAGGGGGGACAAGTATGAAGCCTTGAGGTACTCCTATTTTAATAGTGAAAAGTTCAGAGACAGCAGAGTTATATCTGAAAAATTGTTGTCTGTTGGTTAGGTAGCTATTATACCATGTAACAAACTCAGGAGAGAAACCAAAGGAATGCATCTTGGCTTGAGGAAGAGGTGGTCAACAATGTCAAAAGCCTTTGTGAGGTCAATGAAAATTGGTCTATTTAGTAGGCAATTGCTCATAGAGATTTTTGTGTTGTTAGTGAATTTATGGAGTGCAGTGACGGTACTGTGCCTCTTCCAAAAGCCATGCTGGGCATCAGAGAGAAGGTTCCAATCATGTAGGAAGGAAACAGTTTGTGTAGAAACAAGTTTCTCAACATTCTTGCTTAGGACTGACAGTATGGGAATGGGATGATAGTTTGAGATGATTTGGGGTTCCCCTTTCTTAAGGAGCTGGTGACACATTCAGGAGAACATTAACAAAACATAATATTTAGGCACTGTGCAGCTTGTAGTTCCCATTATTTCTGTATTCCTCCTCCCCATTATTTAGTAGTGAGGTAATCTGCATGAGAACAAGATCTTTGCTCCTGAAGAGTTGATCTATTTCTGCTGCTTTCTCCCTACCTGAAGTCATAGAACACTGCTTGTGACCATCACAGTTACTCCTATGGCAAAAGTTTGCTATGTGACAACAGAGGATTGTGACTTGAAGTAGTAAGTACTGTAAGCTACAGAGGTAGATAAACTCAAAATGAACTCTAAGCAACAACGATCATATATTCATATACATTTTTTTAGTAATACATTGTAGGGAGGAGAACTATATAAAATATAAGTGGAATTCAAGCAGAATTGTACCTAATTATTATGTTTTTTTAAAGTTTTCTTTTAGGCATCAGAAGCTCTTTAAAGACAGGGATGATCCAAGCAATCCTCCAGATGTCAGGAACAATGCCAGAGCAAAGGGATAGATTGAAGATTCTGGCCAGTGGAGAAGCAAGGACAGATGCAACCAGTTTAAGTAGCCTGGGCTCTAGGTTATCAGCACCAGTGCTACTACTGGAAGAGAATGAGCTTAGCAGGCTGTAGACTTCCAGGATAGATACAGAACAGAAACAGAATAGGGGAGAGGAGTAAGTTGTATCAGAAGTGGAGGTGGTGGCTTTGGCAGGAGGAGTAGGGATAGGAACTCGGGGACTAGAGTCGGGATTTGTATAACTGGATAAATCAGAAAAATGATGGTTGTTTGCCTTAAATTTTTTTTTTCTTTATTATCTGCTGAACTTGAATTTAGAGCCTGTATAGGGTATGTTGTTTCCTGTGTCCATCTTTTTTATAAAGTTAAGACAATCATCTGCAGCTGAATCCTAGCTGTGACAGTAGCCAAAATAGATTCTGGGATGCGGCTCAGATAGATGTCTGTGTGTAACGTTTTGTTGGGAAAGCAGCAGGATCAACATAATAAAAACATAAATTTAACAATAGCAAAGTTAGTGAAAATTACTATTTTACCAGGAAAGTTCTATTCAGGGGCAGTCGCATATTGAGTTGTAGGACCTTTGAAAATTATCCTTAACCCTCAACTACTAGGCCAACCAGTCTCCAAAAACTATTACTATAGTATTATTATTTACCATTATCATCAGTATCTACATTTACCAATTAAAGACTCTATTCTTAAGTAGTTTTTGTCTTTTTTTGCCTATGTAAGAAACATTAAGAATAAGGTTATTATTCCTCATCAGAGCTGAATTTTATTTTTGCTATGCAGTTGTTTTTTTCTCTCATTCATTCTATCACAAGCATGAAACAATGACAGAGAACATATTACGCTAACAGGTTAGGTTAATGTTTCTATTTTAAATTTCTTTAATTAACACTTTCAATCGATTTCCTTTAAACATAAATGGCGAAAGGAACATGTACACAAAACTCCTCTTATTTCATACAGTCAGATTTGGGAAATTATGAATGAAAATGATGACATATAATGCATTACTCTTACCATTAACACATTAATTAACCTTCATATACAAGTTAATTCTGCTTAGAAATTATCTTTACAGAGCACGCTAAATCAACTGAACTGCTGCTTTAAGTTTTGTATCATACAATCATTGAGTCATTCAGAAATTATTTACATAATTACAATACATGGGGGCATGGCTTGGCCACCTAGAAAGTGGCAGTATAACTCCTGAACTCATCCCTATCTGAGAACAATCCGCGGTGGGTCTGCCTAATGCTGGGATCTGAACCCTCTCTTCTCACAAAATCTAGCTCAGGAAACTGTAGCCAATCTTCCTGTGTGACTTTTTCTGATGGTACCATAGAATAACATACCCTTTGCAAGCCAGTTACTCGCGAGTTGCTCCATTCAAGTAGGCCGTGGAGGCCTCGGGCCTAGTTCTCGGAAATCCTGACATATTGGTTCCACTCAGCCTACCAACGCAGCCTACACCAGCACATCTACCAGCTCAATTGCCCCAGAATGCTGTGGTGACAGGGACTTCTTTACCTGCACTGTCTCCAACTCAATGTGCTACCACTCAGCCATCCTCTGTGGGAGAATTGCTAAATTACATCACCCATATGCTAGAGACGGTTTTGTTACGAGTCGATGATATCAGTACAACCTTAACAGGTACTACTTCAGATGTACCCCAACTACAAGACTGCCTAAATGTGGTGGAGCAACGGGTGGAAACCCTTGAGATGCAGCAAGCTAAATTAGAACACAGAGTGCGGATGCAAGATCTAAAAATTGAAACACTTCTAACCAGAGTAGAAGATCAAGAAAACAGGGGCTGTCGTAAAAACCTCCATATTATTGTTGTCCCCATAGGGCTCTGAAGGTGCGTCCATGGAGAGATTTCTCAACGATATGCTTCCTAAGATGTTAGAGGAGTGGTGGGGAGGACAGTTGAAATTGAAAGAGCCCATCATATTGCAGGGAGAAAGGATAGACAGACACTAGTTCCACGGCCAATTGTGGCATATTTCCTGCGATATTCTACCAAGAAGCGCATACTAAGAGCTGCTCAGGACCTAGGTGAAATTCAGTGGCACATGGCCGTGGTCTCTATATACACAGACTTTGCACAAGAGACAGCAAGTAGGTGCAGAGCCTATGGCCCCCTCAAGAAAATACTGGCTGCCCATAACTTCCACTATAGATTTAAAGGTCTTACCAAGTTGTTGGTGTCTCAGGAGGAGAGGGAGCTGCTAGCAGACATGCCCAACGAAATCGAATGATGAGCATCCAAGTTCTGGCCTAATCTGCCTCTTCAAACTACATATCACAGAAGGCTCTGAGACCCTTCTGATACAAGCACTCGGAACTGAAACTCTTGGATGCAGAACCCAGGGGGTTGTTATGTAACCGGACCAGGTCCCTGCTCAGATGGTTCCCCCAGAGCAAAGACCCTACTATAGGACATATGCCTGCATTTAAGCCATCTGTTTGCTTGGGCAAACACTCCTCCCTCCCAGAAGTACCAGGTCAACTACACGCCGACAACAACAATGATCCAGAAGTGGCCAGCACCTGTCTCCTGAGCAGCAAAGAGCAGCTCCACCTGCAAAGATGTCCAGGGATGAATCTTCCATAACCCGATCGGAATGCCCTTTGAAAACACTGTAGTTTTCTTCCACCAGTCAAGAGAGCTGTATGGATTGGGCTGATATACCAGAATCCTCCCTTTTAGAAGCAGCGGACATTTCCAGACAGCTCAAACCAGGAAATAAATTGTATGCTGCTGTGGTTGCTTCTAAGGAACTTCTTGATCCTGATTGTGGCTCTCAACGGACACTGAACCAAGACATGGAGTCCCCTGGCTGATCTTCAGACTGTACTAACTGTACTATGTAATGTCTTGATTGAATGGGTGTACTTCATTTTTTATAACTGGACGTTTAGGGGCATAGAAGGGGACCTCTCCTCTATTACTGGAACTCCTTGGGTTAAGTTGCTTTAATGGGGACAGAACCCCCCCCCCATGACCTAAGGGATGGATGATCCCTTCCCTACCCCATTACCCTCTTAGCCTGTCAGTCTAGTTGGGTCTACTACATTTGTGCTGCTAGGCCCCTCATAGCTTGCAGTCTGCAACAATGAGGATCCTGCATTAGGAACTTGATTGATATAAGTGCAAAGATGTGATTATAGATAGTCTGGCCCTCATGTTTTCGATTGGGGAAGTTTCCCAATTCCCCCTCACCCTCTTTCCTTCCTCACACCCCCCCCCTTCCTACTTCACTCACATCCCTCCCCAGGATTATACTTTCTCCTCGGGAATTGTTCCCCAGATGAGGACTACTGAGTTCACTCTAGGTTGTCTCTCTCCTCTCTGATCCTTGAGCGTAGACGCCAGCGTAGCTGAGGATACTGTCTTTGTTATATCCTCTTTCGCTGAGGCATCTGTAGCTTTTAGCATTTAATTGCTTTCTGGATTTGTTGTATTACCCCTTGCATAACTGGGCTCTGTTTAGATAGGGCAGTTATCTGTGTCTGTCAGTTTATTCATCTAGTTTGTGTTAGTCATAACTGTTACTGAATACACTTCCTGAAGATACCATTGTTAACTGATACTTTCTCTCTTATCTCAGTGTGTAGTACCTCCTCGGTATTTGCCAGCAGGTTACAGAAGGTCTGATAGGCTGTAACTTTTGAACATATTGCTAGTGCTGTCTGTATTCCACTTAGCTGCAACTGGGTAAGTCACACATTATATCTGGCTCCTCTATTACTATGTCCTCATCTAATGTACAGAGTCTACATCTGGTGTCATGGAATGTAAAGGGCCTTAATCACTGCATAAAACATACTAAGGTGCTTCAGCATTTGTGTTCCCTGCACACAGATGTGGCCCTACTACAGGAAACACACCTTCTCAATAAGTCCATCCTATGGCTCAGGAAATCATGGGTAGGGGTTATACATGCCAGCTCGGCTTCCTCTAAATCAAAAGGGGTAGCTATCCTTATACGGAGATCGAGCATATGGACAGTAGAAGAGTCTCTCTCTGATAAACAGGGGTGGTGGTGTAGGAACAAAGGCTTATAATATCACTTTTTATAAGAATGCACTTGGATTCACCTCGGGCCTTACCCAAACATAATTTCATAAATTACCAAAAATAATAAATATTCACATGTGATATTATCCTATGCTCTCCAGATTAAAAAATGATGGTGAAAAACACTGTTACCACACTTTGGATGATATAAGAGATAAATATATTTTATTCACATATGTCCAAGTCCTAAATATTCGTAACTAGCATAAATATCAAGCATAATAAAAATTATGCAAACATAAACTGTAATGTAAACAAAACATGTTTTAGAAAATCAAGTAAATCAGATTAAACAAATAAATCAAATACATTTTAGCAAAAAAGCAATGTAAATGAATAAGCACAATTCAGCATAATAAATTACAGTTTATGCTATTTCTTTAGCATACTTATAAATAGCATGACTTTTTTTTTTACTATGAGAACTTGCAATTCATTACACTAGTGTTTCAGATTATCTTGGTAAGATACTTGCTTAAACTTTATAGTATGAAAAAGGTATTTTCTTTAGATTTTTTTTTTTTGAAATTAAAGTTTATTGGGTTTTCAAACAACAACCAAAAACCCCCCACCTAAACCCCCCATCCCCCGGCCCTTCCCACCAAAAAGACCACCCCCACCTCCCAACAGTAAAAGGAAAAAGAAACCCCAACCCCCATTAACATGCAAATAAGGAAAGGATCTACCCTAATACGCCCACCCCACCTCCACCACCCTCCTCCTCCCTCCCCTCTACAGGTGCGCCATCCCAATATGGAAAATATTCTGGGTAATACAGACAATCATCTTTGATAGTACAATCATCAATATCAACAAGGTTACAAGGTAATGAACGTAACCAAAATAGAGATATTTATGTGGACTACAGGGATCAGGTCTCAGGTTCACTAGTGCAGACATAATGCCTGAATTTTACCCCATCTTTTCCGAAACCGGTCCATCCGATCATTCAGACTGGCAATCAAACTCTCCGAATTGAAAAACGTAATGAGTTCAATCAGCCAATCTGCATACGACAAGGCCAGTTGATCTGTCCAATGTCTCAAGACTAATTTCTTGACCGCCATGGACACCAAAGCCATATGATATCGACATTCTACACTATCTATACGAGAATATTCACCTAGAATGCAAATCTCCGAAGAGAAAAAGCCTGACAGACCCAGAAGGGGATCTAGTCTATCCCGAACAAGGGACCACAAAGGGCAACCTTTAGGACAATCCCAGAACATATGAATAAGGTTACCTTCTCCTTGTGAACATCTAGAGCAAGTCGGGTGGGGAGTTTTTAAGCTTGAAAAGTTTGGCAGGGGTATAATACAGGTTATTAACAATATAGTATTGGGTTAACCGTAGTCTATCCTGGGTATGATACCTATGTATGTCCTTCCATATACAAGGCCAACTCAAAGAGGCACCAGGTAACAAGTGTGCCCAAACACTAGAGCCCTCAACAATCTCAGGAAATTTGTAATTCAAAAGGAAGGAATAAATCAAGGAGATGGAGTGGGACTGAGAAGCAAGATTAATAATTTGCGCAAAAAAGGGATAGGCCACAGAGTCTCTAGAAATGGTACCAAATTTCCCAGCAATAAGATGTCTTAATTGGTACACTTTAAAGACCCCTCTACTGGGAATGCCAAACTTATCCAGTATATCACCAGAAGAAAGAAGGGATCCCTGATTAAAGAAATGCTCCACTTTGGCCTCTCTAATCTGTGGGAGCCAATCTGGCGTAAGCCAGGAACTATCCAACTTTATATTCGGATTGAGAATTACCGGCTGACCCTGATCCGAGACACAAGAAATGTGGAAAGATACCAAACATTGAGCCAGTGACGTAAGGGCAACTAGAATCGTGCTATCGGTCACCCACTGTGAGACTGCTGCTGGAGGAGTATGAAGTATAGCATAACTATCGAGTTTAGCCTCAGAGAGAAGCGAACGCTCAATCTGGAGCCAAATTGGACAAGATATTGTGGAATTTGTAGAGAACCATCTCCCCAATTTAGAAAGATGAGTCACTAATGGTAAAGTAGAAGATTAGGTAATCGAAGACCACCTTTTCTTCTTTAGGAAGAGATAGCTTAGCATATGAGCTCAACGCCTCTTCCCACGCCAGATAAAATTAGAAAGCATAGTATGAAGCTGCTGAAAGTAGGTGATAGGAGCCAAAGATTTAACAAATTCAATGGGTAAAAGATCCGGGAGGACATTCATTTTAATAATATTGATCCGGCCCCAAAGAGAGAGAGAGGGAGGCAGACCATCGCTGCAGATCCTGATAAACCAGACTTTTAATTCTATCCAAATTTAACTTCCTCAAAAGAGAGGGATCAGTCGAAAAATGAATCCTCAAATACTAATGGATCTAGGGCCCACTCATCCCAAAGGAGATAAACTCCTGCTTATTAGTGTAAACATTTAAAGGGAAAATTTCGGACTTAGAAATATTCAATTGTATTGAGAGAAAAAAACGAATTGTTCAATAATGTCGATCGCTGCTTTTAAAGACTTTGCCGGGTATTCTAAATACAGAAGTATGTCATCTGCATAAGCAGAGAGCACCAGTTTCTGCTGTTGTAATATACAACCTCTAACCTGGGGGGATATTTTAAGTCTAATAAGCAACGGTTCCAGATATAAATTAAACAACAAAGGCGAAAGGGGGCACCCCTGTCTAGTATCAGTGTGTAAACGGAAAAGAGGGGAAAAAACCCCATTACAATAAATTTTAGCTGAGGGGGAGCCATAAAACATCTGAACCCTTTTCAGAAATGGTACTGGAAATCCCATCCTCCCCATCACGGCCCAAAGGAAGGTCCAGTCCACTCGATCAAAGGCCTTCTCTGCATCGAGAGAGACCAAAGATACCGGATAAAGGACTGATTGGGCATACTGGGAAATATGAGACAAGAGCCTTAAATGGTCTGCAGCAGACCTGCCAGAAACAAAACCTACTTGCTCGGGGCTAAGTAAACAAATCCAGACTTTCTTAATTCTTTCGGCTAATATCTTAGCAAGAATTTTCATGTCATAATTTTGAAGGGAGATAGGCCTATAATTTGCCGGATCCGTGGGAATTTTATCAGGTTTGGGAATCAAGATAATTGTAGCCTCAAACAAGGTGGGATCTATTACGACAGAAACCGATAAATAATCATATAACTTAAGGAGGATAGGTGCCAGCTCTTTAACGAAAACCTTATAAAAATTAGCGGGGAAGCCATCAGGGCCAGGTGCTTTGTCAGGAGCCATAGAAGTAATAGTCCTTTCTATCTCCTCCAATGAAATAGGATCCAATAGGATTTCCTGTTGGGACGCTGACAAACAAGGAATGTCGACATCTTCCAAATACGTGTTAATATTTGAGATAGGTGCAGACGATGGGGACTTACTATAGAGGTCCAAGTAATATCTCTCAAAAATACGGGCAATACCTCTAGGGGAGGATACTGTAGAACCAGATGGGGAAAGCAGAGAAGGGATTATCCTAAAGCCTTCCAACACCTGCAAGTGCAAGGCCAAAAGTTTCCCAGCCTTTTCCCCATGATCAAGATATTTAGCTTGAGTTCTTATCAAACAGTACTCCGTTTTTTCTTTCAAGAGATCCATATACTCACGCTTAGCTATCAAAAGATCCTTAAGGGCCAGTAACGAAGAGGTTGAAGAGTAAATAGCTTCCAGCTCTCTAATTTTACTCATTAAGGACAAAGATTTTGCCAAGCGAGCTTTCTTCCTGGAGGAGGCCATTTTTATTAACTCACCCCTGAGATAGCACTTCAAAGAGCACCAAACTAAATCAAGTCTCGGGGTAGAATTCAGGTTCTCCGCCAGGAAGAAAGAAATCAAAGACTTAATATTGGAGACAATTTGAGAGTCTTTCAACAGCTGAGTGTTTAACCTCCAGATGGAGTCCTGACAAAACTCAGGGTCTAAAGAAAGTCTGATCCAAACTATGGCATGATCCGAGAAAATGATTGGATCAATACCGGACTGAAGAAGACTGGGAAGAAAGGATTTACTAGTTAAAACAAAGTCTATTCTCGATTTTGAACCATGCGGCTGAGAAAGAAAAGAGAAAGCATGACAAGAAGGATTAGAAAGCCTCCATGGGTCACATAGCCCTAACATTGACAATAACTCCTGAAGGGCTCTCTGGGCAGGAGAAGGGGGTCGTTTATCCTGAGGTTCCTTATCCAATATAGACGAAAGTGGGACATTCCAGTCCCCTCCCAATATAAGCTGAGAAGGGAGAAAATTAGAAACCTTGGCCCAGATATTCAAAAGGGTTGCACCATGCGCAACAGGGTTGCGCCATGCGCAAGTCCAAAATGCGCCATTCTGCGATATTCAGCAGGAGGCAGTTACGCCACTGGCACCAGGTTGAGCAAGAGAGCAATGCAAATGAATGCATGCTCAACAGGAGGGGGAGGATCCATGCATAACCCGCGCAACCTGATATTCAGTCGGGTTGGCGCAGGAGTTGTGCATCGCCAACCCCAAGCTGCGCCCGCATGCTTCTGAGCCAAAAAAAGGCTTAATTCGAGGCCACCCACAGGTGAGCTGCTGCAGGTGGATGCTGCGCCACCGGCGCGGGGGGGAGCGGGTGGAGGGGCTTGGTGGGTGGGGGGGACCAGACACCAGGGAGATGTTTGGGGGTTCTGTTGTGACATTCTGCCCGCCGATCGGGCTTTTACGGTCCACTGACCACCAGGGAGTTATTCGCTGGGGGAGGGTTACATTCGCCCGCGATCGGGCACTGGGGGTTATACAGGTTCTGCCCGCGATCGGGCACTGGGGGTTTATACAGTTCTGCCCGTGATCGGGCTGTGGAGGTGTGGGGGGCATAATCAGATACCCGCGATCGGGCTGTGGGAGGTGGGGGGCATAACTGTGATGCCCTGCGATCGGCTGCAGTAGTGTGCTGCCGTCCCATGGCTGCTGCCTGGCAGGGTGGCCAGGAGCAAGTCCTCGGGATCGGCGACCTACATGCAATGGCATGCAAATGGGCTTACAAGAGATGCAAATGCCCCCTGCGCCTTGCATAAATTATGGCCCCATTTGCATGTCACCTTTTGAATATCGGAAATTTGCGCATGGCGCAATGGTACTTGCGCCACCGCAAGTTGAATGCTCAACTCTGGCAACTTGCGGTAGCGCAAGTTCCACTGTGCCATGCGCAAGTGCTGTGGCTCGGGGGCGATATTCAAAGGAGTTGCTCAACAGCGCAACTCCTTTGAATATCACCCCGGCCACACCCCTGTGCAACTATTTTGAGCAGCGCAAGGGCTTGCGCCTCAGACTGGTGCAGTTTGAATATCTGGGCCCTTATCTGCAAGAGACATAAAAAATTCTGGGCTCCCTCCCACCGGTCCATATACCGAACCTAGAACAACACTGCCACCGTTGAGAGTACCCCTAACCAGAATAAACCTCCCCTCTGGGTCTGAAATAATCAGTTCTTTCATGAATAAAACATGTTTTTTAATGAGAACAGCAACACCTTTACTAAGACTGGAATTCCCAGCCAGATAAATCTGGGAAAAACCAGAGCGAGATAGGAGTTTGTTGTCTGCATGGCTTAGATGCATTTCTTGGAGAAAAAGAATATCAACTTGCAACAATGAGCAGTGGTTGAAGATCTGAGACCGCTTGACCCGATCCCTGAGTCCGCGCACATTCCAAGAGACTATTTTAATTGTATTATTAGCCATTTTAAATACCAAATAAAGAAAACATGCACCCAGAAAAGATCAATAATAAAAAGAGAAGAAAGGCACACCAAAGCTAAATGAGCCCAGAGTTTAACAGTCCGCCAGCACCCCCCAGAATAAACAACCAATGAAAAAAGCCCCACCAAACTGACCAAGATAAGAAAATACCACACTCTAAGCTGGCAAACTGAACCTAACCACCCAAAGCCCACCCACCCCACATTATTATCCCCAAAAACCTATCCCACCCAAAATGCCTCAATAACAACTATCATCTAAATAATGCGACCTATAATAGTACAGCAATACTTGCAAAACACAGTGAACATGCAGTAACATCCCCGCCCCACCCCCAACTCCTCCAAACTACCCCACAGATGACTTAAACAAAAGGAGTAGACAGCAGAGCCCAACCACCCACCCCCAACCCAGATCTTAAACCCGAAAGCAATTATTTACACCGGGAACCAGGGCAAGGACCAAACCGATTCAGGCAAAAGAAAAGGGCCCTGACCACCCGACCCCAATGCGTAACCTCTGAAACCCCAGTAGTGACTGGCCAGGCCAAAGGAGGGAAGCATAACCCAGAAATTTAGCTCCACGGCCAAGGGCTCAACCCCACAAAGATAACCAGCAGTACTCCCACCACCGGGTGAGGTTAGCCAAACCCCAACCTTAGGCTCACATTCCACATCCAGCAAGCCGCTAAAACTCCAGGCCCAAGCACCCCGCACCCCAATCACCAGCAATCAAAAGAACTGCAGAGAATAAGGGAACAAACCCCCACCCGTGATGCCTCCCCGCTGCCAGTAACAACGCACTCCATAACCAAGCCATCCGCAAGATCAACCAAAATCTCACTCACCCTCGAGAGACTATGACCGCACGCAGAGGTAGCTTGAGCTGGAAGCAGAGCAAAAATCTAAGAGAGCTCGCCGACTAGGCCCGATGTTTCAGGGGGGAACTATATCGATGCTGGACCAAACCAGTCCCACCGCCAGGAAGTTACCCCAGAGGAACCACCACTCAGCAAATAGGTTCCAGAAATGCAAAACACACCAAGGCCCGGCGGAAGAGCTCTCACCCCAACCCACAGAGCAGCGCCCAGCCACCCCAACCAGCCAACAAGGATCCACCAGGTAAGGGCCAAACCAGACAGTGGGGAGACTTATCGAGCCCAAAATCACCAACGAGGGAAATAGAGGAGATTTGGCACTAAGGTCATACAACCAGATTAGGGTAGAACAGAGAGTAGACCATAAAATAAAAGAAGAGATAAAGGGGAGAACTAAGCATCCAACTAAGATTAGACCCCAAAAGAGTGATGGCAATGCAAAAATATATAAAAGTACATAATGTCTCTCAGCCAGAATTCTTAAATAAGTCCGGAAGCTTAACAGCCAGATCCTTCATAGCCACCTCAGGGGAGCTGTAGCTGTAGGTAGAGCCTCCAAATGTGACCTTTAGCGTCGCCGGATAAATCATTCTAAAGGGGATGGAGGCGGCAATTAATTTCTGGACTGCAGGATGGAAGGCCGCCCTCTTCTCTCTGGTTTCCTTTGGGAGGTTCTGGGTAATCCATATTCTGGTCGATCCCCACAATAGCTCTTTTAACTCTCAAGACTTGCTGTAGACATGTTGTCTCTCTATGTAATTTAAAAACTTCATAATAATAGGACGCGGTGGGGATCCAGACGGGGGTCGAGGCCTCAGCGAACGGTGGGCCCGCTCCAGGTGATACAAGGGGCTGATTGGTGACGGGCCTACTACTTTAGACAGGAACCTCTGGAGAAAGGCTAGTAGATCTGGGCCCTCTTCCATCTCAGGTAAACCCAGGATCAGGAGATTATTCCGATGATTGCGCCCCTCTAAGTCCTCAGTTTTGCCTGAAGCTTTTAATCTGTTGTTTAAGCTCAGAGACCTCCAATTCTGCCTTAGGTCTCCATTGCTCTATAGAGAACACTCTGGCCTCCGGATCAGACACTCGGATAGAAACCGAGGACAGGTCGCCTCAAGAGATTTAAGTTCACCGCCAACTCTTGTAAAATTTCCTTCACTGGGGTCAATTTTGTAGAAATCTATCCTCCATAAGAGGGTTGGGTAGCTGCAGTTTATCCCCACTCCGCTCCAGTTTTGAACCACCCTGGTTGCGCTGTTTCTTAGCTGCTTTTTCAGGAGATGTGGGTATGATGTCTGATGGAGGCCTGTTTCCCATCCACCTCCATCCTGTTAATTTAAACGGTCTACTGCAGACAGACTTCACTCCCACTTGGTAGAGGGCGTATATCAAGTCCTTTAATATCGATATCAGTCGATTAAAGCGCCGGGGAGTTATAAAAAACTGGCGATTAGAGCAGCAGGAGGGAAGAGCTCTAGGCATCAGCTGCTGCCTAGCTGGCTGCCATTACGTGACCCCTTCTTTAGATTTAAATTCAAGCTTAACCATACACCCAAGGTTTGGAGCTAAAATGCACTAAGTTATCACCCCAGATAGCCAAATAAGTACTAATACTAAGATAAAGGAATACTTATGTTTTAGTTATCTGTAGATGTGGTCTTCTACTTTTTAGCTTTCACAGTCTTGGTGAGAACTTTTGGTTTTGGATGACAAATGTCCTTGTTGGTGAGTTTGGCTTTAGTCTGCTGTCTTTTTCCCTTGAACCTGTAACTGTAGAGTCTTTTGACATCAATTACGCAAATGCAGGCTGGATCCTTCTTGCTTGATGTCACAAATCATCAAAAGTCACTTCAGGAATTACTGGGAGAAATTGGACAACAAGATTTCAGCAGTTCAGCGCAGTCTGTAGAAAGATCTCTCCCTGTGGACAGCAATGTTGTTTTGGGTAACTGGACTGTGTGACTCTTTTCTGTTTCAGTTAATTTCTGCTTTTGAACCTGCAACTCTGGACTCACTGCTATTTAACAGCACTGCAGGCTTGCTGGCTGGTAAATTCCAAAGTCAGTTTCTTGTTCAGGCTTTTAACAGAAATTCCAAAACATTACTTTTAGTCCAAATTCTCAATATGCAAAACATAGGCCTTGCTTGATCCAATACTGGAAAAAAGTACTTTCGGTAACTGACAGTTGCAGCAGCTGGTTTAGCACCCCTTGTGGTGGCAGTATCAAAGCCCAAATAATGTTTCCAGCAGGTGTGGCTTCAGGCTTTTAGTCTAGAAAAAGTCCAAACTCATCAAAAATTGTCAGGATATTGAACACAGGTCTTCACACACCAAAGAATTAAGCAGTTCTGGGCCAGCTTTGCCAGCATCCCATTTATGTCCCACTTACTGGGCGACATTACCATCAAGTTATGATTGGTCTGAGCACTCTTTGAGGGTGCTACTTTTAGCCACTCCTAAGCCATTTTTTTTAATATGACATCATCCTGAAAAACTATTTTTGATATAAAATAATTTTTCTTTCTTACACCTACATGCACCTTTGTACATATATAAGACTCACAATTTTAGATGCAACTAAAGGAGAGGATTCATTTGAGACCAAACATGATGGTGTCAATTCTAACATAAAATCTATAATTTATAAAAGCATTATAAACATTTTCCTTTATAGATATCTAAAAAGTATTTACAGATTTCAGAAGTACATTTTTTCCTGCTTAAAATGATTTTACTTTGGCATACCTGCTATAATTAGGAACTGCATAAATTTAGTAAACTTCTTTAAGACAGGGATTTCCTTTGTTCTTTTCTTAAAGACATCAACCACTGTCAGAAAAGTTAATTCACAGTAAACTTTTAGACGGTCTTTCTCTCTATAGCAACAAACTACAGATTTAGTATCCAACTTGTTAGACTTCCTAAGATGGGGGTCACGTGATGCAGTGCACCTAGAAGCAGCACTACTCTGAAGCTCCCACCTATCGATCACTTAAATAATCTTATTTTGCCCTAACAATATTACAGAGTGAACTCCAGACTCTGGTTCTATATTGTGTTAGTCTTCAGGGTCTCAGCAATTGTTACTGTGTCCGTCTACTGCATCGTTTTCGGCTTTACAGTCGAGATGGAGGCTGAGATGAAACAGGCCAGAATCAGACACACGCCACCGGCTACCCCAGAAAAAACTGCCAGGAAGTCCAAGCAGCAAAGCTCTGGGAGTACTTCCAAATCTGGCTTCTCCAGTTCCTCTGCAATTCCCCTAACAGAGGATCGCTTCCTTCAAGAATTGATGCCTTTTAGAGAAACCCTGGAAGACATCTCCACGGAATTGAAATCACTTCGAGGGGACCTAAGCACTCTGTCGCTAAGAATGGGAGATTCTGAAGCTAGAACCACCTCTCTGGAATGGTGGAAAGAGAAAACAGATCCTGAAATTGCTCACCTTTGGCAACAATTAAATAAGCTGCAATCAAAAACCGAAGATTTGGAGGGAAGAAGTAGAAGGAATAATGTCCTGATACTTGGCCTACCCAAAGCAGAGGACGGTGCTGACATTATCGGCTTTCTCCAGAAGTTTCTCACCAAGATCGTCAGCCCGCCCCCCCCCCAAATCCACAGTATCATATAGAGCGGGCCCATCGCTTTCAGGCCGAAACCTCCACCTGGAGCACCACCAAGGCCTATAATTGTGAGACTTTTAAGCTACCTGGAGAAACAGCACATCATGTTAAAATCAAAAGAGCTTCAAGCCATTTTATGGGGCAATGCCAAACTGAGGATAACTCAAGACCTCCCCTTCGAAACTCGCGCCAAAAGCGGTCTGCATTTCATCCTGTAGTCAGCAAGTTAATAGCTGCAGGAATTCACTTTAAGATGCTGTACCCTGCTAAACTACAGGCAATTGATGGAGTATGGTTTTCCTATGAATCCCCGGAGCAAGCAGCCACGGACCTCGCAGTCAAGTTACCTAACCTATTTAAGACTGGCTGAACTGTTATCTCATGTACCAGAGGCTATTATTCTTTAATCTTTTGGAAGCAATTTGTGTACCTGTTAAGAGACCCTTTTCCCCTTCTCTTTTCTCCTTCTTTATTTTGCCTTTTCAGGCTGGTTGCGGGGGTCGGTGGGATGCCTTGAGGCCTAGTAGGCCTGATTCAGTGGTGGGAATGCCTGGGTGCTTCCGAAGGAGGGGTGTAGGAACCTTTGTTTAGTGAGCGTTTCCCTATGCCGTTAATAGGGATGGTTGTTTCTGTCCCATAGAATTTTAGGCACCCAGTCACTTCCTTATCCTTCCGAGGTTGGAGAAGTCTCACAGATAGCAGTAATGCCATGAGGTAAGGGGATATTGGAGACATCTAGCCCTCTGAAGCTAGTTTTACAGGGGCACATGGGACTCAAATGGCATCTCCTGGAGCAACACCCATGACTTAAAGTAGGTTGCCCAAATTAAGCTTAAGATCAGCCAGTTTTTGCTTCCCTTAGACCTGGATTCATGACCCTTCAAATAATTTTGTGGAACCTGATTTAATGGCTTAGGGCGTACATTCACAGTCTCCATAAAGGGGTTGGTGGGTGGGGGGCTTTGGGATGGAGCAAGCTCAGGGAGAACTGCATATCGCAACAGGGAAGGGGGTGAAAGGCGTATTCCCAGGGATGCATGGTGAAGATAGTGAGTCTCAACTAATTCTGGCATACCTCTTTGAGGTAGCTTTAGGTATCAATGTTCAGACCTGGCATTTATATATAATCTTAGCTTCTCATTGAAAAGACGCCTATGGGGTTTGGTCCTTTACATTAGACATCGACATGTTTAAAACTACTTTCAAATGGGGTCCTTTTGTACATAGTTTGAGGGGTTTGTGGGGGGAGGGGGAGTCTTCTGGTCCAGATGCCTTTTCTGCTGATGTCAATGTGTGAGATTAAAATGGAACGGTTACTCCTATGCACATTTTCGGTATCCCAGACATACAAGGTAATTTACTGGGAGGGGCTTTCTTGTTTTAATATTATCTCTGTTCAAAGGGTGAGGAGGGTAGGGGAAGGGACTGGAGTGTGCCTTTTAGGGTTCTCTTTTCAATTACTGATTCATGCTTATTTGTCTTTTAACAAGATTGTTAATGACTTTAGTACCAATTAAAATTGCCACATGAAACGTTAGAGGTGTCAGGGACATGACTAAAAGATATCAAGTGCTCAAAAACTGCACCCTTTTAAATATTGATATTCTTTTGATGCAGGAACCCCACCTTCTAGCCACTGAAACAAATGGGTTACATAGACAGGGATTTTCCCAAATTTTTGCTGCCTGTGGGTCGTCATCGAGTAGGGGGGTGGCAATTCTGGTCAAGAGGAATATCTCGTTTGTAGTTGAGGAAAGTTTATCGGATCTGGAAGGCAGATTTATAATAGTTAAGGGCATGCTCAACAACACCATGGTGGTATTAGGTGCAATTTATGGCCCAGTTGGTGGCGATGCTGAGTTTCCTATGCGCTTGGCCAACAAGTTGAGCAGATTCCTGCCCTCCGTGTTAATTCTAGGTGGGGACTGGAATATCCCTCCAACACAGGATCTAGACAGAACCTACAGGCCATTAAAGCCCCTATCCCCTCCAGAACGAGCCCTGAGGGACTTCATGGGGCTACTGGGATTGTGTGATCCATGGCGCCTACTCAATCCCTCCAGTCAGCTTTTTTTCCTTCTATTCCCACGTTCACTAGTCGTGGTCCAGGTTAGACTACTTTCTAACCAGTACCTCGCTCTTAGCTGGCCTTCATCATACAGAAATCAAACCAATTGTTATATCAGACCATTCAATGGCATGGCTAGTGATTTCCCCTTGCCCGAGCACCCAAAGAGATACCACCTGGAAATTAAACAAACAACTTTTAAAAGAGGAAAGTATAGTCTCTCACATCAGGGACTTAATCTCTTCCTATATGGATATTAATAAGGGCTCCATTAAAAGGGACAATCAAATATGGTGCTCCTTCAAATGCTATCTCAGGGGGAAATTCATTAAGTTAGCTTCCAAATGGAAAAAACAAAAGGGAGGCTAGAGCTATCTCCTTGTTAAATCAAATCAGGGTGGCTGAAAGTACTCTATCTACTTCCTCCCCTGTAGGATTCTTGGAAACCCTACTGAAGCTTGGAAACAAATATACAGATTTGTTAAAAGAAAAGGCCGAATACGCCATCCTAAAAACCAAGGCCCGCTATTTTGACCAAGGCGAGAAACTGGGTAGACTGCTAGCCCTCCGTTTACGGGAATTAGAGAGCTCGAGGCTAATTCCTTCCTTGCAAGCACCGGATGGCTCTATCAAAACTTCCCCTCGTGATATTTCCCAGGTTTTCGAGAACTTCTATAAGGACCTATATAGTAAAGATCCCTCACAGGTCTCGCTCTCATGTATTGAACAATATTTGGAAGGCCTTAATCTCCCATCTCTCCAGGCAGGTCACTGTCAGACTCTGTCCTCTCCAATTACTTTGGGGGAGATAGAGGAGGCAATCAAGGGGCTTGCATTAGATAAATCGCCAGGTCCTGATGGCTTCCCCTCCAACTTCTACAAAACCTTTAGTAAAGAACTAGCTCCCTTCTTTTAAATTTGTTTAAACACATGTTCACTTTGGATTCTCTAGACCCCACCTTGCTGGAAGCTACGATAGTTCTTATCCCGAAACCTGATAAACCGCACAACAACCCAGCCAGTTATCGTCCAATTTCGTTACTAAATTATGACATCAAAATCTTAACAAAAATCTTGTCTCTCAGAATCAAAAGAGTTTGATCCCATCTGTTGAGTCCTGAACAGGTGGGATTTGTGCAGGGCCGATCTTCAGCTGATCATCTGCGAACCCTTTCACACATTTTTCATGTTGCCCAGGGCTCCCAGATCCCCATGGCCTTAATCTCATTAGATGCAGAAAAAGCTTTTGACAGAGTAAACTGGGAGTTCCTTTGGGCAACTCTTAAGAAGATGGGCTTCCCAACAGTTTTCATTA
Source organism: Neoceratodus forsteri (assembly GCA_016271365.2). Lineage (NCBI taxonomy): Eukaryota > Metazoa > Chordata > Ceratodontiformes > Ceratodontidae > Neoceratodus > Neoceratodus forsteri. The sequence continues at coordinate 743,893,282 of CM028133.1, read as the reverse complement.
GATGGATACAGACGGTATACTGAGCCCCCACTGCAAAAATTTACTGTAATGGAGTAGTTTCTTTGCGGTTCTCTCTATTTACTGGTACCAGGCAAGGTTGTCCCCATCTCCCTTTTTATTTAACTTATATCTGGAACCCCTTTTACTTAGTATTAAGCGCTCGCCCCAGGTTATGGGCTGTTTAGTGTACCAACAGCCTTTAACCCTTTCAGTGTATGCAGATGATATTCTTGTTCATTTGGCATATCCGGATGTATCGTTACCACATGCTTTACAAATGATCAGACAGTTCGGACTCATAGCCAATTATAAATTAAACCTATCAAAAACTGTGATATTTCCTTTAAGTGTCCTCACCCATCAAGTTAACTTCACTCATTTGGGCATGAAATGGTCCCCTCAGTCAATTAAATATCTAGGTATACATCTTTCTAATGACCCAGAGACTTTTAGGAAACTTAACCTAGATGATTTATTAACGAACATTCAGCAGGATTTTCAAAGATGGGTAAATCTCCCTTTTTCGATATGGGGTCGTATCAACATTATTAAAATGAACATGTTGTCCCGTCTTTTTTACCCTCTAAACTTAATGAATATTTGGCTCCCAATGTCTTATTTCTGACAATTTCATTCCACCCTCTCCAAATTTATCTGGCAGGGCAAACATCCTAGACGCTCTTTCTTAAAACTTGGTCTTCTTAAAGAGCTGGGCGGACTCCGTCTCCCCAACTTTATTTTCTACTATTGGGCGAGTCACCTGTCCAAAGTGGGCAGATGGTTCTCAGATACAGCCGAAGGAAACCTCCCTATCTGGCTACAGTTAGAGAGGAAACTTCTTGGTCTGCACAATCTCAATCCCTCTTGGCTATTTTTCTCCACCAGCTCTGCACTACCAAACTCAATACAAAATTCGGTGGTGGGAGTCTCCATTAAAGTTTTAGCCCAATGCTGGAATTTTTTTAATATTTCATCCAAAAGGGATACGGCTCAACCTCTCATTCAGAACCCGAACATTAAAATAGGGGGATCACTGCTTTCCCCTGACTGGCTTCCTCAGCTACAGGGTGTCCAAGTGGAGGATCTGTTTTCTCAGACTGTTCTCTTCTCTTCCCCTGATATAATGGCTAAATTTAATATTCATCAGAAACATATATTCAAAGTTTTCCAGCTGAGACACCTTACAGTGTCCAGCTTTGGAACCACATTTAAGCAGTCCCAGGTTAGGCCTTTCTTGGAACAGATATAGGAATACGCCAACAAATCCCATGGAATATCAGCAATGTATTCCTTCCTCTTGGGACTCAAATTCCCAAATGCCCTCCTGGGCTCTAAAATTTGGACTTCCTTCCTGCCGGATACCATTCCTATGTGGAGTCAGATCTGGAAGGATTTGCACAGATACCTTACCCAAGACAGGCATAGACTTATTCAGTATCATATTCTAAACAACATGTATTATACACCTGTCAAACTAGCCAGATTGGGTAGGCTTCCAGAGGCAATCGGTACCAGATGTGGTACATCTGAAGGGAATCTGACCCATATTTTCTGGCATTGTAACAAGGTGGCACCACTTTGGAATACTATTCAATCCAACCTAGGTCCTCTATTAGGACTGGGGGAATTGTTTACCATAGAGATATGTATTCTCAGGATGTTTTTGACTATTAAGATTAAGGAACATAGATTTCATATGGCCTTACTTTCTATTGTAGTTAAAAGATTGGTTCTTAAACATTGGGTAGACCAATTGGTTATAACATATGCCGAATGGTTGAAAGAAATGTCACTTTGTTTCAATACTGAGAGGCTGATAGCCAGTTCCCGGAATCGTATGGACTCATTCAATCACAAATGGGGTAAATTATACGCCTTATACTTGAATTAAGTTAGTGAAAATGCATGTCTCTGCTTACTGCTAATTGTTAATCTCCTTTTGGTATTGGTTAACTGCTGGTTTAAATTGTCTTGATCTCTCTCTGTTTTGTTGTGTTTATCAGACACACTCCAGGGGGTGAGGGGCTGGGTGAGGAGTGGGTCTGGGGAGGGGGGTTTCAGGGGTGTATTGGTACTGTTATTTTGATTTCATTTGATCCAGAAGCAGTCTGGTGCTATGCCATTCCTTGTGCATATTGGTTATTTTTATGTTTGGTTAATTTTTAGTTGTATTTTGGTTTGGTGTTTTGATGAAAACAATAAAGATGTAGAATTTCAAACAAAAAAGACTTCCTAAGATGTGAGCTATCACAGGATACTAGATTTGTCTAGTTTTCTAATAAGAAAATTATGTTAAATAAATTATATTCATAACTTTTGAATGTTTCATTCAGCAACTATAAAACTTGGTAAGCGTATTTATCATACTATTGTGCTATAACTGTCCAATTTTCATAGCGGCAGTACATTGCATCTTCAAACTATGAATACAACTTCTTATTTCTATACAGGGTAATGGGATTTTCAAAGTCTAAAACATTTTTTTTTTGTTTTGCTACCAGGCATATGTTTTCTTAACTTGATCATAGCCATGGATACCTAGCTCCACCTATGGCTTTTACTATAAATTTACCTATAACTCTGTCATTCAAGGCTTGGACAACACAGAGATGATCCTGGAATGTGGCAGGCCCCCTTAGAACAACATTGCACTACATGCTTAGCCTGGAAGGTGTCCATTTATATCATGGCTTAAAAAAACAAAATGGAGTTTCATCTCTATTCCCTTAGACCTCCTCTAGCATATGGTAAAGTGCTGCTCATGGAACAGAAATATTTTCCTTTAAAGCATTAAAACCAGGTACCTTGTCTTAAAGTTTAAATAACTAACACTTTTTGTTTTCTCGTAGGAATTTATGCAAACAATACTCTTAATCAGAAATTAGTCCCATATAAAAATCAGATAAAATAATAATTAAAAATCAGTTCTTGAAGATAAAAATAAAATATGTTTTCCTTCAAGGCTTTTGTCCCTACATTTCCCCCTTTTTGAATTAAAACGCACCCCAAAAATACATTTGCAATTCAAAATGATAATCCTACTATATATGGGTGTATAGGTTTAAGCATTGCAGGGAAAACAAAACATAAAAGGCAATGTTGCACCATCATGCAGTAACTTGTGACATCATCAGTACATGACATCATCAAATGTGATATCATATATGTGACATCGCTAGATGACATCAGTGAAGACATACTATTTTGCATAGATGTGTGTACAGTACTACATGAACTAACATGATTAAACATGATTACAACTATGTACACTTTCAACATAGCATTTTTTACATTGTTGAACATTTGAATACAACAAATTATCTTTATTGCCTTTAAAAATCAGCATTACAATTGACATTTTAGCTAGACTCTAATTCCTGATCACAACTCATAGATTAATTTAGAACATTTTCCCATGTTTTATTGCATTCACGATGTTGCCTCAAGTGATTAATATGAACCCATTTAGGTACTACCTCTCCAGTGCTTTTATGCTTTAGTTCAATTTGATAGGCTACAGGTGAGATTTTGTCAGTGATCACAAAGGGTCCTTGCCAACTTGGAAGAAACTTTTTGATCTTGGCTTTATCTCTACTGTAGTTAAAGTAAAGCATGTTATCACCAATTTGATAGTCTTTTGGACTAGTGTTCCTGTCATAATATGATTTAGAAGCTTCAGCACTTTTATTTAAGTTTCTCTGAGCAAATGCAAATGTTTCTCACAAATGCTGTTTTAAATGGGTTACATATTCATGTGCAGTAGTGGCACATGCTGAATTTACATTTTCTGTGGTATACAGGAGATGCAAAGGTAATGCCATCTGTCTTCCTGTCATCATTTCAAAAGAAGGAACACCTGTAGACTTATTAGGAGTAGCCCGTATGGCCATTAATACCAGTGGTAACTTTACATCCCAGCCTTTTCCTGAAGAACTGATATATTTCTTCAGTATATACACAATTGTTTGATTAGTGCGTTCCACCTGTCCTGATGACTGTGAATGGTGGGACACATGTAGTTTCCTCTGTACTCCTAGAATTTTCCACACGTTCTCTATTACCTCTCCTGTGAAATGAGGACCTCTGTCAGATTCTACTCTTAATGGTAATCCCCACTGACTAAACACATGGTTTATTAATAAGAAAGCAGTGGTTTTGTCAGTGTTATTTGGAGCAGGTATACATTCGACCCATTTTGTGAACAGACAAGTAACTGTCAAAAGGTTTTGGATACCCCTTGAAGATCTGGTAACAGGACCAATCCAGTCAATCTGGATGTCTGACCAAGGCATAGCGATGCCTTTTGACTCTAGTGGTGCTGTATGTCTGGGAGTGGCTGGTTGGAACTTGCAACAGGTTATACACCCTTGTACATACCCTGCAACATCATCATACATGTAGGACCAGTAGGCTATCTCTTTCAAGGTTTCATAAGTTCTTCTATCCCCCTATGTGATCCTGATGGTTCATCATGGGCATGTTGTAACATAATTCCTCTGTGGCCTAAAGGAACCACCCATTGGACCTCATGTGGGTTTTTACCAGTCCTTACCAAGAGATCATTCCTTAATTGGAATTTGTCCTTCTGGTTATGCATGGCTTTCAGGTCCCAGCTATCCTGTAGGTCATTGTCAGAAATCATGCTTTTAGTGGGTTCCTTAATGAAACGATAACATTTTCCTACCACTTCATCCTCTTGTTGCATTTTTACTAAATCAAAGGCAGGTTTTTCACTATACAAGTGTAGAACCTTATTTTCCTGTTCCTGCTGCTTTTGTCTGTAGGTAACCACATCCACATTAGCCTGGACAGGAGAGACAAAGTTCCATTCTTCTCTCCTTAAAGCACCCTCCCTAGCCAGAGCATCTGCTAGGTCATTTCCTGTTTTGTCTGGTCCCTGAATTTTGGAGTGTCCTTTAACCTTTTTTCTAATAAACAACCAAATTATGTTCCTGAACCAACTGATCTATGGCTAAGATAAGGTCTGCTTGCATCACCTTACTGCCTCTTGAATTGATTAACCACCTTCCACCCTGGTAAATGTGTAAGGAAGTTCTGCCTAACATAATCAGAGTCAGTACAAATTACAATGTCTTGTAACTTACGTTGTACTGCAGGCTGTACTGCTATACAGGTGGCTGCCAATTCTACATATTGGTTAGACTTAGGACCGAGCTTGTATTTGATAGGAGTACATGGTACATTATCCTACCATACCACTCCTAAAGCAGAACATCGGTCTTGACCTTGCCGGAATGAACAACTATCAACATAGGCTCTTGGCAAATTTTCACACACATTTTCATCATAGTGGTGGTGCCTGTTATGTTGGTACGTCATATCCAACTCAGGAGATAGGTCAGGGTTTTGTACCAGAAGTTCATCTACAGTACAATTATGCATCTCCAGGTCTGCTAACCCTTGAGCTACTGCATTCCTTTTGTTCTTTGCATACTTAACCTCTAGGGGTAGGCCCTGGAGTGCTAAGGTCCAGGCCACAATTCCGCTGCTAAACACATTACCATCCTTAAGCTTTTGGCTCCCCAGAAGGGTAAGGGGTTGGTGACCAGTCTCTACAACAATTGTTTTTACTACAAATGCAAGTTTTGAACCATTGTACTGCCCATACAGTGGAAAACAATGCCTTTTCACAATCCGAAAACTTTTTTTCAGCATCACTCAAGGTTTTACTCGCATAAGCAATAACGCGTTTGTCTGAACCATGTTTCTGATATAACACTGCACTGATGATGCTACTAGTATGTCCTACCTATAGATAAAAATCCTTATCCATTTGTGGGGAAGCAAGACATGGTGCTTGACTCAGACTATCTTTTAGAGCTTGCATGGCTGTCTCTTGCTCTGCCCCCCACACCCAGGGTTCTGACTTTTTCAGCAGCCTGGTGAGAGGATAGGCAAGCTCTGCATAGTTCTGGATAAACTGTCTTTAGTAGTTACAGATTCCTAGAAAACTGTGTAACTCTTTTAAAGTTTTAGGTGGACCCGGTTTTTGGAAGACCTCAACTTTGGCATGCTGAGGACGAAGCCCATCAGGACCAACCTCATGCCCAAGATAGTTTACCCTCTCTCTGAACCATTGCCCCTTTGGTAAGAACAACTTGGCACCAGCAGCTTTGAGCTGGTTTAACACATAGGTGACCTCAGCTAGGTGCTCCTCAAAAGTGTTGCTTTTGATTAGTACATCATTCACATAAACCAAATTTCCTCTGCTCTCCGCATCAGGCATGGCCTCATGCAGAAAGATATTGAAATCCACTGGTGAATTAAAGTACCCAAAAGCACACCTATTCCATGTGTACTGTCTCCGCCAAATGTAAAAGTCAGTTTATATTGATCTTTTGGGTCTACATTTAATGTCCAGAATCCATTTGCTATATCTAGCATAGTGAAATATTTGGCACCTTGAACTTTGGCCAAACTTTGGTCCAAATATGTCATGGGCCAGCGAGATAAAGGCACCTGTTGGCTTAACTTCCTATAGTCAACAGTGAGTCTCCACTTTCCTGTGGGTTTTAGTATAGGCCAAATGGGGGAATTATAAATAGAGTTTACCTGTCTTATAATTCCTCACTCCATTAAGGTATCCAGTATCTCTTATATATATTCATAAGATGCTAGTGGTATTCTGTACTGGCGTACATAAACTGGACCTTTACTAGGGTCGGTAAGGACCCTGGTAACATGGAGGTCAGTTACCCCACAATAATGAGCATCTTTTGCGAACATGTCCTTGAACTGAAGGAACATTTCATGAACTTTTTCTTTTTCTACTTCCGTTTCACAATTACAATTTTGTATAGCTTGCTCAATTTTTCCTTTAAAATCTGGGAAAGGTAAATTTTTACCAATTTCTACCTCATCTTCTATTATCTCAGAAACATATTTAAGCATCAATCACACAAACCTCTTTAAATTGTTTGTTTCATTAACCTTAGTGGACAGTACAAGGTAATCATTTTCAACTTTACATGCCTGGATTTCTTCCCTATTTACTGGATAAATCTCTTGTAAAACAATTAAACCATTTGGTGCAGACCTTCTTTTTTCATCTGTGTCATCCTGAACAATGTCTTCTGGTAACTCCCCAATAACTGGAACAGTTAACTCCAAATCATAAAAGGATTCCCCTATCACTACCCCTAACTCACAGTTAGCTGCTATAGTGATAGGCTCTATGTTTGGGTTATGTACCAAGAGGTGCATTACTCTGCTGCTCATGTCCAAGCAAGGTATGGGGTGGATTTTTAAACCCATTTCACTAAGTTGCTTGTCAAGCACAATGAGTGCAGTCTTGTCAGGCATTTCTTGGCCTTTCTTTACATTGACCCTAAGAGAGAAATCCTTGACATTAATTGAAATTCTTGTAGTGAACTCATTTACCACCTGGCACACTTGAGGAATAGTTTGTCCAAACCTCAAGGCCTGTGGCATCACTTTTATTGGGTAAGGGTCCCCCTTTATTTGTGACCAAAGAACATCATTAGCTAGGTCAACATACATACCCAGTCATACAAGGATGTCTAACCCCAGATACATGGGAGATTTTAGATCTTGTACTACCTTTACAGGGTTTTGTATTTTCTTTTGCCCTATTTGGAGGTTTAAAGCACAGATACCTATGTTTTTCATGCTAGTGGTCTGATGTGGGACATTTTCCAACCACTCCTCTTTCTTTACACATGTTAAACTAGGCCTCCACCTCTTTAACATCTTGTAAAACAGTGCGCTAATTAAACAGTGCTCATAACCTAAGCATAACACAGAATTTACTGTCTGCAAATTCTCTGCTTTGATGGGCACATTTAACCTGCCCTCCTCTGACCTTATATTGCAGAGTAAGGACTCATGACTTAGACCAGATGGTGTTGGGTACTCTAAATTTAATGTCTCTGTGTCAACTGCAGGGCATGCTTCTGAGACAGCAGGGACCACTTCCTTGGTGAAGAAAATGAGGCCTCTTGCATTAATATCAAGCTTTACCACATCATGCTTTGACAGACAAACCACGTGAGCTTTGCTTCTTCATGGAGCCAGATTTTCAGGATCACCTAGTACAGACACATCAGGTACATCAGAACGTACAAAATTCAATTTAATTGTTGCATCCCTTTTCTCAAGGTAACATGATTCTGATTGTTTAGTAACATTAAAACTCTTCCCAAATGGAATGGGCCAGTTTACCTGTGCCCACAGGAGTCCATGGAAAAAGACAATGATAGGCTGAAATCTTTTTAGGAGGTCATTTCCAATCAAGAAATCATCCACAGTTCTATCAGTGATATACACTGGGTGGTTGACTTCCATCTTGCCTAAACCTCAATTTTAGCCACACTTTACCTAGGGTCTGTAGAGCCCCACCTCCATAACATACTACTTGTAAACCATCAGAGAGGGTTCTTAACACCTTTGAGTCACCTACTACATCAACCAGTTTGTCATAAAAGCTTTTGGAAATCAAGGTAACTTCTGCTCCAGAGTCATCCAAAGCTTCATGACTTAGGCTGTTTTTAATGTTGATGTCAAAGTAAAACCTATCTGCCCCCCCTTTTAGGGATTAGGTTGCCCAGGTAGAATTTGCTTTTCTTAACTCCTGGAAACATAGCAGATGTACTGTGACACTCTACACTGCCTGCAGCAGTAACTTGGGATGCATCTAGGGCAAGGTCAGGTTCTGCATTAACACTCTCATTTTCTAATTTTATAGCAGTTTCATTATCATTGTCAACAATTGCAATTTCATTAACCTGGGCAGCATTAGGAAGGACAGAAGGCTCTAGTCACTGGCCATTATTATTGGTACCACTGTTGCTTGAGGTTGCAGATGGGTTCTGCACAGGTGTAGGAAACCCAGACGGCAGAGGGGGAAGGGGGACCAAATGCTGGAGCAGCAGTTTTAAGTCTGCCATCTCCTTCTTTATTTCCTGTATTTCCTTCATGACTGGGGAACCAGGTCGAGGTTTGTCTTGGAACCTGTAACCATTTTGCCCATTGTTATAGTTTTGATGCCCCCTATAGGCACCTCTACCACCCCTATAGTCATTGTTGTATCCTCTGTAGTATCCTCTCCCATACTCTTGGCCACCTCCTCTACCATGATCATAACCTTAGTAGGAGGTTCCTTGGTTTTGGTATGGCTGAGGTTGTGAGAATTGCTGAGGGGTTTTATAGAACCATGACTCAGGGCCAGGTGGTGGAACCATCACATGGGAAGCTTGGGCAGGGTTGGTAGGTTGGATTACTACTGCAGGACCAGGCACAGCCTTAGGCTGCTCCACAGCTTTTTCTGGTTGAGTATTGTTACCTCTTTTCTTCTTTTGTCTCCTGTTTTTGGAGGTAGATAGCTCACCCCCTTCCATAGCCAAAGTATCTGAGGTAGTTACCTCAGACAATCAATCAATCAAAATATTTATTTATCTAGGCAATCACCATTGAGCATGCTCATTTACAAGGTGGACCTGCAGTTCATGAGGTCAAAAATACAATTAAAAATACAATTAAATACACATAAGAAAACAGTAGTAGATATATACAAACAAGATATATACAGTGTAGTAAGTATTGGTGAGTAGTTTATACAATACAATATGCTTATACTCCTGACCATCAAAAACATTCGTAGCCTGCACAAGAGTCCCTCAGATATGAAGAAGGCACAAGATGAAGGGAGAGGGCTGGCACTGATGGTAAAATGGGAAACTATGCTGATAGGATGGGAGGCATAAGAGTAGGTGATGGGTGAGAAGGGAGGGGTATATAAGGGCGATGCAAGAAGTGCTTAGTATGGGAGGGATTATGAGTGAGTGGAGAGTGAAAGCCAGACTACTAGGAGCGATGGAAACAGTTTCAAAACTCCACAAACATTTTGGCATACAAGGTCTTGAACATAGCAAGACTAACCAGGGAACTTAGTCTCAACAATTTCTGTATCCTATTCCAGAGAGTAGGCAGGACAAAGCTTATGGCAGCTCTTCCAAAGCAGGTGCCGACCCTATGTACTTTCAAGGAGATCAGCAAGTGACTTCTCAAAGCATAATTACCCATTGGACTTAGAGGGAGACAGTCAGCAATGTACTGTGGAAGTTTGTTGGTGATGGCTCGGAGCGTCCAAAGAGCTGTGTTTCTATAATGCCTGTATTGAAGGGAGGGCCACCCCACAGCTGCATATAAAGAACAGTGGTGGGTGGAAAAGGGAAGTCCAGTTATAAATCTCAGAGCTCTATGATACAATACGTCCAATTTTGCAAGGTGTGAGGCAAAGCACTGGCCATATATGAAGTCAGCATAGTCAATTAAGGAGAGGAACATGGACAGGACAAGCTGTCTTTTGGCATCTATGGTCAGAAGGTGATTTATCCAAAAGAAAAGGCCTAGCCTCTGCCTCAGCTTTTTCAGCAGTTCCTCTATGTGTTCCACAAAGGAAAGTTTATTGTCAAGCCAGACACCCAAATACTTGAATTTCGGTACGAATTCAAGATTTTCTCCTAGTAAGGTGGAAATAGGAGGTAAGGGACCAACAGCAGCAGAATATGCCACCTGGCTAGTTGGTGAGAATAGCATTGCCTTGGTTTTCTTAGCATTAAGTAGTAGTCTTTTGCTAAGGAGCTGGTGCTGCAGGATATTAAAGTTAGTTTGCAGGTCACCGCAGGCAACTTCAGGAGATTCATGGCTTATGTAGAGCACCTTGTCATCAGCAAACAGGTGAGAACTTGCTTCCTTAATGCCTACATCCAGGCTGTTGATATAGATAGCAAACAATAATGGCCCCAAGATGGATCCTTGAGGAACATCTCTTTTTAATGGTTTAAGTGGAGAAAGCTCCCCTTCAGCTTTGATCTGTTGCTGCCTACCAGTAAGATAGTCATGGAACCAACACAAGGAGGTTGAATCCAAACCTATTGTTTTTAGGGTGGAGAGGAACAAGCAGTGGTCTACGGTGTCGAAGGCCTTACTGAGGTCCAGGAAAATGGCACAGACAAATTTTTTGTTGTCTAAGTCCCATTATCAGTCATTAGTTACTTTTGCCAGTGCCGTAATTATACTATGCTTAGCTCTGAAGCCAGACTGCATAGGGTTTAAGAAGTCTGAGTTGAAAGTTCTCAGTGGGGCATTCACAATTTTTTTCAGGAGCTTGGAGAGTATGGGGAGGAGGGAGATCAGCCTATAGTTATTTAGATCTCAGGGATACCCTGATTTGAACAGGGGGATGACATGAGCAATTTTTCATAACCGAGGGAGGGATCCTTGCAATAAAGACAGGTTGAATAAGTGAGAGATAGGTGCAGCAAGGATATGGTATGCAACCTTCAAGAAATATGGGTCGAAGGAGTTGGCCCCAGCACTTTTTTTAGTGTCCGATTGTAGGAGAAGGTCTTCAACTTCTTTTAAGGAGGTGGGTGAGAAGGAGAAGGCTACATTGTTGTTGCTCTGTTCCAGGAGCTATGTGTTTACCTGTGGGTGAAGCCTGCTTACTGGTTATTATCGAATGCTAGGCCTGCAGTGGCAAAATGGTTGTTGAAGGCCCGCGGGATCTCCTTTCTATCATTGATTGTAACATTGTCAGTGGTAATTTTTGAAGGAAGCACATTTCCTGCAGAGTGGCCAGTCAGTTCTTTAAGGGTGGACCAGAATTCAGTAGGGCATTTAGATGCAGAGTCTAGCTCGGAGTGGTAAAAGTTGGCCTTGGTCTCTCTGATCATCTTAGTGCAGGAATTTCAAACTGACCTGAAAAGACACCAGTCTTCATCTGCGTGTGATTTGTGAGCCTTTTTCCAGAGATTGTCTCTTTTTAACAGTGCAGCCTTGAAGTCCGCTGAGAACCAATGACATGTTCTAGCTTTTATACATGTTTTTACCAGAGGAGCATGGTTGTTTAGGGCACTGGTTACAATTTCATGGAAGATATCGTATGCATTACTCACTGATTTAGCTAAGTAAAAACTCTGCCAGTGCAAGGAGTTTTTTAGTTCATTGAAGTATGCTAGAGGATCGAAGTTCCTTCTGGACCTTTAAGTGGAAAACTTAGATGCTGATGAGGGTTGGGTATCAGCTCTTATGCCAGCAATAAAACAGTGGTCACTAACATCCGCTGAAAAAATTCCGGCATGGGAGAAGGAATATGGTCTGCTTACAAGAAGGACATCCAATAGATTGCTGTTCATTGGGTTTTTTTTGTTAATGCAAGTTGGTTCCATAATAAGCTGTGTGAACCTGTGGGAGTCACAGAATTGCTTCAGGGGTAACAAGACCTTAGTCAGCCAATCATAGTTAAGATCCCCTAGAATAATTGTTTCAAGAGGAACAAAGCCCATGATAGTTGACAGATGGGACAGGAGCTGAGGCCCTGCTGATGGGAGTCTGTAACAACCTATGACACAGACAGCCACTGAAGGGGAAAGTTCAGCTTTGAGGGACAACCATTCAAATCCACCTGCAACAGAGGAGGAGTCTAGGATGGGCACTGAAAATTTGTTTTTGATATAGGTGGCTACTCCGCCACCCCTGGTCTGCCTATCGGCTCTGAATAGGAGGTAGATAGGGATGTTAACTTCTCTATCTTCGGTGGATGACTGAAGCCAGGATTCCGAAAGCACAAGTACATCTGGTGCAGTGTGCATAATCCAAGCCTGGACTGAAGTAAATTTCTTTAAAAGACTGCAGACATTTGCATGCACAAAGCTGACTCCTTTCAGCCTTGTGAAATTGGACGGTGATGAGAGAGCTTTTGTGAGGACAGGGTTGAGTTCAACGTTACCATAGCACAAAAGTAGAAGGATTACAATTTTCCTTAGAGCAGTGAAGGATAGTTTGAAGGCACAAGTCTTTCTGCGACTAGTCTGAGTTTGAGTGCGGGGGTCAGGGGTTCTAAATTTCACCCTGTGCTGTCCTAGGGACACGTAGCCTAGAGTCCATCCAGTGAAGCACCAAGACGTGTAAATATTGGGGGGATGGGGTGGGGGACCACATATTGGTAGCAAGGTAGCAGTTCCACCTCGAGAAGATTCCTCAAAATGATGAGGGTGCAGGGTCATGTAGTAGCAGCATGAGTTATTTATATATGAACAGTCTAGCAGTAGGGGGCATAACTCTTTCTTGGAGTCAATTCTGCCCAATTGGTCTAATACATAGGGTACCATGCATAGGCAGGTAAGTAAATGGAACCAGATGGGGGCTGTCATGATTGCCCTAAGTGTTAACAGGGGGCAAGTTGCAACAAGAGTTGCTAGCCAGGTTCTATAAATTCCAAGGGTCACTGCTCCATGTTTGAAAGCCGGAGGAGACGGGTCGATATTTCACAAGATAAGAGAAAATAGCCTAATGGCACAGGTATCTTCATGATTTTTCTTCAACGGCAGGAGTACCCTACTGGATACACTTCATGTAGGGCATCAGAAGAACTGCCTGGGGTATACAAGTTTCACAATTCCTCACCACTAGGTGAGGTAGATTATGCAGGAATTAGCTAAGGGGTGTGTCTAGGATACAGAATATGGGATGGGCAGAGGATGGGCCTATGACAGTAGAGGACGGGGTGAGAAGAACTATATAGTAACACCCAGGAAGGGGGATGGGTGAGTGGGCAACAAAAAGCGGCTTTGCCATACCTCTGCTGGATCAGGAGTCCTGGGAAGTGGTCTCGGGCAGCAGCTGAGGAAGCGCCAACTGCCCAGTAGCTGTGTCTCCAATGGCAGAAGAGCTGGGAGCCCTGGAGGGTTCTCGCTGAGGAAGGAGACAAAAAGGGACACTATTAATACTGGTCTCTGGCAGGGGCTGAGTAAATCAGTGAGTGCAACAAATTTGCAAGACAAAAGGAGACACTTGGACCTTGGGATTAGGGCCCCCTCCCTTTTTCTGTGGAGGAGAGTCATCACCTCTTCCAGAGTCCCAGATGTGTTCTGCCTGTCTGGCAATCCAGTGGATGTCCCTGGACCTCTTGTTAAGCTCAAATGCTAAATGTGTCCTGATAGCAGGGGGTAAACCTTGGTAATATGCATCTCAGAGGTCATCTGAATCACTGTCTGAGTGATCTTCTGCTCCAAAGTACACATCCTTTAGCCTGCAATAATATTCCCTAGGACTTTGATCAACCCCACACCGCATTTGGTAGACTGCACATCTGGCTGCCCCCTTAGTGCGGTATTTACCAAACTCCTTTTTTAGGAATTTATACAGTTTGTCAGATTTGTTCCTACTTTCTCTAGACATTCTTGACCACTCTGCTCAAGGATCATCAACAGACCACCTAATCACAAAACTCTGTTCTCCCTCATCAGTTATGCACACAGATTCAAAACACTCTTTTAGTTTTCGAATATGCTGCTCAATGCCTCCTTTCACAGATTTAGAATGATATCTCTCGCCTACCAGTTTCAAAACTTGAGTAATGGTTTTTGATTTTAAATACCTCTGTTCCTTTTAGAAATCTTTTTAATTTTTCTGGACCCATCAGATGAGTCACCTTCAGAATCAGAGCTTGCTTTTTGCTTAATTTTGTATCTCTTTTTATGCTTATCACATGGTTCCTCTTCTGAACTGGAATATTCCTTTTCAGGGGAGGAGTCATCTGAGCCTGATTCCTCAGATGCATTTATTCTTACATGATTTTTACTTTTGCTTTTGGTATCACCATTTTGGGCCTGTAAATCTCTGACTTCTTTTCCTAGTTTATAGAGGTGTTGCTCCAAAAGACTACACCACTGTTTCAATTGGCTAGCCTCCTTTTCTGTTTGTGCACTGATCTCTCTGTCTTTATGTATTATCTCTTTTTGCACTGTTTCTTGTTTTAACTCTTTTTCAACACTAGAATGAACCGGTGAGTTTGGTTGGCAAGAGACTGTTCCATTTGTGGGTCTTGTACCATGGAAATCCCAAGGACAAGCCTCTTGTTCCTTACCCTGGGGTGGATACCCCAAGGGTGAACAGCTTATGCTTCTTTGTTCTGAAGTTTCCTCTTTACATCTGGCTAAGAGGTGTCTTTCCCTGTCTGCCCAGTGTTTCTGATCACTTCCATATTGTTCCCTTACATTATTATACATCTGTACCATTTCATTTAGCTCATTGGTAACCTGTTCATTAGAATGCTCTAATTTTGCTTTCTTCCTTTCCAAAGCTGTGCCCCATTCTTTAAGCTTCTCATTAGTCTTTAATATTTTGGCCTTATTTGCCTCTGCAGCTGAGCACTGCTCTTTTAACTGTTCATTCAAGTTTTTCAAGGCAGCAATGTCAGTCTTTAAGTTGATTAGGACACAATCTCCATCAAATATTTTCAGATTACTTACATCTAACTGTTTTTCTAATAGTTCAACTTGGCCTGTGAATGTACTACATTCCAGTGATGTTTCTTGTAGTTGTTCCCTTAACTGTCTTGCTTCCCTTGCTAAACATCTTTGATCATGATTTAGCTGATCAATTAGCTCTAAATAATTTTCATTCATTCTTTCAAGATCTTTTAGTCTTTCCTCCTTACTCATAACTGAAGACTGGTAAAATACTGGAAAATGTATCACTGCTTCAGATTTTATAACTTTTGCACATAAACCTTGCACTGACATGGTTTTGTAACAATAGCCACTACATTTAATAATAATACCCTTTAAACAATAATGGTAATCACAATGCTTATGTAATACAATTTTAAACCAAGAAACAAATCTTTTTCTTGAGATACTTCAAAAGTCATTTTCCTTGCAGCTTTACTGCCAATTACTTCTTTCTGTCTTTTCTCACTGTCTAGGGGTAATTTTATCTTTAAATCTTCAAGAAACAAGAACAGAAAAATATTACTTATTCCATTTAGTAACTTGCAAATAATAACTGCAATAATATTTATTTCTCATACAACCTAAGTGTAGGCTGTTATTCAGTAACAATCATTTCATGAATGAGAACCCCAAATATGTCAGAACAAAGGCTTATAATATCACTTTTTATAAGAATGCACTTGGATTCACCTCGGGCCTTACCCAAAAATAATTTCATAAATGACCAAAAATAATAAACATTCACATGTGATTTTATCCTATGCTCTCCAGATTAAACAATTATGGTGAAAAACACTTGCCACACTTTGGATTATATAAGAGATAAATATGTTTTATTTGCATATGTACAAGTCCTAAATATTCATAACTAGCATAAATATCGAGCATAATAAAAATTACATAAACATAAACTGTAATGTAAACAAAACAGATTTTAGAAAATCAAGCAAATCATATAAAACAAATAAAACAAATAAATGTTAGCAAATAAGCAATGTAAATGAGTAAGCACTATTCAGCATAATAAATGACAGTTTATACTATTTCTTTAGCATACTTATAAATAGCATGACCTTTTTTTTACTATGAGAACTTGCAATTCATTACACTAGTGTTTCAGATTATCTTCGTATGATACTTTGATGCTTGCTTAAACTTTGTAATATGAAAAAGGTATTTTCTTTAGATTTAAATTCAAGTTTAACCATACACCCAAGGTTTGGAGCTAAAATGCACTAAGTTATCACCCCAGATAGCCAAATAAGTACTAATAGTAAGATAAAGGAATACTTCTGTTTTAGTTATCTGTAGATGTGGTCTTCTATTTTTTAGCTTTCAAAGTCTTGGTGAGAACTTTTGGTTTTGGATGACAAATGTCCTTGTTGGTGAGTTTGGCTTTAGTCTGCTGTCTTTTTCCCTTGAACCTGGAGCTGTGGAGTCTTTTGACATCAAGTTAAAGAATGCAGGCTAGATCCTTCTTGCTTGATGTCACAAATCATCAAAAGTCACTTCAGGATTTAGTGGGAGAAATTGGACAACATGATTTCAGCAGTTCAGAACAGTCTGTAGAAAGATCTCTCCCTGTGGACAGCAACGTTGTTTTGGGAAACTGGACTCTGTGACTCTTTTCTGTTTCAGTTAATTTCTGCTTTTGAACCTGTAACTCTGAACTCACTGCTATTTAACGGCACTGCAGGCTTGCTGGCTGGTAAATTCCAAAGTCAGTCTCTTGTTCAGGTTATTAACAGACATTCCAAAACATTACTTTTAGTCCAAATTCTCAGTATGCAAAACATAGACCTTGCTTGATCCAATACTGGAAGAAAGTCCTTTCTTTAGCAGTCAGTTGCAGCAGCTGGTTTAGCACCCCTTGGGGCAGCAATATCAAAGCCCAAATAATGTTCCCAGCAGGTGTGGCTTCAGGCTTTTAGTCTAGAATAAGTCCAAACTCATCAAAAATTGTCAGGATATTGAACACAGGTCTTCACACACCAAAGAATTAAGCAGTTCTGTGCTGGCTTTGCCAGCATCCCATTTATGTCCCACTTTCTGGGCGACATCACCATCAAGTTATGATTGGTCTGAGCACTCTTTGAGGGTGTTACTGTTAGCCCCTCCTAAGCCATTTCTTTTTCAATATGACCTCATACTGAAAAACTATTTTTGATATAAAACAACTTTTCTTTCTTGCACCTACATGCACCTTTGTACATATATAAGACCCACATTTTTAGATGCAACTAAAGGAGAGGATTCATTTGAGACCAAACATGATGGTATCAATTCTAATATAAAATCTATAATTTATAAAAGCATTATAAAACGTTTTCCTTCATAGATATCTAAAATGTAGTTACAGACTTCAGAAGTACACTTTTTCCTGTTTAAAATGATGTTACTTTGGCATACCTGCTATAATAAGGAACTCTATAAATTAAGCAAAATTCTTTAAGACAGGGATTTCCTTTGTTCTTTTCTTAAAGACATCAATTACTGTCAGAAAAGTTAATTCACAGTAAACTTTTAGACTGTCTTTCTCTCTATAGCAACAAACTACATATTTAATATTCATCTTGTTAGACTTCCTAAGATGTGAGCTATCACAGGATACTAGATTTGTCTAGTTTTCTAATAACAAAATTATATTAAATAAATTATATTCATAACTTTTAAATGCTTCATTCTGCAACTATGAAACTGGGTAAGCTTATTTATCAAACTGATGTCCTATAACTGTCCAATTGTCATAGCAGCAGTACACTGCATCTTTAAACTATGAATGAAACTTCTTATTTCTATACAGGGTAATGGGATTTTCAAAGTCTAAGACTTTTTTTTTGTTTTGCTACCAGTCACATGATCTCTTAACTTGATCATAGCCATGGATACCTAGCTCCATCTAAGGCTTTTCCTATAAATTTACCTATAACTCTGTCATGCAAGGCTTGGACATCACAGAGATGATCCTGGATTGTGGCAGACCCCCTTACAACAACATTGCACTATATACTTACCCTGGAAGGTGTCCACTTACATCATGGCTTAAAAACATGGAGTTTCATCTCTATTCCCTTAGACCTCCACTAGCATATGACAAAGTGCTGCTCATGGAACAGAAATATTTTCTTTTAAAGCACTAAAGCCAGATACCTTGTCTTAAAGTTTAAATAACTAACACTTTTTGTTTTCTCGTAGGAATTTATGCAAACAATGCTCTTAACCTGAAATTAGTCATTTATAAAAATCAGATAAAATAATAATTAATATCAGTTCTTGAAGATAAAAATAAAATATTTTTTCCATCAAGGCTTTTGTCCCTACAGTGGGTAATGGTCAAATTAAAAGCATCCATGGCAAGCTGATAGTGTGTAATCTCTATGCCCCGAACTTGGACCAAGCAGAATTTTTTTCTGGACCTGTGTCAAGCTATTTCTGGGCTATTACAGTCAGAACCTAATACTCCCTTACTAATAGGAGGAGATTTTAATTTAGTGCCAGACATATTTCTAGATAAATATTGTCCTACACCCCAAACTCACCTGAAGGCACACGTTGCTTTACGAGAAATGATAGCAGAATGGGGCGTAGTGAATGTCTGGAGGAATGACCATCCCTCAGGTTGAGATTACTCGTATTATTCCCCCTTGCATGAAGTTCATAGTTGTATTGACTATTGGCTTGCCAACCATCCAGCATCGAGTGCAATCTTGAACAGCTCTATAGGCAATATTATTATTTCGGACCATGCCCCAGTGATGCTCACTTATTCCACTTCCGAGTGCAGCAATACTGGCACAAGATGAAGATGTAACCCCCTATTGGTTAAGGATCCCGAATTTGAACAAACCATGTGGAAAGCAACCCGGGAATATTGTACTTTCTATTCAGATGGGGAAGTCCCTGCTAGTACAGTATGGGAAACTTTTAAGACCACATTAAGAGGTCACATTATTGCCTTTGCTGCGAACCAGACTAAAACCCAGAAAAAAGGGTTAGGGATGTTACAATCAGAACTCACTGATCTAGAGGGGCATTTTAAGGCTTCCCAGGCTACTGCTGCTGGAGACCACTCCCTGGCATATTGAATTGTAGGGCTTAAGTATTGAATAAATACACTGTTACATCACAAGGCAAAATGGACCTTGCTCAGGGCCAAGCATCAATACTGGGAAGGGGAGGATGGGGGAACTTCTTGCTTACCAATTGCAGAAGTAGCAAGCATCTTCCAAAATTCATGCCTTCCGTACTTTGACTGGTCCCATTGTCAGTGACCCTAAGGGCATTAATGAGATCATGAAACTTTATTACCAGTATACCAATCTAAATCCACAGGCACATGGGAACAGCTCTCCCATAACTTGAACCAATTCTGTCAGGGATTCACAATACCCTCATTGTCTCAGGAGCAAGTTGATCTCTTAGATAGTCCTATCACAGCTACTGAGCTATGACAGGCCTTATTCCACATGGCTAAAGGGAAAGCCCCAGGGCCAGTTGGAATGACCATTGAACTGTACCAGGCTTTGGATCAAGAAATTGTATCCCCCTTGCTACTTGCTCTACAGAGTGCTCACTCCTCAGGTTCCCTTCCTACCACAATGAATGAGGCCCTGATTACAGTGATACCTAAAAAGTCTGATGACCCCCTTAATTGCTCTAATTTCCACCCCATATCACTATTACCAGTGGAAATGAAGATCCTGGCTAAAATCCTAGCTACCAGATTACAAAACATCCTCATCTCTATAATACAGCCATCCCAGGTAGGGTTCATGCCTGGAAAGGTGGGCTCAGACAATACCAGAATGTTGTTGAATCTGAAGTGGCTAGCAAATAGAGCTAAGACCCCAATGGCTGCCCTAGCTGTGGACTTTGCAAAGGCATTTGATTCTGTGGAGTGAAATTATCTCCATGAGATCCTTCACATATATGGCTTTGGACCCCAATTTTGTCTGTGGGTCTCGACCCTTTATAATTCTTCGAAGGCCAGGATTCTCACTAATTCCAACATCTCTTCCTCCTTTCCACTGTATAGGGGTACCCATCAAGGCTGTCCCTTATCCCCCTTCTCTTTCTAGTTGCCCTTGACCCACTTCTCCAAGCTCTTGGCACTACTTAGGGGCTTACAGGCATCTCAGCACACGGCAAATCTTATACTGTGGCAGCTTATGCAGATGACCTGTTACTTACCCTATCTCACCCCGGGGATTCACTGCCAGTAGACCTCTCAGTCCTTAAAAACTTTACTTCAATATCAGTCCTACAGGTCAACCAATGGAAAACCATCTTAGCCCCACTGAATTCACTCTGTACATGGGAATGCCTTCAAGGCACGGAACTCAGTAGGGCTGCAAAAGGCTTTTCCTACCTTGGAGTCTACTACCTACTAACTGGGCAAATTTTGAATCAGCTAACTTTACCCCTCTTTTAAAACAATTAAGTGCAGAGCTATATCGCTGGCATAAATTGCACCTATCCCTGATGGGCAGAGTGGCTGCGGTAAGAATGCTTTTGCTCCTGAGGGTCCCATATTTATTTAATAATCTCCTAATGTGACTCTCTCCCAAACTCTTCTCCACTCTTGAGAAGTTGGCATCCGCTTTAGTATGGGAAAGTAAGGCATGTAGATGGGGAAAGAACAAACTGAGGGCACACTGGTCTAAAGGAGGCCTAGGGGCCCCTTGGTTTCAGAGTTACCACTTAGCAAGCACGGCTGACCAAATTACAAAGTGGCTTGTGCTGCCTAATACATCTCCTTCTACTGTGGGTCTGTCTTGAAGCGGACATGGTGGCCTCAACTCCACTTAGGTCATTGTTGGGTCAGGGTGGCCCCACAGATAAGGGCCTCTCTCTGGTAGTGTGTCACTCTCCCTATGCCTGGTGATGTATTATGACTCTCTCTTACACCCCCAAAGATGCTTGGGCTCCACCTTTGAGATATGCAGCTTTATGGAATAACACCTTTATTACCCCAGTGGGACAACCTCTTAATTGGCACTTCTGGGAGTGCAGGGGTATTTGCTATGTGAAGAACCTTATGCTGCCTGGTTAAGACTCCCTATTATCCTTTACCCAATTAAAGAACAAATTTAATCTCCCCAACACTGACTTTTGGCGGTTCCTTCAAATACACAACCTTATAAATGCCCTCTCTTCTCAAACCCGGTCAGATAAAAACTGGAAATGGCTTGCTACCCTACACAAAGAAACCTCCTAATGAGAAGAAGAGTCATGGAAAAAGAATGAAGTCATATAGGCAAATTCTATGCTATATGCAGAGACTCCCAACCTGACCCCACTGAACATTGTAGAACCCGATGGGAAGCTGATATGGGTATGGCTATATCTGAAACTACCTGGGCTAGCTGCCTTCAATACTCACACAAACTGCATAAAGATTATAAAAGCCAAGTAATACAGCTAAAAATTTTATTATGGTGGTACAGAACTCTGGCTGCTTTGTGTTCTGCAGGACTATTGTCGCACTCCAACTGCTGGAGGTGTCAGCAACCTGATGCTCATTTGTTTCATATTCTGTGGGCCTGTCCATGAGTTTCTGCTTTTTGGTCTGCAATTGGATGGGATTGCTCGGTGGTCCTGGGTACTAGAGATGTTCAGCTAGACTCTAAGTTATTGCTGGGGGATTTGTCTGGGCTTACCTTCCTGCCAAGGGCCCTTCAAGAATGGATCAGGCTAGCCCTGTTGAAGGCCAAGAGGCTCCTCTTAATGCATTGGTGGCAGATTAACAACCCAGGTATAAGCCTGTGGCATGCAACTCTGGCTAAGTTGGTCCTTATGGAACAGTTGACCTATACCCACCGAGGTCAACTGGGCTATTTCCATAAGAAACGGGATGCTTAACTTAATTTACCATTGTGCAAAACCCCTCCTTCTTTGTGTAACCCCCACTTTTGGATCCTAGATGGGTCTGTTATAATATTTAATCTATCCTGCTGGCAAATGAGGAGCTATGATTAGGATAGGTAGTATATACTAATGTCTATACATTGTCTATGTTTGCTTAGATCTATGTGACATGCTGAGAACTGTAAGTTCATTTACAAGGATATCCTTATGTATCTGTCTGCACTCTAGGAGTGAAATGTGTGTGGAAGTGTGATGTAAAACCTGAAAATCTTAATAAAATCTTCTATGATAAAAAAAAAAAATAATTACAGTACATGACTGCAATTGTGAAACATTTTCATAATCCTGTGTGTGTTCACTCCAGTGTGTTACTTGACCTGTGTGTAAGCAATTACACATCATTGGGAAATATACATACACCTTGAATATGCCATTAAGTAAGAGGCAAAGGGCCCCATTTTAAATGGGTCTTAGAGCGATGCAAGTTGCATCACTCTAGGGCTGCAGCAATCTCCAGGTGTGTCAGGGATCCTGTGCCCAATTTTATAAAAGGGGGGTCCCTACACCAAAAATCCAGGAGTTGCTACAGCTGCAGGCTAGCATTAATTATTTGGTGCACCTGCGTGTATTGCCACAGGGATCTGCCCCCCCCCACCCAGTGCAATACTAGAGTGGCCTCGTGGGTTGGGGGGCATCTGCATGCAAGGAAGGGGCTGGAGGCAGAAGAGGCACAGGGACATCCTGGGGGAATCGGGGAGACAGTGGGCATGAGAGGGAGTGGTTTAACACCTGGTGGGGGGTCATGTGCATAGCCCTACTGCTGACTGGCTGTGACTGTTGTGGATTGCCAGTGCCAAACAGTTACAAGGACCCAGAAGGGCAAAGCCCTGGCAGCTTCCCCATAGGTGCACACAGTCAGGACTCTGTAGGTGTGGGGTGGGCAGCCTGCCATATCTTGAGAGGGTGGGTACCAGGAGACTTTGGTGGTGCCTGGAGAATGGACCCCCCTCCACTGGTAGCCCCCATTCTGCAGCTCAAGCTTCCCAACTACTGGGTCCTCACTGTGTGTACCTATGGGGCTATGTCACTGTTCAGCCCTGGCAACCCCCCACACAGTGGTCCCAGCCGTCAGTTGTAGTTCTATACAAACAGAACCACTGCCAGCTGTCACATTACTACCTCTCATGCCTGCTGTCTCTGACACCCCCTAGGGCATACATTTGCTCCTTTTTCCACAAGCTGCCCACATTCAGACCCCACCCCCCCTTTGCCACAATGTGTGGTACTGGCACAAGTTCCTTAGTCCAGTGGTTGTCAACTGGGGGTCCGTGGCCCAAATGGGGTCCACGATCGTCTGCCAGGGGGTCCGCGATGCCTTGCTTTTAAATTGTAGTGCAGTTAAAAATTCCCTCCTAAATATCAACCTAGCGTAAGCAAGTGAGCGGTGCTGCAATCCCTGTTAAATGCACATAAATGCAAATGTTCTTCCACAACAGAGAGAGTAATCCTTCAAATACAATTTGCCTCACTTGTCTTTTAATCACTGCCTTGTGAGGCATTAACAATGCATTGCCATGTTTAATTATTAGGTGCATTGCCTGACTTGTAGTTTAATCACTGGCTTGTATAGGTAAAGCAATCACTGGCTTGTGAGGTGTTTAAACATTAAACATTCTTCCACAACAGCGAGATTAAGGGTGGAACTGCTGAGCTTACCCCTTGAGCTGCCTATTGTGTTGTTAATTGGTCCATGTGGTGAGTCCGTGAATCCATGAGTATGTGCGCTAATTATAATCTGTTGTTTTATGTTAAAGTAATTGCCTACTACAGCTCCATGCTGTCCGCTTGCTCCGCTTCACAGCACCAGTCTCTACACTCCTCTGGCTCTCCTCAGGTTGAAGAGCTTGAGTTTAAAATAAATTTATTTTTTTCCTTTTGCAGCCATTTTCCATTCTACATTTCATTGCCATTGTGCCATCTACTCAGATTCTATTGTTCTTGCCAGCTCTCGACTTGCTCTCGACTCATGGGCTCACAGACTCATGGACTCTCATAATCACTAAAAAACTCAGCTTGGTAAGCATGTAATCTATTACTGCTTTTGTGATTTTATAATGCAGAGCTGCAGTGTTTTTACAAAGTTCAATCTTTTAGTCACTGATTAGTGGCAAAATAATGTGGTGCTCACAGTCTGTTCATTTTTTTGTATTTATGCTCAGTTAGGAAACCAGTGTGTCCCAGTAAATTTGTTGTATAATTTGGGTTATTCATGTGCTCAGTGTGTCATGTTATTCAGTGGCTACTTGCAGATCAGAAAGAACGTAATTTTTAAGATGTACGTTTTTACTTATCCCCCCACCATTTCTTTTTGTTGCTCTATTTGTGCATTATAATTCAGGTTTTTTTAATACCTATTTGCAGAATAGAAGGAACCTAATATTTCTGCTCATTTAGGAAACCAGTGTGTCCCAGTAAATTTGTTGTATAACTAGGGTTATCCATGTGCTGAATTATGTACTTGCAGAATAGAATGAACCTAATTTTTATGATGGGCTTATTTACTCCTGTAAGTCTTGTGGTGCTCAGTTATGTGACCCCGCCCCATTGTTAGTGTTTTTTTATTTGTTGTTAAGTTAACCTTTCTTGCAACTTTTGTGCTTTATAATTCTGATTTTTGGCCAGTACTAGTAAGCATTTCTTTATTGCTATTTGCAGAACAGAAGGAACCAAATTTTTATGATGGACAGATTTATGGCTTAGACCACCTCTTGGCTGGTCTAAGTTGAGCTCCTTGCTGCATCTTTGGTGGGGCTTCCAAAATTGTAAAAAAAAGGGATGTTGCACCCCCACTATGGCACAAGCCCCCTTGCAACCTGGTACATGGATGCTTCTGTTGCAAGGGTGGTGCAGGATGGCCTAGGCAAGGCATTCCAATTTCGATGCAGCCTGCATTTGAAAATCATGATTGCTGTAAAGTCTGATACAGTGCCACTTACATCATACACCTTTGGTGCAGGCAGCTTGCATCAAACATTTGGAAAACCGAGCCCAAAGTGTTGCTTCTTTAAACATACCCAGGAAGTATATATATATGTCCCAATGACCACTTGTCTGGAGAATGTTTTTGTGGCTATGAAATGTCTACATGATAATAAAAAAGTTAAAAACTATTTGATTAAACATGGTTCTACTTCTAGGTGTCGGATTGTGAGAAATCCTCACATGCTTCATAGCCATCAGATTATTCAGTATATCCAAGTCATTTTATAGTTTCCCCCATTTAGAATCTGCTTTAACACTTTTTTCACATTTGAAATAATAAAAGGACTGTTCCTTTTAGTATGGCTCAAACCAGGTTTTCATCAGTATTCTCAGTTGCCTTTGTACACTTGTCCCATAAGATCAGGAAACAGTGTCTGCCATGTGCTAGTTCATTATAGTCACAAGACAAGTGATCTTAACCAATGGCTGTTTAATAACAATAGAGAATGCTGATACAAACCTTGTCTAAGCCATATTAAAATGAGTGCTCCTTTTATAATTTCAACTGTAAACAAGAATATGTCAATGCTGAATGTTGTCTTGCTGGCATTGGCATTGGTAGTACAGGAGTTAGAGAGATGCATAATAGGAATGGCAGTGAAGTATAGAACTGACGCCAACCCCACCCCACCCTGCAGATACTGACAGGCATTGAGGTGTGTCTTTGGGTCATCAGCCATAATGCTCTTGCCATTTCACCTCACCCTACCCTGCAGACTCTGACAAAGTATCACATTGTGCCTTGGCATCATCAGGCCTTATGCTCACCCCATTCAATAAGGAAATACGTTGAGACTGGTGCAGTATATGAGAATGAGGTGAACATTAGGGCCAAAGAGTCCAAGGCACACCTTGATGCCTGTCACTGGCTGCTGGGTGTGGGTGTGGGGGTGGAATGATGTAAGCATTACAGCTGACAATCCAAAGTCACTCCCCTGACACCTGTCAATCTCTACAGGGTGGGACATTATAGTTAGAAACCTTAACACCCCATGTGTTTGTTGGTATTTGAACTCCAAACTTTCAACATGGGCTTTTTGTGACCCCACCTCATGAAAACATTTGGGATCTCTGCTCATGAACAGTGGCACTGTGATTTTGTTAATCTGTCCCAAACATTGATTTCACACAGTGACAGTGCCATTCTGCACCAGATGTATGAAAACACATTTCAGGCAGGATGTGAAAAATTACAGCTGTGCCATTCATAAGGAGGGGTGAAGAAATGGCAATGTTAAAAATCTGGAGTGAAAATATTAAAAATTCTCAAACTTACAAGCATGCATGGAAACTGTGCAATGCATGCTTGTAACACAGTAATTTTGCGGATTTTTTCACCAGATTTTCAACATAGGCATTTTGGGACCTCCACTCATGAAAAGTGTCACTGTGATTTTCTTACTCTGTCCTGAACATTGATTTCCCACAGCGACCGCACCATTGTGCACCAGATGTGTGAAAACACATTTCAGGCAGGATGTGAAAAATGACAGCTGTACTGTTCATAAGGAGGTGTGAAAAACTTGCAATGTGGAAAATTTGGAGTGAAATATTAAAAATTCTCAAACTTACGAGCATGCATAGAAACTGCGCAAAGCATGCTCGTAACATAGTCATTTTTTGGAATTTTTTCACCAAATTTGGAGCATATGATTTTTGGCAGCCCACCACATGAACAGTGACACTGTCATTTCATTAATCTGCCCTGAAAGGTGATTCCACACACTGACCGTGAAACCAACTTTTGGGACTGAATAACAAAATGACAGTGACTGAGTTTATGAGGTGGGGTCCCAAGGAACCCATGTTGAAAATTTGGAGCCAAAAGTCATATAATGGCTGAGATATCCACCTACAGTAAGTTGATCTCCCCCCACTGCTGCCATTATACAGTTTACCATGATTTTCTTCAGTTCATGGTCTGCTTTGAAGAGTGAAGATGTGTTCCCGCTCCACCAAAGATCATCATGCCAGGCTCAGGAGGTAAGTATGGGGTAAGGGGGTGTGGGAAGGTGGAGTGTGCAGAGGGTGGGTGCGGGTTGGGGGAAGGGGGCTGTCGTGACCACGAGGGATTATTTTCTGTTTTACAGGGTAAAGAAAAAATGAATGTAACAGGAAGGTTTTTTCTTTCAGGGTGTGACAAGGACATTTTGGCACACTGGGGTGGGCTCCCAGTGTGCCACCTGTGTTTTTTGGGGACAGGGAACTGAAGCCAATGGAGATTGTTCCCCATGTCAGCAAAGAAAGTGTTTCTGTGTTTGGGGGGACCATGATGCTGAGGGGGGATTAGGCACCCCCCCTCAGCAGACAAAATAAGGGGGAACATTATGCCGATGGGGATTGGGCTCCCCCATCAGCAAATGAACTGGGAGGGAGCATGCTGACAGGGGGATTGGGCACCCCTGATGTCGGCTTTCACAGGACCGTGAGAGGTGGATGGCGGTGGTCGCCGCAATGTTTATTGAAATATTTCAGCAGACATGGCACACCCTGCAAAGATGGGGTACTCCTCATTGCAGTGGCAAAATTCTTTCAAGTTGGTGGCATGCTTCTGAACTGCTGTCATAGACAGCATGCTCATTCATTGGTGCCACAGAGACCAGCCCAAAAAAACAGTGGTGCCATTGGCCACAACACGGCAGCCCCTCTACAACCTGCTATTCCATCAAGCTGTCACAAAATGTTACTTGCACTGCATGTGCAAGACATAGAGAATAATGGATAGGTAAGTGTGTGTTATGGATTTTTTTCACACACCCTAGGTGTGTGAAGACCCATAAACCTCCAGAGCAAAGCTCGAGAGGTTTATGTGGTCATCACACACCGAGATTGTGTGAAAAAATCCATAATATCAAACTTACCTATCCTTTATTTTTTATAATTGCTGGTGTGGCGGTTTAGAGTGTAATTCCAGCAACTTGAAAGAAAAAGATGTTTTCTAGCTAGAGTGCAGTTTTATTTTTGAAGAAATTGAACTGTACGTGTATAAAACACAGTTGAAAATACTGCAATTGAAATACTTACTGTGAAACAATGGAATGCAACAATTTTAAAGTCTTTTCTTTGGGGAATGTCATATCAACTGGATTTCAGGTTATTATGAAGAGTCATATTAACTGGATTTCGGGTTATTATTGCCTTTGGAGCATACATACCCGAAATCAGGTTGATATGCATTTTTAAGAAAACAGTAATCTAGTTGGTATTTATGGTCACCAGTAATTATAACATAATAACAATGATAATGCAGACTAGAGGTGGGCAAAGTTGGAAAAATTCACTCCACTAACTAATCTGCGAATTTTGCTAAATTCGCTGAGTTTGAAGTGATCAATGGAGTGTGATGTTTTGCCCACAAAGTGAGATCAGAGGGCTGTGGGTTCAGTTCCCACATCTGGCACTTGGGTTAATATCCCAGTACTGACACTGTAGTGCAGCATGAGAGGGGTGCTGCACTTATGAGGTGCTGTCTTTCAGATGAGACGTTAAACCGAGGTCCCATCTGCCTGGATTGGTGGTAGTTCAGGTGGATGTTAAAGATCCCCTGGCACTTATCGAAAAGAGTAGGGGAATTTTTCATTGAATATAATATAACAAAACAGAGTCTTCGCAAAAACAAAATAACACAGTAAATCAATATAGTAGTTCCTGAAAAACAGAAAAATAACCTATACATGAAAAAAAATACAGAAAAGTAATACACCATATGGAAATGAACAAACTACAAGTAATACAGAAAATGTCAACACTTACACAATTTCCATTTCAAGTAACCCCTTCAAAAAGAATTAAAGGAAGAGACCTCCACCAATATGTAACTAAAGCTGCAGGCAACGCCTTTCTTTCTGATTCATATACATGCAAAATTTCTTTAATAATAAGACATTTCAACTCAGTCATTGAAGTCTGTTTTTATTGGAGTACAAACAGGCATCTATTATGCCAAATGCACCATTTGAAAACAGCAAAGAGACTCTAAGAGTACCAGGACAAAAAATATTCCAGTCTGGCCCAACTTTCCCATATACTAGACCAGTGTATGATATAGTGGCTAACATAGGTAAACACCACTCATGAACCAGCTGAGCTCATAATGGTGCTATTAAAGGACAATCAAAAAAAGGTGAGCCATAGTTTCCCCTTGGCAAACATAGGAATCCCTGATACAAAACCATTCTTCTAGTTGCTTATGGACTTGGTTCCCTTTAACATTTAGCTTATTATGGTAGCATAGCCATAATGTGTCCCACATTTTTACTGGAATTCTACAATCCATTAATTGTTTAATTAAATACTGACTTTCAATAGGTGCATCAAAACAAGATACTGAAAAAATTGGTAGCCAAACAGAGGAATAAAGAAGTTTTCTATTTTGCAAACCTGGCAACTGACTGGATACATCATGCCACTGTCTTATTTTTTAAAAAAAGCTGAACAATATACCCAGAAGTTCCTTGTGGGATCTTAGTAAAGGTTTTCCAGGTTGGTGCTCTCCATTTTTCTATAAAATATTGGGCTCTAGAAGTAAAACTCCATATCCAAATTTCCTGATGACCAGCCAGACTAGGATAAACATTGGAATGTACAAATATGGCAAAGAAAAATAATACTGGATTTACCATATTTAGCCCCCCTTGTTTTTTAGGCCAGTAAATAATTGATCTTTTAACAGGGTTCAAAAGACTACCCCATAAAAGTTGAAAAAATAAATTGTACAGGCATGCTTCTAAATGAAACAGGAGTGGAAAAATATAACTGACCAAAAAAAAGATAGGAATAATAAAAGTTTTTAGCATATAGATACGTTTCTTCCTGAACATAGGAAAAGATTTCCATTTCTTAATTTTATCTTCTGCAACAGAAAGAGAGGTGAGCCAATTACTTTCTGTTGCTAAAGGCACTCCAAAAGAAAGATCCAGAATCTGAATCTGCTCAGACCTAATGGTTACCCCACCAATCTCATGTTGGACATCCTGTAAAGGAATCTGCACAGCAACACCAAAACTTTTCTGAGTATTCAAAGTAGACCCACAGATTAATGAAAAAGAATGCACAATTTCAATAGCCCATAATCCTGATGCCTGGTCTGCTATTAATATACAAATATCATCCGCATAAGCCAGAGCACTAGGAAAAGACAGTTAAGAATTATCGGAAATATGTCTGATAGAAGTGTCAGTATTCAGTTTCCAGTTTCCTGAGGAGAGGAGAGGATCTATAGAAAAAACATATAAAAGAGGGCTTAAGGGACAACCCTGATGTACTCCTCTTTTGATATGAATATGAGAGCCCTTTAACCCGTTCACTACCAGAGTCATGGAGGCATATTTGTATAAATTTGTAATCCGAGAGAAAAAATCCTGTGGAACCCCATATCTTTCCAGGACTGCAAACAGATAATTATGTGGCACCCGGTCAAAAGCTTTTGATTGATCTAAGCTTAAGATATACCCTCGTATACCAGACGATCAAAAACCTCCCTTATCAATTTCAAGTTATTAATCATAGAGCGACCTGGGACAGCACATGTTTGAGTATAAAACATTTAATTTCCAAGCAATATAAGAAAGTCTAACAGAAACAATTTTACACAGGGTTTTCCAATCTGAGTTCAACAGACTAATGGGACAGCAATTATCTAAATTTTCTTTATCTTTATTTTTAAATAAAAAAAATAATTTACTATCTGCAAAAGCTGTAGAGATTGGCAATATTATCTGAACAATAACATTGAAAACTGCAGCTAAGTAAGGTAAAAGCAAAGTTTTTGCCTTTTTATAGAATTCATTTGGAATTCCATCTGGACCTGGGGTAACAATATTTTTCAAGTGACTAATTGTGGAATCTACTTCAGCAATAGTGATAGGCCAAATTAGCTCTTTAGAACTGTCAAGTGATAGCTTATGAATATGTAGAGAATCAAAAAAGGTGGTCCAGTCATGTGGCTTGAAATCTTGACCATACAAAGTATGAGTATGACGAGAAACCTCTGTCAAAATTCCTTTATTATCAGAAATCCGGTTACCATTATGAGACACTTATGATGGCATATATTTAGAATGAACCTGCTGATTACTACTGTCAAAAGGATTAACCACTTTGGCTGAACCTTTCCTACCATATTTTTGTTCTAAAAAAAGAGAGGTGGACCTATCATATTGATAGGTACGCATTTCTGCTTTCAATTACCCAATCAGTACAGAGTAATCCAAACGAAATTCAGTTTGCCAAGAGAGCAATTTCTGCAACTGAAGACGGCAATTCAAATATTTAAAATACTGACTAGAAGAAAAAGATTTAGAAAACCGCAGACAAAATTTCCTTATTTCCAATTTGGTGTCCTGCCACCAAAAAGCAGGATTATCATATAATTCAAGCACCAAAATTTTGTCTTGGAGAACTGTGTACAAGTCATGCCAGCCATGTTCCTCTTCCAAAACAGAAATATTCATCTTCTAAAAATTATGAGAGTCTGGTTTATTAAGTGGGCATCCCAAAGATAAAACAAGCAAACAATGGTCAGAGTTTTCACAAGGAATAACTGAATACTGACTACCTGGTAACCATTTAGAAATAAAGAAATAATCTATCCTCGTGGATAGTCTACCTCAGTGAAATGTGTGTGCAGGTGGCTGAAGACCAAATCGAGCCCCATCCATGAGGTTCGCTATATCATATAAAATGTTAAGAAAATTTGAGTCATTATATAGTTTCTGGGTCACCCCTGTTTTATCATGAAAGAGCTAAAATACAATTTTAGTCCCCCTAAAAAATTATGGATTTAGAAGAATGGTGAAAAGGCTGAATACATTTAAGAGTGGCTATTCTCTGAGTTTTAATCTGGGGGTTATAAATATTGATTAATCTCCATTCTTGATTTTGAATAATAACATCCAAAATAAGGACCCGACTCTGAATTAAGTCAATAAGTCTGGTTACTTGAACCTCTAAATTATAAAAAAAGAATACCATCTCCAGCACACACACCCTCTGAGAGAGACCAGAAAGATAGTCCACCCCTCCAATCATGAGATGCCTGACTAGACTATCTAAGAGAGTGAAGGCTGGTATCCTGTAAAAAGACAATATGGAGTTTAATGGAAGTAAGCCAAGTAAAAATAGCCTGTTTCCTTTTAGGATTTTTCAGGCTGTTGGCATTTAAACTGCCAAATGACAAAACCTCCCCCATTTAACCTATAAAATCAGGATTTCTTTTTACCTCTCCCTTTTCCTGGTGATTTCATTTTGCATCTCTTTTTTCTGACAGTTCTAGAATCACCTGAGAGCTGATCAGTATCAGTTAACATTTCCAACTGAGAGGAGGCCACAGAGGAGGCATCAGAATCATCCTCTGTCCCTGTAGCATGTTTACGTTTGTGTAGCGCAGCAAATTTGTTTTTAGTGAGCAAATCAGAGGTCTGAAGTCCTGAAAAAGAAGGGGCCCCTTTAGAAGCAGAGCTTCTTGTTTGTCTACGAGAACCCACTTGAACCCAGTCAGAATCCTCCGGAGGGGGCATAACATTTCTAGGGTCATAGAATTGGGTGGAGGTACTAGGAACACTAGTCTCATTAGATTGTAAAATAGTGTCCACATTGGCCGTGAGACCAGAAGGGGATATCAAGCTGTCCACAGCAGGAGCAGGGTCAGTAAGTGATGGAACCTCGCATGAGTCATCCTGAGAAAAAGTAGGGGGGTAAGTGTACAGTGTGAGACAGGGGAGAAATTAAGGGGGGAGAGGAATGCTCTTGGACAAGAGGCCTAAATAGAGGCCTAGCCTGGGCATTGTGTTGGGCCTTAGAGATAGTCTCATCCTGATTCTCCTGTGGTGCCTCAGGGTTATTGTGAGAGGCCCAAGGACACCTCCGATAAGAGTGGGAAGAGTCGTCACATAAGTTACAATAAATCGGGCGTGGACAATTAATGCTGACATGACCAGAGCCTAGACACAAGGACTATTTAAGTCTGTCACAGGCATTACTTAGATGTGTGTGAGCCCCACATCGAAAACAAGATTTAGGTTGTCCAGGGTAAAAAACAAAGTCTCTATCCCTACCTAGATAAAAACAACAAATGCTGAATAGAACCATTCACCACAGGCAATTTCACTTGCAACTTCCATCGACCTGTCCAAGAGTGTTCAGAATCTATAATTGGATCAGGCAAGCCTAACACTGTACATTTGGAGGACAGCCATCTAATGATGTCAGTAATTGCCACCCCTTCATTTTTAAATAAAACTGTAATAGATTTTATTGCAGGTTTTGTAAGGGGAATAGCAAAGAAGGGGGACCATAAAGGGGTATGCCTGACTTCCTGATACCTATGACAAACTGTGTCAAGGCCTACAGCTGTCTTAAAACTAATATCAAAGTAATTATCCCTAGAAGTATTAATTAGGCATAAATTTCAGAAGGTGAAAATTGTAAACTGGTTTTTATCAAAGTTTTCCCAACATAGAGCGATCAGGAAACACCTCCCCTCCTCCCCATATCTCAGTCTCACAGCATTTAGCCACTTGGCTTGCTCCGGAGGGTATGAAAGAGGCCAGCAAATGTTCTATTCCTTTGATGGCCAGTAGAGTGTTCGGGAGCCGTTTCAGCCTGTGGGTGGTCAGTTAAAGAAGGATGTACATTAGGCAGTGGCAAAACTCCTTCAGGTTTAGGACCTAGAGCTTCACTCACTGCAGAATTTGGTGTACTACCATCTCCTTCCCCAGCAGGGAGAACGGTAGAGTCCTCAAACTGCAACAAATCAGAGGATTCTCTATTCAAAGTAGAAGATGAAGGGCCTTTCTCCAGAGTGACCCCCCTAGCAGAATTATGCTCCTCATTGTTATCAAAAGAGTCCAGGACCTTTGCCTCATTCCCACAAGCCTGCCAGGCAGGATTCTGTGTCAACTGTAGTCCCGAAGGAAGTTCTAGTGGGTCAGAAATGTCAAGCAAATCTCCCTGAGGTTTAGTGCTAGGCCGAGCAGGAGAGGCCCAAGTGTCATCTAGAGGAGATTTCTCCCAGCCCGCTCCTCTTAGCGCTTCAGCGATCGTGATACCAGTAGCAGAAAAATTATTATCAAAAGCCGCCCCATGCTGACTTAAATCAGAAGCCAACATAGACCTATGATCTTGTACATCTGTTTTCAGAACATTCGTTTGAGGGCAAATTTTAGTAAAGTCAGAGGTAGCAGATAAGTTTATGTGGAGGTGCTTTGAGGAAAAATCAGTACCTGTATCCAAAGCCGCTGTCCGGGTAGAAGGCGCGCCCTCAATCTGCTGAGCGGGGAGATGCTGACTATGCACCTGGTCTGTACTACAAACTTGTACAACTGCAGCCTTTGGTTGAAATGCAGATGAATGTATGAAATTACCAGGAGAACAGACGCAAGACTCTAGGCACTCGCCCCCAGGCGATGTAGAACTGCCAGTCTCATGCACGATATTTTCTTCAGATACTGCAGCAGCCTGCAAGCAGCCGCCAGACGACTCCACAACCTGAACTCCATCTCGCAGCTGTGCCCTGTCAGCAGACATCAATCCCTTAATGACAGGTCCACTGAAAGCTGGAGCCACTGGTAAAACAATTGTGTTTTGAGTAGATACTGCATGCATGCAAACCTTTTTTCCCAGAAGCAAGGCAGGTGCTCTCATTTGCACCTCCAGGTTCCCCTGCAACATTGATAGACCGTAATACTTTGCCGTTCATAGACACAGAAGGGATACATTCAGAATCCATTGCACCAACATCCCTGTCAGTCTCTAGTAGAGGGGAGATAGAGAAGGAGACTGACTCCCCTGCCTCCAACACGTCAGCTCCGTCCAACACTGGACTCCGAGTGGCCATCTCAGCGAAACGGCCAGGCCTCCTACCGTCAGAGTAGGGGAATTTCCCCAGTGTCCTGGCCAAAATTCCCTTATTCACTAAAAATGCCACCAACAGCTTAATCTGGTTCAAAGTCAGTTGGC
This sequence comes from Neoceratodus forsteri, assembly GCA_016271365.2. Lineage (NCBI taxonomy): Eukaryota > Metazoa > Chordata > Ceratodontiformes > Ceratodontidae > Neoceratodus > Neoceratodus forsteri. The sequence continues at coordinate 743,858,138 of CM028133.1, read as the reverse complement.
ATTCATCTGTATCCCCTTCCCCCGGGTCGTGCCTGAAAATAGGCAGAATTTGTCTAGTGTGCACTTACCCGGTCAACAAAAACTAAATAAATAAATAAATAAGGACTGAGGAACCACCATTGTGACTATGATATTTAAGAAGGTGTCCAAGGCAAACAAAACACACTATTGCTCTATGAGTCTAACTTCCATACCTGGGAAAATACAGAATTCAAGAACTGAATAGTGGAGCACTTGGTCATAAATAAACTAATTGGAGACAGCCAGTGTGACATCACAAAGAAAACCTCTTGCAAGTGGGGTACCATGGAGCTCGATAACTGGACAACTGTTTTTTTAAATATATTCTTATATACATGGTCAGGGCCCTGGTTATCTGTTAGACTTTCTTGTACCTGCTCTCTCTGTTCGCCTCCTCCATTCCTCCTGTGGAGGCCCCCTAGCGATTCTCAGGACAAAGTTGAAATCGGCTGGTGACAGGGCTTTTAGTGTCACCACCCCCGTCCTGTGGAATTCGCTGCACCTTGGGGTTAAGGGGGCCCCTGCTTTGGAGGTATTCAAGGCCCTCCTTAAGGCCTTTCTATTTGCTCGGGCATTTCTGGATTAAATTATTCATTTATTGATCTGATTTGTTTGTAGTTTTGCTAATTGATATTTGGCGTATAGTTTATGAGTAATGTTTATATGACGTGTTACTATCTTATGTTTTTAATTATCTCTGTGTTTATTGATCTATTTCTGAAGATGTGCTTATTTATCTATGCAGCACCCAGAGCCTCCGGGATTGGGCGTCTTTAAATAAATTTTGCCTTGTCTTGCCTAAATGGCATACTATAGAGGTAGCAGTGGACATTCACACATCAAAATTCAAAGATAATTCAAATGCTGTCCCTGTAGTTTAGTGGGACAGTGTGCATATTTAGCCATGTGCCCACTAAGCCCTAAATTCTCAAGCATATTTGTTTTCCTGCTAACTGCAGCACTGGCTCCCACACTCCCCTTTCCACTGACTGGCCACATTATCACTGTTCTGCAGGGCTTCCAGCTTTTTAGTCATTGCCTACCTCCGCTGCACTGTGGCCCCTTTTGCTGCCATCTGCTCAACAAGTAGGTTCCTTCTACTCTTGTCAGCAAGTTCTGCCACAGCCTTCCTTTTCCTGTCTGGCACTCTGTCCTTGCCCCTCACTCAAAGCTCCTACCACCCTTTTTCTTTGTTGGGCCTTGTTGTGTGGCTCTGCATGCTGTGCTTCCAGTTTCTCTCTTGGCCCACTTCCTAAGCTCCATGGTGCTGTTCCCATATAAGCAGAGAGCCTGTTATCTGCCGCTGCCACCTACTGTTCTTCCACTGTGTTGCTGCCTCTTGTCTCTTTGTTACCTGTTTTCTTACTCGCTCTGTTGGTAGACAGTTTTTATTTCCTCCTCTACTAGCTTTCTTTCATTCCTCTGTCCTGATGCCATGCACTAGTAGCCCCTCCCAATGCTGTAATTGCCTGTAATGCTGTTATTGCTCATAGTTTGCCTTTTGGGATTTCATAGGCCTTTGACCTGCTGGCACTGCTTCACTACTCCAGATTTTCTCTTCTAGGGTTATGCTCCCATGGCTTACATACAATCACGGGCTCCATATTCTGCTATGGGCTTACATAAAAATATAGAATTTGATGGCAGATAAGGTCCGCTTTGCCAACTCAGTCTGCCCATTTTTCCCTACGTACAGTGTCACCTCAGACCTTACTTAATCTCTGACTGTCCTCCCACCCTTTCCACTAAGATTCCCTTATGCCTGTTCCATGCATTCTTAAATCACACCAGTTTTTGCCCCCACCACCTCTGCTGCAAGACTGCTACAGGCAGCCACCACTCTTTCTGTGAAGAAGTACTTCATCACATCTCTCCTAAGTTCATCCACCTCCAGCATCATTGCATGTTCCCTTGCTCATAAGCATCTTTTTTTCTGAAAAATAGTCCCCTTTTGTACCTTATTCTCTCCCGTGAGTGATTTAAAGGTCTCTGTCATATCCCCCTCTCCCTCCTCTCCTCCAAGGTGTACATATTGAGGACTTTTAGTTTCTTCTTGTACAGCTCCTGATGCTGACCCTGCCCCATTTTAGTTGCCTTCCTCTGGACAGCTTCCACTCTGTCTATGTCTTTCTGCAGATGTGGCCTTCAGAACTCAACACAGTACTCCAGGTTGAGCCTCGCCAGCAATATATATACAGAGACAACACCTCCTTCCTCCTTCTGCTAGTTATAACCCTCCCTATGCATCCCAGAATCCTACTGGCCCTCCCAACTGCCTTGTTGCAGTGTCTAGATACCTTTAGGTCATCAGATATGATAACGCACCAGGTCAACTTCTGTTTGGTGGCTGTCACTACCTCCTCTCCCACTTTGTACTCCACCCTATTTTTCTGTGCCCTAAGAACAATGTTTCACACTTTTTCACATTGAAGCCCAGCTGCTATACCATTGACCACTACTTGGGGTTTTTCAGGTCTCTGTGCATTCTTTCCATCCCCCACTTCCCCTGGATTGTCCACCATTTGCAGGTTTTGGTGTCATACACAAGCAGACAGACCTTTTCTTCCAGCTCCTCTGCAATGTCACTTACAAAGACATTACAGAGGACTGGTCCCTAAGGCACCCCACTGGTTACCTGCCTTCTCCATGGTGAACTCCATTTACCACCACCCTCTGTCTCCTATCCATTAACCAACTTCTTACACAGTTTACCACACCTTTGGACCCACCCCTCGGCTGCCCAACTTTCCTACAAATCCCCTACAGTATGTAGAATGGTGTCAAAAACCTTACTGAAATCTATGCAGACCACATCCACTGTTGCACCCTGATAGAGTTCCTTGGTTCCCCAGTCAATGAAATCTATCAGATTCATTTGTTATGACCTACCCATTGCCCATGAATCCATGTTGCATCGGGTTTTGCTGCTCATTGGATTCAAGATATTTCACAATATCTTCCTCCAGCACTGATGCCACTACTTTTCTCACCACTGTGATATAAGGCTGACTGGCCTATAGTTGCCGGGCTCCTCCCTACTACTGCTTTTGTAAAGTGGGACTAGATCTACCCTTTTCTAGTCTTCCAGAATACTTTCTGTTTATAGTGAGCTGTTAAATAGGACTGCCATAGGTGCAGCCACTATCTTAATGAGCTCCCTCAATATCCTTGGATGCACTCTGTCTGGTCCCATCGCCTTTTCCACTTTGAGATTTGTGATTCCCTTCAGGACTCCCTCTTCTAAAAATGGACTAGTGTCCACCTCCCTCTATCTAGTACTCCTGTGTTACTCTTTTGTATCCTCTACTCTTCTCCTTTGTCTGTGAACACTGAACAAAAGTATTTTTTCAGGATATCTGCCTTATCCTGGCCCTTCTCTGCACTGTTCCACCTTCCCTTCTTAACTTTACAGTCCCTCTCCTGGTCCTCACCTCTTCACTTACATACCAGAAAAATGCCTTGTTCCCTTTCGTTATCCCCCCAGGCAATTTTCCCCTCAGTTTGCACCTTCACGCTCCTTAATGCTTTCCCTCCTTCCCTCTGTTTTTCTGATGCTCGTCCCTATTGTCCTCCCACTGTGTCTCCTTATACCTTCTGAATAATGCCTTTTTAGCCTTTACCTTTTATGCCACATCTTTCAAGAACCATAGTGGTCTCTTTTTCTTCTTGCTTTTGCTCACTTGTTTTTCACAGAGGTTTGTTGCCTTCACTATACCTTCCTTTAGCTTCACCCACTGCTTTTCTACCCCAGCCAGGTTGTCCCTGAGACAGTCACCCATCTTTTTAAAATCTTCCCTCCTGAAGTTCAGGACCATCGCCCTTTTGTGGTTCAATTCCCCTGCCATCCTTATACTGAACCGTACTATGCAGTGATCACTGGTTCCCAGGTGACCTCCCACCTTGACGTCTGAAATGCTGTCCCTGTTAGTGAACAATAGGTCCAGTATTGCCCATCAGTGTGGGCTCCCTTACTAGTTGCCTGAAGAATGTCTCCTGCAGAGAGCCAAGGATGTCCCCACTTTTAATTGAAGTTGCAGCTTGGAGGCTCCAGTCTTCATCTGGCAGATTGAAGTCCCCCAGCAGCAGCATTTCACCCTTTTCTGCCATCTTGCCAATGGCTTCCACCAGTATCTTATCTAAATTCTCCCTGTGTGCTGGAGGTCTGTAGACCATGCCAGTGCAAACAGTGACTGTTTCTTGTTTCCAAGGTGATCCACAGTACCTCAATCTTTGTGTATTCCCTGTATGTCTGTCACTTTTATACCTTTCCTCACATAAGGAATCCCCCTTTTCTTCCTACCCTGTCCTTCCTGAGCTAAGTATAACCTGGTATGGCCATGTCCCAATGATGGTGTTCAGTGCATCGTGGCTCGGTAAAGGCCACAGTAACCAGGTCAGATTCTGACGTAATGGCCTCTAGGTCCCGAAATTTTTTTCCTATACTTCTATCATTCGCACACATGGTCTTACAGATTTTGTTATCACTCTGTTCACTAGCCCTCTTCCCCCATTTTTCTTCATGCCCTATCTCCTTACCTCCTTTATTTTTAATGCTCTCTTTCCTATCCCCCTTCATTTCTATAATCCAGCTTTTTTTTATTAATCTGCACCCTGTGGGATTCATCTCCCTCTGAGTCCTCCCTATTCTTTACTTCAGTCTGTGGGGAGGGCAGTTTATGCCTCTCAGATTCCTTGTTCCCCCCTATTCAGCAGAGTAACATCAGAATCATCTGCTGAGGACTGAGGTTCCCCTCCCAGATGGATGCAGGCCATCACCCTTGCATATGCTCTTACCCTCCAGGGTGGTCCCCAGTCCCCAGTGTAACCAAACCCCCTTCTCTCTGCACCATTTCTTCAACCATGAGTTGAAGATCTTGCTGCAAAGATCCCTTTACTCCCCCATCATAGACATGCAGCACCAATGCAAAAGCCACTGAGTGTGCTGCCTGCCTAAGACATCTCCCCAGTTCCCTAAACTCCCCCTGCACTAACCCAGTTCCATCCCTAGCCAGGTCATTAGTCCCCAGGAGGACAGTGACATCCAGCTTTCCTTTCGACCCCCACTGCCCTTGCAATCCTCTGTATCTGCTTTCCGTCCCTCCTTGTGAAACCACTTAGGCACCTTACCCCCCTCTTCCCCTCCCTTCCTATTCCCAAATCTATCTCCATCACAATTGAGTCCCACACCAGAAGTTGCTTCCTTCCTCCTCTGGGGTCCTCTACCTCTGTCCTTGGGATCTGCACTACAGAGGACTCCCACATCCTCTCTGGCCACTACCATGAGTGCCTCCTCCGTGCAGTCCCACCCAACCAGAGCAGCATAGGAATAACATATTGGTACCAGCTGAGGAATGTTCTCCTGTCTTACCACCAACACTCTTCTGGAGCCCACCTTAGTCCATCCATTCCTCCCTGGCATCCTCTGAGAAAATGGTGGCAGACTTCATGTCCCCAGGGTGGGGAAGAGGTCCCCCGAATCAGATGCACGACAGGAGCTCGACAGAATTTTTGTGACGCCGTCCAGCGACACCGCAGGTCGACCGCATTCTGCAGTCAGCAACCCGGTTTGCACTGTCGATCCTTGTTTTCTTAGGGGGCTTCACCTCAACCCCCCACATGGTGTTGCACCTCACACCTCCCACACTTAAAGATTATCAACTCCAAGTCGGAGCTGATTGGGGGGGTGCAGGACCCCCAACAGACAGCACTGGGTTCCAGCAGGTTTCCCACAGCACCATGGCACTGTAGTCACTGTGGGGGACCTCACTGGCAAAATTTCACTGTCAGGGGGTAACCACCCTGAATCCTAGCCAACTTATCCTGGAATCTAGTGACCTCCTCCCAGCCCAGAGAAATGCATATAGATGGAGCAGCACTGAAGTGTCCAGAAGGTCTCTCAGGAAACTGCTGCTCCACATCCACTGCATTGCTGTACTCCTAGCATTTTTAGTTCCTACTCTCCCTGTGTCACCAGGAAATAGTTTTGTCTGCTTACCCCTGATAGGATGTTTCTAGTTTCCCCATTTTTGCTTGCTTTGCTCTTTCGTACCATTACCCTAGATAGGTTGCTGCCTCCTACCCCACTCCTGATTTGTTCATTCCTGTGTGAAATGTTTTACTCCTTTTTTAACTCCCTTATCTTTCTCTGCTTTCTCCTACTGAGGCAGCAGCACTTTCACCTTCACCTAACCCTTTGCTTCCTGACCCCAGATTATGTGACTGATGCCCCATAATATTTAAATTCTCCAACGATGTTGACCAGGGTCCCACACTCAGAGGAGAGAAGCTGGCTAACATGCCTTTTTCAGCTGTTATCAATTTGTCTTGTCTTTCTCATTTCAGTCCAGTTCCCAACATTCTTTAAGCTGAGTAGAGTCCTACTAGCTCTGAAGTTGGAGCTCTCAGCAGTTGGGATTCATTTTTGTTGTAAAGCCAAGCTCTCAAGCACTGCAGATGATAGAAGTACTGTATAGTCATGAAGCAGATAGAGAGGACATTACTCCCTGTCATGAAGCAGCATGCCTTGTGTTTTCAGTGTCCTGCATTGGGACTTTAGTACTAGGACTGCAAGGATGGCAACCAACAATGACAGTCATTTTGAAATTCCCCCGTACCGCATTAACCCTAAGGTACCATCTTAGCTAAAGTGTTACCTTAGTATGCTTTTTCAGGCAGCTGCAGTTTCATTAATTATCAGTTATGCATGCTTCCTCAAAGTGGTAATTCAGTGTCCTACATTCATTCATTCATCCACTGCCTGAGGAAAGATTGCAGGGGTGGGGGAGTGGTCATTGTTTTTAGAGCCAACCTGGGCTTCACGGTGCATTCAGTTGGTAATACCAGGTCTTTTGAGTGTGTTGCTGTGTACGGGGGTCCAGGTGCAGGTTTCAGGATTCTGCTTATTTATCACTCTCCTGGGGTGGGAGGAGAATTACTGTAGGAGGTAGCAGACTTCATCATTGACCAGGTGTTGGAGTCCCTCAGGTGTTTAATCCTAGGGGACTTCAACGCTTGGGTCGATGACGAATCCTCACAGCTCAGTTATGACCTCCTCCATTTAATGTCTTCACTGGGCCTGACACAAGCTTCTGTGACCCACCGGCATGGCCACACACTCAATCTGGTGTTCCAGCTGGTCTTGGGGCCGACCACTACAAGATTGATCAGGTCTCTTGGTCTGATCGCTGCACAATGGGGTTCATGTTTGGGGCCCCCCGATAGTCTTTCCCCTGTGGAGATGGTCAGCTACCGCCCTTTAAGGGGTTCACAAGCAGAAGGACTTTTGGCATTGGCTGACCTATCTAAAGCTGAGCAGCTTGTGCGATTGGTACCAGTGAGGTGGTGGCCACCTATAACAAGGTGGTATCTGAAGCACTGGATGCCATTTCTCCAGTTCGTATATGACCCAAGTCCTCTCACTTGAGATCCCCCTGGTTTGATGGGGATCTCAAGGCGATGAATATCAAGGGTCAGAAGTTGGAGCTTCACTGGCAGAAGACCCTGCTGGAGGCCAACAAACTGGTTCTGCATGCCCACTATGGTGAGTACCAGGAGATAATCTCCTGTAAGAAGGCAGAATTCTTTTCCAGTGAGATTGTAGCAGGGAAGAACAGACCTACTAAGCTTTTTCAGACTGTGGATAGGTTTCTCCATCCCGCCTGTCTGCAGCTGAAGAAGGATTTTTCATCCACCTTGTGTGAAGAGTTTGCTCTGTTTTTCTCTGACAGTGTCGACTATCCGGTTGGGGATTGTGTCAAGGAGGCTAATGTCTCACAGTGGCCAGACTAGTAGGAGCAGAGGTAGTCTGCCTGTCTGGGAGAAGTTTAGCCCAGTGGAGGTGTTCAAAGCGACTGGGGTATTCTTAGAGCTGAAGCACACATTTTGTGAACTGGACCCAGCTCCGACACATTTATTAATGGGATGCGCTAAGGCTGTTGACCCGGTGTTCACCAGGATTGCCAGGTGCTCGATGGTGGAAGGGGTGTTCCCAGTGACTTTCAAAGAAGCACTGGCGAGACTCCTCCTTAAGAAACCTTCCTTGACCCAGATGTCTTGGTGAATTACCATCCAATCTCCAACCTGTCTTTTTTGAGCAAGGTTGTCAAGAAATTGGTGGCACAACAGCTCAAGGATTGCCTCGTGTCTTTTGACATCTATGAGTCATTCCAGTTGGGTTTTTAGGCCAGACACAGCACAGAAACAGCTCTAGTTATTGTGCATAATGACCTACTCAGGGGTAGAGGTAGAAGAGACAGGTCAGTTCTTGTGCTCCTCAGTTTCTCATCAGCATTTGACAATTTGACAGCATAGACACATTACTGTTAGAAGATATACAAAACATGACAGCTAAAGGGGAGGTTCTGATAATGGGAGACTTCAACATGCCAGATACAGATTGGTCAATACCAGCAGGAACATCTGCCAGAACTAGACTCATAGTGGATTCCCTGCAGGGGGAGGGCCTCAAACAACTGGTACAGCAACCCACAAGAGACAGGGCTATCCTAGATCTAGTACTGACTAACAAGAAGGATCACAGATCTCCAGGTAGAAGGTCACCTGGGGCCAGTGACCATCACATGGTATGGTTCAATTTGGCTACTACATCTAAATCATCCCATTCCAAGGCAAAATATGGGACTTCAGAGGAGCTGACTTTGATAAGATGGCCAACAGAGTTAAGCTAGCCCTGGCAAAAAGAAACACAGGTGAGGAGGTACAGGCAAAATGGGCAAGCATTAAGGATGCAATACTTGAAGCAACATCCTATTGTGTTAGACAGAAAAGGAAGTGCAAAGAAGAAGGAAACACTTTGGTTCTCAAATACAGTAGCAGAAAAGGTCAGAGCCAAAGGCTGGCCTTCAGGAAATATAAAGGAACACAGCGGGATGAAGATAGAGGCATACCAAACTGCCCTAAGGGAAGCAGGCAAGGCAGTAAGGCAGCAAAGTCCCAAACTGAGGAAACACTAGCACGAACAGTAAAGAAGGTGACAAGACTTTCTATAGATACATTAGTGAAAGGAGAAAGTCCAGAGAGGTATTGCTAAGCTAATGGAGAAAGGGAGCAAGTGAGGAGGAGGACCCTGTAAAGGCATCTATCCTAAATAGATACTTTTGCTCAGTATTTACTGAAGAGAAGGTAGGGCAGGGCCCACAGCTCAGCATCATGGACACAGGGGAGGGAGGTGACACTACTCCCTTCACAAAAGAAGGGTCCTACAAGAGCTTACTAAGCTCAGGGTGGATAAGGCAATGGGACCTGATGGCATACATCCCAGGGTACTTAAGGAGCTAAAGGAGAACTATGCAGAGCCATTAGAGAATTGTTTAGTGAGTCTCTGAGCACAGAAGAGGTCCCAGAAGACTGGAGAAGGGCTCATGTGATCCCTCCACAAGAGTGGTAGCAGGGAGGAGAGGAGAACTACAGACCGGTCAGTCTTACCTCAGTAGTGGGCAAGATTATGGAGGCACTCCTTAAGGAAAGGATAGTGCAACACCTGGAATCCATAGGGGCACGGATCCAAGACAGCATGGGTTTACAAAGGAAGGTCTGTCAAACTAATCTCATAGATTTCTTTGACTGGGTAACCAGAGTGGTGGACCAAGGGGAGCAGTTGATGTGCCTACCTTGACTTCAGCAAAGCTTTGACACTGTTCCACGAGAAGATTGATAAATAAGCTAGGTAGGCTCGGGGTGGGTCAGAAGTTGGTCAACTGGGTGGCAAACTGGTTGACTGGCAGAAAACAGAGAGTGGTGGTAAATGGTATACAGTCAGAAGAGATGCAAGTCACAAGTGGGGTACCTCAGGGATCAGTCCTGGGGCCAGTCCTATTCAACATCTTCATTAGTGACCTCGCAGATGGACTAGAGGGTAAGGCTTGTCTGTTTGCAGATGTCACCATGATCTGCAACAGAGTAGATAGATCCAGATGGGTGGGCAGAATGGGAAGAGATCTGGATAAACTAGCAGAATGGTCAGAAGAGTGGCAACTGGGATTTAATGCAAAAGTGCAAAATCATGCACATAGGGAAGAAAACCCTGAAGCCACTTATAGGCTGGGAGGAGTTGCTAGCAGTCACAAAGGAAGAAAGAGACTTGGGCATCATCATCACTGACCTGAAATCATCAAAGCAGACCTCTAAAGCAGTAGGTAAGGCTAGGGGTGTTAGGGTGTATTAGTAGGGTATCACAAGTCGTAAGAGGAGGTAATAATCCTCTGTACAAGACATTGGTTAGGCCCCATCTGGAGTACTGCGTGCAGTATTGAGCCACACCTTCAAAGGACATTAACCAAATTGAGGCAGTCAGAAGGGCAGCAAAATGGTGCAGGGACTGCATCAGAAGACATATGAGGACAGATTACAGAGCTCGATATGTATACCCTTGAGCAAAGGAGGAGAGAGGTGATATGATCGAGGCATTCAAACACCTTAAGGGCATAAACAAGGTGAAAAGAGTCTAACATGTTTAAATATAAGAAAAATAGCAGGACAAGAAGACACAGCATGAGATTAGAGGAGGCCGATTAAGGAATGTGAGGAAATTCTTTTTCACAGAAAGGGTGGTAGATGCATGGAATGGCTTACCACAAGGAGTGGTGGCTATGAATACAGTGCAGGGCTTCAAACATGCATGGGATAGGCATAAGGGAGCAATACAAATGACTATGAATAGATAGGTCACTGACAAAGGCCAATGGCACATTTATAAGGTAGAAAAAGAAATGGGCAGACTGGATGGGCCTTGCGGTCCTTATCTGCCGTCAACTTCTATGTTTCTATGTTTCTATGACAATGTGGACCACAATGTGCTTCTTTATCAGCTCTGTGAGCTTTGTGGACTTGCTGCGCTGTCATCAGGTGGTTTAAGTCCTATCTCTCTGATAGGGTGCAGCGGGTAGTGATGGGGAATTTCTCCTCCTCCCCAATGCCTCTGTCATACGGAGTTCCACAGGGCTCGATCTTGTTGCCAATGCTATTCGCAGTGTACATGCTGCCGCTTGGTGAGATCAGTCGGCAATACAGAGTGGAGTTTCACTGCTATGTACATGACACCCAGCTGTGTTTGTCATTTGCTCCCAGAACATCCGGCGCTGTCGATGTGCTTGATTTCTGTCTGGCTAAAATCAATGACTGGATGGCTTCTAGCTGGTTGATACTAAACACAAATAAGACAGAGGTGCTAGTGATCGAGCAGGGTTGTGGGCATGATGGGTTGCAACCAGGAGCGGACACAGGTCTGTCCCGTTGGTTGCTTCCCCAAGGGTGTATAATCTAGGTGTGATCCTTGACAGCAGGCTGACCTTTGAATATTAGGTTTCATCTGTGGTTAAGAGTGTTTTTTACCACTTGCAGAAAATCACCAGGATCAAGTCCCTCGTTCCACCCGAGGATCTGCCAACCCTGGTACATGCCTTTGTTACCTGTAGGCTCGACTACTGCAACAATCTTTACTTCAGGGTCATGAGAGGGACCATCCACAGGCTGCAGCTGGTGCAGAATGTGGCAGCCCAGTTGCTGACAGGCCTGTCTAGGTCCTGTCATGTGACCCCAGTCCTGCGTGCTCTGCACTGGCTGCTGGTCAGGTGGAGGGTCCTTTTCAAAGTGGGCTTGCTCACCTATAAGGTCCTATATGGACTGGATCTTAGCTACCTGTCAGAGCTCCTGACACCTGCAACCTCTGTTCGCTCCCTCTGCTCCTCTTCGAGGGGCCTGCTGGACGTTCTCAGGGTTTGTCTCAAGATATCTAGTGATCAAGCTTTCAGTGCCTCTGGGCAGACCCTGTGGAATGCACTTCCACCTGTAGTCTGGTAGGCCCCCTCGATTGGTGTTTTTAAGCAGAGGCTAAATGCTCACCTTTTCAGCCTCGCATTTACAGAGTAATTTGCACCTAGTCCTTTTATTATCATAGTTAATTTTAACAACTGAGCTTGATTTTACTTATTCTTGTTATGTCTAGATTTCAATTTTTGTTTATTTTGTTATATTTTGTCAGGCGCCCAGAGCCTCAGGGATTGGGCACACTAGAAATAAAAATTTGCCTTGCCATGCCATGCCATTTTTTTGTAAAGCCATGCTCTGAAGCACCGCAGATGGTAGAAGTACTGTATAGTCATGAGGCAGATAGAGAGGACATTACTACCTGTCATGAAGCAGTATATGTTATGTTTTCAGTGTCCTGCATTGTGACTTTAGTACTAGGACTGAAGGGGATGGCAACCAACAGTGCCAGTCAGTTTGAAATTCCTCCTTACCACAGTATGCCTAAGGTACCATCTTAGTATGCTTTTTCAGGCAGCTGCAGTTTTTTAATTATCTGTTATGCATGTTTCCTCAAAGTGGTAATGAAGTGTGATTGCTGTTGTGCTGTAACTTAATTTAGTGACACTTGTTCTATGGTAAGGTGGAAAATTAGGATAGCTGCCACTGTTCCTCCACAAGGTTTTTTCCCCTTACCTCCAGGCCCAAGGTTGTAAAACAAATTCTGCTGTAAGCTGGTGCTAAATGGTGACTTCAACTATTGCTATTTTTTTCCCTAATGTTTATTGTTCATTCATCTCCAATCACAATTCATTCATTTCTTCTGGCAAGTATGGTAGGTCTCATTATAATGCTATGCCACATTTTTAGCTTTTTCTTATTAATAATCATCATTCCAAAGGTACCCTCTTCCTTGCAGGACATTTGTGGATGGACTTCTCCTTAAAAGGGTTATTTTGCCTTCACAGTAACTCAGTGGGTGATAGTGTCTCTAATGGGGACAAAGAGTGAACAGTCACAACATATACATAAGTACTTTGATCTGTGGTAGGTCACACCAATAACATTTCAAGGGGGCACACAATTAAAAAGGAAGGGCACACATTTATATTTTTATAGCCCTTTCTCCATTCAAAAATCACCACTTGGATGGGAAATGGCGGGCATGTGCCCTTAAACTGTACAGGCATGGTGGCCTTAAAATATCAGGCAATCAAGTTACCAAGCATGCTGCCTACATTATACAAGCATACTATACTAAGTTGCCAACTAAGTTTGTGAGTTCAAAGGCTGTGCCTGTGGTTCATTGGTGAACAGGCAGCTTGCACTACATTCTATACTACGCTCTACTTAACAGTGCATGCTTGAGCTTTCTTTGGGTGTTCATTTTTCTTGCTTCATCATCCTCACTTTCTCCTATGGCATCTTCCTTTCTTTCTCAAGGGAATTCAGCAACTCATTCCCAAAGGTACATTTAGACTAAGGGGACTTCACCTCTTTTGCACATCTAGGGGCGAATTCCTCCACAAGTGGGGTACTTTGCTTTCATGGCACCTCAAATGGATGGCAGTTCTTAAGCTACAATTCAAGAGAGAGAGAGGAAACAACCAAAACATACATTCCATGAGCATCCCAAACTACCTACAATACCATGTGTTCTACCTATTATGCATTCTACCTATGTTACAGAAGCATACTATACTTAGTTGCACACAAAACCAATGAACACCAAGTTGGTAGACACTGCATGCAAATGGAAACAATGCTGTAAGTTGCAGGAAAATATCAATACAATAGAGAATGACCGTCCCAAGTGGCAGAATGCATTTAACATGGAAAACTACAAGGAGATGGTTCAAGAGGACAGAAAATGATAAACAAAACAACACATCTTAAATGGACAGGCAGTTCTGGAATCCAAGTAAAAATACAGTCTCAGAAAAGTGTTTATAATTTGCTAAATCACTGAGCACAGTGTGAGGCCAAATGCCAAAAAGCAAACAAAATACTAGTATACAAATGCAGACACATAGCAAACAGAGACAAAGATTTGTTCCTGCCACAATACAAAGCCCTAGTGATATCACACCTGGAATTCAGTAGGCACATCTGGTCGCCACATTAGAAGCAGGACTGTATTAAGTACAAGGTCCAAAACAAAGCAAAAGCAATGATGAAAGGCCTGGAACAGATGAATTAAGAGGGCATGTCAAGGAAAATAAAACTGTCCTCAACTGAAAAAAGAAACCAGAGAGGGGGTCTAACAGACACATATAGAGGTAAGTGGCCAGATGAGAAGCAAGATATGTTTCAGTTGCTAGGTGACAGAAAGACAGAGGGCACCGGTTCAGAATCAATGGAATAAGGTTCAAGAAAAGCTAAGAAAACCTTACATCATCAAGGGGTTGTAAAAGCATGGAACAGCATGCTTCCGGGAGTGGTGGAGGCAGACAGTGTGTATTCTTTGCAGTAAATTTCTGCCTGAATTAAACTGTTTGTTACAGTAGTTACTGGGTTAATTTGAGTTAGTTTTCTTTAAGGTCATGTTTTACAGCTGCAGTGGGCTTAGCCCTGTAGATATCTTGTGAGTACATTAGAGAAAGGGGAGCTTACCATATACCAAATGGGCTTGTTTTAGTGGAAGTGAATGGCAATCACTGTGCATTTACCGCACACTGTTTTATTCGTTGGTACCAATGGAACACGGCACTGTCCACCATTTTTAAGATGGTGGCCAGAATTATGTGTTGATGTACAATGTGTCACGCATGCACATGGAACTCCAGTGTCACAGTCTGCCATTTCCAAGATGGCCACCAGAGTTCTCTGTGCATGCGCAGTGACTAGTTCATGCGCACTGGGCTCCAGTGGCTATCTTGGACATGGCGGACTATGTTGCCATGCCACCAGAGTTTACAGCATGTGAGCGAGTCATCGCACAAGTGCACTCAGCTCTGATTGCCATCTTGGACACAGTGGACAGTGGTATGCTCCACCCGCTGAGCTGCAGATATAGCGGTGCTGGCCAGAATTTTTTTAAAATGATGCAGTACTATAGTACTGTTAAGCTCTACTATAGATTACTACTAAGAAGAAGCATTTAATTTGGTCTTGAATACACCATACATATAATAACCAATTGTAAAGACAGTAAAGGGGTGATCACACTGACATCAGTGAAATTCATATTATCAAACTCTCCTCGCTGGTTTGTAAAATACTTCCTGTCTATTGACACAGGTTGTTCTTTTGCCACTGAGCTGTCTGTACAGGCTTCAACATTATGTGTGGTTTACATTCTGTGAATACCATAATATCTCTGATTTAAAAGATGTAGAAGCATGCATCGTTATAGTTAATTAATTAAGTAATTAATTTGTTTTTGATAACCAGGTAAGTGCACTAAGCATTAAAAATGCATATTTTCAGGCATGACTCGGGAGATTACAAGATAAAAATCATCACAATAAACACATTTTACAGAGAAAGTTAATATAGTTACACTGGGAAAAACATGGTTTACTAATAGCAAAAACAAATTCAATTCAGAAAAGCTATACAATAAGAAACAAAGCAATATTCACAGTGTAAGTTGTATCCTGAAATGGAAATAATGGACAACAGTACAGGGCATTTACAAAAACAAACATATTGCGAGAGAAAACAATGGGTTACTAAAACAACCATTTTAAGTGATCCTGGTAGAAGCAGGAGATAGATTAAACAAATATAGCTCAGCCAGTCATGAAGCAGTGCGCATTTAAGTGCAAGTGAGTGAGCAGGGTAGACAGGCAAATAATCAAGTAAAGTAGGGAGCAGGGGTAGGGATTTGTCAGGGTGGAAAGAAACAAATGCAGTGGTTAGGGACTACGAGGTAGTTGCGTCTTTCTCATTTAAAGTTTGTGCGAGTAGAGGAGAGACAGATTTCTGCTGGAAGAGAGTTCCAGAATGGAGGAGCAAAGCTACAGAAAACCTGAGATCCCATAGCTCCTTGGTACAACTAGCAGGGATAGCCCACCAGATCGAAGGGAATAGTGAGAGATAAATGTATCAGCATCTGGGCAAGAGAGTAGGGAATACCAGAGTGAACAATACAATCAACCAATGTGCCAAGGGAGTAGAGTTTGTTTGCCTCAGGGGAAAACCAGTTTAGACTACTATACAGCTGACAGCGGTGTGTGAGGCGATGTGAAGCTAGAGCAAAAATGGCATATATTGTTACAGGCATTATTTATTTCTTTTTTATTTAAAAGTTAGAAATTTACAGGACAGTTTCCATGAGAACAAGTCACATTTGCAGAACCTCCCAAGTTGATAAGATAACAAACATGACAAAATTAATAAGCATACATAGTAACACATAAACATTTAAATACTATCAAGTAAGTGACACACCAGTAACTTATTGCTCATGAAAAACAGTTACAAATGGATTGTTCCTGTAAAAACTTTTTCCTGAGTTTGCAATTTAAAATATTTATAGTGTCCAGGAGTTTTCTAACTCAAGTGGGAATTTATTCCATCAAAGGGGGGCATTGGCCGGCCCGGTGGTGCAGAGGGTTGAGGTGCTTGCGACTTACCTCACACCACACCGGCAACCTGGGTTTGGGAATGGACTCAGAGCACTGGGGGCCAGCAGGAGAGGGGAGGATTGAGTATCCCTAAGACTGTTCTCATCTTCTGGTATGGGTAACAGGGCCGTTTCGCTCTGCAGCAGCCCCTGGTGGAGACCGGGGGTACTGCAGAAAATGTCACAACATGGGAAGTACTAGAGAAGCAGAAAACTGCTCTGGATTGGCCAGATAATGGCATCTGGTCCACTGGCACCTCGAAGACCTCTGGCAAGCTAGTTCATCACAACAGTGCCCCAAGGCCGAGGAAAAATAGAGTGTGCTTGGCCGCACCAACCAGTGCCTTCCCCCTCAGATTAGAGGGACCCACTTGGCAAAGGGTAATGCTGAACTACCTCGTGGTCAGCTGCAATATGAGGACAGGAGGCTCAGAGAAGGTTAGTAGGGGTTGCCGGTGACCTTGGGTGCCTGAAGGAGTGGTGGGTCCGGAGCATGGAAGGGAGAAACTAGATCACAGAATAAAAAGAGGACCATTGAAGGAAAACAGTTTCTTCTGTAATGAGAGAGATATCTAGGTAAAAGTAAACTCCGGTTGAGAACTTCTTTTAAGTTGTGACTATGAGTGAAAACTAATAATCTATCTGAGAGTTAAACTGGGATCTGATGATTTTCTGTTTTATAACAGTAACTTTTCATAGGTAGTGTCCCATTTGAGAAGGTTTGATTTTGAAGCACAAACATACAGTAAGTGACAGATCCATAGGTGAGGGCAGGCAGAAGGATACCCTGGGCAATGGCAATTCTGGCAGAGGCTGTGACAGCATAGCTGGTATTGTAGGCCAGTTCAAGTTTGCAGTTTACTGCTTTGCAGGTATTGGAGAGGTGAAGCTCAAAGTCAAGGGAGGGATCAAGGGTAATGCCAAGGTATTTAAACAAACTAATGTTTACAAGGGGGGATTAATCACAGCAGGAAATGGATAGCTGTTCAGGACATTTCCTAAGTCTAAGAGCAGAACCAAAGAGGATGGCATAGGTTTTGTTCGTGTTTAATACTAGTTTTTAGGGCTGCAGAGCCTATAGCCCTCTTGCATTAGCTCTAAAAACAGATTACCGTGGAACTTCCTTTTTGGACTTTTGGAAGTATCCATTCACAACTGCAAAATAGTGTCCTCCCCCTCTGATTTTTGCTATTTGCTGCTCTGTGTTAAAGGCATCTGAAGGGAAGGGGAATGCTACTGTGCCTTCCAACTTCTCAGGATATAAACAAAAAAAAAAAAACGTTTGAAGCTGCTGTTATGTATGTAGCCCCTCAATTTAACCCTTGCAGGGCTGCAGACTGAGCATCTGTCCAGCTCAATCAAACAGATTCATTCTAGTTCTTTCAGCAGCCTAGGGGTTAACTCATTACCTCAAAGCATACTGGAATTTCCCATATTGAAGCACTGAAGCAGTCAGGGCCTCATTAAATGGACTACAGTGTCAAATTGAAGACAGTCCAGCGGGATCTGAGACCATTTTCTTCTGTTTTTTTTATAGTTTTTCTATTCAACCTGTGTATATTTGCTATCCAGTGCTAGTGAAAAATGGGGGCTTACAACAACTCTGTTTATCCGCAGAATTGGGTTCACTACTGACTTTTCTACTCTGATATATTTAATGCTCATAAAAAGTACAGCTCGCACAGCACTGGACAGTAAACTAAATCTTTGTTTATCCACAGGGACAGGTACAGTGCATGCTTCCCCCCCCCTCACCCACTGTGATAAATTTAGTGCTGGTAAAAACAGGATAAAACCCTCAGTTTTTTCACAGGTACCATGTGGGGCAGGCTCAGTGCAAACTTACCCACACTGTGATGGATGCAGTGCTGGTAAGAGGTGAGGGACTTACTAATCCACAGAGACAGCTACAGTGTGGGGGAAGGGAGAGTGCTTGATTTGCACACTGTCTGTATTTAGTCCTGGTAAATGGTGAGGGACTACCAGAATTGGGGACTGAAGCCTTTGTTTATCTACAGTGACAGGTACAGTGTGTGACTGGTGAATAGTAAGGGGCTGGCATCACTGAAGACTGAAGCACTCTATAAATCCACTGCCAGATGCAGTGTAAAATAGACAGTCCAGGGTTTCCACATTGTGATAGATATAGTGCTGATGAAAGGTGGCAGACTGACAGCACTAGAGGCTGAAGCTCTCTGTATATTCACATGGGTAGGTACAGCATGGGCAGGGACAGTGCAGGGTTCTCACACTGATGGTTTCAGTGCTGGAAAAGGCTATAGGATGGGCAACCCTGGAGACTGCTCCACTGTCTTCATGCCCACAGTCTCTATTGGCAGATAATTTAAAAGGCCACCACCTTCTGGGACAAAATATGCTTCCTAATGTTACCCTAAACTTGCCATCTATGACCTTCATAGCATGTTTCTGTGTCCTGTTGTAGAACATATCCATATGTTCAATCCTATCAATACCCCAGATAATGGGAAGACTGAGATCATGTCCCATCTAAGCCTGCTGTTCTACAGGGAGAAGACGGTAACAACTACTAGTAAACATAAATGTGGATATTATCTGTCAGATGCTTTCAGGTATTCCTGTTTTGAAAAAGCGGCTTCTCCTTAATAGTGATATCTAAACAGAAAGCCCACCAGCAAATTTGTCTTTATTTTTAGAATTGAACACATTCTCTCTACTGCTGCAGTAAATGAAAACACTGGAGGAAACATGAAGAAACTGATACAGGGAAGCTTACAAAGAATGTCAGTAGGCATTTTATGTGACTGCATAGATATGCAGAATTAAAAAATCATACATAAATTCACTGTCACTAAGCAAGTGGCAGATGGCGGGAGAATTTCTCAACACAAAAAGGGAGCTTGGTCTGCACTCAGAGAGCAGTGAGGTAGTCAGGTTTGCTATGTGAGACAGTATTCCACAGGATGTAAAAAGTTTGGGTTATTGAAAATATGATGGATCATAATGGTCTACAGAGATCATTTTCTTAAAGCAGCATTAATGTCATCAAGGAAGAAAAAAAGGTAGGTCAGAATTGACTACCATCTGACATTTTTCACAATCCCCCACTCAAAAATAAATACCAACACAATTTATCTTGCTGCAGTAAAAGACCGCACCAAATAATTCAGCATCTATGCCAAGCTGGTGTTTCTCTGCTTGACATATGTGTTGCATTCTTTCAGAAGGGTCTTTATTGAGTACAGTACCACAATACATTTTCTTGATCTTATCCTCACTTCCATCTGAGTGCACTCTAACCCCCTTTCTGCCCTGATGTCATGATATTTAGGGCTTGATTAAGTAAAGATGTATCCAAATTTCCTCCCTGTGGACCAAGTGAAACTTTTTCAATGCCAAAACAGCGCATTCCCTGGCCTTGAATAAATTTAATATGGGGTGGTATTATACTTTGTACATTCTAGTGTTCTATGATTCTAATATGTTCCCCTATTAAGTAATGAGGATATGTTGAATTTTGCAAATGCAGGCTCATAACTTTGGTAATATTCAATATTTTTACCACAAATTTTCAACATAGTCATTTCAGTACAGCAACTCATGAATGTGACAGCTGTCATTTTTCAGCTCCTGCCCAAAATGTGTGTTTGCAGCCCAAAAGTTGATTTTGCAGTCCCTACACAACGTCACCTTTAGGCCAGGAGTTGAACATTTTCTCTGCCCTTTTTTAAAAAATATTAAAAAAAATAATATTTTCAATATTTTTAACCCAGTTTCCTCTCCTTCAGCCGTATCAGCTCTGGCCAGAGTGTGTTTACTGTGAAACCAGTGTTGGATGCAGTGAAAGCCAGAAGAGAGGGTAGAGTGAAGATCATGGATACTTTTGGAACTACTGTAGAGAACAAGGTACTCTGCATAGAGTAGAGATGAACAAGAAGTGGCACAGAGATATATTTCATTTAGGAAAATAGTGACGAGAAGGGGGTCTATTATGGAGCCTTGAGGTACTCCTGTGTTAATAGTGGAAAGTTCAGAGACAGTAATGTTATATCTGACAAAATGCTGCCTGTCGTTTAGGTAGCTATTATACCATGTAACAACCTCGGGGAGAAACCAAGGGAAAGCATTTTGGTTTGAGGAGGAGATGGTCAACAAGGTCAAAAGCCTTTGTGAGATCAATGAAAATTGCCCCATTTAGTAGGCCATTGCTCACAGAGATTTTTGGGTTGTTAGTGAATTTAAAGATTGCAGTGGTGATAAGATGCCCCTTCCTAAAGCCATGCTGGGCATCAGAGAGTAGGTTCCAGTCATGTAGGAAGGAGATAATTTGTGTATAAACAAATTTCTCAGGGATCTTGCTTAGGACAGAGAGGATGGCAATGGAATAGTAGTTTGAGATGATTTTGGATTCCCCTTTCTTAAAGACAGGGACGATCCAAGCAATCCTCCAGATGTCAGGAACAATGCCAGAGCAGAGGAATAGATTGGAGATTCTAGCCAGTGGAGAAGCAAGAATAGATGCAAGCAGTTTAAGTAGCCTGGGCTCTAGGCCATCAGCAACAACACTACTACTGGAAGAAAATGAGCTTAGCAGTCTGTAGATTTCCAGGGTAGATACAGAACAGAAACATAATAGCGGAGATGAGTAAGTTGTATCAGAAGTGGAGTCGGTGGCTTTGGCAGGGGGAGTAGGGATAGGAACTCAGGGAGTATTGTCGGGATTTGTATAGCTGGATAAACCAGAAAAGTGATGGTTATTTGCCTTAAATGTTTTTTTTAATTATCTATTCAACTTGAATTTAGAGCCTGTGTAGGGTATGTTGTTACCTGTGTCTGTCCTTTTTATAAAGTTAAGACAATCACCTGCAGCTGAATCCGAGCTGTGACAGCAGCCAAGATAGATTCTGGGATGCAGCCCACATTGATGTCAATATGTAATGTTGGGTTGGAAGGGCAGCAGGATCAACATAATAAAAACATAAATTTAATAATAGCAAAGTGAGTGAAAATTGCTGTTGTGCCAGGAAAGTTCTAATCAGGGGCAGTCACATACGGAGTTGTAAGACCTTTGAAGATGATCCTTAACCCTTAACTACTAGGCCAACCAGTCTCCAAAAACTATTACTACAGTATTATTATTTACCATTATCATCAGTATCTACATTTACTAATTAAAGACTCTGTTCTTAAGTAATTTTTGTGTTTTTTTGCCTATGTAAGAAACATTAAGAATAAGGTTATTATTCTCATCAGAGCTGAATTTTATTTTTGCTATGCAGTTGTTTTTTTTCTCATTCATTCTATCACAAACATGAAACAGTGACAGAGAACATATTATGCTAACAGGTTAGGTTAATGTTTACATTTTAAATTTCTTTAACACTTTCAGTCAAGTTCCTCTAACAATAAATAGTGAAAGGAACATGTGCACAGAACTCCTCTTATTTTGTACAGTCAGATTTGGGAAATTATGAATGAAAATGATGACATATAATGCATTACTCTTACCATTAACACAATAATTAACCTTCATATACAAGTTAATTCTGCTTAGAAATTACCTTTAGAGATCACGCTAAATCAGCTGAACTGCTGCTTTAAATTTTGTATCATTCAATCACTGAATCATTCAGAAATTATTTACATAATTACAGTACGTGACTGCAATTCTGAAACATTTTCATAATCCTGTGTGTGCTCACTCCAGTATATTATTAGCCTTTGTGTAAGCAAAAACACATGTTTGTGTGCAGTGTCATTGGGAAAAATACATACACCTTGAGTGTGACATTTAGTATGAGGCAAAGGGCCCCATTTTAAATGGGTCTTAGAGTGATGAAAGTTGTGTCACTCTAGGACTGTGGCAATCTCTGGGTGCATCAGGGGTCCTGTGCCCAATTTTATAAAGATGGGGTCCCTGCATCAAAAACCCAGGCGTTTCTGCAGCTGCAGGCTAGCACCAAACATTTGCTGTACCTGTGTGAATTGCCACAGGGATCCACCCCCCCAACTGGTGCAACACTAGAGGGGTCGCAAGGGTTGGGGGTCATCTGCATGCAATTAAGGGGCCGGGGGCAGAAGGGGCACAGGGATGTCCTAGGGGAATCAGGAAGATAGTGGGCATGAGAGGGAGTGATTTAGCACCTGGTGGAGGGGTCATTTGCATAGCCCTACTGCTGATCATCTGGGACTGCTGTGGGATTGCCAGGGCTGAACAGTTACATGGACCCAAATGGGCAATGCACTGGCAGCTTCCCCATAGGTGCACACAGTCAGGACTCTGTAGGCAGAGGGGGGGCAGCCTTCCACATCATGGTAGGGTAGGTACTAGGGGACTTTGGTGGTGCCCAGAGAACAGTCCCCTCACCAGTAGCCGTCAACCCCCAGCTCCAGCTTCCCAACTATGGGGTCCTGACTGTGTGCACCTATGGGGCAGCTGGCAAGGCTGTGCCACCTGGGACTATGTCACTGTTCAGCCCTGGCAACCCCCCACACAGTTGTCCCAGCTGTCAGCTGTAGGGCTATGCAAATGGCACCCTGCTTGATGTCACATCACTGCCTCTCATGCCCACTGTCTCCCTGACACCACTGTGCTCCTTCTGCCTCCAGCTGCCACTTTCAGACCCCATCCCCTTCACCACAATGTGTGGCACTGGCACAAGTCCCTTAGTCCATCTCCTGGCTGGTCTAAGTTGAGCTCCTTGCTGTGTCCATGGTGGGGCTTCAAAAATTGCAAAAAATAAGGGATGTTGCACCCTCACCATGGCACAAGCCCCCTTGCAACCTGGTGCATGTGTGCTTCTGTTGCAAGGGTGGTGCAGGTTGGCCTAGGCAAGGCATCCTGATTTCAATGCAGCCTGCATTCTAAAATCATGATTGCTGCAAAGTTTGATGCAAAGTGCCACTTGAATCATACACCTTTGGTACAGACAACTTGCATCAAACAGAACCTTTTGAAAACTGGGCCCAAAGTGTTGTTTCTTTAAAGATACCCAGGAAGTACATATATGTCTCAATGGCCACTTGTATGGAGTATGTTGGAGCATGTTGTTGTAGTTATGAAATAGCTACATGATAAAAAAAAAGCTAATACATATTTGATTAAATATGGTTCTACTTGTAGGTGTGGGATTGTGAGAAATCCCCACATGCTTCATAGCCATCACATTATTCAATACATCCAAGTCATTTATAGTTATGATTCATATATTGAAACTGAAGTGTAATCTTCTGTAACATTTTATTAGGAATTTAGTTCATTCCAGTATCACAAATTTCCAAACCAGTCAAAAACTGAAACAGACCTCAACTCCCGTAATGATAACCATATATATTTTACTGGAAATCTCTTATTGCATTCTGCATCTGAGTGTGTTTTGTCACTTATATTTCTATGCATCTTTAAGAGTTATCAGTTTTCTTTTTCATAGTAAGTTTATAAATGGTCTGGTACCCATCATCCCAGGAAAACAATTGCCTTTCTCTTGGGTTGTAATGTATCATGGAATGACTGCCGTAGCGTTTTGGAAAATAAAGAACAGGGGTTCTATCATTATTTATAATGTCAGCCACATCATAAATGCACTGTATACGTGATCCGGCCACCATTTTCTGTGTTGTATACAACATAAAGTGTTCCACAAATTAGAAAAGCTGCTTCAGCATCTTTACTAGGACATAATGAATCCCAGCTATGCTCAACATCCAAGCTTTCTTGGCTTATTTTAGTGACTATTATAGTTCCACCAGTATCGGGGTCTGCGTGGATTGCCCATAGTCCCTGCTCATCTATAGCAAAATCAATGCTTGTAAAGGGAGACAGCTGATAGGCTGGAATCCTCCCGGCACCCAGCAGCAGCATTCGATCAGTCACAGTTTTATTTCGTATGTTGTATTTGATGATTTCATTTAGAGTGCCATATTTGTGAAAAAACAGAAATCCATTATAAATAAGATGGCCAGTACCCTGCCAGTGGAATGGCAGGACCACATTCTTTGCTGCCTGCATGTAACTGCTGTCAGTAAACACGTTGATGTTTGCAAATTCCAGAAAAGTATTGTTCTTGGATCCACTGAGGAAGTAAATCTTCTGAACATCTTTACTAGGATCTTTAATCCAAGAACCATGGACATCTCCAGCTTTCTTAACAATCTTTAGTGATCTGATGCTTTCAAGCATGCTTTCACAATCTGCAGAACAAAAGGTACACATCAAAAACAGTTTGGAATAATTCATAATAAAGAATATAGCACATCCAATATTCATTTGTGCATAGCTGAACTTTACATTATTTTAAATTATTTAATCTACCTTTAGATATTCTTGGGAAATGTGTTGTTATTTTGTAGTCCTTAAGTAAAGGAAAAATGTATGTCTTAGACCAAGAAAAAAAATCCTTTCCCTGGAAACATTACAAAGAGTCATTAATCATGGGGAAAACTGATTATTTCCCAGCATTTGTAACCTGATCATTTATTAATGATAGAAAACAGATTTTTGTGAAGATATATCACATTGTGGTTGCATACTGCAGCACAGGGTTCGCCCCTCCCCACATGCACGTGCTTCATAGAAGGGGTGCTGCACTGCTGATATGCTATCCTTTGGGTAAGACATTCAATGGTGGGCTCCAGAAAAGTATTGTTCTTGGATCCACTGAGGAAGTAAATCTTCTGAACATCTTTACTAGAATCTACTAGGAGCAAAACTCTGAAGTGGCACTACTAGGCAACTTTAATATAAATTGGATGGCTCTTGAGGCAGCCCCTTACAAGGGCACCATCTCTGCCATCAATGTAACACAAATGGTTGACTCCCCCACCAGGGTCAAGTACTGGACCAGTTCCGGACTGGATACTTATTAATCACCCAAAGAAAATCTCTAAAACTATCGTCCTTCCAGACTCGATTAGTGACCACTCCCCCATCCTGTGCTACTGTTCAAATAGAGCTCCCAAGCCACCTGCTAAAATGGCAACACACCGTGTCCTGAAGAAAGGCCAGCTTAAACCTCTTAAGACCATCTGAAGCAAACTGACTGGTCACCCATTGACTTGGACCAAGCAATTGAATACTTCATCTCCAAGTTTAACACGACCCATGACATCCATGCCACCATCAGAAAGTGCAAGATTAAGGGTGCTGTTAGTTCCTGGATTACCCCAGCCCTACTCAACCACATGGCCACTAGGCATAATCTATGGCACCAAGCTCAAGTCACCGGCAAACAGGCAGTCGTACAGCTTTACAAAGCTGCCAGGAATGCCTTTACATGGGAGATCTGTATCACCAAAACCCGCTACTTCAACGATGAGCTCTCAAACTCCAGGGGGGATGGCAGGAAATTTTGGGACAACTTAAAACACCTCAAAGGCAAAAGCTGCAAATCTTCATCCTCTATGCTAGCTGTTAATGGGGAAATCACCCAGGACCCCAAGCTCATTGCTGATACTTTCTATACTGCCTTCTCAGGTCTTAGCAGCATATGTACCCCTGGCTTCTTTGACAAACCTGAGTATAATGTCAAGGCTAGCAGTGATGCCCAGCCCGGGCCCCCCCCTTTCTATTTCCAGACAGTTACTATGGCAGAGGCCAGAAGGCATCAGCAACAGTTGCTTGGAAAGTCAAGCTACAGTAGCGACTCTCTTGATCTTAAACTTATTAACCTCACCCTTGATGAGGTCTTAACCCCACTGAATAAATTACTGAATCTATCCCTACATCTTGGACAGTTCCTCCAGAGATGGAAAGCTGCAGTGGTCACATCTGTCCACAAAAACAGTGACTGAGCCCTCCACACCAACTATCACCATGTATCAATCCCCCGAAGGCATTGTAAAGCATTGTGACAGACCAACTAACTGAGTACCGGGAAAAATACCAAATCCAATGTCCCACAACAACACTGTGTTCATAAGGCACACAGTACTACCACTGACCTGTTGGAAAACACTGGCTTCATACATCGTGCACTTGACCGGGGTCATTTAGTGCGAGTGATATATATCAACCTCACTAAAGCCTTTGACATGGTCAAACACACCATACTGCTTGACACACTCTCTACCACAGGACTCTCAACTGATGTGGTGGGGTGGTTTATAAGCTACCTCGGCTGCAGATCCCAACAGGTCAAAATAAATGGTATTCTCCAGACAACTGACATGTGCGCCCCGGGGTCCCACAAGGCTCAATCCTGGGCCCCCTTCTTTTCAGTCTTTTCCTCAATAACATCCCCCAGGCTAGTACTAATAACATACTACTTTATGCGGATAATGTAATTCTCTTCACCAGCCAGCCAGACCCACACCCCCTTGAATCACACCTCCAACACAATTTCACTGCTGTTGAGGCCTGGTTCTCTGAACACAAACTCCTTATGAACTAAAAAAAGACAAAAGCCATGCTGTTCACAAACCCACACAACAAAAATAAAACACAATGATTAACTATTCTTAACAGCCATGGCACACCACTGGAACAAGTTCAGAGCTTCAAGTACCTAGGGATAACTCTCAACAGTTCTCTGTCCTATGCCATCCATGTGGATAATGTCACTAAGGTGATTAATACCAGGATTGGTCTCCTATGTAGGCATAGACACTGCATGACCTCAGATGCACTTCTGGTAGCAGCCAATAGCTCTGTTATATCCATTATAGACTACGGCTTAGTAGTGTACAGCACAACAACTGACACCACACTCAAAAGGATCAACACAGCCCTAAATAAATTATACAGGTTAATCATGGGTGCAGACCAACTCACTCATACATGTGACTTGTATGCGCAGACTAACTGGTTACACTTCAAGGGAAGGATGAAATACTAGACCTGCCTCCTAGCAAAAAAAATACCTGCCTGGGCCAAATCCCCTTTGCCATCTAGAATCTCCTTAACCTAGCTACAAACCCACATTGGACCCGAGGCATGACTAGACTGACTTATCAAGTACCCTTCTGCAATACCTCTCAGGTGCAGTGATCCTTTTACTCTTGGGCACCCAGTTGGCTAAATGAACTCCTCAATGCAATCTTAGTGGATCCTAAGATTGGCCCTTTTAAGAGTAAACTCTGTCAACACCTCACTGCAATTAGCAGCTGTGACTGCCATCGCTAAGTTATCTCACCCCTTAGATCTCATCGTCTCTCTCTTATCCATCCTACAAATCCTGGCTTGTGGATAGAGCAAATTGCTCCTGCCTATAAGGCATAGACCCCCCTCACACCTAACACACTCTATCCTGCACTAACTTGAGTCCCCCGGGAGTTTCTTAGCTGCCTTCCGAAAGCTTGTTTCTTGCTCCTGTTCTCTCCCTCTCTCTTCTCTTTGTCTAGATGTGACTTTCAAAGGTGGGGTGAATCAGGGGGAATGGTAAGGTTTGCTTGTACCCTCTCATTGCCTCACCTATTGTACCATGATTTCCACCGTTTGTTCCTGTATTTATTATGCCCTGTATGTAAACATGTTCTTGACCTCTGTTTAACCTGTAACATCCCTGTGCCTTGTGATTTAAATTGTTGCCTAACTATGCCATCTTTTATGGCCCGGGTCGTGCCTGAAAACGATCCCTCGGACCAGTGCACCTACCCGGTAATCAAAGACATAAGTAAATAAATAAATAAATCCACCCCTTCCCCCTCCACCACTCCTAGCAGTTATTACTGTCATCTCTAGTAACCCCTGCCCCTCCATCACCTACCCTAGCTCACCCCTCTTACTCCCTTCTGTTATTCACCACACCTGATCACTCCATTCCCCCCTAACAAAGCCAAATTTGGCTGGTCCTGTTTGCCTATTATGTACTTTAAAACCTCATCTCTACGTTATGCTCCAATGTACTACTACTGTTATTGTGATGTTTGTGATTTTTTTTGTACATACTGTTGCGCTATCTCTTCAACATGGAACCTTTGTAAAAGAGGCTCTGGCTCAAAGGTATTGCAACCCGTGAACTAAATAAAAAATAAAAAAATTAAAAAAGCTAAAGAACCGGTGTCATGTATCTAAGAAGTATATTTTCCCCACACAGTGTCATTACAAACATTCTCCAGTCAAATAAATAAGTTCATATAACCCACCCCAAAACAAGCTTTCATAGCGTAGTGAATATTTCATGATCAACAATTTGCAAATAAAAATAAATAAACAAAACAGAGTTTCTCACTGTATTGAAAGGTTTGCACTTCAACCTGGAAGAAAAGTCATACTTTTCAGAGACATTGTATATCAGTAACCTTTATAGCAAATGGGGGTAACTAAAAAGCTTTCCATGTAAGGTCCCTGTCATCATGTACATAAAAGGTTATGATGTTGTCTACCAGCAGTGTTCTGTTGCAGCAGCTGCAAGGCACCAGCTGCAGTACAAAGGGCGGTGGAGCTAATGTGCTGGAGAGTTCAAGCCAGCTGCAGCAGAGATGTCTTTGCATCTGCTCACAGGTCCCTGAGGGTCAAGGCCTGCATTGTTACAGCTGCATGGGTGGAGCCAAGCTGATGTATGGCTATTATGTAGTAGAGAAAGGGGGCTCTGGAAGCATTTAACGGGATACCTAGACTGTTTCCTTGCACAATGGAGCTGAAGCTGAAGCACATGCCATCATTTAAGTAACAACAGTGAGTTATTTTCTTTCTGCCCCTCCCCTTCACTGTGGAACTATTTTATTGCTCTGCGCTCACTTCTGGAATACAGGATTCCCATAAACCGTGGAAAACTGGCAATTAAAACTCAGTCTGTTATAGGTTATGCGTGGAATAAACTCTAGGCAAACTCTTTTACATGCTGATCTGAATCCTGCTAGAGTGAATAATTTTGACTCCTTTGAGATGTCTCTCTCCCCCACCCCACTAGCTTTAACCTTACTTTACCATGGACTGACATATCAGCTCAGAATTCCTTTACATTCCAGTTATGTCTGCAGCCTAATGCCTCCCACAAACAATGGTAAGTTAGCAGTTAAAACTCACCCTGTTACAGGTTATGTGCTGAATAAACTTTAGGCAAACTTTTACATACTACTCTTAATCCAGGCTACAGTGAATCATGTTACAGGTTATGTGCTGAAAAAATTCTACATAAACTCTCTTACATACTGCCCTGCATCTAGGCTTTGGTGAATCATCTTGACTCCTTTCAGACTATGGTCTCTCTCACCCCACCCCACCCCATTGCGCTTAACCAGTTCCAGGGCTATTTGTATGACAGACAAACAGGGAGCCCTGGAATGGATGTCAGTGTACTTCTATAGGAGTTATAAGGGAAAAATGTTAAATTAGGGTCCCTCTCTTACTATTTTTGTTTTCCCTACATGTACTGTTCCCTCCTTTTGATGGATCCAACATGCTAGATTTTTGCTGGGTTTAAGGTATTGTAATATCAAGGGACCTGAGTAAGTTGCTATTTATTGTTACATTTCTGTATGTTTAAACCAGTGTTTTTCTAAAACAAGTGACAGGATTTTGTATAATGGGATAGCTTTGACATGGGAATGGATGCTAGCATACTACAATTGGAAGTTATAATGGGAATAGGTACAATCTGAGTTCCTCCTTGTATTTTCTGTGTATCTTAGGAGTACCCCCCCCCAGATAGATTTTACATGTTTAGTACAGGTTAGGAGCAAAGTAATTATAAAATCAGGACGTTTAGTAAGCTGTATGTCAATAAGTTTGTATTTATTGTTATACTTTGTTTGTCAATGTGTATTTCTCTAAAACAAACTGAGAACAAATTGTATAACAGGACCATCTTGAAAACAGGCCCTTTGGACCTAATGATGTGGAATGTCAACTTCTTGTATACCAATAAAGATTTTACTACTACTTACTACTTACTAACCCTTGCATTGCCATGGACTGACATATCAATCCAGAATTCCTTTACATTCTAGTTCTGTCTGCAGCCTAAGGGTTAAGAGTGATGTGCTCACTCACTCACTGCTATGTTGCCTCCTCCTACATTATACATTTTTCGCACACACACACACACACACACACACACACACACACACACACCTGCACAGCATGTTCATTTCCAGTCTTTGACTCCCCTCACTTTTAGTATCCTGATCCAATCCATGAAGCCAGTGAAAACGGACTGTATTAGTTAACACAAAACAAAAGAAAACATGCACAGTTACATACTGTATTTATTCTGATACCTGCTGTGGGTGAAGGTAATGGGCATAATACCTATTAAGCAGCTAAGAGCTTTAGAAAATACTGACTGATCCATGATCCTTTTCATTCCCCACTCCCTCATTATTTGCACATCGACTTTCCAATGTTTTTACCTACAACATCTAATTTCAAGAAAAATATTGTTTTTTTTGCACTGCTATGTTGCCTCCTTCTACATTGTAAATACCCATCTGTCAGACCTCCTCACCACCACCATACCAGCCCACTCCCTCCATTCATCTACCATGGGCCTCCTGGCAGTTCCGAGGACCAGGTTGCAAACCTCAGTGGTGTCTACTCATTCAGGGTGGCCAGCCTGGTCCTCTGGAACTCGCTGGAAAAATCTTTGAGGGAGGCCTCTACAGTGGAGGTATTCAGGAGGGGTCAGAAAACTCACCTAGCTTTCCCTATTGATGCTTTTTAAGTCCCATATTATATTTTTTAAGTTAAATTTATTTGAATGTTTTAATTATTTAAAATCTGTCTTTTACTGCTCTCATGATTCAACTATTGTTTTATACTGTATATTTCTACCTGTACGGCACCCAGAGTCCCCATGATTGGGCGCCTAACAAATAAAATATTGATTGATTTTACCCATTTTTTTAATGTAGTCACCAACAACAACTCATTTCCTGTGGGTCCAGCTTTTACCAATATTTCCAGTGTATTTACCTACAACATCTCATTTCCAGTAGGACTGTGTTTGCTAATTTTTTTCTATGTATTTACATACATCTCATTTCCAGTGGGGTCCTGCTTTTACCCATTTCTTCAATGTATTTACCTACAACATTCATTTCCAGTAAGATCTGAAGGTGGACAAGGTGATGGGGCTGGATGGGATACATCCCAGAACACTAAAAGAACTCAGAGAGGTGCTACTGACGCCACTAACAGCCCTATTCAACAAATCATTGGAGGAGGGAGTAGTACTAGAGGACTGGAGGAGGATGAACATGATACCCCTTCACAAAAGTGGAAGCAGGGTAGAAGCAGTAAACCATAGACCAGTCAGTTTAAACTCAGTAGTGGAGAAAATGATGAAATCACTGTTAAAGGAAAGAACTGCGGAATATGTAGACGCCAGCAGGGCACTGGACCCAAGGCAACATGGATTCACAACAAGAAGGTCTTGTCAAACAAATCTGAAAGATTTATTTGGCTGGGTGACAAGAGTGGTAGCTCAGGGAGGGGCAGTGGACATGGCCTGTCTAGATTTTAGCAAGGCATTTGACACAGTCCTGCACAAGAGGTTAGTACACAAGTTGTGCAGTCTGGGAGTGGGTCACAAGGTGGTAAACTGAGTAGAAAACAAGACACAGAGGGTGGTGGTAAACAGAGTTCAATCTGAAGAAAGGGAAGTAACCAGTGGGGTGCCACAGGGTTCAGTACTGGGGCCAGTCTTCTTTAATGTCTTTTTTAGCAACATTGCAGATCTATTTTAGCAACATTGCAGAGGGACTCAGAGGAAAGATATGCCTCTTTGCAGATGGCACCAAAATCTGCAATAGGGTAGACACTCCAGGTGCTGGAGAAGATAAGTAGAGACTTAACCAAGTTGGAGGAGTGGTCAAGAGTGTGGCAGCTAAGATTCAATACCAAGAAGTGCAAAATCATACACTTGGGGAACAAAAACCCAGGGGAGGAATACATGATGGGAGAGAGGTACTAACAACAATCAAACTGGAAAGGAACCTGGGGGTAGTCATAACAGATGATCTAAAAGTAGCCAAACAATGAAAGAAGGCAGTGAGGAAAGCCGGGAGGGGGGGATGCTGGGGTGCATAGGGAGAGGTATCACCAGTAGAAAACTAGGGGTGGTGATGCTGCTGTACAGGCAGTTGGCGAGGCCTCGTCTGGAGTACTGCATGCAGTTCTGGAGACCTCATCTCCAAAAGGACATTGACAGGGTGAAGGCAGTCCAGAGAATGGCAATGAAAATGGTGTGGGGGCTACACCAGAAACCATACGAGGAGAGTTTGAGGGAACTCAATATGTATACACTGGAGGAAAGGAGGGAGAATGGGGATATGATAGAGACATTCAAATACTTAAGGGGGATCAATAGAGTTCAAGAAGGCAGCATCTTTCAGAAAAGAATATGTGCAAGAACAAGGGGTCACAATATGAGGCTGGAGGGGGGGAAGAGTAAGCGGAAATGTGAGGAAGTATTTTTTCACAGAAAGGGTAGTGAATGCAAGGAACAGCCTCCCTGTGGAGGTTGTGGGGGCAACAACAGTGGCAAATTCAAGAATGCATGGGAAAGGCTGGAGGCAACACTAGAGGTGGGAAGGAGGAGGTAGACTGCAGATCAAGTAGGATCTGGAGTTTATACAGTAGGTAGGAAAATGGGCAGACTAGGTGGGCTAGGCGGTCCTTATCTTCCATCAGATTCTATGTTTCTATCTTGCTTTTACCCATTTTCTCCAATGTGTCTACCTATACCATTTATTTTCCAGTGGGATCCTGCTTTTACCCATTTTTCCAATGTATTTACCTAACACTACACCCAATCAGAGCACCGGAGTTACTGCACCCATCATTAGGGCACTAAATACTGAAATTTTCTGCCCCCTCCCTGAGGTCTGTCCCCCCCAGAGTTGGTATATTTAGAAAGGGGGAGTGTGGGGTGTGCATCCCCCCACATGCAGTGTGCGAGGGAACAGCCCCCCCACAAAGAGAGGGGACAGGGACTTTGCAACTTGATGCCTTAATGACAGGATGCACTGCCACTGGCACTCAGAACAGGTGGAACCTTTACCTACAACATCTCATGTCCAGTGGGATCTTGCTTTTACCCACTTTTTCACAATGTATTTACCTACAACATCTCATTTCCAGTGGGGTCCTGCATTTACTTATTGTTTCCAATGTATTTACATACAACATGTCATTTTCAATGGGGTCCTACATTTCAACATTTTTTCAGTGTATTTACCTACAAAATCTTATGTCTAGTATGGTCCTGTGTTGCCCATTTTTTCCACTGTATTTACCTACAACCTCTCATTTCCAGTAAGATCTTGCTTTTACCCATTTTTCCAATGTATTTACCTGCATTTCATTTCCAGTGGGGTCCTGCATTTACCTTTTTTTTCCCAATATAGTTACCTACAACATGTCATTTTCAATGGGGTCTTATGTTTATCCATTTTTTTCAATGACTTTACCTACATCTCATTTCCAGTGGGATCCTGAGAGTACCCATTTTTTCAATGTATTTACCTCAGGGTTTGAGAAATCCAATATCCCGATGTGCCTTGCTATCACTGCAGAGTTAGGGACAAGCAGTTTCTATACTGTCAGTGGTCTGCAGACAACTAGTGCCTATAAAAAAATATATATATATAGATCTTTTTTATCGTGTATTTCTTCTTTGCTCCACTAGGGTGCTGTTGACACTGCCGAGTCTGATATTCCACATATTAATGTGGTGAACATGATTGCCAGGGAGTGCAGTCAAAAGTACAGCAGGTGCATTGCTGAGATGTGGATAGCGAGCGTGGAAGAGAGAGAGAAAAAGAGCAACCAGCCAAATCAGGAGTCCATTGGAGCACCATGGCAGGGAGAAGCAGAACAGAAACAGCATGATTGGCAGATCATGCCAACAAGGGCATGGTCAGCCACTGTGCAGGGGAAGAAACCTATTGTCCATGGCAGTGACCTGAGGTGATGTGAGTGAGATCAGAGGTGCATCTTCACCCTGATTGTTGAGGGAAAGGACGTGTGGCTGTGTGTACTGTACAGAGAGCAGGAATGGCACAACTGTTGTTTCTACTGTTTATTAGAGTGGCATAGCGATTTGTGGGGGCCTGTGGGGGAGCTCACTCAGCTTGCATTTAAGTAGACAGCAGCCAGGGCACCAGAAAATATTAAATTAAAAAAGGAAAAAAAGGAAACGTGAAAGGGATTGTTAAGTCACTGTGCCTGACTGGTGCTATGACATAGGAGAGAAAAGATACTGTGTAAGCACGTGACCAGATACCTAGACTGTGTCCTTCCACAGTAGAATTGAACAACATGCGGTCCTCTCCATTGACCCCCCCCCACCCTGTACTATTTTTCTGTTCCACCCACACTTCCAGTTCCCTTCCAGGTTCTTTACTGCTGCAGACAGTTCTGAGTCACATGGAGCGCTGCTTAAAGGTAAAATATTACTTATTTTTAAATTGTTTCTTCTCTCCACAGGCTTTTCTTTTACTCTCTTCAGCCTGTCATCCCTCCCACTGCTCACAGCACTCCTTCTGCAGCCACTCATTTTTTTTTGCCACCTCCATATAAATCATAAATCATGCCAGGTATCTCCAGCTCACTTTTAAGCCCCACCCATTATGAGACCGGCAGCACTGGTTTGTTGCAGCTATCACTTCCACTCACCCACTCTCACTCCAGCACTGGGTTTCCAGCTGCACAAACTTAGTGCAGCAAGTGCACTCCATTTTCTTCTTAAATCTTCAGTCTGTTGTTAAAGAAATCCCTCACAACCTTTGAACAATCTGCCCTACTTTAATCATCTGCTTTGCATAGAATGATTGCTTTTACCACAATCGGTCATACCTTCAACCTGCAGAAGAGAAGAGAAGAGACTGCAAACGTAGAAACATTTACACTTCACATCTGCCAGGAAAAGTAAGCACAGAATTAGGGACTAAATTTCACAGGGCAGCCGTAATCTGTCTCTGTCTCCCTCATTGCTTATTTTGTCTGTGCACTCTCTTCCCCTCCTCCACCAGCACAGGGGGACCCATGGGGATCATTGTCCTCCATTCAATCTCATTCTAGTAACAACATTTCAGACACAATACTTCATACAAATATGTCCAGTGTAGAACCTGGGGCTAAGATTCAAAAGTTGGCACTGATCCGTCTCTGTGTAGCCTCCCCCCTTCTGTCTGTGTGCCCCTCAGCACAGAAGGTGCTCACGTTTGCATCAGGAATTCCGGAGTTCAGTTATTTTAATTTGGAGTACAAACTGCTCCTGCATTTTTACTGGACTGCTGTTTGCACACTAATGTCAAATAATTTGTTAACAGTAATACTGTGATAACTACCATTTAATTGCAATACAAAAAGTTCCCATTTCTTTATTTACAAAAACTGTTTCCCAGGGCTTGGTCATGAGCAGAAAGTCCAGCTTGAGCCACCAATCAAACTGAACCCTGAGGACTTAAGCAGCACTGTTGTACACCACCTACTCTGAAAGCTTGCTGTCAAACAGAAGGTGTTCTGTGAAACATCCCACCCAGTCAGTGAGCAATCCAGAAGAAAAAAAAATGCATCCCCTATTAAAACTGTAGGATATAATTACACAACCCAGAAAGGATCCTTTTGTAGGAATGAATCTGGATAGAATTTACATAAAAAGATATGGTTTTCTGGTTCTAGTTACTATAAACGTGGGACATGGCACCACATTTTTTCTTTGTAAAGTATCAAGAAACACATTTTTTTTTCCACTACAAAAGGTCTTAAGTCTTTCTATTTTAAATGTGTCACTATCCTTGCTCTGTACTGAGCAAGAGCACCCCCACTCTCTGATCCTCATTTTCATTCATGTTTTCCTGGTGTTGAATGGCACCCACGTCCTCTGATCCCCATTCTCATTAATGTTTCTCTAGTGTCTAGTGGCACCCTCTACCCTCCGATCCCCATTCCCATGGTTCTATGTGATAACTGCGATTGCGGAATAGCAATTGCTGTTTGGGCCAGTGTACATCACCAAAAATAAATTACAACGATGTACACTCATGGTGAACTAAAAGGAGGCAATGTATTCTACATTTATGAGGGAGGCTTCTCCCCCGTACCCCCCTATTTAAGGATTCTCAACTCCAGGGGGGTGCATGTCGGGGATGAAAATCTTCAAAAAAAACAAGCTGCCTGCCGGCATAAAATAAACACACCACACCGGACCAAACCCTGCACCCCCACACAGACCAACCTCCCACCACGCTAGCAGACCAGCTCGGCAGCTGCCCACCACATCCCCTTCCACATACCTCCCCTTCCCTTCCTCTCCCCCATGCATTTGTGCGCATACACGTGCATACAGTTCCCATTGCCCTACCTCACTCACCCAGGTATCCAGTTGCTACCCTGTCAGGTAGCCCTGATCACAGATGCCATGATTGTCACCCTTTTTGAAAGTGTTTGATCATGGCCACTGTGTTCACTGGATACCCTTTCCCATTCATGTTTTCCTGGTGTCTAGAGGCACCCCCACCCACTGATCCCTATTCCCATTAATATATTCCTGGTGTCCACTGGCACTGCCACCCTCTGATCCTCATTCCCATTAATGTTTCCGTGGGGTCTAGTGACACCCCCCACCCTTCAATCCCCATCCTCATATGGGACCTGCAATAAAGAAAACCATCCCTCAATGTTTTTTTAACTTGTAAAAGAGAAAATGTTTCCTTGCATATCTGACCCGCTCATCCTAACCTTCCACTGATCAGTCACCACCCACACCCCCAGTATAACCACCCACACACTCTCACTCTCCAGAACAAGTCATACAATGAAGATCCACTCTGCGACTGAAGACATGTCTTGCTCCTCAAACCAGCAGCTGAGATCAGAAAACTTAGGTAAGTGCAGTTCCATGTATTTCAAAGAGGTTTTAACTTTGTTGCATAACATTGGAAGTTTTTCATATTTTCACCACAATTTTTCAAAGTGACCTTTGTGGGATCCCACCTTATGAACAATGGTGGCAAAATTATGCGAATCATGCCCACATTTAAAAATGGCAAAGTTATGAGCTTATGTTGAAGTGTTGTCATGCACACTCATAACTTTAGTAATTTTCACTATTTTGACCCCAAAATTTCAACATAGCCATTTTTTTCACATCACCTCATGAATGTGATAACTGCCATTTTTCACATCCTGACAAAAATGTGTTTTCCCACTTGTGGCAAGGGATGACATTGTCTCAGAGTGAAATCACTGTTCAGGCAGGTTTTGAAAATTTTCTCTACCTTTGTTTATGAAAGGAGATCATAAGAAGGCAATATAGTCCCAGTAGAGAAGTCCAGTCACACAGCAGTCCTTCCTCCTGGTGTCTTCTGCCAAGCTACTAGCAGAATCTTTCTAAGGCAGTCTTTAAATTTAGCTTCCTTCTAGCGAAGCCACTCCCCCTACTTACTAGATCTTTCTACAAGTAATTTAAACTGCACAGCTATCAAGTCCTTTCAATCACCTGAGATTTACACCTAGATAACTGTTCAGATAACCATTCAGTTCAGTTAACTCAGACAAACACACAATTTTTTTGTTTTGTTTGTTAGTTTGTTTTTGTACCCTAAATTAAAGGTCCAAGTACAAGAGTTCTACTTCTTTAGTCCCAGCAGAGAAGTCCAGTCACACAGCAGTCCTTCCTCCTGGTGTCTTCTGCCAAGCTACTAGCAGAATCTTTCTAAGGCAGTCTTTAAATTTAGCTTCCTTCTAGCTAAGCCACTCCCCCTACTTACTAGATCTTTCTACAAGTAATTTAAACTGCACAGCTATCAAGTCCTTTCAATCACCTGAGATTTACACCTAGATAACTGTTCAGATAACCATTCAGTTCAGTTAACACAGACAAACACACACTTTTTTTGTTTTGTTTGTTAGTTTGTTCTTTTACCCTAAATTAAAGGTCCAAGTACAAGAGTTCTAATTCTTTAGTCCCAGTAGAGAAGTCCAGTCACACAGCAGTCCTTCCTCCTGGTGTCTTCTGCCAAGCACTAACAGAATTCAGTTATACAAAATTCTGCCAAAAGTTGAATTTTGGATCCTTCCAGCTTTTTTTTAACTACTGAAGACAATTTCATTAAAACATTATATTAGTATGCATGATTGTGAGGAGCCTGAGGAATAAGAGTCAGCAATTATAGTCCAGAGGTTAGAGTAATGAACTGTGAATGAGTTTGGAATATAAGCAGATCTGGGTTTGATTCCCATAACCTCTGCTTGCATATATTGGGGGTAGGAAGAAGTAGGCTGCTGGTTAATTAGGATCTGCAGCTTATCCAGTAGGTAGGGAATATGGGCAGACTGGGTGGGCCAAGCGGTCCTTATCTGCCGTCAAATTCTATGTTTCTATGTTTCTATATTGTATGACTCTGAACAAGTCAATTAACCTCCTCAGTGCTTCTGAGTTACAAATGAAAACAGACAATTGTGCCTAGTGGGATTTACTTGGTTACCAAAGAATAAAAAAAAAAATATATGGCAAAGACCCTGGCATATATATGGCAGACTTGGTGAAACTTGGTGAAACATTTTCTCTTGGAAACATGTTCTCAAATATGGCAGACGTGGTGTCTGTTGCAGAAACATGGGTGACACAGTCCCAGGACTTGGAAATATCAGTGCCTGACTACATTCTGTGCAGGAAGAGGGGGGTGGAGGAGAATGGAAAAGGAATGGTTTTGTATGTGAGGGATAATGTAAAGTCCATGGAGGTCAAAGACATGGGGAAGACATGGTTTATACTACTAAGATTCATACAGTACTACCAAGGTTCATACTACTGAAGTTCATACTACCAAGGTTCATACTACTAAAGTTCATACTAGTAAGGTTCATACTACTAAAGTTCATACTAGTAAGGTTAATACTACCAAGGTTCATACTACTAAGGTTCATACTACCAAGGTTCATACTTCTAAGGATAAAAATAGAGTGAGAAGGCCAATTAGCCCATGAATGCTCTTATACTTTAATTAAAAGAATATGCTAAATTGTGACCAGATAATAAAAATTTGTCAAGACTGTGTTTAAATTCTGTTTTTTTCTACTGATAATTATATTTAAAGGAAATTTGCTCCATGGGTTGATAACTTTGAGTGTGAAAAAGAAATTTCTGCTAAGGTAATTGACCTTTTTTCCAATTAGTTGGAGTGGATGACCTCTGGTATTGTATGAGCACTCTTTAAATTCCAGATCAAGTTCCACCATCGGGTATGGATCCTGAATGATGTCATAGAGAAAAAGAAGGTCCCCTCTTAACCTTCTTGTCTCAAGTGTCATGAGATTAAGAAAATGTAATCTATATTCATATGATTCATTTTCCAAACCCATTATATGTTTTGTGAACCTACGTTGTATATTTTCAAGGGTTTTGCAATCTCATTTTTTATAGGGACACCACAATTATGAGGCATGCTCATGGTGAGGCCTCACTTATGCTCTAAATAGAGGCATTGATACTTTACTGTCTTTTTACTTAATGTTTCATTTGGTTGATCATAAATTCTGTTTGATCTTTTAACTGATTCATGAATTTGTTTAGAGTAGTTTAAGTCATTGAGATTATGACCCCCAGACCTTTTTCATCCATGGTGGAGATTAGGGTGGAATTGCCTAGTGTGTAATTAACCATTGTGTTTGATGTCTCCAAGTGCATAACTTTACACTTTGTTGTATTTAGATTCATGCCCCAAGTATTAGCCCACATGACAATTTTGTCTAGGTCATCTTGTATTGTGGCTGACTGACTGTGTTTTTCAGAGGGGCCACCGAGCTTGATATCATCTGCATATTTTATAGTATTGGTAAGGCATTTTTGAGTCATATCAGAAACAAAGATTTGGAATAAGCATAGGCCCAGCACTGATCCCTAGGGGACTCCACTAGTCACTCTTCCTGAATCAGAGAGCTGACTGTCTATTAAAAACCCTTTGTGATCTGCCAGTCAACCAATTAGCTATCCAGTTCATGATATTAGGGTTGATGTTTAGGGTGTATAGTTTGACTATCATACCATTAAGTGGCAAGATGTCAAAAGCTTTGCTGAAATCCAATAAGATGACATCGCAAGGGGTCTTGTTATTGAGATGGTAGCTACAGTAATAGTCTCATAAAAACACATTAGATTTGACAAGCATCTTATTACTTTTTTGAAGCCATGTTGTTCAGGATCTTGAACATCTAGGATGCAGGAAATTATATCTTTGATCAGACTTTCAAGTATTTTACAAATTGTGGATGTTAAACTGATGGGTTTGTAGTTTTCCGAAGATGATTTGGTGTCTTTTTTATAGATTGGTGTAACATATGCCTTTTTCCAGTCATCTGGTGCATAACCAGAAGAAAGTCAACCTTCAAACAGTAATTTTACAGCATAAACTATGGAGTGCCTCAGCAGAAATACATAATGTCCTGCTATGTTGTCAGGGCCAGGACAATTTTTATTCTTTTGAAGTTTTAGTTTGCACAATATAAGGTCTTTGGATAAATTGATCTGAGATGCTACTTGTTGGCGGGCTTCATAGGTGGTGCATGGGCAGTACCAAATATGTCACAAAACTTTTTGTTAAGTAAGTTTGCTATGTCTTTAGGAGATGAAATGCTTTCATTATTTCATAAAAATGGCCCATCTGACATCCTGTTTGTTTTTTTTGAGAGAGTTGATATAGGAGAAGAAAAATTTAGCATTAGATGTATGTGTAGAGTTTGCTAAATGGTATTCCCAGTTATATATGTAGTTTTTGTCTTTTTTATACTGGATTTGAATTTCTTTTGTATATTTTTAAAAGTAGACACATTTACAGAGGTCTTATTTTTTAAATATGCATAATAGAGTCGGTTCTTTTTCTTAATAAGTTTTTAATAGATGTATTCATCCATTTGGGAGAGTGTTCTGAGTGTTTGCATTTTTCAATACAGGGGATATAACAATCCATTAAATTCACCAATGTGTTTTTAAGAAAATCCCAAAATTCTGAAATTGTTAAATTGGTGAACATGCTTTCCCAATTAATGTTATTAATTTCAGCATGTATCGATTTCAGTTTGCTTGATCATACAGAAAAACAGTGGTTTTACCAGTGTTAAAAATAAGGTGCATGTTCAAATTGAACTCTATGGTGTTATTGTCACTTGTTCCGATTGGTGATGTTATAGAAATGTTACTGATGTTTAGATGGTCACCATGGAGAACAAGATCTAAAATGTTTTCACCCCTAGTGGGAGAAAGGATACATTACTTTAGATGGAGTTGCTCACAAGTCGCTAGTAGTCATTTATCTTTAGGGATATTTGATGTAGAATCAAATTAATTATTTCTTTTACATTAAAATCTCCCATAATAATTGTGTCATTGAGTTCATAAGCATTTTTGAATTCTTGTAATAATGCTTTAAAAACATCAGCAGATGAATTAGGCAGTCTGTAACATGCTCCTATTATGACTGGCTCACAGTTCTCAAAAACAAGTTTAATCCATAATGATTCGGTCTCAATATGATGTTTTTTGACTTTATCAGAAATGTCAATTGTTTTGATTTCACTCTTTACCAAAAGGGCTACACCGCCTCCCTTTCTTACTTGTCTGTTCTGTTTATGTAAGCAGAAACCAGGGATTATGATTTCCCAGTAAGCTTTCTCATCCCCCCATGTCTCTGTAATAGATATGATAGAGGTGTTATTCTGACAAACTCTAAGTTTAAGTTCATTGATTTTGTTGTTTAGACATCTTTCATTAAAATACATGAAGCCCAGATAGTTACAGGGGTTAATGGAAGAAACTCTGTTTGGAGTAATCAGAGACACATGCCCACCATGTCTCTCCCCAATTTAGCTAGTTTAAATGGTTATTTATTGCAGTGGTAATACATTTACCAAGTATCCCGTAACCCTTCCTACTTAAATGGAAGCCGTCCCAACAATATAATTCTTTCCTATCAGTGAATGTTTCCCAATGGGTAATGCAATCAATATCTTGTTTGAAAACACCAACCTCAGAGCCAATTATTCATATTTTTATCTTCTGTGTAATATAAGCTGTAGCCCTGGAGACTGGTAAAATTTCACAAAGTACTACCTTGCAACCTTTATTAGTTTGTTTGAGTTAGCCACATAATCTGATTTGATATCCATGAGAGACTGATGAATGATATTGTTTCAGCCTGCATGTACAACAGTGAATGGGTTAACCACACAATTAACAAGGATACTGTCCAACATGATGGTTAAGTCTGCTATTCTGGTCCCACAAAAGCTTGAGCAAGTACAATTCACTTTATCCTCATTACATATAGCCCTGTCCAGATGTTTTATGATGGAGTCACCTATTACATATCCTTGCCTTGGTGCATTTAAAATATCTGTAGTGGTATTTGGGGCAACTTCCATATTTTCAATATTAGCTGCTATAGTTTGGTTTGTTTCTGTTGTAATATCGATCAATGGTGGTTCATGATCAGCAGTTTCAGAGGTTGGGCTAATACACTGAGTAAGGCTAGTTAAAGGGAGAGAACTACAGGGTGCATGGTCAGTAGGAGTGCTAGAAGTGGGATGGTCAGTGATCCTGGATTCATCATGGTCAGAAATTAGGGAATCAAATCTGCTTTGTAATTTGAGGGTGAAATCTTCAGCTTTTCTCCCTTTTTTAGCTGCTTTACTGTTCTGTACAAAATATCAGTTTTCATCTGGTTCAGTTATAATTTCTGCTTCCCTAGTACACTTTTCCTTAACAGGGTCAGGAAATGAGGCATCATTTGATGGCACTTTAGAGTGTGGGATTGAATTTTATGAACCTGTAGTACCTTTATTTATAGAGCTGGGATCTACATGAAGGGGCAATAATGTAGGGGAAGATATTTTACTTGTACTAGGGGTGTTATCCCATGAGTTCATACATTTGGTCATATCCCTTTGACTAAATCCTAGAAGCTCCAGTCTCATAGTAAAAGTTGATATTTCCTCAATCATTTTATTTTCTAGACATTTTTGCAAACAAACAGCAATAAAGAGTTTGACATTGGAGGCATAGTATACATGTTACAGGCGTTACATTTAAACCTGACCCTTCCTTCTATGGTTGTAATAGTTGCAGAAATTTTTTTTAAATTTTGTTAGAGTGAAGCAAATAAGGATTATCGCTGCAAGACCTAACAAGTAATGGCAGAATATGTATGTTTGTACATGCAAAAAACAAATTTATGGACTACTTGTGCTACTGTCTGGTATACAGAGACAAATCCCTGCACTTGATCAGCACACATGTATTGTAGGGTGATCCGTATAGTAAAGCTTACCTTACAA
Source organism: Neoceratodus forsteri (assembly GCA_016271365.2). Taxonomy (NCBI): domain Eukaryota; kingdom Metazoa; phylum Chordata; order Ceratodontiformes; family Ceratodontidae; genus Neoceratodus; species Neoceratodus forsteri. Next base: position 743,814,591 of record CM028133.1, on the reverse strand, counting down.
GATATTACATATGTATTATATATGATCTTCTACCCATTCTTCCCTGCCTGATATGCCAGACATACGCTGAGATGCACGTGTCTCGGTGCACATCTCTGCACACGGCGACATTTACCCTGCTCACAGCGGGTGACATTTAATGGCAACTCTGACCCAGAAGTTAAAATGGGGTCAGCCAGCTCTGAAAATATGAGGGTTGAGTTAAAAATACAGCCTTTGCCAGATATTTTTATTTCTGTTTCCTGTTCCCTGGTGAGTTCATTACTGAACTCTCTTCCTGTCTTTCAACAGAGCTCAGACAGACATATCAGTCAGTCAGCTATACTAACCACAAGCAGCACTTGATGGCAAGTAAAACAAATGGGTTTAGGTACTCATGGAAGAGGGAAGGATCACCAGGTTGGTGTAGTACTGATATGTATGCTGCTTTCACATAAGGAGGTGGTAGACAAGGTGATGTGGGAACAAGCGATCATAATTCTGTATTATTTGAGTTAATTTGGACAACTGAGTTGGTGAAAGGTAGTACAACCCAACACCTGTATAAAAAGGGTGATTATAGGGCTATGATAGAAGTACTAATTATCATAGTTTGGGAGGGTATATAAGCAATCAGGATACAGAGGAATCATGGAAATTTTTTTTTACAAAAAATAAATGAGGTTACTGGAAATTATATCCTACAAAGGAAAGCTTACAACAATAAAGAAAAAAAGCCTCCATGGCTAACTAGGAGCATAGTCAGACTCTGTAGAAAAAAGAAAGTGCTTTTCCAGAAGATGAAAAAGGTTAAGACATCAGAACATAGGGATTGGTAAAAAAGATACTAAGGAAACTTGAAAAGGAAATAAAACAATCTAACAAAACAGCTTGAAATAAGACTAGCAATGAGTAAGGACAATAAAAGTTTTTATGCCTAGGTAAATAGGCAGAGGGGAGGAAGTAGTATGGTAGGCCCATTAACTGTTAATGGAGAGGTGTTGTCAGATCCACTGATAATGGTGAATTAATTTGGCAAATGTTTTGGCTCAGTATATAAATATCATGAAGACAGGATAGAAATCAGTGCTGAGGAACATGGCCAACTTGATCCAAAGGTAATAATAACAGAAGAGAAGGTAATGAAAAAGATTATGGGGCTAAAGGTGGATAAGGTGGCGGGACCAGATGGGATCCACCCTTATATGTTGAAGGAGCTGAAAAATGAGTTGGTACCTGTTATTACTTTGTTGGGACAGGGGTCACTTGCTGAGGTTGTGGTGTCTGAGGATTGGAGAAAGGGCATATGTGGTACTGATATATAAGAAGGGGAAAAGGGATCAGGTGGTGAATTATCGACCGGTGAGCCTGGCATCAGTGGTAGAGAAAATAATTGAGAGTATCCTTAGTGAAGCTATGAAGGACATCATGATAAGTAAGGGGCAAGTAGATAAGTATCAACATGGATTTGTTTCTGGCAGGTCATGTGAGATGAATCTGATCACCTTCTATGAACACATAAATAAATGGGTGGATGAGGGGAAGAGTGTGGACATGGTACTGCTGGATTTTAGATGGGCTTTTGATACAGTTCCTCATTGCAAGGTTGTTGAGAACTTAATTAGATTGGGAATTGATTTCTGTATTGTAAAATGGTAGATCAGTGGCTAAAATATAGGAAGCAACAGGTTAGGATCCGGGGTTACTTGTCAGAACCTCAGGGGGTGGGGAGTGGTGTGCCCCAGGGGTCAGTGCTGGGACCATTGCTATTCAGCATTTTTATAAGTGATTTGGATATAGATAGTGGGAATAAGATGGTGACATTTTCTGATGATGTTAAAATAGGAGGGGTAGTAGATACATTTGATGATAGGTTAACATTTGGAAGGGATTTAATACAAATTTTAGAATGGGCAGAAGTAAATGGAATGAACTTTAATAAAGACAAATGCATCATAATGCATCTGGGGAAGGCAAAATGTGCAACATAATTATTATATGAAGGGTTTACAAACTGAAGGTATCTATATGTGAGAGAGATCTGGGAGTCTATATTCAGAATGACTTAAAAAGTAGCATTCATAGTAGAAATATACCAAACAAAGCCATGTATTTAGTAAACAGTATAAGACAGGATTTCAGTCTAGAGGTAGGGAGATGTTGATGCCGTTGTACAAGACTCTGGTTAGGCCCATATTGGATTATTATTCCACTGTATGGAGTCCATTCCTAGCGAAAGAGGTTAAGTTGGTGGAAAGGCCACAACGATCCTACACAAGACTGATATTAGGGTGTGAGGGTTTAAATTATGAGAATAGACTAGAGAGGCTTGGCTTGTGGTCCTTGAGAAATAGGAGAGCTAGGGGGAGCTACTGTTTTTGTACAAAGGTTTAAGAGTTGAGAGTATGATGAAGGAGATGGGACTGGAATTTAAAGAACAACCGTATCAGTTTAGGGAACATGATAGGCAGTTGAAGGAAACAGTATGTAGGATGGAAATAAGAAGGAATGGATTTAAATGTAGAGCAATCAGGATGTGGAACAGATTACCTCAGGTAGTGGTGGATGCTGAGAATGTGGGTATGTTTAAGGATAGATTGGATAAGTATTTTACTGATGTTGGTGACTCATGTTACCGCCACTGAATTGTCGGGAAAGCTTTATATGGGCTCTGCCTTCTTGACTTTCCTATTTTCCAGTATGAAATCCAGTATGAAGGAAATCAGGAGTGCAGCAGGACTGAGGGGTAAACTGCAAATGGGGGACTCTAACATACCTGATGGATTGGAGTGTCCCAGTAACAGCAAGTGAGAGAAGCCAGTTCTATGTGATAATTGTGAAAGCCTAAAGGTGATTGCCATTATCACGCAGTCAGAGTGCCGAAAACATTTTCAGCACTCTGACACCCCAGTGCACAGGACAACGGCAACAGGGACATAACTTTCAATGCTTTTTGTGGGGGGCTTTGCCCCCCCACTCCCCCTCATGTGGGGGAGTTTTGCTCCACGCACCCCCCTACTAAAGGATTCTCAACTCTGGGGGGGGTGCATGTCGGGGGGGTGAAATCATGTAAAATTAGAGGTTCAAGCCGGGCACAATAAAATTGTACTTGCACCTGGACGTGAACCCTGTACCTCACCCACCCCAACCACAGGCCAACCCCTGACGCCATGACGCAGCTCAGTAATCCACTGCAGCACCACCCCCTACAGCTCTTCCTCCCCCTTCCAGCCCATGCTCACTCCCCCCTGTGTGCTCGCGTTACATATAGCACGATCCTGTCACCCATTTTGCCCACCCCCCATCCAGTTGCCCTACTTTTCTATCACCGTGAGGGATTTTACTGAGAATGAGTCACCATTACGGATGGCACCCTTCCCCATGCGCCCTCCTCATGGGCTACAAAGAAGCCAGATATTGAAAGAAGCCTTGCAGAACAAATTTTGGTACAGAAGGCAGAGGATCATGCATGAAAGGATACAATTCCTAACATAGTCCTCACAAACAGTGAGAGCATTATGGAAATCACAGTTAGACAGCCTCTGGTATCCAGTGACCAACAGACTATATGGTTTGAAGTGGGTCTGGAGTTAGAAAGCAAGCACTCACATTCAAAAGTATTAGACATTTGGGGGGTTGATTTTGCAAGGATAAGGGGTGGGGTACTTAACGAAGGTCTATAGGGTGGGGGATGCAGTGTGGGTAGCTAGCATATAGTATGTAAATAAGCAGGAATTGTTGGATGCTACAAGTGTTTGTGTAAGATCAGCATGTAAAAACAGAATGAATAAGATACCAGAGTGATACACAAAGGAGGTGGGGAAATCAATGAGGAAAAAAAGATCTTTAAAAACTACAAGACCAGACAGACAGACAGAGAAAGACAGGGAACTATTCCTACTCAGGATAAGGGAGGCACATAAGAAGGTGAGACAGGCAAAATTGGACAGAGAGTTAAGGACAGTAGAGTGGGTAAAGTTGATGAGACAAGGGGCCCGATTCTCAAAAAGTTGGTGCAAGCTGCATCAAAGTCAGATTGTGCTGACTGACAGTGCTCCATGGACCCTGTATCTGATTCCATAACATCGGGGGTCTCTACACAAAAAAATTTGATTTTCTGCAAAGGCAGGCTTGCACCAAACACTAGGTGCACCGGTGGGACTTGCCATGACATGGATCCGCCCCCCAACTCGGCGCAACAAAGTCAACAATGTCAGGAGGGGTCCTGGGGCAGAAATGACACAGGGGATGCCATATAGGGTGTGAGGGTGTGAATGGGTATACCAGGGGGATGATCGGGCATCTGACGAGGGTGCCCTTGTCAGCGCCAGTCACGTAATAATGTATGCTGTGCTATAATAATGTCACCTCTGCTGGGTTCACGATCACCACCCTGGCATACCCACTTGCTCCCCAACACCCCTATTGTACTCCCCTGTCCCTTCTACTCCCGGACCCTTCAGACAGAGCCCCATCGTCAGGTCACCACCTTTTGGGGCATTGCCACAAGGGTTGTAGATGACCTCCTGGCTGGTCTAAAGTGACCCCCTTGCTATGGCCATGGCAGGGCTTCTGGAATCCCAATGAAGGGGATGTTGCAGCAGCACCATGGTGCAAGCCCCCTTGCAACCTGGTGTACCCTGATGTAGGTTGCAAGGGTGGTGCAGTGCCCATTTGGCACAGTGGCTTCCCATTCCGTCACGGACCACATTTCAGAATAGGGAATGCCACAAAATATGATGCAAGGTGCAACTTGCATCATTGTTTTTTGATGCAAGCACCTTGCATCATTCTAGGAGATTCTGGAATTGGGCCCAAGGTGTTCTGCTACATTCAGGGAAAAGAAATCCAAGGAGGGGATACAGTAGTTAGATTAAAGAAGAGTGAGGGATGGGTGGTGGGAGTGGCTGGCAGACATAGTCAGTGAGTATTTCTGCTCAGAATTTACAGCACAGAACAAGTACCCACTACCAGAATGTGGACTCAAGGCCAGAGGGGAAAGGATGGAGATCAACATACTTTAGAATTGTGCACTGAGAAAAGGTATTAAAAGGCCTAAAAGCTCTAATTGTTGACAAATCAGTGTGTCCAGAAGGGTTGCCCTCTAGAACATAAATGAATATAGAACATGCCCTTGACAGATATCTTCAACAGATCACTGTAATCAGGGGTAGTCCCAGGGAATTGGAAAATAACAAATGCGGTAACGTTGCATAAAAGCAGAGGCAAGGATGAGTTAGGGAACTATAGACCAGTAAGTCTCACGTCAACTGTTGGGAAGATGCTGGAGGCCATTATTAAGGAAAGACAAGTGGACTTCCTGGAGGCAACTGATTCGAGAAAAAAAACAGCAGCATGGGTTTACCAGAGGGAGATATTGTGTAATGAATGTACTAGACTTCTTCAACTGGGACATGAAGTTAACTGAGTGACTGACAAAGACCAGGTCATGGATGTGCTGTATCTGGATATTAGAAAAGCCTTGGGTTCATTCTCACATGAAAGGATGATTACAGAATTGAAGACTGTATGGGAGTTGAGGACAAAATCATAGGGTGGGTCAGAACTGGTTGAGGGGAAATCACAGAGGGTCATCTTGAAGGGAGAATTGTCATTGATTTCCCTAGAGATTGGTCATAGGCCAGGTCCACTTTAATATCTTTCTATGTGACACTTGGATGTGATTCAGGGAATGGTCTGCTACTTTGTAGACAGCACAAAACTGTTTATAAGGGTGGGCAGCAATGAGGGAATACAGCACCACAGGAGGATTTAAGGTGGCTGGAGAACTCATGAAGGATCCAGCAGCTGAAATTTAATGCAACAAAGTGCAAAGTCATACACATATGGACCAGGAACCCAAAGAAGGAGCATAGGATAGGGGTGTGGTGTTAGAAAACACTTCAGAGGAGAGATTTCTGGGGGTGATAATAGCAAACAATCTTAAGCAATTGCAGCAGTGTAACTGGGCAGTAGGGGGAGTGAATAGAATGCTGGGGTGCACTGGTAGAGGCATCAACAGTAGAAGAAAGAAGTGATCTAGCCCCCATACAGTCCCCTGGTGCAACTGCTTTTGGAATACTGTACACAGTTATGGAGTCCAGACTTGAGGGAAAATAGAGATAGGATGGAGCCAGTGCAAAGGAAGGTTAACAAAATGATCTAGAGACAGCAAGGGAAGCTCACCCAGGAGAAGCTTGAACACCTCAACATGTACAAACTAGAGGCCAGTAAGGAGAGGAGGGACATGATGCAGACATGCAAGATTCTACAAAGAATTAGCAGATCAGACAACAAGGAATTGTTCACAGTGAGTGCAAGAACAGGGGACGAGAGGAAACTCTATTACTCTGCTGGAAGGGAGATTCAAAAAGGACTTTAGAAAGTATTTCTTTACAAAAAGGGTGAAATAAAAGTGGAATCAATTACAATGGATAGCTGGGTGCATCAAATTAGTGGTGGCATTTAAGCAAGGGTGGGATAAAAATATTGGACTGGTAAGGGTGGAGGGTGGAGGATGAGGATGGGTTGAGGGTAGGAGGAGTGAGCAATTACTAGGATATTCCCAGCATAACATAGGTAGATTTTATTGGGCAGACTAGATGGGCTAGTAGGTCTAATTCTGCCAACAGTGTCTGAGGGCCCCACGGTCAAAAGTGGCAGGCTGCATCAAGCACGTGCTTGTGCCACGCAACTCAATTGTGCCAGCACAAAACAAGAGTATATTCAGAAGATGCACCATAATATGCAATCGCACATATGCAGCTAAATATCCCAAAAATGTATGATTGCACAGTGGGAGATGTGCAGCACGGCAGGTGCCCAGAGCCCAGTGTGGAGCATACACACATGAGCGATGTAAAGCTACTTGAGCAGCATACACATTTGTGATATTGAACCAGGATATGCAAATGGCCCCATTGCACATCAGTGCCCAAACAGCACATTTGCATCTCATTACTGGAATGTAATCAGGCCATTTGCATACCATTGGTATGAGCAGCTCCACCATTGCAGGGCAGCACTACCATGCCACAAAGGTGATCAGGAGGTACTGCAACCTGGCAGGCAGGTGAAAATGCATGGATGAGTGTGGGTGGACTGCACTGGCCGGAGTACAGTGCCACATACCCCCTAACCCTTTAGCATCCAAATGTGTGCCAAGGTGTGTGACACCTAGGCAGAATGTGTGACACAGCAGCACGCATGATAGTGCAAGCTCAGAAGACTGTGGAAATAGGTGCACCAATGTTGCTACTGTGTGCTGATACCCAGCATCTCATATTATCATACAAGTCTGCAGAACAGTCCCAGTGGTCGGTGTGTAATGTCACCCACACAATGTTGGTCAGAGGGTGTCTGAGTGATAACACTAGTGCCATACCCCATACTGTGTGACAGTTAAGAGGTTTGCATTGCTACTACCCATGGCCATGTCCATGCTCTAGGTGGCCACACACATAACACTGGAAGGGTCTGGTGTCTGTGGGGCATGCCCAAGCCACCTCCAGGCCACAGGTGGTGCCACCCCTACCCAGCACTGCTCACAGTTGTTGACTATCCACCACTAGTACACAACAGTAGCCTGAACCCAGGGCCCTTGTGACATTGTCACACTACAGGGATGGCATTGTTGACACGTTTGTGGTTCCAGGTGGTGCTGGTCTGTCACGGGCATGCAGTGTGCACCACCGGGCCATTCCTGACCCATGCCATGCTGCCAACATTACCACTATGCATTCTGCTCACTGTTGTCCCTGACACCACCATGCCTCCAATGGGATGCATTCAGATGGCCACATGGGTGCAGGCCATGGCACCTGCACATGTGCCACAGTTTAGCAGTCTGCTTCACTTGTGTGCTATGGGGTGTTTGACTAGCATGTGGCAGCTGGTTATCCATGACCGGGGTGTGGTGAGCGGGGCGACTGCCTGGGCAGTGTCAGTGGTGTAACCTAGTGACAATTGGCAGGTGCCTGATGTGCAGGCACAGCACAGCTGTGGCTTTGGGCACCACCATCCTGGCATAACTGCTGTGTGTGGGTGCCTGGAGCACATCCTGGTGCACCTCCGAGGGCTGTTTCAGGGTTGCCTGTCTGCAGTTCTGCAGTCTGCATATGGGTGGCTGGCCGATTTAGGCCATCCCCTTACATGCCTAACTTTGCGCGGCAAAGTTTTGTGTTGTGCAACACATGCACCACGCATTTTGGCTGAACATACACTTGCGTGGCATAGTCAGGTGCCTTCCCCCTGTATTTGCACTGCATACATTATTTCTGCACAATCATGCATTATGTTTTGTGCAGCGTATCTCTCCCATTTGAATATCGTGCCTCCACACATTTCCCAAGATGTGCCACACGTCTCCACTTTATCCCATGCATCTCTTTTTAATATGTGGGCCTATGTTTCTATGTTTCTAGTTTCAAAGCAGGAAAGGCATCAAAGACAAAGTGTAAAAAAACTCAAATAGCTTGTTTTTAAGCAAAGTTATTTTGCAGCAAAAGTATGGAATGTACAGAAATTCACTTATTTTTGGAACCTTATGAGATTTGAGTCCTGCTGATGCCAGCATCAATATTGTCTGTGGAACCATAGAAAATTCCTTAAGGGAAAGAACCTAGATGATGTTAAATGTGATCCAAGGTAGAAGGAGGTTTTGCTGAAAGGGGCAGTTTGATGATTAGAAAAGTGAACTTGGGAGAAATTCTCCACCATTTTGGTGCTGAGGTCACTCGTGTGTGAAACTCTAAGAGTTGTATTTTGTTGCTAATGAGGTTCTATACGCTTGTTTGACTGAGAAGCTGTTGACTGAGAGTAGTATGCTTATATTTGAACTATGAATAAAACCTGCCTACATAAAAATACAGTGGGGAGTGAAATTAAAAGCTCAGGAAATGGGGCGAGTAAAGAAAGCAAGTGTATATATGGAGAGCAAATAAATATCTGTTGCTTGACTGGACATTTCTCTGTGGACAATAAGTTTGTTTCACGGGTTTGAATTGTTTTAAAATTCTAAGTTAGATAATATTTGCCCCATGGTTCAAGCACACCTATGCAACAAGGGTCCTCCTATGGTGAAGAGCCCGGTAGTATCCAACTGCTGAGGGTTGGCTATGTGTCTTGGAGATAATACTAATCAACCAGCTGAGCAAGCAGAACAACTATAGTATACACAGATTTGGCAATTTGTTTTCCAACTACCAGCATTCCTTCCACATATTCACACTTCAGCAATATATCCAATGAGCATGTCTTTAGAAAGCAGCTGTCTGGAACCATCCGGGACTCATTCATTTCCTGGTGTCTGCTCCTTTCTATGGTCTATATTTTTTGTTGTGTGTTTGCTGAAATAAAAGGTCCTTCTTTCAATGACTGTGCCATTGGTCAAACTTTTCAATAAGGGTTTTATTAAAAAATATCTAAGTTAGCCAGCACTGGTTACTAAGTATATTGTCTTGCAGATGAGAACCCAGTACAATCTTATTTTATAGCTTTCATTGATGATTTTCAAGGTATGCATGTTCCTCTGAACCATTCACACACTTCAGAGGATGACAACCAAGACAGGCATCAACAGGTGTGTTGCATGCCATGAGATGATTGTACAAGGGACACTAAAATGGTTATCCTTCTCTTCACATTTTACTTAGCTTCAGTTGAACTAAATAGTCATGAATAGCTCACAAACTATTGGAGACAGCATGGTCTAGGGCTAATGTATAGTGATGGAATCAAGAAACTGCCATTCAAATTCTAACAAACCCACATACACTGCAAAAACTGACAGTCCTAAAATAAGAAAAACAAAATCATATATTTTGGGCTGGATTTTCAAACGTCTTGACACAGCCACAGTCCCTGCCTTTCAGGTTTCACCTGTGTCTGCACAAAATCAATGATCCAAACTGTTGAATTGTACTATTCTCACATGGTGTGCATTTACAAGAGGTGACCTGGTTTAAAGCCAAAAATAATGCATGTGCCATTATGTTGATGCTTGCATAATTTACCTCATGGTGCTACAGGTCCAGATATCAAGGAGGCAGCAGCAATGTGTGTGTGTGTGTGATGACATAAATGAGGTGCATGGCGTAAAGTGAGGTATAGGAGCTTGGCCACACAGAAAGTAAGTAATGGTGGTAAGCAATAGTTTAAAAAGATACACAACAAAGTGAATATTAACAGTCCTTGTAGAAAAAGTGACAAAATGTTCCACTCATAAAATCCTAAACCTGTTTTGAGAAAAAAAAAAAGAGTTACATAGTTTGAAATCAGGATGGTGTAACATGATGCTATAACATAAAAAGTTTTAATCAATTTGATAAATAATTTAAAGAAATACATACCATGTTTTCTTGAAAATATAAATACAAGATCATTTGTCCTGATATTAGACTTTTTTCTTATTTTCTTAAGGCATACGAAAACAATTTGAGAAAAAAATCATGGGAAATTAAAAATCAGGATTGTTAGTGAAATAAAATACTTAAAGCAGTAGTGTCTGTTAGCTGGGAAAAGATTTTATCATGCAGTTTTTTTAGCAAAAATTTATTTCTGACATCTTAAGATTCATGCACAATGTATTTTTAGTTTTCTCAGATATTGTTAAAAGAGCTTATATAGCTAATTTTGTCATTAACTACTCACATCATTAAATATGTCCACCACGGGGCATAGCCTGTGTATGTCTCTAGGATGGCAGTATAGCTACGTTGCTCTCTTAACCTCATTGCTAACAGTTAGCCATCCAATTCTCTCCTTAAGAAAAATCATTCTCCTGGGTCCAAATTTGCACAACAGAGATTCTACTCTCTCGATCGATATATAAAACTTGGGCATTAATACCTTTTTTCAATAAAATAGAGCTGCTCCATTTCTCTGTCTTTCTGATGTGGCATGGCTGCTCAAAACCCATCAAAATGGCATCAGTCCTCCCAGTGGACAAAGTTGAAACACTGTTTGCTCAGTTACTGGATAAGTTACAAAAGATAAAACAAAACTCTACTAAAATTACCAAACAGATTGCCCAGTTCAACTCCAGCACCTCGGCAATGGAGCACAAAGTCTCAATGACTGAAGCAACTTGCTATGAACTATGGGCTATCCTATGAGACCAAGACAAAAAGCTTTTAAAAATACAAGCCAAACTTGACAACTTAGAGAACAGGAGGGACAAAATAATGTACATTTTATTGGCACCACTGAATAAATGGAGCTGGGAAATACTATAACTTTTTTTATAACATGCCCTCCTACACATTCGGAAACTGCCAGGTGAACACTGTTTAGAACTAGACTGGGCCCATTGATCCCTTGTCCTCTACCCAAGCAAGGAGAAAGACCAAGACCCATCATTGCAAGATTCATTCATTTTCAAGTCAAGATATCTTGCGCCGGGTGTGTGAACTGGGAACATTGGAATGGCAGGGCTGTAAAGTAATGATTTTCCAAGATTACTCTAAAGAACGTACCAGTAGACATATGAACATACAAAATTTGCCAGCAGATAAAGGCCTAGAGGTCTATCAAGTCTGCTCGAATGTGCAGCTAGCACCCCTTATTCTGCAGCTGCCCCTCCCTTCCACCCTTCCCCTTCATTAACCATCCCCCTTGTCCTGTCCCGTCCTCTTTTGAAGCAGTCCAATGTTCTACTGGATACCACTTCTGCAGGTAACGCATTCCACCCAGCCACCACCCTCTCTGTAAAAAAGTGTCTCCTCATCTCCCTCCTGAACCTTCCTCCCTCCAGTCTCATATCATGGCCCCTGGTGTCCCTCCTCTCCCTTACTTTGAACAGCCCCACTATACCTGTCTTGTTTATTCCTTTCATGTATTTTAAGGTTTCAATCATGTCCCCTGTCCCTCCTCTCCTCCAGTGAGTACACGTTCAACTCCCTCAACCTCCTCTCGTATGATAAGTCCCCCAGTCCCTTGATCATCTTTGTTGCCTTGCGCTGCACCCCCTCCAGTAACTTAATGTCCCTCTTCAGATACGGGCGCCAGTACTGCACACAGTACTCCAGGTGCGGTCTAACTAATGACCTACACAGTGCCAGAATCACCTCCTCCCTCCTCGAGGATATACCCCTTGCATTACAACCCAGCATTTTGTTGACCTTTGCAGCTGCCTTCCTACATTGTGCTGAGTTGTTCATTGACCCTGCAATGAGCACCCCAGATCCTTCTCCTCCTCCTCTGTCTGGGCTAGCTGCACTCCCCCCAGCTTTTAACTCCTCCTTGGGTTCTTCATCCCAAAATGCAGCACCTTGCACTTTTTGGCATTAAACCCCAGTTGCCAGGTGACTGACCAGGTTTCAAGCTTTGCCAGATCATCCTGCAACCCCTGCCATCCCACTAGGTCATCCACCACCGCTCCTACCTTGGTATCATCAGCAAACAGACTGATCTTGCTCTTGATGTCCCATGATATGTCTGCAATGAATATCCCAAACAACACTGGTCCCAACACCAAGCCCTGTGGAACACTGCTTTTCACTACCCTTGGGTGTGAGGCCCCACCACCACCACCCTCTGTTGCCTTCCTGAGCCAGTTTCCTACCCATCTCACCAGCTTTGCACCGCCTGTGCCTACTTACTTACTTCCCAGCCTTCCATGCGCACTGAGTCAAATGCCTTACTGAAGTCCAGATACAGGACATCCACTGTATGGCCCCTGTCCAGTTGCCTAGTTGCCCAGTCATAGACCTCCACCAGGTTGATTTGGCAGGATCTGCCCCGTATGAAGCCATGCTGTCCTGTAGTCCTTTGGCCTCTAGGAGGGCCACCAGCCTCTCCTTCAGGATAGTCTCCATTAGCTTACCCAGGATGGATGTGAAGCTCACTGGTCTGTAGTTTCCCTGTTCATCCTTGGGGCCACTCTTGTGGAGGGGCACCACATGAGCCATCCTCCAGTCCTGAGGTACATGCCCTGAATGTAGTGAGGCATTAAATAGGTCTGCCAAAGGTCCTGCAAGACCTCTGCCAGCTCCTTCAGTACCCTGGGGTGGATGCCATCTGGGCCTGGCACCTTGTCCACCCTCAGTGCCTTCAAACCCTCCCGAACTCTGCCCTCCATGATTTTCCCATCTGTCATCCCTTCCCCCCCTGTTTCTGCCATTTCTCCCTCCTTGGGTGTCACCCCCCTCTTCTCTTTAGTAAATACTGAGCAGAAGTACTCATTTAGTGCTTCTGCCTTATAGCACCCTGCTTCCACCCAACACCCCTCCTTCCTAATCCTTACTATGTGGTCCTTACAGCTCCTTTTCTCCCTGATGTACCTAAAGAAGTCCCTCTCCCCCTTATTAATGCCTTGTGCCAGCCTGAGTTCCGTTGATGCTTTGGCTCCTTACTGCCCTTGTCACCTCCTTCGATTCTGTCAAGTACTCCTCCCTGTCCTCCCCACTCTCTGTTTTCTTGAACTTCCTAAAGGCAACTTTTTTTTCTCCTTACCTTTTCCATGACCTCCTTGCACAACCAGCTCGGTTTCTTAGCCCTAGCCTTCTTGCTGTGGGTCTTGCAGCAGGTTTTGGTTGCCTCCACTATCCCCAGCTTTATGAGTTCCCACTTCTGGTCAGTGTTCATACTAGATTGAATTCTGGCCAGGTACCCTTTTACCACTTCCCCCATCCTCCCAAAGTCGGCCCTCCTGAAGTCCAGCACTCTCGTGCCTGATTCCACTCCTTCCTTGCCCATATCCAATGTGAGCCATACTGAGGGTGGTCACTCCCTGACAGCAGTTCCTCCACTGTAAGTTCTCTCACAAAGTCCCCATTTGCCAGCACAAGGTCAAGAGTATTTCCTAACCTGGTTGGTTCACTGACTATTTGCAGCAGGAAGCCATCCTGGAAGGCATCCAGCAGTACCTGCTCCCTTCTGTTCCTGGTTGTTGGGGTACTCAAGTCCACTCCTGGCATGTTGAGGTCCCTCACAATCACCACACTACCCTTCTCACAGGTCCTCCTGATCTGTTCTGCTAGTTCCCTAACTCCTCCATCTGAGATGGTGGCCTGTACACCACTCCCATTCTAAGAATCCTATTCTTGGAATCCTGGATTTGCATCCAAAGTGACTCTGTACTACCCTCCTCCCCATCCTCTCTTACACACTTCAGTCCTTCCTTCACATATAGTGCCACACCCCCTCCTTTCCCAATCACCCTGTCCCTACGAAATAACCTGTATCCTGGTACAGACAGGTCCTAGTCATTGTATTGGGTGGCCCATGTTTCTGTGATGGCTGCATTGTCCACCTCTGCCTCTGCCATGAGCACCTGTAAATCTGCAGTTTTCCTCCCAAGGCTCCTAGCATTAAGGGTAACCACCTTCCACCCTCCCCCCCATCCTGCCCTCCTTTCCTAGCATCACCAATAGTACTTTGCATTTGTCCCAACCTGTGGTCTCTGCATATCTCTTGCCCAATTGCCACCCCCCACTCCTAGTTTAAATTCCCAACTTCCTCTATGTACTCCTCCATCCTCTGTTTCAACACTTCTTTCCTCCTCACTCAAGTGTAGTCTGTCCTTGCATAGAGACTACTGTCCTCCCAGGTCCCTCCCCACCCCCAAAAGCCCATACCCTTTTAGCGAACACCAGGTTCTTAGCCATCCGTTAAATTCCTCTATTCTCAGTTTTCTTGTTGTGCTTGCTTGACACTGGAAGTATCTCTGAAAAAGTTACTTATCTTCCTGCCCCCTCACATAAATGTGCTAGTTCCTCAAACCTTCTCTGGACTATATCTACCACCTTGTCAGCCAGGTTGTTTGTCCCAAGATGTATAACTAAATGAGGCTTGTCCCTACCCCTTCTAGCATATTTCAGAACAGATTGTCCCGCCCTTTCCGCTGTCATTCCTGGCATGGCCTCCACCCAAATGCGACCACGCCTCCCTTGCTACCCCACCTGACTCCTCTTAGTTTTGAGTCCCCCAGCACTAAGATTCCACCACTCTTACTCCCTGCTTGATTCCATGCCTCTCCCTCTCTCATTTCCAGCTCCTCTTCTTCCTCCTGCACATTATTTCCCCCTTTTGCCCCTGTTGCAATTCTCCCAGCAGAACTTCCCCCACTCCAGTTTGGTCCAGGCATTTATCAATTACTCCTCTAGTTTCATAATTTCCCTCCTCCACCTTCTTCCTCTCTAGCAGTGCAAAACTATTTTCTGAAGACCCTTCACAAATGCCCGCTCCCTCTCTCTGCATAGTAACCTGTTCTCCCCTTTCCACTCCATGACTTTTGCCACTTCTTCACCTCCCCTCACAAGTCCCTATCTCCCATTTGTCTTTTGTCTCCTGACCTGGCCCCAGCAATCGTTCTTCCTGGCCTGGGCCCCTTTGTATCTGCTTCCCTTCTTCTGACCCTCACCACCGTTGGCTTAAATCGCCCTCCCTCATCTCTCCTTCTTCCTCCCTCCAGTATTGGGCTAAACCCACCCCCAATCTGCCTTGCATGTCTTAGTTCCTCTTGCAGACCCTCAATCTCCTTTCTAAGTTTCTCTATGTGGTTGCACACTAAACATCCTCCCACACTCCTGGCAATTTTTAGAAAGATTGGTGCACTGCAGTTGTTGCAGCATACCACCCTACCCATTGCTGTTGTTGCCCACCAGCGACCCCCCACCCTTCCAGATGCAGGATACCAAACACTCCCAAAGTCTCCCCTCCCCTTTATCAGTGCAAACATTCTTTCTTTATTTTCCCTTACTCCCTTTGTTGTACACATTTAGATAGATTGAGCAACTGCTTTTATATTCCTATCCTTCCTATCCACACTCAAAAAGAGACTTTAAGTAGCTATTGCACAACCTTCTTCAAACTCCTACTCCTCCTTTCTCCAATGCAATAGCAATGCGTAAGAGGTAACAATGAAAGCTCCTAGATTTGCATTTACTTCCTTCCACTGAGATAGCAGTCACCTTTTCACTTGCTGCTGTTCCTTTTCTGGATGTCTGCTTCTGCTATGACAGGTGCATATCCTTTGCCCGCTTGAGGAACTGATGTCAGAACCCTGGTATAAAGAAAATAATGGACCAGGGGTGGGTGGGGTGAGGGACTTGGGGGTGGGACCAGCCCAAGTCTTCCAGAAACAATCAGGTAGCTGAGGCCCCTGGTCAGACCATTAGCACCCTTCCCCAACTCTGCACTAAACTTTGCAGCTAGTAAAGCCAGAAACAATGAATCACAATTCTACTCAAAGCCCCCAAAATAGGTTTGCTACCCAAAGAAACAGGACTCCAGACAGCTTCACCAACAACACATCAAAATACGCTTGAAATTAGAAGATATAGCTCTCCAATTCAAAGAAACAGACCCAGTTAAATCACACCACTTATGTTTTTAAATCAGAAGAAATAGGCCTCTACAAATGCAGCCTGCCACACAGTGAAACATCAAACAAATGAGCCCACTTACAGCTACCAAAACAGGTTTCAAAATTCCAACAGCCCCAAACAATACCCTGCTAACCCCTTAGAAGTAGTAAGAAAGAAAAGAAATAGCCTTCTACCAAGTAGAATCTCAAGAAACAATGTAAAAACAACAAGAAGAAGCTACTGTACTGTACTGTACAGATCTGATCCTTTCCCCCTTCTATAGAACATTCACTCCTGATTGTCAGGCCCTGCACTGAGCTGGAATAACCTTCAGCCTATGGTATCCAGCCATGCTCCAGTTAAACAACAATGGGAACAACATTTCTCTCAAAAAATGCAAATGCAGTGATGGACTATATCACCAGACAGTGGTACACACTCATATGCTGCTCTGGTAGGGTGGGATTGTTCCATGGAGGCACCCACAGTAGTTGCCAGGAAGAATGTGAGGTCCTCCATAAGGGAAGCCCCAAGGGGTGGAGGAGGACCGCAGAGGAGGGAGAAGCAACTCCTGGTGGGGGACTCCATTGTTAGGGTGATAGATTTGAGGACAAGGCAGGAAGGGGAGAGGCAGGTTAAGTGTCTTTTCGGTGTCACAGCTCAGAGGGATGGGGAGTGGACCCTGAGGCTCGACAGCAGGCTGGGAGGGAGAGATGGATGTCATTGTCCACCTGGTGGTGAATGAACTGGCTAGGGAAGAGCTAGGAGAGTGAAGGAGGAGTTCAGAGAGTTAGGGAGGGGTCTTAGTCAAGTAGAACACTCAGTGGCCTTTTCTGAAGTGTTGACTGTCTATGACAGGGGGGATGATAGGGTACTACATACCAGAAGTGTCAACCAATTGTTGAAGGAGTGGTGCAGAGACTAGGGCTTTGGCTATATTGGAGACTGGAGTCTCACCTGGAAGGATGGAGACCTATAAAGGGAGGGTGGCCTGCAACCATCTGGGAGGGGAAATGCAGTCCTCAGTGAGCAGTTTAAATGCTACATTGGCAAGCATTTAAACTAGCCAAGGTGGGTGGCAGTAGGAACCTGTGAGACATAAACTGTCCACCCCCACAAGCTGTAGCAGTCAACAGGGAAAACCCTAAGGGATAGAAATCCCCAATGGTGCCTTATAGCAGAAAAATCAGTATGGAAGGAATAATAAGGGATGGGAATGGAAGCAGAAGGGGTAAGAACAGTAGGCAAAAGGGAAAAAGGGGGACTGACAGGAAGGGTGGTATAAAAATTTGGATGGCCATGTGAGCAAATGCTCATAGTCTGGGGAATGAAATCCTGGACCTTGTGGCCACTATGGCAGAGGCAGACATAAACATTGTCACCATTACTGAGACATGGTGCAATGAGCACCATGACTGGGATATAGCTATACTCTTTTCAGGAAGGACAGGGAGAGTAAGAAATGGGGAGGAGTGGCTCTTTATGTAAGGGATAGCATAAAAGCAATGGAGGCACAGGGAATACAGAGAGGGGTGGAGGCACTGTGGGTCACCCTAGAGATAGGGAATGGAACCACTAATCACACTGGTCTGATTTTCAGACCTCCAGCATGGGGGGGGGATAAGGTACTGGTGGAAACCATCCAAAAGGTGGCAAACAAGGGGGAGCTACTGCTGGTGGGAGAATTGTTTTCCGGATGTGTATTGAAGCATCCCAGCTGCAGCTTCAACTAGGAACAGGGACATCCTGGACTCCCTGCAGGGGGCATTCCTCAGGCAACTAGTAAAAGAGTCCACTCGTGAGGGAGAAATACTGGACTTGGTACTCACCAACAGAGACAGCATTGCAGGAGTCATGGTGGGTAACCACCTGGGGACCAGTGATCACCACACGGTGTGGTTCAATATAACTACTAAGCCAGAGTTGAGCCACACTAAGGCAAGGGTCCTGGACTTCAGGATGGCTGACTTTACGAAGATGGGGAAAGCCACAGTGTTGCTGGTGGCGGGGGGGGTGCATGGGTGGAGTGGAAGGACTGTGGGCAAAAGTAAAATGGGCTATAGGGAAGGCAACAAAGCTCTGCATCAGGCAAGTAAGCAAAACCAATAGTAAAAAGAGACCACTATGGTTCTCAAAAGAGGTTGCTATTAAGGTAATGGTGAAAAAGTTAGCATTCAGATGGTACAAGTAGATGCAGTGTGAGGAGGATAGAGATGGGTGCAATGAGAAGCATAGGGAGTCAGGGAAAGCAATCAGGAGCACAAAGTCACAAATGGCGAAGAAAGTAACCCAGGAAGTAAAGAAAGGGGACAAGACAGTTTACGGGTATGTAAGCAAAAGAAGAAAGACCAGGGGAGGGATTGTAAGGATAAGGAGGGAAAGTGGGGAGTGTGTGGAGGGAGACAAGAAAAAAGTAGACATCCTGAAAAAATATTTTTGTTCAGTGTTCATGGAGCAATGGGAAGGTGAGGGGCAACAGCTAAGAGACATAAGCATCAAAAGAAGGGAGGTAGACACTTCTCCATTTAAAGAGGAGAAATTCCTGAAGGAAATTGCAAATCCAAAGGTGGACAAGGCAATGGGGCCAGATTGGATACATCAACGGATATGGAAGGAACTCAGAGAGATTCTGGCTGCACCTCTGACAGTCCTGTTTAACCACTCTCTGGAGTCAGAAGAGGTCCTGGAGGTTTGGAGGAGAGCAGATGAAGTTCCACTTCCTTAAAGTGGTAGCAGGGAGGAAGATGGCAATTACAGGCCAGTCAGCTTGACTTCATTGGTGGAGAAAATAAGAGAATCAGTGTTGAAGGAAAGGATTGTAGAATATCTTGTAACTAGCAGCTTACAGGATCTGAGGCAGCATGGTTTCACTAGGGGGAGGTCATGTCAAACAAATCTGACAAATCTCTTTGACTGGGTGACCAGGGAAGTAGATCAAGGTGGAGTGGCTGATGTTGCCTACCTAGATTTCAGTAAGGCCTTCGACACTGTTTCACATAGGAGACTCATAAATAAGCTGGACAGCTTAGGGGTGGCTCCAAAAGTGGTAAACTAGGTAAGGAATTGGTCAGGGGATAGGCGATAGAGGGTGGTGGTAAATGGAGTCCACTCTGGTAAAGGTAGCATGACCAGCGGGGTGCTACTAGTATCAGTACTGGAACTGGTCCTCTTTGATGTCTTTGTAGGTGACATTGCAGAAGAGCTCAAAAGGGAGGTATTCCTTTTTGCAGATGACACCATAATCTGTAATAGGGCAGACACTCTGGGTGTGTGTGGAAAAAATGAATATGGACTTAAAAAAGCTTGAAGAGTGGTACAGAGTGAGACAACTAACTTTCAATGCTAATAAGTGCAAAATCATGCACTTCAGGCACAGAAACAGAGGGACAGAGCACAAGATGCGGGGAGTGGTACTGATGACCACCAAACAGGAAAGAGGCCTGGGGGCAATCATATCTGATGACCTGAAGGTGGCCAAACAGTGTGCAAGGCAGTGGGAAGAGCCAGTGGGATGCTAGGATGCATAGGGAGGGGTATCACTAGCAGAAAGAAGAAGATGGTGATACCACTGTATAAATCATTGGTGAGACCTCATCTAGAGTGCTGTGTCCAGTTCTGGAGACCACATCTCTGGAAGGACATAGACAGGATAGAGGCGGTACAGAGGAGGGCAACTAAAATGGTGCAGAATCTGTACCAGAAATCCCATGAGGAGAGACTAAAGGACATCAATATGTACACCCTGGAAGAAAGGAGGAAAAGAGGGGATCTTACGATAGAGACCTTTAAGTACCTTGCAGGTATAAATGATGTAGAGGAGGGAAGCATTTTTTAGAAAAAAAGATAATCATGAACATGGGGGCATGCTATGAAGCAGGAGTGGGAGTAGACTCTTGGATAATATGAGGAAGTACTTCTTCACAGAAAGAGTAATGAATGCATGGAACAGCCTCCCAGCAGAGGTGGTGGGGGCAAAATCTGTAACGGGATTCAAGAATGCATGGAACAGGCATGAGGGAACCTTAGTGGTCAGGGAAGGGATGGCTATGCCGGAGATAAAGTAGGGTCTGCTGTATTACAGTAGGTAGGGAAAATGGACAGACTGGGTAGGCCAAGTAGTCCTTATCTGCCATCAATTTCTGTTTTACAGAGCACTGCACACTAGCAGCACCTGGACCCGATCTAGGGAGAGTGATGAATCCTCACCAAACCTTATGGACACCCCCTAGGTTCCATCTGCTTGCAAGTCACCAGAGGTTTCCAACCACGATGGCAATGAACTCCTCTGTTTCTTACCACCTAGAAGTAAATGGAGATATAAACAACAGAGATGACAAAGTCATAATCCATCTCAACAGTATGCCAGATCCAGGAGCCATACCAGCAGCGATGCCTCCGAAGACAGAAAGAAAGTCCCTTCAGATCTGCTAGCCACCAACAGGTACGCTTCTTTACTTACACTCTCCACAAGTAAACAGCACCCTCAGGACTCACAATCCTCTCAGCTTCAGCCTTCCACCCCATCGAAAATCCCACGTGCAATGCTGGAATCTGCAACCGTCTCTCTCAGCCCCAGGCCTCTGCAACCAGCAGACTCAACTCTAACCATCTCTCTGAGACTCCTTTGGACACTGTGCAAGGACACCCAAGCTCTCTCCTGAATACACATTCTTCAAGAGAACTCTCCTCAGCATGAAAAATTCCATCTAGGTTGCCTGCTGAACACAATCAGTTACTTGCTTGGAAGTGCTCCAAGAATCCGCTGTATCTCTTCCCAAACTAGCAGCCTCATGAAGTTATCTGGTCCTGTATTGCCCCCCCCCCCCAAATTGCTGTAAGGAAGGATAGTTCAACAGCTGTCCTCCGCTCACATTCTGTTTTGAGGTTTTCTTTCCATTCCCCAACAGTTTTTTATGGAGACCTAGAGGCAGTATTTGTTGATGCCCCCCAATGGCAACCCAAACCTGGTATTGCAGTTGAACCAAATATTCTCCTGCTTTGGGAACTGCAAGACTGCTAATATGCTATACCATATCCTTACAATGTGACAAAGGTCTCTACTGCAACTTACTGAAATGCCTTTTGGGGAAAGAGGAGTGAATTGTTTATTATGGGGAGGATATTTAAAAATTTGTAGGTCTGTGCTAAGAGATGGAGAATGAGCAAGATCTGAATTCCCCACACAATCTGATATTAACACATGGGACAAGTCCTCGACAACGTGCAATACTACAGGAGCAGAGCTACACAAGCCTTTCTCATTTACTAAAGACAGTGATGTTAACTCTCCCCCGAAGGTCCAAGATGAGAAAGTACATCTCTCCATCCTTTTACACATGAGAATGTGCACACAGCTCTCCTACATGGGCCAGAACTAAGCCCTAATAAATTAAGCTCCACCTAACCGGCAAAGATTATATCTCTGACCCTGAATGGAAAGGCAAAATTTCTGGTTCATGTACTGCCACTCATATGCATCTTCTGCCCAGTCTAAGCTCTACTACTTTGCATATCATGACTGTGGCTTATACAAGGTGTGCTCCATTATAGCTCTTTCTTGCAGCCACCAGAAAATGAGTCAAACTGTTGGTGATAGGAACAGATCCCTTAACTCTGCAACCCTCAAGGTATACCCATCCCACTGGGCCAACCAAAGGTGCTGGGTTTCTCCCCGGATCCGTGGCTGCATACAGCCCTATGACTTCACCTGTTTCTTACAGCAGCACCTAATGCTCTCCCTGCCAGCATCCGGTTGCCACATTTTCAGTCCTTGTTTATTCACCTATTATTTGCTCACCCTTCATTAAGTTTTACTCCTCTTGTATTTCAGTACCTAGTTCCTCATTTTCAACCCTGTCCATTCATCTCCCTACTCTTCTCCCCCCAAGGCTCTAGCACATAGGCTCAGAAAAACAAAGGGCAGCACAGCACAACAATGCCTTACAAATCACCTTCAAGTACTCGAAAGGGATAAATAAGGTTAATAAGGAGGGTCTCTTTAAGCTGAGTGGCAACCATAGCACAAGGGGCCACAGTCTTAAGCTGGGGGGGGAGGTTTAGGAGGGAGGTCAGGAAGCACTTCTTCACAGAGAGGGTGGTGGACACTTGGAATGCGCTGCCAGAAGAGGTGGTCTCACTGAAGGCAATGGGAAGTTTCAAGAGAGGCTGGGATAGGCATAAGGGGAAGGTAAGGATCATGGGTAGGAAGGATGGGAGAAGTGGGGAGGTGGGGCAGGGACAGTAGCTGAAGATATGGATCCTGCAATACGAGCAGACTAGGTAGACCAAATGAACTTCTTCTGCTGGCTTCTTCGTATGTTTGTATGTTGACATGTAAATCACCAGACTGGCTAACTCCTCCAAATAAAAATTCTAGGCACTGGGGTCTCAATTTTTCCTCTTACCCAAATCCCGTTCCTCATCAAACAGGAAGTAGGCAGTGGTACAGCTTTGCCAAGGAAAGTAGACCCAGTGCTAATCCTCCCTTTTATACCCACCCTTGATTACCAAGGCATGTTACCCTTACTACCCTGCATAATTTAAGTGAGCAGAAGAATACTTCGCTAGGGCCAGCACTCAGCCGATGCTACCACTATTAATTCTCTTTGGCAACAACTGCTCCCAGTATACCCTCTGGAAGAACATGTAGTGTCACAGGTACCAAACTATCCAGTGTATAAACAACCTAAAATATCTTTCTTTGACCAATCGATCCAGAGCAGAGCCATTATAGTTGCCTCCTGCCTATCCACTACCCCCCCTTTTTTTTTAACAATGTACCCCCCCCCCATCTTTATGCTCTTTCCTCTGTGGCAACCAAGATGCACAGAACTTCACCAAGACAACTAGTTATACTGGCCTGCAGTACTCAACTGACACCCAGATGGGACCCCAATACCACCCCACTTCACTTAACACAGCCTTAGAACGGTCCTGAACAACTATGTCCCAAAAATACCTTAGGGTTATAGGAGAGGATAATTTACCCACAGTTTTTCTTATCCCAGTTCGATAAGGGAGGAGGTGACAGAGAATGGCACAGCCAAAATAATCGCTGGTACTACCTTGGAACTTACCTACCTCTGTCCTCTCCCTCTAAAACACAAGAATCATACCACCTTAAGCTCCCAACAACTACCCCTCAAGTGGATACAGAGAGAACATGGTGTGTTTATACACACCCAGTCCAGATCTTTTTATCTGCATAGAATTCTTTCTTTAAATGTACAGTATGCACAGTGTTTGTCTTGCAACCATGATCTGTTGATTCTTTTCTGTTCAGTTTACTATTAGAGTTAAGAGTCACTGTTTGCTACAGTGCTACTTTTATGAGTATGATTTAAATGCTAATCCTAGCAGAGCAGCTGAGAAAGACAGCTTAGTTTGTGGCCAGTCATGGTGGAGAGAGGAGGGCTGTGCCAGTCACCAGCTTGGGGTCGGGATGGGGGGAGCAGGGTGGTGGGGCACTACCTGCCAAGGTGGGGGGTCTGCTAGACACCTGGGAACCATGTTATGTTAGTATACAGGGTATCATGGATAAGGAGGGGGGGTCAGCTAGACACCAGAGAATGGTTTCACAGTATCCTATAGGGGTTCAGGAGAGAGGGGAACACTGGATATCAGGGACTAGTGTTATTGTCATGTACAGGGGGTTGGGATGGTGGAAGAGATCACTGGACACCAGGGACTAAGTAATGAAACATCGAGCATGGGTGTCAGTGGGGGGAGGGACCACCGGATACCAGGGACTATGTATTGCAATATCAGGCATGGGTGCAAGTTGGGGAATGGATAACTGAACACCATGAAAAGTATAATATTTAACATTGGGCCTGCAATTGGCGGTGGAGGGAGACAACTAGCATCAAGGAAAATTTATTTTCAACATCGGCACAACAACCAGTAGTGGGGGTGGTGGGAATTAGCACCAGGGAAACTTTATTTTCAACATTGGGCTGGTTTTCAGTAGGGGGGCCACTAGCACCAGGGAATGTTTAGTTGTTAATGTCAGGCTGGCAATAAGTGGTGGGGGGGACCATTAGCACCAGGGATAGCTCACTGGGACCAGGCAATTAGGGACAGTGCCATACAATCTAGCCTCACTCCACATGCAATTGAATCTATAATGAGCATGCAGATGGACCCTTAGTGACTTGCATGCTCAATGGCCTCATTTGCATGGGGACATTTGAATAACAAAAATTTAGCGTGGGTGCAAGCCATTGTGGTGCCCCATCTCAGGAGCCATGTCTGCCCAGTGCTAAGTGGCTTAGTGCTGAGCCCACATGGACCTACAGTCAGCTGAACAGTGCCTGTGCACTATTCCACTGAATATAGCATTTTTGGACACTCGGGCAAACGCAAGCCGCAACACAACTTTTTGTGTTGTGCTTTGCACCTCTTTGAATATTGGGCCCCAAATGTTGACTCTTCACAATTCTTTCACACTCTTTTTGCACAAATCTCCAAATTCACAGACCCACAGACACCCCTGCTTATATGCAAACCTTTATTCTCACTTTAGAGTCCTCCAGTGATAGGAGCCATGGGAAACCTGAACCTCTCATAAGGGCTACTCTGATGGTCAAGCTGTGGATGTCTGATCAGGCCCTAACTGATGTCTGGAGAATGAACAACCCAAGATAATGGGACTATACATACCACTCCGGTGTCCATGGCACCTTTAGCTGTTTGGACATGTTGCTCACCTCCCACTACCTTACACCACATATCACAGTGGTGACAATTAATCTGTTGGTCATATCAGACAATTCCCCTCTGCAAAGTGACATCCTAACAGGACAAACTACCCCCCAATCCCCAAGTTGGAGGATGGACACCCTTCTTTTCCAAGATCCCCAGTTCAAACTGTGGCTTACAGATGCCACCACAGAATTCTTTTGTGACAATGACAATGGGGACATGTCTGTCTCCACTCTGTGGGAAGTCTTTAAAGCCACTCTAAAATGATGGAGCATAGGCTATGCCACACACCACTGAAAAGCCAGAGAATAAGAATTAGCTGCTTAGGAATCATAGCTAGCAGGCAAAGAGGCCATATTAAAAAAAAAAAAACTAAACCCACTCTGAATTCTCATTTACGTAAGGAAATCTTATAAATCCACCACACCATCAATTCCCTAACAAAGGCTAAACATGCTATCCTTTGTCTTAAACACTGCTACTGGGAATGGGGGGAAACTGGCAAACTTCTGGCACACCACTTAAAGAAGCAGCAGGCAGAGAGATACATAAACTCTCTTTGTCACCCTACTGCTAAAGTCTGCTCTACCCCCACTAATATCGGTTATGAAAGACTGCTTTGTTAACCTTTACTCCTCTGTTACCTCCCCCAAAACCAAACTTTTGAATGACTGTCTGTCCAACCTCAACCTTCCAAAACTGGAACCTTCTCAAATGCCCCCCCCATCTCCCCTTTACCCTAGAGGAGGTCTCTGTGGCCCTAAAAGCTCTCAATCTGTGCTAGGAGGGGACAGGTTCCCTGTCAAATTTTTCAAACACATATCTCCAGAATTATGCCCTATCCCACAATGTCTAGAGGTGGAAATAACAAAAAACAAGGATTTCCCCCCTACAGTGTCCATGGCCACTATTGCAGTCCTTCCAAAACCTGGCAAAGACCCACCTTACCATCCAGCTACCATCTCTTACAACATTACAGTAAAATTTATGCTAAAATCCTCAACCCCAGACTCGAAGGCCTGCTAACATAACTAGTCAATCCAGCCCAAACAGGTTTTATTCATGGCAGACCGAGTTCTTACCATATTCAGACCATAGTCAACCTAATCCATATAGCCAGACACATCCCCACTCCAACAGCAGCCATCACAATAGATTTTGAAAATGTTTTTGACTTGGTAGAGTGGGGATAATTATACAGTATGAGTACTGTACTGGCTCAAATGAGTGTAGGCCCCTGCTTTCTCTCCACAATACAAGCCATGTATTCATCTCCCTGAGCCCAGGTCCATACTAATAATACCATTTCTGCACCCTTCTCCCTGGCACATGACACCAGACAGGAGTGTCCACTCTCTCCATTATTATTTGTTCTGACAATACAGCCACTCATGGCTGCAATGCAGCATTTCCCAGACATCAAATGTATCAATGTAAGACACTCTGCCCACAAAACCCTGCTATACACAGATGATCTCCTTGTATTGGTCTATGATGCCCACCAATCCATCACCCCATTACTTTAAACGCTGTGATTCTGTGAACTTTTACAAGTCTCTCAGGCCTAAAAATCAACCAAACTAAAACTGAAGTCCTTCCCCTAAATGCCAAATGCCAACCAGCATTCTTTGCTGAGCATATCTGAAGTGGATCCCAGATTCCATTACCTATCTGGGAATAAAGATCATTCCCAGCCCTCAGTAAACTCAATCTTGAAAACTTAAAGCCAATCCTAGCTAAACTACAAATTGAACTAGAAAGGTTGTAACTCTGATTTTACAATAAATAAAAAAAAAATGGCAAGAACGGTAGAAATTATCAAAATGATCACTGCCGCCAAACACTTCCATGCCCTCAACCGTATTCCGAACACTATGCCCTCTTGCTGGTTCGACCAAATTGATAAACTCCTTGGTTGGTTTCTCTAGAAAGGAAAACTGCCTAGGTACAGTAGATTTCAACTGGGATCCCACTGCACAAAATAGGATGGTGTCTTCCATGCTCTAAAGAATACTACTGGTCTTTCAGAACAGCCCAAAGTATCCGGCGGTTCCACATTCCAGACTTACCGCCCCCCCCCACTGTGGGAAATGAATGAAGCCTCCCTTTTCTGGGGAGAACCCCCACAGCCTGGCTTTACAGTCCCTTTGAGGTGCTGGCATCAGCCCCACCCCCAGTTCAAACTTCCCTTCAAACATGGACCCAACTTAGAAAATGGATAGGCACAGACCTAGCCCTCCTGGTGCGTACACCTATCTGGAAAAATCCCAGTCTCAAAATCGGAGGAAAATCTTTTGATATGGCAACATGGAAATCCAAAAGTATTCACTTCTTAAGTGGCCTTCTCCTTCCCTACTCAACTATCCTAGAATTATTTCAAGGTCTGCAAACCAGATATGGCCTGTCCCAGACAGAATTCTGGAAATTCTAGCAACTCTGTAGCTCCTTGCTGACCACATAAAGAAAATCTGCAAAGTAGATATTCCATTCTCATTACACCCCCTCTCAAAATTGTTCTCCAGACCCTCAGGAAAAGCAGATATATTATACTCTCTATTAGGAGACCATATTCCTGCCCAAACAGCAAAGCCAAGACAATACTGGGAAACTGCTCTGAACTGACTAATCTCAGAAAATGACTGGCTGCAATGCTGAAAGATGGCCCATAATCCTCCCCAGCACTCCCATAGCAAACTCATTCAAAATAAGATTTTACACTGCTGGTGTCAAACTCCAGCAGTTTTACACTCTACACACCTCACCCCCACTGACCACTACTGAAGATGCATTTTACTAGAAGAAGACCTCCACCACATCTTTGGTCATGCCCTTTCTTGCAGCAATTCTGGCCAAAAATCTGTACAACTTGGCAAAAGATCATTACTAGACATATACAGCTCTCACCTTGCCTTCTTCTCCTAGAACTCAAACATGAGGCCCCACACCTCACAACTGCTCAGTTCTATATGGTGATCTATGCCAGTGTGGAAGATAAAACGATGCTGCTATGTAGATGGTGTACCACTGACCTACCTCATATAAATGACTTCCTAACAGGCATGACACAACTTGCCATCTATGAATGCTTATCACACATAGCAAACAACATTGTGGATCTCCATAATAAAACTTGAGACCCATTTTTTTTTATTTAGTTTTTGTTGACCGGGTAAGTGCACTAGACAAATCCTGCCTATTTTCAGGCGCAACCAGGGGGGTTGGGGATACAGATGAATGCCAACTGACCTTGAACCAGATTAAGCAGTTGGTGGTATTTTCAGTGAATTAGGGAAATTTGGCCCGGACACCGGGGAAATTCCCCTACTCTGTGTAGGTGGAGCCTTGCTGCTGGTCGCGCGATGGCCAGTCCGCACAATCCCTCGGAGGAGTTGGACGTCGGCAGCTCTGGGAGGTAGGGCCTCCCCAGTGCTATCTACCTTAGAGGCCACTGAGGAACGGCCTGTTGTAGCGCACGGATATGCTGACACTATTGTCGATCGGAGAAAGAAGAGAAATGTCTGCTCACCCCAGTTTGTTCAGAGCTCCTCGAAAAGCTCTGTTCTTGCTCTCCAGTTACAGTCTATCGATTCGAAATTGCTGTGTTGGTCCGGCACCTCCGGAACAGCCAAAGCGTCGCAGCGTTGATTAAGGCCCCCTGTCAACGTCATAGCTGCGACGGATTTCTGTGTATCTCCAGCACCAGCGCCTACGGAAGAAGGCTGCAGTTTTTCGAGGATTCCTCGTCGTGCGAGAGCCTGAATCAGACCTTCAAACTCCGGGACTGACTGCCTGACAAAACGCAACCATCTCGCTGACTCTGTAAGTCCTGTCCTCTCTCTCCCACCTTACAGTTTAGTCCACAGACTACCTCTAAATCTGAAGTGTTCCTTTTTGTGGATAAAACCCTGGCTGGTCTAAATGTGGGGTACTTTTATTCAAGGTCCCAGGAAGCCTCTTTCTCCTTCTAATATTGATCCCCACGAAACGTGGTCCCCTGATGTGGCCCTTAAAAACGCTGGCTGGGAAAAAGGGGAAGGAGGGATTTGGTCTCCAGACTCTCAAGATCCTGTATATCTCAACATGTTGCAAACTGTTTCTACGAGCTCCAACGAACCCCGGGGTGAAGATCGTTCACCTGCTCACACTCGACTGCAAGTTAAAAATATGGTTGTTAATTATGGTATCACTGTTGACGATGGTGTTTCTCCTGTTAAAGGCAATAATGCCCCTGATACTGTTTTTCTTTCCAGCATGCTAAACCCTCTATTAATGCTTCTACTCCCTGTTGGCAACTGAAAAAATTTAAATTGGGTCGCCAGCCAGTTTTAAACTGACTGACCTATTTCACTCTAAAGGTGAACCTGCTCCACGGCGGAACGCAGTACGCCTATATACAAAGGGGACTGAAGTACCTCGGATAGGGTCTATATCGCCAAGACGTTATTAAAGGGCTCTATGAAATTCTTTGCTTCTGAAATATTTGCTTTAATTCATCTGGGGAACTCTAATTTTGATGTAAGTTTCAAACAAATCTCAGGACTGGATAGATTCTGGGCTCAATATGATAAATTACAGACTTCTCCCATTTGGTCCTCCTTTCAAGCTATCCTCTAACTAAACCCTGCAATTAGAAACGTTACCATAGTTTTCAAAAATGAGGGGTCCATGTTGAAGATATTCTTTTTGGCTTAATAAGAGATGTGAAGTTTTAAATCGACTCACGCTCACATTAGACAGTGAACAGATTTGGGACGGCAGTTGGAAGGTTCAGGTTAAATTATTCCCACTAATACTGGGCGAGACATTTGCCTAATTTTTCTTTTTGGGTAAAGATAAAGGTTTTGTTTTCTATGCTGGCCAACCTAAATCCTGTTTCAAATGTGGCTCTAGAACACATCTTAGTTCTGCTTGTGATGTTCTAAGATGTAGTCACTGCTTTGAATATGGACATAATTCCTCTACCTGCTCTAATTCCTTTAAATGTAACTTATGGAAGAAGTTGGCCATTCTTATGGTCGCTGTCCTTGGGCATCCCATAACAGGGAAGACTGCCCTCACATGACGGTTAATTACAATTGCCCAACAGCTGCAAGCACAAAAGACCACCTTCCATGATGACCTCCTCCTCTGATAACTTCTAAAGCTAAAGACTCTACCTCAAACTCTATTTCAGATCCTCATATTCAGGAGGAAGCTATTATCTCCTGAGTCTAATGACCTCTCTAAAGAAAGTAATGCTAAAACATCTGATGTTATAATGCCCCTCCCTCCTCCCCACCTTCTATTCCTGACTCTGATTTTGTTCCTGTTACTCATAAAAGGACTAGGAAAGGTCTGGCTGTGGTTTGCCGACCTAAAGATAATATAGGCCTTAATTGGCAATCCAATAATAAATTCGCTATTCTTTCTATGGATTTTTCTGACAAAGATTCTGGTGGGGATGATACGGATACTTCTTCTGTCCGTTCCTTTCCAGATCTAGAAGGAGGCACTGACACTGATCCAATTGCTAAACGTACACGGCAATCTCAGAGGGGTAAATCTCCAAATAGCTCATAAATGGCTTCCCTTTCAATCTGCTCTTTAAATGTTAACAGCATTAAAGGCAAGAGAAAGTTAGAGAGTGCTTTTGACTCTTAAAGACCTTAAAAATGATATTTATTGTTTGGTTGACACAAGATTAAAACCCATGCTGAACTTAGACAAGTTTCCATGCCTGGTCTAGTGGCTTCTTTTTGGTCAACTGGCCGGATACCTGTGATGAGCATCGGCATTCTGTTCTCCAACATGGAATTTCATGTCTCTAGACTGGTGGATATTGTACCTGGTAGAGCCCTGCTATTGGATTTTTCTTATAAACAAGAGAGGTTTCGTATTATAGGTACTTATGCTCCTAAACTAAAGCCCAAAGAGTTGCTCTTTTCATACTGTGAGGCCCTTTTACATACCTCTAGATTACTTTTATGGGTCGGTGACTTTAATTGTAGTTTGCATCAATCAGATAGAGGTTTACAAACCCCTAAGCTTTTGTGATTCAGTTGCTTTAAGGGAAATTAATCCAAGCTCTTTTAGTAGATGCCTATAGGTACTGTCATAAAACTGGTGGTTTCACCTTTTTAAAGGTCCCTCACGAACCAGAATTGATTTTATTTTTTGTCTCAAAGTATGTCAATCTTTCCATGTCAGACAGGTGAATTTTCTGACCATGTGGCTCTTCAAGCCTCATTTACTTGGGGTTCAGCCCCCCGTTGTAAAAAAAATATTTGGCGACTAAATGACTCTTTATTAGAGAACCCCTCTTTTTTAAATTCTTGGCATAAGGAATTTAAGGCTCGCATATCAGTCCTTGAATTATACGACTCTGTTATTGATTGGTGGGAAGACTCTAAGTCGAGCTGGAAATTGGCCTTTAAAAAAAAAGCTGCAGTTGCCCAAAATAATAAATACCTAAATTATTTGTCTCTTCGACAGCAGTTGCAGCATCTGATTTCCTTTTTGATTCTAATCATCTCTGATTACAGCAAACAGATTGAAACTATTTGCTCCCAAATGAGACAATTTCAATACGACCGAGCCAGTTCTTTAGACCAAAAGCTCGTTTGGTTCCCAGTCAAGCAAAATAACCTTGACCCTTTCAAGCGATGTAAAGGTAGGGTGGACTCTAAATTAATTCCATCCCTAATATCACCGACGGGTGAACTTATGACTTCACCTGAAGCTTTAGTTGATATAGTTGAACAACATGTTTCTTCTTTATTTGGTTGTTCGCCTATTTACAAGGATGCTGACCTTTTATAAACTCATTGAATTTGCCCAAACTTCTAACTTTTGAAAGGAATTGTTGTCAGCAGATATTTCTGAAAGTGAAGTAAAACAGGCCATTGACTCCTGTGCTCAAATTCAGCTCCAGGATCTGATGGCCTTACTGCAAAATTTACAAAACATTTTCTGTGGAATTAACCCCTGTTTGACCCCACTATTTAGGAAATGTTGTCTTCAGAAACCCTATCTAAATCTATGAATGAAGCTATTTTAATTTTCTATATAAAAAAGGTGATTTCACTGATATCTCCAACTGGAGACCTATTAGTCTGCTAAATGTCGACTATAAAATCCTAGCTAAGATTTTATTGGTTAGAACCCTCAAAGTTGCCAAATATATTAGCCCTGTTCAAGCGTGTGGCATACCAGGAAGGTGCAGCAGGATAATCTCATTCTCTTACAAGAGTTGTTTGTTTTAGGAGAGAAAAGCAGATTTGGGTTGGATATTAGGACTAGATCAAGAGAAAGCTTTGATAAAGTCTCTCATGAATTTTTGTTTCAAGTTCTAAAAGCCTTTGGTTTCCCAGAAACGTTTTTATCTTGGATTCTTTCACTATATAAACACGCCTGTTATACTCCCCAATGTTAATGGCTGGATAGGTGAGCCCATTCCCTCTCCGAGGTGTGACGGCAAGGTTGCCCATTGAGTCCGTTGTTTATTTTATTATTGATACCTTAATAAGAGCCATTTTGCTTTCTCCTCAGATTATTGGTCTGACAGGTTCTCTTTCTTCTCCGTCTATCAAATTGTTAGCTTATGCTGATGACTTGGTTTTAACATTAGACCTGAAAACGAAACAGGAGGATCTTATCCAGCTATTAAACTCTTTCTCAGCTGTATCTGGCTCATCAGTTAATTTTAGTAAAAGTATAGGGATTCGATTGGCCATGACTCTCTTCCGAAAATGGGTTTTTTCGGGATTCCTAGTTAAACTGGAGGCTTTTAAATATCTAGGGATTTATTTTGGACAACCGAATATGGCTTCCTATAATTGGACTAAAGCTTTGGATAAAGCTGACAGATTAGTTGCTGTTGAAGTCTACCCTCATTGGTAAAAAAAGAGAGTTATTTTGTTAAAATCTTTAGTTATTCCTTTTTTATATCTTAGTTATATATTTCCACCCCTGTTGCTCTTTTCACTAAATTGTTTGGGTGTTTTTTTAAAGGTTTCTGGGGATCTAGACTAAACCCTATAAAACGTAACATTACATATAGACCTATACATGAAGGAGGTATTAATATGGTACATCCCGTTGCTTTCTTTTATAGCTTGTTTTTCCATTATAATTTTGGTAATGCTTTGAAACCTGGGAATATAATTTGGAGACCGTATTTTATGGACTGGTTCCTCTGTGTATTGGTAAATGGATCTTAATGGGAGAAACATTCTTTCTCGCTCTTTAGAAATACCTTCATATGGTAAAGAAAGTTTCAAATTGGCCTTATCTTGGAATCTTTTTCCACCAGATCTTTTGTATTTTATCTAGACGGTCTTTATATGATAAGATTTGGAGAATGGAAGCCCAAGAAGAGGTACTATTTCCTCCTGTCCTATCAGTCATCACTCTTGGGTTCTTTTACAACTCCAGTAACCTCGCCTACCTCCATATGTATGGGACATGGTATGGCTAAGCATTACGACAGATTGGGGTCAGGAATAATCATAAACACAAAGCTTTGAATTTACGTTATTGTCCTAGAACTGACTGTCTTGATGTTCCGAAACCAACAACACTTATTTCTTGAGTGCCCATTCTCTTCAGATATTTGGTTTAGTTTAGCTATGATGTGGTCGGAACCTTCCTTCCTTCAATTGTCTTATGAACATATTATGTTTTGCACCAATGCTCACTTGAATGCTAAGTATCATTTAGATACGTTATATATAATCTTTGCTTTAATTAAGTATTCCTTATGGCAAGCAAGATGTATGCTTGTTCTACATCAAAAAGTTATACATAAACAGGAAGTTATTGGCAATATATATAAGGCTTTATGTTCAATTAAAAAGCAAGATCTTCATGTTTATAACAAACACCAAATTGACTTGATGTGGCGCAACTGTGATTTACTGTTCAATGATTGTTCTTGTTGATTTGTTTCTTTTGTATATTTGACTATTGTTTGTTTCTTGTAATGAAGTCCACTTCTCAATAAAATTCCCCTACTCTGCTGCCGCATTGCTGGCAGTAGGGGGCCTGAGTGACTGAAGTCTGGTCACTGTTGTTTGATCTGTGGAAGAAGATGGACGTGTTGGGAGAAGGAGAGAGTTTGTTGAACTTTGATTTGGATTCTGCAATTCTGGAGAAAAATAATGCTGTTACTAACGAGATCCCATTGCAAGAACTTTTCCCTTTCCAATTTGGAGGTACCTTTGCCTATAAATCACCCGCTGAACAATGCTATAATTCCTGAGAATTTATCTCCAGCAACTATCCAGGAGCAGCTTAGGCTTCAGCTTGCCGCTTTAGCTACAGAGCAGAAACGCCTTCAGCAGCAGCTGTGTGTAATGGATTCCTCAGCCGCGCCTGTCAGTAACCCTGAGCGGGTTGTCATTAGCCATGATGCTGAGTCCTGTGAAGAGCTTGTTAATCCTGCCCAGCATGGTGAGTCTGCACAAAATCTTTGCTCAGTTCATTCTTTACGCCCTGAACTTGTGACGGCTGGCAGTATTGAATCCTCGGCGATTCCGTGCCTAGAGCCATCCCCAGAGTTGCAATTACAGCACACAGATTTGAATTTACTGCTTACTGTCTCCACACAACAGACTGACTCTGACATTCCTGTTTTGGCAGGCGAAGCCTCTGCTCCCGACCCTGGTGGTGTCCTGCTAACAAAAGCTGTGGGTTTTGTGTTCCGAGGTACTTCAGTGGTGCTTTCAGCTGCCAATTCTCATCATGATAGTCCCTGTGTATTTCAAACTAACCCCCTACATCAAGACGGAGTTTCTGAATTTTTTTTTACGAAGCTGCAGGATAAGTCTGGGGATGATGGTAAAGAGAAACGAGCAGCTTTTCTACTTTCTAGATGCAATTTTGGGACAAAGAGTAATCATATCATCTTAAAACCTCCAGGGTCTTTGGAACGTTCCTCGGGGATGCTGCGTGTCGACTGCCCTTTGCAACCTCAGACTACAAAGTTATGGTCTCCTCAGAAAGCTCTTGGTGAAGCAGGGTGGACCTTAAAACAAGGTACCTGGCATCCTACACCTGGCTGGGACCCAAAATTAAACTTCTTCCATAATGAGCCAGCCTGGAAACCTCAGCAGTCTAGTGACTCTTTACCTACCACTGTTTGTTCTAGTGTTTTGCCTTTGGTGGGAGCCCCCAGTGTGCCTTCCCAAATTGTTGCTTCTGTATCTGCTGAACTTTCTGATTCTACTATACTTTCAGGACCTAATTGTCTTTCTACTTTACCCCAACAGAAGCATGATGTAGAGAAACCATTAATGTCTGATTTATTTGCTAAAATTAAAAAGGAGGCTGCGCCTCGTAGGAATGCAGTCAGACTGCGCTATAAAGGGGGTTTGGAGGTGAGGCCAGATAGGCATTATGTGGGGAAAAGCTTACTTAAGGATTCTCTGCATTTCTCACCTAGAGAAGTTTTTGCTTTTATTAATATTTCAGGTGAGGATAATTTTGACATTAGTTTCCGTTCTGCATCTGCATTGGATTTATTTTGGGAGCGATAAAACCAGGTAAAGTTTTCTCCTTTATGGACCCCCTTCCTAGTCATTCCCTGGTCCAAACCTTTGATTAAATATGTAACAATCATGTTTAGGAATGAAGAGGTACATGTAGATGATATTGCCTGTTGGTTATCCCAAAAATGTGAAGTCTTAAGCCCCCTGGAAGCCATTCTCGACTCTGAACAATTTTGGACTGGAGGTTGGCGGTTCAATGTAAAGCTTCGGCCAAAAGAGAGTGGTATTGAGCATATTCCCAATTCTTTTCTCTTGGGAAGAGATAGGGGGGTTTGTTTCTATGCTGGGCAACCTAGAGCCTGTTAAAAGTGTGGGTCTCATACTCACCTGTCCAGTTCTTGTGATAGGCCCCGCTGTGATAATTGTGGGGAAATAGGTCACACCTCCTTTCAATGTGCCAATCTAACCAAATGTGACTTATGTGACGATACTGGGCATGTACTGGCTGAGTGTCTCTGGGCAGCAAAAAACAAGGCCTGCAGTGGTAGTCCTGACCAGCTTATTCAGAAGGCTCAGGATCTAGTTGATAACCCTATCCAGACAGCTGCTGCTTCTTCTGTGGATGAGGTTAACCAACATCTGGACTCCTCCAAGACTATAAGGCGGTCTGATGATATGCCTCCTTCTGGTCCCTCGGACCCACCCTCCTCCTCTTCTTTCCCCTGTGTGTCATGCATCACAACAGGAAAACCAGGCCTTAGATCCTCCGGGCCCGTCTCCTGTAGTAGTAGTTAGGAGGTCCTCTAGGAACCTCAAACCCCCACCCCTCCCTCCTCAGGAGGGTATTGAATCTAATAATCCCTTTGCTGTCTTGTCTCCGTAATGGGGAGATACTGACATGGAGTGTGGTGACCCCGAGTCTCAGACCCTTCAGGATAGCCCCCCCCCTGTTCTCTCTCAGGAGGGGTATAAAGAGAAAAAGAAAAGGAGACGGAAAAAGGTTGGTTGATTGTGTCTTTGTTACTAAATGGTATTTACTATTGGCTCTTTAAACGTTCATAGTTTATTAAATTCTAGTAGGCGTCAGATTGTATATGACTACATTCATGGTTCTTCCATTGATATATGTTATATTCAAGAATCATGGATGTTTACTTTGGATCAAGCCAGGTTTTTTCAAAGGGAATGGTGTTGGGGTCCCTCCTACTGGTCCTTTGGGCAACAGACTGCTGATGTTATAGGGTTTCTTTTTAATTCATATGAGTTTTCCCTTATCAAAATTATTGATTTAGTTCCCGGTAGACTGATGATTCTGGATGGAAGATGGAATTCCATGGTATGCAGGTATATTAATGTTTATTGCTCACAGGTAAAAACAGAGAAGGTTGCTTTCTTTTCAATGATTAGACCATTTTTGGTTACCTCTTTTCACATTTTTTTATGCGGTGACTTTAACTGTGAGCTCCAGAAAGCAAAAGGTGGGCTTACGGATAAAGGGAAAAAGATTTATTGCGATTCTAATGCTTTGTTCCAACTATTGGATACATCAGGCCTAGTAGATAGTAGGCAGTTCCAGCAAGAGGGACCAAAATTTACCTATGTAACCCCTTTGTTACCCGGGGTTACTAGAATCCCAGTAAGACCTAGTGGTAGGCAGGGAAGGCAGCTTGTGAAACTCCAGTTAAATGGGTATCACACTGTCTCACTCTGTCCTCAGTCACAGCTGAGACTAGAGGGATGACATCATAATAGAACTGTCGCAGCTGCATGAGCCACATTTGGAATCTTCAGCTCAGAGTAAGTTTAGAACCTTGGGAATTCAAAGTCAGTCTTCAGTTTTGTCCTTAAGCAAACAAGAAGGACAACAGTAGTTGTCTGTTTACCCCTCTCCCTCTGGGGGAGGGAAGAGGAAAAGTTCTTTGTGGGTTCCAGGGGCAATCCCCTTCTCCCACCTTGGGAAGAAAGCTGCCTGTTTTAATTTAAGTTCAGTCTGTTCATGTATAACAGCAAAGGTTACAGTTCTTCGCCTGTGGGACACCTGCAATGGATGGGTGAGTGTTTGGCCCCATTGGAAGGGGCAAACAACTTCTTTTCTTCAGTTGGATTTCAAGTATTGGGGACTGCTATTTGGGAGGACTATGTCAACTAGGACAAACAAATAGAGCAGTCATCTGTTTAAAGTGTTAAAGTTCATTGTAGAGGGGGTGCTTCAGGACATCCACCGTCAATCTACATTTTAAAGTCTAAAGTTCTGTGTGTCCAGAGAAATGGCGGGTATGGGCTGAGGGAGCTGGAGGTGGGAAAACCCCATCTTTAGTAACCAGGTCCACCTCTACGATTTCTTCTGTGTTTTGCTACTTGCCTCATCGCTGGCCAGTGATGGGGTGGGTACCCAGAGCGTGGGTTGCAACTGAAAATCTCTAGGAGTGTAGACTCTAAGTGGTGTGGGGAGCCACAGGATTGGAAAATTACTCCTTGTTGGATGGGAGTTTCCTGTTTGATGGGAGTTTCGATTTGGAAGTACGAAAACAAAATCTCTCTAGGAGTCGCAGACTTCAAGTGGTGTGGGGAGCCACAGTTTGGGAGCCTCCTTGTTTGATGGGATGTCTTTCCAAGTAGAGTTTGGGTTCATTCGCCAAGTGGACCGTCAGTCGAGTGGCCAGCAGGGGAGCCGGGCCAGTCGGGCTGTGTATCCAATGCGCATGCAAAGTCCGGGCTGAGTGCCTGATGGGTCCAAAGCCAGACAACTGTTGTATTGTGTTCATTCCTCAAATGGACCGCTCTGTTTAACCTCTAATCTGCATTACAGTTACGTAGCCCTGTGGGGGACCATGCTGTGCTTTGTTTATGTTCAGTGAGTTAATAAATAAAGCCACACTGAAAAATCCCATTTCTGGTTCTGGACATTACAGTTATTGCTTCCTGTAGTTGGATTTACTTGGGTGCCCCTGTGCAGAGTAGCCAAACCTAGGTCTCTTGTGCTAGGTAACCTCATCCTTCCCCGAACCCGTAGGTACGCATATGTATATCCATGTTACAAAAATGGACATATGCATTACACCTATAAAAGAAATGCCCTCCCTTCTACAATTGACTATATTTTTTTTTATCTAAACACCTTCTCCTGTGTAAATTTTATACATATCCTATAGGATTTTCGGACCATCTATTTCTTAAGTGTGTTTTTTCATCCAGTAAGGTAATGTCTCCCCCAAAATCGAGATGGAAACTGAGTTCTCATTTATTGAGTAATCCACTTATATTAAAGGCTATTAAATCATTGCTCAGTGCACGGCTCTCAGTTGCCTTTCTTTATGAAGATTTAGGTGACTGGTGGAAGGAGTCAAAGGAGGACTTAAAATTGTTATTATTAAACCGTGGGAAATCTTGTGAAAACCTTAAATTTCTGCACTATTTAAAATTACGTCAACAATTGTATTATTTATTTTCCAAGGCAAACACTTCTAAATTTGATTATTCTTCCCAAATTACTATTATAAAACAACAATTACAGGAGGTACAATATAATAGGGCGAATACTATGAAAGTACTTTTTCAGGAAGGTACTCAGAAACAGGCTTATGGGGACC
Organism: Neoceratodus forsteri; assembly: GCA_016271365.2. Lineage (NCBI taxonomy): Eukaryota > Metazoa > Chordata > Ceratodontiformes > Ceratodontidae > Neoceratodus > Neoceratodus forsteri. The sequence goes on along the minus strand of CM028133.1, from coordinate 743,775,546 downwards.
CTTATGAGGCGTTTAAACGCTATAAATCTAAAGTTACGATGTCCTTTTTGCTGACACAAGATGGGGATCTGGTTCAGGATATTCCTGGTATGCATGCCACTATTAAACCGTTTCTAGGGTTGCATAGCCCAGTAGTGCCCCCTAGTGTAGAGGAGATGGAATCTTTTTTAAAAAAGATTCATTTTCCTAAAGTTAGGTTTGATAAATCATGTTTGATTACTCCAATAATGGCGGCAGAAGTTGAAACTGCAATAAAATCCCAAAAGAGTGGGATTTCCCCAGGAATTGATGGAATAACAGCGGAATTATACAAAACATTTCCTTCTGAATTTTCGGAATGTTTGACTATGGTATTTAATTTTTTTCTCTTGACCCCTACATTTCCCCTTTGGTTTTCTGAAGGTTTATTAATTTTTTTGTATAAATCAGGGGATCGGGAGAGATTGGGTAATTGGAGACCGATTACACTTCTTAATTCAGATTATAAATTACTAACTAGCATCTTAAATACTCAACGTAAGACCTTTGCTAATATGGTTATATCCCCATTTCAAAATTGTGGGATCCCGGGACGAAAGATACAGCAGCCTCTTGTGATTCTTAGAGATCTAATTGAACATTTTTCATTACATAAACTAACAGGTTGTATTCTTTCCATAGATCAAATGAAAGCCTTTGATCGGGTATATCACCCTTTTTTGTTTTTAACTTTGCAATATTATGGGGTCCCATTTTTCTTTATCCAATGGATAAAAAACACTTTATAATACTGCTATTATTCATCCAGTTATTCATAATTATGTTACAGAAGGTGTTCATCTAGCTACAGGGGTTCGTCAAGGATGCCCCCTAAGTCCTCTATTATATATATTTACCATTGATGCATTATTGCAGTCATTAATACATCATCCTCGATGGAAAGGGGTGCTGGGATCCCCAGGGTTGGATACTTTGTATTTACAAGCCTATGCAGATGATATTTGTGTTTTTTTTTTTCAGATTATACTCAAATTCCTTTTTTTTTGGGACTTTTTGACATTGTACTCCCATGTTTCTAATTCCAAAATTAATACCTCAAGAAGTCAGGGTTTATTTATTGGGGTTAATTCTCCAGCTGAGGTTTCCATTTGGGGATTTCGAATTACCTCAGCCCCAATTAAGATTTTGGAGTTATTCTTTGGGTCTCAAAACCTTCCCCTTTTAAACTGGGAATGTGCCTTGTCCTCAGCAAATGCTAAAGTACAGGTGTGGAAACATTGGCGATTGACTAAACTGAAAAGAGTACAGGTAATAAAATGATTTTTAATTCCCAAGTTTTTATATGTAGCATTGATTTTCCCACTTCCTCAAGAACTTGAAACCAGATAGTATAGCCTATTCTTTCAGATGCTTTGGGGTAATAGACTTAATCCTATAAAAAGACAATATACCTACTTAGGGAAAGACAAAGGGGGATTAGGAATGGTGGATCCCATCACGTTTTTTCTTACATTATTTATTTCTCAAAATGTTAAAATATTATTATTACCTCCGTATCTCAGTGTGGTTTCTTATTACATAGTGTTTTAGGTCATTATTTTTTGACATGGCATTCTACCCCCCCCCCCCCGAAATTATCACAACCCTTGCAGGTTCCTCTATTTTTTAAACCAGTGGTAAAGAAACTATACAAATGGGATCTTTCTAAACAAACTATTACTAATTCGTCAGGGCCTAGCTTATATAATACAGTTATATCTTTGTCATATCCTTCAGTACCTACTTTGAAAAATTGTCCTACTACTCTTATTCCGAGAGCTCTCTCTCAATTAAATAATCCACGATTGCCAAGTTACATGTGGGAGTTTCTGTGGTTAACTGTATACGGGAGTATTGGGGTATGAGGTAAAGCTAAGCATAAGGTTAAAGAAGAAAGGGTATGTCCTTTCTCTGGTTGTATAAATCAGGAAGAGACAGAGCATTTTTTCTTTCATTGTTATTATGCCAGTTCTCTTTGGAAATTCCTGGCTTTAAAGTGGCATATGAAATGGCTGTTAACTTTGAATTATGATGTTTTGGTTTTGGGTAATTTTCCTCAGTTTCGGGTCAAGTATAGTTTAGAAACCTTACAGATTTTTTGCTGTTGTTTGAGATATTACTTATGGCAGGCTAGATGCCAGTGGGTCCTTTATCAAACAGTAATGTCTTATGAAACAATCAGTCTATTGATTCATGGGGCTAAGGAGAAGGTTTATTTGAAAGGCCTACAATTTGGTACAGCACAAAAGGTGACTGATTGGTGGAAAGGGTTTCTATTTTTTGTTAAATATAAATAGCTTATGAGTGTTCCTAAGGGGGGGCTTGGGATTAATTTCTATCACATAAATAATCTGAGGAATGACAGCCGAGTCTTTCTTTTTCTTTACTTCTCAGATGATGACTAATCTATATTTAATAATAATGTTAATTATGAAACATTGTACATTTGTTTTCTTTTTTTGTTATGATGTTATTATAATAAAAACTTCCCCTACTCTTTTCGATAAGTGCCATGGGATCTTTAACATCCACCTGAACTACCACCAATCCAGGCAGATGGGACCTTGGTTTAATGTCTCATCTGAAAGACGGCACCTCAGAAGTGCAGCACCCCTCTCATGCTGCACTGCAGTGTCAGTACTGGGATATTAACCCAAGTGCCAGAAGTGGGAACCGAACCCACAGCCTTCTGATCTCCCAGCCTCAGAGGCGAGTGTGCTATCTACTAAGCCACTGATACTGTATTTTATACCATCTTACATCAGAATCCCAGGACTGAAGCTCCACTCTCACAACCCACTAACACACAGCCTAGAAAAGGAGTTGGATGAACTTTAAGTGATAAAGAGCTCAACCCCAGAGGGCCTCCTAAAGCCCCATCCCATTACCTAGTATACCTGTCTTTTCAGCCACTTCTTTGCACTTTTATACTGTTATGCACACAAATAATTACCCCAGCATGGTAGCTGTCTGTGTGCATGGTTCTTAGTTTATTATTCAGATAGTCACCACAACTGCAAAGATCTCTGTAACATGTAAATCTCCCATCTGATCATCGGACATGTCTAATACAAGCCCATTATGATATATTGTACACTATTCTACTGTTTATATTGCACCCTCCCTAAAAAGAAATATCCTGAAGAGGTTAGTAAGTCTTGTTAAATGCATGATCCTTGTTCTCTTAGATTGCAACAGACTATTACTATACTGTGGAAGTAGGTGGGAGTGGTAAGTGAAGTGTTGCTTGATTGCAGAGCTGTAGACTTGGCAGATTGACAATAGGCTGTTTTGGAGATATTTTTTCTCCCCCATATATACATATCTCACCCCCTCCCTTTTTATGTGGCCCTTATAAATCTTCCACTCACCCATACTAGGTACTGCTGCTTCTGAACTTTCTCACGGAACTTTCACAGCCCGAGCTCAGACAAATACATCATACCACTGGTGCTACTCTCTATGTAAATTGGTACCCATGCTCATCTACAGTTTTTTATAAATAATCCCTTGTCCAAACAATGTCAACCCCTGAAATACAAATGGAAGGATAAAATTCTTGTGGAGTCAATTATGCTGCACCCCCTTAACATAATGTGAGAAACCAGATCATAAGTTTACAATAGCAGCTCATCACTACTCTGTTGACTTTGGAATTTGCTATGCATTATGAAACCAGTCAGTGAGTACAAAGTAATCTGAAATTATTTAACACAATTTAAGTATAAGTAGAAATACTCTGCAATGCTCTGATTTTTTTCTGTCTTGCAAAATTGTGTGTTGGATTAACAAACTTTGAGTGCAGGGCAGTGGAATAGGAGAATGCCGGTTCTAGGCTGCACATAAAATATCTACATATTAAATGTGTACACGTTCTGTTTTCAAAGTGTAAAATGATCTGGAAAAGTTATCATTATGAACTGTACCTATAAGGCACCAGTGCAAGAAACTACAGGATTGATTACCAAATTAATTATTTTGTATCCAGGGAAGTAATACTTACATACTTGACATTACAGACCTGTTAAGACTCAATCAGTTAGGCAACCAGCCTTTCTCCCTTTGATTCAAACCTGTGCATTTCCAGGGAATTAACACCTGGGTGCTGCAACTTATTTAGCCAATCAGGAAGCAGAACATTTCAAACCCATATTATAAAATAAATTACTGTACATCAACAGAATACATACACATCAACCATCTCAATGAGTGGTAAACAGAGCTGCAGAAAGAGAATGGGAAGCAGAGCACTGTGTCTGCAACTAAAGAGCTGCTGCTGCTGTGATGGTGATAAATACAGCAATGGAAAGCACATCCATGTCTTATCAATGCTGCATCCTCATTCAGTGCTGACTGCCTGCTACTCCCAGTCACTTTTTCAGTTTGTTCCCCAACCCCATCCACAATAGAAAACAGTACCATTCCCCCAAACTGAAAATCATGCCTCAGCTGATGTGGGGAGAATGGATGTTTGGACAAAAGTGTCAACCAATCAGCTGATGGTCTAGGTACTGCCGCCACTCTTTGAGCAGTTAGTGCCCTGATTAGGGCACTAGATTTTTGTTATAAAAAATAGGGTGGCCCTGCTGTAAGGATGAGGATATCTTCTTTTTCTCCTCCCCCCCAACCGGGATTGGTAGTAAGGTGACTCCCAACCCCAACCACTGCCAGAAGTGAGAACTTAGGTTCTTGAACATAGAGTGTCTTATGAAACCCTTCTATATTGCCAGCCACCTATAGATATGGAAGAGCTAAAAGGAGAGAGTTGCAGTCCTGAGTCCACTCAGCTTCTTGCACCTCACTCATGTTTACAGGTTCAGGCTGAGTCATCTAATGGGTGGAGTCCCAATGGGGACCACCATCACCATGCAGTGTTTTCTGGCTTTCCCACCACTACCCCCTCCAAGAAAATACCACCCCTCTCCAAAACTGAAGGGGAGTGATATGTGGGTCGCAGGTCGTTGCACTGGGGGTGATCAGAGGAAACGTGATCTTTGGGCCACAGGCCTTCATAGATAGATGGTGTGGGAAATCAGATAGGGGAGTGATCTTTGGCCTGTAGTGCCTTGCAGATTGTAAGTGACCATTGATCTGAAGGCCTCTGCTAATGGTGAGGAGGGTATGTTCAGGAAGGAAACCCCTTGCACTTAGCAGGATGTGTGAGTTGTGTCCCCCTATGCTCATTTTATAATAAAAGTCCACCTACTTTCCTGTTGAGATGGATCTCGGTCAGATGACTGTGTTGCTCACTGTGGAGGGAGAGGTCACTGTCAAGGCCTTTCTCAGGACTATTCATGTGGACACCAACTGACAGTAAGGCGAGTAACCCCCTATTAAACTGGGAAGGGAAGTGAGGGCTGTTTGAAACTGAGTTCCTTGTGAAGTCCTTTGTCTCTGTGATGCCCCTTGTCTGGGTCCTTGCTGGGTGCAAGGGGAGAGTACTGAAAGTAGCAGTACAGTGTTTGCTTGGCTCTTAACTCACATCAGCACATGAGACTGAACCTACTGAGCAGAGGACTCCCAGAAGCAACCACTAGCAGAGTGGACAGTTTTCACTCTGATTCACCTGCAGAGCCCAGCGTGTTGACTTAACTGACCGTAGGAAGGGTAGATAGCACCAGCAGTCCACAGTCAGAGGGAAAGTGCTACAGGAGCTGGCTCTAGAACTGGCTGTAGCCTGTGCATGCAATCTGCCCCACAATGAAATGGGATGTAAATGAACACCTATACCACAGTGCTAACAGACCCAGTGATCAGCAGAGGAGTAATGCTGGTGAACCATGGGTGAGTGGAGCAGTCACCTGAAGCAGTCAAAGGTCTGGTATTATTGGCTCTGGTGGGTTCCCACACAAACAAGAAATCCCAAACGATGGACTCAGGTGACAGTAAGACAGTGTAAGCCTAAGCTGGCACCAGCGCTTAGAGGGGTAGGTAGCCCTCCTACTGAGGGAGACTGGAGGAACTGGCACCACCAGTTCTGCTTGTTGTGAATGGATGTAGCCAGCAAATTTAATTTTGTACACATTACCCCAAAATGCAACTGCCCCCACTAAATTTCTTCATCCCTATACCCCCACCCATGATCCCATACACAAGGAGGGGGTCTGGGCCCAAAGATTTGTGGTAGAATAATTAAGTAGGGGTTGTCAAGCCTCACTCTAAGTTCCAGCTCCAAATCATGACCAAGCTAAGTAGTTAAAGTATAGAAACAGAATTAGACAGCAGGAAACTGAAGGTCCATCGATTCTACGCTTTACCACACTACCCACTAAATGAAGTAAGTTATTCCCCCTTGCAGCCCCAGAATATAAACATGGTGCTCTCTAGCTTTTTTTTCTCAACCAACAAGACAGTTTTCTTTCACTAGGGTGGCCACAGTTGCTTGAGCACTCATAGCTGACTGGAAAGTCCCCCCCCCCCAACACCACATTAGCTGCATCTGCCTTAGATTTCCCCAGGACTATTCTCTGGTTTTAGGGACTGAGCTTATTATCAATTTCGGTAACTACCATGGTTAGAACTTTGAGGCTTTTACAAATAGCAGGGATTGAGTGTTCACCAGTAGCTCTCGAGTCCAGCATGTTGCTAAGTATACAGTCCTCTTACCTTGTCCTTAAGCCACTCAAAAGGATTGAATGAAAAGATGCTTGCACTCTGATGTAATGTATATTTTCCAGGCTGACTTCAAATCTGCTAAAATATTACCAAAACCAACTACATCTTGACTCTTAAGGCTGCCCTGATCCTGCTGTCAATCCAATGTGCTGCCGCCACCTTGAAACATAGAAATATAGAATTTGATGGCAGATAAGGACCGCTTGGCCCACCTAGTCTGCCCATTTCCCTAACTAACAGATAAGCTGCAGATCCTAGTTAACCAACAGCCTACTTCCTCCTACCCCCCCACTAGAATTGCCTTATGCCTGTCCCATGCATTCTTGAATTCCCCACTGTTTTTGGCTCTATGACCTCCTCAGGAAGGCTGTTCCATGCATCTACAACCCTCTCTGTGAAGAAATACTTCCTTACATTACCTCTTGAGCCCCCCCATCTTCAAATTGTGTCCCCTTGTTCTTGCACATCTCTTTTTCTGAAAGATGCTACCCTCTTGGACTTTGTTGATTCCCTTGAGGTATTTGAAAGTTTCTATCATGTCCCCCCCCCTCTCCCTCCTTTCCTCGAGGCTATACATCTTGAACTCCTTTAATCTTTCTTCATATGTCTTCTGGTGCAGACTCTGTACCATTTTGGTTGCCCATCTCTGGACAGCCTCCACCCTGTCTATGTCTTTGCTGAGATGGGATCTCCAGAACTGTACACAGTACTCCAGATGTGGTCTTACCAACTGTCTGTACAGAGGCCAACAACTTCCTGTTTTCTACTGGTGATACCTCTCCCTATGCATCCCAGTATACCCCCAGCCTCCTTACTGCCTTCTCACATTGCTGGCCCACCTTTAGGTCATCTGATATGACTAACCCCAGGTCCCTTTCCATTTTTGTTGTTGTCAGTATCTCACCCCCCCATTGTGTACTCTTGCCCTAGATTTTTGTTTCCCAGGTGCATTACTGTGCACTTCTTTGCATTGAATCTAAGTTGCCATACATTTGACCATTCCTCCAACCTTGCCAAGTCCCTTTTCATCCTTTCCATCCCACCTTGTGTATCAACCCTGTTGCAGATCTTTGTGTCATCTGCAAAGAGACATACTTTCCCTTCCAGTCCCTCTGCAATGTCACTTATAAAGACATTAAAAAGGACCAGCCCCAGTACTGAACCCTGCAGGACCCGACGAGTAACCCTTCTTTCTTCACTGTGGACTCCATTTACTACTACCCACTGTGTCCTGTTGTCTAGCCAGTGTTTTACCCAGGCTACCACCCTGGGACCCACTCCAAGACTGGCTAATTTGTTTATTAATCTTTTGTGGGGGACTGTGTCAAATGCCTTGCTAAAGTCTAAGTAGGCTATGTCCACAGTCCCTCCCTTGTCTACTACTTTGGTCACCCAGTCAAAGAAATCAGTTAGATTTGTTTGACATGACCTTCCTGCTGTGAATCCATGCTGCCTTGGGTCCTGTGCCCCACTGGCCTCTAGGTACTCAACAGTTCTTTCCTTCAGAAGTGATTCCATAATTTTCCCTACCACAGAGGTCAAACTGACAGGTCAGTAGTTTCCTGCCTCTGTCTTGCTCCCACTTTTGTGAAGGGGAATCACATCCACCCTTTTCCAGTCCTCAGGTACCACACATCCTCCCATGATTTATTAAAAAGGGTAGTCAATGGTATTACTAGTTCTTCCCTTAATTCTTTTAGAATTCTGGGGTGAATTCCATCAGGCCCCATTGCTTTATCCACCTTCAGTTTTAAGAGTTCTTTTGGAATCCTTTCTTCTGTGAAATAACTAATACCAACCCCCCTATCAAGAGTGCTTCTATTGACTGGATTAGGTATCTCCCCTGCTTTTCCATTGTGAATACTGAGCAGAAATATTCATTCAGTATCCCTGCTTTTTCACTGTCGCTGTCTGCCCAACCACCTTCCTCTTTATTCATCCTCAATATCCCTGTCTTCATCTTTCTTTACTCCCTAATGTACCTATAAAAGGTTTTAGCCCCCTTCTTAACCGAGTTGGCTATTTTTTCCTCGGTTTGGGCCTTTGCTATTCTGATTGCCTTCTCCACTTCCTTCTGCTTTAACTGGTACAGTTCTCTGTCCTGCTTCTTCTGTGTTTCCTTATTCTTCCTGAATGCTATCTCTTTCTCCCTTACCTTCCCCACTACTTCTTTTGAGAACCATAGTGGTTTTTCTTTAATTTTGATTTATTTGCTTCACACAAAGGCTTGTTGCCTCTGTGATGGCAGTTTTGATATTTCCCCATTGTTGCTCCACCCCACCTTCTTGCCTGTTTGCTAGTGCTTTTCTGAGGCATTCTCCCATTTTGACAAAATCAGCCCTCCTGAAGTCTAGTACCTTCACTTTTGTGTGACTTGACTCTACAGCTAAGTTTATTGTGAACCACGCTGTTTGGTGGTCGCTTGTTCCCAAATGGCTACCCACTTCAGGATCAGAGATCCTCTCTCCATTCCCATTTGATAGTACCAGGTCTAAGATTGCTCCCTCCTGAGTGGGTTCCACAACTAGCTGTCTGAGGCATGCCCCCTGTGGGGCATCGAGAATGGCCATGCTCTTGGACATGGCTGCAGCAAAGGTGCTCCAGTTAACATCTGGCATATTAAGGTCCTCCATCAGAAATATCTCTCCTTTCCCAGCCATCCCAAGGATGCCTTCTATCATTTCCTTGTCCATTTCCTCACCCTCAGATGGGGGTCTGTATACCACCCCTGTGCAGATTGTGGAGCCATTTCCAGACTCCAGGGTGACCGACAGTGCCTCCTCTCCTCCCTGTTTACCCTTTAGTTCTTTTGCTTTGATCCCATCCCTTACATAGATAGCTGCTCCTCCTCCTCTTCTTCCCTCCCTGTCCCTCCTGTAGATTGTGTACCCTGGTATGTTGACATCCCAGTCATGGTTCTCTGTGTACCATATTCTGTGACTGCCACAGTATCCAGGCATCCCTCTTTCATCAATGCCACCATTTTGGTAGGCTTTTTACCTAGACTATGGGCATTGGTACTACTCTAGGTTGGAGTCACATTCCACCCAACTCTTGACTTAGATTGCACCTCCCAACTCTCAACTGCTGTTAAATCATCCATCCAACTCTTGCTTCCTTGTCTCGGAAACTGCTGCCAACTCATCAATCAAAAATGCTGTTATTGAGTCATACTCAATTTTCTCCACTGCTGCTGCAATGCTGTCCCCTGTCTGCCCTTGTCCATGTAGTTAAAATGCTGCTCCAAAACGCCACACCAGTATCATGCTGGTACACTGCTCCTGCTACTGTTCTTTTGAGCAGCCCACCTTTCCATCCCCAGATCCACCAAACAATTATTCCTGAATGCTGTATGTCCACCTCATACTGATGGAGACCAAAGAAGTTGCCATGCTGATAATGGCTGTGTAGTGTGTCTACTTCCTACCGAGAGGGACCAGACCAACTGTTGCCACTGATCATGGCACTGTAGTGTGTAACAAATCCCCCTTTTCCACTGAATGTGACTCCAACCTCGAGTAATACAATCTGTTCCCAGTCCCAACCCCACTGTCAGTAACCTCTGATATCACAGCCATAAGTAATTCTTCTTGCTGTCATTCCCCTCCAGCATAGCCCAAACTACCAGCTGCCAGCAACCACCTAGTAAGCAATAGATCCCCAACTAGCTTTCAACAATCCCCTAGTATCAGTTCCACCCCTAGTTTCACAGCCCCAACCAACTGTAAGCACATGAAAGCCTTCTCCCACCTTGCGCATAGACATACCAGAAATCATCATCAGAAAAACCAAACTACCAAACTCATCCTTGATTGAAAGCTACTCTTCCCCTCTCTCTTTCTCAGATCATCACCTCTAGCAGTTTCTGAACTCCAACTCACTCTCTCCACCCTTGTCCTATTATTTCTAGATAGCCCGTGAAGACAGCGACTCCTGAATGGTGAGGAGTCAAAACAGCATAGAATAATAGTGAGTGCCATATTGGTGAACTTTCTTTTGCCACCCCCTCCAGAGGTCCTCCCCCCTGAGATGGTATATTAAATGGGGGGGGGGTGAGGAGCACAGCCCTCCACAAAAGGGTTGGGGTGAGAAGCCCCCTCCCACCATAAGCAGAAAGTTCACTGATACTGACACTTGCTATTATTCTGTGCCATTTTGACTCCTCGCCATTTGCAAGTCACTATTTTGACGTTGAACCTTGTTTCTAGGCCTTCCTGCACCTTTCCCCAATGCTTGTCAATGTTTGTTGAATGCGCAGAACCTTAGAAATAAGAGACCCCATTACTTCATCTGTTTTCTTTGTGAAGTTGTATGAGTAGGACCAGCACTAAGGGGTTCAGCAGTATCACCACTACTGTTATGATGACATCTGTGACTCTGCTCGTGGAACTTTTCTGGGTCTATGATCACACACCTCCTCAGCATTGCCTTGGTGACTGACAAGCATCAATAGGAACCAAAGGTAATTTGTTTTGCCAGCTGGCAGACAGCCATTAATTTGTTGAAACTCTATGAGCACCTTGGCATTTAGAGGACTGCTTGCATGAACTGAGAAGACATGAAAGTTGTCTGAATTAGTCAGTAGGTTGCAGAAAGTGGATTATGAAATTATTGGTGCTGCTGAAAGAAAGCAATCACTTTTTCTACACTCAAATCATGTGGATTATAGCAGAGATACCCTGATTTCCAATTGGTAACATAATCATACAGTACCTTACAGTATGTTTTATTTTTATTTTACAAGTCTTTCCCAAGTTACGCACTGATTATTGCATTTTTATTGGGAAATCAAGTAGTTGCATAACACAGTTTTAAATGTTGCATGTGTGCTCAGAATCAGGAGCAATTAGGGCCTACCAAGGTGTCTACTCCAGATCCCCATCACCCTGCAAAAGCCATGATGCACCCTCTACTCCCTTGCCTGCAGCCATGCTGATCATGGTTGTGTAGTATGTCTCCCTCTTACAGAGGGAGACCAGAGAGTTACAGCTGCTGATCACACATTTTAGTGTGTCCCACTCCTGCTGAGGAGGACAAGAGATCTGCAGACACTGATTGTGGTTTAAGGATTGGAGAGCTGTAGCTGCTGATTGCAGTTGTGTAGTGCTTCCCCCCTACTACCGAAGAGGACTAGACAGCTGGGGCCAATGATCATGGTTACATAGGTTCTCCTGCTCATTCTGAGGGGGACTGGAGAGCTGCAGTCACCAATCACAGCATTGTAGTGTGTCCTTCTTCTACCAAGGGGGCCCAAGAAGCTGCCGCACAAAGCAGAAGGCTAATGACCACAGCCTCTTGGTATGTTAATGGATGAAAGCTTCATATAATGGGAATGGCTTCCCCCCTTCATGTGTAAGAAATCAACAGTGGTTAGCAGTCCTTTTGGTTGTCATCAAGTTACAAAATGGTTATCTGCTCCTTCACAAATGCACTGAAAGCACCGAACGCTCGCTAGGTCTCAGCATTCCTAGTGCAGTAACTGTTGAATTAGCGAAGGAGAAGAGTGAAGATGGGTGATAAAGGGTGATATTTCTGTGGCCTGGAGTTTTGGATGCTGTGGACTTTCTGGAGATGGCATAGGAAACAACGTAAAAGCAATGCAGTAGATACGTCTAAAACTTATTTATGGAAGGTATGTTGTTGTCTGAGGGGGAAAAAGGGCTCTTACACTAGAGAGCAATGCTACACTCAGAGGAGCACTTTCCCTTTTTTGTTTTCCAGTACTGCTGAGGCAGAGAATTGTGGAGCCTAATCGAATGGATAACATAGAGAAGGAGGAGGAGATGTATGGCTGATTTAGTCTAGGCCGAGCCATGAACTAGGAACCAGAAGTGAGAAACGGGAACTAGAACAGCATTTTTGGATCCTCTATCCCTAAACAAGGATAAAGGAACATAAAGAGGGAATACATTTTGCATGAAACCCGTGAAAAGTCATCTCTATTGCTAAAAAGGATACAAGAATGATGATTAGTGACAGCTGGAGACTGGTAAGGGGTTTGTATTGCTAACAGGTACTACATTTTTTTATTCCCTTTCAAAGGATGATTTGTGTCTTAAACTAAGTGTTCCAGGGCTTGAAGATGGCTTGATTGCCCCAGTATCACTCTGAAAATTCAGGTATTGAACCAGAATCCTTGTGTTCTGCTATGTCCCATTTCAGCATTTGTGGCAAGAAGGTTTATTTCAGGTAGTGACTCTTCTTGTGGGTCTCAAAACAATGGTGTTCTAAACGCTATTGGAGGAGGCTGGATGTGGGATAATTTCCTCCTTAGAGGTATGTTTTTGTAGTTTGTTCATTGTGACCTAACACCCAAACTAATTAAGGAACAAAGAGCACTGGGTTCAAATACTTTTACCATGGAAATTGAACTCTCATTATGGAGTCTAAATCTTTTGATAGAGGTATTAAAACTTTTAACTGGCTGTTTCTCCCCAGTGATTCAGTGGGTAACTTCACAAAGATGCATTTCTGGTGAATAAGGGTGTCTGGCAGCTGGGAAAAGTTCCCCAAAGAGATACTGCTTCTTCTTTATGGAGACAGATTTTTTATTAAGTCTATCCTTTTGCAGTTGTAAGAACGTAGTTTATAGCACAAAGCACCTTATTTAAAGCAGACACTGTTATGTTCAGCTCAGACACAAAGGGCAACCCTAGGAGGCATCTGCCAAGTGCGGTCCAGCCCCTAGCCTTACTAACTGCTGAGCTTCACTGATCTCTACCAACTGCGAAAGAGACCAATCATTGAGGGATGGCAGACTCCAGCAGGTGCAGAAACAGGAACTCCTTGACAGCAGCTCTACTTGAGTGAATCCCCCTTGGAGTGCACAGTCGTGGCTCCTTTCTCCACTGAGGCGGCTTCTCTCCTCACTCGCTCTGCTCAGATCCAGTCAGTGGTTGCTCTCTCAACATAAGGAGCTGTTGGAACATTTACCCAGAATTCCTAGCTGCTGTCTGTAAATCAGCATTTGTACTACTGTACCCACTACTGAAATAGTGGTCAGCTAATAGAACACTCTCAGCTAGAAACAACCAGAAGCAACAGCTCAGAAACAAAGGGCAACCCTAGAAGGCATACGCCAAGTGCAGTCCAGCCCCCAGCTTTACTGTCTCCTGAATTTCATTGATCTTCACCAACTGGCAGAGAGACCAATCACTGAGGGAAGGCAGACTCCAACAGGTGCAGAAGCAGGGATTCTTTGACAGCAGTTCTACCTGGGTGAATCCCCCTCGGAGTACAGAGTGTGAGCTTCTTTCTCCCATGAGATGGCTTCTCTCCTTGTTCGCCCTGCTCAGACCCAGCCAGTGGCTGCTCTCTTAGCATAAGGTGCTGTTGGAACATTTACCCAGAATTCCTGGCTGCTGTATGTAAACCAGAATTTGTACTGCTGTACCCACTACTGAAATAGTGGTCAGCTAAAAGAAAGCTCTCAGTCAGAAACAACAGCTCAGACACAAAAGGCACCACTAGGAGGCATATGCCAAGAGTGGTCCAGACGCTAGCCTTACTGTCTGCTGAGCTTCACTTGCCTTCAACAACTGCTTTACCCACTACTGAAATAGTGGTCAGCTAATAGAAAGCTGTCAGCCAGAAACAACCAGAAGCAACAGCTCAGACAAAAAGAGCAACCCTAGGAGGCATAAACCAAGTGCGGTCTGGCCCCTAGCCTTACTGTCTACTGAGCTTCACTGATCTTCACCAATGGGGATAGAGACTAGTCACAGAGGGAAGGCAGACTGTGACAGGTGCAGAAGCAGATATTCCTTGACAGCAGTTCTACCTGGATGAATCTCCCTTGGAGTGCACAGTCCGGGCTCCTTTCTCCACTGAAGCGGTTTCTCTCTTCGCTCGCTCTGCTCAAAGTCAGCCAGTGGCTGCTCTCTCAGCATAAGGAACTGTTTATTTTCCTTTTCTGTCCTTTCAGGTTGAGAAGGCAGGAGGTAGCTTCAGCTCTGGCACGTGACTGATAGTTTCCGGAGATACAGGGTAACTCCCTCCCACCTTGACCCTCATCCCACCCACCCTCCCTAGGCTCTCTCTACCTTTATAGGCAGCTCCCTATGACATCATACTAGGGAGACAAAAACATTTATTTTTTCTTTTATCTTTTATTATTTCATCTGCTAATCACTAGAATAACCTCTCACCTTCTACCTTTCGTCTGCATAATAAAATAGCTAATAGGATCAACTTTGTCAGCTGCAATGTCTGTGGAACCCTCTCTACCAGGGCTTTTCCCAGACAGTGAGGTCACTGCCCTACAAGCGCAATTATCAATGATCTAAGTGCCCAACTAAGGGCTACACATGCTGAAATATTTTACCTTAGATTACTACTGTACCACACCCCACAGTGGTCTAATACTATCCCTTCTAATCACGAAAGCATTGTGCAAGCACCCCTACCCCAAAGAACAAACAAACCAGAAGGGTGACAGGTAGCCACAAAATGCAAAGGACCCAAAGGTGCCACACCTAAATCTGAGAGTACTCCTATTCAAATGTCAAACAAATTCACCACACTAGCATCTGCATAGTTAAGTGTAACCAACACCAATTTGGGGAGTGACACATTGCAAGATGTAAGAACATCCCCTGCTACAGAAACCACAAAGGGGAACAAATCCATACTTGTCCTAGGTGACACCATGATATTAGGAGTAGAGTCACACATTCAGCAGCAGGACTGAGCTGTGGTTATGGCCAGGTGCCTCCCTGGGATGTCAGCATGGAGAGACACAAACCATATAGAAAAGCTTATATGCATGACACCACAGAACACACATGTTCTCATCCACATGGGAACAAATGATCTGGGCAGTCAAACTCTACAACAGACAAAGCTAAACCTGTCCAAACTGGGCGATAAACTATCTTCCATTTTGTCCAGCATCTCTTTCTTGGAGATCCTGCCTGTGTAGGAAATGGGGTTAGGAGGCGGAGGATCAGGGAAAGAGATATAATCAAACTGAACAACTGGTTGAAACAGTGGTGCCAAGATAAAGGACACTACTACATTGGCAATTGGCAGAACTTCTGGGACAGGGAGTTCTTCAAATTCTATGGGCTACACCTTACAATACAAGGTACTAGGGCACTTGGCCGGAGGTTTGATGTCCATCTTGGTCAGTTAAATAAGAGGGCGGGGAGGAAGCACAGGCACCCAGCACAACACAAGGGTTGCCATCTGCCCCTCCCCTTCAATTTCTTACAACAACCCATCAGTAAAGCAATATAAATATACCTTCAAGAGCAACTATCATCATATTTCCATCCAGCATGTACCTACACCACCAACAGTCCCTGTCAACCAATCTGGTGCAGGAACAGGTCAGCATTCCAGCAGAAACACTAAGGATCATATTTCCATTCTGCAGGATCTAAGCTCACAAAGCCACACAACACCTACAAAAACAAAGCCCCCAAGGGCTTCCCTCAACATAGGCAAACTAACCACCCAGGTGATTCAGTAGTTCAGGAGTGGAAGGCAATGTGCATCAACACATGCAGCCTTTCAAACAAAATCCCTGAGCTTTCTGCCATTATAGCAGAGGAACAACTAGATTGGGTAGCAATCACTGAAACATGGTTCTCTGATAACCACACCTGGGATATTAGCATACCTGGCTATGCACTTTTCTGCATGGACCAGAAAATTAAGAGTGGAAGGTGGTTGCAGTATATGTCAAGGAAGGAATAAAGGCGACAGAGATTCAACAGGAACACAACAATGCAGAAGTCCTATGGGTCACTGTAGGAGCTGGGGACAGGTCTCCTATCCACCTGGATGTTGAGATAGGCCCCAAGCCTAGGGCTATGAAGTTGACAAGGGGCTCCATGAGAACATTCACTCAATGGCTAACAAAGGGGAGCTGCTTCTGGTCAGGTACTTTAATCTGCCAGATGTAGACTGGTCCATGTGCACAGCTTCTTTACAAAAGAGCAGAACATTTCTCATCACTCTTAAGGAAGCTAGGTTGAACCAAATAGCAGACTCACCCACCAGGGATAATGCACTCCTGGACCTGGTTCTCACTAATAGCCCCAGAATATGCAACATCCATGCTGGCATCAGTCTGGGAGCCAGTGATCATAAGTCTGTCTGGCTACAAATCAATACTATGGTGGTTCCAGGACACACCAGACTAAAGGTTATAGACTTCAAAAAAGCTGATTTCCAGAAGATGAAATCCAGCATTAAAGCACTGCTGAGAGACAGATCTACAGGGGATATAGAAGCTCACTTGAAAAACTTAAAAGACTCAATGAACATGGTAACAGCAGACTGCACAAAGCTAGTAACTAAATCTAAAAGGAAGAAACCCCCCCTCTGATTTACTAGAGATATAACACAAAAGATCTGAGAAAAGAAACAAGGCTTTAGGCAGTTCAAGGAGTCACAGAGAGAAGGGGATAGGGAGCTCTACAAGGAGAAGCTCAAGGAGGATGGAAAGGCTATCAGGTTTGCAGAATTCCAAGTGGGGGAAAAAATAGCACTGCAAATCAAGAAAGGGGACAAAACCATTTTTAGATACATCAGCAAAAAAAGGAAGAGCAAATGGGGGATATTCAGAATGCCAACAAGCAACGATCAGATAGTGGAAAAAGACGAAGACAAAGGTGAACTACCCAATGCATTCTTTTGCTCAGTCTTCACAAATGATCAGAACAGTAGTGGTCCAGCACTAAACAGAACAGAACACCCTGCACAGGAGTTATGTTGCTGAAAGACATGTGTGTTTGGTAATTTTTTTTTACTTTATCCATTGTTTCACATGTATTGTGTATGTTTCTTAATATGTATTTCAATTGTCCATTGTCTCACTTAGGAAATGTTATTTAAATTGCTTAGACTGCAAATGATGATACCTCAGAATGCACAAAATTGCTATCCTAAGCTAGTAACTGTTAATTCAGTGTCCTACACAGCCAGTATAGTGTTATGCTTGTGCAACTGTATTAGTTTGGTTCTGGCCATTTGCACTCTCTATTCCAGAGGAATTACCACCTTGTAGGGATACCAAATGCAAGGAACCCTTGGAGAGGGTTCCACATCTAGAGGTGCCACAGGATGATTCCCATGGCTAAAGGTACCTTAGGAAGGATCCTAAGGAGAGAAGTGCTGCTGCTGGAGGAGGCGGGGAGGATGGTGGGGCAAAGAAAAAGTGCTTCACAATGAGACTAAGAGGAACTGCTTATGTAGCTCAGGATGTGGAAGTGGCTGGCTGCTTGGCTATTGAACACCAGGCAAACTCTTTCCAATTCAATGTCCTACTCAGCCAGTATAGTGTTATGCATGTGCAGCTGTGTTAGTTTGGTTTTGGCCATTTGCACTCTCAATTCCAGAGGAATTACCACCTTGTAGGGATACCAAAGGCAAGGAACCCTCTGAGAGGGTTACACCCCTAGAGGAGCCATTGGACAATTCCCATGGCCAAAAGTACCTTAGGAAAGATCCCCAAAAGAATGAAATATGAAGCATAGAGCAAGCAGTAACTATAACGTGGTGGTATATAAGCCTAAACAGGTAGATAACATAATGAGATGCTCAAGTTGATAATGTAATGAAATGCCCAGGTTTGCGTAGCATGATACTGATGGTTTGTGTTGAGAATGGGGGATCCTCTAAGGAGAGAGGGAACGGCAGGACATCCTCCACCTCCATGCAACAGCGGAACCTACCTAAAGAAACTAGGGAACAGTACTGTGCTAACTAACAGTTATGACCTGAGGCAACAGAGGAGAGAAATACCCACCTGTGAGGAGGAAATCTCTGGGGATCCAAGGCCTAGGTCACCTTCCCTCCAGGCTTGGGATAGTTTATTTAAGCAATAATGCATGACAGGGTGTGGGTTGTGCTGGGATAACCTCACGCCTGAGTGGTTAGACACGAAGCCACAGGCAGTGTCATCAATATCCCAGAAGTGAGGTTATCCCAGCACAACCCACACCCTGGAGTGCATTATTGCTATTATACAATGGCTCGTTGTTCTGCAAAAATAAAAAAAATTTAGAAAATGTTTTCAGTAAATTTTTAGTGTGACAAATTATCTTTGTTTCTGAAGGGGTGATGTGAGAAATCAATGGCAATAACATCAACGGCAATGGGATCCATGGCAATAGCATCAATACAGTGAGGTTGTGCTGGGATAACCAGGGACACACTGGCCAATCAGAGCCCAGGAAATGTTCTTGCCATTGTATAATTAGTGACGGCTCTGCAGCTGCAATTTGGAGAACCTAATTAAAGGGAGGTGGAAAATATTCCAATTTGGAGGAAGGCTCTCACTCAATCCCTCTAGCAGGAACACCATGGAAGGTTGCGAGAAAACTCTGCAACAATACATGCAACCAAGGAGGGAGGAGGTGAGCAATGACTGCTGAGGCACTCACCTGGCCTACTCACCCTAAACTCAAACTAGGTGAATCAGAGGCAGTCGTAGGGATAATACAGTGAAGGTGCCTTGCTAGGGAAACCACTAAATCCAATGGATAACTGTTATAGTGGAACACTAGCGCCAAAGGTGATCAGAGTAACCACCCTTCACCGCTAGTCTTAAATTCTATGCCAGGAGCTGCTGTCATGTAGCGTGCAGCGAAAGCCAAGCATGGGGTGAGGACATTCCCAGCTATGGGCCAGCTGAGAAGGATCCCGCCCCATGTCAGGCATACTCAAATGCGGACTAAATGCAGACTGAGACCGTCAGCTGCAGGAAACCCTGTGCCAGAATGGAAATGCTGTCATGCCCCAAAAACTGATAGAGCTAAAAGCTGGTGAGCAGCTGAATGAGCACTGATATGCTGAATTGTAATGAGGAGTGCTGAGATCTTGCAAGGTCGAAAGCAGATTGAGTGCAGCAGACATCCCAGAGGCTGAAGTCAAGAGGATGCAGTAGGCATGAGCAATCGATTGCGTAAGTAAGTGTGAACTTGCATGTAGGTCTGTATAATGTAGTAGCAATGAAACAGCACTGAATATTGGGGCAAGCCAGCCAGCCATTTAAAGCCAAATCAAGGTGACAAATACTCTGAGGATTTTCAATGGCGAAGGCAGTATTCAGAACAGAAATAATTAGCCACATTGGGCCACGACTCCCCAAACATTTCCCAGGTCCGCGCCGTAGGACAAACAAGAAAGTGATGGAAGGGCCGAGAACCACATGCAAATATTAAAGCTAATTTAACAGCCTCAGCCGGAACTTTAGCTAACCTCAGAGTGAAACAGCAGTGTATAAACAGGAAATAGCATGACTGAACTGCATAGCAAGGTTCAGAGCTTGAACCAGGTGAAAAAATCAGACTTGATAGCATTGGGAACAAGTAATTCTGTAGCAGGGGAAGCAGTAATTCTGGGGAAGCAGAGTGAAAACAATTGAGTATGCAACATGGAGCAGCTATGGTTGAGCTAAAACACACAGAAAACGACTGCTTTTGCATTGCAGTAGTTTAAGAGTTGTGAGCAACAGCGCAAATAGTAGGAGCTCAGGAGCTATATGCTAGGAGCTTGGAAACAAAAGTATCCCCAGAAAAAACAAAACCAAAGACACACAAACACAGAAAAAAGGGAACAAAGTCAGAAGAAGCACACACAGCCGAAGGCAAAATACAAACTAGAAGCAGGAAAGAAACACAGAATCTGGCAGGCAAGCAGGAGCAGCAAGGTGGGGGGGGTAGGCCCCAACATACCTGTCAACTGTCCCTGATTTTCAGGGATGTCCCTGATTTTGCCTCAACATTTTCCTCTGTCCCTCATAAAATTTGTGTTTTTGTGACAGCAGAGTGGGGATTAAAATCACAAAATAATGTCAAACATTAAAGATTCAGACTTGTTCTTCTTCAAAAAATGCATCTTAACACAAATCCTCTTATTCTATCAGCATTCTGAATGAATAGTATCAATTCTTAAGATGTGTCCCTGATTTTGGGTCTTTGTCCCTGTTTTTTTTTAAGTCTTGTCCCTGATTCAGGAGGCAAGAGGTTGAAAGGTATAGGCCCCAACCAGCTCAGAGGACAGACAGACAGAGCCTTCGGCTGCAAAGAAAACGTGCTTCACAATGAGGCTGAGAGGAACTGCTTATGTAGCTCAGGAAGTGGGAGAGGCTAGCTGCTTGGCCATTCAACTCCAGGCAAAGCCTTTCTAAATGTGCTCACAGCACCTGAGAAAATTTTACCAGCGGATCTTATGATAATGGGGCAAATATAAATATAAGTTGGGAGAATTAAAGCTAGTTAGAAACAGAAATATGGTAGATAAATATTCTAAAGTTCTCAAATTGAAATAACTAACATAGTTCAGAATTTTTAGAACCTTAAGAAATGATATGGATTATTTTATTAAATTTAGTCACTGTGAATTTTATTTAGTCTGTGTAGAGCATAGAGAGTACAATTTAAAAAATATGTTAGAATTTTATGATAAAGAGAGAAAATAATTTGAATTTAACTTATGCAATACTGAAATAATTTATCGCCTGACACTAACTTGAGATTAACTCACTAGATTAATTGGGATACATAATAGAGAACCTCTAGAAAATTATATAGTGGACCTCCTGTGGTGAACTTGGAGAGTTCATATGGGTATACCTGTAGAAGCTTGACATAAGAAGGTTATTGAATCCTACGGTAAGTAACTGTCATTGACCATATAGCAAGGAGGTGATACTCGGGTTATGTTATTCAAGCCTGTTTCTGAATTCTGGTTCAGCACATGAAGCGAAGTGACCCAATACGTAACTATGGGTCCAGATACCTGATCTAGTAATTGAGACACATAGTACAACTCGGCTAAATGTGCTCAATCTGGGCCCCATATAAGTGGGATATGGGGCAGCATGCACTGCATGGTATCCCCATTGAGACCCAGGGTAGCGACCAAGCCGGGAGTACAGGTGGGTCCTATCCAGGTCTTGTGACAGTGACTTATTAACTCATAGTTGGGTTAAAGTAGCTGTAAAATGTTGATGAATAGATTCGGAGTAAGGCCCAGTAAGTAGGGCACAAATTTGTCTCTAGTTTGGTACAATGAGGGATCATTAAATGAGGAAGGTACAACTGGGAGTGGCAAGTAAATTTCAGGGAGACCCTGGGTAGGCTGCCTCCTATAAGATACTACAGTCTCCATGCTTGGGTTTATGGTTAAATTAAATAAAGAAAAAGCAATTTGAGAGGAAGGAGATCAAGAGAGACTTTTATAAATAATAATATATAGAATGTGTGATTTATAGGTTACTTATGATTATCCTACTTCTTAAAAATGGATTTATGCATGAGTCCCTTGCATCTCAGTGTATAGTTTAATGCTTTGAATAATGTATTTTATTGAATTTTAAATGTTCTATGTTATAATGGTTTAAATAATCAATCAACAATAAACTTACCTACTTACTGAAGAAGTTAATAACATCATCACAGCTCACAGCATAGCCTCTGCAAGATAACTCAGTTGACCAAAACACTGTCACATCTTCAAAATCCCAACAGTATTGGCATGCTGCTGAGACATTTGCTTTGTGCATGCACAAGCAAACATAAAATGTGCAAAAGAAGGAGCCAATACAAAGTAAATATTGCCTCTCAACTGGTCTATCCCAGGTAATAACATTTTAAAAGAAAAATGACACAGTAAAATTACACATCTAGGGGTCTACAGCATATACAGAAACTTTACAGGGAAAAGAAAATTCACCTGCTGAGTGTAAATTATGCCCTTAAAATTGCAAAACAAACCTGTAAGGCACCTCTCTGGGCTGAGAAAGGTGGTTGCTCATCTCCAGGCTGAGTTGGCAAGGATTTGTGGGACCTCCTCTCCCACCCAGAGACCACCATTGCCACTGCCGTTGCCTCAGAGGTTGCCAAGGAAGAGGAGTGGTTGGACCACAGTGGGCTGAGGGAGGGTGAGGGTGGTGGAACAGAGGCACATCCCTCCAGTTGTACCTCTCCACGATTCATGTGCCATTCTGGCAAAGTGTGGTTCCTCTGTGGAGGCACACACAGTGGAGACCAAGGAGAATGCTGGGAACCTCCACAAAGAAGACCCACAGGAGGGTGACATGGTATCCCACAGGGGAAGGAAACAACTCCTGGTGGGGGCTCCATTGTTAGGAAAGTAGAACTAGGGGAGGAAGGGGAGAAGGAGGTAAGGTGCCTGCCTGGTGCCATGGCTTGGAGGGACAGGGAGAGAATCCTCAGGATCGCTGGAGCAGCTGCACAGGGGAGGGAGCTGGATATCATTGTCCACCTAGGGACAAATGACCTGGCTAAGAAAGGGATCAGAGCAGTGCAGGAAGAGTTTGTGGAGTTGGGAGGGGCCTTAAACAAGTAGCACACACGGTAACCTTCTCGGAGGTGCTGCCTGTCTATGGCATGGATGAGGCTAGGGTGCTCCACACCATGGAATTCAATCAGTGGTTGAAAAACTGGTGCAGAGCTCAGGAATTTGGCTTCATTGGGGACTGAGGTTCCACCTGGAGGGATGTAAGCCTATACTGGCATGATGGTCTGCATCTGTCTGGAAGGGGAACCAAGATCCTAGATGATAGATTTAAATTCTTCATTGGCAAGCATTTAAACTAACCAAGGGGGGAGGCACTGGAAAGGAGCAGGGAAATCCTAGTCCCCCACCAAAAGATCAGGGTAGTAAGTGAGGTAAACACCAAGATAGAGATGTTGATAGGGAGAAGGGCAGGGGTAAATGGAGAAAATGACAAAGACAATAAGGACAGGGATGGGGCAAAAAAGGGTAAGGCCATCAATAAATGGAGGGTAACGAGTACCAATGCCTGTAGTCTGGGCAACAAGCTTCCTGAACTGGTGGCCTGGATACCTGGATATCGTAGCAGTCACAGAAACATGCTACACAGAGAACCATGACTGGGATGTTAACATACCAGGGTACACAACCTACAGGAGAGACAGGGAGGGGAGAAGAGGGGAAGGAGTAGCTCTTTATGTAAGGGAAGGGATAAAAGCAACTGAACAAAAGCAGTGAACAGGGAGGAGAGGAGGCACTGTGGCTCACCTTAGAGACTGAAAATGGCACCATAGTTCGCACAGGGGTTGTATACAGACCCCCATGTCGAGGGGGGGAATGGACAAGGATATGATAGAAGGCATCATTAGGATGGCAGAGAAAGGGGAGCTACTGTTGATGGGAGACCTGAATATGCCAGATGTTAACTGGAGCACCTTGGCTGCAGTCACACCCAAAAGTAGAGTCATTCTCGATGCCCATTCAGGTGGAGTGCCTCAGACAGCTAGTTTTGGAACCCACTCATGAGGAAGCAATCTTAGACCTCGTACTTTTAAATGGGGACGGTGAGAGGATCTCGGATCTAGAAGTAGGTAGTCATCTGGGAACAAGTGACCACCAAACATTGTGGTTCACAATAAACTCAGCTACAGAGTCAAGCCATACAAAAGTGAGGGTTCTGGACTTCAGGAGGGCTGACTTTGGCAAGATGGGAGAGTGACTTAGAAAAGCACTAGCAAATAGGCTAGAAGGAGGGGTGGAGCAACAATGGGGAAACATCAAAACTGCCATCACAGAGGCAACAAGCCTTTGTGTGAAACAAATAAGCAAATCAAAATGTAAGAAAAAGCCACTATGGTTCTCAAAAGAGGTGGCGGTGAAGGTTAGGGAGATAGCATATAGGAAGCATAAGGAAACACAGAAGTAGCAGGACAGAGAACTGTACCAGACAAGGCAGAAGGAAGCAGGGAGGGTAGTCAGAATAGCAAAGGCCCAAACTTAGTAAAAGATAGCCAACTCGGTTAAGAAGGGGGACAAAACTTTTTATAGGTACATCAGGGAGTGTAGAAAGACAGGGAGGGATAGTGAGGCTGAATAGAATGGACAGTGGGTGGGCAGAGTGGGACGGTGAAAAAGCAGGGATTCTGAACGAATACTTCTGCTCAGTATTCACAAAAGAGGAGGAGGGGGAGGTGTCTAATCCAATTAACAGAAGCACTCTGGATAGGGGGGTCGATCCCAGTCCTTTCACAGAAGAAAGGGTTCTGAAAGAACTCCTAAAACTGAAGGTGGACAAAGCAATGGGGCCTGATGGAATTCATCCCAGAATTCTAAAATAATTAAGGAGAGAACTAGTGACACCACTGACTACCCTTTTTAACAAATCATGGGAAGATGATGTGGTACCTAAGGACTGGAGGAAGGTGGCCCCTTCACAAAAGTGGGAGCAAGACAGAGGCAGGAAACTACAGACCTGTCAGTTTGACCTCTGTGGCAGGGAAATGATGGAATCACTTCTGAAGGAAAGAATTGTTGAGTACCTAGAGGCCAGTGGGGCACAGGACCCAAGGCAGCATGGATTCACAGCAGGAAGGTCATGTCAGACAAATCTAATTGATTTCTTTGACTGGGTGACCAAAGTAGTGGACCAGGGAGGGGCTGTGGACATGGCCTACCTAGACTTTAGCAAGGCATTTGACACAGTCACACAGAAAAGATTAATAGTCCCATTAACCTGCCTGGGAGTGGGTTCCAGTGTGGTAGCCTGGGTAAAACACTGGCTAGATAACAGGACACAGAAGGTAATTGTAAATGGAGTCCACTCTGAAGAAAGAGGGGTTACTACTGGGGTACCTCAGGGTTCAGTACTGGGTCCAGTCCTTTTTAATGTCTTTATAAGTGACATTGCAGAGGGACTGGAAGGAAAAGTATGCCTCTTTGCAGATGACACAAAGATCTGCAATAGGGTTAATACACAAGGAGGCATGGAAAGGTTGAGAAGGGATTTGGCAGGGTTGGAGGAATGGTCAGAAGTACGGCAGCTTGGATTTAATGCAAAGAAGTGCAAAATAATGCACCTGGGAAACAAAAACCCAGGGGAAGATTACACAACGGGAGGAGAGGTAGTTACAATAACAGAAATGGAAAGGGACCTGGGGGTAGTCATATCAGATGACCTAAAGGTAGGCAAGCAATGTGAGAAGGCAATAAGGAGGGTTGGGGGGATACAGGTATGCATAGGGAGAGGCATCACCAGTAGAAAACATGAAGTTGTTATCCATCTGTACAGACAGTTGGTGAGACCCTATCTGGAGCACTGCAACAGTTCTGGAGACCCCATCTCCGAAAGGACATAGACAGGATGGAGGCAGTCCAGAGGAGGGCAACTAAAATGGTGCAGGGTCTGCAAGAGAAGCCATACAAGGAAAGACTAAAGGAGGTTAATCTGTATACCCTTGAGGAAAGGGGGGGGCATGATAGACACTTTTAAGTACCTCAGTGGAATCAGCAAAGTCCAAGAGGGTAGCATCTTTCAGAAAAAGAGTTGTGCAAGAACAAGGGGACACAATTTGAAGATAGAGGGGGGACGGCTCAGTGGCAATGTGAGGAAGTATTTTTTCACAGAGAAGGTGGTGAACACATGGAACAGCCTTCCTGAGGAGGTTGTGGGGTCTAGAACTGTGGGAGAATTCAAGAACGCATGGGACAGACATAAGGCATTTTTTGTAGAGGGTAGGAAGAAACAGACTATTGGTTAAATAGGATCTGCAGCTTATCCTGCAGGTAGGGAAATGGGCAAACTAGGTGGGCCAAGCGGTCCTTATCTGCCACCAAAGTCTATGTTTCTATGTAAGCCTTCATTGCCTAATGTTATTTTATGTAGACACTTTCTTTCTTTCTTTCTTTCTTTCTTTCTTTCTTTCTTTCTTTCTTTCTTTCTTTCTTGTTCTGGCAGAGTGTGCTCTATTGTTTGTCCTGGTGAATGCTACCAGCTGACAATAGTAGTCTTGCTATGCATCCTCTATTGCTTTGTCAAGGACTCCAGGCAATGGATATCCCAAACAGTACAGCATAACATTCTTCCACAATTCCTTTTTGTATTTGCTTGCACGCATGTGCAAGAAACACAATGCATCAGCTTTCTTCACAAGGGGGTTGTGGAGGCACAGCAGTGTTGTGGCCAACAGCAGCAGTAGTCCATTTTTGGGCTGGTATCTGCAGCACCAATAGAGCAGCATGCTGTCAATGACAACAGTTAACCTAGCAGGCCACTATATCAAAGTAATTGAACTGCTGCAATCAGGGAGCGCACCGTCAGCGCGCAATCAGCTGTTCACGCTCCTGACTGCAGAGGCCAATTACAAAGTTAGCAACTGCCATCCCCCTTCAGTGTGCCTTCCCATGAAATAAACAGTTAAAAAAAAAATGTAGCCCACTCCCTCCCCCACACACTCTGTGACTGCGACAGATGCCCAGTCCCCCTGTCGGCATGCTTCCTCATTAAATCATTTGCTGACGGGGGCCTACTCCCGTCGGCGCCAATCACCCCAAACTTTTTTTGCTGCGGGGTGCCAAGTCCTCCTCAGCTCTTGTCTCCCCCTGCCCCGATAGGTGCTGGCCGGGTGCCCAATCCCTGTCAGCTATAGCACCCCCAAACAGTCAGGGTGGCATGCTGGGAGCCCACCCCAGCATGCCCAAACAAAATGTCCCTATAAAAAAGAAAACCTTCCCGCAATGTTTTTTTTTTAAATAAACCTGTAAAGTAGAAGACAATCCCCCGTAGATTCCTCCCCCAACCTGCACCCACCCTCTGCATTCTCCAAAATGACTGTTTTACGAGTGTACATTGTGCAGTTCCTATGCATGCTCGTAACTTCGAACATTTTTAATATTTTCACTCCAGATTTTCAGTATTGCCATTTTACCACACCTCCTTATGAACAGTATAACTATCATTTTTCACATTTCATCTGATATGTGTTTTCACACATGTAGAGTACAATGGCATGGTCGGTGTTTGAAATCAATGTTCAGGACAGAGTAAGAATATCACAGTGACGCTGTTCATGAGGTAGGCCCCCCAAAACCCTATGTTGAAAATTTGGTGAACAAAGTCCCCCAAATGACTGTTTTACAAGCGTGCATTGTGCAGTTCCCTACACACTCTCATAACTTCGAGCATTTTTAATATTTTCACTCCAAATTTTCAGCATTGCCATTTTACCACACCTCCTTATGAATAGTGCAACTGTCATTTTTCACATTTCACCCGATATGTGCTTTTGGACATGTTGGCCGGAATATTCAGACTGTGCCCTGCTGTGGCACAAGCTTGGGCACAGTGCAACTAGGCTGCACCAGAGTGAGGACCAGATGATATTCAGCGGTGCTGCATCATGGCTCAGCACTGTTGAATATGGCACTGAGGGTGCAAGCATTGCACACAGCGTAGTGTCTCTGCACCAGGCGCAAGTGGCAGAATGGAGAAGGGGAATGTGCCAGCACAAGTGCACTTGTGCTAGGTGCATCGAAGCAATATTCAGAACTGCACATGCAGATGAGGCCAATTTGCATGCATGGCACAAATGGGGCCATTTGCATTTCATTATGACCCCATTTGCATGTGGTGCGCTGTTTACCAGCGAGACACCCTGCAGTTCCCCTGCATGTCCGCCTGATCATGGACATCCATGAACAATATATCCCTGGTGGTCCAGTGGACCCCCCTCACCCAATCACGGGCAGAAGTATAAGACAGATCCCTGGTGGTCCAGTGGACTCTCCTCGCCCGATCGCGGGCAGAAGTAAAACAAAAATCCTTGGTAGTCCAGTGGACCCCCCCTCATCTGATCACAGGGATAAGTAAAATAAAAATCCCAGGTGGTCCAGTGGACCACCCCCCCTCGCCTGATTGCGGGCAGTGTATAAAATGATTCCATGGTGGTGCAGTGGAAACCCCCCCATCGCCTGGTTGTGGGCACAAACATATGGAGATGCCCTGGTGGTCCAGTGGTATCCCCTCCCCACCTGCCCACTGCGGTACCCCGGCACCCTACACCCCCCAGTCAGCAGCAAGTGGTAGCACCCCACCCGCAAGCCACCAAGCCACCCGCCAGCTGACAGTATACAATTTGGCTGTATGCCTATTGGTCTACTGCGTGGGCCAATGGGCATGCAGTCCAAACTGTACTACACAGTCCCAAACTGTGAATGAACACAACTCGGGACTGTGTAGTACAGTTTGGACTGTACACCCATTGGCCCATACAGTGAACCAATAGGCATTCAGCTAAACTGTATGCTGTCAATCAACGTGCAGCTGGACGGCTGGGCAGCTTGCAGCCAGGGTACTGCCACCCGCTGCTGACTGGGGGGGTATAGGGTGGTGGGGTACTGCAGTGGGCAGGTGGGAAGGGGTACCACTGGGCCACCAGGGTATTTCTGTATGTTTGTGCCCACAATTGGGCAATGGGGGTGTTCCACTGGACTACCATGAAATAATTTTATACTACTGCCCACAATCAGGTGGGGGGGAGGTCCACTGGACCACCAGGGATCTGTCTCTTAGTTCTGCCCATGATCAGGTGAGGGTAGTCCACTGGACCACCAGGGATCTGTCTTTTACTTCTGCCCACGATTGGGCAAGAGGGGGGCCACTGGACCACCAGGGGGCTGTGTGCCCTGATATGGTGTCTGGGGAGGTTGGGTGGTCACCCATGGCAGGCGGCTGCTGTGTTGCATCATGCAATACATCAGCCCACCTGTGGGTGTCCCCAACTTGTTCCCTTTTTTTCAGGAACATCTTTGTGCCCCTCCCTGTGTGGCACAATGCAGGGGTGCACCGGCATATGCGCCACACATCCCGGGCTGAGTATCAGGATGTGCCACATATGTTTGGGCACACCCCTGCCATTGCGCTGCATACATTAGGGTTGCGCCCAAGTGCATAGGGATTTGGCAGCTCATCTTGCCCTTTTCAATATTGTGCTGGGGCTCATCCCTTTTGAATATCCCGACCGTAGCATACAATGGCGTGGTTGGTGTGTAAAATCAATTTTTGGGACAGATTAAGACAATCACAGTGACACTGTTCATGAGCTGAGGTGTTAACATGGCTATGTTTAAAATTTGATGACAAAAGTCCATAAAATGACTGTTACGAGGATGCATTGCACAATTTCCACACACCCTCGTAAGTTCACGAATTTGTAATATTTTCAGTCCAGATTTTCAATATTGACATTTTTCCACACCTCCTTATGAACAGTACAGCAGTCATTTTCCACACCTGGACAAAATGTTTTTTTGCATTCCTGGCGCAGAATAGCACATTTGCTGTGGGAAATTAGTGTTCAGGACAGATTAAGAAACTCACAGTGACACTGTTCATGAGTAGAGGTCCCAAAACGCCTATGTTGAAAATCTGCTGTAAAAAATCCCCAAACTAATTACATTACAGGTGTACATTGCACATTTTCTATGCACGCTCTTGACTTCACCAGTTTTTGTATATTTTCACTCCAGATTTTCAACAATGCAATTTTTTTACACCTCCTCATGAACAGTACACCTGTCACTTTTCACATCCTGTTTGAAATATGTCTTTGCACCTGTGGCGCCAAATGATGCAGTCACTGTGCAAAATCACCTTTCGCATAAAGAACTGATAGTGTCACTGTTCATGCAATGGGATCACAAACAGCTCATGAGGAAAACTTGGAGTAAAAATACCAAGAAATGCCCAGGGCATTAGGGTTTTTGACCATAACGCCCTACCCTGTAGAGACTGACAGGCATCAGGGGTGTGACTTGGGATTGTCGACAGTAATGTTCATGCCATTCCACCCCCACTGTGCAGCCAGTGCAAGACATCGAGTTGCACCTGGGACCCTTTACTGCCAGAGTTCACCCCATTCTCCTATACTGCACCCATTTCAGTGTATTTCCTTATGGAATGAGGTGACTGTAAAGCCCAAACACTCCAAGGCACACCTCGACACTTGTCGGTGTCTGAGGGGTAGAGAGAGGTGAAATGCCATGACCGTCATGGGCCATGACCCAGAGGCACATGGTCAATGCCTGTCCATCTCTGCAGGGTGAAGGTAGAGTTGGCATCAGTTCAATACTTCAGTGCCATTTCTATAGTGCATCTGTCTAACTCCTGCATTGCCACTGCTAATGCCAGCAAGCAAATATTCGGCATTGACAAATGCATGTTTATACATGTTTGTATACCACCCCTCCCCCCCCGAGATATCCATATATCAGACCTCAACTGGCAATCACCTAGTGAGGATGAGCCAATGTGGAATTTGTACTCAGTGGATATGAAAAAAAAATGACTGGAGGAAGAGGGGATGGTGAAAAGTGTTATTGACTAGAGTGAGTGGGAAAGAGGTGATGATGGAGTGTCTCCTACTCCCACTTGTAGTCTACAAGGACCTCATGGTAAGAGGTAGGTATTATGCTACAGAAGTGATAGTCAAAGCACACCAAAAGGCTAAATAGGTTAGTTGAGATCAGTTACTAATCCCCGTAAACAGGAAAGACAATTCTTCAGAGCCTAAAATCATGTTTGTAACTGATTATCACCTTGAATTTAATAAGGTTAGAGACATCATCTGCAATAGACGAGAAACTTTGAAATCTGACACTCAACTGTCAGTTCTGGTGGGATCCAAATCTAGAACCTTGAATTTAATAAGGTTAGAGACATCATCTGCAATAGATGAGAAACTTTGAAATCTGACACTCAACTGTCAGTTCTGGTGGGATCCAAATCTAGAACCTCACATAGAAAAGGTATGAGAAAAGCATCTCTGGCCTAGTGACACACAGTCATCATGTTGCCCCAAAAGGTAGAGAACTGCAGCAGAAAAAAGGATTCTACAAATGCTATAGTTGTAGCAAATGTAAACACTCTCACTGGACCCCAGTTTGTAAATCCAAAAACTGATGAGAAATTCCACTTGAGACACTACACTGATTGCAGAACAACCCATGTTTTCTATGTGGGATGGTGTGATTGTGGGAAGATATATGTGGGTAGAATGCAATGCAACTTAAAACTAAGAATGCAAGAGCAAACCCGAGCAATCAGCACAGGATAATTCCAAAATGCCCTGACACATCATTTTCTCACTACAAATCCCTTACATCATGTCCCCAATGCCAAGTCCCCCCAACAAGGCTATCTAACTTATCTAGATAATGCATATTATACTGACCCAGTAAGGTACATTGTGCTAAGTGCTGTAATCCTCTGCAAGACAGATGTGGTTATACCTTTTATTTTATTTTCCTGGGGCTATCCTTTCAGGTTCCACCATGCCGCATCAACAGGAATCCTGTCAAATCCCAGTACAGCGATGATACGATGCCAACAGTTGGCATTGTACAGTCCAGGAACACAAGTGTTTTTTTGGCGGAGGCTTTGACTCTCAGAACACCACATTAAAAATTATCGGCTCCAAGTTGGAGCTGTTTCAGGGAAGGGGCAAACTCCCCAGAGATAGTGGAGTCAGTAAGACAGCGGACCAGTACAGCGAACAGCCGATTCTGTCACTGAACTGGTCTTCACTGTCTTATCATCAATGTAGCAATGGTATATGACCCTGTCATGCTGTTATAATTTACTTAACCAGGGCACACTGCTTACCTTGTACTTGTTTCATTTGTTTTTCAAATGTATAACATATGTATGCTGTAATATTCCTCACTGTCCCGTCCCTCCCCCCAAGTCACAACTGGAAACAAGCCCTGGGCTTCATGTGCTTATCTGGTAAAACATGTTTAAAATAAATGTTAAAGAAAAAACACAACAGCAACATAAGAACATTCAAGATACCTAAATATTTAATTGTGTTTCCAATGTTCATTTCACTTAGTTTTTCTTTTGTTTTTATTTCTTATTCTGTTATAGGTAATAGCAACGATTTAGATTTGTTCAATTGCCAGAAAAGAGTATGTGCCAGTTGCATGAAGTGAGGGGACAGATTAGAAATTTTGAATAGAAAAGAACTGATGTTGATACATATGCTAAATGTTTAGATCACATGGCCGCAATGAGGCATCTGGCCTGGGACCATGCCTTTGATCTCCAACCAGCTAGATTTTGTTCCTGATCTATGCTGTTATGATAGGCAAATAGTCCTATTATTGCTGTGTGGGGTGGGAAACATTTAGCAATCTCTTTGCTACTGTGTGCTGAAACTGTTTTGGGATTACCTTTAAGTTCTTGTAAGTGCAGTTTTAAAAAAAAAGTGCTTCATACAGTATATTGTCATGCCCTATAATCAGTAAGGGTATGGTATTCACAACAGGTCACCTGTTATAAAGAAAGGGTATAGTGTTCACAAGAGGTTGCCAGTTTTACACATATATATATATATATATATATATATATATATATATACATACAGTATATATATATATATATATATATATATATATATATATTGAGGCAAAAACTCTGTTTAATGCATTAGTTAGGGTTGTTCCACAGCGACAAAAGTGAGGAAATTCGCTGTTGGGTTGAAAACCCCTTGAGCCCCACCCACCCCTCAACCAGCATTGGGGTGCGCATTGGGATGCGTCGCCTAACTCTCACCCCATGACATGTAAAAGCTGCAGAAGTATAGGAGAATGGGGTGAGAGTTGGGACCCCAATCCTAATGCACACCCCAATGCCGGTTTGGGATGAGGGGTCTGGGGGTTCCAACCCTAACAGCGAATTTCCTCACTTTTGTCGCTGTGGAACAAACCCTAACTAATGCATTAAATGGAGTTTTTGCCTCTAATTTCCTTCTTTTGAGAATGATAACAAGAAATAGTGAATGGATAGCATGGGTGGGAGCTGGGGCCCTGACCCGTGCCCCGCCACATGATGTCTTGTGGCATACTAACAGGCACAGCAACGCAAACAGAAATGTTAATAGTGGCACATGGTAACACAAGCGCGAATGAGAATAGAAAGGTAAAGCACATGGTGGCGTAGCGGGAATGGTCTGCTACGTGATGTGTTGTCACATAGTAACATGGTGCCTGCAAACAGAAATGTCAATGGGCATGGTGACGTGAAGTGAAACAGAAAGATAAACAGTACTGTAGACAGAAATGGCAAAAATAACATAAGCATAGCGCAAATGAAAGCATAAAGGACCGCACATGTGGTGACGCAGGCGTCAACGTTAAGTGAAGCGAATTATGGAACATAAGCGGAAAGGGCAGCTTAGTGCCAGTAATGTAGGTGCACAGGCTGGTTTTCCCCAAAACCTGCATAGAGAAAGACAGTGAGTACAAATAATGTATGCATAATAATGAGTATCGGCGCAGAAAATGAGAACTTGGAATACTAAATACGTTATATCTCAGGAACCGTATGACATAGAAAAAAAATTTAAAAGTCATATTATTTACAACTGTCCTATCTAATCTGGTACTTAGCCGCACAAAGGGGCTAAGAATTTTTCCGACGAAAAGTCCGTATCTCGCACCGTTTCCAAGATACGGGCCCTGAGAGGCGCGGCCAACGCCGTAATGTTATCCTATGGGAAAAAAAGAAAAGTTCGGAGCGCCATAACTTTGCCTCCCTGTAATGTTTTTTCACCAAACCACTGAAAGACACATCTGTGGGCTGTTGACTGTCTTCCCTTCAAATTTCAGGAAAAAAGACCAAACCGTTATTTTGCAGCAGGGATCCAAAGGATTTCTGTAATGTGTCGGTCGCCGTAATGTTATCCTATGGGAAAAACCGTCAACTTTGAAGTGCCGTAACTTTTCCGCCGTGTAATATCTTTTCAGCAAACCACTGAAAAGCACATCTGTTCGCTGTTGGCTGTCTTCCCTTCAAATTTCAGGAAAAAAGACCAAACCGTTATTTTGCAGCAGGGTGCCAAAGGATTTCTGTAAGGCGTCGGGTGCCATAATGTTATCCTATGGGAAAAACTGTCAACTTTGGAGTGCCATAACATTGCCGCCATGTAATATTTTTTCAATACAATACTGAAAGCCACATCTGTGAGATGTCGGCTCTGTTCCCTCCAAATTTCAGCCCAAAACTCCCAACGGTTCTTTTGCAGTGCAGTGCCAAAGAATCACTGTCACTTTCCCACAGATGGAAAACTACTGTCTCAATTGCAAAGCTTCATAAAGTTACATTCCTGTGAGCATGAAAGTAATTTGCGAAAGTACTTTTCCAGAAATTTGAAAACATATTTCTGGGGTGTTTTACCACAAAATAAAGACATGGCAAGCATCCTCAGGGTCCGACTAGGTGAATACAAAAGAATTAGGTTGCTAGAGGGTCCCAAATTTAAATGCCAACCATTTCTCTGATCACCAACTGAAAACAAAATGGCCGATTTTGAAGTAACAGCCCATTTGTGAAAGTAAAAATGCATTTGAGACACTGTCAAACTTTTGTTAACTTTTCCATTGACTTATAATAGGAAACTGTTTTTGAATAACTTTGAACCGTTTAATATTTTTCATGAAATCTTCAAAAGGCACATTGGGGACCCGACGCACATTCCTGAAGATTTGGGCGATCGCGCCAAACCGTCACGACCTGTAAAGTAGCGACCATAGAATTCCAGAAAAAGCGTAAACACGCACAGATCACGCTTAATAACTCCACAGCCATATATCTGACTGGTATGAAACTTGGCAGATCCCAAGGCCTATGGTTCTTGATTGTGTATTCAAAATTTCAGGCAAATCCATCAAATGGTTGCAAAGTTATTAAGGTGCAAAGTTTTGGGGTTTAACATAGAAATGGCTCCTCAACCCTAACTATAGTGGCACTACCATGCCACTATAATTAGATGCAAAAAACTCTGTTTAATGCATTAGTTAGGGTTGTTCCACAGTGAAAAAAGTGAGGAAGTTTGGTGTTATCTACAGTACTGTTTATCTTTGTGTTTCGTTTGGCATCACCATGCGCATCACCATTGGGGCCCCACACTCCCGCCACCGCATTACATTCACTATTTCTCATTATCCTTCTCAAAAAGAAGGGAAATTAGATGCAAAAAACTCAGTTTAATGCATTATTTAGGATTGTTCCACAGCGACAAAAGCGAGGAAAGTCGGTGTTAGGGTTGAAAGCCCCCTTGGACCCCACCGCCCACACCCCCAACCCGGCATCGGGGTGCGCATTAGGAGTTGCCGGCCCTAACTCTCACCCCATCAGATGTGTGAAGAAGCAGAGGTATAGGAGAATGGGGTGAGAGTTAGGACCGACAACCCCAATGAGCACACAAAGATACACAAACACAAAGATAAACAGTACTGTAGACACAAATTGTTAAAATAATGCAAACAGAAGTGCAAATGAAAATGCAAAGGGTAACGCACATGGTGCCGTTGATGAGAATAGTAAGTGAAACGGGTACGGAACTGCAAGCAGAAGCGGTAAGGGTAACAGTAATGTAAGTACACAGGCTGGTTTTCCCCAAAAACTGCATAGAGAAAGACAGTGAGTACAAAGAATGTATGCATAATAATGGGTCTCGGAGCAGAAAATGAGGAGTTGGAATACTTAATTGCTTATATCTCAGGAACCATATGACATAGAAAAAAAATGTAAAAGTCACATGATTTATGACTTTTGTGGCTAGTTTTGTGCTTAGCCAAGAGCTAAGCATTTTTCCGCGAAACGTCCATATCTCTTACCTTTTCCAAGATACGGGCCCTGAAAGGCGAGGCGAATGCCGTAATGTTATCCTATGGGAAAAAAAGAGAAGTTCAGAGTGCCATAACTTTGTCTCCCTGTAATATTTTTTCACCAAACAACTGCAAGACACATCTGTGGGATGTTGGCTTTCTTCCCTTCAAATTTCAGCCCAAAAGACCAAACCATTATTTTGCAGCAGGGTGGCAAAGGATTCCTGTAATGCGGCAGACGCCGTAGTGTTATCCTATGGGAAAAAGCGTCAAATTTGGAGTGCTGTAACTTTGCCACCCTGTAATATTTTTTCACCAAAATACTGAAAGGCACATCTGTGAGATGTTGGCTGCATTCCCTTCAAACTGCAACCCAAAAGACTAAACTGTTCTTTTGCAGAAGGGGTGGCAAAGAATTGCTGTCATTTTCCCACAGCCTGGAAAAGTACTGTCAAACTTTGCGGAAGCTTTTGCAAATTCATATGACACTGTCGCAAATGTGAAAGTACTTTGAGGAAGTACTTTTTCCAGAAATTTGAAAAACATATTTCTGGGGTGTTCTACCCCAAAATAAACACATGCCTAGCATCTTCAGGATCCAACTAGGTGAATACAACAATAATGAGGTTGCTAGAGGGTCCCAAATTTAAATGCCAAGCATTTTTCTGATGACCAACTGAAAACAAAATGGTGAATTTGCGACAGTAAAAGGGCCATTTGTGAAAGTAAAAACTGTAATTGCGACACTGTCAAACTTTTTGTTAACTTTTCCCATTGACTTATAATGGGAAATTATTTTTTGAATAACTTTTGAACCATTTAATATTTTTTCACAAAATCTTCAAAAGGCACATCAGGGACACTGGCCGCATGTTCCCTGAAGATTTCGGACCAGTCATGTAAAACGTGCGACCTGTAGAGATGAGCAAATAATTCCAAAAAAGCATAAACGCATGCGCAGATTACGCTTAATAACTCTGCAGCTGTATATCCAAACAGTACAAAAGTTGGTAGATCCCAAGATGTATGGTTCTTGATCATGTATTCCAAATTTCAGGCAAATCTGTTGAATGGTTGCAAAGTTATTAAGGTGCAAACTTTTAGACTTAACATGTAAATGGCTCCTCAACCCTAACCGTGGTACCATAATATATATATATATATATTCACAGTATATAGATATATATATATATATATATATATATATATATACTTAAATGAATTGAAAAATATCAGTGGAAAAGGGATATGGGACTTTAATTACCTGTTGGCTTTGTTCCAAACACAATCAATGCATAACACAGTTTAAAATTTAAAATTAAATATGTAAGATATGTGTGTATTATCCTTGGATCCCATCTGGGAATGAAACTCTCTACAACTGCTCTTTGGATGCTTGTTGGCAAAGTTTTATTTACACTAATTCATTTACTTATCCACTATACAATTGCCATTTACAGTTCAGTTCCAATATGTTCTTAAACAGTTCATTCTTTACATCCGAAACCACAAACCATCACTAGTACCAGGTATCAACTTCCAGGACCTCCTCCCTCCTAGGTCTGGACACTAAGATCCGACCCCTAGGCTCTACTTACCCCCCTCCCTTCTGAAGTCCATGCCTGAGTGCCATCTACCCCCAACCCATGCTGTCCTGCCTCCTTTCTCCTTTTCTGTCTACCCCCTCTTCCTCCATAACTTGCTTCCCCCTTCTTCTCTTCCCCTGGTCTCCCAGTCCCCCCCTTCCTGGGCACTTGCTGCCCACACTGAACTATGTCAGCCCCTCATCCAGCTACACCACAACTTCTGCCAGCTCACTGTCTGGGCACCCTCTAGGCTGCTACCCGTTCTCTCCTTCTGCCCCATATGCAGCCCTGCGCAGCCTCCCGCTACCATGATCCACCTGCTGTTCTCAGGGAGAGTGGGTGAGGAAAAATCCAGCAAAGAGGTTGATCCACAGGCGGCACTGCCTTATGAACCCCCCAGGCTCCTCTCCCCATGTCCTGCCCCTTTCCAAGGCCCCTCCCACCTGTCCATCACCCATTGTTCTTACCTGTTGAGTCATATGACACCTACAGTATGCCCCTGTCCCTCTTCCTGGCAAGCTCCACCCCATCCCCCAACCCACTATTCTCTCTTCCTTCCCCATTCTCATCAGGGCCCCATGACAATTTAGGTTGCCCTTTAGTGGCAACCATATTTGTCCTTGGATCCCATCTGGGAATGAAACTCTCTACAACTCCTCTTTGGATGCTCATTGGCAAAGTTTTATTTACACTAATTCATTTACACAGCCACTGTACAGTTGTTATGTACAGTTCAAATATGTTCTTAAACAGTTCATTCTTTACATCCTCCATTCTTCCTTCCTGGTCCTTCTTCCTCTTCACTTATTTCTTCAGGGTCTGGACACTAAAATCTGACCCCCCATACCATCACTAGTACCAGGTACCAACTTCCAGGACTTCCTCCCTCCTAGGACCGAACACTAAGATCCGATCCCAAGGCTCTATTTACCCCCCTCCCCTCTAAAGTCCACACCTGGGTGCCATCTGCCCCAGCCTGTGCTGTCCTGCCCCCCTTCCCTCCTTTTTGTCTACCTCCCTTCCTCCATATCTTGCTCCCCCCCTGCTTCCACTTACCCATCTCCAGCTTGACACTGTAAAATGGGGCTCTCCCCCTTCCGGGCTAGTACCTAGGACCCCTTGCTTCCACTCCTCTCACTAGGTCAATAAAAGGCCTTAAGAACAAACACATGCCAAATTCTGAGAGGTGAACCCCATCTGACCTGTAAACCTCAGGAACATCAAAGGAAATATCCTTGTCTTGAATGTGCACCCCCCCATCTCAATCACCAACTTGGCCACCTTCCTGTTGAGACCCTTCCTACCTTTCTCCACTGCTCTGACTTCCCTGACCTGCCTCCACACCCTCCGAGAGGTGATTTCGGACCAGTCAATCACCACCCCCGGCAACCTACCTTTCACCGTTTCGAGCTCCCTCAATATGTCCTGCACCAGTGTTCCACAGGAGCTCTTTCCCAGATCATCCCCCCCCCCCAGATGTATAATTATCATGTCAGGCCTGCTCCACCAGACCCCAAGTTCTTCCAACAGTTGCATTAGCTGGGCCCATCTCATCCCCCGGAGCCCTCACCAATGTACTCTTGTATGCACCAATTCAGTCCGAAGCTGTATCCCCCCACTCCTGGATGCTGCAAACTTCTTGGCCCAATAAATGAAGGAGTGCCCCAAAATCCAGATGTGCCTCCACATCCCTCCTGCCAGGATAAAGGTGAAACAGGACAATAATAACTACATTATCTTATGTACTTCTTGTAGCAGTTGGACCACCAACATCCTAACTGTTTTACTACATCTGCACCTTCCCCCCTCCCCACAGCCTCTGAGGCTGCTCCTATCCGGAACTTGTGGGGGCAGGGGCGAAACTGTCTGGGTCCTCCCCAATGAACCGTATGGCCTTCTTCAACAAACCCCCCACCTGGAAACCTGTCACCGAGCTCCCATCCCCATGCTGAAACCAAATGTCCTCACCCTCTCCCCTGATTTTCTTGTATTCTTCTAACTCTCTGATGGCACACACCTCACCTGCCACCTGCCTCTGTAGTACCACTTCCACCTCTTTTCCAAGCTGATCGGCTTTGGACCTTCCCAAATGCACTATCACTGAATCCTACTTGATACTGATTGCCCCTGCTTGGAGGCCACCTGTCCGCTCTGCCCTCCTTCTGGCTGCAACCTCACTGAAAGTGAATGCCCCTTTTGCCATGACCGCAAAAACTGCCTGGAACAGCACCACCCCCTTTGCTATTGTGCATACCTGCTGTAAGGCCTCCAATAACCTACCTAGCAGTTGCCCTGATATGTGCCTCCTCTTGTCAACTTTCTCTCCCTGTCCTTTGTGCCAGCCCAGCAGCATACATCTGACTGATGTCCCTGCGGTTGCATCTGTCTAGCCCTTATCCCTGCAAACTCAGCTTATCCCTGCTAGCTGTACTCCCATGGTGGTATAGGCCATCCTTTCCCTCCATCTCTGAACCATATAATGTCTCACCTGGTCCTCCATGGCTGGCTCAGATCTGCCTATACCCGCACTGTCCTGGAACTCTTGAAAAGCACCCCACACCCCCTTGTATGCCCTCAGTGTGTTGCTTGATCTAGAGTTCCATTACAGCCATCTCACATGATGTTCCCTATCTTCCACAGCTGGTCTGGAACTGTGGTCCTGTGCACTGCTGCTTGTGGAGCTAGCTCCTGAATCCTGTTTAACTGTAAGTGGGAAAGACTGTCAGCAATGTCATTCTGAATGCCCTCAATGTGCTGTGCTCTAAACGATAAATTCAGTTGTAAGCCCAGCAACATTAACTGCCTCATTACCCAGCCCACCGTAGTCGTTATTCCACCTTGTCTGTTAATCACCTCCACCATCCCTTTCTTATCATACCAGAACAATATGCGCTTTCCCCTCATCCTGTTGCCCCAAACCTTCAGTGCCACGAATATGGGGAATATCTCTAGGAAAGTGATGTCCTTCAATAGTCCCACCTCGCCCCATGCCCCCGGCCTTGTTTGGAGATCCATTCTCCTTTGAAATAGGCCCCATCCCCAGTGATACCGATGCATCAGTGTACAACTCCATATCTGTGTTACGTGCCCACTCTTCCTGCCAGAATGTGACCCAATTATACTCCTCCAAGAACTCGCTCCATACCCCCAAGTCCTTCCGCACCTCCCCTAGAAATGTCCACCCAATGGTGTGGCATCTTTGCCTTCCCTGTTGCCCTTGCTAGCCTACTAGTGAAAGCCTTTCCTGGGCTTATGACCTTACAGGCGAAATTCAGGTGCCCCAGCAGCTGTTGAATTTATACCAGTGGCACTCTCCTCCTCCTCCCTCTTACCTGTTCTAGTAGTCCCTGGAGCCGAGCCACTTTGTCTCCCAGAAGGTGGAAACACTCTTGCACTGTATCTATTTCCATTCCAAGAATTTCCAACTTGCACGCCAGACCCTCTGTTATTCCTGCTGCCAAAGAAAAGCCTATGTCCCCACATAGTTCCTTGAAATCTGCCAACATCCTGTCCACCTCCCCCTTGTCACATCCTATGAGCAAAAAATCGTCTAAATAGTGCGTTACCCGCCTGTATCCGTATCTCTTCCAGAACACCCACTGCACCTAAGTGCTGAATGCCTTGAACATTGAACATGCCACCGAACAGCCCATTAGCATTGCCTTATCAAAATAAACCTCACTGTCAAACTGGAATCCCAATAGGTCCTAATCTTCTGGTCTCACTGGTAACAATCGAAAGGTGGACTCTATGTCCATCTTTGCCAGCCATGCCCCTTTTACTGCCCGTATAATGAGTACTGCCTGATCCAATGAGGTGCATGACACCACCTATAGATCATCCTGTATATCTTTGTTCACCAAGGCCCCATCCGGGTACAAGAGGTGGAGAATGAGCTGAAATTCACCTTGTCTCTTCTTGGGCACCAGACCCAAGGGTGATATCTGAAATATAGGGCAGGGTGAGCTGCCCAGAGGGCCCTCCAACCTCCCTGCTTGTAACTCCTTCTGAATCTTCTTCCCAACTACGTCTTCTTTCTCTTTTACTGATCCCAGGTTCTTTGCTGTCATTGCTCTCTGAGTCCCCCAAAAGCCCACTGGAATCCGTGCCTGAAACACTGACACAGGAAAGTGGCCTTCCCAGCATCTGGGTACCCCCAAGTCCACTCCTCTACAGTCTCAAGGACTATCAGGGTGCATGACGTGGTGAAGCCCCAGTGCCCTTCCCCATGCCCATTTTCAATTCCACCCATAGTTGGAATTGTACCCTCCCCTTCCTTGACCGCCTCTGACCCCCCCCTCCTGTCCCTGAAAGGGCTGGTCCAGGTCATGCCCTCTAGACGGGGTGCCACATTCACTCCCTGCCCTGCAATTTGCTGTGGGGTTTGGGCCTGAACACCAGGAACACACATGCTGAAACTTACAATTCACCCAGGGGCAGAAGGCCCTGTTAAAACCCCACAATGTTTTTGCCACCATGGGTGGTGTGTCTTTCCTGTCTTGGTCCCCCACCGGTCAATTTGCAGAACCCGACAGGGTCTTCACCCACAACTCCGAGTGGGTGCAACCCCACTTGAGACATATTTTAACCAACCGTATCCTATTTTCGCCTTATAAGCATCCCTTATGATGACCGTGTACGTCAACAGTGGGATCATTAGTTCTGGCTGCTTCTCCAGCACCAATGCGCTGTATATCAAGAACCCCACCTGCCACATATCAGTGTTTTTCCACTTGTACATGGTGTCCTCCGCCTTATGTCCCACTACTGCCAGTGCCACTGCCATCTCAGATTTCCCTACTGACTTCTTCTGTTCGTACTTCTTGACCATGTCCTCATCCACTAAATCAAAGATGTCCACGTATTCCCTCTTTCAGATATTCTGCTTGATAGACGGAGGGACGTGGTTCCCCAGTATAAAACCTGGTGGCCCTTCATATAGCTTCTTCACCCCCTTCTGTCCTGCATCGGGTTCTGTGCCATCTTTGCCCTCTGCTTTTATCACCCGTAACCCCTGCTCCATCTTTTCGATCCCTTTATCCCCCATATCACCCAGCAGCCCCTTCAGGTACTCCTACAAATCCCCATCATTCCCCAAATCCGCGTAACCCTTACCCTCTAAGTGGCCTGGTCCTGATGATGTTGGCTCTGGTGAGAGGAGGGGAGCTGAGCCATTCGCAGCCCCGGGGGGCCTGTTTCCTCCTCTGCACCTGCCCCCTGCCCCTCCCTCTCCTTCCTCTTACTCATCGCCTCCTCCTCCTCCTCTCTCTGTCTAGCAGTCTCAATGAGTTCAGTCATCTTCTCCATCAATTTTGAGGCTTGCTCCATTAACTTTGCACTGGATACCAGGGCTTTCTTCAGTACCATCTTCCTTGCTGCAACACATAACAGCTAAATGAGTGCTTCATCCTTGTTTCACTGGTTTTGTTGCTTCTGCCACTGGCACATGCTTGCCCACTGCCACCTTTCACCAGTTTGTGGTAGCCCCCTGCCCCCTTCCTCCCCACTGGGACTCAGGGGTCCCAGGCCAGTGTGCCCATCTTCTGGTATTCAACCATGCACATCCCTTTCCATGTCCCCCAATCTCCAGTTAGCCTCTCTCACAAACCCCTTACATCCCTTCATGTGCCCTGCCCTCCAGTGCCCCTGCTTATACCCTTGCCTGTGTACACGTGCTGAGCTTGGGAAATACACCATCGAATGCTGCTCATGGTACCATTATTAACCTCTTGCCATCCCTAAAGTGGCAAAAC
This sequence comes from Neoceratodus forsteri, assembly GCA_016271365.2. Lineage (NCBI taxonomy): Eukaryota > Metazoa > Chordata > Ceratodontiformes > Ceratodontidae > Neoceratodus > Neoceratodus forsteri. Next base: position 743,732,159 of record CM028133.1, on the reverse strand, counting down.
TGTTGAAAAAATCCCCCTTTCCCCTAGGCCATGCCCCAGCCATCACCTCCCACAAACCTCTGTGCACTGTACTTTCTGGTGTAGGCCAGACACCAACACCTCCAACTCATCCGGCACCTCTGCTAGGCCCTCCCCTAACCCACTGGCCAGGGCCCCCTCTCTGGGGCCACTTCTCCTGCAGAGCTGCTGCCCCTGCTGTTCCCCTTCCTCCGACTCGCGTTTTTCTTTTCTTCATTTTTCCTTTGTCTCTATCCACTGCACCCCTTTCCCTTGGTGCCACAATCCTCACCGGCTGCTGGTGGGCCTGGCCCAGCTCCTCACCTCATGGAGCACTTTACTCATCCAGCCATGAGTCCCTCTATCTCCCACACTGCGAGATCCTCCTTGACTAACTCTTTGGTCATGCCCATCTAATTGTTTTAGCTTCTTCTTTCTCTTTTTGTTTTTACTTTCACTAAACAAAACCATGGAAAAAAACTCCTGAGAGCAGCACAGGCCAGCCAGCCAACCCCACCTTCCCAGTGGCCTGTCTGCTGCCTCGCCACTCCCCTGCTCCCTCCCCTTTCACAAGAACCTGCTGGCCATGCTCTGCGCATCCCACATCAGGGATATGCCACCCACTCCTGCTCTCCCAACCCAAGCCCCCTTAGACACTGCTCGCTCATCTCTCGAGCAAACCAGGCTGCGCCACACACATGGTCCTGAAGGCCACCCTTACCACCATGCTACTCTAACAATAGGGGACATTTTATTCCAACTTCATTTTGTTACATCATATGAATAGTCCCAAACGAACCACAACCCACCAAACAAACAATGGATTAGTGGGTTGCGCACATCCGCTTATCATGTGAAGGTGAATAAATAAAATAAAATAAATATCAATACTGTTTCTCAAAGGCAACCAAAGATTCAACAGCTCTGCTTGCATCAACACTGGATAACATTACACCACTATTAATACTGCAAAGGAACAGAGGCACAACTTGGTCCCGAATACCTGCTACCACAGTCGGTTCCCCTGCTCTGGGGCCACCAACTGTCAGATACTGCCATGGCACCTCTGTCACCCTCTCTCACCTGAATGGGCTCACCATGCTTGTAGGTCCTAGACCACATGTGGGATTCACCCCGCCACAACCCCAATGCCTGCATAAAGCCAAGTGTGCCTACGTCTACTTTTGCTCACAATTACAACTGGGACTTCCAAAACATACCATCACAGCTTATCATCTTGCAGGCCACATGGTAAAAACGCAAATCCAGCTACCCCCACCCCCTACCCTGCATGGGCCACAGTTAGCCCTGGCTGCTACCTCATCCATTCCACCCGCATGTGCCAGAGGCTCCACGCTACCCAGTAGGCTCAATCTTATCTTAAAAATGTCTGTGTATCAACCTGCCAATGAGGTACTGAAAAATCCAGCAGAAGAGGATGGTCCACAGGTGGCACTGCCTTATGAACCCCCCTGGCTCCTCCCCCCATTTCCTGCCCCTTGCCAAGGTCCCTCCCACCTGTCCATCACCCATTGTTCTTATCTGTTGTGTCGTATGACATCTATGCCCCTGTTCCTCCCTCCTGGCAAGCTCCACCCCCCACCTCCTCCCCTTTATCTCTTCATTCCCCATTCCCATCAGGGCCCCATGATAATTTAAGTTGCCATTTAGTAGCAACCATATTGATTTTGGCAATCAGGAATTATGGTGATTCTATCACAGGTCCCCTAGATGAATAAATTACTAAATGAACTGAAAACTAACTATATACAAATTCGTCCCTTCCAAACAATGTTTCATGTTTGTCCTATATCTTAGCATTCTTTAGAAAAAGTAAGTTATTTTCTTCACAGGGAAATTGAGGAGAATGTTTATGAATTTAATAGTGAGATAACTTTTTGTCATGTCATCTCCTCTCCTTATTCCTGATTTTTTTTGCCATATTCCTCTTTATTAATATTTACATATGTATGATATACAAACAATATGTATATTTTTGAATCTTCTACCACCCATTGTTCACTTAAAACCAAATTAAGTACTGTCCTCTTTACCTGCCTTAAAACTGTAACCTGTAACTCTACTCCTCTGCTGTCTAATCTCCTCCTTTCTCTCACCTACGCCCCTTCCCTTTGTCCTGCTCGCCTTCTTAATCTGCCTCTCCTTGCTACCCCCTTAGGATCCCTCCAAGCCCACCGGGGCTTTGGACACCCTCCTCCAGGATTAAGGAACCAGCCTCTGGACCAAAAGACGCCTCTGGGGTCCCCGCTTGACCAGCGGTCCCCATTGAAGACAAAAGCACTCCTCCACTATGATTGTTGCCTGGGGCCGCACCAACGCACGCTTCGCCCGAGAAGGGGAACCAGGAGCTCGGCCTGCCTCCTGGTACCTTGTCGCTTAAAGGCACAGTCTCATAGGTATGTTAAATTGACCTCCTCCTGCCGGGCTGTCTCCTGCTAGGTTTGGAACTATACCTAGTACCATCATCCACAAAAAGCGACTGTTCTCACTTTGTAATTTTTGAATCTGACTGCTATTTGAACTCCCGGGGACTGTGAGCGCCGCCACTGCAGCTAAGTAATTCAGCTCCCAAACAACTTTTCCCGCCCTCCCCCCACCTCACCCACTCTGGTCGACCCTTTAGCTTTATAGATACCAGCGGGTCATATGACTAAGTGTCCACTTTTCCATTGGCTCCTTATACTCCGCTTCCACTAGGGGCAGCTTCCTATCTTTCAATCTAATGGCTCTGTAATTTCTCTTGCCAAGCCCGCCTTCCCGGGCTGTCCCATAAGCATCCTATCCCTCTCTTATGCACAAATCCAGGCCTACCAGTATCTTCACCCTATAACGCTTTGCTGCACTCGGCACTGTTCTATTCAATACTCCTCTTTTCTGTGCCCATACGACCTGCTCCTCCTATACTAAAATGACCCTACATCTAATCATCTATCGCACAGGCTTGACTCCCTTATTCTGCCTGTGTCTCCTGTACAGACTAAACAGTGTCTCCCTATCTCTGCCTCTTTCCATTAATCATAAGGTACAATCGATCAATGACTTTAGTTTCTCTAATCTCCTTCTTTCATACCGTCACCCTTTACCTATTTTTCACTATGCACTCCTGAAGAAAGGTTGTACCTACCTGTCACTCCTGTTCTACCTACAGCATAGTGTTAAGCGGAAAAAACATGACATATTCACTAGAACCCTGCTTGAGTTCCTAGCCCAAAGGCTACTCCTGATGGCTGGTGACATTGAATCAAACCCAGGTCCACAACATAATATCCCATTAACAGCCTCAACTAAAGCAAATAAAGGCCTATTACTAGCCCATATGAATATTAGAAGTCTAGTGGGGCACCTGGCTGAGCTTGAAGCCTGGGCAAGATTGGTTAACCCTGACATCCTGTGCCTTACCGAAACATGGCTCAAACCTAATATCCTGGATGCACACTGCACCTTACCTGGGTATGTCATCATTCGTCAGGATCGAATTGGTTCTAAAAGGGGTGGGGGTGTTGCCATTTACTATAAAAATCACCTTTCGATTAAAGCGGTTCCCAATCCTGGTCCCAATATGCGCTGTGAATCACTACATGCAACACAGTCCCTAGGAGCAAAATACCTGCACATCCTGTGCTTGTACAACCCACCCAACGGTGGGCTGGAAAGTCTCCAGATCTTACTCCAACATGTGTCACAAACTGTGAAAATGAATGAGTGTGTCCTGTTAGGGGCGTTAATTTAAACTGGCTAGGACCGAATCACAGTAACCTTGCATCTCTGGTCCAAAAATATAACTTTCACCAACTCATAACTGAATGCACGAGAATGACTAACATGCAGTCAGGAGCAGCTCTTGGACTGGATTCTCACCAACAGACCTGACCATGTAACGAAACAGCTGTATTAGCGGACTCCTGACAGACCACTCTCCCACGGTCTGTCACTGGTGCTCCTGTCCACCGCCTGCTCCTCGATCCCACCTTATCACCCTTACCAACTTTGCAGTGCTGGATGTACAGGCATTTCTTTCTGACATCTCTAATATGGATTGGTCCAAAATTTACCATGCAACTAGTGCTGAGGTTGTCCTGGATACATTCCTCAACAGGTTTGGAGAGGTACAAAGGAGGCATGTACCAAAGATAAAGAGAAGGGTCAGGGGGCAACAAACAAGGTGGCTGGACAAAGATCTTCTACATAAGCTCAAACTCAGGGACAAACTTTGGAAACATTACAAATCCACTGGCCTGCCCTGAGATCATCATATATACAAGCGACATAGAAGTGACTGCAAGAAACACATCAGGCTTGCAAAGAGCAGATATTGCCAGAACCTATTAACCAGCTCCGCAAATGATACACGAAAATTTTGGAGTCACATAAAAACCTTCCTCGGAACCCCCCAAACCATCACCCCCTTGGAAATGATACTCCAAAGGGTCCACTGCAATGACTTCCTCACCATTGCCAACGCCTTCAATCAGCAATTCTCGGACCTATCTGCCATTACATCCTCTCTAAAATCCTTGCCAGTTGCCTCTCAGCCATACTCTACCATGATGAGCACCGATCCGCAACATGCCCCTAAAAGTTCATTTTATTTTAAAGCGGTTACTGGAAATCAAGTTCGCAAACTCCTGTCTGTCATATCTGATAACATTAACCCTGGCTCTGACACTCTGGAGCCATGGCTGCTGAAAATGGCTGCTCATCTCATATCCCACCCACTTGCCAGGATCTTCATGCTATCTCTCTCCACAGGCATTGTCCCCATGATTTGGAAGGCCGCCAGAATCACACCAGTTTTCAAAAAAGGGAGCAAAAATGACTTATCAAACTATAGACCTATAGCCATACTTTCGGTACTTAGCAAAATTCTCTAGAAGATAGTAGCCACCCAGGTCACCAAATTTATTGACTCCTCTAATGCGCTCTGTGAAGCTCAACATGGCTTCAGGAAACACCATAGTACTACAACTGTGCTGACAAAATTCACCTCGGATGTTCTCTCAAATATGGACAGAGGGCAGCTAACGGGGGGCTGTGTTCATAGACCTTACAAAGGCCTTTGACCTCGTTGATCATCCACTGCTGCTCACCACCCTCAAAAACCTGGGCTTCTCATTCCCAATAACAACATGGTTCAGTAGCTACCTCACCAACAGGTCTCAAGCAGTAAAAACTTAACTCGGCCATCTCTGACAGTACCACGATCAACATTGGAGTACCACAGGGCTCTATACTCGGTCCTCTCCTCTTCTCACTATTTATTAACAACCTGCCCAACATAATAACATCAGGCAACTTGCTACTTTATGCTGATGATCTAGTAATCTATGTTCACTCTGACAACATTTCCCACCTGAATGCCACTCTGTCATCAGCTTTCCACCTGGCACAACACTGGCTAGATGCGCATCGCCTTGTACTCAATGCGAGCAAAACTAAGGCCATGCTCTTTGGATCATATCATAAACTCAGAATCTGCACATCTCTACTTAACATTCCTGATGTTAACGGAACCCCCCTTGAGACTGTAAGTTCTTTCCGCTATCTTGGAATACAGCTTTACCAAAACCTCGACCTGAAGCAGCATATCCAAGAGTTTTGTAAAAATGTCAACTGTAAGCTGGGGGCTGCCTACAGGACAAATTATATGCTCACTCCAACTGCCAAACTTGCCATTGCCAGGGGAATCCTATTACCCACTCTGTCTTATTGTGCTCCCATCCTCACAATGGCAAATAAAACTGTTCTACAGAAATGGGACACCACCTTCAATAATGTCTGTAGATATGCAGCTAAAGCGCCTCGCCTGACGCACCACTGCCAACTCTATAAAGAGCTAGGCTGGCTATCCCCATCCTCCACAAGGCAATATTACCTCTGCTGGCTCTCAGTTCCATAATCAGAGTGGCGAAACCAGCCACACTGTCTGAACTGCTCCAACCTGTGATCCCATCGCGTGAGCTGAGGTCATCAGACAAGTCTTTTTTATCAGTTCTCCTCTGCCGTACTTCCAAGGGTGCTGGTGCTTTCAGGCATGCTGCCCCTTATTCTTGGAACTTGCTGCCTACGGACCTGAGAAGTGCCCCATCACACCTGGCTTTCAAGCGTGGACTACGCTCTCACCTCAACTCTATGGACCAATGCACTTGCTTGGATCCTACTTAAACTTTGAAACTTGTCTAAGTCAATCCTCCCCTTTCTTCTTCATATATTCACTAGCCCATCTCCCTCTAATTGCTCTGTTGTTATTTACAAAAATCTGTTTCTCTGTCTGCTTGCACTTTAATGAAATGTTTACAAGTCTGCCTGCACTTTAATGAAATGTTTACAAACTATTCTGTATGGCTACTCTATCCTGATCATGCCGTTATAAATTGTCTCAAGACTTGCCTAATTACTTTAATTCTATAATATGTATAGTATCCTGCCTTGATTATACTACTATGCTGTATGTCTAAAATTGTTCCTCTCTCTGACTCTATGTATAAATTAGCAATAATCCTGCTATTGTTTGATCCTCCTTCCATCCTACTGTGTTGCACTAAAACATATGATTTACTTAATGTAAGTGGGTACTGGTCCTTCCTCCCCTCTCCACTCCCGCTCTCTCCCCTACCCCTCTGAGCCCTGCCGGGTTTCAGTTCCATAGCCCCGGGTCTTTTTTGCACCTTTTCCCACTAAAGCCGTAATTAGCTGTACTTTGCCGTAGGCGCCCTCAGGTTGGCTGCTTCCCCCATTTTCAGTTCCATAACTATGGGTCTTTTTTGTGCCTTTCCTGCTAATGCCGCACTTTGCCGTAAACGCCCTTAGGTTGGCCGCATCCCCCCTTTTTTCACTAGTGGTCCTTGTTTTGCTAACCGGAGTGCAGAACTGTGCTATCCCCTGCTCTTCTGCCGGTCTATGGCCTTCCTACTGTCCATTCTTCCCTCCACTTCCCTTTTTGCCCCTCCTCCTTTACCTTCTGCCGTCTCTGTCTATACTTCTACTGTAGGTACTTGTCCCTCCCTTTCCCTCTCCCCTGCCTGCTACTCGCCCCTCTTTATTACCTATCTCTCATACCTACTATAGTCCCTTAAACCTCTGTTTCATCTTCTCACCTTTTTCACTTTACCGTACTCCTCTCCCTACCTGCTGACCATCCCCTGCTTGCTCTGCCGTCCTTTGGTTCCACATGCCCGGCTGCAGATCTCTACCTAGCACCACAAAGCCATTTTCACCGTAATTTCCCTGTCATTTTCTACCAAGCCCTTCACCCCTCATCAGAATCTCATACCGTCCCTTGCCTGCTTAAATTCCCCCTCACCTCCCCTTCCCCCACCTCTCCCTCTAAATATGTGCTCCCTCCAGTACCCTCTGCCCTTAGAAATTGTATGCCTGTACTTGTACCAATGTACCTTTTCCTGTATTGTGTAAACCTAAACTGTCCTATCTTGTACTGTAACTGTGTCTCCCGGGTCGTGCCTGAAAATAGTCACCTGTTGGCTAGTGCACCTACCCGGTTAACAAAAACTAAATAAATAAATATACACATTATTAAATACATTCTACTTTTACAAAGACACCAATCATTGTTTAATCAGCTAACAACTTAATTTGCTTACCAAAATACAACCCATTACTATTAAATTACCTTTTCCACCTAAATATGATTGACATAATATATGTAATGATGGTGCTAGCATATTTAACACTGAGTTTCAAGTAGTATTGGAAATATCTTCTCCCTCATTTGTATGGATTATTATTTATCAAAAAAGCAAAGTATTTTTAAACTTTTGAACCCAGTTCATTGTATTAAATGGTGGTAGTCTGGTGGAGTTCACACTTTCCTATATGACATGTTTTGTTGCCATGGTAGCTAAGGCACACATTTTTTTTTTATTCTTTTATCTGTTTCCACTTCAGAAAAATGCATTTAACAGCATAACTTCTAGGATGAGTGGTACTGTATTTGTTTGCTTATGATTTTATTTATTACAGTGTTTGTTATTTGCCACCATTCATGATTTTGTTTGCAGTCAAAAGTAAAGGAAAATTTTCTGTTTTGTCTTTACTTTGACACATGTGCCATCAATTCTGTTTGCTGAAAAAAATATACGGTAACTTGTTTAGAGAAATCTAAGTACAATCTATAATTTTAAATTGAATAGTTTCATTTTTCACAAAATTGTATAAATACAAGTACAATATAAGTACAATTTGTTTACATCAGTTAGAGTTTATTTTTCCCAGTTCATTTACACATTTACTTTGTGTAATTGTATGAATGTTTTATTTTACTTGTTTTTAACTTGGGATTCAGAAACATTTCATAAAAATATGCCATTACACTTATTTTACTGTTTAACTTTTGCTTGAAGTAAATTTCTCACTTTTTTTAATTTATGTTTTGGGCTTTATAGCCCATTACCTTATACTGATGATGGTTCATCTAAGGCACTTACAGAATATTGGGAGCATGCCAGCTTGGGAGGGAAGGGATGGTAATTCAGGCCAAACCAACAGCCATGCAATCCCTTCCATTTCCTGGTTCTCCAGTCCCACCACCGCACTCAGATGTTTTATGAAGTTGAACCAGGGAGAATGAGGGGATGCACCCCATTGTAGATTATTTGGGTAATTTTAGAAATGATTTTAAAACTATTACATCACCCATTGATTTAAATGAACACCACTGCTCAACTAATAGGGGCCCTATAAGTTGAGCAGTAGCTGACATTTAAATCAAATGATGCTGTAACACTAATACAATCATTTTGAAAACTACCAACATAGACTACAATGGGGCATGCCCCCATGCTCCCCCTGATTAGATATCATAAAACATCTGAATTTGGAAATAGGACTGCAAAACCAGGAAGTATAAGGGATAGCCTGGCCATCAGTTCGGCCCAAGTTATGATCCCTTCCCTCCCAAACTGGGGTGCTCCAAAAATGAATGGTCATCATCAGGGTGCCTTCCTCAAGCAACTGGTCATGGATCCAACTCGGCAGAAGGCAATACTGGACCTTGTGCTCACAAACAGGGACAGTGTGATGGGGGTAAGAGTGGGGGAGCACCTGGGGAACACTGACCACCAGTCACTGTGGTTTGAAATCACAGAAAGAGCAGAACCAAACCACACAAAAATACGTATCCTGGACTTTAGGGGGGCAGACTTTGAGAAAATGGGGAGATACTTGAAAGAGGCATTAAGGGAATGGGGCAGGAATCAGGGGTTGAGGAACAGTGGGAAGTATTTAAAATGGGGATTACAAGAGCAAACATAATTATGTATTAAGCAGGTTAGCAAGAGGAAAAGGAAGAGGAGACCATTATGGTTTTCCAAAGAGGTAGCAAAGAAATGAAAGCCAAAAGATTGCATTCAGGCAATACAAAAAGACACAGGCAGAAGGGGACAGGGAGAAGTACCAGGAGAAGCAAAGGGAGGCAGGGAGGTCAGGAAGGAAAGCCAAAGCTCAGACAGAAGAACACATTGCAAAATCATTGGGTAGAGGGGACAAAACCTTTTACAGGTACATAAGTGAAAAAAGAAAGGCAAAGGGAGGGATAGTGAGACTGAAGGGGGAGGATGGGGGCTGTGTGGAGGATGACAACAGTAAAGCTGACATATTGAACAGGTATTTCTGCTCAGTCTTTACTGAGGAAGAGGAGGGTAATGGGTCTGAATGGAGTACAAGGGGTGAGAATGGTGCAGAAATGGACACAAGTCCCTTTACACGAGAAAGGGGTCCTGAAGGAACTGGAAGTAATAAGAGTTGATAAGCAATGGGGCCAGATGGGGTGCACCCCAGGGTCCTAAAGAACTAAGAGAGGTGGTGGCTGAACCTCTTGCTATCCTGTTTAGCCAATCACTAGAAACAGGGGAGGTACCCAAGAGACTGGAGGATAGCAGATGTAGTCCCTTATACAAAAGTGGGAACAAAGAGAGGCGGGGAACTACAGACCAGTCAGCCTCACCCTCGTAGTGGGGAAGATCATGGAAGCACTACTGAAGGAGATATTGGTGGAACATCTGGTTGTCAATGGACTACAGGACCCAAGGCAGCATGGTTTCACCAGGGAAGGTCATGTCAGACCAACCTCATTGAATTTTTTGACTGGGTGACTAGGGAGGTGGATCAGGGAGGGCAGTGGACATGGCCTATCTGGACTTCAGCAAGGCCTTTGACACTGTGCCACATAGAAGACTATTGCACAAACTGGGGAATATGGGTGTGGGCAGGACAGTAGTGTGGTGGGTAGGTAACTGGCTGGGCAGCAGGACACAGAGGGTGGTGGTAAATGGCTGTCACTCCACAGAGGGAAGAGTGACCAGTGGGGTACTACAGGGATCAGTGCTGGGACCGGTACTATTCAATATCTTCATCAGTGACATTGCGCAGGACCTAGAAGGCAGAATTTCACTGTTCGCTGATGACACAAAGCTCTGTAACAGAGTAGACACACCAGAGGGTGTAGACAGAATGAGAAGGGACCTGCAGAAACTTGAAGAATGGTCAGGGTTTGACAGTTGAAATTCAATGCAAGGAAGTGCAAGATAATGCATATGGGGCACAAAACCCTGGCACAATATATCAGTTGGGGGTGAGGATATAGCATGCACCAAGCAGGAAAGGGATCTTGGAGTTATCATCTCTGATGACCTCAAGGCAGGAAACAGTGTGACAAGGCAGCAGGTAAAGCAAATAGGATGCTGGGATGCATGGCAGGGGCATCACCAGCAGGAAAGGAGGTCATAATTCCACTATACAAGACACTAGTGAGGCCGCACCTGGGTACACTGTGCAGTTCTGGAGACCTTACCTATGTAAGGACATAGACAGGGTAGAGAAGGTTCAGAGGAGGTCAACAAAGATGGTGCATGGATTGCATCACAAGTCCTATGAGGACAGGTTGAAGGCACTGAACATGTACCCCTGGAGGAGAGGAGGAAGAGAGAGGATATGATAGAGACATACAAGTATCTTACAGGGAGGAACAGGGTGCAGGAATGCACTATTTTAAGCGAAAAGATGTTCCAAGACTAGAGGGCATGGGATGAAGTTGGAGGGAGGAGATTCAGAGAAACGTGAGGAAGAATTTCTTCACAGAATGGGTGGTGGACAAGTGGAACACCCTGCCAGAGGAAGTGGTGGGGGCTAAAACAATCACGGGATTTAAGAATGCATGGGATAGACATAAAGGAATTCTGGAGGTCAGGGGCAAGGGGCAACAGACTTCCTGGAAAACATAAACTGAACTTACAAACTTAAATGGGCAGACTGGGTGGGCCATAGGCCCTTATCTGCCGACACTGTCTATGTATCTATGTATCATTATAAGGCAACAGGCTATAAAGCACAATAGAGAAACTGGGAATTTTCCTTTAAATAATACAGTAATGTCAATTAATGAGTTATTATTGGGTGTTTTATTTGAGTCTGAATGCTTGATGTATGTATAAAATTTGTTTTTCAATGTTATATATTTAATCTAGGAATTAATTAGTTGAGCAGTTAAGCATCTCTTTTCAAATTCTTCCCATGACATCGCTATATTGTTATTACATAAATCTTCCTAGTTTTTCAAATTTTATTTTAGGATCTTTAGCCTACTGAAATTATCTATCTTAACATCCTATAGAGCTGTATTCCGGGTAATACTTGATGTAATTCTTGAGTTATTATATGGAAAAAAATGTTGCCACTTATTACAGATCTTTGAAACTACTTCTTCTCATAGTATAGTTATTTTTCCCAAGTGATTTGAGGAACTCCACCACACCACAAAAATATTGAAAAGATTTTCACATTTGTTCTAACCAGCTCTGTAGTATTTCACCCTGTACACACTGAAAAAGATGCATCAAATTGGTCATTATAAGAATTTTCAATGCTGTGCTTCTGTCCCATAAAGATAACTATTTATCTTGTTAGTTATCAAATAGAACTTTCACTCTCTCTGAGAACATTAACAAAATAATTTCCAGACTTTTACATACATCATTTGTTAAAGAGATACCTAAATATTTAATCATATTTTCAATTTTCATTTCACTTAGTACTGTACTTCTTTTGTTTCTATTCTTAAATATGTTATATGTAATACTATTGATTTAGATTTCTTTAATTGGTAACCAGAAAGTGTAGAATACCTCTTATACTCTAGCACTAACACCGGAAATGATGGACTGGATTTTCAATGGCCCAATGCAAGCTGTGACAATGGCAGCTTGTGCCAAGTGCAGTGCACCCAGGACCCTGTTTCCAAATTTCTAAATTACAGGGTCCCGGCGCCTAAGTCCCATGGCCTACAGCAAAGGGGGTGCTGTGCCAGATGAATGGCACACACATCCAGAATGCCGCAACGGCTGTGGGGAGTCTGCACACCCATGACAGGGGCTGGCAACCAGGCCCTTGCTGGTCTAAGGGTACTTGGCACTTGGTTCCAGGGGGTCTTTCAAAATCCAGATCTGAGGGCTGCAGCAGTCCAGGTCTGTCGCAAGCCCCAAGTGCCATGCCGCAGCTACTTACATGGTGCAAGGATGCCGCTAGCACACTTTGGTGTAGACAGCCTGCTGGGTGATGCAGGCTGCCTTTCAAATTCCCACTTGGCACATCCCTTGGTGCAGATTGTCCTTGCGTCAGACCTGTCTGATGCAAGCACCTTCTATCAATCTAAGGCCTTTGAAAATCTGGCTCATGTTTTTGTATTAGATTGGAATACCAAAATATCAGCTGTATCTACATTTAGTATGAACTGGCCTTTCGAGTGTGGCATACCTGTAATTGTTGTGTTTTCATAGATGTGATTCAAAAAGGGTTTCAGACTTAGAATAAATAACACTAGGGATAATGGGCATCTTTTGGCGCAACTTGTTCTGCATTTTTAGTGGATCTGATTTGTATTGATAAATTTTAAAATCTGCTTTTGTGTTTGTATACAGAGCTTTCATTGGTTGTGTCATAATATAAGGAAACCCTGACATCTATTGATTTAAACATAAAAGTCCAGTCTAGTAGCATTTTACTATCATGCTCCACTATGGACAAATGCCTTACCTCCTAATGTTTTATCAATGCCACATCTATTGGATCATTCAAATGCAGACTCCAGCAGCACCTAGCAAATTCTAGTGAATGTGAAAGCTACCATTAGCACCCTCCCGGAGCATCAACCAACTACCTGCACTTACCTCCTGACAACTCATAGGGTGAGAGACCCCAATCCCAGTACTTTAGGTTACACCTACCCCCCAATCATGACATTGCTCCCACTTACCTACCTCCTCAGATGCTCCCAACTCCCTTACTCATTCCACCCATGTTTGCAACCCCCCTTACTTCTTCTCACTTCTGAGAGCTTCCAAAGTAGGGTGTTAACCTCTGACACCAGCTAGCTGCTATACTGCCTAAGCTGTTTAATGCTGTTGTACCCTGTAACTTACCTGTACCATATGTAACCTTGTCATCTGTGTTGTATTGTCTATGTAACTGATGTGGAACCTATAAATGAGCATCTGCTCACTGGTGTAATCCAAGACCGCAATAAAAAAAAAAGTAGGTCCAATGCTATTGTGTGCATGTCTTGGGGCTAGAAGGAAGAAATAACAGATTGGACATCACTTAATCCCTCAAAATGCTTCTATATTTAACAAACCCTTTTTGATCTAAGTGTAATATTTTTGGTATTTGATTTTGTATTCTTATAATGATTAGTTTTGCTATTATTTTATAATCAGTATTTAAACGTGCTACTGGGCAGCACTTTTCTGGATATGAGAAGTCTCTGTTTTCTTTCAGTAGTACAGTAGTATTATATTGACTTGTCATAAGGAGGGAGGTGGTTGAGTCCCATCTATAATTTCCTGTACCATATTTTGTATCTGTGGGATCAACTGCTTTCTAAATGCATTAAAAAAATTCAGCAGTAACACTGTCGGATCCTAGTATTGAGTTCTTTTTCATTGCCAAAATTGCCTATCTTATTTCATTTTTTGTAAAATTATTAGAAGATATTTCAATTGGTGTAAATCTTGCCTCTGCTAGTTAATCAGTTATTTTGTTTATGTTCTTATTGTTACCCTGTTGTAAATGGTTTTATAATAATCTTGAAATATTTTTGGTATGTCTTCATGGTTTTATAATAATCTCAAAATATTTTTGTACTGTTCCTCATCTTTTGTAAAAGTAGAGTCTTCTGAATTTATTGATATTTGGAACTGTGCTGTATTCTCTTTGTTTTTTCAATGCATAGGCTAATGATGTGCCAGATATATCAGCATGAAAGTATAGCTTTCAATGCATAGGCTAATGATTTGCCAGATATATCAGCATGAAAGTATAGCTTATTTGTTTATCTTGAGTATGTTGTTTCCACTTCAAATGTTATTCTTTCTTTTTTCCTTGTATTTTAAAGTCTAACTTTTCTGATACAGAATTATTGCCTCTACTTATTTTTTCTTGAAGATCTTATATCTCTTGATCTAAATTTGTTATTCTTTTCTCTTTGATTCTTATTAATTCCACATTTAAAGGAGACTATTGCCCTTGCATGGTAACACATCACTTCAGTGAAGCAAACAGTGGAGGAACTTCAGCTAGTCAAATACAGTGCAAACAATTATCACGAGCAGTACATTATAGCGACTGTCAAACACAGTGAGCAGTACATTATAGTGACTGTAAATCTCAGTGAGCTGTACATTGCTACTTACTCTAGTGTCCATGAGCAGTGTGGTGTTGTAATCCTAGAGATGAAGGGGGTTGGGGGTGCAGCTCCCTGGCGTACAACACTAGACAAATTAAGTGGTTGCAGCTCTCTGTAATTGTGGTATAAATGGGGCTGTTGGATGGCACCCACAGGATGCAAGATGGCCATGGAGTTCGTAAGGAGTCCGAAGTTCCTTGAATATATTAAGGAGGAACAGAGGATGTCTGAGGTTCGGATGGCTCAGATCATGTCTGGTGCATTGGCTTCGACTAGTTGGAGGTATTACCAAGATCCGACAGAGCGCTTAGAGTAGGTCATGAGAGAATATGCGATACAACCTGGTATGGAATATCGGTTAGGTCTAGCTTTCAATTTCCAGATGCAGGACTTATTTTGCTAGTCACCAACCATGCTGATGAGTTCATGTAATAGAAAACTGTCACATCTTCACTGTTTTGACCTTTTCCTAGCTTTTGTTTGAACTGGTGCATTTGCTGTCATAGTGTGGTTTGATATATACATTTCTTTTATAATGCATTCTAGTGTTTTGATAATTAATTTTCTGTTTGCTAAGACTTAGGCCAGTCTTGAAAAAACACTGACATGTCTTGCTGTATAGGTATATTTTTTTCTGGGTATCTGTCCATGTATTGCATAGGTTATGTTGACATAAAAAATCCTTAATGCTATTGGCAAGGTGCTTATCTTGTAGCGAAGGTCTAGTTGATTTGTCTTTACTGGGATTTAGAAAGGCATTCAAGTCTCCTCCTATCAGTATGTCTTGAATGTTTAGTTCAACAATACCTTTTGAAATAAACAAATAATTCAAGTCAGCCACAAAAGGACAATATACTGAACCAATTGCCATCTCTTTACCACATAAAGTATATTTAATAAGAACCATTTGTCCATCACCATCTTTCCACTGTTGACTAAATTTAAAATGCAAACTTCAACCTATTATTATTGCTTCTACCCCACTATCTGTAGTTCTGTCAGAGTAATACATTTGATTTGCCCAATCCCTTTTTAATTTCTGATACTCTTTTGAATGTATCTCTTGTAAAGCACATTTTTTCTGCATTATTTTCTTTTGCAAATAAGACTGAATCCCTTTTCTTGTTGTTATTCAGACCTTTCACATTCAGTGATGTAATGATAACGCTAGGACCATTTTTCATATTTGCATTATTAATCCTTACAAACATTACAGAATATAGAACAACAAACCCTTTTAATTGCTTCCCTGCCACTTTTCTTTTCCATTTTCCCATTATTATATATTTTACCAGTTTCACTTAAAATGGTTCTGCTTGCTTCTTTGTTTTTTTTTTTAGATGGTTATTTTGTAAGTTTTATGGCATTTATGTCTGTGATAAAATTAAAAATGGAGTATGTTATTCTTTAGTAATAGGGAGCAACTATCTTTTGTCACTTTCATAAGTTGAAAATGCATGCCCTTGGTACCTGTACTGATCTGCCTTATTATGACATTTCTCTAATGGTTGACAAGTCCCTACTTTTTCTGGGACTATTAAAAATCAGTTTTTATTTAATTTAGTCATACAACTCTTATTCTTTAGCATTTGTTTTCAAAACAAAACATTACTCAATCTTCTCTCATCTGTTAAGTAAGATGATTAGTAGTTCAAATGTTTTTATGTTTTACAGAAATAATATATTAAATAATATTTTTTTACCACTTTACTGTTTGTTCATATTTCTTTTTACAGTAAGAAGCATGCCACTAGTCAGATACATATCCCTTTGTTTCAGATTTTTAAATAAGCATATATGCCCATCTTCCTTTTCCTTTCCATCCCAATGCTTGTTTTAGGAAGTTAGTAATTAAAACATATTTACCTTAGGTTTGAATGGAGATCAGGCTAGGGGATGGAGGGAGGGGATTGGGGGGGCAGCTGCAGTAGCTTTCAACTGCAAACTGCACACTTGGGCAGACTTGATAGACCTGTGAGCCTTTTCTGATGGCTATTTTGTATATTCGTATGAATAATGTAATCATCTAAAGGGGTTATATTGGATTTTACTGTTTCATAGACTTTATGTCTCATGTCCAAATTTCAAACAATATTAGGCCCTCTGTGGCACAAGTGATGAATCCTCTGACTTTTGCATGCTGTCCTGTTTTAGTGTTTTTAAAAACTTTAGTTGTTTTAACATTTGGACAGTATATGCAATTGCCACATTTGTGACATGCATCATTCCTTGATGGCAACCACACTCTGGGTCTATCTGGCATAGGCTGCACCAAACACACCACCCTGTCCTATGTGTTTCTTCCCCTCCTATGTACCATTCTGGGATATGTGTCTTTGATCTCTGAAACCAGGATCCATACTGACTATGTATCAGTGTTTTTTAAATAATTCCACTTATCTTGTTGTACTGGGCACTGTAAGTGGTAATAAATTCATTTCCGGGTCATTTATTTTTTGGACCCTTTCAGATAACAATTCACCATGAGTTACACTGTCCACTTCCTCTCTAGCCTTACATATAAGTTGCTCTGAGTACCCCCTTTCCAGTAACCTGTTCTCCAGTTCATTGGCTCAGTTATTATATGTCTGCTCATCCCCACTGTTCCTTTTTGTTCTGGGATCTTGTCTCACATCTTCTTTATTGGTGAATACATTGTGTTTCTTTGCTTAAAATCTTCTTCTGATTGCATACGTGATAAAATAGGAAATATTGAGGTTGTGAATTTCAGTTGTGGGAGGCTAGAAAACAGTCTATTTTTGATTTATTAGATGTTAAAGATGGATTTTGCAAGTGAGTATCCTTCTCCAAATGTTTCATTTTTGTTTTTGTTTTAAAGAGTTTACTCTTCTGGGCTGTGAATTAATCCTTTCTGCTCTTGGCTCAGGTGATCTTTTTTTTTTTTTTCTTATTTTTGTCTATGTGTGAAAATTTACAGTGTTAAAATTAACCCCTGTCTTTCTCCTTTTTATAAAGTACCTAGTTGTTGATCTCAGTGTCCCAATGGTAGTGGAAGAATGTACAGAGGTCCATCAGTGTCTACTAAATTATGTTAAATTATGTACTGCTTGCTTTACGCTATCTTACTGAGGCTAAGTACTGGTAAAGTTGGCTGTCATTTCCTACTTGTCACTCACACAAGTATCAAGGCTATTATACCACTTTGAAGGATTTTTTGGAAGTCATTAGACTCTTTGGATCTTGTCTGCTTTGTTTTCTTCTTGCGGTAACCAAACAATAAACCACTGTCATTTTTTTATTATTATTATTTTAGGATACACAAGTTAATAAAGATTTAGTTTTTGCAGTATTGGTCCTTGTAAGAACAGATCCAGAAGGAAATGCTTTGATACCTTTTACTGGACCAGCATAGATGTTACAAAAAGAACAATGTGCTTAAGCTTTCGGACTAACAAAGTCGTTCCTCGGAAGCTTATCAACATAAGCTTCATAAGCATGACCCCTCAAACCAGGATAACTGTGGCAAACAGTACCCTGCTTCCCTCACTAGTTTTATGGTGCCCCTATACTCCAGTTTCTTAGAAACACTGAAATTAAAAAAACTAGATGTTCTTTACAACAAAATAAACTGCTTTGCATCACAATTCCCTCCATGTAGACACCATTGTGGGGTCTTCTCCTCTCTGAATTGGCCCAAACTCAACAAAAGAATGTCCTACACACTCCTCTGCCTTACTTACAAATTCACTAGGGATACACTCCATCCAGTCTCAATGGTCTAGTAACCTGAAAGTCCCAGTCATGATCTCTGCATTCCTTAGGGTTAGATATCCTCTACATCCCTAGTGTCAAAACCAATTTGGGTAAAAGGTCCTTTATCTATTCTACCCCCAATTACTGCCATGTACTACCTGCCTCCTTAATGAACTCCTCCTCCCTTAGCAGCTTCAAGAAAGGCCTAAAAAACTACATGCTGGAGCGGGTGGCAATGCACTTGTTACCACTGAACCTAAACTGCCCCCTGACTAGTTTTCTTACATAGAAACACAGAAACATAGACTTTGACGGCAGATAAGGACCGCTTGGCCCACCCAGTCTGCTCATTTCCCTACCTACTGGATAAGCTGCAGATTCTAGTTAACCAACAGCCTACTTTCTGCAACCCCCCACTACAATTGCCTTGTGTCTGTCCCATACATGTTTGAATTCCCCCACTGTTTTAGCCCCAACAACCTTGCCTTACCTTATATGCACTATTCCACATGCTGAGTGCTGTAACCCAAAAGCTACTGTGTTTTTTTCTGCACGTCACTAATGTTTATCCTTCGTGTTGCTACCTGACTTAGTCCTCTATGCTTTGTTGTCCTCCAATTTCTGTAACATGTCTGTGATTTATAATAATGTTAACTCCTGTGAACTGTGATTTGTGATTTATTCTGGTATCTTTGTAC
Organism: Neoceratodus forsteri; assembly: GCA_016271365.2. Lineage (NCBI taxonomy): Eukaryota > Metazoa > Chordata > Ceratodontiformes > Ceratodontidae > Neoceratodus > Neoceratodus forsteri. The sequence goes on along the minus strand of CM028133.1, from coordinate 743,713,040 downwards.
AACATCATGTCCTGTCTGTAACTAATTCTGGGTCACCCATGAAAAAGGGACCTTTGGTCTCAGTGAGCTTACTCAGTTATCAAAATTCAATAAATAAATAAATATATCTGACTTTATGCACGTCTATATGAAATTAATAAGACAGTTCTGTCAGAATTTGCTCATTCTAGTTTTACTAGTTTTTATTCTAATAACAGGCACTACACTATTTAAAATGTCAAAACATTGGGACACCGAAAATGCTGAACTCTGTAACACCATACTGTATATGCACTGCAAAGGATCTTGTGCTGCAACTGCTCCAAATTCCAGATATCACAGGTATCAGTGCTAATGCTTAGGGATTATGCTACAACAAAACAACCCAAAAACATAGTTTTTTATACTTTGTCCCAGCTTTTCCCCTTTCTTTTTTTGAGAAATGCCAGTGTACTGCTCAGAAAGAAACATCACTCCCAACACACAGCTTCAACCTCGGCAGTATCGTTCATCTTTAATTTATTTTTTTTCCACCAAACTACAATATACAGTAGCTATACTTTCTGTGTTTCTTGATTTGTGCAAATGTCTTGAAAATTACTTAACAGACACAGCTTCTGATCATGCCAAATCAGGATTTGCAGTTTGAGATAACAATGTTAAGTGATATGTTAAGCAGACTTTTATTTGCATATCTCCTGAATCTCCATTATTAGAATCTCATGTTAGCCAACAAATTAGATATATTTAAAGTTTCATTGTACTTCTGAACAGAATCAAGCTGTTTCAATCAAGAGTTCAAGTATAATACAGTAGCCAGAGACATGGTCAGATATTTCCAGATATTTCACAAAATTGTTAAAGCGTTTCTCTCTGCTGCCCCTACTGTGGAACTGCAGAAAGCAAGAGATTTCTCCAGAAATTTCACAGAAATTTCAGGAAATATCTAACCATGTCTTTGGCTGTGACTTGTGCAAACACAGAGCAGGTTTTTTCCTACCGGACCTCACTATAAATGGATGTTTTCTCTACAATGTTTTCTTCTTGGTTCTGCTTCTATGTGCTGGATTTTGTTTCATTAGTTTTCTATTACACCTGGAGTCATACCATGTTCAAATCAGGCACTGGTTCAATGCCAGTTCATTACTAATTCAATGCTCATTTGAATTCAGATAAGAGACAGGTGAGATTAATTTTTGAACTGCAGCTTACACTTTCTAGTATGGCTATTCATTAGAGGGCAGTTAAAATTTATATTTCTGAAGAAGTTTTAACTGTAAACTCATAATGCTTTCAACGCTATTTCCACCCCCAATGGTAGGATGGTAACAGTCATTAAAATGGCAGACTAGATGGGCCTAGCAGTTATTATCTGCCATCAATTTTCTTTGTAAAAGACAATAACTTATTTGTTGTTATACAAGATTAATTTTTTCATTCTAACCTGTCTCCAAATCTTTCATCTCAGTTAGCCACCACTGCAGTCTTTGGGAGCTGACTGGAAACATGACAGTCCCCATCACTACCCAACATCATTCTCCTCATTCCTAATTTTTGGTGCTCTGTAAAACTGGGAGCACAGAGAGTGTACCGGAATATGGACTGTCTCTTCTGCATCGGGGTTTTGTTGCTTGTCAATGAAGAATAACCTTCTGTAAACTGTCTTTTTTTAAGGCTGTGTAAGACATGCCTGTTTTAATTGCATAAGTATTCATTTATTTACATGTCACAATTTGCACAGTACTGAAATACAGTATGGCACTTTAATTACTTCTCCATTTATACTGTCACACTATTTTGGGAGGGGACATTGAACAGTTGATTGATTGATATTAATGAGCACTCTTTTAAGTTTCCACTTGTACCCACATAGCACCACTGCCTGAGGAAGCCTGTAGTATGCATATACCTATGGGGCAATTTTTTCCCCTGTGTTCAGTTATGTTGCAGTAAAGAGCACCTCACCCCAAGGTAAGGACTTGGATTTTCTTTTTCTGAAGAGTCATCAGAGAAAAACTGACAACAGGGGTCTGAATTAAAGCTGATCAAAGTTATCAGTGTTCACATTCACTCAGCCTTACTTCCCAGTCCTGACACCTTCTTCTTTGACTAGTGCCCTCATTGCTCATTTCCATGGAGAAGCCTGAGGGGTATCTGCAGCTATAGAAATCTGCATCCTGCATGGCAGAGTGAGACCTGGGACTTGATGGGGCCATTAGCCTATGACTGTTAATGTTTTCTTCACTGTTCTTCTCCTATCATTCCCACCTCCTCCAAGTAGACTTACTCGGATCGCACCATTCTAGTACTGAAAATGCCAACTACATTTGGTTACTCACTGCTTTGGACTATTCCCAACACCTTTCCAAAGAATCACTGTTGCAGCCTAATAGGCTACAAAGCATCAGTAAGGATGCTACTCCCTTGCACCTCTCAGTGATCACACACCTGCTTGTTTTCACCCTCAGAGACAGATTAAGGTCTACTGTAAGGCAGGATATGGATGAATCAGTTCGGTGAGAGATGCAGTGCAAGGGAGGTCTGACTGAGTAGCCAGGAAATGGCGTGCCACTAACCCCTCCAAAAAATCAAGATACATGGTCAGGGGAAACAAAATGTGAATTACATATTGACAGGAATAGTGGGTATGGGGCATGGGAGGGGGTACACTTGAAAGACCCTGTCAGCTCCTGATATAGGCCAGGAACTGACAATTTAAACATTTTATTTTTTATTATTTGTCGTACTGGGAAAGAATGAGGTAGGTGGGGAAAAAGCCCTTTAAAGTTGTCATTTAATACCTTTAGGTCAAATAACAAATAGAGGGCTGTTTGGGAACTGTTCCCAAACATTCAGAAAGTCCATTATTTGTGGAATCCAGGAAATACTATTTGTACCATTCACTGTCCAAAGGGTCACCAGCACAAAGGTATGAGACAGACAATGAGTTGAGAAATGAGACAAACAGGATGGTGGAACTTGAGGAGGTATTAACAGTGGGGGACGTCAATCTGTCAGATGTACTATAAATTGGAGCATCCCAACTGCAGTGAGCACAAGGATCCAGGCTCTGGTGAAAAGGATGCAGGAGGCATTATTGAGTCAGATACTTATAGATCCCATTAGGGAGGGGGCCATATTAGATCTAGCCCTGACAAACAGGGTCAGCATATGGCTGGTGATGACAAGTAAACATACAAGAATAGAGACATACAAAGAAGCCAGCAGAATAAGTCCATTTTGTCTATCTAGCCAGCTCATATTGCAGGGTCTACAGCTTAAGCTACTGATCCTGCCCCCCTCCCCAATCCTCCCATCCATTCCATATGCCCCTCACATGACCCTAACTTTCCCCTTAAGGCTGTTCCAGCCTCTCTTGAAGCTGCCTACCATCTTCAATGAGACCACCTTTTCCATCAGCATATTCCAATTGGCCACCACCATCTCTGTGAAGAAATATTTCCTAGCCCCCCTTGTAAACCTCGACCCTCCAACTTAAGACTGTGTCCCTTCATGTTTGGTTGTCATTCAGCATAAAGAAACCCGCCTTATCCTCCCTATTGAGCCCCTTAAAGTACATGAAGGTCTCAGCCATGTCTCCTTTCTCCCCTCCTCCAGGGAATAGATGTTCAGAATCCCCCACTGCTCCTCATATGCTTTACTCTGCTGGCCCATGATCATCCTAGTTGCCCTTCACTAGATAGTCTCTAGCAAGTTAATGTCCTTTTTAAGGTGTGGGCACTAGTAGTGCACTCCATACTGCAGATGTGGCCTCACCACTGACCTGTACAAGACAGTATAACCTTCTCTTGCCTACTGCTGAGCTCCCTGGCTATGTAGCCCAACATTTTATTTGCCTGTGTTGCTGTTTTCCTGTGCTGAATGTAGTATTTCAGGTCACTAGTGATCACCACCCCCAGATCCTTCTCCTCCTCCTCCTCTGTTGAAGATACCTGGACCCCTCCAAGGTTGTACTCTGTCCTGGGATTCTTTGGTCCTATATGCACAACTTTGCATTTCTTTGCTTTGAAGCCAAGCTGTCCAGTCCTGGACCACCTCTCAAGCTTTTCTTGGTTGTCCTGTAGGTCCTGTATTGCTTTGGCTGTGTCCATCCACCCACAGAGCTTAGTGGTATCCATAAATAGGCACATTTTGCACTTAATGCCATTGCCAGTATCACCAATGAATACATTGAATAACACTGTTCCCAGAACTGAGCCCCGTTGGAACCCACTGGTGACCAATGTGGTGCTAGATAACTCTCCTCCCACTACCACCCTCTGGGTCCTGTTCCACAGGAAGTACTCTGCCCATCTGGTCGTCTTCTTCCCAACCCCAGAATCTACCAACTTCCTGATCAATCTCTTGTGGGGTACAGAGTCAAAGGCCTTGCTGAAGTCCAGGTAAAGGATGTCCACTGCTTGGACCCTGTCTACTGTTTTAGTGATGTAGTCAAAGAAGTCAATAAGTTTCATTGGACACAACCTCCCTCCCATAAATCTATGCTGCCATGCATTATGGAGACCATGATCCTCTGGATACTCTACCAACCTTTCCTTCAGTATGGTCTCCATGAGCTTGTACGTGACTGAGGTCAGACTGAGTAGTGTGTAATTCCCTGGCTCATTTCTGGGACCACTCTTATGGAGGGGCTTCACACATGCCATTCTTCAATCTTGCAGTACCATGCATGTCTCCAGTGAACTACTGAACAGGCCCACCAGTGGCCCCACAAGTTCCTCTACCATTTTCCTCAGCACCCTTGGGAGTTTGCCATCCGGGTCTGGTGATTTGTCCACCAAAATGCTAGTAGCCCTTCCCTCAATCTATCCTCCTCTACCATTACATCTGCCCCCCCGCTACTCTTCTCCCCCTGTATTCACCAGTCTGTCTTTCTCCCTGGTGAAGACAGAACAGAAGTATTCATTCAGTACCAATGCTTTTCCCTCATTCTTCTCCACCCATTCATTCCATTTAGGAAGCCTAACAATCCCATCCTTCTTGTCCCTTTTTTCACTTATATAGCAAAAAAAGGCCTTCTTCCCCTTCTTAATTCGCTCAGCTATCTGCAGTTCCTTCTGAGCCTCAGCCCACTCAGCTACCTTACTTGCCTCCATAGACAACTTTAACTTAATCTCCCTATCCTCCTCTCTCTTGGTCTTGCTGAATTTCCTAAAGGTTAACTTCTTGTCCTTTGCTACCTGGGAAACCTCAGTAGAGAACCAGCTTGATGCTTTGGCCCTTGAGTTCTTCCCCTTGAGTGTAACACACTTCTCTGTGGCAACCATTATTTTCCCTCCTTAATAATGAGCCACCTTTGGTCCCAACCCCATATCTGGTCTGATGCCCACCAGGTGCCTCCTTAGCACTTCACCCATCTTCCTGAACCCCTGTGTTAAAGCGATCACAGGACTATGTGGTTGAGATCAAGCTTACAACCAATGGGGTTCACTCTGGGATTAAGGACCTGGGCTTTAGAAGGGCAAATTTTGGGAAGATGAGAGAGGTGGTGGGTGATAAACTACTGAAAGTAGAGGAGGCAGTAAGAATAGCTAGAAAATAGGATCTGATTAATAGGGGCATACTGGAGGTGACAGATGAAATGAAAATGAAATAAAATGAAACTTTATTTATATGGTGCCTTTCTTAAAACCAAGGCACCTTACAATAATTTAAAAACAATAAATAAGTACAAGTCCATAAATAATCTATAAATTTATAAATCTGTGCTCAATTCACAATCATTAATTAAAATTAATCTTTGCCCATAAATAGGTCTTTAGGGCCTTTTTAAACTCTTTCACGGTCGCACACTGATGAAGCGGATGGGATAGAGAATTCCAGAGGGTCAGAGCAGCAAACATAAAAGCACGAGCACCTGATGATTTTAGAGAGACCCTAAGAATCTCTAGCAACCCCTCGTCTACCGAGTGGAGAGATCACCTAGGGCAGTGGAGAACCAAAAGCTCTTTCAAGTAGTCCAGACTCAGTCCATGTAGGGCTTTGTAGGTCAAAAGACCAACTTTAAAGGAGATCCACCACTGAATTGGCAGCCAGTGCAGATCGCATAGTACCAGTGAAATATGACAGGCATGGGATGTACCCATCAATAACCAGGCTGCAGCGTTCTGCACCAGCTGCAAGTGGCGGATATCAACCCCAGGAAGCCCTAGATAAATGGAGTTGAAATAATCAAGGTGTGAGGTCACAAAAGCATGGACCAATGTAGAGAGGTCAGTGGGCAGAACAAGGTGCTTAATCCTGGTGATGCTCCTAAGATTGTAAAAGGAAAATTTGACAACTGCTGACACCTGTGAATGCAGTGTCAGTTCATTGTCAAAAATCACCCCCAGGTTCCAAACCCATTCAGAGGTAGGGAGCTGGATACCACCCATAAATAAACCTGAGGATAAACCAGCTCCCACCCCCATCTACCCTATGACCTGGGTTCACAGCCATTACCTCCATCTTCTCTGAGTTCAACTTCAGCCAGCTTGAACTCATGCGGCCTTGGATTTCAGTGAGGCAGCTATTAATGACTGAGAGAGCTCTATCCTGGTTGGGTGCAAAATACAGGTAGAGTTGGGTATCATCTGCATAGCAGTGAAACTTCAGCCCATACATTCTTACAATGTCTCCGAGGGGCAGCATATGCACTGCGAACAACATGGGGGACAGCACCGAGCCCTGGGGAACCCCACATGACAGAGAGAGAGAGTGGGCAGGAAGAATTTAATCCAGACACCACTCTCTGAGTTCTGTCAGTGAGGAAAGATCTAAACCAGCTGAGGACTGTCCCCGACAGACCACAAAAAAACCCCAGGCATGCAAGAAGTACCCCATGGTCCACAGTGTCAAAGGCTGAAGAGAAATCAAGAAGAATGAGAATGGAATGATTCTTCTGATCTCTACCCATCAGGAGATCATTGAGCACCCAAACCAGCGCAGTTTCAGTACTATGCCTCTTTCGAAAACCAGACTGGAGGGGTGCATAGATGTCATGGATGGTTAGATGGTTCTCCAATTGTGCAGCCACCACTTTCCCAATAATCTTCCCAACAAAGGGAAGATTAGAGATCAGCCTGTAGCTAGCATGGCAGTCGGGGTCCAAGGAAGCTTTCTTCAGGAGGGATGTCACCATCACCTCCTTCAGAGAGCTAGGAAACTCATCCATATCCAAAGAGCACCAGACTATCCATGCTAGAACCAGGCAGATAGTATCAAGACAACCCTTTATCAGGGAAGTCGGGCCCGGATCTAAACTGCAGTACATAGGGCGCATACTATGGATAATCCTCATGACATCGATGAACTCAGGCCAGTCAAAGAAACTCCAGGAGAGACTGCAGGGAGCAACCAAACACCGATCAAAGGCTTCTCTCATAGAGGGAGCACGTTGGAGTGCTGCCCTGATGCCAGCCACCTTATCCGCAAAGAAGTGAGCGAGCTCATCACACTCTATTTGTGAAAAAGCTTTTTTAACCTGAAGACAGGCTGGGTTGCTCAGTCTGTCAACAATTCAAAAAAGCTGAGCTGGTCGGTTCTGAGCAGCTGCAATCTCTCTGGACAGGAATTCTGCCTTCTTATGAGAGATTGTGGAGTGATAGAATTGGTAATGTTCCATCAATCTAAGATGGTCGGCATCAAGGGCAGTTCTCTGCCACCAATGCTCTAATCTTCATCCTTGTCATCGCATCTCCTTCAAGGTCCCATCAAACCATGGAGACCGAGGCTGAAGGGGGAGAGGATGAACATGAACAGGAGCAATTTGATCAAGAGCCGAGGAGATGGCCCTATTATAGGCCAGCACCAGGGCATCAGGATCATTGCTCACTTCAGGAAACTCTGATAGGCTAAGCACCGCTGCCAGACCCGAAGAGCTAATATCTCATAAAGAGCAGTACTTAACCATCTCCACAGGGGTAGGCCTACAGTGGGGGGTGCAAAAACTGAAGCCCACAGTGTAGTGATCTGACCAACTGACAGGTTCCACCCCCACGTCAGTGGCCTCAATCCCCAGGAGGAAAACTAAGTCCAAGGAGTGACCACTTTTATGCGTGACAGAAGTAACCACTCGTGTGAGACCCAAAGATGTCATTAATTGGAGGAAGTGTTGTCCAAACTGTGAATGTTCATCATTGATCCAGGCATTGAAGTCACCCAGGACCATCAGCCTGGGAGACTCAAATGCAATGTCCATGATGAAGTCGGCTACTTCCTATAGAAAACGTTTCTCATCCCTTGTTGGATGGTAGATGAGAACAATTCTACAACCCACACCTGCCACTATGGTGCACTCAAAGGACTCAGCTTCCTCAACTGGTACATCTGTGAGTCCCAGTTCGGTCTTGAAACAGACCACAACCCCCCCCCATGGTCCAACCTCAGGCGGTGTAACACTAAGTACCCAGCTGGAACTGCTGCCTCCAAATCTGGACCAGAATTACCATCCAGCCAGGTCTCGGCAATGCAAGCCAGATCCATGGACTCCACAAGATCTGCAATAACTGCAGTCTTGTTCCTAATGGATCTGGCATTGCACAACACTGCTCCGGTTGGATGGGCCGCTGGAGTGGAACAGACCACTTGCCCAGAACCATTAATAGTAGTGGTGCCCTTGGGTATGGGAACTAGACAAGGATAACCTTGCTCTGGAATCCATTTCACCCCAGGGCGTCTTCTGGTCCCTACAACTCCAATCCGATGTTCCCACTCATTCGGCCTCCACTGTCCACACCCCCTAAAACCCCTCCTCCCCTTTATGTACATTCCCCAGCACTCTACAGTGCTGGTAAGTTGACAACTGTAATGGCACAGGGGAGAAAGGGAGGAGGGCATGGAGAATGGAGGATGAATAGCGTACGACCATGGTGGCAGACCCTCTATACATAATAAAACTAGACCCCAAACAGTAACCCAAATAAAAATAATTAAATAAAATAAAAAAATTAAAAGGTCTCAGCACAAACATTGTGGGGAAGAGTAGATGGGGAAATAAACCATTATGGTACTCAAAGAGTGCTGTGGAGACAGTAAAGAAAAATGCAAGACAATTATTAGGTATACAAGGTATAGAGGGAGTCAAACAGGTGACAACAGGCGTACATACAGTATCAGGAAAAAACAAGCATTTGTCAATGCCAAATGTTGCTTGCTTGTATGTGCTGTTTAGGTATTTGGAAGTCATTGAAGTGCAAATATTGAAAATTCGCGAACTTACAAGCGTGCGTAGGAACTGTGCAATGCATGCATGTAAAACAGTCATTTATTAGGAATTTTTTCACCAAATTTTCAACATAGCCATTTCAAGACCTCTGCTCATGAACAGTGTCAATGTGATTTTCTTAATGTGTCCCATACATGGATTTTGCACACCAACTGCACCATTGTGCGCTACATGAGCGGAAACACATTTTGGTCAAGATGTGAAAAATGACAGCTGTACTGCTCATAAGGAGGTGTGGTAAAATGGCAATGTTGAAAATCTGGAGTGAAAATATTGAAAATTCGCGAACTTATGAGCATGCGTAGGAACTGCGCAACGCACACTCGTAAAACAGTCATTTTTAGGAATTTTTTCACTAAATTTCAACATAGGCTTTTTGAGAGCCCACCTTATGAACACTGGCAGTGTCGTTTTGTTAATCAGCCCTGAAAGGTGATTTTGCGCAGTGACGGCGAAATCACCCTTCGGGCCCCATTAATGCCATGACAGTGCAAGAATTCATGAGGAGGGGTCCCAAAAACCCCATGTTGAAAATTTGGGCCCAAAATTCCCAAAAATGCCTGAGATATGCAACAAAATTGAAAAAATCCTATTTATTCCATTATACAGCTTACCGGCATTTCCTCAGTTCGCAGTCGGCTTTGAAGAGTGCAGACATGTTCCCGGTCCACCGATGATCGTCGCGCCGAACTCCAGAGGTAAGTATGGGGTGAGGGGTGTGGGGAGGCAGAGGTGCGCCAGTGGGTGGGTGCGTGTGGGGGCAGTGAGACTGCGAGGACCGTTTTTATTTACAGGTTTTTTTAAATTAAGATGACACGGGACGTTTGCCACGCTGGGGTGGGCTCCCAGAGTGGCAGCTGGAAAGGCTGTTTGGGGGGGCTGGAGCTGATGGGGGATTGGGCACCCCCATCGGCCATAACAAGATTTGCCACGCTGGGATGGGCTCCCAGCGTGGCACCTGGAAAGGTTTTGGAAGGGGGATGTGCAGTCATGGAGCCAACGGAGGATAGGGCACCCCTGTTGGCTATAACATTTTTTGCCAAGCTGGGGTGGGCTCCCAGTGTGGCACCTAATCAGCTTTTGTTGAGGGGGCGTGGAGCCGATGGGGGATTGGGCACCCCCGTTGGCCATACAGTGTGTGGGGGGGAGGGAGCGCATCAGCAGGCAATATGCGTGCTTGCGTGTGTGCGTGTGTGTATGGGGGTGGAGAGCTCTGCTCACTGTAGCGGAGCTCTCCCTTTCAACTGTATGCCACTGCATTTTTGACTGCTGTCATAGACAGCTGGAGCAGTCATTGGAGGAACTGCGGCTACGCCTGCAAACTCAGTGACTGAATTGGAAGACGGAGTGCCACACCTCCGAAAACTCGGATGATGGCACTATGTTTCTTGCACATGCATGAAAGCAACATAATGAGAGTGGCAAACAGAGCAGTGAGACTAGTAAAACTGTAAGCACAACTAAGGCTAGCAGAAGGGGTTAAGGGCAGTGACAAGGTGCTTCTTTGTAATATGCAAGAGCAACACAAAAGCAAGAGTGGACTGATAAGGCTAACAAAGTGGAAGGAATGATTAGAAGATTAGAAATGTAAGACAAATTTACTGAATGATTATTTCTGTTCAGTATTCAAGGTGGAAGACAGGGGCCCAATGCTAGACTGCAGTACGGCAACCAGCAGGGGATCACTAATAGATGTTAATTAGAAGCCCATAATGGAGGAGAGAGTGCTGAAGGGTCTTCAAGCACTGAGTGTTGCACCAGAGGAAGAAAGAAGATAAGGCAGCTCCTGGCAAGTCTACTAAAGAATCACTTCAACTGCCATTTATAGATAAAGTGACTCAAGATTGGAGGACAGTGAATGTGGTCATCCTACATAAAAGTGGGAGTTGTGTGGAGCCAGGCAACTATTGACCGTCTGTCTGATATATGTTGTGTGGAGACTGTCAAAAGGTGTTGCATGCCAATTTAACTAGATAAGTCACATGATGGCAGAGTTGCAAGGGACTGCAAACTGTGATTAAACATTGAAGTGCCTTCTCAATACTAACTATTGTGTTTATTGTACTTTGTCTCACAGTAGGAGGTTCTTTAGGAGTTACCATCTTCCCTGGTTTAAGCCAAATCGACCAATTTAAATTGAAGTCTCCTAGTTCAGTATGTTTTATGTTTTTGGACCACTGACACAAGTCTGAAATACTGTAGGTAAACATTCGCCTTCCGCACATGGTAGAAAGTATACGCCTCTGTTTAGAAGAATTTCATCTTTTTTGTCACTAAACATGATGGTGTGGATGTTCAAAATGTATCAGATTCAGATATGTCCTCCTATATTTTCCAGGTGAACATCCTTCTGTACTCTTACGAACATATGAATTTCAGGGTAAAAGAAAGCTAACTGCCAGCTGAAACTGTCCCCCAACTTTGCTTTGATAGTATCTGTCTACTTTTGAATTCTGTAAACATTTTTTTATTTTTTTTATTTAATATTTCCTTACATTCTAAGTTATCTATGCTAGTTGATAGTGCTGCAATTGAAAGGTTTCCCACTGCAATGCATCTCAGGTGCTACATAGAAAGCAAGAATGAACATTATGTTATACCAAGGCAAGAGAAGGTCTGAGGAATACAACACAATTGAAATGATGTGTAAATTCCAGGATTCCCTCAGTTGTACACCAACCACATCAGTGTATGCTTTTTTTAGTGGTGGAATAATAAAAATACATCTATGAAACAGATGTTACAGCAGTGGCTCTATCATTTTTTACTTATGCTGGACTCACAGGACATCTGACAAGTAACATAAAAGTATGCAAGGTGTTTTTAATTATAAATATAAAGTGCACATTAAAAACATAAACTTACATCAAGCTGCATGTAAGGCAGGAGAGTGGCAACTGGCTAGATCAACTCCTCAACTTTTGCCTCACAGTCTGAGACTTCTAAAGAGAGCAAATTGTACACTAACTTTTTATTTGTGAGTAGCGATTTGTGCCATAAATCTTTTGCCATACTAGTAAGTAGTGCATTTCATATGCCCTTGCCCACCATCCTCTGCGAGAACCAGTATTTCCGTTTGTTCCTCCAAAAAATGTCTCCTTGCAGTTGTCTGCTTTGACCCCTTGTTATGTTTTCATTGCATTTAATTTTTAATCCCAGTTCTTTGCATAGCTTCAGATCCTTTAGCAACCATACAGCAGAATTAAGTCTCATCATAGCCCCCATCCAGATTACATGGCTTAAAACATTGTAAGTAGCTTGAACCGTTTAAAGTCTGTGTAACACGGATCACATCCACACTACAAGTGGTTTTAAACATGGAATCAAAACCGTGTCAAAGCCTTGATAAAGCCTGAGTTTGACATGGTTTTTAAAATGGTTTTAAAGTAAAAACTATGCTACCTGGCATTTTGGATTCACATGCACAGTTTCATAGCTGATGCAGTCCACCAGTCGCCCAGCATTATAAGATGTTTTCAGCTGAAACCATGTTTGACAACCCCTCTGAGTGTGATCAGAACTCTTATGTGTTGACCCTGTAGCATGGATGTTTTATCCATGCCACAACACGGCAGATCAAAAGCCAAACACTGAATGTGGTAAGTGCAAAACATTTTATGAAACACTGTAAATTACCATGTTGTAATCTAGACAGGGACTTACCTTGTTGGCTCTATAGTAAACAGGTTAAAGATATCAAGTCTTTCAATGTATCCCATTTTCCTCCAGCTAACTTTAACCTAGTTACTGTTCTCTGGACCCTCTCTAGTTTTCCTATGTATGTTCTATGATGTGGGTTGCAGAACTGGCAGCAGTCATCAAAGTAAGCCCTTTACAATGGTGCCATTACTACTCTTTTCTTACTCACAAAGTGTTTTTTTAGGTATCCTCATACTTGTACTGCCTTTTCTGATTTTATCTCATGTCTGCTCTGTTTGAAGTTTGCTGTTATTGTAATGCCTACATCCCTTTCTTTATTTACCTCCCTTAATTCTGTACCATTTAAATAGTATTTGGCCCTCATGTTGTTCTTTCCTAGGTGTAAGACTGTGCATTACCCTTCCTTAAACTTCATGTCCCACCTCCCTGCTCAGTCTGCTATCCTATCCAAATCCTCTGGATTTCTCTGCCATCATCCTGTATCAGATACTCCCAGTTTTGGTAATATCCACAAACACAGTAACTCAATTTTCTGATTCTTTATTTGCTTCCTGAATGTAATATATAAATAATAGTGGACCAAGCAAAGATTCCTGAAGCACCCCATTTATCATGAGGGCTGGGTGAAATTTATCTTTTGACAGTAGAACTCGTGTGAATGCTGACTTAGCTTCAGGGAAATTTCATGAAATTTCCACAAATATTTCATAAAATGTCACCAAAATTGTGATTTTGGTTATTTCCATCTAATTTAAAAAGTGATCATCCACATTTGGCGTGGTGACTTTTGCCAATGTCCATACAAAAGTGTATTAAGTTTAAGATCTCTGTCTTCAAAGATAACTGAGTTATAAGCCTCCAGACTTTTAGAAATTTTAAAATTACAGTTAACAGCTACATAAACTAAAAGTGTTTGTCCAAACTGCACAACATTTCGTATGGTGACTTTACAAATGCCCATACATAGGTGTGACTTGTTATAATTCATTGACTTGCAAGGTGACTTAGCAATAAGCCTCCAAACTTTCAGAAATTTGAAAAATTACATTTTTCAATTATGTAAACTGCTGAATGTTAAGCCTCTAGAAGTTTTAAGATAGAGAACAGAATATCACCAGTGTTGTTAGACTCATCGGACCCCATATTCAGGGCCAGCCAGCTGCACGAGCAAAACAGTGTGCTGCACATAAAACATGGGCCAGCCAGCTCAGTCACCATATTCAAACAGATTGAGTAATCTGAACAGACTGAGCAAGGTATTTAAATATTGGGTCTGGGTCACGTGGCACACAGCAGTGGGCCACCATATTCCACACAGCACAACCAGTGTGTGGGACTGACGATGGCACATTGGGGTACTGTGCTGTGCACACTGGTATGTGCCATGGCCCCCATGGGCAATATTCAGCCCAAACAAGCAGAAGAGTCCATTGGGCATGCACAGCACAATGTGGCCATTTCCATGCCCATTATGGGCTCATCTGCATGCTTCAACTGCCATGGAGTGTGCCAGACCAGTGTCCCCCAGCTCAGATCACTGTGAGAAGAATAAAAGCACCTTCCTGATCCCTGTAGCCTTGGTAGTCTAGTGGCACTTCCTGCCCCAGCCCTGATCACTGTCATAATATTAACATCCCCCACTATCCATGTAACCCTTGTAGTCTAGTGGGTCCCCTCTCCCCAGCTCCAATCCATATAATAATAAAAAATATCCCAGTATTCCTGGTAGTCTAGTGAGTCCCTCCTCCCTAGCCCTGATCGTTATAATAATACAAAATGTCCCCATAGCGCTGGTAGTCTAGTGATCCCCCTTCCTTAGCCCCAATCCATATAGTAATAAAAAATGTTCCTGTACCTCTGGTAGTTTAGTGGGTCCCCCCTCCCCAGCCCCAAACCATATTATAATAATAAAAAATGTCCCCAGTCCCCAGTAGTCTAGAGGATCCCCCCTCCTAAGCCCTGATCTGTATAATAATACAGTCTTACAGGTCTTTTTTTTTATGGGCTCACATTGTTTAAATAAACAGCTGGATTCTGAGCATGGGGTTACATTTATTAAAAGGAAGGCATTGGGAGTGGAGTTGTGGGAGAGGGGGGTCATGCTTTGTCTTGGATTCAGTCTCCAGAGGTGTGCGTGGGAGCTGAGTGAGTGGTAGAAGCAGCGTGGTTGATCAGTGTAGTGTAGTGCAGTGTAAGGTATGCACCACAATTGCTACTTTTTTATAGAAAGACTTTTTCTTCCTTCAGTTACATTGGGTGACTACTGCTATGAGTGCCATTGCTGGGGGGGTGGGGTTGAACACTCACTCACTAAGTGAGATGATAAAATGGCAGCGATTTCAAATTCATACCAAATGCTTTGGCCAATGAGCAAGTGGGGTGGGTAGAGGGATACTTAACTGAGTGAAGTGTCAGTTCGGCTGGTACTTTTAATACCTGGGCTCTGTTGTCTGATAGATGCCCACCTTGCAAGGAAATCAGCCAATCAGAGCCTGGGATTTTTTAAACTCATTTTCTAACTTGTATTAGTGTATCCCTTTGAATCTACTTTCCTTGTGCCAGCATTAACAGCAGAATATGAGTCAGCAGTAATAGGAAGCGTGCTTAGAACACCCCATGGATCCTTGCAGCCTGCCACAAATCCTATAAGTAACAATCTCTTGAGGGCTCATTTAGGACAAAGTTGATGTTGTATGCTCATAGCACTCTAATCATCCATTTATAACTTAGCTTTTTAACTACTTTGTTGGTATGGATAAATAGAATACAACATGTGTACTAACTTTAAACTCTGTTTAACTATAATACTGCTTATAATACTTAGCATACATTGTATGATGGTCCTAAAACCCTACCTAGACTAATTTTAAACTCTGTCAACCTGTTACTTCTTCTTCCAAAATCTCACCCCCTGACTTTTCTATAGTTCTGCACTTCCCCGTACCTAGCCCAATGCATGTTATTTCTCCTCCACTGGGACCACTGGTTACCGTACTTTGTGTTCACTGCCAAGAATCCAATCTCCCCCCTCTCCTGTCTCTACAGTTCAGGTAACTAGCCTGGCCATAACATCCTGGATCAGCTGCTGCAACCAATTATGCTCCTTTTTTACGTAACAAGGAAGCCCTCAGTGGGATGCTTTCCTCACACTCATGCGATCTGCATTCCAAAATGTGTACAACCAACACAGGAACTCTAGTCCCATAAAAAGAAATCATTCCCTTGTACAGTACATATTGGCTGGGAATGTTAAGCCAAAAGCTGGTTCACATCTACCACCTTTAGCTCACTGTCTACAACAATAAGCAAAGGCCTGAAAATGATTCACTTCAATGCCTGAAGTCACCTACCTAGAATCAACCAGCTATGACTTTGGGTCTTACATACTACCCCCTTCACAGGAGGCTTTTGGAATGTATATGCAAGTTTGTGCTGCAGGACAACACTTCTGGTCACAGTGGCCTTACCAATAATATACAAACAGAGAACAAGGGCAAAACCAAGTGAAGACAAGTGAACATCTGTACCTGCACTTGTGTACAAGCCTTGGCTAAGTGTGCCTTTCCTGGCCAATAATTGTAACAAACATCTCCTTGACACTGACAAAAATCCAACAGGGAGTGAGCAAACATAATAGAAAAAGCACCAATTAGGGTAAAAACCTAAAGGTGAGGGGAAAATAAAGATGCCAGCCTCATGAACAGGTGACATGTAATTTTCCAAATCTCCTCTGAAACATGTTTGTACAGTCACTCCACAAAATCACCTTTGGATGGGATTTAAAAAATTACAAGTCTAGTCACCAAAACTCTGACTTAGTTAGGTCCAGTTTGCAAAGTTCCATTATAAATGTGCCTGGGCACAATTTTTAGACTTAGTTTTCTATCTTATGCATATAGGGCTGGATATTCAAACTGCGCTATTTTGTGGCGCAAGCCCTTGCGCTGCACAAAATAGTTGCACAGGGGTGTGGCTGGGGCGATATTCAAAGGAGCTGCGCTAGTGAGCAACTCCTTTGAATATCACCCCCTGGCCACAGCCACTGTGCATGGTGCAGTGGAACTTGCGCCACTGCAAGTGGTCAGAGTGGAGCATTCAAGTTGCGGTGGCGCAGGTACCATTGCGCCATGCGCCAAATTCCGATATTCAAAAGGTGACATGCAAATGGAGCCATAATTCATCAAGGCATGGGGGCCATTACATCTATTTATGGCCCCATTTGCATGCCATTAGCATGAAAGGTGCGCCGATCCCGAGACTTGCACCTGGCGCCCTGCCAGGCAGCCAGCCGTCGGGGACGGCGCCTACAGCAATCATGGGCAAAAGTAAAAAATCCCCCCTCCCGACTGGCCCAATTGCGGGCAAAAGCTTAAATAAACCCCCACCAGCCTGATCATGGGCAGCAAAATTGTCCCCAGAACATATCCCTGGTGGTCCAGTGGACCGCTAAGCCCGATCGCGGGCTGCAAAAGTTTAAACCCCACCCCAAGAACATATCCCTGGTGGTTCAGTGGACCGCTAAGCCCGATCGCGGGCTGCAAATGTTTAAACCCCACCTCCATAAAACATATCCCTGGTGGTCAGTGGACGCTAAGCCCGACCGTGGGCTGCATAATGTGGTGACACCCCAAGACCATATCCCTGGTGATCAGGTGTCCCCACCCACCCACCCACAAAGCCCCACCACCCGCTCCCCAGGCAGCCGGCGCCGCAGCATCACCACACCGCCCCACCGCCCGCTGACATGACTGCCTGACAGGGCTACCGCCCAGTGGTGCAGAGCAAGAGCCAATGGGCATACGGCTGCATACCGTTAAGGCAGTCAGATATGTGAATGAATTCATTCATTCACATATCTGATTTACTGCTGCTGCTATGGAAGCTACATGCCCAAGCTCTTATTCTACAACAAACTACCAGGCAATCAATCAGCAAGGTAACATAGCAGGTAGAGATACTACCAACCGCGCTGGCTACTCGAGGAAGCGAGGGTAGGTAGAGCTTCATAGAGTAAGGTAAGGAGTGAGGGCAACACTAGATCACCAGAGATATGGTCTTGGGGAGTACACCACATTATACAGCCCACGCTCGGGCTTAGCGGTCCACTGGACCACCACAGATATGTTTTTTACGGGAGTGGAGTTTAAACCTTTGCAGCCCGTGATTGGGCTTAGCGGTCCACTGGACTACCAAGGATATGTTCTGGGGAGGGACACTTTGCTGCCTGCGATCGGGCTGTTGGGGGTTATTTAAGCTTTGCCCGTGACCGGCCAGTTGGGGTGGGGATTTTATGCTTTTGCCACGATCGGGTCAGTCGGGGTGGAGATTTTACACATTTGCTCGTGATCGGGCTGCGAGGGGCGGGAGTAGGTTGAGGCCAGCCACAGGTGGCAGCTGCTGTGTTGCACCCTGCAATGCGGCAGTTCACCTGTGGGTGGCCTCGACTTATTCCTTTTTTGGCTCAAAGTTGTGCAGGCGAGGTTGGGGGAGTTGCGCCTTCACAACTCTGCACAGCCCGCTCGATATCAGGCTGTGCAGTTTATGCATGGTTCCTCCCCCTCCAGTTCAGCATGCATTCATTTGCATTGCGCTGTTGCTCAGCTTGCCTTGGGGGGTGCAACTGCCTCCTGCTGAATATGGCAGAATGGCGCAATTTCGGACTTGCGCAGGCGCAACCTTATTGCGCATGGTACAACCCTTTTGAATATCCCACCCACAATCTATAATTTTCTTTATCCAAAACTGGATTTAAAGTACCATCAAACATACAAATTCTCCAGGTAAGTCCAACTTCCGAAATTAGCACCAACCAGACAGAATATTGCCTAGAAATAACAGGGCAGTTTCTGACATTGATGCAACTAGGAGTTGCATCTATTTTATGACTTTTAAAAATCTAACCCATGGCATCTTTATCATTTACTTAACACAAATCTAAAATAAATGAATATATAAATAGACTCATATGATTTACTAGCATCCTTTGAGAAATTTAAGTAAGCACTGAAAAACAACAAATAACTGTTCACTTAAAACAGCAACACTGAATATCATCAAATCACTATGGTTAATCATCCCATAGGAGAAAACTTCCATTGATGACTAGGAAAAATATTAATAAATCATATGGTGTCAAACAAAGGAGAGTCCCAGAACATATACTATAGCCAAATAAAACATTTAAAGAACTACTGGCATAAGTGAAGCACCGACCACTTCACAGATTGGAGCTTCACTGTACAGATCCCCCAGCAGTCACCCTATAAAATTACTATTTTAGTCAGCTCACAACTTGTAAAATTCTGGGAAGCACCCGGTGCAGCTGACATTTTCAATCATGGCATCCCAGTCCCTTTGCGATCTCGCTAGTGATAATGCGAGATGATGATGCACCACAGCCCCTGCCTTATCGCTGTCCCTATGTACAGAAAAATAATCAATGCTCCATATCAAATACCAATCGGTATTTTTACACAATTCACCTAAATGCCATGGGTATGGCTGGGATACACATGGTATTTAGGTGAGTTGTGTAAAAAAAAAAGATGGACATTTGATATGGAGCACTGATTATTTTTCCATACATAGGGACAACAATAAGGCAGGGGCTGTGATGCGTCATCATCTCGCATTATCACTAGCAAGATCGTGACAGGACTGGGGTGCCATGATTGAAAATGCTGGCTGTACCAGGGACTTCCTAGGATTTTATGAGTGGTGAGCTAACTAAAAAACTAGGATGTGACTTGACTGACTAACATCATAAGAGTGAGCATTAACATTTATCTTGAAGGCAAGTAAGTTGCAAAAATGTTGCCCAAATTATTAGAGAAAAGAGATATAGATTCTTGGGGCTGGAATTACTGCTATTTCAGAATGCTTACAGCAAAGATTTAAAATATATCATTTGATAATTAAATCACATATTTCAAATAATATTAGACATTAAATGTGAGGCTAATGTTTGTCATCACCAGTTATATACTGTATGCCCTGCAAGAGGAACTAGGTCAAAACCGCTAATGAATGATATCGTGGTCAAAAATGCACACACGCAAAAGAGCATTGGGAATGACAGCGTCGGGGGGAAAAACAGCAAGCCCAACTTACAGCAATCATTTTATTAAGCAGCGCCACATGCCCCACCTCACAAGAACCCACACAATACATGTCACAAGTCTATCAAAATATCATAGTGCCATACTTTCTCATTACTCGCAAACCTATGGCAAAGAATAAGATCATAAAAAAATTAGGATGTTTGTCTGTGTGTAACAAAAAAGTAGTGCTCTGTTCAGAAAGTTATCTATGAAAGCATATATTAAAAACCCTGAACTTACACATTTGTTCTAGGCACTACTGTGATGCAGCTATCTCTGAGAACAAAAATAAAATGCATATACATTAAATTCCCAGCCAGAATGCTGAGAAATATTTTACTGCTTCTCTGTTTAACTGTTTAGCTGTTGCTAGCCTTGCTTGTAGAGCAGAAAGCAGCTAACTAAAAGAAGCTACATTTTCTTATTAATTTAAAACTTATATCTCAGTAGGAGTCAGTGTCTGTTGAGATTAAATAGACAGATACTTTATTAGAAGTAGAAGGGGGTCTTATTTAGGGTTAAAAAAAAGAAAGAATAGAGAGAAAGAAAGTCAGTGTGTGTTCTGTGCTGGGAAGGGTACTGTATCAGCTGACTTTGCTAAACCAGTAGGAGGAAAGAGAGCTTAATTGGGGGTGTGGCTTAGACACTAAAAGCAGGTAACTTAAATTCAACGTCCTGTTGCTAGCCTTTTTTCTTACTAATTGCCCTTCATCCCACCCACCCTAAGCCAGTTCTACTTTTATAGCCACTGGATTTGACTGTCAACAGGAACTTCCTGTTCGGCAGTAGAAAGGGAAGGATCATAGAGAAACACTGGTTTTGTCAACCCTAAAGGAAAAAAGTAGCTCACTCCCCCTCCCCCCAAGCTGCTGGTGGTCTGACATTGAGCAAATAAGAAAGAGGCTACTGAAGAAGACAGGAAGTTGCTGTCCCAGAACAGGAAGGGTGAGAGTTGTAAGGAGAGGAGAGAGCAAGCATACAGAGAAACAGTAGAGGGGACACAAAATAAGACATGATAGGAGTGGTGCAGTGCAATGGCTGTGCGGTGGCAGTGTTCCGGGAGACATTCTGGAGGCTGCGATGCTGCCCTACTTGCAGGCACCTCTCTGGTCTGAGAGAGGAGGTTGCCCGTCTCCAGGCTGACCTGGCTAGGATTCGTGAAACCTCCTCCCCACCCAGGGACCACCAGGGCCAATGTCACTACCTCAGAGGTTGCCAAGAAAGAGGAGAGGCTGGACCAGGGTGGGCTCAGGGAGGGAGAGGGTGGTGGAACAGAGTTGCATCCCTCCAGCTGTACCTCTCCACAATTCATTCGTTCTTCTGGTGGACAGTGGTTCCTCTATGGAGGCACCTGCAGTGGAGACCTAGGAGGATGCTGGGAACCTTCAGAAAGGAGACCCACAGGAGGGTGGCATGGGACCCCACAGGGGAAGGAAACAACTCCTGGTGGGGGACTCAATAATTAGGGGAGTAGAAATGGGGGAGGAAGGGGAGAGGGAGGTATGGTGCCTTCCTGGCACCACGGCTTGGAGGGACAGGAAGCGAATCCTCAGGATCGTGGGAGGAGCTGCACGAGGGAGGGAGCTGGATGTCATGGTCCACCTAGGAACAAATGACCTGGCTAGGAATGGGATCAGAGCAGTGCAAGAGGAGTTTGTAGGGTTGGGGAGGGGCCTTAGACAAGTAGCACATACGGTAACCTTCTCGGAGGTGCTGCCTGTCTATGGCAAGGGTGATGCTAGGGCACTCCTCACCAGGGAATTCAATGAGTAGTTGAAAAACTGGTGTGGAGCTCAGGGTTTTGGCTTCATTGGGGACTGGGGAGCCACCTGGAGGGATGTAGACCTATACTGGTGCGATGGTCTGCATCTGTCCAGGGGGGAACCAGGATCCTAGGTGAGAGGTTTAAATGCTTCATCAGCAAGCATTCAAACTAGCCAAGGGGGGAGGCACTGAAAAGGAGCAGGGAAATCCCAGCCTCCCCCCACAAAACATGGTAATTAGTGAGGTAAACACCAAGGTAGAGAAGTTATTAGGGAGCAGAACAGAGGTAAATGTAAAAAAAGGCAAAGACAGTAAGGACAGAAATGGTGCTAAAAGGGGTAAGGCTATCAAAAAATGGAGGGTGATGAGTACCAATGCCCATAGTCTATGTAACAAGCTCCCTGAACTAGTGGCCTTGATGGAAGAGCGTTGCCTGGATATTGTGGCAGTCACAGAAACATGGTACACAGAGAACCATGACTGGGATGTCAACATACCAGGATACACAATCTACAGGAGGGACAGGGAGGGTAAAAGAGGAGGAGGAGTAGTCTATGTAAAGGAAGGATCAAAGCAACAGAACTAAAGAGTAAACAGGAGCAGATGAGGCACTCTGGGTCACCCTGGAGACAGGAAATGGCACCACAATCTGCATGGGGTTGTATACAGACTCCCATCTCAGGGGGGGGAATGGACAAGGAAATGATAGAAGGCTTCCTTAGAATGGCAGAAAAAGGGAGATATTGTTGATGGGAGACCTGAATATGCCAGATGTTAACTGGAGCACCTTTGCTGCAGGCACATCCAAGAGCAGGGTCATTCTTGATGCCCTACAGGAGGCATGCCTCAGACAGCTAGTATTGGAACCCACTCGGGAGGGAGCAATCTTAGACCTGGTACTCTCAAATGGGGATGGAGAAAGAATCTCAGATTTAGAAGTGGGTAGCCATCTGGGAACAAGCGACCACCAAACAGTGTGGTTCACGATAAACACAGCCATACAATTAAGCCATACAAAAGCAAGAGTACTGGACTTTAGGAGGGCTGACTTTGGGAAAATGAGAGAGTGCCTCAGAAAAGCACTAGCAAACAGGCAAGGAGGAGAGGTGGAGGAACAATGGGGAGTAATCAAAACAGCCATCACAGAGGCAACAAGCCTTTGTGTAAAGCAAATCAATAAAACACAACAAAGGAAAAAAACGCTATGGTTCTCAAAAGAGGTGGCAGGGAAGGTTAAGGAGAAAAGGATAGCATTCAGAAAATATAAGGAAATACAGAAGGAGAAGGACAGAGAACTTTATCAGTTAAAGCAGAAAGAGGCTGGGAATGCAGTCAGAATAGCAAAGGTCCAAACCAAGGAAAGGATATCCAGTTCTGTTAAGAAGGGGATAAGACCTTTTATAGGTACATTAGGGAGCGAAGAAAGACCAAAGAAGGGATACTGAAGCTTAATAAAGGGGAGGGAATGTGGGTAGAGGGTGACAGTGAAAAAGCAGGGATACTGAATGAATATCTCTGCTCAGTATTTACAAAGGAAGAGGAAGGGGAGGTACCTAAACCAAACAAGAGAAACACTCTGAAGATGGGGGTCAATACCAGTCCATTTACAGAAGAAAGGGTTCTGAAAGAACTAATAAAATTGAATGTGATCAAAGCAAAGAATTCTAAAAGAACTAAGGGTAGAACTAGTGACACTGCTGACTACTCTCTTTAACAAATCATGGGAGGATGGGCTGGTACCCGAGGACTGGAGGAGGGCAGATGTGATTCCTCTTCACAAAAGTGGGAGCAGGACAGAGGCAGGAAACTACAGACCAGTTAGTTTGACCTCAGTGGTAGGGAAAATGATGGAATCACTTCTGAAGGAAAGAATTGTTGAGTACCTAGAGGCCAGTGGGGCACAGGACCCAAGACAGCATGGATTCATGATGGGAAGGTCGTGTCAGACGAATCTAATAGATTTCTTTGACTGGGTGACCAAAGTAGTAGACCAGGGAGGGGCTGTGGACATGGCCTACCTAGATTTTAGCAAGGCATTTGATACTGTCCCACACAAAAGATTAATACACAAGTTAGCCAGCCTTGGAGTGGGTCCCAAGGTGGTAGCCTGGATTAAAAATTGGCTAGACAAAAGGAAGCAAAGGGTAGTAGTAAATGGAGTACACAGTGAAGAAAGGAGGGTTTCTAGCGGGGTACCACAGGGTTCAGTACTGGGACCGGCCCTTTTTAATGTCTTTATAAGTGACATTGCAGAGGACCTGGTAGGAAAAGTATGTCTCTTTGCAGACGACACAAAGATCTGCAACAGGGTTGATACACAAGATGGAGTGGAAAGGATGAGAAGGGACTTGGCAAGGTTGGAGGAATGGTCAAATGTATGGCAGCTCAGATTCAATGCAAAGAAGTGCAAGGTAATGCACATGGGAAACAAAAACCCAGGGGAAGCGTACACAATGGAGGGTGAGATATTGACAACAGTAAAAATGGAAAGAGACCTGGGAGTAGTCATATCAGATGACCTAAAGGTGGGCAAGCAATGTGAGAAGGCAGTAAGGAAGGCTGGGGGGATGCTGGGATGCAAAGGAAGAGGTATCACCAGTAGAAAACAGGAAGTTGTTATCCCTCTGTACAGACAGTTGGTGAAACCCCATCTGGAGTATTGTGTGCAGTTCTGGAGACCCCATCTCTGCAAAGACATAGACAGAATGGAGACTGTCCAGAGGAGGGCAACCAAAATGGTGCAGGGTCTGCACCAGAAGACATACGAAGAAAGACTAAAGGAGCTTAATATGTATACCCTTGAGAAAAGAAGGGAGAGAGGGGACATGATAAAAACTTTCAAGTACCTCAAGGGAATCAACAAAGTCCAAGAGGGTAGCATCTTCCAGAAAAAGAGATGTGCAAGAATAAGGGGGCACAATTTGAAGATAGAGGGGGGATGGCTCAGAGGTAATGTGAGGAAGTTTTTTTTCACAGAGAGGGCTGTGGATGTGGATGCATGGAACAGCCTCCCTGAGGAGGTTGTGGAGTCAAGAACTGTGGGGGAATTCAAGAATGCATGGGACAGACATAAGACAATCCTAGTGGGGGGTAGGAGGAAGTAAGCTGTTGGTTAACTAGGATCTGCAGCTTATCTGTTAGGTAGGAAAATGGGCAGACTAGGTGGGCCAAGCGGTCCTTATCTGCTGTCAAATTCTATGTTTCTATGTTTCTAATTTTCTCTTTCAGGTCTGCAATTATGCCTCCAGTAGGAGGCGAAACATAAGGATGTTGGTATAGCTTGGTGTTATAGAATTTTGGCAACAATAAACTAGGTCGCTGCCTAAAAGAAACGTGCTCATATCCTCATTGATAGAGGTGAGTGAGTTTTTTCATTTTCCTGAGCAGCAATAAATAAATTTTTCTTAAAACTAGTAATATAGTTCCAACAGGGAACTTAAGGTTGTTAAGACTTACTTGAGCATCTATGGCTCTCAGAGTGGGTTTTTGTAGTGTGCCATGAGCACTTCTATCTTCTGCCTTTTATGTCAACCAGGAGGAGGCAGGTTCACTACTGGGTGGAGCATCACAATGATGTCACAATGCCCACTTGCACTCCAGGCAGTGCATAATGCCATTGCTATGGCAACTATGGTGCAATGTTGTAACCTCAGAAAACCTGCAGTGCTTGTTTCTGACAATTAGTCTTAGCTCACTACTCACCCCCAATCAGGACTGAAGCTGTCAAGCATAGACTGGAAAATAAGGGTTTTCTCTGCTATTTATGCAAAAGGGCTGCAAGCATTGAATCACACATGTGCCTAGTGTTAGTGAGCTTTTCCAGTCCTTGTCTATTGCAGCAGACTTAGCAGCACACAGGACAGGCTACCAAAGGTTCCACAGATGGTGCTCATGTGACATATGTAAGCATTAGTGGTGGGCGAAGTGGGCTCAATCCGCTCCGCAAAGTGATTCGCGGAGCAAAGGAGGATCCGAGGAGTGCTCCACAACGTGAAGCGGAGTACTTTGCATTATAATGAGTAACATGAAGTCCATTGAAAACAATTACTTTGCATTACTCTGCCTTCCCAGACCACTACTCCACAAAATTTTAAGGCGAAGTGCATTGAGAACAATGCACTTCACCTAACTTAGCCTTGTTTTTAAGCTCTGAAGGTGAATTTTGCAGTGATTCATGGGATTTCAGGTCACATGGGCTCTATATCGATCTGCACAGCCTCAGTTCGGGGTAGTGTGTGTAGGAAGGAGTAGGAGACAGTGTGCTCTGAGAGCTGTCTGTGATTGTAGCCTTCTAAAAGCTGTTAAAAAAGTTGTTTTTGTGTTTTTTGGGGGGCTCAAACTTTAGTTCATCGATTGTAGGAAACCCTCCTGTGCTCATATTATCAAGCATTTTTGGTTTTGTGTAGATTTTGAATGTTAATGTACAACATTGAGTCTGTGTAGCGAAAGACAGTGAAAGTGTGCTTTGGGGAGGGGTGTATCTGTGGTGTAGGTAGAATTAAGTTGGAGAAAGAGTGATTTCTTTGTTTTTTGGTTATATTTTTGTTATATAAGTGACTGTGTTAATGTACACAGTAATATTGTCAGTAATTATTTAAATTTTCTTGCTGATTGTGTGTTGTGTGGATCTGGTGCAGCAGTTCATAATTTCAGGTTGTTTACATTATAATATGTGGCATATTACTGAACTTTTCAATTTGCTACGCATTACTCGTTCACCATTGTAGACAAACTGTTCTGTGTGTGTGTGCGGTGTTGCATGACATCAAATAATACACTTTTTATTGTGCCACAGACTAGTGTAATTGCAGGCGCAGCAGTGTGAACCTGCTATCCACTGCAGCTGCTTGATTTTGTACTGCGATCGTGGTATCTGTTCTTTGTTTTGCTGCTTGTACTGCCGAAAAAATCTGCAGTCAGTGCTCCCCCCCACCCCCACCGGCAAAAGGAATTTGTTACCAGATTGGATTGTTTTTGTGACCTCTTCAGCACCACTGGTTACTGATTTCGTTTTCATTGCATGACAGACTAGTCTCTTATCTGTTGCTGAAGCTACAGTTGTTTTTTTGGCTTCACATCCAGCGTCCCCCCAATCAGAGAGTAATGTATCAAAATCTAAATTTGGTTATAATATTGTGGTTAATCCCACAAAATGCCCATAAAGAGAAGTGAAAGCAAAGCTGGTTCTCGCCACGGCAATGCTGGCAGTAAGATAGTCTGTGGGCGTGGTAGTACGCAGATGCAGAAGTGTATTGTTGATGTAAGGAAAGGTATTTCTCCTGCAATGTTTTTTACAGCGCAATCAGTAGCTTCACTCATAGTTGGAAGAGATGATGTTTTCCCACCCGGTGGTGTTAGTGGGGGTGGTAGTATTAGTATTGGTGCGTCAAGTTCGAATTCCAACCAGTGTACCGTATCCAAAAATACTGAGTGTGAAGCAGTGCAAGTGAGTGGCAGCATAGATGATGTCATACTTCCCAGTAACATCCCAGTAACTGAACCTGAGGATTCTGATAATCACATCAACGACAGCATACAATGTGATATTCCGTCCACCGTGGCAGTTAATGTCACGCATTTTCCATGCAGTGATTCACAGTGTGGTGAAAAAATATCAGGTGATGGTGGTGTAGATGCTGATGATAAATGTGATGATGACAACGATGTTGCTGTTGTTGCAACATGCAGTCCACATGCTAGCATCCAAGCAGAAGATGTGGATGTGTGTGACGTTGATGAATATGATGATGATGTAATTGACCCCAGTTGGGAACCAGAGAAAAAGAAATTCAAAGTGGCTGTGTCTAAGTGTGTTTGCAGGAATCCCCTCCCCCCTCCGTAAAAACTTATGATTTACCGGTTTTAGTTGATGATGGCCAAGTAATAAATATGATAGGTAGTTGTGGTGGTCAGTTGCAGCCCAGGCGTGCAGTACCCGAAACATCAAGTGCCTCCCCCCCATTTCAGTGCTTAAAATAATGGACTTAAATAAGCCGCGTCATAGACATGTTAAAAGCAGAGCATCACAATCCCTTGTTTGGGATTTTTTTGTTCAAGATGCAAATGATGAGTCAGTTGCAATCTGCCAGGTTTGGCATGTGCATGTGAGTTGAGGTAAAAAGGGGAGCCATCTGGGTACAGGAGGACAGCATACGCATCTTAAGAATAGACACTTGGCACTGTGGACTCAGCACAAGCTGGCAGCTAATACCACAGTGGGGCATTCACCCTCATCAGCGGGAAACATAGCTAGCATGTTATCCCCTTCCATGACTGTTAAGTCCAGTAGTAAATTAAACGTGTGCAGTACTGAGGTAATAAGAGCAGAGGATTACTACAGGCATGATGAGGTGGAGGACCATAATGACTTTGAAACGTTGTCCATTGCTGGTGACAGTAGCAGTTTTGGTGGTGGTGGTGGTGGTGGTGAATGCAGTATGTCTAGTGCAAGTGGTACATCAACCCCGGTTGGCAAATCTGGCAAAATAACTGCATTTCTGGGTTTGTCATCATCACCTGTGCAACCGTCTTCATCAAACATCCACACTTCATCCCCTGCCAATGCCATTCATCACAGAGCACAGCCATTTATTTATTTAGTTTTTGTTAACCGGGTAGGTGCACTAGCCATGAAATAACTATTTTCAAGCACGACCCAGGAGAGTACAACAATCAAAGACAGGTACTTAGCATGAGTACAATGAAATTACAATAGCATAGGCCAGTTAGTAGTAATGAATACATGTAGCCAGAACAATAACAATCAATACATTTCACATAGCATTTTAGGAAGAGAAAACCTACACAGTCTAGGAAGAGATAGCACAACAGAGTAACAAGAAATATTGTTAAAATTAGTCACAACAGTGAAGATTCACACCCCATGTAAAACGTTTAAGTCAGCCCACATTACAGAGTGTTTTTGCACATAAGCTGAAGTACACCCCAATCATACAGTGTCACGCGAACTTAATGCTGCTGTAGAGGAAATGCTGGCAATTGATCTTTTGCCCTTCTCCTTTGTGGAGAATTCTGGTTTCTGGCTGCTTGCTGCACATGCCTGTCCAAAATGGAAAGTCCCATCCAGGACATAATTTTCAACCTGTGCTGTCCCCAAGGTGGTCCGCACTGTGTCCAACTCAGTAAGACATGCCCTTCAACATTCCTACTCTCCATTCATCCTTTTAAGTATGGATATGTGGACAAGTGACAAAAGGGCAGAGAGTTCATATTTGTGTATAACTGCACACTGGGCGCAGGTGCCAGGGGTTGTTTGTGATGTTGGTAGTGTTAATAATCAGTTCAGTAAAGTGATTTGTCACGGTAGCAGTCTTCCAGGAATTCGACAGCATGCAACGATTGCTATGCGCAATGTGACCTGTTCACACACTGGTGAGAACATGTTGGATGTGGTACTGACTGAAATTGACAAATGGCTAAACCCCTCTGTCCCTGAGAGCTGGGTTCATAGTGAGTGACAATGGATCAATTGTGGTGAAATGCATCAAGAATGGTATTTTTTTTCATGTTCCATGCATGGCCCACTGTTTAAATCTTGTGGTGCAGGAGTTTCTGCAGCACCCTGATGTAAAGGAAATGCTGACCATTGCACAATGTATCTGGTCTCACTTTTCAAGATCTGGAAAGGCCTGTGAGATATAAAACAGCCTTCCTCAGCATCGCTTGAAGCTGGTAATTGTTGCCCAATGGAACTCCACTTTATACATGGCAGAGAGTTTGTATGAACAATACAAAGTGATCTTAGAATATCTTGTGATGCACACTAGCCATGACAGTTCTGGGGCCTCCATATCTATGACAACTGAACAGTGGCACCTCATGGACTCTGTAATAACAATTTTGCAGCCTTTCGAACATGCCACACAGGCAGTGAGTGGCAAGTCTGCCTCCATTAGCCAATCCATTCCTCTGCTGTGGGTGCTGAGGCAGACATTGGTGAATGTACAGCATGGCCTTGATGTTGCTGGAGACGGTGGTAGTAGTATGTTGCTGCAACACATGCTGACAGTATTCGACCAGAATTGTCACATTGTGAGCATTCAGCATAGTGACAATTTTGCCATAGCAACAATGCTGGACCCACGATACAAATGTGGAATTGCATCAGTACTGGAGGGAGGGCCTGAACAGGCAAAAAAATATCAGTGGTCAACTGGTGCACTTGGTTCATGGGGCACCCACGCTCTCCCTGGAGTCACATCCTAACGTTGCTGAGAAAGGGGGGCAGAATGTGGGTGGCTGCTCTGAATGGGAATTCCTCCATTAGATGACACACTGTAATGAAATTACAGGCGGTTTTCACAGAAATGTATTGCAGTGTGTGGAGCAAGAAAGATTCCCCTGGAAGGGAAAATGTGTATTATTAAACAGCAAGAAAAAAAAACACCAAAAAACAGTGCAGCACAGTAGTAGGGTGGGGGGGGGGTCCAGAAAGAAATCCATTAATGTGGCCGTGGAATGCTGTGGTGGTCCAGCAGCAGGTGCAGCATTATGAGTATTTGCTGCTGCTGTTATTGGATAGTGGTGACCTGCTGCTGCACAGCACCTACCCTATGATTATTCTCCTCCAGGGCCACCCACACCAGGGCAAAGTTGGACTCAGTTGCAGGGACCGTGTCGGGGTCCACTGCAGGTGGAAACCCAAGTAGTGGTGGTGGTGGAGAGAGTGGAGCTGGTGGCTGGGTGGTGCAGCTGTTGTACTGGCCCTCCTTCTGCTGTGGCAGCGAGGCACAACTTCAACCCCAGCAACACCCTCAGCCACTGCCACAGAAGGGCCAGCAGGTGGACGCCTGGCCCCTTCCATGGCAGCCTGCCACTCCACATTGTGGTGGTTCAACATGTGGGTGTGCTGGCCACCGGTCACCAAATGTGTCCCCTTGGGGCCACGGTGCACCAGCATACCACACAAATGGCACACCCACCACGACTGTGCTGTCTCCCCACACAGAGTTAAAAAACTCCCACACTGGGGAGCTGCAGGGGGTACCAGATACAGTCCTCCCACCACCTATGTTTTCCTGGGGCACCTCCTGTGGTTGTGGAGGTGGTGGAGGGGGTGCTGCTGGAGCCCCTACAGCTGCTACTGGTGGTGGTGGTAGTGGCGGAGTAGGTGGATGCACAGCAGCCACCGGTGGCACTGATGCTGCTGTTGCTTCCACAAGGGGGGAGCAACATCCAAGAGTCAGGAGCAGTCCAGCATCACATGACCGCCTCCACGTGTCTGCACTCCCTTCCTCTGACCATGCCCATGGGCCAGCGACTCTCCTTCTCCAGGTTCCATCCTTCCCACACAA
Source organism: Neoceratodus forsteri (assembly GCA_016271365.2). Lineage (NCBI taxonomy): Eukaryota > Metazoa > Chordata > Ceratodontiformes > Ceratodontidae > Neoceratodus > Neoceratodus forsteri. Next base: position 743,681,997 of record CM028133.1, on the reverse strand, counting down.
GTCCCCAACCCCGACTATTAAAAAGGCCAACCACAATTGCCACCTAGCCTTCATCCGGTGGCTGCACTCACTCTCACACTCCCAGACAGACACACACACACTGACACACACTGTCACACACACACAAAGCAAAACAAAACAAAACTTATAAAAAAAAAATTCACTACCAAAAAAACAATCACAAACACAATACAAAAACTAAATAAAGATATAGCTTTTAAAAGAGCTGTTGTTTTCTTCAGACACAAAGGCAATAAATCACTTTCTGCCAGTAGCTCAAAACTGCTCTCCTCTCCACAAAGCCTTCTCCCTCTATGACTACAAAGTAGAAAGTGAAACTGCTTCTCTGACTCATTTCCTTCCTGCCTGGCTAAAGCATGTGACTTACAGTATTGTAAGCCATGTGATGTGTGGGGGGCTGCCTATTTACTTGTCACTTCACTTTACTTCACGTTAAGGCATAATCACAACGCAAAGTAATAAGAGAATGTGAAGTGAGCACTTTGTGGTCGCCACTTTGTGTTGTGCTCCACAAAAGCAAAGTAGCCACTTCACGTTCACTTCACCAGTGGATTAAAAATTTGCTGCATCTCTAGTAAGTATACTGTTGCAGGCTAGATAATGTAAACAGCAAGAGCACTGGGCAGACTACCTAACACTTTAAAAATAATGCCCATCTGGCATGTTGCATCATATTTTTGTTGCTTGGGTCAGGTAGACAGCTGGTGCAGCAAAACTATCTGCCAACATGAACATGAATACAAACATGAAAAGCAAGCAGAAATTGGTCCAATGGTCAAGCGAGTCTGCTCAATGCAGAGATCATGCACATTTGCTATATGCTGTTCACCCTTCTGTCACCCTAACCTTCCCCTTAACTGTATCCCATTCTCCTTTAATCCTCCCCAACTGAAATTAGATTCATCATTCCCTCTAGCAGTGTGTGCCATCCTGCCACCACCCTTTCATTAAAGAAGTGCTTTCTGACCTCCTTCCTCTACTTTTGCACACTAATTTGTAGTTGCACACTCTGGTGTGTTTATTCTCACTTCTGCAAAAAATATCCCTTACATTTACCTTCTTAATGCCTTTAAGGTATTTGAAGGTCTCAACCATTCTCTCCTCTCCTCCAGTGAGTACATGTTCAGGTTCACCAGCTTCTCTTCATATGTGATATTCTGTTGCCCCTGTATCATCTTAGGAGCCATCATCTTTCATCTGATTTATGTCCTTCTTGAGGTATGGACTCCAGTACACACACTGTACTCCAGATGCAGATTCCCCATGAACCTGTATAGGGGCAGAATTACCCTCATTTTCCCTGCTGGTGAACTTCCCTTGATCAGCACTCCAGCATCCTGTTTCCCTTTCCCGACACATTTCTGCATTGTATTGAAGGTTTCAGATTTCTTGTAATTGCTATCCACAGGACTTTCTCCTCCTCCTCCTCTGAGACTGCGACCTTCACCCCACCAAGTCTATTCTTGGCCCTGGGGTTCTTGCTTCCTATGTGCAACACTTTGCCCTTTTTAGCATTGAACCCTGTTGCCAGATTCTAGACCACCTCTTTAATCTTGCTCTGTCTCCCTCACATCCTTTATGTCCTCCTCAGTGTCTGCCCTCCCACGGAACATGGTATTGTCCTCAGAAACACATATCTTACCTTTGATGCTGGCATTGCTGGCCCCAATCTCATTAATGAGCACAGAAAACAGGACCAAACCATGCACTGACTCTTGTGGAATCCCACTAGTAACTTCTCTCATCCTGGAGTGCTCCCTCCTGCTACCACCCACCTTAGCATGTTTAAGACCCTCCTGCTTAGTTTCTCCCCTGTCCCTATGTCTGCCAGTTTTTTGATTAACCTCTTTTGGGGGACTGACTCAAATGCCTTGCTGGAGTCCAGGTATAGTATGTCCACTGCATGGCCCTTTTCCACTGCCATAGTGACCCAATCGCAGAATTTGATTAAATTTGTTTGGCATGACCTCCCTGCCATAAACCCATGCTGTCTGCTATCCTGGAGTCTGTTTGCCTCAAGGAACTTGACCAACCCTTCTTTCTGGATGATTTCCATCAGCTTAGGAACAACTGCTGTCAAGCTAACTGGTCTATTGTTTCCCAGTTCATCCGTTGGCCCACTTTATACAAAGGCATTATGCCTTGTTGCAACATACTGCTGGCAGAATGAGGTAGACTGCAATTACAGCAGCCCACAGGGCAGGCCATGAAGAGATACAAAAAGGATGGTTATGTGACATGTTGCAGCATATTTTTGATGGATATGTTAATGAGCCTGTGAGGCTTTTTACAACATTTGGAAATTCCACATAATCCCTGTTGTTATATTCCATGTATTCTCTTTTACTAAGAAAACTTATATGGAAACATGATCCATGTGTCTTAGATTTCATTGCTTTTGCTGTGTGTCTACACATAATGTCATAATCTGCTGCTTGTGATATCATTTTTTTTAGGGCAACCAACGGTGATTCACAAACAGAGCATGATGACATCACATGTAGACCAAAAGAAGGAGCAGATTAAGTCTATGGGACACAGACCCTATTTTCAAGCAGCTGTACTGTAACAAAGAAAGTGGGAATACTAAGTGCATAAAATATGCACAACCTAAGCAAAAATTGTGTGTTTATATTTTGTTTTTCAATGGTTTCCCAGAGTTGCCATAAGCTTCATAAGCCATTTGAGAGTTCCTTGTCACTGAATGCAAGAGGTGTTGGTAAACAGGTTTAGTAAGAGTGTGTCCAAAGAAACAAGAGGCCCATTTACACAACCTGATCTGAATCACTGTGAGTGTTGCAGATGAGCTGCACTGGTATGGATGAGGTGCTAATGACCTATGTAATGCTGCAGTTCATTGTGTTGCAGCAAACCCTGATTGCTGTTTTTGTAGGTTTGTGTACTGGAGCAGGTAACTTTTACTAGTGTGTAAACACGCTTCCCTGCCTGAACTGGTGCGGCTCCGTGGCACCTCATGCCATGACAAGTTTGAGTTTGTGGTTATTCATTTCTCCTAATATATATATATATATATATATATATATATATATGTATGTGCTTGTCTCTGCTTGGTTGTCTGCTTTGGCCCTTCCCTTGCTTGCATGTGTGTGTGCGTGGGGGGGGGTGGGGGGAATGCAGACTTAGGATTTTGAGGAGGGCGTGGGGGTGGGGTGGTGGGTGGTAACCCTAACATGGAATTACACACTTTTGTCATGTGAAAACAACCCTAACCGATGCATTAATTGAGGTTTTGCAAAGAATATCTATATATACATATTTCATATGTATCAATAAAACAAATATTTTGTGAAAAAGTGCAAAATCATGCATTTGGGATGCAGGAACCCAAGGGAGGATTACAAGATTGGTAGGGAAATATTAACAGCCACAAAACAGGAAAGAGATCTGGGGTTGATCATATCTGATGATCTAAAGGTGGCCAAACAACGTGCCAAGGTGGTGGGGTGAGCCAGTGGGATGCTGGGGTGCATAGGGAGAGGCATCAACAGCAGAAGAAAAGAGGTCATAATGCCACTGTATAGGACATTAGTGAGACCTCACTTAGAGTACTGTGTCCAGTTCTGGAGGCCACATCTCCATAAGAACATAGACAGGCTGGAGGCAGGTTAATGAAGCGCAACTAAAATGGTGCAAGGCCTACACTAAAGGTCATATGAGGAGAGACTGGAGGAACTCAGTATGTATACCCTGGAGGAGAGGATGGAAGAGGGCAGACTAGATAAGCCTGTCAGTCCTTATCTGCCATCAATTTCTATGTTTCTATGTTTCTAAAGTGTCTTTGATAGCTGTAAAATATATCTGCCCACCAGGAAACTACTAGTGTCAAAGCAATACATGTCCAGGTACAATGTAATAATGACATAATGTAACTCTAACTAGTAGCTTTAATTACTGTGAATGTCTTGGAAAATAATGAGGAGTGTACTTTCATTTACATGTGCTCCTGTTCTGACATAACAATTTCCTTCTGCAGGCACTGAGGTACAATAAGTGTTCCATGCGGGACTGTATGGAATGGTAGCTCTGCTTGATTATCCCCAAGAGCATATTGTACATAAAGCATACACTTAGTTTTTTTTCTTTGATTATTATTGACTTTAACATAAGGATAAGAGGACATTCCAGGTTATTTGTTTTCTGCTATCTCTAAAATCAGTTAAATCTATGTTGTTCATTGTGCCTCTATCCACTTGTGCCACCTGCCTCAATATATTGTCCCCACCATCCAGAACCCCGACCATGGTGGAAGTACAATGTTAAAATGCAGGAAGTGCAGTCTGTCTTCCTGCAATGATTCATAATGTTATGTAGTGTAAATGCTGGCTGACAGTGTTTCAGTTGGAGCGGCAGATGAACGGTACAGGTAGTAGTGCAACACTATAAGTGCAAACATGCCTAAGCATTGGTCAATGCCAATGAAGTCTGAGTCAATGTTTTTATAACACAGATGTGGAATGTACAAGGGCATGGAGAAGTTAGCTGAAAATGGGAGTCTGAACTGATGGGTCCAGTTACTTTTTAGTCGTGGTTTGCATAGCAGACCACTTCCTACTGGGATCAAAGTCAGGAAGTGTTTTGCAACTGTCCCATTGAAATGCACTGGGGGACAGGGATATACCTTTTTGTTGTCAGTGAGTGAGTTGTGCCTTGCTTTTGATTACATACTAACATACTAAAATGCCAGCAGAATAGGCCTAACGGTCTTTCGAGTCTGGTCGATTGGTCAGCCCCCACCCTGGGTGCTGACCTTGCTGCCCCCCTCGCCTTCTCTGGCTTCTCCCTTCCCAGTTCCAGATATTCTTGCTGCATTGGATTTTGCTTCCAGAACCCTTCCCCTGTACCTGTCCCAGCCCCTCTTGAACTCCTCCACCGTCTCTGCCTCCACCAGCCCCCTAGGCAGTGCATTCCATGGCTCCATCACCCTCTCAGTGAAGTAGCACCTCCTCCTTTCTCCCCTGAATCTTCCCCCCTCCAGCTTCCACCCATGTCCTCTAGTGGTCCCCTCCTCCTTCTTTCCAAGCACACTGACTATTCCTCCTCTATTTACCCTCTTCATGTACTTGAAGACCTCTATCATGTCCCCCCGGTCCCTTCTCTCTTCCAATGTGTACATATTTAGCTCTTCGAGCCTCTCCTCATAAGTCCTGTCCCCTAAGCCACAAATCATTTTGGTTGCCCTCCTCTGGACCCTCTCCAGGAGTTTAATGTCCCTCTTTAAGTGTGGCCTCCAAAACTGCACGCAGTACTCAAGGTGTGGCCTCACCAAGCAGTTATACAGAGGGAGCATCACTTCCTTCCTTCTGGAGGTGATCCCCCTAGCGATGCATCCCAGCATCCTGTTGGCCTTGGCTGCTGCCCTCCTACAAGTCTCCGAGTTGTTCATTTTGACATCCACCACCACCACCCCCAGGTCCCTCTCAACCATCGAGACTTGTAGCATTCCCCCCCCAGGGTGTACACTTGACCCGGGTTTCTGGACCCCAGGTGGAGTACCTTGCATTTCCCTGCATTGAACCTCAGCTTCCACTTTCTAGACCATCTTTCCAGAGCCTCCAGGTCCCTCTGTAGGGCCACCCTCCCCTCCTCCCCATCCACCACCGCCCCCAGTTTTGAGTCATCCGCAAAGAGACTCATCTCACTCCTGGTTCCTGTCCTTATGTCAGAGATGTAGGCGTTGAACAGGAGGGGCCCAAGGACTGATCCCTGTGGGACCCCACTAATGACCCTCTTTGGGGATGAGACTATCCCGCCAGCTACGACCCTCTGGGTCCGGTCCTGGAGCCAATTGCCTATCCATCTGATCATCTGGTTCCCCACCCCCATTTCTCCCAGCTTATCCAACAGGCCCATGTGAGGAACTGAGTCAAATGGCTTGCTGAAGTCTAGAAAGAGGACGTCCACTGGTCTACCCAGGTCCAAGGCACTCGTCACCCAGTCATAGAACTCCACAAGGTTTGTCTGACATGATTTCCCCGAGACAAATCCATGCTGTCTATCGTCCAGGCACCCTGACTTTTCCAGGTCCCCCCAGCCTCTCCTTGACAATGCCCTCCATCACCTTGCCCACCACCGATGTCAGGCTGACAGGCCTGTAGTTCTCTGCCACCTCCCTTGATCCCCCCTTGTGGATAGGCACTATATGCGCCACCTTCCAGTCCTGGGGCACCCACCCTGTCCTCAGAGAGTGGTGAAAGCTCCACCAGGGGTTTCGCCAGGACATCCAGAAGTTCCTTCAGCACCTGGGATGTAATTTATCCAGCCCCGTGCTTTCTTCATCTTAAGGAGCTGAGGGCTTCCTCTCTCTCTCTGCTGTGATTTCCACTTCCAGTACCTCTTCTCCCTGCTTAGCTCTCCCCTCCTGCCAGTGATGCCTCCCCTCTCCAGACCACGATCGGTAAGGGTCCCCCCCTCCTCAGTATCTCTGTCTCCTCCCATGTATGATGCAGCACCCCCATTTTCCTTGGTGAAAACTGAGGTGAAGTACTCATTTAGTACCTCAGCCTGCTCCCCCGGGTCTTGTGCCCATCTCTCCCCTGATTTAATCCTGCTAATCTGCCCCTTCACCCTTCGTTTTTCCCCAATGTATCTAAAGAACCCCTTGTTCCCTCTCCTGATTTCCCTGGCCAGGTTCTGCTCCTTCCTTGCCTTAGCCGCCCTCACCACCCTAGTGGCCCTTCTAGCCATCAGCTCATACTCCCCTCGATCCCTTTCACTCCTTCAGCACTTGAATTGGCTATAGGCTGCCTTCTTTCCCTGCACCACCTGCTGGACCTCCCTGGTCCACCAGCAGGGTTTTCGGGCCCTACCACATTTTCGTCTTACTCTTGCACAGGTGCTGGTAGCATCTTGCACCCATCTTCTGATGATTTCCCACCTACTATCAGTGTCCATGTCTGACCCAATCTCATCCAAATGCTCCTTAAGGATCCTTCCCATTTCCCTAAAATCCATTCCCCTGAAGTCAGTTACCTCTGTTTTGTGCAGCTTTCCAGCCCTCCTAGGTCCAGGCAGAACCATGGCATGGTCACTCCCCGCCAACGAGTCCCTTACCTCCAGGCCCCTAATCTGGTCACCGTCTGCCAGGACCACATCCAGTACCCACGCCTCCCTGGTCGGTTCCCCCACCTGCTGAGTTAGGAACGCGTCTCGAAAGACATCCAACAACCTCTGTTCCCTGGTCACAGAAGATGTCATAGTCTCCCAGTCTGTTGCTGGCATGTTTAAGTCCCCCAACACCACCACCATCTCTCTGTCCAGTCTGCAGTGTCTTCCAACATCTGCCACCAGACTCTCCTCCAGCTCCTCCACCAGGGCAGGAGGTCTATACACCACTCCTATTTTTACTCTCTTGCCCCCCCATTATCAAGGTGACCCAAATTGCTTCCACAGTTCCCTCCGCCTCCTCTACTCCCCCTATGCCAATGCAGTTTTTGACTATCATTGCTACCCCTGCTCCTCTTCCCTCCCCCCTGTCCTTCCTGAACATAGTGTAACCCTCCAGGTTCAGGTCCCAGTCGTGTCCTGCAGTGGCCCAGGTCTCAGTGACTGCTGCCACATCTACTGCTCCCTCAGTTAGCATCGCCTGGAGCTCAGGCATTTTATTTCCCAAGCTCCTGGCATTTAGCAGAACTACCTTCCACCCTTTCCCTATACTTCCATTTCCTCTGCTTGTGTTCCCATGGGGATACTGTTTTCCCCTGGTCCGCACTTTACCAGTCTGCCTTTTCCCGAAATCCTCCAGCTCCCCAGGGGGGTGGAGACAGAGTCCCTCCTTTATCGGCACCCCCTTGACAGCCTTTTCTCCCATCCCTCCCCCTTCACAAGTTTAAACCCCACTTTTCACCAATGAACCCCTCTATTTTCAACTTAAGGATTCCTCCCCCCTCCAAATTGAGATGGAGTCTATCTCTAGCATACAGCTCCTTATCCTCCCAGGTCTCCCCCCAATCCCCAATCAACCCATACCCTCTGGCCTCACACCACTCCCTGAGCCACTGGTTTATCTCCCTAATCTTCCTTTTGTGCTCCCCACTAGCCCTTGGCACCGGCAGGATTTCTGAGAAGGAAACTATGCATGCTATGTCATGACAGACCCTGGCAAGCTCCCTGAATCTTGCCTGTATCTCTAGCTCGCTATTTCCCTCAATGTCATTTGTACCCAGGTGGACCAGTATGTCCGGGGAACCCCCACAATCCTTTGCCAGCTGATATACCTCGTGCTTAGCCCTGTGTACCGTTAGTCCAGTGAAGTATTTTGTTCTAACTGGCCAGGCTTCTCCCTCCCTATCCCATTTGATACCCCTGATCCTAGAATCCCCCAACAGGAGCACTCTGACAGCTCCTTTTCTTCCATTGCCCCCCTTCCATGTCCCTCATCCTTTCTACTGGCCCCTCCACCACAGATTCTTGCAGCTATCTGTAACACTTTTCGGACTTGCTCTTGGCCACAAGGAAGAGAGTGCATAAGAACTTGTTAAGCATGTGGCAGCACTCTTGTACACATACGTGCAGCTGACCTAGATGACATCACTGAAGAGTTTCTTGGGCCGTTTAGCATAACCTGCCCATTCCCCTCTCACTGTGATGACAAGAATGACAATAAAGAGTACAACTAAGTCTCAGTCTGCACAACTTCATGACTGGAAAGCTAGCCTTTTCTTCTGAAAAAAAAATTGAAAGTGCCTTTATACATTAAAACTGAGAGTTTTCATGCTACTAAACTATTGTGATGCAAAATGACAAAGAATAGCACAGCTGTGACACCATTTGATTCTTGTAGGAACTAGGAAGTGTCTCTCAGGCCCTCTGTATAATAAAACAAAAAACAGTTGAGTTTCCAGTCAATTCAAGTAGCCTGGCCAGGGACTGAGAAAATAAAGGGAGGGGGAGGAGATCAATTACTGAAACAAGAGGGGGACAGGGTTAAGCGATCTGCAAAACAACATTTTGCCAACATAACGTTCATACACACTATATTGCAAAGTTTTTTTACAAGGCACAGGCGTTCCATACTGGTAACACAGGGAAGGTAGAATTTAACAGAATTTCTGTTGCCCAACCCAGCCCAATAGGGGATAAAACAAAATCTGTCCACCCTTTCACCTTAACCTGATTGTCCAGTGAGCTGCCAAGCTAGTCAGGGAATAATAAAAATATGGTTACCCTCCCAAACTATCTGACATGTACTGTTACAACCCAACCCAGCAGGGAATAAAACAAATCTGCCCCTCCCCAACAAGCAGATAGACCGAGTGCCCAACCTGACTCATAAGGGAATAAAAACAAATCTGGCCCTCCCCCCATCCAGCCCATCAGGGAATTAAACAAATGCCCCTCTCTCCCAAACTACTTGATAGGTCCTGTATGCAACCCTGATTGTCAGCAAATACAAAAATATACCTCCCTTTCCCCCAACAGCTTAGCATATCCAGTGTTCAACCTGGACCATTAATGAATAAATAAAATAACTGTCCCCCTACCCCAATAACCTGACAGGTCTGGTGACCAACCTGGCCTGTTAAGAAATGAAACAATTCAGCTCCCCTTCCTCCAACTACATGACAGGTCCCGTGCCCAACCTGGTCTGTGTATTAAGCCAAGCGAGATAAGGAGCAGCAGCAGAAAACAACTGAGTGGAATGGGAAGGGCAGTAAAATACTGCTCTTCACATACCCATCCATTCAGGCCAGTGAGGGGCTCAAACACTATATGGTAGGCTTGGGGCTACTGCCACACTGCTGTTCCTACCACAGTCACGTATGCTCCAACCCAGCCTGCTGTACAGCATAATGGTCCAGTGCTTAATCTGGCCCATCAGGGAATAAAACTAAATATGTCCCCCTCCTGTAAACTATCTGATGGGTCCAGTGCCCAACCCAGCTAAGCAGGAAATTTTAAAAAATCTAGCTTCCCGCTCCCAACTGCTTAATGGGACAGTGCCCAACATGATTTGAATAAAAAAAAAAATCTGTCCCTCCTCCTCCACCCAATGATTTGTTGAGTCCAGAGCTATGTGGGGACCATCAGGGGATAAAAAAAATACTGTTACCTCCCCTTAACTACCTTATAAATGCCAAGCTCAATCCAGCCTGTCAGGGAATAAAATATATGTCTCCCTACACCTCAAACTACCTTATGGGTCTGATGCCCAACCTGACACATCAGGGAATAAAAAATAATTAGTCCTCTCTCCCAACTATCCAACAGGACCAGTGTCCAGTGTAGACCATCATAGAATAAACAGTCTCTGGTCAGAGCCAACATGGCTGCTGTGCGTTAACATAAAACAATGTTTTAGTTTTTTTTTCTTTGTTACTGAAGTCCTTCAAAAAATGTAATGCTTTAATTGATATAGTCTGCGTTGGCTGGTTTTGTTGTTGAAGTGTGATGTGTTAGGGGATTGGGCAGTTGGGGAAAAGAGGGCATGGACTACCTTCCAAAATCTGTAGGGGTAGATAAGGTTCTCCTGGAAGGAGGAGAAGGAGGAGAAATATTATTTTTTGGCAAGTCTGGTAGCTCTATTGCAGGCATTCTGGAGAGGGTAATATTTTAGCAAATCAGCAAGAATACCAGAGGCCTTGTAAGTCTGTCATGCTCGGTCACGAGCATGCTGTCAGGCCAGAAGTTCATCTGTCACCCACTGGAGATGGGAGCCTTGGACTCTGTTTTTTCTTATTGGAGTGTGCTGATCCCAAACATTCAAGAACTGGGTTTTGAAGTAGGCCAAAGTGCAGTCAACAGAGGAGTCATTTGCTATTGGAGACCAGTCAATACCAACAAGTTCCTCATGGAGAGGTGTCAAGTCAAGTGACCTAAAAGAGTGAAGGTGGAGGATATGTGGTGGTGTTTTGGGACAATGGATTTTATGCATACAGTAGACCATGTGATGATCACTAAGTGCATCTGGCAGGATTCCTGATGCAACTACTCAGTGGGGGTGAGATGATAGAATCCAGTCAATTAGAGAGTGCTTATCAGATTTGTGATTTACATGGGTTGGGTCAGAGATCAACTGAGTGACAGTCAGGAAGATGTGGTTAAGGAGTTTAGATTGTGTGCTGTAAAGCCAATTTATATTGAGATCTCCAAGGATGAAGAGTTCACCAGAGAAAGAGTGGCTAGTGAGATTAGTGATGATGTCTAAAATGGAGGAAGAGGGGAGGCTAGGGCAGCAGTAGATACCCCCTACAAAGATAGGAAGGAAGCAGGGGAAGGAAAGTATTAGCAGCAGGAGCTCATAGGCAGATAGGGAAGTAATAGAGAGGCAAAGGGAATATTGGGATGATGATGTGATGTATATGGCTACCCCCCCAACCCTGGTTGACCGGTCCTGCCGAATGAGGGAGTAGCCAGGTAGCCAGGGATAGAGGTGGAAGAATCAGGGATTTTGGAGGACAGCCATGATTCAGTGATGATCATCACACTGGGTTTTAGGCTAACCATAAGAAGCTGAAGCAGATCAATCTTTGGGAGAAGGCTCCTGATTTTGAGATGGAGTACCTTAATCCTTTAGAGAGATCACTGAGGGGAAGATGGGATAGCCTAGGGTTGGGTTCAATATCATCCACAGAAAGGAGTAGTAAAATGATAAGCAACTTGGAGGGGATATGTACACGCCTTCGAGAGAGGGAGGTTATATGAGATAAAGAGGTGGGGATAGGAACAGTGGAGTGTCAATGTGTGGACAGTATGGAGTGAATGGAGGCTAAGTGGATACAAGGTGAGTGGAGGATGGAAGGGCCTGTGTGCCATGAAGAGTGAAGAAGGGGGAGGAGACAAGAGGATGGAAGAGAGGGGGAGGAGGAATGAAGAAAGGAGGGAGATGTTGGCAATGGAGGAAGGGAAGTTGGAGGTAAGGAAGTAAGGGTAAATAATAGGGGGACGAAAGTGAGGATAAGGAGGAACATAGTGTGAAGGGCAATGAGATGGAGGGGAGATTGACAGCAAGGAGGTAATAAGGTGGAGGTAGAGGGGGTCGGATAAGGGAAGTATTTGTACAAAAATAGCAAGGAAAGGAGACGTGATGGGGAGAGGGGAGTAAATAAATTAAATAGTTTACCTGTGTCTGACTTGGATGTCTGTATTCTTTTCTGTTTGATTAGCAGGGTATTTTCTCTGTCAAATTGTTGTGTAGGGCATCTTGCTGACAGGAAAGCATTCATGACAGCGGTAGGGCAGAGCTTTTAGCTGATTGTTTCATGAAGGCACAGTTTAAGCCCAAACCCTTCCAACTTCTCACCCCACCCACCTCTGGAAATAGTTCCTTTATACCTGGGGTTCTGACATCATTTCCTCAAGAGAGCAAGGTGCATATCACTGTCATATCCTCTCTAGCACACTGCACTGATAATATAAGCATACACATTGTGTAATATATATATATATATATTTCTATATAACAAACCAATCACACACACACACACACACACACACATACACAAAACAAAACAAAATAAACAAAACAAAATTATAAACAAGAAGGTAGACAGACATGTGGGGAGTAGTGCAATGCAATGGCTGTGGGGCAGTAGTCTTCCATTAGTCTTTCTGGAGGCTGAGATGCTGCCCTGTTTGTAGACAACTCTCTGCCCCGAGGGAGGAAGTTGCCCGTCTTCAGGCCACACTAGACAGTAGTAAGGGAACCTTCCCCCAGGCCACACTGGACAGTAATAAGGGAACCTCCCACATCCAGGAAGTACCACAGCCACCACCACTACCTCAGAGGTTGCGAAGAAAGCACAGCAGTTGGACCACAGTTGGCTGAGGGAGGGTAAGGGTGGTGGAACAGAGGCACACCCAGTCAGTTTTTCCACTCCACAATCCATACACCATTCTGGGGGACCAGAGTTCCCCTATGGATGCACCCACAGAGGAGACTAAGGAGGTTGCAGACAACTGTCACAAGGGAAGCCCTCAGGAAGGAGGCAGAGGACACCACAGGGAAAGGAAGAAGCTCCTGGTGGGGGATTCAGTTATTAGGGGGATAGAACTCGGGGGAGCAGGGAAAACTAAAGTAAGGTGCCTGCCCGGTGCCATGGCTTGGAGAGACAGGAAGCGCATCCTTAGGATCACGAGAACAGTTGCACGGGAGTCTGAGCTGGACGTCATTGTCCACCTAGGGAAATGACTTGGCTCATCATGATATTAGAGCAGTGCAGAAGGACTTTGTAGAGTTGGGGAGGGCCTAGACAAGTAGCACACACAGTATCCTTCTCAGAGTTGCTGCCTGTCAGTGGCATGGGTGAGGCGAGGGTACTTTGCACCATGCAGCTTACCGAATGGTTGAAAAAATGGTGTGGAGCACAGGGGTTTGGCTTCATTGGGGACTGGGGTTCCATCTGGAGGGACACCAGCCTATACTAGCAGGATGGTCTGCATCTGTCCAGGAAGGGAACAAGTCTTTTGGACAATTGATTTAAATGCTTCATTGGCAAGCTTTTAAACTAGTCAAGGGGGTAGACACTGATAAGCAGCAGGAAAATCCCAGCCTCCCCCTACAAAACAGGGTACTAAATGAGAAAAAGACCAAGGTAGAAAGGTCAGTGGGGGATGCTGCTACAGAAGGTAAAGCCATCAAAAAATGGAGAGCAATGAGTACCAATGCCCGTAGTCTGGGTAACAAGCTTCCTGAATTAGTGGCCTTGATGGAGGAGGAACATCTGGATATTGTGGCAGTCACAGAAACATGGTACACACAGAACCATGACTGGGACGTAAACATACCAGGATACACTATCTACAGGAGAGACAGGGAGGGTAAAAGAGGAGGAGGAGTAGCTCTCTACATAAGGGAAGGAATCATAGCAATAGAACAAAAGGGTAAACAGGGAAGAGAAGAAGCACTGTGGGGCAATTTGGAGACAAGCAATGGCAACACAATCTGTACAAGGGTTGTATACAGGCCCCCCTCTCAGGGGGAGGAAATGGACAAGGAAATGATAGAAAGTATACTTAGAATGGCAGAAAAAGGGGAGATATTGCTAATGGGTGATCTGAATATGCCAGATGTTAACTGGAATGCAGTTGCAGCAGCCACTTCTAAGAGTGGGGTTATTCTAGATGCCCTACAGGGGGCATGCCTTGGACAACTAGTATTGGAACCCACTCAAGATGGAGCAATCTTAGACCTGGTTCTCTCAAATGGAGATGGAGAGGATCACAGATGTAGAAGTGGGTAGCCATCTGGGAACTAGCGACCATCGAACAGTATGGTTCACAATAAACACAGCAATAGAGTCAAGCCATACAAAGGCAAAAGTATTGGACTTCAGGAGGGCTGACTTTGCCAAAATGGGTGAGTGCCTAAGGAATGCACTAGCAAATGGGCAGGAAGAAGGGGTACTGGACTTCAGGAGGGCTGACTTTGCCAAAATGGGTGGGTGCCTAAGGAATGCACTAGCAAATGGGCAGGAAGGAGAGGTGGAAGAAAAATGGGGAATAATAAAAACTGCCATCACAGAAGTAACAAGCCTTTGTGTGAAGTAAATAAACAAAACAAAACGATGTAAGAAACCACTATGGTTCTCAAAGGAGGTGGCAGTGAAGGTTCAAGAGAAAAAGAAAGCATTCAGGAAGTACAAGGAATCACAGAAGGAGCAGAACAGAGAATTATATCAGTTAAAGCAAAAGGAAGCTGGGAAGGCAGTCAGAACAGCAAAGGCCCGAACCGAGGAAAAAATAGCCAACTCAGTTAAGAAGGGGGATAAAACCTTTTTTAGGTACATCAGGGAACGAAGGAAGACCAAGGGAGGGATAGTGAGGCTTAATAAAGGGGAGGGGGGATGGCAGAGGGTGACTGTGAAAAGGCAGAGATACTAAACAAATATTTTTGCTCAGTATTTACAAATGAAGAGGGGGAGGTACCTAAAACAAACAATAGAGACACTCTGGATACAGAAGTTAATACCAGCCCATTTACAAAAGAAACTGAAGGTGGACAAAGCAATGGGGCCTGATGGGATTCATCCCAGAATTCTGAAAGAACTAAGGGTAGAACTAGTGACGCCACTGACTACCATCTTTAACAAATCATGGGAGGATGGGATGGTACCTGAGGACTGGAGGAGGGCAGATGTGATTCCCCTTCACAAAAGTGGGAGCAGGGCAGAAGCAGGAAACTACAGACCTGTTAGTTTAACCTCAGTGATAGGGAAAATGATGCAATCACTTCTGAAGGAAAGAATTGTCGAGTACCTAGAGGCCAGAGGGGCACAGGACCCAAGGCAGCATGGATTCACAGCGGGAAGGTCATGTCAGACAAATTAATAGATTTCTATGACTGGGTGACCAAAGTAGTAGATCAGGGAGGGGCTGTGGACATGGCCTACCTAGACTTTTGCAAGGCATTTGACACAGTCCCACACAAAAGATTAATACACAAATTAGCCAGCCTGGGAGAGTGTCCCAAGATGATAGCCTGGGTAAAGAATTGGAAGGAGAATAGGACACAGAGGGTAATAGTAAATGGAGTCCACTCTGAAGAAAGGGGGGTTACTAGTGGGGTACCGCAGGGTTCAGTATTAGGACTGGTCCTCTTCAATGACTTTATAAGTGACATTGCAGAAGGACTAGAAGGAAAAGTATGTCTCTTTGCAGATGACACAAAGATTTGCAACAGAGTTGATGCACAAGGTGGGGTGGAAAGGATGAGAAGGGAATTGGCAAGGTTAGAGGAATGGTCAAATGTATGGCAGCTTAGATTCAATGCTTAGAAGTGCAAGGTAATGCATCTGGGAAACAAAAACCCAGGGGAAGAGTACACAATGGGGGGTGAGATACTAACAACAAGAAAAATGGAAAGGGACCTGGGGGTAGTCATATCAGATGACTTAAATGTGGGCAAGCAATGTGAGAGGGCCGTAAGAAGGGCTGAAGGGATACTGGGATGCATAGGGAGAGGCATCACCAGTAGAAAACAGGAAGTTGTTATCCCTCTGTACAGACAGCTGGTGAGACCCCATCTGGAGTACTGCATGCAGTTCTGGAGACCCAATCTCCGCAAGGACATAGACAGGATGAAAGCTGTCCAGAGGAGGGCAACTAAAATGGTGCAGGGTCTGCACCAGACGACATATGCAGAGACACTAAAGGAGCTTAATATGTATAGCTTCGAGGAAAGGAGGGAGAGGGGGGACATGATAGAAACTTTCAAGTACCTCAAGGGAATCAACAAAGTCCAAGAGGGTAGCATCTTTCAAAAAAAGAGGTGTGCAAGAACAAGGAGGCACAATTTGAAGATAGAGGGGGGGGCGGCTCAGAGGTAAAGTAAGGAAGTATTTATTTAAAGAGAGGGTTGTGGATGCCTGGAGCGGCCTTCCCGAGGAGGTTGTGGAGTCAAAAACAGTGGTTGAATTCAAGCATACATGGCACAGTCACAAGGCAATTCTAGGGAGTGGGGGTAGAAAGAAGTAGGCTGCTGGTTAACTAGGATCTGCAGCTTATCCATTAGGTAGGGAAATGGGCAGACTGGGTGGGTCAAGCGGTCCTTATCTGCCGTCAAATTCTATGTTTCTATGTTAAAAGGAGACAGAAGGAAAAAAATTAAAAGAGTCCAGCAACAGTTTAAATTAACAGTGGTGGAGCAATTAACATAACTCTGCAAAGATGAAATAACAAGCTGAACTAAAAAATGAGTAAGAAATATTGAATACAAGCTACAACATAGTGCAATAAAATAGATAATACACAGTGACTCACCAGCAGATGGCCCTTCTCCAGTATGTACTCATTTCAACTGATCAGAGTGGCAAAACCATTTAGGACGCTGTACTAAACAACGGAAAGACCCTCCAACACACATAAGTAGACCCCCCAATACACTTAAGTAGAACCTAACCCTAAATCAAGAATCTGTAACAGCCCCCCCAACTTACAGACTTGAAGTACTGCTGCAATTGGAAAACTTACTGCAGCAAGTTATCAGTCTACAACTTTACAGATGAACAATTAAAGCCCCAATTATCCTTGATTGAGTACTGAAGTTGAAACCCAAACTGCTCCATCACCCCCCCATGACAATGACCCAACACAATGTAGTATTCCAAATAAAGCACACATAAACTTCTTGAAGTCCAACATTTACATTATTATGCATCCCATATTAATCCCTCTCTCACTGTAACCCAAAAGCAGAATTCCAATACCGTGTACATAAAAAACACTTAAAACTTTAGGTTAACAGCCTTGAGCATTAGAAATCAAGACCTCCCAAGTAACATTAACCCAAAAACAGAGGTACATTGACCAATAGCCATGAGCATTGTCTCAGTTCTAGTCATAGACTTTTCACACTCTACAGCACTGTGCTCCTCCTCCTCTCCTTTTCTGGCCAGTCCCCATTTACCTGTTCTGCCCAGTCTCATTTGTGCAGACTTCCTCCCAATGTTTCTAGTAAATATTCCTCCCAGTGCTTCTAGTTGGTACAGGGGAAGCCCACAGAAAAACTTCCTCCAGATGTGTCTATTAAGTGCAGGGGCAGAGTGGGTCCCACGTTGGGACAAAGCCAGCCTCCTTCCCCTGTGCTGCTCCCAGACTGGGCTTGTGCTGTATCATGCAGCTTAGATGGACTCCTTGTAAAATCTTCCTCCAATGTTTCTAGTAGATGCAGGGGCTGGATGCCATGGCCATTCTTGACAGGGAGGCCATTTTTTTTAACAGCTTAGCTGGACCCCATGACCATTCTTGGTCTGGTGGCCATTCTTAGCAGCTTAGCTGGACTCCCAGACTGGGCTTGTGCCAGTTCATAAGATGCAGAATAAGTTGGAAGGGGCAGATAAGAAATCTTAATTTTAAGAAGTCAGGCAACATTTTCTCTGGGTATTGCACTTACATATATATATATATATATATATATATATTTTACAAAGATAGCTCAGTGTGCATTAAAAAGATATTTACAAAAGCACTAAGCAGAAGCAGCTGACAAAAGCCTTATTATAGTTTCCATTCAGAGCTGAGACCAGAAATGCAAGGGTTAACTGCAGACAAGACTACTCAAGAGAGACAGCGCATGTTACAGCTTCCAGAAATGCAATTAGCTCTGTAGTGGGCAGTTCTGTTTCATGCTACACTTTCTTCAAGAGCAGATTTCTTTATAAAACAGTCATCGTTTTTTATAAAACACTTATATTGTGAAAATCAGTAGAGTTAGTACTATGCATAAAGCTATTTATCCTATATGCCCCCAAAATGACTCAGAATGCTCAGAGAGATAAGAGTCCAGATGTCGTTCAGGCAAAGCTGACAGGAAATGAAGAAGAACACAGACAAAAATAGTCTGCAGCTTTAAATGAGATAACCTGGACCGAAGCACTGATGTATGACCACTCCGAAGCACTCAGGGGAATAATACAGTCATCATGTCCTGTCAGTCCTCTCTCTATCTCTCTCTCTCTCTCTCTCTCTTTCTTCCCCCCTCTCCCTCTCTCTCTCTCTCTCTCTCTCTCCCCTAGTGATGCAAAAATACCTGCAGGGCTCTGCCCATGCAGCTATAAAAATAAATATGGTGATATGGAGAGTGGGGCTATAAGTGAGTTTGGTGCAAGGGGAGAGGAAACGAATTGCCTGGTGCTCTGTGGACTTGAACTTCTGTATGCAGTGTACAGAGCATTGGTAGCATGATATAATAGTGCTAGGGATTGTGCACCTACAATAATGGTGACCCAATCCCCAGCAAATGTGTTGAGGGCTACCATAGGGTAGGGCGGCCAAATGAGGGGGGGGTGGTGAATATAGCAATGGGATGTCACTATATGTACATGCTCGGGGGGGAGCAAGCATGAACAGTGAGGGGAGGGAGGGATTGTGAGGGGTGGTGCCATGGTGGGTTGCCAAGCCAACCCTGTGGTGTGGTGGGTGGGTTGGCGGCATTGGTAGGCAGGGTACTGGGTTTGGGTCCGGGCGCGGGTGCGTTTTTGTTGCATCCAGACCCAAATTGTTTTTCACCCCCTCCCGACATGCACCCCCCTGGAGTTGAGAATCTTTAAGTAGGGGGGTGCAGGGGGCAAAGTCCCCTACATAAAACATTAAAAACCTAAGTCCCCAGTGCCGTGCCGGATCGGTTCTGGGAACAGGAATGGTTCTGGGATCGAAGTGCTCATGTGCGAGCGGATATCAAAGACCGGAAAAAAAAAATGCTCGATCAGTTCCGGGCACATTTATCAGAGAGGCTTGTACAGTGTTTTACAATGGCTCATTTCACGAACAAAGTGTAATAGAAGCATTTTAGGCAGTGAGCTGCTCGTAATGATTAAATTACGAAGAGATCAGTGAGGGTGTTATTTCTCAGAGCACAATACTTATCAGTTGAATAAGTAGTAAATCCTAACAATATTTGCACAGCAGAAACTTGTACTCTTTTTTTTTGGTAATACACAACAGCAATTTGACAATACATACTTATCACAGGAAGTCAAAGTATCACAGTAAAACAAGCTGTCAAAGAGATGTGTTTTAATTGTATACTGTACTACTGCCCATGAGCACTTTCAATGCAGAGTCAGAAACTACACATACCAGAATGCAACTATGTAGTAATGCTGGTTTGATATATATATATATATATATATATATATATATATATACTAGAGGCAAAAACTCCATTTAATGCATCAGTTAGGGTTGTTCCACAGTGACAAAAGCGGAAATTCGATGTTAGGGTTGAAACCCCCTTTGCACCCCTCAGCCCCACACCCAACTGGAATGGAGTGCGCATTGAAATGCGTCGGCCCCTGCTGTCACCACATCACATGTAGAAAGAAGCTGAGGAATAGGAGAATGGGGTGACAGTTAGGACCGATGACCACAATGCGTCCCTCGATTCCAGTTGGGGGGTTCAACACTACTTTGCGAAAGTACTTTTTCCAGAAATCTGAAAAACATATTTCTGGGGTGTTTTACTCCAAAATAAAGACACAGCTAGCATCCTCAGGGCCCGACTAGGTGAATACAAAAAGAATTAGGTTGCTTGAGGGTCTCAATTTTAAATGCCAAGCATTTTTCTGATCACTAACTGAAAACAAAATGGCAGATTTCAGACAGTAACAGGGCCATTTGAGACAGTAAAAAGTGCATTTGAGACACTGTCGAACTTTTTGTTAACTTTTCCCTTTGACTTATAATGGGAAATTTTTTTTTGAATAACTTTTGAACTGTTTAATATTTTTCACGAAATCTTCAAAGACACATCGAGGACACGATGCCTACGTTCCTGAAGCTTTGGGCTGGTCGCCAAACCATGTGACTTGTAAGTAGCGACCGTGAATTCAGAAAAAGTGTAAACGCACGGCAGCTCATGCTTAATAACTCCGGAGTCTTATATCCGACTGCACGAAACTTCTGGCAGATCCTAAGGCGATGATTCTTGATCATGTATTTCAAATTTCAGGTAAATCTGTCAAACGGTTGCAGTTATTAAGATGCAAAATTTGGGTTTAACATGTAAATGGCTCCTCAACCCTAACTATGGTAGCACTACCGTGCTACCATAATATATATATATATATATATTGTTTTTTTTTTAATAAAGTTGTATATTGAACTCATTCTGTCAGTGTTGTGTTTTTTTTGATAATTTGATGTGGTGGAATCATCCAGACTATAGAAATAAATCAATTAATAACACACTATAAGGGTTGTGGAGCCATTCCTCAGCTGTCACCTTTCTATGCAGCTGTGTGAGAGAGGTAGTGCTGTGAGTGAACAGGGGTATTGAGTTGGCTCTAGTGGTTGCATTTGATCTATTATTTGACCTAATTTAATTAGGGGTGTTATCATTTGGTCTTATATTTAAATAATACAGCTTACAATATTTATTTTTCTGAGTTTTATTCCTGTGTTTATTCAACTTAACTGTATTTTAAAGAATAATTGTTTGTCTTCAATTTATTCCATTCACACCTATTTAAATTTAATCAGTAATTTGATTTCAAAAAAATAACAGCCAAACTTTGAGAAATAATATGTGGCATGAGATTTCAAGATATTTTCAGATATCTGAGTGAAGGTGTTTATCCTGATGATTTCACTGAAAATAAGAAGAGAGGTCTGAGGAACTATGCGGCAAGATTTATTATTGAAGGTAAATGTTATGTATAGGGTAGTATATATTCTCAGTAATTTGTGTGCTTTTTGTGTAACTTTGTAATACTTGGTGGGATGGGACTGACATACAGATGTGGTTGGTAGAGGAAATGTTTGTTTTTTTTCCCCCAGGGTGAGGCAGGGGTATTAGGACCTAAAGAAGTACTCTCATGGTGACGTAGAATATTATTTCCATATACTGAAGCATCGTGTCATTGTTTTTGAATTAAGAGTTGTTGGTGGTATATTTATTTATTTATTTATTTTACCACCTTAAATCAACAGACAGGATGAAAGGGCAGGTTGGGGGGGGGATAGTTATTACAAAGACATGATAACTGGGTAGGGAGAGTAATATACTAAAATGCCAGCAGAATATGCCTAACGGTCTTTCGTGTATGCTCATTTGGTGAGCCCCCTACTCTGGGAGCTGACCTTGCTGCCCCCTTTCCCTCTCTGGCTTCTGCCTTCCCAGTCCTGGATATTCTTGCTGCACTGTTTTTTTGCTTCCAGAACCCTTCCCCTGTACCTGTCCCACCCCCTCTTGAACCCCTCACCGTCTCTGCCTCCACCAGCCCCCTGGGCAGTGCATTCCATGGCTCCACCACCCTCTCAGTGAAGTAGCACCTCCTCCTTTCTCTCCTGAATCTCCCCTCCAGCTTCCACCCAAGCCCTCTAGTTGCCCCATCCTTTCTTCAGAGCACCCTGACTGCTCCTCTCCTATTTATCCCCTTCATGTACCTGAAGACCTCTATCATGTCCCCCCAGTCCCTTCTCTCTGCCAATGTGTACATATTTAGCTCTTCGAGCCTCTCCCCATAGGTCCTGTCCCCCAAGCCCCAGATCATTTTGGTTGCCCTCCTCTGGACCCTCTCCAGGAGTTCAATGTCCCTGTTTAAATGTGGCCTCCAAAACTACATGCAGTACTCAAGGTGCCGCCTCACCAAGCAGTTATACAGTGGGAGTATCACTTTCCTCCTACTGGAGGTGAGCCCTTTAGCGATGCATCCAAGCATCCTGTTGGCCTTTGCCGCTGCTCTCCTACAAGTCTTTGAGTTGTTCATCTTGACATCCACCATCTCCCCCAGGCCCCTCTCTGCCATCAAGACTTGTAGCATCCCCCCCCCCAGGGTGTACACTTGGCCCAGGTTTCTGGCTCCCAGGTGCAGTACCTTGCATTTCTCTGCATTGAACCTCAGTATCCACTTTCTATGCCATCTTTCCAGAGAATCCAGGTCCTCTTGTAGGGCCACCCTCCCTCCCCCCATCCACCACTGCCCCCAGTTTTGAGTCATCCGCAAAGAGACTCATCTCAATTCCGATCCCTGATGGACTCCACTAATGACCCTACTTGGGGATGAGACTATCCCCCCAACCATGACCCTCTCTGTCCACTCCAAGAGCCAGTTCCCTATCCATCTGATAATCCAGTTTCTTACCCCCACTTCTCCCAGATTATCCAACAGGCCCCCGTGAGGAACAGGGTCAAACGCCTTGCTGAAGTCAAGAAAGAGGACGTCCACTGGTCTACCCATGTCCAAGGCACTCATCACCCATTCGTAGAACTCCACAAGGTTTGTCTGACACGATTTCGCTGGGACAATTCCATGCTGTATATCGTCCAGTCCCCCCAACTTTTCCATGTCCCCCTTAGTCTCTCCTTGACAATTCCTTCCATCACCTAACCCACCACCGATGTCAGGCTGATGGGCCTGTAGTTCTCTGCCACCTCACTTGATCCCCCCCTTGTGGATATGCACTATGTGTGCCACATTCCAGTCCTATGGCATCTGCCCTGTCCTCAGAGAGATGCTGAAGAGCTCTGCCAGGGGTTTCTCCAGGACATCCACTAGTTACTTCCGCATTCTGGGATGTAATTTATCTGGCCCTGGTGCTTTCTCCATCTTAATGGACCTGAGGGCTTCCCTCACTATCTCAGCCATGATCTCCACCTCTGCTACCTTGTCCCCTTGCTTTGCCTTCCCCCACACCTGCCAATGATGCCCCCCCCACACAAACTGATCAGTAAGGGCCCCCCCTTCAGTTTCACTGTCTCCTCCCATGTATGATGCAGTCCCAAAAATGATGGGAGAATGTGGGGTGGGCACTGTCAACACGGAGAAGGCAACACATGACACCATGATAGTTGGTGGAGCAAAGAGTCTGCTTGGATGGAGGGGATCCGAATGAAAAGGAAGAGAACCTGGCCTGGCAGTGGTGATGATATAGTTACTGGATACCACACCTTGCACCACTGTCGTATGAAAGGAGATGGCATGACTGGAGGAGAGACGGTTATGAGAAGGTGAAGGATGGGTGGGTATAACTATTGATATTGACGGGAATGGGGGCCTTAAGTCAACAGTAATGTCGATATGAGATGGGCTGGAAATTAGCAAGGGAATGTCAAACTGGAATAGCAGTAGGAAGTAGTCAATCTTGGAAGGGTATCAAGTTGGATAGGAGGAATAAGGTAGAGAAGAGGTGTGCGGCAGAAGTAGGTGGTGCAGATACAGAACTCACACAGGGTGCAGCTTGCAGTGGTAATGGGAATTGAATAACGAATACAGGGGTGGCTTAAGGGTAATTATAAAAGGGGTCTCATAAATGCTGCAATCTGATTGGCTGTTAGGATTCCAACAATCTTACAATAATCCATGTTATACTGTCATGTACAGCCTGATCACCATGGCACATGGATTCTTCCTGTCAGCATTCCATCCTCTATCGCTGCTGAATGTGTGAAATGATGCATTCTGATTTTGAACCAACATTCTTAAACTGTTGGTGGAAGAACTATTTTATTAAAAATCTCCCTCTAAATGAGGGAAACATTCAGAAAGTATACTTTTAACACATTTCTTTTGGAATCATTTTTTATAATAGCAATAAGACACACCCAGGAGTTAGATTAACAGTCAGTTAATCACCACCTAGGGGCAATATGGCACTCAGCTTCATCTTGTGCCACATTACACCCCTAGGGGGTGATTAACAGACTGTTAATCTAGCCCCCGGTCATGCCCTATTGCTTCATTAGAATGGAAAAGGGTAAGGGAAGGGGCGTGTACTTGTCCTAGTGAGTCTATATTGAAAAGAATGAGACGGCAGAAGGGGGGAACGTAGAAATGTCTGGACAGGGGAGCCTAGTGAGTTTGCCTCCTACCCTGGACATAGGTAAAGGCAGAGGCATAGTTACCCTGGGAGAGTGCGGGCAGAGTGGTCTGACTGTAATACAGAATGCACCATCACCCGATAAGAATAACGAGGAGAAAGGGTACGTTCTAACAGGAGGAGGGACACAGGCTAGAAGGTGGTCTATCTCAACGCAAGAATCCTTGGGAACAGTATAGTTTCAAGCCTGCATGGTGGCGCCATGGGTTGAGGTGCTGGATGCCACAACTCGCCCCATGCTGGCGACCTGGGTTCAAAAACATAACCGGATCAGCAAGGGTTTAAGAGGGGTTGAGTGTCCGTGGACTGCTTTCCCTCTCAGGG
This sequence comes from Neoceratodus forsteri, assembly GCA_016271365.2. NCBI lineage: Eukaryota > Metazoa > Chordata > Ceratodontiformes > Ceratodontidae > Neoceratodus > Neoceratodus forsteri. The sequence goes on along the minus strand of CM028133.1, from coordinate 743,657,379 downwards.
TATTGAATCGATTTGGGGAACCCTGCAAATGAGGAGATGCCATGAATTGAAATAGGAGTGGTGTGCAGGTGGCCCGCAATTTTTATGAGAAAAGAGAAGAGCAATGTCACAGATCAGCAGGATTAGGATTCGGTGTGGGGGTGGACTCAGGAAGTAGAGAAACATGCAGATGTGCTTAATGCCACTTCACGACTCGGGATGGAGCTGTGATTACTGTCAGGAGTGGAGTTTGTTGCCGAATCAATGGGGGATAATTTTACTGGGGGCTGCAGTTGGAGGATCCGGAGTCTCATAGAGGAGGGAGGCATGGGTGCTGCATCGGCATCTGAAGTTGGCACTGGGGGCACTGGTTTGGGACTTTCTGGCTGCTTTAGTTGGCAGTGATCTAGGGTTGTGGGTGATGAGAAGAGGGTATCGGAGAGGAATACCTGGCAGCTGCATTCAGTGGCAGGCCACAGTTTGCGTGAGTTGCTCTTCTGAAGGAACTATTGGGAGTGATTGTGCAAAACTTGTACTGCGGTCAGTCTTCAGATAGGTGGTTCGTGTGGTTATTTTGGAGATGTGAGAGTGGAACAATCAACATATGGAAAGCATGCCGTAGGGAGGGGGCTGCTCAGAGTGAGCAAAATAGGGGTTGGGAGAGAGTGAAACAGGGTCGAGCATCTGTCTTACAAAGTGTTTCATCCTATTATACCCTTGAGATTATGTGGAAGAGGATGGTGGGGGGGGTGGGATCAAGTGGACAGAGAGGGTTTGGTCAGTAGGAAGAGGCAGCATGTGAACAGAGAGCATTTGGTCAGTAGGCAGATGTGGGAGGGAGACAGAGGAGGAAGCCTGAACCAAATGAAAGTATGGAGGAGGGATGGACATGAGCCTAAGTTGGTGGGAAATGTGATACATAGGGGTGGGGGTGGGCTCTGAATTAGACAGTGTGGAAGGAGGAAGGATTGGTGATGTCCCGGTGTCCAGGATGGGGATATAAATCAATGAAGAGTGTGCAGTAGAGAGTTATGTAGTCAGGTCAGCTTCGAGACATGAATCACTAGGTGTTGTGTGTGTGTGTGTGTGTGTGTGTGTGTGTGTGTGTGTGTATTGTTGAAAGGGGTTCATGTTATTCAGTTCAAAATGAGGGTGAAGTTGGGGGGATGTCAGTACGGCCATCTTTGGTGGGGTGATTGGATGTACAGGATGTGGGCGGCCATATCATTAAATTCGGCATGGAGGTTCAGAGTGTGCCTGGTTTGTTTTAGACTGTAGGGTCTTATGAAGGAGATCAGGGATTAGAAGGCAGTTGGGATGGGTGAGGGAAGGGGTAATTTAGGGATGTGTACCTAGACGTTTTGGACTCTTACAAAGGGCATATATCAGAGGACTGGTGCACCATATTATCAGTTGAGATGAGTTGGAAGTTGGAATAAGAAATGTGCATCGGGGGGGCTGGGCAGAGGGAACATATGAGGGAGGGATGGTGATAGATTATAATCTGGGGTCAAGCATCACACTTTCACACCGATTCACCTTAATATAACATGAGCCTAGGCTGGAGAGAAATATGGTAGGTGGATGGGGGGGTTGTTGGGGCAATGAGAGAGGCCAGGATTGAAGGAGGAAGGACTGGGGTTGGGCCGGTGTCTAGGCAGGGGTTGACAATCAAGGGATGGGGGAGGTAGAGAGTGGGTTAAACGTCAGTAGCAGGTAAAAGGATTATGGTAGAGTATGTACAGGATGGTGGCCCTCCGTCTGATGGGGAGGAAGGAGCAAGCAAGGGGTTGCTGAAAGTAAGAGGAGTCTGGATTGGAAAAATAAGGGCTTATAAATACCCACAGGTGGATGTGAGTGGGATTTCCCAAGCAGAGGGGTTGATGACAGGAGGAGTCTAGATGGATAAAAAAAAAAAGTTACTCACCCAGTAATATTCTTTCTTCCATGGGGTCCTTTAGCATCAGTAACATTTTGTACTTAGCTGGCTAGCAGCAATTGCCCTGGAGGTGTGTCTGTAAGAGATTTTTTTAATGAGCGATGGCCAGCCAATGAAAATACAGGAGGGGGTGTGAACTGAGTGAAAAGCTGTTGAATGCTTCAAAATTTTTTCAAGAGTAAACGAGGGCAAATGTCCCAAAAATGAATTAACAGGATTAAAAAAAACATGCACATGTCCAAAAGTGAAAATAGAAACAGCAACACGAGGTAAAAAACTCATCAATAACAAAATGCAAAATTTGGTAAACGGTAAGAGCCTTTCTCTGACAGGTGAACCGGGGAAGAATGGTGGGAGCTTACTGATGCTAAAGGAGCCAATGAAAGAAAGAAGGTTACTGCAGTGAGTAATTTTTTCTTCTTACCCTAGGAGCCCTTTAGCATCAATAACATTTTGCAGACTACCAAGCAGAACCAAGTGGGCGGCAGGCAGAGAACCTACTTAGGGAAGAGGCTATGCAGAACTGCCCTGCCAAATTTGGCATCAGACCTGTTCTGCACATCCAAACTGTAGTGTTTCACAAAGGGGTGCACAGATTTCCAGGTTGCTGCTTTGCAGACATCCAGTAGGGGAAATGTCCCTTGCTGCTGCAAGCGAGGCTGCAGTGCCCCTGATGGAATGGGCCCTGAGCCCTACTGAAGGTTGTTGACCAGCTTTCTCATATCAGAATCTAATACAAGAGACCAAACCAATGAGAAATAGTTCTCTTGGTACCTGGTCTTCCTCTGCCTACTTTCCCATAGGTGAGGAACATCTGAGTGGAAGAGGCTCTGGACTGTCTAGTATGCTCTAGGTAGTGAAAGATGGCTCTTTTGACATCCAAGATGTGGAGCCTTTGCTCGACAGGAGTGGACAGCTCAGTAAAGAAGATAGTCAGAGTAATGGACTGGTTAAATTGAAACTCTGAAACCACCTCTGGCAGAAATTCCCTATTTGTCCTGAGCTCAGTTTATAGTTGTGAGGGATGATGTAATTCAGCTCAGTGCACAGGGCCTGCAGCTCTGAAATCTTCCTGGCAGACGTATGGCTACCAGGAAGATGGTCTTCCAAGTTACATACTTGATGTTGGTCATGGACATAGGCTCGATAGGTGGATTCATGAGCCCATCTATGCAAAGGTTCAGTCTCCAATGAGGATCAGTCTCCCTGGTTTGAGGGTGGAGGTGCAAGATTCCTTTGGAAAACTGTTTAAAAATATCATGGGAAAAAATGATCTCTTCTTTCCCACCGAAAGGTAGGCTGAAATTGCCACCAGGTGTAGCCTGAGTGAAGATGGTTTCAAGCCTGACGCCTGTAGGTGTACCAGTTAGTCTAGCAGCTGAGTGTCTGAAGCCAGTAGGGGTTCGACCTTTTTGCTTCTGCACCAGATGGAAAACCTTTTCCATTTGGCTGCATAAGTCTTCTTAGTGTATGTTTTTTTAGCCATCCTCAGTATCTTAAGGACCTGTTTAGAGTACTGTGAGGATGGAAACACTTAACTCCTCAATACCCAGGATTTGCGGTGAAGAGAGCATATGTCTGGGTACTGCACTCCTGTCTGAGGATGGGTCAGCAAGGATAGAGTTGGAGGCAGGCGAATGTGCCTGTTGCAGGAAATTGAGAGAAGGAGAGGGTACCAGGCTTGCCTGGGTTAGTCCGGAACCACTATGATCGTAGAAGCAGGCTGCTGCCTGAGTTTCAGCAAAATCACGAATATCAGGGGAAAGGGAGGAAATGCATATAGGAAACTCCCTGACCAGTTAGGATCAGGGCATCCAGAAGAACTGTTCCCGGAACTGAGGGCCTGCTATGGTACTGAGGAAGTTAAAAATTGAGAGGTGAGGCAAACATGACCCAGCATCTTGGTGCCCTCCTCAGAGGTGTGAAGGCAATCCACGTCAACAGTCTTCTATCCCTCCAACAGTGGCTCCAATCCCTCCTAATACAAACCACTCCTTCAGTCAAGTGTTGAAAGCAAGAATCCTCCCCTCCTCCATACTGGCAGACATCTGAAAAGGCCAAAGAGGCCGTTACCAGCTTGACCCCCCCCCAAAGCGATTGTACATTTCTCCCTGCATCCTAAAAGGAATCCAAAACTCCTACAGGGGCCTGAAAGCCAGGTCATTATTCCCTATGTTAGGATCAATGATTTTCTGTTTTTAAAATAAAAATAAATAAATAATGGAATTGGCCATTTTTAAACCGGCACAGGGAGTCACTTTTTCATGAAAAAAAAACTCCTTTTGCACAACTTGATCATTCAAACAATCCTTAATTCATACCAGTTTTTTGTGCAACCCCCCCCCCCAGCCTTGCTTCCCATTTGGGCCAGGTGAATGCACCTTCACGCCTTTACGGCACAGGCATTACAGCGCCATGGCACCACAGCACTGATGTTTGGATTTGTTGCTACTCTAAGGTCTGCCCCCCACGGAGTTAGAATAATTAGAAAGCAGTGGGGCTGCAGCCCCAGCAAAACATGAGTTGGTAAAATCACAGCTTGGCACCACAATGATCCAGCGCACCTCCGCCAGCGCCGTGCTGAAACAGTGTGTGTGCATGCACACGCAAAATATGATGATAATTTGCCCTCAGCTTGGGGGAAAACTGGATTTTAAGATTTTGTCAAACAGAACTGGACATTTTTGAAAAATCTCTGGCCCTAGCAGGTAGACAGTTACATCCAGACCATCTCTCCTTCCTACTCCCGACAACCCTGCTAGTATTCCTTCCAATGTAATATCCACTATGGCATCTGCTAGCATTCCTCTGAACTTAATCTTTTCTCACCTGCCACTACCAATCCTTCTGTTTCCATTACAATGGAGTTACTTATAAGCACTCTCCTAGCCTTCTCCTTGGACTTTTGACTGCATGTCAGGTGTCGTCTTGGGGACAGACCTGGCCTCATGTGCAGTCACAGGTTCCAGTCTCCTTGCTGGAGAGAGAATACCAACTGAATTGCACAATGGGGCAAATCTGGTTGTTGCTGCCACCTCAGGGACCCCACTCGCATGGACCCTTGTTCCCCCAACCCTCTTGTCAACTACAGTCTACCCCCCCCCAGCCTGGACCATAGGTTTTCGCTGAGAAAGCATGGTGGCTGCCTGCACCAGTGACTGCTAGGGCACAATGCTGTTCTCCCTTTTTGTAAATGACATGCCTTGTAACTTTGGAGGGGTAACCTACAGCTTTATGTTGACAATGCTGTGCTTTACTGATGCCCTAGCGATCCCAATCTAATATATACACAGCTTGCTGGTGACCTCCTAGAACTGAAAAACATGGTTTTATGCAGACAAATCAGTCCTTAATGCAAAAAAAAAAAAACTAAATGACCATTATTTGGCCACACTGAGGTGGTTGAGTTTATCAAATACCCTGGGGTTTACCTGGACCAAGGAAGTCACCTTTAGAACCCACATAGATTATATCTCCAAGTCCCTTTATCAAAAAATTGATTTGCTCTACCGTCTAGGTAACTACCTCACGAACAGTGCTCCTCTTCTTCAATCCCTGAGGTGCTTGGGAACCAACAAGCTCAAAATTCTATATAACAAAACTGTTTGCATTGCTTCCGGAGCCCCAACCAGGGAGCAACACTCACTGCAATGTCTTACACTCATTAAACTGGCCTTCTTGGAGGGGCATTTCAAGTACCCTCTCTTATGCCTTGCCGTTTATCAAGCGTGCCACCTCTACTCCTAACCTTCATGACGTTCTGGTATGAAATCCTCAGGAAGAGCCCTGTGATCCTCTTGTAGTACTCTTTTTTTAAAGGTACAGAGGGTGAGGTCCAGTGCGGGCAAGAGATCCTTTGGCACCTCAGCATCCTCCCTCTGAAACTCCCTACTAACAATCCTGCAACATTGTCCCTCAGTAGGACTTAAAGCAATCCTGCCAGCATACTTAAACTGGGAAGACACAACTCTAAAGTAAAAAATAAAACACTGCCTGACTCCTGCTACTCCCAAAAAATGTGTGTGTGTGTGAGTGTTATTGTTGTTGTTTGCAGGGTTAGTATGACAACCAGGTCAAACTACACAGGCACCAGTAGGAAAAAAGTCCATAGTAAAAAAAAAAACACATTCTAATGGAGGTGGAGGAACTATTTTATTACTAAACCTATTGTAAACTAATGTTTAATTAATATTGCTTTATTAAACTTATTTTGTTTTACAGTGCCTATTTTCTAAGAGAAATAATACCCTCCAGGGTGGGCAGTATTGTGCTATACTGGATCTTCCGGGGGCTGTAAAGCCCTCTGCCTGCAGCGTCGGGCCTCATTACACCCCCTGGGTGGTCTGGTATAGCACAGTACTGCCCACCCTGTTGGGTATTATTGCTGGCTTAGAAAAGATAGGAGGGAAGGAAGGGGGGTGGTGTAGCACTGTTAGTCCGAAATGTCATGGGTATTGGATGGGTAGAGGAGGCAGAGTGGAACGTGGATGCTGTTTGGGTCACCTTGCTGACACAGGGGGTTAAAAGAATAAAGGTCGGAGTGGTGTACAGACCACCAGCACTGGTGGAGGTCCTGGAAGAAAGCTTGGTGGCAAATCTCGTGGGACACTGTGGTTTGGGAAAGGGAAGGGTAGTGATAATGGGGGACCTCAACATGCCAGGAACAGACTGGGAAACTATAACGTCACCAGTGGTCAAAGAGCAGAGGATGCTGCATGTCTTCCAGGATGCGTTTCTGACACGAGGGTGTGAGCCAACTATGGAGGCCCGGACACTGGACGTGGTCCTGGCGGACATTGATCAGATTAGGTGCCTAGATTTGAGGGACCCTTTGGTGGGGAGTGATCACGCTGCAGTCTGGTTCTTCCTGGACCTATGAGGAGAGACTCAAGGATCTCAACATGTACACACTGGAGGAGATGACTTACAGGGGGGACATGATAGAGTTCTTCAATTACATTAAAGCGTTCAATAAAGGAAGCCCAGTCAGGGTGTTCCAAAGGAAGGAAGGAAGGTGGCGGAATGAGAGATCACGGGTGTAAGATGGATGGGAGGTAGACTCAGAGGGGAGAGGAGGAGATGGTATTTCACTGAAATGGTTGTGAAGCCATGGAATGCACTGCACAGGGAGGTGGTAGAGATGGATACTGTGGATGGTTTTAAATGGGGGATGGAACAGGCACAGGGAGAGAGTAAATCTGACCAGGCCCAGTATATGTGGAACATCTGTTACTGGGGACAGTATAACCCAAGGGGGAAGGGGGAGGGGGGAGCACCAAAATCGACCCTCAGTGAATTGGCTATAGTATCTTCAAGCTCCATGTGAGGAGTGGGTCCTCTTAGTTTCAGATTGGAATTCCAATTTGAGTAAGCTAAATCACCAGCATCAAGGTGGGACCTTTCGATTTAGTCCCTAACTTACCAATGCCTCAATAGCTGCTAACTGACTCATGTTATACTGTGCTACCAGCAAGGATTTTACACAGGTGTTTCAAATGGCACATGCTAAAAAGGAGTGCCACAGACTCCTTAAACACAAATAAATAAAAAAAAATAGCATGCTCACACCTTTTTACCTGTTTAACTGCCCGGAGAGCTCTGCAACGAGGGGAAGGGCTCTTTTTCGGTCCCTTGCGACTAGCGGTGGACAGAAGTTAGTTTGCTTTCACAGGTGATTGATATTTATTATACAATGGCAAAGAAAAATCCTGAGCTCCCATTGGTCACTCTGGGACTGGATCCGTGATGTTATCCCAGCACAACATCTCAGCTCTAGTCCCAGCAAACAAACGACCACATCAACCAGCATGAAAATTACTCCACAGAGCCTACATAACAGATCTCTCCTCTGCTACTCGCCTGCTCCTTGCTTCACCCGCTCGCAACTTGCGTTACTAGCTCCTGAGTCCCGACTCCTTCACAACTAAAGGATACCCCCTCATAACACTCCCCCAACACTGACCATTCCCTAAACAAAACACCATTTTCTTTTTTTTTAAACTTGTCATACCGCTCCATAGCATCCACTTCACTTCTGATCGCGGAGGCACAGTGTCACAACAAAACGCGAGGTCAGCCGTTCTGTCAGGAAACAGCAGACCGTGGCTGGTTCCGAAAGCGGAAAACTGAATCAATTTCGGCCGTGTTCCTCATAGTGCCATCTCGCAACACCTGACCCAAAACCTCACCCATCCCAACAGCTACTCCAACAGTAAACACCACTTACCATTACCGAAATCTGAAAATCTCCACAACTCATGCTTCCTTCACAACATGGTTTCTTACGAGAAAAAAAACTAGACCTCGGGGCAGACTACAACACAAAAGAAAACATGATTCTATACAAAGAATGGGCAGGGACAGCAAACAAAAGTAGCTAACAAGCAATAGCACCACCTACTGCACAGAATAGAAATTGGACTTTTGTTAAAAGTATACCTCCACATACAAAAATTCATAAAAAACACTTAAAGATATTTTTTAATTTTTTTTATTTTCACAAACAAGCTATTAGAGATTAGTAATATCAGATTCTCCAGGGTAGGGAAGAAGCTGATAATATCACTGGGGTGATTAGTCACACTCGGCCTGCGGCCTCTTGCCTAATCACCCCAGGTGTGACGTTATCCCAGCACAACACACACCCTGTCATGCATTATTGCTTAATTACAGTTCTGGGTATTATTTATATCTTTCTACTTGCAGATCATAATCTATACTACACTGAGCCTTCTAAACCAGGCCATAAGAGACTCGCTATCACAGACACCGAAAAGAAGCTAGAGATCTTTAGATTATGCCACTGCTCAGAGTTTGGAGGGCATCTAGGCGAGAAGAAAACATTGTCAAAAATCCAGGGCCATTTTTACAGGCAAGGTCTTGCAAAAGACGTGTGTCAGTGGGGGAGTGTGAAATGACTAATGTAAGATAAATGAAACCAGTAATAGTATATATTTGTTTATATTGTATAGTGGAGGGTTGTTCTGTATAATTGTTACCTTTTGGTCTTATTTCTTTAGGGCATCTGCCCACATTTTCATAGCAGAATTAAGAAGTTGGCAACTCTTTCCCCTTGCAGGTTTGCTGTACGTCCATGCCGGTTACTTCAGGGCTGGGGGGGAATGAAAGCACATCACCTCTCACTGCACACCAAGTTCTGCTGTTTCTGTTATTCACTCTCTCCCTCCCTCTGACAGATCCCGTAACAGCAGCAACTCCCATCCCACTCAAATGTTTTAATTTGTTTTTAGTTACATTTATCCTTTTGTGATCACTACGTATTTTGGCTCTGTCAGCCTTAGTCTCATGGCATCTGTAACTTCCAGGCATAGAATGCTGGAAGGTAAGTAGGACCTTACTTTTTTTTTATTTTTATCAATGTTCCTGCAATCAGGCTGTACAAGTATATAAATAAGTAGGTTAACATAAGGCTCTCAGAATGCTGGCAGCCAAGAAGACTGTAACATTTTTGAGACCCTTATAATAACGTACATAAAGGGTGGGATATTCAGACTGTGCCAAAAAGATGCACAATAGCAGGAGCAGGTGCAAGAGCAGTGCGCCATTGCACAACGTGCGCGATATTGAAACCAAGCGCAGGCCAAGGTGCACCTGCGCAACACAGCTGAATATTGCACCCCATGCGCCATGGCGCACCAAGGGTGCACAGTGGAGCAGGGCCGATGTTCAGTAGCACATCCAGTGATGTGCAGGGACAAGGACAGGAAGCAGAGGTGCACTAGCCATGGAAGCACCATGGGCTGAGGAGCATGCAGCAGGCCAGAGAGACCAACTCCCCCAAGGCCCCCCATGAATTGCACAACCAGAGGTGAGCTGGATGGACCACCAGCCCATGAACCCCAGCACTGATTCAACAGCAGAGGCATGGTGCCCCAGCACACTCTCCCGGCAAACAGTGACCGCAACACAAGGAGGGCCGGACCCTACCACGCCACCGCGCCCGACCAATGCTGACCACCCCCTGTACAGCGATCCCAAGACACCCGGCCCAGAAGCATCACCAAACAGTGAATGGCACCGAAGGCATTCCACCACCACCACCATGACAATACAACCCTGTGCCCCATGGCACCATGCATGACAGCCCCATCGTGATTCCCCCGCAGCAGGCGACACCAGCCACTGACACAACCGCAGCATACACAATGCCCCCCTGCATGGCCCCCACCATGGCACAGCAAAGAGGTCGACCCTGCGTCAGTACCCGAGGGACCCCGCATGTGACAAGGCCTGCCCTGGACACCACCACCAGCAGGACAGCACCCCGCACATCCACCCATGCACACACCCTGTCCCAGCACTGGCCCCACCAGACAGCACAGCTGCCCTCTGTGGTGCATGGAGGCATGTGCCACACAGGATGCAACACAGGGCATGAACAATTCCCCCACCCTGTCCCAAGGGTACCCCATCACAGAGCCACACAAAGCGGGGCAACAGATGCCACTGTCGTGTGTCCAATGATGTCATGTACCCACGGCCTGTACACCAACATGGCGCTGGTGAGCTAGCCATGTGGTGCATGCACCATGAACCTGTCTGCCACCAGTATGCAGCTGGAGCACATGTGACAGACAGCAGACCTCAGGCACTGCCACAGACACCAGCGACAGCATGGAGCGGAACAACAACAGCACCACCCACAGTGTCACCTGAGGCAGATGTTCAAAAGACCTGGAGAAAGGATGCCAGCTGCCATGGCGCCGTGCCCTGAGGGTGGCTGGCAGGGACAGCCACCAATGTCATGCCAGCAGACATGCATGCACTGGGGGGGTCAGCACCACCCTGCGAACCACAGACATGCAAGAGGCTCAGCCGCACGGGTCAGGCACACACTGACAGGGGCGACAGGGACACAGCGCATGCACCTGGGACCACTGCACACAGGCATCCAGTGCACAGGGCACAACACACATACCACAGACAGGGACCATGGCCCCCACCCACACCAGTGGAGGGGCCCTGCCAGACACACACACAACCAGGCCTGCACCACCCCCAGATGCCATGCACACCACTGCAGCAAGGCACAAGACCCCCTCTGCAAATCAGAGACCACCACAGTTGTTGTATGAAACATGTATATAATTCAAAAGGTAACAATATTAACAATAACTATTTACATAACTATATACAAAGTGGGGGAGGGGGGTACAAGGCTACAACTCAGGGGGGGAATGGGCATGGGACAAGGAGAAACAGCAAGGAGTGGGACAAAGGGGTGTGTGGGATAGTCCGGGGGGGAAGGAACAGCGTGGGTTCTTCAGGCCCTACTGGCAGCCCCTGTCATCCCTGTGCTCTCTGTGGCACCTTCTGTGCCACCACCGGTCACTCCACTCCATGCCCTGCAGCAACTCCAGTGTAGCCCGGGTCACCAGCAGTATTTCCTGGATGTGACTCTCCAGGGTCATCCAGCGTTGTCCACCTAGGACAAGGGAGCAGAGTCAGTACGTGTGACTGGCCAGAGCCCCGCAGCCCACCAAATGTGCATGGCATACAGCTGTGGGCCTCACCCCTGTGATGGCATATGACCACCCACAGTAGGTGCACCCACAAGACCCGCCTACCCAGGCAACCATAGTCATGCAAATCGCTGCACACCCCCACCACCCATGCACTACACAGCACAAACGTGCTGTAAAATGTCATGGCTATGCAGTGTGATGGCAGTTGCACAGCCATGCACCCTGTGCATGCACAGCCCACCTGTGACACCCACCCACACATGCAGTGCCACAGGACAGTGCAGAGTGCACCGTGTGGTGTGCATGGCAGTGGGGCCATGTGCGGGGGGCTATGCTGCACCACCACCCCTGCAACCCACCATGCACAGATGTAAGGGGAAGCATGGCACTCACCTGTGTCCTGGTCAGCAGGGCACTGCTGACCCACGGCACCACCACTGTGCCCCAGCTGCAAGGCTACACCACCTGTTCTGGACTGCCATCCCTGCTCACAGGCCTAGGGTGCAAACATGGAGAGGGTAACATCAGCACAGGCCAGTAACATAGCCCCCACTTGCTGTGTGCATGCCTGCACAGCCCAGCCATGACGTGGTGGTGCAGGGTGTACACGAGGCACTCCCAACACCAGCAACACAGGTAGACCCCCCCTCGGTATGGTCTGATGGCCACCACACTACCTGGACAGACAGATACTACCAGTGATGTGATGGAGCACCTACCTGGCTGTGACACGGCGCCCTGCCAGGCACGTGCCTGCATTCGCCCTAGGCGGTCATGGTCCTGCCACTGGAGGTCACCATATCGGTGGTGACACTGCTCTGCTGTCCTGTTGCACCCTGTGGCCTCCTCCAGACCCACTGTCACCTCCAGCCACACTGCTTTCCATGGCCTCAGGAGGGTACCTAGCCAAAGAGGGCACCTGCATGGGGCTCTACCAAGGCCATCAGGTTTGCAAGCTCAATTGCCATCCAGATGGGCACTCTGGTGCATGGCATAGTGCAGTGGCAATCGGCATCAAAATGGCACCCTGTAGCACATGTGCCCCACATGCAGAGGCAGCGCTGTACTGTGCTGCCAGTCGCTATCATGCTGTCACCGGACTGCGCAACAGGGGTGCAGCCATGTGTACACATGGCACCTAGGGGGCAAAGGTCAGCCACAGAGTCAAGGGTCTGTCTGTGCACAGAGCACCACAGCGCTATTGGGAAGCCCTGAGTGTAGCGCAGTAGGGTGCATGTGTGTGATGCCTTGCAGTGGCCTACCACACTGTGGCACCATGGCGCCCATGGCACACCATGGCATGAGCACCCCTGAGCATACAGTGCACTTGTGCCACAGGCACAGTGGTGGCCATGCCCTGTACTGCCTCCTGCACACAGCACATCAGCATTGCCAATAGCATTGGCGTCAGCGCCCCAGGCATGCGTGGTGCGGTGCCGATTGCGCACTTCACAGTGGTGCACCACAGCCTGAGCACGCTCAACACCATTGCGCAAGGTGCAACAGCATGATATTCAGCTAGAATATGCAAATCAGCTCATGAGCCATTCCACGGCACATCCACTGCATTAGCATCCAATTACAGATGTGCCTGCTCTCATTTGCATGCATTGTGCTATAAATACGCAACCTGAGGCTGCATAGGCCATGAATCGGTATTGCAGTCCTTTGAGGTAGGTTGCATGCTGTAGGGATGTGGGGACAGTGGTCTGGGTGGGCTGTATGGGACTGCACAGCCCAAGGTAACACCTGTCTATCCCCCAGGCATGAGCATGACCGAGCGAGAGGAAGAGGAGGAGCAGAGAAGGGTGAGAAGGAGGAGGCCAAATTTTACCAGGGCTGAATTTGATGCCCTGTTCAAGGCATACCTCGACAGGGAACCGCTGTTTAGCAAACAGCGGGGGTCTGTGGCATGGGGTGAGGTGGCACGTGCCATCAACCAGCAGGGCAGCCACCATTGTCCGTGCAGGAGTGCAAGAAGAAGGTTAGCACAGAGAGGAGGCAGATTAAGGACAAGGTGGCCGCCATCAGGGTGGCACATGCTGCCACTGGTGGGGGCCAACAGGACATATCCTGCCTGATGCCACAGGAGGAGTGGGTGGCCAGCAGCATGCAATGTAGTGCCATCGAGGACATTCCTGGCAGTGGCTTCCAGACAGGTGGCAGCCCATCACTACATGGTAGATCCAGTGCTGGCAGTGTGTGGGTGGTAGAAGGGTATGCCACAGGGCCAGGCGGAGCCACTAATGGTACTGTGTTCCTTTACAGCTCCTGAGCGTCTACATGGGGCAGCGGTGGTGGGTGTGTCCACAGAGGGGCTGGCCCTGGACATGGAGGAACACCCATCCACCTCCACAGGTGTCCGAAGGACCATCCATCTGCATACCTGCACATCTGTCCGGACTGATGCAGGTGGTGCGGGTGTGGACATGGCCCTGCCTGTGTCCCAGTGTGACACCGCCATCGGTGTCTAGTGTGCTGGGACACAGATCGGGGCCAGATCCAGCATTGATGATGACGTGACACATGTCCCGGACAGTGATGCATGTGGGACACAGGATGGTACCACAGAAGGCAACCACCCAGGCGGTCCCGTGGGTGATGCTGGCATGGCTGTCTGCACAACAGCCCATTCCCAGCCTGCATCTGCATGCTCCAGTGGGGCAGCACTGGTGTGTGGCCAGGGTGGTGGGGCTGTTGCGGCTGCAGCGGCCGCGTTGGTGTCCCCAGGCAATCGGCAGCTGGAGGGGCAGTGTCAGCAGATGGCCAATGTCAATGGGGGGACAGGGACAGGGGCGGTGGCAGTGTACCACATGTGGATGAACCCCAGAATGGCAGTGCTGTGCAGCTCCCACTGTCAAGGGGTGCTGGGCAGCAGGGCCAGGAACACCACGGGGGACAGCATGCTGGGCATGCAGACGACCCATTGGATGACCACAGCCATCTTCTCCAGGCCTCAGTAGATCAGCAGATGCGGCTTGTGGTGGCGGTGGATGCGCTTAGTGTGGTTCTGCACCAGGCAGAGGAGTGGTGCAGCAGGGACCATGGCTTGCTCCTGGCAGAATTGGCCCAGCAGCGGGCGGATGTGACCACTGCCATTGACAGGCAGACCACTGCAATGGTGACTGTCATGGCTACACTGGCCACCCAGTTGGGTGCCCAGCCACCGCACACCCCACAGGGTGCTATGTCCACCCCCCATTCCCGGCGTCGTGCGACCCCTGCTATGTCGACCCCAGGTATGGCTGTGGGCATACCAAGCATGCCTGGTGCAGGCATGTTTGGTGGCCTGCAGACCCCTGCGCGGGCATGGTCGCGTTCACGCAGCATCACCCCTGGGGGCCCATCGGTGCCACCCCATGAGGCCACTGGTCAGCCTGCATGGCTGGCAGGTCTCAGCAGGGCCACCCACACATCCGTGGTGGCTGTGGTACTGTGCTGCATGACTGACCCATCTCCCACCATGGCCACTGTCTGCCACTGCCCTGTGTGCATTGTGGTGTTCTTTGTGTGATGCATGGGTGAGGTTCCCAGGCCTGCACACAAATGGTCCCTGTGCACACCCTCCCGGCTGCTGGCCACTGTGGCATGTGCATGATGATGCCTGCGTAGTACTGTCCGCACTGTGCAATGGTACTCAGCGTCTGAGGCATGCACAGTGCCAGCCACTGGGCATGATTGTGTGTGGTCCTGTGGGGGGTGTGGGGGTGCCTGTTGGGGTGGGCATGCTTGTTGCCCTTTGGGCATGTGTTGTGGTGTGTGTGCATGTGTGTGCATGTAACGTGTGCAGCCCTGCCCATCCCTGCCACCATGTGCAGTCCCCCGCCCATTTCCATTTCCTTTACGCTGTCCACCCCTGGTGTCCACCCTTGCCTGTCTGTGGGCTGTGCCCTTACCCTTGGTGGTTGCACATGGCCCCGTTGCCTACCTGTGTTGTCCAAAGTGCTCCTCTGCGATGGTGTCCCGGTGCTGCTGTGCCATCCGGGCCAACCAGTAATCCCGTCGCCCAGGGGGTGGCTGCCTACACCAGCTGAACCGGCGTCCTCATCGTTCCCAACGCTCTCCCCTCCTCGAGCTCAATGGATATCCCACAGTCGGTGGCCATGTTGTGCAGTATACAGCAGGCCAGGAACAGCCCGCAGGCCTTCGAGGGACTGTACTGTAGGGCACCGCCTGACGTGTGCAGGCAATGGAACTGTGCCTTCAGTTTCCTGAACACCCACTCAATGACATTCTGTGTTGAGGCGTGTGCCTTATTGTATTGTTGCTGTGCTGGGGTCATGGGACGCCAGTATGGTGTGAGCAGTCTGGGGTGTAGCGGGTAACCACTGTCACCTGTGTGTAGAGGGGAGTCCTTAGCATGATGGTATGCATCACTATGCCATGAACCATCATGGCCATTACCCATGGCACCCCTGACAATGCCCCCACCCCCCCACATCTGCACACATCGTCCAGCGTGCTATGCATACTCACCTACCAGATGGCCAGTGGGGATGTCCCCACTCTCCAACCTGTGGCACAGTGCAGACTGGTGCCAGATGAAGGCATTGTGTGCTCCTTCAGGGTGCGTGGCACAGACATTGATTATGCGCCCCCTGGCATTGCACACCACCTGGCAGTTGACACTTGGGTAGCCCTTGCAGTTGATGTACACCACCCCCTCCAGGCCAGGTGGCATGCGGATGCCTACATGGGTGCAGTCTATGGCTCCGAACATGCCAGGCAACTCTGCTACCCTGTGAAACTCCTGTATGTGTGCTGTGCACTCCGCCTGTGTGCTGGGGAAATGGATGTACTCTGCAGCATGTGGCAGCAGTGCGCTGAGGAATTGTGTGAGTAGGCGTGATGAGGCCAACTGGGTTATGCCTGTCGTGTCACCTGTTGGTCTCTGGAAGGTACCCGTGGCAAGCAGGCACATGACAGCTGTTACCTTCATCTCCACTGACAGTGCATGACTCTGTCATGTGGGTGCCTGCATCTCATCACTGCACAGCTCACAGAGTTGCCTCAGAATCACCCAGTTCAGGCAATACCAGCCCACAATCTCAGTGTCATTGTACTGTTTGAAGGTGGTGCAGGCTTGGTACTGCCTGTTCTGGGCGTACCACTGACGGGCCCTTCCATGGCCACGCCTCCCTGCTGCCTGCCTTCTCACACCCTTCATTACTGCCTCCATCTGGAAGGTGGCACTGGCTGTGTCCCTGGCTGGTGTCCCCCCCAGGTGGCTGTCTTTCTGTTTCCCCCACTGTGTGTTGCTGGTGCTGTCCCTGCACCAGGTTCACTTCTGGCTGTTCACCTCTGGGTGCCCTGCCTCTTGCCACTGCCCTCCGTCCACTGTGGCACTCTCAGGCCCTCTCGCACACACTGGCATGGGCACACCCACTCCTTTTCTCACTCAGGCACACCACCAGTGGGCCCTGTCCAACTCCTGGCCACACCTGCCCCCTGCTTCCTATCTTGCCTCCCTGCCACTCTGTCTCTGCACTCCCACCTATGGCTCCTCTGTGGCACATTCTTCCTCTCCTCTCTTGCTTCCTTTTATTTTGGCTCATTTCCACTGTCGCACAACTTCCGCTTGCTCCGCTACTGCGCATGTCACATACTGATGAATATCGCACTGCGTATGTTATTCCTGGTTCCACTCCTGCAGTTGTGCATGCATTCATTACTGTTGCGCTATAGTGCATTGCATGTTGTGCTGCGCTGCCGCTCCCACTGAATATCACACCATGGTGCATTTCCACACTTGCACTGGCACATCCTTGTTGTACATGGTGCATCCGCTCTGAATATTCCACCCAAAGTGTATATAGTCACAATGATATATAGCATAATGGATGGGTCAGTGTTTGATTATTTCGCTGTTATAAAATGAGATACGGAAATGCTGTGAGTCAAAGTGCATGAGAATTATGGTAGATGTAGAATATGTCTAACATTTCAGATATCTCAGTGTGACAAGTGTCGACGTATAAGGCCAATGAAGACAGTGTCTCCAGAGCTCAGAAGTATTCATATAAAAGCCCGGGGACATGCTTGGCATGGATTTAATTGGTAAATTTGTGGTTCTTGTTTGTTATTAATAATTAAATGATGAAATGCACTTCAAGTATTTAAATGCAGCTCATATAATATACTTACATGTGAGAAATAATGAAATTTCATGATATGGCTATTAATTGTTGTAATTACATTGTATCTATGTGTCTACCTTCTATTTTTACCACCATTTGCTAACATTTACCATTGATCACCAATTTCATAGGACCATTTAAAAAGACGCGATCAGGAAACAAATACGTTCTTACCATCACCGACTATTTTACAAAGTGGGTTGAAGCATTCCCCATCCCCAGGAAGGATGTGAGCAACGTCGCTTCATGCCTTGCTTTGCTATTCTACAGGTACATAACATAACTTACTTAATTGTTGATTTTATATGTCGATTATAGATTGCACATATTGTTGATGTCAATATAACAGATGTACGGTTATCTGTTATATAGTGTATTATAGGAAGTAATTATATAGTCGTACATGATGTGACATATGCAAGAAGAGTTAACATAGAGAATAGATATTCAACTGTGTGTTTTCTTTTGTTTTTTTTACACACCCGAGGGGTGTGATGAACCATACACCTTGAAAGTGAAACTCGAGATGTTTATGAGGTCATCACACCCCGATGGTGTATAAAAAAAAAATCCATGAACACACAGTTGCTTATTTTTTTATTGTTTTATAATTATTAGTGCAGACACACTCACTAACATACACTGTACACACACACACACACATATATATATATATATATATATATATATATATATATATAAATACACACTCGGACTCCCTGTGCATTAGGAAAACCTTTTTTTTTTTTTTTTGGTGAAGAGGTTGGGCAGAAGCCTCTAGGGAAGTGCAACGACTCACATTTCAGAGCGAGCTGGGTCAGGAGAAGCCTAGGCCGAAGCACGATAACGGCAGGTTCAACCATATACCTTTTTTTTTAATTGTTTTCCCCGGAAGGCAGAATTAACCAGATACAGTGATTAATAAAAATGGCTTACTGTGATTACATCAAGGACTAGTCTATCCATCATGAAGTGAAATTTCATGCATCATGTTTTTTGATATTTTCGTCCCGCTCACATAGGGAATAAGGGCAATAATGTGGCACACTACACAGAATGACATTGTTAGTTAGAGGAAGCCTTAAGAAACGCCGTAATAAGGGGGTCACCAGTAATTATGGAGATATTTCATAGGAATGTCATTACAAGACTGTAACTTGCTTGTTTTCAGTCACAAATATTTCAGGTCCCCCATAAACTATATCAAATTATGTTTTCATTTTAATTTACATTTTGAAAAATAGATATGGATTTCCACATGATATCATTTCACATCAAGGTCGTGAGTTCTGTAACGAGGTACGACACCATTGTATTAACAAATCTTAAAATATGAATACACAACTTTATGTTGCTGAAGTGCAGTACCTTACATTAGTTGTGACTATTGAAAAAAAATGTAAATTTGTTGGGAGTTGTATTTTTGTTTTCAGCTTGAGCTACAAACTGAAATTCTGACAATAGCAAGAGTTGTTAAGCATATGCCTGCTACCAGTGTGCTTCAAGATGGTGACTTTACATAATTATATATTATTCAGGTGTCAGTTCCACCCACCCCCTTCCTACACACACTGATCAGAGATCAATCATTGACGTCACCCCCCACAACACCCTGAGGCTGGATGTTTACCATGACTGACTAACTTGTAAACTTGTGCCATCGGGGAGGGGAGTGTGAAAGATATATTGAGGTACCTGCATTGCATTCTGAAGTTGTTTGTATATATATTCACAAATGGTTATACTCATATATGTTCCTGTTTACCGTGATGATTAACAATTCATTGGTAGCTGTCTCGTGCACATCTTTTTACTATAACCTGTATGTCATACTTCAACATACCATACTGGCCATAGAGGATAATGGCTGGGGATTGGGTGATAACCACGCTGTAATCACCTTGAGTGGTTGCTAGGGCAACATGGTAAACCTCGAGATCTCAGCTCGAGAGGTTTACTGTATCCCTAGCAACCACGAGAGGTGATTTCAGCATGGTTGTCATCTGACCCTCAGCCATTATCTTTTATATTCAAGACCCTCCTCAATGCTCAGCATATGATGTCATCGATGACATCACATCATAGTTAGCCAATGACAAGTCTGCATTCTGCCAGAGAAGTAAATAAATCATGCCGCAGAAATCAGAAAATGCTGCCGCAGAAGCCAAGCAGTCCTGCCATAGAAATCAGAAAGTTCTGACGCAGAACAACAGGGACCCTGTTTATAGTGTATGGTCAAAAAAAAAAACACTTTTTGCATTCTATGTGTGAGAATTATGGAACTCTGGTGCATTTTATTTTTGTTAGGACACTGTTTGGAAGTTCCGAAGTGTGGTTAACAACTTTTAAATTCTAAACAGTGCATAACAAAGCTGTGTGACTTCTGATTATGGTGGTTAATAGGCACTTAGCATACATTATAATGTATTAGAAAATGAGTAAAAGTATTCCAAGTTTCTGATTGGCTGAGGGACTTCTCTAGCTGGGCATCTATCAGATAACAGATGCCCAGCTATTAAAAGTACCAGCCAAGCCAACCCCATTACCAGAATCCTACTGCCCAGCCAGGTCTCCAATTAGATTAACCCCCACCTCATTTAATTCTCAAATGTCCGCCATTTATTTGTCTCGCTTAGTGAGAGCTAAGAGCTGACCCCAGTCCTCCAGTCCATTTCTCAATCTTTTATACTCCTGTGATTTTTTTATTAACATTTTAAAGTTTAAAAAACATCCCTGAGTGCCAAACCTGGACCAGAGAATGTCTGTGTCTCCCAAACAGACAAAACAACAGTGGTCAATCCCTTGTTCAAAATGTAACAAACCTTCTGTCCATACCAGGCTGATCATCACTGTGATCACCACCACTTCGCTGCTGCTGAACCCATTAATACCCAAAATAAAAACAATGCAAGTCGAGGAAGAGGGATCGGGCAGGGAATCAAGGATTGCTTCACACCCCCACCCCCCCAGTTCAACTAAAACCATAACAAGTATAAAAAAAAATACTGGCGTTTTTATTGCATTTAGGGAGACACACAGTTCTCCCACTGTGCTCACTTCCACCAATGATCTCTGAAAGGCGATCTCACACTCCTTTCTTCTAATGCAGACCCATTGTGATTCTCAGCGAGCGGACCACCTGCCATGCCACCAACTCGAGATCCATTTTTTGACAATCTCAGGAACCTCTATCGGAGGGGGAGGAACAAAACCAACAAACTGCCTTTTTTCCACCAAATTCTGCTCCCGGCAACAACCAACACAATACATAGCATGGTGAAAGTGTTCCAAAATGAAAAAATAGCCTCATAATTCTATAATCGGCCATCACACACTCAGCCATGGATCACTCAGTCTGTCTACCAACAGGCTTATGGTAGGTAGAATGACAGTGGGCAGTCAAGTAAAAACACTTCCTTACCTGACTAGTTATTCCTACCAGTTCTGGGGGGGGGGGGACCATGACAACCAACTCCAAACCTAATAACTACAGAGGCTCACATAGGGCAAAACTCTCCAGCTAAAAAAAAAATGCAGGCAAATGAACTATTTTTTTTTATAAAATAAATAAAACACTTAAGAATTTTTAACATTTTAACATGATATTTTTGTCAAACATACATATTACAGTGGCCCATTTTCTAAGTGCAATAATACCCTCCAGGGTGGGCAGTATTGGGCAATTCTAGACCTTCCAGGGGCTATAAGGCCCTCCACCTGCGGTGTTGGGCCTCTTTATGCCCCTGGGAGGTCCGGTATTGCCCAATACTATCCACCCTGTTGGGTATTTATTGCTTACTTATTGAGCATAAAGTTGAATATTATATTGTGAACAAATGAGTTATGATTAAGTCATGTCTAATCATATATTTTTCGTAAACAGGTGAACAAGGAACTGTTTGCAAAATGGAACATACGGCATCAGATTACAGCGGCATATCATCCACAAACTAACGGGCTCACAGAACAAACAAATCAGACCATTAAAAATTCTTTATGCAAAATGGTTAACTCATAAGAGGATGACTGGGAGCAGTTTTTAGAACCAGTCCTGTTTGGCTTGAGAACATTGGTCCACTGTTCAACCCAATACACACCATTTTATCTGATGTATCACAGAGAGGCAAGGTTGCCATGCGAGGTAGGTTACATACATTTTTAGAATAATGGTAGGATAATCATCATGATATAGCACAGATGTGTTTGTCTACATTCTGTATTAATTAGCTTATTGTGGAATGTATAGAACCGGACATCTTACAGTTGTGCAGAAAAATATTCCCACTACAGTATTTGAGCTTAAAGATATCAAAACTTAAAATGTTTTCAGAAAATAAAAAAAAAAATCACTGTCTTATTACAAATTCTAGGTACCAAATCAAGATGAAACAAATTTTCCTGACATGAACTCAGAAATGTTACACGAAGACATATCAGAAGAATTCATATGCAGACGCGACACAAAGACTCAAGATGAAGTAAGTGCACCTAACACGTTTGCTCTCACAGTAACAGAAAAATGTAATACTACTACTTAATCTAGTTCAGCTTATTCATGCACTAATGAAAAACTAGGTTTGCTTTATTGGAGATTTACCTACATCTAATGTGGTATAGCACAAAGCTTTATGATTGCTCTAAACATTCTATAAGTAGTGTGTTAATCTCTTATTATCATACATGTATAGCTTAACCATATTCATCATTTTTCCCCCCACCCCCCTTACACACCACCTCAGGATGTTTTCTTTGGGGACTCCCATAGCCGTGCACATTCTCGTAGGTCCACTCCATGTACTACATCTAGGTTCCGGTGAGGCTGCCCCCATCCTGCCTTGGTTTACTCCTGAGTGGGGAGGATAGAGACACCCTCTAGTCTCATCCAGTCCATTGGTGTACGTCATTAGTTCTGATCGACCAATTATATGGATCTTGTTTCTGGATTTCATGACCGACTTCCTCTCACCATGCCAGCTGTCTCACTACATCTCCTCCTGTGGTCACCCATGTGGCAGTAGAGCAGCAGGATGTATGACCCACACCCTTCTCCAAAGGAGGAGAACAGCGTTGAGGCGCTCAAGTCTACCTCCCTCATCCAGCCCTCCAGCCTCCAGAGTGTGTTCCCAAACTGTTTTAAGGCACAGTGCATAGTTTAAAATATATTTAAATGTTATTAGTCAGAATATTAAAAAAATCAGCCCTGTTCAGAGTAGAAATGACAGTTCACAGCCAGAAATTGTTTATTGTGTCAGGTAATGAGAAACGTCGAACTGAGTCAAAGAAAAGATAGAAAGTATTATAAGGAAAGGAGAAGCAAGGTTGCAAAAATCTTTTCATTTAAAGAAGGTGACCTGGTAATGTGCAAAAATGCCCGAAAGCTTGGCCGGAAGGGTGTTCGACTGATGGCTGACTGGCATGGACCATATAGGTAAATACGTATGACAGAAATGTAGGATTATGTTCAGAAACTGTAATACAGCAGTATACATTGGGTGAATTGGGAGAAGTCCTGTAAAACTGGAGAGTATGGGGAGATGTGAGTTGTCTGCAGAGAAACATAGACCAATGTGTAGAAAACTGGCTGATATACACCAAGATCTGTGCTCCACTCTCTGGTCTCCTGGTCTGTCACTTCTGCGGGGAGAGTTCCTGCATAGCTCCTGCCATCAGACAGGCAGGAAGTAAACTGTTGTATACAGCAGGTGGATGGGACATTACCTCCTTCCCTGCAATGATTAGCCTACCTCCTGCATGTCACACAGTTCCAGGAAGGACCTCCAGAAGTGATGAGTCCAGAAACCAGCTTAATGTGAGAAAATAATGCATGATGAATTGACAAGACACAATTAATGGTCGAATGCATGGCATGAAAATGTCCCTAGTTAGTTCGCACTTGCAGTACTGTGTGCAATCATGGAACCCGTAGGTGAAAATTGATCTTGAAATACTGGAGGAGGTGTAGTATATAGCAACAAAGACGAACAATGGTTTGGGGTATATAACTTATGAGGTAATACTAAAAGAGGGGTGGGTCAATTTCAAGGGTAGACTAAAAACCAGGGGATAGCAGTTGGCAGAGAGCAGAGTGAACGGGAGGCAGTGGCAGATGCAGTATAATAGGCAAAAGTGTTGCACACTCGAGCATACTAGTCAGACAGTATGGTCTGTATCTGCTGTCAAGTTCGTTTGTAAAATTAAAATATTTCTTTCCTTTCTAAAATCAGAATTGCATCAATATCATCAAAGGGCATCACACTGAAAATGCTAAATATGAAAAGTTAAAGCAGCGTGTCGCATACGACCACTTGAAACCATATATTGTTGACAACACATCAGAAAAACACACAGTCCCACTGGATTCTGAAGAATCACCATCAATGGCATTTGACGCAGATGATTCCATGGATGAATCATCAGTTTATTTATCTACTACGCAGCACGATGATTCCAAAGATTGTAATGAGACAGAATCACAAGATACTGAGTATTCAGAACAAAACATGGAGTTGACGTTGCCGGTGAAAATGATACAACTGAAGTAACTTGCTATGGCAGCAGTGACAAAATAATAAGCAGAAAACGTCGAAAAGCAGGCGATATAACACCACACGAACTAAAGAATGCTGACAGGGTTATTGAATCCATAAAGAAACAAAATACATGGATAGACAGTGACAGTTGATTTCACTCTTTCCCTCCTGCAGCCACAGAACAAAAACATTTGTTACCAATCATGCCTGATTTGTCAGGACTACCTCACAGTTGGATCTCCTAGTAGAAACTTTGTTCAAATAATGAACATCAACAACAATCACTGGATAACCATCAATGATGTCAATGCCGACATAGACTGTGTGAACATATATGATTCACAACCAGTGAGTTACGACACAGAGTTGATTGCAAAGATGGCCCATCTTAAAAAAGTTGAAGGCAGTCACATACATATAAGATGGCCATCTGTACAAATGCAGAGTGGAGGTTCCGATTGTGGGTTGTTTGCTATCACATTTGCAACAGCACTGAATTTGGGACTGGATCCTGAAAAATATTTATTTTCGAAAAGTTTAATGAGGCAACACTTTGCAGAATGTTTATCTAAAAAATTAAAAACTGAAAATGTTTCCTTTCGAACATTACAGGAGGGTAGACACCTTCAGAAAAACTTTACAGGTTGAGTTGCACTGTAAGTGCAGATTGCTTGCATTGCCAGATGTACCAATGATTCGTTGTGACTGCTGTGAAACATGGATACACAAGGACTGTGACAGCATTCCCAATGAACTATGGGATGACAGAGATAAAAAATATTTGTGCGAATCATGCAAATAAACATATTTAGAGACATGTAAATAGTCAAGTAATGCTCTCTATCCAATGCAACTTAACAATTTTAAATAGCTGTTGTCAGTAAATGATCAGAATGACATATTTATAATCCATGTTTAATAAAAGGACATGCAGTTGTAATATATGTATATATAATACTTATGTTCGTTTCTATACTTGTTTTTCAAATACAATGCATGTATATGATGTACAGCACATTTACCTGTATTTGACAGTCAGTATTGCAATTTAATCAGTCAGTTTGTGTTTTGCAGCATGTATTTGAATATTGTTATGATATTTTGTTTAAATAAAATACATTTTAATTGCACATGAATGCATAGACACTCTTCCTATAACATGTTAAAGGAACTGTACCTGAAGACCTCTATCATGTCCCACTGGTCCCTTCTCTCTTCCAATGTGTACATATTTAGCTCTTTGAGCCTCTCCCCCTATGTCCTGTCCATCAAGCCCAAATCATTTTGGTTGCCCTCCTCTGTACCCTCTCAAGAAGTTCAGTGTCACTCTTTAGAAAATGGGCAAAAGTAATTCAGCCTTCTGATTGGCTGAGCGACTTCTCTAGCTGAGAATCTATCAGACAACAGATGTCCACTTGACTCAGGTTTCTGGTTCCCTTGTGCAGTACCTTGCATTTCCATGCATTGCACCACAACTTCCACTTTCTAGACAACTTTCCAGAGCCTCCAGGTCCCCATGTATGGCCACCCTCCTCTCATTCCCACCCACCCACCACTGCCACCAGTTTTGAGTCATCCGAAAAGAGACTCATCTCACTCCTGATACCCTTCCTTATGTCAGACGTAGGCGCTGAACAGGATGGGCCCAAGGACCGATCCCTGATGGACCACACTAATAACGCTCCTTTAGGATGAAACTACCCCATCTGCCATGACCATTTGGGTCTGGTCCTGGAGTCAATTGCCTGTCCATCTAATCATCTGGAACCCCACCCCAATTTCTCACAACTGTTCCAACAGGCCCCTGTAAGGAAAAGAATCAAACATCTTGCTTAGGTATAGAAAGAGGACATCCACTGGTCTACCCAGGTTCAAGGCACTCGTCACCCAGTCAAAGAAGACAACAAGGTTTGTCTGACATGATTTCTCCAGGATGAATCCATGCTGTCTATCGTCCAGGTACTCCAACATTTCAAGGTTCCCCCAGTCTCTCTGTTACATTGTCCTCCATCCCCTGTCCCACCACTGATGTCAGGCTAATGGTTCTGCAGTTCCCTGCCACCTCCCTTGATCCCCCTCCTTGTGGTTATGCACTATATGAACCACCATGGGAGGTTTAAGAGTGATGTCAGGAAGCACTTCTTCACACACAGTACAGTGAACATTTGGAGGATGACAATGGGAGAAAAAACACAAGTACTAAATGAAAACCTCTGTTCCTTCTTAATTGTGGATAAGAACAGAGCAGTGTATTCAGAAGACAGACAATGAGCCAGATTGACTAGGGTAATGACAATTGGGCAGGAGTGACAGCAAGCTCCCTGAGCCAAAAATACATTGGTTGTGGCCAAGCTCATGGAGAAAATAATAAAAGGAAGGGAAATCAGCTACGTGGAGGAAAGTGGCCTAATGACTCCAAGACTACATAGTTTTACTAGGGGTAGATCCTGTTAAACAAATTAAAAAGAGTTTTCTGATGGTGTCATCAATGTACTGGATAGGGGAGGGCAGTATAGGAGACATATTATGATGGGAAGAAGACATTTGATTCCGAGCCCAATGAGAGACTGTTGTGTAAATTACCAGGACTGGGGCTGTAACAGAGGATGGGTAGATGGGTGGGAAACTGGCTGGGTGACAGGAGGCAGAAGGTCATAATAAATTGAGTAGCTTCTGGGTGAAATGGGAAAAGTCACAAGTTGGGTCCTTTGGGGATCAGAGCTGGGCCCCTTACTATTCAATATATTTATGGGGACATTATGGAGGAGTTTGAGGGAGATGCGATTCTGGTTGCAGACAATATCAAGATGTGCATTAGGGTGGGCACGTATGAAGAGGTACAAAAAATTTCAGAGCCATCTGGTGAGGCTTGAGGAATGGTCAAAGATAAGGCAGCTTGCATTAAATACAGAAAAGTGGATGCAGTATTCCTATTTAAGACCTACCCATGCTGTTTTCCATGCCCTGAGGCTGCATTCATAGATTCATAGAAATGTGACGGCAGAAAAAAACTGAAACTAGGACAACCAAGTCTGCCCATTTGTCCAGCTATCGACTTGCACCTGTGCCTCCCTCCCCAATTTAGCACTCCCCTGTGAATATCCCATGCCCTTTTCAGTCCTTCTATTCTTTCCTCTCCAACAACTTCCTCTGGGACTTTGTTCAACGTTTTCACCACTCTATCTGGGAAATACTATTTCCTAAAGTTACCCCTGAACTGCCCCCTCCACCTGCAGGCCATGCCCCCTCGTCCTCTGATTTCCCTTCATCTTGAAGACACTCCCCACTGGCACCCTATTTATACCATTAAGGTTATTGAAGGTCTTGATCATGTTCCCCCTCTCCCTCATCTGTTCCTGGGAATACATGTTCAGATCTCTCAACCTATCCTCATAGGATAGGTCGCTTAACCATTTTACTATTTTTGTCACTCTCCTCTGAACCCACTCTAGCCCCCCACATTCTTACTGCGGTATGGTCTCCAGAACTGGACTCCGTACTCCAAGTGCAGTCTAACCAGATGGCTGTACAAGGGTACTATGACCTCCTTATTCCTACTGGTGATCCCCCTTCCGATGCATCCCAGCATTCCACTCCCCCTTGCCACTGACCTCCAGCATTTCCCTTCAACATTCAGGTCCATGGATATAATGATACCTAGGTCCCTTTCTTGTTGCATCTCCTCCAGCTCTCTGCACCCATAAAGTACTCTGCCTTCCAATTTCTGTATTGCAGATGCATGGTTTTAAATTTTAAATGTATTGAATGCAAGCTGCCACCTCTTCGAACATGCTTCAAATCTCCCCAAATCTCTCTGCATTTGTTCCACCCCTTCCTCCGTGTCTACCCTGTTGTAGATTTTGATATCGTCCGCAAATATACTCACACCCCACTCAAGGCCCTCAACAATGTCCCATAAGAATATATTGAATATTAAGAGCCCAAGCACTGATCCCCGAGGAACCCCGCTCATGACCTTGCCCTCCCCGGATGTCACCCAATTTATTATGACCCTCTGCCTCATTTTTCCTAGCCAGTTTCCCACCCATTTCACTACCCTCTGTCCCAGCCCCAATCCTGCCATTTTACACAGCAGGCCCCCTGTAGGGTACAGAGTCAAACGCCTTTGTAAAATCCAAATAAGCACCATCTACCACTCTCCCTTGATCCAGTTACTTGGTGACCCCATCAAAAAACCTCTCTTAAATTTGTTTGGCATGATCTGCCCCTCGTAAACCCATGTTGTACCGGATTCATCAGGTCGCTTGCCTCCAGGTAGCTGTTGATCCTGCCTTTTATTAGTTTCTCCATGACCTTGCCTACCACCAATGTCTAGCTCACCGGCCTGTAACTTTCCACTTCCTCCCCTAATGCAGCGGGACCACATCTGCCTGCCTCCAGTCCTAAGGCACCGCACCACCCCTGTTTCCAGGGACTGATTGCAGAGTGCAGTCAAAGGTTCTGCCACTAGCTCCTTTAGCTCCCTTAACACCCTTGGGTGCACCCCATCTGGCCCCTTTGCCTTGTACACCTTCAGGCGACCTAGTTGTTCCAATATTTCCTCCATGAGAAATGGCCTCATCTCCTATCCCCCCTACCCTGCCATTTCATTTCCTGCTCTGCTGCCTTCAGCTTCTTCCTCCCTCTTGAACACTTAAGCAATAAGGTATGAACAGGGTTAGATTAACAGTCTGTTAATCACCCCCTAGGGGTGTAATGTGGCACGAGGCACAGCTGGGTGCCATATTGCCCCTAGGGAATGATTAACTGACTGTTAATCTAACTCATGGGAGTGCCTTATTGCTATTATTAAAAATTATTCCAAAAGAAAAGTATTAAAAGTATACTTTTTTATTGTTTTCTTCATTTAGAAAGAGATTGTTAATAAAATAGTTCTTCCACCAACAGTTTAAGACTGCTGGCTCAAAATCAGAATGCAGAATTCCAGTCGTTCACTGGTGCTAGAGGATGCTAAGCTGACAGGAAGAATCCATGTTCCACGGTGATCAGGTTGTACATGACTGTATAACATGGATTAATGTAAGGCTGTTGGAATCCTAACAGCCAATCAGACTGCAGCATTTCTGAGACCCTTTTTATAATGAGCAAAAATAGGTGTTTAGTAGGTCCGCCCTCTCTCTGTCCCACTTGTAGCATCTCACCCTCTTTTGTTTTTAACTGGAGAATCCCCTGCCTAGTCTTCCTCTTTTCAATTTCAAACCCTTTTTGTCCCCTCTTGCTATTTGCTCCTCTGTCAGTGCCTTTGCCCTCCTTACCTCTACTCTGGCTTCTCTCTGGCTCGCATGGTATTCTACCCAATCCGCTTCCGCCTGACTTTTCTTGAACCTCCTAAGAGCTTTCATTTTTTTGTCCTTACCTTTTTTGCTACTTCCCTAGTACACCACAGAGGTTCCTCCTCCTCTTATTTTTACTTACTCTCTTGGAACATATGTCAGTGGCCTCTACAATAGCTTCCTTTATCCTCCCCCACTTTGCCTCCACTTATGTCAAATCACCTACCCCATGCAAAGCCCTCACAACTATTTCCCCCATTTTCCCGAAGTCTGTCCTCTTGAATCCAGCACCTTTAACCTAGACCGGCGAACCTCTGCAGTGTTCCTCATTCTAAACCTGACCATGTTGTGGTCACTCGTACCAAGATGTTCCCCCGCCGATACCTCTCCCAACCTGACCCCATTTGTCAGGACCAGATCAAGAGTAGCTCATGCCCTGGTTGGCACCCTGACCAGTTGATTTAGGAGGTCCAATATCAGAGAGTCCAATATTTCCCTACTGCTGAATGAAGCAGCTGATAGGGTGCTCAAGTCTACGTCTGATAGTATTAGGTCCCCCATCAGCACCATTTCACCACATTGCAACCATTCTCACGAACTCATCAGCCATACATTTATCCTCAGATTCGTGCTATGCCAGGGGTCTATACAGCACCCCCATATGCAATGACTCCCCCTTCCCCACCGTCAGCAGATCCAGAGTCATGCTCTCCCCACTTACCTGTAGTTCTGATGTCCAATACTCCTTTACATAGAGTGCTACCTCCCCTTTCCCTCCCTGTCCCTCCTGATCAATTTGTACCCTGGTATCTCCATTTCCCATGCCTGCTCCTGGTAGAACTACGTTTCTCTTACCCCCACTATGTCAAGGCCATCCTCTGCCATTTTCACTGTTAGATCTGGGATATTTCTTCCCGGACTTCTGACGTTCACACACATGATCCTCCATGCCCCTCTTTCTTCCTTTCTTATATGTTTTTCCCCCTTACCCTTTTGCTGTGTGTGTAGGGCTCTTTGCTCCCCCCCACCTCTTGCCTCATCAGTATGGCTGTCCCCTGCCCTCCACCCCCCTTGTTTAGTTTAAATGGCGGTGTATCTCAACATAATCATCCAGTTTGCATTTGATCACTGCTTTCCCCTGCCCATTTAGGTGCCGCCTATCCGGGGCTTATAGGTTCTTGACAGTCCATGTTGACCCCCAATCTCCTAGCACAACATACTCCTTCCGGGCATGCCAACCTACTAGCCAATAATAAGACTCCTCAACATTTTGCCTCACCTCTGTGCTGGCACTTGGTACTGGTAGCACATCCTAGAATGACAGGAATGTAAAGTCCAAGCCACTGCAGAATCTGGCCAGTGCCATAAACCTTGAATGCACCTCCATCACGCTGCCCTTAGCAAGGTCATTTGTGCCTAGGTGAAAGATCAGATGAGTTTTCTTACCTGTATCCCTCCACTCAAGGGGATCCAATGGATAACTTTGGCTGCCATCATACACGGCAGACACTCTGTCCATATTTTCTCTCCTCGCTCTTTCCTTTCTGCCTCATGTAACTCCTTTTATAATAGAGACCCCCACTATTAAGACGCTATCACCT
This sequence comes from Neoceratodus forsteri, assembly GCA_016271365.2. Taxonomy (NCBI): domain Eukaryota; kingdom Metazoa; phylum Chordata; order Ceratodontiformes; family Ceratodontidae; genus Neoceratodus; species Neoceratodus forsteri. Next base: position 743,626,414 of record CM028133.1, on the reverse strand, counting down.
TTTTATCCCTGGGCATCACTCACTGCTGCCATTCTCCTCCTTTTTCCCAATTTTGTTCTCGCCCATCCCCTTGCTCCCCCTCCACCCTGAAACTACCTGAGCCCTCCTCCTCCCCTGATCCTCCATCTGTTCACTTCCCTGGGCCCCTTCTTGATTCTGTGGTTCCTTCATGTAGCCCTTTTCCTCCTCTAAAGCCTTTTGATTCTCTCTTCCTCCATCCTGCTCTTCGCCCTTACACATATCCTGATTTTCTGGAACTTTCATTGTGCTACCCACCCTTGTGATTTGCTCCATTTGATCTCTGCACCCCCCCAAAACTTTTACATATTTTCATTGTACTCCAATCTTCATTTCTGTGACATGATCAACTTCCCTTCCTGCCGAATCCCCCTTTCCCAAATGCCACTGCTTCCTGCCTAGTTTTTTTTTCCACCCATCTTCCTCCTTTTTCCTTTCTTATCTGTTAATACGCCTTTCTCCCAGGTCCACTTCCAGCTGATCCTGGCTACCCACTCCCCTCTGATACCCTCAAATCTCTTACCATAATATCCCTTTCTCTTGGGTCACCCTTGACCCCCCCCCGCCTAGTTTTATGGGCACTCCCGTCTTCTGGCCTCCTCCTGCCAGGATGCCCCTGTTCCCCCAGCCTACCACCATTTCCTCTCCTTGTGCTTGAGGTTTCACTACCCTGTGTATTTTTGTAGGCCTCCCCCTGCCCCCTCCTTTTCCACTTCCTTATCTGTCTCCAAATTTCTTCCACTTCCTCCCTGAGCTTTGCCAGCTGGTGGCACACTGGGCGACCTCCAAATCTCCAAGCCCAATCTTGTATCATGGCCGACCCACACCATGTGCATCGAACCCCCCTCCCTAAGATGCCAGTTCTAGCAACCTGAGGTCCCATCCACATTTTATCTTGCATCTTTGTTCATTCCCCCCCCTTCTATTTCAATAACAATTTACTAGCAATTTCCTACCGACAAAGACTCTTTCCCTTTCTCCCAGACTTTACGAACAACAACACAACATCAAGGTTCCCAAATAATAAGCTGTGTTTCAGTCCCCTCACTTAATCAGAAATACCTGTCTTAGCCTGTACCCTTACTTACTGTGTCCCTACCAAGTGTATGCACAGAAGCCACCACTGAGCCCTCACCAGTGTTAAACCTCTATCAATGTTCTTTTAAAATCAAATCAATTCAGGCCACCTTTCCACCTTGGCTCCACCCCCACTGCTCATTTAATAAAGGCTGAGGTTGAGTGGATGGTGTGGGAAGACAGTTGCAGCTCTTTTCTGGTGTCTTTGTGTATAGCGCATTATTTGACAGAACTACATGAGCTGCATGCACATGGAGCCCCTTCATCCAAATGTAGGGCAGGTGTTCCCCTATAAATGAGTTTTGCTCTGGAGAAGGAGGGTGGTAGTAGGCCACACACAAGACTATCACAAGAATGTATCATCCCTGTGTCTGCTTCTCGCTACACTACACGGCAATGCAACCTCCTCCGGAGGAACGTCACACACACACTGTATTAAACAAGTCAGCATACCTTCCCTAGCAGAGCCCTCTCCCCTTATTCCAGCTCACTCTAAACTTTCCAGATGACCCGTGTTGGAATGCAGGTCAGTTAACTGACCATTTGGGCTGAACAACTCAACGAGGCCCTTGCCTGACTCCCTGACTAATTTGACTTTCAATTTTACAGTTGGGCCGGGTACATGTCTATTAGCAATATCACATGGAGGCTGCATCCCTCCCCCAATGCCACACCATGCATGAATACTGCTACACTTCCCAAGATTGAAAGACTGCCCCAAGTCAGTTTGATGATATATCAGTCTGTCTTTTGAAGCAGGAAATTGCATATGCAAGGGACAGAATACATGCAGTCGAAATAACAAGGCTATGTTTCTGATGACTAGCATGTGGGTATGCTCTCAATTGGGTAAATAGCTACCATCAAAAAGCTGTCAATCTTTGCAGCAGCACCCTACTGATCTACCTACAATACCAATTATAAAGTTCAAAAGGTTGAACTACCTACAATAAATAAATAAATAAATGGAAACAATAAACTACCCCTGGGTAGCTGAAACCTAACACAATGTGAAGTGTATATGTGTGTATATATATATATATATATATATATATATATATATATATATATATATATATATATATATATAAAAAACCAGTTGTAGGTGCAATTGCTGTGTGAACATATTTCCTCCAACACTGCAATCTGAGGACCGACTGCTTGATGGAGGAAAAGAGAGATGGCAATCTCACCTCGTGTCTCTCCCCATATGCTGCATAACGTGTACAGTGGGAATGAAAAATATATGTGCAAAACACTCATTACTGAGTGCCTGTGTATGTGTGATGCAAACAACTGGAACACACAAAGAAAGAATGTAAACATCCTTTTAACAAATTGGATGTTTATGTATGAATTGCATTACCTTACTGGAGAAAGCACTCTCCAAGATAAGCTGCAGATCAACAATGCAGATGTACCTACGAATTTATGTACCATGCCGCAAACTTGTAAAACAAAACAAAAGTTAATAATAGAGTGGGGAAAATACTCCAACAACTGGAATCTCAAGGAATCATTTATGGTCCCGGAACCATTCTGGCATGACTGGTGCGGTTTTCGTTCCGACCCTATGCATTGTCTGTATGCGCATGCCCCTTACCTATCCAGCGCGTATGCTTTGATAATCAGGAACCATTCCTGTTCCCGGAATCAATCCAGCATGACACCGGCACTGTTTTGCTGTGCGCCGGGGTGTCAGAGTGCCAAAATAAATTTTTGGCACTCTTGACTTCTGGATACCAGCGATCACCTTTAGGCTTTTGCCATTATCGCATAGATCAGGGGCATTACTGAAAGCAGTGCCACTGTGTTGCAGCCCTCCCTGGGAGTACTGTATGCAAAGAATCTGTAAAATAGATGTTGAATGTGGTCCTCATATAACTACAGTTATAATAGTGAGACTGGAGAGATAGTAAGGCCTGCTACAAAAATAAAGATAACATACAAAAAAAGACCAGGCTTGTTGTGACCAGCCACATTTTTAGTTATTTGGGCTGATGGGGGAAGGGAGATAGCTGTGGGAATGTCATGGAGCATGTCTTCTTAATGAATGCCCCCTCTTACAATATGGGCAGACTAGATCACTACCAAGTGTGGCTCCTACATGGCTGCTCTTTTCACTAAAGTGGGCTGGACTGGTACCAGGTGGGGCTCCTATATGGATGCCATGCTCTCCCAAGGGGACTGGCAGGATTACTGCTGAACACGGCTCCTGTTATCATTCCCTCAGGGGGACCAGGATGGCCCACCATTATGAGGCAGTTGATCAGATACTGGCACCTACTTCTGTCCCTCACTGTGGCTTCTCTGTCCCTTGCTGTCGATTCCTCAGTGTCCCTCCACGTACTTCTCCTTTGACCACCAAATGCACTGAAATAAAAAGAGCCTTTTCATTTCTTGGCCATTCATTTCAATGGTTTTTTTTTGTTCAGTTTTTATTGACCAGGAAAGGAGGGCTAGGCAATTCTATTTTCAGCCTTGTCCCTTGGCTGGGGGCGCACTGATTCAAACTAACATATTGAATCAGGTTATGTTGTTGATGGTATTTTTAGTGAATAGGGAAAATTTGTCCAGGACACCAGAAGGATTGTCTTACTCTTTTCGAGAAGTGGAGATGGGACCTTCATTTAAAGCCTCATCTGAAAGATGGATTAATTAGTTAATTCATTACTTTTTTGGTTTTTTAGTGTTTTCCCTACTTTTTTCTGTCAAGGTTTTTTCTTAGCCCAACCATCTTGAACCCTATGGGTGACAGCTTTCAATCACCCCCCTCCAAAAAAAAAAAATTGGCATTTTCAGCATATACCAGTGTTCACCATAAATATCCATTTTGGGGGGTTGAAAGTTAATACCCATAGGGTTCATGAGTGAGAGTGAAAAAAACTCTCAACAGAAAAAATAGATAATTAAAAAGAATGTTATGACTGAAACAAAAGAAAATGTGCATTCTGCAATCAAACACAATAAAGCAGACACAGCATGCTACATCTTGAATGCAGTGGGTTACAAGACCTGAGGCAGCATGGTTTCATAATAGGGAGGTTATTTCAAATGTATCTGATAGATTTTTTTGACTAGGTGACCAAGGAACTAGATTAGGGTGGAGCAGTGGATGTAGCCCACCTAGATTTCAGTAAGACATTCAACACCATTCCACGTATGAAACTAGTAAACAAGCTGGGTAGATTAGGAGTGGGACAAAAGGTGGTAAACTATGTAAAAATTGGTTAGGGGATAGGTGACAGAGGGTGATGGTAAATGGAGTTCATTAAAAGGAAGGGAGGGTGATCAGCGGGGTGTCTCAGGAATCAGTGCTGTGATGGGTCCTCTTTAATGTTTTTATAAGTAGCACTGAAGAGGACCTGAAAGGGAAGGGAAGGTCTGTCTCTTTGTGGATGATACCAAAATCTGCAATAGGGTGGACTCTCCAGGGGGAGGGGGGGAGGAAGTATTAGCAGAGGCCTGAGAAAACTAGAGTAGTGGTCTTGGGTATGGCTGCTGGGTTTAATGCAAAAAAGTATAAAATAATGAACTTAGGTAACAGAAACCTACAAAATGCAAAATGGGTGGAGTGGTATTGATGACCACCAAGCAATCATTTTGGATGACCTAAAGGTGGCCAGGCAGTGATACAAGGCTGTAGGAAGGGTGAGTAAGGGTGAGTGGGATGCTGGTGTGCATATGGAGAGGTATCACCAACACAACAAGAGAGAGGTAGTGTTGCCTCTGTATAAATCATTGGTAAGACCCCACCTAGAGTATTGTATTCAGTTCTAGAGACCACATCTCCAGAAGGACATAGACAGAGTGGAGGTGGTTTAGGAAAGGACAACTAAAATGGTGCAGGGACTGCATCAAAAGCTTTATGATTAGAGTGTAAATGGCCTCAATATGTACACCCTGGAACAGAGGAGGGAGAGGAGGAATATGATAGAGGCCTTTAAATACCTCAGAGGGGAAAATAAAGTGAAGGAGGGGAGTATTTTTCAGAAGAAAGGTGCTCAAGAACAAGGAGACATGATACTGTATGAAGCTGGTGGTGGGTAGATTCAGGAGAGATGTGAGAAAGTGCTTCTTCACAGAAAGAGTGGTGGATTCCTGGAACAGCCTTCTAGCAGAGGTGGTGGGGGCAAAAAAAGTGATGTGATTCAAGAATGCATGGGATAAGCACAAGGAAATATTATTAGAATGGAAGGGAGTAGGGAGAACGAGTTGTAGATCAGGTATGGTCTGTGGTAATAGTGTAAGTAAGGAGAAATGGCAGACAGGATGGGCCAGGGGGTCCTTATCTGCCATCAAAGTCTATGTTTCTATGTGTATGATTCTAAATAAGATGAATGCAGGTGGCAACAGAAACCCTCCCCTCAGCATCAGCATCATCATTTTCTTTTTCCCAGTAGTGCTACTTAGGCATTTTCATTTTTCACAATCTGGAAGAGCAAACTTGAATTTCTTTTATTTTTTTTAAATGTAAGCTTCTCAACATGTTTAGTGTGCTCTTAATGTAAGATATCCCGGGTGATATATAAACATCCCCATTAAAGAATTTAGTCTCACTATGAAGTCCTCAAGAACAATCTGCAAAGGTTAAAAACAGCAAATTGTAGACATGTGTTTTTTCCTTTTTGAGACTCATCAGTGTGATATAGCTGTTGTTTCAGAAAAAGAGGCCAGCCTTATGTGAAAATAAAAAAACTATTATGGAAAAAAAAGGAAAAGATGCCAAACAGCACATGTTTACAGTTGTTAGGGTCTTAGTCAGCCCAAGGCAGGAAAGTAATTCAGCAAACAAGAACCTCAATGTAAAGGTAGTGCAGCAAGGTCTTATGATGTGCTATATATATCTATATCTATATATAGGAGAGACTGTGAAAGAAACCATACATGATTTAGGTTGAGGTGCAATATTTATCATTCTCAAGTCAGCATAAGTGTCTCACAAATGGTGGGAGCCTTGCACATCTGATGTAAGATTTTGCTCACAAGTGCAAAAAAAAAAAACTAATTTTACTGTTAAACATTCAGTTCTATTTATATTAATGTGACAATGACAGTATTACCCTACAAAAAATGCATGTTCAGTTATTTCTTTTTTAAAATTTAGAGTTGCTGAGATAGCCTCATGAGATATGACATCTCATGTTCAAAGGGGCCAAGGGAAGTGACAGGTGAGCAGTACACAAACTTACACAGAAGACAAAGGACAACTGAATGCAAACCTTTTGTACCGTACCGCAAATACCAAATAGGCAGCTGGCACAGTAGGTTGCAGACAGTGTTGAACAACATGTTATCAAAAGCAGCCATTCACCTTCGCAGTTTACCCCTGATCTTTATACATAATTCACCGAAACAAGCACATCATTTGTTGAGATGAGCAGAGGATAGACTGCAGAAGACACTGTAAGTGGATGCCTGCTTCAAATAATTGTCTGTTGATGTTTTTAAATTCAAATGCAGAGAAGCAGAATATGAAGATGCAGTTGTGACTATTTATTGACTTGGTTAGATTCTCAGAGGGACTGTAGAAACATTTATCCAGTTGTGTGTATGCAACCTCCACTTCAGTCTGCAATGCCCTATGTCATGTCTGCCCTGATGGAGATGGGCATAGGGCAGGATGACTTCCGTGCCTTGGGATGATAGATTGTATGACTGCTGGGAGCCTCATTCAAACATTAAGGCATACATGGCCCTTTTCTCCATTAATTGACTTTAGAAATGCATAGGATGTCACCAAATAACCACACAGCATACCAGAATGACAGTTCATATGCAATTCATTTTTACAAAGAGTAGGTTTCAAACATAGCTCATATCTGCACTTACAATTCATTTTGATCTTTTAAGTGTCAAATGCCCCAAATATAGTTCAGAACATTTTGGTACTCCATACATATGCAAGTAGTCTTCACAAGCAAAAGTGTTTACCCTCAGTTGAGATGCTCCAGTCCTTTACTAGCTTTTTCAGAACCCAATGCACTATCTCATTGATATGGGAGCTCCTGTTATCCTATGCTCAGATGCTCAACTGAATGCTTTAGATGCTAAGGGCAGGATTTTCAAAAGGCTTGGATCTCCACAAGCCAATGGCGTGCCGACGATATAGTGCATGGAACTTATGGTGATCTAACAGGATTTGCTAGCCCATGAGGCAATTGCCGAAAAGTAAGCCCAACTTTTTTTGGTCTAACTTGTGGTAATCCTGGGGTTCTCTTTTTACAGAGCTTGTGCCAGATATTTTACACAAGCTGCCATAAATCATGAAAACTATCGCAACTGCACCTGAGATTGTGAAATTGGGCACAGTTGTGGCAATGGGGTTGGCACACTGCCAAAACCTAAGTGTTGTGGCACAGTGCTTGGTACAAGCCCTGTACTACACTTTGAAAATTCTGCCCACTGGCTTTGTCTATTGGCCTTCATCATATCCCCCAAACATTTAAGACACATGCTCTTTACCTTGTTGGTGCTGATCTCATTGAACAGTTTCCAAGTCCAGGGGCTCAATTTTCAGATCCCTTAAAGTGCCACAAGCCTCTGGTTCACCAGTCATTTGGCACACGGGGCTTGCAGCATTCTCCTGGTGATGATCAGGATTTTCACTGCCATGGGCTAAATGCCCGCAAGTTAGACCAGCTCCCCACTGGTCTAACTTGCAGCATTCCGTGGACCATTTTAATGGGGCTTGAGCCAAACATTTTTGTGCAAACTGCCATAAAGTTTGGAAACTGTTGCAACTGTGCTCGAAGTACTAAAATCGGGTGCCGATGCAGCAAATGTTTTTGGCACAGCTGCACCCAAAAATTTGTTTGACACAGGGCTTGATGCAAGCTCTGCTTCACCCATTGAAAATCAAGTCCTTGATCTCCCAGGCTAGTATGTTCTCTCTACCCAGCAAGGACCCTGATGTCTTCCCCTGTTCTCATCTGTGAGACATCTTCAGGGTCCAAGGCCCAAAAGACATTGTTGTGCATCCCTTGAGGGGATGCTGTGACAGGGTAGGAACATAGGAATGATCAGACGAGGAGGCAAAAGTCCATCTAGCTTATCCACCATATGTTAACAAAAGTAATCACTGATGCCCACTTTTAGCAGATATTTGTCCAACTCTGACTTAAAACTATTTATTGTATTACATTCCACCACTTGTGTGGGCAAGCCATTCCATATACCTACCATTATATGTGAGAACCATGCTATTCTTCTTTCAGTTTTAAATTTCCTGCTCTTAAACTGTAATTTATGACTTCTTGTAACTTTTTTACTGACTGAAAATTCAATATCTAGACTCAGTCTCAAATCACTGTTGTTTATAGTTCTAAAGTCAATATCATATCACCCCTTATTCTCCTCATCTCCAGCCCAATTCATTTAACCTTTGCTCAGTTCCACAACTGTCCACAATATCCCAGATGTAGATGAGTCACCTATAAAGTGGCATGACCACCTCTCTCTCCCCACATGTTAAATTTTCCTTATACACATTCAACAGAAACTTAGACAACACCTCACTGCTATTAGCAGCTGTGATTGCTACACTTGGGCCCTTTTCAACATCACACATTGCTTTCTCACTGAACCCTCACCATACTAACCTCCCCTGTCCATTGTCCCACCCCTTCTCCCCTCTTTGTTTCCCTGTTCCTGCTACTTGTCCCTCCTCTCCTTTCCCTCCCTGGGTCTCCTTCCCTTTTCCCTTCCTGTGCTCCCTCCTCTCCTCACACTTTTACTCCAAGCATTGCTCACTGACCCCTGCCTGCCCTTTCTCCCCTGCCCCCACTGTCCTACTCCCACCCCTGTCTCCTCTCCCATCACCCACTACACTCCCTCCCAACCCTCTGTCCTCCCTCCCATCTCCTAATTCTCTGCTTGACAATGTCAAATTCCTGACAGCATCCCTCTCCGCCCTTCCCCCGTGAAACTTGAATGTAAAAGTTAACCAGATTGTAACTCTTGCTGTAACATGAATTGTTAACTCTTTACCTGTCTGTAACTTTTATGAATTATTGTACCCAGCTCCTTGTATCATGTATTCCACTTGTCTTGTATTTAATTCTCTGTTGTGTTGTCTTTACTCTAACATGGAACCTTTGTAAAAGAGTCTTTGACTCAAAGGTACTGTAATCTGAGACTTGAATAAATAAAATAAAAATAAATAACTCAATCCATTCATTCCTTTTATTATCTTCAAAGTTTTCCTCCGCACCTTTTCTAACTTATGTATGTTTGCTTTGAATAATGGGTTCCATAACTGTCCACAATACTCCAGATGTGGATGAACCAGTGGCTTATACAGTGGCATGACCACCTCTCTCCCCCTACATGTTACACTTTTCCTTATACAACCCATGATCCTATTACACACTGAGACAACCTCATTGCACTGTTCAAGAATTGCAACTTTCAGTCTATTTAAATTCCTAGATCTTTCTCGTATTCCAAAGTTCTTAGTTCTGTGTCATCTACTGTGTGTAATATTTTGCCTGCTTATTGTTTGACTCAAAATGCATCATCATGTACTTTTCAATATTAAAACTCATTTTATTTGTTTGCAACCATTTGTATAAATTATTTAGATCATCCTGTAGTTTCTTATCACCATTCTCAGTGTGTACAATGTGGACCACTTTGGCATCATCTGCAAATTTGGCTAGCCATGTCTTATTACTTGTTTGCATGTCATGTATACTGTATATACAGTAAGTTGAATAATGTTGGTCCCAATACAGATGCCCTATAATCTCCCCCTGGTCACTCTGATTTCTGGTGATTCATATCCATTTATTCTGGCTGTACCCTATTCTTTTTTTTTTATTTATTTATTTTAAATTCGGATTAATACCTCTGAACCGGGAGCTCATTTACAAAAGGCTCCAAGTCAACAAGGAATACAAGACATTTACAGGTGATGAAATATTGCAGAACAGAAAGACATCAACTAACAAGTGGTATTAGTGTGCAGTTACAACATTAAGCAGGGTACAAGAAGTAAGGAGAAACAGGACCACACTTCCAGAGAAACATATTAATGCAGCACTAATTAAGTGCAGTACAGTGTTTAACAATCATGTTACAGTTCAGACGGGGTGCTCCTAATCTACAGAAATGCATGTTTTAGCAGCTAAGGTGAGGCTTTGTCAAGGGGAGGTAGTAAGTGGTGGAAGGTGGGAGGGGGTAGTGAGCAGTTGTGGAACAGGAGGGTGGGAGTGAGAGAGGGTAGCATTTGACGGGTGTGAGAACTGCTGTCAAGCCATGATTTAATCCACCTTATTAGCCTGGAGTTAACTCCATAACTCATTTTATGTATTAATTTAGCATGTGGAACTTTATCAAACGCCTTACTGAAATCCAGAAACACAACATCCACTGGCTTACCCTAGTTAAGTTCTTCACTGACTGTACCAAGAACTCCCATCAGATTTGTTAGACATGACCTGCTCTGCATAAACCCATGCTAGGTAGATCTGCCCTTTGCACTACCCCCTCACTTTCAGGACCAGTGGCTCTGGTAGAAGCCAAACCAGGATTTGGCAAGTAATGCCTTTTTGGAGTTGGTCTTTAAGAATACTGTGCAGGGAGACCTGCAAACCTGCAGTCAGATTTTAACTGGATAATTGTGGAGCAGCTGATAATTGGAAACAACTGCAGGCTGATGAGCTAAATAAAAAGAACATGCCTCAGAATAAAACAGAATTTATTTGGGGACTGGAATCTGCAGGGAGGGAAGAGGCAATACTGCATAGGACAGAGCAGAAGAGGACCTCTGAAGAACTTGTGGTTGAGTTGAACTGGTTATTGCTAGCCTTGCTTGTAGAGCAGAAAGCAGCTCACTAAAAGAAGCTACATTTTCTTATTAATTTAAAACTTATATCTCATCAGGAGTCAGTGTCTGTTGAGATTAAGTAGACAGATACTTTATTAGAAGTAGAAGGGGTCTTATTTAGGGTTAAAAAAAGAAAGGAAAGAAAGTCAGTGTGTGTTCTGTGCTAGGAAGGGTACTGTATCAGTTGACTTTGCTAAACCAGTAGGAGGAAAGAGAGCTTAATTGGGGTGGCTTAGACACTATAAAAGCAGGTGTCTCAAATTACAACTTCCTGTTGCTAGCCTTGCTTGAGAGCAGGAAGCAGCTAACTAAAAGAAGCTACATTTTCTTATTAATTTAAAAAGTATATCTCAGCAGGAGTCAGTGTCTGTTGAGATTAAGTAGACAGATACTTCATTAGAAGTAGAAGGGGTCCTTATTTAGGGTTAAAAAAAGAGAGAAAAGAAAGTCAGTGTGTGTTCTGTGCTGGGAAGGGTACTGTATCAGCTGACGTTGCTAAACCAGTAGGAGGAAAGAGAGCTTAATTGGGGGTGTGGCTTAGACACTATAAAAGCAGGTGACTCAAATTACAACTTCCTGTTGCTAGCCTTTTTCTTACTATGCCTCATCACCCTACACCCACCCACCCAAAGCTAGTTCTACTTTCATAGCCACTGGATCTGACTGTCAACAGGAACTTCTTGTTTGGCAGTAGGAAGGGAAGGATAATCGAGAAACATTGGTTTTGTCAACCCTAAAGGAAAAAAGTAGCTCAATCTCCCCCCTCCAGCTGCTGGTGGTCTGACATTGAGCAAGGAAGAAGGAGGCTACTAAAGAAGATGAGAAGTTGCTGTAACAGAACAGGAAGGGTGAGAGTTGTAAGGAGAGGAGAGAGTAAGCATACAGAGAAACAGGAGAGGGGACGCAAAATAAGACATGATAGGAGTGGTGCAGTGCAATGGCTGTGGGGCGGCAGTGTTCCGGGAGACATTCTGGAGGTTGCGACGCTGCCCTATTTGCAGGCACCTCTCTGGTCTGAGAGAGGAGGTTGCCTGTCTCCAGGCTGACCTGGCTAGGATTCTTGAAACCTCCTCCCCCACCCAGGGACCACCAGGGCCAATGCCACTACCTCAGAGGTTGCCAAGAAAGAGGAGAGGCTGGACCAGGGTGGGCTCAGGGAGGGATAGGGTGGTGGAACAGAGCTGCATCCCTCCAGCTGTACCTCACCACAATTCATTCGCTCTTGTGGTGGATAGTGGTTCCTCTATGGAGGCACCTGTAGTGGAGACCAAGGAGGATGCTGGGAACCTTCACAAAGGAAACCCACAGGAGTGTGGCATGGGATGCCATAGGGGAAGGAAACAACTCCTGGTGTGGGACTCAATCATTGGGGGGTAGAAATGGGGGATGAAGGGGAGAGGGAGGTAGGGTGCCTTCCTGGCGCCATGGCTTGGAGGGACAGGAAGCGAATCCTAAGGATTGTGGGAGGAGCTGCATGAGGGAGGGAGCTGGATGTCATGGTCCACCTAGGAACAAATGACCTGGCTAGGAATGGGATCAGAACAGTACAAGAGGAGTTTGTAGAGTTTTGGAGGGGCCTTAGACAAGTAGCGCATACGGTAACCTTCTCGGAGGTGCTACCTGTCTATGGCAAGGGTGATGCTAGGGCACTCCTCACCAGGGAATTCAATGAGTGGTTGAAAAATTGGTGTGGAGCTCAGGGTTTTGGCATCAATGGGGACTGGGGAGCCATCTGGAGGGATGCAGACCTATACTGGTGTGATGGTCTGCATCTGTCCAGGGGGAACCAGGATCCTAGGTGAGAGGTTTAAATGCTTCATTGGCAAGCATTTAAACTAGCCAAGGGGGGAGGCACTGAAAAGGAGCAGGGAAATCCCAGCCTCCCCCTACAAAACATGGTAATTAATGAGGTAAACACCAAGGTAGAGAAGTTATTAGGGAGCAGAACAGAGGTAAATGTAAACAAAAGGCAAAGGCAGTAAGGACAGGAATGGAGCTAAAAGGGGTAAGGCTATCAAAAAGTGGAGGGTGATGAGTACCAATGCCCATAGTCTGTGTAACAAGCTCCCTGAACTAGTGGCCTTGATGGAAGAGGGTTGCCTGGATATTGTGGCAGTCACTGAAACATGGTACACAGAGAATCATGACTGGGATGTCAACATACCAGGATACACAATCTATAGGAGGGACAGGGAGGGTAAAAGAGGAGGAGAAATAGCTCTCTATGTAAAGGAAGGGATCAAAGCAACAGAACTAAAGAGTAAACAGGGAGCAGATGAGGCACTCTCGGTCATCCTGGAGACAGGAAATAGCACCACAATCCGCATGGGGGTTGTATACAGACCCCCATCTCAGGGGGAGGGAATGTACAAGGAAATGATAGAAGGCTTCCTTAGAATGGCAGAAAAAGGTGAGATATTGTTGATGGGGGACCTGAATATGCCAGATGTTAACTGGAGCGCCTTTGCTGCAGGCACATCCAAGAGCAGGGTCATTCTTGATGCCCTACAGGGGGCATGCTTTAGACAGCTAGTATTGGAACCCACTCGGGAGGGAGCAATCTTAGACCTGGTACTCCCAAATGGGGATGGAGAAAGAATCTCAGATTTAGAAGTGGGTAGCCATCTGGGAACAAGCGACCACCAAACAGTGTGGTTCACGATAAACACAGCCATAGAATCAAGCCATACAAAAGCAAGAGTATTGGACTTTGGGAGGGCTGACTTTGGGAAAATGAGAGAGTGCCTCAGAAAAGCACTAGCAGACAAGCAAGAAGGAGGGGTGGAGGAACAATGGGGAGTCATCAAAACAGCCATCACAGAGGCAACAAGCCTTTGTGTAAAGCAAATCAATAAAACACAACGAAGGAAAACAACGCTATGGTTCTCAAAAGAGGTGGCAGGGAAGGTTAAGGAGAACAGGATAGCATTCAGGAAATATAAGGGAACACAGAAGAAGTGGGACAGAGAACTTTATCAGTTAAAGCAGAAAGAGGCTCGGAAGGCAGTCAGAATAGCAAAGGCCCAAACCGAGGAAAGGATAGCCAATTCTGTTAAGAAGGGGGATAAGACCTTTTATAGGTACATTAGGGAGCGAGGAAAGACCAAAGGAGGGATACTGAGGCTTAATAAAGGGGAGGGAATGTGGGTAGAGGGTGACAGTGAAAAAGCAGGGATACTGAATGAATATTTCTGCTCAGTATTCACAAAAGAAGAGGAGGGGGAGGTACCTAAACCAAACAAGAGAAACACTCTGAAGACGGGGGTCGATACCAGCCCATTAACAGAAGAAAGGGTTCTGAAAGAACTAATAAAATTGAAGGTGGGCAAAGCAATGGGGCCTGATGGGATTAACCCAAGAATTCTAAAAGAACTAAGGGTAGAACTAGTGACACGGCTGACTACTATCTTTAACAAATCATGAGAGGATGGGGTGGTACCCGAGGACTGGAGAAAGGCAGATGTGATTCCTCTTCACAAAAGTGGGAGCAGGACAGAGGCAGGAAACTAGAGACCAGTTAGTTTGACCTCAGTGGTAGGGAAAATGATGGAATCACTTCTGAAGGAAAGAATTGTTGAGAACCTAGAGGTCAGTGGGGCACAGGACCCAAGGCAGCATGGATTCATGATGGGAAGGTCGTGTTAGACGAATCTAATAGATTTCTTTGACTGGGTGACCAAAGAAGTAGACCAGGGAGGGGCTGTGGACATGGCCTACCTAGATTTTAGCAAGGCATTTGATACAGTCCCACACAAAAGATTAATACATAAGTTAGCCAGCCTTGGAGTGGGTCCCAAGGTGGTAGCCTGGATAAAAAATTGGCTAGACAACAGGACGCAAAGGGTAGTAGTAAATGGAGAACACAGTGAAGAAAGGAGGGTTACTAGCGGGGTACCGCAGGGTTCAGTACTGGGACTGGTCCTTTTTAATGTCTTTATAAGTGACATTGCAGAGGAACTGGAAGGAAAAGTATGTCTCTTTGCAGACAACACAAAGATCTGCAACAGGGTTGATACACAAGATGGAGTGGAAAGAATGAGAAGGGACTTGGCAAGGTTGGAGGAATGGTCAAATGTATGGCAGCTCAGATTCAATGCAAAGCAGTGCAAGGTAATGCACATGGGAAACAAAAACCCAGGGGAAGCATACACAATGGGGGGTGAGATACTGACAACAGTAAAAATGGAAAGGGACCTGGGGGTAATTATATCAGATGACCTAAAGGTGGGCAAGCAATGTGAGAAGGCAGTAAGGAAGGCTGGGGGGATACAGGGATGCATAGGAAGAGGCATCAATAGTAGAAAACAGTGAGTTGTTATCCCCTCTGTACAGACAGTTGGTGAGACCTCATCTGGAGTACTGTGTGCAGTTCTGGAGACCCCATCTCCGCAAAGACATAGAGCGGAGGCTGTCCAGAGGAGGGCAGCCAAAATGGTGCAGGGTCTACACCAGAAGACATACGAAGAAGGACTAAAGGAGCTTAATATGTATACCCTTGGGGAAAGAAGGGAGAGAGGGGATATGATAGAAACTTTAAAGTACCTCAAGGGAATCAACAAAGTCCAAGAGGGTAGCATCTTTCAGAAAAAGAGATGTGCAAGAACAAGGGGGCACAATTTGAAGATAGAGGGGGGATGGCTCAGAGGTAATGTGTGGAAGTATTTTTTCACAGAGAGGATTGTGGATGCATGGAACAGCCTCCCTGAGGAGGTCGTGGAGTCAACAACAGTGGGGGAATTCAAGAATGCATGGGACAGATATAAGGCAGTCCTAATGGGGGGGGTAGGAGGAAGTAAGCTGTTGGTTAACTAGGATCTGCAGCTTATCTGTTAGGTAGGAAAATGGGCAGACTAGGTGGGCCAAGCGGTCCTTATCTGCCGTCAAATTCTATGTTTCTATGAATGATAGGGAGACAGAAATCCTACATGTCAGAGACAGTAAGAGTTGGGGACGGCTTGCTGGAGGCCTGCTTGAAAGCTGGGAAAGCTGACGGAAGTTTCTTGAGAGAACAATTCAATATAAGCTGAATTGTGGCCCACGGAGTTGATGGCCTGAAAACCTAAGGAAAGCCCTGGGAAAGAGTACTGATTCAGTGAATTGGGGCTCTAGAGTTATTCCCCAGAGAGGATCAGGAAGAGGAAGTTTATTCCTGCAGTATGAAGGAAAAGTGCTGATGAGAGATTTCTTTGGAAGTCTGGAAAATAAATCATTTTAATTTTGTACTGTTCAATCAAAGGTAAAATGAAGCATTTAGGTGCTTGAACTTTGAAATCTGCCTGACCTATCATTTTGAATGTTTCCAAACTGCCTAGGTGGTTGCACGCTACCTGTCACCTATGATTGACTGACATGGTGGGCGTTGGAAACCCTAGCAGTTTGGGTAAGTAGTTATGAAACATTTTAAGGATTGCCCCTGAGGTTAAGAAGTGTAGGTTCTAGCTGACAAGTACTCAATGGAAAGAAGTTCAGCATTAAGGCATGGAGGCAGCTAGAGAAGATTGTGTGAGCAGCAGGACCTGGGTTCAAGTGGAAGACCTGGACTTCTGTTTGGCAGAAAAACTTCAGGAGCTGGTAAGAGCGCCTAGAAAGAGTTGAAACCTAGACTTCCATGAGCATAAGGTTAGCAGCATATGGATTGCTCATCACATTGTTGATATCCTCACTAAGATAGAAGGGAAAATAGGGAAGAAGATCCACTTTGTCATCGGATAAAATGACAATTTTTGATTCTTCTGCCGATTCACTCTGAATTTTATTATATGAAGATAATTCAGATTGCAAATCAGCAGTGCCTTCCAAGACTCTTTGCATTGATTTAGTCTTATCTAATTTCTTCAGCCCAGTACTGGTGTTTTATAGTTCAAGAATAACCTCAGTCATAGTAGAAACATAGAAACATAGAAGTTGATGGCAGAAGGAGATCACCAGGCCCATCTAATCTGCCCATTGTCTTTTAGCCTAGCCTTCTAACTGCCCTTGGGTTTGAAGGCTCCCTTGTAACTGTCCCAAGCATTCCTGAAACCTACCACCATGCTTGCTTCCACCACCTCTGCAGGCAGGCTGTTCCAGGCATCCACCACTCTTTCTGTGAAGAAAAACCTCCTGGTGTTGGTGGAGAACTGCCATCCTTTCAGCCTTCGATCATGACTTCTGGTTCTGTTGCCCTTCTTAAATTGAAAGAGAATGTCTATCTGCACCTGGTTTATGCCTTTTGCATACTTGAATGTTTCGATCATGTCACCCCTCTCTGTTCTCTGTTCCAGGGAATACATGTTCCGTCATTTCAGTCTATCCCCATAGGACATCTCGTGCAGTCCCTGAATCATTTTTGTTGCCCTTCTCTACACAATTTTTGTTGCCCTACTCTGCAGTAGATTTTTAGTATGAGAATCTGTGCTGGAAAAATTTGCCTTGTGATTGCGAAAAACAGTCTGCACTATGTTTTCTTTCTAGAGTTGCTTTCCTTGAGGGGGAAAAGCCATAACCTTAATATAATCAACCTGGTAGCTCTTTTGTAGGATGTGAATAGGGAGCAGCTGACAATGTCCAGAGCAGAGAAGGAACAATGGCTGAGATGAGTCCACTCGCCAGAAAGAACTAAACCAGCCACCAGTACTGCAAGGTGCAGCAGAAGCACATATTGCAATCCAAGGACACATACAGAGGTTGGTCCAATTTGACTAACCACCAAAGGAAGTGGTGAAGGGATACCTGAGGGGAACTGTTAAAACTGTTTGTTTCCAGTGTGAGAAATCAGAATACATCCACAGTCTTTGTCCCATTTGGGAAGTTGACTATGCAGAATGCAAGTCATCTATAAAACCGGACACCAGGTTATTAGCTCAAAAATTGTCCCTGAGGTTCCCAAGTAGGAGAAGGGTATCAAAACTGGTAGTAATGTAAAAAGTAAAAGGGGGAAAACACATGAAAATATTTTCCCTAGTACTCCCAGGTGTGGTAGGGAGAAGAGAATGTGATGGCTATACATTGTTATTTATGAGGTAAAAGCAGCATTGCTGAACATGATCACACAGAAACTGGTTATGTAAAGAAGTCTGATGCTGAAGGTTTATGCAGAACAGAAACACTCTCACAAACATAGACTACAGTAATAATACCCAAATGCATGCTGAGGACCAAACAGGTTGGCTCCTCCTAGATTTGGGGGATGGGCAAACTATGGTGAATAAATCACTTATGGGCTCAAAAGTTTGTTCTGGGGGGAACTGAAATAAGGGATTTCAGCATTCAGGGGAACCCTAAAGAATACCTTACTGCCCCCTACAGTAAAAACTTAAGTCGTTAGAAAAGTTTCCCAGGATGGCTGCCTTGAGAGCTGTGAAGTGATAGCCTTGTAGTCAGATGGGTCTAATCAAGTGATGGTTGGCAATTAGGTAGAAGTACCACTGTGGGAAGTGCCTTTTTTTTATTATTATTATTTATCCTCCTGTGGTCACCTTACTGCTCCCCCCTTAGACTCGCATGCTACTATTTGGAGATCCGGCCACCATCTGCCTCAACTGGGACCACTAGCACCCAGTAACCCCTGTGGCTTACCTCTACAGCAGGGTAGCAGGGAGACCCTTATCCCCCACCCCATACAGATCCAGTTCGGGTGCCAGCGCCCGACAAACACTCACGGACAGCCATCAAGCCATGGTAGGTGCCACTTTTTCCTTTTTCTTGGTTCCCCTGAATCAGATGGCATGCAATGACACTGGTGGCCATTAGCACACACATGTCTGCATGCGTCCCCATCCAGGCATCTGCCCCCGACTCCTTCTCAGTGAATGGCCTGTGTCCCCTAACCCCAGCCTCTGCCATGGGGCAGTTGGGCACTGACTGCTGTGGACCCCCCTCCCTGGAGAGGAAGAGCAGTCCATCAGATGCTTGATCCCTCTCCTCCCCTGCCAGCCCTTGGCGGCCCGTGCTCGCTCCCAAACCCGGGTCGCTGGGGTGGCACGAGGTGTGGCATCCAGCACTTCAGCCCTCAGCACCACCGGGCCAACCATGGGAAGTGCCTTTTGATAGGGATAGATTTCTCACCTGAGCCTGTGGGGGAGGGCCTTGCCATGGTGATTAAGCTTAAAACTAATACTCCCCCCCTTTGTCCACTCCATTACTATGATCACTGCTCCATGTCAGCGGCAGGTGGCTAGGGGGCCTTCTGAGGCAGTACTTATGTGTGCCAGGAATGTGTTCCTTTTTATTTATTTTGTTTTGCATCTAGTATGGGGCTCTAAGTCCCGGTCTGCTGGGTGAGAAGAAGGCACTGGGGTTGGGTAGCAGTGGTAGGGGCTGCTCAATGGCAGTGGCCAGTTTGGTGGCACCCTGCTGCACTGTGACTAGAAGAAGTCTTGCAGCAGGAAGCTACTCAGTGAGCATGGGTGCCCAGGCAATAATCCATCCCAGACCTTATTGCTTCCTTACCCCTCCTTTTTTTAATGGTGTTGCCAGATCACTAGGGCTAGAAAGCTGAAAAGCCCCCTAAGCCAAAGTGCTTTTGAAGTGTTACCCCAGGCTCATAGATTGTGGGCACCCATAAACAGGTCTTCTGAAGCTCCTGGTGCTCGCTTGCATACTACCAACTGGCATTCTATGAGGCTATGTAACTAACAGACCTATACTTCTGAAGGATATTATTTCCTACCTCTGGCAGTCACCCTCTGTCATCAGCCCCAGCTAGACACAGTTGTTGTTCTGTACCCCACACCAAGCCACCCACTGATGATATGGGGTGGAGAGGGGCCTTTCTCCCTGACAAATCTAAATGGTGAACAACCCTGATAAGCACCATAGTAAGAGCTACTATGCCTGATTTGGTCCCCATAGGGTAAGCTGAGAGATACACTGACGGAGTGATAGCCTTTTTCTGTATAAATCATTGTTTTTCTATACATAGGACACTCTGTTTTAAATATTTAACCCCCTGATACGTTATCATTATTATTATTATTATTCAGCCAGCCATCAACTACCTCAGATTCATTTAGCATCACTGAAGCATGGCAAGTTTATCCACATGCATCATCTTATGAAACCTTGCAATTATTTATTGACCATGAATCATCCCTTTGGTATACTTTAGTCCAATCCTATCAGTAATTTTTTTTGAGGGAATCTGTTCAACTCGCACCCCCCCCCCTCGGCATGGCCCTGGTCTTCTTAAGATGGCCATCAATTGCTATTACCATGGCCCAGTGTGGCTGGTGCATGTGTACCCATGGCCTGGCCCACCTGCTGGCATAGCCAAGATGTTGACCGCTGTCCATTAGTCCAAGTTTGGATAATGCAAGTCACTGCTGCTTGGTCAGCCAAAAGGCATGCTTTTGCCTGAGCAAGCTGGCCTAGCAAGACGCATTCCCCATTCTATGCCACTTTCTTATTCTCCTTCAATTTATCTTATTATTGTTAAATATATATATATATATATATATATATATATATATATATAAAATACCTGCAAGGTGGCTGGCCCAACAGTGCAGCATTAGTGCTACCTCTTGTGATGCCATCAACCTGGTTCTGAAGAGAGTCTGGGTGTCAGAGGCCATCCAGGGGGAAGAGTACTGAGCATTCTGTGGCCTGCTCTCCTCCTCCGGGGGGGGGACTTATGGTGCTTGTTCAACCCCGCTGGCCGGCCAGAGGTCCAACAGCCCAATACTCATAGTTGTTGGAGGTGAGGCAGATGTCAGCATTCATGCCCTTGATGTAATTGCATGTCTTGCCTCCTGGGGAGATATAATGGAAAATTGGGCCATGCAGAATACCACCCACCTTGTCCCACAGGTCCTGCCCCACTAACCATGGCACTGCCTGAGCTGTCTGCCATTCTCTGATGGGATGGTGAGCCCCCACCCAAAGGCCCCACTTTGGGGGGCAATTCAGGGCATAACTCCAGCATGGAAGCATTACAGGGCCATCCAATGGGTGATGGGGTCCCTCCTGGTGGCTCCGCTCTGTGGCATAAGCCAGAGCTTACTTCCAGCTTGGGTAAGTCCCAAGAGGTGGGTGATGATGGGGCTGGATGCCACACAGGGCCAGTCCCTTGAATAAAGGTAGAGCAAATAAAAAAAAATTCTAGGCAACCGTGGTATACAAGGATATAAACCTATTGAGGGGGCTAATTGGGGCTATAAGCCATTAGCCCCAAGGGCAAGTGGCATTATTGCCTTAATTGGCCCCTGAGATAGGTACGTAGCCTTGTATTTCACAGTTGGCAAGCATTTATTTTATATAATACATGGGGATGGTGCCTTTGTACCTGAAGGCTGTGTTTTTGTCAGGAGGGTTATTGGGTAAGGCTGTGTTTTTGTCAGGGAGTTTATTAGATAAGGCTGGATTTTCGTCATGGGGGCTTATTAGCTGTGCTAATAAGCACAGACATTTCTTAACTGGTTCAGCTGGTGTGTCAGTTGATGTGTTTATTGATTTAATTGGTCATTAAGTTGTTTTGGTGGTCATAATGTTGGTCTATGGATGTTTTTCTCCCCACAGTATTCAGGTTTTGGTGAGGAGATATGCAGCTTTAATTGTTTGGAATGTAAGTTTCATTGGTGAGGTATACATAAGGGATCTGTGATGGCTCCCATGAGAAATATCAGTGATATTTGTCATAGAGCCATTGCATATTCGATTTATCCAATGCTTCTTTCCTCTAGGTTTGATCTTTTTTTCTGTTGCAGCTTTTTTTTAAATCTTTTTATTGAATTTTCTTCAAAAATACAAAAAACAAACAAAACAATTTTGCACAATACAACAAAACCAAAGACAATGTATTATAACAACTACACAATAAGTACAGCAATCTCTTCAAGCACCTACATTAAAAAAGGAATTCAGACACGCAAACAGCACCTTAATGATTTGTTTATTGTTCAGTGTTGTGCTGCTGTCTTCGGATGGTTGAGTGGTTGGTAACACATGATACAAGTGACCCTTTTACGTGCATTGAACCATCAGTGTCTTAGGAAGTTCAAGAGTGCTGTGCCTTGGGTGAGTAAGCAGCCATTTATTGTGGATGGGTGAAGCCGTGTACTGGATGCAGGATGTGAGGAAGAGTGTGAGGAAAGTGTTGCTCAGACAAGAGATTTCAGGGATGCAGTGGGAGGTCTGAGATACCATTTTTATTGTGGCACAGATAACAGGTGTATTTGGTGAGCATGTCAGAAATGCTTTATTGTTTATCTATTTACATCGAAAGAGACAGTTCAGGTTGTTATTTTAGGGTGAGGAAGATACACTTGTAAAGGGTAGAGAAAATCAAAGTTCTGTTAGGGAGCTTGGGCTGAAATGAGATTAGCTGGTGAGAGCAAGAACGAAATAGAAGATTTGAGTTCTAAAATTAGAACTCTGCTGCTCATGCTTCTGGCTCCCACCAATCAAAAGCTACAATGAATATATTTTTTGGTACGGGGAAAAAAGAGTGAGAATATCAGACCTGCAGTGAGAATGTTTCAGTATTCTCACTCTAGGTCCAGAGGTCACAAACATATCACTGATAGTTGCTACAAAACATCCTTACAAGCACTGGGGAAAATTGGATGAATATATTTATACAATAGGGCCCTAGTATATTGTCTTTTGTGTTTTTTTTTTGTGGTTTTGGGATGTTTTACGCAAGGCGTCTATTTTTCTGTGGCACATTGGGACCAAGTTCTGCAGCAAGATTACCATTTGCTGGAGAACTTTTGCGGAGGTGGTTTGTAATTTCTGCAGACATTCTGCAGCACTAACAAACTACCACATCACAGTGTCAGCTTGTCATCCTGACTTCACTTCCATGGCAATGGTTATAGCAATCAGGATGGGGGAAGCACAGTAACACTAGTTCAAAAAATAACAGACTTATAGAAATAATTTTATGCCTAAAAAAGCAAAAAAAAAAAAAAAATATCTATCCCTTAAGGTCCTAGCCTATTGTGTAAATGAAATATGCAGAGGGGACCTTATGTGATAAGATATTTCTATACTCCTGCTGTCTATACCACTCATGAGATCCACCCCCCCGTGTATCACTTACATACTATTTATATGTGCTATCTACAACACTCATGAGGCCCCCACTTTGCATCACTTGTATATCTATATGCAATCTGTAGCATATATACAAATGTGTTTGTGTGTGTGTGTGTGTGTGTGTGTATGTACTGAGAGATGCTGTGTATGTGTATGTATATATATATATATATATATATATATATATATATATATATAGATAGAGCGATATTTCCATGAAATTGTATCCTCATTCATACAAGTCCCTTTGGAAATGGAATAAACAGAATAGAGGAGATACTGCAAAACTCATTTTTCCTGCTGACCTGCTTCCCCTGACACACTACGTAACGCCATCAGGCCATGACATGCATGTGAACCCATTATGAGATAAAACTCTCCAGCCCATCACAATGTGTCCCCAGTGTGACAGAACACTGTGCCATACCTTCCCAGGCTCAGAGCAGTGATGTATTCACCCAATCCTTGTGCTGCCCAGCCAGCTCCCAGAGCTCATCTCTAAATCTGAGCTGCCAGCACGGGAACACAACATGCTACCTTCTGGCCCAACAGCTGGCCCAGCGCACATTTCTCCATAACTTTTAGGTGATTCTATCAACCAATGAAAATATGTAATCAATAACCCTGGCAAAAATGTGTACTGCGCAATTATTTAGTAGCTTGGCAGAAGACAGGAGAAAGGACTGCTGTGTGACTGGACTTCTCTACTGGAACTAAAGAAGTAGAACTCTAGTACTTGGAACTTTAATTTAGGGTA
Source organism: Neoceratodus forsteri (assembly GCA_016271365.2). Taxonomy (NCBI): domain Eukaryota; kingdom Metazoa; phylum Chordata; order Ceratodontiformes; family Ceratodontidae; genus Neoceratodus; species Neoceratodus forsteri. Next base: position 743,602,715 of record CM028133.1, on the reverse strand, counting down.
AAAAAACTAACAAACAAAACAAAAAAAAGTATGTGTCTGAGTTAACTGAACTGAATGGTTATCTGAACAGTTATCTAGGTGTAAATCTCAGGTGATTGAAAGGACTTGATAGCTGTGAGGTTTACATTACTTGTAGAAGGATCTAGTAAGTAGGGGGAGTGGCTTAGCTAGAAGGAAGCTACATTTAAAGACTGCCTTAGAAAGATTTTGCTAGTAGCTTGGCAGAAGACACCAGGAGAAAGGACTGCTGTGTGACTGGACTTTTCTACTGGGACTAAAGAAGTAGAACTCTTGTACTTGGAACTTTAATTTAGGGTAAAAAAACTAACAAACAAAACAAAAAAAAGTGTGTGTCTGAGTAAACTGAACTGAATGGTTATCTGAACAGTTATCTAGGTGTAATTCTCAGGTGATTGAAAGGACTTGATAGCTGTGAGGTTTACATTACTTGTAGAAAGGTCTAGTAAGTAGGGGAAGTGGCTTAGCTAGAAGGAAGCTACATTTAAAGACTGCCTTAGAAAGATTTTGCTAGTAGCTTGGGAGAAGACACCAGGAGAAAGGACTGCTGTGTGACTGGACTTCTCTACTGGGACTATATTGCCCTCCTTCCCTCCCTTCCACCCAAAGCTAGTTCTACTTTTATAGGCACAGAATTTGACTGACAACAGGAACTTCCTGTTTGGGAGCAGGAAGTGAGTGAGTGATCACAGAGCCACCAAAGACCCACCATTCTAGAAGGGCAAGAGTAGCTCTCCGGTCCCCTCTAGCTGCTGGAGGTCTGCCTCTGAGCAAGTAAGGGGTCTACTGAGAAATATAGGATATTCTTGTCTCAGAACAGGACAATCAGGAGCTTAAAGGGCACACAGGCAGAAAGTAAGGAGAGAGAGAAAAAAAACAGAGGAAAGAGTAAGGATTGCAAACAGTTAAGGAGCCAGAAATAAGACATGATGGGAGTGGTGCAGTGCAGTGGCTGTGGAGCAGCAGTCTTCCAGGAGATGTTCTGGAGGATGCGGTGTTATCCCATCTGCAGGCACTTCTTGGGGCTGAGGGAGGAGGTTGCTCATCTCCAGGCTGAGTTGGCCAGGATTTGTGGGACCTCCTCTTCCATCCAGGGACCACCAGTGCTACTGCCATTGCCTCAGAGAGTGCCAAGAAAGAGGAGCGGTTGGACAACAGTGGGCTCAGGGAGGGTGAGGGTGGTGAAACAGAGGTGCATCCCTTCAGTTGTACCTCTCCACAATTCCTATGCCATTCTGGCATAGTGTGGTTCCTCTATGGAGGCACCTGCAGCAGAGACCAAGGAGGATGCTGGGAACCTCCACAAAGGAGACCCACAGGAGGGTGGTGGGGGACCCCGCAGGAGAAAGAAACAACTCCTGGTGGGGGACTCCATTGTTAGGAAGGTAGAACTGGGGGAAGAAGGGGAGAGGGAGGTAAGGTGCCTGCCTGGCACCATGGCTTGGAGGGACAGGGAGCGAATCCTCAGGATTGCCAGAGCAGCTGCACAGGGAGGAGCTGGATGTCATTGTCCACCTAGGACAAATGACCTGGCTAAGAAAGGGATTAGAGAAGTGTAGGAAGAGTTTGTGGAATTGGGGAGGAGCCTTGAACAAATGCTTTACCACGGTAACCTTCTCGGGAGGTGCTGCCATCTATGGCGTGGGAGGCTAGGGTGTTCCAGCACCTGGGATTCAATCAGTGGTTGAAAACTGGTGTAGAGCTCAGGATTTAGCTTCACTGGGGACTGGGAGTCCACCTGAGTGATGCAAGCCTATACTGGCATGATGGGCTGCATCTGTCCAGGATGGGAACCAGGATCCTAGGCGATAGGTTTAAATGCTTCATTGGCAAGCATTTAAACTAGCCAATAGAGCACTGGAAAGAAGCAGGAAATCCTAGCCCCAAAAAAAAAATCACAGTAGTAAGTCGTAAACACCAACATAAAGGTGTCGATAGAGAAGAGCAGGGTAAATGGAGAAAGTGACAAAGGCAAGAAGGACAGGGATGGGCAAAAGGAGTAAGGCCATCAGGAAATGGAAGGTAATGAGTACCAATGCCAGTAGCCTGGGCAACAAGCTCCCTGAGCTGGTGGCCTTGATGGAAGAGGGATGCCTGGATATCGAACAGTCACAGAAACATGGTACACAGAGTACCATGACTGGGATGTTAACATACCAGGTACATAACCTAGGAGAGACAGGGAGGGAGAAGAGGGGAGTAGTAGCTCTCTATGTAAAGGAAGGGATAAAAGCAACTGAACAAAGAGTAAACAGGGAGAGAGGAGGCACTGTGGGTCACCTTGGAGACTGGAAAGGGCACCACAATCTGCACAGGGGTTGTGTACAGACCCCCATGTCAGGGGGAAGGAATGGACAAGGAAATGATAGAAGGCATTCTTAGAATGGCAGAGAAAGGGGAGATACTGTTGATGGGAGACCTGAATATGCCAGATGTTAACTGGAGCACATTTGCTGAAGCCACATCCAAGAGCAGGACCATTCTTGATGCCCTACAGGTGAAAGGCCTCAGACAGCTAGTTTCAGAACCCACTCATGAGGGAGCAATCTTAGACCTCATACTCTCAAATGGGGGCAGTGAGAGGATCTCAGATCTAGAAGTGGGTTGCCATCTGGGAACAAGTGACCATCAAACAGTGTGGTTCATGTTAAACTCAGCTACAGAGTCAAGCCATACAAAAGTGAGGGTACTGGACTTCAGGAGGGCTGACTTTGGCAAGATGGGAGAGTGCCTCAGAAAAGCACTAGCAAACAGGCTAGAAGGAGGTGTGGAGCAACAATGGGAATCATCAAAACTGCCATCACAGAGGCAACAAGCCTTTGTGTGAAGCAAATAAATAAATCAAAATGAAAGAAAAGCCAATATAGTTCTCAAAAGAGGTGGCTGTGAAAGTCAGGAAGAAAAGATAGCATCCGGAAGTATAAGGAAACACAGAAGGAGCAGGACAGAGAGCTGTACCAATTAAGGCAAAAGAAGCAGAGAGGAAGTCAGAATAGCAAGGCCCAAACTGGGAAAAGATAGCCAACTCGGTTAGAAGGGATAAAACCTTTTATAGGTACATCAGCGAGCGTAGAAAGACAAAGGAGGGATAGTGAGGCTGAATAGAATGAACGTGGGTGGGCAGAGGAGCAGTGAAAAAGCAGGAATACTGAATGAATATTTCTGCTCAGTATTCAAAAAGAGGAGGGAGTGCCTAATGCAATTAACAGAAGCACTCTTGATAGGGGGGTCGATCCCAGTCCTTTCACAGAAGAAAGGGTTCTGCAAGAACTCCTAAAACTGAAGGTGGACAAAGCAATGGGGCCTGATGGAATTCACCCCAGAATTCTAAAAGAATTAAGTGCGGAAGTACTGAAACCACTGGCTACTCTTTTTAATAAATCAAGGGAGGATGGTGTTGTACCCAAGGACTGGAGGAAGGCGGATGTGATTCCCCTTCACAAAAGTGGGACCAAGACAGAGGCAGGAAACTACAGACCTGTCAGTCTGACCTCTGTGGGAGGGAAAGTGATGGAGTCACTTCTGAAGGAAAGAATAGTTGAGTACCTAGAGGCCAGTGGGGCACAGGACCCAAGGCAGCATGGGTTCACAGCAGGAAGGTCATGTCAGATGAATCTAATAGATTTCTTTGACTGGGTGACCAAAGTAGTAGACCAGGGAGGGGCTGTGGACATGGCCTACCTAGACTTTAGCAATGCATTTGACACTGTCCCACACAAAAGATTAATAGTCAGATTAACCAATTAACCAGCCTGGGAGTGGGTCCCAGAGTGGTAGCCTGGGTAAAACATTGGCTGGACAACAGGACACAGAAGGTAATTGTAAATGGAGTCCACTCTGAAGAAAGAAGGGTTACTAGTGGGGTACCTCAGGGTTCAGTATTGGGTCCAGTCCTTTTTAATGTCTTCATAAGTGACATTGCAGAGGGACTGGAAGGAAACGTATGCCTCTTTGCAGATGACACAAAGATCTGCAAGAGGGTTGATACACAAGGAGGCATGGAAAGGATGAGAAGGGACTTGGCAAGGTTGGAGGAGTGGTCAGAAGTATGGCAGCTACGATTCAATGCAAAGAAGTGCAAAATAATGCACCTGGGAAGCAAGAACCCAGGGGAAGAATACACAATGGGAGGGGGGGGAGGTAGTAACAACAACAAAAAAGGAAAGGGACCTGGAGGTAATCATATCAGATGACCTTAAGGTTAGCAAGCAACATACCTCTCAACTGTACCACATTACGAAGAACGTTCCTCATTTTACTTCACAAAAGCTCCCTGTTCCACATTCAGTATTAACATTTTAAAGCAAAAATATGTAGTAAATGTTGCAAAAAATATATTACTCAATTAATAATAGACTTTCTAAACATAAACGCAAACATTTTAACAGTGTCCTGAGCTTCCTAGGTAAACATTTGATTAAGTGTTCCACATTTTGCTAATTTCTTCCACATTTTGAGAGGCAATGTTCCACATTTGGGAGACAAAAGGTTGAGAGGTATGGCAAGCAATGTGAGAAGGCAGTAGGGAGGGCTGGGTGTATACTGGGATGCATAGGGAAAGGAATCAGCAGCAGAAAACAGGAAGTTGTTATCCCTCTGTACAGACAGTTGGTGAGACCCCATCTGGAGTACTGTGTCCAGTTCTGGAGACCTCATCTCCGCAACGACATAGACAGGATAGAGGCAGTCCAGAAGAGGGCAACTAGAATGGTGCAGGGTCTGCAAGAGAAGCCGTATGAGGAGAGACTAAAGGAGCTTAATATGTATACCCTTGAGGAAAGAAGGAGAGGGGACATGATAGAAACTTTTAAGTACCTCAGTGGAATCAACAAAGTCCAAGAGGGTAGCATCTTTCAGAAAAAGGGACGTGCAAGAACAAGGGGACACAATTTAAAGATAGAGAGGGGTGGCTCAGGGCAATGTGAGGAAGTATTATTTCACAGAGAGGGTAGTGGATGCATGGAACAGCCTTTCTGAGGAGGTTGTAGGGTGTAAAACTGTGGGAGAATTGAAGATTGCATGGGACAGACATAAGGCAATTCTTGTGGGGGGTAGGAAGAAATAGGCTGTAGGTTAACTAGGATCTGTGGCCTATCCTGTAGGTAGGGAAATGGGCAGACTAGATGGACCAAGCGGTCCTTATCTGCCGTCAAAGTCTATGTTTCTATGTTTATTTAACAGGTCTATTCTTTCAACAGGTCGACACATTATTACATTCCACTTTTCTGGCCATAATTACTTTATTTTTCTTAAAAATGACAGGTTAATTCATTTTACCAGTTATTCATTTCAGATGGCATCTCTATACCTTAAAGGCAAAAATAAGTTTCTACAAAGTAAGGTATGGACTTAACAGGTGTATGCTATTGTCAAGGTTTTGTTTATGTTGGCCCTAGTGTAATAATGCAAGACTGAAAATTGTATTCGGCTGTAGTACAGGTTGAGCAAATATCATCATGCCTGATGTGCTGTGCCACCGCTTCTGGCAGTGGGAGCTATTGTGGGTAGGCGACTATTCATTTCTGTGGCAGAATGCAGCCATTTCATTAGCTAATGTATGATGTTATAGCACTGATATCATATCAGGCTGTGTATTTGACCCAGACAGTGCCCAGGGGATGGCAACTGTTTTTTCTTTTGTTTATCTCTGTGTGCCTTAAAAGGCCAGGCCAGACTGTGTCAGAAAGTGCTTACATCACAGCTACTTATCAGCCAATAGCTTTGGAAGAGTCTTACAGACCTGATAACAGTACTAATTTTAGCAGGCTCATCAGATAACCTAATATTCTTCAGGTGAAGCTACCTCTGGCTGGAAGCTGCAACACTGGACTTAGGATTTGCAAAAAAGCGAGTTGTGCTTACAACAGAGGGAGGTGAACCTTACAATTTACAATTGTCTTTGGTTTGAAGCAGATTCCTTAGGAAAGTTAATATTCTTCAGGGGAAGGATACTTTTAACTGAAGTAAGGAATAAGACACGACAAGGTATGGTTTATGGCCTGATAAGAGCACGCCCCAGGTGCATAATGAGGCACGAGACACTTGCACCGAGTGCCTTTAGCACCTGGGAAGTGCTCTTATCAGCCCATAAATCACACCTCAGAGTGTCTTATTCCGCTTATAAAATGGGTCCCCCATAACATAAATTAATTACTTAAAAGAAGTCTGATACACATAGGTGTTAAAATTTAGGTTAATTAAAGTATAAACATAGAAAAATAGTCCTTGCATATTCAGACCATATATACAATTCACCTATTAGAGGGCATTTGTGTTGTCTATCACCCCCCACACACACACGCACACACACACACACACACACACACTTTGTTTCTTTCTCCATGCCCAGGCTTAGTTTTTTTTATTTTTACATTTTGATTAAATCTTTGTTTTATGCTTTTTAGCAGCCTCTCTGAGATGCCAGCGATGACGTCTGCTCGAGAAACGCGACTTTCAAAGGCAAGCCACGAGCTGGCAGAGCTGCTGTTTTCACTGAGGTGATTTGTGTTGTCTGTCTCATCTCCCCCCCATCCCCACACCCCACACACATTCTGTTTTTCTCTCCACACCCAGGCTTCATTTTTAAAATTTTGTTTAGATCTTGCCTTATGCTTTTTTAGCTGCCCTTCTGAGATGTCAGCGATGACAATGTCTGCTCGGGAAGTGCGGGTTTCAACGGCAAGCCACTAGTTGGGAGAGTGGCTCTTTTTCCAGCATGGAGAAATAAACATTTTTTTGTTTCTTTTAGCTTGGTATTATTTAAAGCAGTTTTGTTTTACTCTGCAAAACATTTAATTTGCAGTCCGTGGCAGCTTGACTTCGGGTGAGCGTGTCCCTCAGCGGCCACTGTAGTTTGCGATTTCTCTTAAATAGTATTCAAATAAATAATATATTGTCCTATCTTGTGGAGCTTCTCAGTTCACTGGCTAGTAGGAGGGTGAAATTGAGGGGAGGACTGCACATCCGAAATAGCTTAATCTTGTTTTTTTAACTGGTTCTCAATGCAGTTTCAAGAGCAGAAGCGTGGTTTAAACAGTAGGAGTGCAAGGGCTGTGAAGGTGGTACAGGAAAATGGTCAGTGGGAAAATACAGAATACAGACTAAAAGTTGAAACTTTTTACTTGGGGGTGAGGTTGGCAGCTTGCAAAAAATTACTTTTTGCTTTTTCTGTTGGTGACAGTGCTCTCCCTGTGCAGCTGTTGCAGTTTCATGACATGCTACTGTACAAATACATGTTGAGCTGCAGCGGGAGAGAGAGTCATTTCATGCAATGATATGTGTCAAGGTGGTGTGGTTTGCTTGGCTAAGTAGTACCAGTTGCCAGTATATGTCCTGATAAGGACATGGCAAATGGTACCTCTTGGCCAATCAAAATACAGGAAAATTTCTACCAATTTTATAAGGGTGAAATAAAGAACGTAGAATTATCAGAAAAGGCAGTTTTTCAATCAACAGAGGGAGGTGGTCCTTGCTTTACTTTTGTTACAATTGTTAAGATTTTCAGTGCAGGAAGAGTTTAAACCCACAGGGAGTGAATATTGTTTACTGTGTCTGTTCTCGTGCACAGCTGATGTGTTTTGGGACTGACTACTTTCAGAGCAAAAGTCACCAGGCTGTTTTGGGGCTGGGGAGATTTACTTGTGTCTGACTTGGATGTTTGGATTTTTCTCTGTTTGATTAGCAGGGTATGTTCTCTGTCAAATTGTCGTGTAGGGCATCTTGCTGACAGGAAGGCACTCATCGAAGTGGTAGTTCAGAACTTTTAGCTGATTGTTTTGTGAGGGCACAGTTTAGGCCCAAACCCTTCCCACCCTCACCCACCCACCCCTGGAAATAGTTCCTTTATACCTGGGGTTCTGACATCATTTCCTCAAGCGGGCAAGGTGCATATCACTGTCATATCCTCTCTAGCACACTGCACTGACAATATAAGCATACACATTATATAATATATATATTTCTATATAACAAACCAATCTCACACACACACAAAACAAAACAAAAAAAAATAAACTAAACAAGGTAGACAGACATGTGGGGAGTAGTGCAATGTAATGGCTGTGGGGCAGCAGTCTTCTGAGAGTCTTTCTGGAGGCTGAGATGCTTCCCAGTTTGCAGACAACTCTCTGCCCTGAGGGCAGAAGTTGCCCATCTTCAGGCCACACTGGACAGTAGTAAGGGAACCTCCCCCATCCAGGGAGCACCAGAGCCACCACCACTACCTCAGAGGTTGTGAAGAAAGCATAGCAGTTGGACCACAGTGGGCTCAGGGAGGGTAAGGGTGGTGGAACAGAGGCACACCCAGTCAGTTGTTCCACTCCACAATCCATACACCATTCTGGGGGAGCATAGTTCCCCATGGATGCACCTGCAGAGGAGACTAAGGAGGTTGCAGACAACTGTCACAAGGAGGCCCTCAGGAAGGAGGCAGAGGGCACCACAGGAAAGGAAGCAGCTCCTGGTGGGGGACTCAATTATTAGGGGGATAGAACTGGGGGGAGCAGTGAAAACTGAAGTAAGGTGCCTGCCTGGTGCCATGGCTTGGAGGGACAGGAAGCGCATCCTTAGGATCACGAGAACAGTTGCACGGGAGTTTGAGCTGGACATCATTGTCCACCTAGGGACAAATGACTTGACTCATCATGAGATTAGAAGGTGCAGAAGGACTTTGTAGAGTTGGGGAGGGGCCTAAGACAAGTAGCACACACAGTATCCTTCTCAGAGTTGCTTCCTGTCAGTGGCATGGGTGAGGCGAGGGTACTTTGCACCATGCAGTTTAATGAATGGTTGAAAAAATGGTGTGGAGCACAGGGGTTTGGCTTCATTGGGGACTGGGGTTCCACCTGGAGGACACCAGCCTATACTGGCAGGATGGTCTGCATCTGTCCAGGAAGGAACAAGTCTTTTGGGCAATCGGTTTAAATGCTTCATTGGCAAGCTTTTAAACTAGTCAAGGGGGGAGGCACTGATAAGCAGCAGAAAAATACTAGCCTCCCCCTACAAAACAAGGTACTAAATGAGAAAAAGACCAAGGTAGAAATGTCAGTAGGGGATGCTGCTACAGAAGGTAAAGTCATTAAAAAAATGGAGAGCAATGAGTACCAATGCCCATAGTCTGGGTAACAAGCTTCCTGAATTAGTGGCCTTGATGGAGGAGAAACATCTGGATATTGTGGCAGTCACAGAGACATGGTACACACAGAAACATGACTGGGATGTAAACATACCAGGATATACTATCTACAGGAGGGACAGGGAGGGTTAAAGAGGAGGAGGAGTAGCTCTCTACATAAGGGAAGGAATCAAAGCAACATAACAAAAGGGTAAACAGGGAAGGGAAGAAGCACTGTGGGGCAATTTTGAGGCAGGCAATGGCACCACAATCCGAATAGGGGTTGTATACAGACCCCCCTCTCAGGGGGAGGAAATGGACAAGGAAATGATAGAAAGTATACTTAGAATGGCAAAAAAAGGGGAGATATTGCTGATGGGTGATCTGAATATGCCAGGTGTTAACTGGAGTGCAGTTGCAGCAGCCACTTCTAAGAGTGGGGTTACTCTAGATGCCCTACAGTGGGCATGCCTTAGACAACTAGTATTGGAACCCACTCGAGAGGGAGCAATCTTAGACCCGGTTCTCTCAAATGGAGATGGAGAAAGGATCACAGATGTAGAAGTGGTTAGCCATCTGGGAACTAGTGACCATCGAGCAGTATAGTTCACAATAAACACGGCAATAGAGTCAAGCCATACAAAGGCAAAAGTACTGGACTTCAGGAGGGCTGACTTTGCCAAAATGGGTGAGTGCCTAAGGAATGCACTAGCAAATGGGCAGGAAGGAGGGGTGGAAGAACAATGGGGAATAATAAAAACTGTCATCACAGAGGTAACAAGCCTTTGTGTGAAGCAAATAAACAAAACAAAACGGTTAAAGAAACCACTATGGTTCTCAAAGGAGGTGGCAGTGAAGGTTCAAGAGAAAAAGAAATCAAAAAGTACAAGGAATCACAGAAGGAGCAGGACAGAGAATTGCATCAGTTAAAGCAAAAGGAAGCTGGGAAGGCAGTCTAACAGCAAAGGCCCGAACCGAGGAAAAAATAGCCAACTCAGTTAAGAATGGGGATAAAACCTTTTTTAGGTACATCAGGGAGCGAAGTAAGACCAAGGGAGGGATAGTGAGGCTTAATAAAGGGGAAGGGGTGGGCAGAGGCTGACAGTGAAAAGGCAGAGATACTAAACAAATATTTTTGCTCAGTATTTACAAATGAAGAGAGGGAGGTACCTAAAAAAAAATAGAAACACTCTGGATACAGAAGTTGATACCAGCCCATTTACAGAAGAAAGGGTTCTGAAAGAACTCTTAAAACTGAAGGTGGACAAAGCAATGGGGCCTGATGGAATTCATCCCAGAATTCTAAAAGAACTAAGGGTAGAACTAGTGATACCACTGACTACCCTCTTTAACAAATCATGGGAGGAAGGAGTGGTACCTGAGGACTGGAGGAGGGCATATGTGATTCCCCTTCACAAAAGTGGGAGCAGGGCAGAAGCTGGAAACTACAGACCTGTTACATGAAGGTACATGAAGGGGCTAAATAGGGGAAGAACAGTCAGGGTGCTTCGAAGGAAGGAGGAGGGGGCCATTAGAGGGCATGGGTGGAAGCTGGAGGGGGGAAGATTCAGGGGAGAAAGGAGGAGGTGCTACTTCACTGAGAGGGTGGTGGAGCCATGGAATGTGCTGCCTAGGGGGCTGGTGGAGGCAGAGACGGTGGAGGAGTTCAAGAGGGGGTGGGACAGGTACAGGGGAAGGGTTCTGGAAGCAAAATCCAAAGCAGAGAGAATATCCAGAACTGGGAAGGGAGAAGCCAGAGAAGGCGAGGAGGGCAGCAAGGTCAGCTCCCAGGGTGGGGGCTGACCAAACGAGCAGATGAGAAAGACCGTTAGGCCTATTCTGCTGGCATTTTAGTAAGTTAGTATGTTAGTTTAACCTCAGTGATTGGGAAAATGATGGAATCACTTCTGAAGGTAAGAATTGTCGAGTTCCTAGAGGCCAGAGGGTCACAGGACCCAAGGCAGCATGGATTCACAGTGGGAAGGTCATGCCAGACAAATATAATAGATTTCTTTGACTGGGTGACCAAAGTAGTAGATCAGAGAGGGGCTGTGGACATGGCCTACCTAGACTTTAGCAAGGCATTTGACTCAGTCCCACACAAAAGATTAATATACAAGTTAGCCAGCCTGGGACTGGGTCCCAAGATGATAGCCTGGGTAAAGAATTGTCTGGAGAATAGGACACAGATGGTAATAGTAAATGGAGTCCACTCTGAAGAAAGGGGGGTTACTAGTGGGGTACTGCAGGGTTCAGTATGAGGAACGATCCTCTGCAATGTCTTTATAAGCGACATTGCAGAGGAACTGGAAGGAAAAGTATGTCTCTTTGCAGATGACACAAAGATCTGCAACAGAGTTGATGCACAAGGTGGGGTGGAAAGGATGAGAAGGGACTTAGCAAGGTTAGAGGAATGGTCAAATGTATGGCAGCTTAGATTCAATGTTAAGTAGTGCAAGGTAATGCACCTGGGAAACAAAAACCTAGGGAAAGAGTACAAAATGAGGGGGAGTGAGATACTAACAACAACAAAAATGGAAAGGGACCTGGGGGTAGTCATATCAGATGACTTAAAGGTGGGCAAGCAATGTGAGAGGGCAGTAAGGAGGGCTGGGGGGATACTGGGATGCATAGGGAGAGGCATCACCAGTAGAAAACAGGAAGTTGTTACCCTCTGTACAGATAGCTGGTGAGACCCCATCTGGAATACTGCATGCAGTTCTGAAGACCCGGTCTCTACAAGGACATAGACAGGATGGAAGCTGTCCAGAGGAGTGCAACTAAAATGGTGCAGGATCTGCACCGGAAGACATATGAAGAGATACTGAAGGAGTTTAATATGTATAGCCTCAAGGAAAGGAGGGAGAGGGTGGACGTGATAGAGACTTTCAAGTACCTCAAGGGAATCAACAAGGTCCAAGAGGGTAGCATCTTTCAAAAAAAGAGGTGTGCAAGAACAAGGGGGCACAATTTGAAGATAGAGGGGGGCCGCTCAGAGGTAATGTAAAGAAGTATTTTTTCACAGAGAGGGTTGTGGATGTATGGAACGGCCTTCCGGAGGAGGTTGTGAAGTCAAAAACAGTGGCTGAATTCAAGCATGCATGGGACAGTCATAAGGCAATTCTAGTGGGTGGTGGTAGAAAAAAGTAGGCTGCTGGTTAACTAGGATCTGCAGCCTATCTATTAGGTATGGAATTAGGCCAACTGGGTGGACCAAGCAGTCCTTATCTGCCATCAAATTCTATGTTTCTATCATATGTTGAGCACAGAGGGGTTTTGGATATAAAAAGAGGGGAAGGGAACCAGGTTCTATGGATAAACGGAAATATTAATAAAGAAATCACCAAAAACAGTGAATTCTGCAGCACTGCAGAAGTTCTGCAGTAGGTTGCAAGTTCTGCACAAAATTCTGTGGCCACAGAAAAATAGTGTATTCCACCACAGCTCAACACATATCCCTTATACATAAATATATAATAGAGGTGTGGTCGGCAAAGTTATGTGCATGTGTTGAAATTTTGCTATGTTCGCTCATAACTCTGGTAATTTTAAATATTTTGACAACAAATTTTCAACATAGACATATTTTTGCACCACTTCATGAACGTGACAGCTGCCAGTTTTCAAATCCTGTCCAAACTGTCTTTTCACACCTGTGGCATGGAATGACATTGCAGTGGCGCAGAATCACATTTTGCCAGGCATTTGGAAATGTTCAGTACTGGGTTCATGAGGTGGAGTAATAAGAATTCAATGGTGACAATTTGGTTGTGGTTTTGCTAAAGTTAGAAGCACACAGCAACATACATATATGCATCTATGGAAGGATGGGAGAAGAGGACCCAGAGGGCCCTGTGCTGCCACAGGTTCATAAGAATATGATTACACTATCACAAAAAGTATCGATGGATGGGCCCAGTGCCCCCACAGGAAAATGAGGATGCAATTATACTATCTCAAAAAGTAAGGTAATTCATTGCAAAAAACTTAGTTAATGCACTAGTTAGGACTATAGCACCAAAAGTAGGGAAATGTGGCATTAGGGTTTCCAGCCCTAACACCCCACCCCTACCCTACAGGCAGCAACAGGTGTGGGGTGTGCCTTGGAGTTGTTAACCCTAACGCTCACCCCATTCTCATATACTGCACCCATCTCAGCTTATTCACTCAAGGAATGGGGCGAGCATAAGGGTTGACAACCCCAAGGCACATCCCATATCTGTTTCTGCCTGTAGGGTATGGGTGGGGTGTTAGGGTTGGAAACCCTAATGCCATATTTCCCTGCTTTTGTCACTTTAACCCTAACTAGTGCATTAACAAAGATTTTTGCAAATATATCCATATATCTAAATCTATATAGTGTAGGGTAGAACATTGTTATTCATTAAATTTGAACAAAAGCTAAGCTTGTTCTATCATCAATGTGACATCATATTGCTGTTGCACCATTGTTAGTACATCACAGCAATAGTACAACAGCTTGTAATGGCTTTGTGCATGTGTGACAGTCACATCCCTGCTCTTAGAATAATGGCCGTGGTGGTAAGATCAGTTCCTGAAAGGGAGTAGCGCAGACAAAAACTACAAGGAGATACTTTTGCTGCTCAGAAGGTGTGTGTAGCTGGATTTATTTTAAAAATATTCAGTTTGTGAGTGTGGGGGAGCATTGTCAGAGCGGGGCTTGTTCTTGTGTTGGAGAGGGAGTAGGAGGCATGACCGTAACAGCACTGCATAAGGACAGTGGATAAAAATGGGACAGGCTGGGTGAGAGGGTGAATTCAGTGTAGTAGGTTAACTGGTGCCAAAACACTATACAAAACAGTGGATGGGCATAAGTAAACAACAATGCTGAATTCCCTTCTCGAGGTTGCCATGACAACAGTAAACCTCTCGAAGGAAATACAGTATTGTTGCTAGCTGTTGCCCATCCATTATCCTCTGTATCTATCTTTCTTTCTTTCTATCTATATTTCTTTCAATCAATCTATCTGTCTGTCTAATAATAATAGTATTGACTTACTGTACATTGTTTTTAAGTCAAACATATCTGAATAGTACATATTTGTTTAACATGAAACATTTATTGAATTTTGGTAACCAGGTGGGCCCATTGGGACTTAACAGTCCCCTTTTCAGGGGCGACCCAGGGTTGTGCAATACACAATGAATACAAAGCAATTTATATTTACAATTACATTGACATAAGTTAAAACAATTTCCAGGACAATTTCCAGGAAAACTGGATAATAAATTACTGATATAACAATTGTTTGTGCAAATACAACAAAGGCAGACCGAGTATAAATTAAGACAGTCACATAGCACTCCTTAGGTAGAGGGTAGCTTAACAAAAAAAGGTTAGAACAGCGAAGAGCAACTTACACTGTATAAATATGGGAAACAGATGGTTAATGCTTAATTTACACTAGGACAGGTTTTCTTTAAACCTACATTTTTGCCTAACACAAAGATATTTTCTAATTTAGAAGACAACATTATATACTATGTATTTCTTCAGCTTAATTCATCTGTATGTTTCATGGCTTTTTTTCAGGGAAGAAACTTATCAGTTCAGTACATTTGACCTTGATGTACCTTTCTTGTGATGGTACTCTGTTGTTACATCTGTGCTGATTTTTAGATAGCAGTTAAAGCCAATGGCTTTTTACAATTTATTATCTGTTTTGTATGCATGATTTGGACTTTAAGAAAGAGTACTGTTTCAAACCAACTGTTATTTTTCTAATGAAGAATTCTATGTAATTCGAGAGCTCAAGCTCCCATTTTCTTTGTAACATCTATGTTGGTTCAATAAAAGGTAGCAAATAATTTCTTTTTTTCTGGATCTTTTGTCACAAGGACCAATATGGCAGCATAACTTATAAACCTTCAGAGAAAGTTTTTGCCATCAGTGGTTTCTTCCTCAGCAAAGGAAAAGGACCTAAGGTTAGATGTTCAAACAATTTAGGCTGGACAGCAGAAAGAAAGCCTTTCCAGGCTTCAGATGAAGTCAGTTAGAACTCAGGAGAGTGGAACTGCAGGAACTGATGTCTATTTGTCTATCTTCCCTCAGTTCTCAGCTATCCTGGACTATTCTACATTCAAGATTAATTGCTTGCTGTAAGTTTGAAAGCAGTTGTGTTAAGCCACAAGATGGCACTATTACTTCACTGGTTTCCTTAAGTAATAGTTACAATTCAGTACAGATGGCAAATATCTTTGTTTTCTGTCTCTCCAGATGAGTGTGCTACCAAACCTCTTCTGTCTCAAACTATGTTCCTTGCTCTTAAGTCTCTGTAAGTTTCTGTAAAATTCTTCATCTGGATAAGTAAGTGAGCATTGGCAGGTTCCCTCTACTACTATTTCCCACTCTGCTCTCAGGTAGGCTTTTACTTTATTCAAGGATGATTATCCTCTACCACTTTTTCCAATGTCTGATTTAAAGTATATATATATTATTGAACATTAGAAAATGGCAAGATTATATTCTCTTTCCTTATTGGCCACAACCACTTCCAACCTGGGCATCTATTTTTCAATAGATGCCCAGTCAAAAATAAGAGCCAGTTCAATTGCCAGTTCAACGCGAAGCATTCAACAGTGGTGCCCAGCTGCCTTTCTAATTGGCTGAAAGCACCCTGAAAAATGTTGAATGCCGCCATGTTTTTTTCTCGCTTAGCGAGAGCTACTCGTTTCTCATCTCAGAAAAAAAAAACGCACTGAACTGCAGCCGCTCCACTGTCTCAAAATGAAAAAAACACACTTGACTTGTCTTGCGGTCAGAAGAGTATCAGAGACCCGTCTTCTTTCAAACGGCACCACTCTTCTGACCACACTCTCGCGCCACTGTCCTGACCGCAAAAAGAAACAAAGCAGTTGGTCAGATTACATAGTCGTACAACATTCAGGCACAATTCCCCAGACTTACTCAGGCTGCTGAACAAAAGCTAAGACAATGATTTACCTCGCAATTTTAAAAAAGAAATCATTTACCTCTCATGGCACACACGCCATACATCACGGTCAAAGGTCATGTGCTGTGTGTGTGTGGGGGGGTGCAAATCCACCAGAATGGCTCTGTGGTGAGTAGTAACAGCAGCAGAACAGCCTATGGTCTACTTTATCAGTATTTTTTTCCCTAACATTTCTTGTAATTTTGCAGTCATTTGCTCTGTTCCTTTACAAATTCATGAACATTTACAAAGAGAACCATTTTCTAAGTGCAATAATACCCTTGAGGGTGGGCATTATTAGAAATGCCGGACCTTCCAGGGCAAAAGGCCCTCCGCTGCAGCGTCGGGCCTCATTACGCCCCTGCGTCTGGTATTTCTATAATGCCCACTCTCCTCGGTATTATTAAGCTACTGTGGTTTAAGACACCCATCAAGAGGAAAAACATTCTGTCCCATTTAAAGGAAGCAATCAAGTCAATTAGAAGCTGAGTTAAAATAGAGAGATCTTGTGCATACACAGCTAGAAAGCAGGGTGTATCCATTCTCATACACAAAACTGCCCCTTGAAGTTTAACAATATGTTAAGGGACAAAGAGGGTTGATAACCACAGTAGTGTCAGGGCTACCCATCCTGTCACTTTTGTAAATATACTGTATATGCACCGAATGAGAACAACCCCAGTTTTTTTCGCCTAATTAGCACAATCTATTTCAGATTTCATGTCACCCCACTCATCACTCATTAATGGGGGGGGCTATAATTTGTTGTACAAATTTACTATGACCCAGATTCCACCAACCCACAAAAATGCCAGGGAGACTGTGTTTCTAATTCAACCTAGTAGATACATGGATGGCATTTTACCCTAGTGTCAGGGATGTAGATTACACTCTTCTGGGCATGACATGATGAGATGTATTGATTGTTTCCTCGAATGTCAATTAACCATACAGGAGGTCACTGATGTACATATACCCCTAGATCTTGGAATGTCAATTTACTATACAGGAGGTCAATGATGTTCACATACCCCTAGATCCTAGCATATTATCTAAAACATGCACTGGTAGCCCCCACTGTCATATTACTTCACAGTAGTGCAACCCCATAGAGAAAGACTGAACCCTTTTCTACTATAGTCATCAGAATTCATGAGATGTATAGCCACAGAAGCACAAAAGTATTCTTCTCTGAATGTGACTGATGGGCTCTCAACACACAGCTTCTGGGATGCCTTCTAGCAGATATCAGAGGGGGTACTATTAGCTTTTCGGCACATCAAAATAAACTGTGCAAAGGTCAGATCTAAAAAGGACATGAAACTCTGGCCACCAGGAAAAAGGCATGCCCGGGAGGCATACTATTCCAGCTCAGGCAGCGCACAAGCAGACTTACATCAGATATTGCAATTGAAATACCAAATAAATAAAATAACCCACTACCAAGCTGAGACAACGATATTTCTTATGAAACATAGGTTCTGATAATAGGAGTGGTAGGCTGGTAAACAACAGGCCCATCAACCCAAGAAAAAGAAGACAGAATCAGTTATAGGCAGTATCACAAAGCAGAGTGGAACACTAACTGCCAGCCTGATAGAGAAAAACACAATTATTTGGGAATTCTGTGCTAATCTGTTTACCTCCAAGTGAGGCAAGTCAAGCACACATCTTGTACAGAACTCATAGGGGACACCCATATACCATCACTTCACTCCCTGAGGATATACTAACATACTAATTGCCAGCAGATTAGGCCTTATGGTCTATCGAGTCTGCTCGAACCTCAGATCCCTAGTTGGGTGCCGAGGCCCTCCCCCTCCTTGTGTTCCAGAAACACCTATCATCCATCCCCACCCCCGGGGACAGACCATCATCTGATACATCCACTTTCTGTGTCTGTCCCACCCTCTCTTGAAGCCCTCCACCGTGGATCTCTGAACAAGCTCACGAGGCAGTGCATTCCAAGGGTCCACCACCCTCTCAGTGAAAAACCTCCTCCTTTTTCCCCCCTCACCCTTCCACCTTCCAACTTCAAACCATGCCCTCTGGTGATACCTCCCTGCTTTAGTCTAAAGATCCCCTCCATGTTTACCCTATTTATTCCCTTGAGGTACTTGAAAACCTCAATCATGTCCCCTCTGTCTCTCCTGTCCTCCAACGAAAACAGGCAGAGCTCCTCAAGTCTGTCCTCATACGTCAAATCCCCTAGTCCTCGTATCATCTTAGTTGCCCTCCTCTGTACCCTTTCCAGGAGCTGTATGTCCCTCTTCAAGTGTGGTCTCCACTCCAGTACTGTACACAGTACTCAAGGTGTGGTCTAACCAGTCCATTGTACAGTGGCAGAATCACTTCCTTGCTCCTAGAGGTGATCCCCCTTACGATGCATTCCAACATCCTGTTTGCCTTGCTAGCCGCTCTCCTGCACTGCTCAGAGTTATTCATACATGCATCCACCATGACCCCTAGGTCTTTTTCCCCTATTGAGGCCTCCAGCGCCTCCCTTCCCAGGGTGTACCTGTGTTTAGAGTTTCCCCGCCCAAGATGTAACACCTTGCACTTGGTGATATTGAAATTTAATTTCCATGTGTGAGCCCAGCTATCCAGGGTGTTCAGGTCCCCTTGCAGGGCCAAACTCCCCTCTTCCCCCTCAACTACTGCTCCCATCTTGGAGTCATCAGTGAAGAGACTCATTTCACTCCCTATACCCTCCCTGATGTCCGATATGTATGCATTAAACAGGATCGGACCCAGGACCAAGCCCTACGGTACCCCACTACCAACCTCTCTAGGGTTCAAGAGCTCCCCACTGACCACTAATCTCTGGGTGCGTCCAGCTAGCCAGGTTTCAATCCATCTGACCATCAAAGGGCCTACTCCCAACCCCATCAGTTTCTCCACCAGACCATTGTAGGGACAGAGTCAAATGCCTTGCTGAAGTCCAAGAAAATACATCCACAGACTTTCCCCTGTCCAATTCTGATGTTACCATATCGTGAGAACTCCACAAGATTGGTTTGACATGATCTACCTGGCACAAACCCATGTTGCTGACTATCCAGACCTCCCACCTCCTCCAAGTACACCCCCAATCGTTCCTTTAGTATACTTTCCATTAATTTTCCCACCACTGAGGTCAAACTGATGGGTCTATAGTTACCTGGTACTTCCCTCGACCCCCCTTTATGGATTGGCACCACATGTGCCTCTCGCCAATCCCTAGGTACCCTCCCTGTCTCAAGTGACCTGTAGAAGAGCTCCGCCTGGGGTGCAGCCAGTATGTCTGCCAATTCCCATAGTACTCTTGGATGAATGCCATCCGGCCCAGGAGATTTGTCTTTCTTTAGGGCCTTGAGGGCTAACCACACCCTTTCAGTGGAGATAGCATCATCCGTCCCCTCCACCTTACTGGCCTTTTTATCCTTATCCTGATGTGACACCCGAGGTACCTCTCCCTCCCTCTTGCTCCATTTCTGTTGCTCCCCAGATCCCACTCACTGCACTTCTATCCCCATTGTGCCTTTGTAGATATCCTATCCCCTCCTAGTGAACACAGAGGCGGTACTCGTTAAATACTTCTGCCTGGTCCCTCGCCTCTTCCACCCACCCTCCTTCTCATCTCAATCTGCTGAGATGGCCCTTAGTTTTTCTCTGCTCCCCAATGTACCGGAAGAACCCCTTTTCCCCTCCATGTATCCCCTGTGCCAGCCGCTGCTCTTTACTGGACTTTGCCTCCCTCACCATCCGGGTGACTTTTCTAGATGCAAGATGGAACATTTCCTTATCCCTATCCCCTCTTGTTGTTTTATATTTTTTGTAGGCCGCCTTCTTTTCTCTGACTGCTACCTGAACCTCACTGGGCCACCAGCATGGTTTATGTGACCTTGCTCCCTTACATTTCACCTTAGCACAGGTCCTGACTGCCTCCTGAAGTCCCCGCTTTATGACCTCCCATCTCCTTTCCACATCTGTCATTGATGTAATCCCCTTCAAGTGATCCTTGAGAATATTCCCCATGCCCACAAAGTCTGCCTCCCTGAAGTCCACTGCCAGTGTCCTAGATCTCACCCCCCCCCATGCTTATTTGAAACCAGACAGTATTGTGTTCGCTCCCAGTCAGGGGATCCTCTACAACCAGGTCCTTTACCAGATCCCCATCTGCCAGAACCACATCCAGGACATGCCTCTCCCTTGTGGGCTCCATCACATGCTGTGTTAAGAACACATCCTGGAAGCCGTCCAGCAACCTCTGCTCCTTGGCCACCTTGGAGGACATGGTTCCCCAGTTTGTACCTGGCATATTAAGGTCCCCCATCAACACCACTCCTTCCCCTTTTGGTCCACACTGGGCAATAATGTTGTCCAGCAAACCTTCCTCCAGAACATCACCCATCCCGGGGGGCCTATATACTACACCCAGCTTGACCTTATCTCCTGCTGGGGATCGTAAGGTGACCATTAGGGCCTCCACGTTTCCCTCTGCCTCTTCTACCCTAATAATTTCTATGTCATCCCTAATGAACATAGCCACTTCACCCCCTCTGCCCTCCTTTCTATCCTTCCGAAGCATAGTGTACCCCCGTACGTTTAGGTCCCAGTCATGGTTTTTGTTGGCCCACGTCTCTGTGACCTCCACCACATCCACCCCCCCCCCCATACAGCATGGCCTGGAACTCTGGCAACTTGTTTCCCAAGCTCCTGGCATTTACTAACACCAACCCCCACCCCTTATCCCTGATCCCTTTGTCGGACCCACCCAGGTTCCTTATACTTCCATCCTCCCTCTGCTCCTCCTGAAACCCACCCCCAGTCTGTTTCCCCTCCCCTTGGGTTTGAAGCTACTCCCTCATCTGGAGGACAGGGCTTCTGGTCAGCCCCTCCTTATCTCTTCCCACCCTCACAAGTTTAAACCCCACCTTTCTTGAATGTAGTCAGCCATCTCCTGTTTAAGGACTTCCTTCCCTAATGGGGCAAGATGAAGCCTGTCCTTGGCATACAGTCCTTATCCTCCCAAACTCCGTTCCAGTTCCCTAACACCCCCAACCCACTCTCTTCACCCCACTTCCTGATCCAGTCATTAACCTCTGTGATCTTCATTTTTTTCTCCACTGAGGCCTTTGGTACTGGCAATATCTCCGAAAAGGAAATGTTGCATCCATTATCCTGACAGACTCTGGCAAGTTCTTGGAACCTTGCTTGGATTTCCAAAACGCTATTTCTCTCTAGATCATTAGTTTCCAAATGCACCAGGAAATCCTGTTTCCCTCCACAATCCCTAACCAGTTCGTACATCATGAACTTTGCTCTGTGCACTGTCAGCCCAGAGATACTCACTACCTTCACCTGGCTATGGCAACCACCCCCCTGTCCCTCCCACTGGATACCCCTAATCATCAATTCTCCCAATAACAGAACCTTAACACCGCCATCATCCTTATAGTTACCTCCACTATGCAATCTCAGCCCCTATCCCCCCCCTTTATTCGTGATCTCAATTCCATGGGAGTCTTCTTGCCTTATTAGAGACCTCCTTGTCACCCTCCCCTTTCTGCCTCCCTCGTTATTTTGCCCACTTAACTCAGACCCCCTCTGAATAGGTGTCCCCTTTAACCCTCTCTTATCCAAACCATTTATCCTGGCCCTGATGGTTTCCCCTTCCCCACACCGCCATCCTCCCCCCTTGTAATAGTACCCCTACCTCCAGAGGCTCTCTGTGGGTCCCTTTACATAGGGCCTCATCCTTGTAATAGACCCCTGCTGAAGGGGCCCTCCCCACCTCCTTGTCTCCCAGTTTCTCTCCAGTCATGCTCTCCTCCCTCATGTCTGCAATATGTTGCCTCTCCCCCTTCTGATTAACATTTATGTTTCCCCTTCTCTCTCTCTGGGACTATTTCTATCCTTTCCATAGCCGGTCTGTGATGCCCTATGGGTATCCAACTCCCTCCCCCCGGCCTCTGTATCAGTTTCCTCATTTCCTCCTACCCCTTCCTCCCCCTCTAGGTTGCTTAGTAGCTCAAATTTATTGTGACACTCTATGCCAGCCTCCATCAAGTAACCCGAGTTTTCCCTGGCTGCACCTCTAAACTGTCCCTCTTCCTCCCCTCTTGCTCTGTTCTCCTTAGGAGCTCCCTTCCCACAGTCTGCTGTTTTAGGCTTCCCCACAACAGCCCCTCCCTTCTCAATGTCTGCTCTTCTAGGCTTCCCCACAACAGCCCTTCCTGACTCTTCCCCCTCCACTCTCTTTGTATTCCAAATGTTCACCCCGTACGCTTTCCCCTTAGAGTCAGCATCCCTATCTAAGGGTCCTCTGTCCCTAATATCCCCCCTCCTTCTTGCTGTAACATAACGTCCTGTAATTTCAGAGCGCTGCCCCAGCCTCCCCTCAGCCCCACCATTCTGCTGCCCATATCCACACCCCTTATCCTTGGACATCCCCCAACTCCCCCAGCTTACTCCTTAACCAATATACTTCACTTCTGATATAAGATAGCTGTCTACAGAGTGGGCAGCCTTCTCTCCAGGCCCAATTGAGAATTATTACCATCCCACAGCCTGTGCAGCATACAACCCTCCGAAGATGCCTGCCATGGTGAATATGGCCACCCTGTTTGTCCCCTCTGTTTATAATGGCACACACCCCTTTTTCAGTCCCTTCCTCCGAATACAGTTTCTCTCTACTGACTGCAGTTATTTACAAACCCAATTTCAACCCACCAATAAAGTTCCCAAGTCTCACAAACACATACAGTCCAGTGTGTGTGTCCAGTCCCACTAGTAGTGTGTGTGCAGACATCAGGTACCATATGATGTCACAGGCCCACCAGTTCCTTTTGCTTCAAATTTCAGTCAAACAGAAACATCAGCCTTCAATCCCAACCCCAAGTGGCTTTTTCGGTATTTAAGAAGACACAAACAGGGTGGGGTGGAGGATCTTAGATCTCATGTTTTAAACATCCCGATATCAGTGGAAAAAGTGACAGGAGCTATGTGAGCCCTAGCAGGAGAAATGCTCCTGGGTCCAATGGACTCAGTGTGGAGTTTTGTCAGTGTTGGGTATTGCCACTCCTCATCTGTTAGAGACTTTCCAAACAGCCGAAAATTAAATGAAACTGACAGACTGTATGCAAGAGATAGTAATGAATTAATGAAACCAAATAAAGCCCCCTACAAATATTGTATATACAGGTTTACTTTGCTACTTAATGCCAATGCTAAAATCAATGCTAAAATTGTTGCTACTTGCCTAGAAAAACTCCTTCCTATTACTATCAACAAAACTCAAATAAGATTTATGAATGGGCTGTTGGAAGCAGACTGTATCCAAACAGTCTTAAACCTGATGGCGGTGACTCTGAAAGATAAAGCCTCACCGGAAATCATAGCAGTGATTGTCAAAAGGCTTTTGATTCTGTCAAAGGAGTCAGCTTATACCAAGCTTTGTAATTAATTTGTGTAGGCCTGGATTTACAAATTGGTTCAAGACTTTAGTGCTCAAAATACTAGGAAAGATGTCTGCCAGGCTAGGCGTCTGTCGTCTGTGTTCTTGCTAGCACAGATTAATCTAGCCTCTCTTACTCCTATTGGCTAAGTTTACAATTAAAGAAAATCCTAATTTAGGGCACTGTGCACCAAGCGGGCAGTGGTCTGCAGAAAAGTCACGTTCCCCGCCTGCTGCACTTCGCACCCGCGGACAGGTGCTCCCATACTGGCAATCAAGAATGCCAGCCATCTGCCCGTGGCTTCTCACCCCCGGCGCACAGGACTCTGCAGGGCAGCCGGGTGGAGTCATGGACCTGGAGGGCATCCAATGGGATGCCCATCCTGGGTCCAACAGTGGCTCCCTTGTGCAGCAAGGCGTGGATCTGGGGTAGTGCATGCCTACTGCAGGCACCCGAACCCACACAGTATGGTCCCTATAGCCAGTCGGTTCACCAGCCCAGCCCTCAGCACACAGTGCCGTCCCGGTGCACTGCAGGACCCCGGTGTCAGGACTCATCTCCGGCCCACACACCCACAACAGCAGCCATGCCCCAACGACAATGTGGCTGTACCCCCGTATCCCTAAGCCCCCATAGATGGGCATGGGCTACAGTCATGTTTCACCCCCTGGCAACATCCCGGTGCTGCCACTACACTGCCATGTCGGATACTCACCCGTCCCACTGACTCTGCCCTCTCTGGCTGCCTAGTGAGCTGGGGAAGCATAGAGAGCACTGTCCTGGTCCCCGGGGCACCCCTATAGGTCAACACCCCGATGGCAAAACAAGGAAAAAGACCATTATGGTGACATTCACAGTAATGGTCCTTTTTCCGTGTTTCACCTCCCCCCAGTGTCCCGGCCCCTCCCTGGACCAACTCCGACCTAGAGTTGGAATCCTGAAGCCCAGAGGGTGCGGGGGGGCACAGCCCCCCACAGGAAACACCTTTAAAACAGGCAGCACAATACCTGCATCAGTATTGTGCCATCACTGTGGGGGAGGTTGGCATTGTCACTGTCTACCAAACTTGGTGCTTCCCCTGGTCCCCCAGCATTTAGTGGATGGAGACTGTGGGGCCATGCAGAAGGTTATGGCAGGGTCTACCCTGGCACACCCTGTGACACCCTCTTCTCCCATGCAGCCAGCACTTTGTGGTTTGGTGAATACCACGTAGTGCTGGCACGTCCCCAGAATACCTCCACTGCAGCGCAGTCTGCAGATGTGGGAATTGGGTGTGGGGGTCTGCACATTCGCTGAGGTGCACTTTGTGCGGGTATGCACCCAAGTAACGCGGCATGTAGCCATCCTGCACCTTCGTGCATAGTGCCCACTATTAGTAATCCTCTCCAGACATTCTCTGTCTGGTGAGTGTGGCATTTTATGATAGTTTTTAGACAGTAATTAATTTTAGTGCCAATATAGGGAACAAGGTCTAGGCAGGGGTTGAAAGTGAGATAGCATAGAAGTTAGTTTCATTGTTTTTAGATTTTGGAATCCCTTTTCTTAAATCCAGAGGTCCTAACAAATTCAGATTCAGTGCTGCTTTGGCAGTGTCAGTTTAAGAATTCGACTGGTAACAAGGACCATGGGGAAGTGCCTGTATATACTGGACAGAAACTTGTGGTAGAAGGTTCCATTTGCAAGGGGGAGGAAAAGCCAGCCAGAAAATCATGCTTTAGTGTTGGATTTCAGAACTCCTGGATTACAGCTATGTTTGCTGCCTATAGGATGGAGCATATTTCATGCAGTGTGTGGACCGGTTAGCTCTTTAAGCTCTGAGCCTAGTTGTAAAGTCTTAGGGCCAGGCTGCGGAGCAGAGTTGTGGTGAACTGAGAGATGATGCTCCTGGTGCAGTTGCCCTGTATTCTGTGGATCCTATCATCTAGATTTTGGCTTGTTGCCTACTTCTGGAGGCTTGGTCATGGTGAGTGGAGATTTGGAGAGCTGTGGTTGGTGACTTAGCCTCACTTCAGTGGCTGACTTCCCCCAACCTAATTTTGGACCTGTTCTGTGAGTACTGTTTAATTTAATCTTTCCAGTGAGTGGTGGTGGGAGCAGCACTCATAGTACCCAGTGCTACATACTTTGCTTTACCAATTTTAAGGACAGTGGTGAGAGCACTTTCTTTATCAGGCCTGCACTTCACACTCAGCAGTGGTGAGAGCACTGTTGGGGACCCTGACCAGGTGATCCTCTCTGAACACCTCCATCATCGGGAGAGCACTGCTACAGACCCCCTTCCTTCCCAGAGCTAGCGACTGGCTGACTAAGCAGGCCTATTCATTCCAAGGCCCACTTGGAACACCCCTATCATCGGGAGAGCACTGCTGCAGCCCCCCTTCCCTCCTGGAGATAGCGACTGTCTGACTAAGGCCTATCTATTCCAAGGCCCACTCGGAACACCTCCATCATTGGGAGAGCACTGCTGCAGCCCCCCTTCCCTCCCAGAGCTAGCGACTGGCTGACTGAGCAGGCTCATCCATTCCAAGGCCCACTCAGAACATCTCCATCATTGGGACAGTACTGCTGTAGCCCCCCTTCCCTCCCGGAGCTAGCGACTGGCTGACTAAGGTGAGGACTGCAAAAGGATACCTTGCACTGGATTCCTGCTCTGTGCACAGCATTTGGGCACATTTCCATCAGCCAAACAGCACAGATTGTTTTTTTGGACACTGTTACCTCTGCTTTTGCACCTAAATTTTCCCTTGATTTAAGTGTTACTTTAAGGGGATCTGCTGTGTTTAGTAATCAAGCCTTAGCTTGGCGCATGTTGTCTCTCTGGATCAGTCAGTACAGGGTTAGTCCAGTCCTAGTCTCTGTTATACCAGTTGTAGCCTTTGTTGTTAAGTAGTGCAGAATACTGTTATTTACCATTTTTACCTTGGTTTCTCTGTTCCTTTGTTCTGTTGGTGCCACTGCTATCCACACTCGTGCATGCTCAGTGAGTGACCCTTTGTTCCTCAATATAGCCCCTCCTCTAACCCCATCTCATCCATCAGGCCCATCCATTCCAAGGCCCACTCTGAAAACCTCCATCATCGGGAGAGCACTGCTGCAGCCCCCCTTCCCTTCCCTCCCAGAGCTAACGACTGGCTGACTAAGGTGAGGACTGTGCTTGCCCATTGGCGACTGCCCCACCCACCCTTGGTCATCATTTCCTTTATGTACTGTCATGGGTCATGTGACTTGTCATGTGATTGCAGCCTGTTTTTTTTTTCAAATGCATCACTTCTCCAGCTGCTACCTATACTCTCTGACCACTAGGAGTTGCTAGTGTTCCCCATCTTTCTTCTCCTTTACCACATATCCCTTTCATCTCAGAGCATCCTCTTATTCTAAAACTCTCCACTGCCCCCCTCTGCTCTCCTTCGGAACTCTACCCTCAGCAAGTTTCTCCCCTTGTATCGAGGATTTGAACCCTGCACCTTCTGCTCCGAAGGCAGAGACACTAACCCCTACACTGTCTGGTTGTCTCAACTGTACTGTGCTCTTACCAATCCTTTATCCCTACTTTATGTTATGCCAAATTTTCCTCACCTCCAGCTCTTGAACCACTGTCCACTACCACCCCCTCCAGCTCTCTCTTCTACTTCTACTCCCCCCCACTTGCTCCCTCATCCACCATGTCTCTACTCCCATCTCTTCTTTTCTTTCTTCTGTTCCCCCTCCTGCCCCTCCCCCCAGCTCTCTCCTCTCTGTCCTCCAGGACCCTCCAACCCCGCCATCCACCCCCACTCTACCATAGTACCATCACCCCACACCACTTAATCCGTAACCTCCTCCCACCCCTCCCCAGTCTGCCCTTGTACTCCCCTTGTCCTCCCACACTCTATGCTCCCTCCCTCTGCTACCCATTGTTTCACACTAAATACACTGCCATCACCTCCTCCATGTGCATCAGACCCAGAAAAAAACAAGTCAGTATCCCACATCTCAACCTCCTATAGGGCACTAATCCTGCTCCTCCTCCTATTCTTGGGAACCATCCATCCAAACCCTGGCCCTAGCTGCTCCGTCACCCCCCACCTGGAGCCCCCCTTAATAAAATTAAAAATATCAGCTTTATCCACATTAATATTCAGAGTCTCCCTGCTAAAATCGACGACTGCCAGGCCTGGGTCCCCATTAATGACTTTGATGTTATCGCTCTCTCTGAAACCTGGCTCACCCCCAGAATCCCCGATAATATGATTGGGCTCGGTGATTACACCTTGGCCAGGAAAGACAGAACCATAAAAAAAGGAGGGGGATGTATGTTCTATATTTTGAACAAATTATCATTCACTGAACTCCATCCCACTAATGAGTTATCCCTCCTAGAGACTCTCTCCATCAACCTCCTCCTCGGCCCTAATAAAACCATTACCCTCACAACCATTTATCTTCCCCCAGGAACCCCGCTCTCCAACCTGGAGTCACTTCTTGCACTCAAGCACACCCTCCCTCTCAACAGGGAATCGATACTTCTTGGGGACCTTAACATTAACTGGGTCTCCAGCCATTCTGACTCTCAAATCGTGAATCGCTAATCTGAATCTACACCATCTCATTGCCTCATCCACTAGATTTAACTATAAAACCGGCACCCAATCTTTTATAGATTTGATTATTGTCTAGCATCCTGCCTGGATTACTGACTCCGGCATCTTACCAGACTCTATCAGCGATCATTGCGCAACCTATTGCCTATGGTCTGGTCGCCCACCTAAACACCTTCCCACTTTTATTTTCACTATGAGACTGTGTGATCGGAACATTGATCTAATAACCTGGGATCCAAGAGTTGTAGACTGGTCCTTCAAAGAGGAGCCTGGCGACTGCAACTCTGTCTTTCAGAAATTCTCTAACATCCTTGTCAGAATCTGTGATAAACATGCCCCTCTCAAAAAAATAAGAACAAGAGGTAAAATTAATGAATGTGTCACCCCCAGCATCTTAAAGATGATGAGAACCGAGGGACAAAGCATGGGCCTGGTACTCGAAGCATAAAGACCTCACCCAGCTTTCCCCCAATAGGTGTCTCCGCAATAAGTGCAAATCTGCTGTTAGGAAGGCTAAAATTGACCACCTACAGAACAAACAACTTGGGAAAGCCTTGAACCCTCATGCGCTCTGGGGTACCCTAAACACGATACTGGGCAAGACCAAACACTATGATGCCATCACCCTGAACCATGATGGGAGTAACATCAACAACCCGACTGATGTGGCAAACATTTTTAACTCTTATTTCAAAGACCTTGACAAATACAAACCTCCCTCCTGACCCCTTTGTCCTCCTCCTCCCCGACCCCCCATCCCTTACCCAACACCTCAGATTCCCGACCCACCACATTTCTACTTAAGCCTTCAGACACTATAAAGCTTATTCAGAGGAATAACCCAAAACCCAGCAAAGGGGCCAATGGGATTGATTACAAAATACTGAAACTGTCCACTGCTGCCATAGCAATTCCTCTCACCAATCTAATCAACCACTGCCTCTGCTTGGGCTCTTTCCCTAATACCTGGAAAACTGCCACTATTAAACCTCTGTTCAAGTCTGGGTCCAGAAATGGCACTGGAAACTATCACCCTATTTCCCTCCTAGCCCCCCTCTCAAAAATTATCAAGAAGGTAGTGCACTCTCAACTCACCACCTACCTCGAATCGCACAACCTACTATCCAGCACCCAACATGGCTTTATATCTGGTCATAGCAATGAAGCAGCCTTGGTCAGGTTAACTAATGACGTCCTTAAGGCTAATAACAAAGGGCATTACACCAGATCCATTTTTGTTGGCCTGAACAAAGCCTTTGACCTTGTGGACCATGCCCTACTCCTCGACACGCTTCATGGTCTGCATCTCTCAGATAATGTTGTCAACTGGGTCAATAGCTGCCTCTTAGGGAGATCCCATCAAACCTCCATTGATGGTCACCTCTCCTCTGCCTGTCCAATCAAATATGGGTTCCCCCATGGCTTGATCCTGGGCCCCCTTCTTTTCTCTCTTTTCATTAATAACCTCCCCTTTATCTGCCAATCCACTCAACTAGTCTTATACACTGACAATGCAGCCCTGTACTGCAGTAACGAAAACCCGGCTGCTATGTTCCACAATCTTCAATCTGATTTATGTAAGCTACACTCATGGTTCTCTGGGTACGGCATGTTCCTTTACTCCAAAAAGACAAAATTCATGATCTCTTCTAGACCTCGTAAAGCCCCTGCCACCTGTTGACAACTCAGGTGTTCCCATAGAACTGGTGACTGTATTCAAATACCTGGGTCACTACCTTGACCAATGCCTCTCCTAAAATATACATGTAAACAACCTCATTAAGAAGGTCCACACCAGATTTGGACTCCTCTACAGGATCCGTAAGTTACTTCTTCCTGCAACCAGACTATGCCTGGCTACCTCTCTACTCCTGCCAGTCATCGACTATGATTCTCTAGTCTTCTTCCCCCCAACAGCCTCATTACTCTACTCTAAACTAAGAGTTACATACAACAGTATAGCGGGCTTCATCACCAGTCTACCCTGAAAACCCACCACTGCACCCTCTATTCGTCCCTCTGCTGGCCCTCCCTTGAAGGGAGATTTCACCTTAAAATGCTCTTCTTTCATCACAAAATCTACCTAAAACAGATGCCACCCAGCATCAATGCCCTCTTACCGCTAGCAGCACCTGGATGGTCGACCCGTGGATCCATCACCATGGTTTTCGACACACCATTTCTCCAAACTAAACTGGCTCAGAACTCAATCTACTATGCCAGGACAAAGTTGTACAACAGATTACCCCCTGAAATTCAAGCCTGTAGTTCCATCCACTCCTTCAAGTCCTCCCTCAAGGCCCACCTCCTTAGTACTTCCTTATGTAGCTGCCCTTCACAGACCTACCTTTGTACCCAGCCTGGCACCTTCCTCCACTTAGGACCACCGGGTTCTGCCTGGGTACGGCCTAATGCACTACCCCCATTTCAGGCACTTAGTTCCCTCCCCCCGTGTGTCTCTTCCCAACACCCCTTACTTGGTTTGCTGCTCTCTACTCTCCGTACACCCAGAGATCCCCGTTACTACCATTTCTCCTCTCTCACCCTTTTTACTGCTACCATAGTTGTTGCTGTTTCTTTTTACTTTTCCCTCACTCTGCCCCTCTCATCTGTCGTACCCTGCCCAAACTGTACCATGGCACTTCCTTAGTTCATCATGTTATCTGCTAGACCAGGTTGTATTGTGTAACATTCATACCACTGTTTATATATTTTTATTTCCATTCTGTACTATGTTATTTTTTTTGATTCTGTTTTATTCTCTGTTATCTCTTTATATTCATGTACTATACACTGAACATTTGTGAAAACGGGCATTTCTGCCCACATACCTTTCCAGTATATAAATAAAGACTTATTGATTGATTCTTTTGGTTCTGGACTAGTTGTTATTTACTCATATTTCAATAGACTTTCCTGAATGTCCTCTGGACTTAAAACTATAGGATTCACTAAATGCTGCAGTTTTAAATTGATGGTGGTTTCTTTTGGGGTGGTGTGTGAGTTTAGGTAGTATAAGAGTGTGGTATGTATGTGGCTTGGCTGTTGTTATGTATTATATTGTGTGGATGCTGGATGTATGTTTAGGTTAGGTTTTTAATAATTGTTTTAGAAACTGTTTAATTTTATTGCTTGAGCTGCATAGGATTTATTATTAAGATGTGTTTGTGTTCCAGGCCCGTCCATATCATCTACACAGCAGTCCTGCTGTGTGATCTCCGCCCCTTTGTTGACACCCTTCCCAGCTACAGCAGTGAGACACTGTTGGCAGGTGGGTATTAGTAGGGGGAAGGTTGGCTGGTGGCAGGTGGCTGTTTGTACAGTGTACGTGAGGAGTATTAGGGTGGTTAGGAGCAGGAGGCACCCTGGTGATAAATGAAGCCATAAGAGAGGTCTGATGTGTATGGTGTCCATTCCCAGGGTTCCCACTGGACCGCATGGGCAGATAGCTGGATGGCCTGCAGTCTCTACCTGTCCCCTTTGGGCTATGCTGTGAAATTCCAGGTCAATGAGAAACAAGACCCCAATTATGTCAGACTTCATTTCCTCGGTCGATCTGGTTTGCATTACAGAGACTTGGCTGGGGGATGATGCAGGTCCAGTTTTGGAGGCATCAATCCCTGCCGGGTACTCAGTAGTGCACTACCCAAGGAGGGAATGCAGGGGCAGAAGTATGGCCATCTGTTTGAGATCCAGATTGAACTTCTCCGCGCAATCAGTGGGTTTCACTTCATTGCTTGAATGTGTGGTGGTGTGTGTGGGCCCAGGTGCCAGCTGCAGTATTCTACATGTCTACTGTCCTCCAGGACAGGGGGTAGCAATCCTGCAGGAGGTCGGGGACTTTGTCACCAATAGGGTGTTGGAGTCGCCAAGATAGTTGATTCCAGGGTACTTCGATGCCTGGGTCGATGAAGAATCCTTGAATTTTGGACATAACTTCCAGCTGATGAAATCTCTGGGCCTGGCACAAGCAGTTGCTTCTGTGACCCATCATCGCAGCCACACCTTGGACTTTGTATTCTCACTGGGGTTTGAGGTCACTGACCTCAGGAGTGATTGGGTCACTTGGTCCAATTATTGCACGGTGGAGTTCTCGTTAGGGCCCCCCCAATAGTCCCTCTCCCTTTGAAGACTAGATTTGCTGGCAAAGGCATCTAGCTTCACCAGAGCTATTTTCTTCTAGGTTGCTTGAAAGGTCAGAGCAAAGAACCTTATCAGAGCAAGGAAAAGGATTAAGGCTTCTTTTGGCAAGGCAGATGTACTGTGAGTTATTATTTTCTTTTGTACTCACAAGGATTGTTACTGTTTGTTGCTAACATTTTATTGCTTTATTTTTCTCTGATTCAAATTGTTGTTGCTGGGTATACCCCCTGCTGCATTATTACAGGGTGTGCCTACAGGTGTGTGTTTACAGATTACTGCTGTAATCTTCTGACTCAAATTGTCTTTTGCAAGGTATATCTTCTGTTATTGCTTTATTTTTCTCTGTAGCAAAGTGTTTCTTACAGGGTATACCTTCTGTGAAATTATTACAGGTGGTGCTTTACAGATTTTACAGTTTTATCTATCATTAGGATAAGCTTTCAGGGCTACTGCATTTGTTGCTATCTGATTGTTCCTGCTCTTACCTCCTTGTTTCTTTCATCCGTGGTTCTTCTTTTTCGGCAGGGGAAGGGCCTAGCCACCCCCCCATCCCCAACCACCCCACACTACACTTCTTTTATAGGGTAGCACAGTTGTGACATTTCCTGTAGCAAAGCAGGAAGGGGCGGATCAGACGGGTATCCAAACAGTGACCTCATTTACAGGGGCACAAGTAATTTAACTTGTTATAACAAGTTATACAAAAACAAAAAAAACACAAAATCAAACTTTTGCTTTTATTTTCCTCCTTCTAAGTACTCTGACCAGGTTATAAACCCAGCAAATTATCTGGAATGGATATTATTAACTGTAGGTACTGGGGGACACTTTTCAGAAGGACAGTTTTACAGGATTTAGGACACTGTCCTACATGCTGGGCCATTGGAGATCTAAGGGCTCAGCTCCAGGCAGCATGGGCAGAGACTGATGCCTCAAATCGCACATTCAGGAGGAATTATATTATAAGAACCACCTACCATTTCCCCAACATCCAACAGAAGCACCTCAACTGCAGAGGGTAGTTGGTCCAGGAGGCTGGCAGGTGGTTAGGAGGAACAAGTCGGGTGCCCCATCACTTGGTGCTTTCCAACATATCACCTCCACAAACCATATAAAAACTACAAACAGGTATGTGCCTCTATCTCTGAAATCAAACAAAGGGGCAGAGGACACTGCATGGGGACACTGCAGAGCAGGACACTGCAGCACAACAAAACTCTCCCAAAAGAGGAACCAAAACAAAAAAAGCAAAAAGGAAATCCAAAAAACTTCTGATCATCGGAGACTCCATGATTCAGGGAGATGATACCTATCTCCAGCCAAGGGTAACAGTCAGATGTCTCCAAGGTACATCAGCGTGGAGAGACACTGACCACATTGCTAAAATTGTACAGGAAGCAGGAGAAAACATTGATGTCCTGGTACACATAGGGACTAACGAACTTGCCAGCCGGTCAGTTGTCTGGCTGCAAATGGTGATGTCATCCATGTAAGCCAGTCCATATTCACCTGCCACAGCCATGATGCAATCCACATCCTCGGGATGGTTGAGGGCACATTCTTCATCCCAAATGACATTACTCTGAATTCAAATAAGCCATATGGGGTAATGAAACAAGACCTTTTCCTGGCTGTGGGGGTTAACGGCACCTGTCAGTAGCCCTTCCTCACATCTATCGTGGTCAGGAACTTGGCTCCCCCCGGCTGTTCCAAGGTCTCATCAGGTCTGGGCATAGGGTAGCCATCAGACTTTGTATAGCTGATGAGCCTCTGATAGTCGACACATAATTGTGTGGTACCATCCTTCTTGGGAATCAGGACCACAGGCAAAGCCCAGTGGTTGATGGACTCCTGGATCACTCCAAGGGTCAGCATCTCCCTGAGTTCCTCCAGCATGGTCTTCTTAACCCCCTCGGGTACCCTGTAGGGGGACTTCCTCAGCGGAACTTGGGCCCCAGTGTCCACGTGGTGTTCAGCCATTGTGGCGTACCCCAGATTCTCATGTGAACATGTCCCCAAATTTTCACAACACCCCCTCATCTCCTCAGCCTGGTCGGTGTCAGCTGCCCTGTGAGGAAGAGGTTATTCACTGAGGATCCCTCCTCAACTTCCCCAAGGAGGTCCAACAGGCAATCAGCCTTGTTCCCTTCCTCTGGTGCCCTGCATACAGCGAGGATCATTTCCACTTCATCATAGTAGGGCTTCATGTTCACATAATATACCCTCTACCTGATCCTTTTGTCCAGCAGCCCTACTATGTAGTTAACATCACTCAGCTTCCTGATTACAGAGAATTGGCCCTCCCATGCAGCCTGCAGTTTATTGTGTCAGACTGGGACAAGTATCATCACTCGCTATCCGACTTCATACTCCCGGGTTCTGGCCCCACGGTCACACCAGGCTTTCTGTTGCTGTTGTGCAGTGGCTAAGTACTCCTGGGCAAGCCCCATGAGCTCCTTATGCCTGGCCTGAAATTTAGGACATACTCCACAACAGAATCCTCTTGGGTGGCATGGTTACCTTCCCATTCATTCCTGACTAAATCTAGGGGTTCCCTCACCTTGTGGCCTATCAGGAACTTGAAGATGAGAACCATGTGGACTCCTGTGAGACTTCCCTATATGCAAACAGTAGGTGGGGCAAATATTTGTCCCACTTCCTTTTGTGCTAGTCCGCAAATGCCCTGAGCATAGTTTTAAGGGTCCCATTAAACTGCATGGCCAGGCCGTTTGTCTTGGATTGATAAGGCGAACCATGGAGCTGTTTTACCCTGCACTTCTCTAACAAACTGGTCATTAAGAATGACATGAAATTTGCCCCCCTGATCTGACAAAATCTCCTTGGGAAATCTCACTGCGCCAAAGATTCCCAGGAGCTCATCAGTCACCTTCTCTGCCTCAATGGAGGACATGTCCACTGCCTTGGAGTACCTGGTTGTGTAATCCACAACAACCAGTATGTATCTTTGCCCATGTGACTTGTAGTACTTAGGGGCTCCACAATGTCCATGGCTACCTTTTTAAAGGGTTCATCGATAATAGGCAGGGGCACCAAAGCTGCCTTAGCCTTGTCCTCGGCCTTTCCAACCCGCTAACACTTCACAAATCTGACAGTAATTTGCCACGTCTGAGTACATGTTTGGCCAAGTGAAACTGATTGCAAGCCGCTTTTTTGTGCCGCTAATACCCAGGTGAGCTGAAAAAGGAATATCATGGGCCAAGGCCAGAAGCTGTTTTCGGAAGTCCCGGTTCACTACCAGCTGCTGGAGAACCTCTCCCTCTAGCTCCCTCTGTGGTGTACATTCCTTGTACAACAGCCCATTATCCCACTAAACTGACTTTTTACTCCCTTGAGAGGGCTCAGCACTATCTGCTATCTCTCTTAGTTTTTGGAGGGTAGAATCAGCTCTCTGTACCCTGCTCAGCTCCTCCCGTGTGACCCTCCCTAGATCCCCTTCAGGAGGAAAGGTGACCCTGGTGGCAAATGCCTCTCCTTGCAGCTGGGGATCAGAGCTGACACTCCTAACTAGCCCTTCACCTTTTCACTAGCCACTTCCTTAGCTGCAGAGAGATGGGTCTGAACAGGCTGTGTCACACCCCTCTTTGCCCTCAGAAGCTTGCCCTTTTGCTTGGCTACTGGTAGTAAAAATACTATGTTTTCCTTGTGCTCAAAATCATTCTCCATGATCACATCCAATGGGAGACCCCACAAATCGGTGTCTAATAAAGTCAACAATAGTTGCTAAGTGTTGTGTGCAGTCTGTCTTATTCGTCTGAGAGCGCTACCTTTTGGAATTATTTATTGGTTCACAATAAACACAGCTATAGAGTCAAGTCACACAAAGGTGAGGGTATTGGACTTCAGGAGGTCTGACTTTGGCGAAATGGGGGAGTGCCTCAGAAAAGCACTAGCAAACGGGCAAGAAGGTGGGGTGGAGGAACAATGGGGAAAAATCAAAGCTGCCATTACAGAAGCAACAAGCCTTTGTGTGAAGCAAATAATTAAAACAAAGGAAAAAACACTGTGATTCTCAAAAGAGGTGGTGGGGAAGGTTAGGGAGAAAAAGATAGCATTCAGAAAGTATAAAGAAACACAGAAGGAGCAGGACAGAGAATTGTACCAGTTAAAGCAGAAGTAAGCAGGGAAGACAGTCAACTCAGTTAAGAAGGAGGATAAAACCTTTTATAGGTACATTAGTGTGCGAAGAAAGACCATGGGAGGGATAGTGAGGCTTAATAAAGGGGAAGGGGTGGGCAAAGGGTGACAGTGACATAGCAGAGATACTGAATGAATACTTCTGCTCAGTATTCACAAAAGAGGAGGAGGAGGGAGGTACTTAAACCAAATAATAGGAGCACACTGGATAGGGGGGTCGACAACAGTCCATTCACAGAAGAAAGGGTCCTGAAAGAACTCCTAAAACTGAAGGTGGAC
This sequence comes from Neoceratodus forsteri, assembly GCA_016271365.2. Lineage (NCBI taxonomy): Eukaryota > Metazoa > Chordata > Ceratodontiformes > Ceratodontidae > Neoceratodus > Neoceratodus forsteri. Next base: position 743,566,036 of record CM028133.1, on the reverse strand, counting down.
AAAGTAATGCAGCCTGATTGGATTCACCCCAGAATTCTAAAAGAACTAAGGGGAGAACTAGTGGCACCATTTACTACTCTTTTTAACAAATTATGGGAGGGGGGTGCTGTGCCTGAGGACTGGAGAAGGGCAAATGTGATTCCCCTTCACAAAAGTGGAAGCAAGACAGAGGTAGGAAACTATAGACCTGTTAGTTTGACCTCAGTGGTAGGGAAAATGATGGAATCACTTCAGAAGGAAAGAATTGTTGAGTACCTAGAGGCCAGAGGGGCACAGGACCCAAGACAGCATGGATTCACACTTGGAAGGTAATGCCAGAAAAATTTAATAGATTTCTTTGACTAGGTGATCAAAGTAGTAGACCAGGGAGGGGCTGTGGATGTGGCCTACCTAGACTTTAGCAAGACATTTGACACAGTCTCACACAACAGATTAATAAACAAGTTAGCCAGCCTGGGAGTGGGTCCCAGGGTGGTAACCTGGGTAAAACATTGGCTGGACAACAGAACGCAGAGGGTAATAGTAAACTGAGTCCACTCCGAAGAAAGGGGGGTTATTAGCAGGCTGCCGTAGGGTTCCTCTTTAATGTCTTTATAGCTGACATTGTGGAGGGACTAGAAAGGAAAGTATGCCGCTTTGCAGATGACACAAAGATCTGCAATAGGGTTGACATGCAAAGGGGGTAGAAAGGATAAGAAGGGACTTGGTAAAGTTGGAGGTATGGTCAGAAGTATGGCAGCTTAAATTTAATGCAAAGAAGTTCAAAGTAATGCACCTGGGAAACAAAAGCCCAAGGAAAGAGTACACAATGGAAGGGAATGTATTAACAACAACAAAAATGGAAAGGGACCTGGGGTTAGTCATATCAGATGACCTAAAGGTAGGCAAGCAATGTGAGAAGGCAGTAAGGAGGGCTGGGGGATACTGGGATGCATAGAGAGAGGCATCACCAGTAGAAAACAGCAAGTTGTTATCCTTCTGTACAGACAGTTGGTGAGACCCCATCTGGAGTACTGCATGCAGTTCTGGAGACCCCATCTCCACAAGGACATAGACAAGGTTGGAGGCAGTCCAGAGGAGGGCAACTAAAATGGTGAAGGATCTGCACCAGAAGCCATATGAAGAGAGATTAAAAGAGCTTATTATGTATATCCTTAAGGAAAGGAGGGAGAGGGGGGACATGATAGAGACTTTCAAGTACCTCAAGGGAATCAACAAAGTCCAAGACGGTAGCATCTTTCAGAAAAAAGAGATGTGCAAGAACAAGGGGGCACAATTTGAAGACGGGGGGACTCAGGGGCAACATGAGGAAGTATTTTTTCATGGAGAGGGTGGTGGACGTATGGGATGGCCTTCCTCAGGAGGTTGTGGGGTCAAAAACAGTGGGGGAATTTAGGAATTCATGGGACAGACATAAGGCAATTCTAGTGGGAGGTTGGAGGAAATAAGCTGTTGGTAAAACTAGGTTCTGCAGCTTATCCGATAGGTAGGGAAATAGGCAGACTGGGTGCGCCAAGCGGTCCTTATCTGCAGGCAAAGTCTATGCTTCTATGTAAATCTTTAATTTGCTCTACAGTCCTTACTTTAGCCCCATCTACCCAATGGTGTAAATAAGCACACATTTGGACATGCAGTTCTACATAGCTGTCTCCTGGGCCTTTTATTAACTCTCTAAATTTATGTTTATAAGCCTCAGGAGTCAGTTCAAAACGTTTTAATAACATTCTTTTAACTTTATCTTTTTCTGGACCTCGCTGAAAATGAGCTTGTCTCAGTTGAGCTTCCAATTCATGTACTGAATAAAAGTTTTTACAACTACAACTACTACTTATCTTAGTCCATGCAATCAGTATTGTCCATTCGAGCACATGCATGCAAAGCATGGCCAGTAAGCAATGGGGTCAGGTGTATCATCCAAGAAGCCTTGTGTAATTTAAATTGCCCACAAACCCTCACAAATGATTTTAAAAATGTGAACATTTCACCAAATTCTTGCAGCACCCCCCTCATCTCCTCGGCCTGGGCCGGTGTCAGCTGCCCTGAGAGGATGAGGTTATTCACTGAGGATCCCTCCCGGGCTTCCCCGAGGATGCCCAACAGGGGATCAGCCTTGTTCCCCTTCTCTGGTGCACTGCACATGGTGAGGATCATCTCCTCCCTATCATAGTAGGGCTTCATCATGTACACATGATATACCCTCTGCCTGCACCTTCCACCAGGCAGCCCTAGTATATAGTTAATATCACAAAGCTTCCTGATTATGGAGCATGGGCCCTCCCACGCTGCCTACAGTTTATTGTGTCAGACTGGGACAAGTACCAAGTTACCTTCCCATTCATCCCTGACTAAATCTAGGGGCTCCTTCACCCTGTGACCAAACAGGAGCTCGAAGGGTGACAACACTGTGGACTCCTGTAGGACTTCCCTGTATGCAGACAGGAGGTAGAGCAAATATTTGTCCCACTCCCTTTCATGCCGGTCCGCAAATGCCCTAAACATAGTTTTAAGGGTCCTGCTGAACCTCTCTACCAGGCCATTTGTCTCGGGGTGATAGGGTGAAGTACAGACCTGTTTCACCCTGCACTTCTCCCACAAATTGGTCATTAAGGATGACATGAAATTTTCCCCCTGATCTGACAAAATCTCCTAGGGAAATCGCACTCTGCTAAAGATTCCCAGGATCTCATCAACCACCTTTTCTACCTCAATGGAGGACATGGCCACTGCCTCGGGGTACCTGGTTGTGTAATCCACAGCAACCAGTATGTATCATAAGCCCATGTGACTTGGGGTACTTAGGGGCCCCACTATGTCCACAGCTACCCTCTTCTAGGATTCATCAATAATAGGCAGGGGCACCAAAGCTGACAAGTCTAACAGTAATTTGCCTCATCTGAGTACATGCTTGGCCAAAAAAAAATTTTGGCAAGCCATTTTTTTCTATTGGCAATACCCAGGTGGCCTGAAAAAGGAATATAATGGGCCAGGGCCAGAAGTTGCATTCAGTAGTCCTGGGAACTACTAGCTACTGGAGTATCTCTCCCTCTGCCTCCCTCTGTGGTGTACACTTCCTATACAACAGCCCATTTTCCAAATAAACTGACTTTTTAATCCCACAAAAGGCCTCAGCACTATTTGCTATCTCTCTTAGTTTTTGGAGGGTAGAATCGGCTCGCTGTGCCCTGCCCAGCTCGTCCCATCTGACCTTCCCTATTTCCACTTCAGGAGGAAAGCTGCCCTGGTGGCAACCTCCTCTGCTTGCAGCTGGGGCTCAGGGATGCTACTCCTAGCTAGCCTTTCACCCACATTAGCCACTTCCTCAGCTGCTGAGGGATGGGTCTGCACAGGCTGTGTCGCCCCTCCTCACTTTCAGAAACCTTGCAATTTTTCCTGGCTACGGGTAGTAACACATACTAGGTTTTCCCTGTGATCAAAATCATTCCCTATGATCACATCCAATGGGAGATCAGGTATGACCCCCACCTCCTGTACCCCATGGCTGCCCTCCAAGCTCAGGAAGACCTGAAGCATTGGCACTTGGACCACTGGACCCGTGACTCCCTCTAATCTTGTAGAATTGTCCTGGCAGAATCTGCTCTGTCTGGATCAGATCCTGCCTCACCTTGGAGATGGAGCCACCAGTGTCCCTCAATCCCTGTGTTACTGTCCCATTGACTAGAATATAGGGTTCATATGCTTGGTGGAGTCTGGTGACACCACAGTGGGTGCACAGTTTACCAACTGCAAAGTATTGTCTTGGTCACCCCCGGCCCCTGGCCTTTGCCCTTTACTCCTGTTTCTTTTTTTTAATTCAAAGTTTGTTGATACATTTTCCACAATAACAGGCAGTTACAATGAGAATGAGATAGACATACAGACTCAGTGTAAAGGTAACTGCTCAACCCACCCATCCCTCCCCTTACTGCAGTAACCAAACCTAGTGTCCGCTAAGTGCCAAGCTCATTACCTAAGAACCTACTTGGCCGGGTAATCTGAGACATGCTTAAGACTGAGCCAGTGAAATTAGAGAGTGAAGGGGATCCTAAATTTTGGTATATGCTGCCAATCTATTATGAAGACTGGCAATCGCTCTTTCTGTGTTTAGATTAGACAGGATTTCGTTTACCCATTCTTGGTAAGATGTGGAGGACTTGTCTTTCCAGTGACATAAAATAAGCTTCTTAGCCGATAAAGCAGTCATGGAAATATGAAACTTTTTTACTTTAACTCTAACAGAAGACAGGTCCCCTAAAAGGCAAATATCAGGAGTAAAATACTCATGAAGGTCCAGTAAAGGGTCCAGGGAAGTCTTAATTGAATCCCATAAGAGGAAAACTTTAGGGCAAGACCAGAACATGTGAAGAAGTGTTCCTTCTTCCTGCAAACACTTATTACATATATTGAAATTCAAAAAAACCAATTTCTGTAGTTTAACCGGAGTGTAATACAGATTATGTAATATATGATATTGCATAAGACGCAGTCTGTCTTGAGAAACATATTTATGACAGAATCTCCACAGGGATTGCCAATCCGGATGGTACTGAGGGAGGATAGAGTTCCAGAATCTTGTGGGTCCAAAGGAACCCCCATATTTCTTGTGAAACAAAACCTTATATAATTTAGATATTGCACCTGGAGATCCAATAAGTGAAGAAACCTCAGGTGTCAGGGCTGTGATGGTCTGGGAGGGGGGGATATTACCAAAATGTATTGTAAGTAAGTGCCTTAATTGTATAGCTTTGAAGTGAGAGGGAGCCAGAATATGACATTTCCTGATAATATCTCCCACTGACAACCATTGCCCATCTTCATCTATGAGAGACAGAAGTATCCCATCCCCCAATTTGAAGATAGAATAAGGTAAGGGGGGGGTCCAGATTCTTGGACTTAATTACATCCAATTCAATTCTAAGCCAAGCCGGTTGCTCTTTTTCTGGGCCGGGAGATACCCACCTCAGACATTTTGCTAGATGAATGTCCCAATAGTATATAGCCAGATGGGGAATCCGTAAACCCCCCTCCAGTTTTGGAGCTGCCAATTTGTAATAAGCCAATTGAGGATACCTATCGGCCCAAATAAATCTAGTGAATATACCATGTAACTTTTTAAACCAGGGTAGTGGAATGAAAGTATTGAGAAGAGATAAAGGGTAAAATATTTTAGGAAATATATGCATCTTAATTATGTTGACCCGGCCCCATAATGAAATGGGAAGTTTGGACCACCTCTCGAGATCATGAGTTATCAACTGTGAGAGGGATTCCAGATTTTCCCTAAACCATGTTAGGGGGTTACGAGATAGTTAAATGCCCAAGTATTTAAATGACTTGGGAGTCCAGCATAAGTTTAGGGGACTAAATATCATTTTTGAATACCTTATGGTTTAATGGGAAAAATAAGGATTTGCTAGCATTCAGTTTGTAGTTGGACAGGTCACTAAATCTTGCTATTTCACTCAACAAGGCTGGTACAGAAGATACCGGATGAGATAAATGTATCAGCAAGTCATCTGCATATGCAGTGACTTTAATGTCATGGCGCCCAACCCAAATGCCTTGTATGGAAACATTATTGAGAATATTTTGGATGAGAGGTTCCAGATATAAATTAAACAACAGAGGAGACAAGGGACATCCCTGTCTAGTCCCTGAATGGAGTGAAAAAGGTTTGGAGAAGGCCCCATTCCCAGAGATTCTTGCTGTAGGAGTTTTATATAGTGTAGCAATCCAGGACATAAATACAGAAGGGAATTGAAAAGCTTCAAACAAACTCAAACTCAAAACAAAAAGTTCCAATTCACTTGATCGAATGCCTTCTCGGCATCCAGGGAGACCAGTCCTGCAAGGAACTCGGCATCCCTAGTAGCCGAGAAAACATGAGATAGGGTACGCAAGTGATCGGATGATGAACGCCCTTTCATAAATCCTAGCTGGTTTATACCTATTAATTCAGGGAGAACTACCGTTAACTTATTGGCTAGTATCTTCGAGAGAATTTTAATATCCTGATTTAGAAGGGAAATAGGTCTGTAACTCTGAACAAGCTCAGGATCTTTATCAGATTTAGGGAGAAGAACAATCAAGGCCTCAAAAAGGTGAGGATCAGCCTCTGCCCCAGTTAGAATATATTGAAATAAACGACAAAGTACTGGTAGTAAAAGATCACGAAAAACTTAGTAGAATAGGGAGGAGAATCTGCCGGGGCCTGGGGCTTTGTCTGCAGGCAATCCACTAATACCCTCAGAAATTTCCTCCTGTGATATAGGAGTAACCAGAAAACCCTAGTGTCGCTCTGATAGGGAGGGCAAATGGGAATCTCTCAGATAACTCTCCGTACTCCCAGGACAAGGAGGATACTCCATGTCACTGTACAAACTTGCATAATATAGGGCAAATTCTTGCACTATTTCAGTAGGAGATACTTTCAGGGACCCATCTGCCATTGCCCTGATTGGAGGGATAAATCTCACCAATTCTTGTTGCTTAATATGCAATGCCAGTAGGCGCCTTTTTTCTCCCTGGTCCGTAACTAGCTCTTGTACGAATAATAGCTAATTCCACTTTTTCCCAGTAGCTCTAAATATCTATCTTTCAACACTAGGAGTTTCCTCTTGTCTTCGGCTAGGCATTAGCAGAAACATTATTTTCAAGTGACCTAATTTGGGACAGTAATGATATTAATTCCTTCTCCTGGGCCCTTTTCCTACCCACTGCCATACTAATAAGGATCCCTCTCATGAAAGCCTTAAAGGCCCCCCACAAAATATCCAGCTTTGTACTATCTAAATGGTTGGATAAAAAAAAGGATTCAATTTGCTGTCTTATGAGCTTGCAATATTTAACATCTTTAAGAAGTTGTTCATTAAGTTTCCATCTGGTTTCCCTGTTAGGTAAATTAAGGAATGCCAATTTGCACAACACCAGTGAATGATCGGAGACAGAGCCAGGTTGAATCAAGGAAGTCTTAACCCCAGGTAGGAGAACCTGAGAAATAAATATGTAATCAGTGCGGGACTGCGAGCCGTGCACCATTGACCTGAAAGTAAACTCCCTAGCATCAGGGTGCAAGACATGCCAGACATCGCAGAGCCCAAACTGGTCCACTAGGTCTTTGAAAGCCCTCTGCCCTGGGGAGACCACTCCCGGTCCACTACCTGACCTGCCAAGATTAGAATCTACAACTTGATTAAAGTAACCTCCCAAAATAATCCTGATGGGAGGCATTGGAAGAATAGCAGATATGAGTCTCATAAAAAACCCTAGGTCGTCTATATTAGGGTCATATATTCTACCAAGTAAAAGTGGAACTGACCAGAGAGTGTCTTTAACTAGAATAAACCTTCCCTCAGGATCTTTAATGACCTGTGTAGAAACAAAAGGAACACCCCTGTTGATCATAAGCATGACCCCACAACTGTTAGTAGATCCCTGGGCATTATAGACCAGGCCCACCTGTTGTCTCCTTAACTGTGAAGTTTCAGTTTCTAATAAATGAGATTCCTGTAGAAAAGTTGTCTGAGAACATAAAAAGCTTAAATGTTTAAGAACCTGATATTGTTTGTGTTTTTTCCTGATCCCCTTAACATTCCAAGTCGCAAAAGTCACTTCTTTGACCATCTAATAATGGTAGTAAGGCTTAATGTACTCAGCCCAGCACTTGGGATATATAATGCATAAAACCTTACTCCAACGGTTACTGCAGTAAAGCCCTTCCTCCTCCCCAACCCCCCCATAATTAACCCATTCCCTTCCCCCAACTACCCCTGCTCCCTAACAAAACCCAGAATTCCTCACCCCCCAACCAACCCCTACACTGCCTCAAGCAATGTTCAGCACAGTACTGGTTCTTTTCCTCCACCTCCCGCCTCCCGATAATGCACCTCTACTAATGGCAACAAAACATACATTCCAAGGTAATTATTTGAAAAAGCGAACAATGTTAATTACCCCCAACAAATTAGGGAATGGCCTTGGGCTTCCAATGCCACACACACCTATGTGTTAGCATGATAGTGAACTAATAAACGAAGTGTACCCCCAGAGCCCTAAGTATACCAGATAACCTTGGAAACCACAATGAAACTGAGAATAAAAATTTAGATCGACCATGCCTCATGGATCAGCTATGCAGAAACTAGAACCAGATTGGGAGCCTAATGAAGGGGAATAACCTTTTCCACAGAATGAGAGCAAAGATCGGGAAAAACCTTTCAACCGAGACTCAGGGAAAAAAAACTGAAAAAACGAATCTTCCCTGTGGTTACCAACCCTAGATTGCAAAAAATCTCCTTGGGGAAATTTGTTGCCCTGAACTCGGGACTATTGAGAAGAATAAGGGAGATCCCCCTCGAATTAAAAGCTACACAGCTATGAATTACAAATACATAGCACCCCCTCTAGTGGCCACATCCTGATCCTGACATAGTGAAAGTAAAATGCAGAGAAAGCCCAAGACCACTCTGATTTCTGATCCATGCAAATTAAATGTTAATCCTAGGCACAACAAGCCGAATTCCCCCTTCTGTTCTATATACTAAACTGAGTATACTGAGACATGAAGCTCTGTTCCCAAATAAGCAACCCCCGAGTCCCCAAGTGTCTTTGCCCTTCACCGGCGTTGACCTTCTGAGGCTAGGGCTTAAAAGACTGTTAGCAGGCATGCCTTGCTCTGATCCCTCAATCCAAGTAAAAAAACAAGAATTTCCAATTCCACTCGTTAAGAATATCCCCTCAAGGAAGGAGAAAATAACAGTTCTGATCCACAACTCTAAACAGCTCTTCATCCCACGAACAAGGCCTCTCAGGTCACTCGAAACAAGTCTGGCAGCATGGATTTAAGGCTCAAGAGGGCAACCGCAGGATCGTTGTAGTTAAACCAGGATCCATTTACATAAACTTGTAATCTGGCTGGGTATCCCATCCTGAATTTCAGGACTGCAGCAATAATCTTAGACACAATGGGATGAAACACTTTCCGCTTCAGATGAACCGAACCAGGCAAATCTTGTGAGATTCTCAGTTTCGTATTCTCCCAACGAACCTCTTGTAAAGCTCTCACTTTCTGCAGAAAATGCTGTTTCTCTAGGAAATTCAAAAAGCGACAGATGATAGGATGGGGGGAGCATCTGGAGAAGGCTTAGGTCGCAGAGACCTGTGAGCTCGCTCTATAATATATACTGGACCGAAGGGAGAGGGGCCAGTGATCGGCTCCACCAACTTCTGTGTAAATGCCACAGCATGCTGGCCTTCTTCTCCCTCTGGTAGCCCGAGTGTCACCATGTTGTTTCTGTGGCTACGGCCTTCTAAATCTTCGAGCTTGGCCTCGAGACGAGATAGTTTCTGTCGTGTAGACACCAATTCAGGATCAAGATTCTCTAACTTTTTCTCCATCGAGACTATTCGAGCTGTGTTATCAGAAACAGTTGACGAGACTTCATCCAGTTTTCTAGAGAGAGTTTTCAGGACAATCGCCTCTTCTTTCATTTCTTCTCGAAAGGGCTTGAACTCTTTTAAGAACCTATTGAGCATTAAAAGTTCTTGTTCCCCGACTTGACTCAAAGGATCAGGCCTCTCTGGCCCACCCGAGGCCCGGGATTTCTTTGAGGCCTTTTCAGGAGTAGCAGGGGGGGTGTGCTTCTGCGAGGCTTTCTTCATGTAAGCCTCCATCCACCGATCTAGCGCACAACCCAGACTTCCAGAGTGTTCAGATAGTAGTAAATCTCAAAAGCAGAGGAAATGGAGAGATTTAAACGTCTAAAAAAGAAGATTTAATGATCAGGAGGCAGGAGCTTCACGGAGGAGCTTCTTCTCAGCACTCTGCATCACGTGATCCCCCCTTTACTCCTGTTTTTAGTGCAGGCAAAGGATAGATGCCCCACTTTCTGCCAAATCCAGCATTCCTTTGCCCCAGCTCCTTTTTCCCCTTAGAACTGTTGGGTTCTGTTTTGGGCTTGGGTGCAGGCTGGTTTCCTTTAGGCTGCCCTCCCTGTGTCCCTTTAAAACCATGTGCTGCCCCAACCTCATAGTTCTCCTACTGGGTCAATATGTAGCGTACAACAAAATCCCGTAACTGCAACAGCGCAGTACAACTGAGCGAGAGAGTGCAATACCACAAATGGGTCTGTGCGCAGTACTGCACCCTCTCACTGTCCCAGGCAGAGGATAAGACCTCTGCTGGGATGGGGTTCCACTGAGCAGCTGCTGTGGCTTGATGCAGTAAGCCACTGGGAACAAGGAAAGGAAGCTATGCATTTGGGACCGGGTTTAGTTCCCGGTCCCAGGCACATGGAAATTTTATTTTTTTTTGCACTTTGTGTGATATTTTTGTTAACCCCCCTTCCGGAGTTAGTTATATTAGTTGGTGGGGTTCGGAGGCACAGCCACCTGTAATGAGGGGTGCAGGGACGGATCCCCCACAAAAAAAGAGACTTATGCCGCGTGGCATATATCGAGCTGTTTTGGTAGCTCAATATATGCATGTGGCATAATATTTTGCGACGTTATGACCCCATGCCCATAGTTCTTACACTGCGAATGTGGTCTGCTGTCCACATACAAATCAACACTTTTTACTGCCTCCTTTGCAGAATTGCATGCCTGGTCCAGTAGCCAAATGCACAGGTCAGCATGTACAATTTTAAGAAACTGTTTCCTTACAATTAAATCATTAATTTTCTCTACACTCCTTGCCTTAGCCCCATCTACCCAATGGTGTAAATAAGCACACATTTGGACATGCAGTTCTACATAGCTGTCTCCTAGGCCTTTTCTTAACTCTCTAAATTTCTGTCTATAAGCCTCAAGAGTCTGTTCAAAATGTTTTAATAACATTCTTTTAACTTTATCGTAGTCTATACATTCATTATTGTCCATTCCATCACAAATGCATGCAAAGCATGGCCAGTAAGCAATGGGGTCAGGTGGATCATCCAAGGAAACTTGTCTAATTTAAATTGCCCACAAACCCTCTTAAATGATTTTAAAAACAAATCCAGATCATCCCCCTTCAGGTACTGAGGGAACACTTTAGAATTAATAGTGGCTTTGAGGATTCGAGCCCCTTTGCCATCACTTATGGTTTGCTGCAATGTTTGCTGGTGCAGTTTCTCCATCTCAATCTCATGCTGTCATTCTTCCTCTCAGTCTGCTCATTATCTCTTTCACATAAGGATCTCATGCTGGTGAATCTTTCCTCTATCCCATACTTCCAGCCTTGCCTTCTGCAGTTTGGCATCCTACAGCCCAAACTCTGCCTCAGGATCTCAAGCTGAGGTTGATTGGGCTGCACAGCTTCCTGAGCTTTTGCCACAAGGTGCCCCCCCTTGCTCAGCTACTGTGACCTCAGTCTTGCTACCTGGGTCACTGTCTGCAGCAACTGATGGCTGATCCGGTATTGGGCCATGCCATTTGAGACCATCTGCCCCTCCTGCAGCCAGTCATGCACCAACAGGGCTTCCATGAGTGCACTCTTTGTCATACCCTCATAGACATTATCTCTCTCTGAGCACAGCTCACAAAGCTGATGTACAGCACCACAATATATTTCTTACTCCTGTGGGGAGGGGTCTCATTCCCTTTGAGTGACAGTTCTAAGCCGGCCCAGCCCTGTGTGTGTGTGTGTGTGTGTGTGTGTGTGTGAGTGTGTGTGTGGGCGCATGCGCGTGTGTGTGTCCAACATTCAGCACCTCCTTGCTAACATTATGACCTGCACCCGAGTCCTTTGTCCAACATGGGAACATTTCCAGGAAGCACTCCCTTCTGGGGTTATTGCTTTATTGCCTTTTCCCTAGCCTTCCTGCTAACTTTCCCATGAGAACATCAGTCCTTCCACCTATGCCAATATTAACTGTCATATACTACTTGATCATGTGATCTGATAGCCATCTTGGACCTAAACAGATGCATATTCAGAAAAGAATAAATCAGTCAAAAGAATTCATGGCTCTGGTCCCCTTTCCCATCACATCTCTGCCCTCCTTCCCAAGAAATGAAGTTTTTTTCTCCTTTGAGCAACCCCCAAGAGACACTGCCATTTATGTAGAGCCTGGGGAGTGCATAAAGGAATATGCCATGCACTTAGCCATGCTATGACAGTCTGTCTGCACTGGCATGCTGCACCTCACTTCGGTGCTGAATGATCATATTATATGACTATAGTTCATAACTCCACCAAGCAAAGGCACCCTATTCTAGTCAATGAGACAGTAACACAGGGATTGAGAGATACTGGTACCTCCATCTCCTTGGTAATGCAGTATCTACTCCAGGCAGAGCATATTCTCCTGGGGCAATCCTCAAAGATTCAGGGAGTCATGGATCCAGTGGTCCAAGTGCCAATGGCTCAGATCTTCCTGAGCTGGGAGGGTGGCCATGGGGTACAGGAGGTGAGAGTTGTACCTGATCTCCCTGTGGATGTGATCATGGGGAATGATTCTGATCACAGGGAAAACCTAGTATGTGTTATTACCGTAGCTAGGCAAAAGGGCAAGCTTATGATGGAGAGGAGGGGCTGACACAGCCTGTGCAGACCAATCCTTCAGCAGCTGAGGAAGTGGCTAGTGTAGCTGAGGGACTAGCTCAGAGTAGCAGCTCTGAGCCCCAGGCGCAAGCAGAGGCAGTTGCTGCCATGGGCAGCTTTCCTCCTGAAGGGGAATTGGGGAGGGTCAGATGGGAGGAGCTGGGCAGGGCACAGCGAGCTGATTCTACCCTCTAAAAACTAAGAGAGATAGCAAATACTGCTGAGGCCTCTCAAGGGAGTAAAAAGTCAGTTTATTGGGAAAATAGGTTGTTGTACATGGAGTGTACACCACAGAGGGAGCTAGGGGGCGAGGTACTCTAGCAGCTGATAGTCCCCTGGGACTATTGAAAGCATCTTCTGACCCTGGCTCATGACATTCCTTTTTCAGGCCACCAGGATATTAACCACACAAAAAAGCGACTTGCCAACAATTTCTTTTGGCCAAGTATGTACACAGAAGTGGAAAATTACTGTTGGACTTGTCCACAGTGCCAGCAGGTCGGAAAGGTCAGAGACAAGGCTATGGCAGCTTTGGTGCCCTTGCCTATTATCAATGAACCCTTCAAGAGGGTAGCCATAGACATAGTGGGGCCTCTAAGTACCCAAAGTCCCATATGCAAATGATATGTACAGGTTGTTGTGGATTATGTAGCTAGGTACCCTGAGGCAGTGACCATGTCCTCCACTGAGGCAGAAAAGGTGGCTGAGGAGTGCATGGGAATCTTTAGCTGAGAGGGATTTCCCCCCCAGGAGATTTTGTCTGATCAGGGGGAAAATTTTGTGTCATCCTTAATAACCAGTTTGTGGGAGAAGTGTGAGGTGAAATAGCTCGTGTGTCACCCTATCAGCCCGAGAAAAAAATGGCCTGGTAGAGGTTCAATGGGACCCTGAAAACTATGCTCAGGGCATTTTCTGGCCAGCACAGAAGGGAGTGGGATGAATATTTGCATCACCTCCTATTTGCATACAGGGAAGTCCTGCAGAAGTCCACAGGGTTCTCACCCTTTGAAATCCTGTTTTGTCACAGGGTGAGGGGGCTAGATTTAGTCAAGGATGAATGGGAAGATAACCATGCCACCCAAGGGGAGTCTGTTGTTGAGTGTGTCCAAAATTTCATGGCCAGGAATATGGAGTTCATCTGGCTTGCCCAAGAGCACTTAGCCACTGCATAACAGTAACAAAAAGCCTTGTACAACCGTGGGACCAGATCCCAGGAGTTCAAAGTCAGACAGGGAGTGATGGTACTTGTCCCAGTCTGACACAATGAACTGCAGGCAGCAGGGGAGGGCCCATTCTCCGTAGTCAGGAAGCTGAGTGATGTTAACTATATAGTAGGGCTGCCTGACAAAAGGTGCAGGCAGAGAGTATATCATGTGAACATGATGAAGCTCTATTATGATAGGGAGGAAATGATCATTAGCGTGTGCAGTGAGCCAGAGGAGGAGAACAAGGCTGATCCCCTGGTGGACCTCCTCGGGGAAGCTCAGGAGGGATCCTCAGTGAATAACCTCACTCTCTCAGGGCATCTGACACCAGCCCACAATGAGGAGATGAGGGGGCTGCTGTGAGAATTTGGGGACATGTTCACGGGAAATCTGAGTTACACCACAATGGCTGAACACCTCATGGACACCGGGGCCCAAGTTCCGCTGAGGCAGTCCCCCTACAGGGTTCCAGAGGGGGTTAAGAAGACCAAGGTGGAGGAACTAAAGGAGATGTTGGTCCTTGGGGTGATCCAGGAGTCCACTAGCCCTAAGTCTCGCCCATGGTCCTGGTCCCCAAGAAGGATGGTACCACACAATTCTGTGTCAGCTACTGGAGGCTCAACAACTGTATGGAGTCTGATGCCTACCCCTTGCCAAGAATGGATAAGACTTTGGAATGTCTGGGGGAGTCCAGTTCCTGACCATGACAGACCTGACGAAGGGCTGCTGGCAGGTGCCATTAACCACTGCAGCCAGGAAAAGGTCTGGTTTCATTACCTCACATGGCTTATTCAAATTCAGAGTAATGCCATTTGGGATGAAGAATGTGCACACAACCTTCCAGAGGCTTGTGGATCACATCCTGCCTAGGGCAAGTGAATATGCATTGGCTTACATGGATGACATTGCCATTTACAGCCAGACATGGGAGGATTACGTCAGACACGCGAGGGAGGTGTTCCACAGTCAGAAGGCTGCAGGGCTGATAGTTAAGGCAGAAAAATGCCATGTAGGTATTGCTGAAGTATCGTTCGTTGGGCACTGAGTGGGCAGTGGATGAATCCATCCCGGGCCAGGGAAGGTTGATGTCATCCAGGCCTGGCATACCCCTGCCACAAAGAAACAAGTAAGGGTATTTCTGGGAACAGCAGGGTACTACAGGAGGTTTGTCCCTCACTACAGTGATGTCGCCAAGCCCCTGAGAGACCTGACAAAAAAAGAGAATAACTAAAAAAGTTCTCTGGACAGAGGACTGTGAGTCTGCCTACCAACAGTTAAAGGAGGCATTATGTGGGTCACCCATGCTTGCTAGCCCCAATTATGACTAAAGCCCATAGTACATGTGAATTCCTCAGACAATGGGCTGGGTGCTGTCCTGAGCCAGGTTACACTTCAGGGGAGGAGCACCTCATACTGTACGTGAGCCGGAAGAGTCATATGCCACAGTGGAGAGTGAATGCCTGGGGATAGTGTGAGCCCTACAGAAGTTGTAGCCATATCTGTATGGGAGGGAGTTCACTGTGGTCAATAATCATAACCCCTTGACACGGCTCAAAGGACTAGTGTGCAAAGCACAATGTTATTAACTTGGTTTAACTTGGTGTAATTGAACAGAAGAAGGCATTCGCCCATCATGACTGTTCCCCACACAGTGTGGGACAGAATTAATAGTTTTCCCCAATCCAGATGTCCAAATTATTTTTAAATTTAGTAATGTTTTCTATGTTGATCAGATCCTGAGGAAGCATATTCCAGGGGCCCTAATGGTAAAAAAATTACCCCTTTTGTTAGTTTTATAAGACTTCACCTCGAGTTGTTTATTATGTAACCTCAGGACTAATCTTCTATTTGAGTAATATAGTCCACATTGTTTCATCCTGTCAGGTGATTGGAGTAAATTATAAACTAAAAGCATGTCCCCTCTTATTCTTCTGCTTTGAAGTGAGAAGAGTCCAGTAGCCTTAAGTCTTGAAGGGTATTCAAGACATGCCAATCTGGGCACCATTTTAGTGGGTCTCCTCTGTACCTGTTCCAACCATGCCATATCATTTTTAAGCCCCGGATTCCAAAAAGGGGACCCATAATTTAAATACGGTCTAATAAAATTATTGCACTGAAAGTTTGGTACTGCAGTCATATAATATGATCATTCAGTACAGAATGACAATGCAGATGGACTGTCGAGACAGGGCTAAGTGCATGGCATATTCCTTTAGGCACTCCCCAGCCCTACATGAACAGCAGTGTCTCTTGGGGGTTGCCCAAAAGAGACACACCTTCATTTCTTGAGGGGGGAAATGTGATGGGAAAGGGGACCAGAGCCATGTATTCTTTTGATTCATTTATTCTTTTCTGAATATGCACCTGCTTCAGGTCCAAGATGGCTACCAGATCACATGATCAAGTAGTACTGTAGTCCAGAAAATATTAGCGTCCTGAAATGTTAGCAATGTGTCCATTCCCAACATATCTGCAGTCTTTTAATTATGCACTTGAGACATCAGAGGCAGTCCAGCTGTTTCTAGAGGCATAATGGAGAGACAACGCGAGTGTTGAACAACTCTTGTGGGGAGTAGAGGGAGAGCCTCTCTTTCCGTTTTTGTGTGTGCTAAAATCTGTTTCACTAAAGCTAGACCACACTTCCACTCACCTTCCCTGACTTCCTAATCATCTTGAAGCCATGACTGAGCCCCATTTGGCACTATTGCTGTGCAGACAGCTGGCAGGTAAGACAGCTCACCTTGAGACTTTTGAAAGGGTGAAAGGGTGAAGAATATTCCCGACCCACTTTCTCCAAATGCTCTGTCTCCCTCAATGACAATTTGTTAGACCTGTGGCAGGGAGAGCAGAAGGCCATAGCCTATGGGAACTTTCGGGGATTCCCCATTGGGAAGGGAAGGGAAGTTTTGGGGGGGTTTCTGCTTTTGTCTCTGTGCCTCTCACTTGTGACAGGCCGCACTGCGTGTGAGCCTACAGCCTCACATTAGACGTGTTTTTGGAGTGAGGAGAGACGAGCACCTCAGCAGTCAGGTTGTTAATGGAAACGCTAGGTTTTACTGTATTTTGTTTCCTTTGTTTTTGCTGTAGTTTCAATCTGCACTTCTAGAGCTAGGGTAGGTGAATGTTCAGGGGCAGTCACTGCATTGAGTTTCCTTGTGCCACTTAGCTTGGTGAAAGGGGTTGTCTTGACTTTTATTTTTATTTTCTTATTTCTTTTTCTCTTCTGTTGCCATGCCTCTTTGTCACTCCTGCCCATTAACAGGGTATTATTAGCTGGCACTTTTGATTCATTTATTCTTTTCTGAATATGCATCTGCTTCAGTTACAAGATGGCTACCAGATCACATGATCAAGTAGTATATGACAGCTTATGTCAACTAGGGTGGAGGGACTGATGTTCTTGTGGGAAAGTTAACAGGAAGGCTAGAGAGGAGGCAATAAAGCAATAACCCCAGAGGGGAGTCCTTCCTGGAGATGTTCCCATGTTAAACAAAGGACCCAGGTGCATGTGATAATGTTAGTAAGAATGTGCTGAAGGGTGGACACACACACACACACACACACACACACACACACACACACACACACACACACACACACACACACACACACACACACTCAAAGGGGACAGGGATAGCACAGAAGAGTCACTCAAAGAGAATGAGACCACTCCCCACAGGAGTAAGAAATATACTGTGGTGCTGCAAGAAAGCTCCTTCTCTTGGACTTGGAACATCTGAAATGCTACATCCCTGCAGCTAGAGGTCTGATAAGAAAGACAGCTTAGGGAATAGTGTTGTTTTCAGACAGCAGCAGGTAAATGAATAGGTTTTTAAAGTGACAATAGCTCAGATTCTTCTCTCTGCAACCTGTTTTGTATAACTTCCATTTATTTTTATTTCTAGAAAACTGTAATTCTTTTGTGTGACTGTACATAAATCCTGTTGTAAATACTTGTAGTCTTTTAGTAAAGCTTCTATTTGTATAGAATCAGTGACTAATTGTTTTATTTAAAAGGGTAATTCTACTATTTCTGCTGGACTCTGTTTGCAGTCCATCTCTGAAGGGGCGCTCTACATCCAGTTTATCTACAGCCGAAAGGGGCATTTTCAGCCGCACTGTGTGAAGAGTTTGCTCTGTTCTTTTCTGACGGGGTATCCTCTATTCAGTCTGAGAGCTCGCCAGTGGGGCAAGATCAGTCCTGCAGTGGAGGGCCTGGTTGTGACAGGGGCACTCCTATTGTCTGGAGGGTGTTTTGGCCATTTGAAGTGGCTGAGGTCATTGAGGTGTTTTTGAAGCAGTGGCCCACATTTTGTGAACTGGACCCTTGCCTGACTCATCTCCTAGTGGGATGTGCCGAGACCTCTGGTCCAGTGTTTGCTGGGATAGTCCCTTGTTTGCTGTCAGAGTGGTTCTTCCCTGATACCTTGATGGAAGTGCTGGTGAAGCCCCTTCTGAAGAAATCGTCACTCGACCCTGATGTCCTAGCAAATTATAGACCTATCTCCAACCTCCCATTTTTAGGGAAAGTTATTGAGAAAGTGGTAGTACTGCAGCTCAAGGCACACTTCATGGCCTTTGACTTCTAAGAGCCATTCCAGTGAGGATATAGGGCTAGAAATAGCACTAAGAAGGCTTTGGTTCAGGAGCAAAATAATATCCTCAGGGTGTGAGATAGAGGGGAATTGTTAAATTCTTGTCCTCCTTGATTTCTCATCAGTGTTTGACACCATGGATGACGTGGTGCTTTTGGATCAACTTAGAGAGTACTGTGGACTCACTGGAACTACCATCTGCTGGTTTGAGTCATAACTCTTGAGCAAGAGGCAACGGGTGGTAATGGGGAATTTGTTCTCCTCCCTGAAGACTCTGTCATGTGAAGTTCCTCAAGGTTTGATCCTATCACCGATGTTGTTCATGGTGTACATGCTGCCCCAGGGTAGCTCATTAGATGTTACAATCTGGGTTTCCACTGTTATGCAGACGATACCCAGCTGCATATGACATTTGCTCATGGAATGAATGGCGCTATTGAAGTGCTGAATAAGTGCTTGGCTGAGATCCAGCATTGGATGTCCTCCAACTGGCTGAGGTTGAACCTCGACAAGACAGAGGTACTGATGATTGAGCCTGGTCACAGGCATGATGGGGTGCCTCCAGGGTGGTAACAGGATTGGTCCTGGGATCTACCCATTGATGGCATCCTCTAGGTTGAAAAACCTGGGTGCTGTCCTTGATGACAGACTACCACTTGATGCTCAGGTGTCTTCTGTTGTCCAAAGTGGTTTTTACCACTTAAGGAATGTCACCCAGATTAAAACCCTCATTCCACCTGAGGAACTGCCCTCACTGGTACATGCCTTTGTACAGCAAGGTTGGACTACTGTAATGCTCTATACTTCAGAGTCAGTGGAGGAAATCTCCGCCGACGGCAGCTGGTGCAGAATGCGGTGGCCAGGTTGCTGACAGGCCTGCCCAGGTCTTGTCATGTGACCTCAGTCCTGAGAGATCTGCATTGGCTACCTGTCAGGTGGAGGATCATCTTCAAGGTGGGCTTGCTCACCTATGAGGCCCTATATGGCTCAGGTCCTGGCTATTTGTCAGACCTGCGTACACCTGCCATCCTGGTCTACTCCCCCTGCTCCTCCACCGAGGGTCTCCTAGCGGTTCTGAGGGCCAGGCTGAAAATCTCCAGTGATCGCACATTCGAGGTGGCTGGCCTAGTCCTCTGGAACTTGCTTCCAAGATCTTTATGGGAGGCCCCATCGATGGAGGCATTCAAGAGGGGCCTGAAGACCTATCTTTTTAAGAAAGCTTACCCAGAGAATTTTTGCTGATTTTAATAAGATCTTTTTATTTATTAATTTATTGTGTAATTTATATATTTTAAATGTTGTCTGCCTAACCCTACTTCCTAATTACCTGTCAGGCTCCCAGAGCTTCCAGGATTGGGCGTTGAATAAATACATATACTTACTTTATATTTGTTTATTATATTATTGTGTTCAGAAGACCTTTGAGCTCAACAGCCCATTTTCAAAGATGTCCAGGTCAGGAAGGTTTGCTAACAGCAAGAAGTCCAGTGATACGTCAAGAGATGGCAACAGTACAATAAAGAAGGGGTTATAAAATTCAAGTAGTAATTACATGTTTCAATAGGCTTTGGCATGTAACACAGGCGCATGTGAAGTGAATGGTGTCAAGGGTGACTTTTTCTGAAAGTGCACAGAAAGAGTTCATAGTAGCTTGATAACAGCAAGCAATAACAAATATCACAGGTAAGTGACATTAACCAACCTCGGGATTTTGAATGGTATAAGAGGGAGATGGTGAGGATGTAAGGGAAGCCCGAATTCAGACACTGAAGCCAGGATCTTAATAAATGGGATTGTTTCCTCCTAATTCGACCTACAGTGGGGGAGGGGGTGGACACAACAAGAATACCCTCTGTCTCCACTTCTTTTTCACATTGGTTTGAAACTACTGGCAATTAAAATTAGAGAGTCACCTCAAATGACAGGAATACAAATAATGGTCAGGAAATTCAAAAGTCTTCTTTACGCGGATGACCTCCTGTTATCACTTTCAAGTATAGGGTGGTCTCTAACAGTGAACATGCACCTTTTACAAGAGTACAGAGTCATGTCAGGCTTGCATATAAATTGTTCAAAGACAGAACTTCTACCTAACTGTATGATCAATACACACCCTGCAAACAGAACCTAACTTAAATGGTCTACCCAAGGTCTACCCACCCAAGGAGGCAGTATTGCACTGTGGTTTAGGCCACTGAGCTGCAAACCTGGAGATCTGAGTTTGAATCCTGCAGCATCCACTCGCATACTGTGTCACTGAGCAAGCCCATTAACTTACTTGTGCTCCCAGGTTGCACCTGGAAACAAGCTTTGGCTTAGTGTGCCTTTCCTGGTTAGACAATGTCCCCTTTCCTTTATGTACTTGGCCGTATACCTTACTCCAAATCTCCATAGTATAGCTCAAAAGAATCTCCTCCCATTAATATCAGATGTGTTTTTGGATTGTGGCTGATGGCAGAAGTTAATTCTTACACTAACAGGCATGATAACAACATTTAAGCTCACTGCCTTGCCAGGCATCTTATATTGCTTGATTACCTCCCAGTGGTTATATAAGTCAAGTTGTGGCAACAACTGCAAAAAATAATGACCACATTTCTGTGGCAGGGCAAACCTTCTTGGTTCAGGAGGACTACCCTAAGGGCAAAGAATGTTGGGAGGGTGAAATCTTCTATGGCCATAGGCATAGCATATCCCATATAGGTTAAACAAGCCCTTCAATGGATACAAATTGACTGCTCCTATCTTACCTTGTGGATAGAGATTAAGCAAATACTTGGTGGTGCAGTGCATATCAATCTTCTACAATCAAACCTCACTTTCCTCCATCTTTGCATCCTGCCTGTAAATGTAACCAAACATGCACAGACCAAAATAGCAAAGATGGAAAAATGGCTCAAAATCTTCCTGGAGATCCAGAACACAAGACAACTCGTGGGGTGCTCACAGCAAAAAGTCAATGAAAAACTTTGATGTAGCCAGGCATTCTCCACCTCATTTAAAGAAGAAAGCAACACCAGAGTGCTATTTTAAAACATATTTAAAAATGTTTATTTAATGTCACAAGGCCAAACAGGTTATACCTGGCATTAAATACATGTTTTTAAATATGTTTCAAAATAACACTTTGGTGTTGCTTTCTTCTGTAAATGAGGTGGAGAGTGCCTGGCTACATCCACATTTTTAATCTCCCTGGAGATATTCAAACACCTGTGGAATAACCTGAATTCACGGTGGCCAATAAGATCATTCTCTCTACCAAATGGCACAGGCTAGCATAAGAACAGTGTCAGACTTGATACTGTATGTCTTGAGTCTGATATGTCCACAGAATAGTACACTGAAATCATTTACAGACCTGCATAAAGCATTTTCCCCCCTCTTTGTGGAGAAATGGAGGTACAGTATCTCCAACTAAGTCATGCTCTGAAGTCATGGTGCATTCAAGGTTACACTCCAGATAATATCGCTCAAACTAACCACCTGAAGAAGTGAATGTCTACAAACAAGAAGGTTGGGGGAATTTACAATTTCAGTCAGAGTTGTTTTGTGCCATCCTTGACCAAAAGGATATGCAGATGCTCCTGGATGACAACACATGGGGTAGGTGCTGGGATGCAGCACATAGCATGTGTACAGACCTCTGTTACCAACTGATACAGCAAAAAGGTGCTCAGAAGGTGGCACTGCATGCCAGCAAAACTAAAAATCGTGGTGTTTCTGTGGTTGGCTAAATACTACGGGGGTATCACTGGGGCATATCTTTCACATCTAATGGGATTGCTCAAATATACAGCAGTTCTGGACCAGATAGCAGATTTCTGTTAAGCATGACTAAACACAATCATCCCAAAAGTCCTATTATTCTTAATGTAGGGTGATATGTCCAGTTCCCAAAACACAAATGCTGTCATAGCAAAAAGATCTATGCCGTCTCCATGGTGGCTAGTATTCTTGTTGATGTGGGGCTAAACAACTTGCCCTACCATGGTTCAGTGGCTCACCAAAGGTGCCAATATAGCAGACTACATGACTTGAGATCTTCCACTCAGGGAAGGGACATTCAGGAGTCTCTAAAAAATATGGGCTTCCTGTTTAAGCTATTTTCATAGGATCACAGATGCACAAAGTGGTCCACAATGCATTTAGGACCTATCCCCTTCCCCTTGTACCCCATCAGTCTGTATTAAATCCTTTCACCCTTTATAGTTATTAACTTTATTCTTTCCTTAGTGTGGGCACAGCAACTTCTTAACCTCTTCAACAGGATAAAGTATTCATAACAAGAATACTAAGATGATTTGTGCATCTGTTGACTTAAATACCTGTTTATTTATGTCACCCAGTATATTAAGAAAAAATATTTGGGCACATCCTTTACATTTGAAGACAGAGAACTCTGGTATTATAGAAAAAAATAACATTTGCAATATGTTGGCTCAGCTATGACCATGTAAACAAAATGGATGATCTCGTATTATGTTGAACTAAAACAGGTGTTGTTAGGTCTATAGAATGTTCCACATGTGTGGTTTTGACTTGTAAGCTGTATGTTCTTCTAAAACTATTAAACCTCTAGTTAAATATTTAAAACAAGTCAGACTGCAAGACACATCCAAAGCTCTACTTGGTAAGTAAAATGTTCATGTTCAACCTTAACCTGAAACAAGTTAATTAGTTCTTTATGGGACATTTGTTCCAATGTTTCATACACTATTGGAAGGGGAATTTACAAAACAAATGGTGGAATCTATAAATTTTTGTAGGATTTTTAAACATTTCCACATTGCAACAAATCTAAGTAATAACCATGTTTTGGACAGTCTCCAACCACTTGGATAGTCCTCCCAAAACCCATTCCAGTAGGTAGATTATTTGTGCTTCCAGACTGGCATATTTAGCTGTTTTTACAAGAGATGTAAACATTCTTTTTCTGTTGATGTTTCAGTAATTTTCTTTGCTTTTCCATATTTGAAGATTTATCCAGGTTTTAACTATGTTGTCATACTTCTCTGGCAATTCTTATGTAATCCATTTATGATTATCCCCCTTACAGTACATTTTCTTACCAGAGCTAGCACAAATAACAAATTGACCAAAATTCCAACTTCCAATGTTCCAAATTCCAATGTTCAGAATCATATGTTAAGAATCAATGACCATATTTGTCACTTTAATAAACTTAAATCTGAAAGGAAATTAGGCAGGTCAAGTCTTTTAAACATTCTTATTTTATATTATTCTTAGATTAGTTGCCTTTTGTTCAGCTTTCCACATATGAAAAATAGCAGAATAATCATTCAGGGTATCTGGTAAAATACTGGACTTGTTCATCCTATGAGAATGATTTAGTTAATAAGCAATCATGCAATGTCCCTTGTACTATTTTATAGAATAACATTGCCAAATCACTGATTAGTTGCCCTTCATGCATTGTTCATTTTACTAGAAAATAGTTGCTCAGGATCATTCCCCCAGGAATGGAAAATCAAAATTTGGGAGCATGATCAATATTCAGAATTAGATTGCTCTGGATGTTAAGATGACAGAGTATGTCATTAAACATTTCTTACCTGCATTTAATTTGAACTTATTTTTCTTCTTTTCTCCAATTTGTTTCATCTGTTCGTCAATCAATTTCTCATCAACTTCTACACATGGCTGAGATGGTGTTGTAGCTTCCAAGTAGTCAATATCCCTCTCGACACTTTCAACTCTGCTAGACAAACTCTCCATTTCATTCTTAAGTTCAGTCTTATAAACCTTTAGCCCATCGAGATAAAACAGTACTTTTTTTGTGAAGTCACGAAATTCTGTGATGTAATTAATTATATCTCTATCACATTTTTCCAGTCTGTCCTGTGGTGAGATAAAAAAACATATCACCAACCACAACTCTTAAATATGACATCTTTTTTGTCAATTATTTAGCTACTCAGCTTATTGGCAGTTAGTGATACAGAAAACTGCATATGGGCAACCATACACAATAAACCTGTGTCTGAATGGAGAAGTATTCATGGCAACTAGGAGCCTTGAGAGTTAAGTTTGAGGTCTTCTGGTTGCCATGGATACCTCAGGATTCAGACACATTCTTGTCTGTATATGGTTGCCCATATGCAATCTTTGATACTGTATGGGCAACCATAAATTAAAAATACAGATTCGTTTTTTCCCCTACTTTTTTAGTTGCTGTCTGACGTAGGGTCAACAATCTGTATACTACAAACTCACTGTCCCCCATTTTTAGTTCTGCCCTCCATAGCACTACTCCCTCGCTATGTTTCGTGATCGTTGGAAGCATTTTCAGATGCTGTTTGAGAATGTAAAGATTTTTTAAGTTGTTGCTCAGATTAGAAACTGGCAGACACTGCACCCACTCTTTAAAAACAAGTTGTTTCACCAGCTTGGTTTGATTCAGTGAGGATGATGATCATGAATAGGCATCTCTCAGTGGTGGCAGGTGTGCACATCAACATGCATGCCACATCACTGCATGCTGGCAGTCTCCTAGAGAGAAAATGGATAGAAAAACACTGTAGCACCTGTATGGTGACTGGCCCCTTACAAGTCTTGCACCACTGACCAGGCACCCATCTCCATACTGAATCCTGATCCAACCAGGGAAGTTATGCTCCCTGGAAGGCCTCACCATGGGGGTCAAGCCAAAGGGAAATTTTGTAATTAGCATAAGCACATGAGAATGGTGGTGATGTAGTTGGGGTCAGATGAGGGTCAACCAGCAGATTAAGAGGAGAAATAATACACTGAAAAAAAAAATTAAATACACTTGTACACAAAGCCATTAAATAACAGTAGTTGAAAAGGGGGTACATATCATAGCTAAATGCATTATATTTTGAAATGAAAATAATTATGTTTAGGTTTGACTTTGCTCTAATTTTTAAATACAACATTTATATGAATATAATGGCAAGGAACATCAAAACATAAGAATTTATTTAATAACTGCTTGCTTTAAAAAAAAAAATAAGCTGTGTCTGCAGTGCTCAGCTTTTGTTAATGCCATACAAAATAATGCTTTGCATCTGAAATGCTCCTTGCTTCCCCTATGACTATAGAATAAATTCTTATTCTCCCCCATCCTGAGTCACACATCAATAAAGTTTTCACTGGTGTGACACAACAAATACTGTAAATGTAAATAAGAGTGCTGATGCTGAAAGAAAAACAACAAAACATTGCCTGCTGCTCGCATCACTATTAAAATCATCACTGAATTATTAAATGGGCAGGAGAATTCATTCAGTTTGATTAGTTGTTACCTGTGCATTAAATCCATTCAATGCACAGGTAAAAAGTTCTGAAAACAGAACAGCAGTACTGAAAAAATTATCAGTGTTCCATTTAAATCATGAGTTTTTAAATGACATCATTTTTCCCCAATAGCGAGTGAAACATCATTCAGCAGAAAAAAACAGCATTACCGATTGTTTTATTTATTTTTTTGTTACCATTTTATCCCCCTTGCTTCATGACTCTTGATTAGAAGGGACTCCTAGTCCTGTCACCCGACGTCCACTAGCCGACATCGACCATCTACCCCCAGGGCTTGCCGCCTCTGGCGGGGTCAGCAAGGGCACCCCAAGCCCCACCAAAGACCGGATCCAGTTCTGGTCGGCACCATGGCTATTCAGGGGCAGGATCTGCGAGCTCCCTCTGTCATACAACTGGGAGCTCATTCATGAAAAGGGCTTATTAACTTGGGCTCATTTGTAAAAGAGCTCAGTTGGGCTGCCAGCCATGGAGGTGAGTGGAGGGCTGTGCCAGTGGCCCATGGGGGGTATTAGATGGGGAGTGCAGGGTGGGTTGGGTTACTAGTACTACTACCTACTACCAGACAGAGTGGGGGGTCCACTAGATACCAGGGAAAGAATGTTTCTGTTTTTATTTAATGAACTCAGAGTCATTACTGATGTCGGCTTTTACAGACAATGGTTGGAGAGGGGGATGAGTGTGAATCTCTAGGTGGGGGGGTTCATTCTTTAATTGAATGATGATTGGCAGACAGGTGGGACCACTATACACCAGGGAAATGTAGTTTTATTTTAAATTATGTGGATGGGGATGGGGCTGAATCTCAGTGGGGGAATTTTTCCTATTGTGGGCTGGGGTGGTGGGACCACTAGACACCATGGATGTGGGGTATTTGGGAGGGTGGAAACACCTTTTTTAATACTATTAATGAAATTCCACATTTCACACTAGCGAAATTCCATCGAAAATGTGCAACGTTTTTCGAAATATTTTGCTGGGCAAAATTTCTGATTTTGCCGGAATTTCACCGGCAAAATAAAATTTTGCTGCATCTCTATTCACAGTATGTGACAGACATATAAAGAACATTCAAAAAAATATGATAATAGAGGTGTTAAACTGAAATGGCTAACTAAATATGTAACAAAATGTATTAATAAAAAACGTCAACCTTATGTCAAGTTCAGAAAAACAGGATCAGAGGATATATGGATGGAATTCAAAAGTGTCCAAAAAATGTGAAAACATGATGAAGAAAAATAAACAAAGGATGGAAAGAAGGATAACTAGCACTGCTAGTAAGGCCAGTATGCAAAACCTATTTGAGTATGTGAACGCACTACATAAACCTAACTCCAGCCTATGCTCTATTATGGCAGACAACTAACTTATTGTAGAACCTGAAGCTTGGTAAATAAATTCAATACATATTTTGACTCCATATTCTCAAAAAGGACAGTAAATTCAGGAGAAATCCCAGTTGATACAGTAGCTGATATAGCAATAACTACATAATGTATTACAGAAATAAATAATTAAAAAAATAGACACTCAGCAGGACCAGATAATATCTCCACTAAAATGCTAAAGCTTCTATGACCTCATATCTCCACACCACTGAAAATACTATTTATAAAAACACTAATTGATAACAATGTCCAGTCAGACTGGTTGACTGCAAACGTGGTACCTATACACAAAAAGGGAAGCAAGGCAGATCACACAAACTGTAGGCCTATTAGCTTGACATCTGTCCCCGGGAAGTTAATGCATATACCATTGCTACAGCAATGGTAAGACAGCAAAGACCAGTACAGTGACAGAATCGGCTGTTCGCTGTACTGGTCCACTGTCTTCAGGGCTATAAATATTTTTTTATGGATAGCTGTCCAAGGGACAGGTGCAATATTCATTTTGACTGTCCCACAGAATTTGTACCTGGCTCCTGGTTCCTAGTGCTAGCTTCTGCTTTTTCACTTGGTACATGTTCTAGGGACAAGCAGAGAAATAAAACCAGCTGTCCCTGAGGAAAATTGGGTACTCTGGGACAGGCAGACGGGTGGTTACTTTGACCTTTGGCTGTCTCATTGACCAGACTGTCTCTGGGGAATTTGCCCCCCACCAAAACAACTCTGACTCAGAGCTGATAATCTTAAGTGCAGGAGGGTGTGAGGGGCAGAGCCCTCCCACATTGGGGGGTGCAGGGGCAAAGCCCCCCACAAAAAAAACTTCTGTTCCTGGATGGCACAATGTCAACTGTCAGCATTGTGCCATCGCTGTAATGGCATTCAACAGGATTTCTGTCAATGCGGCATGGTGGAACCAAGTTTATTTATTTATTTCAAAGTTTTACCAGGAAGGCACACTGAGCAGAGTACTGCTCACTTCCAGGTGTGTCTTGGGGGAGGGAGAGCAGTGCAGAAAGAAAAACACAGTGTGTATCTATCTATCTATCTATCTATCTATCTATCTATCTATCTATCTATCTATCTATCTATCTATCTAATGTAGGATACTATATAGAATGTTGAATTGGCTACACATGTAAAAATATGGAATGTAGGATATATACAATCGGTGATATGACTGTAATAGGTATTAATACAAGGTACCAAAAGTTAATTACATTTCAACACATGATGTACAATAGCAAGGTGGGACAAAGTCGGCAACAACAACAACAACAGCGAGATCACCAGAAGTGAACTAGGCCAACTAGCCTAGACAGCAAAAGCTTGGCAGGAGCTTACCTTAAGCTGTGGTGCAGTCACAGGAGGAGGAGGAGAAATGTGCTTTGATGTGGCGGTTGAGTTGCTGAGTTGAGACCAAGTGCCTGATGTCCACTGGAAGAGAGTTCCATAGTTTGGGCATGCGATATCTGAAGGATGCCTACCAGAAGAGGAGGTCATGCGCGGCATAGCCAGAAGACAGCTGTTGAAGTTTCTGAGGGGATACGCAGGAGGGGTAAGGGCTGTGATGGCAGAGGCGAGGTACAGCGGTAAGGACTGTGACTAGAACTTTGCCGCGAGTGTTGCACAATGGGACTGTCTATGATCCTGGAGAGAAGGGAGGTCTAGAGTCTGGTTGGGAATGCAGTGGTGTGTGGAAGGTGGGCAATTGAGAGCTAAGTGACAGAAGGAGTGGAAAAGGGGGTTCAGTCTGGCTATGGTGGACTTTGTAGCAGTGCTGTAGACAACGTCTCCATAATCAAAACTGGGGAGAATCATTTTCTGCACAAGCAGAACTAGGACCTGCAGCCTATCCATTAGGTAAGGAAATAAGCAGACTAGGTGGGCCAAGCGGTCCTTATCTGCCATCAAATTCTATGTTTCTATGTTAAGCGCACAATGGACTGGCAGTGGGATGCAGCCATGGTTGTGATATAGGGCACCCAGCTTACAATGGAGCTTTTTTAAGCTGGCATCGACATGTGCAAAAAAGTTGAGGTGTTGATTGAGCCAGACTCCGAGGTATCTCAAAGAGGTGCTAGTTTCCAGAGTAGCACCATTCAGGGTGTGGAAGAAGGGGGTGCAGGATAGCAGGGAGAGTTTCTGTCTCGCGCCGAAGGACATAGAGACCGTTTTCTTGGCGTTAAGAAAAAATTGGTTCACTCTAAAACAGAGCTGGACATTATTGAAGTCCTGCTGAAGCCTGGTCTCCACCTCATCAGTTGAATGGCCTGATGTATACCGCACCATATCGTCTACATACATGTGGATGGATGTGTGAAGGCAGGCAGTGGACAGGTCATTTAGAAAAATGGAAAATAGGAGTGGTCCAAGGACTGAGCCTTGGGGTACTCCAGTGGTGACTGGGAGGGAGGTAGAGGAGGAGTTTCCAATTTTAATGGATTGGGACCTGCCTGACAAGTAGGAGTGGAACCAGCTAGAGGCCATGGTAGAGAACCCAGCCAGAGTGAGCTTACCCAGTAGAAGAGCATGGGAGACCATGTCAAAAGCCTTAGCCAGGTTGACAAAAATAGCTGAGGTGATGTGGCCTTTATCCATACCAGCCAGGATGGAATCTGTGAACCTAAGAAGGAAAGTAGCGGTGGAGTGGTACTTCCTAAAACCAGACTGGTAGGGTGAGAAGAAGGAGAAGGAGGAGTTGAAAAAGGAAGAAAGCCAGGTGAGGACAAGGTGCTCCTGGAGTTTTGCCAGTATGGGGAGGAGGAAAATTGGGTGGTAGTTTCCAGGGGCAGAAAGATGAAATCAATACTTAAAGATACTGTATAATAAATTCTCACATAGAAATCTGCAGCCAAAAGGATCAAGATCAGCATGGGTTTGTGTCTGGTAGATCATGTGTAAGGAATTCACTGTGCTTCTATGAAAAAATATCAGCAGCTCCGGATGGGGGAGTACCAATTGATTGCATATACCTGGATATTGCTAAGGCATTCGATTAAGTCCCACATTGTGAGATTATTCAAAGTCTAATAGATAAACAAATAGATCACAGAATTGTGGGCTGGACTGCGAAATGGTACTGAGATAGATCACAGAGGGTGTGTATAAATGGTTATTACTCATCTCAAGTGCCTGTGACGAATGTGGTGCCGCAGGGGTCGGTCCTGGGTCTGGCACTGTTTCAGATATTCATGTCTAGCATGGGTCAGCAAGCAACAAATTGGCTTAGAAAATATTTATTTATTTATTTAGTTTTTGTTGACTGGGTAAGTGCACTAGACAAGTTCTGTTTATTTTCATGCACGACCGGGGGGGATACAGATGAATGCTGAACTAACCTTTAACCAGATTAAGCTGTTGGTGGTATTTTAGTGAATGGGTAATTGGCTAGGGCACCAGGGAAATTCCCCTACTCTGCCTGCAGGGGTGCTGTCACTTCCTGTGGACAGGATGGAGGGACTCATTTTGGAGCCAGACACAGGAGGAGGAGGAGGAAGTACTGATATGGTAGGGAAGATGGCCTCCTCCCCTGCCCCTTTGCTACTAGATGCTGAGCCAGAAATCCAGACAAATGCTGTACCTGACAAGTTGCCCGAAGAGTTTTTCGATACTGATTGGGATTGCTCCCAACAAGATGATAATGTGAATGTTTTTTCCATAAATGAGAATAATAATGCTGCTGCTGCTATCTCTGGAAAAAAATATATCTTGAAACAACTAATAGAGAAAGAAAAGGACATCAAACAGAAAAGACAAGCATTGCAGGCTGAACTGGCAACTCCGCGTATCAATAGCTCCCCTGTCAGCCCTTCTGACTCACCTCCTGATCAGCTGTGTAATGGCACAGAGTTGCAAAAGAATGCTGCTGGAACACTGAAACTCACTTGACATGCAGTCTCTCTCAGCTGGCAGCTTTCAGCAACCCTCGGTTGCGTGCCTAGAGCTGAAGGAACTTAATAATCAAGTGAACACTCGAGCTGGGAGAAGGCGTCAACTCGGCATCTCTCATATCTCCGGACATAAAGCACAAAGTGACAGTACGCTTTCTGTGATGCCTGCAAATGCAGAGAGGCCAACCACAAACACAAAAACTAATGCTGAAGGGCAAAATGAGGATAATTCCATGAACGTTACACAAGGAAATGGAGCTTCTCAGCAAGTACCTGCAACTCCCTGGTCTCCAGCGCAAGCGCTAGAAAGAGCTGGGTGGATTCAGACAAATTTAGGACACTGGATCCCAGAGTCAAATGATACAGATGTGCAAAGGTATCAAACTCAGTCTGCACCTGCACCTACTCTTAGCACTACTGCAAAAGGCATGCCTACTACAGCAAATAATACTGAAACTAACTCTCGACCTAACATTGCAGCACTGGGCCCCAATGTAAGTTTGCACACAAAAACTGTTTCTACAAATGCTTTGCCTAATGTTTCTAATGCTACTGTACAAAACCAATCTGAAACTAATTCTCATTTAGGTCCTTCTGAAAATGTTTTGCAGGATCCCTCCAAAAGGGCTTGGTTCAACCCTATGTTTTGTTTATCTGATATATTTCCAAATAAGGGTGAGCCAGCCCCCAGGAGGAATGCAGTGAGGCTGATTTTTTAAGGAGGGTTAGAAAATCCCCCTGGCAGGTTATATATTGCCAAACAGCTTTTGAAGGGCTGTATGCATTTTTTTTCATCGAAGATTTATGCATTAATACACCGAGGCAATGGTAATTTCAATGTTAGTTTCAAAGCAGTGTCAAGCCTTGATAGCTTCCGGACCCAGTATCAAACTGTGAAAAATCTTCCTGTCTGGATTCCATACATGGCTGTCCCACTCATAAAACCTGCAGTCAAGGTTAATGTTTTGCAACAAAGGTGTCCATGTTGAGGATATCCTTTTCTGGCTGCACCAGAGGTGCGAAATCTTAGGCAGACCATCCCCCATTCTCGATAGTGAACAAATATGGAATGGGAGGTAGATGATTAAAGTAAAATTGTATTCTACAAATAATGGCCTGTGCATCTTCCAGGAACCTTTTTTTAGGAAACGATAGAGGGCCACTGTTTTATATAGGGCAGTCAAAATCTTGCTTCAAATGCGGTTCCCGCACTCATCTTAGTTCGGCTTGGGATACCCCCAGATGTAGCCATGGCTTGGATTATGGCCATACTTCCTCCAATTGTGTTAATCTTTTTAAATGTAACTTGTGTGAACACACTGGCCATGGGAATAGTAAATGTCCCTGGGCCTCCCATAACTAAGAAGATTGCCCATCACAGGAAAGATTTATAAATGTTGACCAACAAATGCAGGCAAAAAGGGTAGCAAATGCAGCTTTGGCACCTAATACCACTAGCACCACCTCTGCCCCTGCACCCTCCTTAGAACCACAAGTACTAGCAGGACAAGATACAGTGGAAGATGGCATTCCAGAACAGCCTGTACTTTCCTCTGCAACAGAACAAAATAGGGAAGCCCCTGTCTCAGGTACACAGAATAGTGGCTCTCATAAAGAACCTGATGCAGGTGATATGCTCACCCCCCCCAAGAGTTTCAGAAAGTAGTGGCAAAGTAATGAATAGATCAGGGAAAACCCTAGGCAGTACTTCTAAAAGTGGTTCTAATAACAAAACTTCTGAGACATTAAAAAACAGCAATAAGTTCTCAGCTTTATTTTCTGATGGACAAGACATGGATTATGGGGAAGAGGAGTCTGATTCCTCCTCAGCTACTTCTGCTAATACTGAGGCCACTTCAGATATGGAGGAAGGTAGTGAAGAAGCTTCCATCTCCCAGTGCACTAGCCATAGGAGATATGATAAGGGCCCCTGAATTTATTTCATTTCTCACGCTCCTTTTTGAGGCCTGATCTTTCTTTTCTCCATTATTTCATTATGAGTTTGCTTACCATCACAACAATTAATGTTAATAGTATTAAGAGTCACAGGAAGATGTTTACTGTAATGAGCTCATTGCACCGCATCAGTAGTGATATAATTTGTATTCAGGCACTAGGCTTAAAACCCAACTAGAGTTACAAATGGTGTCTAAATGTTGGGATATAGGCTCCTCCTTTTGGTTCATTGGCAGTGAAGCATGTGATGGGGTAGGCATTTTGTTCAAAAATCCAAGAATACAAGTCTCTGGACTAGTAGATATTGACCCAGGCTGTGTGTTATTATTAGATTTTACATTACATGCTGAAAGGTTTAGACTTCTTGTTATATATGCACCTCAGACAAAAGCCCTCAGAGCATCATTATTTAAACAAACTCAACCTTATTTGTATACTTCCCCAGAGTGGTGATCTGGACAGGGGATTTTAACTGTGGAATAGAAAGAACTGATAGGGGCATCAGATCTGATAAATTATTTTATGATTCCACAGTACTTAGAAGCATTATAACAGATGCTAATTTAATGGACTCATATAGACAGAAATTTCCTACAGGAGGTAACACCTTTTTTAGGGCCCATCTCTCTACCAGAATTGACTTCATATTCATTTCCTCTATGCTACAGGTCATAGATGCAAAATTAGATGTTTGGAAGTTCTCAGATCACAGCTCATTAACAATAAGCATAAGCTGGACCCAGTCAACTAGGTGTAAAAAATATCTTTGAAGACTAAACAATTCATTGTTATCGTAGGAAACAATTAGGCTTGCAATGTCGCCACCTGGTGGGAAAAGTCCAAACTAGATTGGAAAGTCTTCTTTCAGAAGAAACGAGGACTACTTCTAACAGGAAATATTTAAATTACCTACAACTAAGGGCACAGTTGCAAAAATTAATATCTCTTACTGAAACACATAGAGCAAATTATGGACCCTAAACAGCAGTACTTAAAAAGTAAATGTGTGATGTACAATATAATAGGGCGAAATCCTTAGAGCAAGAACTCAGATTTGGTACTACCATAAAACAAGGCTCTATGAATCCATTCAGGGAGTGTAAGAATTGAATTGAACATAGGATAATTACTGAACTGCACACAGACACTGGGGGAGTTATAACCACTCCTAAACGTATTTTAGAACAGGTAGATAGGAATCTTCAGGATCATATGGGAAGGCACCTGAGATACAGTGCACCAACTTAAAATATTTGAACTTACCTCAAATTTCAGATGAAGATAGTGTATTTTTAGTTACTCCCATTTCAACTTTAGAGATCAAAAATGCTATCAACTGCCTTAAAAATGATTCTGCCCCTGGAACACATGGCTTAGCAGCAGAATTCTATAAAACATTTGTGGAAGAAATTGCCCCAGCTTTAGAAATAGTTTTTTCTTGCATGTTAAGTTGTGGCACTCTGGCAAAATCCACGTACCAAGCTTCTTTAATTTTATTGTATAAAAGAGGACCTAGAGAATACCTAAGAAACTGGAGCCCACTTAGTTTATTAAACACAGATTTGAAAATCCTCTGTAAAATATTCTTAAAAAATCTCACTATGGTAGCTAATTCAGTAATTAGTCCACATCAGACAAGCTCCATACCAGGTAGATACCGATTTGATCATTTAATCATGCTTCAAGAAAAATTTCAGAGAGCTTCTATCACAAACATACAAGGATACATATTGGGAATTGATCAGGAGAAGGCATTTGACAGGATTTCACTTGATTTCCTGTTTAGAGTTTTAGCCACATATGGGATACTTCAGAGTTATACAAGGTGGATACAATGCATGTATACAAATGCTTCTCTTATACCTTACATTAATGTTTGGGTAGGTAAGGAACTAAAAATTAATAGGGGTGTTAGGCAAGGGTGTCCCCTTAGGCTGTTGCTGTACATTTTTGCATAGATATTTTATTATGGAAAGTCGAGCATAATACCCAGGTACATGGACTTGCACCCTGCCCGACCTCTCCACCAATAACAATTTTAGCTTTTGCTGATGATCTGGTATTATGTCTCAGTCCAGCAACTGTACCGAACTCTTCAAAGGAAACATGTCAAAGTTTTGCACTAGCCTCAGGTTCCAAAATTAACTACACTAAACGTTCAGGTGTGACACTCGTGGCAACCCCTATCCTAGAGTCCTCTTCCTTAGCTGGCATTAAGATAGTTAAGGTTACTATATCGGTACTAGGAATTACTTTTGGAGGAGATGATGCACCTAGACAAAACTGGGAAGATAGACTGCAAAAAACAAACAAGTTGGCGGGGTTATGGAAAGAAAAACAGATGTCAAAAAGAAAAATAATTTTATTAATAAAGACCCTCCTTATACCAGCTTTTTTTATATTTAAGTTATATTTTTCCTCCCCCTACAGCTCTATTTGTTCATTTGTATAATGTGTTTTTTCAGGCCCTTTGGAGTAATCGTTTAAACCCTGTCAAAAGGGAGATCACTTATAAGAAAATTGAGGAATGGGGGCTAGGGATGATAAACCCGTTAGCCTTTTTTTGTAGTTTATTTCTACATTATAACTTTAGCGGGGCCTTCAAACCAGTGGAAAAAATATGGAAAGTTTCCATACTGGACTGGATTACCCCATGCCAGGCAACTTGGAGTCAGGGTAAAACAGAAGTGTTACATAGAATATCTGGTTTACCTAGATACGGGCAGGAGCAAATAAAATACATCATTAAATGGGGTATTATGTATGACAATCTATTATCCAAAGACAGGAAAAGTTTGTATAGACAAATCATTCAAGCAGAAAGTAAAGAGAGCATTGCTTTTCCAGATTGTCGCCAGGAGGTTTTTCAATTTAACTTGAATATGCTAGCCTCCAAAAGGCTACCAGTATTTGTTAGGGCCACTTTATGGTTTTGCCTTTATGGGGAATTAAATGTAGGGAACAATAACAAGCATAAACAGTTACAGGAGGGATATTGCACTAGGCTATCAATGTATTCAAGTTTTTGAGACCCATCAACACCATTTTTTAAGAGTGTGAATATGTTCAACATTTTTGGGCATATATGGCCCAAGTATTAAGTGAACCTCTTTTTTTACATTTGACATACCCTAACTTATTATTTGGTACATTACGTGGTGGATGGGGAAATATTCATGCTGAAACCATATACAGTAC
Source organism: Neoceratodus forsteri (assembly GCA_016271365.2). Classification (NCBI taxonomy): domain Eukaryota; kingdom Metazoa; phylum Chordata; order Ceratodontiformes; family Ceratodontidae; genus Neoceratodus; species Neoceratodus forsteri. Next base: position 743,529,985 of record CM028133.1, on the reverse strand, counting down.
ATAGTCTTTGTAATAATTAGGTATTATATATGGCAAACACGCTGTTTATGGACAACTCAACAAAAGGTTGTATCTTATGTGGAAATGTTTAGGAATATAACTATCTCACTCCAGAAAGTATGGTTTGATGACAATAAAAAAGGTAATAAAGAGCGTGTGAAAATGTTATGGATAAATTGTGAGCACTGGGCAAACCCTCCATGATTTAAAATAATTTGTGCTCATAAAGTGATGTATGTTTTCATTTGAACAAGAATTGTATTCTTTTTGCTAAATTCTTTGTACATATTTGTATATAATGGTTATTTTTCCTTTTTTGTATATGATTTGTTTGTAGTCCTTCTCTAATAAAAATTCCGCTACTCTTTTTGAGAAGTGCCATGGGATCTTTAACATCTACCTGAACAGGCAGATGGGACCTCAGTTTAACATCTCATCTGAAAGATGGCATCTCAAGAGTGCAGCACACCCCTCATGCTACACTACAGTGTCAGCATTGGAATATTAACCCAAGTGCATGGTGTGGGGATAGAACCCACAGCCTTCTGATCTTCCTGCCTCAGAGGCAAGTGTGCTACCTGCTGAGCCACTGACACTGCACTTTGCAGTGGAAATATGCAGGTGATATCAAACTTGCAGGTATTGTTATAAATAATGAAAACATAACCACTATTAGAATGGATTTAGACAACATCCAGAAATGGACCAGACATAGAGGAATGAGTTTTAATGCGGAAAAGTGTTGTGTTATCCACTTGGGGAGACATAACAGAAAGACAACATATATTCTAAATGGGCTGCCACTTAGAGAATCAAATTAGGAAAAAGATATAGGAATAATGATTAATAAAAATCTATTTTTTTAACTTGCTATTTTTCCTCCTTCTGGCTCTTGGAGCCCTGCACCATCAGGAGTCACCTATGGTGTCTGCCCCACTTCTCCACCTACCTGAACCTGTAGCTGAACCCCCATGGAGCCATGGCTATACCCCCCCAGGTGGTTTATGAGGTGGAGCGCTTCACCCAGAGGTCCTGCTTGTCTTGTTGTGCACCCTATGACAGGACAGGCAGGTAGGAGTGACAGGGTTTGCACCTGGCGCTCCGTCTCTCCAGCACTCTGACAGCCAATTTTTCCTTGTCCTGGAGGGCATAACATGCACCCAGATGTCAAGGTGCAGCCGTCCATGTCCATAATGCCCCAACCCCTCGATCATGGCTGTGATGATTGCTGTGCCATTGACGTCCACCAGAGATCATCCAAGCACCGGGCCTCAACCCCCTTCCCTCACCAGAGAAGGCGAGCAGTCCTCTGGATACTCAAACCTCCTCCCCCGGATGACCCTCCATCTTCTCAGGCTGGTTCCTAAACCTGGGTCGATGGCTTCACAAGTGGTAGTGCTACTACTGCACCAGTGGGCCAGCTGTGATTAATGAAAGTATAACCTATGACTTACACAGTAATAACCAAATAACAAAGGCTAAAAAGTATTATGGGCTATAAAATGAAACTTTTGGAGTAGAAGTGAAGAAGTTATAATGCCACTGTATAGAACATACATTAGATCATTACAGAACTATGGAAGCCCTGTGTGGGGTCCCATCACAAGGGGTGGTATCAATAAAATTGAAAAAATTCAGAGACATACTACTAAATTGATATATAATCTAAAAACTACACCTTACAACAATCACCTCCAGAAACTAAATCTTATGACTTTTGAAACTAGAAGAATACAGGGGAACCTACTTTTATGCTATGACATAATGGAAGACAACTACCTGCTAAATGAATTGAATTTATAATTCAAAAGTGATAGAATGAGCATAAGGGGGCACGCTCTACAACTGAGACCTAAACAATTTAAAACAAATAAAAGGAAGGCTTTTTACACACAGATGGTGGTGAATCCTTGGAATAAATTGCCATTAGAGGTCATAACAAGCAGAAACAAGAATCAATTCAAGAGCAGACTAGATTTGTATACACTGGTTGGTAACCGTACGACATGTTATAGGTGAAATGATAGGAGCGAACATGGGCCCTCCACCTCCTCAGCTCTTTAAACCTTAGTATGAACCCTTAGTATGAACCTCTTCCCTACCCTCCCAGGGTTTCATCTTTTCACTGTTACTACCCAGGAGACCTTTACTGCCCTTTACTCCAAGAACATGTGCAAGTCTAGCCCTAATGGAATGGACCCTAAACTCCTTTATATCTCTGCTCCTGCCATTGTATCTTTTCTGACTCACCTGTTCAACCTCTGTTTCTCCTTCGGTGTGGTCCCATAGTCCTGGAAGCTGGCCAGAGTTATACCACTACACAAGGGGGGGGGCTACCTTCTTAAGTAACTACTGGGCAATCTTCCTCCTCCTCCTCCCCTCGCTTGCCAAGCTACAAGAGAAGATTATCTACACTAGACTCTGATTGTCTTTTTCTGGCTTTCTCCCACTGTTCCAGTCTGACTTCCAGAAGGATCAGTCCACTATTTCCCCACTGCTGCATGTAACTGATTCTATCCTCTAAAGGATCACATTGCTGCAGCCATCTTCATTAATCTGACTATGGCCTTTGACTCAGTGTCCTGCCCTCTCCTAGTGGATAAGCTGAGATCTGCTGGCCTCTCAGCTCCTGCTGTTGACTGCTTTCATTCTTACCTCATGGGCCATCTACAGTTAGTACAGGATGGTAGTGCCTTTCGTCTCTTCTTCCAATTCAGACGTGGGGTCCTGCAGGGCTCCACCCTGCACCAATACTCTTCTCCACCTTCCTCAATGAAATCCCCTCAGCCTGTGCCAACTCACATATTAACAAGTATGTAAACAACACAATCATCTACACTTCTGGTCCGTCCACTACCGCCATGGAATGTCTGCTCTAGCAAGACTTCCACAACATCCTATGATGGTTCCAGTCAAACTAACTCCAGGTCAACACAAAAAAATAAAACTTTGCCTATGACCTTTGCCACCAGCCAAAAAACAGACAAACTTTCATCTGTGCCCATCTTGGAAGGCTCCCTGCTGGAAATGGTTCCTTCCTTCAAGTACCACAGTGTGTGGCTTGACAACAAGTTTGACTTCACTGCCCTCATCGACACCATCCATGCCAAAGTCCAAACTAAACTTGATGCCTTGTACTGTAGTAAAGACTCTTACTGCAGGTTTGCCAAGAGCTTGTCACCAATTGGTGCTTCCAGTCTGTGACTATGCAGATGCGTTCTATGTCTCTACCCTCCTCCACCTCCCAGGCAAGACTGGATACCCTCTGTAACTCCTTTTGTCACACTGCTACCACCTCGCCCCTCAAACTAATCATTGCTCACTTTAGTCTTCATTATACATTCTTTGTCTTCCCTCATGTCACCAGATGTACTGTGCTTCCTTTATGTCTAAATACTGGTTTGTGTCCCTTCCTTGCTTCCTCCCATTACTTCTCTCCATTGTCCACTCTGCCTCCTGCTCGCTCTGTTCCAGTGATCCTCGCACCTTTGCTATACCACATCAGTATACCTCTGCTGCCAATTAGTCTTTGCCTAACATTTTTCCTCTCTTTGGAACCAGCTGTCCTCTTCCCTCCACTTCACTACCACCCTTGGCTCCCTCAGATATCAACCGAGACTTCTTCCCTCACCTCCTTGCTCCTGTTTTCCCTCCCCTTAACAGTCACCCATATATTAGTTTGAAATGCTCAACTTGTTGCTTTTGCCTTGTTTGTTCATTGTGCATTTTTTGAGTTTCATTGTGTTCTCTGATTTGCACTTTATTGTAACTGTGAATTGTGTATGTGCTATGTATTTTTTGTCCTCTGTTCCTGTCCCCCAGATTGTATCTGGAAACAAACCTCTGCTCAATGTGCATTTCCCTGCAACCAATTTTCAAGTAAAAAATAAGAAGAAATAATTAGGTGGTGCTACTTCACTGAACCAGGTCACTGAAAGCTGACAGGCTCAATTCTGTATAATTCAAATGAAGTACTTACAGAACAATTTTGCCCTCAGCTCCCATAGCACCAAACTATTATGTTTAGTACCCCACATATAGAAACATAGACTTTGACTTCAGATAAGGACTGCCTGGCCCACGCAGTCTGCCCATTTCCCTACTTATTGGATAAGCTGCAGTTCCTAGTTAACCAACAGCCTACTTCCTCCTAACCCCCCACTAGAATTTCTTTATGCCTGTCCCATGCATTCTTGAACTCCCCCATTGTTTTTGACCCCACAACCTCCTCAGGATGGCCATTCCATGCATCCAGCACCCTGTCCATGAAAAAATACTTCCTCACGTTGTTCCTGAGCCATCACCCCTCTCTCTTCAAAATGTGCCCCCTTGTTCTTGCACATCTCTTTTCTGAAAGATGCTACCCTCTTGGACTTTGCTGATTCCTTTGAGGTACTTAAATGTTTCTATCATCCCCCCCCCTTTCCTCAAGGGTATACGTATTAAGCTCGTTTAGTCTCTCTCTTCATATGGCTTGCGGTGTAGACCCTGCATCATTTTAATTGCCTTGCTTAAGAACCTACACCTTAACCTTAAACCATTAAAAAGATATTTCTAAATAATTTCAATATTCATGTCATAAAATTAATTTTAAGCATCAGTTAGAATTGAACCTTAATGCCAGAAAAGTAAAGAAAGATGACATTAGCATAAAAAAAATTCCCCTGAACCTTGCTGAGTCTCTGACATGGTGTATCTTGCAGTTTGAATAATCATGCAGCATCTTATTGTAGTTGTCTGAATTTCAGCACTGTCTCTCTAGGCACAAAACAACCATCACGCATAATGCTTGGAGACAGGGGGTGCCAAAGTTAAGGTAATGGCAATGCTGTGCCACATGATCATTCAAACCATGACAATAACCATGGCACAGATTCATAAATGCTATGGGAAATTATTTTTATCCTAACATCACATTTCATTATTTTTATGATGACTCAATCCTAATTAATACATAAATGCAGTTCTTTAAATGAATTTCCTTATTGTTTAAAGAGGAAATTCAATAAAAGTTTGAAACTATTTTGTGTTGCCAGTTTCTGTCTTTGGTCAGTATTGTCAGTATTTGTAAAGGCAAAGTCATATTGCAGCCCGGCCCGGTGGTGCTGAGGGTTGAGGTGCTAGACTCCACACCTCGCTCCATGCCGGTGATCCGGGTTCGGGAATGAACCAGGGCTGTTGGGGGTTGGCAGGGAAGGAGACGATTGAGCATCTGGAGGACTGCTCTCTTCTCCTGGGGTGGGATTCAGGGGTGTACCATACTCTATGGCAGCTCCTGGAAGAGACTAGGGGCATTTACGCTCAGTAGCTCAGAACGTAGAGAGATTGGCGTTGGCAGGACGCCTGTGGGTGGTCCCATTCTAGCATCCACTGCATGCCATGCCAATGGGGAAAAAGTAAGAAAAATCCTTGCCTCCTGATAGGCGAAGGATGGTCCGGGGGCTGGCCGCCACACCCAATGTCGGGTCTCTCTGCTCACTCCTTTGTTCTCCTCCCTGCCTAGACTGCTCTTCTGGATTATAGATAGAGCACCAGATAGGAGTATCGGCGGTCCTGCCTCAGGGGGCTCAGAGCAGGAGGTTGAGCAGCCAGGCTAGTGGATGGAGAACCACCTCCAGAGGAGTTGGGCGAAGGACTTCAGATGGGCGGGACCAGGCTTCAAAGCCATGTGTCCATCCGGAGAGAGTTCAGGTTGGGCAGAGGCCATAAGTAGAGTTAAAAAAAAAAAGTCATATTGCCTCTCTCCCACCCTTATCCCCCCATGCCACACAGACATATTTGTCCTGTGGCACAGTCACCCCCAATACCAAGGGTTCTTCAGAATCACCTGGTAGCCCCTTTTCTCATCTTACCCTTATACCAAGAAGTCCTTGGTGTCCAGTAACATCCTCGCCCTGCCAAATTCTAAGTACCCCTGGAGGCCAGTGATACACTACCCATTCTACCCTGCTTTATTTCAAGCATCCCTGGTTTTCAGTGGTACCCCCACCCTCACCGTGACTTATTTCAAGCATTCCTGGCATCTTGTGGACCTCCTAACCATGCTTCATTTCAATCATCCCTGACATCCAGAGGTACCCCTCAATGCACACAACCTGCTGAATTCCAAAGGCAGCCCTTCTCCCACATCCAGCACCATGTAAAGGCTGCAAGCTCTTTTATTTAAACCAAGGCATGTTGGTGTGACCAGTACTCTATTGTAAAGCAGTTTTAAGTGATTCTGACTGATTCCCTGGGTTCAGTGAAACTGCAAGTGGAGGTCTAACCACTTCCGATCATCCACTCATAAATAGTCATGCCCTTGTGAGCATCAGCATGTTACCAGGTCTGCCTGCTAGAAAATGATCTCAAGTGCCTAATCACAAGAGTAAATCATATGGCCATAAGCTCCTTAAACCAAACACTCACTAGGGGCATTGTTATCAAAGAACGACTGTGCATTGCAAATCAGGCCAAAAAAATAGGACTAATTCAGGCTGCTCTGTCTAATTAAAAATTACATCTGCACCTAGGTAAAGGAAAAATGATCCTAAGGGCTAGGAATCACATACTGCTAACTAGCATGGGCTAATCAAAACAACAACGATTAACCAGAACACATCTAAGTGGACAACAAGGGGCCAGAGGCAGCACCACCCACTGCAAGATGGAAAATGGGGTAGTCTGTGCAGCTCTCTACATCCTGGTAGTCCTCATCTCTAATCACATACTACATCGCGTGGGACCAGGCCGGAACTTGGAAGCACCTCTGCTCATCCCAGGGGCTTGACGGAACTACCCCACAACAACTTCCTGCTGTATAGAATCTCCTTATACAGGTTCAGGTGACTAGGGACCCTCTATAATATTATCATGTATATCAGGGAACATAAGATAGTACCCCACCTCCCTATGCCAAAGCACCTAACCAAGCTACTTGTTGCATGATACTAATGCTTGGTGGTGACATAGAGAAGAATCCTGCCCCTCCCCCATCAATACACTGCTATCCACACAAACCATGGCCCAATGGGACACTACAAAGGGATTAAACATAGTACACATTTACATTAACAGCTTTCATCCTAAAATCCATGAGCTGGAGGCCTTGGCGAGCCTTTACTCACCTGACATAATCGTGGTAAAAGAAACATGGCTTAACCCACAATACTGGACCAAGAGGTAGAATTAAAAGGGTATACATGTTTTAGGCAGGACAGACTAAAGAAAAAAGGGGGAGGGGTCCTGATCTATGTTAAATCCACTCTCAATGCCACGCAGGTAGCCGCTCCAGACATGATACCTTCTTCCTGCTAGGCATTATTCATTAAGCTTCTACTAGGGGATATGAAACTGCTGCTGGTTGGGGTGGTGTACAACTCCCCCCCCCCCAAAATCTCCACTAGAATCACTGGACTTGCTACTAAAAGCCATCCCAAAGTCACCCAAAGGGGAAAAAATTATCACTGTAGACTTCATCATTCACTGGGGGTCCTCTACAACTGGTGAGGTGAAAATGTCCCTCCAAGAGGCCAACCTGATGCAACTAATACTTGACCCTACAAGGCCAAACACAAACATGGGTAAGCACACCACAAGGGACTGGCTACTTTCCACTAACCCTGACAGGTTTAACTTGGACAGGACTTTCTCAGACTCCCTGAATGACCAGTATCCCATATATGGAATATGGAATAATGCCTTCCCCAACCCCCTCCCAGAATACTCAGGACTAGAGACTTCTCAAACTTCAACCTAAGTTCCTTCCTCAGCTCCCTGTCTGAAGTTGATTGGCAACAAATCAAAAGGTCCCAGAGCCTTGATGACGCTCTCGATTTCTTCATCGCAAACTTCTTGTCTGCTGCCAACAAACATGCCCCACTAAAACAGATAAGAGTGAAAGGTCAGGAAGCCAGATGGCTCACCCGTGACCTTAGAAAACTAATGCAGACCAGAGATGCAGCTTGGGGTACCTACAAATCTACAGGCCAGGGCTCTGACTGGCAAAAGTTTAGAGAAATTAGAAACAAATCTAAACTCAAGCTTAAAAAAGCCAAAACTCAGCATCTTCGAAAACTACAGGAAAAGACCCGATCAGATCCAAAAAATTTTTGGAGACAAATCAACAACCTAATCAAGGGCCAAAATTCTCAGGAAGGCAGAGATATAGTGGCAAATGGTAACTGTCACAACACCCCACAATCTGCTGCCCAAGCTCTTAACACATTCTTTACCGAACTGGATAAGTTTAAAACTTACACTCCCGGGCCACACTGGAAAGGTGAACCCCGATATTCTGGAGTTTCATCTCAAACTGACAAAAGATGAAGAAGTCCTGAAGTTGCTAAACAGGATCAAACCCTACAGGTCGGCTGATCATGTGAAACTTGAGCCAAAACTTCTCCACCTTGCGGCACCTGCCATAGCTAAACCCGTAGCTTGACTATTCAATCGATCTACCCTTGAAGGGCAAGTCCCCTCACTATGGAAAATGGCCATTGTCTCCCCCATCTATAAGGGTGGCCCACAGGAACAGGTTGAGAACTACTGCTCAATATCTCTCTTGTCAATCCTAAGCAAAGTGTTAGAGAGGGCGATTTACAATCAACTGGTGGACTATATAGAGAGACTTGGCATTTTCACTGCACAACAACATGGATTTCGGAAGAACCATGGCATGGCTACAGCACCAATAGCACTTACAACTGAGATATTCTCAGCGCTGGACAAGGGAATGCTCACTGGTGTGGTCTTCATCGACCTCACCAAAGCATATGACCTAGTGGACCACAAACTCCTCCTAGGCAGACTGAGATGGGCTAGCCTGGACAGCCACAGTCAAATTTTTCACTTTCTACCTTCAGGTTAGAGTCCAACTATTGAGATGGCAGGGGACAGTCTCAGACAAGTGCCCAGTATTGGATGGGGTACCCCAAGGATCTATCCTGGGGCCCCTGTTCTTCTCACTGTTCATCAATGAGATGCCAAATCACTGCAGCAGGGCAAAGATCATCCTATATGCGGATGACGCTGTGCTATGCAGGTCATCCAATGATGCCACAATCCTAAATAATCTACAAAAAAACAACCTCTTGACACTAGAGAATTGACTAATCAATAACAAAATGGTGCTCAATGGGAAAACAACCAAGGCTGTGCTATTTGGTCAAAAAAAACTAGGGCCAGACAGGTCTAACATGCTAGGCCTCTCTGTCTAGCTAATGGGTCCACTATCAGTGTTGTCAAGTCCCTGAAGTACCTGGGGGTCACCCTGGACCAAGACTGCACCTTCAAGGCTCACATAACCCAACTCAATAGGACTCTGAACCAAAAAATGGGCCTACTATACTGCCTCAGCCCTTTCCTCACTCAAACCTCCAGATGCAGAATTGCTCATGGTATTCTGTTACCCTCCCTCTTACAAGGCTCGGCTGTATGGCCCTTGGCCAAACATATGAAGCTGCAGAAATTAGGGATCATGTACAACAGGATAAGCAGGTTTTGCAGCTGGGGCCCCAACAAGGGAACATCACTGCCGAGTCCTCCAAAACCTAACCTGGCCCACCCTGAATGACAGGCTAAAATACTCGTCTCTTTCCCTGACCTTTAAGCTCAGGCAGCCTAGCACCCCTCCAAGTCTAGTGAACCTCCTGGTGCCCAAACCAGTAGCCAACCTCCACGGTCCTCGAGCAGGCAGCTCTTAACAGTACCCAGGACACTATCAGCCCATGGGTCCAGGGCTTTCTACAATCTTGCCCCCCTCCTGAATGCTCTCCTACCCATCCTACAGGAAAGTACCTCACTAGGTGGCTTCTAATATGGTCTAAAAGCCTACCTATTAGGGCTCAACCAGTGCTACTGCTATCGCTGACATCACTGCACGGCACTATATATGCCTACTCAGCCATGCTGACTACACCAGTTTCCCCAAAGATTGCACTCCACTGTCATATACATATATATATATATATATATATATATATATATATGTATAGATATATAGATACTGTTGTCTAAGAAACATTTTCCCTTGTCTTATTGCCAATCATGGTCTCAAAACCAAAAGATGCACCAATGATGTATAAAACGTCACAAAAAAAAATTATATTTGTCCACTTGTAAATTCCTGTATCTAACAATTTGATTATAAATACTGTCTCTGGTCACGATCTATGTAGCTTCACTATGTAATGTACTCTGTGTATTCCATTTATCTGTTACTAACCCCGGATAGCCCCTGAAAAAGGGGCCTGTATTGGGCTCACCCGGTCAACAACCTTAAATAAATAAATATATACATAAATAAATAAAGTATTCTCCCCCTGTAACTTACTAAATCCCTCCTAAAACAAGCATTTGTCAATGCTGAATGTTGTCTTGCTGACATTGGCATCGGTAGCGAAGGAGTTGAACAGATGCATAATAGGAATGGCAGTGAAGTATGAAAGTGACGTCAAACACCACATCATCCTACAGAGACTGACAGGCACTGAGGTGTGCCTTTGGACATCGGCCATAATGTTCATGGCATTTCAGCTCACCCTACCCTGCAGTGGACAAATATCGCATTGTGCCTTGGGGTCCTCAGGCCTTACGCTCACCCCATTCGGCCATAACACTCATGGCATTTTATCTCACCCTATCCTGCAGACACCGACAAGTGCTGACGTGTGCCTTGGGGTGTTTGGCTTCACAGTCACCCCATTTCATAAGGACATACACTGAAATGGGTTCAGCATTGGAGATTGGGGTGAACTGCGGGGCTGAAGAGTCCCAAGGCACACCTCAATGTCAGAGCTTTGAGGGTGGGGGGGGATGGTATGGTATAGTATGAGCATGACAGCCAGCAATAGAAAGACACACCCCTGATGCCTGTCAGTCTGTACAGGGTGGGACGTTATGGTTAGAAACCCTAATGCTCCTGCCATTTGTTGGTATTTGCACTACAAATTTGCAACACAACATTTTTGTGACCCCACCTCATGGAAGTGTTTGGGACCTCTGCTCATGAATAGTGGCACTGTGATTTTGTTAGTCTGTCCCGAACGTTGATTTCTCACAGCGACTGCACCATTCTGCTCCAGATGTGAGAAAGCACCATTTGGGCAGGATGTGAAAAATGACAGCTGTACCATTCATAGGTCGGTGGGAAGAGATGGCAGTGTTGAAAATCTTGAATGAAAATACTAAAAATGCTCGAATTTACTAGCATACATAGAAACTGTGCAATGCACACTCGTAACACAGTCATTTAATGGATTTATTTCACCAAATTTTCAACATAGGCATTTTGGGACCTCTGCTCATGAACACTGTCACTATGATTTTCTTCATCTGTCGTGACCGTTGATTTCCCACAGCGACTGCACCATAGTGCGTCACTTGTGTGAAAACACATTTCAGGCAGGATCTGAAAAATGCCAGCTATACTGTTCATAATGATGTGTGCAAAATTGACAATGTTCAAAATGTTGAGTGAAAACATTACAAATTGTCGAAGTTATGAGTGTGCATGGAAACTGTGCAATGCACGCTTGTAACATAGTCATTTAATGGACTTTTGTCACTAAACTTTCAACATAAGCATTCTAGGACCTCTGCTTATGAATAGTGTTGCTGTGATTTTTGTAATCTGTCCCGAAAATTGATTTCCCACAGCGACCGCGCTATTCTGCGCTGGTAGTGTGAAAACACATTTTGGCCAGGATGTGAAAAATGACAACTGCACTGTCCATAAGGAGGTGTGAAAAAATGGCAATATTGAAAATCTGGAGTGAAAATATTACAAATTGGCAAAGCTATGAGTGCGAGTGGAAACTGCACAACGCACGCTCATAACACAGTCATTTTTTGGAATTTTTTCACCAAATTTGCAACATAGGCTTTTTGGGAGGCCAGCTCATGAACAGTGACACTGTCATTTTGTTACTGGGTCCTGAAAGGTGGTTCACCGCAATGACTGCAAAATCACCTTTCGCGACTGAATAACGCCACAACAGTGACTGAATGCATGAGGAGGGGTCTCAATAACCACATGTTGAAAATTTGGTGCCAAAATTCCCAAAAATGCCCAAGATGTGCTCCAAAGTAACAAAAAACCCTATTTGTGCTTACCAGCATTTCTTCAGTTTGTGGTCGGCTTTGAAGAGTGCAGACGTGTTCCCGGTCCCCCAAAGATCATCGCGCTGGGCTACGGAGGTAAGTATGGGTGAGGAGGGTATGGGAAAGCAGGGTGCGCAGAGGGTGGGCAGCCACGGACTCAATGAGGGACCCTTTTCTGTTTTACAGGGTTAAAAAAAACCCATTGCGGTACTATTTTTTTTGGCAGGGACATTTGGCACACTGGGGTGGGCTCCCAGCATGCCACCTGTGTGTTTGATGGGAGGGGGGGTCTGTAGTCGACAGGGACTGGGCACCCCCGCCGGCACATACAGAGTTGGGGGGGAGTAGCATGAGCTGAGGGGATTGGGCACCCTCTGCACACAAAATGGGGGCATATTATGCCGCCGTTTGGGCACCTCGCCGGCAAGTTAAATTAGGAAGGGTCATGCTGACGGGGGATTGGGCACCCCTGTTGGCTATCAAAGGGACTGTGAAAGGCAGTGGCTGTCCCTCAGCTTCTGTGGGGACTATGAGAAGCTGACGGGGAAGCCGCCACCATGTTGCTTGATGGGAACACCAGACAAGGCAAGCAGTAATTGGCTCCTGCAATCAGGGACCATCCTGTGGTGCTCCCTGATTGCAGCAGCTAATTTCTTTCAAGGTGGTGGCATGTTTTCTGAACTACTGTCATAGACAGCATACTATGCCATTGGCGCCACAGAGCCTGGCCACAAAAAGCAGTGGTGCCACTGGCTGCAGCAGGACTGCACCTCCAAAACCTGCTTCTCCACTGAAGCAACTACAATATGTTGTCTGCACTGTGCACGCAAGACAACATGAAAAGGGGGGTACCTCCCTACAAATAAACACACACCCTTTCTGTACTTGATTTTGGGGTGGGAAAAGGACTGTTGGACAATGGGACTGTGATGGGCCTGCAGACTCAATGGCAAAGGGAAAGGATAATTAGAAAGCCTTTATAAGGGCTCCAAGCTCTTTTATTTAATACCAAGAGATGTTGATATAACCAGGACCCTATTTTAGGTTTTCTAAGTGATTATGACCAGTTCTCTGAGTCCACCAAAACCAGAAGTGGAGTGATAACCACTTCTGTTCATCAGCCCATAAATACAAATGCCTGTGTGAACACCGATGAGCACAGGGTGGAGGCAACACTGGCAGAGGGAGTGTGTCTGTGTCAAGCAGGGAAGGCAGAAACAGCAGGAAGCTGTGAAACTGAGTATCCAGGTGATTAATATACAGTACTTGTTAGAATTGAAAGTAATGGACATGTGTAGATCCTGTAACATGTATATCTCAGAGGAAGTTAATCGGGGGAAACTGTTTTTGCAAGCATGAGAAAAAAATATGTATACTGGACACAGAAAAAATAATAGTGTATTGAAAGTCAAAATAAAAAAAAAGATTAGAAAGAATTATCAAATTGGAAAGATTTAATATAGATGTGCACAATCTATTGGGTGAGGAGTCTGATGAGAAAGCCCTATTGTGTGGGATAATCACTGTGCCACTCCGCAGTCATTACATCCAGGGTTGTGCTCACCTGATAGGTTGCTGATGTACATGTGACTTCAACATAGTCTGACCCCTCTTTACCAGAAACTTGATCAGACTAGCTCAGTATCAAATGTGCATCTGACCAGGTTTCTGTCCGCTCCTGATATCAATAGGATTTTGTTGGACCCATCTTCACTGACCTAACCAGAAAAATGTTACTAAGGTACATGGAACCGATGGAAGCACCAAGTTTTCTCGTCAGTGAGAATGCCAACCTCCCCCTCAGCTATGGCACAATACCGACACATTGTGAAGTCTCCCTGTCCTTTGCTGTCCTTTTATTTCTTCTTAGTTCCACCAGGATGGCCACCTGCAGACCCCTCCCCCATCTTTCTGCTATCTCCCTCTGTGATTTAATTTTCCCTTTCCAGTCCCTTCAAAGTGCCAATGTTGTAAGTGTCTCAAGCTCTAAAAAAGGCTCAAATAAAAATAATGCTAGGTAGCATGATGCATGACAATTGACTAGAGATGCAGCGAATTCAAATTTTGCCAGCAAAGTGCCGGCAATGTGGGCACTTCACATTGTCATTCTGCTAGGTGGAGTGGCCAATATGAAAGGCTCACTTTGCCTTGTAATTATTACTTTGCATTGTCATTCTGCCTTAGCGTGAAGTAAGGCAAAGTGAAATCAATACTGGCAGCCCCCCACACACACAGTCACCAGAATTAATGTGCATCCCCAAAATGCTACTGTCTTGTGTCCAGAAAATTCCCCAGTGTTGATGAAGTGAAATGAGAGTGTAACAAGAAATGCAAAGTTTCCCAGAATTAATGGTGCACTCGGTCATGTGTGCAGTGGTCACACACAGTCACCAGAATTAATGTGCATCACCAAAATGCTACTGTCTTGTGTCCAGAAAATTCCCCAATGCTGATGAAGTGAAATGAGAGCGTAACAAGAAATGCAAAGTCTCCCAGAATTATTGGCACACTTAGTCACGCGAGCAGTGGTCACACAGTCACCAGAATTAATGTGCATCCCCAAAATGCTACTGTCTTTTGTCCAGAAAATTCTTGACTCCAGATGAAGAGAAATGAGGGCATAAAATGAAAAGAAAAGTCTCCATTTAATTCATACCACACTCAGTCACGCATGCACACACTCCAAAAAGAACTACAGTATGTCCCCTGCTGCTGCTTTTGGAATTTCATGTAATGCTTCTTGACCTGACTGGGCTGATGCACAGTGTCTTGCCAAATGATGTGCCAGAAGGATGACCCAACCATTGAGTTAACCATCCACGATGATGTGATAATGCTGTTGGTTGCCCAATGTATGCTGCACTGATCCCCAACAGGAAGGATGCCCTCTGTGTGTACACTAATACTACCCTTGGTAAGTTAATATACCTGTCATCATCATGATTTTCCATAGAACCTGAGTTGACCTTAAATGTTCTTATCCAATATATGATAAGCTTGCTCGGTTCTTTGCAAATAAGGTGGCTGACATTAGGGTGGAACTGTTGCCATCACACTCTAAGGAAGCGGCTGTGGACAGGTGTGAGATCACGGTGCCTCGGTTTTCCTGGAGTTCCTTCGGCCAGCTGGAGTTCATGGATGTCATTAGGATTATCCAATCTGTGAACCCTACATGCTGTAGTTTGGATCCTGGACCAACCTCCCTAATTTTGGGTTGTATTGATATCATCGGTCCTGTCCTCGTACAGATAGTCAGGTGCTCCCTGGATTCTGGTGAGTTTCCTAGCTCCCTGAAAGAGGCGGCAGTGACACTCCTCTTGAAGAAAGCTACCTTGGACCCTGACTGCCTGGAAAACAATAGACCTTTCTCTAAGCTTCCATTTATTGGGAAGGTGATTGAGAAAGTAGTGGCTGCACAATTGGAAGACCATTTGACCATCCATGACATCTATGAACCCCTCCAGTCCAGATTTCGTAAAAGACAGTACCGAGAGAGAGCTCTAGTTTGGGTTCTCAATGATCTCTTGATGGCTAGAGATTGGAAGAGCCATTCCATCTTGGTTCTCCTCGACCTTTCTTCAGCGTTTGACACCGTAGATCACATGATGTTGATAGAACGACTGAGGTTGCTTTGTGGATTATCTGGAACTGTCTTAAGATGGTTCACTTCATTCCTCACTGGGAGATCACAAAGGGTTGTGTCCGGGGTTTTTTCCTTGGATTCAACTGCTTTGTTGTGTGGGGTGTCTCAGGGTTCAGTATTGTCACCCATCTTATTTGCGGTGTACATGCTACCCATCGGAGACATTGTAAGGAAGTATGGGCAGAGGTTTCACTGTTATGCAGATGATACCCAGCTCTATCTTTCTTTTGCTCCCGACCAGGAGGGAGCTGTCTTGGTCTTTAACAGCTGTCTAAAGGAAATTCAGGAGTGAATGACTTCCAGTTGGCTGAGGTTGAACTCGGATAAGACTGAGGTACTGGTTGTGGACCCGGACCGACAGATAGGGGGGTCGGGTAGTGTTGTGTCATCCGGAATTTTTCTGGGTGGCATTTCTCTCCCGACCTCTGAATGGGTGCGGAACCTGGGGGTAGTTCTTGACGATAGGTTGACACTACATTCATAGGTGTTGGCAGTCATCAAGACTTCCTTTTATCATCTGAGGAATATCACCAGGATTCGGCATCTTGTTCCATCTGCCGATCTGCCTACTTTAGTCCATGCCTTTGTGTCCTCATGCCTGGATTATTGCAACTCCTTTTATCTAGGGCTTTCTGGGGTTGAAATCCATCACCTGCAGCTAGTGCAGAATGCTGCAGCCCGACTTTTGAGGGTCTCTAGAAGATCCTGTCATATTACTCCAGTGCTGTGCAAACTGCACTGGCTGCCACTCCAGTGGCTGATCACCTTTAAAGTTGGCTTGCTGACTTTCAAAGCCCTGCATGATCTGGGCCCAGCCTATCTGAAAGAACTTCTGGTTCCCTATCACCCTGATCGATCTCTCCACTCGGCCGACGAGGGGTTGCTAGAGGTTCCAAGGGTGAATTTGAAATCTTATGGTGCTCGGGCATGCTCGTATGTTGCCCCCATTCTTTGGAACGCTCTACCCCGTCGGTTGCATTAGTACACCTCTGTGGAGGGTTTTAAGAGGGGTCTAAAGACCTTTTTATGGGAAACAGCATTCCCTGAATACTGAATGTTTTAATTGGTTTGCCTGTATTTTTTTTTATGCCTGTTTTAATTGTTATTATGTACAGCACCTAGACATTTGAAAGGCGCCTTATAAATAAAAATTTTTATTATTATTATATATATAGATATATAAATGTAATCATTGCTTTTTTTTTTTTTTGTATCGCAGGTCATATAGTCGAACTTGGGATGTGCATTTCTTGGCTTGATGAGGAATTTTGGCATTGGAATACTGTTAAGCCAGTGAAGGTAAGTATTTTTTTTTCCGGGAGGGCATTTAAAAAAAAGTTAAAAAAGATTCATTAATGTTTTGGTCATCTTTACATGTCTTCAGCGTATAATCAGAACTGAAAAAAAAATTAACTGCTGTGATTTGTAAAGAACGTGATTTGTCTCATGATGAGTGTCTGGTGTGACATGACCAATGATATTAAACTGTAAGGGAATGCGAATACCTATGGCTGTACTTCCCTGACCTGTACCACACAAAACTAACTGATTTGAAAACTCATATCAATGAGTACAATGGAGATTGAAACAAAAACCTGAGATACTACGAAACAGGCTTACATGGAACTAATTACAAAAAACGTATAGTTTTGTGATTCATGAATCGTGACCATGAAGATGAAAACATGATTTCTATCGTGAGTGACTTGTAATGCTCACCCTGACTTATAAACACACATCAATGAGTACAATGTTCATGCAGAGATATGCACTACACCAGTACTCTGAAGGGAAGCCAAACAAACAACTGTGACTTAAGTTACAGATGGAGATTGGGCCCTAAGGAGATGCAAACGCACAGACAGATTAAGATTGCGCTGCACACTCAAGAGATGCAGATGCAAAGGCACAACAACACCTAACCAGTGCTAACAATTCACAAATCCAAATCTGGAAAAGAATACCTTTTGCCTGTTGGGGGGTAGTGCATGGCAGCAACAGTCCACTAAAACTAAAGATAGCACAAACAGTACAAAATTTTCATGCAGGTGTGGTGGATAGCAGGTTCACACTGCTGCAATTACTCTGTGGCACAATAAAATGTGTCTGATTTGAAGGCACGCATCACACACACACTCACACACACACTACACTGCAAGTAATGCATAGCAAATTGAAAACTTCAGTAATATAACCAAATCTTTTAAACAAACTGAAATTATGCACTGCTGCACCACAACTATCAGCAAAAAAGTCAAGAATTACTGTAAATATTACTGTGTGTGCATAAACACAGTTTTACAAGAAACATATAACCAAAACAGAAAGACTGTCTTTTTCTTCCAGTTTTAACCTACCCTCACCACAGATACGCCCCTCCCCCAAAGTACACTTCAAGTGTCTGTCAGTACACAGACTGAATATTCTAAATTAACATTCAAAATCCACACACAAACAATAAACACTCGATGATATGAGCACCGGATGGTTCCTACAATCGATTTACTAAATTTTGAGCAAAAAATAAATGGCTCAAAAAGGCTTTTTTAACAGCTTTTAGAGGATTTGAATCGCAGAGCTCTGAAAGGAAACTGTCTCCATCTTCAGATACATGCACACTACACAGAACTGAGGCTGTGTAGAACAATCTAGAGCCCATGTGACCTGCAACCACATGAATCACTGTAAAATTCACCTTGGAGCTCAATAACAAGGTGAAGTGATGCAAAGTACATTGATTTCAATGTACTTTGCCTTAAAATTGGTGGAGACGTGGTTTGGGGAAGGCTGAATAATGTGAAGTCATTGGTTTCAATGGACTTCGCATTCCTCATTATGATGTGAAGTACTCCACTTCGCGTTACGGATTACTTTGCGGATTCCACATTACTCCGTGAATCACTTTGCAGAGCGAATTTTGGCCACTTCGCCCACCACTACAATTGACTATACATATAGGGCACTGTATGATATGTGGTTTTGCAGCTCTGAATTGATACATGATGCTGCGTTACCAGAAGCAAATTGATAATAGTTAGAAGTGCTTAGTGCTGAATGTTAAGCTACATGTTGGGTTATTCTCAGGATAAAATGAAAACACTGTTAAAAGCTTGTGCTGGCAGGATTGCAGCCATTTACAGACTAAAATACAAAACTGCATCACTTTCCCCAAGTGTAAAGCGCTGGTACTTAACATTGCAACTCATTCTCTCCAGGCATTTAGGTTATAAAAAGTTCTTTTTTTTCTCTGTACTGAAAAAAACACCCCTTTGGTATATTTAATTTAATTGTGCAGCCTTTTTATTAAAAAGAATGGCAGACTACTGAAGGCAGAATGGCTTTGAAATTGTCATGCTTTCTCTGGTAACACTTTATTTTAAGTGTCCTTAACTACACTGTAATTACTGTATAACTATGCTGTAACTTCACTGTAACTACTATGTAGTCACATGTAACTACTGTGTAGTTGTTAACTAGTTTCACATGTGGGTATGTGTAGTTACATAACTTGCATACATGTACAACTACTACAGTCTTCCTTTCAACACAAATCATTTAATCCTGACAAGTGTAACTACACTATACCACACCACTATAGTTAGGGTTGAGTAGGCAGTTTAAGGTTAAACCCCAAATTTTGCACATTAATAACTTTGCAACCATTCAACAGATTTGCACAAAATTTGGAATACCCAGTCTCAGATGATGGATTTCTTGATCTACTAATTTGTGTTTCAATTGGATATGCAGTTCCCACGCAGCAAAGCACCACAAAATGCACTTTTCACCATTGTTTGGCAATTTTTTCAAGATCACGCTGCATGCACACCATTTGGAGTTTTGGCCTGCAATTTTCAGGGTAGCAAGAGGTTATCCTAAGGAACAATTCAGCATTGGTGTGGTGAACAAATATTAATCCATTCAAAAGTTATTCATTTTTGAAATTTCGAGTTCTGAGCATGCTCAGTTCAATCTTTGAGAAAGATGCACAGTATGAAAAGGGATTATGGCTCACAAAAAAGGATTTTGACAGCTCATGAAGAGGGAATTTTAAAATCCCTCTTCATGAGAAAAAATTCCCTTTTCACAAGCCACTAGCTTGTTTTCATTTTTTATCAAAAATAAAATGTTACAATTTTATCTACGGATGTGTTCTGAGGTAAACAAAGCATGGGTTTTGTTCAGGTGTACATCATCTACAACCGATGCCTTTGGTTTACTTTACTTTAGTCACAAAATGCTCATTTTCAAATTTAAAAATCCCTTTTCATGACTCGATTCTGATCCCTTTTTGTTAGCTGTCAAAATCCCTTTTCGTGAGATGACGACCAGATGGCCCTATCTTGTGAAAAAGGATTGACTCACATAAAGGGATTCTGACAACTCATGAAAAGGGATCAGCACATGAAAAGGGATTTTGACAGCTCGCAAAAGGGATTAGTTTTAAAAATCCCTTTTCACAAGCTGTTAAAATCCCTTTCATGAGCTAAAATCCTTTTCAGTAAGACAATCCTTTTCATGAGCTGTCAAAATCCCTGTTCATGAGGGGACAACCAGATAGCCCTACCTCACGAACAGGGATTTCTCACTGACAGGGATTCTGACATCTCATGAAAAGGGATTCAACTCGCGAACAAGGATTTTGGCAGCTCACGAAAAGGAATTTTTAAAGGTTGCTGTTTCTTTGCCGGTTCACTACAAAGAAACGGTTAGGACTTTTGGCTTGAAATTTGCAGGGTACAAAGGGGTTGTCCCACAAATGTGACTTATGCTTGTTCAGTGTAAAAATTGTTAGCAGTTCCAAAGTTGAGACATTTCCCACAAGATAACATTGTGGCGAACATGGTGCCTTTCAGTGCCTGTATCACGAAAATGGTTCAAGATACAAACTTTTTGCTAAGCACAGCTTAGTACACCTTAAGCATGTGTAGAGGTTTCCAGTTCATGATTACAACTGCAGTGGAATTTTTTTATAGTTGTTATGGTTACTGAGATATTGCCAAATTAGTGTTACAAGGGTTCCTTTTCAGGACTTTATGGCTGCATTATGTCTCTGTAATTATGTGTAAGTGGGAGTGCAGGGCTCAGAGGGCTCATGCTCCCACATACACATACCGTTATGCTAAAAATGGGCAGCATGAAAGGAGCGTGGGGCCTGGAGGGCCCACGTTCTCACAAATGCATACGAACTACATAACACTTCTCAAAAAGAAGGGAAATTCATTGCAAAAAAACTTCATTAATGCATCAGTTAGGGTTGAAGTGACAAGAGTAAGGAAATGAGAGGTTAGGATTGACACCCTACACCTCCCCCACCTGACCATCCCACCCCACCCCTGCTGTCCACAGACCAACAGGCCATGGGGGTGTCTTAGGGGCATCATGCCTAACTCTCATCCCATTCTGTTATACTGATCCATGTCAGCTTTCTTACATATAGAATGGGGTAGGAGTTAAGGCCAATGACCCCAATACACACCTCATTGCCTATTGGTCTGTGGACGGTGGGGTAGGGTGATCAGCAGGGGGAGGTGTTAGGGTGTCAATGCTAATGTCTCATTTCCTTGCTTTTGTCACTTCAACCCTATCTGATGCATTAACAAAGTGTGTGTGTATATATATATGCTCCCAGATCACTCCCGGGTAGTGCCTAGTGGGCCTTACCCGATTACCAAAGACTATATATATATATATATATATATATATATATATATATATATATATAGATATACACGTCCAAGTTTTGTTCTGGTCGGATTTGCAGATTCTGAAATCCAGATAGTGGAAAAACCCTAAACGTCACCACGTTTCACAGTTTTTTTCTTGTCGCACTGTGCAGAAACAGTGTTGAATTGTGGTCTGAATGGTAGAAAGGGCTTCAGTGATAGAACAGGACAGCATTTATTTGGTGAAAAAATAATCTGTTCAAAAGTTATAGCATTTTTAGGGTCCCATTATTTTCAATGGGATTTTTAATTTTCAGGATAGCTGCACTGTGCAAACCAGGATCCTGGTTCATCAAGGGCCAATCCTGATTCACCAGTTGTCAATCCTAGCTCACCCAAAAAATTCCTTGCTCATCAGCCACTGTCTTGTTTTTTGATTCCCTCCCCCCAAAAAAGGGTCAGAACTCTGTCCAGTGATATCTCTGTCATCTATGAAAGTGTGATTTCCGGTCATCGGGAGCAGATCACCTTTGCTGTGTGGTTTTACAGGTCTGGGCACCCCCAGAAACTTGTTTTTTTTTTTAAATCCTTGTTTGCCACTTGCTAAATTCCTTTCTGCCATCCTGGTTCATCAGTGGCAAACAAGGAATTCAGCTGGCAGACAAGGATACTGGTCTGGCCATATGGTCATCCAAAATGGCTGACCAGATGGCCAGAACAGGATCCTTGTCAGCCAGTGATGAACCCGGATGGCAACCAAGGAATTTGGCTGGTGGACAAAGTTTCCTGTTTGGCCATCTGGTCATCCAAATTGGTCGACCAGATGGCCAGACCAGGAATTCTTGTCTGCCAGTCGATTGATGAATCATGGTGGCAGACAAGGAAAGGAGATGATGAGCAAAGATTGCTTCAGCCATCTCCTTGTTTAAAAAAACTGTTGGAGAAGTGTTGCAGGACTATGTGGTCCCATTATATACCCTTAGCCCTAGTGTCTAGTGGCACCCCCAAAATTCTTAAATTATTTATAATTGATTTTATTTTTTAGTGGCATTCTGCCACTTATAATTTTTATTTAAAATATAAGAGCCCTGGTGTCCAGTGGTACCCCCCCCCACTCTTCCATGCCACAGTATTCATTGGTGGGAGTGGCAATCCACCAGTTTTTATTTTTTCCCCCTGAAAGGAAGAAAACCATCCCTTATTGTCTTTTGCTCATTTGGAGCTGTGAATAATGAAAAATGTCCACCACCAATCCTGCCTATATCCCCCAACAAACCCCCCAGTCTACAGCTACCTCCTCACATTTCTCCTGATGTCCTCCCAGACCGCCACTTACCTGAGGAGGTCCCAGGTCGAGACCCATCCTGGCAATCAAATGGTGAACAAGGAAAGGAGATGGCGAGCAAGGATTGCTTCGGTCATCTCCTTGTTCTAAAAAAACTGTTGGGGAAGTGTTGTGTGGCTATGTGGTCCTATATAAATGTGTATTTTCCCCCTTAACCCTTGTTATCTAGTGACCCCCCCAAAATTCTTATATTATTTATTTTTTATTTTTTTTAGTGATGCTCTGCCACTTATATTTTTTTATTTAAAATATAAGAGCCCTGGTATCTAGTGACACCCCCTCACCCTCCCATGCAACAGTATTAATTAGAAGCAGTGGCAATCCCCCAGTTTTTTCCCCCTGAAAAGAAGAAAACTGTCCCTCATTGTGTTTTGCTCGTTTGGAGATGTGAATAAAAAAAAGTCCACTACCGATTGCTCCCATATCACCCACTTGACCCTCTGCTCTGCAGCTACTTCCCCACACACCTCCTGATGTTCCCTCAGACCACCAGTCACCTGAGGAGGTCCCAGGTTCCAGACCCGCTCCGGCAATCAAAGACATGTCTTGCTGCTGGAACCGGTGACTGCAATGTGAACTAAGGTAAATGCAGCCCTATGTATTTCAATGGGGGAGGCTTGAACTTTTGCCAATAACTTGGCCATTGTTTAACATTTTGGCCCCAGATTATCAACATGGAGCCTTGGGGAATACACCTCATGAACAGTATGACTGTCATTAGGCAACTCTTGCTGTAAAAGTGATTTTGCATTCGGTTGGTGAAATCACCTTTCCAGTGGGATTTGCATAGTGACAGTCATATTGTTCATCAGATGGGGTCATAAGAAGGCTATGCAGTAGCCACAGACATGGTCAGATATTTCCAGATATCTAGTGAAATTTCTAAATAGTTTCTCTCTGCTGCCCTTACAGTGGCAATTCAGAAAGCATGAGATTTCTCTAGAAATAACTCAGAAATTTCAGGAAATATCTGACCACGCCTTTGGCTGTGACTGTATGTTGAAAAAATCTTGGGTCAAAATTTCAAGAAATGGCTGTGTTATGAGCATTTGGTGCTATCTCACTATGCACACTCGTAACTTTGGTAATTTTTTATATTGATGCCCCATATTTTCAGCATAGCCTTGCTATTACCCCACCTCATGTATGTGACAGCTGTCATTGCTCAAATCCTGGCCAAAATGTGTTCTCACACTTGTGGCACAGAATGGCATTGTGGCTGCACAGAATTACATTTTTATGGGGATTTGACAATGTTCTGTACTAGGTGCATGTGGTCAGGTCATAAGAAGGCTATGTTGGAAATTTGGAGTCAAATAAGGATATTGTTATATTATCTCAATGGAGGGATGGGAGTGCGGGGTCCAAAGGAAACAGTGCTCCCACTGAACAATGAGAACACAGTTATGCTATGTCGATGGAGGGATGGGAGTGCAGGGTCCAAAGGACCCTACACTCCCACAGTAAAATGAGGATACTATTTTGCTAGCTCAAAAAGTAAGGAAATTAGTAGCAAACACTTTGTTTATGCATCAGTTAGGGTTGCCGTAACAACAGTAGGAGAAAAGAGGTGTTAGGGTTCCCCAATAACACACCACCCTTGCTCTGTGGAGATCAGGAGGTGTTGGGGGATGGGGGTGGCATTAGGGTCACCAACCCTAACACTCACCCCATTCCATTGCAAAATAAGCTGGTGGTGTGTTATGGGGAAACCCTAATACCTCATTTCCCTACTTTTGTCGTGGCAACCCTAACTGATGCATTAATGAAGTTTTTGCATCATATCTATATATTCATGTCTCATTTCCCTACTTTTGTCACAGCAACCCTAACTGATGCATTAATGAAGTTTTTGCATCATATCTATATATTCATGCCTCATTTCCCTACTTTTGTCTATGCAACCCTAACTGATGCATTAATGAAGTTTTTGCATCATATCTATACATTCATGCCTCATTTCCCTACTTTTGTCGTGGCAACCCTAACTGATGCATTAATGAAGTTTTTGCATCATATCTATATATTCACGGCAAAAAACTGTGTTTAATGCATCAGTTAGGGTTAAAGTGACAAAAGGGAGGAAATGAAACATTAGGGTTGAGCTCCTAACCCTCCAAACACACAACCCACACACCCATTCTCCACAGACTGACAGACACCAGGGTATGCCATGGGGTCATGTGGACCAACTCTCACCCCATTCCATGTGTAAGTAGGTTGACATGCTACAGTAAAGGAGAATGGGGTGATAGGCCTCATGACCCCATGGCACACCCTGGCATTTGTCAGTCTGTGGAGGATGGGTGTGTGCATTGTGTGGGGAAGTTTGGGCTCAACCCTTACATTTCATTTCCTCACTTTTGTCACTTTAACCGTAACTGATGCATTAAATGCCATTAATTTTCTTACTTTTTGGAAAAAGTGTAATATAACTAGTAAAAAACATGTATGGGTGGGAGTGCGGGGCCGAAACCAACTTGCCCATTTCTGCATAACAATTACATCTATGGGAGCGCAGGCACTCCGGGCCTATGCTCTCACTTATGCATAGCTACAGAGCCATACAGCAGCCCTATAGGGCACCGAATGCTTGCAACAGTAATTTGTCCATATCTTGGAAACCGTAACAGCTAGAAAAAAAATCAAGTGTCATTGTAATCATGACAGTGAGTAGTTTACGTGACATCAATCCACCAAACCTGCATCTTGCATTGTTTCTGAGATAAGGGCACTGAAAAGCACTGCACAGGCACTCTTTGAACCCTTGTGACAGTAATTTGACAATATCTCATAAACCATGCAACCCATGAAAAAAATTCCACTGTGAGATAAATCCTAGTCCATGGCCTAAGAAAATCTTAGTCCACGAGGGGACATCTAGTCACACCAATCTGGGCCATCTGGTCATCCCCAGGGACATCTGGTCATGAAATTCTGGCTATCTGGTCATCCCCTCACGAATGAAGCTTGCAGACTAGGATCGTCTCATGGACCAGGATTTTGCAGGCTCACAAAAGAAGATTGTTAGCGAGTCACAAAAGAAGAATTTTTAATTTAAAAAAAACTATTTTTTGACAGAAATGAAGCAAACCAAAGGCATGGCTTTGTAGAGAGGGTCACCCTGAAGAAAACCCATGCCTCATTTGGCCCAAAAGTCACCCGTGGAGAAAGCTACGACATTTTGTTTGACTAGAAAACTAAAAACAAGATGGCGGCTCACGAACTAAGAATTTTTCTGATGAACTAGGATTTTTCTTCATGAGGTAGAAAAATCCTTGCCTGTGAGGCAGTTCTTAGGTTGCAAAATATGCATATAAATTTGGACTGAACTGAGCATGCTCAGAACTCAAAAATTTAAAATTGTATAACTTTTGAACAGATTAATATTTTTTTACCAAACTAATGCGTGATTGTTCCTTGAACCAAACTCTTTCTATGTTCCAAATTTCAGGCTAAAAGACCACATGGTGTGGTCGCAGTGCCATGGGCAAAAACACATCAAAACTGGTGAAAAGTGCATGTTTTGGCATTTTGCTGTGCAGAAACCGTATGTCTGACCAAAATACAACTTGGTAAATCAAGAGATCTACCATACCAGACCACACATTCCAAATTTTGAGCAAATTCATTGAATGGTTGCAAAGTTATTAATGTGCAAAATATGAGGTTTGAAGCTTGGACTGTAGAAAGAGGTTGAGACAAGGAACAATCCAGCATTGGTTTGGTAAAAAATATTAATAATTCCAAAGTTATCAAATTTTTAATTTTTGAGTCCTGACCATGCTCAGTTCACTCAAAAATGTATATGTATATTTTACGAAAGATAAATGGTCTCACGGTCAAAGATTTTGTCAGCTCGCGAAAGAAAAATCCTAGTCCGTCAGAAAAATAATTTGTTCACAAGCCACCATCTTGTTTTTAGTTTTCCAGTCAAACAAAATGTCATAGCTTTCTCCACAGGTGACTTTTTGGCCAAATGAGGCATGGGGTTTTGTTCAGGGTGACCCCCTCTACAAAGCCATGCATTTGGTTTGTTTCATTTCTGCCAAAAAATAGGTTTTTAAAAATTAAAAATTCTTCTTTCATGACTCGCTAATGATCTTCTTTCATAAGTCTGCAAAATCCTGGTCCACAAGAAGATCTTAGTCCATGAGATTTGTTCTTGAGGGGATGTCAAGATAGCCAGAATTTCATGACCAGATGTCCCTGGGGGCAACTAGATGGTCCAGATTGGCGCAACCAGATATCCGCTTGCAAACTAGGATTTTGTTAGGTCACAGAGTAGGATTTACCTCACGGCCAACGATTTTGCTATCTCATGAATGAAACATTTTTAAAGGTGTAAAAACTTTTGAATTGCATAGCTCATTAACAGTTTGGTCTTTTTACTTGAAATTTACTGGGTGTTGAGGGGATGCCCTAAAGGCATAAATTATGCTGTTTAGGTGTTGGGAAATGAAGTGGTTGCATAGATATGCCATGACAAAATTGATATTTTCTCCATAGGATTACACTGCGGTGTCTGTCATGCATTTCAGTGCCGTTATCTCAAAAACGAAGTGAGATGCAGAGTTTTCACTACAAGTGGCTCAGGTCACCAATAGGTGACCTTTGCCTCTGGAACAAGATTTTAAACCATAGAGTAATCCTGCAGTGGAATTTTTTTCATAGGTTGCACGATTAATGAGATATTGCGAAATTTGTGTTACAAGGGTTCCTTACCATATAGAGCTGCTGTATAGCTATGCATAAGTGGGACCCATGCTCCCACAGATGCATATTTTTATGCAGTAATGGGTAATTAGCAGGCCTTGAGGCCTGAATGGCGACTCCCACTATGTTTTTACTAGTTATATTATACTTTTCAAAAAGTAAGGAAATTCATGGCAAAAAAACTACATTTAATGCATCAGATAGGGTTAAGGTGACAAAAGAGAGGAAATGAAATATTAGAGTTGAGCATCTAACCCCCCCACAACCCACACACCCATTCTCCACAGGCTGACAGACACCAGGATGTGCCATGGGATCATGAGGCCTAACTATCACCCCATTCTCCCTTACTGTACCATGTAAACCTCCTTACACATGGAATGGGGTGAGAGTTGGGCCTGATGACCCCATGGCACACCCTGGTACCTGTCAGTCTGTGGAGGATGGGTTTGTGGGGGAAGGTTAGGTGCTCAACCCTAGCATTTAATTTCCTCACTTTTGTCACTTTAACCCTAACTGATGCATTAAACACAGTTATTTGCCATGAATATAAATATATATACTGTATATATAATATATATATATATATATATATATATATATATATATATATACACACATATAAAACAGGGTGGGGTGCCACTAGACTCCAAGGGCCAGATTTTCAGATGGTGACACAGGGCTTGTGGCAATCCCTGCACCACAGGACTTTGAATTCAGTGGTGCATCAGCCCCTTTTTCTGCAACTGCACCTAAATTTCCAATCTTGGGTGCAGTTGTGACAGTTTCCATGCTTTATGGCAGCTTGCGCCAAATACCTGGCACAAGTTCTGTTACTTAGGCTCCCAGGAGTGGTGCAGGCTAGACCACAAAAATGTGGCCTAAGGTCCTGCGTGTAGTGCAAGGGATGTCAAATCCTGATCATCAGCTGGAAAATGCTGCAAACCCCGTGTACCATCTGTTCTGCGCACTGGGGGCTTGTGGCATTCCTGCAGCTTTGAAAATCTGACCCCAAGGATGTTTCCCATGGTGGGTCAACAGCTAAAAAAGAATTAATTTAAATATATAAAAAGGCATAAACCACACACAAAAAGGATATTTTTTTACCAGGTGGACTCCTCTTCCACCAGGCGAAATCCTTTTCCACCAGTGGCAGAAAAGGATTCCATCTAGCGAAAAAGGATCCTTTTCCACGATGAGATGGCCCCATTTTCCATGACCAGATGGCAGTGAATTATTTTTCATGATGAGATGGCCATGGAAAAAATCCTTCTTCACCATTTACATTCCTTTTTTGCCATTCCTTGTTTGTCATGTGAAAAAGGAAAATAGCTGGCAAAAAAAAAGATTTACCCTTTTCCCTGCTAGATGTCCCTTTTGCCAACCAGATGGCAGAGCCATCTAGTCATCAAAAGGGGCATTTGGTCAAAAAAAGAGGAAATTCCTTTTCACTAGCCAATTCCCTTTTTCGCATGATGCACAAGGAATTTCCAAAAAGGAAGTTAGCGAGTGATGAAAAAAGATTTAAAAAGAAAAAAAAAATTCTACGGGCATACGCATATCAGAACCCACAAATAACTGCTCATCAACTCCCAATGAGCAAGAAACATAGTTAGATGGCTCAGACAGACATCCCAGGTAGAGTTTTGACAGTTTTTTGGGTCAAAATATAAAAACAAGATGACAGCTCACGAAAAAGGATTTATTTTCTGGTGAGCAAGGACTGAGCCCTGGCAAATAAGGAATGCCCCCTCACAAACAAAGATACTTTTTTGTACCATGCAGCTATCCTGAAAAAATTATTTATTTATTTATTTATTTATTGAAATGTTTCACCACGAGGGCACACTGAACAACAAGTTGTTCATCTCACGGTGTGACCTGGGGGGAGAGGTTACATAGGGTTGTGAAGGATGATCAGTTACAATAGTATGTGGGTAGTACAAACAATATAACATTGTAAGATTGTGCAACAGTTGGAACACAAGATATTGCACAATAAACAGTAATGGAACATTGGGTAAATTACAATACATGTCCAAAATCATACAAAAGGACATATAAATGTACAAAACAGTAATAATGCAATAGAACCATTTATAGTGCATGAGTGTACCAGGAGCAGGCTTGAGGTAGTACGCAAGTGCTGTTGGAGTAAAAAGGATGGGGTTAGGTTGTGCACACTGGTGACCCAGAAGGGCAGGTGCAGAAGAGAGGGGGGAGAGGCAAGAACTGAATATGAGGAGAAGGGGTCACCATTTCCTGATTTCCCCCTTCAGGCTATTGAGAACCCTGATGGGAGGGGGGTCATGGTAGGAAGGCAGAAACTGGGGGATAGGTATTAAGGTAGGTTAAATCAGGAACAGTTTAGGGAAAGGTAATTGTGTAGGGCAGAGGTAAGGGAGTAGTTGGAGGATGAGTGTCATATTTCAGAGGGTGAGAATTCCAGATTTTAGGGAAACGATGGGCGAAACCAGTCTGACTGATGAGGGTGGAACGGCAGGGAACCAAAAGGTACGGGTGTCATTTGATCTGAGAGAGTGGGTGGAGGAACAGGAGTGGATAGACAGGATGAGAGATAGGAGGGGAGCCCCCCGAACCAGAATTTGGAGGTTAATTTGGCACAGTGAGAGATGTGTCTATGAGATAGTGGAAGGAAGGTTAGAGAGCGATAGAGTTCACAGTGGTGGGAGCGAGAAGGGGAGTTAATAGCAAAGCAGCAGAAGGAGTTAAAGAGAGTGTTCAACTTGGTCAAGGAAGATTTGGGAGCAGCACCATAGACTACGTCACAGTAGTCAAAGATGGGGAGTATCATCTTCTGGACAATTTTGTGCCTCACAGTCATGGGGATGCAACTACAATTCCTGTACAGAGCACCATGCTTGGGGTGCAGTTTCTTCAGGATAGCATCGATATGCACAGAGAAGTTGAGGTGCTGGTCCAGCCAAACTCCCAGATATCTTAATGAGGAGGTGTCCTCCAAGATGGTCCCATCAAGGGTGTGGAAGGTGGGTAGGGCCGGGAGCCTAAAGAGTCTCTGCCTGGTGCCAAAGGTCATTGAGACTGTCTTCTTGGCATTTAGAAAAAGTAGGTGAGAAGCAAACCAGAGCTGAACTCGGTTGAAGTCATGCTGTAAGCTATTTTGCACAGCAGCAGGGTTTTTGCCAGAACTGTACAAAACAGTATCGTCAGCATACATGTGGATAGAACAGGATGAACAGGCTGTGGGAAGATCATTAAGGAAAATGGAGAAGCGTAGGGGACCAAGCACTTAGCCCTGAGTGACACCAGTGTTGATGGGGAGCGGAGGGGAGATGGAATCAAGGATTCTCACTAACTGGGTCCTGTCAATGAGATAGGATTTAAACCACTTGGTGGCTGATGGAGGAAGGCCAGCTGAGAAGAGTGAATCAAGAAGCAGGGGATGGGAAACAGTGTCGAAAGCTTTGGCTAGGTCAACAAAGATGGCCAAGGTGATCAAGCCATCGTCCAGCCCAGAAAGGATGGAGTCAGTAAGCCTGAGGAGGGAGGTGGTTGTTGAATGGTTCTTCCAAAAACCAGATTGGAAGGGGGTGAAGAAGAAGGAATCAGAGCGGAAGGGTGATAGTTGAGAGAGCACTAAATGTTCTTGAAGTTTGGCAAGGGTAGGAAGGAGGGAAATGGGGCGATAGTTGCCAGGAGTGGATGTGTACCACCCATGGGGAGAGGAAGGACTACTGCATGTTTCCAGGATGAGGGTACTTGGGCAGAAATTAAGGACAGGTTAAGGATTAGGGAGATAGGATAAGCAATTGCAGGAGCAGAAAGGTAGAGAAGTTTAGGATCAAGCTCATCTGGTGAGGAGCCTTTAGAGGAGTTGAGGGATAGGAGAACATTAAGAGCTTTGTCAGAGGAGATAGTAGAAAAGGAAAATGGGGGAGGGGTAGGCACTG
The DNA here is from genome assembly GCA_016271365.2 of Neoceratodus forsteri. Lineage (NCBI taxonomy): Eukaryota > Metazoa > Chordata > Ceratodontiformes > Ceratodontidae > Neoceratodus > Neoceratodus forsteri. Next base: position 743,498,602 of record CM028133.1, on the reverse strand, counting down.
GCTGAGGTGAAGGGCTGAAGTTAGTAGGTGGCAATGGGGAGAGGTAATTTAGAAGAGATGTGGCACACAAGGTGTAGTAGGCATTAAATTAATTGGCCACAGAGCCAGGGTTGGAAACTAGGGAGTTATTTATTTTGAGAACTAGAGGGGGAAGGGGGAGAGAATAGGGCATGAACTACCCTCCAGAATTTAGATGGAGAGTTAGTGTTAGTCAGGAATAAGGAGTTGAAATAATCAGACTTAGCCAGTCTAGTAGCTTTAGTACATGAATTGTGTAGCATTCTGTACTTGGCATAGTCGTTTGGATGTTTAGTGGATTTGTGTTGTAACAGAGAGAACCCCCCCCCCCCCCTTCACAGTATAATTGCTGTAGGTATTATCTTTATTTTCAGGATAATCTGGAATGTACATTCCTTTCCTTTTTGGTCTCCTTATTATGTTGTTCTATGTTCTGTTTGTTGGGCTGGCCACCCATTTTGTGAAAACTGTTTGTCTTGTCATTTGTTCTTCTTATCTTCCTTCAAGTACACTCCAGACCCCTTTACATAAGAATATATAATATCCTGTAATTATTTAGCACCCTAAAGATGCTAGGTGCCTAGGTATGGGTTTTTTCTACATAGACAATTTATGTGCAAATGACCGCGGTATCATGGTGTAGCGCTAAGCTTCGTACTCCGCTTGTTAAACAAGAAGAACACTCCGTGTATGCTTTTTGTTAATGTTGTAAAAAAAGACTCAGTTTCGGTACTTATAGTCGCTCCCTGTACTCAGACTTGCTTTAATTCTGGCTTTCAAGCCATCCTGAGGTTGCAGAAAGATGAACAGCTGGGGAAGACATAGCGATAGTGCAAGCTCCGGTAAATGGTTACCACTTGAATGCTCGCACTATCGCGAAGGAACATTTACTTGTAAAGTAGGAGCGGTTTAAAGTAAGCCATGTAAAACTGTCCAGAAAGTTTATCTTACCCCCTTTTCTCTTAGAAACTGAACGAGTGGATAGGTTTTTTGGAAGTTTTCTAACACGAAGATAATGCCTGGTCTAGTTTCCAAAGCTTTGCAGTTTCAAGGGCTCCTCCTCCTGTTGCAGCACTCTCTAAGAGCCGGCCGGCCAGAATCAACATTCTTTTGTGCTGCTAACTGGAGGGGCGGTCCTTCTAAGCTCTTTTGTACAAATTAAAAGTTCACAAAAGACTGTAATGACCTTATAAACAGTCTGTAAGATGTGGTTAGGATTTAAATCTATAATTTTGTATAAATAAAAATTCCTTAATGCTTTCTTTAAAAACATAATTCACTAAAGGTAATATTAAGGGTGGAGTTATTGTGTCACATGTTTGTAAAAGGTATAAACACTGACTACCTAGAGAAGTCAGTCAGTGAGTACAAGGGTGTGGAACTAGCAACACCCTGATGTGAGCTAGCTGTTACTAGCTGCTGATTACGTTTATGATTTTTTTTGTTTTATTGATATTAAGTCTGCTGTTTAAAAATAAACCTAAGTTTCCTTTTGCTGCTAATTTTGTCTGAGTGCTTCATCTTTATCCCACACCAGCTTACATTTGGTTGGCGACCTACTGCTAGATCTATGATCAGATCCTGATGAATATGTTATGCACTCAGATAAGGCAGAAGAGCGGACTGTGATCACCACAAGGTCCATTGTGCAGAAGTTGGATTTGCCATTATTAACCGGTCTGGAACCAGTGGTACGCAGAAAGGTGGCCAAGAAAGAAGCAGAAGGGGAGATCTTGATGATGGAAGATGTTAAGGCAGCTGAAAGAGGTGCCCAAGCAGCTGGACCTGAGATGGAGGAACCTCCAGAAAACCCCCATGAACTGCTCTGTTGGCTATGTCTCCGACAAGTGGAGGTGGAGAAAGAAAGGGAAAGGGATCGAGCAGAAAATGCCACCCATTGGACAGATACCCTGTGTGCCATACAGGCTCTGGGCACTGCGAGACCTCCATCAGCACCTGTGGTAGGACAAAAAGATATAAAATTGGTAAAAATGGCTGATTCTGATGACATTGAGGCATATCTTATGACATTTGAGAGGGTGGCCATGGCCTGCGCTTGGCCTAGAGACCAGTGGGTTATTAGGTTAGCCCCCTATTTGACTGGGGAAGCACAATTAGCCTACAGCCATATAGATATTGCACATGTCAATGACTATGACTATATTAAGCAAGCTATCCTAAAAAGATATGATATATGCACTGAGACATACAGGCAACGTTTTAGAGCCTATAAATTTCAATCTACTGACACCTCCCAAGATGTATGCAATCATTTAAAAGACTTATGTCATAAATGGTTACAACCCAACATAAGAACCGTAGCACAAATATTGGCGAGCATTGTCTTAGAACAATTTCTCCAAGTATTACCCCAAGATGTGCAATTGTGGGTAAAAGAACACCGCCCTGAAACCTCTGACGTAGCTATATGATTGGCTGAGGACTATTTAACTGCCAGGCCTCAACGACCTAGGACATTTACGAACCCTAGGAATCAATCAGCTATAATAAAACCTTCTTCATCTAGTACTGCCCCTCAGACACAAACTAGTGGTACCTCTGGGGGCAAAGATTACAGCAAAACAACTAAAGGATATAATCATGATATCATATGTCATGAGTGTAAAGCAAAAGGGCACATCGCTAGGTTTTGCCCGAAAAAGAAAATAGATGCAATACACTTAGTACTTGCCAATTGGGGGCATTATCTAACGACTGTGAAAATTAGAGAAACAGTAGTATCTGGCCTTGTTGATTCAGACAGCAAGCAGACTTTGGTTCATGCCTCCCAAATGGAAAAACCAGAGCCAGGGGAACCAACTACTGGTGTAAAGTGTATACATGGGGATATTCACTGGTACCCGTTAAGACAAATTGAAATGCAAATAAATGGGACACTGCTGAAAATGAAAGTGGGCATAGTACCCCATTTACCAGTACCCGTGATAATTGGACATGACTACTCCCATTTTGATTCTTTGTTGAATACAAACATAGGAGCTGCTACCACCCGAGCACAAGTTCAACAAGGAAAAGAACTGGGGCAGTTATTCCCTTTTGAGGATGACATATTTGGGGTAACCGGAAAAGACAAGAAAAGCAAAATGCAGAAGAGAAAAGATGTATGGACTCTTAAGAATGCTGGACTTGGTATATTAAATGAAAAATGTATGTCGGATAACAAAGAGTTTATAGAAATGCAAAAAAATGATGTGACACTAACACCATTCTTTTCACAGGTGAATGTGAAAACTGAACCTCATCAACCCCACTACAAAATTGAGAACGAACTATTGTATAGGGTGTATACCAACCCTCAAACTGGAGAAACGGTAGAGCAATTAATGGTGCCCTTACCCTATAGAAATAAGTTGTTGAATATCGCCCATGACATCCCTTTAGCAGGCCATTTAGGTAGGGACCGTACACTGAAACGTCTTCTGTACAGATTCTTTTGGCCTGGCATCCACGAGCAGGTGGCTGAATATTGTAAAGCTGCTCTGAATGCCAGCAGGTAGAAGCAATAGGTCGGAAAGACAAAGTACCTCTAATACCTATGCCTTTGGTTAGTAATGTGTTTGAAAGAATAGCAATGGATATAGTAGGTCCCTTCCTAGAAGCACAAAGGGAACCATTTTATTTTGGTAGTAGTGGATTACTAACAAAATATCCAGAGGCTATTCCCCTTAGTAGTGTTACTGCCACCAGAATAGCTGAGGAATTGGTAAAGATCTTCAGTCGGATGGGAATTCCTAAAACCATCCTAACTGATAAGAGGTACCAATTTCTGTTCTAAGTTGTTACAACGTTTGTACCAGGTGTTTGGTATAGAAGCTATTTTTACTACACCTTACCACCCTCAAACGGATGGGCTGGCTGAACGTTTTAACCAGACAATGGAAAAAAATGTTAAAAAAGTATGTACTAGAGGAAGGAAAAAAATGGGACTCATATCTACCCTATTTGATGTTTGCTTATAGGGAGGTTCCTCAGGCGTCTGCAGGACTTTCCCCGTTTGAGTTATTATACGGCCATAATCCAAGGGGTCCTTTAGCATTATAAAAGAAGAGTGGGAAGACAGAACATGTAAACAAAAGATACAACCCTTAGAATATTGGCAGCAATTATGCCAAAGATTAATGACATAAGTGCAAAAAACCCACCAGATTAATTTACAACAACAATTGAAACAAAAAGGCTATTATGATAAAGGAACGAGACATGAAGTATTTAGAGAGGGATATAGAGTCTTACTATTGTTGCCTTCCTCTAACAACAAACTAATTATGAGTGGCAAGGCCCTTATAAGATCATAAAACGTATGGGCCCAGTAACCTATGAGGTCAAGCTGCCAGACAAAAAAAATCAAACATCGGGTCCATCATGTAAATTTATTAAAACAATGGGTAGATAGGTCCCCCCATATATGTAACTATATCCATCCCGAGAACTCTGAATCTGAATTGGACTTAGCATATCAAAGAATAGAGAATACGGGAGATTTGTCAGAGGTACACATAAATCCAGACTTAACACCTGAACAGGTTGTCACTTTGCAGGCTGTGTTACACCCATTTCAGGCCCTGTTTACAGGAACACCTGGAAAAGTTAAAAATGCTGTCCATCATATTGTGGTGACAGAAAACATACCCATAAGGCAGAAAACGTATAGAATACCTGAAAGAGTATGGAGAGATGTAATACAGGAGACCAAAAAGATGCAAGACCTAGGAATAATTGAACCCTCCCACAGTGAATGGAACTTTCCCATGGTGGTAGTAAGGAAAAAGGAAGGGGATATCAGAATTTGTCTTGATTTTAGACATTTATATCCAGTATCAGAGTTTGACAGCTACCCGATGCCTCAGACTGATGACATCTTAGATCATTTGGGTAAAGCCCAATACATCAGTACATTGGCTCTGAATAAGGGATACTGGAAAATTCCCCTGGACCCAAAAGATAAAGAAAAAAACACGTTAAGTACACCTATAGGCCTTTACCAATTTACCATAATGCCTTTTGGCCTACACGGCGGCCCTGCCACATTCCAGCGAGTTATGGCTAGCATATTACAACCTCATGCAGCGTACAGCGCAACTTACCTAGATGACGTGGTGATATTCAGTAACTCATGGGAGGAACATATGCATCATCTGGAGGCAGTATTATTAGCCCTGTCTGAAGCCGGGTTGACTATACATCCCTCCAAATGTTCCCTGGCAATGCAGGAAACCAGATATCTTGGGTTCCAAACTGGAAACCGGATAGTGAGTACAAGGGTGTGGAACTAGCAACACCCTGATGTGAGCTAGCTGTTACTAGCTGTTGATTACATTTATGATTCTTTTTTGTTTTATCGCTGTTAAGTCCGCTGTTTAAAAATAAACCTAAGTTTCCTTTTGCTGCTAATTTTGTCTGAGTGCTTCATCTTTATCCCACACCAGCTTACATGTGTTTTCTCCAGGCCCGATCACACTCCCTGAAGCAGGCCAGTAGTTCGGGGTGATCCAGGGGGTGAAGCCCATGGACTCTGGTCGTCTGAAAGGAGCAAAGGCATTCCAGGTGGCAATGAATTTATCCTTAAAATAGTCAAGTGCATGAGTCGGCAGAAATGGTAGTGAAGAGGTGGGTCCAGTCACAGAGCTGATTGGGGTAAGGTCTAAGGATTTAAAGGACCGGAGCTGTATGATTTTAGGGGGAGGTTTGGGGTGATGAACCTTATGTACAATGTAAATGGCGGTGTGGTCACTAAGAGCATCGGGGAGGAGACCAGATTTAATGATGTGGTGCAGGTGGGTTGTGAGTGCCTAATCAAGCAGGGTGTGGTTTTGTGTTTTGGGATTAGGGCATGTGGGCTCAAGTATAAGTTGAGTGAGGTTTAGAGCAGCGATGTCATTGCATTGCTTTTTTAACTTGGAAGGCAACCAATTTAGATTCACGTCACCCACTATGAAAAGTTCACCAGATTGCGAGAGGGAGGTGATATTGGCTAAGAGTTCAGTGTGACCGAGGGGTTGAATGTTTGGGTGGCAATAGATGCCTGCCACAGAGACTGGGATTGAGAATGGAAGGCTAATGCAGGTGACAAGGACTTCATAGGTAGCTGGGATGGAGGTAGCTAGGGTGGTAGAAAACTACAATGAGGACAGGATATACATGGCCACTCCCCCTCCACAAGCCGATCAATCTTGTCTGGTGATGGAATACCCAGGGATAGCAATGGCACTGTCAGGAGTGCTTTTTTTGAGTCATGTCTCAGTAATAATTAGGATGTCTGTGGTGTGTGAAATAATAACAGTTTGTAGGAGGTTGTTTTTAGGTAGCAGGCTGCAGATCCTCAGGTGGAGAGCAGCTTCAACCCATTAAAGCAGGACACTGCAGCACAGGAGCTAGCACACTAAAACTAGCCGAAACAGGAACCAAAACAAAAAAAACAAAAGGAAATCCAAAACACTTCTGATCATAGGAGACTCCATGATTCAGGGAGTTGATACCTATCTCTCTAGCCAGGGTAATGATCAGATGTCTCCCAGGTACATCAGCATGGAGAGCCACTGACCACATTGCTAAAATTGTTCAGGAAGCAGGAGAAAACATTGACATCCTAGTACACATAAGGACTAAAGATCTCGCTAGCCGGTCAGTTGTGGAGACCAAGGAACAACTGACCAGGCTGGGGGACAAACTATCATCCATTTCATTCAGCATCTCTTTCTCTGAGATCCTGCCAGTCTGGGAGAGGGGGGCAGATGGGCGGAAGGTCAGAAATGGGGAGATAGGGGAGCTAAACATGTGGCTCAAGGGCTGGTGCCAGGAAAAATGACACAAATTTGTAAGGAACTGGCAACAGGTTTGGGAACGAAAGTTCTTTAAATTTGATGGACTGCATCTGACTAAGGAGGGAGTCAGTGCATTGTGGCAGTAGTTTGATGTCTTTGCAGAATATTTAAACTTGCAAATGGGGAGAGGAGTGTAGCACCCGATACGTTGAATGGGAAGAACACCCCTCCTCCCTCAGCTAGTGGTCAAACAGGAGTTCAGCATGTTTGCAGTTCATTTGCATCACCAGAAAAGGAGAAAGATCCAGCTCCCCATAAGACACACAGAGGAAACTCCAGACCTCACCCAACAACTAACACACCGAAATCTGGCCAATGGAAAATCATGTACACAAATGCTCGCAGTCTGGGAAACAAGATCCCAGACCTGCAGGCAATAATGACAGAGGTTAAACTGGACATAGTAGCAATTAGCGAGACGTGGTTTACCAGTAACCACACTTGAGAGACTTCAGTACCTGGCTATGTACTGTTCAGAAGAGACCGAGGTGCAAACAGGGGGGATGGAGTGGCCCTGTATGTCAATGCAAATATCAAAGCTGCAGAAATTCAGAATACACATAAGGAGCCAGAAGAACTGTGGGTCACCCTGGAAACAGGAAATGGGACAGCCATAAGAACTGGGGTTGTCTACAGGCCCCCAGACCAGGGGGAGGACATAGACACATTACTGTTAGAAGATATACAAAACATAACGGCTAAAGGGCAGGTTCTGATAAAGAGAGACTTCAACATGCGGATACAGATTGGTCAATACCAGTAGGAACATCGGCCAGAACTAGACACATGGTGGATTCCTGCAAGGGGGATCAAACAACTGGTACAACAACCTACAAGAGACAGCGTTATCCTAGATCTAGTACTGACTAACAGGGAAAGGATCACAGATCTCCAGGTAGAAGGTCACCTGGGGGCCAGTGACCATCACATGGTATGGTTCAATTTGGCCGCTACAACTAAATCATCCCATTCCAGGGCAAAAATATGGGACTTCAGAGGAGCTGACTTTGATAAGATGGCCAACAGAGTTAAGCTAGCCCTTGCAAAAATAAATACAAGTGAGGGGGCACAGGCAAAGTGGGCAAGCATTAAGGATGCAATACTAGAAGCAACATTCCCTTGTGTTAGAGAGAAAAGGAAGTGCAAAATTAGAAGGAAGCCACTTTGGTTCTCAAAAACAGTAGCAGAAAAGATCAGAGCCAAAAGGCTGGCTTTCAGGAAATATAAGGGAACACAGTGGGATGAAGATAGGGAGGCATACCAAATTTCCCTAAGGGAAGCAGGGAAGGCAGTAAGGCAGGTGAAAGGCCTAAACTGAGGAAACACTAGCACAAATAGTAAAAGAAGGTGACAAGACTTTCTATAGATACATTAGTGAAAGGAGAAAGTCCAGAAGTGTGCTAAGATCAAAGGAGATAAGGGGCATGTGGAGGAGGACCATGTAAAAGCATATACCTAAATAGATACTTCTGCTGAGTATTTACTGAAGAGAAGGTAGGGCAGGGCCTACAGCTCAGCACCATGGACACAGAAGGGAGGGAGATGAGCACTAGTCCCTTCACAAAGAAAGGGTCCTACAAGAGCTCGATAAGTTCTGGGAGGATAAGGCAATGGGACCTGATGGCATACATCCCAGGGTCCTAAAGGAGCTAACGGTGGAACTAGCAGAGCCATTATCAAAATTGTTTAGTGAGTCTCTGAGCACAGGAGAGGTACCAGAAGACTGGAGAAGGGCTCATGTGATCCCGCTCCAGAAGAGTGGTAGCAGGAAGGAGGCAGGGAACCACAGACCAGTCAGTCTTACCTCAGTAGTGGGCAAGATTATAGAGGCACTCCTTAAGGAAAGGATAGTGCAACACCTGGAATCCATAGGAGCACAAGATACAAGACAGCATGGGTTTACAAAAGGAAGGTCCTGTCAAACTAATCTCATAGATTTCTTTGACTGAGTAACCAGAGTGGTGGACCAAGGGGGAGCAGTTGATGTCGCCTACCTTGACTTCAGCAATGCTTTTGATACTGTTCCACGTAGAAGATTGAATAATAAGCTGGGTAGGCTTGGGGTGGGTCAGAAGTTGGTCAACTGTGTGGCAAACTGGTTGATGGGCAGAAAACAGAGATTGGTGGTAAACAGTATATAGCCAGAAGAGATGCAAGTCACAAGTGGGGTACCTCAGGGATCAGTACTGGGCCAGTCCTCTTCAATACCTTCACCAGTGACATTGCAGATGGACTGGAGGGTAAGACTTGTCTGTTTGCAGATGACACCAAGATCTGCAACAGAGTAGATGATCCAGATGGGGTGAGCAGAATGAGAAGAGATCTGGATAAACTAGCTAAATGGTTAGAAGAGTGGCAACTGGGGTTTAATGCAAAGAAATGCAAGATCATGCACATAGGGAAGAGAAACCCTGAAGCCACCTATAGGCTGGAGGGGAGTTGCTGGCAGTCAAAAGTGAAGAAAGAGACTTGGGTATCATCATCACCAAGGACCTGAAATCATCCAAGCAGACCACTAAAGCAGTAGGTAATGCTGGGGGGATGTTATGGTGTATTAGTAGGGGTATCACAAGTCGGAAGAGGGAGGTAATAATCCCTCTTTACAAAACACTGGTTAGGCCCCATCTGGAGTACTGCGTGCAGTACCGGAGGCCACACCTTCACAAGGACATTAACCAAATTGAGGCAGTCCAGAGAAGGGCAACCAAAATGGTGCAGGGACTGCATCAGAAAACATATGAGGACAGATTAACGGAGCTCAATATGCATACCCTAGAGCAAAGGAGGGAGAGAAGTGATATAATCGAAACATTCAAATACCTTAAGGGCATTAACAAGGTGAAAGAGTCTAACATGTTTCAATATAAGAAAAATAGCAGGGCAAGAGGACACAGCATGAGATTAGAGGGAGGCAGATTAAGGGGTAATGTGAGGAAGTTCTTTTTCACAGAAAGGGTGGTAGATGCATGGAACGGCCTACCTCAGAAAGTGGTGTATATGAATACAGTGCAGGGCTTCAGACAGGCATGGGATAGGTATAAGGGAGCAATACAGATGAGTATGAATAGATAGGCAATTGACAGAGCAAAGGCTGATGGAACATTTATAAGGTAGGAAAAGAAATGGGCAGACTGGATGGGCCTTGCGGTTCTCATCTGCCATCAACTTCTATGTTTCTATGTTTAGGGAGGGTTGTAGTGGAAGTGGGTTTTGGAGACATGTTATTTGGGTAAGGAGCCAGGGTAGGAGAAGAAACAGGGCCAGGGTTGGGGTGGATGTTCCCTGATGAAAGAAGGAGAAGGGCAAGGATGCAATAGTGAAGTTTAGGACTTTTGTAATTGAGTAGAAATATGTGAGGGAAGGGAAGAGGGAGGGAGGGTGCAGAGAAGGAGATAAGAAACAAAAGAAGGCAAAGTGACTAGGAAGGGAAAACAGAGATGCTGGAGGTAGTAGGGAAAGTGGGGTCTGCATACAAGGGAGCTGTGGGGTGATTGACAGAATGAAGGAGGTATCTGGAAGGGAAGGGGAGAGAGAAGTGACAATAGATGTAGAGGGGGAGACTGGGATAAGGGTAAGAATCAGGAATGGTGTGAATAGGAGGGAGGTGGGAATCATTCTGAGTAGGGTAGTAGAGGCTTTGTACAGGGTTACAGATTCAGATCACACCACTGATTGTTAGGACAATGATAATTTGTTTTAGGTATGAATGACCAAGGACTAGAAGTGTTAGGGGAGAGCAATGGGTAAATGATTGCAACCTACACGTGTTGTTGCCCTCTAGTGGCTTCACAGTATAATTTGCAAATGGAAAAGTAGACACAAAAAAAGTTTGAAAATCCCATTGAAAACAATGAGACCTTAAAAATGCTATAACCTTTGAACAGATTAATATTTTTTCACCAAATAAGTGCTGGCCTGTTCTGTCACCCAAACTCTTTCTACCATAAAAATTTCAGACCAAAATCCAACACCGTCTCTGTGCAGCCTAATGAGAACAAATCTGAAAAATGCGTGAATTTTCAGGTTTTTCACTATCTGTTCTCAGAATCTGCAAATCTGACAAAACGAAACTTGGCACATCAAGAGATCTACCCTAGGAGACAGTGTGAAAATGTTTATGCAAATCTGTTGAACAGTTGCAAAGTTATTAGAGTGCAAACTTTAAGGTTTAACATTGAAGTGCCTACTCAACCACAATATATTGGCACTACCACGCCATGATAGATCGATAGATAGACAAACAGACAGACAGACAGACAGACAGACAGACAGACAGATAGATAGATAGATAGATAGATAGATAGATAGATAGATAGATATAATATTCATAATTTCAATTAGAACTGGGGATAGAAATTTATGTCAGCCTTAAGGAGATACATATGGATACCATCAGGGCCTGAGGCTTTGTTTCATTTTGCCATTGTTATGGCCAAATCAACTTCCTCTTCTGAAATAGTACACATATATTCTTGACCAGTAGCCCAATCATTCATGATTATTTCTTCATTATCCATCATCATTGTTTTCTAAGATGGCCGCTAGGCTGAGCGTGCTGATGCGACGTGTGTTTGTGCTGCCTTTTTAAAGCATTTTTAAGTTATTTTATTTAGTTTTCGCTAGGTTTACTTGTTTTGCTCTTGGTGTTTTGTGCTGCTCATTGTTGCCTGACTTTGATTTTGAATGGCGGAGTGAATCTGAACAAATTGGCCCTAATGCTTGGAAATGCTGAAGGATGCTGTTCTATGGGAGCTGTTAGCGCCAAGACTTGAGTTCAACTGGATTTGGGAGCCCACAGAGCAAGTAGGATTTTACTTTAGTGCCTAGACTGTTTTCTCCCGGTTTGTTGTAGTGAGAGCTTGCTCTGCCCTCATTCTAGGTGGCAACTGGCCTTGTACCTGGGACAGCATAATCTTGTTCAAGGTCAGTTGGAATTATCTGTATCCCTCCCCCAGGTCTTGGCTGAAAATAGGCAGGGTTTGTCTAGTGCACTTACCGGTCAACAAAACTAAATAAAATAAATGTCGTTTCATAGGAGCCATTAGCCCGTGGTGCTTGGTGTGACTATCCGATTTCTCTGGGTGATCAGGGCTGTATTTGGGATCTGTGCTCCATCGGATCTGTGAGCCCACAGAGCATGTAGGACCTTCTCCAGTGCTCAGACTGTCTTTCCTCGGTTTACTGTTGAGAGGGCTTGCTTCTGCCCTTCGTTTGAGGCGGTGATTGAAGGTGGAGTGGAGGTCGCCTGATTCTCTGTTTTATTAAGTGTTTTTAAGACTGGAATGGGGACTGCAATTCTGGATATTTTTTAGTCAAGCTTGAAAGAAGGATGGAGGGGTCTTGATAAGCTAATTCCTGGATATGTTTGGTGTGCACAAGGCCATCCTGAGTTTGGTTCTAAGACTGGTTTAGGGCCCGACTCCCATTGGGATTTTCCACATAATTTGTGATCTGAAGGAGGTATTGGGATTTTTTTAGCCAAGTTGGCTGAAGTTTCATGCCCCCTAGACTCCCAGGCTGGGCTACTAATGTGGCCTGACCTGGACGTTTTATTGGGTGACATTATTTTTTGTGGTGTTTTCCAGTGGGGAGTGGGGGAGCCCTAACCTATTGTGATAACTCTGTGGATTCAACTGGCTTGGACCCTGGATGTTTTCTGGATGTTCCCCGTATTTACCCTCCTAAATAATCCTATGTGGATGAGTAAATTTATTTATTTATGACTTCCATGGATTTTGGACCTGCATACCCTGTGGATATAATCGACTCTGCACTCTGTGGATTGAGGACCTCTTATTTCTTTCCTTGACTTGATCTAAGTTTATTTGTTTTATTTGGACAATGAGGTGGTGAGAGGACTTTGTGTCCATTTATTATTTCTTTGAAGTTTTGTCTGTTTTTCTCTTACTCCCTGGTCGTGAGAGGACCGGGGGGAAGGGATGTTTTATTTTATTTTTGTTTTATATTTAAATGTTTTTCTCCTCCTCTGGTTGTGAGAGAGCTAGGGGGCAGTAGGCAATTTTATTTTGTATTTATTTATTTATGTTTGTTTAAAGTGAGATGGTGAGAGAACCCTTTATATTTATTTATTTTTGAGTTTAAGGAAGATTTTAGTGGCCCTCTAGCTTGGCCCACATTTGATTTTTTGTTTTTATTTATTTAGTTTCCTAAGTTGGTTTATGGTCTGATTTTAACTGACTTGTAGCAGCATGTGTTGGCCCTCAATCCCCATGGTGGTGGGCTATTCATCCTCCACTCTTCGCGCCCTCCACCCTTTTTGTTCTCTCCCTCTCCAATATGAGACGTATCAGCGCTGTAGAGTGCTGGGGATTACTCGTAGGAGAGGGAGGAGGGTGATGGATGGCGAACAGAGGATGGACAAGGGGGGGCCACTGTATTGGGGTAGTCAGATCCAGAAGGTGCCCTGGGGTGAAATGGAATCTTGATCGTGGATCACCATGTCTGGTGCCCATACCCAAGGGCACTACTGAGTGTAGTAGGCAGATGGGCCTGACAGCCACCGAGGTTCATCCAACTCGGGCGGTGTTGTGCAATGCCAGGTCCATCAGGAATAAGACTGGCATTATTGCTGATCTTGTTGGATTGGTGGACTTGGCTTGCATCACCGAGACCTGGCTGGAAGAAAATCCAGGCCCCACTTTGGAGGCTATGACTCCGGCTGGGTACTCGGTGATACACTGCCCGAGATTGGATTGCGGGGTGGGGGGGTTGCAGTCTGTTTCAAGACTGAATTGGGCCTCACGAATGTAGTAGTTGGGGAGACTGAGTCCTTCGAGTGTACAGTAGTAGCAGGTGTAGGCGTTCGTATTGTTCTCATCTACCATCCACCCGGAGATGGGAAGCAATTCTTAGAGGAAGTAGTAGACTTCATCGTCGACATGGCATTTGAGTCACCCAGATTGATGGTTCTGGGTGACTTTAATGCCTGGGTTGATGATACCTTGCAATTTGGTAACCACTTCCTCCAATTAATGACATCTTTGGGCCTTACACAGGTGGTTTCCACTGCTACTCATAATTCTGGACATTCTTTGGACTTAGTCTTCCTACTAGGGATTGAAACATCTGATCTGGGGGTAGAACCAGTCACCTGGTCAGATCACTACACCATGATGTTCAGTTTTTTCACCGCCCTGAGAAGGCTTAACCATGTGGAGATGGTTAGGTAGCACTCTTTATGGGATATTACTCCCTAATTCCTAGCCGGACTTTGACCTCTCATCCCCACATTGGCGAGCAGTGGTCCAGAGACCATGCGTTGGCCTATAATCTGACTGTCACGGTGGCTCTGGATTCTATTGCTCCTGTTTGTGTGCGACCCCTATCCCTTCACCCCAAGTCCCCTTGTTTTGATGGGAATTTGAGGGAGCTACGGAGACAGGGGCAAAGTTTAGAATGGTGCTGGCACCTCTCCGCCCTTGAGACCGACCACCTTAGATTGATGGACCATTATTCAGTCTATCAATCTGCAGTCACCTGTAAGAAGGCAGAATTCCTGTCCAGGAAGATTGAGGTTGCACGGAATCGACCAGCTCAGCTTTTTCAAACTGTGGACAGACTGTGCAACCCAGCCTGTCTACAAGTTCGGAAAGCCTTTTGGCAATTAGAGTGCGAGGAGCTTGCTTGATTCTTTGCAGCTAAGGTGGCCGATATCAGGGTGGATCTACAACCAGCACCCTCTAGGGGGGATGCTGTTGAACCATGTGAGTTCATGGTATCTCAACTTTCTTGGAGTTCCTTCAGTCGACGTGATTTCATCAATGTCATGAGGATTATCCATAGTGTGCACCCTACATGCTGTAGTTTGGACCCTGGACCGCCCTCCCTAATGTTGGGTTGTAGTGATATCATCGGTCCAGTCCTTGTGCGAATAGTCTGGTGCTCCTTGGAGTCGGGTGAGTTCCCTAGCTCCCTGAAAGAGGCGGCAGTGACACCACTCTTGAAGAAAGCTACCTTAGACCCAGACTGTTTCACAAACTACAGACCTATCTCTAACCTACCTTTAATTGGGAAGGTGATTGAGAAGGTAGTGGCTGCCCAATTGGAGGACCATTTTACCATCCATGACATCTATGAACCCCTCCAGTCCGGTTTTCATAAAAGACATAGCACCAAGACAGTGCTGGTTCGGGTACTCAATGATCTTCTGAGGGCGAGAGATCAGAAGAAATGTTCCATCCTGGTTCTTCTCAATCTCTCTTCAGCTTTTGACACCGTGGATCATATGGTGTTGATTGCATGCCTGAGGCACATTTGTGGGATACAGGAACTGTTCTCCAGTGGTTCACCTCTTTTCTCACTGGGAGATTACAAAGGGTTGTGTCCAGGGTTTTTTCCTCGGGCCCACCAGCATTCAGGAAGTACAAGGAATCACAGAAGGAGCAGGACAGAGAACCTTATCAGTTAAAGCAGAAGGAAGTGGGAAGGCAATCAGAATAGTGAAGTACTCAAGTCAAGTTTAACACAAAGCTCTTTTAGGAGCTGATCTGCTCACAATTTTACCCTGACAGCTAGGCCATGCAAGAAATTATGCTTCATTGCTTGAATGGCTGGAAGATTTGGATAACAATCTTGAGTACAAGGCATTGAAGAATTGAAGAAGGGAGCTAACACGAGGGGACATAGCCTCAAACTGGAAGGTGGGCAATACAGAGGTAATGTCAGGGGCAGTTTTTCATGGAAAGGGTGGTGGAAGCCTGGAACAGACTGCCGGAGGAGGTAGTGGCAGCTGAAACAGTGGAGGGGTTCAAGAGGGCTTGGGATGGATTTAAGGGGTTGGGAAAAGAGGGTGGAAGCATAACAGAAGGGGAGTAGGGTATTGGGCAGACTAGATGGGCCATGGGGCCTTTCTCTGCCATCGCATTTCTGTGTATCGGTGTATCTGTGTAAGGAATGTGCTGCAGAAGCTTATGGTTTTTTTGAGTCTTTAAGAAAATGTGACGCCTTCTTCAAATTGGAGTTGCTTCAAATTATTTTACCATTGTTCAAGATGCCAGCTCTGCCCTTCAAGGAGCCTTATTGAATTTTCAGCTTGGTGAAGATATAATTAAGAATGTTAGGGAAATACTGCTTGCTGGGCAGAATGAATCACACTTCCATGCCACTTGGCAATCAGCCATGCATGCAGCCCAGGGTCTAGGGCTTGAAGAGCTTAATCTACCAAGAAAATGAAAATTCTCACCAGGTTTCAAGAAAGAGAGGCTGAATATCATTTTCCTGTCACACCAGATGACCATTATCAGCAGTAGTACATTGAAGCAATTGATGGAGTTTTAGCTGGCCTCACAGATCGCTTCAAATTAAGGAGACCACCTCTCATTTAACCAAGTTGGAAGATTTTCTGGTTGGAAAGGAAGATGTGACTCTTGTGAAAGTTTTCTACCAGGACCATTTTAAAGATTATTCAAGGCTCCAGCTGCACAGAGATATGCTATTAGATGTGGCCAAAGTCTCTGGTACTACTCTGAGTGACTTTCAAGATGTTCTGGAGTTTCTGAAGGCAGAGAAAAATGAGGGACAGTGACTGTTAATTCCAGAGGTAGTGAGATTAGTGAAGTTTGTTCTGACTGTGCATATGTCTACTTGTTCTGTGGAGAGGTCTTTTCCAGCTGTCGTAGGCTGAAGTCCTACTTATGTTCCGCTATGACTCAAGAAGGCTGAGCACTGTTGCCATCTTTTCAAGCTACACTGATATTGCCAGAAATCTCAACATGGAGAGTCTGATTGATAATTTTATTAAAAAGCTTCAGTAAGAACGCACACATTTGCTTTAGTGAACAAGTTATAATAAATGTCTGTTCGTTATATCAGTAATAAAATGATTCCTTTGTGTTTGAATTACATGGTTGTATACTCATACTCTTGGTAAAAAAATACAATGGATTCTGTGCCTGAAGCCTAACTATCTGGTCCCACCAAGTGGGTTCGACAGCAAAGATGTTGTCTGACTTTACAGTGACAACAAATTGCCAATGGCGACCACGTCACCTGGCAATTGTGCCGATGGACTGCGATTGCAGCAACAATCCCGGCTTCAGCCTCTGCACCCCTGAATGTTCATATTAACACCTCCAGGTCAGATGTGTATGGGGGAAAAAGGGCAAAGCCCCTGGGGTGGCAAGATGGCCGCCAGTGCTGCAAAATCCCTATTGATGGAATAACTATCGATTGGGTTGCAACACCGACAGTGCAGTCAATGTACTGGTTTCACTGCAGCGACAGTGCATCATCAAAAATAGGTTTAGGCCAATAGTTTTGAATCTAGGTCCCCAAGGAAAACTTAAACTCTACACCCATGTTGCTGACTTAGTGTGTCATAGAACTCTCAGGGAGGAAGCAATCCTGGATCTGGTACTAGCAAACAGAGACCTTGTTCAGGACATTCAGGTTGAGAAACCCTGGGGAGGAGTGACCACTATATGGTGGTGTTTAGGTTAGACATGGGAAGGGAGGACAAACAGCAAAACAAAGGTCTTGGACTTCAAAAAGAGCGAATGTCAGGAAAATGGGTAATATGCTAAGGGAACACCTGGCTAGCCTCAGTGAGGGAAGTGGTCCATCCTCAAAGAAGGGATAGTGACAGCCACAAATGAGTATGTTAGGCAGAAGGGGAAAAACTCAAGGGTCAAATGACACAGTTGGCTTAGCAAAGAGGTAGCCTAGGCAGTCAGGGAAAAGAGGACTGTGCACAGGAAGTTTGGGAGTACTCAGAAGGAGAATAACAGGGAGGAATACCATAGAAAAGCCACGAGGTGGGAAAAATAGGATGGATGGCCAAGGTTAAGAAGGAATTTCAGTAAGCAGATGGGATTAAAAAAGGGGGAAGAAATATTTTTTCAACACATCAGAGAAGAAAGGGACAAGAAGGACAATATTTCAAGGATAATAAGAGGGGAGGGTGTGTGTGGATGATGGTGGGGACAAGGCAGAGGTATTGCATGAATACTTCTTTACTGCCTCTACAAAAGAGAACGATGGCCCAATACTGCAGTGGAGGAGGAGGGGTAGGGGGAGAGGGGTGAACAGATGAAAAGATCAGTGAGGGCAGTACATGGAATGGACTAATGACCCTTATAGATGATAAATCCCCATGTCAGGGTGATATCTATCCCATGATCCTAAGGGAATTAGCAGGCCCCCGGCAGACCTTATCAATAGTTTGCTGGAGTCAGGGGTAGTGCCTATGGAAAGGAGAATGGTGCACATTGTGCCGTTCCTCAAGGGTGCACCCAGATATGACCTGAGCAACTACAAACTGCTGTGGCGCTAACTTTTTTGTATTAGTAATATACCTGCTGCTGGCATAGCTGCTCCAGAGAACTCCATGCAGCTCACAGTGCGTTTTGTATGTTTCCAACTACAGACTAGCCAGCCTGACATCATTTATGAGCATGCTAATGGAGGCAATTCTTAAGGAAAACCTGGTTGGTTATCCATTGGAAAACAGTCTCTAGGATGGAAGAGATCATCGGTTCATGGCTAGGATATCCTACCAAATTAACCAGATCAATTTCTTTGACTTGGTGACAAGAATAGTGGGAAAGGTCAAGCAGTTGACATCTTTTACTTGGGCTTCAGCAAGACTTTTGACTCAGTGTCCCACAGGAGATTGATCAGAACACTGGAGGATTTGCAGGTAGGGGAGGAACTCACTAGATGGGTGATGAGCTAGATGAAGGATAGAACTCAAAGTGTGGTAATGGGGGTGAGGGCTCTCAGGCTCCAGAGAAGTCACAGTTGTGGTCCCACAAGGCTTGGTGCTTTGTCTGAGTTTAATATATTCATTAACAACATTGGAGATGAAATAAAAGAATCACTTTCTTCCAGCTCAGCCATCCCTCAAAAAATCAAATAAGACAGTATCAGAAATTCCCTTGTATTGGGGAGAGGCAAAGACCAGTAAAATGGCTATACTCAAAGTAAAAAGTTTACTGGAATATCAGCCCTCACCCTAAAACATAGGAGCTGTCACAATAGAAGCTCCTTCTAGTAACACAGCAATCATATGTCCTTCACTACCTAATTAACATTCCAGACTACCTTCAGCATTTAATACAGATAGTCCATTTAAATAATTTATCACAAAAAAAATATAAAAAACATATATATATATATACTTAGATCAGAAAGACTTCTTAAATTATTACAATTAGGCAAGGTAACTCCTGGCTAATGTACTTTCTAGTATCTCTACCACAAAAATCTTTATAAATAATTGAACATACATGAAGTTCCTTCATTTCCATTCCACCCTGTCAAGCAATTAGAATCATCATTTTAGCAATGAAGCACCAGAGGCTTTACATGGTTTTAAAGAAAAAATTTTACCTGTATTAAACGCTTATGTTTCCCAGTGAAAGGCTTTACGCGGTCTTTTCAAAACAGCTCAGCAGTCTGCAAAAATACAGATAGTAGATAACCCCTCTTTCTCTACTCCAGTACATTGTTGCACATATGCTGACAAAATAAAGGGGTTCTACCTGTACTTTAAAAAGAGTTTGCTCATTTTTAACCTTCAGGCTTAGATATTTACAAAGACATAAAGAGTGAATGGTGCCACAGTCATAACTGTTTACTTGCTAACAAATTATCTTCTTTTATACTTTTTATTTACAAAGATGCTTTTACCTGGTGTTGTTTCATAGTAACTTTTGCTAGGGGGAGTGGCTGGAAGCCTCTAATGCACTTTTAAATCATGTATGCTCCTTCTCGAATCTGGCATAGCGTGAAGGCGTCCCATGGAAGCACAGGTAGTGCTCACCTCCCGGCCAGACCCGATCCTATCGTGCACCTAAAATGAAAGGTGTCAGTGGAGGAGCTTTTTCTGCTTAAAGCAAATTTACTCCTTTTAAAGAAAAACATTCTAAAAAGTAAATCTCTCACATTATTTGGTCACAACAGCTGGGAGCTGTACAAGCAAAGCAGTCTGTCAAAAGAGGTCACAAAAAGAAATACTTTTTAAAGGGGGTTGCAGTGGGGCTTTCTGCTGAGAGCACATATGCTCATTCTAAAGACTACCTATTTTATAGACGAAATCTCCCATAGATTCTAATCACAATACCTGGAAGCAGTTCAAGCAAAACAGTTTATCAGTAAGGGTCACAGGAAATAGTACTTTTTAAAAAGGAACCTTATACACTAAAGCTATTGAGATCTCTCTCAGTGGGGGAGGAAGAGAGAGAGAGAGAGAGAGAAAGGGATTTTTCCATACATTCTGTCAAAGCTTGGGGTAAAAATAGCTCATAGGGTAGCACGTGAGGTGGGCCTGAATCACAGCAATTCCCAAAATGGCAACGCAATATGAGGAAAGCCCAAAAGACGAGGGGCAGGAGGGTGACTGGATGTGGTGGTGTGGGCTACCTAGCGACAGGATGTCACTACATGTACCACACATGCGGGAGGGTCGAGCACGGCGTGGCCTGGGAGGGGGTGGGAGGGATGTAGGAGGTGGTGCTGCGAGCGGCTGCGAGGCTGTGCCGTGCCGCGTTGAGGGACTGGCCTCCACTTGCAGTGCTGAGGATCTGGGTTCAAGTCTGGTGTGGGCGCTCACTGTGCTTTTCTTGCGCCCAGCCAAAATCTTATTTTTGCTTTGCATCCTACGCATGCACCCCCCGGAGTTGAGAATCCTTAAGTAGGTTGTGTGTGTGAGACAAAGCCCCACGTGGAGAGAAAGTAAGTATTTTCAGTCCCCAACGCCTATTTTTCCATATGCCGAGTTTGTCAGGGTGGCAAAATTGTTTTCACCACCCTGACATCGTTCTTCTGCAGGTTGCCATTCTGCGGTCACCCACATCACATAGAACCAGTTCATATTATAGGCTTCCAGTCAATATCTTCATTTAAGCCAAACCCAGGATTTGTCCTTTGGAAATAGTTGATGTAAAAAGCTTCTCTATACAGCAATTTTTGATTAAAATTACCCCCTCTATTATTTCTTCTCACTTTTTCTATGCCAAAAAATCGTAATGAGGGTAACTGATGTCCCTTCTCATCAAAGTGACGTGCTAACGGTGAGGTAAAGTCACAATTCCTAATATACCCCTTATGTTCACCTATTCTTTGTTTCAAAGTTCTTTTGGTTTTCCCTATATATACTAAATCACAGGGGAAGTTAATATCATGTTTTATCCCCTCCATCTGGCAATTAATGAAATCTTTTATCAAGAAATACTCATATTGAAAAATGTTCCTGATCTTTTTAATACGTCTTTTATTATTGCAGTGAATACACCTACCACAACTAAAATTATCTTTTAGTTCCTCCTTAGTGAAATAAGTTGTTTTTACTAATTCAGGGATTTTATGATCAGAGTGTGTACTAAACTGTCATTTAATGATCTGACCTTCTTGGCAACTATTTGGGGACCTATTGAAAAGGTTTTTTTCTCCCATTGCTGTAGAATTAAGAACATGCCAGCGTTTTCTAATGATTTTCTTGATATCAAAAAACACCTTATTATATTTGACTGACAATAAAATTTTTTTGTTCACTATTTTTTCTTGGTGATTTCATTTACTTTTAACTTGTAATAATTGTTGCCTATCTATATTTGCTACTCTCTTCTTAGCTTTATCCAAAATCTGATGGTTATAACCTCTCTCCTCAAAACAAATTGCCATATCATTTATTGAAATACTCATATCCGCTGGTTCTGAACAGTTCCTCTTCATCCACAAGAACTGACTATAGGGGATTGAATCAACTAATGCCTTGAGATGAAAACTGTCAGCTCTCAATAAAGTATTCTGATCTGTAGGTTTCCTAAATATCTTAGTACAAAGCTTGTTTTGTTTCTTAAATATTAATAGATCCAAGAATGAAATCTCAATACTATTGTAATTTAAAGTAAACTTTAAATGATCTGTCCTAGTATTTAAATATTCATGAAAATATAACAGCTCTTGATCTGTGCCATTCCATATAAGCAAAATATTGTCAATAAAACATTTCCATTGCAAAATATGTTCAACAAAAATATTATTAGAATACAAAAATTATTCCTCAAAACTGTTCATATGTAAATTTGTATATGCTGGTGCCATACTGGAACCCATAGCGGTGCCTTTAATTTGTGCATAAAAGCATTTCTCAAATTTAAGTAATTTTGAGTTAAAAACTATTCTTGCTAATTACAACAGAAACTCATTTGGCGATTTAATACTATTCCTTCTTAATTCCAAAATCTCTCTTAAAGCTAAGCAACCTGCTTCATGAGGGATCGAAGTATACAAATCCTTCACATCATATGTTACTAGGATCAAAGGTTGTGTCAAATCAAGTGTTTCATTCATCTCATTGATAAGTTTAATTACATGAGTGCTATCCCTAATAAAAGATTTAGTTTGTTCTACCAAGTCCCTTATAGGATAATCCAAAAATATTGATAAAGGTTCTAAAACTGAGCCCACTCCTGAGACAGTTGGTCTCTCTGGTGGATTAACAGGATCTTTATGAATTTTAGGGACCGTGTAAAAAACTGGTATCAGAGGAAATTTTTTATTTAAAGCCTTTAATTCCCAATCCATGATCCATTCCATTTCCAAAGCCCTTTTTAAAGTTTATTCAATTAAACCAGAGATATTCTTTGTAGAATCCTGCATCAAAAGTAAATCGTTGTCATTATTTAACATTTCCATGCATCTCTGTTTATAGTTATCATAATCTTCCAGTACTAATCCACCACCTTTGTCAGCCTTTTTAATCACAATCTTCTCATCATTCTCCAATTTTCTTAGGGCTGCAGATTCCTCTGGAGTTAAATTAAATCTTGTCCTTCTATCTGAATTCCTTAACTCTTCTAATTTATTTTCTATATCTTTGCTCACTAAACCAATGTAAGTATCAATAATGGGTGGGATAGGTCCTGGAGGAAGATATTGTGATCTGATTTGTAATTTCTGACTTAAAATCTGTTTTCTTATAACTTGATCTCCACTATCAACTGTTTCAAGAATATTATTGTCAAAAAAGTACCTCAATCTTAGTTTTATGAAGAAACGATTTAAATCCAATTTAATCTCAAAATCGTTATGTCTTTCATGTGGGCAAAATGTAAGGTTCTTCCCCAATAGGGATAGTTCTAGTGGTGTGAACCTCCTCTTTGATAACTTGAAAATAGCTCTTTTTTTTGTGATAAAGTCACAACTTGTGAGGTTAAGTCTTCTGATTTGTCTTTTTTCCTTCCTTCTGCTCCTATAGTCTGGTTCTCCTTTTCTAATCCTGATCCTCCTTCTTCTGGATCCAAATCTTGCTCTTTCCTTGTTTACTGGTAACCTGAGTTAGCTTCCTCCATTGTCCCCTTCTCCTGAAACCTCTCCTTCCAATATACAGTCACCCCTTCCTCTTCTAGTTTGCTCCACCTCTTTGTTATGACTTGACGATATATAAATTATTATCTGAATCCATGTTATAAATATAACCTGATCTAAATCTGCCCTCTTTATTTTTAAACCATGAATAAACTTTACCATCTTTATAATCATTTAAATCCCATTTAAATGTTGTCATTTTAATAGCTCTTATTTCATTTTCATATTCATCTTCAGTAGTAGCCACAGATATTGACAGCTATTTCCAGATATTTCATGAAATTTCTAAAGAGTTTCTCTTTGCTGCCCCTATTGTGGAAATGGAGAAAGCAGGAGATGTTTCTGGAAATATCACAGAAATTTCAGGAAATAGCTGGCAGTGTCTGTTGCTGCTACTGTAATTGCTTGTTCACTTTAGCCAATAATACTGTAAAATCTTCCAAAGAAAACTGTTTCTTGACTTCTTGTTTTAGAATGTAGATCTCCTTATGTATTTTCTCCAATTGTTTTGTCAAAGCTTGTACTAGAATTAACACAAAATCCATACAACAGCGATTCCTAGCACCATCCAACTTTTCCATAAGCTCATCAGTTGTAAACCCCAAATTATGTTCCACCAAAACTCTTAAACCTCTAGGTATATGTTTTTGTTTAAGATACTCTGTTAACGTTAAAGCATGCCAATCCCAATGTAACTGTTTTTGTGTATTAAACTCAGAATCATGTACTGAAGTTCTTGATATGGTGGGACCTGTGAATTTCCTTTTAGTTATATACTTGACTAGGATTGCATGTTCCTCAGATTCTGTGATAATTCTAGGAAGAGATCTTCTATCTTTGATGTTTCCCAGTTCCTCAAAATTACTCATAGTTAAATATCAAATATATATATTATACTTAAATATGTCAAATCATCTGTTAAATGTCTTTTCAAAACAAAAGGGAAAGAGGGGAGAGGGAGACAGTACCTTTCAGGAAATGACAGGCTTGAATTGCAAAAATGCTTCCAAAGCAGTGCTCAAAGAAATTCACAAATTTATTTAAATATAGAGTTTATGTGTCCAATATATTTCAGTCTGAAAACAAATATTCTGTGGAAATCTCGACTGCAAAAGTTCTTTTCCAAATCCTCTAATTCTTCCTAATAACATGTCTTTAAGGTTGTGATGGTCAAACAAAGTTCCAATTCTCTTCAACAATAGGTCAAGGCCCTCTGGATCCAAGCACAGAATCCAAGGTGCGACTTCAAAACAATCAAGTTCTTCCAGCTCAGCGACCCTCAAAATTGTAATAAGACAATATCAGAAATTCCCTTGTATGGGGAGAGGCAAAGACCAGTAAAATGGCTATATTCAAAACAAAAAGTTTACTGGAATATCAGCCCACTCACCCTAAGAAAGAAACTACAAAGTTTAATTACTAATCATATTTATTCCATCCAGTCATAGAACATCCAACGTTTTGGAACATTCCTTCATCAGGGAAGACTGGTTATTCTAAATTAAACATAAATATAAATACAATTATTTAGACAAAGGACATTTCATTAAAAAATAAAAATCTATAGAAGAGAAAAAGAAAACTCCTTTCAAACACATCCTGATACCTTTCATGTTGAGTGTCAACTTCACTTTTATATTGAATCAAATCAGAAATGACTCCCACCTTCCTCACTTCTTTACAGAAAATAATAAAAAGCAGAATAAAACAACTCAAAATACCTTAACTAAAACATAGGTGCTGTCAAAATAGAAGCTCCCTTGTAGTAACACAGCAATCATATGTCCATCACAACCTAATTAACATTCTAGATTACCTTCAGCATTTAATACAGATAGTCCATTTAAACATTTTGTCACAGAAAAATATATAAATATATATATTTAGATCAGAAGGCTTCTAAATTATTACAATTATGCAACATAACTTCTGGACTTCTGGCTAATGAGCTTTCTAGTATCTCTATCACAAAAATATTTATAAATAATTGAGCATACATATAGTTCCTTCATTTCCATTCTACCCTGTCAAGCAGTTAGTATCATCATTTTAAACAATGAAGCACCAGAGGCTTTAAATGATTTTAAAGAGAAAACGCTACCTGTATTAAATGCTTATGTTTCCCATTGAAAGGCTTAAGGTGGTCTTTGAAAACAACTCAGCAGTCTGCAAAAATACAGAGAGTAGATAACCCCTCTTTCTCTACTCCAGTACATTGTTGCACATATGCTGACAAAATAAAGGGGTTCTACAGTACCTGACAACACAAGTAGTTTATCAAGGGTTTTCTCATTCTTAACCTTCAGGCTTAGATATCTTCAAAGACATAAAGAATGAATGGTGCCACAGTCATAACTGTTAACTTGCTAACAAATTATCTTCTTTTATACTTTTTATTTACAAAGATGCTTTTACCTGGTGTTGTTTCATAGTAACTTTTGCTGGCGGGAGTGAATGGCTAGGCCTCTGATGCACTTTTTAAATCTTCTATGCTCCTCCTCCAAAGCTGGTGCATGATGTGAAGATGTCTAATGAAAGCACAGGTAGTGCTCGCCTCCTGCACCAGACCCACCGCAAGGCAGTACCTAAAATGAAAGGTGTCAGTGGAGGAGCTTTTCTGCTTACAAAATTTACTCCTTTTAAAGAAAAACATTTTAAAATGAAATCTCTCACATTATTTGGTCACAACAGCTGGGAGCTGTTCAAGCAAAGCAGTCTGTCAAAAGAGGTCATAAAAAGAAGTACTTTTTAACGGGGTTGGTAGCGGAGCTTTCTGTTGAAAGCGCCTATGCTCATTCTAAAGACTACCTATTTTGTGGATGAAATCTCCCATAGTTTTTAATTACAATACCTGGGAGCAGTTCAAGCACATCAGTTCATCAGTAAGGGTCACAGGAATGAGTACTTTTCTTAAAAAAAGGAACCTTATATACTAAAGTTTTTAAGATCTCAGTGGGGAAAGGGAAGGGGGAAGAGAGAGAGAGAGAGAAAAAGGGATTTTTCCATACATTCTCTCCACCCTTCCTCTTCCCCACTGAGATCTTAATAGCTTTAATGTATAAGGTTCCTTTTTTAAAAAAAAAATAGTACTATTTCCTGTGACCCTTATTGATAAACTGTTTTGCTTGAACTGCTCCCAGGTATTGTGATTAAAAACTATGGGAGATTTCATCCATAAATAGGTAGTCTTTAGAATGAGGGCATGCACTCAGCAGAAAGCCCTGCTGCTACTAAACCCTTTAAAAAGTACTTCTTCTTGTGACCTCTTTTAACAGACTGCTTTGCTTGAACAGCTCCCAGCTGTTGTGACCAAATAATTTGCTATTCACTTTTTATGTCTTTGTAGATATCTAAGCCTGAAGGTTAAGAATGAGTAAACTCTTGATAAAGTACTTGTGTTTTCAGTAGAACCCCTTTAGTTTGTCAGCATATGTGCAACAATGTACTGGTGTATAGAAAGAGGGGTTATCTACTATCTGTATTTTTGCAGACTGGTGAGTTGTTTTGAAAAAACTGCATACAGCCTTTCAGTGGGAAACATAAGTGTTTAAGGTGTCAGTGTGGCTCAGTTGGTAGCACATCTGCCTCTGGACCAGAAGGTTGTGGGTTCTCATCCCACAGCGGGATTGGACTTGCACAAAAAATCACTGGCATCCGAGTGCAGCATTGGGGTGCTGTACTGCTGGGGTGTGCCATTCTTCGGATAAGGCGTTAAACCGAGGTCCTTCTGTCCATCCTGGTGTTGTCCTGGTGGGTGTCCAGGTGGAAGTAAAATAATCCAGGGCACTCTTCATAAAGAGGAGGGAACAGTCCTGGTGTCCTGGCCAACATTCCCCTTCCCATAAACCGGTTCCTGCAATTATCCAGGCTGTGTGTGGGTGATGATGTGCGATATAGCCACCACCACACATTCAGTCACTTTACTACCAGTCTAGCATTTCTTATAAATCACTATGGGATGCTGTGTATGAAAAGCGCTATATAAATGCTGATTCTTCTTCTTCTTCTTCTTAATACAGGTAGAGTTTTCTCTTTAAACCATGTAAGGCCTCTGCCACTTCATTGTTTAAAATGATAATACTAATTGCTTGACAGGGTAGAATGGAAATGAAGGAACTTTATGTATGTTCAATTTTTTATAAAGATGTTTGTGATAGTGATACTAGAAAGCACATTAGCCAGGAGTTACTTTGCATAATTGTAATAATTTAAGAAGTCCTTCTGATCTAAGTATATATATATTTTTTTATATTTTTTTCTGTGACAAAGTGTTTAAATGGACTGTCTGTATTAAATGCTGAAGGTCATCTAGAATGTTAATTAGGTTGTGAATGACATATGATTGCTGTGCTACTACAAGGGAGCTTCTATTGTGACAGCACATATGTTTTAGTTAAGCTGTTTTATTCTGTTTTTTATTATTTTCAGTAAAGAAGTGAAGAAGCTGGTAGTCATTTCTGATTTGATTCAATATAAAAATGAAGTTGATACTTAACATGAAAGGTATCAGGATGTGTTTGAAAGGAGTTTTCTTTTTCCCTGCTATAGATTTTTGGTTTTTAATGAAATGTCCTTTATCTAAATAATTGTATTTATATTTATGTTTAATTTAGAATAACCAGTCTTCCCTGATAAAGGAATGTTCTGAAACGTTGGATGTTCTATGACTGGATGGAATAAATATGAATATTAATTAATGAAACTTTGTAGTTTCTTTCTTATGGTGAGTGGGCTGATATTCCAGTAAACTTTTTGTTTTGAGTATAGCCATTTTACAGGTCTTTGCCTCTCCCCAATACAAGGGAATTTCTGATACTGTCTTATTTCATTTTTCGAGGGATAGCTGAGCTGGAAGAACTTGATTGCTTTGAAGTACAAGCACTTGGCTTCCGTGCTTAGATCCAGAGGGCCTTGACCAATTGTTGAAGAGAATTGGAATGTTTTGACCATCATAACCTTAAAGAAATGTTATTAGGAAGAATCAGGTAATTGGAAAAGAACTTTTGCAGTCGGATTTCTACAGAATATTTGTTTTCAGACTGAAATATATTGGACACAAAAACTCTATATTTAAATAACTTTGTGAATTTCTTTGACCACTGCTTTGGAAGTGTTTCTGCAATTCAAGCCTGTCATTTCCTGAAAGGTACTGTCTCCCTCTCCCCTTCCCCTTTTTAAAAAACATTTAAGAGGTGGTTTGATGTATTTAAGTATAATATATATTTGAAATTTAACTTTGAGTAATTTTGAGGAACTGGGAAACATCAGAAATAGAAGATCTCTTCCTAAATTATCACAGAATCTGAGAACATGCAATCCAAGACAGGTATAACACTAAAAGGAATTCACAGGTCCCACCATATCAAAAACTTCAGTACATGATTATGAGTTTAATACACAAAAACAGTTATGTTGGGACTGGCATGTTTTATCTTTAACAGAGAACCTTAAACAAAAATGTATACCTAGAGGTTTAAGAGTTTTGGTGGAACCTAATTTGAGGTTTACAACTGATGAGCTTATGGAAAAGTGGGATGGGGCTAGAAATCACTGTTCTAGGGATTTTATATTAATTCTAGTAGATGCTTTGGAAAAAGAATTGGAGAAAATAGATGAGGAGATTGAAATTCTAGAACAAGTAGTCAAGAAAACGTTTTCTTTGGAAGATTTTACAGGCGTATTGGCTCAAGTAAAACAATTAGATGAATATGAAAATGAAATAAGAGCTATTAAAATGACAACATTTAAATGGGATTTAAAAGATTAGAAAGATGGTAAAGTTTATTCATGGTTTAAAAATAAAGAGGGCAGATTTACATCAGGTTATGTTTATAACATGGATTCAGATAGTAATTTATATACATCAAGTAGTGACACAGATGTGGAGCAAACTAGAGGAGGAAGGGTGACTGTTTTAGGAAGGAGAGGTTTCAGGGAATGGGGATGTAAACAATGGGGAAGCCAACTCGAGGTTACCAGCACACAAGGAAAGAGCAATATTTGGATCTAGAAGAAGGAGGATCAGGATTAAGAAAAGAGGACCAGACTATAGGAGCAGATGGAAGGAAAAAAGACAAATCAAAAGACTTAACCTCACAAGTTGTGACTTGATCACAAACCAAATAGCTATTTTCAATTTATCAAAAAGGAGTTTAACACCACTAGAACTATACCTATTGGGGAAGGGCCTTACATTTTGCCCACATGAAAGACTTAATGATTTTGAGATTAAATTGGATTTAAATCGTTTCTTCAGAAAACTAAGATTGAGGTGCTTTTTTGACAGTAATATTCTGGAGACAATATATAGTGGAGATCAAGTTATGAAATACAGATTTTAAGTCAGAAATTACAAATTAGATCACAATATCTTCCTCCAGGACATATCCCACCCATCAATAAAAATTACATCGGCTTAGTGAGCAAAGATATAGAAAATAAATTAAAAGAGTTGAGGAATTCAGAATTACAATATCTAATTTAACTTCAGGAGAATTTTCAGCCCTAAGAAAATTGGAGAATGATGAGAAGACTGTGATTAAAAAACTGACAAAGGTGATGGAATAGTACTGGAAGATAGATAACTATAAACAGAGATGCATGGAATGTTAAATAATGAAACAAATTTTTACTTTTAATGCAGGATCCAACAGAGAATATCTGTGGTTAAATTGAAGAAACTTTAAAAAGGTTTTGGAAATGGAATGGATCGTGGACTGGGAATTAAAGGTTTTAATAAAAATGTCCTATAATACCAGTTTTTATACGCTCCTAAAAATTCATAAAGATCCTGTTAATCCACTAGGAGACCAACTGTCTCAGGGGTGGTCTTAGTTTTAGAACCTTTATCAATATTTGTGGATTATCATATAAGGGACTTGATAGAACAAACTAAATATTTTATTAGGGATAGCACTCATGTAATTAATCTTATCAATGCGATGAATGAGACACTTGATTCGACATAACATTTGATCCTAGTAACATTTGATGTGAAGGATTTCTATACTTTGATCCCTCATGAAGCAGGTTGCTTAGCTTTAAGTGAGATTTTGGAATTAAAAAGGGATATTATTAAACCTCCAAATGAGTTTCTATTGTAATTAGCAGAAATAGTTTTGACTCAAAATTACTTTAAATTTGAGAAATGCTCTTATGCACAAATTAAAGGCACTGCTATGGGTTCAGTATGGCACCAGCATATGCAAATTTATATATGAACAGTTCGAAGAACAATTTGTGTATTCTAATAATATTTTTGTTGAACATATTTTGCAATGGAAACATTTTATTGATGATATTTTGCTTATATGGAATGGCTCAGAACAAGAGCTGTTATATTTTCATGAATATTTAAATACTAGGACAGATCATAAAGTTTACTTTAAATTACAATAGTATTGAGATTTCGCTCTTGGATCTATTAATATTTAAGAAACAAAACAAGCACTGTACTAAGATATTTAGAAACCCACAGATCAGAATACTTTATTGAGAAGTGACAGTTTTCATCCTAAGGCATTAGTTGATTCAGTCCCATATAGTCAGTTCCTGTGGATGAAGAGGAACTGTTCAGAACCAGAGGATATAAGTATTTCAATAATGATATGACAATTCATTTTGAAGAGAGGTTATAACCATCAGATTTTGGATACAGCTAAGGAGAGAGTAGCAAATATAGATAGGCAACAATTATTACAAGTTAAAAGTAAACAAGATCACCAAGAAAAACAGTGAACAAAAAAATGTTGCTGTTAGTCAAATATAGTGACGTGTTTTTTGATATAAAAAAAAATCATTAGAAAACACTGGCATGTTCTTAATTCTACAGCAATGGGAGAAAAAGTATTTTTCAATAGGTCCCCAAATAGTTGCCAAGAAGGTCAGATCATTAAATGGCAGGTTAGTACACACTGATCATGAAATCCCTGAATTACTGTAGTAACAACAAGTTATTTCACTAAGGAGGAACTAAAAGGTAATTTTAGTTGTGGTAGGTGTATTCACTGCAATAATACAAGACGTAGTAAAAAGATCAGGAACATTTTTCGAGATGAGGATTTCTTGTTAAAGATTTCATTAATCGCCAGTTGGAGGGTAATATCGCCATTAAATGCCCATGTGATTTATTATATATAGGAAACCAAAGAACTTTGAAACAAAGAATAGGTGGACATAAGGGTATATTAGGAATCGTGGCGTTACCTCACCGTTAGCATGTCACTTTGATGAGAAGGGACATCAATTACCCTCATTACGATTTTTTGGCATTGAAAAAGTGAGAAGAACTAATAAAGGAGGTAATTTTAATGAAAAATTGCTGTAAAGAGAAGCTTTTTACATCAACTATTTCCAAACGACAAATCCGAGGTTTGGCTTAAGTGAAGGTATTGAGTGGCAGCCTATACTATGAGCTATTTTTTCTTCCCGAGCTTTGACAGGATGTATGGAAAAATCCCATTTCCTCTCTCTCTCTCTCTCCCCCCCTTCCCCTTCCCCACTGAGATCTCAATAGCTTTAATGTATAAGGTTCATTTTAAAAAAAAAGTACCATTTCCTGTGACCCTTACTGATAAACTGTTTTGCTTGAACTGCTCCCAGGTATTGTCATTAAAAACTATGTGAGATTTCGTCCATAAAATAGGTAGTCTTTAGAATGAGCATATGTGCTCTCAGCAGAAAGCCCGCTACTACCCCCTTTAAAAAGTACTTCTTTTTGTGGCCTCTTTTGACACACTGCTTTGCTTGAACAGCTCCCAGCTGCTGTGACCAAATAATGTGAGAGATTTCATTTTTAAAATGTTTTTTCTTTAAAAGAAGTAAATTTTCTTTAAGCAGAAAAGCTCCTCCACTGACACCTTTCATTTTAGGTGCCACCTAGGGGTGGGTCTGGTGCAGGAGGTGAGCAATACCTGTGTTTCCATGGGACATCTTCACGTTGTGCACTAGATTCGGAGGAGAAGCATACAAGATTTAAAAAGCACATCAGATGCCTAGCCATTCATGACCACTAGCAAAAGTTACTATGAAACAACGCCAGGTAAAAGCATCTTTGTAAATAAAAAGTATTAAAGAAGATAATTTGTTAGCGAGTAAACAGTTATGACTGTGGCGCCATTCACTCTTTATGTCTTTGTAGATATCTAAACCTAAAGGTTAAGAATGAGTAAACTCTTGATAAAGTAATCGTGTTTTCAGGTAGAACCCCTTTATTTTGTCAGCACATGTGCAACAATGTACTGGAGTAGCGAAAGAGGTTTTATCTACTATCTGTAATTTTGCAGACTGCTGAGCTGTTTTGAAAAGACAGTGTAAAGCCTTTCAGTGGGAAACATAAGCATTTAATGCAGGTAGCGTTTTCTCTCTAAAACCATGTAAAGCCTCTGGTGCTTCATTGTTTAAAATGATTATACTAATTGCTTGACAGGATAGAATGGAAATGAAGGAACGTTATGTATGTTCAAATTATTTATAAAGATTTTTATAATAGAGATACTAGAAAGCATGTTAGCCAGGAGTTACATTGCATAATTGTAATAATTTAAGAAGTCCTTCTGATCTAAGTGTGTATGTATATATATATATATATATATATATACATATATACATATATATATGTGTCTGCTGAAGGTAATCTAGAATGTTAACTAGGTAGTGAAGGACATATGATTGCTGTGTTACTACAAGAGAGCTTCTATTGTGACAGCACCTATGTTTTAGTTAAGGTGTTTTAAGTTGCTTAATTCTGTTTTTTATTATTTTCAGTAAAGACGTGAAGAAGGTGGGAGTCATTTCTGATTTGATTCAGTATAAAAGTGAAGTTGATACTTAACATGAAAGGTGTCAGGATGTGTTTGAAAGGAGTTTTCTATTTCTCTTCTATAGATTTATGTTTTTAATGAAATGTCCTTTGTCTAAATAATTGTATTTATATTTACATTTAATGTAGAATAACCAGTCTTCCCTGATGAAGGAATGTTCTGAAATGTTGGATGTTCTATGACTGGATGGAATAAATACAAATATTAATTAAATAAACTTTGTAGTTTCTTTCTTAGGGTCAGATGAAATAAAAGGCAACATCTGCCTGTTTGTGGATGACACCAAGCTGTGTGGGAGGATGGATGCAGCAGAAGGGATGCAGGACCTTATGGAAGATCTGGCCCAGCTTGACAAGAGATTGGGAATATGGCAACTCATGTTCAATGCCAAGAAGTGCAAGGTCATGCACCTAGATGCTGGGACCCTGAGGATGGAGTAGTGGCTTGTGGGGGGTCCTGGTAACCAAATTAAAGGAAGAAAAAGACTTGGCATGGCAATCACTGGTGATCTGAGGCACTACTCAAACTGCAGGAAGGTGGGAGGCAAAACCAATAAAATTTTGGTTTGCATTGTCAGGGGAATCACTAGCAGGAGAGAGGAGGTCATATTGTTGCTCTACAGATAATTGATGCAGCCTTCCTATAGTACAGCATACAGTGCTTGTAACCCTACCTGAAAAAGGGCATAAACCTGCTTGAGGCAGTCCAGAGGTGGGCAACAAAAATGGTTAAGGGTCAGCATAGCAGGATATAAGAAGATAGGCTGGAGGACCTAAACATGTACTCCCTGGAGTAGATGAGGGAAAAAGGAGATGATAGGGACCTTTAGGTACTTGACGGGCAACAACAAGGTGAACTTTAATGACCTCTTCAGTCTTAGTGGCAGCAAAACCATAAGGGGGAACTGTCTTAAATGGGTAGAGGGAAGATTCAGGGGGCAGACCAGGAGGCATTTCTTCATGGAGAAAATGACTACATGCTGGAATGAACTGCCTAAGGAGGTGTTCTCCCTGGAGATGGTGGGCAGCTTCAAAAGGGGTGGGATATGGTAAAGGGGAGGGTTAGAGTCAAGAGAGGTAGGCAAGAAGGGGGGATGGCAGTTGGAGGGGACAGAGCCCTTGGTTTATTCAAGGGGACTCTGCAACATGAGCAGACTTGATATTCCAGTGGGCCTTCTTCTGCTGG
Source organism: Neoceratodus forsteri (assembly GCA_016271365.2). Taxonomy (NCBI): domain Eukaryota; kingdom Metazoa; phylum Chordata; order Ceratodontiformes; family Ceratodontidae; genus Neoceratodus; species Neoceratodus forsteri. Next base: position 743,464,407 of record CM028133.1, on the reverse strand, counting down.
CAATTTTCATATGTTCATATGATACTTTGAATAAAATGCATTTTCTCTCATCACAGGATCATGTTATATTATTGGCAAAGATCTGTATGATGTACTCTTTTTCACTGTTGTTCCTTTAGGGTTTGAGAGCTGCACAGTGACTTCACAAGCATATTGGTTTAAGGACAGGGAAAATCATTGGTTCACAGGACCTAGCACTGACTGACACATTAGCAGCACTGAGCTACTGATGAGAGGCTTGAGGGACGTTGAGGTTTAAACTAGCTAAAAGCATAACATACCACCATGCACCCAGCCAGTACAATATCATGCAGCAGTTCAGTGGCTATTGTTAACTAGCATGCTAGTTGTTCCAAACCCTGATTATACCTTAAGATATAAAGAAATATAGACAGTGACAAGAGAAAAGGGTCCTGAAATCTATCTGGTCTGTGTGACACTTGGACAGCTGGTTCTGATCACTGTATCATTTTTTTGTAATATAAAAATATGTTATGGGCTGTCTCTCATGAGAGATGCTGAGACAGCATGTGAGATCACACACACACACACACACACACACACACAGGTTTTAGATACAAGGTGTTACCTGGAAGGCCAGAAGCTAATTACAGGCCAGACCAGGCCTTAATTGGGGATCTCCTGTTTGTCTAGCTTTATTGTAGTTTGCCAGATGCTAGGCTAGAATCATAAATGTTTATGACGTTAGAGGAGGAAAACCAGGTTATAGCACACTGGTGCAAAATCATAAATGCTTTGATGTCTGTGTGAGAGAGGATCGGCTTATAGATGAAAGGAAATTTACAGATTTGATTGGGGAAGTCACATGGGGAAAGGAGTTTCTGCTGATGTAAGCTTAATTATCTTACCTTCTAATATGATAAAATATCCTGGGTGTATGATTTTTCATTAACAGAGGAGGAGCTAGGTGATCTCATGCTAAGGGGTTGGCCAAGACAGTTTTTTAAACAGTATTCTGTTTTCCTTCAGAGACTTTTTATCTACGCTCTGACAAAGGAACATCTTTGAGCACTTTAAGCAAGTATACAGGTAGAGAGAAACAAAATCTAAGTACTGTAGTAGGAATTGCACTGTTAAAACCTTGTTCTTTTAAAAAATTATATGGTTCTTGTGATATATAGTTCTGTATTTTATGGTTTATATACTTTTATCTATTTTAGTAAAACTCTATTTTTAGAGCCTACTTGGTCTGTCTTTGAATTTATTTTCTTTAACAAGTGAAGTATATATGGTTAAAGCAGACACTGTGCATAAGCTTGAATGGTGATACCAAACTGGAAAAAGGTAAGAATAATCTGAGGTCTTTATTAGAGTTTTTAAGGGTTCATTTTGTAAACCTAGATAGGTGCCCGTAGGCAAAGATATCTGGCACCCCGAAGACAGAATTATCTGAACCTGTGCATTGGGTACACTAGCAAGAGGTTCACAGTTTGAATCCCTCCAGAACTGAGACCAAAGGTTGATTCGAGCCAACAAAACAAACAGGAGGGTTACCCTGTTTCTGTTAACTGTTCACCAGACAGCGCTCAGAGATTGGCACTTTGGGAGTAGAGGGCTGACCTGTTGAGTGGGTTTGTGACAGTCTGTGCAGAATTTCTACCTGTAACCCCAACTGCCTACTGCAAAACGGTGTCCACCTATTTGATCAACCCTCATTTCCTCAATTTAGCCCCATACCTCCTGTTACCAGTGTCCCTACTTAATGTTTTGTGTCACCAAGCCCCTGAAGAATCCATGCTACCTGATGTTGAACCCAAATATTGCCCCCCCCACCACCTCCTTCAGTAGTCTATTCCACTGATCCATCATTCTTTTGGTAAAGAACTTCCTATCCATCCCCTGACTAATCTACACTTATGCCCCCCTTGCCATTGCACTTCTGTTTCTACTGAACAGGACCTCACTGTTAACCTTATTTATTCCCCTCAGGAAATTGTACATCACAGTCTTATCCCACTCTCCTTCCTGATCTCCAGTGAATACCGCTTAAGGTCTGCTAGCGTTTCTTCATGCATAGTGCCCTATTACACCCGGATCATCCTATTGACCCTCAGATACATGGTTTCCAGCTTGTTCTAGTTCTTCTTCAGGTGTGGGTTCCAGAACTCAGCACAGCACTACATGTGGTTCCTATCTAGGAACTTGTACAGGAGCAATAGCACCTTATTTCTCCTGCTGTTGAAACCCGTGCTATACACCCCAGCATCCTGTTTGCTTTGCTGAATGCCTTGCTACACTGACCTGAAGCTTTCAGACTGTCACTGATGATGGCCCTGACACCACTTTCCTCTGCTCTTACTGCCATTCTTATCCCAAACATACAGTACTCCACTCCTGGATTCCTCTTACTAATAAGCATCACCTTAAACTTCTTGGGTTTGAACCTTAATTGCCATAATCTGGACCACATTTCCAATTTTTTTTTGAAGTCCTTTGAATTTCTGCCATCCTCTGCAATATCCACCTTTCTGCCAAGTCTTTTATTTAATCTGCAGTGAGGCTCATCTTGACCTGGATAGCCTTCTTAATATAGCTGATGAACATGTTGAACAGAGCAGGCCTTGGGACTGAGCCCTGTGACACCTCACTTGTGACATCACTGGCCCCTGATTTAATCCATTTCACTAGCACCATGTTTATTTAAACCCTTTAAGATTTGGATTATTGATTTGCATAGCACTGCCATCACAGAAGAACTCCTCCCATGGCATCACAAGTCTATCTTTGTGTACAGTGCCAATGAGTGGCATTGCAGTGGGACAACAGAAATCAGCTCATTTTGAACAGCATGCATTGTGACTGAAAATATGGTCCCAGACATCCTAATCCTGGATTGCAACAGCATAATTATTTACCCAACAACTGATTGTAATTGCATGATCTTATGACTTAAGTTTTTAAGCACACAACAAAAGCAGATGATATCTAAGTTAAAATCATAATGGGCCCTCTGCAGAGTGCCAACATGCCATGCAAGCCTAGCACGTTGTCATCACAGCGCCGAACTCCCATGGAATGTAGCCCGCACAGCATGCACCATTGGTGTGCACAACATGATCCGCACCTGAACCCCTTGCCGTGCAGAGAGCAACACACCGGTGGTGGGCCAGGGATGTGGCAGCACTATGCACCATGCTCCAAGGCACATAGAGATACCCACAGGAGTGCGGAGGAGGGCACAGGTTATGGCAGCCTGGACCCTGCTGTAACCCACTGCTCACACCCCCAGACATGACCCACTGGTCATGATATGTATTGACAATAAGCTACCGTGCTGCACAAGCCCAGAAGGCTACTGTGATTGTGCCCAGGTGGTGGAACAGGCGGTTGCCCGTAGTGCAGAGCACAGTGCTCAGTGCCAGTGGGCCACGCTCTGGCCAGACACCCGGTACACAGGCATTCCACCCTCAAGAAACAGGACTCCGATCCCTAAAGAGCATCCATCCGCAGCCGCCACTCCCAAAGGAGCACCATCACACTTGCCCATTCAAGTGCCATCCAGCATGGGCTGGCAAACACTGCAGATCCTCCCTCCTGGCACATCACTGCCCCCATTGCTGGTATGTGTCCCCTCCCAGCACTGATTTCCCAATCCCTGTACCTGTGTGTCGGTGGCACCCTGGAGACAGCTAGTGGCACAGCCCTCCACTCACTGCCAAGGCTGCTGGCCATCTGACATACACGGGAGTGCAGCAGCTGCATGCCCTTGCATATGACAGACAGCTGGTGGCCATGGTGATAAATGGAGGACTGTGCTGCTGGTCATCTCATAAGCAGCACCGACACACAGGTAAGGGGGTCATGGGTGGGCGTGCAGTGCCATGGGTGGAGGACAACAGCCAGCTGACATGTCACTTGGGGCGACTGCTGGCAGTTGTGGTCACCAGCAGGAGGGGTACTGGGATGGGGCTGGGCTGCTGCAGTCCAGAGCATGGGGTGTTGGGTTGCCGGTATGGGTAGCGGCCCTTCAGTGTGGTGGGTGGGTGGGGGCTGACATCCAACAGCCTGACACAGGGGCATGTGCATGTGGGTCTGGGTGCCTGTGGTGGGCATTCATGCACCGGATCTGTGCCTCTCCTCACAAGGGGTCCACTTTCGGCCCAGGATAGGCATCCGATTAGATGACTACCTGGGACTGCAACTCCACCCTCCCCGCCACCATACAGAGTCCTGCATGTGGGGGGGGGCATGCCACGGAGAGGTGCACATCTGTCGTGCATACCCCTGGTGCACACCTGTTCACAGGTGCAGACCTATGCAGGTGGGATACGCACCTCTGGTGTGTAATTCCTGCCCATGCATGCATAGGGGCCAATGTATTTGTACAACAGTCACAGGCTATATAGAACATGAGGAATTGAAATAGAGATAGTATATGAACATTTATGTCCAAATATTATGTTTTTAAAAGTTCCCACTGAAGCAGTTGTGCTCTCTAATGCTTTGAAGGCATCAAAACTGGGCTTTCAAGCTTTGATGCTTTGCTAGGCATACCAACAGCATTTAATAGCATAAGAATTCTTGTCTAAGACTTATTGTTTTCAGTGCTGGTTTGTTTCAACTCATTCTTATCACCAGCCATATGGTTAAAAGAATACTGTGGTACTCAGGTACTACTTATCCATAAGTATGAAACCTTTTTTGGTGATGCTTAGGAAAAGAATTCAGAAACCAGCTCATCAGCACAGCAGCGGCACTGCCACTCATGATGCTGGCAACTTGAGTTTGGGAAGGGGCTCAAGTTATAGGTGACCAGCCAGGGGTAGGGAGAAGGACTGAACATCCATGAGGACAATCCGTTCCTCTGAAGAGGGAGGAATATAGCAGTTGACTTGTGACTGCCAGCCTGGTGCTGACTGGTGGTGGCACAAGTGGAGCTCAAGCTATGGAGGGCGATGATGATGGAGCTTGTTGTAGGACACACACCCAAGTGTGTGCATGTCAGTTTGCTCCTGTTGGTTGGTGTCTCAGAGGAGATGGAGCTAAAATGCCAGAAAATAGATCTCAGCCATAGAAGAATGATGTCAGTCCCTGCTCTTTACATCCCACACCACTGACAATGGCATCCACTCTGGACTGAGCATGGACTTCCGATGGGGCATGGCCCACCCTTCAACCCCACCCTATAAGTGCGCCAGGAGAACAAGGAGGCAAGGTAAGTTTAGGAGAATGCAAGTGACAGGGCAGGGGTGGAAGGATGGTCAATGAGGGCAGATTGGAGAATGGTGAACAAACAAACAGAATCCAGTACACAACCCCCCCCCCACACACACACACACACAACCCCCCCACGGCACATCTGAGAAATAAAACATTTAAATCTTTTATTCCTCAAATGTGCCATGTTGGGGGGGGTTGTGCACTGGATTGTTTTTGTTGTTGTTTGTCATATGCCACAAACCAGTAGCACTCCTCAGTAGAAATGTGAATTGAATTGTATGAGCAATGCAAAGGTTAGAATGTGCTAGTTTGGGAATGTGTGGGGAGTGGTGCACAACAGAAAAAAAAATGGAAAGGAACTCAGAGAGCCTGGCAGATGCCCATGCACAGAAGGATCATTGATGTCACTGCAGAGTTGGCTGTATTCAGACCAGTTTTTGAAAGTTAAGGAACAGCATGGAAAATTATCCTAAATGGACTGCAGCTCCATCACTGCATCTTACACCTTGTGCAATCAGAGGTGGATGGTCTGCAGTGAGAGGAGGGAGGTGGAGGAGGGGTGGTACAACTGGGGAGAAAACACCATGGCTAAGCACCTAAAAAAGGTTTGCATTTCTTGTGGAATCTACTCAGAACTGCACCAATATGGAAGAAGCGGGTGCAGGCCAAGAGGAGAGTGGTCTCAGGCCATCGTGAATCAGTGTGGGGTTTGGAAAGTGAAAGGACTGCAAAGAAGTAATTTATAATAATAGTAATAGATAAGCCAGTAGTCAGAGGAGGGGAAAGTAATATGTCAACCAGTCTGGGTGGACAGATACATTCTGTGCCTTCCAGCAGCAACTGTGGAAAGGTTCGCACCTTACCTTGAAAAGCTACTAATCAATAAAAAGGAGGAGTATAGGTATTGTACTAGACTTAATTACCCAAAAACTGTTGAATATTGGTACACTTATTGCATGTCATATGTACAATATACTGCACACTTCCCAGATGAATACTGTGTATCAGTGAAGTTCCCATGCCTTATGTGCTGTATGTATTTAGCCCTCACAAACGCATGGCATAACAATAGAATTGTTATAGTATACATACTGTTTGTATTTAAAACAAAAACTGCATGGTGTCATTAAAACTCCTTAATTTTGAATTTTGTTTAGTGTTGCAAACTGTTTTTAGCTACTGTTTTTTGCACTCAACTTTTTCCATGTTGTTCCTCCATCCATGACAGCGATAATCAGAGCTGTGTCAAATGCACCCTTCATTATGCCAGAAGACTGGGCCAGTGGCTGATTTCACAGCCAGCACCACTGCTGCTCCGTGATATGCCACCAGGGGCACATAAATGCCATTGCCATGTGACTCACTCCCTCTATCCCTGAGAGCCATGTACCTCCCACTGGGACACTTGGCTTTTAACCAGCCTCAGTATGTAGATATTGAGCTGATATAAAAACCTCAGTCTCCCAGGTGGTGTTACAGTCTGCTGCCACTGTGCTATTGAGGTGGCAGCTATTACTGCGTTATGCAAATGCCCTCCATAGTCTATATGAATACAGCTCACCCAGAAAACAAATGAATTACAGTGCACGTGTAAATTTCAGAAAAATGGCATGCATGCTTGAAACAGTTTTTTAATGTTAATATTGCAACCCTTTTTTGTTTTGGTCAGATTCACAAAAGGTGTCATATTGATTCTAAGGTATGCAAATACATAAGTACTCACAAAATGCTTTGGGGAGTATTGGGGTATTCAGCAGTATTCAGGTATTCAATATTCAATATTCAAGACTCAGATCTAGGTTTACCTATAGTGGGGCGACATTCCCAACAGTGACATCTCTGACAGCTACAGACACAATGCCAAGTGTCGGCATTGTACTGTAGTGGATGTGTGTGTGTTTCCACCCCCCTGATTTCTATATATACAACTCCAAACTGGAGTTGTCTCGGGGAAGGGGTGAAACACTGGGCGATGCAGCACCGGTGCCAGCAGGGACCATCACAGTGACCTTACGTACTTGCTCGAAATTTGTCACTGTGATGGTCTTCAAGCAAGTGGTTTTACTCTATGGTCAGCATACCTCAGAGGTATATTTAAAGGTTATAGCTGGCAGAAACACACCCTAATATCAATGCTATGCTCTGAATCATGATATTATACAGAGGTGAAGCATGTATACTCCCACCATGGCTGTGCAGTATGCACCATAGTGTCATTCTGTTATGCTTCAAAGTGAGGGAGCTGGCTTATGTTGTGGATGGTGACATGGCAGCCTTCTAAGGCACACTGGCAACCAACAGTTATGCCCTGCCCACCCTGAAGGAGGCGAGGTTATGAACATCTATTGAACACTCTCCACCTGAAGGGGGGGCTACAAAAGATTCAAGCTGTGGCTTGGCATCTGGCCCAGGGGCGCAGAATGGATGTACCACTGGAGCTGTGTATGACAGCTCCACCACAATGGCAATACCTTACATATGTGGTTTACCTTGAATCATGATAATATGATGTATATGGCATGTAGGTTTCCTTTCCATCCACTACTGTACACTGTGACGCTATCTTCTGAACCCCACCATGTTTTAAGTAAATTTAAAAAACACACTTGCTCCAGCCAACTTAGCCTCCCAAATTCACCTCCTTCTCCCAACCCTAAGCCCCCACTCCCCAAAGTCACAGAAATGTTGCTATCTTTGTGATCATTTGCCAATCCCCAACCCATTTGGTAGCCAACTCCTGCACCCCCACCACAGTCTCTATAGTATTTTGAGTCTGTTTAGAGAAAGATCAGGAGTTGGTATACTGAGTGGATTGATGGAAAGAAGAGATAGCAAAAAGAGAACATTTCTGGGACTGTGAGTAGGAGGGTGATATTATGAAAGCCTAAGTGGGTGGTGGAAGGGTGATAATTGCATTTAATCTATTGATATCATTGTTGGAGAAGGGAGGAAGGTGGTAAATATAACTTTTCAAATAGTAATAACACAGGACAGTGTGTTGGTGTGCTATGATAAATTCATGTCAAGGGGCATAGTGAGGCACAAGGGTGAAGTAGAAATGTGTTTACCACCTAATAATCAACACCCCCTTGTGTGTCATTGAGTACATAAAATAGGTTTTGCTGGTTTTCTTTGTAAATTTATTTTAAAAATATGTAAAAATGTTGAAATATTTTCAGTTTAGTAGAAAATGGTCCATCCACTGATGGGTTGCCACAAGGGATGCTAGTAGGGTGCCACCATGTACTGCGTATGCACCAGTGCAGCTTATTTGCTTTTTTAAATTTTGAGTATATGTGATTTTTTTTTATTATTTTTTGAGATTTTTTTTTATTTCTTGCGAACATTTTTAATTATTTTTTGCGTGCTGTTACTGTGTGCTTATTTTGAGAGGCCTGTCTAGGCCTAGAAGGAGAGCAAGACAGTGAGGCGAGGCTGGCAGAACTTTTTGGCCTGGAGGGAGAGTGACAGAAAATCTGTGCAGTACGCACACATGTGTGACCCAGCCAGAACATGGGCACAGGAAGAATTGGTCTTGGCACAGCAGAGCCTAGAAATATACCCCAAAACAGTCAAACTATGTATTTTAGCTGATTAATAATAATATCAGTGGCATACTACAACAAACTCTGGTCAGAGGTGATATGCCTGCACAGAGTTTTGATGAAATTACTCACCCGCACCGTCATCTGCCATGCTCAAGATGGCAGTGATGACAGAACTGGGCATGCATGATAATCCTGCATGCACAGTTTGACTCGGCAACCATTTTGAGCATGGTGGCTATCACTTCCGCAGTTGCAGAACAAAAAGAAGTGCCCTGTGAAGTGGGTGTGAAGTAAGCGTGTTTATGTTTATGCAGCCAGTGCAGGGGAAGAGATGCATAAACACAATGGTGAACCTGTGCCAGAGCACTGTGGAAGCACATCAGACAGTGATCCAGTCACGTGCTTCCACAGTTCTCCTACAAAGAACTGTAGCAATACATCTGCGGAGCTCTGCCCAGGCAGCTGTAAAAATTACACAAAATCTGAGCACTGGCTGAGCAAGTTGCATGAAGTTTGGAAGGCTATGAGTTTTAGTCCCACTTCAGGAACTTAAGGTACAGTATAAAGCAATACTGACACTGTAGTATAACATGAGTAGGAAACTGTACTCCTGAGGTGCCATCTTTTGGAAGAAACCTTAAACCAAGGTCCCGTCTGCCGGTTCTGGTGGTTGTTCAGGTGAATGTTAAAAATCCCATGGCACTTCTCGAAAAGAGTAGGGGAATTTTTATTGAAAAGGCAACCAAGCAAGTACAGAAAAAATACAAAAAGATGTCCTCATAATGAAAAGTAAGAAAGGAAATAATAAGGAACTATGTGAGGAGGAAGTAAACGAAGTCCACACCATGGAAAAAATGCCCAATACCAATTCCTGATATGTAAGAGAAAGAAAATGAGGGTCCCTCCATCGAGCTGCAGCATTAGACCAATACTATTGAGCATAAGTACAGTCAAAAGAAAAAGTGTTCCTGTGTGTCCAAAGAGGAGTCACAATCATTCCAAAGGCAGTAACAATCCGCTAAAGACTTTTGCTTATGAGAATTACAAATTCCCAATTTATTATGGCTACTCAGCCAAACCAGATCCCAGACAAAGGGGCATCTTGGGGTTATTAAATTGTCTAAGAAGTGTGCTCATAACAGACACTGGACATTGTGGAAATTGAAAGTCAGGGCAGAGGTGTTCCATCATGATAAACTGATAGAGCGACTTCCTAGTTGCCATCAATAAAAACACCATAATATATCTTCCATTTTTTATCTTCTGGAATGTCACAATTACATAAGCAGGGACAAACGTAGGTTTATGGATAACCCAGAGATCAGTGGATTGGCAGTCAGGGATATATACCTTCAACCATGCCTGAACAGCTGGGGACCAAAGAGATGAGGCTTGTCATAGTGATGCCGACACATTAGTAGAAAATAAAATACTGAAGAGAAAAACCAGGGCATTTAACGTGTTAAACCCACCCTTTGCCTTAGCCTATATGTAATGTCCCTCATAACAAGGTTGAGCCTGCTGCTCCAAACTACCCGAAAGAACACACTACAAAGCCTGGTCTCGAGACAAAGGTGGGGGGGCATATTTAACAAATGAAAAGACCAACACTAAAAAGTCTTAATCAACAATACCCTTTTAGCTGGCTGAGGTTTGAGGCATGGGATGCCACACCTCACACCACGCCAGCGGCCTGGATTCGGGAATGAGCCTAGGCCACTGAGGGTCAGCAGAGGGTGAGAGAGGGTAGAGCACCAATAGGGCAGCTCTCCTCTCTCGGGGAGGGATAGAGGGACAGCCCAGCACTGCAGCAGCCCCTGGTGGAAGCCAGAGGCACTGTTACACCTAGGGCTTGGAAAGGGGATGCAGAGCCACAGCGGACATCGGTAAAACGTTATTGTATGTCCGGGATCTGGGGGAAGGAGGAAGGGTATAACTAAGCACAAAAAAAAACCATCCCTTGGGATAGGCGAAGGCACCTCCCCCCCCAGCCACACTCCAATCATTGGATCCTCACCTCTCTCTCTCTCTCTCTCTCTCTCTCTCTCTCTCTAGGGGCTGTGCGAGAACCGCATGCTTGTAGATAGAGCACCCTGGGTGGGTAGGGCAGCCATTCCTCGGGGGGCTCAGAACCGGGGCTGTGCAGTCCAAGCAGGAGAGAGGAGGACAGCCTCAGGTGGGAGGTAGAGCTGGGATGGCGGAAGGTGGCTGGAGAGAGTTCCACAGGCAGGTGAAGGGGGAGAAAAAGAATGAAAAAAAAGATACCCTTTTAAACTTCAAAATATGAGCAGCATTCCATTTATGCACCATAATCAGGGCTTTCTGCATACAAGCCTTCCAATTTAAAACAACCATCTCCAAAGCACCATACAGTATGCCCAGAATTTTGATGTCAGAAGACAATACAGGGACAGTGGTGATATCTACAGGATGGGAAAACCCTGCTCCACCCAACGAGAAGCCCCTACTCTTGCTATAATTAATACTAGAGGAGGATAAATCTCAATAGGTATCTAACAAGTAGTGCAATGCCAGTCCTTCAGTCACAGAGCACAATAATCAACCCACATCTTCTGCATAAGCCATAACCTTCAGAGGAGCAGTCAGGTGCAGTCCCCACAAGGAAGTACAGCTATGAATGTTCCATAAGAGGGGGTCCAAACAAAAAACATACCAAAGTGGGCTCAGGAGGCAACCTTCATGGAGCCATTTCCACAGAACACAAGGAGAGCCAAACAACCCATTAATTAAGGGGCAACCCGAAGCTTGACTATATAGGCTATGCAGCCAAATCACAAACAAAGAAGCCATGCCAAAAAAACACAATACCCGAAAAAGATATTTGTGAGAGACCCTGTCAAATGCTTTCTCCTGATCCAAGCTAAGCACAAAGCCATTTAGCCTGTGCTCTGCCCTATGGCTGAAAATTTCCCTCAGGGTGAGCAAGTTATCCTGTACGCATCTATGAGATACAGAGCAAGTTTGAAATGGGCTGATCAAAATTGACGCACCCCTACCCAAATGTGCTGCAAGAACCTTGGTTAGGATCTTGTAGCCCACATTCAGAAGACTCAAAGGTCTCCAGTTACGAAAGTCAGCCTTATCACCCCCCACTTAAAAAATGTAAACAAGTATAGCCTGAGACATGGAGGCAGGAAATACATCCCAGTCCAGGCAGTCATTATACATGGCTGCAAACACACCTGCCAAGGGCTCCTGAAAACACTTATAAAACTCAGGACTCAGACCATCTGTGCAGGGGGCCATGTTCAGCTTCAGCGAGGCAATACTCCAGAGTACCTTAGCAGCAGAAACAGGGGCCTCCAGGGACCGAGCCTCAGCATCAGGCAAGACAGGAAAAGCTAAGCAGGAAAGAAAAGACCAATCAGACTTAGGCTGGGGAACCGTGGAAAAGGTAGTCTTCATAAAATCTGAAGTAACTCATAAAACGTCTCAACCTGTACAAACCACCTGTCCAGTACAATCATACAAGGACCTCATGGTCCTGCTGTCCACTGTTGCCTGCAATCCTTAAAGGGATTAAACATTTGGGAAGAGCACTGTGTACCAAAATGCACCTCTTGTTGATGGGATTGTGCACAATTATATCTGCCTGAAGTGAGTGAATTTGGGAGCTAAAGTCCTGTCCTGAGAGTTCAGCTACAGAAAACACTTTCTGTAACTGATCCCATAGAGCCAAGTATCGAAAATACTCACCAGTTGCCTTGTGACTAATATAATGTTTAAACAAAGCTCTAAAATGAGTCTTACTATGAATCCACCAATCAGCCAAGTTATCATATGGATATTGTACAGAGGTACGGGCTGACCACAGGGAAGTCCACTTGGCTATCAATAGTCGGTCATGCAAAATAGCCATAATCAGTCTCCAGGGGCCCTTACCATGTGTCGGGGCACCAGTCCAGGTAAGGGTACAAGACAGTGGCATATGATCAGAGAATTTCATCCCACTGGTGTGTGCTTCTACAACTATCAAAGGCTGTGAGACAAAAGGTAATCAATTCGAGTAGACAATGAGCCATGAACATATGTCCACCCCCAGTAGAATGCCAAACCCTATAAGTGTCCGTAAGGAACACAGTCAGGAGAACTTAATTCAAGCAGTTAGAATCAGAAAAATAGTTTGTCTATCTGCAAACCTCTGTCAGCCCATGCAAAACTACAATTAAAATCCCCATCCCACACAACCAAGTGGGAAGCGTGCAACAAAGGCTGAATTGACTGAAACAGGGACACCTGGCCAGCCTTCCACTGTGGAGCACACACAGTGATAAGGTGGAGTCTGTCCTGTCTAAATGTGACATCCACGACTGCGGCATGGCCATGGAATATGTCAACCATATGACAATCAATCTAGATAGATCAACTGTGTACTCCCAGTCGAAGCTTATACGTGTATTTTTTGTATGATTTTAAATAATTGTACTGTTTTATATTGTATAGCGTCCATAGTCTCTGGAATTGGGCACTTTAGAAACAGAGTATTATCTATCTATCTATCTAGAAGCATGAAAATCAGAGGAATTAAATAAGCTTCCCAGCTCATCACAACAGTGTTCATCAATGGACCAAAAAGAGGGTCCCTTTATCCACAATTGGTACGCCTGAGTCAATTCAAATCTTGATTTTATATGGGTATTCTACAGAAAAAATGCATGAGCCACAAGTGACTGCAAGAAAATGAGTGTCAACTGCTTCTTACCATAGCTTTTTTTTTATCACAGCTATTTTTATCTCCCAGCAGCACTCCAGCTTGGGGCATCCAGCCTCTAGCTCTGCATGGTTGTGCCCAGCCATTTTTCCTCCAGTTGGCCCTCTTTGGAGCAAGGATATGCAATGATGTTCAGGCACTACATGCCGAAGTCTGCCAAGCTCCCTCTATGTCACCGATGCTAGTAGTGCCCCAGGCATCCCTGGGGGCTGCTACAGTGCAGTGAAGTGCCCTAGCCCATCCCAGGACTAGGAAAGCAGCCCACGGATGCTCGATCCTAGTCCTCCCTGGCCGACCCCCGGCGACTCAGGCGTATTCCCAAACCTGGGTCTCCAGCGTGGCGCAGGTGTGGTATCCAGCACCTCAACCCTCAGCACCACCAGGCCAGCGTTATCATAGCTTTTAAACTATTAACATTAATAGTAGCCACCTGGAGGGATCCCATCAAGAGCAGTGAGAAAAATAGAAGCACAACATAAATCATTTAAGCACATCCTGTGATACAGTTCTTCCCCAATCAAAGGAGGGTCTGTTCAATCTGAGGGTGGTCTATATTCAAGAATAATCCATTTGGGAGGATGGAACAGAGGAGCCTCTGAGTCCCCATCCTCAAGATCTGTGTCACCCCATGAAACCAGTTTGGTCAGGGCCCCAAACTTATTCTTGTAGATTAAAGCAGCTGCAGCCTTTTCTTCTGCAGCAAGGAAATGCGGACATGTCTGAACCTCCACTTTGTCCCTTTGAGGGGACCAGAACAAACTCATCCAGGATGGAGGGGCATGGTTTGTGGAGGTACAGGAGAGGATGAAAGAATCAATACTGGTTAACTGTCCACCAGTCAAAGTACAGGCATAGCAGGACCAGGGCTCCCAGAGAACATATCAGGGTCAGTGTCCACGGGGGGGGGGTTGCAGGGGACCATTAACCTGTACCGGTGGAGGCTGAGCCAAGAGGAAGTCACAAGGGGAGGCTCTGATGGAGTAGGTGGGAACCAATTCCTGGTTGCCTGCAGGGTCTGGGGTCTAGTGCTGTTGCTGAGCTTGAGAGACTATGTCCTCCTGTAAGAGGGACAGCCCCTTGTTGTGGGACACCCAGGGGCATGTAGCATAAGACCCTGCCTGTTGCATAAGTTATAACAAAAATCATTTAGGAAATCCTTGGCTAGATGACCAAAGACAAGGCAATGACTACACCGAACACTGTCACAGGCATTACTGAAATGGGTGTGAAAGACACATTTAAAGCAAGTCTTGGACTGGTCTTGATAGAAAATGCACCCCAGTCCCTACCCAAATAAAGGTGCAAGGTAAATGCATAACCCCAAGATCTGACTGCAACAATTTAACTTCGGATCCGCCACCCCTCAGTTCATATCTCTTCTGAATCTATCAGAGGTTCTGAGCAATCCAGGACTTCACATAGTCTGTGCAACCAGCTCAAGATATCTGCAATGTTCACCCCACATTGTGGAAAAACACAGTAAGAGTCCGAATAGTAGATTGAGTTAATGGAACTGGCAAGAAAGGGGTCCACAAAGGCAAATTTTTATGTGTGTTATAAAGGGCCCAAAATTTGTCAAGACTCGAAATAAGTTTAAAGCTGACATCATAGCTAGAATCCACCACATTAACCAAAACATAAATGTCAGAAGCCCTAAAAAAGCAAGAGTTTTTTAGTAACTTCCTGGTCACATAAAACCAGCCAGGGGGAAAGTCCAAGCTGCCTTTATAGACCAGACAGACAGCATTCTGACACAGGGCTGGCTCCCCTCAGGCTTGAAACAGGTCAGCAAATTGTCATGGCCAGGCAGGAGGTTGCACAGTCTGTGAGGGGGGAGGGGGGATAAATCAGACTCCAAGCAATGAACTGTAGTGAAAGGTGCTGAAGTAGCACAATCCAGGACCATTGAGTACCTTCATCCAACAAAGCTGGGACTACAATAAAATTGGCATCCTGAGAAACAGAGGGTGCAGCGGACATCATACTAGAGGCCCTGCAAGCAAGATGGGAAAGGAGGGCTGTGAACCAGGCAAAGACAGGCACTCAAATCCAGGAACGGAGGCAAAACTAGCCAAGGGAGGGTCTGATGTCTACCCAGTAGGAAGCATAGGGGTGACAGTCAGGCTGGCAGGCAGGGGTGCATGAGGAGAAGCTGCAGGCAAGCCAGCAACAGTGGCCTGGTGCCTCTGCACCACAGGGTCCGTAGCATCAGGACCCAAATCCAGCATCAGTTGGACACCAGCCAGCATCCGTGAGGAGCTCTCTGGTGTCAAAGCTCCTGCCTCCTGAGTGTACAACTCCAGGAGATCACCAGACATACAAGCACCTGGGGAAACAAAATGATTCCTCAAAAGTACCAACTTCAGCAGCAACTGATGCTGCAGAAAACAGCATCAGCAACCATGTTGACCAGGCTCTAGGCACCATGAGAGAAGGAGAAGTAGAAATCATACAGTGTACTGCTTGTTCAAAGCAGATTCCTCCATGCAAAGCTGGGCCAACAAGGCATCCTTCCTGAAGGCATGCTGCAAATACAGCTCCTGTTCAGCCTCTTGAATTCCAGAGACACTCACACCATCAACAGCCGCTGTTGATCCAAGACAACAGTGTGCTGAAGTAAATTCCATAGAAGTCTCCAAACACATCAAAGCCTCACAGGAAGCAGCAACTTGGGGCAGGCAAAGTCCCCAGTCACCTGAAGCAGAGCAGCCGCTGCTCCAATGTCCATGACATCTGCCACTTTGGATCCATGATCAAGGGGTACCCCTACCAGTGAGTATGGGAATTTCCCCAGTGTCATGGCCAAATTCACCCCTTTTACTAAAAATACCACCAACAACTTAATCTGGTTCAATTTCAGTTAGTTTCCATCTGTATCCACCCCCACCCCCTGAGGCAAGGCTAAAAATAGGCAGAACTGTCTAGCCCTCCTTCCCCTGTCAACAAAAACTAAATAAAATTAAATAAATAAATGTCTGACCCAGGCAGGACAACTTGTCTGAGCACAGCAGAATCCAAAGATATACCCCAAAATAGTCAGAAAATGTATGTCAGATAATTTATATAAAAAAAGTCCTACGATCAAATGTAAGTTCTAAAACAAAATAAGAAACTGTGCAGTGAGCACTTACGTTAGACCCAGCTGGGACACAGATGAGAAGCACCAAAAGTAAGCACTAAAGCTCAAACATAAAGACTGTGCCAGCCCAAAAAACTGTGATCTGAGCCTGCAGAGGGAGTTAGGCCTGGTAATCCTGCAGTTTGATGCTTCAAACCTGCCCCCCACCCCGTCTCTGAATCAGTCAAATAAATCATAGCAGGATTTTCTAAAAAATAGATAAAACTCTAATTTTTTTTTTCAACTTTCTTCATGCCCCCTCCTTGCTGGTTACCTGATCTCTCTCTGGTGAGATTTCTCAGCTTAACCTGTTCCCGCACACCTGAAGACCCAGCCATACTCTTCCTGGTTTGGGCCTGTCTCCTCTCCAGCTTTCCACTGGCCACCCGACCCCCTGTATTTGAGCCCCCCCAAGGCAGAACCACCGACTCCTACTTGGTGTTCTATCTGAAATCTAGTAGAGCGACCATGGAGTGGAGGAAGAACCAGGATTGGGCCAGAAGGAACCAGCATTGTGTGTGTGAGCCACTCACTATACCCACCTTTATCTGTCAGGCATCCAGGACTTTTCCCTTTTCTGTCCCCCTATTGGCTCTGTCATGCAATGCACAGCAGCATAAATGCCACCGCTGCCAATCTCCCTGCTAGAAATCCCTCCCTCTCAGGAAAGGAGAACAGTCCTCTGAATGCTCAATCCTTTCCTCCACTGCGTCCCCAACAGCCCGAGTCCATTCCTGAACCCAGGTCACTGGCATGGAGCAAGGTGTGGTATCCAGCCCAGGCCAGAGCATAACTAAAACTCTTGTTTGAAATAGTTCAGTCTCTGGTACTAACAGTCTTGTAACACAGACTGCAGAAGAACACCAGAGAAAAAGACTTTTAAAATCCTTTTTAGATTCTTTTAATACAGATCAATAAATTAAAAGTAATTGGAGACAAAAACAAAATACTCACCACATAAGGCTGCAAAATCACAATTTTTTAATTTTACTCACATAAAAAAGTGAATAGAATTCAAAAATACCTCCACAGTTAGTCCACCACAGTCCATTGCTGCTACTGAACCCCAGCTGGCTTTGCAACTAGTGCGTCATCAGGGGGATTCTAAATACAAAACAAAAATTCACTTCTGCCACAGTATGAGCAGCCTGCTCAGCCTTGCTTCTCACGTTCCCCAGTACCTGCTGCTCCCATACTTGTCAGCCATCCTTTTGTCCATAGCCGCGTGCGCTTATTGTCCTTGGACGGGTTCCTGTGGTTTCCTTCCTTCACCTTCTCCGCTGGTTCTCCACTGCTGCTTGTAAACACACACACACACACACACACACACACACACAACACACACACACACAAAGCCTAAGGAAAGTCATAGAATGCTAGGAGACCAGTCACAATGGTGGGGGTGCAGGCAATGTGTCTGCTGTGGCCAGCATTTTAGGCTGGTCTCTGGGTTCCCCATCAATATATATTTTCAGTAGATCTTTTGTTACATTTAAGCAATAATGCCCTCCAGGGTGTGTGTCTTGCTGGGATAACGTCACTCCTCAGGTGGTTGGGTGCGAGGCCGCAGGCTGAGTGCATCAAACAACTGAGGCATGACATTATCCCAAATGACACACACCCTGGAGGGCATTATTGCTATTATACAATGGCTCGTTGTTATATATAAAATAAAAAAATAATTTTAAAGAATGTTTTTATTAGTGTGGAAAAATATTATTGTTTCTTAAGAGGAGATGCAAAAAAAGCTCTAGGTCCAAAAAATCATCAAGCTCCTCATCCAAAAAATCATCTACAGGTTCACAGTGAGGCTGAGACTAGACCCATGATGTTGTACTGGGATAACATCACGGGTCCAGCCCCAGACTTGACCAATCAGAGTCCAGGATTTTTTCTTGCCATTGTATAATTTTTCATAACACCGAAGCCTTTGCTCTGTTTATCATATCGTATACTTTTCAATTAAGTCTAGAGCATTAGTTCTCACACTTTGTGATAGCGAGCCTCCCCCAAGCCAAGAAAAAGACAGAGCCTCTCTCAAATTCGGAAAAAAACCATGGGCCTCCCCACAGAAAAAAAAAAATCCTACTTTGCACAGTACACCAGGAGTAAAGTGAAACTAATAAAGCTGACTGAGTATATTCTCTTTTTATTCAACTTATTGCTCCCGACCACTGACCGGCACCCCAGGTTATACTTGTTCCTTTTTTCTGACTCCTGTGCCCTTGTTACTCTGTTTCCTCTCTATCTGGAACAACCAAACCTAGCCTCTTCATCTCTCCCTCTCTTACCCTGTTGTTAAGCAACTTCTGTATGCTTCCCTCAGGTCACACCTGAAAACATGCCGTGATCACTATGCTTACCCAGTCATTCATTTACATATAAATACCTTCTACAGAAATGAGCCTTGACTCAGTGTGCCTTTCCAAGTCACTAATTTGCATATAAATACCTATTGTAGAAACAAGCCTAGACTCAGCATGTCTTCCCAGGCATTAATTTACAAAAAATACATACCTATAAACAAGATTTGGCTCAATGGGAACTTCCTGGTTACAAATTTGTGCATAGGTAAAAATCACCTGCAATTATCCATATTTAATTTGTTTTATCCTTTCACAGAAAACAGCCAAAACTTACAATTTAAATACTGTACTTTCTCAGACTTGACTGGGCCTCCCCTGGAACAATTTGGGGCCTCCCTTGGGAGGCTGGCCTCACCATTTGAGAACCACTGGTCTAGAGCAGATGCACCTCCTGAATGGTGTGATCCCACTTTTATTCTGATTTTGAAGTAAGCCAGTGAAGATTGATAGATCATCGCTGGTCACAATGTGGGTGGGGATAGGATACAGATTTTCCTGATTTCAGATTACAGGAATTAAAATAATCGCAGCTCCACAGTCACCCTCAAATGCTGAGAGCTTTAATAAAGAATGGAGGACCAACTTCTTCTAACTGCACAGTAGTTCTAACTCTCATACTTTCCTTTAACTGAATATTTAAATGTATGTATCTGTGTGGGTTATCAATCCATGGTGGCAGGTCCTCTAGCCCCAGATGGAAACTATGTCAGCACATCTTGGAACAATATCTGCAAACCTATATTTAGATATGCTTAGTTATCTCTTCCATATACCGAGAAGTGATCTTTCTTCTTCTCGCAGCACCACAATCACACACTCCTTGGGCTCAGCATACAAGCCTCCAGTGCTGATTGTTCATCACAGTTGTTTTTTCCTTTGTTCGAGCTGGTTCTTGCAGCACTGCTTTCAGCCACATGGTTATGGCACCCTCTTCTCTGCTGCTCCAGTGTTTTTGTTTGGTGTCCTGGCAGCAATCACCTTTAATCAGGTGTGCAAGGGTTTTCACTATGCTTAGTTTTAAGACTCCAGATTGCTCCCCACCCCCACCCCACCCTGTGCCAGTATGATCCTAGGCCAGTTAAGCTGATAGTTTAAAAAAGTAAATAAATAAGCAAAGAAATAACAAATAAATAGATCAATTATTTTATTTATTTTTTATTTCAAAGATTTCACCGGAAAGGCATACTGAGCGGAAAACAGCTAGTTTCCAGATGCATTCTGGGGAAAGGGGAACAGGAGAGTGATATAAACAATCAGTAATTACATGGCAGGTAAAAGAATGAATAAGCAACACTAATCTATAAACATATAAGCATACAATATATAAACATACAAGCATTTATACAATATTTGTGCAGTTTCTTTAAACCTATATATCACCCAGTTCTCAGTTGATAGATCGGGTGGTTTTGGTAAAGTGCATGCTTTGCAAGCCTGTTCGTATTTGTATCTGCTAAAGCTGGAACATTCATATAAAACAAATATATACATATTTATGACTATTGAATAAAATGAATTCCCAAATCTCCAATACCCAGTCAGCACCAAGGGGGTCGTGTTGCATCCACTGCTGCCCGTTGCAGCCATGCCATGTCCTCTCTGCCCTGTATTTCTTCTCCCCTTCCTTCTTCTTTTGCTTTAAGTTGTTGATTTCTATGGAAAGCCATAGGTAGGAGTTTGAGCTAGGGAGCATGACTGAAGGGTTACATCGAGGTTGGCAGGCTAAGTACTGCTTTGCAGGAGATGGCAGGAGGGAGGTGGAAGGACTGTCTCTCTTGAGACAGTCTGACTTCATAGGAGATGGGGAGGACAAGCTTCATGGAGGTGGTAGAGCAGACTCCATGGGAGGTAAGAGGGCTGTTATTGCAGGATGGTGCATGGTGATGGGAGATGACCTGCATTTAGGAGGCAGTAGGCAGGTAGGTTGTAGAAAAAGCTCTGGTAGTATGCCAGGGGTATCAAAGAAAAACAATAATAAGTAAAAACTATCCATATCACTACATCAATAAATAAATAGAAAATTAAGAAATAGAGAGGTAAGGAGGGGCTGGAAGGCAGCAATGCTATGAAAACAGGACATAAGGTTCACTGCATGAAAGGTAACATAGAAACATAGAAACATAGAATTTGATGGCAGATAAGGACCGCTTGGCCCACCTAGTCTGCCCATTTTCCTATCTAACAGATCAGCTGCAGATCCTAGTTAACCAACAGCTGACTTCCTCCCACCCCCCCACTAGATCGCCTTATGTCTGTCCCATGCATTCTTGAATTCCTCCACTGTTCTTGACTCCACGACCTCCTCAGGGAGGCTGTTCCATGCATCCACAATCCTCTCCATGAAAAAATACTTCCTCACATTACTTCTGAGCCGTCCCCCCTCTATCTTCAAATTGTGCCCCCTTGTTCCTGCACATCTCTTTTTTCTGAAAGATGCTACCCTCTTGGTTTTTGTTGATTCCCTTGAGGTACTTGAAAGTTTCTATTATGTCCCCTTCCTCCCTTCTTTCCTCAAGGGTAGTAATAGTTTGCTTTCTCTTGCACTAGCATAGGTTTCACTATCATCTGGCATCACTTTGTCACAACTTTTAGTTAAGGTATGGCATCCAAGCAAGTACAACAAGTGCAGGAAGATCAGGCAATCCCTGGGACACACTCCCTGTGTATTAGAAGACCAGACAAGACCTTCAATGATGCCATCCAGCAGCTGAAGGAGTTCAGGAGCCCCAACTGAATGCAGTTGGTGTCTGAAATGCAGCTGGGGCTGCAAATCATCACCGGAACTGGCCAGCAGATTTATCTGGGTCTCGGTGCTGGCAGCAGGGACACAGTTTGCCACCAGGAGGTCAAGAAGGGTGGGTACCCAGTGACAGCCTTCCACACACCTCTTAAAGTCAATGGAACAGTAGCCCAAAGGTAGGAGGAAGGAACAAAGCAAGCCAGCCAGGCGCAAGTCACAGACACTGGTGGATGAGAGATGGCAACAGGTGACAACAGATCAAACAGCGGGTGGAATAACTGCTTCGGCACCACTTCAGCTCCAGATTCACAATGACTCAGGGAACAGGATGCCAGGGGACCAGGCTGGCCAAGTGGAACAGGTACCCTTGGGTGAATATGATGGGGATCAGACAGTGGACTCATCATCCATTTTGGTAGGTGATGATCAGGTCAAGGGTGATGACTAGGTGGGGGGGAAGAGAGAGAGAGTCCCCAGCAACAGGGGCATTTGAGTTAGAGGGTTATTCCTTAAAGAAGACCATATATCAGAATATGGCAGGCCAGGAAACACATTCAGACCGGGGGAAGTTGGGAGCAGTCACACATTGGCTCAGCAGAGGACGAAATATAGAAACATAGACTTTGACAGCAGATAAGGACTGCTTGGCCCACCCAGTCTGCCCATTTCTCTACCTATTGGATAAGCTGAAGATCCTAGTTAACCAACAACCTACTTCTTAAACTCCACAAAATTGTCTTATGTCTGTCTCATGCATTCTTGAATTCCCCACTGTTTTGAATCCACGACTGCCTCAGGAAGGCCGTCCATGCACCCACCACCCTCTCCATGAAAAAATACTACCTCACATTGCCCTGAGATGTCCCCCTCTATCTTCAAATTGTGCCCTTTATTCTTACATTATCTCATTTTCTGAAAGATGCTACCCTCTTAGAATTTGTTGATTTCCTTGAGGTATTTGAAAGTTTCTATCATGTCCCTCCTCTCTCTCCTTTCCTCGAGGGTATAGATATTAAGCTCCATATATTACATAATTCTTTCCTTCAAACATTACTGAAGGAAAGAATAGTACAATATATGGAAGCAAATGGAAAACTGGACCCAAAGCAGCATGGCTTCTCAGCAGGGAGGTCATGCCAGACAAACTTGATTGATTTCTTTGACTGGGTGACCAGAATGGTGGATGAGGATGGAGCAGTAGACAAAGTGTAGCTGGACTTCAATAAGGCATTCGAGTCTGGTACACATAGAAGACTAATAAACAAGCTGGAACACACTGAAGTGAAGCATAAAATAATCAGTCGGGTTAGGAACTGTCTCCAGGGGAGAACCCAAAGGGTCATGGTAAATGGCACTCTGTCAGAGCAAGGCCAGGTAACCAGCAGAGTCCCCAGGATCAGCACTTGGGACAATTCTATTTAACATATTCTTCAGCTTACATCGCTGATGGATTGAGGAAAAGGTATGCCTGTTCACAGATGACACCAAGCTCTGCAACAGAGTAGACACACAAGAGGGGGCCACTGGAATGGAATCTGATCTAAAACAGCTGGAAGAATGACCAAAACAAAGGCAGTTGAAACTCAGTGCCAAGAAGTGTAAGTTATGCACCTGGGGAGAAAGAACCCAGGCAGGAAATATACCGTAGGAGGGAACAACTGACAGAAACTAAGGTTGGGAGGGATCTAGGAGTACTCACATCTGATGATTTAAAAACAATCAGGCAATGCAAAAAGGGAGCACAGAAAGCTAAAGGCATCCTAGGATGCATAGGTAGGGGTATCATGAGTAGAAAAAGCAAGGCAATAATACTGCTGTACATGTCCTTGGTGAGGCCACACCTAAAGTATTGCATGCAGTTCTGAAGACCACACCTCAAGAAAAACACAGATTGTCTGGAGATCGTTCAGAGATGAGCTAAGAAGATGACTCACAGACTTCATCAAGAACTGTATGAGTCAAGACTCAACCATCTCAAAATGTACTCAATGGAAAGGAAGAGTGACAGGGAGATATGACTAAGACATTCAAATACCTCAAGGAATTAATTCAGTACAAACTCAGGACCTTTTTCAGAGAAAGCTTGTCTACACTAACAAGGGGGCACAACATGAGCCTACATGAGGTGGATTCAAAACCAACATCACAAAGTTTTTCTTCACCAAAAGGGTGGTGGAGCCTTGGAACAGTCTGCCCCCAGAAGATGTGGCAGCAAAGACAGTTAGAGAGTTCAAGCTAGCATAGGATATGCACTGCAGAAACTTTGGAAGGAAAAAAGACTGGAAGGGGTAGCCCACGTGGGCAGACTAAATGGATCATACAGTCCCCTTCTGCTAGCACTTTCCTATATTCTATGTTTTCACTGGGAATTGAGCTGGACACTATAAACATGGTCTCCAGACTTCTGCAGGAGAAGGTTAAGACTTTGAGGCTGATGTTGGGAGAAGTGAGTGGAGTTTAGAAGGTCACCCTAGTGCAGTTACAGTTCCTTCTGGGGCATTTGAATTTTGCTTTGCCAGGCTATCAGCCCAGGAAGGCCTTTCCCTAGGAGGCTGGCAGCTGTGACAGCCAGCTCCATGAGCCCATATAATCATATCAGGGTATCACAGGCAGGAATTCAGTTAGCTCCATGTTGGGAGTACTTGACTTCCAAAAATAAGGTAAAAACTTCCAAAATTCAGGGAAAGGAAGTAACTGACTTCCAAGTGCAAAAGAGAAAAATAGATGACTTCTAAAATTGCAGGTATGGAAGTAAGAAGTGATTTATTTTTATGAAAGAATTTGTATTTTACCACTAGTATTTAAAATAACACCAATAAATTGCTCCTTTCTAGAATACTGACTTCCAAGATATGAGATTCTGGAAGTACTTTGACTTCCAAAAAAACTGGGTTGACTTCCAGATTTTGACTCATGGAACTTTTAGACTTCCACTAGTAATAAATTAAAAGAACCCCTGGTCACAGGGAATGAGAACTGACCTCAAAGTGTGGGAATTGTTTTTGCAGGATTTTTATAATGCAGCTATTTGGCAGGATAGGGCAGGGACTCACAAGATATTGTATCTAGAAACATAGAAACATAGAATTTGACGGCAGATAAGGACCACTTGGCCCACCCAGTCTGCTCATTTCCCTACCTGATGGATAAGCTGCAGATCCTAGTTAACCAGCAGCCTACTTCTTCCTACCCCCACCCCCTAGAATTGCCTTATGACTGTCCCATGCATGCTTGAATTCCACCACTGTTTGTGACTCCACAACCTGCTCTGGAAGGCCGTTCCATACATCCACCACCCTCTCTGTGAAAAAATACTTCCTTAAATTACCTCTGAGCCGCCCCCCTTCTATCTTCAAATTGTGCCCCCTTGTTCTTGCACACCTCTTTTTTTGAAAGATGCTACCCTCTTGGACTTTGTTGATTCCCTTGAGGTACTTGAAAGTTTCTATCATGTCCCCCCTCTCCCTCCTTTCCTCGAGGCTATACATATTAAGCTCCTTAAGTCTCTCTTCATATATCTTCGGTGCAGACCCTGCACCATTTTAGTTGCCCTCCTCTGGACAGCTTCCATCCTGTCTATGTCTTTGCGGAGATTGGGTCTCCCAGAACTGCGCAGTACTCAGATGTGGTCTCACTAGCTGTCTGTACAGAGGATAATAACTTCCTGTTTTCTACTGGTGATGCCTCTCCCTATGCATCCCAAGTCCCCAACCCTCCTTGCTGCCCTCTCACATTGCTTGCCCACCTTTAGGTCATCTGATATGACTACCCCCAGGTCCCTTTCCATTTTTTGTTGTTAGTATCTCACCCCCATTGTGTACTTTTCCTGGGTTTTGTTTCCCAGGTGCATTACCTTGCACTTCTTAGCATTGAATCTAAGCTGCCATACATTTGACCATTCCTCTAACCTTGCCAAGTCCCTTCTCATCCTTTCCACTCCACCTTGTGCATCAACTCTGTTGCAGATCTTTGTGTCATCTGCAAAGAGACATACTTTTCCTTCCAGTCCCTCTGCAATGTCACTTATAAAGACATTGAAGAGGACTGGTCCTAATACTGAACCCTGCGGTACCCCACTACTAACCCCCTTTTTTCAGAGTGACTCCATTTACTATTACCTCTGTGTCCTATTCTCCAGCCAATTTCTTTACCCAGGCTGTCATCTTGGGACCCACTCCCAGGCTGGCTAACTTGTATATTAATCTTTTGTGTGGGACTGTGTCAAATGCCTTGCTAAAGTCTAGGTAGGCCATGTCCACAGCCCCTCCCTGATCAACTACTTTGGTCACCCAGTCAAAGAAATCTATCAGATTTGTCTGGCATGACCTTCCCGCTGTGAATCCATGCTGCCTTGGGTCCTGTGCTCCTCTGGCCTCTAGATATTTAACAGTTCTTTCCTTCAGAAGTGATTCCATCATTTTCCCTACCACTGAGGTTAAACTAACAGGTCTGTAGTTTCCTGCTTCTGCCTTGCTCCCATTTTTGTGAAGGGGAATCACATCTGCCCTCCTCCAGTCCTCAGGTACCACCCCATCCTCCCATGATTTGTTAAAGAGGGTAGTCAGTGGTGTCACTAGTTCTACCCTTAGTTCTTTTAGAATTCCGGGATGAATCCCATCAGGCCCCATTGCTTTGTCCACCTTCAGTTTTAAGAGTTCTTTCAGAACCCTTTCTTCTGTAAATGGGCTGGTATCAACTTCTGTATCCAGAGTGTTTCTACTGTTTGTTTTAGGTACCTCCCCTCTTCCTTTGTAAATACTGAGCAAAACTATTTGTTTAGTATCTCTGCCTTTTCACAGTCACCCTCTGCCCTCCCTCCCTCCCTTTATTAAGCCTCACTATCCCTCCCTTGGTCTTCCTTAGCTCCTGATGTACCTATAAAGGTTTTATCCCCTTCTTAACTGAGTTGGCTATCTTTTTCCTCGGTTTGGGCCTTTGCTGTTCTGACTGCCTTCCCAGCTTCCTTTTGCTTTAACTGATACAGTTCTCTGTCCTGTTCCTTCTGGGATTCCTTGTACTTCCTGAATGCTTTCTTTTCTCTTGAACCTTCACTGCCACTTCCTTTGAGAACCATAGTGGTTTCTTACCTCGTTTCATTTGTTTATTTGCCTTACACAAGGCTTGATACCTCTGTGATGGCAGTTTTATTATTCCCCATTGTTCTTCTACCCCTCCTTCCTGCCCATTTGCTAGTGCATTCCTTAGGCACTCACCCATTTTGACAAAGTCAGCCCTCCTAAAATCCAGTACCTTTGTCTTTGTATGGCTTGACTCTATTGCTGTGTTTATTGTGAACCATACTGTTCGATGGTCGCTAGTTCCCAGATGGCTACCCACTTCTACATCTGTGATCCTCTCTTCATCTCCATTTGAGAGAACCAGGTCTAAGATTGCTCCCTCTCGAGTGGGCTCCAATACTAGTTGTCTAAGGCATGCCCCCTGTAGGGCATTTACAATAACCCCACTCTTAGAAGTGGCTGCTGCAACTGCACTCCAGTTAACATCTGGCATATTCAGATCACCCATCAGCAATATCTCCCCTTTTTCTGCCATTCTAAGTATACTTTCTATCATTTCCTTGTCCATTTCCTCCCCCTGAGAAGGGGGTCTGTATACAACCCCTGTGCATATTGTGGTGCCATTGCCGGTCTCCAAATTCACCCACAGTGCTTCTTCTCCTCCCTGTTTACCCTTTTGTTCTGTTGCTTTGATTCCTTCCCTTATGTAAAGAGCTACTTCTCCTCCTCTTTTACCCTCCCTGTCCCTCCTGTAGATAGTGTATCCTGATATGTTTACATCCCAGTCATGGTTTTGTGTGTACCATGTTTCTGTGACTGCCACAATATCCAGATGTTCCTCCTTCATCAAGGCCACTAATTCAGGAAGCTTGTTACTCAGACTACGGGCATTGGTACTCATTGCTCTCCATTTTTTTGATGGCTTTACCTTCTGTTGCAGCATCCCCCACTGACCTTTCTACCTTGGTCTTTTTCTCATTTAGTACCCTGTTTTGTAGGGGGAGGCCGGGATTTTCCTCCATCTTATCAGTGCCTCCCCCCTTGACTAGTTTAAAAGCTTGCCAATGAAGCATTTAAACCGATTGCTCAAAAGACTTGTTCCCTTCCTGGACAGATGCAGACCATCCTGCCAGTATAGGCTGGCGTCCCTCCAGGTGGAACCCCAGTCCCCAATGAAGCCAAACCCCTGTGCTCCACACCATTTTTTCAACCATTCATTAAACTGCATGGTGCAAAGTACCCTCACCTCACTCATGCCATTGACAGGCAGCACCTCTGAGAAGGATACTGTGTGTGCTACTTGTCTTAGGCCCCTTCCCAATTCTACAAAGTCCTTCTGCACTGCTCTAATCTCATGATGAGCCAAGTCATTTGTCCCTAGGTGGACAATGACGTCCAGCTCAGACTCCCATGCAGCTGTTCCCGTGATCCTGAGGATGCGCTTCCTGTCCCTCCAAGCCATGGCACCAGGCAGGCACCTTACTTCAGTTTTCCCTGCTCCCCCCAGTTCTATCCCCCTAATAATTGAGACCCCACCAGGAGTTGCTTCCTTTCCTTGTGGTGTCCTCTGTCTCCTTCCTGTGGGCCTCCCTTGTGACAGCTGTCCTCAGCCTCCTTAGTCTCCTCTGTGGGTGCATCCATAGGGAGCTATGCCCCTAGAATGGTGTATGGATTGTGAGTGGAACATCTGACTGGGTGTGCCTCTATTCCACCATCCTCACCCTTCCTGAGCCCACTGTGGTCCAACTGCTGTGTTTTCTTCGCAACCTCTGAGGTAGTGGTGGTGGCTCTGGTGCTCCCTGGATGGGGGAGGTTCCCTTCCTACCATCCAGTGTGGCCTGGGGGAAGGTTCCCTTACTACTGTCCAGCATGGCCTGAAGATGGGCAACTTCCTCCCTCAGGGCAGAGAGTTGTCTGCAAAGTTGTCTGAGAGTTTTCTGGTTATGGATGCCTCAGTAGTTTAGGTTTTGGAGCCTTTTTCCAGGGTGCATGTTTGGTGGCCACTAGATTGGGTTGA
The DNA here is from genome assembly GCA_016271365.2 of Neoceratodus forsteri. Lineage (NCBI taxonomy): Eukaryota > Metazoa > Chordata > Ceratodontiformes > Ceratodontidae > Neoceratodus > Neoceratodus forsteri. The sequence continues at coordinate 743,435,687 of CM028133.1, read as the reverse complement.
GCAAGGATTTATGAGGCACATCACAATGCTGGAGTTGTTCCCTATCATTGTAGCAGTGAGCATGTGGGGACACAAACTGGAAAACCAGTACGTATTGTTATACACAGACACCAGAGCTGTGGCTGACATAATCAACTCTCAAACTTCTTGGTCTAAGAAGGTGATGGAGCAGGCCACTGGAATCCACAATTTTCACCATTCTCCATAAAATTGAGATGTTCCAATTTCTTGCAATTTTGAGTTTTTATATTGAACTGTTAAAAAATATTAACATTTTGAATAAAATACTCTCAATATATTGACAAGTTTGCATGCAGACTTGGGTTTGGCCAAAATAATGCAGTGCAAGGTAGAGCAAAGGTTTTATGTGACACTGATTTCTTTTTGAATCTTTGTCTTGTTTGGTTTCAAAATCCGCTGGCCAAGCATAAGTACTCCTAAACTCTTAACATTTGTTTTGTGTTAAAGCAGTCTATCAGAAAACTTTTTGTTGCCACACAGACTGAAACAAAAGATTGGAGAAAAGGTGCAGATTATCCCATTCACTTAAATGGGGTGCTAACTATGAAGCCTTTTTGTAAGTGGCAGGGCAAGTTATTCCTTGTGAGCTCACTTTGATTCAGACTAGTTTTGATTCAAACAGCTGAGGATTTTTGGTTGACCCTGTTGATTTTAATCTTGAATAAGCTAGTTGGTAACAGTGATCTTACTCTTAGCAACTACCCCCTAGATGCTCACATGCAAAGACTCCAATAAAAATCTGACTAAAGTCTAAAAAAAAGCTTATAAAACACAAAATGTATCTGAATATTTATCTTTAACTAAACAAAATCATTGCAGCCAGAGTAAAACAAAGGTAAATTACAGGGTACCCTGACTACTGTATGATGCAGTAAAAATATATTGGTATTTTTTTTTTTTTAATTTTTGGTAACCATGTAAGGCCCACTAGGCACAAGTACCTGTTTTCAGGTACAACCCAGGAGCACTGAGGATGTTAAGTGATTTGTTCAGAATCATACGGTATGCAAGTGGAGGTTGTGAGAATCAAACCCAGGTCTGCTAGATGTCGTCAGCTCATTCACAGTTTGTTACTCTTACCTCTAGATTATACTACCAGCCCCAATAACCCTCAGATTTAATGTTTAAATATGTGATTTCAATAGTGTATAGCACCTACAGTACAAATTATGATTATTAAACACTTTAACAACATTTTACTAAAACTCAATTATTCACCACTCTGTCTGCTTATTTTTTCTTGTACCAAAGTAGGTGACTTGCTGGCAGAGCACTATAAACAGCTGTTGGTTACGCTTCATTATTCTACAGCCAGAAACAAAAAGATATTTCTTCTGGCTTTATTTAATATTTATTTGCTGCAGCTCACTTTATATAATCTATTTAGCACTGTATGAGGCAGATGTTTTTAAATTTTGGAAGATAAGCAACACATATGATAGCTTATCGGTTTAATATTCTTGTTAGGAACATAAACTTTTCTTTATGTTTTAAACATATTCAGGTGTTAGTGTATTCATTTAGCAATTTATTCTGACTAATATATGCTGCAGAAAACATTAAAAGATTTATCGTGAAGCACTCAGAGTCTATAGTAGAACCCCCACAATTTCCCGCAATTTTTGCAAAATACTCCGTAGTTTTGAGTAACCTTTTCTGCAATTCTCCAGTGGCCCTGGTGATGAGGGTGCTACAAGTGCTTGTTTTATACTGTCTGCAGGAGAACATCATGTTTAGAGCTTGACACCTGCTGGACAGGACAAATGTGAACACTAATGCCTTGTCTCAGTTGTAGTTTTACTGATTCAGATGGCTAGCACCAGTCACATACCTATCACCCACACAGATACTGGAAGCAGTATGGCAGTATGGCAGCTGGGGAAGCAAGAAAATTCCATTCAGTACAGCTCTCTGCTGCCTCCTCAAAGAGGAGAAAATATGCAGGTAGTTTCTCAACTTCTGTTGACTTATGCAGGCACAAGGAAAGCATGTATTTGCATGAAGCCCAGATACAGGTCCAGGACTACGTCCTACACTTGATACAGTTTGGCAGGGCTCCAGCGTCAATTTGGTCATATTTAGCAGGGTTAGCCTTTATGGGGAGGGCACAGGTTTCCCCAAACCAACCAACACCTTCACAACTGGGAAGATGTTGGAGGGCTGGGCCAGATCTAGGGAAAAAACACAGGACATCAAGAAGCCCATTGACCTCCGGGAACTGTCTGAAATACTACACGCATTGGGCATAATCTGCAGCTCAAGGTATGAGATCAAGCTGTTCAGAGCATTGTTTTTTTGTGCATTCTTCAGATCCTTCTGCATATCAGAACTGGTCCCTGAGTCTAACATGGCTGGACTGGGGGTTAACCTCCAATCTAGCATCATCACATTGTCGCAGGACAGGGTATGTTTCTGCTTCGCAGGTCCAAGACAACTTAGTGTAGACCACCTACATCCATAACTCTGTTCGAAGCAGATGTGGGTGACATCTGTCCATAGTCTTTGATGTGAGACTATCTAGCTGACAGACTCTGTCATGAAGGGCATCTCTTCATACATGGGGACAGAAAGCCAGACACAAGGCATCAGTTCACTGCCATTCTTCGGAAGGATTATGGTTCATGGGCAGAGACATTAAATAATTTGATACATGCTCTTCTACAATTGGGAGGCTAAGAGAGGCAGCTAAATTAGGAATTAGGGAGGAAGAGATAAAGAAGGTTGGCAGATGGGTATCCAGTGCTTTTAAATTATATATTAGGGCTCATTCAGGCACATCAACTATGCTGAAGTAACAAGCTGGTCAGCCTAATGGGCAAGGTGGCAGACATAAAAAAATGAAATAGAATTTCACAGTTAACTCATGCAGTTTTGCTTATCTTTCAGATGAAATTGAAGTAACCTCTGAGATATGGATCACCAGGTATTCATATGTTCAGGAGGCTCGAGCAGAGCAGCAGTTTTACCCTATGGCAAGCAGCTGGGAATAGCGGAGCAGGGGCCATCAATGTAGTGGAGGAAAAGTGGAATGAGGTGGGGCCAATTGGCAGAAACAGTACACAGGTTGGAGATCCAGGGACAACCACTGTTGGCTGTGGTGCTGCAAGTAGGAAGGAATCAGCTAGTTGCCCTTGGGGCCCCAAAATTGAATCCAGAAATCAAGAATGGTTTGGGCCTTTTAAGAAATCTCCTCCCACGGACCCGTGTGGCATAGTCGCAGATTATCCCATGACAACAGTGGGGAGGAGCATGCAAAGGTGCGTAGGGAAGATAACAGGGAGGTGTCCTGGTTTGCTGTCTCATGTGGAGTCAAGGTCATCAGACACTCTCATGTCATTAAGGTGTGTGGCGCACTGTATAGTGTGGATTGGGTACGCTTATCAGAAACCAGCAGTGATATTTTCAGTGTAACTTTACAGGATTTTTTTTGAGGCTGTGTTGTTGGCTAATCGACACCCTGGGGCATTAGTGGGGAAATGTGGTAAACATGTTTAAGTGGTGGTAAATTCATGGCTGGCTTAGGAAATAAAGGTCTGGACAACTGTTAAGCAGTTAGGGTTTGGGTGACAGACGACCAGAGGTGTGACCCTGGGGCAGCTACACTTCATGGAAATCAGAGGGTCACGAAAATTAAGGTATGCAACAGAATGCAATGAGGAACGTGACCTGCAGGGGGTGAGTGCAGCTGTGGTGAACATGCTCCTCGACAAGGGTCATGGATGTCCTAGAATTCAGGGCAAAGGAGGGGCTGTCCAAGGGAGATACCGCCCTGGGCATATCTGTCCAACTCAAGAGCCAGAGTTCTCCTAATATGCTGGATGCTGATGGTGTAGGATGAAGCCAGGCTGCATGAATTTGCTGCCCAGGGATCTTACTATATTTGCAAATGCATAAATTGGTTATGCTGTGTGTATATGTATATGTCTTCGATGAAGGCTTTGATATTTCTGACATTGCCAAATATTTTAAATTAAGTAAAGCTGTGGCCTTCTTCATGTCAAGAAAATGGTGTGGTGTCTTTTATTGTGATGTGGGTCCCTTTGGGCAACAGCATCTGTCTCTCTCCACACTAACAGGACTGTAGTGTGGGCTGTGGGTTACATGCTTTGGCTTAGAGAACAGCCAGCTTTTTGGCTGTCAGTGGTCACATGCATCCACTGAATATGTTAACCAAATACCTCTGAATATAGCAAGTATTCAGAATTTAGCCAAAAACATGCTGCATTTGGTGTATTTTGCTGATGATTCAGATTTGGCATATACCCGTTATTGATTTTACAAACTAACTGCATGCCAAATTTCAGATTTCAAATATATATACATATATGGTTTTGTGCTTCTGAATGACAACAAATGTACAGTATGAGTTTACGAGAATGCTACTGTACTTTTAATTATTCTCATACTTGGGAAAGTACCCACTATTTTGTGCAAATCATGCAGTGCCTGATAACAACAGTGCCAATAAAGTTCAAAGCTTCATGTTTAAAGATGGTTTATCAGATAATGGTCTCAAATTGGAGGTTTCTATAGACTTAATGTTTGAACCTTATTATTAGTACTGCTGTTTCACCCTATAATAAAATGTTGGATTGTATAGTACATGTAATGCATAATTACATATTAGCAATGATTTTGCCACAACAATTTAACACAGTATTCCAATAACTGTATTTAACTAAAACATTTCACACAGCTTTAAAGGGTATACTTTTTGATGTTGCTCTTGCAGTTCATATCATTTCACTCACAGCTTTACATTTTTATTTGCTTAATTATTAAAAGTGTCTACCTATGTCATCTACATCTTTGCATTGCATTATTTAGTATGTCCAACTGTACTGGCCCAGTTACTTGCCATAACAACACTTTTATTTTAAAATTGTGATTTTTAAGCATTTTCTGCAATAAAATCAAAAGTGTCCTATACCTGCAGATCTAGTGGATTTTTACTCTATGAACATAGTCTTTGATGTGATGAGAAGGAGCTGCTGAGTCACATACAGCAGCAGGCATGGGCTGACACTAAAAGAGTAGTCTAATAGTGATATATAACTTTCAAATTATCCCTTATGGGGCAGCAGGTTTGAGAATGAGGATATAGTGAAGATTTCATGTCACATACAGTATTTTTTGTGGTAAATCACAAGAACAGCTTATTTGCTTGCTAACAGGTTTGGTATATAGGAGCTGTTCAATGCAAAGAGCTCTTCCAAGTTTCAGCTCGAATAGTTACAGTGACCTAATTATTGAGAAGGTATAATGTCCGACAGGTTTTGTAGCATATTTGCAGTATGCCAGATTCCAGGTGAAGGATGCCATCCCTGTAAAGATTCGTGAACCAGCTTCACTTGTTGTGGATCCCCATGTCTTGCTCAGTCACCAGCCACTTCTACCTGGAAGCAGCAGAAGCTACAGTGGTGCAGCCAATTGGAGCTTGCAGCACTCATGCAGGAGGCTGGAATTTTGCAGACTGCTTCAGGAGGCAGCTTGGTTGCCCACCAGATCCCTCATGGAGGACATCATTGTGAGGGGTCCTGAACCTGCTTGGCTTGTTCTGGTTCCCACATCTTGACCCAGTCATCAGATGCTTCTACCTGGCATCAGCAGGAGCTGCTTTTGTGACTGTACAGTGCTGCAGCCAATCAGTGCTTGCAGTGCTCATGCTAGAGGAGGGACTTTTGTGAACTGCTTCAGCAGCCAGCTCAGTTGCCTACCATATGCCAGTCATCACGCAGAGGATTCCATCACTGTGAGGGTCTGTGAACCTGGTTACCTTGTTGCAGTTCTCCCTGTCTTGCCCCAATCACTAGTTGCTTTTACCTGGAAGTAGTAGGAGCTACTTATGTAACTGACATCCTATTACAACTTGCAGTACTCATGCATGAGGAGGCAGTTTTCTTTACTGCTTCAGGAGCCAGTTCAGTTGCCTGCCAGATGCTATATGGAGGATGTCATCACTCTGAGGGATTGTGAACCTGCTTGGCTTGTTGCAGTTTCCCCCATCTTTCCCTGATTGCCAGTTGCTTCTTCCTGGAAGCAGCAAGAGCTGCTTTTGTGATTGTATAGTGCTACAGCATACTGGAGCTTGCCATGCTCATGCCTGAGGAGGCACTTTTGCAGACTACTTCAAGAAAAGCTTGGTTGTCTACCAGATGCCAGATGCCATGTGGAGGATGCCAATGATGTCAGGGATCATGGACCTGCTTGGCTTGCTGCAGTTCCCCTTGTCTTATCCCAGTCGCCAGTCACATTTGCGTGGAAGCAGCAGGAACTGCTTTTGTGACTATAGTACTGTTACCAAAAGGAGTTCACAGTGGTTCTCTCAACTTCTAAGCCCTCTAGTGGTCCCGCATGAACAGTCCCAGAGAGGCACAGCAGGAGTCAGCAGTCCTTGAGAGACAGATCAGGAGTGATACCAGGATGTCAGGGGACCCTGCTCAAGCCCTCGCCACACACTTTAAACTGTACTTTAGTTGTTGCTATCGGATGTATATTGCACTGCTGTTAGTTAGGTATTTGTATAGGGCCCCAGTTGTCTTCCTACCATCTGCTGTGTCTTATTATGTTTTGATTATACTGAATTGATGCTAGTTAGGTATCCGTGTTACCCTCCAGTTGTGTCCTTACCATCTATTGTGTTTGTTCTTCTGCCACAAGAGTTATAAAGCAAGAGTGTTATTTTCTAGAGGTTACCTTGCTCCCTACCAAAGCTATCTTTAAGAAACAGCAGGAGCTTACTGCATTGTTCTGCCACCCTCCCCATCTACTTAGTTAGATAGGTGCAGCTCCAATGTTTGAGTTAAACTTCCTCCCCAGCTGGTGGCCCCATCCCCCCATCTCTACTAGGCTGTCTCCTTATCTGGGTGAAGCACACATCCCTTCAGTTAATTAATTAGGCATCCTCCCTATCTGGGTGAAACCCAAATCCCCCCAATCATTTAATTTGTAGCTTCATCTCTACCTGGGTAAAGCATCATCCCCCACAATTGTTTAGTTTAGGCTTCCTCCCCATCTGGGCAAAGCCTGCTTTTCCCGACAGTTTATTTAATCTTAGCCTTCCAAAGGGTGAAGTCTGCATCCCACCCACCATTATTAAATTAAGCTTTTCCACATCTGGTGGTAGACCCATATTGCTCCAAATTATTAACTTAGCCCCCCCCCCCGGTGTGGACCTCTTCCCCTTATATTTGACTTCCTCCCTGCTAGGGTGAAGCCTAATCTCCTTCGTTAACTTGTTAGATTTCAGGGTGATAGCTGCTTACTATTCCTCTATTACACTACTTCAAGCCCTACCTCTCCTCCCCTTCCTATTTTCCTTCACCCCCCACTGCCTATCCTTGCCTTCCCTCCTCCATGTTCCTTCTCTTCCTCCCTTACCCACCCTCCCTACCTCCCGCCTCCTTCCCTATTTGATTCCTTTTCTTCCTGGGTACAGTCTCGCTCTTTCTCCAGTGTCACCTTGAAGCCCTCAAGTGCCTTCTTCCCTCCTACCCTATCATCCTCCTTATACACCTCCTTCTCTCTCTCCAGTCCTCTCCACAAGTGACTTTATATGCTCCCATAAGTCATTATCTCCTTGTTGCTTATAGTAGCAGGTGATACTGATCCTAATCCCAGCCTGGCCCAGTCATCTCCCTCTCCTCTTCCCAAAGGACTGAGAGTGGTGCATCTCAATATCTGCAGCTTCCTAACCAAGACTGACCAGCTGCAACCGCTCATGGTCAATCTCATGCCTGATGAGCTGGTGATCTCAGAGTCTTGGCTCTCCACCAAGATTCCTAATTCAGCTGTTGCCATCCCTGAGCACACATTCATCTGGCAGGATTGAGCTAAGAGGAATGTTGATGTTGCTATCTACCTCTCCTCTATCATCCAGTTTGAGACTGTGCTCTCCATTACCTCACCATCTGCCTATGAATTGCTCCTCCTCAAGCTCTCCCTCCTCTCCCCTTCTCTGTCCCTATATTCATAGTTGGTCCCTACCACTGTCCTGGCGTGTCCCCACCTTCAGTCACTGAGCTTCACAGCACTACCTCCTCCCATGCCTCCTCTGGTGAGCTTCCTACCCCTAGCAACTTTAAACTCAATTGGCTTTTCTGCTTTCTATATAAAGTGTGCCAAAATAGAAAGTACCTCTAGCTTTCATAGCTTATCACTGACCCTACCCAGCACAATCACAAGTCATTCAATCACTCCCTCATGGACTGGGATCTTGCCTCCCATCCCTACCATATTATGGATGCTGTCACCCTCCCAAATACCCTCAGTGACCACCATAGTCAACTATGTGGCAACATTTATCATCCCAAAGCCCCCCTAAATTCATTCAGCTGCCATCCTTCAGGTTACTGGATTTATCTTCCCTTTACACTAACCATGTGGCTACTGACTAGTCACCCATATCTACAGCCAGCAACATGAATCCACCCTGCAATATTTCAACACCATTTTGTGTCTGTTTCAGATCTATATGCTCCTCTTAGAAAACAGGGTTTGATGTTCCTACCTCCCATGGATCACAGAAGAGTTGCTAGCTTGTCTTCACATGTGAGATTTGCCTAGTGGACTTACAAGTCCTCTAACTCCCTGCCAGCTTATTCAAGTATCAGGCTCTTGTATTACCTGTAACAGAGGTACATGGCTTGCTAAGTCTCAATATTTGCATCCATGCTCCAGAACAACCTTAATCACCCCTCCAGGTTCTGGAAGGTTGTCCATGCCTCCCTCTCCCCAACCCAGTCCCTTCACCCTGTCCTCAAGGTGGATGACATTCCAATTTCCAACTCCTTTTCATTCACCTAAGCTTTCAAATCCTTCTTCACCTCCAGTGCCCTCTCCTTCCTCTACCTCTCCTCCCCATTCCCAACTACCCTACTCCTTCTCTTCTCATTCTCTTCTAACACTCCTTCTGCAACCCCAAGGCATTCCTGATTCTATACCTCCATAAGGGTGTAAGACCTGATGGTTTTGACTCAAACTCCTGCACCTCTCCAACTGTCATTCTTACTTCCTTTCTCAGCTGCTCCTGCTCCTTCTCCGTAGCATCTATTTCTGATTCTTGGAAACAGGCAACAGTTACCCCCCCTTCCCAAAGGGGGTTATTCCACCTATCCTGACATCTATTACCCTGTCTTCTCCTCTCCATTCTGGCCAAGCTCCAGGAACACTTTGTGGTCTCCTAGCTCTTCCTCTTAATTGATTGTTTCTCCTTCTTAACTCCTTTCCAGTCTGGCTTCTAGACGTCCAGCTCCACCTCCCTTCTGAGGCTTACGAACTCCATTCTATCTGGCATGGAGCAATGCCTTGTCACCTCCATCATCTTTGTTGACTTGGACAAAATCTTCAACACTGTTGCCAACTCCCTTCTCCTGGACAAGCTCAAGGCAGCAGGGCTCTCCGACCCCTCAGTAGTATGGCTCTGCTCCTACCTTGAGTGTAAGTCTCAAGCTGTCCTTCAACCCCCACTCCCCATCCACTCAGATGTACTCATGAGATCTGTCCTTGGTGCTATCCCCTTCTCTGTCTTCCTGAATGACCTCCCCGCTGCTTGCTCTTCTGCATCTATCCATATGTATGCAGATGACACAATACTTTTGCCTCTGGATCCTCTGCCCCTGAACTCATTGCCAGGGTCCTACTGGACTTCACTAACATCCATTACTGGTTTCTGGCAAATCAGCTATCCCTCAACACTAAGAAACTGTCTCTGTGTTTTCTTTTTTAAGTTGGGAAAGGCTTGCTAGGCTCACACCCTTCTGCTCCTTCCATACCCTTGATGGTGCAGTGATTCAGGATGTCTCCTTATGTAAGTACCTTGGAGTCCGACTGGCTAGGCATCTCAATTTCTCTGCGCATGTGGATGCCATCCACGAGAAGATTCACCCCAAATTTGGTGTGTTTTGCAGGTATAAAAGAAGTATTATGCTTCCTGCCTGTTAGATTGTCTTGCAAATGATACTCCCCATCTTTGACTATGATGGCATAGTATACAGTATTGCTCCCAAGTCCACCCTCGTCAGACTAGAAACCATACTTCACTCCTTTTGCCACTTTGCCCTGAACTATCCCTGCACCCTCCACTGCTCTCAGTACTCCTCCCTTTCCTTCCCTTACCTTGAGTCTAGATGCCTTGCCCATTGTGCTTCCTTTATCTCTATATACTGGCTTGGCTCCCTTGCATTCTACCTTGCTTCCCTCCTCACCACACTGCAGCACTTTCCTCCCTTTTTAACTCTGTCACTTTCTTGCACTCCCCTCAAGGAAACTCACTGCCTGTTAAGATGCCTTTTCCTTCCTGTTTGGGGTTCTCTTCCCCCTACCATCTACTCTGCCCCTTCCTCCAATCACTCATCTCTCTCCTCCATGGCTTCACTACTCACTCCTGCAGTTGCCTCTGATACTGCACCCTGGGTTTTTGGCACCCACCCTCCTTTCCCTGGTCCCCTTTCACCCTGAATCCATAGTGTGTAGTTAATTTGTCCACCCTCCCATTCCCACCATTATTGCTCTCCCTACCTAACTCAGTATTTCCTTCTGCACATTGCAGATGTCTTCTTCCAGCACTTTACTGCACTGCAGTGTATTTTACTTACACATAATCTGTGCCCTTGAGCAACTGTTATTTATAATGTTAACTAACCTATTTGTATTCATTGTATTTATTGTTCTTAGTGTACCCATTTCTCCCTTCCCCATCCCCATGAACAAATAGAAACATAGAAATTGTCAGCAGAAAAGGACCACTTGGCCTAGCCAGTTTGCCCAGATTTTCCTTCTTATTCTGTCTCTGCAGACCCTACCTGATCTTCGCCAACCCCCCACACCTATTTAGCAATATTCCTGGTAATTATCCCATGCATGCTTGAAGCTCCTCACTGTTTTCGTTGCCACCACCTCTGCTTGAAGACTGCTCCAAGCATCCATGCCACTTTAGTGAAGTAGTTGTTCCTCACATCCCTCTTAAACGTCCCACCTTTCAGCTTCATTGCATGCCCTTGTCCTGGTGCACTTTCTCATATGAAACAGACTCCTCCTGTCCCTGTGGGAGGTACTTGTAAGTCTATGTCATGTCCCCTCTCTCTCCTTTCTACTAGAGTATAAATGCTGAGATCACTCAGTTTGTCCATGTAGGGCCTTTGATATAACCATTGTACCACTTTAGTTGTCATCCTCTGGGCTGCTTCCACCTAGTCTACAGTATGTCCTGTCTGAGATGCTGCCTCCAGAACTGGATGCAGTACTCCAGGTGAGGTCTCACCAGAGACTAGTGGTGTGTGGAATGTGGAATTCCACCAGTGGCATTAGTGCGGAATGACCATTCTGCTGGTGGAATTTCTGCCAGAATTTCACATGTTCACCTGCAGAATTCTGCCTACTGTGATCTGTGGAATAATATTCTGCAGAACAGTATTTTTTTTCTGCAGAAGAGAAAATCACTCCATGACTATTTTATGCTGTGGAATTCTGCAATTCAATTTCCGACAGAATTCAGCGGAATGTTGAATATTCCATGGAATTTAGTTCAACCAGAATTTAAAAATTCCGCACAGCACTACTAGAGACCAATACAGTTGTAACACCATCTCCTTCCTCCTGCTGGTGATAATTCTTCCTATGAATCCAGGCATCCTACTGGCTCTGTACACTGCCTTGTGTCACTGCCCCACCACTTTGAGGTAATCTAATAACTCCTAAGTCTCTTTCCTGCTTAGTGATTGTCATCACCTCTTCCTCCACTATTTACTCAGTTTATGGGTTTCTATGCAAGATTTTGTACTTTTTGGCATTGAACCCCCAGCTGCCATTCCCTCGACCACTCCTTGAGTTTTCTAAGGTTCCTACTCATTCTCTCCACCCGCTCCTGAGTATCCACCCTATTACAGATTTTGGTGTCATCAGCAAAAAGGCAAATCTTCCCTTCCAGTTCTTCTGCAATGTCACTTATTTGGACACTGAAGGGGACTGGTACCAGTGCTGAGCCCCATGGCACCCCGCTGGTCACTCTCCCCTTATTAGATTGAGTGTCATTTACCACCACCCTCTGTCTCCTATCCATTAACCATTTCTTTACCCAATTTACCACTCTGGATCCCACCCATAGACTGCCCAGTTTCTTTATTAGTCTCCTATGTGGCACAATGTTGAAGGGCTTGCTGAAGTCCAAGTAAGCCATGTCCACTGCCTTTCCTTAATCTAGTTTCCTGGTTACCCAGTTGAAGAAGTCAGTCAGATTACCTGGTATGACATCACCCCTATGACTCAATTCTGCCTTGGTCTTGTAACCCATTGGATTCAAGCTACTCCACTAGTTTTTCCTTTAACAGAGTTCCATGAATTTTACCACCACTGATGTGAGACTTTGGCCAATAGCAGCAAGCCACCTCTTCCTTCTGCTTTAATAGAGTGAGACTATGTCTGCTCTCCTCCAGTCCTCTGGAACTACTCCTGTTTCCAGTGCATTGTTGAATACGGCCATCAGTGGTGCAGCACGCACCTCCCTGAGTTCCCCTTAACACCCTTGGGTGTATCCTGTCTGGTCCCATGGCCTTGTCCACTTTCAGATTTGCATATCCCTTCAAGACTCTTTCCTCTGAAAATATACTTGTGTCCACTCCCTGTCCCACCCAGTGTTCCTGCTGATCCTTGGTTGTCTGTCCCCCTCTCCCTCTACTGTGAAGACTGAGCAGAATTACCCATTTATGATGTCTCCTTTTTCCAGACCCTTCTCTGTACAGTGTCCCTCTGCCATCCTTGTTATCCTGCTGTCCCTTCTCATGTGCTCTTCTTCTCACTTATGTACCTGAAAAAAGGTTTTGCCCCCTTTTTGCTACCCCTTTGGCTAACCTTTCTTTTGTTTACACCTTTGATCTCACTACATTACCTGGTTCTCTCTGTTTTACCTGGTACACCTCCCTATCCTCATCCCAGTGCACTTCTTTGTACCTCCTGAATGCCACCCTTTTTTCTTTAACCTCTGTGACAACTTCCTAGAGTACCATAATAATATTTTTGACTTCTGATTTTGCTTTAGTTCTTTCATACAGAGGCTGGTTGCCTTTACATTGCCTTCCCTTAATTCTCTTCACTGTGCCTTTACTACTACCCAGCAATCCTCCCCCACTATGCTGCTTCTGGGGTAGTCTACCATTTCTTTAAACTTTTCCCTTCTAAAGTCTGGGACCTTGTCTTTGTATAGTTTGCTTCTGCACCCATCGTAATGTTGAACCACACTGTACAGTGATCACTGGTCCACAGGGGACAGCCCACTGTGACATCTGCAATATTGCCTCTGTTTGTAAGCACCAGATCCAGTATTGTCCCATCCCTAGTGGACTCACTCATTAGCTGCCCGAGGAATGCCCCCTGCAGGAAGACAAGGATGGCCCTGCTTCTATCTGAAGCTTCAGTTGGAAGGCTCCAATCCACATCTCGCAGACTGAAGTCCATAACTAGCAGCACCTCCTCGGTTTCCTTAGTGCTTTATTCAACTCCTCCCCTTATGCTGGAGGTCTATTTATCACTCCAGCATCAACAGTGGCCCCAGCCCGGTTTCCAGTTAACCCATATCACCTTCAGCCCTTCCTTTACCTCTAGGTTCCTTTTGCACTTCCATAGCCCTGATCCCCTCACTCACATAAATAATAGCCCCCCCTCCCCTCCCTTTCTCTTTTTAACTAAGAGTAGCCTTAGAATCATAGAATTATAGAAGGGGTTTCAAGTTCTGTAGACCAAAGTCCTTTAGTGAACATGTCACCATAATGTTTAATGGTGGTAATAAACTTTCTTTCTTTCATATGTTTGTCTAATCTAATTTTAAATGTTTCCATATCTTTACTATCAATTACATATCTAGGAAGTGTATTCCATAAATAGAATAATAGATAGATATGTGTGTATTACAAGGCAGTAATACCATTGAGAGATTTTGGGGACATGGAACCTTGAGAGCGAAGCTCAAGAGGTCCTAAAGTCCACAAAACCTTGAGATGGTATTACTGCCTTGTAAAACACTTATCTGTCTGTTATTTTTTGTAATATATGGATCCATTGAAAATACTACAGTTGGAGATGACCTTCGAACTGTAGTATTATCAGCAACAGCTATAGTAGTATCACTTTTCAGGATAGTATTATTGAGAGTAGTGATGTATTACTGGGAAATTTTTTATAACTTAGTATAGTATTATTGAGGCTTATTCAAATATTACAACTTGATCATTCATGATTGGGACATGGTCTTGTGCTGGCCAGGTCCCAACTCCTGATTTCCATTGCACCATGGCTCAGTAATGGCCACCAGATCCACATCCACCCCACCATGATAGCCTCCAGGTCCATAATTTTATTTCCAAGACTCCTTGCATTGTCACATATGGCTCTCAAATCTGTCTTTCTCTCTGTCTTCAACCCTCCTTTCCTCCTCCTTTCTGCCTGTGCTTCCCTCACTTACTCCCCTCTCCCTTAGAGCTGTGTGGAATATAAAATTCCACCCAAAGAATGGCAGTGGAGTGTCCATGCTGATCCTGCACAATTCTGCAGAATTTTCACAAAACTTCTGTGGAATTTTGCAATATTTTAAATTTCAGTTATTGCACTATAATTTTAAATCTACATGTCCAAATAACATTGAATTTGGAACATAAACAGTACCCCATGGTGTACAAGAGTATGTCAAATTTCAGAGTTGCAGATTGAAAGTCGGCAGAGTTATGGGTGGACAAACATTTAATCAAAATTTAATTTTCAGTTATTTTGAGATCATTTTAAAATTTCTCATCAAATTTCTCCACTATATCAGAATTTAGAAGCATCTAGAATGCATGTATGCATCATGTTTTAAGTCAAGCTTCAATGGGAGCTGAGTTATAGGTAGCCAAATATTTGCCAAAATTTGGATTTCTGTAATTTTTGTATAATTTTGATAGTATTCCTTGAAATGTTACAACAAATTGACAGGCATACAGGTTATCACTGCATTTGTATATGCACATAGTTTCAGATTTCTAGCTTTAAATGGGACTTAGTTATAGCCTGCCAAACATGTTGCCAAAATTTAAAATTTCAAGTTAATTCCCTTTCATTTAAAAACTACAAGTCCAAATTTAATCAGAGTAGAAACACTTAAACTACTATACCACATGGTCATTTTTGAAAAAGTCCATATTTGTAGCTTTAAATGTGACTAAATTAAAAGTAGTCAAACGTTCACAACATTTAAAAATTTTATTTTGCAAGAATGTAAACCACAAATTTATAAATCCCTAAAACTTTAAAACTAGAGAATGCAATACCATTAAAATCTTACAAGGAGACTGTGTGTGCCAATTTTAATAATTGCTTACTGCAAGAAATTGCAAAACAACATCTGTAGTTAAAGTCAAATCCATGAGACTTGTGGAAATTATAGAATTTCATGAAACCCCCATAAAACTGGAATTTTCTAATTTCACTCAGCCTTATCTGGGGATTCTAATAAAAGGATAGGGGTATGAGAAGCAGGTAGCACAGGGTCACCAGGTTCTGGAGTTAGATGTGTTTCACCAAGAAATGGATAGCTGAGATGGGTAGCACAACAGTAGTAGATCCCCAAGTTGCAGAAAGAAAGTAAAGGAATGGACTGAAGAATGAACGCTATAAGGTTAATACATGGTTTGATGTTAGTAGAAACTAAAAAAGGAGCTAAAACCTTCTCACCTTGTTATCCTTTTAAACTTTTGACTTATAGCCTTTTAAACTTTAACTTTTTTCACCTTTTTTTACTTTTTAAGGTTAGCAAGTTTAGAAGGTTTTTGTGCCTTTTCCAGACTCCACTAACATCAAACCATGTTTTAACCTTATAGCATTCTTTCTTCAGGCCATTTTCTTTGCAACATTTAGTTAGCAATTTATCCTATGTGTCAATTTTCAATAATAATCAAATAAGTTATAAAAAGTTTTTACCCTGTTTTTATGCACAATATTTATTCTTCAGTCTTGATTTGTGCACTGTGATTAACAACTTAGAATAACTGAGGAGCATTTTCTACTGTAGAGAACCCAGCTATAATTCACTATTATAACCTGTGGATTATAACGATAAACACATGCTGTGTTTCTCTTACTCCATGCATTCACCACCCGCAATCTTCCCTTAGTAGCATAAGCCCAAGGACTATGGCTAGCCGGCTGTTTCCTGTACTTTCTTGGACTCCACAGGCAGCGAGTAAGTTTTACAGCCATCAACTACAGACTTACACTGTATTTTAATTTCTTTCTTGGAGGAAGCTGTCACAAAAAATAACAGTTTAAACAAGCTGCACTCAAGTTCAGCCAGAGCACGGAATGGGGCATGGACAGACAGCGCGTCAAGCCAACCACAGCTGAACAGCAATGTAATTTTTATTTTATATAGTTGCTGTGGCAAGAAAATGCTCCCCAGCAATTATATAAAATAAAAGATGGGGTAGTGTGTAAAACTCAAATTTTACACACACCCTCTGTGTTGGATGCTTAAACCAATCCCTTAAGCTTCACGTTTCAGGTTTATGTAACATCTAATGCCTCAGGTGTGTATGTAAAATCTCATTAGACACACCACCCCATGTATAAGTCTATATTTTATATCTTGTTCTATTATCTATTTATTACACATAGTACTTTTCAACATTTGCTCTTATCTCCATTTAACCTTTCCCTTTTCCTTTTTATTCCCCCCTTTCCCTCCATTCTACATGAACACTGCCTGGACTTTGATCTTTATACATTCACATCTAGGAGTGCAGCTACTTTTGCTATCATAGTTTTTAAACTCTTTACTTTAGTATTTTAACACTGAAAATGAGCACTGTCACTTTAAATTTCAGTCTCTAAAACACTTGTAATGGATGCACTTCACCAGTCTTGAGAAAGTGTGTTCTTGCGCAAAAACGTTTGATTGTGATCTCAGTGAGTAGTCCTGTTCACTTTCCTGCTAGTGTGTTTCATCTGTTGGATTTATCATGTATGGATTACCTTTGTTGGCTTGATAGATGGACTTCTTGTGGAACTATTCTGGTACCAACATCTTTCTTTATATCTAATTTTGTGTCCTGTGTGGATGGAGACCATGCTGCCGATTCTATGTGCTGTAAGTAACTTGTCTTGTTTTGCATTGGCACAGGTCCTTGCCAGTGGAGCCACCTGCTCCATTTTGTGAGTGTGTGTGTGTTATGAATACATTGTTAATTATATCTTGAAACATGCTCATCACATAATCCCCAATAATGTAATACATTTTGTAAGCCATTGCTACCTAAATATGCATGCATGCAGTTTGCTTCTTTATGATAAGTCAGGAACCTTATAAATCACTGTACCTAACTCGGTGATTTTTAATAAGTTAATAGATGCTCAGTTGGGTTTATCTTATGGTAAATAACAGTCCTTGCTTGATTCAGGATACAAAACTGCATAGCTTTCCTCTCAGCCAAACCTCATACAAGGACTCTTGTACCATAGAGACAGTCAGTGAAGGATCAATTAACTTATGTTATCAATGCCATAAAAGCAATGATCATTACTGATGACCATAGGCAGTCATTGAATTACACATGAATTCTGTTTCAAATTATACTCTTACCTGGCATGAATCAGATAACCCAAGTCCCTGCTGTAAGCCTGGGATGTCTGGTGCTGATTGGTGAGGCAGGGTTTCAGCATTCACCTTGGATGTTTCAGTCTACAGAAGACAGGATGTCTCCTTGTCTTGCCTACTCTCTGGTAGCCCAAGAGAGGGATCAGGGTAAAGGAACAGCAAGCATTTGTTCACTTAGTGTGTGGTGTGGAAGCATCACATGGCCAGAAAGGGTCAGACAGGGAACTTCTAATGAAAGAAAGGGGCTTACCCTTCCCACTGATGGCTCTGAAAGGCACTAGATTAGGTTGCTCCACAGGGTCCCACCATGTGGGTGGGATAATGATTGGAGCTATGGGGCAAGAAAATAAAATGTGAACTTGGGACAGATAAAGTCCCCTCATCCAACCACACCCACCATGGCTGTTTATCCCAATGCCTTATCACTGACTCCCCCCTCTTGTGTCCTTAGCACAGCCCTTACAGGAGATACCTTTTGCAGAAGGCTGGATCCAGGACATTTAATACACTTGGATGCCACAATAAGTTATATATCAATACACAAGCAAAAGCTCACTACTGCTGTCTGTAGGTCAGTCATTAAATTAACATGAAATCCAATTCAGTTGCCTCCACAGGTCTCTTCTCTAGTTCCCATCCCTCACTTCAGTTTTAGTTGCCTGCTATGCCCACCCCCAAAAAAGAGCCATTAGCTTTAGTTATATGATGGTGTGCACTGCTTATTACTTTTTGAGTCACTCACCAGGATTTATATATGGCAACAGTTTTGTTTTTGTTTTGTTTTTTCATTTTCTTCAAGCTGCTAGGTGTTATGAAAGTGCCACACTGCCTACTGCAGTCTCATCTGCCTTGTCTACATCACAAACACTGTGCCACCTATAATACTATGGGGAATTAACAAATACAGATTTTTCTTTGTCATTTTCACAGTTGCCAGACTATTTGCATGCACTCCCATAGAGTCTTGTTGCCTCATTGCTGCCACTGACTGCAACGTCGTACACAGACTGAGGTTCCCTGTGGTCTGACGTTAAATTTTCATGGCCAGAAGTTTCCAGTGTTTATGTTACTCCTACGCTTATGCAGGTGACAGCATCTGAAACTTATCATTCCTTTAAAGCTCTGTGCTCTCTTTTCACAGGTACCCGCATGTACTAAAAACAAAAAATAAAAAATTAAAAACTCTTGCAGGTTTTGTGCAAATCCAATGGACTAGAAATAAACCCCTCGGGCACATGAATCTTGGAAAGAAAGAAATTCTCTAGTCTGGTACCGCACTAGTTTCTATGTTCAGTCCTGTTTAACATTTTCATCGCATATATTGTGGTTGGGATCAAGAATAGAGATCAGCCTCTTCGCCGATGACACCAAGATCTGTGCTGAGGTGGATGGGGAGGAAGGTGGCAAATTACTGCAAGAGGACTTGGCAAGACCCAAGGAATGGTCACACACCTGGCAGCTTGGGTTCAATGCCAGGAAGTGCAAAGTGATGCATTTTGTAGCCAAAAACCCAGGACACAGCTACTGGATGGATGGTATCAAACTGTCCACATCCAATGAGGAGAAGGATCTGGGGGTGCTGGTGACCAGGAAATTAAACCACTTGGTCCAATGTAGGAAGGCAGTGGCTAAGACTAACAGGATGCTAGGGTGCAAAGCAAAGGGATTACATCCAGATGTAGCAAAGTCATATTGCCCCTGTACAGGTCCCTGGTGAGGCTGCCCTTGAGTACTGCATGCAGTTCTGGCACCCATACTTGAAAAGGGGTATAAAACTACTGGAGGTGGTGCAGTGAAGAGTAGCAAAGATGATCCAGGGGTTGGGGATAGAACATACAAGGAAAGACTAAAAGAGTTCAACATGTATACCCTGGAGGATAGAAGAGAGAGGGACATGAGATAGACCTTCAAGTACCTGTGGGGGATGAACAAAGTAGGTTTCAGGGTGGGTTCACTCTCCAAAATGGAAGAGATACCAGAGGGCACTCCCTGAAGTTAAAGGGGGGCAGATTCAGGAGGAAAGAAGGAGGTACTACTTCACTGAAAGAGTGATAACAGGGTGGAATGCACTGCCTGAGCAACTCATATCAGTGCAGACTGTGGGGTGCTTCAAGAGGGGGTGTGACAAGTTCAAGACGAAAGTAGATATCGGGGACAGTTGGGAGAGGTAAGAGTTAATGGGAGGGGGGCAGCTGCAGTCTAATGGGTTGAAGTGCTACACACTTGAGCAGACTAGATAGACTATATGGCCTGTATCTGCTGGCAATTTTGTATGTACTTTTTTACATCCAGCGCATAAAGGTACATAGAATGTAGCATTGCATTTTGCACAGGACTTACAAATTAGCAGAGGCTATCAAGTTATAATACTGAATGCTCTGTTTCCTCCAGCTTTTAAGTCCTTCAACTTGAAATCATCAGCCCAGTGTAACAGGGCAGAGTGAAGTGCAAATAGAATGTAGAGATACTTAGGAGAGGACTCTGAAGTAGGAAGAGGAGGGTGATAATCTGTCCCTTAACAGATCCCTCATTTAACATCACTTTTAGAACCATGCATAGTTCTGGAGCAAACACTTAAGGATGGTCAGGAGTAAGGTGGAAGCAGTACAGAGGCAGTTAACCAAAATGATTAAGGGAGACGGAGAAACCTACATGGAGAGGTTGTAAGACCTCAACATGTACACCCTGATACATATTGTAATGCATAACCTGTACCTTGTACCTCATACCTAAAAAACCAAAAAAGTTTAATAAAAACAGTTTGAAAAAGAACATGTACACCCTGTAGACAAGAAGGGAGAGGCAAGTTATGAAAGATACATGCTGTAAATGTAATTCCATGGGAAAAATAAGGTAGATCACAAGGAGTGGCTCACACTGGTGGGAACCCAGGCATGGAAAAACTCAATGAAATGTATAAGGGGAGCAGATTCAGAGGGGCACCTGGAAATATTGTTCCACAGAGAGTATAGGAAGGTTATAACAAGCTGCCAAGGTTTCTTTTTATATGGAGACCCTTGTAAATGAGCATAATTTTATACTCAATGGTTTATTTCCATGTTCATTTATGAATAAATCATCTACTACTACTACTACTACTACTAAGGTAGGTTGTCTGGACTAAATCAGTAGGATTCAAGTTTGGGTGGGGCAAATATAAGGGACTCATAAAGGCAGATGGAGAGGGGATGGAGGACTGGTAACCACAAGGGTCATCACATCCAATCATAGGTATGGCTGGGCAGACTGGATAGGCTGTTGAGCCTTTTGCTGCCATTAACGTCTATATTTATATGTAAACTAGGTAAAAGTGGCTCTTGAAACATAGCCAAATTAATAACTGTGACATGCATACAATTAAGAGGATGCCACATGCATGGTGATACTGTTAGAAAGATAACCTTATTATGCTTTCATATACCATTATAAAATACACAATAACATTAAAGTAAAATGCAATGCTAATTAAAAAAAGTTAGACTAATTTTAACCTTTGTCTGCTACTGTGTTGCTGTGTTGCTGTGCAACTCCATCTCGTGACATCACAGGGAATAGTTAGCCAAATCTGCATGAATCTCCACTCAAGGGTTCTGTTTCAGTTTTTATAACACAAAATGGGAAATCCATTATTTTTTTTTTTTAAATAGCCAAATGGGCATATATATTATGTTTTAGAATATTCAAAAAATAAACTAATGTAAGTAAAATAAGAAAATACTTTAAAAGTTTTACCAGGAAAGGCCTTCTGAACTGAAACAGTTCATTCAGAGGTGTCTTCAAGGAAGGGTTTATATGAACAAATTATAAAACAGCACATTAATACAATATTCCACTATTGCAATATTCCTCTGGGTAAAACAAGTATGAAACTGCAGTGGTTAAAGTAGCAGTTAAAATAGTACAAAAGGAATGTTGCAGCATTTCAGTTCAGCAATGCAAGTATGAGAAGGTAAACAGCCCACATACATCAAGCAGTAAAAGGTGCTGAATGAAAATGTTACAGAACATCAGTTAAGAACACACTTTCAAATAGGCAAGCAGCCCAAAAATAGCATACAATGAAGCAGACAGCAGTCCAGTTCAGATATTTAAGATGTTAACTAAAGTCATCATAACACTGAACTGGCTGCTCCTTCATTTTCATTTTATTGCCAATGACTGACATAAAAGTAGATGAAACATTAAGTTAAATCCATTTTGTAAATGCAAACAAGGTAGAAAATGATGGTGCTATAGTTTGTCAGTACAAAATTAAAATTTGCATTTCATTTGGTATTATTACAAGTGCTTTGTTTTGCTTTTGTTTGAGAGTTCCACAATGCATATATAAAATGCAGCTGTCTTCTTAGTTACCTTTATATCAGACCTGTAATACCTCCCTGCTTCCAGCTAGTAAATGCTATACCTTAATATATCTAAGAACATGCAGGCTCATTAAATACTTTATAATACCTTGATTAAAATATACAAAACAATTTTGGAAATGTTTATGCAGTTGCATGTTATATTTCAGGAGTGTTTACAAACTTCTTATGCAAAAGAAATTAAAAGCACAGCTACAGGTACAGTGTCACTGAATCATGACTTAACTATTAATATTTTGATCTCTAAATCAATTAAGTGAGGCATAGGCCTAAACCCAACAAATTATATTTTAAGAATTATTACCAAAATGTACTGTATATAAAAGTTGAAATGTAGTTTCCTAAAGACACCTCTCACTAATGCATTTAATGAGATGTATTACTGTTTATAGTCATTACAACTTACCTCCAGCATTATAATACGTCTCTCAAGGTACTGAAACATTAGAGCATCCTGAGATATCCGTTGGGCCTGACCAATGGCTTGCACTGAAAACAACACTAAGATGAGTTTTACATATAAGCCTTTCATTGTTGAGTAGATCTTCCACGAAAAACAAATAGAAAGGTAAGAACATGAACTTTACTACTGCATTGAGGTTGCATTCCACATCATCAATTTCTGCCAGCAGTACAGCCTGAACTTTAAAAGCATCAGGAATCATTGGAACTTCGGTCTTCTAAAGCCTGGCTAGTAAATTAAACCACACCTAATAGTTTGGACTTGGGGAGGGTGTTTCCAGTGGCAGATGGTTCTTTCAGCTTTGAACACTTCCAGATGTGCAATGGTGAGTCATCCTGTGTTTATCACCACCTCTTCACAGCTTAACCTTTAACTGACTATAACTCACAGCATCCTCCGTTTATTATATCTATTAATTTTATTTTTTACAAGTTAAGTTGGGCATAATAACACTAAAAGTGGTACACACATATTGTACCCTGGCAGGCAATTTAGACCAACATATTTGTATATTGACATAAAATGTACAGGAAGTAAAACTGCATAAGTAGCGTAAACGAAAGCTTCATATTTTCTCATGTCTAGTGAACATGACCTGTCATGATTTCAAATGGAATATAAGCTGTCTGAATTCCAGCTGGTTTCTGTTTGAGATCTAAGGAACTGTGTCTGTTTTATATATATATATATATATATATATATATATATATATTTATACACTATATAGATATATAAACAATGTTTCAATCCTTAAGAATCAGGGTGTCAGGAAAAGAAGGATGAAGTACTACTTAAAGTAGCAGCTCTACAAATAATGTTTTGAGAAGAATAAAATAACCAGCACAGTTAGTGTGACTAAAACATGAATGTATCCAATTTTCATTTCATCTTTGTTTTTATTCCTGGGACTTAAACTAAGTAGTTCTGAAATTTTTACACTTCCTGCTCTCTTGCCACACACTATTATAAAACAAACAGACAAACAAACAAAACTCTTGGTTTGGTGCTGTGATGTTTACCATAAAAAACATTTACATGTGCCATCCCAATATGTCCACAATGCAAGTCTTGTATGTACAGTCAAAAAGTAACCTCTTGAGAAACGATTCTTGAAAACTGCTAGGAGGCAGCCATGGCTATTGTCTTGAGGCATTCATTAAAAAACTAATGTCTGAACTCCTAATATGTTTAAGGGCTAAAAATATTAATTCAGAATGATATAATGTTAGAAACATATTATTGGGGCTCTTCCATTGTCCTTTGGAAGCATACTACATTTCCATACCGCAACCTGGGTTTGGGGTTGAAATTTGGAGCCAGTTCTTCTATTTGGGCCAGTGCTTTCATGGCCAGGCTGGAAGACATAATGCTGTTGGCAGCATATCCTAGCCAGGGAGAGGAAGGTGGCTTGTTATTACAGCACAGCATTTCCTGCTGGCAAGTGAGGAAGCTTGCTCTCCTAACAGAATCATCCTTAATGCACATGAATGACATCACCACATGCTGTATATGCTGCTAGGAAACAGGGAGAGAGGCCAGCCTGGTGGTGCAGAGGCTGAGGCAGCAAGCCTCATCTGCTGCATGATGGTGACCCAGGGTCAGGAGCAACCTTGGGGTAATGGAGGTTGTCTTAGGATAGTAGGATTGAGCATCCCAAGGACTGCTCTTCTCCTTCTGGGAGGGAAAGGGACCAGTGGCAGGTGTTAGACTGGTCTCTAGAAGAGGCTGGGGGTTGGCACACCAATACTGCATAATGGGGGTGGAGGCAGGACAGATGCCAATTGTGCTGCATATGGGAGCATGTGTGACACCACCACCATTGGTGTCATTGCATGCCCTTCCTCTGCACTGGCAATAAAATGGGGGAAAAACATCCCAGTCACACACAATGATCACTTGCCTCTGCAGGCTCTGCCTCCTGGTAACTCGGGTGCCTCCTGAATCTGGATCTGGTCTCTTGGGTTGAGAGGACTCACTGCACCCTGCCACAGAGGGCAAGATATGAGGGGTACCAAGAGAAGGTAAGTCCTGGGGGACGTTGGGGTGATCATGTTGGGAGGTTCAGTGGGAAAGAGGGGCTGTCCAGGATTGGGGAGAAGCAAGGAAGCTTATAAAAAACATGGCCAAGCGCAAGATAATACCTAGCCCTCTGCATACCACACTACTGATCAGGCATCCTTCTCTACTGGATCCAGATCTCCAGAGGAATATGTGCAACCATGAAGATACCACCATGGGAAAGCAATGGGAGAAGGAGAATGGGATAAGTACCTTAGAAAGGGTGGTAGGTGGGTCAGTTGTAAAAAATATAAACACTTCTATGGTAAACAAAAATAAATATTTTATTGATGAAAAGCTAAGCTACATGGTATTGACTGCCTGATGGCCAATGGTA
This sequence comes from Neoceratodus forsteri, assembly GCA_016271365.2. Classification (NCBI taxonomy): domain Eukaryota; kingdom Metazoa; phylum Chordata; order Ceratodontiformes; family Ceratodontidae; genus Neoceratodus; species Neoceratodus forsteri. Next base: position 743,410,830 of record CM028133.1, on the reverse strand, counting down.
TTGGAATAGGTTCAGCAGTGGACCTGGAATTCTGGAAACTAGGTGGCAGCAAATCCCAGCAAGGGAAGGTTGATCATATTGTTGAGCTGCCACTGTGACCCCTAGTGATGGGTTTGGGAGCTTGATCCTCCATAGCTGGCATGCATATGAGCCATTGAGGTCTGTGAGCCTGCATCACTGGAAGCATGGAAGGTCAAGGGTCACATGGAAAGAAATGTGCAGCATTCAGGTACATGATGGGTGTTCTCAGCAATGTGGGATGATGTTAAATGTTGCAATGCACAGTTCTTCTGGCTAAACTTGGGTGTAGTGATGCTGTACCAACCATCAGATCCTGAAATACAATATTATAAGCAGCATTTATATGCAAAATAGGTGTTCTTTCTCTGCAATGTGGGGTGATGTTAGATGTTGCAGGTACATGTTCTTCTGGCTGAACTTGGGTGTAGAAGTGACTGTGTCACTCACCTGGAGGCAGATTATTGTAAACACATAACTATGGAGCTATCAACAACTACTGTACAAGGAGAGGCGGGTAGGAGGTCCAGATGGAAAACAGATGGATACTTATTGACTACCACACTGCAGACGTCACATCTGCAAGATCAGATAAAAACAATAGAGCTTTTCCCAAGTATAAGAGTTCTAGAGCTCAATTGTTCATGAAGTGTAAGCCATTCATCCTTATACTGTAAGCAAGACTTCTTACTAGGGGTGTACAAATACAAAAATTGTGTGTCCATCAAAAACTTGATTAATACAACTGGGGTATTCAGGTGTTCAGATGTATTCAGATATTCAACTATACCATAAAGTAGTATATTTATGAAAAATTCGGTAGACATGAAAAAAAAAACTCCTCAAAATATACAAATAAGTTTCTGCTCAGCATGGGCAGATGGTTATACTAGGTTGTGAAAACACACTTTACTAATGCAGAATCAGATAGTATAATGGAAAACACCAGTTACTTTTATGCGGTCTCCTGCTAGTGCATATGTATACCCTCGACTGGAGTTTTGTGTAAAAAAATATATATTTTCTAATTGCATTTGGTATTGAAAGTCAGTCTAAAAAAGTGTTCAAAAACTTCTATTTAGCTAGGCTGCTGCCCACCAGCAGCCATCTTGTGAGAGCCACTCACTCCCTCACCCAGGATATGCTAATGTTCCCCCTCGGCCAATGATCAGCAGAGGCACATTATCATATCCCAGGTGTGGGAGCAAGCAGCAGCTCCCACCAGATGGCTGCCAGCAGCCTTGCTAAATTTGTGAATACTTCTTTAAATGTAAGTTTTAATGTCAAAATGGTGACAGTGCCATTAGAAAAATATATTATTACACAGAAACGCTAATAGGAGGGCATATGCACTAACAGGAGATTGCACAAAGGTAACTGGTGTTTTCCTTCAACAGGTTAACCATTTTGTTTACATGTTCTGTTCTGTCTGATAGGTGTGCTAAAAAATGAAAAGAACATCTGTTTTGGAGACAGAAAGGAAATCACGAACACAAAGAGTTGAACAACACACAGAGGAAGGAATTACAAATAGACGACTATGTTTGTCTTGGCTATAGGAAAGCAAAGCTGAGTTGCACAATGGAGCAACTATTCAGATTTTCATACTTTTTAATTTTTTAATTTTTAACATTTTGTTTAATTTTTAATTTTTATATTTTTTATTTTGTTGTATTTTTTTTTATTATTTATTTTTTATGAAGACAATAAAAATTGGGCACTCACCCTCTAAGAAAATAATGAATGCAACTCTGCAGGATTATATCCAATCCATTTATGCAATGCTTAAAACCACGACATACTTGTAATGCCTGACATGTTTCTGAAAGAATTCCTTTTTCACAGGCTTCTTTGAGATTGCCATTTTTTTTATGTTATTAGTTTGTTTGCTGTCTAGCCTGAAAGTTAATTGAATAATATGCATTAAATTTTGTATCCATGTGTCTGGGTATACCAGGGTAGGAGAAGTCACATTACAAAAACCCCCAGAGAAAAACAGTTTCAGTAATTTTCTAGATTTTCATCATTTTAACAGCAGCAGTGGTCATAAAGCCATAAGCTCAGTTAAAACTCCAAGCGGCAAGTGCAACACCACACCTAACATCATTATTCCAGAATCTTTGTCAATAAAATCAAGAGCAGAGATCAGAAAGTCATAAGGTCAATTCAGTATTCAGAGCTGGCTGGCAGTGACAGCACATTGTCAGTCTGACTAGTACATCCTCACCCTAAGGGAATCAAGCAGATGCATATTGAGCTTAATAAAAAGAAGCTGCTGCACAAGATCAGGCTGCAAACAGGAGTGATGTGACTGAACAATATCTTCTGCAGTGCTGAAGATGCACTGTGAGGGTACACTTGTGGGGGAGGCATACAAGATATTTTCATGCTACTGTACCTGGGGCAAAGCAGGGCAAATTACTTGTTGCAGTTCCAGTACACAACAGGGTCAACATTAAAGTCCACAGTCAGCTCGTCAAACTAATTAGTGAGCATCTGCTCAGCAGAAGGTGGCAATAAATGTTCTACTCTTGCTGCTTGTTCAGCAGAGAACTTGTAAGCAACAACCATTTGTAATGATGTGGTTTTGTAACATGAGGCACAGTGTTATGGGACTGTGTTGCTGACTCAGCCTGTCTTCCTGTGTCAGCAGGCAATATCATTGTCAGTGGCATGCCACCACCCACACCAGTGTCACTTAAGGAGCCTATGCCACTCACTCCACAGCTGTCTGACCCCACCAGCATCCTTTGAATGGAACAGATTCATCTCTCTCATGACTCCCTCAAGTCCTCTACACAGTTGCTGCTGGTACTCACTCACTCTGTGACTCTGGATTGACAGACACAGTGCCTCACATTTGAATCTTGGGTGTAACATGGTTGTGAACATGTATATAGTATTATGTACACTTGCAAATTGTGATCTATGTACAGTTGCAAACTGTGATCATGTTCATAACTCCCTAGTAAGCCCTTCAATGAGCTCTTTGACTAATCTGGAGACCAGTCCATAGTGCTGCACTCCTGGAAGGTGTCTATGGTTGACACGAGGAGATGCATTGCTGGAATGACTTGATTCAGCAAAGCTGTATTTAAACTTAGGTCATGAGTGCATTTCTCAAGGGAGACAGAACCTGGACCATACCCTCAATGATGCTCCAATTGCAGTACCCCACCAATATCATGCTTGATGGATAACTCATGTGGAACAGACTTCTGATCCAGCAAGTGCTGCAACAAATAAAATGTGTTGTTCCACCGTGTACCAACATCTTGGATTAGTCGATGGTTTGGTAAACCAAGCTGATACTGAACAGTTTACATCTCCCTGGTTGCCTAAGCAGAATGATGAAAATGGCTACAGAAGTCTTTTGAAATATCAACAATATGAGAAGTATGCACACTGCTCTGGAGAGCACTAGTGATAAGGTTCAATATGTAATAAAAGCAGTGGATGTCCCATAAGTGGCCTTCATGAACTGCTTTTACCATGTTCTGCCCATTTTCTGTCATAAAGAACCCAACATGCAAACCTGTTGTGTTAAGCTAATCCAGGAGTCAAGCATTTCCTGCAAAAGTAAGAATGTTAAAACTGGTGTGTTCACTGGAAGGACTGCAACACTATGGAGAGCAGACATCCAGTGGGATGGGGTGTTGCTACAGCCAAGGCCACAGGGACAAGAGGAGGAGTCACCAGCAGCTATGTCACCAAATGCAACTTGTGTAGGTGATTACCAATGTGTTGAGAGTGAGAGGTATGCATGTAGTGAGTTTGTACCGGTCCATACATCAGATGTACAGTGGAAAACCCTACCCACAGCCTGGTTCAGCAATTTCTCCACTTGACTGTGGCATGCTTCATAGATATTTATAGGCCAGAGTGATCCTTTTCTGCTACCAGATTTCTATGATTCTATGATATTTGGTATGACTGTATGAGAAAAAGAAGTTTGTGTTGGTACATGGTATCAAGGTTGCATGAAATGTAGAAGTCTATGGGAATCCAGTATCTTCAGCAATAAAATAAGGTTGTAAATCCAGTCCAGTCATTTCTCCTATGAATTGTGTGATCTGAATAGCTGTGGGATGAGTTGGCAAGAATTTTGAGCAAGCCTGAAAAGTTTCCTTTATTGTGAGAGTAGGCTTTTTAAATAGCATATACTTGCTCCTGGGCCTGGCTCCAAAGTGGACACATGCAGGTGATTCAGACTGGGGTGGGGCACCATGAACTTCACATCTCCTGTTTCACCATCTGAACCAGTTTATAAGGGACTTGGTATTGTGCCCATCAGAGTACTTGAGCAAGGACTGGAAATTAGATTATTGCTGGTGTACGGTCACTTGCTGACTGCCTCTGCCACCATCACCACCACCAGCAGCAGCATCCGCAGAATCAGAAACTGGTTTTGATTTTTACAGCTGCATTGAGCATAGCCATGCAGACGTTTTGTATTCAGAAAAGGGCTGATGTCATTTTTGCTACCAAACAACATGATAGAGAGTTAAAAGCAGTGTCCTCCACTGGAGCTGCATTACTACCTTGCCTGTGTGTGTGCATAGGAGCTGGAGAGCACTATCTTTCCTCTGGCTTGAGGAGTTAATTGAGCCTTCTTTCAGCAGAGTATGTTCAACCCCGCCTTCCTATCTTTCTTCCCTCCCCCATTCATTAGGGATCACATGACATGAACAGCAATCAATGGTGCAGACCAGGGAAAACCAGGAATTATTTTTATAGATTTCCAAGCTGCTTTTCTCTGAAAGCAAATGTGCACACTTTCCAAACAAATTTAAAGATTTTAAAACTATTCAAGGTGCACAAACACAACAGAGTGAAAGTTGTTCAGGACAAAAGACCTTTCACATGAGGGTAGTCACTAATCTAAACTTTTATATTTTGTAAAATATGACTTTCCAAACAGCCTAATTTTTTTCTCTAGGAGTGAACACAGTAGGAGTAATGCCAAACAAATGTAAATATGTCCGAAAGTATACAGGTTATCAACATCGTCCAACATGAAAGTAGTTCAGGACCAAATGACCTTTTAAATGAGGTTATAAAATGGGTAAGGAAAATCCTTCATTTTGATTGGTTATTACCTATGCATTAGATCTGTCTAATGCATGGGTAAAACAAGTGCTACCAAGGGAACACAGAACCCTAAAATCCTTGTGCCATATAGAATCTTCATGTTTGAACAGTTACCATTTTTTCTCCCACAGATAAGAGTCTGGCTGAAACTCTCTGCAGTCTCCCCAATGCTGTGCCCATTCTCTCTTTACCGTCACTTCTGATTTTTATTTTTTTTATTTTAGCCACTCATGACATTCAGACTGTGGCTACTCACAATTCCACTTTCATTCCTCTCGGTCACTCCACACCATCCTACCTGCTCCCTCTGACTCTTGCAAGTTAGCCAGTCTCTCACTTTTCAACGACTTGATTCAAGAACAACAAAGTACACCTTTATGCACTGCCCTGAAAAGCCTGTTAGAAGTGTGCTCTTCATTTTCTACATTGCGCTGCAAACAGGTTTGTTCCTGTAACCACACTTCCCTCTCTCAGTCCACTACTGTTGTTTCTCTCTCCTGTGTGCCTACCACCTCACTAAAAAGCTAAAGAAAATCTAAAACTGCCAGATACTTGGAAAGCCTTGAAAGTTCTTCTGCTGTTGTTGGTTTTGTTTTCTTAATAAACTTATCTGTGGTAGTCACCCTTACCCACCCGATTGCTTCTTGCTCAGAATAAGCATGCTACAGTTCATTACAAGAGCTGTTCCTTCTTTACCACACAGTACCCAGATGCTGTCCTCCATTTGTAATGCCCCAATTGTACCCCTCCATAGCTAGTCAGTTCCCTTGTTGTCCCCTGTATGCCCAGGCCCCTTCAAGTAAACTGTAGCTGCAGTTTAAATATTTTTTTTTCCATTTCTCCTGCAGCCACCCAGCCCTAGCATGAGGGAATGCCATCCTCACATTGGGCAGCTGCCTGCCTTCCTGATCACTAGGGACTCAGCATCCCAAATGCCAGGGAGGGCTTCTGTGGCCAGTACTGGCCATTTTTGAATAGTTGTTTTGGGGAGCCAGCCGTCGCAGTGGTCAGGCGAGCATTCTCAGGCCCCCCTCACTCCCTGAGAGTGCAGTAGTTCTGCAGCTTTGGTGAGTCCCTCTGGTGTGGCAGCAGGTCTTCTGGTGGCAGCTGACTGTAGCACAGGCTAGTTAGCCCAGTTAATTTAATTTTAAAATAAAAGTAAGTTTCGGTCCTTCAGCAGCAGTGCCCACAAGCAGGGCCCATCCTTGCAGTGCCATCAGAAGTCGGGCCGTAAGTAAGGCCCCTTAGTCATCTGCCGACCACCTGCCCATTTCTCAAGGACCAGCCACAGCAGCAGAGCCTCCTTCACATCTCAGCCAGCAGCTTCTCCCGGGTTGGGGTGGTGAGTGGGCGTGCAGCACTATCTGGCAGTTCTTTTAATTTAAATTAATAAAAGTTTAATTGGCACCATCAAGTGCTTGGAGGGACAGCCTGAGAGGCAGCCTAGAGGGGCAAGGCAAGGCCCCATGAGAAGGGATGGCCAGTGGGTGGGATATTTTAATTTATTTAAATTAACTCCAGCTTAGAACATAGGCAGAGCAAGGCAGGGGCATCCTGCTTGATAGACAGAGGTCCCTGCCAGCCCTTCAGAATTTAAAGGGGCAACATCAGGCCCAGCTATTTAAAGGGAAATGCTAGGCCCAGCTGTTTCATGAGGCCACACAGACCCAGCAAGTTAAGGGGGCCAGCTCGGAGTGCAGAAATCCCCAGCACATTAGGTCAGCTAGCCAAGTGGGCTACTAGAAAGGGTGAGCTAGCTCAAAAGCTACTGTTTATTTTTATTTAGCACATATTTATCTATTTATTTATTAAATTTTGGTAACCGGGTGAGCCCGCTGGGTCCCGGAGGTCCCTTTTTCAGAGGCGACCCTGGATTTACATAACATAAAGTACATCACAATACTGCATGTGTAGAGAATACATTCATGAAGCAGGTTATATATAGATGTCCGGTCAGCTGGCTACATATGCTGAATTCAGCATTAGGTTAGTGCATTCGTTATTGATACTACCATAGCTGGGGGGGTATAAGCTGCAAATGCGGAGGCAGGTTTTGGGCTGTGAGGTTTTAGGTGCTGACTAGGTGGACCCATCCCTTCAGCAATTGCTCTTGGAGGTAGCCATTATATGTGCCTTGAGCCTTGTGAGGAAACTTTTGATAGAGGGAGCTTCCTGGACTCCTGGAGGAAGGGAGTTCCATAGGGTGGGTGAGGTATGGGCGAATGACTTACCCCCCACCTTGGTTCTGACCCTTGGGACAGATAGGAATGTGTGATCCATTGTGCGGAGGAGCCAGGGGTTATTCTTTAGTGCTATAAGTCCTGAGAGGCTGGGGGGGTTGGGCTGATTAATTAAAAGGCTTGGCAGAGCAAAGGGTACTGGAAGCGGGCTTCCCAGGAGGGCCAATTTAGTTGGGATAGAGTGTCACAGTGATGGTTCCTAGGGTTAGATTGGGTGGTGAACCAAGCCACCTTATTGTATAGAACTTGGAGTCTATTCATCTCTTGTCTAGCTACTCCCTGGACCACTGGGGCCACATAGGTAGTGTCAGGAGGAGGATGCTGGTGGCTATGGAAACCCTAGCTTCGGTATCAACTGGTCTCTCAACAGTATATGATGCCTAGTTTTGCATGTTACCTGATCCACATGGTCCTTGAGGGTGAAGCCCTGGTCCAGGGTGAGGCCAAGGTATTTTAATGATACCACAACCTCTAACCTACTGCTCGATGCAGAGGTCAGTTGCAGGTGTTGGCTTCTGTCATGACCGAGGAATCTTGGGTCAAACAGCATGGCCTTGGTCTTGTTTGTGTTGAGGACCATTCTGTTAAGGACATGCCATTGCTCAAGGGATCTCAGGTCATCTTGTAGCCAGGAGTTGAGGTCTCCTAGATTAGTAGAGGGACAATAGAGGATGGCACCATCCACATAATGGACCACAGAGCTCCCGCCACAGTGTTCGCTGAGTTCATTGGTGAAAAGTAAGAAGAGTAGGGGGCCAAGGATAGACCCTTGGGGCACCCCCCTCTGTTAATGGGAGAGGCTCAGATATGGAGTCTTTCCATTTTACCCTCTGTTAGCACCCAGTTGGGTAGCTATCGAACCACATAAGGGAGTGGCTGTCGAGGCCTACATTGCTCAGCTTGGTCAGTAGCAGATTATGGTTGACCAGGTCGAATGCCTTGGATAGGTCGATAAAGACCGCTCCATTGGGGGTCCCCTTATCCAATTCTCTGAGCACATCAGTGAAGAATTTGGCAGGGCAGTGTCTGTCCCATGCCTAGTTCTGAAGCCATGCTGGACGGGATGCCAGGAGTTGATGGAGCTCTAGGTATTCTCAGAGTTGTCCGTAGATCAACCTCTCTTTAATCTTTGCCAGGCTGCAGAGTAGGGAGATTGGCCTGTAATTGCTAGTAGACTCCCTCTGGACTTCCTTGTGGATAGGGACCACCTAGGCCTGTTTCCATTGTTCAGGGATAGCGCCCTCTATTAGGGATCAGTTAAGGAGCCAGGTCAAGGGTCTGACTAGGGACTGGGCCCCTTCCTTCAGTATCCTGGGGTGAATCCCATCTGGTTCCCTGGATCCAGAGGTTTTGAGAGTCATTAGCAATGGGAGAACTTCTTTGGGTTTTACCAGTCTGATGTGGAAGGTTAGGCGGTCCAGGTTAGGGAGTGACCGTCCATTAGGGACTGGGTGGAGGGGAGGCAGTCCAGCTTTGTAATGGTTGAGGTTCATGAAGTGGCAGTTGAGTGCCATGGCAATGTTTGGGTCATCATTTATTAGTTGACCCTTTACCTCGATGGGGCCATGTTCGGTCTTGCTGTTCCCCTTTAGTAACCCATTTATGTGCACCCAGAAAAGTCTAGGGTTTTCTAGATTCTTTTTCTGTATTTGTGTGACATATTCCCTTTTGACCACTTTAATGGCCAGCTTACACCTGTTTCTGAGGGTTTTGTAGCTCAGCAGGTCAGCAGGTCAGTAGGTAGTGTGGAGAGATTGCATTTCTTCCAAGTTTTGTCCCAGTTTTTCATTAGGGATTTCGGGGGGGGGTGATCCACTTGTAGCAGCTACCCTTGGTACGGAGTTTCTTCATGGAGGTGAATTGGTCAGCTGCCATGAGGATTGTTCACTGAAAGAAGGCGACCACCTCATCCAGTGAGGAGAATAATTTGATTGGGCTCCAATCAATGCTGTTTAGTTAGTCTGATAGATGTTCGGGTAGTAGATGGGTGAAGTCCCTTACAGCTAGGATTCGCAGCCAGAACCTTGGAGCCCTATTTTTACAGGTGCAGAATATTGGGGAGTGGTCAATCACGGCATCCGCTAAGGTGCCTGCCACCTGTATGTTAACAGGTTTGCTCGTCAGCACCCAATCAAGTGTGGAATGGTTCCCTGTTTTGTGGTTCATTCATGTAGGCCCAGCAATGACCTGCACAAGCTTTGCTTCCCGTACAAAACCTTTAAGGAAGTGGTTTTCATTTGTGGCCCAATTTAGATTAAAGTCCTCCTGAATGAAGTATCTCAGAGGCTACCTCTTCAGAGATGTCCTTTAGGACTGCCTAAAGTGAAATCTCGAAAATTCTTTGGGGTTGTATATGCATCAATGTTGAGACGCTTGCAAGGGCCAAGGGTGATGCACACAAAGACCGAGTCACCGTCCGTGCTGGTAGCATGTTGCAGGTTAATCTGCACAGCGTTAAGGGTATCTTTTGTGTAGATTAGGACCCCTCCCCCTCTTTTATTCACTCTATCTTTTCTATGGGAGTGGTACCCGAGGGCTGCGACTTCATGTGAGAGTACTTGAGGTTTGAGACAGGTTTCTGATACGGCAAGGACATCTGGATTGTACCGGTCCAGCCAAGCTTGTACTTCATGCATCTTAGAGCGTAAGCTACATATATTCATATGTGCGATTCGCAGGCCTTCGTGGACACCCACTGAGGGTGCTGAGGGGAGGAGATCAAGATGTTGTTAGGAGGGGGTCCAGGGTTAGGCTGGATGTCACCTGCCATTAGCTGGAGGGCAGCAAGGAAGCGGAGTGAAGGGAGGTTACTGAGGGGGAGTAGATTAGTGCATAGTCTTAGCTTGGCGAATAGTAAGGTAGAGTACCAAATTCCTTTCCTGCAGAATTCATGGGCAATCAGGAGTGACTGCATACTATTGTGGGCATGGGAGTAGCATTGCCAGTAAGAGCGCAGCGGGGTCTCAGGCGGAGGGGAACTTCTGGAGTCCAAGTCTCCTGCGCTAATAATCCTATCAACCCAGAGTAGGGACAGGATGTACATTGTGGCCAGGAGTAGCCCTCTGTTTGGGAATCTGAGGTAGGCGGTCCTTGCTTTATGAGCATCCTTGTAGGAAAGGGAGACTGTCAACCACGGAGGGAAAGTTCAAATGAGGTAAGGTTTTATGCCTTAGCATTGTCGCCCTATGTCCCGGGTACTCCACTTCTTTACAATCCCTATCTAGTAGGAACACTGGAGTCCTTAGTGTGACTAATCAGGGAGAGACAGGGCCAATGGGATCACCTCCTAATGTAGGACTGGTATGTGCCGCTAAACCCCTATGGCAGATAGGTCAGTTTGTGAGCAGCAAGTAAGATATGCAGTTACTTCTAAGGTGCTGAACTCTGATCTGTAATTTCGTTGCCACCAGAACTTTGGCAGGCTGGTAGACTTAAATACACTCTATAACACAGGGTCACCATAAGCAAATGTCTCCGCACTATTTTAGCAGATATCAGTCGGTGTCAACCTATTATTATCAATGCCCTGTAATAAAGCTGTCACATTAATGTCAATAGAAGTAGGCAATCAGGCAGGATATCCAGCATTTACAAGTTGAATAATTAATAATATAAGGGTCAGTATAGGCAAGGAGGGTCCCAGTGAGTTAGAGGCCAGGTAGCCAATGTGTTTTCTTGGTGTTCCTTACATTCTATGCAATTTTTTCCAGTTCTGGGTGGGTCAGTGAGGGGACGTCAGCCTCAGATAAGGTATAGTGCCCCAGATCAGAGTCCATTGGCCAGTAGTCAAGTGGCCGCCAACAGATAAGCTAAGCAAATATTTAATAGTGGTCTCCTGTAGTTTGGAAATGCACTCTGATTTTAGTGATAAGCCAGCAGGGAGCAAAGAGAAGTGAGTCAAGCAGTTTGCCATCCCCTCCAGTTCAGTAGTCACGTCCGTGCCCAAGGGCTAGTAACCCCTGTAACTTCTCCTTCACCTCTATTTTGGGGAGGGACAGTTAGGGAGGGACTCTTAGTGCTTAAACTAATCAGATTACCGTTGCCTTAGGGCAATTTTCCTATTAGGTGCCTTCAGTGTAATAGTGTCAGTGGCTCAGCAGGTAGCTCACTCACCTCTGAGGCTGGCAGATCAGAAGGCTGTGGGTTCTAGCCCCACACCAGGCACTTGGGTACATATCTCAATAGTGACTCTGCAGTGTAGCATGAGGGGGTGCTGCACTCCTGAGGTGCCGTCTTTTGGATGAGATGTTAGACCAAGGTCCCATCTGTCTTTTCTGGTGGTAGTTCAGGTGAATTTTAAAGATCCCATGGCACTTCTCGAAAAGAGTAAGGGTAGTTTTATTGAAATAACATTGTAAAGCAAATTGCAAATGTACATACACAAAACCTCCTTATTTGGTCCTATAAAACCATAACTTCCGTTCCCTCTGAATATATATATATATTATGGTAGCACGGTAGTGCTACTATAGTTAGGGTTGAGGAGCCATTTACATGTTAATCCCCAAATTTTGCACCTTAATAACTTTACAACCATTTGATGAATTTGCCTGAAATTTGGAATACATGATCAAGACCCATATGCCTTGGGATCTGCCAAGTTTCATACCAGTCAGACACATGACTGTTGAGTTATTAAGCATGATCTGCTTGGCGTCGTTCGCTTTTCTGGAATTCTGACGTTAGCTACAGGTTTGCATGGTTTTGCGACCCATTTAAAATCTTCAAGGCGTGTAGCTGGGGTTCCCGAGTGCCTTTCAAAGATTTCGTGAAAAATATCAAACAGTTCAAAGTTATTCAAAAACAATTTCCCATTTTAAGTCAATGGGAAAAGTTAACAAAAAGTTCGACAGTGTCGCAAATGCATTTTACTTTAGCAAATGGCTCTCTTACTTTATGGAAATCTGCCATTTTGTTTTCAGTTAGTGATCAGAAAAATGCTTGGCATTTAAAATTGAGACCTTCTAGCAACCAAATTATTTTTGTATTCACCTAGTCGAACCTGAGAATGCTAGCCATGTCTTTATTTTGGGTAAAACACCCAGAAATATATTTTCAAATTTCTGGAAAAGTACTTTCACAAAGTACTTTTGTGCTCCGCAAAGTGTCGCCAAATTTTTAGAAAGCTTTTATAGGATTGGTTTCGATACTTTTCTAGACTGTGGAAATGACAGCAATTCTTTGGCACCCGCTGCAAACAAACAGTTTGGAGTTTTGGGCTGAAATTTGGAGGAACGCAGCCAACATCGCACAGATGTGCCTTTCAGTGTTGTGTTGAAAAACATTACACTGTGGCAAAGTTACAACACTCAAAGTTGACACTTTTCCCATAGGATAACATTACGTAGCTGACGCATTGCAGCAATCATTTGGCGCCCTGCTGCAAAATAACGGTTTGGTCTTTTGGCTGATATTTGCAGGAATACAGCCAACATCCTGCAGATGTGCCTTTCAGTAGTTTGGTGAAAATATATTACAGGAGGCAAAGTTATGGCACTCTGAACTTCTGTTTTCCCATAGGATAACATTACAGTGTTAGCGGGCATTTGAGGCCCATATCTCGAAAGCGGTGTGAGATACGGAGTTTTGCAAAAAAATTCTTAGCCCCTGTACAAAACTAGCCAGAAAAGTGATAATACATATGAAATTTAAATTTTTTCTATGTTGTACGATTACTGAGATATGAGCAATTTACTATTCCAACTCCTGATTTTTGTGTTCGAGAGTCATTATTTTGCATACATTCTTTCTACTCACTGTCTTTCTCTATACAGCTTTTGGGGAAAACCAGCCTGTGCACTTGCATTACTGTTACCATTACCATTTCTGCTTGCGGTTCCGTACCCGTTTCACTTACCATTCACGTTTACGCCACCATGTGCGTTACCCTTTGCGTTTTCATTTGTGGTTGCGTTTCCCTTGTTTTTAACATTTCTGTCTACAGTACTGTTTCTCTTTCTGTTTCGCTTTGCATCACCATGCGCATTACAATTTGCGTTTGCGGGTACAATGTTACTATGTGACAAGACATCATGTGGCGGGAGCACGGGGCCCACTACTGCCTCCGCGTTACATTCACTATTTCTCATTATCATTCTCAAAAAGAAGGACAATTAGAGGCAAAAAACTCTGTTTAATGCATCAGTTAGGGTTGTTCCACAGCGACAAAAGCGAGGAAATTCGTTGTTAGGGTTGAAACCCCCTTTGCACCCCCCCAGCTGGAATTGGGGTGCGCATTGGGGTCATCGGTCCTAACTGTCACCCCATTATCCTATTCCTCAGCTTCTTTCCACATGTGATGGGATTTGATTTCCAAGGTCTGAGGAGGAGGAAATAACATTGCAACATAGAGTAATCCTGGAATTAAGAAATTTTTAATAATGTGGATTTGTTTTATTTTTGATATACTCCATGATTTCCATCTATTTACCTTTATTACATATTTAGATAAGGAGTGTTCCCAATTGAAGGAAGCCAAATTCAGGGGCTCAAACGTGATTCCCAATATTTCAAAGGATTCAGAAGATATTTGAAGACCTGCTAATACCTGTGAGTCTGGATATCCCACCTCTATATACAGTCCTCGACTTTTCCTTATATTTATTTTAGAATTTGAGACTTTCGTAAATTCAGACATCTTTTCCAAAAAAATGGGGAATTGAGTGAAGTCAGAAAAAAAAAGGCACACATCATCTGCATAAGCTTGTACATTAATAGCTTGCTGAATTCCCCTACCAGAAATCCCTTGCCATTTAGGGAAATCTGATATTATTCTTAAAAACAGATCCAATGAAAACACATAGAGTAGAGGGCTTAATGGGCAGCCCTGTCTTACCCCAAGATGGGTCTGAAATTCTAAGTTCACAGACCTACGTATAATCGTGTATACTGTTGTGGAAGTATAAACTAATTTAATGTATCTCATCAAAGATTCCGGAATTCCATAATGTTGTAACACTAAAAATAAGTATAAGTGCAAAACACGGTCAAATGCCTTTTGTTGATCTACCATAATGATAGCACCATGTTGTCCAGAAAGAGATAAATATTCAATTACAACTCTGACAACCATAAGGGCATGTTGTATTTTTCAGGAAGGGAGTCAACAAAATTGAACTGGAGAGAGTATTTTTTTAGCCATATGTTTTAAACTATTATTTGAAATGTGTGTCAAAATTTTATAATCAGTATTAAGGATAGTTATTGGTCTCCAGTTGGTGATTAGCTGCCTATCACCAGATTCATAGATGTATATCAATAGTCCATCTAGGAAGGAAGAGGGAAGTGAATTCAATGGAAAAAGTAATTAAACACTGGCTCTAAACATTCAGATAATTCTGCAACAAACATTTTGTAAAATTTTATAGGTAGCCCATCTAAGCTGGGAGATTTTCCAGATGTCATGTTATTAATAGCTGATCTAATCTCTTGTGAGGTAATATGAAATTCTCCTTCTGTTAATTGTGGAGGAATGGGAGGGATTTGAATTTGTCCCCGGTATGAAACTATGTCCTGGGCTTCAGGATTCCTATCTGGCTCAAGTGATGCGCAGTGATTTTTAATAATTATATATAAATCATTCTCAGAATGGTGCAACATCCTTGAGGTCAAACAAAGAATCCATCTCTGTATTGTCCCTTAAAGTTTTGCGTTACTGATGGGATCCCACCAGAGTTTCTTAATACCGTTTGAAATAACACTGTCAAGGTACTAGCTCAGTCATATTTGTATGTTAACATTTCATTTTATTATCTTGATTTGTGCTGAATAGTCAAACCTAGAAGTATTTGACCAATAATGCAACATGAACTGAAAATTCTGCGGGTATGTTTCCATTTTGACTGAAGGTAAAGTGTTGGAAACAAAAAGCATTAGTATATTAGATACATATTTGCCTTTTTAAAAGTAAAGTCAGGATCTTTTACTCAAAAATCATGCAGTCTAGTAGATTGGCTGATTATACCAAGTCTGATAAGGTATTAGCATCACAATAGATCTGTATACAGTATTTGTTTTGTTTTTTAAGCGTGGAAGATGGTACCTCACAATTAAAATCATCACAAAAAATCACATGATAGGAGGTCACTAGATATGGCAGTTAGCACCAAACAGTGCCACTCTCCCTGCTTTCTGTTCTGGTCCATGAATGTTTATTAAATGATAGGTCTTAGATTTCCATATTCCGTCTAGCATTGATGCCCTTCCTGGCTGAATATCTACCAGTTTTAACAGATGAAATGAAAAGGAGTTAAACAGAATATCCAATCCATCTGCCAAGCCTGTCCAAAGGACCAATAGGAAGGACCCCAAGCCCATTCCCCTTGAAAACTTCTGATATTATCTAGAGAAAAAGTCTAAGTTTCATGTAAAAAACAAATTTCTAATTTTAATCTATAAATAAAATCAGAAACAACCTGATGTTTCCCACAATTAAGTAAGCTATGAACATTTAATGAACCAATTTTCAAGGCTGCCAGAAGTAATGATTTTAGTGATCCTGCTGACATCAATTTTTTCTTTTTCCCTTTATACCCTACCAAATCATTTTTTTAGACCTCCATTTCTTGTTTCCTAGAGTTACTGTCACCTTCATCATGATCCATATCAGAGTCCCCCATTCTGGGCCAAAACTGCAAAGGGATTAACCGAATTGTCATTCTCAGGTGGGGAAGAAGGGGAGAAGAGATAGAGACAGATCTCAAATTTCTAGAAGATCTGAGCTTGACTGGCCCACCAGTGCAGTAGTTGGATTTCCACTTGCGGCGCTGGTGACCTGGCTTTGAGAACGGACCTGGGTCATCAGAGGACTGGCCAGGGGGAAAAGGATTGAGCACCCCATGGATGGCTCTCCTTCTCCAGGGGGAGGGTGGGACAGTGTCCATCGCAATGAGGACCCCTGGCGGAGGCTGGGAGTCACTCATGGTACCGGCGCTCGGTATCAGGGAGGCGGGGCAGATGCTGGTGTCATTGCACATCCCTTCCTCCAAGAAAACCAGGAAAAAGAAGGTGGGCAGGTCCGCTGTCTATGTGAAGCCTTCTCTGGGGTTTCAATTAGCTGCCGTCACCACATCCCCAACCAGATACTAGTTCCGGGGCACTGATGAAGGTGACCGATGCCACAGCCTCACTCTCTTGGGGGGGTAAGCCGGGGATAACTGGGGATTGTGGCAGTAGATGGCAGTGAAGTCCCAGGGGCTGTGACCAGGGCTGATAGCGACAGTGGTACAGCAGGATAAAGAAAGAAAATAAAAAGGATCTGCGTCTTTTCAGTGGAGATGAAAATGTTGGTAAGGGAGCAACAGCCTGTACCGGATCTTCATAGCAAACCCGGTGTCAGGGCGTCCTTCCTAGAAGACCTCTAGGTGGTCCGGGGGCTATGGAGGATAAGTACCTCAACCTTTGATTGTGTGTTCTTTCTTGTCACAGAAATCCTGCTTTCCACATAAATCCACTACTTCATTAGAGGGTGGGATACTAAATCAAATTCTTTAGGTGTGGCTTATCCTGAAAATTTGCTATATCTTGTGCCTGTTGAATGAGTAATTCAGGACTAATGTTGCTGGCAGCATTTTCAGCCTAGAGGACAATCCTTGAAGGCATGCCCAAAATCTTCACACAAAGTCACATTTGTGTGGGATGCACACTGAAAGGAGATATGACCTACCTCTCCACAATTTCCACATCTTGGTTTATCACATGTGCTAGAGATGTGTGTCCTTGAACTACATTTATAGGAAGCACGGAGTTGACCTGCATAGAAACACACATCTCTATCTCTGCCTAACATAAATTAATTAGGAATATGTGTGATTCCAGATTCTGTACTCCATAGTTTAACTTTATATTTCCTCCCCTTGTCCAAAAAAAAAAATCTGCATCAAGAATAGCCTCAGGGTGATCCAAAAGATCACATTTCTGTGATAACCAGTATGAGATATCAGCAACATGTACTCCACCATTTCTGAACATTACAGTATCAAATTTCACCAAAGGTTTAGACAGAGGGATAACTACAGAGGGAGTCCAAATGGGAGAATATTTGACCTGAGTATATCATTCCCAAAATAAATCTAAAAAATGGGCAGAACGAAAACTAACGTCGAAATTGTCCTCCCAGAAGATGTTGATAAAAGCAAACACCTCTCAAGGGGAAAACTTCAATGAATCTTTTAGTAAGATTTTCCCCAAAAAATGCCTGTCCAGCATGTCTTCCATGCCTCCTTTGTATCAAATTCTAACTGCATTTCTCCTGGGAGCTGCTTTCTTTTTAATATTTGCAAATAACTCGGACAGTAGAGGCTGCTTTTGCTCAGACTAGCCCTGAATGTTATCTTGCAGAACGATTTTCTCAGTTCCAGATTCATTTGGTATAATGTTTTTTAATTCAGAAGTTTCAGGTTCTACTCCACCACTGAAGATGGGACAGGTCAAGTTCCCCATTACTTCATATGTCCAATACATTGTTAGTTGATGGGCAGGGGCTTCTCTTCTGTCTGTAATAGTGTCAGGTTGTAACAAGTTTTGCCCCCAGCCCAAGTAGGGGAGGCAGGAGTAAAGGTAATTTATCGTCCTCCTGGATCCGGTATCCAAGTCCCTTCAGGGTTTTGCTTCCAGCCAGATTCATTAAGGCTTTACCTGGGGACCATGTAGTTTCTTGCATCTGTGGAGGTACTTTATCTTTGTTTTATTTAACATATCCTCTTCATGGAATCAACCTCTATATGGCTATTGCTAGAGTCATAGCAAGTCGTTTGTCTGTTTTGGTGTTTTTGTGACCGTTTCAATGTATTTGTATTAACAAAAGAAAACTGAGTAGCCACTACTTTTGACTTGGGAGCATTGGACTGAAACTTAATTACAGTCAAGATGTCCGGAGTGGCCACAAACTCACTGGTTTTAGACAGTGGTTTAGCTATCATTGTAATTGGGCAGGTGACTGTGAGGCCTATATCCTTATGGGCCTCACTTAGTGTAGAAGATTTAGGAGAAATCGTGCAAATATTTCATGATTTTTGCTGTGAATCCATCATAACAGTTTGATTTAAGGGGTTTAGCTGTAGGCACATGCTAGTACAAGCATCTAGATTGTCAGCCAGCTGATTTTCCCCTTTCCCTGCTAACAATACTGTGCAAGCATCTGATGACTCACCATCCCCAGTCGGGCCTTTAATCCTGCTGCGTCAGTGGGTTCACTGACAGACTTCACTGTTGAACTAACAGGTAAACCTGGGCCTTGCAAACCCACCAGTCGGGCTTGTAGTTTACTTTTTTCCTGAGCATGCCTCATTTCTTCTTTTGCCATAGAAGTACAACACTCATTCAGTGTCCTCTGTAATATCATCATTTCCACTGTTTTCTCCTCAATTTTAGTCACATAGGTAAAATCTTCAGTGGAAAATTTTTTATAGTGCTATCTCCCCATCATCCGAATGTAGTATACTCGACAATATGTTCCAAATCCATCGCTCATTCAACCGGAGATTCCTGTCTCCTCAGAAGATTGCCCGTCCATCCTCTCCATCTGCAAATCAGGACTGGCCATTGCGTGGCCATAGGATCCCCTACCTGTAGTATGGGAAGTTTTTATTAAAACAAAACACTTTTTTCCAAAACAAAACAAATCACACAGTCATTATGATATCCATATTATCTACCCAATTCCAGTAACATTTTCCACAGCTCTCTTGCTTTCTCTTCTCCCCATAATTTACATTCATCTTGAAAAATGTTATCTACTTCATCTTGAAACTTAAAAAAACATCCTGTACAGTCAAATCCTTATTCTGCAAAAATCTTGAGCATCTGTTTTGCCATATAGACCATTTCAAAACTGCCAAAAATAACATAAACTGTCTTTTATTAACTTTTTCCAATTCTTTTGTTAACTGACCTTAGATCAAAATCTCGTATGTCATGTTTTTAAAAGCTTGCATCCCCAATAACTGGCTACCATACCCCAAAAGGTTTAATAAAATCACAATCAAAAATAAATGCTGCATGCTTTTCTCTTTTGTCGCACAATCTCTTTCTCCACATATTCTTTCCTCCATTCTTTTATGTTTATGGTTACCTCTGACATTTAATTTCCCATGACTACACATCCATACTACATCTTTCATTTTCCTGGAATTCTTTTTCTAATGTAACAGCTAAAATTTCCTGCTCTTTTATTCCTTTTCTACCTTAAAACTTGTTTTTCCCAGAAATTCCTTTCCATAATTTCTTTATACATCTGTTTTCTGGTACCCTAATTAGAGCATCCACTGTTACCCCCCACTGGGTTAAATACTTCCTTCTAATTTCCATATATATTGGCCACACTTTGCCTCCTACTATATTCCCTTTCTTCCTAATACATTTAATGAAAGGTACATTCCATTGCTGTGTTAACCAAGACCAAGCTTTGTTATCACCTTTTATTAATGGTACAATATTTGAAAACACAAACATATTAATATAAAAAACAATTGGATTTATCATGTTTAAACCACACGTTATCCCCCTTTTAATAGGATTTAATTTGCTACCCACAATAACTGAAAAAAGACTTTGAATTTTGGATTGCATTTGAAATGGTACTTGAAAATGTATGCTAAAAATAAAAATATTGGGACAATAAACATTTTTAAAAAGTAAATTATTTTCTCTTGTGTCATACTCCATTGTTTCCATTTATGTACTTTTATTTGGGCTATTTGATACTTTCTTCTCAGTTTTGTTGTATTGCATCATCCCCTCTAAATCTTATTCCCAACACCTTAATCTTCCTTCTGCTATCTCCAAATCTCCTCTTTTCTTCTTCTCCACTGCCCCCAACAGATAAATTCTACTTTTCTCTTTATTTATCTTAATCCCTGTATATTGGCTATACTTCTCTACTGACTCTATTAACTTATCCCCTGAATTCTGATCTTTTACTAAAACTAAGCAATCATCTGCATGAGCACTTGTTTTATTCAGTTCTCTATTTTGTCATACAATACTTTTAATCTCTTTCTCCACCTCTGTTCTCCTCAGAAGTGGGTCTATACAAAATACATATAGTAAGGGACTTAATGGGCACCCTTGCCGAACCCCATTCCTTATATACATTGAAGTCCCTAGATGCACATTAACCATAGGACAAATTTACGCTTCCTTATATATTGCTTTTATTAAACTAATAAATTCTGTTGGAATTTTAAACTTTTCTAAGGTATCCCATACATACTGATGCTTTACAACATCAAATGCCATTTCTTGATCCAAGGCATGCAAATACCCTTGCAAAGAATCCTCCTGTCCTTTATTTATGACATCTCTAATATAAATTAAATTTTGTTGTATGCTCCGTCCAGGAATAGCACACGTTTGAGACTGTATTATCAATTTCTCTGAAAAAGTCCTTAACCTATTATTTATTACCTTGGCTAAAAGTTTGTGATCTGAAGTCAATAAACTAATGGGCCTCCAATTTTTAAGTTGTGTTTTTTCTCCTTTTTATGCAAAAAAATTGTTATTCCTTTTTTCATGCTTTTTGCCAAATTGTCTCCATTCATTACACCATTGTATACTCTTGTTAAAATGGGAGCTATTTGTTTTTCCAAAGTTTTATAGAACATATTCGGAATCCCATCCACCCCAGGTGCCATGTTATTTGATAAAGATTTTATTGCCTCTTTCACTTCTTCTTCTTTAATTTCACCCTTTATCACCTCTGCCTCATCTTCCTCCAACTCTGGCATCTCAATTGTCAGAAAAAAATCCTCACTTTTCCTACTTCTTTGTTGTTGGTATTTCTCCTTCAAAAACTCTTGTACTGTACATTTAATATTTTCTATATTTGTATGTATCCTTCCTTTTCCATCCTGTAATTTGTACATAACTTGATTTTCTATTCTTTATTTACTACTGTCATAAGGATTTGTATGATATTTTATTTTCTGGGTACCACTTTTTTGTTCCATTATTAAAGACGTGACCCTATTATATTGGTATTCTTTCATTTTAACCTTAATTTCTTCAATTAGTTTAGATTCATCCACCTTATCTTTACCTGCCTTTTCATAAGTTTATATAATCTAGCCCTTAATTTTAAATACTTCCCATAATTTGTTGCCTCTACATTCTGTCCTTCTTTGATCATATATTGTTTGATTTCATTTTAGTATCTTCCCACCATTCTGTTCCACTATCATATAATTCCATAACTGTTAACTTATCTTCCAGTATTATTTTAATCTTTTCTATACAAGTATCTTCTTGTAGCTTAGCTGTATTCATCCTCCAATAGCCTTTTCCTATTCTCATCCTATTCCCCAAGTTAATTCCAACTTCTACTGCCATATGAGCTGATGTCTCAATTGGTATACTCCTAATATCAGCTACCTCCACTTTTTTTGTACCATCTAGAAATCTATATGAGTAGAATGTGAACCCTTGAAATATGTGTCTTCTCCTTTTTTCCCTTTTAACTTATATCTATCCTCCATCCCAGCTTTATCTAACATTCTTTTCAAGTGAGTCATATCACAAAAATTATTTTATGTTGCCCTCCCCCAATCTGCTCTAGATAACCCACAGTCAAAGCCTCCCCCCACACCACAAGTTTTGAAGTATGCAAATAAGCCTCTATTTGATCTATTAGCATATTCCTTTCTTTTTTTCCTTTGTGGATTATAAATTACAATAATTCTCACAGATTTTTTTTTAAGATAACATCAATAATCATAGCTCTTCCAGGTACCAAATCTATTACTTTTAAAATTTGAACATCAGAGAGAAAGCTACCCCACCCTGTACACCTATCTATCAAGGACCATAAGGATGGTCCCCATGTCCAGTCTTTCTGAGTTTGTTGAATTCCATCTGTAGTGTGTAATCTTGTGTCTTGGAATACAAATAAGTCACTTTTCAAGTCATATAGTATTTTAAAAGTTACCAGCCTCCTCCTTCTATTTTTAATGCTATTTGTATTATGAATGAGGCATTTTAAACTTCCCATTTTGTTTTCCCTCACTTTTCCCTGCCTCTGTAGATTTTTTCATTTCTTTGACACCTGCGTGTCTGTTGTGTCTCCATCTTCCTCTCCTGCACCTTTAGAAAGATCCGTGTTGGACCAATCAGAGCCCTCCTCCATAGTGGACCATTCCTTGTCGTGTAATAAGGTGTATTTATTTGTTAACTCTACACCTACACAATCTTTTTCTAATGAAATTATCTGTTTTGCTGTACTCTTCTTTTTGGTTTTAGATCTTGTAACCATAGTAAATCCAGTTCCTTTTCTGCCTTCCTTTCCATTTTAAAGTCCCTGTTTTTTCTTTTGATTCTTTTTGCTCTGGTATTACCAACCTTTAGTCCGAGTTGTACCTTTATTCCTTTTTCCATGTCCTCTCTGTTAGTGGCTTCCCTTATTACCTTATCTTGCTTCTCTTTCTCTTTCTGTGCCACAGCCAGGTAGACATCTTGCTCTGCTCTTTCTCCAGTTTCTAGGCTGTTTTGGGAAGCCCAGGGACATTTTGCAAAGGTGTGCCCTTCCTCTTCACACAAACTACATTTAACTTGGTTTGTGCATTCTGCCCCAAAATGCCCAACAACCCCACATAGGCCACACTTGACTTTACCACAGATATTACTTAAGTGACCTCACTCTCTACGTTTTAGCAGGCCCACACTTGGCCTGCATAAAAAAACAATGCCTCTATTTTGGCCTAGAAAAAAACAGTTCAGCAAATGTTGAATTTCCCCATCTACTTGTTTAAGTGTTAGTTTATATTTCCATCCACCTGTCCACAGACCATTTTCATCCAATATCGGTGCCGGCGGCCCATGCATTACACCCCTCTGCTTGATCCAGAAGTTAATGTTGACCACATTGATGCCTTCATTTCAAAATAACACAGTCACTATCTTAAAAGCAGGTTTTGATAAGGGAATAACTGAGAAATCCTTCCATAAGTCTGTATATTTCATTTGCTGATATAATTTCCAAAAGCAGTCCAACCCTCTTCCATGTTTAAAATTTATGTCCAATTCTGTACTTCCTGGTACATGAATAAGGGCATATATTTCATATGGATAAAACTTCATTTTATTCATTAAGAGTTCTTTCCTAATAAAAATTCTGTTGGGCACATCCTCAGAGGGCCCTCTAAATCTCAGGCATACTGCATTTCTTCTTTTAGCTTGCTGTGATTTTATATCTTTAGGAAATAATCTTTCTTTAGTATTCCCACCCCAGGGTTTCTCCTTCTGGCCTTACCCTTCCTCCTGTATTTCTTACGAACATACAAAATTTGCCGGCAGATAAAGGCCTAGAGGTCTATCAAGTCTGCTAGAATGTGCAGCTAGCACCCCTTATTCTGCAGCTGCCCCTTCCTTCCACCCTTCCCCTTCATTAACCCTCCTCCTTGTCCTGTCCCATCCTCATTTGAAGCAGTTTACTGTTCTACTGCATACCACTTCAGCAGGTAATGCATTCCACCCAGCCACCACCCTCTCTGTAAAAGTGTCTCCTCATCTCCCTCCTGAACCTTCCTTGCTCCAGTCTCATATCATGGCCCTAGGTGTCCTCCCTCCCTTACTTTTGAACAGCCCCTCTGTACCTGTCTTGTTTATTCCTTTCATGTATTTAAAGGTTTCAATTATATCATCCTCTCTCTCCTCTCCTCCAGTGAGTACATGTTCAACTCCTTCAACCTCCTCTCGTATGATAAGTCCCCAGCCCCTTGATCATCTTTGTCGCTCTGGTTGCACCCCCTCCAGTAACTTAATGTCCCTCTTCAGATCACGGATGCCAGTACTGCACGCAGTACTCAGGTGTGTCTAACTTAATGACCCATACAGTGGCAGAATCACCTCCCTCCCTCCTTGAGGATATACCCTTTGCAATACAACCCAGCATTTTGTTGGCCTTTGCAGCTGCCTTCCTACATTGTGCTGAGTTGTTCATTGACCTGTAATGAGCACACCCAGATCCTTCTTCTTCTCTGTCTGGGCTAGCTGCACTCCCCTAGCTGGTAACTCCTCCTTGGGTTCTTCATCCCAAAATGCAGCACCTTGCACTTTTGGCATTAAAGCCCTGTTGCAGGTGTCTGACCAGGTTTCAAGCTTTGCCAGATCATCCTGCAACCCCTGCCAGCCCCTAGGTCATCCACCACCGCCTACCTTGGTATCATCAGCAAACAGACTAATCTTGCTCTTGATATCCCATGATATGTCTGCAATGAATATCCCAAACAACACTGGTCCCAACACGAGCCCTGTGGAACACTGCTCATCACTGTCCTTGGTGTGAGAGCTCCCACCCACCACCACCCTCTATTGCCTTCCCTGCAGCCAGTTTCCACCCCATCTCACCAGCTTTACCCGCCCTGTGCCCTCTTCCTTCACAGCCTGCCATGTGGCACTGGTCGAATGTTACTGAAGTCAGATACAGGACATCCACTGCATGGCCCCTGTCCAGTTGCCTAGTTACCCAGTCATAGAACTCAACCAGGTTGGTTTGGCAGGATCTGCCAAGTATGAAGCCATGCTGTCTGCTGTCCTGTAGTCCTTTGGCCTCTAGGAGGCCACCAGCCTCTCCTTCAGGATAGTCTCTATTAGCTTACCTCACGATGGATGTGAGGCTCACTGGTCTGTGTTTCGGTTCATCCTTGGGGCCACTCTTGTGGAGGCGCACCACATGAGCCATCCTCCAGTCCTCAGGTACACACCAGATGTAGTGAGAGGCATTAAATAGGTCTGCCAAAGGTCCTGCAAGGACCTCTGACAACTCCTTCAGTACCCTGGGGTGGATGCCATCTGGGCCTGGTGCCTTGTCCACCTTCAGTGCCTTCAAACCCTCTCGAACTCTGCTCTCCATGATTTCCCCATCTGTCACCA
The DNA here is from genome assembly GCA_016271365.2 of Neoceratodus forsteri. Lineage (NCBI taxonomy): Eukaryota > Metazoa > Chordata > Ceratodontiformes > Ceratodontidae > Neoceratodus > Neoceratodus forsteri. The sequence continues at coordinate 743,385,619 of CM028133.1, read as the reverse complement.
CTTCCCACCCTGCTTCTGCCATTTCTCCCACCTTGGGTGTCACCCCCCTCTTCTCTTTAGTAAATACTGAGCAGAAGTACTCATTTAGTGCTTCCGCCTTATCGCACCCTGCTTCCACCAACCCCCTCCTTCCTAATCCTTACTATGTGGTCCCTTACAGCTCCTTTTTCTCCCTGATGTACTTAAAAGTCCTTCTCCCCTTCTTAATGCCTTGTGCCAGCCTGAGTTCTGGGTCTTTTGGCTCCCCACTGCCCTTGTCACCTCCTTCGATTCTGTCAAGTACTCCTCCTGTCCTCCCCTTCCTGTTTTCTTGTACTCCTAAAGGCAGTTCTTTTCCTCCTTACCTTTCCATGACCTCCTTGCTCAACCAGATTGGTTTCTTAGCCTAGCCTTCTTGCTCTGGGCTTTGCAGCAGGTTTTGGTTGCCTCCACTATCCCCAGCTTTATGAGCTCCCACCTCTGGTTAGTGTCCATACTAGATTGAATTCTGGCTTGGTACCCTTTTACCACTTCCCCCATCCTCCCAAAGTTGGCCTTCCTGAAGTCCAGCACTCTGGTGCCAGATTCCACTCCTTCCTTGCCCATATCCAATGTGAGCCATACTGAGTGGTGGTCACTCCCTGACAGCAGTTCCTCCACTGTAAGTTCTCTCACAAAGTCCCCATTTGCCAGCACAAGGTCAAGGGTATTCCCTAACCTGGTTGGTTCACTGACCATTTGCAGCAGGAAGCTGCCTGGAAGGCATCCAGCAGTACCTGCTCCCTTCTGTTCCTGGTTGTTGGGGTGCTCAGTCCACTCCTGTGTTGGCGTCCCCACAATCACCACACTACCCTTCTGCATGGTCCTCCTGATCTGTCCTGCTAGTTCTGTCTAACTCCTCTGTCTGAGATGGTGGCCTGTACACCACTCCCATTCTAAGAATCCTATTCTTGGAATCCTGGATTTGCATCCAAAGTGACTTGTACTACCCTCCTCCTCCCTTCCTCCCTTCACACTTCAGTCCTTCCTTCACATATAGTGCCACCCCCCTCTTCTTTCCCAATCACCCTGTCCCTACGAAATAATCTGTACCCTGGTACAGACAGGTCCCAGTCATTGTATTGGGTGGCCCATGTTTCCATGATGGCTGCAATGTCCACCTCTCCCTCTGCCATGAGAACCTGTAACTCTGTAGTTTTCCTCCAAGGCTCCTAGCATTAAGGGTAACCACCTTCCACCCTTTCCCCTCCCATCCTGCCCTCCTTTCCTAGCATCACCAACAGTACTTGCCATTTGTTCTTTGTCACTGTTATGGGAGTAGCTCATATGGTTTCCCAACCTGTGGTCTCTGCATATCTCTTCCCCAACTGCCACCCCCCATTCCTAGTTTAAATTCCCAACTTCCTCTATGCTCCTCCATCCTCTGTTTCAACACTTTCTCTCCCTCCTCACTCAAGTGTATTCTGTCCTTGGCATAGAGACTACTGTCCTCCCAGGTCCCTCCCCACCCCTCAACAGCCCATACCCTTTAGCACAACACCAGGTTCTTAGCCATCCGTTAAATTTCTTTATTCTCAGCTTTCTTGTTGTGCTTGCCTTGGCACGAGTATCTCTGAAAGTTACTGATCTTCCTGCCCCTCACATAATTGTGCTAGTTCCTCAAACATCCTCTGGACTGTATCTACTGTCTTGTCAGCCAGGTCGTTTGTCCAATATGTATAATTAAATGAGGCTTGTCCCTACCCTTCTAGCATATTTCAGAATAGACTGTCCCACCCTTTCTGCTGTCATTCCTAGCATGGCCTCCACCCAAATGCGACTATGCCTCTCCCCCTTGCTACCCCACCTAATTCCTCTTAGTATTGAGTCCCCCAGCACTAAGATTCCACCCCTCTTGCTCCCTGCTTGCTTCCATTCATCTCCCTCTCTCATTTCCAGCTCCTCTTCTTCCTCCTGCATGTTATTTCTCCATTTTACCCCTGTTGCAATTCTCCCAGCAGAACTTACCCCCACTCCAGTCTGGTCCAGGCATTTATCAATTACTTCTCTAATTTCATCATTTCCCTCCTCCACCTTCTTCCTCTCTAGCAGTGCACAACTATTTTCTGAAGGCTCTTCACAAATGCCCGCTCCCTCTCTCTTCATAGTAACCTGTTCTCTTCTTTCCACTCCATGACTTTTGCCACTTCTTGCCTTCCCTCACAAGTCCCTATCTCCTCCTTCCATTTGTCTTTATCTCCTGACCTGGTTTCCCCAGCAATTGTTCTTCCTGGCCTGGGCCTCTTTGTCTCTGCTTCCTTCTGCTGACCCTCTCCTCACCACTGTTGGCTTAAATCGCCCTCCCTCATCTCCCTTCTTCCTCCCTCCAGTGATTGGGCTAAACCCACCCCAATCTGCCTTGCCTGTCTTAGTTCCTCCTGCAGACCCTCAATCTACTTTCTAAGTTTTCTATGTGGTTGCACTAAACATCCTCCACACTCCAGGCAATTTTTAGAAAGATTGGTGCACCGCAGTTGTTGCAGCCTACCACCCTACCTATTGCTGTCTTTGCCTGGCGACCTCCACCCTTCCAGATGCAGGATACAAACACTCCTCCAAGTCTCCCTCTCCCTCCTCTATCATTGCAAACATTTTTTATTTCCTTACCTCCTTTGTTGCACACATTTAGATATATTGAGCAACTGCTTTTATATTCCTATCCTTCCTATCCACACTTAAAACAGACTTTAAGTAGCCATTGCACAACCTTCTTCAAACACCTATTCCTCCTTTCCCCAATGCAATATCAATACAGAATAATAATAAGCTCCTAGATTTGCATTTACTTCCGTTCCACTGAGAACAGTCACCTCTTCACTTGCTGCTGTTCCTTTCCTGGTATGCCCCTCCTACTCCACACCCTTACTATACCCAGTGTTTAGCTCCTGTCAATCAGATTTAACAGGGCATATAATCAAGAGTTGGGGGAATTTGCAACAACCAAAGACAGCAAAGAATACACCACCACTATGTTTTAAATCCTCAACAGCCCAAAAACAATTCTAAGTAAAGACAACAAAGAAAGTACAGTGTCACCAAAAGCCCACAATCCAAGTCTAAAAGAAAAACAGCAATTACCAGTTACTGTAAAACACTGAATTGAATATTCTTCCTTCCCCCTTCTGGCTTCTATAACATTCAAACATACATACATTTCTATCTCAGCTCTTTACCCTTAGCATTTCTTTATCTGTTAATATTGTTTTTTGCTCAAGCTCCATAGATGACTCTTCATTATTGCTATCAAGTCCATCAAAAATTATCTCTTTTGTTTTATGTGCCTCTGATGTTACATCTTTCTGTTTTTCGGCTTCATCCACTTTTTCCCCAAATTTACTTTCTACATCCATTGTGTCTTCTTTTTGTTTTTCACTAATTCCTGATGTACTCGGCCTGATTGGATCCTACCCAGACCCATCATCCTTTCTTTTCCAACCTGCTTGTAATAAGGCTTCTGTTACCCATTCAGGTGTGTCTGCAAAGTCTCTAAAAGTTATCTCTTCTGAATCTGAAACCTCCTTTTATTCTCCTTTACTGTTTCCTTATGGGCCCTTTTTCTGTGACTTCCTCAATGTCTTCAAAATCTGTGTTTTCTTTATTTGTTTCAGCTCTTTCTTTACTTTCTGTCTTGCTTTCTACAATCCTTTTCAGGCCAAGCCGTTTCCGACTTACTTTCGCCTTTCCTTTCTGTGCTGACACTTTCACTTGTTTTTTCCCTGTCTCAGCAGGTGCAGCTTGCTTTGATACTGCCACATCATTGCTTTTCAATTTAGCCTGATAGGAGTCTGTCCTATTTTCTTTGCTTTCCACAACAGAAATATCTGGCTCTATAAGACCTCCTGTTTCTTTACTCTTTTGCTGATTATTTTCCAAACACTTTTTTTACTCCGCGCAGACATCTCCTCCTCCATCTCCATGGAAGAAGTTTTCTCTCTTAATTCCTTATTTTTCCTTTCCAGCTCCTCACTTTGATCTTCTTGATCCATAAAAGTGTCTGAACTCATTTTCAGGCCTCTAGTGGTATACAAGGCAGGGGAGGAGGCCCTCTCCCCTGCCACATCAGCACTTCCTCCTCCTCCTCTGCTGTCCGGTTCCAAACTGTGCTCCTGCACTCTGCTCTCAGGAAGTCAAGCCCCCTGCTGGAACAGTGAAAGAGTAGGGATTTCCCAGTGCCTGACCAAATTTCCCTCATTCACTAAAAATACCACCAACAGCTTAATCTGGTTCAAGGTCAGTTGGCATTCATCTGTATTCCCCTCCCTGGATCATGCCTGAAAATAGGCAGAATCTGCCTAGTGCACTTACCCGGTCAACAAAAATTAATTAAATAAATAAATAAATAATAAGAGCTTATTACCAGTGAGAAGGGTACAGGATGTATACCCCAGGGTCCCCACATAGCTAGCTCTTAGCTTTTGGTAGGTTTTCCCCAGTGTATTCCATTTTGAAGGTCCCTGCCTGGACTGCTGCTGCATGATACTGGGATTATTAAGAAAGGCAAAGCATTGTAAATACATTGAGACTGTGTTTTACAGAGACTGTGCCTGAATCCTATGATATAGCTGCCTTTTGCTGCTTAAGCTGTTGTGCTGCAAGAAACTATTGAATGAACTCTGCATATGTTTTGCTTATATCGAAATGTTTTGCTTGCTTTCTTCCACTAGATTATGCTTAGAGACTATAGGATCAATCCTGCACTAGTATCTCTGCCCAAGAACTGCCTTGCATGTTACAGAACTGCCCTGCCTAAGAATTGAACTCTTTAGCCTGATGCTGATCATCTTCACCTGATTCTCATCTTCCTCATGAACTGTTGATTGCAGTGACCAATTAGAGACTGATATCACCCTCCTTCTACAAGTTGGGGCCGGTCACTAGTATAGGTCTAGTGTAGTTAGCTCCTGACCAACTGCTTAATGTCCAGAATGTCAGCCCATTCCCCTTCCTAACAGTGTTTAGGTAGTGCAGGGAACCACCCCAGTTCACTGGTAGGGATCCATCATAAAAATAAGGGTGGGGCTTCAGATGCAAGAATCCAGAGACCTTCGGCCCAGTGTCTACATCCTGTCTTGTGCCCTGGAGTTCAGCTTTGGCCCAGTGTCTGCATCCTGTCTTGTGCTCTGGAGTCCAGCTTCAGTCCAGTGTCTGCATCCTGTCTTGTGTCCTGGAGTCCAGCTTCAGCCCAGTGTCCACATCCTGAATTTCCCTGAAGCCAGTTTCAGCTTAGGAGTTCTTCCTTGGCAATTTTGTCTTTCTTGTTTCCTTGGGGTCTTCCACTGACCAGGAGCTCCCACACCTTCATCGCATTGAGTGCTTCAGCTTCCTCACAGTCTGATTTCCCTGGAGCACTATTGAGCCAGGAGACTTGCATAGCTGGGGTTCTTGCTCATTTCAGTCCTTTCACCCTTCACTTTCCTGATCTGACCAAAAGCCAGCCAACAGAACACATCGGTGGCCACCGTTCTGGACTTATGAAGGACTCTGTGTTCATTTGGTTACTGCTCAACAGGTTGCATTTATGTAATGAAATAAAATACAAGGTTGATTATAGAGCTCATAATGATAAGTTTACCATAGAGTTCAAAATAGAGCAATAAGGGTATTGTAGAGTTCAGAAAATAAGACATTCATAGAGTACAAGAATCCTTATAGAGTATAAGAATCACTATAGAGTTATAGGATCCTAAGTTACAGAGTTACAGTAGAATTGTAGAACACTACGCTACAGTAAAGTTATAGCATATCACGTTACAGTATAGATTGGTTGTATACTGCTTGATCTCTTTGGTGCCTTGCACCAAGTAAACCTGCTTTTATTCCCTGAGTTTGTCTCCTGCCTCTCCTTATCCAAGCACAGCCACACCATCAGCAAAATTAGACAATTGTGCTCACCACAAAAATGTTGGTGTCATGGACAGGATTAAAAGGAGTTCAAAGCAGACAGGGGCTCATTCAGAATGGAAGCTAGAGAGTCAAGTAGTAGTTCTGCAACCAACGGAGGATCTGGGGAGAGTCCCCGAGCACAGTTGGGCACACCACTCACCATGCCCTATTACATTGGTGCACCTTGGCTACCATGATTTACTGGTGATGCAACAGACCCCACATCCACCAACCTTGGAGAATTACAAAATAAGATCCAGGCCATGTTTCGCCTCTATGATGTGCCTGAACAGCAGAAAGTGGATATCTTAATTGGGCAGCTGGGAGGAGCAGCACACAGAGAGGTCAGTGCCTGGCCAGAAGGAGAGAAGACCACAGTGGCCCAAATCTTTGCTCGATTGTGATGAATGTTAACACCCAAACTGTCTATGATTTAAAAATGAAATGTTTCTCTCACATCCAAGGGCCCACTGAAATTCTCAGAGAATATGCACTCAGTCTACAGGATGCATTAAAGGCTGTCCATCAGATAGGCCCAGAAGAAGTACAGGACTCAAACCAGACATTGAAAGTTCATTTTATTGAGGGCGTCAGAAGTGATGTGCACCACAGAGAACTGCAACTATTATCTAGACAAGACCTAGATGCAATCTTTATGAACTTTAAAGAAGAGGCAATTGAGCTGTTGTCTGAAGAACCCACCATGGCATGGTGAATTCCTAACATTGCAACAAGAAGAATGAGAAGGACCCTGGTGCTGACCTAGAGATGCGGAAGCTGAACCAACCCAAAGAGACCTGAAAATCCCGAATCAGACTTGACAGCTTACATTATGAGTGAGATGAGAGAAATCCAAAACTTGAAAGATTATCTCCGTTAGAATTCCAGGGACAAGCTCGTTCTGGTAGTTTGTACTAGCATCAACCTAGAACACATGGTCAGAGAACTAATATGGGGCAGAGGCCTACAGACCAATTTGATTTACAAGGGCAGATGATCTGTTGAAGATGTGGTGTCAGTGGTCATGTGGAATGGAGATGCTCCGACTCAGCCAACAGTAGAGATGGTTTAAAATAGGGACCAGAACAGAGGACCAAGTCCCAGAATGTCAAACAGTAGGTCCACAAAATATCCAGAATGGTCATGGATTCATAGGTAACTGCCCAACTGTTTCAATACAGATAATGGAGAAACCCTGCCTGCCCTTCTTGACACTGGATTCCAGGCGACCACCATCTAGACTGGGAAATTCTTTGAGCACTGGTCCAGGGATCAGCTACTGCAACTCCCAGCTGGATCAATCTAGTCACCAGCAATGGGATGGGAATTCTGATAATCAGATATGCAGAGGCCTCTGTGAAGATTGGGGACAGTGAGCACAGGCAGCAGGGTATACTTGTAAGCAACACCCAGGATCCTTCTGTACCACCTCTTCATCGTGGGGATGAACATATTACAACATTGCCAAAATGCACTGATGAATGTGTTGAAGGAGCAGACCCACTCTATGCAGGTCCAAGAAAGAAAAGGCTGACAGACCATGCTCTAATACCTCCAAAAGTATCAAAAGTTCACCAGTGAGCAAGGGGAGGTAAGAAAGGTTTGAGTGATGGATCGCTGTCCCATTCAACTGGAACCTGGTACAGAGACACTTGTGATGTGTAAGGCAAAAGTGGACCTCAGAGGAAAGACTATGTGGCTATGGTGGAACCCTTTTGGACTTGAGAGGAGACCCAGTGATGGCAGACAAGAGTCTTGTGACTGTCAAGAGGAGAATTCCTGTCTGCCTATTAAATTATGGTTCCTAACCTGTGAGGCTGTACAAACAACAGGCAGTGGAATGACTTGTCAAAATAGACTGGGACAAAATTGTCATCCCGACTAAAGAAGAAACAAGCCACTCCTCCTACCTATAAGCCAGCATCAGTGAAAATAATACCAACAACCAAGAGGAAGCATGGGTATGAGAGATAGAAATGGGACAGCAAAACAACACTGCAGACCAGAGGGCCCAACTCACAGCACTAATCCAACACCATCAGCAGGCGTTTTCTCATCACTCCTTCAATTTAAACTATACATCAATGCGGAGACCAGCCTCCAATTAGAAAAGATTCTGTCCCATTCCACGGCATTATACAGAACTGACCAAGCAACTAAGTAAAGAGGTGCTGGATGTCAATGTCATCAAGGAAAGTCATAGTCCCTGAGCTGTATTGATGCGTGCTTGTAAAAAGAACTACCGCAAGCTAAATCACATCACCCACAAGGATGCTTATCCTCTGCCCAGAACTGAAGATGCTTTGACTGCTTTAAAGTCTTCCACCTTTTCCACTATTGACTTGGTGAGTGACTACTGGCAGGTCCCCATGGCTCAAGAGGATCAACAGAAAACTATGTTCATTACCCCAGTGGGCCTGTATGAGTTCATGAGAATGCTATTTGGCCTCTGCAATGCACCTGGGACCTTTCAGAGACTAATTGAGCACTATCTGGGAAGTGAACATTTTGATATGGTGCTACTCCACCTTGATGACCTAATTGCATACTCCAAGACATTCAAGACACACCCCAAGCATTTAGATATGGTTTTCAGGCATTTGACACAGTATGGACTCAAAATCAAGCCCTCAAAATGCTACTTCTTAAAAGAATGAGTAAATTACCTGGGACATGTAGTGTTGTCAGAAGGAATATCACCTGATCCAAGTAAGGTGGAAGAAGTGAGGGATTGGCTTAGACCCATAACCATACAAGACATGAGACATTTTCTGGGTTCGTAGGGCACTACAGCAGGTTCGTGAAAGACTTTGCGAAGGTTGTCTCACCTCTGCATGAGCTACTGCAATATTCTAAAGGCAGGAAGCTACCCAAAACAAGTATTGTGAGGTGGTCCCCTCAGTGTCAAGAAACTTTTGACTTGTTAAAGAAGAGATTGATGATGGCACCCATCTTGGCTTATCCAGACTATATGTGTCCATTTCACCTCTATACGGATGCCAGTAATCATGGTCTTAGGGCAGTCCTGGCTCAGGAACAAAATGGAGTTGAGAGGTAACTGCCTATGCTAGTCGAGGTCTGAGAGGATCAGAGGAATGGAGAGAAATGCAGCTCATTCAAATTGGAATTCCTGGCCTTAGTATGGGTGGTAACAGAAATGTTCAGGCACTATCTGGCTGCTGCACAGTTTATGGTTTATACAGATAATAATTCCCTCGCTCATCCTGGGTCGGCCAAGCTAGCAGCATTAGAACAGTGATGGGCCTTCCGCCTCACCAGTTTCTACTTCTCGATAAAGTACCGATCGGGAAGGTCTAATGGAAACTGTGACACATTATTCCAACTGCGTGACACAGATGAGTCAGAAAGAAGCAAGACAGAACAGGAAGATCTCGAAATGCCACCTTTCATGCAAGTATCTGCTGCAATAGTCAGAGTTTGCTGTCAAAGCCAGGTAATTCCCTATCCGAATCCAGATCTCCCAGGGTGTCCTATGTCTGATGGGCAAGAAGCTATGTGGGGGCAACTCCAGAACTAAAGTTCAGTTATGATCAAACTAAAAGAGATTCTCCAGACTGAAAGAAAAACAAGTAAACAGGATAGAATGAGCATGTCCCCAGTGTTGGTTAAATTGCTACGACATCGAGAGTATTTTAAAATTGAGGAAGGCCAACTAGTCCGAGTGACCCGAGATCCTGCCAGCCATGAAGAACATAGATAAATTCTAATTCCTCATCAGGAAACTGATCCAGTGTTGGAAGTCTACCACAATACATCTGGACATTTTGGGACTAAAAAGACAGAGAGCACCATTCGACAGTAGTTCTACTGGGTGGGCATCAGAGAGGACATTGAGCATTGGTGCACAGATTGTATGGCATGTAACCTAAAGAAAGGTGATGAAAATGTTCAGCGAGCACCTCTGCAACCCATTTTCACCAAATTTCCATTAGAAATTGTAGCAATGGATCACTTGAAAGTTGAGAATAGTCACAGTGGACTCAACCAGATTCTTACAATAGTAGACCATTATTCCAAATTTGTGGTAGCCATGCCAGTAACATAGAAACATAGAAACATAGACTTTGATGGCAGATAAGGACCGATTGGCCCATCTAGTCTGCCCATTTCCTACCTCAGGACAGGCCACAGATCCTAGTTAACCAACAACCTGACTTCTTCTACCCCCACAAGAATTGCCTTATGTCTGTCCCATGCATTCTTGAATTCTCCCACAGTTTTAGACCCCACAACCTCCTCAGGAAGGCTGTTCCATGCATCCACTACCCTCTCTGTGAAATAATACTTCCTCACATTGCCCTGAACTGCCCCCCTCTATCTTTAAATTGTGTCCCCTTGTTCTTGCACGTCTCTTTTTCTGAAAGATGCTATCCTCTTGGACTTTGTTGATTCCACTGAGGTACTTAAAAGTTTCTATCATGTCCCCCCTCTCCCTTCTTTCTTCAAGCGTATACATATTAAGCTCCTTTAGTCTCTCCCCACACAGCTTCACTTGCAGACCCTGCACCATTTTAGTTGCACACCTCTGGACTGCCTCTATTCTGTCTATGTCCTTGTGGAGATGGGGTCTCCAGAACTGGACGCAGTACTCCACATGGGGTCTCGCCAACTGTCTGCATCCCAGTATACCCCCAGCTCTCCCTACTGCCTTCTCGCATTGCTTGCTAACCTTAAGGTCATCTGATATGATTACCCTCAGGTCCCTTTCCTTTTTTGTTGTTGTTACTACCTCCCCCCCATTGTGTATTCTTCCCCTGGGTTCTTGTTTCCCAGGTGCATTATTTTGCACTTCTTTGCATTGAATCCTAGCAGCCATACTTCTGACCATTCCTCCAACCTTGCCAAGTCCCTTCTCATCCTTTCCATGCCTCGTGTATCAACCCTGTTGCAGATCTTTGTGTCATCAGCAAAGAGGCATACTTTTCCTTCCAGTCCCTCTGCAATGTCACTTATGAAGACATTTAAAAGGACTGGACCCAGTACTGAACCCTGCAGTACCTCACTAGTAATCTCTCTTTCTTCAGAGTGGACTCCATTTACAATTACCGTCTGTGTCCTGTTGTTCAGCCAATGTTTTACCCAGGCTACCACCCTGGGACCCACTCCCAGGCTGGTTAATTTGACTATTAATCTTTTGTGTGGGACTGTGTCAAATGCCTTGCTAAAGTCTAGGTAGGCCATGTCCACAGCCCCTCCCTGGTCTACTACTTTGGTCACCCAGTCAAAGAAATCTGTTAGATTCATCTGACATGACCTTCCAGCTGTGAACCCATGCTGCCTTGGGTCCTGTGCCCCACTGGCCTCTAGGTACTCAACAATTCTTTCCTTCAGAGGTGACTCCATCACTTTCCCTACCACAGAGGTCAAACTGACAGGTCTGTAGTTTCCTGCCTCTGTCTTGGTCCCACTTTTGTGAATGGGAATCACATCCACCTTCCTCCAGTCCTATGGTACCACACCATCCTCACATGATTTATTAAAAAGAGTAGCCAGTGGTTTCACTAGTTCACCCTTAATTCTTTTAGAATTCTGGGGTGAATTCCATCAGGCCAGATTTCTTTGTCCACCTTCAGTTTTAGGAGTTCTTGCAGAACCCTTTCCTTCTGTGAAAGGACTGGGATCGACCCCCCTATCAAGAGTGTTTCTGTTAATTGGATTAGGCACTTCTCCCTCCTCTTTTGTGAATACTGAGCAGAAATATTCATTCAGTATCCCTGCTTTTTCACTGTCCCCCTCTGCCCACCTACCATTCATTCTATTCAGCCTCACTATCCCTCTCTTTGTCTTTCTACGCTCATTGATGTACCTATAAAAGGTTTTATCCCCCTTCTTAAATGAGTTTGCTATCTTTTCCTCAGTTTGGGCCTTTGCTATTCTGACTTCTCTCCCTGCTTCCTTCTGCCTTAACTGGTACAGATCTCTGTCCTGCTCCATCTGTGTTTCCTTATACTTCTGGAATGCTATCTTTTTCTTCCTGACTTTCACAGCCACCTCTTTTGAGAACCATAGTGGCTTTTTCTTTCATTTTGATTTGTTTATTTACTTCACACAAAGGCTTGTTGCCTCTGTGATGGCAGTTTTGATGATTCCCCACTGTTGCTGCACACCTCCTTCTAGCCTGTTTGCTAGTACTTTTCTGAGTCCTCTCCCATTTTGCCAAAGTCAGCCCTCCTGAAGTTCAGTACCCTCACTTTTGATGGCTTGACTCTGTAGCTGAGTTAACGTGAACCACACTGTTTGATGGTCCTTGTTCCCAGATGGCAACCCACTTCTAGATCTGAGATCCTCTCACTGCCCCCGTTTGAGATTACGAGGCCTACGATTGCTCCCTCACGAGTGGGTTCTGAAACTAACTGTCTGAGGCCTACCACCTGTAGGGCATCAAGAATGGCCCAGCTCTTGGATGCGGCTGCAGCAAATGTGCGCCAGTTAACATCTGGCATATTCAGGTCTCCCATCAACAGTATCTCCCCTTTCTCTGACATTCTAAGAATGCCTTCTATCATTTCCTTGTCCATTCCTTCCCCCTGACATGGGGGTCTGTACACAACCCCTGTGCAGATTGTGGTGCCCTTTCCAGTCTCCAAGGTGACCCACAGTGCCTCCACTCCTCCCTGTTTACTCTTTTGTTCAGTTGCTTTTATCCCTTCCTTTACATAGAGAGCTACTCCTCCCTGCCTGTCTCTCCTGGGTTATGTACCCTGGTATGTTAACATCCCAGTCATGGTTCTCTGTGTACTATGTTTCTGTGACTGCTACGATATCCAGGCATCCCTCTTCCATCAAAGCCACCAGCTCAGGGAGCTTAATGCCCAGACTACGGGCATTGGTACTCATTACCCTCCATTTCCTGATGGCCTTACTCCTTTTGCCCCATCCCTGTCCTTCTTGCCTTTATCACTTCCTCCATTTACCCCTGCCCTTCTCCTATTGACACCTCTATGTTGGTGTTTATCACACTTACTACTGTGATTTTTTTGGAGACTGGGATTTCCTGCTCTTTCCAGTGCCTCCCTTGGCTGGTTTAAATGCTTGCCAATGAAGCATTTAAAACCTATCACCTAGGATCCTGGTTCCCTCCTGGATAGATGCAGCCCATCATGCCAGTATAGGCTTGCATCACTCAGGTGGACCCCCAGTCCCCAGTGAAGCCAAATCCTGAGCTCCATATCAGTTTTCAACCACTGATTAAATCCCATGATCGCGGAACACCTAGCCTCTCCTACGCCATAGATGGGCAGCACCTCCGAGAAGGTTACCGTGTGTGCTACTTGTCTAAGGCCCCTTCCCAATTCCAAAAACACTTCCTGCACTTCTCTAATCCCTTTCTTAGCCAGGTCATTTGTCCCTAGGTGGACAATGACATCCAGTTCCCTCCCCTGTGCAGCTGCTCCAGCAATTCTGAGGATTTGCTCCTTGTCCCTTCAAGCCACGGCATCAGGCAGGCACCTTACCTCCTTCTCCCCTTCTTCCCCCAGTTCTACCTTCCTAACAATGGAGTCCCCCACCAGGAGTTGTTTCCTTCCCCTGTGGGGTCCCCTGCCACCCTCCTGTGGGTCTCCTTTGTGGAGGTTCCCAGCATCCTCCTTGGTCTCCACTGTGGGTGCTTCCATAGAAGAACCACACTTTGCCAGAATGGCATAGGAATTGTGGAGAGGTACAACTGGAGGGATGCACCTCTGTTCCACCACCCTCACCCTCCCTCAGCCCACTGTGCTCCAATCACTCCTCTTTCTTGGCAACCTCTGAGGCAACAGCAGTGGCACTGGTGGTCCCTGGATGGAAGAGGAGGTCCCACAAATCCTGACCAACTCAGTCTGGAGATGAGCAACCTCCTTCCTCAGCCCAGAGAGGTGCCTGCAGATGGGACAACACTGCATCCTCCAGAATGTCTCCAGGAAGACTGCTGCTGCACAGCAACTGCACTGCACACTCCCATCATGTCTTATTCTGGCCCTTAACTCTTTGCAGTCCTTACTCTTTCCTCTGATTTTTCTCTCTCTTCATTACTTTCTGCTTGTGTGCCCTTTAAGCTCCTGATTGTCCTGTTCTGAGACAAGAATATCCTATATTTCTCAGTAGACCCTTACTTGCTCAGAGGCAGACCTCCAGCAGCTAGAGGGCCGCAGAGCTACTCTTGCCCTTCTAGGATGGTGGGTCTTTGGTGGCTCTGTGATCACTCACTTCAAGCTCCCAAACAGGAATATCCTGTTGTCAGTCAAATCCGTGTGCCTATAAAAGTAGAACTAGCTTTGGGTGGGAGGGTGGAGGGAGGAAGGAGGGCAATATAGTCCCAGTAAGAAGTCCAGTCACACAGCAGTCCTTTCTCCTGGTGTCTTCTGCCAAGCTACTAGCAGTATCTTTCTAAGGCCGTCTTTAAATGTAGCTTCCTTCTAGCTAAGCCACTCCCCCTACTTACTAGATCTTTCTACAAGTAATTTAAACCTCACAGCTATCAAGTCCTTTCAATCACCTGAGATTTACACCTAGATAACTGTTCAGATAACCATTCAGTTCAGTTAACTCACTTCACTTCAGTGAAAGAGTTATCAGCAAGATGCACCGCTGAAGCCTTCTGGAAATATTTCAAGTCGTATGGATACCCCATTAATATTCTAACTGATCAAGGAGGGGCATTTGAATCCCAGTTGTTTAAAGAACTGTGCTGTCTGTATGGATGTCACAAAATGCAAACAGCCCCATACCATCCTCAAACAAATGGATTATGCAAACGCACCAATCGTACTTTAACTGACATGCTGCAAGCACTGCCTATATACCAGAAACCTCTATGGCCTGATTTGTTACCAGAACTATGCTATGTATATAATAACACAGTGCATTGCTCCACAGATTTTACACCTTATTTTCTGATGTTTGGTCAACATGGGCGATTACCCATGGACCTGGTGATGGATGTCAAGTTGAAACTCACAGAAACATTTCAGACTCAAACTAGTGCACAGTATCACCGGTGCCTTAGAAAAGCAAACAATCTAGTGCAATCAAGAATGGAACAAGCCCATGCTCAACAGAGGAGCAATATGACTGTAGAGCTCCAGCCAGACCATTGTCAATTGGGGACCTTGTCTTGTTAAAAATTAAGATGTCCTTGGCACAAGTTAGCAACCAGGTGGAAACCAGAGCCATTTGTAGTAATAGACATTCCTTATGATGATCTGCCTGTGTATCGGATCCGGTCAGAAACCGATGGACACTTCACTAAGGTAGTGCATCGTAATCAGTTCAAGCCGTGTACATTCCAGACTGCAGACCTGGATAAGTCAGAGAATGAAGAAGACTCTGTGAGTGAGAGGCAGGAGACAACTTCCTTTGGTACCCCTAAAGATAACCCCATCCTAGAATGGCCTTTCATGCCTGGCATTGGTATATACAGCACTTCCTTTGCTTATTCTGCACCTAATGCACCTCTCAACTGTTCTGAACCTTATGGTGTAGCTATCAGAAGGTCTAATCAAAGCAATGAAAGTCAACCTCCCAGATGCTTGATAGAAGAGTCTGACTAAAAAGAAAAATATCAAAACAGTAGTTAGCAATGCATTTCAGAAATAAATGTAAATATGTACAGTTATATAAGTTTGTTTTCTTAAACAAGTAAGGTAAAGAAAAATAGATAAAGTAAAGGTAAATAGTAACTAAAGAAAAGGTTTGGGGCCATACATGGGGACATGTATGTTTAAGCAGGGCCAAATATGTAATGCCCCAATAGTACTCCCCTGTAGCCAGTCAGTTCTCCTGTTGTCCCCAGTTCCCTGTATGCCCAGGCTCCTTCAAGTAAACTGCAGCTGCAGTTTAAACAATTATTTTTCCCTTTCTCCTGCAGCCACCTAGCCCTAGCATGAGGGAATGCCATCCTCATGCTGGGCAGCTGCCTGCCTCTCTGGTCACTAGGGACTGGGTGTTCCAAATGCCAGGAAGGGCTTCTGTGGCCAGTAGCAGCCATTTTTGAATAGTTGCTTTGGGGAGCCAGAAGTCATGGTGGTTGGGTGAGCGCTCTCAGGTGCCCCAACAGAAAAAAAGGAAAAGTTTTTGCAGCACAAAGCAAGGAGAGAGAGGATGCAGGGAGGTAAATGTAATGGTAAAGAGTACCTGGAGTCCTCCTCCCATGCCAGTATCAGCCCCCCAAGAGTGCGGTAGTTCCAGAGCTCCGGTGAGTCCCTCCAGTGTGGCAGGGGGTCTTCTGGCAGCAGTCGAATGCAGCGTAGGCTAGTTAGCCCAGTTAATTAAATTTTAAAATAAAAGTAACATTAGGTCCCTTGGCTTCTGGTAGTTTTTTCCCCAGTGTAATCTCTTTCTAAGGTCCCTGCCTGGATAGCTGCTGTGTGATACTGGGATTATTAAAAAAGGCAAAACATTGTAGAGACATTGAGACTGTGTTTTATAGAGACTGTGCCTGACTCCTATGATATAGCTGCCTTTTGCTGCTTAAGCTGTTGTGCTGCAAGAAACTATTGGATTAACCTTGCATATGTTTTGCTTGTATTGAAATGTTCTGCTTGCTTTCTTCCGTTGGATTATGCTTAGAGACTATGGGATAAATCCTGTGCTAGTATCTCCACCCAAGAACTGCCTTGCATGTTACCGAACTGCCCGCTTGCCTAAGAATTGAGCTCTTTAGCCTGATGCTGATCATCTTCACCTTATTCTCATCTTCCTCATGAACTGCTGATCACAGTGACCTATTAGAGACTGATATCACCTTCCTTCTCCTACAGGCTGGGGCTGGTCATCAGTATAGATCCAGCATAGTTTGCTTCTGGCCCACTGCTTCACGTCCAGAATGTCAGGCCATTCCCCTTTCTAACAGTGTTTAGGTAATGCAGGGAACTGCCCCAGTTCACAGGTAGGGATCCATCATAAAAATAGGGGTGGGGCTTTGGATGCAAGAATCCAAAGATTTTCAGCCCAGTGTCTGCATCCTGTCTTGTGCCTTGGAGTCCAGCTTCGGCCCAGTGTCTGCATCCTATCTTGTGCCATGGAGTCCAGCTTCAGCCCAGTGTCTGCATCATGTCTTGTGTCCTGGAGTTCAGCTTTTGCCCAGTGTCAACATCCTGAATTTCCCTGAACCCAGTTCCAGCTTAGGAGTTCGATCTCTGCAGTTTTGTCTTTCTTGTTTCCTTGGGGACTTCCACCATCCAGGTGCTCCCACACCTTCATTGCATTAGCGCTTCAGCTTCCTCACAGTCTGATTTCCCTGAAGCCCTATTTAGCCAGGAGGCTTACATAGCTGGGGTTCTTGCTCATTTCAGTCCTTTCACCCTTCGGTTTCCTGATCCGACCAAAAGCTGACCAACAGAACACATCGGTGGCCCCCATTCTGGACTTATGAAGGACTCTGTGTTCATTTGGTTACTGCTCAACAGGTTGTAGTTATGTAATGAAATACAGTACAGGGTTGATTATAGAGCTTGTAATGATAAGTTTATCATAGAATTCAAAATAGAGCAATAAGGGTATTGTAGAGTTCAGAAAATAAGACATTCATAGAGTATAAGAATCCCTATAGAGTATAAGAATCACTATAGAGTTATAGGATCCTAAGTTACAGAGTTACAGTAGAATTGTAGAACACTACGCTACAGTAAAGTTATAGCATACCACGTTATAGTATAGATTGGTTGTATATTGCTTGATCTCCTTGGTGCCTTGCACCAAGTAAACCTTCTTTATCCCCAAGTTTGTCTCCTGCTTCTCCTTATCCAAGCACAGTGATACCATCAGCAAAATTAGACACTTGTGCTCACTACACATTTGTCCTGCATAAAGTGAATGCTTGTTTTAAATAACAAGAACAAAAAGCACTGTCATCTACCAGCAGTAGGTAACACTGCTTCTTGCTTCTTCTTCATTCTCAGTCTTCTCTTCCTCAGTGCTGTTTTCTGCCCCCAATTCTACAGAGCTCCTTCTCCACAACCAAACCAAACAAACCCAGAAAAATAAAATACAATTCTGATGCTGAAATGCTCTTTTTATTCTTCAGAGCAGAACTGTAGCTCACACTCTGTGGTAGTACTTAAAACTCCACAAATGGGAAAACAAGCTACAGGTATGGAAGCCTAACAAGAACAAAAGTCCCAAAGCCAAAAAGTATAAGAAGATGGAGGAACTATTTTAGGAGAAATTAAGGAAATATTTAAATATTTTACTATTTAATGTATTGATTTCAATTTTTCTTTCATCTAAAATGAAGGACCCATTTTTTAAAAGCATAATAAGACACTCCGAGGATGTGCATTAGACATGTCTAACACACAGGCAGGGGCAGGCATTCAGCCTGCAGGTTCATGCCTTACTATGCCCCTGGCCATGTGTTAGACATGTCTAATGCATACCCCTTCGTGTCTTATTGCTTATGTAGTCATTACTCGGAATTCATTAGATTTTTTTTTAAAGAGCCATCTGAAAGGTGAAAATTGTGAAGAAAAATGAAAATTCAGGTAATCAGATGGCCATAATTTAAAACATATAATTAGTGCAGCTTAATGAATAGGCTCATTTGAAAGGTCTTCTTGTCCTTGACAACTTTCATACTAGCTGTTTATGTGTGACTAATATACTTTTAGAGATATTTACATTTATATAGTATTTGTTCTTGTACTCCTTTTAGCAACAGTACTCCTTTTAGCAGGGGTGTTTCATGTAGTATTTGCTCTTGTAATGGCAGATCTCACCACAACCCATTGTTTCAAACAGACTAATTTTTTTCTCTAGGAGTGAACACAGTAGGAGTCAATGTTTGACCCACCTTCCTATCTACTTCCCTCCCCATCCATTAGGGATCACATAACATGAACTGCAATCAATGGTGCAGGGCAGTGAAAACCAGGATTTATTATTATAGAACTCCAAGCTGCTTTTCTCTGAGAGCAAATGTGCACATATTCCAAACAAGCTTAGCTATCTTTAAAACTATTCAAGGTGCACAAAAACAACTGGTGTGACTGTTGTTCAGGACAAATATGTGGGTGGTCACTAATCTGAATGCTTTATATTTTGTAAAATATGGCCTTCCATCCAGCCTCATTTTTTTTTTCTCTAGGAGCGAACACAGTAGGAGTATGCCAAACAAATGTAAATATCTTGGAAAGTTACACAACCAACATGAAAGTTGTTCAGGACTAAATGATCTTTTAAATGAGAGTAGTCATTACTCTAAATTCATTACTTTTTTTAAAATATAGCCATCTGAAAGGTGAAAATTGTGAAGAAAATAATAATTCAGGTAATCAGATGGCCATAGTTTGAAACATATAATTAGTGCAGCTTAATGAATAGACTCATTTGAAAGGTCTTCTTGTCCTGAACAACTTTCATGTGGGTTTTTCATGTGTAACTCACATACTTTTAGAGATTCCTACATTTATGCAGGATTTGTTATTGTATTCCTCTTAGCAGCAGACATACTCCTTTAGCAGGGGTGTTTAATGTAGCATGTCCTCTTTTAATGGCAGACCCCATCCCAACCCATTGTTTCAAACAGCCTCATTTTTTTTCTTTAGGAATGAACACAGTAGGAGCCAATTTTCAACCCCATCTTCCTGTCTTGCTTCCCTCCCCATCCATTAGGGATCACATAACATGAACAGCAATCAATGGTGCAGGGCAGGAAAAACATGATTTATTATTATAGAACTCCAAGCTGCTTTTCTCTGACAGCAAATGTCTACACTTTCCAAACAAGCCTAAATATCTTTAAAACTATTCAAGGTGCACAAAAACAACCAATGTGAAAGTTGTTCAGGACAAAATAGACCTCTTACATGAGGTTAGTTACTAATCTGAAGTTGTTGTATTTTGTAAAATATGCCCTTCCAAACATGCTCATTTGTTTTCTATCTAGGAGTGAACACAGTAGGAGTACTGCCAAACAAATGTAAATATCTTGGAAAGCATACAGGTTACCAACACACAACCAACATGAAAGTTGTTCAGGACAAAGTGACCTTTTAAATGAGGGTAGTCACTACTATGAATTCATTAGATTTTTTTAAGTATATCCATCTTAAAAGTGAAAATTGTGATGAAAAAATGAAAATGCAGGTAATCAGATGGCCATAGTTTAAAAAATATCATTAGTGCAGCTTAATGAAGACCCTCATTTGAAAGACTTCTTGTCCTGCACAACTTTCATACTGGTTGTTTTTGTGCACCTTGAATAGTTTTAAAGATATTTAGGCTTGTTTGGAATGTGTAGCCATTTGCTCCATACAATGTTAGAGATATACACATTGAAGTAGTATTTGTTCTTGTACTCCTCTTCACAGCAGGTGTACTCTTTTTGCAGGGGTGTTTCTTGTAGCATTTGCTCTTGTAATGGCAGATCCCACTCCAACCCATTGTTTCAAATAGCCTCAGTTTTTTCTCTAGGAGTGAACACAGTAGGAGTCAATGTTCGATCCCATCTTCCTATCTTACTTCCCTCCCACATCCATTAGGGATCACATAAAATGAACAGCAATCAGTGGTGCAGGGCAGGGAAAATCAGGATTTATTATTGTAGAACTCCAAGCTGCTTTTCTCTGAGAGCAAATGTGGACACATTCCAAATAAGTCAAAATATCTTTAAAACTATTCAAGGTGTACAAAAACAACCAGTGTGAAAGTTGTTCAGGACAAAAAGATGTTTCACATGATGGTAGTCATTAATCTGAATTCTTTATATTTTGTGAAATATGGCCTTCCAAACAGCCTCATTTTTTTCTCTTGGAGTAAACACAGTAGGAGTCATGCCAAAGAAATGTAAATATTTTGGAAAGTATACAAGTTACCAACACACAACCAACATGAAAGTTGTTCAAGACAAAACCTTTCAAATGAGGATAGTCACTACTCTGAATTCATTACATTGTTTTAAATATAGCCATTTGAAAGGTGAAAATTGTGAAGAAAAATAAAAATTCAGGTAATCAGATGGCCATAGTATTAAAAAAAATATAATTAGTGCAGATTAATGAATAAGCTCATTTGAAAGGTTGTCTTGTCCTGAATAACATTCATACTGGTTGTTTATGTGTAACACATATACTTTTAGAGATATTTACATTTATGTAGTATTTGTTCTTGTACTCCTTTTAGCAGCAAGAGTACTCCTTTTAGCAGGGGTATTTCATATAGTATTTGTTCTTGTAATGGCAGATCCCACCCCAACCCATTGTTTCAAACAGACTCATTTTTTTCTCTAGGAGTGAACACAGTAAGAGTCATACCAAACAAATCTAAATATCTCAGAAAGTATGTAAGTTACCAATACACAACCAACATGAAAGTTGTTCAGGACAAAATGGACTTTCAAATGAGGGTAGTCATTACTCTGAATTCATTAGATTTTTTTAAATATAGCCATACAGAACTCCAATCTGCTTTTCTCTTGGAGCAAATGTGCACACATTCCAAACAAATCTAAAGATTTTTAAAACTACTCAAGGTGCACAAAAATAACCAGTGTGAAAGTTGTTCTGGACAAAAAGACCTTCCACATGAGGGTAGTCACTAATCTGAATTCTTTATATTTTGCAAAGTATGGTCTTCCCAACAGCTTCATTTTTTTTCTCTAGGGTGATACAGTAGGAGTCATGCCAAAGAAATGTAAATATCTTGGAAAGTATACAAGTTACCAATACACAACCAACATGAAAGTTGAGAGCTAGGAGAGTTAGGAGGCTTGAAGACACCCTCCATGGGAACATGCAGGAACATAAGTTGACTATAGGAACAGCTAAAGCAGGCAGGAGGGGGCAGGCAGGTGAGAGAATGTATAACAAGTGATACAGGGGAGCAAGACCGCATAGGAAAGGAAACTGGGGTGGGGAAGACACTGGAGAGGGAGAACAAGAGCAGAGGGAGGGAGGGAAGACTGTAAAACATGCAAGGTCATGCTAACAAATGCCAGTAGCCTAGGAAATAAGGTACCAGACCTTGAGGCCATGTTCGCAGATGCAGACCTTGACATAGCAGCAATAGCAAAGACATGGCACTCTGCTGATCATGACTGAGAAGTCAGTGTACCAGGCTATACATTGTTCAGGAGGGACAGGGAAGGTAAAAAGTGTGGGGGAGTGGCCCTGTACATCAGAGATGGTATAAAGGCTACAGAAGTTCAGGGAAGATAGTGGGAGGCTGAGGTAATGTGGACACCCTGGAGCCAGAGAATGGAACAGCAATATGCATGGGAGTGCTCTACAGACCTCTGGCATAGAGGGAGGAAGTAGACAGGGAACGAGTGAAGAACATACACAACATGGCAGCTAAAAGCATAATCCTGCTACTGGGGGATTTCAATATGCCAGATGTGGATTGGGCCACTCAGATGACTGTTTCAGCCACAAGCACAGCCATCCTTGAATCCCTGCAGGGGGTTGGACTCAGGCAGCTGGTGCATGAGCCAACCAGGATCAAGTCAATTCTGGACCTGGTATGGACCAATGGGCACAGAGTCAAAGAAATACAGGTGGAAGGGCATCTGGGGTCCAAAGACCACCACATGGTGTGGTTCAGCATGGAGACATGGACTCAATTAAGCCACACAAGGGCAACAGTATTGGATTTCAGGAGGGCATATTTCACTGAAATGGGTAGATGGATACAAGCAGTCCTGGGGAAGGGAGAGGTAATAGAGAGGGTGGAAGAACAATGGGAGGAACTGAAAGGAGCCATATTGGATATAAAAAATCAATGCGTTAGGATAGTGGCCAAAGTGAAAAAAGGAAACACTATGGTTCTCCAAAGAGGTGAGGACAAAGTCAGGGCTAAAGGTTGAGTTCAGGAAATATAAGGGAGTTAAGGGAGATGGACAGTGTGGTGTATCTTGAAGGTCTAAGGTAATCAAGAAAGGCTATTAGGAGGGTGAAGACACAGACAGAAGAGACTTAGCACAGTCTGTAAACAAAGAGGATAAGGCATCTTATAGGTACATCAGTGAAAGAAGAAAAAATGGAAGTTAGCAAGCTCAAGGGAGAAGGAGAGTGTAGAGGGGGATCTGGATAAGGCAGAAATACTGAACAAATATTTCTTCTCAGTGTTCACTTAGGAGGGAGAGGGTCAAGGCCACAGTTGGGTTACAAAGGCAATGGGGTGGGGAGAGGTGAACACCAGTCCATTCACAGTGGAGAGTTCTGGAAGAACTCACAAAGCTGAAGGTGTATGAGGCCAGGGGGTCAGAAGGCATCCACCCAAGTATATTAAAGGAACTCTTGCAGCCCTGTTCAGAGTCACTCAACACAGGTGTAGTTCCAGAGGACTGGTGGAGGGCACATGTAGTCCTACTACACAAAAGCGGCAGTATGGAGGAGTCTAAGAAATACAGGCCAGTCAGCTTCACCTCACTGGTGGGAAAGATCATGGAGACACTGCTGAAAGAAGGATAGTAGCAGATATGGAATCCAGTGGTGCTCAGGATCTGAGGCAACACATATTCACAACAAGAAGATCATGATAAATGAATCTAATAGTTTTTTTTTGATTGGGTGACTAGGGAACTAAATCAGGTAGGGGTGGTAGACATCACCTACCTAGATTTCAACAAAGCCTTCAACACCATCCCACATAGAAGGCTTTAACAAGATGAGTAGTCTGGGCATGGGAGACAAGGTGGTGAACTGGGTTAATAACTGGTTAACAGACAGAAGACAGAGGGTGGTGGTAAATGGGGTACCATCTGGGGAGAGGGGTGACCAGTGGGGTACTCAGGATCTAGTAGGACTATCCTGTTCAATGTCTTCATTAGTGACATTGCAGAGGAGCTGGAAGGAAAGGTCTGCCTGTTTGTAGATGCCACCAATATCTGCAACAGGGTGGATACTCCTGAAGAGGTGCAGAAAATGATGAGGAACCTGGAGAAGCTTGAAAGATGGTCAGAGATGTGGCAACCGAGGTTCAATGCAAAGAAGTGCAAAATAATGCACCTGAGTAGAGGGAACCCTGGGCAGAGCTACAGGTTGGGGGGGAGGAGCTGACTGTCACCAAAGAGGAAAGGGACCTAGGGGTTATCATCTCTGATGACCTTAAGGTATCAAAGCAGTGTATAAAGGTGGCAGGGAAGGCCAGTGGCATGCTGGGGTGCATGGGCAGGGGTATCACTAGCAGGAGGTGGGAGGTGGTGATGCCATTGTATAAAACATTGGTAAGGCCTCACCTGGAGTATTGCATGCAGTTCTGGAGAATACACCGGTGCAAGGTCATAGATAAGGTGGAAACTATCCAGAAAAGGGCAACAAAGATGGTGTAAGGCTTACACCACAAAATATATGAGGACAGACTAAAGGACCTCAATATATACTCTCTGGAGGAGAGGAGACAGTGGGGACATGATTGAAACTTTCAAGTACCTCAAGGGCAATAAACAAGGTGCAGGTGGGGACCTTTTCCAATATAGAATAAGTACCAGAGCAAGGGACACAATATGAAATGGAAGGGGTAGATTAAGAGGTAATCTGAGGATGTTTTCTACACAGAAAGGATAGTCAACACTTGAAATAGTCTGCCACAGGAGGTAGTTGGAGAAAGCACAGCAGAAGGGTTTAAGCATGCTTGGGACAGGCACAAGGGAAGCCTTAGAGGGAGGGTGATGAAAAGCCATTGATCACATAGGGTCAGTAGACACATACAATGTATAGGCCTATGGCAGACTGGATGGGCCTAGCAATCCTTATCTGATGACAATTTCTCTGTTGTTCAGGACACAATGGCATTTCAAATGAGGATGATCACTACTCTAAATTCATTTGCTTTTTTTAACTATAGCCATCGCCATCTGAAAGGTGAAAATTGTGAAGAAAAATGAAAATTCAGGTAATCAGATGGCCATAGTTTAAAATATATAAATAGTGCAGCTTAATGAAAGGTTCATTGGAAAGGCTTATTGTCCTGAAAAACTTTATACTGGTTGTTTGTGTGTAACTCATATACTTTTATTCATGTTTATGTTTAAGTCCATGAAATACCCTTATCTATTTAATGCATTTGCAGCCTTAGTAGCTCTGCCAGAATTTATTTGAAATGCTGTATGCAGTGGCTTGAAGAGACAATTCAGGAGGGCTTTACTGAGTTAGCCACCTCTGTATGCTTTTTCAGAGGTTGGTTCCAAAAACATGTTGTGGTAAGTTTCTCAGCATTTTTACCATGGCTGAGGCTCTGCCCACAGTGTGAACACACAGCTCTCCTACCATTATCATCCTGATGCATAAATTATGTCAATATATCACTGGAAAGTGAACTTGTACCTCACCTCAACTCCTTGTACTCTTCTTGTATCCATGACAGTCAGATTCAGTTCAGAGTGGTGTAGTAGATTGCTGTGCACTGACACCAGATACAGTATCAGAACCACTAGAGAAACCAAAAGTTAGGATGGTCTGTCTAGTGTTTTTAACAGGAGGTGACATGAAGAATGAGGAGAAACAGTGGCTGATATCTTGTGCCTGCCCTTCAGCAGCTGATTTTATGGACTGTTTTTGATCTGAGTGCTTCCCTTGTGGAATGAAGCGAGGACTCAGTTTCAGCATCCTCAGACTTACTCACGGTATTGCTCTCAGAGGATGTGTCATGGAACTCATCTTTAAGATTTTTAAATCTTCTGGGATAGGAGCATATTCTGAGCCAATGTCACATGGTAAAGCTCTGAAATCTCTTTGCAGAGCCTGCAGATTAGCTGAGGAGATCTCATGAGATCTCAGTCTCTTTGAATACAGGACTTTCAAATACTTTGAATACATCCCAGTATTTGGGTATTACTTGAATATGTCCGTATTTGAGGTATTCAACGGCTGGTCCTAATTCAACGGACACCCTGCTTTTACTTTCTATGCAAGGCTTTTGATGCTCTGTGCAAGTATTTTTATACTCTATTCAAAGCTATTTTCTCAATGTTAGGATTTGGTTGCTCTATGGTAAGGATTCTGATACTTTGAAGTATTCATATGGTCTATGCAAGGATTCTTATACTCTATTCAAAGATTCTTATAATATGTTCAATAATTCTTAATTTCTTCAGCTCTGTGCAGGTATGTTTAAACTCTGTGCATGGATGCTTATGTTCTATGCAAGTGTTCTTATACTCTATTCCTACAGGAACCAGCTGTCAAATTTTAAATGACATTAGAATTTATATGACTGTACTCAATATTCTAGTCCTTCTTAGCACTGCCTAGAGCAAATGGAATTACAGCACATGAAGAATCTATGGACAAGTTCCTGTTACCAGCCTACATGTCACACCTGGACCAGTGGTTTGGATCTGAGACTAAGTAACAAAGTGAGATCTTGATCCTCTGGTCCTGGTCTTCATGTCACACCTGGACAACTAGGCAGGATTTGAAGAAGCAAATTGATGAACTATATCGTTTTGTGCCTGCCTGTGGGTCACACCTGGAAAGTCAGAGAAGGAAGGAAGGAAGGAAGGAAGGAAGGAAGGAAGGAAGGAAGGAAGGAATCCTCTAGCACCAGTCTTCAAGTCACACATGGACCACCTGACAGGATTAAAAGAAGAAATCAGGACAGAAACAAACAGGACAAAATGGTGGATCCTTTTTCTGGAGCATTAGAGGTGGAGATCCTCTTCTGGAACATATACACTGAAGATGCTGTTCTGGAAAATTGGAGCTGGAGATCTTCTGGAACACTGAAGCTGTAAATTCTTTTCTGGAGTGTTGGAGCTGGAGATACTCTTCTGGAATGCTGGAGCTGCAGATCCACTTTTGTAACATTGGAGCTGTAACAACACAATCGCCTTCCACCTTGAACTATCAGCAACTTATTCAGTGAACTAGAATGGTTTCCTTTGTGCCTCATGGGTGGGATCTGTAGCCGACAGACAAGAATAATCTGGCCCTGACTACCTCAACTGTTTTCTACAACAATGCAAAACCCTCTTTTGATGTGATACAGTTGCAGTCTGACAATGATTAACTGACGTATGTCTGTTTAACTTTGGTCAGCAGTAGTTGCAAGTCATTGAGCCTGTCTATGATATAACCAATTATTACAAGTGTAAAGATAGTCTCTGTTAAGGACGGGGTGGATATGCATGTTTTAGTTAAATCAACAGTAATAAATGGTATATACTAAAAGGGAATGTATCATCTACCATTTTCTTTTTCCATTTAGCAAGACTAAAACACAGAAGACATAGGGCTCAATTTTCCAATGCTAACTCAGGGCTTGTGACAAGCCCTACATAAAATTCTATCATTGGTGCAGCTGTCCCAAACACCTTTGCTGCAACTGTGCTAACTTAGTAGGTTAGGCACAGTTATGATCTTTAACCCATTTATGGCATGTTGTGCCACATAGTTGTCGCAAGCTCTGTAAAAGGGTTTGAAGATTGCCACAAGCTAGACCAAATAAAGTCAGTCTATCTTGTGGCAATTGGTAAATAGGATTAAATCCCACTTGTTGACTGAAGGAATGCTACAAGTCCCATACGCTATATGTTCAGCGCATCCGGGCTTGCAGCATTCTGGGCCATTTGAAAATTGAACCCATTATGTCTGGGCCATGTAAGAGCTGCTCACTGTTACAAGTACAGGAGGTTGGCAAAACAGACAACTGGCCTATGAAGAAGGCCCTAAAATTCTCAGCATGAGGAACTTGCAATCTATCGCAGAACTTCTGCGGTGCATAAAATTCACTCTTCTTGGTGATTTTTATTAATATTGATGTTTATCCAAGAATCTGGTTCCTGTCCCTCTTTTATATCCAAACCTCCTATATGCTCAGAATGTTATGTAATCATTGCTATAACATCATATATTAGCTAATGAAATTACTGCATTCTGCAACAGAAATGGACAGTCACTTATCTACCACAGCTCCCACTGCCAGACACAGCATGGTGATATTTGCTCAACCTGCACTACAGCCTAATACAATTGTCAGTCTTAAATTATTGCACTAGGGCCAACTTAAACAAAACCTTGTCAATAGCACAGACCTGTTAAGTCCATACCTCACTTTGTACAAACCTATTTGTACCTTTAAGGTATAGAGATGCCATCTGAAATGAATAACTGGTAAAATGAATTTAACTGTCATTTTTAAGAAAAATAAAGTAATTATGCCCTGAAAAGTGGAACATAATAATGTGTAGACCTGTTGAAAGAATAGACCTGTTAAATAAATAATTGCCCTGTACGCATTTTTGCCAGGGTTATTGAGTACATAGAATCACGTAAAAGTTATGGAGAAATGTTGTATGCAGGGACAGCTGTTGGGCCAGAGGGTAGCATGCTGTGTTTCCGTGCTGGCGACTCAGGTTTAGAGATTAGCTCTGGGAACTGGCTGGGCAGCACAAGGATTGATGGAACACATCACTGCTCGGAGCCTGGGAAGGTATGGTGCAGTGTTCTGTCACATGGTGGACACATTGTGATGGGCTGGAGAGCTCTGTCTCATAATCGGTTCACATGCATGTCATGGCCTGATGGTGTTACACAGCGTGTCAGTGAAAGCAGGTTGACATGAAAAATGAGTTTTGCAATAACTCCTCTATTCCATTTCCAATGGGACCTGTATGAATGAGGATGCAAGTTCATGGAAAAAAAATTATATATATATATATATATATACACACACACACACACACACAATATCTATGTCTCTCACCACATACACACACACACACATATTTGTATGTATGTTACAGATTGCATATAAATATATAAGTGATACACAGTGGGAACCTCATGAGTGGTGTAGAAAGCACATACAAATATATAAGTGATAGACAGTGGAAACCTCATTGGTGGGATATATAGCATGCATATAGAAATACCTTATGTATCACATAAGATCCCCTCTGCATATGTCATTTATGCAACAGGCTAGGACCTTAAGGTTGAGACATTTGTTTTGCTTTTTTAGGCATTAAATAATTTTTATAAGTCTGTTATTTTTTGAACTAGTGTTATTGTGCTTTCCACCATCCTGATTGCTATAACCACTGCCATGAAAGTGAAGTCAGGATGACAAGCTGACACTGTGATGTGGTAATTTGTTTGTGCTGCAGAACTTCCGCAGAAATGACAAACCACTGCTGCAGAAGTTCTGCGGCAAATGGTAGTCTTGCCGCAGAACTTGGTCCCACTGTGCTGCAGAAAAGTAGTGGCCCTGCCTATGAGGAGGGCTAAACTCAGGCACAATTGATAGCCATCCTCCAAAAAAGTGACCAGGAAGACAGTGTGACAGGGGTCACTGCTACCCAGATTTGGGAGAAGGATGGAATGGAGAAACATGGAAACATAGAAACTTAGATATTGCTGGCTGATAAAGACTACTTTATCCACCAGTTTGCCCATTTTCCCTACCTATCTAGTGTAACACTGCAGACCCTACTTGATCTCTGGCTTCACCCCCCTTCCCTACCTCTAAGGTTCCTTATGCCTATCCCATGCATTCTTGAAACCGCTACCCTTTTTGCACCAACCACTTCCACTGGGAGGCTCTTCCAGTCATCCACCATTTTTTCTCTGAAGAAGTACTTCCTCATGTCTCCCTGAGTCTCCTCCTTCTAGCTTCATAGCAAGTCCCTTACTCTTGAGCATCTTTTTCTGAAAAATGCTTCCCTCTTGAACCTTATTTAAACTCGTGAGGTCTTTGAATGTTTCTATCATATCCCCCTCTCCCTCCTTTCCTCTAGGGGGCACATATTGAGGTCCTTCAGTCTCTCCTCATAGGCTTGTGATGCAGACCCTTCACCACTTTAGCTGCCCTCCTCTGAACTGACTCTACCCTGTCTATCTCCTTCCCAAGATGTTGTCTTCAGAACTGGAGACAGTACTCTAGATGAGGTCTCTCAGCGACCTAAACAGCAGGAACACCATCTCTTTTCACTGGTGATACCCTCCCTATGTACCCTAGCATCCCATTAGCTCTCCCCACTGCCTTGTAATATTGTCTCACCACATTTGGTATATTAAATGAAAAATGTATGTCGGATAACAAAGAGTTTATAGAAATGCAAAAAATGATGTGACACTAACACCATTCTTTTCACAGGTGAATGTGAAAACTGAACCTCATCAACCCACTACAAAATTGAGAACGAACTATTGTATAGGGTGTATACCAACCCTCAAACTGAGAAACAGTAGAGCAATTAATGGTGCCCTTACCCTATAGAAATAAGTTGTTGAATATCACTATGACATCCCTTTAGCAGGCCATTTAGGTAGGGACCGTACACTGAAACGTCTTCTGTACAGATTCTTTTGGCCTGGCATCCACGAGCAGGTGGCTGAATATTGTAAAAGCTGCTCTGAATGCCAGCAGGTAGCAAGAATAGGTCGAAAGACAAAGTACCTCTAATACCTATGCCTTTGGTTAGTAATGTGTTTGAAAGAATAGCAATGGATATAGTAGGTCCGCTTCCTAGAAGCACAAAAGGGAACCATTTTATTTTGGTAGTAGTGGATTACGTAACAAAATATCCAGAGGCTATTCCCCTTAGAGTGTTACTGCCACCAGAATAGCTGAGGAATTGGTAAAGATCTTCAGTCGGATGGGAATTCCTAAAACCATCCTAACTGATAGAGGTACCAATTTCTGTTCTAAGTTGTTACAACGTTTGTACCAGGTGTTTGGTATAGAAGCTATTTTACTACACCTTACCACCCTCAAACGGATGGGCTGGCTGAACGTTTTAACCAGACAATGGAAAAAATGTTAAAAAAGTATGTACTAGAGGAAGGAAAAAATGGGACTCATATCTACCCTATTTGATGTTTGCTTATAGGGAGGTTCCTCAGGCGTCTGCAGGACTTTCCCGTTTGAGTTATTATCGCCATAATCCAAGGGTCCTTTAGCATTATAAAGAAGAGTGGAAGACAGAACATGAAACAAAAGATACAACCCTTAGAATATTGGCAGCAATTATGCCAAAGATTAATGACATAAGTGCAAAACCCACCAGATTAATTTACAACAACAATTGAAACAAAAGGCTATTATGATAAAGGAACGAGACATGAAGTATTTAGAGAGGATATAGAGTCTTACTATTGTTGCCTTCCTCTAACAACAAACTAATTATGAAGTGGCAAGGCCCTTATAAGATCATAAAACGTATGGGCCCAGTAACCTATGAGGTCAAGCTGCCAGACAAAAAATCAAACATCGGGTCCATCATGTAAATTTATTAAAACAATGGGTAGATAGGTCCCCATATATGTAACTATATCCATCCGAGAACTCTGAATCTGAATTGGACTTAGCATATCAAAGAATAGAGAATACGGGAGATTTGTCAGAGGTACACATAAATCCAGACTTAACACCTGAACAGGTTGTCACTTTGCAGGCTGTGTTACACCCATTTCAGGCCTGTTTACAGGAACACCTGGAAAGTTAAAATGCTGTCCATCATATTGTGGTGACAGAAAACATACCCATAAGGCAGAAACGTTAGAATACCTGAAAGAGTATGGAGAGATGTAATACAGGAGACCAAAAAGATGCAAGACCTAGGAATAATTGAACCCTCCCACAGTGAATGGAACTTTCCCATGGTGGTAGTAAGGAAAAGGAAGGGGATATCAGAATTTGTCTTGATTTTAGACATTTATATCCAGTATCAGAGTTTGACAGCTACCCGATGCCTCAGACTGATGACATCTTAGATCATTTGGGTAAAGCCCAATACATCAGTACATTGGCTCTGAATAAGGGATACTGGAAAATTCCCTGGACCCAAAAGATAAAGAAAAAACCGTTAAGTACACCTATAGGCCTTTACCAATTTACCATAATGCCTTTTGGCCTACACGCGCCCTGCCACATTCCAGCTAGTTATGGCTAGCATATTACAACCTCATGCAGCTGCATGGTGCAACTTACCTAGATGACGTGGTGATATTCAGTAACTCATGGGAGGAACATATGCATCATCTGAGGCAGTATTATTAGCCCTGTCTGAAGCCGGGTTGACTATACATCTCTCCAAATGTTCCCTGGCAATGCAGGAAACCAGATATCTTGGGTTCCAAACTGGAAACGGATAGTGAGTATAAGGTGTGGAACTAGCAACACCTTGATGTGAGCTAGCTGTTACTAGCTGTTGATTACATTTATGATTCTTTTTGTTTTATCGCTGTTAAGTCCGCTGTTTAAAAATAAACCTAAGTTTCCTTTTGCTGCTAATTTTGTCTGAGTGCTTCATCTTTATCCCACACCAGCTTACATGTGTTTTCTCCAGGCCCGATCACACTCCTGAAGCAGGCCAGTAGTTCGGGTGATCCAGGGAGGTGAAGCCCATGGACTCTGGTCGTCTGAAAGGAGCAAAGGCATTCCAGGTGGCAATGAATTTATCCTTAAAATAGTCAAGTGCATGGTCGGACAGAAATGGCAGTGAAGAGGTGGGTCCAGTCACAGAGCTGATTGGGGTAAGGTCTAAGGATTTAAAGGACCGGAGCTGTATGATTTTAGGGGAGGTTTGGGGTGATGAACCTTATGTACAATGTAAATGGCGGTGTGGTCCTAAGAGCATCGGGAGGAGACCAGATTTAATGATGTGGTGCAGGTGGGTTGTGAGTGCCTAATCAAGCAGGGTGTGGTTTTGTGTTTTGGGATTAGGGCATGTGGGCTCAAGTATAAGTTGAGTGAGGTTTAGAGCAGCGATGTCATTGCATTGCTTTTTAACTTGGAAGGCAACCAATTTAGATTCACGCCACCCACTATGAAAAGTTCACCAGATTGCGAGAGGGAGGTGATATTGGCTAAGAGTTCAGTCGTGACCGAGGGTTGAATGTTTGGGTGGCAATAGATGCCTGCCACAGAGACTGGGATTGAGAATGGAAGGCTAATGCAGGTGACAAGGACTTCATAGGTAGCTGGGATGGAGGTAGCTAGGTGGTAGAAAACTACAATGAGGACAGGATATACATGGCCACTCCCTCCACAAGCCGATCAATCTTGTCTGGTGATGGAATACCCAGGGATAGCAATGGCACTGTCAGGAGTGCTTTTTTTGAGTCATGTCTCAGTAATAATTAGGATGTCTGTGGTGTGTGAAATAATAACAGTTTGTAGGAGGTTGTTTTTAGGTAGCAGGCTGCAGATCCTCAGGTGGAGGAGCAGCTTCAACCCATTAAAGCAGGACACTGCAGCACAGGAGCTAGCACACTCAAACTAGCCCGAAACAGGAACCAAAACAAAAAAAACAAAAGGAAATCCAAAACACTTCTGATCATAGGAGACTCCATGATTCAGGGAGTTGATACCTATCTCTAGCCAGGGTAATGATCAGATGTCTCCCAGGTACATCAGCATGGAGAGCCACTGACCACATTGCTAAAATTGTTCAGGAAGCAGGAGAAAACATTGACATCCTAGTACACATAAGGACTAAAGATTTAGCCGGTCAGTTGTGGAGACCAAGGAACAACTGACCAGGCTGGGGACAAACTATCATCCATTTCATTCAGCATCTCTTTCTCTGAGATCCTGCCAGTCTGGGAGAGGGGGGCAGATGGGCGGAAGGTCAGAAATGGGGAGATAGGGAGCTAAACATGTGGCTCAAGGGCTGGTGCCAGGAAAATGACACAAATTTGTAAGGAACTGGCAACAGGTTTGGGGAACGAAAGTTCTTAAATTTGATGGACTGCATCTGACTAAGGAGGGAGTCAGCATTGTGGCAGTAGTTTGATGTCTTTGCAGAATATTTAAACTTGCAAATGGGAGAGGAGGTAGCACCGATACGTTGAATGGGAAGAACACCCTCCTCCCTCAGCTAGTGGTCAAACAGGAGTTCAGCATGTTTGCAGTTCATTTGCATCACCAGAAAAGGAGAAAGATCCAGCTCCCATAAGACACACAGAGGAAACTCCAGACCACCCAACAACTCAACACACACAATCTGGCCAATGGAAAATCATGTACATAAATGCTCGCAGGTCTGGAAACAAGATCCCAGACCTGGGGCAATAATGACAGAGGTTAAACTGGACATAGTAGCAATTAGCGAGGCGTGGTTTACCAGTAACCACACTTGAGAGACTTCAGTACCTGGCTATGTACTGTTCAGAAGAGACCGAGGTGCAAACAGGGGGATGGAGGGCTCTGTATGTCAATGCAAATATCAAAGCTGCAGAAATTCAGAATACACATAAGGAGCCAGAAGAACTGTGGGTCACCCTGGAAACAGGAAATGGGACAGCCATAAGAACTGGGGTTGTCTACAGGCCCCCAGACCAGGGGAGGACATAGACACATTACTGTTGAAGATATACAAAACATAACGGCTAAAGGGCAGGTTCTGATAAAGAGAGACTTCAACATGCGGATACAGATTGGTCAATACCAGTAGGAACATCGGCCAGAACTAGACACATGGTGGATTCCCTGCAAGGGGGATCAAACAACTGGTACAACAACCTACAAGAGACAGCGCTATCCTAGATCTAGTACTGACTAACAGGGAAAGGATCACAGATCCCAGGTAGAAGGTCACCTGGGGCCAGTGACCATCACATGGTATGGTTCAATTTGGCCGCCACAACTAAATCATCCCATTCCAGGGCAAAAATATGGGACTTCAGAGGAGCTGACTTTGATAAGATGGCCAACAGAGTTAGCTAGCCCTTGCAAAAATAAATACAAGTGAGGGCACAGGCAAAGTGGGCAAGCATTAAGGATGCAATACTAGAAGCAACATTCCCTTGTGTTAGAGAGAAAGGAAGTGCAAAATTAGAAGGAAGCCACTTTGGTTCTCAAAACAGTAGCAGAAAAGATCAGAGCCAAAAGGCTGGCTTTCAGGAAATATATAGGGAACACAGTGGGATGAAGATAGGGAGGCATACCAAATTTCCTAAGGGAAGCAGGGAAGGCAGTAAGGCAGGTAAAGGCCTAAACTGAGGAAACACTAGCACAAATAGTAAAGAAGGTGACAAGACTTTCTATAGATACATTAGTGAAAGGAGAAAGTCCAGAGGGGTGCTAAGATCAAAGGAGATAAGGGGCATGTGGAGGAGGACCATGTAAAAGCATATCCTAAATAGATACTTCTGCTGAGTATTTACTGAAGAGAAGGTAGGGCAGGGCCTACAGCTCAGCACCATGGACACAGAAGGGAGGGAGATGAGCACTAGTCCCTTCACAAAAGAAAGGGTCCTACAAGAGCTCGATAAGTTCTGGGAGGATAAGGCAATGGGACCTGATGGCATACATCCCAGGGTCCTAAAGGAGCTAACGGTGGAACTAGCAGAGCCATTATCAAAATTGTTTAGTGAGTCTCTGAGCACAGGAGAGGTACCAGAAGACTGGAGAAGGGCTCATGTGATCCCGCCCAGAAGAGTGGTAGCAGGAAGGAGGCAGGGAACCACAGACCAGTCAGTCTTACCTCAGTAGTGGGCAAGATTATAGAGGCACTCCTTAAGGAAAGGATAGTGCAACACCTGGAATCCATAGGAGCACAAGATACAAGACAGCATGGGTTTACAAAGGAAGGTCCTGTCAAACTAATCTCATAGATTTCTTTGACTGAGTAACCAGAGTGGTGGACCAAGGAGAGTTGATGTCGCCACTTGACTTCAGCAATGCTTTTGATACTGTTCCACGTAGAAGATTGAATAATAAGCTGGGTAGGCTTGGGGTGGGTCAGAAGTTGGTCAACTGTGTGGCAAACTGGTTGATGGGCAGAAAACAGAGATTGGTGGTAAACAGTATAGCCAGAAGAGATGCAAGTCACAAGTGGGGCACCTCTAGGGATCAGTACTGGGCCAGTCCTCTTCAATACCTTCACCAGTGACATTGCAGATGGACTGGAGGGTAAGACTTGTCTGTTTGCAGATGACACCAAGATCTGCAACAGAGTAGATGATCCAGATGGGGTGAGCAGAATGAGAAGAGATCTGGATAAACTAGCTAAATGGTTAGAAGAGTGGCAACTGGGGTTTAATGCAAAGAAATGCAAGATCATGCACAGGGAGAGAAACCCTGAAGCCACCTATAGGCTGGAGGGAGTTGCTGGCAGTCAAAAGTGAAGAAAGAGACTTGGGTATCATCATCACCAAGGACCTGAAATCATCCAAGCAGACCACTAAAGCAGTAGGTAATGCTGGGGGATGTTATGGTGTATTAGTAGGGTATCACAAGTCGGAAGAGGGAGGTAATCCTCTTACAAAACACTGGTTAGGCTCCCATCTGAGTACGTACTGCAGCAGTACTGGAGGCCACACCTTCACAAGGACATTAACCAAATTGAGGCAGTCCAGAGAAGGGCAACCAAATGGTGCAGGGACTGCATCAGAAAACATATGAGGACAGATTAACGGAGCTCAATATGCATACCCTAGAGCAAAGGAGGAGAGAAGTGATATAATCGAAACATTCAAATACCTTAAGGGCATTAACAAGGTGAAAGAGTCTAACATGTTTCAATATAAGAAAAATAGCAGGGAGAGGACACAGCATGAGATTAGAGGGAGGCAGATTAAGGGTAATGGAGGAAGTTCTTTTTCACAGAAAGGTGGTAGATGCATGGAACGGCCTACCTCAGAAAGTGGTGTATATGAATACAGTGCAGGGCTTCAGACAGGCATGGGATAGGTATAAGGAGCAATACAGATGAGTATGAATAGATAGGCAATTGACAGAGCAAAGGCTGATGGAACATTTATAAGGTAGGAAAAGAAATGGGCAGACTGGATGGGCCTTGGGTTCTCATCTGCCATCAACTTCTATGTTTCTATGTTTAGGAGGGTTGTGTGGAAGTGGGTTTGGAGACATGTTATTTGGGTAAGGAGCCAGGGTAGGAGAAGAAACAGGGCCAGGGTTGGGGTGGATGTTCCTGATGAAAGAAGGAGAAGGGCAAGGATGCAATAGTGAAGTTTAGGACTTTGTAATTGGGTAGAAAATATGTGAGGGAAGGGAAGAGGGAGGGAGGGTGCAGAGAAGGAGATAAGGAAACAAAGAAAGGCAAAGTGACTAGGAAGGGAAAACAGAGATGCTGGAGGTAGTAGGGAAAGTGGGGTCTGCATACAAGGGAGCTGTGGGGTGATTGACAGAATGAAGGAGGTATCTGGAAGGAAGGGGAGAGAGAAGTGACAATAGATGTAGAGGGGAGACTGGGATAAGGGTAAGAATCAGGAATGGTGTGAATAGGAGGGAGGTGGGAATCATTCTGAGTAGGGTAGTAGAGGCTTTGTACAGGGTTACAGATTCAGATCACACCACTGATTGTTAGGACAATGATAATTTGTTTTAGGTATGAATGACCAAGGACTAGAAGTGTTAGGGAGAGCAATGGAAATGATTGCAACCTACACGTGTTGTTGCCCTCTAGTGGCTTCACAGTATAATTTGCAAATGGAAAAGTAGACACAAAAAGTTTGAAAATCCCATTGAAAACAATGAGACCTTAAAATGCTATAACCTTTGAACAGATTAATATTTTTCACCAAATAAGTGCTGGCCTGTTCTGTCACCCAAACTCTTTCTACCATAAAAATTTCAGACCAAAATCCAACACCGTCTCTGTGCAGCCTAATGAGAACAAATCTGAAAAATGCGTGAATTTTCAGGTTTTTCACTATCTGTTCTCAGAATCTGCAAATCTGACCAAAACGAAACTTGGCACATCAAGAGATCTACCCTAGGAGACAGTGTGAAAATGTTTATGCAAATCTGTTGAACAGTTGCAAGTTATTAGAGTGCAAACTTTAGGTTTAACATTGAAGTGCCTACTCAACCACAATATATTGGCACTACTAATGCCATGATAGATCGATAGATAGACAAACAGACAGACAGACAGACAGACAGACAGACAGACAGATAGATAGATAGATAGATAGATAGATAGATAGATAGATAGATATAATATTCATAATTTCAATTAGAACTGGGGATAGAAATTTTATGTCAGCCTTAAGGAGATACATATGGATACCATCAGGGCCTGAGGCTTTGTTTCATTTGCCATTGTTATGGCCAAATCAACTTCCTCTTCTGAAATAGTACACATATTCTTGACCAGTAGCCCAATCATTCATGATTATTTCTTCATTATCCATCATCATTGTTTTCTAAGATGGCGCTAGGTTGAGCGCGCTACGCGACGTGTGTTTGTGCTGCCTTTTAAAGCATTTTAAGTTATTTTATTTAGTTTTCGCTAGGTTTACTTGTTTTTTGCTCTTGGTGTTTTGTGCTGCTCATTGTTGCCTGACTTTGATTTTGAATGAGCGCGGAGTGAATACGAGCAAATTGCTCTGTGCTTGGAAATGCTGAAGGATGCTGTTCTATGGGAGCTGTTAGCGCCAGAGACTTGAGTTCAACTGGATTGGGAGCCCACAGAGCAAGTAGGATTTTACTTTAGTGCCTAGACTGTTTTCTCCCGGTTTGTTGTAGTGAGAGCTTGCTCTGCCCTCATTCTAGGTGGCAACTGGCCTTGTACCTGGGACAGCATAATCTTGTTCAAGGTCAGTTGGAATTCATCTGTATCCCCTCCCCAGGTCGTGGCTGAAAATAGGCAGGGTTTGTCTAGTGCACTTACCGGTCAACAAAAACTAAATAAAATAAATGTCGTTTCATAGGAGCCATTAGCGCCGTGGTGCTTGGTGTGACTATCCGATTTCTCTGGGTGATCAGGGCTGTATTTGGGATCTGTGCTCCATCGGATCTGTGAGCCCACAGAGCATGTAGGGACCTTCTCCAGTGCTCAGACTGTCTTTCCTCGGTTTACTGTTGAGAGGGCTTGCTTCTGCCCTTCGTTTGAGGCGGTGATTGAAGGTGGAGTGGAGGGTCGCCTGATTCTCTGTTTTATTAAGTGTTTTTAAGACTGGAATGGGGACTGCAATTCTGGATATTTTTCGTCAAGCTTGAAAGAAGGATGGAGGGTCTTGATAAGCTAATTCCTGGATATGTTTGGTGTGCACAAGGCCATCCTGAGTTTGGTTCTAAGACTGGTTTAGGGCCGACTCCATTGGGATTTTCACATAATTTGTGATCTGAAGGAGGTATTGGGATTTTTAGCCAAGTTGGCTGAAGTTTCATGCCCCTAGACTCCCAGGCTGGGCTACTAATGTGGCCTGACCTGGACGTTTATTGGGTGACATTATTTTTGTGGTGTTTTCCAGTGGGGAGTGGGGAGCCTAACCTATTGTGATAACTCTGTGGATTCAACTGGCTTGGACCCTGGATGTTTTCTGGATGTTCCCTGTATTTACCCTCCTAAATAATCCTATGTGGATGAGTAAATTTATTTATTTATGACTTCCATGGATTTTGGACCTGCATACCCTGTGGATATAATCGACTCTGCACTCTGTGGATTGAGGACCTCTTATTTCTTTCCTTGACTTGATCTAAGTTTATTTGTTTTATTTGGACAATGAGGTGGTGAGAGGACTTTGTGTCCATTTATTATTTCTTTGAAGTTTTGTCTGTTTTTCTCTTACTCCTGGTGTGAGAGGACCGGGGGAGGGATGTTTTATTTTATTTTGTTTTATATTTAAATGTTTTCTCCTCCTCTGGTTGTGAGAGAGCTAGGGCAGTAGGCAATTTTATTTTGTATTTATTTATTTATGTTTGTTTAAAGTGAGATGGTGAGAGACCCTTTATATTTATTTATTTTTGAGTTTAAGGAAGATTTTAGTGGCCCTCTAGCTTGGCCCACATTTGATTTTTGTTTTATTTATTTAGTTTCCTAAGTTGGTTTATGGTCTGATTTTAACTGACTTGTAGCAGCATGTGTTGGCCCTCAATCCCCATGGTGGTGGGCTATTCATCCTCCACTCTTAGCGCCTCCACCCTTTTGTTCTCTCCTCTCCAATATGAGACGATCGCTGTAGAGTGCTGGGGATTACTCAGGAGAGGGAGGAGGTGATGGATGGCGAACAGAGGATGGACAAGGGGGCCACTGTATTGGGTAGTCAGATCCAGAAGGTGCCCTGGGGTGAAATGGAATCTTGATCGTGGATCACCATGTCTGGTGCCCATACCCAAGGGCACTACTGAGTGTAGTAGGCAGATGGGCCTGACAGCCACCGAGGTTCATCCAACTCGGCGGTGTTGTGCAATGCCAGGTCCATCAGGAATAAGACTGGCATTATTGCTGATCTTGTTGGATTGGTGGACTTGGCTTGCATCACGAGACCTGGCTGGAAGAAAATCAGGCCCACTTTGGAGGCTATGACTCCGGCTGGGTACTTTCGGTGATACACCTCGAGATTGGATTGCGGGGTGGGGGTTGCAGTCTGTTTCAAGACTGAATTGGGCCTCACGAATGTAGTAGTTGGGAGACTGAGTCCTTCGAGTGTACAGTAGTAGCAGGTGGCGTCGTATTGTTCTCATCTACCATCCACCGGAGATGGGAAGCAATTCTTAGAGGAAGTAGTAGACTTCATCGTCGACATGAGCATTTGAGTCACCCAGATTGATGGTTCTGGGTGACTTTAATGCCTGGGTTGATGATACTGCAATTTGGTAACCACTTCCTCCAATTAATGACATCTTTGGGCCTTACACAGGTGGTTTCACTGCTACTCATAATTCTGGACATTCTTGACTTAGTCTTCCTACTAGGGATTGAAACATCTGATCTGGGGTAGAACCAGTCACCTGGTCAGATCACTACACCATGATGTTCAGTTTTTCACCGCTCTGAGAAGGCTTAACCATGTGGAGATGGTTAGGTAGCACTCTTTATGGGATATTACTCCCTAATTCTAGCGGCGGACTTTGACCTCTCATCCCCACATTGGCGAGCAGTAGTCCAGAGACCCTTGCGTTGGCCTATAATACGGCTGATACTGGTGGCTCTGGATTCTATTGCTCCTGTTTGTAAGGACCCCTATCCCTTCACCCCAAGTCCCCTTGTTTTGATGGAATTTGAGGGAGCCATGGAGACAGGGGCAAAGTTTAGAATGGTGCTGGCACCTCTCCCCTTGAGACCGACTCACCTTAGATTGATGGACCATTATTCAGTCTATCAATCTGCAGTCACCTGTAAGAAGGCAGAATTCCTGTCCAGGAAGATTATGTTGCACGGAATCGACCAGCTCAGCTTTTTCAAACTGTGGACAGACTGTGCAACCCAGCCTGTCTACAAGTTCGGAAAGCCTTTTGGCAATTAGAGTGCGAGGAGCTTGCTTGATCTTTGCAGCTAAGGTGGCCGATATCAGGGTGGATCTACAACCAGCACCCTCTAGGGGGATGCTGTTGAACCATGTGAGTTCATGGTATCTCAACTTTCTTGGAGTTCCTTCAGTCGGCGTGATTTCATCAATGTCATGAGGATTATCCATAGTGTGCACCCTACATGCTGTAGTTTGGACCCTGGACCGCCTCCCTAATGTTGGGTTGTAGTGATATCATCGGTCCAGTCCTTGTGCGAATAGTCTGGTGCTCCTTGGAGTCGGGTGAGTTCCTAGCTCCCTGAAAGAGGCGGCAGTGACACCACTCTTGAAGAAAGCTACCTTAGACCCAGACTGTTTCACAAACTACAGACCTATCTCTAACCTACCTTTAATTGGGAAGGTGATTGAGAAGGTAGTGGCTGCCCAATTGGAGGACCATTTTACCATCCATGACATCTATGAACCCTCCAGTCCGGTTTTCATAAAAGACATAGCACCAAGACAGTGCTGGTTCGGTACTCAATGATCTTCTGAGGGCTAGAGATCAGAAGAAATGTTCCATCCTGGTTCTTCTCAATCTCTCTTCAGCTTTTGACACCGTGGATCATATGGTGTTGATTGCATGCCTGAGGCACATTTGTGGGATACAGGGAACTGTTCTCCAGTGGTTCACCTCTTTTCTCACTGGGAGATTACAAAGGGTTGTGTCCAGGGTTTTTTCCTCGGGCCCACCAGCATTCAGGAAGTACAAGGAATCACAGAAGGAGCAGGACAGAGAACCTTATCAGTTAAAGCAGAAGGAAGTGGGAAGGCAATCAGAATAGTGAAGTACTCAAGTCAAGTTTAACACAAAAGCTCTTTAGGAGCTGATCTGCTCACAATTTTAATCTGCCCTGACAGCTAGGCCATGCTAAGAAATTATGCTTCATTGCTTGAATGGCTGGAAGATTTGGATAACAATCTTGAGTACAAGGCATTGAAGAATTGAAGAAGGAGCTAACACGAGGGACATAGCCTCAAACTGGAAGGTGGGCAATACAGAGGTAATGTCAGGGCAGTTTTCATGGAAAGGGTGGTGGAAGCCTGGAACAGACTGCGGAGGAGGTAGTGGCAGCTGAAACAGTGGAGGGGTTCAAGAGGGCTTGGGATGGTTTAAGGGTTGGGAAAAGAGGGTGGAAGCATAACAGAAGGGAGTAGGGTATTGGGCAGACTAGATGGGCCATGGGGCCTTTCTCTGCCATCGCATTTCTGTGTATCGTGTATCTGTGTAAGGAATGTGCTGCAGAAGCTATGGTTTTTTGAGTCTTTAAGAAAATGTGACGCCTTCTCTTCAAATTGGAGTTGCTTCAAATTATTTTACCATTGTTCAAGATGCCAGCTCTGCCCTTCAAGGAGCCTTATTGAATTTTCAGCTTGGTGAAGATATAATTAAGAATGTTAGGAAATACTGCTTGCTGGGCAGAATGAATCACACTTCCATGCCACTTGGCAATCAGCCATGCATGCAGCCCAGGGTCTAGGGCTTGAAGAGCTTAATCTACCAAGAAAATGAAAAATTCTCACCAGGTTTCAAGAAAGAGAGGCTGAATATCATTTTCCTGTCACACCAGATGACCATTATCAGCAGTAGTACATTGAAGCAATTGATGGAGTTTTAGCTGGCCTCACAGATCGCTTCAAATTAAAGGAGACCACCTCTCATTTAACCAAGTTGGAAGATTTTCTGGTTGGAAAGGAAGATGTGACTCTTGTGAAAGTTTTCTACCAGGACCATTTTAAAGATTATTCAAGGCTCCAGCTGCACAGAGATATGCTATTAGATGTGGCCAAAGTCTCTGGTACTACTTGAGTGACTTTCAAGATGTTCTGGAGTTTCTGAAGGCAGAGAAAATGAGGACAGTGACTGTTAATTCCAGAGGTAGTGAGATTAGTGAAGTTTGTTCTGACTGTGCATATGTCTACTTGTTCTGTGGAGAGGTCTTTTCCAGCTGTCGAGGCTGAAGTCCTACTTATGTTCCGCTATGACTCAAGAAAGGCTGAACGCTGTTGCCATCTTTTCAAGCTACACTGATATTGCCAGAAATCTCAACATGGAGAGTCTGATTGATAATTTTATTAAAAAGCTTCAGTAAGAACGCACACATTTGCTTTAGTGAACAAGTTATAATAAATGTCTGTTCGTTATATCAGTAATAAAATGATTCCTTTGTGTTTGAATTACATGGTTGTATACTCATACTCTTGGTAAAAAAATACAATGGATTCTGTGCCTGAAGCCTAACTATCTGGTCCCACCAAGTGGGTTCGACAGCAAAGATGTTGTCTGACTTTACAGTGACAACAAATTGCCAATGGCGACCCGTCACACAACAGTGCCGATGGACTGCGATTG
Organism: Neoceratodus forsteri; assembly: GCA_016271365.2. NCBI lineage: Eukaryota > Metazoa > Chordata > Ceratodontiformes > Ceratodontidae > Neoceratodus > Neoceratodus forsteri. The sequence continues at coordinate 743,342,224 of CM028133.1, read as the reverse complement.
CAGCAACAATCCGGCTTCAGCCTCTGCACCCCTGAATGTTCATATTAACACCTCCAGGTCAGATGTGTATGGGGAAAAGGGCAAAGCCCTGGGGTGGCAAGATGGCGCCAGTGCTGCAAAATCCCTATTGATGGAATAACTATCGATTGGGTTGCAACACCGACAGTGCAGTCAATGTACTGGTTTCACTGCAGCGACAGTGCATCATCAAAAATAGGTTTAGGCCAATAGTTTTGAATCTGAGTCCCCAAAGGAAAACTTAAACTCTACACCCATGTTGCTGACTTAGTGTGTCATAGAACTCTCAGGGAGGAAGCAATCCTGGATCTGGTACTAGCAAACAGAGACCTTGTTCAGGACATTCAGGTTGAGAAACCCTGGGGAGGAGTGACCACTATATGGTGGTGTTTAGGTTAGACATGGGAAGGGGTAGGCAAACAGCAAAACAAAGGTCTTGGACTTCAAAGAAGCGAATGTCAGGAAAATGGGTAATATGCTAAGGGAACACCTGGCTAGCCTCAGTGAGGGAAGTGGTCCATCCTCAAAGAAGGGATAGTGACAGCCACAAATGAGTATGTTAGGCAGAAGGGGAAAACTCAAGGGTCAAATGACACAGTTGGCTTAGCAAAGAGGTAGCCTAGGCAGTCAGGGAAAAGAGGACTGTGCACAGGAAGTTTGGGAGTACTCAGAAGGAGAATAACAGGGAGGAATACCATAGAAAAGCCACGAGGTGGGAAAATAGGATGGATGGCCAAGGTTAAGAAGGAATTTCAGTAAGCAGATGGGATTAAAAAGGGGAAGAAATATTTTTCAACACATCAGAGAAGAAAGGGACAAGAAGGACAATATTTCAAGGATAATAAGAGGGGGGGTGTGTGTGGATGATGGTGGGGACAAGGCAGAGGTATTGCATGAATACTTCTTTACTGCCTCTACAAAAGAGAACGATGGCCCAATACTGCAGTGGAGGAGGAGGGTAGGGAGAGGGGTGAACAGATGAAAAGATCAGTGAGGGCAGTACATGGAATGGACTAATGACCCTTATAGATGATAAATCCCCATGTCAGGGTGATATCTATCCCATGATCCTAAGGGAATTAGCAGGCCCCGGCAGACCTTATCAATAGTTTGCTGGAGTCAGGGGTAGTGCCTATGGAAAGGAGAATGGTGCACATTGTGCGTTCCTCAAGGGTGCACCCAGATATGACCTGAGCAACTACAAACTGCTGTGGCGCTAACTTTTTGTATTAGTAATATACCTGCTGCTGGCATAGCTGCCCAGAGAACTCCATGCAGCTCACAGATGCGTTTTGTATGTTTCCAACTACAGACTAGCCAGCCTGACATCATTTATGAGCATGCTAATGGAGGCAATTCTTAAGGAAAACCTGGTTGGTTATCCATTGGAAAACAGTCTCTAGGATGGAAGAGATCATCGGTTCATGGCTAGGATATCCTACCAAATTAACCAGATCAATTTCTTTGACTTGGTGACAAGAATAGTGGAAAGGTCAAGCAGTTGACATCTTTTACTTGGGCTTCAGCAAGACTTTTGACTCAGTGTCCCACAGGAGATTGATCAGAACACTGGAGGATTTGCAGGTAGGGGAGGAACTCACTAGATGGGTGATGAGCTAGATGAAGGATAGAACTCAAAGTGTGGTAATGGGGTGAGGCTCTCAGGCTCCAGAGAAGTCACAGTTGTGGTCCCACAAGGCTTGGTGCTTTGTCTGAGTTTAATATATTCATTAACAACATTGGAGATGAAATAAAAGAATCACTTTCTTCCAGCTCAGCCATCCCTCAAAAAATCAAATAAGACAGTATCAGAAATTCCCTTGTATTGGGGAGAGGCAAAGACCAGTAAAATGGCTATACTCAAAGTAAAAAGTTTACTGGAATATCAGCCCACTCACCCTAAAACATAGGGGCTGTCACAATAGAAGCTCCTTCTAGTAACACAGCAATCATATGTCCTTCACTACCTAATTAACATTCCAGACTACCTTCAGCATTTAATACAGATAGTCCATTTAAATAATTTATCACAAAAATATAAAAACATATATATATATATACTTAGATCAGAAAGACTCTTAAATTATTACAATTAGGCAAGGTAACTCCTGGCTAATGTACTTTCTAGTATCTCTACCACAAAAATCTTTATAAATAATTGAACATACATGAAGTTCCTTCATTTCCATTCCACCCTGTCAAGCAATTAGAATCATCATTTTAGCAATGAAGCACCAGAGGCTTTACATGGTTTTAAAGAAAAATTTTACCTGTATTAAACGCTTATGTTTCCCAGTGAAAGGCTTTACGCGGTCTTTTCAAAACAGCTCAGCAGTCTGCAAAATACAGATAGTAGATAACCCCTCTTTCTCTACCAGTACATTGTTGCACATATGCTGACAAAATAAAGGGGTTCTACCTGTACTTTAAAAAGAGTTTGCTCTATTTTAACCTTCAGGCTTAGAATATTTACAAAGACATAAAGAGTGAATGGTGCCACAGTCATAACTGTTTACTTGCTAACAAATTATCTTCTTTTATACTTTTTATTTACAAAGATGCTTTTACCTGGTGTTGTTTCATAGTAACTTTTGCTAGCGGGAGTGAATGGCTAGGCCTCTAATGCACTTTTAAATCATGTATGCTCCTTCTCCGAATCTGGCGATGGCGTGAAGGCGTCCCATGGAAGCACAGGTAGTGCTCACCTCCTGCGCCAGACCCGATCCTATGGCACCTAAAATGAAAGGTGTCAGTGGAGGAGCTTTTCTGCTTAAAGCAAATTTACTCCTTTTAAAGAAAAACATTCTAAAAAGTAAATCTCTCACATTATTTGGTCACAACAGCTGGGAGCTGTACAAGCAAAGCAGTCTGTCAAAGAGGTCACAAAAGAAATACTTTTAAAGGGGTTGCAGGGCTTTCTGCTGAGAGCACATATGCTCATTCTAAAGACTACCTATTTTATAGACGAAATCTCCATAGATTCTAATCACAATACCTGGAAGCAGTTCAAGCAAAACAGTTTATCAGTAAGGGTCACAGGAAATAGTACTTTTTAAAAAGGAACCTTATACACTAAAGCTATTGAGATCTCAGTGGGGAAGGGGGGAAGAGAGAGAGAGAGAGGAAAGGGATTTTTCCATACATTCTGTCAAAGCTTGGGGTAAAAATAGCTCATAGGGTAGCACGTGAGGTGGGCGCCTGAATCACAGCACCTTCAAAATGGCAACGCAATATGAGTGAAAGCCCAAAAGACGAGGGGCAGGAGGGTGACTGGATGTGGTGGTGTGGCTACCCTAGCGACAGGATGTCACTACATGTACACACATGCGGGAGGGTCGAGCACGGCGGCGTGGCCTGGGAGGGGTGGAGGGATGTAGGAGGTGGTGCTGCGGGCGGCTGCCGAGCTGTGCCGTGCCGCGTTGAGGGTTGGCCTCCACTTGCAGTGCTGAGGATCTGGGTTCAAGTCTGGTGTGGGCGCTACACTGTGCTTTTCTTGCGCCCAGCCCAAAATCTTATTTTTTTGCTTTGCATCCCCTGACATGCACCCCGGAGTTGAGAATCCTTAAGTAGGTTGTGTGTGTGAGACAAAGCCCCCACTGCAAGTAGAAAGTAAGTATTTTCAGTCCCCAACGCCTATTTTTCCATGCGCTGAGTTTGTCAGGGTGGCAAAATTGTTTTCACCACCCTGACATCGTTCTTCTGCAGGTTGCCATTCTGCGGTCACCCACATCACATAGAACCAGTTCATATTATAGGCTTCCAGTCAATATCTTCATTTAAGCCAAACCCAGGATTTGTCCTTTGGAAATAGTTGATGTAAAAGCTTCTCTATACAGCAATTTTGATTAAAATTACCCCTCTATTATTTCTTCTCACTTTTCTATGCCAAAAATCGTAATGAGGGTAACTGATGTCCTTCTCATCAAAGTGACGTGCTAACGGTGAGGTAAAGTCACAATTCCTAATATACCCTTATGTTCACCTATTCTTTGTTTCAAAGTTCTTTTGGTTTTCCTATATATACTAAATCACAGGGAAGTTAATATCATGTTTTATCCCCTCCATCTGGCAATTAATGAAATCTTTTATCAAGAAATACTCATATTGAAAATGTTCTGATCTTTTAATACGTCTTTTATTATTGCAGTGAATACACCTACCACAACTAAAATTATCTTTAGTTCCTCCTTAGTGAAATAAGTTGTTTTTACTAATTCAGGAGTTTTATGATCAGAGTGTGTACTAAACTGTCATTTAATGATCTGACCTTCTTGGCAACTATTTGGGGACCTATTGAAAGGTTTTTTTCTCCCATTGCTGTAGAATTAAGAACATGCCAGCGTTTTCAATGATTTTCTTGATATCAAAAAACACCTTATTATATTTGACTGACAATAAAATTTTTTTTTCACTATTTTTCTGGTGATTTCATTTACTTTTAACTTGTAATAATTGTTGCCTATCTATATTTGCTACTCTCTTCTTAGCTTTATCCAAAATCTGATGGTTATAACCTCTCCTCAAAACAAATTGCCATATCATTTATTGAAATACTCATATCCGCTGGTTCTGAACAGTTCCTCTTCATCCACAAGAACTGACTATAGGGATTGAATCAACTAATGCCTTGAGATGAAAACTGTCAGCTCTCAATAAAGTATTCTGATCTGTAGGTTTCCTAAATATCTTAGTACAAAGCTTGTTTTGTTTCTTAAATATTAATAGATCCAAGAATGAAATCTCAATACTATTGTAATTTAAAGTAAACTTTAAATGATCTGTCCTAGTATTTAAATATTCATGAAAATATAACAGCTCTTGATCTGTGCCATTCCATATAAGCAAAATATTGTCAATAAAACATTTCCATTGCAAAATATGTTCAACAAAAATATTATTAGAATACAAAAATTATTCCTCAAAACTGTTCATATGTAAATTTGTATATGCTGGTGCCATACTGGAACCCATAGCGGTGCCTTTAATTTGTGCATAAAAGCATTTCTCAAATTTAAAGTAATTTTGAGTTAAAAACTATTCTTGCTAATTACAACAGAAACTCATTTGGCGATTTAATACTATTCCTTCTTAATTCCAAAATCTCTCTTAAAGCTAAGCAACCTGCTTCATGAGGGATCAAGTATACAAATCCTTCACATCATATGTTACTAGGATCAAAGGTTGTGTCAAATCAAGTGTTTCATTCATCTCATTGATAAGTTTAATTACATGAGTGCTATCCTAATAAAGATTTAGTTTGTTCTACCAAGTCCCTTATAGGATAATCCAAAATATTGATAAAGGTTCTAAAACTGAGCCCACTCTGAGACAGTTGGTCTCTCTGGTGGATTAACAGGATCTTTATGAATTTTAGGACCGTGAAAACTGGTATCAGAGGAAATTTTTTATTTAAAGCCTTTAATTCTCAATCCATGATCCATTCCATTTCCAAAGCCCTTTTAAAGTTTATTCAATTAAACCAGAGATATTCTTTGTAGAATCCTGCATCAAAAGTAAATCGTTGTCATTATTTAACATTTCCATGCATCTCTGTTTATAGTTATCATAATCTTCCAGTACTAATCCACCACCTTTGTCAGCCTTTTAATCACAATCTTCTCATCATTCTCCAATTTTCTTAGGGCTGCAGATTCCTCTGAGTTAAATTAAATCTTGTCCTTCTATCTGAATTCCTTAACTCTTCTAATTTATTTTCTATATCTTTGCTCACTAAACCAATGTAAGTATCAATAATGGGTGGATAGGTCCTGGAGGAAGATATTGTGATCTGATTTGTAATTTCTGACTTAAAATCTGTTTTTTATAACTTGATCTCCACTATCAACTGTTTCAAGAATATTATTGTCAAAAGTACCTCAATCTTAGTTTTATGAAGAAGCGATTTAAATCAATTTAATCTCAAAATCAGTTATGTCTTTCATGTGGGCAAAATGTAAGGTTCTTCCCTCAATAGGGATAGTTCTAGTGGTGTGAACCTCCTCTTGATAACTTGAAAATAGCTCTTTTTTGTGATAAAGTCACAACTTGAGGTTAAGTCTTCTGATTTGTCTTTTTCCTTCCTTCTGCTCCTATAGTCTGGTTCTCCTTTTCTAATCCTGATCCTCCTTCTTCTGGATCCAAATCTTGCTCTTTCCTTGTTTACTGGTAACCCTGAGTTAGCTTCCTCCATTGTCTGTGTCCCTTCTCCTGAAACCTCTCCTTCCCAATATACAGTCACCCCTTCCTCTTCTAGTTTGCTCCACCTCTTTGTTATGACTTGACGATATAAATTATTATCTGAATCCATGTTATAAATATAACCTGATCTAAATCTGCCCTCTTTATTTTTAAACCATGAATAAACTTTACCATCTTTATAATCATTTAAATCCCATTTAAATGTTGTCATTTTAATAGCTCTTATTTCATTTTCATATTCATCTTCAGTAGTAGCCACAGATATTGACAGCTATTTCAGATATTTCATGAAATTTCTAAAGAGTTTTCTTTGCTGCCCTATTGTGGAAATGGAGAAAGCAGGAGATGTTTCTGGAAATATCACAGAAATTTCAGGAAATAGCTGGCAGTGTCTGTTGCTGCTACTGTAATTGCTTGTTCACTTTAGCCAATAATACTGTAAAATCTTCCAAAGAAAACTGTTTCTTGACTTCTTGTTTTAGAATGTAGATCTCCTTATGTATTTTCTCAATTGTTTTGTCAAGCTTGTACTAGAATTAACACAAAATCCATACAACAGCGATTCCTAGCACCATCCAACTTTTCCATAAGCTCATCAGTTGTAAACCCCAAATTATGTTCCACCAAAACTCTTAAACCTCTAGGTATATGTTTTTGTTTAAGATACTCTGTTAACGTAAAGCATGCCAATCCCAATGTAACTGTTTTGTGTATTAAACTCAGAATCATGTACTGAAGTTCTTGATATGGTGGGACCTGTGAATTTCTTTTAGTTATATACTTGACTAGGATTGCATGTTCCTCAGATTCTGTGATAATTCTAGGAGAGATCTTCTATCTTTGATGTTTCCCAGTTCCTCAAAATTACTCATAGTTAAATATCAAATATATATATTATACTTAAATATGTCAAATCATCTGTTAAATGTCTTTTCAAAACAAAAGGGAAAGAGGAGAGGGAGACAGTAATTTTCAGGAAATGACAGGCTTGAATTGCAAAATGCTTCCAAAGCAGTGCTCAAAGAAATTCACAAATTTATTTAAATATAGAGTTTATGTGTCCAATATATTTCAGTCTGAAAACAAATATTCTGTGGAAATCTCACTGCAAAAGTTCTTTTCCAAATCCTCTAATTCTTCCTAATAACATGTCTTTAAGGTTGTGATGGTCAAACAAAGTTCCAATTCTCTTCAACAATAGGTCAAGGCTCCTCTGATCCAAGCACAGAATCCAAGTGCTTGTACTTCAAAGCAATCAAGTTCTTCCAGCTCAGCGACCCTCAAAATTGTAATAAGACAATATCAGAAATTCCCTTGTATTGGGAGAGGCAAAGACCAGTAAAATGGCTATATTCAAAACAAAAGTTTACTGGAATATCAGCCCACTCACCCTAAGAAAGAAACTACAAAGTTTAATTACTAATCATATTTATTCCATCCAGTCATAGAACATCCAACGTTTTGGAACATTCCTTCATCAGGGAAGACTGGTTATTCTAAATTAAACATAAATATAAATACAATTATTTAGACAAAGGACATTTCATTAAAAATAAAAATCTATAGAAGAGAAAAAGAAAACTCTTTCAAACACATCCTGATACTTTCATGTTGAGTGTCAACTTACTTTATATTGAATCAAATCAGAAATGACTCCCACCTTCCTCACTTCTTTACAGAAAATAATAAAAAGCAGAATAAAACAACTCAAAATACCTTAACTAAAACATAGGTGCTGTCAAAATAGAAGCTCCCTTGTAGTAACACAGCAATCATATGTCCATCACAACCTAATTAACATTCTAGATTACCTTCAGCATTTAATACAGATAGTCCATTTAAACATTTTGTCACAGAAAAATATATAAATATATATATTTAGATCAGAAGGGCTTTTAAATTATTACAATTATGCAACATAACTTCTGGACTTCTGGCTAATGAGCTTTAGTATCTCTATCACAAAAATATTTATAAATAATTGAGCATACATATAGTTCCTTCATTTCCATTCTACCCTGTCAAGCAGTTAGTATCATCATTTAAACAATGAAGCACCAGAGGCTTTAAATGATTTTAAAAGAAAACGCTACCTGTATTAAATGCTTATGTTTCCCATTGAAAGGCTTAAGGTGGTCTTTGAAAACAACTCAGCAGTCTGCAAAATATAGAGAGTAGATAACCCTCTTTCTCTTACTTCCAGTACATTGTTGCATATATGCTGACAAAATAAAGGGTTCTACAGTACCTGACAACACAAGTAGTTTATCAAGGGTTTTCTCATTCTTAACCTTCAGGCTTAGATATCTTCAAAGACATAAAGAATGAATGGTGCCACAGTCATAACTGTTAACTTGCTAACAAATTATCTTCTTTTATACTTTTTATTTACAAAGATGCTTTTACCTGGTGTTGTTTCATAGTAACTTTTGCTGGCGGGGAGTGAATGGCTAGGCCTCTGATGCACTTTTTAAATCTTCTATGCTCCTCCTCCAAAGCTGGTGCATGATGTGAAGATGTCTAATGAAAGCACAGGTAGTGCTCGCCTCCTGCACCAGACCCACCGCAAGGCAGTACCTAAAATGAAAGGTGTCAGTGGAGGAGCTTTTCTGCTTACAACAAATTTACTCCTTTTAAAGAAAAACATTTTAAAATGAAATCTCTCACATTATTTGGTCACAACAGCTGGGAGCTGTTCAAGCAAAGCAGTCTGTCAAAAGAGGTCATAAAAGACTACTTTTTAGCAGGGGTTGGTAAGCGGAGCTTTCTGTTGAAAGCGCCTATACTCATTCTAAAGACTACCTATTTTGTGGATGAAATCTCCCATAGTTTTTTTAATTACAATACCTGGGGAGCAGTTCAAGCACATCAGTTCATGATAAGGGTCACAGAATGAGTACTTTTCTTAAAAAAGAACCTTATATACTAAAGTTTTAAGATCTCAGTGGGAAAGGAAGGGGAAGAGAGAGAGAGAGAAAGAGGATTTTCCATACATTCTCTCCACCCTTCCTCTTCCCACTGAGATCTTAATAGCTTTAATGTATAAGGTTCCTTTTAAAAAAAAATAGTACTATTTCCTGTGACCCTTATTGATAAACTGTTTTGCTTGAACTGCTCCCAGGTATTGTGATTAAAACTATGGGAGATTTCATCCATAAAATAGGTAGTCTTTAGAATGAGGCATGTGCACTCAGCAGAAAGCCCTGCTGCTACTAAACCCTTTAAAAAGTACTCTTCTTGTGACCTCTTTAACAGACTGTTTTGCTTGAACAGGCTCCCAGCTGTTGTGACCAAATAATTTGCTATTCACTTTTATGTCTTTGTAGATATCTAAGCCTGAAGGTTAAGAATGAGTAAACTCTGATAAAGTATTTCTTGTGTTTTCAGTAGAACCCTTTAGTTTGTCAGCATATGTGCAACAATGTACTGGTGTATAGAAAGAGGGTTATCTACTATCTGTATTTTTGCAGACTGGTGAGTTGTTTTGAAAACTGCATACAGCCTTTCAGTGGGAAACATAAGTGTTTAAGGTGTCAGTGTGGCTCAGTTGGTAGCACATCTGCCTCTGGACCAGAAGGTTGTGGGTTCTCATCCCACAGCGGGATTGGACTTGCACAAAAAATCACTGGCATCCGAGTGCAGCATTGGGGTGCTGTACTGTTGGGGTGTGCCATTCTTCGGATAAGACGTTAAACCGAGGTCCCTTCTGTCCATCCTGGTGTTGTCCTGGTGGGTGTCCAGGTGGAAGTAAAATAATCCAGGGCACTCTTCATAAAGAGGAGGGAACAGTCCTGGTGTCCTGGCCAACATTCCCTTCCCATAAACGGTTCCTGCAATTATCCAGGCTGTGTGTGGGTGATGATGTGCGATATAGCCACCACCACACATTCAGTCACTTTACTACCAGTCTAGCATTTCTTATAAATCACTATGGGATGCTGTGTATGGCGCTATATAAATGCTGATTCTTCTTCTTCTTCTTCTTAATACAGGTAGAGTTTCTCTTTAAACCATGTAAGGCCTCTGCCACTTCATTGTTTAAAATGATAATACTAATTGCTTGACAGGGTAGAATGGAAATGAAGGAACTTTATGTATGTTCAATTTTTATAAAGATGTTTGTGATAGTGATACTAGAAAGCACATTAGCCAGAGTTACTTGCATAATTGTAATAATTTAAGAAGTCCTTCTGATCTAAGTATATATATATTTTTATATTTTTTCTGTGACAAAGTGTTTAAATGGACTGTCTGTATTAAATGCTGAAGGTCATCTAGAATGTTAATTAGGTTGTGAATGACATATGATTGCTGTGCTACTACAAGGGAGCTTCTATTGTGACAGCACATATGTTTTGATTAAACTGTTTTATTCTGTTTTTATTATTTTCAGTAAAGAAGTGAAGAAGCTGGTAGTCATTTCTGATTTGATTCAATATAAAATGAAGTTGATACTTAACATGAAAGGTATCAGGATGTGTTTGAAAGGAGTTTTCTTTTTCCCTGCTATAGATTTTGTTTTTTAATGAAATGTCCTTTATCTAAATAATTGTATTTATATTTATGTTTAATTTAGAATAACCAGTCTTCCCTGATAAAGGAATGTTCTGAAACGTTGGATGTTCTATGACTGGATGGAATAAATATGAATATTAATTAATGAAACTTTGTAGTTTTTCTTATGGTGAGTGGGCTGATATTCCAGTAAACTTTTTGTTTTGAGTATAGCCATTTTACAGGTCTCTTGCCTCTCCCCAATACAAGGGAATTTCTGATACTGTCTTATTTCATTTTTCGAGGATAGCTGAGCTGGAAGAACTTGATTGTTTGAAGTACAAGCACTTGGCTTCCGTGCTTAGATCCAGAGGGCCTTGACCAATTGTTGAAGAGAATTGGAATGTGTTTTGACCATCATAACCTTAAAGAAATGTTATTAGGAAGAATCAGGTAATTCGGAAAGAACTTTTGCAGTCGGATTTCTACAGAATATTTGTTTTCAGACTGAAATATATTGGACACAAAACTCTATATTTAAATAACTTTGTGAATTTCTTTGACCACTGCTTTGGAAGTGTTTCTGCAATTCAAGCCTGTCATTTCCTGAAAGGTACTGTCTCCTCCCTTCCCCTTTTTTCAAAAAACATTTAAGAGGTGGTTTGATGTATTTAAGTATAATATATATTTGAAATTTAACTTTGAGTAATTTTGAGGAACTGGAAACATCAGAAATAGAAGATCTCTTCCTAGAATTATCACAGAATCTGAGGAACATGCAATCCAAGACAGGTATAACACTAAAAGGAATTCACAGGTCCCACCATATCAAAAACTTCAGTACATGATTATGAGTTTAATACACAAAAACAGTTATGTTGGGACTGGCATGTTTTATCTTTAACAGAGAACCTTAAACAAAATGTATACCTAGAGGTTTAAGAGTTTTGGTGGAACCTAATTTGAGGTTTACAACTGATGAGCTTATGGAAAAGTGGATGGGGCTAGAAATCACTGTTCTAGGGATTTTATATTAATTCTAGTAGATGCTTTGGAAAAGAATTGGAGAAAATAGATGAGGAGATTGAAATTCTAGAACAAGTAGTCAAGAAAACGTTTTTTTGAAGATTTTAAGGCTATTGGCTCAAGTAAAACAATTAGATGAATATGAAAATGAAATAAGAGCTATTAAAATGACAACATTTAAATGGGATTTAAAAGATTAGAAAGATGGTAAAGTTTATTCATGGTTTAAAAATAAAGAGGCAGATTTACATCAGGTTATGTTTATAACATGGATTCAGATAGTAATTTATATACATCAAGTAGTGACACAGATGTGGAGCAAACTAGAGGAGGAAGGGGTGACTGTTTTTAGGAAGGAGAGGTTTCAGGGAATGGGGATGTAAACAATGGGGAAGCCAACTCGAGGTTACCAGCACACAAGGAAAGAGCAATATTTGGATCTAGAAGAAGGAGGATCAGGATTAAGAAAAGAGGACCAGACTATAGGAGCAGATGGAAGGAAAAAGACAAATCAAAAGACTTAACCTCACAAGTTGTGACTTGATCACAAACCAAATAGCTATTTTCAATTTATCAAAAGGAGTTTAACACCACTAGAACTATACCTATTGGGAAGGGCCTTACATTTTGCCCACATGAAAGACTTAATGATTTTGAGATTAAATTGATTTAAATCGCTTCTCAGAAAACTAAGATTGAGGTGCTTTTTTGACAGTAATATTCTGGAGACAATATATAGTGGAGATCAAGTTATGAAATACAGATTTTAAGTCAGAAATTACAAATTAGATCACAATATCTTCCTCCAGGACATATCCCACCCATCAATAAAAATTACATCGGCTTAGTGAGCAAAGATATAGAAAATAAATTAAAAGAGTTGAGGAATTCAGAATTACAATATCTAATTTAACTTCAGGAGAATTTTCAGCCCTAAGAAAATTGGAGAATGATGAGAAGACTGTGATTAAAAAACTGACAAAGGTGATGGAATAGTACTGGAAGATTATGATAACTATAAACAGAGATGCATGGAATGTTAAATAATGAAACAAATTTTTACTTTTAATGCAGGATCCAACAGAGAATATCTGTGGTTAAATTGAAGAAACTTTAAAAAGGGTTTTGAAATGGAATGGATCGTGGACTGGGAATTAAAGGTTTTAATAAAAATGTCCTATAATACCAGTTTTTATACGCCCTAAAATTCATAAAGATCCTGTTAATCCACTAGGAGACCAACTGTCTCAGGGGTGGTCTTAGTTTTAGAACCTTTATCAATATTTGTGGATTATCATATAAGGGACTTGATAGAACAAACTAAATATTTTATTAGGGATAGCACTCATGTAATTAATCTTATCAATGGTGAATGAGACACTTGATTCGACATAACATTTGATCCTAGTAACATTTGATGTGAAGGATTTCTATACTTTGATCCCTCATGAAGCAGGTTGCTTAGCTTTAAGTGAGATTTTGGAATTAAAAGGATATTATTAAACCTCCAAATGAGTTTCTATTGTAATTAGCAGAAATAGTTTTGACTCAAAATTACTTTAAATTTGAGAAATGCTCTTATGCACAAATTAAAGGCACTGCTATGGGTTCCAGTATGGCACCAGCATATGCAAATTTATATATGAACAGTTCGAAGAACAATTTGTGTATTCTAATAATATTTTTGTTGAACATATTTTGCAATGGAAACATTTTATTGATGATATTTTGCTTATATGGAATGGCTCAGAACAAGAGCTGTTATATTTTCATGAATATTTAAATACTAGGACAGATCACTTAAAGTTTACTTTAAATTACAATAGTATTGAGATTTCGCTCTTGGATCTATTAATATTTAAGAAACAAAACAAGCACTGTACTAAGATATTTAGAAACCCACAGATCAGAATACTTTATTGAGAAGTGACAGTTTTCATCCTAAGGCATTAGTTGATTCAGTCCCATATAGTCAGTTCCTGTGGATGAAGAGGAACTGTTCAGAACCAGAGGATATAAGTATTTCAATAAATGATATGACAATTCATTTTGAAGAGAGAGGTTATAACCATCAGATTTTGGATACAGCTAAGGAGAGAGTAGCAAATATAGATAGGCAACAATTATTACAAGTTAAAAGTAAACAAGATCACCAAGAAAAACAGTGAACAAAAAATGTTGCTGTTAGTCAAATATAGTGACGTGTTTTTGATATAAAAAAATCATTAGAAAACACTGGCATGTTCTTAATTCTACAGCAATGGGAGAAAAAGTATTTTCAATAGGTCCCCAAATAGTTGCCAAGAAGGTCAGATCATTAAATGGCAGGTTAGTACACACTGATCATGAAATCCCTGAATTACTGTAGTAACAAAAGTTATTTCACTAAGGAGGAACTAAAAGGTAATTTTAGTTGTGGTAGGTGTATTCACTCACAATACAAGACGTAGTAAAAGATCAGGAACATTTTTCGAGATGAGGATTTCTTGTTAAAGATTTCATTAATCGCCAGGTGGAGGGGTAATATCGCCATTAAATGCCCATGTGATTTATTATATATAGGGGAAACCAAAAGAACTTTGAAACAAAGAATAGGTGGACATAAGGTATATTAGGAATCGTGACGCTACTCTCACCGTTAGCATGTCACTTTGATGAGAAGGGACATCAATTACCCTCATTACGATTTTTGGCATTGAAAAGTGAGAAGAACTAATAAAGGAGGTAATTTTAATGAAAAATTGCTGTAAAGAGAAGCTTTTACATCAACTATTTCCAAACGACAAATCCGGGTTTGGCTTAAGTGAAGGTATTGGTGGCAGCCTATACTATGAGCTATTTTTTCTTCGAGCTTTGACAGGATGTATGGAAAAATCCCATTTCCTCTCTCTCTCTCCCCCTTCCCCTTCCCCACTGAGATCTCAATAGCTTTAATGTATAAGGTTCATTTTAAAAAAGTACCATTTCCTGTGACCCTTACTGATAAACTGTTTTGCTTGAACTGCTCCCAGGTATTGTCATTAAAACTATGTGAGATTTCATCCATAAAATAGGTAGTCTTTAGAATGAGCATATGTGCTCAGCAGAAAGCCGCTACTACCCCCTTTAAAAAGTACTTTTTGTGGCCTCTTTTGACACACTGCTTTGCTTGAACAGCTCCCAGCTGCTGTGACCAAATAATGTGAGAGATTTCATTTTAAAATGTTTTTCTTTAAAAGGTAAATTTTCTTTAACAGAAAAGCTCCTCCACTGACACCTTTATTTTAGGTGCCACCTAGGGGTGGGTCTGGTGCAGGAGGTGAGCAATACCTGTGTTTCCATGGGACATCTTCACGTTGTGCACTAGATTCGGAGGAGAAGCATACAAGATTTAAAAGCACATCAGATGCCTAGCTATTCATGACCACTAGCAAAAGTTACTATGAAACAACGCCAGGTAAAAGCATCTTTGTAAATAAAAAGTATTAAAGAAGATAATTTGTTAGCGAGTAAACAGTTATGACTGTGGCGCCATTCACTCTTTTATGTCTTTGTAGATATCTAAACCTAAAGGTTAAGAATGAGTAAACTCTTGATAAAGTAATCGTGTTTTCAGGTAGAACCCCTTTATTTTGTCAGCACATGTGCAACAATGTACTGGAGTAGCGAAAGAGGTTTTATCTACTATCTGTAATTTGCAGACTGCTGAGCTGTTTTGAAAAGACAGTGTAAAGCCTTTCAGTGGGAAACATAAGCATTTAATGCAGGTAGCGTTTCTCTCTAAAACCATGTAAAGCCTCTGGTGCTTCATTGTTTAAAATGATTATACTAATTGCTTGACAGGATAGAATGGAAATGAAGGAACGTTATGTATGTTCAAATTATTTATAAAGATTTTTATAATAGAGATACTAGAAAGCATGTTAGCCAGGAGTTACATTGCATAATTGTAATAATTTAAGAAGTCCTTCTGATCTAAGTGTGTATGTATATATATATATATATATATATACATATATACATATATATATGTGTCTGCTGAAGGTAATCTAGAATGTTAACTAGGTAGTGAAGGACATATGATTGCTGTGTTACTAGAAGAGCTTCTATTGTGACAGCACCTATGTTTTAGTTAAGGTGTTTTAAGTTGTAATTCTGTTTTTTATTATTTTCAGTAAAGACGTGAAGAAGGTGGGAGTCATTTCTGATTTGATTCAGTATAAAAGTGAAGTTGATACTTAACATGAAAGGTGTCAGGATGTGTTTGAAAGGGTTTTCTATTTCTCTTCTATAGATTTATGTTTTTAATGAAATGTCCTTTGTCTAAATAATTGTATTTATATTTACATTTAATGTAGAATAACCAGTCTTCCCTGATGAAGGAATGTTCTGAAATGTTGGATGTTCTATGACTGGATGGAATAAATACAAATATTAATTAAATAAACTTTGTAGTTTCTTTCTTAGGGTCAGATGAAATAAAGGCAACATCTGCCTGTTTGTGGATGACACCAAGCTGTGTGGGAGGATGGATGCAGCAGAAGGGATGCAGGACCTTATGGAAGATCTGGCCCAGCTTGACAAGAGATTGGGAATATGGCAACTCATGTTCAATGCCAAGAAGTGCAAGGTCATGCACCTAGATGCTGGGACCCTGAGGATGGAGTAGTGGCTTGTGGGGGTCCTGGTAACCAAATTAAAGGAAGAAAAGACTTGGCATGGCAATCACTGGTGATCTGAGGCACTACTCAAACTGCAGGAAGGTGGGAGGCAAAACCAATAAAATTTTGGTTTGCATTGTCAGGGAATCACTAGCAGGAGAGAGGAGGTCATATTGTTGCTCTACAGATAATTGATGCAGCCTTCCTATAGTACAGCATACAGTGCTTGTAACCCTACCTGAAAGGGCATAAACCTGCTTGAGGCAGTCCAGAGGTGGGCAACAAAATGGTTAAGGGTCAGCATAGCAGGATATAAGAAGATAGGCTGGAGGACCTAAACATGTACTCCTGGAGTAGATGAGGGAAAAGGAGATGATAGGGACCTTTAGGTACTTGACGGGCAACAACAAGGTGAACTTTAATGACCTCTTCAGTCTTAGTGGCAGCAAAACCATAAGGGGAACTGTCTTAAATGGGTAGAGGGAGATTCAGGGGCAGACCAGGAGGCATTTCTTCATGGAGAAAATGACTACATGCTGGAATGAACTGCCTAAGGAGGTGTTCTCCCTGGAGATGGTGGGCAGCTTCAAAGGGGTGGGATATGGTAAAGGGGAGGTTAGAGTCAAGAGAGGTAGGCAAGAAGGGGATGGCAGTTGGAGGGACAGAGCCTTTGGTTTATTCAAGGGGACTCTGCAACATGAGCAGACTTGATATTCCAGTGGGCCTTCTTCTGCTGGCAATTTTCATATGTTCATATGATACTTTGAATAAAATGCATTTTCTCTCATCACAGGATCATGTTATATTATTGGCAAAGATCTGTATGATGTACTTTTTTCACTGTTGTTCCTTTAGGGTTTGAGAGCTGCACAGTGACTTCACAAGCATATTGGTTTAAGGACAGGAAAATCATTGGTTCACAGGACCTAGCACTGACTGACACATTAGCAGCACTGAGCTACTGATGAGAGGCTTGAGGGAGCGTTGAGGTTTAAACTAGCTAAAAGCATAACATACCACCATGCACCCAGCCAGTACAATATCATGCAGCAGTTCAGTGGCTATTGTTAACTAGCATGCTAGTTGTTCCAAACCCTGATTATACCTTAAGATATAAAGAAATATAGACAGTGACAAGAGAAAGGGTCCTGAAATCTATCTGGTCTGTGTGACACTTGGACAGCTGGTTCTGATCACTGTATCATTTTTTTGTAATATAAAATATGTTATGGGCTGTCTCTCAGAGAGATGCTGAGACAGCATGTGAGATCACACACACACACACACACACACACACACAGGTTTTAGATACAAGGTGTTACCTGAAGGCCAGAAGCTAATTACAGGCCAGACCAGGCCTTAATTGGGGATCTCCTGTTTGTCTAGCTTTATTGTAGTTTGCCAGATGCTAGGCTAGAATCATAAATGTTTATGACGTTAGAGGAAAACCAGGTTATAGCACACTGGTGCAAAATCATAAATGCTTTGATGTCTGTGTGAGAGAGGATACGGCTTATAGATGAAAGGAAATTTACAGATTTGATTGGGAAGTCACATGGGAAAGGAGTTTCTGCTGATGTAAGCTTAATTATCTTACCTTCTAATATGATAAAATATCCTGGGTGTATGATTTTTCATTAACAGAGGAGGAGCTAGGTGATCTCATGCTAAGGGTTGGCCAAGACAGTTTTTAAACAGTATTCTGTTTTCCTTCAGAGACTTTTATCTACGCTCTGACAAAGGAACATCTTTGAGCACTTTGCAAGTATACAGGTAGAGAGAAACAAAATCTAAGTACTGTAGTAGGAATTGCACTGTTAAAACCTTGTTCTTTTAAAATTATATGGTTCTTGTGATATATAGTTCTGTATTTTATGGTTTATATACTTTTATCTATTTTAGTAAAACTCTATTTTTAGAGCCTACTTGGTCTGTCTTTGAATTTATTTTCTTTAACAAGTGAAGTATATATGGTTAAAGCAGACACTGTGCATAAGCTTGAATGGTGATACCAAACTGGAAAAAGGTAAGAATAATCTGAGGTCTTTATTAGAGTTTTTAAGGGTTCATTTGTAAACCTAGATAGGTGCCCTGAGGCAAAGATATCTGGCACCTCAAGACAGAATTATCTGAACCTGTGCATTGGGTACACTAGCAAGAGGTTCACAGTTTGAATCCTCCAGAACTGAGACCAAAGGTTGATTCGAGCCAACAAAACAAACAGGAGGGTTACCCTGTTTCTGTTAACTGTTCACCAGACAGCGCAGAGATTGGCACTTTGGGAGTAGAGGGCTGACCTGTTGAGTGGGTTTGTGACAGTCTGTGCAGAATTTCTACCTGTAACCCCAACTGCCTACTGCAAAACGGTGTCCACCTATTTGATCAACCCTCATTTCCTCAATTTAGCCCCATACCTCCTGTTACCAGTGTCCTACTTAATGTTTTGTGTCACCAAGCCCCTGAAGAATCCATGCTACCTGATGTTGAACCCAAATATTGCCCCCCACCACCTCCTTCAGTAGTCTATTCCACTGATCCATCATTCTTTTGGTAAAGAACTTCCTATCCATCCCTGACTAATCTACACTTATGCCCCCTTGCCATTGCACTTCTGTTTCTACTGAACAGGACCTCACTGTTAACCTTATTTATTCCCTCAGGAAATTGTACATCACAGTCTTATCCCACTCTCCTTCCGATCTCCAGTGAATACCGCTTAAGGTCTGCTAGCGTTTCTTCATGCATAGTGCCCTATTACACCGGATCATCCTATTGACCTCAGATACATGGTTTCCAGCTTGTTCTAGTTCTTCTTCAGGTGTGGGTTCCAGAACTCAGCACAGCACTACATGTGGTTCCTATCTAGGAACTTGTACAGGAGCAATAGCACCTTATTTCTCCTGCTGTTGAAACCCGTCTATACACCCCAGCATCCTGTTTGCTTTGCTGAATGCCTTGCTACACTGACCTGAAGCTTTCAGACTGTCACTGATGATGGCCCTGACACCACTTTCCTCTGCTCTTACTGCCATTCTTATCCCAAACATACAGTACTCCACTCCTGGATTCCTCTTACTAATAAGCATCACCTTAAACTTCTTGGGTTTGAACCTTAATTGCCATAATCTGGACCACATTTCCAATTTTTTTGAAGTCCTTTGAATTTCTGCCATCCTCTGCAATATCCACCTTTCTGCCAAGTCTTTTATTTAATCTGCAGTGAGGCTCATCTTGACCTGGATAGCCTTCTTAATATAGCTGATGAACATGTTGAACAGAGCAGGCCTTGGGACTGAGCCCTGTGACACCTCACTTGTGACATCACTGGCCCTGATTTAATCCATTTCACTAGCACCATGTTTATTTAAACCCTTTAAGATTTGGATTATTGATTTGCATAGCACTGCCATCACAGAAGAACTCCTCCCATGGCATCACAAGTCTATCTTTGTGTACAGTGCCAATGAGTGGCATTGCAGTGGGACAACAGAAATCAGCTCATTTTGAACAGCATGCATTGTGACTGAAAATATGGTCCCAGACATCCTAATCCTGGATTGCAACAGCATAATTATTTACCCAACAACTGATTGTAATTGCATGATCTTATGACTTAAGTTTTTAAGCACACAACAAAAGCAGATGATATCTAAGTTAAAATCATAATGGGCCCTCTGCAGAGTGCCAACATGCCATACAAGCCTAACGCGTTGTCATCCTGGCCGAACTCCCATGGAGTGTAGCCCACAGCATGCACCATTGGTGTGCACAACATGATCCGCACCTGAACCCCTTGCCGCGCAGAGAGCAACACACCGGGTGGGGCCAGGATGTGGCAGCACCATGCACCATGCTCCAAGGCACATAGAGATACCCACAGGAGTGCGGAGGAGGGCAGGTATGGCAGCCTGGACCCTGCTGTAACCCACTGCTCACACCCCAGACATGACCCACTGGTCATGATATGTAATTAGCAATAAGCTACCGTGCTGCACAAGCCCAGAAGGCTACTGTGATTGTGCCCAGGTGGTGGAACAGGCGGCTGCCCTAGTGCAGAGCACAGTGCTCAGTGCCAGTGGGCCACGCTTCTGGCCAGACACCCGCACACAGGCATTCCACCCTCAAGAAACAGGACTCTGATCCCAAAGAGCATCCATCCGCAGCCGCCACTCCCAAAGGAGCACCATCACACTTGCCCATTCAAGTGCCATCCAGCATGGGCTGGCAAACACTGCAGATCCTCCTCCTGGCACATCACTGCCCCATTGCTGGTATGTGTTCCCCTCCCAGCACTGATTTCCCAATCCCTGTACCTGTGTGTCGGTGGCACTCCTGGAGACAGCTAGTGGCACAGCCCTCCACTCACTGCCAAGGCTGCTGGCCATCTGACATACACGGAGTGCAGCAGCTGCATGCCCTTGCATATGACAGACAGCTGGTGGCCATGGTGATAAATGGAGGACTGTGCTGCAGTCATCTCATAAGCAGCACCGACACACAGGTAAGGGGTCATGGGTGGGCGTGCAGTGCCATGGGTGGAGGACAACAGCCAGCTGACATGTCACTTGAGGCGACTGCTGGCAGTTGTGGTCACCAGCAGGAGGGTACTGGGATGGGGCTGGGCTGCTGCAGTCCAGAGCATGGGGTGTTGGGTTGCGGTATGGTAGCAGCGCCCTTCAGTGTGGTGGGTGGGTGGGGGCTGACATCCAACAGCCTGACACAGGGGCATGTGCATGTGGGTCTGGGTGCCTGTGGTGGGCATTCATGCACCGGATCTGTGCCTCTCCTCACAAGGGGTCCACTTTCGGCCCAGGATAGGCATCCGATTAGATGACTACCTGGGACTGCAATCCACCCTCCCCGCCACCATACAGAGTCCTGCATGTGGGGCATGCTAAGAGAGGTGCACATCTGTCGTGGATACTTCCTGGTGCACACCTGTTCACAGGTGCAGACCTATGCAGGTGGGATACGCACCTCTGGTGTGTAATTCCTGCCCATGCATGCATAGGGGCCAATGTATTTGTACAACAGTCACAGGCTATATAGAACATGAGGAATTGAAATAGAGATAGTATATGAACATTTATGTCCAAATATTATGTTTTTAAAAGTTCCCACTGAAGCAGTTGTGCTTTCTAATGCTTTGAAGGCATCAAAACTGGCTTTCAAGCTTTGATGCTTTGCTAGGCATACCAACAGCATTTAATAGCATAAGAATTCTTGTCTAAGACTTATTGTTTTCAGTGCTGGTTTGTTTCAACTCATTCTTATCACCAGCCATATGGTTAAAAGAATACTGTGGTACTCAGGTACTACTTATCCATAAGTATGAAACCTTTTGGTGATGCTTAGGAAAAGAATTCAGAAACCAGCTCATCAGCACAGCAGCGGCACTGCCACTCATGATGCTGGCAACTTGAGTTTGGGAAGGGCTCAAGTTATAGGTGACCAGCCAGGGTAGGGAGAAGGACTGAACATCCATGAGGACAATCCGCTCCTCTGAAGAGGGAGGAATATAGCAGTTGACTTGTGACTGCCAGCCTGGTGCTGACTGGTGGTGGCACAAGTGGAGCTCAAGCTATGGAGGGCGATGACGATGGAGCTTGTTGTAGGACACACACCAAGTGTGTGCATGTCAGTTGCTCCTGTTGGTTGGTGTCTCAGAGGAGATGGAGCTAAAATGCCAGAAAATAGATCTCAGCCATAGAAGAATGATGTCAGTCCCTGCTCTTTACATCCCACACCACTGACAATGGCATCCACTCTGGACTGAGCATGGACTTCCGAGGGCATGGCCCACCCTTCAACCCCACCCTATGGGGTACGCCAGGGAGAACAAGGAGGCAAGGTAAGTTTAGGAGAATGCAAGTGACAGGGCAGGGGTGGAAGGATGGTCAATGAGGGCAGATTGGAGAATGGTGAACAAACAAACAGAATCCAGTACACAACCCCCCACACACACACACACACAACCCCCACGGCACATCTGAGAAATAAAACATTTAAATCTTTTATTCCTCAAATGTGCCATTGTTGGGGGCTACCTGGATTGTTTTTGTTGTTGTTTGTCATATGCCACAAACCAGTAGCACTCCTCAGTAGAAATGTGAATTGAATTGTATGAGCAATGCAAAGGTTAGAATGTGCTAGTTTGGGAAATGTGGGAGTGGTGCACAAAAGAAAAAAATGGAAAGGAACTCAGAGAGCCTGGCAGATGCCCATGCACAGAAGGATCATTGATGTCACTGCAGAGTTGGCTGTATTCAGACCAGTTTTTGAAAGTTAAGGAACAGCATGGAAAATTATCCTAAATGGACTGCAGCTCCATCACTGCATCTTACACCTTGTGCAATCAGAGGTGGATGGTCTGCAGTGAGAGGAGGGAGGTGGAGGAGGGTGGTACAACTGGGAGAAAACACCATGGCTAAGCACCTAAAAAGGTTTGCATTTCTTGTGGAATCTACTCAGAACTGCACCAATATGGAAGAAGCGGTGCAGGCCAAGAGGAGAGTGGTCTCAGGCCATCGTGAATCAGTGTGGGGTTTGGAAAGTGAAAGGACTGCAAAGAAGTAATTTATAATAATAGTAATAGATAAGCCAGTAGTCAGAGGGATGGGGAAAGTAATATGTCAACCAGTCTGGGTGGACAGATACATTCTGTGCCTTCCAGCAGCAACTGTGGAAAGGTTCGCTCCTACCTTGAAAAGCTACTAATCAATAAAAGGAGGAGTATAGGTATTGTACTAGACTTAATTACCCAAAAACTGTTGAATATTGGTACACTTATTGCATGTCATATGTACAATATACTGCACACTTCCAGATGAATACTGTGTATCAGTGAAGTTCCCATGCCTTATGTGCTGTATGTATTTAGCCCTCACAAAGCGCATGGCATAACAATAGAATTGTTATAGTATACATACTGTTTGTATTTAAACAAAACTGCATGGTGTCATTAAAACTCCTTAATTTTGAATTTTGTTTAGTGTTGCAAACTGTTTTAGCTACTGTTTTTGCACTCAACTTTTCCATGTTGTTCCTCCATCCATGACAGCGATAATCAGAGCTGTGTCAAATGCACCCTTCATTATGCCAGAAGACTGGGCCAGTGGCTGATTTCACAGCCAGCACCACTGCTGCTCCGTGATATGCCACCAGGGCACATAAATGCACAATATGTGACTCACCTCTATCCCTGAGAGCCATGTGGCCTCCCACTGGGACACTTGGCTTTAACCAGCCTCAGTATGTAGATATTGAGCTGATATAAAAACCTCAGTCTCCCAGGTGGTGTTACAGTCTGCTGCCACTGTGCTATTGAGGTGGCAGCTATTACTGCGTTATGCAAATGCCCTCCATAGTCTATATGTAATACAGCTCACCCAGAAAACAAATGAATTACAGTGCAGTGTAAATTTCAGAAAAATGGCATGCATGCTTGAAACAGTTTTTAATGTTAATATTGCAACCCTTTTTGTTTTGGTCAGATTCACAAAAGGTGTCATATTGATTCTAAGGTATGCAAATACATAAGTACTCACAAAATGCTTTGGGAGTATTGGGGTATTCAGCAGTATTCAGGTATTCAATATTCAATATTCAAGACTCAGATCTAGGTTTACCTATAGTGGCAAACATTCCCAACAGTGACATCTCTGACAGCTACAGACACAATGCCAAGTGTCGGCATTGTACTGTAGTGGATGTGTGTGTTTCCACCCCTGATTTCTATATATACAACTCCAAACTGGAGTTGTCTCGAGAGGGTGAAACACTGAAGCGATACAACACGGTGCCAGCAGGGACCATCACAGTGACCTTACGTACTTGCTCGAAATTTGTCACTGTGATGGTCTTCCAAGGTGGTTTTACTCTATGGTCAGCATACCTCAGAGGTATATTTAAAGGTTATAGCTGGCAGAAACACACCCTAATATCAATGCTATGCTCTGAATCATGATATTATACAGAGGTGAAGCATGTATACTCCCACCATGGCTGTGCAGTATGCACCATAGTGTCATTCTGTTATGCTTCAAAGTGAGGAGCTGGCTTATGTTGTGGATGGTGACATGGCAGCCTTCTAAGGCACACTGGCAACCAACAGTTATGCCCTGCCCACCCTGAAGGAGGGCGAGGTTATGAACATCTATTGAACACTCTCCACCTGAAGGGGGCTACAAAAGATTCAAGCTGTGTTTTGGCATTCCGGCCCAGGGGCAGAGAATGGATGTACCACTGGAGCTGTGTATGACAGCTCCACCAACAATGGCAATACCTTACATATGTGGTTTACCTTGAATCATGATAATATGATGTATATGGCATGTAGGTTTCCTTTCCATCCACTACTGTACACTGTGACGCTATCTTCTGAACCCCACCATGTTTTAGTAAATTTAAAAACACACTTGCTCCAGCCAACTTAGCCTCCCAAATTCACCTCCTTCTCCCAACCCTAAGCCCCACTCCCCAAAGTCACAGAAATGTTGCTATCTTTGTGATCATTTGCCAATCCCCAACCCATTGGTAGCCAACTCCTGCACCCCACCACAGTCTCTATAGTATTTTGAGTCTGTTTAGAGAAAGATCAGGAGTTGGTATACTGAGTGATTGATGGAAAGAAGAGATAGCAAAAAAGAGAACATTTCTGGGACTGTGAGTAGGAGGGTGATATTATGAAAGCCTAAGTGGGTGGTGGAAAGGGTGATAATTGCATTTAATCTATTGATATCATTGTTGGAGAAGGGAGGAGGGTGGTAAATATAACTTTTCAAATAGTAATAACACAGGACAGTGTGTTGGTTGTGCTGTGATAAATTCATGTCAAGGGGCATAGTGAGGCACAAGGGTGAAGTAGAAATGTGTTTACCACCTAATAATCAACACCCCTTGTGTGTCATTGAGTACATAAAATAGGTTTTGCTGGTTTTCTTTGTAAATTTATTTTAAAAATATGTAAAAATGTTGAAATTTTCAGTTTAGTAGAAAATGGTCCATCCACTGATGGGTTGCCACAAGGGATGCTAGTAGGGTGCCACCATGTACTGCGTATGCACCAGTGCAGCTTATTTGCTTTTTAAATTTTGAGTATATGTGATTTTTTTTATTATTTTTGAGATTTTTTTATTTCTTGCAACATTTTAATTATTTTTCGTGCTGTTACTGTGTGCTTATTTTGAGAGGCCTGTCTAGGCCCAGAAGGAGAGCAAGACAGTGAGGCAGGCTGGCAGAACTTTTGGCCTGGAGGGAGAGTGACAGAAAATCTGTGCAGTACGTGACACATGTGTGACCCAGCCAGAACATGGGCACAGGAAGAATTGGTCTTGGCACAGCAGAGCCTAGAAATATACCCCAAAACAGTCAAACTATGTATTTTAGCTGATTAATAATAATATCAGTGGCATACTACAACAAACTCTGGTCAGAGGTGATATGCCTGCACAGAGTTTTGATGAGTGCTCACCGCATCGTCATCTGCCATGCTCAAGATGGCAGTGATGACAGAACTGGGCATGCATGATAATCCTGCATGCACAGTTTGACTCGGCAGCCATTTTGAGCATGGTGGCTATCACTTCGCAGTTGCAGAACAAAAAGAAGTGCCCTGTGAAGTGGGTGTGAAGTAAGCGTGTTTATGATTATGCAGCCAGTGCAGGGAAGAGATGCATAAACACAATGGTGAATCCTGTGTTAGAGCACTGTGGAAGCACATCAGACAGTGATCCAGTCACGGCTTCCTGCTGTCTCCTACAAAGAACTGTAGCACACATTCATGGAGCTCTGCCCAGGCAGCTGTAAAATTACACAAAATCTGAGCACTGGCTGAGCAAGTTGCATGAAGTTTGAAGGAGTTTTAGTCCCACTTCAGGAACTTAAGGTACAGTATAAAGCAATACTGACACTGTAGTATATACATGAGTAGGAAAGCATCCTGAGGTGCCATCTTTTGGAAGAAACTCTAAACCAAGGTCCTGCTCTGCCGGTTCTGGTGGTTGTTCAGGTGAATGTTAAAATCCCATGGCACTTCTAAAAGAGTAGGGAATTTTTATTGAAAAGGCAACCAAGCAAGTACAGAAAAATACAAAAGATGTCCTCATAATGAAAAGTAAGAAAATAATAAGGAACTATGTGAGGAGGAAGTAAACGAAGTCCACACCATGGAAAAATGCCCAATACCAATTCCTGATATGTAAGAGAAAGAAATGAGGGTCCTTCCATCGAGCTGCAGCATTAGACCAATACTATTGAGCATAAGTACAGTCAAAAGAAAAGTGTTCCTGTGTGTCCAAAGAGGAGTCACAATCATTCCAAAGGCAGTAACAATCCGCTAAAGACTTTTGCTTATGAGAATTACAAATTCCCAATTTATTATGGCTACTCAGCCAAACCAGATCCCAGACAAAGGGCATCTTGGGGTTATTAAATTGTCTAGAAGTGTGCTCATAACAGACACTGGACATTGTGGAAATTGAAAGTCAGGGCAGAGGTGTTCCATCATGATAAACTGATAGAGCGACTTCCTAGTTGCCATCAATAAAAACACCATAATATATCTTCCATTTTTATCTTCTGGAATGTCACAATTACATAAGCAGGGACAAACGTAGGTTTATGGATAACCCAGAGATCAGTGGATTGGCAGTCAGGGATATATACCTTCAACCATGCCTGAACAGCTGGGGACCAAAGAGATGAGGCTTGTCATAGTGACGGGCGACACATTAGTAGAAAATAAAATACTGAAGAGAAAAACCAGGGCATTTAACGTGTTAAACCCACCCTTTGCCTTGGCCTATATGTAATGTCCCTCATAACAAGGTTGAGCCTGCTGCTCCAAACTACCCGAAAGAACACACTACAAAGCCTGGTCTCGAGACAAAGGGGGGGGCATATTTAACAAATGAAAAGACCAACACTAAAAGTCTTAATCAACAATACCCTTTTAGCTGGCTGAGGTTTGAGGCATGGGATGCCACACCTCACACCACGCCAGCGCCTGGATTCGGAATGAGCCTAGGCCACTGAGGGTCAGCAGAGGGTGAGAGAGGGTAGAGCACCAATAGGGCAGCTCTCCTCTCTCGGGAGGGATAGAGGGACAGCCCAGCACTGCAGCAGCCCTGGTGGAAGCCAGAGGCACTGTTACACCTAGGGCTTGGAAAGGGATGCAGAGCCACAGCGGACATCGGTGAAGCGTTGTGTATGTCCGGGATCTGGGGAGGAGGAAGGGTATAACTAAGCACAAAAAAACCATCCCTTGGGATGAGCGAAGGCACCTCCCCCAGCCACACTCAATCATTGGATCCTCACCTCTCTCTCTCTCTCTCTCTCTCTCTCTCTCTCTAGGGGCTGTACGAGAACACATGCTTGTAGATAGAGCACCCTGGGTGGGTAGGGCAGCCATTCCTCGGGGGGCTCAGAACCGGGGCTGTGCAGTCCAAGCAGGAGAGAGGGAGGACAGCCTCAGGTGGGAGGTAGAGCTGGGATGGCGGAAGGTGGCTGGAGAGAGTTCCACAGGCAGGTGAAGGGGAGAAAAGAATGAAAAAAAGATACCCTTTAAACTTCAAAATATGAGCAGCATTCCATTTATGCACCATAATCAGGGCTTTCTGCATACAAGCCTTCCAATTTAAAACAACCATCTCAAAAGCACCATACAGTATGCCCAGAATTTTGATGTCAGAAGACAATACAGGGACAGTGGTGATATCTACAGGATGGGAAAACCTGCTCCACCCAACGAGAAGCCCCTACTCTTGCTATAATTAATACTAGAGGAGGATAAATCATTAGGTATCTAACAAGTAGTGCAATGCCAGTCCTTCAGTCACAGAGCACAATAATCAACCCACATCTTCTGCATAAGCCATAACCTTCAGAGGAGCAGTCAGGTGCAGTCCCCACAAGGAAGTAACAGCTATGAATGTTCCATAAGAGGGGTCCAAACAAAAACATACTAAAGTGGGCTCAGAGGCAACCTTCATGGAGCCATTTCCACAGAACACAAGGAGAGCCAAACAACCCATTAATTAAGGGCAACCCGAAGCTTGACTATATAGGCTATGCAGCCAAATCACAAACAAAGAAGCCATGCAAAAAACACAATACCCGAAAAAGATATTTGTGAGAGACCCTGTCAAATGCTTTCTCCTGATCCAAGCTAAGCACAAAGCCATTTAGCCTGTGCTCTGCCCTATGGCTGAAAATTTCCTGGGGTGAGCAAGTTATCCTGTACGCATCTATGAGATACAGAGCAGTTTGAAATGGGCTGATCAAAATTGACGCACCCCTACCCAAATGTGCTGCAAGAACCTTGGTTAGATCTTGTAGCCCACATTCAGAAGACTCAAAGGTCTCCAGTTACAAAGTCAGCCTTATCACCCCCACTTAAAAATGTAAACAAGTATAGCCTGAGACATGGAGGCAGGAAATACATCCCAGTCCAGGCAGTCATTATACATGGCTGCAAACACACCTGCCAAGGGCTCCTGAAAACACTTATAAAACTCAGGACTCAGACCATCTGTGCAGGGGGCCATGTTCAGCTTCAGCGAGGCAATACTCCAGAGTACCTTAGCAGCAGAAACAGGGGCCTCCAGGGACCGAGCCTCAGCATCAGGCAAGACAGGAAAAGCTAAGCAGGAAAGAAAAGACCAATCAGACTTAGGCTGGGAACCGTGGAAAAGGTAGTCTTCATAAAATCTGAAGTAACTCATAAAACGTCTCAACCTGTACAAACCACCTGTCCAGTACAATCATACAAGGACCTCATGGTCCTGCTGTCCACTATTGCCTGCAATCCTTAAAGGATTAAACATTTGGGAAAACACTGTGTACCAAAATGCACCCTCTTGTTGATGGGATTGACATCATATCTGCCTGAAGTGAGTGAATTTGGGAGCTAAAGTCCTGTCCTGAGAGTTCAGCTACAGAAAACACTTTCTGTAACTGATCCCATAGAGCCAAGTATCGAAAATACTCACCAGTTGCCTTGTGACTAATATAATGTTTAAACAAAGCTCTAAAATGAGTCTTACTATGAATCCACCAATCAGCCAAGTTATCATATGGATATTGTACAGAAAGTGCGGGCTGACCACAGGAGAATCCACTTGGCTATCAATAGTCGGTCATGCAAAATAGCCATAATCAGTCTCCAGGGCCCTTACCATGTGTCGGGGCACCAGTCCAGGTAAGGGTACAAGACAGTGGCATATGATCAGAGAATTTCATCCCACTGGTGTGTGCTTCTACAACTATCAAAGGCTGTGAGACAAAAGGTAATCAATTGAGTAGACAATGAGCCATGAACATATGTCCACCCCAGTAGAATGCCAAACCCTATAAGTGTCCGTAAGGAACACAGTCAGGAGAACTTAATTCAAGCAGTTAGAATCAGAAAAATAGTTTGTCTATCTGCAAACCTCTGTCAGCCCATGCAAAACTACAATTAAAATCCCCATCCCACACAACCAAGTGGAAGCGTGCAACAAAGGCTGAATTGACTGAAACAGGGACACCTGGCCAGCCTTCCACTGTGGAGCACACACAGTGATAAGGTGGAGTCTGTCCTGTCTAAATGTGACATCCACATCTTGGCATGGCCATGGAATATGTCAACCATATGACAATCAATCTAGATAGATCAACTGTGTACTCCCAGTCGAAGCTTATACGTGTATTTTTGTATGATTTTAAATAATTGTACTGTTTTATATTGTATAGCGTCCATAGTCTCTGGAATTGGGCACTTTAGAAACAGAGTATTATCTATCTATCTATCTAGAAGCATGAAAATCAGAGGAATTAAATAAGCTTCCAGCTCATCACAACAGTGTTCATCAATGGACCAAAGAGGGTCCCTTTATCCACAATTGTACGCCTGAGTCAATTCAAATCTTGATTTTATATGGGTATTCTACAGAAAATGCATGAGCCACAAGTGACTGCAAGAAAATGAGTGTCAACTGCTTCTTACCATAGCTTTTTTTTATCACAGCTATTTTTATCTCCCAGCTGCAGCACACTCCAGCTTGGGGCATCCAGCCTCTAGCTCTGCATGGTTGTGCCCAGCCATTTTTCCTCCAGTTGGCCCTCTTTGGAGCAAGGATATGCAATGATGTTCAGGCACTACATGCCGAAGTCTGCCAAGCTCCCTCTATGTCACCGATGCTAGTAGTGCCCCAGGCATCCCTGGGGGCTGCTACAGTGCAGTGAAGTGCCCTAGCCCATCCCAGGACTAGGAAAGCAGTCCACGGATGCTCGATCCTAGTCCTCCCTGGCCGACCCCCGGCGACTCAGGCGTATTCCCAAACCTGGGTCTCCAGCGTGGCGCAAGGTGTGGTATCCAGCACCTCAACCCTCAGCACCACCAGGCCAGCGTTATCATAGCTTTTAAACTATTAACATTAATAGTAGCCACCTGGAGGGATCCCATCAAGAGCAGTGAGAAAATAGAAGCACAACATAAATCATTTAAGCACATCCTGTGATACAGTTCTTCACCTATCCTCCAAAGGAGGGTCTGTTCAATCTGAGGGTGGTCTATATTCAAGGAATAATCCATTTGGGAGGATGGAACAGAGAGACTCTGAGTCCCCATCCTCAAGATCTGTGTCACCCCATGAAACCAGTTTGGTCAGGGCCCCAAACTTATTCTTGTAGATTAAAGCAGCTGCAGCCTTTTCTTCTGCAGCAAGGAAGTACGGACATGTCTGAACCTCCACTTTGTCCCTTTGAGGGGACCAGAACAAACTCATCCAGGATGGAGGGGCATGGTTTGTGGAGGTACAGGAGAGGATGAAAGAATCAATACTGGTTAACTGTCCACCAGTCAAAGTACAGGCATAGCAGGACCAGGGCTCCCAGAGAACATATCAGGGTCAGTGTCCACGGGGGGTGGCAGGGACCATTAACCTGTACCGTGAGGCTGAGCCAAGAGGGAAGTCACAAGGAGGCTCTGATGGAGTAGGTGGGAACCAATTCCCTGGTTGCCTGCAGGGTCTGGGGTCTAGTGCTGTTGCTGAGCTTGAGAGACTATGTCCTCCTGTAGAGGGACAGCCCCTTGTTGTGGGACACCCAGGGCATGTAGCATAAGACCCTGCCTGTTGCATAAGTTATAACAAAATCATTTAGGAAATCCTTGGCTAGATGACCAAAGACAAGGCAATGACTACACCGAACACTGTCACAGGCATTACTGAAATGGGTGTGAAAGACACATTTAAAGCAAGTCTTGGACTGGTCTTGATAGAAAAATGCACCCCAGTCCCTACCCAAATAAAAGGTGCAAGGTAAATGCATAACCCCAAGATCTGACTGCAACAATTTAACTCGGATCCGCCACCCTCAGTTCATATCTCTTCTGAATCTATCAGAGGTTCTGAGCAATCCAGGACTTCACATAGTCTGTGCAACCAGCTCAAGATATCTGCAATGTTCACCCCACATTGTGGAAAAACACAGTAAGAGTCCGAATAGTAGATTGAGTTAATGGAACTGGCAAGAAAGGGGTCCACAAAGGCAAATTTTTATGTGTGTTATAAAGGGCCCAAAATTTGTCAAGACTCGAAATAAGTTTAAAGCTGACATCATAGCTAGAATCCACCACATTAACCAAAACATAAATGTCAGAAGCCCTAAAAAGCAAGAGTTTTTTAGTAACTTCCTGGTCACATAAAACCAGCCAGGGGAAAGTCCAAGCTGCCTTTATAGACCAGACAGACAGCATTCTGACACAGGGCTGGCTCCCTCAGGCTTGAAACAGGTCAGCAAATTGTCATGGCCAGGCAGGAGGTTGCACAGTCTGTGAGGGGAGGGGATAAATCAGACTCAAGCAATGAACTGTAGTGAAAGGTGCTGAAGTAGCACAATCCAGGACCATTGAGTACCTTCATCCAACAAAGCTGGGACTACAATAAAATTGGCATCCTGAGAAACAGAGGGTGCAGGACATCATACTAGAGGCCCTGCAAGCAAGATGGGAAAGGAGGGCTGTGAACCAGGCAAAGACAGGCACTCAAATCCAGAACCGAGGCAA
Organism: Neoceratodus forsteri; assembly: GCA_016271365.2. Taxonomy (NCBI): domain Eukaryota; kingdom Metazoa; phylum Chordata; order Ceratodontiformes; family Ceratodontidae; genus Neoceratodus; species Neoceratodus forsteri. The sequence goes on along the minus strand of CM028133.1, from coordinate 743,309,803 downwards.
AACTAGCTAAGGGAGGGTCTGATGTCTACCCAGTAGGAAGCATAGGGGTGACAGTCAGGCTGGCAGGCAGGGGTGCATGAGGAGAAGCTGCAGGCAAGCCAGCAACAGTGGCCTGGTGCCTCTGCACCACAGGGTCCGTAGCATCCAGGACCCAAATCCCAGCATCAGTTGGACACCAGCCAGCATCCGTGAGGGAGCTCTCTGGTGTCCAAAGCTCCCTGCCTCCTGAGTGTACAACTCCAGGAGATCACCAGGGCATACAAGCACCTGGGGAAACAAATGATTCCTCAAAAGTACCAACTTCAGCAGCAACTGATGCTGCAGAAAACAGCATCAGCAACCATGTTGACCAGGCTCTAGGCACCATGAGAGAAGGAGAAGTAGAAATCATACAGTGTACTGCTTGTTCAAAGCAGATTCCTCCATGCAAAGCTGGGCCAACAAGGCATCCTTCCTGAAGGCATGCTGCAATACAGCTCCTGTTCAGCCTCTTGAATTCCAGAGACACTCACACTATCAACAGCCGCTGTTGATCCAAGACAACAGTGTGCTGAAGTAAATTCCATAGAAGTCTCCAAACACATCAAAGCCTCACAGAAGCAGCAACTTGGGCAGGCAAAGTCCCCAGTCACCTGAAGCAGAGCAGCCGCTGCTCCAATGTCCATGACATCTGCCACTTTGATCCATGATCAAGGGCCCTACCAGTGAGTATGGGAATTTCCCAGTGTCATGGCCAAATTCACCCTTTTACTAAAAATACCACCAACAACTTAATCTGGTTCAATTTCAGTTAGTTTCCATCTGTATCCACCCCACCCCTGAGGCAAGGCTAAAAATAGGCAGAACTGTCTAGCCCTCCTTCCCTGTCAACAAAAAACTAAATAAAATTAAATAAATAAATGTCTGACCCAGGCAGGACAACTTGTCTGAGCACAGCAGAATCCAAGATATACCCCAAAATAGTCAGAAAATGTATGTCAGATAATTTATATAAAAAAGTCCTACGATCAAATGTAAGTTCTAAAACAAAATAAGAAACTGTGCAGTGAGCACTTACGTTAGACCCAGCTGGGACACAGATGAGAAGCACCAAAAGTAAGCACTAAAAGCTCAAACATAAAGACTGTGCCAGCCCAAAAAAACTGTGATCTGAGCCGCAGAGGGAGTTAGGCCTGGTAATCCTGCAGTTTGATGCTTCAAACCTGCCCCCCACCCCGCTCCTGAATCAGTCAAATAAATCATAGCAGGATTTTCTAAAAATAGATAAACTCTAATTTTTTTTTCAACTTTCTTCATGCCCTCTTGCTGGTTACCTGATCTCTCTGGTGAGATTTCTCAGCTTAACCTGTTCCCGCACACCTGAAGACCCAGCCATACTCTTCCTGGTTTGGGCCTGTCTCCTCTCCAGCTTTCCACTGGCCACCCGACCCCTGTATTTGAGCCCCCAGGCAGAACCACCGACTCCTACTTGGTGTTCTATCTGAAATCTAGTAGAGCGACCATGGAGTGGAGGAAGAACCAGGATTGGGCCAGAAGGAACCAGCATTGTGTGTGTGAGCCACTCACTATACCCACCTTTATCTGTCAGGCATCCAGGACTTTTTCCCTTTTCTGTCCCGCCCTATTGGCTCTGTCATGCAATGCACAGCAGCATAAATGCCACCGCTGCCAATCTCCCTGCTAGAAATCCCTCCCTCTCAGGAAAGGAGAACAGTCCTCTGAATGCTCAATCCTTTCCTCCACTGCCCCCCAACAGCCCGAGTCCATTCCTGAACCCAGGTCACTGGCATGGAGCAAGGTGTGGTATCCAGCCCAGGCCAGAGCATAACTAAAACTCTTGTTTGAAATAGTTCAGTCTCTGGTACTAACAGTCTTGTAACACAGACTGCAGAAGAACACCAGAGAAAAGACTTTTTAAATCCTTTTTAGATTCTTTTAATACAGATCAATAAATTAAAAGTAATTGGAGACAAAAACAAATACTCACCACATAAGGCTGCAAAATCACAATTTTTTATTTTACTCACATAAAAAGTGAATAGAATTCAAAAATACCTCCACAGTTAGTCCACCACAGTCCATTGTTGCTACTGAACCCCAGCTGGCTTTGCAACTAGTGCGCCATCAGGGGATTCTAAATACAAAACAAAATTCACTTCTGCCACAGTATGAGCAGCCTGCTCAGCCTTGCTTCTCACGCTCCCCAGTACCTGCTGCTCCCATACTTGTCAGCCATCCTTTTGTCCATAGCGCCCTGGTGCGCTTATTGTCCTTTGACGGGTTCCTAGTGGTTTCCTTCCTTCACCTTCTCCGCTGGTTCTCCACTGCTGCTTGAAACACACACACACACACACACACACACACACACACACACAAACACACACACACACAAAGCCTAAGGAAAGTCATAGAATGCTAGGAGACCAGTCACAATGGTAGGGGTGCAGGCAATGTGTCTGCTGTGGCCAGCATTTTAGGCTGGTCTCTGGGTTCCCCATCAATATATATTTTCAGTAGATCTTTTGTTACATTTAAGCAATAATGCCCTCCAGGGTGTGTGTCTTGCTGGGATAACGCCACTCTCAGGTGGTTGGGTGCGAGAACAGCAGGCTGAGTGCATCAAACAACTGAGGCATGACATTATCCCAAATGACACACACCCTGAGGGCATTATTGCTATTATACAATGGCTCGTTGTTATATATAAAATAAAAAATAATTTTAAAGAATGTTTTATTAGTGTGGAAAATATTATTGTTTCTTAAGAGGAGATGCAAAAAGCTCTAGGTCCAAAAATCATCAAGCTCCTCATCCAAAAAATCATCTACAGGTTCACAGTGAGGCTGAGACTAGACCCATGATGTTGTACTGGATAACATCCGGTCCAGCCCAGACTTGACCAATCAGAGTCCAGGATTTTTCTTGCCATTGTATAATTTTTCATAACACCGAAGCCTTTGCTCTGTTTATCATATCGTATACTTTTCAATTAAGTCTAGAGCATTAGTTCTCACACTTTGTGATAGCGAGCCTCCCAAGCCAAGAAAAGACAGAGCCTCTCAAATTCGGAAAAACCATGGCCTCCCCAAAAAAAAAATCCTACTTTGCAAGTACACCAGGAGTAAGTGAAACTAATAAAGCTGACTGAGTATATTCTCTTTATTCAACTTATTGCTCCCACCACTGACCGGCACCCCAGGTTATACTTGTTCCTTTTTCTGACTCCTGTGCCCTTGTTACTCTGTTTCCTCTCTATCTGGAACAACCAAACCTAGCCTCTTATCTCTCCCTCTACCCTGTTGTTAAGCAACTTCCTGTATGCTTCCCTCAGGTCACACCTGAAAACATGCAGGATCACTATGCTTACCCAGTCATTCATTTACATATAAATACCTTCTACAGAAATGAGCCTTGACTCAGTGTGCCTTTCCAAGTCACTAATTTGCATATAAATACCTATTGTAGAAACAAGCCTAGACTCAGCATGTCTTCCCAGGCATTAATTTACAAAAAATACATACCTATAAACAAGATTTGGCTCAATGGGAACTTCCTGGTTACAAATTTGTGCATAGGTAAAGAAATTCACCTGCAATTATCCATATTTAATTTGTTTTATCCTTTCACAGAAAACAGCCAAAACTTACAATTTAAATACTGTACTTTCTCAGACTTGACTGGGCCTCCCTGGAACAATTTGGGGCCTCCTTGGGAGGCTGGCCTCTCATTTGAGAACCACTGGTCTAGAGCAGATGCACCTCCTGAATGGTGTGATCCCACTTTATTCTGATTTTGAAGTAAGCCAGTGAAGATTGATAGATCATCGCTGGTCACAATGTGGGTGGGATAGGATACAGATTTTCCTGATTTCAGATTACAGGAATTAAAATAATCGAGCTCCACAGTCACCCTCAAATGCTGAGAGCTTTAATAAAGAATGGAGGACCAACTTCTTCTAACTGCACAGTAGTTCTAACTCTCATACTTTCCTTTAACTGAATATTTAAATGTATGTATCTGTGTGGGTATCAATCCATGGTGGCAGGTCCTCTAGCCCCAGATGGAAACTATGTCAGCACATCTTGGAACAATATCTGCAAACCTATATTTAGATATGCTTAGTTATCTCTTCCATATCGGAAGTGATCTTTCTTCTTCTCGCAGCACCACAATCACACACACCCTTGGGCCCAGCATACAAGCCTCCAGTGCTGATTGTTCATCACAGTTGTTTTTTCCTTTGTTCGAGCTGGTTCTGCCGCAACTGCTTTCAGCCACATGGTTATGGCACCCTCCTTCTGCTGCTCCAGTGTTTTTGTTTGGTGTCCTGGCAGCAGCAATCACCTTTAATCAGGTGTGCAAGGGTTTTCACTATGCTTAGTTTTAAGACTCCAGATTGCTCCCCCACCCCCACCCCCACCCTGTGCCAGTATGATCCTAGGCCAGTTAAGCTGATAGTTTAAAAAAAAGTAAATAAGCAAAGAAATAACAAATAAATAGATCAATTATTTTATTTATTTTTTTATTTCAAAGATTTCACCAGGAAAGGCATACTGAGCGGAAAACAGCTAGTTTCCAGATGCATTCTGGGGAAAGGGAACAGGAGAGTGATATAAACAATCAGTAATTACATGGCAGGTAAAAGAATGAATAAGCAACACTAATCTATAAACATATAAGCATACAATATATAAACATACAAGCATTTATACAATATTTGTGCAGTTTCTTTAAACCTATATATCACCCAGTTCTCAGTTGATAGATCGGTGGTTTTGGTAAAGTGCATGCTTGCCTGTTCGTATTTGTACTGCTAAGCTGGGAGCATTCATATAAAACAAATATATACATATTTATGACTATTGAATAAAATGAATTCCCAAATCTCCAATACCCAGTCAGCACCAAGGGGGTCGTGTTGCATCCACTGCTGCCCGTTGCAGCCATGCCATGTCCTCTCTGCCCTGTATTTCTTCTCCTCCTTCTTCTTTTTGCTTTAGTTGTTGATTTCTATGGAAAGCCATAGGTAGGAGTTTGAGCTAGGGAGCATGACTGAAGGGTTACATCGAGGTTGGCAGGCTAAGTACTGCTTTGCAGGAGATGGCAGGAGGGAGGTGGAAGGACTGTCTCTCTTGCGGCAGTCTGACTTCATAGGAGATGGGAGGAGGACAAGCTTCATGGAGGTGGTAGAGCAGACTCCATGGGAGGTAAGAGGGCTGTTATTGCAGGATGGTGCATGGTGATGGGAGATGACCTGCATTTAGAGGCAGTAGGCAGGTAGGTTGTAGAAAAAGCTCTGGTAGTATGCCAGGGGTATCAAAGAAAAACAATAATAAGTAAAAACTATCCATATCACTACATCAATAAATAAATAGAAAATTAAGAAATAGAGAGGTAAGGAGGGGCTGGAAGGCAGCAATGCTATAGAAAACAGGACATAAGGTTCACTGCATGAAAGGTAACATAGAAACATAGAAACATAGAATTTGATGGCAGATAAGGACCGCTTGGCCCACCTAGTCTGCCCATTTTCCTATCTAACAGATCAGCTGCAGATCCTAGTTAACCAACAGCTGACTTCCTCCCACCCCCACTAGATCGCCTTATGTCTGTCCCATGCATTCTTGAATTCCTCCACTGTTCTTGACTCCACGACTCCTCAGGGAGGCTGTTCCATGCATCCACAATCCTCTCCATGAAAAATACTTCCTCACATTACTTCTGAGCCGCCCCTCTATCTTCAAATTGTGCCCCTTGTTCCTGCACATCTCTTTTTTCTGAAAGATGCTACCTCTTGGTTTTTGTTGATTCCTTGAGGTACTTGAAAGTTTCTATTATGTCCCTCCTCCTTCTTTCCTCAAGGGTAGTAATAGTTTGCTTTCTCTTGCACCAGCATAGGTTTCACTATCATCTGGCATCACTTTGTCACAACTTTTAGTTAAGGTATGGCATCCAAGCAAGTACAACAAGTGCAGGAAGATCAGGTAATCCCTGGGACACACTCCTGTGTATTAGAAGACCAGACAAGACCTTCAATGATGCCATCCAGCAGCTGAAGGAGTTCAGGAGCCCAACTGAATGCAGTTGGTGTCTGAAATGCAGCTGGGGCTGCAAATCATCACCGAACTGGCCAGCAGATTTATCTGGGTCTCGTGCTGGCAGCAGGGACACAGTTTGCCACCAGGAGGTCAAGAAGGGTGGGTACCCAGTGACAGCCTTCCACACACCTCTTAAAGTCAATGGAACAGTAGCCCAAAGGTAGGAGGAAGGACAGCAAGCCAGCCAGGCGCAAGTCACAGACACTGGTGGATGAGAGATGGCAACAGGTGACAACAGATCAAACAGCGGGTGGAATAACTGCTCGGCACCACTTCAGCTCCAGATTCACAATGACTCAGGGAACAGGATGCCAGGGACCAGGCTGGCCAAGTGGAACAGGTACCCTTGGGTGAATATGATGGGATCAGACAGTGGACTCATCATCCATTTTGGTAGGTGATGATCAGGTCAAGGGTGATGACTAGGTGGGGAAGAGAGAGAGTCCCCAGCAACAGGGGCATTTGAGTTAGAGGGTTATTCCTTAAGAAGACCATATATCAGAATATGGCAGGCCAGGAAACACATTCAGACCGGGAAGTTGGGAGCAGTCACACATTGGCTCAGCAGAGGACGAAATATAGAAACATAGACTTTGACAGCAGATAAGGACTGCTTGGCCCACCCAGTCTGCCCATTTCTCTACCTATTGGATAAGCTGAAGATCCTAGTTAACCAACAACCTACTTCTTAAACTCCACCAAAATTGTCTTATGTCTGTCTCATGCATTCTTGAATTCCCCACTGTTTTTGAATCCACGACTGCCTCAGGAAGGCCGCTCCATGCACCCACCACCCTCTCCATGAAAAAATACTACCTCACATTGCCCTGAGATGTCCCCTCTATCTTCAAATTGTGCCCTTTTATTCTTACGTTATCTCATTTTCTGAAAGATGCTACCCTCTTAGAATTTGTTGATTTCCTTGAGGTATTTGAAAGTTTCTATCATGTCCCTCCTCTCTCTCCTTTCCTCGAGGGTATAGATATTAAGCTCCATATATTACATAATTCTTTCCTTCAAACATTACTGAAGGAAAGAATAGTACAATATATGGAAGCAAATGGAAAACTGGACCCAAGAGCATGGCTTCTCAGCAGGGAGGTCATGCCAGACAAACTTGATTGATTTCTTTGACTGGGTGACCAGAATGGTGGATGAGGATGGAGCAGTAGACAAAGTGTAGCTGGACTTCAATAAGGCATTCGAGTCTGGTACACATAGAAGACTAATAAACAAGCTGGAACACACTGAAGTGAAGCATAAAATAATCAGTCGGGTTAGGAACTGTCTCCAGGGAGAACCCAAAGGGTCATGGTAAATGGCACTCTGTCAGAGCAAGGCCAGGTAACCAGCAGAGTCCCCAGGATCAGCACTTGGGACAATTCTATTTAACATATTCTTCAGCTTACATCGCTGATGGATTGGAGGAAAAGGTATGCCTGTTCACAGATGACACCAAGCTCTGCAACAGAGTAGACACACAAGAGGGGCCACTGGAATGGAATCTGATCTAAAACAGCTGGAAGAATGACCAAAACAAAGGCAGTTGAAACTCAGTGCCAAGAAGTGTAAAGTTATGCACCTGGGAGAAAGAACCCAGGCAGGAAATATACCGTAGGAGGGAACAACTGACAGAAACTAAGGTTGGGAGGATCTAGGAGTACTCACATCTGATGATTTAAAACAATCAGGCAATGCAAAAGGAGCACAGAAAGCTAAAGGCATCCTAGGATGCATGGGTGAGGGGTATCATGAGTAGAAAAGCAAGGCAATAATACTGCTGTACATGTCCTTGGTGAGGCCACACCTAAAGTATTGCATGCAGTTCTGAAGACCACACCTCAAGAAAAACACAGATTGTCTGGAGATCGTTCAGAGATGAGCTAAGAAGATGACTCACAGACTTCATCAAGAACTGTATGAGTCAAGACTCAACCATCTCAAAATGTACTCAATGGAAAGGAAGAGTGACAGGGAGATATGACTAAGACATTCAAATACCTCAAGGAATTAATTCAGTACAAACTCAGGACCTTTTCAGAGAAAGCTTGTCTACACTAACAAGGGGCACAACATGAGCCTACATGAGGTGGATTCAAAACCAACATCACAAAGTTTTTCTTCACCAAAAGGGTGGTGGAGCCTTGGAACAGTCTGCCCCAGAAGATGTGGCAGCAAAGACAGTTAGAGAGTTCAAGCTAGCATAGGATATGCACTGCAGAAACTTTGGAAGGAAAAAGACTGAAGGGTAGCCCACGTGGCAGACTAAATGGATCATACAGTCCCTCTGCTAGCACTTTCCTATATTCTATGTTTTCACTGGGAATTGAGCTGGACACTATAAACATGGTCTCCAGACTTCTGCAGGAGAAGGTTAAGACTTTGAGGCTGATGTTGGGAGAAGTGAGTGGAGTTTAGAAGGTCACCCTAGTGCAGTTACAGTTCCTTCTGGGGCATTTGAATTTTGCTTGCCAGGCTATCAGCCCAGGAAGGCCTTTCCCTAGGAGGCTGGCAGCTGTGACAGCCAGCTCCATGAGCCATATAATCATATCAGGGTATCGAGCAGGGAATTCAGTTAGCTCCATGTTGGGAGTACTTGACTTCCAAAATAAGGTAAAACTTCCAAAATTCTAGAAGCAACTGACTTCAAGTGCAAAAAGAGAAAATAGATGACTTCTAAAATGCAGGTATGGAAGTAAGAAGTGATTTATTTTATGAAAGAATTTGTATTTACCACTAGTATTTAAAATAACACCAATAAATTGCTCCTTTCTAGAATACTGACTTCCAAGATATGAGATTCTGGAAGTACTTTGACTTCAAAAACTGGGTTGACTTCAGATTTTGACTCATGGAACTTTTAGACTTCCACTAGTAATAAATTAAAAGAACCCTGGTCATAGGGAATGAGAACTGACCTCAAAGTGTGGGAATTGTTTTTGCAGGATTTTTATAATGCAGCTATTTGCAGGATAGGCAGGGACTCACAAGATATTGTATCTAGAAACATAGAAACATAGAATTTGACGGCAGATAAGGACCACTTGGCCCACCCAGTCTGCTCATTTCCCTACCTGATGGATAAGCTGCAGATCCTAGTTAACCAGCAGCCTACTTCTTCCTACCCCCACCCCTAGAATTGCCTTATGACTGTCCCATGCATGCTTGAATTCCACCACTGTTTGTGACTCCACAACCTGCTCTGGAAGGCTGTTCCATACATCCACCACCCTCTCTGTGAAAAAATGCTTCCTTAAATTACCTCTGAGCCGCCCCCCTTCTATCTAGGTGGCCTTGTTCTTGCACACCTCTTTTTTTGAAAGATGCTACCCTCTTGGACTTTGTTGGATTCCCTTGAGGTACTTGAAAGTTTCTATCATGTCCCCTCTCCCTCCTTTCTCGAGGCTATACATATTAAGCTCCTTAAGTCTCTCTTCATATATCTTCCTGCAGACCCTGCACCATTTTAGTTGCCCTCCTCTGGACAGCTTCCATCCTGTCTATGTCTTTATGGAGATTGGGTCTCCAGAACTGCCAGTAGCTCAGATGTGGTCTCACTAGCTGTCTGTACAGAGGGATAATAACTTCCTGTTTTCTACTGGTGATGCCTCTCCCTATGCATCCCAGAATCCCCAGCCTCCTTGCTCCTCTCACATTGCTTGCCCACCTTTAGGTCATCTGATATGATACCCCCAGGTCCCTTTCCATTTTTGTTGTTAGTATCTCACCCCCATTGTGTACTTTTTCCTGGGTTTTGTTTCCAGGTGCATTACCTTGCACTTTAGCATTGAATCTAAGCTGCTACATTTGACCATTCCTCTAACCTTGCCAAGTCCCTTCTCATCCTTTCCACTCCACCTTGTGCATCAACTCTGTTGCAGATCTTTGTGTCATCTGCAAAGAGACATATTTTTCTTCCAGTCCCTCTTGCAATATCACTTATAAAGACATTGAAGAGGACTGGTCCTAATACTGAACCCTGTGGTACCTCACTACTAACCCCCTTTTTTCAGAGTGACTCATTTACTATTACCTCTGTGTCCCATTCTCCAGCCAATTTTTTACCCAGGCTGTCATCTTGGGACCCACTCCCAGGCTGGCTAACTTGTATATTAATCTTTTGTGTGGACTGTGTCAAATGCCTTGCTAAAGTCTAGGTAGGCCATGTCCACAGCCCCTCCCTGATCAACTACTTTGGTCACCCAGTCAAAGAAATCTATCAGATTTGTCTGGCATGACCTTCCCGCGAAAATCCATGCTGCCTTGGGTCCTGTGCTCCTCTGGCCTCTAGATATTTAACAGTTCTTTCCTTCAGAAGTGATTCCATCATTTTCCCTACCACTGAGGTTAAACTAACAGGTCTGTAGTTTCCTGCTTCTGCCTTGCTCCCACTTTGTGAAGGAGATCACATCTGCCCTCCTCCAGTCCTCAGGTACCACCCCATCCTCCCATGATTTGTTAAAGACGGTAGTCAGTGGTGTCACTAGTTCTACCCTCAGTTCTTTTAGAATTCTGGGATGAATCCCATCAGGCCCCATTGCTTTGTCCACCTTCAGTTTTAAGAGTTCTTCAGAACCCTTTCTTCTGTAAATGGGCTGGTATCAACTTCTGTATCCAGAGTGTTTCTACTGTTTGTTTTAGGTACCTCCCCTCTTCCTTTGTAAATACTGAGCAAAACTATTTGTTTAGTATCTCTGCCTTTTCACAGTCACCCTCTGCCCTCCCTCCCTCCCTTTATTAAGCCTCACTATCCCTCCCTTGGTCTTCCTTAGCTCCCTGATGTACCTATAAAGGTTTTATCCCCTTCTTAACTGAGTTGGCTATCTTTTCCTCGGTTTGGGCCTTTGCTGTTCTGACTGCCTTCCCAGCTTCCTTTTGCTTTAACTGATACAGTTCTCTGTCCTGTTCCTTCTGTGATTCCTTGTACTTCCTGAATGCTTTCTTTTCTCTTGAACCTTCACTGCCACTTCCTTTGAGAACCATAGTGGTTTCTTACCTCGTTTCATTTTGTTTATTTGCCTTACACAAAGGCTTGATACCTCTGTGATGGCAGTTTTATTATTCCCATTGTTCTTCTACCCCTCCTTCCTGCCCATTTGCTAGTGCATTCCTTAGGCACTCACCCATTTTGACAAAGTCAGCCCTCCTAAAATCCAGTACCTTTGTCTTTGTATGGCTTGACTCTATTGCTGTTTATTGTGAACCATACTGTTCGATGGTCGCTAGTTCCCAGATGGCTACCCACTTCTACATCTGTGATCCTCTCTTCATCTCCATTTGAGAGAACCAGGTCTAAGATTGCTCCCTCTCGAGTGGGCTCCAATACTAGTTGTCTAAGGCATGCCCCCTGTAGGGCATTTACAATAACCCACTCTTAGAAGTGGCTGCTGCAACTGCACTCCAGTTAACATCTGGCATATTCAGATCACCCATCAGCAATATCTCCCCTTTTTCTGCCATTCTAAGTATACTTTCTATCATTTCCTGTCCATTTCTCCTGAGAAGGGGGTCTGTATACAACCCTGTGCATATTGTGGTGCCATTGTCGGTCTCCAAATTCACCCACAGTGCTTCTTCTCCTCCCTGTTTACCTTTTGTTCTGTTGCTTTGATTCCTTCCCTATGTAAAGAGCTACTTCCTCTCTTTACCCTCCCTGTCCCTCCTGTAGATAGTGTATCCTGATATGTTTACATCCCAGTCATGGTTTTGTGTGTACCATGTTTCTGTGACTGCCACAATATCCAGATGTTCCTCCTTCATCAAGGCCACTAATTCAGGAAGCTTGTTACTCAGACTACGGGCATTGGTACTCATTGTCTCCATTTTTGATGGCTTTACCTTCTGTTGCAGCATCCCCCACTGACCTTTCTACCTTGGTCTTTTTCTCATTTAGTACCCTGTTTTGTAGGGGAGGCCGGGATTTTCCTCCATCTTATCAGTGCCTCCCCTTGACTAGTTTAAAAGCTTGCCAATGAAGCATTTAAACCGATTGCTCAAAAGACTTGTTCCTTCCTGGACAGATGCAGACCATCCTGCCAGTATAGGCTGGCGTCCCTCCAGGTGGAACCCAGTCCCCAATGAAGCCAAACCCCTGTGCTCCACACCATTTTTCAACCATTCATTAAACTGCATGGTGCAAAGTACCTCACCTCACTCATGCCATTGACAGGCAGCACCTCTGAGAAGGATACTGTGTGTGCTACTTGTCTTAGGCCCTCCCCATTCTACAAAGTCCTTCTGCACTGCTCTAATCTCATGATGAGCCAAGTCATTTGTCCCTAGGTGGACAATGACGTCCAGCTCAGACTCCCATGCAGCTGTTCCCGTGATCCTGAGGATGCGCCCTGTCCCTCCAAGCCATGGCACCAGGCAGGCACCTTACTTCAGTTTTCCTGCTCCCCCAGTTCTATCCCCCTAATAATTGAGACCCCACCAGGAGTTGCTTCCTTTCCTTGTGGTGTCCTCTGTCTCCTTCCTGTGGGCCTCCTTGTGACAGCTGTCCTCAGCCTCCTTAGTCTCCTCTGTGGGTGCATCCATAGGGGAGCTATGCTCCCCTAGAATGGTGTATGGATTGTGGAGGGAACATCTGACTGGGTGTGCCTCTATTCCACCATCCTCACCCTTCCTGAGCCCACTGTGGTCCAACTGCTGTGTTTTCTTCGCAACCTCTGAGGTAGTGGTGGTGGTCTGGTGCTCCTGGATGGGGAGGTTCCTTCCTACCATCCAGTGTGGCCTGGGGAAGGTTCCCTTACTACTGTCCAGCATGGCCTGAAGATGGGCAACTTCCTCCTCAGGGCAGAGAGTTGTCTGCAAAGTTGTCTGAGAGTTTTCTGGTTATGGATGCCTCAGTAGTTTAGGTTTTGGAGCCTTTTTCCAGGGTGCATGTTTGTGGCACTAGATTGGGTTGAGCAAGGATTTATGAGGCACATCACAATGCTGGAGTTGTTCCCTATCATTGTAGCAGTGAGCATTGGGGACACAAACTGGAAAACCAGTACGTATTGTTATACACAGACACCAGAGCTGTGGCTGACATAATCAACTCTCAAACTTCTTGGTCTAAGAAGGTGATGAGCAGGGCCACTGAATCCACATATTTCACCATTCTCCGAAAATTGAGATGTTCCGCAATTTCTTGCAATTTTGAGTTTTTATATTGAACTGTGTAAAAAATATTAACATTTTGAATAAAATACTCTCAATATATTGACAAGTTTGCATGCAGACTTGGGTTTGGCCAAAATAATGCAGTGCAAGGTAGAGCAAAGTTTTATGTGACACTGATTTCTTTTTGAATCTTTGTCTTGTTTGGTTTCAAAACGCCAAGCATAAGTACTCCTAAACTCTTAACATTTGTTTTGTGTTAAAGCAGTCTATCAGAAAACTTTTGTTGCCACACAGACTGAAACAAAAGATTGGAGAAAAGGTGCAGATTATCCCATTCACTTAAATGGGTGCTAACTATGAAGCCTTTTGTAAGTGGCAGGCAAGTTATTCCTTGTGAGCTCACTTTGATTCAGACTAGTTTTGATTCAAACAGCTGAGGATTTTGGTTGACCCTGTTGATTTTAATCTTGAATAAGCTAGTTGGTAACAGTGATCTTACTCTTAGCAACTACCCCTAGATGCTCACATGCAAAGACTCCAAAAAATCTGACTAAAGTCTAAAACAAGCTATAAAACACAAAATGTATCTGAATATTTATCTTTAACTAAACAAAATCATTGCAGCCAGAGTAAAACAAAGGTAAATTACAGGGTACCCTGACTACTGTATGATGCAGTAAAATATATTGGTATTTTTTTTTTTAATTTTTGGTAACTATGTAAGGCCCACTAGGCACAAGTACCTGTTTTCAGGTACAACCCAGGAGCACTGAGGATGTTAAGTGATTTGTTCAGAATCATACGGTATGCAAGTGGAGGTTGTGAGAATCAAACCCAGGTCTGCTAGATGTCGCTAGCTCATTCACAGTTTGTTACTCTACCTCTAGATTATACTACCAGCCCCAATAACCTCAGATTTAATGTTTAAATATGTGATTTCAATAGTGTATAGCACCTACAGTACAAATTATGATTATTAAACACTTTAACAACATTTTACTAAAACTCAATTATTCACCACTCTGTCTGCTTATTTTTTCTTGTACCAAAGTAGGTGACTTGCTGGCAGAGCACTATAAACAGCTGTTGGTTACGCTCATTATTCTACAGCCAGAAACAAAAAAGATATTTCTTCTGGCTTTATTTAATATTTATTTGCTGCAGCTCACTTTATATAATCTATTTAGCACTGTATGAGGCAGATGTTTTAATTTTGGAAGATAAGCAACACATATGATAGCTTATCGGTTTAATATTCTTGTTAGGAACATAAACTTTTCTTTATGTTTTAAACATATTCAGGTGTTAGTGTATTCATTTAGCAATTTATTCTGACTAATATATGCTGCAGAAAACATTAAAAGATTTATCGTGAAGCACTCAGAGTCTATAGTAGAACCCCACAATTTCCGCATTTTTGCAAAATACCCGTAGTTTTGAGTAACCTTTTCTGCAATTCTCCAGTGGCCCTGGTGATGAGGGTGCTACAAGTGCTTGTTTTATACTGTCTGCAGGAGAACATCATGTTTAGAGCTTGACACCTGCTGGACAGGACAAATGTGAACACTAATGCCTTGTCTCAGTTGTAGTTTTACTGATTCAGATGGCTAGCACCAGTCACATACCTATCACCCACACAGATACTGGAAGCAGTATGCAGTATGGCAGCTGGGGAAGCAAGAAAATTCCATTCAGTACAGCTTTCTGCTGCCTCCTCAAAGAGGAGAAAATATGCAGGTAGTTTCTCAACTTCTGTTGACTTATGCAGGCACAAGGAAAGCATGTATTTGCATGAAGCCCAGATACAGGTCCAGGACTACGTCCCACACTTGATACAGTTTGGCAGGGCTCCAGCGTCAATTTGGTCATATTTAGGCAGGGTTAGCCTTTGGGAGGGCACAGGTTTCAAAACCAACCAACACCTTCACAACTGGGAAGATGTTGGAGGGCTGGGCCAGATCTAGGGAAAAACACAGGACATCAAGAAGCCCATTGACCTCCGGGAACTGTCTGAAATACTACACGCATTGGGCATAATCTGCAGCTCAAGGTATGAGATCAAGCTGTTCAGAGCATTGTTTTTGTGCATTCTTCAGATCCTTCTGCATATCAGAACTGGTCCCTGAGTCTAACATGGCTGGACTGGGGGTTAACCTCCAATCTAGCATCATCACATTGTCGCAGGACAGGGTATGTTTTCTGCTTCGCAGGTCCAAGACAACTTAGTGTAGACCACCTACATCCATAACTCTGTTCGAAGCAGATGTGGGTGACATCTGTCCATAGTCTTTGATGTGAGACTATCTAGCTGACAGACTCTGTCATGAAGGGCATCTCTTCATACATGGGGACAGAAAGCCAGACACAAGGCATCAGTTCACTGCCATTCTTCGGAAGGGATTATGGTTCATGGGCAGAGACATTAAATAATTTGATACATGCTCTTCTACAATTGGGAGGCTAAGGAGGCAGCTAAATTAGGAATTAGGGAGGAAGAGATAAAGAAGGTTGGCAGATGGGTATCCAGTGCTTTTAAATTATATATTAGGGCTCATTCAGGCACATCAACTATGCTGAAGTAACAAGCTGGTCAGCCTAATGGGCCAAGGTGGCAGACATAAAAAAAATGAAATAGAATTTCACAGTTAACTCATGCAGTTTTGCTTATCTTTCAGATGAAATTGAAGTAACCTCTGAGATATGGATCACCAGGTATTCATATGTTCAGGAGGCTCGAGCAGAGCAGCAGTTTTACCCTATGGCAAGCAGCTGGGAATAAGCGGGAGCAGGGGGCCATCAATGTAGTGGGAGGGAAAAGTGGCATGAGGTGGGGGCCAATTGGCAGAAACAGTACACAGGTTGAGATCCAGGGACAACCACTGTTGGCTGTGGTGCTGCAAGTAGGAAGGAATCAGCTAGTTGCCCTTGGGGCCCCAAAATTGAATCCAGAAATCAAGAATGGTTTGGGCCTTTTAAGAAATCTCCTCCCACGGACCCGTGTGGCATAGTCGCAGATTATCCGCGACAACAGTGGGAGGAGCATGCAAAGGTGCTGAGGGAAGATAACAGGAGGTGTCCTGGTTTGCTGTCTCATGTGGAGTCAAGGTCATCAGACACTCTCATGTCATTAAGGTGTGTGGCGCACTGTATGGTGTGGATTGGGTACGCTTATCAGAAACCAGCAGTGATATTTTCAGTGTAACTTTACAGGATTTTTTGAGGCTGTGTTGTTGGCTAATCGACACCTGGGGCATTAGTGGGGAAATGTGGTAAACATGTTTAAGTGGTGGTAAATTCATGGCTGGCTTAGGAAATAAAAGGTACTGGACAACTGTTAAGCAGTTAGGGTTTGGGTGACAGACGACCAGAGGTGTGACCCTGGGGCAGCTACACTTCATGGAAATCAGAGGGTCACGAAAATTAAGGTATGCAACAGAATGCAATGAGGGAACGTGACCTGCAGGGGGTGAGTGCAGCTGTGGGTGAACATGCTCCCCTCGACAAGGGTCATGGATGTCCTAGAATTCAGGGCAAAGGGAGGGGCTGTCCAAGGGAGAGATATCGCCCTGGGCATATCTGTCCAACTCAAGAGCCAGAGTTCTCCTAATATGCTGGATGCTGATGGTGTAGGATAGCCAGGCTGCATGAATTTGCTGCCCCAGGGATCTTACTATATTTGCAAATGCATAAATTGGTTATGCTGTGTGTATATGTATATGTCTTCGATGAAGGCTTTGATATTTCTGACATTGCCAAATATTTTAAATTAAGTAAAGCTGTGGCCTTCTTCATGTCAAGAAAATGGTGTGGTGTCTTTTATTGTGATGTGGGTCCCTTTGGGCAACAGCATCTGTCTCTCTCCACACTAACAGGACTGTAGTGTGGGCTGTGGGTTACATGCTTTGGCTTAGAGAACAGCCAGCTTTTTGGCTGTCAGTGGTCACATGCATCCACTGAATATGTTAACTCAAATACCTCTGAATATAGCAAGTATTCAGAATTTAGCCAAAACATGCTGCATTTGGTGTATTTTGTTGATGATTCAGATTTGGCATATACCCGTTATTGATTTTACAAACTAACTGCATGCCAAATTTCAGATTTCAAATATATATACATATATGGTTTTGTGCTTCTGAATGACAACAAATGTACAGTATGAGTTTACGTTGAATGCTACTGTATTTTAATTATTCTCATACTTGAAAGTACCCACTATTTTGTGCAAATCATGCAGTGCCTGATAACAACAGTGCCAATAAAGTTCAAAGCTTCATGTTTAAAGATGGTTTATCAGATAATGGTCTCAAATTGAGGTTTCTATAGACTTAATGTTTGAACCTTATTATTAGTACTGCTGTTTCACCCTATAATAAAATGTTGGATTGTATAGTACATGTAATGCATAATTACATATTAGCAATGATTTTGCCACAACAATTTAACACAGTATTCCAATAACTGTATTTAACTAAAACATTTCCACAGCTTTAAAGGGTATACTTTTTTGATGTTGCTCTTTGCAGTTCATATCATTTCACTCACAGCTTTACATTTTTATTTGCTTAATTATTAAAAGTGTCTACCTATGTCATCTACATCTTTGCATTGCATTATTTAGTATGTCCAACTGTACTGGCCCAGTTACTTGCCATAACAACACTTTTATTTTAAAATTGTGATTTTAAGCATTTTCTGCAATAAAATCAAAAGTGTCCTATACCTGCAGATCTAGTGGATTTTTACCTATGAACATAGTCTTTGATGTGATGAGAAGGAGCTGCTGAGTCACATACAGCAGCAGGCATGGGCTGACACTAAAGAGTAGTCTAATAGTGATATATAACTTTCAAATTATCCCTTATGGGGCAGCAGGTTTGAGAATGAGGATATAGTGAAGATTTCATGTCACATACAGTATTTTTGTGGTAAATCACAAGAACAGCTTATTTGCTTGCTAACAGGTTTGGTATATAGGAGCTGTTCAATGCAAAGAGCTCTTCCAAGTTTCAGTCGAATAGTTACAGTGACCTAATTATTGAGAAGGTATAATGTCCGACAGGTTTTGTAGCATATTTGCAGTATGCCAGATTCCAGGTGAAGGATGCCATCCCTGTAAAGATTCGTGAACCAGCTTCACTTGTTGTGGATCCCCATGTCTTGCTCAGTCACCAGCCACTTCTACCTGGAAGCAGCAGAAGCTACAGTGGTGCAGCCAATTGGAGCTTGCAGCACTCATGCAGGAGGCTGGAATTTTGCAGACTGCTTCAGGAGGCAAAGCTTGTTGCCCACCAGATCCTCATGAGGACATCATTGTGAGGGGTCCTGAACCTGCTTGGCTTGTTCTGGTTCCACATCTTGACCCAGTCATCAGATGCTTCTACCTGGCATCAGCAGGAGCTGCTTTTGTGACTGTACAGTGCTGCAGCCAATCAGTGCTTGCAGTGCTCATGCTAGAGGAGGGACTTTTGTGAACTGGCTTCAGCAGCCAGCTCAGTTGCTCACCATATGCCAGTCATCACGCAGAGGGATTCCATCACTGTGAGGGTCTGTGAACCTGGTTACCTTGTTGCAGTTCTCCCCTGTCTTGCCCCAATCACTAGTTGCTTTTACCTGAAGTAGTAGGAGCTACTTATGTAACTGACATCCTATTACAACTTGCAGTACTCATGCATGAGGAGGCAGTTTTCTTTACTGCTTCAGGAGCCAGTTCAGTTGCTGCCAGATGCTATATGGAGGATGTCATCACTCTGAGGGATTGTGAACCTGCTTGGCTTGTTGCAGTTTCCCATCTTTCCCTGATTGCCAGTTGCTTTTCCTGGAAGCAGCAAGAGCTGCTTTGTGATTGTATAGTGCTACAGCATACTGGAGCTTGCCATGCTCATGCCTGAGGAGGCACTTTGCAGACTACTTCAAGAAAAGCTTGCTTGTCTACCAGATGCCAGATGCCATGTGGAGGATGCCAATGATGTCAGGGATCATGGACCTGCTTGGCTTGCTGCAGTTCCCTTTGTCTTATCCGCAGTCGCCAGTCACATTTATGTGGAAGCAGCAGGAACTGCTTTTTGTGACTATAGTACTGTTACCAAAAGGAGTTCACAGTGGTTCTCTCAACTTCTAAGTTCTCTAGTGGTCCCGCATGAACAGTCCCAGAGAGGCACAGCAGGAGTGCGAGTCCTTGAGGAACTGATCAGAGTGATACCAGGATGTCAGGGGACCCTGCTCAGCTCCCCGCCACACACTTTAAACTGTACTTTAGTTGTTGCTATCGATGTATATTGCACTGCTGTTAGTTAGGTATTTGTATAGGGCCCCAGTTGTCTTCCTACCATCTGCTGTGTCTTATTATGTTTTGATTATACTGAATTGATGCTAGTTAGGTATCCGTGTTACCCTCCAGTTGTGTCCTTACCATCTATTGTGTTTGTTCTTCTGCCACAAGAGTTATAAAGCAAGAGTGTTATTTTCTAGAGGTTACCTTGCTCCTCACCAAAGCTATCTTTAAGAAACAGCAGGAGCTTACTGCATTGTTCTGCCACCTCCCATCTACTTAGTTAGATAGGTGCAGCTCCAATGTTTGAGTTAAACTTCCTCCCCAGCTGGTGGCCCCATCCCCCCATCTCTACTAGGCTGTCTCCTTATCTGGGTGAAGCACACATCCCTTCAGTTAATTAATTAGGCATCCTCCTATCTGGGTGAAACCCAAACTCCCAATCATTTAATCTGTAGCTCATCTCTACCTGGGTAAAGCATCATCCCACAATTGTTTAGTTTAGGCTTCCTCCCCATCTGGGCAAAGCCTGCTTTTCCCGACAGTTTTTTAATCTTGGCCTTCCAAAGGGTGAAGTCTGCATCCCACCCACCATTATTAAATTAAGCTTTTCCACATCTGGTGGTAGACCCATATTGCTCCAAATTATTAACTTAGCCCCGGTGTGGACCTCTTCCCTTATATTTGACTTCCTCCCTGCTGGGGTGAAGCCTAATCTCCTCGTTAACTTGTTAGATTTCAGGGTGATAGCTGCTTACTATTCCTCTATTACACTACTTCAAGCCCTACCTCTCCTCCCTTCCTATTTTCCTTCACCCCCACTGCCTATCCTTGCCTTCCCTCCTCCATGTTCCTTCTCTTCCTCCCTTACCCACCCTCCCTACCTCCCGCCTCCCTTCCCTATTTGATTCCCTTTTCTTCCCTAGGTACAGTCTCGCTCTTTCTCCAGTGTCACCTTGAAGCCCTCAAGTGCCTTCTTCCCTCCTACCCTATCATCCTCCTTATACACCTCCTTCTCTCTCAGTCCTCTCCCCACAAGTGACTTATATGCTCCCATAAGTCATTATCTCCTTGTTGCTTATAGTAGCAGGTGATACTGATCCTAATCCCAGCCTGGCCCAGTCATCTCCCTCTCCTCTTCCCAAAGGACTGAGAGTGGTGCATCTCAATATCTGCAGCTTCCTAACCAAGACTGACCAGCTGCAACCGCTCATGGTCAATCTCATGCCTGATGAGCTGGTGATCTCAGAGTCTTGGCTCTCCACCAAGATTCCTAATTCAGCTGTTGCCATCCCTGAGCACACATTCATCTGGCAGGATTGAGCTAAGAGGAATGTTGATGTTGCTATCTACCTCCTCTATCATCCAGTTTGAGACTGTGCTCTCCATTACCTCACCATCTGCCTATGAATTGCTCCTCCTCAAGCTCTCCCTCCTCTCCCTTCTCTGTCCCTATATTCATAGTTGGTCCCTACCACTGTCCTGGCGTGTCCCCACCTTCAGTCACTGAGCTTCACAGCACTACCTCCTCCCATGCCTCCTCTGGTGAGCTTCCTACCCCTAGCAACTTTAAACTCAATTGGCTTTTCTGCTTTCTATATAAAGTGTGCCAAAATAGAAAGTACCTCTAGCTTTCATAGCTTATCACTGACCCTACCCAGCACAATCACAAGTCATTCAATCACTCCCTCATGGACTGGGATCTTGCCTCCCATCCCTACCATATTATGGATGCTGTCACCCTCCCAAATACCCTCAGTGACCACCATAGTCAACTATGTGGCAACATTTATCATCCCAAAGCCCCTAAATTCATTCAGCTGCCATCCTTCAGGTTACTGGATTTATCTTCCCTTTACACTAACCATGTGGCTACTGACTAGTCACCCATATCTACAGCCAGCAACATGAATCCACCCTGCAATATTTCAACACCATTTTGTGTCTGTTTCAGATCTATATGCTCCTCTTAGAAAAACAGGGTTTGATGTTCCTACCTCCCATGGATCACAGAAGAGTTGCTAGCTTGTCTTCACATGTGAGATTTGCCTGGTGGACTTACAAGTCCTCTAACTCCCCTGCCAGCTTATTCAAGTATCAGGCTCTTTGTAATACCTGTAACAGAGGTACATGGCTTGCTGAGTCTCAATATTTGCATCCATGCTCCAGAACAACCTTAATCACCCCTCCAGGTTCTGGAAGGTTGTCCATGCCTCTCCTCTCCCCAACCCAGTCCCTTCACCCTGTCCTCAAGGTGGATGACATTCCAATTTCAACTCCTTTTCATTCACCTAAGCTTTCAAATCCTTCTTCACCTCCAGTGCCTCTCCTTCCTCTACCTCTCTCCCCATTCCCAACTACCCTACTCCTTCTCTTCTCATTCTCTTCTAACACTCCTTCTGCAACCCGTAAGGCATTCCTGATTCTATACCTCCATAAGGGTGTAAGACCTGATGGTTTTGACTCAAACTCCTGCACCTTCCAACTGTCATTCTTACTTCCTTTCTCAGCTGCTCCTGCTCCTTCTCCATGAGCATCTATTTCTGATTCTTGGAAACAGGCAACAGTTACCCCCCTTCCCAAAGGGGTTATTCCATCATCCTGACATCTATTACCCTGTCTTCTCCTCTCCATTCTGGCCAAGCTCCAGGAACACTTTGTGGTCTCCTAGCTCTTCCTCTTAATTGATTGTTTCTCCTTCTTAACTCCTTCCAGTCTGGCTTCTAGACGTCCAGCTCCACCTCCCCTTCTGGAGGCTTACGAACTCCATTCTATCTGGCATGGAGCAATGCCTTGTCACCTCCATCATCTTTGTTGACTTGGACAAAATCTTCAACACTGTTGCCAACTCCCTTCTCCTGGACAAGCTCAAGGCATGGGGCTCTCCGACCCCTCAGTAGAAATGGCTCTGCTCCTACCTTGAGTGTAAGTCTCAAGCTGTCCTTCAACCCCACTCCCATCCACTCAGATGTACTCATGAGATCTGTCCTTGGTGCTATCCTTCTCTGTCTTCCTGAATGACCTCCCGCTGCTTGCTCTTCTGCATCTATTCATATGTATGCAGATGACACAATACTTTTGCCTCTGGATCCTCTGCCCTGAACTCATTGCCAGGGTCCTACTGGACTTCACTAACATCCATTACTGGTTTCTGGCAAATCAGCTATCCCTCAACACCAAGAAACTGTCTCTGTGTTTTCTTTTTAAGTTGGGAAAGGCTTGCTAGGCTCACACCCTTCTGCTCCTTCCATCCCTTGATGGTGCAGTGATTCAGGATGTCTCCTTATGTATTACCTTGGAGTCCGACTGGCTGGCATCTCAATTTCTCTGCGCATGTGGGATGCCATCCACGAAGATTCACCCTCAAATTTGGTGTGTTTTGCAGGTATAAAAGAAGTATTATGCTTCCTGCCTGTTAGATTGTCTTGCAAATGATACTCCCATCTTTGACTATGATGGCATAGTATCAGTATTGCTCCCAAGTCCACCCTCGTCAGACTAGAAACCATACTTCACTCCTTTTGCCACTTTGCCTGAACTATCCTGCACCCTCCACTGCTCTCAGTACTCCTCCCTTTCCTTCCCTTACCTTGAGTCTAGATGCCTTGCCCATTGTGCTTCCTTTATCTCTATATACTGGCTTGGCTCCCTTGCATTCTCACCTTGCTTCCCTCCTCACCACACTGCAGCACTTTCTCCTTTAACTCTGTCACTTTCTTGCACTCCCTCAAGGAAACTCACTGCCTGTTAAGATGCCTTTTCCTTCCTGTTTGGGGTTCTCTTCCCCTACCATCTACTCTGCCTCTTCCTCCAATCACTCATCTCTCTCCTCCATGGCTTCACTACTCACTCCTGCAGTTGCCTCTGATACTGCACCCTGGGTTTTGGCACCACCTCCTTTCCCTGGTCCCCTTTCACCCTGAATCCATAGTGTGTAGTTAATTTGTCCACCCTCCCATTCCCACCATTATTGCTCTCCCTACCTAACTCAGTATTTCCTTCTGCACATTGCAGATGTCTTCTTCCAGCACTTTATACTGCACTGCAGTGTATTTTACTTACATAATCTGTGCCCTTTGGAGCAACTGTTATTTATAATGTTAACTAACCTATTTGTATTCATTGTATTTATTGTTCTTAGTGTACCCATTTCTCCTTCCATCCCCATGAACAAATAGAAACATAGAAATTGTCAGCAGAAAAGGACCACTTGGCCTAGCCAGTTTGCCCAGATTTTCCCTTCTTATTCTGTCTCTGCAGACCCTACCTGATCTTCGCCAACCCCCCACACCTATTTAGCAATATTCCTGGTAATTATCCCATGCATGCTTGAAGCTCCTCACTGTTTTCGTTGCCACCACCTCTGCTTGAAGACTGCTCCAAGCATCCATGCCACTTTTAGTGAAGTAGTTGTTCCTCACATCCTCTTAAACGTCTCCACCTTTCAGCTTCATTGCATGCCCCTTGTCCTGGTGCACTTTCTCATATGAAACAGACTCCTCCTGTCCCCTGTGAGGTACTTGTAAGTCTATGTCATGTCCCCCTCTCTCTCCTTTCTACTAGAGTATAAATGCTGAGATCACTCAGTTTGTCCATGTAGGGCCTTTGATATAACCATTGTACCACTTTAGTTGTCATCCTCTGGGCTGCTTCCACCTAGTCTACAGTATGTCCTGTCTGAGATGCTGCCTCCAGAACTGGATGCAGTACTCCAGGTGAGGTCTCACCAGAGACTAGTGGTGTGTGGAATGTGGAATTCCACCAGTGGCATTAGTGCGGAATGACCATTCTGCTGGTGGAATTTCTGCCAGAATTTCACATGTTCACCTGCAGAATTCTGCCTACTGTGATCTGTGGAATAATATTCTGCAGAACAGTATTTTTTCTGCAGAAGAGAAAATCACCCATGACTATTTTATGCTGTGGAATTCTGCAATTCAATTTCCGACAGAATTCAGCGAATGTTGAATATTCCATGGAATTTAGTTCAACCAGAATTTAAAAATCTCACAGACAGCACTACTATAGAGACCAATACAGTTGTAACACCATCTCCTTCCTCCTGCTGGTGATAATTCTTCCTATGAATCCAGGCATCCTACTGGCTCTGTACACTGCCTTGTGTCACTGCCCCACCACTTTGAGGTAATCTAATAACTCCTAAGTCTCTTTCCTGCTTAGTGATTGTCATCACCTCTTCCTCCACTATTTACTCAGTTTATGGGTTTCTATGCAAGATTTTGTACTTTTGGCATTGAACCTCAGCTGCCATTCCCACTGCCTCCTTGAGTTTTCTGCTGTTCCTCACCATTCTCTCCACCCGCCTCCCTGAGTATCCACCCTATTACAGATTTTGGTGTCATCAGCAAAAGGCAAATCTTCCTTCCAGTTCTTCTGCAATGTCACTTATTTGGACACTGAAGGGACTGGTACCAGTGCTGAGCCCCATGGCACCCCGCTGGTCACTCTCCTTATTAGATTGAGTGTCATTTACCACCACCCTCTGTCTCCTATCCATTAACCATTTCTTTACCCAATTTACCACTCTGGATCCCACCCATAGACTGCCCAGTTTCTTTATTAGTCTCCATGTGGCACAATGTTGAAGGGCTTGCTGAAGTCCAAGTAAGCCATGTCCACTGCCTTTCCTTAATCTAGTTTCCTGGTTACCCAGTTGAAGAAGTCAGTCAGATTACCTGGTATGACATCACCCCTATGACTCAATTCTGCCTTGGTCTTGTAACCCATTGGATTCAAGCTACTCCACTAGTTTTTCCTTTAACAGAGTTTCCATGAATTTTACCACCACTGATGTGAGACTTTGGCCAATAGCAGCAAGCCACCTCTTCCTTCTGCTTTAATAGAGTGAGACTATGTCTGCTCTCCTCCAGTCCTCTGGAACTACTCCTGTTTCCAGTGCATTGTTGAATCTGACCCATCAGTGGTGCAGCACGCACCTCCCCTGAGTTCCCTTAACACCCTTGGGTGTATCCTGTCTAGTCCCATGGCCTTGTCCACTTTCAGATTTGCATATCCCTTCAAGACTCTTTCCTGAAAATATACTTGTGTCCACCCCTGTCCCACCCAGTGTTCCTGCTGATCCTGGTTGTCTGTCCCCCTCCCTCTACTGTGAAGACTGAGCAGAATTACCCATTTATGATGTCTCCTTTTTCCAGACCCTTCTCTGTACAGTGTCCTCTGCCATCCTTGTTATCCTGCTGTCCTTTCTCATGTGCTCTTCTTCTCACTTATGTACCTGAAAAAAGGTTTTGCCCCTTTTTGCTACCCTTTGGCTAACCTTTTCTTTTGTTTACACCTTTGATCTCACTACATTACCTGGTTCTCTCTGTTTTACCTGGTACACCTCCCTATCCTCATCCCAGTGCACTTCTTTGTACCTCCTGAATGCCACCCTTTTTCTTTAACCTCTGTGACAACTTCCTAGAAGTACCATAATAATATTTTTGACTTCTGATTTTGGTTCTTAGCACAGAGCTGGTTGCCTTTACATTGCCTTCCTTAATTCTCTTCACTGTGCCTTTACTACTACCCAGCAATCCTCCCCACTATGCTGCTTCTGGGGTAGTCTACCATTTCTTTAAACTTTTCCCTTCTAAAGTCTGGGACCTTGTCTTTAGTAGCTTTGTTTCTGCACCCATCGAATGTTGAACCACACTGTACAGTGATCACTGGTCCACAGGGGACAGCCCACTGTGACATTCCTGCAATATTGCCTCTGTTTGTAAGCACCAGATCCAGTATTGTCCCATCCCTAGTGGACTCACTCATTAGCTGCCCGAGGAATGCCCCTGCAGGAAGACAAGGATGGTCCTGCTTCTATCTGAAGCTTCAGTTGGAAGGCTCCAATCCACATCTCGCAGACTGAAGTCCATAACTAGCAGCACCTCCCTGGTTTCCCTTAGTGCTTTATTCAACTCCTCCCCTTATGCTGGAGGTCTATTTATCACTCCAGCATCAACAGTGGCCCCAGCCCGGTTTCCAGTTAACCCATATCACCTTCAGCCCTTCCTTTACCTCTAGGTTCCTTTTGCACTTCCATAGCCCTGATCCCCTCACTCACATAAATAATAGCCCCTCCCTCCCTTTCTCTTTTTAACTAAGAGAAGCCTTAGAATCATAGAATTATAGAAGGGTTTCAAGTCTGTAGACCAAAGTCCTTTAGTGAACATGTCACCATAATGTTTAATGGTGGTAATAAACTTTCTTTCTTCATATGTTTGTCTAATCTAATTTTAAATGTTTCCATATCTTTACTATCAATTACATATCTAGGAAGTGTATTCCATAAATAGAATAATAGATAGATATGTGTGTATTACAAGGCAGTAATACCATTGAGAGATTTTGGGACATGGAACCTTGAGGCAGAAGCTCAAGAGGGTCTAGAGTCCACAAAACCTTGAGATAGTATTACTCTATACACTTATCTGTCTGTTATTTTTTGTAATATATGGATCCATTGAAAATACTACAGTTGGAGATGACCTTCGAACTGTAGTATTATCAGCAACAGCTATAGTAGTATCACTTTTCAGGATAGTATTATTGAGAGTAGTGATGTATTACTGGGAAATTTTTTATAACTTAGTATAGTATTATTGAGGCTTATTCAAATATTACAACTTGATCATTCATGATTGGGACATGGCTTGTAGGCGGCCATGTCCCAATCCTGATTTCCATTGCACCATGGCTCAGTAATGGCCACCAGATCCACATCCACCCCACCATGATAGCCTCCAGGTCCATAATTCTATTTCCAAGACTCCTTGCATTGTCACATATGGCTCTCAAATCTGTCTTTCTCTCTGTCTTCAACCCTCCTTTCCTCCTCCTTTCTGCCTGTGCTGCCTCACTTACTCCCTCTCTCCTTAGAGCTGTGTGGAATATAAAATTCCACCCAAAGAATGGCAGTGGAGTGTCCATGCTGATCCTGCACACCCTGCAGAATTTTCACAAAACTTCTGTGGAATTTTGCAATATTTTAAATTTCAGTTATTGCACTATAATTTTAAATCTACATGTCCAAATAACATTGAATTTGGAACATAAACAGTACCCCATGGTGTACAAGAGTATGTCAAATTTCAGAGTTGCAGATTGAAAGTCGGCAGAGTTATGGGTGGACAAACATTTAATCAAAATTTAATTTTCAGTTATTTTGAGATCATTTTAAAATTCTCATCCAAATTTCTCCACTATATCAGAATTTAGAGAAGCATCTAGAATGCATGTATGCATCATGTTTTAAGTCACAAGCTTCAATGGGAGCTGAGTTATAGGTAGCCAAATATTTGCCAAAATTTGGATTTCTGTAATTTTGTATAATTTGATAGTATTCCTTGAAATGTTACAACAAATTGACAGGCATACAGGTTATCACTGCATTTGTATATGCACATAGTTTCAGATTTCTAGCTTTAAATGGGACTTAGTTATAGCCTGCCAAACATGTTGCCAAAATTTAAAATTTCAAGTTAATTCCCTTTCATTTAAAACTACAAGTCCAAATTTAATCAGAGTAGAAACACTTAAACTACTATACCACATGGTCATTTTGAAAAAGTCCATATTTGTAGCTTTAAATGTGACTAAATTAAAAGTAGTCAAACGTTCACAACATTTAAAAATTTTATTTTGCAAGAATGTAAACCACAAATTTATAAACTCCTAAAACTTTAAAACTAGAGAATGCAATACCATTAAAATCTTACAAGGAGACTGTGTGTGCCAATTTTAATAATTGCTTACTGCAAGAAATTGCAAAACAACATCTGTAGTTAAAGTCAAATCCCATGAGACTTGTGGAAATTATAGAATTTCATGAAACCCCCATAAAACTGGAATTTTCTAATTTCACTCAGCCTTATCTGGGGATTCTAATAAAAGGATAGGGGTATGAGAAGCAGGTAGCACAGGGGTCACCAGGTTCTGGAGTTAGATGTGTTTCACCAAGAAATGGATAGCTGAGATGGGTAGCACAACAGTAGTAGATCCCCAAGTTGCAGAAAGAAAGTAAAGGAATGGACTGAAGAATGAACGCTATAAGGTTAATACATGGTTTGATGTTAGTAGAAACTAAAAAGGAGCTAAACCTTCTCACCTTGTTATCCTTTTAAACTTTTGACTTATAGCCTTTTAAACTTTAACTTTTTCACCTTTTTTACTTTTTTAAGGTTAGCAAGTTTAGAAGGTTTTGTGCCTTTTTCCAGACTCCACTAACATCAAACCATGTTTTAACCTTATAGCATTCTTTCTTCAGGCCATTTTCTTTGCAACATTTAGTTAGCAATTTATCCTATGTGTCAATTTTCAATAATAATCAAATAAGTTATAAAAAGTTTTTACCCTGTTTTTATGCACAATATTTATTCTTCAGTCTTGATTTGTGCACTGTGATTAACAACTTAGAATAACTGAGGAGCATTTTCTACTGTAGAGAAACCCAGCTATAATTCACTATTATAACCTGTGGATTATAACGATAAACACATGCTGTGTTTCTCTTACTCCATGCATTCACCACCATCAATCTTCCTTAGTAGCATAAGCCCAAGGACTATGGCTAGCCGGCTGTTTCCTGTACTTTCTTGGACTCCACAGGCAGCAGTAAGTTTTACAGCCATCAACTACAGACTTACACTGTATTTTAATTTCTTTCTTGGAGGAAGCTGTCACAAAAATAACAGTTTAAACAAGCTGCACTCAAGTTCAGCCAGAGCACGGAATGGGGCATGGACAGACAGCTGCCAACCACAGCTGAACAGTATCAATTCTTTATTTTATATAGTTGCTGTGGCAAGAAAATGCTCCCCAGCAATTATATAAAATAGAAGATGGGGTAGTGTAAACTCAAATTTTACACACCTCTGTGTTGGATGCTAAACCAATCCTTGCTTCACGTTTCAGGTTTATGTAACATCTAATGCCTCAGGTGTGTATGTAAAATCTCATTAGACACACCACCCCATGTATAAGTCTATATTTTATATCTTGTTCTATTATCTATTTATTACACATAGTACTTTTCAACATTTGCTCTTATCTCCATTTAACCTTTCCTTTTCCTTTTTATTCCCCTTTCCTCCATTCTACATGGAACACTGCCTGACTTTGATCTTTATACATTCACATCTAGGAGTGCAGCTACTTTTGCTATCATAGTTTTAAACTCTTTACTTTAGTATTTTAACACTGAAAATGAGCACTGTCACTTTAAATTTCAGTCTCTAAAACACTTGTAATGGATGCACTTCACCAGTCTTGAGAAAGTGTGTTCTTGCTAAAAACGTTTGATTGTGATCTCAGTGAGTAGTCCTGTTCACTTTCCTGCTAGTGTGTTTCATCTGTTGGATTTATCATGTATGGATTACCTTTGTTGGCTTGATAGATGGACTTCTGTGGAACTATTCTGGTACCAACATCTTTCTTTATATCTAATTTTGTGTCCTGTGTGGATGGAGACCATGCTGCCGATTCTATGTGCTGTAAGTAACTTGTCTTGTTTTGCATTGGCACAGGTCCTTGCTGCGTGGAGCCACCTGCTCCATTTTGTGAGTGTGTGTGTGTTATGAATACATTGTTAATTATATCTTGAAACATGCTCATCACATAATCCCCAATAATGTAATACATTTTGTAAGCCATTGCTACCTAAATATGCATGCATGCAGTTTGCTTCTTTATGATAAGTCAGGAACCTTATAAATCACTGTACCTAACTCGAGTGATTTTTAATAAGTTAATAGATGCTCAGTTGGGTTTATCTTATGGTAAATAACAGTCCTTGCTTGATTCAGGATACAAAACTGCATAGCTTTCTCTCAGCCAAACCTCATACAAGGACTCTTGTACCATAAGAGACAGTCAGTGAAGGATCAATTAACTTATGTTATCAATGCCATAAAAGCAATGATCATTACTGATGACCATATGGTAGTCATTGAATTACACATGAATTCTGTTTCAAATTATACTCTTACCTGGCATGAATCAGATAACCCAAGTCCCTGCTGTAAGCCTGGGATGTCTGGTGCTGATTGGTGAGGCAGGGTTTCAGCATTCACCTTGGATGTTTCAGTCTACAGAAGACAGGATGTCTCCTTGTCTTGCACAGCTACTCTGGTAGCCCAAGAGAAGGGGATCAGGTAAAGGAACAGCAAGCATTTGTTCACTTAGTGTGTGGTGTGGAAGCATCACATGGCCAGAAAGGGTCAGACAGGGACTTCTAATGAAAGAAAGGGCTTACCTTCCACTGATGGCTCTGAAAGGCACTAGATTAGGTTGCTCCACAGGGTCCCACCATGTGGGTGGGATAATGATTGGAGCTATGGGGCAAGAAAATAAAATGTGAACTTGGGACAGATAAAGTCCCTCATCCAACCACACCCACCATGGCTGTTTATCCCAATGCCTTATCACTGACTCTCCCTTGTGTCCTTAGCACAGCCTCACAGAGATACATTTTTGCAGAAGGCTGGATCCAGGACATTTAATACACTTGGATGCCACAATAAGTTATATATCAATACACAAGCAAAGCTCACTACTGCTGTCTGTGGGTCAGTCATTAAATTAACATGAAATCCAATTCAGTTGCCTCCACAGGTCTCTTCTCTAGTTCCCATCCCTCACTTCAGTTTTAGTTGCCTGCTATGCCCACCCCAAAAGAGCCATTAGCTTTAGTTATATGATGGTGTGACTGCTTATTACTTTTTAGTCACTCACCAGGATTTATATATGGCAACAGTTTTGTTTTTTGTTTTTTGTTTTTTCTTATTTTCTTCAAGCTGCTAGGTGTTATGAAAGTGCCACACTGCCTACTGCAGTCTCATCTGCCTTGTCTACATCACAAACACTGTGCCACCTATAATACTATGGGAATTAACAAATACAGATTTTTCTTTGTCATTTTCACAGTTGCCAGACTATTTGCATGCACTCCCATAGAGTCTTGTTGCCTCATTGCTGCCACTGATCACAACGTCGCATACAGACTGAGGTTCCTGTGGTCTGACGCAAATTTTCATGGCCAGAAGTTTCCAGTGTTTATGTTACTCCCACGCTTATGCAGGTGACAGCATCTGAAACTTATCATTCCTTTAAAGCTCTGTGCTCTCTTTTCACAGGTACCGCATGTACTAAAAACAAAAAATAAAAATAAAAACTCTTGCAGGTTTTGTGCAAATCCAATGGACTAGAAATAAACCCTCGGGCACATGAATCTTGGAAAGAAAGAAATTCTCTAGTCTGGTACCGCATTAGTTTCTATGTTCAGTCCTGTTTAACATTTTCATCGCATATATTGTGGTTGGGATCAAGAATAAGATCAGCCTCTTCGCCGATGACACCAAGATCTGTGCTGAGGTGGATGGGGAGGAAGGTGGCAAATTACTGCAAGAGGACTTGGCAAGACCCAAGAATGGTCACACACCTGGCAGCTTGGGTTCAATGCCAGGAAGTGCAAAGTGATGCATTTTGTAGCCAAAACCCAGGACACAGCTACTGGATGGATGGTATCAAACTGTCCACATCCAATGAGGAGAAGGATCTGGGGGTGCTGGTGACCAGGAAATTAAACCACTTGGTCCAATGTAGGAAGGCAGTGGCTAAGACTAACAGGATGCTAGGGTGCAAAGCAAAGGGATTACATCCAGATGTAGCAAAGTCATATTGCCCCTGTACAGGTCCCTGGTGAGGCTGCCCTTGGAGTACTGCATGCAGTTCTGGCACCCATACTTGAAAAGGGGTATAAAACTACTGGAGGTGGTGCAGTGAAGAGTAGCAAAGATGATCCAGGGGTTGGGGGATAGAACATACAAGGAAAGACTAAAAGAGTTCAACATGTATACCCTGGAGGATAGAAGAGAGAGAGGGACATGAGATAGACCTTCAAGTACCTGTAGGGATGAACAAAGTAGGTTTCAGGGTGGGTTCACTCTCCAAAATGGAAGAGATACCAGAGGGCACTCCCTGAAGTTAAGGGGCAGATTCAGGAGGAAAGAAGGAGGTACTACTTCACTGAAAGAGTGATAACAGGGTGGAATGCACTGCCTGAGCAACTCATATCAGTGCAGACTGTGGGTGCTTCAAGAGGGGTGGACAAGTTCAAGGCAAAGTAGATATCGGGGACAGTTGGGAGAGTAGGTATTAATGGGAGGGGCAGCTGCAGTCTAATGGGTTGAAGTGCTACACACTTGAGCAGACTAGATAGACTATATGGCCTGTATCTGCTGGCAATTTTGTATGTACTTTTTTACATCCAGCGCATAAAGGTACATAGAATGTAGCATTGCATTTTGCACAGGACTTACCAAATTAGCAAGAGGCTATCAAGTTATAATACTGAATGCTCTGTTTCCTCCAGCTTTTAAGTCCTTCAACTTGAAATCATCAGCCCAGTGTAACAGGGCAGAGTGAAGTGAAATAGAATGTAGAGATACTTAGGGAGAGGACTCTGAAGTAGGAAGAGGAGGGTGATAATCTGTCCCTTAACAGATCCCTCATTTAACATCACTTTTAGAACCATGCATAGTTCTGGAGCAAACACTTAGGATGGTCAGGAGTAAGGTGGAAGCAGTACAGAGGCAGTTAACCAAAATGATTAAGAGACGAGGAGAAACCTACATGGAGGGTTGTAAGACCTCAACATGTACACCCTGATACATATTGTATGTACATAACCTGTACCTTGTGCCTCATACCTAAAAACAAAAAAGTTTAATAAAACAGTTTGAAAAGAACATGTACACCCTGTAGACAAGAAGGAGAGGCAAGTTATGAAAGATACATGCTGAAATGTAATTCCATGGGAAAAATAAGGTAGATCACAAGGAGTGGCTCACACTGAGTGGGAACCCAGGCATGGAAAAACTCAATGAAATGTATAAGGGGACGGGATTCAGAGGGCACCTGGAAATATTGTTCCACAGAGAGAGTATAGGAAGGTTATAACAAGCTGCCAAGGTTTCTTTTTTATATGGAGACCCTTGTAAATGAGCATAATTTTATACTCAATGGGTTATTTTCCATGTTCATTTATGAATAAATCATTACTACTACTACTACTACTACTACTAAGGTAGGTTGTCTGGACTAAATCAGTAGGATTCAAGTTTGGGTGGGGCAAATATAAAGGGACTCATAAAGGCAGATGGAGGGAGGATGGAGGACTGAGTAACCACAAGGGTCATCACATCCAATCATAGGTATGGCTGGGCAGACTGGATAGGCTGTTGAGCCTTTGCTGCCATTAACGCTCTATATTTATATGTAACTAGGTAAAAGTGGCTCTTGAAACATAGCCAAATTAATAACTGTGACATGCATACAATTAAGAGGATGCCACATGCATGGTGATACTGTTAGAAAGATAACCTTATTATGCTTTCATATACCATTATAAAATACACAATAACATTAAAGTAAAATGCAATGCTAATTAAAAAGTTAGACTAATTTTAACCTTTGTCTGCTACTGTGTTGCTGTGTTGCTGTGCAACTCCATCTCGTGACATCACAGGAATAGTTAGCCAAATCTGCATGAATCTCCACTCAAGGGTTCTGTTTCAGTTTTTATAACACAAAATGGAAATCCATTATTTTTTTTTAAATAGCCAAATGGGCATATATATTATGTTTTAGAATATTCAAAAAATAAACTAATGTAAGTAAAATAAGAAAATACTTTAAAAGTTTTACTAGGAAAGGCCTTCTGAACTGAAACAGTTCATTCAGAGGTGTCTTCAAGGAAGGTTTATATGAACAAATTATAAAACAGCACATTAATACAATATTCCACTATTGCAATATTCCTCTGGGTAAAACAAGTATGAAACTGCAGTGGTTAAGTAGCAGTTAAAATAGTACAAAAGGAATGTTGCAGCATTTCAGTTCAGCAATGCAAGTATGAGAAGGTAAACAGCCCACATACATCAAGCAGTAAAGGTGCTGAATGAAAATGTTACAGAACATCAGTTAAGAACACACTTTCAAATAGGCAAGCAGCCCAAAAATAGCATACAATGAAGCAGACAGCAGTCAGTTCAGATATTTAAGATGTTAACTAAAGTCATCATAACACTGAACTGGCTGCTCCTTTATTTTCATTTTATTGCCAATGACTGACATAAAAGTAGATGAAACATTAAGTTAAATCCATTTTGTAAATGCAAACAAGGTAGAAAATGATGGTGCTATAGTTTGTCAGTACAAAATTAAAATTTGCATTTCATTTGGTATTATTACAAGTGCTTTGTTTTGCTTTTTGTTTGAGAGTTCCACAATGCATATATAAAATGCAGCTGTCTTCTTTAGTTACCTTTATATCAGACCTGGCTAATACCTCCCTGCTTCCAGCTAGTAAATGCTATACCTTAATATATCTAAGAACATGCAGGCTCATTAAATACTTTATAATACCTTGATTAAAATATACAAAACAATTTTGGAAATGTTTATGCAGTTGCATGTTATATTTCAGGGTGTTTTACAAACTTCTTATGCAAAAGAAATTAAAAGCACAGCTACAGGTACAGTGTCACTGAATCATGACTTAACTATTAATATTTTGATCTCTAAATCAATTAAGTGAGGCATAGGCCTAAACCCCAACAAATTATATTTTAAGAATTATTACCAAAATGTACTGTATATAAAAAGTTGAAATGTAGTTTCCTAAAGACACCTCTCACGAATGCATTTAATGAGATGTATTACTGTTTATAGTCATTACAACTTACCTCCAGCATTATAATACGTCTCTCAAGGTACTGAAACATTAGAGCATCCTGAGATATCCGTTGGGCCTGACCAATGGCTTGCACTGAAAACAACACTAAGATGAGTTTACATATAAGCCTTTCATTGTTGAGTAGATCTTCCACGAAAACAAATAGAAAGGTAAGAACATGAACTTTACTACTGCATTGAGGTTGCATTCCACATCATCAATTTCTGCCAGCAGTACAGCCTGAACTTTAAAAGCATCAGGAATCATTGGAACTTCGGTCTTCTAAAATGCCTGGCTAGTAAATTAAACCACACCTAATAGTTTGGACTTGGGGAGGGTGTTTCAGTGGCAGATGGGTTCTTTCAGCTTTTGAACACTTCCAGATGTGCAATGGTGAGTCATCCTGTGTTTATCACCACCTCTTCACAGCTTAACCTTTAACTGACTATAACTCACAGCATCCTCGTTTATTATATCTATTAATTTTATTTGTTAAAGTTGTTGGGCATAATAACACTAAAAGTGGTACACACATATTGTACCCTGGCAGGCAATTTAGACCAACATATTTGTATATTGACATAAAAATGTACAGGAAGTAAAACTGCATAAGTAGCGTAAACGAAAGCTTCATATTTTCTCATGTCTGGTGAACATGACCTGTCATGATTTCAAATGGAATATAAGCTGTCTGAATTCCAGCTGGTTTCTGTTTGAGATCACAAGGAACTGTGTGTCTGATTTTATATATATATATATATATATATATATATATATATTTATACACTGTATATAGATATATAAACAATGTTTCAATCCTTAAGAATCAGGGTGTCAGGAAAAGAAGGATGAAGTACTACTTAAAGTAGCAGCTCTACAAATAATGTTTTGAGAAGAATAAAATAACCAGCACAGTTAGTGTGACTAAAACATGAATGTATCCAATTTTCATTTCATCTTTGTTTTTATTCCTGGGACTTAAACTAAGTAGTTCTGAAATTTTTACACTTCCTGCTCTCTTGCACACACACTATTATAAAACAAACAGACAAACAAACAAAACTCTTGGTTTGGTGCTGTGATGTTTACCATAAAAACATTTACATGTGCCATCCCAATATGTCCACAATGCAAGTCTTGTATGTACAGTCAAAAGTAACCTCTTGAGAAACGATTCTTGAAAACTGCTAGGAGGCAGCCATGGCTATTGTCTTGAGGCATTCATTAAAAACTAGTAATACGAACTCCTAATATGTTTAAGGGCTAAAAATATTAATTCAGAATGATATAATGTTAGAAACATATTATTGGGGCTCTTCCATTGTCCTTTGGAAGCATACTACATTTCCATACCGGCAACCTGGGTTTGGGGTTGAAATTTGGAGCCAGTTCTTCTATTTGGGCCAGTGCTTTCATGGCCAGGCTGGAAGACATAATGCTGTTGGCAGCATATCCTAGCCAGGGAGAGGAAGGTGGCTTGTTATTACAGCACAGCATTTCCTGCTGGCAAGTGAGAAGCTTGCTCTCCTAACAGAATCATCCTTAATGCACATGAATGACATCACCACATGCTGTATATGCTGCTAGGAAACAGGGAAGAGAGGGCCAGCCTGGTGGTGCAGAGGGCTGAGGCAGCAAGCCTCATCTGCTGCCATGATGGTGACCCAGGGTCAGGAGCAACCTTGGGGTAATGGAGGTTGTCTTAGGATAGTAGGATTGAGCATCCCAAGGACTGCTCTTCTCCTTCTGGGAGGAAAGGGACCAGTGGCAGGTGTTAGACTGGTCTCTAGAAGAGGCTGGGGTTGGCACACCAATACTGCATAATGGGGGTGGAGGCAGGACAGATGCCAATTGTGCTGCATGTGGGAGCATGTGTGACACCACCACCATTGGTGTCATTGCATGCCCTTCCTCTGCACTGGCAATAAAATGGGGGAAAAACATCCCAGTCACACACAATGATCACTCTGCAGGCTCTGCCTCCTGGTAACTCTGGTGCCTCCTGAATCTGGATCTGGTCTCTTGGGTTGAGAGGACTCACTGCACCCTGCCACAGAGGGCAAGATATAGAGGTACCAAGAGAAGGTAAGTCCTGGGGACGTTAGGGTGATCATGTTGGGAGGTTCAGTGGGAAAGAGGGGCTGTCAGGATTGGGGAGAAGCAAGGAAGCTTATAAAAAACATGGCCAAGCGCAAGATAATGCCTAGCCCTCTGCATATACCACCCTACTGATCAGGCATCCTTCTCTACTGGATCCAGATCTCCAGAGGAATATGTGCAACCATGAAGATACCACCATGGGAAAGCAATGGGAGAAGGAGAATGGGATAAGTACCTTAGAAAGGGTGGTAGGTGGGTCAGTTTGTAAAAAATATAAACACTTCTATGGTAAACAAAAATAAATATTTTATTGATGAAAAGCTAAGCTACATGGTATTGACTGCCTGATGGCCAATGGTATTGGAATAGGTTCAGCAGTGGACCTGGAATTCTGGAAACTAGGTGGCAGCAAATCCCAGCAAGGGAAGGTTGATCATATTGTTGAGCTGCCACTGTGACCCCTAGTGATGGGTTTGGGAGCTTGATCCTCCATAGCTGGCATGCATATGAGCCATTGAGGTCTGTGAGCCTGCATCACTGGAAGCATGGAAGGTCAAAGGGTCACATGGAAAGAAATGTGCAGCATTCAGGTACATGATGGGTGTTCTCAGCAATGTGGGATGATGTTAAATGTTGCAATGCACAGGTTCTTCTGGCTAAACTTGGGTGTAGAAGTGACTGTACCAACCATCAGATCCTGAAATACAATATTATAAGCAGCATTTATATGCAAAATAGGTGTTCTTTCTCTGCAATGTGGGGTGATGTTAGATGTTTGCAAGGTACATGTTCTTCTGGCTGAACTTGGGTGTAGAAGTGACTGTGTCACTCACCTGGAGGCAGATTATTGTAAACACATAACTATGGAGCTATCAACAACTACTGTACAAGGAGAGGCGGGTAGGAGGTCCAGATGGAAAACAGATGGATACTTATTGACTACCACACTGCAGACGTACATCTGCAAGATCAGATAAAACAATAGAGCTTTTCCCAAGTATAAGAGTTCTAGAGCTCAATTGTTCATGAAGTGTAAGCCATTCATCCTTATACTGTAAGCAAGACTTCTTACTAGGTGTACAAATACAAAAATTGTGTGTCCATCAAAACTTGATTAATACAACTGGGGTATTCAGGTGTTCAGATGTATTCAGATATTCAACTATACCATAAAGTAGTATATTTATGAAAATGCGGTAGACATGAAAAAAAAACTCCTCAAAATATACAAATAAGTTTCTGCTCAGCATGGGCAGATGGTTATACTAGGTTGTGAAAACACACTTTACTAATGCAGAATCAGATAGTATAATGGAAAACACCAGTTACTTTTATGCGGTCTCTGCTAGTGCATATGTATACCTCGACTGGAGTTTTGTGTAAAAAAATATATATTTTCTAATTGCATTTGGTATTGAAAGTCAGTCTAAAAAGTGTTCAAAAACTTCTATTTAGCTAGGCTGCTGCCACCAGCAGCCATCTTGTAGAACCACTCACTCCCTCACCCAGGATATGCTAATGTTCCCCTGACCCAATGATCAGCAGGCACATTATCATATCCCAGGTGTGGGAGCAACAGCAGCTCTGACCAGATGGCTGCCAGCAGCCTTGCTAAATTTGTATACTCTTTAAATGTAAGTTTTAATGTCAAAATGGTGACAGTGCCATTAGAAAAATATATTATTACACAGAAACGCTAATAGGAGGGCATATGCACTAACAGGAGATTGCACAAAGGTAACTGGTGTTTTCCTTCAACAGGTTAACCATTTTGTTTACATGTTCTGTTCTGTCTGATAGGTGTGCTAAAAATGAAAAGAACATCTGTTTTGGAGACAGAAAGGAAATCACGAACACAAAGAGTTGAACAACACACAGAGGAAGGAATTACAAATAGCGACTATGTTTGTCTTGGCTATAGGAAAGCAAAAGCTGAGTTGCACAATGGAGCAACTATTCAGATTTTCATACTTTTATTTTTTAATTTTTAACATTTTGTTTAATTTTTAATTTTATATTTTTATTTTGTTGTATTTTTTTATTATTTATTTTTATGAAGACAATAAAATTAGGCACTCACCCTCTAAGAAAATAATGAATGCAACTCTGCAGGATTATATCCAATCCATTTATGCAATGCTTAAAACCGACATACTTGTAATGCCTGACATGTTTCTGAAAGAATTCCTTTTTCACAGGCTTCTTTGAGATTGCCATTTTTTTATGTTATTAGTTTGTTTGCTGTCTAGCCTGAAAGTTAATTGAATAATATGCATTAAATTTTGTATCCATGTGTCTGGGTATACCAGGGTAGGAGAAGTCACATTACAAAAACCCCCAGAGAAAAACAGTTTCAGTAATTTTCTAGATTTTCATCATTTTAACAGCAGCAGTGGTCATAAAGCCATAAGCTCAGTTAAAACCTAAGCCGCAAGTGCAACACCACACCTAACATCATTATTCCAGAATCTTGTCAATAAAATCAAGAGCAGAGATCAGAAAGTCATAAGGTCAATTCAGTATTCAGAGCTGGCTGGCAGTGACAGCACATTGTCAGTCTGACTAGTACATCCTCACCCTAAGGGAATCAAGCAGATGCATATTGAGCTTAATAAAAGCTGCTGCACAAGATCAGGCTGCAAACAGGAGTGATGTGACTGAACAATATCTTCTGCAGTGCTGAAGATGCACTGTGAGGGTACACTTGTGGGGAGGCATACAAGATATTTTCATGCTACTGTACCTGGGGCAAAGCAGGGCAAAATTACTTGTTGCAGTTCCAGTACACAACAGGGTCAACATTAAAGTCCACAGTCAGCTCGTCAAACTAATTAGTGAGCATCTGCTCAGCAGAAGGTGGCAATAAATGTGTCTACTCTTGC
Source organism: Neoceratodus forsteri (assembly GCA_016271365.2). Classification (NCBI taxonomy): domain Eukaryota; kingdom Metazoa; phylum Chordata; order Ceratodontiformes; family Ceratodontidae; genus Neoceratodus; species Neoceratodus forsteri. Next base: position 743,269,594 of record CM028133.1, on the reverse strand, counting down.
TGCTTGTTCAGCAGAGAACTTGTAAGCAACAACCATTTGTAATGATGTGGTTTTGTAACATGAGGCACAGTGTTATGGGACTGTGTTGCTGACTCAGCCTGTCTTCCTGTGTCAGCAGGCAATATCATTGTCAGTGGCATGCCACCACCCACACCAGTGTCACTATGAGCCTATGCCACTCACTCCACAGCTGTCTGACCCCACCAGCATCCTTTGAATGGAACAGATTCATCTCTCTCCGACTCCCTCAAGTCCCTCTACACAGTTGCTGCTGGTACTCACTCACTCTGTGACTCTGGATTGACAGACACAGTGCCTCACATTTGAATCTTGGTGTAACATGGTTGTGAACATGTATATAGTATTATGTACACTTGCAAATTGTGATCTATGTACAGTTGCAAACTGTGATCATGTTCATAACTCCTAGTAAGCCCTTCAATGAGCTCTTTGACTAATCTGGAGACCAGTCCATAGTGCTGCACTCCTGGAAGGTGTCTATGGTTGACACGAGGGAGATGCATTGCTGGAATGACTTGATTCAGCAAAGCTGTATTTAAACTTAGGTCATGAGTGCATTCTCAAAGGGAGACAGAACCTGGACCATACCCTCAATGATGCTCCAATTGCAGTACCCCACCAATATCATGCTTGATGGATAACTCATGTGGAACAGACTTCTGATCCAGCAAGTGCTGCAACAAATAAAATGTGTTGTTCCACCGTACCAACATCTTGGATTAGTCGATGGTTTGGTAAACCAAGCTGATACTGAACAGTTTACATCTCCCTGATTTGCCTAAGCAGAATGATGAAAATGGCTACAAGTCTTTTGAAATATCAACAATATGAGAGTATGACACTGCTCTGGAGAGCACTAGTGATAAGGTTCAATATGTAATAAAGCAGTGGATGTCCCATAAGTGGCCTTCATGAACTGCTTTTACCATGTTCTGCCATTTTCTGTCATAAAGAACCCAACATGCAAACCTGTTGTGTTAAGCTAATCCAGGAGTCAAGCATTTCCTGCAAAGAAGTAAGAATGTTAAAACTGGTGTGTTCACTTGGAAGGACTGCAACACTATGGAGAGCAGACATCCAGTGGGATGGGGTGTTGCTACAGCCAAGGCCACAGGGACAAGAGGAGGAGTCACCAGCAGCTATGTCACCAAATGCAACTTGTGTAGGTGATTACCAATGTGTTGAGAGTGAGAGGTATGCATGTAGTGAGTTTGTACCGTCCATACATCAGATGTACAGTGGAAAACCCTACCCACAGCCTGGTTCAGCAATTTCTCCACTTGACTGTGGCATGCTTCATAGATATTTATAGGCCAGAGTGATCCTTTTCTGCTACCAGATTTCTATGATTCTATGATATTTGGTATGACTGTATGAGAAAAGAAGTTTGTGTTGGTACATGGTATCAAGGTTGCATGAAATGTAGAAGTCTATGGGAATCCAGTATCTTCAGCAATAAAATAAGGTTGTAAATCCAGTCCAGTCATTTCTCCTATGAATTGTGTGATCTGAATAGCTGTGGGATGAGTTGGCAAGAATTTTGAGCAAGCCTGAAAAGTTTCCTTTATTGTGAGAGTAGGCTTTTAAATAGCATATACTTGCTCCTGGGCCTGGCTCCAAAGTGGACACATGCAGGTGATTCAGACTGGGGTGGGGCACCATGAACTTCACATCTCCTGTTTCACCATCTGAACCAGTTTATAAGGGACTTGGTATTGTGCCCATCAGAGTACTTGAGCAAGGACTGGAAATTAGATTATTGCTGGTGTGTGGTCACTTGCTGACTGCCTCTGCCACCATCACCACCACCAGCAGCAGCATCAGAATCAGAAACGTTTTGATTTTTACAGCTGCATTGAGCATAGCCATGCAGACGTTTTGTATTCAGAAAAGGGCTGATGTCATTTTGCTACCAAACAACATGATAGAGAGTTAAAAGCAGTGTCCTCCACTGGAGCTGCATTACTACCTTGCCTGTGTGTGTGCATAGGAGCTGGAGAGCACTATCTTTCCTCTGGCTTGAGGAGTTAATTGAGCCTTCTTTCAGCAGAGTATGTTCAACCCGCCTTCCTATCTTTCTTCCTCCCCATTCATTAGGGATCACATGACATGAACAGCAATCAATGGTGCAGACCAGGAAAACCAGGAATTATTTTTATAGATTTCCAAGCTGCTTTTCTCTGAAAGCAAATGTGCACACTTTCCAAACAAATTTAAAGATTTTAAAACTATTCAAGGTGCACAAACACACCAGAGTGAAAGTTGTTCAGGACAAAAGACCTTTCACATGAGGGTAGTCACTAATCTAAACTTTTATATTTTGTAAAATATGACTTTCCAAACAGCCTAATTTTTTTTTTCTAGGAGTGAACACAGTAGGAGTAATGCCAAACAAATGTAAATATGTCCGAAAGTATACAGGTTATCAACATATCGTCCAACATGAAAGTAGTTCAGGACCAAATGACCTTTTAAATGAGGTTATAAAATGGGTAAGGAAAATCCTTCATTTTGATTGGTTGTTACCTATGCATTAGATCTGTCTAATGCATGGGTAAAAACAAGTGCTACCAAGGGACACAGAACCCTAAAAATCCTTGTGCCATATAGAATCTTCATGTTTGAACAGTTACCATTTTTTCCCACAGATAAGAGTCTGGCTGAAACCTCTGCAGTCTCCCCAATGCTGTGCCCATTCTCTCTTTACCGTCACTTCTGATTTTTATTTTTTATTTTAGCCACTCATGACATTCAGACTGTGGCTACTCACAATCCACTTTCATTCCTCTCGGTCCTCCACACCATCCTACCTGCTCCCTCTGACTCTTGCAAGTTAGCCAGTCTCTCACTTTTCAGCACGACTTGATTCAAGAACAACAAAGTACACCTTTATGCACTGCCCTGAAAAGCCTGTTAGAAGTGTGCTCTTCATTTTCTACATTGCGCTGCAAGCAGGTTTGTTCCTGTAACCACACTTCCCTCTCTCAGTCCACTACTGTTGTTTCTCTCTCCTGTGTGCCTACCACCTCACTAAAAAGCTAAAGAAAATCTAAAACTGCCAGATACTTGGAAAGCCTTGAAAGTTCTTCTGCTGTTGTTGGTTTTGTTTTCTTAATAAACTTATCTGTGGTAGTCACCCTTACCCACCCGATTGCTTCTTGCTCAGAATAAGCATGCTACAGTTCATTACAAGAGCTGTTCCTTCTTTACCACACAGTACCCAGATGCTGTCCTCCATTTGTAATGCCCAATTGTACCCTCCATAGCTAGTCAGTTCCCTTGTTGTCCCCTGTATGCCCAGGCCCTTCAAGTAAACTGTAGCTGCAGTTTAAATATTTTTTTTCCATTTCTCCTGCAGCCACCCAGCCCTAGCATGAGGAATGCCATCCTCACATTGGGCAGCTGCCTGCCTTCCTGATCACTAGGGACTCAGCATCCCAAATGCCAGGAGGGCTTCTGTGGCCAGTACTGGCCATTTTGAATAGTTGTTTTGGGGGACCAGCCGTCGCAGTGGTCAGGCGAGTGATCTCAGGCCCCCCTCACTCCCTGAGAGTGCAGTAGTTCTGCAGCTTTGGTGGAGTCCCTCTGGTGTGGCAGCAGGTCTTCTGGTGGCAGCTGACTGTAGCACAGGCTAGTTAGCCCAGTTAATTTAATTTTAAAATAAAAGTAAGTTTGGTCCTTCAGCAGCAGTGCCCACAAGCAGGGCCACATCCTAGCAGCAGTGCCATCAGAGAGTCGGGCCTAGTAAGGCCCCTTAGTCATCTGCCGACCACCTGCCCATTTCTCAAGGACCAGCCACAGCAGCAGAGCCTCCTTCACATCTCAGCCAGCAGCTTCTCCCGGGTTGGGGTGGTGAGTGGGCGGCAGCACTATCTGGCAGTTCTTTTAATTTAAATTAATAAAGTTTAATTGGCACCATCAAGTGCTTGGAGGACAGCCTGAGAGGCAGCCTAGAGGGGCAAGGCAAGGCCCCATGAGAAGGGATGGCCAGTGGGTGGGATATTTTAATTTATTTAAATTAACTCCAGCTTAGAACATAGGCAGAGCTAAGGCAGGGCATCCTGCTTGATAGACAGAGGTCCCTGCCAGGCCTTCACAGATTTAAAGGGGCAACATCAGGCCCAGCTATTTAAAGGGAAATGCTAGGCCCAGCTGTTTCTAAGGAGGCCACACAGACCCAGCAAGTTAAGGGGCCAGCCTGGAGTGCAGAAATCCCAGCACATTAGGGTCAGCTAGCCAAGTGGGCTACTAGAAAGGGTGAGCTAGCTCAAAAGCTACTGTTTATTTTATTTAGCATATTTATCTATTTATTTATTAAATTTTGGTAACGGGTGAGCCACGGTCCCGAGGTCCCTTTTCAGGGGCGACCCTGGATTTACATAACATAAAGTACATCACAATACTGCATGTGTAGAGAATACATTCATGAAGCAGGTTATATATAGATGTCCGTCAGCTGGCTACATATGCTGAATTCAGCATTAGGTTAGTGCATTCGTTATTGATACTACCATAGCTGGGGGTATAAGCTGCAAATGCGGAGGCAGGTTTTGGCTGTGAGGTTTTAGGTGCTGACTAGGTGGACCCATCCCTTCAGCAATTGCTCTTGGAGGTAGCCATTATATGTGCCTTGAGCCTTGTGAGGAAACTTTTGATAGAGGAGCTTCCTGGACTCCTGGAGGAAGGGAGTTCCATAGGTGGGTGAGGTATGGGCGAATGACTTACCCCACCTTGGTTCTGACCCTTGGGACATAGGAATGTGATCCATTGTGCGGAGGAGCCAGGGGTTATTCTTTAGTGCTATAAGTCCTGAGAGGCTGGGGGGTTGGGCTGATTAATTAAAAGGCTTGGCAGAGCAAAGGGTACTGGAGGCGGGCTTCCCAGGAGAACCAATTTAGTTGGGATAGAGGTATCACAGTGATGGTTCCTAGGGTTAGATTGGGTGGTGAACCAAGCCACCTTATTGTATAGAACTTGGAGTCTATTCATCTCTTGTCTAGCTACTCCCTGGACCACTGGGGCCACATAGGTAGTGTCAGGAGGAGGATGCTGGTGGCTATGGAAACCCTAGCTTCCGGTATCAACTGGTCTCTCAACCGGTATATGATGCCTAGTTTTGCATGTTACCTGATCCACATGGTCCTTGAGGTGAAGCCCTGGTCCAGGGTGAGGCTAAGGTATTTTAATGATACCACAACCTCTAACCTACTGCTCGATGCAGAGGTCAGTTGCAGGTGTTGGCTTCTGTCATGACTGAGGAATTTGGGTCAAACAGCATGGCCTTGGTCTTGTTTGTGTTGAGGACCATTCTGTTAAGGACATGCCATTGCTCAGGGATCTCAGGTCATCTTGTAGCCAGGAGTTGAGTCTCCTAGATTAGTAGAGGGACAATAGAGATGGCACCATCCATAATGGACCAGAGCTCCCGCCACAGTGTTCGCTGAGTTCATTGGTGAAAAGTAAGAAAGAGTAGGGGGCCAGGATAGACCATGGGCACTCCCCTCTGTTAATGGAGAGGCTCCAGATATGGAGTCTTTCCATTTTACCCTCTGTTAGCACCCAGTTGGGTAGCTATCGAACCACATAAGGGAGTGGCTGTCGAGGCCTACATTGCTCAGCTTGGTCAGTAGCAGATTATGGTTGACCAGGTCGAGATGCCTTGGATAGGTCGATAAAGACCGCTCCAGTGGGGCCCTTATCCAATTCTCTGAGCACATCAGTGAAGAATTTGGCAAGGGCAGTGTCTGTCCCATGCCTAGTTCTGAAGCCATGCTGGGACGTGCCAGGAGTTGATGGAGCTCTAGGTATTCTCAGAGTTGTCGTAGATCAACCTCTCTTTAATCTTTGCCAGGCTGCAGAGTAGGGAGATTGGCCTGTAATTGCTAGTAGACTCCCTCTGGACTTCCTTGTGGATAGGGACCACCTAGGCCTGTTTCCATTGTTCAGGGATAGCGCCTCTATTAGGGATCAGTTAAGGAGCCAGGTCAAGGGTCTGACTAGGGACTGGGCCCCTTCCTTCAGTATCCTGGGTGAATCCCATCTGGTTCCCTGGATCCAGAGGTTTTGAGAGTCATTAGCAATTGGGAGAACTTCTTTGGGTTTTACCAGTCTGATGTGGAAGGTTAGGCGGTCCAGGTTAGGGAGTGACCGTCCATTAGGGACTGGGTGGAGGGAGGCAGTCCAGCTTTGTAATGGTTGAGGTTCATGAAGTGGCAGTTGAGTGCCATGGCAATGTTTGGGTCATCATTTATTAGTTGACCCTTTACCTCGATGGGGCCATGTTTGGTCTTGCTGTTCCCCTTTAGTAACCCATTTATGTGCACCCAGAAAAGTCTAGGGTTTTCTAGATTCTTTTCTGTATTTGTGTGACATATTCCCTTTGACCACTTTAATGGCCAGCTTACACCTGTTTCTGAGGGTTTTGTAGCTCAGCAGGTCAGCAGGTCAGTAGGTAGTGTGGAGAGATTGCATTTCTTCCAAGTTTTGTCCCAGTTTTCATTAGGGATTTCGGGGTGATCCACTTGTAGCAGCTACCCTGGTACGGAGTTTCTTCATGGAGGTGAATTGTGGCTGCCATGAGGATTGTTCACTGAAAGAAGGCGACCACCTCATCCAGTGAGGAGAATAATTTGATTGGGCTCCAATCAATGCTGTTTAGTTAGTCTGATAGATGTTCGGGTAGTAGATGGGTGAAGTCCCTTACAGCTAGGATTGCAGCCAGAACCTTGGAGCCCTATTTTACAGGTGCAGAATATTGGGGAGTGGTCAATCACGGCATCCGCTAAGGTGCCTGCCACCTGTATGTTAACAGGTTTGCTCGTCAGCACCCAATCAAGTGTGAATGGTTCCTGTTTTGTGGTTCATTCATGTAGGCCCAGCAATGACCTGCACAAGCTTTGCTTCCCGTACAAAACCTTTAAGGAAGTGGTTTCATTGTGGCCCAATTTAGATTAAAGTCCTCCTGAATGAGTATCTCAGAGGCTACCTCTTCAGAGATGTCCTTTAGGACTGCCTCAAAGTGAAATCACGAAAATTCTTTGGGGGTTGTATATGCATCAATGTTGGGAGGCGCTTGCAAGGGCCAAGGTGATGCACACAAAGACGAGTCACCGTCCGTGCTGGTAGCATGTTGCAGGTTAATCTGCACAGCGTTAAGGGTATCTTTTGTGTAGATTAGGACCCCTCCCCTCTTTTATTCACTCTATCTTTTCTATGGGAGTGGTACCCGAGGGCTGCGACTTCATGTGAGAGTACTTGAGGTTTGAGACAGGTTTCTGATACGGCAAGGACATCTGGATTGTACCGTCCAGCCAAGCTTGTACTTCATGCATCTTAGAGAGCGAAGCTGCTACATATTCATATATGTGCGACCAGAGGTTTTCGTGACACCCACTGAGGGTGCTGAGGGAGGAGATCAAGATGTTGTTAGGAGGGGTCCAGGGTTAGGCTGGATGTCACCTGCCATTAGCTGGAGGGCAGCAAGGAAGCGGAGTGAAGGGAGGTTACTGAGGGGAGTAGATTAGTGCATAGTCTTCGCTTGGCGAATAGTAAGGTAGAGTACCAAATTCCTTTCCTGCAGAATTCATGGGCAATCAGGAGTGACTGCATACTATTGTGGGCATGGGAGTAGCATTGCCAGTAAAAATGGGTCTCAAGCGGAGGGAACTTCTGGGTCAAGTCTCCTGCGCTAATAATCCTATCAACCCAGAGTAGGACAGGATGTACATTGTGGCCAGGAGTAGCCCTCTGTTTGGGAATCTGAGGTAGGCGGTCCTTGCTTTATGAGCATCCTTGTAGGAAGGAGACTGTCAACCACGGAGGAAAGTTCAAATGAGAGTAAGGTTTTATGCCTTAGCATTGTCGCCTCTATGTCCCGGGTACTCCACTTCTTTACAATCCCTATCTCGTGGAACACTGAGTCCTTAGTGTGACTAATCAGGGGAGAGACAGGGCCAATGGGATCACCTCCCAATGTAGGACTGGTATGTGCCGCTAAACCCCTATGGCAGATAGGTCAGTTTGTGAGCAGCAAGTAAGATATGCAGTTACTTCTAAGGTGCTGAACTCTGATCTGTAATTTATTGCCACCAGAACTTTGGCAGGCTGGTAGACTTAAATACACTCTATAACACAGGGTCACCATAAGCAAATGTCTCCGCACTATTTTAGCAGATATCAGGTCGGTGTCAACCTATTATTATCAATGCCCCTGTAATAAAGCTGTCACATTAATGTCAATAGAAGTAGGCAATCAGGCAGGATATCCAGCATTTACAAGTTGAATAATTAATAATATAAGGGTCAGTATAGGCAAGGAGGGTCCCAGTGAGTTAGAGGCCAGGTAGCCAATGTGTTTTCTTGGTGTTCCTTACATTCTATGCAATTTTTCCAGTTCTGGGTGGGTCAGTGAGGGACGTCAGCCTCAGATAAGTATAGTGCCCCAGATCAAGTCCATTGGCCAGTAGTCAAGTGGCCGCCAACAGATAAGCTAAGCAAATATTTAATAGTGGTCTCCTGTAGTTTGGAAATGCACTCTGATTTTAGTGATAAGCCAGCAGGGAGCAAGAGAAGTGAGTCAAGCAGTTTGCCATCCCCTCCAGTTCAGTAGTCACGTCCGTGCCCAAGGGCTAGTAACCCTGTAACTTCTCCTTCACCTCTATTTTGGGGAGGGACAGTTAGGGAGGGACTCTTAGTGCTTAAACTAATCAGATTACTGTTGCCTTAGGGCAATTTTCCTATTAGGTGCCTTCAGTGTAATAGTGTCAGTGGCTCAGCAGGTAGCTCACTCACCTCTGAGGCTGGCAGATCAGAAGGCTGTGGGTTCTAGCCCCACACCAGGCACTTTGGGCACATATCTCAATAGTGACTCTGCAGTGTAGCATGAGGGGTGCTGCACTCCTGAGGTGCCGCTTTGGATGAGATGTTAGACCAAGGTCCCATCTGTCTTTTCTGGTGGTAGTTCAGGTGAATTTTAAGATCCCATGGCACTTCTCGAAAAGAGTAAGGGTAGTTTTATTGAAATAACATTGTAAAGCAAATTGCAAATGTACATACACAAAACCTCCTTATTTGGTCCTATAAAACCATAACTTCCGTTCCTCTGAATATATATATATTATGGTAGCACGGTAGTGCTACTATAGTTAGGGTTGAGGAGCCATTTACATGTTAATCCCCAAATTTTGCACCTTAATAACTTTACAACCATTTTGAATGGTGCCTGAAATTTGGAATACATGATCAAGACCCATATGCCTTGGGATCTGCCAAGTTTCATACCAGTCAGACACATGACTGTTGAGTTATTAAGCATGATCTCTGGCGTGCGTTCGCTTTTCTGGAATTCTGACGTTAGCCTACAGGTTTGCATGGTTTTGCGACCCATTTAAAATCTTCAAGGCGTGTAGCTGGGGTTCCCGGTGCCTTTCAAAGATTTCGTGAAAAATATCAAACAGTTCAAAGTTATTCAAAAAACAATTTCCCATTTTAAGTCAATGGGAAAAGTTAACAAAAAGTTCGACAGTGTCGCAAATGCATTTTACTTTAGCAAATGGCTCTCTTACTTTATGAAATCTGCCATTTTGTTTTCAGTTAGTGATCAGAAAAATGCTTGGCATTTAAAATTGAGACCTTCTAGCAACCAAATTATTTTTGTATTCACCTAGTCGGAGCCTGAGAATGCTAGCCATGTCTTTATTTTGGGGTAAAACACCCCAGAAATATATTTTCAAATTTCTGGAAAAGTACTTTCACAAAGTACTTTTGTCTCCGCAAAGTGTCGCAAATTTTTAGAAAGCTTTTATAGGGATTGGTTCGATACTTTTCTAGACTGTGGAAATGACAGCAATTCTTTGGCACCCGCTGCAAACAAACAGTTTGGAGTTTTGGGCTGAAATTTGGAGGAACGCAGCCAACATCGCACAGATGTGCCTTTCAGTGTTGTGTTGAAAAACATTACACTGTGGCAAAGTTACAGCACTCCAAAGTTGACACTTTTCCCATAGGATAACATTACGCAGCTGACGCATTGCAGCAATCATTTGGCCCTGCTGCAAAATAACGGTTTGGTCTTTTGGGCTGATATTTGCAGGAATACAGCCAACATCCTGCAGATGTGCCTTTCAGTAGTTTGGTGAAAATATATTACAGGGAGGCAAAGTTATGGCACTCTGAACTTCTGTTTTTCCCATAGGATAACATTACAGTGTTCGCCGGGCATTTGAGGCCCATATCTCGAAAGCGGTGTGAGATACGGAGTTTTTGCAAAAAATTCTTAGCCCCTGTACAAAACTAGCCAGAAAAGTGATAATACATATGAAATTTAAATTTTTTCTATGTTGTACGATTACTGAGATATGAGCAATTTACTATTCCAACTCCTGATTTTTGTGTTCCAGAGTCATTATTTTGCATACATTCTTTCTACTCAGTGTCTTTCTCTATACAGCTTTTGGGGAAAACCAGCCTGTGCGCTTGCATTACTGTTACCATTACCATTTCTGCTTGCGGTTCCGTACCCGTTTCACTCACCATTCACGTTGCCACCATATGCGTTACCCTTTGCGTTTTCATTTGTGGTTGCGTTTCCCTTGTTTTAACATTTCTGTCTACAGTACTGTTTCTCTTTCTGTTTGCTTTGCATCACCATCGCATTACAATTTGCGTTTGCGGGTACAATGTTACTATGTGACAAGACATCATGTGGCGGAACAGAGCCCACTACTGCCTCCAGCGTTACATTCACTATTTCTCATTATCATTCTCAAAAGAAGGACAATTAGAGGCAAAAACTCTGTTTAATGCATCAGTTAGGGTTGTTCCACAGCGACAAAAGCGAGGAAATTCGTTGTTAGGTTGAAACCCCTTTGCACCCCAGCTGGAATTGGGGTGCGCATTAGAATCATCGGTCCTAACTGTCACCCCATTATCCTATTCCTCAGCTTCTTTCCACATGTGATGGATTTGATTTCCAAGGTCTGAGGAGGAGGAATAACATTGCAACATATAGTAATCCTGGAATTAAGAAATTTTTAATAATGTGGATTTGTTTTATTTTGATATACTCCATGATTTCCATCTATTTACCTTTATTACATATTTAGATAAGGAGTGTTCCCAATTGAAGGAAGCCAAATTCAGGGGCTCAAACGTGATTCCCAATATTTCAAAGGATTCAGAAGATATTTGAAGACCTGCTAATACCTGTGAGTCTGGATATCCCACCTCTATATACAGTCCTGACTTTTCCTTATATTTATTTTAGATTTGAGACTTTTCTAAATTCAGACATCTTTTCAAAAAATGGGAATTGATGAAGTCAGAAAAAAAGGCACACATCATCTGCATAAGCTTGTACATTAATAGCTTGCTGAATTCCCCTACCAGAAATCCCTTGCCATTTAGGAAATCTGATATTATTCTTAAAAACAGATCCAATGAAAACACATAGAGTAGAGGGCTTAATGGCAGCCCTGTCTTACCCCAAGATGGGTCTGAAATTCTAAGTTCACAGACCTACGTATAATCGTGGTATACTGTTGTGGAAGTATAAACTAATTTAATGTATCTCATCAAAGATTCCGGAATTCCATAATGTTGTAACACTAAAAATAAGTATAAGTGCAAAACACGGTCAAATGCCTTTTGTTGATCTACCATAATGATAGCACCATGTTGTCCAGAAAGAGATAAATATTCAATTACAACTCTGACAACCATAAGGGCATGTTGTATTTTCAGGAAGGAGTCAACAAAATTGAACTGAGAGAGTATTTTTTAGCCATATGTTTTAAACTATTATTTGAAATGTGTCAAAATTTTATAATCAGTATTAAGGATAGTTATTGGTCTCCAGTTGGTGATTAGCTGCCTATCACCAGATTCATAGATGTATATCAATAGTCCATCTAGGAAGGAAGAGGAAGTGAATTCAATGGAAAAGTAATTAAACACTGGCTCTAAACATTCAGATAATTCTGCAACAAACATTTTGTAAAATTTTATAGGTAGCCCATCTAAGCTGGGAGATTTTCCAGATGTCATGTTATTAATAGCTGATCTAATCTCTTGTGAGGTAATATGAAATTCTCCTTCTGTTAATTGTGGAGGAATGGGAGGATTTGAATTTGTCCCGGTATGAAACTATGTCCTGGGCTTCAGGATTCCTATCTGGCTCAAGTGATGCGCAGTGATTTTTAATAATATATATAAATCATTCTCAGAATGGTGCAACATCCTTGAGGGTCAAACAAAGAATCCATCTCTGTATTGTCCCTTAAAGTTTTATGTGTCTGATAGGGATCCCCAGCCAGGATTTCTTAATACCGTTTGAAATAACACTGTCAAGGTACTAGCTCAGTCATATTTGTATGTTAACATTTCATTTTTATTATCTTGATTTGTGCTGAATAGTCAAACCTAGAAGTATTTGACCAATAATGCAACATGAACTGAAAATTCTGCGGGTATGTTTCCATTTTGACTGAAGGTAAAGTGTTGGAAACAAAAAGCGTGGTATATTGTAGATACATATTTGCCTTTTTTAAAAGTAAAGTCAGGATCTTTTACTCAAAAAATCATGCAGTCTAGTAGATTGGCTGATTATACCAAGTCTGATAAGGTATTAGCATCACAATAGATCTGTATACAGTATTTGTTTTTGTTTTTAAGCGTGGAAGATGGTACCTCACAATTAAAATCATCACAAAAATCACATGATAGGAGGTCACTAGATATGGCTTGATTGCACCAAACAGTGCCACTCTCCCTGCTTTCTGTTCTGGTCCATGAATGTTTATTAAATAATAGGTCTTAGATTTCCATATTCCGTCTAGCATTGATGCCTTCCTGGCTGAATATCTACCAGTTTTAACAGATGAAATGAAAAGGAGTTAAACAGAATATCCAATCCATCTGCCAAGCCTGTCCAAAGGACCAATAGGAAGGACCCCAAGCCCATTCCCTTGAAAACTTCTGATATTATCTAGAGAAAAGTCTAAGTTTCATGTAAAAACAAATTTCTAATTTTAATCTATAAATAAAATCAGAAACAACCTGATGTTTCCACAATTAAGTAAGCTATGAACATTTAATGAACCAATTTTCAAGGCTGCCAGAAGTAATGATTTTTAGTGATCCTGCTGACATCAATTTTTTCTTTTTCCCTTTATACCCTACCAAATCATTTTTTTTAGACCTCCATTTCTTGTTTCCTAGAGTTACTGTCACCTTCATCATGATCCATATCAGAGTCCCCCATTCTGGGGCCAAAACTGCAAAGGGATTAACCGAATTGTCATTCTCAGGTGGGGAAGAAGGGGAGAAGAGATAGAGACAGATCTCAAATTTCTAGAAGATCTGAGCTTGACTGGCCCACCAGTGCAGTAGTTGGATTTCCACTTGCAGCGCTGGTGACCTGGCTTTGAGCGGACCTGGGTCATCAGAGGACTGGCCAGGGGAGAAGGATTGAGCACCCATGGATGGCTCCTTCTCCAGGGGAGGGTGGGACAGTGTCCATCGCAATGAGGACCCTGGCGGAGGCTGGGAGTCACTCATGGTACCGCTCGGTGTATCAGGAGGCGGGGCAGATGCTGGTGTCATTGCATCCCTTCCTCCAAGAAAACCAGGAAAAGAAGGTGGGCAGGTCCGCTGTCTATGTGAAGCCTTCTCTGGGGTTTCAATTGGCTGCCGTCACCACATCCCCAACCAGATACTAGTTCAGGGCACTGATGAAGGTGACCGATGCCACAGCCTCACTCTCTTGGGGGTAAGCCGGGATAACTGGGGATTGTGGCAGTAGATGGCAGTGGAAGTCCCAGGGGCTGTGACCAGGGCTGATAGCGACAGTGGTACAGCAGGATAAAGAAGAAAATAAAAAGGATCTGCGTCTTTTCAGTGGAGATGAAAATGTTGGTAAGGGAGCAACAGCCTGTACCGGATCTTCATAGCAAACCCGGTGTCAGGGCGTCCTTCCTAGAAGACCTCTAGGTGGTCCGGGGGCTATGGAGGATAAGTACCTCAACCTTTGATTGTGTGTTCTTTCTTGTCACAGAAATCCTGCTTTCCACATAAATCCACTACTTCATTAGAGGGTGGGATACTAAATCAAATTCTTTAGGTGTGGCTTATCCTGAAAATTTGCTATATCTTGTGCCTGTTGAATGAGTAATTCAGGACTAATGTTGCTGGCAGCATTTTCAGCAGCTAAAGGACAATCCTTGAAGGCATGCCCAAAATCTTCACACAAGTCACATTTTGTGTGGGATGCACACTGAAAGGAGATATGACCTACCTCTCCACAATTTCCACATCTTGGTTTATCACATGTGCTAGAGATGTGTGTCCTTGAACTACATTTATAGGAAGCACGGAGTTGACCTGCATAGAAACACACATCTCTATCTCTGCCTAACATAAATTAATTAGGAATATGTGTGATTCCAGATTCTGTACTCCATAGTTTAACTTTATATTTCCTCCCTTGTCCAAAAAAATCTGCATCAAGAATAGCCTCAGGGTGATCCAAAGATCACATTTCTGTGATAACCAGTATGAGATATCAGCAACATGTACTCCACCATTTCTGAACATACAGTATCAAATTTCACCAAAGGTTTAGACAGAGGGATAACTACAGAGGAGTCCAAATGGGAGAATATTTGACCTGAGTATATCATTCCCAAAATAAATCTAAAAAATGGGCAGAACGAAAACTAACGTCAAATTGTCCTCCCAGAAGATGTTGATAAAAGCAAACACCTCTCAAGGGAAAACTTCAATGAATCTTTTAGTAAGATTTTCCCCAAAAATGCCTGTCCAGCATGTCTTCCATGCCTCCTTTGTATCAAATTCTAACTGCATTTCTCCTGGGAGCTGCTTTCTTTTTATATTTGCAAATAACTCGGACAGTAGAGGCTGCTTTTGCTCAGACTAGCCCTGAATGTTATCTTGCAGAACGATTTTCTCAGTTCCAGATTCATTTGGTATAATGTTTTAATTCAGAAGTTTCAGGTTCTACTCCCACCACTGAAGATGGGACAGGTCAAGTTCCCGTACTTCATATGTCCAATACATTGTTAGTTGATGGGCAAGGGCTTCTCTTCTGTCTGTAATAGTGTCAGGTTGTAACAAGTTTTGCCCCACAGCCCAAGTAGGGAGGCAGGAGTAAAGGTAATTTATCGTCCCACCTGGATCCGGTATCCAAGTCCCTTCAGGGTTTTGCTTCCAGCCAGATTCATAAGGCTTTACCTGGGGACCATGTAGTTTCTTGCATCTGTGGAGGTACTTTATCTTTGTTTTTATTTAACATATCCTCTTCATGGAATCAACCTCTATATGGCTATTTGCTAGAGTCATAGCAAGTCGTTTGTCTGTTTTGGTGTTTTTGTGACCGTTTTCAATGTATTTGTATTAACAAAGAAAACTGAGTAGCCACTGCTTTTGACTTGGGAGCATTGGACTGAAACTTAATTACAGTCAAGATGTCCGGAGTGGCCACAAACTCACTGGTTTTAGACAGTGGTTTAGCTATCATTGTAATTGGGCAGGTGACTGTGAGGCCTATATCCTTATGGGCCTCACTTAGTGTAGAAGATTTAGGAGAAATCGTGCAAATATTTCATGATTTTGCTGTGAATCCATCATAACAGTTTGATTTAAGAGTTTAGCTGTAGGCACATGCTAGTACAAGCATCTAGATTGTCAGCCAGCTGATTTTCCCTTTCCTGCTAACAATACTGTGCAAGCATCTGATGACTCACCATCCCCAGTCGGACCTTTAATCCTGCTGCGTCCAGTGGGTTCACTGACAGACTTCACTGTTGAACTAACAGGTAAACCTGGGCCTTGCAAACCCACCAGTCGGGCTTGTAGTTTACTTTTTTCCTGAGCATGCCTCATTTCTTCTTTTTGCCATAGAAGTCACAACACTCATTCAGTGTCCTCTGTAATATCATCATTTCCCACTGTTTTCTCCTCAATTTTAGTCACATAGGTAAAATCTTCAGTGGAAAAATTTTTTATAGTGCTATCTCCCCATCATCCGAATGTAGTATACTCGACAATATGTTCCAAATCCATCGCTCATTCAACTTGGGAGATTCCTGTCTCCTCAGAAGATTGCCGTCCATCCTCTCCATCTGCAAATCAGGACTGGCCATTGCGTGGCCATAGGATCCCCCTACCTGTAGTATGGGAAGTTTTATTAAAACAAAAACACACTTTTTTTCCAAAACAAAAAACAAATCACACAGTCATTATGATATCCATATTATCTACCCAATTCCAGTAACATTTTTCCACAGCTCTTGCTTTCTCTTCTCCCCATAATTTACATTCATCTTGAAAAATGTTATCTACTTCATCTTGAAACTTAAAAAAACATCCTGTACAGTCAAATCCTTATTCTGCAAAAATCTTGAGCATCTGTTTTGCCATATAGACCATTTCAAAACTGCCAAAATAACATAAACTGTCTTTTTATTAACTTTTTCCAATTCTTTTGTTAACTGACCTTAGATCAAAATCTCGATGTCATGTTTTTAAAAGCTTGCATCCCCAATAACTGGCTACCATACCCCAAAAGGTTTAATAAAATCACAATCAAAAATAAATGCTGCATGCTTTTCTCTTTTGTCGCACAATCTCTTTCTCCACATATTCTTTCCTCCATTCTTTTATGTTTATGGTTACCTCTGACATTTAATTTCCCATGACTACACATCCATACTACATCTTTCATTTTCCTGGAATTCTTTTTCTAATGTAACAGCTAAAATTTCCTGCTCTTTTATTCCTTTTTCTACCTTAAAAACTTGTTTTTCCCAGAAATTCCTTTCCATAATTTCTTTATACATCTGTTTTCTGGTACCCTAATTAGAGCATCCACTGTTACCCCCACTGGGTTAAATACTTCCTTCTAATTTCCATATATATTGGCACACTTTGCCTCCTACTATATTCCCTTTCTTTAATACATTTAATGAAAGGTACATTCCATTGCTGTGTTAACCAAGACCAAGCTTTGTTATCACCTTTTATTAATGGTACAATATTTGAAAACACAAACATATTAATATAAAAACAATTGGATTTATCATGTTTAAACCACCGTTATCCCCCTTTTAATAGGATTTAATTTGCTACCCACAATAACTGAAAAAAAGACTTTGAATTTTGGATTGCATTTGAAATGGTACTTGAAAAATGTATGCTAAAATAAAAATATTGGGACAATAAACATTTTTAAAAAGTAAATTATTTTCTCTTGTGTCATACTCCATTGTTTCCATTTATGTACTTTTATTTGGGCTATTTGATACTTTTCTTCTCAGTTTTGTTGTATTGCATCATCCCCTCTAAATCTTATTCCCAGCACCTTAATGCTTCCTTCTGCTATCTCCAAATCTCCTCTTTTCTTCTTCTCCACTGCCCCAACAGATAAATTCTACTTTTCTCTTTATTTATCTTAATCCCTGTATATTGGCTATACTTCTCTACTGACTCTATTAACTTATCCCTGAATTCTGATCTTTTACTAAAACTAAGCAATCATCTGCATGAGCACTTGTTTTATTCAGTTCTCTATTTTGTCATACAATACTTTTAATCTCTTTCTCCACCTCTGTTCTCCTCGAAGTGGGTCTATACAAAATACATATAGTAAGGGACTTAATGGGCACCCTTGCGAACCCCATTCATATATACATTGAAGTCCCTAGATGCACATTAACCATAGGACAAATTCCGCTTCCTTATATATTGCTTTTATTAAACTAATAAATTCTGTTGGAATTTTAAACTTTTCTAAGGTATCCCATCATACTGATGCTTTACAACATCAAATGCCATTTCTTGATCAAGGCATGCAAATACCCTTGCAAAGAATCCTCCTGTCCTTTATTTATGACATCTCTAATATAAATTAAATTTTGTTGTATGCTCATCAGGAATAGCACACGTTTGAGACTGTATTATCAATTTCTCTGAAAAGTCCTTAACCTATTATTTATTACCTTGGCTAAAAGTTTGTGATCTGAAGTCAATAAACTAATGGGCCTCAATTTTTAAGTTGTGTTTTTCTCCTTTTATGCAAAAAATTGTTATTCCTTTTTCATGCTTTTTGCCAAATTGTCTCCATTCATTACACCATTGTATACTCTTGTTAAAATGGGAGCTATTTGTTTTCCAAAGTTTTATAGAACATATTCGAATCCCATCCACCCCAGGTGCCATGTTATTTGATAAAGATTTTATTGCCTCTTTCACTTCTTCTTCTTTAATTTCACCCTTTATCACCTCTGCCTCATCTTCCTCCAACTCTGGCATCTCAATTGTCAGAAAAAATCCTCACTTTTCCTACTTCTTTGTTGTTGGTATTTCTCCTTCAAAAACTCTTGTACTGTACATTTAATATTTTCTATATTTGTATGTATCCTTCCTTTTCCATCCTGTAATTTGTACATAACTTGATTTTCTATTCTTTATTTACTACTGTCATAAGGTTTGTATGATATTTTATTTTCTGGGTACCATTTTTGTTCCATTATTAAAGGCGTGACCCTATTATATTGGTATTCTTTCATTTTAACCTTAATTTCTTCAATTCGTTTAGATTCATCCACCTTATCTTTACCTGCCTTTTCATAAGTTTATATAATCTAGCCCTTAATTTTAAATACTTCCCATAATTTGTTGCCTCTACATTCTGTCCTTCTTTGATCATATATTGTTTGATTTCATTTTAGTATCTTCCCACCATTCTGTTCCACTATCATATAATTCCATAACTGTTAACTTATCTTCCAGTATTATTTTAATCTTTTCTATACAAGTATCTTCTTGTAGCTTAGCTGTATTCATCCTCAATAGCCTTTTCCTATTCTCATCCTATTCCCAAGTTAATTCCAACTTCTACTGCCATATGAGCTGATGTCTCAATTGGTATACTCCTAATATCAGCTACCTCCACTTTTTTACCATCTAGAAATCTATATGAGTAGAATGAACCCTTGAAATATGTGTCTTCTCCTTTTTCCTTTTAACTTATATCTATCCTCCATCCCAGCTTTATCTAACATTCTTTTCAAGTGAGTCATATCACAAAAATTATTTTATGTTGCCTCCCCAATCTGCTCTAGATAACCCACAGTCAAAGCCTCCCCCACACACCACAAGTTTTGAAGTATGCAAATAAGCCTCTATTTGATCTATTAGCATATTCCTTTCTTTTTTCCTTTGTGGATTATAAATTACAATAATTCTCACAGATTTTTTAAGATAACATCAATAATCATAGCTCTTCCAGGTACCAAATCTATTACTTTTAAAATTTGAACATCATGAGAGAGAAAGCTACCCCACCCTGTACACCTATCTATCAAAGGACCATAAGGATGGTCCCCATGTCCAGTCTTTCTGAGTTTGTTGAATTCCATCTGTAGTGTGTAATCTTGTGTCTTGGAATACAAATAAGTCACTTTTCAAGTCATATAGTATTTTAAAAGTTACCAGCCTCCTCCTTCTATTTTTAATGCTATTTGTATTATGAATGAGGCATTTTAAACTTCCCATTTTGTTTTCCCTCACTTTTCCCTGCCTCTGTAGATTTTTTCATTTTCTTTGACACCTGCGTGTCTGTTGTGTCTCCATCTTCCTCTCCTGCACCTTTAGAAAGATCCGTGTTGGACCAATCAGAGCCCTCCTCCATAGTGGACCATTCCTTGTCGTGTAATAAGGTGTATTTATTTGTTAACTCTACACCTACACAATCTTTTCTAATGAAATTATCTGTTTTGCTGTACTCTTCTTTGTTTTAGATCTTGTAACCATAGTAAATCCAGTTCCTTTTCTGCCTTCCTTTCCATTTTAAAGTCCCTGTTTTTTCTTTTGATTCTTTTTGCTCTGGTATTACCAACCCTTTAGTCCGAGTTGTACCTTTATTCCTTTTTCCATGTCCTCTCTGTTAGTGGCTTCCCTTATTACCTTATCTTGCTTCTCTTTCTCTTTCTGTGCCAGCCAGGTAGACATCTTGCTCTGCTCTTTCTCCAGTTTCTAGGCTGTTTTGGGAAGCCCAGGGACATTTTGCAAAGTGTGCCCTTCCTCTTCACACAAACTACATTAACTTAGTTTGTGCATTCTGCCCCAAAATGCCCCAACAACCCCACATAGGCCACACTTGACTTTACCACAGATATTACTTAAGTGACCTCACTCTCACGTTTTAGCAGGCCCACACTTGGCCTGCATAAAAAACAATGCCTCTATTTTGGCCTAGAAAAAACAGTTCAGCAAATGTTGAATTTCCCCATCTACTTGTTTAAGTGTTAGTTTATATTTCCATCCACCTGTCCACAGACCATTTTCATCCAATATCGGTGCGGCTACCATGCATTACCCTCTGCTTGATCCAGAAGTTAATGTTGACCACATTGATGCCTTCATTTCAAAATAACACAGTCACTATCTTAAAGCAGGTTTGATAAGGGAATAACTGAAATCCTTCCATAAGTCTGTATATTTCATTTGCTGATATAATTTCCAAAAGCAGTCCAACCCTCTTCCATGTTTAAAATTTATGTCCATTCTGTACTTCCTGGTACATGAATAAGGGCATATATTTCATATGGATAAACTTCATTTATTCATTAAGAGTTCTTTCTAATAAAAATTCTGTTGGGCACATCCTCAGAGGGCCTCTAAATCTCAGGCATACTGCATTTCTTCTTTTAGCTTGCTGTGATTTTATATCTTTAGAAATAATCTTTCTTTAGTATTCCCACCCAGGGTTTCTCCTTCTGGCCTTACCTTCCTCCTGTATTTCTTACTGACATACAAAATTTGCGACAGAGATAAAGGCCTAGAGGTCTATCAAGTCTGCTAGAATGTGCAGCTAGCACCCCTTATTCCTGCAGCTGCCCCTCCTTCCACCCTTCCCTTCATTAACCCTCCTCCTTGTCCTGTCCATCCTCATTTGAAGCAGTTTACTGTTCACTGCATACCACTTCAGCAGGTAATGCATTCCACCCAGCCACCACCCTCTCTGTAAAAGTGTCTCCTCATCTCCCTCCTGAACCTTCCTTGCTCCAGTCTCATATCATGGCCCTAGTGTCCTCCCTCCCTTACTTTGAACAGCCCCTCTGTACCTGTCTTGTTTATTCCTTTCATGTATTTAAAGGTTTCAATTATATCACCTCTCTCTCTCTCCTCCAGTGAGTACATGTTCAACTCCTTCAACCTCCTCTCGTATGATAAGTCCCCAGCCCCTTGATCATCTTTGTCGCTCTGCGTTGTACCCCCTCCAGTAACTTAATGTCCCTCTTCAGATACGGATGCCAGTACTGCACGCAGTACTCCAGGTGTGGTCTAATTAATGACCTATACAGTGGCAGAATCACCTCCTCCTCCTTGAGGATATACCTTGCAATACAACCCAGCATTTTGTTGGCCTTTGCAGCTGCCTTCCTACATTGTGCTGAGTTGTTCATTGACCCTGTAATGAGCACACCAGATCCTTCTTCTTCTCTGTCTGGGCTAGCTGCACTCCCCTAGCTGGTAACTCCTCCTTGGGTTCTTCATCCCAAAATGCAGCACCTTGCACTTTTGGCATTAAAGCCCTGTTGCCAGGTGTCTGACCAGGTTTCAAGCTTTGCCAGATCATCCTGCAACCCCTGCCAGCCCCTAGGTCATCCACCACCGCCTACCTTGGTATCATCAGCAAACAGACTAATCTTGCTCTTGATATCCCATGATATGTCTGCAATGAATATCCCAAACAACACTGGTCCCAACACGGAGCCCTGTGGAACACTGCTCATCACTGTCCTTGGGTGTGAGAGCTCCCACCCACCACCACCCTCTATTGCCTTCCCTGCAGCCAGTTTCCACCCATCTCACCAGCTTTACCCGCCCTGTGCCCTAACTTCCTTCACAGCCTGCCATGTGGCACTGAGTCGAATGCCTTACTGAAGTCCAGATACAGGACATCCACTGCATGGCCCCTGTCCAGTTGCCTAGTTACCCAGTCATAGAACTCAACCAGGTTGGTTTGGCAGGATCTGCCAAGTGTGAAGCCATGCTGTCTGCTGTCCTGTAGTCCTTTGGCCTCTAGGAGGCCACCAGCCTCTCCTTCAGGATAGTCTCTATTAGCTTACCTCGATGGATGTGAGGCTCACTGGTCTGTAGTTTCCGGTTCATCCTTGGGGCCACTCTTGTGGAGGCGCACCACATGAGCCATCCTCCAGTCCTCAGGTACACACCCCGAATGTAGTAGGAGGCATTAAATAGGTCTGCCAAGGGTCCTGCAAGGACCTCTGACAGCTCCTTCAGTACCCTGGGGTGGATGCCATCTGGGCCTGGTGCCTTGTCCACCTTCAGTGCCTTCAAACCCTCTTGAACTCTGCTCTCCATGATTTCCCATCTGTCACCACTTCCCACCCTGCTTCTGCCATTTCTCCCACCTTGGGTGTCACCCCCTTCTCTTTAGTAAATACTGAGCAGAAGTACTCATTTAGTGCTTCCGCCTTGTTGCACCTGCTTCCACCCAACCCCTCCTTCCTAATCCTTACTATGTGGTCCCTTACAGCTCCTTTTTCTCCCTGATGTACTTAAAAGTCCTTCTCCCCTTCTTAATGCCTTGTGCCAGCCTAGGTTCGTGGGTCTTTTGCTCCCTCACTGCCCTTGTCACCTCCTTCGATTCTGTCAAGTACTCCTCCTGTCCTCCCCCTTCCTGTTTTCTTGTACTTCCTAAAGGCAGTTCTTTTCCTCCTTACCTTTTCCATGACCTCCTTGCTCAACCAGATTGGTTTCTTAGCCTAGCCTTCTTGCTCTGGGCTTTGCAGCAGGTTTTGGTTGCCTCCACTATCCCCAGCTTTATGAGCTCCCACCTCTGGTTAGTGTCCATACTAGATTGAATTCTGGCTTGGTACCCTTTTCCACTTCCCCATCCTCCCAAAGTTGGCCTTCCTGAAGTCCAGCACTCTGGTGCCAGATTCCACTCCTTCCTTGCCCATATCCAATGTGAGCCATACTGGTGGTGGTCACTCCTGACAGCAGTTCCTCCACTGTAAGTTCTCTCACAAAGTCCCATTTGCCAGCACAAGGTCAAGGGTATTCCCTAACCTGGTTGGTTCACTGACCATTTGCAGCAGGAAGCTGCCCTGGAAGGCATCCAGCAGTACCTGCTCCCTTCTGTTCCTGGTTGTTGGGGTGCTCAGTCCACTCCTGGCATGTTGGCGTCCCCACAATCACCACACTACCCTTCTCGCAGGTCCTCCTGATCTGTCCTGCTAGTTCCCTGTCTAACTCCTCTGTCTGAGATGGTGGCCTGTACACCACTCCCATTCTAAGAATCCTATTCTTGGAATCCTGGATTTGCATCCAAAGTGACTTCAGACTACCCTCCTCCTCCCTTCCTCCCTTACACACTTCAGTCCTTCCTTCACATATAGTGCCACCCCTCTTCTTTCCCAATCACCCTGTCCCACGAAATAATCTGTACCCTGGTACAGACAGGTCCCAGTCATTGTATTGGGTGGCCCATGTTTCCATGATGGCTGCAATGTCCACCTCTCCCTCTGCCATGAGAACCTGTAACTCTGTAGTTTTCCTCCCAAGGCTCCTAGCATTAGGGTAACCACCTTCCACCTTTTCCCCTCCCATCCTGCCCTCCTTTCCTAGCATCACCAACAGTACTTGCCATTTTTTCTTTGTCACTGTTATGGGGGTAGCTCATATGGTTTCCCAACCTGTGGTCTCTGCATATCTCTTCCCCAACTGCCACCCCCCATTCCTAGTTTAAATTCCCAACTTCCTCTATGTACTCCTCCATCCTCTGTTTCAACACTTTCTCTCCCTCCTCACTCAAGTGTATTCTGTCCTTGGCATAGAGACTACTGTCCTCCCAGGTCCCTCCCACCCCTCAACAGCCCATACCCTTTAGCACAACACCAGGTTCTTAGCCATCCGTTAAATTTCTTTATTCTCAGCTTTCTTGTTGTGCTTGCCTTTGGCACGAGTATCTCTGAAAAAGTTACTGATCTTCCTGCCCCTCACATAATTGTGCTAGTTCCTCAAACATCCTCTGGACTGTATCTACTGTCTTGTCAGCCAGGTCGTTTGTCCCAATATGTATAATTAAATGAGGCTTGTCCCTACCCTTCTAGCATATTTCAGAATAGACTGTCCCACCCTTTCTGCTGTCATTCCTAGCATGGCCTCCACCCAAATGCGACTATGCCTCTCCCCTTGCTACCCACCTAATTCCTCTTAGTATTGAGTCCCCAGCACTAAGATTCCACCCTCTTGCTCCTGCTTGCTTCCATTCATCTCCTCTCTCATTTCCAGCTCCTCTTCTTCCTCCTGCATGTTATTTCTCCATTTTACCCTGTTGCAATTCTCCCAGCAGAACTTACCCCACTCCAGTCTGGTCCAGGCATTTATCAATTACTTCTCTAATTTCATCATTTCCCTCCTCCACCTTCTTCCTCTCTAGCAGTGCACAACTATTTTCTGAAGGCTCTTCACAAATGCCGCTCCTCTCTCTTCATAGTAACCTGTTCTCTTCTTTCCACTCCATGACTTTTGCCACTTCTTCGCCTTCCCTCACAAGTCCCTATCTCCTCCTTCCATTTGTCTTTTATCTCCTGACCTGGTTTCCCCAGCAATTGTTCTTCCTGGCCTGGGCCTCTTTGTCTCTGCTTCCTTCTGCTGACCCTCTCCTCACCACTGTTGGCTTAAACGCCCTCCCTCATCTCCCTTCTTCCTCCCTCCAGTATTGGGCTAACCCACCCCAATCTGCCTTGCCTGTCTTAGTTCCTCCTGCAGACCCTCAATCTACTTTCCTAAGTTTTCTATGTGGTTGCACTAAACATCCTCCACATCCAGGCAATTTTTAGAAAGATTGGTGCACCGCAGTTGTTGCAGCCTACCACCCTACCTATTGCTGTCTTTGCCCTGGCGACCTCCCACCCTTCCAGATGCAGGATACCAAACACTCTCCAAGTCTCCCTTCCCTCCTCTATCATTTCAAAACATTTCTTATTTCTTACCTCCTTTGTTGCACACATTTAGATATATTGAGCAACTGCTTTTTATATTCCTATCCTTCCTATCCACACTTAAAAACAGACTTTAAGTAGCCATTGCACAACCTTCTTCAAACACCTATTCCTCCTTTCCCCAATGCAATATCAATACGAAGAAGTAATAATGAAGCTCCTAGATTTGCATTTACTTCCGTTCCACTGAAGACAGTCACCTCTTCACTTGCTGCTGTTCCTTTCCTGACCCCTCCTACTCCACACCCCTTACTATACCCAGTGTTTAGCTCCTGTCAATCAGATTTAACAGGGCATATAATCAAAAGTTGGGGGAATTTGCAACAACCAAAGACAGCAAAGAATACACCACCACTATGTTTTAAATCCTCAACAGCCCAAAACAATTCTAAGTAAAGACAACAAAGAAAGTACAGTGTCACCAAAGCCCACAATCCAAGTCTAAAGAAAAACAGCAATTACCAGTTACTGTAAAACACTGAATTGAATATTCTTCCTTCCCCTTCTGGCTTCTATAACATTCAAACATACATACATTTCTATCTCAGCTCTTTACCCTTAGCATTTCTTTATCTGTTAATATTGTTTTTGCTCAAGCTCCATAGATGACTCTTCATTATTGCTATCAAGTCCATCAAAAATTATCTCTTTTGTTTTATGTGCCTCTGATGTTACATCTTTCTGTTTTCGCTTCATCCACTTTTTCCCAAATTTACTTTCTACATCCATTGTGTCTTCTTTTTGTTTTCACTAATTCCTGATGTACTCGGCCTGATTGGATCCTACCCAGACCCATCATCCTTTCTTTTCCAACCTGCTTGTAATAAGGCTTCTGTTACCCATTCAGGTGTGTCTGCAAAGTCTCTAAAGTTATCTCTTCTGAATCTGAAACCTCCTTTTATTCTCCTTTACTGTTTCCTTATGGGCCCTTTTTTCTGTGACTTCCTCAATGTCTTCAAAATCTGTGTTTTCTTTATTTGTTTCAGCTCTTTCTTTACTTTCTGTCTTGCTTTCTACAATCCTTTTCAGGCCAAGCCGTTTCTAACTTACTTTCACCTTTCCTTTCTGTGCTGACACTTTCACTTGTTTTTTCCCTGTCTTAGCAGGTGCAGCTTGCTTTGATACTGCCACATCATTGCTTTTCAATTTAGCCTGATAGGAGTCTGTCCTATTTTCTTTGCTTTCCACAACAGAAATATCTGGCTCTATAAGACCTCCTGTTTCTTTACTCTTTTGCTGATTATTTTCCAAACACTTTTTTTACTCACGCTTGCAACATCTCCTCCTCCATCTCCATGGAAGAAGTTTTCTCTCTTAATTCCTTATTTTTCCTTTCCAGCTCCTCACTTTGATCTTCTTGATCCATAAAAGTGTCTGAACTCATTTTCAGGCCTCTAGTGGTATACAAGGCAGGGAGGAGGCCTCTCCCTGCCACATCAGCACTTCCTCCTCCTCCTCTGCTGTCGGTTCCAAACTGTGCTCCTGCACTCTGCTCTCAGGAAGTCAAGCCCCCTGCTGGAACAGTGAAAAGAGTAGGGATTTCCCAGTGCCTGACCAAATTTCCCTCATTCACTAAAAATACCACCAACAGCTTAATCTGGTTCAAGGTCAGTTGGCATTCATCTGTATTCCCCCTCCCCTGGATCATGCCTGAAAATAGGCAGAATCTGCCTAGTGCACTTACCCGGTCAACAAAAATTAATTAAATAAATAAATAAATAATAAGAGCTTATTACCAGTGAGAGAGTACAGGATGTATACCCCAGGGTCCCCACATAGCTAGCTCTTAGCTTTTGGTGAGTTTTCCCCAGTGTATTCCATTTGAAGGTCCCTGCCTGGACTGCTGCTGCATGATGCGATTATTAAGAAAGGCAAAGCATTGTAAATACATTGAGACTGTGTTTTACAGAGACTGTGCCTGAATCCTATGATATAGCTGCCTTTTGCTGCTTAAGCTGTTGTGCTGCAAGAAACTATTGAATGAACTCTGCATATGTTTTGCTTATATCAAAATGTTTTGCTTGCTTTCTTCCACTAGATTATGCTTAGAGACTATAGGATCAATCCTGCACTAGTATCTCTGCCCAAGAACTGCCTTGCATGTTACAGAACTGCCCGCTTGCCTAAGAATTGAACTCTTTAGCCTGATGCTGATCATCTTCACCTGATTCTCATCTTCCTCATGAACTGTTGATTGCAGTGACCAATTAGAGACTGATATCACCCTCCTTCTACAGTTGGGCGGTCACTAGTATAGGTCTAGTGTAGTTAGCTCCTGACCAACTGCTTAATGTCCAGAATGTCAGCCCATTCCCTTCCTAACAGTGTTTAGGTAGTGCAGGAACCACCCCAGTTCACTGGTAGGGATCCATCATAAAAATAAGGGTGGGGCTTCAGATGCAAGAATCCAGAGACCTTGCCCAGTGTCTACATCCTGTCTTGTGCCCTGGAGTTCAGCTTTGGCCCAGTGTCTGCATCCTGTCTTGTGCTCTGGAGTCCAGCTTCAGTCCAGTGTCTGCATCCTGTCTTGTGTCCTGGGTCCAGCTTCAGCCCAGTGTCCACATCCTGAATTTCCCTGAAGCCAGTTTCAGCTTAGGAGTTCTTCCTTGGCAATTTTGTCTTTCTTGTTTCCTTGGGGTCTTCCACTGACCAGGAGCTCCCACACCTTCTTCGCATTGAGTGCTTCAGCTTCCTCACAGTCTGATTTCCCTGGAGCACTATTGAGCCAGGAGACTTGCATAGCTGGGGTTCTTGCTCATTTCAGTCCTTTCACCCTTCTTCCGATCTCGACCAAAAGCCAGCCAACTGAACACATCGGTGGCCACCGTCCTGGACTTATGAAGGACTCTGTTTCATTTGGTTACTGCTCAACAGGTTGCATTTATGTAATGAAATAAATACAAGGTTGATTATAGAGCTCATAATGATAAGTTTACCATAGAGTTCAAAATAGAGCAATAAGGGTATTGTAGAGTTCAGAAAATAAGACATTCATAGAGTACAAGAATCCTTATAGAGTATAAGAATCACTATAGAGTTATAGGATCCTAAGTTACAGAGTTACAGTAGAATTGTAGAACACTACGCTACAGTAAAGTTATAGCATATCACGTTACAGTATAGATTGGTTGTATACTGCTTGATCTCTTTGGTGCCTTGCACCAAGTAAACCTGCTTTTATTCCCTGAGTTTGTCTCCTGCCTCTCCTTATCCAAGCACAGCCACACCATCAGCAAAATTAGACAATTGTGCTCACCACAAAAATGTTGGTGTCATGGACAGGATTAAAAGGAGTTCAAAGCAGACAGGGCTCATTCAGAATGGAAGCTAGAGAGTCAAGTAGTAGTTCTGCAACCAACGGAGGATCTGGGGAGAGTCCCGAGCACAGTTGGGCACACCACTCACCATGCCCTATTACATTGGTGCACCTTGGCTACCATGATTTACTGGTGATGCAACAGACCCCACATCCACCAACCTTGAGAATTACAAAATAAGATCCAGGCCATGTTTGCTTCTATGATGTGCCTGAACAGCAGAAAGTGGATATCTTAATTGGGCAGCTGGGAGGAGCAGCACACAGAGAGGTCAGTGCCTGGCCAGAAGGAGAGAAGACCACAGTGGCCCAAATCTTTGCTCGATTGTGATGAATGTTAACACCCAAACTGTCTATGATTTAAAATGAAATGTTTCTCTCACATCCAAGGCCCACTGAAATTCTCAGAGAATATGCACTCAGTCTACAGGATGCATTAAAGGCTGTCCATCAGATAGGCCAGAAGAAGTACAGGACTCAAACCAGACATTGAAAGTTCATTTTATTGAGGGTGTCAGAAGTGATGTGCACCACAGAGAACTGCAACTATTATCTAGACAAGACCTAGATGCAATCTTTATGAACTTTAAAGAAGAGGCAATTGAGCTGTTGTCTGAAAGAACCCACCATGGCATGGTGAATTCCTAACATTGCAACAAGAAGAATGAGAAGGACCCTGGTGCTGACCTAGAGAGATGCGGAAGCTGAACCAACCCAAAGAGACCTGAAAATCCCGAATCAGACTTGACAGCTTACATTATGAGTGAGATGAGAAGGAAATCCAAAACTTGAAAGATTATCTCCGTTAGAATTCCAGGGACAAGCTCGTTCTGGTAGTTTGTACTAGCATCAACCTAGAACACATGGTCAGAGAACTAATATGGGGCAGAGGCCTACAGACCAATTTGATTTACAAGGGCAGATGATCTGTTGAAGATGTGGTGTCAGTGGTCATGTGGAATGGAGATGCTCCGACTCAGCCAACAGTAGAGAGATGGTTTAAAATAGGGACCAGAACAGAGGACCAAGTCCCAGAATGTCAAACAGTAGGTCCACAAAATATCCAGAATGGTCGTGGATTCATAGGTAACTGCCCAACTGTTTCAATACAGATAATGGAGAAACCCTGCCTGCCCTTCTTGACACTGGATTCCAGGCGACCACCATCTAGACTGGGAAATTCTTTGAGCACTGGTCCAGGGATCAGCTACTGCAACTCCCGAAGCTGGATCAATCTAGTCACCAGCAATGGGATGGAATTCTGATAATCAGATATGCAGAGGCCTCTGTGAAGATTGGGGACAGTGAGCACAGGCAGCGAGGGTATACTTGTAAGCAACACCCAGGATCCTTCTGTACCACCTCTTCATCGTGGGATGAACATATTACAACATTGCCAAAATGCACTGATGAATGTGTTGAAGGAGCAGACCCACTCTATGCAGGTCCAAGAAAGAAAAGGCTGACAGACCATGCTCTAATACTCCAAAAGTATCAAAAGTTCACCAGTGAGCAAGGGAGGTAAGAAAGGTTTGAGTGATGGATCGCTGTCCCATTCAACTGGAACCTGGTACAGAGACACTTGTGATGTGTAAGGCAAAGTGGACCTCAGAGGGAAAGACTATGTGGCTATGGTGGAACCCTTTTGGACTTGAGAGGAGACCCAGTGATGGCAGACAAGAGTCTTGTGACTGTCAAGAGGGAGAATTCCTGTCTGCCTATTAAATTATGGTTCCTAACCTGTGAGGCTGTACAAACAACAGGCAGTGGAATGACTTGTCAAAATAGACTGGGACAAAATTGTCATCCCGACTAAAGAAGAAACAAGCCACTCCTCCTACCTATAAGCCAGCATCAGTGAAAATAATACCAACAACCAAGAGGAAGCATGGGTATGAGAGATAGAAATGGGACAGCAAAACAACACTGCAGACCAGAGGGCCCAACTCACAGCACTAATCCAACACCATCAGCAGGCGTTTTCTCATCACTCCTTCAATTTAAACTATACATCAGTGCGGAGAGACCAGCCTCCAATTAGAGAAAGATTCTGTCCCATTCCACCGCATTATACTAACTGACCAAGCAACTAAGTAAAGAGGTGCTGGATGTCAATGTCATCAAGGAAAGTCATAGTCCCTGAGCTGTATTGATCGTGCTTGTAAAAAGAACTACCGCAAGCTAAATCACATCACCCACAAGGATGCTTATCCTCTGCCCAGAACTGAAGATGCTTTGACTGCTTTAAAGTCTTCCACCTTTTCCACTATTGACTTGGTGAGTGACTACTGGCAGGTCCCATGGCTCAAGAGGATCAACAGAAAACTATGTTCATTACCCCAGTGGGCCTGTATGAGTTCATGAGAATGCTATTTGGCCTCTGCAATGCACCTGGGACCTTTCAGAGACTAATTGAGCACTATCTGGGAAGTGAACATTTTGATATGGTGCTACTCCACCTTGATGACCTAATTGCATACTCCAAGACATTCAAGACACACCCCAAGCATTTAGATATGGTTTTCAGGCATTTGACACAGTATGGACTCAAAATCAAGCCCTCAAAATGCTACTTCTTAAAAGAATGAGTAAATTACCTGGGACATGTAGTGTTGTCAGAAGGAATATCACCTGATCCAAGTAAGGTGGAAGAAGTGAGGATTGGCTTAGACCCATAACCATACAAGACATGAGACATTTTCTGGGGTTCGTAGGGCACTACAGCAGGTTCAGTGAAAGACTTTGCGAAGATTGTCTCACCTCTGCATGAGCTACTGCAATATTCTAAAGGCAGAAGCTACCCAAAACAAGTATTGTGAGGTGGTCCCTCAGTGTCAAGAAACTTTTGACTTGTTAAAGAAGAGATTGATGATGGCACCCATCTTGGCTTATCCAGACTATATGTGTCCATTTCACCTCTATACGGATGCCAGTAATCATGGTCTTAGGGCAGTCCTGGCTCAGGAACAAAATGGAGTTGAAGGTAACTGCCTATGCTAGTCGAGGTCTGAGAGGATCAGAGAGGAATGACGAGAAATGCAGCTCATTCAAATTGGAATTCCTGGCCTTAGTATGGGTGGTAACAGAAATGTTCAGGCACTATCTGGCTGCTGCACAGTTTATGGTTTATACAGATAATAATTCCCTCGCTCATCCTGGGTCGACAAGCTAGCAGCATTAGAACAGTGATGGGCCTTCCGCCTCACCAGTTTCTACTTCTCGATAAAGTACCGATCGGAAGGTCTAATGGAAACTGTGACACTATTCCAACTGCGTGACACAGATGAGTCAGAAAGAAGCAAGACAGAACAGGAAGATCTCGAAATGCCACCTTTCATGCAAGTATCTGCTGCAATAGTCAGAGTTTGCTGTCAAAGCCAGGTAATTCCCTATCCAATCCAGATCTCCCAGGGTGTCCTATGTCTGATGGGCAAGAAGCTATGTGGGGGCAACTCCAGAACTAAAGTTCAGTTATGATCAAACTAAAGAGATTCTCCAGACTGAAAAGAAAAACAAGTAAACAGGATAGAATGAGCATGTCCCCAGTGTTGGTTAAATTGCTACGACATCGAGAGTATTTTAAAATTGAGGAAGGCCAACTAGTCCGAGTGACCGAGATCCTGCCAGCCATGAAGAACATAGATAAATTCTAATTCCTCATCAGAAACTGATCCAGTGTTGAAGTCTACCACAATACATCTGGACATTTTGGGACTAAAAGACAGAGACACCATTCGACAGTAGTTCTACTGGGTGGGCATCAGAGGACATTGAGCATTGGTGCACAGATTGTATGGCATGTAACTCTAAAGAAAGGTGATGAAAATGTTCAGTTAGCACCTCTGCAACCCATTTTCACCAAATTTCCATTAGAAATTGTAGCAATGGATCACTTGAAAGTTGAGAATAGTCACAGTGGACTCAACCAGATTCTTACAATAGTAGACCATTATTCCAAATTTGTGGTAGCCATGCCAGTAACATAGAAACATAGAAACATAGACTTTGATGGCAGATAAGGACCGATTGGCCCATCTAGTCTGCCCATTTCTACCTACAGGACAGGCCACAGATCCTAGTTAACCAACAACCTACTTCTTCCTACCCCCACAAGAATTGCCTTATGTCTGTCCCATGCATTCTTGAATTCTCCCACAGTTTTAGACCCCACAACCTCCTCAGGAAGGCTGTTCCATGCATCCACTACCCTCTCTGTGAAATAATACTTCCTCACATTGCCCTGAACTGCCCCCCTCTATCTTTAAATTGTGTCCCCTTGTTCTTGCACTCTCTTTTCTGAAAGATGCTATCCTCTTGGACTTTGTTGATTCCACTGAGGTACTTAAAAGTTTCTATCATGTCCCCCCTCTCCTTCTTTCTTCAGCGTATACATATTAAGCTCCTTTAGTCTCTCCCACACAGCTTCACTTGCAGACCCTGCACCATTTTAGTTGCACACCTCTGGACTGCCTCTATTCTGTCTATGTCCTTGTGGAGATGGGGTCTCAAGAACTGGACCAGTACTCCACATGGGGTCTCGCCAACTGTCTGCATCCCAGTATACCCCAGCTCTCCCTCTGCCTTCTCGCATTGCTTGCTAACCTTAAGGTCATCTGATATGATTACCCTCAGGTCCCTTTCCTTTTTGTTGTTGTTACTACCTCCCCCATTGTGTATTCTTCCCTGGGTTCTTGTTTCCCAGGTGCATTATTTGCACTTCTTTGCATTGAATCCTAGCAGCCATACTTCTGACCATTCCTCCAACCTTGCCAAGTCCCTTCTCATCCTTTCCATGCCTCGTGTATCAACCCTGTTGCAGATCTTTGTGTCATCAGCAAAGGCATACTTTTCCTTCAGTCCCTCTGCAATGTCACTTATGAAGACATTTAAAGGACTGGACCCAGTACTGAACCCTGCAGTACCTCACTAGTAATCTCTCTTTCTTCAGAGTGGACTCCATTTACAATTACCGTCTGTGTCTGTTGTTCAGCCAATGTTTTACCAGGCTACCACCCTGGGACCCCTCCCAGGCTGGTTAATTTGACTATTAATCTTTTGTGGGACTGTGTCAAATGCCTTGCTAAAGTCTAGGTAGGCCATGTCCACAGCCCCTCCCTGGTCTACTACTTTGGTCACCCAGTCAAAGAAATCTGTTAGATTCATCTGACATGACCTTCCAGCTGTGAACCCATGCTGCCTTGGGTCCTGTGCCCCACTGGCCTCTAGGTACTCAACAATTCTTTCCTTCAGAGGTGACTCCATCACTTTCCCTACCACAGAGGTCAAACTGACAGGTCTGTAGTTTCCTGCCTCTGTCTTGGTCCCACTTTGTGAATGGGAATCACATCCACCTTCCTCCAGTCCTATGGTACCACACATCCTCACATGATTTATTAAAAGAGTAGCCAGTGGTTTCACTAGTTCACCTTAATTCTTTTAGAATTCTGGGGTGAATTCCATCAAGCCAGATTTCTTTGTCCACCTTCAGTTTTAGGAGTTCTTGCAGAACCCTTTCCTTCTATGAAAGGACTGGGATCGACCCCCTATCAAGAGTGTTTCTGTTAATTGGATTAGGCACTTCTCCCTCCTCTTTTGTGAATACTGAGCAGAAATATTCATTCAGTATCCCTGCTTTTCACTGTCCCCTCTGCCCACCTACCATTCATTCTATTCAGCCTCACTATCCCTCTCTTTGTCTTTCTCGCTCATTGATGTACCTATAAAGGTTTTATCCCCTTCTTAAATGAGTTTGCTATCTTTTCCTCAGTTTGGGCCTTTGCTATTCTGACTTCTCTCCCTGCTTCCTTCTGCCTTAACTGGTACAGATCTCTGTCCTGCTCCATCTGTGTTTCCTTATACTTCTGGAATGCTATCTTTTCTTCCTGACTTTCACAGCCACCTCTTTTGAGAACCATAGTGGCTTTTTCTTTCATTTGATTTGTTTATTTACTTCACACAAAGGCTTGTTGCCTCTGTGATGGCAGTTTGATGATTCCCCACTGTTGCTGCACACCTCCTTCTAGCCTGTTTGCTAGTACTTTTCTGAGTCCTCTCCCATTTTGCCAAAGTCAGCCCTCCTGAGTTCAGTACCCTCACTTTTGCATGGCTTGACTCTGTAGCTGAGTTTAACGTGAACCACACTGTTTGATGGTCACTTGTTCCCAGATGGCAACCCACTTCTAGATCTGAGATCCTCTCACTGCCCCGTTTGAGTCACGAGGCCTCTGATTGCTCCCTCACGAGTGGGTTCTGAAACTAACTGTCTGAGGCCTACCACCTGTGGGGCATCAAGAATGGCCCAGCTCTTGGATGCGGCTGCAGCAAATGTCGCCAGTTAACATCTGGCATATTCAGGTCTCCCATCAACAGTATCTCCTTTCTCTGACATTCTAAGAATGCCTTCTATCATTTCCTTGTCCATTCCTTCCCCTGACATGGGGTCTGTACACAACCCCTGTGCAGATTGTGGTGCCCTTTCCAGTCTCCAAGGTGACCCACAGTGCCTCCACTCCTCCTGTTTACTCTTTTGTTCAGTTGCTTTATCCCTTCCTTTACATGAGAGCTACTCCTCCCTGCCTGTCTCTCCTGTAGGTTATGTACCCTGGTATGTTAACATCCCAGTCATGGTTCTCTGTGTACTATGTTTCTGTGACTGCTACGATGTCCAGGCATCCCTCTTCCATCAAAGCCACCAGCTCAGGGAGCTTAATGCCCAGACTACGGGCATTGGTACTCGATACCCTCCATTTCCTGATGGCCTTACTCCTTTTGCCCCATCCCTGTCCTTCTTGCCTTTATCACTTCCTCCATTTACCCCTGCCCTTCTCCTATTGACACCTCTATGTTGGTGTTTATCACACTTACTACTGTGATTTTTTTGGAGACTAGATTTCCCTGCTCCTTTCCAGTGCCTCCCTTGGCTAGTTTAAATGCTTGCCAATGAAGCATTTAAACCTATCACCTAGGATCCTGGTTCCCTCCTGGATAGATGCAGCCCATCATGCCAGTATAGGCTTGCATCACTCCAGGTGGACCCCCAGTCCCCAGTGAAGCCAAATCCTGAGCTCCATATCAGTTTTCAACCACTGATTAAATCCCATGATCGCGGAACACCTAGCCTCTCCTCGCCCATAGATGGGCAGCACCTCCGAGAAGGTTACCGTGTGTGCTACTTGTCTAAGGCCCTCCCAATTCAAAACACTTCCTGCACTTCTCTAATCCCTTTCTTAGCCAGGTCATTTGTCCCTAGGTGGACAATGACATCCAGTTCCCTCCCTGTGCAGCTGCTCCAGCAATTCTGAGGATTTGCTCCTTGTCCTCAAGCAGGCATCAGGCAGGCACCTTCACCTCCTTCTCCCTTCTTCCCCAGTTCTACTTCTAACAATGAGTCCCCCACCAGGAGTTGTTTCCTTCCCTGTGGGGTCCCCTGCCACCCTCCTGTGGGTCTCCTTTGTGGAGGTTCCCAACATCCTCCTTGGTCTCCACTGTGGGTGCTTCCATAGAAGAACCACACTTTGCCAGAATGGCATAGGGTGTGGAGGTACAACTGGAGGGATGCCCTCTGTTCCACCACCCTCACCCTCCCTCAGCCCACTGTGCTCAATCACTCCTCTTTCTTGGCAACCTCTGAGGCAACAGCAGTGGCACTGGTGGTCCCTGGATGGAAGAGGAGGTCCCACAAATCCTGACCAACTCAGTCTGGAGATGAGCAACCTCCTTCCTCAGCCCAGAGAGGTGCCTGCAGATGGGACAACACTGCATCCTCCAGAATGTCTCCAGGAAGACTGCTGCTGCACAGCAACTGCACTGCACCACTCCCATCATGTCTTATTCTGGCCCTTAACTCTTTGCAGTCCTTACTCTTTCCTCTGATTTTTCTCTCTCTTCATTACTTTCTGCTTGTGTGCCCTTTAAGCTCCTGATTGTCCTGTTCTGAGACAAGAATATCCTATATTTCTCAGTAGACCCCTTACTTGCTCAGAGGCAGACCTCCAGCAGCTAGAGGGCGCAGAGCTACTCTTGCCCTTCTAGGATGGTGGGTCTTTGGTGGCTCTGTGATCACTCACTTCAAGCTCCCAAACAGGAATATCCTGTTGTCAGTCAAATCCTGTGCCTATAAAAGTAGAACTAGCTTTGGGTGGGAGGGTGGAGGGAGGAAGGAGGGCAATATAGTCCCAGTAGAAGTCCAGTCACACAGCAGTCCTTTCTCCTGGTGTCTTCTGCCAAGCTACTAGCAGTATCTTTCTAAGGCCGTCTTTAAATGTAGCTTCCTTCTAGCTAAGCCACTCCCCTACTTACTAGATCTTTCTACAAGTAATTTAAACCTCACAGCTATCAAGTCCTTTCAATCACCTGAGATTTACACCTAGATAACTGTTCAGATAACCATTCAGTTCAGTTAACTCACTTCACTTCAGTGAAAGAGTTATCAACAAGATGCACCGCTGAAGCCTTCTGGAAATATTTCAAGTCGTATGGATCCCCATTAATATTCTAACTGATCAAGGAGGGCATTTGAATCCCAGTTGTTTAAAGAACTGTGCTGTCTATGGATGTCACAAAATGCAAACAGCCCCATACCATCCTCAAACAAATGGATTATGCAAGCGCACCAATCGTACTTTAACTGACATGCTGCAAGCACTGCCTATATACCAGAAACCTCTATGGCCTGATTTGTTACCAGAACTATGCTATGTATATAATAACACAGTGCATTGCTCCACAGATTTTACACCTTATTTTCTGATGTTTGGTCAACATGGACGATTACCCATGGACCTGGTGATGGATGTCGAAGTTGAAACTCACAGAAACATTTCAGACTCAAACTAGTGCACAGTATCACCGTTGCCTTAGAAAAGCAAACAATCTAGTGCAATCAAGAATGGAACAAGCCCATGCTCAACAGAGAGCAATATGACTGTAGAGCTCCAGCCAGACCATTGTCAATTGGGGACCTTGTCTTGTTAAAGAATTAAGATGTCCTTGGCACAAGTTAGCAACCAGGTGGAAACCAGAGCCATTTGTAGTAATAGACATTCCTTATGATGATCTGCCTGTGTATCGGATCCGGTCAGAAACCGATGGACACTTCACTAAGGTAGTGCATAAGTAATCAGTTCAAGCCGTGTACATTCCAGACTGCAGACCTGGATAAGTCAGAGAATGAAGAAGACTCTGTAGTGAGAGGCAGGAGACAACTTCCTTTGGTACCCTAAAGATAACCCCATCCTAGAATGGCCTTTCATGCCTGGCATTGGTATATACAGCACTTCCTTTGCTTATTCTGCACCTAATGCACCTCTCAACTGTTCTGAACCTTATGGTGTAGCTATCAGAAGGTCTAATCAAAGCAATGAAAGTCAACCTCCCAGATGCTTGATAGAAGAGTCTGACTAAAAGAAAAATATCAAAACAGTAGTTAGCAATGCATTTCAGAAATAAATGTAAATATGTACAGTTATATAAGTTTGTTTTCTTAAACAAGTAAGGTAAAGAAAAATAGATAAAGTAAAGGTAAATAGTAACTAAAGAAAAAGGTTTGGGGCCATACATGGGGACATGTATGTTTAAGCAGGAGCCAAATATGTAATGCCCAATAGTACTCCCCTGTAGCCAGTCAGTTCTCCTGTTGTCCCCAGTTCCCTGTACCCAGGCTCCTTCAAGTAAACTGCAGCTGCAGTTTAAACAATTATTTTCCTTTCTCCTGCAGCCACCTAGCCCTAGCATGAGGGAATGCCATCCTCATGCTGGGCAGCTGCCTCTCTCTGGTCACTAGGGACTGGGTGTTCCAAATGCCAGGAAGGGCTTCTGTGGCCAGTAGCAGCCATTTTTGAATAGTTGCTTTGGGAGCCAGAAGTCATGGTGGTTGGGTGGCGCTCTCAGGTGCCCCAACAGAAAAAAGGAAAAGTTTTGCAGCACAAAGCAAGGAGAGAGGATGCAGGAGGTAAATGTAATGGTAAAGAGTACCTGAGTCCTCCTCCCATGCCAGTATCAGCCCCCAAGAGTGCAGTAGTTCAGAGCTCCGGTGAGTCCCTCCAGTGTGGCAGGGGTCTTCTGGCAGCAGTCGAATGCAGCGTAGGCTAGTTAGCCAGTTAATTAAATTTTAAAATAAAAGTAACATTAGGTCCCTTGGCTTCTGGTATTTTTTCCCCAGTGTAATCTCTTTCTAAGGTCCCTGCCTGGATAGCTGCTGTGTGATACTGGGATTATTAAAAAGGCAAAACATTGTAGAGACATTGAGACTGTGTTTTATAGAGACTGTGCCGACTCCTATGATATAGCTGCCTTTTGCTGCTTAAGCTGTTGTGCTGCAAGAAACTATTGGATTAACCTTGCATATGTTTTGCTTGTATTGAAATGTTCTGCTTGCTTTCTTCCGTTGGATTATGCTTAGAGACTATGGATAAATCCTGTGCTAGTATCTCCACCCAAGAACTGCCTTGCATGTTACGAACTGCCCGCTTGCCTAAGAATTGAGCTCTTTAGCCTGATGCTGATCATCTTCACCTTATTCTCATCTTCCTCATGAACTGCTGATCACAGTGACCTATTAGAGACTGATATCACCTTCCTTCTCCTACAGGCTGGGGCTGGTCATCAGTATAGATCCAGCATAGTTTGCTTCTGGCCCACTGCTTCACGTCCAGAATGTCAGGCCATTCCCTTTCTAACAGTGTTTAGGTAATGCAGGGAACTGCCCCAGTTCACAGGTAGGGATCCATCATAAAAATAGGGGTGGGGCTTTGGATGCAAGAATCCAAAGATTTTCAGCCCAGTGTCTGCATCCTGTCTTGTGCCTTGGAGTCCAGCTTGACCCAGTGTCTGCATCCTATCTTGTGCCATGGAGTCCAGCTTCAGCCCAGTGTCTGCATCATGTCTTGTGTCCTGGAGTTCAGCTTTTGCCCAGTGTCAACATCCTGAATTTCCCTGAACCCAGTTCCAGCTTAGGAGTTCGATCTCTGCAGTTTTGTCTTTCTTGTTTCCTTGGGGACTTCCACCATCCAGGTGCTCCCACACCTTCATTGCATTGAGGCGCTTCAGCTTCCTCACAGTCTGATTTCCTGAAGCCCTATTTAGCCAGGAGGCTTACATAGCTGGGGTTCTTGCTCATTTCAGTCCTTTCACCCTTCGGTTTCCTGATCCGACCAAAGCTGACCAACAGAACACATCGGTGGCCCCATTCTGGACTTATGAAGGACTCTGTGTTCATTTGGTTACTGCTCAACAGGTTGTGTTATGTAATGAAATACAGTACAGGGTTGATTATAGAGCTTGTAATGATAAGTTTATCATAGAATTCAAAATAGAGCAATAAGGGTATTGTAGAGTTCAGAAAATAAGACATTCATAGAGTATAAGAATCCTATAGAGTATAAGAATCACTATAGAGTTATAGGATCCTAAGTTACAGAGTTACAGTAGAATTGTAGAACACTACGCTACAGTAAAGTTATAGCATACCACGTTATAGTATAGATTGGTTGTATATTGCTTGATCTCCTTGGTGCCTTGCA
Organism: Neoceratodus forsteri; assembly: GCA_016271365.2. NCBI lineage: Eukaryota > Metazoa > Chordata > Ceratodontiformes > Ceratodontidae > Neoceratodus > Neoceratodus forsteri. The sequence goes on along the minus strand of CM028133.1, from coordinate 743,229,686 downwards.
CCAAGTAAACCTCTTTTATTCCCCAAGTTTGTCTCCTGCTTCTCCTTATCCAAGCACAGTGATACCATCAGCAAAATTAGACACTTGTGCTCACTACACATTTGTCCTGCATAAAGTGAATGCTTGTTTTAAATAACAAGAACAAAAAGCACTGTCATCTACCAGCAGTAGGTAACACTGCTTCTTGCTTCTTCTTCATTCTCAGTCTTCTCTTCCTCAGTGCTGTTTTCTGCCCCCAATTCTCTGCTGAGCTCCTTCTCCCACAACAAAACCAAACAAACCCAGAAAAATAAAAATACAATTCTGATGCTGAAATGCTCTTTTTATTCTTCAGAGCAGAACTGTAGCTCACATCTCGTGGTAGTACTTAAAACTCCACAAATGAGGAAAACAAGCTACAGGTATGGAAGCCTAACAAGAACAAAAGTCCCAAAGCCAAAAAGTATAAGAAGATGGAGGAACTATTTTAGGAGAAATTAAGGAAATATTTAAATATTTTACTATTTAATGTATTGATTTCAATTTTTCTTTCATCTAAAATGAAGGGACCCATTTTTAAAAGCATAATAAGACACTCAGGGGATGTGCATTAGACATATCTAACACACAGGCAGGGGCAGAAGGCATTCAGCCTGCAGGTTCATGCCTTACTATGCCCTGGCCATGTGTTAGACATGTCTAATGCATACTTCGTGTCTTATTGCTTATGTAGTCATTACAGAATTCATTAGATTTTTTTTAAAGAGCCATCTGAAAGGTGAAAATTGTGAAGAAAAATGAAAATTCAGGTAATCAGATGGCCATAATTTAAAACATATAATTAGTGCAGCTTAATGAATAGGCTCATTTGAAAGGTCTTCTTGTCCTTGACAACTTTCATACTAGCTGTTTATGTGTGACTAATATACTTTTAGAGATATTTACATTTATATAGTATTTGTTCTTGTACTCCTTTTAGCACCACGAGTACTCCTTTTAGCAGGGTGTTTCATGTAGTATTTGCTCTTGTAATGGCAGATCTCACCACAACCCATTGTTTCAAACAGACTAATTTTTTTCTCTAGGAGTGAACACAGTAGGAGTCAATGTTTGACCACCTTCCTATCTTACTTCCCTCCCCATCCATTAGGGATCACATAACATGAACTGCAATCAATGGTGCAGGGCAGTGGAAACCAGGATTTATTATTATAGAACTCCAAGCTGCTTTTCTCTGAGAGCAAATGTGCACATATTCCAAACAAGCTTAGCTATCTTTAAAACTATTCAAGGTGCACAAAAACAACTGGTGTGACTGTTGTTCAGGACAAATATGGGTGGTCACTAATCTGAATGCTTTATATTTTGTAAAATATGGCCTTCCATCCAGCCTCATTTTTTTCTCTAGGAGCGAACACAGTAGGAGTATGCCAAACAAATGTAAATATCTTGGAAAGTTACACAACCAACATGAAAGTTGTTCAGGACTAAATGATCTTTTAAATGAGAGTAGTCATTACTCTAAATTCATTACTTTTTAAAATATAGCCATCTGAAAGGTGAAAATTGTGAAGAAAATAATAATTCAGGTAATCAGATGGCCATAGTTTGAAACATATAATTAGTGCAGCTTAATGAATAGACTCATTTGAAAGGTCTTCTTGTCCTGAACAACTTTCATGTGGGTTTTTCATATGTAACTCACATACTTTTAGAGATTCCTACATTTATGCAGGATTTGTTATTGTATTCCTCTTAGCAGCAGACATACTCCTTTAGCAGGGTGTTTAATGTAGCATGTCCTCTTTTAATGGCAGACCCCATCCCAACCCATTGTTTCAAACAGCCTCATTTTTTCTTTAGGAATGAACACAGTAGGAGCCAATTTTCAACCCCATCTTCCTGTCTTGCTTCCCTCCCCATCCATTAGGGATCACATAACATGAACAGCAATCAATGGTGCAGGGCAGGAAAAACATGATTTATTATTATAGAACTCAAGCTGCTTTTCTCTGACAGCAAATGTCTACACTTTCCAAACAAGCCTAAATATCTTTAAAACTATTCAAGGTGCACAAAACAACCAATGTGAAAGTTGTTCAGGACAAAATAGACCTCTTACATGAGGTTAGTTACTAATCTGAAGTTGTTGTATTTTGTAAATATGCCCTTCAAACATGCTCATTTGTTTTCTATCTAGGAGTGAACACAGTAGGAGTACTGCAAACAAATGTAAATATCTTGGAAAGCATACAGGTTACCAACACACAACCAACATGAGAAAGTTGTTCAGGACAAAGTGACCTTTTAAATGAGGGTAGTCACTACTATGAATTCATTAGATTTTTTTAGTATATCCATCTTAAAAGTGAAAATTGTGATGAAAAAATGAAAATGCAGGTAATCAGATGGCCATAGTTAAAAATATAATCTGTGCAGCTTAATGAAGACTCATTTGAAAGCTCTGTTGAAATTCTATGTCTTGTCCTGAACACCTTTAATGCTGGTTGTCTCGTGTAACCCATACCATTTTGATATTTTTACATTTATATAGTATTTGTTCTTGTACTCTTTTAGCAGCAGGCATACTCCTTTTAGTGGGGGTGTTTCTTGTAGCATTTGCTCTTGTAATGGCAGATCCCTCCAACCCATTGTTTCAAATAGCCTCAGTTTTTCTCTAGGAGTGAACACAGTAGGAGTCAATGTTCGATCCCATCTTCCTATCTTACTTCCTCCCACATCCATTAGGGATCACATAAAATGAACAGCAATCAGTGGTGCAGGGCAGGGAAAATCAGGATTTATTATTGTAGAACTCCAAGCTGCTTTTCTCTAGAGCAAATGTGGACACATTCCAAATAAGTCAAAATATCTTTAAAACTATTCAAGGTGTACAAAAACAACCAGTGTGAAAGTTGTTCAGGACAAAAGATGTTTCCATGATGGTAGTCATTAATCTGAATTCTTTATATTTTGTGAAATATGGCCTTCCAAACAGCCTCATTTTTTTCTCTTGGAGTAAACACAGTAGGAGTCATGCCAAAGAAATGTAAATATTTTGGAAAGTATACAAGTTACCAACACACAACCAACATGAAAGTTATTCAAGACAAAACCTTTCAAATGAGGATAGTCACTACTCTGAATTCATTACATTGTTTTAAATATAGCCATTTGAAAGGTGAAAATTGTGAAGAAAATAAAAATTCAGGTAATCAGATGGCCATAGTATTAAAAAATATAATTAGTGCAGATTAATGAATAAGCTCATTTGAAAGGTTGTCTTGTCCTGAATAACATTCATACTGGTTGTTTATGTGTACATATACTTTTAGAGATATTTACATTTATGTAGTATTTGTTCTTGTACCCTTTTAGCAGCAAGAGTACTCCTTTAGCAGGTATTTCATATAGTATTTGTTCTTTGTAATGGCAGATCCCACCCCAACCCATTGTTTCAAACAGACTCATTTTTTCTAGGAGTGAACACAGTAAGAGTCATACCAAACAAATCTAAATATCTCAGAAAGTATGTAAGTTACCAATACACAACCAACATGAAAGTTGTTCAGGACAAAATGGACTTTCAAATGAGGGTAGTCATTACTCTGAATTCATTAGATTTTTTAAATATAGCCATACAGAACTCCAATCTGCTTTTCTCTTGGAGCAAATGTGCACACATTTCAAACAAATCTAAAGATTTTTAAAACTACTCAAGGTGCACAAAAATAACCAGTGTGAAGTTGTTCTGGACAAAAAGACCTTCCACATGAGGGTAGTCACTAATCTGAATTCTTTATATTTTGCAAAGTATGGTCTTCCAACAGCTTCATTTTTTTCTCTAGGAGTGAATACAGTAGGAGTCATGCCAAAGAAATGTAAATATCTTGGAAAGTATACAAGTTACCAATACACAACCAACATGAAAGTTGAGAGCTAGGAGAGTTAGGAGAGCTTAAGAACACCCTCCATGGGAACATGCAGGAACATAAGTTGACTATAGGAACAGCTAAAGCAGGCAGGGAGGGGCAGGCAGGTGAAAGAATGTATAACAAGTGATACAGGGAGCAAGACCGATAGGAAAGGAAACTGGTGGGGAAGACACTGGAGAGGGAGAACAAGAGCAGAGGGAGGGAGGGAAGACTAAAACATGCAAGGTCATGCTAACAAATGCCAGTAGCCTAGGAAATAAGGTACCAGACCTTGAGGCCATGTTGCAGATGCAGACCTTGACATAGCAGCAATAGCAAAGACATGGCACTCTGCTGATCATGACTGAAAGTCAGTGTGCCAGGCTATACATTATTTCCAGGAGGGACGGGAAGGTAAAAAGTGTGGGGAGGGCCCTGTACATCAGAGATGGTATAAAGGCTACAGAAGTTCAGGGAAGATAGTGGAGGCTGAGGTAATGTGGGACACCCTGGAGCCAGAGAATGGAACAGCAATATGCATGGGAGTGCTCTACAGACCTCTGGCATAGAGAGGGGAAGTAGACAGGAACAGTGAAGAACATACACAACATGGCAGCTAAAAGCATAATCCTGCTACTGGGGGATTTCAATATGCCAGATGTGGATTGGGCCACCAGATGACTGTTTCAGCCACAAGCACAGCCATCCTTGGAATCTCTGCAGGGGTTGGACTCAGGCAGCTGGGTGCATGGAGCCAACCAGGATCAAGTCAATTCTGGACCTGGTATGGACCAATGGGCACAGAGTCAAAGAAATACAGGTGGAAGGGCATCTGGGGTCCAAAGACCACCACATGGTGTGGTTCAGCATGGAGACATGGACTCAATTAAGCCACACAAGGGCAACAGTATTGGATTTCAGGAGGCATATTTCACTGAAATGGGTAGATGGATACAAGCAGTCCTGGGAAGGAGAGGTAATAGAGAGGTGGAAGAACAATGGGAGGAACTGAAAGGAGCCATATTGGATATAAAAATCAATGCGTTAGGATAGTGGCCAAAGTGAAAAAAGGGAAACCACTATGGTTCTCCAAAGAGGTGAGGACAAAGTCAGGGCTAAAGGTTGAGTTCAGGAAATATAAGGGAGTTAAGGGAGATGGACAGTGTGGTGTATCTTGAAGGTCTAAGGTAATCAAGAAAGGCTATTAGGAGGGTGAAGACACAGACAGAAGAGGCTTAGCACAGTCTGTAAACAAAGGGGATAAGGCATCTTATAGGTACATCAGTGAAAGAAGAAAATGGGGATTGTGAAGCTCAAAGGGGAGAAGGAGAGTGTAAGGAGGGGATCTGGATAAGGCAGAAATACTGAACAAATATTTCTTCTCAGTGTTCACTTAGGAGGGAGAGGGTCAAGGCCACAGTTGGGTTACAAAGGCAATGGGGTGGGGAGAGGTGAACACCAGTCCATTCACAGTGGAGAGTTCTGGAAGAACTCACAAAGCTGAAGGTGTATGAGGCCAGGGGTCAGAAGGCATCCACCCAAGTATATTAAAGACTCTTGCAGCCCTGTTCAGAGTCACTCAACACAGGTGTAGTTCCAGAGGACTGGTGGAGGCACATGTAGTCCTACTACACAAAGCGGCAGTATGGAGGAGTCTAAGAAATACAGGCCAGTCAGCTTCACCTCACTGGTGGGAAAGATCATGGAACACTGCTGAAAGAAGGATAGTAGCAGATATGGAATCCAGTGGTGCTCAGGATCTGAGGCAACACATATTCACAACAAGAAGATCATGATAAATGAGATCTAATAGTTTTTTTGATTGGGTGACTAGGGAACTAAATCAGGTAGGGTGGTAGACATCACCTACCTAGATTTCAACAAAGCCTTCAACACCATCCCACATAGAAGGCTTATTAACAAGATGAGTAGTCTGGGCATGGGAGACAAGGTGGTGAACTGGGTTAATAACTGGTTAACAGACAGAAGACAGAGGGTGGTGGTAAATGGGGTACTATCTGGGAGAGGGGTGACCAGTGGGGTACTACAGGGATCAGTAGTGGACTATCCTGTTCAATGTCTTCATTAGTGACATTGCAGAGGAGCTGGAAGGAAAGGTCTGCCTGTTTGTAGATGCCACCAATATCTGCAACAGGGTGGATACTCCTGAAGAGGTGCAGAAAATGATGAGGAACCTGGAGAAGCTTGAAAGATGGTCAGAGATGTGGCAACCGAGGTTCAATGCAAAGAAGTGCAAAATAATGCACCTGAGTAGAGGGAACCCTGGGCAGAGCTACAGGTTGGGGGAGGAGCTGACTGTCACCAAAGAGGAAAGGGACCTAGGGTTATCATCTCTGATGACCTTAAGGTATCAAAGCAGTGTATAAAGGTGGCAGGAAGGCAGTGGCATGCTGGGTGCATGGGCAGGGGTATCACTAGCAGGAGGTGGGAGGTGGTGATGCCATTGTATAAAAAACATTAGTGAGCCTCACCTGGAGTATTGCATGCAGTTCTGGAGAATACACGGTGCAAGGTCATAGATAAGGTGGAAACTATCCAGAAAAGGGCAACAAAGATGGTGTAAGGCTTACACCACAAAATATATGAGGACAGACTAAAGGACCTCAATATATACTCTGGAGGAGAGGAGACAGTGGGGGACATGATTGAAACTTTCAAGTACCTCAAGGGCATAAACAAGGTGCAGGTGGGGACCTTTTCCAATATAGAATAAGTACCAGAGCAAGGGGACACAATATGAAATTGGAAGGGGTAGATTAAGAGGTAATCTGAGGATGTTTTCTACACAGAAAGGATAGTCAACACTTGAAATAGTCTGCCACAGGAGGTAGTTGGAGAAAGCACAGCAGAAGGGTTTAAGCATGCTTGGGACAGGCACAAGGGAAGCCTTAGAGGGAGGGAGTGATGAAAAGCCATTGATCACATAGGGTCAGTAGACACATACAATGTATAGGGCCTATGGCAGACTGGATGGGCCTAGCAATCCTTATCTGATGACAATTTCTCTGTTGTTCAGGACACAATGGCATTTCAAATGAGGATGATCACTACTCTAAATTCATTTGCTTTTTTTAACTATAGCCATCGCCATCTGAAAGGTGAAAATTGTGAAGAAAAATGAAAATTCAGGTAATCAGATGGCCATAGTTTAAAATATATAAATAGTGCAGCTTAATGAAAAGGTTCATTGGAAAGGCTTATTGTCCTGAAAAACTTTTATACTGGTTGTTTGTGTGTAACTCATATACTTTTATTCATGTTTATGTTTAAGTCCATGAAATACCCTTATCTATTTAATGCATTTGCAGCCTTAGTAGCTCTGCCAGAATTTATTTGAAATGCTGTATGCAGTGGCTTGAAGAGACAATTCCAGGAGGGCTTTAACTGAGTTAGCCACCTCTGTATGCTTTTTCAGAGGTTGGTTCCAAAAACATGTTGTGGTAAGTTTCTCAGCATTTTACCATGGCTGAGGCTCTGCCCACAGTGTGAACACACAGCTCTCCTACCATTATCATCCTGATGCATAAATTATGTCAATATATCACTGGAAAGTGAACTTGTACCTCACCTCAACTCCTTGTACTCTTCTTGTATCCATGACAGTCAGATTCAGTTCAGAGTGGTGTAGTAGATTGCTGTGCACTGACACCAGATACAGTATCAGAACCACTAGAGAACCAAAAGTTAGGATGGTCTGTCTAGTGTTTTTTTAACAGGAGGGTGACATGAAGAATGAGGAGAAACAGTGGCTGATATCTTGTGCCTGCCTTCAGCAGCTGATTTTATGGACTGTTTTTGATCTGAGTGCTTCCCTTGTGGAATGAGGCGAGGACTCAGTTTCAGCATCCTCAGACTTACTCACGGTATTGCTCTCAGAGGATGTGTCATGGAACTCATCTTTAAGATTTTTTAAATCTTCTGGGATAGGAGCATATTCTGAGCCAATGTCACATGGTAAAGCTCTGAAATCTCTTTGCAGAGCCTGCAGATTAGCTGAGGAGATCTCATGAGATCTCAGTCTCTTTGAATACAGGACTTTCAAATACTTTGAATACATCCCAGTATTTGGGTATACTTGAATATGTCCGGTATTTGAGGTATTCAACGGCTGGTCCTAATTCAACGGACACCCTGCTTTTTACTTTCTATGCAAGGCTTTTGATGCTCTGTGCAAGTATTTTTATACTCTATTCAAAGCTATTTTCTCAATGTTAGGATTTGGTTGCTCTATGGTAAGGATTCTGATACTTTGCAAGTATTCATATGGTCTATGCAAGGATTCTTATACTCTATTCAAAGATTCTTATAATATGTTCAATAATTCTTAATTTCTTCAGCTCTGTGCAGGTATGTTTAAACTCTGTGCATGGATGCTTATGTTCTATGCAAGTGTTCTTATACTCTATTCCTACAGGAACCAGCTGTCAAATTTTAAATGACATTAGAATTTATATGACTGTACTCAATATTCTAGTCCTTCTTAGCACTGCCTAGAGCAAATGGAATTACAGCACATGAAGAATCTATGGACAAGTTCCCTGTTACCAGCCTACATGTCACACCTGGACCAGTGGTTTGGATCTGAGACTAAGTAACAAAGTGAGATCTTGATCCTCTGGTCCTGGTCTTCATGTCACACCTGGACAACTAGGCAGGATTTGAAGAAGCAAATTGATGAACTATATCGCTTTTGTGCCTGCCTGTGGGTCACACCTGGAAAGTCAGAGAAGGAAGGAAGGAAGAAGGAAGGAAGGAAGGAAGGAAGGAAGGAAGGAATCCTCTAGCACCAGTCTTCAAGTCACACATGGACCACCTGACAGGATTAAAAGAAGAAATCAGGACAGAAACAAACAGGACAAAATGGTGGATCCTTTTCTGGAGCATTAGAGGTGGAGATCCTCTTCTGGAACATATACACTGAAGATGCTGTTCTGGAAAATGGAGCTGGAGATCTTCTGGAACACTGAAGCTGTAAATTCTTTTCTGGAGTGTTGGAGCTGGAGATACTCTTCTGGAATGCTGGAGCTGCAGATCCACTTTGTAACATTGGAGCTGTAACAACACAATCGCCTTCCACCTTGAACTATCAGCAACTTATTCAGTGAACTAGAATGGTTTCCTTTGTGCCTCATGGGTGGGATCTGTAGCCGACAGACAAGAATAATCTGGCCTGACTACCTCAACTGTTTTCTACAACAATGCAAAACCCTCTTTTGATGTGATACAGTTGCAGTCTGACAATGATTAACTGACGTATGTCTGTTTAACTTTGGTCAGCAGTAGTTGCAAGTCATTGAGCCTGTCTATGATATAACCAATTATTACAAGTGTAAAGATAGTCTCTGTTAAGGACAGGGGTGGATATGCATGTTTTAGTTAAATCAACAGTAATAAATGGTATATACTAAAAGGGAATGTATCATCTACCATTTTCTTTTTCCATTTAGCAAGACTAAAACACAGAAGACATAGGGCTCAATTTTCCAATGCTAACTCAGGGCTTGTGACAAGCCCTACATAAATTCCTATCATTGGTGCAGCTGTCCCAAACACCTTTGCTGCAACTGTGCTAACTTTAGTAGGTTAGGCACAGTTATGATCTTTAACCCATTTATGGCATGTTGTGCCACATAGTTGTCGCAAGCTCTGTAAAAGGGTTTGAAGATTGCCACAAGCTGACCAAATAAAGTCAGTCTATCTTGTGGCAATTGGTAAATAGGATTAAAATCCCACTTGTTGACTGAAGGAATGCTACAAGTCCCATGCGCTATATGTTCAGCGCACCGGGCTTGCAGCATTCTGGGCCATTTGAAAATTGAACCCATTATGTCTGGGCCATGTAAGAGCTGCTCACTGTTACAAGTACAGGAGGTTGGCAAAACAGACAACTGGCCTATGAAGAAGGCTCTAAAATCTCTGCCGCAGAACTTGCAATCTATCGCAGAACTTCTCTGTGCCGCAAAATTCACTCTTCTTGGTGATTTTTATTAATATTGATGTTTATCCATAGAATCTGGTTCCTGTCCCTCTTTTATATCCAAACCTCCTATATGCTCAGAATGTTATGTAATCATTGCTATAACATCATATATTAGCTAATGAAATTACTGCATTCTGCAACAGAAATGGACAGTCACTTATCTACCACAGCTCCCACTGCCAGACACAGCATGGTGATATTTGCTCAACCTGCACTACAGCCTAATACAATTGTCAGTCTTAAATTATTGCACTAGGGCCAACTTAAACAAAACCTTGTCAATAGCACAGACTCTGTTAAGTCCATACCTCACTTTGTACAAACCTATTTGTACCTTTAAGGTATAGAGATGCCATCTGAAATGAATAACTGGTAAAATGAATTTAACTGTCATTTTTAAGAAAATAAGTAATTATGCCCTGAAAAGTGGAACATAATAATGTGTAGACCTGTTGAAAGAATAGACCTGTTAAATAAATAATTGCCCTGTCGCATTTTGCCAGGGTTATGAGTACATAGAATCACGTAAAAGTTATGGAAAATGTTGTATGCAGGGACAGCTGTTGGGCCAGAGGTAGCATGCTGTGTTTCCGTGCTGGCGACTCAGGTTTAGAGATTAGCTCTGGGAACTGGCTGGCAGCACAAGGATTGATGGAACACATCACTGCTCGAGCCTGGGAAGGTATGGTGCAGTGTTCTGTCACATGGTGGACACATTGTGATGGGCTGGAGAGCTCTGTCTCATAATCGGTTCACATGCATGTCATGGCCTGATGGTGTTACACAGCGTGTCAGTGAAAGCAGGTTGACATGAAAATGAGTTTGCAATAACTCCTCTATTCCATTTCCAATGGGACCTGTATGAATGAGGATGCAAGTTCATGGAAAAAATTATATATATATATATATATATATACACACACACACACACACACAATATCTATGTCTCTCTCACCACATATACACACACACATATTTGTATGTATGTTACAGATTGCATATAAATATATAAGTGATACACAGTGGGAACCTCATGAGTGGTGTAGAAGCACATACAAATATATAAGTGATAGACAGTGGAAACCTCATTGGTGGGATATATAGCATGCATATAGAAATACCTTATGTATCACATAAGATCCCTCTGCATATGTCATTTATGCAACAGGCTAGGACCATAAGGTTGAGACATTTGTTTTGCTTTTTAGGCATTAAATAATTTTTATAAGTCTGTTATTTTTGAACTAGTGTTATTGTGCTTTCCACCATCCTGATTGCTATAACCACTGCCATGAAAGTGAAGTCAGGATGACAAGCTGACACTGTGATGTGGTAATTTGTTTGTGCTGCAGAACTTCCATGAAATGACAAACCACTGCTGAAGTTCTGCGGCAAATGGTAGTCTTGCCGCAGAACTTGGTCCCACTGTGCTGCAGAAAAGTAGTGGCCCTGCCTATGAGGAGGGCTAAACTCAGGCACAATTGATAGCCATCCTCCAAAAGTGACCAGGAAGACAGTGTGACAGGGGTCACTGCTACCCAGATTTGGGAGAAGGATGGAATGGAGAAACATGGAAACATAGAAACTTAGATATTGCTGGCTGATAAAGACTACTTTATCCACCCAGTTTGCCCATTTTCCCTACCTATCTAGTGTAACACTGCAGACCCTACTTGATCTCTGGCTTCACCCCCCTTCCCTACCTCTAAGGTTCCCTTATGCCTATCCCATGCATTCTTGAAACCGTTACCCTTTTTGCACCAACCACTTCCACTGGGAGGCTCTTCCAGTCATCCACCATTTTTTCTCTGAAGAAGTACTTCCTCATGTCTCCCCTGAGTCTCCTCCCTTCTAGCTTCATAGCAAGTCCCCTTACTCTTGAGCATCTTTTTCTGAAAAATGCTTCCTCTTGAACCTTATTTAAACTCGTAAGGGTCTTTGAATGTTTCTATCATATCCCCTCTCCTCCTTTCCTCTAGGGGCACATATTGAGGTCCTTCAGTCTCTCCTCATAGGCTTGTGATGCAGACCCTTCACCACTTTAGCTGCCCTCCTCTGAACTGACTCTACCCTGTCTATCTCCTTCCCAAGATGTTGTCTTCAGAACTGGAGACAGTACTCTAGATGAGGTCTCCCAGCGACCTAAACAGCAGGAACACCATCTCTCTTTTCTACTGGTGATACCCTCCCTATGTACCCTAGCATCCCATTAGCTCTCCCCACTGCCTTGTAATATTGTCTCACCACATTTAGGTCATCAGATATGATTACCCCTAGGTTCCTTTCCAGTTTGGTGGTGGTTAATACCATCCCCATTTTGCACTCCACCCTGGGTTTCTGTGCCCAATTGCATCCTTTTTTCACTTCTTTACATTGAAGCCAAGTTGCCACACCTTGGACCACTCCTAGATTTTGATCTCTATTCATTTTTTCACACAAACCCCCAGAGTGTCTACCTATTGTAGATTTTAGTGACATCTGCAAAGATGCACACCTTCCCTTCTAGCCCCTCTGCAATGTCACTGATAAAGACATGAAAGAGGACCTGTTCCAGTACTAACCCTGTGGCACCCTACTGGTCACCCTCTCTTCCTTGGACTGAACTCCGCTTACCACCACTCACTGCTCTCATATCCCCAACCAATTTCTCACACAGTTTACCACCTTTGGACCTATTTCAAGACTTCTAGCTTGTTTACCAGTCTCCTGTGTGGAACGGTGTTGAAGGCCACTGCTCCTCCCTGATCTATATCCCTGGTCACCCAGTCAAAGAAATCTATTAGATTTGTTTGACATGATCTCTGCCACTGCCATGTGGGGTTCCACAGGGCTCCAATTTGTCCCACATGTTGTATGCAGTGTGTATGCTACCACTAGGGGACATTATAAGATGGTATGGGCTGAGTTTCCATTGCTATAGAAGATGACACTCAGCTTTACCTGTTTTTGTGCCTGAGCATTAGGAGGCAGTGTTGGTGTTTAATCAGTGCCTTGCTGAGATCCAAGATTGGATGAAAGCCAACTGGTTAAGGTTGAATCCAGATAAGACTGAGGTACTAGTGGTGGAATCTGGTAGCCAGGGATGAATGTGCAATCTGGTCGAGTCTTCAGACTGATGCTGGGGACTCAAGTTGCTCGCCTCGATAGGGGTGAAGAACCTTGGCATTGTTTTGGACTGTAGCTTGACACTTAAGTCACAAATTGAGGCTGTGGTCCAAAGTGTGAATGGGTAATGACTCCGACAGTAAGGCCAATATTGTGTGTCACTACATGTGGCAAGATGATGGAACCATTTCCTGAGGACACACAGGTGGCAGTGCATGAGGAAGCAACCCCTACCCCAGTAGCAGTAGACATTATAGCTAAAGAATAATCTGGGAGCATTAGTTCTGAGGGTACTGGTCAATATAGTGCTGCTGAAACAGCACAGCAATAACCACACATTGTGAAGCGTGCCTGCATTTAGAGCAACAGGTGTATAATAGTGGTAGGGAACTACTGCTACCCTTGTTGCTGACTGCAGACTAGAGGAAGTGCAGAAGAAGCCTCAGGTGTTGTGCTTGGCCAAACCACTCCCATGGTGAGGTGGCTAAGGCATAAGCACCTGTGGCTTGTAGACCTGGAGATCAGGGTTTGATTCCCCATCCCTGATAGTTTTATTTTTATTTATTTTTTCACCACCAGAAACTTAGCTCCCCCTCCCAAGTTTCTCCTTATCTCCTCTGTCCAGCGCCCTCAAAGTTAGCTATTTTAGTTTTGGGGGTTGTGGGGCAAACAAGAAAAATCTCAATGTCTCCCATTTGTTTCTTTGTTGTGTGCTGATTTTGTGTTTTCGCTGACTCTGTTTGTGTCACATGGCATTTTGACTGTGGTGTTGTTTGCCATGCTGTTTTGCCACATCATTATAACCCCAGACCATTCTGAGCTGGCACTACAGACTGAGAAGAGCCCAGCCAGGGTGGCTCTCCCACAGCAGAGTGCATTTTAGGTAAGATCAGGTATAGAGAGCCAGGGAGAGCCCAGCAAGCTGCCCATCCTTCAAAAGCTAAAGATGTTAGCCACTAGTGTGGAAGGTGACTCTCTAAGTTTGTGAAAGGGAAGTGTACTGGGAGAATGGGGTCCCATACTGTGACTGAGTTCCTAAGGGGACTGATGGAAGGTACTCCAACAGACAGTGGTTCCAAGGAGTACAGGAAGTAGCTTCTGGTCTTAGCCCACAAAATACCCTTTTAGGATTTATTTATTTATTTATTTATTGATAACCGGGTAGGTGCACTAGACACAAAAGTGACTATTTTCAGGCACAACCCAGGAGTCAACAACACAAAGAGATACAGGTACATAGAACACAGTGTCAAGAGATATGCAATACATCACAATCAAGTGAAACAAAATTAAGACAATATTGGTACAAGGCACATAAAGATGTAAATTATACAAATGGAAGATAAGTGCCCATGCATAGACTGTAAGAGTAATTACACATATAAGGTGTCGAGAATGCCACCAGGGTATCATTACATCTGGCAGAAACTGTAAGGATATTATCGGGAGGAGGAGGAAGGGAGAGAGGTAATGGTGGGGTAGGATTTAAGGGAGGCTGAAGGTGCAGGTGCCAGCTCACACCACAGAAGGAAGGGGATACCATGGGCAGCCAAGGCAAAGGGAGCCAAGATCTATGGTAGGTTGAAGCAGGTACAATGAGCACATGCGGTGAGGAGGGAGGCGGTGTCTCTTCTTAAAAGTGGCATGATTAGAGGCCAGGCATACATCTAGGGTGAGTTCCAGTAAAAGGGCCTATGCGAAGAAACCTGATTTCCCTTGGTAGTTCTACATCTGGGAATGCTAAGCAAGGAAAGGTCAGAAGTTTGGAGACCGTAGAAGATGGGCTGAGGGTCAACAGGAGGCGAGGTAGGTAGGCATACTAGATCGCAGTATACTGTCCAGAAGGTTCCCAAGAGAGAGGAGATGGCGTGCAATGGGAGATGGCCAATTTAGGTCTGAATACAGCAGGCAGTGATGTCCTAGTCTGGAGGATGCAGAGCGTAATGGCATATATTGTTATAAGTTGTGTCCCACCTATGAAGAGTGGCCTTAGATGCGTTATTATAGATTACAGATCTATAAGAGAGTGATGGAAGTAGGATTCCTCTAGCAATGGCTGTCCTAGCAGAAGGGGTTAGAATATGACTTGTTTTGTAGGCTAAGCCCAGTTTGGCATTGAAGCCTACATGTGGAGGTTATATGGGTGTCATAAGTGAAGGATTCATCAAGCAAGACACCCAGATATTTAAAGGAAGTTACCATCTCCAGTGGGGAACCATCAGCCCAGGAGACCTGGAAGAATTCATGGCACTGCTTTAGTTTAATAGAGGATCCAAAGAGCATAGCCTTGGTCTTTCCAACATTAAGAATGAATTTATTTTGGTGATCCAGGACTGAATATTTTGTAGGTCCATAGAGAGCTTATGATTAATAGAGTGGACATTATCTGAGCTAGTGTAAAGAACAAGGTCATCGGCATATAGCAACGATGAACAGGAGGATATATTTTGTGCTATATTATTAATAAAAATTGAGAATAGGAGGGGTCCGAGGATAGATCCCTGTGATACACCAACATTAATGACTGCTTCTTCGAGGTGGCCAAGTTGAATTTCACAGTTTGAGATCTGTTTGATAGGTAGCTATGGAACCAGTTTACAACTCCAGTCGAGAAGCCCAGGGTTTGGAGATTAGCAAGCAGAAGAGGGTGGTTAACAAGATTGAAAGCTTTCGTCAGATCAATAAATACTGCACGGTTTGATGACCCTGATCCATGACTTGAAGAACATCATTAGTCAGCTGTAATAGAGGGTAAGCAGTACAAGAAAGGTTGCTGACTAATAGTTTTACTGGCTCAGTATTTTAAAAGACTTGGAAACTACTACCAGATGTGTCCACTGTGCCAGAGGGTGGGAAAGGTTGGGGACAAGGCTAAAGTGACTTTTGATTCCTCTGACTGTTGTTCAACATCCATTGTAGTGAGTTGTCATAAATACTGTGGGGTCTCTTGGCATCCCAAGTCACACTGGCAAGTGGTTCATCCTGGTGATCATAGATTACACCACAAGGTACCAGAAGTAGTTCCTTGTTCTCTATTGAGGCTGAAAAGGTGGCCAATGAACTTCTAGGTATATTTAGCTAGGTGGGTTTACCTCAAGAGATTTTGTTGTACCAGGGCACCAACCTTATGTCTGATCTGATGGTTAGTCTCTGGAAGATGTACTGGCTAAGGCAGCTCAGGGCCCCACCATACCACCCCAAGACTACTTGTCAGGTCAAGTGATTCAGTGTGTCCCATATGAAAATGTTAAGGGCATTCACTGACCAGCATGCAAGAGAGTGGGACAAGTACCAACCCAATCTCCTATTCGATATATGAAAATCACCAGAAGTCCACAGGGTTCTAACCCTTCAAGCTCCTGTTTGGTCATAAGGTGTGGACACCCTTGATTTGGTAAGGGATGAATGGGAGGGTGAACTCTCCTCAAGGAATTTGTTGTAGGATATAGCCTGAATTTTGGTCATGGCTCAAGGGGCTTATGGGGTTCACTGAGTGGCATCTAGCCACTGCATGACGAAGGCAGAAAATGTGGTATGACTGTTGGGGCCAGAGCCCAGGAGTATGATGTCTGGTGATGGGTGATGGTGCTTGTCCCTGTCTTGCAGAAAGATTGCAGGTGGCTTTAGAAGGCCTTCCTAGGTGGTCACAAGGGTGAATGATGTTAATTAGTGGTGGAGTTACCCCACAGAATGCGCAAACAGAGAGTTTACCATGCAAACATGATGAAACCCTAATATGACCATGACAAGATAGTCCTGGCTGTGTGCAGCTGTCTGGAGGAGGGCAGATTAGATTCGCTGGTAGATCTCCTGGAAGAGGTGAGGGAGAATCCTCAGTAGATGCTGCCATCTTCTTAGAGCAGGTGCTATCAGTCCAAGCTGCCAAAATGAGGGGTGCTGAGTACATTTGGTGAAATGTTCAATGAGAAGTTGGGGTACACCACAGTGGCAGATCACCACCTGGATACAGGACCCCAAGCCCTGCTGAGATAGCCACCCTGCAGAGACCCAGAAGGTGTAAGAAATTCCATAGAGGGGATCAAGAGAAGCTGGCTCACCAGGTGATCTGGGAGTCCAGTAGTTTCTGTGCCTCCCAAGTGGTATTGATTCCCAAAAATACAGGAAGAACGAGATTCTACATCACTACCACAGTCTCAATAACTGCACAGTTGGGCATGTACCCCATGCCCAGGATGGATGAGATCCTACACAGGTTAGAAGGAGCCCACCACCTGTCCATCATAAACCTGACAAAGGGCTGTTGGCAGGTATCCCTGACCCTGAACCCAGAGAAAGGTCTGCCTTCATCACACCATTTGGATTATTCATGTTCAGATTGATGCTATTTGGAATGAAGAATGCCCCAACCTTCTTTCAGCAACTCATGGACCGCATTCAGCAGGGAGCAGGAGATATCACTCTTCCATACATGGATAACATCACCATTTATAGCCAGACCTGGGAGGATCACATCAGGCATGTGACTCAGGTGTTCTGCCAACTGCAGACCACTGGGCTGACAGTCAAAAGCAGAGAAGTGCCAGAGGAATGTCTGACATATCATACCTTGGGCACAGGGTGGGGGGTGGATATGGCCAGCCTGAGCCAGTGAAAATTTATGCCATCAAGCAATGGACTATGCCCACAATCAAGAGGAAAGCATAGGCCTTCCTGGGGTTTACAGGGTACTATCATAAGTTTGAGCTGAATTTCAACAGTGTGGCCAACCCCATCTGATCTCACCAGGAAGAAAATTCTGGAAAAGGTCCAGTGGATAAAAATATGTGATATTGTGTTCCAGCAGCTGAAGGAGGCACTGTGTCTGGCACCTGTGCTCTCCAGTCCAGACTACACTCTTAGGTTCACTGTGCACATAGATGCAGCCGATCATGGGCTAGGTGTGGTTTTGAGTCAGTTTACACACTCAGGAGAGGAGCACCCAGTCATGCTCCAAACAGGGAACTTCTGCCCAGAGAGCAAACCTACGTCAAAATAGAGAAGGAAAGTGTGGAGATGGTATGGGCTTTGCAGTAGCTGCAACCAAGCCTGTATGAAATGGAGTTCTCCCTGGTTAATAATCACATTACATGGTTGCATAGGACCAGTGGTCAGAATGCAAAATTGATAAGATGGAGCTTGGTACTAAAAGCCAGTCATATAGAACAGCAGGTTAATGCATGGAAATGCAGACTGGCTGTCCAGACAACAGCTACTGCCCATTTCAGTTTAATTTGCTTTTCTTAAATAGGAGAGACCTATGAGAAACTAAGGTGGGCTTACACAAACAATGAGCTGAGGACATGACAGGAGCCAGCCAGCTCATATGAAAAATAATCAGTTAATGCCCTAGAAAGATTTGTTTTCCTTTCTTTTGGTGGGAGAGATGTAATGGAATAGATGTAATGTAACTATCTGCTACTCTAGGCACCTATACAATATTCTTTTTGGGGTTTTCTACATATGTAATTCTGCATTCTGCAAAGATACCTTCACCAATGTCACAGATAAAATTTTGAAGAGTACTGTTCTGAGTACCAATCCCTGTGGTACCCTGTTTGTATTTCTCACTTCTGAAAACACCCATTGATTACCACCATCTGTGTTCTACTTCTCAACTAGCTCTCTACCCAGTTTGCCATCTTTAATCTACCCAAGGTCCCTTATCTTTCTGTCCACCTTCTTCAGGGTGACTGAGACAAAGGCCTTTTGAAGTCAAGGTATACTATATCAGTTGCCTGCCCTTGTCTGCTGCTGGGATCACCCAGTTGAAGAACTCAGCAGATAATTCTGGCAAGACCTTCTTCTAAGGAATCCATGTTGTCTGGGGTCCTGTAGCCCATTTCTTCTTGGAAGCCACCAGATCCTCCCTCAGCAGAGATTCCATGATTTTCCTCACTATACTGTAGAGATCAAGCTGGCTGGTGTATAGTTCCTTGCTCATCCCTCTTCACACTTTTGTGTAGAGGTATGACATCCAGCTGTCCCCAGTCCTAGGACTATCCCCATGTTTAGACAGTAATTGAAAATATCCAGTAGAGAGCTTTCTACACCACTGCTATTTTATGTAACATCCTTGGCTGTAAGCCATCAGATCCCATAGATTTATCTACTTTCCTTCTAGCTTTTCCAACACTGACTTTCTGTTATCTGGACCTTCCCCCAGCATCCTTGCTCCCCATTAATTTTTAACATATTCATCCTCCCACAGGTGCAGGCTGGAACCTTCTTGCACCAATAGTGCCAATGCCCAGCTCCCAGTAATCAAGGCTCCACTGCAGACCTGCCTAGGAAACCACAGCCCATCTGGGACTCATTACTGTGCTGCCTCCTGATTTACCCACACAGACGGATATGCCTTCAGCCAGTGTGATATGACTTCCCTGCCATCTAGCTGGCTGCCCACAGTAGAGGGCCTATAGGGTGAAAATAGAGAGACCAGAATAGTGCAGTCAAAACCGCACTGTCTAAATAGCGAAAGGTATTGGTGGACTTCGAGAAGAAATGGGCTACAAAGCAAGGCATGATGGGGATAGAAGCTGCAGTGAGTGGGATCAGGGGAGCAACAGAAATGGATCAAGAGGGAGGAGAGGTACCCCAGGGTGTCACATCAGGATAAGGATAAAAAGGCCAGTAAGGTGGAGGGATGGATGATGCTATCTCCACCGAAAGGGTGTAGTTAGCCCTCAAGGCCCTAAAGAAAGACCACAAAAGTGGACCCAAATCTCCTGGGCCAGATGGCATTCATCTGAGAGTACTATGGGAATTGGCGGACATACTGGCTGCACCTGGTGGAGCTTTTCAACAGGTCGCTTGAGACAGGGGAGGTACCTAGGGATTGGCAAGAGGCACATGTGGTGCCAATCCATAAAGAGGGGTCGACGGAAGTACCAGGTAACTATAGACCAAACAGTTTGACCTTGGTGGTGGGAAAATTAATGGAGAGTATACTAAAGGAATGATTGGGGTGTACTGGAGGAGGTGGGAAGTCTGGATAGTCGGCAACAAGGGTTTGTGCCAGGTAGATCATGTCAAACCAATCTTGTAGAGTTCATGAATGGGTAACATCAGAACTGGACGGAAAGCCTGTGGATGTATTATTCTTGGACTTCAGCAAGGCGTTTGACTCTGTCCCCACAATGGTCTGGTGGAGAAACTGATGGGGTTGGAAGTAGGCCTTTGATGATCAGATGGATTGAAAACTGGTTAGCTGGATGCACCCAGAGAGTAGTGGTCGGTGGGGAGCTCGAACCCTAGAGAGGTCGGTAGTGGGGTACTGCAGGGCTCGGTCCTGGGTCCGATCCTATTTAATGCATACATATCTGACATCAGGGAGGGTATAAGGTGTGAAATGAGTCTCTTCACTGATGACTCAAGATGGGAGCAGTAGTTGAAGGGAAGAGGGAGGTTGGCCCTGTAAGGGAACCTGGACACCCTGGAAGCTGGGCTCACACATGGAAATTAAATTTCAATATCACAAAGTGCAAGGTGTTACATCTTGGGTGAGGAAACCCTAAACACAGGTACACCTTGGGAGGGAGTGCTGGAGACCTCAACAGGAAAAAGACCTAGGGGTCATGGTGGATGCATGTATGAATAACTCTGAGCAGTGCAGGAGAGCAGCTAGCAAGGCAAACAGGATGTTGGGATGTATCGTGGGGGATCATCTCTAGGAGCAGGGAAGTGGTTCTGCCGCTGTACAGTGGACTGGTTAGACCACACCTTGAGTACTGTGTACAGTACTGGAGACCACACTTGAAGAGGGACATACAGCTCCTGGAGAGGGTACAGAGGAGGGCAACTAAGATGATACGTGGACTAGGGATTTGGCGTATGAGGACAGACTTGAGGAGCTCTGCCTGTTTTCATTGGAGGAGAGAAGAGGCGGGGCACATGATTGAGGTCTTCAAGTACCTCAAGGGAATAAATAGGGTAAACATGGATCTTTAGACTAAAGCAGGGAGGCATCACCAGAGGGCATGGTTTGAAGTTGGAAGGTGGAAGGGTGAGGGAGGAAAAGAGGAGGAGGTTTTCACTGAGAGGGTGGTGGACCCTTGGAATGCACTGCCTGGCGAGCTGGTTCAGAGATCCACAGTGGAGGGCTTCAAGAAAAGGTGGGACAGACACAGAAAGTGGATGTATCAGATGATGGCCTGGCCGGGGGATGGATGATGGGGTTTCTGGAACACAAGAGGGAGGGCCACGGCACCTAACTAGGGATCTGAGGTTCAAGCAGACTCGATAGACCATAAGGCCTAATCTGCTGGCAATTAGTATGTTAGTATGTTAATACAGCTACAGGGATAGTATAGCACAGGTAAGGTTAGCGCTATTCCTGTAGTTGTAATGTATTAGGGAGGAAAGGGGAAAGAGGATGAAGTCTGTGCTGGGAGGTGTGCCACTAAGCAGCTACTGTGGCACAGAAGGTATGGCCACAGGCAGGGAAGGCGGAGCACTAGTGGACTGGGGGTTGAGTTCAAAGTCATTTTCTTTTTTGTTTTTCTCTCTCCTGTATTGGGTTCTCACTTCCCTCCTCAACAGCCCCCCACTGAGGTTTTCCCCATCCATGAGTTGCCCCCCTCAGGAGGTAGTTATTTTAAGTTGGAGGAGCTCAGGGGTAAAATTATTTTTTAGCCATGGTAGCAGTCAATGTGTTTGTGGAACACTACCATTGATGTTATTGTTGTGATCGCTGTTTTGGGCAGTCGCTGCTTTGGCCAGATGCTGTTTTTGACAGAGCCATTCTGTGGTCGCCAATTTGGACCATGCTGTTGTTGTGTTTGTGGTCTTCACCTAATGCCCAGTGGAGGTAAAGACTTGGAGTCATTTTTGGATGGTGGTGGTGGTGGTTGGAGTTTGACAGTGAGTGTGGCAGGTAAGCAGGGGCTTCATCTGCCTAATGCACCATTTTCCCTTAACCACATGCTCCCCAGGAGGGTGCTTGTGTCAACACGTGCTAGCACACCTGAAGCACCTGATTGACTGCAGTGCTATCTCCAGCATCCCCTTCTAATGTGTTCACCTCCCCTGGCCAGCTTTCTAATGGCCCTGGCTGTTTCAACCCAGGTCATCAGCATCCTGAGCAGTAACACTATCAAAGCATTGCCAGGCTGGCCATTCCCACTTCCTAACCCAACAATCTGGCAGTGGCCCAGCCATCTCCTTAGTAAATACCAAGCAAAAATATTTCTTCAGAATCCATACCTCCCTTGTCCCCATCTCTCCACGCTTCTTTTCTTAAGTCTTCCTGTTTCCCTTTGACCTTGCACTTTTCCCAGATGTACTGGAAGAACACATTATCCCCATTCTATACCCTTGTCAGTTGGAGCTCTACTTCTGTCTTGTTACACAAGCAAAACCATCTAGTGGATGTCATTAAAGTTTAAACCACACAGCGTGGTTCTCACACAATGGGTAAGGAGGCTGTGGGAACAGGGACCAGGGTGTTGCACTTTAAGCAGGCTGACCTTGGGAATATGGGGAGTTAGCGGCCGGGCATCTAACCAAAATCCACCACACATGGATGCTAACCAGAAATGGGAAATTATCAAGCAAGGGCTAATGGAGGCCACTAGATCCTGTACCAAGTCACAAAGCAAAAAGTGAGGGACAGAAAACCAAGTTGGTTTAGCGGTGGTGTTGAATATGGTGAGGTAAAAGGACTGCCTTCAGAAGATTCAAGAAAACAAGGTGGGAGGAGGATAAAGAGGAGTACCTGAAGAAATCAAGGGAGGTGACCAGAGCAGTCAGGGCAGCCAAGGCCTCCAGAGAGCTTATGCTGGCACAAGGCATCAAGGGTGGGAAAACACAGAAACATAGACTTTGATGGCAGATAAGGACCGCTTGGTCTACCTAGTCTGACCATTTCCTACCTATTGGATAAACTGCAGATTCTAGTTAACCAACAGCCTGCTTCTTCCTACCCCCACTAAAATTGCCTTATGTCTGTCCCACATTCTTGAATTCCACCACTGTTCTTGACCCCACGGCCTCCTCAGGAAGGCAGTTACATGCAAACACCACCCTCTCCATGAAAAAATATTTCCTCATGTTGCCCCTGAGCCTTTCCCCCTCTATCTTCAAATTGTGCCCCTCTTGTTCTTGCACATCTTTTTCTGAAAGACGCTGCCCTCTTGGACTTTGTTGATTCCTTGAGGTACTTCAAAGTTTCTGTCATGTCCTGCCCCCACCCCCATTTCCTTCCTCAAGGGTATACATATTAAGCTCTTTAGTCTCTCTTCATATGGCTTCTGTTGCAGACCCTGCACCATTTTAGTTGCCCTCCTCTGGACTGCCTCCATTCTGTCTATGTCCTTCCAGAGATTGGGTCTCCAGAACTGCATGCAGTACTCAGATGGGGTCTCACCATTTGTCTGTAGAAAGGGATAACAACTTCCTGTTTTCTACTGGTGATGCCTTTCCTATACATCCCAGTATCCACCCAGCCCTCCCTACTGCCTTCTCAATTACTTGCCTACCTTAAAGTCATCTGATATGACTACCCGAGGTCCCTTTCCATTTTGTTGTAGTTAGTACCTCCCCACTGTGTACTCTTCCCCAGGTTTTGTTTCCCAGATGCATTTTGCACTTCTTTGCATTGAATCTAAGCTGCCATACTTTTGACCATTCCTCCAACCTTGCCAAGTCCCTTATCATCCTTTCCACCCTCCCTTGTGCATCGACCCTGTTGCAGATCCTTGTGTAATCTGCAAGGGACATACTTTTCCTTCCAGCTCCTCTGCAATGTCTCCTATTAAGACATTAAAGAAGACTGGTCCAGTACTGAACCCTGTGGTACCCACTAGTAACCACCCTTTCTTCTGAGTGTACTCCATTTACTATTACCCTCTGCGTCCTGTTGTCCAACCAATTTGTTACCAGGATACCACCCTGGGATCCATTCTCAGGCTGGCTAACGTGTTTATTAATCTTTTGTGTGGGACTGTGTCAAATGTCTTGCTAAACTCTAGGTAGGCCATATCCACAGCCCCACCCTGGTTACTACTTTGGTACCCAGACAAAGAAATCTATTAGATTCATCTGACATGACCTTCCTGCTGTGAATCCATGCTGCTTGGATCCTGTGCCCGCTGACCTCTGGGAACACAACAATTCTTTCTTTCAAAGTGATTCCATCATTTTCCCTACCACTGGGGTCAAACTAATAGGTCTGTATTTTCCTGCCTCAAGTTGCTCCCACTTTTGTGAAGGGAAATCACATCCACCTTCCTCCAGTACTCAGGTACCACACCATTCTCCCATGATTTGTTAAAAGGGTAGTCAGTGGTGTCACTAGGTCTCCCTTAGTTCTCTTAGAATTCTGGTATGAATCCTGTCAGGCCCCATTGCTTTGTCCACCTTGAGTTTTAAGAGTTCTTTTAGGACCCTTTCTTCTGTTAATGGACTGGTGTTGAACCCCTGCCCAGAGTGCTTCTATTGTTTTGTTTTGGTACCACCCATCTTCTTCTTTTGTGAATACTGAGCAAAGTATTCTTTCAGTATCTCTGCCTTTTCACTGTCACCCTCTGCCCACCTCCCTTCCTTCCCCTTTATTAAGCCTCACTGTCCCTCCCTTGGTCTTCCTTCACTCTCTGATGTACCTATAAAAGGTTTTATACCTCTTTTTAACTGAGTTGGCTATCTTTACTCAGTTTGGGCCTTTGCTATTCTGATAGCTTTCCCGCTTCCTTCTGCTTTAACTGATGTGCTATTCTGACAGCTTTCCCCATTTCCTTCTGCTTTAACTGATGCAGTTCTCTGTCCTACTCCTTCTGTGATCCCTTATACTTCCTGAATGCTATATTTTTCTCCTAACCTTCCCTACGTCTTTTGAGAACCATAGTGGTTTTTACTTTATTTGTTTTCTTTATTCACTTCACACAAAGGCTTGCTGCCTCTATAATGGCATTCTGATTTTTTCCCATTGTTCTTCCATCACTCCTTTCTGCCCATTTTCTAGGATGGCAGATGTGATTTACTTTGTACGGCACCCAGAGCCTCCAGGATTGGGCCTCCTTTTAAATAAAATTGCCTTGCCTTGCCTAGTGTGCTCCTTAGGCTTGCCCCCATTTTGCCAAAGTCAGCACTTCTAAAGTCCAGTACCCTCACTTTTGTATTGCTTGACTCCACGGTTCTGTTTTGCACTTCTTCAGGTACATAAGTGAGAGAGGATCTGGAAAGATCAGATAGTAAGGATCAGGAAGAAAGGGAGGTGGGCAGAAAAAGGTTCAGAGCAGGAAGAGTACTAAATTAATACTTCTGCTCTGTATTTACTAAGAAGAAGGATGGAGCACTGTACCAGGGGTTAGGGAGGGTAGGCACAGTGGGGAGGGGTGACTGATGGGGTAATCACAGCAGGCAGGGTGCTAGTAGGGTTAAGGGCAATGAGGGGTGGATAAGGCTCTGAGGCCAGATGGAGTACACCCTTGAGTGCTAAAGGAATTGGCGGAGGTTCTGGCAGCACCTCTGGCTTGACTTGTTTAATACCTCTCTGGAAATGGGGTAGTACCACATGACTGAAGGTTGGCTCACATGGTACCCTTCCACAAAAGTGGACCCAAGGATGAGCTGGCAACTATAGACTGGTAAGAGTCACATCCCTTGTGGGAAAGTTAATGTAGACAATCTTGAAGGAGAGATTGGTAACCTTTCTGAAATGTAATGGGCTCCAGGACAGAAATCAACATGGTTTGTCTCGGGCAGATCCTGCCTGACAAACCTGATTGACTATTATGACTGGCTGACTAGACAGCTTGACAAGGGTCATGTGGTAGATGTCCTGTATCTTGATTTCAGCAAGGCATTTGATTCAGTGCCACATAGGAGGCTGGTTAGTAAGGTAGAATACCATGGACCTGGGAAAAGATGGTGAACTGGATCAAGAATTGGCTGCAGGGGAGACAACAGAGGGTGGTGATGGGGGGACTCTCATCTCCAAAGGCTGTAACAAGCAGGATACCACAGGGCTCAGTACAGAGTCCAGTGTTGTTTGCATATTCATCACCGACATCTCACATAGCATTAATAACAAGATTAGTCTGTTTGCAGATGACACCAAGATCAGTGCGGCATAGGGTCATAATGTCATAAGACATTACAGCACAGCAATATTCTGTGCTGCCAGTACAGCATAGTATAATGCCAATGTGAATGCTGAATGTCTTGTGGGGGCTCTATCCTCCGCACCCCTCCAGTACCCCCTAAGCCCCCAAACTAGAACATCAACTCCGGGGAGGTTAACAGTTACAATCGCACAAAGTATGATAAATTAAAAAAAATGTCATGGGTCTGGGACTGGGAATTGCAACCCAGTCCACAGGCGCACTGCCTGCCTCCTCCCTTGCTGCCTGTGGTTCATTCCGGCTGAACCTTGTGCTGCTCGCTGCCCTCCTCCCAGCAGAGGCTTTATCCTCTGCCTGGGAAGAGTGAGAAGGTGTATTACTGTGCAGAAACCCTTTCATGGTTTTGCACCTCTCACTCTTCCTACTATTCTGTTCCTGCTGCACAGTTTTGTGCGCTACTAAGCATGCAAGATAGTGACCTGGTAGGGATTGGTGCAGTGGTGGATGACACAGAGCGGTGACATGGGCTGCAAAATAATCTGGCTAAACTCGAGGATTGGCCAGATGCATGGCAACTGAGGTTCAATGCTAAGAAGTGTAATGTCATGCACTTGGGTGCAAGGAACCCAAGGAGGTGTTATCAGTAGGGGGTAGTTAGCCACTACAGAGGAGAAAAAGATCTTGCTGTGATGACAACAGGGCATATGAATCACTCAGCACAGTGCAGGAAAGCAGCAGCTAAGGCCAACAAGATGCTGGGGTGTATTGCTAGGGGTGTTACCTCCAGAAGGGTGAGGTGATCCTGCCCCTGTACAGGTCATTGGTGAGACTGCATCTGGAATACTGCATGCAGTACTGGTGCCCATATTTGAAGAAGAATATTAGATTACTGTGGGGATCCAGCACAAGGCAACAATGATGATCCAGGGATTAGAAGACAAACCCTATGAGGAGCTGAATATGGAGGAAGGAGGGATGGGGTTATGATTGATACTTTAAATACATGAATGGTATAAACAAGGTTGGTACAGAGGGATTTTTAAGTTGAAGGGAGGTACATGAGCAGACATGGTCTGAAATTTGAGGGGCGATTTAGAAGAGAAATGAGGAAGCATTATTTCATGGAAAGAGTGGAGTCTAAGTGGAACACACTGCCCAAGGAGGTGGTGTCCTGTAAGATGGTGGGCAGATTTAAAAGGGATAGGATAAAATGAGGAGGAGGAGGGTCACCGTGGGGGGTGGAGGAGGGGCAGCTGCAGAGTAATGGATTGCTAGCTGCACAATCAGGCAGACTTGATAGACCACATGGCCTGTATCTGCTGGCAGTTTTGTATGTTCATATGTCCATATGTTAAATCACAAGGAGGACAGTGAAGACAAATTACTGTACAATAGTTGACTTATTAGTTGTTTGTGGCAATGTCAAGAGCTTCATAAATTGTTTTGGAAGATTCATTTTCTGATTGCCAGAGTATGAATAGAAATGATTGCTGAAGAACTACAGTATCTTTAGCCATGCTGTTGACCACCAAGATACAGATGGTTTTCACGTGTAGCTGTCTTGTGATTGTTTTCTGAAGGTGGAGAAACAGTAGATGAAATGCATTCAGAGTATGTTACATATGACACCTGAGTTTTGATGTCTTTAGAACGTTGATTAGAACAGCATGAAACTTCATCATACAAAATAACAACTAAATAACCTTCAATATAATATTTTGATTTATTCTCACAACACAAGGTGGGACATTTTATGTTAATACAGTCTGTGGGAATGCAGAGTGAGAAAACAAATCCATGCAAAACTAAGAAACCCTTTACATCATGGAAAATAACTGACTTCTTTGCAACAGCTATGAAATCCAATTATCTTCCAAAGAAGGTGAGATTTGTGATGTCCAGTCAAGAGATGCTACTCTACAGATGAACACCTGTCAACGGTTGAGATTTGTGATGTCCTGTCAAGAAATGTTCCTCTATCAGCAACTATACAGTCAGAAAATTGTGATGCCATTGGATTTACCACCCTGGATCATGATAATAGTGCCTTTTCTTCTTCAGTCCTGGCAAACAAGACATTTGGTAACCATTTAAACATTCAGTCAGAAGGCCTTGCCAATCCACACCCATCAACCGCGTGCATTCTGATAGTCTGTGACAGGGTGGCCCCTGTCATGGATGGGTGCCTGGTCACCTTCACCCCCCATACGCAGTTGCTTTAAAAATAAATAAAATGTGCTTGATAAAATGCCTTGCTATACCTTTAGGAAAAGAAAATGACTAATGTGTCCAGCCTGCACATAAAGGTAATAAGTATGGTTCAAGTACTTGATTTAAAGTTGTTATACATATCTATATAAAAATGCTGGCAACCTATGATTAAAGTGCAGCAGCTTTATAGTGTTGATATTGCTGATTGATAAAGTGCACAGGTGCTTCATAAAGAGTTAAATGTTTTACTTAAACCAGTGTTGTCCAGCTATAATTAAGGTGCTTACAGGACAGGTTGAATTACCTAAAGTGCAGTGTGCACATAACATATATACCGAGGAACCAGGTTGAATATATATTATATAGGTGTACATTTAGATATGCATTTCATAAGAACTGACAATACAAAATATGAAGAATAAGACAGCTGCATCACAAAAGCATGTAGATGTAAAATAAAGAGATCCAGACAAGAAGGAGCTTTAGCTTTTAACATGGAGGGACTCAGTCTTTTCATTCTGAGAAATTGCCCAGTGGGTAAAAAGTTACCCTGTGTGCCTCTGTATTTAGAATTTATTATGGAAGAGACTTATTCTGTAAAGGGGCAAGTTGTTCTTTAATTTATTAGAGGGTCATTTAGTTGTTAAACCTTTTGGAATAGCAGCAGCACATGTATTAAAACAGAATACTGACTGGCATGGAATGAAACTGTGCTGCTTGCTGCGAACAGCAATACCCTGTAATTAATTCCCTCCATATGTTTCCGTTTGTAAAGACATCTCTCAGTGACACAGAAAGAACAGCGCCATTTACTTTCACATGCATTACACAAGTCATTATGATATATAAGGAGGCTCTTTATAAACAAAGACATTCTGAAGAAAGCCAAGTGACCTGGTGAAATGTAGAAAATCAGGACCTGGCAACTCTGTACTGAATCCTAAAGAGTGGAAAAGTTGCCACTCTTAGAAACAGAGAGAGCCTTGTGTGTTAAATAAATAAACCAAGTGCTTGTTCTCCTTGCTATGCCCTCTCTCTCAACTAGCATACTCTGAGTCTGATGCAGCAAACAGAACCAAGCGGCGGTTACAGTTGTTCTCATAAATTTCAGCTGCCGCTAGGATATTAAACTCTCAGGCTAGTCTGGGGAAACCAAAGTCAGTGCATTTTACCCAGACACTGTTGGGCAGCCAGTGCTAAAGAAACATGAAAAGGAAATCTATAAAGGAGATAAATAATACAAAAAGGGCTAAATCAGGGAAACATAACTCTATGAAGAGAATAATATAAGCTTCTTAAACTGTAGTTGGAGCCCCTTATTTCTATTAAGAGAATTCTTAATGTTGCAGGTTTCCACAGTATAAATTAACTTAAGAATAAGTATAAGCTATCCCAGAGAGTACAAATGCTGTGTAT
This sequence comes from Neoceratodus forsteri, assembly GCA_016271365.2. Classification (NCBI taxonomy): domain Eukaryota; kingdom Metazoa; phylum Chordata; order Ceratodontiformes; family Ceratodontidae; genus Neoceratodus; species Neoceratodus forsteri. The sequence goes on along the minus strand of CM028133.1, from coordinate 743,200,002 downwards.
AAGCACCTGATTCCTAGGCTGCAAGTAATTGATTACTATAAGGAGCAGCACCCTCAAAGTCTTCTTATAAACAAAAGAACCTGTCACTCACTGAAATAAAGGAGGGACTAAAGACTTGATTACAATGCAATTAGGCATCAAGGGGCTCTGTTAGCCCACAGTAAACATTTTGCTTGGTTATTTGATTTATATGTATGCTGGTTGCTAAATTTTTATATTCTGGTGGGGCTTCCTGTGTTAATGCCTTTAGGAAAAGATAGGATAACTATTGTATTATGTAAGGGCAATTATGGGGATCACATGATTCATGATGTCACCCCTAGAATGCTATAAAAGCCTTCCAATAGGGAAGATTTTTAGAGAGAAGAGTCAGTCTTGCACTGACTGTGAGAGAGAGGAGAGTCAGTCTTGAACTGACTGACTGTCTGAAAAGGACTAATCGAAAGAGTACCATTGCTGGACATAATATTGGCCTTTCTAAGGCAATTGAATTTAGTTATTCATTTGAAAAAGTATGAATTAATACCTGAGTTTTCATTTCTGTACAATCATCTTCTTAAAGAAAATAAAATGATAAGTGCCAGAACGGTGCTTTTCATGCACTAGATCTCTAGAGTCTGCCTAGTAATTGCATCCTGTTATCCCAAGCCCTGTACACAGAGTCCATTCACAAACTCACAAGTTTGTGCAGCAGAAAGCAACAGTGACACTGAAGCACATTCTCAACTTGACACTGGACTTAATGTTCGGATGAGAACTGAGGATGACATGAAGATGAAGTTTCTTCAAAATCCTTGGATTTCAGGTCATGATTTCTGCTGCCCTATGTTTATCACAAAGGAAGAAAGAAAATATGGAGACACAATATTTGAAAACTGAACATTTAAAACCAGTGAGTTTCTGTCTTATTTGCCATTTCAAGGACTCTTCTGTCATCCCTGTGACCTGTTCACATCTATATCACCAAGGAATAGGGCAACTGCGGGATACCTTGTCACAAAACCTCTCCGACAGTATGACCAGTTGCATGGACATCATGGATATGTGACTCTACACAAACAACAAAAATATCACAAAATAGCAATTGAGATGGACACTTAATTTATACACAAAATGAGCAACAAAATTAAGGACATAGTGAATTTAGTGAATGAAAGTCAACAAAAGAAGCAGAAAGGAACCATCAAAGGCTAGGCCTATAACTGCACATTCTGACATGTGGCAGGCAAAGAATTATTTATGTGAACATTGGGATGATTGATGTCAGACGTTAACACTGTGAGAGAGCTGAGAATGATGCCATTTCTCACACTACTCTAATACAGGATGGAGAGGTGACCAGAAATTGAAGGAGTTTATTCAGAATGCTCCTGGCAATCAAACATATCTGAGCAAGAGTGTGCAAAATGAACTGATTGATGCTTATGGCCAGTATGTGAAGGGATTAATAAAATGGGGGAGCTTATTCGCAGGGAAGGTGGGTGCTGGAACTAGAGGGCATAGGCTGAGGTTGGAGGAGGAAGGTTTAAGGGTAACATGAGGGACATTTCTTCATGGAAAGGGTGGCGGAGCCCTGGAACAGCTTGCTGGGGTAAGTGGTGGGAACCAGAACAGTGGAGGGATTCACAAGGGCATGGGACAAGCACAAGGGTTATCTAGAGGGTGAAGGGGTAATCTCTGGGTGGGGGCAAGTAAGGGGAATGGGCAGACAAGATGGACCAAGATGGACCTTTTCGCTGACAATTATCTATGAATACATGTTCACAATAAGATTGTGGAGTGAGCAAGAGCTGCTAGACTATTTGCAGTTATTGCAGATGAAACTACCAAGAAGCAACAGCTAAGCGTATGTGTCAGGTACATGCAGAGTAGTAGGGCACTCAGAAAATACTTTTAAAGTTCCTGAAAGTGACTGATACTACAAGACAGGGCTAGCCTGCACAATGTTAGCAGAACTTAAGGGTCTAAACATTGATGTAAATAAGTTAGTTTGGCAGGGATATGGTGGTGCCAGTAATATGAGTGGGCCATTTCAGGTGCTCAAGGAGAAAGCAAGCAAAAATATCCAATGGCCACATACAGTATGTACACTGCAGCTCGCTGTTAGATTTCGCCATGAGCAAAGGAAGTAAGGTTGCTCTTGTTCATGACTGTTGGTCTACTCTAGCACCATAACAAACTTTTATTATTGACTGTGCTTCAAGAATCAGATGCATTGGAAGAATCTCTGAAAAACAGTTCTTCTAAAAGAAATAAAACCAGCAGACTGATAGTTCTGTGACAGACAAGATGAGTTGGCTGTCATGATGCAGTGCTGATTTTAAAGAACTCCTTTCCTCTGCTGACAGATGCCTTGATGAGATTTCAAGTTGGGCATCATCATTTTCTGCATGACATTTACAGAAAGCCATCAACAGTGGATTTTTAACTCCTGTATTACTCAGAGAACAAGACCTCCATCAGAAAGGATCTATGTGATAAGGGTGAAGATCCAATTGACTGGCAGCAGGATGAGCATATATCGCCAAAAATCAGTTTCGGCAATGTACATCCCCAGCACACAAAGAAAGCGGTGCCAGGGACTTAGATTTTAATTGTTCATGAGGGGCTGTGCCCCACACACCCTACTAAAGGTTTTTAACTCCAGGGATGCATGTCGGGGGGTGGGTTCAGAATCTTGAGAAATAAAACTTTTGAGCCAGGCACACAAAATTGTAGGCATGCCGGACCGAACCTGGAACCCTCGCAGCATTTGTCTGCCACCCACCCACCATGCTATGGGGCCAGCTTGGCAACCCCATGCCAACCACACCAGGCCAACCCTCCCTCCCTTCCGCCATGCTCACCCCCCATGCGCAGATCACATATAACGATGTCCTGTCGATATATGCGCCACCTCCCCATCGGTCATCCTTCCTCAGCGGTAGCCCCATCAACATGTGCGGATTAAGTTGCCATTATTGCAAGGGCTCAATCACTGACACCCATGTCACAGGCTACAGTCAGAAGTGCTTCAAAAGTCCAACATTGATTTACTTGGCTTTGTGTCCCTAATAGAAACAACTATTAACAAACTGTAGAGGTGGCGCACAGATGCACTGAATACTTTTAAGGATTTATGGACTGATGCTGGTATACTTGCTAGCCACTTGGAATGGCAGTTGACAAAGCCAAGGCTGACCTCTAGGCAGCAACATCGAGGAAACATATGGACTGAAGCAGCAGATAGATTTAGATTGACTGTGTATATTCCTTTACTAGATTACCTTTAGCTGATACCAGAGTATTTTGAGTCATCATCATTTTATTTTATTTATTTAGTTTTTGTTGACCGGGTAAGTGCACTAGACAAATCCTGCCTATTTTCAGACATGACCCAGGGAGGGGATACAGATGAATTCTGACTGACCTTGAACCAGATTAAGCTGTTGGTGGTATTTTTAGTGAATGAGGAAATTTGGCCAGGACACGGGGAAATTCCACTACTCTTCAGAGGGGAACCTCTGTCCAAGATGGCGGATGCACCCTGCCTACTGTGGAGGGAGCTATGAAGGTGGGAGACTTGGTCTCAGCTCCTGCCTCTGATTTTATGGAGACCTCGACTGCACTTACAGACATCTTGCAAGTTATTGTTTCTGCTTCAGGATCTCAAAACAATATTCAGGTCTCAATGCCTGGACCTTTGCTCTCTCAGTCTGGAATGGACACTCAAACTTCCTTGCCTACTGCTGCAATACAGGAGATTTTTCCTCCTCTGACCCTGATGTAGCCTGTTCTGAAGAAAGGAGATCCAGGAGCATTTGGCCACGGCAGAATGCCGTTTTGTGATTGCTAAGATGAAACTGAATCTGGAACTCAGTCAGATACGAGCTGACAGACTGGCTGTGTGTACTTCTCCTACTGGGTCTGATGTTTCTAGGGATAGTACACAGTGACACCTCTAGCAACTACTGTTTCAGCTGGCTTGGAAGCTCCTAGCTAGTCTATTGATGCTGCTTTACTGCCCGCCTCCCCGACGACTACAGTGAGTACTGCCTCAGCCCTAGTTACTACTTCTGCTCTGCCTACAATGACAATGTCTCCCTCTATGTCCATACCCCAAGTTGTGAATCCCTTTGCAGCGCCTACCTGGACAGTGGATTCGGCGTTACGAGGTGATGGCTGGGTGCAGGAGCATGTTGCTGGGCAATGGATCTCGGTCCATCTCCAATGCGGTCCCCGCCCCAAAGACTTCCCTGAGCTGCAGCGTACACCAGATAGATAGATCTGTGGCTTCTCCTGACCCCTTCTGTCTGCCTAAAGAATTGGAGCTAACGCAGAACCCTGTTTTAGATCATTTACAGGGTTCTCCTCTTGGGCTTCTTCTTCTACACTCTCTACAAAGACTCTGACTCCAATACCACTACAGCCACCCCTAAAAAATGGAGCCAAATCGTTCTTATTCATCTTTATTTAAATTTCCGATTCAGGCTGCTAAGAGGCATAATGCTGTTAACATAGCTTACCTGGGAGGTTACCTGAGCCTCCAGATTGTGTGTGTATGTGGCGTGTACACTTAGAAAGGACTCATTAAAATTATTTTCTCATGAAATCTATGCTCTGATTCACATCTTGGGTGAAACCACTTTTGATATAAGTTTCCAACCACTAGGGGCTTGGAGCATTTTGGTCACAGTATCATGCTTTGAGGAACACTGCTCTATGGACCCCATTTCAGGCTGTTCCCTTTCCAAACCAACTTTCAAGAATATTACTATTCTGTTTCGGAATGAGGGTGTTGGCGTGGCTGATGTAGTCTACTGGCTGAAACAGCATTGTGGCGTCCAGGGTCAGCCTGAAGCTATTTTGGATACCGAGAATATCTGGACTGGGGCTGGAAGGTTAAGGTCTTGTTACACTCTAATGACTCTGGTCCTGTACTCTTACCTAACTCTTTTTCATTGGTCGTGATAGGGGATCCTGTTTTACCCAGGTCAGCCTAAGGCTTGTTACGGTGTGGTGACCCTCACATCTTAGCAATGTGTGTGATAAGATGAAATGTAATATCTGCAGGGAATTGGGCCATGTAAAGGGACACACAGTCGGAATGATTATTAGTGTAACCTTTGTGATGAGATGGGGCATATGTTTCAGAATTGTCAGTGGGCTGCACATAATCAGGATTTTCATAATGGTGGAGTGGACCAGCGATTTATTATTACACAAGCACAGAAGGCTCGTATTTGGACCACCCTGGTTGTACTGCCTCCTGTAGTTGCACAGCCCTTATTGCAGGCCTTGGCGCCTGTTGTACTCCCAGGTGTAAAGCCTCAGGTGGTTTCTTTTCAGAAAAACCCTTAGTTGTGACTTCTCCTACCCCTGAACATGCCCAGTCTATTTGCCTGTCCAAGACCCTGTCCCAGGTCCAAGTACTATACCCCCCAGTACCAGCTGGTGTTATATGCTGGAAGTCGATGGCGAATAGGCCTCGGGTTGTACCATCTCCTCCATTAGTTCTGGAGCCCTCTCCTGTGCCCCTGTCTAATTCTTTTGAGCTTCTCCGACCTGTCTCAGATGATGCTGGAGGCGAGTCTGACTCTTCCTCCATTGCTTCTTCTCTCCTGATGGAACCACTAATTCTGAATTTCAACTTGGTACTGGTCTTTCTCAGAAGCAGAAGGCCAGAGTGAAGCTTAAGGGAAAAAGGTGGTTGGGAAGCGGAAATCGTAATGTGTTTCTCTGCCTTGTTTCAGTACTATGTCTCACTTTGTTTGCCATACTATTAATGTAAATAGTATGAAGCGTCGACAAAATGGAATTTTTTCCTTTTGCAGCTTTTGCCTTTGGGGTTGTTTGTTACAGGATACTAGGATTCATACCACACAAGAGATCCAACAAGCACAACAGGACTGCTTATTGGGCCCTTCTTTTTGGTCTATAGGTCAGGACTCCTGTTAGGGACTGGGGATTTTAATCAATATCCCAGATTTCTGCTTGCTCAAACTATTTGATGTGGCCCCTGTTAGAGCACTCATTCTGGATTTTGTAATTGGGCCCTGTCATTACAGGGTGATTAACATTTATGCTCCTCAAACTAAGACTGCACGTATAGCTTTATTTTTTTACTTAGCCCGTACTTGCACAACTCTTTTCAAGTATTATTTTGTGGTGACTTTAATTGTGGCTGAAGTCTTCATGATAAGAGCTCCTTTGCCACTACTAAAAGTTGTTTTGTGACTCTCATGAACTGGAGAAATTGGTCCACATACCATTTAACTGATGCCTATTACTCTTTTACTAAACGACACTCCTACATTCCAAAAGGGTAAACTGGCTACTCGAATTGATTTTGTTTTTTGTCTAGCATTATCAATTACTTCTGCTGTAGTACAAGCTGTTGCATTTTCTGACCATAAAACTGCTTTCTGTTGGTCTTGGCTCTGCTGTCCTTTCCGTAAAGGTCCAGGACTTTGGAAATTCAACACATCCCTGTTACAAGTACCGACATTCATGCAGTCTCTTTGTCCTTCATTCAGGCCCATAAATCTGTTTTTATATGTTATGAGGACCCTATTCAGTGGTGGACTGATACGAAGCATGATTTGGTTCTTTTTTTAAAATTATAGTCACCTGAAATGTAGGAGGAATATTTGCAGAAGAGGTACATTTCCAGTCACTGTCAACAATAGCGTATCTGACGGGCAAGACCTTTCTCAACAATTAAAATTAATGCAGAGTGATATGTTGAATTTCCAATCTCGGCAATCACAACAACTTTATCATCAACACAAATTTAGTATTAGGGAACACGTGATGTTGTTTGCCCTTTTGAGTCAAATTCCGTCAAATTGCCAGAAAAATATGGCGTGCCTTACTAATTCTGCAGGTACTTTATGTACCTCTCAGTCTGATATTTGTCAAATTGTGACGGATTACACTACAGCCCTATTTTCTCCTCTCCCAGCAGTAGCTGGTAATCCTGTGCCCATGTATAGTGACCATGATATTCCAACCTCTTCACAGCCAAGTTTGGACCAGGCCTGTTTACCTATAATGGAGCAGGACCTGAAATTGGCTATTTCCTCATTACCTTTACAGAAGACTTCTGGTCTGGATGGTCTCCCTGTGGCCTTATATAAGGTGCTGGGTGACCACTTAGTCCCAGAACTAACATCTGTGTTTAATTCCTGTTAACATGCGACCTTATCCTCCTGGACTTTGTGAAGGGTACTTTGATTTATATTTACAAGCAGAAAGGAGATATTCACTCTCTTGAGAATTGGCACCTTTATGTATGTTAAATACTGATTTTAAGTTATTGCTGAAAATTATTGTGAAGCGTTTGGTGGGGATTGCAGAGGTGGTTTTGCATCCTGCTCAATCATGTTTTGTGCCTAATAGGAGGATCTCTGACCATTTGATTCTCCTTCGAGAATTATTTTCTCATGGGTATGCGGACACAGTTTGGGCTTGTTGACTCAGTAGACCAAAAGGTGGCTTTTCGATTCTGTTAGTCACGATTGTTTATGGGAAACTCTTTGTTTTATGCATGTACGGATGTTATGTCTGATGGATTAGGTGCTTTCTATAGAACAGCTACTGTTGTGCCTGTAGTGAATAGTTAGGTAGGACCAATGATCCCCATAAAGAGAGGGTTCATCAAGGCTGTCCTTGAGCCCTTTGTTATATGTATTTTTTAGATGTTTTGCTTCGTCGTTTGAATGCCTATCCTCAGATTCATGCTATCTCTAGTTCTGCCCTGCTCTCACCTTATTAGGCTATTGCGTATGCAGATGATGTTTGCTTTATTGTAGCTGATGAGGCCTCTGTGGTTATTTCTCCTCAGGAGTGTTCCACTTTGGTGATTTTTCTGGTGAAGTTTTAAATTTTAATAAAAGCTTGGGTATTCGGTTAGATTCTGCATTAGCCCCTTGGATCATATTGGCCCTTTACGTTTAGTTGAGGGCCCTATTAAATATTCGGGGGTTTTGGGGACTTTGGATTCAGATTTTTTACTGGAATGCTAAACTTCAACAAGGTAAACTCAAGGTGGCCTCTTGGAATAGGGGCAGATTGGGAAAAAGAAACGTGTCTTTCTGATTAAAACCTACCTAATACCAACTTTTCTCAATCTGAGCTATGTATTCCTATCCTAAACAATTGGAAACTGCAGTTTTAGCTTATTTTTCAGGCTCTTTCGGGAGCAGGTTAAATCCGATAAAGCGGAATGTTACCTATTTACCTATTACTGAGGGTGGCGCTCATGATTAATCCTTTGTTATTTTTGTTTACGTATTTTTTACTGCAAATCTCATGCCTTTGCTGATAAATGCTCAGCGAGTGGGAACCCTGGTTCTATGACTCTTGTAGGTTTTGGTTTCATCAGTGGGAATGCAATTCATTAAATGTGTTACAACAAACTGCGTGGTATACCGACTTCGTTAGACATATGTTTTACATTTGAAACAATGGAAGATATCTGCCGAATGTTATTAAACCATTCACACATAGTGTTATGCAATAATTTACTCCTGACTGTCTGTGCTATACAGCTGCCCTTGAAAAGTGCCCTAGCCAACTCCTTTCTTCCCTCTTGTCTCTGTTAAGATGTAAGAGGGTGCCTGCCTATATGTGGGATTTCCACAGGCTGTCATGCCATGGAAGAATTAATGTAAAGGCAAATCACAAACACAAGCAGTCTCAAGACCGAATGTGTTCTCGACTATTGGTATTACTGAACCTGAAACTATTTCTCATTTATTTTTGTTTGTTCTTTTATTAAGAATTGGTGGGGTTTTTGGCACAGATTTGGGCTACTCCTTGTTTCAGACAGTTTCTAACCTGAATATTGTATATGGAGTTTTTCCCCAGTGGTCGCTTTGGAACAAGGATACTCTGAACCTTGTTTTGTCATAATTAAATGGAATATTTGGATGGTACGTTGTCTGTTTACTTTACAGCAAAAGACTGCTCTTACTTGGAGCTTGAGAAGAAAAATTGTACAGGACCTGAAGAGCATTTATGTGCATGAAAGTACCTTATTATCGGAGCGACACTTCTGGAACTTTGGAAGGCTCTTCCTTGGTTAATGGGCTCTGATTTTGCAGTTACTTGATTGGCTGAATATTTGTTTTTATCTATATGTTAACTTTGTGATAGTTTTCCTTTTTTTTGTTTTTCTGGTTTTGACTGTTATACTTTGTTTATTGTTGTACAATTTCTGTTTCAATAAAACTTTCCCTACTCTTTTTGATAAGTGCCATGGGATCTTTAACATCTACTTGAACTACCACCAATCCAGGCAGATGGGACCTCGGTTTAACGTCTCATCCGAAGATGGCACCTCAGAAGTGCAGCACCCTCTCATGCTGCACTACAGTGTCAATACTGGGATATTAACCCAAGTGCCAGATGTGGGAACTGAACCCACAGCCCTCTGATCTTCCAGCCTCAGAGGCAAATGTGCTACCTACTGAGCCACTGACACTGACGTGTCATTGAATCATTGAAAGATTTACTACCAGCAATTTAACTGTTATGATCAAATGCTGTCTAAAACAACAACTGAGGAAATTCAGGGGAGTACAACATATGGGTAAATGTATGGCAGGGAAAATCAAATTCTGAATTGCAAACAAATGTCAGTGAAACTTTGTTTCTTCTCTCCAGCAATTTTACCCTATAATCTGGTGGCTACTGCAGATCTTCATTACAATCCCAGTGTCTACTGCTGGTGGAGAAAGATCATTTTCCACCATGAGGTTTCAGAAGAGCTATCTTCAATCATCGATGACAGAAAATAGATTGACATGCCTTGCTTTGCTTTATATCAAGCAAGAATTCACAGAAAACACAGAGAAAACTATTAATGTACTGATTCCTCTTAATGCCTTACGGCCATGCAGAATGAAACTGGTTTTGTGATTTTCAGTTGATTGTGTTGTGGTTGTGCAAGGAAGTGCTTGACAAGAAAAGGTAATTCTGAAAAATAGGGGCAAAGTTTACATGTATTTAACTATTTCTAATCTCTTTAAATCTTTTCACAATTGAAATATTTCAAGAATATGTTCCATATAAACAAAGAATCCTGCTAATGTGCTTTGGTGCTTATACTGGCATTGTGTGTGTGTGTGTGTCTATGTCTGTGTGTGTGTGTATATATATATATATATATATATATATATATATATATTATATATATATATATGTATATATTACACGGTGTAGTACCATCACTGTAGTTGGGGTTTAGCAGGGGTTTCTATGTTAAACCTCAAACTTTGCACTTTGAAGAGGGACTCCTGTCAAAATTTCTGGCATCAATAAATTCAGAATTTGGATCAGCATAGCCCCAATTAGCCTCATGCCAAATGAGATTGCTAAGTTAATTTATTTAGAAGTTACAAGTCATTTTAAATTCACTGCCTGTTCAAGAAGAAAAAATTACTCACCTTAGTAATGTTGTTTCTTCTAATGGAGTCTTGCTATATTATGACAATTGCAGTATGACTGCAGGTTAGAACTGCTCCAGAGGTGAAATAGTTAACTTTCCATGCAGGCATGGAACTTAAGTATGAGTTGAAAACTCTGTCTGTTGTGCTTCACATACGCAAACTGTCAGATCTTCTGAGCTAAAACTCACTAAGGTTCTGTGTGGAAGCTGTAAACCTACACTAGCCAACTGGCTACTAACATAAACACTCATTTTGGCCTAAAACAAAGACTCAAGTCAGAAGACCCAAAATGCAAAACACAAACACCAATTCACCCAAAAAGTAGGTGAAAACAACAAGGTGGGCATCAAAAAGTGCCAACCCTGTACTACCCACCCACATCCCCAAAACAGAGGTTCTGAGAGGGGCAGGCAGGAGGGAGGTCATAATATAGCAAGACTCCATTAGAAGAAACAACATTACTAAGGTGAGTAATTTTTCTTCAAACAACATGACGTCTTGCTTTATTATGACAATTGCAGACTACACAGCAATACCCCCATGGAGGAGGGACAGAACCTACCTAGGAAATAGGCTCTTAAGCATGGTTGTGCTAAATCGAGCATCACTCCTAGCCTGGATGTCTAGGGAGTAATGCTTGGTAAAGTGTGAACTGTTTTTCAGGTAGCTGCTTGACATATTTCTAGAATAGGAATGTCTCTGGCAGCAGACAGAGAAGCAGCTGTACCTCTGGTGAGTGAGCCTCAGGCCTGAGGGGAACTTTACCCAACTTCTCATAGCAGGATTGGATACAAGAGACAATCCACCTGGCAATGGATCTTTTAGTGGCTGGCTTCCCTTTACCAACTTCGCCATAGGTGAAGAACAGTTGAAGGAGTCAAACCTATGACCCTTGGTACGCTCTATGTAGTAACTAAGGGCTCTCTTCACATCTAGGCTGTGCAGCATCCTCTCCCCAGGAGAAGTGGTCAGTGAAGTACACTGGAAGTGAAATAGATTGATTGAGGTGGAAATCTGAAACCACCTTAGGCAGGAACTTTCTGTTAATCGAAGGACCACCTTATCTCTGTGAAAAGAGATAAACTCCTGCTCCACTGATAGCGCTTGTAATTCACTTATGCATCTGGCAGAGGTGATGGCTACCAAAAACACAGTTTCCAAGTCAAGTACTTGAGCTCAGCTGAAGACAAGGGCTCAAAGGGGTTGCATAAGCTGAGCAATGCAAACATTAAGATCCCAGGCAGGGCAGGATCCCTGAATGAAGGGTTGGTGTGAAATAACCCCTTAAAAACTTGGAAAATACAGGATGAGATGAAAGGGAAGAGGATTTACCTGCTGAAATAAAAGCAGACACAACTGCAAAGTGCACCTTCAGGGTAGCTGGTCTCAGCTCCAAAGATTCAGGTGGACCATATAATCCAGGACTGTGGGTAGATCAGCAGAGACTGAGGAAATATGCATTTCTGAGCACCATATGGAAAACCTTTTCCATTTGGAATGTAAGTAGCCCTGGTGGAAGGCTTCCTTGTGACCTTCAATATATCCATTACACCTTGGGAAGGTGTAAATCAAGCAAACTCTAACTCTTCAAGAACCAAGCCTTGAGATTGAGAGATTTGAGATTGGTACCAGACCCTTCCCTGGGCACAGGTTAACAGATTGTGATTCCTGGGAAGGGACAGGGGAGGATGGACTGCTAGGACAGCAGGAGTGGATACCAGGGCTGTCTGGCCCAATCCGAATATCAGAATGACTTTGCATGATTGGGATCTGATTTTGACTAGCACTTTGTACAGGAGAGGAAAGGGAGGAAGGCATAGAAACTTCCCCTCCCAACTGAGGGCTAAGGCATCCAGTGGGAGTGAGCCCAACACTGGGGCCTGCAGCAAAAAGAGGAAGTTGGTGATTGTCTGGGGCTGCAAAAGATCTATCTAGGGGTGCCCCATCTGGCAATACTACTCCCAAGACCAGGGGATCCAGTGACCATTCGTGGTGGCCCTGGGAAAGCCTGCTGAGGTATCTGCCAGGACATTGTCCTTGCCTGGGAGGTGAACTGCCGTAAGGGAGGTGCTCAGGGAGTAAGCCAGAGACCACAACTTCATCGCTTTGGTGCACAAGGCTGTAGACCAGTGCCCCCTTGCTTGTTGATGTACCACATTGTAGTGGTGTTGTCTGTTCTGACCTGAATACTCTTGTTCTGAACAGATTTGGAAAAAGCTTGAAGTGCTAGAAAAACTGCTCTGAGCTCCAACAGGTTGATGTGGAGCAAAGATTCCCGGGAGACCACAGACCCTGAGTGGTGAGGTCGCCCATGTGAGCTCCCCAGCCCAAGAGGGACACATCTGTAGTAAGGATTAGAGAATGAGACTGAGTGACAAAAGGAACTCCTTGTCTCAGGTTGCTCTGATCCTGCCACCACTGTAGGGCTTGGATCAGGGTTCAAGTTACTGGGATCAGCTTGGTAAGAGGATCCTTTCTTTGAGACCAAAAAGCTCTCAAATGGAACTGGATGTCCCTCATCTGAAATCTTGCTCCTTGCACAACTGCTGTGGAAGCAGCCATGTGTCCTAGGAGCTGCAGAAAATGCCTTGCTGGCCGGGAGACCTGCAGGGTAAATGAGGAGGCCAGGAGACTAGGGTCTTTGCCCTATCCAGGGAGAGGAAGGCCCTGGCTTCCTGTGTGTTCAGTTCTGCGCCTATGAAGGTAAGAAGATGGACCAGCTCTAGAACTGACTTTGAGAGATTCAGAAGGAAACCTAGAGAGGTAAGCAGTTGCTGCATTATCTGAAGGCATAAATTGACCTGGTCTGGGGACTGGCCTACTAGAGCCAATCATCCAGGTAAGGAAAGATGGCAATCTTTGCCTTCTTAGGTAGAGCAACTGCTACAGCCAGGCATTTGGTGAATACCTTGGGGGCAGAAGTGAGGCCGAAGGGCATTGCTCGGAACTGGTAGTGGCCTGAGGGCAGCTCGAACCTGAGGTACTTTCGATGGGAGCTTCTGATTGGAATATGGAAGTAGGCATCCTTAAGGTCCAGGAAGCTAGCCAGTCCCTGGCCTTAGAGAGGGTAGGATAATTCCCAAGTCACCATTTTGAACTTTGGCTTTAAAAGGTGCTTGTTTAAATATCTGAGATCCAGGATGGGCCGCCATTCTCCTGTCTTTTTGGGGTAAGGAAGTACCTGGAGTACAAACCTTTGCCCTGGTGTGAGGGAGGAACCCTTTCCACAGCTCTGAGAGCCAAGAGGTGAGAGACCTCTGCCTCTAGGGCGAGTGCCTCTGATGGAGTTGCAGGTGGAAAGATCTGGTTCTCAGCTTTGGAAATTTTTGAAGCTGAGAACCAGTCCCTGGCTACTACTTCAGGACCCACTTGTCTGATGTTAAAGACTTCCAGTCCTGGACAAAGTAAGCCATCCTGCCCCCACAGGTAGAGGAGAATCGGCCCTGGCAATCCCATCAGAGTGCCTGCTTGGCAGGGGCTTTGGGCTGTGGGGTGGAAGCAGACCTGCTTGTACTCCATCTGCCTCTCCTCTAAAGAACCCCATCTGAGCATAGGCGGAGGAGGAAGCTTGGGCTTGGTAAAAGGCCTATGAAAAGGCCTGCCCCTGCCTCTAGGAAGCTGCTTTTGAGGTGGCCTGCCTTTCCTTGGTCTGTGCACTCCTATAGGTGGTCCTATATTCATCCATTTTCTTCATGTAATTCTCTGTTTGCTCCCCAAATAGAGAATTTCCCACAACAGGAAAATCCATGGCCTTAGACTGGGTATCCTGAGACAGAATAGTACATCTGAGCCAAGCCATCCTGTGAAGTGCCACAGATGTAGCCATGACTCTTGATGAAACATCATTAGAGTCCACTGCAGCATGAAATTGCACCTTGGATGCCTCAATGCCATCCATAGCCACCTGTTCCAGCTCCCTGGCAAGCTGGTCAGGGACTTGTTTCCTAGGGGCCAGCACAGTATCCCATCTGGATTTCTAGTACCTAGCAGTATAAGCCATATAATTTGCTTGTCTGAGTCCCAAAGATGCTGCCATGTACTGTTTCTTTGCCATAGCATCAATCTTCCTGGAGTCCTTCTCAGGGGGTGTGAAGCTAGGGAATATTAGCCTTGTCACAGACTGCAGCCTGCACTACCCTCACATGGCTGCATTGTTGAGTTAGGAAATCAGTGTCAGAGCCTGATAAGGTATACCTCTTATCCATCCTTTTATCCACAGTAAGTATAGTGTGAGGAGTTTTAAAACTTTTACTGTCTGTTTCGAAAAGATTTATGCAAAGGAACAGACAGTCTCCTAGACTCTGGAATATCCATCATTTCTACATAGTCTGGCTCCTCTTGGTCATCAACAGCTTCCTCAACAGGGAGCTGGAGAGTTTCAACAACTTTTTATAAAACATGAAATGAGAAGGGACTCAAAAGCCTTGGAGGAGAAACCCTAGGGGTCTATCTGGAGAAAGTCCGGATCAATGGGCACATCAGATCTTCAAAACCATATTCAAGCTCCTCATATTCCTCTTCCCCTCCCCGGTTCATAAAATCCTCAAAATCATAATCTTGAACCAGTAGAGACGGCCGAGACGAGGCAGCTTACTAGAGGTGTGGGTTGATTGAGACAGAGAGAGACTGAACAATTTGAATTGCTTTAGCTATTTCCTCAGCAGTTGGGGAGAGAACTTTGGCTCTACACTAGCTGACTTTCTAGTCCTTTTGCTGGAACCGGCTCCTCAGAACTGGCTCTTCGTTGGCCAGTATAGCCCTGGTCAGAGGGCACTCCTTCAGGTCGGTTAGCACCGAACCGGGCTGGCCATCCGAGTCAGCCGGACTTTTGGCCTCCTTTCCTGAGCCTACCAACTCTCTTATCTATGGTGCAGCAGGAAATTGTGACAAATCTGGCAGTCTGAATTGAGGTGGTCAAACCCCATACAATAGACACATGTGGTGTGTGGGTCAGCCCTTGCAAAAGCTTCCCCACAAACACTACAGTGTTGAAACCCAGTGGGTCGGTTTTCTTTTGGGTTTCTCAGACATAATGCCAGCCTAACCAACTTGCCCATTTGCTGGCAATCCACCAAACAAGACACCCTGATCGGTTCCCAACTGTGTCACGAATTGCGTGGAAAAACCATAATGAAATCCGTTTTTTTTTAGAACCGATAAGAACCGGAACCGCGACTCTAAAAAGGACTAGAAGATTTTAAATACAACCTGATCGGTTCAAACCGAACCGATAAAAATTACAAGTTCCACACAGAAAAAATAAATGTAAAACCTATCTATTAGTTACATTACCACAGACAGAGCTTGAACCGACAGTTTGCGGTTTAATTTCAGCTAAAAACCGAAAAATAATACTTTTAAACTGACAAAATGAACCGAGCAGAAGGAGAAATCTCCAGAGCGACTGTTCAGTGGTAGGAGTAAAGAATCTGACAGTTTGCGTTTAAGCACAACAGACAGAGTTTTCAACCGAGCTCACGCTCTAAGTTCCATGCCTGCATGGAAAGTTAACTATTTCACCTCGGAGCAGTTCTAACCTGCAGTCATACTGCAATTGTCATAATATAGCAAGACTTCATGTTGTTTGAAAGCCAGTTTCAGTGAAGAGCTGCTGCTGCTGATGTCATAACCTGAACTCACAGTTTAGGTCCTCTTTGTTAGCAAGCTTATGGGACCTGTTTCTCCAATGTTTAAAGATCATGTGCAATGGTTTCCACAAGTAGAACAGGCAGGACCATTCAATAAACATTGTTAAAAAACAACAGTATGTGTGCTTCAGGTTTTGTAACATATTTAACAAATTTTTTTTTTGGTGCCTTTTCAGTGTGGTTCATTTCTCCTGGGTTGCTGGATACTGAGTCATAACACATTGTTGTGAGGTTTGCAGACTGGAAAACTTTCTGATGTAGTGAATGGTTTTGATCATTCAGACCTGTCATTCAGCCAAGAGGTGATTTCTCAGGATGGCACTTTAAAACAATTATCCCATGTCCCTGTAAATGGGGATGGGAGAAGTAATGCTGTTGTGAAACCTTAACCCTGTCACTGCAGGGCTGTTTGCATTTCAGTGCCTGTATTTTTAAACTGCACTTTTTATTTAAAATGCCTAATATCTATTTTCTCCATGTATGCAACATCCCTCAGCATAATTTATTATTGAGAGCAGAGCCTTTGCTTTTGGAGCATAAATATCTTGGTTTGGAAAGTTCATGCAATACACAAAACTTGGATGGAAATTGACAAAATATCCTTGTTTTCCATATAAAGCAGGATTCTGCTGTGAAAGGGTTAATATACTATGCCTGCATTGCAAGGATGTGGCTCCATCTCCTCAAGCAATGTCCTAACTGAACTAATCCACAGCCCCCAATTGCTGGTTTATGGACTTGGTAGCTCTGTGCACAGACCTCCCCAGTGTCTTCTATTTGCTGGGTGTTTGGGGTCAGACTTAGGTTAGGTGCCTCAATCCTTGACCAAACCTACCCCCATACATACTCTTTTATCATGAGCCGAAAGTCTGCTTTTGCTATCCGCACACTGAAAATGAAAACAGTTTATTGGTTTCACTTTGATTCATCAAAATGGGACAACGTATGCTGTACATCATAACGCCATGCACATGCAATTATCTTGCCATACAGCATCCATCAGAGGGCAGTGAGCCAGTTAATAAGAGTTTCTATGCAATAGCCAGCTCAGTGTTTTCTCTCTGGCAGGCTGTTACTTGACCTACATTCAGGTTCATCTATTTTTCACTCCACCGTAACTACGAAAATTTTACCAGGTCTAACACTTCCATCCCTTATAGGAATAAACACAGATGAGGCCCTATTAAAACTTATTGTAAACCAGACACTAGCGAACAGCAGTGAAGTTACCAACATTACAATACTACTAGCAAGAGTAGCACTTAAATGACATCAGCAGCCTGGAGGCATGCTGACTCAGCATCTAGCAATCATGGAGAATGAACCTCACCAAAAGCTACAAAATATGAATTTGTCTGCTTTGTTACAAAATCTAAACACACATAGTTTTTATAGCAATGATTATTGAATGGTGCTGCCTGTTTTACTTGTGGAAAACCATTGCATGTGACTTTTTAACTGTGGAGCAACAGGTCCTATAAGCTTGTTGACAGGGAGGACTAGACTGTGAGTTCAGATTATGATAACATCACTATCTCTGTACTGAAACTGGCTTTTTGATCAGGTAGTGAAATCAGGATTACAAAATAGCTCATAACTTTAAAATGATATAACGTAGAAACCTATTTTTGATATGAGAGTTATTGGGGTATTGCTTGGAATGAAAAAGAATTTGGCCTATACAAAAGGATCCTTTTTGTATGTGGATAATCCTTTTCATGAAGAAAATTTCTTTTGTATGGTCGCCATCTTGCTTCCATTTTTTTTGAAAACCCATAAAATGAGATCCTGCAGATATACCAACACATGTTTCTTGTTAACTGGGATTCCATTAGGGGTTCTACAGTTACTTTTGGAAACTGATCCAGAAATGTGTTTTAACATTTAAAATTTTTTACTCAGTTTCCTTTTTTTTGTATGGCCATACAAAATGGGGTAATATGAAAAGGATCTCTTCATATGAAAAAGAATCAGAAAAAACTTAAGTCCAGATGCTTTTTCGTATTAAGGGATCCTTTTTGTGTGTTTTTTTTCATTCATATGAAAAGAATGCCTTCATACAAAAAAGAATCTGGACTTAGTTTTTTCCTCATTCTTTATATGAAGGTATCCTTTTTTGTCTGTTTTTTCCTTCACATGAAAAGGATGCCTTCATATGAAAAAACATTTGGACTCAGTTCCCCACCCCGAATCTTTTCACATGAAGAAATCATTTTATATATTTTTCCCCTTTCATATGAAAAAGCACACCTTCATATGAAAAAGATTTTGGACTTAGTTTTTCCAGAATCTTTTTCCTGTAAGACTCTTTTCATAATTTTTTCTTCATACAAAAAGGATCAAAAAGAATCTGGACTTAGTTTTCCTACATTTCAACTTCAACAAGCCATAACTCTCTCAATATTTGTACTTACGGACTATCTATATATCAAAACAAAAATCTTAATGAGTACAAGAATAACACATAATTTCCCACCTCTCTCTACTTTTCCAGATACATTTTCTGTCTTCTTCCCTCTGAGTTTCCTTGTACCTCCTGAATGCCACCCTTTTCAGCCCTGACCTTCTTGGCCAGTTCCTTTGAGCACTACAGTGTTTTTATTTTCTTTGTTTTGCTTACTTGCCTAAAGCAATGACTCATTGCCTCCACTATGGCTCCCTTACGATTCTCCCATTGTCCTTCCACACCCCTTTTTCTCCTTCCCTGTCTGTGATTTCCTAAGACATCCCCCATCTTTGCAAAGTTGACCTGCCTGAAATCAAGGACATTTGCTTTTGTGTGGTTTGACTCTTCTGCTGTTGTCACATTGAACCACACCATACTGTGATCATTTGATCCCAGGTGACTCCCCACTTTTACACCTGTGCATCTGTCCCCATTGATGAGAACCAGGTCCAAAGTTGTTCTCTCTTGGGTGGGCTCTATCATTAGCTGTCTGAGGCATGCCTCCTGAAGGGCTTTCAAGATGTCTCTGCTCCTAGCTGTGGCTGCAGCCTGGTTGCTCCAGTACACATCCAGCAGATTGAAATCTCCCAGCCAGTACCTCCCTTTAGCTGTCATTCCATGGATGGCTTCTACAAGTACCCTGTCCAGCTTTTCCCCTTGTGCAGGAGGTCTGTAAACCACACATTGCGAATGGCAGTGCCATTTCCATCTCCAGGGTGATCCACAGTGCCTCCCCTCTCCCTGCATTCCCTGTACATCAGTTGCCCTAATTCCCTCCCTGACATAGATTTCCTCTTCCTCCTCCCTTTTACCCACCCTGTCCCTCCTGAATAGAGTGTAACCTGGTATGGCTATATCCCATTCAAGGTTCCCCATGAACCATGCCTCGGTAATAGTGACAATGTCCAGGTCCATCTCATCCACAACAGTGGTCTGCAACTTCCACAACAGTGGCCTGAATGAGGCCTTCAAATGGGGAGACATTGCTGGAGGATAGCTTATAGGTAGGTGGCAGTGGCAAACAAAGATGCAATATGGTTCCTGGCATGCACATGTGTAAGGGAAATGCATGTACAGAGTGTCCAGGAATGGGTGCACAGGGGGTGAACATTAGCAACACATGATGAGCAGGTGATGTAGCCTGACCATGTGGATGGAAATACGTGACATCAGGACATGCCTGGTGGGTCAGTATGGGGGGTGGACAACAGGTCTTGGGGCCAATCATCATGGGGCGCATACAGCTGGAAGAACAGAAAGCATGTCCCTGGGAGGGTGGCATGCAAACAACACTGGGAACTGAGGGCATTACAAGTGATACTGTGTGGGTCCCAAAGCAACAGAGGGGTTGGTGATGGGCATCGTACAAAGGTATGAAAGCAATAACATGTTTCCACCAACAGATGACAGTGGATATCGCAGTGCCTGGCTCATAACCCCAGTGTAACATCCACGAGTGAGGCAAAGGAGATACAGTGAGGCCCTGGAATCCACAAGGTTCTATCATATAGAGGACATTTCAAATCCTGAAGGCACAATTCAATGCCTTGACTGGTCAGAGTTGAACTGCAATCCAGCCCAGAGATAGCTTGCAAGATTTTCTGGCCTGCTGTATTCTATATAACCTTGCCCTGGCGCAGTGTGCCACTGCTAGACAAGAACACCACAGAGGTGAAGGAGGAAGGACAAGATGACAACCTGGGCACACACTGGGCAACCACACTCACAAGAAGGAGCTGGGTCTGCAGGACATCATGAGACTGGAACTAATACAACACCTCTTCACCTGAGGGACACCATCACCCAAAGGTGGCACAAGCAGCAGTAATCAATGTCCATGACACATTGCAAAATTGGGCAGTGTGACCATGTGTGTATGTCAGTGGCAGTGTGACCATGTAACCTCAGTGACTGAGACTGTCTGCCTGGTGCCACCCACCTGACATGGCAGCACTGTGTGACAATTGTGCCAACCACAGAGACAGAAGACCCACTCACTGGGTGTATTTTAAGATTGTTATTCACTAAACAAATAGTCCATAAAATAAGCCCACAAAAAGTGATCAACATTTCGTAGTTAATTTATTCATTTTATATGCTTGAGCTGATGAGCAATTTTGCCATGTTTACACATTTTTTTAAAGCCATATAACATGAATACAATACAGTATCAGACCAAAAACAGTATAAAAATTATGTCAATACTAATGAAACAAACAACAAGCGTTAAGTGCACATACATTCATTCCTTAATAACAACCAATGTTTAAGTTTAGTATTGAATGTTCTAATGTTTGTGCAGTTAGCAATTTTACTGGGTATAGAGTTATAAAATCTAGATGCCTATATAACACTTACATTTGCCCAATCACTCTAAAAAAGGATGTATACACATATTTACTCAGGGATCTAGTCCCTAGAATTCATAGCTCTGGGAAACAATGATAGGACTGTCTGAGATAACTGACCCTATGTTCCTTTATGTAACATGGTACCCATCTTTAAACTGGATTTATTTTCAAGTGATAAACAACCAGCATCCTTTAACAAGTTACAGTGTGCTCAATAATTCCTCAGGATCTGTGGACAAATTATATACATCAAGTTCTATTTTTTTACACATTTTTGTCTTTTCATGTCTCTAAAACTTGACTGCATATTTTATACATTTTAAGACAGAACTAGAACATATAGGGATTCAGGACAGATAAATCAGTCTGTGGCACAGTAAGGGTTAATATATACATAGAGGAGAAACATTCCATTATTTTGATTGTAACAACAATAATTAACTAGCTAAGGGTTCACTCACCCCACCCCCACCAGTACGGTGACTACACAGTTATTCAGTTACAAACAATCTTAGGAAAAAAACTGTTTTTCCTTTAAACAATAAAACAAATTATAAAATTCCACTTTTTGGTAGAGCCAAATGTCTCCTTGTGAATATATTTATAGATAAATTTCATACACTCTATAATAAAGTAAGAAAGAAGATGTTACACAATGTGGAACCTGATGTAACATCAGGCAGAAAAAGCAGCATTTTATAGGATAGAGCAAGAGTACCTGTCATTATGATAATAAACAGGAGATTTGAAACAAAATAATAGAAGAGGAATGAAAAAGCAGTTTGCAGCACAACAAAATTCATTAATTCTATTTTAATAAAATGACGAACTAGATATAAGCATTTTAAAGTACAGTAGTTTGAATCTACTAAAACTGTTAACAGCCTCAGCGTGGGAGAAATGTATTACTTCAAATAAAATTAAGAGCAGCAATTAAGTGAATCAGGAACCAGATATTTCATATAAAATGTTCTAAGTGAAGGAATATTTCATCTCTGCAGGTGTGGGCCAAGATGAAATCCGAGGCTTTTCTTGGTAAGTGGGTCTTGTTTAATGTAATTATGTGAAATATTTAACATTTAAAATATATGTAATAACTGTAGTGCATACTAAAGATGGTTAACATCCACCTATTTTTTCTTATGTAGTTAATAGCTGAATATTTTGAAGAATGTTTACACTGGTTGAAAATTTAAAGAGACAGTGTCTCCTAATGAAGAGACAGGTACACTTGTACTATCTCATAAACATGCTGGTTTTCCTGCCCAATGTTACATCAGGTTCCACATTGTGTAACATCTTCTTTTTACTTTATTATAGAAATGTATGAAATGTATCTATAACAATATTCCCAAAGGGATAATTAGCACTACCAAAAAGGTGGGCATTTATATTATTAGTTTTTAAAGGAATAAAACAGTGTTATAGTGTATGGTGAAACGTAGTTATGAGTGGGTCGGTATATTGTGAAATGTTGTTCTGCTGCGTATGACATCCATAGTGCAGCAGAACAACTTTCATTCTGCTACACTATGGATATCACACAAAACCGATCACCCCAGAAATGGCAGGATCAATCAGATGAAAGTTGTGGTGGTGGCATCATGATCACCGATCCTGCACAGTTCAAAACTGCTTTAGAACTGCAGCATCAACCAGATATTTAGTGTTAAAAAGGCAGGATCTACCAGATATGTAAATTTAATTTACAGACGGTCTCCTCCGGTTACCTCTTCTCGCTAAGCGAGAATTCGAACTCCATGGTTTTGTTTTTTTAAATCTCACCCATACTCGATTAGCAACCAATCCAATGTTGCCACCAAATTATGGACGTCTGCTCCCAGTAACCCCACATCCCCTTAGCAACCACCCTACCTACCAGCACACTGCGAAAATGACCAATTTGAATTTGTATTTTAGGTGTAAAAATAATAGATTTATGTTATTAAAGAGTGGCTACCAAACACTATATAGAATAGTGTATGAGCCAAAATTATACACAGCCAAGTGTGTTGTACCACCTCAGGGATCTAATTCCCATGGAACTCTTGAGATTCACTCTCAAGGTCACAGGTAATCATAACCCTTGTTGGCACAACACACTGGTTGTGCATAGTTGCCATCCACTATCCTATAGTTCTCCTAAAATGTTTACAACAGAATAACTGTGTAGGCACCTCACGGGGAGTGGGGTGGGGTTGTTCCTTAGCAGTTAAATAGTGTTGGTGCAATTGACGTACTGTTTTTCATTTTATTTTATAGGTACTGGGTGGGCCACCTTGTGTGGTTGACTGAGCACTGTGTGACAACCAGTTGCCATTGGGTCATTGAAGGTAAGTGGCACCTGGTTTACACATCACCCAGTAAGGAAGGACAAAACATATGCAGTGCTGGCACACTAGATGTGGTGAGTCAGAAAACACTGAAACATAGAAACATAGACTTTAATGGCAAATAAAGACCACTTGGACAACTCAGTCTGCCCATTTCCTTCCTATTGGATAAGCTACAGATTCTAATTAACTAACAGCCTACTTCTTCCTACCCTCCCAAGAATTGTCTTATGTCTGTCCCATGCATTCTTGAATTCCACCACTGTTTTTGACCCCACGACCTCCTCAGGAAGATGGTTCCATGTGTCCACCACACTCTTCATGGAAAATATTTCCTCACATTGCCCTTGAGCCGTCCCCCTCTATCATCAAATTGTGTCCCCTTGTTCTTGCACATCTCTTTTCTGAAAGATGCTCCCTCTTGGACTTTGTTGATTTCCTTGAGGTACTTGAAAGTTTCTATCATGTCCCCCTCTCCCTCCTTTCCTTGAGGCTATACATATTAAGCTCCTTAAGTCTCTCTTCATATGTCTTCCGGTGCAGACCCTGCACCATTTGAGTTACCCTCATCTGGACTGCCTCCATCCTGTCTATGTCCTTGCGAGAAGGGTCTCAGAACTGCACACGGTACTCAGATAGGGTCTCACCAACTATCTGTACAGAGGGATAACAACTTCATGTTTTGTACTGGTGATGCCACTCCTATGCATCCCAGTATCCCCACCCACCTTACTGCCTTCTCACATTGCTTGCCTACCTTTAGGTCATCTGATATGACTACCCCAGGTCCCTTTCCATTCTTGTTGTTGGTACCCCCACCCCATTGTATACTCTTCACCTGGGTTTTGTTTCCATGTGCATTACCTTCACTTCTTTGCATTGAATCTAAGCTGCCATACTTTTGACAATTCCTCTGACCTTACCAAGTCCCTTCTCATCCTTTTTTTTTTTTTTTAATTTAGTTGTTTAACCAGGTATAGCACACTAAGCTGGAAGCTTTTTTAACAGGATTTACCTGGGAGCACAAGAGGTTAAGTGACTTGCTCAGGGTCACCACAGTATGCAAGTGGAAGCTGTGGGATTCAAACCCAGGTCTGGTCTGCTGGATGTCACCAAATTTGCAGCTCAGAGCCTTAGACCACTGCGCTATACTGCCTCCATCCTTTCCACTCCCCTTTGTGTATCAACCCTGTTGCTGATTTTGTGTCTTCTGCAAGAGTCATACTTTTCCTTCAGCCTCTCTGCAATGTCTCCTGTAAAGACATTAAAGAGGACCGGTCCTATACTGAACCCTGTGGTACCCCACTAGTAACCACCATTTCTTCAGTGTGCATTTACTATTACCCTCTGCATCCTGTTGTGCAGCCAGTTTATTACCAGGCTACCACCCTGGGACCCACTCCCAGGCTGGCTAACTTGTTCATTTAATCTTTTGGGTGGGACTGTGTAAAATGCCTTCCTAAAAGTTAAGGTAGGCCATATCCACAGACCCTCCCTGGTTTACTACTTTGGTCACCCAGTCAAAAAATTTATTAGATTCATCTGCCATGACCTTCCGCTGTGAATCCATGCTGCCTTGGGTCCTGCGCCTCGCTGGCCTCTAGGTGCTCAACAATTCTTTCTTTCAGAGTGATTCCATCATTTTTCCTACCACAGAGGTCAAACTAACAGGTCTGTAGTTTTCTGCCTCTGCCTTGCTCCCCACTTTTGCGAAAGGGAATCACATATGCCCTCCTCCAGTCCTCAGGTACCACACCATCCTCCCATGATTTGTTAAAAGGATAGTCAGTGGTGTCACTAGGTCCCTCCTTAGTTCTTTTAGAATTCTTTGATGCCTTGAGTTTTAAGAGTTCTTTCAGGACCCTTTCTTCTGTGAATGGACTGGTGTCGACCCCTACCCAGAGTGCTTCTATTGTTTGGTTTAGGTATCGCCCCTCTCCTTCTTTTGTGAATACTGAGCAAAGGTATTTGTTAAGTATCTCTGCCTTTTCACTGTCACCCTCTGCCCACCTCCCTCCCTTTATTAAGCCTCAGTATCCCTCTCTTGGTCTTCCTTTCTCTCTATGATGTACCTATAAAGGTTTTATCCCTTCTTAACTAAGTTGGCATGAGACCACCATGCATGTGCAGCACAATAGTTGCACATGCATGGTGATCACATGTATCACATGGACCAGCACAATAGCTGCACTGATTGATCCACAGGTGCCAGGGATGTGAACTGTGAGGCAGCAGGTGCAGTGGACCAGGCAGCATCCAGGACTCACTCTGGGCATGGCAAGTGACACATGTCATGAGGACCCCAGTGGTGTAACCATTAGCTATCAGGACCATCTGATGCCATGTCAGACACTCCATATGACCCTGAGGATGGATGCTGGGGTGGGAGGATAACCCTGTGGAGGAGCATGCACATCAGTACCTACCATGCCTATCTGCAGGGTAGTGGGCCCACCCCAAACATATAGCAACAGCCACATGTATCACATGGGCCACACAATAGCTGCACATGTATGGTGGTCAGCAACAGGGCATATCTTATGATAGCTGGAGTGGTGTATCTCACTGTTGCATCTGGGGGTTGGGAGAAATGGTCTCCATGGATCTTAAGAACATACAATGCCATGGGCGCCACCTGACTACTGATCTAGGGACTCCTCCAGGAGTGACCCTTGTATGTCTTGTGTGTGACAGGCCTCCCTCCCTCTGAAACACACCAGACTGTGTCATAGGTAACCACCACCTGTGAAGATGGGCAGACATGCATCTTGACTGGGGTATTGTGTACACTGAACCATCGCTGGGGCCTGCATAGTAGGATATCAGATGGTGTCTTGTCCCACATTGCACACCATAAATGAGTTGCCATGTAGGTTATAGGCAGGTAGGGGATAAGGTGCACTGTGTGACAGATGATTCATCAGGCAACAGGGTAATATGGGCATGCACATAAGGTCATAATGTGCATGCATGTTCCAAACCCTTCATGGAGTGAACACCTTGCCCAAATACCCCAGGAACTGGGATCAGGAAGAAGTGTCTGTGGACAAATCCCTCAGCAGTGAGTATCCAGGGGTATAACCCTGGTCCATGAGCATTCTCAATGCACATGCAAGTGTGTGTCACTATGCAGCGACAAACAACCTCGTGTGAAGTAGTTGATAATGTCGAGGTGCAGCCTCGTGTCACTGTTGCATGGTGTATCACAGTGCAACAACGTCTCAAGGCATTGTGTGCCTAACCACCACATACATGCCTAAAGTGACAGCAGTGCACATGGACTAGCATGCCCTGGTCATGTGTGGTCATGACCTCTACCCATTATGCAGGCAGGTGGAGTTGTGGACTTGGGTAAAGGCCTCCTGCAGCTATCTGCTGGATGTATGCAGCACAAACTGTATTCCTCCATCCTTATGTTGTGTTGTAGGTCACCAGGATCTGGCACATGTGGCCCTATCATTTTACCACACAGATAAAACTGTTGGGGGCTAGGTAGAACCCATGTGTGAAGTGTCTGAGAGGATGGCAGGACATATTTGGGTGCTGCAGCATCAGATGCCACATACATGTTCCAGGGTGCTACAGATGTTTTCACACATTGTGATTGGGATGAGCCACATGTAATGCAATGTACAGTAGCAGCACAACCCTGACAATGAATGGGTACCAGTTCACTTATAGCGTGCATCCCATATCTGTGGCATGCCAGTCACTGAGGGCCTGCCAGTGGCAGAGCCATGGCTATAATGCCAAGGAACAGCATACTGCAGACAAATGACAGATACACAGGACAAGGCTGCTGGCATGCCCTACTAGTGGTTGTGATGTCTGTGTGTCCCATAGCCAAGCAAGGTCCTGCTGCCAAGGTGTGGCATCCCTCTGAGGGGTACAGTCAGGGAGGAGGCCAGTGGGGACAGTGACACAGGAAAGTTACATGCATGGACTGAGGGGACCAGTTCTGCTGATGATCATGAACAAGATGTGGGGGAGTTTGACATGGGGCCACACCACATGGCACAAAGACCCCTGGCATCATCCATATGTCATAAGGTTTGGGATGGGCAACAGTTATGCATACCATTCCTGCAGCAGGTAAAACAGTCAGACCTAAAAACCCCACCATTGTATACTCACTGTATTGGTATTTGCATGGTGCTGTGATGTGTAGTACTTCAACAGGACCAATGTGACATGTCCAAATGTGCATCACATGAATAACATAGGTTGCATGATCCCACTGCCAGGATGTCAACTATCCCTTGTGTCACAGCTGCGGTATCCCATTGCATACAAAACCCCATGATGGGGGAGGTGATGGGAGCCACCAAGTCCAGCCAGTATGAATGCACCCTCCCATATGCAGACCCTGCACCCAACACCATAACTAATGGACCAGTCTGCTACAATGGGCAGGTGCTGGGGTGGCACTGCAGGGGTGTGCATTGGCAACCTTCTGTGCTGTTCTGCTTTGACACAGCTGGATGGCATGTATGTCCCAGTCACCCTGCAGGACAGTGGCCTAGATACCCACTGTAAAGGGTGGTGACATGCTGTTTCTGGCTAACCAACTACCCTTCCAATCCAAAAGCCGAACCCCTGGAGGATGGCAGTAGGTCATGTCCACAATATGGATGCATGTGTCACATCTGACACCTCTTACCACCATGAAAGCAGTGACATGATTGTCCACCCTCAGCGTTCGCTGTTTTGATCACATGCCTGGCATCATGCCATGAGACAAGTGTCCTGCATGGCCGCATGGCATGGGGCAGGTGAGTCAAAGAGCCAGGCTCCGGAATGGTGCACATCTGCTCAGCTGTTGTTGCACCCATGGAGGTGATGCTAACTCCCCAGGCCATTCTGCAGTTGTCGCCATGTCCTGCCAAGGTGATGTTCCATGGTGCCACTGCCAATTCACCCAATTGTACATGGTGCACTCTGGCATGAGGGTGACTCTAACTGTGCACTGCATACTGAGGCATACATCATATTCCATAGTGATCATTGTAAGCCCCCTGTTAGCACACAGTTGGGTACATGGTGTGTAAGCACCACAGCATGACCAAGCCACTGTTGGTAGTCACATCCATTCCAAGACACAGTACGGCCACCTTTGTAACACCCCATATCCCAGTACACCATATGGGCTTTTCTACATAAGCCATGTGTGGCACTATGGGGACTGGTTTTGACCAGGAGTTGCCTGGAGGCACTGGGTCATAAAGTCATGGCTCATGGGCAAAGCCGCACACCGCAACAATGTTGCACACAAAACAGCATGCGCAAAACAACGTTGGCACAATATGTCGAACAGTGCATACCACAGCAGCAACTTTTTGAAGGCGCCTGCCCCCACACCCCCCAACATGGGGGCTTTGCCTGGGAGCTGTAGAGAACTGAACTGCAGCCCATGTTCCCAACGCCTCCAGAGACAGGTGCTCTAGCTGATCCACCATGGGAGCAGCTCAGCCATCACTGCCCTGACAGCATCATTAACCTCCCTGCTGGCAGCCTTCAGTGACAGGGTAGTGGTTTCTACCACACACTCTAAAAACTCCTGTCACTGTACAGCCATTAGCACTTCTTTCAGTGCTGTATTTCATGTGTGGTTTTATCCACATTATCTTAACCTGGTACCTCGCCGCATGATGGAACCACCATCACCGGTACAGCAGTTAGGCCCAGTATTGAGATATGCTTGTCACACCTCATCATATGCATCCTTCCACCTGTGCCATTCCTCAACAGTTCTGTGTCTGTCTAGGCCCAAATAGGGCGTAACGATTTGTATTTTATGCCACAGGTGACCATTAACATAGAGAGAGACAGCCCAAAGGACAATCCTATGTGTCAGGATGCTGATCGTGCTATGCAGCATCAAAAGGAGGGGATTCTGGTGCATATGCTGAGCAGACATGCCATCTGCATTATCAAGTGAGATGACTGCCATCTTTGAAGGACAAAGTGGCAGAGCAGGAGATCCTCAGAGGTCCGATGAACCAGCGGGGGAACCTGTCCAGCATGCTGAGGATACCAAGTAGGACAATGTGGCAGAGGATGGCAATGTAGATGAAGGCAACAGGAAAGTGCTGGGAAGCAGCCAGTAGACTTACTGGAGTATGTGGCCCCTGTTGATGCAGAGGACATGGCACATAATGTGGACATTTCAGAGGCAGTAGGCCAAGCAGCACAGGATGCTGTGGCTGCTGGACGTGGCCGACAGGCACGCCCATGGACAAGGCCAGGATGCTCCAGCAAACCATGCCCTTCAGAGACCAGCTCCAACACATGGGGACCCAGATCAGAACAATAATAATGGACATAGAGCACCTGCAGGATCTCTACTGGCCTTCCTGGAGTCACTGCAGGAGTGGCAGAATATGTAGAGCAAATCTGCATGCACCATCAAGCTGTAGGTGTGACACTTACAGTGAATGATGTATATATTTGTACATAGTGTTTCTTGATCAGTTTTATGTGGATTTATGGTTCATGGGTTATGTGTGTGTTTTATAGTTAATGCTCTTTTAGATGTGTTTTATAGTTCCTGTCATCAATGTTGAATTTTGCATTCCGTTTACACCTTCCTTTGTATATACCCCCAACTTCTCAGTAAACTTGTGATTGTTATTTGCTACTCACATTGTCACTGTGCTTCCTTTGGTCAGGGATCCAGTGGCATGGCCATGAGTGGTGGTCTCCGTGCAATCTTGTGCATGTAGCCTGCAGTGCCCAGAACCAGACACAGTGGCAACTCGCTCCTGCTGTTTGCAACATGGTCATCAGCATTGTTGCTTTATACTGTCCCCATGGGTGTGGCTACAGTATGCAGGGCTGTATGTGGCCTGACACGACAAGTGTTACATCCTGGGGAGGCCTGGGTCTGTGCAGCTGGACAACATGCTGTGTGACAGGCACTCACCATGGGTGCATCGCCATGTGCATAGGTTTCCTATGTGAGTGTGTATGACAATGTATTTAAGTCATCACACACAGCTGTTGTTATAAACATTCTCTGGACTGCTCTTCATCTGTGCCCCTCACAGTGCTGCACGTCCCTGCCCCACCCTATGTGATTGCACAGCAGTGCATTCTGCCAGGCATTTCAGGACTCGGTGACAGAGCTTGTGCATCACACCACTAAGCAATCCCTAAAAACATATTTGTGGCACCAGGCATTAGCGATTGAGTTTTTTTTTCTTTTAGTGCACGTAGTAAGTGCAGTAAACACCAACATAGAGGTGTCGATAGGGAGAAGGGCAGGGGTAAATGGAGAAAGTGACAAAGGCAAGAAGGACAGGGATGGGGCAAAAGGAGTAAGGCCATCAGAAAATGGAGGGTAATGAGTACCAATGCCCATAGTCTGGGCAACAAGCTCCCTGATGGAAGAGGATGCCTGGATATCAGTAGCAGTCACAGAAACATGGTACACAGAGAACCATGACTGGGATGTTAACATACCAGGGTACATAACCTACAGGAGAGACAGGCAGGGAGAAGAGGAGAGGAGTAGCTCTCTATGTAAAGGAAGAGATAAAGCAACTGAACAAAAGAGTAAACAGGAGGAGAGGAGGCACTGTGGGTCACCTTGGAGACTGAAGAGGCACCACAATCCGCTAAGGATTGTGTACAGACCCCATGTCAGGGGAGGAA
Organism: Neoceratodus forsteri; assembly: GCA_016271365.2. Taxonomy (NCBI): domain Eukaryota; kingdom Metazoa; phylum Chordata; order Ceratodontiformes; family Ceratodontidae; genus Neoceratodus; species Neoceratodus forsteri. The sequence continues at coordinate 743,169,138 of CM028133.1, read as the reverse complement.
TGGACAAGGATATGATAGAAGGCATTCTTAGAATGGCAGAGAAGGAGATATTGTTGATGGGAGACCTGAATATGCCAGATGTTAACTGGAGCACATTTGCTGCAGCCACATCCAAGAGCTGGGCCATTCTTGATGCCCTACAGGTGGAGGCCTCAGACAGTTAGTTTCAGAACCCACTCAAGAGGAGCAATCTTAGACCTCATACTCTCAAGCAGGGGCAGTGAGAGGATCTCAGATCTAGAAGTGGGTTGCCATCTGGGAACAAGTGACCATCAAACAGTGTGGTTCACATTAAACTCAGCTACAGAGTCAAGCCATACAAAAGTGAGGGTACTGGACTTCAGGAGGCTGACTTTGACAAGATGGGAGAGTGCCTCAAAAAGCACTAGCAAACAGGCTAGAAGGAGGTGGAGCAACAATGGGTAATCATCAAACTGCCATCACAGAGGCAACAAGCCTTTGTGTGAAGCAAATAAACAAATCACAGTGAAAGAAAAAGCCACTATGGTTCTCAAAAGAGGTGGCTGTGAAAGTCAGGAAGAAAAGATAGCATTCTTAAGTATAAGGAAACACAGAAGGAGCAGGACAGAGAGCTGTACCAGTTAAGGCAGAAGGAAGCAGGAGGAAGTTAGAATAGCAAAGGTCCAAACTGAGGAAAAGATAGCCAACTCAGTTAAGAAGGATAAAACCCTTTATAGGTACATCAGTGAGCGTAGAAAGACAAAGGAGAGATAGTGAGGCTGAATAGAATAAACAGTGGGTGGGCAGAGGGGACAGTGAAAAAGCAGGGATACTGAACGAATATTTCTGCTCAGTATTCAAAAGAGGAGAGGAGAATGCCTAATCCAATTAACAGAAGCACTCTTGATAGGGGTCGATCCCAGTCCTTTCACAGAAGAAAGGTTCTGCAAGAACTCCTAAAACTGAAGGTGGACAAAGCAATGGGGTCTGATGGAATTCACCACAGAATTCTAAAAGAATTAAGGGGAACTAAAGAAACCATTGACTACTCTTTTAATAAATCATGGGAGGATGGTGTGGTACCCGAGGACTGGAGGAAGGTGGATGTGATTCCCTTCACAAAAGTGGGACCAAGACAGAGGCAGGAAACTACAGACCTGTCAGTCTGACCTCTGTGGTAGGGAAAGTGATGGAGTCACTTCTGAAGGAAAGAATAGTTGCGTACCTAGAGGCCAGTGGGGCTCAGGACCCAAGGCAACATGGGTTCACAGCGGGAAGGTCATGTCAGACGAATCTAATAGATTTCTTTGACTGGGTGACCAAAGTAGCAGACCAGGAAGGGCTGTGCATGGCCTACCTAGACTTTAGCAAGGCATTTGACACAGTCCACACAAAAATTAATAGTCAAATTAACCAGCCTGGGAGTGGGTCCCAGGGAGGTGGTAGCCTGATAAAACATTGGCTGGACAACAGGACACAGAAGGTAATTGTAAATGGAGTCCACTCTGAAGAAAGAGGGGTTATAGTGGGGTACCGCAGGGTTCAGTATTGGTCCAGTCCTTTTAATGTCTTCATAAGTGACATTGCAGAGGGACTGGAAGGAAAAGTATGCCTCTTTGCAGATGACACAAAGATCTGCAACAGGGTTGATACACAAGGAGGCGTGGAAAGGATGAGAAGGGTCTTGGCAAGGTTGGAGGAATGGTCAGAAGTATGGCAGCTAGGATTCAATGCAAAGAAGTGCAAAATAATGCACCTGGGAAACAAGAACCCAGGGAAGAATACACAATGGGGGAGGTAGTAACAACAACAAAAAGGAAAGGGACCCGGGGTAATCATATCAGATGACCTTAAGGTTAGCAAGCAATGTGAGAAGGCAGTAGGGAGGGCTGGGGGTATACTGGGATGCATATGGAGAGGCATCAGCAGCAGAAAACAGGAAGTTGTTATCCTCTGTACAGACAGTTGGTGAGACCCTATCTGGAGTACTGTGTCCAGTTCTGGAGACCCCATCTCCGCAAGGACATAGACAGGATAGAGGCAGTCCAGAGGAGGGCAACTAAAATGGTGCAGGGTCTGCAAGAGAAGCCGATGAGGAGAGACTAAAGGAGCTTAATATGTATACCCTTGAGGAAAGAAAGGAGAGGGGGACATGATAGAAACTTTTAAGTACCTCAGTGGAATCAACAAAGTCCAAGAGGGTAGCATCTTCAGAAAAGAGACGGCAAGAACAAGGGACACAATTCAAAGATAGAGGGGGGGTGTTCAGGGGCAATGTGAGGAAGTATTATTTCACAGAGAGGGTAGTGGATGCATGGAACAGCCTTCCTGAGGAGGTTGTGGGGTCTAAAACTGTGGGAGAATTCAAGAATGCATGGGACAGACATAAGGCAATTCTTGTGGGGGTAGGAAGAAATAGGCTGTTGGTTAACTAGGATCTGCGTCCCTATCCTGTAGGTAGGAAATGGGCAGACTGGATGGGCCAAGTGGTCCTTATCTGCCAACAAAGTCTATTGTTACTTATGCTAATTTTATTGATGCTTATTCTGTTTTAAATTGTTTTTGCTGTTTTAAATTGTAAGGCACCTTGGTAATAGATAAGGTGCCCTATAAATAAATTGTATTATTATTATTATTATTGTCCCTGATGTCCTATTATGTATATCATTGTGCACTGTGTTAGTGCTTCCCACAAGTGTAACATGCTCCCAGTATAGAACTTTGTAGCAGCTATAGAGGTGCAATGAAACACATGCACTGCAGTGATCTATCCAACATACAGGGCCCATATGTATGGCCAACTGTGTGACCTGTCTAATCACTGCACCGAGTCCTGCCTATGTGCCACGGAACCTTTCACCTCCCACCTCCACACCCTCTCTTCATGGCATTCACAGTGCAGCCACATGCTCTAGCCTCTGTATGACAAAGGATGACAGCCACGCATGTCTTGCTTTAGAGGTTTTATTACACAGCATGATGTGAGATATACAGTTTGTCATACCACATACTGTTGCATCACAGATCTCTGTGGTATAGTATTTCTTGCATTACAGTCATGAACCAAAACATTCCCCATACTCATCAGACAATCACTATCTTTCCCCAACCGTGTGATCTCCTCAAATGTGGTATCCATGAACCTGCCTTATATGTGCATCTGTTGTGCAGGCTATGCTTCTTCCCTCCCTGTGCAACAAAAAGCCCAGCATAGTGCACTGGCCTATCCATTATGTCACTGTGTCGTGTCTTCCTGTGCAGAGTCTTGCCCGTACTAGGGAGGTCTGACATGGGATGCTGTTGCTGTTGTACTGCCTTGCCTGTGTGCCTGGTTTCCTCCTGCCAACACTCCCAGCAGCAGTGTCTGTCACATCTGTGACTTGGTCCTGCATGGCCATGTGACATAACTTACAGCCCTGTTTTCTGGTGAGGGCAGCACTGGATGTATCTGCCTTTGCCTAACTACCCCTGCCTCTGCCTTCTTCAAATACAGCTGCCTGCCATCAGGTTGATGGCCTTCAGATGCACATCGGTCTATTGTATGCATGGGACCTACTGATAGAGTTGTGAAGGTGGTGGTGCTGTTACAGACATATGTATATGTAGGCCCTGGCACATTGTCTCTGGTGATGGGGACATGGGTGGACATATGACACACCTGCATGCCATGGCCATGAGGGGACATGACTGTAGGCTGCATAGGCATGTGTTGCGGCACTCTGGGGTGTTGGGGCATATGCAGGATGCAGTGGGCACACCGCTATGCAGGTGATAGGTGGGTTGGTTGGATGTGGCATTTAAGTGCAGTGTAGGAGGCCATGTGGACTCTACAGCAGTGTTAATTCTATTGTCAGCAATGCAGATGTTAGAGTGTCAGTCTGTCTTTGCTGCAACATTGCTGACATCTCCAGTGCAACAGTGAGGTGCTCCATTGCTCCATCTGCCCTGTGCACATGCATGCAGACCATGCATGACCACCACGATGTCAGACAGCACTGCTGTGGTGTCCCGTGTGCCTCCCTGTATGGCACTGGTGATGCCTCAATAGAGGTAGTTCAGGCACCCGATGATGTCCTTCAGGAAGGTCCTTATTGCTGCCAGCTCACATGTCTGCTCCTCTTGAATGACCACCATGGATTGACAGTAGTTGCCATAGTGTATGGGTGGTAATGTCTGCTGCTGGAGATTTTTGGCAACCTCCACCAATTTTGCCCAACTCAGGCACACCCAGCGGAGTCAGGTCTTGGGCAATTTTGTCAGGTATGCCCGGGCACGCTTTGATGTCACTGGCATCTGTAGCACCATCAGCCACCTCCACTGCTGCCACCATCTGTCTCTTCATTCCTGTGTGCAGGCACATCAATCAATCAATCAATCAAAGTCTTTATTTAACCAGGTGATCACCGCTTGAGCAAGCTCATTTTCGAGGTGGACCTGGGTTTGTCAACAGAGCAAGGGACAATATACATGGGATGCAACACACAAGAAAATAATAATAAAAATAAAGCGAGATACAATAATACAGTATATACAAGTATCAGCAGGTAACATTGTCAGTAGTGTATGTTTGGAACAGAAGATACAGCTAGTTTTGGGTAGGACACAATGTTTATATAAGTAAAGAAATATACATATCAGGTGCAATCAATACAAATAAAACCTAATATAAAAAGATTTATAGTGATGCGTATGGAGAATGTAGAGCTGGAACCAGGGTCAAAGGAATGTGGATGGGACAGATATGGGGGCAGGAAAAGGGGAGAAGGAGGAGTCAATTATAGATGTGATCAGTCTTTAACAGTAGTAATTAGGTGTACTTGGACTTATTGGAGTCACTATTTAGGGAAGACAGGCACAGGGCTCCTTATTATGATGTAGATATAGAGATTTAAAAGCTGCTAGGATGATGGGGTGAGTTAATTTCAAAGTTTTGTGCAGCTTGTTCCACAGTTGAGGGAGCACAAAGCTGATGGCTGCTCTGCCAATGCGAGATTTTGCTTTGTAAACATAAAGGTAGATATATGAGGTGCTTCTCAGGGCATACTTCCCCAGAGTGCAAAAAGGTAAACAGACAGAGATATACTGGGGCAGTTTATTTGAGATAGCTTGATGTCCAAACCGCAGCATTATTTTGCCGTCTGTAAGCAAGGGATGACCATCCCACTGCCGTGTACAATGCACAGTGGTGGGTTGAGTAAGGAAGATCCGTGATAAATCTTATGGCTCTGTGATAAAGCGTATCAAGTTTGGCTAGGGAACCTGCAGGTCCCTGACTATATAGAAAATCTGCATAATCCAATAGGGAAAGAAAGGTAGTTTGAATCAGTTTCAGTTTAGCGTCTCTTGTGAGGAGATTATTAATCCTAAAGAACAGACCAAGTCTTTGTCTAAGTTTCTTTACCAGTTCTTCTAAGTGATCTGTGAAAGTAAGTCTATGGTCTAACCAGACCTCCGGTACTTGAACTTTGGTACGTAGTCCAACCGCCACCTAGAATGGTAGTGATTCTGCGGAGTGCCCCAGCAATTGCAGGATTTATTGCATTGTGAAGGTGCAAGAGGAATATTGCTTTGGATTTTATTGCTTTTAAGAGCAGTTTCTGGTTTATAAGCTGATGTTGCAGCAGATTAAATTCATTTTGAAGGGCTTTACAGGCCGTTCAGGGTGGGGCTATTGGCATAGAGTACCGTATCATCCGCAAATAGGTGTATTTGTGCTTCTTGATGGGGGCATCTATGTTGTTAACATAATGGTGAAGAGCAAGGCTCCAAGAATGGAGTCTTGTGGTACACCCTCAATAGGGGTTTTGTGAGAAACTTCCTTCTGCCTTTACTTGTTGAAGTTGTCCCGAGAGGTAGTTGGAGAACCATTTAAGGGATAGAGAATCCAAACCAGTGTTCTGAGGGACAACAGAAGCAGTCTGTAATCAATGGTATCGAACACCTTGCTTAGGTCCAAGAAAACTGAGCAGACAAAATTTTTTTGTCTAATTCAAGCTGCCAGTCGTTTGTTACCTTGGCTAGAGCAGATTGCACTGTGCTTTGCTCTAAAACTGGATTGTAATGGGTTGAGCAATTTTTCTGATTCCAGGTACTTCCAAAGCTGGGAGTTCACTATTTTCTCCAGCATCTTTGACAGGATTGGAAGTAGGAGATTGGCCTGTAGTTATTGAGATCACTAGGATCTCCTGACTTAAATAAAGGACCACAAGTGCATTTTCCCAAATGGGGGAGGTCACCCTGGGACAAGGATAAGTTGAAGAGATGGTAATTGGGACTGCAAGGACATGGTAGTCGACAAGTTCAGAAGCACGGGTCCATGAGGTGGCCCCAGCACTTTCCTAGTGTCCAACTGAAGGAGAAGATCTTCACTTTCTTTCAAGAAGGTAGGCTGCAGAAAGAAGGATGGACTGGGGTGGGTTTTCTTGTGTATCCAATCCAAGCTGTTGGCAGAGGATATTTGCTGGAGAGGAGTCAAAGGCTAGCCTCTGCAGTGGCAAAATGATTATTGAGAGCGCCAAGGATAGACGGTCTTCAGAGATGACAGTATTGTTGATCAATAATTTAGTAGGTAGAATTAACAGTGGTGTGACCTTCAATGTCTTTGATCATCCTCCAGAATTTGAGGCATTTCTTGAGGAGCTCTCCAGCTTAGAGTGGTAGAAATTAGTTTGGCTTCTCTGAGCATTTTGGTGCAGAGGTTCCAGTCATTTATTAAATTAGTTTTCCTAGCAGTTCTCCAAAGTACATTCCTTACTTGCAAAGCATCTTTCAGGTCTTCTGTAAACCACCAACAGGATTTGTTTCTGGCACAAACTTTTACTATGGGAGCATACTTGTTGAGAGCCCCAGCACAATTTCTGAGAAAATATCATAAGCTGTAGTCAGGGACTTGGCTAGATATAGTCCTGCCATTGCACGGAGTCTCTTAGCACTGATATATACCCATGGAGATCAAAGTTGCGTATGAACCTTTTAAAGGAGAATTTTGGTGCAGTTGTGGATTTAAGAGTGGATCTTACACGCTGATGAAGCAATGGTCGCTAATATCAGAGAAAAAGACGCCAACATGGGAGAATAAATGGGTTGTTAACTAAAATGATATCCAAGAAAGTACTGTTATTAGAGTTGAGCTTGTTAGGACGAGTAGATTCATTTATTAGCTGTGACAACCAAAGGGAATCACAGAACATTTTAAGTGGGTGGATGCACTGAGAGCCATTCTAAGTTGAAATCCCCAGTATGATATACTCTGAAGATGCCAAACCCAGGATGTTTCTGAGATGTTTTAACAACTGTTGTCCAGCTGATAGGGGTCTGTAGCATCCTATTATACATAATGAGACACCAGTAGCAATTTCAATCTTTAATGACAAGCTTTGAATTCTTTTGGGACAGAGGTGGAGTCAATTATGGAGGCAGGAATTTATCCTTGATGTAAATAGCTACCCCACCACCTCTGGTTTGCCTGTTGGCTCGGAACAAAGATTAGGGGGATGTTAGCTTTGTTGTTACTGGTTGCCAGTCGGAGCCAGGACCTCGTAATCACCAGAACATCTGGAGCAGTATGACATACCCAGTCCTGAACTGAAGTGATTTTTTTTTAATAGGCTACATACATTAACATGCAAGAATCTAAGCCCTTGAGGCTTTGTAGCTCTGTTAGGGATTCCATGGGTGCCAGAGAGCCTGGATTAAGCTCAACATTTCTGAGCATAGTAAAAGCAAGAACAAGAGTTTCCTGCAGAGTCCTAGGAGAAGTGTGGGTGGCTGAGTCTTCTTTCAGTTACGTGATTTGTCTGTGGCAGTATAGGGAGTTGAGTTCTGAGGCTAGTTCCCAGTTTGCCTGATGCTGCATACAATAATACCCTGACCTAGAGAGTCAATGGGAGTAGAGGGAAATATGCAGAAGGTGGTGTACTCTCTGCGCCGGCTCTAGGAGAGTTCCTGTATGCCGTGCAGGTGAAGAACCAGCAACAGGCTAGGGAAGTTAGATCACATACAAGTTCTTCTACTTGATAGAAAAAGTCCCGGTCAGACAATGTAAAAGAGAGCCATTCTTCACTCTAGGAGTTATTTTTTGATTCACGCTTGGGTCCAATACATATAAGATGAGCAAAGACAAGCATCGAGGCAGGTAATATGCCCTCATTATGAGACTATCACCCAATGGGCACTACAAGTGCTGGCAAGAGACGGGATTCTCAATGGAGAATTTCTTAATCCTGCAGAGTAGTACTATAGGCAGTGTAGCCTGAAGCAGTAATCCTTAGTACAGCTCCTTGTCAGGCTAAATAAGAAAAGAGTTCACCTGACTATAAAAGTAGTACTAGGGCAGAGAGGCTTTGAAGCAAATTTCTTAGCTACTACTCTGGAGCAGACTAAGTACTAGAGAGACACATGACCTAAATCAACTGCCTTAGCAAGACAGGATATGACAGTGAGCAATAAGCAAGATTAAAATATCAAAATGGGACACCTCAGCAAGACAGGATAGGATAGTGAACAATAAGCAAACCTAAAGTACCAAAATAGTATGCCTCAGCAAGACAGAATAAGATCAAGCTGCTAGCAGGCTTAGTTGCAAAAGGGATGGGAGGAATGGCAGTTGTTGACAGTAAGTAACCAATAAATTGAAACTTCAGATAGGAGTGGGTGGAGACTGTGCATTTAAAGGAGGCCGGGGGTGGGGTGAAGTTTGCAGAGCTAGCACTGAATCAGTGCACATACAGTATTACAGTTGGAGAGAAACTGCAGCAGGGGAATGGTAAGTTAATTTACATAGGCCGAGCAGAACAGGCTAAATTAAAATATATAAATTAGGAGCTGAGTACAGGGATGCAGGCTTACATTAAGCATACGTCCTCGGGGCTCGGTCTCAGACAAGTGAGACCAGCTAATCAGGGAGCTCCACATAGGCGTGGAGTGAACAGCACTACCCTGAGAAGGTGCCGAATTGAAAAGAGCAAATTGCAAGTGATGATCTGGTTCAGCGCTCAAACAGCCCAGAGAAACCGTGGCAATTTTTTCAAGCATCGTACCTCATCTGTCTCTCTTTGGGGGCTGGGTGGATCAGGCTCCTTGCACCACAGAGGTGCTATGGCTGGATCATGACTGCTGCCCATGGGGGCAAGTGGCACCTTATCTATCTCTTTGGGGGTGGGTGGATCATGCTCCTTACACAATAGAGGTGCTATGGCTGGATTGTGACTGCTGCCCATGGGGGCAAGTGGCACCTTATCTATCTCTTTGAGGGGGTGGATCAGGCTCCTTGCACCACCGAGGTGCTATGGCTGGATCATGACCACTGCCCATGGGGGCAAGTGGCACCTTATCTATCTATCTCTTTGGGGGTGAATCAGGCTCCTTGCACCATAGAGGTGCTATAGCTGGATCGTGACCGCTGCCCAGGGGGTAAGTGGCACCTATCTATCTATCTCTTTGGGGGTGGGTGGATCAGGCTTCTTGCACTGCAGAGGTGCTATGGCTGGATTATGACATCTGCCCGTGGGGAGGGCGCATGTGGTGTCTCCTGCTCCACCTCCTCCTGCTCAGCCTGCATGCCTGTGGTACTGGCCATGCTGCTTTGTCTTCCTGACTGTTGACATCCTGTTGACTGGCCATCAGACGACCTATTCCACTTAAATCAGTTGTTCCCACCTCACCCTGCTCCACTGTGTATCTGTAAGGCAAGGCAAGGCACATTTATTTTTATGGTGCCCAATCCCGAGGCTCTGTGCACCTTACATAAAACAGACAGGGAGGAAAATGCAAATAAGATAAAATACACACAAATACAATATTTAACATGCAATACAGTATTAAATCAGTAAGCATAATCTTAAATATAATAGCTCCAATTAGTTCAGGAAGGCCAGAAGGAAGAGGTGAGTCTTTAGATCCCTTTTAAAACCTTCACAGTTGGGGCCTCCCTAACAGAGATGGGAATCAAGTTCCAGAGGTTGGACCAGTGACTTCAAAGGCTCGGTCACTGGAAGTTTTAACCTGGCCCTCGGTACTGCAAGGAGGCCCCTGGTGGAGAGGCAGGAGGAGTAGACTGAGGAGGCAGGTGTCAGGAGATCAGCCAGGCAGCCACTGTAGGGGAAATACATTATTTGCTGACTCCAACCTCCATGTCCTCATTTACCTTTGTGTCTGTTGTTACAGGTTGATCTGACCTGTAGATTTCTCCACCCTGTGCAGCATTGCCAAGCATGAATACTGCAGCATTGTGTGGCCTCTGCTTGTCATTATGTATGGCGTTGCTGACATACATCCTTCATATCGATACTTGCCTTGACACCTCAGAGCGTCTACCTTCACGACTCATGACATACCGTGACATGCCCTCAAACCACCCCCGTTGGTGTTAGTACTTTGTTACTGACTCTGCATCCTTGGGTCGTGGCATATGCAGCACATGCATCTGGCCTTGGTCATCCTGTGGTGGCTGGAACAGCAGTACCACCTGCATGCCTGAACACCCTGTCTACAGTCCATTCACTCGGTCAGCCAAGTGGTGTGCCACTGAAGGCATGTAGTGTATGCCCTGTCTACCCTGTATGATGTTAATCCAACCTGATTGACTTTGGCATACAGTGTTCCACTGTGACACTCTGCATCACAAGCTCTGCCTCACATGGTGGTGCCACAGCAGTCTGTGCAGCAGAGTCTGGCAGCTGTCCTCAGGCCCCTTGGCCATCCTGGGCATTGGCCAACTTACCAGACCACATTCCCTCCATGAAGCATCCCAAAGGATGTCCCTGTGTGGCCACATGCACCATGTCAAGTACTGGACGTGATTCCATGCGTATGGCAACTCCTGCCATATCTGATATGCACATCAACCACTCAGATGCCTGCATCACTGTGGCTTCCTCTGCTGCTGCTCACATACAGTGGCAGTCATACAATATTCTCTACTCTATCTATACTACTTCTGGGGTATTTTCCTGCTTGTCTGTGGTACTGTCCATGTATTGGCGACCGGGGATCCCCTCTGTTCTTATCTTTCACCGTGTGTGGACACCTGTGCCCTGGCATGGCTGTGACATACATGCTGGCTAGCCCTTGGCCCGTACTCCTTCTCCACACATCACTTTGATGTTCAGAGCCCTCACAACACTCTCCCCACCTTACAAAAAGAAATCTGTTTTTGGATTGTCTTCAACTTACTTCTGTCTTAATGTTGTTTTTCTGACTTTTGTGGATTTATGTTGTCTTCTTTTCTGAAAAGGATTCCTCCTCAACCACTGAAGATTTATTTAGGATTTAAAAATTCTTTTAAACTTGTTTCAGAACAGTAAGAAGACTAAACATGGCTTGAAAGTAGATTTCCTTTTCAGTTCAAATGCATTTTTAGTTAGGCCTCAAGCTAATTTACATATTTATTTATTTAGCTTTTGTTAACCAGGTAAGTACACTAGACAAGACAAATTGCCTATTTTCAGGTATGACCAGGGAGAGTACGAAATTACATACTTACACACTTAGGACAACATGATACATAATTAGGAAAAGATTACAAGTCATGAGACAACAAGGTACAAGTCAGGAAAAACAACTTCGCATGTCACGTGCGAACATCTTAATTTAGAATACACAAAGTACAGGTCATGTGAGGCAAATTTTAGTTAGAATAAGTACAACAGAGTAAGCGGTATGTGCCAGTTTGGAGCAGTACAAGGCAAGGATTAGAGCAGAAGGTACAAAACTATCAACATATGGGCCAACTATTATGTATAAGGGCTGAGTGCAAACATTTTGTCACAGGGGTTTTGGCACCCACAGGCGAAGCGAGTTTGAGATGATTCCATAGGGAGGGCGCAGGCATCCCTGAGATGGGGCAACAAGGACCTGGGCAGGGAAGGTGTTCCATAGTTGGGGGCACACACTGCAAAATCCTTTCACCCATTTGAGTCCAGTCACAGGTACCTTGAGTGTGGCAGACCCTGAGACCTAAGGTGGTAGGAAGAGAGACAGTTTGGGCAAGCAAACTCGCACCCTGAGAGAGTGCCTGTGCTAAGGACCTTTCCTGTGAAGCAACCAAGGACAAAGTCAATGTGCTTTGAGGGAGAGAGCCAGTTTAGCTTGCTATAGAGATCACAGTGGTAAGTGAGCAGGGGGCCACTAGGCGAGCGACAGACATTGTTATAGACAGTCGACCACCTACAGAGATGGACCTTAGTGGTGCTGGCAAACAACAGGAGCCTGTAACATAGTGAGGGGAGAAGCATCCTCTGGCAAGAGCAATACATGTAGCTGGAGTGAGGTTATTTTTTGCTCTATAGGCCAGACCCAGTTTACAGTTGACAGTTTGCATGTATTCTGGATATGGTTGCCAAGGTCAAGCATGGGTCCAACATTACCCCAAGGTACTTGAAGTTGTCCATGATTGGGATCGACGCCCCTTCCGGAAACCCAGAAAGGCACAGGGAGGCCTTAATCTTAGCCCGGGACCCAAAGAGCATGGCCTCAGTTTTTTAGATTAAGGTTAAGGACTAGCCTATGGTTCAGGATCCATGTCTGAATATTACTTAGGTCATCACACAGGTGGCAGTTAATGACCCCCACCTCTGGGGAGTGAGACAGGATGACCAGATCATCTGCATAGAGGATTGGTTTACAATGAGCAGCGGCTGCGGGCAGATTATTAACAAAAATGGAGAAGAGCAGGGGTCCAGGGGCCGGACTTGGGGACCCCATTGTTACAGGGATGGGGCTCTAGAGCTCTTTGTCATATTTACCACTGCATTCTACCATGTAGATAGTTGGAGAACCAACTGAGAGCATGCCTGCAGTAATTCCTATGTTTCATTGCAAAATGCCACACCTTGTGAGGATTGTATACACGCTACGTGTCCTCAACCAATTCATAAGTATTCTTATCAAAATCTGAAACTAACATTTGAACAATGTGTTATTGCTACAATTCTACTTATTACTATTACTCATTAAAAGCTTTTACCACACCCCTGCACTTGTTTCTAACCCTCTGCCACCTTCTCTACTGTATGATCACCTCCTTGCCTGCCACTGTACTGTTCTACCTGTCTGGTTGTCGCTGGGTGAATCCCTGTGGTCCTATAATAATCTTATAATAAATGTATTATTTAATTCTGTAACTCGGTATCCTATTGTATACATTTTGTAAACATAAGTCATACTGGATCATTGCTGCTATTCTGTTTTGTACTTGTGCAACTCCTTTCCTTAATGCTCAGTGCTTTTTCAGTTTGTATTATTAACTGCTATCACTGTATAAATGTTATTTTCCTGTACTCAGCCCATTTCTCCCTCCCCAGGATGCATCTGAAACAAACACTTGTTGCTCAGTATGTTTCTCCTAGTGAAAACTTTCAATAAATAAATAAATAAAAATAAAATAGTATATTTCATTGTTTTATTTAATGTAATTCACATAGTCCACAGTAATGTATTTTATATATTATTCATTTTATCTAATCATTTTGAAGTTATCTGCACAGATAGTTCCAGAACATAATACTGCATTATTTGTCATATATGGATAATTTACACGAAAACTATGGCAAAGAAATCCTGTAACATAACACTAGAAATCCAGTAACAGTATTGTCCAAGTCCTATAATAGTATTGTTAAAAGCTCATAGGACTAATGTTCTGAGCTCTGAACAGTAGTTTTAAGAGGGCAACATAGCATCGCAAGCTGGCAAATTTGTCGTGCTGAGCAGGAGGCGGCTTTTACTGTAACTGTTGTGTATAGTAAAGCGTTGCCACTGATGAGAAACTGCAGAACTCCCTTGATAACGGTTCTCTTAAAGTGAATTTCCAAGCTGTAGGTGTGGGCTTTTGGCCATTTTATAAAATGTTACAACAGTGTAAGTCCTCTAATCTCTGAAAAATAATTTTCTATTACTCCTGTTGGGAAGGATTGTAAATCAGGTGAGCTCAGTGGGTAGATGATTCCGTCTATTTCCGGTCCACCAGCCATAACCCGCAATCTGATGTTTTATGACATCTAACCAGGAGAGTGCAGGGAACTGCCCATTGAAGTCTCTCTGTCTCCGTTTCAAACCTTTTATTTTAAGTGACAAAGCAATCCTTGGTACATCTGAAAGGCACTGCAACTAATTGGCCCCTTTATTAGTTGAATGTTCGCTCTTATACACTAGATATCGCCTTATCACTTAAAAAAAGCCACATAGACGCTCAACGGGTTGACCACCACCCCTCTCCTGGTTATGCCTTAAAATGTCTGAGCATGGGAGCATGGTCAGCAGATTGAGATGAGTAAGGGATCTGCTGGCCATCGAGCTTGACCCAATCCATGATCTGATTCCTCAGGAGTAATAGAACATTATCATTCATGGATCATAGGATTATGCTTCTGTAAGGTAATGTGGTCTAAAGATCAGTACCACATGCTGTACATTTCCTATGCAGTAACAATTGAAGACAAAATACAGTTTGTAAAATGTCCTGAGAATGTGACATACCATTAAAAAATGCATTTATGCCTGGTTCACATCTTCTCAATTCTCAAAACTCCTGGAATGGTGCAAGGCTTACACCAGAAGGAATGGTGAAAGTACCTCTTGCACCAAAAGATGCACTGTGAGTGATTCTCAACACAGCCTGCATCAACTGCAGGCTGCATCGCTGTCCTCGTAGCACAAGATGGTCTGCGCATGGCACTGGGGACATGTGGCATCTACAAGTTGCTACATCCCCTACTTTGGTATTCTCAGAATCCCACCAGAAGACAAAATTCTAACTACCCTTAGACTAGCCAGGGCTGGTCTAAGGGTACTCAAATCTGATGTCGCCCTCCTGGGAAGGTTTGACCACTTGCGCCACTCTTAGAGTCCTCCCTCAACATGTGCTGCCGTGCGTGCCTATCCCCATTTAGTGAAATTAATCATGGCCCTGGTAGTCTAGTGGCCCCTCCAGCCCTGATGTGACCATAAAATAAAATCATTCTTGGGTGGTCTAGCTTCCTCCCCCAGCCTCGATATGCCTGTAAATTAAAATACTAACAAAATCATTCCTGGGTGGTCTAGCGGACCTCCTCCCTATCTCCGATGTGCCCATATATTAAAATATTAAAACTTAGTTCTCTTATGTTCTAGTGAACCTCACACCCCAGTGTAGCAGGTAGTGCCCACCACTCTACTCCCCATCCCGAAACAGAACCAGTAACCGCACAGCCCTCCTCACACCACCTGTATACAGTACATGCTCCTTGACTGACAGGTCACCAAACTGTCAATCAACAAGTGCATACTGTATATAGTACATGTTCCTTGACAGCTCAGTTGGTGGCCAAATGTGATGGAGTGAGGAGGGCTCTGCCAGTCGATGACTTGTTTTGGGATGGGGAAATGGAGTGGTGGGTCATTGCCGGGGTGAGGGTCCACTAGACCACCAGAGAAAGATATATTTAATTTTATGGGCTGATCGGGATAGGGAGGGGATCCACTAGGCCACAAGGGACATGATTACAGTAATTAGAAGGGGATCAGGCTGTAGGGCCCATTAACCACCAGGGATTTTTTGTTTTTAGTAAGGCGAGGATCAGGGTGGGAGGGACTGCAAGCCACTAAGGACATAATTTTTTATTAATAGGAAGGGATCGGGCTGGGGAGGACTACTAGCTACCAGGGATGTCATTTTTATCAAGATGGAGATCAGGGTGAGAGTGGACTGCAAGCCACCAGGGCGTAATTTTTTACTAAGATGGGGACTGGGGCTGAGGCGCGCTAACCACCAGGTACTGGTTACATTGGTTTTACTGCTACATGGCTTGCAACACACCTTCCAGATGTGCTGTTTGGTAGGGCCACGGTTGCCACAAACCATGGGACTTTGCCGCCAGGACCCTACCCCATAATGAATCGGGCACAGGGTCACTGGTGCACGGATAATCCAAATGAAGACTGCAATCAGCTGACTCTCCAGTTTTTCTATGGAAACTAATTCACAGAGGCTGTAATGAAACTGCGAGCAATGTTTGCAAAGCAGCCACTAAGTGAACATAAGACAAAACATTCAACATAACTGTCAAAAGACCTCGCTATAACAGCAGAGCAAAAAAAAAGGAAAGGGTAGAATAAGGACAGATAATAAAGAAAGCATACAGGATTATGGCAAAGGGGGAGGAAAAAAAAAAGCATGAAGGGGGCTATGGAGGAAACAAATATATATCCCCCGAAATCAGCACTTCAACTCTGCTAAAATGAATACTGTAAAACTAGATGGAGGGATCAAAGAAAAAAAGAAAGCGCTCAATGATGGGGCTTCATATCCCATTCAATCCCAGTGGTTTAAATCCAACGATTTTCCTGCTAACAGACTAAATTTCCTGTATGCTTTGTTTTTCACCTGTCCTTATTCTCTCCTCCCCATGTTTCTTTTCTCTCTCCCCTTTCCCATCTTTTCTTTTTCTTGCCTTCCTAACCCCATTTTCAGTCTGCTGTTAAGCCTTCCACAATGTTAGCAGTTTAGACACACCTCCTTTTAGTCTGCAATTCTGTAGTCAGCTTTATTGTACTAGCATTAATTATTTACAATTTATATTGGATGCCATTGCCATATGTTCACAGTTCTCTTAGTGCAGTCTCGCCCTGTGAGTGCCATTTCGGATCTTCTTATGTGTGAGCTTAGCTTCCCGTAACTGTGTTTGCTATAAACATTCAAGACACTGTTACTTAGTGGAAATGCATTTTAGTTCGGACTACATTAAAACACATTTCTACTGAGAAAGAGTGGTTTGATGTTTATTTTCATATCATTTGTTTGGGTCTCATTACCCTATCTCCTGCCATCCTAGCACCTGCCCGTTGACTGTCAGCCACTCACAAGGCACGTCGGCATGCAATACCTGCACCTTGCATGCATGACACTGGCGCATCCTCCATATTACCTGCAAACGTTAAGCACCCACCAAAATCACACACCTAGAGAGGAATCTCAGTCAACTCTGTAAAATTACATTATTATGTTTTCCTGTCATTACCTCTTTTATAATACCACGATTGCAAATTGAACTGTCACCCCAGAGAGGTATGAGCAGGTGCACTCTGTGACAGAGAAGGACTAAATTAGATGCTGGAGTAGTTAGTGGCCTATAGAGCCTGCAGCACACCACTGCCACAAGCTGTTGATGTGGTTCCCTTATGAAGCGCGAGGAAAGCCAATGGAGGAATAGCAAGAGCCTGAGGAGTGAGCCACAGCAACACATTTTTTCTGAACTGTCTGAGAACCTAGACTGGAAAACTGAGGATTGACTGGTGGGTGTTTTCCAAGTCAGGCTGAAGCCTGAAGGGGAGAGAAACAACCATCAGCATTATATGTGGAGACGCTACCCAGATGCCTGATGCCAGAAAACCAAGCCAGCAGGTTCAACTCAGATCAAGTCATCATGTTTCATTGAACACTGCAGGTAGGACCCATCTCCATAACATTACAAAACTGGAGAACTGGTGGTATCAAGAAGGAAGGTAGGCACATTGAGCTGAGAACAAGTGCCAGATATGGGGGTGTTACTGAGAAGGGGTGTACAGAGGGCTGTGTGTGTGTGTGTGTTAGTTAGGAGTGAACTATGCAAATGTGCAAATAGTTGTTGCACCTAACACATATTCCTTAGGGAGTAATATGGGCTTGTCAGAGAAGCAAACAGGCTTAGCACTCACTTAACCAGTAGACTCAGAGACCCAACAGGTTAAAAATAATTTACTTCTGCTAGATGGTGCAAGCACAAAGCTATGAGGAAGCCCCATAGGAGCCAGGTTTGTAAAATGTTTGGTGGGGCCCAAGGGTCAGAGGTCAAACTCCAGCCCTGGCCCAGGGTCAGAGGTCACCCCAAAACCAGGAGTCTATGGGAGCAGAGCACTTTGTACAATAAAAAGAAGCTGGCACATGAAAAAATGTTGTCTGTCAGCTGCCCTGTCGGATCCTGATTGGTGTCCACATGAATTATGGTAAAAGCGGAGTTAAAGGGCTAGCATGGGGTTATGAGCAGCAATAAAGTACAGTTCATGAGAGCCACAAATAAAAAACACAGATGACGCGGTAAAACAAATGCAGCAGTAAAGTACAGTTCATGGTAAAAAAAAAAAAAACTGTGAAAGACTACAGTGCCCTGTACTGGGAAGTAAAGCAGCATCGGACTACTTTATCGCTGAAACAACTTTTCTTTATTTTACTCATAAATTATACATTTCTTATTTTTAATGCTTTCTGTTTTCTAAAACTATCACATGTGGGCCATTTTCTAAGTGCAATAATACCCGAAGGGTGAGTGGTATTGGAAATACTGGACCTTCCAGAGGCTATAGGTCCTCCGCCTGTGACTTTGGGCCTCATTACGCCCATAGGCAGTCTGGTATTTCCCAATACTGCCTACTCTGTTGGGTATTGTTACATAGTGGTGCTGTGATAAGATAATCTACGTAACTGCTGATTCACCCCATGACTTGCACTGTGTAGAAACACTTCCTTCATCATGTCTCTTAACACCTCACAATTAAAATGTGAGCACTATTGGCCTCTATAATATGGAGACAATGGCCAGAAATCCAGGTAGTTTCATTTGGCAATTCATCACTACACAGTGGAAACTAGTAAGATCCTCATCATGATTGATGTCCATTAACAGAGTTAAACTGGCTCTGACTGACATATAGTACAGGGGGCAGGGCTGGCTGGAGCCCAGTTGGTGCTGGAGCCCACCTGGAAAATCAATGGAATCCCTGAAGAGAACACAGCAGTCACAACAGCATTCCATTGGCATACTGGTACTATTATAAATACAATTTCTTACAGAAAAAACTTTAAATTGGACAACAGGTGATTTATGCACGTTTTCACAGTTTTAAGGTGGCAGCAAGTACCCAACTGAGAGAACTCACAGTGTTGGAATTACATTATAGTGGGCTTTCTAGGAGTTGGCACCTACAGCTGTGTCATGAGCTCATGACATCAGTGCACCTGACTTATAATGGAATACTCTCAAATCTCATAAAGTATAATTACAATATTAGGAGAGCTGATTTGGCCTGCTAACGTGCTCACATGTCCCTCAAGCTGAACATCAGAAATGCAGTTCCAGACCTGGACCCATCACCCGTTCATAGAAACATAGAAAGTGACAGCTGACGGAGACCACAGGTCCATCTCTTTAGTATCTGCCCTTTAATTCTGATGGTTCAGCTGCAGGACTTCAATTATGCCAAAAAAAAAAAAAAATTAGGGAGACTCCCAATTAGGAGACTTTGAAAATCGGTTACTGGATTGGACCTCAGAACCCTGCCTGGGCCACACATCTAAGGGTCATATAATAGAATCATTAAACATACAATTATGTTGGCAGATAAAGATATTATGGCCACTCTTGTCTGCCCTATTTTACCTTACCTACAGCTACATCATAGACTTTTCCATCAGTTTAAGTTCAGACTGCCCCCCACAAACACACCCATGGCGACACCATACATTTGTAATGAACCCACGAATGCCCATTCAGGTAGCAATTGCATTAGTTTCTATGAAACAGTTCAAGGCAGTACATCACAGCTTTGCTGTTCACTGTAAACAAAATCGCTCACTGATGCCGACACCTCACCTGGGACCACTACCGCCACATCTAGTTGTCAGTACTAGTGGGTATCTGCCTCTCTGCATATATTTTTTGAGGAGAATGACTGCTTACTTTACTTAACTAAGGCTTACTGCATGATCATCTCATCTGGACATAAATAAGTTCACAGCATATGCCTGTCCACCTGGCACCAGAGTGGAGATTCAAACCCATGGCCTCAGCAGGATGAAGGAGGTCAGTAGTACTCTAATGTGTTACTTATACCAGCTTTAACCACACATTTTGAGGACTTATGAGAAAGGTAATAGTGAGAGGTTGAGTGTATTGACTCCCTATATTGGGTACCTGGCAGCCATCTAAACTCTGCAAATCTTTGTTTTGTGATCTTTTTGGAAATACTTATGTGTACTGTGACTAAATGCAAAATGCAAACACAAGGCTAGAGTATCATATTGATATTATACTGTGTAGTAGAGCAGTGTTCTGTATAGAAATCCATCCTTTTAAAGGATGTTGTACCACATCAAGGTCATGGAATGTGATTGTACCCTTCTGTGGTAGAATAGCATTCTAGAACCTCTAGAGACTGCACAAGATAGTTTCATTATGAAACAGAAAAAAATCACAATGCACACATTTCACATAATACTATACACTATAAAAATTACAGGATAAGCAACCTTATGCACAACCAATGTGTTCTGCCAGACGGTTCTGATTCCCATGGACCTCGGCACCCATGCAGAGAACACACTGGTTGTATATAGCTGCCATCCAGTGTGCTCTATGATGTGGAATGAAATACTGATTAGTGTGTCACCCTGCATCTTCCCTTTTGCTTTTCAAGGAATCCAGGGTGGGTGAGCCCCTGTGTCAACTTTCCAGGCAACCTCCCTCCTTACCTTAGTCCAACCCTGGCTGGCTGCTACTGCTCATCACAGGCCCTGGGATTAAATTGGGCAGGAAGGCAGAGGTCACTGGAACTCAGTTCCCAACTTTCACACCACCACACTTCTTAAAAATGTTATGACAGAATCGGTTCAGCAGTAGAGTAGATTATCTGGTATGTGTAGGACTTACGCTGTGAGCATAGAGCCCAAGTTACACTACTTGGTCCAGTCGCCCATTCCTTTACTTTTATTAGTCTGAGTTGTGGGACTCTGTCCCTCCAACATCTCCCTTTAAAAAAACACAGGGGGTTTGGGGAGTGAAGCCCCTCACTCAAATAAACTGACAACCCAGCCACAAGTATGAAAATAAGGTATGTGACCAAAACAGGTGTGGAATTCAGGAAGCTTTTATGGCAGGCTTCCTACACATACCAGTAATCTACACTATTGCCTCAATTCCACCACCAAGTTCTCCCTCCATTAGACACTAGTTCCTTGGCTTTCCTGTCAGTGTCAGTCACATCACCATACTTAACTTTCAGAACAGCTTGGCCCTTTCAGAAACTGTTCTCTTTCAGCAGTGCAGTAATACCATCAGCAATGCCTACTACAGAATAAATTTCAGAATTTAATTTCAAAGTTTTTTAATTATTTTCCATCCTCCTTAAAAATTCTGTAATGGTTGACCCAGTAGTGCAGAGGGCTGAGGTGCTGGCATCTTACTTTGTGCTACGCGGAGTCCCGGGTTCAGGAACGACCTTGGGTCACCAGGGTGCTGGCTTTCGGGGGAGGGTTGGAGTGGGATTGAGCCACAGCTTTCCCCTTCAAAGGGTGGATGTCGCCCGTCTGTAGTCCCTCCTCAGGTGGAGGTCTGGTGGGTGCGTGGGTGGTACAGAGCTGTGATGAAATTCAGGAGGGTGAGGGCCACCAAATCCTGGCATGTACATATGTGTATGCAGCGGCCTTGGGGGAGTGGACTGAACAACCTAAATGTGTATATGGAAAAAACAATTCTGCAATATACTTAGATTTCCTAATTTCACAGGCCTGTGTTTTGAACTGGAGAAGCATCTTCAAATAGTAAGTTAAGCAAGATCAGACAGCAGTGCAAAGGGCCTTCTGGCATGGCATGTACACAACCTACAGTAACAGATAAGGGAAAGAGAATTTGTTTAACAGAAAAGGCACACTAAGCCAAAGCCTGTGTCCAGGTTTGACCTGGGAGCATGAGGAAGTTGAGTGACTTGCTCAAGGTCTTACAGTATGCAAGTGGGGAGCTCTAGGATTCAAACCCAGGTCTCCAAGTTTGCAACTCAGTTCCCTAGACCAGAGTGCTATGCTGCCTCCATAAACTGCTGCATATTCCTAATATTTGATAACACTTCTGTCTGGATGGGTCTAGAAAAATGACAACTTCAGTAAATCCTCCACATCTGGTTCTATATATTATTAACTGCAGTACATACTTACAAAAATAATATAATCTCTGAGCAAGAAACAGTAACCTGTGACAGTGAAGCTTCTACAGACAGTAGTAATAATTCATATTCTGTCCCTTGTGTGAGGTTTTAGTTTCTTAATAGCCCACACCCATTGATGCAGCAACTAAGCATTACTGATACCAAGGTGGCTCTCTCCTTTCATTTGCTCATGATTACTACCAAGACCTTGACTTCCCCATACTTCCTCCCCTTGACCCCTTTTGCTGGCTTTTGATGATGATGCATCCTGATCCTCTCATCCCACCACACCTTACCTGGATAGTGTTGGGACTTGTTGACTGGCTCTCTTGGTGGGCTGGGGATAAGGGTATCATCACCGCCACCTGATGATGCTCCCTGCTGCTTAGTGTGCTGCCTGGTGGATTGCTGGCTGGCCTGCTGCTGCTTCTGGTCCTGTCCTTTGGGGATTCCTCCTGTCTAGCCCTGGGCGTGTCACTCTTTCTGGGTGGGTGGAAGGTGGTTACTCCTCTACTGTCCTTGACTGCCACTCCTCCTGGCCATTACAAAGGCTAGGCCATGGCTGGCTCACCTCCTGCTCTGAACTCATCATCCTCTTCTATGGCTGCCCCAACCTCATCACCCGACACCCGTCAAGTTAACGATAACCCGCCCAGCTGCTTACGGTTACGCTCACTGACTTCCCCAACCTGAGGCCACTACTGGTGATCATGCATGCTACACACTTTTCCCCAGAACCCTGGTTGGACCGCTCACTCTCCATCACTCTCTGTTCTTCCCACGAGCTGCCTTCCTCTCAAAGGGTCCTGTGGTGCAGTCGCTCTTGACCCCTAACCTTCTTCTTGCTGCAGGTGCGGCTCCTGATTTGCTTCCTGCTGCCTTGCCATGATTTGTTCAGTTCTTCTGGGACACTACCTGCTGCTCTGCTCTTGTCCGATACTGATGATCGTCAATCTGGACACGCAAGTCACCCATACGCATTGTCTCACAGGTCCTTGATGTCTGCCTCAATTTAAGCCCTCCTGCTGCCCAATTAGGATGCCTGTTATCTTCTGTGGGCACATGCGCAGCAAGGATTTGGTGCCAGATTTTAAAAATGCCACCAGACCACCAGTGATTTGAGACTGAGAGTTGGAATTGATGTGGGAGGGGATTGCCAGCTGTGCTTGTCTGGCTGCTCCCAGATCATGCGCACCAAAATGGCACCTATTTTTTAAATAATTTTATTGCTGCTGCCCAAGCCCAACAGTGAAATGAGCCAACCACCAGCGCCAGAGTCAGGATGGGGAGGGCACACTGCCAGAACAAACAAAAAGAAAATGCTTCCAAAATATTACTGTTTTGTTTACTGGACAGTTCTATGTGCTGGTAGGAGCTTCTGGTGGCAGTTGTAGTGAGGTCGGAAACTGGAGCAGAAATTGAGAGAGAGAGAGAGAGAGGGGAGAGTGAGGGGTCATCACCAGTAGGATTTGTGCATGCAGTTGAAAAAAAAAAGCATTATATATATTTGACAGTTTTCTATGTGCTCAGGTGGAGGGAGCCCTGGTGGCAGATGTAGCAAGGCTGGAAACTGGAGTGGAAGAGTAAGAGTGAGGGTCATCACTAGTTCAGTTTTCAAAGAAGCAGTTTAAAAAGTTTCTCTGTGTTTTATATATTGAGAGGTGCGGAGAGGACAGAAAGCAGCAGTATGCAGAGAAGTGTGACAGCTGGGCGCACTTTGGAGCAGCCAGTTGAACCAAGCTTCAGTACATAAGCTAAAAAACCCTGTTAAACAAAAGCATTTACTTCATGGTAGAGGGGAGAATGGAGATATGTACTGATGACTAAATGGCAGCCAGGTGGTGTGACTGAGGAACAGGTAACCTGAACAGTGGAAGAAATTAAAATAAAAGCAAGATAGTAAGTAATGCCAGCCGGTGGGTGTGGGGATGTGTGAGGCAGTCCACAATGCACTTTAATGGAGGATGTCCATGAGTATAAATGTAAGATTCTGCATTTATACACATAGTTTTCAGATAAAGGGATTATCACACTCCATTAACTGTATGTCCACCATATTGCATAAATGTATTTATATTTATAGCCCATCAGGGCTCTGTTTACTACTGTGCATTTTTAATTGTGTGTTCTCCTAGACCTTGTGCTATTCTTTTCCTCCCCAATCCTTTAGTTAGCTCCTGATGCTCTGACATTACCACTGTGCAGCTCTATTGTATGCAATGCTTGACGCCCGATGCTTTCCATTGGGGAGCTCACTGATTTCCCCTGCTTGCCTCCCACAGCTACTATTAAGCCCATTTCAGGCATTGGCCTTCATCTGCAGGATGGCTTTTCCTTTGTGGCCCCATCCTGTGTGTTTGCTCTTCAGTGCCTTCTTACCTGGCCCCTCAGGGCATTTACATTCCACCACCGTATGGCTTAATTAGTGGTTCCTGAAACCTACTGCTGGCTGCCCACCCTTTGGAAAATCTTAACTAGCACCTGAGGGGAGCTCTTCACATAGCCACTTTGCAGCTGATCAGTAGAGTAGGACCTATTTGCCCTACCTAGCCTAGCACTAGCACAAACAGTAAAAGAAGATGGAAAGACTTTCTATGGATACATTAGTGAAAGGAGAAAGTTCAGAGTGGGTATTGCTAAGATCAAAGGGGATACGGGGCATGTGATGAGGAGGACCATGTAAAAGCATCTTTCCTAAATAGATACTTCTGCTCAGTATTTACTGAAGAAAAGGTAGGGCAGGGCCCACAGCTCAGCACCATGGACACAGGGGAGGGAGGGAGGTGTGCACTAGTCCCTTCTCAAAAGAAAGGGTCCTACAAGAGCTCATAAGCTCGGGATCACGTGATGGCTGCTTGACTGTGGGTCACATCCTCTCCTCGCTCCCAATAGAACCTGCAATTTTGTCCTTTACTGCAAGTTTCAGCCAGCGATCTTGAAAATATCGCGAATGAAACTCCCAGAGGTGATAGTAGGTGGATACAAATGGAAGCAGTGATGCAGAGAGCTCCTCAAAGACTACGCCTCCACCTTCCCCGAGAAAGATAAGGCTGCAAAGAGGCCTAAGGCGCAGGCTGTTACAACTACACTATCTACCATGGTTCCTACAGTGCTATCAGAATAGAAGTTCATGGAAATAATGTTGCCTTTACAGGACTCTATCACGGCAATTTCTAGCGATGTGCAGCAAATCTGAGCCAATCTTGACTCACTCACCACTCGAGTCGGGATGTTGATGCACAGTTGGTGTCAGTAAGAAGTGGAGGACAAGTCAGAATTGGACTCCTCCATGTTATGACAGAAGTTACGGAAAGTGGAAGACAAGCTGGAGGATCTCGAAGGGCGCAGTTGGCGCAATAATTTAATTATCTTGGTCTTCCAGAGAAAGAGGAAGGCGCCAACTCTGTTGTTCGTGCAAAAGTTTTGTGAAAAATAGTGGGTCCCTCCCTAATAATGGTGTCTATATAGTGAGAGAGCACACCGCTCCTGTGCCCCCATTACCAGGAGCACCACCTAGGCTGCTAGTCTTTAAGCTACTCAATTATTTGGGCAAGACACACATCATGAATAAAGTCAAAGAAGCCCAAGAAATTCAATGGGAAAGGAGTAAATTAAGAGTGTCCCGAGATCTACCCACTCAGTGCGACTTAAAGGCAAGAGTACCATCCTCTGGTATCTCGTCTGATAGCTGCTGGAGTACCTTTCGTATGAAGTACCCCAACACTGCAGGTTAGGTGCAAAGATAAGTGGGTAGCATTTGACACACTTAAACAAGCCATGGAGGAGCACCGTAAACTTTTCCCAGATCTTTTCAAGTGAAGCAGATTTCGTTGACTAAAAGAGGTTCGAATTGGTCTGTACCAGTCGATGTATGAGAAGATTTAGATGCTGATTCCTTGGGGACACCCTGTTAATTTGCTGACTGCAACAAAAGACATTTTTGGTTTGCCAAATGAAGTAATGCCTGGAATATGAAGGGGCGAGGCCAGGCAGCACGAGAACTCATTGCCCTTTATAATAATTAAGGACATCAATGTCGAATAGTTAAAGTGTTCTGAAGTTGGTAATCCTTTTCAGACAGTTGGAACTTGTGTTGATTGTTATCTCTTTCCCTAAGTCATGTATTTTTCCTACCTAATAACTGCGTTCCTCGTATGATGAAGGAAGAGTTCATTAATGGTTCGTTGCATGGCATGAAGGGCATTAAGGTGAACTGTTAGATGGTATCTTAAGTAAACTCATGTGTTAGTTTTCCTTTATTAGAGTATATGTAGTGTAGGTCAGGGGAGGAGGAGGGAGTTACTTGGGGTTATGTGGCGAGACTCTTTAATGGCATGCTGTGCTGTGTACTAGGAGTTCGGCTTTGTTTGAGCGGGGTAGTTCATTACTATGTGTATTCGTGGGGGATTTGTTTTCCTTTTTTCATGAAGGGATGGCAATGTCTTCGTTTTCACTGTATCATAAGTATGTCAATAGGGTGGGGGAATTAAGGAAATTCTGCACATAAGACTAGCGAGGCGGTATTTTGCGGTAAATCATTTAAATTTAGGATTTCTTCAGTTTACCCATTATCTATTCCAAGTTAATGGGGGACCTTACAAATTCATGAGCTGGAACATAAAGGTCTCTGAGCAAACAAAAGAGGTATATGATTATTAAGCATCTCGCTCATTTAGGAGCGAAATTGTTGCTTGCAAGAGCCCATATGCCCAGAGATGATATTCTATTCTTCAAGCGGGGATGGGTGGGGCAGAGTGTATGGCTCTGGCAATTCCACCAAGCAGGCTGGTACTATTATTTTGGTAGCCAAACATGTGCCATTTATTAAATCAGAAGAATGGTATGATCCAGAAGGGTGCTATAGCATTATACAGGAGTACGTTGGCATTAACTCCGGTACTAATAGGTTCAATTTATGGACCGAATATAGACTCGCCTTCCTTTTTACTCAGTTGTTAACAAGGATGGTATCTAACCCACCATCCTGACTTTTCTGGGTGGAGACTGGAATCTGGTTCGAGTGGACCTTGACCGCTCAGACAGTAAAATGTGGGCTCTCACCAGCACAGCGTGCTTTTAGAGATCTTCTGTCGTGAGCAGGGATGGTGGATGTATGGCGAGTACTGAACCCAGATGAAAAACAATTCACGTATTACTCCCACGCATGGCACCTTCTGTAGAATAGATTATTGGTTGGTAAGCTCTTTCTGCCTTTCTAGTATTATTGAAGCATCCATTTATCCCAGAGTACTTTCAGATCATTCCCCAGTTGGTATATCCTTTATTTTAGGTTCAAGGACTCGGAGGTGCCCCTCTGGCACCTTAACACCAATTACTTAAGCATCCCAAGACTCTAACCTCCACACAAGTCTTTATCAAGGAGTTTCTGGATGCGAATCTGGGTTCAGTGGAGAGGATCGATGTAGTGTGGGCTGCCCTCAAGTGTGCCATCAGGGGTAACTTTATACAAATTGCATCTACACGAGTTCGGAAAAATAAATTGATGCTTGATTCCATATTAAAATAAATACAGCAGTTGGAACATATCATAAGCAAGACATCACCACTAGAAGAATGGGCCAGGTTACATCGCCTGCAAGCATTCTATTACGATATGATGGCACAGAAAGCAGAACTGGCCATTCATATCACTAAATTGAGATATTTGGAGTCAGGTGAATGAGCAGGAAACTTCTGGCACTTAGATTAAGACAAATTGAAATGTTTAAATTCATCTCGAGCTTGAGATCCCCAGGATGGTCGTATCATCTCCCACCCAAGAGATTGCATCAGTATTTGGGAATTTCTATAAAGATCTCTATTCAGCTGATGATTCGCTGCAAGTAGCCGATAAAGATATCACTGATTATCTTCACTTAGCCAACCTTCCTCTTTATCACCAGCAATGGCAGACCAACAGTGCTTTAGTCACACTAACGGAGTGCAAACTGCCATCACCGGCTTCCCAGGAGAAAGCCCTGGCCCAGACAGGCTGTCTAATAATTTGTATAAGGCCTGTCTCCCGCAACTTTCCACGTTGTTGAGAGGCGTGTTTAATTTGTGGTTTCACCAAGGGGTAAAAGATCCTAGCTATCTAGAGGCAATTATTACAGTCGTTCCTAAACCAAACAAAGATCCATTGTGCCCTGGAGCTACTGACCAATTTAGTTATTAAATTCGGATGTTAAAATATTAGCAAAAATCCTTGCCAACCATCTAGCCCCAATATTAGGGAGTATTATTGATAATGACCAAGTTGGATTCATGTGGAGGCGCTTAGCTGGAGATCACATGCATAAACTTATGCACCTGATGACGTGGTCCAAAGAGTCAGGGATCCCATCGATCCTTATTTTTCTTGATGCTGAAAAGCATTCGATCGGGTCTCCTGGTGCTTTTTGTTTGCCACTCTTAAGCAGCTTGGCATGCCTAATTCCTTTCTCACCTGGGTTAAAATTCTATATACTGCCCCTACAACACGGGTGTGGTGCAACAGATACCTATCCCAAGCTTTTCCGCTTGAGAAGGTACTCGACAAGGATGCCCTTATCCCTCTTTTGTTTAACTGCTATCTTGAGCCACTAATTCGGACACTGGTCTCATCTGCAGCATTAAAGGGAATCCAATTACATGATGAGCGATACGTTTTATCGGCATATGCACACAATCTTCTCTACACTTGGAGGAACCAGAAACTTCACTGCCGGCTCTTTAGGGAAATATATAGATTCTCCAAAGTCTCAGCTTATAAGCTCAATTTATCTAAAACTAAGGTGTTTCCATTAAATTATAGGGTTACTAAAGCTAGTATCACTGACCTGGGCCTCTCTTGGGAGTATCGAACCCTCACCTATTTGGGGATAAAGATCTCCAAGGATCCCTCCATGTTTAGAGATAATCTGACTGCAATAGTACAAACTCTGCAAGCAGACCTGAATAGGTGGAGTGCACTCCCAATGGCGTTGTGGGGACATATCAATATTCTTAAAATGAGCGTTCTACTGAGGCTTTTATATCTGCTAGGTATGATGGGTCTTTATATTCCCAGGGTTGGTTTATTAAATTACAGAGAATGTTTAACAACTTTCCTTGGAAGAATTAACCACCTAGGCGTTTCTCAAATTAACTGCCCCCAAGCTACAGGGAGGGCTAGCCCTTCCTTCTCTGTTTACTTATTATGGGGACCAGCACCTCAGTAAGATAGCCCTGTGGTGTAAGGCAGACAAAATTGATCAATAGTGGCAGGTATTCCCGGTATGGTTAAATATTGAAAGTAAGGCAGCACAGAGTGTTAATAGTTCTCTGGCTGCTTTAGTGTATGTAACATTTTCCAAGCTTGCTAGGTCACTTAGGCCCACTCCCATCGCCTGGTCACTCAAAGCATTGCAGCAAATTCTATGTATTATTCGATAAATTAGTATGTGTCCCGCCCAACCTGTAGTTTGTAATCCACATGTTCTAATTGATAGGTGCCCCATCCCACCCTCTTACTTCCACAGCTCAAACACTGTACACTGGCTAATATTCTGCAAAATAATGTGGTGGCCTCCTTTCAAACTTGGCAGACTCATTTCCAGTTAAGTTCCAGGGACTTTTTAAGTATCTGCAAGTCAAAAATCGTTAGCAGCTTTTAATAATAAGGAAAGCTGGTCTGATCAATCGACTTAGGGGCTTCAACAAATTCTTAAAGTACAGAAACTCCTCACACAGTCTCAAGGATATACAAACAACTCCAGGCCTTAGATCATAACCTTCCAACTGGAATTTGTTACTACTGGGTGCATGAGCTTTCTCTTGTCGACCAGTAGAATTTTGGGAGAAAATATGGTGCACGAACTATAAATATATCAAACAAGACACTGCGTCTTGTGCAATTCAAATTATGCATAATATGTATCTCACGCCACTAAAACTACATAAGGCAGGTCTTGCAGTCTCCCTGACTGTTTCAGATGCAAGCTAACAGGGCTCTCTCTATCATATGTTATGGGAATGTCCCTGCACTCAGACCTTCTGAAATCTACCCAACAAGTGTTGGACCCCATTCTAGGCTTGGATACCTTATTTACTCCTGAATCCTGTATACTGGCAGTATTCCCGGGAACTCCAGTGATACATCAGGCCCACATTACACTAATTGTGGCCATAGCTAAACTAACAATGTTGAGGCACTGGAAGGAGGACACACTTCCTACAATGTTAGAGTGGTACCGTGAGGCCCTCCTTGCCATTCAGTTGGAAAAGCACACCCCAACTGTAAGGCAGAGAGGTCAATACTACCAGACTACCTGGGAGCCCCATGACCTTACTTTCTCTATGGAGACCATGAAGGATCTTCATAATATCCCATTACACTCCGTGGTGTATGGGAATTAGACTATCCCAGCCTTTATTTTGTATTAAATTTCCATTGAGGCTTACCATCTTTCCTTTTCCTCCCTATGGTTACCTTCCATATTTTGTTTTCCCTCCACTGTGCAGAACGGGATTTGGGGGTGTGGGGGTAGTGGGAGTATAGAAGGGATGGCGGGGGTTTGTTGGAGGAGAGTGGGTTTATGTTTGACCACTTAATAATGGATAAGGCTGGAACACTGGATAGATTTTGTCTTGCTTCCTTTTATTGTATTATTTTATTGTTGTTATCATGATGTTATATGATGGAAAACAATAAAGCATATTGAATTATAAAAAGAGCTCATAAGCTCAGGGTGGACAAGGCAATTGGACCTGATGGCATAAATCCCAGGGTACTAAAGAGCTAAGGTGGAACTAGCAAAGCCATTATCAGAACTGTTTAGTGAGTATCTGAGCACAGGAGAGGTCCCAGAACACTGGAGAGGGCTCATGTAGACCCACTCCACAAGATTGGTAGCAGGAAGGAGGCAGGTAACTACAGACCAGTCACTCTTACCTCAGTAGTGGGCAGTATGAAGGCACTCCTTAAGGAAAGGATAGTGCAACACCTGGAATCCATAGCAGCACAGGATCTAAAAGCATGGGTTTACAAAGGAAGGTCCTGTCAAACTAATCTCATAGATTTCTTTGACTGGATAACCAGATTGGTGCACCAAGGGGAGCAGTCGATGTCGCTCTACCTTGACTTCAGCAAAGCTTTCGACACTGTTCCACATAGAAGATTGATAAATAAGCTGGGTAGGCTCAGGGTGGGTCAGAAGTTGGTCAACTGGGTGGTAAACTGGTTGTGGGCAGAAAACAGAGAGTGGTGGTAAATGGTATACAGTCAAAGAGATGCAAGTCACAAGTAGGGTACCTCAGGGATCAGTCCTGGGGCCAGTCTTCTTCAATATCTTCATCAGTGACATTGCAGATGGACTGGCGGGTAAGGTTTGTCTGTAGATGACACCAAGATCTGCAACAGAGTAGATGATCCAGATGGGGTGGGCAGAATAAGAAGAGATCTGGATAAACTAGCAAAATGGTTAAAGAGTGGCAACTGGGGTTTTAGCAAGAAGTGCAAGATCATGCATGTAGGGAGAAAACCCTGAAGCCACCTATAGACTGGGAAGGAAGTTGCAGGCAGTCACAAGGGAAGAAAGAGACTTGGGCATCATCATCACCACCGGTGACCTGAAATCATCCAAGCAGACCACTAAAGCAGTAGGTAAGGCTAGGGGGATGTTGGGGTGTATGTAAAAAGGTATCACAAGTCGTAGGAGGGAGTAATAATCCCTCTTTACAAGACACTGGTTAGGCCCCATCTGGAGTACTGTGTGCAGTACTGGAGGCCTCACCTTCACAAAGACATTAGCCATATGGAGGCAATCCAGAGAAGGCAACAAAATGGTGCAGGGACTGCATCAGAAAACATATGAGGACAGATTAACCAAGCTCAATATGTATACCCTACAGCAAAGGAGGAGAGAGGTGATATGATCGAAACATTCAAACACCTTAAGGGCATTAACAAGGTGAAAGAGTCTAACATGTTTCAATATAAGAAAAATAGCAGGACAAGAGGACACAGCATGAGATTAGAAGGTGGCCAATTAAGGGTGATGTGAGAAGTCTTTTTCACAGAAAGGTTGGTGGATGCATGGATGAATAGCACCTCAGGAAGTGGTGGATATGAATGCAGTGCAGGGCTTCAAACAGGCATGGGCTAGGCATAAGGAGCAATATACATGAGTATGAATAGATAGGCCATTGACAGCAAGGACGATGGCACATTTATAAGGTAGAGAAAGAAATGGGCAGACCAGATGGGCCATGTGGTCCTTATCTGCTGTCAACTTCTATGTTTCTATGTAGTCTCCTCCCTCTGAAAATCCCCATCTTCTTTCCCACCCAAATAGAGCAGGCTACAGCTTGAACCCCGTGCTGGCTGGGAGTTGAAAGTGCCTGTTTGCACTGTCACTCTAGCATAATAGTGCTAAACTGATGGTTGGATAGTGACAGCCACAGCATTTCTAGTAGTCTGTTTTCTGACCAGCCTACCTGCTTGCTACCTACAGTTGAGGGCAAGCCCCTCCCCCACACAAACACACACACACTAGATGACAGAAAGGTTAAACAGAAATAACAAACAAAAATCATTTACCACTTGGCCATAGGGAGTTGGCCTAGTACATCCCTAGGCTATATCTTTAAACACTGGCCTTCTGGGACAGCCAAGACCTCTGAATCACCAGTGTCCCTTTTTATGTTTGCTTGCATGCATGCACAAGAAAAATGATGCAACAGCTTAGGAGAAGCAGGTTGTGGAGGTGCGGCACTGTGGCAGCCAATGGTGCCACTGCATTTGGGGAGCTTGGCACTGGTGGACCAATGCAGGCACAAATTGCAGATGACAATGTTTCTAAAAGCACCACCAAGTTGAAACAATTTCACTGCTGCAATGTGAGCCCGCATCGTCATTACAGCGTCAGCCATTCGCTGCAATGAGGAGCGACCCATCATTGCAGGGCCATACCTGCCAAGTATAACATGTTTTGTAAACATGGCAGCAGCTTGCTGCCACCTCACAGCCCCATTAAAGCTGACAGGGTGGCCAGTCCCCTATCGGCATGCAACCGACCCAGTTCATTTGCTGACGGGGAGCCCACTCCCGTAGGCATAGTGTAACCCCTTCCCCAATTTGTTGTGTGCCTAGGGGGTGCCCAATCACCTCAGCATCATGCCTCCCCAAACAGTCATTCTTTGCTGACAGGAGGCCCAATCCCCATCGGCTTAAGTCCCGCACCACAAAAGGCAGGAGGCACACTGGGAGCCCACCCCAGTGTGCTGGCATAAACCTGAAAAAAAACCTTCCCATAGCGTCTTTTGGGGTTTTCTCCCTGAAAAGAAAGGAAAGCAGTCCACGCTGGTCGCCATCCCTCCTCCAACACACACCCACCCACTTTACATCCTACTCCCACACCACACCTCACCCCTATACTTACCTCTGGAGTCCAGCGCAATGATCTCGTAGACCGGGAACACGCTCTGCATTCTTCAAAGCCGACTCACTAACTGAAGAAATGCCGGTAAGCTGTATAATGGAATAAACAGGGTTTTTCAACTTTAGTCATATCTCAGGCATTTTGGGAATTTTGGCACTAAATTTTCAACATGGGGTTATGGGACCCTCCTCATGAATTCAGCCACTGTCATGGCGTTATTCAGTCTTGAAAGGTGATTTAGCGGTCACTGCGCGGAATCACCTTCGGGACTGATGTGAAACAACAGTGCCAGTGTTCATGAGGTGGGCTCTCAAAAAGTCTATGTTGCAAATTTGGTAAAAAATACAATCAATGACTGTTTTATGGCGTGCATTGCGCTGTTTCCACGCACGCTGGTAACTTCACAAATTTGTAATATTTTCACCAGATTTTCAACATTGGCATTTTTCCACACCTCCTTATGAACAGTACAGCTGTCATTTTCACATCCTGGCCAAAATGTGTTTTCATGCTTCCAGCTTAGAATAGCACGGTTGTTGAGGAAGTCAGTGTTGAGGCAGATTAAAAAATCAGTGACACTGTTCATGAGCAGAGGTGTTAAAATACCTATTTTGAAAATTTAGTAACAAGCATCCATGAAATGACTGTATTACAGGCGTATATTGCACAGTTTCCACGCAGCCTCGTAATTTCATGTATTTGTAATATTTTCACTCAGATTTTCAAAATTGGCATTTTTCACACCTCATTATGAACAGTACAGCTGTCATTTTCATATCCTGCCCAAATATGCATTTACACATCTGGTGCAGAATAGCGGTCGCTGTGGGAAATCAATGTTCGGGACAGATTAGGAAAATCATAGTGACACTGTTCATGAGCAGAGGTCACAAAATGCCTATATTAAAAATTTGGTGAAAAAATTCCACTAATTGACTGTGTTGTGCGCATGCATTGAGCAGTTTCCATGTAAGCCGGAAGTTCGAGTATTTTAATATTTTCACTGCAGATTTTCAACATTGCTGTCTCTTCACATCTCCTGTGAATGGTACAGCTTTCATTCTTCACATCTACCCAATCTGTGTTTTTGTACATCTGGCGCAGAATGGCACGGTCGCTTGGGAACTCAAAGTTTGGGACACATAAACAAAATCACAGTGCCACTGTTCATGAGAAGAGGTCCCAAATGCTTTCCTGAGGTGGGGGGTCACAAAAGGCCATGTTGAAACTTTGTAGTGAAAATACCAACAAACACCCAAGGAGTTAGGGTTTCTAACCATAACATCCCTCCCTGTTCAGACTGGCGGGCATCAGGGTGTGCCTTTGGATTGCCGACTGTAATGCTCATGCCATTCCACCCCAACCCCACCACCCTGCAGCCAGTGACAGGCATCGAGGTGTGCCTTGGACTCTTCAGCCAGAGTTCACCCCATTCTCCTATACTGCACCCATTACAGTTATGTCCTTATGGAATGGGTGACTGTAAGCTGAACACCCCAAGGCACACCTCAACACGTGTTGGTGTCTGTAGGATAGGGTGAAGTGAAATGGCATGAACGTTATGGGCAATGACCCAAACACATACCCCAATGTCTGTCCATTTCTGCAGGATGGAAGAGGGATTAGCGTGAAGTTCAGTACTTCACTGCCATTCCTATTCTGCATCTCTCTAACTCCAGCATTTCAATGCTAATACCAACAAGCAAACATTTGGCATTGACAAATGCTTGTTAAATAATGCAGGAACCACTGACCCAGAGCTTCCCCACTAGTTCATTAGAGCTACTACTAAAATCTGCTGGCCACCAGGAGGAGGCCACTTAAGGGTGCTAAGGGGTATTGCTGAGTCCCCAACATCACTTTATTATTTTCTTAGCTGCTTGTTTTTATTTCTTATCTGCATTGTCCTTACTTGGACCTCAAGTGTGTCTTTTCCTCTAAAACTTCCTTCCTTTTACTCCTGTGCTGTACTGACCCTCCTTGTGTTTCTTTTTTTAGTATATTTTTTGATCAAGGCTGTCTAAGCCCTCGGATCCCATTGCTCCTCTATACCGCGCTCTCTGTCTTTCACTACTGTATGTTCCTAATCAATTTTTCTTTCTCTTTATTTCTACAGGTCTAGCCAGACTGTGTACTGATCAGATAAGTATATTTGTTTACTTCTAACCCCCAATCTCTCCTCTAGGACCTACGACATTTTTTATCTCCTTAACCTTCTCTGTTCTTCCTTTCAGGCTCTGTCAGAATTTTCCAAACACAGGACACCCCAACTCTGAATCCCCTGACTCTGATGGGACAGGTAAGTCGTATTTAATTACTTAACTGCTCTGTGGGTGAGTGGCATAAAAAGGTATCCACACCATTGTAATGTGTAGCAACTTGAGTTGTGTATTTTTTGGCCTCAAAATGAGGCTATTTTCTGCCTTGTCCCCACCTGGTGTTTGTTGTAGGTCTCACTTGACAAATCCGATCTTGCTTGTTTATGAGATTTAATAGTAGAGGACTCAAGGTGGTAAAACTGTAGGCACAAATAGAGAATACTGAACCCCCACTCCATGCAGAACAAGCTGTTAACCTCACATTGACTGAGGTTAGTGACAGCATGAGAGCAAAGTTCAAGTGCCCTCATGATGTCACCAACCTCACAAGGTGTGAGAGTTACCATTACATTCTGCAAGGAGATGGTTAGATTATATATAATGATATAAGCAGGCTGTGTCTAAAATATACTGGTGAAAAGGCAATCCCCCAATGAGCGATGATTTCAAAACAGCACTCAGTACTTTTATTTTACTGGGTGCACTTTTACAATCTGTGCTCTTGAAGGTGTTTGCATGTCATCTGTCCTAATCCAGGCCCTGAGTCTTGTTTGCTGGAGCTTAAATGTGATTAGGGCAGTTGTTAGAAATAATTCATATTCTAAAGGGAATTATTTCACTGATATTCCTAAAAGGTGGAGTGCTGGTTTTAGAAACCATCCAGAAATTGGCTTTATATTATATTCAGAATAGCCCAATGGTCAACCCCCAACCCACAGCATGTGGCCACCTGCTCTATCAGTCAGTGAGCTGCTAATACAACATGAAGGTGCCAGTGAGCGAGGGTGAGGGAATGTCCAGAGTGGTGAAGCTAGGAAGATTTATTTCTGCATAGCTTCATGAAAGACTACACTGCTCTGCCTCCTCCCTCCTGATCATGCCCACTGTTGCACTCTGTCATTCAGCTTGTGGACTGATAGAGCTGGTGGCCAACTGTGCTGTGGGTTAGGGAGGGAGGGACTGGTCTATCCGGATATCTTGGGCCCCCAAGTCATGGCTTAGGGGTCAGGAAGGGGACCTAACATATAAATAATGATGATTGGGGATTAAAACTGCCAGGAGTATGCATGTTTGTTTTATTTTTATTTTGTCACATGGAAGAAAGATGGGGTGAGGTATAATCACAGG
Source organism: Neoceratodus forsteri (assembly GCA_016271365.2). NCBI lineage: Eukaryota > Metazoa > Chordata > Ceratodontiformes > Ceratodontidae > Neoceratodus > Neoceratodus forsteri. The sequence continues at coordinate 743,132,405 of CM028133.1, read as the reverse complement.
AGTGGGGTGAGGGTGTAAATCACAGGAGTGTCAAGTCTTGCCTAAGGACTAGCTTTTGTCACCTGGGAATGGACAGGGTCTTTATTTTTTCAAGAGTACAAGTTCTTAATTCCAGACTACAAGTTCCACAAATAGTGGAAAATAGTTGGGATGCTATTTGGGATTTTGTGGTATTTGGAAGTATTCAGAATGTGCATACCCATAGCTGCTGGTGTTTGGCGATCTCGTGTTTTATCTTTACCTAATTTACAAACATTTTTCCCATGTTTCTGTTTTACAGTACTAACGGATGTTCTCTCCATATTTATTGACTGATTTTTGTAGAACTTTGGCTGACTCACTGAGACTAGCATCCCATTTTCAGGAGAGACCAGAGTTAATTACAGTCTGTTCATAAACCAGTACAATTATACAGACAGTTTTATGTAGTAGCAGAGACTGTATATGGTTAGATATTAGTTACAAATAATAATTAGTTGAGTATTGTTACACAACAAATGGGAGAAACAAGCTTAAAACATTTAAAAATACAACTAAACTTGTTGTTAGTCAAAAGAAATCCTAATTGATTATGTATGCTTTACATGTGGCTGCATATGGTTAAAGGCATTGAATCCATGCACAGAGTGTTGTAAGGACACTCGTCAATACATCATCCTGATGGTAGATTAAATCCCTATAACCCATACCATGAAGTGGGTTATGGCACTTATAACATGGGTCATTCATTATTCATTTACAAACATGGTTTCCTTGTTTAAATGACTGAAATATCAGTGTATCCTGCCCACATTCTTACCAGCAGCATTATATGGTGTCAGAGCCATCCAAACTGATAGTAAATGTACATTATTGTGATGGTTGGTAATATCTTTGTGAACAAATTGAATCATTGTGGTTCTGTTTCCATTCACATAATGTGAAGGACAGGATTTTCTGGGTGTGAAGAGGTTCCCATTTGTCATGACCGTCACTACTGGCTGGAACATTTAAAAGGTAAAATAACCAACCCGACTGAAAAGACTCCAATTTGCATAGCAACAAATTTGGAAACTGGCTCGTAAGACAGGTGCGTGACTACAGCTCACAGTTGCAATGCTTTGGAAGAATGGATAAAGTGGATAAACGAAATATAGAGTTAAACAAAATACACTTATTTCACTAGTACAGTAACAGCAAAACTTGGGTTCCCATTCATGCTTTTGAATCTGACAATTTTCATGTGGTGATCACTATCCATCGAGTAACAGGAATTAATATGACAATAATTAGTTCAGTTATAAAAAGATGTAAAAAATTGAAGATACAGTGACTTGTTTGAAACAAAAATAAATGATAATGTGTTATTTATGGTTTACATTTATTTATTTATTAGCTTTTGGTAACGGGTAAGTGAACTATGCAACAATCCTGCCTATTTTCAGGCACGACCCTGGAGAGTACAACAAAATAATACAGTGACAACATCAACAACAAGACAGTAAAAATAATACAAGTACAACAATATGGGAGGAACCCATAGGATATAGGCAGTTAACAGTACACCTTATGCAGTAACAACTAGATAAAATAGGATATGAAAAGCTAAACAGTACATAATATATTAGAACAAACAAAGCTAGTTGCAGCAAGCAAGGTAACGCCCTGGTTGACAAAAAGCTGGAGAGAGATGGTGGAGACACACAGTTAGTTGCAGTTACAGGTTCCAAGTGCATAGAGGTGAGAGAAAAGTGACCTCTTAAACAAGTGGTGGGAGGGAGAGTTTAACATGGGTAGGTAGTGAGTTCCAGAAGTTAGGGGCAAAATGAGCAAAGACCTGTTCCCCTATTCTAGTGGCGATGCGGCTGGACTGATGGCATGGGGACCGATGAGGACCTGAGCGGCGGATATGGGTGATAGGGGTAAGTAGGTCTCTCAGGCAGGACGGGCTGGGGTCTGGTGAGTGAGTCAATAAAGCAACCTAGCGAGTAGAAAGAAGGTCTTTAGGAGATAGCCAGTGTAGGCGGAGTAGAGCCGACAGTGATGAGTCAGTTGGGGCAGATAAAGGCGAACCTACATATATTATTCTAGAAGTGTCCTATTTGCTGAATACGCTAGTATTGGTATTGAACAGAACTGGGAGTACATAAAAATTTGGCTGCATATGCAGCAAAATATGTAAATGAGCATGATTTCCTTACATTTGTTTTGTTTACATATTTATTTACTTTCAAAATGCATTACATTCATGGATAAATGTAAATAGAATCTTTCTAAAAAAATCCAAATGTAAGCAAAATTGCTCATTTACATATTTTGTTGCATATGCAGCCAAATGTCAACCATACCTAATCCATTAGGATTTCTTTGTTAAAACTAAAACATTTCTATTATCTTTATTTAAAATCCAAACGTAGCCAAGGATTGAAGAGCACAATAAATGCATGCAAAGAAGGATTTTTTGGCTTTCTTTTAGCCCCAAAAATAGGATTGAAAATTAGCATATTTTGTTGGGTATACAGCCAAAAGTCAGCCACTCTTACGATAAGAAATTACCATAACAACTTTTCTGGAAAAATACAATTTCAAGTGAATTTAAAGGAAATTTAAACCTTAAGAAAAAGGTAAAAGTAAGCCAGTGTGAATCTACAAAAGCCATCCATCTATGCATCCTCATGCACTCATATGCCTGCACTGTGGTTCCACCTGACTGTGTGCTTCACACATTTGGCCATTCTCCACTGCATGGTGCAATGCCACATGCGCATGATCATGGTCTTACACATTGACATCTGGATTCCATACCCTCATGCACAGACACATGTATCATTGATGTTCAACCTTTGTCCCCTGCTGCAGACACTCTGCAGCACTGAGACTATGGCAGACACGCCTTCTACACATGCTTGAGTAGGACTTCAGTTGTACAGACACAGGCCAGCTTGTCCCCAATGATGTATAGCATGACCCTTGTGCGTGGTCCTTGTGAAACATGCCCTCCGGACCAACATCTGCCATGCCCAATGGCCATGTACAGTTGTGGACTGTTATTTCCCTGTTCTGCACACACACACACACACACACACACATACACACACTCCAGTGTAGACATGGTGAAACCCATCAATACTGTTACCACTGATAACCCTCCCAAAATCCACCCTTGTATTGCTGCATTGATCTCAGCTATACCAGTACTGCTCTGCAGCCAAAAGGTATCCAGGTCGGTACCTCTCTCTATGGTGTGGCTGCAGATGTGTGCAGCTACCCATTCCTCTTGGCTGATTAGAGGTCATTCCTGGCTGTTGCCACCACCAATGGACATCACGCTCCTCCTATTGTGTGCCAGTTTTCTTTGAACCTGTGCCTGATATTGTGGTATCTTTTTTAGCTCCCTGATGGGCGTCCTGCCGAGCCACTGCATTTACCCTGGTGGCCACTTCCTCCCAGGCTCTCTTTCAGCAGTCAAGCAGGTCTTTGTTACTGCCTCTAGACAACAGTAGCTCCATGTGGGTTCTACTTCATCACTCAGGATGTTGGCCTCCACGGGGTGACATTTTTCCTACCCAGCCTTCTTGTGGTTTCTTGTGTTGGCCAGTCTCTGGATCCATCTCTTGTGCCATTCTCTCCAGTCACAATCTATGTCATTTCCACAGGTTGCATACCATTTTATGGCACAGCCTATGACTTGCGTCATTTTGGAAAGATTGTCGAAAGGTGTGGTTCTTCTGGAATCAGGTGCATGGTGAATGATGCACATTTTTTATGCAAATTTGTGGCATGGCACAAACTGTGTCACTTATGAGAATCAGGCCCCTTGTGTCTCACACAGCAGTCTACTTTACTTTTCACCCCTTACTCACTGACTGGCAGGCCCACACACAGGCAAAAGTAAAATGATGGATTTGTGCCCTGCTTCACCACCAGTAGTCACTAAACAAGCATTTGTCAATGCCAAATGTTTGCTTGCTGGCATTAGCTGTGAAAGTTTAGGAGTTAGACAGATGCAGTATAGGAATGGCAATGATGGATTGAACTGACACCAACTCCACCCCACCATGCAGAAATGGACAGGCATTGGGTGTGCCTTTGGGTCATCACCATAATGGTCACACTTCACCTCACGCTACCCTGCAGATACTGACAAGTGTCGAGGTGTGCCTTGGGGTGTTTGGGCTTTACACTCACCCCATTCCATAAGGAAATACACTGAAATGGGTGTAGTATAGGAGAATAGTGTGAACTCTGGGGCCAAAGAATCCAAGGTTCACCTCGATGCCTGTCACTGGCTGCAGGAGGGTGGGGGTAGGAGTGGAATGGTGTGAGCATTATTGTCAACAAACTCAATTTCCACCCCTGATGCTTGTCAGTCCCCACAGGGTATGGCAGGCGCCTGTCAGACCCTACAGGGTAGGCATTATGATCAGAAACCCTAAGGCCCTGGCGTGTATTGGTATTTTACTCTAAGTTTTCAACATGGGCTTTTGTGACCTCACCGCATGAACAGTGACACTGTCAGTTTGTTAGCCGAAGGTGATTTTGCACAGTGACTGCACCATTAATGCCACAGATGCGAAAACACATTTCCAACATGATGTGAAAATGACAGCTGTACTGTTCATGAGGAGGTGTAAAAATGGTAATCTTGAAAATCTGGGCGAAAATACAAAAACTGGCGAAGTCAAGAGCTTGCTTAGAAACTGCGCAATGCACACCTGTAATGCAATTATTTGGTGGATTTTTTCACCAGATTTTCAATATAGACATTTGGGACCTCCACTCATGAACAGTGTTACTGCAATTTTCTTAATCTTTCCAGAACACTGATTTCCCACAGCAACTGTGCTATTCTGCACTGGAAGTGCGAAAACACATTTGGCCAAGATATGAAAAATGACAGCTGTACTGTTCATAAGAATGTGGGGAATGCCAATGTTGAATATCTGGAGTGAAAATATTACAAATTTGTAAGTTACGAGGATGCGAGAAAATGCGCAATGCAAGCTCAGAACGCAGTCATTTTATGAACTTTGTGACCAAATTTTCGAGATAGGCATTTAGGACCTCTACTCATGAACAGTGTCATTGTGATTTTCTTACTCTATCCCTAACACTGATTTCCCACAAGTGACCACGCTGTTCTGCACGGAAGTGTTAAAACACATTTCGGCCAGGATGTAAAAGTGACAGCTGTATGGTTCATAAGGAGGTGTGAAAAAGTGCCAATGTTGAAAATCTGGAGTGAAAATATTACAAATTCATGAATTTGTGAGTGTGCCTGAAACTGCTCAATGCACCTCATAACACAGTCATTTGAGGAATTTTTCACCAAATTTGCAACATAGGCTTTTGAGAGCCCACCTCATGAGCAGTGACACTGTCATTTCATTATTCAGTCCTGAAAGGAGATTCCACATAGTGACCATAAAATCACCTTTTGGGACTGAATAACCAAATGACAGTCACTGAATTCATGAGATGGGATCCCAAGAACCCCATGTTGAAAATTTGGTGCAAAAATTTGAAAAATGACCGAGATATGCACAAAGTTGAAAACCCTTATTTATGCCATTATACAGCTTACTACCATTTCTTCAGTTCGCAGTCGGCTTTGAAGAGTGCAGACATGTTCCCGCTCCACCGAAGATCGTCGCCCAGCCTCAGAGGTAAGTATAGAGTGAAGGGGTGTGGGAGATGGGAATGCACGCAGAGGGTGGGCATGGGTTGCAGGAGGGGCAAGAGAGTCAAGAGGACTGTTTTCTTTTATTTACAGTTTATTTTTTTTCATTATTTCACATGGACGATGTGGGACTTTGCCAGCACCTGGAGGTTTTTGGAGGGCAGCAGAGCCAGTGGGGATTAGGCACCCCATTGGCCATACAGGTGTGGTGGGGAACACATGAGTATGTTGGACTTCTGTCACGCTTGGGTGGCTCCCAGCGTGGCAACTGAAGTTTATTTTGGGAGGGGGCACCGGAGATGATGGGGATTGGGCACCCCATCAGACATACAGTGTGCTAGGGGAGTGTGCATGAGCCGAGGGGATTGGAACCCCTTGGCACACAACAAAGGGGAGCATGCGGACAGCAATTGTCAAGATAATCAGCAGTGGTGACATGGAGACAATTTCCATACTGCTGACTGCAGGGCATTATGCATATTGCCTACATGTTACCACCGCTGATTGTAATGGTTGTTTGCTTTCAACTGTATGCCACTGCAATCTGAACTGCTGTCATAGACAGCTGGGGCATTCATTGGTGTGGTGTGATGCGGTGCGGTGCGACTGCACCTGCAAAATTGCTTGAGGCATTGAAGCCAGGCACCATACCACGAAACTCATATGGTGGCACTGTTTCTTCTAAATGCATGCATGCAAACATAAAAATTGTCAAATCAGTTTTCAAAATCTCCCGTACCTTTCCCAGTCTGCTGCATGCAATCTGCCTTTCTTCTACTGCAGAGGAGAAAATAAAAGTAAAAAATATAGATCGCTGTGTCCACTAATACACCATCAGCACTCGTAAAATAAATACTTGCTAGATAAATATGTTGCCCTCCTGCACCTTTTTCTAGTCTGCTACATTCACTCTGCCTGCTCCAGCTGCACAGAATGCCACTGTCAATGCATACTTACTGTGTTTCTTCCTGCACTCATCTGCAGCATGGTTTCACTAGCCTGCCTGCCTGCCTGAAACTACATCATAAAAAGGGTCCAAGAAATGCTCCAGTCTGACTGGCTGTCAGCATTCTGACAGCCTTACATTAATCTCTGGTACACTGTCATCACAGCCTCCTAGCAGCATACAAGAAGAACTCAATTTTGGGAACTCCAGAGGCGGCACCAGCGCTCTGCAACAGGGCTAGTGAGAGAGCCAATCAGTGCCCACAGACACGCCCCTGACCTGTAAAGTGCCCAATCCAGCAGCAAAGGGTAGAAATCCATGAAGTGGCTGAGGGCTTTTAAACCCTGTGTTCCACTGCCACTTCAAACAACTGCTGCCGACAAATCGGAGACACAGGAGGGAACTCTGACTCTTAGAAGCCCTCCCTTCTAGCAGCACACAAGAACTTCATTTGGGAATTCTGGAGGCGTGGCAGTGGAGATCTGCAACAGGGCTAGTGGGCCAGTCAATCAGCACCCACAGACATGCCCCAGCCTGAAAAGCTGCCAGTGGGGTCACATTATCCTAGAGTCCCTCAACCAGTACTAGCTACATAAGAACTAGGCCTCCAGATGCCCCCACCACTACCAAGAAGAACCATCCTGCTAAGGACAGCAGAGTCTGCCCACGGAGTCAGCCCAACAAGGCAGTCAGCGACAGGATGCTCTGCAGCTCAACAAGCTAGCGGGAGGAGCAACAAAGGAATAAGACAGGAGGAAGCAGGACATCGGGTCAGTTTATCCTACACCAGAAGCAAGCTTTCTGTTTAAATTCCTGTAACTACACACTCGTTGCAAAGGGTGAGGAGGTAAGGACACACAATGAGAAGGGTACAGGTAGGAGAATGAAAGAAAAAGGGTAGAGGCAAGTTGTGGTCTAGAAATAGTTTAGTTGTAGGTGAAACATGCTATCTATGATAGGAGTAGAAAAGGGTTTAAAGACAGTAAAACAGAAACAGGCAGGGTAGGGTGAGTTTGGGTCAGGCAATAGTTTAGGCAAGGGATAAAAAGGGTCTAAAGTAGGAAAAACAGAAAAACAGGCAAGGTAGGACATAGTTACACTGCAAGTGGTGCACCGCCAGTGGCTGTGGTGTGGCAGTCTTCAGGAGACTTTCTGAAGACTGCAGTACTGACCATCTACATGTGCCTCTCTGGGCAGAGGAGGAAGGTTGTTAGACTCCAGGCCGAGTTGGCTAGGATTAGGGAGCCTCCAGCCCACTCAGGAGCACTAAGTGTGCCACCATGGCCTCAAAGGATGCTTAGGACAAGGAGTGGCTGGACTACAATGGGCTCAGGAAGGGTGAGGGTGGTTGGGTCAGTGACACATTCCCCACCTGGTACCATTACAAAATTTCTATGCCACTCTAGCAGGGTGGGACTGTCCCATGGAGGCACCCACAGTAGTGATCAAGGAGGATGTGGGGGTCCTCCATAGTAGACACCCTAAGGTGGGTGGTAGAAGACCCCAGAGGAGAAGGAGGAAGCAACTCCAGGTGGTGAGCTCAGTTGTTAGAGTGATAGATTTGGCGACAGGAAGGCAGGAGGAGGGAAGTTAGCTGCCTACCTGAGCCACTGCTCAAGCGATGGGGAGCAGATTCTGAGGATCACTAGGGAAGCTGGATGGGAGGAGAGCTGGATGTCATGATCCACCTCGAGACCAATGACCTGGCTATGGGTGAGGCTAGGATAGTACAATACAGGAAGAGTTTGGGAATTGAGGAGAAGTCTTAGGCAGGTAGCAGGCTCAGTGGCCTTTTCTGAGGTGCTACCTGTCTACAGTAGGTGGAAAGATACTGCATACCAAGAGCTTCAACATATGGTTGAAGGAATAGTGCAGAGATGAGGGATTCAGCAACATTTAGGATTGGGGCCCACCTGGAGTAATAGAAGCCTATACAGGAAGATGGCCTGCATCCATCTGGGAGGGGAACCACAGTCCTCAATGAAAGGTTTAAATGTTATACTGACAGGCATTTAAATTGGCCAAGGTGGGTGACCGAAGGAAACTAGGAGACATAAAGTATCCCTCCCCAAATCAAAGTAGGCAGTAGGGAGTGAAAGTGAAAGAAATCCCCAAAGGTACCCAACAAAGAGAAACAAAGTTGTAGAAGTGAAGAAAGATGGAACTGAGAGAAGAGATCGGAGAGATGGCAAAGAGGGCAGAGGATGATGAAAACAGTTTGGCTGCACATTTACTGCAGTAGCACTGAAGATTGCCATCCAAAGCTCGGTGGTCTCCATCATTGATTATGGTCTTATAATCTATGGCTCTGCCTCTGCCACTGCCCTGAGATGAATTTCAACATCACTTAACAAGGTCTGCAGGCTTATCTCTGGTGCTCATCGTCTCACTCATACATGTGACCTGTATGCCCGATCTGGCTGGCTTCAACTTTCAAATCGCATAAAATACCAAACCTGCATTATGGCAAAGAAAGTAACCATGGGCCTTGCTCTGCCGAGTCAAGCACTGCTTACTTCTAGACTAAAGCCACGTAACACCAGGGGCTCTGAATACCAGCTCCTTCAGGTTCCTGCCGTCAGCACCTCTTAGGGCCAAAGATCCTTTGCCTTCAGAGTACCTAGCTGGTTAAATGCGCTCCAATCCTGACATCTTCTCCACTACCACCCTTGGCTCATTCAAACATAAACTCCACCTTACTAACTCTAGCTCCTGTGAATTCTACCTATAATCTCCTCAGCCCTCTCATTTTGTTCCTCCACTATCACCTACCACATCTCACCTCTCCTTTTCCTCTGTTACTTCTTTATTTCTTCTTTCTTTTCACCACTCATGACTCTCCTCCCTTTACCCCCTCTTCTGAGCCCTCAGTGATCTTTCCCTTTTGTTGACAAGTGTTAGCCTGCTCCCAGTTGATGACCATGCCCTTTAGCTGCAATTCCTGCCCTTTCCAACCTTGTTACTCACGTTTATCGTCATCTTCCACCCTCCCTCCTACTTATCCCTCTGTTGCTTTGTGTTCCCATGTATACATTCTACTTATTCTAGCTATTGTACTGATCTATCATTGTAACCTAATATGCTGACCTATTTATTGTTTTGTTCCTGTTTCTGTAACTTGTATTGTATTTGTTCTCTGATGCAGAACCTTTGTAAAAGGCCTGGCTCAAAAGTACTTGTAATCCTAGTTGTAGTAAAATAAAAAAAAAAAAAATAAAATAAAAAAAAACATTCTGAAGGCCATGTGTGGAAATGCTTGAAGTCTGGGAAACAAAATCCTGAACCTAGAGGCCATGATGGCAGTGGCTGACATGGACATTGTCACCATTACCGATTCATGATGCAGTGAAACACTGACTGGAATGTAGGTATTCCAGGCTACACTCATTTCAGAAAGGACATGGTGGGAAAGAAAGGGCAGGAGTTGCTCTTTATATGAGGGATAGCATAAAGACTACTGAGATGCAGGAAATCAGGTAGGGCTGGTGGTACAGTGGGTCACCCTAGAAACAGGGAAGGGAGACGTTATTTGCACTGGCGTGATCTAAAGATCTACAATGGGGTGGGGTGGAGTTGTATAAGATTCTAGTGGAAGCTAGCCACAAAATGGCAAACAAAGGAGAGGTGCTGCTGGTGGTGGGCTTCAATCTGACGGATGTAGATTGGAGCCTCCAGCTTCAGCTAGGAGCAGGGACATCCTGGACTCCCTGCAGATGCCATTCCTCAGGCAACTAGTGAAGGAGCCCACTCATGAGGTGCAACACTGGACCTTGTACTCACCAGACGGGGCAGTGTTGCAGACATCACTGTAATGTTCACCTGGGGACCAGTGATCACTGTACAGTGTGGTTCAATGTAAGTACTGTGGCAGGATTGAATGACACAAAGGAGAGGGTCCTGGACTTCAGGAAAGCTGATTTTAAAATAATGAGGAATGCCTCAGGGATGCCGTGGCAGGGGAAGAATCTCTGTACCTTAATGTTTGATGTGGAACCTTTGTAAATGAGTCTCTGACTCAAAGGTCTTTCTGAATATATATATACCAATAAACAATAAACAAAAGTGAAAGCAAAGAGGAGGCTGGCAACTGCAGGCCAGTCAGCCTGACTTCAGTGGTGGGAAAGTAATGGAATCACTACTGAAGGAGAGGATTGTGGAATATCTGGAATGCAGTGCCTTTGGGATCTGAGGTAGCATGGATTCACTGCAGGAGATCTTGTCAAACAAGTCTGATATATTTCTTTGACTAGGAGATAGGAGAATAGGATAAGGGTGGAGGGGTGGATGTGGTCTACCTAGATTTTAATAAGGCATTCGACACCATTCTACACAGGAGACTCGTAAACAATCTGGGTAGCCTAGGGGTAGGTCTTAAGGTGGTAAACTGGGTAAGAAATTGGTTGTGGGACAGGAGACAGAGGGTGGTGGTAAAGAGTTCACTCGAGGAAGGAGGACAACCAACGGGGTGCCACAGAGATCAGTACTGGACCAGTCCTCTTTAATGTCTTTGTTAGCAACACTGCAGAGGGGTTAGAAGGAAAGCATGGCTCTTTGCAGATGATAGCAAAATCTGCAATAGGGTAGACACTCCAGGAGGGTGGAAACAAAAAGAGTGATCTAGGGTTAGAGGAGTGGTCAGGGGTGTGGAAGATTGGTTTCAATGTGAAGATGTGAAAAATCATGCACTTGAGGCACAGAAGCCAAGGGTGGAGTACAGAATGGGTGGGTTATATTAACCACCAACAAACAGGAAAGGGACCTGGAGTAATCATATCTGATGACCGAAAGGTGGCCAGGCAGTGTAACAAAGAAGGAGAGAGCTAGTGGAATGCTAGGGTGCACAGGGAGGTTATCACCAGTAGAAATAGAGAGGTGGAGTTACCACTGTATAGATCACTGGTGAGACCTTACCTAGAGCACTGTGTCCAGTTCCGAGACCACATCTCTGGAAAGACATAGGGTGGAGGCAGTCAAGAGCAGGGTAACCAAATGGTGCAATGTCTACATCACAGGCCCTATGAGGAGAGACTAAAGGATTTCAATATGTACACCCAGGAGGAAAGGGGGATATGATAGAAACATCTAAATATCTCACGGGTATAAATAACATTCAAGAGGAAGCATTTTTCAGAAAAAAGATGCTCAAAAAGGGACATACTATGAAGCTGGATGCAGGGGACTCAGGGAGATGTGAGAATGTACTTCTTCACAGAAAGAGTGGTGGATGCCTGGAATAGTTTCCCATAGGTGGTGGTGGCAAAATGGTAACAGGCTTCAAGTAAGCATGGGGCAAGTATAAGGAACCTGAGAAGTAGGGAAAGGGGGCCAGAGATCAAGGAGAGTCTGCGGTGTTATAGAAGGTAAGGAAAATGGGCAGACTAGGTTGGGCATGCTATCCTTATCTGCCATCAATATCTATTTGTTTCAGTTTTTCTATGATCACCATAGCATGAATTCTTCCTATCAGCATTCCATTCTATAGCACTGCTGATTGATTGAAATGATGCATTCTGATTCTGAAACAGCATTCTTAAATTGTTGGTGGATGAACTTTTATTAAAAATCTCCTTCTCAATAAGGAAAACATTTAAAAGATACACTTCTAATATTTTTCATTCAAAGTAATTTTTGATATATTGTTCCTGATAATAATGTGTAATGATCACTGTAGGTCCTAGTTTTTCTGCTTGGCCATGTAAATGTCCCATACTTTTTATTTAAATAATTAACTGTCTTGTAAGTAAGCAATAAGACACAATGAGGTGTTTTAGACATTATAATGTATATTTAAAACTTCCTGTGATTTCTTGTACTACAAGGACCTCACTGGAAATGAGCTTGTCTCAAATGAGTTTACTGTTCATTTTTATGAATAAAATGTTTTACTACTTACTATAACATAATAGCAGTAAGGTACTCCCAGTGGTTAAAATAAGTCGATCACCCACAAGGCAATATGGCACTCAGATGTGTCTCATTCCACATTACGTTAGTGAGGATGATTAACAGACTGTTAATCTAACCCCTGTTCATGCCTTATTGCTTAATTATGAAAAGAGTCTCAGAAATTCTCTATTCTGATTGGCGGTCAACATTTCAAAAGCCTTGCATTAACTCTTACACTGTGTCATGTGCAGCCTGGTCACCACAGCTAATTAATTCTTCCTGTCCACATTAAGTTTTGTAACACTGCTGAATAACTGAAATGATGCTGTGAGTCTCTCTCCTGATCAGGCACCATGCCTCAGGATCCCTGCTGGAACCACTCCTCTGAGGCTCCGCCTAGCCCTCTGGCAGCCCTCCTAGACTGAAGCCACAAGGCTTTATGTCCTGATCGCGCACCATGCCTCATCACCCCTACTGGAACCGTTCCTTTGGTTGCTCTGCCTAGTCCTCCTACAGCCCTTCTAGACTGAAGCCATGAGTATGGGCATGGCTTGGATTCCCAGCTAACAGAAAGGGATTTGAATTTAGTGCTTTTTTCTTTTTTAATGAAATATGCTTTGTTTATTTTGTTCAAAACAAAACAAAACACTAGATACGGATCCTGCAACAGACAAAAAACCATAGAAACTGAGCTTCTAATACAGTACAGCAGTTGCAGGAGTTAAATTTTCAGTGGATATATACACACAATTATACATGTAAACACACTAAGCACCTACCCCAACCCTCCCAATCCTACCACCCCAGTCCCATTAGCCCCCTTAGCACCCCACCCACCCAGAGCCATGGATTCCAAGGTATGGTGTACAATTCACAGCTAACAAGTAGTTGCACTCGATCCAAATGAAATGGTGGAGAAACAAGTATACCAGCTGCTGGGGTTGAACTTATGTATACCCATAGGTCTCGTATGACACTGCATTTGCACATGGACCTTCTAGGTACAAGGACCCAGGTTGTCAGCAGTGCTAGCAGTCAGCTCCCAGAGCGGCTAGGTAATATGTTGTCTCGATACTCCCTCAAGGAGGATTAGAGACCAGAGGGTATGCAGCTTTCCCATCTGACTCAATACAGGAAAGTTTACTGCAGAGGCTGACAATTGCCTTTTCGATCCTGGGGTTATGGAAGAACTTGTTCACTCACTCAGAGTAGGAGATAACATATTGGTCTTTCCAGTGACGGAGAACAAGTTTTTGACTGATAGGGATATAATGGTCATGTGAAACTGCCTTTCTCTAACTGAAATAGTACTGTAATCTCCAACTATACAAATTTGAGGTGTGAATAGCTCTTGTAAACCCAGTAGCGGGTCAGCCTTTACCTGGATAACGCACCAGAGGGATCTATTTTGGAACACTCCCAGAATATATGAAGTAGTAATCCTGGTTCTGGCTGCATCTAAAGCAAGCCTGGGTTGGGAGTCTTCCATCCTAAACATTTTAAGGGTGCAATAGATATCGTGGCAAAATGTGGAACTGCATCAGCCTTTAGCAGTCATTTTCAGTATATGAATAGATTCCAAGCCAGACATGTTCCCAAGAGATATTATAATGGGGAAAGTGAGGGCCCAGTATCAAGAATAACCCACATCTTCTGGGTTAAGTTTCCTGAATGGGGCCGAGACCAGGCGAGACACTGCATGGGGTTGTTGGGCACATGGGAGAAGCTCCTGATAAAGAGTTCCTGGATGAACAGTCCAGGTGCCAGAACCATACCATTTTATTAGCATGTGTCTATTTTGGAGACGAAAAAGAGTATTTTCTGGTAATTGGAAATATGCCAGCAAATCTGGTGTATTACCTAAGCTGCCATTGATTACTAAGTCACTAACTAGGGCTTGTGAGGTTGCACACTTTCGGAGCTGAAATCACCTGGTCTCCCAACTTAAAGCTGGGGTTACCGAACACGGTTGTGACAAATCTTGTTGGTTACTGTAGCGCATGGATTTGCATAGTTGCATGTGAACCTTTATTGATGTGTGAATAACTGAGCTATGTAGGGAGCATGGCAATCTACCTGGTGTTGTAAACAGAAAACTGGAGGGTAAATCCTGAGGCGGTTAGCAGGTGTTGCTCAACTATTAACCAAATGGGAATATATGGGAGGGTCCTCATCTCCTGAGCGTGATAGTCCAACATGTATTTGCTATATGACTGGCCAAATAATAGTGGTAGAAGATGGGAAGTTTAAGACCCCTAAATTATGTGGTGCACCTAAGTGATTGTATGATCTCCATGACGGGTTTATGCTGCCATAGAAATTGGGAGATTATACTATGTAACCGACGGAACCAAGTCAAGGAATGTGGACATTCAACATAGTCAGCGGATAGAACACTCTTGGCAGGATATTCATTTTAACCACGCTTAACTCTTGCTTGGAGGTACAGATACATAGGAGCCCATCTATCTAAGTCTTTCTTAATATTAAAATGAGGTTGTCTAGATTAAGTTTTTCATTAGTGATACGGAGGTGGACAGTGTTATCCCTAAATATTTGAGGTGGGTATTCCAGATCACAGAAAGTGAGGAGATTTCATTTTGGAGAGAAGAGGGTTAAGGCGCATCACTTCTGTTTTATTAAGATTGAGTCTGTAATTGGAAACCTTACTGAACTTTTGGATAATCTGTAGGGTAGCCTGAATGGAGATGTAAGGTTCAGTGACATGAAGGAGGATGTCATCTGAATAGACAGACTTTTAAGTGGAACAGTCCTATTACAATGCCTTGGAGGAGTGGGGAAGCATTCAACTGATGTAGCAGAGGTTCTAAATATAAATTAAATAACAGGGGTGATAGGGGACAGCCTTTTCAGGTACTGGATTTTAGGGAAAATGAGATGAGACAACTCCGTTTGCAGTACACTTTTGTCGGTGGGGCAAGAGTATAGGGAGTTAATCCAGGATGTGAAAGCGGGTGGAAGCACGAACTTAGACAAGGTGCTAAAAGGAAAGGCCAACTAAACCTGTCAAATGCTTTCCCGCATCCAGGAGACAGGGCCCATAGGTTGATCCGCCTCCCTGGATAAGGAAAAATGTGGGCAAGCTTGTGGATGTGGTCTGATGAGGATCTACCGTGCACAAATCCAATTTGCTCCAGGCTCAAAAGCCCCTCCTAAACCTTAACAACCCTGGAGACTAGAATCTTAGCAAAATTTGTATATAAGTAGTTAATTAGTGAAATGGGAAGATAATTGATAACTTTATCTTTAGGTCTGCCTGACTTCAGAAGGACCACTATAATTGCCTCCAGAAGTGTCGGGTCTGTAATCCCATACTCACAGATGAATTTAAACAACGGTGGAGGATGGGAGTCAACTCTGTCTCAAATGTTTTATAAAATTGGATGGAAAACCATCCAGCCCTGGAGCCTTGTCTCTGGAGAGGGTCTTGATGGCATTCCTGATTTCGTGCTCGAGATGGGACAAACCAGTAAATTTTGCTGGGCTGCATTGAGGGAAGGAGGGAATTGCATTTAAATAGTCCCTAACTTCATTATCAGTAGGAGAAGCCTCAAAGCGCTATAAAGTTGTCTATAGTACTGTTCAAATTCCTTTGCAATTTCTCTGGGGGTGGTTAAAATGGTTCCGAGGCCAGGGAGCATAGTGAAGCAATGAGATGAGACTCTTCTTACCTCTGAAGCGTCATCACCAAAAGGTGGCTGGCTTTATCCCCTTGCTCGATGTACTTAGCCTGAGTTTTAAAGAAGCGTTTCCACTTTTCTCTTAGGATCTCTGCATATTGGTTCCTCAGCAGAGTCAGATGATGCATCGCTTCCTCAGAGGGCATTAAACAGAGAGGCCTCTAGAGACCTTATGTCGGCCAGGAGTGAGTCGGATTATGTATCTTGTTGGCGTCTCCTAGTGGCTGAAACCCTAATGAATTCACCCGGAGAACACATTTCAGTGTACTCCATATCTGACCAAGGGTCGGAATGGAGCCTTCATTATGGGTCATAAAGTGTTTAATAAGGTCCTTAATGTGGGTTACTGTGTGTTCATGGGCAAGTAGCTGGGAATTTAATTTCCAGATAGTGTCTTTCTGGATGTCTGGGACCAGATTAATATCTAACTATGTAAGAGAGTGGTCAGATATCACTCTGGGAGTAATTCCACTCCCTAGTAGACCAGTGATCACTTTCTGGTTAATCAAAAGAAATCAATCTTGGAAAGGAATCTATGCAGTGGTGAGTAATAAGTGTACACCCTAACACTGGGTTCAGAAGGCCAGGAGTCACTCAGCCCATAGGCCTCCAGAAGATCTTGAAGAGATCTCTGGGCAGGAGGATTATTACTCGTGGCAGAGAACCAATGCAAGGTAGTGTTAGTAACAAGATTCCAGTCCCAGCTTGAACCATGGGAAAATTGTTGAAGGTGCCAATGATATGGAGAGTTAATAAAAAATCAGGAAGTCCCTATTGGGACCATAAATTGACCAATGAAGATTTCCCTATGGTCAAACATCCTCCTTATGAAAATGAATCTACCGTGTGTGGGTCGGTGAACTTCCTTGTTCTAGAAATTCGTGCTTCTGGCAATCAAAATCGATACTCTACATTGTGATGTGGAGGACCATGCAGTGTATACTGATCCTATGAAACCCATGGAAAAGATTGTTTTCCCTTCTAACAGGTGCGTCTCCTGAAGAAGTGCAATTTGACACTTCATTAAGGCCAAATGTTTGAGTATCTGAAGTCTTTTGACCCGTGACCGGGCTCCTTTGATATTCCAGAAGACAATTTTCATAAAGGAGGTGTAGTATTATGGGTAATAATTGGGCAAGAGGTAGTGCAGATGTCTCAAGCGAGCTGTACAGCATGGTTCTCCTCCCAACCCCTACATAACATTCCCCAACTATCCAGAACAAATAAACAAAAATAGAAAAGATCGTAACAGCCCCTCCCATCTTGTTAAACTCTTTTAGCATAAACTTGCAAATGAGACCAAAACTAATTGAGTAAATGAATCCCCAGTCCTATTAACTGCACTCCAACCACCTTGCTTGGCATGATGATGTCCATGTCGCCCACTAACCCCATCTGTCAAGTCTCCACGCCCCACCAAAAACAGAAGCTACATCAGTGAACATGACAGTAAATCAGGAGAGGGGTGTTACCCATACCCAGGATAAAACTATAAACAGTGTACAATAACACTGGCCTAACTAGTTTAACATATGACCATTTAAGAAAATATATGACGAGTGCCCAAAAAGCAAAAAGGATATTAGCCTCAGAATACCCTGATATTAAGAGGCACTGCTCAACTCAGTACCTATTGAGAGTCATAAGTGCGGAGAATACCTGCTTGCAGTATATATACCCAGGCTGAAAAGTCCATAAACAGACTTGGAATTCAGAAACTTAGTAGTCAGGGCCTCCATCACAATCTAATAAATCTGAGACAGCCTTAGGATTAAGGAAGAGACATGTCATTGTCTTCAGTCTTCCCTTTGGGGCCCCAGAGATTGGATGCAGAGTGAATAAAGATCCAAAAGAAAAGTCAGCCATAACAATTAAAACAGGCAATCAAAATCAAGCTTCCTTTAGCCCACTTCAAGAAGAATGCAAATCAGGACAGTAGATCTTTGTGATTATTTCACTTTACAGACATGTTTTCACAGTACAGCAACAAAATCACAGAGTGTCGCTTCAGCCTTTCATTTAAAGAGGTCCGGGAACATATGCTTGCAGGTGTCGGTTGCAGCTTCCGCAGTATCAAAGGAATTCCAGTGGTAATCCTAGAGACTTGCAGGGTTGCTGGATACGAACCCTAAATTTGATGCCGGCTGAGATGAGCTTGTTAACAACAGGGTGAAGTGCTGACCATTTTTGGCGATTGTAAATGGTAAGTCCTGTGCTATCCTTATTTTATTGTCTGCCCACTGGATTGCTTGAACATCCTTAAGCTTGGCCATGATGTGTTGCTTATCAAGAAAGTTCAGTACTTTAAGCAGGAAAGGCCTGGGAGGAGAACCTGCAGGGGATAGGCCTCAGGGAGCAATGTGCTCACTCAATAATATACTCAGGCCACTGGGAGAAGGCCCTACCAACTTTTGCAGAGCTTTTGGGCAAAAGAATGGGTGTATTCACTCTTCCCTTCTGACAAGCCCAATACCACTAAATTGTTGCACCCTAATCAGAAAAGGAAGTCAAAGAAGAAGGAAACCACTTTGGTTCTCAAATACAGTAGCAGAAAAGGTCAGAGCCAAAAGGCTGGCCTTCAGAAAATATAAGGGAACACAGCGGGATGAAGATAGGGAGGCAACCAAACTGCCCTAAGGGAAGCAGGTAAGGCAGTAAGGCAGGCAAAGTCCCAAACTGAGGAAACACTAGCACGAACAGTAAAGAAGGTGACAAGACTTTCTATAGATACATTAGTGAAAGGAGAAAGTCCAGAGGGGTTGCTAAGCTTAATGGAGAAAAGGGAGCATGTGAGGAGGAGGACCCTGTAAAGGCATCTATCCTAAATAGATACTTTTGCTCAGTATTTACTGAAGAGAAGGTAGGGCAGGCCCACAGCTCAGCATCATGGACACAGGGGAGGAGGTGAGCACTACTCCCTTCACAAAGAAAGGGTCCTACAAGAGCTTGCTAAGCTCAGGGTGGATAAGGCAATGGGACCTGATGGCATACATCCCAGGGTACTTAAGGAGCTAAAGGAGGAACTAGCAGAGCCATTAGCAGAATTGTTTAGTGAGTCTCTGAGCACAGGAGAGGTCCCAGAAGACTGGAGAAGGGCTCATGTGATCCCACTCCACAAGAGTGGTAGCAGGGAGGAGGCGGGGAACTACAGACCGGTCAGTCTTACCTCAGTAGTGGGCAAGATTATGGAGGCACTCCTTAAGGAAAGGATAGTGCAACACCTGGAATCCATAGGGCACAGGATCCAAGACAGCATGGGTTTACAAAGGAAGGTCCTGTCAAACTAATCTCATAGATTTCTTTGACTGGGTAACCAGAGTGGTGGACCAAGGGGAGCAGTTGATGTCGCCACCTTGACTTCAGCAAAGCTTTTGACACTGTTCCACATAGAAGATTGATAAATAAGCTAGGTAGGCTCAGGGTGGGTCAGAAGTTGGTCAACTGGGTGGCAAACTGGTTGACTGGCAGAAAACAGAGAGTGGTGGTAAATGGTATACAGTCAGAAGAGATGCAAGTCACAAGGGTACTTAGGGATCAGTCCTGGGGCCAGTCCTATTCAACATCTTCATTAGTGACCTCGCAGATGGACTAGAGGGTAAGGCTTGTCTGTTTGCAGATGACACCAAGATCTGCAACAGAGTAGATGATCCAGATGGGGTGGGCAGAATGAGAAGAGATCTGGATAAACTAGCAGAATGGTCAGAAGAGTGGCAACTGGGATTTAATGCAAAGAAGTGCAAAATCATGCACATAGGGAAGAGAAACCCTGAAGCCACTTATAGGCTGCGTAGGGAGTTGCTAGCAGTCACAAAGGAAGAAAGAGACTTGGGCATCATCATCACTGATGACCTAAAATCATCCAAGCAGACCTCAAAGCAGTAGGTAAGGCTAGGGGCGTTAGGGTGTATTAGGGGTATCCAAGTCGTAAGAGGGAGGTAATAATCCTCTGTACAAGACATTGGTTAGGCCCCATCTGGAGTACTGCGTGCAGTATTGGAGGCCACACCTTCACAAGGACATTAACCAAATTGAGGCAGTCCAGAGAAGGGCAACCAAAATGGTGCAGGGACTGCATCAGAAGACATATGAGGACAGATTAACGGAGCTCAATATGTATACCCTTGAGCAAAGGAGGAGAGAGGTGATATGATCGAGACATTTAAACACCTTAAGGGCATAAACAAGGTGAAAGAGTCTAACATGTTTAAA
This sequence comes from Neoceratodus forsteri, assembly GCA_016271365.2. Lineage (NCBI taxonomy): Eukaryota > Metazoa > Chordata > Ceratodontiformes > Ceratodontidae > Neoceratodus > Neoceratodus forsteri. The sequence continues at coordinate 743,112,004 of CM028133.1, read as the reverse complement.
TATAAGAAAAATAGCAGGACAAGAGGACACAGCATGAGATTAGAGGAGGCCGATTAAGGGGGAATGTGAGGAAATTCTTTTTCACAGAAAGGGTGGTAGATGCATGGAATGGCTTACCACAAGAAGTGGTGGCTATGAATACAGTGCAGGGCTTCAAACAGGCATGGGATAGGCATAAGGGAGCAATACAAATGACTATGAATAGATAGGTCACTGACAGCAAAGGCCGATGGCACATTTATAAGGTAGAAAAAGAAATGGGCAGACTGGATGGGCCTTGCGGTCCTTATCTGCCGTCAACTTCTATGTTTCTATGTTTCTATATCCCTCGAGGTCCTCTAGCTTTTCCTCAGCTTTTTAAGCCTCTGCCTGGTATGAGCAATCTCTGGTTCCAGCCTGATCCTCCAGTCATCTAAGGAGGAGATATGGGCCTCATTGTCAGCCATCTAGGTAGCAAGATGTTCAACAGAAGCCCTCATATTGCGGGTTCGGAGGCGAGCATCAGAGTGTGTCTTTCATTGGGCGTGCTCCTCCAGGAATTTCTTTTCGGTGAGTACATATTGTGGCGCAGTGTTTGGAGCCGGGTCCTCTCCTTGCACCTTAGCCCATTTAGCCAGCTTCTTTTCACCAGTGTAGTCGGGTGTGTGTTTTAAAGCGGCTCATTTCATTTATGCATCCATGGTCGACTATGCAGATGAATGAGATGCCGAAGAATGTTGGACAGGTATTCCTGTGTTTTTGAAGTGTTGAAAAGGCCAGTCGCTGCAGATTTAAGCAGTTTGAGTGGGGTAACGAGGAGCCACAAGGCAGAGCAGCTCAGCAGGCAGCCATCACACCAGAAGTCGTTTTTTCTTAACCTCCACCTATATGCTCCTCTGTAGCTTCACTTCTGTGTAGCCATTACCTTACAAGTTTGTGCTAGAACTGCCTTTAGTTCTGCTTTATACCTGCTTAAAATCTAATTGCTCATTCAATTTTAATGTTTTTTTTTTTTTTAGTATTTCTGCTGAATTGTTCTTAAGTATTTCCACTGCTAATGTTGGTCTCAGCTAGCACTACTTGCTGAGTAATTTGCTCTTTTCATCTCTCTCTCTCTCTCTCTCTCTCTCTCTCTCTCTCTCATCCTGATTTATGTTTATTTTTCTCTCATTCCTGACTTAATTTATTTTTTCCTGCTTCTCTACCCCAGCCCTGGTCTGAAAAACCTCTCTTCACCTTCCCCACTCCTAGCTTCTTCCTGCCAAGCCCTCCCCAATTTAGCTTAATCCTTTCTTTTTTCCCCAGCTCCTTTGTTTAATTCTGCTTAAAAGTAACTCTGCCTCTCTGTCCCACAGGCTCTCTGCCCTGATCGGGCACCACACCTCAGGACCCCTGCTGGAACCGCTCCTCTGTCAGCTCCCTCTAGCCCTTTGGAAGCCTTCTAGACTGAAGCTGCAAAGTATGGGCACAGCTTGATCCCAGCTAACAGTAAAGGAAGCCCTGCCTCCCCAACTATCCCCACACTTGGCCAGCTTGACTTATATTTGTCATGGTGAAGGGGTGTTACTTTGCTCTATCTTCCTTACATGCACAGTAACATTACATGCACTTACAAATGACCATCTCCTCAATTTCTCATCTGCAGGTTATACCCTGCCACCACTAGAGGGCCTCGCTCTCCCTCAAATCCATCTTAAAGGGAAGTCTCCCATAGTTTCACACGAATATTTTCCCAGCTCTTTATGTGTAACTGCTGTGTGCTCCTCCAGTTGCCAGCAGTCCTATTGCTGTCCAAATCTAGATTATGAGTAAAATATACAGCCCCAGAAGTTATCAATGTGTTTGTCCTCCATTTTACCATCAATGCTGCTGGAGGATGATATCATCAGAGCAACAGATAATGGTGCTGCACTAAATGCAGTTCCACCAGTAAACCAAACCACAATGTTTGGTTCCCCATATGGAGGAACCTTTAAGTGTTGTGCACATCCTGAAGTGCAGGTTTAATAGGAACTAGGACCAGGTGAGTGTGATGCAGCACTGATTTGACATGTGTATACAGTATTCATATAAAGAAGTGCCTACATGTGTTGTGTTACTGTTTCTGTTAGCAAAACTGTTTACCCAATAAATGACTCTGGGTACAACAAGAGTTTTAAGTGGTATTATACAGCTGTTGTATTATGTTCTGTGTGTGTTAGCATTCTCTGTTTTGATTGACACCAGCAGTGAGAAACAATCTTGCAAACACGCCTTTCCCTTTGCAACTAGGCAGTCAGTGATTGGATGGCTGCTGTAAGGCAATAAAGAGTTCAGCTATAACAAGGAATAGGTTACCAGGACAGCATCAGCTACAGCATATGGAAGAAGTGTAATCTAGTGGTTAAAGCACAGGCACAAGAACTGGGAGACTCAGGTCCAAATCCTACTAAAGCACTTTACTCTCTAACCCTTAACAAGTTCCCCTAACCTCCTTGGGAACTGTGATGGCCCCTCAGGTCCATGACTTTAAAAGTGCCCTTATTCCCATTATAAATCATTAGCACTGATTTGAGAGCTACAGCACTTCACTTTAAAGGTAATGAAAACAAGCTGTGGCAGCCCCCTCCCCACTTTGTAATGCCAGCATTTGAAGTAGGATGTCCTCACAAATCAGCTGACACACTTCAGTTGTTGTAGCTAAAGAAAGTAATCAGTCTCAGCATTAGTAGTGCTCTGTATTTGCTTAGCTCATTCCTCCCATGTCATATGCACTCTTTGTATTGGTATTTCCAGTCAGAAACTCAGATTTAGGAGCATTTGAAATGTAAAACAATGCACTTTATAAAGTAAGTGATCTAGCTCTCCACTTTCAGGCTGCTGAAACGGGGTGTATCATTTGTGCAAAGGAGGAATTCAGTCTTGTGTGATTCTTTGAAAACTGTTCAGGCCTACCTTGTAAATGAATATTCTCAAGGGTGTTCACCTGGTTCAATACAGATTGACTGACTGACTGCTAGATTGACTGCTTGATTGTCTGATTAATTGACTGATTCTTTCTACTTCTCCACAACATGTTGCAACTGTCTCACAGAGAGAAATCAGTAGTACAAACAGATTCTGTTTCCTGTGAATGAAATACTATTATATGTATTATTTGCTATACACATACAGTATTAAGGCTACAAGTACTACTCCCTGTGTAAGCTGCATGACAGAACTGTCTTAAGCCATTGCAAACTTAAATAAAAATCAGGATAGACAGCATTGATACCTTTATGCTTTTTTCTGCACTGTTGCTGCAGTGACATCAGGAATGGGAGGGTCTGTATTACAAGTGACCCATGTGCATGTAATGGAGGCTTGCTTGACACTTTGCTAGCTAGTGTCAGAGCCTCAGACTCTAGATATGTGTGTCAACAGAAGAAATGATTGATCTCTTATTGACATATATACAGTAATTGATGTAATGTATAATAAATGCATCAGAAATATCCAAATCATAAATATACAGGAGTCTTCTCCTTTAACTGCATCTCAATACTTTTCTAATTTTCAAGCACTGTTATTTGCCTGTACCTCCCATAGGAAATCCTCTCGTCTAATTACCTAACTTTCTCTTCTTCCACGTGCCACACCATCCTGCACAGCCCTCAAACACTCCAATCTTGACTCCAAGTATAACTCCTAAGACACTCCTAGACATGCATCCTGCCCCTCTCTCCTACTTCTGCCCTTCTTCTTCTTCATTCTTTCCACTGCCCCTTCCAGCTCCCCACTTCTGCCTTGCCCTTCCACCTCCCCTACCCCTACCTATCCTTTGGGTTAAGGCACACCTTACTGTCCCAGTTGCTTACTCCTCACTCTCCACCCTTACCCTTGTTTCATGCTGTCTCACCCAGTTTTCTGCTTCCTCGATTATCTTATGGCATTGCCCTCATTCATTGCTCCAGTCGAGACAGCCTCCCCATCTCTTTAAATGGGTGGAAACTCCCAACCACCTTTTCTATGCTCCTTCTCATCCTACTGGTTTCCGGTGATATTGAGCTGAACCCTGCTCCACCAACACTGAAACAACTGCCCTCCGACCTCAAAGGACTAAAAGTAATTCACATAAATATCAGAAGTCTCCTGCTTAAACAGGAGCTTCTAAATTGTTGCCTTACCCAGAATTCCTCTAATATCTTATGCCTATTGGAATTGTAGCTTTCTCCAAAACACCTGATGCATCATCATATGGCAAAAGAGGCGGTGGTGTCACTCTGCTCATAAGGCATCCCTCTTGTGCACCTCAACAAGAAAAGAGTCATGTCCAGGTTCATGAACTGATCATTGCCAAATTCTCCTTTCCCACTCCCTCCCTCCTTCATTGGGGTGGTCTACATCTCCCATGGCTAGGACACACTACACTTGCAGAATGCATTGCTAAACTTCAGCTTCTAGTGAGCTCTGGTGAGCTCTTGCTTGTGGGTGATTATAATCTTGATTGGCTCTCACCCTCCTCCACTCCAACCATCTCCAAAATTGAGTCCCTAAACCGCTCACCACTAATCACTGAAACCACCTGCTATAACCCTCATTCCTCTCATCACACCCTTTCAGACTGAGTTCTATCATCTCACCCCACAGAATATCCAATGCAGGAGTCCTTGACCCTGCCCTCAGTGATCACTGCATTACCTATTAGTCCAGGAGCCTGATGCATTTATCTATGTGTCGAGGTCCAAAAGGTTTGATGACTGTTTCTTATGTAAAAAGTGTGTAGAATCCAGATTTACAACTCTTATTCACTCAAGGTGAACATTTTCTTGAAAATGCACTTCTTCAATGAAAAATGAACTGTCGGTAAAAATTGTGTATATTTTAATTAATGGTTCCTTCTTTAATTCAATTCTATAAGCTTTTATTGAAATACTATAGACATTGTAACAAACAGCAACATATGTATCAAAGGCTTAATATTAACGTTATTTATTTTACTCTGTATTTAACTTGAAACAATCAACTTTTATGACGTTTATGAACCTAAGTACAACAATCAGTATTCTAGTTCACTGTCTTTATTTTCTGACATGTTAGGCAAATCTGTCTCATTAATATCGACATCACAGTCACTGTCATCATCTTCTTCATTTGGATTGTTGTCATGTTCGTTCAATTGTTCACTTAAGGCAGGTGGTACAACTTCACATATGAACCACATTGGCTTGTATTTGCCATCCTCATAGGCCCAACTATTGTTCTCTGGCTTCAGTAGTGTTATTTCTGGTTTGTCTGTGTTTTCCATAACAATGAAATATAATTTGCACAGCAGATGTGTTGTGTCAGAGTTGATTTGCATGGTGGCAGCAAGCTTGTGTCTGCTCCTTTGATCTTTCCTAAGGTGTACGTCTTTGTCACTCGGTCAATACTTGATGCTGAATATACTGTAGTGAGCTGTGTTGACACTCTTTACCTTCTGTTCATACAAGGTACACACAAAGCTCTCAATTGTATCATCAGTTTCTTTAGACAAGTGTGGACATCCTAGTTTTCCAAATGCCTGTATGTACTCTGTATTCTTTTCCATAACTGTTAGAGGTTTCACCTTCCCTTGCCTTTGAACGCTGGTGAATAGTCCCACCCTGTCAGTGCATGGAGACTCGGTAGAGCTGCACACACAGATCTGCCTAACTCTGCTGAAAAGCAGGATACATCTATGAAACTTCTTGTGTTATCCCCTGAATGGCCAACATCCATGTGCAGTTTGAGATTATCGTTTAGACTTGCATGATACAGCAGAATGACCAGAATATCAGTACCTCTGCCTCGACCACTACATGCAGATCTTTACCCTCATTCTGACTGCAAATGTAGTGTATGTGTTGCACTACATCAAGTCTTGTACGAGGCTTTTCTATAGGATCCATATATGATATGATATGTGGCAGGTCATCTACAGGAACAAGGGCATTCCATCTGTGCCACATTGGAGTAGCATCTACATTTGCACAAGATATCATCCAGGCAACATCCCTTCTCTTAGCTTGCACGAGGTTTTTGGTTCACAGTTTTCTGTCACCTTATATGGATACTGCCTTATTTTTGGTTTTCCAGATGTATATGGCTGAATGTCTTTCTTGCCAATATCTAGAGCTCTTTTTCTCTGAGACGTTTGAATGCACCTGGGTATAGTGTCTTGTTCCTGTCATGCCATTGGCTGCAATATCTGTTTCTTTACATTTGGCAAATAGTCTTCATCAAAATCTTCAGCCTTTGCCTTTGATGTTCTGCATCATTTGATCTTTGATATTAAAGATGGCCTTGCTTGGTCGTGGGCATCAACTTCTGATCTTTGCTTATCTGTATTTGTTTCTATTGTATGTGTTTCATATTCTTGCTGGCGCTTAGCCATCCATGTGTGTTCTTGTCATAGCTTCTTCAGACCTTTCTTTGCATACAGCTGTCTCCTCAATACTGGATGGTATGTTTTGATATGCTACACCCACAGTGCCATGCAAAATGTCATGACCGTCAAGTGTCTCTGTCATCTCATCATAATTGTCAAAAGCCAAAGCAGTGGTTAAACCTGACTGTATGAGCAATCCATCTGGTGTAGCCATATACTTCTCCATTATATTGGTTGCAACTGCAGTTTTGAGTTCCTCCACAACATGGTAGCTGACACAGTGACCAAACCTGTTCAAAATAGTTAAAACTTTCTTACTGTCTGTCATGGATTTAATACCCATGCCCAACAAGAGCTGTTTTGTGGTTTGATTATTCTCCTTGACACTGCAAATGCTATGTCATCTGCAATAGATTGAACTACCCTCTCCTGTCATTCACTGCCCACTTGATGAACCCGTGAGTACGGTACATAGGAATGTCTGAAGAATGGCTGGCAGTTTTACATTTTCTTCTGTTAAGTCTTCAACTTTAACTTTGATTTTATTATGAGACTATACCTTTAGGAGTGCCAACAACTGTTCTCTTATGTGTTAAGTTGCTTGTGCGTTTGAGCTTCCCTCCAGTCAGCCTGTTTCTTAGCAGACATGATGATTGTACCGCTTTTCTACTTTTGGTATCAATATGATACCATCTTTGAAGTGATCCACCAATTTTGACTGCAAGCTCTGTGGGTTGTAATTTGTTTCACACCCACTATACTCCATAAGAATGCCCATGTACCTTTAGTGAGATATAACAATGATTCTTCTTGCATTCCATTTACAATGTTGCACTGCACATACTTAACAAGTCTGGAAAAGGCAACCTGGTGACTGTCCCTCAACTGACTGTATTCACATTTTCTACCTGTGCCCTTTATTCATTCTGCATTTTTATATACTTGTTCTTACAGCTGTTGTGGTGCTTCACTTCTTTGGCTATGAGATCAGTACTGCCTACCGTCATATCTATTTGTTGATCATCCATTTCTTTTGCTGTGTTTTCTATGCTGTCTGCTGCCCATAAGTTACACATATGTTATAGGTTATTCAAAAGTCTCCTTTGACCCCTTTGGATTCCTTTTCTTGTATGATTTGTAAAATATACATTCATTTGGAAAAATGCTTGATGTAGATGCTGCAGATTCAGACAGAGCACTATGAACTTGGGAACAAAGCAATTTTGCAGGATAACACTTTATGAAATCATTTTTAAAGTTTCATCAGCTGCAAGTTTACTAGAACTCTTATATGCAATAAAGTTCTTGTAGCAGATATAATGATACCCATGGCTGCTGGAGTAACGTTCAGGCAATTTAAGACACACCGTGTTGTACTTTGACAGTGTTTGACTAGAACACCTTTCCTTTCCATCAACTACATTCTCCTAATGAGCATCATTAAAAGATAGTGGGTCCCCATGGTCTGTGCTAACTCCTGGATCAGTGTAGAATGTATCGCCTCTGTGGTTTGTGAGAAACCTTGCTAGCCATATCTGAAACATTAAATAAATTACATTAATGACTAAGTAAACTGAGTCTATTAAATAAATTAGATAAATTAAATAGGTAACTAAGTAAACCACATCTATTACATAAATGTAAAACTTTTAGTTACTCTTAAGAAAGTGCATTTTCTAAGAAAATGTACAACTATGGACAAATAAGAGTTGTAAATCTGAATTCTACACACTTTTTACATGAGAAACAATCATAAAACCTTTCGGACTGAGACACATAGATAAATTCACCTGGCCTGCTCTTTATTGCATAAGAAAGACACAACTGCCTAAATCCCCACAAAATATATCAAATACACATCCCTGCACTTTCTCTACACAAGCTCCCTACTCTCAGATTTATACAATGCAAACTGGACTCCAATATACTGCTGCTTAGACATCGACACTGCCCTAACCCAGTTCACAAGCATCTTCACCAGTATCTGGCACTACCATACCCCACTTCAAAAAGCAAGGGTCAGAAAATGCCACCACCCCTGGATCACCGCCCCAATAATTGCCCTCTGCAAATCCACGAGAAAGCCTGGTTGGTTTTCAAATCCTCCCAAACCACTTACTCCAAACTAAAATATAACACTGCTAGACATTTATGCACCAAAACCATCAGGCATGTAAAAGCTACCTACTTTAAAACCGTCCCGCAATGATCGCCTATCTCATTCTGGAACACTGTTCATTCCATTATAAACCCAGCTCCTAAGTCAGACATTCCCCAGTAAACCTCAATGGCATCAGAATTACCGACCCTCCCAGATGGTGGATGCCATGAACACCTTTTTCACTACCGTGCCCTCCTGGACTAAGCCTCTCAATCACCACCTGCAACAACCCCACCCACAGTCCCCACAAAGAGAAATTTCACTCTTGCTCCTGCATCTGCCGATGAAGTACTGACCGTGCTTCATCCCTAAACCCAACTAAATCGAGCCAAGATGGTCTACACTCCAGTCTCCTATGCCTATTGGTCCCTGCCATCAACCCCACTGACCTACTTGCAACCTATCCTTCTCTACAGGCACAGTCCCTATGGCCTGAAAACTGCCTGCATAATCCCTCTCCACAAAGGTGGCAACCCCAATTTGGAACCCCGCAACTATCGTCCAATCTCTCCTCCCCACCTTGTCAAAGGTGCAAGAACGCCTAGTACAATCAAGACTGAACACTTTCCTTACCTCCACTAACTTCCTCTCCCCTACCAATCTGGTTTCAGGAAGCACCACTCCACCGTATCTGCTCTTCCTAGGTTTACCAGCCACATCTCATCTGCCACAGACAAAGGTCATAACACAGCCATATCATTGACCTGGCCAAGGGCTTTGATTCTGTTTCTCACCCCAACTCCTAAACGCCTCGATAATGCAGGTCTTGCCCCCCAGTAGTACGGTGGTTCAACTCTTACCTTATCAACAGATGTCAGTCAGTCAGGATAACAAACTCCTCTTCCTCCCCACTCCCTATCCTGGCAGGCATCTCTCAAGGCTCTATTCTTGGACCCATTCTTTTCACTCTCTTCATAAACAGCCTCCCTTCAGCCTGCTCAAACTTCCTTATCCACATGTATGCAGATGATACCGTCCTTTTCACCCTGATCCCAACCCGATCTCTATCCTTTCCAGTCTACAACAGGACTTCCACAGTGTTCAGTGTTGGTTCCAAGGAAATAAGCTAAGACTAAATACCTCTAAACTGCCTTTATGACCTTTGAACCTCTCAAAGGCTGACAAAATCCAACCCCTTGCCCCCATTACCACCTTTGGAAGGCACTCCTTTCACTGAAGTCTCATCCTACAAGTATCTAGGAGTTTGGTTGGACCCTCAACTAAACTTATCTCAGCATGTCAACTATTTATCATCATAACTTCACCCTAAGCAATGTATCCTTTATCATAATAGGGACTCTCACTCACTTCCTGTCCATTGGGAACTTCTACCAAAATGATTTTACTCTATACTTGCCTATGCTGACGAGTTTACTGCACTGCCCCATCCTCCTTGCTTGATAGACTTGATTCTCTCTTTCATGCCTTTTGTTGCTTTGCCTCAAACTCTCCCTTAAGGACCCTCCACTGCTCCCTCCTCTTACCTTGGGACTTTCTCCTCTATCCCATCAGCACTTCATACACTCAGTCTCCTTTATCTCCAAATACTGGTTCAATCTTCTCCACTCCTACCTCTCTGGTCACCTCACCCTGCTCCCCCGCATCCTACTCCATCCACTCAAGGGTGCCTGCCCTTCTCCTGTCCAGACCATCCTCAAGCATCAGCAAATCTGCTTACACATATCATCTCCCTCACTTTGGAACTCCCAACCTACCGTCCTCCACAACTCCTCTCGCAGCCCTCTGTCAGGTCTCAGCTACACCTCCTGCTTCCACCTACCTGCTCTCATGTCAACTGACAGCACTTATGCACTGGAAATTCCTTAAATAATAATCATGTTCTGATGTGAAATTGCAGCTTTGTATTCTACCTACATATTTGATAACTCTGCCTTGTAACCCACATGATTACTATTGCATACTGTATTGCAAATTACTACTGTACACTGTCTTACCATGCCAGCGATCCTGTACACGCTACACTGTACTCTACTGCCTCTGCATTTGTCCTGTTTATGCTCTGTAACTGTGTTTATGCTCTGTAACTGACTTTTGCATAAGAAATTTGTTTATGTTTTTTTACCACTTCCCCCATGTTTCCCAGGTCACACTTTGAAATGAGCCTCAGCTCAGTGTGCTTTTCCCGTTACCAAATGTTGAAATAAAACAAATAAATAAAATAAAATGCATTCTGATTCTGAACCAGCATTCTTAAACAGTTGGTGGGTGAACTATTTTATTAAAAATTTCCCTCACAATGTAGAAAACTTCAAAAGTGCACTTCTAATACTTTTCTTTTGAAATTGTTATTTTATAATAGCAATAAGGCAGTCCCAGGAGATAAGATTGACAGTCAGTTAATCGCCCTAGGGACAATATGGCACTCTGCTGCACCTTGTGCCACATTACACCCTAAGGGGAGATAACAGACTGTTAATCTAATCACTGGTCATGCCTTATTCTTAAGTAAAATTAAATGAAAATTAGCTAACTAAAAGTATAATGCTTTATTCCTTAATGATTTTAAAAGTTTTCTGATAAAAATTACACTTTTTCACATGAAGGTAGCTCGCTTCCTGCCACAGGGCATTCCCTGTCAGAGAGAGCTGGACATGGCACTGAGATGTGTGCAACATGGGGAGTGCTTGATTTCCACTGTTGCTAATAAGCTGCTACATGTAGCTTTCCAACAATTTGGACATGCTCAGTGAGTGTGTGTGTGTGTGTGTGTGTGTGTGTGTGTGTGTACGTGTGTGTGTGTGCCTTGTTAAAATGCTGAGTCATGATACTGAAGTGCTGCTGAACTACTGATAGGAAAGCAAGTTCTTTCAAATCTGATTTACTGCTTACCAAAACATCACATTATAGCACATGAGAAGTTAGCAAAGGATCATCCTTAATTAAGTCTGGGTTCCATGCCAGGGATTTCTAGTTGGGTTGCAAGAAGGCTGAGCATGATCTCATATTTACTGTATGGCAACTTACTGTATGCAATGTTATTTTTAAGAATTCTTGAAGTTGTATATTTTGTTACACTTATGTCCATATTATTGTATTTCAATATATGGCTATCGATAATAATAGTATTAAAAGTCATACACTTTTTCCTAATAATAGCATCAATGAAATCCATTGATAATATGAGATCCCATAATACTATTATAATTACTGGTGACCCCCTTTAATGACTGTCTCAAGTTCCTTGTTTCAAATGCCGTAATAACTGGGCAGCCAGGTTATTATGGCATTCTGTTGACATTCTGTGCTAGTTCTGAATTCTTACCAGCACTCAGCTGTTTCAAGCTCACAGATGCAGTGCAACCACTATTAGCAACATGGAGCATTCAACAATCACAGTGAGGGTCACTATCTTTTGACTTGATGGCAGCTTCTGTTTGTTCTCCATGTATTTTTATTGTTTCCTCACTGATTAGCACCAGAACCAGCACCTCCATGACCTGGACAAGAAGGAACCTCTTGGATGAAAACGAAAATACTGTCCTAGTATGTCTCTTGTTTTCTTCTGCTCTTGTCTAAACTCCTTGCACCTGCAAATTATAAAAATACTGGCTATCCCGGTGTAAGATGTTTTTTTTGTTAACCCTCATTGTGTGATGACCAGGTAAACCTCTTAGGCTTCACTCTGAGGTTTACAGGGTGATCACACAACTTGGTGCAAAAAATGCACGCCACATAGCCATTATTCTCTATGTTGTACACTCATCAATAGTCTTACAAAATCCCATAATACTATTGATGCTTCTGCTAACATTCTCATACTATCTGCAGTTCATCAGCTGAGCACGAGTGGGTTTTACTTATGACCACTGTGTACAGTAAAAGCTGGCTTGCCACTGACTAACAAATCATCCATCTCTCTGTCTCTCTACACCCCCAACCACTGCTGAACAACAACAAAAAATAAAATAAAACACAAGCACATGAATTTTAAAATAAAAAGACAAGATCATTCAGGGTAATTTTGGCAATTGCTCCTCACTCTCTCCTGATAGCCCCTGCTGCTTACATCTCGCTTTCTCTCAACCGTTACATAAAAAAAAACACATTTTAAATAAAATAAAAGAAGCTTATGGGGCGTCTATATCAGCAACATTTAGAATGTAATTTTTCAGTCCTGAATCTACTAACCTACTTGTATAAATAAAGTAAAAAGTGAAACTTTCTTGGATGCTTATATTACAAAAATTGCAAATAGAGGACTGGGTATTTCCGTCTATAATACCGTCTTGATGTTCTAGTGACATGTTGGAACCTCTGATTTTCACTCGAGGTTAACATGTCACCAGAACCTCTCGATGGTATTAGAGTCTCATAATACACAGTCCTCTATTATTCTATTTATTTTATACATTGTACTTGTAACTGTTCCTTCTCTCTCTTCCCTCCCCCAGGATGTATCTGGAAATGAGCTGACACCAGATCAGTATGATTCTACCAGTAAAACTTTTGAAATAAAATAAATAAGTATTTGTGCATGGTCTCTTGAGGGTCTACAACATCTGTCACTACATGTCTTCCAAGCGGTGGCTGCAGAGTGAGATGCATTGGAGCACAGTTTCCTGCATTACACAAGGTATTAACTCCCATTGAAATTGCCCTGTTCTGTGCAGTAACACTATGCTGCAGATTTCTGTAGAATTAGGTTTCATCCTGTTGACATTCACTGTACACTGGATAGAACCCCATCTAGCTGCTCAGACCTGTATACTGTACATGCATCATGTGAGATGGGTGTACTGCTGGTGTTGAATGCCTTCACACTACAGTGCAATCTTCAAGAGGCAAAATGGGTTCTGTATACTTCAGAACATTATTGAATCTTGGCGTCCCAGTAGTGCTGAGGGTTGAGGCACTGGACGCCTTACTTCATGCTACGCCAGTGACCCAGGTTCAGGAATGACCTTGGGTCATCGGGTGCCAGCATGGGGGTGGGAGCAAGACAGAGCACTATCGCCCTCTCCTGGTTGGTGGGTCACCCGCCTGTAGTCCCACCATAACTGGATGGAGGTGCAGGACTGGGCGAGGCAGCAACGGAGTGACAAGTTGGTGGGGCATCCCATGGGTGTGATGTGTGCATGCCTCCACATGTGTGCATCACATCAGAGATGCAAGAGCTTAGGGACTGGAGAGAAAATGAAAAACTTACAAATTACAAATGGGGAAAAAAGAACATTATTGAATCTCAGCTCAGTGCTGTTAAATGAGTTTTATTAATGTATTCCTCTGAGTAAGAATGACCTACTCTATGACTGTGGATTGGGCTGACAACAGTGATACTGGCTGATAATTAACCATGTCAGGGGCATCTACATCTCTTGGTAAACCACTGAACACTTTTTGCTTGTGTGCCACTTTTCTCTCAAGATGTTCTTCTATGATTTCTCTTGAGATGTCCCTGTGATACAAAATCTGTTCAGCAGAGGGAACCAAATACTGGTTAACTCATCTTACTATATGCAAGACCCTGCTGTTTCTTAAGCAAAAACAATATGTGCTACATTTCAGACACTATTGTCAATAAGAACATTTTGGAACTGCACTTTTATCAGCAGTCTTCTTTTCCCATTGAAATGCTACAACTTATTAGGTCAAACTATCTGGAGATGCGTAGACTGCTATACTGCTAGATTCAGTAAATACAAAGTAAACATCATGTGGGATTTTTAATTACTTGTTACCCATCCCCAAAAAACACTTAAAAGGGTTGTTATATGGCTGGAGAAATTATGTCCTCATGGTTGAGGAATATAAAAGTAAAGATAATTAGTCTTCCTCATCATGACAAGAGCAATGAGAATATAATCTATTAGATAGTCCGACACCAGTGTAGGGGCTCACTGAAATTATTTATTTAAATTTATTTATTTATTTAATAATAATTAGGAAATATACCTTTGAGCCAGGACTTATTTACAAAGGTTCCACAACATGCATTACAGAGCTGTATTTGGATAAGATACATGCAATACAACGATTTGGACAAGCAGTATTTGGATGAGAACAAGCAATATAATGATTAGTACAAGGATTTCAACAATATGACCTTCATTTGACCTGAAAACAAACAGGCAGCCTCTACAAGGTAGCATTGTCAGGCTAGGCAGCAACATAGGAGAGAATGGGAGGTAGGAGAAAGGGCAGGTGAGGAGGAAAGGATGACGAGGTGGATGATATAGTCCCATAAGGGGTTAGTTACGTAAGTACATTTGCAGGTTATTTTCAATGCAAAGTATTTTCTCAATGCATATTTATATAGTTACCAGGGTGGATAAGTGCAGTATAGCAGCAGGGAGCTCATTTACCCAAGTTGGTGATCTAACAGGAAGCTGCGCTTGGCCTGGTCCTGCAAAAGGTATGCAACCCATGCCCCAGCTACCAGCAGCGTGTGGCAACGGGACCCCCTACCCATGCCACAAACAGGGCAAACAGGCCACCAGATGACATAAACAAAAGGCATCACCCCTAGAATTGAGGTGATACCGGCTCGGCAGTCTAAAGGGGTCTGAGGTTTAGGGCACAAAATAACATTTGTATTTTTTTAATTATGGGAAGAGGTGCCAGGCATATGCAAGGTCTAAAACTATCACAACAGCAGCCCCAATAACAATCCACACTGGAAGCAGATATTTAATGTCCACACAGGAATTGGGATTGTGAAGTGTGGCTTTATTCTGACAACAAAATGGCAAATTACAGACAAGATGGGCCCCAAGATTTGATATTTACAGGCACAGAAACAGACTTTTCTTCCAGAACAACACTTGTTAGGGCAATTTCACAGCTTTTACCACACACAGTTTGAACTGTCCATCCCTCTGTACTAGGAATATCTGAACTTTCCTTTCAAACAAAAGTGCATTTCTTGTGGGAGTTGCCACACACTTTAGTACACACAGTTCCAACTTCCTAGCAAAGTGCAATTTTGTGGAGTTGCTACACACTTTAAGAAAACATGTGTCCTGGAGCAATGACATCCGTTAACATTCCCCGTTTAAACTGGTGCCCATAAGTGAATCAGCCCTGACCGAGGAATCAAACTGGGGTTATGCCCAATCCTACCCCACGCCTCAGTCTCTGCCCTTCCTTCTGGGTTATACCAAACTGGATCCTTCATTTCCCATTAAATGCCAAAGGGCACCTGAAACTTTAACTTAAACATTCAGCACATTGTTGTGGTGAAACAGGGGTCCTGACCAGTGTGATCTAGCCTTATCTAGGGCACACACACCTCAGACCAACCCCCAAACACAGCCCCATGAATCTGTACTTACAGCTTGGTTGCTTTCTTTTACAGACATGGAAAACTTGAAGGAAAAAACTCTCTCATTCCAGGTAGCTTTTCACAGATCCAGACTGCACACACTTTCTCTTAGCAGCTGAACCACATTGGGATCTTTCAGGTGATTGCCCTTGGCACCACTGGAAACACAGTCTCTTCAGACAGGTCTCCACCACTTCAGTTTGCACTGATGCTGAAGGAGGCAGTATAGTGCAGTGGTTTAAGGCTCTTAGCTGCAAATCTGGAGACCTGGGTTTGAATCCCACAGCCCTCACTTGCATACTGTGTGACCCTGAGCAAGTCACTTAACTTCCTGTGTTCCCAGGTTTCACCTGTAAACAAGCTTTCAGCTTAGTGTGTCTCGCCTGGTTAAACATTGGAAAAAAAAAAAAACTAGGGTGAGAAAATGACTGAGGTCCTTCACCCAGTCAGCCACTGGACTGACCAGCATGAATCTCACTCAGAGCTCCTCTCTGTTAAAGTTCCCACTCTGAACTACCCTCTGAACATTCTAAAACTCCACAGAGCAGCTGGTTCCAAAATGGCTTATGCAGCTGTGAGAATTCTAAATGACATAATCCATTCTCTGCCCAGGCAAGTTGAGTAAATAATGATGTCATCTTCCACAGCTCCAGATTCTCTCTCACCTTCCTAGGGCTAACCTGATGGGATTCTAGTAATCCCAGGGACTGGGTGGTTACAGGTACTTGCAGGGATTTCATGAGGGTACTCTGGGTGTGGTGTTTGTGATGAGCTAGGCAGATAAGTGAGTTAAGAGGGGAGAACAGACCAAGGAGGGTCTTTTTGCAAAAGTCTTGTTTGGTACTTGATTCATGGGACAAGAGGTAGCCATCCTGTATTGATGTAGCGGTCACAGGTGGAAGTAAATCTGTCAGCACCCTAGGACTAGGCTACATGCTTTGTTAAGGACTACCTTTACTCTGTGTAGAATCGAGTATGTGGCTGCACCGTAGGCCACTAGCCCGTAGTCTATCACAGGGAGGACTGAGGAGGTGACTCTTGGTTGTCTAGCCTCCTTGGGCATGTATGGTTTGTGTCTATAGAGAATACCCAGTTTTGATTTACCATTTTACAGCTTGGTAAATGTGCAAGGGAGAGATTGTTATTGAGGTAGACGCCTAGATATCTAAAAGTGTTAACCTGTTCCAGGGCTTTGCCTTCCTGTTAATTTTATGTAAATAGTCCTTCCCATACTGTTATCATTATCATGCTGTCTTAAATTTTTTGTGCCAGTGTGTTGAAGTTCTTGTCCACTCCCACCCCAAAGCAGTCTCTTGCTATTGTTCTTGATCTGCTTTGTTTTACAGTTATACACCTTGTAGGTTGCACTTGCAAGATGACCACTTATTTTATTTTTTCTGCAGTAGGAAGGTGTAGCCGTAATGTCAGAGCATGACCCTGATTTGTGAACTTGTAAATGGAGATCCACAAGTACAGCAAGAGGTGGCAGTGCTGTAATTATTTTATTATTTATATTTAAATATGGTGATGAGCTTGTGGCAAGAATGAACACAATAGGAGACAGTCTGCTTGGTTGGCGATACCTTAATTACTCGTATCTTTGAGGTCAATTGGCAGAAGGATATGAGTGAGTGACTGGGATGTGTGTGAGCAAGTGGGACTCTCACTTCAGAAATGGCTCCAGAACTGTAGGCAGTTTTTCTTAACCAGTAGAAAATGGGTTAAGTATTTGATAAACCTTAAATGATACAGAGTGAACTACAAAAGGAAGTGGGATGGCTCTAACTGTGTAGCTCACAAGGTAAGAAAAAAAAAAGATAGTGGTTGGCATCTTTTTAAAATTTCTAATGATGTGCTGGCACATGCATTTGGCTATGTAATGGGGCACTTGGCATAGGCACTTTTTAGGTGGCATTGTTGTCTCATAAATGCCTACCTAGACAAGTCTCTTAGCCAATCAGAAAGCTGGAAATACTTTCCCATTTTCTAACCTTTACAAATATAGTTTCTCTCTATGCACACAGTGAGGGTTATGTTCCCATTCACTTTAGGGTTTGCTATAAACAAATTCCATTTGTGTAGGGAAACTGAAAGGAAATAAATAGTCCAGATTTCTCTAATTGCAATCATTGTACAGTTAGTACCTTTACTGGACTAACAAGTACCAGATATGTTTTGAACAAAGATGGTAGTATACAAGTTTTGAGGCCACAGGTGTTCCTTCATTAGGTGCAATGCATTCTGAACAGATGAAGTTGAATTTACACTGAAAGTTACATTGTTTCAAAATAACTTAATTGGTTTTCACACTTTAACTCTAAACTCTGCCAAAGCATGAAGTCCCCGTCTTACACAACTCATTTCTGTCACAATCCGTCATAATCCCCATTTTCAGAACCACTCTCTCTACTGGACTAGGGTCCTTGCTACTCACCACAACATATCATTGATGCTGGTACTCTCCCTGATGCACCCAGTGACCATCATATGATTTACTGTGTGCACAAAATTCACCGCCCGGAGTTCCTCAAAAATTATCCAAATCAGGTCCTTCTGATCAATTGACTTATGCTCACTACACACTGATTTGCTTTCCGCTGACAGGTCCCCTATTTCTACGGCCAGTAATATCAATCAAGCCCTACAATATTTCCAATCAGAATTTTTACTAGTCTGGGATCAGCATGTCCCACTCAGGAATACCAGGGTCAGAGGTTCTCACCTTCCTGGATTTCAGCTCAACTTTGGCCTGTTTCCAGACATGTGACCTGGCATGGAGGTCTTATAAGTCCTCTAGCACGCCGAAGCAACCTTAACTCTTGCTTTTGGAACTCTTGTACTAGAGCCACTAGGTTAGCTAAGGCGGAGTTCTTTTCCTCTACATTTCAGAACAATCTAAGCAGCCCTTCCAAGTTCTGAAAAGTAATACATGCCCCCACCCAATCCCTCCCTTTGGCACTCAGAGCGCCAGCATTATGGTGCCAGGTAGTCAGTGTGCCAAATGTGGGATTGCCCCTCCCCGAGGTCGCCCTCCCCAAAGTAGGAATCTATAAGTAGGGGATGTGGGGGCATAGCCCCCACAAGGGGATGAGGTGCAGTCCACAAAAAAGTGATCAGTGACATTGCCGATTGGTGCCCTAATTGCCTGGTACCAAAATGCTAACACATTCTGAGGGTGGAACCGTCCCCCACCTCTGTTCTTAAAGTGTGTGACTTCACCTTTCAGACCCTCATTCTGTCACCTCAGCTTTCAACTCCTATTTCACCACCTATGCTTCCTTACTTTCTCTGCACACTCCCGCTATTCCCCTTCCTCTTTCTCCTTCATCCTCCTTCTTCTCCCTTCTCTTTGTTGCTCATCACCTCTGCTCTTAAAGCCCTCCTGGCTCTCAACCCCCAGAAAATTGGGAGCCCTGATGGGCTTGATCCCAACTCCTACACTCTCTGCACCGGATATTGCTTTGCCCATCTCCTCCCTGCTCGACCTGTCATTCACTCCTGCCTCAGTCCCAGATACCTGGAAGCATGCAACTGTCATTCCCTCCAAAAGGAGGTGACTCTACCTCTCCTGGAAATATCTGCCCAATCCTTCTCCTCCCAACCTCATCCAAACTTCAAGAACATAGTTCTATCTCAAGTCTTCCTTTCCTCGACTCCTCCTCCTTTTCACCCCATCCAGACTAGGTTTTGCAAACATCACCCTCCACTTCCTCTCTCCTCAGGCTCACAGATTACATCCATTCTGACATGGAACAAGGCCTCCTCACTGCCGCCATCTTGTTGATCTAGTGAAAGCTTTCAACACTGTCTCCCACCCTCTTCTCTTGGACAACTAAAATCAGTGGTCTATATGACACTGCAACCAGGTGGTTCAACTCCTGCCTTTTAGGTAGATCTCAATCAGTGAGAACTGGAGATTCTGTCTCCTCCCTCTACCCATACACACCGGGTTTACCAAGGTTCTGTCCTTGACCCTTTGCTTTTCTTCATATTCCTCAATGACCTCCTCTCAGTAGCTCCTCTGCATCCATCCACATGTATGCAGATGACATGGTCCTGTTTTCCTCTGGTTCTTCTCGATCAGAGTTAACATCCAAGTTTCAATTTGATTTTGACATTGTCCTGAAATGGTTCAGGGCTAATCAGCTATCCTGTAATGCTAAGAAAACAGTTTCCATGTGTTTCAGCACATGACAGAGGCTTCTAGACTCCTTCACTCCCAAATTCCTCACCTTCGATGGGGGAAAAATTGATGACGATCCTCATTTAAGTATCTCAGTGTCTGGCTTGATCGCCACCTTGGTTTTACTTAGCACATAGATGCCATGTACAAAAAACTCCACCCTAAGCTCAGTGCACGTTATAGGAACAAAAGCTGTATTCTGATATCTGTCCACGCCAGGACATCATCACTAAAATGATCCTCCCCATTTTTAATTATGGCAACTTAGTCTATGGTGCTGCACCTAAATCCAACCTGGCCAGACTGGATCAGCTCTTCCACTCCTTTTGCCATTTTGCCTTGGCCTGTCCCCCCAGACTCACCACTGTTCTCTGTACATTGATCTCTCTCCTCCCTTCCTTGAATGACCACCATCTCATCCACTAAATTCTGGTTGACTTCGCTCCTCCTTACCTCAGCTCTCTCCTCTCCTCCATGTAATCTCTCCATAACTCAGGTTATCATTCTCTTTACTTCCTCTCTTCCTAGCTGGCCAATTTGGTTTATCCTTCCACCTTCCCTAATCTTTGGAACTCCCTCCACTAAAAATTTGCTCTGCTACCTCCAAATGCTCTTTCTCTCTCTCCAAGGCCACACTGCCCTTTCTGTAAATGTCCTTAGCCCCATTGCCCTGCACTTCTCATCTACTCCGACCTCTATACTTCTGGCCACCCCACCTCTCCCTTCCCCGCCACCGCTTCCTCCCACTCCCTACTTCTTTCTCACTCACCTGACACCCAGTAATCACTCTTTCTACCCCTTCCTAATCCTCAACAATCTATTCCCCCACCCTACCAACCATAATCTGTTCTCTTCTGCTCTCTCTTTACTCCCACCACTTCATTAACTGTTCACCCCCAGCCTCTCTTCTCACCCTCCTCAACTTACTCTCTGTCCTACCCTTTCCTATATGTGTGATGTTACATTCTTGTGTGTGCCGGTACTTTTCACTTCTGATGTTTAACCTGCATTATTATTTGCTCTAGTAATGTATATTATTGTACATACTGTTTATTGTTGTATTGTTATTACTGTGCTTTTACTTGTTTGCCATATCCCTTTACCCCTCACCAGGATACATCTGGAAATGAGCGCCACGGCTCAGTGTGTCTTTCCTGGTAAATCACTTTTAAATAAATAAACTTATGACAGGCATGTTTACATAAGGAGTGGGATATTCAGAAATGCACCAGAAGCAGGCACAAGGGCGGCACAGTGCAGGTACACTGCGCAGTTGTGCATCCAACGCGATATTCAAAAGCTGAGCACCAAGGCAAGTGACAGCACAAGACTGCTGAATATTGCAGGGATGCACCATAGCACAACAAGGGCTGTGCCAGGGAGCAAGTCAGCATCCAGAACCATGGTTGCTCAATGGAGCAAGGCAGGAAGTGCAGAAGCACAACATGGGCAGGGCAAGGGACAGAGGTGCATGGGCTATAGCACAGGGCACCTGGCAGTGGGAGCAGGCCACAAGAGCAGGACACACTGCCACCACAGAGCAGGGGATGACTGAGGGGGCAAGGCAGTGCACGCCGCATGCCCTGACCACACAATCCACTGCAGTGCATGGAGGTGGCGTGACACCCATGGCCACTGGCAGGCAGCCACGGGCAACACCCACAGGACAGCATGGGACATGGCACCAGGACCAAAGCAGACATCGCAAGCCAACAGCACACAACACACCAGCCACACAGCCCAGCAGGGAACAAATGCACGCCACAGGGCACATACACACAAGCCACTGTGTGCAGACCACTAGACACAAACCCCAGGCAACCACTAACGTACACACAGCCACTTATGCACACTGCTGCAGCATGGCACTAAAGCCAGCTGCAAAGCAGACACAGACACGGATGGCTACCAAAATAGAAATGTATTAAAAGCAACAACCAACAATAACAAACTATGTACAGATGAACAGGGATAGGGGGCAGGGAATACGGAGGCCACAATCTGGAACGTAGGCTGGGAAGGGGGGGAGACAGGGACATAGTAGGCTGTGTACAATGGAGGAATCGGAGGGGTGTCAGTGGAAGGGAGGGTGATGCAGGCCAACGGGCCCCTCAAGAGGTCCATGACTGCCGCGCCTCTGCCGTCTTCTCCTCTGTGGCTGGAGCAGGGCCTCGTGATGATGCGGGTCACTGCAAGGGTGGCCATGGTGACCCTCAAAATCCTTTTCAGCAGCCTGGTATGCACATCCAACAGATAGGCACCTAGGACAAAGGAGGGACATTGATGAGTGCATACCCACATGATCATGTCCACCCACCGTGCGAGGCGGACAGTGGTGGCATGCACCCTGTAGGGGCACACAACCTACCACAGCATGCTTGCCCACACGAGCCGCCATCTCGATCATCCACAGCCATGCACACCACCACCAGCCATGCGCAGCATGCCACAGCCATGGCAGCCAAGTGAATGGCCATTGTGTGGGCTGTCAAGCTTGGCTGGGACACAGATGCACCCACAGCCACCCACAGCAGCCACACACATGTGCCCAGGGTGCAGCATGTGCACGGACCATGCCGGGAACCACGGCATGTACTGGGCATATGCACGGGACCTGTGGCCCACCCCTACCCCACACAATAACATACACCACCAAAGTGCCTACCTGCAAGCTGTGGCCTGACTGGTGCCTGACCACCTGCATCTCCGGCTGGGCAGCATCCCTCCGATGAGTGACACCACCGGCCTGCTGCCGTCCAGCAGCGGCACCTGCCATTTGACTCTGCGCCGATCTTCAGAGACTAGTAGGGAGACAGTTAGAGACAGACATCATCACCAGGCAACAACACATGGGCCCCCAGCACAGTATACCCCATGACCCAGCGATGCGCGGCATTGCCCATGGCACAGCACACCTATGGTGCACTGCCATGGCCGTGGTGTTACCAGCCACTGCCCCCACCCACAGCATCATGGCATGACACCAGCTGGCAACCCATACAACCCGACATGGCATGGATGAGGATATGTGCACTCACCTGGCTGTGACACAGCACCCTCCGGACTTGTGCCTACAGTGTCCTGAGATGGTCCAGATCCCTCTCCACAGGTCCCGTACCTGTGGCAGCACTGCTCCCTGCTACAGTGCAATCCTGTGGCCTCCTTGAGTGCATCTGCCACCCCCTGCCACACCTCAGTGAGCAGCTGGTCCAGGGTACCTGCCCATAAAGGGCACTAATATGTGGCTCCACCAATGCCACCAGGTTGATCAATTCCACCTGGTCCAATTGGGCACTCTAGGAGTGCTCTATGAGGCATGGCTGTATCCAGAACCGCAGAAGCATAATGGCGCTGGTGAGTGCATGAGGCGCATGTGTGATGGATGTCGCGACACGCCTGGTGATGCGCTGCCATCCCTGATTGTGCATCGGCAGGATATCGCCAATACAGCTGGGGACAATGCTGGCATGTGCCGCGGGCACCGGGGATCAAGGGGCACATGAGGGTCAAGGGTGGCATGCGCATTGTGCGCATCAGTGCGATAGGGCATGGTGCATGATAGGGTCCAGTGTGCCCCATGAGGCCATGTGCCAGTAGCGCACGGGTGCCAATGGTGTACAGTGCATGTGCAACACATGCCCATTAGCGGTAGAGTGTGTGCTGCCTGTAGCACACTGTGCGGAAGCACCACTGCCGGACGCGACGCCAGTGGTACGATGCGCTGTACCATGTGGACATGGCGCCACAGATGCGCCATATACGCAGATGAGCAACTCCACTGTGCACTGTGCAATTCCATGATATTCAGCAGGCATTTGCAGATGAGCTGATCGGCATATCCGAGGCGCATCCGAGGCATTTGCATCTCATCACAGTTGCGCATTCCTCATTTGCATGTGATGCACTATAAAGGCACCATGTGGCAGCACAGGCATCAGACCAGTATTGCATCCTTCACAGGTAGGTCACCAGGCACTGGGCATGTTGGGACTGTGGTGTGGGGAGGCCTCGTGTGTAGCAACCAGCACTAACCACATGTCCCCACCCACAGGAACAGGATGTCGGAGCAAGAAGAAGTTGAGGAGCAGAGGTCTGCATGGAAGCGCAGGCCCATTTCACAAGGTTGAGGCGATGTCTATATGACGCCTACCTGGACCAGAAGCTCTTCCTGAGTGGCTCCTCAGGCACCCAGCAAGCCAGGGCAGAAGCATGGATGGATGTAGCCAGGGCCGTGAATCAACAAGGCGCCTATCAGAGGTTGGTGCAGGAATGCAAGAAGAAGGTGGCACGGACTGCAGGCGGATCAAGGAGAAGGTGGCAGCCATCTGGCGTATGTGCCACCACAGGCAGTGAACAGCCTGAGGTGCCACAGCTGACACCGCAGGAGGAGCTTGTGGCGGCGACTATGCGGTGCAGCACCATTGAGGTGTTTCTGGTGGTGGATTCCAGATGGGGTAGCCCATCACTGCATGGTAGGTACAGCAGTGCATGGGGATGTGGGTAAGGTGCATTGGGGCAGGGGTGTGTGGTGGTGGCACGAACGTGTATATGTTTCCTTACAGATCCAGTGTGCCTGCGTGTGGATGCAGGGTGGTGGTGCCCACCCTGGGTGATGTCAGGGACTTGGAGGAGTGCCCATCCACCTCCATCAAAGTCCAGGGCCGGACCACTACAAGACCCACCACACTGTCCACATGGATGCCTGTGGCATGGGCGCGGATGATGCCCAGGCAGTGTTTCAGTGGGATGCCAACTATGGCGCCCAGTATGCTGAGACGGTGATTGGGGTGGGTCTGCGCCTGATGATGACAGGACCACTACCCAGGACAGTGATGATGCCACACAGGGGAGGCACCCTTACCATGCACAGGACATAGCGGCGCTTGATGGTGCACGGAGGCATTGGCTGACCCACCAGCCGCACCTCCTGGTGTTGCGATGGCCACTGTACCTATGGCACAGTCCAGCCCATCTAGCAGTGGGGTGCAGCCTCCCGGCAACGCATGCACACAGTGGCTGGAGAGGCAGCAGTGGTAGCAGGGACGGTGCAGAGGGTGGACTGGGTGCAGTGTCCACTGCCGTGTGCACAGCGACAGTACAGGCCCATGAGGCCCCCACTGTGCAGCCCCCACTCTGCGTGGGGGTCGTGCCGCAGGGCTGCACAACCTCCGCTGATCAGCATGATGCCCAAGCTCACTCGAAGGCGCCGACCTGCTGGCCGAGCACACCCTGCCTGCTCAGGGCATCCATGGAGCAACAGATGCAGGTCGTGGCAGAGGTGCGGCACTCCACACTGAGCTGCACCAGTCCACAGGGAGGTGTGATCGGGACTTTGAGTAGCTCCTGGCTGAAGCCACACGCATGCGGAGAACACGACTGCAGGCCTGGATCAGCTCACCACTGCAGTCACGGCCGGCCTGGCACCACTGGCCACCCTGGTGCAGGGCCGCTCATGCAGTCACCGCGAGTGCATTTTCCACCCTCAGTCCTGGCGTCGTGCGACCCCAGCATTATCGTCGCCAGGATCAGCTGTGGACATCCCGGCACGCCTGGAGGGCCTATTCGGAGCCTGCAGATACCTGTGAGGGACCGGCTGCACCTCACAGCAACACGCCTGCGGGTACGCCCATGACACCCCTGTGGCCGCCGCACAGCCCGCGCCTGCTGGGTGGTCTAGGAGGGCCATCCATGTGTCCATGGTGGCTGTGCACCTGCGTGGTGGTCATGATCCACCGCCTTCCCCATCCGCTGTCTGCCACAGCCCTGTATGCATGGAAATGTGGTGTGTGCATGTACATACCTGGGCCACGACATCCAAGGCCGCACATCATGCCGCCTTGTGCACATCCTCCAACCGCTGGCCACCGTGGCATGTGCATGTTGATGTTATCACAGCACCGCTGCCACAGTACACCGGTGTTCAGCGTCTGACATACGCCTGCTATGGCCTTGGTGTGTGTGTGTGTGTGTGTGTGTGTGTGTGTGTGTGCGTGCCCATGTGACTGTGTCTGTGTGTGTGGGGTTGTGTGGGGCTGTGTGGGTGGGG
Source organism: Neoceratodus forsteri (assembly GCA_016271365.2). Lineage (NCBI taxonomy): Eukaryota > Metazoa > Chordata > Ceratodontiformes > Ceratodontidae > Neoceratodus > Neoceratodus forsteri. The sequence goes on along the minus strand of CM028133.1, from coordinate 743,085,986 downwards.
TCCACTGTTCTGTCAGGGGTGCTTCCATGGTGTCCTGTCCCTTGTCCGCTGACACCCCCCTCCAGCTGTGTCTGTTGTGGGGCCCTGCCAGCTATGCCTGTATACCGTGCCCGGTCCCTGGGACATGTATGTGGACCTGTTCACCTACCTGCATGCACCATAGTGCTCCTCTGCAATGGTGTCCCTGTGCGCTGGGCCATTCTGCGCAGCAGGGTTCCCGTCATCGGGGGTCCCCACCACCGCTGGGGTCAGGCATCCACAACGCCCACACTGCTGTTCCCTTGTTCCCTCTTCGACCTCGACAGTTATCCCATGGTCAGTGGCCATGTTGTGTAGCACACAGCACGCCAGGAATAGCCACAGGCCTCAAGGGGCTGTACTGTGGGCACCACCAGACCTGTGCAGGCAACGGAAACATGCCTTCAGCAGTCCAAACACATGCTTGATGATGTTCCATGTGCTGGCGTGTCCCTCGTTGTATCTCTCCTGCACTGGGTTTGACAGGCACTGGTATGAGGTGAGCAGCCAGGGCCTGAGTGGGTATCTACTGTCATCTGTGGGGAACATGTTGGGTTAGCACGTTGGTCAGTGTGGCTGCCCCTCCCACACAGCAAACCCTCTACACCCCATGCATAGCATCTCCCCATGCCCTTCCCTGTTGTGCAGGGCTGCCTTTTCTGCTGCATACTCACCTACTAGGTGGCCGGTGAGGATGCCCCACTCTCAAACCTGCAGCACAGTGCAGAGTGCCAGATGAAGGCATCATGTGCCCCCAGGGTGAGTGGCACAGACATTGATTATGCGCCCTTGGCATCACACACTGCCTGGCAGTTGACACTGTGGTAGCCCTTCCTGTTGATGTAGGCCCCCTCTGGCCCAGTGGTGTGCAGATGCCTACGTGGGTGCAGTCAATGGCCCCTAGCATGCCAGGCATATGTGCAACCCTGTGGAACTCCTGCATGTTTGCTGTACACTCCACCTGTGTGCTGGGAAGTGGATGAATTCCACAGCATGTGGCAGCAGAGTGTTGAGGAATGTGTGAGGAGCCATGACGCAGCTGACTGGGTTATGCCTGTGGTGTCCCCTGTTGGTCTCTGGAAGGTGCATGTGGCAAGCAGGCACATCACGGCCGTGACCTTGGTCTCCACTGACAGGGCGTTGCTCCATCTTGTGGGTTCCTGCATCTCATCACTGCACAGCTCACAGAGCTGCCTCAGAATAACCTGGTTCAGGTGGTACCGCCCACGATATCAGTGTTGCTGTACTGTTGAAGGTGATATGGGCATGGTACCACTTGTTCCGGCATACTGCTGCGGGCCCTTCCACAGCCATGTCGCTCAGCTGCCTGCCTCCTCCACCCTCATTACGCCTCCATCTGGAATAAGGCACTGGCCATGGCCCAGCCTGTCCGGCCCTCCCCTCTCGCGCTGTCTCCTGGGCTAGCCCAGCTTTATGCTGCTGCCTGGGCCCCTGCACTGAGTGCACTTCTGTGTTGGGGACCCACACGCACGGGTCTGGCCTGCCCACAGGCTCGGTCCAGGTCACACACCCTGTCCCACTGCCCATTGTACCTCCTGCCTCTGTGACTGTCCTGCACCCCTGCTGCTGTCCTGCCTGGCCAATGGCCCTCACCCTGTCACTGTCTCACACTGTCTCTGTCCCTCACTCTTCTCTCTCTCTGTCTCTCTCTCTCACTCTCTCCTTCTCTCACCCCTGCTTCCCTAGGCACAAGCCACCATCCCCTGCTTGCTCCATCCTTTTATAGGCTCAACTGTCCTCTGGCATGTCCCTGTTGCTCGCACTTGAGCCATTGGCCTCCGTTGAATGTCACACTGCACTGTTTATTCATGGCTATGCCCCCCTGCACTTGCTTTGCATTCATTAGGTTGCGCATTGGCGCACTATGATTTGCGCTGCACATTGTCATCCACTGAATACTCTCTTTGGTGCATGTCTGCTGTTGCACTGGCACATCTCACTTGTGCCTTGAGAAACCGCTTTGAATATTCCACCAAGGTGTAAAGTGCTGATGGGGGTGGCAGAGAGTTGTCAATAATAATGAAATGTGTCTGAGGAAGTGCTAAGATATTCATATAGGAAAAGCAGAATAAGTCAGGCTTTAGATGAACTGAAGTGTTAATAAAAGTGATTGTGAAAGGTTTCATGGCAGAAACATGGGAAAGGGAAGCAGCAGTATATTGAAATACACATAATACAGGGAAGGCAGAATACTGCAGAATGATGAAAATAAGCTGGAAATGAGAAGGATGTGTAAGCAATTAGTATAAAAAGTACATGCTGAGCAAAGATGATAACCCGTGATATATTTCCTCAAACACCTATCCTCCAACAAACCATCCCCTAACCTTTCTAACATAATTATCTGTAATAAACTTCCAGTAGATCAACATAATCATGAAATGAGATGAATAAAACTGTGCAAAGATGTAAGATAAAAAATCAGAAGCTACATACTGTATGTGCCTAAACCACCATCAAAAAAGCAGAACAGTGTAATAAAAATAAATGGATAGCACTCATGTAAATTAAATAATGTGGTTTACCTAATTCAATGCAAAAGTGCAAAATAAATGTCATGTAGAAACAAAGGAACCACAGCAAACCAGAATGAACGTTCAGCTGTACTCAATATTAAACCACAGTATTAAACCAGGTAATCAGCACAACAATAGAACAACACATTTCCTAACAAGATCTCTCTCTCTCTCTCTCTCTCTATCTCTCTCTCTCTCTCTCTCTCTCTCTGTCACATCTGTCCTACTACTAAGAGGCTACTTCAGAAACACACAGTGTAGAAGGATAGGAAACTTAAATACATTAAGTCAGTTTACTCTAAACATCATGGGCTCAATCTGGACACTGTATTTATGGCACACTTTGGACAACAATCATCTATTTTACTAAATAGCACTTATTCACTTGAGCCACTCATATAAAACATTAGCCTACCACTATTGTATAGGTAATGTATTCCTCATATGAACAAAAACCAAACATTCCCTAAATAGTTACTCTTGGATATCAACAACTTATATAAACAAAAGCTGAACACACTACTAAATGGATTTAAACAACTTTCACCCTTCTATAACACAAATAGACATCTCGTACGTTTGGCCCCGGCTTCAGCAAGATGTGAGAAATGCTGAAAGATAAGGCAGTAGTGGTAGAAGTAGTAGATTGGGAAGAAGCATAATAGGATGTTGTAACGAGGATGTTACAGAGGAGATAGCATCATACATGAGACAGGTCAGAAAGAACAAACAACACAAGAAGTCAGACTGGTTCTCCGGAGGGCTGGAGAGGCAGTAAGGGCAAAAAGGTAGAACTGCAAAAATACAAGTGGAAGCAGAGTGAGGCCAACTTGGAGGACTATCTAAAAAGTTGAAAGAAGCCAGAATAAGGGTAAAAGGTTAAGCAGAACAGCCCTAATGAGTAGAATAGCAGAGGGAGGCAAGAAGGAGACAGGAACTTCTTTAAGTATAGTACATTATGGAAAAAGGAAAACTAAAGATGGTATTATCAGATTAAAGAATGAAGGGGGATGGGTGGAGGAGGATTGGAAAAAGGCCAATATTCTAAATTGTTAAGCTTGATCAATATTAATCTGGGAAAAGGGGTCACTACCAGAGTCTGGGATACAGAATAAAGAGAGGAGAAGGAGGGCTGTAGCTAGGACCAGTCTCAGAATAAAGGGTGCTCAGGGACCACACAGGGACCACAACATTCTGAAAGTGGACAAAGTGCTTGGTCCTGATGGGTTGCACCTTAGAGTGCTGCAGGAGGTGGGGTAGATGACTGGCAGTGCCATTAGCAAATGTATTGAATCACTCGGTGGAGATAAGAGTGGGTCCACACTGGAGGGTAGCTAATGTAGTGTTGCTTCAAAAGACTGGGAACAAGGATAACATGGAAAATTGCAGTCAGGTCAGTTCTTGACTGTAGGCAAGCTATAGGAAAAATCAATAAGGAAAGACAGTGGAATTCTCAGAGGCAAATGGGTTGCAGGAGAAGAAGCAGCACAGTTTTGAAGCATGAGATCTTGCTAAACTAATGTTATCAACATATCTGATTGGGTCACAAACATGGTGGACAGTGGCCAAACAGTGGATGTGTTTATCTTGACTGTAACAAGGCCTTCAGTTCTGTTCTACACTGAAGACTAAAAATAGGGTGACCTGGGGATGGGGTGCAAACTGACCAGGAGTATAGGGAACCTTCTTGGGCACTATGCAGAGGCTGGTCATCAGAGTGGTGCACTCAGAGGCACGAGTGGCATACCACAGAAATCAGTTCAGGGGCTGATAATCTTCAATATTATCATTTGTAGTATAGGAGAGGGGATCCAGAATAAGATGTGTCTCTGTGCTGATGACACTAAAATCTTGTGACTGAGTGAACACTAAGGAGCAAGTTAGAGAAATTAAAGAGACCTGAAAAAAATGGAAAGTAATCCAGATAATGAAACCGAATTTCAATAAAAAAAGCAAAATGATACATTAGTAGAAGGAACCATAAAACAGACTACTGTATAGAAAGAGTAAAGGGTGGTTCCAGACAACTGAGAGAGGAGACCTTGAGGTCATCATTACTGACCATTTGCACATGACCACTAGGGGGTGGGACGGCAAGATATTGCAGTGCTACCCTGCTCTCACTGCTTCCTTTTGCTCCTCACTTACTAAATTCCAAAACGTTTGGCTAAGTCTAAAGCATGAAACTTGGGCTATTTTAATTTATAGAGACTGAATGTGTACTTTTCTACTATAAAGCAGCAGAGTGACTTTTATGCACCAAAGGTTTGAGTAGGACTGGCTGTTAGTGTTGACGTTTTTACGAATACCTATAGAGTTGAGAGAGAGAGAGACAGAGACACCAATAAAAAGGTTCTTCTTCAGGAAATTTAAGACTGTAACTCTAAATGTTTTTGACAAACAGTCTCTATTTTATGTCTTTTAGTAGCCTGGAAGTTGTATGAGTTGAAATTAGAAGCTTTGCATTTTGCAGTTGGTTGGTGGGTTGCCTTTTCTGGTGTCGCGTATTGCTGGAATGGTGAAAATGTGTCGCACTATAAATGCACACTACAAAGATAAGCGTATGAGGAACCTGTATTTCAGGCTTTGCATTGTGGAGAGATAGAACCACTGCATCTTGGGCTGATACGCCCTTTTAAATTTTAACAGGTATGCTAGCCTTGCCTAGGGACCTGGGAATTAAAATATTGAACTTGGCTTTTGTTTACCATGCTCAGAGAACAATTTTGTTTGTGTCTTTCAGGTGCTGGAATCTCTCCTAGGATTGTGACTGGTGGAAAAGGAAAGGAGGGCGATGGACAAAAGCTGCTGAAGTTTTCACACTCTAAACTATAAAGTACTGAGAATAATGGTGTTCATGCTTGTAGAGTTGAAAGAGGATGGAAAGGCTGATGGCAGCAATGCTCAGAAATTCTTTGATTTCACCAAAATCATCTCCATGATCCCATGTATGAGGTGATTATATCAGGTGCCCACAAACTTTTGAAAAACTAGAGGAATGGAGGTATGTAATGTGATAGAGTTGCGTCTCTCAGTAAAGGTCAAACTAAAGATCCATCAAATTTAAATGGACTCCCAGTGAGGAGAATGGAGTAACTTACTAACATGGGAAATGGGACTGGTGACTTACTCTGAGCAGTAGAAGCAATGTTTAGAAAAGCCTGAACATTCTGATTAAAAAGGTAAATACCTTCCATGCACCTGATTAAAGGCGTAAGGTTCTGAGTGACCCCTGAACTTCTAATGGTAGGAGCAAAAGTTGAAAGAATGCGTGTATTTTCTTGGACTCTACTGTTCAATTGAGCCATTTTGTATAAAACTAAATAATTCAAGTTTTACAAAGGACTCTGAACTTTGCTCCTAAGCAGTGCCTTTTAATCTCGGATTGCCCTGGGATTTGTACTAGGGTGTTTGTGGGACCTTTAGTGGGACCCTTGGGGGCCATACTTAGCAAGGTTCTCTGATGCAATGAATATCACAAGCACTTTGTCCCATTAATAGCTTTAACTCTGGAAGTATCTGCAGAGCTTTTAACCTTGCTTTGTAAGTCATTGGCGTTTTGAGCATAATGTTATTCTTATGCTCCACTGAAACTTCAGCAACTCGCTCTTCAGCCTTATGATATGTACTGAATATGAGATACTTTAATGAGATTTTAATATGGTTTGGCACTGCTGAGCTTATTGAAGTATGTTTCTAATGTTATTATTGGATATATGCATTTAAAGAGCCTGGGAAAGAGGTGATAGAGACCCATACAAAAACTGTATCATAGTTATTTATAGCCATATTATGTATTCATCTTTACCTAAAATTAAAATGAATGGGCCTCTGGACACGAAGGAACCACATTTGCCTTTTTGTTGGGTGTTAGGACTGTTTGTGTATTTTGAGTCTAGTTATCAGGATGTGTTACTGAGTCCATGGGACTGTCCTGAGAGCCATTTGGTATCAGGGCGGAACAACTTTATTTACTAAGAGTGGCCCCACCTGTGACATGGAGCCCCATTATGCACAGCAGGAGTGGTCAATAGGAGTAGCTGGAACTGGAGCAGTCATGGGGCACAGAATGGCATGAGTTGCATGGTGCCCCAATGGATGTGCTTCAGGCCAACTGGCTATTAGAGAGGCACAGTTGTGACACGGTGTGGATCGATGGGACTGGACTGTGACACGGAGGGAAGGGATCAGATCAGTTCCAGAACAATAGCTTCTTCCTGCTGCTTTACATTGTTTCATGTAGATTTTACTTGGTAGAAGGTTAATTCTTTTCTTTCTTACTACTTCTAAGGGCTAGCAGGGTGTTGTTTTGGGGCTGTTGGAATTTTGAAACCTATTTTGGTGGCTATAAGTGGGCTCATTTGTTTGATGTTTAACTGTGTAGCAGGATGTGTTTGTGGAGGCCTATTTCTTCTGATTTAAAACATATTGGTGTGATTTTATAGGGCTGTTTCTTTGAACTGAAGACCCATATCTTCTAATTTCAAGCCTATTTTGATGTGTTGTTGGTGAGGCTGTTTGAATTGGAGACCTGTTTCTTTTGGTAGCAAACCTATTTGTTTGTGCTTTGAGTGGAATTGTGATTGCTTTTTGCTGGCTTCACTAGCTGTAAAGTTTAGTGCATAATGAAGGAAGGGTGCTATTGGTCTGACTAGGGCCTCAGTTACCTGAATGTTTCTGGAAGGCACGGGCTGGTCCCACCCACTTTGACCCTCACCCCACCCACCCCAGGTCCATGATTTCCTTTATACCAGGGTTCTGACATCACTTCCCAAACAGGCAAAGGACATGCACCTGTCATAACAGATGCATACATCCAGAAAAAGAACAGCGGCGAAAGAAGAGTGACGTTTATCTCAGTGGAAGAGAAGTAACTGCAAATCAAGGAGCTTTATTGTACTTCTTGCATTGCTATTTGCATTGTGGAAAGGAGGAGTAGGAGTTTGAAGAAGGTGGTGCAATAGTTACTTAAAGGCTCTATTTGGGTGTGGACAAGAAGGATAGGAATGTAAAAGCAGTTGCTCAATCTATCTAGACATGTATGACAAAGTGGGTAAGGGAAATTAAGAAAAGGAGAAGAATATTTTGCACTGATAGAGGGGAGAGGGAGACTTGGGGAGTATTTGGTATCCTTCATCTGGAAGGGTGGGGGGTCGCTGGTAGGCAACGAGAGCAATGGGTTGTGGTAGGCTGCAACAATCATGTGTGCACCAGTCTTTCTAAAATTGCCTGGAGAGTGGGGATGTTTAGTGCAACCACACAGAGAAATTAGAAAGGAGATTGAGGGTCTGCAGGAGGAACTAAGACAGTTAAGGCAGACTGGAGGCGGTTTAGCCCAATACTCGAGAGAGAGGAGGAGGGAGATGAGGAGGGCAATTTGAGCCAACAGTGGTGAGGAGAGGGTCAGAAGAAGGAAGTGGAGATAAAGGGCCCAGGCCAGGAAGAAAGATTGCTGGGGAAACCAGGACAGGAGACAAAAGACAAACAGAAGGAGGAGACAGGGACTTGTGAGGGAGGAGAAGGGGCAACAGTCATGGAGTGGAAAGGAGGAACAGGTTACTATGAAGAGAAGTGGGCATTCGTGAAGGTTCTTCAGAAAATAGTTTTGCACTGCTAGAGGGAAGGTGGAGGAGGGAGGTGATGCAATTGGAGGAGTAATTGATAAATGCTAGGACCAAACTGGAGCGGGGAGAAGTTCTACTGGGAGGAATTGCAACAGGGGCAAAAGCGGAAGTAATGTGCAGGAGGAAGAAGAAGAGCTGGGAATGAGAGATGGAGATGAATGGAAGCAAGCAGGGAGTAAGACGGTGGAATCTTAGTGCTGGGGGATTCAATACTAAGAGGAGTCAGGTGGGGTAGCAAGGGGAGAGGCATAGTCACATTTGGGTGGAGGCCATGCCAGGAATGACAGCAGAAATGGTGGGGCAATCTGTTCTGAAATATGCTAGAAGGGGTAGGGACAAGCCTCATTTAATTATACATCTTGGGATGAATTATCTGACTGGCAAACGGTAGATATAGTCAGAGGAGGTTTGAGAAACTAGGACAAATATGTGAGGGGCAGGAAGATCAGTAACTTTTCAGAGATACTTCCAGTGCCCCAGGCAAGCACAACAAGAAAGGTGAGAATAGAGGAATTTAATGGATGGCTAAGAACCAGGTGTCACGCTCAAGGTGAGGCTGTTGGGGGTGGGGAGGGACCTGGGAGGACAGTAGTCTCTATGCCAAGGACAGACTACACTTGAGTGAGGAGGGAAAGAAAGTGTTGGAACAGAGGATGAAGGAGTACTTAAGAGGAAGTTGTGAATTTAAACTAGGAGTGGGGGTGGCAAGTGGGCAAGAGACATGCAGAGACCACAGGTTGGGAAACTACTTGAGTGTACCCCATAACAGTAACAAAGGACAAATGGCAAGTACTATTGGTAATGCTTGTAAAGAAGGGCAGGATGGGGAGGTGAGGGTGGAAGTTGGTTACCCTTAATGCTAGGAGCCTTGGGAGGAAAACTGCAGAGTAACAGGTGCTCATGGCAGAGGAGAGGTGGACATTGCAGCCATCACAGATACATGGGCCACCCAATACAAGGACTAGGACATGTCTGTACCAGGGTACAGATTATTTCATAGGGACAGGGTGATTGGGAAAGGGGTGGCACTATATGTGAAGGAAGGACTGAAGTGTGTAAGGGAGGAAGAGGAGGAGGGTAGTACAGGTCACTTTGGATGCAAATCCAGGATTCCAGAAATAGGATTCTCAGAATGGGAGTGGTGTACAGGCCGCCTCTCAGACAGAGAAGTTAGACAGGGAACTAGCGGGACAGATCAAGAGGACCTGCGAGAAGGGTAGTGTGGTGATTGTGGGGACTTCAACAGGAATAGAAGGGAGCAGGTACTGCTGGATGCCTTCCAGAATAGCTTCCTGCTGCAAATGGTCAGTAAACCATCCAGGTTAGGGAATACCCTTGACTTTGTGCTTGCAAATGGGGACTTTGTGAGAGAACTTGTAGTGGAAGAACGCTGTCAGGGAGTGACCACCACTCAGTATGGCTCACATTGGATATGGGCAAGGAAGGGTGGAATCCAGCACAAGAGTGCTGGACTTCAGGAGGGCTGAATTTGGGAGGATGGGGAAGTGGTAAAGGGTACCTGGCCAGAATTCAACATAGTGTGGCACTAACCAGAGGTGGGAGCTCTTAAAGCTGGGGATAGTGGAGGCAACAAAACATGCAGCAAGGTCCAGAGCAAGAAGGCTAAGGATAAGAAACCTAGCTGGTTGATCAAGGAGGTCAAGGAGGAAAAGAGCTGCCTTTAGGAAGGTACAAGAAAACAGGAGGGGAGGACAGGGAGGGTACCTGATGGAATCGAAGGAGGTGACACGGGCAGTAAGGGGCCAAGGCATCTCACAGACTCAGGCTGGCATAAGGCATTAGGAAGGGGAGAAGGACTTCTTTAGGTACATCAGGCAGAAAGGAGCTGTAAGGACCATAGTAAGGATTAGGAAGGAGGAGGGTTGGGTGGAAGCAGGGTGCGATAAGGCAGAATCGCTAAATGATTACTTCTGCTCAGTATTTACTAAGGAGTAGAAGGGGTGATACCCAAGTGGGAGGAACAGCAGAAACAGGGGAGGGGTGACAGATGGGAAATCATGCAGGGCAGAGTTCAGGAGGGTTTGAAGGCACTGAGGGTGGACAAGGTGCCAGGCCCAGATGGCACCCACTCTGGGGTACTGAAGGAGCTGGCAGAGGTCCATGTGGGACCTTTGGCAGACCTAGTTGATGTCTCACTACACTCAGGTGTGTACCTCAGAACTGGAGGATGGCCGCTCGGTGCCCTTCACAAGAGTGCCCCAAGGATAAACGGAAACTACAGACCAGTGAGCCTCACATCAATTGTGGATAAGCTGATGGAGACTATCCCTGAAGGAGAGGCTGGTGGCTCTCCTAGAGGCCAAAGGACTACAGGACAGCAGACAACATGGCTTCATTCATGGCAGATCCTGCCAAACCAACCTGGTGGAGTTCTATGACTGGGTAACTGGGCAACTGGACAGGGGCCATGCAGTGGATGTCCTGTATCTGGACTTCATTAAGGCATTCGACTCAGTGCCACATGGGAGGCTGGGAAGTAGTTAGAAGGCACATGGGTGGGTGCAAAGCTGGTGAGATGGGTAGGCAACTGGCTCCAGGAAAGGCAACAGAGGGTGGTGGTGGGGCTCTCACACCCAAGGGTAGTGATGAGAGTGTTCCACAAGGCTCTGTGTTGGTACCAGTGTTGTATGGGATATTCATTGCAGACATCTCATTGGACATCAAGAGCAAGATCAGTCTGTTTGCTGATGATACCAAGATGGGAGCAGTGGTGGACAACCTGGGGTGGTAGGAGTTGCAGGATGATCTGGCAAAGCTTGAAACCTGGTCAGACACCTGTCAACTGGGGCTTAATGCTAAAAAGTGCAAGGTGCTACATTCTGGGGTAAAGAACCCAAGGAGGAGTTACCAGCTGGGGAGTGCAGCTAGCCCAGAAAGAGGAGGAGAAGGATCTGTGGGTGCTCATTACAGGGTCAATGAACAACTTGGCACAATGTAGGAAGGCAGCTGCAAAGGCCAACAAAATGCTGGGTTGCATTTCAAGGGTATATCCTCGAGGAGGGAGGAGGTGATTCTGCCACTGTATAGGTCATTACTTAGACCGCACCTGGAGAACTGCATGCAGTACTGGTGCCCATAACTGAAGAGGGAGATTAAGTTACTGGAGGGTGCAGCATACAGCAACAAAGATGATCAAGAGGCTGGGGACTTATCATAGAGAGGAGGCTGAGGGAGTTGAGCGTGTACTCTCTGGAAGAGAGGAGGGACAGGGGACATGACTGAAACCTTTAAGTGAATGAAAGGAATAAACAAGACAGGTATAGAGGGGCTGTTCAAAGTAAGGAGAGAAGGGACACCAGGGCCATGATATGAGACTGGAGGAGGAAGGTTCAGGAGGAGATGAGGAGACACTTTTTACAGAGAGGTTGGTAGCTGGGTGGAATGTGTTACCTGCAAAGTGGTATCCAGTAGAACAGTGGACTGCTTCAAAGGGATGGGACAGAACAAGGGAAGTGTCAATGGGGGAAGGGTGGAAGGAGGGCAGCTGTAGAATAAGGGTGCTAGCTGCACATTTGAACAGACTCGATAGACCTCTAGGCCTTTATCTGCTGGCCAATTTCATATGTTCATATGTTCGTAGTCTTGCTGCATGCCTGACAGTGGCCGACAGGAGTAGCTGGATGAAGGGTGATCCACGGGCACAGAGCAGTATGCACTGCCTGGTGCCCTAACAGAAATGTCTTAATGCCAGCAGGCCCTACTGGCTTCTAGGTAGGATCAGAGTGGACATGGTGTGATCAGATGAGACCCCTCTTGAAACATAGTTACATATAAGTGCCTCGGATTGGCCAATAGGAATGGCTGGATAGGAAGTGGTCTGCAGGGAATGGAGTAGCATGTGCTGCATGGTACCTTTAATGGTTGCCCCTATTATTGCAGCATGTCTATTTGGCTGCTGGGTAGGTACTGATGGGACAGGATGTGAGTGGTGGGGGTAACTGCTATGTTGCCATTTTGGCCTAGTGGCTGTCTTCTGGCCTTTAGGAAACCTGATCTGGGCTTATTATTATCAGTTTGACTATAGAGATTCATTTACCTGACTCCTTGTTATTATCTAGTTTATAAAATATACATTCTATGTATTATGATGTATTGCGATTTCAGAGTACATCTAATTGATATTGAATTTTTATATTGTCCTTGTATGAAATGTTTGTAACTGTCAAGATATTGTAATGGCTTTTAGCTGAACAATAAACATTACTACTACTGCACTTACTACTCATGACCACTGCTCAGTGCAAGAGATCATGAATGAAGTCAAATATACAGACAGGATGGTGAGTACTTTTTGCTCCTCTCTCCCTTGCCACCCTATTGTTAAGATGTCTGAAAGTAGTACAATAGTAGAGCCACTGTACCAAAACCTGTCCAGGGAAGAATGGCGTTAATTGAAGGAACTTTTAAGGAATGTCACAGATAACAAAAAGCCTGTGGTTAAGGGTGGTGCAGTGGTGATACAAGACCCTAAGAAATATGTGGTTGAAATAGAAAGACAACTCTCAGATGCTGTGGGTTATAAAAGGCTTTCATGCAATACACTTGCAGCATTTAAAAACATTTTGTATGATCTAACAGAGAATGCATTTTCTGAGGACTGGATACATGAATATACAATGCAGTATCTCAAAAATGATTTCCCAGTCACCCTATAGCTGTAACATGGCCTATGGTTCATAAATCTGTGAGGAACTCTCCTGAGCTGCCAATAATAATCAGTATAGGGTCGCTTACTGAGGGTCCCTCCAGATTTGTGAACCAATTTCTGAAACAGATAGTTGTTAAGACACCAAACCATATATGGGACATCACATATCTCTTAAGCAAGACAGAAGGAGTTGAGTAGTCATAAAATTACTGCTGCCTGGCATAGATGTAACCTCCTTATTTACATGTGTTAGACATGAACAAGTTATGATGGCCAGTAAGTATTTTCTAGAAAGAGACCCAGATATAATACTGCCCTCAAAGAGTTTATTTTACTGTTGTTTCACTTTGTGTTAACTCACAATTATTTTTGCTTTGATAAGAAATACTTTTGCAACAACAGGGAACTGCGATGGGGAGGGGGTCTGGCCCCATCATATGAGAATCTTTATTGGCATGGTGGAAGGAACCCGTGGGATCCAATATTCAAAAATGCACAAAGCAGAGTGCAAAATTTGCACTCCGCCTTCTGACAACCCAGGTGCCTGAAGATGCTATGATTCAATGAAATAGTGCACTGGCACTATTTGACTGAACATAGGGCCTTCTTGGCCCAGTGCTAAGCCACTTAGCACTGTGCTGACATGGTCCTGAAATAGGGTGCCACAGTGTCTTATGCCCAGGCTAAATTTCCAATATTCAAATGGTCCCATGCAAATGAGTCCACTGGGCATGCAAGGTACTAAGGGGCCATTTTCATGCCCATTATGGGCTCATTGCAAGGTGACTGAGGCTGGTTTGTGCAGCGTCAACCACCCAATTGCCTGGACCCAGAGTAGCTATCCCTGGTGCTAGTGGTTCCCTCTCCATCTGATACTACTCCATAGGTCCCATACATAATTCCCTGGTGTCCAGTGGTCGGACCGCACTCCACGCCTGGTAGTGGGATACCCATTTTATGGTGACCAGTGGTCCCTCCTCACACCAATGTCTGTTTGATGTACAATTTAATATTCCCTGGTGTACAGTGGTTCCTCCCCAACTATCCCTGTCAGATATGAAAGAGAAATTCCTTTTGCAAGGAAATCCTCACCCCCAAAACAAAGCGCCTGCCTCGTTCCCTAAGAGGCAACAGATTTCTAGAAAACTTAAAGTGATCTTATGAGCTCAAATGGGCAGACTGGGTGGGCCATAGGCCCTTATCTGCCAACACTATCTATGTATCTATGTATCTGTGCCCCCAGATCATCCTTCATTGGTGGTAAGTGGTCCACCACCCATGGCACCAAATCCATCATCCAGTCCCCCACCTGACTATTGGTGCCATGGTCACTGGACAGTGAGTGACACAACCCTCCACACACCATCTTGGCTGCCCATTATAGGACAGGAGCAGTGTACAGCTATTTATAGTGTGCTTCCTATAAATAAGCTGCATGCTTCTGCTCCTGTCAGATAGCGCAGTGGCTGAGATGGTGTGTGGATGGCTGTGTTGCTTGCCGTTCAAACGACAGTGGCACCAGTAGTCAGATGGGGAGGCCTGGGGTGGGTTGTCAGTGCTGTGGTTGGGGAGATACTTACCACCACTGAGGGATGGGCCCTGGGGGCACAGATCACTGTTAGGGAATGGGGGCAGGGTGTTGTTGTGGGGATGGGGGACTTCCTTGCAAAGGCATTTCTCTTTCATATCTGATGGTGATCATGTGAGGGCCACTTGACAACAGGAATAATATTGTACATTGAGGCAGATATTGGGTGTGGGTGGAACCTCTGGACACCAGGGAATATTAAAATTGTGCATTGGACAGTAATTGGGTGGGGGAGGGACCACGGCACTTCGGAAATTCTGTATGGGACATCAGGCATGGGTGCAGGTGGGGGGTTGGACCACTGGGCACCAGGGCACTATTTAGATTGGAACCAGCATGAGAGGGGCTACACTACCTCCACCAACTGCTAGGACTGTGCAGAAGTGCATCATAGTCTAAGTAAGCAGTATATGAACCACACAAGGGACTATGCAAAATGCCATTCTGCAGTGCAGATATTCTGAAAACTGGACTGCACTGCATTCAGGTCCTTGCCCATTCATTTGCACTATGCCCCATCCTCAGCCTGCCCAGGCACAAACCCTGTTTGCCCATGCTAACTGGGCTTTTGAGTATAGGAAATCATACAGAAGCCCAGTTTGCGTGTGCAAACTAGGATTTGCAACTTTGCAAACTTTTGAATATCAGGCCCATTTTGTTTTCTGTCCGAGCTCCACTTCTGACACATTGTTGCCTGGTTTTGCTTTATTGATGACATCCAGTATGTCTGGGGTGAAGGTTCTGAGAATGTGATCACCTTCATGGTCTGGCATAATAAAACAATATGAACTCGGGATGTACCTGTAGGGCTGACAGGAATACAATGGATTAGCAAGATGTGAGACTAAGTGTAAATGAAGACATGAGGTGCAAATCTCCCTTACAGGAAACCCATATCTAGCAACACCTTACTCAGGGTGGACTGCTGCCACCACAGAAGCCTGGTTGACAGCATACTGTTTGGGCAGTTTCTGCACATAAAAAACTGCAGATCAGAAAAGTTATCAAAAGAAGTTGAAATACTGCTGGCCAGGTTCTTGCACCATGGCTACTCTGCTTCAGTGGTCAAAAAACCCTTGAAAAAGTAAATACTATTGAGAAAAGAACATTGCTGCATAAAAAAAACACAAGTACAGAATGACCAGACTGCAAAGGTCACAGCTATGCCAGTCCATAAAATTGTCAGAGAAAGGTGGTCCATCCTGTCCCAGGATGAGGAACTGGGCCTTTAATGGGTACAATGCCATGCATCTCCATCTTGCAAGGCACTAGCCTTAAAGAGTTAGCTTTAAAGAGATAGTGTACTGCCTAAAACTAATATTCCTTTTAAAAAGCAGTCAACCTTTACATTTTACATCTGAGGTACTTTTTCTTTTCCCTTTGTTTAATTAGAAGATTGTTTCCTGGTGTTAGTAGGTGTGCTGTGTGAAACAACACTCTGCTTGGCAGCTGTCATATCTAGCTCTGTTCCAACCATTACAGCATCAGTATTGTGACCTCACTGACTGTGACACCACTACTGCTTATGAACAGCCACCAGTAGCTTCAGGTCAGTTATCCATGATGTCATTGTCAATGATATCACAATGCAATAGATGTAGGTAGGGGTGCAGGGACAGATATGTTAGCTGCCAAACTGAGAGCTAGTCCACACATCCAACACAATATTATCACATAATAAACTTCCTCATGAGTAACTGGAAAATGAAAATACTTCAGAAATAAAAAGTTACAACTTACTACTACTTAAAATGTCTTATCATTTTCCTGTGCATCTGTTTTGGTTCCACTAGCTTTTAAGGACCAGCTGTATGATGCCAGTTCAACAGTTCTTTTGTTGACCAACATTACAGTGATGGATTTATGTTAACCACACTTTCTGGCTTCCATATAAATCTAGTTGGAGAAAAGTCACTGTTCATCGGGGTTTCGCCCCTGCACCCACCGAACTTATGATTATCAACTCTGAGTCAGAGTTGATTCAGGGAGGGGTGCAGGACTGGAGGAAAGGATGCCGTGTCCCTGGTGAACTTTACTTTCAATGTTGTCTGCATTGATGTGTTCGCTGTAAACGCTTCGAGGTGCAGAGAGTATACCTTAAGGACCACCTGGTAATCAGCCAATGTCAAGATACTAAAACTCAGAGGCCTAGAGACTTATGCTATTAAGGCTTCTTTTGTTGCAGAAAAGGCAACATTTACTGGTATGCCTCTACTGGTCCATTATTCATGCACCCACTAACAGAGGAGGAATACCCACTACATGAATTTGTGGACTGCCAGACCCAGTTTGTTCTATATGTGGCTTGGTATGTAGCTGTGGCCAGCTGAATGGGGCCAAACAATCCATCCCTGAAGTATCACATCCAGGAACCCGTCAAAGCAATTTTAAATCAAAATATAAACAATGGCCTGAGTGCACACTTCAGGGGCCACAATTCTACTGCCAGAGATTTTAAATTCAGGACACTAGATGGATCAAACCTCTCCCTTGGGGAAGGAAATACAGAGAATCCTGTTACAGATGGAAACAAAATGGATCATGAGTAGAGATGCAGCAAAACTAAATTTCACCAGTGAGATTCTGGCGAAATCACAAATTTTGCCACCAAAACATTTTACCGAAATTCACGGTTTCGCTGATGAATTTTGCATGTACGAAATGAGAAATTCTACTGGAAAAATTGTAATTTCACCCACAAAAAGTGGAATTTTATCCATGGGTGGTGGAATTTTGCCGAGAATCACGGAATTCCATGTTTTCAGGGCAAAATTCCACATTTCCGAGTGAAATTTACGATTTTGCCAGTGGAATTTCACATTTTGCACCTGCAAAATACTTCACAAACACACGAATTTCACAAACTATTTTATGGAATGAAATCTGCAGATTTCACACTGACCTCAAAGGTCTCAATGACCAGTCATACTTCAAACACTTCCTTTAACTTGAACTACATCTTTGTGTGGTTTGGCCTATACTGTTGTACATACAGTACTGCTTGAAGAAGAATGATTGGTTCATGTGAATATATTTCTTTTCCTTTGTGTCTGCCTGAGTGAATAACACCTGGTCTATCTTATGCCTTAACAAACTCAAAGTATTTTGGCTATTTGAGACCAGCAGCTTGATTGGCCATTTATAGTAGTCTTTTGCACATTAGTCAGTTGACAAAACAAAACAAATTTAGACTGCAGTATAAACTGGCCAATATGTTATTTCTTTTTAAACCCCCAATTTGGTCAATGTAATACAACATTAAAGAGGACAGGAAATCATTTCTAACTGACAACTGTTTATAAAGTTCTTATTCTCAGAAATGATATGCATTCACCTAAGGTATCCCAATTTAACTGTACCTCAATAAAATGTGATATAAAAGCTGTATTTTGCATTGTCTTGTTCTTATTGGCAGCATTCTGTTACAGTTCTCTTCATGGAACAGTAATTTGGGGTTTAATTATGTCATGGTTTGTGCACAGAACTCTAAACAGGGTTTGACAGGTCAGCACCTCATAATTAGCATTCTGCACATAAATCGTGACATACTAAAACTCCACATAAAGCGATTCATGAAGTGAACTATAACAGAATGCTGCCCATAAAACACAAAAAATGCAAACTACAGTTTTACTATCACTTTTTTCAGGTACCATTAAATATGGATAGTTTAGAGAATGCATATAATTTCTGAGAATAAAAACTTTATAAACAGCCACCAATTAGCACAAATTTCCTGTCCCTTTAAGTTCAGATTCGCTATACCCTTTTGACCGATGGGACTCCAATGTGGTTAAGACCAAGTTTTGTAAACAGAGCTATTCTTTTCTTGTTTATATGATGTTTTCATTACTCTCTGATGCTCTTTTGATTTTCAGCATCACTATCTTTTGCTGTTCACCTGAAATGTTTGAAATGTTTATAATGAATAAAATCAACTCATGTCACAAAGGAGGGGTATAAAAGAGAGACTGCTTAGGCTAATTCCACCCTCTGAGGAATTCTTGGTCAGAGGCAATGCATATGGGTGTTGGCTCAGTGTTGTTCATGCTATAACTGCCTTAATGCAATAAAATACTTTTGGTGTTGCCATCTCCATTTTTTTTTTTTTAGCTGGAATGCATAGGAAGGAGATTTGAGAGTACAGTAGGATGAAGGACATGATAGTGCACTTGCATACGTCCATGGTAAGACCAGACTTGGAGTGCCATGCACGGTTTTGGAGTTCCACCTCAGGAAGGGAGAGACGCATAGATCCCATACAGAGGATGACTATGAATATGATTCATGGGCAGCAAGGGAGGTCATATGAGGAAAACTCCAGAAGGTAGACCGCAAAACTCTGATACAAAGTGCCAGTGTGACAAAAACAGGCAGCTAGCCTGACAGTGAAATGCTGGTCATTTGAGAATAGGTTGACAAACCTCAACATGTATGCAGTGGAGGCCAACAGGGGGGCAGTATGATTAAGACATACAAGATCTTGCAAGGAGTCAACAGAATGTATTATAGGAACTTGTTCATGAGGAATGAGGAACAGTGCCTAGAGGACACAGGTGGAAACTAGTGGGGAGGGAGAGATTTGGGGGACTGAGGAAGTACTTCTTTAGAGCAGCAGCAGCTTTTCATTGCCACTGGGAAGGGAGCAGCAGGTGGCATCTTTTGGTCACAACGACAAACAGGAGCGGCTGCCAAACCACAGAGATGGCACAGATTGACAGTGGCATTTATTAGCCACAAGGCGAGAGGGGACAGGAGATCTCCGTCGGCACCCTTTGGCCAAGAGGGGACCTATGCGCAGAGGCATCAGGACAGCAGTATTTTGTCCTACTTACTCCACTTTGGCCCCTGACCTTTATTAAATGTCTATGGAGGGCGGGACAACACCAGGAAGGACTTCATTGGTAGCTATTAAGGACCATTCAGAGCAACAGAAAAGGGCTGATCACTTGGAATTTGACTAAAAGTAGCTAAAAAACTGGGGGGAGAAGAGGGGATTGCTTGATTATTTGAACTACAGCTGGGCAAAGAAGGGAACTTTTATCGTATCAGTTGCCAGGATATAGTTATAGAGCCTTGCTGAAGGGGCAGTATCTGCTTACTGGCTGTCACTGGTACAGAAGGAAATTTCTGATTGTTGAGATATTTATGTTTGCCTGTCATTTAACTAAACTGAGGGGTAGTATCTGCTGGCATTTAGGAAGGGCTCTAGACTGATACCTAGGGGTTCTTTCTGCTTGTTTTTCAGGGAATCTTGACTGATCAGAGTATAAATTGGAAAGGGACAGTAAGGGTCAGTGCTTGTCAGGAAACACACTAGGTTGATTGTGAAACCTACAGGAAGGGAGAGACTAAATCTTGTCTGAAAGGGCTTTTGATTGACTGGCACATTGCAAGTCAATCAAGAAGGGCAGGAGAAGGAAAGAGAAATGAGGAGAGCAAGGAGGAACCAGCTTGGACTGGGGGGTCATTGCAGATGGGACTAGGGGATCATAGAAGATGGGGCTGGCGAGGGACAGAGCAACAGCAGGGGCCACCTTGGAGGGGGGTGACAAATATAAGTACCAGGCAATGAAAGACAGCAAAGTGCAGGGGAGAATAGTTGGCTATAATGGTTTGTGGGGCTGCCATTTTATGAGCACTCTTTGGAAGGTAAGGATACCCTCTCTTTCAAAAACTAAGGGGGATGGAGGCTCAACTAGTGAGACTGAACAGGAAGGATAGGGAGGGAGTAAATGGAGAGAGTGAGGGTGGACAAGGAGCAGGATCGAAAGGGTGGGGGAAACAAGATGGGGAGAGGAACGGGGCCCAGAGCAGGATGACGATGAAGAAATTATGGACAGGAGGGAGCTGAGGAAATTAAACTCGGCAGGAGATATACAGTAGAGTCAAACAGGTACTGGCCTCTGACTGGGTTGAGAGACAAGAAAGGTTCAAGTGGAAGGAAGGCCAAGTGAGGGAAGAAGAACTGAGAGTGGCACACAAGAAGAGGAAGTAGGGACAGCAAAGGAGTGGACAAGCGTAAGTAGCATACATACAGGTGGTAGAGTCATAAGGGATAAAGAAGAAAACACAGCATGAGAGAGGAGCAGAGAGGACAGTATGGAAAAGCATAGGGCAATGGGGAATGGGGAGCAGGATTTGTAACTCAGAGACAGTACTCAGATGGGGCGACATTCCAAGAGAGGCAGGGAGGGAAGCTGGTAGCAAGGAAAGGGGAGGAGGAAAGGGGCAGGGTGGCCAAAGTGGAGAGGACAGAGTGGTGGGAAGGTGCCTTCACTGGAAGCAAGGAGACAAGAATGGGCAGGTCAATAGAGTAGGGGAAAGTCTGAGGGCAGAAAGGCTGAGGCAGTGGTTATATATGGGATTCAATCATTAAAGAGATTCAATGGCAAAGGAAGAAAGTAGTTTTCGGGAGGTCAGTTTTTGTGATCCAGGAATGGAGGCTAGGAGGGCACTCCCAGGATAAAGACTGTGTCCATCTAGTGGGAGGAAGCTGCACGAATAGTGCACCTGGGCACAAATGACTTGGTGGGGATGAGGTGGAGGTGGTGCAAAGGAGGTTCAGGGAGTTGGCAGAGGGGCTGTAAGGGATTGGTTAGCTCCTGACCTTCTCAGAAGTCCTGCCAGTGCATTGTGCTAGCATGGCCAGGCAACTCAGGGTAAGGATTTTAACCTCTGGCTGAGGCAGTGGTGTTTGGAGGAGGGAGTCACATGTCTGGGATACTGGAGGGATACATGGGTGGATGAACACCTGTACACAAGAGACAGGTTACACATAGGTGATGCAGGGGCAAGATTACTAAGAGTGAAACTGCAGGGGTACATTGATGAGAGGCTGGGGTAGACTGGAACTTAAACTAGACAAGGGGTGTGCAGCACTTGGGGAAGAGGATCCTCAGCCTTGTGGAGACAACCCAGCCTGCATTCTCCCAATGCAAGAGACAAGGGACAGCTTAAAGAGGGGTATTATAAGGGTGAATGGGATAGGACGGAATTCTAGCCAATGCCAGGAGCCTAAGGAATAAAATGGCAGATCTGGAGGTGGTGGCAATGCTGGATGATCCGGACCTAATAGCCATAACAGAGACATGGTGGGTGGAGGGCCATAGCTGGAGGCGGAACTATAAGGGTACTTGGTTTACTTGGTTTATGGGACAAAAGAAGGCAATTGCCTATAAGTGTTGTCCTCCACATAAGTGGATTATTGTAGATGACCTTGTTCGTCAACCATTTATCCAGTTTAGATTTAAAATCGAAATGAGGAGAGACTACAATGTCCTGGGGAAGAGTATTCCATAGTCTCGGGTTCTTATTGAAAAAAATTTTGTCTATTAATAGTTTTACATTTAGCAATATTAAGCTGTCTATTATTAAGTCTAGAACCAGTTTTCCTATTTCTTGAAGGTACCACCTTGTTTCATTAAAATAGGATTTTGGATAATCTTGAAAAGTTGAAGTAGGTCGCCCGTGTTCTTCTTAATTTAGCGAGTGCAGACCTGTTTTATGAAGTCTAGTATTATAATCTTCATGAGCTAAGTGTGGAATAGATTTTGTAACTTTTCTTTGAATCTTCTCCAACCTATCCACATCTCCACGAAGATATGGACTCCAAAATGGAGAACCATAGTCCATATAGGGTCTAATGTGTGATCTATAAAGTGGGAGAATACATTGCTCAGTTCTAGAAATGAAAATATTTTTATTCTATGAAAAGTGAATTTGCTTGATTTGCAATTTTATTACAGTGAGACACTTGAGTCAACTTCTTATTTACTAGAATCCCAAATCTTTTCAAAACAAGAGGTTTTAATAACAGAATTATTCAACGAATATTCTTGTTGGGGTTGTTTTTACCAAAGTGCAGAACAGCACATTTGGATGTGTTAAACTCCATTTTATTTGTATCCCACTGCTCAATTTTGAAAGGTCATTGAGTAATGTTTGCCTGTTTTTCACATTATTTACTGCTCCACCAAGTTTGGTATCATCGGCAAATTTCATCAGTAGATTAGTCGACTGGATTTCATATCGCTGATAAAATACCAAACAAAGTCAGACTCAAAACCAAGCCCTGTGGCACCCCACTCATCACATAGCCACAGTCAGACAAAGGGCCATTAACCGCACCCTCTGTGACCTACCAGTCAGCCAGTTTTTATCCATAACACAATATTTGTTGAAAAACCTAATTTGAGTAGTTTAGAAATGAGTGTATTATGAGACACTTTGTCAAAAGCCTTGCTGAAGTCTAACAGAATAACATCAGAAGGGATATTTAAATCAGGTTAAGACTAATGAAGTTGTAAAATGATAATAAATTAGTAGTGCATGAGAAACCTGTTCTAAATCCGTGTTGTGTAACATCTGTAAGATTAAGGGATATTATTTCCTTCTCCAATAATGATTTGATTACTCTTTCAAGCAATTTACAGGGAATAGAAGTTAAACTTATAGGACGATAATTGTTAACTAAGGAATAGGAACCTTGTTTATGAATAGGAGTCACTATGGCCTTACGCAATCAGCAGGAACTTCAGATACACATAGAGATTTATTGAAAATAATTGATAAGGGGAGTAATTTTATCTATAGTACCTAAGAGGAATTTTGGTGAATTCCATCCGGTCCCGGACTGGTAGTTTTCTTAAGAGATAACAATAGATTATAGATGTCCTTTTGTTGGACAAATTTCTCATTACCAAATAGGGTGAAATGATTTTGAGGGATCTTGGGTAAATACTGAAATGAAATAGTTGTTTAATGTAGAAGCTATAACAGAATCAGAATTTATTATTTTATTTTCGAACATAAGAGCCAATTTTTTATGGTTTCCTTTCTTACTATTTAAATAGGCATATAAAGATTTATGCATCCTTTGTATGTGTTATACTGAAATTCTAAGTTTCTTTTTGCTGTTACTATTAATTTTTGAGTAATCTCACTGATTCTCTGTATTGTAGAAGTAACTCATTATTATTACTAGAGAGTGAGTTACTATTTTCAGACGATGCAAACAATGTATGCTTATATCGTATTTGTTTTTTAATAGAGAATTAAACCATAAAGGTATTTTTCCTTTATGGTTATAAATACATTTATTAGGAACATATTTCTGCTCAACTGTGAGTATCTGTGTCATTAAAAATCCCCGCCTCAAAGGTATTGAGGGGTGCTAAGACGCTTCCCAGTCAATATTATCTAAGTAGGTATTTATTTTATCAAATCGCCATATCATAATGTTTAATTGTTTTCTTTATGGGTGGCGTATGACAAGAAACAGATATGGAAAGGAATATAGATTTATGATCACTGTTACCCAAGGGATCAGATAAATATAGATTACTAACCGGAATATCATGACTGGTTAAGACTAGGTCTAAAATGTTATTGCCCTCGTGGGTTCTTTAACTAGTTGAAACAAACCCAAATCGATTATAGTAGTAAGGAAACTTTTCATTGTTATTGGAGCCCATTAATGTATCCCAGTTAATATTTGGAAAATTAAAGTCTCCTAAAAGGAGGACTGATCCTTACTGGTGAACTGAGTTATGTCTTCTAGTAATTTTGCATTCTGTAAACTATCAAGTGAGGGGCACGGTAACAAGTACCTACCAAAATTTGGGGATGCCTATGGGTTGGATATAAACCCAAACGCTCTCAGTATTATATTCAATAGGAGATTGGAATGATGGAATATTGTCTTTGACATAGATACTGACTCCACCTCCAGACTTAGTGTCTGGTCTATTTTTAAAATAGTGTTTGAACACTGGAATCTCAGCAGAACAGTTTTGTAGGAATTTCCCAGGTTTCAGTAACTGCAATAATTGACAGGTCCAAGAGATGTGCTTTAAGTTCCAATTCAGCTTTTTAACTGCATTCAAAGATCGTGCATTAAGGGATAGGATGTTTAAATGAGATTTTAGTGGTTTAAACCCTTATCAAGAGTTTGAGACAATTTACCAAACTCCCCTTCCCCAATAGTTTAAATGAGAGTTTATGTATGAGACAATTTTCTTCCCAAGTATGATACTGCCTCTTCTACTGAGGTGAAGGCCATCCCAGCAGAAGAGGAAGGGTTAAGATGGTAATCCTCTCAATGGGTTAGACACGAAATACCTTGTCTTAGGCACCACTTCCTCAGCCATTCATTTATTCATCTATTTAGAAGGGATAGATGGGTAAAATGGGGTAGCACTGTATGTGGGGAGGGGATAGTGGCAGTGGAAGGTGGGGGACAAGGGATCCACTGAGATCCTTTGGGTTACGTTGGGGACCAAGGGGACAATAAGGATGGGGTGGTATACAGGCCACCTCATCAGGGCGGGAAGTGGATCAGGAACTGGCTAGGGAGATACAGGAAAAGGCCAGAAGAGGGAAATCCTAGTAGTGGGGACCTGAACCTACCAGATGTGGACTGACAAATTCCATCAGCCACAATGGAGAAGAGCAGGGGCTTATTGAATCCCTGCAGGATGTGCTCCTAAGTCAGCTAGTTAAAGAACCTACTAGGTGGGAGGCTACAATACATACAATTTTTTTATTCAAAATACTTTATTGCATTTCTTTTTAAAACAACGATACATTGAGATACATGAGGCAATACAGATAACATTTGATACATGTACAGAAAAGTTGGACCTTCAGGTTACTTCAGCTCAATAAAGCCAATCAACCCTCCCTTTCTTTATTCCCACCTGTTCCCCCTCCCCTATCATCCCTCCCTTAAGAAAAAACTTAAAAGGAGAGCACACTCCTCCCCCGAGGACATGACTGGGTAACTTAAGACAGGTAAAGGAGACTCCAATGAAAGAGTTACCATTATTAGGCAACCTCTAAAGGTGGACCAGGTCAAAACATAATTCAGAGAGGCAGCATTGCAGGCCATCTAGAGATTTTATGAATGGTACCAGATAAGGCTTCACCCTGAATTTTAAACACTACATATAGTTTTAACAAATGGAGACAGAGTAGGGAGGTTGAGGTTGGGGAAAACTTAGGGACAGTGATCTCTGGATGGTCAGGTTCTCCATCCAGGCAGGGGCAGAATTGGGCAGGTCATCCACCAAGGTGCTGGACTTCAAGAAGGCAAATTTCTAGAAAACTGGGGGTATCTTAGGAGAGAGCTTGCAGGGATCCAAGAGCTGGAGGAGGTAGAGTAGCTGTGGGAACGTAATTAGGGAAGAATTCTCAAGGCCACAGAGCAATGCATCCAGAAAATCAGCAAACACAAAGGGAAGAAAACCACTGTGTTTCACGGCAGGGGTTAGGAGGCTATCAAGGAAAAGAAAAAGGCCTTTGAGGCCTACAAAAGGTCTACAGGAGATGGTGAAATAGAGGATCTACAAGGATAAACTCAGGGAAGTGGGAAGAACAATTAGGAAGGCAAAGGCAAGCACAGAGGAGAAAATAGCTAGGGAGGTGAGAAAGGGTGACAAAAGATTTTATAGGTATGTGAGTGATAATGGGAAAACAGGCAGGGATTCCAAGACATAGAGGGGAGGGGTAAAATAGTTGTAGGAGAAGAGCAGATGGCAGCCCTCCTAAATGATTATTTCACACCCATTTTCATGACAGAGAAGGAAGGAAGGGCCTGTACTGAGTAGAAAGGGAGGGAGGGCAAGGAGCCAGACACAAGTCCCTTCACAGTGGATAGGGTGTTGGAGGAGATGGAAAATATAAAATGGACAAGACTATGGGACCTAACCAGGTACACCCAAAGGTGCTTCGGGAGCTAAGGGTGGATCTCACAGGACCTCTGGCAAAGCTGTTTAATCTATCCTGGAATCGGGAGGGTCCCAGGAGACTGCAAAAGGCAGATGGTACTGATATATAAGGGAGAGAGAAAGGAGGAGCCTGGCAACTACTGCTCAGTCAGTCTAACATCAGTTGTAGACAAGCTGATGGAGACTCTCATTAAGGAGAGGCTGGTAGGGTACCTAGAGGAGGAGGGTTTGATTGATGATAACCAACATGGGTTCACAGGTGGCAGGGCTTATCAGACCAACCTGATCAAATTCTTTGAGGGGTTACAGAGGTATACAATCGGGGGCTGTGGATGTGGCCTGTCTGGATTTCAGAAGGTGTTCAACTTCATTCCACATAGATGGTTGGTAAGTTGAATAGTGGGGGTGGGTGATAGGCTGACAAAGTGAGTGGAGAATTGGCTGAGTGGGAGAACCCAGGGAGTGATGGTCAATGGCAAGCACTCCAGAGAACTAGGGTGATGAACGGATGCCACAGGGGTCAATGTTGGGGCCATACTATTTAATTACGTGGGGGACTAGCAGAGCATCTAAATGGAAAGGCGTGTTTGTTCGCAGATGACACAAAGTTATATAACAGGGGTGGATGCTCTGGGGGAGAGGATAAGACAGGATCTAGCCAGGCTGGGGAGGGGAAGAAAAGTAGCAATTGCAATTCAGTGCAGAAAAGTGCAAAATAATGCACATGGGACAAAATAACCCAAGATCCAATTACTGTCTAGGGGGTATCACCGTAGGTCATAGAACAGGAAAAGGACCTGGGGATTTGGATCTGAACACATTAAAGGCTAGGAGTCAGTGTGAGCGAGCAGCTGGGAAAGCAACAAGAGAGCGGGCATGCATTGGGAGAGGCTTCACTAGTAGGAAGAGGGAGACGATCATGCCATTATATAAAACACTGGTCAGACCACAGCTGGTATGGAGTTCAATTCTGGAGGCTCCATTTGCAAGGGAAAAATGATAGGCTGGAAGGGTACAGAGAAGGGCAACCAAGATGATCCAGGGATGCAGGGAGAACATATGGGGACAGGCTGGAAGAGCTCGGTCTTTGTATGCTGGAAATGAGACTGGAGATGGGGGCATGGTGGAAACCTTCAAGCATATGAAGGAATAAACAAGGTTAGGGGATAGCATCTTCAGGCTGAGTGAAAACAAAACCACCAGAGGGCATGTATATAAGCTGGAGGGCAGATTTAAGGGGGATGTGAGGGGCATTATTTCTCAGAGAGGGTTGTACAACCATGGAACAGGTTGCAGGAGTGGGTGGTGGAGGTGGGTACAATGGAGAAATTCAAAAGGCGTGGAATAACTACATGGAACTAGGGTGGGTGGGAGGTAAAAGGGAGGTGGGGGTTATCTTGGGCAGACTCGATGGGCGAATGGTCTTTTCTGCGGCATGATTCTATGATTCTATGATGTAGGGAGTGGTGGTGGACAAATGGAATAGACTGCCCAGAGAGGTGGTTGACCACAAATGAGTTTGAGATAGGCTCTAGACTTCTGTTTTGTATAAGTTCCAAACAAAATAATTAATAAGTTCAAATGTGTGGAAATTAAAGATTTACTTGTATGCCACTGAGCAACAATTAATGAAAATACAGTTTGTTACTATTAACTTATTTAAAAGCTGTTCCTTGTATTCTTTGTGTAAAACACTTGGCTTTAAATCATTAAGTTTTGTCACTTTACACTTTTGTTGTGTATCACTTTAAATAATTTAAGTATGAATTATATGTTTGTTAGCACCTTAGCTATGCCCTAGAAGGCCCACTGAAGGGCTGAAGCGCAGAGCTGATTATTTTGTGAGGCACCTGCTCTGATTAAAACATGCACTGAGCATCTTGAAAAATCTACATTGAGTGGTCTTTTTCTTGTATGATTATGGTCACTAGGGCTAGAGATTTCTAAATATCTTGTTATTATGCAGAGATGCAGCTTAAAGAGAAATGGGCAGACTGGATTGACCTCTAGGTATTTTCTACAAATAAATGCTATGTTTCTATGGTTCTGTGGCCCTTTTGGATGCTCTGTCCTAAAAAATCTGCAGACATGCCATCTTCAATGGAGATATTTCTGTAGAGGACACCAACATCCAATGTGGCTAGAACAGTACTGGTTAGTATGTTTCCAATTTGCTTCAGTTCCCTGAGATAATCCACTGTATTGTATATAAAACTGCTAGTAGATGTCTTTATAGTTTTAAAGGCAGTATAGCATAGTGGTTAATAGCTTGAGCTGCAGACCTGGAGAACTGGGTTTAAATCACACTGACCACTTGCACACTGTGTGACGATGAGCAAGTCACTTAACTTCACTGTGCTCCCAGGATGCACCTGGAAACAAGCCTCAGCTTAATGTGTCTTTCCTGGTCAAAATTGTAAAATAAATAAATAAATAAAATGAAGTGAATTATTTCTGAAAGTCCTGAAATGTTTTCAGTGAGTGGGTCAGTCCCTGAGATGACAGGCTGAACCTTGGTTTCTAGTTTTGTGTATCTTTGTAGCATATAGAATGTTCGTGGGGTCTGTTTGTTTGTAATCAATATATTTAGTGGTCCTTGGATTATGTTTTGTAGGGATTCAATGATTTAAGTTCTTTTGTAGATTCTATGGTGGGGTTCTCTGTGAGTTTCTCATAATAAGTTGTATCAGACAGTTGCCTATGAGTCTCCTTGATCAACAGTACAGTGAGGCAATTTTATACCATCATATCTGCTCAGATAACATAACATAACAAGAAACAAACAGCTCACCTCACCTCAATCTGTGCTGCATTCATTCAGAAGAGGCTGCTCTCCAAGACAAATAGACAAAGAAATGGAATGTGCTATACAAATACCAGTGCTATACTGCTTCACATCTACACTCTGCCCCACAATTCTACTTCAAGGAGATCCGGTGCACTTAACCAGAACCTATATTTAGAAGGCCATCCACAACACAGGCTATGGTGGCGACTCCCTTGACCTGAAGTTGTTAGCACTGGTCCTGAAGAAATCTTTGTAGCCCTGACAAACTCCTTCAACCTGTCACTAAGGTTGTCCCAGTTCCTATCTTGCTGAAAGCAGGCGACCATCACACTGGTACACAAAAGTGGACATAAATCACTACACTCCAACCACAGACCTATCTCCATCCTCCCTCCATTGTCCAAAGCCCTGGAGCACATTGCATCAGACCAGCTAGTTGAGTGCCTGGAAGAATATGACCTTCAATGTCCAGAGCAGCATGGTTTTCGAAAAGGCACAGCACCACCACTGCACTATTAGAATTCATGGGATTCATCCACACCACTCTCGATCAAGGAAACTGTATGGGGCAGTATTGATGGACCTTATGAAGCCTTTGATACTGTCGACCATCTGCTCCTACTCAAGCAGCTATCAAGCATTGGGCTCTCCAAAGGAGCGCTGCTCTGGTTTTCAAGTTACCTTGGGGGAGGGTCCAGCGGTTAGGATCACCAGTGTCACCTTGGAAGAAAAGCCGGTCCTCTCGGGGGTCCCATGGGGTCCATCCTGGGACCACTACTCTTTAGCCTCCTTCCTGAACGACCTCCCCAGTGTCTGCCATAAGAAATTACTACCTGCTCGATGACGCAGTCATGTTCACCAGCCACCAAGACATGGAGCTCCTTGAAAAACAAATACAGCATGAATTCATATGCATTGAAGAATGGTTCAAGACACATAAACTGATCCTCAACTACAGCAAAATAAAGGTGACCTCACCATCAAAAACCAAATAGGGACCATTCTTGAACATGTTCCTGAATTTAAATAACTAGGCATTACATTGGACAGTTCCCTCTCTACCATAGGCACATTGATTATGTTGCCAAAGCCACCAATATCCGTATAGGCCTGCTCTACAGGCACAAACACTGCATGACTCCTGCCACACTCCAGCTAGATATCAACAGCTCTGTCACCTCCATCATTGATTATGGACTAGCAGTCTATGGCTCTGCCTCTGCTTCTGCCCTCTGCAGAATAACAGTCGCACTCAACAAAGCATGCAGGCTTCTAATGGGGCTGACCGAACAAACTTGTGACCTGTGCGTTCAGGCAGGATGACTTCCCTCTCCTCAGGCGGATCCAGTTATCAAACCTGCCTCTTAGTCAAAAAGCCCTTCTCAGGATCATGCCTCCAGGCATTGAAGAGCTCCTCATTGACCACCACAGCACTCAGCAAACTAGAAGTTCACAAAAACAAATCTTCCTGGTTCCCAGATGCCAGACTACAATGGGCCAGAGGGCTTTTGCTCATAGAGCTCCACAGTGGTACAATACTATCAACAAAGAAACACTTACAGCTGCTGCCATTGGCCCTTTTAAGGACAACTCCAACTGCACCTCATTTCAACTAGTCATTGTGACTGCTTCAACTAATCTGGAGCCCTACACTTTCTGCACTCTACTTTAGTCAGGACATCTACCTCCCTTGCCATGCCCTCCTTCTCCTGTCACCCCTGCTCACCGCCTCCCCCACTCCCGTTCTCACCCCCGGCACTTACTGACAATTATCCTCACCTCCCCACCCCGGCACTTACTGACAAGCACCCCTCACCTCCCTCCCCATGCGCTTCTACCATCACCCTTACCCTTTGACAACGGCCTTCCAGCCTACCTACCCCCACCTTCCCTAGCCTCTCACCAGCAGCACTTGTTTTAAAGGTTGCCCTTTGTTGTTGTCTCATTCTACCTAATGATTGCCTCATTTTGAGGTGCTGTTATTAACTAAGCCTCAGCCTCTTGCTTCTTTTATTGTGTAACTATGTGTGATTATGTCGACCTTTGTATGTATGTTTACCTTCCATTTCCTTGACGTGGAACCTTTGTAAATGAGCAGTTCCTGCTCAAAGGTATTTGTAATCCTTGAGTTCAATAAATTAAAAATAAAATGAGAAAATATACTGGAATACAGGCAAAGAACTCATACTGATTGCACACCTCTAGTCATCACATACGAGCTAATGCTGATATTCCTTCAGTAATTTTTAAAGAACTGTCTACAACACATGCTGAGTGAAGATGAAAAACATAGAGTCCTTTTCCTGAAGCACTTGTCATCATGTACAAGAAGCCCCTAACTTTCTTACACAATAGTCCATAGTAAACTCCTAGCAGATCAAAATATTGTGAAATGAAAGGAGAAACACCATGCAGCTATAAAGATGCAAACCCAGGTTGTGCAAATTAGAATAGTTTAACAACCCTCCTTAAAGCAGTAATCTCCTCTGACCTGCAGGGCGACAGGCCTCACCGGATGTCAGTTGCATTTTCTTTTAAAACCCTTACAGATAGTCCCCCTCTGATTCCACTGGGTACATGCAAGCACCTGCTCTGCTACATCCCTTCTTCTTTCCTCTTCCTTGGCCTGCTACATTCACCTACTATGTATAAGGGTGAGACTTACCCTGTGCTGTTGCACTGAATTGTGAACCTTACAAACTACATAACAGCATACCCTTTAGCTTGTGGTGCTGCAAAAGTGCATAAGTGCCATCACTCTGCCACCCCAAACAAACAATGTAGACATTGGCAAAGCCTGCACAGGTCACAACAAAGGGGAGTGGGAGTGAGATATTGGTTTCTCTTACACATGTGGGGGCTATTGCCTGAATCCATGGCAACTTAAGCTCACTGCAGGCACTTTCTGAGCCTACTAGGCTGGTAGGACATGAGAAGGAAAAAAGGGGTGGTAAAGGTTCCCATGTCATACCATAATGTATATAACCAAGCCTAAGACACAGCTTCATTGTCCAAGTCTGTCTGGGACTGAGTCCTCCACTACAGCATAGTTGATGGGCTGAAATAAATGAAGATAGAAACCAGGAGCAGGATGGAGGCACTCACATGGTTGGTAGTGCTGGGAAGGAAGTTGTCATGATTTCATCAGGCGCCAAACTGATGGCATATACATGACATATTAATCTTGTGTGACAATGTGGAATTCAAGATGACCTTATACTGTAAGCCTCCCTGGAGCATATCACTGGCAATTTGGTTGTGCTAGAGCATGTGCCTAGGGTGGTAAAGGCTCTTGAATACTCAGAGGAAGGTGTATGAGGGGTTTAAAAATGGAGTATCTAGCTGTCCCAGTGGTGCTGAGGGTTGAGGCGCGGACACCACATCTCGCACCATGCCAGTGACCCGGGTTCAGGAGCGAGCCCAGGTTGTCGGGGTCAGTAGGGAAGGAGAGGATTAAGCTTGACTGCTCTCCTCTCCTCTCCCTGAGGAGGGCTTGGGGCTCGCACCACTCCTGCAGCAGCCCCGATGGTGATTTGGGGGCGCTACAGGTGCAGTGCATCTAGTGGGTGGAGCACGGTGGATGCTGTCATGCTGTGCTTGATGTCATTGCACGTCCATACTCCAGAGGGTGAAAATGGAGGAAACAGGTGGTTGGTCATGGTGGCTTGATGGCCGTGACTCACGCCCATGGACCTGGAGGAGCCACACTTGGGTATTGGATCCAGACCAGGTGGGAGGTAGTGGCCCCCATGGGTGCTGCATGCTAGCCTGAGTAGCGTGGGCCTGACATGGGGTTTGGTGGGGGTGCAGGTGGATGGCAGCCAGATTGGAGACTGAGCTCCAAGAGCAGAAAACTATGATATAAAAAAAATGGGGTGTCTGTATATGACTGTTAAGACAGTGAAGGATATGTTGGTTATGGGGATGTTACTGAATGTTTGATGTTACTTACTGCAATGTTTACCTGTGCTATTGAGGGGCACTTAAATAGGCTCTAGAACCTCAGCTACAAAGTGTGTACTTGAGGTTACCATCTGGAAAAGTGAGTGGGCCAGGGAAGACAGAGGAGAAAAACCAGATTACACATGCCATGTATGAGACCAGGCTCTAGTATAGCTATAACAGCCATTAGTTATACAGGGACTTAACTCCAAGGTCAAGAGTAAAAAGGTCCTGGCACAACTTAAGCAGCTCAGAGCACAGTCAGCATTCCTGCAGGAAATTTGCATGACAACAGCAGAGGCTACCAAGCTCAAAGAGAGTAGGTAGGTGGGGAAGGCCACAGTGTGGTACCTATGAGCAAAAGAAGGTGTCTGTTTTAATCCATAGGTCCCTAAAGTGGAGCTTGTTGAACCAAAACAGATAAAGTGAGTAGAAGGATTTTGGAGTCACCCAGAGGGCCCAATGATCCTGGCCATCCTGTTCAGTCCAACAAAGGATGGCCATGTCTTCTACTACCCTTTCACCCTGATAGAATTTAATAAAAGCAGGGACCTAGTTCTTATGGCAGGGGACTTCAACACCACCCTAAGGTCGGAATTAATGGGGTTTTGGAAAACCTCACCCACCCCTAAGCAATCAAAGTCATCTCCTCCATGAAGTCTGAACTTATGCTGATGGGCACATGGTGTACACAGTATTCGGGGCTAGAGGTATACATGCTTCTCAGCTGTACACAGCATAACAAACAGGATAGACCTTTGCAGGTCTTTGACAGGGTTTTAGCAAACCAAACAGATTCCACAATACACCCCTTGGTCAAGTCAGATCAAGCCCCTGTTAGGTGCTAAACCCTGATCAGATTCTTTGCAGTCTTAGAAATGTAAAAGAGACATGGACTAGTGGCATATTGGGTAATAAAACGTGTTTATTACACAAAAGATAAACAGTTGCCCTAAGCAGGTTTTACCATAGACACTGGGAGTGGAAAGTTTCCCAAATTCCCCAAGGAGTGAAGAAGAACTCAAGTGGAATATGTAATACAGCAGGTTATATACTATGGTTATTGTCATGGTAACTTAGAAGACTAGATACATAAAATAAGCCCTACTGGTTAAAAGTTAGAAGGCTCCATGGTGTTTTCTAAAAAATACAAAATACAGAATATAGTGCAGTAATACATAAATCCAAAAGATGGCAGTTCAAACTGTATTATAAAACAAAGGATACACAAAGACACTGGTGTGTCTTGGCACTACGATGCTATTACTAAGCAAAGTAAAATATAATAAAATCATGATCATATTGTTTCCCTGACACTTACACTTACAGTAAGTGCCAATGCCCTACAAGTTAGTAATTATTGCTATATATATATATATATATATATATATATCTATATGAAACATACAGTTTGTCTAAGGTGCATGGTGGGAGGCCAGTTAGAATGTGGGGACCTCACATAACACTCCCCATTCTCTTACCAAATAGGCAACAACATTATGGGGCAGTAGTGGGAACAATCTCCATCATTTATAGACCCAATGCACAAGCCTTGTAAAGGAACTTGAGATGTTCACGATGTTGTTTGAGCATGCGTCTTAGGCAGCAAAGTGTTAATATCAAAAAGACAATTAAAAATACTTGAATAATAACACAACCCTTAAAGTAAGTTCTAACCAATTATTGAGGTACAGTATCTAAATCACCATCGTGAATAAGTGTGTTGAGGGCATCTCCAGCTTTGGAGATATTATTGTTGATGTAGATGAGATGGATATCCTTTCTATCTAAGAGGGATTTTAAGGTTGCTGTCAATGGGTCAATATGGACATTAGAAATGGGTGAATACTGAGAGAAAGCAAGCATATATTCAGGGTCACTGTCAATTATATCTGGTTCTCGATGGGAACAGGAGTAATAACTGTATGACCTATGACTGTAGTTTGATGAGGACTAAAACAAAAGTTAGGAAATTCAACTTTGCAAGTCTTAAGATCGTATGTAAAGCTTTTATAATTATTGACAATGCGGTACTGTTCATCAAAATTATAAGCCATTTTAACAGTTGAAATCTCCATTTCTTCAGGTGTATTGGGCAGGTGAAAGATTGATTACTTAGTCTTACAGTCAGGTGATGAACATCTTCGGCATAGTTCTGGAAAGGCATCCAGTGTTGTCCACTGGTGATGCTGTTGATGGTGCCCTGGGATTATATCATTTGATTTAATGTCCATGTCCATAGTGAAGGACCAATCAATACTGTCCAGTGAATAGCCACATACTGGTTTAATGACATTGAAAATGTCACAGTGACACTGAGATAATGGAATCCCTTCTTAGCACAGCAGTCTGCATGAGGTGCCCCATGCTTCAAGGGTGGGATGAAAACCAGAAGAGGTGAAAGTTTGATGCATTCTTTGTAGATATCCTTGTCAAGGTGTCCAACGGAGTGAATGGAGGCTAACTGATCAAAAGAGCTGTAGTGGGATTAAAACATGGTAAAGATACAGTAAATGTCACAAACACTGTGTCTCTGATGGTGCATTTGTTGGAATTATAACAGGGTCTCCTATTGGGGTGGCATGTGACATAACCTAAGTTACATGCAGTGGACATGGAATGGATAGTGATCTAGAAGCACACATTGTGATGCAAGTAGTATATTTACAATGGGGACAATACCATTTAGCAAATCTTATATCATGAATAATACCTAGAATACATCCAGATTCCAAATCACAGAAGAGATTATTGACAGTGGTTATCTGACATAAGAGCCATGTGCAGAGCACAAGAGTTCCCTACAATATATTGCTTGTCTGCCTCCTTGTCATTCTGTTGGACAAGTTAATTTTATCCTTAGTAGCTGTAAAATTCTTTGGCAATATCATGCATATTATACACAGTAAAGCACTCTTCCTGACTAATCCCATCCACGCCATGCAATAAGGGTGGTATTATATCATTTTCATGCCATCCTGGAATTTGGACATTTGACTAGTGATAGAGGCAATATCTGCTCTGTTTCAGATGGACATGCCAGTTCTGAAGAAACCATAAATAGTGCCTGTGACACCAGTGACATCAGCAGCATCACACCTCCTATGAGAGAAGGAAGGTTTGGACTTGTTCTTGTCACTAGGGGCAGGCCTAGACCGAATAAACCTAAGTGTTCAATAGCATGTGTACCAGCTACTGGGTCTTGTGTACATGTCTGGTATGCTGCAAGACTGTCTAATAATATAGTACTGAAAAACTTAGATGTGTTTGTATTGGCACATGCCAAATTCCACCAGATTCCAATGAGTAAGATTAAAATAACTGGAATGTGCATGTACTGCACGTTGTTTACAAGGGTACTGGGTAGGGAAGTGGCAGTGAGACCACTAGTTGTGCCAGGTTCCTGTGGTGAGTAATCAGTCAATTCAGCTTCAGTAGGGGTACAACAGTCAAGAACATAGCTGCCGTGAGACGTTGTAATGATGATTGCAGAAGTCTTTTGCAGAGTCTTGTGGAACCTTTCAATCAATAAATTTGTATTGTTTGACATAAATAATATCATTACAATTTACAATTTAAAACACTTTGCTTATTTATTTATTTATTTTTGTTGACCGGTAAGCCCACTGGGCCTGAAGTCCCTTTTCAGGGGCAACTGGGAAGAGGGAATACAGATGGTAACCAACTGAAATTGAACCAGATTAAGCTATTGGTGGTATTTATAAATTTACATAATTATTTCCATTTCTTATTTACAATTACTGTTCAATATAAAACACTTCTCCATATAAAACTCATATATTTGACAAACAATATTTCCTTCATTAGCAATCATTCATAAATTTCTTCTCACTTCTGTCTCGAGATTGCCATTAGCAGAACTGTTTAGTGAGTCTCTGAGCACAGGAGAGGACCCAGAAGACTGGAGAAGGGCTCATGTGATCCCGCTCCACAAGAGTGGTAGCAGAGAAGAGGCAGGGAACTACAGACCAGTCAGTCTTACCTCAGTAGTGGGCAAGATTATGGAGGCACTCCTTAAGGAAAGGCTAGTGCAACACCTGGAATCCATAGGGGCACAAGATCCAAGACAGCATGGGTTTACAAAGGAAGGTCCTGTCAAACTAATCTCATAGATTTCTTTGACTGGGTAACCAGAGTGGTGGACCAAGGGGGAGCAGTTGATGTCGCCTACCTTGACTTCAGCAAAGCTTTGACACTGTTTCACATAGAAGATTGATAAATAAACTGGGTAGGCACGGGTGGGTCAGAAGTTGGTCAACTGGGTGGCAAACTGGTTGACGGGCAGAAAACAGAGAGTGGTGGTAAATGGTATACAGTCAGAAAAGATGCAAGTCACAAGTGGGTACCTCAGGGATCAGCCTGGGGCCAGTCCTCTTCAACATCTTCATTAGTGACCTTGCAGATGGACTCGAGGGTAAGGCTTGTCTGTTTGCAGATGACACCAAGA
Organism: Neoceratodus forsteri; assembly: GCA_016271365.2. Taxonomy (NCBI): domain Eukaryota; kingdom Metazoa; phylum Chordata; order Ceratodontiformes; family Ceratodontidae; genus Neoceratodus; species Neoceratodus forsteri. Next base: position 743,048,623 of record CM028133.1, on the reverse strand, counting down.
TCTGCAACAGAGTAGATGATCCAGATGGGGTGGGCAGAATGAGAAGAGATCTGGATAAACTAGCAAAATGGTCAGAAGAGTGGCAACTGGAATTTAATGCAAAGAGTGCAAGATCATGCACATAGGGAAGAGAAACCCTGAAGCCACCTATAGACTGGGAGGAGTTGCTAGCAGTCAAAAAGGAAGAAAGAGACTTGGGCATCATCATCACTGATGGCCTGAAATCATCAAGCAGACCTCTAAAGCAGTAGGTAAGGCTAGGGGGTGTTAGGGTGTATTAGTAGAGGGTATCACAAGTCATAAGAGAGGTAATAATCCCTCTTTACAAGACACTGGTTAGGCCCCATCTGGAGTACTGCGTGCAGTATTGGAGCCACACCTTCACAAGGACATTAACCAAATTGAGGCAGTCCAGAGAAGGGCAACCAAAATGGTGCAGGGACTGCATCAGAAGACATATGAGGACAGATTAACAGAGCTCAATATGTATACCCTTGAGCAAAGGAGGAGAGAGGTGATATGATCGAGGCATTCAAACACCTTAAGGGCATAAACAAGGTGAAAGAGTCTAACATGTTTAAATATAAGAAAAACAGCAGGACAAGAGGACACAGCATGAGATTAGAGGGAGCGATTAAGGGGAATGTGAGGAAATTCTTTTCACATAAAGGGTGGTGGATGCATGGAGCGGCCTACCTCAAGAAGTGGTGGCTATGAATACAGTGCAGGGCTTCAAACAGGCATGGGATAGGCATAAAGGGAGCAATACAAATGAGTATGAATAGATAGGCCACTGACAGAGCAAAGGCCGATGGCACATATTTATAAGGTAGAAAAAGAAATGGGCAGACTGGATGGGCCTTAGGTCCTTATCTGCCGTTAACTTCTATGTTTCATATGTTTCTATGAGATATATACTTATGAAATTCTTTCTATTTATAAAATCCCTTTCTTCTATTATATATTTTACTATATTGCACTTTCTCTGTAACCACAATTATTCTAAATATTGTTCCAACATCTGTTTCCATATCATTTCTCACAAATTTGAAGTCTAGGCCTATCACCAACTCCATCATTCCATAAACTTTATAAGACTTTTTTTTCTACGAAGAGGAAAGAAGCCACATGATCCATTTTGGTATATTTTCCATTTTAGTAGACCGTTACCATATCTTTAGGGTCATATTCTAGGTTACTTGTTACCTCTCTAAATATCTTTTCCATTCTTTCCCATAAAGGGAAATATCATTATATGTTGTAAATTGTTCAGATCTAGATTACATTTGCATCTTTTCCTTTCACCTCCTATGGGAACCTTTGACAAAAGGCAGGGTCAGTTAGAGCAGCCAGATTATATAAAACCAGAATGTCTATGAATGGTTTGGTGAATGGAAAGGGTACCATTGGGGTCAATGTTGGTGTTGGGCCAACCTTGGAAAGTACCTTTTGCAAGGCAGGCAACTGGGAGTGTTCTTCCATTGCTGTCAGTTTGCCATTTAATTTCATGGGAAGAATTGTCAGGGGCCATAACTGCGGCAGTGAGGAAGGCATCCTTGCCTTCCTGGACAGTGGTCAATTTGTTGGGAACATTTATGCTAACTCCTTCAGGAATGGTGGTGGATTTGTCTTCTGGGGTCAAGCACCTTCCTGAGGATGATCAAGTAGTGGAAGGAGTTGCCTTAGATGTTGGTTGCTTTCATATATAGTTTTCATATCCTTGCCATGGAAAAGGGGAATGCTTCTAGGAGAAGGAGGGCCAGGTGCAAGATAGCCATCTTAAAGGAATACCTATAAGGAAAAAGGACAGGTCAGTAGGTACAATTCCACCCAATGGGGTTAAGAAATGTGATTATACTCCTTTATATAACTTTAACCAGTTGCATTCAAGCATTTCTCAGTAAGTTTCTTCTGCTGTAGAGTCTCACTTGTTAGACTGCGGGACTGAGTTTTGACAATGGGATAGGGTCCTTCCCACTTATTGGAGAAGGAGTATGTAGGGTGAGCAAATCTAAGTACCATTACATTGATCTCTGACTTGCCAATCCACTTCTTGTGTTTGTTTGTCAAACTGGAGTTTGGATTGTTGTTGGACCTTGCCCATATGGAGTGCAGCATACAAGTGGGTTTTAATAATATCATCTCTGAGTTTAGTAACATATTTGTCTACAGACACTCTGTCTGCAGTGTGTGTTCAGATCAAACAACAGGTGTTCAGGTAGTCTCATGGTTCTACCAGTCATTACCTCGAAGGGTGTCAACTGGGTGGTGGCTGAAGGAGTGTCCCTAATTGCCATAAGCAGTAAAGGCAAAAGGAATCCCAGTCCTTGGGATTGTCCTGATGAATTTGGAAAGCATTTGCTTACTCCATCTGTTGGCTCTTTCTACCTGACCTGATGATTGAGGGTGGTAAGGTATGTGAAACTTCTGGTGCACCCTAGAAGTTCAAGTGTTTCTGTAAAGCTGGTTCCTTTGTCAGAATATACCTTAAGAGATAGGCCCCACCTGGAGAACAACTGTTCTACCAGGACTCTGTATAATTCTTAGTTGGGAAAGCCTCAACCCACTTGCAAAATAGGTCAGTAACCACAGGTATGTAATGGTTGTTTCTGCTAGTATTGGTCAGAAACCAATAAAATCAATTTGGATCGCATGCCAAGGACCAGATTGTCTCTGAGGAAGTAATTTGGCATTTTGCTTGGTTGGGTCTGGATTGTTCTGGGCACAGATTAGTCAATTTTCTATGTAGTGGCTGATATCTTTAGTGATGCCTGGTCACCAACCAACAGTTTTCAGTCTCTGGGTGTTTTCCACTCCCTGGTGTCTACCAGTTAGAGTGTTGTGTACCTGATGAATGAATTCAGATCTCAAGGATTCAGAGACTAACCACAGCTTGTAGTTCAAGTCATCAAACTTATACCAGATCAGTTTACTGTCATGGGATAGATGCAGTTGATTTGCATGTCTTTGTAAGTGCTATGAGTAGACAACTCCTGTTCAGTTCCTTTGTCAAGGAATCTGAACACTTCTCTCAATTGAGGGTCAGACTTCCGTGCTGCGGACAAGTCCAGTGGCAAAAAGGTTCAGGTTTCTTCTTTATAGTGGCTACCTGTGTGGGCTGCTAGAGCATCTGGGTGAGCCACTTCCATGTCTCCCCTCCTCGAGCACCATCTTTGGCAAAAGTGTCTGCTCGATCTTTGAAAGAATGATATGGATTAGACTTTGAGTGGGCCTTCACTTTGCGAATGAACAATTTGTGCTTAAAATACTGACTCAGCTCATGAATGTAAACAAAGAGTGCTTTGTACTTCACAGGGGTGCCATCAGAAGTTGCAAATTAGTTCTTCTGCCAGAAAGGTAGAAAATTCTGTCAGAGAGCAAGAGACCCAATTAGAGTCTACTAAAATAATGGTGTCCTTGACGCCATGTTGTATCAGTTCGAGGGCACAGGCTATGCCTGCCAGTTCTGCATACTGAGATGATACCACACTGCAGTGTTTGGAAGCGTGAACAGTGTTACTATTAGGATACATGATGAGCACTCCAAATCTGGCTACCTGTTCTCCTTGATAGTATGAGGCAGAGCCATCAGTAAATACATGACACAGAGAGGTGTCAGCAAGGAGGTTTGGAGTAGCAGGAAGAAAAGGTCTGGTTCAGGCAAGTCAGGTGGTTGGAGTATGCAATCATGTGGGTCTCCTTGATACAAAAGACCATGGGCTAAAATTGAGGGCATTTTGGCAAGGTGGACCTGTATTTCATGGTCCTGGAAATGAAGAGACCAGTGACTCAGTCTGGTGATGGATACTGATCCATCCTTTACTCTGTCTGATAGCAAGAATGTTGTGAGGGTGGGGTTTGTGTTCAGAATGATGGGTGAGCACTCAATGATATACAGAAAATGCTTGGAGCCCAGCAGGTAGACAGAAGGTTCCTTTCACAAAGGCTATACTTCTGTTCCACTGGGATGCATATGCAGTAAGTCTAAAGGTACCATTAACCTTCTGAGCAAGGTCTACAGACATGGCAATGTCTGAAGTGCAGAATTCCAGATAGAAAGGTAAAGCTGGATTGGGGTTCACTAAGGCTGGAGGAGAGGCCAGGGCATGTTTCAAGATGTCACAGCCTGAGTATGGATGGGATCCCAAGTTCAGGGAACATCCTTTTCAGGCATTCATACAGAGAGGTGGCCTTCTGTGCAAAGTCACAAATAAATTCCCTTGAATAGTTGACCATTCCCAGGAAACATCTGAGTGTTGCCACACTAGTTGGTAGTAGCAAATCTTGTAGGCCTTGGATATTCTTCCAAGCCAGGTCCTGTCCTGTTATGCATGAACCAAGTAAGATGATTTCCTTCTGGCAGAGTTGTGCTTTTGCAGGATTACATTTGAGGCTTGCCCTCTGTAAGAGGGGTCAAGTAGTTCATCAAGGAGATCAAAATGTTGCTCCTTGGTGGCAATTGCCAACAGTATATCATCCACATATTGTAGAAGACATTGTGGTGCAGAGAAGCCCTCCAGGGTGTCCATCATGTGCAGATGGAAGAGGGAGGGGCTATTGTGGTACCCTGAGGTAGGCAGTTCCATGTGTACTGTCAACTCTCAAAGGTAAAGACAAACTTATATTGACTTTCTAGAGCTGGGGCAGTGACCAAAATGCTACTGTAGATGTCAAGGGTGCTAAACCATCCATGATCAGCAATTTGAGCACATCAGGTGCTGATGCTACTGTTGATGAGCAGCTAGGAGTAACTTGATTAAGTCTCCAGTAATTAATAGTAAGTCTTGAGGATCCTGTGGGCTTTTTTCACTGACCACATGGATGAGTTGGTCGAGACACAAGGCCTGATTACACCTTGTTTTGAGGAGTGACTGAATGGTTTCTATGAGCGATGGTAAAGCCTCAGCAGGAAAGAGGTATTGCCTTTGGGTGTCATGCTGGGCCTGGAATTTCAATGCTGGTCTGCATTCTCCCACAATCATGCTTGTGTGTGGCAAAAGCATCCAAATGTTTCTGCAGGATGGGTAAGAGTTTCTTGAAAAACTCATGTGTCTGGAGTACAGCTATGACGTAATATTCCTTGTAGTATGGTGGCAATAGCTGCAACCACATGCAAATCAGAAATCATGACAGTATGGTATTGTCCCCTGATCTGGATCAGGAGCATGTTGGCCAGATCCAACACACAGTGTAGTGCAAGAAAATCAATACCCAGGATGCTGGGATGATGCCAGCCCAGTGGCGCTGAGGGTTGAGGCAGGGATGCCACACCTCACGCCACCTCGGCGACCCAGGTTCAGGAATGTGCTCTGGTCACCGGGGTTGGCAGGGGAGAAACAGGATTGAGTTTCAGAGGACTGCTCTCCTGTCCTGGGAGGGAGGGAGTTTCTGTCTCAGGCTCTGGGGACTCTAGCAGTGGCTGGACACAGCAGCCTGAGACCAGGAAGTCGTCAGGGATTGGCTGTGGCAGCCACCCTGTAGGCACACATGGGAGTGTGCATGCCTGTGCTGGAACACATTGCACGACTGAGCCAATGGAGTCGGAACTTAAGTGAAAATCCCCATCCTCAAGGATAAGCGATGGCACCACCTCCCTCAGCCACACTCCACTAGCGGACTCGCTCTTCTCCTGGGCGAGACCAGCCTGCACTGAATTCTATATAGAATGCCCTGGACGGATAGGGCAGTCCTACCTCAGGGGCTCAGAGCTGGGGGATAGCTGGGTTGGTGCCAGGAAGATGGAGGAGTTTCAGGCTCAGAGATAGAGCTGGAGAGTAGTGGATGCCTGAGAGAGTTCCCTGAGAGATGGTGCCAGAAAACAGAGCTCGAATCTGGGGCCCAATCTGGGGCTTGATCTTTGGTGTTCTTTCCTTCGGCTGGATCAAGGGGCGGGCAGCAGCAGGAAGAAGCACCATGCCTCCGGGGACACCTAGCCCACTGCCCAACTATTACTGGGATACAGCCCAGCTCCATACCCCAAAATTCCCACTGGCCCTGTGGGTCACCACTGTGGGGATTGCAGCAAAACAGCTGATTTTATGCTGCTGGAGGTCACAGGATATCCCACTGATTCCCAATGATCAATGAATGCTTAATGGAGTAGGGCAGCTAGCCACATTTGAAGTAATATTCTGTTTTGTCTCCGTACCATGACAAGATTCCAGGAGTGTTGAGATCCTTTCTGCTTTCTAAATATTGTCACTAGGGTGTGCAAGTAACAGATAGCATTCCTTGAATACCACAAATAATATGCTATTCGTTACTTGGGAAGAAAAACAAATAATAGGCACTATTTGAGGCTAATCGAGCTTTGCTATTCTGCAGAAGTTCAAGATAGCCAAGACTTCCTGTCCAACCAGAGGCCACTTTGGAATCTCCGCTCGCTGAAGGCAGGGCATAGACCCAACACTTGCAGAGCTTCAGGCAGGAGAGACATATGGCTGAGCTGCTGCTGAGAAAGAATCTACTTCCATCCACTTGTTAAAATTTGACAAAATCAGAAACCTTGACAGTTTTTGTTGTCTCTCTAAATCCCAAGCTCGAGAGGGTCAAGCTCTTACACTGTAGGGGAAAATTAGGCTTTTAAGAAAAGGTAAAATAGAAGGGCTGTTTGATGAGAGAGACAGGCAGATGGAGCCCCAGCACACACACACAGACATACACACACACACACACACACACACACACACACACACACACACAGGCTGTGTGTGTACTGTTACTAAACCAAACCATATTTAAAACTGCTGTGTAGTGTTTAAAAGCTAAACAGATTAAGGGAGTAAGGAAGGTTTTGTTAGGGGATTATTTTGATTACAAATTAAAATCAACAGTGCAAGAATGTTTTTCCAAAACACTATTTTCAGAACAATTTATGAATATTACCATACTCCTCTAATGCACTTTTATATGTGCTCCCTATACAGTGCATCATTGAGGTTTTTTCATGATCCTATGCCTTTCTATATCTACTATGCAATTTCCAGGTCAAATATGTCAGCCATCTTTTCTTCTTGAGAAAAAAACACTAAATTAAAACATTCATAAAATACTTACATTTTGATGGAACTAGAAAACGTTGCCATCACCATATGAATGGGATATTCCTCAAATCATTTACAGTGCACTGCTGCTTTAAGATTTTTTGAAACTTAGTTGTCTGGAAACAAAGAAAAAAAAGTTGTGTAACTAAAAGTGCAGTCAGCTGTTTGGAACCTTTTTTCTATTGTTGTTTGAGGCTTGGCTTTGTGCCAAAGAAACATTTTGTTTTGGAGAATTTGGCCAGGTTGGATATATAGTGAGTGAGACATGGCAGCTCAGCAATGCTTGAGTGACTTGAGTAACTTGATTTCATAATAAAAATAATTTTAATTTAGTAACAAAATCTTCCTGTGAGGAACCCAGGCTAGGGTCCCTCTAAGGCCACTTGTTCAACTGCTAGTGTGCCATAGTTGTTAGGTGTGACCAGGGCTTCAGATATTTTTTTTATTTTTGGTGGAAGTCAAATACTTCCATGGTTGAAATCTGGAAGTATTTTAGTTTTATTGGAGGCAAAATACTTCCAGCTGTCAATGTTTGGAAGTCACAATAATTCTAGTCCACAAATTATGGAAGTTGAAATATTCCCAAGTCCTATAGTTTTTAAAGTCATAGGTTGGTTACTTTGCCACTAGAGATGATAGGGATAGTGTGAAATAATAACCCCAGTATGCTGTGCTGAAGTGAAGGTATTGTACAGGAAGTACAAAGAAGCAGAGAGGACACATGGACAATCAGTCTGAAAGAGACTGAGAGCACACTGGTGTGATGGGATTGATAACAGACATAGACACATCAGCCAAGAGGAGAGAAGGTTGGTCACCTGTGGTAAGCTGGTCACCTGGGGTAAGCTGTCAACCTGGTCTGCACATCAGGGGCAAGTTGGGCCAGGGCAATAAATCTCTGAGTCCAACATCAGGGTGGCAGCCTGGGAGCATAAGGCTTAATTGATCTCAGTAGAGGAATGGCACTCTGTCTTACCATACCATTCCAATCAGAATTTACCAGAAGGATAAAGTGCTGCATGACCGTGTCCACATTGTAAGCTAAACCTCACGACTTTGAAACATAAAAATATAATGAAATGGCGAATGGAAAACTACAGAAAAAGCAACCGCACATCATTTCATCATAGGTGCTGAGTATGATGGGGTTAGGAGTAGGCCTTTGATGGTCAGATGGATTGAAAACTGGATAGCTGGGCACTCAGAGAGTGGTGGTCTGTGGGGAGCTCAACCCTACAGAGGTTGGTAGTAGGGGTACCACAGGGCTCGGTCCTGGGTCCAATCCTGTTTAATGTATACATCTCGGACATCAGGGATGGTATAGGTGTGAAATGAGTCTCTTGCGGATGACTCCAAGATGGGAGCAGTAGTTGAGGGAGAAGAGGGAGGTTGGCCCTGCAAGGGACCTGGACACCCTGGAAAGCTGGGCTCACACATGGAAATTAAATTTCAATATCACCAAGTGCAAGGTGTTGCATCTTGGTCGGAAACCCTAAACACAGGTACACCCTGGGAGGGAGGTGCTGGAAGCCTCAACAGGGAAAAAGACCTAGGGGTCATGGTGGATACATGTATGAATAACTCTGAGCAGTGCAGGAGGCAGCTAGCAAGGCAAACAGGATGTTGGGATGCATCTAAGGGGATCACCTCTAGGAGCAAGGAAGTGATTCTGCCGCTTGTACAATGGACTGGTTAGGACCACACCTTGAGTACTGTGTACAGTACTGGAGACCACACTTGAAGAGGGACATACAGCTCCTGGAGAGGGTACAGAGGAGGGCAACAAAGATGATACGAGGGCTAGGGGATTTGGACTTACGAGGACGGACTTGAGGAGCTCTGCCTGTTTTCATTGGAGGAGAGGAGAGACAGGGGGACATGATTGAGGTCTTCAAGTACCTCAAGGTAATAAATAGGGTAAACATGGAGGGATCTTTAGACTAAAGCAGGGAGGCATCACCAGAGGGCATGGTTTGAAGTTGGAAGGTGGAAGGTGAGGGAAAAGAGGAGGTTTTTCACTGAGGAGGGTGGTGGACCCTTGGAATGCTCTGCCTGGTGAGCTGGTTCAGAGATCCACAGTGGAGGCTTTAAGAGAGGGTGGAACAGACACAGAAAGTGGATGTATCAGATGATGGCCTGTCCGGGGGTGGGGATGGATGATAGGGGTTTCTGGAGCACAAGGGATGGGAGGGTCTCGCACCCAACTAAGGATCTAGGTTCGAGCAGACTTGATAGACCATAAGGCCTAATCTGCTGGCAAATAGTATGTTAGTATGTTAGTATTTAGCTCTAATGGGATTTGAACCTGTGAACCCCAGATTCCCAAGCCGGTGTGCATTAACCATTAGACTACACTGTAGTTGTACTGGACAGGTACACACAACTGGGGACTAATCACACTAGCCCCAAGGCAATATATTCTTATTAAAGTTACTTACTGGGTGTACACATGCATGGCCACAGGATCATGTCACAATAATGAGACTGTTTTATTCACTATGACAGCCTTGTTGCTGTGTCTGTGAAGAGGCATCAGGCAGCCCACCTAATCTAGCTACACAACTACACATTTACATTGCACCATAAAATAATCCAATGCATGTAAACTGGCATTTTAGGAGTCAAAGGAACAGGTGAAGCACTTGCTTCAAACCTAGGATAAACCAAAGAGGAGTGTGTCCTGTGTGTGTGATGTCCAAATTCAAGATACATTCCATTTGTATGTATGACAGCAGAGGCATTTAAAAGGTGTTTTAAATCCAGCACATTTTATTTTATTGATTTAATTCTTTGGTAACAGGGTAAGGCCCACTAGGTACAGATGGCTATTTTCAGAGATGACCCGGGGCACTGGGAAGGTTAAGTGATTTGCTCAGAGTCACACATTATGCAAGTGGAGGTTGTGGGAATCAAACCCAGGTCTGCTGGATGTACCAAACTCATTCACAGCTAGTTACTCTAAACTCTAGGCTATACTGCCATACAGTGTTGAAATTACAGTAGGGCTTGCCAGGACTCCACCAGTAGCTCTGAAGTGAGCCCCGTAGCTCACACATCACTGCTATTGACTTATAATAGGAAGGGGGCTCAATTTAAAGACAGAACCCATATAATCCCTCCTGGCTCCCAAAGCTCATGAAGTGTAATTCCAACACTGATTGCCAGGACTAATAGTAATACTAGTAGCACAGCATTAAAACTGATAGTCCTTAAGAACATGAAAGTCCAGAACTTAGTGTCCATTCTGCAGCATGAACACAAAACAGTCATGCCATATCATAAGCAGCAATAGATGAACAGGCAATGCTCTTGGGGGAGGGAAAATAGTTAGTGTTGCCCTGCAGTGCCACACTGAAGACTGGATATACCCATCTCCTGCAGCCAAACATATAAATAATAATAATACTTTATTTATAGTGTGCCTTTCAAGTACCAAGGTGCAGTGCAATTAAAACAAATAAAACAAAACATCATCACATTCAATAAATACAAACAATATCAGCCATCATCTTCACCATAAGCCTTATTTCACAGAAAAACTTTTAAAGCCTGTTTGAATCCCCACGGTCATGCACTCCCTAATCTGATGGGGTAGAGAATTCCAGAGGGTCAGGGCCACGAACATAAATGCCCGGACCCCAGCAGATTTTAAAGTCACCCCGAATCTCCAGCAATCCCTCATCGGCCAAGCGGAGTGGTCGTTCAGGGTGATAAGAAATCAGGAACTCTTTCAGGTAGTCAGGGCCAAGTCCATGGAGGGCTTTATATGTCAGTAACCAACTTTGAAGGTGATCCGCCACCTGAACCGGCAGCCAGTGCAGTTCCCGCAGCACCGGTGTGATATGGGAAGATCTAGAAACCCCATCAACAACCGGCTGCTGAATTCTGCACCAGCTGAAAGCAGCGGATATCAACCCCAGTAGCCCAAAGAAAAGCGAATTGCAGTAATCTAAGAGTAAGGTCACAAAGGCATGGATCAGTGTAGGAAGGTCTCCGGATGGAACAAGGTGTTGATCATAGCGATGTTTCTTGGATGGTAAAAGATGACTTTATGATGGCGACACCTGTGCCCGAAGTGTCACCCACATCCAACAACACCCCTAGATCTCGCACCTGTTCAGGGCTCTAGAAGCTCAAGCGTCTCCAAGGAACAATCCTAAGGAACAGCCTGCCCCAGCCCCCTATCCCATGACCTGATACAAACCATCACCCCTGTCTTCCCAGGGTTCAACTTCAGCCAACTGGACTTTATCCAATCTTGGATTTCATTGAGGCAATTTTAAATATGGAGACTGCTTCTTCCTGGTCGAAGCAAAAGACAGGTAGAGCTAGGTATCGTCGCATAGCAATGAAACCTCAGCCCATACCATCTTACAATGTCTCCGAGGGAAGCCTATACACTGCAAACAACATGGGGGACAATACTGATCCCTGAGGAACCCCACATGACAGCATGATTGAATCAGAGGAAAAAACCTGACACAACCATCTGAGATGTTTCCAGTGAGGTAGATGATAAACCATCTGTGGACTAAGCCAGAGAGTCCACAGATAAATCTCAGATGCTCAAGCAGAACCCCATGGTCAACGGTGTCGAAAGCTGATGACAGATCTAAAAGTGCCAAAATGGACTGTTTTATCTGGTCTCTCGCCATCAGGAGATCATTGAGCACCTGAACCAGCGCAGTCTCAGTACTATGCCTCTTTCAAAAACCAGATTGGAGGGGTTCGTAGATGTTATGGATTGTCAAATGGTTCTCCAGCTGAGCAGCCACTACTTTCTCGATCACCTTCCCACAAAGGGAGGTTATAGACAGACCTGTAGTTTGCAAGAGAGTCTGGGTCCAAGAAGTTTTCTTCAACAACGGTGTCACCACTGCTTCTTTCAAGGAGCAGGGATATTCACCAGAGTCAAGGAGCACCAGACTATCTGTGCCAGACTGGGCCAACAAAATCACCACAACCCATAATCAGGGATGTAGGGCCCAGGTCTAAACTACAGCATGTAGGGTGCATCCCCTGGACAATCTGCATAACATCCATGACTTCTGGATGATCGAAGGTACTCCAGGAGAACAGAGGGATGGTGACCAGGTCCTGATCCCTCAACTCACATAGAATGTGTCAAAAGGATCTCTGACCTAATGTTGGCCACCTTATCAGAGAACAACCAAGCAACCTCATCACACTGCAATTGTGAAAAGCTCTTTGGAGCTGCATACAGGTTGGGCTGCACAGCCTGTCAACACTTCTGAAGAGCTGAGCTGGTCAATTCTGAGCAGCAGAAATTTCTACGGACAGGAACTCTGCCTTCTTACGGAAATTTCCGACTGATAGTACTGATTATGTTCTAGCAGTCTAAGGTGGTCGGCATAGAAGCCAGATTTCCACCAACAATGTTCTAACCTGTGACCTAGTCGCCGCAACTCCCTCAAGGCTCCATCAAACCACGGTGCCCGACGGCGGAGGGAGAGAGGAGCACACGCACTGGTGCAATAGTATCAAGGCTAAGGTGATGGCATTATTATATGCCAAAACCAAAGTTTCGGATCCTTGCAATCCACAGGAAGTTCAGATAGGTCAAAGACAGCTACCAGGCCATCGGATGTGATAGTCCGTAAAGGTCGGAACTTGACCATCTCCACAGGGTCGGCTTGCAAGGGTGTGCCAAAATTGAACCTCACCGTGTAGTGATCAGATCAACCAACTGGTTCCACCCCACATCAAAGGCCTTGATCCCCAGGAGGAAAACCAGGTCAAGGGAATGGCCATGTTTATGAGTCGCAGTGGTAACCACCTATGTCAGGCCCAGTGAATTCATCAACTGGAGGAAGTGTTGTCAAATTGTGAGAGTTCGTCGTCGATCCAGGCATTGAAGTCACCCAGGACCATCAGCCTGGGTGACTCAAATGCCATGTCAATGATGAAGTCTGCCACTTTCTAAGGAATTGCTTCCCATCTTTGGGTGGATGATAGATGAGACCTATTCTATAGCCTGCACCTGCTACTACAGCACATTCAAATGAGCTGGCCACCTCAACTGGAACACTGGTAAGATCCAATTCAGTCTTGAAACAGACCGCAACCCTCCCTGCAGTCCGACCTCGGGCAGTGTATCACAGCGTGCCAGCGAATTGCAGCCTCAAATATGGGACCAGCATTATCATCCATCCAGGTCTCGTGATGCAAGCCACATCTGCCGACTCAACAAGATCCGCAATCACTGCGGTCTTATTCCTGACAGATCTGGCATTGCACAACACCGCCAGTCGGATTTAACTCCTGGGATGCCCCGCCACCTGCCCATCCTCAACGATGGTGCCTTGGGTATGGAGGCTAGACAAGATGGCCCATGATCTAGACTCCATTTTGCCCCAGGGCTTCTTCTGGACTAACAACCCCGATAGGAGCACCCGCTCTTCCAGCCTCCACTGTTTATCCCTCCACCCCACCCCTCCTGCAGGTGATACCTAAAGCCCAGCAACATTGGTAGGTAGAAAAGCCAATGGAGGGGGCAGAAAGCGGAGGGCATAGAGGCGGAGGCTGAATAGCGCATGACTGGGGGACAACAAACTGACAAATATCCCAAGCCCCAACATAGTAAAACAAAACCACTCTGACTGGTCAGTTATAACAACTAAACATAATATATAAAACCCCAAGTCACAGCCTATCCAAATCTTTTCCCACACCCCCAACTAAATAATCTATACCAACTCCAAACAAAAATCAAATAACTAGATTAAGTAACTTAAATAATAAAAGACCTAACCTCCCTATCACAGTAAAATAGTGAGCCCACCGTCCTCTCACTACCTGGGTCAACCACATTAAGCTAACAAAACAAAATTATAGCACCAGGCCTCTCACTCCCCAGTGCTCCTACAACTAAACACCCTAAATCGAAAAAATTAAATAATAAAATAAATAAACTAAAAAAGTTTATGGAAATCATTCAGAAACCACCCTCCAGATAAATCTCTCACAAATATCTGTAGCAGGATGGATTCACAGATGTTAACTGAGCACTCTCACTGCTCACATAAATTCCAAAAATATACATGAATCAATAAAGTATACATTCATTAACTCAGATTGCTAAATGTTGCTAGAGGCAACTCTGGATCTAAATGTTCATGCAGACCCTTTTGATTACATGAGCAAATTGCTCACGAACACTAAACAAACTAAGATCCTTTAATATTATTCATTGAACTACAGAGAGATGTAGACAGAACACAACCCAGGTTAGAGTCCCACTCCCAAAAATAATAATATCATAAAATACAGGAAGGACTCATTCCACTATAAGGGGAATCTTTAGAGGATCTACAAGAATCATTAGCGTTCTGAGCAGACATGAGCCAAAGGGCAGACAACATGGACTCACACCTCTCAGAAACAGGCGGCCACCTTGCCTGGAGGAGAATGTAATCTACCTAGAGACCACAGGCAACTCGATTGAGGAGCTGGCAAGGAGATACCAAGAATTGAGCACGAGAAAAGTACTAGGATTTCACGGCTCCCGGAGTTGGGAGATGGAGGTGAGACAGAGTTCAGTCGGTGCGCTGTGAGTATGCTTGAGGTAAGGCAGCCATCATGCTATTGTCACTCTCCCCATTCATCTCCGGAGCCCTGAATTCTGCCAATGAATTCTGTTATGTTTTTTCATTTGGGACAACTCAGCACAAACCATAGCACACAAGGACAATAGCATGTGGTATAAAAGCAAAAGCATCCGTTCTCTCTCTGTTCATTTGAAACTGCATTAATTCCTCGATATTGGGACTATGAAAAAGATGTCTTTCTTGAGAAAGCTACAAACTTCATTTCTGCTATTGTATGTGTAGCAGCATATTTGGAGTTTCAATTTAACATGAATCCAGGCAACAGAAAACTAAACCTTCCTATCTATGCCCTTTTGCATTTAAATTAGTGAAACTGAGAAAACCTGCAAATGGGGAAAGGTAAGGAAAATGTTAATCTCTCTGATTACCAGAGTTCAACTCTGTTGTTGTAACGTTTTGCTGCCTTACTTCTGTTAAAGATGTAACAACCACTTTTACAAACATGTCAGGTTGATGTATAGAATGACAGATGGAAATGGATTTGATTTATAACATTACTTGATAAAGAAAATGACAAAGACTTATACAGTTCCACTGTGGTCCCTGTCCCTCAGGTGTAACAGCAGTAGCACCACTATGGCCCCCATCCCTCAGGTGTGACAGCGGCATCAGCACTATGGCCCCCATCCTGCAAGTATGATGGCTGCAGCAGCACTAAAGCCCCCATCCCACAGGCGTGACGGCAGCAGAGCACCACAGCCCCCATCCTACTCCAGGTTTGATGGTGGCAGCAGCAGCACCATGGCCACCATTCTGTGGGTATGATGGGGCAGCAGCAGCACTAGGGCCCTCATCCTTCAGGGGTGATGGGAGCAATGATACTATGGCCCCAATCCCTCAGTGGTGATGGCAGCAGCATTACTACAGCCTTCATCCCTCAGGGTGATCACAGCAGTATTCACCATCCATCCGCTGTGACTGCATCACTTTAGTCCCTATCCTTAGCACCAATTCCCCACATTCATTTGTCAGAGCTCAGCCATGAATTAAGCAGAACCACCAGACACCAAGGTGGAATCCCTTGATTCTGTGCTATCTAACATTTGACTGCATGATTTAACTTCTTTGAAAAAAAGTGAATCCTCTAAACATCCACTAATAAATAGTGGGAAGCCTGTTAATGGAGAGCCACACATCACATAGAGTAAGCTGAAACCTATTGTCACTCCCAAAGTTTTGATTAAAGATGTGCAAAGTGGCGAAATTACTCCAAAAAATCCACGATTTCCACATCAATAACCAATCAGCTTTACCACATCACCAACATGGCTAGCACCCCACTAGCGTGGGCCCCAATAAACACAGTCTGCTCCCTCATTCCTCATAGCCAAATCACCTAAACAGTGAGGTTCTGTGCGCCATACACGTAAACAGTTAGGTCCTGTGACAACACACACACACACACACACACACACACACACACACACACACACACACGCTCTCCCCATAACATGTGCAATAAAGCACAGTATGTGGAGCTGCCTAAGTCCACAAGGACACACCAGCCATCTTGCAGCTTTCAACCTATTGTACACACACTCACTCACTCACACAAAGTATATACACATACGTCCAAGTGCAGTCCACTGCCAAAATTGCCAGTTCTACACTAATACACCAGACTTCTCCTACAGTAGCCACGATTCTCTCCACCAAGACACACGCAGCCTGCTCCCCAAACCCACACACAGTCCAATCTACCCTCATTCCTCATAGCCAACTCACTAAACAGTCAGGTCCTGTGCACCATACACACACACACACACACACACACACACACACACACACACACACACACACACACATATCCCCATACCCTGCACAATACAGCACAGTATGTGGAGCCACCTAAGATCAAAGGGCCCCTGGACACATCAGCCATCTTGCAACTTATTGCCCCCACACACACACAAATATATATATATAACAATACTTTTCCAGTGCAGCCAAGTATGGCATACTTTAGTAACATTTTGTAAGTCAAAATAACCTTTCACCACCAGTTTAATGCACCAACATGGTCAGGTCCCCATGTCAGGCTCATTCACCTCTCAATGCCATGGTCAGCTCCTGAGACATGCCTTCCCCCACCAACATGGTCAGCTCCCCAAACATATGTCCGGTCCCTTCCACTGCAACATGGCCAGTTCACCACACACACCCAGCTTCTCCTACAAAAGCCACTATCCCCACCAGGACACACACAGCCTGATCCACAAACCCACACAGAGACTGCTCCACCTCCCAACCTAAATATTCCTCTTCTCTCTCTCTCTCTCTCTCTCTCTCTCTCTCTCAAAGAATGTGGCTAATGAGTTCCCATTCCCCAGTGAGTCCCCATCCATCCATGCATACTGCTCCTCTGAAATGACCACAGCCAACATCCACAGCCACTTCAGCAACATAAACAGTCCCTGAACCACAACATGGTCAGTCTCACCCCAGCCACCCACACCCAAGTAGACACAGCCCTGGCACCAACATTTCCAACCCCACCCCACACAAGTAAATACAGCCAACCCAGAACCAACACTACCAGCACCCCCACCAAATACAAGCTAACACTGATGGACCCAGCACTTACATGGCCAGTCACCCCCCCACCCAAGCAAACAGCCAACATTGTACCAATACTGTTGGACCCCTTGCACCACAAATGAATGCTAATGCCCTTGGCACCAGCACACCCTGTCCCCTACCCAAGTTAATACAGTCAGCCTCGGCACCAACACTGTGAGCCCCTACCATACTCAAGCAAACCTGGCCAGCTCCTCTACCCACAGCGACAACACAGGATTCTCCTGGACTGGAAGGGGAGCAAGTAATTTTTAATTGTTTGGAAACCAGGTAAGGCCTGCTAGACACAAGTGCCTGTTTTCAGGAGTGAGCTGGGAGTGCTGGGAGATTAAGTGATTTGCTCAGAATCACAGTATGCAAGTGGAGGTTGTGGTAATCAAATCAGGTCTTCTGGATGTACCAAGTTCATTCACAGCTTGTCACACTAACCTCCATCTATACAGTGCCAGCCAATTATACAACATCTTCTCCCCTCTCTCATCCATATCACATATAGACAGCTCTTGTCTTTCCTGGCTTTCTAATAATAATTAAAAAGCTTACTTTTGTTCCTCCAGATAGTGATGAGTTCAAGTCTAGTAATGGAGACCAGGAATGCAGCCTAAATGGTAGTAGGGAAATGTGACAGTGTTGAACTTGTCATCAGTAGAATATGAGACACACTCATATAAGAGGCTTCTTGTTTTTCTTCTTTAGAAATAAACTAACCAGCACAAGAGCCATTTCTAGGTTGACTGTAAATCTTTCAGATATTTGAGTCAGGAGACCATGACAGAACATAGATACTCCTTGCTGAAGCTAATTAGCAGGGTTGCAAATAAAATGTTAGTTCAATGTAACCCTTTCACATCACAACTGAATTATATAGAAGTCAATGCAAATTTCAAGGTTGACTGTAAACTTTCAGATATTTGGGTCAAGAGACCATGACAGAACATGGATACTCCTTGCTGAAGTTAATTAGCAGGGTTGCAGATAAAATGTTATTAAATTAACCCTTCACATCACAACTGAATTATATAGAAGTCAATGCAAATTAACTTCAAAAGTGTCTTTTGTTAGGTGTGAGGGGTTAAATTAAAAATATGCTCAGAACAGAAAAACAGATGTCATCCCTTTACAGGGTTGTAACATGTAGATGTAATTTACTCCAGAGAGTCTAGTTTTGGATGTTTTACACACAATTCTGGACGAAATACATTGAAATGGACTCCTCTGAAGCCCTGGTGTGACTAGTCTCCTAACTCCTACTGCTTTAATCAGCTGCTTTTCTGTGTGTGTGTGTGTGTGTGTGTGTGTGTGTCTGTGTGTGTGTGTGTGTGTGTGTGTGTGTGTGTGTGTGTGTGTGTGTGTGTGTGTGTGTGTGTGTGTGTGTGCATGACTGTGCACTGAAGACCTTTTCTATGTTTGTGGCTATGTGCCCAAGAATATTTTTTTCAGAGAATTTAGTGTGACTTGACTATACTGAGTGAGACTTATTATCTCAGTACTGCTATAGTGACTTGAGTGACTTGATTTCATAATAAATATAATTAAATTTAAAATCATATAAAAGCTTCCTTTGTTAGCTTACTAGTTAATTAGTGTAGTCACAGTGTCTGGTGTTTGGGTCCTGCCTGCCAGTGGGGGGGCAGGTCCTTGGCCCAGAGAGTATAAAGAGGGGAACGCTTTTTGATCCAAGAGGAACAGAGGATGAAAGAGGAGGCAGCCTGAGTTGTTTCCAGCCATGAAGGCTGAGGTTCGGGGCCAGGGTGGGTCGCTTGCCACCCCAGCCCTACACCCTTGAAGACAAGTGGATTAAGTGAGTGGTCAGGAGTCTGGAGCTATTAAGGGGACCACCTGTGCCTTGTGGGAGCCAGAGCATGGAAAGAAAAAGTGTCCCACTTGTGATTTTCTGGCATGTTGGTGGGTTTAACACAGAGGGGCCTTGCTCTTCAAGTTTTCTCATCCTTGGGTGAGATCAGAAAGGATTCCTTGCCAAGCTGTTTGTGCAGCACAGTGGTGGCAGCTCGTTTTGTGGGGAGTGCAGTGGTTGCAGCCTGTCTTCCTTTCTGGTGGCACTTTGGCCTGGCAAGGAGGTGCTTGGGAGCCTATTCAGCCTAAAAGTGGAGAGTGCAGAGGTCTCCGGGTGGCCAGGGCTAGCAGAAATGCCCTGTGATGCTTGGAGCTGCATGAGGCTTAGGATAGAGGAGACTTGACATTTTCTTTTGAAATGTTGTTTCACTGAGTGAAGACCATTCAATTTGGGAGCTTCAGATTCAAACCATCAGTGCTCAGAGTACTGACTGCAATTTAGCTACTCTACTATTCTGTTGCCTGTATGTGTGTGTGGCTAGCCTGGGCTCTGTAAAGTATGTTTGGAAAAGTAACCTTGTGCAGGAGAGAGAAGTTTTGGGAGAAGAAAATCTGGTTTGTGGCCTTGTATTTGGCCTACACTGTTGCTATTACCAGGATATAAGAGCCAGTTTGGCCTGGAGGGAGCACTGCAGTGTTAAAAGGTTCTAACAACTAAAGGTTTGCTGCAGACTGTATTGGACAGTTCACCTTAATGGTTACCTACCATGTGATTTGCACCCACCGCTCCATGGAGTGAGTTCATCAAATACAGTATATAAATTAAACCTGGAGTGAACAGTGGACTTAATCATTTGGCTTATTGTGCTTCTGCATGAATCAAGTTTGCCCCCACAGCTGCTGTATGCCCTTCACTGCTAAGCAAGGCTGGCACCCCGGAAGACATCTCATCTGGACCCAGGTAACAAGTTATAATATTTTCCTGAGACTGTGCTTCTGGCTGCAAGTGCCCGCCTCCCCCATAGTAACATCAGGCAAACCCCTAGACACCAGGAGGGGCTTAACATAAATCATCCTGCAAGGAACCCAGGCTCAGGTCCTTCAATGCCACTTATGCATCTGCAAATACACTGTAGCTGGTAGGGTGTGACTAGTCAGATGATTCCCACCACTTTAGTTAGATGCTCTTCTGTTCTGTGTGCATGCTCAGCTGTTCACTAAGGCATTTTTCTAAGTTTGTGGTTGTGTGCCCAGGAAGAAATAATATATATGTATGTTATTTCTCTGAGAATTTAGCAAGGCTTTACTACAATGCGTGAGATTTGTCTGTTCAATATTACTGCAGTGATTTGAGTGATTTGATTTTATAATAAAATATAATTGAAATTTAATATCAGAACTCTTCTTGTAAGGATCCTGGGCTCAAGTCCTTCTATAGGCCACTTACACAACTACGAGTGCAGCATAGCTAGTAAGGTGGAACTAGTCAGCTGACTCCCTGCTTCAGTTAGCTGCTTTTCTATTCTGTGTACGTGCATGGCTGTGCATGCAGGACATTTTCTAAGTTTATGGTTGCATGCCCAAGAAGAAATTAAAAAAACAAGATTCTGAGAATTTACTCTGGCTTGCCTATGCGAGTGAGACTTGTCAGCTCAAGCGTTGCTGCAGTGAGTTAGTGACTATACTTCATAATAACATGATTTAAATTTACTATCATACATCTCCAGTGAAGACCCTGTGCTTGCATCCCTTTGTGGCCATTTAAGCAACTGTGAGTGCACCGTAGTTGATAGGGTGGGACTAGCTGGCTTACTCCCACTGCTTCAGTCAGCTGCTTTTCTGTTCTGCAATCCAGACATTTTTCTTAATCTGCCCTGCAATCCAGACATTTTTCTTAATCTGTGACTTTGTGCCCAAAAGAAATTAAAAAATATTTTGTTTTCTGAGAAGGTTTGTGGCTTTAGGTAAAGAAGAAATTTAAAATAATTTTATTTGAGGAAAATGTGGCTTTCTGCCCAAGAAAAAATAAAAAAATCACTTTTGTTGGGGAATTTACTAGTCAGGAGTATAAGTGTGAGACTTGTCAGCTCTGTGACAATATTTCATAATGAATATAATTAAATGTAATGCATCTTCTTGTGAGGAACACAACTATGGCAGATAGGGGACATAGTACCAGATAACATAGTTGGTCCACCAGCCCCAATAAATCTGTAGTAGGTGTAGAGCAGCAAGCACCAGGAGAGGGTGAGCATGATTCAGAGTGACTTCACAAAATTATGTTTTATCCCACCAGCACCAGTATGGTGTCAGCTGACACCAGGGGAAAGTAAAAGTACCATTCAGACCACCAGTAGTGCTCCTAGGAGGACATTGTCATTAACTGTTACTGACACTACCCATGTGACTGTGTCCTCTTCATCCCTTTCCAATGCCAAAAGAACCACCAGGACATCTTCCTAAATAACTACCACTGCTCTGATCAACCACCCAGTCAATGTGACTACTAGTATCCCAATGTCTGCTGCAACAGCAGCCCTTCCAACCATTCCTGTCACTGTGATCCAGACAACACTTGCCACTGTGACTGAGATCATCTCCTGCTACTGTGACCCAGACACTCTTGCAACTGTGACTGAAACAACACCTGCCATTGTAACCATGGCAACTACCAGTACTGCTACAGTGACACTGGTCACTACTACCACTGTGGTCACTACTACCACTGTAACCACAGCCAGTTCACAATTCTTTCCAGTACTGTGTCCACCCTACTTTGACAACTCATGTTTCTTGGCCTGTCTTTAGTACTGTAGAACTTATCAATTCAGGTGAGGAGGAAGTGCACTCATCCAGGTCTGGGTATTTTCCACCAGGAGATGAACTGCCCATTGATACATCATCTGAGGAGGCTAACTTAAGCAGCTTTGGTAATGAGATAGTGTATGGGGAATACCTTGAGAGATTTAAAGCAAGAAAATTGGGTGGCCAAAAAACTCAACCTCTCAAGGTCACAGTGGAATCAAAAAAGCATATGCCCCAAAAAAAAACCTCAGCAAGCTACCCTTCAGCTCTTTGTTTAGCAGGCTCCACCCTCCTTCAACAGTCAAGTAGAGCAAGTGCAGTTGCACCAGTGGTGCCAGGGAAAACCCACAGATGTAGGTTCAAACAAGAAAGGCTAATGGGGTACAAACAGTAGGGTGGTACTGGTGACACTAGCCACATGAGTAGTGTCACGCAGAGTAGGAGCAGGTTACTGTTGCATTTTACATTATTAAAAGAAGATAACAACCACTTCCTTAATGAACCTCCTAAAGGTTAAGCATCCCCAGGTTGTCAGTTGTCTCTTCCAACAGTTCAGCATATCACAGAGCTCACAGGTGAAATGATAGCACTGGATCTGCAACCCTTTTCACTTGTGGAAGACATTGGCTTTCAGAGACTTCTGCAGCACATACAGCCATGGCGCCACCTTCCATCATGTTCAACATTCTCATGCACTGTGGTGCCAAAATATATGAGGGTGTGAGAATGGCAATTAGCACACTACGTGTAGGCTGTGGGTAGAGTTTTCACTGCACCTCAGACCTCTGGAGCAGTACAAACTCCATGCATGCATATCTCTCCTTGACTACACACTGGTGTGTGCAAAACCTATGTCTCCTGTTGGGGATTCCTCTTTCTTTCCCAGTATTACTGGCTCTCACTTCATCTTTCCACAACCTAGCAGTCACACTGGCTCTGCTGTTCTAAATGTTGGGCTAATGGAGAAAGACCACATGTCAACAAACATCCTGGCATTCATTCTAGACATAATGCTGTTATGGACAGTTGGTACCAATCTGCAAGTTTTCTTCATCACAGATAATGATGCAGATATGGGCAGCTATTCTCCAAATCACAAATTATCTATGTGGCATGTATCTGGGGGTGTATGTAGACACTCCACAGCCCCTGTGCCCCATTCTCCAAAGGGTGTGGGGCTGGCATGCACCGATCCCGCCCACACACTGAGATCTGCAAAGGCAGTCTGGGGGGGTGCCTGCGCCTGTGCTATTCTGGAAGCACAGTGCACCGGCAAGCAAGCACAGGCTACATGTCCTGAGGGCAGACGAAGCTTGGAAGCCACTGCCAGAAGTAGCAGGGATGTCGGGGCATGGATAGGCCCTCCAACATGCTGCCCCAGCCCATGGGTTACACATGGTGGGCTGGAGGTGGCCGACTGGGCACCTGCCTTCCCCAATGTCACAGCCACTATCGTAGCTGCCCAATATTCATTGTGTCCCAGGGCGCAGGTCATCCAGTGGCAGACTGGGTCTGAGCATCCCACTAGATGCCCATCCATGTCCACGGATGTGCCCTGCACCTAAGCATGGTGGAGGCGGGTCTGTGGAAAGGGGCTGTGCAGTGGCTGGTGGCTGTGAATTCAGACACAGCGCAGCAGTCCCTCAGGCAGACCTCCATGGGCGGGATACTTGCCCACGGCACATACAGGCTGCACCATGGAGAATTACCGCCATGATGAAAGCAGTTGCTGATGGAAATTTTATCAGCATTCGTTGCATTGCCCACACCTTGAATCTAGTGGTCACATTTGTGCTACATCACAGTTCGGAGCCTAGCAAGACTCTCCTCATCACATTCCATCTGTGCACATCTTTATCACACTCTAAGGTGACCAACCAAGAGAGGTGCAACAATGCTTTGTCTGTCTTAACATCACTTGATACGGTGTAAGTTTGAAATGGAATTCTCATACCCAATGCTGTCTAGACAGCTTAAACACAAGCACACTTCATAGCATGTCAAAGTGTGCAACATTGGGGAAATCCTAGGCCACCATGAGTGGCCTCACTAGTTAATGCCATGGTGAGAGTACTTAGGCCATTTCAGAGGAGCACCACGATCTAAGTGCATCCTCTGCCATTCTGAGTAAGGTGATACCAGCAGTGGATATACTGAAAGCATCCATAGAGAGATATGTAGAGGAACATGGGGAGATTCCAGATGTGGCAGCTCTGCTCATTGCGCTCCTGCAAGCTGAACTGGTTGCAAGGTTTGCAAAAGTGCTGGATTGTCACAGACACTTTTGCAACCATGCAGAATCCCCAGTTCAAATGTGAGATCCTTCACATGACTATGGATAGCCACAGAGATATTGCCTTTCAACAAGAGCTGTGTGATGAGCTGACTGGTTGCATGTGGAGACTAATGCAGACACCAACAGCCAGCAAAAAAAGTCATGACAGAGAGGGCATGCCATCTAGCAGAAATGGTTCCATTGGTGAAGATGTGGAAGAAATACTTGTTGTTAGCAGCACTGATGAGAGTAAGTGGACACTGCTCACCATGTCCTTACATCAACAGCAACAGAAGAGGAAACAGTCACAGCCCTTATCTGCAGAAAATATCTTGAACAGCTATTTTTGGCATCCCTTTAGCCATTTCAGGTTGATATATTAGCCTGCTGGGTGCAGAAGATGCACTGATCCACTCACTTGGTGCAACTGGCTGTGAGAACATCAGTTGCCCCCCACCCCATGAGCGTGCCATCTGAGAGAACATTAAGCACAACTGGTGATGTTGTTAAGGCTCATTGTTCAACACTAGACTGTGAATATGTCCAACAACTTCAGGGTGCACTTCATGAGCAATGTGAGAGGTACATTTTTATGCAGAGGTGGTGGAGAACTGGAATGGGCTTCCGGAGGAGGTGGTGAACTCAGAGACTGTAGAGGATTCAAGACCGCTTGGGACAGACACATGGGGCTAAGGGAAGAGGGGTGCCTCAAGTTATGGTAGGTTGGGCTACTGGGGTAGACTAGATGGGCCATGAGGTCCTTTTCTGCCTTCACCTTCTGTGATTCTATGATTCTATGAGCTTCTTTTCATCAAGCTTAACTTCCCATGACATGGGAACAAATATGAATTATCCCCATGAAATAGAAATATAGTCTCTCAAGTCTGCTTTTGCTGTTTTTCACCACAAAGATAACCTGCAGCCAGCCCAGTGGCACTGAGGGTTGAGGCGCTGGATGCCACACCTCACTCCCACACTGGTGACCCGGTTCAGGAACAGACTCGGGCCACTGGGGATGGCAGGAAAGAGGGAGGATTGAGCATCCCACAACTGCTCTCCCCCCTCTGGGGTGGGTGGGGTGAACTGCATCACTCTGCAGTGGCAACCGCTGGAGGCCAGATGCACTACAGGTTGCATGCACAATCTAGGGTGGAGCGTGGTGGGCGCCCACGGCTGTGAGTTGATGCCACTGGACATCCAGCTCCAAAAGGAAGAAAATGGCTGAAATTTCAGGGCGATAGTGGTGGCTGATGGCCATGCCCTGTGCCCCTGGACATGAGAGGAGCATCCTTCAAGTGTCTGATCTCCAGGTCCCCATGGGGAATCCTGCTATACTGGCAGCCTGTGGAGAAGGGCGTGATTCACGTGCCAGAACTGGTCCAGGGGTGTGGGTACCGGCAGCTGGATGATCACGGGACCGCTCCAGAGGATTAGAAAAATAGAGATGAGATTAAAAAACTAAGGTAACCTGCGTATCTCCCTATACTTTCATCCTGCAGCATTTAATGCAAACACCTTAATTTTAAAATAATTAAATACATTGGGCCTGATTCCAGAACAGTTATACAAGGCACAAAGTGACTTACGCCAAAACAAATGGCACAAGTAGCACTTTGAGCCATGTGTTATGAGGATCGGTATTCCAAAATGCAGCCTGCAATGGCGCAGGCTGCCTACACCAAAGTGGTCATCGCCACCATGTACACCATAAACCCCCGCGACATGGCACAAGGAGGTTTCGCAGAGCAGTTGTGCCCTATTCTGGGAGGGTGGCTGCTGGAACAGCACAGTTACTATTCCAAGAGAGTCCCTGAAGGACATTGGTCAAAGTGCAGTTAGACCAGCAATTAGCTGGTCTTAGTGTACTCAGGCCCACCATGGGTGCACCACTGTGCCGTGTGTACCCAACAGCCACTCCTCCACAATCCCACATAAGCTCCCTCAGCCCAACACCCATTGTAGACTACACAGAAATGCCCTCTGCAGGCTGCTGACACCCCAAGCCCCTGCTCCCTAAGTAATGTCACACAGGGTTAATCATGCCTCCACCCCAGGCCCTGATCCCCCATCATCAGCTCATTGGTAATTGTAATATTGACACATAACAGCACAACCTGTACACTCTGGTAGTCTAGTGGCTCTACCTGGCAGTGCCATCCACCCGCTCCACCCACCATCCCCAGCAGGCGAATGGCACAGCCACTTCACCACCACAGCCAGCTGCTGACTGAGCTCCTGCTGGCGTATTACTATATTCGGATATGCCCAATGAATAACAGCTTATTCATTTGCTGGCACTGTATACAGTAGCACGTGCCAGCAGGAGCCTGGTCAGTGGCTGGCTGTGGTGGTGAGAGGTGGGTTGTGCCAGTCACCCGCTGGGGATGGGTGGGGTGAGCAGGGGGATGGCACTGCTGGGTGGTGGGCTGGGGTCACTAGACTACCAGATGTAAGGGATTTGTGCTGTTATGCATCAATATTACAATTACCGTGAGCTGGCGATAAGGGATCTGGGACTGGGGACGGGGCATGATTAGCCTTGTGGGCATTACTTGGGGATTGGGGCATGGGGTCTGATAGCCCTGCTGAGCTTTGGGTACAGTTTATTTGGGGTTCATGGGTGGGGGTCTCAATACCCTGCAGGGCTTTCATTACTGTTTATTGGGGTATCGGGGCAGGGGCACTTGCGCCCTTCTGAGTCCCATACCGCAGGCTTGCAACATGGAATTTTCAGGTATGCCCTCTATTTGGCATACCTGTTGGGTTGCCAATGTTATGGATGTAGGCCGGGGACCCTGGATGTTCTGGAATTGAGCTAGGGTCCCCAGTGCATCGGCATTTGGCACAAGTCACAATTGTCAGAGACTTGCACCATACCTTCTGGAATCAGGCCCATTAACTTTTACTGAACCAGATATAACTTCTCTTCTTGTTGATTTAATCGTGTTATTATCATGTATGTTAGAAATGGCAAGGATGCTGAACAGAAGCACAGCTGAAATAGTCCCACGGTAAATCAAAATCTAGTGAGTATCTGTTTCTCTGTTCTGACTTCATAACAGTGAGGTTGTGAAACTGGATGCACTGCACAGCACACCCCTCTCCACTCCACTTTTTGCATAAAGTCTAAAAAAATACATTCCCCAACATTTCACTGATATGGCTTATATAGGGGACTGTTTTTTGTTGCTTTCATCATTTTGCTATCCCTTTCTTGCTTGCAATTATTTATCTCATAAATAAAAAGGCTGCCTGCTTTTATTGCTCTCCTTTCTTTTCATGTTCTTTTTTCACATTAAACTTTGCCACCCAGCTTTTCTGGGGTCTTGCAGCAATCCCACATAAGGGACACTTTCTGTGCATCCACTTCCGAGAAAGTTCTCCATTGGATGCTCAATCCTCCCTTACCTAGCTGGCCCTGCGACCTAGATCCATTCTGAAACTCAATTCGTCAGAGCAATTAGAAGTACTGATGGTACTGTAGCACTAGAGGGCTGGCTCTTTCCTGTCATTTTAAGAAACCAAAACATTATTTTTTTTATTTGCCCTTCCTGTTGTCCACCAGAAATATACCCTGTAATCAGACAGGGATGCTCCCTAAAACAGACATGGATATATCCTTCCCTATAATCAGACAGGGATTGAGATATATACTGTTCAGGCTCTAGGAGCCATCATTGATACAATAAGGAGTTTTTTCAGTCAAGTTCATTACACCACATGGCACTCACTCTGTTCTGCCTTCCTGAACATGACCCATCAAGGCAGTATCAGAACCAAAATATTTTAGTTGCACCATGTTGGACGCTTAGTGGGTTGGGGATCCCTGAAAGGAGACCAACATGGCACTTTATAAAAAAAATTCTGTGAGGCCTTGCCCTTGGGCCATTCTTAAAAATGAAATGAAATGATACAAAAAAGCCATAAAGCAGACAGCCTTTTTTATTTGTGTAATTATTACAAGTACAAATAGTAAAATGACAACAGTAAAAAAACAAAACAAAAAAAACATAAAAAACCCTATCATTGAAACATTGGGATTAATATGTGTGGTTTAATGGAAAAATATAACAACTTGATATTAGAACTGTTCTGTATTTTTGGCTTTGTGCAAATTCACATTCTGCTGTCTGAGTGAGTGGACCCCTCTATGCCACTACACCCAATGAGATCTTCTTTATCATTATGCCAAAATAAGGAGGATTTTCACCAGGCTGTGACTGATTCTTGCTTGCATAGCAGAAACAGGTTTGGCCTAGTACAACTATTTTGTTTGTTTCTCTTCACAAAACAAAAGCATTTCCTAGCAGTTCTACTGAGAAACACTGAACATTTAAATGATCACTCAAGAGTGTGAAAAACATACACTCTTCCTCTAGCTTGGGATTTAGAAAAGGAACAAAACTGTCAAGGTTTCTACTTCTTGGCTAATTTTAACAAGTGGATGGATGTAGATTGCTTATTCACAACAAATAATTTCACGTTAGAAAGGGATAGCAAAATTATGACAACAGCAAAGCTCCTAAACAAACTCTATTGACCAGGCTGTGACCCATTGCTTTTATTTGTAGAGCAGAAACAGGCCTAGTATAGTAATAGTTTTATTTTCAGTTTAGGTAAAACAAACAATAAAATGCTTCTAGCAGTTCTTTTGAGAATCACTGAAAATTAACACTCAAGAGTGTGCCAGAAATTAGCCTTCCTAGCTTGGGATTTAGAAAAGGAACAATAACTATCAAGATTTCTAACTTTAACAAGTGGATGAAAATAGATCCTTTCTCAAGAGCAGCTCAGTCATCTGTCTCTCCTGCCTGAAGGTTCTGAGAGATGTAGGCCACATGACTTGCCTTTGTGAGCTTCCAGAGTGGCCTCTGATTGTACAAGAAGTCTCAGGATCTCTTACACACAGTTTCAACAGCCAAATAACAATACACAAATGAATAAATGGGACCCATGAATCAGAATACTCAGCGAGAATTCAAAATAAGGTATTCACAAATCCTAATTGTCATGACTCTTTCTGAACTTTTCATCTATTAACTGAGTGGTTAAGAGTAATGCACTGATGTTTCCAGACTACCTCCCTGGTTCTAGCCAAGGAACAATTCATGTTACCGAGTAACCTCCGAGCTATGGCTGTTGGTTGTTTATGTTCTTGGACCTGCTACTCTTCAGCATACTGGTCCTCCTGTCTACTAAATGCAAAAGGCCTTACAATGGCTCACCTAAATGTCCAAAGTGTCCTGTCTATCCATGCTAAAATTACTGCCTGTGTAACTCGTTATAATCATGGCATTGTGTGTCTAACAAAGACTTGGCTTAAATCTTTGATTCCTGACTCTGTGTGTACCTTTCCTGCATTTAATTTTATTAGGCTTGATCGTACTGGCCAAAATGTGGAGAGGCCTGCTCTTATACTATAAAAGCCACCTAAATGTGCCCTTTTATACTCCATATGTACCCTCCTTCCCCACTCTGTGAATTCCTTCATATATACTCGCCTGTTGGGTAATACTAAACAAATGAATCTAATCTGTGCCTATAACCCTCCTAAACATAGAATTCATGCTCTAAACTATCTTTTGACATTAGTAAAAGGTGGGCTTTAATGAGATGCTGATATTAGGTGACATTAACCTAAATTAGACAGGGAGAAATGTCAAACAATATGAACCCCTGCTAGTTGGTCTTGGCCTTAAGCAGCTTATTTCTGAACCTACACAACTCTCGACGTCAGGAGGCCAGAATAACTCTTCTTGACTAGATCCTGACTAACAGGGCTGAGTGGATCATAGAAACTGGGACCTTCCTGATTCTGTCTCTTACCATACTGCTACATTTTGTATCTGGGTTCTCATTGCCTAAAATACCCCATATGATTATCCTTATGAAAGGATTATCCAAATTAGAGATGGAGTCCTTTCACAGTAACCTTGCACTACAGTAACTGGTCCTCTGCCTTATCTGTTGGGGATGCCTCTGATGTCCTAAATAATTTCTTTAATATATTCTCCTCCCTGTAAGATAAATATGCCCACTCATAAAGTGGAAGTAAGAGTACTGTCACTAACGGCTCCATAGTGACCTGCTATCACTCATGAAGTTCAGGGATAAAACTGCACAAGGTTTAAGGCTACCCAAGCTTTGTATTTTATGAATACAGACAACCCCAAAATGTCTGTAAAAACAATACATACAGTACCTTAAAGCTGCATCAGTAGAATGAAACTAGTAGAGTCTTGGCCAGCCTATCCCCTTTACTAGTGCTGCTCATGATAATATGGAGCCTATGCTTATCAGTTTGGGTGCCCATTCCTTGCCTTGCCAATCTCCCACATCTTCAACACATCACTGACTACTGGGACCATCCTTGACCAGAGTTGTACCAGTATTCAAGCAAGGGATCTGAAATGTCTTGAAAATTATCATTGTATAGCTATACTGTCTGCTATCGGCAAACTATTAAATAACTTTGTGGCATCCCAATTAATGGAGTACATCCATAAATATCTGCTATCCTGGTGCAGCATGGCTTTCAAAGGGATATAGTACCTCTACCACCCTTGCTAAAAGGTACCCCAGAGACTAGGGTTGTCATGGATCACAGTAAGCTGACTGGAGCTGTCTTTTAAATCTCTCTAAGGTGTTTTATCAGGTAGACCCTAAACTCCTTTGCTCTAAGCTTCATTCTCTTGGATTATCAGCCCCTGCTCTAACCTGATTTGCAAACTACCTGCAAGGAAGTCAGCAGTTAGTCAGCTACAACAGGACACTCTCCAAGCTTACTCCTGTCATGGCTGGTGTTCCACAGGGGTCCTTCTTGGGACCACTCTTATTTTCTTTATTATTAACAATTTACCACATGATGCCAGCCCATTGTAGCCCACCCTTTATGCTGATGACCTGGTGTTACTAATCAGTTCCCAGGACATGCAGATCTTTAGCTCATAGTTAATGGTTGATTTTAGTCAAATATAATCTTGGCTTTTGTTGAACAAATTAGTCCTTAATCTTAGGAAAACACAGGCTTTGGTTTTGGCTCTCAGGTCAAAATCAGAGCTTGTTCTGAACCCCTGGATATTACTAGTGTTGATGGATCCTCTGTGATGATTGTTGACTCTTTCAGATATCTGGGAGTCACTCTTGATCCTCAGCTAGCTCTCCTGCTGCATATCCACATGGTATGTAGGGCAGTAAATTGCAAGTTAGGACTGGCTTAAAGGCCAAATGCATCCTCACACCAGTGGCATGTCTTGCCCTGACTAGAGGAGTGCTACTACCCATCCTAGTTATGGGTCCCTTGCTTTTTCTCATGCTGCTAAGTTCACTTTATCTAAGTGGAATGTTGTCTATAACAATGTACGTTGGTTTTCCTCTCTGCCGCTCGTATTACAGATCACTGAACTCTATAATAAATTAGAATGCTTGTCTCCAGGGAATTATCATATCATTGTTCTGAGTTGTTTCAATAGTAAAGTTACTGGAACTGCCACCCTCCTGTCTTGGTGGAGCAATTAAGGACTGTTAGTTCAACTTACCCACTCAGATCTAATGATTCATCTTTGTTCTTTGTTCCAAAACCAGCACAGCTATCGGAGGACCAGGCCTTTGTTGTCTGTTCACTTAGGTTATGTAACTCCCTCCCAGTGCATATTTGTAGTGCCCATGACCATTTAGAAGAGCCTTGTGAGATCCCCTGAAATCTAACTCTGCCTATAATTGCACTCAATCCTGTATCTCCTCCCTCCAATGAGTGGTGGACTCCAGTCTTGGTCTGGTCTGTTCAGGTCCATGCTTATGTATAACTGTGCCTTATGTATATACTGTTTAAACTACTGTGATCTTTACTCTACAGTTATTTTATCTACAATATATGCTGCTGTCTTTCACTGTTAACATTTACCTTGCCTGTATATCTTTTGTAACCTCCCAGGTTGTACCTGCAAATAGGCATATGTGTGTCTAGTGTGATTACTTGGTCAAAAAAGCTAACTAACTAACAAATTAACTGACTAACTAAATAAATACATATTGCACATGCAGCAGTGTACCCAGGATGTAACACAGTAATGCTGCAGTATATCATAAAATACTAAGGAAAGATAAAGAAGTAACACAGACATTCCCAGTGTACTTCTCTTTTCTTTTCTCACTCCTTCCATAAAACCACCATCAACCCCTAAACCTTGCACCTCTTCCTTTCCTCTTCTTTAAACCCCAACCTACCAATTTCCAACCAATGCCCCAACATCCCCAATCTTTGCCTCTCCCTGCCCTACCACCCATCTAATTTTCTTTACTAGTTCAACTCTTTCTTCTATAGCTTCATTCTCTCTCCAACAACTGAAATTAATGTTTTCCTATCTTTTGTTTGCATTTTCAGGTGCCATAGGCTCTTGAAAATGATATGCTAGTGTTCTCAGCTCTTTAGCAAGTGTTCTGTCATTTAATAGGATGGGCCTGTATTTGTTAACCACTTCACCTAGCTTAATAAAGAGAGGTGTATATTTTGTGATGCAACTCACAGGTGTTTCGCATCCTGTTTCTTTTGTGTAGGTGTCAGTAGTGTGTTCTCTGTTTTCTCTTTTTATTTAGATCACATCTACCCTAGCAGCTGAATCACTCACCAGCTGATCCCTAAGTACTGAAACTTGGAATTCAAAAAATGGAGAGATTGCAGGAAAATAAATCATTATGCTGGCTTCTTTACCACTACTTCTTTATCTTTGATCTTCAGTCATGTTCAGCATTATATTGGGACTCTGGTAATCACATGGTACTGTTTAATAACTTACTTATATCTTTAAATGTGAGATAAAATGAAGTTGAGTGGTTATGCATTTATTACAGTACTATTTAACAACAATTCCTATATTAGTTAATGTTAGGTTTTTTATACCAGTAGTTTGAATGCAGCATCTCAACAGTTTTATTTATTTATTTTTAATTGACTGTTCAATTGTAATATCTACTACATAAACTGTACTTTGTTTAAGTAGCCCAGGGTGTATTTGGCACAGGTTTATTTTAAAACAGTTATGTATAAAATATATTTATCTATGTGTTCACTTTGTATAATTGTGCTCCCATGTTAAGCTCCCACCACTGCTACCTTATGGATAATAGAGACTACACAGATCTACTTAATTAAGTTAACCAGAAACACTCAACCAATTGTCTTAGAATGTATCCTGACTGTTGTAAAGGTGGGGTCCTCCGCTCAGACCCTGCACCCTGACAAAGAATATGGCTGATGTACCGGGCTTTGATAGACAGTCACAGGAGCTTTCCTGTAAGTTTGCCGTGTTTGTGGCAATTAGAAACTCTTGATGTAGTTTCTGTCTCTGTTGTTTTCCTTCTATGGAGTGCTCAGTCCTTCCTTAATACTGGGAGGATGACCTGTAGCAACTTTTCTGTACACTAGAAAAATTAATGTTTGTGGAACATAATCTAATTTACAATACTAATACCCTCGAAACCTACCTGGAAAGGGAGGCTCCCCAAGGAACTGAGTGTTATGGAAGTGCCTCCATGGTTGGTGGGCTGGAAGCTGCAGAAACCACGAAGCTTGGGAATAGAGATGTGCGAAGCTGAGAAACTTTGTTCCATAGATTAATTTGCAAATTTGCCTGATTTTGTGCAGTTATCCAGCAGTGCAAAGTTCAAATTCATGGAAAACAGATAACTCAGCAAAATGTGAAGTTGCCAACTCTGCCAGTGGAGTTTGGCACAGAGGTTAAGTTGTTCAAACTAAAACTGGCCCTGGAATCTAGTGCCCCCAATTGCAGTGGCACTGTTTAAAACTCACTCCCTGGTGCTGGTGGTTCCTCCCCCGGCTGATCGCTCACCCAATGTTAAAACAAAACATTCCCGATATGTAGTGATCCCCATGCACCTGCACCAATTGCCATCCTGATTTAATATAGAAACTGTCCCTGGTGTCTGGTGGTCCCCTACCTCACTGATTGCCAGTCTGATGTTATATAGAAACTGTCCCTGGTGTATTGGTCCCCCTCACCAACTGCATGCCCAGTGTAATATGGAAACTGTCCTGGTGTCTAGTGGACACCCCCACTAATCACTGATCACCAGCATGATGTAATATAGACAATTATACAAGCACATTCTCACTGACAGCTCAGTTGGTGATCAGCCATGGCAGAAGCAGAGGCTATGCCAGTCACTGGCTCATGGTTGGAATGGGGAGTGGGTGGTGGGGCACTACCTGCTGGGGTGGGGGCCATGGAACACCAAGGAATGGCATTATGTACACCTACAGGGGATTAGGGATAGGGAGGGTGGCCACAAGACACCAGGGAATAGGTTCTCTGTCATGTACAGAGGTTCGGTATGGGGCAGGGATACACTGGACACCAGCAAATGGTGTTTGTGTGTCAGGCAAGTGACTGGATGGGGAGGGACCACTGGAAATGAAGGAATGATTTAAAGCAACATCTGGCCAGTGATCAGTGAGGGGTTCACTAGACACCAGGGACAGCTTCTATATTACATCGGGCCAGCTATCTGCAAAGGGGAACACTAGACACCAGGGACAGTGTCTATACAGTATTTCATTGGGCTGGCGATCGGTGAGGGGGACCACTGGACAGCATGGATAGCTTCTATACCACATTGGGCAAGCAATCAGTGGGGGCCACTAGACACCAGGGACAGTGTCTATATTACATTGGGCTGGTGATCAGCAAGGGTGGGACCACTAAACACAGTGGCCCAGATATTAAAACTGTGCCAGACTGTGGCGCAAGCTTGGGTGCAGCTCAACATGGCTGCGCAGGGGTGTGGACTAAGTGATATTCAAAGGAGCTGCGCCATGGCTCAGCAGCTTTGAATATCGCACCTGGCCACCCAGTGTGCATGGCGCAGTGGCACTGTGCCAGCGCAAGTGGCCAGAGTAGAACATGGAGATGCGCTGAGTGCAAGTACCATTGCGCCATGCCCAGCAACCGATATTCAAAACTGAACATGCAAATGGGGCCATAATGTATGCAAGGCAACATGGGGCCAATTGCATGTCATTATGGCTCATTTGCATACAGTAGGGCTGATCCGACGACTTGTGCCTGGCACCCTGCCAGGCAGCAGCCGTCGGGACTGACCCCTGCAGCCCGATCACGGGCATCTGTGTAAAAATAGAAACCTTCCTATATTCCTGGTGGTCCAGTGGACCGCTATGTGCCCATTGTGGGCATCTGTCCAAAAAGAAAACCTTCCTATATTCCTGGTGGTCCAGTGGACGCTATGTATAGTGTGGGCATTTGTAAACAAATATTCCAATATCACTGGTGGTCAGCGGTACCCCCACCTGCCCACTGAGCCCCACCACCCGCTCCCCGGTCAGCCAGCTGGCGGCAGCACCTCACCCACCTGCCACCCCGCCGCCCGCCAACTGACACCTTGGTAGGGCTGCACGCTCATTGGTTCTAGCGTGAGCCAATGGGCATGCACCTCTACTGTACTACACATTCAGATATGTGAAATGTGCAACCCTTTTGAATATCTGGGCCAGTATGTTTTCTGTTTAATAAGAAATTCACCATTTGTAACTTCACCTTACTTTGTTTTTAAGTGCAATTTGTTCTTAAAAAAAATAAACAAAACAAAACAAACAAAAGCAAGGTGAAGTTATAAATGGTGAATTTCATATTAAATAGAAAAACTTTGCAAATGATCCATTGAGGTGAATTTGATGACCTTGCCAGAAATTTGCCGGGCAAATTAAAACTTTGTTGTGTCTTTACTTGTAAAAAACATTAGCTGAATGTAATTACCAGTACATGAAACTGTTGATCTTGGAGGACACTGCCAAGCATAAGGAAATGGCAGAAGAATTAAAAGAGGTAAAAAGGAACTGTCTGAATATCAGGACAAACCAACATTTATTAAATTGAGAACTCCAGTCTAAACTGATCAAACATTAAAATGAAATGATTGAATGGAAATGATCAAAGCTTCAAAGGCATCATACAGACTACTGTCCAGTGAGGACCTGAGGCTCATAGACTGGTCCACAGTGTTGAGTGCTTCTGACTATCCCACTGCCGTTAGTTACTTTGTCAGGACCTTTTCGGTACTGCAGGACAAGCATGCACCCCTCATTAGGAGGGAGGGGTAAGGGCTGCTACTAAGTGGCTTCATGGGAGCCTTCTCGCCCTCAGCGCGGCCAGGGACAAAATGTTGGGCTAACTTTAAAACCACGCTGGATCAGACAATATTTCAACAGTACAGGAGGCTCAGGAATGAATGTAAAGAGCAATCAGGGCTGCCAAGAATGATTACTGTAAAATCACATTACTAAAATCAGCTAAGGATCCTAGGAATTTCTGGAGGAACATTAAAAACATAGTAGCGGTTCCTCCAACTGTGGTGTCTCTGACATGCTCATTGACGGATCACACTGTAACAATCCCCTGACTATTGCTAATGCATTCAACTCTCACTTCACTGATTTGTCTGCTTTCACTTCCTATTGTCCACCGGTGGGAGTGACAGTTAAGCCCTGTCTTCTGCCATACAGGTGCCCCCATCTCCCATCCATTGCTCTACTTTAGAAAAGTGACAGCACTGGAGATGCAGAGACTTCTCTGGTCTCTCCCCTCGCTAATGCTGTACGATAGCCTAGAACCTGGGCTCACCAGTCGGTTCCTCCTTTGCTGCCCTCCTGTGGCGTATATTTTCAATATGTTTCTCACCCTTGGAGTTATCCTGACCTCTGGAAGGTGACTAGGATTGTCCGGTCCTTAAACAAGGTAACCCTAAAATCATTGACAATTATCGGCCCATAGCCATTCTCTTGGCTTTCAGTAAACTTCTGGAGAAAGTTGTTGCTGAGCAACTTATGGAGTACATCCAGGCCCATGAGCTGCTGTGTCCTGAACAGCATGGCTTTCAGAAAAGGCACAGGACATCCTCAGCACTTGTTACTGTCACCTCTGTGATCAGGGCAGCTATGGACCAGGGTAAGCTCTCAGGTGCCATTATCATTGACCTGTCTAAGGCCTTGACCTAGTCGATCATGCCTTACTCATCTCTCGGCTCTGGTCCCTCGGCTTGTCCCCACTGTCCTAAGCTGGTTTTCCAGCTACCTCCATGGAAGAGATCAATTAACCAAATTCAGCAAGATCCTCTCTGATACCTTCCCGTGGCCTCGAGTGTCCCTTGGGGATCAGTCCTGGGGCCTCTTCTCTTTCCATCTTTGTTAATAACCTTCCCTCCTTCCCTGCCCATTGTAGCTCCATTCTATATGCTGATGACCTGGTCATCCTCACCCATTCCGTGATATCGAGGTCATCAACCACTGGCCGAATGTGGATGTTAAGAATATCCAGTCCTGGATTCTGGCAAATAGGCTTGTCCTCAGTCTTAAAAAACCAGGCCATGCTCTTTGGGTCCTCGCCAAGATTATGTCCTCCCCTGCCCCCTGTGCATCACTGGAAAAGATGTTTCTCTTCTTATGACCACTGATTCCAATAAGTACCTAGGGGTGACACTTGACCCCAGATGGACTTTGGTCGTCATATCCAAAATGCATGCAGGGCTGTCAACTGTAAGCTCGGACGAGCCTATAGAGTGAAGAACAACCTTACATCTGCTGCCTGCAGGCACTGCCAGAGGTGTGTTTCTTCCGACTCTCTGTTATGGGCTCATCCTGTATGCACATACTTCCAAAGCTCACCTCACAAGGTGGAATGTAGCCTATAACAACATTTGGCATTTTGCACTTGCTGCTCCCGTCTCACCCACCACTGTGACCTGTACAGTAAGCTCCACTGGCTCTCCTCTTCCAATTATAGGAGCTTTGTCCTGGGTAGCTTCACAGGTAAGATGCTCAGAACTGGCACCCCCAAGGACTGGCTGCACTCCTCATACCTGCTGCCTCTGCTTACTCCCTCCGGTCTTTGGGCTCTGCTGCTCTCAAAGTCCCTGCCACTTGAATGCAAATGGGGATAGGGGTTTTGCTGCATGTGCTCCCAGAATTTGGAACCCTTTCCTCCACGGTCCACTCCTCACCCTCTCACTCATGCCTCCAATCTCCCTCTGACTCACCTGAAGCTTTCCTCCATGTGATTGTCCTAAACCACCATAATCCAATGTACTAGCTACTATATCCCTGCATTTCTGGCAGCTCCTGCATGGGCCCTGAGGGTGGTTCTTGTTTGCTAAGGTCCTGTTTGTATCATATTGCACATGCTCTCTGCTCTAGGTGGAGTTTTGTCAGATGCACTATTCGGTGGTCCTTGTCTGCATAGAAATGTACTTGCTCCCAGGCAGCCATTTGTTGATGCACTGTCCTTCTCCTTATGTGATCCTATGTATGCTCTTTCCTACTCAACTGTGTTATATTCTTTACTGCTTATGTAATGTGATGCCACCTATTTCTACCTGATCCTGTGTAATGCTTAACTGTATCTTATTGTTCTTTGTATGGACTTTGTCCTTCTTTGTACTGTCCCGGTCGTACCTGAAAATAGGTAATTGTCTTGTCTAGTATGCTTACCTGGTCAACAAAAGCTAATAAATAAACAGGAATGTTGGACCAAGGCCTAGCAGCAGAGGGTGCTCAAACTCAAGATACAGACCAGGGAAGAGTATTCAAACCCACAGCAGAATCAGTCATGATCTCCATCTGTGATTCTGATGGAAGCAAATTGAGGTATCGAGGAACTGACTACTTCCAAGGCAGCAGCTTTTTTGGCAAAGAGACCTTAGGCAAGGAAAAGAAAAAGCAAAGGCAAAGATTTCACAAAAAAATCCAGGTGTAAAACCAGACATCAGAGAAGAGGAAGGCAGAGGCCTGAGATTGAGGAGGAGAATAAATCTCACAGATATGGAACTGACTCCAGCACAAACGTGCCTCCTATTAAAGGGACTCAACTTTGCACACAAGTTGGAGCATGATTATTTCACAGTTCAAGTTGATTTATTCAAACTCTTTGGCAAAATCAGGCTAAAAGACTTTTTTTTGCAAACAGATATACAAAGGGGGACACCATGGGAAGCAGTTCAGCTATGCACAGTGCAGGCCTTAATATAGGGGTTGAATCTACACCCTCCTAGCAGACTCAAGGAGCTGGATGCAAGTAACACTAACCTTGGGGACATTACACGCCTTAATGAGCAGTGAACATTGTAGGACTTATAAGAGAACTAAGGTCAACATTTAAAAAGAAATATGTTGTGCAGAGTGTTTGGATTTGTAGGTAGAGTCCTAGTATGTCATTCCCTTTGTTTGCTATAAGGAGTTTTCTTGTTAAACATATTTTTTTGTTAACTGTATGGCCCTAAAGACATGTTGGAATTTGTTATGGCTCTTCTTGTTCCTTCAAAGCCTTGTGTCCCATGGGACTCTAATTTCCAGTGCACATTTCTTTCTCTTTTTCTCATTCTATCCAAAAATCTGATGCCTCCATCAATCTTGAATCATTGCCCTTTTCCATACCCCGCTTTTCCAAATCATCCATTTACCTTATTTCCAAACAACTCCCCAGCCCCTCCCCAATCTTTACTTGTCCACTGCCATACCATCCATCTGCTTTTCTTTACTATATATCAACTCTTCCTTCTATTGCTTGATTCTGTCTCCCAGTAACTGAAGTATTTGTTTCTGTCTTTGTTTGCACTTTCAGGTGCCATAAGCTTTCTGCCAGCAGATCCCCCAGCAGTGTGTGGACACATGATGTTATCCAATTAGGGAGATCATGCAAGCAGGAGACACTTCGACACTTGGGGCCAGATACCAGACAGCAACACAAATTGCATTGCTCCAGGGACAAGGCAAACTCTGGGTGTGCCAGACATCCTGTGCCCAGTTCTGTAGGAATCAGGGTCCCAGTGCAAAACTCCCTGGGTTTGCCACAGGCCATGATGTGCATCAAACAGTTGGCACCCCAGAGGGAAGTGAAGCAGGATCTGCCCCACCACCCAGTGCAACACTTGCAGTATGGGATGCTGGTGGTGGGGGAACTGCTCACAGGAGGGTAGCAGGGAGCATAAGGAAGGGGGGTTGCAGAGGATGAGTGGGAGGGAGTGCTGTAACTGTCCATTGAGTAGTGGTACCCTGCAGGGTGCATGTCCAGCATTATAAATCACATAAATGCCAGCATGTTCTCGGACTATACTACAAGGTACAGTGACTAGTTCAATAAAGTATGTATTTCCAGCCCTAAAGCACCACAGTAAGGGAAGGACCAATGATACAACAGCAGAATGTGACTTCACATTGTACCATAACACAGCAGACCACACAACTGTACAGTGAGACAGACATCACTGTACAGTTGTGCGTAATGCTGTGTTACAGTGCTATGTGTAGCCGCATTCTACTGTTATATCACTGGTCTCTCCATTATTGTGTTGCTTTAGGGCTGAAATATACATATTAGTTATTACAACTAGTTACTGTACATTGTAGTACAGTCTGATAACATGCTGGGATTCACGGATTTATAATGTTGATACTATCCCTCCGGTGCCACTTCACTAATGGACAGTCACAGCTCTCTCTCCAACTCATTCTCTGCCACCTCCCCCTGTCCTGCAACAGCCCAATGTACATCCTGTCCAGATGGCACAAGCCACCTAGACCACCTCCTGGCTGGTCTAAGTGTTGCCTTGTCCTGCAGCCATGGCCATTGCTTTGGAATTGCAAAAGGGGATGTTGCAACCCCACCATGGTGCAAGCTTCCTTGCAAACTAGCACAGCTTGCTGTGTGCGCAAAGGGGTGCAGTGCCACTTTGATGCAGCAGCTCCGATTCAGACATAGACCATGTTTCTAAATTGGGACTGCTGTATCTTTGATGCATGGTGCCAGTTGTGTCAGAAATGTTTGACTCCAGCACCTTGCTTAACTCAGGACTTTGAAAATCCAGCCCTGTTCTCTCTATTCTAGCCACAATGAGGTAACAGCGTATTAGGCACAATTGTGTAATTACAGATTCAGGTTTGGATTTTGTTTTGCTGCCTCATTGTATCCTATAGAATATGAAAGAAATGTGCAAAAGTCACTGATTTCAGCTTGCTGTCTTGTTTTCTACATAGTATGCTTTTCTATGAGGTGATGTGCTATGTTGTACATATGATATTGTTTGGTATTGGTTTTATAAACACTGAATATAATCACGTTCTAATCCCACACAGTAACCTGTTACTGTCCTACTAATTGTTAAAATGACTGACAAACTAGATTAATTGGCAAGCTGACCAGGTGGTGATGCTGTACATATGATATTGCTTGGTATTGGTTTTACACTCAAAGTACTAATTATGATCAAGTTCTACTCTAGAGCAAGTTCAGTTCTACAAAAGAATCAAACACTTCAAACTTAGGGTATTTGATTCTTTCGGGCTGTGACGAACTTTTGAGGAAAGTAGGTGGACTTTTGGTTTGACTGGTTCACCCTAGTCCGAATGGTGTGGATCAGGCAAACCAGTTGAACCATGAACCACAATTTGTGCCTGAAACAGTTAACTAGGGCACAGTGTGAGTTACAGTTTGGAGGTGGAGCTAGACTCAGTTTGATGATGTCAGCCAGTGTGAAAGCTCACTCGGCGCTCCTCATTGGGCTGTTAGGTAGCTCAGACAGGGAACCAGTGGCCTACGCACACACCCTAGGATGCTGCATAGCTGTCATTGCTCAGTCTTCTTCAGATTAATGTTATGTGAATTTTGGCAGGTCTACACAAGCAGAATGAAACAGTCTGCCATTCAGACAATGACCTCCTACAGCAACTCCATCACAGCTACAACAACCCATTTGACAGCCGCGGTGATGGAGATTTACAAGATGCTGCTGTAAGCCGCTGTCCACCATGATCCGCACCACCGGAGTTGACAGTCATTAAGTCCGGGGCTGCAGGGGCACAAGCCCCATTGCTTCCCGACCAATGTCGCCTGTTCCTGTCGTGTGTCGGGACACAGCATGGTCGGGGATCTTGGAGGCTTTCCATTGCTGTGGGGAATGTCGGCGACTTTATAGTCACTGTGTCATGGTAGAACCAAATGAAACCGGTGTGTATAACACTTAACCATACCATAACCAGAAACCTTGTTCATGTGTGGCATTATCCCAATGGACACACAATTTCTGGAACAAAGTAGCCCACATTGTGGAATGCTGTGCTGTTGTCTTCACTCAATCTTCTTCAGATTAATGGTTTATGATTTCCTGGCAGGCCTGCAGAATGCCAAATAAATAATTTTATGGCAACATTGCCTATGAAATCAGTGCATATAACACTTATCAGTGGCAAAACAATAAGACTCATACATGTCTGGAACTGTCCTAATGGGCACACAGTTTTTGAACCAGTAGCCCACACTGTGGGATGCTGGACTTTGGCTTCACTCAGTCTTCTTCAGATTAATGTTTTTGAATTGTTGGCAGGTCTACATAGGCCAAATAAATAATTTTGAGGGCAGCATTGCCCATAAAACTAGTATGTCGACACTTATCCATTACATAATAGGAAGCCTTGTCCATGTGTGGCACTGGCTATGGGCACACAGTATTTGGAACTAGCAGCCCCCACTGTGGGATGTTACATTGTTGTCTTCACTCAGTCTTTTTCAGATTATTGTTTTGTGAATTTTAGGAGGTCTACACAGGCTGAATAAACAATCTGGAGGGCAACATTGCTCATGAAACCAGTGTGTACCTCACTTATTCATGGCATAATGGGAGCATTGTCCATGGGTGGCAGTGTCCCAATATGCACACAATTTTGGAACCAGTAGCCTACACTGTGGGATTGTGTACTGGTATTTTGTGGGCATTCCTAGGCCTTACAATTACAACCACTGTGTTTGAGCTTTGTTAGCCAATAATACTCATGTTTACTACTACCATTGTCCATGTTTGGCACTGACTGAACAGATACAATTTTTGGAACCAGCACCCTCAATGTGGCCAACAACATCATCCTGCTGTTTTGGGTGCTTCATCAGACCAGTGCATTATGTTATTTTATTTTATCACATATCCTAATGCTTCTTAATGGTTGAACTAGTGCAAATCAGTCTGCTGTTAAGAGAACTTTGGTAAACTTTATGCAGTTTGACAGTCAAAGTTTGTGAGGTCAAATTTGGGAGGTTCACACAACCCTATTCAAATCCTACCATGGTCACCTGTTGCTGTCCTACTACTACTTAAAATGACTGACCAATTAGATTAATTGGCATGCTGATCAGGTGGTATAAATGGAAGGGATAATCAAGACACTAGTGAGCCCCTGATAATGCTCTAGTGAGCGAAGTGCTGGGGCTTGTGGTCTACACTGTACTATACTGAGGTTTTGTCTGTTACTGAATCTGAATCTGGGAATAGAGATGTTGCAAAATTAAATTTCACGGCAGAAATTACCATGAAATCGGCCAATTTAAGCTGAGTGAAACATTTCACTAAAATTCAGCCATTCCACGAAATTTCATCTGTGAAATGTGAAATGTTGCCTCGAAATGCATAATTTTGCCAAATTTCGCCTACATTTCTCAGTTTCATGAGTGAAATTTCACATTTGTGGGCAAATTTTGCATTTCATGGCAAAATTTCACATTTTACTTAGTGAAATTTTTGCATTTTATCAGAGAAATATTTTGCACCCCAAATTTTTTGCGAACTGCACAAGTTTCATAAAATATTTCATAGAACAAAATTTTCTAATTTGCACATCTCTATCTTGGAATGGATGTTTGAATAACTTGTGTGAACAACAAACAGCATCTGAGCATGTCTGTCCAGATTACTTGTGTGTCCAGGTGCATTTGATAGCACCTAGGTGAATGTGGCTCTTCTTATCTTTGTCTTGCATGTTATAGGGCTTGGTTAAGTCCTGATCCAGCACCCTTGTTCTATACCACAGAACAAGCATTTGTTTCCATCTATCACAAAATACTTCAGTATACTATGAGGAACAGTATAACTTAGTGGCAAGTTAGCTCCTTTTATGTTTTGTGTGCACATGCGCAGTGAATATTTTGTTAGGAGAGTGGCTTTTGAGGATGTTACACTGTGAGTCCAATGCAGAATGGTCTGCAAGGGGCTCATCAGTGTCACACCATCATCACTCAGGCTGCTCATGACAGTGTTCTGGCTTGCTGGGCATAAACTTTGTGTATTTCAAAGGAGAGTGCCACCCCAATCATATGTTGTCGCTTTCCTTTGATCTACATTGCCGGGAAGCACAACTGCTATGTCATGATGAGCCTGCTGAGGTTGAATAACACCATATAACAAAGAAACCATCCATCAACGTCTGTTGCTGCCCTGCCCTACTGTCCCCTACC
Organism: Neoceratodus forsteri; assembly: GCA_016271365.2. Lineage (NCBI taxonomy): Eukaryota > Metazoa > Chordata > Ceratodontiformes > Ceratodontidae > Neoceratodus > Neoceratodus forsteri. Next base: position 743,004,201 of record CM028133.1, on the reverse strand, counting down.
CAACCCTCCAACTCAGCACCCACCAATCCCCAAACATAACACCGGCACTTGAGATGTCCAATCCACCAGTGTCGCCACCTGAAATAAAGAAACCATCACTTCTAGTTTTTTAATTATGTACCCTTTAAAAAGAAAACCATCCATCGATGTCTGTTGCCCTTAGTCCCCCAACCCAACCCTACCACTCAGCACCCACCACCCCACACCCCACAAACATAACACCAACACTGGGGTACTAATCCCCAGTGTCATGACCTGAAATAAAAATAAAACTGTCCCTCATAGTTTTTAATACCCTGTAAAAGGAAAACCATACATCGATGTCTGTTGCATTGTTAGTCCCACCACTCGACCCTCAAACCAGATGACTGCATCATTCCTCTATGCTCTAAAAAGTGTACACTACAAAAGTAGGTATATGCATGTTCACTGACTCTTGCCTTGGAGCCGATTGACACATGTGTTGTTAGAAAACAGGGTGCTAAGTGTGGTCTAGAGAGAACCATTGTACATGTACCCCTTTGTTGTGCACATAGCATGGAAACCAATTTAATCCCCACCCAACCCTCCCATTCATTGCCCACCACCCTACACCTCCACAAATATAACACTGAGACTGGGGTGTCCAATACCCCAGTGCCACCACCTGAAATAAAGAAAACCATCCGCATATTTTCCCCGAGTAAATACCCTGTAAAAGAAAAACGCCCATCGAGGTCTGTCGCACCGCTTAGTCCCCCCACCCAACCCTGCCACTCAGCACCCACCAGCACCTGATTACACCACACCTCCCTCAAGCCCTTACTTACATACTGGGGTCTAACACCATAATCCCTCTGAACCACAGACACGCTTTCACTCTTCAATGCAGGACCATGAACTGAGGAAATCAGTTTTTGGTTCAGTGTATTTCAATGGGTTTTGAAATTAGTGGCATAACTTTGCCATTTTGTTATACTTTTGCCCCAAAGTTTCAACATGCTGTTTTTGGGACCCCGCCTAAAGAACAATGGTGATGAAATAAGACAAATCTGTCAAAAATGTGATTTGTGGTCACTGCATGAAATCACCTTTTGGGCAGGAGTTGAAATTTTCTCCATCTGTATTCATGAGGTGACATCATAAGAAGCTATGTTGAAAATTTGGGGTAAAATATGAAAAAAACAACAAGTTATGAGCCTACGCTGAAATTTGTGAATGCAGGCTCATAACATTCAGAATTTTTAATTATTTGACCCCCAAATTTTCAGCATAGCCATTTCTTCACAGCACCTAATAAATGTAGCAGCTGTCATTTTCAAATCCTGTCTAACATGTGTTTTCATGTCCAGAAAGGTGATTTCATGATCGCTGCATGGAAATCACCTTTCAGGCAGAAGATTACAATGTGCTCCACTCTTGTTCATGAGGTGGGGTCAGAAGAAGGCTAAGCTGAAAATTTGAGGTAAAAATATTAAAGTTATCAGTCTACACTGAAATTTACAAATACAGGCTTGTAACTTATGTAATTTTCAATATTTTGACCCCAAATTTTCAAAATAGCCATTTTTCACACCACCTCATGAATGTGACAGCTGTCATTTCTCAAATCCTACCCAAAATGAGCCGGACCAGTGGCGTGGAGGCTGAGGCATCATGCCTACCTCCTGCCACTCCGGCGACCTGTGTTCATGGTGCAAGCATGACACTGGGACCACGTTGGGGAGGGAGTGGATTGAGCATATGTAGGACAGCTCTCCTCTCCCAAGGAGGAGTGGGGATGGAGTCTGCTGCCTGCCTGACCTCTAGCAGTGGCTGGTACAGTATGTCCACAAGTAGTGGGTGTTGTGGGGCAGACAACCCGTGTGCCACATACTGAAGCATCACGAGGCTCAGCCATTGGCATCATTGCACACTGCTGCACCACACTCAGGGAACAGGTGGAAAAGCGGAGGAAGAAAATAACGTCAGCCAGCAGGATGAAAGCCAGCCCCTCATAGGCTCTGCACCCAGCTAGCTGGCACCTCGCTAGTGAAAGAGGTAAGTCCAATAGATGCCAGGGTGAAGGGGCTGGGGGCCTGATGGAAGGGGCCGAGCCAGATGCAGAAGCATTAAGAAATTACCAAAAAACCAATAAATCCTACCCAAAATGTGTTATACCACTTGTGGTGCAAAATTACATTTTAGCCAGCAGGACACCACTGAAAATGAGATATTCAGTCTCATCTGATCTATCCTTACTTTACTTGGTAATGTAGGACAAAAAGCAGGCTAGAAGCCCATCGAGACTGTCCCCACATAATGTTGACTATTAATCCTGGGTTAGGTTACATGTTAGCCAGATGTCTAGGCCCTTTTAAATGAGTCAAAATTCTCAATATCAACTAGATCTTGGGGCAGGGTATTCCAAATTCTGGGTGCTTTTATGGAAAAAAGTTATTCCTTTTATTAGTTTTAGCTTACTTCATTTTTGTTTATTGTGCAACCTAGGGACAATATGTCTTTGACTGTAGGTGAGTCTGCATTGGTACATGAGTTCAGGGAATGTAACATTTTATACAGAAAGAGAATATCACCTCTATACCTTCTATAATGTAGAGAGTGAAGGCCTGTTTCATGTAGTCTGCAAGGATAATCCTTGGAGGCTAAACTAGGGACCATTTCATGGCACACCTTTGTATCTGTTCTATGCGTGTGATATCACCCTTAAGATACAGGCTCCAAAAGGGTGACCCGTAGTCTGTATCAGGTCTAATGTAGGCTCTATAGATGGGGATCAAACATTGTTCCATCTTAGTTACAAAAGTTAGTTGGATTTGTTTGAGTAACCCATTTGACATACGAGCAATTTTGTACAGTGCTCTGTTGAATAAAGTTTATTGCTGACTAGGATGCCTAGATCTCGTTAAGCTTCTTGATGCCTTGAGAGGGATGTTAAGAGGGTAGATAGTTTTGGGGTTATTTTTCCAAAACACAAAACAGCACACCTGTCAACATTAAAAACATGTCAATACAGTGTGCCCATTGCTGATAGCTTTAGGTCGGAGGCTAGTGTTGCAGTACTACAGGCGCTATGTACCCTCCCTCCTAACTTGGTATAGTCAGCAAATTTAGAAAGATCATTGCTTGAGCCAATTTGCATATCCCTAATAAAGATGTCAAACAATGTGATTCCCAGGACAGAGCCCTGGGGTCACCACTAGTGACTAAACCAGACTTAGACAGAGTACCATTAATTCTAACCCTCTGAGATCTAATAGCGAGCCATTCTTTAACCCAGCTAACAAGGCAGGTGGAAAAGCCCAGTAATATTAGTTTATTAATTAGTCTTCCATGAGGAACTTTATCAATGGTACGACTTGTTAAACATATACTAAAAATGTGTACGAGTGAGACACGGTGCAACAGCAATACCAGCGATGAACATTCAGCACGGACAAATGCTTGTTTATGCAGTATTTTATGACATGTCATTTACAGCAAATTACTGTGTTGAATTGTGTCTGGCTCAGCTACAGGCAGGAAGATCTGAAGACAAAACTCATAATGCAAGGCTACGGATAATGCACATGCAAAACACTGCAGATTTTTAACCACCTCTTTATACCAAAGGGCCTCAATTTTCAAAGCCCTGAAATGATGCATGGTGCGTGTGTCAAACAGAAGTGATGCCAAGGGCACTGTGCATCACAGCTTCTGGTTTTCCAGTTTTCATATGCCAGCTGTGGCAAAACTGGGACCCCATGCATCAAACTGGCCCTGTGACAGCCCTGTGTCAAAACAGATTGTGTGCCATGGTGGAAGGTGGTTTGTGGCAGAATCTGGCTGCAGCATCCACTATGTTGGAATTTTAAAAGCCCCACAGCTGCTGTTGGCTGTGTGCTAGTGCTTAGACCAGCCAAAGCTGGTCTAAGGATCCTGAACCACACCTGAAGTAAATGACAGGCATGCACTGTGGTCACCAGGACCCTGCATGGCATGCTGCCATGCATGGGCATGGTCGAGCTGTCATATCCCTATGCTGTGCCCTGTACAGCCACACAGTTAGTGGCACCTCTTCAACAGTCCCCACACTCTGCCAGCAGCCATGCACTCTAGTACAGAAGCATACCCTGGACAGAGTGAGCAGCATGGATCGTCAAGCACTCCCCATCATTGCCTCTCTGTACACCTGTTGCAGGGGATGTGCAGCTGGCGTGGCCTATCATGGTCCCTGGTGTCCTTCAGGAGTGGAGTCAGCAGCTGCTCATGGCTACATACTGCTGGCTGGCTGGCTGGTACTGATGAGCCAAGGGCTGCAGGCATCCTCTGTCATTACCTCCCATGCACCATTGATGTGGTGCATGGAAAAAACTGGGACAACTCACGGGGGTTTTGGCTTTTGGTGCAGGGACCACTTTTGCACCAGAATCTGGTGCAGAGTCCCTGTTACACCAGGAATTGATGCAAGCTACTATTTGCTGCAGCTAGCTTCATTTTCCAAGTCCCTTAGAAAATCGAGCCCAACTGCCTGTCAGAATATTATACCTCTATCTTTCTGTCTGTATATAGGTAGGGTGTGTTGCTGCTGTTTCACAATAAAAGATTAACTTAAAGAAGAAAGAATAGTTTAACATATTTAAAGGGAACAGTCAACACTTTATGGTCCCAATCTACACTTTATATGCAAAATCATTTTTTACTTACTGTTTACTGCAGTATAGTAGATTGTATCAGGCTGATTCTCCTGACTTCCAGCTGACATTTGCTGTAACCAGAAATCCAAGAATCTCCTAAAGCTGACATCTGAGCAGGGATGCAGAAGTGGGCATTCAGTAGCCTACAGTGCATGTTAGAGTTTTAGTAAGCTTTGATCCTTTGTTTGCTTGGTCCCACTGTCCTCTGGGGACTAAGTACAGTCACAGAGGACTATATTGACTAATACAGTCACAGAGGACTGTACTTAGCTCTAGTAGACCAGTTGGACTGGGAAACATGTGATCTGAGATTTTCATAAAATCTCTAACTTCCACTGCTGCAGCCCTGCTCTGAAGTCATCTGCAGGGATTCCTGACATTTTGTTACAGCAAATGCCAGCTGGGAAGTCAGCAGAATCAGCCTGTTTGTTTTTGTACATGTGCTTAGCCCCCTTCCCAATTTTGGGGGCTTACCTTGAGTATCTCCTGGGCTCATATGATGCCCACTGCCTGGTAGACTTCCAGCAATGGAACTTAAATCCATGTACAGTAAAGTTCCGCTGTTGCTCTGTGTGTGTGTGCAATGCCATGCCGCCACGCTATGTGTCTCTTTAAGAGATTCAGCATGTGCACAGTGTACCATAGCCTGAGCTGGGTCCACATGCTTTGGGCGCCGACCTGCCAGGCATCACCCTGTTTAGCTCCATTCTGCTGTCAATTACAGAGCAAAGGAGCCATCCGATAATCCATAAATATTTGTTGTTAAATCCTTTCTATTACTAAAATAAATGAGTTGCTTATGATGCCAGTATAGGACTTTCCTATTGAAGCTGTCATCTTTGGTCCTGGACTCCCACTTTAGACAAATCGGAACCAAGGTGTCCTAATTACAATGCCTTGTGGGGAAGCTGTGAACTTTCTAGGTTGGCACCAAAACTAACCAATGAGGATCCTCAGACTGTGACTAACAGATAGACTAGCCAACCGGAATCCAGGAATCCCAGACTAAGTGTTTAAACAGAAGTCAGTTCAGCCAGGGCTGTCTTGAGAGAGGGAGACTGTGTGTAAGAGTCAGCTCAAGTCACCAAGAAGGAGACAGCCTGCAGTATGGCTAAGGAAACTGCAGGAGAGGAGGCCTGTTTTGCCTCCTGTGGATCCAGCTCGGTCCCAAAGGAGATTGATTCCCATTTAGGGCTGCAACTAGCAGTGTGAAGAGGTTTCTGTAGCAGAGCTAGAATCTTGAAACCAGTCATTTACCAGAAAGAGAAAGTCTGTTGTTTTCTGCCACGAGACTGTGGCCTATCGCGTGTGTGGAAACATCGATCCAGGGATTCCTGTGCCAAAACAGGAGCCACTCCAGGCAGGAACAAACTTTGTCAGCACCCAGCTGGAGGGTTCACCAGCATGCAGCCTAAACTTTAAAAGATATTTCCTCAGCAGGGCCTGTGCCAGCAACGGCCCAGCCAGACTGTTCCTGTGCCCTCATCAGCATCCTGACGGGTGACCAGCCTTGGGAGTCAGCCCCTGCACAGCAATTAAATGCAATCAAATGCAGGTTGCAGTCACTGACAGGGAAAGGCTGTGAGGTGGAGGTGAGTCTATCAGCCCCAGTCCCCACCAACAGCTCAAGCAAGTAACAGGTCTTCCATGTCGCAATGCCTCCTTCCTTTCATCTGGGTACAGTGAGTAAAATCAAGGTAGATTCCTGCAACAAAGCCTCAACTGTTTAAATGGTACCATCTGATTCAGTTTGCAGTTAATATATTTAAATGTGACTGGGCCATCTGTACAGATACAAATGGTTTATAGTTTACAAGCGTATTGCTCATATTTAATCACCATTCTTTCCATCAAGGGATCCAACATCAGCTGCAACACGGCCAACATGCCTGTTTTCCACTCTGGGTACCCAGTAATTGCAGGGACTGATAAAGCAGGGACTGAAGTGATTAACAAGCCAATAAGCCTGACTCAGTACTGTAAAGTGATTATTTGCCTAGATTTTCACCCCTTCCTTGTTCATGCCCCTCAATAAATTTGATTCATGGTTTTACTATTAACCTGACTTGTGAGCTTATCATTACCTGGTATAAAGTTACTGAGACATTAACAAAGTATTTGATATTATTGAAGCTGTTTCTTATAGGGGGTTGCAGGGTGAAGGCTAGAAGACCACACCCTGCTGGTAAGTGGAGTGTACATGGGCATATTATTAATGCTGATATTAACTTGTACTCAAGTGTGAAGTGCTGCAGTTGTGAAACTAAGTGTAAAAGGTCACTAGACAGGATTGTGGGTGGTTATAGCTCCCCAGAGGCTGCACCAATTCTATTAGTAACCCATTTAAAGAGATCCACCAAGATCAAATTTAGCAGCCCTACACCTGACATTTAATTTGCCTTACCTCCATGGCATGCTGTTAATGTGAAGATGGCACTAAATAATCCAGGCAGTAAAAAACTGTAATGCTCATAAAATTAATTAAAATGGGTCTTGAAGACTTCACGTTTTTTCCATTCACCCTTGCTCCTTAATAGGATGACGAGATGCTAGGGAGAGCAGGGGCATGCACCATTATAGTCATTGGGCAGCACCTTTCTGTTCAGTTTCTAATATTACAATGGACACTTGGTAGTGAAACGTGGGCACTAGTCAACTAACAAGGCCCTTGTTGGCTGACCAGTGCCCACGTTTCATTACCATGCCCATCATAATATTAGAAACTGATCAGAAAGGTGCTGCCCATTGACTGTCATGAGGTGCGCCCTCCTCTAGCTTCCTCATCATCACACTAGCAAGCGCAGGCTGAGCGCTGGCAGCTGAAAAAATGGGAAGTCATCAGGACCTGTTTTAATTAATTTTACAAGTGCTACAGTTTTTACTGCCTGGATTATTTAGTGCCATCTTCACACAACAGCATGCCGTGAATAGCACCTAAATGTTGGTGCAAGGCTGAAACTGTAGGGCTCTTTAAGCAATCACTCTGGGTGGAGGCACCATAATTGTGGTTCTGCTGTTGGTAGGCACACCACAGTATCCATCATTTCCGAACCCAGGCCCATCAACCTGCAGCCAGAGAAACAGGCAGGGTTAATAGCCCTTGGTATAGTGGTACCAGGGTTACATACATAAAGAGCGAACAGGGACCTCTCCAACACTTGGGTGAGGGGCTGTTAGTACTGACTGTTTTGCTTTACTGACATTTCATATAAAGATTATTTTTCTTGTAGCATTTTATTGTTGATGTTTTGTTTGGATATCTGCAGAAAGACACTATACGTTACTATGTAGTGGCAGAATAAAGAAGAATGTTTTGGAATTACATAAAAGAATTAAGTGGTGTATTGTTAATCATGTGAAGGAAAGCTATGTTCTGAAAATCTTGGTAGGCAACAGAAAAGGGGCATGCCATCTTACAATGGGGATAGCTGATATCACAAACTATCTCCTGATTAACAGTCACAAAGGAAAAGAAAAACAGACACTGAGGGTTTAAAGGTTGCATTCCTAGAAACATAGAGACAGAATCATAGAACTTGATAGCAGATAAGGACTGCTTGGCCCACCCAGTCTTCCTTTTTCCCCTGCCTATACTATCACTGCAGATCCTTTTGATCTCCAGCTTCCTCCACCCTATTTCCCAGTAAGGTTCCTTGTATCTATCCATGCATGCTTGAAGTCCACCACTGTTTTCACCTCCATCTCCTCTGCTAGAAGACTGTCCAGGCATCTATCACTCTTTCAGTGAAGAAGTACTTCCTCACATCTTGCCAGACTAACCTATTGCATTTCTTTGACCAAATTAGTGCATTGGACTGCGACATGCCTGTGGACATTATCTATTAGATTATTCCATGACCTTGACACAGTACCATACTCAGAATTAATCAGCAAGTTGACTGAAATAAACATAAATAAAAACTTTATGAGCAGGATGTCTTCATGGCGCTGGTATTAATCTGTATTTCAAGTGTTAAGCGCTGCAGTTGTGAAACTAAGTGTAAAAGTTCACTAGGCGGGATTGTGGGTGGTTATAGCTTCCCAGAGGGCTGTACCAGTTCTGTTAGTAACCACGTAAAAATACTCTGGGTGGAGGCACCAAATAATTGTAGTTCTGCTGTTGGTAGACACACCACAGTACCCATCATTTCGAACAAAGCCCTCAACCTGCAGCCAGGGAAGCAGGCGGGCTAGTACATTATCATTGCACTCTGATCCTATCTTCCGAGAGACATAAATCCAAACCCTTGACCTTGCCTCCAAGTCTCTCGACACTCCCATCCACTGCTCCAGGAACTTCCCAATCAAGCCTCACTGCCCTTCCATGCAGTCTGAAAATTCTTCACCTAAATATCGCAGCCTTCTCCTAAAGTCGATCTATTCCAGCCTCTGGTTGCTTCACTTGGTCCTGACATTATCATCCTGTCTGAACCCAGCTTAACAATAAAATAGGTGATCTTTTCTTTCAGTCCCGGTTATACTATATCTTGACAAGACCGGTCAGGGAGGGATGGAGAGTGGCTATCTATGTCTCCTCATCTATCCAATTCACGCCATTCTTTCCACCTCTGTCTGAAAGCATATGAGGTGCTTATCTTACAGCTATCCCTCTCTTTCTCCATCCCTATATTTGCAGCAGGTGCCTATTGTCACCTAGGCCTCCACTCCTCTCTTGTTACAGACCTCATCAGTTCCATAGTTTCCTACACCTCCTTGGGTGAAGTTTATATTATGGGTGACTTCAACTAAACTGGTTATCCCCACCATGAACACAGTATGAAATGCAATCGATGCCTATAACTTATCACAGCTCATCCCTGAACCAGCTCGAATGAACTGTAAAATAAGTAACCACTCCTTAATCAACTGGGCCCTCACCTCACACTCGCATAGAGTTATTGAATCTGGCGTATTATCAGATGCCTAAGTGACCACCTCATGACCTTTCTGGTACATAAAATTCATAGAATCAAGGCCCTCATAAAATCTTAATGACTCGCTCATACAAATCTCTGAACCTCGCCTCCTCCATGACCTAGCTCATACAAACTGGGCCCATAGCCTTAGCTAACTTGATAGACGAAGCAGAGAGTACTTTAAAGGTAAATTCTCAACATTTGGAATCAGCATGCCCGACTTTGATGTGTCAGAGTTGGTGGGATCCACCTTCTATGGATCTCACCTGAAATCACAACTTGTCAAGAGCGTGGGACAAGCTTGGAAGCTACATAAAGCCTCAAAGTTCCCTAAAGACTATGACACATATCATTCTCTTCATAACAAGTTCACAAAAACCACTTGCCTGGCTAAGGCAGACTACTTTAGCTCAACCTTTCAATCCAACATAAACAATCCCTTTAAATTCTGGAAAGTCATCCACTCACTCTTCTTCCTTTTCACTCCTCCCTCCCTTTCCTCAATATAAACAACACCTTTATTACTGATCACCTCAGTGTTGCTACTGAATTTAATTCATACTTCACCTCTTGTGCCTCTGCTGTCCTATCCTCCTTACTGTCTACTAGACCAGGTGCCCCTCCACCTCAACATGCTTACTGCCCCAGTCTGCTTTTTCTCTTTCACTAAAATTTCCCTTCTGACATGTTGGATGCCTTGCACATCTTAAACCTATCCAATGGCAGTTCACCTGATGGCTTGGACCCCAAGCCACTATATCTCTCAACTACGGCTATCACTGCCCCACTGTTTGACCTCTTCAACCTCTCATTCAAAATGGCAGCCATCCCACCTGTTTGGAAGCATGTCATTGTTCTTCCCCTACCTAGGGTGGTGATTCTTCCTCACTGGGGAACTACCATCCCATATCCCTCTTTCCACCCTTGCCAAACTGCAAGAACACTTAGTTCTTGCTCAACTCTCTTCTTAACTCTCTAACTCCAACTTTTTCCGCCCTTCAATCTGGTTTTCAGAAAAACCACTCCAATACCACCTCACTGATTAGGCTTACTGACTCCATCCTCTCAGGGATGGACAGTGGTCAAATCACGTCTGCTATTTTTGCTCGACCTAACCAAGGCTTTCCGACATGGTTTCCCACACCTTACTACTAGACTCCCTTTCCTCAGTAGGTCTGACTGACTCAGCCACTAACTGGTTTCACAGCCTACCTTGTGGGTCGGACCCAGTTAGTCAGAATCAATGACTCCAGATCCCCACATCAACACTGGTGTCCCTTAAGGGTCCGTGTTGGGCCCTATACTTTTCTCCATGTTTCTTAACGGCCTACCATCTGTCTGTACATCAACCTCAATACATATAGCATGAGATTACACAGTCCTCTGCACCTCCGGACAGTCCCCACTGATGTTGCAAACAGACTTCAGCAGGATTTCAACAATGTTCAGCACTGGTTTTGCTCTCAACAACGTTTTCTAAATGCCAGAAGACAATCTCCATGACTCTTGGCACTAGGCAGAAGACTCTCCAGGCTCCCCTGCATGCCCTCCTTCCATACCCTTGAGGACACCTCCTCATTCAGATATCTGGGTGTTGGGCTTGACCAACATCTCACTTCTCTGGTCATGTGGACACCATCCTGAAAATGCTGCGCCCCAAGCTCGGCGCTCTATACAGGAACCGGAACTGGCTCCTCTCCCGGCTAGGCACGAACTTGTCCAGAAGATGATTCTTCCTATTTTTGACTACTGTGATGTGGTTTACAGTGCCGCTTCCAAGATCTCCTTAGCAAGATTGGATAATCTCTTCAACTCCTTCTGTCGCTTTGCTCTGGACTCTCCTCCTCTCACTTACCACTGTCAACTCTAATACTCCCTGGCATTTTCTTCACTAGAAAATAAGCGCCTCCATCATTAGTGCTAAATTTGTCTCTAAATTCTGGTTTGGATCACTCCCATCCTATCTCACCTCTACTTTATCAGTCCTCCTCCCTCTACCCACTCACTTAGATCTTACGACTCCCGTTCCTTGGTTGTCCCTCACCAGTCTACCACTGTAGGCCAGGCTGCTTTCTCGTATCACTTCCCAAAACTGTGGAATTCACTTCCTCGCCATATTCAACACTCCTCCTCCACTCCTCTATAATTTCAGCCCTACATAATTTCCTCTCTATGAATTGTACCTGCAATTAATCTACTTGGTATTCCTGACTTGCTACCCAGCCTCTATCAATATGATAAGTGACTATACTGAATTACAGCCCTTCTAGCCCCATTACTTTCTTTCCTGCTGAGATCCCTACCTGGCCATTCCTTCAGGTTATCTATAACTACCAATATAACTATGACTTTAGGTTTCTATCAATCTACTACTATCATAATATCTATATCCTTGATTCCAATTCATCTGCTCCCTCACAGCATCGCTACCTTTCCACCTTTGCTGTTACTCCTATCCACCCCTTTCTTTCAGGCTAAATGGTACCATCACCATTGAATTTAGGTGTTATCCAAATGTAATGCACTTGACCCATTCCATTGTGACCTCTGTATACAATTGTACTCTTATGCTGCATGTGATATGTTATTTCTGTTATTTGCTATTCACTGCTGCCAATATTGTTGTAATAATGTTTGCTGTTGTATACATGCATGTATTTCACTACCCTTTCCCCAGGAAGCACCATGAGATGAGCAACTTGTTGTTCAGTGTGCCTTTCCTAGTGAAACATTTCAATAAATAAATAAATAAATGATTAAATGAGTGAAAACAGAGTATGTTTCTGGGAATTGTTATCCAACTGGGGAACTGTCACCAGTGGGGTGCCTCAAGGATCAGTGCTGGGACCCATGCTTTAACATCTTTGTATCTTCCATGCAATGTACTAAAAATTAGGGCTATGTGAATACCTTTTCTGAATATTTAGCTGAACATTCAGTGTTTGGCAGTCAAATATTTGGATATTCAGTATTGACTAGCCCATTTAAAACTAAAATTTAAAAAGAAACAGACTTCCCCTCCATACACCCAAAACCAGTAGACTTACATAAATCATCCTCCCAGCATCTCTCAACAACCCAATGGCACCTTCCTCCCCATGCACCCATATTTATTTTATTTAATTTGAACACTGTAAATAAATAAATAAATCCCCGTGGATGACCAGCCCAACTCATCCACCTCCATGGCCAACTGCTATCTGTATTAATGCTCATTTGTGCTTAAAAATATCAGAGTTATATCTCCCACTCTGGATTGGTACCAACAGTCAGTACAAGGCAGTCAAGGAAATACTTCTCCAGCTAAGTGCTTTTGTAACTTCTCGGCAAGCTTTTTTATTAAAGGACTTGGATGCACGGCCGAGAGGTTTATGAAGGACATCCTTTCCAGCATGGGCGCTCTCAGTGATTTCTTCCACCTTGACTATTTCAACTTCTGCACTGCAATGTCTTATCGTATTCACTTCCTCAAGCTTTGTAGGCTGATATCCTTCCTAACTGGTCCTCAGCAGCCTGTCCCTGATGACATCTCTCCAGTAGCCTAAAACACTATTTGAGGTTGAATATTCCTCAGCTGATTTTTAAAATGAGGATCCAGCATGGTGGAATGCACATACTGGTCCTCCTTAAACATCCATTGGATGTAATCTTCTGTCTGAGGGACTGCCAAAGTCAGTCAGTCAGTCAGGTGCTTTACATCATCACTCATCCTGAAATCTTCCTGTACTGGTTGTTTTCTGCACTGTGAAGGCATTAAGAAACTGGACCTGTGGCAATACCATGCTCATACACATTGAGGAAAACTGACTTCCCAGGTCACTGCTTCAAGTGGTTCCAGGTAGGGTTGAAGGAGTCTGTCCAGCGGAATTGGATACTGGCTATTTTTTTGGTGTTTAAGGCCAAAAATCCAAATCTGAGAACCTGGTTGACCAATAAGGTTGACTTAAGGCTGGCCACCTCTACTCCAGGAGAACGGGACATCTGGTAGGTTTTTACTAGGGAGTAGAAGTAATCTGATTTCAGTTCCAAACCCAACTACAGTGCAAACAACTGTAGTGCTCCATCCTCCACTAGTTCCAAAGTTCACACCCATAACCTCTCCCTTATCTTGTGAGATGCTGTGCTGGCTTTCTGCAGGAGGTCCATTTTTCTTTCAGTGATGGTCATTGGTTATTACTCTCTCACTGCTGGTTCCACTGTGGCTAACAACCCTGTACTCCCCTCTGACCCCGGTTCCCTCACTCGATCCCAAAGATAAGTAATCCAGTAGGCATGTAGTGGTCCATTATGATGTGGTGCTGCCTGGCTGCACCCAGATCCACCAAACTCCCAGGCTTTTCAGCCCTCTGTGTCCATCAGTAAAATTCATTACTTTTCCTCTAGAAAAAAATCACCAAGAAGTCCTCCAAGGTAGAGGTGGTGATCCTTAAGAAAGTCCTGGGGTTCTACTACCAGATGCAGTACTACTAAGAGATCTGGTTTTGGCCAGCCTAGGGCTTTTAAGGTTGAATACCTCTATTCCAGGAGAACTGGGACTTCTGGTAGGTTTTACTAGGGAGAAGTAGTACTCTGATTTTGATTCCCCATCCAATTACAGTGCAAACAACTTTGGTACTCCAGCCTCCCCTACTTACAAGGTTCCCACCGTGCCCTATTCCTTACCTTGGGTGATGCTGTGCTAGGTTGCTACAGGAAGTTAATTTTTCCTTAATGATGGTCATTGGTTATTACTCTCTCACTGCTGGTTCTACTGTGGCTAACCACCTGTACTCCCCTCTGACCCTTGGTTCCCCTGACTTGGTACAAGCCAAGTAGTCCAATAGGCATGTAGTGGTCCATTATGATGTGGTGCTGCCTGGCTGCACCGGATCGCCCTAAACTTCCAGACTGTTCTGCTCTCTGTGTCCATCCACTAAAGTTCAATACTTCTCCCCTAGAAAAAACCTCCAGAAGTTCTCCTAGAGTAGTGGTAGTGATCCTTAAGAAAGCCCAGGGGTTCTACCACAGATGCTTTACTACAAAGACATCTGGTGTTGGCCAGCCCCAGGGCTTTTTATGAGTTGGCCACCTCTGCAGGAGAACTGCGGCTTCTGGGAAGTTTTTACTATTTACTAGGGAGAAGTAGTGAATCTTACTAGATGGACACAACAACTGGAGAGTTTGGGGTGGGTTCTGAGCACAGCTAGGTGGCACCACAAGGTGCTGAATCACTACATGGCTATTGGATTACTTGGTTTCGGGCTTAAGTCAATGGACTGGTGGTCAGACAGCAGTATGAAAGGACCAGAGGCTTGCTGGGAGGAGGGATCATTCATTGGGTTGGGTGCAGAGGAACTCTGAGGATAGCTTGAAGATGCCAGATCACAGGATGGGATGGACTGCTGGAGTATGCTTTGCAGCGCCACCAGGATTAGCTTGCACTACCCTTTCAAAATGCCACCTGAGCCCCAATTAGCCATAGTATCAAAAGATAAGGGTAAGGGAGGGCATCTGGTAATGTTTTGTGTGGGAGGAACTTACACTATTTAATAAAATGGAGTTGGATGCAGAATCAGAACTTCAGAATCCATCTTTGATTTAGTTCAGAGCTTGAACTGGAGCAGAACAGAATTAGAGAAGGAATTGGAATTATGATGTCTGCACACTGGAATGGATTTCTGAGAATCAATAACCCCTAGTTCCAGGATTGCCAGCAGTGTCTATACAACCCATCAATTACTGCCAGATACCATGGCATCTACACGCGATCCTACTTCAGAACAGCTATTCACGGATCTTCAGCTGTTGCTCTTGGAACCACTGAAGCATATGAAAGCTGAGTTCCACCTTGTGGGTTATGGCTTAAGTCAGAGTATGTTCTAGCAGACTCTTCTCTAACTGAAGATGTCTAAGCTCACACCGGCCTTAACCAAGTGAGAAAAGTAGGTACAGATTTATTTTGCTGTACCCACAACATCTTTCACCACCTGGTTCTTTGTCAGTAGTGACCACACAAGATGGAGACAGTAAGCGAGACATGGCACATGGTTCTACTTACCTTCATTAACAGCCATCAGCATGTTGGCAGCAATGTCAGTCACTAGCATGCCAGACTCAGGCCACACCCTGTAACCATTTCTCAAACACACCCTCTACCTGACCATTTCCCCAACACCTGGAAAACTGCTACCTTCAGGCCACTTTTCAAATCTGGGTTCAGAAATGAAGTTGGAAACTACCATCGTATTTCCTTCTGCTCCTCTCTCAAAATTATTTTGAAAGTAGTGCATACTCAAATTACCTCCTTCCTTGAATCCAACAACCTACTCTCTAGTGCCCAGCAATGGTTCATATCGGGCACAGCACTATACAACCCTGGTCAGGTTCACCAATGACATCCTCACTGCTAATGACAAAGGCCAGTACACCGCTCTGTCTTTTGACCTTACCAAGGCATTTCAACCTCGTGGATCATACACTGTCCCTTAACACCCTAAGAGGTATGCATCTCTGAAAATGTCATCAAGTGGGTCAGCAGCTACCTCTCCGGGAGATCCCACATAACCTCAGTTGAAGGCCACCTGTCCGCCTTATGTCCGATTAAATATAGGGTCCCCTAAGGATCGATTCTAGGCCCCTTCTTTTCTCACTTTTAAGTAACAACCTCCGCTCTATCTGCCTTTCAACTCAACTTGTCCTCTGCACGAATGATGTGGCTCTGTACAGCAGCAACAAAAACACCCCCATGTTCCACTATCTGCAGTCTGATTTTAAGGCTGCATTCCTAGTTCTCCAGTAAAGGCGTGGTCCTAAATTCCAAGAAGACCAAGTTCATGATCTTTTCAGGCCCTAGGAAAGCCCTGTCTCTGGCCTTAAACTCTTTGACAACTCGGTAACCTCATTGAACAAGTATCTGAATTCAAATACTTGGGTCTTCACCTTGACCCCCACCTCTCCTATAATCTCCACATTAGAAACCTCATTAAGAAGGTCCATGTTAGGCTTAGTCTTCTATACAAGATTAGAAAGTTCCTGATCCCTGCATCCAGATTTTGACTAGCCAACTCTCTCCTCCTGCCTCTTTATTGACTAAGGGTCCAGTGTCTTCTCTCCTCCTACTTCCTTGCTCCTCTACTCAAAACTCAGAGTCACATACAACAGCATAGCTAGTTTCTTTGTTGGTCTCCCTGGCACACATACCACTGCACTCTCTACTCCACACTTGGCTGGCCCACTCTTGAAGGAGGTTTCAACTAAAGATGCTCTCCTTCCTCCACAAGATAACCCTCAATATTCTCCCCAGTGTTAACTCCCTATTCCATTCACAGCACCTGGGCAGTGGACCAGGAATGCCTCCAGTCTGGTGTTTGACATCTCTTTTTACAGGACTAAACAGGCCCAGAACTCAATCAACTACAGAGGCACTAAGCTGTACTACAATCTGCCCCAAAATCTAAGCCTGTAGATCAGTGTACTCTTTTAGTACCACCCTCAAAAGAGCACCTCCTCGAATCATCTACCTGCTGCTGCTTTAGTAGGCCCCCACCTTGGCCCACTCACTAAATCCTGTGGCATATTTCTCCGTAATACATGGACTTCACCCCTCACACCTTTCAACCCCAAACTCTTGGGTCCATGCATGGCCCAGCTCTCCCTGACTTGTTTCAGGTATACACTTCACCTTCAAATCATCCCTCTCTCTAATTAGCTCTACTGTTCTCTTGACATCACCAGTCACCTCACCCCACCTGGTTTTCTGTCTGCTAACACTACTGTATATTTTCTCCCTATTGCCTGTTGTCTGCTGACTGCACCCTTTGTTAATACTATTATAAATATGATCATATACTACTGTAATACTACCATTGTAAAAACAATGTACATATACTTCTGTAATTCTACCATTGTAAAAACAATGTACATACTTTTATTACCTTTTGTCTTTGTTACTATTATCTGTTTTTGCCCAACACTGGACATTTGTGAAAACAGGCATTTTGCTCACATACTTTCCAGTATATAAATAAATTGATTAATTGATTGATTGAAGTTTGAGCAGCAGGTTTTGGTGATGTGCATGGCATCTGAAGCTTGTTGACATACTGTCATCACCCTCTGATGAAAGGCACACCCAGTGTGCCATTACTGTCATGTAGTCAACCACCTGTTCCCTTGTTCATATATACATCTTGAAAGGCACATGTGGAATACCAAACTCCTTAAGGCTGCATGAAACCTCAAGCGCACACTTTTGTAAAGTTCTGGCAGTACAACCCTGTTGAGAAAATGCCTTGATGGACTGTGTATCAAGGTTCCAATATGTGAATAAATGTGCAGCATGTCTCAGTTGAGACCAAGGAGAATGGCAGCACATTACGACTCAGCAATTTCAGCAGTGTGCGGTTTGCCTCCTTGGCCTTCAGGTGAATGGGTGGGAACTTCACTGAGCGTTCAGGACATTGTTGCGGTGTCAGCTACCACCATGGTGCAGTTGGAGCCTGAGGAGATGGCAGCCCTCCTCTCCTTCTGCAGCTGGTGGTTGTGATCACACTGCTTTAGTAGGCCTGACCTTCCTAATTTGCTGGGACCCCAGTCATCACAGACCACTCACATTTATGGTGACTTCACAAGTGGTTGCAAAGACTGGAAGTCCCATTAGAATGTGCCCCTCCTCCTGCTGATCTGTACATGGTAGATCAGGCCCCAATCATATTTGAGGTCAGCTGTATAGACATCAAAATATGTCTACACAGCAGACCCTTCAAGTGTATAGGACCTGGGCTTCTACCAGCACCACTCTCCTGGCCAGACTCTCTGCTGCCATTCCCAGCATTGCCAATGTCATCATCATCCTCCAGTTCACCTGCACCACCTTTCTTCATGGCAGCAGCCAACAGTCTCTTGGAAGCCTTCTAAATGCATGGCCTACCAAATGCTGCAGAACTTTCCTCGTGGTTCCTCCAGCCTTCTTTGCTTTCTGATGACAGGGTTCTTCCTCTTCTCTGTCATCGTCAGAAGGCTATTTAAGGGGAGCACGTATGAATGGTAATCATCAGAGTGATCCCTTCAACCTCAGGTGGTTTGATGTCCTCTTCTGCCACTCCTCTTCCTCTGTCTGTTATTTCTACTGTCATAGGTTCAGCCATTCCCTCTTGACCATCCTGCTAACCCAGGACTCATCTCCTCTACGGACTTGATTGGGTCACAGTGGCTCCCATTCTGCTGCTGAGCAGGACATGCCTTACAGATATCACCCACACTGAGCCCACCAATGAGGACACACACAGCATGAGTACTTAACTATGCCCTCCAGTGTGGATAACAATGGCCTGCTTCTTAACTTTCTCCACCACAAACAGCTCCCCATTGCAATTTGGTGGATGAAGCCAGTGGAAATGGGGTGCCATTGCAGAAGAGTCTGCAGGCACATTTGGAGGAGGAGGAGGATGATGATTGAAGGTAGACAGCACCTGCCTCCCATGCACAGTGCCACCTTCATGGATGACAGCTGTAGGCTCAGATGATGGAGCTTTATGACCATTAGCCTGGTGGTAGTAATAGTAACTGAACCACCACTCTCACCTGAACTTACCCCTGCCTAGACTCCCTGACACAATTACTCTCTGCACAAATGTCTGTTACAAGAGGATGCACCTTGCGCAGTGGCACACACAGTCACACTGGCAACAATAGTGCAAGGACCTGGAGACTGACACTCCTGCTGTGGGTGATACCAACTCTTCTCCTCCAACACCACTGCCTGATCATCCACATCCCCTAGCAAGAATGACTTTGCCATTGCCCTTTTCCTCCTGGCAGCTGGGGCACCTAGCAATAACATTAGTATTGCTGTGCTCATGCACATCCTATGCCAATTGCCAGGCCTCATCGCTACCATCACTGCCATGTCGTGTGGATTCAGAACCTCCTTGTCACTGGTCAATGACATTTATAAATGTACAAAAATGCATAAATCGAAACCCAACTTAAATAAAGTTGTTTAGCATCCCCCAAAAATAAAACGATAACTCAAATTTTTAAACTAACACACAAAGAATTATAAAATAAAAGCTAAATTGAAAAGGCACTGAAAGGTAAATAAAGTCTGCTGCTGAGTCTTATTGTGTGTCTGCAGCACTGAACAGAGCAGGCCTCACAGAATAACCATATTTTGTAACTGACACTGCACTAAATGTCTACCTGACAGGCAGGGCAGATTAAAACAATAGCACCACAGAAAGGAGCGGCTTTAACAGGAATTCCAAGGTCCTAAAACACTAAAATGTGCCAGAGTTGCAGAGTAGACTTCCTGAGCACCATCTCCATGAGGAAACTGGAGTCAACTGCAATGGTGGCAGGACTGTAAGAAGAAAGATATGTCTGTACTTAACTACTTGCAGCAGAAGACAGCCAGATTTCAAATTTTCTATTTTGGATGTCAAATAATCTGGCGTGAATATCAGAAATGACTTTTAGGATATCAGATTATGAAGAACAGTCTCCTAAAATCCTAATATCCTAAAAATGACCTGAAATCCTAACTATTCATTTTAAAATGGATTATTTGAGCAACCCTAGTCTGACGCTCCATGGTTATGTAACTATTCACAGTGAATCACTATGTGTATAAGTGTCTGGATCAAACCTCATGGGGGAGGGAGGAGGTAAAACCACAGAGTCCGTTCTCTGCATCTGAAAGTGAGCCTCAGACACCCTGAAGGTGTAAGCTCCAGCGGGATGTTTTTTTTTGTGTAATCAAAGCCCTAGGTTTTAGAGGGAAGAGAGCCATCTCATCAATATATCTGTTTGTCTCAGAATAAAATGGAGTACCTACAGGCCAGTTGGTCTCCACAGCAAGTAAAGGTTTGGGGAAGAGAAACAAAATGATACAAGTAAAAGACTAACTGCTTTGTGCTGTTATTTACAGAATGTGACTGGAAGGAAATGTACTGTGATGTTTTGGTATTGGTTTCCACAAGGACCCTTACCTTCTCATCAGGTCTGCCTTGACCATCTCTCGCTGCTGTGGCGGATGTTGTTTTGCTGGACCACACGAATGACTGCAAGCAAGCAAATCTTTATGTACATAGCACCTTCCATTATCAAGGTGCTTGTACAGAATATAAATCAGAAATATACATGTAAACAGCAATATAAATTTTAAATAAGTCTGGAAATCCAGTGAAAATAAATGTTTTAACAAAGATTTAAAACTACTGACAGTCAGGCATTCTCTTAACTGAGCGGTGAAGAATTTCACAGGGTTGGTGCTACAAATGAAAAGGCACAAACTCCAGATGTTTTAAGATGAACCCTGGGAATCTCTAGCAATCCCTGATTGGCAGATCGGAAGGACGATTGGGAGAGTAGGAAGTTAGGAGATCTTTCAGGTATTCAGGTTCCTGTTAGTATAGGGCTTTAAAGGTAAGTAAGCATACCTTATAGGTGATCTGCCACTGAACTGGCAGCCAGTACAGTCTGCGCCACAGAGGCATTATGTGATTGGACCTAGAGGTACCAGTCAACAGCCTGACTGCAGTGTTCTGCACCAGCTGCAAGTGGCAGATATCAACCCCAGGTAGCCCTAGGTAGAGGACATTGCAGTAGTCAAGACAAGTAGTAATGAAGGCGTGGACCAGTGTTGGAAGGTCACCGGCAGAACCAGGTGTTTCACCTGGGTAATATTCCTCAGATAGTAAAATGATTTAACCACAGCTGACACCTGAGATTTCATGGTCAAGCCATCATCAAAGATAACACCCAGGTTCCACTTTTCGATCTGAGGTAGTGAGCTGGACACCATCAAGCCACAGGCCCGACCGCGTGCCCAGCCCGAACCCACCCTGGGCGACCGGTTCACAACCAACACCTCAGTCTTATCCGGTTCAGTCTCAGCCAACTGGAGCTCATCTAGTCTTTGATTTTGGAGAGCAATTATTGCTTTTGAGATCGCATCAACCTGTCTGGGCACAAGGACATATATAGCTGAGTGTCATCTGCTGGCAGTGAAAACTCAAGCGTGTCGCTAATGATATCTCCCAATGGCAGCATATACACTGCAAAACATGTGCGCAAAAGGAACCCTCTGGCACCTGCAGGACAGGGGTAGGGCATCAGAGGAATAAATTCAGTGACCACCCTCTGAACCCTGCCTACAGGAACAATTGAAACCATTTGAGGACTGTACCCGACAGTCCACAGAAAGCTCCACAGGGTGTCCAAAAGCACCCCATAGTCCACAGTGTCAAAGGCTGCTGAGAGATCAAGAAGGACCAAGATGGTATGAGCCTTTCAATCTCTCGCCATTAGGAGATCATTTAGTACCTGAACAAGGGCAGTCTCTGTGCTGTGCCTCTTCCTGAAACCAGACTTAAGGGCTTCATAGACATTGTGAGTTACAAGGTGATCAGCCAGTTGCAGTGCAACCACCTTCTCAATAACCTTCCCCACAAAGAGAAGGTTTGAGACAGGTTAGTAGTTAGCTGGATCATCAGGATCAAGGTGGTTTTAAGAGTGGTCGATTCGAATGACCCCGCCTCCTCGGTCTGGAAAGACACCTCTCCAAGGATCTCCATACAATTTCAGCTAGGGTTTGGACAGATAACATCTATACACCCCACTAAAAGGAGGTAGAGCTTGGATCCAAACAACAACAGGTTGGGCTCAGAATCTGGACAGTCTTCACAATGTCCATGAATTCCAGTCAGCTGAAATCCATCCAGACAGATCAGGTGCTCACCATCTCCCGTCGACCTCCATGACCTCTCATAGAGAACTGGGCCAATTCAGATCTGATGCTGGCAACCTTATCTGAAAAACTGAGCTAGCTCATCACACTTAATTTGTGAAAAAGCTTTTCCAGACTGGGAAAGAATGGATTGCACAATCTGTCAACAGATTAGAAAAGCTGAGCAGTCGATTCTTGCAGAAATCTCCCTGGACAGGAACTCTGCCTGCTTATGGGTGATTTCTGATTTGATACCTATATAATGTTCTATCAATCTAAGTCTGTCAGCATCCAGGCCAGACTTCTGCCATACTCTCTAGCCTTCAACCAACCGCCTCACCTCAGCTAAAGGGCCCATCATACCAAGGGGACCTTGGGCGAAAAAGTAGTGGTCGAACTCAACAGAACAACCAAATCCAGGGCATCTCCACTGCCTTATTAGGCTAGTACGAGATCCCCTGGACTTGTGCTTTCACCCAGCAATCCCGATAGGTCCAGGACCTCCGATAGACCATCTGGGTAATCCCTTAAAGGAGTGTACGGACCATCGCCAAGGGTAGATCTATTTGGGGAGCCCAAAACTGAACCCTATGGTGTGATGGTCAGACCAACTGACTGTTCCACCCCAAGTCAGAGATCTCCATCCCAGGAAGAAGAGCAGATCCAATAAGTGACCCCTGTATGGGTAGAAGGTAATCACCTGTGTAAGGTCCAGCATTTTCATTAACTGGAGGAGATTTTGACCAAATGGCAAGAGTTCATCATTGACCCATGCACTGAAGCCCCAGAATTATCCATCGGGAGACTCCAATACCGTGTCGTACGATGAGGTCCGCAATCTCCTGCAGGAATAGACCCCCATCACTTGTGGATGGTAAATGAGGAGTATCCTGCAACCTACACCCTCTCATGATACACTCAAGGATCTGGTGATCCCACTGGAACATCAACATTTTTTTTTTTTTTGGCTAGTTTTCCATTAGCAGGTTATACAGAACTGCCACTAGAGGATTCTTGTTCTTTCTACACAATCACTGTACTCAATCATGGGCAATATGTGCATTATCATTCTCAATATCATTATCATTGCCTTTAAAGTGCTAATTTTTGGCCCCTGCTGCACTGCTGACTTGCCATTGCAAGCGTTTAACCTGCTGTGCTCTGTCTTTTTCCTCAGAGGACCCTCGCTAAGTGCCCACAGTTGAGCTTCAGGGCCAGTCTCTGCCAGTGGGCGGTCAGCAGCTGCAAGCCGGCGCTTGGAACTGCCAGACTGGAGGGACTGCCAGGTAAAGGTATGGCAAAACCGCAATTTTATGCCCACCTACCCTTCCCCTTCTATAGCCTTTCTTATAGACACCTTCCCACCAAAACATAAATCATGCCCCCTGCATCTACTTGCCTATAGCCTGCTCTATATCCCTTGTTAGCTACCAAATCAGCAGACTCCCTTTCTGCTCGCTCATGCTGCCCACACTGTTGAGCCGAAGCTTGACCATTGTTTGCCCTTAAACATCACAGTAGAAATACATACCTAGGCACCCTTATTGTGTTTCTATCCTTCTCCTCTAATTTATATTCCCTTTTTAAACTCTACTCACGGACAGTAACTGAATAAGTCATTTATATTAGCAATCTACTGAGGGCACCACGAAAGACATTTGATATAGTACCTTCTGCATACCAGTTATACTTTTCATAATGGGAGTTTCTCTGGATTCTGCTAGCTCTATTACTGTATCCTGAGTGCAGTGAAAAGGATATCTCTCAGAGGATGCCACACAGTGAGATGTATTACGTTACTCGACTTACTGCATTACTGCAACAGTCACAAGGGACTGGGTATGTATATGACCTCCCAAAGTACAACATAACCCATGGAGCAGTTGCCATGGAGGGACTCAAGGCGGTTACTATCTTATGGGACCTTGCTTCAACTCTGTACAGAAAATTATTCAATGTGCCTGTCTGCAAGACTACTAATCAGCGCTTTAACAAGAGGCCAAAGCTCCATATCTGGATGGCAAATAAAGTGGCATCAGAATAAAAAAAATGGGCAATGGCAAGAATCTTTAACCTATCTCTTGCGGCAACTATGAAACTATTGATACTATTATTAATATGCTCGAGAAACGTAGAACTTAACCAGGACCCCAGAGGTCATCACTGCACCACCAGACTTAGCCAAGATCAGAGGGCTCGCTTTCTCCATATTAATGTATGCAATCTGTTAAAGAAGATCACGATGATCCAAGCCTGGGTTAACCATACCTACAGATATACTAGTAGTGTCTGAGACGTGACTCAGGCCTGTCACAGCCAACAAAGACATAAACTTACCTAATTATCAAGTATTCAGAGCTGACCGCCAAACTAGGGGTGGAGGCATAGCGATATATGTGAAGGACAGCCTATCTGTAACCTGCCTTGACTCATTATCCATGGTAAAGGAATTTGAATGCCTATCCTCAAAGTGGCCTCTCCCACATCACATCGCTGCAGCTAATCGGCTGCTATAGGCCCC
This sequence comes from Neoceratodus forsteri, assembly GCA_016271365.2. NCBI lineage: Eukaryota > Metazoa > Chordata > Ceratodontiformes > Ceratodontidae > Neoceratodus > Neoceratodus forsteri. The sequence goes on along the minus strand of CM028133.1, from coordinate 742,979,403 downwards.
TCAGCTGACCTCAAGCTATTATCCCACCTGGGTGACCTAATCAAAAGGGACAGAAGAAACTATAATCATAGGAGACCTAAACCTAAACTGGCTCTCAAAGGCAGCTGCACCATAATATCATTCTACGATACACATGGGTTTACACAGCTCATAAATGAACCCACCAGAATCAACAAAAGAATACAAGCAACAGCACACTATTAGATGTTATACTAGTGAATAAACCTATGTTGGAGTACTATTCAATGACATCAGTGACCACTGCTTATTGGGAGTAAGATCAGCATGCAAGCCGTCATCCCCACCAAGTTCACAATGAGGAGATCAAAGCAAAAATTCAACATTGAGGCATATCTGGAAGAGATAAACCACTCCACCACGATGACAAGAGTTTTACTTAGCAAACACAGTGGAGATAGCGTATGAGGTGCTAAATGACATTATTACAGGTGCCCTTAATATCCATGCTCCAATTTCTAAAGGTCGCATCAAAATAAAACCTACCATTGGTTCCTCCTGACCTTAAAGCTACCCTCCTTGACAGAGACAAGTTATGGAAAAAGGCACGAAAACTAAGACATCAACTGATTGGGAGCTGTTCAAAAAAGCCAGGAGTATCTGTACCAGGAAAGTACGAGATGCTAAGGCTGCTTATTATATGTCTGAACTAGACTCCTCCTGCCACAACCCTGCCAAGTTCTGGAACACCATAAAAGACATAACAGGATACGATCCAAGTAACACCTCCCAGCCAAAATACACAATGGCAAGGAACCATCTCTGATAGACTGGAAGTCCTGGAATCATTCAACAATCACTTTACAACCGCTGGTCTAGCATTCAACACCTCTCTGGCTAACCAAATGCGTTTCCAGTTAGGTATCAAGAACACTGAAGCACAGGTAATGAGTCCTCCTTTTCCTTCATACCAGCCACCCTGAAGCAGGTGGAAGAATTAATATCACAGCTGGACACCAAAAAGTGCAGGTGCAGACTCCCTTGATCCTATTTTTTAAATTGCCATACAAGTATTAGCAGTGCCAATAACACACCTATTTAACCTCTCACTACAACTAGGATCTATTCCATCGATCTGGAAGACAGCCCAAGTTATCACACTACTGAAAGCAGGGGACCCCATGGACCTCAACAACTACAGGCCAATCTCTATCCTCCCTGTGCTATCAAGCTGCTAGAAAAATCGTAAGCACCCAACTAAGAGGATATCTTGAAGAGGCTAATCTTTTAAATCCAGCGCAATATGGGTTTAGAACCAACCACAGCACCATCACAGCCCTGGCTAAAATAACCAATGATTGGCAACTCGAACTGGACAAAAAAAAATTGTGTCTGTGCTGTATTTCTAGACCTGAGTAAGGCATTCAATACAGTCGACCATGAACTGCTCCTCTCCTCCCTGAAATCCATAGGACTCGACTCAACCTCCATTAGATGGTTTAATAACTATCTCACGGGAAGGACCCAGCAGGTGAAGGCTGAAGGAGACCTATCACCACTCAAATCTTGCCAAGAGGTTCCCCAAGGAACCATCCTCGGCCCAATCCTATTGCCATCTATATCAATAGCATCGACAATAACCTTACAAAGCCACTGTACAACTGTTTGCAGATGATACAGTATTGTATATCAGTCACCGTCCGTAACAGCATGCATAGAGCTACAAGCAGAATTCAACCTATTATAACACCAACTACTGGAAAAAAACTCCTGCTAAATGCAAAAACAAAGGCAATGTTTTCTCCCCCCAAACACAAGCCAGACACCCTTCCCAAACAATATCCCCACATATCCACTGTCCTTGGTGAAAATCTTGAATATGTTACAAAATTCAAATATCTAGGGGTCTGGGTAGACAGTAGACTCAACTACTTAGATCATCTGGAAGATCTGCTAAAAAACTCCATCAGAGGCATGGGCTCTATTACAGAATAAAGCACTTTCTCACAAGTGATTCTAAAAAGAAGCTGGTCCAGGCCACATTTCTATCAATATTAGATTATGCAGATTTCCTATATGGTCGTTGCCACAACTCATATCTGAGCAAACTGGATGCACTTTACCATAGAGCCTTGAGGTTTATTACAGATCTTCCTCTCAGCACTCACCACTGCTTGCTTTATGCTGCAGTTGGATGGACTCGCTCCAATTTAGAAGAGACAGGAATGCCACACTATGGACTTACAGATGGATATCAAAGATGCTACCAAATTAAGTCTCAGACTGCTTCACACAAATCACATCAAGTAAATATGCATAAGAAGTCTAAAATTCATCATGCTTAAAGTGCCCAAATTCAATTCTCAATATGGTAGATCTGCTATCAGCTATGTCTTATCTGCCTTATGGAATCGATGCAGAAGACCCTAAAGTGAACAGATACATCTAATTTACATCCTTTAAATATCTGTATTCGAGGCTTATCAAAGAAAGTGTAATTGTTTCCACAAACAGTAGAGTATTCTAATCTTATCCATCTCCCTACCCAGATAGCCAACTCTCGGAAGGTATCCACCTTTACTAAGAGTCACCACCCTCACACTCCATGCACCCTCCTTTCCATGCCTCCCTTAATCCTTGTCATATATCACAGCCCTATACCTCTGTTATACAAACCCCCAGTGCCCTCCTGCCCTCTTCATAAGGCCCACAGTTTATCCGTTCCACAGTAAAGGCCCCCACCATCTTCCTCCTCCCCACCAGCCAGGCACACCACTTCCCGCTCCCCTTCCCCTCACCCTTATTACCACTACACCTGAATTTAATGTATAGTCTGATTAGAATGTATCCTTAGACTGTGTGTATACTGAATATTCTATGTAGTATCCTAGAGTGTGTGTATATTGAATATTTTTGTAGCTATGTAAATTGAACCTTGACCTTACCAGGTCCATCTTGCAAATGAGCTGTGCTCAACGATGTTCGCCTGGATAAATAAAGATTTGACTGATTGATTGATTGATCCACAAGGCCCAGTTTGGTTTTAAAAGATGGCTACACCCCACCCATACGATCCAACCTCAGGTGGTGAATCACTGAGAACCAGCTGGAACTGCAGAAGCCAATACTGGGCCTGCATTTTCATCCAGCCAGGTCTCGGTGATACATATGCAGATCCACCATTTCAACAAGATCGGCTATAATAACAGTCTTGTTTTGTTGGACCTGGCATTACATAACACCACCAGGTTGGATGAGATGTAAGGAAGACCTCAACTCTGACCAGCATTAATTGTTTGAGCCCTTGGGTATGGGGACAGACAGGGATTACCCTGTCCTGGCACCATTTGCCCAGGGCGTCTCCTGGTTCCCACCACCCCAATATTTCTCCCCTTTCCATTCCCTCACCAGGCCCTGTTCTCACCCTTTCCTGCATCTTCTAGCAATCCCAAAGGATTGACAACATTTGTAAGTCTCCACTGACAAATAAAGGCAGTCAAGGGCACAATTCCCTGAGCCTGGTGGGGGAATACTGCCTGACCATCTTTTAGCCTCCCAGCACATTCTTGAAACACCCAACAACTTAATCCCAACGAATCACATAACAATCAATTCCAAATTATAATTAAAATAACAAATCAAAAATAAAATATACTGTCCAAAAACTACATAGAACTCAAAATACATATTCAACAAACCAATACTCCAACCCCACCCCTGCCCAATAGCATGCACTAAAACAATTATTTAAAATATGAGTACAACGTCACAGTCATTGAGTCCAGAGCAACAGATTGGATGAAGCCAGAGGCCAGACAAGAAAATGAATCTTTGAAACTGCAACTAATAATACAGTACCACATATAAATCAAAAACACAGGAGAGATCAAGTTTTCCAGTCCCAGTGGACCTCTCACCACCAGAGGAGACCAAAAACCCCAGGAACTCTCACTTCCTGAGTCGAACAGATCTTAATGTCAGGGTGATTTCTCCAGCCCCAGACCACTCTCACTGGAGTGGGACTTTAAATGAAAAAATAAAAATATAACCAAAATCCTTTGCAAGGCCTAGACTCTCTCACTGCCTGAGTTTAAAAGCAAAACAGGCACTCGCACTGTCTGTAAAATAGATGGACAGCGTAAAATAAATGTAGAAAACAGTTTATTCAGCAACAAGAGACTTCTGCACACCATGAGGCTTTGTCTTAGACTGAGGTTTCCCAGACTGTCCCTGGATAACATAGCACTCCCAGGCAATGTAACAATTAGCAACATGTGTGTTCTAAGTGCTCTTAAAGAGCGGCTGCCTAAACATTAAGCACCATGCTTAATTGTGTACTTCACAGTACTATGTCAGAATGGAGAAAAGTGTACCGATATTGACTTGAGTCACACCAGCCTTTGAATTCTGCCATCCATGAATAAATCCACAAGGTAATTGCTGTTGTGAGTTAGTGCTGCTAATGAAGATCTATAATGTTTAACTCGGTCAGAGTTATTTAATGGAACTGTTTTTTTTTTGTTTTAATTAGCTTTTTCATCCAGTGACCCTTGGCTCTGGCAATGCCATCAGCTCTGACCTGGCCACTCCACCAGTAACTGCCTGTCTGAGGACCTACCTGTACCCTGTACATTACCCCTTTAGAGAGGCTAGAGGAGGGAGGTTCATCCTTACTGCCCCAATACACAATCCAGCTGGCAGGTAATAGGCAGCAGCAGTGGGCCTGGCTTCATGCGCTGGAGCAACAATCTTTTCCTTGTTCTGATCCCCACACATCGGGTGGCGTGCAATGACACAGGCACACATGCACGTGGAGGTATGCTCCGCTACATGCCAGCCACTAGACATCCCCATCAAAATGTGCCTACAGCCTGCCATCATGCCTCCATGTGGTGGCTGTATAGGAGTAGCACATTAAGTCATCCCTTCCTGGGAGGGAAAGAAGAGCAGCCTTCTGCATGCTGCATCCTCTCCACTCTGGCTAACCCCAGTGGCCCAAGCTCACTCCACAACCCAGGTCACTGGTGTGACAAGAGGTATGGCATCCAGTGCCACAGCCATCCATGCCACCAGGCTTGGTCATTTAAATGAACTGTTAATGTTTTGCCAAAGGTTTCAGTGCCTTCCCACTTGCTGCCCTAAGTTCCCTCTCTGCAAAAGAACTCTTGCTTGCTTTCTCTCTGTGAAGGAAATGCTCAAGGCCCCAAGTGCATTTGTGTGAAATATAACTGCAGTGAAACTCGGTTAATGGTTCCAGGTGAAGACACGTTACAAGAGTTACAAAACATATAGTTTAGCAATTCCTTTTACATGTCATAGTTTATGAGGATTCCATTAATCACTCCACCTCTAAATATGTTTGCATACTTCTGGGTGTGCTCTAGAATAAGCTGTGCAGAGTTACCATCTCTTGTGGCAACATAACCGATCAATGTCACTTCCACAGCTAACTGACTATAAGTGGTTAGACCCAGCTATGTGGAGGAAGTACCATTGATACACAGCTCTACAAATTGGCTGTTACTTCCCTGTCTTGTGGTGGTCATCTACTCTCGTTGCACATGTGCTTCCTGTTTTATAAATGCATCTATATACATCATTGAAAAAACTTCATTAAAGCATCAATTATGATTAAGTTTAATGCTGCAAAAGTATGCAAGTATGATATTTGGGTTAAATACAATCCCTTGGGCCTTTGCTTATCTGTGTCATGGTGTTTCCTGGGCTTTGAATGATTGAATGGTTCAATACAGCATTGGCATTGCCCTGACTTTAGCACTGTCTTTCATGGTACAGAAAACACACACATGCACACACACACAACCATGCACGCACACGCACACACACACACACACACACCAGTGATTGATGAGAGTAAGCAGAAACTGGGACAATGCTAACACAGCATTGCACGATTGTTCAAAGGCCAAACAGCACCATCTCAAAACTCATCAAGGTTCTGGGAACATTGTTACCCTAATATTTCACTTCTGTACTTTTGCAGCATTAAGATTCACTCCTAACTGATAAATAAACATTGTTGTTTGCTATATTTATTTTTATTTATTTTAACTTTTGTTTACTGGGAAAGTGCCATGAGCCAAGGCCTTTTCAGGCACAACCTGGGACCAAATAGTCAAGATGTTACAATTGTGCAGATAGATACAGGACAAGTATAACAATACATTACAATACAACACTACAGCATCAACAATACAGACTACATCTTCATCAAATTACACTTTCTCATATAGTGTTGTTTCAACCTTGATTTAAAACAGCATGACTAATGTCTTCAAAAGATTGTTGGTATAAATGTCCTCACTTCTTAAAAGGAATTTGGTTTGAACTTTCTATGTTGTCCTCATGTATCCAACCTCCCCTTCTGCCTCAACCTCCTGGCCTCCCTGGGATTTACCTCCTCCTCCTCTGGTATCCCATAGTTTAACACCTATGGTCAGGCTTTCCATGGGGTTTTACTAGGGCCACTGAGTCATCTGGTCCAGCACGGTGAGGAGTGCCACTGCCACAGTTGGTGCTGCAAGGCCTGAGAAGAGATCCAGTGCCATCTAGCTATTTCAAGGGTGTTCATGCCTTTATTCTGCCAGACTAGGATGGTATAGCCATGCTGTCCACATAAAGTGTGCCATCCTTGCCTAGACTGAGCAATGTCCTCCCATCCCATGCAAGGACCCTAGCAGCACTGATATTAATAGTCATCCTGATGGCTGACAACCCTCTCCTAGCGGAGAAGAGTATCCTGTGGGATGTTCAGTCCTACTGCTCCTGGCTCTCACTCAGGGATCTAGACTTGTTCCAGAACCCAGCTCACCAGCACAGTGAAGGCAGCCCTACAACTGTTTCACAGGCTGACCTAAAAAGGATATTTCATGACACACACTATTTTGTATTAAAATGCTAGCCAAAACATTTTGTTTTTAATTATTGCTTTCTGCTCCCATTTTCCAGTCTGCCCTGTCACCCAATATCTTGGGGTCTTGCCATACTCCATTTCCTATAATGGATCTGTCAGAGATGGCCAGTCACTGGTCTGAGGCCTGTAGGGAAAAGAGCTGCCATCCAGCCATGATCAGTGTTTTGTCCCAACATGTTCTGCCCTTGGGACCAAACATGTGCAATGGCATGATTTGTGTGATCAACCTCCATGGAGCTGACCCCCGTGTCCAAGGCTGGGATCTCTTCCTTTGTTTGCAGTATCGCTATGTAGCCACAAAGATTCCTACAGGTGTCAGCAGACCAGTCCAGAAGCACTACCCCCAGGGAGAGAGCCATCTAAGGGATGCTAAATACTTCCTCTGGCCTCCAAGGGGCCAGGTTCATTCCCAAACCTGGGTCACTGTCATGAGCTGTAGTGCAACCACTGTGCTACTAGACCAGCTGGTTGAAACTTTTAATGCAAGCTATACCTGGTCACAGGGCCACTCCTGCCCTTCCTCCCCTTTTGCCAAGCAGTCACAGCAGTAGAGTGGCATGCCCAATAAACCCCTGTACCAAGCAGTCCCTGGTGTCAACTGGTAACCCCCTTCCTTACCCTACTACTGTGCCAGCAGTCCCTGTGTCCAGTGGTACCCCAACCCTCATCCTACCCTAGATAAAGAATTCCTGGTGTCTAGTGTGTGATACCTCTCTGTCACCCTGCCTTGGACAACAAACCACTGGCATTCAGTTGCACACCTTCCACATCCTGCCCCAGTTCATGAATCCTAAAATCTAGTGGCACCAACCTCCCACACCCTGCTCACTTACAAACAACCATGATGTATATTGGAATCTCCACACTGTTCCAATTAAGGTGTCCCTAGTGTCTGCAGAACTCTCACACCCTGCCCCACTTCAAGTGCCTCAGGCATACAGGGTCAGCCTCTTCTCACACCCTTCCTCATTCCAAGAATCCTTGGTATCAAGTGTTGCCTCTCATCTATAACCTACCCCATTACAAGTATCCCTGGTATCCAGTGCTATACCCACACACCTTGTCCCATTTGATGTATCCTCAACATGTAGTGGTCCCCTTGCACCATTTCACTATCCTGACATCCAGTTGTTCTTCCGAACCATTTCTGCTATCAGTGTTGTCCAGTAGGATCCCCACCCACCAATGACACTCCTTCCCCAGATGGTGGCTAGCACAAACACTTCATTCAATCACCTCCTTGGCTCCCCCTAACTAAATACAACTCCAATCTAAGTAATCCATGCACACAATAGGCATTTCAAAATCCTGATTTGTGATATGTCTGTAGAGATGGGAAGGAGGGTCTTCAGCGCACCGGGTTTGTCATTGGGTTCCCATGCCACCCATTTCAGAGGGTACAAAAGAAGTATGCCACCAATGATAAGTATCCAGTGGCCACATATAAGGAATTCAAGGGTTGGGACTAAAGCTGCAACCAGAGATGGCTTCCGTCTCTACACACATCAGTAATCCGGGGCTGGGACACAAGCACAATTCAGGGATGGTCTCCAGTGGCCACACATTATCATTCAGGGATAAGTGTGGCAGCAGATGTGATCACTGGGGATGGGTTCCATGTGCCCGGACATCTTCAGCTGGGGGGGCCTGTAGCAGAACTGGGCACGGGGATGGGATACTGAGGCTGCACATCATCAATTGGGGATGCAGCAGAAGGAGCCATGAGGAAAGGCTCCCAGTGGCCTCATAATTTTCATTTGTTTATGTCCCAAAACAGGAAGTAACAGTGTGTTCACTGGTGACAAACATTGTTACTTCCTGGCTTCACAAAGCACTGCAAAATGGAGCTTTTCATTCATACAAATCTGCAACAATGGGATAGGAAGTGGTGCATGAATTAGCCTTATCCAACTTAGGGCTGCTTGTTTTTTGTTTTGTTTTGTAACAGCATTAACAGATCCCATACATTGCTTTATTTACATCTAATTTATTTTAAAAGTTTTCATTTTCAAAACACTGAGAGTACCGCCATTGGTAAAGTATCTTACTAACCTGCAAGCATCAAGGTTCAGAATTCCAGCCACTTCTTTTTACTTGTTGATGGCGTGACATACCATTTGTGAGTGCCAGCAGCATAGCTATAAGCTGCTATTGGGGTCATGTGTACTCATGTTTGCATTTAGTCAAGTTCTGTGGTGCATTCAGTGGGGGTGATTTAGCTGCATGATGTCACTGATGATGTCAGTGATGCGACTTTTAGGTCTTGGCATAGGGTTTCAGATCTGCACAAGCCTGGGCTTGATCCCCAGTGCAGAAATGTTTTTCTTTCTCACTAAAATGGATATAGTATGTGAGAAATTGTTGCATGACATGGCTGATGTTCATAATAGAGTTTCAGTAAGGTCTGAAGTTCTTTATTGTTGATAGTATGAAAAGTTCCAGCTGAGTCATTGAGAATTAATTTGCAGCTTGGGAAACATGACTTCAAACTGGCAGACAGGTCATTACTAAAATTCACAGCAGCTTTGTGTGTGTGTGTGGGGGTCCAGCTCTCATTGCCAGATGTTGATTGCCAAAGCATGCACATCCAGTCAAGGAACATTAGTACAGCAAAGAGGAGCAGGCTACCAAGCAGTAGTGGGTAGGGAGTCTGGTTTCAATCCTCAGTGCAGAACATTTTTTTCTTTCTCTCTACAATTTACATAGAATGAGATAAATTGTCAAATGTCATTGCTGATGTTAATGATACAAGTTCAGCAAGGTTTAAAGCTTTATATTGCTTATAACCTGAAAGGTTCCAGCTGAGATTTGAGATTTGAATGTATCTTGGGAAACCTTACTTCAAATTGGCAAAATATCATGCTGACTTCAGAGGCTATAGTGCAGGAAATGATTGGGTTGAAATTTCCGAGTTTGCCAGCCAGCCAGCACAGTGGTAGTGCTACGCTCACAACATCAGGGACCTGGGTTTGGAAATGAGCTCAGGTCATCAGAGAGACCAGCCAGAGAGGTGAGCTGAGCATCCCAGAAACGTCGTCATCCCTGGGGGATGGCGGTCTCTGCTGTGCTACTGCCACCTAGGTGACCACAAGTGCTAGTGTTAGTGGAGCCATGAGTTGGGATTGGACACTGACAGGCACTGCATGCTCATGCACATACATGTGTGCATGCATGTCAGAGTCCTTCTCAGCAGCCACATGGGAGGAAAAAGCAGAAAAGGGGAGCACCAGTCACAGCAGGAGGATGCTGACCATGGCACTCTCCATTGAGTGCCTACCAAGTCTCTGTCCAGAGGTAAAGGGCCCCTCCTGTTGACCCCACACTGGGGGATAAGACAGGGTGTAAGATGGAGAGGTAAGTCCCAGAGATGGTGGGGATGGGACTGGATGAGTGGGATGGGACCAATGGGGACCAGCTGGCAAAGGTACAGAAAGCATGTAAAATTAAAAAGATCTGAGTTTGTGTATGGTGTGGGGTATGCGTGTTTATTTTTGGAGGTGTATGTGTGTACTTGCATGCATGTATGTTTGAGGTATACATGTACCTGTGTCTGCACTGTACATCATCTACATGTACATTTTTAGCATGTATATGTGACTGTTACTATACAGAAATTACACATCCATACTATACCTTGGTGCCTCTCCGTATCATTAGTACTTTGATTTATATTGCTTTAACCACTTTGCAGCCCAAAACAGCTGAATCAAATTTCCCAAAATTTGCAAGTCTCCAGATCCTGACCCAGAATGAGTGCCTTCCAAATTTCATATGTGTTTGTTTACATCTAAACCCAGCCAAAATATATGCAGCCAGAAATTGATAGTGTTTATGGAAATGTCTTCTAACCCTTAACTACAATGGCACTACTGTACTACAGTTATTATAGTGGTGCATTAGTGCCACTATAATTAGGTTGACAGAACAATGCCAAAAAACAATAAAAAACACTATTTCTGCAACTTAATTCTGGTCTCTGCCTGGATGAAATAACCTGAAATGTGTCATGCACATTATAGAACCATGGATCTCTGGATCTTAAACATTTGGTAATGGTTTGTCGGGCAGTTTGAATGTTCTAGAAGGTTGAAAATCAGTAAAATTACAGTTTAGAGCTGTTTTGTCACTTGCTGATTGATAGCACAAAACTGGCTTAGAAATGAAACCTGAAACTTTTAGGTTATTAGAGTTTGGGTCCAAGTACGTCTTCCATCGGCACATGCACAATGCATCTCTTTAGTGCAAGTTAAGGCTGGGGCTCATTCAGGCAAAAATCAAAAAATGAAAAATCAGCCACACAAAATATAGGTTCAAATCTACAGTTGTTTATTTCCTTGAAACATGCCACTAAACACTGCACCTAATATTTTACCCTGCTGGACTTCTTTAGGGATGGTGATCCCTTAGAGACATAAAATACATTCTTAAATGTGTTCTAAAGACACCAGTTACCATCTTACAGGGTCAATCATAATTTTATTTAAGACATTTTAGATAGCACCATGTCTTATAAAAACAACAGTTACGTGTGTATTGGATTACAAACAGCCAGTAGTGTTAACTCTGCTCTGTCTGTATTAGTATCTCTGTGAAAATTCAATAAAATTCAATAACAGCCATGTTTAGCAATCTACAAACATTTGCTTATGTTGATGATTCCTCTGTATTTCATCATAAATGTCCAAGCCCTTTAGTAAACATATTCTTAGGTGAGTGGGCCATGATACTCCCACATTTTTATGGTGTGGTAGTTACATGTTGTATACAAAATATTTTTCTCCCACCATTCTGTATAACCATGTAACATACAATATAGAGATTTTTAAAATATAGATATACAGCACCCTACAGAACCATGCAGCAATCAGCTTCAATCTGTACAAAATTCCAATTATATGTACAAACACTCCTTCATACTAAAACATGATGGTGAATGTTACTGTGTTATTGAGATTATCCTTTGCAAGTTTGACCAAATCATTATGGGTTAATATCCATTTCACAATGGTCCCAAGAAAACTTTAGACTCAAATTCTGGTATTGGAATATGGAAAATGTTTTATATTTATTTCCCATAGTGATATTATCTCTTTCTTGCACCTAAAGTGTACTTGTACAGAAGAATTTGACATACTTGCACAATCACTATGATGTGTGATAAAATCAGCAGTGTGCACTCGTCCTTTGCTGGAACAAAGTAATGAGTGCCAGGTGACATAAAATAGGCAAGGGAACAAAATTGTGTCTCTGCGTCACTTACCAAGGGATACATTGTTTTGACTTGTGTCATGTCAGTCGGCATTCACTGGCACTCTGAGCACTCACTGTAAACCATTTTAGAATTGCTGTCCATGTGGACAGGTACATACTGTCCTGACCCAGAACCCTCGAGCCTCAAGTTCTATTGAGGATGTCAGCATTAGGATAACCCTTTGCTCTACAAATACTAGGCTATTAGAAATAGTTTTTAAAATGTTTCACCCTGCCTGCTTGGCTCCAACAGGAAAGGAGTTTATACTGCTGAGAGTGCCACACATTGCAGTGATTGTGGAGGTATGATTTAAGTCCTGTACAAGCATGTTTCAAGTGCAGGGCAGACATTAAGATCGTTCTTGGTATCTTCTGGAGTGATTCAGAATTATTTAAAGATAGTTTCTAGAAGCTGAAACAGCAGAAACTTCAATTTTCCAACTTTCAATTTTGGAACAAGGACAACTTTATGATAATATGCCAGTGCCATCCTTCAGATCACAGCCTGTACTTCACATGGTCCACAGCATTCCAACAACACTAATAATCACACAGCGTATGAGTGGACTGATTCCAGTCAAAATGTGGGATATGCTGTGGTGAAGTATGCAGCAAATTACAGGTCAAAGGAAATCACAAACACAAGAAGTCTATCAGAAAGGTTTGTGCCAGCAAGTCCGTTGCCACAATGGCAGCACTAGCACTCATGACACAAGCAACCTGAGTTTGGGAATGAGGGCCAGCGGAGGAGGAGGATTAAGCATCCTAATGGATGCTGTCCTCCTCGAAGGAGGTAGGACTCTACCCTCTGCTGTGATACTGCCACCTGGGTGACCACAGGTGGCAGTGCAGCAGAGGCAGACAGCGAGAGGGATGTAGTGGATGTCAGCACAGGAACATATGCATAGCATGCCCACATGTGCACTGACATCAATGCATGCAACATCCAAGGGACAAAATGGTGAAATACACTGTTAGCCCCACACCTCTGTGACAGATATAGCCCTAGTACATCCAGGTCCCCCACCTTGCCGGCGCCCTCCCTGCTTGATGCAGACATGACAGTATGGGGATAAGTCCCCCACCTGACCCTGCCTAGGTGATAGAGCCATGGCTGCATGGAGATAAGAGGCAATGGCTGGGAGGTAGGATGGATTGGGAGGTGCCTGGCACTCCAGAGGAGCAGAGAGGCTAGAGAAGTGGCACAAATAGAAAGTATTTAAAAAAATTTGGTGTCAGAAATGGTTGTGTACAACAGGAAGAAACAAAGCAACATCTTTGTTTTCTCCTGCTCCCACAAACAAACATTTGAACTCTGCTAAGTAAATAGGACTCCCCAGAGTTTGCGGGATGACATATGAAGAATTGGTATATTGTGCTTTTGCTCAGAAAATGACTCATTGGAATTACTGTACATTGTATGTTATAATGGATTACAGATGGTGCATTTGGCTTAATAGGTGCCTTTTTGTCTTTTAGCAAAAGTCAGCACCCTTGAGCATTTTATTGCAAACAATTCAAGATGAGATACAGGCAATATACTGTATCATATGGAGATTAATCAGATGCCAAAGAATACATTTCTGGACTATTGGATTAATGTTCGCAGTTGCACTAAATTGATATTGTGGCTCTGAGGGTGCTGCACCCAGAGGGTGCTGAATGTGAGTTTCTGATTAATTAATTTCTGGGGACAATGTTTTTCTGTTTTTCTTTCTTGTGGTGATGAGTGTTTGCACAACTTTTCAGGATCTCAGTTTGTTAATATTCTAAACACTGTGGCTGGATTCTCAAAGGGCAATGGAGGGCTTGCCAAGCCCTGCATCAAATCTGTTTGTTGGTACAGTTGTGCCAACAACTTGCTACACTGCACCTGATTTTTAGTAGATCAGGCACATTTATGACACTTTCACCCCACGGCAGCTTGTGCCAAATATTTGCACAAGGCCCATGAAAGGTGCCTAGGATTGCCAGCCACACCAGAAAAGCTGGTCTAACTTGCAACAATTGCTGCATGGGATCAAGAATCCCAATTGCTGGCCGGAGAATGCCAAAAGCCCTTTGTGTCATATATTTGGTCCCACCTGGGCACTTACAGCTTTTGCAGCACTTTGTGAAACCAGTCTGGTATGTTTTCTCCTGTATCATATTTTTTTTATTAATATAACTTCCCTACTCTTTTCAAAATTGCCATGGGATCTTTAACATCCACCTAAACAACCACTTCAGTGTTTGAGGAATAGCAATGGGATATAGTGTTTGTGTAACTTGTAGTACTTTTGTGGCCTAACTCTATTCCCACCCTTGAGTAATGGGTATGTAGGTAGTAATTTGTAGGGATTAGAAGACCCGGGACAAGGGTAAGAAGAGCACTGGAGAAGGAGGAGGAGGGGGATTGCGATGAAAAAAACACTCCTTAAGGAAGGAGGCACATTCAGTGGAGGATTTATGTAGGAGCTGTGGGAGAGCTATTCCCCACATTAAACCACGGCACAGACCTCTCATTCAATGTTTGGGAATAGCAATAGGATATAGTGCTTGTGTAACTTGTAGTACTTTTGTGACTTAACTCTATTCCACCCTTGAGTAGTAGTATGTAGGTAGTAATTTGTAGGATAGAAGGCCCAAAAGATACCTCCTCCAACTCATGGAGAGTATGACTCCCTGGCACTCAGAAGAGGAAAACCCTCCAGGTGGAGGAAACCTCTGAGGACCCATGGCCTGAGGTCTGCCCGTCCTTTGGGCATACTAAAAGGAAGGACCTAAGTTCTAGTAACCATGGCTAATTTAAGGGTGGCAATTTTCTTGGAGAGATGATTATCTATCCTCGATCCATGCCGATGCAGATTGAATGATGGTCCTGAGGTTGAAGAGTAGGTCTTTTCTAATAGAGCAATGGAATCCAAAGTGTGAAGTAGGTCCAGGTGAAGGAGGGTGAAGAGTCCAAGTTTCCAAGATGATGAATGATGGTTGTCCCAAGGAATTGCAAGGGTGTAATGAGCAGAGGAAGCATGACTTGATTGATAAGTTACTAGATGGGGAATGGTGGAAATGCTGTGGTATAGAAAGTCACTGGTGAATGATCCAACTTGTGGAAGGTTTGAATGTCAAGGTATGGCCTGGAGGCCAGGAATTCAATAATGGATGAGAAGTCGCTAAGAAAGCATCCAAGAAGTAGAAATGAGTAAAGAGAATCTTTAAGTGCACTGAAGATGGTGGTTTGTTCTTGATTCAAGGATGGCTTGGGCTGAATAATGATCCTGAGGATAAAAGGTACCTATTTTCTGTAGGGATGGTAGAATCTTAAGTGAGAAGCAGATCCAGTTGAAGAAGGGCTAATGTAGTCCATTTTTCCAGGGTGATGAAAGTCGCATATCCAAAGAGATTATAGGGGCATAATAAGTGGAGAGCATAATTTGATCGACATAAACCAGACAGTGCACTGTGGGATTTGCAATGATTTGTAAAGTTGTGGGTGATTGATCCAATTCATGTAAGGTTTGCTATTGGAGGTAGACTGTAGGTAAAAGATTGATTAATGAATGATAAGTCACTAAGTAAGCATCACAGAATCAATTGAGGAGAGGAGAGTTTGTGTGACTGATAAGAGTAATGCCATAAGAGATTAGTAAATAAATGGAAGATGATTTGTGGAAGCGGTCCAGCTGGTAGCCTAGTTTATATGAGGAATTTATTTATTTATTTATTGAATTTTGTTGACCGGGTAAGCCCACTGAGCCCCAAAGGTCCCTTTAGGGGCAACCCAGGAATAAACATTAAGAACACATACATTAGAGAAAACATGGGAGTACAGAATAACACGGTATACAGTATTCAGCTGTTTACGCATACAGACATGACATTGGTTAGATGTTGTACATTACATTATTCATTGGCTAAGACCTTATAAAGACAGTGCAGTAGGTTTCCTTGGTAAGCCAAGTTCAGGAGCATGAATAAGGAAGGAAAGTGAAGTGTATACCTAGCTAGCGGCTAAAACTTGTAATTAGGTGAACAGTCTGCAGTGGTAACTGCAGTAGTGTCTGGGGAGGCAGTAGTGCAAGTACACCCTTCCTTTGATGCGTGGCTAGGTCCTGTGGCATAAGCAGATGCTCCTGTCTAGCAGGTGAGCCTTTAGCTTGGTCCGGAAGCAGGTGATGGACTCTGACTCCCGTACCTCAGGGGAGGTTGTTCCAGTTGGAAGGAGCTGTGTCACTAAGGACCTGGAACCTGCTTTAGTCCTGGTCTTAGGAACCACAAGGAGAGTTTGGCCAGAAGTTCTTAGGCTCCACGGGTTGGTTTAACCCTAACGAGACTGTGGAGGCTGGGGAGGTGTGGGACCCAATAACTTAAACGTAAGGTAGAGGTTAGGTAGATGAGCCGAGCTTCCAGAGGCGGCCAGCTGAGCCTTGATTGAGGTTCACAATGATGAATCCTCCGGTGTGAAAGGGTGACAAAGCAGACTATCTTGTTGTACAAGGCCTGCAGCCTACCAAGCTCTGTCGTGGCCATGCCCTGGAGGACTGGGGCTCGTGGGTAAGCTTTGGGATAAGTACGCTAGCAGCAATGGCTATCCTAGCTTCGGGATAATCTGGTCCTTTATTCTATAAAGTTTCAAGTTTCCATGGATGGCCTTGGTGATTTGGTCAACATGATTTTTAGTGTGAAGCCTTCGTCCAGGGTAAGTCCAAGGTATTTCGTGGATGTAACCACCTCAAGTTTATCACCCCGGTTTGAAGCTGTAGGAGTTTTGCCCTCTGGGTCCCAGTGTTCTTGGCGAACAGCATCACCTTTGTTTTATTGGTGTTTAGTACCATTCTGTTCAGAGTTAGCCAGTCCTCCATCTGAAGGATGTCCTCTTGGAGGCTGTCTCCAGTTCAGTTAGGTTAGGGAGGCTCTGTAGATGACAGCATCGTCTGCATACTGGATAATGCTGCTGCTCCCACAATGTAAGTGTAGATCATTTATGAACAGCGTGAAGAGAAGTGGGCGAGTATTGACCCTTGAGGTACCCTTCTTTGAGTGTTGATAGGTTGGAGACATTATCATTCCACTTGACCCTCGGTGCGTCCGTGAGGTAACTCTCGAACCATCCCAGTGCATGGGTGTCAAGGCCGAGTAAGTGCATTTTTGTAACAGGAGGTTGTGGTTAACCAAGTCGAGCAGCTTTTGAGGGGTCAATGAGGCCGCTCCTGTACTGGTCCCAGTCATTGTTGCTCAGGACTTCAGTCGAGAACTTAGTTGGCGCAGTGTCTGTCCGTGCTTGGCTCGGAAGCCATGCTGAGATGGAGGTTACCTGGTGTGTTCCAGGTATTCTCGGAGTTGTGCGTGAACAAGCTTCTCCTGAACTTTAGCAACAGCACACAGCAGGGAGCTAGGCCTGTAGTTCCCAATAGGCTCTGTGGACCCCCTTGTGTATGGGGATCACTGGGGCCTGCTTCCAAGGCTCAGGTACCGATCCCTCAGTAATGGACCAGTTTATCAGCCAATTAGGGGCTTCGCTAGTGCTGGGGCACCGTCCTTGAGATTCTGGTCTGGATCCCATCAGGGCCCAGATCCTCTCGGCGCAGGGATTTAGGATACTCAAAACTTCCTTTGTCCTTACCAGCCTCAGATGAAACAAAGGCGATCAAGGTCTGGGGGCTGATGTGCATTATGCTCGCTCCTGTTGTCAGTGGGTTCCGCCTTGAATGCATCAAGGTTCATGAAGTAACTGTTGAGGGCCTCTGTTATTAGTGGTCCTCGTCAATTACTGCCCGTTGGCCATGATTGGGCCTGGTGTGGTTTTATGTTTATTTCCTTTGAGGAGTTCATTAATGTAAGACCAGAAGAACCTAGGGTTCCCAAGATTAGTTTTGAGGTTGGTGATATATTCTTTTGGCTTTCTTTATGGCCGTTTTGCATTGATTTCTAAGGGCCTGTAGCTGGATAAGTCCATGAGTAGCATTGTTTTCCTGAACTTTTCCAGGCCTTGTCATGGGTGGACATCAGGGCTTTTGGGGGCAGGATCCACTTAAAGCAGTTTCCGTTTACTCTGTGAGTTTTCATTGGAGCAAAGAGGTCAAGTGGTTCTGGTGAGGGTTTTATGAAAAATTCAACGGCCTCCTCCAGGTTAGGTAGGTTTCTTATAGGGCTCCAGTCAATGCCATTTAAGAGCCCAATGAATTGGCTAGGGTGGAATTTGAAGTAGTCCCTAGTTGTGATCATTCTGGGCAGGACTTTTGCGTTATTTTTCCAGATGGCAAAAATCGGTGAGTGGTCGCTCAAGGCATCAGCCAGTGTGCCAGCCATTTTACGTTACTAGGTGTTGAAGTCAGGACCCAGTCAATGATGGAGTGCCTACCTGATTTATGGTTCATTCTGGTCAGTAGGTTGATGACTTGAGAAAGGGGAGTCCTGTAATAATCCATTGATGGCAGACTTGGCCTCAAGGGCCCAATTAAGTTGAAGTCACCCAATATGATAAGCTCAGATGCAGAGTCAACTGCAGGGTTCTTCAGGGCGTGTCCAGAGCTGAGCGCATTGGTGAGGGGGCTATATCGCACCCTATTGTGAGGTGTTTAGCCCTCCTAGTGTTAGTCATAGGAAGATTGCTTCTATGTCCTGGGTCATGCCCCGTGAGGCAGCCTAACAAGGGAGGGCGTAATCGTGTCCTTTACATATATAGGCACCCACCCCTCGTTTGAGGTCTGTCCTTTCTATAGATGGCGTATCCAAAGGCGGCTACCCGTGATCCTGGATGTGGGGTTTTAACCAGGTCTCAGAGACTGCTAATATGTCTGGTTTGTAGACCACCAGCCATGCTTGGACTTCATGGATCTTAGGTCTCAGGCTGCAAATATTCATATGCACCAACCTCAGACCCTTTACTCCATCCCATGCTTTTCTAAAGGGAGGAAATTGACATTGGGCATCCCAGGGCCTGGGTTGGGTTGGATGTCCCCGCCAGTAGCAGCAGGGCTGCTATCAAGCTCAAGAGAGTGAGGGTGGGAGGAGGTAAAGCCAGTTGGATTGGACAGGGGTTAGGCTCCAAGTGAGGAGAAGGATCGGTAGAGGATCCCTTTCCTTGTGAATTCATCGCCACTAGTAGAAAAGGTTGCACCTAGGAGATGGGTAGCTATAGTGTCTGGCTGTGTGTTTTCCCGGCCCCCCATGGGTAAGGGGTTGCAGTAGGCACTGCTGGCGAGCCAGTCTGTCCCTAGTAGGGCTAGAATATATATTGTTGCGGTGTGATGCCCTTATTCCAGTTAACAGGGTGCATCTTGGAGCTATGATAGGCTCCTTACTTGGAACTCAAATGCCAGCCAGTGGTCTAGGATCCTGGGACTCACCACTAGTCCCTTCTTATATGCTTGCAAGTGGCACGTCTGCAGTGGAAAAAACCCAAGCAATTTAGAGCCCAGGGCTAGTTACTGGTTGGCAAGCTCTTCTCGCTGCCTATTAGAGCAAATTTTTCCTGATTGAGCTAGCATTAGTTAGCACCTAAGCCTAGAGGAAGCTCTGCTCGGTACCTATTAGAGCAAAATTACCCTGATTAAGCTCGTATTAGTTAGCACCTTAGCCTAGAGTGGAAACATCAGGGTACAGTCAACAGGGTACAGTTAGCAATTCCAGCAGTGGCAAGTTAAGATGCAAAGTTCACAATCTAACCCTGATCACAAATCAACTCGAGAGGAAAGTACTACTGCATGATTCCTGACTAACTCTGGCTGAAGGCTAGTAGCACTGTGATTTAAAACTTGCAATTTAGAATTAGCAGGAAATCCCTTTATCCAGGGATTAAGCTAGCAGCAGGAGTATTTAAGGTTGAGGACAAAGCTTGCAGATTCCATCTATATTGTGAATCAACATTACTAGGGTATACTGTTCAACTAAGCCATCGCAGATCATATTGTTTTGCAGAATATTGTATGGCTATCAGTGATTAGGTCATAAGGCTATTTAGCCAGTGGGAGACAGAAAGCTAATGTGGTTAGCTAGGTTGTTGCAGTAGATTTTAGTAACAGTCAGATTAGTGACAGAGTATTACACAGAGTGAGTGAATAGCTACGTGGTTAGAGTGTCGTTAGGCTTAAAGGTTCTGCCCCATAGGAGGAAGGAGCCCGTGGGACTGTCCAGCAGCTGCAGAAATGACAGAGTCAGACAACTCGAATGGCAAATTGACAATACCGTGAACGCCGCTTTAGGGAGATCCTGGGTGCTATCGACACTGGGGAGCTCCTCCTTATATGTAGGACTCAGAACGATTGGAGAAAAGGTATCCTAAGCGGGGCTTCATCCAATTTCAGCCTTAATAGAACAGCACTACCACAGGGTGGGAGGTGGGCATTTCAAAAGAAAGCGAGTTGTCCCCTTGCAGGAATGATTGGAAATTCGGTAGAAGGGATGGATAGCTTCTTTGGTCATGATGTTTGTGACTTTGTATGGAAATACTCTGCTGGTACTCTGCCTGAAATAAGTGCAGGTATTTCTGTGGCATAATCGTCTGGGAGATACACTGAGGTAGCATATGGTTAGTTAAATTTACATGTAATCCTAATGTTGAAGTACTTGAGAGAAGCTTGAGAGGGATATAAGGAGGAGTCTCTAGGCTAAATTGATAGTGAGATTGATTAGTGTAAGATGCCATAGGATCTCAGCACTATGGCTGAGTAAGACCACTTGGGAGGCAAGACTGAGTTGGTGAATTCATCTTGATTGTTACAGATAGCTGGACAGAATGCAGGAGAACCAGTTCCCAGTGATGGCCTTTACTGCAGAGATAACAAAGGTAATTCAAGAAGAAGAGGCTGAAGGGTCCACTGGAAGAGTGGTTAACCTGGCTGAAGGTACTCAGTGAAAAGGTGTAGATAATTGTATAAGGAATGGTGATGTCCAGGAGTGAAAATGATGGTTTGGATGGCATGAGTTAGCAATCAGCTAGGTGGTGGAGATCCCATGATGAATATTTGGAAGACATCTGGAAATTCTTAAAACAAGCAATAACTGTTGAGGAGTAGGAGTTGAGTAACATGGTCAGTGGTAGTAGGAGGAGCTGCAGAAAGTCCTTTCCATGTAGGAGGATAGCCGATGAGACAAAGTAGACAGGGAACTCATGGTAATGTAATGGACAGGAGTCAAAGGTATATCCATTAGAGACTAAGAGATCTTCCTATGTCCAGATATATGGGATTTCATGAATGATCCTGAAGAGCTGATTGGGCAGCGTGTAAAACTCCATGATGACGAAAAGAGTCTATGAGGCATGCTGGCCAAGGGATGTTTGCTGATGGTAGTATTTCTCCAGAGTAATGAACAAGTGATCCAATGAGAAGTGGAAAGGTACTGTTAGAATGGCAAGGTAGGAGTATGAAATGTGTAATGTGAAGAGCAGTTGGCCTGGTAGGAGTATGTTGGAGATAAGGTACTTGTCCCAAAAGAGCCACAGCAAACAGCACAAAGCCCTGAGCCTGCGAGGCAGAGTGGAGATGTAGCAAGTCGATCAGGAAGGAAGTCCAGATTGAGTCCTGGGAAACTGGAGGAACTATCCAAGGAAGGTGGCTAGCTAGGTGTAGCGGGATAACAAACTGTGCAGGAAGGAACAGAACGGGACAGCCCCCAGCGAACAGCAGCAGGATGCGGGAGGCTGAAGCAGTCACTAGAAGACAATCCATGGAGGTTGAAAGTGAAGCGCAGTGCTCAGAGCAAGCTAACTGGCTCAAAAGAGATGCTGGACCAGCTGGCAAAACCAAATCGTGAGAGACTGGAGGCCAAGGGTAGGGTATGATGGTCTGTAGAAGAGCGGAATGGTGAGTGGAGCAGAAGAATGTGATTCATTCAAGTGGAGGAGTCCTGTGACTGGAGGAAGTGGCAAACTGGCAGGATGAAGGCAAATGAGTTGACAAGGTCCTGGTTTAGAAGGAAGCAGCAACCTATGCAACCTAGAATAAGTCAGGGGTGCATTAAGGAGCAAATCCATTAACTGGCTACCATGCACGATAAACAGGGAGATTACCCATGGTCGAGATCATCAGGCAGAGCTGAGAGATAGAAGGCAGGTGGCATGGAAAGGCCCTGTTCCTGAAGGAAGTGGCTACCAGCATCAGGTAGAGGAAGCAGGCGGTGGACAAAACAGCAGCTCAGTTTACTGACCAGGCAGGTAGTGTGCAAGGCTGGAAGAAGGTTGTGGGCAATGAGAAATGGCGATCGCTGGCAATATGATATCCAGTTCCAGGAGGATCTTGGCTTCAGACATCAGGTGGAGAATGAACACGTGGAAAGCAGCGGAATCCAGCCAGCCATGGAAGTCAGCAAATAAGATGATAAAACGAGGCTATAGACAAGGAAAGATGGAGAAGGCAAGTTGGGCACAGTCATGTTCCAGGATGGAATTAAAATCCAGGCAGCAAGTTGAGAACACGTAAGCTGAAGCAGTAGACTGTAGACCCAGGTATCTGTCAGAATGGCAGAGACAGCTGATGGTGATGGGAGGCAGCCAAGCATGGTTAGAATGATGAGGGTACTTGGGACATAAGAGTTTTGTTCCCAAAGGGACCCGGTAACTGTTATGAGGTAGAGAAGGTATGGTACAGTCTGTATATTGAGACATAGCTCCCATCCCTGGTAGAGCGGGATAGCTAACCTGCACTCAATGCAACCAAGCAGAGTTAGGGATGGAGAATGTCAGGTTGGCAGGTAGTAGGAGGTAGTGATTGCAACAGAATCCCATACAGTAGACAGGGAAGTCTACCTTTGCTCAGCACCTCAGAAGGTGCAAGTTAGGGATAGAGTCTGAGTACTGCTGTTATGGGATGGCTAAAGCATGACACTGCTGCAGAGAGGAGGAGAAGTAGTATAGGAAGCAGGAATATGACATGGAGTAGTGGATTGTATTGAAATTGTAGAACACCAAGTAGTAGGAATGAGAGACACATATTGTGATGGGTATGGTAGACTCAGATAGCGGTAGTAGATGGGGAAGTGCTCTGGAGCATACATTGAGTAGAAAACTGGAGAACAGTGAAGGACTGATGTAGTGATAAGACAAGAGCTCTGTAGTGTAAGGTATTAGTGAACACATGAGCGGAGGGCCAGAGACAATGTAGCCATGGTGAGTTGCTTACCTCAGGACGTAGGGTGAATTGGAGAAGCAACTATAAGATAAGCTCTTACATGGCTGTGTTGAGCTGAAGCCTAGAATTAGACTTTCCCTGTGATCAGAGGATATAGCTAGATTAGTGCAGGAGATAACAGGAATGGATGCATATGTAGCTCTGCTTCTCTTTGCTGTTGATGGAAAATTAATGTTACAGCTAGTTGAGGTCATGTATGAGTGAACATCTAGAAGCATAGTACATTACCTTCCTGGTTCCCGTGCTAGGACCTCACTTGGGCAGAGATCTTTCTGCCATAGAGCCCCTACTTGGTACAACACTCTTCCTCGGGCCATCACTGAAATCCCATCCATCTCCACCTTCAAAAATGCCCTCAAAAGCGAGCTATTCAGCAAGCGCTGCTGCTCCTGTGCCCTAACGGATGCTCAATCCCTCCTCTGTACTGACATGCCCACTGGGCGGCCCGCCTCCTCACTTCCTAACTTCTTACTTCTACACTACTGCTACGACCCCGCTGCCAACTGTATCTCTACTGACTTGAGCTGCTCCATGTGATACTGCTTATGCTTAACTTATATTCCACCCTGTTCATCAGATCATACCCCTGCCTGTAATACTCCTCCCCACTGCCCTCACTTCCTGTAATCTGTTATCATGTGACCTGTTTTGACTGCATTATCGATTTACCTGTACTATTCCTGTATCATGCCCTATGTTCCTTGTAACCTGACATAGTAGACCTGTTTGGCTGTTATCATTCTACAATGACATACCGTTATGCTCCTAAACCATGTAATCCCCTGTTGTTGACTATACCTGAATGTTCTGTGTATTACACTACCTATGTTTGCTGTAGCCATGTTGCCATTTATGTGTGCCTGTTTATACACATGCTCTTCTTTGTATGTACCCTGCTTCCTGTATTATCTGTACCACCTATCTTTGTTGATGAGGTACCTGTGGAAATGAGCCCCTGGCTCAAAGGTTGTAAACTGATTGCAATATAAATAAATATAAATAAAATAAATAAATTACAGCAATAGAACAATTTAAGCCTAACCCACCCAACCCCAAAGTTTAGGATAGGGTACTATAGTAGGTGAAGTACATCACAGCAATAGGAATAATTTAGGCTAACCTCCCCATTGACCCTACATTTTAGGACAGGGCACTACAGTAGGAGAAGAAGTCTGATAACATGTGCTATGGAAAAATGAGTAGCGTAGCAGGGCAGAGTATGCAAGGGGTTGTTAGAGAATCATGGAAAGTATCGATGAACTGTGTACTTACTGGCGGGTGGTGCTGAATGTAGAAAGAGTCCTGGCATCTCCGTGGATGGGAAGGTAATGAGAGAGTGGAAGACCTGAGTAGCTGGAGATTCAGCAGGAGAAGGAGATCAGGAGTGCAGAGGCCATAGAGGTAGGATGCAAATGGAATGGTGCAATGCATCACAGTAGTGGAGTAAAATCCGGGGTGTCAAGGGAGGTTCGTGTACAGTTCCTGAAAAGTGTAGGTGTGCTTTGGCAGCAGAGATCTGCACTGCCAGCAACAGCCATGTAATGCACATGGGAAACAGGAAGGGAAGCTAGCATGGGACAAAGTGGATGGGACAAGGGGGCAGAGTGGGGATGTCCAGTGGCATCATCTGGGAGTGAAGGCGCCAAAAGGAAAAAAGAAGCAAGAAATGGGAAACCCCAAAACAAGACAGGAGTGAGCAGGAGGTGTCAAGCAGCCGTATAGACAGACCAAAACACAGCACGAGGAAGACAAAGGATGGATGGAGGGATGGGAGTTGAGATGGGGGCACAGAAGACAAACAAGGACAAACAAGGCAGCAGGAAGCCCAAAGAAGCACAGCTGTACATGCCACACAGGAGCCAGGAAAAAACACTCCCAAAGCAAGGCAGATGAGTTCAGTGGAGGATTTATGTAGGAGTTGTGGGAGAGCTATTCCTCACATTGAACCACGGACACAGTCCTCCCATGGAACAGACAGACAATACCTAAGTTTAATGTCTTATTCAAAATATAGCAGTTGAGGAGTGCAGCAACCCCACATGCTGCACTAAAGTGTCAGTCCTGAGATTGTACCCAGAGTTCTTCATGCTGGGCTAGAACCTGCAATCTTGAGACATTCCAGCCTCAGAAAAAGTATGCAACCTGCTGAGCCACTGACACTAGGCACTGACTTATGAACTCTCATACTGGCTAACATCTCCCACCAACATTTATTGCAATAGCTTCTTCTGTCCTGATGGAGTTAGAGCTTGACACCTCTAGACTTTTGATAGGGCGTCACATTATAAAGTTAGTTAACTGCATATGGTAGAAAAAAATTATTCGCTGAGCATTTATGAACAGCATGGCTGCTAATACATAGATACATAGATACATAGACAGTGTCGGCAGATAAGGGCCTATAGCCCACGCAGTCTGCCCATTTAAGTTTGTAAGTTCAGTTTATGTTTTCCAGGAAGTCTGTTGCCCTTACCCCTGACCTCCAGAATTCCTTTATGTCTATCCCATGCATTCTTAAATCCCGTGATTGTTTCAGCCCCACCACTTCCTCTGGCAGGGTGTTCCACTTGTCCACCACCGTTCTGTGAAGAAATTCTTCCTCACGTTTCCTCTGAATCGTCCCTCCTCCAACTTCATCCCATGCCCTCTAGTCCTGGAACATCTTTTTAAGCTTAAAATAGTGCATTCCTGCACCCTGTTCCTCCCTGTAAGATACTTGTATGTCTCTATCATATCCCCTCTCCCTCCTCTCCTCCAGGGAGTACATGTTCAGTGCCTTCAACCTGTCCTCATAGGACTTGTGATGCAATCCATGCACCATCTTTGTTGCCCTCCTCTGAACCTTCTCTACCCTGTCTATGTCCTTACGTAGGTAAGGTCTCCAGAACTGCACAGTGTACTCAGGTGCGGCCTCACTAGTGTCTTGTATAGTGGAATTATGACCTCCCTTTTCCTGCTGGTGATGCCCCTGCCTATGCATCCCAGCATCCTATTTGCTTTACCTGCTGCCTTGTCACACTGTTTCCCTGCCTTGAGGTCATCAGAGATGATAACTCCAAGATCCCTTTCCTGCTTGGTGCATGCTATATCCTCACCCCCAACTGATATATTGTGCCAGGGTTTTGTGCCCCATATGCATTATCTTGCACTTCCTTGCATTGAATTTCAACTGCCAAACCTGTGGAACAGTAGCAAAACATTCAATCACTGCATCTGTTTGACATCTCTGATATGTAATGCTGTAAGCTGACCTCTGTTTCCTTTTTTAATTTGGCAGAATGGTCCATGGCAGTAAGTTGTCCAGCATTGCTGATGCAGATATTTAAAGCAGCAGAAATGAAAAGCAGCAGTCCATACAAACTAAGTAAAATTTAAACTAGGTAAGTGGGGGAGGGGCAAAGGGGTGGGCAGCCACCAGACAAGGGTGTCCTTTTGGCCTCCCCACATAGTTGGGCAGGAGCAGAATTTGAGAAGGGAGGGGATGGGGAGGGAAAGGCACTGAGGGATAGGAACGCATTGGTGGGTGGTCTCGCTTGAATGCTAGGAGCCTGGGTAACAAGACAGTAGAATTGCAGGCAATGATGATGGAAGGGAAGGAAAGGTGGACATCTCACAGACATGGGCCACTCAATACCAAGACTGGGACCTAGTTATCCCAGGATTTAAATTATACCACAGGGACAGGGAAAAGGGGAAAGATGGGGGTGGCTACTCGATGTTAGGGAAGGGATAATGTGTAACAGGGAAGAAGGGGAGGAAGGCAGGGCAGAAGCCTTATGGGTGCAACTCCAGAACTCACAGGGTAAAGAAGGTTAGAATGGGTGTGGTGTATGGGCCTCTGTCTCAAAGGAGGAGATTGCTAGGGAGCTGGAGGAGCAAATAAAGAGGCTTAGTAGGCATAGGTTGCTCTGTGGTGGTTGGGGTCTTCAATCTACCAGGGATAGATTGGAATGTCCGGCAACCTCGTGTGCCTGGGAGCAGATCCACCTGGAGGCCTTCCAGGATGGCTTCCCAACACAGAAGGTAACAGAGCCAACTAGGAGGGGAACATTCTGAACCTGGTGCTGGCAGATGATGAAAAGTCCAAGACATTGGGGTGGAGGACCCCTGGCGGATGCAACCACTGCACAGTGTGGTTTTCCCTCAATCTAGAAAGGAGGTAGTCACAACAAAGACTAAGGTTCTGGACTTCAAAAGGACATACTTTGGTAGGATGGAAAGTATAGTGGAAGGTACCTAGCTAACATTTGCCCACACATGGATGCCGAGCAAAAATAGACAGTCATCAAGCTGGGACTGGCTGGAGACCACTAGCATATGTGCAAAGAGCCAGAGTAAAAAAAAAAAAATAGAAAGCCAAGCTGCATGAACAGAGAGTTGTGGAAAGGGTGAGGGAAAAGAGGGCTGCCTTTAGGAACTACAGAAAAATCCAATCATGAAGAAGTGGGAGGAATACTTGAGGAAATCCAGACAGTTGAGCAGAATAGTAAGGTCTGTCAAGGCATCAAGAGAACTGAAGCTAGCACAGGAGATCAGAGAAGGGAAAAGTTTCTTCAGCTATATAAGGTAGAAGAAAAAAGAGTAAGGATGAGATTGTTAGGATCAAAAATGGTGGAGGATGGCGGAAAGGAGGCGGGCGGGCAGAAGTACTCAATGAGTAATTTTGTTCAGTGTTTACCAGGGAGAGAGAATGGCCCATTCCTAAGAAGAAGGTTGGGGTGGGTGAAGGGGAGGAGGTTATGGATGGGAGATCCCAGTAGACAGAGTGATGAAGGGCCATAAATCCCTGAGGTGGATAAGGCGCCAGGGCTGACGGAGTGCAACCAAGAGTCCCAAGAGAGTTGGCAGAAGTCCTGTCTAGTCCGCTGGCAGACTTATTGAACATCTCCCTGGGTACTGGATACAAGCCCAGGAACTGGAGGATGGTGCATGTGGTGCCCTCCATAGAGTGTGTGCAGGAATGAACCAGGGAACTTACAGACCGGAGAGCCTTACACCCTGTAGGAAAGCAAATGGAGACTATCCTCAAAGAGAGCCTGGTGACATTTCTGGAGCAGAATGGTCTCCAGGAGGGCAGGCAGCATGGGTTTGTCTCGGGCAGATCTTGTCAGACAAACCTGGTTGACTCTTGATTAAATAACACAGGCACTGGATAAAGGCCATGCAGTGGATGCACTTACCTGAACTTCAACAAGGCCTTTGACTCCAGTGCTTCAGGGAGGCTGACCAGTAGGGCAGGAAGGAAACTGGTTAGGTGGGTTAAGAGTTGATTACAGGATAGGCAGCAGAGTGTAATCATGGGAGTGAGCTTCTCAGACCCAGAGCTGTAACAGAGTGGGGTCCCACAAGGCTGGGGTGCTAGGACGGTACTATTAACATTTTCATTGCTGACATCTCGGATGGGATAAAAAGTAAGATCAGCCTCTCTGAGCGACACAAAGATCTGTGCAGAAGTGGATGGGGAAAGGTGGTAAAGTACTCCAAGAGGATTTAGCAAGACTTGAGGGCTGGTCGAGACACAAGGCAACTAAGTTCAGTGCCAAGAAGTGTAAAGTTATGCACTTGGGGCCAGAAATCCAGGTAATAGTTACTGGTTGGGGGAGTGCAGTTTTCCACAACGGAGGAGAATGATCTCGGGAATACTAAGGGAAATGAACCACTCAGCACAGTGCAGGAGAGCAGTGGCAAAGGCAAATAGAATGGTGGGATGCATCGCCAAAGGAATCACCTCTAGAAGAGGGAAGTCATCCTGTCCCTGTACAGGCTCCTGTGAGGCTGCATTTGGATAACTCCATGTAGTACTGGTGCCCCTACTTGAAAAAAGGACATCAAGCTACTGGAGAGTGTATAGCACAGGGCAACAAAAATGAACCTTGGGTTTGGGATAAGCCATATGAGGAGAGACTGAAGGAGCTCAATGTGTATTCCTTGGAGGATAGAAGGGAGAGAAGGATTTGATCAAGATGTTCAAGTACCTGAAGGGCATGAACAGAGTTAACACTGAAGGTATATTTAGATTCAAAGATGGGAGGGAAGCCAGGAGACACAGTCTGAAACTGGAAGGAGGAAGATTCAGGAGGGAAATAAGAGGAACTATTTCATGGAAAGGATGGTTACAGGGTGGAGTGCGCTGCGGAGGAGGTAATATCATTGAGGTCAGTGAGCAGCTTTAAAGGGGTGGGACAGGATCAAGCGAGGGTCAAACCAGGGTGGACTGGAGGGAGGGGCTGGTGAAAAGGAAGTAGGAGGAAATACAGAGGTAGGGGAGCAAGGAGGAGGGGCAGCTGCAGTTTAAATGGCAGAAATGCTGCACACTCAAGCAGACTACATAGACCGTAAGGCCTATATCTGTTGTCAATTTCGTATGTTCAAAAATTTGACCCTACCTTTTTCACAATAAAAGATTACTGGCATCTTCCAGTTTTATTTGGTACCGACATTTTATAGTTCTACCAAAATTTGAGTATTTTATAAATGTTTGATTTAGGTTTTTTTCCTCAAGAAAAAATGGCCACCACATTTGGCTTATAAAGACATAGAACTGGAAAGAGTTCGGATTGAGAAAATAAAATAAAAACTCATGGTGCACAGCATAGTAGGTACCAAAAACAGTGGATATGGCGGCACTAATATTGTTATTAACTGCAGCAGAAGCTAGCATTTTGTAAAGCATTTTTATTTCACTGCTGTTTTAAGTTCACCAGAGTGGAGGATGGTCCCTGACTACTCTCTTATTTTCTAACCTAAGTTCATTCCTTGTTTTCTGTTTGTAAGTACTGTTTTGTCTTGCTTCAAATATTTTCCTAGCTATGATAAGCTGTATGAATTGGTCAGTAAACATGTCTCTGATGGATCTGCTATTACATCGCCTCCTAAGACAGCTCTAAAGTACTCAAGAAATTCTGAATGTTTTAATCCTTGAAACCACAAACCTGCAGACTGTAATGGTAACAAACCCTACAGCCTGATCAGATCATAGTCATGAGTTTTGAACACTGTTATGAATTTTATTTCATAGCCTCTTTTTTGAATATCTTCAGTTTTATTCTTTAGTACTGCTACCATCACGTCCTGCAGCATGTGTGGTTTCTGAGACAAATGCTCCCCCACTGTTGCTTGTAGATGTCTGGGTGATGTATTGTATAGTTATGTATGTTGATTTGGGCTCTCTTTCACCTACCATAAATACAGCTGCAGCCCAATAATTGGACAGATATTTCCAGATATTTCCTGATATTTCTAAACAGATTCTATCTGGTACACCTTAGCAGTATTGCAGTCAGGGAGGGACAAAATTACTGTACAGATATCACAGAAATTGTAGGAAATATCTGACCATGTATTTGGTTGCAAATGTACCATTCATTTGTGACCTTTCATTTCGATCAGCCTTTTTACTGGCCAAGCTATTACACACTGATGTGGCTCACATCAGTGTCAGTCTACACTGGTCATTTATGAAGCCAGTGGTGTACACCACATAAAGAGCTGCCGACACCATTTTACATAGTCAGGCAGGCAACTCATTCAAGTAGTTGCCTGCCAAATTAGCTAAATGAACTATGTTTGAAACTTTTTCCAAAGTTATATAGTAAATTTTAACTTGTAATGCCTGGCTCATTACCTTCCTTTGTACAAGCGGTCGGCTGCTCCCAGCACTGCAGCCCCACCCGAAAAACAGCTTTTAATGACCTGATATATGGAATAGGACTGCAGGCACTCTATGTAGGGAGTAATAAGATGAGAATAGGATTGGGGAGGGGACTATCTAATTGTACCAACATTATCTTTGCTGACTGTTCTACATGTATGGGGCTATAGCTATTAGCCCCATACATGTAAAACAGCCAGCAATGATAATGTTACAACAGTTTCCTGTATCAGAGGTAAGACTGACAGGTCTGCAGTTCTCTGATTGTTCCTTGTCCACTTATGGAGCAGAACTACACCTGCCACCCTCCAATTCTTTCTGACTTCCCTGTTCTTAGGCGTTATTGAATAAGACCTACCAGGGATCAGCCAGTTTCACTGCCAATTCTAGAGTATCCTTTGATTCATCCCATCTGGTCCTGGGGCTTTATCACTCTTAAGGGCTGTCAGCCCTTTCAGGACCCTACTGCTAGTGAATGCTGACTACCTCATCTGCGTACTCCTTGTTGGCTGCTTTGATTCCATACTCTGACAAAGGCCCACTGTCCTCTTTAATGAAAACTGAGCAAAGGCAATTGTTTAGGACAGAGGCCTTTTGTTCATCCTCCATGATCCCCTATCCCCTCAGTTAGCCTTGCAATTCCCTTCTTTCTTCCTTTTTCACTAATATACTTGAACTGTGTTTCTACATTCTTGACCTTCTCCACATATTAGAGATGCAGCGAATTTAGAAATTCCGCTTATTTAAGTGCACTTTTGTTTTCATTCGCTATGGAGTGGCTAATGCAAAAGGCTCATCACGAAAGTAATTATTACATTTTGTGTTGTCATTCCTCCTTAATGCAAAGTAAGGTGAGTGACAATATTGGCAACCCTTCACACACACAGTCACCAAAATTCTAAGGAGATCATTTAGCTAACTGCACCTTAAATTGACTGATTTGGGTTAAATGCTGCTAGCTCTGTTTTTCCTGTGATGGTAGCGGTAATAGTGGTGATTATGTGGTGACTTCGAACTGCCTGGTGCTGTTCTCTCATGTTGCTTGCTAATAGTGATGCATTCACATTGCATTTCATACCGAGACCTATTGCTGAACAAAAGTGATGCCTGTGACTTAGAAATAAAACTAGATATACAAAATAAACACACTATCCTTCTACAAAAATCAGACTCAGGAGACAGGTTGAAAAAAAAATTGAGACCTGGGACTTGCCTGTCTTTGGACCAAATCATTGTCATCCTGGTGCTGGGTGGAAGGTGCAGCCAGTACATGACATTGTACTGGTGGCAACTGTGGCAGACAAGTCCTTGTTCTCTCATAGTCACTTCCTCATTCTAAGGAGCTCATTTAGCTAAATGCCTTAACCAGATTAAATACTACTAGCTCTGTTTTTTCACCCTGATAGTAGTGGTAGTAGCAGTGGTGAAGTGGTGATTTTCGGACTGCTTGGTGCTCTTCTCTCCGTTGATTCCTAATAGTGATGTGTTCATGATGTGTTACATACTGAGGCCATTGCTGAACAAAAGTGGCAACCGTGACTGAGAAATAAAACTAGCAATACAACAAACACACTATCCCCTTCTACAAAAATCAGACTCAGGAAACTGGTTACAAACTAAAGGTCTGGGACTTGCTTGTCATCACAGTCACGTTCTCATTCTTTTCTAAGCAGTCCGTTTTGGTAAATCTGCCTTGACCATATAGGGCCATATAATAATAATAAACTTTATTTATCTATGCCTTTCTTAAAACCAAGGCGCATTACAATAAAATACAGAATAAAAACATACTAAAACATCATAAAACTGAATTAACAGCAGGGCAATTAATAGGCATCAACATTATCTAAAATGCCTTATTCCATAAAAAAGACCTTGAGCCCTTTTATATGCACCAATGGAGTGGAGTGGCTGCGATGGAGCAGCGTAACACTCTGCACCAATTGTGCCCCCGTGGGATGCACAATGGGGGTGCAGACAGTATGTGCCTTTAACCCCCAGGGGGCTGCGGGACCGCTGCCACGGGCTTTGCAGCACTATGTGTCATGCACAAAGATGCATAGTGCTGGCCACTGGGGTGCATATGGGGTGCAGGGTATGCACAGGAGGACACTACTATAAAACTCCTACACACACACCCCACATGCCTGGAAACCCTCCGGCATCAGGGTGATGTGCTCACCCACCCTCTGGGACCACCCAATAGAGGACTGCTGCCTCCTCCCACCCCGCACACAGACTGGTGCAGCTGCACACTGCGATCATGCCCCCAACACACACACATATCACCCTCAGGGGCACTGGCCCTAGGGTGCTGCTTACAGTACTACCCTGCTGGAACTGCCAGCACATCCCGCTAATGGCAGGGTATGGTATGTGCTCCACCACCATTGGCAGACAGCCCCTGCCCCATGCACCACTCCAGTGTCATGGGAGGGCCAGCAGCATTGCCATCCTCACACCTGCCACAGCTGCCAGTCCTCAGACATCCACGGGTCAGCAGCCAACGCGCTCCCAGCGGAAGGGAACCACTGAGCTGCCCGTCCAGGCATCCAATTGGATGCTCTAGCCACCAGGACTCCAACCCCAGCAGCACTGCAGAGTCCTGTGCGCCAGGGGCAGGGCCACAAACAGGTGGCCAGTAGTCGTGAATGCCACCGGTATACACCTGTCTGCAGGTGCAGAGTCCGTGTGGTACGTGCTCCAGCATGCATTACCCACCCATTGGTGCATAGCACCCATCGATCTCAGTGCTGGTACAGTAGTTCTGTTTTTCCCTTGATTGTAGTAGCAGGGCAGTAGCAGTCATGAAGTGTTAGCTGGCTGACTGGCTGTCTTATTGGCTGATGCTGTTTCTGATTCTCCATTACAGTGGTGTGCACATCCTTGTTCATTAATCTTAACTGACAGACAACATTCACAGTGGTGCCTGTTGAAAATAGAAGTCACTACTGTTTTTAACTATTATATACAGTATTACTTTTTTTTTTGCAGTTAATCTTTTATTGAAATTTTAAGGCATAAGTACATTTACGTTATGCAGTAACAGTACACCAATGTTGGAAACAATAGTATTATAAATTACAGCAGCACAAATGATATAAGTACCGAAAGTACAAAGTCATATGCCTCACAAATTTAGATAAACCAGACATAGACACATAGGTACATAGAAATGTGATGGCAGAAAAGGACTGCCAGGCCCACCTAGTCTGCTCAATTTGCCTAGTTATCTGCTAGGACGTGTCCTTTTCCCCCACACCCTCACACCTTCAACAGTGCCTAGTGTCTGTCCCATGCTCTTTTGAACCCTCCCAGTGTTGTTTCTCAAACCAACTCCTCAGGGAGACTATTCGAGTATCCACCACCCTCTCTGTGAAATAGTATTTCCTAATGTTCCCTTGAACTGTCCCCCACAATCTGCAATCCATGGCCCCTAGTCTTCTGATTTCCTTTCAGCTGGAAGATGCTCTCCACTAGCACTTGGTTTATACCTTTTAGGTACTTGAACGTCTCAATCATGTCCTCCCTTTCCCTCCTCTGCTCCAGGAGTATGTGTTCTATTCCCTTAACTTTTCTTGTAGGATAGGTGGCTGAACCCATTTACCATCTTCTTTGCCCTCCTTTGAACATGATCCAGCCTCACCACATCTTTTCTGAGATATGGCCTCCAGAACTGGACCCCATATTCCAGATCGGCCTATCTAGATGGGTGCATATGGGCACTATGACCTCCTTCCTCCAACTAGTAATCCCCATCCCGATCAGCCCAGCATTCTGCTGCCTCTAGCCACTGCCCTCTCATAGTGCTTTGCCACCTTCAGGTCTCTCTTGTTTCAGACATGAAACAACATGACATGAATAATGGCACAAACATGATACAGAAAAGGAGATGGGAAGGTGGGGTGAAAAGCTATTGACCAGTTAGAGTCAGAGGACACAAACTAGTGTAGGGCTTTCAGGCAGACTGGATGGGCCTGGCAGTCTTATCTTCTTACAGTTTAGAGTACCTCAAGGGCATAAACAAGGTGCAGGTGGGGACCTTTTCCAATGTAGAAAAGTTCTAGAACAAGGGGCACAATATGATATTGGAAGGGGTAGATTAAGAGGTAGGTGCGGACGTTTTCTACACAGAATGGGTGGTCAACTCTTGGAATAGTCTGCCACAGGAGGTAGTGGGGCAAACACAGTGGACGGGTTTAAGCATGCCTGGAACAGGCACAAGGGAAGCTTGAGAGGGGAGGGAGTGATGCAAAGCCATTGATAACATAGGGTCAGTGGCCACATGTAATGTATAGGGCCTATGGGCAGACTGGATGAGCCTAGCAGTCCTTATCTGCTGACAATTTCTATGTTTCTATGTTAGTCGATACTAGGAATAGTCTGCCACAGGAGGTAGTGGGGGCAAGCACAGTGGAGGTTTAAGCATGCCTGGGACAGGCACAACAGAACCTTGAGAGGGAGGGAGGGAGTGATGAAAAGCCATTGCTCACATAGGGTCTGTGGCCACATACAATGTATAGGGCCTATGGGCAGACTGGATAGGCCTGACGGTCCTTATCTGCCAACAATTTCTATGTTTCTATGTTTGGGTGCTGGTCCACATGTCAGTAATAAAATGAACTACCTTGTCCTCAGCCTCTCAGAGACATGCCTTACTTGATTTTACTTGGCATTAAATATCGTGGATCTAAGTATCCTATAAAGCTTCTGAAGCCTCGTCTTCCACAATAGAGTATGGCTGCAAATCATGTACAATCATGTCTTTTATTTTATGATTTATTTCCACTGTTATTGGATGGTTTCGTGAATATTTAGTCTTTGTTTCAGAAACCTCTTGTAACTTCCGTTGTCTCTTATAGGGGTAAAGTTAGATCTGGCTGGGGTGTTGTACTACATGCCCTGCCTGGTAAAACAGAGGACCTTACAGAATTATCTTGAGACAAAAGCGGACTTTGGATGTTGGCTGGTGATTACCATCTCCTACTGTTTCAGCAGAATGTTCCTGTTCACTGAGAGCCCTGATACATTTCCAAGCACCAGTGTTAGACTGTTTGAACCACATATAATGAAAGGGTGAATTTGCACATCATTTCGCATGATCATCATTGTTGTGGTTCCAAGATTACCTTTATTTTTCCATCAACACAAGTATTGTAGTGCACATATACCATAGCTTTTGGCAAGAATCCTTGGGGTTTATGTGAAAATGATTCCAAACAGAGGAGGTGGATTGTCTATGTCTAGTAACTAGCTCAGCAGGGGTCAGTGGCTGGGTTTAACTGGGAAGACACATCAGTGGAGGATGCAGGTTCATCAGGTGACACAATCATAGAATGCTCTGATTCAGCTCCATTGTCATCCACTACTACTTTGTTTCACTTTGTTTGGCCTCTGCCTTTGAAATTTTATATTTCCTTTGACACTGTATTACTACTCTCTTCATCGACATTGTCACTTGTCAGAATGAGAAATAGGTAAAGTCAGACTCACAAGTTCATCCATGTCATCAGTATCACCATGACCATGGTCATCATCATCATCATAATCATCAGATTCAGTAGAGCTAGCACTGTTACTTAGAAATTGAGTTATTCGATAAGCATGTGTTGTAAATCAAGCAACTCCACTGTGAGTTGTACCTGTTAGTGCTTAGCTATATCTATAATAGGAATATTCTTTGTTTTGCAATTTTTTCAGATAACTTTCTAGTAGATGTCTTGGATTCTGCCAAAACTTTGCTATGGCACTACTGAGCCTTCTGACATATACAGTCCAATCCCAGTTGCTTAGGACAATGCTTGATTTCAAATTGAAGACTCAGGGTCACAGACCTGGCCTACCTTCTATGACACAGTCCTTCCAAAGCAAATATCTTTTTGTATTTATTTTATTATTAGTAGTTCACAGAAGGCCCTCAGAGCTAAAGCTTGTAGGTTTATCCCATGGAGCACAGGGAGGAGGGTTGACTGACTTGTTCGGGGTCACACTGACAATATGCAAGTGGCACTGGTGGCTGTCAGATTTTAACCAAATTTCAGACACAGGTCTACTATACTATTCTGGTTCACACTGGACCTCTAAACTACATGGACTGGAGCTACGTGCCCAGTACCCACAGACAACGCTTAGTGTTCAAACTGAAGATTCAAGCACACAAACCTGATCTAACCCTCTATGATACAGTCCTTCCAAAGCAAAGATTATTTATGTTTTATTTATAGTCCACGGAACACCCACAGAGCGAAGCTTGTAGCTGTGCCCATACAGCACAGGGAGGAGATGACTGACTTGTTTGGGGTCACACAGACAGTATGCAAGTCGCACTGGTGGCCATCAGTTTTAACTGAATTTCAGACATGTCTGCTATATTATTCTGGCTCATAGCACTTCACCTCTGAACTATAAGGGCCAGTGCTAGTACTACCCACAGTGGCACAGACAATGCTAGAGTTCAAATGAAGACCATTCACCAAAAGTTAGGACTGCTCTACTGCATCTTGCTCTCCGAATTTTCTCCTCGCGCCTGGCCATAGCTTCCTCTTCCATGCTCCTGCTTATCTCCTATGCATGGAGCCCTATACTCCACTCTGCCCAGGTCTCCCCTCTTGCCAAACTCAAGCAAACCTACCACAGGGTCACAGGCTTTGCCCTTGGCACTAACACTAGGATGCACTACTGCTCAGTCCTTGACTCCCTTGGCTAGCCTTCCTTTGAAGCTAGACTACAACACCCCACCCTTTGCTTGACCTACAAACTAGTTCATATATACACTCCTCCCTGTCTCATGGACGCTGTCCAACAAAAACCATGATGAGGTCCTTGGGTCATCAGACCTACCCCCTTCTCCATCCCAAAACCCCACCTTGCAGTGGGTCGATGTGCCTTGCCTTTTCAGACCCTTTCTCTGGATCTCACTACCAGCTGCCGTTCTGACCTACCCTTCTATCTGCTCCTTCAAGAGTTCTCTTAAATCCCATCTTGCCTCCCCTCAGCTCTGCACCTGTGCATCGTTATCCCACCCATTGCATCTAGTTCACTCCTTCCACCCACCCCTTCCCCGTCCCTCCTTGTTTCTCTACATGCTCCTCCCAGAAGTGCCTCACCTGCTCTGCTGTGATTTGATTCTGAGCTACCCTTGTATCACTGTATTGTTTCAGATCCAGTCATTTGAAAACACCATCTCTGTTCCTGTGTCTATTGTGTTATCTATAGAATTTAATGAATTAATCTGTAAAATGCTGCCCTTGCACCTTGTATATATTTGTAAATTACTACTTCTGTGCCTGTATATACTGTATTATTTGTAATTACTGTACATGCACTTTTATATATACTGTGTTCTACAAACTATTGTAAAGTGTCTTTGTACACTTATCTGTTGCTATTTTCATTATATCATTGTACATCCCTTGTACCCTCCCCAGGTAGCCCCTGAAAGGAACATTCTGTCTTGGTGGGCTTACCGTTACCAAAATTCAAATAAATAAAATTGAAAATTCAGGGTCACAAACCTGACCTAACCCTTAACAATACAGTCCTTCCAAAGCAAGGATTATAATTTTTTTTGTCTTTTCTTTTTGCAGGACAGAAAAGAAAAAGTATTCACTTTGTAGACTGCCTGCCTGCTGCCTCAGTCAGTAACATGCACTTGCCCCTTTCCTCCTCCCCAACTTTAATTTTTGCCTCACATATTTTCTCTTCTAAGTTCTATCTCTAGTGCTTAATATAATTTTAGACTAGATTTTTTATATATTCTTGAGGATGAGAGTCATCGCAGCGACCCTAACTTTACAGTCGCTGTGCTGCTGATGATGATAAACACAGAGCAGTGCAGAATAGCTAATCCTCTCTCTCTCTCTCTCTCTGTCTGCCATTCACTGAGAAGACTACAGTACAGCAGCAAACAGCCAGCACTAAAGTTCACCATGTTTCTTCCTACCCAATCTAGTCTGGTGCCACAAGAAGAAACATGGGGATGTTCCTTGTTCCTACGCTCCAAAGAGGAGCCACGGCTTTCTGTTGCTCCTTCCTACATGGACCATGGTGTGCTTTTGGAGCACCTGCGTTTCTTTGTGGACTATTGGGTGTGGTCCTTAAATGGCTTCAATCTTTCCTCACGGACTGATTTCAAAGGGTTGTCTCAGGAATTTATTCCTCTGATGCCCTCCTCTGTCTTGTGGATTCCACAGGGCTCCATTCTGTCACCCATGCTGTTCATAGTGTACATGCTGCCATTAGGAGATATCATCAGACAATATGGTTTGAGTTTCACTGCTATGCAGATGATACTAAACTTTATTTGTCTTTTCTACCTGAACAGGTGGATGCAGGCTCCATCTTCAACAACTGTCTCACGAAATCAAAGACTGGATGAGCGCCAGCTGGCTGGAGACTGAATCCAGAGAAGACCAAGGTGTTAGTCATGGGCCCATGCCACCCAGGGGTAGGTTTGGGGCTGGGAAATCCTCAGGCCTATGGCTTGATGGTGTCCAGCTGCTCACCTCAGACTGGGTGAAGAACCTGGTGTTAGTCTTGATGATGGTCTGACTCTGAAATCTCAGGTGTCGGCTGTCGTCAAGTCCTCTTTTCACCATCTGAGGAATAGCACCCAGGTGAATCATCTGGTCCCCTGAATGACTTGGCTACCCTGGTCCATACTTTTGTCACCAACTGCCTTGATTATTGCAATGCCCTCTACCTAGGGCTACCTCGGGTTGTGGTGGCCAGGCTTTTGACGCACATCTAGGGCCAGTCATATTACACCTGTACTGCATGAACTGCACTGGCTGCCTGTTCAGTGGCAACTCACCTATAAGGTTGGCTTGCTACATGGACAGGGACCCGACTACCTGAAAGATCTTCTAACTCCTACTGCCCCTCGATCCCCTCTGATCTGCTGATGAGGGATTACTGGAAATTCCCTGGGTATGCTTGAAAATGTTTGGCACCGAGCCTTTTTATATGTGACACCTACCCTGTGGAAGACTCTACCTCATCGTTAAGAGAATGCCTGACCATTGAAAGTTTCAAAACTAATCTAAAACCTATCTTTTGCAACAAGCAACAAGCTTTTCTCTGACTGTTTTTAGTTCTTTTCTCAGGAACTTGATGATTTATAACCTATTTATTCATTTGCTGCATTTTATTTGTCATATTTATGTTAATTATTTATTCACTTGATTGTGTGGTTTTATTGTGGTATTATACAGTGCTTTGGTATTTGAAAGATGCTTTATAAATAAAGATTAAATTACCTTACCTCATCTTACCTTACAGCTTTCTCCACCCACATGCCACATGTGATAGAAACATAGACTTTGACAGCAGATAAGGACCGCTGGCCACCTAGTCTGCCCATTTTCCTACCTGTTTCATACACCGCAGATCCTAAATGATCTGTGGCTTACCCTCTATTTCCTATCGCTAGAGTTCCTTTATGTCTGTCCCATGCATTTTGAATTCCCTATCATTTTGCCCCTACAACCTCTGCTGGGAGACTGTTCCATGGATCCACCACTGTTTCCCTGAAAAATACTTTCATATGTTACCCCCTAAGTCTACCCTCCTCTATCTTCATATCATGGCCCCTTGTTCTTGAACATTTTTTTCTTTGAAAGATGCTACCCTCTTGTACTTTATTTACACCCTTGAGGTATTTGAAAGTCACTATCATATAGCTCCTCTCACCTCTCCTCCATGGAATACATATTAAAATCCTCCAGTCTCCCCTCATATGACTTTTGGTGCAGCCCCTGTACCATTTGTGTCACCCTTCTCTGAACCACTTCTACTCTGTCTATGTCCTTCTGGAGATGTGGCTTTCCGAACTGGACATAGTACTCTAGATGAAAGTCTCACCAGTGTTCTATACAGTGTCAGCACCACCTCCTTTCTTCTGCTGGAGATACCTCTCCCTGTACACACCAGCATTCCACCGGCTCCTCACAGCCTTCTGACATTGTTTGGCAACCTTAGATCATCAGGTATGATTACTCCCAGGTCCCCTTCCTGTTTGGTGGCTGTCAATACCTCCCCCATCATGAACGCCTCCCCTACGTTTCCGTTACCTCGGGTGCATGATTTTGCACTTCTTTGCATTAAATCTTAGCTGCCACACCCTAGATCACTCCTCAAGCTTGCTTATGTCTCTTCTCATATTCTCTACCTCTCCTGGAGTGTCAACCCTGTTGCAGATCTTTGTGTTGTCTGCAAAGAGACACACCTTCCTTCCAGCCCCTCTGCAATGTCACTTATGAAGACATTAAAGAGGACTGGTCCAAGCACTGATCCCTGCAGGACCTCGCTGGTCACCCCTCTCCCTTGGGATTGAACTCCGCTCACTACCACCCTCTGTGTCCCATTGCTTAGCCATTTTTGACCCAGTTTACCACCCTGGGGTAGACTCCCAGGTTGCCCAGTTTGATTACTAGCTCCTATGTGGGATGGTGTCAAATAGTGGAAGGCCTTGCTGAAATCCAGGTAGGCCACAACCACCGCTCCTCCCTGATCCAACTCTCTAGTCACCCAGTCAAGGAAATCTATCAGAATCCTGCTCCAACCTCTGACTCCTGTGTTGCCACCAACTGAATCATGCAGCAAACAAGGAGATATCCAAACCGTTCTGAAGAGTAAAAACTGTTCAGAAGTGGTTAGATTCTCATTGCTGCTGCTGGTTTGTGGGGGGTCAAGCATTTAACCAAACTGGTTCAGCCACCACTAATTAATAGTGGGTTGAAGTTGTTAACTCTTCAGAGGAATTACAGGGCTTCTTCCTCACTGTGTGCTCAGATGTAAAAATGTTATTATTGTACTTGTGCAACAGAAAGGGTGTGATGGGGTATTAAGAAAGGAAGTTAGTTACTACGTTTGGTTTTAGCGCCTAGGTTATGTAAAACTAACACTGAAGAAGCAGATACCAAGAGATGCCACAGTCCAAAATCCTGCACACATATAAGTAGGTGCAACAGTGCATATTCCCTCATACTGGGATAAAATATGACATCACAGGTGTCTGATGTATAAGTGAAACCAGCAAGACACTAAGAGCTGGAATGAACTTATATAGATTCACATACAACACCCAGACATGAAAGCACTAGTGGCCCATATGGAAAAGAAATGTATTTTAAATATATGCTGTAAAATATATTTGAAATAGTTTTTAATTTCATCCATAAATAGATGTTCATAGTAGTTTCAGATATATGCATTGTATCTCAAATTGGCTGATTTTGTAACAGTTGAGATATATCTGATGCATATATTTCTGATATACTGTATGTTAGATACTATTTTTGTATATTTCACAGAACTATCTTGTTAATATTCTGTGAATTGTTTTATTCCATATGGGAAAGAAATATATTTTAGATATATTTATAAAAGTGTATTTGTTTGCAGAATATATGTGACAGATATATATATATATATATATATATATATATATATATATATACAGTATGTGTATATATGTATATATATATATATATATATATATATAG
This sequence comes from Neoceratodus forsteri, assembly GCA_016271365.2. NCBI lineage: Eukaryota > Metazoa > Chordata > Ceratodontiformes > Ceratodontidae > Neoceratodus > Neoceratodus forsteri. The sequence continues at coordinate 742,936,995 of CM028133.1, read as the reverse complement.
CAGATATATCATAAATATATTTCCTTTATATCCTTATTATAGGTGCATGATATATTTTTATATATTTGTGTATATATTTTGAATATTTAATAGATATGCTTTTTATGTAGTTAACATATTTCTAAAACTGTTTTTAAATATATGCATTGTAAAATATATGTAAACTACCCAAACAATAGATTAATCTTGATGTTGCATATCCACAACTGTGTATTTAGAATTTCTCCTATTAGCAACTACTTATATAACTACAGTATAGAACACTTATCATTTAATAATGTACCATTACTACAGATTTACAGATTATTACACATTTATACTTACACATAGAACTTACCTTTTGATCTCATCATTTTGTAAGACTCAAATTGGTATACATACCACCCTGTTTGGTTCCTTTTTATGACAAGGTGCATTACAAAATGTACTTATTTTTTGTTCCTTACCTTTCCCTCTGGTTTGTAGCTAATGCTGTCAATTCAAAACTATTTTAAAAATAGAAATTACCATGCTTTTGGTTGATAAACTGTATTTTGAAATATTCAAATTAATTATGCAAATATATATACACAGTACCATAGCAAGCATTTGCAAAACATATTTGCTATGTGTGTGTGTGTGTGTGTGTGTATATATATATATATATATATATATATATATATATATATATATACAAACATATATTCTGTATATATTCTACACATACTATATCTTGCAAGCAAAGAAGATTCATGAAAGCAGAAGCTCCAGAGGGCACTTCTTGGATTTTCCATCAAAAATGTGTTTGTACATTAAAAGAAAAATTGTTAAACTAAAGCAAAAGTAGCTGTAGTGAAAAACAGACCTTCCCACAGCACACATATTTTGCACTGTTCTTGAAAAAGCATGAGAACAGCACAAAATGCCAGTCCTGTGGGGAGGTCTGACTTTTACTACGTGTATTGCTACTTTGACTTTGGTTTTACATTTTATTTTTATTTAGAAAAAGTGCATTCAACATATATTTACAGAATGTAGCCTATTTATATTTTAAATGTATATATAATATATATTCCAGTCATATGAATGAACTATAAAACATATTTTTTGCCATGTGAAACATATATTTAAAATGTATTATCAGTATATATAATACATATATTATAGATACTTTCCAGATGTATATCAGGCCAAACCAATTTCAACATATATGAAATATATCTCAGAATATAAATCTCTAACATATTGAAAATATATGTTTGCTAACATAAACTTTTTGTAGAAACTCCAGGGTAAAATTATGCTTGCAAAACACTATAATCATTTTCATTATAGAGTCTATAAAACATTAAAAAGTAAAACAAAATATTTTCTTTGACATTATAACAAAACATGTACATCTAGAATATCATTATCAAGTATAAGACATACCTCATTGAATTCTGCAAATATCTAAAGTATAACTGGAAAATGCACAGATATCAGACATATGTGATATATTTAGGCATATTCAAATATAATCTAGGTATTAAAATATAGTATAGTTCTTTTCCATATGGGTATAATTTAAAACTATGTTATTAATATTTATTTAGTATATATATATAAAATAATCTTACAAGGGAAAGCAAAAAGGAAATGTATCAGTAACTCAGAATATATATGTTGGATAGATTCAAAATATATGTTTACCTAAAATGCAAAACACGTAGAAACTGCAATAATATGTATGCACAAATAATAATTATTTTTGATTTCATTCAAGGACATAGCATTGAAAGAACAAAACTAAAATTTTGAAATAATACAGCAAAATATAGTTCAAATATACATATCAAAGATGTATACATCTTGGATCAATCTGCAAATATCTAAAGCAAAGCTTGAAATATATATGAAAAGTGTTAATGAATCTGATATATATTTGAAACATATTTGGGGATACAAGGATATATTTCAGATATTAAACAAGCATTTGTCAATATCGAATGTTCACTGCAGATATTTGCAGTAGTGTTTGGCACTTGGACATGGCTTAAAAAATCAGTGACAAAGAAGTAAAATGAGGGATACAGTTTAACAATTGGTTCTACCCTGAAGCAGGCAGTATAAGAGTATTGGTGTAAAATACTTTGCAGAAAAGCAAGTCTGTAACTATATTTGACAATATTGTGAGCATACGGTATACCACTGTTTAATCACAGAAACTCAAATTTTAGGAGGGACAGGAACATTGTAAGGCAAAATCAGGGACATTACTGAAAATCAAGGAAAGCTGATAGGTATGGTCCCTCTTTCCTCTCTCTCTCTCTTTCTCTCTCTCTCTCTCCCACTTCCTATTCTCTCTCTTTCTCTCCCTCTGCCTCTCTGTCTGTCCCCCGTCTCTCTCTCAACCCTCTGTCTCTCTCTCTCTTCTCCCCCTCTTCTCTCTGTCTTCTCCCCTCTGTCTATCTTAGCAAACAAACATTTGTCAGTGCCAAATGTTGACTTGCTAACATTAGCATTGGTAGTGCAGGAGTTAGAGAGATGCATAATAGGATTTGCAGTGAGGTACTGAACTGACAGCAACCCCAGCCCCACCCTGGAGAGTGATAGGCATTGGGTGTGCCTTTGGGTCACTGGTCATAATGCTCACACATTTCACCTCACCCTATCCCACAGACACTGAGAAGTGTTGCAGTGTGCCTTGGGGTCTTCAGGCCTTATGCTCACCCCATTCCATAAGGAAATATGCTGAGATGGGTGCAGTATAGGGGAATGGGGTGAACTTTGGTGCTGAAGAGTCCAAGGCACACCCAATGCCTGTCACTGGCTGCAGGGTGGGAGTGAAATAGCGTGAGCATTACTGCCAACAATGCCAAGTCACACCCGACACCTGTCAGCCTCTATAGGGTGGGGTGTTACAGCTGAAACCATAACACCCCATGCATTTGTTGGTATTTTCACTCCAAATTTTCAACATGGGCTGTTTGTGACCCCACCTCATGAACAGTGGCACTATGAGTTTGTTGGCCAAAAGTGATTTTGCACAGTGGCTGTGCCATTTGCTGCCACAGGTGCAAAACAGATTTTGGGCAGGATGAAAAATGACAGATGCACTGTTAATGAGGAAGTGTAAAAATGGCATTGTTGAAAATCTGGGTGAAAATATGAAAAATTGGTGAAGTCCTGAGCATGCGAGAAACTGTGCAATGCATGCCCATAATGCAAATATTTTGGGGATTTAAAAAAAAGTTTCAACATAGGCATTTTGAGCACTCGGTCATGAACAGTGTCATTGTGATTTTGTTAATCTGTCCTGAACATTGATTTCCCACAGTGACCATGCAATTGTGCACCACATGTGTGAAAATACATTTTAGGAAGGATGTGAAAATGACAACTGTACTGTTCAAGAGGAGGTGTACAAAATGGTAATGTTGAAAATCTGGAGTGAAAATATGAAAAATTGAAGTCACGAGCATGCATAGAAACTGTGCAACGCATGCCCGTAACGCACTTATTTTGGGGATTTTTAAACCAAATTTCCAACATAGGCATTTTGGGACCTCCACTTATGAACAGTGTCACTGTGATTTTGTTAATGTGTCCTGAACATTGATTTCACATAGCAACACGCCATTGTGCACCACATGTGCGAAAACACATTTTGGGAAAGATGTGAAAATGACAAGTGTACTATTCATAAGGAGGTGTACAAAATGGTAATGTTGAAAATTTGGAGTGAAAATATGAAAAATTGGTGAAGTCATGAGCGTACGTAGAACTGTGCAACACATGCCCGTGACACAATTATTTTGGGGATTTTTAAACCAAATTTTCACCATAGGCATTTTGGGACCTCCAATCATGAACAGTGTCACTGTGATTTTGTTAATGTGTCCTGAACATTGATTTCACAGAGTGACCGTGCCATTGTGAGCCACATGCGTGAAAACACATTTCGGTGAGGCGTGAAAATTGACAGCTATACTGTTCATAAGGAGGTGTGAAAAAATGGCAGTGTTGAAAATCTGGAGTGAAAATGTTAAAATTGTCAAAGTTACTAGTGTGTGTTGAAACTGCACAACACACACTCATAACCTGATCATTATTGTTTATTTTTCACCAAACTTGCAAGATGGGCTTTTTGGGACCACCTCATGAACAGTGGCACTGTCATTTCATTAATCAGTCCTGAAAGGTGATTCCATGCAGAGACTGAGTAACGCAATGACAGTGTATGTATTCATGAGGTGGGGTCACAGACCCATGTTGAAAATTTGGAGGCAAAATTCAAAAAATGGCTGAGCTAGCCACCTAAGTTGAAACACCCCCATTTATGCCATTATACAGTTTACTGGCATTTCTTCTGTTAGTGAGTCGGCTTTGAAGATCTACTGAAAGATCACCATGCCGACCTCGGAGGTAAGTATGGGGTGAGGGGTATGGGAGGTGGGGTGCACAGAGGATGAGTGTAGGTTGGGAGGGCAGGTGCAGTGGACAATGGACCATTTTCTTTTGTTTCAGGGGAAAAAGAAACCCACCAGACCTCTAGGACCATTTTCTTTATTACAGGTGAATTATACAAATGTTGGGCACACTGGGGTGGACTCCCAGTGTGCCTCATGTCTTTGCGAGGGCCTGAGGTTGATGTTGGCAACACTGGGGTGGGCTCCCAGTGTGCCACACAATGTGAGGTGTGGGCCAGACAGCCTTGACATGGGGATTACACCCTGATGTCATCTTTCTTTGGGATTTTGCAGCGGTGGTCTTGCCGCCATGTTTATTGAAATGTTTCACCAGCAAAGGCACGTCCAGGAGGCATGTCATTGTGCTGCTGCAAGATGAGCATGTCTCTGATTGCAGCAGCACTTTCTTACAAGTTGTGTCCACTTTGCATAATGGCTGTGTCAGCACTAGCATGTTGGCTAATCGGTGAATGAGGATGCACCTAAAAACGTGCCCTGCATTCACCAGCACAGACACTCTTTGAAAAGTGCTACTTGTACAGATGTTCCTTGCACAAGTGTGCAAGTGAATGCAGAAATATACAGTAGATCTTTTCCATATGGCCTGATATGCAACAATTGCTGGTGATCCATAGCGACCAATGCTAACATTGATTATGAAAAGAATGTGCATATTATTGGGCATGAGGCAGAGCTAATTGGGCCTTTGACAACCAATAAAGTATAACTGCTTTACCCAACTTCAAAACTGTTCTTTAAAGATTGGGTATTTTTAGCATATAAGTCTGTATAATTAAAACATATTTTATTAATATAATTTTAGGGTTTCTACCATAATTGCCATAAATAAGGGCATCAAAAAGTGAATAGACACAGGTAAATCTTAACATATATCTTGGACATATTCAGAATATGTATATTTGGTTAAAATAGAACTGCATGAACAGATTTTGCAAACTTAAAGAACTATATTTCAAACATATATTTCAAAGATGTTTCCAAAGTATGATACATTTTGAATCATTCTGTGACTATCTTAAATATATCTGAAAATATATCTGAAAACTGTGACTAATATCTGACGTGTCTGTGAATATCTTGAATGTATCTGAAAAAATATTTGAAAACTATGACTAATATCTGACATGTATTTGAGATATATTTAAGGACACTAGTAAACTTAAAGAACTATATTTCAAACATATATTTCAAAGATGTTTCCAAAGTATGATACATTTTGAATCATTCTGTGACTATCTTAAATATATCTGAAAATATATCTGAAAACTGTGACTAATATCTGACATGTCTGTGAATATCTTGAATATATCTGAAAATATATCTGAAAACTATGACTAATATCTGACATGTATTTGAGATATATTTAAGGACACTAAATATATTTAAGATATTAAAAATATAGATCTTTTCCATATGTGGGAGAGCATGTCACTCAAGCCCACACACACTGCAGGACTTGACAATCACAGTACTGTCCCTTGACTCTGAGTCCATAGATTTAACTCCATGACCTAGCTCCAGACACTGTTACTCTTAGCAAACTGACTGGAGCAGTCCTAGGGTTTGGGATGAAATGATTGGGACTGTTGTGTCTCTGTGTAGTGAAACTGTAAAATTCAAAAAGTGAAGCTCAGAGACCCCTAGGTCGCCACAGCCAGAGATACAAACAGAGAAAAATAGAGACCTCTGGAAGACCCAAATCCTAAATCAGTTAAGTAAGTCAGAATTGGAGGCCAGATGATCGAGTGTGTTGGATGTCTGGAAGAACAGGCCACTATGTAAAACAATGCCCCCAGGGAGAGGTTTGCTGAAAACTGGAGTCGGATATTGGTTGAGGACCAGACAACCACCAAGGGTACAAAAAATACTGCCACCAGCACATTGTGATCAGTAATACAATAGGACTAGATTACTACTTTCTTGGAGCAATAGTGGTGTCACATTGGAGTTTTAAGTGGATTTTGGTGTACAGATGTACATTGTGCACTCCTGGGTGTGGGAGAAGCAACCAAGAGATCTTTACAGAGCTTACAGCCTGACGAAGGAACAGCCCACATGCCAAAAGGAACTGCCCTCAAAGTTTTGGGAGTGTAGGGGATAATGATCGGCCTGAAGAAGTTGCAGGTGGCCTGTGACTTCCTAGTGGCTGAAGATGTGACCCAAACTGCACTGCTCAGGCCTGATTGACTTTGGCAATACAGAGCCATAATGGATTTCAGAAGATCCCTGTACTGCATTGGGAAATAAGTTTTCCCTGATGTCCAGCAGTGAAAGGACAGAGGTCCATGAGATTGTGGCCAGCAGCTACATGACTGCTCCACCCAGAAAGGAGGTGCCCATTCCTGGCCAGGTCTGTAGAGGTGTGACTAAAGAGCAAAAAGGCTTGTGGAAACCCCCATGGATAGAAAATCATGACTTCTTAATAACTTAGTCAATGAACAGAGTACACTGGGGACAAGTACCAGTGCAAGTAGTCAATGTGATTTTGGAACCGCAGACCATTTACCAAAGGATGGTGACTGACACTCTCCATCCTTGGGTGACAATATTGCCCAGAGGCCCAACCACAGGACATGGCGATGATTGGATCCCCAGAACTCCCAAGGGAGAACAAACACCTGTTGTACAAAGCAGACTTTATTACATAAGCTCCAACTCGAATAGCAGGAACTGACACAAAAGCAGATGCATATATTCCAGGCTGTGATGTGGAAGTGCTATATACAAAAAGGCACTCCAGCCAGATTTCAAATTCTTATGAAAATAGTCTTTTATTTTTATTAGTTATTCTATATTGTGAAATTGTTCTGATATATTTAGTGTGAGGATCACAATTAGGGATACACTGGGCTAGCCAAGCATCGGACTGACAGAGGAGACACCCAGATGACCAAGCAAGGACCTTAGAGGATCCCAGTATACTATTAAAGGGAATTTGAGGGCAACTGCAACAGATGAAGGAAACCACACAAATGGCTACTGGCAGTATAGCGATGAGCCACAGGCGAGATAAAGACCTACTTGCAACAACCACACAAGCATGAGGCTATGGACACTAAAAGCCATTACCACAAACTTAGATTCAATGCCAAAAATTACATATTTATTTGTTAAAAAGAAACTGTGGTAACACCTCTCCTGCCATACATTCCATAACTTGCCTGTGCACTTTCGCGGCTATTGTCCTGACAAAGTGCACAGGCTAGTGCATGAAACGCTGGCAGGGACGGTGCTACTACTGTTTCTGTTTTTAACAAATATGTGATTTTGCATCAAATCATAAGTCTGTGGTAACAGTTTTGAGTGTCAGTACCCAACTCTATGTGGCTGTAACAGATGAAGGATCAAGAGTCACCCCTCCTTTATAAGCTGTGGCGACCTCAGTAGTCTTGGTACAGTAAAGGATATGGTATACTAGGTTGTGTCAATTACGGTACCTGAATGAGGTCATAGAAGTTTCTATGTCCCTCTGGATAGACCAGCCATGTACCACAGGTAAGTTCAAAAAGCTTTTTTCTTTTATGGTACTATTCCTTCCAGAAAGCCATGCATGAGAGCCCAATATTTTGACCATGTTGGGCTTCTTCAGGGAGATGGTTTTCTGATCAATTAATATAGGAACAAAACAAACTAAATATTGAAACAGGTAAACTGAATCATACTAAAATGTCAGTTTTAAGGTGGCATAGTGTTAACATAGCTTATTTCAGGTAGTGGAGCAGGGTACAGTTCTCAGCCAAACAGTAAATTTTGAAATCAACTTGTGTCGATACTGCATGGTTTTTATCTGCTTTGTAAAAATGTTTTATGTCTTTCATACAATATCTTGTTATTTAAAAATGTGAACAAAATTTAATCTAACAATGGCTGATATCACTAGTTCTGCATGGGCTATCATCTCATACTGTACGTACAGTGCTAGCCACCGCCACCTTGAATACCATCTCAAGTTATGGTGTGCTGCAGCCCAATACCTTTGTTCAAAACTGAATTCAGATGAATGTGGCTTTTCTGGTATCAGTATTTCCTGTGATGCAACATTCTGGCCCTTCTCGATCTCTCTGCATTTGACACTGTAGACCATGGTGTGCTATTGGAGCACCTGCAGTTCTTTTGTGGGCTGTCTGGTACAGTCCTCAAATGGTTCCATATTACCTCACAGACAGGTTTCAGAGAGTTGCCACTGGAATTTATTCCTCTGGCGCTCACTCCCGCCTTGTAGGAAATCGCAGGGATTCCATTCTAGCTCCCATGTTGTTTGCAGTGTATATGCTGCCATTGGAGATATCATCAGGCGATACAGTCTGGGATTCCACTGCTATGCAGATGATACTCAGCTGTATCTGTCCTTTCTGCCTGGACAAGATGATGTACTCTCCTTGCTAAATAATTGCCTTGCTGAGATCAGACTTTGGATGAGTTCCAGCTGGCTGAGACTGAATCTGGATAAGACTGAGGTACTGGTAGTGGATCAGGTCATCCGGTGGTGGGTTTGGGAGCTGGACAACCATCAGGCTTATTACTTGGTGGTATGTCGCTCTCTACCTCTGGTCAGGTGCGTAACCTGGGCGTTATGTTTGATGATGGTTTGACCCTAAAATCTCAGGTGTCAGCTGTCATCAACCTCTTTTACCACCTGAGGAATATCACTCAGGTGAAACACCTGGTCCTCAGGGTGATCTTCCAACATTGGTCCATGCCTTTGTCACTGCCCATCTTGATTACTGCAATTCCCTCTACCTAGGGCTACCTAGGGTTGATATCTCCCGCCTGCAGTTGGTGCAGAACAGCGGTGTGCCGGCTTTCGACTGGGACTTCTAGAACCAGTCATATTACACCTGTCTCCGTGAACTGCACTGGCTGCCTGTTTGGTGGTGGATCACCTTTAAGGTTGGTTTACTAACCTTTAAAGCCCTACATGATCGGGACCCGGTTACCTGAAAGATCTCCTGATACCCTACTGCCCCCTCCATCCTCTCCGTTCCACCAATAAAGGATTGCTGGAGATTCCCAGGGTTCGATTAAAGACATCTGGATCTCATGCTTTTTCTTTTCAGTGCCAACCCTGTGGAATTCTCTACCTCGTTGGTTGAGAGAATGCCCAACTGTCGATAGATTTAAAATAGAGTTAAAGACATACTTATTTGGTTTAGCTTTTCCTAGCTCGGATGATAGTTTTAATGTATGTTCTTAAATTGTATCTTTATGTATGGTTTTATGTACAGCGCCTTGGTTTTGAAAGGTACTATAAAATAAAGATGATTTGATTTGATTTGATATAATGGGCTAGCAGGATACTGTTTGTACCAGGAATCCACATAAAATGGGAATGAGGTACAGTATATAAAGTTTGGTAAGGAAGAAGAGTTTGTATAATAAGTTATTGAAGTACTGAAAGGTGATATATAAGTTGCTTGAAACCACTACAAGTACATTTACATATATATTTTATATTTATCAATTAAAACCCTCTCCCTGAAGAAGCTGGACATGGGCAAAATGTTGGGCTCTCATGGAGGGTGTTCTGGAAGGCTTAATACAATGAAAGAAGAAACATTTTTGAACTTACCAGTGGTGTATGTCTGGCATGTCTGGAGGGATTTAGAATGTGTGCTGCTGTTTGCCCACCAGCCCCAAACTGGACTACCTGATAAACAAAGAGTATAACAATGTGGACCCAAATGAGGTCACCACAAAGGATGCATACCTGCTCCTTCATAATGACAACGACCTCCATCTGTTGGCAAAGGCTCACTGGTTTTCCACTCTTGACTTGCCAAGCAGATACTGGCAAGTGGAGCCTTGTCCTGAGGACTGGCTGGAGACTGTATTCATGACCAAAAAGGACCGTTTCAATTTAATATTATGTTGCCTGGATCATGTAATCCTCCACGGACATTCCAATGGCTCATGGTTGTTGTGCTGACAGATTTACAAGAGGTCTCATACCTGATATACCTCAATGACATAATCATCATTGGAAGGACTTTTCAAGAACATCTGTACAAGTTAAAGATGATTCTGGAGAAACTAGTGGCTGCAGATGTGAATGTGAAGCTGTCTGTGTGCAATCCTTCTGCAGTGGGTGAAGTACCTGGGACATCTGATCTCTGCCCGTGGAGCAGAAATGAATCCACACAGAGTGAGGTTGAGTGAGCCTGGCTGGTGCCTTGTTCAATGATGGAGATGTTGCGGGAGGGACTGGCGCACACTATAGAAGGCTTATTGAGGGTTTACCATCATCCGTAGCCATTGCACAAGCTTACTGAAAAGGGGACACACTTCAACCAGACAGATTCCTGCCAGGAGACCTTTGTTGCACTGAAATAAGAATTGATTTTGCACCCATCCTAACATAGCCCAACTCACAATTATCATTTCTATTGGACACCAATTCCAGCAAGTTGGACATTGGTGCAGTGTTAGCCCAGGTGATGGATGGCAAAGGAAGGTGGTGGTGTACAGTGGCAGCCACAGACACTGCCAGCTATTTCCAGAAATTTCTGTGATATTTCAGATATATCACCTGCTTTCTGCATTTCCACAGTAGGAGCAGCAGAGAAATTCTTCAGAAATTTATTTGAAATATCTGGAAATAACTGGCAATGTCTGTAGCTACTACTGTATGTGAGTTGGGACCTATCCAAGTCGGAATGTAAGTATGCCATGACAATGAAGGTGCTTTGCTACTGTAAATCTCACACACCATTTTCTTCACTTCTTACTGGGAAAGATCTTCATGCTAAGGATCGACCATGGCTTGTTCCACTGGCTTCATAACTTCCACCAGCCTGAAGGACAGCTTGCTTTGTGGATGGATCAATTGGAACAGTTTGATTATTAAATTGGGCATTGCCCAGGAAAACAACATAATAATGTGGACACCCTGTCAAGGAGATTGACAAGTACTAAAATACCAGGATTGGTCCTGAGTTGTGTTGGGCCAATGGTTCCCATTGATAAGGAAGAGTTGGCAAGTTTTCTGGACCACCAGCAGGAAAATCTAGTGATCAACAGATTAATGTTCCAGCTAGAAAAGACTCCTGCAGTGCCTGAGAACTTTGCAAGCACAAAGCAGTGTGGCATCACCTCGCAGTGCAACAAGGACTTTTGGTACTCAAGGCTAAAATAAGAGGGGCAGGCCTGATCACAGTCGCAAAGGTGGTGGCCCTGGAGGTCCTTAAAGCATTACATGGCACAGCCACTGGGGAATCTGGGGCAGAGGTAGAAAAGCTCAAGCAGAAAGTGCAAATCATCTACTACTGGGTGTGGAGGAAGTCCATTAAATATTGGTGTAAAGCCTGCCTCTCAGAAAGCAGTAAGTACTGTGCCTAGTGCTCTATGATCTTGTCCCAAATCAATCACCTCTTAAAGAGGTTAACAATGGATATCTTGGTCTCCTTACCACTGACCCCTAAGAAAAGCAGGTATATCCTGGTCACAGTGGACTATTTCATGAACTGGGCAGAAGTCTGCCCACTGCCTCCTCAAGAGGCTCAAGCAGGAGACCAAGGTTTCCGTGGAACAGGTTATTTGCAAGTATTGGGTCACCAGGTCTGTCCATATAGATCTGTGATTGTCGTGAGGTTATGGGATTTCAAGAACAGAAACAGACAGACAAGAACTGGTGCATAAAAATGCTTAAAAGGCATTTATCATTTTATCATTTTATTTCATCATAAAATGTTAGAGCAAATATAAACTAAAAATAATAAAACAATGACAATTCTTATGCACACAGTACTATAGCTCCTAGTACTGCACACAGAATGGATCACTAGCAAGGCTTCTAGGTCCACCTTCCTGTTTGCACTCCTCAGACCATACTAGTACCATACACTAGCAGAGGTCCTCCAGGTTCCTCTCACCAGGATGAACTTCACTTTCTGTTCACAGTGCTGCGGTTATATACTTTTTGGCAAGGTCACCTGACTGAACCCTTAACTATTTTACAGAAGAAATCTAGCTTGGTTAGGTACTTTAACCCGTGGTGACCTACCACATTACTGCAAAGACTCCACATTGTTTGCATTATAACAAATATTTAAAATGTTTTGCAAAGACTGCAAGAACCTAAAACATGCCTAATTGCACATTAATGAACACCAGTTCTCTCCTTAATTATTGAGAGACATGTGTGTATAAAGGGAGGACTGCAGAGGCGCTGCTCTCTTATAGAAAATCCTACATGCAGTCTTGCAGTCAGGTAAGACACTGGACCTTTGGTTTCCATCCTGGAATAGTTACAGTTTACCGACAAACCCTACACAGTAGGCCCCTGGAAACAAAGGTTCTAAACTCTTACTTGTTTTAATAGGAAGAGCTAGGCTGCTTATGTATATTTCTGCAGCTTTCGGCCTTTATCTTATTTTAGAAAAGAATGGCTCTTTATTTATGTTTTATTTGCAATAAGCAGCCCTCAAACACTTCTTATAGAGCACACTGCAAAGGAAGGGCACCTTAGAAACACAAATTACTCTTTTATTAACTCTTTTAAATATCTTTTACCAAAGACTATAGCAGTTCTTTGCTTTTGCTTAATTTCTTTTATACAACCCTTATTACTTTCTGTACAAAGGTTTTATGTAGTCAGTGTAGTTACCTTTTAAAGACTGCCTGACCCATTTAAATGTAAAGAACATTCATAGTAGTACAGTTGTACTGTCCTTAAAAGCTTTAGGGATTTGATGCTGTTTCATAACATATATTCACTACAGAACACAGCCTTTATGTTTATTTGTTTGGTTACACTGTATACTTGGGCCCCAGATATTCAAAGGGTTGCGCCATAGCAATAAGAAGTTGTGCCTGTGCAAGTTCGAACTTGCTCCATTCTGCCATATTCAGCAGGAGGCAGTTCACACAGAAAACATGCTGAACAACAGCACAATGCAAATGAATGCATGCTGAACTGGAGGAGGAACCATGCATGAACTGCACAGCCGATATTCAGCAGGGCTGTGCAGGGGGATTGTGCAGGCGCCAACCCCAACCCTGCGCCTGCAGCTTTGAGCCAAAAAAAAGGCAAGTTAGGGCCACCCACAGGTGAGCTGCTGCATTGCAGGCGCAACACAGCAGCTGCCACCTGTGGCTGGCCCCAACCCAGTCCCTGTGCCCCCCGCAGCCCGATCGCGGGCAGCCGACTAAATCCCCCCACCACCCCACTGGCCCGATCGTGGGCATAGTGTAATCCCCCCACCAGCCCGATCGCAGGCAGCAATGCGGCCCCCAAACATATCCCTGGTGGTCCAGTGGACGAAAAGCCTGATCGCGGGCAGTAGTTGTTTAATAAACCCCGCCCTCCTCCGCATTCATCCTGGTGATCAGTGGACGAAAAGCCGATCGGGCAGTGGTTGTTAACAAACCCCCCTGCGAATTCATCCCTGGTGGTCCAGTGGCACATCCCGTTCACGGGATGTAAATGTTGAACAAACCCCGAACATAGCCCTGGTGGCTAGTGTTCCCCTCCACCACCCACCCACCATGAGCTCCACAGCCCTGCTCCCCCGGCGGCGGGTGGCAGCATCACCACCTGCGCCCGCTGCCGCCCGACTGACTGCCCGGTGGGGCTGCCGTCCATTGGTGCAGAGCAGAGCCAATGGGCGTGCAGCCATACCGTGCATGATCCAGATTTGTGAATGATACATTCAGTCATTCACAAAAATGGACTGATAACTTATGACTATGGGCTGCGCCCGTAATGCTGCTCTCGCGGGCAGTCATCGGCGGGCGGCAGCGCGGTGAAGATACCGGCACGAGGCGGAAGGTAAGGGGGGGGCCGTGGGCGAGTGGTGAGAACACTGCCACCAGAGGCTGTTCGAGGCTGATCGCATTTACATCCATGATAAGATATGCCACTGGGGCCGAGATAGTGGCGAAGGGCTGATAAACAACTACTACCAGCGATGAGGCTTTCGATCACACCTCCAGGGATATGTTCGAGGCGCCACGTGCTGCCTGCGATCGGGCTGGTGGGCGAGATTAAACTATGCCTGCGATCGGGCCAGTGGGAGGTGGTGGCGAGATTGTACACTGTTCGCCCGCGATCGGGCTGCAGGGGCGTCAGTCCCCAATGGCTGCTGCCTGGCAGGGTGCCAGGCGCCAGATCCTCGGGGATCGGCACACCTGCATGCTAGTGGCATGCAAATGAGACCATAATCAGATGCAAATGGCCTCCCCTCGCCTTGCATGAATTATAGCCCCATTTGCATGTCACCTTTGAATATGGGGATTTTGCGCATGGCGCAATGGTATTCTGCGCCACGCCAGTTGAATGCTCACTCTGACAACTTGCGGTGGCGCAAGTTCCACTGCGCCATGCACAGTGGCTGTGGCAGGGGTGATATTCAAAGGAGTTGCTCAGGCGCAACTCCTTTGAACGTCGCTCTGGACACACCTGCTCAACTATTTTGTGCAGCGCAGAACTTGCGCCACAAAATAGCGCAGTTTGAATATCCAGCCCTTTGTTTTCTGTTTGTCAATTTCACCATCAGCTGAAATTTCCAGTCGAGGGTAGCATTTCATTTGGGCCCATTTTGTCAAAAGCCTGAGGCTTATCATTGACCTCCTCCTTCTTCCTTTTGGAGTGGCCTTAATTGTAAGGCTTTTCTCCAGCCAGATTTTCATTCCATTTTGTGGGGTCTCCTTTGGACAGTCAGCTCCGGTTTCTTAGTGCAGTCTGGGGCAGGCACCACACAAGTGCGCCTTTGTGCACATTTGTATCATGAGCCTCATGCATACCTCTCAAGTGTCCCTCATTGTGAGGGACATCCCTCATGTTGCCCTTAAAATTACTCTGTCCCTCATCCGTCCCTCATGGAAAGGTGCTGCCCACACAGAGAATGTGCTGTAAATTCAGATTTTAAAGCAGAAATGCTCAATATTCTAAAATACTAAATCCAAAATAAACTTTGTACAAGTAAACATTATGGTTTTCACAGTCTCCTGAGCTTGTATCTCCATGTTTGAGGATGTGTCCCTCATTCTGAGGTCTGTGTCCCTCATTGTCCCTCATTTTGAGTGTCAAAAATGTCCATGTCCCTCATTTCAGTGACAAAGGTTGAGAGGTATGGCCTCGTGGTTCGGTTTGTGTACAGACCTGCTTTCTTTACTCCACTACACTATGGGGCAGCTTTCCTTTCTCTAGTTTGGAGCATACTTGCTAAGTTTAATTTTGCATGCACACCAGTGGGTACTTCCCTCCTCGCTCTCCATACACCGGCTAAGCATTGGGCGCAAACAGTATTTCCTTTCGCCTGCTCTCCTCCCTAGAAACTTCCCTCATGAATAAGGAGAAGTGGGCAGGATTCAGCAACATTTATTTCATTTGGCTGCAATAATCGACAACCCTTTACATGCACTTTGCATAGTGACTGCATTCATATACAATTTATTGCGCAAGCAGCGACAATATGGATAAACAGCTACGAGGTGCTTTCATTTTGTACCTCTCTGCACACCTCATATGCCAGTCTAATTTTCTCTATAGAAACATCAGATTTTAGTATAAAATTACAGGCGTCCTTATACATATAGAGCTGCTAGGCTGCTCCAAAGATAGCTCTGTCCAGGTTTACATTGCCCTAAGTTTATTACGTGGGGCACAATACCATTATTTTTACCAGGTATGGTCCCTGTTTCAAAAGGCCTCTTAGGGCTTTTACATACTTCATGGCCCACTAGCCCAGGGCCATATTTCAAATAGGAGACTTATCATAGCCTCCACCAAAGCACCACCAGGGACAGCAAGGAGGAAAAATAGCAGGAAGAATAGATAAAGATAGTACGGTGGGAGGTCACTTCATTGTAGTAGAAAGTGGAAAAGGGTTGAGATAAACCAACAGATAGGTAGTGCTACTGCAGTAGGCTTCAGAGAAAGGAGACAGAGAGGATATGTCCCAGGGTGCACTCAGCATTTGAGGACACACTGCCACAGTGATGGAATTGGCATCCAGGTCATCGGGGGCATATCAGGTGATTAAAAGGTGTCTGGTGTGTTGTATGAAATGTTATCTATGAATGACAGACAGACTGTTGTCATGTATTACAACCAACAAAAACATTATCATGAGGCCAGGCCCTTTGATGGGACAAGTGTTAAATCATAGCCCCCAAGTGAATTGTCAACTCAAGAGGCCAGTTGGATGCAAAAACCTAGAAAGTTACAATGGCAGTGCCAACAGAGGCAAGAACCAGTGCCGTGAGTGTTGGCTCACCCATTTCTGGACAGCTGCAGTGACTCCAAGGAAGATGACAGAGGGCTGGACAGCCAGGAAGGATGGCACCTCCAGCAGGCAATGGGGCATTTGCAGGACCAGAGGCAGGCTCTTATGCAGTGACTGGCCCCCAAAATCTGCCTGGGAGGCCCCATGCCTGAAGAAGGAACAGACCCTGTAGATCCCAGTGAAGGTCCTACTGGTGGGATGATGACAGACACCCCATGCTTGACTGGACAGTAGCAGTGCTAGCCCACAGACAGACCACAGGGCTCCTTGTTTGCAGCTATGTTGTGGACATGGACTCAGACTTAAGAGTTGTACCAGCTGGATGTAGGAATGCATCCTCATATGGCGGCAGTGTAAGGGACCCATATGAGTGGGTCCTCTCCTATGCTTGGCAGCACTGCAACTACAAGGTCACTAGGAGACTTCTTTGGAAAGGAATAGCTCCAGATTCAGGCACCATTTCTCTGTGCTGTGGGCTGCTGAGTTCCCTGAGTGACAACCCTAGGCACCAGTTGCAGCAGACTCGAAGCAGGGCCTCTAATAGGAAGACTGTGCTGGAGGAAGGTTGATATGGTACAGATTTGTGGTGGAAAGACATTTTGTGCTGGAAGTAGGTGCAAGCTGCACCATCCTAGGCCTCCATAAGAGAAAGAAAGCTGACAAGTTCCAGTGAGGAAGAGATCAGCAACTGTGTGCAAGCTGGCATGTGTGTGAAGCTGAAGATCCAGAGCAAGAGAATGAGGGATGCTGATCCAGGTCCCATAGTAAGTACTACAACAAGGTGCCAGACTGCCATCGATCTAAGGGTTTGGAAGCTGGGATCAGTGTGGATTGGTCTGGGGCACCAGCAGTCTAGAGTGAGTGAGAGGAGGATGGAGGAGCCATCAGCCAGTACTGAAAGTGGCCAGTTTAGTCTGTAGCAGAGAGTCTGCCTGCATCATAGATTCCCGGAGAGCAGAAATCCAGTAGCTTGTTGGGTCATGGTGGCCATCTGGATCTAGGAACCATGAGTTCATCACAGTGCGGCACTGTTCAAGGGACACAGCATGTTGTTTCATCATATTTGTAAGTATGCCATCTGTCTGATTTACAAATAACTTGATTTGCAGGGTTTTCTGCCATGCAAGCAAATGCATAGCCCATTAAGGGAAAGTTAAGCAAGCAAATTGCTCTGTTGAAAGTGAACCAATGCCAGTTAACTCATTACAACATCTATGGGCCTGCACTGATTCTGCACCTGTGACACTCATTTACTGTGTTACAGAAACTTCCATTAGGTTCTGTACTAAAGCCTGGTATGAGGTAGGAGGAGGAGGCAGACTGGCCACATGTCAGAGCGTAAGACCTTGTTTAAAAGCGGATGTTTGCATTAACCCACTTTATTTCAGGCTATTTTGTTAATAAACCTGTGTTTTGCTGTTAATCTTGGGCTGTTTCTTGTGCAGAATAGAAAACAGAGGTTTCTATTTCAAACCCTCCAGTAGTCAATGCACCTGTGGCTCAGTTAATTGGAATGTCTCCAGTACTCACCCCAAACTCAATTACATTGGACTGTTCAGGTTGCTGAAGGTGGCTGCAGTACTATGAGCACAGCCTGGGCATGCCTTGCCATGGGGTCTGTCACAATTCTTATTATCTTTGAGTAATTTATATAATTTTCTCAATACAACTGTGTTATCATAATGCTTGATGAATGGACCTATGCGATAGAAAGCAACAAGTTTCTGTTAGTCAAATAAAAGGTATTACAATCCACTTTTTTTTTTCAATCACTTCTAGTCAAACAAACATGGCAGTATAATTCCTCTTTGTGGTAACACCAATATGGTAACCTGACATGCTGTGGCTGATTGCACACTGTGCAATAAACTTTGAACAAAGCTTATGTTATTGTATTGTGTTGTTGATTATTTCTGAACAGACATGAGAGTCCAAGTGTTTGTTCGTTATCAAGCTGTACTGTCATGTGCTTTTAACAACCAGTGTTCTGGCTGGAAGCCTAAGCTGCAGGAGACACAGAAACAGACTTCAAATGGGCTCTTTGAAGACAGTAGGACATCTAGTGGATGTTTGGGAGACTTAAAATACCTCACAAATAGGTTGTTAATTTAGAGTAATTACAGAAAAGAAAGGATTTTATCATTTATTTTATTTAACAATATATTCATAGAACACAGGACTAGAGAGATGTACCTTCAGGAAGCCTGGTGTTATGGATCTAATGAGATACCTAAAAATAAAGATCCTGCATTCTGGATACTCAGTAACTCTGCAAAGAAATAGACTTTAGCTAACTTTTTAAGTTGCAACTTCACTGTTTTAATACAAGTGGTTGAGTTTCCAAAGTGCTATCCTTGTTTGTTTGTTTGTTTGGAACAATTTATTCACCTAGAATAGCTAATGGGATGTAAAATTTTAGGTGAGGCCCTGCTTCTACCCATTTCAGCAGCTGGGTGTACTGGAGTACTGGGAAGTAAAGCAAGAGCACAAGATCACACAGTGGTATTTGGCAGGTGGAGGGGCAATAACTATGCCTGCTTAGGGGCAGTACAAGTGACAACGTGCCCCCTTCCACCTGGCCAAATCATGATTGTGGGCCTGATCAGACTTCTTTCCCTAGCTCCCAGCCCTAGGAGCCTTTATGGTGGGTTGGGGCATCCCTGCCACTGTCCAGTGAATTCATGGAAAACACAATTTGTTCTTGTGGTCCACTGCAGTTCTGGAGAGCTGCCATATCTCACCATGCCCTGCACCCTGCAGGCCAGGATATAATTTGGTATAGCACAGACATCAGATTGGATCCATGGTCTGGATCTACTCTGCTCACCCTACTATCCCCTGACTCAAGACATGGCTCTATAGCAGCAGTCCATATGGAGCAGGGTTGTAGATGCTCAGGAGCATTGGCATCTGCATCTATGGGGCAATGCATCCTAGATATGACAAATTACACAAGGTAGTGCCATGGAGGATCAAGCCTCAAGACTGAATCTTGTGCAAATAACAACCATACAATACAGAGCCCTCGAAAACATGCACCAAACTGACCTCTGTAACTAATCAATAAATACATATTTTTCCCCAATTATATCTTGTATGTGTGGACTGAGTTTCATGCAGAAAATAGTGTCAACTGCTTCCTGAAGAGACACTTGTACCCATAGCCATCCTTTGTGACCAGATAAGGCAATGTATTTGTGAAACAGTGTTGGGCAACATAATCAAATTCAGCCATGCCGAGGTGGGAATTAAAGATGGTATCATACTGTTAACAGGCAAGAGTGAAAGGCCTGTTAAGCTGGCTGTTTGGTAAACATCCCACTGGAGGCACTAGAGAAGTGTGCCAAGACTTTATAGTGAGCATGACTATCATAAGCAGACATTAAATCTTTTATTGGTATTAATAACATTTAAGCAGATACATAATGCCAACTACATAAGCGCATTCTTCAGAAGGTGATCAAACATGGATTATGTTTTAAACTAAGGATACTTTCAGACCTAAGCAAGGCCAACAGTGTTCTTTTAAATTATAACATTGGGTGGCAGAAAAGAAAACTGGCTGATTTCTGTTACCCAGTTATGGTGCCACTTACACAGAAAAATATTCACCTGTTGCACAGGAATAAGACCCTCCTGCGTGTGTCAATGGAAATCAGAAATACAGATGTTAACAAGTACAAATGTTTTTTACCCATGAACATGCTATTTACTGCTGGCCCAGTGGCGCTGAGGTTGAGGCACTGGATGCCACACCTTGCACCACACCGGTGACCTGGGTTTGAGAATGAGCCACGGATTGCCAGGGGTCGGCAGGAGAGGGAAGAGATTGAGTGTCTCGATGGACAGCTCTCTCTTCCCTGGGGAGGGTTTGGGGTGCACTCGCTCTTGGGCGACCTCTGGTGGCAGGCTGGAGAGTGCTGATCGTAGTGGGTGGTGCATGCCTTGGGGGTGGAGCCACGGCATTTCATTGCCTTGCTGGCCAGGCTCCATGAGGGACAGCCACTAACATAAATTGAAAAACCCGGCTCGACGAGGGAGATGGCGAGGCCCCAGGGATCTCCCTCTCATCCCTAATGCCAGGCCAGACCACACCAGGGATCCATGGATGACTTCCTACAGGGATGGACCCTCTAATTCAGATAGTGCCACTGAGGGAGGGCGGGTCCTGTTCCGGGGTGATCCAGAGCACTGGGAAGTCCCTCAAGGAAGGGTGAACCGGTGTGGATGGCCACAGTGGGAAGTAGAAGGGTAGGATTGTGGGCACCTCTGAAGGATGCCTTGGAGAGCCAGGTGCATAAATAGAATAAAAAAAACATGCTGTTTACTGACTGCAATTGTTTGCAGTACAGCATAGTGCTAGTCACATGCTACTATTCCATGATATAACCTGGTAACTTGACTGCACAAGCAGGCATCCTGTATGGAAGTCACTCCCAACCCCTTACTTTTATAGTTCCAGTGGGCCAGTTGGTATGGCCGATTGGCCTTCTTTCAGGCAGTCCAGTGGAACAACACCCACTATATACAATGACTACCTGTCATCCATTGAAGCCACTTTTCTGCAGAACTCCCCAAAGTCTACCTTTCCCATTTCCTGTTCCTGGTTAGCATATTAAATCTCCTTACTGGGGTTGCAGGAGATTTTAACCAGGTTTGCAACCACGAAGGATGGAACTGTGACCAGCCTTGAGCAGAGTTCAACAAGATGATATGTACTGCTACTGTGACTGAAAACAGAGCACTTAACATCTTATATTGTAATTTTCAGCATCTTTGAATTTCATGTAAACTGTGGAAAATCACAGAATGGACAAGTCTGACCAGCACCAAACACTAAAGGATAAGAAAAGTAAACAGGGAGGAGTCTGCTTTATATAGCCACTCATACAGCAGAATCCAGACATGAAGAAATAAATGGACTAATCAATATTTTGATCTAGAATTTGACTTTTTTTTTAAACAAATGTGACAAACACTAGTAGACTGAATAAAACCACTTTTGTTTCATGGGTTAAAATTGCACTTCATCAGGGCCTCCTTTACACCCATGAAAAATAAACAACTTAAATGTCACACATTAAAGCAAGCGTCATGCCACAGTATTGTCCATTGAAAATACAGTTTTTAATACAATATCTTCAACAAATCCATATAAGTTTACTACTTCATGTCTTTTATTTATTTATTTATTCATTCGAAGTACACCTTTGAGCTCATGAGCTCATTTACAAAGGTTCCTGATCACAATAGGTAGTTACAAAGTTTAAGCAGGCAGAATACAAGCGGTAGCTCAATAGAGACCTTGTCACAGAGAATTACAGAGGTGCAACATTAGACAATTCAATAGGACACACAGTGATCATCAAACTAGTTATGTTTACGCATAGAGGTTCTTTGTCTTTTAAATAGTTTTTTATTTTAATGGGTTCACCACAATATATCCCAGGCACACTGCCTTAGGGGTAGCTGGTCCATTCCACTGGGGTGTCAAACAGAAGAGGCATACTGATGAGTCCTGGTAGGGCGAAACACGTGTCTATGTCTTCTGTTAGCACCCTTTGCAAACTGTGTGAGAGGGCCTTTCGCACCATGCATTTCTGCTTAAAGTTGGACCAGCATAACATTCTGTGGTGATTTGCATATGCAGCCCATGATGCTTTGCATTGTGGGGCATGTGTGACTTTGTATTTTCTTGAAACTTGGCTTCCCAGCCAAATGCCCTTTAGGGTAACCCTTGCCTCAGTGTTTACGCACAGAGGTTCTTTGTCTTTAAATAGTTTTTATTTTAATGGGTTCACCACAATATATCCCAGGCACACTGCCTTAGGGGTAGCTGGTCCATTCCACTGGGGTGTCAAACAGGCGAGGCATACTGATGAGTCCTGGTAGGACGAAACACGTGTCTATGTCTTCTGTTAGCACCCTTTGCAAACTGTGTGAGAGGGGCCTTCGCACCATGCATTTCTGCTTAATGTTGGACCAGCATAACATTCTGTGGTGATTTGCATATGCAGCCCATGATGCTTTGCATTGTGGGGGCATGTGTGACTTTTGTATTTTCTTGAAACTTTGGCTTCCCAGCCAAATGCCCTTTGGGTAACCCCTTGCCTCAGTGTTTACGCACAGAGGTTCTTTGTCTTTAAATAGTTTTTTATTTTAATGGGTTCACCACAATATATCCCAGGCACACTGCCTTAGGGGTAGCTGGTCCATTCCATCGGGTGTCAAACAGACGAGGCATACTGATGAGTCCTGGTAGGACTAAAACACGTGTCTATGTCTTCTGTTAGCACCCCTTGCAAACTGTGTGAGAGGCCTTCGCACCATGCATTTCTCTGCTTAAAGTTGACCAGCATAACATTCTGTGGTGATTTGTATATGCAGCCCATGATGCTTTGCATTGTGGGGGCATGTGTGACTTTGTATTTTCTTGAAACTTGGCTTCCTGCAGCCAAATGCCCTTTGGGTAACTCCTTGCCTCAGTGTTTACGCACAGAGGTTCTTTGTCTTTAAATAGTTTTTATTTTAATGGGTTCACCACAATATATCCCAGGCACACTGCCTTAGGGGTAGCTGGTCCATTCCACTGGGGTGTCAAACAGACGAGGCATACTGATGAGTCCTGGTAGGACAAAACACGTGTCTATGTCTTCTGTTAGCACCCTTTGCAAACTGTGTGAGAGGGCTTTTCGGCACCATGCATTTCTGCTTAAAGTTGGACCAGCATAACATTCTGTGGTGATTTGCATATGCAGCCCATGATGCTTTGCATTGTGGGGCATGTGTGACTTTATTTTCTTGAAACTTGGCTTCCCAGCCAAATGCCCTTTAGGGTAACCCTTGCCTCAGTGTTTACGCACAGAGGTTCTTTGTCTATCAAACTAGTTAATGCTGACAAGGTTGATACACTTCAAAAGATCAACCAGAAACCGGAGAAATTATCAAAATTGTTTTAAGCCATTGCTAATGGACGCAACTTCACTTCTGGGTTCATATATTTGCATTGGTTACTGAAATATTCAGTTAACAAAAATGCCCAAACTAGCCATAATCATTATCTTTCATGAGAAATGTTAATTTGTCTATAATATTATGAATCTAATACTGGTAATCAGACAACAAAATGTTAAATTAGTAAGCTGCCAACATAGCCCACTGACTTAGAATACTGAAATAGAGATTACTGGATGGGTAACTATGCACAGCCAGTGTGTTGTCCACTGAGGGGTTCTGATTTCCTCCGACCTCAAGAGCTTAAGCTCAAGAGGTCCTAGGGAATCAGAACCCCTGGGTGGGTACAACACACTGGTTGGGCATAGAGTTGCCCATCCAGTATTTTTTATAGTGTATAGTCTCAAAGAAATGTAGTTTTGTTTGTTTTTTTGAGGAGAAAGAAGCATTTTGCTTCCATTGAAAAGCTTGGGTTGCCAGGGCAATTTGTGTGCTGCCAGGACCAAACGTGCCTGCATCTAGCCTGCGTGGCTGCTGTTGGTCAGCAGTCGATTTGGGGAGGGACTTTTAAAAATAAAACATGGGGCTCTCTATGTCTCGCTAAGGGAGGTCTGTGAATGGAGGAAATTTCAGACATCAGTCTTACCTCGTAGTTTTGTAGATATGAGGTACTATATTACTATTCTCAGGTCATTTACTGTTTTTGTGCTATGCTCTTGTATGACAACTCCTCAATGAACTTTTTGCACTCATCGGCCACCTTTGAAAAAGCCACCACCATAGTGAAAATGGTGTTATCTGTTTGAAAGGTGTGAGGTAGCAGCTGTGGCTGAAGGTTGGTGGTTTGATTATAATGCAGCGTGTGGCCCTCTAGAACTTTTCCAGATGTTGTTGTACCACACTGTGGTACAATCACGTTCCGTGACCTTTGAATTGTGGTACAACATTTTGAAACGCTCTGATTTGTATGCACAACAACACCTTACTATACACTATAATATTGTTCTGTCTACTATAACACAGGAGCAGTTGGTTAACTATGTGTCTATCTGTTTGACTGTAAAACAGACTTTAAAAACTTTTTGGTTTATAATCAAAGATCTTAGAGTAGTGGTGAGCTTTGCAGCCAACAAATACACTTATCATAATAGAGCATCCTCCAAAATGGTCATGTCTGAGTCTATCAAAGGTCTTTACACACCTCCATCAGTAACTGTAGAAAACAGAAACACAGGTACAGTAGTTGATACTTACAGCAATTTTTTTAATCAGGAGAGATACACTAAGCTGAAAGCTTGTTTACAGGTGCAACCTGGGAGCACAAGGAAGTTAAGTGACTTGCTCAGGGTCACACAGTATGCAAGTGGGGGCTGTAGGATTCAGACCCAGGTCTCTAGGTTTGCAGCTCAGAGCCTTAAACAACTTCAGCTATACTGCCTCCGCTCCAAGATCGCACTATATTGCCTCCGTACCAAACCAGAACCCTGGAACACTCACCAATGTAACAAATAAATGATGTGCAGACTACCTTAGCTAGGTAAGAATTAAGCAATAATGCACAACCAGGTGTGGGATATCATCAGCCTGGAGGGGCATGATGGCCCAGGGCCGATGCATCCAACACCCGGGAAGTGACAATATCTCATGATATACCCCACCCTGGACTGCATTATTGCTATTATGAACTGGAATTCTTTGGGTACAAATATAAAGTAAAACAATGTTTAGATAATTAATTTTATTCATTTATGATAAATGGAGAATGTCTGTGAAGATATACCTATTAAAAAGTTCACAGTTTATATTGTCTCCATTAGGTGGTGCTGCTTGTAGATGTTGTTCCCCATTCACACTTAGCTTGCTCTTTTGCATTCTTGTGTGGCTCTGCCCTGGCTCTCTAACCATTTTGATGTCTTTGTTTTAGTGTCCCCTCCCGCATTCTCTCAGTATTAAAGAATGAAGGAATGGGACTCAAATGAGGAGTTTGGTGAGTGCTCTAACTTGTGAAGGACATGGTCTCCATTTATGCACAGAGATTTCAGAACTGGCGGTTAAACTCTGTTTTGCTATACAACAGTACTGCTTGAGTCGCCATTTACTTTATTCCGCTGACACAGAATTTTCGTTGAGCCTTTGCTCACTCTCATCACAGAGCAAGTGCCTGGTATGAAATGAAAGATGCACAGTTGTTTCAATATAAAAAGAAAAGACCCAAACAGAACTTCAGCCTAGATGGTGATATCTTTCTTAAGATAGCAAGTTGAGATTGGATTTATCTATTTATAATTTTTATAGCAGTTTGTTGTGCTTGATGATTGGGATAGGAGCGGAGTGATGTGTGGTGCAGTTAAGAAGGTGTTCCAAGGACTTTTTCAAAACTGTGAGTATGTAGTCTGATATACTCACAGCTGAAATGATCTTTCAGCCAATCAGATTGCTGGATTTTGAAATCAGTTCATAATCTCCATTATCTCACACTGATATTCAGGCATTTTAAGTATTGTACTGTAATTCATAAAAGTATGTTGAGTGTCCTCCACCTCAAATACCTGCACAAGAATTATCAGAGTACAAAGTCCAATGTCATTAAATTATTACTAGCAATAATGCAGTCTTTCAGAGATGAAATCACTGAATTTGGTTGGAATGTTTCATTAATAGCTACAGGCTGTGTTACACAGGATCGTGGTCTGTATGAGAAAAATCAGTTTGCAGAATTTCTGAAAATGTGATGATGACTGCTCAAACACTGACTCCACAGATATTGAGTGATGTCTGAAAAACCATGGCGTCATTTAAATTATGCCACAAAAGATCAAAAATTACCAAAGTTATGTTACCACAATTTCCACAAAATTGTACAAAAAACTGTGCAGAAATGCATTACTTTATCAAATAGCACAATTTTAGAAATCTTTTAATTCAGAAAGATACAATTTCCAAATGTTGCCACTTTTCTTTAAAATAAAAGCATACAATTTCAGTAGATTGTACATTTCAGGTGGCTTGTTCAAGACCACTTTTTACATTCTTCCTGGTTGTTTTCACGCCATGCAGCCCATGTGATTCCAAATGGTATGTACAGTGAAAGAAAGATCTCACAGAGCAGTGAGACTTAGATTTGTACATAAGTGCAGTTGCTCGTAAAAATGAATAACACTGGACAGCCTGACAGCCTACATTGATGTTGCCTCTTAAGAATAAATTTACAATTTACACCACTGTTGCTACCGCTTATAACACTATCTAAAATAATGTAAAAGTACAACCATGGTCAGTATACACAAAACACGTCAGACTGATAGACTTGCACTGATGCTGCTACACTACTTGGAAAATAAATTTGCAGTTTACACCTTTGCAGGTACCGCTGCTTTGAATAGTGTCTAAAACAAATGATACCTAGGCAGTACAGACACTACATGACAACCTGATGCTCTCACACTGATGTTGCTGCACTGCTTGGGAAATATATTTATGGTTTACAACACTGCTGCTGTTGCTGCTCATGATACTGTTTAAAATAAACTGATCACATAATCCTAGGTGACACACATTATGTGACAACCAGATAGCCTAATGTTGATGCTGCTCATAAAAATACATTTACAGTTTACACTACTAATGTTACTGCAGCTAATAATACTGATTAAATAAATTGATAGTCTTTCATGGCATACACTCTGTTTAACAACCTGGTAGCCTAACACTGATGCTTCTACTTTGAAAATAAATTTATGGTATACACCACTGCTGCCATGTTGGCTTTTACTGCTGTCTAAAGTAAGCTGATGCTATAATCTTGGGCAGCACATATACTCGTGGGAGCCTGATACCCTTATGCTAATGCTGTTTCATAGAAAATAAATGTACTGTTTACTCAACTGCTGCTGATGATGATAAGTTGCATATACAGTGTGTAACAGCATGATAGCTAGTGTAAACTACTGTATGTAAACTATTGTCTAAAATAAATTGCCTTTATAAACTGCTGCTTCCTGGTCTAGATGGATGGTCTGTCAGGCTAGTGTTGATGGTACTAGTTAGGTTGCTACTGCACATCCAATACATAAACTATAAAGCATTCACCCTGCCCCACCCCAAAAATAGCACAAACTTAACTGTTAGAAATCCTCTGTCAGCTTCACTGAGTGTCTTTCATTACCTTCATGTTTAATGATAAACAAACACGAATCATGCACCTCCCAAAAAAAAAAAAACTACAGCATGTTATAGTGTATGTTCAAATTGTACATTTGTAAGTTAAAAACACAATCTGGAACTTACACATTTAAAAGAAAAACAGATAATCTTAACATGTACATTTCCAGAAATTTAGAGAAAACATTGTTCTAGAAACCTTATCTAAGAAACATGGTTGCCTCTTTTTACCAATATCGCAGTTCACTAAGAACATTAAACTATGTATTTGTCATCCATATAATGACACTTCTTTCAGATTGTGCATTATATCTGTAGAAAAGGCACTATTTGTGAAATTGCGTAGTATCTCTAAGTAAATACACTGTAAAAATTTACATTTCATGAACAATAACATGCTTTATAAAGTGTACAAAATGTATGCATAAGAGAATGTTTAATTTTGCCCAGCACTAGTCTGAATCTGAATCTTTGCCTCAAATGGATAATAACATGGCAATGCCACAAACTTTTTTCACTTACTACACCCTAGACGTAGAATCCCTCAAAACAGGAAGACCAAATCTGATTATGAAGCTATGCTAATATGACTACTGTTGCCTCTTTACAGGAAAAAAAAAAAATATTCTTGGCCTGTGCTCCTTTGCAAATAGAGCAGTCAAGGCCGGAACTCCCTGCTCATAGCCATCACTCTCCCTTTCTTCTTCCTTAAGGCTCAAGTTACCATCCACCTTTTCCAAAACTGCACTGCATGTGTACTAGACCATATCTGCTAGTTGCATTAGCCTGCACCTCTTGTTGATGCCTCCTACAACTGCAAAAATCTATTGTTAACTCACTGCTCCTTATAGTATAATAAATATTATCAGTGCTACCTTGATTATCACCCCTATTATCTGCCCCTATTATCCACCCACTTTGTCTTGTACCAATTTCTCATTTTGCCATTGTCCCCATTTTTCACCAACCTTGATTATCTACCACCCTCAATTATCCACCAACTTTTGCCTTGTACCAAAGTGGGTGGATAATCGAGAGGTGTGCTGTACCTGTTATTTACTGTATTGGTCCATTATTTACTGCATTGGTCTGCTGTTGAATGTAGCTTGTTCTCCTGTTATGTATAACCTGATAAAGCTAGATACTTTTGAAAAGAGCTCTTGAAGGCAAAGGTCCTCTGAACACAATAAACAAAGTAAAAAATAAAAAATGTATGAAACGTTGGAATTTTGTTTAAATTTTTGTGGAAACATGTCTAGTGATCTTCTGCAGTTAAAAGACTCATCCAGGAAATATACGATGTGTCATGTTTTCAAGCTGCTGGTTTGCAAACAGACTCAGAAGCCAGCTAGGCAGCTGGTGGCTGGGGTGGTGTTGTCATGTAGCAGTGCTGTTAGATGGGGAGAGCAGGCACCAGGTTCCCTTAGCTACAGTGACCCTCTGGGTGGCCAGGAGCTTGACTCTTCCACAAGGAGATTGAATGTGTCTATATGGCCTCTAGCGGTAGAGGTAGGAGGTGGATGGGATCTGAAGGACAAGTAGCAGAAAGAAAAAACTATTCCCCACAAACTAAATGAATGATGGTCACGGGTACTGTCAGGTCCTGCTCTCATGGATCACCACTTTCTGTGATGGTGGGGAAAGGCAGATGGAGTTGGAAGACAGCAAGCAAGAAAACCAAATAAGGTATAGTTGATGGCTCAGGAGTCAAGCAGGTTTTTTGGATAAAATCTGATCAACTATTATGTTACTTTCTATTTAGAAAACTAGGAATATATAGTCTTGCCCTCAGAGAACTGACATATAGACTTATTCCATCAGTTTGCAAGCAGGGAGACTTTTTTAATTCACTATTCTTTGAGTTTTAAGCAGCAAACAATATAACTGGAGTATGACAGGAGGCTGTAAACATATTTAATAAAACAAAGAAACAAACAAACAACCCCCTCCCTCCCTCTCCCCAACCCCCCACCCTAAGTTTGCACCTCAGTCAAAGAGAAGAAGTTATAAGGAAACAGCTGGGGCAGGTAACTGGTTTATGACTTCCAGAGGGAGGGCAGAGTCAGAAGGGGTTCCCAGGTGGCCTGGAAGGGTAGAAATATTTATTTATTTATTTGTTTTTTAACGGGTAAGGCACACTAGACAGCCAAGTGCCTATTTTCAGGTGCGACCTGGGAGGGTTACATAGGTAGAAGCATACAGGAGTCAGTTACATAAAGTTGAGCAAAAAACAGGTTTAACAGGAATTGGATAGGCGGCTGACAGTATAAGACAAATTTAGCAAACAAGAAAATAACAGACATAACCTGGAATGAAAGAGGAAGCAGGGCATCATTAGAATTGAATTAGGACATGGATACACATGATTGTGGAGTATATATATAGACTTATTCAATATATGTGTCATACTTGCTATATGTTTCTCCAGTTGGATTGCAAGCAGGGCTTCATGGTACCACTCTAGCACTGAGGAGGGAGTCCTCATTCCAGTGCCTTAACATTGCTAACTTTGCTGTAAAAGCCACCAGGGCAAGGTGAGCTTCCTTATCCTGGGCATTCCTGGAGGGTACTGAGTTAAAAGGCAACATTCTGGAGTGAATAAAGTTCCAAACCCAGGAAGGATCTAGCACTTGCTTTATGGAGTTCCAGAAGGATTGGGACTTAGGGCAACTCCCGAGCAGGTGGTATAATGACCCAGGGGTGTCTCTACAACAGGAACATAAGGGGATGGAGCTTACCTGTTTTGTGTAGTTTTATCGGGGTGTAGCATAGATTGTGCATGATATTAAACTGGATCAAGGAGTCTGTCTTGTTTAATAAGTTTATAGACAGTGCTCCAGGCTTTCTTCCAGAAAGCAACCTCTGCTAGGAGAGACAATTCTTGGACCCAGTATTAGCAGATTCCAGAAGGGATGTGGATCCAGGGCTTGCAAATGTTTATAGACTCTGGAAACTGCATGTGGCTGATCCACAACTTTAAGTACAGGGGGTAAATCCTCTGAGGCGGGAAAATCCAAGGCTTGGGTCCCAGAAAAGAAATATGCATTTTCACTTGCAGGAATTTAAATAGGTCCTTTTGTGAAGCTGGTGCCAGAGTTGGAGAGTGGGAAAGGAGACCAGGTCTTCTCCTAGGAGGAAGTTAGCAAGAGTACAGTTCCTCAGGTGGGGCCAAAAGGAGAGTGGGATGGAGCGGCCAATCTGAAAGTGAAGGTTGTTTAGTATAGGTTGAGTAGGTGACCTGTGCCAACTCAATGATAGATGGGTCTGTATTTGTGAGGGGCCCTAAGTGACCAGCCAATTGGAGAGTTATTTCAGGGGCCAGGGAAGTTGAGAGGAAGCAGGTACACCAGAGAAGGTAGGGAACTGTGTGATTTATTCACAAGGGCCCTCTCAATTTTACCAGATGGGGGTATAAGTGTTGGGACCCTGTGAAGTTGCATTGTTCATCCAAAGGGCTAGCTTGCTAATGTGTTGGGCCCCATAATATAAAAAGAAGGAGGGAGGGCTATACCACCTTGAGACTTTGGAGCAACAAGTTTGCCATATGCCCTTACGTACCACCTTGTTCCTCCACAGGAATGCATTGAACATTTTTGGAGTTGAGTGGTTCACTTCATAGCTTGGGAAAAAGAAACCCATCATGACCAATGGGTAGAGTAGGTGCAGTAAGACATTCATTTTGTGAATGCTGATTTGGCCTCAAAGGGATAGAGGAATCATCCCCATCTGTTCAAGTCAAATTTCAGTGTTTGCAACAATTTGGTGAAGTTTTCCTTAATCGTAGTTGGGATGTCCGAGATTTTAATGCCCAGATATGTTAAAGTTTGGGTTCTAAGATAGACCCAGGTTACTAAAATCTATCCTGACAAGACAGTTCTTGAGAGGAAATATCTTTGTCTTGGAGGTTTAGCTTATAGAAAGAGACTTTGGAAAATCCATCCAATTCCACCAGCAGGTGGGGATAGTGATGCCTGGGTCCTCTATATGTAGAAGCAGGTTGTCAGCATATGCTGAAAGCATATATCTTCCCCCTCTAGTTGGATACCTTTCAGAGTGGGAGGAACTGACTAGCCTACATATCAGGGTTCAAGATAAAATTAAAAGGAGGGAGAGCAGGCAGCCTTGACGGTGCCTCACTGAAGGGGAAGGGCTTGGACAGACAGCCGTTACACCATACCGGGCTGTGGGGGAGGAGTACAAGAGTTTGACCCATTTAATAAAGTTGGCAGGTACAACAAAATGACAGATGGAAGCGAATAAGAATTCCCAGGAGACCCGATTGAATGCTTTCTCGGTGTCAAGGGAGACCAGGGCCATTTGTACCCCAGACTCCCCAATGCCAAGATCAAGTGTAGTAGCTTCCTCATATGATCCCTGAGGCCCACCTCGACATGAAACCCACCAGTTCTTGGCTGATGATCTCTCCCATGACTGGGGCCATGCGATTAGCAGAATTTTCACAACTGAATTCAGAAGGAAGATAGGATGGTAGTTTCCAGGATGTAAAGGGTTTTGCTGGGTTTAGGGAGAAGAGTTATCAGGGCTTCCAGGAAGGTAGGGTCTCCCCATGCCATCCTCAAAACAAGGTTAAAAACCTCCACCAAAAGGGGTCTTATTTGAGGGAGGCAGGCTTTATACAGGTTATTGGGAAGACCGTCTGGTCCAGGGGCTTGTCCATGGGTAAGTGTTTGATGGCTTGTTCCACCTCAATAGATGAGATCAGAGCACCAGGTGCCCAGTGGTGTGAGGGGATAGGATTGGGAGGGCAGGGAGTTCAGATATGTGGTGATAGCTTGATCAGATGGACTGGATGCCTCATCCATGAAGTAATGTATTTGAAAATACCCCTGAAGACTGAGGCTGTCTTTCTGGGATCAGAAACACATCATCTTCCAGGGATGGGGCAAGCCCAGTATAAATTTTGCAGCCTCAGCTTGCCTTAACCTGAGAGCTAAGAGCTTGGCTGCTCGTTCCCTTGACTCCAGATATGTTAATTTAGTGTGGTGCAGGGCAAGTTCAGCTTTCTGTGCCATGACATCCACAAATTGAGATTGCAAACGATGCAATTTAGCCCATTCTTAGTCAGGGAAGAGCATTTAAGGAGTGTTCGAGTTGGCGAATTCCCTAGAAGAGTATTGAATTGTTCTCTGCTCTTACGGGATCAGTTTGCTGTGAGACAAATGGATTTGCCTTGAAGGCGCACTTAAGTGCGGCCCATATGGTATCCACTCTATCCACCAAACCCTTGTTGGCTTTCAAAGAAAGTGGAGATAACATTTTGGATGTGGGTCAGTGAGGAGGGGCCTGCAAAAGCTGAGTGTTGAGGCACCAGAGGAGTTCCATTGGATCCCTGGGCCCAGTAGGTATGAGATGCTGATTGGGTAGTGGTCAGACAACACCCAAAAGGGTGAATGGTGGCAGCTAAGATACCCGGAAAGCAAAAGGAGCTAGTCAGGAAATAGTCTATTCAGGATAGAGTGTTGTGGGGTGGAGGAAGTAAGAGTATTGTCGTTCTGTAGGGTTCAGAGTGTGCCAGATATCTATTGTCCCAGTACCACTCATGAGGTCTCTCAAGGCCAGTTGAGCTTGGGTTAACCCTGCTGTCCTGTTGTCTGAACAGTCTATGTCAGACTGGGATGCTAGATTTCCAGTCTCCTCCTAAAACAATTAGAATAAGAGGGTCAGAGGCTAGCAACAATAGTATGTGGGTAACAAATTGCGGTGAGTCCGTGTTTGGATCATATACTGAGCCCAGAATGATTGGGAAGGATTCTAGAGTACCATGTAGGGTGCAGTTCCTCCTGCCTTGAGGAAGTGCCGAGCCAAAACTTGCCCTACCAACTTCTCTGGAAGAGGGAGATGTCCTCGCTATGAAGATGGGTCTCCTACAAGTAGACTATCCCTTCCTGAAGTGTTGAAGGTGGTGTAAAATTACTAGTCTTTTATGCCTGTCTTGGGCCACTTTGATGTTCCAACTAATAAAGGTATATGGACCTCCCATTTGGTTTAGAGATATAGGTTTAGAGGGCACATTAAAAGATCAGGTCTTACCAACCACTGACTACCCCATATTGTGTGTAGCAAGGACCCATGTACCATTAGGGTGCAGAACTTTCCCACCCCGCCCACCCCAGAACTGAGATGCCAGCTGAGCACTAAGAGCATGTTAGTACCCCCAAAACAACCTGACATACCCCTAAACCCCCACCTATGTCTACTAAACCACAACAAATCCAGTAACATTCAAAACACAAAGACTTAACCACAATACCCCAGTTCTAATAACTGCACTACCTACTACACTTCAGCAAGTGATTTTCTTTCAGCTACTATAAGAAAACATATACCATACCCTCCTCTCCCCCAAACAGCACAGAAACATTCAACTAAGTGAACATTTGACTAATATTAATAAACAGACATTAGAGCAGTTGCAATCACACGGGAACTGCCTGGTGCAATTACCGGCCCACCTAGTGCATATTATAGTCAGAGTCGGCTAAGGGTGCTTACAAAGTCTAATTCAGATAAAAGTACCCCAGATTTAACATTGACCTGCGGTGAAAATTAGGCTTTCCCAGTCCATAAGACCACTTTTGTTAATACCCTGGGTCATTAGATTGCAAAGGCCAAGTACAAAATTTCGGACCCCCCATAGCGCTGGACAAGGCTAGTAGTCATGAAAACAAACATCACAGTAGCCTCAAAGGTCCAATCTTGGGGTAGAGGTCTAAAGTTCACAGAGAAAGAGTCCACTATTCTATGCCATGAGCACTGCACTGCGATGGGAGACTATTCCATGGCCTAGTTGAATTAAAGACCGAGATAACCCACAAAGTCCGGTGGAGCCCATCCAGCTAACTGCCATTGGGGATAGATACATAGGCCTATTCCAGGGTGGTGTTCAGAGAAGTGCAGCAGATGGGACGTCTGAGGTATGCCGGTCAGAGCAGAGGGGCCATGACTGATAGCTCACAATACCAGTCCAGGCAGATAATAAGGTGGAATATTTAACCAGGACTAAGGCCTCAGCCCAAGCCAGTGGGGAGAGGTAATGGGGCTCACTACTCGAGAATGAGATATACTCATTACTAAATACTCACTTCGCCCTTTGCAGACAAGCTTCCAGATAATAAAACTGTGGAATTAAGAGAACAGTCACTTGAAAAGCTAGAGAATCTTGAGTTCCCGCTGCCTGCACCAGTGTCTCATATGAGATCTATTGGTTAGCATGCTTGACTTGTAGAACAGTGGGGTGTCGAACCCTGAAAGAGTTTTCCCTGCCGCAATCAGCTTGGAGACAGTAGGTTGTAGCTCCTGCCTTTGGTGCGCACTGATTATGGGATGTCCTGAGAGATCTGCAGTCTGTGTCCTTCCCACTGCAGCTCCTGAATTTCTTTGACCTTAGCCAAAATATGTTATTTGTCTTGGAAGTTAAGCAATTTAAAGATCATAGGTTGAGGGAGAGACCCTGGTGGTGGTGGTGGGGGTGCAGTGAGCAATGAGCCCGCTCAATAACATAGGTGTTGTTGTTTGGAGAGGGCCCGAGATTTTCTCAAAACTTTTGAATAAAAGCACAGGATTATTGCCCTCTTCTCTTTCCAGGAGTCCAATAATTATTATATTATTGCACTGACTGCACCCCTCTAAGTCCTCCAGCTTTTCTTCCAGGTGTCTTAAACTTTGCAGCATAGCATGGAGTCTTGATCCATTTCCCTTTCCAGTTCTCTACAGATGTGATCCTGGCTTCAGAGTAGCTGACTCTAATGGAGAGGAGTTGACAAAGAGCAGATTTTCTGGAGATCTGCTGAAATTGCAGAAATGGTCTCCTGCATGGGTTGCATTATTTCAAGAAAGTGCTCCTCCAAGAGTACAGTACTGATGGTATGAGGTTTGCTTGAGCTGGTGGGTTGTGATTTAGGCCTTTTGTGGCCTTGTCCTTCTTAGGTGTGGGGTGGGGAGAGTGGTGCTTTTTTCATTTTGATTTACTCCGACACAGAAACTTGAACAGCGGGTCCCCTGAAATGGAGTTAGGGAACCAGGTCGCAGTCCCAGAGCTGAAGGCTGAGATAATTAGGTTTTTATTGTGGGAGTGGTGAGGAGAAACAGAGGTAAGCAGCTCTCTCTTAAGCAGCCATCACGTGACCTCGTGGCCAGGTAAACTTAGGCAGCCCACCCTCAACCAGGTCAGAGTAGCTAGCATGGTGGAAAAGAAGGAAGTGTTATAGACAGATATTCCTGAGGTCATTACAAGGGGTAAATCAGAGGAAGGAAGGAAGGCAGCAAAAGAAAAAGACCAGGGGTGGAAATAGAGAACAGGAAGGCAAGTGCAGATGTACAGGAGGGAAGGCTGGGAAACATGGACAGATATTTCCAGGCATGTTGCAAACGATCAAGGCTGAGGTAAAGGGCCAAGGGAGAAAAAGAAAAACAAGGTAGGAAGGAGGGAGCAGAAAGACAAGGGTAGAAATCAAAGGGCACAGGCTGCAACACATGGACAGCCATGTATGCAAATGCCCACAGTTTGAGAAACAAAATCCCATACCTGGCAGCCTTGATGGCAGAGGTGGACCTGGACATAGTGGAATTGCGAGACATGGTACACTGGAAACCATATCTGGGAAGTAAATGTACAGGTACACTCTACACAGGATGGAGAGGAGGGCGAGAAGAGGCGACCTATATGTCAGAGAAGGTATTAAAGTGACAGTAGTTCAGGGAGACGGGGGAGGCCGAGGCAATGTGGGTCACACTTGAGCCAGGAAATGGCACAGCAATTCACACAGAGTGATTCTACAGGCTCCGGAACAGAAGAAGGAGGTAGACAGGGTAATAATGGAGGTAATACACAGGATGGAGGCAAGGAGGAGGTACTGCTGCTGGACAATTTTAACATGCCAGATGTTGACTGGACCATCCCGGCAGTGGCCTCAGACAGGAGCCAAAACATCACAAAATCCTTGCAGGGGCAGGCCTCAGGCAGTTGGTTCAAAGCCCACCAGGGACAAGGCAATTTTAGACTTTGTGCTGACCAGTCGAGACAGGATGAAGAAATCCCAGGTGGATGGGCACCAAGGGTCCAGTGACCACCATACAATGTGGTTCAACAACAGTACAGTGTGGAGAATTACACAAAGACAAGGTCCTGGATTTCCAGGAGGGTGGACTTTGCTAGGAATGGGAGAGGGATCAAAGAAGCCCTGGCAAGGAGAGATCCAGGGGAGGGGTCAAGGCCAGTGGGCTCACATAAAAGATGCCATGGTGGAGACGACAAATCAGTGCTTAGGATGAATAACAAGGAAAAAGGAGGAACAAATCACTATGGTTCACAAAGGAGGTGGAAGAGAAAGTGAGGGACAAAAGGGGGTTTTCTGTGAAAATACAAATAGACTTGGAAAAGGATAGGGGTGGCTACAGAGGAGAAACAGTAAAATGGGGTGGGGCAAGACATTTCATAGATGCATTAGTGATAGAAGGAAGAAGCCATGGGAGGGATTATAAGGTTCAAAGAGGAGGAAGGTGTGCAAGGTGTGTGTGTGTGTGTGTGTGTGTGTGTGTGTGTGTGTGTGTATAGAGGGTGGCCTAGAAAAGCATGGATACTGAATGAATACTTCTGTTTGGTATTCACAGCAGAGGAGGATGGACAGTGACCACAACTAGGTAGTAGAAACAATGGGGAGAGAGGTAAATACAAGTCCTTTTACAAAGGAGAGTCCTGGAGGAACTCACAAAACTGAGGGTGGACAAAGTGACAGGACCAGATAATATACACCAGGATATTAAAGGAATTAGGGATGATGCTAGCAGCACCGCTGGTGGCCCAGTTTAGTGAGTCACTTAATGCAGGAGTGGTTCCAGAGGGACTAGAAGGGGGCAAATGTAGTCCCTCTTCTCGGCAAGAGTGGTAGCTGCTGGGAGGCGGAAACTATAGGCTGTCAGCCACCTCAGTGGTGGGTAAGATTATGGAAGCGGTGCTTAAGGAAAGAATTGTGGAGCAACTGGAAACCATGGGAGCACTGGATCCAAGGCAGCATGTATTCATATCAGGAAGGTCATGTCAAATGAATCTGATTGGCTGTTTTGACTGGGTGACAAAGGAGGCGGATCAGGGAGGTGGTGGATATTACCTACCTTGATTTCAGCAAGGCCTTTGACACGTACCACACAGAAGACTGGTGAACAAGCTAGGTAGCCTGGGGTGGCCACAAAGTGGAAAACTGGGTTAGAAACTGGTTGAGGTACAGGAAGCAGAGGGTGGTAGTAAATGGGATCAAGTCCGCGGAAAGGAAGGTAACCAGTGGAGTGCCTCAAGGATCAGTCCTGAGGCCAGTCCTTTTAACGTCTTCATCAGTGATATTGCTGAAGGGGCTGAAGGGGAGGGTCTGCCTATTTGCAGATGATACCAAGATCTACAAACAGAGTAGACACTCCAGAGGGGACTGAAAACTGAGAGGGACCTGGGAAAGCTAGAACATTGGTCCAAATGTGGCAATTAAAATTTAATACAAGAAGTGCAAAATCATGCACCTGGGGTGAAGAAACCCTGCAGAAAGCTACATGATGGGGAGTGCTAACTGTCACCAGGGAAGAAAGGATTTGGGATAATCATCTCAGGTGACCTAAAGGTGGTCAAACAGTGTAAAAAGGCTGTGGAGAGGCCAGTGGGATGTTGGGGTGCATAGGAAGGGAATCACTAGCAGAAGAAGGGAGATGGCAATGCCATTGCAGAAAAAATGCTGGTGAGGCCTTATCTACAATATGTGTTCAGTACTGAGGACACATCTCGCAAGGACTTAGGGTGGAAGCGGCTCAGAGAAGGTCAACCAAGATGGTGTGGGGCTTGTATTTCTAAATATATGAGGAAAGATTAAAATACCTCGATATGTATACACTGGAAGATAGGAGGAATGGGGGGTATTTATTTATTTATTTTAATTTTGGTAACCTAGTAGGCCCACTGTGTCCAGTAATGGGTCCCTTTTCATGGGTGGCCCAGAATTAATTACAGATACATCGAAATATAACATTTGCAGAAATCACAATAAACAGTAGTTTACATTGCATGGAATGGAGAACAATTAACATACAACACATAGCAATATTTGTTAATACACTTTCATATTTTAGTGAATACACCCACTCACTGACAGAATTTTTGAGTGAATAGGACCATGGTAGTGATGTCAGTGGTGGCAAGTGCATTGATTTAGCTCCAGCAGGTGAGCCTTAGTCCCCTTTTAAATCCCCTTTAATGGAGTTGCACTCCAGGAGATTTGTTGGCAGCACATTCCAGAGGGAGGTATGAGGCTGAGAATGTCCGAGACCCTTAGGTGGACATTGCTCAGGGAACCTGAGGAGCTGTTCACTTGAGGACCTTAGTGTCCTGCCATTATATTTTGTTCTCAGCAACTCTACCAAACTCGGGGGTACTAGCCAGCCTGAACTTGTAGGCTAGGCATAGAGATGGATATTGTAATCTACTTCAAGGTGTGCCAGGACAGAGCTTGGAGGACCTGACAATGATGTTCTCTTTCGGAGTGGGGCCCTGTCGCAAACCTGCAGATCCTACGGTACAGGGTTCTGAGCTTCGCATCTCAGTGTTTTTATTTTTTTTTATTCTTTTCTGCCACCAGGCACGAACCATCCACCCAGGTCATGGCCCTTCAGCTGCCACTCCCACATTAGTAGTGACTCCTGGATACCCCTGAATTACCCCCAGGGCGGGGTTGCAGCACCGCCCCAAGTGCCGCAGACAACGGGATAGGTCCAGGAGCTGACCTGGGAGCTCATTAGAGAGGAGGGCAGGCATCATCCTGGCAGCTGACAGCTTGTTTTTCCCCTATAGGCGGGTGGGGGCAGGATGTGCAATGACAACCAGCCCCGCTCCAACCCCGAGCTTGCTAGGCGCTGCACTTGTGGTGCTACTCAGCCTCCACTGGGTGTCCCCACAGCACCAAACACTCACCCACCCTCCCCACCTAGAGAAGGAGAGCAGTCGGGGATGCTCAATCCTTCTCCCCTGGCCAAGCCCTCCGATGACCTGGGTCTGCACTCCAACCCAGTCGCCAGTGTCGCAAGCAGAAATCCAACCACTGTGCCAATGGGCCAGTGCTACATCTCAGTGTTTTTAACAGAGAGCAGTACAGGAGAACCATAGAATAGGGCGGATAGTGTGGAGGGGTTGTGGGATAACAGATGGACCAGACACTGAACTTCAGGTTCAACACACAATCTCAGTGCGATGTTTATTCAAAACACAGGAAATAAGCTTCTGCAATGCCATATTCCTTCTTCAGTACATCAGTTTGCAGCAACAGACTATGTATGTCCTTTTCTGCACTAGCGGCACCTACTGACACTGATCTCTGGTTTAACCATTTTAGAGAAAACCCTTCATCCTTATGTGGGCCTTGCTTGCTTGGGTAGTGGGTGCTCAAAAGGAAAAAAAAAAAAAAGCTATAAACAAAGGACCTCAGTGCAGAAACACTGAAAAGGGTTACCCCAAATGGCATTGGCAACAAATCAAGTTTCAAAGAAATACAACATCATACATACTTTCATAATGCAAAGCATCATGTGATATATGCAAATCAGCATGACATATCACACTTGTTCAATTTACAGCAATTTACATGCATTTTAAATAACACAACTAACTTAATTTCTATAATAGTCACCTAGTACTTTTACCATTATCAAAACACCTAGTGCCATGGTATTTTCAACATTTACAGATTTCATAAACATAAGGAGGTGGGATATTCAGACATGCTTGCAGGCAGTGGCTCAAGCAGGCGCCAGTGCAGACTGCGGATGCACCAGGAGTGTGCTGGATGATATTCAATGGTGCTGCGTCATGGCTCAGCACTGTTGAATATGTAATAGCGGGCTCCACAATCGCGCATGGTGTAGTGGCACTGCACCACTGCAAGTGGCAAGAGAGGATCAGGGTATGCACCAGCGCATGTGCAGTTGCGCTTAGTGCAGGAACCATGATATTCAGCGGTGGATATGCAAATGGGGCCATAATGCATACAAGGTGCAACTGGGGCCATTAGCATGCCAATTATGGCCTCATTTGCATGCAGATGCATCGATCCCGGCGACTTGCGCCTGACGCCCTCCAGGCTGCCACTGTTGGGGACCGACACCCCTGAATAGCGTGGCAATGTGCCCCAATGCCCAATCGCGGGCATATGTAACAAATAAACCAAGTCCAGTATCCGTGGTGGTCCAGTGGACCATTTCCAGCCGATCATGGGCATTAGTATTAAATACACTAAGTCCTATATCCTGGTGGTCAGAGGACCACTTCCAGCCAATCGCGGGCATTAGTAGTAAATAAATAAAGTCCTATATCCCTGGTGGTCAGTGGACGCTTCCACCAATCACAGGCGTTAGTAGTAAATAAAATAAGTCCTATATCCTGGTGGTCCAGTGGACGCTTCCAGCCATTCACGGGCATATGTATACTAAAACAGTTTAAATTAACCCAGGGTGTCCAGCAGTACCCCTCCCACCCACCCACTCATTCACACCCCAGCTCCACCCCAGTCAGTGGGAGGCAGCAGCTCCCACCCGCCAGCCGCCCTGCCACCTGCCAACTGACTGCATACAGTATGGCTGTCGCCCATTGGTTCACACCCGTGAGCCAGTAGGCATGCAATTTCATACCGTGCTACACAGTCCAGATATGTGAATGGATCCATTCACATATCGGGACTGTGTAGCACAGGTATGGTCTGCACACCCACTGGCTCATGCTGTGGGCCAATGGGCATACAGCTGTATTATACACAGTCAGTTGGTGGGCAGCTGGGTGGCTGGTGGGTGAGGAGCTGCCGCCATCGCTGACGGTGGGGAGCAGGGTGATGGGGCTCAGTGGGTGGGTGAGGGGTACTGCTGGACCACCAGGGTTAATTTAAGCTGTTTTAGTACACGATGCCCGCAATCAGGCTGGAAGCGGTCCACTGGACCACCATGGATATAGGACTTTATTTATTTAACACTAATACCCACGATTGGGCTGGAAGCGGTCCACTGGATCACCAGGGATCTAGCTACTGGTACAATGCCTGCAATCAGGCATGGGGGCGTGATGCCCGGCGGACCCTGGCACAGGAGCTCGGGTGGCCACCCACGGCTGGTGGCTGCCATGTTCGCCCTGCAATATGGCAGCTCACCTGTGGGTGGCCGGCCCTTATCCCTATTTCTTTGCGGCTCAACATTGAGCACCAGTGTGTGCACAAGTAGGGGTTGCACCCAGCATATCGCTGCACATCCCAGGCAGAATATCAGGATGTGCGGAATATGCATGCGCAGCCCCCCTGCACTACGCGCCGCATACATCACTGGTGTGCCCTGGAGCATTAGGGTCTGTGGCTCAACATCCCCTTTTGAATATCACACTGGGTGCATCAGTGGTTGCGATGCGCAACCCCTTTGAATATCCCACCCAAGGTATATATATTGTCAGTGTCAGTGGCTCAGTAGGTAGTACACTCACCTCTGAGACCAGGAGGCTGTGGGTTCAGGTCCCACATCTGGCACTTGGGTTAATTTTCCAGTACTGACACTGTAGTGCAGCATGAGAGGGATGCTGCACTTCTGAGGTGCTGTCTTTCAAATGAGATGTTAAACCGAGGTCCCATCTGCCTGGATTGGTGGTAGTCCAGGTGGATGTTAAAGATCCCATGGCACTTATCGAAAACAGTAGGAGAATTTCCCGGTGTCCTGGCCAAATTTCCCTCATTCACTAAAAATACCACCAACAACTAATCTGGTTCAAGGTCAGTTGGCATTCATCTGTATTCCCCTCCCGGGTCGTGCCTGAAAATAGGCAGAATTTGTCTAGTGCACTTACCGGTCAACAAAAACTAAATAAATAAAATAAAAAATAAATATTATGACATAGTGCTATTGCATACTAAATCCAACAACGATAAACACAACCTGTTTTACATATGCTTGGAGGTCACAACAATAACCTCCCTGTATGAGGACCTGGGAGGAAAAGTTAAATTAAAGAGGACATTATAGTATAGTCAAGAAAGGGAAGGGGTGCCCATAGGTTGCCAACCTTATGGGCCAGAAATTGTAAAGGATAGATTTGGCTAAGAATAGAAGAACTGCTACAACAGATTTAAGAAAAGGTTGGTCCACAAGGGTGGCAGGAGCTCCCTGTCACATATCCCCCAACCTTTAGAGGGAAGCAGTCATTGCAGACTGCTTACCACCTTTCTGTCCCAGGAAGGGATGGAGCTTCCACCACCCATCTTCAGAAAGTCTGTCTCAGGGTCTCTATTAAAGATAAACATTCTATCATAAACATAGTAGATATCATCATTCTTTACCCTGAGTCATAAACACATTTCTCAACAGAGACTCACAATACCTTTCCTGAACTATCTCCTTTTAGGGAAAGTCGTCATATTTCTTAACCAACAATCTGGATGGCTGTAAAGTCCAGTACCATAGAAAGACTTTCTCTGGGGTGAGTAATTAACTACTAACCCCACCAGACATATCAGTTTTAAACAGGGCCCAGTCCTAGATTCAACCCCTCTACATAGACCCACTATGTCTCTTGATTCATTCATTTCACTTGCTACTGATACAGACACCTGAGGGTAGACACTCTTTTGGTGTTATCCCAACACAGGTTCCTATCCATTTTCCACCCACCTCCTCCTTTGTAGGTTTTCATCAAACAAAAATAAAACACATGTACCACCTCCTTGACCTTAACATACTGTAACATTTTGGCAATATTAGCATCTTTAGCCTGCAGTATACACATCAATACTGTTAATAGATTTTAACTACATCAATACAAGAAAAGTCCCTTCAGCCACATAGGCTTCTTCTTGCTTGCTTTGAGTCTTTAATTCCTGCACAATATCACTATGTGCAGTCTTACCTGGGGTCTCACATTCAAATTCCATACTTGCATCTCCGACCTCCAGCAGGTAGCATCTTGGGAACAAAGAAAACAAAGGAATATTCTGCTCAGTCAGGGGTCCTCCTCAAACTGATCCCATGAAAAATCCTCCTCTCTTTATCCAAACCCTCCAGCAGGAACCTCTCAAGCACCTGGCACCAGTGCTCCACCTCTCTGAGTAGTCGGTCTGCCTCCAGCCATTACCCACTCATCCAGTGGATCATCCTCATCAGGGTCTCCACCTCCTGGGTGTTGTCTCTCACACCTCCAGTCTGCCTCGACCTGCATCTCTTCATCGTCTTCAGGCTTGGCCTCCAAGCTCCCAGGTCCAGTCCAGGTAGCTTCTCACCATCTGTCAGCCATGGTTCTGGTCAGAACTTGACAGACTTTCTTCTCCAGGTTCTCCTCTGGAAGCTCCTTGTGCATCAGTCCACCTGGGATATCTGGGTGATATCCACCAAAAATGTCCCTCTTTAGCCAATCCAGATGCTTCCTGTAAGTTATCCACTTCTGACACCAAGTATGTGGAGGTTGTGGAATAAC
The DNA here is from genome assembly GCA_016271365.2 of Neoceratodus forsteri. NCBI lineage: Eukaryota > Metazoa > Chordata > Ceratodontiformes > Ceratodontidae > Neoceratodus > Neoceratodus forsteri. The sequence continues at coordinate 742,892,722 of CM028133.1, read as the reverse complement.
AGATGGACCAGACACCAAACTTCAGGTTCAACACACAATCTCTGCATGATGTTTATTCAAAATACAGGAAATAAGCTTCTACAATGCCATATTCCTTCTTCAGTACATCAGTTTACAGCAACAGACTATGTATGTCCTTTCTTGCACTTAGCCAGCACCTACTGACACTGATCTCTGATCTAAACATTTTAGTGAAAATCCTTCATCCCTAAGTGGGCCTTGCTTGCTTGGGTAGTCGAGTTCAAAATGAAAAAACAAAACAAGCTATAAACAAAGACAGAGGAGGCAGTATAGCGCGGTGGTCTAAGGCTCCAAGCTGCAAATCTGGTGACATCCAGCAGACCAGACCTGGGTTTGAATCCACAGCTTCCACTTGCATACTGTGTGACCTTAAGCAAGTCACTTAACTTCCTTGTGCTCCCAGACTGCTTGCTTAGTGTGCTATTCCTGGTTAAACAACTAAAAAAAGAACCTTAGTGCAGAAATACAGAAAAAGGGTTCCCCAAAGGCACACTGGCAACAAATCAAGTTTAAAAGAAATACAACATCATACATACTTCCATAATGCAAAGCACCACGGATATATGCAAATCACCATGACATTTCATACTTGTTCAGTTTACAGCAATTTACATGCATTTTAAATAGCACAGCTAACTTAATTTCTATAATAGTCACCTAGTATTTTTGCCATTATCAAAAATACCTAGTGCCATAGTATTTTCAACATTTACAGGTTTCATAAACATAAGGGCCCAGATATTCAAACTGCACCCAAAATATGGCAACAGGAGAAAGCACAATTCAATTAAGCATATATGCTAACAGACGATATTCAAATATGGAGCAAAACAAATTGCGCTAAGCAGCCAACGCCTGAATATCGCATAAACTGCTTACAGCTAACCAGGAAGGGGAAGCTGAGCAGGTTGCGCCATAGCGCAATGCTGCTAGCCCAGCTGAGCAGTCCAGAGGTACCATAGCACAAGCAGAGCCCCCACCCCAGCAGAGCAATGGAACTGCACAACCAGGGAGGCAGGCTGGGGCCCACGCCAGCCATGCCACACATGGGCACAGGAACACACTGCAGAACCAACAAGACACCCGCACACCCCAAGCACAGCATCACTGGGGAGGGATGGATGATCCACTGGCCCATGGGGACAAGCCAACAAAGCACAGCAGGGCCATGATGCCCCAGCAAAACCACTGGCAGGCTGAGACTGCCACACACAGGGGTTGACAACCACAGTGCACATCAGCCCCCCGTCTGCACAGCACACCCTGCACCGTGACCCCAAGACACCACCCATGTGCAGTGACTGTCACTGCAGTAAACACCATGCATCTCCCCGGCACACGTCAACCTCGTGTAGCATAGAACCATACAAGCCAGACACCCTGTGCACCCAGCAGTGGGCGGCAGCAGATAGCAAGACTGACAGAAAGTCACTGCCACACTGGAGACACCTCCCCATGCACACACACACACACACACACACACTACCGGACCATACCACCCCAGATGGCATGCACACCACTGCAACTGAGCAACCATAGCCAGCTGCAAATCAGAGACCACCACAGTATTCATAACAATATATATATATATATATATATATATATATATATTGCAAAAGAAAGTAGAACAACAAGAACAATAACAAAACTATTTACAGATATTTACAAGACCGGGGGTAGGGGTACAAGGTAGGGGTGGGCAAGGGTGAGGGTGAACAACTGGGAGAGGGAAGGCAGGTGGGAGGGATGGTGAAGTGGGAAGGAGAAGCCTGTCTAATGCCTAGCAGGCTGGTCTTCAGCTGCCTGGTGCTGTCTTGGTTGGCTGTGCTGTCGCCGAGCCACGGTGCTGAATGTCCCTCAGGATGTTATGGTTTTCAATGGACACCCTGGTCAGCTGGTGGAGGGCACTCTCAATTCTGCGTAGGACACTGAGGCCTAGGAAAAGGAATACAGTCAATGGCTGTGACTGTCCACAACCCTGAACACCACCCATCCTGCAAGGCATATAGCCCAGTGTCCTCACCTGTGATGGTATGCACCCACCCACAGTGACCATGCACATGACATGCCCAACCAGGCGGCACCAGCTATGTGCACCACTGCACACACACACACTGCCCATGTCCATCACAGCACAAACAAGGCTGTCAAGTGATGTGGCAATGTGGTGGGATGCCAGTTCCACAGCCATGTGCCTAGTGCATGCATGGACCACCAGTGGCCACACACAGATGTGCAGTGACACTGGACAGTGATGACTGTCACCTGTGTCGTGCATGGTTGTGTTGTCCATGGCTGGTGGTCATGCCCACCCTCCAGCATGCAATAGCATCCATGATGTAATGATACTCACACTCATCAAGCAGCTGTGGCTGCTGCTGCTGCTAATGCCCACCCTCCATCACCTCCGTCCGCCACCTGGGCTCTGCCCGGCCCTCCTCAGCCCGTGCCTGCATCCTCTCTGCCAGGCCTGTGGGTGACAAATGTTGAGGAAAAACATCAGCGTGACTCCAAAGCAGACTGCCCCTGCCCCAGTGAGTGTGCCTGCCCACACAGCCAGACCCATGCATCTCACACCTGCACACACCGACACAGCCAACCATGGCAGAGCCATCCCCATGCACAGCCACCAAAACACAGTCACACCCCTCACGGAGAATACAGGTGCATAGATGGTACACCCACCTGGCCTAGGCACAATGCCCCTCCTCCAGCACGTGACCTTAGGTGTTGCAGCACATCTGGCTCCCTCCTGCGGAGGTCACTGAATCTGTGCCTGCACTGCTCTGCAGACCGGCACCGCCCTGTGACCCTCACCAGGTCAGTGGCCACCTGCAGCCAGACCTGGGTGCGAGCCATGGTGAGGAGCTTCTCCCCATACAGTGCCACATAGTGGGGCTCAACCAGAGCCACCAGGTTGTCCACCTCCACTGGCTCCATTGGGGTGCTCTCCTGCGTGCCATAGTTCGTGTTGTACAGCAGGCAATATGGCGCCCCACAGTAGCGGCAACCCACATGGAAATGTTGCACAATAGACCACCATAGGTTCCAATCGCTGTTCGTAACAGCGCCTGTCGATTCACATAAGCACTGTCACCAAACAGCGCCAATAGGGCCCATACAGCAAGCCGAACAGCGCCAGGGGCAAAGGTCGGACACCAGGTCAGGGGTCTATGACGCAAGGCCACGCACTAGCGCCATCTGGCGTCTCACGTATCCTGTGCGACCGACCACCTGCGTGCCAGTGCCATAGTGGACTATTGCGCAGTAGTGCCACAGCGCCATATGGTGCCCAGTGCTGTAGCGCCACTGGCACAATGGTAGCCATGGCCTGAATTGCCGATCGTTACAGCACGTCATCAGCCGCAGACGGCCTGCATAAGCTACCTGGGCATACGCAGTGTACCACACAGTCACAGATCTGCGCCATTGGCTCAGCGGCTCAACCAGTATGCGCCAAGCGCGTAGTGCGATATTCAGCCAACACATGCAAATCATCTGATCAGCCATTCAAAGGCGCGGTGGCGCGATTTGCATCTCATTACAGTTGCTCCACTCCTAATTTGCATGCATTGCGCTTATAAATGTGTGACATTGGGCTGCGCTGGCCAGATTCGGTTACTGCAGGTGAGAGGTGGGTTGCATTCTGTGGGATGTTCTGGACAATGGGCATGGGATAACGCTGTAGACCGCACAGTGACAGGTGTCCACTTCACCCATACAGATCGCCATGACCGAGCACAGCCAAGGTGAGGGTGAGGATGGTGGGCGAAGGAGGGGAGGAGGGGCCCAACTTCACCATGGCAGAGACAGAGGCCCTCTTCCAGGCCTACCTGGAGGAGGAGTCACTACTGAGTGGACAGTGGGGCACCCCTCAGGCCCGTGCGGCTGCATGGGAGGGGTAGCTCGGGCAGTGAACCTGCACGGAGCCACCAGCGCTCCATGCAGGAATGCAAAAAGATGGGGACAGACTGCAGGAGGGTGAAGGAGAAGGTGGCAGCCCTCAGAGGCAGCATGTGCTGGCACTGGCGGGGCCAGCTAGCGGTGGTGGAGCTGACCCCGGCTGAGACGACTGGCTGCATCAATGCAGCGCAGTGCTATGAGGCGTACCAGGAGGTGGATTCCAGACAGGTGGAAGCCTATCACTGCGGTATGACATGGTGGTGGTGTTGGGGGAAGGTTGTTCACATGCACTCACATGTCCTCTCTTTCTGTTACAGATCCTGTTCATCTTCAGGGGCGGTGGTGGTGGGTCCAGGCAGTGAGGAAGACCTGCTGGACATGGAGGAGGGTCCATCCACCTCTGTCACCAGCCAGCATGCACTGCCAGCATGCACGCTGGGCTGCCAACTCTGGTGTCGGTGAGTCGGGTGTGGGGGTGCACAGCCTGTGTCTCAAGCAGTCTGGCATGCAAGCATGCCAGCACGCTGTGACTGTGGCTGTACGTGCCTGCACCATTGATGATGCAAGGACTGCAATGGGCAGTGACATGTGTGTGTCCCATGATGGACACACAGCAGGCAACACATGCCCTGGGCCTACCTGGTTCCAGCGTGTGTGCCAGCATGTCAGCACAGTCCCAGGCTGTGCCTGTCAGCACCGTGGGGCAGCACGGTGGCTGTGCAGGTGTCTGGCACTGTTGCGGCCACAGCAGTGGAATGAGTGGTCCCTGGGGCCAGCAGTTGGAGTAGCAGCAGCAGTCACCCACCAGGTCTGGGGGTACAATGTCCAGTGGTGGCACATGCCCACCACCCTTTGATATGCCCATTCCTGGTCCCGGTGAACAGCACCCACCCTCAAGGGGTGTTGAGCATCAGGACCTTCCACACCCTGGGGGACAGGATGCCGTTGTGGCAGAGTACCCATTTGAAGAGCACAGCCACCTGCTGCGGGGAATCAGTACAGCAGCAAGGTGGGTTGCAATGTGTGGAGGCACTGTGTGCGGCTGTGGAAGCGGCACAGCAGGGACTGTGCTCTGGACCGTGCAGAGATGGTCCATGCGGATGGATGTGACCGCCACCATTGACAGGCAGACCCAGGCATTGTGGCTGTCGTGGCTGCGTGGACACACAATCAGGTGCTCCTGTACCGCACACCCCACACAATCGCTCTCACTCCCGTTCCGGCATCGTGCGACACCAAGCCTGTCGATGCGGGTTCTGCTAATGGGCATCCCAAGCACCCTGGTGCAGGTATATTTGGCATCCTACAGACCCCTGCGGACAAGGTTCGATCGTGCAGTGGGACCCCTGGTAGTCCATCGGTGCCACCCCATGTAGCCCCTGCTCAGCCTGCCAGTGCTGTTGGGTCATGGCGGGGCTGCCACGCATCCGTGGTGGCTGTGGAAATGGTGCAACATGACCAACCTGTCTCCAGTGCTGGCCCTGTCTGGTGCTGCCCTGTGTGCACTGTGCGTCATGGTGGGCAGTGCACTGATGGGTGCCCTACCCATCATGCCGACATACGGACCACCTGCACACCATCCCGACTGCTGTCCACAGGTGCGTGCATGATGATACCTGCATTGTACTGTACACCAAGGTGCAAGGGTGCCCAGCATCTGACACCGTGCTTGGACAGTACAGGTGGTGGGTGGTCTGTGGATCTGTGTGTTTGCGCATGTCTGTTCCTGCTCTGCTTGCACCTGCCCATGTCGCCTTTGTGCCTGGTGTGTTTGTGTGTGTGTGTGTGTGTCCATATGACTGTTCACCTCCTGATGGTGTGTTTGTGTGCCTAGTCCTTCCACCCCTTGCCATCATGCACCCTGGTGTGTTACTCTGTGTGCCTTTAGGTTGCGCCAGGACAGTGTTGTTTGCACATGCCCCTTGACTTACCTGTGTTGTGCATAATGCTCCTCCGTGATGGTGTCCCGGTGCAGCTGGGCCTGCCGGATCAGTCAGGGGTCCCGCCGTCCAGGGGGCTGCTCATCACCATCAACACCAGCGCCGCTGGTGTCCCTATCACTGTCCCCTCTTCAACCTCTCCGGCTATCCCACAGTCATTGGCCATTGTGCAGGATACAACAAGCCAGGAATATCCACAGGCCTTTGGGGGCTGTACTGTAGGGCACCTCGGAGGTCTCAGGCATCAGAGCGTGCCTTGAGCATCCCAAATACCAGCTCAATGATGTTGCGTGGCGGCATGTGCCTCATTATAGCGCTGCTGTGATGGGGTCATGGGGTGCCAGTACAGTGTGAGCAGCCAGGGGACGGAGTGGGTATCCGCTGTCACCTGTGTGGAGATAGTGGAGATCAGTATCATGTTCAGGTCCATATTGCCCATATCCTGTGTGCCACTACCATGGCACCTGTGGCATTCCACCCTTGCCCGAGTTTGCATTTCCTACATGCGTACTCACCCACTAGATGGCCTGTGGGGATGTCCCCACTCTCGAATCGATGGCACAGTGTGGACTGATGCCATATGAAGGCATCATGTGCTCCACCAGGGTGTGTGGCACAGACATTGATTATCGCCCAGTGGCATCACACACCACCTGGCAGTTGACACTGGAAGCCCTTTCTATTCCTATATGCGGCCCATCGGGACCAGGTGGTGTGAATGGCACATGGGTGCAGTCTATGGCCCCTAGCACGCCAGGCATACCTGCTACCCTGTGGAACGCCTGCATGTTTGATGTACGCTCTGTCATGGGTGCTGGGGAAATGGATATGCTCCGCAGCATGTGGCAGCAGTGTGCTGAGGAATTGGGTGAGGATGCGTGGCGTGGCCAACTGTGTGATGCCTGTGGTGTCCCCTGTTGGCCTCTGAAAGGTGCCCGTGGTGAGCAGGCACATGCAGGCTGTCACCTTGGTCTCCACTGACAGAGCATGACTCCGTCGTGAGGGTGCCTGCATCACATCACTGCACAGCTCACAGAGCCGCCTCAGTATTGCCCTGTTCAGGCAGTACCGACCCACGATCTCTACATCTGTGTACAGCTCAAAGCTGATGCGGCACGGTACTGCCTGTTGGGGCGGATCACGACGGGCCCATCCACGTGCCACGCCCCTGCACCTTGCATTCTCACCCCTCATTACAGCTTCCATGTGGAAGCTGCCACTGTCCATCTCTCCTGGCTTGTGCACCCCTGGCTGATGTTGCTCTGTTACCCCGCTGTTCTGACTGCTACTTCCACTGCACGGCACCCCGCTGGCCTCTGCAGCCTATGGCCCACACTGCTTCCCTTGCCTGCCCTGGCCTGTCACCGTCCGCTTTCTCTCTCTCTCTTCCCACTTGGCATCCCTGTAGCGTTCTTGCGCCTCTTCCTTGAGCCTTTTTATTTTGGCTCATTTCGGCTGGAGCACAACTTCTGGTTGTTCCATGTTATGCGCATGAAGCCTTTTGATATCGTGATTGCGCTCTTTATGCTGGATCCACCCTTCAGTTGTGCATGCCTTTCATTTGCATTGTGCTGTTGCTCAGCATGTTTCGTGGCGCAACTGCCTCCTGCTGAATATCGCAGAATGGCGACTTTGGACCTTGCAGGGTGTAACCTTTATTGCGCATGGCAACCCTTTGAATATCCGGCCCAAGGTATATTATGACACAGTGCTATTACATACTAAATACAACAATGATCAACAAAGTCTGTTTTACATATGCTTGAAGGTCACAAATAATAACCTCCCCATATGAGGACCTGAGAGGAAAAGGAAAATTAAAGAGGACACTGTAGCATAGTCAAGAAAGGGAGGGGGGTGCCATAGGTAGCCAACCTTATGGACCAGAAATTGTAAAGGATAGATTAGGGAGGCAGTATAGCGCTAGCTGTTTAAGGCTCTGAGCTGCAAATCTGGAGACCTGGGTTTGAATTCTACAGCCCCCACTTGCATACTGTGTGACCCAAAGCAAGTCACTTAACTTTCCTGTGCTCCCAGGTTGCACCTGTAAACATGCTTTCAGCTTAGTGTGCCACTCCTAATTAAACAATTGCAAAAAAAAAAAAAAAAGGAGAAGTCCAATCTTCTGGTTCAGTATCTTATTGAGCAGATCAATGTGGGCCTTGAAGGTGCAATCGTGGTCAAGGGTAATTCCAAGGTACTTTAGGGACTCAGTTACCTTGACCATTGTCCCAGTCAGTAGTGAGACAGCCAGTTTATTAGACCTGTTTGGGCCAAGGTTTTTGTCCTGAATATTGCCTTAGTTTTTGCTATTTAGGACAAGTTTATTTTATTCAGCCATCCCTCCAGTTCCAGGGGGTCTTTAGATAGCAATCTGTTCAGGTCATCAGGGTACTTTGTGGACCTGTATAGCACTACATCATCTGCGCACAGGGTGACTGTCGATCATTACAGAAAGTAAGCAATTCATTAATAAATTAAGAGAATAGCAGTAACCAAGGATTGATCCCTGGGGACCCCATCCTGTATTGGGCACTTATCTGATATGCTTCCCTTCCATCTAATTAGTTAGGACCTTCCCTGGAGATGGTCAGTAAACCATTGCATCACCAAACTATCTAGGCTGATCTGCTTTAGTTTTGCAAGGAGTAGTTGATGGTCTGCCAGGTCAAATGCTTTGGTGAGATCAATAAAGATCACACCAGTAAGCATTCCCTTATTAAGAGTAGAAAATATGTCCATGCTGAGATTTACTAAGGCAGTATTCATTCCATGATTCTTTCTGAAGACATGTTGGGAGGCAGTATATATGTTATGTCTCTCAATGTATTCCACTACCTGATTGTACACAGCCTCTTCATCACTTACTTAGTACAGATAGGAGGGATATTGGGCGGTAGTTTTTACTGATTCTTGGGGTCCACCTTTGTGGATAGCTGAGACCAAGATCACTTTCCAGAGAGGGAATGTTCCTTCTAGGAGGGATCTGTTGAATAGCCATGAGATTGGCACAGCAATGACTGTGGCAGCAATGTTTGGTAGCTTGGGTTCTAGTTTGTCATATCCTGCTGTTCCGTAGGTTTTGATCCCCTTAGCAATTTCAGGACCTCAGTACTGGAGATTAATTTGAAGTCAAAGTCTGGGGTGTTGGGACTACCTTTATTGGTGTCTTGTGGAGAATTAGTTGACCCAGGGCAGTAGGTCTTGAACTTATCCAGTTCTGTGAAGAACGTGTTGAATGCCTTGGAGTCATCAATAGGGTTTGTGTGCATGGTTCTTTTTGCTATAATGGCACACCCTTCTTGTTTGTTGCATCCCTTGATAAGTGGTATTAATCTGCCCCAGAATCTTTTGGGTTAGCTAGATTCTTTTACTGAATGTCCCGGAAATGTTGTTTTTATTTTGGCTTTTTTAACTCTGATTTTCATTTGTTTCTGAGTTCCTGTATTTCTGCCAGTCTGAGACTAGGTCTGAAGATTTAAATGTACCCCAAGCCCTGTCTCTGTCCCTCATGAGTTTCCTCAGATCACAAGAAAGCCATCTGGCTTCTTGTCCTTCGACTCTGATCTGTTTTTGTGGTGTTTGCTTATTAGCAGCAGACAAGAAGTTATTAATGAAATAATCAAGGGCTGTATCTGGTTAGGAGAAAATTTAATTTGATTCCAGTTGACCTCAGCCAGGGTATTGAGAAAGGAGCATGGGTCACATTCAGAGTAGTCCCTAGTCCAAAAGGTTCTGGGGAGATAGGAAATCATTTCTCCAAATACCGAATGTGGGTGAGTGGTTATGACTGGATATGATAGAGACCTTCAAGTATCTTAAAGGCTTGAACAAAGTGCAAGTGGGTGACCTCATTCAGTACAAGATCTGTACAAGGATGAAAGGGCACGATATGAGATTGCAGAGGCAGGATAAGGGAAATGTGAGGATGTTTTTCTTCATGGAAAGGGTGGTAGATGAGTGGAATAGCTTGCCTCAGGAAGTGGGAGGATTCAAGCATGCATGGGATAGATATAAAGGAACCCTAGATGAGGGTGAAGAGAGGCAACAGCCAATGATCAAGTAGGGTCAGCAGCTGCTGACTGCAGGCAGGAATGGGCAGACTAGGTGGGCCTAGCGGTCCTTATCTGTCGCCAACTAATGTGCCACTATGTATTTTCTAATATGATAGCTTTCCTGATTTCTGAGTTACGTTAAGGAGATATTTGTATTAAATTCTAAGTGGATTCATCACCTTTTCTTTTACTAGACCAGATCTTGCAAACTGGGTATCGTGTCTTAGTGATATGTTATATACACTATTTATGCATTTATTATAATTGATCTGCAGCCTTAGGATTTGTTTGTTTATCATATTATATGAACAGGCCATTCTCCTCATTAAAATAGACATCTGAAAATGCACAACATGTTCCCAATAAATAATTTGTCACATCATGAAGCATTGACATTTACCTAATCTACAGTAGTGACTCTAACTGACTAAATCAATTGGAACACCATAAATAAAAATAAACCTCTTTACCTCAATTTCAAAGCATACTTTCATAAAAAATTCTCAACATTTTGCTTTAATCACCAACAAAGCTTAAAACACACACAGTTAAAGACAAACCACATTAAAACAAAATACCTAATGTGTGACCTCCCACATTTCACATAACCTTCCACTGTTACATTACATGGAGAGGAAGCAATGGTTAAATCCAGAACCACAATAGCAACAAGGATTTCCATCTTATCCAAAACATCCACAATTAGAAATACACAAAATTTAACAAAGCAAAACATTATATTTTACAGGTGTGTGAAAATGTCATCAGGTGCCAAGTGGAAAATAATGCAATCCCACTGCAAACATAAATCCATCATTGAGATTAATTACAGTCCTACTCAGGTTTTAAAACTGTACCATGCAAGAACTAAATGAATTAGTAAGGAAACCTGTAAACTCAAACATAATTCATCGTGAGGCTCAATTTTCAAACTGCAAGAGCCACACAAATAGTTGATTTCACTTCCTCAGTGTTCAGCTGCTACTCAAACATAACAAAACATTTGAAACTGTTACATTTAGAGAGATACAGGCTTAACATTTTCAGATGCTTTAGATGAGAATCACAGTGCTCACCACAATGTAAAATCAAGCTTTCAACTAACATTATTACATGCTACTTGGCTTCCATCTTGGAAACTGCATGCTTATACAGTGAACTAATTCTGATTAACACCCACATGGACGTTTGAAAAACAATTACTTCATTAATTCTTTATAGCTCAAAGTCTCTGACAAAAACTTAAAATCCAGCTGTTTGCAACTACTCAGATATACAGTAATATAAAAAATAAACAGTAGTAAAGTTGTGCACTCTTAAAAACTGCATCTCAGGGTAGAATGAGGTGATAATGCCACTGGACCTTGGTCTCATGGTATTATCTTGTTTCACCTTGCACCAAAGCATTCTTTTTTCTTGTATACAAACATTTACCTTCACTTACACTATTTATAATGTTTTTTTCTTAATGAAACAGATAGTTAATCTTTCCCACATGTTTTTCCAACTACTCTTAATTTTGTGTTCATACAATATTTTAAGTTTTTTAATGTAAAGAACATGTAGCACAGTGAGTTTTGAGCTTACAGTTATGAGTGAATAACTATTGTTGTACTGTACAGTATCAAAAACCCAAGTAAAATATATATATATATAAAAATGCAATTATTTGTTTTATTTAACATTATCCATACTAGGACAACTTTGATTAAGTATCAAATCTACTGTAGTAGTAGCACTGTAGCAGTAGTAGATAGTAGTAGTAGTAGTACTGTTGTAGTAGTAGTGCAACTAGTATTATAAGTTTAATTGATTATTCATGATCCTAGATGGCCCTGCTATCCTAAAACCTACCCCTCATATACTAAGATCTTCTAGCCTACCATTACTGGAGCTCCCAAAGGCCAGGATAAAGATAGGCAAAGATTCTATGCATTCACTGCCCCCAAAATTTGGAACAATTTGCCCCAACCTCTACTTTCCTGCAAAACCATTAATCAAGTCAAAAACTCTACAAGGATGAGTTCTTCAAACCCCCACAATGCAGAGGTAACTGTTATTAACAAGTAAGACCACATATGACTAATGTTACGCCTCTTCCTCAATCTCCAGAGTGATCACAGCCTCCCTTCTCTCCTATCTCAAAGACAAGCTGTTTTCCTTTCTCACTCCTCCTCTACCTAGAATAACACCTGACTATAACCTGAACCCCATGTCTCTAACCAAATGCAGTTAATTCTGGCTATTTTTAGTTATCTTGCTGTTCAAATTGTTGACATCTAGTATGTGAATGGCATAAATGTCCATGCACATGGTATAAAATGTTAATCTGCCTCCTACCTCCACTGGCTACCTGCAAACTGCCTATAATCCTGAATCCTTTGGTTATTGCCTACTCGGTACTGTTGTTATTTACCTATGGCTTAACTGTATATTGTGACTCACTGTACTATTCTATGTATCACTGTATTATGTTTTGTTCTTGGAATGCTTTATTCCTCGGTTATCAATGACAAAGGGACTTTGTCTTAGTTGATCTAGCCGGTCATCAAAATTCAAATAAATAAATAAATAGAAAAGTTCCTGATTGGTTACTAGATCGGTCATTAACATATTAGAAGTGTCGGATCCAACTGCAAACTGATGCTGTGTGGCATGCACAACTCCATAATACAACTAAAACCTAAAACAAAACCTAAATAAACCCAGCAAAATAAAAGTTGTTATTGCAATTAGACAATTAACAACCAAAACTAGTAATTTCTTTGGATTAATGACAGGCTGGAAGGAGGTGGCCCTCGGCTGCACCTCAGGCCATGCATCCTCCCAACAAGTCATTAATCCCTCAGAAATGGACGGCTTTTCAGTCATTATTGCTTAAGTAGTAGTAAGATGGTAATACCATATGAGATATGTTGCAGCCCTAATGCATGTTGAACTCATGCAAAACCATACACTGGAAACATAGCACAAAGATAAGGAGAAAAACAAGTCATGTAATTACTGTATAAAATACAAACAGATAAGATATAAAAGTGCACATGCATGTAATGCTATGAAGTCTTTACAGATCCATATTTCATGACAATAGAATAATCTTAGTAAACATGCATAAAATGTTCATAAATGTCAAATATTATACCATAAGAACTGAACAATGCAATTAGGTATGCAGTACAAAGACATAAGTAGCTAATCAGAATAAAACTATGCTCTGGAGATACATTTGGCTTCCAGCAGATCAGTGATCTTACACTTTAGCCAAATGTTCACAGTGCCTTAAGGAATAAAGCTAGAATGAAACCATCTGGTTTTCCTCAAACATTGTCATCCACTTTTTAGTATTGGACACAACACTTAGTGTCAGAGTGGCTCAGTTAATAGCACAACTGCCTCTGGTCAGAAGGTTGTGGGTTCTAAGCCCAAACAAGGACTGGCTTCTGCCATAAACAGTGGCACTGAAGGTAGTACTACAGAGATGCTGTACTGTCAGGATGTCCCACCTTAGGATGAGATGTTAAAGCATTGTCTTGTCTGTCTTTCAAGTAGATGCTAAAGATGCTATGGAACTTCTCAAAAAAGTGGGTATAAATTTTACTGAAAAAAAACAAGAATGTAAAGCCCTTTTTAAAAATCAAGAAAAACAATCACATTTATTAGAAAAATAAAATAATGAAAAAAGAGAAAACAAAACCAAAATAAATATACAATTATAATCAAAAGCAGAAACAAGATAGAAATATTTTTGTAAGTGACATGTTTTACACTTCGTGCAATATTTATACACTGAGCTCACAGTGCCCATGCCTCCCTGCCATGTGGGGTCCCGCAGGCCTCTGTGCTGTCACCCACATTGTTTGTGGTGTACATGTTGCCATTGGGGGACATTGTAAGGTGAATGCGGTCTGAGTTTTCACTGCTATGCAGATGATACTTAGCTGTACATGTCCTTTGTACCCAAACAGGATACAGCGATCTCAGTATTTAACAACTGCCTATCGAGATCCAGGACTGGATGAATGCCAACTGGTTGAAGCTGAATCTTGGAGACTGAGGTTTTGTTGTGGACCGGGACTTTGAGTAGAGGGTCTCAGCTGGGTAGGCATCTGGACTTGTGCATGGATGATGCCAGCTGAGGTCCTCTGAACAAGTGTGGAGTCTGGGTTATTTTTGACAGGGGCTGACCCTAAAATTTCAGGCATCATCCGTCATCAAGACCTCATTTTACCAGCTGAGAAATATCACACAGATTAAACACCGGTTCCATCCAATGATCTGACATTGGTCCATGTCTTTGTGACTTCCTGCCTGGGTTACTGTAACACTCTAACCTAGGGCTATCAGGGGTTGATATCCACCATTTGCAGATGGTGTAGAATGTGGCAGCCAGGTTACTAGCTGGGCTTTCTCGATCTAGTCATATCACACCTGTGCTGTGTGAACTGCATTGGCTGCCAGTTCAATGGTGGATCACCTTCAAGGCCGGCTTACTGACCTATAAAGCCCTACATGGATAGGGGCCATACTACCACTGATGAGGGCTTGCTAGAGATTCCAGAGTTCAGTTGAAGACATCTGTGATGCAAGCATATGCTTTGTAGCCTCTACCCTGTGGAATTCTCTACCTCGTCTGTTTCGGGAGTGCCTGACTGTGGAGAGCTTCAAATCTGCACTGAAGACCTGTTTATTTAATCTTATGTTCTCCTCAAGTTGATATTGATTTGTTTTGCTTGTTATTAACTGAATTTTAATTTATGGTTTTAATACAGTTTAGATGTTTAATCATTGTCAAAGCACTTTGATACGAGTGAATTATGCTCTATAAATAAAGATTATTATTATTATTTGTACAGACAGAGCTTTCACATCATCCCTAGTGACTCATTCTATGAAAATCCAGAACATATTCTTCCATAAAGGTTTGTATTTTTCAAATCTGTAGGATCTCTAGCTTTTTACTGTGTATCGCTGTTAGAGTTCCCCTCACCTGGCATTCCAAGTCTGCAACATTCCCCATCTTCTGTTAGAGGATTAAATTTAATAACAGCAAATCATAAATTTAGGGCACTAGTGTCATATTCCCGATTTCAACCCCCAATCGATGTCTCATAGAAACAGACAGAGAAACATAGAATCTGCTGGCAGATAAGGACCACTTGGTTGTGTGACCATTTTCCCTGCCTACAATATGACTGCAGTTCATACTTGATCTCTGTCCCACATACACAGAGAGAAAAGGGCTATCCCAATTCTTTGGCTACTAACAGCCAAATTTCCTTCATAAGAGGACAACTGAAGAACAAGTGTTCATGATCTCAAGCTCCTAGTGACATCTTTCCCTGGGGCAGTGCCTCGCTTCTAAGCTCTTATTTGTAATGTTATTTTTCACATTCAAATACCCAAGACAAAGTGTCACAGTATGCCCTGTCACAAACCCACTTCTGGGGTCAGGTTCACTGAGCTCACAGTGCCCACCCTAAGTGCAATATGTGATGGGGGGACAGAGTACCCTCCTCATGTCCTTTAGATTGCTCACCGAGTCCGCGACTGCATATCTGTCATGAGGATCAAGTGTCTCTCTAATTCTGGATAAGGGTACAATACCAGTCTCAAGTCTTGTGGCCAAATCAGAACCCTTCTTGATTATTACACAAGGGGGAGACCCAGGCATCATGCTCTTGGGGTAGCAGTGTGTTCCCTGATTTGGCCTTCTTTCCCTACAGGACATACAACAACCTGGTTCAGAATCCCTGCAGACTCTTCCTGGAGACTTTTGTATTCTCCTATCTTTCCAGATCCCTTACAGACCCTTGTTCGATTTGGTTGCTGATGGTGACAAACCCTTAGCAATAACTGTTTGTCTGGATTAGTAATACTGTCCCACAACTGACACAAATTATAAATCTCACTCAGGCAGGATTTCTTTAGAAAAACAAATGTTTTGCTAAAATACTTAAGTAATAATCATACAGTTACAACTAAAAAAATCACTAATTTGGTCACAGAATACAGAAATGAAAAAATGGAAAAATATATGAAAATACACTATCACTGTTAGCTAAAGTCTACCTGAGATGCGTAGTGACTTGATGTCTGGAAGAATAAAGAAAGTTTCAGTTTCTTTGCTCTTGGCAACAGTTTTGTTCCTTGTATGTCAGGTGTTGTCCAAATGAAAATTATATCCAAATGCCCTGAGCTGAGGCTTTAAACACCTTCTATAACCTGCAGTGTCATCAATTATCCAGCCTAAAAGAAACAGGTCTATTTCTGCAGAGCAACTACTCTGTTTGACCAGGAGATGTCATTGTTCTGCTGTTTCCCAAATCCCAAGAATATCATGAATCCTGAGACATATAATTAACATGGATATGACATTTAGAGTTTAAGCCTTTTGAAGTCCCTGTGGGCAATTGACACCAGAAGATAAAATTCACAATATCCTGTCATAGTGGTCTCTTGCTGCTCAAATTCTGGCTAAAACATCCTGGGATTTTAACTGTCTTCCTCCAATTAAGTTACAGGGAGGATCATATATACTGTATATATAACAGAATTATACCTACAAATAATCACTGGCAGTTGTGTAGCTCACCACATCCTCCCTCCTAGACTGAATTTGTGGAACACGCACCCTAATGCATGGTAAGGTTTCACAAATTCAGCTACTGTTCTGATTGGTGAGATAGCCCTCTGTGTTAGTGCATTGGCCGACCTGGCCCTGTGGGTAATGGTCATATCATAGGCTCCAGGGAAATACTCCACCTTAAGAGATGACCATTTGTTTTTCCCACCTGAGTTAGCCACACCAGGGATTAGGATTGGTCTGTACCTCGAAGTGCCTCCCATAGAGGTACAGCTCTAATTTCTTCAGGGTCATTACCAGCGCAAGGCATTCCTTTTCAACTGTGGAATATGCCTGCTCCAGGGAAGTAACTTTTGCTAAGGTACACTATTGGGTGATCTTTTCCTGATTAGAGGTCTGACTGAGGACTGCTTCAATCCCCACATCTAAGGCATCTGTCTGGACTACAAGATGGTTTACTGTAATCTGGACTGGCCAACACAGTGCACTGCACAGTACCTCCTTTAGCCTGCAAGGCTCATTCCTAAGCTGGCTCCCACTTTAACTTTTGGGCA
Organism: Neoceratodus forsteri; assembly: GCA_016271365.2. Lineage (NCBI taxonomy): Eukaryota > Metazoa > Chordata > Ceratodontiformes > Ceratodontidae > Neoceratodus > Neoceratodus forsteri. The sequence continues at coordinate 742,875,666 of CM028133.1, read as the reverse complement.
TTCTTTTCTTTAGCAGGCCAGATAGGAGAGCTGCCAGGGTACTGTAATTTGGTACAAATGTTCAATAGTACCTGGTGGTCCCTAGAAAATCCTAACCTGCTTCTGGGTTTCAGGTCAGGGCCATGCCTCTATCGCCTCAATCTTTGCTTGATTGGGACAAAGCTGCACCTGCTCCACTACATGCCCTAGGAATGCCATTTCCACTATGGCCATCTTGCATTTTCAGCCTTGACAATGAGCCCTGTCCTCTGTATCCTGCTCAACACTTCCTTCAGGTGGGACAGGTGTTCCTTCCAATTGGTACCGAAGACAGCAATATCATCATATATGCCACCGCATACTCATCAGTACCATGTAGCACCTGGTTGCCCAACCTTTGGAAGGTGGCAGGGGCGCTCTTCATTCCAAAGGCATTGCCCTGAACTTGAATAATCCTATTGGAGTGAAGGCTGACTTCTCCTTAGCTCTGGTAGTTAACTCCACCTGCCAGTACCCTTTGTCAAGTCAATAGTAGTAAGGTATGTCGCCCCTCCCAACTTGTCCAGTTGTTCATCCGTCCATGGCATTGGGTGGGCATCAGACTTTGTGACTGCACTGAGTCCATGACAGTCCACACAAAAGTGAGTAGAGCCATCTGGCTTGAGGAACAAGGACTACAGGTGAGGCCGGGACCATAGGGATTCTGGATTACCCCTAAATCCGGTATTTCCTCCACCTCCTCCTAATATCCTTTAGGACAGCATCATACACCCAGTAGACTGTCCATCGGATGGTGTGCTTGACTCCGGTATCTATGTCATGTGTCACTAAGGAGTACATCCCAGCTTGTCTGTAAACAAAGGGTCAAAGTCCACTAAAACCTCCCTCACTTCCTGGGACTTTTCTGGGGTCAACTGTGGTGACAGTTTGATTGCCACCACAGAGAACTCCCACTTGCTTTCCTCTAGCAAGTCCGGTAGAGGTCTTCTTCATCCATCCCCTCCCCAGGACTACACACTGCAAATACCATTTCAGCCCTATCCGCATATGGCTTCATGTTGACATGGTACATTCTATGGGTATGTCTCCTGTCAGGCAGTTCTACAATATTGTTCCGTCATTTACCTGTTGGACTACCTTGTATGGTCCCACCCACTTGGCCTGCAACTTGTCCTTCCAGACAGGGATTAGGACCATGACTTCCTGACCTACACTGTTTGATTGAGCTCTGGCTCTGCAGTCATACCAGACCTTTTGTTTCTGCTGGGCAGCTGACAGGTTGCTCTGGGCTGCTCCCATTAGCTCCTTCAGGTTTTCCTTAAACATTTGGACATACTCCACTATGGGAGTTCCCTGGGTGGCATGCTTGCCTTCCCAGTCTTCCCAGATCAAGTCTAGGGGTCCATGCCCTACTTCCATATAAGAGTTTGAAAGGGAGAACCCTGTTGACTCCTGTGGCACCTCCCTGTATGTGAACAACAGGTGGAGATGGTATTTCTCCCAGTCCTCCCATGATGTTCAGCAAATGCTTGGATCATCAGTTTTAGGGTACCATTAAACCTTTCCACCAGCTTACTGGCTTGTGGATGATAAGGTGTCATGTGTCTGTACCACCCACACACACTTCATCAGGTCCGACATGAAGTTACCCCTATGATCACTGATAAACTCCTGTGGAAACCTGACATGGGAGAAAATCCTAGAAAGGCATCTGCCATTTTGTCTGTCCTAAGTGAGGAGAGGGCATCCGCCTTTGGGTATCAGGTGGTATAATCTACCACCATCAGGATAAACCTCTTCCTGGAGGAGCTTGGGGTATTCAAAGATCCTACAATATCCATTCCAACCCTCTGGAATGGCTTCTCCACATGCACAAAGGGAATTATAGCAGCTTTGGTTTTACTACCTGCCTTCCCTATTTGTTGCTTTCCAGTGACAATACCTGCAATATTCCTTCACCTGCTGGGTGAAGTTGGAATAGAAATTCTGGGCCAATCACTGCATGGTGCACATGATTTCCAGATGTCCAGACATGGGGATATCATAAGTGATCTTGAGCAACCACTCACAGTACCCCTGGGAGCGACAAGCTGCCTGCCCATCACCCTCCCTCTGTCCTTATATCCTGTGTATACAACAGTCTATTGTCCTAAAACACTGTATGTCTCATCACCTCCCTGTGTCCCATCAGATTCTACATAAGCCCTCTGCCTCTCCAAACTAGGATCAGTCATCTGAGCAGTTGCAAATACTTTGTACTTTCCCAAGGCATGGGATGTCCCTTCAGTTCTAAACTGGGTTCCATAGCTCTAGCATCAGGGCATTCAGGGTCACTGCCATTCCTAATCTTCTGACCATTGGTTACCCTCCTCCCTCCTCAGAGTAACCTTCTGTAGCTGTTTGTGAACTGCTACTTGGGAAGTCCTACCTCCCTTTCACTACTCTCCATTTCAGGAGATACAGGCTAGGGAACCAGCCTCCCATTGTTTTCACAGGGGCTTCTACGGGGTCCAGGTAACTAGAATCAGTCTTTGTTGTCTGACTGTGGGTAGCCACACACCACCCTTCTAGAGATTGTTCCCTATAATCACATCCAGGGCGAGGTTGTCTGCCACTGCTACCTTTGCACCCTCTCCTGTGTCACCCAGTCCAAGAGAACACTAACTAGTAGCAGAGTTTTCTCCTCCCAGATGAATCCCCCTCACCATTACAAACTGATTAGGTATAAGATCTTCAGGCCCAACCAAATCCTGTTTTACTAAGGTAAGAAGATGCCCCCATGTCCCTTAACCCACTGAGCCTACCGCCATTTACAGTAACGGTGTATGTGCTCCCTCATGTTTGTAGGCATGCTTTCAGGGATACACAGTGTATCCAACTCTGTTTGAACACCACCATGTCACTCTGTGCCTTTTTAGGACATTGTCTAGCAAGATGCCCTGGCTGTTTGCAAAACCAACAATCATAATTTATTTTATCAATAAATCCTTTTTTGTAACCTGGGGCTTCCCCTTTCTGTGGAGGCAGTGAGGGTTTTAGCTGCCCTGAAGGCACACTTTACCATTCTGCACTGCCACACCACCCTACTCCCTTTCAGAGCAGGCCTGCTCCTGGCATAGCAATCAGAGAGCTCAGCAGCCTGCTGCACTGTTTTGAGATCTCTGTCCTCTAACCAGGTTTTTAGCTCTGCTTTGGCAAGCCCAAAAGAATTGCTTCAAAGCACAATCTCCTCAATTTTCTCTACAGAGTTTGCTTCCACTCCCTCCCACCATTTCAAAACTGACGTTGCTTTGTGGTGAGTTCCTCATAGCTTGTCAGGACAGCCTGGAGCTTACAGAACTTAACCCTGTATGCTTCAAAGTTATTTCATAATTTTTAAATAAAGCAGCTTTAAGTGTCTCATAATTACTACTATCCTAGTTGTCCATTTTGCCTAGTGTGTCACACCTTTACCAGTATATAGAGAGGATTGCTGGAAGCTCCAGGACTCCTTGGGTATTTTAGCTTGGATACAGACCTTTTCAAATGAATTCAAAAATGCATCCATATTCTTCCACTCTTTAAATTCAGCTATTAATCTGGAATTTAATTTATACTCCAGCCCTAGAGTTTCAGGTTCTTCCCTGCCACTTACCTCCTCTAGCACTAGTCTTTGGAGTTTTAGCTTCTCTAGTTCAAACTCCCTCTGATACTGTTTTTCCTTGGCTCTTTCTGGTGCTGTTTTCTTCAGCCTCTCTCTGGTGCTGTCTTTCTTGCAACTTCATCTGGAACTTCCTCCTTGAATTCCAGCTCTAATTTCCTCAAGTCTAGCTGTAGCCTGATCCCTTCCAGCTTCAGTGTTGCGGGTGTCCCTCTCCTGGCACTGTCTGGCTCTGGGTTCTCTCTAATCTTACTATCCTCCTCCCCCTGGGACTGGACACTACAGAGTACCTTGGAGCCCCTTCAAGGCCTGGTCCCTTTCAGTCACCAGCAGTGACTCAAGGTCCTGGGCAGTCTCTTGCTTATCGGCTGCTACAAGAGCCTCCATGAGGTGCTTTCTGTTTCACCCTCACACTGGAATCCTCTTTGATGACACAACTGCTTTAGGTAGTCTGTAGTGTGTTCACTGTAGAAGGAAGCCATCTTTCTTCCTTAACTACTGCTACACTAGCTTACACCCAAGAAAATACAAAAACAGGTAAAGAACTTTATACTGTAACCAAATTATATATAATTTTCTGTAATCTCTGCCTTGATTGTGTGTGGACTGTTTTCAGTTTATCAGTCTGATATACTGGGCTTGAATTCAACTGTTATGCTTATGCCAATTTCTCTCAAATCACAACACTATACACCAAATCTCTCAGATCCCATCACTGTCACCAGATCTGTCACAAACTCACTCCTGGGGGTCAGGTTCATTGAGCTGACAGTACCCACCCAAAGTGCAATCTGTGATGGGGAACAGGGATACCCTCTTCATGTCCTTTTAGACTGCTCACTGAGGCCATGACTGCACCTCTGCCACGATGACCCAGGATGTCCTTCTAACTCTGGATAAGGTACAATACCAGTCTCTAGTCTTGTGGCCAAATATGAACCCTTCTTTATTACACAAAGGGGCCCAGGCATCACATTCTCTTCAGGGCAGCAGTGTGTTCCTGATTTGGTCTTCTCCCTACAGGACATGCAACAACCTGGTTCAGAATACCTGCAGACTCTTCTCAGAGACTTTCATATTCTCCCTATATTTTCAGATCCCTTACAACCCCATGTTCACTTTGGTTGCTGATGGTAACAACCCCTTAGCAATAACAGTTTGTCACAGATTATTAATACTGTCCCACAATTCACAAAAAAATTCTAAATCTTACTCAGACAGAGTTCCTTAGAAAACAAATGTTTTACCAAAATACTTATATAATAATCATACAGTTACAACTAAAAAAAACACTAATTTGGTCACAGAATACAGAAATAAAAAATGGAAAATATACACGAAATGCACTATCACTGTTAGCTAAAGTCTACCTGAGATCGTAGTAACGTGAAATCCAGAACAATAAATGAAAGGTTCAGTTTTGTTGGTCTTGGCAGCAGTTTTGTTCCTTGTATGTCAGGAAATGTCCAAAAGAAAAGTGTATCCACATGCCTGAGCTGGGGCTTTAAATACCTTCTATAATTTGCAGTGTCATCAATTATCCCAGTCTAAAAGAAACAGATCTATTTCCCCAGAACAACTGTTCTATTTGGCCAGGAAATGTCACTGTTCTGCTGTTTTCAAAATCCCAAGAATATCAAAATCCTGAGACATATAATTAACATGGATATGACATTTAGATTTTAAGCTGTTTGAAGTCCCTGTAGACAATTGACACCGTAAGATAAAATTCACAATATCCTGTCATAATGGTCACTTGCTGCTCAAATCCTGGCTACAACATCCTGCACTTTTAATTGACTTCCTCCAATTAAGTTACAGGGAAGATCATGTAAGGTTTATGACTCTACAAGCTGATTTTATTACCTCTGTTTCCCTTGGTTAGTTAACTAGGGTGATACCCTTTGATCAGCTATACCCAAGCCTTTGACAATAACTTGTCAGTTCCAGGCAAGCAAGCTGGCCTTCAGGTCAAAGGAAGGTCAAACTTTTAAAAGGAATCCTGTCTCTCTTCCTAGGTGCCTTTGTGTTAACACTGGCATTTATTGTGGCATGTACATATACACAGAATTACATAAAAAAATATATATATATATATATATATATTTATACAATGTATGTTTTGAGATAAATTGAGGATACCACATGATTGATATCACTGATATCTTCCGTTCCTATCGTCATCCTAATGAAACTGAATTTCCTGTTGCTGTCTGTTGCCAGTGGCTGTCTCTCTACCCCAACCCCGGGCAGCTCTCAATCATCTGTGAAATTATCTGGTTGATCCTGCCATTATTTTCGAAGAAATTCATATTTTAAATGCTTACCTGGTTGATCCTGCTCTCTGAACACTTTCACTTTCCATATAAGCGTAGCTGTCATAGCCTTATTCTCTCTGATGGTCACTATATTCTCTGATGTTTTCTATGATGTAACTTGCATTCAAAATGTCAGAAAATGCTGTGCTTTATGTACAGCTTAGTGTTGTTCTTCATTGAAAAAAGCTGCCGACTGCACACAGACTGCAGCGAGTGTATTAGCAACATTGGAACAGTAGCAGGAAGCACAAGCATCTGTTGCTAGGCAACAGACACTCCCACTTCCGCTACTGTTTCAATGCTGCGAATTCACTTGCTGCAGTCTGTAGTGCAGTTGGCAGCTTTTTCAATGAAGAAATAACACTAAGCTGTGCATAAAGCACAGCGCTTTTCTGACTTTTTGAACTAGCTAGAAAACCTCAGAGTATAATGTCTCATCAGTGAGAATAGCGCCGCCACGCTTATATTTACAGGGAAAGTGAAAGTGCCTGAGTGGCAAGATCAACCAGATAAGCATTTAAAATATGAATTTCTTCAAAATAATGGCAGGATCAACCATATAATGTTTTTAAATAACTTTAAACCAACAGGATCAACCAGATATTTAAATACCTTATATCATCTGTTGTCTTGGGGGTGGGGGCATGGGGGCTGTGTTGGGGGGCATGGCAGGATAAACCAGACTACACTTTTAAAATAACCATAAATAGCAAGCTACACCAGAAATTTTTTAAACAACAAATTACATCTATTGTTTTGGCAGCATTCCTGTAAGGAGTTTATTGCTAGGGCCATCACCTTTATGTGACCATTGCATTGAGAGGAGTATGTGAGAGTTGTGTTGGGGGCAAACATACATTGTATAAACAGAACATGACATGGCCTGACTGGAATATCATATTTATCTTCACTCGAGGCCAGTGACATCAAGATATCTCACTCATGGCTTTGCCACTCATGAGATATCATGATATCACTGGCCTCTCATGAAGATAAATATGATATCTTCAGTCAGGCCATGTCATATCCTATATATATATTTAACATAATTATATCTATAAATAAGGACTAGCAGTTGGGTAGCTTGCCACATGCCCCACATCCTAGTGGATATTTGGGGATCAAGCAAGGCATGAAAACACCATGTTTTCCAGTGACTGGTCACTGATTGAACATTGCATTAGGTACAAATGCCTTACCAAAATAAAAGAGTACAACACTTTCCTGGAAGCTTGTAGGACCAAGTAAGGTCCATTTCACCAACTTGCTATTTTTGTCAAAGATTCTTTTAAGTATTCAGGTACTAGGTGTAAGCCATACCCTGCCAAAGATTTTTAGTGTACTCAGTTGGCAATCAGAAAGGAAGGTATGATCTTTCCTGGAAGCTTGTTGGAGCAAGTCAGGTCCAGTTCCCCATACGCTATTTTCATTACAGATTTCTTTAAGGAATGTCCCTCAACCCATTTCTGTATACTTGTGTAACTGTAGCCATGAACAATGATTCCTTCTCTTGCATCCCCTTATTCCACCCTAATTTAAATATAAATGAGGTTGTTCACTCTGTTTTGTCTGGTGTGATAAGCTATTTATATCCATTGCAACAGTCATGACGCCTAATCATGCAAGGCATCATGGAGCTGATGATGCGATTGCACAAGTTAGCAGAAGTTATACTCTCAGCCAGTTCTGTTACATGTCTTATAAGGTCCCTGCATTCTCTAAAGCATGTTTTCTAACACAGATACATTTTAAACTACAGAAAACAGCAAAGGTCTCTGTAGCCTTTGGCTTTCCTACAGTGTCAGCTTCATGCAGCTTAGCTGCCTTGGTTTGCATGTTCAGGGTTGTGGTTGTGGGCTGTGGCAGGGTCAGTACTTGCAGTTGAACCTGATAAACTGTCCAGGCATAGTGAGATTGTATAAATGCCTGGTAGCAATTCCTTCTCATCAGTACTTTTCATCAAACTTGCAGGATCATTGCCTTGTACAGAGAGGGTAGAGATGGTAGGGGCAAGTTTTTTGTGGGCTTTGACTGTAGATGGAGTGGCTTCAGCCAGCATTTGTAGTAGTCAGCTGTTCAGATCAGCTCTGCTTTGATATTTTGGTACACTGTCAGGCTTTAGTGCCATTTCTTCAGTGGGTCTCTGTTTATCCAGAGATAAGGACTTAGTGGCAGCACCATTTTCTGTACCTGCATAAAGTTTTCTCTACAAAAACTCTTGTTCCTCTTTCATTTTAATACTGTAGGTGAGCTGCTTTTCTCTGCAAGCTCTGCTTCTGGCTTCTTTCTTCTTCTAGTAGCATATCCATGTCCATGGGAACATTTCCTGTATTTCTGTTACAAATCCTCTGCAGGGGTCTTAAAAATCATTTCCATTATTTCTACCACCTCCTCACCAACTCAACACAGGGAGGAAGGAAGGCTCAGTGGTCCATTTGGGAGGTGGGGAACTGGCCAGAGCTCAAGTATGATCTCGACGATACTCTAGTCAGAGAAAATGGGCAAACTAGCTACACCAAGCTGTCCTTACCTGCCTCACGAACTTTGTGTTTCTATGTGACATTATCCACACCATCCTCACCAGGCTCCTCTATCACTCCAGAAAAGAAACCAGCAGTGTCCCTACCAAAGTCTATGGAACTGCCCCCATGACCAGGTTAAATTCCCCAGTCACTAAAAATGCCACAAACAGCATAATATGGTTCAATTTCAATTGGTTTACATCTGCACCCCAAACTGGGATAAGCCTGGAAGTAGGCAGTATTGTCTAGCTCTCCTTTCCCAGTCAACAAAAAAATTATAGACATACTGGACTGGGAGTTAAGTCAAATTCAGTAATACTATGTATAAGCTGACATTTTAAAAGTGGTAAAACAAGCTGAAACACAAATTATCTCTTTTGTTAATGTGTTTAAATTTAATAGCTTGAGCCTCTGAGATAATGACAGATAACACAAAATAATTGTTGTAGTGTTTTTGCAGCACTGGTGTCTAGTGGTCCCCCTCCCACACTGAGTGCTGGCTACAAATGTAAAACAGAAATATATAATCAATGAAATCCTTGCTGTTTACTGGAACCCCCACCCATCAGGTAGTGCCCAGCTACCCCCAGCCTGACCCTGAGAAGTCAACCAGCACAGCCCACAACTCTCCACCGTGGTTGGCTGCCCAACTGACCTGGCATGAATGAACGAGTACTTGTACATATGTACTGTATACATACATATATATATATATATATATCAGGGTTCAACCTTAACATTCATTTACTAGCCCAGGTACTAGTACAGATTTGACAGGCTAGTGCAGAATCTCTGTTACCTGCCCAGCTGAGCTAGTGCAATTCCTCCTGTGTAAAGCTGCAGTTCCATTCTCAACCTGGGTATTAAATAAATAAACAAAAAATACAAAATACATAAATATAACTTTTTTTATTTTAAAGCCAGGTCCTTTTCATGGAGGTTTAACTATGTGCTGCCTTAGCATTAGTGAAATGAAAAAATAGATGTCTGTGTGTAGTGCATTTGCAAACTGTTTCATTTTATACTAACTACTGCTTTTATTTTTGCTGGTAAGATCCTTTCTCCTTTTACTTTCTTTGTTTAGCTCAGTACTCATGGCAGGCAGATCTGTAACTGTGTCCAGGAGCAGCACAGTTCTAGGGTTGCCACCTGTCCAGTTGTAGACCAGATAATCCAGTTTTCAGGGTCCTTTATCTGGTTTTGATTAAATGTAGTCCAGTTTTGGGCCATTTTGAGTGCTCAGACAGTATTAAAACTGATTGTATCAAATAATTCACTGTTGCATGCATGCCTAGGTAACAAAACATTCTGATGTCACTAGTCACAGGCCTTAGTTTATAAAACCAGTCTGTCTATGAGGTGTAAAAGTATGGCCATTAAGACCATTAGCAGTAAATCAACCTAATCTTTTCAACTCTAAATTTTAAGTATGGTCATTCACTGCCATGATAGAAAACAGTTTTTACACCTTTATATGCTGTAAAGGGTTCCTTTTTGTTTTCCTATTTTCTCATATGTTTTAGACCCACTTTATCAAATTAGTTTTCACATTTTATTGTCTTTGTCACTGTGTTGATTATTTCTCTCCTAAGTCCTCAGCAGCTGCTACTCTTATTTTTGTACTACCAACCTGAACATTCTATGACATTAGCTACACCTTTATAGGCCATTGGAATAAATAGCATGGAATGGTGTGTCTGAAATTGTGGAATGTGATGTCTTAGTTATTTGAAAAGAAACATCAGTAGCTGATGAAGTAAAGGGAACACAATGTAGTATTAAGGATACCACAAGTACTGATAGTTCAATTATCAAAAGGTGGTCAAAGTATATCAGAATACATGGCTGTCATGGAAAGGAAAACTGGAGTGTTTAACTGAGAGAGCAACATGTTGTAAATGAGCTTTGTACATCCAACAGATCTGGGTTTAAATTTCCACAGCCTCCACTTGCATACTGTGTGACCCTAAACAAGTCACTTTACCTCCCTGTGTTCCTGGATACCCTATAAATGGGTCTTGTACCCAATGGGAGTTACCTGGTTGCCAAAGAATAAAATAAATAAATAGCAGTATGGGTTGATGCTGTTGAATTTATCCTTGCTTTTTGGTGAACATGTTTTAATAGAACTGTGACGATCAAGCATTTCTGGGATCTGTGGCCAGGGTGGGAAAAGGAAGGAAAAAGGGAAGAAAAGACACACAAACATTTCATGACACACTTTATTAACTACAAATCTGAAAATGTGGCAATATATTAAAGAAGTCAGTAATCCAGCTGACATTAATAGAAAGCATGCTGATGAAGACAAACAAATAAAAGATCATGAGTACAAAAGACAAAGCAAAGCGTTTGGTTCCAACAATGTTGGCTAAAAAAATATGACTGGTTGGGGTATGATGGTTCAAAAGATATGATGTTCTGCCATTTGTGTATCAAACATGAAATACAGTTGGGTAAGGCAGGTGATGATAATAATTTTAATTTCAGTACAGATAACTTCCGGCTTGACTCTGTCTCATCCCATAATATCAGTGAAGCTCATGGCAGGGCAAAGGAAAAGGAGAATGCCAGCACTGCTACTCTGGGGACAAGTAATGCTGAAGGAATGTTGAAGAACATGAATGAAGCAACACTAATCATCTGGAAAAACTGTTTTATATGTGCCATGCAACTGCTAAGAAAGGATGTCCTTTCACAGAGTTTGTATGGATGTTCAGCTTGATGATATAAAAGGGCTAGGTATCAGTTCAGCATATCAGAATGACAAATATGCCTGCAACTTTATTCATTATGTAGCCAAGGTTGAACACATGGTGCTACAAGAAAATTTGTGTGAACAAAGTTAATTTCAGTCATCAGTGACAGAACCACTGACTCTTCAGTAACAGAAGTTGAGATAGTGGATGTGCAGTTTGCAGTTAAAGGCACAGTGCAAAATCAGTTATTAGGTGTCCAGACTGTTGGCAGGACAAATGCGATTTTATTTGCCTTTCATTTAACAAATCACAGTTAATCATACTGACTGCAGGCTACTGCAAACTTCTGCGGGCTAGTTCAATCTCTGGTTCACTAGCCCGACTGGCTAGTGCAAAAAAAGTTAAGGCTGAACCTTTATATATATATATATTGAGGCTGGTGATCAGCTAGAGGTGAGAACCACTAGATACCGGGATTAGGTATATATATCTTTTGACCAGGGCCAGTGATCAGCATGAGTGAGGGGCCCACTAGACACCAGGGATTATATATGCATTTTTTGACACTGGAGCAGGTGATCGATGGGGAGAAACACTAGACACCAGGGATTATATACATATATATATATATATTTTTTTTTTTTGACATTGAGGCCAGTGATTGGTGAGGGGCTACTAAACACCAGAGATTTGTGGATTTGCTATTTGTAACTTCTCCTTGCTTTGAGGCTTTTTAAGTGTAATTTGCACTAAAAAACCCCAAAACAACAATAATATTAATATTTTATTTGTTGTCGCCTTTCAGGCATCAAGGCACAATACAATAAGGAAATAAAAAAGCAAGGTGAAGTTACAAATGGCAAATTGTCATTTAGCAGGACAACTTCACAAATTGATCCACGGAGTGAATTTGGTGACTTCACGGATAATTTGTTGCAAGTAAAACTTCGCTGCATCTCTAGTCCTCAGTGCATTTAAAAGAGGGCCACAGGGCACAAACTGCAGCAGAAAAGGTATTGTAACAATGTTGCACAATACTTAAATAAACAAAACATAAACAACATAAAATTAAGTTAATAAACACAGTAGTGCATTATATGTGTGACCCCCTCCAGCTGTAGCTAAGTCATACATATGTTTAAAGGGACACTCTCAAACCCTGTACACCTCAACATGTCCCTAGTTTAAAAAAACATGTTATGATTGTTCACATTTGGTGAAACTGCTGATGTACTGTAGCTGGCAGTTTAATTCTGATAGTTTTTTCTTTTAAACAGCTAGTGTACTGCCTAAAACTAATTTACTGGGTTTACACAACTTAGTGATGAGTTATGCTTGTGCAACTTTCTTGGTAGTCTCAAGTATTTGAATAGGTTGAACATTGTCATAGGTGACTACTTTGGCTGTTCATTCTCTATCCCACAGAGGAACTACCATTCTGTTGGGGTACAGTGAGGCAAAGAACACCGTAGGAGGATTTCACCCTAGAGGTGCTGCAGGAACAATTCCTTTAAGCTTAAGGTACCTTAGGAAGGAGCACCCAAAAAGTACTGAACAGCAAGTAGAGACCATGGAGCCTGGTGAGGACAGAGTGATGGCAACCAGTGATGACTGGAAACAAACAGACTGAGATGAGCAATGACTGACAGATATCAGAACTGGCAGCAGAGGGGCATGACTTCCATAAGGAGAGAGAATGGCAAAGAAAGGAAGGCCACCATCCAACCTCATCCAACAGTGGAAACCTACCTAAGTGAATGGTACACTAATATAAAGGACTGCAGTATAGACCACTAGTGTGGTGACTACCTAACGTTTATGACCTTTGGCATGGAGGAGAGGAAAAACCCTGTGAGGGAAACCTATGGGATTCAAGGCCTTGGTCACCTTCCTCCAGACATGGAATAAATTACTGATGGCTCAGCTACTACAATTCAGAGACCCAATTCAGGGAAAATATTTTAGAGGAAGGTCTCACTATATCCTTCTAATGGCAAAGCCAGGGAGGGCGTGAGGCCAATCTTGCAGCTAAAAGAGGTTTCCTGCACTGAGGCCCACCCCAAGGCAGGAGGAGGAGAGCAAAGGCTTCTGAAGGGCACTCCTGAATTCCACAAGGGAGAACCAGAGGAAGCTGAAAACTTGAGGGGTAAGGCATAGGAGTTGAGCCCTTGAGGGACTGGACTTGGAGTTGTAGGATCTTGGGACAGAGGAAGGGAAAGAAGTAGAGACCAGGTGAACCTTAGGTGGCTGTAGAGAGAATAGCTTTCAAAGGTGCTGTCAGTTCAGTCCATGCAACTAAAGGAGCCCACATGGACTTAGAGACCCCACCTCCAGTAGCTGAAGTCTTAAATACTACATCAAGAGATGCCGCCAAGTCAATCTGCATGGCTTAAGCTTCCCCAGAGCATAGGACATTCTTGCTTGAGGGCAGTAAGAGAAGGACCTCACCCAGATGAGAAACCACCATCAAGGTGCAAACTTCAAGGTGGCAGAGCAAGACTGTTCGGCTTAAAGGGCAAGGCTCTGAAGCCATGCTATGGGTATGGTTGGCATGCATCTGAAAACAGGAGTCATGGGAGGCCATTGCAAAGCCCAACAACCATAAGCACATGAAAAAAAATGAAACATGGTAGGTCAAATGAATGATCAAGAAATCAAATGGCAATGAGGATACTGACTGAGACTTGCAGGAGTCATTGGAGGCTGTGGAGAAACCCGACAGCCATAAGCACATGCAAAGAATGAAACATAGCTAAGGCTGAATGAATGATCGAGAAATAGAATGGCAATAAGGATACTGAATGAGACTGAATGAAATGAGCTTGGACTAAGTAAGGAATGCATGCCAACTAGTTCCATTGGGGAAGTTAGTGTTATTTGCTGATGCATTGCATGTCAGGGAGGCTGAGGCAGACAAACAACAAATGAAACTGCTAGGAAAGCAAGAACATGTGAGAACTGAAAACTAAGGAGCAGTAGCTGCTGAAGTGAACAACAGAGCCCAAAAGGGCATCACTGCCTGCTGGGAGCCAGGTGTAAACAGTTAAGGATTGTATTTGCACAGGAGATTGCTACAGGCAGGGAAAAGCAGCAAAATGGAAGCTTGAATAGCACAAGCCAAAAGCAAAAGAAGAAGGAAGAATGCTGGAAAACTAGAAGGCCTAAAAAGAAACAAAGCAGAAAGAAACACAAGGTACAGGAGAACAGGAGGCAGGAGCACAGCAGGAATAGGAGACTGAGTGAAGCACAACTGTGGCCAAAAGGTAGAAAGTAAAATACTGACCTAGAAAGCCAGAAAGGCACAAAGCAAGCAGAAAGTCAAAAGCACAAATGGAAGGTGGGAGACAAATACTAGGAGAAGAAGGAGGGGCAGAGCCCCAGCAGAGCCTCCGTCTGTAGCAAAGAAATAGTGCTTGAGTGAGGTTAGATGGAGCTGACTTAAATAGCTCAGGCAGCGGGCATGGCTGGTTGCTCCCACCCATTGAACTGCTGGCATAGCCTTTTAATATTAGAAGACAGAAGCAACCAACCATTACCTTTTATATCTGAGGTGCTTTTTCTTTTCCTTTGTTTAACTAGAAGTTTGTTTACCTGATGTTAGTAAGTGTGAAGTGTGGAACAACCCTCTGCCTGGCAGCTGACATATCTAGCTCTATTGCTCCCGCTATATCACAAGCATTGTGACCTCACTGATTGTGACATCACTGCTGCTTAGGAACAGCAATCCAGTGGCTGTGAGGTCATTCAACTGTGATGTCACTGTCAGTAAGATCACAATGCTGATGATGTTATGGGGGCAATAAAGATTTTTGTCTTTAGGTGAAAGACCTTGCATTTGTAGTTGTCTTCTAGATATCTCCTCTTGGCAGGCAGTGCCTCCATCCAGATGACCCTTCTTGCCTTCAGGTCACTAGGAGATGATCCTGAGAATCTAAAATGACACAGATAAAAATCCTTTACAAAAAGCTGGGGACCACACACAGGATTGGAGAGTACAAGAACTGTAGCACATCCACACACATATATTTGATATTTAATATCTAGGCATCAAAAGCAGTTTGTAGCAGACAGCAGTTTAAACTTCACTGAGGCTCCCTTCAGAGATGTAATGGTTAACAATAAGTTGTCCCCATAAACTTTAAGGCATCAAGTCACATTTTTGAGATTCCTCCATAGGAAAAATACTGATGGGCATTATATTTTACCCCAAATGTGTTGATTCTTTTCTGGATAAAGGCAGGATATCCTCATGACCTTGGGCTATGGAATCATGGCTCCCTCATACTACCCTGTAAAACTGTTGTGGCCTAGTGGGACTTGCTGTACAAACTGACTACTGGCGCATGGCTAGAATGCAGTGAATTTAAATTCTGCGGCGAAGTGAGCCTTGAGTGGGCACTTCTTATTGCCACTCCGCTCACGGAGTAAGCGAATACTAAGTGCTCACTCCGCCTTTTCATTACCACTCACATTAAGGTGGAATGGTGGCGCAAGTAAGGTAAAGTCGTTGTTTTCAATGGACTTGCGTTACTCATTATGATTCTAAGTGATCCACTTCATGTTTGGATTGGCAGCCCCCAGACATCACATGGCTTACAGTACTGTAAGTCACATGCTCTTTAGCCAGGCAGGAAGGAAGTGAGTCATACAAGCAGACATTTTCACTTTCTCCTGTGCAGATGGGGAGAGAGAGGAGTGCTGTTTTGTCACTGCTGAGACTTGGAGATCAGGCGAGGAGGAGATTTAAACTTTGATTTAGACCCAACAGCTTTTTCAAAAGCTACATTTTTGTCTTTTCTGTACTCTTTTACTTATTCTTTCTGTAAATTTATTTTTCTTTAATTTATAAGTAGTTAGTTGTTTGTCTGTGTCTGTGTGACTGTGTGTGTGTGTTGTGTGACAGTGTGAGTAGTCACTGCTTGGACTGAGAGAGTGCAGTAGGAGAGATGGACCAGTGTAGAGAACGTCTGGGGCAGGAGCAGCTCTGGGAGAGCGTGGTACTGGTAGGCATCATACTGTGTGCATGCATGGGGGCATGGATCCCAGTTCTTGTTGGACCGATCGAAAATTCTGAGTGCCCCCTGGAAGCAGGACCAGCACCACTTCCTGACTCTGAGGCAGTTGAACCACCACCATCACCACCACGTCCAGCACCAGCTCCAGCACCAGGTCCCTCTGAGCAGGATGTGCCTGTGCCCCTGGACACAGGTGTGGATCCCATCCCTGTTGCGCACTGTGACCAGCTGGCTGCCAGTTCATCTGGCCTCCCTGCCTGTGTCTGGTCCTCCCGCACCTCCGTTGTTTGGCAGTTTTGGACTGTGTCGGGGGACAGCAGCATGGTCAGGTGCCTATGTGAGGTGGAGGTGTGCCGTGGCCCCGGGGACTCACCTGGGGACTGTTGACCAGCGCACACATATGCTCAATCACCACCAGTTGGAGTGGCAGGCTGCCACAGAACAGGCCAGGCCTGTACCTGTTGGCCCTTCTGTGGCAGAGGGTGCAGCTGTGCATGGCGGTGGCCCTAAGAAGTGGAGGAGGGACAGAGCAGCACCTGCTGCTCACCAGCACCCCACCACCACCACCACCACCAGCAGGTCAGCCTATAGAATGTGTGGACTCCAGAGAACTGCGTGTAACGCAGGCTGACCTGGCAGTTCTCCGGAGTGCTGTCAAGGAGAACAATGAGAGGGTGAGTGCTGTCGAGCAGCGGCTGGATCGCATAGAGGGACATCAGTTACAAATTATGTCCATGCTGGAACTGCTGCTGGATCACCTTGGATCCCACATTAGTTTTTTTCCTCACACCATGTGACCCCCTACACCTTCCTTGCTGTGTTGTAAAATGTATTCCTCCACCATCCCCGACCCTTGTATGTAATTATGCCCTTTTTTGTTGTCTTCTGGTATGTGTGACACTTTGTATTCTGGCTCCCCTTCCTTCTGTTAAGTGTGTGTGTGTGTGTGTGTGTGTGTGTGTGCTTGCGCTGTTTTGATGCCTCATTAATGTTTACTTTATGTCATGAAGTGTTTGTGGAAAAGCAGGACTGAGCAGTGCAAGTATACTGAGCTAAACTGCATGCATGCAGTCAGTCTTCTTTCCTGTGTGTATATGTACTACAGACACTGTCCAGCTTCTTGCAAACACATATATATATGCTGATTGCTGTCTGACTTGTTTCTGTGTTTATGATCTAAAGAATAAAGATAAGAATATGTAACGTATATTTTGTTAGGAGATCAAGAATCTTGCTTTTCAACAAACCGTATCTAACAGACATGAAGTATTGCAGATGCATCAAAATATTTCACGATGTACAGACATTATAAAGTCAGAAAATATATAAGGTCTGGTTCACTGCCACCACACTGTACTACACATTCCTTCTTTTCATTATTTGTTCTGGAATATGTCTTTCTAGTTTACATTGGCAGTGTCAGTTTTCAGCAAGTTGATGTACACCATAACACGACACGGTGCCAGTGGTAGCACAGTGTGGTGGCAGTGGACTGCAGGACCTGTTATATGTTTTGACTTGAACATGTCAGTACACCATAAAATATTTTGGGTGCCTCAGCAATATTTTATGTCTGTTGGTATGGTTTGTTTAAAAGCATGATTTTTGTGCTATTATCTCCCAAAGTCATGTGTGCACTGTGTCTGTGTGACAAGTAATTGAGGTGCACACTGGCCCAAGACCTCTGAAAACATATCATATGAATTTGTCTGCTGCTGTTGATGGTACAAATAAAATATCGATATATATTCTTATCTTTATTCTTTTCATACCATCACCATGAACAGTGCAACAAATCAGCATCAGCATATATATATGTTTGCGACTTGACGGTGGATAGTGTCTGCACACATAGGAAAGAAGATGGACTGCACACATGTAGTTTACAGTACAATTGCAGTGCTCAGTCCTGCTTTTCACAAATTCTTCACGATAGCATGACAGAACGTAAACATTACTGAGGCTCAAAAATATTTACCAGACTCACCAGAATTCCCAATCCCAAAATGCAACTGTGTGGTGTCCAGAAAATTCCCCAGTGCTGATGAAGTGACATGAGAACGTAACATGAAATGCAGTGTCCCAGAATTAATGCGCACTCAGTCATGCATATAGTACTCACCCACAGTACCCAGAATTATTGTGCATCCCACAATGCAACTGTCTTGTGTCCAGAAAATTTACAAGTGCTGACAAAGTGAAATGAGAGCATAAATGAAATGAAAGTGTCCCAGAATTAATGGCGCACTCAGTCATGTACGCAGTACTCAGACACAGTCCCCAGATTTTTCTGCATTCCCAAAATGCATCTGTCTTATGCCCAGAAAATTGACATGTGGTAACGCGGAAATGGGAGCATTACACCACATACAAAGTCCCCAGAATTTATTGCACAGTCAGTCATGAGTGCAGTGTCCACACAGAGTCCCCAGATTTTTTCTGCATCCCCAAAATGCATCTGTCTTGTGTCAGAAAATTGACAAGTGGTAACAAAGGGAAATGGGAGCATTACACCACATACAAAGTCCCCAGAACTTATTGCAGTCAGTCATGCGTAGTGTCCACATAGAGTCCCAGATTTTTCTGCATCCCCAAAATGCATCTGTCGTGTGTGCAGAAAATGGACAAGTAGTAACGAAGTGAAATGGGAGTGTTACACCACATACAAAGTCCCATCAGAAATGATGACCATGAATGAACTGTTGCTGGTCCAAAGTGTGCTGCGATTCCCACAAATGCGATGCAATCATCTCAACCAGATGGAAGGGCTCCCTTTGTCTGTACACTAATAGTAGCCTTGGTGAGTTGATATATATCTGTGTATCTATATATATATATATATATATATATATATATACAGTATATATATATATATATATATATTTGTATTTTGTAGGTGGGGGTTGACATATATAGACATGTACTCATTGTATTATTTTGTATCACAGATACTGTTGGTGTGCATATTTCAGTGCTGATGAGAACTTTTGCATTGAAATTGGAAATGGATAACTCTCATGCTAATGAAGGTAAGTATTTTTGGGGGAACATATTTGCAGGTAGGTCTCATTAATGGTTTCTTATTTGGTTACTCCTTCACAGATTTCATCTGCATCCTTCTCAAGTCTGGTTGGTGATGATGGTCATGGTCATAGATTGAAATGACTTCTGCATGTTGCATGTCTGCCCCAGCTGGGAGAGGAGGGTGCCTGATGTTGAAGAACTTCTTTGGATAAGGCAACTATGCCACAACAAAGCATCTGGAAGTTTCCTAAAAAGAAATGAAGGACTTATTACAACTTGATTGCAGCAGTAAACAATATGTTTAAGCTGTGGCTGTTCCATGGCTATCTGGATTATTAACACAGACAGTAAGCTGTCACACTGCAATCAGCAGATCAATCACAACTTAATTTAGTACCAGGCTGTGTAACAAATATACTGTGCCAGTGTCCCTGGTTCTCAATCTCAACTCAAGTTACATTTCAAAATCACATCTTGTCAAGTAACACAACCTGTGTGCAACTTTTCAACACTGTCATGGCTGCACAGCCGCAAGTTCAGAATACAGGGCATGATATCTTGCGAAATAGTTTTTGTGATGTGCACATGTCACCTAGTTTATGAATCCTCCTCAGTCGGATTTGTTGCACTCTTTAAAACAAAAAATTAACCGATGAAATAAAATATATATACTTACCAATATGGATTTGAAATGGATATTCCATAGGTTCCTGTGTATGGTACTGCAGCAGTACCATTGATACCGACTTTCAGTAAAGGAGAGACATTTTTGTTAACTTGTAAAAACAAAATAAGTTTACCGTATGTGTTTGACCATTGCAGCTCAGAAAAGCAACAGAAAACAAAACACACAGCTAAAGGAAGTTGAATAGCATAAAACATTAGTATGCATACTCACTTTATAGTTTTAATACTAAAAGCCTTGTGCCTGTGGTTTGATGAATTTGGTCTCCTGTTATATGCCCTCTGCCTTGGCATGGACAATGTAATGGGAAAACATTGTCAGAATGACACTGGTGGTGGGTGCTGGTGGTGATAGCTGTGGCACATGATGACATTCCCTGCAACATCTTCCTGCATCTGGTGATGGTGGCAGTGGATAACAGCGGTGGTGGTGGTCTGTGGGGCACACAAAGTCATTCTGTGTGGTTGCAGTGTCTAACAGCGGTCATGGTTGTGGTGGTCCAGGGGGCACACAAAGTCATTCTCTGTGGTGGCAGTGGTTAACAGCAGTCCTGGTGGTGGTCCGGGGCACACAAAGTCATTCTCTATGGTGGCAGTGGCTAACAGCTGTCCTGGTGGTGGTTGTCTGGGGACACACAAAGTCATGAAAATGAAAACATGTATCATATAGCAAATGTCACCACCTTTTAACAACTTCAGTTAAAACCTGCCAACATTAACCTCATCATCATCCTCATAAAACAGCTGCCCTCACAGTTATCTATGTCTGAAGTCTGACCACTTGGAAATTCTTTCTCCATTGTGTCATCATCTATGTCAGTGGTAGGCCCTTTATGCTGCCACTGCCAGTGCCACCAGATTGGTCCATTTCTACATCACCAAAACCACCATGACTAGGCTGAGTGCGAATACAGAGGTTGCCGTCTGTGCTGGTATGTGCCTCTCATTCATTTTTTATGAATGTTAGCAAACTAACATTTGCAGGAGAGAGGTTTGTCTGATGATCCCTAACTATTGCACCTGCTGAGCTGAATACCCTCTCGACACTTACACTGGAGGGTGGGCATGTGAGGTACTTCAGTGCCACTGAAGTCAGCTCTTGCCATTCACTGTCCTTTCTGCTCCAGTATAAAAGAGGATCATCAGTTATTGCCAGATGCCTATTTTCAGACAAATAAGACTCAACCATTCTCTGTGCCACACTAAGTCCAGTGGTTGATGCATCATCCTGTTCTCTGGAATAATTTATTTCACAAATCCCCACTTGGGACAAAGCCTCCCAAAGTGGGTTGACGCCAACCACTTTGGATGACAGACCACCTGGAACCGCAGTCCCTTTCCCTTACAAGATTTGCTTGATGCTCCTCCAGGTGCACCTTCAGCCTGATTATGCTGCTGAGGTTTTCTGACCATGGCATGTGACTTCTCTGCCCCATGAACCAAGTGCACCAGTTGCCCACTGACATTTTTACCTGTAGGCCCTCCCTCCAGTACTGAGGCAATTCCATGTTTGTATTGTGGATCCAGCATTGTTGCTATGGCAAAGTTGTCACTATGCTGATTGCTCAAAATGTGATGATTCTGGTTGAATACTGTCAGTATGTGTTTCAGCAACATACTGTTAGCACTGTCTCTGACAACATCAAGGCCATGCTGTACATTTGCTAATGTCTGCCTCAGCACCAGCAGCAGTGGAATTGATTGGCTAATGGAGGCAGACTAGCCACTCACTGCCTGTGTGGCATGTTCAAAAACACAAAATTGCTATTACAGGTTCCATGAGAAGCCACTGTTGAGTCATCACAGACATGGAGGCCCTGGAGCTGTCACAGCTAGTGTGCATCATAACATATTCTGAGATGGCTTTGTATTGTTCCATACAACCTCTCTGCCATGTATAAAGTGGAGTTCCAGCAGGTGATGACTTCCAGCTTCAAGCAGTGCTGAGGAGGCTGTGTCACATCTGCAACTGCCAAAGTTGGTCACGGGTCTTTGAAGATCACAAAAGTGAGAACAAATACGGTGTGCAACTGTCAGCATTTCCTTTACATCCTGCACCACAAGACTTAAACAATGGGCCATGTATGGAACACAAAAAAGCCACCATTCCTGATGCATTTCACCACATTTGACCCATTGTCACTTGCTATGAACCCAGCTGTCAGGGACAGGGAGTTCAGCCACTTGTCAATTTCAGTCAGTACCACATCCAACATGTTTTTACCAGTGTGTGAACAGGTCACATTGCACATAGCAATTGTTGCATGCTGTCAATTCTGGAAGATTGCTACCACGACACTCCACCATACTGATTATTCACACTACCAACATCACAAACAACCCCGGCACCTCGCCCAGTGTGCAGTTATAGACAAATATGAACTCCCGCTGTTTTGCCACCTGTCCACATATCCATACTTTAAATGGATGAATAGAGAGGAGGAATGTTGAAGGGCATGTCTTACTGAGTCAGACACAGTACTATACAACTCAGAGACAGCACAGGTCGAAAAGTATGTCCTGGATGGAACTTTCCATTTTGGACAGACATGTGCAGCAGACCACTGGAACCCAGAATTTTCCACAAAGGAGAAGGGCAAAGATCAGTTGCCAGCACTTCAGCTGCAGATGCATTAAGTTCACATGACACTGTATGATTGGGTGGTATTTCAGCTTATGCACAAAACACTCTGCAATGTGGGCTGACTTAAATGTTTTACGTGGGGTGTGATGACAAATGGATCTGATCTGCTAATGGCAGGGGTGGAGTGTGGACGTTTGATGAGGATGGTTGCACAGGTGATGATGACAAACCCACAAATGCAGTTATTTTGCCACATTTACCAACGGGTTGATGTACCACTTGCACTAGACATACTGCATTCACCACCACCACCAAAACTGCTACTCTCACCAGCACTGGACAACATTTCAAAATCATTATGCTCCTCCATCTCACCATGCCTATAGTAATCCTCAGCTCTTATTTCCTCACTACTGCACACATTTAATTTCCTACTGTATTAAACAGTCATGGAAGGGATAATATGCTCGTTATGGTTGATGATGAGGGTGAACGCCCACTGTAGTATTAGCTGCCATCTTGTGCTAGGTCCACAGTGCCATGTGCCTATTCTTAAGATGCATATGACAACCTCCTGTGCCCAGATGACTCCCCTTTATACCGACTCACATGCACATGGCAACCTGGCAGATTGCAACTGACTCATCATTTGCATTTTGCACAAAAATCCCAAACAAGGGATTGTGATGCGAGCCAACTGAGGCCACTTCACCCACCACTACCCATGGCCAGGACCAGAGATAACCCTTCTGTAGGCTAAAGTTGGGTGACCCATGTTTGTATTAAAGTTAGATCATCACCTCCAAAAGTGTTCCTCCTATTTTAAACAAACATTTGCAGCAGTGTAGTCCCTTTCTAAATGCCATCTTTTGGAACTTTAATGGTGAGAGTATAGTTCCTCTGTGGGATTGTTTTGTAGTCTGATGAGAGTGGACTGTGACTCTTCCTTATTAGTGTGGTCTGCTTTTGGAAATCTCTTTGATTACTTCAGCCAAACTTTGCAAATAGACTTTGGATACTGCTCAGAGAAGGAGTTGTAATCACATTCCATTTCCACTGGTTTTGGTTTCTCTTGAGAACTGAATCTCTGGCTCTATTTATCATTTAAATGTATTGTTTTGGGGTGGGAGTTTTTGGGGTGGGTATTTATTTAATTTGGGTGGGGTTGAGGTGTATGGAGTGTGAGTGGATAGTTTGCTTTTGTACTAAGGTGGATGTGACAGATGTTTGCTTTAGGAATAGCCCAGTAGAATAGTATTATCCCTGCTAGGTCAAGGATAGTTGGGTGCTCATAATAGTAACCTGTAGTGCACTGGTCTCGTTGGGACAGGACAGAGCCTTGGTCCCTTGTATTTAGCCTACTCTGCAGCCCAGCTGCATGACCTCTGTCCCTTTTCTGACCTTCCATTGACAGTTACTGCAGCTAGGTGCTGCAGAGAGGTCGGTATTATAAAGGTACATACAGGTTGACGGCAGCAGGGTGCAGTGGGCTCAGCAGAAGTGAGTGGCATTGGGGTGGTCAGGTGCAGGAGATGTCCTGGGATTAGTCAGAGCTTAGAGAGAGGCCAGGTGTGTTTGGTCTCCATCCCCAGGGTCCCCACCAGACTCAGTAGGCAGGTAGCCAGGGGCTGTCAGCACCTGCCAATCCTCTTCAGGCAATGCTGTGCAATGCCAGGTTGATAAGGAGCAAGACTGCAATTATGGTGGACTTCATTTCCTCGGTCAACTTGGCTTGCATTACAGAGACCTAGTTGGGTGACAACGCCAGGCCTGTTCTGGAGCAGCCATTCTCTCTGGTATTCAGTAGTGCCTGCCCGAGGCAGGAACGAGGGTGGGGGGCTGGGCCATCTGCTTTAGATCCAGCTTGGGCTTTATAGTGGACCCAGTGGGACCATCCAGGCCTTTTCAGTGTGTGGCAGTGAATGGGGGGCCAGATGTAGGTTGCAGGATTCTTCTCATCTACCACCCTCCAGGGTTGGGTGGGATTTTCTACAGGAAGTCACAGACTTCATTGTTGATGGGCTGTTGGAGTCCCCAAGATGTTTAATTCTGGGGACATCAATGCCTGGGTCGATGATGAATCCTCACAATTCAGTTATAACCTCCTCCAGTTGATGTCATCACTGGGTCTGAAACAATTAGTTTCTTCTGTGACCCATCACCACTTCCACATGCTCAACCTGGTGTTCTCACAGTGGGGCTTGAGGTAGCAATTCTCAAGACTGATCAGGTCATTTGGTCTGATCACTGTAGATGAAGTTTTGTTTGGGGCCCGCCATGAAAGTCACTCCCTGTTGAGATGGTTAGCTGTTGCCCTTGAGGGACTGTCACCAGAGGGACTGCTGGTGGTAGCTAACCTATCTAGAGTAGACGCTGCATGTGTGGTTGGCACAGGTGAGGTGGTGGGCCTATATAAGGTGGTCTCTGAAGTGCCTGATGCCATCGCACTGGTCTGTATATGATCAGATCTCTCACTTGAGATCCCTTGGTTTGATGGGGATCTCAAGGTGATAAAGATCATGGGTCAGAAGTTGGAGTGTTGCTGGTGGAGGACCTGGTTGGAGGAGGATAACCTGGCCTTGCGTGCCCATTGTCATGAGTACCAAGGGCAATCAACCACAAGAAGGCAGAATTCCTGTCCAGGGAGATAGCTGCAGGGAAAAACAGACCATCTCAGCTATTTCGGACTGTGGACAGACTTTTGCATCCAGTCTGTCTATAGCCAAAAGAGCCTTTTCAATCACTTTGTGTGAGGAGTTTGCTCTGTTTTTCTCTGACAGGGTGTCCTCCATCCAGTCAGGATCCCATCAGTGAGGCAAGTTTTGCTTCACAGTGATTGGCCTGGGACATGCAGAGGCACTCCATCTGTCTGGGAGGAGTTTAAACTTTACTATTTCTCTACAAAATATTGCAATGCCTGAACTGATAGCCAACAGTGAGTTACAGTTTAGCATGACCAGAGGTAACTTAAGGTCACATAACAAAATACTTGTAGTTCCTAGGGTTATAACCAATAACAGTGACAATTTCTTTTACTATTAATAATAATAATAATAATACTTTATTTATTTTCATCCTTTCAAATATCAAGGTGCAATACAATAAGATAAATAAGATAAAATACAGAAATCAATATTATAAAACAGACAGAAACAAATCAATGAACAGTAAAACCATAGCTTTTTCCACAGGAAGGATTTCAAAGCCTGTTTAAAACTCCCCACAGTCGCAGCACTTTAGTCTCGACGGGTAGAGAATTTGCGCGGAAGGGCCACAAACATGAAAGCACGTCCAGCAGATTTTAAATCACCCTTGAATCTCTAGCAACCCCTCATCAGCTGAGCGGAGCGATCTCACAGGTTCATAAAGGATCAGGAGTTCTTTCAGGTAGTCAGGGCCCAGATCGTGCAGGGCTTTAAAAGTCAGTAATCTGACTTTAGTGATCCACCACTGAACTGGCAGCCAGTGCAGTTCCGTAGCAATCGTGTAATATGGGAAGATCTAGGAGTACCCATCAACACCCAAGCTGTGGAATTCTGCACCAGCTGCAAGCAGCGGATATCAACCCCGAAGCCCAAAGTAAAGCGAGTTGCAGTAGTCTAGGTGTGAGATCACAAAGGCATGGATTAAAGTTGGCAGATCACCGGACGGAACAAGGTGCTTGATCTTAGCGATGTTTCTTGGATGGTAGAAAGATGACTTAACCACCGCTGACACCTGGGACTGAAGAGTCAGCTCCACATCTAATATCATCCCCAGATCTCGCACCCATTCAGAGACCTGTAGCTCGACATCCTCACAAAACAATCCAGATGGGAGCCGCCCCAGGTCCCCTATCTGGTGATCTGGATCCAATACCAACACCTCCGCTTCCCAGAGTTCAACTTCAGCCAGCGGACCTCATCCAGTCCTGGATTTCATTGAGGCAGCGGTTAAATATTGAGATAGCTCCTTCCTGGTCAGCTGCAAAGGACAGGTATAGCTGGGTATCATCCACATAATAATGAAACCTCAGCCCATACCATCTCACAATGTCTCTGAGGGGAAGCATGTACACCCGCAAACAACATGGGGACAATATAGAGCCCTGAGGAACCCACAAATAAAGAGATGGGATCAGAGTAAAAAAACTGACACCACCCTCTGAGTTCTTCCAGTGAGGTATGAAGTGAACCATCTGAAAACAATTCCAGAAAGCCCACAAATACATCTCTGGCGCTCAAGTAGGACCCCATGGTCAATGGTGTTAAATGCTGATGATAGATCTAATAGTACCAAAATGGACTGTTTTCTCTGGTCTCGCCATCAGGAGATCATTGAGCACCCAAACCAGTGCAGTCTCGGTACTGTGCCTCTTTCAAAACCTGATTGGAGAGGTCCTCAGAGATGCTATGGATGGTCAAGTGGTTCTCCAACTGGGCCGCCACTACTTTCTCAACCACTTTCCCACAAATGGGAGATTCGAGAGGCCTGTAGTTGGCAAGACAGTCTGGGTCCAAAGCAGCTTTTTTCAACAGGGGTGTCACCACTGACTCTTTCAAGAAACAGGGATATTCACCCGAGTCAAGGGAGCACCAGACTATCTGTGCTAAAACCAGGAAAATGGACTCCCCACACCCAAAAAATTAGGAAGTAGGGCCTCGATCTGAACTACAGCAGGTAGGGCACAACCTTGGACAATCTGCATAACATCCATGATTTCCGGGCTGTATTACAACTGTAGAAGCTTGGAATAGACTCCCACAAAATGTAGTCAACATCACGTGTTTTGATAAATCAAAAAACCCTGGATGAACTTTATTACTCAAAACACATGCTAGTATAATTGATCCACTTGTGTGGGGACATTCACAATGGGCCGATGGGCTCCCTTATGTCCCTACTTTCCTAGTAATCCAAGTAAAACCAGTGGAGGTGTCTGAGTCATTGAGGTGATCTTAAAGCTTAAGCACACGTATTGTGAACTGGACCCAGCCCTGATTCATTTCATAATGAGATGTGTCAGGATCGTTAGCCAGTGTTTGCTGGGATTGTCCGGTGTTCAATGTCAGAGGAGTCTTTCAGATGCCTTGAAAGAGGCTCTTATGAGACCTCTCCTGAAGAAGCCATCTTTAGACCCTGATGTCCTGGCAAATTACTGACCAATCTCCAACCTGCCATTTCTGGGCAAGGTTGTTGAGAAAACAGAGGCGAACAGCTCAAGAACACATTATGTCCTTTGATATCTATGAGACATTCTAGTCAGGTTTCAAGGTGAGGCATATCACTGAAATGGCATTAGTTAGGGTGCATAATGACCTCCTCAGGGTTAGAGATAGAGTGATAGGTCATTCTTGTTCTCCACAATCTCTCTCATTAGTTTTGATACCATGGATCACTTTGTGCTTCTTGATCACTTTTGAGAGTATTGTGGACTCGCTGGCACTGCCATCGACTGGTTTGAGTCCCTATCTCTTTGGCAGGAGCAGCGAGTGGTGATGGGGAATTTCTCCTCCTCCCCAAGGCCCCTGTCGTGTGGAGTACCTCAGGACTTGATCCTGTCACCAACGTTATTCACTGTATACATGCTGCCCTGGGAGAGCTCATTTAGCATTACAGTGTGGGTTTTACAGCTATGCAGATGACACCCAACTGTATTTGCCTTTTGCCCCCAGAACACATGACACCATGGAAGTGTTTAACAAATGCCTGGCAGAGATCAATGAATTGATGTCCTCGAACTGGTTGTGACTAAACCCCGACAAGATGGAGGTATTGGTGATTGAGTTGGGTCGTGGGCATGATAAAGAGCCTCTGGAGTGGGTACAGGATTGTTTCTGGGTTCCATTCCATTGATGGCTTCCCTAGGGTGCAGGATCTTGGTGTTATCCTTGATAGCAGATTGACACTTGAAGCTTAAGTGTCATCTTTGGTCAAAAGTGTTTTTACCACTTGAGGAATATCACCAGGATTAAGCCCTAGTTCCACCAAGACCTGCTATCACTGGTGCATAACTTTGTTACATCTAGGCACAATTATTGCAATGCTCTATACTTTGGGGCACTGGTGGGACCCTCCACCAGCAGCAGCTGGTGCAGAATGCAGCAGTTCAGTTGCTGATGGGCCTGGCTAGTCAGTCATGTGACCCTAGTCCTGCGGGCTCTGCACTGGCTGCCAGTCAGCTGGAGGGTCATCCTCAAGGTGGGCTTGCTTACATACAAGGCCCTATATGGGCTGGATCCTGGCTAGCGGCTGCCTCCTCACACCTGCCACCTCAGTCCATTCCTCTGCTCCTAAATTAGGGGCCTCTTTGATGTTTCTAGGGTCAGACTTAAAACTTCTGGCGACCGCACTTTTAGTGTCACTGGGCCGACCCTGCAGAGCACACTTTCAGCGCTGTCAGGGATGCCCCACAATCGAGTCATTTTAAAAGGACTAAAGTCATACTTGTTTTGTCTGGCTTGCCCTGGCAAAGGTGACTGTCCTGCACTGATTACTTCAGGTTATTTTAATTAGTTTGAGAATTCATTATTGTTTTAATCTTTCATGCTTGTATGTTTTATAGAGTATTTGTATTATTAATTTTATCTGTTCTTTTTATGTAAGGTGTCCAAAGCTCCAGAGATTGGGCACCATAAAAATAAACTTTGCCTTGCCTTGCATAGATACTAAAGTGTGAGGGCAGTAGTAAGCAGTTTTGCCCTTTATAACCATCCTTTAAGAAAATAGTGTTAGTGCACATCCATTAGTGCTCTGTAACTGAACACTGCCCAGAAGTAAAGGAGTTGAAGGTAGAACATATCAGATCTATAGGAAGGGCATTCCAAGTTCTGATAACTCTGTTGGTGAAGTAAAGTACAGTTACGTAAGAACTTATTGTAACAGTACATCTTTGAGAGGAGCTCTTGCAGCAGGTAACACCTTTGGGACTGAAGCCAGCAGGCACCAGGACCCCATGGAAAACTTCTATCTAGCAATCTGTAGCAAGGACCACCCCTGATGTTGGCTCGGCCCCAACATCGCATTTAGTATAAAAAGGCGGTCCCCAGCTAACCTCAGGTCTCTCTCACAGAGACCCGGCAAAAAGGAGTAAAATTTGAGAACAGTGGGGGTTCTTCAAAACAAGGAAAGACAAAGGTAACCATGATGGAGAAGCAACTACTAGGGGGAAGGCCAGAGGGAAAATAACACCTGCTGCAAGAGTTCCTCTTGAAGATGTATTGTTAAGCTAAGTTCTTACGTAACTGTACTGTCTTTTTCGAGTGGGCTCTTGCAGCAGGTAACACCATTAGGACTCATTTCCAAGAAGCATGTGAGAGACCTCGGTCAGCTGGGTGGAGGCAGAAGTCTCCCAATGAGGTTTAGGAGAGGAGGCCTTGCAGGAATGCCAGTCCAAAGCCTGCTCTGAGTCTTGATGTAATTGTTCAAACTGTAGTGCTTGACAATGGTGTGGACAGAACTCACAGTAGCACCTGCACAAATGTTAGCGGCTGATACATTCCTCAAAGAGGCAAAAAAGGCAGCCATGCCCCTGATAGAGTGACCTTTAACTGAGCTCAGTAAAGGCTTGTTATACTTGTTGTTGCAGAAAACAATACAATTATGCAACCATTTGGATAAACATTGCTTAGAAACAGGAGCCCTTCCATTCTGGATGTGAAAGACACAAACAACTGGTCAGACTTTCTAGTAACTCGGGTGCACTCAAGTAATAACGAAGCACCCTATGAACATCCAGAGTATGAAGTAGTGCTTCCCTCATCCCCTCAATTGGAGTACTCTGGGTAGTAGACAGGAAGGTGAATGTCCTGATTCAATGTAAACTCTGACACCACCTCAGAAAGAAACTTAGGAATAGTTTGCAAGAACACCCTGTCCTTGTTGAAAACCAAATAAGGCTTTTTACACATCAGAGACTGAAGCTCAGAAATCCTTCGAGCAGGAGTAATGGCAACTAAAAATAATGCTTCCCATGACAGAAAGTGCAGCTCACAAGGGAGGCAAGGTAAGCTTTTCTAAAACAAATGAAAGATCCCATGGAGGGACTTGGTCCCTAATGGGAGGCTTCAAATGTAGAATGCCCCATAGAAACATATGAGGAAGACCTGTCTGGGTGAGAGTTTTGCCCTCATGCTGCATGGTAGGCAGAGATGGCAGACAGATGCACCTTTAGACAGGCGTAGCACAGACCTGAGTCTGACAAGGAGAGAAGATATTCTTGTACTGAATTGCTGAGCAGGTGAAAGGGTCCAAATGCCAAGCGGTGGCCCAAATGCAGAACCGCTTCCATTTAATTGGATAAGTGGCCCTGGTAGAAGGTTTCCTAGCAGTCACTAAGACATCTGTCACCCTGGGTGAAACCCTGAATTGGGATACAGCTAGGACTGCAGGAGCCATGCATGGAGATGCAGAGACGTGAGATATGGCTGGACCAGATTCCCTCCTCCTGGGAGAGCAAGTCTGAGTGCAGGGGCAGGGAGATCAGAGGTTCCACTGCAAGTTGCTGAAGGAATGGAAACCAAATCTGGTGAACTCAGAAGGGCACCACTAGAATAATCTCTGCTCCCTCCGATTACAGCTTGAAAAGAACTCTCTGCAATAAAGGGAAGGGATGGAATGGTAAAGAAACCTCCCCATCCAGGAGAGAGACATCACGTCTCACCAGAAAACACCAGGGCCTGGATCTAGCAAGCAGAAGCTGGGCACTTTTCGTTACACAGTGCGCAAATAGATCCAATTCTGGGCATCCCCATCTGGCAAAGAGGTCTTCGACCACAGAGGAAAGAAGTTCCACTTGTCAGCCCTGGATCTGGACCAGCTTAGGCTGTCGGCCAGGGTGTTCTGTAAATCTCGAAAATGGTCTGCTGTCATGTCCAGGTGATAATCTACTGCCCATGACCAGACTCTCATGGTCTCCTGCAGAGGAGATAAGAATGATTACCCTTTGCTTGTTTGTGTAGAAGACCACTGACATGTTGTCCATCTGGATCAACAGAGGGCCAGGCAGTAAAACTGTCTGAAGGCCTGAAGAGCATACAGAATCACCTGCATCTTCAGGACATTGATGTGGAGATGGAGCTTGTGCTGGGACCAGGTCCCTTGTGTCTGACAGTCTCCAAAGTGGGCTCCCCAGCCTTTGCCTGATGTGTCTGTGGTCATAATCTGACTGGGAGATTCCTTCTACAGGTAAACCTCCTTGGAAAGATTGGTAGGATTGAGCCACCATGCTAGGGCCTGTCATACAGGGTTTGACACCAAGAAATGCTGCTCTAGGATGTCAGAACGCTGGTCCCATTGGACTCTCAGGTTCCACTGGACCACCTTCATGTAAAAGCTGAGCCAGGGGACTGTGGCAATGGCTACTGCTATATGTTCCAGGAGTCTTAGAACAGACCTGGACAGAACCTATCAAGAGGAGGAGACTTGCCGAGCATGCATCTGGAGGTGCTCTGCTCTGTCTGGAGGTAGGAAGGCTTTGCCTTGTGCCATGTCCAAGATCGCCCCTTATACTGCAGCCTCTGACTTGGCCAAGGAGAGGACTTGGGGAGGTTTAAGGTAATCCCTAGGTCCTGAAGCATGGTTACAGTGGCCTTCATGGTGTGTAGGAGCCAGTCCCTCGTGGGAGCGGACAATAACTAATCATCCAGGTAAGGGAAGACATAATGGCACTGTCTCATGAGGCTGCTACCACTACCGTGAGGCACTTCATGAAAACTCTGGGGATGAGGACAGTCCAAAAGGCAGAGCCCAAAACTGATAGCGACTTCCTGGAAGCAGAAGCGATGGAACATCCTTTGGGGTTGGAAAACCAGAATGTGGAGGCATGCGTCATGCATGTCTAGCAAGCATAACCAATCCCCTTGATGGTGGAGAGGAGAAGACCAAGCAGAGTGACCATCCTGAACCATTTGTACTCTACATACTGATTCAGGTGGCTGAGATTGAGGATGGGATGCAGGTCCCTGTTCTCTTTGGCATCAGGAAAAGTGGGAATAAAACCCTCCCCTTTGTGCCAGAGGGACTGGCTCTGTGCCTGCTTTTGTAGTAGGGCCTGAATCTCATCTTCTATGAGGGCAATGTAAGCCTGAGGCTAAGGCCCCTGTTCTCTGTGGCAAACTGATATAAATTCTGTGGCAGGGGCTTTGAACTTCTAGTGCACTGTTAGGTCAAATTCTGCAGCAAGGTTTAAAGTTCTGTGGCACATTTATATATAAATAATACAGAGCCAGATTTACAGTTTTGGGGACCCCAAAGCAAGGAAGGCTTATAAACAGGATCTCTGACTTCCATCACATAAATGTAAGCTACATAATTTCCCTTAACTTTTATCCTTTTGCTTTTTAGAAGCTGTCCTGATTCTCTATATTCTCTAAACCTATTTAAGGCTTAGTGCTATGTCATGCAACATTAATGGCTACTAGCAGGCACCACCTCGATGTACTGGCAACAAAGCAAATAGTTGAATAGTTGTTCTCAAGGGACAATTTGAAGTAGACTACCCATGGAGCACCCAAGACTTCCTGCTTTGGGAACACCTATCGGGGCCCCACATACAATCATAGTTGGGTGGCAGGCTATTGGTGCATACAGAAACTTCCCGTACTGCCATCCTGAAAAATGCCATATATTAAAATATAAAATATTAAACATCAGCAGTGTCAGCATGATTATTTCTATCTTTTCTCTGTTTCACTCTTTCCTTGTTTAGTTTTAACATTTTGAATTAATAATCTTTAGCTTTGTTGTCATCTTTCTTACATTGGCTTCATTTTTTATTTTGTTTCACATGCACCTCATTTCTCTAGCCTGAAAGCCCTGGCATCTGTAAGTCCCTCTGACCATGGACTGTCCTAGACCAGGTAATCTCAGGACTGTACCTAATCATGGGTTGCCTTCATGGAACCTCAATGCACTACTACTAGCCTAGTAGGCCGCCTCAGCTAGCATTTTGTATTTTACTCTTTTTATGTTGCTTGCACTGTGCAAGAAACATAGTGCCATCATCGGAGATTTCGGAGGTGTGTCATCCTCCTCCAATTCAGGCAGTGTGCTGGCGGCGCGGCCCTGTAATGCATTTTGGAGCTGTCTATGACCGCGCTCAAAATGCAGTGTACGCTGATTGAAAGGAGCTATGCTTGAGTGAGCAGCGATAAGAAGCTGCTCACGGCGCCTTCCACCATGAAGCGTCGCAGCCCCTTGCGCGCACTGTATTACCCGACAGGGGTGCCCAATCCCGTCGGCTGAGCATGCGTCGTCTCCCCAGTAGTTGGTGCCACGCTGGGGCCCACCCCAGCGTGGCAATCAATCCTTTGCCGTGAGGGTGCCCAATCCCCGTCGGCTGAACTCTAGCGTCCTTGTGCCACGCTGGGAGCCACCCCAGCTTGGCAAATGGTCCCCGACATCTTTTTTTTTTTTACAAGACAAAAGCGGTACTGCGGTCGTCTCCGACCCCCTCCCACAACCCGCACCCACCCTGCGCACCCAGCCTCCCACCCCCCCCCATACTTACCTCCGGACTCCGTCGCGGCGATCTTCGGTGGACGGGAACACGTCTGCACTCTTCAAAGCCGACCGCGACTGAGGAAATGCCGGTAAGCTGTATAATGGGCTAGATAGGGGTTTCAACTTTATTGCATATCTCAGCCATTTTGTGAATTTTGCACGAATTTTCAACATGGGGTTTTGGGACCTTCTCATGAATAGCGTCACTGTCATGGCGTTATTCGGGCCGAAGGGTGATTTCGGCGTAGTGACTGCGCGAAATCACCCTTTGAACCTGAATACTGCCATGACGGTGACATCATTCATGAGAAGAGACCTAAACCATATTAAAATTTGTTCAAAATCCAAAAATGACTTTTTCTGATAGTGCTATGCAGTTCCTCACAGGCTCATAAGTTCGCGAAATTTCAATATTTTTACTCCAGATTTTCAACATTGCCATTTTACCACACCTTCTTATGAGTAGTACAGCTGTCATTTTCACATCTCACCCAAAATGTGTTTCTGCCCATGTAGCACAGAGCAGGCGCGAGTCGGTGTCATGAAATCAATGTCAGGGACAAATTAAGAAAATCACAGTGACACTGTTCATGAGTAGAGGTCTTAAAATGACTATGTTGAAAATTTGGTGAAAAAATTCTAAAAATGACTGTTTTCTGAGCGCTCTATTGCAGTTCCCACGCTTGTGAGGTTTGCGAATTTCAATATTTCACTCCAGATTTTCAACATTGCCATTTTTCCACACCTTCTTATGAGTAGTACAGCTGTCATTTTCACATCTCACCCAAACGTGTTTCGCCCATGTAGCGCACAATGGCGAGTCACGCGAACTCAGTATGGACACATTAACAAAATCACAGTGTCACTGTTCATGAGCAGAGATCTTAAAATGGCAATGTTGAAAATTTGTGAAAGAATTCCTAAAATGACTGTTTTACGGTGTCGTTGCACAGTTCCCATGCCTTCGTAGGTTTGCGAATTTTCAATATTTCCACTCCAGATTTTCAACATTGCCATTTACCACACCTCTTTATAGGCAGTACAGCTGTCATTTTCATCCCCCAAAATGTGTTTCCGCCCATGTAGCGCACAATGGTGCAGTCGGTGTACAAACTCAATGTATGGGACACATTAACAAAATCACAGTGACACTGTTCATGACCAGAGGTCTTAAAATGGCTATGTTGAAAATTTGGTGAAAAAAATCCTAAAATGACTGTTTTACTGAAGGATGTCCAGATTCCTCATGCGCTCGTAAGTTCGCAAATTTTCAATATTTACACTCCAATGACTTCCAGATACCTAAACAGCACATAGAAGCAAGCAACATTCGGCATTGACAAATGCTTGTTTCTTCTGCCTCTGTAGTCTCACTGTCTGTGTTTTTAAGTCAGGCAAAGTTCCCTTCACCCAGAGGAAAAATGGCAGCAGTGCTCCCACCTCTACTCCAGACCAGACCAAAATGCTGAAATGCCCTGTGCTTTCTTCTTCCCTCGCCAAAACCTTGTAAAAGAAAAGCTTTCTCCTCCACCACCTCCCACCTACCTAATGGCAGTAATGCTATCTCCTCCTCAATCTACATAATGGCAGCAATAATCTATCCTCTCTCTTCCCCAGACCTAATCACAGCAATGCTCTCTTTCCTCCCACTTTCCCATAATGGTAGTGATGCTCTTTGCAACCTCCCACACCCTAGACCTAATGGCAGTAAGATATTTTCTCCTCTCCAACATGATCCTGCCCCAAAATGCCTTGCCTGATCCCAGTTTCTTTATTGCATCTCTTTTTCCGCCTTCCCAGCGCAACTATCGGCGGGGTATCCAGCCTCTGGACCTGCCTGCCAGAGAGCACCAGGCTCACTCACATGATGGGGATCCAGTAAAGCCATCGCCAGTCCACTGAAGAGCCTCCCCATACCAATGCCCAGCCAGACTGTACCTGGACCCCCAAAGCGATTCCACAAGAGTCTTCTCGGAGGCAGGGCATGGCCATCAAGCTGCACAGTCACGCCCAGCCATTTTCCACCTGATTGTGCCCACTGGAGCACAGACATGCAATGACATCTGGGTACAACGTGTCAGTGTCTGCCATGCTCCCTCAAGACACGTACACGGCATGTAGTGCCCCAGGCATCCCCAGGGCCACTACAGTGTGGTGGATTTCCCAGCCCTCACCAGGATCAGGAGAGCAGTCTACAGATGCTCAATCCTGATCATCCCTTGCCGACCCATCAACGACCCAAGTCCATTCCCAAACCTAAGCGCCAGCATGGTACGAGGTGTGGCATCCAGAACTCAACCTCAGCGCCACTGGGCCGCCCATGATCCCAGTTTTAAAATCCAGTGTAGTCCACCTCGACCCATCTCAGCACCACTACCCACCCAGGAAGGAAAAGGATGGTATTTACAATGCTCTCCAAACAATTTTATTACAGAATGTTAACACACTGTGAGCTGGCTGTCAGACTAGGAAGTAAAGAGAAAGGCTGCCAGTTAAACAGAGCCACAATTTGATTTATTCAAATTTGGGGTGTGCTTTCTAGATTTATTTTTTGTAACTTTACCTGGTTACTAAAGTATAGAAAACAAGCATTTGTCAATGCCAAATGTTTGCTTGCTGATATTAGCATTGGACATGCAGGAGTTAGACATGTGCAGAATAGGAATGGCAGTGAAGTACTGAACTCATGCCAACCCCACCTCCACCCAGCAGAGATGGACAGGCATTGGGTTGTGCCTTTGGTTGTCACCCATAACACTCATGGCATTTCACCTCACCTATCCTGTGGACACCGACAAGTGTTGAGGTGTGCCTTGGGTGTTCAGCTTGACAGTCACCACATGTCATAAGGACAGACACTGAAATGGTGCAGTATAGGAGTCTGGGGTGATCTGTGGGGCTCAGCACTCCAAGGCACACCTCCATTCCTGTCACTGGCTTCAGGGTGGGGTAGGGTGGAATGGTGTGAGCATTACAGCTGGCAATCCAAAGGCACACCCTGATGCCTGTCAGTCTGTACAGGGTGGGACCTTATGGTTAGAAACCCTAATGCCCCAGGCGTTTGTTGGTATTGCACTACAAATTTTCAGCATGGCCTTTTCATGACCCCAACTCACAAAAGCATTTGGGACCTCTGCTTATGAACAGTGACACTGTGGTTTTGTTAATCTGTCCTGAACGTTGATTTCCCACAGTGACCGCTTCATTCTGTGCCAAATGTGTGAAAACACAGTTCAGGCAAGATGTGAAAAATGACAGCTGTACTGTTCATAAGGAGGTGCAAAATTAACAATGCTGAAAATCTCCTGTGAAAATATTACAAATTCTCAAAGTTACTGAGTGTGTATGGAAACCGCGAATGCACATTCATAACATAATTATTTTATGGACTTTTATCACCAAATTTTCAACATAGGCATTTTGTGACCTCCACTCATGAACAGTGTCACTGTGATTTTCTTAATCTGTCCTGAACACTGATTTCTCACAGTGACCATGCTATTGTCGTCAGAAGTGCGAAAACACGTTTTGACCAGGATGTGAAAATGACATAAGGAGGTGTGAAAAATGCCAATGTTGAAAATCTGAGTGAAAATATTACAAATGTGCAAAGTTCTGAGTGTGGTGGAAACTGCACAATGCACTCTCATAACACAGTCATCTTTGGAATTTTTTTACCAATTTGCAACATAGGCTTTTTGGGAGGCCACCTCATGAACAGTGACACTATTGTTTTGTTAATCAGTCCCAAAAGATGATTCTGCACTATGACCACAAAATCACCTTTTGAACTGAATAACACATGACAGTGACTGAATTCATGAGGTGGGGTCCCAAGAACCCATGCTGAAAATTTGTGCCAAAATTCATAAAAATGGCTGAGATATCCACTAAGTTGAAAACCCGCATTTATGCCATTACACAGCTTATTGGCATTTCTTCAGTTTGTGTCGGCTTTGAAGGCGCAGAAGTGTTCCCGGTCCACCAAGATCATTGCGGCCAGGCTTCAGAGGTAAGTATTGGTAGGTGAGGGTGCAGGGATGTGGGGTGCACAGAGGTGGTTGCAAGTTGGGGAAGGGGCACCAGAGACAGCGAGGGACCATTTTCTGTTTGTACAGGAAAAAACAAAACAATGCGAGACACTTTTGGCATGCTGGAGTGGACTCCACTATGCCACCTGAGTGTTTTGTTGGCAGGGGGTCTTGAGCTAACAGGATTAGCAGCACCCCATCGGCCATACAGTATGCTGGGTGGGGCGTGATGAGCCGAGGGTATTGGACACCCCCGCACACAACAAATGGAGGGGGGACATTATGCCGATGAGGATTGGGCTACCATGTCAGCAAATGAACTGGGGAGGAGGTATGCTGACAGAGGATTGGGCACCCTGTTGGCTTTCATGGGACTGAGAGGTGGCGGCGACACCTGCCACTTGCCATCAATATGCAGATTGCCTACACGTTACCACGCTGATTGCAGAGGTGGTTTTCCTTCAGCTGCAGCCACTGCATCTGAACTGCTACCATAGACAGCTAGGCCATTCATTGGTGCGGTGTGGTTTTGCCTACAAAATAGATCAGGCATTGGCACAGCGCGGCACATGTGTAACCCTAGATGGCGCTATCCCAGGGGCTACTACCCCTGCCTGATTTGCCACTAACAGGTTGAGGGGCCTGGATCCAATGGCGGGTGCCTCCACCCAGAGGTCAGGGTTTACAATAGTTAAACTAACTGTCACAGCCCTCTGGGACACTGAAACCCCCTTTCTTCCCACTAGTGGCCCACATAATACATCAGAATTACCTTTACAGTATACACTTACCCCCAGGACTGGTTCCAGCACTGGGACCTCCTGTGAAATAAGATACAGTGCAACAATCACAGTACAGTACTTTAACATAGACAATACCTCACGTAGTATAACTTTGCTGAAACAAGCAGCTCTGATTTATTTAGGGGATATAACAAGGACAGGGGAAATCAGGTTAATTAGCTTATCACTCTACTCATCTACCTATGGCTCTGTGCACAGGCCTATCCCTATCAGTTACTGTCCCTGGGTGCCAAGCCCTAGTGACTAGTCCAACCGTGGCAGCTGGTAGGGGCCCTTTCACACAGAGAAAAGGAGAATTAAACAGTCAGCAGTACAGTAATTCCATTTGGATTTAATGTGGCAATTCAACAGGGAGCGACCCTGAATTAGTACTCACGACCTCCAAATAAGATAGGGTCCTTCAATGTCAGTAGGGCTACTCTTGAGCGCCAAGAGACTCCTCACACATTTATATGGTAAACAGTCACAGGCAAAAGTCACTTAATGGCAGCAGGATTCACTTGAGGTACACAAACCTCTTCACACATTTATATGGTAAAAAGAAAGCACTATACCAGGCAGGCTGCATCTGTATCCCGATCGCATTACTGCACAATACCCGTAGAACACACAGCAGATTCAGTTCCTGACAGACCGAGTGCAATTTTCAGCAATTCCTCCAGTCTTCTACAGGGTGAGCCTGGTTTCTACTCTTCAGATATCCTTTGATTCTCTTCACAGGACGGATTCAGTCCTAACAAGCTGCAGACCGGAACTCTGGACCTACACATGTTTTTGACTAAAACTGTGCACTGAAGGAGCACAGGGTTCCTTTCCCTTCACTGCCAAAGCTCAACTGAAACTCCCAACAGACAAAACTGGGCACTTCCTTTGAGTTCCTCCCAGTTCTTGACTGGATTGGCTGTCACTCACAATAGACTGCTGCTGTTGGTCCAAAAGGCGCGAAGTCTAAACTACATCTCCCAGAGTCACTGCCCATACAATCCTCTGTGGCTGGCTCAGATTATGAGTCCAAGTTCTGATTCGTCCAAGGCACCATTTTAGAGCAGCTTACCCCACACTGATTGGTCCAGTTCAGCAGTTCAAACCAGAATGGGAACTAGGCAGACACAGTTCTGACTGCAAAGAAAGCAGGTTAGACAAACTGTAATTTCATTATTACTGTAAATGATTTCTGGCAAACAGTTACATCTTTCAGATAGGTTCCCTTTGCACTCCTAGTGACTGCAAAAATGGAGTGAATTGGCAGCAGCTCGAGTGGTACTCAAACAGAGAAGCACACAGTCCCCATACAAACTAATTATGTCTGCAAGCAGACAGCTCTTAAAGAGACAGTACCAGAGGTTCTAAAACACTCACTGATAAATGGCTAAACGCCAAACACCATTCAGGCTTGGAGCATTCAAGCAAGCTCCTGAAGTCTTTTGGGAACCCCCATTTACAGGGGGTTACACCCTTCCTGGCCTGGGAAAGCTTGACGTCAGCG
The DNA here is from genome assembly GCA_016271365.2 of Neoceratodus forsteri. NCBI lineage: Eukaryota > Metazoa > Chordata > Ceratodontiformes > Ceratodontidae > Neoceratodus > Neoceratodus forsteri. Next base: position 742,835,400 of record CM028133.1, on the reverse strand, counting down.
TCAACAAGTACCCCATAAGTTTCAACTGCAACCATATACATTTGCATTAGGCTCACACATGTAATCATCAGTCAATATATCATTTTACCAAGAACACATTTCTGAAACATTGCAGTATGTCACTCTTTACACAGTATTACACACACATTGTACCATAACTCAAGTTACCTCTTGTATATGAAACCTGAAGAGAGGGCCCTTCCCTATCAGTTACCTTGGGGCTGGATGGGGCAAGGGCACCATACTTAGAGGGCAACACAAGTAACTTGAGTTAGCACTGACGCTCAGTTTGGGCAATGAGCTCGGGACACATACACTCCTTTATGGACAACATTGAGAGGCAAATCCACAGGCCTCCCAAGGAATCATAACTGAGGTGCACCACAGGCTTTACAGCTCGACCAGTCTTTCTAGGGGAACTGTTACAGTCTCTGCACTCTGAGCCTCATTTTCAGCATTGTCCTCACTTGTCAGGGAGTCTCCATGGGGTAGAGAGGCTAGAACTTAGGGCACTTTCAGCTCCAGGAGTTGCAGTTTCTGAGTCCACAACATTTGGCTCATGGAGAGCTTTTGGACACTGGCAGTGGACTGTCAGGGCACTCAAAATACTCTTCTTGTTCTGATGTATCACCAGTCTGACCTAATCCATCATTTTCCTCCCTGAAAGCTCAAACAGTTCAACCATGCACAATGATTCCATTTCATCTGATCTGATGCTTTGCACTTCACTTTCTGGGAGCATTGGCTCCAGGGACAAAGCTGGGGCTTGGACAGTCCAGAAAGCCCAGCTTCATCTCCAGTATTGACTAGGGATTGCTCTGAAACAATTGACTCAGTTCGTAAGAAGGATAGTATTCAAAGTCACTCTCACTTTCTTCCGATATGGACTGACAGTCATGCTCAACTGGGACTCTGTGGAGGGAACACTTAACTTTGCTTCTGTAGGTGCAGACTTTCTTGATCTTTTCTTAGCAGCAGCTCTAGTCACTGGTCCAGAGGGACATCTTCTAGGGGCTCAGACTCAATTAAGATTTGTCCAATGGGCAGTAAATGATTTCTATGCATTGTTTTACATCTTTGAATTATTCTCAGGCCTTACTTTGTACACTGGCAGATCATCTAGTTTGCCCACTACAATGTGAGGAGATGGTGCCATCTGTCAGCAATCTTGTGCTTGCCATGCAGTCCCAGATTTCTTAGCAATACCCGATCTCCTCCTGGAGTTCCTGTGTTTCCACCTTTATCATACCTTTCTTTGTTGGCCAGATTTCTTTGGCAGCCATGGTTTGAGCCAGTTGGTACGCATGAGTTAGTTGGGCCTTTAACTTTGCACATACTGTAAATAGTTGTCAGCTTGAACCCCATCAGGAGAGACCCCAAAACACACATCTACTGGTAGTCGAGCTTCTCTTCCAAACATCAGGCGGTGGGGGAGAACCAGTGGCATCACTTTGGTGCAGTTATAAGCATGTACCAGGGTGCTAATTTATTTAGCTCCATCTAGGCTTGTCCTTTGGGTGCAGGTACCTAGCATATCTAGCAAAGTGTGGTTGAAACGTTCAGGCTGTGGGTCCCCTGGGGGTGGTAAGGAGTGGTTCTGGACTTCTCGACTCCCCACAGAGAAAGCATCTCTTTGATCAGACGACTCTCAAAGTCACTCCCTTGATCAGAATGGATTCTTTGTGGAGCCCCATAGTGAACAAAAGTTTTCTACAAGTACTTTGGCTACAGTGGATGCTTTCTGGTCTTTGGTGGGGAAAGCTTGGGCATATCTCGTGAAATGGTCAGTGACCACCAGCACATTACTGATATTTCTTTGATCTGACTCCAAACTTAAAATCAATACAGACCAGCTCCATGGGTGCACTGGTGGTTATGTTAACAAGGGAGCAGCCCTCTGGGGCAAAGCTTTCCTCTGAGCAGTGACTACAAGTTCGAATGTGTTGCTCCACATCAGCCCCATCTTAGGCCAATAGAATCTGGATCTCACCAAGTCAAGTGTTCTGTCTATACCAAGGTGCCCCATGTGGTTGTGCAAGGACCTCAATACTGAGTCTCGAAGGCAGTGGGCAGCACTAGTTGTTGTTTGTCTACTTGTCCCCTCTGTCTACTGTTTCTCTGTATAACAGTTTATTGATCAGTTTCAATTTAGGACCTTCTTTGTATAACAGTGCAGTTCTCAAATCAGTGGAGCGTAATTTGGACACATCTTTTCCTGCATAGAGGGCTTCTAAAGCTGCTTTGATCATGGGATCGCGGGATTGAGCCCACCGAATACTGTCATTGTCCAGCTGAGGCAGTGCACCAATGTCTATTGCAGAAAAGTGGCAATAAGCAGCAGGTATGCAATTCTCAGAAGGTCCCAAGCAATCCACCATGCAGTCCACTGCGTCCGTGGACATTTGTTCCTCCTGTCAAACTTCCGCAGAGTGCCTGAATGTCAGGTTCTGCCAATTGGACCCAATCATTCTGGGGAACAGGCCTCCTGGAGAGAGCATCAGCATCTATGTGGTTCAGACCTGCTCGGTATTCGAGAGCATAGTCGATGTAGATAATGCAGAAAGCCACCTATGGCCAGTGGCATCCAACTTAGCTGAGGTCTGCACATAGGTTAAAGGATTATTGTCAGTTTTACTAGTATTTTAGCCCCATACAGTATTCATGGAATTGGTCAACAATAGCCCACTTCAAAGCTAGAAACTCTAACTTATGTACAGGATAGTTCTTTTCGGATGGGGTCAGACTTCTACTGGCAAAGGCCACTGGTCTCAGGCCATTCTCGTGCTCTTGGTACAACACAGCCCCAACCCTTGCAAGCTAGCATCAGTGTGCAGGACATAAGGTTTTCTTGGATCGGCATAGGCCAGCACTGGAGCATGGGTAAGTTGATAAATGATCTCATGAAAAGCAGTCTCACAATCAGGAGTCCAGCGGCCCCAAATACTTCACTCGGATGAAAATACACTCTTTCAGTCTTGAGGGACGTTGACTTTGGTATTTTTTGCGAGTTGGGGATACCCTTGAGTAAGGTTAAGTAAAGGCGGATCACTCTTGAATAGTCCTTGATGAAACATAATAACCACAGAATCCCAGGAATCTTTGCAGTTCTTTTAGATTTTGGCTGCGCGCCAGGTGGTCAAGGCCTCAACTTTTCTTGGGTCGGTCCTTTATTCCTCGGTGGATACTATGTGTCCCACATACTTTACTGATGTTTGAAAGAATTGACACTTATCAATGGACAGTTTAAGGCCAAAGTCCTCCAGTCGGTCCAAGACCTTAAATAATCTGCTCTCATGTTCCTCCAGTGAGCTGCCAAACACAATAACATCATCTAGGTATACCAGGCACTCTAGTAAGTTCATGTCCCCACTGCACGCCCATCAATCGTTGAAAGTGGCTGGGGCACCTGAAATCCTTGAGGCATCCTCATGAATTCATAGAAGCCAAGCAGACAGATAAAGGCTGTCTTTTCATGGTCCTTCTGGGGCCATCGGATCTGGTAGTACCCACTGGCGAGATCCAGCACAGAGAACCACTTGCTCCCGTTTAGGCAGTCCAAAGCATCCTGAATGCGGGCATTGTGTACTGATCAGGGATAGTCCGCCAGTTTAAGGTGCGATAATCCACACACATCCTTACTGTTCCATTCTTTTTCCTCACTACCACAATGGGGAAGCATAAGGGCTTCTGGATTCTTGTATTACACCAGCAGCTAACATCTCTTGCAGATGTCGTCTCACATCATCTATGTCAGCAGGTGCCAGGCTGCCGATCTCTCACGAATGGTCTTCGTCATGCAGCTGGATATTGTGCTCAGCCCCTTGCACGCATCCTACGTCCTATTCTCTTTAAAGAAAACACCTGGTCTCTCTGCAAGCTTCTCACTGATCCTCACTTTCCATTCAGCTGGCAGTACAGGAGTCGCCAAATCAAACAAGTCAGGCGTACTCTGTCATTCTTCCTTGAACTCTTACTGCTGGGTAGCACTGCAGTGTCTGCACAATGCACATTAGCCAGGATGCAACCTCTATTTACTCGAATGTCTCTTTCAGACACATTATGAACTTGGACCATTACCCTTCTGGCATAAGCATGGGCTCTAGCGGGCAAAATACTAGGCTTGACCAGCAGTCCCTCTGGCAATTTTCCATCGCCTGCTGCATCCAACATTAATATTTTATTCTTAACATCCTTTCTGATACGGACCTCTCCCTGTAAGGTACACTGGGCATTTGGCGCCAGGATCAGAGACTCAGGATCCTTCTTCCATACAATTCGACCGTTCCTCTGGTTCTATTTTTCAGCATCTCTCTGTGCCTCATAGGCCTTCTTAATTAAAGCCAGAACTCTTAAAGCTCTACTAGTCTTTGACCCTGTTTTCATAACACAACTGTGCCAGCCTTCCGAACATATGAGCATTTGTTCCAATCAACACAGGGACACCATCATACAGTCCAGTGGAGGGACACACTAAGGCTAGGGTCTCTACTTGTTCAGCCACTCCAGCCACGGAGGTGGGGAAAGACAGCCAAATTGGATATACCCGGAATAGGGGTAGGCCTTCTCACTTAACCCCCATACATGCAGTCCTTCTAATGGTTGTAAGGTACATCTGACAAATGCTTCTGATACCAATCTTGGAACATAATTGTCACTTGGGAGCCACTGTCTAATACAGCTCTTGTAGACACTCCATCTACCTTTACAGTGGTCTCCATGAAGGAACCCACTATTCTGGACCAGTCTGGAGAGGCGTAGTAGGGGGCCTGGGCAACTGACCTTGCCACAAAAGGACATGAATTAGCATTTTGGTGCCCCACTGGGATCATGTCGTCACCTCTTAACCACTTATTTGTTCTCCAAGCTCTCCTTGTAGCCTATATGCAACTTTGGCAGTGTCTTTGGGGACTGAATCCTTTTCATGTGCCCATCTTTCCCACAATTATAGCAAAACATACTTTCTGGAGTTTGAGCTGGCCGAGGCGCCACACTGGGAGCCAGGGCGGGTATTACTAACTGGAAACCTGGGTGCCATCTCTGTCGTGGCGTGATAAGCATTTGGAGACTTCTCGTCAGTTTCTCCACTTCCATGGTCAAGGAATTGAGTTTGGAGCTGTTATCAGCAGGAGATACATGGTGGGTACCCCACCTCCATAGCAGATGCAGTCGGATATAGGTCACGGCCTGTACTTGCAGGCGTGGCCTTCATAAAGGACTGTTTTTGAATTCCGGATCTCTCTCAACAGTTCGCCCCATTGTGGCTATCTTTTACCTGCCAGAGCACTCATTTACTGCCAACCTCTGCCCCTGAACTTCACTTGATGGGTCACCCTCAGTCACTCGGGTTGTAGCCGCAGCTATTGGTGCAGGTCCCTCCCGAGGTCGTCTTTCTCAATTCCTCAATTTCTCATTAACTCATCATAGGAGGTGGGATTCCAGTTGATCTGCCAGGCGTAACTGAAGCAACAGCAGTTCTGAGAAGGGGCAGACTTAAGGATCCTGTCCAGCCTGGTTCGGTCCAGTTCAATCGCTGGCAAACTACCTTTCTGAGGCATTCTTGCAACAATTTTTCCAGCTGAGATACATACACAGACAACAACTCCTTGGTGCTGTTGTGCATCTCTTACTCTCCACCATAGGTCCTCATCAGAATCTGGGCTCCCATACACATTCTCCAGGGCCTCAAGATAGGCCTATGCAGTCACTTCAGGGTTACTGGCCCGTTTAGCATGACTGGTAGCCAGGACAGGACCTCGGAGGCTCTCACTAACCCTCTTTCGCTTTTTGGCTTCCGAGCATTGCCATTCTAGCACTTGGGGCAACATAGTCTATCCAGGTCTCCCAGTCATCCTCCCTTGGGGGTGGGAGGTGCCAGAGAAGATCCTCAACCGTCGGGTAGAGTCGTGACTAATGGCAGGTGCAGAAATTGGAGTCTGCATTGGTTCAGCCACCATTACGGGCACTGGGCGGGAGAAGGTGTTGGGGAGGAACACCCCAGGTGGCAAGAATAGTTTCTTCAAGTCCTCCACAGTTTTCCTTCCCCAGCAAACCATTTAGCAAATTTCTCCTCAAAAGTTTCAGATAGTGGTGGGGCTCATTTCCCGGTCTTTACTGTCCTTAGTTATCACTCTCCAAGCAGTGAGGGCCTCTGGGGTAATGGTCTGTGGCACTTTGGAGCTATCTATGGGATCCTTAAACTCTACTAGGGCAGGAAAGTGTGGGTGAGCAGATTAGCATGCCACCCACCACCACAGGGTTTTGTAAACCTTCCACCTTGGAAAGTACTCCCTGCACAGTGTCCGTATTGGATACCCAGGGGATGTCCAGGATAAGCATAGCATTTTGGGGTCAACAATCTCCTCCCCAGTACACCACTCCACCAGCCGTGCACAGCCACTTCTGTCGGGTACCCATTTTTTCTTAACAGTGGTTCGTAAATATGGCCACTAGAGGACACACAATCCCAGCGGTGAGCCTCCAAGATGTAACCCTAGATGGCGCTATCCCAGGGGCTACTACCCTGCCTGATTTGCCACTAACAGGTTGAGGGGCCTGGATCCAATGGCTAGGTGCCTCCACACAGAGGTCAGGGTTTACAATAGTTAAACTAACTTGGTCACAGCCCTCTGGGACACTGCAACCCCTTTCTTCCACTAGTGGCCCACAATACATCAGAATTACCTTTACAGTATACACTTACCCCAGGACTGGTTCCGCACTGGGACCTCCTAGAAATAAGATACAGTGCAACAATCACAGTACAGTACTTTAACATAGACAAATACCTCACTAGTATAACTTTGCTGAAACAAGCAGCTCTGATTTATTTAGGGGATATAACAAGGACAGGGGAAATCAGGTTAATTAGCTTATCACTCTACTCATCTATTTATGGCTCTGTGCACAGGCCTATCCCTATCAGTTACTGTCCCTGGGTACCCAAGCCCTAGTGGCTAGTCCAAACCGAGGCAGCTGGTAGGGGCCCTTTCACACAGAGAAAAGGAGAATTAAACAGTCAGCAGTACAGTAATTCCATTTGGATTTAATGTGGCAATTCAACAGGGAGCGACCTGAATTAGTACTCACGACCTCCAAATAAGATAGGGTCCTTCAATGTCAGCAGGGCTACTCTTGAGCTCCAAGAGACTCCTCACACATTTATATGGTAAACAGTCACAGGCAAAAGTCACTTAATGGCAGCAGGATTCACTTGAGGTACACAAACCTCTTCCACACATTTATATGGTAAAAGAAAGCACTATACCAGGCAGGCTGCATCTGTATCCCGATCGCAATTACTGCACAATACCCGGAGAACACACAGCAGATTCAGTTCCTGACAGACCGAGTGCAATTTTCAGCAATTCCTCCAGTCTTCTACAGGGTGAGCCTGGTTTCTACTCTTCAGATATCCTTTGATTCTCTTCACAGGACGGATTCAGTCCCAACAAGCTGCAGACCGGAACTCTGGACCTTACACATGTTTTTGACTAAAACTGTGCACTGAAGGAGCACAGGGTTCCTTTCCCTTCACTGCCAAAGCTCAACTGAAACTCCCAACAGACAAAACCGGCACTTCCTTTGAGTTCCTCCCAGTTCTTGACTGGATTGGCTGTCACTCACAATAGACTGCTGCTGTTGGTCCAAAAGGTGCCAAAGTCTAAAATACATCTCCCAGAGTCACTGCCCATACAATCCTCTTGTGGCTGGCTCAGATTATGAGTCCAAGTTCTGATTCGTCCAAGGCACCATTTTAGAGCTAGCTTACTCACACTGATTGGTCCAGTTCAGCAGTTCAAACCAGAATGGGAACTAGGCAGACACAGTTCTGACTGCAAAGAAAGCAGGTTAGACAAACTGTAATTTCATTATTACTGTAAATGATTTCTGGCAAACAGTTACATCTTTCAGATAGGTTCCCTTTGCACTCCTAGTGACTGCAAAATGGAGTGAATTGGCAGCAGCTTGAGTGGTACTCAAACAGAGAAGCACACAGTCCCCCATACAAACTAATTATGTCTGCAAGCAGACAGCTCTTAAAGAGACAGTACCAGAGGTTCTAAAACACTCACTGATAAATGGCTTAAACGCCAAACACCATTCAGGCTTGGAGCATTCAAGCAAGCTCCTGGAAGTCTTTTGGGAACCCCATTTGCAGGGGTTACACATGTCCAAAAGTTGTATGGTGCAATATGTTTTTGCACATGCGCAAGCAAACATAAAAATGACTACTGTATTGAATGGTCAGGCTATTTGTGCTTAAAAAACTTAGAAGCTGCACTGATGCTCTGAGTAAATCTACTTTGTCCCTTTGGCATTTTTAATTGTGATGCAGTAAGTTGAAATCTGTCTTGCCCACCCTTGCATATTGTCCTGGAGCAACATATAAATGCTAAAAAATGTTTCACCTGCAATGTCATTATGATTTTCTCAGTTTGTTTTTCTCTTCCTTTATTTAGTTTCCACATTTTACACAAATAATCTTTAGCTTTTCACTTTTCTTACCTTGGTTTGATCTTTTTAATTTCTTCAGTTTATCCAGCATTCTCTCATTCTTTTCCTGCCACTACATTTTTTTATTTATTTAGCTGTCCCTTTGTTTGAATTTTTATAATCTACATTTTTCTTCCCTAGACACCAGAGTTGACCCATCAGGTTGGTAACTTCACAGCCGCATCTACAGCAATCACTTGTGCTCTAAACCCCATAAGGATAGCAGAGTGCCCCCATACTGCACTTTACCCTCTCATGGTTTTAGAACAGGTAAACCCCACCACTGCCCATCTTAACACCACCACTTCCCTAACAAGCCTTAAGAATGCCACTGAGTGGTCTTGCAGATTTTAATGAATGTTATTATCCAGCCCAACACTGTACAGTGATCCTCTGCCTCTTCCTGCCTCAAAAGTATTGCAGAGTCTCCTTTTAGACAGTACTCTGCCCCTTTAAAACAAGAAATACCAACCCTGCATATCTAAGTCCCAAGAGTCATTCCTCCCATAGCCTCATTGAGTCACTCTGTTTTTATATTGGCACTTTATTTGGTCCAGCAGTGGAGGATAATCCTCCACCTCTTCCTATTACTGCTGGACCCAAATGCTGGATTCAAGCCCCAGTATGGCTTTATGTGGGCCCTAGAAAGCACTATTGGGATACTAAAAAGCACTCTGGCCCACTAGCAGTGACAGGAAAAGGCAAAGGATTATCATGCAGCCTTGGACCAAAAATGGGATGCCGATATAAAAAATAGGGTGACTCTAGGGGGACTCTCAGGGCTGGGTGGGGATTGTTTGAGGGGTTGGGGTGAATTTTAGTTCTTATAAAGCTCTCAGCAGGTAGAGGAATTGCTTGAAAGGAGTGGTGTGTCAGTCTCTGTCTATCTTACTGGTACAATTTGGTGGCAAACTCCAAATTCTGCGGCAGGCCCCAAATTCTATGGCAGGTCATAATTTTATGCAGTCGTCGCATGGAAGCCAGAACCACAGAAAACAGGGGCATTGCCTGAGGGTAATGGGAGGGGACAGGTGGGTTGTCTGGGGCAATGCTGTGAATTCAGAGTGTGTTCCTTTTACACCAGCTGAAGGAGCTACTGGACTGAGGTTATCTGGCACCAGCCTTCTATGTGCAAGGAGAATCAACCCCTCACTGCCTCCCTAAGACTTCGGTTGGGGATCGGGGTCAGGCAATGAGTCAGGCTGAGTAACCAGGGAGGGGCAGTGTGACCTGGGAGGTCCTAGGAGCCCGAGGGGTGGAACCTCCGAAGCAGGGGTGCAAGCTTTACACTTGAATCCTGCTCAGCTGCTGTCCTCTAGGTTGCTGTCTGGCATTACTTTGAAAGAACTGCTTGGGATGTTGTTTAGGCTGAGATTTGTACAGCATATGTACTGACCTGATAGCCTTTCCTGATTTCTGCAGTCGGGTAATAATATTTTGTGAGTCCTCACCAAGCAGGATGGGACCTCTGAAAGGTGTAACCATAATTTTGGATTGCACATCTGGTTCAAGCCAGATTCCCTCAGCCATGAATATCGATGAATACAGAGGCGGAGGCTGCAGCCCACCTCACAGAGTCGACTACGCGGGGTCATAATGTCGTAAGACATTATGCCGCATGAAAAACACGCTGCCAATACAGTGTTATTTCATGCATGCAGCATAAGTCTTTTGAGCCCCCAAATAAGGATTCTCAACTCCGGGTGGGGAGGGGTGGTTAACAGTGAAATCACACAAAGTGCAAAAAATTAAAAATGTTCTTGCATCTGGGACTGGAATCGAACCCGTCCCAAACATTCTGCCTGTGCCCCTGCTGCCAGTGGCTCATCTCTAGAAAGAAGGACACCCTGCCCATGGTTGTTCCTCCGCCTATTGACTGCTATAGGGCATCAACAAAGCAGCCTGGAAGAGCCCTTTTCAATGCCTGTGATCTCAAAATAGACAGATCAACTGTATTGTGCTCCCAAGGACAATCTCTTTATGGGGAGCACCCAGCATCAGATTCTGTTGTTATCAATGTCACCAACGATCACCCGAGTGCCCTAGGCACCTAAGTTCTCAGCCTCTAGATAAAGATTCCAAACAAATTAACCAGTTGGCCAGAGAGGTTTATTCCTCTGCCACATGTGCTATATGGTCTCAGAATTTCCTCTCCCACATGGTCCAGTACCAGAATGCCTCTGTGGGACATGGCTGTGGAGGTGGCTCAGACCATGCCTGACTGCACTGGTAGGGCAGAGCTGATGGCCATCCTGAATTAGGACTCTGGACATTGGCAACCATGTTCTCTGTGCCTCTTATGATACGTGTAGATTCTCCTACTGGGTCAATATGTCGTATACTTAATGTAGTATGGAATGAGCACTTAACCGAAACAGTGCCGTAAATGTGAGCGAGAGGGTGCAATACCGCAAAAGTCAAGGTAAACTATCTCCACTGGTTTGCCATGGTCTAGAGCATTTCTGTTTTTCATGAAATACTAACCATTTTATAGCAGACAATCTGCCCTTGACAAAACCATACTGTTCATGGTCTGTAATTCCACCAGATTTGAAGCTTCTCACATTATACAGAGAATAATGGATAGGCAAGTGTGTTTATGGATTTTGTTATTACCTGAGGTGTGTGATGACCCATAAACCATGAGAGCGAAGCTCGAGAGGTTTATGAAGTCATCACACACTGAGGGTGTAAAAATCCCAAAACACACTTGCCTATACTTTATTTTATAATGACTGCTGCATGGACATTCTATAATTTACAAGAGGGAGAGGAAAGAGTTCTTCCAAATGAAGTTATGTTATTTGCTTTTCTCTGAAGGAGTTTATAGATTGCACTGTAAGGCAGTGCAATGTTTCACATAAAAAGTATGTCATCTGTGGTGTTTATGGTAAATTGTCTTATTTTTCAGTAAGAGAAGCTACCTGTGTTAGAGGGAGGAGAAGCGGTGACTCGGGTGAGTCACTATGTGTAGCGTGACCAAGCGGTGTTGGTTCTGATAAAGAATATGCCAGGAAATGCTTGAAACAGTAGTGTTTGTATAAAAATCATGTCGTTTGTAGAGTTTAATGTCAGTTTTTTTGTTTTTGAGTAGCTGGTGCCTGAGTGCAGCTCAAAGGAGACCGAGTGAGGTTGGCGGCTTCAGAAGATTCGACATAGCGGAACAGTGTTGCACAACACTCTCTTTATGCTTGTATCAAGTTTTCTGAAGCTAACCACTCACTCGCTTCTCCTCTGAGCTGCACTCAGCGCATCTGTTACTCAAAACTAAAAAAAATTACATTAAACTCTTCAAAGGACACAATTTTTATACAAAACGCTGCTGTTTCAATGCATTTCTGACATATTCTTTATCGAACCATCACTGCTCAGTCACACTCACAAAACAGACAAAAGTGAAAGTAACTGAAGTGCTTGAGGGCAAAGGTACTGAGAAGTTGTTTTGAACTGTAATAACTGGGTTTCGGGTTATTACAACGCTTGATAGTGCTCAAATCAGATTGATAAACAGGGTCACCAGTAATTATGATAGCTTTATTGAGTCACAATATGTACAACTGCCTCACTCCCACAATTTATAACACTTATCCACTGTGGCTGGAAATACACAGTAAAGTGCTGCCCAATTTCATGAACTACTATAATCAACATTTGTACCAGTGATGTCCTGAAGGATATTGCATGAATTTATTGTTGTCCATGCAGAAACCTGTGATGTCTTTAGCTGCTCCATTCTGTGCGCAGGCACTATAGGTGACCCAGTATCAAACGAGAGTGGACCGTGGCGGGGGCGGGGTTGCAGTCTGTTTTAGACTGGAACTGGATCTCAAGGAGGTGCCAGTTAGAGGCATCAACTCCTTTGAGTGTATAGTGGGTGCAGATGCAGGTTACAGGACCCTTTTCATCTACCGTCCACCAGGTGATAGGAGGGAGTTCCTGAAGGAGGTTGCGGACTTCATCACCGAGATGGTATTGGATTCTCCCAGATGGTTAATTGTGGGGGACTTCAATGCCTGGGTCAATGATGAACTCTCGCCATTTGGAAAAAACTCCTCCAATTGATGGATTCATTGAGCCTGACATGGGTTATTACCTCTGCAACTCACTAAGGGGAGCACACATTGGACTTAGTGTTCCATCTGGCATGGAGATCTCCGTGGAGGTGGAGCCAATCAGTTGGTCTGACCATCACACCCTGAGATTCAGTTTCACAGCCCCCAAAATAGGCCTGTCCCTAAGGAGTTAGTGCAGTTCTGTCCTTTAAGAGAAGTTACCTCAGAAGGCCTAATGACGGAGCTAGACTTCTAAGGATTTCCAATGGATATCATTGACCCAGGGCCCTGGTGTTGGCCTATAATAAGGCTGTTGTGAGGGCCTTGGATGTCATTGTCTACTCGTGTTCACCCTCTTACCCTTCGCCCAAGAGCCCCTGGTTTAATGGGGAGATTCGTGAGCTGAAGAGACAATGGTGAAAATTGGAAAGACGCTGGTGGAAAATTCACCTGAGGTGGATAAGCTTAGATTGTTGGATCATTATAAGATCTACCAATCAGCAATTTCCCATAAGAAGGCAGAGTTCCTGTCCAGGGAATTTGCTACAGCAAAGAATAGGCCAGCCCAACTCTTCCGCATTGTGGACAGACTGTGCAATCCAGCCTGTCTCCATGCCGGTCGAGCATTGTCACAAGTACAGTGTGAGGAGTTTGTGCAATTTTTCACTGATAAGGTGTCCACCATCAGGGATAAGATCAGCCAATGCCTTCCCATTGGACCTTGTACCGATTAATCGGTGGTACTAATGTCCAGTTGACTTGGTCCACCTTTAGCCAACCGCAGTCATGGATATAGTGAGGATTGTCCAGACTTTGCGCCAAACTACTGTAGTTTGGATCCGGGCCCTACATGCCTACTAATGGGTGTGTAGAGGTCATTGGGTTGGTCCTCGCTTGGGATAGTGGCAGTTTCATTGAGAGAGGGATCTTTCCAGATCCCTTAAAGGAGGCAGTAGTATACCACCTTCTGAAAAGTCCTCCCTTGATCCCGACTGCCCAGCAAACTACAGACCAGTCTCGAACTTATCCTTTGTAGGGAAAGTTATTGAGAAGGTAGTCACCTTGCAGCTGGATGATCATTTGACCAGCCACAATATCTATGACCTTCTCCAGTCTGGCTTCAGAAACGGCATTGCGACCAAGACAGCCCTGGTGCAGGTACTAAATGATCTCCTGATGGCTAGAGATTGATAGCCCATTCCATCTTGGTTGTCCTTGATTTCTCAGCAGCATTTGACACTGTGGATCATGGAGTGATGCTTGAGCGCCTGTGGTTCTTCTGTGGACTGAGGGGCAGTCCTCATTTGCTTTAGATCCTTCCTTGAGGGCAGATCACGGGAGTGGTGTCAGATTCATTCCTTGGCCCCTCACTGGCTGCCCTGCAGGGTTCCACAGGGTTCGGTGCTGTCACCCATGATATTCACCGTGTATATGCTTCCATTAGGGACATTATAAGATGGTATGGGCTGAGTTTTCATTGCTATGTTGATGACTCTGAGCTCTACGTGTCTTTGTGCCTAAACAGGAGTCTGATTCAATCATGGTGTTTAATAATTGCCTGCTGGAGATACAGAACTGGATGAGTACCAGTTGGCTTCAGTTGAACTTGAGTAAAACAGAGTTATTGGTGGTGGACCCTGGTTTTAGGACAGGAGCATGCCTTAGACAGCTAGTGGTGGAACCCACTTGGGAGGGAGCAATATTAGACCTGGTACTCTCAAATGGAGAGAGGATCACAAACTTAGAAGTCAGTAGACATCTGGGAACAAGCACCACTGCACAGTATGCTTCACAATAAACACAACCATGGAGACAAGTCATACAAAGACAAGGATACTGGACTTTAGAAGGGCTGACTTTGGCATAATGGGTGAATACCTGAGGAATGTGTTAGCAAATGGCCAGAAAGGAGAGGTGGAAGAACAATGGAGAAAAATCAAAACTGCCATCACGGAGGCAACAAGCCTTTGTGTGAAACAAATAAAGAAAACAAAGCAGAATAAAACCACTATGGCTCTCAAAGAGGTGTCAGGAAGGTTAAGGAGAAAAAGGCTGCATTCAAAAAGTATAAGGAATCACAGACAGAGCACAACAGGGATCTGTATCAATTAAAGCAGAAAGAAGTGGGAAGGCAGTCAGAAAAGCAAAGGCCCAAACTGAGGAAAAGATAGCCAACTCAGTTAAGAAGGTGGATAAACCTTTATAGGTACATTAGGGAGCATAGAAAGGTTAAGGGAGGATAGTGAAGATTAATAAAGAAGAGGGGAGGTGGGCAGAGGGAGACAGTGAAAAGGCAGAGATATTGAATGAATACTTTTGCTCAGTATTCACAAAAGAAGAAGAGGAGGAGTTACCTAAACCAAACAGTAGAAGCACTCTGGATAGTGGGGTTGACACAAGTCCATTTACAGAAGAGATAGTACTGAAAGAACTCCTAAAACTCAAGGTGGACAAAGCAATGGGGCCTGACGGATTCACCCTAGAATCCTGAAAGAGCTAAGGAGGACCTAGTGACACCACTAACCACACTTTTTAACAAATCATGGGAGGCTGGGGTGGTACCTGAGGACTGGAGGAGGGTAGATGTGATTCCCTTCACAAAAGTGGGAGCAAGGCAGAAGCAGGACACTACAGACCTGTTAGTTTGACCTCAGTGGTGGGGAAAATGATGGAATCACTTCTGAAAGAAAGAAGTGTTGAGTACCTAGAGGCCAGCAGGGCACAGGACCCAAAGCAGCATGGATTCACAGCAGGAAGTTCTGTCAGACGAATCTAATTGATTTCTTTGACTGGTTGACCAAAGTAATAGACCAGGGAGGGCTGTGGATATGGCCTACCCAGACTTTAGCAAGGCATTTGACACAGCCCCGCACAAAAGATTAATAATCAAGTTAGCCAGCCTGGGGTGGGTCCCAGGGTGGTAGCCTGGTAGAAAACTGGCTGCACAACAGGGCACAGAAGGTAATAGTAAATGGAACACATTCTGAAGAAAGGGGTTACTAGTGGAGTACCTCAGGGCTCAGTACTGGGTCCAGTCCTCTTTAACGCCTTTATAGGTGACATTGCAGAGGGTCTGGAAGGAAAGGTATGCCTCTTTGTGGATGACACAAAGATCTGTAACAGAGTTGATACACAAGGGGGGTAGAAAGGATGAGTAGGGACTTGGCAAGGTTGGAGGAATGGTCAGACATATGGCAACTTAGATTCAATGCAAAGAAGTGCAAAGTAATGCACCTGGGAAATAAAAATCCAGGAGAAGAGTACACAATAGCAGGGGAGGTACTAATGACAACAATAATGGAAAGGAATCTGGGTGTAGTCATATCAGATGACCTAAAGGTGGGTAAGCAATGTGAGAAGTCAGTCAGGAGAGCTAGGGATACTGAGATGCATAGGGAGGGGCATCACAAGTAGAAAAAGGGAAGTGGTTATCCCTCTATACAGACAGTTGGTAAGACCCCATCTGGAGTACTGCGCAGTTTTGGAGACCTCATCTACACAAGGGCATAGACAGGATGGAAGCAGTCCAGAGGAGGGCAACTAAAATGGTGCAGGGTCTACATCAGAAACCGTAGGAAGAGAAACTGAGAGAGCTTAATATGTATACCCTTGATGAAAGGAGGGACAGGGGACATGATAGAAACTTTAAGTACCTCAAGGAATCAACAAAGTCCAGGAGGGTAGCATCTTTCAGAAAAGAGATGTGTAAGAACAAGGGGCACAATTTAATGTTAGAGGGGATGGCTCAGGGGTAATGTGAGGAAATTCTTTTCACGGAGAGAGTGGTGGATGCATGGAACTGCCTTCCTGGAGAGGTTGTGGGGTCTAAAACAGTGGGGAATTCAAACATGCATGGGACAGACATAAGGCAATTATAGTGGAGGGTTGCAGGAAGTAGGCTGTTGGTTAACTAGAATCTGCAGCTTATCCAATAGGTAGGAAATGGGCAGACTGGGTGGGCCAAGTGGTCCTTATCTGCCTCAAAGTCTATGTTTCTGTGTTTCTATGGTATTTGATGAGGGCCTGACCCTGAGGGCACAGGTATCGGATGTAGTCAAATTTCCTTTTTCCATCTAAGGAATATAGCCGGGTGAAGCACCTGGTCCCTACCAAGATCTTCCTACCTTGGTCCACGCCTTTGTCACCAATCATTTTGATTACTGCAATGCCCTCTATCTAGGGTTACCAGGGTGGATATCCGCCGCTGCAGCTAGTGAAGAACGCGACAGCTAAGCTGTTGACTGGAATCCTAGATCCAGTCATATAACACTCTGCTGCATGAACTGCACTGGCTGCCCATACAGTGGTGGATCACCTTCAAGGTTGCATTGTTGATCTATAAGGCCCTACATGAATTGGGACCTCACTACCTGAAAGAGCTCTTGTTTCTTACTGCCCTGCCGCCACTCAATTCTCTGGCAAGGAGTGCTACAGATTCCCAGGGTATCCTGAAAACATCTGGAGGAAGATCTTTTGCCTTTATGGCACCTACCCTGTGGAACTCTCTTCCTTGCCAGATACAAGATAGCCTGATCGTGGAAGGATTTAAAAATCCTTAAAACTTATTTGTTTAACCAGGCATTTTCAGGGACTTACTGGTTGGTTGTCATTGTCTTAGTCATCAGTTTTACTGATTTTAAATATTGTTATTGCATGGTGTATTGTAAAGGTGCCCTGAACTCAGGAAGGGTACCTTGTATAAATACATTTTTACTTACTTACTTACATTTCACTCAGTATTACACTTCTCCACTCACTCTATACAGGAATAATTGGCTTTGCCCCACTGAGCTAAGTCCATCATGGTCATTTCAAAGTCATAGCCTACATACTTGACTGATGGCTCTTGACTAAGGACTGGAAACTCTGTCCCTTTGAGAACTGTGATTCAGTGACCCATGCCTAACCTGACATTTTCACTTCTGTGAGCTTTTACAAGCTCACTCTGTAGGAACAAACAGCCCCATTTCAGTATTTCTTGCAGTTCCATTATCACAAAGACTTTTCCAATTTGCAGGACACTCAGAGGTTCTTTATTTCTCTGCATGTACTCAGGTCCCAAGTCCCACCCAGGACATCCTTCCTGGTGTGGCTTTCACCACGTCTCCAGCCTCTTGAACTGGCACCTTACATCAGCAAACATGATTTAGGAAGCCACAGGAAGCAGGACTGCTCTCACCCTTGACTCCAGGCTCCAAGTCACTTAGCTACACAACACCCAGACTTCCTACCTCTGGGGACTATGCTACTACTAGGCATGCCTTTTGATGGGGGAATGCAGGACTATACTAGTAGCCACAAAATGGAGGGTAGGGCTACCCACACTGACAACTCATTACTTGGGCAGCTGCCGGACATGATGAGATGATTATAAATCCTTGATTTTAGGAAGAGTAGTGATAGGGCATGCTTTATATTTTCAGGAGTGTCTTCCAGTTTGAGGGTGTGTAGTATTATAGTATCAATTTTTTACAGGCCACTTGGTCTTTGAAATACTGTAACTAGAATATCTCTGACCTGGAACCTTAGCAGTCTGACGTTAATAGTTCTGGTCAGATGATAGCAAATGTAGCTGGGTTACATATCATGGACACGTCAGTAAATTCAGGAGGCTCCAGTGTAGCTCACACTATCTTTCCAAGCATAGCAGCCCAAATTTTAATAATAAAGCAGTCTAACTGCCTCAGCCAATCAGCATGCTACTTTAGCATACCTCTAATGGTGGCTGCACAGTACCTTATGCTTCCTGATCAGCTGATTCCTGCCACACTGACACTGTCTCCTTGCAATGATTTCTACCCAAAACACCGCAGTTTCTGCTGTCCCTGGAAATTGATGAGGATTTAGCTCTCAGTAAAACAAATTCTGGTGCTGTTCACATAGGTGAAACTGAAATATGGAGCCAATTAAATTCAAGATCACTGTACAATATGAAGACTTTTCCCACTGACACAGGAGAATCTGCAAAAATCATAGAACTCGAGGGAAGGCTTACACACAGAGAAAACGACCCACAAATGATTCCAACATTATCAAATGAGGATGTTGCCAATTTTGACAGGCAGATAGAAAAAAAACACTACATATCTGAAAACTGTGCAGCAAAAGTTCTTAAAGATTTTTGCAATGAAAATACATATCTACAGACTTTGAGCTACTTCCTGTGGCACAACTGGCCAATCTGTTAAAAACATTCTTTCTGTCAGTAAGACAGCATGCTGGCACACTATAACAAAAAGTGTAGTTTAATCCATAGCTGCAGTGGCATAAACAGGCACCTGCTGCAACACCAGAAAGAGCAAGTCAGTTCAATGACTGATGTGCCTGGTTTGGAAATCATAATCCACTCATACTACAAAACCTGGCACCATCCACAGGCAGTATAGCTCAGTTCTTTTATTGTATATGTAAATGCACAAACAAGGGTTTCAATTCACTAATTCATGACCAGCTGGCCCAAACATGACACACACCAACAGCAGTATAAATAAATAAAGAGCAATGGAAGGTAAAACTTAAAACAATTAAAAACCAAAGCATGTGGCATGTTTGTGAAATGGAGCATTCAAATGAGTAATATGAATATTCAAATATGTATCATGAATATTCATTACTGTACCTAAAATATCTCAAGCATAACATTCCTATTTATTTATACAATCATCTTGCTCTATACAAATATTTTTAGTAGTATTGCATGTTTATCCAAAGGAAAGTCACAAAATACCAAACTGTTATATGTACATGTTTTTAATTGTTATCAAGTTTCACTTACTGCTGCACTTTTTCTTTATCTTGAATTTCACTAGATGGTACATTATGAATATATAATAACTGGTGACCCCGTTATCAACCCGTTTCTGAGTACCATAAAATGATATCAACCTGCGGGTTGATATGATTTTTATCAGTCAGTTGAGAAACCTGTAGCAGTCCAAATGGAGAACTGTTTCCTTGCTGCCTGCGGCAGTGACAGTGACAGGGAAAATATATAGGCCCAGATATTCAAAGAGTTGAGCCATGCACAATAGGGTTGCACCTGCACAAGTCGAAACTGCGCCATTCTGCGATATTCAGCAGGAGGCAGTTGCGCTCCCAAATCACGCTGAACAACAGTGCAATGCTAATGAATGTATGCGCAACTGAAGGGGAGGAACCATGCATAAATGGTGCAGTGTGATATTCAACAACATGCCTATGCGAATAGGGGAGCAAGTGGAAGTTGCACCATAGCAGAAATGAGCCAAAATTAAAGGGAGCAAGGAGAGGCGCAAGAACGCTACAGGGAAGGCACATGAGGCGCAAGTCTAGCGGGACAAACTGGGCAGCAGGGACACACAGGGCAGGCCAGGAAAGGGTACCTGGAATCAACAGGCTCAGAGGAAGGTGTGGGGAGCCACAGTGCAGAAGGGAAGCGCCACACAGCAGTGAGGCCAGCACAGGCAGGTGTTCCCTGCAGGAAAGTAGCAGCCAGGACAGTGGGGAATACAAAACAGCTGCCGGGGGTGAACACAAGCCAGGGACATGGCCAGTGCCACCATCCAGATGGGGGCAGTAATGAGGGGTGAGAAGGCGGGCAGCAGGGGGCGTGGCTGTGGAAGGGCCTGACGGTGTATGCCCCAACAGGCAGTACCGAGCCCGCACCAGCTTCGAGCTGTATAGTGATACTGAGATTGTGGGCTGGTACCACCTGAATTGGGCAATTCTGAGGCGGCTCTGTGAGCTGTGCTGTGATGTGATGCAGGCACCCATGTGATGGAGCCATGCTCTGTCAGTGGAGATGAAAGTGACAGCTTGCATGTGCTTGCTCACCACGGGTACCTTCCAGAGACCAACTGGTGACACCATAGACATAACCCAGTTGGCCACGCCATGCCACCTCACCCACCTCAGCGCACTGCTGCCACATGCCGCGGAGTACATCCATTTCCCCAGCACACTGGCGGAGCGCACAGCAAACATACAGGAGTTCCACAGGGCAGCACGTATGCCTGGCATGCTAGGGCAATCGACTGCACCCATGTGGCCATCTCCGGACACCACCTGGCCCCGAGGACTGCATATAAATCACAAGGGCTATGCCAGCATCAACTGCCAGGTGGTGTGCGATGCCAGGGCGCATAATCAATGTCTGTGCCATGCACCCTGGGGAGCACATGATGCCTTCATCTGGCACCAGTCAGCACTGTGCCACAGATTCGAGAGTGGGGATATCCCCACTGGCCACCTAGTAAGTGAGTATGCAAACCACGTGGACAATCATAGGGCCTGGGGCATGGTCAGAGGTGACATGGGTAGTGGCCTACATGGCCTGGGGCAGGGTGATGCTGATCACCAAACTAACCTCCACCCTCTACACACAGGTGACAGTGGATACCCACTCCATCCCTGGCTGCTCACACCCTACCGGCAGCCCGCGACCCCATCGCAGCAATGCTACAATGAGGCACTCACCACCACGTAATGTCTCCAGTGGGTGTTCGGATGCTGAAGGCACATTTCTGTTGCCTGGACACCTCCGGCATTGCCCTACAGTACAGGCCCTCAAGGCCTCGCGGCTACTCCTGGCCTGTTGCATCCTGCACAACATGGCCATGAATGTGGATAGCCGTACAGGTTGAAGAGAGGGACAGCGATGGGGACGATGAGGACGCCAGTGACAATGGTGATGGGCAGCTCCCTTGGGCGACGACCCCAACTGCTCCGCTGGCACAGCTGCACCGGGACACCATCACAGAGGAGCACTTCAGCCAACCCAGGTAAGTCATGGGGCCATGTGCAACCACCAGTGGCTAAGGCACAACCCACAAACATGCATGGACACACACCAGGGGTGCATGCCATCAAGGAAGTGGCCGGGCATGGAACCACACACACCACCAGGGATGGGTGAGGTCTAACATGCCACGTGGATGGACACACACACACACACACACAAAATGCACCAGACATGCACAAAGGGTAGGAGGCACACCGACCCAGAACACCACCTAGCCACACACATGTCCACAGACCACCACACCCACTGCCTGTCCTTGTGCGGGTGTCAGATGCTGAGCACCATTGCACATTGGTGTACAGCGCAATGCAGGCATCATCAACACACAACTGTGGACAGCAGCTGGGAGGGTGTGCAGATGGACTGTGTGTCCACGTGCAGGGCCGGGTACCCACCTGTGCAATGCCCGCTCAATGACACAATGCACACAGGGCAGCACCAGACAGTAGCCACGTTGGGAGACAGGTCAGTCACATGCCACAGTGCCCCAGCCACCACGGATGCATGGGTGGCCCCGTCGAGAACCGCCAGCACTGACAGGCTGACCACTGGCCTCATGGGGTGGCACCGATGGTCTCCCAGGGGTTCCACTGCGTGAATGCGACCGTGCTTGCACAGGGTCTGCAGTACACCAAACATGCCTGTGCCAGGCGTGCTCAGGATGCCCACAGCTGAACCCAGTGTCGACAAGGATGGTGTCACACGATGCCGGGAATGGGGTGGACAGTGCACGCGTGGTGTCTGCAACACATGGGCAAATAACTGTGTGCCCATTGTGGCCATGACAGCAATGAATGCCTCGCGTCTGCCTGTCAATGGCAGCGGTCACATCCTCCCACAACCGGGTCCATCCCTGCCAGGATCAGAGCGGTGTCCTGCCGCGATGCTCCTCTGCCCACCCAGAGCCACACGCAGTGCATCCACCGACGCCGCAAGCCACATCTGCTGGTTGACTAATGCTTGCAGTATGTGGGTGTGCTCATCCAAGAGGTCATCCACCTCCTCGGCATCCTGCCCCTCAGGGTGTGCGCGCCCTGATGCCCGCACCCTTGGAGAGTGGGCGCTGCACACCAGGACCAGGTCTGGGCATGTCCACAGGTGGTGCACTGATGCCACCCCCTGACCCTGTACCCCCAAGCCCATTGGCCGACTGCTGATGCTGCCCTCCAGCTGCCACTCACCAGGGCTCATTGGTGCCGCCATGGCACGCAACAGTCCCACTGTCCTGTACACACACCAGTGCTGCCCCACTGGTGCTGACAGGCACAGGCTGGGACTGTGATGACACACAGGCCTCCATGGCGCACCACCCACAGCCATGGCCGTGATGTTATCTGCTGTGTTGCCATCCCGCGGACACACACGTGTCACTGCCCATGCCATTAGTGACATCATCATCGGTGACGACCCGCACCAGCCTGAGTCACAGCATGCTGGTATCTGTGGACGCTGGCACACTGGGACACGGGCAGGGCCTCTCGCACCTGTTCCAACAACATCAGTTTGGACAGCCAGGCGGGCCCACTGTCGCACTGAGCCGCGAGATACCTGTGGAGGTGGATGGCCCTCCTCAATCTCCATCTGACTGGCCTCAATGGACAGGCCCACCACCGCTGACACATGCAGATGCTCAGATCTGTAAGGGAAAACAAAGTCAAGCATTACATGTGACCTACCCTGCCCCCAATAGACAGACCATGACCTACCACGCAGTGACGGGCTACCACCTGTCTGGAAGCCACCACCCGGAACACCCTCAATGGCACAATGCTGCATGCTTCCAGCAACCCTCTCCTCCTGTGGGGTCAGGTGTAGCACCTCCGGCCGTCCCCACCTGTGCAGGCTCGTGCTGCCCTGATGGCAGCCACCTTCTCCTTTATCCTCCTCCTGTCTGTGCCCATCTTCTTCTTGCACTCCTGCATGGAGTGCTGGTGGCTGCCATGCAGGTTCACTGCACGCACCACCTCCTCCCATGCAGCAGCACGGGCTTGTGGTGTTCCCTGCCATCCGCTGAGAAGCAGCTCCTGATCCAGGTAGGCCTCAAACAGGGCATCCGTCTCGCCTTGGTAAAATTAGGCCTCTTCCTCCTTCCACCGCTGTGTTCCTCCTCTCCCACAACTCGCCGGTCATTATTTAGCTTGTGAGAATGAAAGTTGTTATCTGTGACTGTGCAGTCCCATGCATGTCCCAAAATCCACAGTCCACACTCCCAACAGCAGGCAACTCACCAATAGACTGCAGTAACCGACTATGGGCAGTGCAGCCCAATGTTGCACTTTTATAAGCGCAACCCATGCAAATGAGTAGCGCAACTTGAGGATGCAAATTGCAGTGCTGCGCCATTGAAAGGCTGATTAGCTGATTTGCATATGACTTGCTGAATATTGCGCTGTTGCGCTTTGTGCAATTGTGTTGAATGTGCTGATCCAAGGGCGTAGTTCTGTGACATGCACAGTACACAGCTCACTGCACATGTCCGGGTTGCTGATGCAGGTGCCTGCTGTGCTGCTGATGTGCTGTGCATGGGAGGCAATGCAGGTCACTGCCACCATTGTGCCAGTGGCACTACAGCGATGTTCACCTATATGGCGCTGTGGCACTGGGGCATCATAGGCACAATGGGGCAACAGCGGTAGGCCACTACTGAGGTAGCACACAGGCACCCAATCGCGCCACACGCATTGGGTTCCAATGGCACTGTGCCTGTCCATGCACCAGAGACCCTTGACCCTATGCCCGACCTTTGCCCCTAAGGCGCCATGCATCAGGCATGGGTGCACCACTATTGCGCTGTTCGGTGACAGCACGATAGGGAATGGTAGCGCTGTACCGCACAGCATCTGCACGTGTTGGAGCTGGCGCTGCAGAGCACCATTTTGGACCGACTGAGCAAGTGAGATGGCACGGAGGGCTGCCCAGTGGACCCAAATTGAACTGGCTAACCTGGTGGCCATTGTTGAGCCACTTTATGGCCCACTGTTTGGGAGGCACCCTGGACAGATCCAGGAGCCAAGTGTGAGAAGAGGTGGCCGACACCCTGGAGGAGGCCACAGGAAGGAGGCGGATGGTGGAGCAGTGCCACCACAGGTATGGCGACCTGAGGAGGAGGGAACCAGACCTGCTTGCCCACCTGTGGACACATGCCAGGAGGGGCACGGTGCCACGGCGAGGTAGGTGTTACGCCCACACACTTTTATCTTCCATATGGGTATCACGGTTGCATGTGTCCGGAACATGGGGAGGGACTGTCCAGTGTTGGCTGTAGTGGTGTTATCAGGGTGTGGGGTGGGTGGGTCTGGCTGGGTGGGATTGCACACACATGGGGAGGGGACTTTGCTACAGGATTGTACTAATGTTCCTCTCTCCATGTTTGCACCACAGGGCTGGAAGAGAGGTGTCTGGCCAGGGAACAGAGGTGTCAGCAGGATGACAGGGCCAGTGAGGGGCGACGGTCCACAGCACCAGAGGGACCGGGCCTGATGGTGGTAAGTGCCATACCTCCAAGATTACTATTGCATGCTGTGTAACAGGGTGGGCAGCGGGACATGGCCACCATCCATTGACACCACTGCCATGCACACAACTTGTTATAGTCAGCACCGTCCAGTGGCACTGCATGTCTGGGAGTCGCGTCGATGGTGGTCCATGCATGCACGGGTACATGGCTGTGCCACTGCTCACACCACATAGCCATGTCACTAAACAGCCACGGTGGTGCTGTGCATGACTTGGTCGGTGGGTGTGTGCAGCGTCCTCATGGCTGTATGCGCCTGGGTGGGCAGGTCTTGTGGACATGATCACAGTGGGTGGTCACACACCATCACAGAGGCATGTCCCACAGCTGTATGCCATGCACAGTGGGTGGGCTGTATGGGGCTGTGCATTCACACCTATTGACTGTGCTCCTTGTCCTAGGTTTCCGCCAGCTGCAGGATATGTGGGAGGCACTGCAGGAGATACTAAATGTGGCATGGGCATCCTTGGACATCCTGCAAAGGATTGACCGGCTTGGGTCTGAGAAGATGCAGGAGGCGGAGCAGCGGAGCGGGAGCGGGCTTCCATTGAACATCCTCATGCCCCTGATTTCCCCTACCCCCTGGACCCACCTCACACCCTCCTTTCCTGTCCCATTTGTTCACCTCTGCCCTTACCCACCCCCACCTTGTTTGTGGCCTCCCCCACACATTTGTACATAGTTTTGCAAATAGTTCTTTTTGATATTTTGGATTACAAATCTTTTGATATGAATACTGTGGTGGTTCTCTGATTTGCAGTGAGCTATAGCTGCTCAGCTGCAGTGGTATGCATGGCGTCAGGGGTGGTGCAGTCATGGGTATGTGTGTGTCCATGGGAAGTGACTATGGTATGGGAGTAGTTATTAGTCAGTGTCTGTGGTGTGTGTGTGCCCTGTGCACTGGATGACTATGTGCAGTGGTCCATGATGCATGCTCTGTGTCCATGGTGCACCTGTCAGCCCATCCATGGCCTGTGCAGCTGACACCTGCATGTACTGTGACCTGCACGGTCTGCTGGCATGTCAGGGGTGGCTGTCCATGCAGGCAGCCACTGTACCTGTCACAATGCTGGGTTGCCTCCTGTCACTGGTGTGGTGCATGTCTGCCTTGGGTGACACTGTGGCCTCCATGGTTGTTGTCCCTCCTCCATGCTGTGGCTTGTGTCTGTTGCAGGGATGTGCACGACTGTCTGTGACTTGTACTCCAGGCAAATGATGGTGGTGTACAGGTCCACAGTGCTCGCAGAGGTGGCTGGCACTCCTGTGCCATGGAGGACTGCAGGCTGTGTGTACACGTTTCCATGGGCCCATGCTGGGGGCTTGGTGCCCTCTACTGCGTCCCTGTGTTGTTGTGCCCTTGGGTATGGGTGGTGTTTGTCCATGCACTGTGTTGCATCCGGTGTGGTGCATGCTTCCACGCACCACTGTGGGTGTCTTCGCTGGCTGTTGTGGCCAGTGCTGGGTTGGGCTGTGTCCTTGGGAGGGTGTGCAGGGTGCTGTACCACTGGTGGTGGGGTCCGGGGCATGCCCTGTCACATGTGGATACCTCGGTACCGACACATGGTCGGTCTCTCAGCTGTACCT
The DNA here is from genome assembly GCA_016271365.2 of Neoceratodus forsteri. Lineage (NCBI taxonomy): Eukaryota > Metazoa > Chordata > Ceratodontiformes > Ceratodontidae > Neoceratodus > Neoceratodus forsteri. The sequence continues at coordinate 742,808,978 of CM028133.1, read as the reverse complement.
CAGGGGCTGTGCGTGGTGGCACTGTGTATGCTGTTGTTGAATCGCTGTGTGCTGCAACCCGCTGATGGGTGCTCATGGTGGGGCTGCCTTGCATGGTTCTGTGGTGCACAGGGTTGCATTGTCACAGTGGGGTTGGTGGCATGCATGGGGTTTCCTGCACTGGAGGATGCTGCTCCTGGGCAGGGTGTCTGGGGTCATGGTGCAGGGTGTGCTCTGCATTGGGGGATGGTGTGGCATGGGGTGGTCGGCCCTCCTTGTGTGCGGTCACAGCTTGCCAGGGGGTGATGGGGCACCATGGCCCAGCTGTGGGTTGGTTGCTTGTCTCCATGGCCAGTGGTTATTCCAGCCCTCCCCAGTTGTGCAGTGCATGGGGTGTGGGGGATGATGTCTGTTCTGTTGTGTGTTCCTCTGCCCATCTGTGGTATGGGTGGTGGGCCCCTACATCCCTGGTTGCGCAGTTGCATTACTACACTGCTGCTGGAGGGCGTCCCTGGTTGTGCTATGGTGCCTCTGGACTGCTCAGCTGAACATCCCTTGTTGCGCTATGGCACATCAGATCTGCTCAGCTTCCCCTCCTAGTTGCGCTATGGCGCGGGTGGTGCGATATTCAGTCGTCGGCTGTAGGCGCATCTTGGCCAGCTCACTTTTGAATATTGCACCTCTTGCACATAGGCACAATGGACTTGCACTTGCTCCTGCTATTGCACACTTTTTGGGTGCAGTTTGAATATCTGGGCATAATGTTTCACAGGAATTTCACTAAACTGCCTTTTAACTTATGGTACCTTATGGTCGTGGTTCAAGTCGACTAAGGTGGATCACTTTCGTAGCAATGGAGAAAAATGAATAACACTTCAGAAAAAATGTTTTTCAATTTATATAAATAAAGGCATTAGAACAAGTCCTCCAGCTTTAATGTCTATTGTTGCGTCATCTTGATGGGTCGGGGTCATACCAGTCCATAGTGAAAGTTCATGCAGCCTAGGGAACCAGTCGGGTAGTGGCGAAAGTACGTTTTTAGTGAGCATTTTTGATCTAGAAAATATTTATTTTGCACCATTTAGTATAAAATAAAACATCTGTAGGGGTTGATAGCAGTTTAAACACACCTCGTGTGTGATACTAGTGAAACTCTCGAGTGTCATTTGAGGTTTCTCTAATAGCGCCACATCTTGTGTGTAAAAAATGGCATAACAACCCCTACAAATGCATTATTCTTTATATAATAACTGGCAAATAATTTTTCAATGGCAAGACCAGGTTGATATTCACCATAGCAACCAGCTGGTTGTTACGCGAACACGCTCAGCAAAACAGAGCACAATGCGAGCCCACAGCTGCTCTTCTGTCACCCGGTCAAACAACCACCACTACCGACAAGTAAACACTTTCTTCGTGACCTCCTGCCATAATTTTCTTACCTCTACCAGATTCTTAAGCACAAATGGTATACTGTAAGTAAAAAACATTAAAAATGAACAAAAAAGACTAATACAGTAAACAAAATACAGGCATGTCTACCATGCTCCTTTTCCCCATAAATAAGACCAGCATGCACAGTGGCTCTCCATCACAACCAACCCCCCACCCAGAGCCACAGGAGAAAAAAAAACCAGCAGAAATGGACCTGAAAAGAAAACTGCAAGCAGCAAGTAATTCTCAGTTGTTAAACATTCAAAAAGACACCTGTACTCTGGTGGAAAAATTCCTTGCCAGTTTATTATAAAAATAAAAGATGGGGAAGTGTGTGAAATGAGAATTAAATGCACACCCTTGGGTGGATACTTTCATAAACCCTTGTGTGTGCATTAAATTCTCATATCACACACTTCCCCATCTATTATTCTCTATGTAACAACTGGCAAAGGATTTTTCAATGGCAAGACCAGGTTGATATTCACCATAACAACCAGCTGGTTGTTACAGTGAACATGTGCTCAGCAAAACAAAGTACAACATGAGCTCCACAGCTGCTCTCCTGTCACCCGGTCGAACAGCCACCACTACCGACAAGTAAACACTTCTTCCGCGACCTGTTGTCTAAAGCACTTAATATTCTAAATGTTTGCAATTCCTGCTATAGGGATATTTAAATGAGATCATGTGTGCATTTTGGTCTCTATAAAGCACATAGGCATGAAACCATTCAGGATTTCTCTGCTATTGAGGTGTCCCATTTGGACCAGGTGTCAGCATGGCTCATTTGGTGGCATATCTACTTCTGGGCCATAGGACTGTGGATTCTCAACCCACACTGGGATTGGACTTATACCTAAAACGCTGGCACCTGAGTGCAGTATTAGGGGGTGCTATAATGTTGGGATGTCGTCCTTCACATGAGATGTTAAACCGAGAGCCCTTCTACCCATCCTGGTGCTGTCCTGGTGGGTGTCCAGGTGGAAGTAAAAGAACCCAAGGCACTCTTCACAAAAATATAGGGACTTCCCAATGTCCTGGCCAATATTCCTCTTCCCATAAAACTGGTTCATGCAATTGTTCAGGCTGTGTGTGGGTGTTAATGTGCAATATGGCCGCTACTACACATTCAGTCGCTTCACTATCAGTCTAACATTGCTTGTAAAGCACTTTGGGATACATTGTGTATGAAATGGTTATATAAATGCTGATTCTTCTTCTACCTAAATATGTGAGTTGAAACCCTTTTATGGCACTTTACATTTTATTTATTTTGTTTTAGTCTTTGGTAACCAGGTAAGCCACTAGACACAAGTGCCTGTTTTCAGGGGCGACTTGGGAGGACTAGGAAGGTTAATAGACTTGCTCAGAGTCACACAGTCTGCAAATGGAGGTAGTGGGAATCATCCCAGATCTGCTGAACATACCAAGCTCATTCACAGCTCTTTACTCTAACCTCTAGGCTATACTGCCAGCCCCACATGCAATACATATGCAATAAAAGAACTGAATTATACTGCCTGTGGACAGTGTTGGTTTGTATAGTCTAAGGGACCTTCAGCAACAACCAAAGGAGCAAAACACTGATAGAAACAAAGACTGCCAGTTCAACAAGCCAACAAGTACCTTAATCTGTAGGCAAAAGACAGCCTGCCATGGACTAAACCATGTGTTCCCCAAGCAGCCAATATCAAGGGCTGACCTAAAGAGTCTAATCAGCAGTGGCACCCTGAGCTGCAAAACATCCATAACATTGCTGTACATAGATGACAAGATTACAAGATAGAGAGTACAATAAATACCTTTTACAGGAAAATAATGGGTTTGCCAAGTGGAGCCCCAGCAGCTCTAATAAGGGCCAATCTAGGTCAACCAGCATTAGAAAATTTGATACAGGAGAGAGTTATTCTATACTTTTTAAGATCTATATGATGCTGGCAATCGATTGCCAAAACAATGTTTGGACAAGGCCATACATTATTATGACCAAAATTTAAATTCCCAGTTATGAAATTATAGATAAATGGATAAAACCATATGGATTAATAATTTATTTGGCTGATGTACATAGAAGACCTCAGGAAGATATTAAAAGAGAAATAAAAACAAGGCTTAGGATGTGTTTAATCAAAAGACTTAGAAAGATGCACAAAATATAAAATAAGCAACTGGTTAGCATCAAACAAATGAATATTTAAGACGGAAAGGTATTTAAACATTATTAAAAATCCAGTAAGAAGGAATCTTTACATAAGATACAGATCTGAATATCATAAAAATGAAAGAGTAAATAAATTAATAAAATATCAGACTCCAAAGGGATATTAAATGTAAAAGGGAGGAAGATGGTTTAATCCATTTGTTGATCAAATGCCAGCTTTACCAGAAGGCAAGAATTAAATTACTGGGGCCAATATTGGAGCAAGTAGAAGGAAACCCTCAAACCTTGACTGAAAAATTAATGAACACACAGTCAACAAGAATGCTAGAAAAGGTAGTCACCTTTTGAAAGTTATAGATAGACAGTGTATACACATGCAGGAAACTGCATAACAAATAGCTGAGAAGATGTAATTAGAAAAGAGCTGTTATAGATAGAAGGGAAAAGTGCAATAAGTAAAGCTGCTAGAAGTAAATAATGGTTATTGTCTGTATTCATACGGATAAGTATGTTATTTATATGTGTTGTTTACTTTTAATGTGACATCATCATAACATAACTTGTTAAACAATAAACTTTTGAGGATGATGATGCTGTACAAAGTATGGTTTGAGATAAAGTTTGATTTCTGTTTTGTTTTGTTTTTGGATGAAGAAGAAATTAAAATTTTACTAACTTACTAAGAGTGATTTTGCCATGATGACAGACAACAGTGGAGTCAAGTACATCACTCTAACTACAGCTGTACAGACCAAAAATCACCAAGGGGTAAAGCAAAGTAAACTTTATTTTTAAGCACCTTTCAAAACCAAGGTGCTGTACAACAAAAATCAAACCATACAATCAGATAAACATACATGAACATTATTAAAACCTTCAGAAAAAGTTTTAAATAGCAGATAGGTTTTGAGCTCAGATTTAAAACTTGAGACGGTCAAGCATTCTCTTATCCAATGAAGTAGAGAATTCCACAGGAAGGGGCAGCACAGGAAGCATACGTTCCCCAGATGTTTTAACCAAACCCTGGGAATCTCTAGCAATCCCTCATCGGTGGAGTGGAGGAGCGAGGGGCAGTAGGGAGTAAGGAGATCTGCAGATATTGGGGTCCTCGTTCATAGGGTTTTATGGGTCAGTAACCTGACCTTAAGCGATCCGCCACTGAACCAGCAGCCAGTGCAGTTTGCTGAAGCATAATATGACTAGTCCTGGATGTACCAGTCAAAAGCCTGGCTGCCGCATTCTGTACTAGCTGCAAGCAATGGATATCAACCCGGAAGCCCTAGATAAAGGGCATTGCAGTAATCAAGGTGGGGGTTACGAAGGCATGGACCAATGTAGGAAGGTCAGCCAGAGGAACCAGGTGTTTTAACCAGGTGATATTACTAAGATGATAAAGGAAGATTAGACAATGGCAGACACCTGCAATTACAGGGTCAAACCGTCATCATAAACAACGCCCAAGTTATGCACCCAGTCTGAAGTCAAGAACTGGATGCCATCAAGCCATAAGCCTGATGGAAGCCCAGCCCTGAGACCCACCTCAGGATGACCTGGGTCCACAACCAACACCTAGGTCTTATCCAGATTTAACCTCAGCCAGCTATTGCTCATCCAATCTCTGATTTCATCCAGACAGCTATTAAGCACGGAGATTGCATCATCCTGTCTGTGAATAAAGGACAGATACAGTTGGGTATCATCTGCATAGCACTGAAAACCCAAACTATATCACCTAATGACATCTCCCAATGGCAGCATATAAACTGCAAACAACATGGGTGCCAGAATGGAGCCCTACGGCCCCACTGGACAGGGAGATGGTGTCAGAGGAACAAATTCCAGTGACAACCCTCTGTGTTCTGCCTGTAAGAAAAGATTGAAACCAGCATAGAACTGTACCAGACAGTCCACAAAGAAGCTGCAGGCACTCCAAAAGCACACCATGGTCCACAGTATCAAATGCTGCAGAGAGATCAAGAAGGACTAGAATAGTATGAGTCTTTGATCTCTCGTAATTAGGAGATCATTTAAAACCGGACCAGAGGCGGTCTCAGTGCTATGTCTTTTCCTAAACCCAGATTGGAGAACACCATAGACATTGTGGGTTGTAAGATGGTCATCCAGCTGCAACGCAACCACCTTCTCAATAACCTTACCCACAATGGGTAGGTTAGAGACAGGTCTATAGTTAGTTAGACAGTCTGGGTCCAGGATGTTTGTTTTTTAAGGAGTAGTCAAATGACACGCCTCCTTGTAGGGATCAGAAAGACCCCTGCTCCAAGGACTTCCAGACAACTTCAGCAAGGATCAGGCAAATAACATCTACGCAACCTAACAATAGTGGTGTAAGGCCGGATCAAACTACAGCTGGTTGGTCACACTGTCTGGACAATCCTCACAATGTCTACAAATTCTGGCCTACTAAAGTCAAACCAGGTAGCACGGGCGCCGCCACCTCCGATCTCCACAATCCCTTAAAGAGAGTGCTGGGCGATATCAACCTAATGCTGGCAATCTTATCTGTGAAGAATCGAGCAAGCTCATCACACTTTAATTGTGAAAAATCTCTTCCAGACTGAAGACAGACTGGATTGCATAATCTGTCCACAGTCTGGAAGAGCTGAGCCAATCGATTCCATGCAGCAGCAATCTCCCCAGACAGGAATTCTGCCTTCTTATGGGGATTGCTGAATGATAAGCCACATAATGGTCCATCAACCTAAGCCTGTCAGCATCCAGGCTGGATTTCCACCAAGCTCTCTCTAGCCTGCCCTCTTCTCAGCTCCTTCAAGAACCCATCAAACCAAGGGGTCCTTGGGCGCAGAGTGAGTGGATGAACACAAACAGAAGCAATTAAGTCAAGGCATCACCCACCACCTTATTATAGGCAAGAGCAAGATCCCTGGACTCATGCATTCACTTGATAAACCTGATAGGTCCAGCACACGCTGATAGGCCCTCTGGGATAACCCCTCAAAGGGCGATACTGGACCATCTCCGTAGGGGCAGGCCTATTTGGGGTGCCCCAAGCGAACCTTATGGTGTGATGGTCTGACCAAACATTTGGTTTCACCCCAATCCCATGATCTCCATCCCCAGGATAAACACATGATCCAATGAGTGACCCTTACATAGGTAGCAAAGGTAACCACCTGTGTAAGACCCAGCACAGTCATAAGCTGGAGGAGATTATTACCAAATTGAGAGTTCATCGTTGATCCAGGCATTGAAGTCACCCAGAATTAACCATCTGGGTGACTCCAATGCCACATCGACTAATGAAGTCCACAAACTCCTTCAGGAATTCTCTGCCATCCCTGGGTGGACAGTAGATGAGGAGTATCCTGAACCCTACACCTGTTCCCAGAATACACTCAAAGGATCAAGTACATCCCACTGGCACATCCACAAAGCCCAGCTCTGTTTTAAACAAAATGGCTATACCCCTGCCCCTCAGATCCAATCTTGGGCGGTGTATCACCGAGAACCCAGCTGGAATGGCAGATGCCAAAATAATGCCTACATTCTCATCCAGCCAGGTCTTGGTGATGCATGTCAGATCAGATGTTCCAACAAGATCAGCTATAATAACTGTCTTGCTCCTAATCGATCTGGCATTACACAACACCGGCGGGTTGGATGGGTTATCAAGAAAGATTCCAAGACCTGCCCACCATTTGTAGAGCCCTTGGTATGAGAATCAAGCAGGAACACCCTTTCTAACCCCATTTCACCCAAGGGTATCTCCAAGTCCCCACTACCTCTCTATCTTCCCACCCCTCTCCATTCTCCCACTATGCTCAGTCCACGTTCCTTCAGTCATCTCCTCACTATCCCAATGCTCAACATATCTTATAAACTTCAACTGATAGTGGGAGACAGTTAAAGGGATGTAGATCCGGAGCTTAGTGGGAGAATAATGTCTGACCATCTTAACACCCTCCAACACATCTTAATTAATAATAAATAAATAAAACCCAAAATTTTACAACCACAATTCCACACTGCAATTATCGTCACCTCACATATGCACTCACCTTCAGTGAGGTGTCTCTCACAACCCCACAAAAGGTCCAGTCAACCATTCATTCACAATCACCATCCAACTTATAAACGACACACAAATACTAATCACCAAAATAAACAATATAACCCCAACATCGAAATAAATAAACAAATTATTTAAAACATCAGTCCAAATGTAAGTCCTACAGAAATTTCCAGTTCATATTCAATCTGTATAAATCCTCTCACAGTTCAGGACTGCTTAACTTCAGTGTGGTATCGGCAGCCCAAAACATCTCAAAAATGCATCTGGGCAGACAGCTTTAAATGTTTTATTTAAGGGCCAAGCAATCTGTCAACTCCTCTGAGCCTCAAAGTGTCTCTAGTTTAAAAACACATGTTAAAATTGGTCACACTCTGTAGAGATTGCTGATATAGCTAGATGTTTAATTATGTTCCTTTTCTTTTAAAATGAAAAACAGACTACCCACTACACTGTTCTTACCACACAAAAACCACACAAAAACATGTTTGTTTACAGTCCTTGATCCACTACTGCTGCATCCCTCCTGGACTTGGGAACACCCACTACATAGCCAAGCTGCTCATGATTCAGTGAGAGGAGAGGATGCTATTGCATCTGAGTGGCTGCACTTTTGGTGGTGTTCCTAATATTCAGGAAGTGTACAATAAGAATAGATCAAAGATTTCAAATAAAACCAGGTTTTCATAATTATATCATTAGCATGCATTTCAATTATATGAAGAAAAGAAGCAGATAAAACAGTCAGCAACATAAATGAATTTTACAGAAGGTAAGTAATTCTAAAATGTGGATTCTCAACATGAAATAATATGATACAAAATGGGTTGATACCTGATTCCCCTTAGCTATCACAGATGTCTGATGTAATAAGCAACTGAGATCTGGCGCTGCCCTATTCACAGCTTCTTACTCTAGGCAAATAAATAGCACCAGAACAGCCCAGATGTTCTAGCTGTCAAGAAAAACACAAGAACCATTGGGAGCTGGTATGAAGAAAAAAAAAAACTCTAGAGTGAGCGTTACATTGCTGGGCTCATGAAAAAAAAAGCTGCTGGTCTTTCAGGCAATAGGAACAACAGAAACACATGCACAGAGCTTTATGACGTTGTATATGCAGAAAGGATTCAATGAGGAAAAACACAAATGCACTGCACTTAGTTTGAAGATGAATTATTCACTCAAATATTGATAGTTATTTTCCATTTATTGCAGAAAGCGAGGCACAAGGTGCCCTGGAACTTTGAGTCTAGCATGACCCAGGGGTGTGGCTTGCAGACAGAATGCAGAGCTCTATTATACAATTTAAAAGGTACAATTCCACTTTTTACCGATGTCTAGCGCTGCTAAGCATGCCACGTGATGCCAGCAATTTGTTATAAGGTGTCAACAGTACTACTAAATGAAACCCCAAGTAAAATGCATTACAAAACAAATGCAAAATACAAGGACATTGTAAAACTGGTGTATATTTAAAAAAAAAACATTTTATATTAACAGCTCAGTGAGAATGAACATGATGGTGGAACCCTAGTAATGGCATGCAACCACTGTTTGTCTGAAGTTTCTGCTATCATTAGAAGGCAGTGGTATGTTTTGAGAGGATGGCAAACTGTTCAGGTCCTCGGCAGAACCCTGTATCAGCTATAGAAGAGCAAGAAACATATATGATAATGTGACACATACATGTTCATAGTATCAACTGCCCCAGCACATGTTAATTGGTTACTACCTTCCACCAGTGGGTTTTAATAGGTGCGGTGGTGCAACATATAAGTAATAAGCCAGACAGGGTGTGCACTGTAAGATTTTATAAAATGGCAAGCAAAATGTAGAAATATCATTGGTCAAAAGACATCAGCTGACTGTACATTAAATCTTTATATACACACAGTCATCCTGGTCCTAAACCACATTACACAATGAGCAAATCAGTCCTCCTAAAACTAGAACTACTGTAGAACTAATATATTTAGCGTGCCAAAATTTTCATGGATTTGTGCAGTGACAGGTATTAGCACACAGAGATATTCGCACTATGGCTTTAAGTAACTCAGTACTAATTCGCGATCTACCACTATGACTGCTTAGCCATTTAATTGGTGCATTAGTGCTTTAGATTATCATCTACGCCTAATTGATAACTTGCTCACAGTTGGCCTCACTAATCATTATGCTCCTGTGTCGATTTATCATTAATTATGACTTTACTTGCATTGCAATCACACACTTCAATAAACACTTTCCTGCAATTGATGGATTCCTGCATGTTATTTGACTGTTTTTAAATAACTTGACTCACTCACTCCAATCTGAAAATGCCACACATAGACCACACTTGCTTTGTACCAACCTACATCAAGCATGTTTCTCTATGGCTGGTTAAACCGTCCCAAGTGTGAAAAGTAGGTAATTGCCTTTTGTTGAAAATGTTGCAGCAGATCAGCTGGTTGAGACCACTGGGATTACATACTGGGTTGCCGAGTCCAGTGATACGTGATCTGCAAAGTACACCACCAGCCAAGAATCGCGCAGAGAATATGCCACTTACGCTCCAGCACTGAGATTTGAAATCAGCTGCTATTCAGCGGAGAATGGGGTCATGAATGCTGTCAGGTACGTCTCTTTTAAGCATAACCTGACAGTAAATGAAAGTTCAGTTCGCAAATTTAAAAAGGACTACCTGTCTAAAGTTCAGCTCACACTCGATGTATCACAGCTAGAACCAGTGTTACCTAAAAGACCATGGGGAGACCACCTATGTTATTGATTAAAATAGAAAATGAATTAAAGTGCATAATAAAAGCTTAAGAGCAGAAGGGCTGTGGTTAATGCGAGATGGCAGAAGCTGTAGCCATAGGTGTCATTAAAGCAAATAATCCCCAACTACAACTGAAATGGGAGGCAGTGTGTCAATTTCTCAACAGTGGGCTTGGACATTTCTTAGCCGCATGGGCTACTCGAAACAGAAAGGTACTAAAGCTGGGAGAAAACACCTATTGATTTCAAGAGCTAAAGAAACATTTCTAAACTGAAATCGAACTGCTGCTCAGCAGGAGTTGATCCCCAACTTGTGATTAATATTGATGAGATGGTGTGCATATGATACCTGTATCTGAATGGACAATGGAAATAACAGGCTCTAAGCAAGTGGAGGTGACAGGTCTAGGAGACAAACTGGTCTCCTTGGTGTTAGGAATTGCACTGTCTAGTGATTACATCTCCCTCAGGTTATTTGCAAAGGGCGCATAGCAGCATGCCACCATCATTTCTCCTTCCCAGCTGAGTGGAATATTACGCAGTCTGAAAACCATTGGGCCAATGCCGCAACTTTTGTGAGTACATTGACAAGCTGTTTCTCCCTACATAGAGTTCACTAAACTAAGACTGGGACTGCACAGTGATCAGAGATCATTGCTTATTATGGATTTGTTTCAAGCACATACAAAGGAAGATGTTCTATTAAAACTTGAGTTGCATAATATAATTCCAGTTTTTGTCCATGCTTCATGCACAGACTATTTACAACCTTCGGACATTTCTGTTAATAAACTGTTTAAAGAGCACGTTGAAATAGAATTTCACTAGTTGGTATGCCAACTGTATCATGGGCCAGCTTCATCACGGTAGTGCAGCTAAAGACATTTGGGTAGATCTGAAAATGCTGACACTTAAGAAAGCATTGCCCAGTGGTTAGTATCAAGTTTTAAGGAGGTGGTAAGGCGAACAGATGACTGCATAAGGGGCTTTCAGGAGGCTGGTATAGAAGGCCTTACACTGAAACTGTCTAAATGAAAATACAAATAAAGTGCAGTAATGTACAGATGTAATGGATTAATGCTATATTTATTGATGTACTGTATTTAAATGATTTTTAGGCTCTGGCTTTATTTTAAATGGAATAAACCTGTTGTAATAGGTATAAAAAAACATAACTGACTTGTATTGTCATTCTTCTGCCATGGCAATTGCGCTGCAGTAATTATTCACTAAAAATATTTCACTTAGCTTTATTTTTGAGTTATATGCCGTTAAGTGAATATAGTGAAAATAAAATGAACTTGAAATATTTTAGTTCTACAGTATCTTCCATCAGTCCCTCTGCAACAGAACTGATCTTCCATCACAAACATGGCTGCTACCTTTACACTGAAAAACTTCACCTGCTAGGAGGCAGTATAGCACAGTGGTCTAAGGCTCTGAGCTGCAATTCTGGTGATATTCAGCCAACCAGACCTGGGTTTGAATCCTACAGCTTCCATTTGCATAATGTGTGACCCCCTGAGCAAACCACTTAACTTCCTTGTGCTCCCAGGTTCCACTTGGAAACAAGCTCCAGCTTAATATGCCTTTCCTGGTTAAACAATTTCCCCTTCCCTTCAACTGGGCCCTAGAAATAAAACAGATTAATTAAATGTTGTTTCCTGATCATCACACAGTCCTTACACACATCAACAAATTAGAAACATTAAGTATAGTTTTCATTACAACTTTCTTTACTAACAGTGAAAATCCCCTTTCTGTCTTTATCTGCTCATCAGAAATCTCTTCTGCTTGCTCTGACAGTGAAATAATTAGTCACTGTCTCTAAAACAAGCCTTTGTTGTATGTGTACAGTATGTTAGGATAGTAACATTCTACCAGCAGAACTGAGCAGACTTTTGAATCCCTGTATTCTAATGTAAACATTCCATGATAAACATTCTGGCCCAGATATTCAAACTGTGCCAGTCTGAAGATAAGCCCCTCGCTGCTCAAAATAGTTAGCAGGGGTGTGGCCGGTGATATTCAAAGGAGTTAGCTGTTGAGCAACTCCTTTGAATATCGCTTCAACAAGCGCATGGCGCGAATGGAGACTTGCGCTACCACAAGTTGCCAAGTTGAGCATTCAACTTGCGGTGGCGCAAGTACCATTCGCCATCGCTAAATTCCGATATTCAAAAGGTGACATGCAAATGGGGCGTAATTTATTCAAAGCGCAGGGGGCCATTTGCATCTCTTTATGGCCCCATTTGCATGCCATTTGCATGTAAGTGCGCCGATCCCGAGGACTTGCTCCTGGCCACCCTGCCAGGCAGCAGCCGTCGGGGACCGATACACACTGCAGCCTGATCGCGGGCATCACAGTTACATGCCCCCACCTCCACAGCCCGATCGCGGGCATCACAGTTCCCATACCCCACACTCCCACAGCCGATCGCGGGCATCACGATTCATACCCCCACACCTCCCACAGCCCGATTGCGAGGCAGAACACATACATGCTCGCCCCCCAACATCACCCACAGCCCGATCGTGGAAGCAGGGAACCTATAAACCCCCAGTGCCCGATCGCGGGCAGAATGTAACCCTCCCCAACCGAATAACTCCCTGGTGGTCCAGTGGACCGTAAAGCCCGATCGCGGGCAGAATGTCACAACACAACCCCCTAAACATCTCCCTGGTGTCTAGTGTCCCCCCACCCACCACGAAGCCCCTCCACCCGCTCCCCGCGGCAGTGGTGCAACAGTATCCACCGCCTGCGCCCGCCCGCCCGCCCGATTGACTAGCCGGTAGGCTACCGCCCACTAGTGCAGAGCTACAGCCAATGGAGTGTGCAGCCCATACCCGTACACATGACAGTCCAGATTTGTGAATGATCATTCCACAAAGTGGGATGCTGTCGCCCACCGCCGCGTGGGAGGGGGTGAGGCTTGGTGGGTGGTGGGGACACTAGACACCAGGGAGATGTTTGGGGGTTGTGGTGTGACATTCTGCCCGCGATCGGGCTTTACGGTCCACTGACCACCAGGAGTTATTCGGGTTGGGGGAGGGAGGCATTCTGCCCGGCCACTGCACTGGGATGACAGGTTCTGCCTGCATCGGGCACTGGGGCGAGGCAGGTTCTGCCCACGATCGGCACTGGGGGTTATACAGGTTCTGCCCGCGATCGGGCTGTGGGATGGGGGGACATGTTGTGTACTGCCGCGATCGGGCTGGTGGGGGGCACAGGGAGCGAGTTGGGGCCAGCCAGGTGGCAGCTGCTGTGTTGCGCCTGCAATGCAGCAGCTCACCTGTGGGTGGCCCTCGACTTAAGCCTTTTTTGGCTCAAGCATTGAAAGCGCATGCAGTTTGTTGCTCATGCACAACTCTGCTCAACCCACTGAATATCGGGTTGCGCAGGTTATGCATGGATCCTCCCCTCCTGTTGAGCATGCATTCATTTGCATTGCTCTCTTGCGCAACCTGGTACCAGTGGCGTAACTGCCTCCTGCTGAATATCGCAGAATGGCGCATTTTGGACTTGCGCATGGCACAACCCTTTTGAATATCTGGGCCTCTATGTCTTGAATGAGGGGAAAAACAGAAAAAAAAACAGGATGAAGAAAGTAGGCAATACAGTAATACTTCATAAACAAAGAGAAAAGGTGGGAAAACACAGTTACATAGCTAGAGGCAGATGCAAACTGCTCAAATAATACATTGCTGTCCCTCCAACTCACTGGTTTAGCATTTTTGAGTGAGTTGCTAGTCAATCAATTTTATCACTCCTCTACCCAAGTCTGGGGCTATTTTTCACCATATTTAAACAAAATAACATACTACAGTATTATTAAATCTTTAATAATGTGTCCAGAGTTTTGTTTAATTGTTATAGAAATTGTTGTCACCCATTTTATAAGAGCAATAAGACACTTCTGGGTGTGGGTTGTTGATTAATAAGAGCACTACCCAGCTGCTGTAGTCATTCAGCGCAAGCACTTCATGTCTAAAAATGCACCTGGGGGCATGCTCTTATCAATTAACAGCCCACACCCTGTCATGTCTTATTGCTTTCATAATAACTGACCATCAATTTTTTTCAATGGAGATGACCAGTTGTAATTTTCCGTAATAACCAGCCAGTTATTACAGCAAACATGTGCACAGTGCCTGCAGCTGTGGTCTCGAGACACTCTCGAGAGCAGAGTTCACTCAGATGGAGTTTTACTCTTTAAATGTCATCATGAAAAAGAGTGAGTGAAAGATTAATTGGCCTGTATAAACATCCAAACTAACCTTTGCTTCAAAAGTAGAGCACAGTGCTGTGAAGTCCGATAAAGGGGTCCAATTCAGAGCTCTATGTAAAACCAGCTGATAAGACATAGCGCAAAACCAGAAGCTAGAATGCTCCTCATAGGATGCTTAGATTAAAAAAAAATACTCTGCTACAAGATAATGTTATGGGGGTGGAGGAAGGTACCTCAACAAAACATGAAACAAAAGTGGCTATGAAAGTTAAAAAAAAATCTAAAAGTAGCAGCCTCTACTGTTAAATGGTAAACATAAAATTGATGGCCAGAAATTATATAAAAGAAAGCAATGGGGGCTGTGTGATTACTCGAATTTAATGCACACCCTTGGTTTGGGATGTTTTTATAAACCCCTCGAGCTTTGCTCTTGGGGTTTATATAGTATCCCACACTTCAGGTGTGTATTAAATTCTCATAGCACACCCCACCCTATGCATTATTCTCTCTTTAATGCATGCCACAGGGGTGTAGTAAGGACGAGGTTGAAAGCCCAATGTCCTTGCACCCTTGGGAAGTGCATTAAAACCCTATGATATACACCATGGAGGGGCTTATTACACTTATTTATTTCATTTTTGTTGACAGGGTAAGTGCACCAGACAAATCCTGCCTATTTTCAGGCACGACCCAGGGGAGGGGGATACAGATGAAAACTAACTGACCTTGAACCAGATTAAGATGGCATTAAGTAGTTTTTTGGGGGAGGAAAGTGAGATTCAACATGTGACCATGTGTTTATAGCGATTTAGTGCACAATCAAGTGATGTCTCTCAGCCAATGACATTTCTTGTTTTTTTCTTGCCATTTTATAAATTCTGGTTCAGCAAAACATGTAAGCAGTATTTGCTTCACTTCTTTTGCAGAGTATGCTATTGTATTCACCTGCCCGAAGATCTATACAGGCAGGACTATATCTCCACTCTACAAGCAGCTACAAGAACACTTTTGCTCAATACAGATAGATATACCTCTTGGCACACACTTCATGAAGTTTCATAACAGCAATCCAAACCTGATGAAATTCACGAGAACTGAACACGCCACAGTGCCAAGCAGAGACAAGATTCATACCTTGCTCCAACAGGAGTCAATGTGGATATACACCATGAACACATTTCGCCCTTCAGGTCTCAGTGAGTGCCTGGATGTCATTCTATTTTTTATAATGCTTTATAAAATGGGTCTAAAGAATTCTGCATCCTGATTGGCTGAGAGGTGCCTCTGGATGTGTCCTTATCAGAGCATACTGTGCCAACCGGCACCTCTTCAGCCAGTCAAGTCGCAGCATCTCTGAAAATCCATGCATGCCAGAAGACTTTAACAAAAATGTTGATGCTGCTGTGCTGGTGAT
This sequence comes from Neoceratodus forsteri, assembly GCA_016271365.2. Classification (NCBI taxonomy): domain Eukaryota; kingdom Metazoa; phylum Chordata; order Ceratodontiformes; family Ceratodontidae; genus Neoceratodus; species Neoceratodus forsteri. The sequence continues at coordinate 742,792,950 of CM028133.1, read as the reverse complement.
CTATGGTCACTGCAACCCCCGTGGCATGCTCTTGGCCATGATTGAGTGAAACTCCACCCAAAAAGAAGGAATCTTGCAATAAAAATCTAACCTTGTCACGTTTCTTCAAAAGTTTGTGGCATGTCGCTTATCCATGGCTTTCTGATGAACTGCTGCAGTGGCTCTGTTCCCTGTTGTGTATTTCTTCGCTCCCACTTGCTACAGTCTCCTGTCTCCAAATCATGATTGTTCCCTGCCTCCCTGACCACACTGTGTGGCACAAAATTGAAACAACAGACACTCTCCTCTGAACCCAAAACTGCCCCTGCTAACTGTGCTGCTCTGACAGTGACAAAGCTCACTGAGACTAAACCAGCATCCCGCGTGCGGCCAGAATGCTAACTCGGGGCTTCCCATTGAAGGCTCTGGCGAGATGTGCAGATCACTGATGTAAGACACACTGTCGCACACAATCAAGCAAGCAGCTAGCTCCAACTTAATACAAATAATACAAAAAAACAAAAAAGTGTGTCAGGGGAGAAATATACTTGACAGAACACAGGGACAAAACCACAAAATAGGAAACCGCGCGCCGGCAACCACAAAGGCACTCGCTCTCGCTCAGACACACACAGGAGCTGGCTACAAGTTCAAAACTAATGCTAAATAAAACAAAATTAATGATAAAACTATAAAAAAATGAAGCGTGTGTTAGTGACAGACAGCCTTCAGAGGACACGGAAAGACACATACAAACTCCAACAACCTCTTGTGGCCGCATGTCATATCTGCACAACAGAGGGACTATTTTTCAATATTTGGCATATTTAACACTTTTACTATATTTTAAAAAAATTATATATATTTTTACTACTTGGATTTATTGTGGAGGGGCCCATTTTATAAGCGTAATAACACACTCCAAGGTGTGGATAACGTGCTGATAAGAGCACACCCAGGGGCATAAGACACTGGACGCAAGTGCCTCATGCCTTAGTACACCCCTGGGCATGCTCTTATCAGCACGTAACCCACAACTCGTCATGTGTTATTGCATGCGTAGTCTGGTTTCAATATGTTGATCCAGTTACTAGAAGATAACGAAAATAATTTCTCTTGTTTTTCCTTTTCTTCCAGAAGATTGAGAACTAAAATGCCTAAAATTCCTTCAGTCTGTATTATATGCCCTTTTACATTACTTCTGCCTTTCACTTTTATATCTCTCTTTATAGCACATCCCCACAACTTGTTTTTGTTGTTATTATTGTTCTATGTTTCTTCCCCTCCCTGTGTTTGTTTTCCTTTCCACCCACTTTACCTCTCCCACCCCCCAAGATACCCACCCCCACCCTCACCTCATCTCTTCTCCTCCAGTTTAATTTGATGTATATAAACTCTTCAGTTCAAGTTGAGACTAGTGGGTTGATGTACTAGTTCAAAATGTCATATGTAGATACACCCGTTCAGGTATAACCACTGAACTGTTAATACAAATATCTCTTTTTTTAAAATATCTACCTGTTTTTAAAATGTCCTTATATTTTGTATTTGTTTTGTAATTAATTATACTTGGGGCTTAATTCGGTACCACTAATGACACCATAACAAGTGACTGACATCTTGTGACATGTGTAGCAGCATGAGAGCTAACTGGGAAAGTAGTACAATACCTTTAAATTTAATTGTATGAAACAGCCCTACTTTCTGTCTGCAATGCCACCTGTCGAAGGCTCACGCTAAACCTGCTGGGGCTCCTTGTATCTCAATTTCTACACTAAATGGGAGCATAACTATCTACATTTGAGTGAGCAATTCATTTTCAAATGGAGTGCCATGCTTTTGTGTGTTTCCTCTTTCCAGAGAATACACTAACCACTGTATCAAAGCTACTGTTGCCAACTAAGTGACACCACATCATAGCAATCTCTGGAAATAAATAAGAGCTAAGTCTGAAGCTCTTCAGTATGTCAATCAATCCGATGACAGCCAGAAATGCCAGTTTAGCGGAATCCTTCAACGCAGCCTGACCAATGACAACCACCAGGAGATACATCCTTCGTGTTCCAGCACATCACAAGCTAGATTCCCAGACTCAGCACTATGGTTCAGCCAGCACTTGCACTTCAACCCCTGAATGGCATATTGACCAGGTACCCCCTGAATGGCACCACCACGACAGACAGCATCAGAAAATGTGCCTCCTCCATGCACCATGGTAACTTCTATGGCATCCATTAACTGCACTGTATACTTCAATGCAACCAGTTCAACCTTCAGTTCCCTCACTTTCATTTTCAACAACAAATCAACAGACTTTTTTCAGGACTATTCCTTGCCTGCTCTCTGCAGATATTGCTATACAACAGTATAGAAACATAGAAACATAGAATTTGACAGCAGATAAGGACTGCTTGGCCCACCCAGTCTGCCCATTTCCCTACCTACTGGATATGCTGCAGATCCTAGTTAACCAGCAGCCTACTTCTTCCTACCCCAACCCCCTAGAATGGCCTTATGACTGTCCCATGCATGCTTGAATTCCACCACTGTTTTTGACTCCACAACCTACTCCGGAAGGCCGTTCCATGCATCCACAACCCTCTCTGTGAAAAAATACTTCCTTAAATTACCTCTGAGCTGCCCCCCCTCTATCTTCAAATTGTGCCCTCTTGTTCTTGCACACCTCTTTTTTTGAAAGATGCTACCCTCTTGGACTTTGTTGATTCCCTTGAGTTACTTGAACGTTTCTATCATGTTCCCCCTCTCCCTCCTTTCCTCGAGGCTATACATATTAAGCTCCTTTCATCTCTCTTCATATGTCTTCCAGTGCAGACCCTGCACCATTTTAGTTGCCCTCCTCTGAACAGCTTCCATCCTGTCTATGCCTTTGCGGAGATTGGGTCTCCAGAACTGCACGCAGTACTCCAGATGGGGTCTCACCAGCTGTCTGTACAGAGGGATAATAACTTCCTGTTTTCTACTGGTGATGCCTCTCCCTATGCATCCCAGTATCCCCCCAGCCCTCCTTGCTGCCCTCTCACATTGCTTGCCCACCTTTAGGTCATCTGATATGACTACCCTCAGGTCCCTTTCCATTTTTGTTGTTGTTAGTATCTCACCCCCATTGTGTACTCTTCCCTTGGGTTTTTGTTTCCCAGGTGCATTACCTTCCACTTCATAGCATTGAATCTAAGCTGCCATACATTTGACCATTCCTCTAACCTTGCCAAGTCCCTTCTCATCCTTTCCACCCCACCCTGTGCATCAACTCTGTTACAGATCTTTGTGTCATCTGCAAAGAGACATACTTTTCCTTCCAGTCCTCTGCAATGTCGCTTATAAAGACATTGAAGAGGACCAGTCTAATACTGAACCCCACGTGTACACCACTAGTAACCCCCTTTCTTCAGAGTGGACTCCATTTATTATTACCCTCTATGTCCTATTCTCCAGCCAATTCTTTACCCAGGCTGTCATCTTGGGACCCACTCCCAGGCTGGCTAACTTGCATATTAATCTTTTGTGTGGGACTGTGTCAAATGCCTTGCTAAAGTCTAGGTAGGTCATGTCCACAGCCCTTCCCTGATCTACTACTTTGGTCACCCAGTCAAAGAAATCTATCAGATTTGTATGGCATGACCTTCCTGCTGTGAATCCATGCTGCCTAGGGTTCTGTGCCCCTCTGGCCTCTAGATACTCAACAATTCTTTCCTTCAGAAGTGATTCCATCATTTTCCCTATCACTGAGGTTAAACTAACAGGTCTGTAGTTTCCTGCTTCTGCCTTGCTCCCACTTTTGTGAAGAGGAATCACATCTGCCCTCCTCCAGTCCTTGGGTATCACCCCTTCCTCCCTTAATTTGTTAAAAAGGGTAGTCAGTGGTGTCACTAGTTCTACCCTTAGTTCTTTTAGAATTCTAGGATGAATCCCATCGGGCCCCATTGCTTTGTCCACCTTCAGTTTTAAGAGTTCTTTCAGAACCCTTTCTTCTGTAAATGGGCTGGTATCAACTTCTGTATCCAGAGTGTTTCTACTGTTTGTTTTAGGTACCTCCCCTCTTCATTTGTAAATACTGAGCAAAATATTTGTTTAGTATCCCTGCCTTTTCACAGTCTCCCTCTGCCCACCCTCACTCCCCTTTATTAAGCCTCACTATCCCTCCTTTGGTCTTCCTTTGCTCCCTGATGTACCTATAAAAGGTTTTATCCCCCTTTTTAACTGAGTTGGCTATATTTTCCTCGGTTTGGGCCTTTGCTGTTCTGACAGCCTTCCCAGCCTCCTTTTGCTTTAACTGATACAGTTCTCTGTCCTGCTCCTTCTGCGATTCCTTGTACTTCTTGAATGCTTTCTTTTTCTCTTGAACCTTCACTGCCACTTCCTTTGAGAACCATAGTGGTTTCTTACATCGTTTTGTTTTGTTTATTTGCTTCACACAAAGGCTCGTTACCTCTGTGATGGCAGTTTTTATTATTCCCCATTGTTCTTCCACCCCTCCTTCCTGCCCATTTGCTAGTGCATTCCTTAGGCACTCACCCATTTTGGCAAAGTCAGCCCTCCTAAAGTCCAGTACTTTTGCCTTTGTATGGCTTGACTCTATTGCTGTGTTTAATGTGAACCATACTGTTCGATGGCCGCTAGTTCCCAGATGGTTACCCACTTCTACATCTGTGATCCTCTCTCCATCTCCATTTGAGAGAACCTGGTGTAAGATTGCCCTCTCTTGAATGGGCTCCAATACTAGTTGTCTAAGGCATGCCCCCTGTAGGGCATGTAGAATAACCCCACTCTTCGAAGTGGCTGCTGCAACTGCACTCCAGTTAACATCTGGCATATTCAGATCACCCATCAGCAATATCTCCCCTTTTTCTGCCATTCTAAGTATACTTTCTATCATTTCCTTGTCCATTTCCTCCCCCTGAGAAGGGGGTCTGTATACAACCCCTGTGCGGATTGTGGTGCCATTGCCTGTCTCCAAATTTACCCACAGTGCTTCTTCTCCTCCCTGTTTACCCTTTTGTTCTGTTGCTTTTATTCCTTCCCTTATGTAAAGTTACTCCTCCTCCTCTTTTACCCTCCCTGTCCCTCCTGTAGATAGTGTATCCTGGTATGTTTACGTCCCAGTCATGGTTTTGTGTATACCATGTTTCTGTGACTGCACAATATCCAGATGTTCCTCATCCATCAAGGCCACTAATTCAGGAAGCTTGTTACCCAGACTACGGGCATTGGTACTCATTGCTCTCCATTTTTGATAGCTTACCTTCTGTTGCAGCATCCCCCACTGACCTTTCTACCTTGGTCTTTTCTCATTTAGTACCCTGTTTTGTAGGGAGGCTGGGATTTTCCTGTTGCTTATCAGTGCCTCCCCTTTGACTAGTTTAAAAGCTTGCCAATGAAGCATTTAAACCGATTGCTCAAAGACTTGTTCCCTTCCTGGACAGATGCAGACCATCCTGCCAGTATAGGCTGGTGTCCCTCCAGGTGGAACCCCAGTCCCAATGAAGCTAAACCCCTGTGCTCACACCATTTTTTCAACCATTCATTAAACTGCATGGTGCTAATTACCCTCGCCTCCCCATGCCATTGACAGGCAGCACCTCTGAGAAGGATACTGTTGTGCTGCTTGTCTTAGGCCCCTCCCCAACTCTACAATGTCCTCCTGCACTGCTCTGATCTCATGATGAGCCAAGTCATTTGTCTCTAGGTGGACAATGACGTCCAGCTCAGACTCCTTGCAGCTGTTCTCATGATCCTGAGGATCGCTTCCTGTCCCTCAAGCCATGGCACCAGGCAGGCACCTGCTTCAGTTTTCCTGCTCCCTAGTTCTATCCCCTAATAATTGGAGTCCCCTCCAGGAGCTGCTTCCTTTCCCTGTGGTGTCCTCTGCCTCCTTCCTGTGGGCCTCCCTTGTGACAGTTGTCATCAGTCTTCTCTGCGGGTGCATCCATAGGGGAGCTATGCTCCCCCAGAATGGTGTATGGATTGTGGAGTGGAACAATTGACTGGGTGTGCCTCTGTTCCACCATCCTCACCCTCCCTGAGCCCACTGTGGTCCAACTGCTGTGCTTTCTTCGCAACCTCTGAGGTAGTGGTGGTGGCTCTGGTGCTCCCTGGATGGGGGAGGTTCCCTTCCTACTGTCCAGTGTGGCCTGAAGATGGGCAACTTCCTCCCTCAGGGCAAAGAGTTGTCTGCAAATAGGGCAGCATCTCAGCCTCCAGAAAGACTCCCGGAAGACTGCTGCCCCACAGCCATTACATTGCACTACTCCCCACATGTTTATCTACTTTTTTTTTTCCTGATAGAGCATTTCCATTTTTTCCTCTTTATATGAATCCCCCTCAAAAAAAGATTCATTTGCACATGCATTAACAAGCATTTTAATGAGTTTTCTTAAAGGGACACTGTCAACCTGTTTTTCATCATATTATTTCCAGTTGAAACCCTACATTTTATGATTGTTTACCTTCTCTAAAATTCACTGATGTTGCTGTTTGTTTTGTCTGTATCCTTGCTTGGTAGAACTGAAATGCATGGCAATGTATATTTATAAACAACCTTGTTTTTGTTTACAGTCCTGGTTCTGTTCTTACTGCATATGTCCTGAGCATTAGAAACACACACAAACAGTGCAGTCACTCATAAGGTAGTAGCCTCCTAATCTCCCAATGCATCATGAGGGGCTAGACTGTTTTGTGGGTGTTACCAAGTCCAGGAAAGACGCATCTGGAGTTGATCAAGGAATGTAAACAAACCTGTTTTGGTGTAATAACACCAGTATGTTGGGCAGTCTGTTTTTTACTTCTTTTAAGAAAATAAAGAGTCAGAATCAAACTACCAGCTATAGCAACAATCTTTACAGAATTTTGGCAATCATAAAATCTGTTTTTTAAACTAGGGACACTTTGAGACCTAAGGGGGTTGACAGTGTCCCTAAAATAGCAAATACTTAGACTCTGCAATGTAAACTGTTTCTTTTTCAAACAGTGACTAGTTAATCCACTGCAGCAGTTCAGAATCATGGGTATTTACTGTGCTCAATGTAAAATGTTTGCATTTAATTCTGTGTCTATTTAGTCTATCCAATTGCAAATGTTTGCATTCAGTTCTGTACCTATTTAGTAAGCTCTATTTAAAATGTTTGCAGTCAGCTCTTTTAAAACAGTTGCAAACAGACAAAATTCATTATTAGAGCAAAAATCTTTCTCGTTTCATGTAAGATAACAGAAACCGTTTACCCCTTTCAAATGTTAGTCTCAGTTTATATAGCGGCCATTTACCTTGTTCTTTCTCCACTTTTTATGTTTGTCGTGCACACATGTGCAAGCAAATATGTTTGTATGAGAGTTGCTAGAGAGGGGTTTGAGGGGGGTGAGTCCAATGGAGAGTGGTGCTCTAGGGGCTGGTCTGTGGCAGGCAAATCAGCAGGCAGTGTTCTGATGACACTGGTTTCTGAGGGGGCCGGTCTGGTCATGCACTTCAAAGAACATAGCTGATGCAGTAGCAGCATGGCTTGGTCCTTTGAAGTGCAAGTCAGGATGACAAGCACTGTTATTCCCCCCATCCAACCCTCCTTCTAAGCACCCACCACCCAACAACCCCTCCAAACATACCATAGTGACACTCGGGGTGCCCAATCCCCCTGTATCCTCAAAATGGTCTGCAAACTCTCCCTGAAAGAAAGAAAGCTGTCTCTAGTCATTTTTTTTGTCCAGAAAAAAAAAAAGAAAACTGTACATTGTTGACCTCTGTTTAACCACCCCCCAAACAGCGTGCAGACACTGGGTGTGCCCAATCCCCCAATGTCATCTGTTTAGCAAACTGTCCTTGAAAGAAAGAAAACTGTCCCTTGTCATTTTTTTTCTGTAAAAAAGAAAAATGTCCATTGTTGTCCATTGCGTTACCCAACTCCCCCCACCCTTCCACTCAGGACCCCCCCACCCCATTCTTGCCCACCAGAGGTCCATCACTGTAATCTTCCTTGGACTGCAGGCATGTCTTCACTCTTCAAAGCCCAACCACAAATTGAGGTAAGTGCTTCAATGTATTCCAATGTGTTTTATGGCGTCAATGTACTTCAATGGGGTTTTCAACTTAGTGGCATAACTTGGCCATTTTGAATATTTCTGCCCAAAATTTTCAACACACATTTTTTGGGACCTCACCTCATGAACAATGCAAATGATAATAGGTAAATCTGCCCCAAAAGGTGATTTTGTGGTCACTGCGCAAAATCATCTTTTGGGCTGGAGTCAAAAGTTTTCTCCACCATTGTCCATGAGGTGGGTCATAGGAAGGCTATGTTAAAAATCTGGTGTAACAATATTAAAAAACAACAAAATTATGAGCCTGCATTGACATTTATGAATGCAGGCTCATAACTTAGGCAATTTTCAACATTTTGACTCCAAATTTTCAATATAGCCATTTCTTCACCGTACCTCATGAACATGACAGCTGTGCTTTTTCAGATCCTGGCAAAAATGTGTTTTTGAATCCCAAAAGGTGATTTCGCAGTCACTGTGCAAAACCACCGTTTGGACAGGATCTGAATATTTTCTCAACCTTTGTTCATGAGGTGGGGTCATAAGAATGCTACATTGAATATTTGGTGTGAAAATATTAAAAAACAACAAAGTTATGAGCCTGCACTGAAATTTGCAAACTCAGGCTCATAACTTTGGTAATTTTCAATATTTTGACCCCAAATTTTCAACACAGCCATTTCTTCACAGCACCTCATGAATGTGTCAGCTGCCATTTTTTGGATCCTAGCCAAAACATTTTTGCATCCCAAAAGGTGACTTCATAGCCGCTGTGTAAAATCACCTTTTGGGCAGGAATGAAACTGTACTCTGCCTTTGCTCATGAGGTGGGGTAGTGAGAAGGCTATATTGAAAATTTAGTGTAAAAATATTAAAAAACAATGAAGCTATGAACCCGTATTGAAATTTGCAAATGCAGGTTTGTAACTTTGGCAAGTTCAAATATTTTGACCCCAAATTTTCAATATAGTCATTTCTTTACAGCACCTCATGAACATGACAGTTGCCATATTTCAGATCCTGGCAAAAATGTGTTTTTGCATCCCAAAATGTGATTTCACAGTTACTGCGTGAAATCACCTTTTGGACAGGAGTTGAACATTTTCTCAACATTTGTTTATGAGGTAGGATCATAAAAAAGGCTATGTTGAAAAGTTGGTGTAAAAATATAAAAAAAAAACAATAAAGTTATGAGCCTGCATTGAAATTTGTGAATGCAGGCTCGTCACGTTGTTAATTTTTATTATTTTTACCCCAAATTTTCAACATTGCCATTTCTTCACAGCACCTCATGAATGTGATAGCTGTCATTTTTCAGATCCTGGCCAAAATGTGTTTTTGAATCCTGAAAGGTGATTCTGCAGTCGCTGCTTGAAATAATCTTTTGGCCAGGAGTTGAAAATTTTCTCTGCACTTGTTCATGAGGCAGGGTCATAAGAAGAGTACACTGAAAATCTGAGGCACAAATATTACCAAACTAGACACTTACACTGCCCAACATCATCACTTCTACTTTGCATTCTTGAATGTTAATACACTGATTCCTTCAGTGAAGCAATTTTCAAACACCCCCCCCATGACCCCAGTGTACACGATGAACATTCGGCATTGACAAATGCTTGTTAGAGTAATTCCAGCATGAAACTGTAAAAATGTACTTAAAATAGAGGATAATGTATGGGTTTCGATCAGTAACCATGCTGTAATCGCTTCTAGAGGTTACCATGACAACTTTGTTTTCGGTTGTCATGGTAACCTCGAAGCATTCCAGCATGGTTACTGACTAAAACATACGTGCTTATAGTGTATGGGATACCGAGTATTCATACAATTCATAGAATCCCCCTCAATGATTAAGAGCTGTGGTGGATGCCATCATGATCGCTAGTTACTACAAGCTCTATCTGCCAGGACTGAATTCTCATTTGAACCACTTGTAGGGGCTAGCGATCGTCATTCTTGCTAAAGAATACTGCTTTCTGCTGGCGTTCCATTTTGCAATCCCATCGCTATGACATACTCAAGAAGGGTTAACAACACCCTCACATCACAGTGATAATATTACAAGGCTGTAATCTGGCTGATCTTTGATAGTAATAAACCTCTGCCATACATGATAAACAGTAAAAAGAACTGAGTCGCTCCACATAGTCTGCCAACATTTCCCATTGTGTAAGCGGCATCAGCATGGCATGCAGTGTGTGGGATAGAACACATCATGTCTTGCTGCAGCTGGGAGGGAGAACAAAACTAAATAAAATAATACTGCAATGTTTATAACTTTCTCTGACTCTTTTTCCTTTTTTTTTTAATCAAGGCGGTTAGACTGAATCATAATATACAGTACTGTATTGATACATGTAGTGGAGTGTGTGCTATTTTTGACTCACAGAACCTTTCAATTTCAAGGTCCTGTCACCCAAAACAGCACGAGATAACATTCTTATCATGTAAGAAATACACTCTGCTACACATAATTATATAGTCCAGATTGCAGTTAAAGATCTGGCAACGTAAGTCAAGTACAACTCTACAAAGTCTGTTGCAGGTTATGGTTAGCTTGTTTAGCATTACTGAAATGGTCACTCTGTCCACAATCTCCGCATAATTAAAGGTGGGTGGCTGCATTAAAATGTTTCAAGATTAGGAGGGTCTGTTCCTCTTTTTCATTGAAGACAGAGGCCCAGATATTCAGAAATGCACCAAATGCCGGCGCAAGTCTGGTGCAGTGCAAATCTGAAGTGCTGTGGTGCAACAGGAGCCATATTCAGAGGTTGTGCTGGCCACACTGTGCCAGCACAACCCGGCTGAATATGGTGCAGTTGCACCATGGTGCAATAGTGGATGTGCCATGGTGCAACCATGGATGTGCCATGGCGCAATCAGAGGTGTGCCATGGCTCAACCACAGGTGCACCATGGGTAGACAGAAGCCCCAGGGCAACTGTGGGAGCAGAGCAACAGAGCAACAGAGGGGGGCACAGCATAGATAGGAGACTCAGGGACAGAGCCAGGGAAGCATAGTGACAGGCCACAGGAGGCCACCACCAGCTGGGTACAGCAGAGCACACACAGGCACCCAGACCCCCACCCAAGAACACATCAGTGGCACAGAGAGTAGGCAACAGGGGGTGCCAATGGAGAACAGAGGGCCACCAAGGTGGCCCACTGCAGGCAGTAGGTCATGCCCCCTCCGCACAACCAGACCAGGGCAAGCCACACCCAGGACCATGCAGCCAAGCAGACACACCCACCACACAACCCTGACAGCTGCCCCAAGGGCACCCCAAGGCACAGCCGTCAACTGAGAGGAGGGACACCAGCACCGTGAGACACACTGCAGCACACAGTGGTGATCCACAGAAGCACAACACATGCCCCAGCACATGCACACCAAACGGTCAGGCACTGGGCCACTGCAGCATGGCTCCTCATGCCACCTGCAAAGCAGACACAGACACAGGCAGGTAAGTCAAAAGTAATGTAATGTGCAACACAACTATATACAAGAAAAGGGTGTGGGGAAGGGGTAGGAAAGTGAGGGAAGGGGGTAGGTAACAGGGACTGTACAGTGGGATGGGGGACTGGTGAGGGAGGTATGAGTAGTGGCAACCATGGCCTGCCACCCTCTGCTGACATTGCTGCCTCCTGTCCACAGGATTAGTCTGCGTACCTGCATCACTGCCTCCATCGTCATCGATGTGATTAGAATGAGCTTCCTCAGAAGCCAGCAGTAGAGGGCTTCCTGCACCACTGCTGGACACCTAGGATGAGGGACAGGACAGATGATCAGTGCAATGTCCCAAGAAACCATGCCCAACCACAGCGCTTACCATGCAGGGGGAACACCCCCCCGAGGGCCCATACAGGCCACCCACAGGGGCATGGGTCAATGCCTGCCAGCAATGTGGCACACCACATTACATTAGCACAGCCATCCAACTGCGCTATGGCAGTCACATGGCACAGTGCCCCGGTAGCACCACAGCAACATCAGTGGTGGCCAGGTACACACCCACCCCACCAGCAGCTGGCACACATATCCAATGGATGCACCACAGTGTCAGGCACCACGCACAGTGCGACACACACAGCTACCACAGCACATTGCACAGGTGACCATGGCCGCACCCATGCCTCCACCACCCCCCAATGATGGTGCACAGGACAATGTCAGTGCCTACCTGCCCTCTGTGGCCCCACTGGCACTGGAGTTGCTCCTCCACCCTAGGCCACTGCGGCCTAGTGTCCAGCCAGTGCCGCCCATCTTTGGTCTTCAGGTCCTAGGAATGGAACAGAAACAGGTACACATCAATAAATAACCACAGCAGCTGCCCACTACCCCCACCCCTGTGCACAGGGTGAGCCCCTGCCTGACACAGCCCACAGAGTGGCAGCGCAATGCAAGTGGTGGAGGGTGATGCCACCCCGCAATGCACATCATGGTAGTACACCATCCTGCAGGACATGCCAGGCAGCCTAGCCAACACCACAGTACAGTACCAGGGCACTCATGTATGATGGGCCTACTCACCTGGCTGTAGCACAGACCCATGCTTGACACGTGCCTCCAGCCTCCTGAGGTGCTCTGGGTCTCTCTGCACCAGGTACCCATATCAGTGGCAACGCTGCTCACCTGTCCTGGCCACCCCTGTGCACTGTCCCAGTAAGGCAGAAATTGCCTGCCACACAGCCACCCGGAGCTGCTGCTGTGGTGCCTGCCCAAACAGCTGGGGTGCATGGGGCTGGACACAGGCCAAAAGATTGGCAAGCTTGACCTGCATCCAGTTTGCTGCCCATCCCGATCTCTGCTGTGCCATGTCTCTGGTATGAGCTGAAGAGCAAAATGGTGGCAGGAGGCACACGTGGCCACTGCAAGTGCCAGATGTGTGGCCGAGGGGACATGCGCTGTGTCTGCCCATCATGCAGTCTCAGAGATGCGCAGTATGGGCATGGCTAGGTGGGGTCATGGGTGTGGGGGGGTCACCAAGGAACAGAGGTCACAGCAGGGGTCAGGGGTCGGCCTCCTCACAGTGCACAAGTGCTCAATAGCAGGCATGGCACACTGTGTGCCTCGGTCTCTATTGCTCAGTGGGTGCACAGTGCACAATAGGTGACAGCACACCATCCGGCCCATGTGCACTGTGGTCCTGCGCACCGTGCATGCATGCACATTGCACCGTGACTTGCTCTGAAGCAATCCCATTGTGCATGGAGCAAATACGCGATATTCAGCCACCACATGCAAATGAGCTCATCAGCCAATGCATGGCACACTGAGGGAATTAGCATGTCATTGCCATTGCGCCAAAGCTCATTTGCATGCGTTGTGCTATAAAAGCGCCACAGACCGACACAGGCCATGGACCAGTATTGCATCCTTTTGAGGTAAGTTGTGCATGCTGTGGGAACACACTGAGCCCAGCCAGTACAGCAGGGAGGACAGAATAGGGTGCTGCTGACACTGACACACTGTGCTGTCCATGTCCACAGGAAGTGACATGTCGGAACGTGAGAAGGGTGAAGAGCATGGGCCTGCTCGCAAGCACAGGCCCAACTTCACGAAGGCAGAAGCAGAGGCCTGTTTGAGGCCTACCTCAACAGGGAGCCACTGTTGAGTGGTGCCACGGGCACACCACAGGCCAGGGCTGGGGCCTGGGAGTAGGTGGTGGCATGCGTGAACCAGCAGAGCAGCCACCAGAGGTCAATGCAGGAGTGCCGCAAGAAGGTGGGCATGGATAAGCGGCACATTAAAGAGAAGGTGGCAGCCATCCTTGTGGCCTGGAATGCCACTGAAGGGGGGCCTGCTGATGCACCACAGCTCATGGAGCAGGAGGAGTTGGTGGCAGCCACCATGTGCCACAGCACTGTGGAGGGTGTGCCCGGTGGAGGATTCCAGATGGGTGGCAGCCCATCACTGCATGATACGTATGTTGGCCACACACAGCATGCAGTGGCTGTGTTTTTTGGGGGGACACTTATGGGCATTGCATCACTGACACACCTGTTTTCTCTTTCAGCACCAGCACACCTGCATGCAGAGGATGGGGTGCTAGAAGCAACCATGGAGGCAGGACCAGCCCCGGAGGACCAGCCATCTGCCTTCCTGGGCATCCAGGGGCCCGATAGGCTGCATCACACCACCACTGTCCAGCCGGATGTCCTCGGCATGGGGTCAGATGAGACCCTGGATGTGTTTCTACAGGATGCCAGTCTCAGTGTCCTCTGTGTGGAGACACAGATCAGGGCAGGGTCTGACATGATGATGACCTCACCCTAATTCTGGACAGCATGGGCGGTGTTGTGGGGGAGACACCCATACTAGACACCAACACAGGCAGTGCGTCCAGTGACCTGACAGTGGTGGAACAGCTGCCTGTTGCCACTGTAGGTGCTGCTGTGTGTACTGCCACAGCTGTGCCATGTGGTGGTGGTAGTGCGGCCGCGCAGGTGCTGGGCATCATTCAGCAGGTGGATGGGCAACAGCAGCAGGCTGCAGGAGCCACAGGGCAGCCGGGATGCAGGGTCTGCCACCAGGGTGCCAACTAGGGACATACCCCATGAGGACCTCACTGTGAAGCATCCATCTGAGAAGGGGCTGTGCAGCATGGCCGGTTTCTACAGGAGGGTCAGCATCCCACCCAGGAATCCCAGGATGCCGGACCATTTGTTTTGGGCCTCCATGGAACAACGGGTACTGCTTGCCACTGGGCTGCATGTACTGTGCATGGAGGTGAGCCAGGCAGCTGAGCAGCGCAAGAGGGGCACTGCACAGCTCCTGGCTGTGATACAGCACATGCAGGAGGCCATGACTGCATCCCAGGATCGCATTGCCAATTCGATCACGGATGGCCTTGCACTGCTGGCTGCCACAGGGCATGGCCAGCCACCACAGACCCCACGCTGTGCACTGTCCACCCACGATCCTGGCATTGGGTGACACCCTCACTGTCGATGCTGGGCTCTAATATTGGCATCCCAGGCACACCTGGGACAGGCCTGTTTGGGTTCCTATGTACCCCTGCATGGACCCAGTCATGGTCCCACAGTTCAACCCCTAGCAGGCTGATGCAAACACCCCCTGTGGCCGATGAGCAGCCTGTGGCTGCCGATCGACCCTGGTGCAGCTACCCCCATGGCCGCAGTGGCCATGGTTCTACACAGAGCCCTGATGTGCATGTCACCCTGACTGCAGTCTGCAGCCACTGCCCTGTGCATGCATGGGTGGCGTGTGTGTGTGCATACCACTGGTGTGGCACCTGTGTGTTGCACCGCATGCTGCCTGCATGCATGCCTGCCCAGCCACTGGGCCATGTGGTGTGGGTGTGATGAGGGTAGTTCTGCACCAGTTGCACCTATGCACCACTGCAATGCATCTGATCCCCACCACTTGCCAGTGCCTGGGTGCGTGGGTGTGTGTGTGTGTGTTGCTGTGTGATGCTGTGTGTGGTTGTGTGCCACTGACTCCCCTACCCCTGCACCATGCCTCTGTGTGTGCATGCCCATTGCCATGCATGCCCCTGCCTGTGTGCTGTACCTGTGTGTGTGGCCTTTGCATGGGTTTGGTGCCACCTACCTGCATGCACCATAGTGCTCCTGTGCAATGGTATCATGATGCTTCCGCGCCATCCTCCAGTGGGGGCTGTCCACCACCCTCCAGCTTATAGACTCCATCTTCTCCACTACTGTCGCCCTCATCAGCCTCGACAGCTATCCCATGGTCAATGGCCATGTTTTGCAGTATGCAGCAGACCAGGAATAGATCATAGACTTTCAAGGGGCTGTACTGTAGGGCACCACCAGACCTGTTTAGGCAATGAAAATGTGCCTTCAGCATGTCGAATACACACTCAATGATGTTTTGTGTGTTGGCATGTGCCTTGTTGTAGCGTTCACCTGTTGGGGATGATGGGTGCTGATAGAGGGTGAGTAGCCAGGGTCTCAGTGGATAGGCATTGTCTCCTGTGTGGATGATGACTTAGTTAGCCCTGTGACATCCTTTGCTGTGCTCCTTGCCTGTCCCTGGTGCCCTCACCAGCATGCCCACCCTGCCCTCCCCATCCCATGGCCTGCTCTGCCTGTCACCCCTTGCTCATCCCATATTCACCCACTAGGTAGCCTGTGGGGATGTCCTCATGCTTGAACCTGTGGCACAGAGCAGAGCTGTGCCAGATGAATGCGTCATGTGGACTCCCAGGGTGCGTGGCACAGACATTGGTGATGTGCCCCTTGGCATCGCACACCACCTGGCAGTTGACACTCAGGAACCCCTTCCTATTGATATAGAGCACACCCTCAGGGCCAGGTGGTGTGTAGATGCCCATGTGGGTGCAGTCAATGGCCCCAAACATGCCAGGCACACATGCTACCCTGTGGAAGTACTGCATGGTTGCTGTATGCTCAGCTTGTTTGCTGGGGAAATGGATGTATTCTGAAGCATGTGGCAACAGAGTGTTGAGGAACTGTGTGAGAAGGCATGACATGACCGACTGGGTTATGCCTGTGGTGTCCTCTGCTGGTCTCTGGAAGGTGCCTGTGGCGAGCAAGCACATGACAGCAGTCACTTTGGTCTCCACAGACATTGCATGGCTTCGTCTTGTGGGTGCCTGCATCTCCTCACTGCACAGCTCAAAGAGCTCCCTCAGAATAGCCCTGTTCAGGCGGTACCATCCCTTAATCTCCATGTCAGAGCAGTTCTCAAAGATGGTACGGGCATGGTACCACCTGTTCTGGGCATACCACCTACGGGTCCTTCCTTGGCCATGTCGTTGTTCCTCCTCCCCCTCACACCCCTCATTACAGCCTCCATTAGGAAGGGTGCACTATCCATGGCCCCTGATGTCCTGTCACCCCCTGGGTGGTTGGCTGCTGTGGACTGTGTGTCACCCTGGTGCACTGCCTGGCACTGTGCCTGCCTGTCCCTCTCACTCTCTCTGCCCCAGACTCCCTCTCCACTGTCACCTCTGTCCCTCTCCCTCTGTGGCTGCCTGTGTCTGTCTGTCTGTCTCTCACTCACTCTATCTCTCTCGGTCTGTCTTTCTGTCTGTTTATCCTTCCTTCTTTGTTCTGGCACACACTCTCTCTCTCTCTCTCTTGCCTGGCACAAGTGCTGTCTGTGTAATTGCTCCCTGTATTTATAGGCTCAAGTCTGCTTAGTGCATCCCGGTTTTGCTCCACACTTGCGCTACGGTTCCACGGTTGAATATCACACTGCACCGGATATTCATGGGTATGCCCCCTGCACTTGCACCTGCATTCATTATCATTGTTTATTGGCACCGTGGGATTTATGCTGTGCAATGACTCCTGCTGAATATCACTCCTTGGCACATATCCACATTTGTGCTGGCGCAACTCAGTTGCGCCATGCACAACTGCTTTGAATATACCAGCCAAAGTGTTTTGGGTTTTTTTTTGGTGCATGCATCAATGTTTGGATCCATAAAAGCAGTAGGTGGGATAGATACAGGGACACGTGATGGTTGTCAACATTTGCAGTCCTGCTTGGGTCAGTGACTAATCAGCCATGGTAGCTCAGGTATTTTATCTCTGATTTATGATTTCAGTCAAGTACAGTTTTGATATCTTCCAATATGTTCCTGGATGCATTCTCTTTTAATTTCTATTAATAACAGTAATAGTGCGGTTTGGCATTTCGCACTTGACCAACACATCTGTTTCTCAGCTGTTGTTAGGTGTCCCCATCAATATATTTTCTTATCCCTTTACTCCTATTCCAGGCTCTACCATATTCTAGAAAATAGTTACTATGTTAATATTGCCTCTTTGGTATTTGAATTAAACAGATACCAATATGGCAACATAAAATACATTACATAACTATTATTGTTAGAAATAACCTGTATTATTACTGCCTTTGGAAACATTGAAGTTAAACATATTTTTTTAAATATTTTAAAATGCATTTTAATAATTTTATTTTTCCTTTCTTGCATTGCTACTGCTCAATAAATGATACAATATGGCAATACTGTATCATGTTCTGTTTCTAGACACTGTGGGCCAGTTATTCAAAAGGGTTGCGCATGCGCAAGTCCTAAATTGTGCCATTCTGCGATATTCAGCAGTTGGCAGTTGCGCCACTGAAAACAGGCTGAGCAACAGCGCAATGCAAATGAATGCATGTGCAACTGGAGGGGGAGGAACCATGCATAAACTGCGCAGCCCGATATTCAGTCGGGCTGTGCAGAGTTGTGCAGGCGCAACCCCCAACCTGCGCCTGCACAACTTTGAGCAAAAAAAAAGAAGCTTAAGTTGAGGGCCACCCACAGGTGAGCTGCTGCATACAGGCGCAACACAGCAGCTGCCACCTGTAGCTAGCCCCATCCAGTCCTGTGCCCCCCAGCCCGATCGGCGGGCAGCAATGTAGCTCCCCACCTCCTCCCGTACATCTCCCTGGTGGTCAGTGGACCAAAATGCCCGATCGCGGGCAGAAAGTATACGAACCCCACATCCCATGTGCCCGATCGTGGAGCAGTAAATAAATGCCCCCAAAACATCTCCCTGGTGTCTGGTGTGGCCCCCACCCCACCCACCATGAAGCCCACCAACCGCTCCCCTCATCTGGACTGTCATGTACGGTATGGGCTGCATGCCCATTGGCTCCAGCTCTGCACCAATGGCGTGCAGCCCTGCTCAGTCAGTCGGCCCAGGCGTGAGGGTGGCGGGTAGGATGCTACCCGCCCGCCCGCCGCGGGGAGTAGCGGGTGGTGGGCTTCGTGGATGGGTGGGTGGGGCCACACTAGACACCAGGGAGATGTTTTGGGGGGCAATTTACTTACTGCCCGCGATCGGGCACATGGGATGTGGGGGGTCTGTATACTTTCTGCCCACGATCGGGTATTTCGGTCCACTGGACCACCAGGGAGATGTACGGGAGGAGGTGGGGGAGCCACATTGCTGCCCGAGATCCGGCTGCAGGGTGCGTCGGTCCCTGACGGCTGCTGCCTGGCAGGGTGCCAGGCGCAAATCCTCGGGGATCGGCGCACCTACATGCTAATGGCATGCAAATGGGGCTATAATGACATGCAAATTGGACCCCCTGCGCCTTGCATGTATTATGGCCCCATTTGCATGTCACCTTTTGAATATCGTGATTTTGTGCATGGCGCAATGGTACTTGCGCCACCGCAAGTTGACTGCTCCACTCTGTCAGCTTGCGGCTTATAATTCACTACGCCATGCACAGTGGCTATAGTTAGAGTGATATTCAAAGGAGTTGCTCAATAGCGCAACTCCTTTGAATATCGCACGGGACACACCCCTACGCATCTATTTTGCGCAGCGCAAGGACTTGCGCCTTTGAATGGCACAGTTTGAATATCCAGCCCTGTATGCACAAAACACTCACATTCTTTTAGCTGGAAATAGGTCAACTAGCTCATTAAGAACCAGGTAGATATTACAAAATGGCAAATGCAGTAGAAATCCTGAATAATTAACATGCATCTCTTTTTAGTTTTACTGTACAAGGTACTAACTCAGGAAAATGCACTAGAGTTGCAGAATCTTATTTGCAGAGTGGTTCTGCTTTTTCCCAGTTTTACCACTGGGAACACTGAAATGGGGAAACTCATGTTACATAAGGTAAATAGGATAGACTAAGACCACAGAACCCTCTAGGTCCGACTCCTCCACCGTCCCACCAGATCACTGTTCCATTAACTGAGGACTGCTGACTGTCTGTCCATTCCTACCTTCCTCCCAGCTTAAGGCTGCAGTTGATGAGAAGGTGAGGTGGATAAGGGGACTGCACTAGTGTGGGTGCAGAATGAAGGGGAAGTAGAGGAAACAAGACAGCTGGCAGCAGCCCTGGGTTCAGTATCAAGGCCAACTGCGGGAGTGAGTAGTGAAGTCACAGAGGAGAGAGGTGAGTGAGTGGTGGGAAGGGGCACGGGGTATTTGAGGGGGGAGAGAACTCCACAGTTTGGGGAAACAGAAGGAAAAGACAGCTTGACCAGCAGTAGATTTCCTTGAGGAAAGTGTGAGAGAGTGAGAGCCAGAGTTGTGAAGGGGGTAGGAAGTGGATGGGGAGGAGGTGAGGACAGAAGCAAGGTAGGAGGTGAGGGAGCCAAGCCAGTATGTAGAGATAAAGGAAGCACAAGTTGTGAGGCACCTGGAGTCAAAGGAGGGGAAAGAAAGGTAGGAGCACAGGGAGCTGTGGTGGGTGCAGGGAAGAGGGAAGCCAGGGCAAAGCGACAAAAGGAGTGAAAAAGGGGATCCACTCTGGCCAGGATGGACTTTGGTTAAGCACTATATACTATAGTAGGTCACCACAGTCAGAGACAGGGAGAGTCATCTTTGTGACAAGGTGTCAGAGGAGATCAGGCCCTGATCCATGCCAAATATAATGGAGCCAGTATGCTGGAGGAGTGAGGTGGAGGTGGAATTACAGTTCTGAAATCCAAACCGGAAAGGAGTGAAAAAGTAGGATGAATCAAGGAAGGGGGAGAACTGGGATAACACAAGGAATTTGTGGAGCTCAGTCAGGGTAGAGAGGAAGGAGATAGGGTGGTACTGTAGTTGCCAGGAGAGGTGGAATCACCCTTTTGGGAAGGAAGATAACTATAGCCGGTTTCCATGAATCAGGGACAGATGCTAATGAGAAGGAGAGGTTGAGAAGGGTGGTAATAGGAAGTTCAATAGCAGGGGCAGAGAGATGCTGGAGTTTGGGGTCAAGACCATCCTCGCATCCATGTGGGGGTTCAGAGCTAGAAGGATCTTAAAAGATGTAGTGAAAAAGGTAGAAAATAGGGAAAAGTGATGGGTTGAGGTAGTTGGAAAGGGATCCTCGACGGGTCATTAACAAAATATTTGTCGAATGACCCAACAGCGAAACCGGCAGGTTGACTGCATTTTGCAGTTGGCTGCCAGTTTGCAGAAGCAACAAGTGTTTTCTTCGGGGGAGCTTTTTCCCCCAAACCCCCATACAGGAGGTTGTGTTTCTGCACCCCCACTTAGGATTCTTAACCCAAGTCGGAGCTGTTGGGGGTGCAGGACCCCTACAGACAGTGCTGGGTGTCAGCAGGTTCCCTACAGTGACGTGGTGCTGTTGTCGCTGTAGGGGACTTTGCTGTTGACATGTCAATGTCAGGGATGTATACTGTAGGGAATGGGTTGGGGAGGAGTGGGAGAGGAAAGGAGAGGAGATAGTGGGCACAGTAAGTGAAGAGTTGAAAGCAGAAGCAATGAAAGTGTGGTCAGAAATAGGAATGTCACTCACCCTGAGAACTGGGATGGGCGGAGTGAGGAGGGTGTGGATGACCTTCTAGAACATGGGAGGTGGGTTAAGGATATTCTGGAGCATGGATGCAAAGTATTCAGACTTAGCAAGCCTGGTAGCTCTGGTACAGGCATTACAAAGGATCCACTACTTGATTAGATCAGCAAAGGAACCAGAGGTCTTATGAGTCCACCAAGCAATGTCTCACTCATTGAGACAAGCCAGCAACTTTGCTGAGAACCATGTGATGTGAGATCCTTGGACCTTGTTTTTCCTTAAGGGGAAGGGGAATGTAGATCCCAGGCAGACATGAATTAGATGTTGAAATATTGGAGGGCAGAATTTATGTTGCTGGCTGTAGAGATGGACAACCAGTCAGTAGCCACCAGGTTAGCATAGATGGAGGACAAATCCACTGGCCTGAAAGACCAGAGCTGAATGAATGGGGGGAAGCTTTAGGACAATGAATGTTGTGCACACAGTAGACCATATGGTCGGGATCTGCAATACGGTAGGTTGGGGGGGGGCGAGATAACCCAGTCCAGGAAGGAATGACTGAGAGATCTGTCATTGATCACTTGTCCACCTCAGAGTGGCGAGTTCCTTCCAGACTCTTTCTTCTGAAAAAGAACTTGTATCCACTCCTCCACTTGTTACTTTTATGCCCTGATGGTCTGTACCTTTCACTGTGAAGACTGAGAAGAACCTGTTTTGAATGCCAACTTTTTCTTGATCCTTTTCTAAACAGCCTCTGCCTTTGCCTTTGCCCTTTCTAATCCTCACTATCCGTCCCTTGCTTTCTCTTTCTCACTTATGTATCTAGAAAAAGTTAATTTTCTTTGGAGATTCCTTTGGTGATTCTTCCCTTTGTCTGCACCTTTGCTACCTTCACCACCTTGCTGGCTTCCCTCTCCTTTTCTTGGCATACCTTCTTGTCCTCCTCACTCTGTGTTTCCTTATACATCCTGAATGCCCCCTTTTTTGCCTTCACCACCTTTGTCACTTCCTTAGTGAGTCACAACAATCTGTTTTTCCTTTGTCTTTTATTCACTTCCTTCATGTATATGTCGGTTGCTTTTTCCTCCCTCCCAATAAGCCTTCTTTCTGAGGAGTGTCCCAGTCCTGTCACCCCAATGTCCACCAGGATTTACCTGCCATCCATCTTCCCCCAGGGCTTGTCCCCCATGGTGGGGTCAGCGGGGTTCCCCAATCCCCACTTCAGAACAGATTCAGTTTGGGCTGACATACCCAGCTGGTCGGGTGCAGGGCCTGCAAGCATTCCTTGTCATCATGCCACTGGGCTCTCCTTATCTGTTTTTGGTTTTTCATTCCCAGGGAGGTGTAGCATGCAATGACATCATGGTGCATGCCACATGATCCTGTGCAATGTGCACCAATGTCTGCCACACGTACTCAGCTTCCTGGCCTGGGTTCCCTTTCCCCTAGCTTCTGCCAGGGTCTGAGCAAGAATCAGGATCTGTCCACTCTCCCCCTCAGAAGAGGAGAGCAGTCCTACAGACACTCAATACTTTGCCCCCTGGCTGGCCCTCTGACACCTCAGATTCCTTTCCAAATCCAGGTCATCAACATTGCAAGTGGTAGTAGTACTACTGCTACACCAGCGGGCCAGCATAGGTTACTTGTTTTAATTATGTACTCCTTTATTTTTCTATATTGTGCTTATACCTCTCCCTGACAACCCCCCCCAGGCAGTTTCTGAAGCAGCCTTCCGTGTCTTTAAAGTCTTCCCTCCTAAAGTACAGGACCCTCATCCTCCTGTGGTTAGCCTCTGCTCCTGTCTTTAAGTTAATCCATAGTGTATGGTGATCATTTGTACCAAAAGACTGCCCACTGTGACATCTGCAATGATGTTCTTGTTTGTAAGCACCAGTCCAGCACTGCCCCATCCCTAGTGGGTTCTTTAACCAGCTGCATGAGAAAAGCCCCTTGCAGAGAGTCAAGGATGGCCCTGATCCTTGCTGAAGCTACTTTTAGAAGGCTTCACTCCACATCAGGCAGACTGAAGTCACCAAGTAGCAGCAACCCCCCCCCCCCCTTACTTGCCATTCAGATGATGGCTTCCTCGAGTGCATTATCCAACTCATATCCACATGATGGAGGTCTGTACACTACCCTAATATAGACAGCACTCCCTGAGCCTGTCACCAGGATGACCCATAGCACCTCTAGCCCTCTTGCTTTCCTCTGGATGACCCTGCACCTCTGTGACATTGATTACCTTCCTCACCTATAAAAACACCCCTTCTCTCCTCCTCCCTACTCTGTGTCTTCTGAACAGAGAGCAGCTTGATATGGCCATGTCCCAGTCATGGTGCCCAGTACACAATAACTCCATTATGGCCACAAAATCCAGTTTAGCCTCTGCCATGACAGCTTTCAGGTCTGGCATTTTCTTTCCAAGTCTCCTTCCATTGGCACACTTGACTCTCCACACCTTACTACCTCTGCCTGCTTCCCAGTTTCCTCCTCCCATTCTTGCCTGTGTTGTTCCCTGAAGCTTGGCTAGTTTAAACAACTGGGACCACATACAAAGTCAGTAAGGCACTGGCACTATTTGTCTGAAATATGAAACAGTGCCAGTCCCTGTCAGTTATGCCCTATTTTACCATACACAGACTGGTTTGCACCATCACTAGTGTTCCATACACCACTATAAATCTTTCTGCAACAGTTCAGAGAAGGAAGGGGAGCTGCAAGGGAGATGGCCTGTAGAGCCATGCACAAAGCACTGTGATCCTTGTAAAGGTTGATGTGCAATTGTGTGACAGCCCCTTATCCTAGAACTCCTAAGAGCTGACAGTAGGGGATGTCACTCATTTGCACCAGCCACAAGAGGAGCTGATGGAGCACTTGGATAAATGAGGGACAACATAGAAAGCAGAACTATACAGGAACACAAGCCTGGAGGTTCCATTGGATGACCACTAGGCTAATGATAGGAAGGAGGGCAACTGGACTACCAGGGATGAACGGACTAGGTCTTGGAAATTCAGCAATGTGATGGGCTACAAGTTGGTATAATGGTGAGGATCAAGGAAGGATGGATGTAATGTTTGCTGGTTATATTGGGTCCCTGATGCTCTGGGCCTGGCATAGCACAATGCAACAGGAACTATGCCATGTCAAGACCTTTGTAGGTGGAGTATGCCAGTGTGTTTTCTGGCACCCACCATTTGTATCTTTGCGCATCTAGCAGTACAATTTACACTGTGCCTTATTCACCAATGAGACTTCAACCCTACCCTCCCCCCCCAACTAAGGCTTCCTTTGGTATATGGCTATTTTTAGATAGATTTTCTTCCTTTAGTATATGGCTGTTTTTGGACAGATTTTTGAATAGTGAGTGTGTGGCAGGTTGGCAGCTACTCTGCTAGTGACAGTTTGAATGATGGGGGGGGGAGGGTGAATGCCATGCAGCTTGGATAGCATGCTTCAATGGGGGAGGGTGAATGCCATGCAGCTTGGATAGCATGCTTCACACCATGTTTGTTGCGCATGTTTGTAGCACTGCAAGTTGAAGTGGATATATGAGGCAATGCTATGCTTCATTTCCAGGCAATTATCCAGATGTTAGCAGGCATAAGCCTCCATAGGTTCCTGCTAACATCAATAACAGTGATATGCATCGCATCCCACTTGTAGAGAGACAGCCAAAGAAAAAGAGAGTGAGAAATTAGTCTATATTCAAAGGTCTCCGTTTGTACCTTGTAACATCCCTATCCTGAGCACAGATTAAAGCAATGAGTTCAATTTGCTATTTTTAAACAGGTTTAATGAACAGTTTGAGTTTCTTAACCATGTTTGAACATATTTTTGTCCCACAGAGCAAAGCCCAAACATGGGCACTAAACAGTGCATCAGAACTATCCTCAGACACCTGTCAGCCACTACTTACCATAGGCTCACAAGGAGCAAAAGCAGTTAAAGCATTCCAAACCTGTTAGCACACGTGCCCTAATCTACTATATTTTAAATTCCCCATACATACTGTATAACCATTTAGCTGATACAAGGCACTGAGAGGACATTTGTATGCCATTATAGCTTCACTAACTTATGAGGTGCTATATTTTGCTCTCTGACAATCACACAGAGGACTGCCCTTCCTTCCCCCCTCACATCAGTGGGTACTGTGTAAAGCTATAAGAAACAAAGTTAATGTTCCCTACCATCACAGTTCCCACTGGAATAAATCTATTTATTCAATGCATCCCTGATAGCCAAATGCCATACATCTCTCACCTGATACCTGTCGGTATCCTGAGACTAATTATAATATTCTCTGGTAGTCTAGTAGCCCACCCCTCATCCAATATCTGTCAATATAATGAAAGTAATTATATCCCTTTCTGGTAGTTCAGTTGTCCACTCTATCAGTCCTAACCTTCAGTGTCAACCCCCTTACCCCCTTCCCCAGTTATGGCAACAAGCACAGACTCACCACCCACCTCTACAGTCAGCTGCTGTCTGCCTCACACAAGTACTGGTATCACTGTACAGCACCGTGTAGCAATACAGTACTTGTAAGATGTTTTAGACAACCCTCAAGTACTGGATTGGTACACAGAGCTGTAAAGCAATAACAGTACTTGCATGAAGCAGATACCAGCAGGCCGCAGAGGCGAGCAGTGGAGTGGATCTATGCCAGGAGCTGTTGCCAACAGGGTTTAAGGGGTTAGCATCAAAAGGTAGGACTGGGAGGGAGCTCATTAAACTACAATGAAGGGTTATGACTACTTTCAGGATATTAACAGACAGCTGGTGAGGATGGAGGGCCACTAGACTACCAGGGAGGGTTATTATTAGTTTCAAGATACCGACAGGCATTGTGTGATGGAGGAGGGTCCAATAAACTACCAAGTATGGCTAGGATCACTTTCAGGATACTGACAGGCATCAGGTGATGGAGGGGGACTGGGATCAGGTTGTGGGGCCTTTAGGGCTTTCTTTAGACTCTTACATACACCGATTCGCAGATACAGGGGGCATGTCAGGCACCATTGTCCATGTTTGAAAAGGTAGAATTTTGAAGCATTACACAGTGCTGTGCAAGCAGCCTGTTAGCACTTTCAAAACCTTTTGAATATACCACTGCACTCCCTGTGCATACATTTGCATAGGCACATAGACTCTGTTAGCTGTACTGCGCTAATAAATTAATGCTATGTGTGCATCTGAATATAGCAACAGCCATGCTAATGGCCTGTTGAACATGCTGTTCACATTTACTGTGGTGGTAATCCAGTTAGTGTGAAACTAACATTTGAATATCTGGACCAAAGAAAGGAAGTGAAGCACAAAAGGTTAAATGTCTTCATCATTGTCACACAGTAAATGGTAGTGGAATTCAAATAGATTCAGATTGCCCCACAAGGAAGAAAGGCAGGAAATTACCATGTGCCTTCTTCTCTGTTGGGTTCCTGGCCATCTTCTAAACTTTGAAAATCTTTGCATTCATTATCTGTTTTATAACTAAATGGGGTGTTTTGGGCACTGCAGGTAAATGCAAGATGCAGATAGCTACAGCAGTGTATTAAATTTAAGTGAGATACTAATGTGAGTGTGTCACCCTGCACTCTCCACTATTTTCCAGGTGGGCCCGATATCACCTTTGCAGATGGGATTCAAACTGTGTATCTCCCAGAACTCAGCAAGCTAGCTACTACACTGTTTCTCCTTGCCTCTTGCATAAAGAAAATCATTAATCATTTACTGTTTTCAAAAACTAAACATTTAACTACAAAAAATCTCACACTCGTATCAGCTACTGATGCTCTGTCCTTATCTGGGTATTTTGCGAGCCAGGTGCCGATAGCCCTCCTGCACTGTTTCCCATTGTCTAATGACACGCCTCTATAATCACATGACTGTAAGTGCTGTACAGTAGACCTGTCTATCTAACTAATGGCGACTCAGTGCGCCCTGGGACTGTAAGGGACAAGTCGAGTCAGTGATAGCGGTGCTGACCGAAGTGCAAGAGCTGTGTGTGCCTACCGAGCCAGTACCGGTGGACACGGGGGAGATCTGAGCGGCGGATCTGAATCTGTTGGCCCAAGTCGCGTCCGTGTCGAGGGGAAGGGGGGGCTGAAGGGATCGGGAAGAGATCACCAGCGAGGACTACCAGGTCAGTGACACTTCGCATCCGTCCTGCTACTGTAACCTCAGCCATAAATAAATAACAAAGTTAGTGAACTGTGTTACGTCGGAGCATCTCATTGGGGATTAGTATCCCAAGGAACGCACTTTTCAGATGCAGAGAAAGTTGCATTTTTCTACACTAGATTGTTTCTAAACGTTATAGCTTGCGAAAATGCTGAAGTGCGAGAACTAGGGGTCAACGCTACTGTTGAAATCTGCACCACAAGTTGCATCTATTTTACTTGAACTGCAGTTTTACAGAAGTTGTTTTGGAGCACCACATTACAACTTCCCTTTTTTCTGGGCTGCACGTTTTAATTGCAACTCTGTATCTATCAATTGTTGTCACATTGTTGTAAAAAGGGCAGCTCGTTCAGCATCTTGTTTTAAGCACAGAGTAGTTTTGTTTTACTAATAACGTTACTTAAATTTTAACAAGCCTGTCAAGAGGAATTGTGCGGAAATAAGCAGCTGGACTTTAAAGGGACTGTTCATATTCACTATTTGTCCTGCTTCCAATTTTCTGCTGTCGATCTTTTCTTGATCAGGTGTGTGTGTGTGTGTGTGTGTGTGTGTGTGTGTGTGTGTGTTGGGAGTACTTCAGTACCGTTTTTCACAATATGCTGCAAACGTTACCTATCGAGTACTTCTAACCCGAGGTTTACTGCAGTGTGAGTCTTCGTGACTGTAGCGGTCTCCCTTAAACTTTCCACCTCAGTTTTTAGTTAGCCCTTATACTCAGTTTATGACATGTCCTAATGCACAGAAATGTGCTGACTGTACAATTCACCCTCTAACGTTTTATTTCCTTTTCCAGCAGCCAGTTTGCTTTCCTTTATTATTTTGACTTCATGCGATTTCATTGTGTAGCTATCCATGATACCTAATTCAGAATTGCTGACTGAATTCACAGCAGGGAGGAAAGAACAAGTACCCCTTTGTGATTATGCCATAAACCGATTTTCCAAAATCCAGCAAAACATTTTAAAATGTAAAAATCTATAGCCAGCAGTTTGTCAGAAGAGTTGGTGACCCCCCCACCACCACTTCCATCACCAAGCAATACTTAAATCATACATATTCAAGTATGCTTTATCTGCTCATTTTGTTGCTCCAGCATACAGTACACTTATCCTCTTCTGGCAGCTTTTTGCAGTTGTGGGCCTTCTTCCTTAAAGTACTTTTGATGAAAGGGAACTTTGTCACTGCAGCATCTCTGGGGTGGACCCCCACACACCCACTGGAGTTCCTGTGTCTTCATGGCACAACAAAAGAGTGGTAGTCCATGCAGCAAAGACAGAGAGAGCATATATCAACTCTGTGTTGCACAAACATCCAAAAGAAAAAATTACTCACCTCAGTAATTGCTTTTCTTCTCATGGAGTCTTGCTATATTAGGACTTATTGCAGTTAGCCACTGCACTTGAACTGCCCCGGAGAGGAAAGAGTTAACTCCAGAGAATCTGGAGTTCTAAAGCGCGAGGGCTCTATACCAAAGCTCTATCTGGGCAGTTTCAAATGAAACTGTCAGATCTTTACGAAGCTAACACTAAGCAACAAGTCTGTGTGGAAAGCTCTACACTAGGCAAATGGCTACCTACTAGTAGTAATAACAACAATAGAAACAACAATAGAAACAACAATAACAATAATAAGAATGAATAATGGTATTATTAGTTTTCCCCCCTGACAAGCACTATTAGGAACCCCCCCTTCCCCCAAAGACTCAAGTCCAGGAAGGGGGCCAACAAATCACTCAACACAGAAACCCTAGTTCCCTAACCCTAAATAAAAGAGGGTGAAGGAAGAACTACAATGGCATGACACAGTGCTTGCACTAATTTGCCACCCCCACCCCAGTAGAAGTTCTGAGAGGGGCAGGTTGGGGGGGTGGTCCTAATATAGCAAGACTCCATGAGAAGAAAAGCAATTACTAAGGTGAGTAATTTTTTCTTCAAACACCATGAAGTCTTGCTATATTAGGACTTATTGCAGATTACG
The DNA here is from genome assembly GCA_016271365.2 of Neoceratodus forsteri. NCBI lineage: Eukaryota > Metazoa > Chordata > Ceratodontiformes > Ceratodontidae > Neoceratodus > Neoceratodus forsteri. Next base: position 742,763,526 of record CM028133.1, on the reverse strand, counting down.
CAGCAGTACCTCCATGGAGGAGGGTCAGAACCTACTTAAGAAATAGGCTCTGAAGCACAGCTGTGCCAAAAACGAGCATCTCTCCTGGACTGAAATCCAGGGAATAATGCTTGGTAAAAGTGTGAACTGTCTTCCAAGTAACAGCCTCGACAGATTTCCAGAATGGGAATATCTCCAGCAGCCGCCAGAGATGCAGCTGTACACCTGGTGGAGTGAGCCCTCAGTCCTGAGGGGGCTCTCCTACCTAGTCTTTGATAACAAAAATGGATACAAGAGATAATCCACCTTGCAATTGTCCTCTTAGTGGCAGGTTCCCTTGCCAACCTCGCCCTAGGTAAGGGAAGAGTTGGAGGATTCAAACCTGTGACCCTTGGTGCGTTATAAATAGTAGCATAAGGCTCTTTGGACGTCCAAGCTGTGCAGTCTCCTCTCACCTGAGGAAGAATGCTCAATGAAAAATCCTGGAGAGAGATGGATTGGTTCAGGTGGAAACCTGAAACCACTTAGGACAAACCCTGTGTTAGTCCTAGGGACTGTCTTATCCTGTGGGGAGAGAAAAATCTTCTTCCACTGCCAGGGCCTGTAGTTCACTTGCACCTGGCAGAAGTGAAACCACCAGAAAAAACATTTTCCAAGTGAGAAGCTTGAGCCTGCTGGGGACAGAGGTCCAAAGGGGTTTGCATTAACTGAGCAATGCAAACATTCGGCTCCATGCAGGAGCTGGTTCCCAAAAGGAGGGTTGTGTGAAGCAACCCTTAAAAACTTGGAAACACAGGTTGAGAAGAAAAGGAAGCAGGCTTCCTGCTTGCAGAAAAACAGAGACAGCTGCCAAAGGAACCCTTAAGGTAGCTGGCCTAAGACCTAAAGAATTTAAAATGGACCAAAAGTCCAGAAAATGGGCAGATAAGCAGACTGTGGTATAATCTGCTTCTCAGCGCACCAGACTGAAAACCTGTTCCACTTAGAATTGTAAGTGGCGCCAGTGAAAAGCTTCCTTGAAGCCTTTAAAATATCCGCGACACCCTTGAAAAAGGTGTAAATCAGCAAATTCTAACCCTCAAGAGCTGCCTTGAGAAGGAGGAATTTGAGGTTCGGATACCACACTCTCCCTTGTGCAAAGGCCAGTAAGTCGTGGACTCTGGGCAAGCTCAGGGTAGGGTGGACTGTCAAGGACAGAGACAATGGTACCAGGGCTGTCTGGCTCAGCTTGGAACAATCAGAATCGCTTTGCAGGGCTGAGATCTGATTTTTACTAGTACCCTGAAAGAAAGGGAAAAGGAGGAAAGGTGAACAGAAACTTCCCTTTCCAATCCAAATGAAAGGTCCAGGGGGCTGATCCCAGCACTGGAGGCCTCAACAAAACAGAGAAAGTTAGTGGTTATCTGGGGCTCAAAAGATCTATCTGAAAATGAGGCCCATCTGGCAAGGACTGAACCCAGCACCTGAGGATTCAGAGCCCAATCGTGATGGCCCTGAGAATCCTGTTGAGGGCATCTGCCAGGGCATTGTCCTTCCCTGGGAGGTGAACTGCTATCAGGGAGGTGTTCAGAGTAAGCCAGAGACCACCACTTCATTGCTCGGTGCACAAGGCTGATGACCGAGTGCCCCCTGCCTGTTGATGTACCACATTGTTGTGGTGTTGTCTGTCCTGACTTGAACTACCTTGTTCTGGACAGAAGCTGAAACTCCTAAGAGCTAGAAGACAGCTCTGAGTTCCAAAATTGATGTGGAGCAGAGATTCCTAGGGAGACCACACTCCCCTAGTGGACAGGTCGCCTAAGCGAGCTCCTCACCCTAACACAGGAGCATCCATGGTGAGGGAATGAAGAGGACCCCTAGTTTTAGATTGCTTTGATCCTGCCACAGTGTAAGGCCAGGATCAGGGATTGGGTCACTAGAACCAATTTGGAAAGGGAATCCTCCTTTGGGACCAATAGGCCCTCAGATGGAACTGAATGTCCCTCATCTGGAATCTTGCTCCCTGCACTACAGCTGTGGAAGCAGCCATGTGCCCTAGTAGTTGTAGGAAATGTCTTGCTGGTCAAGAGACTGCAGAGTAATGGAAGATGCCAGGGCAAGAGACTGCCTACCCTTTAGGAGGAGAAATGCCCTGGCTAACTTTGTGTTCAACTCTGCACCTATGAAAGTTAGTACCTGAACTGGTTAGAGAACTGACTTTGGTAAATTCAGCAGGAATCCCAGAAAGGTGAGAAGCTGCTGGGTGACTTGCAAGTGGGATTTACTTGATCTGGAGACTGACCACTAAGAGCCAGTCATCCAGGAAAGGAAACAAAGCAATCCTTGCCTCCTTAAAAGAGCCACTACCACAGCTAGAATTTCTTGAATACCCTTGGCGCAGAGGTAAGGTCAGGGCCTGCCCTGAACTGGTAGTGGCCTGAGGGTAACCTGAGGTACTTTCGTGAGAAGGCCTGATCAAGACATGAAAAAATAGGCATCCTTGAGGTCCAGGAAAGCTAGCCAGTCCCCTGGCCTCAGCCAGAGTTAACATTTTTAACTTTGTTTTCAAAAGATGCTTGTTCAGGTACCTTAAATCTGAGATGGGCCGCCAATCTCCTGCCTTCTATAGGTTAAGAAAGTATCCTGAGCACAGCCCCTTGACCCGGTGGCAAGGAGGGACCCTTTCTACTGCTTTGCAGTTCAGAGGAGAAGAAACCTCTGCTCCCAAAGCAAGGGATTCGAAGGATTTGCAGGTGGACCTGTCTGGCTCTCATCTTTGGAAACTGTTTGAAGCTGAGAACCAGACCTATTACTTCCAGAACCCACTTGTCCGAGTTAGGGACACACAGTTCTGGCTGAAATAAAACCAACCTGCCCACTGGTATGGAGAATCGGCCCTGGGCACCCCATCCAGGGTGCCTGCTTGGCAATAGTCTTAGGCTAAGGGAGGACGGTTTACTTGTGCCCATCTATCTCTGCCTCTGAAGAGACCCCTCTGGCGAAAGCAAGAGGAGGCCTGAGCCTCTACCTAGGCACTTTTGTAGGTAATCATCCATGTTTTCATATAGCTTTCTGTTTGTTCCTCAAACAGAGAATTACCCACAACAAGAAACAAATCCATAGACTTTGACAGAGTATCTTGGGACAGATTAGTGCATCTGAGCCATGCCAACCTCACGAGAAAGCTACAGAAGTGGTCATGACCCTAGAGAAACAAGATTAACACCAACAGCAGTATGAACTTGAACTTAGAGGCTTCAGTGCCATTAGCAGCCACCTGTTTCCAACCGCTAGCCAGCTGGCCATGGGCCTGCTTGGCTAACTGCAATACTACGTCTCACCTAGATTTCGAAATCTAGCCACATAAGCCATACAACTTGCCTGTCTGAGTCCCACAGAAGCTGCCATATACTGTTTTTCTTGCATGGCATCAATCCTCCTGGAATCCTATTCAGGAGGATGTGAGGCCAGGGAACTAGCCTTGACACAGGCTGCAGCTTGTACCACACCTACATGACTACACTGCTCAGTGAGGAAGTCTGTAACAGAGCCTGATGAAATACACCTTCTGTCCATTTTTTATCTTACAGGAGGGACAGAAAGAAGAATCTTATAAAATCTTAGTTGTTTACTTCCTAAATGACTTATGCAAAGGAAAGACAACCTCTAGCCCATCATTCCTACATAATCAGGCTCCTTTACTCATCCATAGCCTCCTCTAAAGGAAGCTGGGGATTCTGCAAGCTTTTGTAAAACATAAACTGAGAAAGGGCTCAGACAGAATAGGAGGAGATTCTAAAAGTCTGTCTGGAGAAATGTCCGCTTAAGTGGGCACGTCCAGACCCTACCAGCCACACATGTATTGATCAATTTTTCTCCTCCCACTCCTGTGGTTCATAACAATTCCTCAACATCATAAACCTGAACCACTGGAACTGAACGAGCCACCTTTTACCAACTGTAGATGGTTCGACAGGACCTAGAAACAGTGACTGGACAATCTGTATGGCTTAACTACTTCTGCAGCAGTTGGAGAGACAATCTTGGACTCCAAACCTACTGATTTCTCTGTCATATTCTTATTTCTTTTTTTTTTTTTTAAACTGGTTCCTCTGAACCATCCTTTTGCCCGAGGAAGTCTAGCCCTGGTCAGAGGGCACTCCCTATGGTCCAGTGGGTACTGGACCGGGCTGGCCATCCGGGTCAGCGGACTTTTTGGCCAATAGTTCCCTGAGCCGGCCCTATCTCTTTTCAGGGTGGCTGCAGAGAAATTTTAAACACCTGGCAGTCTGACAGGAGGTGGTCAGCCCCCAGACAATAAACACAAGTGGTGTGTGGGACAGCCTTGGCAAAGGCTTCCCCACAGCATCACAGTGTTGAAACCCAGTGGGCCCGGTTTTTCTTTTTGGGTTTCCCAGACATAATGCCAGCCTAACCAAAAACTTGCCCTTTTTATGGCCGTGCCAGGCAAGACACCCTTATCGGTTCCTAACCGTTTCACGGGTATTTGAAAAAACCTGGTTCAAAATCAAAGGTTTTTAGAACCGATAAGAGCAAAATTACGCACTCTAAAAGCCCAAACTTTAAAAGCGTTAAAATAAGCAAACCGATCGGTTCAAATCCGAACCGATAACTAAATTTCCACAGACTTTACATTTTGTACTACGGTTTACCAGATAGAGCTTTAACGAAATGCGGTAAAATAATTACTTTGCCGGTTCAAATGAACCGAAAATACTCCTTGACCGAGAAATGAACCGAGCTGAAGAAGCTGATCTCGGGCGACTGTTCAGTGAAGCGAGTAAAGAATCTGACAGTTTCATTTGAAACTGCCCAGATAGAGCTTTGGTATAGCGCCCTCGCACTTTAGAACTCCAGATTCTCTGGAGTTAACTCTTTCCTCTCCGGGGCAGTTCAAGTGCAGTGGCTAACTGCAATAAGTCCTAATATAGCAAGACTTCATGGTGTTTGAACAGGTATTTACTCTTACCAACTTCATTTAATCCAGCTCAGTACCTTCATCCTAACCTTCATCCAACCAATCATTCTAGTTACATTGCCTAAGCATTCTTCCAGAAGTCGCCCAATGGACCAAGGCAGTGATATTCAGACATAGTTTATAGTTAATTAATTGTATGTATTATTTCCCCATATTACTACATTACTAAGGAGATTTACATAAAAACAGAATCTTTGTTTCTCAGATGTCTTCTTATCCTTCCACTTTTCCTTCCCTGAAGCCTTTTTTTTGCTTTGTTTTGTGTTTGTGAGTTCAAAATAATTTCCACAGGACCAGATTCTGATGTGACAAACAGAGATTTATGACTTTAGTGAAGGACTAAGCCACAATGATCCTGGGCCCAATTATCAGTCGCACTTCTGTGGGAAACAACATGGGACAGAAAGAGTGACCCATTGTGCCAACCCATAAAACTGCCATACTGAGAACATTGGATTTGTGCCAGATGGGCAGAGTCCCACCCCTTGGCGAAAACATTGTAATGCAAACAAAACATTCAAGTTGTCACTGTGTGCAAACCCATAGCGCAGTGCCATGCACAGATATGCATGAGCATGTCTGCTGCCCAAACGTGTTTCACCCCCACACACACACACACCTGCCAGCTCCATACCATTGATATGCTACTGGCACAACCCCCAAACTCCTCCATCTGGTTTCCCTACATCTTTGTGATGGTCTCTAGTTGTCCTTCCCTAGCCTGAGACCCCATGAAGCCCTTGGTAGTATAATAGATTCCCCTCTCTCTAGCCTCATTTCTCCATGTGCATCCATTTGCTGTATTGGTCCCACAGTGATCTTGGTCCTCCAATGTGTTAATACAGTGAGCTCAGCCATCTAATGCCATACCATCAATGAAGAGTACTTAGACATGGGGTATTGTAAAAGTACTGCATCTATTGAGCTAAAAATAGCTGGCTATATTAATGGCACAGCATACCATTTATATATGGTGTCCTGGCCAAATTTCCCCCATTCACTAAAAATAATATTGCCAGCAGCTTAACCTGTTTTACTATGTCAGTTTGCATCTGTATCCCCCCCAACCCTGGGATATGGCTGAAAATAAGTAGAATTGACTAGTCCTCCTTTTCTGGGCTACAAAATCTCCATAAATAAATATATTTATACAACATGTTTTGAGATAACTGGCCAGATAAAAAGTGATATCTCTCAGAACATGAAAAGATATTGATATAGTGTATAGAGGATGCTTGTTCTGCATGGATTTTCGTCTAAAGGAGAACACTGTTGTAGCACGGTGCACAGGTCATGGAACATGGTCGTACTCTTCTGTGGCACAGTAACATTCTACACAGGTGCATACAATGTCCACATGACGAGCTCTAATGAAACAAGTACTGAAAAAAAAAATTAAAAAACTGTGCTCCCAACAGAGAACCACAAATGGAAAACAATAATATGGACCTTGGGTAGTTTGTTCAGTTTTCGACAAAAGTATAAAAAATGAAACCTTTATATTACTATAAACGTATTCTTATTTTCTTTTCTTTTTAAAGTATTCTTTTCTCTGTATTAGTTGTCACTTTGACAATAGCTGAGAATGGGATGTGACAATAGGAGAATGGCCAACAATGGGACCCAAAAGTTTAAGCAGTTAAAAAAAAAGCAATTTGTTTTGTCTGTACACTATAAAAAATACTGGTTGGGCAAAACCATGCCCAACCAGCCTGTGCTACCAACTTGAAGTTCAGATTAAAATGGACCTTTCTAGCTTTGCTCTTGAAGTCTGCTATAATCTGAACCTCTTGGTGGCACTACAGGCTGGTTGCATATGGTTGCCCAACCCATATTCTCTATGTTCTTTCTTCATGCATTATGACATGGTGCTATCTTTGCTTATACCACTATGTCATAGTGCACTCTTAAAAAGCTAGTGCATTTCTGTGTTTTATGTCATTTTGCCCAAAGGAGCACTGTACATATTGGGAGGGCTTGCCCGAGATTCAATGTGGAGAATAGCTCCTCCCACAACCTCCACATAAGCCCTCCTTTAACACACCTGCCTTGCTTTGGGAGTGTTTTTTCCTGGACTTCCTGCGTGGCTTGTGTGCTGTGCTCCTGTGCTGCTGCTCTGGTGTGCTCCCCTTTTTCCTGCCCCCAGTCTGTCTCGTCCTCCCTTGCCCCCATTTCTGGTTTGTTCTTCCTACCTGCATTCCTTCCTCTGTCTGGCCGCTCAGCCACTGCCTGCTTTTCCCTCCTGGTGTCCTACAATTTCATTGCTTGGTTTCTTTTTGGGCTTTTCTTTCCCTGTCCCAGTCGCTTACGATGTCCCCCCACCCCACTCAGCTGACTCCCAGCTACCAGTGCTATGAGCATCCCTGCTCCTCCCTGCAATTCAGTTCTCTTCTCTCAGTGTGTGCTCCTACTTCCTGTCCTACCCGCTCAACCTGTCCCCTCCACATTAGTTTTCATGGCTTCACCTCTTCGAGCAGCTCTTCACCCATGCAAGGACAATTGGATCCTACAGCTTTCTGGTGCTCAGTAGTAAGTACTTATTTTATTGTAGTTACCCTGCCCCTGTCATCCCTTTGTCTACCTGCTCAGCTACTATGTTCCAGGGCAATGCCTCTCTAGCAATCGTACTGTCGCTACCAGCTTAAAGCCAACCACGAGGTTCTGGCTCATGCAGCCTACTGTCTTTCTGACCTTGAACTACTGATCGGCTTTCATATCTGTTAGTGCACGGCACATGGCTGAGTGGCTCAACTGAACAGAAGCATTCAGGATACTTTTTCAGTACCTAGGAAGACTTTTTAGAACTAATAATCAGACAAGTACATGGCTTTGTTTTCACTTGTTTATACCCTCAATCCTTGCTCTTGCTCACATTGTATGGAAACAGGATCTGTGTCTCAGGCTTTATTTTTATCCTCCTGCTACATCTCCTGGCTCAAACACTCTGCAAGTAATGGTAGCCTACATACTGAGGCTTCCCAACATGCTACAAAGCTCCCCAGCACACCTCCAGGACAGGGCAAACAATGTTCTGTCCTTTCCACTATCTCTCATGCTACGTATGCTCTAGACTTGCATTTATGTCTCCCTGCAATCTGCTTTACCTGTTCTGCCTCAAGCACTGGTGGTGGGTGGTAGTGGGGAGTTGCTTGCCCTCTATTTTAGGAATTGGGGGCTGGCGTTTAGGGGGTATTCTAGGCCTCATTCATATGTCATTTCCAGCATGCATCATCTTCCTCATGGCTTACTTGGACACTCTCCAGGTTGTCTGTTGCCCATTACCATGGACATCGCTGCCTTCCTACTTAACGAGGGAACAATATATCCCAGTCCTTCAGCTACAATACCTGCTGCCCATCACTTTCCTTGTTTACTCTTCTCCATTCCATGACTACCCCCTTTATGTTTTACCCTTATTTATCTCTGTTTCTTCCTCCTCATTATGCTCAGGCACTTCCCTCATCATCATCCCTATCCGGTATTACCATTCTTACCACCCTCATATCACAAAGTCAACCACTACTTCATCATTCTATCCCTGTTCTACATCCTACATCTACACTCTTTCTGCAGCAGCATTGCACTTTAGCCAGCTCATATGAGCAGTATTCCAGACTCCATCCCTAACTCGCACCTTCTGTCCCTAACTCTGCTTGACAGCATTGAGTGAAGGTTAGCTGACCCTGACTACCAGGGATGGGAGCCATGTCTACAATCTACTGAGTCATACCATACCTTATCTACCTCATACCAGTTGCCACTTCCCTTCAGGAATGAAACTACCTCCTACTTACCAACTAGACATCCTCCATCCCTAACTCTGCTGAGCAGCATCAAGTGCAGGTTAGCTCACCATGAATACCGGGGATGGGAGATATGTCTTCAATCTATTAACTTTTAATGTGCCTTCTCTACATTATGCCAGCTGCCGGTTCCCTTTAGGAACAAAACTATCACTCTCTGTGTACCCTTATCATTTACTTATGCTGCTTCCCATCACCATCATTCATCTGCTATCCCTGATGGTTGCCTGAGTCTCCAGTCTGTTGCTTCATCTTCTATGTCTACAGCCTGATACCCAGCTGCCGCTTCTTTAGAAACAGGACTTTGCCCAACTGCTTCTCCATCTCATCTCATCTACAGCCTTGACTCTTTGTCCCAACTGCTGACTTCCATGCCAAGGAGCCTGACTCTATCATGGGCTGTCTCCACCATTTGCATCTACTCTGCTGCGACTTGCCATCTCCTTTATGGAACTAACCTTCCACATCCATGTTCTTTCATTATTCTACATTCACTAGCCGACTCCAGCCTGGATCATCTTGCCTCAAACACCCCATCTGGAGCCGGCCCGGTGGTGCTGAGGATTGAGGCGCTGGACGCCACACCTCGCACCATGCCGGTGACCTGGATTCAGGAACAAGCCAAGAGTCACTGGGGGTCAGCAGGAGGGGAAGAGATCGAGCATCCAGAAGACTGCTCTCTCTTCCCAGGGAGGGGGTGGGATACTCTTGCTCATGGAGCGACCTCTGGCAGCAGCTAGGGGTTCACTGACTGAGCAGTGTGGCACATGCCAGGGGGAGGGTGGAGCTACGGCGCTACATTGCCATGCTAGTGGGGCTCCGAGGGGGTGGGAACAAAAAAAAAGGCAAAAATGCCTCCTATGCACCAGTGAGATGACGGTGGCCCTGGTGGACCCTCCCACATCCCAAATACCGGCCCAGATGTGCCCACAAACTGCCTCCAGAGGACCCGACGACGTTCAGGTAGGCCCCTCATACTTAGGAGCCACCGCTGAAGGGAGAGCAGAATCAGCCCGAGATGGTACCGGGGTCGGGTCTGCCTGGGGTTGATCGGGGAAGCAGTCGGGAGATGGAGGGTTCAGGTTGAGAGTAGAGGAGGAGTCTGTAGGCACCCTGAAGGATGTCCAGGGTATGAGAGGAATGAATATAGTTAAAAAAAAAAAAAAGCACCCCATCTGGATACATGCCCTTCCATGCTGCTGCTTCACATATGTTTTTTCTCCTCCTGTTACCTGATGCCACTACCCATCTGGACCTGGACCTCCTACTTCTGCCTGTGCCTTCGACTGCAGAACCTGGACCTCTTCATTTGTTTGCCTCCATCCTGCCAGTTCACCATTTCCATTCATTCCCTGGACCTTCTGCTTTGAATGACTCTACTCACCATCCCGCTCTTCCATGAACCTTTGTTCTCTAACCCCTTTGGCCTCCTTTCCCTTATCATATGCATCCTGCTGGCTCCTTCAGTCCCTCTCTCACTCCAAGTCGATTGCCTCATGGACTTCCTTGCTGCAGGTCCCCCGGCCAGCTGCCGTACAACCTTGTTTTCTTTTGTGGATGTGGAACCTCGTCCTTCGTCAGTCCAGCACCTTCAATCATTTCTCAGGTTGCTTCCAGCATTTGCCAGCTGTGGGACTCCTGTTGCTCATAGTGCTTGGCTTGGCTCCTTGGCCTTCCGTGGATCATTGTCCGATGCCTTGCTTCAGCTTTCCTGCAATTTGCTGCCATTCACCATGGAACTGACATCCTGCTCCTTCCAGCTCTGGATGTCATCCAGCTTCACCTGGCCCATAGTGTCCTCTCCTGATTTCTTCAGTTCCTCAGGATCCACTATGGACTTCCATCCATTTTGACCGGCTGCCTTCTCCTCTTTGCCTTGCTGGCTCAGGGCTTCATTCTGTTTGCTGTGGCTCTTTTCAGCCTTGTATCCTATCTCCAACCAGTACTCCTAACAAGTCATCTGCTTTTCCATATGATCCATCCCCTCCTTCTACTCCTGCCCTTCGCACAGTACCCTTCCACTACTCATTCAATCATTTATGCATTACTCTGGAGTACTACTACTGCCAGCAACCATTCCTTGGCTCACATGCAACATAGACTCTTACATTATCATAGAAGTCTCACACTTGCCCTTCAGTTCTTCATAATCATTCATGGAATCCCATTCATCAGACAATAGGAAGATCTCCTCCATCTCTATAGGATATAACCTCTGATCCTTGTCCATCCAATTACCATGACTCCCTGAATGCCTCATCTAGTTGGCCATCCTCATACATGGAAAGGATATTCAGTCTTCATAATTAGCATCACTGCTACAGATACCGGGACTCGCAAGATAACCCATTCAGCTATGGACATCATCCATTTTACCTTATGCAGTCTCTTATTTCAGCAATGACTCTGATAACCAAGTTACTTGACTCTTACTTCCCAACAGTCATTGCTAGTTTTAGAAATTGCACAGATATTGTCCAGAATATTCATTGTGGAAGCTCCACCGCCTAGCTGATTCCTGAGTCCATGCCATCGAAACCTTCAGTTTCACTCCTTTTACTATTATCCGCATCTTTTCACCTAGTACCTTCATCCGGGTCAACCACTCTTCCAGTGGACCCTTCAGCCTATTCTTCTTGAAGTACCTTAGTTAATTTCTACAGTAAAGACCATCACCAAGAGCTGGCTCTCCTGAATTCTAACTGGCAATCTGTAACAGCCAAGACAAATTCACCAACTCAGCCTTGCATCCCAATCAGTATTAATCGGCTGTAGCATTAAATCCTGTGATATCCTTCATTTATCAATCTCACTACCAATCCACCCTACAGACTCTTCCTCTCATCCACCCCAAACTTATCTCATGTACTTTAGCATCAGGATTACCCATAAACGTAACCACCTATGCCACCACGTGCATCTCCTAAAGGATTACACCACAGGAATACCCACACTTACTTCAGGCAGCGCATCAGCAGAGGAGTAGCATAAAGTCATGAACATCATGATCAAAGAAGCCATCTATTCCCTATAGCAAATTTCCAATCATTCCTCATATATATTAGGCTACCATCTGGGCAGATCTGCAAATCATTTTCTAGTGCTTTACTAATCTCTTATGGCATTACTCTCATCAGGCACTCAAACTCTCCTCTACTCATATTACTCTGGGATGCTTACCTAGTGACTTTTTGCTCACTAATTGATTCTTTACTGCCAGACTACATCGAATATCAAACCTTATACGAATTGGAGCAGTCACTCATAACTTTACTAATCATCACAACTACCACAGTGTACTGTCTGGTCTTATTTCATCTTGTATCACTCAACTTTTTCTCTCCCAACTCATTGCACCCATACAATCCCTCGGACATGCATCTTTCATCTCTTTGGAAACATGGTCTACATTAGCCCTTCTTTAACTGAATCTGCTGTATAAATAGGGTTTTACCATCCCTATGGAAAAAGATGTACCCTTCATCTTCAGGATCATCATTTGGGCTGTATAATCCTTGGATCAAGAATGAACCATCATACCCAGGGCACTCAAAGACTCTTCTACAAATTCTACTCTATGGCTCTTTCCTTAGCAACTCCTTGTTCAATATAGAATTCCTAGTCTCCAGACCATACTCTTATATTCAAGCCTCTCACAAATTGTATCATTCACCAATGACTTCTTCTACCATCGCATTTCCACTATTCCCAGTTCAGTACCTTTTCGATCTAGTCATGGTTCCTCTACCTATTACAATTCCATTGCATAAGCATCATTCCTCATCAAGGAAACTTGGACTTCCTTCATCTGCCTTCGCTTGTATTTTACTTCATACTTACCATTCCATTGCTCATTCAGAACAGATTTCCTCTTCAACCTCAGGATCATCACGCGATCGGTATCATCCATGGATCAAAAAATGGATTATCATCTCTCCAAGCAACTCACCAACCTCAAATTAAATATGTTTATTAGTACCTAGATCCTTCTCCATTTAGTATGCCCAGAAGGATGGGCAGACCTCCGGCCATGGGTCCTCAGAGATTTCCTCCACCTGGGGGGTTTTATCTCCTGAGCGCCAGGGGGTCATACTCTCCGTGAGTTGGAGGAGGTATCTTTTGGGTCCTTCTGTTCTCTACAAATTACTACCTACATACCTACTACTCAAGGTTGGGAACAGAGAAAAGCCACAAAATTACTACAAGTTACACAAGCACGATATACCTCATTTCTTATTATTGCTATTCCACAAACATTGAATGGGAGGGTTTGCCCGAGGTTCAATGTGGGGAATAGCTCCTCCCACAGCCTCTACATAAGCCCTCCTCTAACACACCTCCCTTGCTTAGGGAGTGTTTTTTTCATCCACCACCATCCCCTCCTCCTCTTTCTCCAGAGCACTTCTCACCCTTGCTCATGGGCCTTCTATTCCCTACAAATTACTACCTACATACCTACTATTCAAGGGTGGGAATAAAGTAAAGCCACAAAAAGTACTACAAGTTACACAAGCACTATACACTCCATCTCTCCTTATCGTTATTTCAGAAACACTGAATAGTGTAGTTACTTAGTGATTTGAAAAGTTACATATTTTTATAATTGTGACAGTATTGTGTTAACAAACTAGCATTGTAGGAGTCTTCTTGCTAGAAATAGCTTTTTGATGGGCTTCTCATGCACAGGTTTGAAGTTATCAAAGTGAAACAGTGGGAAGAACTCTTTCCAGCACTCTGACACTTTGATCAGGCATGACCAGTGAAGTGAAGATATTACATTGTTTGATCAAATTTCTTTGCATACTATACCCTAAAACATGTATTATGTTCATTTCTTATGTACTGTAACATTTATTTTAATGTTATTTTTTTGTTACATTTTCTCAAGATGAGTGGCACAACACAGACTGCAAAGTTACTGACAGAAAAAGCCATGCTTTGCATTATGTAGTGTGAACTGAGTGTGAGTGTGCCTGCTGTTGAACATTTCTTAATGGCAGTTGCAATGCTTGTTCAGTGTTTAGATGTATTTCAGTTCTTACAACTGTCAATGTTTGGTTCTTTTTTTGGATTTTGACTTTTGCACTCATAAAGACAATGCAATTGTTTTAGATTACAATCGGGCATCGCATCACACCAGGACACATATGACAGCATGCTTGTTCACAACTTGAAAAGTTAAAAAACTAAGGAACCAGACATTGACAGTTTAAAGAACTGAATCACATCTAAACATAGAACAAGCATGGGAGTGGCATTAAGAAATGTTCAACAGCAAGCACACTAAGTGAGGCACACTCAGGTCACACAATGTAATGCAAATTGTGTTTTTTTCAATCAGTAACTTTGCAGTCTGTGTTGTGCTGCTTGTCTTGAGAGAAACTTTAACAAAAAACTAATTTAAAATGAATAATAACAAAGTACAGTACATGAGAGCTTTATATGTTTTATGTAAGCAATAACCCATGACATGGTGTGTGGGTACTGGGGATTAATCAACACCCTGGGTGCATTGTGAGGCACAAGGATGCAGGTGGAGTGCCCTCACAGCATCTGGGGTGTTGACTAATCCCGAGTATCTGCACACCCTGGAGTGGGTTATTGCTCTTTTAACATGGGGTGAGCCCTGTGTTAAAAACCCAAATGGCATGCATGTGGCATGAAGAACAGCCTTTCATTTCCATATGTGTTCTGCCACCACACAAAGTAGCCCCACAGTACAGATATAGCACACTGCTGTGCTGTGCACAGACGATATCACACACAACTTCCTTCAGAAACACCATATGTCATGCAGGATCAGAGTGCATGATTTACATATGCATGCACAGTTCAGAAGTGATGGATACAACATCAGCACTGTGACCATCACTTGCAGCACAGTCTTCGGAGAGCACTGTCAGCTACTGAAGGTGTGTGTCACCCTGTCGCACTCCACCGTTTACAGTGTGTCCTTCATACATTCCACATCAACAAGATTGTAGGCAGGCTCCCAGGAGTTTGTGGAGACTACTGAGAGGTGCAAAGCAGCTCCACCAGGAGGAAAGAGCTCATCGCACCATGCGGCTACATGCATATCACAACTTGTTATCACACACTCCCATAGACTGCAGGTGGTGCACAGGGTGTGTCTGCTCTTTGCTGAGTGGTGCAACACAGACAGGAGGGGAATGGGAAGCGCTGGCAGCACCGTGCGGATAACTACACATGATAACTGTTATTGCACAGTGTGAGCATTGAAGGGGATGGTAGCTGCTGAGAACACTGCATAGGAAACAACAGATGCTCCTGTGAATAAGTGCAAATGACATATGTTACTGGAGAGTGGTACAACTCTAGGAAGCATGGCAGGTGTCTCTGCTCTCAATCAAATGTAGCCAGGGGCACAAATCTACACAAGGGAATGGGACCCAATCATAGCATCCTTCAGCTATATGGACATCAGGTCCTCTGATGACAGCTGCACACTGCACAGTACTGACAGACCCTTACCACACACCAGCAGGTCTATAGGGAGGCTGGCAGGTGTCTCTGCTTACAGCCAAAAGGCGCAAGATAGCATGGGAGGGAAAGGGTAACCACTGTGAGCACTGTGCGGGTAACAGCACATGACACTGTGATGGTGCTTCTCTGTTTCTTTCTGTACACTGTCTTGGGGACATGCCACAGTACACTAAGCTATACTACTAACTGTGTATGGAAAGGGGAGGGAAGGGAGTAACATATCTGATACTTCATAGGTTTCATAGGTATTACAAGCTGTGTAGACTTTCATCCTTTGTGCTTGCCACACATTTTTTAATCCAATCCATATTTGCTAGGGTAGAAACTATCTAATCTTTGTTTAAATAATTCCATTGTTCCACTAGTAACTGCCTCCATTAGAAGGCTGTTCCATAGTGGCATCACCCTCTGGCTGAACCAGTGCCTTCTCTTTAAAAGGCTCCATTTGCCTATAGTTAACTGGAGTGGATGCCCCCTAGGCTCATACTCATATTTCTTCTGTTTTAGTCCTAGGTCTTCCCATAACGATTTATCCTGTGGGGCCCTATATACCATGCACATAACCCCCCTAATTCTTCTGTAGTGCAGTGTATTCAGGTTTAACCTATCCAGCCTCTCTGGAAATGACAGCATTCAGAGAAGCCTGCCCCATATACCACATGTCCACTGCCTGTGCTGGCTGCCCTTGGGTTTTCATCCCAGCAGGCACACACACATGGGCAACTGAGCACTGTCTGATTTTAATTACTGTGCACCCAGTTCTCTGGGATACATGCAGTGGGTGGGTTACATGGTGTGCTTATGAAGGTACTGCCTGGTTTAGAGACACACCCAGAGAAACTGTGACAACAGAGCAGAGCGAAATCCATGGGGTGGGTGGGTGGGTTGCACTCTGGCACTTGCTAAGGTGCCAGAAGACAAATGGCTGCTTTGCATGTTTTCTCCCATATGGGAAGAAAAGAAGACCCATTATGCCCACTGATTCCCACTGTTACCAACTCACATGAACTGTGAGTATATCATGCATTAATGCACAGTCAGGTGACAGCAGTCCACCAATCCTCTTACTAATAGTACTATCCCCATGTTATAATTAAGCAATAAACCACGACAGGGTGTTGGTGATGCTGGTTTAACCCACGCCTGGTGTGGTTTGGTCATGAGACCGCAGGCCGAGTGACTAAACCTCGTCAGGCGTGGGTAAAACCAGCATCACCATCACCCTGGAGTGGTTTATTGCAATTATACAAATGTTGTGTGTGGTAAAATATGAATAGTAATTTAATTGTGATAATTTGTTGTGGGTAAAAAGTAAGGAAATAGTGGAATATCCTTCCATGTGAAAAAATAGTCCATACAGTGGGTTTGCTTGTAACATAAAGAAGTGTTTATTTTTTTGTGTTTTAACATTTGTGTCTAACTTTAACAGTGAAGCAGAACAGTAGTTATGAACAGATGTAGTTTTAACATGTACTTTTAAGCAATCATATGTATTTTTTATTATTTCAGAAAAAGTCTTAAATGATTAGGTATTATCATTTTATAGTAATATTGTTATGAGGTTAAAGTTCAGTATAGTATTTTGTTTCTGTGCTCTGTTGCTTTAAGATGATTGTTGTTTTTTTTCTTAGTTGTCCGATGCCTGTGGGCTGTTGTCATTTGAGTAGGCTTGGGGGTGCAGGTATTTGTTTGAATCTGCAAAAGTAGAGAAAAAAGACGTTAGTTTTAAAAGAGTTTATTGCAATTTGTAGATTATGCTGGTTTTTGTGTTACCTTTGCATTATTTGTAGAAGAAATTTACAGTGCCATAATTGAAGAGACCACCAAAGGTCGTTTGGTTTGATCCAGGGTGTGTGGAGCTGCAGGCATGCTGGCTGGATCCGGTTGCGATGTTCACTCGGGAGGGCTGATTATGGAGAGGTGTGTTTCTGTTTTCGTCATTCCTTGATGATGGTGGCATCAATTTGAAAAGAATTTCGGTGTTGGAAGAATTTGTTTCTGTATTTGGAGGCTGATCATGAGGTATGTCAGTTCTGGGGCTGTGCATTGTCGGCGATTGCATGTGTGAGATGACTGTTTCTTGGTGGTGTTTTGTGCTTAGGAAGGTGGAGATTAGGGAGGGTAGCAGTTTCCTGACGGTTGCCTTCTGATATGATGTTTCCCCATTTTTTGAAGTCATCCATGTTGGGCTTCCAGTAACTGCGAAGTGAAGATTCACTTTTGTGCCCAGTTATCGCCATGATTTGGCGAGATTCCATTCCTGCATCGCTCAGCAATGTGACTGCAGTTGCTCTTAAACTGTGATTTGTGTAGATGCCTGGCAATTGGGCTTGCTTGCAGATGAGTGGCAACATTTTTCCCAGGTAGTTAATGCCCATTGGCTCGTTGTTGTACCATACTGGCATTTTTTCCAGGATATGGTTAGGAAGTCTTTTTGGGTGGAGGAATAATGCTGTGGGGTTTGGTGGCAACTTGTTTAGATACTTTTGAAAACTTTTAACAGGACACAGGGGGTCGTCAGGTTGCTCAAACATGCATCCTCTTGTGAGATGGCGTGTGGGATCATTGTACTTTTTATGGTTCTTTGTTTCTTCATTAAATGATTTTGTGACATATTGTAAGCCATTTTCAGCAATTTTTATTTCAAATGACTGTGTTGTGAATTGTCTGACTCCTTCATTGCCTCGTCTTGCGAAATGCAGTTGAATGTCTAGCCAGACTTTTTGAACTAGCCCTTTTGCAGTTTGTGGGGAAACTGCATCAGAATTTCTAATGGTTGCTAGTTGGGATATTGTGAGCGCAGGGTGGTGTTGAGCAATGTCTTTTCCTGACTTTCGTATTTTTTCACAACTGCTTTGAATATGTTGTTTGCAGTTGTGAAGTCTGGGTCAATCATTAAATTGAGCTGTCTGGCAATGGGGGGGTCATTTATGTATCTGTTGAGTCCACAACACAAACTGACAAAGCTGCTTAGTACATATTCTTCTCCTGATGTATTTCTAACTGTGCTGTAGTAGTTGCGCAGGATGTCATTTAATTGCTGGGCTGGGATATTTTTGAGATCTATTTCTATTTGCTTTTGTTTTGCCCAGTCTAGGAATACATTCACTGCCCATCTGGTTTGCTTCTGTGTTGTTTCCTCATGGCTTTCAAGCTCCAGCATTGTGATTTGCTCAGACGTGATGCTGTGGTGACGGCGCTTTGTTTTTGTATTAGGATTGGCTGGTGTGGGGGCCTTGAAGGGAAGTGCTGAGTTTGAATTGTGTTTCATGGTAGTTGGACGTACAAGTAGCGGGCCATAAATGATCGCTCAGGTGGGGATGTTAGGCAGAAGAACGAGCTTTCGTGGTGGCTGTGCTGTTGATTTTTCAGGTGCTGGATTTTTTGTTTGAACTTCGGTTTTATCGCCGTCTTCTGTGGTAGTTGGACATGCTGAGAGCGGGCTGTGTGTGACGTTCAGGCTGGGGATGTGAGGCAGAGGAACGAGCATTCGTGGTGGCTGTGCTGTTGATTTTTCCGGTACTGGATTTTTGGTTTGAACTTCGGTTTTATCGCCGTCTTCTAATGATTTGAAGATGGCTTCCAGCTCGTCATTGTCGATTAAGTCGAACGTTGTTTCAATATTCATTTTTAGCGGTCAACGGCCGGGTTTTGCGTTAGTGAGTAGCGCGATGTACAATGGCGGTTTTTGCCTTTGAAAACGGGGGTCGGAGTGTTTTGTAAATGGGTTGGAGCTTGAGCCTTGGCACAGCTGGCACTTGTTCCTGTTGGTGATGCTAGATTTTACAACAGGGTGATAGTGCCAGCTGGCCAATGAGAGGTGGCTATTTTTTTTCCCATTGTATAATTTTCAATAGTGCAGCACTGTAGACAGACAGCCACTTCATCACACCAGTGCCTGCTATGCCCATCTATTTGAGAGGAAGAGGTATAGACTGAAGTGCTGTGAAAGGAAATGAGGTCAGCTGGCTCATTTGATTGAACTGGGGCTAAGTCGGTGGACTGAGGAAAAACTAAGAATATATTTAATTTTAAACTAGTATCAACATTTGCCCAACTGCTACATGCCTGCCTGCTCATATCACATATCACCCAGCTTGCCTGTCAGTACAGGACCAGTTGGAGTAAACTGGAGCAGGAGTCTTTTAAAACTGAATTTTTTTATGTCTGTTTATTGTTTATTGAAATCTAGGATTACAAATACCTTTGAGCCAAGGCTCTTTTACAAAGGTTCCACGTCAAGAGAGTACAAACATTTTAGGCTAAGCTACATCAATCTATACATAGGCAAAAGAAAACAACATAAAAGACAGAGATTAAATATCATTATTCATTGTTCAGAATTTTGCATTGCTGAAATAAAGTAAGGAAACACATAGGTTTGGATAAGTTCAAGAGATCTATAAGGAGTTGGGAAGGAGAGGTTGGGGGAGTGGGGGGCAGCAGCCGATAAGCAGCTAGAGCAGATTCACAGCATTGTCAGGGAGCAAGGAGAGGGGAGGTGGGCAGCAGGGGAAGAAGGAAGTTAGGAGGGGCAGTCACAGGAGCTGGAGGAAGTGAGATGAAGATGTAGTCTTGATTTGAAAATGCCCAGTGAAGAGGTGGAATTAATATCAGTGCTGAGGGCATTCATCCAGGTTGCAGCACAGTGTGCAAAGGACCTTTGACCCAGTGATGTGCGGCATCGAGGAACTTGTAGGAGCTGCTGTTCCGACCCTCTGGTTTTCCGTAGATTGGAGATTGAGCTCAGAAGGACTTGGACACTAGGAAGGGTAATGCCCAAGATAGTTTTTTTCACCATCAGACAGGTTACGTACTTCATTCGATTTGCCAGTTGAAGCCATCCTGATTGGGCGTACAGTTCACATGTATGTGTGAGTCAGTGGGCTCCAATGAGTCAGCAGCAGGCCTTGTTTAGGGAGGTCATTATACGCCTAAGGGTGGTAGTAGTGGCAGAGCCATAGACTATGAGGCCATAGTCTACAGCAGAGAAAACAGAGCTCTGGATGGCCATCTTTAATGCTGCCTGGGTGAGGTGTTCTTTGTTGCGGTAGAGGATTCCAATGTGCATGTTTACAACTCTGGTGACGTTATCGATGTGGGTCCCATATGACAGACCATGGTCGAGAGTGATTCCTAGATATTTAAAGGATGATACTTTTTCAAGGGTATGGTTAGCACTTGTTTTGATATCAAAGGGGTAATGCCTGCATTTGTTTTGTGAGCTGCAGAAGAGCATTGATTTAGTTTTTTTGTGGTTTAGAACCAGTTTATGTGAAGAGAACCAGTTTTCAATGGAGGAGAACGCTAGTTGAAGGTTGTGATTTAATGGTTCTGGGTCTTTATGTGGGGTGAATAGCACAACATCATCGGCATATAGGATAATTTGTTCAGGGCAGGATTGAGGGAGAGAGTTTAGGAAAAGACTGAAAAGTAGGGGGCCCAGTATTGAGCCCTGGGGGATGCCAGAACGGACTGGCTTGGAGTCAGAGAGTTGACCTGAGATTTTTACTCTTTGTGAGCGTTGGTGTAGGTAACTATTGAACCATGCAGTAGTGTCCAGGGAGAGACCGGCATTCAGCAGCTGTCTGGAAAGTAGGCCATGGTGGACAGTGTCGAATGCCTTGGTCAAGTCAATGAATACGGCTCCAGTTAGATGGCCTTTGTCCATAGAGTTGTGAAGGGCTCCAGTGAACTCCAGGAGGGCTGTTGAGGTGCTGTGCCCTTGCCTGAAACTGTGTTGCTGAGGACATAGGATGTTGTGTTTGTTCAAGCAGACTGAAAGCTGGTCCGCTACAATGTGCTCGAGGGCCTTGGAAAGGGGGGGCAGTATAGAGATCAGCCGGTAGTTTCCCAGGATTGACTTGTCACCACTTTTGAAGACTGGAGTGACAATAGCAGGTTTCCATTTGCTAGGAATTGACTGAGGTTAAGTGAGAGGTTGAAGATTCTGGTAAGTGGATACAGCACTTCTTCTATGGTAAGGGATAGCAGTTTCAGGTCCAGTGAGTCTCCACTAGCTCTGGACTTGGAGATAACCCTTTTTACATATTTACGGACTTCAACTGCTTTGACTTTTTTAAAGTGGAAAGGTGGATGGCTTGAGAGGGTAGGGAGGGAAGTTGATTCAGGTGAGTCAGTTTCTGAGAAAAAATCTTGGGGGAGGACACTACTGAGGTCCATGAAAGCTGCATTGAAGGCATTTGCTATGACCAGCGGGTCAAGGGTGACAGTACCATCAATAGTCAGTAAGGTAGGGGAGGATTTGGATGATTTCCCTGTAATCTTCCTTAAATTGTCCCAAAAAGCTCTCCCATTTCCCCAGGTGTTGGTGAGGGCTTCTTTGTAGTAGGTGCTCTTTGCCATTCATATTTGCTTCGTGCAGTTGTTGCGAGATTGTTTGTAAGCTTGAATGTCTGGTTGGGCACCTGTGGCCCTGGCAATTGCCCACAGGTGGTCCCTTGCTTTTAGCTGGGTCAGTAACCTAGTAGTAAGCCAGGGACTGGATAGTGCCTTGATTTCTCACTTTTTTACTGGGGTGAGCGAGTCACAGGCAGCATTGAACGTGATGATGAAATGGTCAAGGGTTGAGTCTACATCCTGCGCATTGTATATGGGAGACCAATCTTGTCGCCTAAGACAGGATTTTAGGTGGGTCAGTTTGCTGCGGGGTAGGACTCTGCTGGAAACAGTTAAAGGGGGAGGCTTGCGAAACTCATTAGACCAGTTGCAGATGACAGGAGAGTGGTCACTGAGGGAGTCAGAGAGGACAGTGATGTTTTTGATGTGGGTTGGATGACTGGCAAGGACCCAGTCCAGGAGAGTGCTGGTACCTGACTTGTAGTTCTTCCTCATTGGGGAGTCGACCATCTGTGTGAGGTTAGCTGAGGAGATGGCATCCTTGTAGGTTCCAGTGTCTGGTGCAAGCCAGTTAATGTTGAAAACACCAAGAAGGAGGACCTCTGAGCCAGAGGGTTGGGAACTAACAAAGTCCAAGACAGCTCGGAGACCAGACCCTTGGTTTTTAGGTGGGATGTAGACAGGGACCACAGTGAGTGCTTTATTTTGGGCACCAAGGTGTAGTTTGATGGGCAGGAATTGCACAGGAGAGTTGGAGGGGGTAGTGGTGATAGGGTGTGCAGTGATGTTGTCTTTGACGTAAAGTGCATATCCCCCCCCCTTTTTGGTCATCCTTTCGAGTCTGTGGATATTGTAGCCTTGTAGAGAAATAGCATGGTCAGGAGTATTGGGAGTTAGCCAGGTTTCAACAACAGATATGAGGTCAGGGTTATGCAGTTCAGCAAAAATTTGAAGGGCAGTGAGCTTAGGTTGTAGGCTGCAGATGTTGAGAGTGGAGATGGTGAGACCCCCTACTAAATTCTTGGTACCAGCTGGGTTGGAGGTGACCAGGCCAGGGTTCGGGTGAACACTCCCAGACATCAAAAGAAGGAGGAGCAGGAGTTTAAGAGCAATCCGCTGTTGGTGGTAGTAAGTGAGGTTTTGCCTCCTTGTTTTGCATGGCCAGATCCAGCTCAAGTGCCGTAGGTCCCAGTGTAGTGCAATAGATAGCAGCAGGGGTCGGTTAGTACAGGTTCCAGAGTTGTGTTTGTCAGCGAGAGGCCAGTTCTTGGTGTGGGGGAGCCCCGAGGGAGGGCAAGGAGAATGGGCCAGAGTGCCATAATGATGGTAGGAGATGATGAAGTAGTAGGTATAGTGAGGAGAGGGGTGGCAGGCACCAGGAAGATAGCTGAGGGGTAGAAGAAAGAAGAGAGAGAACAGAAGCAGGAGCAGGTGACTTTGGAAAGGCATGGTTGGGGGTAAATAAGAGGGGGCAGGATGTCAGCGGGAGATGATGGGGGTGTTAGCGAAAAGGGGCTAGTGGGGGTGAGACTGGTAGGTGATGCAGTAAAGTGTGCACTAGGCAGGGATGTATTGCCTAATGGATGTCAAGAATGTGGGTGTGGCAGGAGGGTGAAAGTAGGATAGGAGCTCAGATAGGCAGGGGAGGGGCAAAGGAGGGTGAAAGCATGGGATTGGAGCTAAGATAGGCAGGGAGGGACAGAAGGCAGGTGGGAGGAGCAAGGGTCTATTTAATTAAGGCTGGAGTTGGGCGAGGTGGGTGGGCATAACATGTGCTGTATCATAATGATCATGATCTTGCTTCCGGACCATCTCATGCACCTCTTCCTGCCTGTCTAACTTGAGGGATGGAGGGAGGGTGATGAGGTGAAACAAAGCAGACCACACAATTTGAATGGTAATGGGTACGATCCTTTTCCCCAAAGCATCATTTTGAATTTTTTTGCCAAGGAATGGTGACCAACACAGCCAGAGGAAACACCAATTTGAGAAAATAAAATATGTATATAGATATATATATAGAGAGAGAGATATCAGTGCTTTATCTCAAAGGGACATAACAGAGTTTCTCACAGGTTGGTAATTATCTGAAAACATCGTCCTGACAGTTTTTATTGCTTGTCTGATCCACTAGCTCTTTAATGCATTCAGGTTTCGAATGTTTGGCCTCAGTAGCAGTACTAACCATATTTAAATGTGAATTACTTTAAAATGAAAAAGATAGCATGGTACTGTGAGCACAAAAGTTGTTCAGCACAAAAATATCTACAAATTGAGTGGTGTTTCATTTATAGATACCTTTTACATTTTTTAATAATCAACAAAAAGTGGCAGAAAATCAAATTTGTTTCACTTTATTGATGAACAAATGTGAATAACTAAAACAAAATATTATAGCTAGCATGGTCCTGTGAGCATGAAAGTTGTTCAGCACAAAAATATCTACAAAATGAGTGGTGTATCATTTACAGACACCTTTTAGATTTTTTTATATTCAGCCAGAAAAACAGCAGAAAATTATTTTCTTTTTCACTTTTTTGATGAACAAACACAATTAACTTTAAAATGAAAAATGATGGCATGGTAATTTGAGCACAAAAGCTGCTCAGCACAAATACGTCTACAAAAAAAAGTGGTGTTTGATAGATATCTTTTAGATATTTTTATAATCAGCAAAAAATTGCAGAAAATTCAAGTTTTTTTCACTTGTTTCAATTAACAAATGCCCTTAAAAAAGCAAGAAAAAAAAGCATCAAACTTTTCCCTAATGTGCTGGCCATAATGTGACTCTTTGGGGCTCAGTGAGTTAAATAGATAGACAGATAATTTATTTCTATAACGAGCACTTCACCGTTCACATATAAAAACACAATACAGTAAGTTAGACAATCAATTCAATAATAATCCAGTTGGAGCAAACAGCAAGCTACATAAAAACTATCTATCGTACAATAAGCAGTAAATCAAAATATTTATCTACTAAAAGCCTGGTTAAATAAAAAAGGTTTTAGTCTCTTTTTAAAGGTTTCCACCGAGGGCGCCTCCCACAGTTGTTTAGGCAAAAAGTTCCACAGGGTAGGCGCAGCCACTGAAAATTCCCGATCACCATAGTGCCACAACCTAACCCTGGGAACACTAAGGAGGCAACCCTCGGTGGAATGGAGAGCCCAGGATGGACAATGGGGCAGAAGGGGATCTTGTAGGTAGACTGGTCCCCTTTTGTGTAGGGCCTTATAGGTCAGTAGTCTGACCTTGAAGGCAGTCCTCCACCTAATTGGCAGCCAGTGCAGTTCGCAGAGGACAGGCATAATATGGTCACACCTTTGTGCACCTTTCAGTAATCTTGCTGCCGCTTTCTGCACCAGCTGCAGCCAGTGGAGGTTGCCTCCAGATAGCCCTAGGTACAGGGCATTACAGTAATCCAGCCTGGACATGACAAAAGCATGTACCAGTGAGACTAGGTCCTCAGGTGATAACAGGTTCCATATCTGGGCAATGTTCCTCAGATGGTAAAATCCACTCTTAGTGACAGCTGACACCTGAGCATTAGATGTCAGGCTGTCATAAAGGATCACACCCAGATCCTTCACCTGTATGGATGGGATCAGTGGTACCCCTCCCAGTACAAGACCCCAGGGATCCCACAAACTCCCCTCCCCACCACCATGACACGGATCCACCACCAGCACCTCAGTCTTGTCAGGGTTGAATCTTAACCAGTTATGAGTCATCCAAGTCTGGATCTCTGCCAGGCAGTTGTTAAATACATTGTCTGCCATCTGGATACCTGACGCATAGGACAAGTACAGCTGGGTATCATCTGTATAGCATTGGAAACCCAGCCCATACCACCTAATAATGTCTCCCAATGGCAGCATGTACACTGTAAGCAACAAGGGCAACAGACCGATCCTTGAGGAACTTCACAAGTCAGAGGCTTTGAGTTAGATGAGGCTAACCCCATCACCACCCTCTGCACTTTGCCTGTCAAGTATGACCCTAATAGAAGTGGTATTAAATCTTGGAAACCACTCCCAAACAAGTAACTATAACTGTAAAAGAAGCTGAAAGTTAGTCACACATTTCAAAGTCACAGGCACTTCGTTACACATTCCCAATCATGTTTATCCCAAAACATATGTCTTTATAAACAGAACATGACATGGCTTGAATGAAGATGTATTTATCTTCATGAGAGGCCAATGATATTAAGATATCTCACTCCTGGCTTTGTCACACATACAAATATCATAATATTAGACTGTCATGAAGATAAATATGATGGGCTCAATTCCTAAAGCCCCCAGTTCAGCTCAAGGGTCTTGCACTACAGTGAATGATGTAAAGTGCCCCATGCACCAAACAATGTGCTGGAAGTGATTCTCAGTGGCAGTCTGCATCATTTTCAGGCTGTCTGCCCCAAATGGAGCTTGCATCACCCATGCATCTGAAAATGGGCTGCAACATGGTGCAAGTGGGCATGTGGCAGACATAAGCTTCCACATCCCCGTAAATGGGATTCTCAGAACTCACCTAGAGGGAGGAATTCTAAGTAAATGGGTGAGGAGGGTGACCATGATGATTCAGGGCACGGAGGGCAGGACCTATGAAGAGAGACTGGAAGAACTCAATATGTATGCATTGGAGGAGAGGAGGGACAGAGGGGACATGATAGAGACTTTCAAGTATTTAAAGGGGATAAATAAGGGCAGAGCCAGGGAAGTGTTTAGGCATAAGAAGGGGGGAACTACAGGGGCATGAGTGGAAGCCTAGAAGGGGGAGAATGCGGGGGAGCACAGGAGACACTTCTTCACAGAGAGGGTGGTGGAACCATGGAACGCACTGCCCAGGAGTCTGGTGGAAGAGACTTGTGGAAGGATTCAAGAAGGGTTGGGACAGGTACAAGGAGAAGCTGAGGCCAGAGAGGGTCACCTCTGGGGCTGAGGGGTGGAGGAGTGAGCTCCCAGTAGGGGGCTAGCTTCCAATCAGACATGATAGACCATGGGGCCTATTCTGCTGGCTTTTACTATGATACTAAGAAATGAGATTCTCAGAATGCTCCCAGAGGGAGGAATTGTAAGGGCACTTAGAAAATTCTCCTCCGGGAGAGTTTACTTGTTTGCGTCAATGTGCCACAGTGCCCCCTCTCCCGATGTCATCTGTATTAATATTATTATACTCACCCCCTGTCCTGGTGGTCTTGTGTCCCCCCTCCCCGATATCTGATGTCCACCAGTATTAATATTATTATTCCTACCTCCTTTCCTGGTGGTCTAGTGTCCCCCTTCCCTGATCCCGGTGTCCCCGGTTATTAATATTTTTATTACTACCCCCTTTCCTGGTGATCTACTGTCCCACCTCCCCGATCTCTGATGCCCCCAGTATTAATAATATTATAACTTCTCCCATTCCTGGTGGTCTAATGGACCCTCACCCTCCTCAGCAGATAAAGCCCACCTCACTGCTCCCCCCAACACTGAAGCACAGCTGGAAATTGCCACAGCCCACTTCTCACCTCTGCGGCTGGCCACCAACTGAACTGTCACTGAGCGCTTATTGTATAGTGTTTGCACACCTTGTTGCAGACCACAGTGCTAAAGGTCTCTGTTAAAGTAATTCATTGTAAAAATACATTAATGTGTATAAATAGAAGATGTTGTAGTTATACCAGACACCTTTAGGAGGTGCCGCTGTAAGCAGTGGGTCTGGCACCTAGCTGAGTGTTCAGCCATGAACGCACCCCATAGTGACAACTTCCACATCACTGATGTGCTTGTGTCCTTTTGCTGTATTCTGGCACCACAACATAAAGAGCCACTTTCTGGCTGTTACCCTGCCTGCAGTTGTTATATGCAAGGCAGCTGAAGGGAAAATGAAAAAGTTCGGGTAAAGAAATGGCATCTTGAATGCTTAAGTTAATGAAGTGTCATATGTGGTTTTATGTTAGTAACACGATCTGTTGCAAAGAAAATTAATTTT
Source organism: Neoceratodus forsteri (assembly GCA_016271365.2). Taxonomy (NCBI): domain Eukaryota; kingdom Metazoa; phylum Chordata; order Ceratodontiformes; family Ceratodontidae; genus Neoceratodus; species Neoceratodus forsteri. Next base: position 742,735,923 of record CM028133.1, on the reverse strand, counting down.
TGTGTTATTTTTGAAGATAAGAGTGAGATTATATTGTATCGAAAGAAGAATTCAAAAGTCAGAGACCTTTAGCACTGCGGTCTGTAACAAGGTGGGACCAACAGCCAGTTATTTTAAATACCAATTGATTTTGAACATTACAGAACGTAATAAATAATGATTGGAATAATATATTTTTCTTTTAGTGCAGTAAGTCAGAGAATAAAACTTTAAAACTGAGCAACTGTATAAATTACATACAGTTCAGGAGTGTTTAAATAGTCAAGTAAGGCCAGGGCTGTGCCCAGGACCTTAAGGGGCCCCCCTGCAAAATATTTTTGGGAGCCCTACCTCATGACCAAAAAGTTGGTGTACAATAACCTTTCGCACACTACTTAATATTTTACAAATAGGTTTAATTGGTATAGCCTGACATAATATTGGAATATCCAGCAGAGCAGATCTGGGTTTTATTCTCACAACCTCCACTTGCATACTGTGTGACTGAGCAAGTCACTTAACCTCCCAGTGCTCCCAAGTCACCCCTGAAAACAGGCACTTGTGCCTAGTGGGCCTTACGAGGTTACCAAAAACTAAAATAAAATAAAAAGATAATCTACAAAAATGATGTAAACAATAAACAGCTGCATTTCAGCACAATTTATAAGGCCGTAGGCAAGGCTGGCCAGATGCTGGGGTGCATAGGAAGGGGGATTTCCAACAGGAAAAGGAAAAAAGTGTTGCCACTGTATGACTCACTAGTTAGAGCTCACCTAGAGTACAGTGTTAATTTCTGGAGGCTGCATGTCTGCAAGGACATTAACAGGGTACAAGCAGTCCAGAGAATGGCTACTGAATGATGAGGGAGATTGCAAGAGAAAGCACATGAGGAGAGGCTGCGGGAGCACCACATGTACTCCCTGGAGGAGAGCGAGAGAGGACATGACTAAGACCTGTAAGTATCTCACTGGGGTGAACAAGGTGCAGGAGGGGAGTCTCTTTCATAAGAGGAGGAGCACCAGAATATGGCGGCATGCTAAGAAGCTTCAGGGGGGAATTTAAGAGGGGTGTGAGAAAATACTTCTTCACAAAAAGAGTGGTGGACACCTGGAACTGCCTGCCAGAGGATGTGGTGGGTGCGAAGACAGTGGGGAGCTTCAAGCATGTGGGGACAGACACATGGGTATAATAACTAGAGGTAAGGGAGGAAAAGGGAAGAGGGAAGTACATCTGTGACCAAATAGGGTCCAGGGTGTAGTAACAGGCAAGGAAAATAGGGCAGACTAGGTGGGCCTACTGGTCCTTTTCTGACAACACATTCTATGCTTCTATATATTTTAGCCCCCCCCCCCACTCAGCACAGACCTTCCCACACTCCACCCACCTTCCCTTTGCACAATTTATTATAATCAAGCCCCTTCCCCATATGGCTCAGACACCTCATCACCCTCCTCCACCTTCCCAAAAAGGCATGACTTTTTTTTTTAACAAGCTCACCACCTGGCAAGGACCTTCCAACCCTACACCAACCTTCCCAGAAAAGCATAATTTATTTTGACAACCCCCATCACACACATACTTGGCACAGACCTTCCCAGCCTCCAACAACCTTCCCAAATAAGCACAATTTTTTAACAATCCCCCAGCATGGAGCGTCCCACCTCTCCCCACCTTTTTGGACAAGCACAATTTATTTCAGCAAGCCATCACTCAGCACAGTCCTTCTCACCCTCTACCCACCTTCCCAAACAAGTGCAATTTTTTTTAACAACCCCCCCCATCTGGCACTGAACTTTCCAACTTCCACCCACCTTCCCAGACCTGCACAGTTCTTTTTATGGCCATGATGATCTCTCGAGTCAACCCTTCCCATCACCCACCCTTTTTTGGACCAGCATATGTTTCTTACCACGGTGCCCACTCCCATTGCCCTACCTGGAAAACCCCTCCCCTCAGCCTTAGCTGGCTCCCACCATCCACCCTCCCTGACTAGCCCATTCTTGTGGGGGTACTTGGTAAGCAATACAATCACAGTGAATGAGAAATCTGCATATACTTCTAAATATAATCTGCCTCACCATCTCTCCTCTCCCTTCTGGACTGTTTTGTCATCGTCATATCTTCATCAAACATAAATGTAACAAGTTAACAGACTAGGCTGCATTCACACCTGCTATTTCAGGAAACAGGCAGGATTTGGAAAAGTAGCATCTTGTTTGAGTTTGCCTTGAGATCTGATCTCACCTCTCAAGCAGTGCCCATCAGCCTAGGGAAAACACAGCAGTGGCAAGTTGCAGACAGTCCATAAGATGCAGTCTGGCACAAAAAAAATCTCTTGACTCTCCAGCACACAGGACAGAGGGAGACTGGAGCACAGCTAATAAATTTACAGCTCTTCCAACTGTGCTTGTGTGTGTGTGTGGGGGGGGGCATCAGTTAGCAGTGCTGGGGTTTGATGCAGACTCGAAGAATTAAAAGAATACTGCCTGTTAAAATTTAAGCCAGGAGTGGTGTCACTGCAATCAGTCGTTGGAGGTGGGGGATGGGGGGGTATCAGCAATGCTGGGGTTTGATGCAGGCTCCAACTAAGAATGAAAAGAAATAAAACAGCCTGTTTTAAGCCAGGAGTGGCATCACTGTTGTCGTGGGGGGAGGTGACCAGTGGGGTGCCTCAGGGATCAGTCCTGGGACCAGTCCTGTTCAATGTCATCATTAGCGACATTGCAGAGGGGCTGGAGGGAAAGGTCTGCCTGTTTGCAGATGACACCAAGGTCTGTAACAGAGTGGATACCCCAGAGGGGGTAGAGAAAATGAGGAGGGACCTGGGGAAGCTTGAAAAATAGTCTGAGGACTGGCAACTGAAGTTTAATTCAAAGTGCAAAATTATGCACATGGGACACAAAAACCCTGGGAAAAGTTTCAGGATGGGGGGGAGCTGCTGACAGTCAAAAAGGAGGAAAGGGACCTGGGGGTTATTATTTTAGATGACCTGAAATAATCAAAGCAGAGTACTAAGGCAGCTGGGAGGTCCAGTGGCATTCTGGTGTTCATAGGCAGGGGTATCATCAGCAGAAGGAGGGAGGTAGTGATGCCATTATATAAAACCATGGTCAGGCCTCACATGGAGTACTGTATGCAGTTCTGGAGACCACACCTTTCAAAGGACATTAACAGGCTGGAGATGGTCCAGAGAAGGTTGACTAAGATGGTACAGGGCTTGCAACACAAGACTTATGAGGAGAGATTAAGGGACCTCAATATGTACTCGCTGTAAGAGAGAAGGGAAAGAGGGGACATGATAGAAACATTCAAATACCTAAAGGGTATAAACTAGGTTCAGGGGGGAGACATTTTCCATTAAAGGTGGAACACAGGAACGAGGGGGCATAACATTAAATTGGAAGGTGTGAGGTTAAAGGGAATGTGAGAAAGTTCTTCTTCTTCACAGAGAGGGTAGTGGACGCACGGAATGGTCTGCCTCAGGAGGTGGTGGGAGCGAGCACTGTGGATGGATTCAAGCATGCTTGGGACAGGCATAGGGGAACCACAGAGTTGTAGCTGCGGATGGGTCAAAAGCAGTAATTCAGTACAAGGGCTTACAGGCAGACTAGATGGGCCAGGTGGTCCTTATCTGCCGACAATTTCTATGTTCCTATGTCTTGGATGGAAGACACAGGAAGCAAGAACCAGGAAGCCTGCAGTACCTGAGCTAAGCAGCTCTGTGTTTCCTCAGCGTCAGTCAGCAGTGAGATCGGGATGGAGGCAGAAAGTTGAACCAGGAAGGCACAATGAGAACCCAGCAGAACAGCCTATTGAGAACTTGTCTTGTACTCTCCCGCCCTCCTCCGCACAAGAAACAGCTAAAATGTATCCTGTTACTCTGTGCTCCTCTCAAGAACTAATCTTCAAATAACAGTGCATTTCCCTCTGTCTCTAAGCAAATGGTGGTAGCAGCTTTAGCTGTTTAAAAATAATCATCAGGGGTTTCAGCATGATGGGGAAGAAAATCTCAGTAATTCAAAACAAAAGGCTCTTTGGCTAATAGATACTTGACTGCTTCCAAGATACTGTACGTAAAATAAATATTGAGCTTGGTCTCATGTTTTAACCCCCCCCAAGTAACAATAAACCTCATTGCTCACCTCTTTTGGGTCGGGAGAAGCTTTTTTGCAGGTGAAAGACGACCTTCTCCACAAAGTGCTGAATGTTGCTGTGCTTGGGACATGCAAGGTAGCTTTCACTTTCTCTCATTCTCTGCTCATTACAGACTAACATGTAACCCCTAGGTGGTGCTATCCCAAGGGCTACTACCCCTGCCTGCTTGGCTAGTAGCAGGTTAAGGGGCCTGAGTTCTGAAACGGGTGCCTCCACCCGGAGGTCAGGGTTGGTAGTGGTCAAGCTAACCTGGGCACAGCCCTCCGGGACACTGTAACCCCCCTCTTTCCCCTCTAGTGGCATGAACACTGTACAATAATCACTTTCACAATACCCCTGGTACACCACACAAGTACCCACACTGTTTGCACTTACCACCAGGGCTGGTTCCTCTGACTTGACCCTGGGGACCCCCTGTAAAACAAGGTTATGCACAGCAAATAGAAACAGTACAGTACTTTGAGCACAAACTGGAACCACAGTCAGACTACATGCAGAAAAAGTTAGATCTGATTTATTCAGGAGACTGGAACAAGGAAGGGGCAAAATCAGGTTAATTAGCTTAAAGGTTATATCAGTCAATCAGTTATGCATGCGCTTTGAGTCCCCCACACAGTCACACCTCTGGGTTCCCAGGTGGAGAAGAGATGGGCTAGCCAGGACTGTTGCTTGGGGTTGCAACTGGTTGGGGCCCTGTGATGGAAAACACAACATGCACAGTACACGATATTTATAATCCGGAGCCAGAGGGCTCAGTTCGTAAAGGAAACGAAACAGCAAGAAAATCAGATGACACACTCAGATTAAGCTGTTGTTGCAGGGAGCTACCCTGGTATTTACTCACTATACCCAAGACTGAACATAGGCTGGAACAAAATTGAGACTGCAGGTGGTTGATCTGGAATACCAGGAGAAGCAGGGCCCACATGAGTCACAGAGGCATTGTTCCTGTTCAAGCGTGGAGCAGGGGGCTGATCCCCAGGCAGGTCTCTCGTTGATGGCTTCTTTGTGCAGTGGGTAGTCTGGCTGGGCAAGTCTGGCAATGTCCAGACTGCATGGAGACAAATTCAGATGCAGTCTGTTTTGGGCTGGATACAGATCCCAGCAAGCAGAACACAGTTCACACAGTGGGGAACTAACTCACAACCCACTAGCAGCTCATAGCACATTTACATGTACAGGAATTCTACCGTGCCAGGTAAAGCTCTCCCCGGTCACAATCGCAAAGTCTCTGCACACACCGGGAGCTTAGAGGTAGCTGGAACTCCTGACAGGCCAATTGCATTCAGCAAAATCTTCAGTCTTCTTCAGGTTGAGCCTGGCCCAGTTCAGTAGCTTACTTTAGTCACACAAACTTGGATTTAGTCCAAGATAATTCTCTTCTCTCCCTCTCAGGAGCAGCAGCAGACATGCAAGCCAAAGATTCAGCCCTTTCACAGTTTTCGCATGCGAATCCACTCAGGATTGCTGCCCAAAATACACTTAAGCTCTTCTCATTTCACTTCCCAGCTCAGAACTAACTGAAAAGTTTAAGCAGCCCGGGACTTCCCCAAGATCCAAAAGGTTTCGTTGGCTGATTTGGTTGTCAGTCAAGGTAAGAGCTCCCCCTTCAGTTGCAAAAAAGGTGCAAAAAGTTCAAAACTACAATTCCTACAGATTTTAACTTCAGACAGCTCCTGTAGTCTAGCTACATTTTAGGTCCCACCAGAACTGATTGGTCCAATTTGCAGTCCAGGACCATGATAGTAGAGACAAACAAAACAATCCTTGCTACAAAGAAAGCAGGTTAGACAAACTACGTTATCATTATCACTCTAAATGATTTTCAGCAAATAGTTACATCTTTCAACAGAGCTCCCTCTCAGATTACCTATGCTGCAATCAGGCAGCTCTTAAAGAGACAGCACACAGAGGCCGCACAGGCTCTGGCAATCACATTTAAACTGCTAAAACTCAGGACACCCGCCTGACAGTGATAATTTAGGCAAGCTCAATGAATACTTTTTGGGAACCCCCATTTGTACGGGGGTTACACCCTTCCCTGCCTGGGAAAACTTGGCATCCACGTCAAGTCTGTACCATCATAACATTGAAAATGCAACATATACAAGATATTTATACCATTAGCATGCTATACAAGTACTATCTGATTCATCAATTGGCATAACTTGTCACATTACTATACATTTCAATGTACTCCACTATATCATTTCCATTCTGACAATGCATTATGTATATTTCACACAGGTAAATTGAACATTACTATACAGAATCATGTAATAACTTCTTGTACACTAAACAATGCAAGAGGGGGCCCTTCCCTCTCAGCTAACTTGGGGCTGGATGGGGCAGGGGCACCATGGTGAGAAGGCAAAACAAGTAACTTGGAATGGGCCATTAAGCTTAATTTGGGCAGTGAGCTCTGAGAGACATAAACACCTTTGTGGACTACATTGAGAGGCAAATCCACTAGCCTCCCAGGGGAATCGTAACTGAAGTGCACCACTGGCTTGACAGCTCGGCCAGTCTTTCTGGGGTGAACAACCACAGTCTCTGTACTTTCAGCAATGGTCTTGGAGCTTTCATCACTTGTGAAGGGTGCCTCTGCATGAAGGGGAATGTCCAAGCTGGGAGCACTGTCAGCCCCTTGATCTGTAGTCTCTGTTTCTACAACACTTGGCTCATTTTGAAGACACTCTGGCAGTGAAGGGGGGGTTGTCAGCACTCTCATATTGTTCCTCAAGTTCTGGCATGTCACCAGAAAGACTCATACTATCAGCCTCTCCTTCAGGCAAATCATACAGTTCCACGATACACAGACTCAGCATCCTCAGACGTGATACTTTGCACTTCACCTTCAGGGAGCATTGGCTCCAAGGATGATGCTGGGGCGTTAGGCAATCCAGAAGGCCCAGCTTCATCCCCATAGTTCAGCGTAGGATTTCCACGAAACAACTGACTCAGTTCATATAGGGGTAATAGGCATTATCACACTCACTGTCATCCGAGTTAGACTAACAGTCACTATCATTCTGGTCCTGCTGCGGGGGAAGTCTTAAATAGGCAACCACGGGGGCAGGCTGACTCTGTTTCTTTTTGCAGCAGCACAAGTCACTGGTCCAGGGGAATCAATCTCGGTGGGTTCAGCCTCAATTATAACTTGACCAATAGGTAGCAAGTGGTTATGGTCCATGGTCTTGACAGCTTTGGAGTTATTCTCTAGGCGCAATTTGTACACTGGCAAATCATCCAACTTTCCAACTATGACATGGGGAAGATGGTACCATCGATCAGCAATTTTGTGTTTACCATGCAAACCTAAATTTTGCAACAACACATGGTCTCCAGGCCTAAGCTCTTGAGCCTTTATTTTTCTATCATGTCTCTCTTTGTTGGCTAGATTTCTTTTGGCGGCCATTGTCGCCATTGTCTGGGCCAGTTGATAAGCATGGTTCAATTGAGCTTTCAGTTTTTGTACATGTTGCAGGTAATCTTCGACTTGGACCCCATGGGAGAAACCCCAAAACAGACATCAACAGGCAACGGGCCTCTCTCCCGAACATGAGGCAGTAGGGAGAGAACCTGGTAACATCATTCTTTGTTCGATTGTAGCGGTACCAAGGTGCTAATCTGCTGGCTCCATTTATGCTTATCTTTTGGGTGGAGGGTGCCTAGCATGTCTAGTAGGGTGTAGTTAAAGTGTTCTGGTTGAGGATCCCCCTGCAGGTGATAAGGAGTGGTTCTTGACTTTCGCACCCCCCATAGAGAGAGCATTTCTTTGATTAGCCAACTCTCAAAGTCCCGGTCCTGATCAGAGTGAATTCACTGGGGGGCACCATAGTGGACGAAGAACTTTTCCACTAGCACCTTGGCCACGGTAGATGCTTTTTGATCTTTGGTGGGAAAAGCTTGTGCATACCATGGGAAATGGTCCGTAACCACTAACACATTGCCAATGTTTCGCTGATCAGGCTCTAAACTCAAGAAGTCTATGCAGACTAGTTCCATTGGGGTGCTGGTAGTAATGTTGACAACGGGGGCAGCCCTCTGAGGCAGGGCTTTTCTCTGCAGGCAGCAACTACAAGTCCTTACATGGTGCTTAACATCGGCCCCCATCTTGGGCCAGTAGAATCGAGATCGTATTATGTCTTGAGTCCAGTCGATACCGAGGTGGCCCATATGATTGTGGAGGGACCTCAGTACCAAATCTTTGAAGGCTGTGGGCAGGACCAATTGTTGCTTGTCTATTTTGCCACCCCGATCTACAATCCCTCTATACAACAACTGATTAAGCAGCTTCAACCTAGGGCCTTCTTTAAACAATAAAGCGGTTCGCAGATCAGAGGAACGCAACTTGGACACATCTTTTCCTGCACAAAGGGTGTCAAGTGCTGGCTGAATCATAGGATCCTGGGATTGAGCTCACTGAATGCTGTCATTGTCAAACTGAGGTAGTGCACTAATATCTAGAGCAGAGAAGTGGCACTACGCAGCCGGTATGCAGGTGTCAGAGGGGCCCAGGCAATCTACTAAGCAGTCCGCTGTGTCCATAGACATCTGTACATTTCTATCAAACTTTTGGCACAATGCTCGGATGTCAGGTTCAGACAGCCTGACCCAGTCACTCTTGGAAATGGGTCTCCGAGATAGGGTGTCAGCATCAATATGATTCAGGCCTGGTCTGTTTTCGACAGCATAATCATATGTTGACAATGCAGAAAGCTACCGGTGCCCCATGGCGTCTAACTTAGCTGAAGTCTGTACATAGGTCAATGGGTTATTGTCAGTCCTCACCAATATTTTTGCCCCATAGAGGTAATCATGAAACTGGACGACAATGACCCATTTTAACACAAGGAACTCCAACTTGTGCACAGGGTAGTTTCGCTCTGATGGGTTCAAGCTCCTACTGGCAAATGCCACTGGTCTCAAACCATCCTCATGGTCTTGATACAGTACAGCTCCTAGACCATGCAGACTGGCATCAGTATGCAGCACATAGGGTTTGATGGAATCAGCATAAGCGAGGATGGGGGCATGGGTGAGCTGGTATATGACTTCGTGGAAAGCTGCTTCACTGTCAGGCATCCAACGGGACCTGAAAAGTTCACCTGGGTGGAAATATTTGTCTGGTTCTTTGATGGACCCTTTTTTGTATTTCCAATTGGTAGGAGGGTATCCCTGGGTAAGATTCAAGAGTAGCCAAATCACTTTGGAATAGTCCTTTATGAACCGGTGATGGTAGTCACAGAATCCTAGGAATCATTGTAGTTCTTTCAAATTGTCGGGCTGGGGCCAAGTAGTCAAGGCTTCAACTTTACTAGGATCAGTCTTTATCCCCTCTATGGATACTATGTGCCCCACATATTTCACGGAGGTCTGAAAAAACTGCCATTTGTCGATGGACAACTTGAGGCTGAAATCTTCCAGTCAGTCTAGGACTTTAAACAGTCTGTTCTCATGCTCCTCCAAAGTGCTCCCAAACACAAAGAAATCGTCCAAGTACACCAGGCATTCCAGTAAATTCATATCTCCCACCATACATTCCATCAGCCACTGAAAGGTGGCCGGGGTGCCCAATATCCCCTGTGGCATTCTTAGAAATTCATAGAACTCCAAGGGGCAAATGAAAGCTGTCTTCTCACAGTCCTCCAGGGCCATTGGAATTTGGTAGTATCCACTGCAAAGATCCAACACTGAGAACCACTTGCTCCCATTTAGACAATCCAGAGCATCTTGTATACGGGACATGGTGTATTGGTCAGGGATGGTCCACCAGTTCAGGGTTCGATAATCAACGCACATCCTCAAAGCCCCATTTTTCTTACACACAGCCACAATGGCTGAAGCATGTGGGCTTCTGGATTCTTGTATTACACCAGCCGCAAGCATTTCCTGCAGGTGTCTTCTCACATCATCTACATCTGCTGGAGCCAGGAGTCAAGACCTTTCCCGGAAGGGTTGTTCATCGTGCAGACATATGTGATGCTCCACACCCTGGACACATCCTATGTCCCATTCCTTCAATGAAAACACTTGATCTCTCTGGGCAAGTTTCTGGCTAATTCTAGTCTTCCATTCAGCTGGCAATGGGGAGTCACCAAAGTCAAACACATCTGGGGTCACTCTATCTGTCGTACCATGGTGCTTGTTGCTGGGCAACACTACAGTGTTTGCGCAGTGTACTGTAGCTAGGATGCAGCCTCTGTTGACCTGGATCTCCTGATCTGACACATTGTGAATCTGGACCATCACTCTCCGTCCATAGGCATGAGCATAAGTTGGCAAGATGCTGGGCTTGACCAATAATCCTTCAGGCAATTTTCCATCGCCGGGCACATCCAACATTAGTATTCTATTCTTGACATCTTTTCTCAGGTGGACCGACCCTTGAAGGGTACACTTGGCATTAGGGGCCAATACCATTGAATCAGGATCCTTCTTCCACACGACCCCTACTGGTTCATCCTGGTCTACTTCCTTGGGTTTCTGCTGCAAATTATAGGCCCTCTTGATCAGAGCCAGAATTCTTAGGGCCCTCCCAGTCTGTCGCCCTTGTTTCTCATGACAGAGTTGTGCCAGTCTCCCAAAATATGGGCGTGGGTCCCAATTAACAGGGGAACCCCATCATACAGTCCAGTAGGGAGACACACTAAGGCCAGTGTCTCGACTTGCTCCTCTACACCAGTTACAGCTGCAGGAAATGAAAATCAGAGGCGGACAAATCCTAGGTAGGGATAAGAGTTGTCGCTAGAGCCCCCACACATGTAGGCCTTCCAGGGATTGTAAGGGCACAGTAGATAAGTGCTTGTCATACCAGTCCTGAAATACAGTGGTCACTTGTGACCCACTGTCAAGCACAGCCCGAGTGGATACACCGTTCACTTTCACTGTCGTTTCCATTGAAGGGCCCACTATTTTGGACCAGTCTGGAGAGGCCATAGCAGATGCCTGGACAGATGATTTAGCCACAAAGAAATTTGAGTTAGTATTTCTTGAACCAGCACTGGGGTCATTTTGGGCACCCCTCGGCCATTGATTTGCTTTTCGAAGCTCCCCTTGGAGTCTGTTTGCTACCTTTTCTGTCTTTCTGAGACTGGCATTCTCTCTTCATATGGCCATCCTTCCCACAGTTGTGACAAATGATGGACTCCTGGGTCATCCTTGGGGAGAACATTGCATAAGGGACTAGAGCAGTAGCAAGGGGTTGGGGTACTGTATCTGCTTGCAGCAGTGAGAGTGGTGCAACATGTCTTAACAGTTCCTTTAGGATGGTATTCAATTCTTTGATTTCAGCCTGGGAGCTGCCCTCGGTAGAGGATGCCCTCAGGTGCACCCCAACCCCCATGCTGGTCAAGTCCTGCGAGGAACCAGAATCTTGTTCCATGGCAGGAACCCTTGCAGAGGCACCTGCCTTCAACTCTCAGACTTCCTTTAGTAGCTCAACTTTCAAAAACTGGGCCCAGGGCGGAAAGTCCTCTGCATTCTTAAAGTGCTTGTTAGGTGCCAACCTTTGCACCTGAACCTCACTTGGCTGATCACTCTCGGTCACTTGACCAGTAGCAGCAGATATTGGTGCAATTTTCCTGTGGGGTCGTCTTAGCTCAACCCCCCGAATTTCTTTCATTAGCTCGTCATAGGAGGGGGGCGATTCCAGTCAGCTGGTGATGCACAACTGAATCAATAACAATTCCAAAAATGGAGCAGACTTAAGGATTCGGTCCAGCCTAGTTCGATCTAATTCATTTGATGGCAAACTACCCTTTCTGTGGCACTCTTGTAGCAGCCTTTCAAGCCGAGGTACATACACAGACAATGGCTCACCTGAGTACTGCTGGGCATTTCTTACTCTCCACCACAGGTCCTCATCTGAATCTGGGCTCTCATACACATTCTCCAATGCTCCAAGATAGTCCTGTGCAGTTGCTTTGGGGTTATTGGCCCGCTTAGCTCGAATAGTAGCCAGGGCAGGACCCCGGAGGCTCTCACTCAACCTCTTTCATTTCTTTGCTTCTGAGCATTGCCATTCAAGTACTAGAGGGGCAACATAGTCTATCCAGGTCTCCCAGTCATCCTCCCCAAGGGGGGTGTGGAGGGTGCCCGAGAAGATTCTCAACCTTCAGTAGGAGTCGTGACTAATGGCAGGTACAGATATAGGGGCCAGCACTGGCATGGACACAGAAGGCGGGGCAGTAACATGTGCTGGAGTGGGAGGGCTGTTGGTGAAGGGACACCCCCAGGTGGCATGAATAATTTCTTAAAGTCCTCTATGTTTTTCCTTTCCTCCAGCAACAACTTAGCAAATTTCTCCTCCAAAGTCTCAGATAACGGTGGGAGCTCATGCTCCCCAGGGTCTTTACTGTCTTTGTTATCACTCTCCAGGCAGCTGTGGCCACATCTGAGGCAATAGTCTGTGGCACTTTAGAGCTGTCCACCAGGTCACTACACTCTACCAAGGCCCTGAAAGTTTGTGCATCAAATCAGCTTGTCGACCCACTACCACAGGTTTTTTTAAACACTCAGCTTTGGAGAGTACAGCCTCTACCATGTCCTTACTGGTACCCAGGGGAATATCCAGTATAAGTATAGCATTTTGGGGGTCGATCTTCTGCCCAGTACACCACCCCACCAACTGGTGCACAGTCACTTCTGTTGGGGTAGCCATTTATATTTGGCAACAATTCATAATTTCGGCCATTAACAGGCACAAAATCCCAACAGTGAGCCTCCATGATGTAACCCCTGGGTGGCGCTATCCCAAGGGCTACTACCCCTGCCTGCTTGGCTAATAACAGGTTAAGGGGCCTAGGTTCTGTAACGGGTGCCTCCACCCAAAGGTCAGGGTTGGTAGTGGTCAAACTAGCCTGGGCACAGCCCTTTGGGACACTGTAACCCCCCTCGTTCCCCACTAGTGGCCAAAACAGTACACAATAACCACTTTCACAATATCCCTGATACACTTTGCAAGTACCCACACTGGTTGAACTTACGGCCAGGGCTGGCTCCTGTGGTTCGACACTGGGGACCCCCTGTAAAACAAGGTTAAACAGAGCAGACAGCAACAGTACAGTACTTTTAACACAAACTGGAACCACAGTCAGTTTAAATGCAGAAAAAGTAAGATCTGATTTATTCAGGGGATGTGAACAAGGAAGGGACGTAATCAGGATTATTGGCTTACAAGCTACATTAATCAAGCAGTTATGCATGCAGTTCAGAACTCCCCACACAGTCACACACTCTGGGTACCCAGGTAGTAGGCAGATGGGCTAGCCAGGATCGTTGTCCGGGATAGGCTGGTGTCATGGCTGGTTGGGACCCTGTGATGGAAAAACAACATGCACAACACACTATTTGTAATTTGGAGCCTGATGGCTCAGTTTGTAAATAAAGAGAAATAACCAAGAAATCAGATGACACACTTAGATTATATTGTAGGTGCGGGGAGCTATCCTGATAGTTACTCATGTTACCCAAGACTGGACACAGGATGGATGAAATTCCGAGACAGCTGATGGTTGGTCTGGATTGCCAGGAGAAGCAGGGCCCACACTATTTCACCGAGGCGTCGTTCCCATTCAAGTGTGGAGCAAGGGGGCTGATCCTCAGGCAGGTCTCTCATCGATAGCTTTTCTCTTTGCAGTAGGGTAGTCTGGCAGGGCCCCTGTGGCAAGGCCCAGCTGCATGGAGTTAACCGTGGATTCAGTCCGTTTGAGCTGGATACAGCTACCAGCAATCAGGACACAGTTCACACAGTGGGGAAACAAATCACGACCCACTTTCAGGTGCAAAAAGGTGCCAAAAGCCCAAAACTACAATTCCTACAGATTTTGACTCCAGAAAGCTCCTATACTACTTGCTACTTTACAGGGACAGATTGTGCTCTGAGCAGATTATTTATTTGTGGGCAAGCATGCCAATGATGCAGGTGATGATCCAAAGGTAAAAAGGTCATTTACCACAGGAAAACAAATTCAGTCTATGGAGGGATCAATTTCATCCTACTCATAAAAAAAAACATGAATGAACATACAGCTTACTTTAAAAGCTTTTCATGTGCACATTTCACAAAATGCCTTGCAATTTGTCTGCATGTTATTTTTGCTGTGGGAAAGCAATTAGCTTGCAAAACCTTAGAAAACAAGTTCTGGCAGAGCCACTACGACTGTGAATGCATTAACTAGATAAGGGTGTTTCATGGGCTTAAACATAAACATTTATTTATTTAAAAAATATCAGATTTGCTAACCTTTGAGTCAGAGACTCGTTTACAAAGGCACCTCATTGAAACTAATATAAAGACAGCACAGTTAACAAGTCCAAAAACAATGGCTCGGAGAGCAGACAGTTATGACAGTCATTCACTGGAGATACATGGGTAGCAGTAGATAAACAGATGACATAGTTTAGGCACACAGGCACCACATCAAGAAGATCAAAGCAGTTCAAACAGTATACAATAGCTAAAGCAAATAGACATCAGGAGTCAAAGAGAAGTACAGAGTGTTCACATGAAGGCTGTTGCATATACTAACTGAATCAAAGTGTAGTACATTGAGAAAGGGCATATTTAAGCAATAAGGCATGACAGGGTGTGCGTTATCATGTAATAATGTCACTCCTGGGGTGGGTTAAAGCATGATGCGAAGCCGAGTATTTATTTGCACGTATTTATTTGATCCACTGGATCAGCAATATTTGCACAAGCTGTGCCCAGTGCAGATTTTACAGCACTGGTTCTGGACTGGTGATCTGAGTTTTACCCATACCACACTGCATATGGCTTAGTGATATACTGTACAGATGACTGCAGAGTCTAACACATTGAAGGTTGAAGTTTCAGAAAACCATTATGCTACAAATATCAAGACTCACTCCCTCCCTCACCCCCAGTCACAATTAATCCTCTACCAAAGTCATGCTTAAATACTGGTGCCTCCACATCCGTGCCACTAAGCTTTTAATGCCAACATGCTTCTTCTGCTGCTATGAGTTAAACTCTTTATTTAAAAACATTTTGTTGAGAAATTTTTGTTTTAGTATATCCATGGTCAGGAAAAATGAATTTGTAAAAGAAACCAAATCCCTATTTATCAGTTCATTAAATCACAATACAGCATGTTATGAATTTTTCAGATTCTATGTTGAAATCTAGATTTAGAATTTGCTGTATTGGTCCTTGCAAGAACAGATCCAGAAGCAAATGATTTGATACCTTTTAATGGACCAACATAGATGTAACAACAAGAACAAAGTGCTCTAGCTTTTGGACCAACCAGTCCTTCTTCAGAAGGCTAATGGCCGTTGTTTAGAAAAAAACAATACTTTTAACAGCTAGATCATGCAGAAAAAACTGAAAAAATATCCATTGGTTTAAAATGCACAATTAAAAAATACAGATAATGATGTCAGAGACATTTAGCAGTACCATATTACCTTCAGCCAGGAGGTTCCCAGGGTCAAAGGTGCTTGGTGCAAAACACATACAAAGAATCCTGCTGCATATAAATTGTATTGACATAAGATAACACTGCTGGAGCAGATGACTCTTAAATCAATCTATGAGTGTCACAGTGTGTGTAAGGATGTGATTACTGAAAAGCAACCCAGATTAAAGACATACTAAGAATGTCTTAGGACTCCAAGAAGTTTCAATGCATGCATTATAGACAAGAAATTACAAGTAAAATTGTCTTAAAAACATCAGTGCACACTGTATGATGTGTAAAACTTAGCTGGACCTATCACCCAGTTGTACTCTCCAGCTAGATATCATGCCCCATAATTTCAAAAACCTCTAGTATAGTGACAGGACTTTATAAATGATAATTTAAATATAAATTGACAGTATTAGTGTCAAACAAAAAACCCTAGTCGAGGACCACCAAGGAATTAAGACCATGTAGCCTGATATGTGCTGATGTCAATATACACTGAGAATTTAACAACTTGGTGTACCAGAAGTGTCTAAAGAATCTGAAAAAGTGATAAACATTTAATTTCTCTCTTCCTCTTCACACAAACAGTACACCCTACCCCACCCCACATCCCCATAATGTGGGGAGGGGGGATAACTAGCTTTAAAGGAGATTCTCTCTCTCTCTCTCTCTCTCTCTCACACACACACACACACACACACACACACACACACACACACACTCTAATAAATCTTTATTCACATCAGTCACTGCAACTGTTCCCCAAAGGAATTCAACTTGTCATGAAATCCTAAGTAAAAGGGCTCATGTATCTTAATACCTACAGAGTAAAAATGTGACACTATTTAACTGTACTCCTATCTGCGTAGTATTATTTGGAGCAAGCTTTCACCAGAACAGAATATCATGTCACATAATGGCACACGACCCTGCAGTCAACGCACCTGTAAGACTTGTGGGCTCATTTCCACCTTGGACTGTGTGGTTACATCACAAAACAGACAATTCAATGTGCATGGGAGTTGTACATGCACATCACGACATGTTATTTATTTCATTCAGTGCAAAAAATGTCCACAAACAGGTTATGTTGGAGAGACAAGCCAACAGCTCCACACTAGGATGAACTCGTACAGACATACTATTAGAACAAAGAAGACTGAAAAACCAGTGGGGCATCATTTCTCCCAGCCTGACCACTCAATTTCTGATATGTCAGTAATGGTCTTAAAAGGAAGTCTCGAAAACACACAACAGAGACAAGCTTTTGAGATTAAACTTATTTTACATCTTAATATGGTAGCAGATGGGATGAACGTTGATCTGGGTTTCATGGGACATTACAGAAACTGACATCCACAGACTTTTTCTTCAGACTGGCATATTATAGGACTTCAGCATGTGTGGGATGTGGGTGCGTGTGAGTATGTATGTGTGTGGGTATGTGTTATGAGGTACGTGATATAACTGGTTTGGGGCTTGCTGTCACATTGAGGTAGGCCTCTTTTTAGATACATGAAGTTACAGTGTGTTACTACTCTTACTTCACGCACATAATGGGTGTTTACTCACCTGGTAAAGGTGATTGTGTTGGTTGGCATCCATGGCACTCCAGTCATTACCTCATGGGTTATAGCCCACCTGATAGGCTAGTGATGCACATGACCCAGATCAAATTTCTGGCATATCCAGGTCCCAGGAACCCCTGCTATCCAGTTCGAATCTTCCATAGCTGAAATCAAGATTAGTTAGTGTAAAAGAAGAACATATCGTGCAGGCACAATCATCTGAAAAATTAAAGAGAGAGAGGATCAAAGAGCCAAGTAGAATGCGAGCTGCGGAGGGGTACCGACAGGCCGGCTGAAATCTTATTCCTCTAGTCTGTATGGACTAGTCTCGGTCCGAAGGCCCAACTGGTAATTAGTTCTAGAGCAAGACAACTTGCGCTTAGTCCCCTATTGGGTCTACCATGGGGGGCCCCTTGATCAGTCCCGGTCACTCTGAGCACTTGGATGGGAGGGCCTTGGAGTGCCATGGATGCCAACCAACACAATCACCTTTACCAGGTGAGTAAACACCCATTGTGATTGGTTGGCATCCATGGCACTCCAGTCATTACCTCATGGGAGATAAGAAGCAGTAAGAACCCAAGGGTGGGAACCGAGTGGTCTAAGAGTGAAGGGCTGAGGGTGTCACCGTGGGGGGGTCTGGGCAGCAAGTGGGCCCTCTGGCCCGTGACTGGACCAGCAATAGAGAAATAGGTGCCTGGCGGAGTGGAGGAAGGACTCCGTGTAGCTGCCCTACCTAGGTCCCCCGAGGCTGCAATAGCTCGTTGCCACCAAGCATGGCGATCGCTCTGGAGGGGTGAGCCGGAACCCCTGTGGGAGTTGGAGTCAATCGGCTATCAGGCGCCTCGTTCTGGGTGACTCTCCTTAGCCAGGTGATTCTCCTTAGTCATCCCCCAATGGGACTTGGAGGCGGTTCTGCTCTGCCGCCGACCTGCGAGGTGGCAGCAGACTCTCTGTCTTGTGGAAGGCTCGGGTTCTGGTCAGAGTCCAGAGGGGGTGGGACCAACGACAGGTAACGTGGGGCCGCAGTGGGGCCTGTTGGGGCCCTTCCGCAAAATGGTTCGTTTGATTGGTTGCCCTCTGTGACAACCGGGGAATTCCCTGGCTGGTAGGCTAGAACCGATGTCCAGAGGATCCCTGATGGGATGAGCACTGACCAGGTTCCGGGCCGGGTAGGGCCACAAGCCCCCCAGCACTCCTAGCTGAGCCGATTGTCCCCAGATCCAGTCTTGAGGAAGACCCCGACCGGATCCGTTCCACGTGGGGTTCCAATTGGTTACACTGGGGGCCTGAACCCAGGCCTTCGCGTGTGAGGTGAAGCGTGATGACCACTACACTAGAGAACTCTCTAGCGATGAGCCCAGTCAAGGACGCTCCCGATCGGAGGGTCTCTACGATGAGGTGTAGTCTCCCCTACAACTGGTGGCTGCACCCTGAGGACGGAGGGTGTTAGTCTCTCGTCTACTCCCAGTAGGTGGAGCAGAAGGGTGTTAGCCCTGTCGGCCTGCTCGAGGGCCTTGCCTTGTCCCAGATACCCCCAGTTGTTGGAACAAAATGAAGTTAGCCCTGTCGGCCTGCTCGAGGACTATGCCCTGCTCCGGTTACCACTGCTGGAACCGGGCCAAGACTCCCCTAGGTGGGGTGGGCGAGACCATCTGACTGGGGTGGGTGTTGATGGTGTCATCATAAACCTGCTGCCCACGGACCCCTCCTCCCTGGAGCCGGGCCGTGAGCTTCAGGGTCCGTGGCATTGGTGAAGCCCTGACCCCTGAGAGGTATGTCTGTTCGGGAGGGATCCTGAAGCTGACAGTGACCTTCTGCCCGGCGCTGCGAGTCATGGCCTGCGTGATCGGTATGGTGCCACTATTGACTGGGTGCCGTGACTCCGTGCCTGGTTGGGGCGGAGGGTCAGTGGGGCGTGGGATAGTGACCACTGACCTGATCCCCTTGCCAGGTGAGCCGTTCCTAGGCAGCTGGAGTCGTGCCCCCCCTAGTTGTTGAGTGGCCATAGTTCGATTGTCGACCGGGCTAGGATGGGTCGAGCGTGGGCCTGGAGCCGACACGACCACCTAACCAGGTGAATACAACTTTTGTAGGTGTTATGGTGAGCGATACGGTTCTCGCCTCCAGTCGGGTAGAGAGTCCGACCCTACTGGTAGTCGCCGGCCCTGTGGTGTTGCGTCTTCCGGCAAGCTCTCCCGCCACGGAGTGTCACATCCACTGCAATGGCGGTTGGAGCGGTGACTCCTGAGGGAGTCTCCATATCAAGTTGGTCTTCACCGTCCGTTTTGCCCTGGACAAACCTCACTGTGAGGGTGCGGTGCCCTGGTCTTTGTTGTGAATTTTGCTTGTGTGCCCCTTGATTTGGAGAGGGCGTATGGGCCGCCTGGCTCAGGGTGGGCCTTCATTCCATGGGCCATGACAGGTCCCTGCGTGATTGAATTTGCGACCCCTGGCCGACCAGATCAGTGCTCTAACCCCTGAGGCATGGAGCCCTACCGGAATCCTGCTGTTGGCTCTCGGGTTTTAGTTCTTGTGTCCCCTCCTGGTAGAATTGTGGGTGTTCACCTTGCTTGTCCTGTGAGCGAGGGGGGGAGCTTTCTTCTCTATTTTCCATCCAGCCGTGGACTACGAAGCTCATGAGTGTAAGGCCATTGAAGTCATAGGAGTTGTCAGAGTAACCGTAGATGATAGAAAGCTAAGTAATTTGCTCAGGGACCCACAGTACACACATGGAGGCTGTGGGAATCAAACCCAGGACACCACGCTTGCAGGTCGGAGCTTTTGACCACTGTACTATACTACCTCCCGATATGGGGGAGAGCGGCCATGTGGTCTATCGGTGGTAGGAAGGCCTACCGAATGCCTCGTGTGATGTGCCCGGTGGTCGTCATTGACAGGGTGCGACGCCACGTGGTGGGGTAGGTAGCTACGGGCCCGCAATAGGTCAGGGGCCTCCCTCCGACTTCTTGGTATCAGGACGTGGGTAGAGAGCGCCCCAAGAGTCTGTTCCGTAATAAGAACTGTGCGGAGGGGTCCTCCTCCTAGTTCGGGTTGGGAGGTAACCCTCGGAAAAGAGACTAGGTGCTGAACGGTTTATGGGGTATCCTTGGTACCGTGACTTGAACCCCTTATCCGAGCCGAGGGAGGGGGGTTTGCACCCCATGCACTACCTCCCTTGACATCAAGTCATATGCCTGAACTCGCGGCGTTTGGATTGACCTGAGATGTTGCGAGGAGTAGCCACTGCACCCCTGTAGTTCTACCTCGTCCTTGGGATTGGAAACCCCGGACTCCGGGGAAGGGCTGAAGGCCCTGAGGGCAGTGCGTGGGATCGGATCCTCTGCCTCGGGAGCATTGTCTGCTGACGAGGGGCGCATCCCTGGTTTGGCCGTTCTTGCTTAAGAGTACCAGAGTGCAAGGATTTCCCCATTTTGTGATATGTCTTTAAGTCAGTCACCAGAATCTACTTTAGAGTGAACTAATGAAAAGGCCCTGCTGAGATCTGAACTCAGGATCTCCTGTTTACTCGGCAGGCGCTTTAACCAACTAAGCCACGGCACCATCATGGTGCTAAGAACCGCATGGTAGCCCCGCCCTTTCTAAGGGCTGCTGCCTGGAGCCAACCGGGGGGGAGTGCCCTGCGCCGGGTTCTCCCCCGGGCCCGGGGCGACCTGTCTGATTTTTTTTTTGCGGTAGAGTGCCGTGAGGCTAACCTCTTGCGGGCCCTGGGTGTGAGTGGCAGACTACTTCTCCATGTCCTCGTACATGCGGCGTAAGAGACATGTGGGACAGATTCCTCAGGGTGGGGACTCTTCTGGCTGCCCCCGACCTGTCTGCAGGGGACGGACCGAAGCGAGTAAGAGCCCAGGCAATACCTTGTCCCCAGAATTTTATCCCTTTTTTTTTTAATACTAAAAAAAAGACTGAATACAGTTGTGGAGGAGCTAGCGGGAGCCCGCAGCCAGGACAAAAGGAGAGGAAGGTTATGGCTCACAGGTCCGACACCAGGGCTCGCTATGGGAGGGAGCCGTGGGACGAACGGGAGAGAGACTACCTTCTCGGGTCGCTGTGGGAGGGACCGGAGAGGTAGGGGACAAGAGAAAGAAGAAGAAGAAGAATCGATAGATCTGTGTGTGGAGAGGGACTGACAGCGGGTTGTGGGGGAGCTATGAGAGGGCCTCCGCAATCCGGGCCAAGGGAGAGAAAAGGTTTTTGGTCCATGGTTCGAAACCAGGGCTCGCTATGGGAGGGAGCCGTGGGACGACTGGGAGAGATAGTACCTTCTCGGGTCGCTGTGGGAGGGACCGGAGTGGTAGGGGACAAAGAGAGAAGAAGAAGAAGATGAGACTCCCAAAAAAACATTGATAGATCTGTTGTGTGGGGAGAGAAACTGAATGCAGGTTGTGGGGGAGCTACGAGAGGGCCCCCACAAACCGGGCCAAAGGTGAGAGATGGTTTTTGGTCCACGGTTTGAAACCAGGGCTCGCTATGGGAGGGAGCCGTGGGACGACCGGGAGAGAGAGTACCTTCTCAGGTCGCTGTGGGAGGGACCGGAGAGGTAGAAGGCAAGAGAGAGAGAACAAGGGGGGGGGAGCGGAGTGTTACAACCAGGAGAGACGCACTAGGCTGAAGCTTGTTTCCAGATATGACCTGGGAGCACAAGGGCGTTAACCGACTTGCTCAGAGTCACACAGTATGCAAGTGGGTTCTGTGGGATTCAAACCCAGATCTCCAGGTTTGCAGCTCAGAGCCTTAAACCACTGCGCTATACCCTTCCCCCGGTAGACCTGTTACGGGGGGAATCCCACCGGAAGGACGCTGTGGGGGGGACCCTACAGCAGAGGAACCCCCAAGTATCCGCTGATGGCCCAGGTAACCACCGTCGCCAGCGTAAGCAGGTTAAGAGACTTGCTCAGAAGCACCTGATGTGATGAGCTCGATCGCACCCTGATCCCAGGGTCACACAGTATGCAAGAGGGAGCAGTGGGTTCAGGATCAGGTCTGGGCTGCTGGAAGTCACCAGCAGGCCTATACCACTGCACCATACTGCCTCCTTGCCGGGAGGGTGGCGAGCCTCGAGGTCAGGGCTGGAGCCGCTGAAGAAAGGGTTAGAGCACACCTGATCCTCTAACCTGCAGGCTCTTTTTATTTTATTTTTTGAGGGTCTGCAGGAGGCCGGGGACTCCCTGAAAGAAAGAGTCCCTAGCGACACTGGTGCCCCTTGCCATTGGTGATTCTGCCGGTAGCGAGGGAACACAGGCTGGATTGGGCCTATACAGAGGATTCTTTCTCTGTGGCGTGGGACCCCCCCCACTGTAGCCAGGTCGCGTGGAGAGGAAACACCCTGGCGTTGCTCCTCCCGCTCAGGTGGCGGCCTAGCCGGTGGGAGGCGCCAGCCGCCAGAGCAGTTTGGTAGAGGGAAGCCTGGGGTGAGGCCCGGCGGTGACCTACTAGAAGGCGGTGAGGCGAGGCGTCGCAACAGAGAGGATGGGGCGGGATCCTCTGAGGCCCCTCTGAGGAGGAGTCGAACCAGTACACTAGGATCGGTTCGGAGCTCAAACCACTGAGCTGTGCCGCCTCTGCGCGGCCGAGGGCAACGTGGCGGCAACTGGGCGCCCGCTCCTCCCTAACCTGCCTAGGAGGGATCGAATGGGTGGGGAAAGACTGCTTCCGGTTGCCGCCTGAGGCGTGAAGGACAGATCGGCCGCCGTGAGCTGGCGGTACAGGCGCTCGAAGCGAGCGGCCCGACTCTCCCCTGCTCCCTTCAGGGATCCTGGTGCAGTGGACCACGTGGTTGGCGTGTGGTCGGGTGGGCGCTGACCAGCGGTGGTCTGGGAGGCTGAAGGGGCCCAGCGAGAGGGAGAGGCGGCGCAGGCGAGAGGCTGCAATGACTGTGTTGAAACAAGGAGGAGAAGGGGAAGAAGCTGGAATAGTGAGCCAGCGCATTAAAGTGGAGCCAGCACAGCGGCCCCTCCCCCAAGCTTAAGGAGCCCATCCTAAGCAAGCATGAGGGCAGATACCCAAACTCAAGTGTCCCTTAGCGCAATAAATAAACAGTACCATTTGTATCTTCTGCTGGTAAGGGATAAAATTTTAACTTTGTATGACTGTAAAGACAGGCATTTTACTTATGGACTACTTGAGCTCAGTACCTAGCCGGAAGCAGAGCCTGCTAGGGTACTGATTAACTCTTGATAAATGGTGCAAACAAGGCTAGCTAACACTGGGGCTGAGTTAGCCCATATATTTCTCCAGTTAATTCCCAGGAGAGTTTTTTTTTTTTTTTTTTTTTTACTGAAACTGCATACATGCCTGCGAGGTTGAATATTGGTTTATATAAATATATCCCATACAGGATCTTACTTGGTAGGAGTAGACAGGGATCCCTGGTGTGCTTCCTGCCTGATCAGATGCACGATTCTAAACTGGAGAGCAGGGGTTCCTGGGACCTGGATATGCCAGAAATTTGATCTGGGTCATGTACATCACTAGCCTATCAGGTGGGCTATAACCCATGAGGTAATGACTGGAGTGCCATGGATGCCAACCAATCACAATGGATATTAATTTCTCCTTACTTTTTATCTTTGCCCTGGAGTGGGGTTGATTCTGTTGCACCATATTCAGATTACCTATCCTTTCACTGTACATACAGGAGTGTTATCATAGACTGTCACATATTTTTTTAAACTCTGTACATATTGGGCTGTGATATCTCATTTACGTGGGGGTCCTGGACAGATCTTTTTACATTAGGGTAATATTGTAGTGATTTGTGGAAATTTAGGTATGTTAGACCAATGGTTTTACACACATACTTTATATTTACTTCTAGTTACCTTATGCTGGGGAGGGTGGCAATTTTTATTTCATTGTAGTTCTATCCAGAATCCTTGAAAGTGTTACTACGAAGACAGGAGTACAGTTAAATAGTGTCACATTTTTGCTCTGTAGGTATTAGGATACATGAGCCCTTTTACTTAGGATTTCATGACAAGTTGAATTCCTTTGGGGAACAATTGCAGTGACTGATGTGAATAAAGGTTCATTAGGAGAGTGTGTGTGCATGTGTGTGTGTGTGTGTGTGTGTGTGAGTATCTCCTTAAAGCTAGTTATCCCCCCCCCCCACATTATGGGGATGAGGGGTCGGGTAGGTTGTATTGTTTGTGTGAAGAGGAGGAGAGAAATTAAATGTTTATCACTTTTTCAGATTCCTTAGACAATTCTGGTACACCAAGTTGTTAAATTCTCAGTGTGTATTGACATCAGCACATATCAGGCTACATGGTCTTAATTCCTTGGTGGTCCTCAACTAGAGTTTTTTGTTTGACACTAATACTGTCAATTTATATTTAAATTATCATTTATAAAGTCCTGTCACTACACTAGAGGTTTTTGAAATTATGGGGCATGATATCTAGCTGGAGAGTACAACTGGGTGATAGGTCCAGCTAAGTTTTACACATCATACAGTGTGCACTGATGTTTTTAAGACAACTTTACTGGTAATTTCTTGTCTATAATGCATGCATTGAAACTTCTTGGAGTCCTAAGACATTCTTAGTATGTCTTTAATCTGGGTGGGGGTTGCTTTTCAGTAATCACATCCTTATACAAACTACGACACTCATAGCTTGATTTAAGAGTCATCTGCTCCAGCAGTGTTATCTTATGTCAATACAATTTATATGCAGTAGGATTCTTTGTATGTGTTTTGCACCAAGCACCTTTGACCCTGGGAACCTCCTGGCTGAAGGTAATATGGTACTGTTAACCTTCTCTGACATCATCATCTGTATTTTTTAAAGGAGTATTGTAAACCAATGGGGATTTTTTCAGTTTTTTCTGCATGATCTAGCTGTTAAAAGTATTGTTTTTTCTAAACAACGGCCATTAGGCTTCATAAAGAAGGACTGGTTGGTCCGAAAGCTAGAGCACTTTGTTATTGTTGTTACATCTATGTTGGTCCTTTAAAAGGTATCAAATCATTTGCTTCTGGATCAGATTCTATGTGTAACCTACAGTAAGTCAAACAGAAATTAGACACAAATGCCTACCTATCTGCAAGTCAATCAAATGTGGTTATTATCATTCAGTTGTAAACACCTATAGTCACAGCCTGGATTCACATTGCTTGACTCTGGGTAAGTATTACAAGTTTCCTAAATACTGGTGCCTTATCCAGCTGTGTTCTGCTCGGTGTGTGTGTGTGTGTGTGTGTGTGTTTAAACATGTAACTTTCTATAGTATATTGTATAGCACTGTGAATCCTGGCTGCAGTGTTGTTTTTTTCCCCTTTGCTGTGGCTAAGCAAAACACTGTAACAAGATACTGGCCTACTGTAGGGGCTATTAGACATCAAATCAAAGGGTATGCTGTGAAGACTAACTTGGAGAAGATGCAATAAAACAAACTTGAATGACAGCCCCCAGATGTCATAAAACACCCAGGGAAAATTAGAAAAACTCCTCTAGCAGCATAGGCAGAAACAATACACTAGATTGAAGTGAGAACTCAAAACTGGTAGTAATACATATATTCCTGATTTTAACATGCACTTTCCCTTAAAGAAGATTCAGTAGAATATAAACAGTAGCCTAGAACTGGCCACCTGAGAATGAAGTTGGTATATTATTTGGAAAAATGGAAGGCTAGTTCTCTTGTTATGAATATCCTGTGAAGTATCACACTGACTGCTCTTAGGATGTTGATGTCAAATGCTGTGAGGCGCCATGGGGAACTTGTTATGCAGGAAGTTCCAGAAAGTGTTTAATCCATTCTACTTCTAATAGCTTACTCAAACTTAAAAAGAAAAATCCACTTCATCACAGACTGTATTTACAAAGTACTGTGCCCATGATTAAAATAATTTAACCCCATTCCCAAAAAAATGTGCCCTCACATGAACATGCATGATTTATCCATAAAGACAATTTAAAAAATGTATTTCTAAATGCATTAGTAACAGCAATGCTTTCAAGGTTATCTGTAAAGACAATTAAAAAAAATGTATTTCTAAATGCATTAGTAACACCAATGCAAGATTTTGAAACTACTAAAAAGACAAACTACTGTGTATATATATATATATATATATATATATATATATATATATATATATATATATATATACATATATATATATAGATAGATAGAGTATAGTAAACAAATATTGTTTATCCCAAAAGCTGAACTTTGTTTTTAGTATATAAATGTTTAGGAAATACCTGAAAGCTGTCTATTTTCCTTAGTTTTTAGATACTTCTTAGTCTTTCCTTTTGAGACACCAGGTGACTCTGATGATCATTTATTCCAAGGGTTTTTAAGTCAGTTTGAAGGCATTTTAAGTATCTTCTGTTGTAGTCCTTAACAAAATGCAGGGAACTCCACAGAATTGCTCTGTTCCTTGGTCCACATCCCAAACATGTGAGTCTTCTTTCAGGATAATAGATCCACCTCATGCCCCTCCCACATGATTAAAAAAAAAAAGGTGGAATGGACCTTTTGGAGCTTCTTGGGTGGAGGTGGGGTGGACCTTACTTCCCCCAAAAAACAATGCTGCCTCCCACTACTCATGTTCCAGTTCTTGTACCACCCATTTAAGAAAGAAAATAGTACCCTGCAACCATTGACTAACATGAAAGCGTATTTATTTGAGGGCAGAGCACATTTCTTGGAGGAGGGTAAGGCGGAGGAGACTATTTATACCTTCAGTCAGTTCCATGGACAGAAAACATGACATCACTCCTTTTGTACATGCAATACTCCTCTAGGCACCACCCACAGTCGTAAAAAAGGTGAATTCTATAAATCCAAGAGCAAGGCAGTACTCTGCGTTGCTGTCTGTGAGACCCACATTGAGGAACAGAGGCAGACCCACAGGCCTCAGCCAGAGGCGCGTACATTGTGTGACTGAAGTGGTAGAAATAAACTCTATGGAAAGAATGCCTACTGGGCCCCTCTCCACCAGCACCTTCTGTTGGATGATGGAGTGGCACTAATATCAGCCTGAAAGGTAAGCATTTTACCTTCTGTCTTGGGTACAGGTAAGATGTGGGTGTGGAGGATAACATGGGGAGCTAGGACCACAGGCATCTCCAAACCTTATGAAAAAAATCATTGTCTGTGGGCTAAAGGATTGCCCAGGGATGTTGATACTAGCAAATTTAGAACTAGTGGCTGCTATGTTCTCCTATGGAAGGCCAGCTGACCCACACAATCAGGCACTGCAGGAGATGGGCATGGGTTCCTCTGGAGGGGAAAAGTAAGCAAAAGTAATGAACAAATGCATGTGCATGCAAATGGCATAGGTTCATGTAAATACTGTGCCCACCATTTAAAATATGTCTCCTGATAATAAAATTACTGTAGACTTTTGCATGCCACATCAAATCATTTTTAAATTGTATTTCACTCCAGCAAAAATGCATCCTTTACCCAAGATCCAAGGACTCCTGACATGCATTTTAATATTAAACAAAAAAAATGTTTTGATTAAGTACACAGAATTGTCAGTTATTTATTACTAAGCTTAAAAATGTTGTCACACACTGCCAAAGCTCATAATCTTCATTTGTTAACTCTTACGTGTACTGGTGACTGCTACCTTTAATTTATCTGTTTCATCAACTTGTAACTGGTTGTGTGGTTAGTGAATAGTGAAAAGCAGGCTACTGACTACCTTGCTGGCCTTTGGCAGGCAGACAAAGGCCAGATGTCAGGCTGGCTAAATGGCTAGTCACATATGACTAGCTGACTGGTTGTGACATGGTAGACTGCTGCCTGCCCTAACTCCCCATACCTGCACTCTGTCTACATCCTCTGCCATTTTCCCTCTCTTTTCCAGTTTTTTCTTCCCTATTTGCCTTCTCTGTTTCACTTCACAGTCCAGACTCTTAATGCCCATCTTTCTTTCCAGTCCTTCCCAGATTGTGTCCCAATCCAGTCTTGACATATCAGCAAACAGCCGAATGTTGGAAGCATGCTGTGATTGGAAATAGGGGCTGTTACTTCCATACATGGCTCCTTGGTTCTTCCTTAGAAACCTAGAAGGTGATGGCAGATAAGGACCGCATGGCCCACCTAGTCTGACCTTTTCCCTACATAATGCAATATCACAGAACCTAGCTGATTTGCGGCTAACCCTCTCTTCCCTACTGTGAGAGTACTCTTATAGCTGTCCCATGCATTCTTGAATTTCCCTACCATTTTTGCCCTCACCACTTCCATGGGGAGGCTGTTCCAAGCATCCATTACTCTTTCTGTGAAAATTCCTTAGGATGAATTATACAACTGCATGCATTATACTAAAAGTACATATAGTGTGCTTCCACAAGGTAAAACAATGCAAGGTCCAGCGATAATCAGCAAATTAGTAAACTAGTTACTACTAGTATATAATCTCTACACTGGAATTCTACATTGCAGATTTGGGGAGAAGCACAGAAAATATGTTTTGGTACAGCATTTCCTTCTCTATGTAGAAATCCTGCTGCTACCAAAGACATTTGAATGGGAATGGAGGCCCAATGCTCAGTCACAAGGGACTGAGCCAAATCACTGAGGCAATATTTACCACCATCCCTTGCCTGCTACCCCACACGGTGTGTTCAGAGGGACCATATAGCTGTTCTCCACCAGTGTACATCAAAGTGCACTGGTGCATAGAAGGGGACAGCACTGGCATATATAGAGGACATGATATGGCCTGGCTGAAGACATCAGGCTCGATTCTCAAAGGAAGCTGAGATCGGCGCAAGCTGTGGCAAATAGCAGCTTGCGTCAAAGCCCAGTCACCATCGACCCTGCACCAGATTCTGATACATGGGGGCCCCTAGCACCTAAGTCCCCACACTTGCAGCAACCTCTCCCATGTGACAAACACCTGACACATGGAAGGGGTTTATTGCAGGCTTCTGCAACAAAGGCAAGGGGACCTCCAACCCTGATCTCCAGATCAGATAATGAAAGACCCTTCCTGGTGATCTAGTGGCCCCCCCTCCCCGATCATCAATGTCCTCCGGTACTAATATTATTATTCCTACCCCCTTTCCTGGCTCTCATACTTTAGTGAATTACTTTAACAGGAGCTTGTATGGGATTTAAGCATGAAATGGATTTCTATATGTTGTTTAGGAAATGTAAACCAGACTCCCCGAGGAAGGGGATTATTATTCCCTGAAACATAAGATTAGATGCTGGAGGTTATACAAAAAGAAAAATTTGATTTGTGACTATACATGTGGTGAGTGGGCCCGTCATTCCAATCTGAGTTCATTTTGAATTAGCCAGAATTGGACTGGGCCTCTGTTTGTCTATGATCTTTCCTGCTTTTTTTTTTTCTTTGAGGTTGGCTTAGCCATTTTTGGGCTTTTCCCTCAGTGTACCTCTAAAATATAAAAGTTGATGTTTTAAGTGATGCTCCCAATGCTATCAGTGGAGTGCACCCCCATGCTCTACAAACTCCTACATCACAAAACATAGGAGCATGAGAATGGCACAGAGGTGGTGCTGGACTACAGTAGGACAAGGAAGGGGAAGGGATTAGATGGCCAACTGTCATTTATGGTCCATTCCCCTTCACAGAATATGAAACAAAATACATGTAGATTATGAAGAACTACATTCCAGTGCTAGTAAGCTACCGGTGGAGGACTTATGGAAGTAGACTGAAATGGGCACAGTTGGGGCTCTTTAAAGGAAAACTTTCATTTTGTAAACTCCTCACCCCCCCCCCACAGCCTTACCCCCAGATTTGGGGTTTTGCAAGTAAAGAAAATTTTTTTAAGAGTACAACTTTTATTTCAATTTGCAAACACCTCGATTAGGAAACATGGCAGGTGCAGCTCAGTGCCATCTTAAGTTATGGTGCAGCTCCACACCACTAGTTTCTATGCTCTTCGGTAGAAGTGAGTGGTGCGGAGCTGCACCGTAACCAGAGATGGCACCATGCAGCACCCACCATGTTTCCTGATATTGGTGTTTACAAAATTAAAATAAAGTTGCATTCTTTAGAAAAATTGTTCTTACTTGTGGAAGCCTGGGATAACTAAGGCTTTGGGGGATAGGGAGTTCAGGAAAATGACACTTTTCCTTTAAAATATTTGCTTTGCTATATTAATTTCTCCTTGGTCTTATAAATGGTTTTATGCCAAGATGATGCATTCCTCAGACACTTAGGAATGTTATTGCTAATTTATTTTAAGGACTTTCTGTTATCATTAAATTGTTTTGATTTTAATCCATTCTTTGAGTGAAAGAATATCTACAGCTGGGCCACCCACTGGCCAGCGGGTGTTGCTGTGCATTCTCACGCTGGTGACCTGAGTTCAGGAGCGAGCCAGGGAAGCTGGTTGAGCAGCCCTGAGTGATGGGGAGGTACTGCCGCACATCAGTACTGCCAGACAGGGAGGAAGGGCATCAGGTTCTGCTGCTCTAAAGACCCCTGTGATGGACCAGAAAGCCTGAGTCTCCCAAGGAAGCATACTAGTAGCATCCAAAGTCATGACTGACAACAGACTGATGCTGGTGATTTGGGCTGGGTCGGGATTAAAATGAGAAAAAGAGAGCCTCACTGGCAGGATGGAGCCACCACTCACTGCAACCCCCAACACAATCTGGTCCCTGGCTCATCTGGATATGATTACTGAAAACAGGAGGCCATCTCTCCCTCTCCAGGTCCCACCATTGGGGGAATCAAAGCCAAGGTAAGTCACTGGGATTGGGAGTGATGGCACTGGGTGGACAGAAGGCAGAAGAGGGCCAGCAGAGAAGGGGGCATTAAAAAAAAAAAAGAATTTCTGTAAATCTGGATTTGTTGAAGTGTATAACACTTTTTATTGGACCACATAGATATTGTACATATGTAGAATAGTGGATGGGCAACAATCCACAACAAAGCTGTGTTTCCATCGAGGGAGCTGATGACATCATAGGGAGTGCAAAAGTGAAGCTCAAGAGGTCTCTATGATGTCATCAACTCTTGAGATGGAAACCGCTTTAGTTGTGGATGGTCACCCAGCCATTGTTTTATATAGTATATGGGAGCCCTCAATTGTTATTTGTGCTTTTCTTTTTTTCAGTTGGTGGTTACCTTCACTATTATGTGTTGCCGCTCCTGCTCACGCCAGCTTCTCCATGTGACTCGGGCCATGTGCGTCCAGAGAACTGCTGTGTGGCAGTTACAACTGTCTGTGGTCACAGTGTTTATTTTTTAAATGAAAAAAAAAAGTAATTCAGTTTTTGGACATGGTGCTGTGTGTGGCTTTTCGTGTCCAAACTAGGTGGGTCCACTTCTCGGCAATTGCAAAATCGTGCAGCCATGTTTACACTGCTTTTCACATTAGAGCCATGTTGTGTGAGCCAATCAGTTGGCAGGTGGAGGCTAAAAAGTTGTTGTACTATCGATGTGACATCAGACTGATAGTACTACAACTTTTTTGACCTTTGAACTGTCCTGCAACAAGAGTTCAGAAGCTACTGAAATCTGTGTACTATCGAGGGCTCTTATATACTATAGATATTGTACACAAGGGCCATGCAGTTCTAAAAATCACATCATGCTACATCAGTTTTGTAAACTGTAAATGTACAATACCTGCTGTATGTTGGTACAGTAAAATATATCACACTTTTCAATGAATCCATTCATTCTGTCTTCTTGGAATCCTTATGAATGTGAGAGACTCTTTAATGATTCTTAGAAATAACTAGAATTAATAATTAAAAACTGGCAAGCTTTACAAAATAAAATTAAAAAAAGTAATAATCTTGTACACTGTTAAACAACCCTGGTTTTCATTGTATTCTAAGAAGTCACAGACCACTCTGGTCTTTAATTGCTCTTCCCTCTAGAGGTGTGATGCCTATAAGGCACGAGGCATGTGCCCCCCCAAGTAAATCTGAGGAATCGCTAAAATAATTTTTTTTACTTTTTTTTATATTGTAAAAGTCAAAAGGACAAGATATGTTTTTTATGTCTTTTTATGGGGGGTGATGGTCAGGATCTGGCAGTGGTACCAGATCAGTACTACTCCACTGTAACTGGCACATCCATCCGTAACGTACAGTCTTCTCCAGAATTGCAGCAATTTCTGTGAAGTACAACTGCAAAGCCTTGACTTAAGCAAACAAACAAGAAAAAAAATAGGAGCACCAGGAGACGTGTGGTGCTCTAATTCAAATATCAGTCATAGGAAAAAAGGCAAGGGGAGAATAAGCACCCACATGGCAATGAGAACAACACAAATGCTATTGAATATTTAAACCATTGTGTTTATATAAGACAGACGTACAAACAAATAAATAAATAACTACGGTGGCTAATACAAAAAGACTAATGTTTCACCTGGTGCTCTGCTAGGCTTCATCAGAGTAAAACATTGTGGTTAGTAAGTGCCCATTAAATGTATCTCAAAGTTCATCATGTGATGCAAACAAGCCAATCACCATTTTAAAAGGTTTTTTGCAATTTTTTTTAACCATTTCATGGCCATCCTTACAAAAAAAAATCATAATTTACCACAATTTAAATACTGGCCCTTCACATTATACATGATTCAGATGAATCAAATATAATCTTGGAAACCACTGTATTTTCATAGCTCACACTCAACAGACTTTTTAATCCCATACATATAGCACCTCCAAAATGGGGTAAAATTTAATACACCAAATTGTTCACTATATCAAGTGCACTAAGTTTAGTGCACCATATTTTTATTCTTTCTTATAATTGCATTTATTGCTAATAAAAAAACATATTTGTTTTATGTTTACTGCCATCTTAAATATTGTCTGTTTGTTTATTCAAGGTAAAAACCAACTGAGTAAAAACTAATTTGCAATGGTAACCTTCACAAAAATACAAAATATAGGTCAACACTCAACATAATAAATACAATCAAATAAAAAACATCAATACAAAAACATAAAAGAAAAAAGAATATCAGTAACAATTACAAGGTTCCTGTATAGATATCAGGCATCTTCTTAGATGGGATGTTGATAAGGACTTACCAGTCTTTTGCTTACGTTCATGAGGAAGGCTATTCCAACATATCGGAATATAATTACTAAATAAATATTGGGAATCTTTTGATTTTACAAGGGGGACAACCATATCTGTAACAACTTGATTTCTCAATGTCAATTCAACACTTCTAAAGGAAAATCTATTCTTTAGATATATAGGGATGGAACCCAGCCCACATTTATGAGCAAACAGCTGTTTATGTATCATTTTTCTCCTACTTAATGATAACCAACCTAATCTTTCATACAATTCGCAATGATGAGTAAGTTTTGGACACCTGAGAATCAGTATGGCAAGACAATTAACTAGAACATCTAACTTTGTTATTCAATCCCTAGTGGCTCCTTCATATAAAACATCCCCATAATCAATTAAATTATTGCGTCTTAACTATCAGGTCCAATGTCACAGAATCTAAGCAATTTTTGTTCCGAAACAGGAAATCCACCCACTTATTAACCTGGGAGATCAAATTATCTACATGCAAATTTCCTGACCCATAATTATCTAACCAAAATCCCAAGTATTTATATTGATTAACTAACTCTAACCCTTCCCCTATATTATCCACAATTTCCAAAGTCAAGTCATCTTTCCGCTTCATAGAAGACCCAAACAACATACATTTATTTTTTGATGAATTAAGTTTTAACTTCGAGTTGACAAAGTACTTTTCCATATTGTTAAAACTTTTCTGCAGTATACGTTGTATTACTGAAACGGATTCATCCGAACAGTATAAAATGGTGTCATCGACATACAGGTGGTAACGAGAGGCCCCCACATAATGCCCAAGATCTTTCAGATATACTAAAAATAATAAATGGCCCATAACTGATCCTTGGGGCACTCCTCTCCATACCACCTGCATGGCCGACACAGTTTCATTTACAGCTATTACCTGCCTTCTGTCAGAAAGATAGGCTATAAACCAATCCAAAACTGAGCAGTTCATCCCTACCTCAGACAGTCTCATAAGCAAATTCTGATGATCAACTGTGTTGAAAGCCCTGGAGAGATCGAAAAGAATTGCACCAGTATAACATTGGGCATCAATTGCCTTGCCAATCTCATCCAGGACCTCCAACACGGCCTTTACATTGCCATGAGACCTCCGAAAACCTGCTGATATGGATCCATCAGTTTTTCTCTTTCCAAGTACTCCATCAACTGTCTTGCCAACAGTTTCTCCAACATCTTACTAATCAGAGGTAATATAGATATAGGTCTATAGATGGACAGTCGACCAGGATCACCCCCTTAAAAATGGGGACGATTCTGGCCGACTTCCAACCTTCTGGGATACATCCCTCCTCCATTGAATGATTGAACAGGTAGGTTAATGGGTCTGAAATGTGGGTTGCTGCATATTTCAGCATCCTTGGAGACAAACCATCAGGGCCATTACTCCCAGAGATGTTTAATTGCAATAAAGTTTCTAACACCTCACCACTCAATACGGCATCAAAAGCAAATTTAGAGTCCCCTTCCATATGACTTACAAGGTTACAAAGAGGTTCACTAGGGCTATCAAAGAAATTGCCCAACTCTATAAAATAATCATTAAACCTATTAGCAAGTGGCAACTCTCTCCTGAAGGATTCCTCTCCAGATAGATTAATAGGTGTCTTCCCCCTTGTCTGTCCCTTTAATTCCCCTATAAGTCCCCAAAATTTCCTAGGTTTCCCTATTGATTCTTTGGTTTTGGCCTTGTAGTATTTTTAGTATCGCTTAGTGTGGCCACATACAGGTTTCTTTATTTCCTGTATTGTTGGCAATCACAAATCTTTCCTGAAGCTCGTGCCTGGGCCCAAGCTTTATTTTTAGCAAGCCTCAGTTTAAAAAGTTTAGTGGCATACCATGGGGCAGAATTACATTTTATTCTCCTAGTAATCTCTGGCATATGCCCGTTACATACAAGGAGAAATTCTGACACAAAATAATCCCAAGCCGGGTTTATATTGGCTATTAGTTCTAGACGATCCCACTTAATATTCCCTAGGTCTGCTAAAAAGGAAAAATAATCAAACATTTTATAAACTCTTAACTTCAAGAACCTAGTGGGTCCTTTCAATTTAGTTTTCCCTTTGATACAGTAAACAATATTATGATCACTAAACAAGTCTGCATCTACCCCAGAAGAAACATAGTTGTTGGGACAGTTTGTAAGAATCACATCAATCAAAGAAGAATCACCAGGATTATGAATATTAATCCTGGTGGGTTCTGAGATTAATTGGTACAACCCAAGCTCCAAAGCCATTTTCCTGATTCTTTGGGATTTTACAGGGTGCAACCAGTCAGCATTTAAGTCCCCCAGAACTAACAACTCATGGGAGAAAACAAATGGGGCTAGTGCATACTGCAGTAAGTCAAACACTTGCACTGTTGAGTTAGGTGGGTGATACCCCCCAACCACTAATAAAGGTTTCCCTGACACAACATTAAACTCCAGTGCCAGATATTCAAGGTTTACACTACCCACATTAAAAATAATCTGAATAGGGGATAATTTTTCCAAATAATAAGCCATAATCCTTCCCCCCTTCCTATTCCTATCAACCCTTTTAAAGTCATAACCCTGTAATTTTAGATCTAAGTCATCATGGGACTTACCCAGCCAGGTTTCTGTAAAAACCATAATCTCAGGTCTATGTTCAGTTAAGAAATCCTTAATTAAATCCAACTTTGGAATGATACTTCTTACATTTGAGTGCACAATTAGCTGACCATGATGAATCTTTAGATTGTCATTTAAGGGACCAGGATTTAAAGCAACATCTCCACTTTGTATCGAGAACAAAAGAATACATAGCTTTGGTAGTACTGACTTCCTTAATACCTTAATTATCAAAGAAGTCCAGACATTCTTGATTTCATGTCCCATTTCCACACTCCCATTCTAACCCTGTTACAATAATGTTTCAGGTTTACCAACATCAAGTTTGGAATAATGTTTGTTAAACAGGCAGTCCCAGGATTGGGGCCTTCCATGTCAAGTGAGTCAGTATACAAACAAGTTCCTCCTCGACTCAGTACCACTCGACCATTGACATGCAAATCCCAATCAAGGCGCCTGCCAACCACCTCCCATTGCAGCATCCCAACCAAAACAACTCCCAAAATCAAATACATTAAAGACCCCATAGGAAACCCTTACTTTAAAACTCTAAATTACATTAAGTATGTATCACACTTTCTTCCACCGAGTGGCGCTTGTGCCACTCAACGCACGTGCCATGGCCCACGTGCCCTGGTGGTGCTTTCTTTTATCTGTTGAATCCCCCCACCTCCAGAGTGAAGCAGCAGCAGGTAATTAGAGCCCTTTTGCAGCATTTAAAATTAAACAGGCAGTCACAGTCTCACAAAGTCACTACAGCCCTTTCTTGTGCAAATCAATTCAGCCAGCACACTCAGCTTGATTGAAGATGCTCTCCCAGCACAATGTAAAGCAGCTGTCACCTGCAGTCCAGAATGATGGTGGGGAAAGCTGGTTTCAACTGCGGGCATGAGGACCAGAGGTTTCTAGGCACTTTAACTTTGTTACATAGCAGCAGGAGGCAAAATCCATCATTTCAGTGGTTAAACTTTAATCTCTACAGTGTCGGAACTTTAGCACCTATAGTTGTTCAAAAATAATGAAAGATCAATGCTCTTGTTTAGCCCCCTATCTGAGTGAGCTCCCAGGGTAAAAATCCAAAAGCTCTCCCTTTGTCCAATCTTTTTACTGAGATCTCCTCCTCTAGGACCCAATGTTACTATTTCCAAGCCAAGAAAGCTAAATATGTGTTTCTCTGGATAATTTAGTTGTATCTGCTTTACTATGGCATCATTAGTATCACCTCTTTCAACTGCCCTAGCATGCTTACCTATCCTGACCTTAAATTTACGTACAGTTCTCCCTACATATTACGCTCCACAGACACATATTAACAAATAAACTACCCCCACACTATTGCATGCTATGAAATCTTTAATTTCAATAGTGTTTCCTGTTTGTCAGTGCACTTGCATCTTACAAATTTAAAATGCCAGCTTTTCACTATATAAATGACTGACTGATATTGACATATGACAATGCCCATCTGGTCTGAAAAATGAAATTGTGAGGGAGGGTTGAGAGATAAGACTCATGTCTCTCACCCACTCTGCCTCACAGTTTCATTTTTCAGACCAGGCAGGCATTGTCATAGTTAAATATCGTATCAGTCATTTGTCCTTTGTCCCCATGGCACTGTTTCTGCCCAGCCTAACAGAGGAGTTTTGTGCTTGTGTTGGGGTACAACCAGATGAATGTGATGCCAGACGGACACACACAGTTAAAGAAACTGTCTGCAGGCAAGCTGACAAATCCAGTAGTGCTGGAGCATGTGGGGCTGTGAGTGATGCTGTGGCATCAACAGTGGTCATTTTCCTGACCACAGTGACATGACATGCTGAAAATACAGCCAACAGGGAAAGACACTGACAGTAAGGGACCATTGGTTTTGCTTCCCTTATATGCTCTTACTCCAAAGCCATGTTTACACGGCTGATCTCGTTCCTTCTTTGGAGTGTTGCAGAGCTGCCTAAACCCAAAAGATGCTTGGCTAATGCATCTACATAGCCCCCCCTCAGCACCAATGTAAGATGCGCTGGAGAGGTACTGGGAGCCAGGGCAGTCAGCTGATGGAAGCACTCACAAGTGGGAGGCAGCGGTGCAGCCAGTCCATACAGCCGCTTAAACCGCTCACCCCCGAACGCATCCCCAAACTTTCTGGGACTGCTGAGCATTGCAGAGAGCAGCTTACCATGATTCAGTAAGTGTCCACGTGGCAGCATTTGCACTGCAGCAACCCGAGTGCTTGGGTTGCTGCGGTGCAAATGCCGCCATGTAAACACTGCTCAAGTGCGTTGGTCTGTGCTTTTCAGGCAGAATCTACTAGACTGGGGACCCAGCCTTGATTTTCTACTGGAGTGTTTTTTTTTTTTTTCAGTCTCCCTCAACTTTATAACAGAAAGGAAAAAAGAAGACCATGGTCTGTCTTCTGATCCTCACGGCAGTTAGAAATGCAGAAAAAAAAACACCAGCTTGCCACACAAATCCTCCACGATGCACAACTACATTATAGGTAGAAACCACTGCCTATCTGTTGTGGTTTGCCTCCTGCTTCCTCCCTGAAGTGAAT
Source organism: Neoceratodus forsteri (assembly GCA_016271365.2). Taxonomy (NCBI): domain Eukaryota; kingdom Metazoa; phylum Chordata; order Ceratodontiformes; family Ceratodontidae; genus Neoceratodus; species Neoceratodus forsteri. Next base: position 742,697,579 of record CM028133.1, on the reverse strand, counting down.
TCTGCCTTTTGAAAAGACTGTAGGCCCCTCACATTGTAGAATAGCTAGCTATGGTTTGCTTGCTGGTCTTTTGTTATGGGGAAGGGAGATTGATTTAAAGAGCTGCTGACGCCTCAAAGAAAAGTATGAAAACATATTGATTAGGTACAATTCAGCTTGAATTCCAAAGATATTCTATAGGTTTAACATAGAAACATGGAAACATAGAAACTGTCAGCAGATAAGGACCGCCAGGCCCATCTAGTCTGCCTGTAAGTCTATTCTTGTTTGTGGCCTTTTTACCTTACTTGGTCAATGGCTCTCTTCTTTCCTTCCCACCCAAAGGGTTCCTTTATTCCTGTCCCATGCATGTTTGAAACCTCCCACTGTGTTTTCTCCCACCACCTCCTGTGGCAGACTGTTCCATGTGTCCACCATCCTTTCCATAAAGAAACATTTCCTCACATCCCCCCTTTCCTGCCCCCTTCCAATCTCATATCATGGCCCTGCATTCTTGTACTTCTATAATTAAATAATGTCATCCCTCTGCTATGCACCTTGTTTATGCCCTTAAGGTACATGACGGTTTCTATCATGTCTCCCTGCTCCCTCATTTCCTCCAGTGAGTACATATTGAGGTCCCTCAATCTCTCCCTGTAAGTTTTCCGGTGCAAGCCATGTACCATCTTTGTTGCCCTTCTCTGGACTACCTCCACCCTGTCTATGTCTTTTTGAAGATGTGGCCTCCAGAACTGCACACAGTATTCCAGGTGAGGCCGCACTAGTGTTTTATACAGCTGAATCACCACCTTCCTCCTTCTGCTAATCATACCCCTGCCTATGAACCCGAGCATACCTCTGGCCTTTGCTGCAGCCTTTGTGCTCTACTTAAACACCTTTAGGGTGTCAGAAATTATAACCCCAGATCCCTTTCTTCCTTGGTGACAGTCTACAACTCCTCTGCACCTCCCCCTCATCCTGTAGGACGCCTCTAAGTTCCTGTGTCCCAGGTGCATTATTTTGCACTTTTTGGAACTGAACCTCAGTTGCCACACCTCGGATCAGTTTTCCAGTTTCTTTAGGTCCCACCTCATTTTCTTCACCCCTTTCAGAGTATCTATTCTGTTGCAGATCTTTATATCATCTGAAAACAGGCAGACCTTTCCCTACAGCCCTTCTGCTATGTCACTGATGTAGACATTAAATAGTACTGGCCCGAGGACTGACCGCTGAGGTGCCCCACTTGTCACCACCTCTCTCCGGACTGGATCCCATTTACTACCACCCTCTGCCTTCTGTCTGTAAGCCGATTTCTAACCCAGTTTACCACTTTGTGACCCATGCTCAGACTACCTATCTTGTTTACCAGCCTTTTGTGTGGGACGGTGTCGAAGGCCTTGCTGAAATCAAGGTAGGCCACGCCCACTGCTCTCCCCAATTCACCTCATTTGTAACCCAGTCAAAAAACCTATCAAATTCATTTGACACAACCTCCCTGCTGTGAATCCATGTTGCCTCGGGTCTTGGGCACTGTTGGATTCCAAGTGCTCCACAATTCTTTCTTTAAGCTGTGCCTCCATGAGTTTAACCACAACTGACGTGAGGCTGACCGGCCTAGTTTCTCGCCTCCTCCCTGCTACTGCTTTTGTGAAGAGGGACTACATGTGCCCTTCTCCACTCCTCAGGAACCACCTCCTCCCCATCTTTTATTACAGAGGAAATTTGCACAAATATATGATCATTATCTGTTAGAATTCATCTGTCTGTATAGCTTACTCCCTACTTCAAGTCATAATCCTCTGTTGTGATATCACAGTCTGTTACCACGGGAGTAGCTGTGGTGTCACAAAGCAGTGCATTATGACCGCAGGTGGGGAGAAGGCAACAGGAATAGATGAACTCTTCAGTAGCAGAGATCCTGTTTTCATGCAGATGACCTCAGTAATAAATAATGGAGAGGAAAAATGCAAAACTAATGTGAAATATAAACTGAACTGTGTCTAAATATTATGTTTTGTTTAAGTTATCCTAAAGGCGTCAGCTGCTCTTTAAAAAAATATGTCTATTCGATTGCTGATTGATTACAACACTAATTACTACTGGCTACTGCTTCTGTTTTGTACTGGCCAGGCATTACTAGACCCTGGATGCAGCTTGATTGTTGCCCTTCTGTTTACACTAACAAAATATTGTGATGAGACAGCCTCACCATTCTGCCATCTTGTATGAGGCTGTGAAGCTGATTTGACATTTGGTAAAGCCATCAGAAGGGCACTATTTGTACTATATTTTCTGATTTGTTTTTTGACAATACAAATGATCACTTTCCAACAACTCCACAGACTGAAAAAAGTCCTCAAAATGCACAAACTGCCTTATCATTATTCTGAAAGTTAGCATTGTTGTGAGACAGCTTTGTGGCTTGCTAAAAGCCATCAAATTGCACCATTTGGCTTCAAATTTCAAACTTTTCACAGGGGGCTCATGCCCCTGGACTCCCATAGAAGGGTTAGCATTTTGTGTCACTCCAAAATTTGAGTTTGCAGGATGCCCCTTCTTCCCTCTGTTCTCTGCAGTGTGATACTCGTACCATAACTGCAGCCAGAACAATATACAGTATGTGCTAAAGGCTTTACTGAACTTGTATTTATCCTTCTGATTTTTAGACAGGATTCTGATATTTATGCTATAGTCAAGTACATTTATTTCCTCATTGGTTTCTTGGTATAAGGAAGGTGAGGGAGTATTGTATCTGTGCTGCAGTGAATTGCAAAATGAGGTACAATATGATCATGCATTTATTTATTGGACATTTTAAATGCCAGCATATAGGCAAGGCAATATTATTTCTTGAGTGCCCTTTCCCAAAGGCTCAGCACACTTTGCAAACCCAAGATTTCATATAGAGATTAATTAACAGGCAGCTTTGCACAGTCAGCCTGCGCTGCCACATAGGGGTTCATCACCAACTTCCAGGGCAAAGCTTGAGAGGGCTGATGTAATTAGAACCCTGAGGTGGCAGCTGAGGCTGGTTAGGCATGTTGTTGCTAATCCAGTATTTTTATAGTGTATTGTTAAAAACAAATAGTAAAATACAGATACTAGCTCCTCCCTTTTGGAATGATCCAATATCCCAGTCCATGTCACCTCTTACCCACTACACTTCTATGAAAGCCCTACCCTCCAACAACAGCTTCTTTTCAGGGAGTTAAGTTTAAAGGCTTACCTTAATTAAAGTAAGTATATTTTATTTTTGTTAAAACAAGATCATCTCTCATTTATGTGAAAAAACTGACATGACCATCTCTCTGCTGTGGTTTTGGTTTGCCTTAGAGGTGCGCATGGCAGTTTCTTCAGTTGAAAACAAGTGGTTTGTGGAGTTTCTAAATCAGCTGAAACATTATTGTACCACATAAGCGTGCAATGATGTTCCATTACCTTTGAGCTGTGGTACAACAACAGTTCAGCTAGTATAGAAATCCATGCAGAATAAGCCCTTATTCTGCACTATAGCCTTTTTTAGATGCAACTCCTAGTTTACAGGAAGGTCCTTCAGCAGCACCCAGTATTCATCATTTCACTTTTTGTGATATATTGTTGTTCACTGTGGACTATTCAAAGATTCATGTTTTATAAACTGCTGCCTTCACTGTGACCATTAAATTACCACTTTAGTAGGCTCCCCTATCCTGTTGGAGACTCTGGTTTGCAACTAGTCAGCAATTTTATCAATTCCAGCAATGAATTCCATATTCCACATGCTGAGTGTGCACTATCCTTATGTCTCATTTTACATATGGGCTGTCCAATCTTTATTATTTATTTATTTTTTAATCAAAGTGTTTTTACTCCTTATGGCCAAGCAGACTGGACTCCCCTTAGCCCTGTCTCCTCTGCCCTCCCACCAGCAACCACCTCCCCAGGATTTACCTGTCCAGCCTTGTACCCCCACAATCTGTCCCCTGTGGTGGGGTCAGAAGGGTATGGGATGTCCTTCCCCCAATGTTTCACAATCAGTGCTCACTGGCAGGGTCTTGGTAGTAGCATGGGTGGAGGGTCAGCATGTAGGGCATCATGCACAGTATGCCTGTCTTGCCATCCATTTTCCTCCAAGCTTCTCTCCCTTCCTGTTGGAATGTGCATGCCAGCATGTACATGTAGAGATGTACACACATTGCAGATGTCCCACAGCTCCCTCCATTCTTACGCTCCACTAGATGGCAGTCTTTGGGCAGAGGTGACAGCCCTCCCTCCCCAGGAGAGGAAAGCAGCCCATCAGATACTCAATACACCTCCCCCTTCCTGCTGGCAGCAGCCTGAGATTGCTTCTGATCCTTGGTCACTGCCACAGCAGGTGGCAGCTCTACTGCTGTGCCACTTGGTACTGCCCACCTTTTATGTGTGCACAAGGCAACCTGCCTCAGACTGCCTCCATTGCATGGTGTAACTTTCATTGTAAACCTACATTTATAGTGATACAAGGTAATAAAGACTCAATACAGATATGCACTAGAATAAATATGAACATCTTCACATTTAGATGTACTAGTAAAGATGAAGGATGACCGGTACAGAGTAATTGACTTCTATTGTAAATGCATACATACATTTGTTTCAAATGCAAGTTGTAAAGCTAATTCAAACATAAAGATAGATTGGCAGAAAGACAGAAAGACAGATAGACAGATACTTGATTTAAAAATGCCTTTCTAAGAACCAAGGTGCTTTTCATAAGCAAATAAGGTGAGTTCTGCTTCTCAAAGTTCCAGTGTGAATTGCAGGTATGACCATAGAGCTTGCTCAGGTACTGGTACATAGCAGCCTTAAATTGAACCACACTGTTTGACTGTCCTGCTCCAAATGCTCCTAACTAGTTCTATAAATCTATGCAGCAGGACCTCTGATCTACCTTTTCCTATCTTGTTGGTGTCAACTAGTATGGTAGCACTGGTAAGTTCATTTTTCTCTGTTGCACAAGCCTGTCCATGCCTGCCATAATGTCCACATCTGCAAAACAGGTAGGTAAGTGGCCAAGCAGTCCACATAACACTGGTGTCCAAACACTCCACTACCTTGCTTATGTACTTCACAATAGAGTCTTATATCATAAGTGTGTAACCAGCCTCTCTCCTCAGCAGGCTCGAGGCAGGTTACCAGAGAGCACTTGAAGGGTTAAACCACACTCTGAGTGTTCTTCTCTGTAGGGGAAGTTGCCCAGAGATAGTATGTCTTGGTATTCATGATGAATAACCTAACATATCTAAGAATGGCAAATTGAAACATACATATGCATAGTTCTACCATTCCCTGATACTCTTTCAGTGGGGAAGGCATTTGGGCACTGGTCTTGCCAGCCAGGGTTTGCCACCTTGAAGAGGAGCAGTCCAGTCTCTCTGGCTGTGACTGGGCCTTTGGGGCCTCTGGCCCCATGGATTGTGGCTGGGTCCCTGGGATCAGGTGGCACTGGTCCATTTCTGCCTGGTCTCCAGGGAAGGGTACCTTCAGAATCAGCAGGAGGGAAGGAGACCCCAGGATTCAAAGATTCATAGAGAACAGCATCCCTGAGAAGGTGATAAAGGGCAAGAGGGTGGGCTAGCCCTCAAGGGAGGTCAACATAACCCTAGTAGGCTCACACCCAGCTATAGGGAGAAAATGGAAGAAGTCTTTGTCCAGAGCAACTGTAAGTTTGCCTTGACAGATTGAAATGTTCATTCTGTAAAGTCCTATGCAGTTCATGTAGAACCCCCTAGCAGGTAGCTGAATGAAAGCATGTCAGGCAGTAGGGGGCATGGCAAGGGTTGAGGTCAGTAAGTCCCCAAGAATGGGACCAGATTTTGGATTTTCTTGTTTGGGCCACTAGGACTATCAGTGTTGTGCCAAAGGGAGGCATTCATGGCCGGACCAACCGTGCTTTAAGCACTTGGTAGTAATATCATAAAACTGATAACCTTTTAACATGTGTTGTCATACTGGGCACAGTGAGACAAGTGCATGGCACTGTGTTCTCCTCAGGGAAATGCTCACTCTCTCACTGGAGTTGCCATTGTATGAATGGTCTTGGGAGTGCTAGGGCTCCAGAGAGCCCATAAGGAAGGTTAGGGTATATGAGGATTGCAAGAAACCCAGTATGTAATGACAGATGTAACTGAAGCCCCTTTAGTCCAGGGATAGACCTGGAATAAACATAGATGTGGGGTGGGCACATAGACCCTCAAGCAGCAGGGTGCCACCAGACAGCATGTAGTAGCAGCAGTAGTTGAAATGATGTGCAAAGCAATATGTGTGGTAAAGAAACATTTGAAGCCCCAGGAATGGTACTGTAAGTACAGGGCATGGATTAGATGGAGAATGTAGTGTAGTGTGTTGTAATACCATCTTAGAAGAAGTAATAGCAGGTGGAATGCACAGAGAGCTGAGTTTCATCAAACAGTCTACTGCTAAACATTATGCTTGATTCCAGATCCAGTATGGACAATCTAGTTTGTGTGGTGCCCCAGGATATGGTTGTATTGGTGACCCAATCCACATCACCCCGACCAGTGATGGCAAGTTGGTTGGTGTTAGTGCAGTAGTGGTGGTCATAGAATACAGCAGGTGGCCTTCTGGACAAGATTGGTTTATTTATTATTTATTTATTAATTTCAAACATTTCACCAAGAAAGACATACTAAGCTACGTAACAGCTTGTTTACAGGTGCGTCTTGGGGGAAAGGGTAGTTGGAAATATATACAACATTATTTACAGTACATAATCAAATAATTGTACAATGAAATGCCAATTAACAATGGATAATAAACAGAGCAAAAACAACAGCAGTAATTAACAGTTACCTGCCTGCCTAGGAGCAGAAAATTCACAACCAATAGGGCCATCCATCAAAGGAGTAAGCAACACAATGATATGAAGAGGTGAGGGAGGGAGCAAGTAGAAAGGGAAAGAGGGAGTTTATGAGGAAGTGGTCAGAGAAAAAGGTTGAGGATAGGTAGGAAGAGGAAGAAGAGGGAGAAATATGGGGGGAGTGGGAGAGGGGGAAGGTGGGGAATCAGGAGGGAGAGGAAGAAAGAGGGTGCAGGTAGATCAGAAGAGTAGGAGTGGAGAGCTCAGGTGCAGTTGCAGGAAGGGGCGATGAAGTGTTGGAGAACACTAGAGAAGGAGAGGATGGAGATGGTGGTGTGGATGGGGAGAGGGAGGGTGTTCCAGAGTTTGGCAAGACAGAAAGAGAACTCAGCTTGACCAAAAGAAGACGGCCTAGATGGGAGTGCTAGGGTCCAGTAGCCAGTGCTACGAATGGAGTAGGAGGAACAGGGAGAAGAGGAGAGTAAAAATGTGAGGTAGGAGGGAAGGGAGCACAGCAGGTACTTGGCAGTAAGGGAGGAGCCATGTGCAAGCCATCTGGCTTCAAGAGAGGGAAAACAGAGTGAGGTGTATAGGTCACAGTGGTGGGTCAGTGGCAGGCAGTCAAGAGAAAACCAGCAAAAGGAGTGGTAGAGGGGGTCCATTCTGGCCAACGTAGACTTACAGTAGGAGCATTGCCTAAGATGGTATCTCCATAGTCGAAGATAGGGAGATGCCACATAATATCCCTAGATGCAGAAGGGTGACCTGGCTCTTATACTGTCTTCCTATTACCCTGTCCTGCTTCCTTCCCAGAACCACAAAACAGCAAAAAGACCTCTCACAGCCAACCATTGCTGAATATGCTATTGCAATGAAAATTATGCACATATTAGTAGAAATAAACTGACACACATACTGTGGCTGGAGGTATTATTACTTTAATTTTGTTAAAGCAGCATCTTCATTGAATAAACAGCCCTACATAGTGCCTTTGCAGACTTCATCAGCAGGCTCCCTGATGAAGCCTGCAAAGGCGCTATGTAAGGGTGTTTGTTTCATGAAGACACTGCTTTAATTAAATTAAAGTACTAATAACTCCAGTGATGGTGTGTTCGCTGCTTTATTTCTACTAATATATCCTTCCCAGAACCTCCTGTACTTTGGGAGCCCTGCACTGAAGTCCCCAGCAGTAGCCCCACCATTCTGAGGTTACCTGTTACATTCTCAGCAAATAGCTTGTACCTGTTTTATATGACCATTGATGGTGGATGCTGTCTCTCCTCAAGATCCTACCTCTGCTTCACTGGGCATACCTTAATCCTGTCATTGTTTCAAACAATGGTCCCTCTCGGTTGTGACCGAGTCTGTAAATGTCAATCCCTTGTGGCCTGGAACATTGTTAACTGTCATTAGGCATGCCAACTCTTTCCTTGAGTGTTGCAACCTGCTTGCAGCAATCATAGTATAACTCATCCATGACCATAGCTATAAATGCATAAATTCTGCAGCCTTTCCAATTTACTGGATGCAGTGCCATGGCTACATGACAAGTCATGCCAGTCATGTTGCTGCGTGACAACTCGCCCTGGACTCTTAGCTCTGGCGTGAATCAGTATCCTGCACAATTCGTCCCAGGACAATATACCCCAGATTAAATATTATAAAAAAACTCATGTGGGGATGAATTGTGCAGTGTGGCGATCCACACCAGAGCTAAGAGTCTGGGGCAAGGTGTCATGTAGCAAGACAACTGGGGCAACTTGACATGTCCCCCACTGCCATGGCCCACGAGTCTCAAATTCCGACTCTACTTTGTTTGAAAAAATACTTGTTAGCCCCTGGCCTACTCCCTTCAACTCAATTCTCACTGAGCAACCCCCCACTGGCCTTGCGTCTGTTCACTGCTAGCTCAATCAGTGTCTGGCTTACAAGGCTAACAGATCACAGAAGGTACTAATGAAAAAAGACAAGCTCTGATTCATTTTCAGTTTATATAAGGGTACCACAAGATTCAACATTGTTCATTGCTAGTTTAATGAATAATTCCCTAAATTTGTACTCATGTTGTACTATGCATTTATACGTGGATGATACTACTGGTCTGTTATGTGGCAGGGTTGATTGGTGAACTGACATCTGCAAAAAAGTTTTGACAATTTGCACAAATGGTATCATACAAATAAATTACTGATAAATACAAAAAAAGCACTCTGTATTATTTGGATTTCATAAAGTAATCAAGATCAATAAATTCTCGATACTCTCCTATCATGTCTTTAAACATCTAGGGTGTGAAAAGCTATGTTGAGTCTCTGCCCCCGGACTTTACCTGAAATAATGACAATGCCTCCCCTGGCTGCTCTACCTCCTGCTAAATTAGTTTCTTAAACCCACAGCACTCACCATGTACCTTGGGCTGTACTAAAAGCAATATGCTGTACCTTTATATGAGATAGCGTACAATTTGTAAATAGACCAATTACTGTTGTTTCTTGTATTTTTTTGTCTCTGTACATGTGTATCCATACTCTGTAACTATCTTTCTGTGTTGTCCTCCTGTCAAGATGTGGAACATTTGAAAAAGAGCATTTTGCTCAAAGGTTATGCCTGAATGATGAAATAAATAAAAATAAATAAATAAACATGTGCAGTTGAGTGGGGCGCTTTCTTCGTTTTTAAGCCCCCCACTGTGGCAGACCCCTTCAAATTCCTTAAAGCAGTCGCTTTTGGACACAGCCACCCAGCCCCATGCAATCTCCCGGTTTTATAAGCTTTTACAACTACACAATCCTCACTTTTACAACTACACGATCCTCAATCATATCATGGGGGATATGCTATTACCGGCTGCACAAACTGAATCTAACCCTCGAGGATAAAAAATGGAAAGGAGTTTGGCAGAGACTCTATAAGTACATAAAACAAGACCAACTTCGCTTCTTGCAGTATCGAATCTTGCACAACCTTTACTTTCCCCCCTCGTCTTTTCCAGGTGGGGAGAATGGCATCCCCTCTCTTTGCACCAAATGTGAGAAACAAGAAAGGATGCTTAAACATATCCTTTGGGACTGTGATTGTGTCACTCCCCTCTGGCAGGGAATTTGCGCTTCTCTGGATCCCGTACTGGGCGTTTAGTCTTACTTCACCCAATAGATTTGCTTGCTGGGCCACTTTCCTGGGGATATGCTAGAAGGCCACAAGGAATATATGTCTCTTATTTCAATAGTGGCGAAACTGGTCATTATCCGTCACTGGTTAGACTAGGATAGTCCTTCTCTAAGAGAATGGCATGAAGAGATACTTCAGGCTCTAGAGCTAGAAAAGCATATAGCCTTGAGGCACTATCACCAGACACCATTCAAGGATAGGTGGGGTCAGTTGCTGACTCTGATACCCATCTTACATAGGGGGGGGGATGAGCCCTCTGTTTCCTCAGATCAGGAGTTACGGTTGCCCAAATAATGAGAAGATGAATTGCTCCAGTCTCTGTTCAGTAAGGTTTGAGCTATAACTTGTTCGACATCATCACTAAGACTTTACATCGTATGCTCCGGGGGGGGAGGGGTGAGTGGAGTGGGAGGGTTGGGGGAGGGCTGTTAGTACTTATGATGCATAGGTTTAGATAGGTTTCATTTGTTAACACCAGGCCTTGACAGGCTGGATTTGTTTTCCTACTGTGTCAATTAAGGGGCCTTATATTTTTGTGGTTTTAGATCTCCACATCATTGTGGGGCAGGTTATCATGTACTTCCTGTAAAATGTGGGGGAGCTATTCATCTATGACATGTGTCTGTTATGCATAGTTTCTGAAAAACTTAATAAAGTATATTAAATTGAAAAAAAAGTAATCAAGATCAATGGCCAAATTAAGTTGTCAAATCTTGACACTCTAGTCAAAGTGGCTGGCTACACATACCTGTATTTGTGAGTCTGGCTGGAGTCAGACCTAACCCTGAGATATAAGTAATGTAATAAAAGACATAAATGGTTGAAGAACTGGGTTCCATGTGATAAGGGCAATTGCTGAACGGCGATCATCCTTATCGTGAGTGCTCATCGCCGAAATTCAATTTTGGTGACGTGCAACTGCAGTACCAGTAAAGACGGCACAAAAACATGGTATTTTTCTTAAAGGGGGCTGTAGCATCCCAAATCCGATTCTCAACTCAGGGGGTGCATGTCAGGGGATTCCGTGTAGAAAATTTAATAATCCCTTTCTTGGGCAGGGCACAACAAAAAGCACTGGTGCCCAATCATGAACTCTACATCCCCACCACCCCAAGCCAGCACCCACCCCATCACACCACAATGCCAGCTCGATGGCAACCTGTGGCACCACCCCTCACAAACCCTCTTGCCCCTTGCTCTGCGCGTTCGCTGCCACCCCCCATGCGTGTATACATGTGGGATATCCAGTTACTGTGTTGCAAACCATCCCCATCCGGTCACCCTCCCTACACTCTCACCATTGGGATAGTCACTGCAAGTGGTTCGCCATTTTGGTAGGTGCCCACATGCGGTGAGCCCTATACATGGTATACTGAAGAACTGTATTCAAATAGTATAACCTAGACCTGAAGACTAGAATTGATCCTCCCTACAGTTAACTAGAGTAAAGGGTGTATATGACCTGACTCCAAATATGAAGTTTATCTTTATGTGTGAAGGGGAAGGACCATAATCAGGGGCACTGGAAAATTGCGGACGAGATTTTCACGCTATTTCCACTACTTGATGGCCCCCCCGAGACCCCAGCGCGATATTGTGATCAAAACATAGTCTAGTCTTTAGTGGGAGGCAGGCTCCTTTCTTTTGTTCTCTGCTCCCTGCTGCAGTGTGGTTCGGCACTTAAGTGGCTCCTTGATGTGCCTTGTTCCACCCCTGAGGTTGTTCCACCCTGTCCATGGACATCACAAAGGGGGCAGAACACCTCAATGCATTTTAAACTTTGGCGCTTTTTTTTTCCTGTCCCCCCTCAGGTTCGCGTAAGCCCTTTAAATGCGGCTTGTTTAGAGGGGGGACAGGTACTTCACCTGCCTTACTAGGTTCACAGGTGGGAGTGAGACTCAGTGACCCAGTGACCCAGCCAGCCAGCCAGCCAGACCACCACCAAGGTGCCATGAGGAGTGAGGGGAGTGAGGAGCGAGGCTTCTTTAAAGGGACGAGGGACGTCCGAGTGAGCCATCAAGCCAGGTGCCAGGAGGAGTGAGGACTAGTGAGGAGCGGTGCTTGTTTACAGGGGCGACCAAGCGAGCCAGCCAGCCAGCCAGGAGCGAGCAATGAGGGAGACGCAAGGAGCAAGATAAAAAACTCCAAAAAGGCCTCTGCATCACTTTTTTTTTTTTTTTTTGCTGCTTGTGACTGCAGCTTGCCCTTCCTGCAACCAGCCATCTAAGGGATTGAAGGACTGCCCAGAGTGCCTGACTGAGCCTGGTAAGGTAAGAAAGACTGTTTAGTTTGGCATGTGGAGTGAGAGGCACAGGAAGAGTTTAGGAGAGGGCATAGTAGTGAAATTATGTATTTTTTTTTCTACAAGGGGCTGGGGATTGATCAGTTTCTTGTTGTCAGTCATTCATTGTGGTCAGGCCTGGCCAACTGATACATGTGCAATAAAAAAAAATTGTTGTGGCCTCGGGTGATGGTGGGCATGGGGTGGACGAGCAGGCTGGCCCAGAACAATTTTTTTCTGCATGTGTACCAGTCCACCAGGTCCGTGCCAAGCTCCAGTCACTTGTTGTTGATGGTTGGTGGAGGGTCGGGCCTGGCGGACAGGCCCACATGCAGAAAAATAATTATTCTGGCCTTGGGTGATGGTGGGCATGGAGCGGACGAGCAGGCTGGCCCAGAACAATTTTTTTCTGCATGTGTACCAGTCTGCCAGGTCCATGCCAAGCTCCTTTCGCTTGCTGTTGATGGTCGGTGGAGGGTCGGACCTGGCAGACTTGGCCCACATGCAGAAAAAAAAATTGTTCTGACCTCGGGTGATGGTGGGCATGGGGTGGAGGAGCAGGCTGGCACAGAACAATTTTTTTCTGCATGTGTACCAGTCCACCAGGTCCATGCCAAACTCCAGTCGCTTCTTGTTTTGGTTGGTGGAGGGTCGGGTCTGCCAGACTTGGCCCACATGCAGAAAAAAAAATTGTTCTGGCCTCGGCTGATGGTGGGCATGAGGCGGACGAGCAGGCTGGCCCAGAACAATTTTTTTCTGCATGTGTACCAGTCTGCCAGGTCCATGCCAAGCTCCTTTTGCTTGCTGTTGATGGTCGGTGGAGGGTCGGACCTGTCAGACTTGGCCCACATGCAGAAAAAAAATTGTTCTGGCCTCGGGTGATGGTGGGCATGGGGTGGACGAGCAGGCTGGCCCAGAACAATTTTTTTCTGCATGTGTACCAGTCCACCAGGTCCGTGCCAAGCTCCAGTCACTTGTTGTTGATGGTCAGTGGAGGGTCGGGCCTGGCGGACTGACCCACATGCAGAAAAAAAATTGTTCTGGCCTCAGGTGCTGGTGGGCATGGGGTGGACGAGCAGGCTGGCACAGAACAATTTTTTTCTGCATGTGTACCAGTCTGCCAGGTCCATGCCAAGCTCCTTTCGCTTGCTGTTGATGGTCGGGTGGAGGGTCGGACCCGGCAGACTTGGCCCACATGCAGAAAAAAAATTGTTCTGGCCTCGGGTGATGGTGGGCATGGGGCGGACGAGCAGGCTGGCCCAGAACAATTTTTTTCTGCATGTGTACCAGTCCGCCAGGTCCGTGCCAAGCTCCAGTTGCTTGTTGTTGATGGTCGGTGGAGGGTCGGACCTGGAGGACTGGCCCAATGCGGAAAAAAAATTGTTCTGGCCTCGGGTGATGGTGGGCATGTGGCGGACGAGCAGGCTGGCCCAGAACAATTTTTTTCTGCATGTGTACAAGTCCACCAGGTCCGTGCCAAGCTCCAGTTACTTGTTGTAGATGGTCGGTGGAGGGTCAGACCTGTCGGACTGGTACACATGCTGAAAATAATTGTTCTGGGCCAGCCTGCACATCCGCCCATGCCCACCATCACCCGAGGCCAGAACATTTCTATGTTTAAGAGCTCTAATTTTCTGTGTGCATTATTTAATTTCTGTAAAATTGTGCTATTAATTTAATTGTTATGTGATTGTGCGATCCTTTGTGTACTGTGCTCTGTTTCATGTGGTCCGTCATTGATAGTCGGGACGAACCCTGCAGACTGGTACACATGTTGGAAAACAATCTGTTCTGTGCCTCTTGTCTTGCCTCTACTTCCGTCTCTCTATCTATCCATCAGCAGTAGCCAGAAGAATTTGTTTTCCAACATGTATACCAGTCTGTGGGGACAGTCTCGACCATCAACGACAGATTTCTTGGTGTTGGATAGAAGGTATGTGCCTATTGTGGAAGTGTTAAATAAAACAACACACTATGCTTTCGTGTGTGTGTATATATATTTATTTAATTTGAATACAAAGGGAGAGCAATACACTAATTACATAATTTCATAGATATATACATAAAAATGTAGTAGTAGTCAAACATTAAAAATTCGTCCTCAAAAAAAATCATCATTGTACATTTCCAGTTGAGCTCGCAATCATGTCCGCACCACAAGCAAAGTGTCCACGGTTCTCACGGGAAGAAGCCAAAGCACGCCATGCTGCGTACTGTATCCAAGCCAAGGATCATGTAAAGATGTATCCAGAAGATCTTTATGAGGATGGAAGCCACTTGTTCTGCCGATTTTGCTGCCACACGATCGACTTTCTCTGGAAGCATATCACTGACATCCATATGAAGTCGCAGAGACACCTGGACCAGAAAGCAGAAATAAAGAAAAGAAATGAAGGTAAAAGCATTGTTCTATTCCTTTATTAATTTTGCGTTTATTGCTTTTTCCTGTTTTCTCCAGCCCACTCACTCATTCTTGTGGAGGGATGAACTGCAGGACACCCCCTATTACTAGCTGTCCCTTTACCTTGAGTCTTGTCCATTCTCCACCCCCATGCTCAGGCTTACCCCCCTGGGCTGCCGAGGGGGCTTCCCACTCCCTAACAGACATTGTAGACAAGACCTGGATTACCCCCCAGGTCAGGGCCATGAGAGTGGGACCCTCCCATGGGGCATTGGTGGTAGTGGGTGGAGGAACGAGTTGAGCCATCATGTTGGGGGCTGGTATTTTGTTTTTTTTTCCTGGGGGCATGGACGTTCAATGATGTCCAGCATCTGCCCTGCCCCCCTGAACATTCAGGCGTCTGTCGCTGCAGTACTACCAGCCTCTGCCAGGGTCCATCAAGCACCGTACACACTCCCCTCCCTCCCCTCAGAGAAGGACAGCATTCCTCTGGACACTCCATCCTTCTCCTTCTCCTTCTGGCCGGCCCTCCACCCTGGGTCTGTTCCCGAATCTGGGTCGCTGGTGTCATAAGCAGAAATCCAACCACTGCACCAGTGGGCTGGCCAGGATGTGCAATCCTGCTTACCCCCCTCGACATCAGGGATTCCTGAACCTGGGCTGCTGGCATGGCCTGAGGTAAGACAAGATGCCTCGGCCCTCTGTGTCACCAGGCTGGCTCAAACTGTTTTGTTCCACCTGCTTAGTATTTTGTTTTTCTTTACGTGCTGGTTTTGGAATGATAGACTAGTGACTATGCACAAACTGCATAAAAATATTATCTAAATTATGTTTTTTGTGTCTTCCAGGTGCTGCCAGTCATCAGCGACAACAAGCTCTCACAACATGTCTTGCCAGAGCAACGGCATCCTCATTGGAACAAAAGGAGTTTGTGCTGGACTTTATTCAATGTCTGACACGAGCAGATATTTCTCTGGAAAAGGCTCCAGCTTTTCAAGAGTTTCTTCAGAAATACACCAAACAAGGAGGAACACTTCCTGGACCAGCACAACTGCGCAGCACGTATCTGCAAGAACTATGCCTACAACATGAAGCTAACGTAAAGAAAGAAGTGGAGGATGCCAATGTTTTTATCTTTCTGGATGAAACCACAGACTCCTGTGGAGGCAGCGTGTTAGCAGTTTTGGCTCAGTCTTTGATTAAAGTTGGAAAACAGCCCATTCTGATTGGTGTGGAGTTCCTGCAGCGTGTTAACCATTCAACAATATCACAGGCTGTACTGAGAGTTTTAAATGCCAACTCTCTGAACTTCGACAAAGTACTTGCAGTTGTTTCAGACAGTGCAAGTTACATGCACAAAGCATTTGGTTCAGTTCTCTCTAGAGTACTACCAAACGCTGTGCATGTGACCTGTGTGGCACATCTTCTCAATCTTATTCTGGAAATCTGGGCAGACACCTTACAAGATCTGAACAGCATGGTAGCGCTTGTTAAGAAGGTGTTTTGTCAGAGCCCAATGCGCAGCCACCAGTTCCTGTCTTTTATGGAGTCGAAAGATAATGTGACTCCAAAGATACTGGTATATTCGGTCCTGACAAGAAGGTGTTCATGGGTCAGTACTGTGGACTATTTAGCTGAATACATGCCCATCATTGCTGAATTTCTACAAAGTGAAACATCAGGTGCAGCGACCCTCAAAAGGCTGAAGGACCTACTGAAGGACAAATTAACAGAGTTGATGACGCAAGCAACATTTGGCAAAGAACATTCAGTAGAGTTGGTTAGGCTCATTGAAGAGCTACAGTCCAACTCCAAGCCACATGGGCACAACATTTATTCAAAACTGCAAAATGTTCATTTCTTTTTAGACTTTTGCATAACAGCTGGTGCTCAGGAGTACAGGCCCCAGACTATGGAATTGTTATCCAGATGCCAAGTACAGGAACGTGAGGTCTGTACCACTCTTTTTCAGACTCTGATGCTGCAGAGCAGTGAAAAAATGACAAACATTGTAAGCCACCACCCCTCCTTGAACATTTTTGAAGCAGCAAGAGTCTTCGATCCCCAGCAGCTACCAACAGTGGAGAAGAATAAAACTGATTACACTGAACTGATCCCTGGACTGCTCAAGGTCTCAAACATGGAATGACATGCATACATGGCTGTAGCCCAGACAATTCCATCAGACTTCAACCTGTCAGAATGGTGGGAGGCACAGCATGTTGCACTGCCAGAGCTCGCTGCCATTGCCAAGCAATACATCTGGCTTCCAGTGAGCACAGCCGATGTAGAACGAACATTTTCAGTGTAGTCAGACCTGCTGAAGGACAACCGATGGACTTTAACAAAGGACAATGTAAAACTGCTTTTAATGTTGAAGTACAATAAAAATATATAGAGATTTTTAGAGTGGTTTCTGAGTGGCACTGAAAGGAGAGTGTGTGTAAGTGTACGTATGGAATAAAATTGCAGTATCTGCAATATGTAAGAAATTGATATTTAAAATGTTAATTATCTATATTGCTGGCCTTTATAGTCTAGATATATTGTTAAATAAAGTTTGGGCATTGTTAGAAAATTGATATTCTGATTTATTTTCAATGATGTAATTGATTGCCATATATAGCTTTCATTAAAGTTTGGTTATTTTGCATTATGTCTTATTTTTTTTTGGTGTTGTACTAAAAATTATATATCTGGAAACTACGCAAATAGGATGTCAAGGGCCCCTCAATTTCCCCTCAATAAATCTGAAAAATCCCCGCAATTTGGCCATGATTTTGCTGCAATTTTCCAGTGCCCCTGACCATAACTCACAAGTGGCACAGTCACACATGAGTTATGAAAGTCCTGCTGCCTCCTTGCAAGTGATGGTAACCTCTTTACTTTGAGTCAGACCAGTGCATATAATACTTCTACAGCATCATTGTAATAATTATAGCTTTTAATGCCAGTCTGGTGGCGCTCAGGGTTTTGGCACTGGATGCCACACCTCATGCTAAGCTGGTGACCCAAGTTCAGGAGCAAGCTCTGGTTATTGGAGGTCGGCAGGGGAGGAGAGGACTCAGCATCTGTAGGACTGCTCTCCTCTCCTGGGAAGGAAGGGGGGGCTTAGATCCCAGGTCTTGGGTGACTCCTGGTGGTGACCAGGGGTACAACCAGCCCTTGGGATTCTCTGTAAGGGGATTGTCTGTGGCAGTGACCTGTGTGCATGTGCAAGAGTGTGCATGCACATGCTGAATGCATTGCATGTCTGAGCCAATGGGGAGGGAGGGAAGAAAAGAACAAAGGAAAATGGCCCTGGCCCTTGGTAGGCGAAGGTGGGTCCAGTGGCCAACCCCCACACCTATTGTCAGGTCCTCTAGCATGTCTCAGGTGCTCCTCCCATTCTCTGGTCACCAACTAGATTCCTGAAAGGTCACAAAGAGGAGTCGGTGGTCCCACCAAGGGGGGCTTAGATCTGGGGGGGGTCGGTGGATCAGAGAAGCAGAACAGAGGTCCCCCCACTAGTAAGATAAGGCTGGAGACTTCAGGTGGATGGGATGAGCTGAACCAAGTGACCACACCGGAGAGAGTCTGAGTGGCCATAGTGGAAGCATAAAGAAAGTATAAAAAAATATATATAGCTTTTAAACCTGCTGTTTGAAGGCTTATGAAACGAACCTTCCAGATATCAATTACATCAACACTAAAAACAAGATATCATAATATCTTGAGGTTAGCTACAAAAATATCACTTATCTTGCCATTTTTATCACAGGTATTATATATTATAGTCTATGTACAATATATATATCTGTGTAATGACAAGATAAAACAGATGTATTTGCTAGTGACATCAGTAACAGCAACATATCAAAAGTATGTTGTTGTCACAATGGATAATTTTAAGATGACTGTCATCACAGTGTTATAATGATCCATCAGAGAGCAGCTTTGACAATGCTCATGGCATCACTATGCAAGTGCAGCATTGATGCCAGCTGTTAGTATCAAATAAAACAGAAAAATCTTCAAATGAACTGCAGATTTAAAAGCTATAACTTGAAAACTACTGTTGTACAGTATATATATGGAATATACAATAGCCTTACTTAAAACTGGCAAATTTATCATCTCTTGTGAGTGTGCAAGATTTTCATAACTCACCCTAAACTCATGAATTATGGTCCTCCCCATTACACTTGATGATAAATTGCATATTTTGAGCTAGTTTCTTGCATTGCATATGCAATAGAAATAGAGATAAACAGAATTAAATAAATCCATTTATTTGAGCTACTGTGAGACAAATTTCATTATACAATGACAATAACATTTCATTAACTCTGATTGGTCAGTGTGAGCTTGTTGCAGTGAAATTATCTGAGCACAATCTCAAATATAAATACATATGATTGTACAGCAGACTGAATAACCAGCCACAACCTCTGTTAACAGGAAAGTTTGATGTTTTACAATTTAAGTAAAGAAGCACAAGCTTAGTTTCATATAAAAACCTTATTTATTTATATTGTGGGGGAGGGAGCAACATTTTTATCATGGCTAATACATTTCACAGTTAAGCAGAGAACAAGTGTCAGGACATCTCCTTTACAGTGTGGGAACATCTATTTTATAGTATCAGTTTTACAGCTTTATTTTTATAAGGAAACACACCACATATGAATGCACTGCATCATGGGTATACAAATATCTAATTGCCTGGTATTGCATAACACACTACAGTGATACCAGACACTTGATTATGTGCATACCCATGGTGCAATGCTTTCACATGGGGAGTGTTTCCTCAAACAAAATAAAAAATAAAATAAAACTGTACAACTGATACCATAAAATAGATGTCCCTACACACAAAAGTGATGTTCCAACACTTGTTCTCTGCCTAATAATCATCTACATGTGCTCATTTTGGTACCCATAGTATTAATAAATAAGAGCCATTGTGTAATAGCAATTATGCATATGAACATCTGGGTTGTGTTGGGATGACCACACTTCTGAGTTGTTGGTTTCCAGCCTTTTCCCTGTGTCTCCTAGCACGACCCACACTCTGTCATGTATTATTGCTTAAATAATTACCGGCTCTGCCTTTTTCCCATAGGGAAACAGTGGCATAATTTGCCATTATAAAGGAGCGTTTATAACGGCAAACACGCGCACGATTTCCCTTCCTCTGCGCATGCTCATGCAGCAGCGCTACCAGCCATCAACACTATTTGCTTCCGTGTTACCGAACCACCAGAACAACTCGGTGGTAAGTCCTCTTCTTTTCTCTCCCCTTATACCCTGCACAGAAAGATGTGAAGAAATCGGGGGAAAAAAAACAATTTAAAATATAAAAATCTCAGCACCGCAGTAAAAGGACCGACCGTGGCATACACTGGCAGGAGACAAAGACCTCTTTATTTTATATAATTGCTGAGGCAAAAAAGGCAAACCCGGCAATCATATAAAATAAAAAATGGTTCGGGGGTGTCAAACTCGATTTTTACACACACCCTTGTTGTGGGATGCTTTTCACAAACCCCTCGGGCTTCGCCCTCGGGTTTATGTAGCATCCACAACTCGGGTGTGTAAAATCTCGTTACACACCCCGACCCATACTTTATTCTATATGTTATCCACACAGTGCTTATGTCATTTAGAATATTTGTCCTCAGTAGCAGTGCAAGCCATATTCAAATGCAAATAACTTTACAATGAAAAATGATTGCATGGTACTGTGAGTATGAAAGTTGTTCAGCACAAAAATATCTACTAAATGAGTAGTGTTTCATTTATTGGTACCTTTTAGATTTTTTTATGATTAGCAAAAAAGCAGAAAATTCTATTTTATTTTAATTTTGTCAACAAACGATTGTAAA
This sequence comes from Neoceratodus forsteri, assembly GCA_016271365.2. Lineage (NCBI taxonomy): Eukaryota > Metazoa > Chordata > Ceratodontiformes > Ceratodontidae > Neoceratodus > Neoceratodus forsteri. The sequence goes on along the minus strand of CM028133.1, from coordinate 742,677,042 downwards.
TAACTTTAAAATGTAAAATGATAGCATGGTACTGTGAGCACAAAGGTTGTTCAGCTCAAAAACATCTAAAAATGAGAGGTGTTTCATTTATAGATAACGTTTAAGATTTTTTATAATCAGGGAAAAAAGGGCAGAAAATGACATTTTTATTCACTTTTGACTAATAAATCATACTCTTGCACTTCATGCAAAACACTAGAGATGAAACTAAATGTTTTCAAACTTTTTTTACTTGTACATGGAATAAGCTGCATCACTTACATTTCATTTGAACATCAGGGCAGTCACTTGATCTTGCCAGATCCAAACACATCAGCTAGGTCTGCCAAACAACAGATCAATATATTGCTTGAATCAAGCATTCTTAATACCTGCAAGCTTCTAGTCTTCTTCAGTCTTGGCACAAGAGTCAATGTGAAGATACTGCAGTGAGGTGGTGGTGATAGGATGGGAAAACACTCAGCACTTTGCTACAATGGTGCATTAATGGGGACACAACAGTATACTAGTGTATATTTATAAGCTCTTGACAACAATCTGCTAGCCTATTTATCTAATAGACTGTATTATTAAAGTTATTGCTACAATTCGCAATTTACATAGGTTAATCTACTGCTCACACCACTAATTAAGTAATAATTCAGAGGAAAATATTTTATTAATGCCGCCACCTATAGCTGAATTTATTACCTGATTAGCTATGTCAGATGAGGGGCTATAATATTTTTATGTGTTATAAAATATTTAAGTAAATCCTGTGAAAGTGTATTTTAATTATGATGATTCCACAAAGTACAGAAATATTAATGCTGCACATGGAAATGTTTTAGTGCAATCTGTATAATAAAATTATAGTTACAACATCCTAGTAACAACTGATACTATAATATGCATCTGTTGATTGGATTGTTTGATTATTAGAATGATGAAATAATACTGCATTTCAAATGCATATTGTGTTGTATTGTGTATGCAGGCAAAAATGCTCAACAGGGTGGGAGGCATTGGACAATACCAGTCTGACCAAGGGTTTAATGATACCCAACGCCACAGGTAGAGGGCCTTATAGCCCCTGGATGGTCCAGTATTGCCCATACCACACCTTGGAGGGTATTATTGTACCTAGAAAATGAGCTAGTGAGTGAGAAAAAAAACCAGTTACATTTTTAACTTTGTTATAGAAGAAATTTAAATTAACAGTTTTTTTTTTACTTTTCACTGGTTCAGTACTCCTTCTTCTGGTATACCTGCCAGTAGAGGGCACTGCAGTGTTTGACAGGTGTTTTTTTTTTTCCTCAGTGGTGGCACTTGTTTAGTTCTTGTCTTCAATTCTTGGCTCCCATGGTCTGTCTTTGTTAAAGGAAGCCCTCAGTCTCCTCTCCCTTGCTCTGTTACCACCATGCTCCATTTTATTTATGGACCGCACTCCCCTTCCCCTGCTCCATTACCCTATGAATACAATGGGCAATTGCATACCTCACAACTCCTTGTTCTCCTGTACTGGGATTGTGCTGGGCATCTGTGCGCAGTTGCAAGTTGCAGATGAGATACAGAAGGATCATGGTTTTCATTCTTTTTTTTTTGTAAATAAATGTTGCAGCTTCTTTTTTTGTTTGTTTCTCTGAACAAACTAGCTAGGGTGAACAGGGGAAGAGCGCAAGACTAGCGCTTCAAGGAAGGGCCGCTTTTGTGTTTGTTCAAGTTCAAGTTTATTGAGGGAAAACTCCATTGAGCAAGCTCATTCATGAGGAGGTCCTGAGGAATGTATACAGACAAAGGAAATTACATACATAAAATCTTGGTACATAAATGTATATGGTACATGTAGTATATAGTGCTCAAAATAAGACATATAAAGGTAATATTTATAAACGTAACCTGGAGAAATCATTAAAAGTAGAAAAACTACTGTATAGCCAGAAAGTGGAACAAAAGGACATAAGGCAATTCTTGTGGAGGTTAGGAAGAAGTAGGCTGTTGGTTAACTAGGATCTGCAGCTTATCCTGTAAGGAGGGAAATGGGCAGACTAGGTGGGCCAAGTGGTCCTTATCTGCTGTCAAAGTCTATGTTTCTAAAAGCAATAGGTTGCATAAAGTGAAGAGAGAGTATAAGATAGGTGCAAAAAGGAGTGGAGAGGGAGAAGAGAGGGGGGATCTTGTAAGGGAGGAGGGGGAAGGTGGAAAAGTGCAGAGGAATGTCAAAAGTAAGGATGACTGAATTAAAGAGTAAATGGAGGGTGGGGAAGGAAAAGGAGAGAGATAAGTAGAATTAGAGAAGTAGAAGAATTAGGAAGGGGGACTGAGTTGTTGATATAACAGTCAACGGTCAAGTAAGGAACAGAAATAGCAGCAGGCATTTTTTAATTTGGTCATAGCAAAAGGTTTTAAAGAGATTGGCAGAAACAATGCTACAGAGTTTCAGTACAGACTAGAGCTGGTTCCATATAGTTGGAAGTGCGTATGACATGGCACATTTACCAAAGGAGGTACAAGTCCTAGGCACCTCTAGAAGGATAATGACAGACTTTCTAAGGGAATACAAACTGTGGGAGATGTGAATAAGGGATGTTATATAGCTCGGTAGTTTGATCAGGAGGATTTTGAGAGTCCAAGTGCCAGAGTGAATCAAACGTCTGGCAGTAAGTGACGTCCAACCGACAGCTGCATACAGATCACAATGGTGGGTTTGAAAAGGGGAGTTAGTAATGAACTGTAGTGCACATTGGTAGAGAATGTCCAATTTGTTCAGGTTTAAGACTGTAGTAGAACTGTAGGTTATGTGCCTGAACAAGCCTAGTTCTAATGTCAATAGGGAATAGGGACCTGTTTCTGAAGAAGAAACGTAATCTGGATTTTAACCTGCTGGTCAAGTTATCAATATGATTGCTAAAGGTGAGTTTATTATCTAGCCATATACCTAGATATTTGAATTTGGAGACAACCTCAAGAAATTCATCTAGAGAGATAACAATAAAGTCATTAAGCAGGTTTAGATAGGCAGTGGTGGTATTGAAAGTAAAAATCGTGGTCTTAGTTTTTTGGGTGTTAGGAAGGAGCTTTGCGTTAATAAGGTTCTATTCAAGTTGCCCAAAGTCAGCTTGTAGTACGTCCCTTACTTCAGACAGAGTTGAGCTAGAAGTGTACAGGACTGTGTCATCAGCAAAAAAATGCAATTTGGAATTAGTTATGTTATGGTCAAGATTATTGGTGTAAAGAGAAAATAGGAAAGGGCCTAAAATGGAGCCTTCTAGGACTCCCCTAGTGATTGGGAGGGAGACTGAAAATAGGCCATCAGCCTTAACTTTCTGAAACCTCCCTGTTAAGTAACTGGTAAACCACTGAGCAGTGGAGGGGGGTGACACCTAGGTTAATAAGACTACTGACAACTAAGTTGTGGCCTATGGTGTCAAACACCTTGCTGAGGTCTAAGAAGACTGCACCTGTGATCTTTCTGGAATCCAGAGCTGAAACCCAGTCATTAGTTACTTTAGCAAGGGCTGTGATAGTACTATGATTAGGACGGAAACCAGATTGAGCTGGATTGAGAAGGGAGAAGGTTTCAAAATGTCATTTTAGTTGGGAGTAGATCAATTTTTCAAAGATTTTGGAGAGAATGGGTGGGATGGAGATGGGCTTATAATTATTTAAATCACTTGGGTCGCATGATTTGAATAAAGGAAGGACACGTGCGGATTTCCAACAAGATGGAACTATGGCAGTGATGATAGAAATACTGAATATATGAAGTATGGGGCTGTAAGATGGAAGTAGCCTAATTTTAAGAAGAATGGTTCTAGTCCATCATCACCAACACTTTTCTTAGTGTCTAAGTTAAGAAGCGAATCTTCAACTTTTTGTAGGTGATTGGATGTAGTTGTGTAAGTAATGAGGTGAGGTGAGTTTGGGACATCAGGGATAGTCCTGGACAAAGGACAATTTGAAAGACCTGCATACAGAGAAGAATCAAAGGCTAAGCCAGCAGTAGCAAAATGTGAATTGAGTTCTTCAAGAATTTGACTATTGCTTTTGATGACGTTGCCATTGGTGTATATCTTTGTTGGATTGGAGGGAGCAGCCTGACGTCCTTCGATGGATCACATTTGCCTGTTCCAAGGTAGTGATATAGAAGTTTGATTTGGCAGTACAAATGCATTTAACACAGGCATTCCTTGCAGCTCTGAAGGCCTGCCAATCAGTTAGACACTTAGTATGTCTAGCTTGAGCCCAAAGTTTGTCAAGGTTTGTGAGCTCAGCCTTGAGGTCAGGTGTGAACCAGGGGAGAGAGGATTTATGTACTTTAGATTTGATGAAGGGGGCATGCTTGTTAGCCAGGATGGTAAGATTGTAATTCAGAGTAGTGACAGCCTCATCAGCCTTTTTAGCAAGATAGAGATCTTGCCAGTTTTAAGTTACCTAAGTCCGACAGATAATTCACTGCATTGAATTTGAGGTAGAACCGTTTAGGTATTAGCTTGGGTAGGTGATGACCTTTAAGTTCTGATCTTGTACATACTATAACCACATGATCACTCATGTCATTGTGGAAAACAGCAGAATGCAGAATTTTGTGAGGGTGATTAGTTAATATGACATTGAGCAGAGAACTATTAGCGTTATTTGCAGTATTGATCCTAGTGGGTCCATGTTAAGATCCCCAAGGATTATGATTTCATTATTGGTAGCAGAGGCTATGGATTTTATCATATTGAGGATGTCAGTGCCACCAGCAGGAAGGCTTGTAACCACCAATAATAGCGATACTTTCAGTGGAGGGAAGGTGGAGCTTCAGGGATATGATTTTGTACTCCTTGGGTTTGGATTTACAGCAGATGTCACTAGTAGTGTACAAGTTTTTAGAGTAGACAGCCCCCCCCCAGTTTGTGGTTTTATTTAAAAAAAATTCTGTTTGTTTTAGTGGGATTTTTTTTTTTTTTAGTAGCAAGGCATATTAGGACTTGGAGACAGCAACAGGTGACTGTGTCAGGGGGTCATAGTGATTATAGTTGGAGGGGTCACTTGCTAAGCAAGGAAAAAGCATGGCTGTGATTGTTTTGGGTTTTTTCTTTGAGTCGGGCACAGTGATTTCTGTTGTGCAATGGCACATTGGGCTGGCAGTTTTAATTTCCTGGTCTTTACTGATAGTTAATGTTTCATCCTGGCATGGATATTAACCAATCCGATACTAGGAAATCTATAGCCATTTTCTAAACTGTGCTGTATGTGATGTTATGTGTATAAAAAAACCTGTCTGCTTGCCCTCGGACTTTCATAGAGAAATGTTATACCTCATTGGGACTATCTTGTGGAGCAAAAAAATTGAGAAAAACAGCGTGTACCTCTATTCTGTCATTAAGACAACTAGTTGCAGCTGCTTCTGTAATCTTTGACTACTTTATTTATTTATTTTTATTTTATTTATTTGATAATCAGAAAGACCTTTGAGTCAGAGACTCATTTACAAACACTTGCCCTTTAATGCTAGAGTTAAGTTAAATTACATGGACCTTCTTTGGAATAAATTGTGTGTCCCTATGGGACGTATGATTAAGTCAGACCTTTTTCTGCATCTATGTTAAATTATTTAGCTTGGCCTCTATGGTATAGTATCCCTCGCTCTCACTCCTCACTGGCCCAGTTTAAACAATCACTGTCACCCTCGATTCATACACGTGCCACTCCTTGTTTGCTTTGGAATAATTTGCAAACTTGTATTTGTCTGTGGATGTTTCAGAAAAATCACTAGTTAATATGCAAGTCTACTCCATGTGGTCCTTTAGTGTATCATGTAGGTTCTATTCCTTTGGCTCCAGCACTCATGCTAGTGTGTATTGCATACTAGGACTTGAGAGTGTCTCAGTGGTCTTGATTTGAGTGAAGGAAAAAGTTGTGGGGCCCAGGGCTACTCTGTGGTTCTGCAGGTTGGGGAAAGGATATAAGAATGCAGAGGGGTAGAGAAGAATAGGCACTGTCCAGAATATGTAACTGTTTTCAGAGAACCATTCTTAAGGCTGGTTTGGCTAAACTGGTTTAATATAGCCATACCTAAAAGAAGGGTTGAACCCTGCTTCTCAGTCTTTTTTCACTGAAACGTGTGATGAGATATGAGACAAATGAGCAAAATATGTGACACTTCATCAAACATTGTACTGCAAGCTCAGAACACTATGGCTACCAGCACGCTAATTTTCTTAATGTTTGCTGATAACTGGGCATGCCGCATAATAGATTACTGTGAATTTCTGTATAAAAGTCTCAGTGGGAAATGTGGAATACCATTTTCCCCGTGTGGGACAAAGGAATTCTGAGAGGTAAAATGAGTGACGTACCTCATAATGTGCGACAGTTGAGACATATTGGATGAATTAATCTGTACTATTGAATCCAGATTGCTGCTGTAGATTGGGTTCTTGTATTAGTTCAGATTATGGGAATTGATATAGTAGGATAACCCAATTCTATGTCATAACGGCAATTGCAGAACAGCAATAACAGTTAGGGTGAGTGTACATCTCCGAAAATGAATTTCAGCGATGCACACTCGTGGCGAACAGCAAGAGGGTGCCCGAGATCTAGGGGATATCAGGGCTGGATTAAGGCATAGGCACAACAGGCCCGGGCCTAGGGCCTCATCTGTCAGGGGGGCCCTGGCCCCGTTTATTCCCTTTATTCGCTTTTTTTTTTGCTGCTTTTTTTCTCTCACATTTTAGTCGTCAAAACAAAATCATTGAAAATGCTTTTTCAAGGGGATCGAAGCATGTAGTAGTGTCTAAGTAAAAAAAAAATGAGTGCACCGCAAGGCGAGAGGCACATGCCGCCGCATTGAGTCAGGTGGTGCTTTTTGGAGATTCAGATTGGAGGAGTCACGTGACATCTGTCCGTGTGGCCAAGAGTTTTGCCTTCCCAAGTTCCCGCCACTAAGTGCCATAGTTTTCCTCTCCAGTGAGTCGTTGTTCACGTTGGACTCAAGCGGCAAAATCGCAACTTGAAGTAGCAAGATTCGCATAGGCAATTTGTACTGTGGAGGATTTGGGTCGGGGATTCCAGTTCCCATCCTCACAGCTGGCTCAGTAGCCACTAGCCTAGCAGAGCAAAAAAAACACGTCCCGTCCCGAGACTCCCGACCCGATCCATTAATTATTTCAAATTTGGTGAGGGTGACAGGTCTTCTCGACTCGAATTCATCAGCAGTCCGACCGTGGTGACAGGTGACGTCCGACTGGCTGGATTGGGAGGACAAACTATCAGCTGATAGTTCCTGAAGGCTGTAGCTGTTTTTCACCATCATCGTCGAGCCGGTAAGGTATACCTGTCAGTACAGCAAGCATTATGTATGACTGGACAACTTGGGAAGTAGACAGTACTCACACTGTAATCACAAATTATAAGATTTATTATTTCCATTTTAGTGTACACTTCATAACAACTGATTGCAAAATAAATATAAAATATCAACAAATGCAATATTTTCTTTTCTTAAAAGTAAGAAAATGCATAAGCGTTGTAACCAAGCACAGTACAGACAAAGACTTCTTTAATCTTTAGCACTGTAGGTGTGAATGAAACTTGGGGGGGGGACTAAAGTTGGGAGAGCTGCAATCCCCATACATTTAAAGACACCCTTAGTTTTGTAGGTAGGTGTGGGTGAAGCAGCAAGGATAAAATTGAGGCATGCACCTTCCTTCATTCCAGCATGAATCATATATAGAAAAAGTGCCTTATTTGGCAGCTAGAGTGCAACTTTGCAGGGATAGTGCTGGTTTAACAACACCATTTGCCATCTAGTAGTTGGCTCAGTAACCCAGTTTCCCTAGAGAGGGTAACTACAAATAAAACTTCCAATTTCCAGAGCCAATTCCCACTAATTGGAAAATGCAGCCATCTTTTGCAGTGGTGATCTATAGATAAAAAAAAAAAAACAACTGCAGTATACTCTTGATAGCCTACCTTCCCGCAGCAACAAAACTAGCATCCCTGCTCCCGTAACACCCCACAAGTCTTAAAAAAACATTTAACTAGCAACTAGTCCTGCCAGTATTAACAGTGTGAGACAGCACCTACAAGGTACATCACTTTTTCCATGTGGGATGGAGCAATTTTTTTCTTGAATGGAAAAATGCTGCATGTGCCTCCTAATGTGGGATAGTTGAGATATCTATGTGCAATGGTTAGGTTAGCACTGTTGGGTGTACTGAGTTTGAGGAAAAGGGGCTGACATAGAGCCAAGTGGATGAGCTGTCAGGGGCTGCGAAGCCATGAGTGGTGACTTTGCTCAGATGTCACAGTAGGGCTGTGAGATGGTGAAGCATGGCTCTGTTAAAGTGATAGAAGGGCTTTGAGAGTTTGGATGACTCTGGGTGCCACAGGTGGGCTGTGATATACTGAGGGTGACTTGGGATGCTGGGGTGAGACTGTTTGGCTGCAGGAGGTGTAGCTGCAAGAGTGCAGTCGTCTACCTAGCTGATATACCAGGGAGATGCTGTGAGAGTGCAAGGAGTAACTGTTTATTGACTGCCGGGGGGTGGGCACTAAGGGAGCAAGGGCTGATTGATTGGCAGTCAGGCTGGGGGGATATGAGACAGGGAGGGGTGATTGAGTACTGTAGTGTGCTGTAAGAGTGCAAGGGATGACTTTTTGGTGCTGACTGCTATTAGAGGGCATGGGGTGACAATTTTGGTTCTGGGGACTATGAGAGTTCAGGGTGGGATGTTTTGGTGCTGGGAGCTATGTGAGGGGAATATATATGACTGTTTTGGTGCTAGAGGCTATGAGAGGGTGAGGTCACTATTTTGGTACTGAGTGCTGAGGAGGCCAAATGGGTGGCCATTTTAGTGTTAGGGATGTGAGAGTGTAAAGGGCTGTTTTGTACTGGAGATGCGAGAGGGTGAGGGTGACTGTTTTGGTGCTGGGGCTGTAGGAGAGTGAGAGGTAACTGTTTTGTTGCTGGGGCTGTAAGAGGTGAGACGTGACTGTTTTGTCTTTGAGGTTGCAAGGGTGATGGCTGACATTTTTCTGTGCTTCTGCTATAGGAATACAAGGACTGGTGATTTGGGTGCTAGGAGCTATGCCAGGGCGTGGGTGACTATTTTGGTGCTGGGGGAGTAAAAGGACATGGGATATAGTTTTGGTACTAGGGCTCTATGAGAGTTCATGGGTTAACTGTTTTGATGCTGTGGGAGTGAGAGTGGGAGGGTACCATGAGACGGCAAAGGGTGACATTTGGTGCTGGGGAATGTACATATTGAAGGGGTGACCATTTTAGTGTTGAGGTTTTGGGATGGTGAGGGGGCGGTTCTGTGCTTTGGCTATGAGAGAGTGGATGGGCTGTTAAGGCATTTAGAAGGGGTGAGAATGAGATTTGATGAAGGGTGTCTCAATTTGAATGCAGATGACTGTGAGTGTGTGCAGATTGATTTCTTGGGTATCAGTGTTTTTGTGTGTGTGTTGGGATAAGGACGAGGGACTGCTGTGCAGCTCTCTGTTGATGTGTGTGTAACATACAAATAGCAGGCTTTGTTGGGTCTAGTCTGCCAATACTTTTTTAAAAATTGTGCTGCTGGTTTTGAAACACCACTGTTATCTTCTAAGGAATTCTGTCTCCATTTGGTTTTGTGGATGGAATACCCCATACTCCATTGGTTGCTCTGTGCCCTGCCCTGATCCTTGACTCCTATTGTAGTACCTGATCTGCTGCCTATAGGATAGGGAGTTATATGACACTGTATCTTATTGGTGGAAGGAAGAATTTTGGTCCAGAATGAAGGTGAAATTAAAACTCTCTACTGAAATCATGATAATACATTCCAAAGCTATTGCACAAGTATATCGTGTACCTGGCTTCAGCTTATTACTCACACCTATCCCCAAATCTTTTCCTTGTTTGTGTTACCCACTGGTACCCCACAGGAGGGGTTGAGTTGCAACCCCCTATTATTCCCCCCAAGTGTAGTACCTTACACTTTTCCACATTGAATGAAAGCCACAATTTCTCTGTCCGTGCTACTGGGCACAGATCATCATTGAAGCACATTCCCTCCCTCTCTCCCTTCCTCCACTGTGTCACCCGTATATAGCAGCAGTAGGACCTGAGAGAAGATTACAATCTGTGCTTTTACCCACAACTTCCTGCATAGCTCATGGATGTTGTCTTCCTAGCATTACCCCTGTATTTTACACCTTGGAACTTCAGTGTCGGCTCCATGTTCTGCTGGAGAACACTAGATCTTGCATCTCTGTCTGTTAGATCTTGTCTATACCCCTGAGTTTGTAAAAGACTGAGATGATGCCCCCTGCAGTCTCCCTTTCTCCAGGGCAACATGTTAAGTGCCTCCAGTCTCTCCTCAGAGCTGGCTGTAAGCACCCTGAGTCCCAGCAGGTGCTGGTCCCTCAATCATACAGGCCCACGGTAAGGAGCTGTGGAGGTCATCAGTCTTTCAAATGTCTTGTTTTTTTTTTTTTTTTATGTATTTAACTCCCTGTATAGTATTAAAAGATCACATAGAGGACATCACAGGGCTGGGCAAAACCTTCACACTATTTACCATAGTGCCAAAGGAATACTCACTAAGGTATGTTCAAGGGCCCTAAACGACTAACCTTGCTGGGTGCCCTCAGAAACATAATGCTGACTAGGTTTATCTTCCATACCTCTGAACATTTTGGTGGCCCTGAATTGCACACTATCGACTGCCCTGATGTTCTTTTCTGTATTAAACAACCAAAAACTGCATACAGTACTCCAGGAGGGATCCAACCACGGCCTTGTAACGTGGCTAAATTACTTAAGCTACTGTACTGGTCGCCCCTCTTTTGATGATCCCTAGCATTCTTCTGGCCTTTTTAATTATTTATCTTTTTTCCCCCAGTTTTTGCCCACCCACCCTCACATCCTTGGCATGCATGCGTATAGAAGTATGTGCACACCATGCACTGTGGGGCACCCCATCCTACCGGTCACCCACGCCTGCCTGCTCCACAACTGGACTGCCACCCAGTGATGGCAGGACTGTGTGATGGCAGGACTGTGGGAGGGTGATTGACCCTCCCAAGGAGAGGAGAGCTGCCACAAAGCAACTCAATCCTGCTCTGACCCCCCCCCGAGCTCAGTCCCTGACAACCAAAGGTCATTCCTGAACCCGGGTCGATGGCATAGCGTGAGGTAAGGCAGAAATGCCTCATCTCTCTGCACCACTGGGCCAGTTCTTCTGTCCCTTTTGACAGCAGCTGCACACTGCTTGTTATGCTGTCCCTTGTCTAATGTGTCTCCCAGCTCCTTTCCCTCCTCCACTGCACTGCAGACAGAGGAGACCCACACAGTGTTTAGGAAAGGTCATACCTGTATTTTTCCACCCTAAGCCTATCACCTTGCATTTTGCCACACTGAATCTGAGATTCCAGGAATCAGGCCATCACCTAGCTTATTCAGGTCCCCTGAAGTTTGTCCCCATCCTCAAGAGTGTCCATCACCTTGGTCAGCAGAGTGTCATCAGTAGACTTAAGCTGCCTGGTTGAGATCCCAGCTTCCAAGTCACTGATGAAAATGTAGTACAGCAGTAGCCCCGCATCAGTCCCTCAGAGATACCACTGAATACACCCTCTACTTGGAGTAGTGCCCATTCACCACAACCTTTTGCTTCCACCCCCCCAAGTCAGTTAGCAGTTCAGCATGCGATGTCTCATGTACACTGCACTGGTGTACTATTTCCAGAAGCTTGTTGTTGTCAATCAAATCAGAGACATTGCTGAAGTCTAGATACACAAGGGGACACACTTTGAAGATAGAGGGGGGCTGTTCAAGGGCAATGTGAGGATGTATTTTTTCACAGACCAACAGCCTATTTCTTCCTACCCTCCCACAAAAATTGCCTTGTGTCTGTCCCATGCATTCTTGAATTCTCCCACAGTTTTAGACCCCACAACTTCCTCAGGAAGGCTGTTCCATGCATCCACTACCCTCTCTGTGAAATAATACTTCCTCACATTGCCCCTGAACCGCCCTCCTTCTATCTTTAAATCGTGTCCCCTTGTTCTTGCAAGTCTCTTTTTCTGAAAGATGCTACCCTCTTGGACTTTGTTGATTCCCTTGAGGTACTTGAAAGTTTCTATCATGTCCCCCCTCTCCCTTCTTTCCTCAAGGGTATACATATTAAGCTCCTTTAGTCTCTCCTCATACGGCTTCTCTTGCAGACCCTGCACCATTTTAGTTGCCCTCCTCTGGACTGCCTCTATCCTGTCTATGTCCTTGCGGAGATGGGGTCTCCAGAACTGGACACAGTATTCCAGATGGGGTCTCACCAACTGTCTGTACAGAGGGATAACAACTTCCTGTTTTCTGCTGCTGATGCCTCTCCCTATACATCCCAGTATACCCCCAGCCCTCCCTACTTCCTTCTCACATTGCTTGCTAACCTTAAGGTCATCTGATATGATTACCCCCAGGTCCCTTTCCTGTTTTGTTGTTGTTACTACCTCCCCACCCATTGTGTATTCTTCCCCTGGGTTCTTGTTTCCCAGGTGCATTATTTTGCACTTCTTTGCATTGAATCCTAGCTGCCATACGTCTGACCATTCCTCCAACCTTGCCAAGTCCCTTTCATTCTTTCCATGCCTCCTTGTGTATCAACCCTGTTGCAGATCTTTGTGTCATCTGCAAAAAGGCATACTTTTCCTTCCAGTCCCTCTGCAATGTCACTGATGAAGACATTAAAAAGGACTGGACCCAATACTGAACCCTGTGGTACCCCACTGGTAACCGCCCTTTCTTCAGAGTGGACTCCATTTACAATTACCTTCTGTGTCCTGTTGTCCAGCCAATGTTTTACCCAGGCTACCACCCTGGGACCCACTCCTGATCCTGATTGAATCAAGTATTTTATGTCTTGGCTAGACCTCCAGCTGGCTTCTGTCTCAGTGCCCAGTGTACGCACTTCATTAAGTAGGTTGGGCCATTAAGGGATGGTCCTGCCACTTTTGGCACATGTTCTTCAAGCCCATGATGGTGTTTGTCCCTTTACCTTTAGGTCTTCCTGGGAGACCACTATAGTTATATTACCTGCATCTCCTTTCTTCATCCTCTAGGCACTGCATACACAGAAGTGTAATCTTCCCTGGCTAGTAACATTTTTTTGGTCCAGTTCATTTTGTGCTTGTGAATGATGGGGGCCTGCACTGTCAGACCTTTTAATATCTCAGGTTTGTGTACTAACTGCCTCAGTGCTATTCTGAGACCAGCCATAGACTGTCAGCTACAGTACTTCTGGACATGCCCCACAGCTCACCACATTAGAGTTTGTACTTTTTTTCAGTTTTCCATTCTTTGGTAACTGGATAAGGTACAATGTATACAAAGCCTGTTTTCTGGGGATGGTGTCTTTTGAACAGTGGAGAATACTTTTTGGGGTGGGGAGCACTTGTAGGTAGGTAAACTTGTAGAGAGTTAGTGGTAAGTGATCATAAGCTTGGTGTATTTTCAGTGACAAGATTCTTTGTTAATGTTTGTATTATAGATAATACTGTAGAAAGATGGAGTCGAGCACAACGGAAATATCTAAGTGGGTCACAGAAGCGTAAACGCGTTAGGGATCAAGTAGAAAAGAGAAACAAATACTAGCAAAGGTTCCAAAGTTAACAGATTTCTTCTTGGCATCAGGCAGCAGTGCTAGAGATAAGGAGGTTGTTGGTCAGCATTGTCAGGGTAGCAGTGAGGAAGGCGGTAGAAATATAGACAACCATGTGTCAAAATTTGCAATGGAAATGATGGATGCAGGGCACTCTGAGGAAAAAACAAGCAGCGTTGTTTCTACATGCCAAGTCCAACAGATCACAGATGAAGAAGTCGAAACCAGTATTTACCATGAGAGTCCTTTGGAAAGCAGCCCAGCGGTTACTACATGCCATGGGGTCACAAAGGGTCACGTTGTCAGCACCATGTGCAATCTAACTTCATTTGACAGCAATCCAGTGGTTCCTACAAATACAGAAGTTACTGAGAAACAGGTTACTGATACTTGCCATCAGATTCAAGTTGAAAGCTCCCAAAAACACAGCTGTACAGCAATGACCCAGCGCAGGGACATCTGTATGTGAAGAACTTAGGAATTATTTCATAGATCGTGATGTTGACAGAACATATGTGACTTCTCCAAGTCCATGCGTTTGTACCCAGATAAGAAGCGTTATTTATCCAAGGATCTTTCTCTAGAATCATGTTAAATGGTGAATGTAGGACACGGATTGGCTGATTTATTCTCCTTCAACTGGAATGTCTTCTGTTATGTCTGTAAGCTCTTTTCAGTGAGGAATACTGCATTCTCACAGTCTGGTTTCAGTGACTGGAAAAATGCAAATTGTTGTGTAAATGAACATGAACACAGTCATGATCACAGGATGGCATTAATCACACTGCATAACAGGAAAAGAACCGTAGGACTTAATTGATGCTGAAATTGTAAAACAATATCAGAATGAGTATCAGTACTGGAAAAATGTACTGAAACGTGTCGTTGTTGTGGTTCGCTTCTTGTCAGAACGTGGATTGGCTTTTAGAGGTGACAATGAACTACTGGGGTCTCCAGTAATGGAAACTATTTGGCAATTTAAGAGCTTATTAGCCAATTTGACACTTTTCTAGCTGACCACATAGCAAAATTCGGCAATGCTGGAAGAGGACGACCATCATATTTGTCCTCAACCATCTGCAATGAATTCATTGACCTGATGGGTAAAAACGTGATGCACACTATTGTGGAAGAACTAAAGATGGCAAAATACTATTCCATCAGTGTTGATTCGACACCGGATATTTCTCATGTGGATCAGCTGACTTTCATTGTTAGATATGTCAAAGCCGATGGAAATCCAGTTGAACGTTTTCTTAAGTTCATTCCAATCCATAGTCATACGTCAGAAAATCTTGCAAACACAGTGATGTCTGTGGTTCAGGAATTGGGCATTGAAATAAAGGATTGCAGGGGTCAAACATATGATAATGCGAGTAATATGGCAGGAAAATATAGTGGCCTACAAGCCAGAATAAAAGAACACAATCCTTTGGCGGACTTCATCCCTTGTTCTGTGCATTCCTTAAACTTGGTTGGGTCCTGTGCTGCTGAATGCTGTTTAGAGACTGTTTCTTTTTTTGGATTTCTTCAGGCACTGTACACATTCTTTTCAGCCTCCACACATCGTTGGCATATCATGAGGCAGCAGTTGCCTAGTGAGGTGAAAGTACCAAAGTCACTTTCCGTTACTCGATGGTCTGCTCGAGCAGATGCATGCAGTGCCCTGTTTGGTGGCTATCAACACATGAAGACTGCATTACAGAACATGGCTAACGATCCTTCAGAAGGACCAAGCACAAGGATGGAAGCTGAAAGTCTGGCAGAGAAGATGGAATTGTTGGAAACTGCACTAATGACAGCCATTTGGAATTCAGTATTACAGCGCCTGCATGCCACAAGTAAGAGTTTACAGAAAGTAGGCATTTCTTTGAAGATGGTAGTGGATTTATATTCATCTCTAACAGGATTTCTCCATGAGATATGCAACAATTTTGATGAGTATGAAAGGAAAGCAAAACGTTGGTTGACCTGGAAACATCATACCAAGCAGACATCCGTAGGCAAAGGCATCGCAAATACATGTTTGACGAACCAAGAAATGAAACAACATTAACAGGTAGGGAAAAATTTCGTGATGAGACATTTTTTGTTGTAATCGACACATTAAGTGCTGCCCTGCAGAAAAGAAAAGACGCTTATGATATATTACAGAAAAAATTTGGAGTGTTAACAGACTTTCCTCATCTGAATGTAAATGAGATAAGGAAGTGAGCAGAAAGTCTAGTTGCTGCATACCCTCAGGATTTGGAGGAGTCGTTCACTGATGAATTTATACAATTCACATCATTTGTTTCTTGTGAAGAAGATAAAGATGTTCTTAACCTGTGTAAACTTTTGAAGGCTCGAGGACTGGAGTCAACATTCCCAAATGTGGAAGCTGCCTTTCGTATTTATTTGTGCACACCAGCTACAAACTGCAGTGGAGAACGGTCATTTTCAACCTTGAGTAGAGTCAAGAATAAATTAAGGAGCACCATGGACCAGGACAGACTCAATGCCCTGACTATTTTATGTATTGAAAGTGAACTGGTTAAGACCATAGACTTTGATGATCTCATCAGTGATTTTGCCCAACTTAAATCAAGGAAGAAACAAATGTAGGCTGACTAAAGCACTATCAAACATCGTAATTCTAAAGGAGACGACATAAGCTATCTGACAAGACTACCAATACCCTGAGCCAGAGAACAGTGTAAAATGCCACAACTCAAGCCTGTGAGCCCAGTGAAGCACACAAAATAGCACTGGTGCTACAAAGTTCTCCTGCACTTGGAGATGGAGACGACAGAAGCTGTCTGACAAGACTGATGCCAGTACCCTGAGCCAGAGTACCGTGAAAAATGCCACAACTCAAGCCTGTGACCCCAGTGAAGCACTGCAAGAAATGAAGAGAATAGCACTGGTGCTACAAAGTGCTCCAGCACCATGAAATGCAGACGACAGAAGCTATCTGACAAGACTGATGCCAATACAGAGCAAAGGCCGATGGCACATTTATAAGGTAGAAAAAGAAATGGGCAGACTGGATGGGCCTTGCGGTCCTTATCTGCCGTCAACTTCTATGTTTCTATGTTTCTAATACCCTGAACCAGAGAACAGCATAAAATGCCACAACTCAAGCCTGTGAGCCCAGTGAAGCACACAAAATAGCACTGGTGTTACAAAGTTCTCCAGCACTTGAAGATGGAGATGACAGAAGCTGTCTGACAAGACTGATGCCAATATCCTGAGCCAGAGAACAGTGTAAAATGCCACAACTCAAGCCTGTGAGCCCAGTGAAGCACACAAAATAGCACTGGTGCTACAAAGTCTCCTGCACTTGGAGATGGAGATGACAGAAGCTGTCTGACAAGACTGATGCCAGTACCCTGAGCTAGAGTACCATGAAAATGCCACAACTCAAGCCTCGACCCCAGTGAAGCACTGAAAGAAATGAAGAAAATAGCATTGGTGCCAAAGTGCTCCAGCACCGTGAGATGGAGACAACAGAAGCTGTCTGACAAGACTGATGCCAGTACCCTGAGTAAGAGTACAGTGAAAAATGCCACAACTCAAGCCTCAGACCCCAGTGAAGCACTGCAAGAAATGAAAATAATTGCATTGGTTCTACAAGTGCTCTAGCACTTGAGATGGAGATTTACAGAAGCTGTCTGACAAGACTGATGCCAATACCCTGAGCCAGAGAACAGTGTAAAATGCCACAACTCAAGCCCGTCAATGAAGCACTGCAAGAAATGAAGAAAACAGTGTTGGTGCTACAAACTGATCCAGGCAGCCAGCACCAACATATGAAGACAGAAGATGTCTAAGAAGATTGATGTCAATAACCTTAATCTGTACATGGTGAGTGGTGAAAAACTTTTAATTGATGAATCTAAAGGATAACTTCTGAACTTTTATGTATATTTTATTAGTGTTTACAATACTGATTATTGCTATGAAGATAGTTAAAATATTCCTGTAATCCTACTAACCAGGTAAATACAGCTTTTAACTGTCTTTCTTGACCTCTCGGTCTTCTGGTAGATTGAACTGATATACCATGCGGAACAGCGGGTTGAAAAGGTTGTTTCAGCGTGAGATGCAAGTCATTCTGTGTTTAGGGGACCATTAATAATTTGAATTGCTGTGGATATTTAGGTTATTTATTTGCAATGTTTTTTTAATTACATGCAAGTCTGATAATGGATAATTACATATATTTTTTTCCTTGGACTACTATACAGGCACCTGTGCCTAGTGGGCCTTATCCAGTTACCAAATAATTTCATTTATGAACAAAAAAAATGGAAAGGAGCGGGGCTTGGCATAATGGGTGGGGCTTGCTAAAAAAGGGGGCGTGACCAATAGAAAGGGGGCCCCAGAGACCCCGATTTCCCTCAGGCCTAGGGCCCCATCGAACCTTAATCTGGCCCTGGGGGATATTGTTTAATGCAGGGGGCTTTATCCCCACATTCCCCTACTAATGGATTCTCAACTCCAGGTGGGTGAAATAATTAGACAATAAAAAGCTCCCTGTCGGCAAAAACAAAACCGTGCCGCGCCAGACCCGAACCCTGCACCTCCCAACCGACCACCCTCCCCACCACGCCAGTGGACTAGCTCTCTAGCTGCCTGCCACATCCCCCTACATACCTTTCCTCCCTCCCCACCTGTATATGTGCATACTTCTGTCTCTACCGCCCACCCCGCATCCCACGCACTTCGCCAGGTAGCCATGAACACAGGTGCCGTAATTGAGTTACCGTTTTTGTAGGCATTCAATTGCAGTCACCTTGTTCACAGGATACCAGATGACCCATAAGAGACTGGGGGTGCCTCTAATGTTGTTCCACAATAGCTTCTGTCTAGATGGTATTGCAGCTAATTTACCTAAATTGGTTTTAGTGGTTTAGTGTAACTAGAGTGTTTTTTTTGCAGTACCAGTCTCTAGACTAGCCTATGAGGTGGTTTGCTGATTGATTATCAAAACCAGTTCTGTCATTCAAACAGTATGGATGCTAACCATTTTAGACACTCAGAAAACAGTTAAAACATTCAAAACAGTTTAAAATTCCCAGTCTGGATAGGGCCTTCGAATGATGAAAGGTTCACTGAGAATATTAATGATTTCTTGTTTGTCTCTGATCATTTCTCTGATATGATGGAGATGGATAATGTTTTTGTTTTCACCTTTGTCATGAAGGGACATGACACCATTCCATATTTTCTTGTATACTTGTTGCCCTGAAATATATACAGTAGCTAGCCTTGTCTTTTCTAGACTCACTAACATATTTATTTCAGAGCTGCCTGTAGGTAACTAAATGATTGATTTACTTTTTTAATATCTTACACAGGTGTTATCGTGCAGTTGCACAATGTCTACTAGTATTAAGTATGTGCATAATGCATGTGTTATTTTAATTATCATCTAGGCCCCATGTTCTCGAAGAACGTTTTTTAGCTAGGTTGGCTAATAAATAGATTTGAGCCGCTGTGGTAATAGAAATAGAGACTTCAATTTATTAAGAGGAAATGAAAGGTACTACTCATAGGGGTGAGGAGTCTGACAAACATATGTACCATGTGTAGGGACATTATGGACAGAGAAAATACGGAAAAGAATTTAGGAGTAATTGTGGACCATAAGCTGTAGTCAGACAGGCAAGTGTAATGTAATTCAAACTGAGGGGTTGGGATAGAATAAGTTGAAACATTAAAAGACATTACTTCATTTAGTGGGTGGCTAACATGTTGAATAGCCTACCCAGGAAGGTTATTAGAAGTAGCACTGCTCTGGCTTTAAAAGCAAGACAGACAGATCCCTGAAGAAGAATAGTATCCAGAGTTACACAGTACAAGTTGGGTAATATTTTGACTATTAAGCTTGGATGTGTGTCCTTACTTAAAGTGAAAAGAGTTATGGCCATGTGGCAGGAGGGGCTGACAAGGCAGACCATAAGTCCTTTCAGTCATCACAATACTATGTTACCACTTGCCTTATTTCAAAAACTTGCCTTAAGAGTCCCCCCCCCCATATCCCCCCATATTTGTGGTCCTCAGTTTGGCACTGGCTGGATTTTCTAAAGATCAGAGACTTTGCACACTATTTTTTAAGACTGCAACAACATTTTAATGTGCTTTCATTGGAAGACAAATGCTTTCTCACAATTTAGGGGGGTATCAGTAAGATTCAGAGTTTTCTTTTAATTGTGTGATGTCATTTTAGACTGTCTGGATGAATTTATTTCCAAGCAGAGCTTTCATATTTTCTAGCTGTCTTTGAAAATAATGTTTAAAGTTTAAATCCTGTTGAAATCTTGCCCCAGCAAAAAAAAAAAAAAAAAACCTGAAATAAATTAATATTTTCCCTAACTCCTGCTCCCCGAGGAAGGTCTGAACACTGACTGAAGCACTGGAGTCTTTTGTTCCATGTCTCTACAAATGGCATAGAAGAAATATGTTGTTTTTATATGTTGCACATTGCACTTTGTGATTAAAATAACTATGTTCATTTTTGAGCTATACACCGTGGGCGGGATATTCAGAAGGGTTGTGATGCGCAACCCACTGATGTGCACTGATGTGTGATATTCAAAGGGGGATTGAGCCTGGCACAAAACCCGATGCGCCGGAGTGCATCAGTAATGTATGTGGTGCAAGTGGGGGGGGCATGCCCATGCATACTCCGCACATCCCGATATTCAGCCCGGGATGTGCTGAGTCCATACATGCACAAACCCTACTTGTGCGACACACAGGTGAGCCCCCCAAAAAAAGGAGCAACAGCTGGCCACCCACAGGTGAGCTGCTGTATTTCAGGGTGCAACACGACATCTGCCACCTGTGGGTGGACACCCGAGCTCCTGCTGCACCTTCGTGGTGGTGCCCACCCCCATACCTGATCGCGGGCATATGTTAAAATCATAGTCCTATATCCCTGGTGGTCCAGTGGACCACTCACAGCCCGATTGCAGGCATCAGTAATAAATTATGACAAACTGATCCAACCCTGGTGGTCCAGCGGCACTCCTTCCCACCCGCCCACTGAGCCCCAGCGCCCCGCTTCCCCACCCTACCTTGTTCCTTGATGAACCTCCTGCTCACTGTTTACTCTGCCATGTCAAGAAATGTGTAGGGTAACTAGTTTTATCATAGTAAGCTGGGGATACTATTACTCTGGTATAAATCTCACATGCTTTCACACTGTTAGAAAATGTGTCCTACTTCTCATCAGCCTTCATATTAAAAGGGAATCCTTATTTACTTCTTCTTAGCTTCTTTGTAGCATAATTTCCCCCACCTGCAACTGCACCTGATCCACCCCCTTAAATTCCTTTAAGCTCTACTTCTGTCCTTGACATTTCATCTACTTACTACATTTGCTTTTCCTTCCACAATTTCTTTTAGCACTACTCCTCCGATTATGCTCATCCCACTACTTATTACCTATTACCTAGAGGGACAAATGTTCTGTCTATCCATTACTTCCCTCCCCCCTAGTCCTAACATGATGATAACAATACATGGACTTGGGGGTTCACCCTTCCATTACTTACCCTCATGTGGTTTTCACCTCTGAGGGTCAAAGTAGTATCTCTTCTGTTTCTAAAAACTCCCACCCCACCCTTTTTGTGTTTGCTTGCATGCATGTGCAAGAAACATGTTGCATCAGCTTCCTTCACAAGTGGGTTGTGGAGGCGCGGCAGTGCTGTGGTGAATGGCAGCAGTCCATTCTGGGGCTGGTCTGTGCTGCGCCAATAGAAGAGCATGCTGCAGTCCATGAGCTTGCCACTATGCTCAAATGAATTGACCACTGCAATCAGGGAGTGCCTCGTCACTGAACAATCATTTGTGACTGTGGGGCAGTACTTGACTGTAGCAACCAATTCATTTGTTCATTCCTTCATTCTTCTCCTATACCAGCATAGCAGCATTTCTGTGTTGTACCTATAATTTCCAATAGGTTCTTTGTGGGTGGGGTGGGGTGGCAGGGCACAGCAGTAATAGTTGCAACTGTTACACTTAAGTAATAAAATATAGAGGTTACATTTTAGAAACCTGATTGCATGGACAGAAAAAAAACGGCAGCAATTTTTGCTTGGTGTTTTAATATCAATGCATAACTGGAGTGTAAATTCCCTGGCTAAAATAATTTTGGATCACAGCAGCAAGCATAATGAATTACCTGCATACAGAAACACAGAGCCCTGGTTTTGAAAGATTTCTGTATGACTAGGAGTTGGGGTTTGAATCCAGTTAAGAAAGTGTCAGTTTTTTTGGATTTGTGGGGAGGGAAGATTCACGTTCCGGTTGGGAGGGCACTTCCACCCAGTTCTATAGCATTAGTAAAAACTGGTCACAGCTTCAGACTCCTGTTTATTACCATCTGAAACTGTCAAAAATGTGTAAATTTCAGCTCTTCTGCAAGATCAGCACTCTCCCTTGTGCCGTATCTTTTTTTTTTGTTACTTTCAATTTGTTTTTAAAACACAAGAAAGTTTTCCACTGTCTCAATAGATTGCCATGTCAGATTGAAATACAGAAAAAGATGCACTATTTGGAAATCTGTGGAGCAGAATTCCTGTGTTTAGTGTAGCAGCCCCCCCTTCACTATGCCCCCTTTGATTTCAGACAGAGAGAGAGAGACAGAGGCTGTCGCTGCCTGGGTGGTCTCTCCCTGCGTCTCTCTCTCGCTCTCTCTCTCTCTCCACTTTGGCGAGCTGTTGCTTAGCAGCTAATCATACTGGCTTGCTGCTGTCACTTCCTTGCCAGATCTGTTGCCCCCTACCTTTGCTCTCTCACCCCCTTGGCTCGGAGGACAGTGGTGGACACCAAGAAGCAGCTCGCAGGAGGAGGAGAAGGAGTGGGAGTCCCTGGGGGGCTGCTGCACCGCCACCGAGCTGCCCCCAGCTACAAACACACAGGCCTGGCCACTAGCTTGGATCTGATCCAGAGACCCAGCTATTGCCACGCTGCCTCCACAATGAAACAGATCTCCAAGGTG
This sequence comes from Neoceratodus forsteri, assembly GCA_016271365.2. Classification (NCBI taxonomy): domain Eukaryota; kingdom Metazoa; phylum Chordata; order Ceratodontiformes; family Ceratodontidae; genus Neoceratodus; species Neoceratodus forsteri. The sequence goes on along the minus strand of CM028133.1, from coordinate 742,654,437 downwards.
ACAGGTTCCTGTAAGCAAAAAGGAAAACGGTCCCATGTTGAGTCTCTTGTCTGCTCCCCCAACCCGCTGCCACCCTCTGCATACTCCACAGGGTGGGACATTTGGTCGCCTTTCCTTTATGGCACATTGTGGGTACTAAGAAGGGTAGTGCAGGTCCATTAGGAAAGTGGGCATGAGTCCTTGCTGTCCATTCTGTTAAAAGCAGGCATTCCAATGGCCACTTGGATGACCAATCAATGCCCGAGAGAATACACTGGCCCATTTGGGAACTGATCCTGCAGTATGTCTAGGGGGTTAGGTTAGGATTTTTTCTTCATTTGCTGGGAACTGGAATTTACTAATATTGTTTTTTTTCAATGCTTCTAGACACTGAGGTGGCTATACAGTTTGAGAAGTAAGTTGTCAGCCATGTGGCATAGGAGGAACCATTTCCATGGTGGACTGTTTACATAGTGGAGGAGTTTATGCCCTCCTCACCAAGTTGGAACCACCTTGGCCAGTGTGGTGGACCTAGATTTACATCAGGACCTTGCCGGCACTGGGGTGGGTCAGCTTATGGGACACCAAGTACAGGGTCATTAGTAAAGGAACAGAAGAACAGTTGGTGGTAGGGGGCCGATGACCAGCCACAGGCACACAGGCAGGGGAGAGGACAGCACAACCCCTTGTATTGGGCAGGAGTGACAGGGATTTTGTGCTCCTGCCAACATGACATGAGTTGAAGGGTCATCAGTCCACATAGCTGGTTTCCATGACATCCCCAGAGATGACATAGAGGTCACACCTAGTTGGGCCCCCAACATCACTAGAGAGCCTACAGATGCCATAGTGGGTTGGCTTTTCATGAGGGCCCACTTGAAACCCATGGACACAGATGTGGCTGTTTTTGTTTGCGTTGGGCTGGAGTCCCACAGAATACCCAGGGTCCATTTGGTAATGTGTGGCCCCCTGATTGATGCTCCATTTCCCTTTTCCACACACAGGGCAAAACAGGTTATGTCAAACAGGCCCTGAATGTGCTGTAATCATCATTGATGATAGGATCTTCATAACAGGGTGTGGAGATTGCCCAAAGGGCAGTGATGCAGGTTTGGACAGGGGCAGCTCCCACCTCAAACCCACAAGTGACTCAGGTGCTGGAAGTATCTGTTGGGATAGCACCCAGAGCATAGACTGTGCCTGGGTCAGAGTTCTTTCTGGGCATGGTTGCCCCCACAAATCTAGAAGATGGTGGCGCATGCTGCAGTGGGCTACCCATGACCCCTCACCTGGTCACAATGATGGCACCCCAGCCAGCCTCTGCTGGGGCAGTGGAGGGGTAGGGATCAACACCTGGGACCACAGCCAGGGGCCAGGCAGCAGGGCTAGTGATCAGACAACAGTATAGCCAAAAATCAGTTGATTCAGGGCTGGATGACTGTTGGGTTTTGGCAGGATTCTAAACCTGATGGCAAAACATGACACAGAAGACAGGTGTCACAGAATAAAGGTTTATTCTCCAAATACTTAAAAAAAGGGACAGTGCACCTGCTGGGGGCCCGGAACCTCCAAACACCCGGTGTCATCATAGAAAAACTCAGTGAAAAACAGGATTACACAGACTATTATAGTAGAGATAAGAGAGTCTGTTACCTGGTAATGGCTCATCTGCATAGTAGAAAAGCTAAACAAAGCATTTCTATTGGTGGATCTGGTGGGCAGCTTGCACCCAAGGCTGATAAGTTTTGCACGTACACAATGATAAGAGTTATGCTGACTAATACTACTTTTGGGTTACAATACAATGATTCATAAAATATGCTGATTGTAGCGTTATGGCTAGTAGCTGTAGGTGGTGCGCTAACACTACAAACATGATTATGCTGAATAGTACATCATAACAAGCATGAGTAAATACTAGTATCCCGTATACTGTATCACAGAAACATGGTAGTCCACATTAGGGACTGTAGGTCAGGCAGGTTTACTCCCCAACCCCTTGTTGCCTGAATAAGGAAGCAACATGACTAGGGAAGGTGTGGTTGGTTACAGTCTAGCTGAGTAGGTAGCATAGAGAAATTTCAGTTGTGCACAATGTTGTTTGAGCACGTGTCATACAGTAGGCAGCATAAGGTAATAATCAGAAAAACAATCAAGAAAACTTGAATAATAACAAAACCTTTAAAAGTAAGTTTCAACTACATGTTTGACAATGCAGTACTTAAATCACCATCATGAAATAATTAATTCAAAGAATCACCTGTCTTAGTAATATTGTTGCTAATATGGGTAAGGTGTGAATCCTTTCTCTTTAACAAGGATCTGAGATTCAGGGTGAGTGAGTTGATATGTACATTGAACACTGGTAAATACTGTGCAATAGCATTGAGATAGTCAGGGTCACCATCAATGTCATTACGTTCCAGGGTGGGAACAGGGGTGATAACCGTATGGCCAATGACAGTGTGCTCATAAGGTACAAAACAGAAATTGAGCATAGTGATGCCACACACCAGTGGTCCATAGGAGAAGGTCCGGTAGTTGGTCACAACACAGTATTGTCCATCAGTTGTGTAGGGCACTTGAACTTGAGGAAGGTACCACTTCATGAGCTGGACAGTGCAGATAATGGAGGCACTCGTCATCTAACTGGTTAGGCATTTTACATCCTCTCTTGAGGCATAAGTGACATTTGACTTGTCAAAAGGAGCTATGACATTTACAGTACAGTGTCATTGGCAAAGAGGTCATTATCAAAGGTCTAGGACCAGTCCATAGAGTTTGGCGAGTAACCACAAACTGGTATAGTTACATCAAAGATGTCACATCTGCACAAATAATGGTAACCCCATTTGGCACAACAGATGGTATGTGGGGCTACCCAGGTGTTAAGCCAAGGATGGAAGACCAGCAAAGGAGGCAAGTTGATCCATTCTTGGTAGATGCTGCCCTCTAGATGACCCACGGAGTGTACATTCATCAGCTTGTCAAAGATAGAAGAATCTTTATCAAAGATTGGGGGAGGAGCACAGTGAAGGTGACATACATAGTGTCCTGTAGAGTACATTGACCCATGGCATAACAGGGTCCTTGGTTCGGGTGTGGAGTTACATAGCCCAAGTTCCATGCTGTAGCCAATGAAAAGGACACAGTCCTGGCCATACACCTGGTAGTACATGTCAGGGATTTACAATAGGGGCAATACCATTTAGCCATACAGCATGTCTGTCATGGATCAAATCCGGGATCGACCCTGATTCCAGATCTCAGAAGAGATTGGTGATAGTGTTTGTTAGCAAAAGTGCCATAAGCTGAACCCTATATGTTGCTCTTTTTGGTACTTTATTGTTTTGGAAGATCAGTTCATTGCATTTGTTTTGGGTCTCATTGAATAAACATGCAATATCATGCATGTTATACACAGTGAACCTCTCCTCCTGGGAAATTCCATTGATACCATGTAGCATGGGCTGCATCACAACCTGACCTGATTTACTGTTGAAACTTTTGGTTTGACTTTAAATTTTTGCCAAATAGACTCGATTCCAAATTGACATTCCTGACCCAAACGTAACCTGTAACAGTGCCTGTTATGCCTGTTACATCAGAAAATCCCAAACTCCTTTTTGGATGTTTTGGGTGGAACACCCCTTGGTGTTCCATACTGTGGTGCCCAGCTACAGGGTCTTGTACACGTGCTTGATATGCTGCCATTAAATCTAACAACATCACAGTGTGGAACTGTGAAACATTAGTGGAGGAACAGTGACCAAACTCAGTCATGTTCCAATAAGTAAGGTTCAAAACAACAGGAACGTGCATAAATTGAACATTATTAATGAGAGTTCCAGGGACAGAAGTCACGGTCAGGTCACTGGATGGACCTGGCTCCATGGCTGGACATTACAAAGGATCATCTTTTGATGCTGGGATGACTGTAAGAAAAAGAGCAGCTGTTACAGTAGAGTGTTTGGAACAGTATTGGCACATGATGGTATTAGGGAATCTGAAACAAAAGTCTGGGCTCATTATTGCTGTAAGGTTGTAGAGGCCTGTATGTTGTTGATGAACTTGGCATATACACAAAGTTTCATTGGGGCAAATGTAGGTGTTGGGACAGCCTTGAAAAGTTCCTTTGGCAAGGCAGGCTACTGGAATCTGTTTTTCCAGTAGGATTAACAGTCTTCCATTCTGTCTATAGCGTGGAGTAGTCTGGTGATACCACCATGGCATTAAGATAGTCATCTTTCCTTTATGTACAGTGACATATGAGGATGGGAGCTAGTTGGCCACCCCTCTAGTGGGAGATGCTGATGGGGTGGGAAGGTAAGTAATCTGGATTCACAGGGTTTAAAATGTGGAGAAGTCACTAGAGATCCATCTGGTGGAACTCTGACACACTTGCCAGCGTGTGTGGCAAAAGGTAGAAGAGAATTATCTTAATTTCTGAAAAGAAGAACACACAAAAATGTAAATGTACAGATCTCCCTCCCCCAGCCAGGGAAAAAAGCATTAATCACCTTTGTACAGTTTCAGTTGATTGGCATGGTACCATTTGTCTGTGGGTTTCTTGCATCTGTTAGCCACACTTGGTAGACAGCAGAGCTCAATTTGCCGACAATGTCATAGGGGCCTGCCCATTTGTTGGCAAAAGGGTGGGCAGAGGTGGAGAATTTCAACACTATGACCAGGTCTCTGACTTGCCAATCGACTTCTTTGATATTTTTGTCAAAGTGCATTTTGGATTGTTGCTGGGTCTAGCCCAAATTCTTGGCAGCAAAAGGTAGGTCTATACCAGATAGTCCTTCAGTTGCATGACATAAGCATTCGCTGACACTCTGTCTGTGGTAAGGGTATTCAGATCAATCCACAGATGTTCTGGTAGCCTCAATTGTCTGCCAGTCATCACCATGAAGGGTGTGCACTGGATTGTTGTGGCCAGGGTAGCTCTGATTCCCATTAGGAGTAAGGGCTACAAAGTATTCCAACTTTTAGCATTCTCATTTGCAAATTTGCACATTAGTTTGATCTGTCTGTTAGCTCTCTCTCTACCTGTCCAGATGACTGAGGGTGGTATGCAATGTAGAACCTTTAGCTAACTCCCAATAACTCCAAACATTCTTGCATCAGTTCTCCTGTAAAACTAATCCCTTTGTCAGAGTCTGCCTTGAGAGTAGGCCCCACCTGGTAAATACTTGGTCTACCAGGATTTTGGCAGTGGCTTTTACCATGTTTGCTCCACATGGAAAGGCTTCTACCCATTTTGAGAAAAGGTCAGTGATCACAAGTGCATTCTTGTGTCTACTGGCGGTAGGCAAGGGCCCGATGAAATCAATTTGACTATCATTCCAGGGACCTGATTTTCCTTGAGGGAGCAGTTTAGCATTTTTCTTGCTAGGAATAGGGTTGTTCTGAACACAGGTAATGCAATCATCCACATAATGTTGGACATCTGTTGTCATACCAGATCGCCAACCTATGGTTTTCAGTCTCTGCAGGGTCTTGTCTACCCCTTGGTGTCCACCTGTAGGGGTGTCATGGACCTGGTGGATGAATTCTGGTCAGAGTGTTTTGAGACTTAACCATGATTTTTTATCACCAGAGTGATACAGGACCAACCTCTGGTCTATAGAGAAGTGAAGGTTGTCAGAATGTCTTTTGAATAGATTATTCAATGAAATTTCTTTTTCTGTTTCTTTTGAGAGGTAGTCATATACCTCTTTTATGTCTGGATATGCCATTTGTACTGCAGTCAGATCCAGGGGGACCACTTTGGTCTTCTTGTGTGCAGCCACTGTGTGTAGCCCAGTAGGGGGTTGCATTGTCCATACTTCCCCCTCATGGGCACTATCTTTTGCTAAAGTGTCTGCTTGATTGTTGTACTCATGGAAAGGCTCCAACATAGAGTGGGCCTTAACCTCATGTATGTACAACCTGGAAACAGATTGCTCAGCAAGGCTGTCAATATGTACAAACAGGTCCCAGTATTTCACAGGGGTGCCTTCTGAAGAGGAAAAATCATGGTTCTTCCAGCAAGGAAGAAATTCAGTCAGAGAACTGCACACCCAGGAAGAATCAGAGAAGATGATGGTGTCCTCTTTCACATGGCCGTGGATGATTTCTAAGGCACTGGCTAATACAGCAAGTTCTGCATACTGGGAGGATTTAGTGGTGCACATCCAGGATCCCTGAAAGCTGTCACCTGCTAAGTAAAGAACCAGGACCCCAAAGCCTGCAATCTGTTCTCCCTCATGGTAGGAGGAAGATCCATATGTAAAGATGTGGCAAAGTGCAGAGTCTTTTAGGATGCACTCAGTGGTATGAAGAAATGGGCCTGGTTCTGGCGGGGTGAGTGGCTCTAGGCCACACTCTTGGGGATCTCCTTGGTATAGGAGTCCATGTGCCAAGGTGGAGGGCATTTTGGCAGGAAGCACAGTGATGTCTCTATCCTGTAGGAGGAGAGACCAATGGGTGAGTCTGGTGTTAGACACATTGCCATCTTTGATTCTGTCAGTCAAAAAGAAATTGGCAGGGGTGTTGTTGGTGTGAAACACAATAGGGGAAAACCCTATGATGCAGGTGAAGTGTTTGATGGCCAGAAAGATCACCGAGAGGTTCCTCTCACACACAGAGAGTACTTCTGCTCCATGAGGGAGAGCATCTGTGAGGCAGAGTCAATAGGCCTCAGGGTACCATTTGCCTTTTGTGCAAGGACTGCTGACATGCCCATCTCAGAGGTGGCAGTTTCCTGATAGAATGGCAGTTCTGGGTTAGGGTTGACCAGAGCTGGAGCGGAGGCCAAAGCCTTTTTCAAAGAAATGATAGTTGCTGTATGTTCTGGTCCCCACTGCCAGGGGACATCTTTCTTTGGTGGCTCATAAAGGGGTGCAGCCTTTTGTGCAAAATTGCAAATGAAGTCCTTGGAATAGTTTAGCCTACCCAGGAAATGTCTCAGCATAGCCACACTGATAGGAAGTGGCAAGTCCTGAATGCTTTGGACCTTGTCCAAGGCAGGGCTCCTGCCTTCAGCAGTAATATGCAGGCCCAGAATGGAGACTTCAGTAAGGAACAATTTTACCTTTGCAGGGTTGCATTTGAGGCCTGCCCTCTGTAGAAGTGTCAAGAGCTCATCTAGGAGCTCCAGGTGTTTCTCCAGGTTTGTAGTGACCAAGAGGAGGTCATCTACATATTGCAGGAGACACTCTGATGTGGAGAAGCTATGTATGGCATCCCTCATATGGGTGTGAAAAAGGGAATGGCTGTTGTGGAATCATTGTGGAAGGCAGTTCCACGTGTATGGACATCATTCAAAGGTGAAGGCAAACTTGTATTGGCTCTCAGCGGCCAATGGGAGTGACCAGAAACCACTGGAGATGTCTACTGTACTGAACCACTTGTGTTCAGGTTTCAGAAGTTTTAGCACATCCGGGTCAGATGCCACAGTGGGGGTACAATAGGGAGTGACTTGGTTAAATCTTCGGTAGTCAATGGTAAGCCTCTAACTATGGTTGGGCTTTTTCATTGGCCAGATGGCAGAGTTGACTGTGGACACACAAGACCCAATGATCCCTTGCTTCAAAAGGGAGTCAGTTGTAGCCCTCAAAGAGGGTACTGCCTCTGCAGGAAAAGGATATTGTCTATGGCACGGTGGTAGTTCATCACCAGTGGCCTGTATGAGAGTGTCCATTCTTCCACAATCATGTTTGTGTTTGGCAAAGGCATCTTGATGCTTTTCCAGAATGGGTCTCAGTTGAAGGAATAGCCTGTGGTGCTGAAGCATGTGGATGATGTCATACTCCGCATCATTGATCTTTACTGCTGCTACCACATGCGAGTCAGAAATGAACATATGGTACTGGCCAGTTATCTGAAGCAATAGCTTAATGGCTAACTCCACCACACAGTTGTAGCGTGAGAGAAGATCTATTCCTAAAATGCTCTGGTGATAACTTAATACCATGAGGTCAAAACGGTATGTCACCTCCAAAGTGCAAATGTCAACTGTTATTGGTTTGGACCAGTACACTGTAATCACAATCCCCTCAAAGGTCTGGATGGATGTAGCCTTCTCCATTGACCAACAAGATAGCTGCAGATCATCTTGGTGCAGCACTGAAACTGTGGCACCTGTAACTAGAAGTAACTCGTGCTGGCAGCCCCCAACCAGCACTTCTACACATGGGTGTCCAGAATCATCGGTTACCAAGGAGGTGATGATGTGAAATGGGGCCTGACATCATCAGTCTGATTCACTTTATTTCTGCTTAATGTTGTCAGATAAGGGGTTTATCTCTCAAAGTATTTTTACCACTTCGGAGTATGGAGACATGGACCACCCACCCTCATCGGATTCGTCCAATGGAGGAGTGGACAGGATGGCAGCCACCATTCTGGCAGGGATGGCTGCCATAAGTGACTGGACTTTGGCCTTGAATTCCCAAAGCTGGTTGTTTTCCTCAGCCAAATCCTTATATGATGGGCCAGACTGCTGTTTTTGTCAGTTGTTCCCTTTTGTATTCTGCTGGTTTGGCTTCTGCTGATACCACTGCCTGTTCTTGTTTGACCCTCCTCAGTTTTGGTAAGAGGGCTTGTTCTGTTGGGAATCCTTTTATTTCCCTTCCACACATACTGGGTGGATGAGTCGGGGTTGTTCTGCACTGTGGCCACCTTGGCTTTGAAACCTAAGGCCAGGTCCCACGCGTAAATCTGGTACGCGCATTCCACTTTTTCCATGATCTCATGGAAGTGGTCCCATCTTGGGAAAACCAGTGTTTCTACTTTCTCATGAATGGCAGGTTGCAGATTTTTCAAAAACAGGGATTTGTAATCAATCAGATTCCCTGTCAGAAGTTTTGCTGGGTAGGTCTTTGCCTGCTACGTGTGTGAGCCACAAGCAACCTTCATACTGGGCTGGGGTCTCTTTGGTGTGCTGCTTGATCAGGTGGGCTAGCATTATGCTGACCATATTAGGACTGTGTCCTGCCAAGAGGTGGGTGGTGACGGCTTTGAATGGGGCTCTGACATCATGACATATGCCTTCTGGCAACTTGACCTACAATGTAGGGTCCATGATCTGTTTCAAAACCTGTACCCTATGCTCAGCTGCAAGGCTGTGCATTTGACATTGATTTCTCACTTTTTCCAAATGGCAACTATGGTTGTTGCCTGGGGCTATTCAGCCTATCTTGCCTGTAATGTTCTGGATGGTTTGTGTTGACTGCAGAGCATTCGGGGGAGGCCCCTGCTGCCCTACAATGGACTTGATGACCACCTCAGCCATGGCAGTGGCCAAGTCCTGAAGGAGAGTCTGTTGTTCCATCTCCTTTTGGAACAGGTCAAACTGCTTGTCTCAACACCCTAGCCTGTCTATCGGAGATCCCAACTTTTGAGACCATCTTTTGGATCAGGCTCTGTACTTCATCCTTGTCTTTTTTGTTCATGCTGACTACCGGTGGGTCAGACCTTGACACTCCAGTGTCCCAGAGACCATCATCTTGGATTCCTCCATTATCGCTGCAGTCATCTTCCAATGATGTCAGATCAATAGGCAGCACATACGGGCATATGGCATAGCTCCCACATGACCCTTAAGGATTTTTTTTTCTATTTTTCAATTTAAAGTTTATTAACCATTTTGATTTACAGAGAGGAGATCCATGGTACACATAAATAGTATAGATTATACAGAGTGAAGTCAACAGATCTACCCTTCCCATCCCCCTCTTCACTCCCTCCTCCCCCCTCCCTCTCCAACCAATCCACACAGGGCACATATATTATACAAAATCAGGTTGAAAAAGAGGTGGCATCTGCAATCTATTGAAGAGAATAAAGGTCTTGCAAGGGGACCCAGATCTTATTAAACTTCGTGGGCCTATTATGCAGGCTGGCTATGGCCTTTTCTGTTCTGAGGTTTGCAACCATTCAGTAAATAAGATTTCTGCAGTGTCTTTCCAATGTCTCAAAACTAGTTTTTTAAAAGACATGGCAATTAGAGCTATATGGTATATCTGGTTTAAAACCGGGATGGTGGAAAGGTCTCCTAATAGGCAGATTTCAACTGTAAATAAGTCTGTTAAGCCTAAAAGTGGATCTACCTGCTGTTTAATATTATCCCAGAGGGAGGCTACCTTAGGGCATGTCCAGAAAATATGAAGTAAATCTCCTTCATCCTGAAGACATCGGGTGCAAGTTAAAGATGAGATCAATCCCAGCGTAACCATTTTTTGAGGGGAATAATAAAGATTATGTAGGATTTTGAATTGCATAAGTCAAAGCCTGTGTTGCGTAACAAACATGTGACAGCTTTGCCATAAGGAAGGCCATGTGATATCTTGGTCAGGAAAAAGGGAGGATCAGTAATGCGTCCGGCCAAAACTATTGGGCCAGGTCCAGTCATAAATAATATCACATGTTTTGGATGCTTCTTGAGGGAAACCCGCTAAGGGGCTTAAGTCTCTTTGGAAAGAGAGCATTGGGGGTTGGGGAGGAGTGGGTCCAAGGACCTTCAATGCCAGGTGGCGTAGTTGGAACACTTTGAAAACAGTAGAATTCGGGATATTGGCTTTGTCCAAAATTTCTGGTGAAGAAAACCAGAGCATGTTTTCTTTAATAAAATTTGTAAAAGGACACTCTCCTAATTGGGGAATCCACCTCAACCAGAGAGGCTTGCCCTCTATTTTGAAGTTAGGATTACCTCACCAAGTTTGAGATGGGTCTTTAGCATGTTTGTATTTTAAAAAGGCGCAGAGTTGTGAATGAACTCTGATGGATATTGCAGTAGGAGAGTGCTTTAAAGAGGGGGGAAGAGAACTTACTGTGGTATATAATAAGGCTGAGTGGGATAGGCCTTCACCTGTATAAGAGTGGACTCTATTCTAAGCCAGACTAGCAAAAAAGGTAAAGGGGCTGAGGGATTTTCAACAGATAGCCATCTTAGGTATTTGGCTGCATGGCTGGCCCAGTAATATGATCCTTTATGTGGTATGCGTAACCTACCTTTCATCTTAGGCACAGCTAGTTTATAGTATGCTATCCAGGGTTTTTTACTGGCCCAGATGAAATCAGCATTTAAATTGTGAATCCTCTTAAATAATGCTAGGGGAAGCCAAACATTCAAGAGATTGAGCGGATAGAATAAATGTGGAAAAATATTCATTTTTATTAAATTAATTTTCCCCCAGATAGTGATAGGCAATAGGGGCCATCATTTGAGATCTTGACTAATAGAGGTCACTAGGGGATCCAAGTTTAGTTTTACAAGTTTATCCGGGCCCTTTTACAGGTACATAAGTGAAAAAAGAAAGGCAAAAGAAGGGACAGTAAGACTGAAGGGGGAGGATGGGGGCCGCGTGGAGGATGACAACAGTAAAGCTGACATATTGAACAGGTATTTCTGTTCAGTCTTTACTAAGGAAGAGGAGGGTAATGGGTCTGAAGGGAGCACAAGGGGTGGAAATGGTGCAGAAGTGGACACAAGTTCCTTTATACGAGAAAGGGTCCTGAAGGAACTGGAAGTAATAAGAGTTGATAAAGCAATGGGGCCAGATGGGGTGCACCCCAGGGTCCTTAAAGAACTAAGAGTGGTGGTGGCTGAACCTCTGGCAATCCTGTTTAGCCGATCACTAGAAACAGGGGAGGAACCCAAAGACTGGAGGACAGAAGATGTAGTCCCCTTATACAAAAGTGGGAACAAAGAGGAAGCAGGGAATTACAGGCCAGTCAGCCTCACCTCGGTAGTGGGGAAGATCATGGACGCACTACTGAAGGAGAGATTGGTGGAACATCTGGTTGTCAGTGGAATACAGGACCCAAGGCAGCATGGTTTCACCAGGGGGAGGTCATGTCAGACCAACCTCATTGAATTTTTTGACTGGGTGACTAGGGAGGTGGATCAGGAGAGGGCAGTGTACATGGCTTATTTGGACTTCACCAAGGCCTTTGACACTGTGCCACATAGAAGACTATTACACAAACTGGGGAATATGGGTGTGGGCAGGACAGTAGTGCAGTGAGTAGGTAACTGGCTGGGTGGCAGGGCACAGAGGGTGGTGGTAAATGGCTGTCTCTCCACAGGGGGAAGAGTGACCAGTGGGGTACCACAGTGATCAGTGCTGGGACTGGTCCTATTCAACATCTTCATCAGTGACATTGCACAGGACCTAGAAGGGAGAATGTCCCTGTTTGCTGATGACACAAAGGTCTGTAACAGAGTAGACACACCAGAAGGTGTAGACAGAATGAGAAGGGACCTGCAGAAACTTGAAGAATGGTTGGAGGTTTGGCAGTTGAAATTCAATGCCAAGAAGTGCAAGATTATGCATATGGGGCACAAAAACCCTGGCACAATATATCAGTTGGGGGTTGAGGATATAGCATGCACCAGGCAGGAAAGGGATCTTGGGGTTATCATCTCTGATGACCTCAAGGTATGGAAACAGTGTGACAAGGCAGCAGGTAGAGCAAATAGGATGCTGGGATGCATAGGCAGGGGCATCACCAGCAGGAAAAGGAAGGTCATAATTCCACTATACAAGACACTAGTGAGGCCCCACTTGGAGTATGGTGTACAGTTCTGGAGACCTTGCTTATGTAAGGACATAGACAGGGTAGAGAAGGTTCAGAGGAGGGCAACAAAGATGGTACATGGATTGCATCACAAGTCCTATAGGACAGGTTGAAGGAATTGAATATGTACTCCCTGGAGGAGAGGAGGGGGAGAGGGGATATGATAGAGACATACAGGTATCTTACAGGGAGGAACAGGGTGCAGGAAGACACTATTTTTAAGTGAAAAAGATGTTCCAGGACTAGAGGGCATGGGATGAAGTTGCAGGGAGGATGATTCAGAGGACACGTGAGGAAGAATTTCTTCACAGAATGGGTGGTGGACAAATGGAACACCCTGCCAGAGGAAGTGGTGGTGGCTGAAACAATCATGGGGATTTAAGAATGCATGGGATAGACATAAAGGAATTCTGGAGGTCAGGATTAAGGGGCAACAGACTTCTAAGAAAACATAAAGTAAACTTACAAGCTCAAATGGGCAGACTGGGTGGGCCATAGGCCCTTATCTGCCGACACTGTCTGTGTATCTATGTATCTAGTAAGTGCAATCCCTAGGTACCTGAGGGAATCAGATTTCCAGGTAAGTCCCAAGGCTGAGATAGTGTGTTTCAGAACTCTATAATTAAGGGGAAACCACTGTTTTCTCTCTACATTTCATTTATAATTGGACATGTTACTAAAGTCCTTAATGATTACTAGTATTGGCAGGATACAGTTAGCTGGATGGGACAGTTGGAGAAGCAAGTCATCTGCATAGGCTGAAACTTTAAATATTTGGTCCTGTATAATTATACCTTGTACCTCTTGATAATCTATATGCCTACGTATAAGAGGTTCTAGATAAATATTAAAAAGAAATGAGGATAGAGGGCATCCTTGCCTAGTTCCAGCTTGTAATAGAAAGAGTTCTGATGTAACCCCATTACTGGTGACCCGAGCAGTCGGGGTTTGGTAAAGTGCACTTATCCACTTTTGAAATTCAAGGGGAAAGCCAAATGCATTCAAGGTATGTAGCAGATAGCTCCAGTTGACTCTGTCAAAGGCCTTCTCGGCATCCAGAGAGAGCAGAACACAGGGAAATCTGCATCCCTGGAAGCCAAGAAGACATGCAACAGAGAATGTGGGTGATCTATGGAGGACCTACCTTTCATGAAGTCTACCTGTTCTGGCCCTATAAGAACTGGGAGGACATTGCCCACCCAGTCAGCCAAAAGTTTAGTCAGTGTTGTGATATCTTACAGACTTCTAGGAAAACATAAAGTAAACTTACAAGCTCAAATGGGCAGACTGGGTGGGCAAGTAGCAGGCACAGTAACCTTCTCGGAGGTGCTGCCTGTCTATGGCGTATGAGAGGCTAGGGTGCTCCACACCATGGGATTCAATCAGTGGTTGAAAAACTGGTGCAGAGCTCGGGGATTTTGCTTCATTGGGGACTGGGGGTTCAACTGGAGTGATGCAAGCCTATACTGACATGATGGGCTGCATCTGTCCAGGAGGGGAACCAGGATCCTAGGTGATAGGTTTAAATGCTTCATTGGCAAGTATTTAAACCAGTCGGGAAGGCACTGAAAGGAGCAGGGAAACTTAGCCCCCAAAAAGTCACGGTAGTGGGTGCAGTAACATCAACATGGAGATGTCGATAGGAGAAGGCAGGGCTAAATGGAGAAAGTGACAAAGGCAAGAAGGACAGGGATGAGGCAGAAAGGAGTAAGGCCATCAGGAAATGGAGGATAGTGAGTACCAATGCCCGTAGCCTGGGCAACAAGCTCCCTAAACTGGTGGCCTTGATGGAAGAGGGATGCCTGGATATCGTAGCAGTCACAGAAACATAGTACACAGAGAACCATGACTGGGGTGTTAACATACCAGGGTACGTAACCTAAGGAGAGACAGGGAGGGGAGAAGAGGGGGAGGAGTAGCTCTCTATGTAAAGGAAGGGATTAAAGCAACTGAACAAAAGAGTAAACAGGGAGGAGAGGAGGCACTGTGGGTCACCTTGGAGACTGGAAGTGGCTCCACAATCTGCACAGGGGTTGTATACAGACCCCCAGGTCAGAGGGAGGAAATGGACAAGGATATGATAGAAGGCATTCTTAGGATGGCAGAGAAAGGGGAGCTGCTGTTGATGAGAGACCTGAATATGCCAGATGTTAACTGGAGCACACTTGCTGCAGCCACATCCAAGAGCAGGGCCATTCTCGATGCCCTACAGGTGGCATGCCTCAGACAGCTAGTTTCAGAACCCACTGATGAGGGAGCAATCTTAGACCCCATACTCTCAAATGGGGACAGTGAGAGGATCTCAGATCTAGAAGTGGGTTGCCATCTGGGAGCAAGTGACCATCAAACAGTGTGGTTCATGTTAAACTTAGCTACAGAGTCAAGCCATACAAAAGTGAGGGTACTGGACTTCAGGAGGGCTGGCTTTGGCAAGATGGGAGAGTGCCTCAGAAAAGCACTAGCAAACAGGCTAGGAGGAGGGGTGGAGCAACAATGGGGAATCATCAAAACTGCCATCACAGAGGCAACACATCTTTGTGTGAAGCAAATAAACAAATCAAAATGAAAGAAAAAGCCACTATGGTTCTCAAAAGATGTGGTGGGGAAAGTCAGGGAGAAAAAGATAGCATTCGGGAAGTATAAGGAAACACAGAAGGAGCAGGACAGAGAGCTGTACCAGTTAAGGCAGAAGGAAGCAGGGAGGGAAGTCAGAATAGCAAAGGCCCATACTGAAGAAAGGATAGCCAACTCGGTTAAGAAGGGGGATAAAACCTTTTATAGGCACATCAGGGAGCATAGAAAGACAAAGGGAGGGATAATGAGGCTGAATGGAATGAACGGTGGATGGGCAGAGGGGGATAGTGAAAAAGCAGGGATACTGAATGAATATTTCTGCTCAGTATTCACAAAAGAGGAGGGGGAGGTACCTAATCCAATTAACAGAAGCACTCTGGATAGGGGGGTCAATCCCAGTCCTTTCACAGAAGAAAGGGTTCTGAAAGAACTCCTAAAACTGAAGGTGGACAAAGCAATGGGGTCTGATGGAATTCACCCCAGAATTCTAAAAAATTAAGGAGAACTAATGAAACCACTGACTACCCTTTTAACAAATCATGGAAGGATGGTGTGGTACCCGAGGACTGGAGGAAGGCAGATGTAATTCCCCTTCACAAAAGTGGGACCAAGACAGAGGCAGGAAACTACAGACCTGTCAGTTTGACCTCTGTGGTAGGCAAAGTGATGGAATCACTTCTGAAGGAAAGAATTGTTGAGTACCTAGAGGCCAGTGGGGCACAGGACCCAAGGCAGCATGGGTTTACAGCAGGAAGGTCATGTCAGATGAATCTAATTGATTTCTTTGACTGGGTGACCAAAGTAGTAGACCAGGGAGGGGCTGTGGACATGGCTTACCTAGACTTTAGCTTGGCATTTGACACAGTCCCACACAAAAGATTAATAGTTAAATTAACCAGCCTGGTAGTGGGTCCCAGGGTGGTAGCCTGGGTAAAACATTGGCTGGACAACAGGACACAGAAGGTAATTGTAAATGGAGTCCACTCTGAAGAAAGAGGGGTTACTAGTGGGGTACCACAGGGTTCAGTACTGGGTCCAGTCCTTTTTAATGTCTTTATAAGTGACATTGCAGAGGGACTGGAAGGAAAAGTATGCCTCTTTGCAGATGACAGAAAGATCTGAAACAGGGTTGATACACAAGGAGGCATGGAAAGGATGAGAAGGGACTTGGCAAGGTTGGAGGAATGGTCGGAAGTATGGCAACTAGGATTCAATGCAAAGAAATGCAAAATAATTCACCTGGGAAACAAAAACCCAGCGGAAGATTACACAATGGGGGGGAGGTAGTAAAAACAAAAAAGGAAAGGAACCTGGGGATAATCATATCAGATGACCTTAAGGTTAGCAAGCAATGTGAGAAGGCAGTAGGGAGACCTGGGGGTATACTGGGATGCATAGGGAGAGGCAACACCAGCAGAAAACAGGAAGTTGTTATCCCTCTGTACAGACAGTTGGTGAGATCCCATCTGGAGTACTGCATCCAGTTCGGGAGACCCCATCTCCGCAAGGACATAAACAGTATAGAGGCAGTCCAGAGGAGGGCAACTAGAATGGTGCAGGGTCTACAAGAGAAGTCATATGAGGAGAGACTAAAAGAGCTTAATATATTCACCGTTGAGGAAAGGAGGGGAAGGGGGGAAATGATAGAAACATTTAAGTACGTCAGTGGAATCAACAAAGTTCAAGAGGGTAGCATCTTTCAGAAAAAGAGACATGCAAGAACAAGGGGACACAATTTAAAGATAGAGGGGGCAGTTCAGAGGCAATGAGAGGAAGTATTTTTTCACAGAGAGGGTAGTGGATGCATGGAACAGCCTTCCTGTGGAGGTTGTGAGGTCTAAAACTGTGAGAAAATTCAAGAATACATGGGACAGACATAAGGCAATTATTGTGGGGGGTGGGAAGAAATAGGCTGTTGGTTAACTAGGATCTGCGGCTTATCCTGTAGGTAGAGAAATGGGCAGACTAGGTGGGCCAAGCGGTCCTTATCTGCCATCAAAGTCTATGTTTCTATGTTTCTATCCTGATTGAGAAGTGAAATTGGTCTGTAGCTTGATACCACATCTAGGAGTTTACCCGGTTTGGGCAAAAGTACAAATAGGGCTTCAAACAAGGATTTATCTGACTCAAGGCCAGAAAGAATATGCTGATAAAGTGGAAGGAGAATCAGGATTAAGTGTTGTGCAAAAATGTTATAACAATTAGAGGAAAAGCCATCTGGACCTGGTGTTTTATCTGAAGGGAGGTCCTTAATTACTCTGGCTAATTCTGCTGAAGAACATGGGGATGTCAGAGACAGTTTCTGAGAGTCTGAAAGAAAAGGCAAATGGGAGTCTGCTAAATAGGAACCTAATTGAGGTATGGAGGGAGGATTATCCATAGGACCATATAGTTTATTGTAATAAACCCTGAATTCTGATATCGGTTGGAGAGGCCTTCAAAGCATCTCCTTCCTGGGAACGGATGGCTGCAATTAGTCTCGAAGACTCTTGCTGTTTAAGTCTAAGGGCAAGCAAATGACCTGCTTTCTCCCCTTGATCTGAGTAGAATGCCTTAGCCTTCAAGATGGCGAATTCTGCTTTTTCTCTCAGTAATTCTAATTATTATTCTTTTAATTTCACCATGTCTTGCCTTTATTGTTCAGTGGATTGAGGAGTAAGCTTGTTCTCTTTTTCCCAGATTTGGGATAAAAGAGACTGAAGCTGTTCCTCGTTTTTTTTTTCTTTTTGGATGTTAACCCAATAAGTAACCCTCTTAAATGAGCTTTCAATGCACACCACTCAACATCAGATTTACCTGTTGATTTAGCATTGATTTCAATAGATTGTGCAATTTATTCTGAAATACACTTGACAGCTCCTGAGTCTTTTAGGAGTTGGTTATTGATCTTCCAACGCCCTCCTTTATTGGGGATAAATATAAAGGAACTCAAACATGAAACCAGGGAGTGGTCAGAAGGTGGACCTGAGTGTATGGAGGAGTCCATCACCCTTGGAATGAGTGTTTGGGATATAAGCAGGTAATCAATTTAGGAAGAGGACTTGTGTACCTGAGAAGTAAAAGTATATTCTCTTTCCAAGGGGTGAAGGACACGCCAAATGTCACATAGGCCGGTTTGATCCAGTAGTTCATGGAGTGCTCTTTGCACCAGGGAAAGCCCCTTATGGGAATTTCCAGAGCAATCCATGTTTGGGTCAAAGTTTAAATTTAAATCTCCCCTATAATAATTGGGGTCAAAAGGAGGGGAGCCAAAACATTGAGAAAATGCATAAAAAACTCAGGAGAGTCAGTATTAGGCCCTTATAAACTTCCTAGTATAATCTCCCTGTATGTAATTTCCCCTTCACTAGCACGTATCTGCCCTGAGGATCCACAATAGTTTGGGTGGGGGAGAATGGGATGGGCCTATTTATTAGAATCATGACACCGTGGCTTAGGGTTTTGCCCTCTGCAGAAAAATATTGTCCTATCTGTTGTCTTCTCAGTTTAACAACTTCTGAATTAAGCAAATGGGATTCTTGTATAAATACAATATCAGCCTTCAATAGGTTGAGGTGCTTTAGAATTTTATATTGTTTAACTTTATTTCTAGCCCCTTTAACATTCCATGTAACTAGTTTCAATGTCCTAGCCATTGAAACTTAATATTGTAGGGAATGTTCTTTGATGTGGGGTTATATTTAGGCATTGTTTGCCCCTCTGTCTAAAATGTCTTTGTGTGGCCCTTCCAACCCTCCCCCCCATAACCCGAAACTCAAAAACCCATATCCGTGAAACTGAAAGCCCACTACTCCTCAACCCCAGCCCACCCCCTATCCTTATTACCTCGCTTCACACATTGCATCACACCATATGACTTTTACCCTTCCCTCCAGCCACCCTATAGACACTCCCCTACCTAATTATGTAGGTTCTAAAACATTACCTAATACAGGTAACAGAAATAAACCAGGATATACATCAATAATCTCCTAACTGCTACTATGTGTATTAACAAGCCTGTTAAACAAAGGTTCAGTGGTATCAGAGTAAAACTCCTTAAGTAGGGATAATTGTCCATAATAGACAATCCCCTAACTAGGGTCGGGTTAGTTAAAGGCAGCCATGTGATCAATAAAAGGCTAATTTCACCCTAATTGGAAACAGGAATGAATAAGGAAATCAGCATTGAAAAGCATGGTCTCTATGAGTTCTGTTGGGTAAGTCAGTGTCAAGTACCCTAAACTGTTAAAATTAGAGTAATCAATCAGGCACATGTAGATACAATTTAAACATGAGAATCGTTCCCATCCTCTAAAATATTCGAACTATAATTATATTCTTTTTTGCAAAACAATATTTCAGGTATTCAGGTAGCCCTGGAAACTAGTAATAAACATAAGAAGGCAGCCACATAAAACTATTCTTAAAGCCTAGAATCTTGTAAAGTAATACAAGGATACAGCCTGGTCTAGGGCATGTAGTAGACCGAGCAAACCTGTCTGGCTATCAATTAAAAAGTGATTAACAAGTGAGTTTTCTCACCAGAAATTGTCAAAATGTATAGAGGAAAATGTGGATGCCAAAATGCGTTCATTCAGCAATGATTAGAACAGGTCTCTATTAAACAAATTAACGAATACATCAAGGGTTCCAAACTGTAATTCCTTGAAAGTTCAATAGTTCTTTTCAGTTCTCTGCAAATAGAGATTAATAGCCAACCACAAAATGGTCTGTAGAATGCATAACTAAAAAAAAATATATATATATATATATATATATATATAAACAAAAATGCAGGTACAGTCAGCTAAATATGGGTTCGTAAGAGGAAATGAAGTACATTCCTTCGTAGGTAAGAGCATATAACATTCAGTCCCAGCTATGAATGTGTAACACAAGTTGGGAAGCTGTTGCTGTGTTAAAGCTTCCTCTAGTGGTGGTAACAATACGTCACACAGGAGACTATATAAATAGTGGCTGCTCTTCAAGTATTCGCACTACCAAGAAGGGGTGGAGATAGACATGGGTCTCAAGGCACTCGATGAAGTAGTATTTTACTCCATCTATAAAGTTTTTATGGAGACCAAGTAGAGTCAGACATTTCATACCATCCCAAAAACTCAATGTGCAGTGATACAGGTTACCAAGGAAATTGTTTAGCCAATAGAGTTGACATTGTTAGCTCCTATTAGAGATTCCACTTACTTTACACTACAGAGAGTGTGTAAAAAGGAATTCAACAGAGTAAATAGCTCTCAGATAGAAATTTAGACCCCCTCACATGTTTTGCTCAGGTACCTCTGAAGAGATCAGGAAGAGTGGCTTTGAGTCCCACAGATGCTGCCTCCAGGTCATTATAGGAGGTCCAGGTCCCAGCTATCAGAGCTTGAAGCTTTGTAGGATAAATCATTTTGAACTTTATTCCAGCTTTGATTAATTTCAGGGGTCAATCTTAACATAGAGTTACTAGCCCGAGTACTAGTTCAGATTACCACGGGCTACTGCAGATGGAGACTTACTTGCCTGGCTGGGCTAGTGCATTTTTCTGGTGGTGCCATTGCAGTTCCACTGCCCGCCTGTGTTTGCCATGTAGCGCTCTCACAGGAAAAAAAAAGTCTAAAAAAAAAAGTTGCTCTGCTGTCTGTTGTAACAACTCTGCAACCCTGTCTACACTACACCACTCCGGCCCGGTAACGGATGCAATCCATTACGGCCAAGGAGCGGTGCAGTGTGTCCACATTGAGGCAGTGTCCATTATGGGACTGGTACCGTCAGTCCACACTAGGGGTGCCGAGCGACCGTTAAGGCGGCACCCGTTCCCAGGATGCAGCTCACACTATGCTACGGGCCCTGCAGGGGACCATTATCATGCGTCTCCACTTCGCCCGGTAATGTTACCGAGGCATAACTGGTTTCATAACCGTTGTTGAAACCACCTCATATGTGGTTTCAACAACGGTTACAAAAACGCCTTCTGTAATGTTACAGGTGTAAACGCAAACCGTTGCAGTAATGGTTTGGGCACTCTGTAACGTTACAGAGGCGTAGTGTGGACAGGGTCTTAGTCATGGCAGGTGCACCATTTCTTTTAACCTTCCATATTTTTATTGTGTCAAATCATTAATCTAAAACCTGCAATTATTTAGGTACCGTGCGTAGTACTGGCTTGGGAAATAGAAAGCTGTGCAGAGAGAGAGGCTGAGATTCTGTTTCCCAAGCTGCCACCCCCCCCATACGGATGTCCAAAGATTGAAGACAAGTTAATATGCGATTAAATATATATTATTACCTGCCTCTATGGATGGAATCTGGAAATGGAAATAGGGAGTAATCGTAAATGACCATGGCTTGCAGTACTGAACTGTAACATGTTATGTTAATTTAATTAAAATAAAATAATAAAATATGTGCCGCTGGCTGAGGGATCCCATGAATAAATATTGCCTCCCGCTGTCTTGAAATCCTGGCAATACTAAGTAGGATGGTGAGTGGGAATGACCGCAGCTTACAGAAGATGAGATCATTCCTGCAGCGCTCACTCTCCTATTGCCAGGATAAGGATTCTGAGAACGAACAGGCAATATTAATTCATAAGATTCCTCAGCCAGCAGCATATATTTTAGACAATTATTTACACACATTCCAGTTCTGTACTGCAAGCCGCAGTCATTCCCGCTCACCCTACTTGCATTTCCCTATCCTAAAGACAGGCAATATATGTTTCTCAAGAATCATCATTCATCATGGGATCCCCCTGTAGTCAGTTTTCTTAAAAAAATATATACAGTATTTAAAATGAGAAAAAAATTAAACAGGTGTTGAACAGCACTTTCAAACATTTACAGTATTATTTTTTTTGTTTAACGGAGTGATTTACTTTTTTTCTTTGAATAGCAAGAGGCATGTCTGTAACATCCGAAAGTCTCACAAATACAGCACCAAATAAAATTATTTATGAAGGACTTCTGACAAAATGTGGACTCAGGTTGCGGTGCCCTCACTCACCTGTCACCTCACTGATGGGCCAATAGGCTGGGAATATTGTCTGTGGTCCCAGTAACAGAATACACACCTTACTAAAATATCTGATTCTCCGTGACTGTTAGGTTCATGGTGTCTTGCCTGGCTTTTATTGTGAAGATTAACCCCCCCCCCCCAAAAAAAAAAGCACTAGTCTAGTTTTTTTTTGTGTGTGTGTTTTGTTTTGCTAGAGCTTCATTTGTGTTTTTGTTTCTAAGAAATCATTGTTCCCACAATAACATTCATGGTATTCTTTTTTTTTTTAAAATGCGGTTTACCTTCCTTTCCTTTGGTCATGTTGTGAATTATACTAAGCACTTAGGGTGGGACTGCAGCGACAGCAGTAGTGTCCAGGTCAGAAACTGAACAATCAAAGGTAGAATGACCGGCACTTGCTACAGCTTACATGTGAATTTACACAGTGATTCATGGTCAAAGAAGGTAGACCTAAAGGATGACCTGTGTCCAAGGACTGTATTTATCCACTGTGATAGTGATTCTGGTCTGGAGCTTGAATGTGTGTGGCATCAGTACATCTAGTTCTTTCTATGCTAGACTAAGATGTGTCCACACTGTCACAGGCACAGACAGACTGGTGTTTGAATTAAATGCGACCAAGCTGAAATCGGCACAGCAAGGAAGTTTGACTGCTTTGTGGCCATTGTGGTGGAATCGGAAATAACTGTAAAGTAGACTTCTTCATTACAACTAATGTTTTTAGAATCACAGATAAGTGTAGACAAGAAAGGAGCATGTAAAAAATTCTGTGAGCAAAATCTCATTTTTTAGTTGGTCAACACTTGCAGCACAAAGACACACACACTAACTAGATCAACTCCCGATTCTCACATGAAAGCAGAAAAAATGCCAAAAATAAAAACCATGACAGTATGCCAACACCCACAGCTAGATAGTAATACATACGCATTGATACTCACCTTATTCCTATTACAACTGTACAATTTGAAGACCTGTACAGTACATCTTTTAAATGCTCCTAATAAGAGACTGGCAACAGCAGAGAATGCACTACCACGAACGAAGACGTAACAGCTCTGCACATCCATTCAGTTACTCTGGTGCAAGCACAGATTAGAACCTTGGGTATTGTAACACTAATATATTTGAAAATTATAGCCAGCAAGGCAAAGCTATGAATAAAAGACAGCGGGATCAAGAGAAATTGTGTTTATCTAGATGATTAGTTAATGAAACAACACAAAAGCATAAAAGACATGGTTCCTGACCCCTTTAACTTGTTTAGCTTGAGCCAGCTTAGTCAGAGATCGAGACGGATAATAATTTCATGATGCTGGATGGCTATTATTTTTACACTGCACTTCACAACAACAGGCATACTGATCTTTGGAGGGAGTAGTCACTTACAAAAAACTAAGCCACAAAGCTATAGTAGTAGTAGCGAAACCCACGGTGCATTTTTTTTTTTGGCAGCTTCTTTTAAATAAAATAATAAATGTGAAAAGCACAAAAAGGAACCCATTCAGACTCTCAGGTAGCCAGCAGGTACTAATCCTAAGCACAGCTACTAGGAGCCCAATCCAAATCTGCCAAGAAAAATATAATTAAAGACAAAAAGTAAAGACAAGAAACAGCAGCACTCAATGAATGAAAATAAATAACTTACACAAATCAGGCCATATCTTTTCAATGAAACCATGTTTGCTGCTTCTTGTCCAGTTGTAGAAACTCTGCTATGCCCTGCAAAAAAATCTGCACACCACCCCTTCTACTCTGGCTTCATTCAGCGGGATGGCTTGGAAAACTGGCCAATAGAAGTTCTGTAACAGAATAACGGCCAATGGTAAACCCAGCTGCTGTAAGGATTTTGATTGGCCACAAATTAAGGTCCAATCAAATCTTTCAAAAAACGATCAACAAGGGGCGGGAAATTCAAACAAAAAAGGCTCCCTTAGTTTCTGCCCTATAAAGAAGGGGACCCCCAACCTAGTTCTGCCCTCTACTGACTGTCGGAGAGACGAAAAGACTGCTTCAATCAATAGAAGTCTGACCTGAACCTGAACCTGAACTTGAAGAGATCCAGACCTACCACCAGGGGGACGTTGCTACAGGACCCACTAGCCCAGACAGAGAACCAGAGCCTCGGTCACAAAATCTACAGCAAAAGACCTGCTACAACATAGGAGCCAGACTGCCCTGCATTGTGACTCCAGCCTTAGTACTGTGGTAAGTAAGCAGATAAACTTTTTTTTTTATTTCTTTGTCAAATGCCAGTGAGTGGCCAGAAAGACACTTTATTTAGTATTTATTTAGTAGATGTGTGGCTTTTATTAATGTATTATTTATTTTGCTCTAAGTCCCACCCCCCCAAAAAAAAAATCCCATGGCTAGCAGCTTGTGTCCATTCTTGTATGCGTGCTCTCAGGGTCAACACAGCTACATTTTGAAAAAGCAAGCATATAATAATAGATTTCTTCTGACTTACATGTGTGAAGCAATTGTATTTGGAATAGAATGCTTTTTATTTCTTAATAAATTTAGCTTTCTTTCCAAATTCCATGGTTAGCTGCTGTACATTTTTCTTGTATGTGCTCTCAAGGAAAAAACATCTGCATTTTTGTGATAATAGGTTTATTGTGGTTGGCAGTATGAAGCAATGGTTTTTAATATATGTATGGTTTGCTTCATTTTTATTTCTTCCCTGGTTGGTTAGCTGTACACTTTAATTAAATATACATTATTGTGTGTGCTCCGATGCATTTCAAAAAAGCAAGCCTTAGCAATCCTAGATTTAGTCTCCTGGGTGACAGTGTGGTTTGATTTATTGTTTAGTTCAGCTAGCCATGAAATGTGAAAAAAAAGAATTTAAGAACTATAAATAAATAAAACCACACTGTCAGCCAGGAGAATAAATATATAAATATAATTCTACAATACTACAAATATACATTCTTGTATGTGCTCAGTTGTGTTGTGAAAAGCAAGGCTTCTTAATACTGAGGCCTGGATATTCAGAAGGGTTGCGCCATGCGCAACAGGGATGCATCAGCGCAAGTACAGAAATGCGCCATTGTGCGATATTCAGCAGGAGGCGGCTGCGCAGTGCAATAAGCAATGCACCAGAGCGCAGTAGTAATGAATGCATGCGCAACCGTAGGGGGTGGAAACGTGAATAACATGTACAGTGCGATATTCAACAGCATGCACCGTGCACAATAGGGGAGCTAGCAGAAGTTGCGCGACAGCGGAAATGATCCAACATAAAAGGGAGCAACAGAGGGGTGCAAGAACGCAAAAGGGAAGCCACAGGTGGGAGCATGGTGACAGACAGCAAGGGTGGTACAAAAGGTAGCAGTGTGCAGGACTGGGCAGGAGCAGGACAGGGTCCACCAGAACTGAGCCACAAATAGGGTACTAGTGGGGAGCCTGTGCCACTGTGCTGGAAAGGCTGTATAGTGCCACAGTGGACTGAGGGCAGTGGCGGGGCAGGACAGCCACAGCCAAAGGCCAGAGGTGTACCTGGTGCAGGGGAAGCATCAGGAATGGACAGCGGGGGGAACGGGACAACAGCTGCCGGGAGGGGGAACACCAGCCAGGGACATGGCCAGTGCCACTTTCCAGATGGAGGCGGTAATGAGGGGTGTGAGAAGGCAGGCAGCAGGGGTGTGTGGCCATGGAAGGGCCCATCGGTGGTATGCCCAGAACAGGCAGTACTGAGCCCACACCAGCTTCTAACACTACTCTGACACAGAGATTGTGGGCCGGTACCACCTGAACTGGGTGATCCTGAGGCAGCTCTGTGAGCTGTGCAATGATGAGATGCAGGCACTCACACAACAGAGCCATGCTCTGTCAGTGGAGATGAAGGTGACAGCCGTCATGTGCCTGCTCGCCATGGGCACCTTCCAGAGACCAACAGGGGACATGACAGGCATAACCCAGTCAGCCACGTCACGCCTACTCACACAATTTCTCAGCACACTGCTGCCACATGCTGTGGAGTACATCCATTTCCCCAGCACACAGGCGGAGCACACGGCACACATACAGGAGTTCCACAGGGTAGCATGGTTGCCTGGCATGCTCAGGGCCATTGACTGATTGCACCCATGTAGCCATCCGCAAGCCACCTGGCCCGGAGGAAGTGGCATACATCAATCACAAGGGGTACACAAGCATTAACTGCCAGGTGGTGTGCGATGCCAGGGGGTGCATTACCAATGTCTGTGCCACGCACCCTGGGGGAGCACACGATGCCTTCATCTGGCACCAGTCCACACTGTGCCATAGGTTTGAGAGTGGGGACATCCCTACTGGCCATCTAGTGGGTGAGTATGCATATCATGCAGGACGACATGAGCAGACGTGGGGAGGTGCATAGTCAGAGGTGCCATGGGTACTGACCTTGTTGGCCCATGGCATAGCGATGCAGAACACCATACTAATGTCCACCCTCTACACACAAGAGACAGTGGTTACCCACAATGTCCCTGGCTGCTCACACCATACCGGTGGCCCATGACCCCATCGCAACTACGGTACAATGAGGCATGCGACACAACATGGAATGTCATCGAGCGGGTGTTCGGGATGCTGAAGGCACAGTTCTGGTGCCTGGACACCTCTGACGGTGCCCTACAGTACAGCCCCTCGAAGGCCTGTGGGCTATTCCTGGCCTGATGTATCCTGCACAACATGGCCACCGACTGTGGGATAGCTGTAGAGGTTGAAGAGGAGGATAGCGGTGGGGACGATGAGGACGCCAGTCCAGTCAGTGATGGGCAGCCACCCCCTGGGCGAAGAGATCCCCACATGATCCAGATGTCACAGCTGCACCAGGGCACCATTACAGAAGAGCACTTTGGTCAACACAGGTAGGTCATGGGGCCATACACAACCACCAATGGCAAGAGCACAGCCCACAGATAGGCAGGGCAAAACACCAGGAGCAAACGGTGGTAAGGGAATGGGTCTGAGTGTGGCACCGCACACGGCGTCAGGGATGGGCAGAGCCAAACACGACACATGCACACACATGCACAAACACCACAAGATATGCACAAGGGGTAGATGGCACGCCAACCCCAAATGCCACCCCCACCTCCACACAGGTCTACACACAACCATGCCCAGTGACCATCACTGTGCATGCCTCAGACACTGGGCACCATTGCACACTGGCGGACAGAGCAATGCAGGCATCATAATGCACACGCCACAGTGGCCAGCAGCTGGGAGGGTGTGCACAGGGACCGTGTGTGTGCAGGGCCAGGTACCCCACCCGTGCGTTGCATAATGCACACCACACTGCACATAGGGCAGCAGCAGACAGTGGCCATGGTGGGAGACAGGTCAGTCACATGGCACAGTGCCATGGCCACCACAGATGTGTGGGCGGCCCCGCCAAGACCTGCTGGCCATGCCAGGCTGACCATTGGCCTCATGGGGTGGCACCGATGGTCCCCAAGGGGTGACGCTGCATGAACACGACTGTGTTCGCACAGAGGTCTGCAGCCCACCGAATATGCCCGCACCAGGCGTGCTCGGTATGCCCACAGCCGAACTCAGTGTCGACATAGCAGGTGTCACACGGCGCCGGGAATGGGGGGTGGACATAACACTGTGCAGTCTCTGCTGCGGATGGGCACCGAACTGGGTACCCAATGTGGCCATGACAGCTGTCAATGCATTGGTCTGCCTGTCAATGGCAGCTGTCACATCCGCCCGCTGCTGGCCATCTCTGCCAGGAGCAGACCATGGTCCCTGCTGTGCCGCTCCTCTGCCTGGTGCAGAACCACACTGAGTGCATCCACCGCTGTCACGAGCCGCATCTGCTGATTTACTGAAGCCTGTAGTAGACGGCTGTGCTTGTCAAAGAGGTCATCTGCCGGTCCGGCATGCTGTCCCTCATGGTGTTCCTGGCCCTGCTGGCCAGCACCCCTTGACGATGGGCCCTGCACACCAGAGCCATGCCTGGGCATGTCCACACGCGGTGCACTGCCACTGCCCCCCGACACTGTCCCCCTGTCACCATTGGCTGACTGCTGATACTGCCTCTCCAGCTGCCGATCACCAGGACTCACTGGCGCCGCTGCAGCGGCTGCAACAGCCCCACCACCCTGGACGCACACCAGTGCTGCCCCACTGGGGCATACAGGCACAGGCTGGGACTGTGTTGTTACGCAGGCCTCCACGGCAGCACCACCCAAGGCAACGCCCGTGCTGTTGCCTGCTGTGGGGCCATCCTGTGTCCCACATGTATCACTGTCCGGGATGTGTGGTCCATCATCATCAGTGCTGGATCCGGCACCAATCTGTGTCCCAGCATGCTGGAGACCATGGACGCTGTCACGCTGGGACACAGGCAGGGCCTCGTCTGCATCCGGACCACCCTCATCAGTCCAGACAGATGTGCAGGTTTGCACTAGTCCGGTCCCTCAGACACCTGTGGAGGTGGATGGGTGATCCTCTGTGTCTAGGGCATCCCCCTCGGGGGATACACCCACCACTGCTGACCCATGAAGATGCTCAGGAGCTGTAAGGGAACACATTAGCGTTAGTGGCTCCACCCTTCCCTGTGGCATTCCCTCCACTACCCACACAGTGACAGCACAGGACCTACCATGCAGTGATGGGCTGCCATCCATCTGGAAGCCACCACCAGGAATGCCCTCGATGGCACAACGCTGCATGCTACCGGCCACCTGCTCCTCCTATGGCATCAGGCATGGCACCCCACCGGAGGCAGCACATGCAGCCCTGATGGCAGCCACCTTGTCTTTGATCCTCCTCCTGTCCATGCCGACCTTCTTCTTACACTCCTGCACAGACCGCTGGTGGCTGCCATGCTGGTTCACGGCAAGCGCCACCTCACCCCATGCCACAGCATGGGCCTGTGGCATTCCCTGCTGTCCACTGAAGCAGTTCCCTGTCGAGATATGCTTCGAACAGGGCATCTGATTCAGCCCGGGTGAAGTTGGGCCTCCTCCTTCTCCCTGTCCCTGTTCTTCCTCTTCTTCACATTCAGTCATGATCGAGCCTGTGGGAGTGACAGGTGTTACCTTAGACTGTGCAGTCCCATTCAGCCCTCACAAACCACAGTTCCCACATCCCAACAGCATGCAACCCACCACAATAGACTGCAATACCTAACTATGTCATCTGCAGCCCCATGTCGCATTTATATAGCACAACGCATGCAAATGAGGTGAGGCACAACTGTACATGGATGCTAATGCAGTGGTTGCTCCGTGGAACGGCTGATGAGCTGACTTGCATATGCTGACTGAATATTGCGTTGTTGCGCCTTGCGCAATGTTGGTGAGCATGCTCAGGCTATGGCGCAGCACTGTGACGTATGCAATCGGCACCGCATGGCACATGCCTGGGGTGCTGATGCGTGCGGCACTACTGATGTGCTGTGCGCAGGATGCAGTGCAGGGCATGGCCACCACAGTGCCTGTGGCGCTGGTGCACTGTTTGCCTGTGTGGCGCTGCCACTGCAGGGCATCACACAGAAGCACCCTACAGGGCTACACGCAGGGCATCCCAATAGCACGGTGGCGCTCCGTGTGCAGACTGACCCTTGACCCTGCGGTCAACCTTTGCCCCCTAGGCACCATGCGTCCACATGGGTGCACCCCTATCACACAGTTCGGTGACAGCATGATGGGGACTGCCAGCGCAGTGCTGCACTGCCTTCACACATGGGACACGTGCACTACAAAGCGCCATTTTGATAGCAATACACACTGAAGGATACCACGAAGGAGAGCGCAGATGTGGCGCGCTATTGAGCTGGCCAACTTGGTGGCCATAGTTGAGCTTCATGCTGGTGCCCTATTTGACCAGGATCCCTGGACAGGCCACGTAGTGCTGTGTGGCAGGAGGTGGCTGACGGCCTGGAGGAGGCAACCGGGATCACCAGGACAGTAGAGCAGTGTCACCACAGGTGACCTACAGCGGAGGGACCCTGACCGACTGGGGCATCTGCAGGCACATGCCTGGCGAGGTGCCGTGCCACGGTCAGGTAGGTGCTCCATCCATACACTGGTAGCATCTGTCTGTCTGGGTATCACGGTGTGCATGTGTCCACCCCGCAGGGGGGTGGGGGCCATCTAGTGGGGGTGGTGGGTGTGCATCATGGCTGGTCTGTGCAGGCACACACACACTGGGGGGGGCTTTGCTACTGGTTTGTACTGATGTTTCCCTCTCCATGTTTGCACCCTAGGCCCGGAGGAGTGCCATATGGCGAGGCAGGCCCATGTACAGGAGGAGCAGGACCAAGTGGGTGCACCGCCAATGCAGCAGGTACAAGGTGGAGGGCCATGGGCCAGCAGCGCCCTGCTGGCCCGGATGCAGGTGAGTGCAGTGTTTCCCCTTACATCTGTGCATGCTGGGTTGCAGGGGTGGTGGTGGGGCGTGGCCACCAGCACTTAGCCCCACTGCTGTGCATACCACACAGTGCACTCAGCACTGTCCTGTGGCACTGCATGTGTGGGTGGGCATCGCAGTTGGTCTGTGCATGCACTGGGTACATGGCTGTGCCACTGCCTTCACACCACATAGCCATGTTAATGTACGGCCACGGTGGTGCTGTGCGGGACATGGGCGGTGTGTGTGTGCAGCATTCCGCATGGCTGTAGGTGCCTGGGTAGGCAGGTCATGTAGGCGCAGTCACTGTGGGTGGTCGAATGCCATCACAGGGGCGTGGCCCACGGCTATATGCTGTGCACAACGGTTGGGCTGCAGGGGTCTAGCCAGTCACACATAATGAATCTGTTCCCTTGTAATAGGTGGACAACGCTGGACTGCACTCAAGTGGAGTGTCCAGGAGCTGCTGCAGCTGGTGAGGGCCACCCTTGAACTGCTCTAGAGGATGGAACAGGGCAGAGGACGGCGTCACCAGCGGAGGCACAGAGATCGAAGTGGGGAGAGGGGTCGACGCTAGGCCCACTATGCCCCTGATATGCATTCCCCCCCTGGACTAACCCTCACACCCCTTCATCCCACTCTCAGTTGTTCACCCTTGGCCCATGCCCACCCCCACTTGGTATGTGGCCCTTCCCCACCACATTGTAAATAGTTTTATATCTGTTTTGTATGTTGTTCACATCTATATTACACACTTATTTGTTATGACAACTGTGGTGGTCTCTGATTTGCAGTGGGCTTATGGTGCTTGGCTGCAGTGGTGTGTGTAGCATCAGGGGTGGTGCAGGCCTGGGCATGTGTGTGTCCGGCAGGGACCAGCCTATGGTGTGGGTGGGGGACTCGGTCCCTGTCTGTGGTATGTGTGTTATTCCCTGTGCAGTGGATGCCTGTGTGCAGTGGTCCCTGGTGCATGTGCTGTGTCCCTGATACCCCTGTCAGTATGTCCATGGCCCATGTAGCTGGCACCCTTGCATGTCTGTGGTATGCACGGTCTGATGGCATGTCCTTGGTGGCTGTCCATGCAGGTCACCCTCTGGCCACGGCACAATGGCGGCTTGCCTCCTGTCACCAGTATGTTGCAAGTCTGCCTCGGGTGGCACTGTGGGCTATGCTGTTGTTGTCCCCGCTCCATGCTGTCACTGGTGTCTGTTGCTGGGGTCTGTGTTCTGATGTCTGTCACTTGTGCTCCGGCTGCATGCTGGTGGTGGACAGCTTCATGTTGCTTGCGCAGGATGGCTGGTACACCTGTGCCATGGTGGGGTGCACAGGGTTTTAAATAATTGATTAACATTTTTTTCCTTGGGACAATACTAACTGTACAGAAAGTATTTATATAGGTTTTCTAGAAGTGTTATGTTTGTTAAACACAGTGAGGCAAGTGGTATGCATTTTCACAATGTTTTAGAACTTTTATGAGCAAAACGCGAATCAATTTTTGGAGTTAAATAAAACCCTGGGTGCAGGCCGTGGATACACAGTATCAGTGGTCACACACCAGCATAATTTGTTGCCCCGCTATTGTGTCCCTCTGTTGGGGTGCCCTTGGGTCTGGGTGGGTGTTTGTCCGTGCCCTTTGTTGCATCCTGTGTGGCGCACGCCGCCATTCACCACTGTGGGCATCTGTGCTGGCTGTTGGGGCCAATGCTGGGACAGGGTGTGTGCTTGGGTGGGTGTGTGGGGTGCTGTCCTGCTGGTAGTGGGGTCCAAGGAAGGCCTTGTCAGATGCGGGGTCCCTCGAGTACCGATGCAGGGTCGACCTATCTGCTGTGTGATGGGGGTCATGCAGGGCGGCACTGTGTCTGCAGTTGTTGCATCGGTGGCTGGTGCCACCCACTGCGGGGTGCTTACAGTGGGGCTTCCATGCATGGCTCCATGGTGCAAAGGGTTGCTTTGTCACAGTGGGGGTGGTGGCATGCATTCAGTGCCATGCACTGTTGGGCGCTGCTCCTGGGCAGGGTGTCTGGGGATTGCTGAGCATGGTGTGCCCTGCAATGGTAGGATGGGGTGGCACTGGGTGGCTGGCTCTCCTTGTGTTGCAGTCACTGCTTGCCAGGGGTTGTGCTGGGACACCGTGCCCCAGCTGTGGATTTGGTGCTGGTGTTCATGGGCTGGTGGTTCATCCAGCTCACCACAGATTGTGCAGATCATGGGGTGCAGGGGGGCACTGTCTGGTCTGCTGCGTGCTCCTCCGCCCATGGCTTCCATGGGTGGTGCACCCCTGCATCCTGTCCCTGCGCATCCCTGGTTGTTCTACTGTGCTACTACCCTGCTCCACTGCGCATCCTTGGTTGTGCTACGGTGCATCAGCCCTGCGCCACTGTGCATCCCTGGTTGCACCATGGCGTAGTTGGCACGATATTCAGTTGTGTTGTACAAGCACACCTTGGCCTGCGCTGTGTTTGAATATCACGCATGTTGCGTATGGGCGCACTGCACTTGTGCCTGCTCCCGCTATTGCATTACTTTGTGGTGCAGTCTGAATATCTGGGCCTTAATGTATTCTCCTGACTGACAATGTGGTTTGATTTAGTTATTTTTATTTCTGCCTTTCACATTCTCAGGTTAACTGTGCAAAATATCCATTCTTGTATGTGCTCAGCTGCAGTTTGAAAGAGCAAGATTCAGTAGTACCAGATTTATGTTTTCAAGTTTTACTGGTGTGTTATGTATTACTGTATTTGTTTTGCAGTTTTTAGGCTCTGATCAAGTTCCATGTATAACTCATTAGCTATTTTAGTTTTCAATTCAGCTGGTGTGTTGCTTTATTAAGTTTAATTTTAATGTTTTCCCCCCAAGTGCAAGTTTCATGGCTAAGTAAAGTACTGTAACTAGCAATGATTTTAAATTCAGCTGGTATGTCTTATTTATTCTGTTTAATCTGGTTATTTTCCCCCAAGTTTCACAGTTACTGTACAATAGCTAAATATTACTTTCAATTAAGTTGGTCTGTGTTGATTTATATATAATTTTCCTATGTTCCCCCATTCCATAACTACTGTTACTGTAGCTAGCTATTTTACTTTCAAATAAGTATATGAGTGTGTTGATTTAGGTGTAGTTTAATTTTCCTCTTTAGTTTCATTACTTTCATAACTGACTAGTTACTGTGTGTGTGGTGTTGAGTGGTGTTGACTGTGTATTATTTAATTTGGGTGCCAGAGGGTTAAAGATGCATTATAGAAAGTTAAGGCTGCCTTAAGGTTTTTTAGCTAAACATTTCCTAAATTGTTCAAATGTGACAAACGGCTGCTTTTCAAAGTTTACATTTATTTAACTATTATTTAACGGCCCCTTTCATCGAGGTTTAACTGTGTGCTGGGGAACTGGGTACAAGTAGCAATACAAAAAATTACATACAGAATCAACAATTTACTGTGCTGTATGTTTACTAATGTGATGTATCTGTGGCAGTTTAGCTTCTGTTCTGTATGTTTATTTTACTGCAAACCATCCCTGTACTCAGGTTTCTCTCTTTTATTAGCCATTTGCATCTGTGATTTTTATTTTCCAATCAAATGCCAAGTTCCACGGCTAAGTCTTACTGTTTTTTTGTAGTAGTTAATAATTTTTGTTAAGTTTGAAAAATAATATCAGACATAGCCAGGTACATAAAGAAGATACAGCATGACACATATGCATACACATTGACTGCAGTGTCATTATATAATTGACAAAGTCTAGTCCATAGAAAAGGACATTGCTAAATAATGATACATTAAGAAATTATACAGTGAGTTGTATTGTGGTATTGTGCCCCCCCCCAAAAAAAAGTATGAGAAATTGCATGATTACCACCGCATCTAGATTAGTTAAGATGTCTAATATGGGCATAATACATAAGTGTCTCCTGATACCTGAAAAAGCTTGAAAAGCACAGACATAATAACAAAATACTAGCAACATTAAGGTCCAGATCTGAATTCTTATCCTATAAGGAGAAAAGATAATAGTCCTTGCAGGGAGGAGGTGGGTTTTGGGGTTCCAAATCATTTCCTACTAGTGTATCTAATATGTTGGTCCAGATCATTCCACAGGGGAAGTCAGCCAATCCCTGCACGTGGGGAGAGATAAGCTAAGTATGGGGCCCAGGTAAGATAATATTGTGAGAGAGTGTTGGTAACTAAGTGGGACTGATGATCCAGTACTGCTACATACGAGAGGGCGTTATGTAATTCAGAGATGGTGGGTACCTCTGTGGTTCTCCACCTACAGAGGATAAGCCTCTTAGTTGGGAGGTTAAAACGTGTCAGCCATCTGTGCTGTTGACAAGTGAATGCTGTCAACACAGGAGGAAGGCCCAAAATCCAAACTAGGGGATCTAGAATCAGAGCAGAGTCTGAGACCTGTTGAGCCAGACTCAAGACAGCCATCCAGAATGGAATGAGAAGTGGGCAAAGCCAAAGCATGTGCAAAAGATCTCCCTCTCTCAAAAGACATCGCCAGCAATGACTATTGTCCATGAGATGCATTCTGTACAAGACAACAAGAGTGCGATACCAATGCGACAGTATCTTGTTTTGCATAAGTTTACTTCTCATATCTGGATACATAGAATGAGCATATTTCAGGCATAGCTTCCATTGGGCATCCAAAATGGATTGTTGAAGAGTTTGCTCCCATTTACCTTTAGTCTGAGCTGATTGTGCAGGGAGATGATTCCTAAGATCGGCATATATAAGACTGGCTTTACCCCTTTTACAGGTCAGCCATTTAATTAACAAATGGGACCTTGCTATATCTGTTGTGTGGTGTTGTTTAATATAAGCTAAAACTGAACTTCTGAGCTGTAAGTACTGCCAAAAGGCCTGCTTACCTAAGTGGAACTCCTGATCTAATGTTTGAAATGTTTTGATAATGAGACTGTCATTTGTCATCAAGTCCTTTAGTGTAAAAGTTCCTTTACTCTGCCATAGGGACCAGTGCAAAGGTTTGCCATCCACTTTTATGAGCATGTTCCCCCATATGGGGGAGGACAGAAAGGGGCATAAATCTGCCTCCAATTTCTTTTACACTAAATGCCATGTCAGTACTGAACCTGCTATTGTTTGGCAGTAAGACAAATGTTTGGGAAGGGGATTGTAAAGTAAAACTGCTAGGGATTGGGTCTGGGCCATATACGCCTCCATGTGTATCCATTGTGGTCACTCAGATGTCTGTGGGAGGAACCAGTTTAGGGTCTGAGCTGCAGTGAAGGCCCATTTATACCCTTCTAGCCAAGGAAGGCCCCAGCCTCCCTGTGACCAGTGGGCTCTAAGTTTAATTCTACTATAACGGGGTTTGGTGCCTTCCCAAATAAAATTGGAAAAGGCCTGGTGTATAGCTTTAATCCATGAGGCTGGTAGTGTAAATGGTATATGTGAGATGACATCTAAAAGTTTAGGGGCTACCCCCAGTTTGATTGCGGATATTTTACCTGCTAGTGTAAGCTGAAGACCACGCCAGTGCACAAATTCATTCTTGATGTCTTCAAGAAGAGATTTAAGGTTCAGATCCCATATTTTAGTAAGATCTACTGTGAGCCATATCCCTAGATACACAAGGGAATTTGGGGCCCAATGAAGGCCGAGATAGGCTACCTGTTCTAAAGTGCACAAGCTATTGAGGGGGAGTACTTCCGTTTTAGACCTGTTGATTTTTAGGCCAGAATAGCTCGTAAAATCTGCAAGGAGGGAAAGCAGAGCAGGAAGGGAAGTAGTGACGTGCACTAATGGGACTAAAAAAATCATCTGCATACATAAATGTGGGGAAAGTGATATCACCAAAGGGAAAACCTGTTATGGCTGAAGAGTGGCATATGGCAATCGCAAGTGGCTCCACTGCTATTATGAAAAGTGAGGGAGAAAGGGGTCAGCCCTGCCTCGTGCCCCACCCCAGAGGGAAGGGTGTAGGCAGAGTAGAGTTGGTGAGGACCTGAGCCAAAGGGTTGTGATACAGAGCTGTCACCCAGCTTCTACAATTGTGACTAAAGTCCATGGCTTCTAGGACCTATTGAAGGTATGGCCATTCGAGAGAATCAAATGCCTTCTCAAAATCTATTACTATTGCAGCAGCTGGTGCCGGGAAGTTACTGGCCTGATATATGATATTTATAAGGGAATATATATGATCTCTGCTGAGCCGACCCAGGACAAAACCAACTTGTGAAGGATGTATAAGGTGGGGAAGCAAGGGGTTTAACCTGGTAACCAGAATTTTTGCAAAAATCTTACTATCCGAATTGATAAGTGAAATAGGGTGATAGCTGGATGGTAAAGTGGCATCTTTCCCTTTTTTGGGAAATACAGTAATGATCTCCTCCCGAAGGGATGGGGAAGGGATCCTGAACTAAGGGCCAAATTAAAAATGTCACTAATTAGGGGGGAGATCAGTGGTGCAACTATACTCCACATTTCAGGGGGAAATCCATCCCCACCAGGGGCCTTCCCATGATTTAAATTGCAAAGTGCATCTATGACCTCTTGAGGGATAATGGGAGACTCCAAGGTAGCAGCTTGCTGAGGAGTTAGATGACAGATAGGTATAGATGTCCGAAAAGTTCATACCTGTGCAACATTAAAAGTGCCGGAGGAAGAATATAGCTGTTTATAGAAATCTGTCATAATTTCATTTATGCATTCTGGTTGAACCTGCACAGGGCCATCTGGTGCTTTGAGACTGGGAATATGGCTCTCAGCCCTCTGTTTCCAGAGTCTGTAGGCTAGTACTTTCCCAGCCTTCTCTCCCCCCTCCCAGTATTTATGCTGTAGTCTGAGGAAGGCCAATTCAGCTTTCCTGGCAAGTAGGTCCTGTACTTGATGACAGATTTTAGTAATTTCCTTGCCTATCGGGGAATGTAAGGAAGTGTGCGGCATACTTTTAAATTTAGTCTCGAGTTCTATAAGATGGGATTCCAATGTTTTAAGCTGGTGCTCTCTCTGCCACCTGCGACACGCTGAATATTCCATGATAGCTCCTCTTATGGTGGCTTTCAGTGCCTCACAAACCATTGTTGGGGGGACCTCCATTGTAGCATGATCTTGTAGAAAATTATTGACCTGTATCTGAAACCATTGAGGGAAGTTATGGTCTGTCAAGAGAAGTGGGTCCAAATGCCAGCTCAGGGATCTAGGGGCTGAGGGACTGCTTAGCATGTGAAGTTGTACTGGAGCATGATCCGATACGATAATTGGGTGAATTACAGCATCATTGGTGCTGTTCATAATAGAAGGGGATACAAGCCAGTAGTCCAGCCAAGAGTGTGAGTTATGCACCAGAGAAAAGAATGTATAATCTTTGTTCCGCGGGTGCAGAATGTGCAAGGGGTCTTGTAACCCCATATCTGTGATCAGCTGCTGCAGTGAGAGGTAACATTTCTTATGATGATTTGGGCAGGTGGACGTGTGATCTAGGAAAGGATCCAGGGGGAGATTGAAATCACCCCCTAAGATTATAGGGACCTGTGGAGAGGCTAAGGAGCTAATAGCTTGGGCCAGCGAGTGGAACACTTCAGGCTGGTCATCATTAGGGCCATACACATTAGCTATCACTAGGGTACCTGTCGGAGTATCCATCAAAGCTGCCACCCATCTGCCATCTCTATCTCGATGCACTTTTAGTTGTGTCCACTGAAGGGATTTGTGAAATAAAATAGCTACCCCCCGTTTGCAGGTGGAGGCTGAAGAAGAAACAACCTGTCCCACCCAAGAGCCTTTCAACCTGTCATGGTCCAACTTTTTTAACTTAGTCTCTTGTAGTAGGGCTATCTGC
This sequence comes from Neoceratodus forsteri, assembly GCA_016271365.2. Taxonomy (NCBI): domain Eukaryota; kingdom Metazoa; phylum Chordata; order Ceratodontiformes; family Ceratodontidae; genus Neoceratodus; species Neoceratodus forsteri. Next base: position 742,616,157 of record CM028133.1, on the reverse strand, counting down.
ACACCCAGTCTCTTGAAATGATTCAGCACCTGAGAACGCTTCATAGCGGTATTAAGGCCCCGTACGTTCCAGGTGATATAGCGAATGTCAGCCATAGTCTAGAAGTGGGAGGTCTGATTTAGAAGGGAACGAGCTATAGAACCTAATAAAGACTGAGAGTGAAGGTTTGCTCCATATTATCCGAACCAGAAAATCTGTTATAATCAATTTAAACACCACCAGCAAGGGACCCCAAATACACACACAATCCCCCCCCCCCAAGCATGTACTAATCATGATCTGGAAAAACCTATAAACAATTTCAACTTGTAAAACGTAATATTGACTGAAAACATTTAACCAACTATATACACATATCGGCCTGTCCACAGCCATTAGGAGTCCCAAAGGTAATATGTCACCGAACGAATTCGCAAGACCTACTATGGTATCCGTGGGGGTTGGCCTGGGATCAGGACAGGAGAAAATACCCTCCAGAACAGCTTGTCCATACTACGGGGTGTAAAAATACAGTTAGAGCTAAGACCACCCTGAGGACATATGAGAGGAATCCCCCTAGGACCATGGGGACCTAAGCAAATAGCAGGATATCCTCAAAAGCATGTCCCGAAAGGAGCTACAATACTCCTATGTTCCCAGCCAATAGATGAGGGCTAGGGAGAGCTGAGCTTAATACTCCCAGCAATTTAGATTCCATGGCAAGCCAAGGGATGAGAAGTTAACACATAGAGGGAGAACCAAACAAAAAAAAAAAAGGAGGTTCCCTTTCCCTTATTATATACTCAACCCCCCATATTAAACTGGTACCATTACAGTTTGAAACATGTCCTCAGTCCGGGGGTTCTGAGCCAGGTCTGGGAAGACCAATTGTAGCATCGAGAGTTCCATCTTATGAGTTCACAGTGGGAAGGATGGCTGCAAGATCTGGGGATGCAAGCAGCAATGTCAGCCCAGGATTTGCTTTGAGACATGGAGAGCATAGGTCTTGAGGATGTCGACCCACATATGTCCACCTCTGCCCCTTCTGAAATCCCTTGTGTAGTGTCTGAGTCCTGCAGGTCCAGTTGTAGAATTGCAAATGGGTTGGGTGAGAAGAAAGTCTGCAGATCTATGGGATCTTGCTGATCTGAAAGTTGGTCTGAGTGAGCTGTCGCCTGTGGGCTCAGGGAGCTGGCTCTTTCAGTAGGATGTTTTCGTCGATCATGATGATGAGATGGTTGCCGTTTTCTTGGCCTCGATGGTAGCGATGTGTCAAAAATCCACACACCAGACTCAGGTATGTCTTGTTTAGGAGTCGAGGAAATATTCGCTGCAGATGGAGAGGAAGAGTGTTGTATTTGCTCACTCTGATTGTTGGAGTCCAGAAACTCTGCAGGGTGTCTAGCCCGCAGGAAGTCCATCAAGCTCTCTGGGGTCTCAGACAGAAGGGGAGACCCATTGTGCATAATCCGCATGGTCACTGGATACAGCAGTGAGTAAGTGTAGTTTAGTTTTTGTAACAGTCTCCGTACCTAGGCATATTCCTTACGGTGATCGGAGAGTTCTTTAGAATAGTCCTGATAGAGCTGGATATGATGCCCTTGCCAAGTAATTTCCCCCGCAGTTAGAGCAGCAGCCATAATAGACTCTTTCTGCCTAAAATCCAAAAATCTGGCAAGCAGGGGTCTGGGCCTTGGTACCAGGGCAAGCGAGTGATGCGCCCGTTCTATCTGAGGGTGAAAATCAGCTGGTAGCTTGAGCAGCTTTGGGAGGATTGACTGTAAGAAGTCAATGGCTGATTTCTCTTCTGTTTCCTTCCGGAAAGCCAATAAGCCGTATATTGTTTCGACAGCTGCAATTTTCCAGGTCATCTACTTTATTTTGTAGTGTGTGGATAAGCTTGGCCTGTTTCCTCAGAGTAGCAGTCATTTCATGAAGAGCTGCGTCATGGGAGGATATTTGTCTTTCATTGTGGAAAAGCCTAACTTCGATCCCTTGCAAAGTTTGCATAGTGGCATTGACTGAGTTGTGCCATTTGGGTCATAAGCTAGCTGAGCATCACTTCAGTTCTCGATGATTCTGCAGAAGGCTGCATATTGTAGGCTGCACTGAAAAACCGCCTATCGAGAGAAAAGACGAGAGATTTCCAAAAGAGAACTTGCAAAAAAAGTCCCAAAAATTCTGCCCAGGAGATTCCTCTCTGCTATGATAAAAATTCTGGCAGAAATAGAAGGTCTTAGTGATGGCTAATGTTGGATTTATCCCCGTGTTGCAAGAGCTATCTCTCTATGTGACCATACTGGATCAGGGCTAGTCCACTGTTTTTTTTTTTTGTGTGACCATCACCAGGGTAACACAGCTACATAATGAAAAGTAAAAGTTGTCTTAAGTTGCCTGAATTTATAAAATGCGATAGTAAACAGCTGCTTTAAAAATGTACATTTTATATAACTCATTCACTATTTTGTATATGTGTCCAGGTTACAAAAAAAGTTCTGATGTCACTCACATCACAGTCCTTTGTTGGTAAAATTAGTCTGTTCAGGAGGTGTTAAGTAATTCAGCCATTAAGACCATTAGCAGTAAATCAACCTAATGTTTTCCACTCAGAATTTTAACTATGGTCATTAACTCAACTGTCATGATGATAACAAACAGTTTTCACATGCTCTCATCATAGTTTCCTTTTAGTCTTTCCAAAATTCTGATATGTTTTGAGTTGACCCATTTTTTTCAAGCTAGTTTTTATTGTCTTTGTCACTGCAGTGATTACTTCTTCCCCAAATCCTCTGTAACTGCTGCTCTCATGTTTCATACTACCCGAACATTCCACGATACTACCAATACCTTAGTTTACAGGAATGATAAATAGCATAGAATGGTGTATCTGAAATTGTGGAATGTCTGCATTTCAGATTACCTTAGGCCAGGGGTTCTCAAATGGTGAGGTCAGACTCCTTGGGGAGGCCCCAACCTGTTCTAGGGGAGGCTCAAGCAAGTCTTGAAAAAGTGTTATAGTTAATTTTGAACTTTATAGATTTTGTGTGAAGGGATAGGGCAAACTGAAAGAGGATAATAGTAGGTGAATATATGTATTTATTCAGAAGTCTGTGACCAGGGAAGGTACTGTACACCGAGCCATGGCTTATTTCAGGTGTACCCAGGGAAGGGTAGTGAGAGAATACAATTCAAAATGTAACTGCAAAACACTCAAGCAATACAATAAGAATAAAAGTGCAAACAAATTGAGAACAGTAAACTAACAATGCGAGGAACAATTGATCAATTAGACTGGCAGCAGAACTGTCCAAATACAAGAGTCAGCCATACAGGCACTAGGAATAAGAGCACGAGGGAGCAAAATGATGCCTGAGAAGTTGCCTAAGAGCAAGGGGAGAGGGCGAAAGGCAAAGGTTGGCAGGATTGTTATTCCAGTTAGAGGGGGAAACAGAAAACACAGTCTAACCCATGAAGGTATGGCAGTAAGGGGTAACAATGGTTCGAGAGTCAAAAATATTGAAGCAAGTAGGTTGTCCTGTTTTTGGGGGGGGTTACAATAAACTTAATAACATGAGAGCCAGCTATGCAAAGAGGTTTCAACTTATTCCTGATGTACTGTGAAAAGTAGGCTATTTTTCTGAGGGGAGGCCCAAAAATATTTCAGTATTTTGGGGGGAGGCTCAAGATCTTTTCCATGGCTTAGGGGAGGCTCACTATGACAAAGTTTGAGAACTGTTGCCTTAGGCTAAAGGTGTCTAAAGTACAAAGGCTGCAGGGAGGGGCAGTGGCATGCTGGGATGCATGGGCAGACTGGATGGGCATAGTGGTTCCTATCTGCCAACAATTGTCTATGTTTCTATGATTAAAATGATCAAAAACTGCTCAAAGCATATCAGAATACATGGCTGACATGGAGGAAACAAAAAATGTGAGAGTGTTTAACAGAGGTTAGAGCAACAGGTTATGAATCAGCTTGGTACATCCAGAAGACCTGGGCTTAAATTCCCACAGCCTCCACTTGCATACTGTCTGTGCGATCCTGAGCAAGCCATTAACCCCCTGTGTTCCTGAGCCATCCCTGTAAATGGGTCTTGTGCCCAATGGGAGTTACCTGGTTGCCAAAGAATACAAATAAATAAATAACAGTATGGGTTAATGCTGTTGAAGTTATCCTTACCTTTTTTTTTTGTGAACATTTTTTAATAGAAGGACCACACACATACATAGGCAGCTACAAACGCCACAAAAACGGGGCCAAAACCAAATCCAAGTAGTACTCATGAACTGTCCATATAGGTCGGCACCTCATCACCATCTACTCATAGATGTGAATTCCACAATTGATGTGACAGGAAACTTATTGGCAATATATTTTAAAGTCATATACTGTTCCGGGCTTAAATGACTTTTTCCAACTTTCTCCATTTTTGTAGATATAAAATGGATAATAAGAATATCTGATATAATTTTTGAGTCATATGATACTGTTCATGATATTGTATAGAATTTTTCCCATTTCTGCTATTTTATACATTTATATTTTTAACATTAGTGTGTTTACATATAACCTTGGTGAGGTTATGTATGAATTTAAAAGTGTTTTTCTTCTTTCTTCTTTCTTCTTTTTTCTTTTATATATATTGTTAGTACTGGAAAAAACTGTTAAAAACCTGGCATTTATGGCAATAGTTATTTAATATGGGGATTTATTTTATTTGTGGGAGGGAACATTGCCTTTAAACCTCACCTTTAAATAAGGTATATAAGGTGTATTATCCCCTATTGCCATAGCCTTGAGAAAGCGTAATTGTGACGTGAAAACGTTTGGTTCCGTGGGGAGGGGCAAGGTGTATCCAGCATGTATCCTGTATGTTTGCTGACTATTCTGCCTATCTGGGAATAAAAGGCTTTTATCCTGTCACATCAATTGTGGAATTCACATCTATGAGTAGATGGTGACGAGGTGATGACCTATATGGACAGTTCGTGAGTACATTTTTTAATAGAATTAGGACAAGCAAGCATTTCTGGGATCTGTGGCCAGGGTGGGGAATAGAAGGAAAAAGGGAAAGACACACATGTTTCACTACATATTTTATTAACTACAAATCAGAAAATGTGGAAATGTATTAAAGAAGTCAATAATCCAGCTGAAATTAAAAGAAAGCATGCTGACGAAGACAAACAAGTAAAATATTGTGAGTACGAGAAATCAAAGCAAAGCTGTCGGTTCCAGCAGTGTTGGCTTGAAAAATATGACTGGCTGCAGTATGATGGTGACAAAAAACAGATGTTCTGCCATTTGTGCCGCAAACACAAAATACAGTCGTTCTGGTACAGAAAACTTCTGGCTTGACTCTGTCTCTTCACACAATGTAAGTGAAGTGCATGCCAGAGTAAATGAAAAGGAGGCTACCAGCACTGCTATGCCATGGACAAGCAATGCAGAGCGAATGCTGAAGAGCATGAACGAACCAACATTAAGTCATCTTGATAAACTATTCCACACATGTCATGCAATAGCTAAGAATGGACGCCCCTTCACTGACTTTGTATGGATGTGCAACCTGGATGACATGAAGGGACTAGACATTGGTTCAACCTATCACAATGATAAGACTGCCCGTAACTTTATCCACTACATAGCTGAAGTTGAACATGAAGTGCTATGGAAAAAAATAATGGGAGCAAAATTCCTTTCCATTATCAGTGACGAAACCACCGACTCTTCCATCACAGAGGCAGAGATTGTATATGAACAGTTTGCATTTAAAGGAACAGTGCAGAATCAGTTAATAGGTGTCCAGACTGTTGGCAGGGCAGATGCGCCATTGATAAAAATCACCATTCAGAAAGTGATAGAAATCAATCTAAAGATGTCCATGGAAGAATGGTCAAAGAAGTTGGTAGGGTTTGGAAGTGATGGAGCTGCTGTGATGGTTGGCAAAAACAATGGCGTAGCTTCCCTCCTAAAAGTCATACAGCCCTGTGTGCAATCTGTACACTGTTTTGCACATCGGCTTGAGCTGGCATGTAAGAGTACACTGAAAAACATTCCACAGTTTAACAAATTATGTGGTCTGCTATCGACACTCTTCTGTTTTTATCATAACTCCCATCTTAACAGAAGTCAACTTAAAAATGTCTGTGAAATGCTAGGGATGCGTCCTCTGATGCCCACAAGATCTGGAGGTACACGATGGGTTCCGCATATGCAAACTGCTCTGCAAACACTGCTGAAAGGGTATCCTGCCATAGTGCTGCATGTGACCCAGGTTAGCATAAGAATAATGCACTTCAGTTATTTTAATGCAATGCAAAGAAGGAAAACATGTTAACATGGTGGGGTCTATCTTTTTTTTTCAGACGCAGCAACGCCAGATCAGTGCATCTACAGAGCAGATAAAGCAATTGGAATTCTAAAGATCCTGAAGCAAGCAACTGTAATGAAGTTTGCACATTTCCTGCTGGATATCATCAATGTTCTTGTCATCCTGTCTCTTGTTGCCCAGGAGCGCAATTCAACTGTTGCTGATGTATTTGCCACCATGCAGTCAACCCTGGTCACAATAAACTCCTACCACACAAAGCGGGTGATTTCCCCCTGAGTATCTCTTTTAATAGAGTCTTGTGTAGTCACAGACCATACTTATGTTATGCTGCAATTACTGTGATATTTATTTAATGTTTATTATATTGATAGTGTGTTTTTATTGTACGGCACCCAGAGCCTTCGGCATTGGCACCTGAAAAAATAAAACTTGCCTTGCCATGCCTAACCAGTGTAGGTAATGGTTAAATAACATGTGCCTGATGTTTATGTTTAATGAGGGTTTCTTTGCTCTTTCTTTTTCTTTAGAAAAGATCAAAAGGAACGTCAGGTGGCGTAGCTAATGGTAAAAAAAATATGCCTGATGTTTCTGTTTAATGAGAGTTTCTTTGCTCTTACTTTTTCTTTAGAAAAGGTCCAAAGGAATGGCTGGTGGAAGATATGGAAGAACTACATGGCTACCAGCTTTCTGTAAACCCAGACATCACAGCTGTCCATGTGAAAGTCCTAAAATGTCTAGAGGAGAGCCTGCAGGACCGTTTTGTGGATGCAAGCACACAGCTATTGAGAGCAACTGCTGTCACCAATTTTGCACTGTGACCAGACAAGAGCAACCACATAGGTAAACAGTTTTGGATTATCAAGTTTTATACTGTGAAATAATGGGTATTGCTCTGAACTGTGCATAAAGCATGTCTGAGGCACTCATTAATGCAAATATTGTTTTTGTCTACATTTCAAAATTTGGTGAGAAGGAGGTGACCTTGCTCAATCTACATTATGGACCAGTGCTGGAAGCTGCTCATGTGAACGTGGATGAGGTTGAAACAGAGTGGACAATGGTCAAATCAGAGTTGTATGACAGGTATGCCAATGCATTCTGAATCCTTTGTCATTAATAAAATGGTAATCCAGAAAGGAGGAAGGGGGGTTCTTGCTTCCACTGAGTGTTATGCTGTCTTGATGCCAATAATTATGTTTCAGAACTTGAATGACCTTTCTGTTGTTGTTTTTGCTTCTAGGTTTGAGCACATTCATGAGCTGACATGGGAGAAGGTGAATGCAGCATATCAGCATAAGTACCCCAATTTCCTTGCCCTTATGGATCTGTTATTGATATTGCCAGCAAGCTCTGCAGAGGCTGAGAGGGGATTCAGTCAAATGAAGATCACAAAATCCCAGCTACGCCCCAAGCTGCAATCAGATACATTGACAGACCTGATGGTGATCCAAATGAACTCACCAGATATCAATAAGTTTCAACCCCAGGTTGCCATCAATTTATAGAATATCAGCTCCGAAAGAAGTAGGAGGTCATAGACTGGTCATGTCTTGTCACGGCCTGATGCAGAAGAGGTCTCTTCTGAAGAGTCAGACCCAAGTGACTGTGAAAGTGATATGAGTGTGCTTGAGACTCAACCAGACTCCCCTGACACCACACAGCCCAGCAGTATTTAAGGATTTTGGACTTAAGACACTGACTAGATTGAATGATATTTACTGAATCATTTTATTTCATAAACAAAGCTAATTTCTGATTTACATTTACAATAAATTAAGACACGTGCTTGATACATTCCATCTTTATTTGTCTTTTCTTTTACAAACCACTGTCAGCCATATTGACTGCAGGCTAGTGCAAACTTCTGTGGGCTAGTGCAATCTCTGGCTCACTAGCCCGGCTGGCTAGTGCAAAAAAATTTTAAGGTTGACCCCTGATTAATTTGGACACCAAGGGGTGGAAAGCTGTTCTCCTTAACTGAACTGAAGTTGGAAGATCTTGTGTAATTCAGATTTTATCTCCCCAATGTACTTCTTGGAGTTCCCTTATTTTGGATACAAAATTTTGCCTTTCTAAGAAATTCAGGAAATGAAAGATTAGAGGACGTGGTGGTGCCCTAGTCGGTGGTTTAGGTCGGATGGCTCAGTGTGCCTACTCGATAATATAGTTTGGACCAAATGGAGAGGGGCCAATGATGTTTTCCACCATTTTTTATATAAAGAGCACAGTGTCTTGGCCTTCTTCACCTTCTGGGAGACCTATGAAGACCGCATTGTTTCGGTGACTGCAGCCCTTTAGGTCTTCCATTTTAATTCCAGTTTGGCCAGTTTGTGTTTGCAGGCTATTAATTCTGGATTCATTTTGTCAAGTCTCTTCTCCAAGGAACAGAGTCTAGCAAAGTTATCAGGGGTCTTTTGTTAGACATCTTCCAGAGCTTGAGTTAGGGATCTGATTTCCGAAGTTATTTTATGTAGATCCTCCCGAAAGGGTTTAAATTCCTCTAGAAAATGATGTAAAGTCAGCGGCTCATGGTCTGTGGATGAGGACCCAGTACTGGAGCCTGTGGCAGAGCTGGAGGCCCATGGCTTTTTTTGGGACTTTTTTGGCATTACTGGTGGGGTATGCCAGGCGGCTCTTTCTTCACTTCGGCATCCATGGCGAGTATTGGCCACGATCATTGAAAGCCGAAGGTCATCTTGTAGCTTTGTATGGTCAGTTAAAACACCTTTCTGGTAGGCTTTTAGTGAAATAAAACAAGAAAGAGGAGTTGGGTGGCTGGAGCGATGTGAGGTAGCTGTTAACTGGTGCGTGCATAACTGGAAGTTCCGACCTTTAAGGATTTTCAAGTGCTGACACAATTTTGTCATCTTTGTTCTACACATTGGGTGGTCTACACTGCCTTTGTACTGTCCCTAACTGATATGCTCTTGCAAAACTCTGTATGTGGTGCTTACTTCATGATTTTCCCTGATCTCTCTCGCCGGTGCTTCCTAACATTTTCCAAACTCCTCCAACAACTCCTCATTCTCACTCTGTAACCTATCATTCATACCAGTAAGCAAATCATTCAGCTGTAACACATGCTTCTTATCCTGCAGCAGCCTTTCACAATCCTCTCTCAATCTAACAGTCTCTCTGTCTTTCTCCTGTACAGTACTCTGCAATTAATTCTGAGTTTTATTTCTGAGCTTCTTAATTTCTTGTTCTAACTCCCTCTGTTGTTCACCCTGATCTCAGGATTTGGAGCCCAGTTCCTTTTTCAGAACTAGGACCTCCATTTTCACTGCCTGTAGTGCAGCAAACAGAGCGGCAACCATTACACCTTTGTGGTCATATTTCATAACCGTAGGTTTGGCCTCCAAATACAGCATGCACAAAAACTGTATCAGATAACCGTGGGACTTTCCATCCAGTGCAAAATTGCCCCATTCTCCATGGGAGATTAGAAAGGTTGAGACATCTAGTTTGAGTTCTGTGCTAATGGCCATTTTGGAATGTTCCCTTTTTCCTGCACTAGCCAGGAGTCCAAGGTGTATCGATCCACTTTGTGTTTTACAGCTGGACAGTTACACATTTGGAATACAGAATCCCACAGACAAATGCCACTAGGTGAATGGGAGTCATAGGTTCAAACACCTTTGTGGTTCTTGTGCCCTTTCATGGCACAAAGGGCCTACAAGATTGTCTGTATGGGTTGAATGGGTGGGCATAGGTTTGAATGCCTTCGTAACTCCTGTACCCGTTCATATGTACACCTTTTTGCATACTGGTTTGATTCTGTCCAATGAGGTCCATGCCATGACTACCATCTATTAGGTTTTGGCAGGATTCTAAACCTGATGGCAAAACATGACAAAGAAGACAGGTGTCATAGAATGAAAGTTTATTCCCCAAATGCATGAAAAAAAGAACAGTGTACCTGCTGGGAGTCTGGAACCTCTAAACACCCGGTTTCATCATAGGAAAACTCAGTGAAAAACAGGATTACACAAACTCTTATAGTCAGAGATAAAAGAGTCTGTTACATGTTAATGGCTCATCTGCATAATAGAAAAGCTAAGCAAAGCATTTCTATTGGTGGGTCCGGTGGGCAGCTCACACCCAATGCTATTAGGTTTTGCACATACACAGTGATAAACATTATGCTGACTTAAACTACTTTGGGGATACAGTGTAATGATTCATAAAATATGCTGATTGTAGCATTATGGCTAACAGCTGATGGTGGCATGCTAACACCACAAACATAATTATGCTGAATAGTACATCATAGCAAGCATGAGTAAATACTTGTATCCCTTATACTGTATCATAGAAACATGGTAGTCCACATTAGGGACTGTAGGTCAGGAATATCTACAGTCACCCACTAGGAGATCTTCTGTCTTATGCCATCAGGGAAAACACATGGAGGAGGAGTATATCAGTATATTCTCCCTTTTTCACTGTGAGCTGCCAGATGAGGGTGAGAAACAGAAGGGGAGGGTTGACAGACCTAGAAGGCCCATGATGCCATATGCTTTTGAGAATTGTGCTGTTGCCTTTGATATTTTCACGTCAGTATATGGAATGAAGCACCTAGAGGAATTAGTGTCATTGCTTAGGTATAGGGACACCATTGAGTTTGCTCACTTATCTTTTGTGGGGTGCACCTGGTTAAAGTATGATGAACAATTCAGGCTTAAACTAGTGCGGCAGCTGACCTTAAAATGGGAGACTGCATACACAGATCTCTGGCACATTTAAATGATGAGGGGTAGACCCAGCATCATACAGATAGTGGGCATGTAATAGCCAGGCAAGGTACAGGAAGAGCCAGGAAGTTGCAAAAACAGAGCTTTAAGGGTGTACAGTATGTTATGATTACAACCTCGGACAGTATTTTCATGCCAAATGCAGGTTTAACCATGCTTGCAGGAACTGTGGTAGAGAACAGAAGGCCAGCATTTGCAAAGACCAGGGAGTTAAGCAGCAGGGTGCAGAAGGTCACTCTGCAAACAATAAATAACACACCGCTAAAACACTGGTAAAATTCGACAACCTGCTTCCGTGGCTCTCCCATTACCTGAACAGGCAAGCTGACCACTATGTAATTAGTGGTTTTATGAGAGGGTTTCAGATTCCATACAAAAGGTCCAGAGTGGCCACAACAACACAAAACCTGAAATCCCCACATGAAGTCCTAGGGGAACATGCTGCTAAAATACAGAAGGAGGAGAAACCTGGCAGGTTGCTGGCCTGTTATACCACCTGCCTCTGGAGTCTTTGAGAGTATCCCCATTGGGAATATTCCCAAAGCATACCCTGGGTGAGTACCACCCAATATACCATCTCTTACCCGAAGGGTAAGTCAGTAAACAATGTCATTTCCTTGAAGATAGTATGGTCAGGTATGCATCTTTCAACAGTGCAGTGGAACTGGTGCGGAGCCCTGACCCAAGAACATTGATAGCGATGAGCTTTATAAAACCTGCCTTTTGCCTTCTTCCAGTCCAGCCAAGAGGCTTTGGCCTGTTTGGATTTATGTTCTGGGGAAGGTGATATTATGACAAGGTCATGCCAGTGGACTGCTCAGTAAGTTGTGTCACTTTTGAGACCTTTGCATCCTTCCATAAATGGGTCATCAGGGTGTATAGTGGCAAATACCACATGACCCATTACCTGGATGACTTTTTGTTCACCTGGCCCATCCAGTCACCAGTTTCTGTGAGACACTGGAGGGTTTTTAGACCGTAATGGCACTGTTGAAGGAAGATCCAACCATGAGACTCTTTCATGGAAGCTGATTTGGATTCCATACAAATGGTTTCCCACCTACCAAATGAGACAGTGTCCACCTTAAAATGGCTAGAAGCAAACAGAGTGACACTGGTGCAGTTCCAGTCTCTTGTAGGCCACCTGTACATTGTCTGCAACACTATCACATTGGGAAGACCGTTCCTGAGGGAGTTAGCAATGGCGGGGCCCACTCGGCCTTATCATCACATCAAGGTAATGCAAGGAATGAGGGATGATTTGTGGGTATGGGGCACCTTTTCATGGGATTTCAGTGGGGTGGCCATATGGCAGGACAAAAGGTGGGAACATGGAGAGCTGCAGCTGGTCACTGATGCTTCATGAGATCAAGGTTTTGGGGCCATTTTTGAGAGATCTTGGTTTGCAGGATGGTGGAACTTGGATTGGGTTGAGGGGAGACTTACAAGAAACATCACCCTCCTGGAATTATTTCCTATCATGGTAACTGTGTAGGTATGAACCTGTGTGTGCTATTCAACACCAATAATGGAGCAGTCACAGAAACCATCAACTTCCAGACCTCTAGATCAGAGGATGTCATGCGCATACTGCTTGTCTTCATCCTGCGTTGCCTGCAACACAATATAACTTTCAGGGCACACCACCTCATGTGTAGGGTGAATATGATTGCTGATGTCTTGCCTTGATTCCAGTTTGAGAGATTCTGACAACTGGTGTCCAAGGCGGACACCTCACCTGTGGAAATACTGGTGGAAGGTTGACACTTAGGGCCACTAAGAACATTACAGCTGGTGCATCTCTCTGTTGTTACCTCAACATGGAAGAGATACACAGATATCTTCAAGGTTTTCCTCTCATTATGTTGAGGGCATGTAAGTGAAGTCCCAGGGGTAGCACAGCACCAGGTATAGAGTTACGTGCATGAGTTAATCTGCCAGGAAAAATCGTCAGTGGTAGTTAGAATGCAATTGGCAGGCATAACCTTTCAGTGCAAAGCTAAGGGGATCCAGACCCGCAAACAGTTTTTTCACCAAAACAATGGTGGAAGGTAGGGCCAGGTCATGGGACAAGTCGCCTGACAGCAGAAAGCCTATTGGCCCAGGGAAGTTGTTAGAATTGCTGGGGCCTTGAGTACAGTGTATAGCTCATCCTTTGAAACTATGCTGTTGAAAGCCATAGCTATAAACTTGTGTGTATTTTTCAGAGCATTCAGAGTCTCAGAACACGGTGCGATGGGGCAGGTAACCTGCAACTGAAGGATATCGCCCTGTGACCAGACAGGATACGCATACTCCTCCAAAGGTCAAAGATCAACCAGTGCAGCCCTCCCAAGTCAATCACATTACACAGGTCAGAGGTTGATGACATCTGCCCATGGTGGCAACTTAGTAGTTATCTCATGGCCAGGCCTCAGCAGAAGGGACATTTGTTTATTCACAGGGACAGGAAGCCAGTGACCAGGAGGCAGTTTGCAGCAGTCCTCAAGGCTGACCTTTAAATACCTCATGGGGTAAATAAGGTACAAAAGGGGCCCTTTCCTGATGAAGCCAACCACTGGCTGATCAAACTAGCCAACAAGGCCACCCTCTGGCTGCCTGTACTTGCCTACAGTTCAACTAGTCTCTCTTATGTATGTAATTAGTGATACCATTCAGCTCTTGTACATTCTACCTGTATAACCTTCAAATTGCAACACTGAAGCTTGTATCTTTGTTATGTGTTCTCCTATTTCATTCTCTGTATGTATATGTATTTGTTGTTCAAGCTGACATGGAACCTGTATAAAAGAGTCTCTAACTTATAGGTATTGTAATCCAAGAATTCAATAAAACCAAAAAAAATTCAGAAGAAAAGGTGATTAAGAACAGGGGGACATGAAGCTGGAATGGAGTAGATTCAGGAGAGACATGAGGAAGTACTTCTTCACAGAAACAATGGTGGACTCTTTAAACAGTCTTCCAGCAGAGGTGGTGGGGGAAAAACAGTGATGGGTTTCAAGAAAGTATGGCATAAGCACAAGGGAGTCATAGTAGAAAGGAAAGGAGGAGAAAGAAAGAGCTGTAGATCAGGCATGATCTGTGGTAATAGTGTAAGTAGGGAGAAATGGGCAGACTGGATGGTCTATGGGCCAAGCAGTTCTTATCTGCCATTTCATTCTATGTTTCTATGTTTCTGGCAGGAAAAGATGTGAGGGATTTTAATACCCACTCATTCCAGATTGGAGCCGCTATTGAGGTGGCCAGGTTTGGGATGCTCCCACAACAGATAAAAGGGGTGGGCATATGGGCATCCAATGCTTATAAAGTGTACATATGACCGCAGGCCGGGAGTTGTTAAGGGGCAGGTGGAACGGGTTGTTCTGATTGGACAGCAGTGTTGGATGAATGCATTTTTGTCTCATTGGTAGTTATGGTATTTTCTCTTTTCATATAGGCACACAATCAGCATCCCCTGTAATATGGATTCTGAGGCATTCGTACATTAGGAAGGTGAATGTACTGGTCAAGACTGGACCATATGGCACCCAGCTTGGAATAACTCTCTGAACGGTGGCTGTGAAGTGGTTGGGAAAAGGTATGTGATGCTGGGACCAACTTGAGGGTGTTCACATTAACTCTTCTGTGGGTTTGGTGGTGCACCTGGACAGTAACAACCTGGTCAGCCATAAGGCTTCTAAGCAGATCAATAAGATCAAGAGGGGTTTAACCCATCTAAAACAACTGTTGCCCATGACATTCCTAGTGTGGATGGGGATGATACCATGATTGCAATGGCAAGGGACACACAAAGTAGCTGCCATCGACAAAGCACAAAGGGAGGTGTCTCATTTTGCTACTTCATGCAGTGAAGAGATCATTAGACATCATCAGATCACAAACATGTACAGGGCACTGTATGGTAGGCATGGGGTTCATCTGTCTGGAATTTGGAATGATATTTTCATTTAAGAATTGCAAGGTGCCTGTAAGCATATCTTGGAAATTGCAGGGCAGGGATCCTTGGGAATTAGTAGTGTAATAAGCTTGATTGCATGTAGTTAGCAGCAGAAATTCATGTAAGAACCACAAAATAGCTTTCTGGATGAAAATTTGGGTCATCCTGAGTTGGGTGACACCATGGCTGGATGTGCGACCCTGTGCAGGTAGTAAAGCTGCAGCTTATACCCCAAAATATGTGTGTGGTGTCTATCATTTGGTTGTTGGGATCCATTTGGGAAAGGGCACCCATAGCCTTTCGAGGGCAGGAGAGGGAGAATTCCCCATGGCACTGCAACAAATGAGGCTGTATTTTGGCCAGAAAGATTGCTGGCTAGCCCAGTCAGGCACAGAATGTGTCTGAGGGGTCCAGCCAGTGGACATACACAGGAGAGATGGCTTAGGCCATCATAAAAGAAGCTGGCTCAATGTGACAAGCCCTCTGTGAACTGGCACAACAGAGGTGAAGTCTATACACCCACCCTCCCCTCTCTTTTTGTAGGCCGTAGCAAGGTAACTGCCACTTCTGTTGTTGCAGCTGACTGTTAAGTGTATCAAAGAGGCATACTGCTGAACAACAGCCAATCATCTTATTCTCAGTGCAGTTTAAATAAGCCACTGCTAGACAAATTTAGATTATGAATTACATTGTACTTCATAATCTAAATTTGCCTAGCAGTGGCTTATTTAAACTGCACTGAGAAGAAGTTGATTGGCTGTTGTTCTGATGTATTTCTGAGGTTGTAAAGTTACACAGTATCAGTGGAAGAGAATGTGAATTTGAAGGAAGACCTGAACAGCCCCTGCAACTGTGTGAACCATAGCTCAGAGATAGAGTTACTGGCATGGAATGCTAGAGGTCCTAGGTTCAATTCCTAGTTGTTCACCTTTTCCCTTCTTCATTGTAATTCATAATCAAAGAGGCATATGAATGCAAGTATGGAGATAGAAATTCATGTAAGAGCCACAAAAAGAGGTTTTCCAGATGACACTTTGGGTCAGAGTTAGGTGATGCCCAGGCTGAATGCATAACCTTGGGTGGGTACACATCCCAGCAAAAGGAGCTGTCACATGTGACATACTGTAGGTTGGGACATGCACTGGAATGCAGGGCAGCCGTGACCGGTAGTTGAGGAGTGCAGCCTTGGGTGGGCATGCTTCTTGATGAAGGTTTTGGAACTATCAAAGACATGGCCCCAGGTTGGTTTGTCAGACCTCAGTGGACAGAGTTCCTTCCACACGTGGCTAAGGGTCAAGCTGACTGTGTCATACACGTGTCATACATGAATTTGCTGCCCCAGGGTCCTTGTTATACACTGTCATATCTGATGACCTAAAAATAGCTAGGCAGTGTGACAAGGCAGTAGGGAGAGTTAGTGGAATGTTGAGGTGCATAAGGAGGGGTATCACCAGGAGAAAGAGGGAGATGGAGTTACCTCTTTACAGCTTCACTGGTGAGACATCACCTGGAGTGCTGTGCCAGTTCTGGAGACCTCATCTCCAGAAGGACATAGAAAGAGTGGAGGTGGTACAAAGGAGTGCAATCAAAATGGTGTAGGGTCTGCATCAAATGCACTATGAGGAAAGACTGAAAGACCGTAATATGTATACCCTGGAGGAATAGAGGGAGAGGTGGGTATGATAGAAAGTTTCAAATATTTCACAGGTATAAATAAGGTTCAAGAGGGAAGCATTTTTCAGAAGAAAAGATACTCAAGGACAAGGGGTCATCCTATGAAGGTGGAAGGGGTAGAC
This sequence comes from Neoceratodus forsteri, assembly GCA_016271365.2. Classification (NCBI taxonomy): domain Eukaryota; kingdom Metazoa; phylum Chordata; order Ceratodontiformes; family Ceratodontidae; genus Neoceratodus; species Neoceratodus forsteri. Next base: position 742,599,359 of record CM028133.1, on the reverse strand, counting down.
TTAGGGGGGGTGTGAGTAAGTACTTCTTTATGAAGAGTGTGGTGGGTGCCTGGAACAGCCTCCCAGTGGAGGTGCTGGGTGCAAAAACTGTAACAGGGTTCAAGAAAGTATGGGATGGGCATAATGGAACCTTAGAGATAAGACAAAGTGGGAATAATTCAGAAGTCAAGTAGGGTCTGCGGTGATACAGTAGGTATGAAAAATAGAGCAGACTAGGTGGGACAAGTGGTCCTTATCTTCCATCTGTTTCTATGTTTCTATGTTGTGTACTGGCTATGTATATTGCAATAATTCCTAATCTGTAATGTGTAAAGTGTGACCTTTTTATACCCATAAACGTCTGTGTGGTGTTTATTATTTGGTTGTAGGGTTCCATTTGGGCAGAACCACTGTAAGCAGGATTGGAGGTACAGTGACACTGTGGTCTTATTGGTTACAATCACATATATGATTTACAGTTTAAAATAAATGGACCTAAAACAGCGAGGACAGGGAGAATGTGTTGTACTTCTCATCATTTCACTTACTGAATGTTCATTTGAAGCTGTGATCTTGCAAAAGGGCTAGTATGCTTTATCAGGTACGGCTAATCTGTCTTTGACAAATTCCGTGACCTTGTAAGAAGGCTAGAATGCCTTATCAGGTATGGCTAATCTACTGCTGACAGGGCATTCTAAAGGTTTCAAAGTGGATCCTCTTTTCTCCAAGTAATCCTTGAGAAGAAGAATAAGAAGAATCTGAAGGTGGCTACTCAACTGAGACATTACTGGCAGATTAATTCTGAGCTGTGATACAACCTACTTTAGTTTTTTGATATGTGCCAGGGTAATTCCTTGTGTACATAGTTGTTAAATAAGAAATTATCCATGTGTGTGGCAGTAGTGCAATAACCACATATTCTGGGAGAAATTATTTATTCCAGAAGTTTTACCAGGAAAGAGACTGAGCTGGTTTTAGCTCATTTCCATATGAATCTTGGGGAAGGGGGAAGAGTAGAGAACAAACAAATACAAAGTACAATGTACAGTAAAAGCTTCAGGAATAAAACTGACGTACAGTAAATTGCCATACAGTAAACTGTGGAAGAAGTAAAAGAAAATCAAACAGTGAGCAACAAAACAAAAAGAGGAGCACTGAATAGTGACTGATGACTGGGGGGGTGGGTCTGTGCTAGTGTCACTGTTGGGTGGAAGACAGCTGACTGAAGCCCACCCCAATATCAGAAGCAACTGCAGGAGGGAACAGAGAAATCACAGATGGGAAATTTCAGAGTGAGAAGGGAAAGAGAAGAATGAATGGAAGGAAGGAAGGATGGAGAGAGCCCCATAGTTTAGGAAATCAGAATAAGGCAGCTTGGCCTGCCGTAGATTTCTTTGGTGGGAGAGCACAAGAGTGAAAGCAAGCATTGGGAAGGAAGTAAGAAGGAGAGGGGTGGGGAAGAGACTAGAGAAGCAAGATATGAGCAGGTGAACACTGGTAAGCCTGGGAAAACAACTGAGTCTTGGCAAATCTTTCCTTAAAATGTTCAGACTTCCCATATCAATCAAAACATTAATGGTATGTCAGGTAGTTTTGTTTAAAGTTCCCACCAATGCAGCATTATAGTATGTATCTATTAGTATATGAAGTATACCTGTTCCACCTTTTTGCAGCACATTTCATCTATTAGTTTAATTATTTTACTTTTCACATTTAAATATTTTTTCAGAAACACATTTTAAAAGCTAATACAGTGTTCCCTTTCCAAATGATCTTGTGACATTTTGAAATGCTATTCATAACTATTGAGCCAAGGAATAAGAACTAAATTCACTGTCTGAAAATAGACTAAATGGCATTTCCCGTTTAGCTGTTAAAAGCTGGAGAATGATAAGTACCCCAGGAGTTGTTGTAACATAGTGCACAAGTGTTGCTTCAGATGTATCTTATTATGAGGCTACAGTACATGAAAACTGAGTTGGACAGGACGCGTTTTAAAGGAATGCCACTTTAATGTAATGGCTTACAACAGAGTGTACTACATGAATTTTGCAGTGTTCTAGCACCAACGGAAGTCATCATGTCAATCATATAAACAAAGTAGGTTTAGTCTGATTAATGTAATGATACAGCAATTAGGAGTTGGTTCAATGTTGTGACTTTAAACTTTTACAAAATTTGTTACCTCTGTACTACACAAAATGCAAAACAAGTATTAGTTGATTAGCTAGAAGTGACTGGTTGAAACCTGTATTATGAATAAGCTCACCTAAAAAAGATAATAATAGCGAAGTCCAAAAAAAAATTGCATACAGTATATAATGTACTTCATATTAAGGTGCAGTACACAAATGAGACTTGTAACTGGGATAAAAACACTACCAAACTAGAAGTGCTTTCTGAAAGCTCATTGTATGTACATGACCCTCTAAAAAAGAATAGCACACCATTTGACTTTTACTTTTGAAGCATGAATGTGTTACGGATCAGTTCCACCACAATAAACTGGTGTAATATTTACCTTTTGTAATAATCACATACCAGGAAATTGAACAACACTCTGGATTTGGTCTTACCTGTTCAGATGCCACAAAACTTGTGAAGCTTGGATCGAAGAACTTGTGAGCATTTGATGTGGTGGGATATACCTGTATGTTTGAAAGCAGAAGTTTATCTTGCTGTGACACTGTTGTACCTATACTATTATATTCCATTGTAGCGTGCTGGTTTTCTCTTGTCATAAAAGATGCCCTATCCCCCTGTCTTGTGTCTGTTTTAGTATTTTTGGGATTTGAAACAACATTGAACTCCATTAAATATACCCACCTCCTAGTTTTAATTAGTAACATCAGCAGAGTTTTACCACTAGAGCAATGCAAAATGTAGTTTCAAGAATTTGGGCAGAATTACTGATTCCACTGTCATGGAATATTCCAAAATTAATCTTGGAAGTGGTAGAGGTAACATAGCACAAATTCTGTTGGCAGAATTTTAAAATCTCAAACTGAATTCATGGTCAGTATCTACTGATCATATTGAAAAAAACCTGGAGACAGACAAATTTGATGAAGCTCACCTTTAATTATTTCAGATCTGAAAAATGCAAACCCAGCACTTCTGTCAGCTTATTATTCTACAAAGTCTGGTCAGATGCCCCACTGTGCATTTAGAGGGGGAATGTACTAATTGAGTGCTCTGCCTTTTTGCCTCCCCTGCCTCCACTCTTAAGAGGTAAACAGTAGTATTGTTCTAATGAGCTTGCGTGAAATCCTGTGAGGCAGTCTGCCTAATGCCATATGCTGGTGTTAGGCAGATTATGTCCTTTTTCCTTTCAGCCAAATTGGATAACCTGATCAGTTAGCTACTGTGCCCTGCTGCAGAAGGGGAGACTGACTGAGCATCCTGGATGTAATTCTACCAGTGCCCACACCAAATCATGGAGAACGAGTAAAGGGGGGTACAGTCAGCACTTTGCAACTTACATTCTTGCCCCGTAAGAGGCCTGGGAAGAGTCAGGTTATGGATGGTGGTAGCTAATTAAAGATGCTATCAGGTGGGTGGAGAAGGGCTTGTCCAAGTGCCAGGATTTGACTATCTATGTTAACTATGTTACCTATGTTTGCCAACAAATGTTTTTTGTAGTTATTTTTATTTACTTTAAAACATACATCCTGAAGTAACAGAAACTTTGGGAAGTACAGACAAGCAGAGACAATGTCATGGTATTACATATTCTATATAGATAGCAACCTGAAGAAGACCGAACATGTACTGAAGCTGGTGATCAAGTTCATTGGGGCTAGGCATGTGCGAAAAAAACCTTACGCAGGCAGAATTCAAATTAATGTCTGACTTTCGCTTCTGCAGAGGTTTGGAAATCCATTTCTGAACTTCCTCAGAAATTCCACATGCAATCGCCACCCAACCAAGTTGCCCCCCAAAAATCCCTGGTGGCTAGGGGTCCTCCCCCCCACCCCACAGGTACACACAGTATCCCTGGTGGCTTGTGGTCCCCCCCCCGGATCACCTGCCTGACCTAAAAATACCCCACCCTGGTGGTTGCAATCCCTCCCCCACCCCATCCCTGCCCAACAAATGCCCCAGTGGCTAGTAGTCCCTCCCTCCACCTCACAAGCACAAAGTGTCCAGTCCAGTAACCCCACCCCCCAATCCCCATCTCCATCCATACTTTAAAAAAAATTCCCTGGTGGTCTAGTGTGGTTTCAACCCCCCACCCCATCCTCGATCTCCAGTCTCTCAATATATATTATTTCCCTGGTGGTGAGAGACACCACTAGCCACCAGGGCATTTGTCTTGCAGGGATGTGGTGGAGGGATGGATCGCAACAACCAGTGTGGGTATTTTTTTTTAGGTCAGGTGGGTGTTCCAGTGGGGGGAGGGACCGCTAGCCACCAGGGATATTTTGTGTGCCTGTGGGATGGGTGGAGGGGGAGGGACTACTAGCCACCAGGATATATCCGGGCAAAATTTCACCCAAAACTTTTGCTGAAGTTTTCTGCTCTGCCATAGGCAGAAGTTCAGAAACTTCCACGAAAGTTCCCTGATTTTCATGGAAGGTCCGCTAAGGTGGAAAACCACACATTTGCCCACCCCTAAGCCGGGCAGAACTAGACTCCTTGCGGGCCAAGGCTTGCCTCCTTGTAGACCAGGCACTGGATCTTATCTCCTTTGTCTGACCATTTCAGATTGGGCTCTCACACCCTGCTTGGTATTTCCTGTGGCTGCTAGGGACGTGCCACCTTCAGTAGGAGTTGGGACATTGGTGGTCACAGTGCCTAGGCCACTTGGACCAGCCAGTCATAGTGACCCAGCTGATGTTGGATGCCATCCAGTGGTATCTTGTCCTGTAACACCAGGAGAAGGGAATCCCATTTGTCCACCCAGAACTGACTGTCATGGTCATGACGGATGCATCTCTGATGGAGTGAGGATCACACCTGGAAGAACACAGAGCCCACAGTTTCTAGTCACACAGGGAGTCCCCTCACCACATAAGCCTGCTGGAGCTTCATGCAGGGCATTGGGATCTAATGGAATTTACTCATCCAAGCAACTAGTAGCATTTCACAGTGATATCCTGTTACAGAGATATAGTAAAAACCCTTCACATTAAAAGTTTGCCCTGATTGAGTTCTAAATTCAGCAGCATTCAAGACATAACTCATTTTGTTCATAGCCTGGCAGGATGGTAACCTTGGCCTTGGTTCACCAGCTGTTCCTTCCACCGAGGAGTTTCCTCTCCTTCATGCTAAAGGTAATAATAAAAAGTAATTAGTGGTTTTCAAATGAGAGTTGGAGCTATATGGTGGTTCTCTGATGTTTTATTTTGCAGTGTTTGTCAGTTCTGGTCAGTCTACATCTCTCATCTGCTTGGAAAGTTAAGTGTTTTATCTTTCAGCTTTTTACTTCAGGTCTTGTTCCCTAAAGTGCTTTTGGTTTCAGATGTCTCGTTCATGAAACATCACGGGGGGTGGACTCTCATGAGGTTTGCTGTTTCATTATGGTACTCTGACAGGATGGTAGTCCCTGTAGCACAGACAGTGACAGCTGATGTCAGAAATTCAATATATTGCACAATCCGTTGCATACTATACCAATGGCATTGGTTCTTTCTGTTCAGTTTTAGTCCTTCTGTGTTCCCTAAGCATTCCTATATAAGGAGCCTAATCACCTCTGTTGAGCTTGTATCGTCTGCAAAGAGGCAAATCTTTCATTGGATCCCCACCCCAATGCCACAAGTAAAAATGTTGAAAAGGAACAATACCAAGACTAATCCCTACTGGCAACCCACTGGTGACCTCCCTGTTCTTTGATTATTCCCTGCTTAGAACTAGCCTCTGTTTTTTATCACCTAGCCAGTTTTTCTGGCCAGATTTTTCTCCTATTTTAGCAATATTTCAAAGGGTCATTGTATATGCTTAGTTTTTAAGGGTCTTTTAGATAGCCATCAACCATGGTGGTAGCAGTATTATCTTGACTTAACACCTGAAGAACTACAGTACTGTCTTTATTGGTACAGTATCACATAATGTCACCATTTGTATTTTTGAAATTTGATATTTTTCTGCTTGCAGTGAGGTTGGGGGATGCATGCTCAACAGGTTGAGAAATGAGAAATAATATCTATCATTTTATCCTAGACTTTTTTATTGAGTAGATCTTTACATCTGCTGATGTATGTTATGCCAAAGGGGAAAGGATGCTAAGGTAGCTTTAAAACTGAGGGTCTCACATCATGGCCAGTTTATCATGGGGTTCATTTCCAGGGATAGTTTTTGCTTTTCAGTAAGAGGAACAACAGTCTGGCTACCTATATTTGTGAGAAAATGTGGTAATCCCTATACAAAATGAGGACTAAAATACTCATAAAATAAATGGGAATTATCTACGTCAATATTGAAAAAGATTAGAGAACTGTAGGCAGGGATATATTTTACAACAATGGATAAAAGATATTCTTTTGGTGCTATAGGTATGTCCATATATTCAAAAAGGAGGGGTCCAAGACAGTATTAACCTGATTAAGAACTGTAAAAAACAGCAAACATGTATTTCCATATGTTGATAGAAAAGATATTCCTAGTTACCGTAGATTCAGTGATATCAGAAATTTAGCAGTTTCTATCAAGACTTTTTTTATCAGAGGATGTGAGTGAAATAACTGATGTGTTGTCATGTGAATCATATATACAGTATGAGCCAAAACTGAGCCTAACCATCTGCCCCTTTTATTTTTATACAGTGGGCATAGGAGCATCACATCATGTTTTAAAGAGTAAATTTCATTTTCATCACATTTGCAAACATGAGCTTGAACTTTGACCTTTAATGTGACACACCTCTAATCAGGACCTTGTTATAATGTTCCTTTCCCTTGAGTTTTTAATAATTGCAAGATAGGCTTCTGTAATATGTGTCTTCTTGCCAGTAATATGCCACATATGCAGTTTTGTTAATTTTAGTGTGGCTTGATCCAACTGAGCAGCTATGCCTTGATGGCTGTTTAATTCTAAGAATAACTTTATATATTGTATATAAATAAAATATATGTGAAAACTGAGCCTAACCATGAATGGGTAAATAACATTCTTGATAAAACCAAACAGTGGGAAGACTAGGCCTTATAATGAGTAAGCAATTTTTTCTCAGTGCAAAACTTTGGGCTCTGAGAGTCGACTAATTATGTAGTACATGTATTAAGAAGAAAAGATTGTTATTCTTTCATGATTTCGAGTCCTTAAAGAATACCAGTATAGCTTTGCCCTCAAATAAGGTGCTCCAGCAAACCAATGAAGCACAATAAGGTATCCATAGACTTTGTTTATTATTTCCAGTGAATCAATGCAAAATAGAAACACATTTCAGACCCTTAAAGACTACTTGCTTTAATCTTGCATTCTTAACTGTAAGAGCTCATGTTAGTGAGTTCCTGCCAAACATATAATTAAACCTCTTAAAAGCCTCTACTGTTTTAACCATGTTATTTTTAACAATAGTAATATGAGGATTCTTTTTGTTTATTTGTTTTTTGCTAAGTGTGAATACCAACATCTTGCTGTTTGTTTTTTTTGGTAGAAAAAGTTGATCTCACAAATTTTCAAATCTGTTTACATTTCTTTGAGGTTTGAGAAAGGATGTGGAAATCAGAACAATATCATCTGCCTATGCAAGACAACTAATAAAATAATCAACTGTTTTAGGATTATGAAAATCAATATTGTATATTTTTTAATGAAAGTATTATTATACAAATCGAAAAAAAGTTGAAGCCAATATGCACCCGTCAAAGCCCAATTTTGGTAGGAATTTTTTGAGATAAATTTCCAAACTGGTGATAATGTACTTTTGACCAGGTATTGGTGAAGGTAAATAATTATATCTAATAGCAATGAGTCCGTTCCCATTCCATTAAAAATTTGCCAGTGCTTTCTTCTACTTACTTTGTTAAATACAGATTTTAAATCGAAAAAACAAGGACATAACAAAGTATTTTTAATATTATTGCATTTGCATACCATATAAGGTGTGACAAAACCATTTTAAATAGTTAATGGACAGAACCCATTTTGATTAATCAAGGTTGCCTGGTGATTTCCACAACATTTTTATGTTTATTAAATATTATTTATTTATTTTTTGCTTGTATCTAATGTGTTGATTGGCTAGTACATGTATTAATCAGTAATGGGACCTTTTTAAGAACTAGCATGATTAAATTATATACCTCAAATTTAGGAATACTCCACATTGTAAGAATTATTAAAAAGTACATGTAAGAGAAGAGAACACCACCCAAAATGGAATTTATGCACATCTGAAGCAATCTTATTAGGTTCTGGAGTCTTGTTATTTTTTGCATCCTGAATTGCGTTTAATATTTCTTCTTTGGTAATGAACATAGGGAATAGTCTAGTCAATCGTTTCCTAAGAATTCCAGACTTTTGAGAATTATCTACTCAATCTACTTCTGCATCAGAAAGTAGTTCTGTGCAATATGTAGCCTAGACAGAACCTCATTATCAGATATTAAAAACCTTAGAGAAAGGCCATGAGAAGTAAGCCATTTATCAACTGTCTCCCTAGTTTTTGCAAGAGATTCAATGCAATGTGATCTTCAAAGTCAAAAGTAGTAATAAGGTCTGCATTGAGTTTTAGAAGGAACATGAGGCAGATGAATCATGAAATGATGCCCAGTAACCAGTGACTGTCATGCAGTTCACAATTTGGACACCAGTCTACATATCATTTGTAATATGTGTTAGTGTAACTACTACAAGCTTCACAGTCTGGGTTACTTTACCAAAAAATTCACAATATACTTTTCATACTGCGTTTGTGGGTAAATATTTTCTGGATGGTATTTGATTTTGTGGAACTGCAATCTGCATCACTTGCTTAAAACCAATAGACTTAACAAAGAAGAAGGGATGCAGGTTAAGAACTATCATTTCTGCTACTGCTTTGTTTAATTTGTGAACAACTGGATGGCTGTAATCATGTTTGTATGCCTTTGCAGTGACTGTTTTATGGTTAACTGTTTTGGCTTTGAGCATTGTCTTTTGCAAGAAAAATGGATGATTGCTAACCAAGGGGCACTGTCAGATACAAATGTGCCTGCTGGTGATGGTGACAGATAAAAGATGATGATGTTTGCTATTTTGGCAAAGAGGAATTGAAAAATAGTTAATTATGAACCGGGGATCATAAATTCAGGAAGCTGATTGGCCAAGAGGTTTCTGAAGCTGTGATGATATCGGGCTACATCATCACGGCTTCAGAAAACCTCCGGCCACTAGCCTCCTCACTCGTTAATCAACTACTCCAACAGAAGCATTCCCCGTGTCTCTCACTACACTGCACAAAACCCCTCAAAACCACCTGCGCAGTCAAAGCAACTAAGACCTCGAGACAAGGACTATATAAAAAGACACAAATCCTCACAAAAATATACAAATTAAATTACCTTATCTGAAAATGTTGCTCTGCTGACTGCCCAAATTGAAGCTTACATAACAGTGCCTGCTCTCCCTGCAGTTATCATGCTCAGCCGCCCATTTGCCATACATACAGTTCACTCGGAAATGTTTTCCTGTAGTCAAGCCACTCATCCTTAACAGCCATGACCCAGACATAATCACTGTGTAAGTTAAATTAAATTGATGTTGAAAACTAGTTTATTCATTGAAAGGAGGATTTTTTTGGTACCCGGAAACTGCTATTCAAAATTAAAGCCATGACTCCTAGCATGCGCCTCTGTGGCGAACGGTGATACGCATGCTCACAATCACGGCTTTAGTTTTGAAAAACAGTTCCCATCGAAAATAACACTCGTTTCAAGAAATAAAGTTGCTTTGGGGCATCAGGGTGAAGTCAGACACTTATTTTAAGGGTAGGATAATAATTGTTTAAAAAAAGTAATTTTGCAGCATGCAGGACCACACTGTGTTGCCGGTGGAACTCCTACTAGCTGATGCAAAACATTTTCAGTCTCCCAAAAAAGCAACTACAGATTTAAACAAAACAAATGAGAAAGAGTAATTCAAGCACACACAGCCTGGTTTCTCATGCTACTACCAAAACATTACAAGAACACTACGTATTGCCCACAGCAAAAACCAAAGGGACTATATTCTATAAATGTATCCCTACACATTAGAAAATGTATTAAAACAATTTGGAAACATTTTTTTTAAATATTTTATGCACACATATATGGGATTCAGTTCATAATAGCAATAATGACACTGGGTGTAGACGCGATGTCGTTACTGGTCGCTGATGCACTCGGCCTGCGGCCTCATGCCCAACCACCCGAGGCATGATGATATCCCAAGGTATACCACACCCTGTCATGCATTATTGCTTAATTATAAAATGGCAAGAAAGAATCCTGCTCTCTGATTGGTCAGTCTGGGACTGGACTCGTGATGTTATCCCAGCACAACATCACTGGTCTAGTCTCAGCACTGTGAATCAATTTGGATGCCCGCCATGATGACTTTAGTTTTTTTTTTGCATCTTTTAAGAAACAAAAATATTCTTCCACACTAACAAAAACATTCTTTAAAATGATTTATTTTTATTCTGTATTACAACAAGCCATCGTAAAATAGCAATAGTGCCCTCCAGGGTGTGTGTTGTGCTGGGATAATGTCACACCTCAGGTATTGGACACACTCGGCCTGTGGCCTCATGCCCAACCCCTGAGGCATGACGTTATCCCAGCACAACACACACCCTGTTGGGCATTATTGCTTAACTAGGCCACCATTTGCTGGTAAAAATGAAGATCACTGTTACATGTCTCATCTTCTTTCTTTCTATACACAGACACCCTTTTTTCTGCCGCACATTTGGGTGCATTCTCTTTGAGTCTTATTAAAGTTGATGTGCCAAGGTTATTTCATGTCTCTCCCTGCTGACACTGGTTTGACAGGGAGTGTGTATTGCATGACAAGCATTTTAAGAGTTCATATAATAGTAGTCCCATACCCATGAAGAGGCCTTCTTACTTTTACTTCCTAGTATAGGTAACTGTTTAGCACTAGCAGTGTTTTCACCAGTTATACTATTATCAGGGATATCTTCTTCCTCCTGAAAAATAACGCTGTCAGCAGGGGAGACATAGTGACCTCACAATGACCCATCTTCATGATTAATGATGTGATTTGGGGCAAAAACAACATCAGTATCAGAATCAAATGACTGTGACTCAAGTTCCTTTGGCAAAAGGTTGATACCACTGCTGTTATTGTCCATGCTGGGGTCTGACTCATGAGATGAATGGAATAATGGAGCATTGAAAGCATATGTTGTCATCCTTTCAGTGCTTCTGCAAGTGATGCCCCTTGTTACCTTTTCTTTTTGTTTAATAATAGTTCCTCTACTATCTTGTTCTTTACTCCTCTTACAGGGCACAGCTTTTTGACTATCACTTGGTACTTATAGCTGATGTTCCAGGAAGATGATCACTTGTAAGGAAAATGGATGTGCAGCTTCTGTTGTTAGTCACAGACTGGGTATTTTTTTGTTTTCATATGACAAAGACTGCAGCTCTGGCACTGTTTGAAGTATAATTGTGTTTTTACAGTAGCATTACTAAATTTTTCACAACTTACTGCTTTTTTGCCTTTTTTGAGCAAACATTGCATCAAATGCTCCACCCTCATTGTTATTCTTCCTACTTCTGTCCATTTTTATGTTTGTTTGCATGCATGTGCAAGAAACATTATGTGGCAGCTTAGGAGAGAAGCGGATTGTGGAGGTGCGGCACTGTGTTGGCCAGTGCCAGCTCTGCATTTGTGGGCTTGGCAGTGTTCAACCAATGCAAGCCCGCTGTCCTAATGACACTAGTTCTCCAGAAGTGCCACCAACTTGAAACGATTTGGCTGCCACAATCAGGGGCCGCCTCGTCATTGCAGTGTCAGCCATTCAGCTGCAATGAGGCAGCGACCTGTCATTGCAGGTCGGTACCTTGCTTGGTGTAACATTTCCATGAACATGGTGGCAGCTATCGCCGTCTGCCTCAGAGCCCCATGAAAGCCAACAGGGGTGCCCAATCCCTTTTTCAGTATGCCCTTGACCCAGTTCATTTGCCAATGGGGGAGCCCACTCCCTGTCAGCATAATGTCCCCCCTATTTGTTGTATGCCGAGGGGGTGCCCAATTCCCCTCAGCATCATGTCCCCCCAAACCCTCTTTCTTTGCTGACAGAGGGCCCAATCCCCATTGACTTAAGTCTCCCCTCCCCCAAAATGCAGGTGGCATACTGGGAAGCCACCCCAGTGTGACCAAAGAAAACCTGCAAAAAAAAACCTTCCCACGATGTCTTTTGTTTATTTTGTTGTCCCTGAAACCAAGAAAATGGTCCCTTGCGGTGTCATGCACTCCATCCCCCAACCCGCAGCCACTCTCTGCACACCCCACCTCCCCGCACCCCCCTCACCCCATACTTACCTCCGGAGCTCAGCGCGACAATCTTCAGTGGATTGGGAACATGTCTGCACTTTTCAAAGCCGACCGCGAACTAAAGAAATGCCAGTAAGCTGTACAATGGCATAAATAGTTTTTTTTCAACTTATGTGGATATCGCGGCCATTTTTTTTACTTTTTGCACCAGATTTTCAACTTGGGGTTATTGGGACCCCTCATCATTAATTCAGTCACTGTCATGGCGTTATTCAGTCCCAAAAGGTTATTTCACAGTCACTGCGCGGAATCAACTTTTGGGGATGATTAACGAAACGACAGTGACACTGTTCATGGGGTGGGCTTTCAAAACACCTATGTTACAAATTTGGTGAAAAAATCCAAAGAATGACTGTTTTACGAGCGTGCATTGCGCAGTTTCCACGGACACTTGTGACTTTGCGAATTTGTAATATTTTCACTCCAGATTTTCAACATTGCCATTTTTCCACAGCTCCTTAGAAACATAGAAACATAGAATTTGATGGCAAATAAGGACCACTTGGCCCACCTAGTCTTCCCACTTCCCTACCTAACAGATAAGCTGCAGATCCTAGTTAACCAACAGCCAACTTCCTCCTACCCCCCACTAGAATTGCCATATATCTGTCCTATGCATTCTTGAATTCCCCCACTGTTTTTGACTCTATGACCTTCTCAGGAAGGCTGTTCCATGTATCCACAACCCTCTCTGTGAAGAAATACTTCCTCACATTACCTCTGAGCTGTCCCCCCTCTATCTTCAAATTGTGCCTCCTTGTTTTTGCATGTCTCTTTTTCTGAAAGATGCTACCCTCTTGGACTTTGTTGATTCCCCTGAGGTATTTGAAAGTTTCTATCATGTCCCCCCTTCCCTCCTTTCCTTGAGGCTATACAGCTTTAGTTCCTTTAGTCTTTCTTCATATGTCTTCTGATGTAGACCCTGCATCATTTTGGTTGCCCTCCTCTGGACAGCCTCCACCCTGTTTATGTCTTTGTGGAGATGGGGTCTCCAGAACTGTACACAGTACTCCAGGTGTGGTCTTACAAACTGTCTGTACAGAGGGCCAACAACTTCCTGTTTTCTACTAGTGATGTCTCTCCCTATGCATCCCAGTATCCCCCCAGCCCTCCTTACTGCCTTCTTACATTGCCGGCCCACCTTTAGGTCGTCTGATATGACTACCCCCCGGTCCATTTCCATTTTTGTTGTGTCAGTATCTCATCCCCATTGTGTACTCTTCCCCAGGGTTTTAGTTTCCCAGGTGCATTACTTTGCACTTCTTTGCATTGAATCTAAGCTGCCATATATTTGACCATTCCTCCAACCTTACCAAGTCCCTTTTCATCCTTTCCACCCCACCTTGTGTATCAACCCTGTTGAAGATCTTTGTGTCATCTGCAAAGAGACATACTTTCCCTTCCAGTCCCTCTGCAATGTCACTTATAAAATCATTAAAAAGGACTGCCCCCATTACTTAACCCTGTGGTACCCCACTAGTAACCCTCCTTTCTTCACTGTGGACTCCATTTACTATTACCCATTGTGTCCTGTTGTCCAACCAGTGTTTTACCCAGGCTAATACCCTGGGACCCACTCCCAGGCTGGCTAATTTGTTTATTAATCTTTTGTGTGGGACTGTTTCAGATGCCTTGCTAAAGTCTAGGTAGGCCATGTCCACAGCCCATCCCTGGTCTATTGATTTGGTCACCCAGTCAAAGAATTTAGTTAGATTTGTCTGACATGACCTTCCCACTGTGAATCCATGCTGTCTTGGGTCCTGTACCCCACTGGCCTCTAGGTACTCAACAGTTCTTCCCTTCAGAAGTGATTCCATCATTTTCCCTACCACTGAGGTCAAACTGACAGGTCTGTATTTTCCTGCCTCTGTCTTGCTCCCACTTTTGTGAAGGGGAATCACATCCACCCTACTCCAGTCCTCAGGTACCACACCATCCTCCCATGATTTATTAAAAAGGGTAGTCAGTGGTGTTACTAGTTCTTCCCTTAGTTCTTTTAGAATTCTGGGGTGAATCCCATCAGGCCCCATTGCTTTATCCACCTTCAGTTTTAAGAGTTCTTTCAGAACCCTTTCTTCTGTGAAAGGACTAATATCAACCCCCCTATCCAGAGTCTTTCTATTGACCAGATTAGGTATTTCCCCCTGCTTTTCCATTGTGAACATAGAGCAGAGGTATTCATTCAGTATCCCTGCTTTTTCACTGTCACTCTCTGCCCAACCACCTTCCTCTTTGTTCAGCCTCGGTATCCCTGCCTTAGTCTTTCTTTGCTCCCTAATGTACCTATAAAAGGTTTTATCCCCCTTCTTAACCAAGTTGGCTTTCTTTTCCTCAGTTTGGGCCTTTGCTATTCTGACTGCTTTACCCGCTTCCTTCTGCTTTAACTGGTACAGTTCTCTGTTCTGCTTCTTCTGTGTTTCCTTATACTTCCTGAATGCTATCCTTTTCTCCCTTACCTTCACCGCCACTTCTTTTGAGAACCGTAGTGGCTTTTTTCTTTCATTTTGATTTGTTTATTTGCTTCACACAAAGGCTTGTTGCCTCTGTGATGGCAGTTTTGATGTTTCCCATTGTTGCTCCACCCCACCTTCTTGCCTGTTTGCTAGTGCTTTTCTGAGGCACTCTCCCATTTTCTCAAAATCAGCCCTCCTGAAGTCCAGTACCTTCACTTTTGTGTGGCTTGACTCTACAGCTAAATTTATCGTGAACCACACTGTTTGGTGGTCGCTTGTTCGCAGATGGCTACCCACTTCAAAATTAGAGATCCTTTATGCTCTCTCCTGAGTGGGTTCCAAAACTAGCTGTCTGAGGCATGCCCCATGTAGGGCATCGAGAATGGCCCTGCTCTTGGGTGTGGCTGCAGCAAAGGTGCTCCAGTCAACATCTGGCATATTTAGGTCCCCCATCAGCAATATCTCCCCTTTCTCTACCATCCCAAGGATGCCTTCTATCATTTCCTTGTCCATTTCCATCTCCTGAGACTGGGATCTGTAAACAATCCCAGTGCAGATTGTGGAGCCATTTCCAGTCTCCAGGGTGACCCACAGTGCCTCCTCTCCTCCCTGTTTACCCTTTAGTTCTGTTGCTTTGATCCCTTCCCTTACATAGAGAGCTACTCCTCCTCCTCTTCTTCCCTCCCTGTCCCTCCTGTAGATTGTATACCCTGGTATGTTGACATCCCAATCATGGTTCTCTGTGTACCATGTTTCTGTGACTGCCACAATATCCAGGCATCCCTCTTCCATCAAGGCCATTATTTCAGGGAGCTTTTCACCTAGACTATGGGCATTGGTACTTCATTACCATCCATTTTTTATGGCTTTATTTCTTTTTGCTCCATCCCTGTCCCTAGTGCCTTTGTCTTTTTCTCCATTTACCCCAGCCCTTATCCCTATTGACTGCTCTGTTTTGGTGTTTCCTCACTAATTACCCTGATTTTGGGGTGGGGGCTAGGATTTCCCTTCTCCTCTTCAGTGCCTCCCTCCCTTGGCTAGTTTAAATGCTTGCCACTGAAGCATTTAAA
Source organism: Neoceratodus forsteri (assembly GCA_016271365.2). Taxonomy (NCBI): domain Eukaryota; kingdom Metazoa; phylum Chordata; order Ceratodontiformes; family Ceratodontidae; genus Neoceratodus; species Neoceratodus forsteri. Next base: position 742,583,368 of record CM028133.1, on the reverse strand, counting down.
CCTAACACCTAGGACCCTGGTTCCCCTCCAGGATAGATGCAGACCATCACACCTGTATAGGCCTGCATCCCTCCAGGTGGAGCCCCAGTCCCCAACAAAGCCAAATCCCTGAGCTCTGCACTGGCTTTTCAACCAGTCATTGAAACCAATGGTGCAGAGTGCCCTAGCCTCAGCCATGCCATAGACAGGTAGCACTTCTGAGAAAGTTACTGTGTGTGCTACTTGTCTAAGGCCCCTTCCCAACTCCACAAACTCCTGTTGCATGGCTCTGATCCTATTCTCAGCCAAGTCATTTGTCCCTAGGTGGATAATGACATCCAGCTCCCTCCCCCTTGCTGCTGCTCCCATGATCCAGAGGATTCATTTCCTGTTCCTACAAGCCTTGGTGCTGGCCAGGCTCCTTACCTCCTTTTCCCCTCCCTCCCCCAGTTCTACCCCCTAACAATTGAGTCACCCACCAGGAGTTATTTCCTTCCCCTGTGGGGTCCTTGGCCACCCTCCTGTGGGTCTCCATTGTGGAGGTTTCCCAGCATCCTCCTTGGTCTCCACTGCAGGTGCCTCCATAGAGGAACCATGCTTTGCCAGAGTGGTGAATAAATTGTGGAGAGGCACAACTGGAGAGATGTGCCTCTGTTCCACCACCCTCACCCTCCCTGAGCCCACTGTGGTCCAACCACTCTTCTTTCTAGGCAACCTCTGAGATAGTGGCAGTATCCTGGATGGGGGAGCAGGTTTCTCGAATCCTTGCCAGGTCAGCATGGAGATGAACAACCTCCTCCCTCAGACCAGAGAGGTGCCTGCAAATAGGGCAGCAATGTAGTCTTCATAATGTCTCCTGGAAGACTGCTGCTCCACAGCCAGTGCATTGTACCACTCCCCACATGTCTATGTCCCTTCCAGTTACAGATGCTTTTTTGTTTTTTGTTCTTGTTTTAGTGTGTGCAAGCTTGTGAGTGTCTGTACCCCCAGTTCAGTGTGCTGTGCCTTTAAGAATATGAACAGGTGTATGTTGTTAGCAGTTTTGAGGAAGTGATGTCAGAGCCCCTGCTATAAAGGAAGTTATGCACTTGGGGTGGGTGGGGTGAGGGAAGGGTGGGTGGAGTAAACCTATGCCATCCAGAAACAATCACCTATAACTCTTACCCTCCACCCCGGGGAGTGCTTTCCTTCCTTTCAGACACCTATTTCACAAAGGCTAAGTAACAGGTCTAGTCACAACTTATTGCAAATATCTCCCAGCTACAGTTCCTCCCTGGCAAATTAAAGTTAAAACTAAGAAAAGTCCACCCCAAAAACAGAATCAATACTACCTGTAATAATTTCAGAGAAGATATACCCTGTAAGAAACACTTTGCTACAGAGAAAAATAAAGCAGTAACAGAAGATATACCTTGCAAAAGACAATTTAAATCAGAAGATTACAGCAGTAATCTGTTAGCACACACCTGTAGGCACACCTTGTAATAATGCAGCAGAAGGTATACCCAGAAACAACAATTTGAATCAGAGAAAAATAAAGCAATAAAATTTTAGCAACAAACAGTAACAATCCCTGTGAGTAAAAATAAAAACAACAACACACAGTAAATCTGCCTAGCCAAAAGAAGTTTTACTCCTTTCCCTTACTCTGGTAAGATTCTTTGTTCTGTCCTTTCAAGCAAGCTAGAAGGAAAGAGCTCAGGTGAAGCTAGGTTCCTTGGCCAGCAAACCTAGTCTTCCTAGTTCCTTATGAACAGTACAGCTGTCATTTTTCACATCCTGGCCGAAATGTGTTTTCACACTTCTGGCACAGAATAGCATGGTCGCTGTGGGAAATCAGTGTTTGGGACAGATTAAGAAAATCACAGTGACTCTGTTCATGAGCAGAGGTCCTAAAATGCCTATGTTGAAAATTTGGTGACTAATCCATAAATTGACTGTGTTACAAGTGTGCATTGTGCAGTTTCCATGCAAGCTCATAGCTCCACAAATTTGTAGTATTTTCACTCCAGAGTTTCAACACTGGCATTTTTCAGATCTCCTTATAAACAGTACAGCTGTCATTTTTCACATCCTGGCCAAAATGTGTTTTCGCACTTTCAGCACACAGTAGCATGGTCACTATGGGAAGTCAGTGTTTGGGACAGATTAAGAAAATCACAGTGACACTGTTCATAAGCAGAGGTGCTAAAATGCCTATGTTGAAAATTTAGTGACACAAGTCCATAAAATGACTGTGTTATGAGCGTATGTTGCACAGTTTCCACGCACCCTCGTAATTTCACGCATTTGTAATATTTTCACTCCAGATTTTCAACATTGCCATTTTTCACACCTCCTTATGAACAATACAGCTGTCATTTTTCATGTCCTGCCCGAAATATGCATCTTCACATGTGGCTCAGAATAGCGCAGTCGCCGTGGGAAATCAATGTTCTGGACAGATTAAGACAATCATGGTGACAGTGTTCATGAGCTGAGGTCACAAAATGCATATGTTGAAAATTTTGTGAAATAATTTCACTAAATGACTGTGTTATGCGCATGTGTTGCATAGTTTCCACGTATGCTCAGAAGTTCAAGCATTTTTAATATTTTCACTACAGATTTTCAACATTGCCATCTCTTCACACCTCCCTATGAATGGTACAGCTGTCATTCTTCACATCATGCCCGATCTGTGTTTTCGTACATATGGTGCAGAATGTCACAGTCACAGTGGGAAATCAAAGTTCGGGACACATTAACAAAATCACAGTGCCACTGTTCATAAGAAGAGGTCCCAAATGCTTTCATGAGGTGGGGTCACAAAAAGGCCATGTTGAAAATTTGTAGTGAAAATATCAACATACGCCTGGGGCATTATGGTTTCTAATCATGACATCCCACCCTGTACAGACTGACAGGCATTAGGAGTGTGCCTTTGGATTGCTGACTGTAATGCTCATTCCATTCCACCCCCACCCTCCCCACCTGCAGCCAGTGACAGGCATCAAGGTGTGCCTTGGACTCTTCAGCCCCAGAGTTCACCACATTCTCCTATACTGCACCCATTTTAGTGTAAGTCCTTATGGAATGGAGTGCCTGTAAAGCTGAACACCCCAAGGCACACCAAAACATTTGTCAGTGTCTGCAGGATAGGGTGAGGTGAAATGGCATGAACGTTATGAGCGATGACTCAAACACATACCCCAATACCTGTCCTTCTCTGCAGGATGGAGTTGGGGTTGGCGTAAAGTTCAATACTTCACCACCATTCCTATTCTGTATCAGTCTAACACCTGTATTTCTAGTACTAATACAAGCAGGAAACATTCGGCATAGACAAATGCTTGTTTTAATGGTGACTAACCAAGACAATGACATTTTGTAAAACATCTGTATCAACAAAGTGCTGGTAAGTTTGAAAACACACGATTCATTTGTGTTCATATATAAATTTTGTGGCAAAAGTGTCTGGCTAGCATAGCAGGCTTATAACAGACTAGCTATTGGGCTTCTGCTTTGCAGGATGGCAGAGACAGAAGTTGATATAGTAAACAGTGGGGTGGTTTGAAAACACACAAGACTCCACTGCTGAAAAATTGGAATACATGGTCCCTTAGACTACAAGCTCACCTTACGAGTGCTCTGCTTCATTTTATAGAAATTGCAGGTTTAATTCTGTTTCATCAAGTGTGAAAAAGATAAACAGGATCTCCTGTTTAAAATCCACCCTCCGGCATGTACCTAAGATGGCTGCAGTGTCTTTTCAGAATGACGTAATAGGAGCAACAGTACTCTGGAAAAACATACATTGTCTATGGGAACCAATTAAATATAGTTGTTTTATCAGATTGACTTTGCATCTATCAGCCCAATCGTTTATTATACATGTGTGTAGATGTGATCACAGGAGCAGAAGAGCTAAAAAAAAAAAATTATTACTGCACAATTTGTATAATTCTTCTGTAATGTTATTTATAGTTTTTGAGATTAGTAAATACTTGGAAGGCAAATCATAAAGAAAACCAAGTCTCTTCTTGTAAATCTAGCACTATTTGGATCAATAAAATACCACCTTGTGTAGGCAATTTGGTCAAGGTGGCCAACTTGTTACAGGTCACCAGAGGGAGGACTAGAGGGGCCTTGGCTATCCCCTTCCATCGCACCTCACTTGGGCAACATGCATTTGCCTACCGGGCCCCCCTATGGATGAATGAACTTCCTGGGCACCTCTTGGCCACCAATTGTCTGGCACAAATCAGCACTTAATAACACTCTCTAAGTGCACCTACCCCTGAGATCAGCCATGCAAGCTCTCTCTGCCCCCCAGCACACACTAGGCAGGCCTCATGTACCCCTTCCCTCTGTCCCTTCTCATGACTTGACCCAGCAATCAGTTTGTGTCATGCTCCTTTGGTACCCACCACCCCCTTCCCCCTCCTCCAACTCACAGTCCTGTGAGTTTCCCTAACACTCACTATTAATGTAGGATGCCTGACCATGCCTCCTCATACCCCACCATTTTACTCTAGCATGTCCTCTCCACTGAGCCTCCCCTCACTCCATCATTTCTCCCTATACCTTATCACCCTTCTTCCCCCAACCTTCACCTCCACCGCAGTACATACCTCTCTCTCATACCTCCTTTCTTCACCCCACTGCCAGCTATCCCTGTCCCTCTGAACTACTAACTGTGACTCTTGGACAGCTGGTTCTGATCACTGTATCATTTTTTGTAATATAAAAATGGATTATGGACTGTCTGTCATGAGAAATGCTGAAACAGCATGTGAGTATGACACACACACACACACACACACACACACACACACACACACACACACACACAGCTTTTAGATACAAGGTGTTACCTGGAAGGCCAGAAGCTACTTACAGACTTTTTTAAGTTAATTATAGCTTTGACTGCTAAGAGGGAAATCAGTATTCCTTTTATGATGTTTCGAGGGGGAAATCAGGTTTAGTACACTGGTGCAAAGTCATAAATGCTTTGGTGTCTGTGTGAGAGGGGATACTGCTCACAGATCAAAGAAATGTCATTTGAAAGAGAAAATGAGTTGTGCTGAGGATTACAGAATTTAATACTTTGAAAATACTTTGTATAGATTTATTTTTTATATATTCTGACAGAGGAGGAGCTAGGTGACCTCACACAAAGGGGTTGGCAAATACAGCTTTCTTTAAGGAATATTCTGTTTTACTTCAGAAAGACACTTCTATCTAGACTCTGACAGAGAAACATCTTTGAGCACTTTAAGCAGGTATTTAGAGAGAGAGAGAGAGAGAGACCAATCTAAGTACTGTAGTAGGAATTGCACTGTTTAAACCTTGTTCTTTTAAAAGATTTGTATGGTTCTTGTGATACTGGTTCTGTATTTTATGTTTTACATATTTTGTTTCTATTTTAGTAAAACTCTATTGTTAGAGCCTACTTGGTCTGTCTTTGATTCTTTTCTTTTGCAAGTGGAATTTATATGGTAAAAGCCAACACTGTACATAAGCTTGAATGGTGATACCAAACTGGAGGAAGGTAAGCGTTTTAAATCTGAGGTCTTTTATTACAGTTTTTAAGGGTTCATTTCTGTACACTTGGTTAGATGCCCCTAGGCAAAGATATATGGCCCCTTGAAGGCAGAATTATCTGTGTCTGTGCATTGGGTATGCTAGCAAGAGGTTCACAGTTTGAATCCCTCCAAGACTTGAGACCAAAGGTTGATTTGAACCCACAAAATGGACAGGAGGGTTACCCTGTTTCTGTAAACTGTTCACAAGACTGCGCTCGGAGGTTGGCACTTTGGGAGTAGAGGGCTGACCTGCTGAGTGGGTTTGTGACAGATTAGTTGGCAGTGGTGGCATAATTTTGGTATCACAAGCTTTTATTGTTCAGCATGTCAACTTGAGACTGTAAGCTCACTTGCAAAGAAAGAAAAAGGCAGTGATTTATGTTAAAAAGGAAACAGAACTTTATCACTTGACGTACCGTCAAGTTCCTACCCATTTTATTTTTTTTCTAAAATGCAAGTCAGTGTAGCAGTAGTGAGGGAAGAAGATGGCTTCTGACTACAGCAGGCACACTGTAGACTCCTTAAAGCAGTTGTACGGGGACAGAGGAGTCCCGTTTGTGGTGAAAGCCAGCAGGCAGAACCTCATAGATGCCCTGATGGTAGAAGATACCCACAGCAGCAAGTCACAGACTGTGACTGAAAAGGACCAAACCTCGAGTGTGGCAGGACTAGCTAGTGCAGTGTCCAGAACTGGTGAGGAAGACAGCAGGGCCACTGTCAGTGAAGGGCCAGAGTAGCAGGAGATGGTCACCAGTATCCTTGATGCAGAAGTACTCAGGCTGTAAATTGAGTTGTGCAGGATGGAGCTGGAGTTCCAGGGAGAGAGAGAGAGGGACCATGAACAAAGGGAGGCAGAGGAGAAGAGGGAGCGAGAATGCCAAGATGCAGACCATGAGGAGCAGGAGCACCAGAGGGAACACGAACTGGAGAAGATACGACTCTGACCAGCAGCACCAGAGCAGGTAGGTGACTTGGGTTTAACTGGGACTACAGGACTGGGTTACAAATTGAATTCCAAATTAATAGCCTAATTTAAAGAGGGGGAGGATATGGATGCCTTTTTAAATTCATTTGAATAAGTTTGTATTCAGGCTAAAATTTCTAGAGAGTCCTGGAGCTTCCAGCTATCCCCGCTACTTACCGGGAAAGCTCAGGTTGCATTGGGTCAAATGGACAATGAGGACAGTGATGATTACAGCAAACTTAAAGCTGCAGTTGTAAAAAAGTTTGAATTAACTGCTGAATCATACAGAGCTAAATTCTGTAAGCTCAGAAGAAGCCCTGATATGAACTATGAGGAGCTAGCCACGAGACAACGTCAGTTTTTAAAACATTGGTGTGGAGGAATTGAGGCAAACTCTGTTGATAAAATTGAAAATGTGATTTTATTAGAACAGTTTTATTGGGCGTGCCCAGACGAGCTAAAAACCTGGTTAGAGGACCGAGATCCCAAAACAGTGCAAGAGGCTGCTGAACTCTTGGACCGCTATGCCAACAGCAGACCTGCTCTGAGAGTGAATGGGGCATGCGTGGCAGCGCAGAAAGGGAAAAGCACACCTTCAGGGCAGCTAAAACCCTCACTGCCTCCACCTAAACCAGTTAGCCCCAGGTTTCAGAGAAAAGATTTCTCTGAGAGAAGAAATGAATGTTGGTTGTGTAAAGAAACTGGGCATATTACCAGACAGTGTCCCAAAAAGGCGAGCAATAATACACAACTGGGTGCTAGAAAGGAAGTGGGTTGTTTGTTTGTCCCTGGAAGCATGCCAGTGAACATGAGGGAACACATGCACCCAGTCTTGGTAGATGGTGTACAGACGCAGGGGTTAAGGGACACAGGGGCATCCCTGACCTTGGTAAAGGGGATCTGGTAGAATCTGGTCAGCTTATGCCCAATAAATACGTAACTGTACAGGACTTTTTGGGTGGGGAGAAAACATTGCCCCTCGCTAGTGTTCTCCTGGACTGGGGTGAAACAGGGGGAACTGTGCAACAGGTGGCTGTAGCCAACACATTAGCAGTGGATGTGATCCTGGATAACAATCTCCAGCAGGGGTTGGTATGTGCAGTTACCCATAGCCAAGTGGCAAGGGAAAATAATAGTTCCCTGAACCCCACAAGAAACCAGTGTGGAAACCACTGAGAGAATGGTTCTCCAGCCTGTGTCTCCAGATGGGGAGACTGATAAAAAGGGGGTAGAAATTGCCCCAGTAGCAAGTAACCACACAGCTACAGAGGGTTACTCCGAACAGGGAGGGGTGACCCCCAGTCAGAGGGTTGGGATTGACAGTGATCCTAAGGGCCATGATGCTAGTGCTAGGGACCCTAGTTTAGCAACTGAAGGGGACCTGTCCCATGCCTTGGGAATGTGTGAGGGGTTTGCAGCAGCTCAGAAAAGTGACCCTAGTTTAGAGAAGCTGAGGGCTTGGGCAGACTTGCACAGTGCACAAGGAGGTGACGACCAACATAAGGTTTATTGGGAAATGGACTTATGTATACTCAGGCAGTACAGCCAGAGGGAGGGGTGCTAGGCAGGCAGCTTGTTGTTCCCCAGGGGAATTGTGAGCAGTTGCTCAAGATTGCACATGATATTCCCTTGCCTGGTCATCTGGGAATTGCACGCACGATGCAGCGGTTGGTCCAGAATTTCTACTGGCCTAACTTCACCCAGCAGGTGAAGGAGTATTGCAGGTCTTGTCACCAGTGTCAAGAAATAGGGAAGGCAGGCAAGAAAACCCAAGCCGCCCTGATTCCATTGCCCATAGCAGAGGAGCCATTCCAGAGGGTGGGAATGGATATTGTGGGGCCTTTAAAACCCCCCAGCTCCTCAGGGAAGAGATTCATCCTGACTGTGCTGGATTATACCACCCGCTACCCAGAGGCAGTCACCCTATCCTTACTGAGGACAGACGAAGTGGCAGATGCCTTACTTGGGATTTTCTCCTGTGTTGGGTTTCCACAGGAGGTATTCACCAATCGAGGGGGTTCCTTCATGTCGGACCCGATGAAATGTTTATGGGAGAAGTGTGGGGTAGTGCAGAGATGCATGACACTGTATCATCCACAAGCCAATGGACTTGTGGAAAGATTCAATGGTACCCTAAAGTCAATGCTCTGGGCGTTTGCTGAACAGCATGGGAGGGACTGGGAGAAATACCTTCCCCACCTGCTGTTTGCATACAGGGAGGTGCCCCAAGAGTCAACAGGATTTTCCCCTTTCGAACTCTTATATGGACGCCAGGTACATGGGCCCCTAGACTTGATCCGGGAGGACTGGGAAGGTAAGCATGCCACCCAGGGAACCCCATTGTGGATTACGCCCTTAGGTTTAGAGAAAGGCTGAAGGAGCTTATGGGGACAGCACAGAGCAGCCTAGCGACTGCCCAACAGAAACAAAAAGTGTAGTACGACTGCAGAGCCAGAGCTCGCTCACACATGGTTGGTCAGGAAGTCATGGTCCTTATTCCAGTCCGGAAAGACAAGCTGCAGGCTGAGCGGGTAGGACCGTACAAAGTTGTTAGGAAGGTAAATGATGTGAACTACATTGTAGAGTTACCTGACTGAAGACAGACATAAAGAATGTACCATGTCAACATGATGAAGCCATATGCAAATAGAGCTGACATGGTGTTTGCAGTGTGTAGTCATGGGGAGGGGGATGGACGAAGGAGACCCCCTTCTGGATTTGCTGGAAGAGACGAAGTGGGAGTCCTCTGTGGAGGCAGTAAAATTGTCTCCCCAGCTGGCCCTGGACCAGATCCAGAAAGTAAGGGAGGTTTTAGCAGACTTTGCCCCATTGTTTAGCGCCAAGCCTGGACTAACCCCCTTAGCGATGCATGATGTGAAGACAGGGACACATATGCCCATATGGCTGACAGCATATCAGGTGTCAGAGGCTGTCCAAAAGGACATTAGGAGGGAAGTGGAGGAGATGCTGGATTTAGGGGTAATCTAGAGATTCCACAGACTCTGGGCCTCACCTGTAGTCCTTGTGCCTAAGCCAGATGGCTCTACTCATTTCCGTGTGGACTATCATGGACTGAATGCAGTCATGAAGTCAGACGCCCACCCAATGCCCTGGACGGATGAACTCCTGGACAAGTTGGGAGGGGCGACCTACCTTACAGCCATTGACCTGACCAAGGGGTATTGGCGGGTAGAGTTGACAGACAGATCTAGGGAGAATTCAGCCTTCATCACTCCTATAGGCTTATTTGAGATTAAAGTAATGCTTTTCGAAATGAAGAACACCTCGGCTACTTTCCAAAGGTTGGTGAACCAGGTGTTAAATGGTGCTGAGGAGTATGCTGTGGCATACCTGGATGACATTGCCATCTTTAGTATCAGCTGGGAGGAACAGCTATCCCCCTTAGGAAAGTGCTGGTGCCCATGGGAGAAGTGGCATATCTCGGGCATGTGGTACGCCGGGGACAGCTCTGTCCTAACCAAATAAAGATAGAGGTAATCCAGGCATGGCCCTGACCAGAAATGCAGAAGCAGGTCAGGAGTTTTCTAGGGACAGCAGGGTACTACAGAAAATTTGTACCCATTTACAGTGCCCTGGCTGCTCCCCTATCTGACCTGACAAAGAAAAGGGTGCCAAAGAAAATTACCTGGAATCCAGCCTGTGAGAAAGCCTTTACCAGATTAAAGGAGGCACTGTGTAGTGCTCCTGTTTTGACATGTCCTGACTATAGCAATACCTTTATAGTTCAGACTGATGCCTCAGACGTGGGTATTGGGGCAGTACTAAGTCAGACATCCAGCCAAGGGACAGATCACCCAGTAGTGTACCTAAGTAGGAAGTTACTTCCCAGGGAGCAAGCATACTCCACGGTGGAAAAGGAGTGTCTTGCCATAGTGTGGGCCCTAAAGAAATTAGAGCCATATTTATATGGAGGCATTTTGTGGTGCAGACTGACCACAACCCTGGTTTGTTGACGAGATGGAAAGAACAATGATAGATTGCTAAGATGGAGTCTTGCTTTGCAAGGTATGATATGACAATCGTATATAGGGCTGGAGCCAAAAATCAGAACTCAGATGGGCTGTCTAGGGTCTATGAGGAGTGAACTGATTTGGGAAGCTCATCCCATGCAGGGGATAGAGCCCCCAAATTCAGTCTAGGTGGAGAGGAATTGTGACACTTGGACAGCTGGTTCTGATCACTGTATCATTGTTTGTAAGATAAAAATGGATTATGGACTGTCTGTCATGAGAAATGCTGAAACAGCATGTGAGTATGACACAACACACACACACACACACACACACACATATATGCAGGTTTTAGATACAAGGTGTTACCTGGGAGGCCAGAAGCTAATTACTGGCTTTTCTAAGTTAATTAAAGTGTTGACTGCTAAGAGGGAAATCAGTATCCCTTTTAGGATGTTTCGAGGGGGAAACCAGGTTTAGTACACTGGTGTGAAATCTTAAATGCTTTGGTGTCTGTGTGAGAGGGAATACTGCTCACAGATCAAAGAAATGTCATTTGAAAGAGAACATGAGTTGTGCCGAGGATTACAGAATTTAATACTTTGAAAAGACATCCTGTTTTTGTATAGATATATATTTTTTTATATATTCTGACAGAGGAGGAGCTAGGTGACCTCACACAAAGGGGTTGGCAAATACAGTTTTCTTTAAGGAATAGTCTGTTTTACTTTAGAGCGACACTTCTATCTAGACTCTAACAGAGAAACATCTATGAGAACTTTAAGCAGGTATTTAGAGAGAGAGACCAATTTAAGTACTGTAGTAGGAATTGCACTGTTTAAACCTTGTTCTTTTAAAAGATTTGTATGGTTCTTGTGATATTGGTTCTGTATTTTATGTTTTACATATTTTGTTTCTATTTTAGTAAATCTCTATTTTTAGAGCCTACTTGGTCTGTCTTTGATTTCTTTCCTTTTGCAAGTGGAGTATACATGGTAAAAGCTTTCTACATTGTACATAAGCTTGAATGGTGATACCAAACTGGAAAAGGTGCGCTTTAAATCTGAGGTCTTTATCACAATTTTTAAGGGTTCATTTCTGTACACTTGGTTAGGTGCCCATAGGCAAAGATATCTGGCCCTCAAGACAGAATTGTCTGAGTCTGTCATTGGTACGCTTAGCAAGAGGTTCAAAGTTTGAATCCTCCAAGACTTGAGTCCAAAGGTTGATTTGAACCCACAAAACAGACAGGAGGGTTACCCTGTTTCTGTAAACTGTTCACAAGACTGCGCTCGGAGGTTGGCACTTTGGGAGTAGAGGGCTGACCTGCTGAGTGGGTTTGTGACACTGACAAGGCTTTTTGTGGCTGCTTATCCCCCCACCACCACCCTCATAAAATGTTTTTCTTGTTATTTAACTTGTACCTATGTTTTGTGTTATTCTGTAAGTTCTGAATCCAAACTGTATCGTTCATTTTAATGTGCCTTTGCTTTCTCCTATTGTACTTTGTTTTGCAATCTAGGACATGGAACCTTTGTGAAGGTCTTTTTTGAATCAATAAATAAATATACAGTATAATAGAAATGAACACATACAGTATATGGTATATACTACTGCTTTATTGATTCAGTGTATGCTTCTATAATCTCAAGAACTGAATTCTGGTGTTTTTTACTTGCTTGCAATTTTCTGAATGCATCAGATTTACTATGAAAAAAAGAAAACAGGGATATCTGCAGTAACCCCCATCAGTTGAGGATAATCAGTAAGTTGCCTGACCATGTAGAAGACAAATGTGTTGACTTTACAATCTGCTCTTGACTTGGGTCAAGTTTCATTGGGAGCAAACTGTGCCCAAAAAAAGTTATACTACAGCATCTGCCCGTGACTGGCTGGCCTGGTCACTGTATTTTATTGGCACAGCTTGCATTCTATAATTCTATTTTTGTTTAGTTTTGCACTTTTACCTTTATGTAGTGTCTGGCCTTTTCTTGGGAGTGGCAAGTCTTTCCTTGTTGCTATTTAATTTTTGATTGAGAATCATCACCACCATGCATAGCATTTTGTATTAGTTTCTGAAACCTGTCTCATTTGAGATTAAATTTAAGCAATAACAGATTATGAACTTGATGCCATGGTTATAGTTAGGCAGTTGTTAGCATATTTTCATTTCATGTGTGGTATTGCACACAGTATTCTTATTAAGTTAATTTTCATTTCCTCATTTTGTATTGTTTTGACATCATTACCATGTGGTACTCTCTCAGGTTGTGCCTGAAAATAGGCAGCTGTCACTGCCTAGTGCACTCACCTGGTAAAGAAAAACAGTATTGGGTGCTATGCATGAAAGTGCGGAGTGGCTACGTGCCGCAGATTCGTGGTGTATAGCCACACTGCACCCATTGTGCCCCCCTCACGGGATGCAGGAAAAGGGGTAAGCATCCCGTATGCACCCAATCCCCTGGCTGTGTAGACAGCAACGCACCGGGGGCAGGGAGGGGTATGTCCACACTACACGCAATTCACAAAGACACATAGTGCTGCTCACAGAGGGGCATAGTGGTAAGCAGGTTATGGCAGCAGGGACCCTGCCATAACCCACTGTGGGACCCCACTGACTACTTCTGCTGGGTGCAGCAGGACCGGGATATGGCCCACCATGCTGACCCAGCCCACTAGGCAGATGGGGAGCGCTGGGGCAGCTGATCAGGTGAAAGCCCATACTTGTAGGCTGTGTGTCCCATAGCACCTGTACCCTCCAACCATGGGTGTGCCCTGACCCTGTCTGTGACAAGCATCCCCCAACATGTGTTCTCGGTCCATGTATTGAAATTGCAGCCCCCAAATAGCCGAGCCTCATCACCGGGTTTGGCAGGAGCACACACCCACCCCAATCCAGCCCCTCTGGGTGATCATTTGATGTTTAGTGGACCACCCACCCCCACGGCTTTGACAACCCCCACTCTCATACCTGCGGTTGGTGCCATGGTCTGATGGTAGGGCACAGCCCTCCTCACACTTTCAGCTGCCAGCCATCCAAGTGATGTTGGGAGGACAAAGTCTATATATAGCAGTGTGCTACCAGCATCACTTGGACAGTCAGCAGCTGAGGAGGTGTGAGGAGGGCTGTGCCACTGGCCATCCCAGGCCATGGCACCGGCGGGCAGATACAGGCCGGGGGGTGTTGGTGCTCTGGGGTGTCCGCTGAACACCAGTGATCACCCTGAGGGTCCAGGATCGGGGTTGGGGATGTCCAGTTTGCCGCTCTAGGTGGAGGAGAGCTGTGGACAGATGGGGCATGGTGCATAGGTGTGTGTGGGGGTCTGCCTCATGAGGCCAGTGCCCCACTGTGTGGTGAGGGTCTGCCTCCCAGGCCAGAGTCCCAATATGTGTGTGGGGTCTACACTGATGGGGCTGGGGCACTGTCATGTTTGGTGGCAGTGGCCAGGCATCGAGGACATGGGCGGGTGACCATGCCACCATTTTTGGGGATAGCTGCGCTTCAGGTGGTGGAGGGTGCCGCTGGGGCAGAAGTAGGGATGGAGGCTCACCAACTGATAGGACTGTCTGTACAGGCTGTGGGTGCCTGTGTGATATGAACAAACCAGGTCCCATAGCCACCCACAGAAGTAATCCACTATGGGACATAGGATGGGCATCCCATTGGATGCCTGCTAGGGTCTGCAACTCTGCCACAGCCACCTCCACGAGTCCTGTACTCTGGGAGGGAGCCATGGACAGGTGGCAGTCAGTAGTGAATACCAGCCTGAGCGCACCTGTCCATGGGTGCGGTGCGTAATTCCACCTGTCCGTGCATAGCACCAAATATAAATAAATACATTTTCATTGTTGAATATTATATATCCTGCAACAGCTTTTTCATACTTTGAGGCAGTTTGGTATTTTCAAGATTATAGATTATAAGTCTGTTGGCTTTCAGTAACTTTGTTACTTTGATTTTTCCCCAGCCAATCAGGTTTTACTAGGTGCAAGTTATGTCACCATTCATTCATGTTGGGCCTATTACAGAAGTAGGCACTGAACAGAGCAGATACTGCACCAGAGGACCATTTTCTTTATTGCAGATCACCTTTTTATGGGTGCTGGTGGAGGGAGGAGAGTGGGGGGGGCCGGGGGGGGTTGGGTGCGGGTGTAACAACTACTAGTGGTGGGAATTGGGTGGGAAGGCATATATATTTGCTTATATTACTTTTAGTATAAATTTTCCAGGGCAGAGGTGGGAGGAGGGGTGTGGGTGCCAGAGGGGGCAGGAAAGAGGGTATTTATGACTAAAAGAATTTTGGGAGGTGGGAGAGGGTGGTATTATGATACAGTGGCTGGGAGTGTTTTTTTTTTTTTATTTCAGTTAGAGGTGCAATTTATGTTTTTACTCACTGACAAACTGGCAAAATTTGTGTGGTGAATCTATATGAATTGTCTAATTTGTCTGTGACTTTGCAATTCACATAGATTAGCAACAGAAATTTGGCCAATTTGCAGGGTGAATAACTACATGAATTGTGGTAATCGGCAAATGCTAATTTGTCGAAATTCAACATTTTTTTTTTTGCAATGTGAATTTCTGTAACTTTGCATACCTGTAATTGCCACCGCATCCAGTTTAGAAACAAACAGGCAGCTCAAAGAACCACCATGCATCATTTTAAAACTTTGGCTCAATTAAAAAAAAAAAATGACGACAAATTGGATGCAGTGAAAAATAACAAAAAAAACTGCACTCCGAAGCCTATGTAAAGATACTCAAAACATTTTATTTACATTCCATGCGACAGCGGCCCAGCCAGGAAACAACCTCATTTCACATGAGTGCCTTTGTCAAGAAGCTTCCTGACAAAGCGCACTTACGTGAAATGTTGAGGTGTTTTTTTGGCTGGGCCAGCCTTGAGTCCACTTGATATGTACAGTAAAATGTTTTGAACATCTTTATAAAGGCTTCAAGTGTGGTTTTATTTTTTCACTACATCCAGTTTGCATGTTCTTCTGTTTTCCCCAACCAGCTCTGCTATTGGGAGTCCTGTTGCACAGCCCTGTGTGACTGCTTTCTCCCATTACTCCTCAGCTAGACTCAGATGGACTTCGGTGCACTGTTTGTCCCCCTGATATTCTCCTTACGCTCAACGTGTGTCGCCTCCCTTGTGAAGAGAGCCACCACCACTCCCTTTCCTGTCAGACCTGTCTATTCAGAATAGGTCTGAATATCTATTCTGAATAGCTGTCATCCCTATGGAACAAATTGCATAAATCGCTGAAATTGAGCATCCTTGCCAGTCTCACAACCTTTAAGACATTATATGCCCGAGCTGTTATGAATCCCGCAACTGTTTCCCCTCATTTAAGGCAAAACCACAAGTCTGCACCTGGGAAACCATGCCTGTGGCTGAACAGTTTAGTATGTATCAGAATCAAAGTTAGCACGGGGATAGATCAAGGTTCAGTCCTCTGGTGTTGCGCCATTTTACCAAAACACTTGCTTCAATATCCAGCAGCATCAATATTTTTCACCCAAAGCCAATGCCTGGCTTTTACACCTTGTAACCTCTCATGATTAAGCGCCAGGGGGCGTGAAACGCGTTGGGAAGATGGTGGTCTTTTAGCTGGATGTGGAAGCAGGGTGTTTGTTGAATAAAATGAAGCACTTTTAGCACCCAGAGTTTGAGCTTCCCTGTGTCTGATTCGAACCTCATCTGGAGCGGTCTGTATTTACCGGTGCTGGCTTTTTGATTCTGTGCAACTGTTTCCCTCACTCCTAGTCTGACACGGTGTCTGCTGTCTACCCTGCTTTCTGCATTGCTCTGTCCATGTCATGGTCCTCTGGTTTTCTTAATCCTATATTCCTCTCACCTTGTTTCTTTTCTGTTTACTCTCCCCTACCCTACCTGACTTCTTACCTGTATTATCCTTTACCACCATCTCCCATTATGAGGTAGGAACTTGTACTTGCTTGGTTGAAATCTATCCCTTGCCCTGTTGTCCTTGCACCCTTGACTTATTGTGGCCTACCTTACCCCAGAACCTCTAACTCCCTTATAGCTTTCTCATGATGTCCCCTCCAAGTCTGAATGCCATGTCATGGTTTGTATTAGGCATTATTGGCAATGATAGTTTTAATTATTTCCTGTTACCACAAACCAGTTATTTCTGTCATTTCCACTGAATACTGTGGTGTACATGTCGTTTATATCTTGTTAACTCTTCTAACCACTACAAACACACTTGGGATACTGTTCCAAGCACCTGTGAAGTGGATCATATGCTACTGTTTTGAGTGTATTCTTTGTATATAAATGTATTGTTCTTTGACCTTGTTCGACCCAGTTCCACCTGGCAAATGAGCTTTGCTCAGTGGTGTTCACCAGGATAAATAAAGATTTTGATTGACTGATTGATTGATTGAATTTCTCCTGCTTGGTGTCTTAGCCATTTTCTTTACCAGCCTGGTTTCTGTAAGTGCCACTGTGTCCTGATCTTCAATGTGCAACAGCTCTTGAGCTTAACAATTGTTTATTTAATTTAGAATTTTTTGCAGGGAAAGGTATGCTGAGCAGAAGGTATTTCACTGGTGCAGCCCAGGAGCACTGGGAAGATAAGTGACATGATTAGGGTCTTACAGGATGCAAGTGCCCAGGTCTGTAGAGTCTCCAGGTTCACTTTTGTGTTATATCCTTTAAGCTATAGTGCCTCAGAAATTGTTCTACTGTGATTCATATGCTAGTCTGTGTTCAAGTGGAAATTGTTGTCTCTTTATGCTGCCCTGTTCCCCAAGGGATCTGCTCTTCTGTTGCTTTCCAGTTCTGCTGTCCTTTTTTTGACTGACTGCATCCAACTCCTGCCCTTGGTAAACCTCTGTGCTAATCCCCTCTCTTATCTTCTAATTTAAACCCCTTGACCGCCTTGTCCATTTTCTTGGCCAGTACCCCCCCTCCTTTCAGGCCCAGGTACGGTCCATCATAGAAACATAGAAACATAGACTTTGATGGCAAATAAGGACTGTTTGGCCCACCTAGTCTGCCCATTTCCACCTACAGGATAAGCTGCAGATCCTAGTTAACCAACAGCCTATTTCTTCTTACCCCACAAGAACTGCCTTATGTCTGTCCCATGTATTCTTGAACTCCCCACAGTTTTAGACCCCAAACCTCCTCAGTAAGGCTGTTCCATCGTCTATCACCCTCTCTTTGAAAAATACTTCCTCACATTGCCCCTGAACCCCTCACCTCTATCTTTTAAATTGTGTCCCCTTGTTCTTGCACATCTCTTTTCTGAAAGATGCTACCCTCTTGGACTTTGTTGATTCCACTGAGGTACTTAAACATTTCTATCATGTCCCCCCTCTCCCTCCTTTCCTCAAGGGTATACATACTGAGCTCCTTTAGTCTCTCCTCGTATGGCTTCTCTTGCAGTCCCTGCACCATTTTAGTTGCCCTCCTCTGGACTGCCTCTATCCTGTCTATGTCCTTGTGGAGATGGGGTCTCCAGAACTGGACACAGTACTCCAGATGGGGTCTCACCAACTGTCTATATAGAGGGATAACAACTTCCTGTTTTCTGCTGGTGATGCCTCTCCCTATATATCCCAGTATACCCCCAGCCCTCCCTACTGCCTTCTCATCTCATCTTGAGTGAACAGGCATCTGTGGTCCAATAATGCCTTCTAGTTGGCCACAAATTATGACCCTCCTTCTTGTAACAAAAAGGGTTAGCCTGCCTAATGACCCATTATCATTTTTCAAGAGCCCCCAGAACCATGAGGATCTCAGAAAAAAATAATCTTGTTACCTTGCCTTTTAGATCATCCCTAGTTCCAAGAGTGACCTCCTCATGTTCTCAGGATTTGTGCTGCCGATGTCATTCATGTCTATGTGGATGGCCATAGTCAGCTCCACCCTGTACCTGCATTACCAGCCTCTGGATAGCACTCATTTGACATGTACTGCAGGCAAGAAAATCACCTCACCTGAACTACCATCATGGTTATGCAATTCCCTTCTACCTCACTCACTGTCTTAACTATGGAGTCTCCAAAGAATACTATATTCTTGCCAGTCCACCCATCCTTTTTCTTTCTCCTCGATGGCAGGTTAGGTATATAGCTGGAAAAAATTCAAAGATTTACTTCCACAAAATTATCCTGAATTTTCTTGTTTGTAGAAACAGTGAAATTCCACCTGAAGTACTTTTGTTTATTGGCAATGTTTGGACACTTATGGCTTAGTCACCTTTCAAGCAACAGATTCTAAAGTTGACGGACACACACACACACTTAGTGCATGAGTCAGTGCACCTGCCAACTCTGGTGACATTAGGTTACCTAGTTTTAAAGTGACAGGGGATTAAAATCTGGCTGCTTACATATTTGCAGAATTTCACAAACATTTTAAGAACTTTTGTCTGCTGATAAATCAGCCCCTCTTAAAGCACTTGACCTGATTATTGGCATACCTATGCTTTGGTGGTTGCGACAAAGAGCTTCTAAAATGTTGTGACCTTTTGTTTAGTTGTTCTGAAAGGTGTTGTGCCCCACTTGGATAAGAGGTCTTGCCAAAGAACGTAGGCATGGGCATTTGTTGGAGATGGTGGTGGAGGAATATACTGGACGCTAACTGCAGGAGGAAATGCACAGTGAAAAATGGGAAGCCACAATGCAAGAAATGGATTATGGGTTGGGGAATGAAGGGAAAACCAATCAGTATAAAAAAAAAAAGTAAAAATAAAGTGGGCTGCTGTCTCAAAGAACATCAAGGCATGGCATTTGAAATTTTGTGTCTATTTTTGTTGACAATGCAAGAATACTTTAAGTGATAATCTTTAATATTTTATCAAATGTCAGTTGTTTATAAGATAAAATAATGAATTGCTCAAACTATTGCATGGTTATTCCAGTACTATACTTAAAGTGTGATCACATAATGACCTAAATGTTGCAATGAAGGCTTTTTATAACTGGATTAGAAATTCCGTACTTCATACAGTGGAATGTGAAAGTATTGTGTAAGGATTTAAACAGTTCTTTTCTTTGCTGACATTTTAAGCTCTTCCAGAAAAATAGTAAATGCATGTTCTTGTCTTTATTTAAGTGATTTGAGGGCAGCCAGTCTCCATGCACAGCTTAGAGATATTTCTGTTGTTTCATTGATTTATGGAAAAAAAGAACCCTTTGTGTAGGAAACAATTTTTGCTCCATTCAGATTTCTTCATAATCCTAGTGTACTCACACATAACAGAGCGTCTTGTTTGCTTAGAGTTGGGAAATGCCAGATGTCTAGTGTGTATGGATAATTAGCACTTTTGTCTTTGTGTGGAGGGTTTTCAGATAACTGGTTGTGGGGAAGTACTGTACACTGAACTAATTTAAAGGATGCTCCAGGGCTTTCAACATTTGTTTGAAATGACTGTAACCAAGAAGAAATTTTTTTGTTTGTTTGTTTTTTTGTCTCTAAGTGACAGTGTCATTTACCAAAGTAACATTTGTGGTTAGCATACCTGCCCATAGGACTCTAGGTAACCTGTTGTTAAAGAACTATAGTATTTAAAGCAGTCCAGCAAAGAAATGCACTCTCTTAGCTGGAAATAAAGGCTTTAATATAAGTTAATTAAAGAATCACGAACAGATGCACAAGATTCAACAATGTGCAGGATCGGTTTCATGATCATAACGTCATCAGGAGGCATTGAATACCCCCTGATGATTGCTAGGCATGAAACCAGTTGGGATACACTTTTGTTGTTTGATCTTGGTGTGCATCTGTTTATGGCATTCTTAAATTATATTAAAGCCTTATTTCCAACCAGTGGAGAGTGCAGTGTTTGCTGTGGACTGTCACTTCAGTTACTGCACCTCTGGTCAGTGGAGCTGGAATTGTTGATTTGGTTGAATCTTTAAAGCAGCAACCCATAGAAATCATGAACTTGTCCTCCATGAAAGAAGCTATCTAACAGGATTTGTTGTCCAGTCCATATTTTGGTTTCCTTTGGTGTCCGGTGGGAAAGCCTCTCACTTAGCAAAATACTACCTAATCATGCCCTTGCCCCAGTCTCTTCTACCTAGAAGGTGTCTCTATCACGCCACACAGCTACAAATACCCATCCCATTTACATATTTATTTTACTTCCTATAAAAGGCACCACTAACTAGTGACAGAGTACTCACCTGTCCTGTTCTGCCAGCTTTGAGTCCATTAAAAATGTTTCACCAGCCTCTGTCAACAAAGTATCCCTTTCCCCATCTTGTTGCTCATTCCACTGCTGCTTCACTTTAGTTGCATTCCAAAAACAGGCCCCACTTACTGTCTGCAGCTGCAACAGGGGACTGGAAAGGGGCTGGGGAGCACTGGTAGCAGCAGTTTGTTATTGGTTAGTGTTGCTCATTACTGGAAATAAAATTCATTATGATATCAAAGCATGGAGCATTTACTCCCGGAGGTGAATTTTGGTGGTGACACGTCAGACCCTTGGGAGGCTTACATCTTGTGTATTAAAACAGACAATCTCAAATTCCATCCTCACTGAGATCCACCACATACTGGTCTTTATCTCCAGGGCCTTTGTTCCTGAGCTGGAACAGCTGTTACAGAGTAGCTTTGAGAACATCCATTGTTGGTTCAACTCAAACAGCAACAGCTATCTCTTGATACAAAAAGATTTTTCATGATATCTGATCTCTTAACTCCCTCTCTCCCATCCCTCTATTCCCTTCATGCCTCTGTTGCTTGCTGTTTTTCATTCTTCGTTGACCTCTACTGGTCCATCTGCTTTCTAAGTCTGCATCCCTAATCAATAGAATAGTCTTATCCCTGCACAGCTTACCCTCCTTGAAGCCTCTTGTAAGAGTACATTCCTTTTCCTCCTCCAGCTAATATCTTTCTTGTCCCCTGATGTGTTCTTCTGTTCTTCTTTCGCTGCTCTCCCTTCTCTTCCCATTAAACCTTCTCTCCTCCTCCTGGTCCTCTCTCTGCTGCACTGCCTCTATACCTCAAAATTTAATTTTGTAATACGGATTTGTATTTATCCATTTTGAACGTCTATGACAGCTGTAATCTGGACCTACTTTACAAGTTGTTGATAGATCCTATTTAAGGATATTGTTTTGTGTAGGTTCTCATATGTGATTGTTGATATTATCAACTTAGGATGTAGCTTAGCACCATGATATAACTGTACAAATTTTGCTTTCTATTTTCAGCTACACTGTATTTATTCATCCATCTTCTATTTGTCTCCTGTTTCTCCCTCTAGTGGCACTTATCTGCCCCCAGCCCCATCACTCCAGCTTCTCTGGACTTACCTAACCATCATCCTCTCTGCTACAGGACTTGTGGTTGTGCCTGGCCACTGGTGCAGGGCCTGTGGGAGGTCTGTTGTTCATCCTGCCACCTGGGTCGTTTTTCTTCCATTTTCTTCCTGGACTCATGTATATGCAATGGGCATGATGTCCAGGCTCTGCTCCATGGAGATGACCCCAGAACCCTGCATGTGGGTTCCATTCCTGTGTGGTGATGTGCATC
Organism: Neoceratodus forsteri; assembly: GCA_016271365.2. Classification (NCBI taxonomy): domain Eukaryota; kingdom Metazoa; phylum Chordata; order Ceratodontiformes; family Ceratodontidae; genus Neoceratodus; species Neoceratodus forsteri. The sequence goes on along the minus strand of CM028133.1, from coordinate 742,561,365 downwards.
TGTTGCCACCTAGCTATCGCTGGGTGGCAGGCAAGCAGCACACCACTCTAACTGCTCTCCTCGAGGAAGGATAACTATTTTGGGATGCTCAATCCTTCTTCTCCCCAGGGCCCCAAACAACCCAGTTCCATTCCTGACCCTAGGTCGCCAGCATGGCAGGAGATGAGGCACTCAGCTCCTAATCCTCCATGCCACTGGGCTGAGCTACACTATATATTTATTGCTCTGTGGATTTATGTCTTTTATTTCTCTCTGTCCTCTTTCCCCAGGATGCATCTGCAAAACAGCCTTGACTCAGAATGCCAGTGTTGGTCACCACATTTTTAATTAATATAAATTAATAGTAGGCCTGTGCAAAACAAATACTATTTAGGACAAATACACACACATTCTGCACTTTGTACATATACAGATATCACGCTTAAATATTTGTATTTGCGTTAGACTACATAAGGTAGTATTAGACCTTATTTTAGGCTGATGTGAAAGACCTAGAATTGCTGCTACTGCTCATTACAACAATGCATATTTTCTTGATAACCCTGCATATTTTATTGAAACCTCTCAAACCCTTGGTCTTGTGTCACCATTAACAACAGAAACAAGTCTGACAAGTACAATAAAAAATGTATAATCACTGATATACAAACAAATACAATGACAGATGCAAATACAAATACCAATACCAGTGAAACAAAAACAAATATCAACAATCAGGCCTGTGCACAACCCTAATAAATACATTATTATAAATGTAGATCATTTTTCACTAGCACACTAAAACACCATCAATTAAGAAAAGCCAATTGCCTATTTAAGCCTGCCAAACAATGACATCACTTTATTTATTTATTTATTTATTGTTTTTGTTAACCAGGTAGGCACACTAGACAACAAATGCCTATTTTCAGGTGCGACCCGGGAGGTTACAAAACAGAAAAACATGGTACATAGTCACGGTAGCTTACACGCACAATACAGAAAACATGATACAGTCATGGTTGCAAACCGCCCATAGTACAGGTGGGCCAGAGAAATATCAATACAGAGAACTGGGTACATAGTCAAGGAGGCTTGCAGACCCACATACGGGGGGGGGGGCCAGGGTACAAAAACCCGACAGTATAGGCAAGAAAGCAAACACGTAAATCACCACAGCTAGAGACTGAGAATGTTGAGAGAGTGTTGCATCTAGTGCAACTAGTCAATACACCTGGAGAGGTGGCAATCCTGAGTGAAGAGCAAGGGGAGCTAAACAGGAAACCAGGGAAGGGGGTGGGCAGGGGACCGTCCAGGAGAGGATCAGGTAAGAAGGCAATGGGGAGAGAAGGCAGGGAAGTAGGCCAGCAGGGAGCTAGAGGGTGCAGAGAGGGGTAGGAAAGGACATGAGGACCACCACGACAGGCCTGGCTAGGTCTTCAGACTGAGAGTGGCCCTATAGTTGCGAGCCCCAGAAGGCGGGGCAAGAAAGATGGGGGTACATCAAGTGCTACAAGGGAGGGGGCAATGGGCTATAAGGAGAGGGGGGTGCCTGCAGAGGAGGGTGGGGTAGTGAGTAGACTAAGTGCTACAGGGAGAGAGCTAAGGACAAAACAGTATGTGGGAGAGGTATGGGGGGGGGAGTCTCCCAGCAACTAGGTGGTACAAAGACAGGTGGAGGCAGCCTTGAGGAACTTCCACAGGGACGTTTTGAAGCTGGGGTGGGAGGGGGCAGCCCGGACTTGGGCAGAAAGGGAGTTCCAAAGTCTTGGGGCGAAGGCGGAGAAGGCCCGATGACCGGTAAGAGAGCGGGTCCGTGGGATCAAACAGACATGGGTCGAGCTGGACCTAAGCTGATAGGCCAGTGTACAGTGTTTGAAGGGAAGGGCAAGAGCAGGAGGGCAGGCAGTACGGACAATATTATTGACCATGTTGCCGAGGACAAAGGCACAGTGTTTTTCAGGGGGAAGCCACCCAAGTTGGGCATAGAGGTCACACCGATGCAGAAGACGAGGTGCAGAGAGGGCAAAGCGACATATGTTGTTATAGGCCATGTCCCATTTCGCAAGACAGGCACACAGAAGCGGCCCAATGGCAACCAACCCATAGCAGAGCATGGATAGGAGGATCCCCCTAGCTATGGAAAGCCTGGCGGCTGGAGTGAGGCAGTCCTTGACCCTGTAAGCTAAGCCAAGCTTGCTGTTAGACGCTTTGCAGATGTTTCGGAGGTGCTCAGCAAGATCAAGCTGAGGATCAAGAGTCACCCCTGGGTACCTGGCGGAATTTAGGACAGGCAGGAGGAGCCATTCCCAAGGATGGCAAGGGGAAGGGGCATGATGTGGTTTTAGCCACCCGACCCAAATAACATGGCATGGGTCTTGTTCAGGTTGACCAAGAGCTTGTGACCCACGAGCCAATTTGGATACGCCCAATGTCAGAGTTGAGTTGAGCATTAATATAGTAGAGATGTCCTGGGAGCTACACAGTAGTACCCAGGTCATCCTGATAGAGTGTGGTGGACCCAGAGGTAGCCAAGTTGAGGAGTTCGTTGATGTGAGGGAGAACAGTAAGGGACCAAGGACAGACCCTTGGGGACACCTGCATCTGACTGGGGAGAGGTCCATGGCAACGCTGAAGCTGGTGTATTGTAGTCTACCTCATGGTAGCTGGTGAACCAAGCAAGGGCTCGGGGAGAAGTCATGAGAGCAGAGTGGATTGAAGGAGGCTGTTGTCAACCCGATCAAGGCCTTAGAAAGGTCGACAAATATGGCTCCAGTCAGTCTGCCAAGGTCGGTAGCAGATCTGATCTCTGAGGTGACAATGGCGATAGCAGTGGCGAACTGTGCCCCTTCCTGAACCCGTGCTGGGCAGGGGAGAGTACCGCATACTCCTGAAGGAAATGGAAGATTTGTGCAGATATGGCCTTTTCGAGTAGCTTGCTGGTGGCAGAGAGTATGGCAATGGGGCGGTGGTTGTTCATCTCCTTAGGGTTGCTGTGCTTAAGCACGGGGACAATCTTGGCCACCTTCCACATGTCGGGTAAGATCCCTGAGGTGAGGGAAGAGTTGAAAATGTGGGTAATCGGCAGGGCGAGGAGGGGGGCCCCCAGACTGTGGAGTTTAGGCTCTAGATTATCGTGTCCCGCCCCAGAGTGGTGAGAGAGACCAGTGAGCAGAGCTTGAGTCTCCCTAACAGAGATTTGCTTTAAGCAAAGGGGTCCGGGAGGGAACGTGGAGGCTCGGGGAGGAAGGTGGGAGGGGTGGTGGCAGGCAAAAAGGAGAACAGGTCAGTAAAAGCAGAGGCTATAGTCTGGGGGTTATCACAGTTAGCCCCTCCAACACTCATGTCGATTGCCTGATTTTGAGGCGGACCTCCACCATGTTTATAATGTTTGGCCAGAAGCGCTGGAGGTTGCGGGCCGAGTTGAGCATGGCAGTTTTGCAGAACTCACTCTTGGCGACCTGGATGGCGGCCTTGCAGGAGTTTCTGAGCCGACGATATTCAAGGAGGTCGAGGTTGTCCCCGGAAATGTTGTAATTGAGCCAGCTCTTGTCCCTCTGCTTCATGAGAGCTAGTAGGTCTCCATGGAGCCACTTAGTAACCGTACCCCGCACCCTCCTTTTCGTGAGGGGAGCGTGTCGGTTTTGCAGAGGGATAAGAATTGCCAGGAAGAGGTTCAGAGCTAAAGTCTGGTCATTAGAGCTAAGAACCCTGGACCATTTGGCGCGGAGGAGGTCGTCCAAGAAGTCGTTGAGGATAAACTTGGAGTAGCCTCTCATCTGAATCACTCTACTGGGAATTTTGGGGACGGAGGATCCCCATACGCAGTATATGGGAGAGTGATCAGAAATCGCATCTGGAAGTGTACCAGACTGGATGATTTTGTCTAATCTGTTGCTCAGGAGCCAGTCAATAAGGGAGCCCTTGGCACCCCGGGGGGTGATCCTAGTAGTATGAGTGATGGTCTGATGGAGGGCGAGGCCAGAGATAAGCGGCTCAAAAAGTTTGATATTAGGCCCCCGCCAGTTGAGGTTGAAGTCCCCCATGATGAGCACCTCATTTAAACCAACCTTGCCTTTTAGGTGGTCAAGAAGGAAGGAGAGTCCAGGCAGGCCTCCCTTAGGGGGATTGTAGGTGCAGACCAGGTGCACCTTTTTAGAGTTCCCGAGTAGTAGGAGGGAGTGAATGAATTCACAACCGGAGGGGTCGAGAGGAGACAGGGACACTGTAGATATGTTTAGGTGGCCCCTAAAGTATAGAAGTACACCTCCCCATGTTTACTACCACCCCTATCGTGCTAATAAAGGCTGCTGAATGGCACATGCGGAGTCAGGTATACCAGGCTTCAGCCAGGTTTCCGTGATCCCTAAGATATCCAGCTCATGAATGGCAGCCCAGGCAGTCAGTTCCGTGTGGTTGTGAGGGATACTGCGGATGTTTAGGTGGGCTATTTTCAGGCCTTTTTTAGATGACCAAGCCGTTGGGAGCTTGTGACAGTGGTGGGTAGCTGAGGGACCTGGACCAAAGGAAGAGATGACTGCCTGTAGGAGAGGAGCCATGCCCCAGACTTGACGGGCAGCGAGGAGACCCAGGACATAGGGTACGGAGTCCAGGGAAACAGAGGGTGAGAGCCTAACCAAGAGCCCCAGGGGCAGGTGCAATAACTGTGAGGTGTCTGAGTTGGGGCTCCTGACTGGGCTGTGTCTAGATCAAAAGGGCAACTGGTACCCTGGAATGAAATGGGACCATAAAAGAGCTCAGAAAGACCTGTTAAGATGAACAAAGAGGAGTGACAGAAAGCAGCCCAAGTAAGGTTCCACAATGAGAAAGTAAGAGAAAGGTGAAGAAAAGCCCTCTAGTGGCGACTGGGTATAACCTGCAAATGGCAGACTGGGCTGATAGGATAAATCAGCCCACGTGATTACAGCTATAAAGCTCCTTGACCACCAAGGGTGGTGGTGGGGGCAGTGGGGCAGCCGGCAAAGAGCCGGGGAGCTTACACCGCATGGCAACACTCAATGCCGGCGTCTATGAACTCTAAGGCTCCGGTAAGGCATTTCGATCCCCAAGATAAAATTGCAAATCAAAATTGTTACGATTAGGGCAGTAGATAGGAGCGCAAAGTCCAGGCAGTCAGTCAGGCCAAAATGTTTGGAGGAAATTACCTTGGGATTTGCGCTCCTCGGGGGTGGGGAGAGCGGCTGGAGGAGCTCTCGTGACCCGGAGGGGACCTCGGTGTCCCTATGGAGTCCCTGTGGAGAGAGAAAGGCAGTGAGGACCTTTTTATACCTGGAGTTGGGGAAGGGGGCGAGTAGTGGGAGATAGCAGGCCGGGAGGGAGCTGGGGTCACAACAGAAACAGGTTAAAATTCAGCAGCTGTAATAAAGAGGTGACCCAAAAGCACACAGTCATCTGTATCCCCAGTGTCTCATCCTGGCAGCCGCGAGTGAAGAGGACCAATTAAGCCTATTAAGGCAACAGTACCAGAGCCTAGCACACGATAAGGAGCAGCAGCCCACAATTAAGGTAACAGGTGGAAAACAGTAAATACATAGGTGTAGCGGCTCAAACAGTGCCCCCAAAAACAATCAATACACGTACGCCGACCCCGGCACATTCAAATTTAAAATGGCGCCAAAGTCCAGGAGTCCGTCTGCAGAGAATCAGCCGGAAAGAGTTGGGAGCTTTCACACCGCGTGGCAACACTCAACGCCGCCGCCTATGAACTCAAAAAGCTCTGGTAAGGCATTCCAATCCCCAAGATAAAGTTGCAAATCAAAATTGTTACGATTAGGGCAGTAGATAGGAGCGCAAAGTCTAGGCAGTCAGTCAGGCCAAAATGTTTGGAGGAAATTACCTTGGGATTTGCTTCTTGGGGGTGGGGAGGCGGCTGGAGGAGCTCTCACGACCTGGAGAGGACCTCGGTGTCCTGCGGAGTCCCTTGGGATTGCATCTCGGGGTGGGGAGGCGGCTGGAGGAGCTCGCGACCCAGAGGGACCTGGAGCTGGGGAAGGGGCGAGTAGTGGGAGATAGCAGGCTGGGGGGGAGGGGGTCACAACAGAAACAGGTTAAAATTCAGCAGCTGTAATAAAGAGGTAACCCAGAAGCACAGAGTCATCTGTGTCCCCAGCTCTCATCCTGGCAGCCATGAAGTGAGGACCAATAGCCTATTAAGGCAACAGTACCAGAGCCTAGCACACAATAAGGAGCAGCAGCCCACAATTAAGGTGTAACAGGTGGAAAACAGTAATACATAGGTGTAGTGGCTCAAACAGTGCCCCCAAAAACAATCAGTACACATACGCCGACCCCGGCACATTCAAATTAAAAATGGTGCCAAAGTCCAGGAGTCCGTCCTTCGCAGAGAATCAGCCGAAGAAGAGCCGGGGAGTTTACACCTCGTGGCAACACTCAACGCCGGCGTCTATGAACTCAAAGGCTCCGGTAAGACATTCCGATCCCAAAGATAAAATTGCAAATCAAAATTGTTACGATTAGGGCAGTAGATAGGAGTGCAAAGTCCAGGCAGTCAGTCAGGCCAAAATGTTTGGAGGAAATTACCTTGGGATTTGCATCTCGGGGGGTGGGGGAGAGCGGCTGGAGGAGCTATCATGACCCGGAGGGGACCTCGGTGTCCTTGCAGTCCCTTGGGATTTGCATCTGGGAGGTGGGGAGGCGGCTGGAGGAGCTCTCGCGACCCGGAGGACCTCGGTGTCCTATGGAGTCCCTTGGGATTTGCATCTCGGGGGTGGGGAGAGCGGCTGGAGGAGCCTCGCGACCCGGAGGGACCTCGGTGTCCTTGCAGAGTCCCTTGGGATTTGCGTCTCGGGGGTGGGGAAGCGGCTGATGGAGCTCTCGTGACCCGGAGGGGACCTCGGTGTCCTTGTGGAGTCCTTGGGATTTTGCGTCTCGGGGTGAGGAGAGTGGCTGGAGGAGCTCGCTGACCCGGAGGGGACCTCGGTGTCCTTGTGGAGTCCCTTGGGATTTGCGTCTTGGGGAGTGGGGAGAGTGGCTGGAGGAGCTCTCGTGACCCAGAGGAGACCTCGGTGTCCTTGTGGAGTCCCTGTGGACTCATTTCTATGGTACAACTGCTGCCTTGTTTTAATTTATGACTACTATAGATAATAAGATACAGGTGACATCAATACCTGGTTTGAAAGAGCTCTTTATGGGCTTTCAGACATTCAAGTCCTTCAAACAGTAATTCCATTGTAATCAAACACAAACCAATGATTTTTCTTTTACTTCCACCAAAGACTGGAAGTAAATGAGACATTATTGGGACTGAGGATGGACAAGTCTTCAGGATCAGGTGGGTTGCTCCTGATGGTGCCTTGGGAGGTGGCAGAGGTGATAGCTGAACTATTGGCAAATATTGTAAACACATCTCTAAAGGAGGTGATGAGGTCAGACATTTGGAAACATGCAAACGTGGTTTCTCTGTATAAGAGTGGGGGGACAACAGAGCTGTGCAGTTACAGGCCTGATAGCCTAATGTGGTGGTAGGTAAGGTGTTGGAGAGACTTTTAAAAAGAATATTGTACATCAACTGGAAAAGAATAGTTTGGAAGAGAACAGCCAGCAGAGTTTTAAGGAAATGAGGTTGTGTCACACGAGCCTCTTGACCTTTATGGAAAGAGTGACCAGGAAGGTAGACAATGGGTATTCTGTGGATGTTATCTATCTTGATTTCTGTAAGGCCTTTGATTAAGTTTCATGCAGAGTTGATTGCCAAATAGAGACCTCTGGGTTTAAATAAAAGAATAGTATACTTGGTGAAATGTTTGTTGATGGGAATGAAAAAAGAGGGTATGTTTTGACAAGGAGGTGTCAGATGTGAGGGAGGTTAGGAGTTGAATGTCGACGGGCTTGGTACTGGCCCTGGTGCTATTTGTAATGTATTCTAGAGCTCTGGAAGAAGAGTAGGATCATTGGCTATAAAGTTTGCAGATGACACAAAGATTTATGGGAAGGTAGCATCAGAGGCAAATGTGCAGGTATTGAACTAAGACAAACATACTATAGGATTCTGCAGTGAAATAGAGGATGAGTTTTAAGACAAAGAAATGCAAAGTCATGCACTTCAGCTGTCAAAACAAGAGATACCACTATACCTTGAACGGTGTGGTTCTAGAAGGGGTGGAGGTAGAAAGGGATTTAAGGGTGCTAACATCCTTTCATCAGACAAGTATGTGGCAGTATGCAAGGGTGTCAGCAACAGCTTATAGAGTGTTAAGAATTATTAAGAGATCTTTTGTTCAAAGAGCAAGTGGGGTGATGATTCCTCTGTACCAGATCTAAGTACAACAGGGCCACATATGGAATGTTGTGCATAGTTGTGGTCACCTTTCATGAAAGGGATGTGGAGTTGTTGGAAAGGGAGAAGAGGAAGGCCACATGAATGATGGAAAGTATAGCATTAGAGGGTGCAACTACAAATAAAGGAATTGAGAGGTTAGGGCTGTTCTCCTTGAAGTATAGGAAGTTGTGGGGAGACATGATTATGTTCTTTAAAAAACTACTACGAGTGGTGGGAATATCTGTTTTGTGCACAGTCTAGAAAGGAGTAACAAGGAGCAATGGTGTGAAGATCAATGTAGGAGTGTTTAGGCTTGATGTTAGGAATTTGATTTTGCCAATAGAGTGATAAGACTGCTGAACAGTTAACTTAGGGAGGTAGTGAGTGCTAAGAAGGTTGAGTCCTTTAAGAAGCTCTGGGACACGTATCTAAAGGAGGTGATTCACTGGACATGCCCACTAGCAGGAAATAAGACAGGATGGATGTTGCCTTCCAATTCTAATATTGTACGGTAATAAAGCAGATTTAAATACTTTTGTAGCCAAAATAGCTTCAGCCAGTCTGTTTCCCTCCTCCCTGCCCATCCCTACCGCTTTGACAGCCTCCTATCAACAGGTTGAATCAAGTTTTCTGCTCTGTTGTGAAACAAGTAGTGTGACTCTTTTGGGTGACATTGTCAATTTAGTAAAATGTGTTTCCAGAGTCTAGTTTAGCAAATCATGTGAATGGATCCCAATAATTTAGTTATCAACCATTTTCTCAGGAATCGTGGTTTTGGTACTATTGCTAATGGTGCTTTACTCATTTAGTAATTACACAGAAGATCTTGGTTGCATTCTGACAGGGTGTCAGAAAGACAAGGACAGGCTAAAATGCAGTAGCATGAGGGATGTTACTTTGATATTTAGACATGTTCTTTCATATCTGACTTGTATTGGGAGACTGTGTGAAAGTCCAGATGTGTATAATGGGGTGAGCAGCCGAATGTATATTAGCTGAATAATCCTTCATAAATCATAAATAACTTTTTCCTTGTGCTATGCCTTATATGTCTTGTAAAAAATTTCCGGAAACTCTGTTTTAAAATTCCTAAGGCTCCTTCCCTATCTCATATCTTTATAAAAAAAAAAGGCTACATTTTTATCTGATCTGGAACTGTTATTTATGGAATCTGTGGCTTTATTAGACACTGTTTACAAAAAAGTTAGTAACGGTTTCAATTATATTTAGAGAAATGCACCAATATGACTCATAAAAATGCAGACTGGGGTATAAAAAACCAGTAACTGCAATTCATATTTTCATAAATATTAAATTACAGTCATCTGAACAACAAAATAATGTATGACTATTATATGATAATGATTTACTAACAACTTAGGTAATAAACCCTTAAGAAGCAATGTTACTGATTTCTGTTTCCAGTTACTGTATAGAATTAGTTGATAACAGTCCTGGATGACTGCATGTGAGTACACATTTTCTTGTCCACAGGCTGTGACAACTTGTGATAGAGTACCATGTTTAACAGGAGCACTCTTCACTTTTTATTCATGGAGTGTTGTACATATGAGGTTTTTTTCTTTTGTTACATACCCAAAGATTCCCTTTTGTAGTACAAAATATTTAGTGCACTTTTTTGAAATATTTTGAAGTTTAAGGAAATATGGACTCAGGAATCACTATTTCATAAGTGTCAAGGGACTAGTGGTGGTGAGATGGTACAGGCATTCGCTTTCACTCACACTTTGTATGTCTAATGATACATGAATGTTTAAAACAGTCCTTTGGTTACCATATGGGATTTTGAAGGGGTTTTATTTTCTTTTTAATAGCTCTGTGACTTATTCTGAGAATGGGGAGGGGGAGGCTCCACAGTTAAAGATGCATGGTGATGCAGAACGGCTGTAACTCAGTTGGGAAAGATGTAAAAGAAAAGCTTTATCATATAATAGTAACTAATAGTAATTTTAGGCTGGCCTGCCAGTGCAGTGATACGTACCCTCCTGCAGCACTGATGACCCATGTTCGGAAACAAATGTGGTGTGTCAGAGGGTCAGCCAGGGGAGGTGGGATAAGCATCCCAGGTACAGCTCTCCTCCTCCTCCTTGGGGGGTTGTAGTTCCTCAGTAAGTCATTGAAACTCTGTGGAGGCTGGGTGTGCAACAGCCGGGGCCACTCTTCAGCAGGGAGGCAATGGCAGACGGCTGTAGGCTGGGTGCAGGAGCACGCACAGCCTGGTCTGATGTCATTGCACATTCATGTCTCTGGAGAAGTTATGGGGAAAACTGTTGTGCTAGCAGCAACATGATGCCCTCAGACGTCCGCCTGAATGATGCCCTGGGTGCAGGCCTCAGCTGAGGCCTTTGGTTGATCTTGGTTACAGGGGACAAGTTGTGGGCCTCCCCAGTCCAGGCAGCTTAGGGGAGTGCGGGTGCAAGAGTGCAGGTGCTGAAAGGGTACATCCCCACCTATTCCTGGAGCAAAAACAGAGTTGAAAAAATAATCATTTTAACATGTTGCTTTATTTCTACTTGCTGATTAGGAATAGGTATAGTGACATAGATGCTAACAATCGATAGAATGAATGAAGGTTGCTGTTAGATCTCTGCAGTTTTCCTGTTTTCCTGTTCTGCTAGTAACTGCTGACATCAACACCATAATAACCAGCCAGTTATTACGGAATGGAACTCATTTATGGCATTAGAAAGTAGTGTTAATCCAGTCAATAAATGGGCTCACAGTAATTATAACCTGATTCAGCATTTTCTTATGTTATTTAGTGGCATATTGCTGAATCAGATTAGTAAAGGAAAATTAAAGAGGTGCTGATGCTAGAGGTAAAGTTCATGAATATAGATACTAGAATTATGCTTTTTTAATCAGATAAAAACAATTTGGGTACATGGCCTGTCTGTATTCTCCTATCTGAAGTAATTAATTTGACTAGATAGTTATTTTCTGGCTTAGTTAGCAGTTACATTATTAGAAATGTTTAATTAATAATCTCCAGGAGTGCACCTCCCTTGGAGGCTTTAAAAAATGCCTCAAGACCTACCTGTTGGGGCTAAGCCTCTGTGGATGCTTCCGCTGAGCATCACAACACTCCACAGGGCTACCTCTGTAGCTACTGTAGGCCGCCTGGCATGGCACTACTCCCATACTGAGACCCTTACTGTTTTTGATGAGTTTGGTGCAACTGTGTTTTGTGAAACTGCTTTACTTCTCAGGATAATCTTCAGTTGTACCTAACCTGCCCGTGAATAATATGCCATGCTTTCACTGTAATGTCTGTATTATTCCATTTGCTTTGAGTTGTTCCTGCTGTTTATTTTCCAGTTGTCTGTAATTAATTCTGGGTCGTCCCTGAAAAAGGGACTGTAATGGTCTCAGTGTGCCTACCCGGTTACCAAAATTTAAATTATAATAATAATAATAAATGCCCTCTGAGCTAGTGGTAGTACTGTTGCTTACTATCCAGATGACTTGGGTTCACACCCTGAGCCAGGAATATCTGGGGTCAACCAGTAAGGCAGGATTGTAGTATTAATTTTGGGCACCTCCTACCTGAAGCATGGAAGGTTTTTACTTCTGCTGTACAACTGCCCCAGTTGCCCTCAGGGACATGTCTTGTGGGAAGGAATGAGTGGTCTCTCTTAAGAAACCCTTATGCCAGCACACACCTGCTGACCTGTCAAATGACATGGAGGCCTCATATACCCAGAGTGAGGCCATCAGGGGAGTTCTGAAGGTAGAGTGAGGCTCACCCAACCTTGTGACATCCTGCTTAGGTGTTCTGCAAGGTCGATCCACACAACTACACCCTGGGGAGGGATTCAGGAGGGCTTAGTGGTTTAAAAGTACCCCAGCAGCCTCAGGCAGAGGAAGTCACCCCCCCATGCCACAGTAGTGCCTCACTAACCCCTCCCATGCCTCGTCAGCCCCTCCTTTTGCACCTTAATCAGTGAGTAAAGTATCCCCTTCCCAGCATGAGGAGCTGTTGGGGGGGGCCCAACCCACAGGAGACGAGCAGTCATTTATGGTCAGGATTCTGGAGTGGATGTCAAGCAGGGGCTAGTAGCAGTTTGGGTCATGGGAGAACTCAACTGCAGGAAAAAGGGCTTAGGTTGAACAAGGACCTGTCAACTATTGATGAGAGATGGGAGCAAATAAAAAAGGAAATAAAAACATTTTTAAATAAAACTGGTATTGCATAAACACATACTGAGAAGTGACACTGGTAGGTTCTTATCATATGAAATGGGTACTTCACTATTTAACCATCTATTTATTTAATATATGTTTATAAAGCTCCTGAAAACTCAGAAAAATCTTTGTCAATATAATTTTCAGACATATTTCTGTTTATTATTCATATTGTGTGTACTGTATTTAGTGTCCTCTTTTCTTTAACACACTGTACTTTTACATGAGAACAGGATCACTGTCCCTAGATATTATCAGCTCTATGTTGCTTGTGTACATCAAACATCACAGTCTGTTGCTGTAGAAATGATTTATGATGACATATTATGTCAGCCAGAGCAGATGGAGTCTAGGGGACAGTGACCCTCTTGTCCATGTGAATTAGCACAGCTCTTAATTGTAAAAACAAATTACTTTAGGCATAAGTTAGGACTGAAGCACAAAGCCTTCAATTAGGGAAATGCAATGTTAAAGTACAAAAGTTGCTTGAATCTTGGTGAATGTGTGATGTGGTGTTCAACATGTTTGGAGTGATTACTCAAAGAAATCGATATGGCATTACCTAACTTCAGCACTGTCTTTCAAGACACAGAATTGTTTTCTTAAATTTGAAGCGTATTTAATTTGTTAATTACATCAGACAACACAAAGGCAGCTTAAAAATAAGAAAAAGCAATATTAGGTCAAGCAACATTCACTGTTATAGATTGCCAGGTAAAATGACAACCTTTTATTCATTTTTTTTTTCATTACTGAAAGAGGTACTTATACATCTGTGTTAAATGTGAACCAAATTCTCTCTCTCTCTCTATCTCTGCCCCTCCATGTTTGCCGCTTGACCAAAAGAAAAACTGAAGTTATAGACATAAGAGTCATGAATAAACCCGAACTATGAAAAAGGCATGGATTAAAATTGTTTGATCAATAAACTTGTTCAGTACAATGGCTTGTGTGTGTGTTTTTCTTTTGCTTCTGTTCTCAACTTATCTGGACATTACTGGGTACCTCCATTATCGCCTCTGTGTTTTGCCAGACATTACCCCTTGGTACACTAGAAATGGACACCCTTCCCCTGTGTGGTTTTCAAAGAGGCTTTCCATCTATTTTTGCTCCCACTGGGTCCTCAGACAGGGATACCTCATCTCTGGCTCACCTCAGTACACCAGCACATTGTCAGTTGTTGATACCCTATATTTTTCAGAAACCCCAAAAATGGAAACCATCTGAAGATGACTAGGTCTAGCTGCAATCATAGCAGTTGGATGATTTTTTTTCATCCTCTCACACATATTCATCTGGTCTATAGTGGCTGGGCTTGCAGAATTTAAACATTAACTGGTGATGGAAGTTGAGTAGGCTGCAGCCAGTATGAGGTACTTTTTATGCAGGCAGTTAATGTCTTGCGGAGGCAACCCCACTTTCATATTCAATGCATTTAGCTGTTCTGCCACCTTTAGTGTTTCTCCAGTGGCCTTTGCAACCTCCCCTTTGTAGACTGTGATCACTGGATACCACCAGAGCACATGGGTGTGGATGCCTACGTGCCACAGTTTCTTCAGCATTTATCAGAGTAGCCTTTAGTAAAGTGGCAAGTTAGCTGGTGTTCTGAAAAACTGACTACTCATCTCTCACTGGAATTCCTCCAGTCATCACTGGCTGTTGTCCAATGTGCCAACTCCCAGATTTGTGCCCATTTTCTTTGTGAGCTGTTCCCCAAATTCTTCTTGCTAGTGTTGCCACTTAAGCTGCAGGGTTTCCATAACTCTCCTTCTCCCTTAACAACAAGTTGTGTGAGTGTGGCAATACAAGTTTTATCTTCCTGTTTTGTTAGTGAGTTTAAATAACAGAGCATTGGGTTTGGAGCACTGCCAGTTATCCTCCAGATGGGACCAGATTCCAGCTCTGTCTGAGCCTTTTACCTTCCCATGCAAACCTAGAGAGCAGCCTTAGCATTTGTTTAAAGAATTTTGCTGGGATACTGAATTGGGAGAAATTAGAATAAGAAAATATATTTGGGAAGGATGTTCATTTTGATTATCTCCACTTTAGGAAAATTGATAGTGAGAGTTACTTAATGTGTTGTATCCTGTTTGATTTCTGCTGTCAATTTTCTCTGTTCTCCTTAAACAGGTCATGTATTTGGGGTGAGACCCATATTCCCATATATCTGATACATTTACCAATCTATATGAAGAGGATGACCTTTTTAACCATCAGTGAGAGGTTGCCATTGAGCCAAATTATCTCTGATTTTGCCTCTGCTTTGAAGCCTGACATGTGTCTGAAGTTCTGAAGTACAGTGCATGGTTTATGTGTGTGTGTGGGGGGGGGTAGGAGCATGAGAGTTTGCTCAGGTAGATTAGCATGCCCTGTGCATACATGGACACTTAATGCATCCGCCCCTCACCAATATACCCGCTATGCTCTAATGTGATCTTATTCTTTCTGCCTATGTCACAATGCTTATAGTAGAGAGTAATGGTGAGAGGGGGCATCCTTGTCTCAGACCCCTAAAGATTGTGAATTTTTCTGAGTAGACCATTAACTTTCACACTGGCTATGGTGTTTGGGTATAATTTCTGTATCCAACCCTGAAACTGTTGCCAAAAATCACCCTCTTCATAGTCAGTTGTAGAAAGTTCCAGCTTAGATGATCGAAGGCCTTGTCAATATCCACTGCAATGGCAAGTTGCTGTCCTTCTGCCTTGGTGCAGTTATTGACCTTAAGGAGGTGCCTGACATTACCTCTCGTTGATCTGTCAGGGATGAAGTTGGTCTGGTCCAGGTGGATTAAATTTGTTACTTTACTATGGATTTCAGCTTTGTGACTAAGATTTTTGTGAAGAATTTAACAGGTTGGATTAACAGGGCTATAGGATGGTAACTACCACAGGAAGTAATGGTCATCCCTTCTTTGGGAAATAACTGAAATTTGTGTTTCTTTCCAGGAATTTGGTTTCTGGGTCTTTGATAGTAGTGTTAAACATGTCCTTAAGAGGAAACAGCAGATTGCATGTGAATGTTTTAGAACTCCTTGTATATCCATTTGAGCCTTGCTGGCCCTGAGTCTTTAACTACCTGCAAGATTTCTGCACTTGACATGGGCCTGTCTAGGGCCTCTTTGTCCTCTTCTGTGAGTGTGGTTAAATTAACTTTTTCTAGGAATTCTGCTATTTTTTGTGGCTGTCTTACCCAGGTTCAGCCACATACAGCTGAGTGTAAAACTAAAAGACTTTTATCTATTGCTGATGGATTACGATATGTGGTATGTCCTAGTTGGCTGTTTTTAGTTTCTTTTACTAGCCTCATTGCAGCTTATTTACAGAGCCTTAGGCCGATAGTTTACCTGCTTTCAACACTGTTCACAGTACTGCTGTCCTGTGTATCATTACTTCCCTCTCTTTGCCTCACTAGGATTTTGTTCAGTTCCTTCCTAGCTCATTGTAGCTCCTTAGCATAGTGATGACACTCCTCTCCTTATGTTTTTTTCAGAGACTGCATTTTTTTCTCTCAGTTGCTTTTCAATGATGGCCCTGTACTTTCAATTGAGCAATGTGCAGGAGATGATTTTTTCCCAGATGACCACTTTTAAACTATCCCAAACACATTTCAGTGGTGTTCCCTTCCCCTCATTGTGGAGAAGGCATTCTTGTATTGGCACCCTTATTTTAGTCACAAAGATCTCATCATTTAGTAATGGTGTATTGACTTTGTCAGGAGGTCTAAACCCTCACCTCAGGTTCTTGGCAATAGTGGAATGCAAAATGCAAGGAATCACAAACATGTTGCATAAGAGTAATAAATCTTGTTTATTACTACCAAAAGGAAAATCACAGTTGCCCTAAGAAGTTTTTACCATTAGGAACTGGGAACCAATGCTATGCATTCCCTATACCTTGAGGGATGTAGAAATCTCTGGGTCTCTGAGGTAGAAGACATAATGTCTTACACTGTATACCTAAGATAGTTACCATAGTTACTGTAAGACAGAAACATTTCTAGTTACAGAGATGAGCCCTATTGGCCAAATTAGCAATGGCTCCATAGCCCTAGATAACATTATACAATGTTGTTATAGTCATCACTTTGTGGAAACAAAGAAAGTAGTCATCACTTTGTGAAACAAAAGTGCAGTTGTACAAAGCCATTAGCAATAATACAAATCATCAGAAGATGGCAGTGCTGACTCATATATAACACTACAAGGACACAAGTGTCCTAACATCTTGTAAGCAAGAAATAAAAAGTGTATATTAGAAAGTAAAGCATATAGCAATCATGTATATACATATCCTGACATCTACTCTTTACGGTAGATGTCCTTAGCCCTATATGTTAGTATAACATATACATAAATGCTAGCTTTCTGTGGTGTACTTCTGGGGCATCAGTTAGGGTGCAGGGACCTCGTGTAACATTCCCCCCCTTGTTGCCTCAGAAAGGGAAACACAGACATCAGTAGGAAAGTGGAGAGAGAGAGAAGGTGTTATTTACAAACCTGACACACAAGCCTTATAAAGGAACTCGAGCTGCTCACGGTGTTGGTGGAGTGTGCGCCAGAGGCAACAAAGCATAATGATAAGAAAAAATATCAAAAATGCTTGTATAATAACAAAACCTTTAAAGGTAATCTCTAACCAAGTATTAGTAAGTGCACTATTAAAATCACCATCATTAATAAGATCATATATTGCTTCATTTGCTTTGGTCCTATTATTGCCGATGTGGATGAGGTGTGTATCTTTCCTGTCTAAAAGTGACTTTAGTGTCAAAGCCAACAGATCAATATGTACGTTAAAGTAAGGTAAATACTCTGAAAGAGTAAGAAGATAATCAAGGTCACCATCAATGATATCTGGTTCCACAAGGGGAACAGGGGTGATAACTGTGTGCCCAATAATAGTTGGCTGGTGAGGAATGAAACAGAAATTGGGTTGAGTAATAACACATAACTGAGTTCCATAAGTAAATTGCTTAAAATTAGTTACACACACAAAATTCACCATCCAAATTATATTGCATTTTCACAGTAGGTAGTCTCCATTTCTGTAGTTGTACTGGGCAAGTGTAAGTCTGGTTGGAAATCTGTGTTGACAGCCGATTAACCTTCTTCCAGTGAGACTGGTTCGATCGAGAAGCATCTGAAACAGATGTAGAGTCCTGGTATTCCATGCCATTGGTTGTGATGTCATCATCCATGGAAAGGGACCAAATGATACTGTCTGGGGAATATCCACATACAGGTTTAATAACATCAGATACGTCCTATCGACACAAATAAATATACCCTTTCTTAGCACAACAGTCTGTGTGTGGTGAGACTCAAGCCTCCAGAAGAGGAAGAAAAACCAGAAGAAGTGGCAAGTCGAGGTGTTGTCTGTAGATGTCTTCATCATGGTGCCCAATTGAGTGTGCGGATGCTAGTTTATCAAATATAGCTGTATTGGGATCAAAACATGGTAAAGAAACAGTAAAAGACACAAACATAGTATCCTTAATGGAACATTTCTTAGAAGTAACGCAAGGACCAGTATTAGGGTGTCTGGTCACAAATCCCAAATTCCTAGCAGTAGAAATAGGAATAGAAACAGATTGTAACATACACATGGCAACACAGTTAGGGGATTTGCAGTGAGGGCAGTATCATTTAGAGATACGTCTATCATGTATGATATTAGGGATTCTTCCAGATTCCAGATCATGGAAGAGATTGTTGATGGTAGTGATAATATATGACCCATAGGCAGAACATAATATTTTGTGGCCAATATATTGTTATCTGCCTCCTTATTGTTCTGTGCAATGAGGGTGTTAATCTTTTCTTTAGAATCTATAATTGCCTTAGCAATGTCATGCATATTATATACAGTGTATCTTTCTTCCTGATAAAGACCATCCACACAATGCAATATATGGGGCATGATGTCATTGATCATACCAGCTTCAAACTTCTGTGAATGTACTGACAGTAGCAATGTCTGCTTTATTCCAGAAAGACATTGTAGTACCAAAGAGACCAGTATGGGTGCCTCTGGCACTAGTGACATCAGATGTGTCACATGTGTTTCTTTTATGACTTTGCGAATCATCCTGCTGAGAAGTAGGTTTTCTCCTAAAATTGCCTCTATGCTCGGTGGTATGTACCCTGGCAATAAGGTCTTGATTACGAATTTGAAAAGCTGCTAAGCTATCAAGTAACAAAGTACTATAAAATAACGATGTGTTAGTAGTATGATACATACCAAATTCTTTCAGATTCTAGTAAGTAAAATTAAACAAAACAGGTATATGCATATATTGTAAGTTGTTAATAAGTGAGCCAGGTAGAGCAGTGGCTGTGAGACCACACGAGGACCAAGGTTTTGTTTTGGACATTCCAAAAGCTGTTTCTCTGTGGGGTAACACCAATAAATACATGCTGCTGAGGACATGTTGTGCATGGCACAAAATTTCCTGGCAGAATCCTTAGAAAGTGTATTACAATATGAAGGGTCAATCAAGGCAGTAATATTGTATACACCTGAATGTCTAAGAGAGATTTGGTGCAAGAACAAGGCACCATTTGGTGATAATTTTGCATTGGGCCATCCATGGAAAGTTCCCTTGGAGTGTTTGGCCATGGGGAGTATTTGGCTTTGAGACTTGGTTTGCCACTCAATTTGTAAGGTAGATTTATCATGAGCAACAACCAAGGCAGTGAGGTAGCCATCTGAGCCTTCCTGAACTGTAATCAACTTGTCGGGAATATTGATGGACACTCCCTCTGGGGTAGTTGCAGGCAGATCAAAATGAGGAAGGATGTGCTTTACCATGCCTTGAATGCTGGGAATTACTTCTGAGATGAGGAGAAAATGGAACAAGATAGCCATCTTGTCAGTGTATCTGAAAAGGAAAATCAGACATTAGCAAGGTTAGTACTATTCCAACCAATGGGGTGAGAAAAAGTAATTATACTCCTTTATATAGTTTCAACTGGTTTGCATGTAACCATTTGTCAACTAATTTGTTGTTTTGCGTGAGTCTAATTTGATAGACTGCTGGACTGAGCTTGTTGACAGTTGGGAAGGGTCCTTCCCACTTGTTGGAGAAAGAGTGTGTTAGATGCACAAATCTGAGAACCATTACGTGATCTCAAACTTGCCAATCCACTTCTTGTGCGTGCTTGTCAAACTGAATTTTGGACTGTTGCTGGGCCTTACCCATATAGTTTGCAGCATACAAATGAGTGTGTATTAGGTCTTTTCTCAACTTTTCCACATATTGCTCCACAGAGACATGATCTGCAGTGGGAGTGTGCAGGTCAAACAACAGGTGTTCATGTTATCTCATGTACAGGTCAAACAACAGGTGTTCAGGTAATATCATACTTCTGGAGTGGATGTCAAGCAGAACTCAGGCCCCTTAACCTGTTACTAGCCAAGCAGGCAGGGGTAGTAGCCTTTTGGATATCACCACCTAGGGGTTACATTAAAAAGAAAGGTCTTTAGATCCCTTTTGAAGGCACTGACCAATGGGGCCTCTCTGAGCAAATGAGGCAGTAAATTTCACAGGGTTTGTGCCACAAAAGAAAGAGCCCGGGCACTTGATGACTTCAAGCAGACCAGGAGAATCACTAGGAGGCCCTTATCGGCTGACCAAAGAGAACAAGATGGTCAGTAGGGCTGTATGAGGTCTTGCAAGTAGCTGGGCTGTTGTTAGGCAGAATAATATTCCCCTCGCCGAAGAGCGTGTGAAGCTTCAGGTTTTTTTATTCACCTCTATTGCCCACCCCTCCACCCGCTACTGGAGTCAGTCATAAGTTCATAGCAGAGAGAGAGACTGTGAGGTTCAGTTTTTTAACAGACAGCTTTTAGCCTGACAGCTGCTACCTCTCCCCTGCCCCCAAGAATGCTAGGCTTCAGTGCCCCCCCCAGCTCACACAACCTCCTACAGCACACATGCATACACAGATTTTATTTTGTTTTTTTCAAGACAGGACTGCATGATTTAGCATGTTTCTATGATAAAGGACTGCTGTCAGGGTCTGTTTCTGGGGTTACTGGGCTTGTCCAGCGGAGAGGAGGTGACACGAAGTAACAATCCCACTTGGTGTTTTCTTTTCTTTTTTTTGAGGGGATTTGTTACAGTGTTTGGGAGACCATGTAAAAATATAGGATACTGTGGAGCTGGGATCATGTACTCTGGGAGCTACCACCTGAAGATCTGTTACAGGACCAAGCACTCACAACAGAGGCTGGAGGGAGTGAGTGTCCGAGGAGTGCATCATCAACGCAACTGAGGCAGGAGGGAACAACTGTCATCTGTAAAAGTACTATTAATTTATACTATTTTTTCCCTTGAGTTGTTTCGGAGGGTGTCTATTGCTACAAAAGAGCAGTACATGTTTGAATTTCGGGTTTACCATCGCAGTTCAACAGACAGCCAATACAGCATTTTTTCAGCTGCGATGTTTGGGGGTCAGAGTTATTTTCAAAAAGGAGATGATTACTGATGTGGCTGACTGGTACCTTTTGTGTAGGTTATGCCAGGATACACCATTGCTGAAAAATGCCAGTCAGCCAATCAGAATGCATGATTCTCTGACCCCTTGTAGAATTCTGTATTTTTACATAGTATTTTTTCAGGGAGGATATTGATTTCTCAGTCCTTGTTACCGTAAGGACAGTTTTCTGATGGCATTAATAAGTCCAAACTGGAGTCAGATTCTTTGAATTGTACCCCCTTCTCATCTTAAGATAGGCCTTGTCATGCAGCTTGTCAGTTTACTTTCTCTGTGCCTTTAGTATTGTTTTCAGTTTTTGTCTTGGTGTGGCATTTGTCTGCACATTTGTGGACATCTGCCCTACCCCTTCTTTCTGCTGAGTACATTTCTGGAGGGTGGGCTCCAACAGATTTTGTACCACTATGCAATGGAACTCCAGGTCTAGGCAGCCATTCACCTCCTCATGTCACTAGAAGTCCAAACATCAAGACACAGAAATTTACTTGCACACTAATGGTATTTATTTATTTTTTTAATTTATTGAGAAATCAGAATTACAACCTATGAGCTTGCAAAGGATCCTTATCAAACATGGGGAGGGTGAACAAACAGGTTCATACATTGAGGGAAAAATAGTAGCAGCTAATAGGCATTGTCAAATACACATCAGATAGGGGACTTAGTACAAACTGCATGTTGCAAATTACAAATGATAGGATAGGATATACAGAAACATAGTTTAAGCCCTTGCTTAGTTGTAGAAAACAAGGGGGGAGTAGTCACATGTCAACAGAGGTAATTAAAGTACGAAAGTCAAACTAAAGTGCAAGCTATGGGTACTCCCAAATAGCAGCTATACACCATAGTCAGTTCCTGGAGGGACAGCTAAGGATCAATCATTAGAGTCAGTAAAGCCATTAGGTGAGAGTATGCTACAGGCTAAGAGGATGAGGAGGGAAAAACAGTAGGTGACTAGCAGTAGGTTCAGGAGTGGTTGGCCATTGTGAAGGTGGAGGCAGTGGTATGGGGTTGTTTGGAGTTAGTAGGTTGGGTAAATGTGCAGATACTGTAGGTAGAATGGTGGGGGAGAAAGGGGGTAGTGAGCTTCTAAGGACCCACTAGATAGTGCAAGTGAGTCAGGGAGTGACAAGGTGCATGTGGAAGGCTAAATTCGGCCTGGGTGAGTGCGACAGTAGCAATGTTCAGGGGTGTAGATGGACTTCTGAATTTCCGGATTTGAATTGCCCTAGTCGGGTAAGGCTTGTAGTGGTGTGGGGGAGCGTGTTTAGCCAGGTGAGGGCTCTTACTGTGAAGGCTCACCTCCCCAAGGCACTTCTTCTAAAAGGCACAGCTAGAGTATGTTTCGTAACACTTCTTGTGGCATGCTGTGTAGGGGCCAGATGGAATAAAGCTTGAAGAGAAGGAGGTGCAAGTCCTAGAAGGGCCTTCTTCCTTAGCAGGCAGTAGTGGAGCTTGAGAGAGTACCAAAGTTAGGGTAATGCAAAAGATGCATCAATCAATTATTCAAACTCTCGAGAACCACTACATTACACATTCACCAAGGATCTGGTACTTATTTAACCCAACATCACAGTTCCCTACTTCTGAAGCTTATTACTTCAAAATGCTGTCACAATATAGACTTTTGTAATTAATTTTCATCCTTTTTTTATTTATAGCTTTTGCCTTTTTTGTTCTTTTTTTTTTTTCATTTACAATTTATGCCATCTCCTCTGCGGAACCGACAGGTGGCTCCGGCTTTCCCTCGGAGGCTCTTCCTCCAACCCGGTCATCCCCGTTCCGCTGACCCTCACGATTCCCCGTGGATTGCCTCCCAGATGTGAGGCCCAGGCAAGGAGCCGCGGTTTACTCCTCCCCTGAGCACAAATCCAGAAGTCAGGGGCGGCATTGCGGAGGGACACACCAGGTGATGATGAGTGTTGTCAGCTCCCAGCTTTTCCTCTGATTTTTCCCCAAGCCCACATACGTGCAATGGCGGGGTGACTGTCTCTGCCTCCATGGAGGCAGCCTTGCGTCCTGCATGTGGGCACACCCCATGCATGGCTGTGCACTTGAGCTGACACCCAGCCACCACTGGGTGTCAGACTACACACTCAGTGCTAAACCTCCCTCCCTGAGGAAGGAGAGCTGTCTATGGACACTCAATCCTTCCTCACTGACCCTGAGCAACCCAAATCCATTCCCAAACCCTGCTCACCAGCATGGTGTGAGATGTGGCATCTGGCACCTCAACCCTCAGAGCCACCAGCCTGCTATGACATTTTTTTCTGCCTATTTTCCCCCACCCAACCCATCCCCCTATCCTCTAATCCAACTTCTCCAAGGCTTACCTTACTCCTCTTGTCCTCCACCAGAAGACCTCCTTTGTAGGTGATTGGTCACTGGTGGGGGACCTGCAGTGGATCGACCTTCATGCTGCGGTCAGGGGATTTTCCACCATTTTGCACCCCAGGGCCCACTGCATGTGCAATGGATGCAAGCTTCCCTCCATGATGATGCCCCTGGAATTCTGCATGCAGGGTCCATCTCCTTGCGTGGACCCCCTGTGATGCTTCTTGAATTTCTCCAGGTGGCAGAAAAGCAGTGGGGCACTGTCAAACCCCTCCTCAAGGGAGGAGAGCTGTTCTGGGGATGCACAATCCTACCTCTCCTGGATGGGCCCCCACTACGCTGGCATGCCACGAGGTGAGGCACACAGCGCCTCAGCCCTCCACCACATTGAACCAGCATTTTATCCATCTTTAAAGAATATTTAATAACAGCCGCACACTAATTTAGTTCACAAAGAGAGCTTATTATTTTTCTTTTTTCACTTCCACTGACTAATCCAAAATCTCTGTAAATGTTACAGATCACAACTATTTAATGGAGACAGTGTTTCTACACATTTAAGTTGAACTATTTTATCTATCTCCAGATGTTTTCCAGTGACACAGTTTTCAATCTCATTATGTCATTGCTTATTAAAAACATAATTCTCAGGCACTGTGTGATGTGTTCTATAAAATGGGTAGTGAATTTTTCACAGTAATGATTGGCCAAAAGATTCCAAGGCCATGTGCTTCAGAAAGAGGGAACCAATGGTTTTGGACTTCTTTTGGAAACCAGGATGCAGTGCACTAGGATATCAATACTTCTCAGACACTGAAAATAATTCTAGCAGCTGTCTTTACTGGAAAAACTCCATGACTAACACTTTAAATTACTTCAAAATAAAATGTTTCCAAATTGTTTTGAAGCAACTAGTTCGCCTGCAACCCACAAACAACTTTTAAAAATGAACATTTTACACCCATCTCCCATCTCTTTGCTTTTTTTTTTCTTTTACCTCCTAGAAAAGGCCTACGAAACATTAGTGCTAATTTCCTAGTTTGCTTACTGCTGCATCAGTAAAAGGCCTGCCGCCACTCACTCATACCACCCCCACTCCAGTGGGTAACTAAGACCACTGCTGCTTCCATTACAGTCGCTAATTCCTGCATCTGCTGTAAACCCTTCTGAATCAAGCTTGCTCTTTAAACAAGTGAGAAGATGCCCACTGAAGTAGCAATTTACTTTTATTATTCAAGCTTGCTCAAATGGAACCAGAGGTCTGCTGAACTGTAGCAGTTTGCTTCTATCAATACAACTTCATTAGAAGGAAAAGATGAGCCCACTGAAGTGGTGATTTATTTTTATCAATCCTACTTCCTGAGGAGAGCTAAGAGGCCCACTGGACACAGCGGTAGTTTGTTTTGTCAACCTCTCTCCCTGGATGACAGCAGAGATCTGACAAACTGATGAAACAGAAACATAGTTGGCAGAAAAGGACACCACAGCGTTCCAGCTAGTCCACCTACAGGTATTTCACTGCCTAGCTCCACGCTCATCCTAAAGCTGGTCTGGATTAAGAGATTCAGCAGCCACAGTGGCTGATCATCACCTCCTTCCCCTGTATCTCTGTAATGCCCCACTGTTAGGGGTACCCAGTGTACCCATCAGTCCCCAGTCTCCCAAGGTCCACAGTTACCCAGGTGCCTCAGTAGGTTAGGTGGCAGGGTGGGGACCCAAATAGTCTGGAGCCCCTGCAAAAAGTAAACTGCATCCTGCAGTTTAAATAGTTTTTTTTCTGGTCTCCTTTCAGCCTGCCCAGCCCTAGCGTGAGGTTCTGCCCTCCTCACGCTGGGCAACTGCTTGCCTCCCTGATTGCTAGGGACTTGGCGTCCTGAATGCCAGGAGGGTTCAAAGTAGCCAGTAACATCTGTTTAAAAATTCTTCAGTGGCCAGCAGCAGTGGTCAGGAGAGTGCTCTCAGGTGCCCGACAAGTAAAGAAAGGTTTTGTGGCAAAGGGAGAAAGGGTACACAGGGAGGTAAAAGTAACAGGATAAAGTGTACCTGCAGTCCTCCTCTCATCCCTGTAGTCTGGTGAGACCAGCGGTGTTCTGGCAGCTCCAGTGTTCCAGCAAGGTCCTGTTCAGCAGCCGTTGACCACGGTGTGGGCTCAATATAGCCTTGTTTTTTATTTTATTTAAAAAGTTAAATTCCAATCCCTCATTGGCACCCACAAGTGGGGCCGCATCTCCAGACCTTGCGTCGGGCCAGCTGGAAGAGAGAGAGAGAGAGAGCGTCAGGAGCAGCAAGGCCCCCTTAGTCATCCCTCTTACTGCCTGCCTCCAGCCAGGACTCACCAGCCAGCTACAGCATCTCCCTCCTCCACCTCCTCTTCTCTCCAGCAGCTTCTCCCCAGGACGGGGTGGTGAGTTAGTGGCAGCACTATCTGGCAGGTACTGACCGCCAAGAACATTTAAATAAATTATAAAAAGCTTATTTCATGCTGAGGGGTGCTCAGATGGACAGCCATGACTGGGGCTAGGGGAGGCCTCCTATGAAGGGACTGCTCGAGGGTGGGGACATTTAAATTTATTTAAATAAGCTCCAGCTTGGAGCAAAAGGGAGTGGGGTGGAGATTTATGTAAATTAAGCTCCCGAGAGGTGGAGCTAGGGCAAGATGGCTCAGAATTGAATAAATTAATTTAATAAATAAAGAAAACGAGGAAGCTGCAGCCAGGGACAGGGCAAAGCACCAGCATTATAGGCCAGTTAGCCAGGTGGGCTACCAGACAGGGCTAATTGGCCCAAAAGCTACAGTTTATTTAAGTTAATAAATGAAAGGGCCAGTCAGGGCAAGAAGGTCCCCAGTTTAAGTGATAGCCACATTAGCCAGGTGGGCCATTGGGGTAGGGGCCAGGTAGCCCAAAGGTTTTCTTGATTATTTCCTGCAGTTTATCCAGCTCCAAGTGGGCCAGTGGGGAAAAGCAAGTCCCAGATAGAGGAACAGTGCCCCAGAGAGGAGTAAGGTAGCCAGTAGCCAAGTGGCCACCAGTAGCCAAGACGCAGCAAATATTTAAAGAATGCTATCCTGTTGTTTAGACATGCACTCTGGTCTTAGCTGGAGCCGGTGGCAAGGGAAGGGGTGTGGGCCAGAAAATTAGGCACCCCAGCAGCGTAGTAACCACAGTCCAAGCCAAGGGCTAGGAACCCCTGTAACTTCCCTGTAGCTCCTAGTTCGGGGAGGGACAGTCAGGAAGGGACCCTTAGTGCTTTAGCTAGTCAGATTACCCTCAGTCTTATGGTAATCCTCCTGTTAGGTGCCTTCAGAGCTAAATACCTGTGGGAGGGGGGTTATACAATAAGGTCCCCACATAGCTAGCCCTTAGCATTTGGCAAGTTTCTCATTGCATCTCCTTCTAAAGTCCCTGCTGGGCTGGGGACCACAATGATGGATAAAGTGTAAATCCCAACTGGCTCAAGGGAACTTAGAAAACAAGATAAACAATGATTTCCAGCTGCTTGCCTACAGTTGAGATTACACTGGTCTGCAATTTCTTTAGTCCTCCGTGTTTCTCCTCTGGTGAAGCACCACCATCTTAGTTATCCTTCAGTCTGTTAGAACTACACTGATCTCCAGGGAACAATTAAACAGATTTGCCAATGATGCTGCAAGTGGCTGTCTCATGTCCTTCAGGACTCTCAAGTGCAAGCAGTTTGGATCATGCACTTTGTCCACCTTCAGAGTTTTGAGACCTGAGCACCCTTTTCCTAGCTCCAGTCCTCTCACCCTCCCTCTCTTTGGTCTGTTCTTCATGCTCTAGTAGTGGTCCCTTCCTCCATGGTGAATACAGAGTAAAAGTAATTATTCAGTAATATCAGTCTTTTTTTTCCATCTGCCCCCACTATTGCCCCTTCCTTGTTTTATATTTGATATTGCCTTAAGTTTTTCTTTTTTCAAAGAAGGTTTTCACTTCCCACTTGACCTCCTCCACTTTTCTCAGCTCTATCTCTACTTTACTTTTTTCTTACCATTTCTCTGTTCTATTTAAACTTTTTAAGACAATAATCCCAGTTGGTCTCAGTCTGCTCCCCTTTGCATTTTTGAAATGCTATCCTTTTTGCCCTTACTAACTCTCCATCACCTCTGGAAAGCCAGATTAGCAATTTGTGGGTTTTGTTCTTCCTGACCTGTCTCCTGCATGATGCTGTCATCCACATTCCATCTTTATGACATCCCATTTGGCCTCTGCCTTCCACCTCCTCTACCCCGCCAGCTAATTGTCAGCATTTCCCTATCTGCTCTTTTGGCGTTCAGGACCACAATTTTTGAACAGGAGTGATTAGCTCCTGTGGTTATGTTGAACCATCCTGCATTGTGGTCAGTGGACCCCATTTCCCTCACCTCTGCATCTCTTACTACCTTAGCATTTGACAGAACCAGATCAAGCGTTGCCGCCTCTCTAGTCAGCTCCCCAATCCATTGTATTAGAAAGCAGTTCTTGCTTCACATCCACCAGAGCCTGATGTCTTGTACTGCTGGCTACTAGGATTTCTCAGTAAACATCCAACATACTTAGGTCACCCACCAGCACCATCTCCCCTTTGACTGATGCCTTACTGATTACTTTTCTAATTTCTTCCTAATTCCCTGTTCCCTTCCTCCTTTTGGTTTTGGTGGTTTGTACACAACTCCATCACTGATCTTTTTACCTCCTTTTTGTTGTGACATACACCCAAACTGCTTCTATTTCATGATCCCCCCAGAGCAGTATCTTCTATGCCTACTGTGTCTTATCTAATGTGCAATGCCATCCACACCACCTGCCTTTTTGTCTGTTCCTCCAGTAGAGTGACTACCTTCATACTGCAAGGTTCCAATCATTGCTTTCTGATGCTTATGTGTCCATTATGACTAAAAGGTACATTTTAGCCTCTGTTGTTACTACGAGAAGCTGATGAATTTTGTTCCTGAGCCTTCTGGAATTAAAGTCGACCAGCCTCCAGGACCCCTGTCTCTCTCCCATCCCCGCTGATGTGGTCTCCAATCTCTGATGTATGCCCCTTTCATTTTCCCCATCTACATTACCATTTTTCCCTCTAATTGCCCTCACTAGTTGGGGAACTACCAGCTAGGTCTCCCTCACGTGAGTTTTCCTCGTGGATGGCCCTAGCCCCAGCCTCCCATGTGCTAATTTCATTGCCACAAAATGTATTCCTCAGACGTCTGCCACAAAGCCTTTGACTCCTGTCCATTAGTATTACGCCATCCAGTTGAAACAGGGAGGCACAGCCAAAAGTATTACATTGCAGAAATAGAATCAGCATATGCCTAATAAGTCATCTACCAAAAATGAGATCTTTAAGTTACTATATTTAGTTCAAAAGGTGCAAGCCATTTTTCAGCCCTGATTGTACTGCCTGTTTAAAAAAGCTGGTTTCAGTGAACAGCTACTGATTTATGTCAGCTCCAGAACTCACAGCCTAGTCCTCTCTGCCAGCAACCTAATATGACTTATTTCTCCAAAGTTTAAGAATCTGTTGTTGTAGTAATCATCTGGAAAAAATAACTGACTCGTGGTTTGTTGCTGTGCATATGTTTCTAGAATGTTTAGATGCCTGGTACTGCACTTTAGAATGTGATGGGAGGTGATTTTGAATACATCAGTGGACATATGGCTTTGGAATATCAAGGTTGTATGCAATTTCAGAAAACAATAGCTAGCATATGGTAGGAGTGAAGCAATATGCCCAACAGGGTGTGGGTATACTGGAGGATTTACCACGGCTGGTGTGGTTCAGTCACGAGTGCAGCCGAGGGGACTTAACAAACCAGTAATGTAAATCCCCTCCATTATACCACTCCCTGAAGGGGCTATATATTCGCCGATATAAAAGGCTTTCTGTTTGTTTCTGTACAAAAAAATATTCACAATGTCCGTTCGTCTTTCAAAGTTGCTGCTTGTTTGTTTTTTACTGTGGGCCTTCTGGTTGGATTTTTGCAAGTTCTGCACATGTGCGGATAAACTGATTGCCACCGCTACTGTTACGATTTTTCAGCTCATTTGCTGTCAGATGAATGAGCTGGATTTTCTTTTTTTTTTCTTTGGTGTTGCTTTTCTAGAATGGTGCAGCACTTTTGTGAAGTTTTGAGGGTAGTGACAGAGTATGGGATGTCGGGTTAATGATTTGGTAATCTCGCCATACATCCGCAGTGCTTGACAGTGGTGTGTTTGTGAGGAATGGAGGGATTTGCCAGGGAGTTCCTGATGTGGCTAAGTGGAGGCTGGCACCTTTTCCAATTGGGTACTCTGGAGGATTTACAATGCTGAAAAGGTGCCAGCCAATCAAAATGCAGGATTCTGTCTGTTTTTTTGTTCCCATTGTATAATCATAATTTTGCAATGCAGCAGGATACTATTTTAGAATGCAGTATGGACATGCTGTTTTGAAATATATGGAGGCCTTAATTTTGGAATGTAGGAGGACACAATTTTGGAATGAAGGACATACAATCTTTGAATGTACATTGGAAGCACAATCGCAGAATGTGGTGGGGACATGCAATCCACAGAATTACTTATGTACAGCACTGCTCCACATTTCAAATCTACCACCACACATGATGGTCCTCATCGAACCACGTCTCCACACTTTGTAGTTGCTCTCCGCTCCACTACTGCTCGCTCCTTCATTATAACTCTTGGATGCACTCCCACTCTCCCTCTCTTTATCTCCCATAAGAAGAAAAAAATGCATACTTAAAATGGGGTAGAAGTAGGAAACAAATCCCCTCCCTTCCCTGAGTCACAATGTTCCTATGTACTCACCGTAAACTTAAACCTGGAACAAAATGCTTTCAGTCACCACCAGCACATTAGCATTCAGAGTGCACACATCCACATATTCACTGGCTCACGCTGTAAGTAAAATAAACAAACAACCAACCACTGCCAGACACCACTGAATGCCAATCAAACAACACTGTCCTGGCACTCATTACAAAAATGTAACCAGGACACAGTGTAAGTGCCGCTCAAGAAACACAGATAAAAGTTTCCCAGCCCTATTGGAAACATCGAGCAGTAATGATAAATCCTTATTGGGCATGCAGAGGTACAACTTAGCCCTAGCCACCCAGGTCTATATTTTATGGTGGAACAATAAATCAAATAAAAATAAATTAAAATATCACAAAAACACTTTATTTTTATTTATTTTAAGATGACAGAAAGAGTGGGGACATTGTATAATCACAATATACTACTCCAGTGTGAGTATATGCTAGGATTTACCATGCCTGGTGTGTTTTGCTCACTAGGCCTGCAGCCCCATGACCAAACAACACACCAGGTGTGGTAAATCCTAGCATATACCCACACCCTGTTGTATTATATTGCTTAAATATACTCTAGCAGCAATCAACACCTGTAATATGTGCTGTGTTTATGTCTATGGCATTCCATTTCATTTCATTATAGATCAGGTTATGTTCACCTCATAGGCTGCTAGATGCACATGTGACCTAGGATCAAATTTCACCTGTCTACCTAGGTCCCAGAAGCGCCCATTGTCTTAAGTTAATTGTTGCGTATCTGATGAGGCTGCAGCACAGTCACGGGAGCTCCTGCACTTCATTTATTAAATTGCATCTTCTACACCTATAAGGTAAGAACTTCCCATCTCTAGCTTTGTGTTATGAACCATTGAAGCAGACTCTAATTTATACTCTAAAATGTCCTCTAACCTTATTTCTGAGAGTTTTTCCACTAATCTTGCTGTGACCCACAACTCTGGGCAGAGCTCTGCAGTCATTAGGAATAGAGGTATTCTATCAGGCTTGTACAGATTGAGTGGCATGGTTGGTTAGTTAATTGACTCTGGTGGTTAGGGTGCAGGGTTTGATTCCCTGGATAAGGAATGTTTCTTCAGGGGCTAGCCATATAGCTTAGAGTTTAGAGTAATGAGCTGTGAATGAGCTTGGTACATCCAGCAAACATGGGTTCGATTCCTGCAATCTCCACTTGCATACTGTGTGATTCCTAGCAAGCCACTTAACCTCCAATGTGCTCCTGGATTGCCCCTGAAAACAGGCATCTGTGATTAGTGGGCCTTACCCGGTTACCAAAGAATTAAAAAAAAATCTAAAAAGTATTTATCTATTCATTGGAGGAGAGGAGAGAGAGAGGGGGATATGACAGAGACATTCAAGTACTTTAGGGGTATAAACAGGGTACAGAAGGGAAGCATGTTTCAGAGGAAGCATTGCACAAGGACAGGGGGACATGATATGAGGCTGGAAGGAGGAAGGCTCAGGGGGAATGTCAGGAAGTACTTCTTCTCAGAAAGGGTGGTGGGTCCATGAAATAGCCTTCCAGCAGTGGTGGTGGCGGCTAAAACAATATGGGGGGCTTCAGAGCACATGGGATAGACATAAGGATACCCTGAAGCTGGGCAGAGAAGGCATGCCACAGATCAAATAGAATCTGGGCTGTCAACACTGAGTAGGGAAATGGGCAGATTAGATGGGCTATATGATTCTTGTCTGCTGTCAGATTCTATGTTTCCGTTTGACAGGCCATTTGGATAATATGGTGCTGTTTTGGATATGTAAATGTGCATGAATTTTGAATTTTGGCACATATTGGATCATGCTGGGTGTCCTCCCTCATGAGCAAGGCCTCTAGAATCGTGTGCATGCCTGGAACTCCTAAAGCAGGGACTGCAGGTTAGCACAGGCATGAGAATGCACAGTGTTAAAGAAATCCCCATATTAATCAAGCCACTGCCTTTGTGTCACTGCCAGACTGCCTCCTTCATATAGCGAGATAGAGCTGAAGTAAAGTGCCCAAATTAGATCCCTCTTTGGCCCATCACAAGTGACCATAGGTAGGTGTCTGATACTTCACAGTCTGAAATGGTAGCAGGTATTGCAGTCCTATAGCATGGTGTTCAATTTGTGAAAAGCTGCACATTTGACTGACATGGCCCTTATTCAGCCCTGTATCAGCAACAAGCTCCTAAACAACAGACAATGCCTCTTTTAATAATCTGATGCTATAGTGCTTAATGGAATCACCTTGGAGTTGCTAGGAGTTTTTTTTATAATCTGATAAGCAGATCATATTTACTTTCTCCTGGCTCCTCAGTCATGCAATGGAAAGTTGAGCACTATGGCAGTGCCTAGTCTTTGTAGGCATGGGTATAGCTGGATGCCAACTTGCAGTGGCAATCAATGGGTGCTTCTTGCAGCATGTTGGTCCTAGTGAGTCACCTCCAGTGTGTTTGCACCACTCACTCCAGCACATCTGCGCTGTCTGCCACGTATGCGCCTAGCGGTCTTGCACACTACAATGTATGTGCATTGATTCCGCTACAAGCTAGCATTCACCATTTTGTATGTCTGTGCATGTCAACTTCCAAGGCAGCCATTTTGCTAAGGGTGGAATATCCCGATCAAGGTTTTTTATATCCCTATAACACAGTTATGCAATACACCAGACCTTACATTACTAAACTGTAAACTGCACAGTTTCATGAAGATCGTGCCTAAGTACAACCTTTGAGGGTTCATATAGTAATCAGATACAGTTGTAGAACCTAGGCACAGGGGCATAAATTATAAATATGAATTCCTATGCTATAACTGACCCAGGACTGGGTCAACCATATACAAAAGGTACAGATCCAGAAATGGCAGCCATGCCTGATATATTACAAATCTACAACAAGGTCTGGAGAAAGGCCTTCATCACCACCATTAAGAGTGCAACTTTTGTCAGTAGGGCTTGCTCTAGGACAAGTTGACAACTCAGCTCCTGGATCACACCCAGATATTCTGAGGTGTCTGAATGCAGTAAACCTCATGAGACTGAGAAAGAAAAGCATGGTGTCCCCATGGGACCTCATACTAGTACTCAGTTCACAGTGACAAGCCCATTCAAACCCATCAAAGAGTCAGAGCTGTATTGGATGGGACTAAAGACATCCTTCCTGGTCGCAATACAATCAGCCCTCAGGATAAGCAAACTGAGGATCATCTCTTACAAAGAGCCATATACATTATTTGCACAAGGTGGCATCACACTCAGGACAGCACCCTCATTCACGCCAAATCTTTCCTCCACATTCCACACCAGCTAGACCATTGAGTTACCAACCTTTTACTTGAATCATCAGGAGGCAAAAGGGAGATGCTTGCGCATACTCGATGTGAAATGCGCCTTAGCCACACACAATGAAAGAACAAAGCCATTCAGAAAAAAACTAGAGACACTTTGTGATCACCCAAGACCACAAAAAGGTATGACTGCTACAAAAGTGGCAGTCCGTTGAAGAAGTGCAGAGGAGATATACTAGGATGATTGGAACTTTAGGTAGATATGAATATAGTGAAAGATTAAAAAGGACAGGACTATTTTCTTTAGAACAAAGAAGAGAAAGAGGAGATCTAATGATGTTATTTAGAATAATAAATGGCAAAGAACTGATAAATGAAATGGGGTTGGAGATGCAGGAGAAGCCAAAAGGGTTGAGAGGACATGAAAAGCAGATTAAGTTAAAAACTGCAACAAAGAATGGTGTATGCTATTATTTATAAATAGAACAGGAGTAATGGGTGGTATCATGTAAATCTGTGAACAGCTTCAAAGGGCATGGGACAGGGAGTGGGAGAGTGAGGGTGGGGGAGATGGGGGTTGCAGTGAGATGATAAAGGGAGGGTGGGGCAGCTGCACAAGCTAGGCGTGCTAGCTGCACACTTGAGCAGACTTAGATAGACCGGGTGGTCTGTTTCTGCTGGCACATTCATATGTTTGTATGTTCATGCTAGTGGGCCTAGAGCAATTTGTGTAAGATAACACCAGGGGCACCACATCCTGGATATGGTGCTGAGTAATATGAGAAACAGCATCCACAACTGTACAGCTGAGGCTCCCCTGAGTTTAAGTGACTATTTCATGGTCAGTTTTAAATATTTGGGGACCATGGAAAGCAATACTGGCAGTGCTATTATCTACAACTATAATAAGGCTGACTTTCATAGAATGAAATGGGAGCTGGCTGAATGGAACTGGGTTGCAGAATTTGAAAATGAATCACTGCTAAAATATGTGGGATAAGTTTAGCAGTACACTTAACCTGTTCCACATACATATTTACCATTAATAAATATAATAGTCCCAGAAATGCCATTCCCCATGGCTGACCCCTGCTGTCAAAAAGGCAATTAAAAAAAGGGCATATAGTAAGGCCAAACAGAGTGGAGAAACAGATGTTGGGAAACATTTAAACAATGACTAAAAGGTGCAAAAAGGAATATTGCAAAGGGCAAAAATAAGCATGGGCACCACCTAGCTAAAAAGGCACAGGACAGCTGTAAGTCCTTCTATGCCTATATTAATAACAAAGGGAGTTAGCAGGATGATTGGCCCCTTAAAAGGCAATACAGGGACCCTAATACATACCTCTCAACTGTCCCTGATTTCCCCTCAAAATTTTCCTGTGTCTCTCGTAAAATTTGTGTTTTTATGACTGAACAGTGGAGATTGTAGCCACAAAATAATGTCAGACATTAAAGTTACAAACTTGTTGTTCTTCAGAAAATGCATCTTGCACTAATCCCCTTATTGTATCAGCTTTCTGGGTGAATATTACCAATTTTTAAGATGTGTCCCTGATTTGGGGTCTATGTCCCTTTTTTTTTTTAAGCCCTGTCCCTGATTTATGAGGCAAGAGGTTCAGAGGTATGCCCTAATAACAAGAAACAAGCATATGGCAAACCACTTCAACAGCTATTTTTCCTCTGTCTTCAATGTAGGGTCACAAGCATCAAATGCCAACATTGAGCAACTAATGGTGGCAGGCCTCCAAATTGATTTCCTAGATGTGGTAAAAAGATTAAGAAACCTAGACCACAACAAGGCGCATGGCTCAGATGGCCTACATCCAAGACTCCTCAAAGAGATAGCTGAGAGTATGGCAGGACCTGTTACATTCCTTTTCTGACAATTCTTAGATTCTTGGAGGTATGGAGACAAGTCATGGTTATCCCAATACATAATAAGAGTTCCAGGCAGGAGGTTAGTAATTACAGACCTATAAGTCTGACCTCGGTCCTTGGAAATATACTCGAAGGCATAGTTAAGGACGCAATCATGAAATACATAGATCTGTTGGGGCTGGGGATGAGACACAACATGGATTCACAAGGGCAGGTCATGCCAACTAACTTGTTAGAATTCTATGGCAAAGTCAGCAAAGCCTTAGACGATGGTAATTCGTGAACGTTGTATTTCTAGATTTCACCAAGGCCTTCAACAAAGTCCCTTATGAGGAGTTAGTTGAAGCCCTTAAAGAACTAGGAGTGCAATCAAAATACCTAATTGGATTGGGGCCTGGTTAATGGGAAGAAGACAAAGGGTCTGTATCTGGGGCGAATTCTCCGGTTAGGCAGACGTGACTAGCAGGGTGCCCCAGGGATCGGTGCGGGGTCCCTGCCTCTTCAATCTGCATATTTTATCAATGAAGCCTCAAGCTGAAGTTTGGCTTTCTAAATTCGCCAATGACACATGCCTTGGTCTCCCAGTAAACAATCACATGGATGCAGTAGTACTACAAGAAGTACTGGGGGAACTCGAAGCTTGGGCTCAAGAAATAAAAACCTTATTTAACATCGAGAAGTGCACAGTGATGCACTTGGGGGGGAAAAAATGCTGATGAACTATACACTAGCTGGAAGGGTACTAAAGGCAGTACAGGATGAGAGAGATCTGGGAATTAGGGTTAGTAATGACCTCAAATTCAAATTACATTGCAACCAGGTGATTAAAAAGACTAGCAGTATACAGAGCTGCATTCACAGACATATTAAGAGCAGGAGGAAGGAAGTCCTGCTTCCCCTCTATACTTCTCTGGTGCACCCCCCACACAGATTACTGTACCCAGTTTTGGGCACCTAGGAATAAGGGGATGTAAAAGCCCTGAAGAAAGTCCAAAGAAGGGCCACATGGAGAATTAAGGAGGTACAGGGTAAAAACTATGAACAGAGGCTGCAAAATCTGGAGTTGTACTCTTTGGAATTTCACAGGTTATGAGAGGACATATGCCTGATTTTTGGAACCCTATCAGATGTACATCTATGGGAACAGCTAGGACTTGCCTTGAAAAATTAGAAATATAACACCAGAGCTCACTCACTACAGTTAAATTGAAGACATACAACACACATAGAAGAAAACACTGGTTCTTTGTGAGGTGGGCAAAATCTGGAATGAACTACAAGCAGAAGTGGTGGCAAGCAAAACCATGGATGCATTCAAGCACACTTTAGACTCCTACTTGATTAGTAATAGCATCACTGGGTACCCTAGGGCAGGATATTCAGAGCGGATATGCCATGTGCAACAGGGATGAGCCAGCATAAGTCTGGAAATGCACCATTGTGCGATATTCAGCAGGAGGTGGCTGCACAGCGCAACAAGCAATGCACCAGAGCACAACAGTAATGAATGCATGTGCAACCATAGGGGGCGGAACCATGAATAACATGTGCAGTGCGATATTCAACAGCATGTGACGTGTGCAATAGCGGAGCAAGTGGAAGTTGCGTGACAGCAGAAATGAGCCAAAATAAAAGGGAGCAAGAGAGGGGAGGAAGAACAAGCCACAGGTGGGAGCTTGGAGACAGAGTGCCAGGGAGGAAATACAGGAAGCAGGGTGCAGAAGTGGGTAGGAGTAGGACAGGGCCCACAAGAAGTGTGCCAGAGTGAGGGTAAGAGTGGGTATGCCCATGCCAGTGTGTAGAAAAGGGTGTGAGAGTGTCACAGTGGACTGAGGGCAGTAGCAAGAGGCAGGACAGCCACAGGCAAACAGCCGGAGGTGAACCCGGTGCAGGGTAAGCACCAGGTACAGACAGCAAGGAGAACAGGAGAACAGCCACCGGGGAACCAGCCAGGAACATGGCCAGTGCCACCTTCCAGATGGAGGTGGTAATGAGGGGTGTGAGAAGGCAGGCAGCAGGGAGGCATGGCCGTGGAAGGGCCCATTGGCGGTATGCCCAGAACAGGCAGTACTGAGCTCACACCAGCTTCGAACAGTACTCTAACACAGAGATTGTGGGCTGGTACTGCCTGAACTGGGCAATACTGAGGCAGCTCTGTGAGCTGTGCAGTGATGAGATGCAGGCACCCACACAATGGAGCCATGCTCTGTCAGTGGAGACAAAGATGACAGCCGTCATGTGCCTGCTCACCACGGGCACCTTCCAGAGACCAATGGGGACATGACAGGCATAACCCAGTCGGCCACGTCATGCCTACTCACACAATTCCTCAATGCACTGCTACCACATGCTGTGGAGTACATCCATTTCCCCAGCACACAGGCAGAGTGCACAGCACACATGCAGGAGTTCCACAGGGTAGCACAGTTGCCTGGCATGCTCGAGGCCATTGACTGCACCTATGTAGGCATCTGCATGCCACCTGGCCTGGAGGGTGTGGCATACATAAACCACAAGGGATACCTGAGCATAAACTGCCAGGTGGTGTGCGATGCCATGGGGTGCATAACCAATGGCTGTGCCATGCACCCTGGGGGAGCACATGATGCCTTCATCTGGCACCAGTCTGCACTGTGCCACAGGTATGAGAGTGTGGACATCCCAACCGGCCATCTAGTAGGTGAATATGCATATCACGCAGGATGACATGAGCAGACATTGGGGGATGCATTGTCAGGGGTGCCATGGGTACTGGACATGATGGCCCATGGCTTAGCAACGCAGACCACCATTCTAATGTCCCCACTCTACACATAGGTGACAGTGGTTACTCGCTATGGCCCTGGCTTCTCACACCATACCATCATCCCACAACCCCATCGCAGCTACAGTAAACTGAGGCACACCCCAAAACACGGAATGTCATCGAGTGGGAGTTCAGGCTGCTCAAGGCATGGTTCCGGTGCCTAGACACATCTGGCGGTGCCCTACAGTACAGCCCCCTAGAAGGCCTGTGGGCTATTCCTGGCCTACTGTATCCTGCACAACATGGCCACCGACTGTGGGATAGCGGTAGAGGCCGAAGAAGGGGACAGCGGTGGGGACGATGAGGATGCCAGTCTAGCTGGTGAAGGGCAGCCCCCCCGGGTGATGAGACCCCAGGTTGTTCTGGATGGCACAGCAGCACTGGAACACCATTACAGAGGAGCACTTCGGACAACACAGGTAGGTCACGGGGCCATGTGCAACCACCAAGGGCAAAGGCACAGCCCATAGACAGGCAGGGCTGGACACCAGGGGTGGACGGCAGTTAGGGAATGGGTCTGAGTGGGGCACCGAACACAGCAGCAGGGATGGGCAGGGCTGAATACGACACGTGCACACACATGCACACACACCACAACACATGCACAAAGGGAAAATGGCACGCCCACCCCAACAGCCACCCCCACCCCCACACAGGACCACACATGACCATGCCCAGTGGCTGGCACTGTGCATGCCTCAGATGCTGGGCACCATTGCACACTGGCAGACAGCGCAATGCAGGCATCATCATGCACACACCACAGTGGCCAGCAGCCAGGAGGGTGTGCACAGGGACTGTGTGTGTGCAGGGCTGGGTACCCCACCTGTGCATCACACAATGCACACCACAGTGCACACAGGGCAGCAGCAGACAGTGGCCAAGGTGGGAGACAGGTCAGTCACTCAGCACAGTACCACGGCTGCCATGGATGCATGGATGGCCCTGCTGAGACCTGCCAGCCACGCCAGGCAGACCAGTGGTCTCTTGGGGTGGCACTGATGGGCCCTCAGGGGTGATGTTGTGTGAACACGACCATGTTCGCACAGGGATCTGCAGCCAACCGAGCATGCCCGTGCCAGGCATGCTCGGCATGCCCACAGCCGAACCCAGTGTTGACACACCAGGTGTCGCACGGCGCCAGGAATGGGGGGTGGACATGACACTGTGTGGTGTCTGCAGCAGCTGGGCACCTAACTGGGTGCCCAGTGTAGCCATGACAGTTGTCATTGCAGTGATCTGCCTGTCAATGGCAGTGGTCACATCCACCCACTGCCGGGCCATCTCTGCCAGGAGCAATCCATGGTCCCTGCTGTGCCGCTCATCTGCCTGGTGCAGAATCACACTGAGTGCATTCACCGCCATCACGAACCGCATCTGCTGATCTACTGAAGCCTGGAGAAGATGGCTGTGTTCATCCAAGGGGTCATCTCCTGGTCCGGCATGCTGTCCCTCATGGTGTTCCTGGCCCTGCTAGCCAGCACTCCTTGACATTGTGTGCTGCACACCAGAGCCATGCCGGGGCACATAATCACGCGGTGCACTGCCACCGCTCCCTGACACTGTCCTCCCCGTTGCCATTGGTCGACTGCTGGCGCTGCCCCTCTGGCTGCTGATTGCCATGGCATACCGGTGCTGTCACAACAGGTGCTACAGCCCCACCACCCTGGACTCAAACTAGTGCTGCCCCACTGGGACATACAGGAACAGGCTGGGACTGGGTTGTCACACAGGCAGCCACGGTGGCATCACCCATGGTAACGCCCATGCAGTTACCTGCTGTGGGACCATCCTGTGTCCCACATGTATCACTGACTGGGACATGTGGAACATCATCATCGGTGCTGGATCCAGACCCAGTCTGTGGCCCAGCATGCTGGAGACTGGGGGCGATGTCATGCTGGGACACAGGCAGAGCCTTGTCCACACCTGCACCACCCATATCAGTCTGGACAGACATGCAGGTATGCACTTGGCCAGTCCCTTGGACACCTGTGGAGCTGGATGGGTGAGCCTCCATGTCCAGGGCCTCCCCCTCAGTGGACACACCCACCACCGCTGCCCCATGTAGACACTCAGGAGCTGTAAGTGAACACATTAGCGTTAGCTGCCCCGCCTTGCCCTGTGGCATGCCCTCCACCACCCACACACTGACAGCACAGGACCCACCATGCAGTGATGGGCTGTCACCCATCTGGAAGCCACCACCAGGAATGCCCTCGATGGCACTACACCGCATGCTGCTGGCTACCCACTCCTCCTGTGGCATCAGGTGGGGTACATCCAGCTGGCACCCACCGGTGGCAGCAGTTGCAGCCCTGATGGCAGCCACCTTGTCCTTGATTTTCCTCCTGTCCATACCTACCTTCTTCTTGCACTGCTGCCGGACCGCTGGTGGCTGACCTGCTGGTTCACAGCACGCACCACCTCACTCCACACCGCAGCACAGGCCTGTGGCATTCCCCGCTGTCTGCTAAGCAGCATTTCCTTGTCCAGATATGCCTCGAACAGGGCATCAGATTCAGTCCTTCTCCCCCTTCCCTGTTCCTCCTCTTCCCCATGCTCTGTCATGCTCATGCCTGTGGGAATGACAAGTGTTACCTTGGATTATGCAGTCCCATACAGTCCTCCCAAACCACACTCCCCACATCCCAACAGCATGCAACCTACCACGAAGGACTGCAATACCGAACCATGGCCTTTGCAGCCCCAGATCACATTTATATAGTGCAACGCATGCAAATGAGGGCAGGCACAACTGTAAGTGGATGTTAATGCAGTGGATGCACCATGGAATGGCTAATGAGATGATTTGCATAACCTGGCTGAATATTGCACTGTTGCACCTTGCGCAATGTAGGTGAGCGTGCTCAGGCTATGATGCAGCACTGTGATGTGCCCAATCAGCACTGCACGGCACATACCCAGGGTGCTGATTCCAATGCGTATGGCACTGCTGACATGCTGTGCGCGGGCAGCCATGCAGAGCATGGCCACCACTGTGCCTGTGGTGCTAGTGCGCTGTATGCCTGTGTGGCACTCATGCCATAG
This sequence comes from Neoceratodus forsteri, assembly GCA_016271365.2. Classification (NCBI taxonomy): domain Eukaryota; kingdom Metazoa; phylum Chordata; order Ceratodontiformes; family Ceratodontidae; genus Neoceratodus; species Neoceratodus forsteri. The sequence goes on along the minus strand of CM028133.1, from coordinate 742,520,213 downwards.
TGCACCATGGGCACCATAGCATGGTAGGCCGGCGGATCACGTGATGAGCTTGGTCAGGTAAGATGTCCCTCACGCTGCTCCTGGGCCCTTCAGTTGATAAATAACCCCTCATAGCATCGCAAGGCTAAATTAACACTTCAGGAGGGGCTCTCTTGGCTCAGCGAGGTTCCCGGACGTGGTTCTGGCGAGTGGCGACCCGCGATTTGGAATTTTGTTTACGATCTGCGGTGAGCAGCCGTCGGTAAAGTTGGACCGCAACATTAAAGTGATATGGATCCCAAGATTGGCGAGTCTCTGGCTGGAAGGGCCCCAGCCTCTAGATGACCTAAATCACAGTTCCCAGCCCCAGAAGAACAGGAGGAAGTGGCAAATACAGAAGGGGAGCCAGCTCGAATGGAGAGACATCCTGGAAATTAAGCAGCTTTTAAAGGGGCTGGTCATGGATTTGCAGAAGTAAAACCAGCGCTGCAGTTGTTAGCCCAGAGGATGGGCAAAGCTGAAGCCCGACTCGCATCTCAAGAGAGGAAACTCTCCACAGCGGAGCAAGAGTTGGTAGTGGTTAAAAGGCAAATTAAAAAGTTGGAGGAGAGAATTGAAGACCAAGAGTCGAGAAGCAGGAGGAACAACCTAATTCTGGCAGGGCTGCCAGAGAGAGCCGAAGGCTCAGATTGCATTTCCTACATTCAAGAAATGTTGCTTAAAATGTTTGGCCCCACCTTATGGAGATGCCTATAAACTGGAAGAGCACATAGAGCGTTAAGAAATTCCCCACCAGGAGCAAGACCAGGGTAATTATCATCGTTTTCTTAATTATAAGGAAAAGATGCATATTCTATCTGCAGCGAGACAGAAGAAACCAATGCAATGGAATGGGCCACCTTGTGGTTATTTCAAGATCAAACACCCTCTGTAAGAGGAAAGCAGAAAGAATATCTGGATATTAAAAAAGTTATATTTAGCTGGAATCAAGTTTCGTCTTTGTATCCTGCCACATTGGCGTAATCGACTTCAATCAGGGAAAAGCTTTCTCACTGCAAAGGAGGCTCTGGAAGGGCTTCGTACGGAACTCCCAAGGCTATTTAGAGCACCGAGCTGAGGCAAAACAGAGATTAAGGGAAGTTACAATGCGGACTAACTTGGACTCTTGGGGACTTGTTCAGGGTGGTGTATTTGTTTAATTTCGGTTTTCAGCTCTACGTGCAGATTTACAGGTTGTGGGAAGGCTTTGGAACCTGATCAAGACTAGGGAGGGGGCCGTTATATTTGGAATGTTATTTTTGGAATATGGCTGTGTGAGAAATGACGTGAAACAGGAACTTTAAGGTGGGCACTTAAAAAGAAGGGATAAAATAATATTTCTTTAACAATAGCAGCATTGGGAAAATGATACTCAGGGAATTTATGGCGAGAACAGAGGTTACAGGCTTCTGTTGGGAACATTTTAGGATAGCTCACTGGCACCCCCTTCATCTGGTGTTTTGGCTAGGCCCTCTGGGTTCAACTATCTGCACTCCTCAAGACCAGATCAAAAATAGACTTGAATGCATTTTGATGGTGAAGAAGGCCACTGAAGGACTCGGGAATAGTTTGGGGAAGGGGAATTAGGAGGTGTTGGATATAAGGAGAAACTGCTAACGGGGTGGGGGGGAGTCTTTTGAAGGAGAGAGGGATTTAACCGTTATTGTTACCCTGGAAAATTGAGAACCTGGAGTAGCAATACTTGGGGTGTGTAAGGCTGCAACATGTTTTGTTGGGGTTAATGATCCAGAAGGCAGGGCTAATTGATATTGGGTCTGGGGTATTATATGGGATTACTTAAGGGTGACAAAGAGGAATCCTATCAAGGCAGGAGTAGGGCCCTCTCAAATACTGTGGCAGATTGTAGAGGGGTAGGGGAGCAGTAGAGCAGGGAGCTCATCGATGATCCGACGTATAGGAGGAGGGTGATCTAGGGATCGAGGGCAGGGGGTAAGTGGGGGAGGGGTAGGGATATGGGAAGAGAGAGTTCCCTTGGTGGTGAGTAAAACAGGCAGAGCTAAACCGAATCTTGGAGGTTAAATACCCCAGAGCAAATGTTAGGCTAGGTTCATGGCAAATGTTAAAATAATTTTGTGGAATGTTAAAGGACTCAGGGGTAGACGTAAAAGAATAGTAATACTGAGACAATTGGATCAAATGGGTGCCCAAATCGTCACCCTGCAGGAAATGCATCTACTGACTGAAGAATTGAATAGTGTGAGGCGACTGTGGGTGGGGCAGGTTTTTGGCATAGGAAAGGAAAGGGCTTCAGGAGGGGTGGTGATCTTAATTAGAAAGATGTATCCCTCTACTGTAGAACAGATATCTGCAAGACAGGATGGTAGAGGCATACATATCTCGGGTCTCATACACGGGAGGGTCGTCTTGATGGCCTCTATATATGGACCAACCCCTTCTAACCCAGAATTTTTTGCCTCTATAGAGAGGGACATAGCTGGTTACCTGGGACACTATCTTATCCTAGCAGGAGACTGGAATATAACTGCGGATAATATAGAGGACAGGTCTCCAGCTACAAATAGACCTCTAACGAAAGCCCAGGTGGCCCTGAATAAATTGCTAGAGGCCACTGCTTTAGTGGATCCGATACGGTCCCATGCCACAGGAAATAACACGATGACTTTTTACTCAGCAGTACACAGGACTCACTCTCGGATAGATTTCTTTTTAGTTAATAGGGAGGTGATTTTGGGAGTAAAGGGAGTATCTGTGGAGGGTAGAACTTTTTCTGATCATTCTCCAATTGTGTTATCATGGGAATTGACATCAGGACCCACCAGGCCCTTCTGATGGAGGCTGAGCGATGCTCTCCTGTCAGATGTTGCAGCTAAGGATAGTTTAGAAGGTGCTTTAATAGAAATCATACATCAGCAACTACCTACACTGTCTGACAAGAAGCTGGCTTGGCCAACTTGTAAAGTACTATTCACGGGTAGGTCCCAGGACTTGACAGCTTGAAACAACAGACTCAGAAGGCAAAGAGAATTTATTATGGGGGCTATTAGCTCTTTGGCTCCATTAGAGGGATCATCGGAGGAAATTGACAGGGAACTCAAAAGTCTAAGATGGGAAGTAGAAAATATTGTTTATGGTAAGGCAGGCTTTTGGTTAGCTAAAATTAATGCTAAATACCTCCTAAAGGGTGATGTTCCAGGCCGCTTGTTAGCAGCCAGAGTCAGGGAGTGGGAGACTAGTAGAACAATAACAGCAATTAATCAGGAAGGGAAATATATAATAGATCCTCAAGAACTTGCAGATACTTTTGCAATGTACTTCAAGAACCTATATCAGCTTGAAAATAATGTGGGGGAAGAGGAAATTAACCCTTGCCGGTATTGGAAGCCGTACAAGCAGCAGAGCTGGAGGCACCTATTGGGGCAACAGAAATCCTGGAGGTTGTTAAAACTCTACCGGCGGATAGAACGCTAGGGCCAGATGGCCTTACAGCTAAGTTCTACCAAACGTATATCCATATTCTTTTGCCTCTTCTCCAAGAATCCTATAACAAGGTAATGCAAGAGGGTGTTTATCATCCCCCCTCTATCAGGCATATATCACATTAATTCCAAAACCAAACAAACCCAAGAATGTATTGTCTAGTTACAGGCCGATAGCATTAATGAACCAGGACATTAAGATTCTTACAAAAGTTCTAGCTAACAGAATATGGCGGAATACAGTGGGGGTGATTAGTAGGGAGCAAGAGGCTTTATGCCAGGAGGGCACATGATGCCCTGAGGAAGTTACACCACATCTTGCATTATGCATCAGATTGTCAAGTACCCCTAGCTTTGATATCTTTAGATGCAGAAAAGGCCTTTGATAGGGTCTCCCACACATTTTGTTTGCCACAATGGAGAGATGGATTTCTCAAGGCCTCCTTAGAGGATAAAAATTTGTATGCTGGCCCCTCTGCCAGAATCTTGTGCAATGGTTATATGTCTCAGGAAATACAACTGAAAAATGGGACCCGGCAAGGTTGCCCCCTCTCCCCAATATTATTTAACATCTACCTGGAACCTCTGCTGAGGATAATTAACAACGATAGATATGTTAGGGGGGTGGAGATATTGGGGCGAATTAAAACTATCAGTTTTTGCTGATGATGTGCTCCTACACCTGCAGGACCCAGTGGACGGGTTGGAGAGGGTAAGGGAGCTAATAGGGCATTTTGCCAGGGTATCTAACTATGCATTAAATCTAACTAAAACCCAAATCCTCCCACTGACCCCTTATGTATACAAGGCAGACTTTATCCATCTCCAAATCCAATGGATGCCCGATAAGATTAAATATCTGGGCATCTGGATTACGAGAAACCCCGAGATAGGGGCAGAAGTGAATATGGAAGAGACATTATCAGGCATTAAGGGGGACGTAATAAGATGGAATAAGCAGCCATTGAATTTTATGGCAAGACTTGGGCTGATCAAGATGAATTTACTGCCAAGATTGCTATACCTGGTTTATCTAGCCCCATACTATATCCCCCAAAAATGGTTCAGCAAGGTTAAAAAGCTAATTTCAGATTAAACCACCCAGGAGAAAGTATAAAGTCCTGTGCTTACCTGCTTCGTATGGAGGGATTAAGCTGCCAGACCTCCACTTGTATTATGTGGCGGGCCAGTTGGGTCTCATGACTCGATGGAATAAAGGGGAACAGGGAGGCTTATATCCCGAATGGCTTCAGTTGGAGACTAACGATGAAGGGAGGCAGGCCTCTCCTTAGAGCCCCACTGTATACTGACATAGCTAAGTGTTTCAATCGAGACAAAGAAAACCCAGTAGGAAGGCAGCAGAAGCTTGGTGGTTGTACTTGACACGGGTTCAGAAAAAGATCAGAAGAAGGCTATAAAGCAGCCCTTATTGAGCAATCCTAATTTGCTCATAGGAATAGGGTGCTCAAAGGAAGGGCCAATTGACTTAGGCTTGAAACTGGAGGATGTAATTTGGGATTCTAAGGTGGTTCTCCCACCACAATGCCACAGAATGGCGTGTTTTCCCAGACTACAACTCATAAGTATGTTAGAGGGAGAGTTAAGACGGATAGGGGGGTTTATAGAAGGTTCATTTAGCTGGGAAGAACTGGAGGGGGTTGATCCGAGCTCAAGGATCTTATCACAGGTTTATAAAATCATTCTTAGCTTCATGGGCTCAAGGCACCTCCGGCAGTGACTTATTGGGATAGAGTGTTAGCACCGTAACAATTGATTGGGCTAGTGTGGTACAATACTAGGTATATTGTGATCCCCAAGTATAAAAGCTTACACTTTTTTATTGTCTCAAATATATATTACACCCCTGTGAAACTATGTAAGAGAGGCCTAAAGCAGACAGATCTGTGTATTAGGTGTGGTACAGAGAGGGGTGATTTGATACACGTATTGTGGAGCTGTAGCAAAATATCACCGGTGTGGGTTGAGACAAGAAGGTGAATGGACCCATTGATGGACTACTCAGAGTTTATAAAACCAGAGATCTGTGTCCTAGGGGACTTGTCGCTAGTAGCTGGACCTATTGCTAAGTATCACTAATCTCTGATGGCAGGAGTAGTTAAGTCTTATGTAGTCCAACATTGGAAGGATGGCCAGTTATATGGATATGGTCAATGGGTAAAGGATCTTATTGGGACGTTACCTGGAATTAAGAGGCATTTATAAGCAGAGGAAGAATAGAGGTATATACTAAAGGTGGCAGCTCGAGGCAATATATTCTCTGCAAGAAATAGATGGTTGTAGCACAGGTCTGTCTGCTGGGCAGCAACTAGCTGGAGTAAGTTGGGTGATTTGATCAGACGGTATTTAAATCCTTAGATAAGTTAGTAGGGTTAATAGAGGATGAAGGGTGATATGGTTGGGGCTTAGAAGATAATACAGCTAAGGGTCTGCCAGACCTACTGATGAACTAGGGGACTCTCTCCTGGGGATGCAGAGACACACTCTTACCTGGGCTATTATTAATGCAGATAATGATGAGAAGGAATGTTTATGAGGCTACAAGGAGTTTGAGTAAATATAGATTAGCTAGTAAGGAATAGGTAGCCTATAGGCCCTAATTTTGACTAGGGACTAAGTAACGACAAACAGGATGAGGAGGGTGGATGATTCCTCTGCACATGTATATAGTTAGATGTATATAGTTTGTACGTCAGTTTGGGGCTGTGTACCCAGTTACCGGTTAGTGTGTATGGCTGTTTACTGTCTGTAAAATCTAAAACCAATAAGATTTGTTTAAAAAAAACAAACATAGCATGGTGAGGCCAGTGCAGGGCATCACATAAGCACCCTACAATGCTACATGCAGGGCGTCCCAATAGCACCCATGGTGCACCTGCGCGGACAGACCCTTGACTCCTGCTGTCAACCTTGCCCCAGGTGCCATACGTCCGCATGGCTGCACCCCTATCACGCAGTCCAGTGACAACGCAATAGGGACTGGCAGCGCAGTGCCGCGCTGCCTCTGCACATGGGGCACGTGTGCTACAGAGCACCATTTTGTTGCCATTTGAGACAGCAACATGCCGAGGACAAGAGCTCAGGTCTGGAGTGCCATTGAACTGGCAAACTTAGTGGCCATGGTGGAGCCACATGCTGGTGCCCTCTTTGGGTAGGAACCCCTCCACAGGCCATGGACTGTGGTGTGGCAGGAGGTCTCAGAGGGCCTAGAGGAGGTGACAAGGAGCAGCAGGTCAGCAGAGCAGTGTCGCCACCACTATGGCAACCTCCAGCAGTGGGACCCTGACTGCCTGGGGCATCTGCAGGCACTCGCCCAGTGAGGTGCCGTACCAAGGCCAGGTAGGTGCTCCATCCCATCACTGGTAGTGTCCATCTGTCCAGGTATCACGGTGTGCATTTGGCCATGCTGCAGGGGGTTGGGGGCCATCTAGTGGAGGTGGTGGTGGTGGTGGGGGTGCATCATGGCTGGGATGTGCGGGCACACACACACCAGGGGGAACTATGTTACTGACCTGTACTGATGTTTTCCTCTCCATGTTTGCACCCTAGGCCCTAATGATCACCGTAGGGCATGTTTGACCCGAGGACAGGGACAGCAGACCGGAGTGGGTGCCATGGGAATGCAGCCAGGCCACATTGGTGGAGCCATGGGTCAGCAGCCCCCTGCTGACCAGGATGCAGGTGAGTGCCATGTTTTCCCTTACATCTGTGCATACTGGGTTGCAGGGGTGGTGGTGGGGTATGGCCACCTGCACTTGGCCTCACTGCTGTGCACGCCACATGGTGCACTCAGCACTGTCCTGTGGCACTACATGTGTGGGTGGGTGTCACAAGTGGGCTGTGCGTGCACTGGGTCCATGGCTGTGCCACTGCCTTCGCACCACATAGCCATGTCACTGTACGACCACTTTGATTCTGTGCAGAACATGGGCGGTAGGTGTGTGCAGCGTTCCGCATGGCTATGGGTGCATGGGTAGGTGGGTCTTGTGGGCGTGGACACTGTGGTTGGTCGCATGCCGTCACGGGGTGTGGCCCACAGCTGTATGCCGTGCACATTGGGTGGGCTGCAGGGGTCTGGCCAGTCACGCTTACTGACTCTGCTCCCTTGGCCTAGGTGGACAATGCTGGACTGCCCTGGAGCAGAACATTCAGGAGCTATTGCAGCTGTTCCAGGCTACTCTGGAGCTGCTGTAGGGATGGATCGCGTGCCACCGTAGGAGGCACAGGCAGCGCCACAGGGACCAGAGTGAGGACAGGGGCCGTCATTAGGGCCTACAGCGCACGTGTTATGCATTCCCCCCCTGGACTGTATCTGACACCCCTTTGTCCCACTCCTTGATGTACACCCTTGCCCCATGCCCACCCCCACCTGGTTTGTGACCCGTCTCCCCCCTCTCACTTTGTACATAGTTTTGATTTATTGAGTTGTTTGTACAGTTTACCACTTCAGTATATACTTGTTTGATGTGACAACTGTGGTGGTCTCTGATTTGCAGCAGGCATATGGTGCTTGCTGAAGTGGTGTGCATGGTGTTGGGGGGTGGTGCAGGCCTGGGCATGTGTGTGTTCGGCAGGGGCCCTGCTTATGGTGTGGGTGAGGGACTCGGTCCCTATCTGTGGTATGTGTGTTGTTCCCTGTGCACTGGATGCCTGTGTGCAGTGGTCCCTGGTGCATGCACTGTGTCCCTGATGCCCCTGTCAGTATGTCCATGGTCCGTGCAGCTGGGCCCCTTGCATGCCTATGTTACACATGGTCTGCTGGTATGTCATTGGTGGCTGTCCATGCCAGGCACACTCTGGGCATGGAGCAATGGCGGCTTGCTCCTGTCACCAGTTTGTTGTACATCTGCCTCGGGTGACACTGTGGGCTGTCTGCTGTTGTCCACCCTCAATGCTGTCACTGGTGTCTGTTGCAGTGTCTGTAGTTCTACTGTCTGTCACTTGTGCTCCTGCTGCATGCTGTCAGTGGACAGCTTCATAGTGCATGCCCAGATGGCTAGTTCACCCTGGGCCATGGGTGGAGTGCAGGCCGTGGAGTACACAACATCAGTGGACAGACACCAGTGGCATTTGTTGCCCCGCTATTGTGGCCCTGTGTCAGGGTGCCCTTGGGTCAGGGTGGGTGTTTGTCCATGCCCTGTGTCACATCCTATGTGGTGCATGACTCAATGCACCACACTGGGCAGCTGTGCTGTCTGTTGAGGCCAGTGCTGGGACAGGGTGCATGCATGGGTGGGTGTGCGGGGTGATGTTCTGCTGGTGGTGGTGGTGTCCAGGGCCAGCCTTGTCACATGTGGGGTCCCTAGGGTACTGACACAGGGTCGATCTCTCTGCTGTGCCATGGGGGGGACCATGCAGGGGGGCATTGTTTCTGCAGCTGTTGAGTCAGTGGCTGGTGCCACCTGCTGCGGGGTGCTCACAGTGGGGCTGCCATGCATGGCTCTATGGTGCACAAGGTTGCATTGTCATGGCGGGGGTGGTGGCATGCATTCAGTGACATGCACTGTTGGGCACTGCTTCTGGGCCGGGTGTCTGAGGATCACTGTACAGGGTGTGCTCTGCATTGGTGGGATAGGGTGGAACTGGGTGGCTGGCCCTCCTTGAGTTGCAGTCACTGCTTGCCGGGGGGGAGGTGCTGGAGCACCGTGCCTAGGCTGTGGATTCGGTGCTGATATTCATGGGCTGGTGGTCCATCCAGCTCACTACTGGTTGTGCAGTTCATGGGGTGCCGGGGGGGCTGCCTGGCCTGCTGCGTGCTCCTCCACCCATGGCTTCCATTGGTGACCCCTGCATCCTGTCCCTGTCCCTGCGCATCCCTGGTTGTGCTACTGCGCATTGACCCTGCTCCACTGCACATCCCTGGTTGTGCTACTGCACATCGCCCTGCTCCACTGCACATCCCTGGTTGTGCCATGGTGCAGTTGGCATGATATTCAGCTGTGTTGTGCAAGCGCAGCCTTGCCCTGCACTGTGTTTATGCTCGGCGCGTAATGCGCAGGTGCGCATTGCACTTGCACCTGCTCCTGCTATTGTGCTTCTTTGTGCGCAGTCTGAATATCCTGCCCCAGAATACAGGCAAGCTATAATGAACTTTGTTCTCTATAAAGCTCAGGAACTACCTATGAAACCTAAGGAAAATACATAACAAGTAAATGCAATGAGAAAGAATAATAGTTACAAAATGCAGGATGTATAATGCTTACCACAAGTTTCAACGCAAGGTCAGTAAATGAGTTGAAAGGATTTTTCCATTGGGGCAGAAACATCCTTCAGTTTGTCCTTCATCTTCATCTTCAATATATTTGTCATTATACCTGTGATACAAAATAGAATTACTTATGTTTTGTTCCTTCACAAATTGAGATGTTATGGAACTTCCACACTGATAGTAGGGTGTCAAAAATCTGCAACAAGGAACACTGGAGCCAGCAAGAGTGGACACACATCATGGGACCACAGGTCTGGTGGCAGTTTGTTGTTGGCAAGGGTTGAGAGGATTTTCATTAGATGCCAGGGATATCTGTGTGGTCATGGACGGGATGGAGATTACACTGAACCACCAGAAAAGGACCAAAGAAGAAGCAAGAAATGGAGTTCGCAAAGACTGCTCTGGTTGCCCAGAAGCAGCACATTATCCTGCCATGCAAGTGACTTTTATTAAGGAGCAGACTCAGGCAGTTGCATTAGAAAGTGGTCATGGGCAGGAACAGATGCCATGTGGCAATGTTCCACTACAAATAGGGGTGGCCGTGAGTTCCAGTGCCACAGCAACACCTGCAGCAGGTCCAGGGATCTTGCTCCACCTGCAGAGTATTGTGGCTGCACATAAGCAGAATGACTACTGCCAATGCCACAGAACAGAGGAGGGAGGAATAGGAAAACTCAGAAGGAAACCCAGCTACCATCTAAATGATGGATTTGACCTGATATAGGGTATATCCTTTATTCTGGGTATATCCCTGCAAGATGAGGGCTGACCAGGTGAAATTACTACATAATAAAAATGGAGTGCTTAACAGTCCAGAAGCAGGCCTTCATGTGAGATTCAGGTCAGTGGAGGGACAGTATGACAGTATCACCACTTGCCACAAGCTCCAGGCATGGCATAGAACCATGCCACTGATGGTATTTTATGCCATACTCCAAACCCTTTATGGATGAGCAACCCAGCATGTTAGCAGTTACAAACCCTATTTGCACTTATCAGAATCTGTCAAACTGATTTACATTGTGACTTAATTGCAGAGAAGGTTCCGCTTCCAAAGACTACCTCTAAGTTTAGTGTGACAGATTTTGGTTGTCACACAACGGGGAGTCTGTTGTAACCAAATATGTGCTGCAATCAACTGTACCAGTGAATGAGACTCCTCATATCATGACATAAAATATGAAATCTTTGTTTCTACATTGCAAGAACTCTGACTATTGAAGCCTGCAGCTATGTTTACACATCAACAATAAATGTTTTTTGACTGCAGATGAACTACTATATACATAATTCTGCTTCCAGCTAAAAAGTAAATTTATTTAAATCGTATTAGTCAGTATATCTTAGATGTCAGGCTGGTTGCCAGCTGGTATGAACGGTCCCATTTTCTTTTCTTAAATTTTTTTTTCTGGTGGTGTTATCCCTTGTCTGAGATGGGCCATCTATCACACTACAGTGGCAAGCATGTAAGTCTGATAGTGTACCACCATCCCAGCTCCTCCCACCATCTCCCTGCTGAACAATTGGTGAGACACATTGTGAAGTGCCTAAAATAGCAGCAAAAAGCACACTCATTGTAGACTTGTAAGAGGGACTTGGTAGAATCATGCACCATGAACTGTTCAGCCAAGCAGGTCTGACAAGGAGGAAGTTTTGCAACATGCAGTGTTCTTATCTCACCCTCTTCACCTTCTGTATCAGTGACCCACAATCTTCAGCTACAGCTACAGAAAGATTTCTCGGCTTGTAATGTTAAGGTGGTTCCATTTCTCATACAATACAGAACACAGAGCAGACTGCCAAGTAGTGTTTTTCTCCTCACCTCCACTCTCTCCTTACCAAATCAGCTCTTCAGGACATTCAGCCACTTAACACATTTTAATTTTGCAGCAAGCAGATCTTCAGCAACTCTCTGTCATGGTAGAAAGATTTTGCAGTTGTGGTGGGTTGAGGGGTGGCTCTATTTCACATATTTGTATCCACGAATGGTAACATTTGCAGCAAGCTGCATTTCTCTCTCCCTTTCCTCACGATCATGCCAAACAAATTATTCACTGTCCTCTCTTACCATTTCTTCCTTTCATGGAGATCACATTAGTAAAATAATTGGAAAATCTTTCGGAATTCTGTATCCATTCTTACAACTTGGGAGCCACCACTGCTGACTGCACCAGCTAATGAGCAGGCAGGAACACTCACAATCACATTTTTCTTTCATTACATGTCCCAGGACACAAGCCTGTTTGTAACCGTCATCATTATAATTTGGAATTAAATGTAGGGCTGGGGAGGGTGTGTATGCTATTGCTGTACTTAATAGTGCCCACTGATTAGTATGTGTTCTTAACTAATATAATTAAATAAACATGTACCTAATAATTCCCACTGAGGAAGTTATTAAGGACATGTTGTATTTATGTATATTAAATGACAAATTGTTTAACTGTGTAATCAGCTCAGGTAAAATCAAGCCATAATTATCCTGAAATAATCTGAATTTTTTAAAATCTTAGACCCTATTCCTATTATGTATGTTTGTCACAGATCACTATCCTTAAGATCACCAGTGGCCATCTCCCACCACTTTGCTGCAGAGTGCTAACCTAGTTTGCCCTTTAAATGTCCTGTACCCACACTCATCCATCACACTCATGTCACCTGGACCAGTGAACCCTGTCATCAGTCTTCCTTGATCAGGCCAAGACCAAGTGCCAAAACTTCCATCCCAGTGTGGTCATGTTTTCCACTCCTTACCTTATCACATTCTTACAGCAAGGATTGAAGAAGAGCTTAGATGAGTTGTTTTAGCTTTAAATACATAAGCCACAAAATGCACAACAGAGCATTTAGTACTCCTGGGTTTCTGGGAGCTGGCCTGCCCTATACCCCTGGCCTTCTTGGAAAAATGTTCCATGCACATTGCACACATAAAAAAAAACACAGAATCTACAAAAATAATCACCCCAACCCCCTAAAGAAATCCTTCCAATGGGCCTGGATGTTGAGTAGCAGGTTACCATGGACTAGTCCATAGTGCCATCCTGTTTTCTTTAATGCCCTTTCTCAGATGAAGTACACATGTTTTGCTGTGCTGATGCAAAAGTGCAAGAGAGTGTCAATTCAACGATGTGAAAATATTCCTGAGAGAACCTGTTTGATATGATTGGATCATACAACATGTGAATTCGTGCTGTGCTGGTGAAACGCAGAAAAACATGCTTATCACTCTACTCACCTTGAGTTGCAAGTTGGTTGAACCTTTGGCCCACAGGGTTTGTACACCTTGCTTGGAGGACAGTAAATTGCTATTTGAAGAAAAACATAGGTTGTTTTTCTAGTTAGTTAATTAGCTAGCCAGTCAATCAGAAAGTCAACTGAAGAAAGGTCATTAGAAAGTTAAAGAAGAGGGGCCACTTTCATAGTAACAGTTGGTAGTGGTGCACTTTCAGGGTGTAAATAGTCTCCCTGTTCCACCATCACAAAAACTGCTATATTCAAACATCTGAAAACCACAAGTGAAGGAGTTCTTCTCAACATTTTAATTGCACTGCAAATGACAATCCTCAGATGTTTTTTTTTTTCAAATGGTGTTGCTGTACACAAAACATCTAATATGTCACCACAATTGTTGGGGATTTCATTGCACTACTTATATAGCACAGTACAGTACCATGCTGAGAGGTCGTGCCATAAAGCAATGTCATCTCAGTCACTCCCCAACACTAAATTCCATGTCTTATGACCTACTTGTGGGCTGCATCCTTTTTTACTTTTCCTTTCCTGGGCTTGTCCTTCCTGCTGGTTTAGTAACCCCCTGACAGTGCCATGTTGGTCTGTAGTCCCTGGTGTCCAGTGGGCCCGCTTTTCCTAGCACCATTTCCCAGATCATGAGTATTTTTTCTTAGTGGTCCATCACCAATGTCAGAACCAATTTATTTCCATTACAACTGCTGTATGCTTACAAAAGTCTATAAAGCAGAAGAAGCCAATGAAGCCATTGAGACTGCCCCTGTAACAGTGTGGCAGTACCGATCAACTGATTACACCTCATAAAATGTCTAGCTCCTTCTTAAAAGTGTCAGTTGTTTGGCAACTAACCAGGTCTCCTGACAACTTGTTCCATGTACCCACAATCCTCTTGGTGAAATATTCTTTCTCTTATCATTATTAAAATATGTCTGATGGGCCTGCATATTATGTCCTCTAAAGTGATACTTTTTTTTTAATTTAAATCCCAACTAGGTTTTAAGCTCATCATCCTTGCTAATGTCATATATCAGTAAGATATTGTCCCTAATACAACTCCTTTCCAGACTATCCATATCTAATTCACAGAGCCTGTCCTGCCAAGGCATATCTGTTTGACCCTATATGATTTTATTTGGCCTTCCCTGCACCTGTCCAACTCTCTCTATGTATTTTCCCAGGTAAGATGTCTAGAACTGATTACAATAGTCAAGGATTGGTAGCCAATCCCGCCCCCCAAATAAAACAATAACTTTCCTATGAAGACTAGTGAAATTGACCTTAATAAAACCCAATGTTTTGATTACTTTTGCTAATCTGTATGAATTGTCTATTGTTCCTGAGGGTGTTTTTAATTAATCTGTCCTGATTTGTTTCCTCATATGTTTGTGTAAGTTCCCTACTTCGTTGGACATAGTTCTTTTTTTTATTTGTCAAACCCATATGTAATACATGCATCTGCCTTGATTAAATTTCATGCCCCTTCTGTTAGCCCAATTAAGTATCTCATTTACATTTTTCTGAAGTAACTGATATTGTTCTGGGGTTTCTTCAGTTCTCCCCATATTACCATCATCTACATATTTATGTATCAAGTTTATTTATAAGTGAGCTCATGTCCCCAGTGAAATTTTAGAACAATATTGATCCCAGTGCTTATCCCTGTGGGGACTCACCTCACAACTTGTCCATCCTCTGTCTATAAAGGATAATAGGTGCATGACACATGACATGCATTTAGTGAATCCATGCTGGATTTAGTCCTGGATATGAAAGGTTTCAAGTACACCCACCACATAATCGTTAATTATAGACAAAGGGGATGAATTAGTTTATAATTTGCTGGTGCTGACCTACTTTTTTTAATATTAAGATTACTCTTGCATTTTTAAGTTCAGGGACACTTTTCAGCAACTAAGGAATTATTATTTATAAAGATATTTGATCAATGATCTTGTTAGAATCACTTTGATCAATTTAGGATTGATTTCATTAGGGCCTTCACTATGTTTTCATTTATTGCTTTTAGCTTCTGCTTTTTTTTTTATTCAAGGACATCTTGGATTAACATTTGTCATTAGTCTAACAGTTATTTGATACTGGGGCTTCTGCATACTGTATTTCCTTTAAATAATATGGCACTTCTCCTTTAAACCTTTTTGTATAAATGGGAAGTATTTGTGCACATGGCACCTCTGACAAAGCACAGTGTGACTGCACAAAACATTATATACATGGCCACTGTGAGACCACTGCTTTTTTCTGCACCACTTGAGCACTTTGTGGTACTTTATTAAAATTGGTTTTAATCTAAATTAAGAAATATGATGAATCTTTCTAGTTCCAGTTGCTTGTGAAGTGGGGTAGGTGCAGAGGTTTTTGTTTTCGTTGATACAGTGTTTTGTCCATAAATACCTTTTCCTGGCATGCCCACTTTCATCTGTACTTTTGCTTGTAATGAATTACATAGAAACATATATCTGTGCATCTATATATTTATGTACTGGAACGGCAGAGGCCCAGACGAGGGTCCAAAGCTGACAGGTGTAAGCACAAAATTATTAAAATGAATAAGATTCACATGCCCCCATCTACAATTATCAACCCAGAAATATTTTAGTTTACTTACAGCATTTTCCTTCAGTCATGTTCCTCCAATCAATGCAGACACCCATTTCAGCACACATTGTAGCATAGTTTTGTAGACTGTAACAGTCCACTGAGTAATTGGACATGTGACAGTGGTCATAAATGCAGGCTTCATAAAAGGGCTCTGGAGGAATAATTTGTGGCACTCTGCAAAAGACTAAAGTACAAAGTTCTTATGAGCATTTTGCTTTGGAATTGCATCAGCTTGACTACTGGCATGGCAAGGAGGCTAAATAATCTATGTAGCACAACATCAGGAGCCAATAAAAATATTCTTGTCCTTGATTTTCACCTTGAAATGTAAATGATTTTTACAATAGCTATGAGCTTTCAGGGTCTTCATTTCCAAAACTGTCCTTACAAATGTGCCAAATGTCCATTTGAGGCTAAACGTTGGTACATATTTTTAAGGAAAAGTGTTGCAGTCATCTTAAGTGATCTGTGATCAAAGCCTCTGTAATTATTTTATTATGTGGGAAGAAAAC
The DNA here is from genome assembly GCA_016271365.2 of Neoceratodus forsteri. Lineage (NCBI taxonomy): Eukaryota > Metazoa > Chordata > Ceratodontiformes > Ceratodontidae > Neoceratodus > Neoceratodus forsteri. The sequence goes on along the minus strand of CM028133.1, from coordinate 742,504,131 downwards.
AGGTTCTGAAACGTGTTCCTGCCATACATTGCATGTGTTACCACAGTGCTTATTTATTCATTGAAAGAGTTGCACCAGGAAGGGCCTATTAAGTCATACAGTTCAATTCCAGTTGCTTTCTGGTAAGGGTTAAATAGGGGAATCACAGACAATAATTTAATTGCACTGGAACTGACGCACAATGAGTAAATTAACAGAGTATAATTACTGGTGATCCCATTAATTGACTGGATTGACAACTCTACTGAAACACTGTAATAACTGAGCCAGTTATTATTGGCATTGGTGTCAGCCAGGCAAACTGAAAGTGAAAGCCACTGCCATCTCATGCTCACTGAAACCAAATGCCACAGAAAGGGCAACAAGCTTTTTTTTAACCACACAGCACTAAACTGACCAGCAATTATATAAAACAAAGTATGATGTGTTACATTATTCATTTTTTTACAGCTCCTCAGTGTGTAATACCAAGACAAACCACGCATGTTTCACACTATTATACATATCAGGTGTGCAAAAAATCATAATATGCAACACCCCATCTGTTATTCTTTATAAAAACAATTAGTGTAAATAGTGCAACAGTTAAGACAACTGTTATTAGAAGGCAATTAGAGAACAACTACGCAGTTTACTGTATTTAGAAGAATGGCAGTATTTTATGATTAATCCAACAGGAAAGGTGCAGACATTAGAATAACATACTATTTGGTGATGACAGTCAAAATTATGTGCAAGAGCAAATACGAATAATGTGGGTTTATAGTATGGTTCATAAATAAGGATGGGAAGGAAGCAACACAGATATGGTAGGGTGGGAGAAGCCTGTGAGAGAATGCTGACAAAATAAAGGTTTTTATTCCTGGAATGGATCACCATTTCAGGAGATATTCTTTAAAAATACTATGTTCCCACAATTCCAGGTTCTTTTCCCCATGGTTAGTTGTCCTCATATCCTGTCCATAGTTCAGTATTTGATGTTGTCAGTGACATCATAATGATGTGTTAGCCAACAGCTTGCATATATCCACCAGAGAATGAAATATGACCTGCTAAAGAAACAAAGTAAACACTTTCTAGAAGGCTGCAAGCCCTGTTATAGAAAACAGATGGAGGTGCTGTAGAGAACCACATATAGTAAATGTTTTTAGATGCCTTTTAGTGCAAATATTTAATATATATATATATATATATATATATATATATATATATATAATATATATACACACACACACACACACACACAAAACGAAAAGCCCTATTTGCCAGAACCATGGCATTATTTGCTTTATATGTTGGTTTAATAACATTAGAATTTAATAACATTAAAAAACATACATTGGCTAGTCTTAGTCACTTAGAAAGGAAGGAAGGTAGGTAGGTAGGCAGGTTACTTGGTTACTTTCCCTTGAGTAAAAGGACGATTCCAAAATCACTAAAGGTCATTGTAGGCCATTGGTTCCTACTGTAAATATCATAAGGCACAAATCATCAAATTAAACATCTTTGGAAGCAGCCATCATGGAGTAAAGATATGTTGGGGGCTAGTGGGAGCCCCATGAAAAGAAACAATCCTGAATCACTTGCACAAAGGTGGTGGGGTCAGAAAACAATATGGAGGCACCATGCATTGGTCATGTTAGTCAGGGTATAGTCTGTCCACTATAATAGTAATTTTTATTCTGGGTTTGGTGACAGTGATGACATTGATGTCATGCATAACCACATAATGTCTGTCTTCCCTTAACAGGGAGTCCCTGCATATGGTATGATGGCTGCCTTTGGGTGGCTAAAGGGGCTTCAGTCTTGGGAAAAATGCTCACCACAAGACCTATGACATCAGCCTCCAGCCTGCAGCCTTGGAGATGTTAAATGTGCTGGGCTCATCCCCCAGCTTCCCATACAAGATGCGCAATCTCTAATTAGGTAGAGTAAGTGAGCATTCAGTAGAATGGGGTCCTGCTGAGAAAGAGATAAGCTGAGGCAGTAAATATGACTTACCAAGCAGTAAAAATGTTGAAGTCAATGAGTCAAGTTAGATTGGTGTTGTTTGAATCTGTTACCTCTGGGATTACAAGCGGGATTCAAAGCATCTTATTAAAGATGTTAGTGTACACAGCTTGATCCCCAAGTATTTTAGAAAACTCTCTATTGTAGAGAAGCCTTCAGTAGCGAGTAATATATTGTACAACTAAAGGCTTTCTTTATGAGCTCTGATGAGATGGAACTGATAACAGAGGAGGCAGGAAATAAATTGAGAAATCAGATGTAAAAGAAGGCTTTCATGTAACTTGGAGCCTGATGCTTCAGAACTGGGTTGGCATTCTTCACAGAGCTGTTTCCTCCATTTAGTGTAGGCACAACTGAAGAAAAGGCAGCAGAAGAATATATATATATATATATATATATATATATATATATATATATATATATATATACAGTATATATAAACATATATATATGTGTGTGTGTACATATACATATAAGTATATATTATAGGCAGAGTCTGCCTCTATATTTAGGTTATGAAGGCACTTCTATGTTAAACTCGAAATTTTGCATGTTAATAACTTTGGACCTGTTCAACGGATTTGCATGAAATCTGGTATGTGCAGTGGGGCATGGTAGATCTCTTGATATGCCAAATTTTGATTCAGTCAGACTTAATGTTTTCTGTGCATCAAAATGCTGAAAAATGCACTTTTAGCCAGTTATGTGGGCAGTTTTTTGGATTTTGTCCGTAATACTGTGCAGCCGTTGTGTGCTGTGCCACTCTTCATCTTTTCTCATCTGGAAGAGCTTGGGTCAAAGAACATGCCGCTTTCCATTTGGTGAAAAAATATTAATCCATTCAAAAGTTATTAAACTTTTACATTCCCATTACAGTAAGTCAAAGGGAAAATTTATATGGTTATTTTGAAAACGAAGAACGTGGTTTTGGCCACCTGGTCCCTCCTCACCATTAAAGAATTTGGAGGTTCGATCAAAGAATCTTTGACCATGAGAAATTTTTTGATTGAGACAGCTGCCATCTTGTTTTCACTTTCCGGCCAGAAACATTCTAATTTCTCAGCTCTGGGGGGACTTTTGAAGTAAAACTATAGTGGGTTTTACTCAGGCATCTTCCCTCTATCGAGCCATGCCTGTGGTTTTCTTCAAAATGATCTTACATTTTTTTATTCTTTGATCACTGCTCACTAATGATCTTTGATCATGAGCCTGCAAATTCTTTGATCGCGAGATTCTTTGACCTCGATCTTTGATCGTGAGGTGACGACCAGATGGCCAGATTAAAATATTACATTTCTCAGCCCATGGGTGACCTAGAAACACAAACTAGGATGTTTTTGCTCAAGGGTCTTCATTTAATCAAATCATACTGGTGGTTTCATGTATTTCTGTGTAAAATTTGAATTTCACCGTTTTTTATTCTTTGATCATGAGCCTGCAAATTCTTTGATCATGAGATTCTTTGATCGTGATCTTTGACCTCGAGGGAGGGACTAGATGGCCAGATATTAATGCAACAGATAGTCCAATTTTGACAATCTTTAACATTAAATATCTTGGAAATGATTTGGTCTTTTTATTTGAAATTTGGAGGGTGTTCATGGGAGTTCCTGTACATGGGAATTATCATGATTATGTGTCAGACAATACATTTTTGTGGAGATATTGGGTGGTGCAGTTTACATTTTGTGAACAGTGTTTTTCATTGTGGTAGGATTGAAATATGTAGGGTAGCTAGCCTTACCACCATGGATGTACTTTTCAGTCATTAGGTGACTAAAATTTTAACAGGTGCGGAACTCTGCCACTCCAAAGAATGAAAATCTCAAACTTTCACATGTTATATCTCAGAAATTATTTAGCCTTTTACATTGAAATTTGGAGGGTCTTCAGGAGATGTCCTGTAGATGTGAATTATGGTGTTTAGGTGTTGGAAAATTAATTTGCTGCAGACATATTCCATGACACACTTTATGTTTTGCATATGATGGTTTGCATTGTGGTAATGGCTTCGCATTTATAGGGTGCCTAGCGTTACTGCCATGGAGGTACTTTTCAGTGGTTACATGTCTGACGTGTAAACGGGTGTTGAATTATGCCACTCTGATGACTGACACTTTGCTTTCTTTCAACATAGATGAGAAAGCTTTTCTGCAGGAAGTTCTTTGTCAACCTGGTGTTGGAGTCCTCCAGGTGGTTGGTCCTGGGAGACTTCAATGCCTGGGTCAATGATGAACTCTCATTTTTTGGCCAAAACTTCCTCCAACTGAGATTTCATTGGGCTTCACACAGGTTGTTACCACTACTACCCATATTCAGGGTCACTCCTTGGATCTGGTGTTCACCCTGGGGATGGAGATCTCTGGACTGGTGGTGGAACCAGTTGGGTGGTCTGACCATCACTCCATAAGGTTCAGTTTCATGGCTTCCCTTTGAGACCAACCCTTTGAGATGGTCCAGTACCATCCTTTGAGGGAAGTTACCCCTGTGGGTCTGATGATGGTGCTGGACCTATTGAATCGGCCTGTGGAGTGCATGGATCCAGATGTCTTAGTAGTACACTATAATAATATGGGGTTGAAGGCTCTGGATTCCATAGCTCCTGTCTGTGTTCTCCCCCCTCTCCCTCTGCCCTCGGTCCCCTTGGTTTGATGGGACATTGAGGGAGTTGAGGAGAGTTGTGCAAAGATTGGAACGCTGCTGGAGGAAATCGGGTCTGGGAAGATGACAGACTTAGATTGATGGCCCATTACATGGATTATCAATCAGAAATCTCCCATAAGAAGGCAGAGTTCCTGTCCAGGGAGATAGCTGCATGAAGAAATCGACCAGCTCAGCTCTTCTGGACCGTGGACAGATTGTGCAATCCAACCTGTCTGCGGGGTCGGTGAGCCTTTTCACAAATAAAGTGTGATGAGTTTGCTCGGTTCTTTGATGATAAGGTGTCATCGATCAGGTCAGAGATCCGCAGTTTGCTTTCAGATGAGCATGGTGGTGGTCGATGTGAGGCTACAGGCCCTCGATCTATCTGGATGGATTTTGACCAGCCAGCAATCCTGGATATCATGAAGATTGTCCAGGGCTTCCGACCGACTTACTGTAGTATGGATCCTGGACCTACACACCTCCTTGTGGGATGTACGGATGTGATCGGTCCAATCCTTGCTGACATAGTCTGGTGCTCTTTGGACCAAGGGGGTGTTTCCAGAGTCTCTAAAAGAGGCTACTGTGACACCCCTTTTGAAGAAACCTTCCTTTGATCCAGACTGTCTTGCTAACTACAGACCAATCTCTAACCTGCCCTTTTTTGGGCAAGGTTATTGAGAAAGTAGTCGCATTGCAGCTCAAGGACTTTCTTACCACTCATGAAGTCTATGATCCTCTCCAGTCCGGTTTCAGGAAGAGGCATAGTACCGAGACGGCGTTGGTCCAGGTACTTAATGATCTCCTAATAGCGAGAGATCAGAGGAGTCGTTCAATCTTGGTTCTCCTCGATCTCTCTACAGCATTTGATACTGTGGACCATGGGATGTTGCTAGAATGCCTTCGGGCTGTTCTGTGGACTGTCAGGGGCAGTCCTCAGATGGTTCCAATCTTTCCTCACAGGCAGACCTCAGAGGGTAGTATCAGGAATTTTTTCCTCAGCTCCCTTTACTCTGTCCTGCGGGGTGCCACAGGGTTCTGTGCTTCCCCCATGTTGTTCACAGTGTATATGCTGCTGTTGGGGGACATTATAAGGCATTATGGGCTGAGCTTTCACTGCTATGCAAAAGATGCTCAGCTCTATATGTCCTTTGTTCTCTAACAAAATGATGCTCTATCGGTCTTTAACAGCTGCCTCGCTGAGATTCAGAGCTGGATGAGTGCTAACTGGTTAAGACTTAATCCTGATAAGACCAAGGTGCTGGTGGTGGACTTGGGTCACCATGCAGAGAAGTTGCCTCCTGGATTTTCGTCCGGCCTTGTGTTGGGGGATAAACAGTTGAGACCTTCTGAACAGGTGTGAAATCTGGGCATAATTTTTGACAGCGAGCTGACACTGAAGGCACAGGTGTCGGCCATTGTCAAGACTTCCTTTTACCTTCTGAGGAATATTGCTTGGATAAAACACCTTGTTCCACACGATGACCTTCCTGTATTAGTCCATGCCTTTGTTTCCTTGCATCTTGACTACTGCAATGCTCTATATCTAGGGTTGCTGGGGGTTGATCTCCATCGCCTGCAGCTGGTGCAGAATGCTATGGCCAGGTTGTTGATGGGGCTGCCAAGAATTTGCCATATCACACCTGTGCTGCGTGAACTGCACTGGCTGCCAGTGCGATGGAGAATCACCTTCAAGTTCACATTGCTGACCTATAAGACCCTACACGGTCAGGGACTGGACTACTTGCAAGATCTCCTATGACCTAACTGCCCTCTTCGCTCACTCCGCTCTGCTGTCAAGGGATTGCTAGAGGTTTCCAGGGTTCATCTTCAATCATCTGGGGCCAGAGCTTTTTCTTTTATGGCCCCAACCCTGTGGAATTCCCTACCTTGTCAGATGTGAGAGTGCCAGTCCACAGAACCATTCAAGGCTTCTTTAAAAAGTTATTTATTTGAGAAAGCTTTTGATTAGGCCAACCCATTGTCTTTTAATTGTTTTAATGTATAATTATTTGCTGGTTGTTTATTTGTATTGTATCTGTGCTTTGACAATTTTGAAAGCGCTTTATAAATAAAATTTGATTTTTATTTTTTATTTTTTTTAACATGGTGTGATCTTCCTTGCCCACACTTCCACCCATATGTACTCCCAGCAATACATATGATATACAATACTTGTACTCTTATCTTACGCAGACATTTACAAGTTAGTGGGAGTGAGGGACCTGAAGGGCCTGCACTCCCACCAACTTTGGCAATTTTGTACTTTTCTATTCTTTCTCAAAAAGTAAGGAAATTCTATGCAAAAAATGTTGTTAATGCATCATTTAGGGTTAAAGCACAAAAAGTCAGGAAATGAGACATTTAAGGTTGCCCCCCCATGGACCCGCCCATCATCCTGAGATTGACAGCTGACAGGGTGTGTCATTATGATTGTGAGGCATAAACATTACCCCATTCTTCTTTCCTGTGGCTTGTCAATATGATTACACATGGAATGGGGTGACATTTAGGCCCAACAACCCCAATGACACACCCTGTCAGCTGTCAATCTTGGGATGATGGGTAGGTCCACGGGGGGGAATGGGGCAACCCTAAAGGTCTCATTTCCTGACTTTTTATGTTTTAACCCTAAATGATGCATTAACAAAGTTTTTTGCATAGAATATATACATATATATATATATATATATATACAGTATATATATCAGAGTAAAAACTAAGTTTAATGCATCAGTTAGGGTTGTTCCACAGGAACAAAAGCAAGGAAATTCGGTGTTAGGATTGAAACCCCTTGGACCCCCAGCCCCCCCAACCGGCATCAGGGTGCACGTTGGTCATCAGCTCTAAGTCTCACCCCATCACATGTGTAAAGAAGCAGAGGCATAGGAGAATGGGGTGAGAGTTAGGACCATCGACCCCAATGCACTCCTGATGCCGGTTGGGGGTGGGCTGGGGGTCCAAGGGTGCTTTCAACCTTAACGCCAAATTTCCTCACTTTTGTTGTTATGGGAACAACGCTAACTGATGCATTAAATGGAGTTTTGCCTCTAATTTCCCTTCTTTTTGAGAACAAGGATGATAAATTGTGAATTGAATGCGGTAGCGGGAGCACGGGGTCCAAAGTGCCCCGTGCTCCCACCACATGATGTCTTGTTACATAGTAACAGGAACTGCAATGCAAATGCAAGCAATAATGTTTGCACACAAGGTAAAGCAAATGTAAATGGTAAACCAAACATTAATAGAAACCCAAGCGTAAAGTGACACCGAAGCGAACAGTGACGCAAATGGACATACAACCGCATATGAAATGCAACTGGTGATGCGCATAGTAACGATACCATATTGTAAATGCAAATGTTATGTGTTACTGCAAGAAGAACCCCAAAGGGAACAGAAACAAAAATGCGAACTGAAGCAGGCACGTAAACGTGAATCGTAAAGTGCATGGGCATGGTACCACAATTGTAAATGCAAATGGTAATGTTAACATGAACAATGCCAAAGAAACAGAAACATAAACGCGAACACAAACGCATACATAAACGCAAATCGTAACACGCACGGTCACATTACCACAATTGTAAATGCAAATGGTAACAGTAACAATAACAATAACGCCATAGGAAACAGAAACTCAAAAGGAAATGCAAGTACATATGGAAATGCAAGCCGTAATGTGCAAGGTCACAGTAACGCAATAGGAAACGCAAATGGTAACAGTAACTGCAATGAAGTCGCAAAACAAAAGACAAACGCAAACGATAGGGCTGCCGTTAACGCAAATGATAATGCACACAGTGACACAAACCGTAATGCAAACACAAACAGTAGTGGAAACGCAAATGATAAAAGTAACTCAAAGGCAAGCTACACACGAGAATGCAAAGGGTAACTCACACAGTGGCTTAGATGAGAATCTGCATGCAAACAGGTACGTAAATGCAAGTGGAAACAGTAACTGTCACATTAACAGAAGTACATACCCTGTTTTTCCCCAACAGCTGTATAGAGAAACACAGTGTGTACAAAGAATGTATGCATAATAATGGGCCTTGGAGCCAAAAATGAGGTGTTGGAATACTAAATTGCTTATATCTCAGTAACCGCACGACATAGAAAAAAAAGAATCATACGATTCATGATTTTCCTGGCTACATTTTCACTGAATCCATGATGAAAATTCCATATCTCGCACCGTTTTCTAGATACGAGTCCCAAATAATAATATATATTATAGTAGCACGGTAGTACTACCATAGATAGAGATTGAGTAGACCTTATAAGGTTAAAGGCTCAAAGGTCAAATTTTGCACCTTAATAACTTTGCCACCGTTCAACGGATTTGCCTGAAATTTGGAATGCATGATCAAGAGCCATACATCTTTGGATCTGCCAACTTTCTTAGTGGTCAGATAAATGGCTGCAGAGTTATTAAGTGAGATTGCACGCATGTTTATGGTTTTGGTGAATTCTTTGCTCGTGCCTACAGGTCTCATGGTTTGTGTGAGTCGCCCAGAAACTTGAGGGATCATGTGGCTAGGGTCCCTGATGCCTTTTGAAGATTTTGTGAAAAATATTAAACAGTTCAAGTTATTCAAAAAAGTTCCCATTATAAGTCAATGGGAAAAGTTTACAAAAAGTTCAACACTGTCATAAATGGCACTTTTTAGTGTCACAAATCCACCATTTTATTTTCAGTCGGTGATCAGAAAAATGCTTGGCATTTAAAATTGAGACCATCTAGGGACACAATTATTTTTGTGTTTACCTAGTCGGACCCTCAGGATGCTAGCCATGTCTTTATTTTGGAGTTAAACACTCCAGAAATATATTTTTCAGATTTCTGGAAAATGTAGTGTCGCACTCACGACACTTTCCTGATTTCATTTGCAAAAGTGTTGTGATTTGCGACACTATTTTGTGACACTATGCCCAAAATAACAGGAATTCTTTGCCACTCTGCTGCAAAAGAATGGTTTGGTCTATTATGCTGAAATTTGAAGGGAAGACAGCCAACATGGCACATATGTGCCATTTGGTGGCTTGGCAAAAAAATATTAGTGGGCTGCAAAGTTACAGCAATCCGAAGTTGACGCTTTTTCCCATAGGATAACATTACGGCATCCATCTCACCTTTTGGGACCTGTATCTTGGAAACAGTGCGAGATACGGACTTTTTGTAGGAAAATTCTTAGCCCCTCAAATGGGGGCTAAGTACAAAACTAGCCAGGAATGTCATAATTCATATGAAATGTTCATTTTTTTCTACGTTGTACGGTTCCTGAGACATAAGCAATTTAGTATTCCAAGTCCTCCTTTTCTGCTCCAAGGCCCATTATTATGCATAAATTCTTTGTAGTCATTGTCTTTTTCAATGCAGTTTTTTGGGGAAAAAAGGGTGTGCCCTTTCGTTACTGTGCCAGTTAGCATTTACAGTTGCGTTCCGTTACCGTTCACGTCACCATTACCATGTACGCCACCTTGTGCATTACAGTTTGTATTTTCATTTGCGCTTCTGTTTTGCGTTACTGTTATCATTTGCATTTCCATTACTGTTTATGTTTTCAGTTTTTTTTGTATCAGCCTGTACATTTGCCATTTGCGTTTGCGGTCGACCTTTTGTTTGTGTTGTGTCTTTCATTTGCCATTACCATTGACATTTCCAATCATGTTACCATGACTGTGCACTTTACGGTTTGCATTTCCCTACATGCTTGCATTTGCATTTCTGTTTCTGTTTCTTTGGCATTACTGTTGCTGTTACGTTACCATTTACATTTCCAATTGCAGTACTGTGACCGCGATGCAGAATGGTTTGCATGTCCATATGCACTTGTGTCTGTGTCTCTTACAATTGTGGTACTGTGCATGTGTGAGTTATGGTTTGTGTTTCCACTGTCTCTTCCATTCGTCTTTCCGTTTATGTTTCCTTTGGCATTATTGTTGCTGTTACCATTACCATTTGCATTTACAATAGTGGTTCTGTGACAGTTCGTGTCACACTTTGCGTTTTTGTATGCGCCTGCGTTTTGGTTTCTGTTTCTGTTTTCTTTGGCATTATTGCTGCTGTTACTGTTACCATTTGCATTTCCAATTGCAGTACTGTGACCATGTGTGTTACCAGTTGTGTTCCGTATGTGCTTGCATTTGCGTCTCCATTTCCAGCGCTGTTCACTTCGGCATAGAAACATAGAAACATAGACTTTGATGGCAGATAAGGACCGCTAGGCCCATCTAGTCTGCCCATTTCCCTACCTACAGGATAGGCCGCAGATCCTAGTTAACCAACAGCCTATATCTTCCTGCCTCCCACAAGAATTGCCTTATGTCTGTCCCATGCATTCTTGAATTCTCCCACAGTTTTAGACCCCACAACTTCCTCAGGAAGGCTGTTCCATGCATCCACTACCCTCTCTGTGAAATAATACTTCCTCACATTGCCCCTGAACCGCCCTCCTTCTATCTTTAAATCGTGTCCCCTTGTTCTTGCAAGTCTCTTTTTCTGAAAGATGCTACCCTCTTGGACTTTGTTGATTCCCTTGAGGTACTTGAAAGTTTCTATCATGTCCCCCCTCTCCCTTCTTTCCTCAAGGGTATACATATTAAGCTCCTTTAGTCTCTCCTCAAATGGCTTCTCTTGCAGACCCTGCACCATTTAGTTGCCCTCCTCTGGACTGCCTCTATCCTGTCTATGTCCTTGCGGAGATGGGGTCTCCAGAACTGGACACAGTATTCCAGATGGGGTCTCACCAACTGTCTGTACAGAGGGATAACAACTTCCTGTTTTCTGCTGCTGATGCCTCTCCCTATAAATCCCAGTATACCCCCGGCCCTCCCTACTGCCTTCTCACATTGCTTGCTAACCTTAAGGTCATCTGATATGATTACCCCCAGGTCCCTTTCCTGTTTTGTTGTTGTTACTACCTCCCCACCCATTCTGTATTCTTCCCCTGGGTTCTTGTTTCCCAGGTGCATTATTTTGCACTTTTTTGCATTGAATCCTAGCTGCCATACGTCTGACCATTCCTCCAACCTTGCCAAGTCCCTTTTCATCCTTTCCACGCCTCCTTGTGTATCAACCCTGTTGCAGATCTTTGTGTCATCTGCAAAAAGGCATACTTTTCCTTCCAGTCCCTCTGCAATGTCACTGATGAAGACATTAAAAAGGACTGGACCCAATACTGAACCCTGCGGTACCCCACTAGTAACCGCCCTTTCTTCAGAGTGGACTCCATTTACAATTACCTTCTGTGTCCTGTTGTCCAGCCAATGTTTTACCCAGGCTACCACCCTGGGACCCACTCCCAGGCTGGTTAATCTGACTAATAATCTTTTGTGTGGGACTGTGTCAAATGCCTTGCTAAAGTCTAGGTAGGCCATGTCCACAGCCCCTCCCTGGTCTACTACTTTGGTGACCCAGTCAAAGAAATCTAATAGATTCGTCTGACATGACCTTCCTGCTGTGAACCCATGCTGCCTTGGATCCTGTGCTCCACTGACCTCTAGGTACTCAACTATTCTTTCCTTCTGAAGTGACTCCATCACTTTGCCTGCCACTGAGGTCAGACTGACAGGTCTGTAGTTTCCTGCCTCTGTCTTGGTCCCACTTTTGTGAAGGGAATCACATCCGCCTTCCTCCAGTCCTCGGGTACCACACCATCCTCCCATGATTTATTAAAAAGAGTAGCCAGTGGTTTCACTAGTTCCTTCCTTAATTCTTTTAGAATTCTGGAGTGAATTCCATCAGGACCCATTGCTTTGTCCACCTTCAGTTTTAGGAGTTCTTGCAGAACCCTTTCTTCTGTGAAAGGACTGGGATCGACCCCCCTATCAAGAGTGCTTCTGTTAATTGGATCAGGCACTTCCCCCTCCTCTTTTGTGAATACTGAGCAGAAATATTCGTTCAGTATTCCTGCTTTTTCGCTGTCCCCCTCTGCCCACCCACCGTTCATTCTATTCAGCCTCACTATCCCTCCCTTTGTCTTTCTATGCTCGCTGATGTACCTATAAAATGTTTTATCCCCCTTCTTAACTGAGTTGCCTATCTTTTCCTCAGTTTGGCGTTTGCTATTCTGACTTCCTCCTGCTTCTTTCTGCCTTAACTGGTACAGCTCTCTCTCCTGCTCCTTCTGTGTTTCCTTATACTTCGGAATGCTATCTTTTTCTTCCTGACTTTCACAGCCACCTCTCTTGAGAACCATAGTGGCTTTTTCTTTTTATTTTGATTTGTTTATTTGCTTCACACAAAGGCTTGTTGCCTCTGTGATGGCAGTTTGATAATTCCCATTGTTGCTCCACACCTCCTTCTAGCTTGTTTGCTAGTGCTTTTCTGAGGCACTCTCCCATCTTGCCAAAGTCCACCCTCTTAAAGTCCAGTACCCTCACTTTTGTGTGACTTGTCTCTGTAGCTGAGTTTAACATGAACCACACTGTTTGATGGTCACTTGTCCCCAGATGGCAACCCACTTCTAGATCTGAGATCTCTCACTGCCCCCATTTGAGAGTACGAGTCTAAGATTGCTCCCTCATGAGTGGGTTCCAACTAGCTGTCTAATGCCTGCCACCTGTAGGGCATCAAGAATGGCCCTGCTCTTGGATGTGGCTGCAGCAAATGTGCTCCTGTTAACATCTGGCATATTCAGGTCTCCCATCAATAGTATCTCCCCTTTCTCTGCCATTCTAAGAATGCCTTCCATCATATCCTTGTCCATTCCTTCCCCCTGACATGGGGGTCTGTACACAACCCCTGTGCGGATTCTCGTGTCCTTTCCAGTCTCCAAGGTGACCCACAGTGCCTCCCTCCTCCCTGTTTACTCTTTTGTTCAGTTGCTTTATCCTTCCTTTACATAGAGCTACTCCTCCCCTCTTCTCCCCTGCCTGTCTCTCTGTAGGTTATGTACCCTGGTATGTCAACATCCCAGTCATGGTTCTCTGTGTACCATGTTTCTGTGACTGCTATGATATCCAGGCATCCCTCTTCCATTAAGGCCATCAGCTCAGGGGCTTGTTGCCCAGACTACGGGCATTGGTACTCATTACCCTCCATTTTCTGATGGCCTTACCCCTTGCCCCATCCCTGTCCTTCTTGCCTTTGCCACTTTCTCCATTTACCCCTGCCCTTCTCCCTATCGACACCTTCATGTTGGTGTTTGCCACACTTACTACCGTGATTGTTTGGGGGAGGCTAGGATTTTCCTGCTCCTTTCCAGTGCATCACTTTGGCTTGCGTTTCTATTACCATTTGCTTTACCATTTCCATTTGCTTTAACATGTGCATCACCATTGCCGCTCGCATTTGCTTTGCAGTTCCTGTTACTATGTAACAAGACATCACATGGTGGGAGCACAGGTCCCAAAGTGCCCCACGCTCCCGCTACCGCATTCCATTCACTATTTATCATCCTCATTCTCAAAAAGCAGGGAAATTAGAGGCAAAAAACTCGGTTTAATGCATCAGTTAGAGTTGTTCCACAGTGTCAAAAGTGAGTAAATTCAGTGTTAGGGTTGACAGCCCACCTTGGACCCCCCAGCCAACCCCCCAACCAGCATCGGGGTGCTCTTTGGGGTCATCAGTCCTAACTCTCACCCCATTCTCCTATACCTCTACTTCTTTACACATGTGGTGGGGTGAGAGTTAGGGCTGATGACTCAACATGCACCCGATGCGGTTGGGTGGGTGGGCTGGGAGTCAAGGGGCTTTCAACCCTAACACCGAATTTCCTCACTTTTGTTGCTGTGGAACAACCCTAACTGATGCATTAAATGGAGTTTTGTGTCTCTAATATATATATGTGTATATAAAGATATATAGCAGGACAGGTCGTGAGGGCCTCTGCTCCCTCCCTCACCCCCAAGCGGCGGCAATGAACCTCGCAATAAGGTAAAGATTAAAAGGACTACCAAGATTTTTACAAAGTGCAATCACGCCAAGGGCCTTACCGGAGTACTGTGCACTGCTAAGCTGCCCCGTAGCTCACTCTGGGTGTGTCCTGCTGGCTGTAGTGTCAGCTGCGTGGCTGTTTTGCAGTACTGGGCACTTTCAGACTGATTTTAACGGTGTGCCTTAAGTCAAATTAAAGGCAGCTTGAACCTTAATTAATTCACTGGGGTTTTGCTGTAACTATTTGTTTGGACTCAGGAATTGCAGCACTGGGCTCCTTTAGTTTGTAATAATGGTACCTCCCTAATAGGCTGCTTGCACCGAATTTCAACTCCTGCAAAAGTTGGGGATTTCTAAAATAAGTAGAGTGCTTTCTGATTTGATTCGATTTTCATTCTGATTTAAATCAGAGCACAACTGTAAATGCATACTAATAAGTAGAGTGCTTTCGGATCGATTCAAATTTCCTTTCTGTTTTAAAGATAGCAAAGCTGTAAGTGCATACCTGTGCAGGGTTTAGGCAGTCATTGCGATCTAAATGCTAGCAAAATTGTTAAAATTTACTCCGCTTTGTTCAAACTGCTGACAAACTGGCCTCTGTGTTGGAGCACTGAAACAGGGCTTCTGGCCTCATCTTGCAGGCCTGCCCTCCCCATTTTCCTGCCTACTTAGCCTGTACTCACCACCACTCTCTTTCTACAGGTACCAGGGAACCACTGGACAGGTCATGAGGGCCTCTGCTCCTCCCTCCCTCCCCCAAGCGGCAGCAACAAACCTCACAATAAGGTAAAGATTAAAGGGACTACCAAGATTTTTACAAAGTGCAATCATGCCAAGGGCCTTACTGGAGTACTGTGCACTGCTAAGTTCCCGTAGCTTCTCGGGTGTGTCCTGCTGGCTGCTGTGTAGGCTGCGTGGCTGTTGGAATCCAAAGCTCTGCCCTTCCGGCTTGCCAGCTGCCCCGCCACCCCCACCACCACCCTTGATTTGACACTCCCTTTATAGGCAATTGGATGGTCACGTGAGCTGAAAATATCAGCTCACTTTGCCATCTGCAGGCTACAATCTCACCACTAGGGGCTTCCTGTAGTTTCTGGGATAATCAACTATTACCTAGAAAAGCTTTACTAGGATTACATATTGGCAGGCTCACCTGACCAGCAATTCAGCTTCACAGCTTCTCCACTTGGGGATCCCCCATCGTGGCATTTTGTGGCAAATAAATATCCTTGAGAAGTATCTCCATCAAAATATCTAATCCACTCACTCCCTACTGGCTATACTAGCCTGAATCCAAGCTTTTTTGTAGATGAGGTTCTTTCTATAGGGGCCCCTCCCAGCAATGAAGGACAACAAGATCCATTCATATTGGCCTCATTTTAAACTACTTCTGCCAGGACCCACCTCTGAGGCATCATGGGGTTCTCAGGCCTCTCTCCCAGGGTGGGGTAATGGGCGGTGGACCCTACCCCCTCCTTATTTCACCCCAGTCACCTGGGCAGGACACTTCTAGCCCTGGGGGGGATATAGAACCTAATCCAGGTCCCTTCTCCCCTAATCTCTCCCTCAACAACCCTTCTGACCCTGTGCGGGTCACCTCAAATGGGCTCAAACTTGCTCATATGAACATTGGTAGTCTAAGGCACAAATTCCATGACATTGAGGCATGGACTACACTCTATAAGCCAGACATTCTAGCCGTAACAGAAACCTGGCTTAATCCACAGATTCTCTCCCATGAAATGGATCTTGTGGGCTACCTTACCTTCAGAAAAGATAGGATAGTGAAAAGGGAGGAGGGGTAATTGTTTACATTAGCACTGCCCTCCGAGCTTTAGAGCTGAATATCCCCTCTCTCAGTGATTCCCTAGCTGAAACACTATTTGTCAAAATACTTCTCAGTAATACTAAACCCCTTACCATTGGGGGTGTTTACCTCCCACCTCAAAACACCGCCTCCTTTCTGGAATCACTAACAAATAACCTAGAGGACTTCTCCTGGGGGGAGACCATACTCCTAGGGGATTTCAATCTCCACTGGCCATCCCTTCTCTCCTCCGCTACAAAAAATCCACTACTTGGATCTCCATTTACTCAGGTCATTGACCTCCCCACAAGGCATAACCCCAAGACTGGAAACCACTCTCTCATTGACTGGATCCTAGTCTCCTGCCCGGGCCGTATTTTGTCAGCAGGGATTATGGCTGACTCTCTGAGTGACCACTCACCTCTATTCTGTATCTGGCCCAATAAGCCTCCAAAAATCACTGCTAAGTTCACTGAAGCAAGAAATTACAGCAGGTTCGAGGTGGCTGACTTCTGCTCTGACCTGAGGAAAACGGACTGGGCCCCTATTGTCTCTCTCCCCTCTCTTGACGAGGCTCTTGAATATTTCATCCAGGCCTTCTTGTCCATATCTAATAGGCACACACCAATAAAAAAGCTCAGAGTACAGGGCAAATGCCATAAGTGGCTGAACCCAAGCCACAAGCAAAAAATGCTTCTCCGGGACAAAGCATGGGGCATCTACAAATCCTCTGGAAACTCTGCAGACTGGGAGAAGTACAGAGAGCTGAGAAATCTGTTTAAAAAATCCTCGAAACAGGCCAAAGCTCAGTACTTACATGACCTCCAAACTAGGCACCTACGTGATCCCAAAAAAATCTGGGGACATATAAACATGCTCCTCAAGGGTTCCACAGGTAAACTAATAGACTCTATCCTGTAGGTGATTCACTAACTAATGATCCGTCTGAGGTTGCTGAGGCTTTCTGTGCCTCCTTCTCTATCCCAAATGGGACTCCCCTCCCTGTCCTCCTCAGGCCGGCCCCTCTCCCTGGAGTGGCATGTGGGTGCACTCCCAACCTCAATTCCACCTAAAGCTGGTCAATCAGTCTGAGGTGCTACCTCTTCTGCGAAAAATTAATCCTACCTCCTCCATGGGCCATGATAGGCTCGAACCCCGCCTACTGAGGGACGCTGCCTCAGCAATTGCCCATCCTGTCACCCTCCTCATAAATAGGTCACTTTGGGAAGGAATAGTCCCAACAATGTGGAAGGCAGCGACCATCGTCCCCGTCTACAAAAGTGGGCCTGTGACAAGCCGGGAAACTACAGACATATCTCCCTGCTCAGTCCCCTTGGAAAAAATTGAGGAAAGACTAGTCTCTAACCAGCTACAGGACTACCTGGAGCAGCACCTCCTCATGGCTGATATGCAGCATGGTTTTAGGAAGGGCCACGGTACAGACACTGCTCTCATCTGGCTCACAACTGACATCCTTGCCTCCATGGATCAAGGCTACCTAATGGGTGCCCTCTTCATTGACCTATCCAGGGTCTTCGACCTTGTCAATCATAATCTCCTCCTTTCTAAACTCCTGCTCCTAGGCCTGGAAGACCACTGTCTCTCATGGTTCGAGAGCTATCTTAACGAATGTTTCCAAAAAGTCCGCTGGAAGGGCACACAGTCTGGACCCAGGCCAGTTACAGCTGGGGTGTCCCATGGGTTAAATCCTGGGCCCCCTACTTTTCTCACTCTTCCTCAATAATATTGAGAGTAACTGTTTCCTCAGCAAACTCATTCTGTATGCTGATGACACGGTCATCTACTACAGTGACCCTCAACCTAGTGTCATCACCACAAAACTGCAGGACAGTCTCTCAACTCTTGAGTCCTGGTTCTCCACAAACTCCCTGAAGCTAAACGAGGAAAAAACCAAAGCCATCCTGTTTGGTTCCAGACGTCTGGGCTATGACAGAAGTCAGCTGCTCCAGAACAGCACAATCCAAGGGAAAAAATCTGAGGTCACGAACAGTTTCAAATACCTTGGGATCCATCTTGACCAAGAGATGAACTACAGACCCCATATCGACTCAATAACCAGGTCTATCCACCAAAAGCTCAGCCTCCTCTATCGTCTGGGGAACTCACTATCCTGTGACGCACATCGAGCAATTACCAGCTGCAATCTTCTCCTCTCCATTCTGTATGGGGCTCCTCTACTGCAGTCACTCAGAAAGACAGAATTCAATAAACTTACTGTCCTTTATAACAGAGTGGCCCACTTCACCACAAACTCCTCCCCAAGGAGGCATCATTGTGAGGCATTTAAGGAACTTAACTGGCCCTCTCTTCGGCACAAACTAGCCTACCCAGTCACCTGCCTTGTATTCAAGTTCTCTACCCTTGGTCTCCCTCCCCATCTTAATGGACTACTCCCTACCAAAATACAATGCTGAACCCTACGATCGTCTGCAAATCACCTACCTGACATCCCTCGGTGTCGTTCCAGCAAAGCAAATGCTCCTTCAAGTTTGCTGCCTCCCACCTATGGAACTCCTTACCAGCTAGCTTGACTGGCTCATCCACCATTAGCCAATTCAAGTCGAGGCTCAAAGTATATCTCCTCAATCTCAGCCTTTGAGGCTGTATCTGTTAGCTCCCTAGCCCATTTCTCCTTCTGCTCACACAGCCTTGAACCTTCCTTCCTCCTGGATGTATTTAATATGACATTTTACCATGACTGTCTCATATTTCCTACTAAACTGATGTGTAATCTGACATCATGCACTGCTAACAAGAGCCTACTACCCCTGTAACTGGATGCTAATGTATATTTTGAGTAATTATTGTAACTACTGTAAAGAGTGCTTGTATGTGTCTTTGTTCTGTAAAGAATGCTATTATGTGTCTTACTCTATAACTATTCTGTGTCACCCCTTGCTAATGTACATATTGTGTAATTATTGTAACTACTGTTAAGAATGCTAGAATGTGTCCTTTTCTGTAAAGAATGCTATTGTGTGTCTCTTTCTGTAACTAATTCCTGGTCACCCCTGAAAAAGGGACCTCTGGTTTCAGTGGATTATCTATATATTCTTTTCAAAAAACTGCATTAATGCATAATTTAGGGTTAAAACAGACAAAGTCAGGAAATGGGACCTTTAGGGTTGCCCCTTACCACCCCTCGTGTGCCCCCCATCCTCCCCAGACTGACAGACGATGGGGTGTCTCATTGGGGTTGTGAGGCTTAAATGTCACTGCATTCCATGTGCAATCAAGTTAACATGCCACAGGAAAGAATAATGCAGTGACATTTAGGCCTCACAACCCCAATGACACATCCTGTCATCGGTCAGTCTGGGGAAGATGGAGGGCACACAAGGGGTGGTTAGGGGTCAACCCTAAAGGTCTAATTTCCTGACTTTTCCTGTTTTAACCCTAAATGATGCATTAATGGAGTTTTTTGCAAAGAATATATATATATATATATATATATATATATATATATATGTAATAGATAACCCACTTGTAGGTGTGCACTCGCGCTGCGATATACTCACGACTTGGTGTGCGTCAACCACCCAAGTTGTGCATATATGAGAGCATGACTGCACACCGTAGAGTGTGTTATCTATCTTATAAAATGGCAAAATTGTCTTTTAGGGGGTAAAAGTGCAGGTGTGTGGTCGCGCTCTGATATACGCACGATCATGTGATGTGATCCAACAAATGAGCAGACATAATTTTTCCTACCTATTGTATAAATACAGATGAAGCCTCTTAATACTGTGGGGATGGCTGCCTGCACAGCAATGTGTCCCTATTAAGCAGTTGTCCCTGTTGTCAGGAGAGACTGTTTTCCAAACAAAATGGCTGGAAATTTTGATCACATTTGGGAGAAATTTATTATAGATTTAAAATAAAATAATGCTTTATTTTTTCATCCATGAAAAAGAAAGTTATAATCAACAACGATTAGCAACAACTACCTGTATGTAAAAATCACCTTACAGAAATATGGGGAAAAAAATCACCTTGTACAAACTGTAGTCTGCCGTTTCACTTAATAAAATATACAGGCATTATGTTATACTTTTGACTATTTTGAATACTTAAAAAAAAGTCCAAAATTCTTCTGATAGGCTTCAGAGCAAATCCTACTATAAAGGCCCAAGTGTCTTGTCAGTTTGTTAGCTTTTTTGACAGTGAGAAAATTCATTCCATTTACTGGTTATTGACTGTGACTCAGGTATTCAGTACTTCTGCTGACAAATATTGGAAATCTTCTTAGATAGCCTCAAAATGTCCCAAAATGTCCAGTTAACCAAATCAGCTATCCCTATTAAGCATTTTGAACACTAATAGGGCACAAATGGTCAATTAATTGTTTACCAGGAAATGTCCTAATTAACTGAATGCCCCATTAACCACATCTTGATTAAGTGGCTTCATCTGTGTATATATATATACATACATATACATTCTATGCAAAACACTTTGTTAATGCATCAGTTAAGGTTCTTCTACAGTGAAAAAAGTAGAAATTCAATTTTAGGGTTCCCACCCCTGCACCCCACCCAGCCCGCCCCCCACCAACAGGCATTGGGGTGTATTGGGATCCTTAGGCTAACTCTCACCCCATCCCATGGGTAAACAAGCTGAGGTGGTGCAGTGTAGGAGAATGGGGTGAGGAGTTTGGGCCAAGGACTCCAAACGTACACCCCAATGCCAGTTGGTGGGGTGGGCTGGGTGGGTACAAGGGATGTAAACCCTAAAATCAAATGTCCTTACTTTTTTTCACTGTAGAGGATCCCTAACTTATGCATTAATTTAAGTTTTTTGCATAGAATTTCTTTACTTTTAAGAAAGAACAGAAAAGTAGAAAGTTGAGCAGGGCCTATGCTCCCACCAAATTGTAAGTGTCAGGTATATATCACACAACCCAATGACTAAAAGTACATTCACAACAGCAAGGCAAGCCACCAAAAAATGTTAATGTAGTAGAACAATAGAAAACACTGTCCACAAAATGTAACCTGCGCCACACAATATGTCTGGAAAAAATATATTGCCCAGCACGTAAACACCTCTATTAACATCTACAGGATATGGCATCAACACCCTTCAAATTTCAACTTAAAGACCAAACCGTGTCCAAGATATGACATATCAAAATTTGAAATTTTCATTCATAAGAGTGGCACAGTTCCACACCTGTTGACATGTAACACACACAATGACTGAAAACTATATCCTTGATACTAAGGCTAGGTATCCTATCAATTTCAAGCCACCACCACAAGCAAAAAGCTGTCTGCAGAACATGAACTGTACCACGCATCTGCACTAAAAAGTTTTCTGACACAGAAACACTGTAATTTTCATCTACATAACATGCTGTCAACACCCTCCAAATTTCAAGTGAAAAGACCAAACCATGTCCTAGATACAACATTTTAACGTATGAGATTTTCATTTGTCAGACTGGCACAGTTCTGCACCTGTTGACATTTAAGACACACAACGACTGAAAACTACATCCATGATGCTAAGGTTATGTATCCTATCAATTTCAAGCTACCACCACAAGCAAAACACTGTCCACAACACGTAAAGTGTGTCACGCAATATCTCTGCAAAATAAATTTGCTCCAACACATAAACACCATAATTCACATCTACAGGACATGTCATAAACACCCTCCAAATTACAAGCAAAAAGACAAAATTGTTTCAAAGATATTAAATATTAAAGCTTGGTAAAATTTCCCTATCTATTCCGTTATAAAAAATCTGGCCATCTTGTCCTGTCCTCACGATCAAAGATGGCGATCAAAGAATCTCAAGATCAAAGAATTTGCAGGCTCGTGAATAAAGAATTTGCAGGCTCACAAACAGAGAATAAAAACTTTTATAATTAACAAAATTGAAAGAATTGTGGTAAACCACCTCCACAGTTAGACAGAACGAAGTCCCCTGAGCAAAACCCACCCTCATTTGACTTCCTAGCACACTGCTGGGCTTAGAAAATAGATTTTTTAATCTGGCCGTCTCATCCTACCTTCACGATGCATGATCGTGATCAAAGAATCTCGCAATCAAAGAATGTGCATGGTCATGATCAAAGAATAAGAACTAGTGTAATTAACAAAATTTACACAATTTCGGTAATCCACCACCATGGTTCATTAGAACGAAGCCCCCTGAGTAAAACCCACCCTCATTTGTCTTCATAGGACACCCCTGAGCTGAGAAAATACATTGTTTTTACCTGGCCATCTTATCATTCGCTCACGATGCACATCGCGATCAAAGAATCTTGTGATCAAAGAATTTACATGCTGGCAGTCAAAGAAATTGCTCGCTCATGAACAAAGAGTAATGGGACAAGATGGGCAGATTTAAAAATAGTGCATTGTAGCGTAGGGGTGCCCTATAAAGTAATATAAGGCTGAGTTTTGCTCAGGGGGCTTTGCTCTTGCACACGTGTATTAAAAAACTGTAGATTTTATCACCGCTGGTAGTCTAGCAGCCCCCTCCCCATCATGGCAATGTAGATAATGATTTGTCTTATCCCTGGTAGTCTAGTCACCTTCCCAATGAGTATGAGATAAATATCTTTATTTATTATCAGTGGTAGTCTAGTGTCCCCCCGTGTGTCTTAATGTATATTTTTTTATTATATCCCTGGTAGTCTAGTACCCCCCACCCCAATCTTTAGTTCTTTATAATTAATATTGATATGGTGGTCTAGCGGTCCCCCCACCATCATAATAAAATAAATGTCAATTTAGCAATACCTGGTAGTCTAGTGGCCCCCACCCCCACCCACCCCTGTCAGTCCACCCAGCACCCCCACCCTTCCCCAGCCGGTGACTGGCACAGCCCACCTCTCACCTCCATGGCCAGCCGCCGACTGTGTATATTACCTGCGACAATTGAAAGAGGTGCTCAGGAATAATTTCCTAATGCCGGTTTCAAATGCCCTTTGTGTTGTCATTCACGCTTGCATTTTTGTTACAGTTACCATTTGCGTTTCCACTACTGTTTCTGTTTGCATTTTTGTTTGCATCACCGTGCGCATTGCCATTTGCTTTTCCTGGAGCCCTTTCATTTGCGTTTCCATTTCTCTTTAGTTTTGTGTCTTCCTTGCTGTTACTGTTACCATTTGTGTTTGCAATTGCATTACTGTGCCCGTGTGCATTATGGTTGGCGTTTCCATATGCGCTTGCATTTCCCTTTGTACTTCTGTTTCCTTTGCTGTTATTGTTGCTGTTACCGTTACCATTTCTGTTTACAATTGCGGTACTGTGCCCGTGCACATTTCGGTTTGCGTTTCCACATGCACTTCTGTTCCTGTTTCTGTTTCTCTTTCCTTTGCTGTTATTCTTCATCTTAACTTTACCATTTGAATTTACAATTGTGGTACCATGCCTGTGCGCGTTATGGTTTGCGCTTATGTGTGCGCTTGTGTTTGCATTTCCATTTCTGTTCCCTTTCACATTCTTTTTGCTGTTACACATAACATTTCCATTTAAAATACTGCTGCCATCACTGTTTGCATTACCAGTTGTGTTTTGTATGCGCTTCAATGTCCATTTGTGTCACTGTTCTCTTAATCACTTTGCTCTTGCGTTTCCATTAACATTTCCTTTATCATTTACGTTTGCGTTACCATGTGCACCACTGTTTGTGCTTCTGTTTGCATTGCTGTTTCTGTTACTATGTCACAAGACATCAATTGGCTGGAGCATGGGGCCCTTTTGGTCTCAAGTTCCCAAGACATTGCTCACTATTTCTCATCATCATTCTCAAAAGAAGGGAAATTAGAGGCAAAATCTCCATTTAATGCATTAGTTAGGGTTGTTCCACAGCAATAAAAGTGAGGAAATTCGGTGTTAGGGTTGAAAGCCTTGGACCCCCAGCCCACCCCCAACCAGCATCAGGGTGTGCGTTTGGGCCGTCGCCTCAACTCTCACCCCATCCTCCTATACCTCTGCTTCTTCACACATGTGATGGGTTGAGAGTTACTAACTGACCCTAACTAATGCATTAAATGGATTTTTTTGCTACTAATATAAATATATATATATATATATATATATATATGTATATATATATATATATATATATAAGCTGTGACAGGGTGTGCATTATTGTATTTTAATGCATGCTCCAGGGGTGCAGTAAGACACAAGGCTGAAGGCCAAGTGTCCTTACGCCCCAGAGAAGTGCATTAAAATCCTATAATGCACACCATGGAGGTGCTTATTATTCTTACAGAATGGCTCTATGTAGGTTTTTTGGGGAGAAGAATGAGATTTGTTACCTGACCATATGTTTATAAAAATGTTAATGTTTGGTCAGGTGTTGTCTCTCGGCCAATGAAGTTTCTAGATTTGTTCTATCCATTTTTTTAAATATATATATATATATATATATACACAGTATATATATATATCTGCAGAAGAACAACTTAACCTCCATTCTTTTGAGCATTCATGCTAGTAAATTACTTGAGAATTGAGAGAACCATGTGCTAATAGTCATTCAACTCTGGGTACCATATGAGCACCTTCCTAATTAACTAAAATAATCCATCAAAATTCTGGAATGTTATTTTAAACCCCTCTCTGTCAACCTCTCCAGTCCTCACACTATGCAGCTCTTCTAATGTTGACCCTCCCTAAAGGACAGTATTGCTTTCAATTGTAAATTTTCTCCATCAGCAAATTCACCCTCCTCACACTTAAACCCATCAGATCCCCTCATCTAGCTGCTCAGCAGCTGATCTATCACTTCCTGTCCTAATACATATATTTGTGGGTGCAGGTCTCTTGAATGTCTTCATTAGTTGGTTCCATTCTTACTGGTCTGACTTGTACCTGTCAGTCATAGTAGGGGATGCCATCTAATCACAACCCCCAATTAGGGCACAACTCCCTCAGGAGTTTGTACATAGTTCCATTCTGTTCCCCATCTTCTTAAATAATCTTCTAAAGTTCTGCTTCTCCAAGCACTTTCACTTGTACGCTGATAACAGACTGGTCTTCATCAGCAGACCTGCAGTCCTGGAGCTGAAAGAAGACTTCAGAGGGACTTTAACAGCATCTTGCAATGGGTGCAGATAAATCAGAACTCCCTGAATGTTATAAGCTGGTCACAGTGAATTTTGGTAGCAGGCATAGGTTGGACATAATCCACAACCACCTGACCTTCACAACCATAAAAAGCATTTTATTAGATGTCATACCTTCCTTTAAATATCTTAGCAGCTGGCTAGATCAACACCTTTATTTCTCTAGACACATATGGTATCTGTTCAAGACTCCTCATTAAACTGGGTGAATGACACAGGAACAAATCATGCATCTCTCCCCAACCTGCTTAGAGATTATTCTCACAATAACCCTCATAACAGTTGACTATCGAGGCGTGGTCTACAGTAAGCCTACAAATCCAGTCTGTCCCAGCTGAACCCATTCTACCACTTTTTTTTCTCTCTCACTGTACTCTAAATTGCTCTCCATCATCCAACACTGCTTACACTATTGTTATCGCACTGTTCCCTCTTTAGAAGCACAATGCCTTCTCCATTCTGCCATCATAGTATTTAATTCTGTTACTCTGCTGTCCCATAGTGCCACTCCTATCTCCCCCCCCCCACCAATTTCTTCAGGAAAATGGCTCATGTGTCTTCAAGTCTTCCATTATTCTGACACTCCCCCTGTATCAACCTAATTCCATCTGTTTACTCATCCTTCTCTCCTTACCTTCTGAGAGTCTTTCTCTGTGACTACACAGTCCATTCATGCTCCTTTATCTAGACCATTAGTCTCATATCACAACAACCCCTGTCTGTCACTAGGTACCGCATAAGGGCCCAATGTGTGGTATCAACTCATGCCTGTGAACACTGACATCTAATCTTCTATTGCAAATTGTTACTGATTTGCCTATGTGAACCTAGAGTAATATATATATATATATATATATATATATATATATACCTGTATATATATATATATATATATATACCTGTATGTTTCATTTATAATGTACCACTGTATATTTATTTTATACTTATCTTTTACCTCCTTGTGGTAACTCTTTATTTTCATTTTACAGAG
Source organism: Neoceratodus forsteri (assembly GCA_016271365.2). NCBI lineage: Eukaryota > Metazoa > Chordata > Ceratodontiformes > Ceratodontidae > Neoceratodus > Neoceratodus forsteri. Next base: position 742,477,676 of record CM028133.1, on the reverse strand, counting down.
AATATTCCTCCTGTATGCTGCATGACTTGTCATTTCATATTTGTACCATTATGTATTTTATATCCTGCACCCTTCTCCTCTAAGGTTAACCCTGAAATGAGTAGAGACTCATTGAACTCTTCCTAGTCAAGCTTTCTAAATAAATGTGAACACATATACAAATATTGGCAGTTGTTCCTATGGTATATCAACCACTAATTATAACGAATGAAAGATTCATTGTCGCAAGGAATAGCTGATGCTGAAAGATGTAATTTGGTATCCTACCTGCCAGTGATAAGCTTGCAGAGAGAAGAAGGTGGACAGGGTGGCCGGAGTAGTTGGAGTTGATGTTGGTTTTGGAGTAGGAGTAGGTGTTGGTGGCACACAGTATGGCTTGGTTTTGTCAAAGATATACCAGTAATCAGCCATGCTTGAACAGGAAGATGCAGTTTTACCATTTGGCATACGGCAGTCCTCTGTTCTGCTGTTTGAACAGGTACCTTAACAAAAAAGAGATTGAAACCACATTTATTTTTAAGATCTATGTTGTACTTGAAATTGAATTATTCTGTGATCTGTAAGTCAGGCAGAAAAGGAAAATAAAGTGGACATCCTTCACACTACTATACAAACAGCACTGAGGAACTTTCTTGAAAGAGCCACAGTGGTCCATGGTGGGCTAATGTAGTATCCATGCTTGTTCTGTTTATTGATAAATAAGAAGCTGCAGTAATCATAATAAATGTGTCTTTTGGCATATATTACTATACCATACCATATTGCATATGCAGGATATTTGTGCACAAAAAAGTATAGAATCACCAAGCAGTGGTAGTGTTAGGCACATCTGATTGACTTTTTTTGACTAGGTCATGAAGGTTGTTGATCAAAGGACAGGTGGTGGACAAATAGTATCTGGACTTTGTCAGAGGCATATACTCTGTCTCACATCAGAAAATGTATAAGAAGTTGAGGTGCATGCTGGTGAGGGTCAGCAGCAGAAAGAAGGAGTGATTCTGTCCCTGTACAGATCCACGGTGAAGTCACATTTAGAGTACTGCATGAAGTTCTGGAGCCCATTTGAAAGAGGACAGAGCTCTTGTAGGTTGAGATGCTGCACAGAAGGGTAACAAAATTAACTTAGGGAGCAATTAAAGCCCCTACATGGAGAGGCCTGAGGACCATCAATATTTAAAATAGTTATATAGCTACAGTAGAGCAGCAAAAAAAGCAGATTTGAACAATTTGTGCTGTTTACTGGTGTAATATTGAAGTCTAATACAGAAGAAAGTGTTATCTTTAATTTTATATGGCAATATACAGTGGCGTGAAAAATTTTGCCCCTTCCTGATTTTCTCTATTATTGCATATTTGTCACACTGGATGTTTTCAGGTCTTTAGACAAAATATAATATTAGATAAAGGGAACCTGAGTGGACAAATAACACTTTTTTTTTTACTTATTTCATTTATTTAATGAAAAAAGTTAACCAACACCAACTGGCACTGTGTGAAAAAGTAATTGCCCCCTAGTTAAATCAACCCAATTAAAGGGATATTTAGAGTCAGCTGATTGAACACAGCCAGGCTTGATTACAGCCAGCCCTGCTTAATATAAACCTCACTTATTTTGGCCCTTACCATCAGAGTCACATTGCCAGGACAAAGATTCAACAAGCACATTATACCATGATCAAAGGATTTCCTGAAAATATCAGAAAAACATTTTGTTGCCTCTATCAGTCTGGAAAGGGTTACAAAGCTATTTCTAAGGCTCTGGGACTCCATCAAACCACAGTGAGAGCCATAATCTCCAAATGGAGAACACTTGGAACAGTAGTGAACCTTCCCAGGAGGGGCGGCCTGCCAAAATTACTCCAAGGACGAGTGTAAAATCATCCAAGAAGTCTCAAAGGATCCTAAAACAACATCCAAAGAACTGCAGGCTTCTCTTGCCTCAGCTAAGGTCAGTGTTCATGACTCACAATCAGAAAGAGACTGGGCAAAAATGGGCTTCATGTGAGAGAGTAGCAAGGCGGAAACCACTGCTAACCAAGAAGGACATAAATGCTCGCTCTCATTTGCAAAGCACCTGGATGATCCACAAGCCTTTTGGGAAAATGTTCTATGGACAGATGAGTCCAAAGTGGAACTTTTGGACAACATGGATCCCATAATGTCTCAGTAAAGCAAACACAGCATTCCACAGTAAGAACACCATACCAACAGTCAAACATGGTGGTGGTAGTGTGATGGTGTGGGGATGCTTTGCTGCTAAGGACCTGGATGACTTGCCATAATTAAAGAAACGATGAATTCTGCTCTGTGCCAGAAAATTCTTAAGGAGAATGTCCAGTCATCCTTCCGTCAGCTGAAGCTGAAGCGGAGTTGGTCATGCAGCAAGACAATGATCCAAAACACAAAAGCAAGTCCACATCAGAATGGCGAAAAAGAAGTAAAATTAAAGTTTTGGAGTGGCTTAGTCAAAGTCCAGACTTAAACCCAATAGAGATGCTGTGGCAGGACCTGAAACGAGCAGTTCATGCTCGAAAACCTACCAAATGTTACTGAATTAAAGCAGTTCTACGAGGAAGAGTGGGTTATAATTCCTCCACAGCGATGTGAAAGACTGATATTGAATTATAGGAGGTGTTTGGTTGCAGTCATTGCAGCTAAATGAGGCGTAACCAGTTATTAAGTGTAAGGGGGCAATTACTTTTCACACAGTGCCAATTGGTGTTGGTTAACTTTTTTTCATTAAATAAGTGAAATAAAAAAAAAAAGCAAGTGTTATTTGTTCATTCAGGTTCCCTTTATCTAATATTACATTTTGTCTAAAGACCTGAAAACATCCAGTGTGACAAATATGCAATAATAGAGAAAATCAGGAAGGGGGCAAATACTTTTTCACACCACTGTAAGTATGACTCACTCATATCTCCTTTTTTCATTGAAAGTAAACATAAAGGAGATCTTACAAATGTGTGTTGGACATGGTAATTGCACAAGTGAGAGAGACTAATAAACTATCACATGACAAAATCACAAGTGAGCTATGTATGTTTCCTTGTTGAATGGATCGAACAAATCAAACTGCTAGAATAGTCTTACATATAAAGACTCACAAAGACTGAAACAGGTCACATTTTCCATGTCTCACTCTGAAAAAACTGTACTATACCTGCACTATACCAACATTAGTAATTCTCACAGTCTCTCTCCCTTTTACATACTTTAGAACTTGCATTTCATAGTGTCATAGTGCATGGGGGTATGATTTTGGTTTGTGTGCCAGAGTGCATGGTGGTATGGTGTTGGGTGGTGTGGTGCGTGTTGTGTCGAGTGGTGTGACAGAGTGCATGGGAGTATGGTGTTAGTTTGTGTATCAAAGTGCATGATGGAATGATATTCAGTGGTGTGATAACATGCATGCAGTATGGGGCCAGTGTTGTGACAGCATGCATGGGGTGTGGTTCACCCCTGAGATGTGTGGAAAGTGGTGCTGCTGAAATATAACCCAATATGTGGGGATTGAAGGGGAAGGAGGGCTGGTGACGTTTATGCTCAGGCTGTGGAGGGGGGGCATGTGATAGTTGTACCCGGGCAGGTGAGGGAGGGCAAGTGATTGCTGTACTGCTGTACTGTGACCAGGGAGAAGGGGCTGGTGACTGCAGCACCCAGACTGGGGAGGGAGAGAGGGCTGGTTACTGTTGTATCTGGACCAGGGATGAGTGGCTGGTGACCTTTATTCCAGGTCCATGGAAGGAGGGCATAAGACTGCTATACTAGAGACAGAGAAAAAGGGCTGGAGTCTGTTGTACCTTGGCAAGGGAGTGGGGGCTGGTGACTGTTGTACTCAGACGCTGGAGGGAGAGTATGGGACTGTTGTACCTAGTTCAAGGATGGAAGGCAGATGACTGCTGTACTCGAGCTAGAGAGGAAGAGCTGGTGACTGTTGAACCTAGGCTGTGGGTGGGTTGCTGGTGACTGTTGTACTCAGGCTGGGGAGGGAAGGAAGAAGAAGAAGAAGAAGAAGAAGAAGAATCAGTATTTATATAGTTCTTTTTTATACAAAGTGTATCCCAAAGTGCTTTACAATCAATGCTCGACTGGTATTGAATTCACTCAATGAGGGCAATAAACTGCTGTACTTGGACCTGGAAAGGAAGGACTGGTAGGTTTCTGTTGTACCTAGGCTGTGGGTGGGTTGCTGGTGACTGTTGTACTCAGACTGGTGACAGAAGGAACAAGAAGAAAAGAATCAGTATTTATACAGCTCTTTTTATACACAGTGTATCCCAAAGTGCTTTACAATCAATGCTTGACTGGTATTGAATTCACTCAATGAGGGCAGTAAACTGCTGTACTTGGGCCTGGAAAGAAAGGACTGGTGATGATTGTACCCGGGCTGGGGTGGGGAGCCTGATGACTGTTGTAACCAGGCTGAGAGGGCTAGTGACTGCTGTACTAAGACCAGGAAGAGAGAGCTGGTGATGGTTGTAACCAGGCTGTGGGGGCCGATGTATGTTTTATCTGTGTCGGGGAAGGAGGACAGATGACTACTTTACTCAGGGCTGGTGGGGTGGTGGCAGGTGAGTGCTATACATGGGCCAAGGAGGAGGACTGGTGACTGATATTCTCTGGCCATGAAGTGAGAGCTGATGACTGCTATTGACGGGCCATGGAAGGAGTGCAGCAGACCAGACAGAGAGTGAGGGCAGGTGACTGCTGTATCCAGGCCAGATAGAAAGGGCTGGTGACTGTTGTACCCCAGTGCAGGGTGGCAATGAGGGCTGATAACAGTTGTACCCAGTCAGATAAGGGGAGCTGGTTACATGTGTACCTAGACAGCAGAGACTAGGACAGTTTCTCTGTACCTTGTAGGGGAGGAAGGATGGTGAAATGAGTAGCCGGGCTGTGGAAGGGGGCCATATGATAGTTGTTCCCAGGCCGGGGAGGAAGGGCAGGTGACTGCTGTACCCAGGCCAGGGAGAGAGGGCTGGTTGCTATTGTACTTTGGTAGGGGAGGGGTGGATGATGACTGCTGTACCTGGACAGGGAGAGAGGGCAGTTCACTGCTGTACTTGGGTCTGGAAAGGAAGAGCTGGTGACAGTTGTACCTGGGCCAGGAGTAAGGTTAGTGACTGTTGTACCTGGTCTGGGGAGGGATGGCAGGTGATTACTGTACCCAGTTGGAGATGGAGTACTGCTGAGTGTAGTAAAATATTCAGAGAGAAAGGGCTAGTATCTAATGTAATCAGCCAAGAAAAGGAAGGGCTGCTGATGGTTGTACCAGGGTCGGGGGGTTGGTGACTGTTGTACTCAGGTTGAGGAGGATGGGACGGTGACATATGTACACAGGCCAGGGAGAGTTGGCTGATTAATGTTGTGCCCAGGTCTGGGAGGAGTGGGCTGGTGACTGTTATACAGTACATGGTCCAGGAAGGAAGGGCAGGTAATTGTTGTACCACAGCTGGGAAGGATGACTAGTGGCTGGTGTACTCAGACTGGGTGGTGGTTTGCCTCCTTTTTATTTGCAGCTATGTGGCAGTGCTGCTGCAGTTTGTTTGCAGACACGTGGCGCGTGCCTCCATTAAGTCTGCAGACAGGTGGCAGTGTGCTTCCATTTTTTTTTTTTTAGTCTGGGTCTGTGCCTCCATTTTGTTTGCAGCTAGGTGATCGTGCATCCATTTGTTTGCAGTTCGGTGGAGGTTCTGTACTCAGACCAAGGAGGGAGGTGGGTAATATGTGTCCACAGGCCCGGAAGGATAGCTGATCACTGTTGTGCCCAAGTTCGGGAGGTTGGTTGGTGACTGTTATACAGTACTTGGTCCAGGAAGGAGGCAGGTGATTTCTGTACCACAGCCAGGGAGGGAGAATTAGTGACTGCTGTACTCTGGCAGGGCAGTGGTTTACCTCCTATTTGTTTACAGCTATGTGGATGTATTCCTTCATTCTGATTACAGCCAGGTGGTGATGGCAGTTTACTTACATTTTGTTTATACCCAGTTAGTGGTTTGCCTCCTGTTTGCAGCTGATGGCGGTGAGCCTCCAATTTTATTGCAGCTGGGTGGTGCTGTACATCCATTTTGTTTACAGCTAGGTAGAGGTTTGCCTCCATTTTGTTTGCAGCAGGGTGGAGGTGCGCCTCCATTTTGTTTGGCACTGGTGGCGGTGAGCATCTATTTTAATTGTAACCTGTGGTGGAGTGCCTCCATTTTGGTTGCAGCAAGGAGGTAAAGCACTATCACGGGTATGACTAGCTACTCAGGATGCATTAACACACTGAAGGGTTGTGAAAAAGCATCCTGATGTTATCTGATCATAACTACACAGTTTTACACGATACACTGCTATTCTCCTTTTCTGTGCATGTGAGCTGATGCTCAGAATTGCATTCTATATGCTGTTATCAAGCATTTATTATGTAAGCGTTAACTCAGGTTACTGTACTGAGGTAAATCACTATACGGGTATGACCTGATAACATAATGATGCATTAACGCACACTGAAGGGTGGTGAACATGCATTCTGATATCATCTGATCATAACCAGAGAGTGTTTTACATGATACACTGCCATTTTACTTGTCTATGCATGTGAGCTGTTGCCCAGAATTGCATTCACATATGTTTTTGTTAAGCACTTATTATGTAAGTGCAACTTTCAGGTCACTGCACTAAGGTAAATCACTATGCGGGTATGACCTGGTAGCATCTAGCACCAGAAATGTGTGGGTGACGGGGAGAAACATTACTTGAGACAGTGCAAGGTCACATGAAGGAATCCTGCCTTTGGTGGGTCACAATAAGGTGAGACTGTCATGGGAGGCAGGTCATTATGGATGAAAGTGTGAGCAGAGGATCCATTCATCTGGGGTGTGTGTGGTGGGGAGGTCTTCGTTGACTTAGGCTGTTCAATGTTTCCAATGTAGAATTCTACATCTTGTGAGTTGCAGGGATGTGGGAAGGTCATGGGAAGTTGGTCAATTGGGTTGTGTTAAAAGTGGACCATCTATGGTGGTCAAAGAGGCCTTGGCCGTAGCAACTTGCCCATGAAGACAACTTGATGCCAGAATCAAGAGTCGGCCGTCTAGGAATCAGAAGAGGTCTTCCACTGTAGCAGCTTGCCCTGTCACAGACATCAGTGTTGTTAGGTCAATAGACCTTAGTGATCATAGCGAGCTAGCTTGTTTAGCTGACACTTGGCTGTGACTTTACAGTTCTATTGTCTAACTTACATTTTTATGTTGCTTGCACACATGTGCAAGAAACATAGTGCCATCATCCGAGTTTTCGGAGGTGTGTCAGCCCGTCTTCCAATGCAGTCAGCGTGTTTGCAGGTGCGTCTCCAGTTCCCAATGAGTGCTGCAGTTGTCTATGACATGTCCAAATGCAGTGACATACAGTTGAAGTGAGAGCTCGCTTCAGTGAGCAGGCTTTCTCCCCATGCACACACATGCGCAGCACGCATATTCGTGCGTTGATCGCCTCCCCATGCACACACCTGTGGCGGCCATGGGGTGCCCAATCCCCGCCGGCTCCACGCCCCCAACAGTTGTCCAGGTGCCACGCCAGAGCCCATTCCCAGCATGGCAAAAACTGTTATAGCCAACAGGGTGCCCAATCCCTTGTCGGCTCCAAGACTGCATGCCCCTGCAAAGCTTTCCCGGTGCCACGCTGGGAGCCCACCCCAGTGTGGCAAATCTTATTTTGCCGGCGAAGAGGTGTCCAATCCTCCGTCAACTCCATGTCCCCAAACAGCTTTTCCTGCTGCACACTGGGAGCCCACCCAGCATGGCCAACTTCCCGTGTCATGCCTTCTTAAAAAAAAAACCCAGAATAAAAAAAAAAAGTCCTCAGTCTCCTCACCCTCCCACAACCTGCAGCCACCCATCACCTTGCCTCCCCACACGCCTCACCCATACTTACCCAGAGCTCGCCGCGATGATCATCGTGTGGACCGGAACATGTCTGCACTTTTCAAAGCCGATCGGAACTGAGGAAATGCAGCTAAGCTGTATAATGGGATAGATAAGGTTTTTTCAACTTTGTTGCATATTTCAGGCATTTTTGGGAATTTTGGCCCAAATTTTCAACATGGGGTTTTTGGGACCCCTCCTCATGAATTCTTGCACCGTCATGGCGTTAATCGGGCCCGAAGGGGTGATTTTGTGGTCACTGCGTGAAATCACCTTTCGGACTGATTACGCAGCGGCCCAGTGTTCGTAAGGTGGGCTCTCAAAAAGCCTATGTTGAATTTGGTGAAATTCTAAAAATGATGTTTTCTGGCGATGCATTGCGCAGTTCCTATGCAGCGCTCATAAGTTTGTCGATTTGCAATATTTTCCTCAGATATTCAACATTGCCATTTTACCACACCTCCTTATGAGCAGTACAGCTGTCATTTTTCACATCCTGCCCAAAACGTGTTTCGCTTCATGTGAGCGCACAATGGCGCAGTCAGTGTGAGAAATCAATGTATGGACACATTAAGAAAATCACAGTGACACTGTTCATTGCAGAGGTCTTAAATGGCTATGTTGAAAATTTGGTGAAAACATTCCAAAATGACTGTTTTACGAGGCGTGCGTTGCGCAGTTCCTCGCTTAGCTGTAAGTTTACAATTTTCAATATTTCACTCCAGATTTTCAACATTGCCATTTTACCACACCCCTCCTTATGAGTAGTACAGCTGTCATTTTCACATCTTGCCCAAAATGTATTTCCGCCATGTAGCGCACAATGGCACAGTCGGTGTGCGAACTCAATGTATGGGACACATTAAGAAAATTACAGTGACACTGTTTATGAGCAGAGGTCTTAAAATGGCTGTGTTGAAAATCTGGTGAAAAAATTCCTAAAAATGACTGTTTTACAAGTGTGCTTACGCAGTTCCTCACGCACTCTGTAAGTTTAGTGAATTTTCAATATTTTCACTCCAGATTTTCAACATTGCCTATTGTACCACACCTCCTTATGAGCAGTAGCAGCTGTCATTTTTCACATCTTGCCCAGTACGTGTTTCTGCCCATGTAGTACAATGGCGCAGTTGGTGTTGCGAACTCAATGTATGGGACACATTAAGAAAATCACAGTGACACTGTTCATGAGCAGAGGTCTTAAAATGGCTATGTTGAAAATTTGGTGAAAAAATTCCTAAAATGACTGTTTTATGAGCGCGTTGTGCAGTAGCTATGCACGCTCGTAAGTTCGCGAATTTTCAATATTTGCACTCCGATGACTTCCAAATACCTAAACAGCACACATAGAAGCAAGCAACATCTGGCATTGACAAATGCTTGTCTTTATACTATGTTGTCCCTTCCCTGCTAAGGAGCATTTTTGAGTGAGGGGCTTGTCCAACCCATGTGTCCTCATATTTTCCAGTAGATTCTTGAATTGTGTGAAGCAGTGGGTGAAGCATCTTTCCTGAAGACTGTGTATTAGAAGGATTTAAAGGGACAACACTTGAACTTGACACTGCCAAAGTACCTGAAATTATTCTCTGATTTCTGCTGCATATAAACTTTTGTAAGACTGTCCTGCAGCCTATATGTTGGGGACTGTGGTGCAATCTTTGTGGGGGTAATCCATTCTGAGTTACAGAGGCCAATCTGTGCAGCTCGGGTACAGACACATCCAGACTGTGCAAATTTTTCTCGCCTTTTCAGGACCAGTGGGGGAATGCCTGAAGTCCAGAGATGCAGTGTCCAATGTCTGGAGGTGCATATGTTCAGTATCAGAACACCAGAGGTCCAGCGCCATCAGACCAATGGGGTCTGGGGGTCCACTGCCAGAAAAACAGAAGTCCGCACCCACAGGCTAGTGTCACAGCACTTCAGTAACCATGGTTGATCACCAACAGTTCATTGCATAGAATCAGGACCAGGATATCAGGGTCAAGAGTGGACCATCTAGAGTGGTCAGAAAAGGGCCTTTGCCACAGCCACTTGCCCCAACTCAGACAACGTTGTACACCGGGATCAGTAGTGGATCATCTAGGGTAGTCAGAAAGGGCCTTCTCCATAGCTGCTTGCCACAATGAAGACAACTTGGCATCGAGGTCAAGAGTGGACTATGTAGGGTGCTCAGAAGAGGGCCTCTGCTGTAGCAGCTAGCCCAGTCACATGCATCCTTGGTGCCAGGGTCAAGAATGGACCATCTAGGGTGTTGAGAAGAGGGTCTCTGCTGTAGCAGCTAGCCCCATCGCAGACATCTTTGGTGCTGGGGTCAAGAGTGGACCATCTAGGGTGGTCAGAAGAGGGCCTTGGTCATAGCAACTTGCCCCAATGAAGATAGACTTCACAGTTCCATTGTCAAACTTACATTTTCTTTATACTATATGTACCTCCTTCCCAGCAAAGGAGCATTTTGGGCGAGGGGGGCTCTTTCTAACTCATGTGTCCCCATATTTTCCAGTAGATTCTTGAATCGTGTGAAGCAGTGGGTTTAGCATCTCTCCTGAAGACTGTATAATAGAATAATTTAAAGGGACAGCACTTGAATTGACACTGCCAGAGTACCTGAAATTATTTTCTGATCTCTGCTGCATATAAACTTGTATGAGACTGTCCTGCAGCCTGTATTTTGGGGATTATGGAATAATCTTTGTGGGAAGAATCCATTCCGAGTTACATAGGCCAATCTGTGCAACTCGGGTGCAGACACATCCAGGCTCTACAAATTTTTTTCACCTTTTTATGTCCAGTGTTGGAGTGCCCGAGGTCAAGTCACAGAGCACCTGAGACCCCATGGCAGAGTGCATGAGGTCCAGTGGTTGAGTGCCTGAAGTCCGGAGATGCAGTGTCCGATGTCTAAAGGTCCTTATGTCCAGTATAAGAATATCAGAGGTCCAGTACCAGAGTACCAGTGGGGTCGGGGGTCCATTGCTATATGTCCAGAAGTCCACACCCACAGGCTAGTGTTCAAGCACTTCAGTAACCATGAACACCATCTTGTTTCAGGCCATATGACCAAAGGCATCATAGTCATTTGCCCATTATATGGCTTGTTTAACTCCTCCACTCCCCTGACAAGTATTTCTGTCTATTTTATGCCATTACTTCATGGATTTAGTGACATATAGAACATAGTGCCATAGGTGGTACACCCCAGGTCTGAATTGGTCACAGCAGTGTTAGTGAAGTACGGTACCCTATTTGAGATAAACTGCGGTTCAGAAATTATATCCAGGCACCTGTATCTATAACAAACAGCTAAACATCACACCTGTTCAACATTTCACATGTATTTATCCATGTAAATAAACAAAGGGTGTGTTTTGTTACTGTAAATAACTAGAAAGTGGCCACCATCATGTATTGGGTCATATCACCCAAAGCATTAAGTCATTTGCCCATTCTATGACTTATTTTACTCCTCACTACACTAACAAGTGTTTCTGTCTATTTCCTGCCATTACTTCATTGATTTACTAACATATAGTACATAGTGCCATAGGTGGTACACCCCAGGTGTGTATTGGTCACAGTCATGGTAGTTGGGTATGGTCCCCTATTTGAGATAAACTGGGTGTACAATGTAACATTCCAAATCAGAAATTATATCCAGCCACCTGAGTCTATAAAAAACAATACAGACATCACAACTGTTCAACATTTCACATGCATTTGTCTAAGAAAATAAGAACAAGCATTTGTCAATGCCGAATGTTTGCTTGCTGGCATTGGCAGTGGTAGTGTAGAAGTTACAGAGCAGCGTAATAGGAATGGCAGTGAAGTATTGAACTGAAGCCAACCCCACCACCACCCTGCAGAGAGTGACAGGCATTGGGGTGTGCCTTTGGGTCGTCAGGCATAACGGCCACACCATTTCACCACACCCCACCCTGCAGACACTGACAAGTGTCACGGTGTTCCTTGGGGTCTTTGGCCCTTATGGCGCACCCCATTCCATTAGGAAATACAGTGAGATGGGTGCAGTATAGGAGAATGGGGTGAACATTGGGGCCGAAGAGTCCAAGGCATATCTCATTGCCTCTCACTGGCTGCAGGGTGTGGAATGGTATGAGCATTACAGGCAAGAATCCCAAGTCACACCCCTGATGCCTGTCATTCTCTACAGGGTTGGGCATTATGGTTGAAAACCCTAATACCTCAGGTTTTCACTGGTATTTTCACTCCAAATGTTCAACATGGTTTTTTTGTGACCCCACCTCATGAACAGGGGGAATATCAGTTTGTTAGCCGAAAGCTGCTTATGCACAGCGACTATGGCATTTAGCACCACAGGTGCAAAAACATTCTGAACAGGATGTAAAAAATGACAGCTGTACTGTTCATGGGGAGGTGTAAAAAATGGCAATGTTGCAAATCTGCAGTAAAAATATTTAAAAAAATGGTGAAGTCACGAGCGTACATAGAAACTGTGCAACGCACACCCGTAATATAATTAGGTTGGGGATTTTTTACAGCAGATTGTCATCTCAGGCATTTTGGTGCCTCAATCATGAACAGTGTCACTGTGGTTTTCTTTATCTGTCCCGAACAATGATTTCCCACAGCGACCACGCATCTCTGCGCTGAAAGTGTGAAAACACACTTCGGCCATGTTGTGAAAAATGACAGCTGTACTGTAAATAAGGAAGTGTGGAAAAATGCCACTGGTGAAAATCTGGACTTAAAATATTACAAAGTCATGAACTTACGAGGGTGCGTGGAAACTGCGCAATGCTCACTCATAACACAGTCATTTTATGGACTTTTGTCTCCAAATTTTCAACATAACCATTTTAAGACCTCTGCTCATAAATAGTGTAACTGTGATTTTCTTAATCTTTCCCAAACATTGCTTTCGCACACCAACAGCACCATTGTGCTCTACATGTGCGAAAACACATTTTGGGCGGCATATGAAAAATGGCAGCTGTGCTGTTCATAAGGAAGTGTAATAAAATGGCAATGTTGAAAATCTGGAGGAAAATATTAAATTGCAAACCTATGAGCATGCATAGGAACCGCACAACACACGCACGTAAAACAGTCATTTTTAGGAATTTTTTCACCAAATTTTCAACATAGCCATTTTAAGACCTCTGCTCATGAACAGTGTCACTGTGATTTTTTTAATGTGTCCCATACATTGATTTCTCACATCGACTGAGCCATTGCGAGCTACATGGGTGGAAACACATTTTGGGCAAGATGTGAAAAATGAGAGCTGTAGTACTCATAAGAAGGTGTGGTAAAATGGCAATGTTGAAAATCTGGAGTGAAAATATTGAAAATTCACAAACTTACGAGCGTGCGTAGGAACTGTACATCGCAAGCTCATAAAACAGTCATTTTTTTGGAATTTTTTCACCAAATTTTCCGCATAGCCATTTTAAGACCTCTGCTCACGAACAGTGTCACTGTGTTTTTTTTAATTTGTCCTGCACATTGGTTTCGCACACCGACTGCACCATTGTGCGCTACATGGGCGGAAACACATTTTGGGTGAGATGTGAAAAATGACAGCTGTACTACTCATAAGAAGGTGTGGTAAAATGGCAATGTTGAAAATCTGGAGTGAAAATATTGAAAATTCGTGAACTTACCAGCGTGCGTAGGAACTGCGCAATGCACACTCGTAAAACAGTCGTTTTTTGGAATTTATCCACCAAATTTTCAAAATAGGCTTCTTGAGAGCCCACCTTATGAACACTGGCAGTGTCATTTTGTTAATTGGTCCCGAAGGTGATTTTGCACAGTGACTGCGAAATCACCCTTCGGGCCCGAATAACACCATGACAGAGACAGCATTCATGAGAAGGGGTCCCAAAACCCCCATGTTGAAAATTTGGTGCAAAAATTCCAAAAAATGCCTGAGATATGCAACAAAGTTGAAAACCCCTATCTAGCCCATTATACAGCTTACCGGCATTTCCTCATTTCGCGGTCGGCTTTGAAGATTGCAGACGTGTTCCCGGTCCACCGAAGATCGTCACGCTGGACTCTGGAGGTAAGTATGGGGTGAGGGGGTGTGAGGAGCAGGTGCGCAGTGGGTGGGTGCGGGTTGTGGGGCAGGAAGACTGCTTGGGACCGTTTTGCTTTACAGGTTAAAAAAAAACTGACATGGGGCGTATGCCATGCTGGGGTGGGCTCCCAGTGTGGCAGAAGGACAACTGGGGGCATGGAGCCGGCGGTGGATTGGGCACCCCGTCGGCCATAGTATTTGTTCCATGCTGGGGTGGGATCCCAGCGTGGCACATGTACTCGGGGGAAGAGTGAAGTCGATGGGGGGATTGGGCACCCCGTCAGTGATAACATGGGGGAGAACGGTGAAGCCGACGAGAGTTGGGCACCCCGTCGGCTATACCATCAGTTGCCACATTGGAGTGGGCACCAGCACATGGCATTTGGAAGGCTTTGGAGGCGCAGCACAGCGGCGGGGATTGGGCACCCCGTTGGCTATACAGTGTGTGCGTGGGGGCACGAGTATGCGTGTGTGCTTGTGTGTGTGTGTAGGAGGAGCTGCACATGAGCAGGCGATATCTTATCACTGCTCACAGGCGTAGCTCCTTTCAACTGTATGCCACTGCATTTTGGAGCTTGTCATGGACAGCTCCAGCATGCGCGATAGGCTTACAGGGAAACCACGCCTGCCAACACACTGACTGAATTGGAAGAGGGTGACACACCTCCAATCTCGGATGATGGCACTATGTTTCTTGCACATGCGTGCAAGCAAACATAAAAAGGTGTGCTTTGTTACCGTAAATGACTAGAAAGTGGCTGCCATCTTATTTTGGATAACGTGACCGAAAGCATTAAGTCATTGGCCCATTCTATGGCTTGTTTTATTCCTCAATATCCCTGACAAGTATTTCTGTCTATTTTCTGCCATTACTTCATGGATTTAGTGACATATAGCACATAGTGCCATAGGTGGTACACCCCAGGACTGACTTGATCACAGCCATGGTAGTGAGATATGGTATCCTATCTGACATAAACTGGGAGTGCAGAGTAACATTGCAGATCAGAAATTATATTCAGGCACCTGTATCTATAACAAACAGCTAAACATCACACCTATTCAACATTTCACATGTATTTATCCATGTAAATAAGCAAAACTGTGTTTTGTTACTGTAAATGACTAGAAAGTGGCAACCATCTTGTTTTGGGTCATGTGACAGAAGGCATTATGTCATTTGTCAATTCTATGGCTTGTCATACTCTTCAACAACCCTGACAAGTATTTCTGTCTATTTGATGCCATTACTTCATTGAGTTAGTGACACATGGCACATAGTGCCATTGGTGGTACACCCCAAACCTGAATTGGTCACAGCCATGGTGGTGAGGTATGGTACCCTATTTGAGATAAACTGGGACTGCAGTGTAATGTTCCGGATCAGAAATTATGTCCAGACACCTGTATCTATAACAAACTGCTAAATATCACACCTACTCAACATTTCACAGGTATTTATCCATGTAAATAAGCAAAAGGTGTGTTTTGTTACTGTAAATTACTAAAAAGTGGCCACCATCTTGTTCTGGATCATGTGACCCAAGGCATCAAGTCATTTGCCCCTTCTATTGATTGTTTTACTCCTCAACTACCCTGATAAGTATTTCTGTCTATTTCCTACTATTTCTTCATTGATTTAGTGACATATAGAACATAGTGCCACAGCTGGTATACCCCAGGTGTGAATTGATCACAGCCATGGTAGTGAGGTATGGCCCCCTATTTGAGATAAACTGAGTGTGCAGTGTAATGTTCCAGATCAGAAATTACATTCAGGCACCTGTATCTATTAACGACAGTATAGACATCACAACTATTAAACATTTCACATGTATTTATCCAAGGAAATAAGCAAAAGGTCTGTTGTGTTACTGTAAATGACTAAAAAGTGGCTGCCATCTTGTTTTGAGTTGTGTGTCCCAAGGCATCAAATAATTTGCCCATTCTATGGCTTATTTTGCTCCTCAACTATGCTGACAAGTATTTCTATTTTCTGCCATTACTTCATGGATTTACTGACAAATGGCACACAGTGTCATAGGTGGCACACCCCAGGACTGAATTGGTCACAGCCAGGTAGTGAGGTATGGTACCCTATTTGAGATACATTGGTGGTGCAGTGAATCATTGCAGAACAGGAATTATATCCAGGCACCAGCACCTATAACAAACAGCTAAACATCACACCTATTCAACATTTCACATGTACTTATCCAAGTAAATGAGCAAAATGTGTGTTTTGTTACTGTAAATGACTAAAAAGTGGTAGACATCTTGTTTTAGCTGATATGATCCAATGCATCAAGTCATTTGCTCATTTTATGGCTTGTTTTTCTCCTCAACTACCCTGATAAATATTTCTTTCTATGCCGTCCCATTGGCATAGAGGATCAAGGTGCTGGACACCACAACTCACACCATGCCAGAGACCCAGGTTCTAGAATGACCCCAGGTCATTGGGGGCCAGCAGAGGAGGAGAAGGATTGAGCATCCAATTGACTGCTGTCCTTCTCCGGGTTGGGGGATATGAAGCTGCCGGTTCACTGGTGGCCTCTAGCGGAGGCTGGGGTTGATGCATCGGGCAAAGGCAAACCTAAGGGGGCATGTTGAGGCATGATGCAGGGAGTAGTGCATGCAGAAGCATACATGCTCCATCCATTGGTGCCATTACACACCTCACATGAAGGGGGGAGACCAACACAGGGAAAACAGCACTGGTCACAGTGGCTTGATGGCCATCTCCGTGGGGGGGGCACCCAACTGCGAGGGCATTGTGGCTCATTAATGGATCCAGTCCTGGTGGCTGAGTGGGTGGGGCTCTCTCCCACCCCACCATGAGGGGCAAGCCATGGGGGTAGAAGCTGAGGGCCTGAATAGGAGCTGGGGTCCTTGGGATGGTGGCTGGAGGACTTAGGATGCCAGGACACAGGTAGGCAGACTGGGGCCAAGGGAGAAAAAGGACTAAAAAAAAAGTATTTCTGTCTCTTTCTTACCATTACTTCATGGATTTAGTGACATACAGAACATAATGAAATAGATGGTATACCTCAGGTCTGAATTGGGCACAACACACATCTTTGAATAAAATGCAAACAATCTACGAAAAGGCATAATTTACGGTCATACTTGCATATTTTTTTTTATAAAACATATATTTTGTTGCTAAACCTGTATTTTGAAACTTAGAAGTTTCCTCCGAATATTCACTGAAGGTCCTGGTCAGTGAGCTAATACTATTAGAGGGTATGATGGTGGCCATCTTGGATTTGATCATGTTACAATTATGTCATTTCCATACTATCGATGTATGGCTAAATTGAAAGAATAATAATTTAGGAATTCAACAATATACAGTTTGTGGGGGTTTGACTCAAAAAACACATGGAATAACTGATCAAATCCTAATTGACCCAATTACAGGAAAATGCCTGGCATTTATCATTATGCTATCGACATTAATTGGGTTAAGGTTAAAAGACTTGCACAACATCACACATGAGAGCATTTGGGCTCTGTTGAGGTTTGCAACTGTGATCTCCCTAGTTTCCTTTCCAGTACTTTAACTGCTATACCACATTGTATTCTTATGGCTGGAAGCAGTCAGAAGCAGTATAAACTAATTGTTAGAGAACAGAGCTCTGAGCTTGAATAACCAAGTTTGAAGTCCATTAGCATCTCCTACTCAATATTTAACCATCAAGAAGTATTTTAGTCTTTCTCTGACTAACTTCTTCTCTTGCTTGACATTCCTGAGTTTGCCTTACCCTCTATTTATTTTCCTCTGCTCTAAACCACTGACGTGTGATGATTAAATTCATGGCTTGTAAATTGCTTTTGGACTCAAAGTACATAAATTGCACTTTATAAAATAAAATTCCTACCTCGAGCCTTAGAATAAATGTAAACATATATTCACTTATCTTCATTCATCATATTAAAGCTATTCAAAGTGCAATAAGCAAGGTACCACACTGCCCTTCTGTGTTGTAACCAAACTTGCTGAAAGGAAGCTTCACAAAGAAAATCATTCCACTGAAGGAGATATAAGCTTCTATTTCAGGTATTTCAACAATTGTGTTAATTCCAGAGGAGGAAATCTTTATACCATTCGTTTGGAAAGCTGGAGTGATTTTCTGATTGTCAAAATACACCTAAACAAATTTAATAAAATGAAAATAAAATGAAGTCATTCAAAATTCATGATTCATTGGCTAACTCTTATGTTACTATTAAAAAAGTGCAAAATAACCCCAAAACTTTTGTAATAAGAAGTCTCAACATTACCAGGTTGGTAATTGCCTTGTTGATCACTATCTGTGTTAACACCACAGCTGATGACCCATAAAAAATTGATAGGGATCGTGGGCAAGAAAGTCCATCCTGTGCATCGCAATAGTAGTTATCAATATAAATGCGGAAGTTGTCAAATCTTGGTATTATTTGTTGCACCAGAACGTAAGTACAGTTGCCTTGGAATGTGTAATATGTTCCATCAAAGGTAATGTAATGAGGATCACCCCATCCACTACAGACACCTAGCAAAAAAAACACAAATTCCTGAAAGTTTTTTTTTTTTAAGTAACGTTAAACCTGTGAAAAAAAGGCAAGGCTTTATGATATTTCTCCTACATAACTACCTACCTACCTACCTACTAGTCAGACAATAAATAGAAACCATATGTAACTAAAGAATACACAATGGTCTAACTCAAAATATGCACTGTGTCTCCTAGTATGATGAGACAAAACAATAACTCATGCGTGGCAACGTCATAAGTAGCTTAAGAAAGTCTTGTTACCTTACAAGTGGAAATAAATGTGATTTTTTTTTTTGCCAGCCCATTGTGTATTCAATGTATGTAACAACACTTTTTGAATCAGCTTTTTGTGTAAAGATTGTTAAGTCTTTCTATTATTTTAAATTCTGGCTTTAGTGCTGCATTGTCTCATAATGATGTTATCAACATTGTGGTAGCTACTCTCTGATTGTGTCTATTCTGTGCAAAGGTCAAGGAAAGTGTGACATACCTAACCTCTAGATAAATGTTTTTAAGAAGGTTAGATAGCTTAATAAACATATTTTTGAAGGAAAAGGTATTACCAATGGTGCTGTATCAATATTTATAATATTTAGAATGTTGAAAGCTGGCACCTGTATTCAGAGCTACAGGTGCAAACTTTGTCATGGTTTTAGTATCAGGGTTGTGCAAGCAGTCATGTACTGTAGATTTTGTGATGCTGATTACAGTTTTTCATCTGAGGTATACATCAGAAAACATTTCACAAAACTTTCCACATGAACATGTTGCTGAAGTTTGCTTTTTTTCCTCAGACATTCTTATCAGAACAGCCTTTTTGTGCTCATCTGAGATTTTTTCTTAATTCTTTTTTATTTTTTTTATAATGACAATCCAGTCTCCCCACCTTATGCAGATGCCAACAACCCATTACTGTGATTATGCTCTTAGGTCCTCTTCTTGACAGCATTTGTTAAAGTCCTTCTTAACACACATTATGTAACCTGTTTTCCAACTTCAGACTCTTATAATTTGCCCTCCAAAAATGATCGATACTGCAAATAGTACTGTAAACATGTACATAATTTAAAATGAATGTTTATCCTGCCCCATTATGTGTATATGAATCATTTTTGTTTAAATCTGTGAGCAATGTTTTGCTGATGTAGTTGCTTTCAGAGACCCTCTTGAAAAATTAGGAAATTCATTTCAGTGTGGATAGTCCAGTGTGCAAACAGTCAATGTAAAATTAATAAAACCATCATTTGACATGTAACATTAGAGAGGATATGTTCCTCCTGTGGACAATCCAACAGTAGAGGCAAATTTATAGAATGAGGAAAATAGAAACAAAGAAGACTGAGGGCAGAAAAAGATGAGGGATTTAAAAAGCCTATGTCAAGAAGCAGTTTTCATTATACAACCATGAACGAAAGTCAGCTTGTCACTATGTCCAGTTTTCAAAGTTATAGCATAGCTAAGTCACATTTTTAGCACTGTGACTTAGTTATGTTTAGTTTGTAAAGTTAAGCTGTAAATGTGTCTGAGCACAGTTTACCGGCAAAATGTATCCTGATCTGTCATTCACATCTGCTGTATGTCTAGCATTCATTTTACCCAAAAACTGGCTGTAAAGTATGACAGAACAGCTGAAAATGCAGCAGATAAATCCAACTTTTGAAAATAACTCCAACAAGATAGAACATGGTATAGACAAATTAGATCAGTCTCTGATGTTAATATAATCAGGCATTGCACATATTATGGCATTTAAAAATCCTACAATAAGAGTTGGGTCCATTTCTGACTTTTGAAAATTTCACCTGATGTAACTAGGAGTTATGCCCATTTTTGACTTTGAAAATTCCACCCATATAAGTCCATCAAGGCTGTCCTGATGCCTCACATTGTAGTACTCTGAATTTGTCCTGTCTGAGTCTGATCTCTCTGCTATTCACACACACTCCTAATAACCACCTTAAAATGAGTCACTGTGTTTGGCAGACTATTTCACCCATTCACCACCTAATCTGTGAAAAAGTACTTATTGATGTCCTGGTTTTCCCTCTTTCCAGCTTGAGATTGTGCCCACTGGTGGATAAGCTGTTCCTCAACTAAAACAACTCTGAGGATCCTCTGATAGGACACAATATAGTGCAGTGGTTAAGGGCACTCAGCTGCAAACCTGGAGACCTAGGTCTGAATGTCATCAGCACCCACGTGCATACTGTGTGGCCCTGAGCAGTCAAATAACTTCCTTGTGCTCCCAGATTGCACCTGGAAACAAGATGTGGCTTAGTGTGCCTTCCTTGGTTAAACAATTTCCCCTTTTCCTTTTACTCTATTGTACCCCTGTATGTACTGGCATGCTTCTGTCATATCTACTTTCTCTCATGTCCTCCAAAAAAATACATATTGTGACTTTCTAGATACACCCCATAAGACCTACCCAACTGTCCCTGGATTCATTTTAAAACCATTTCCCCTGCCCTTCCTGAGATGATGTCTCCAAAATTGCACAAAATACTCCAAGTATATTTGATCAGGTGACCTAAATAGTGGAAGGACTACCTCTCTCCTGTGCTGGATGAAGGCTGACTGGTGTATTCTAGCATCCTGATTGCCTTCCAACATTTTTTCTACATTGGGAAGAGGTTTTCTCAATATTTCTAAATTTCAATTTCAGGTCCATTCTTACTTTGAGTGTACCATCTTCACTCACTGATGCAGTAATCCATATGGATATTTCTACAACCAGTGAGCATTAACATACATTTCATGGCACTGAGTTTTAATTGCCTAAAAAAATCTCTTCTCTAGCCTCTCCACATCCCTCTTCATGCTGCTAATTACCTGCTCATTATTTGCACCCCACAGAGTTTTGTGTCTAAAAAAATCTGCACTTCCCTTTAACTGTTTCCTGATATCACTTATGTACATTTAAAGAGCAGTGGCCATAACACAGACCACTGAGGCACCCTTAATAGATACCCACCTACCATCAGAGAGCTTACCATTTAAGACCACTCTCTGAGTCCTGTCAATTAATCAATTCTCAATCCATTAAGTTTGCCAATACTTTAATTACTGGTCACCTGCCTTTTCAATCAACCTCATATAAGGCATGGAAAACAAAGGCCTTACTGAAATTTAGGTATAGCATGTTGACTGCCTGGCCTTTATCAACTCTTTGCGTCATCAACGTAAAAAACAATCAAGTTTATTTAACATAACTTGTCTGTCATAAACTCATGTTGAGTCCTGTCCACAATCAATTTTCTTCTAGGAATTTAGTTGTCCTATGAAAATTGCCTCAACTAACCAACCTGTTAGTCCTGCTCCTCGCTTTACCAAAGACCCAAGTTCAGGATCAGACTTGTGTCATTCAGGTGCCAGACAAGGAGGAAGGATGGAGCACCTTAAGGACAACTATCCTTCCTCAGAAGATGGGATGCTGCATCCTGCTACTGTACTTCCACCTTGTGGAGGATATGTGGTATTTATTTATTTATTGGAATCTCGGATAATCCCTTTGACCTAAAAGCTCATTTACAAAGGTTCTACATTGTAAGGCAATAGACAAGGCACGTAGACATTACAAAACAGATAGGGGTATATTCAGCAGGCAAGTACATTTTGGTACATACAGATACAGATTCAAGCAAGTACAGTTAAAATACATCAGGTAGGAGAGGTCAACTTTATTGCAACAGTACTAAGAACATACCTAAAGTGGACAAGCAATTTATAATGGTAGCTGAACTTTAGGGCATGCAGGTTGAGTTATGGAGGGCCAGAAGTGGTGGTAACCAAAGGAGGGGGAGGACAGAATAGAGGAGAGCAGGGGAAGGGTGGGGGCAGAGACAAAGGGGATGACAGAATAAGGGGGTTGAGCAGTCAGAGAGGTGGGATTGAATAGGAATCTACTCAGGGTTATGTAAACAGGTGATAGGGCAGGGCTGGGTAATGTGGGGAGAGAGAGGCAAAATGTTTTAAAGTGGGGTGCTGAGGTGAGGGGGAAAACGGTGGGAAGTGGTTAAAATTGGGGGGATTAACATTTGTGAAGAGAAAGCAGGAAGGCGGGGGATAAAGAGGGGACAGGGGAGTAGGTGCTCAGTTGGGTCACACCAGGCAGGGGAGGAAGTGGGGGAATGGGCGCTATGCAGGACAGATAAGCTATCAGTAACAGTAGGATTATGCACAGGTGATGCAGTCACAGTTACTAAGAGTGGCCAGGTACTGTAGCAGCTTGGCCTTAAATGGGCGTAGTTTCATTTCTTCAATCAGCTCAGAGTTAAGGGAATTTAGCCAGCAGGGGGCCCTGTATTTGAAGGATCGTTGCCCTAGTGAGGTCCGGCAGAATGGGATAATGAAGGCAGCTTTACTTGACCCCCTAGCTAGTCTGGAGAAAGAGGAGTTTCTTAGCAGTTCTCTCACTCCAGGAGGAGCAAGACCTAGAGTGGATTTTTCAGCTAATAGACAGACTTGGTATTGAATTCTGCTATTCAGGTTTAACCAATCAGAGCTTGAGAATAGTTCACAAGTGTGAGTTAAATGGTCCACACCCAGGACTAGTCTGCAGGCTTTGTTTAAGACAGTCTTGATTTACAATACATTAATATGTCATGGGAGCACAGCGACAGGGAAAGGCCCAGCTGCCTGATGCCACTCATGCATGCATGCCCTCCCAGTGCATACATGTACATCATTGCACATGCATGTGCATCACTGCAGACTGGCACCATCATGATAAACACAGGAGAAATAGGAAGAAGTCCTGCTCCTCCATCACACCAGTACCTCCTACAGCCCCACACATTACTGAGAAGGCAGGCCACTCACTACCATCATGTGCCTGGAAAATTGTTGGATAACTAGTAAGTCAATTAGAAGGTCATTGATGGGGCTGGGTGGGGTGACTTCAGGTGAGATGGGTGTAGGAAAAGTGATATGTAAAAACAGTTGCCTCTAGAATGTTTTCCTAACATAGACATTGAGCTAACTGGACTACAGTTTCCTGGGTTCTGCCTTTTCCTACTCTTGTACTGGAGACCATGTTCACCAACCTCCAGTCCATTGGTACTTTCCCTATTGATACTGATTTGTGAAACAGGTTTGTCAAGAGTGCTGCTAAGGCCTGCATTGTCTCTGTCATCAAGTTTGGGTGCATGCCATCAGGCTCTGGGAACTTGTTATACTTTCAGGTCCTTCAGGCCCCTTAGTACTCTCTCTTCAGATATGTATGTCATCTCTAATATGCGACTAGCTATGACCCAAAAGTTTATCCTACTGTCCAGTACTAGTCCCGTAGCTTTTAATATGTCTGCTTAACAAAATTACAAATTCAGTATGTTTGCTTTCCCTTCTCCACATACTCTTTTTTCATAATTTCTAAATTCACTTGTTTGTCTTTTCCCTCATGTACATGAAGGTCTTGTCATATTCCTTGACATTTTCTAGTTTCCTTAGCTCTTTGCTTTGACCTTTCTAATGACCAGTTTCCTTCATTTAGCTTTCTCTGTACATTCCCCATTGATCTTATTTTTCTATAATATGTGAATTCTTTAAGATCTCTATTTTTCCTGGATTTTACCCTAAAACATGTCTCACAAGCTATACTGGTTTCCTATACTTGTTTGCATTACTAACAAATTCTGGGCACTTTTGGGTTGCCTCTAATTCATTTATTGCTACTGTACCTACTTTCTTTTATTACTGTCTAACCTGTGAATGTTTTTCAGCAGCTCTTTGATTAATTGTACATTTTGTCAAAATCAGGGTTGCTATAATAGGGGACCACAGTTCTTGAGTTCATTCACTGGTAATCCTGCACTATATTGAGCTTTATAAAAAAAATGAATTGCAAATTCTGGATCAGACTATTAACAAGTGAACTAAACAAGTGCTGTATAGTTTAGGCCGTTCCATGTCAAAACAGCACCAGCAATATGGCACAGATGAAAATAGTGAGGCAAAAACAGCAAAAGTAAAAACAGCGATCAGCCCTTCAGTGTGGACCATGAAACTGAAACCAGCAGCTGCAGTTTTATTTTTGTTTTATTTTTGATTGGTAACACCAGCATGGTGAGTGGTCTGTTTTTCACTTTTAAAAAGAAAATAATCAGACTTAAAGTGTCAGCTACATCAGCAGTTTCTATAGAATGTGACCTATCAGAACGTGTTTTTTAAAACGAGACAAACCTTGAAGCCTAAAGGGGTTGACAGAGTCCCTTCAAAGCTAATTACTAAACTTTGAATAAAGATCTGTGGTTTGTATGGTATTGTTAAAGACTGTGCCTATATTTTTCCACCCTGATGGCTCAGCAAGAGGGCTATATGGTACTATGGATGGAGTCAAGGTTAAGAGGCAAAACTAGTCTTCAATTTTATGCTAAATGGAGATGGAAGTACCATAGCATATATAGCTGTCTGTCCTAGGAAGCAGTGTTGTTCAGAACCATCTGTGGTGGATAGAATACCATTGCATGCTTTGGACCTGCTCCATTGTGGTATGACGGTGGTTAGGAGAAATGACCTCTGCTAGTGGTGACATAGAGCATGCCACATCAAAAATGTTAACATGAACATATACAGTGAAGCTTGTCAGGAGCAATCCCAACTCTACAGAATTGTGCAGTACTGTTACTGCAGGGAACAATGCAGTTTTAATGGGAGTTAATCCCTTTTGTCATGCAGGGAAACTGTGACACTAAACTTGATCCTAGAGGGCTTCACTGTGCAATAACTGATTGACCTGCAGAATGCAAAGGGAAAATGTATGAGGGAATAAGATGACAGCCACCACTCATGGTAGTGAGTCACTCCTCCAACCAGGCCCTCTCATTCTCGATTTGGTTGGTCCATGCTTGCCTCCTCCAAAAAGCCTTATAAAGAGGAAATCCATAAGGGTATATGTTAATCCTGGCAGATGAAACTGGAATACTTTATTGGGATAACACTCCCTGGCACAGCAAAGTATGCAAAAAAAAAAAAAACTGCACCAAATTGAAGCAAAGGGTATTAAATTACATTCAGGGAAGCAAAAGGGAGACATACAGCAGGAGTATAACCACAGTAGAAAGGAGGAGGAATGACACAGAAAATTTTAAATATACAGTAGGCAAAGGAAGGAAGAAAAGTTCATGCTAATGTTGCAGTACAATAAGTTTGAGTTGCAGTCTTTTAGGATTCCGTCTGAAGACTGAGGTGCTACCCATTTGTACTCACCTCTGGGTTGCAGACAGAGGTTGATGGATTCAGGGGAAACCAGTAAGGGTAAACATGACCTTTTCCCTACCTAGGGGCCAATAATTCTGCTCCTACTCCCCGAAAGAATGCCTAGGCAGAAGCAGAGCAGATAGACTTTGTAGGATCAGGAAGGGTGGGGTGGCAGGAAGTGTCCATTCTCCTCATCCTATACTTCTACATAAATCCTTCACTGGACTGGCGGGCGAGATCAGCTGCAAGGAGGAACCCATCACAGTGGAAAGGGTGGAAGTGGAGCTCCTCCCAAGGAGGCAGAAAAAGGCTCCAGCTGAGGAGAAACCAGCTACTGGTAGGGGACTCGATTGTTAGGTGATTAGACTTGGGAGTAGTGGGAGAAAGGGAGAGAGGCGAAGTGCCTGAGAAATGATTCAGCCTGGAGGTATGGAGAGCATACACAGATTATCATTAGGCAGCAGGAGATGGGGAGCTATACTTCATTGTCCACTTGAGCTCAAAGGATCAAGGAAGGGACAGGATAGTGGTAGTGCAGGGTAACTTTAGGGGAAGGGCCTTAAGCAGGTAGAATGTACAATGTTTTTTTCTGAGGTGTTACCTGTGTACAGCTGGGGAGATGCAAGGGTTCTCCATGCATGGGCATTTAATGACTGATTGAAAGCATAGTGCATGGAGGAAGCCTTTGGATACATTAGGGACTGGGTGCCAGCATAGGAGACTATGGGCCTCTCTATGGAAGATGGCATGCATTCTTCCAGGAAGTCAATTGCATTCCTAAGTAGAGGTTTAAATGCTGCTTTGATGAGCATTTAAACTAGCTTGGGGAGGCAGTAAAACAACAAAGGGAGGCAAAAAGCACCACCACCCAAAATAAAAATGGAACAGGAGGGAGGGAGGGCCCAGGGGGAGAAAACTCCACCAGAGCAAATACTGCAGAAAGACAGGGATAAGGACTAGGCAGAAGACAATGGGGGTAAAACACATGTAGGAGATGGTAATAAATTGAAGAGACAAGGAATGAGGAAATTAAAAAGGTAGGAGGACAGGCAGGGGAAGCTTCAGGGAAAAACATAGTCAGGAATGGGGTGGGATGTAGGGCAGTAGACAAGGGGTGGGAGGAAGGTGGGTAGAGTCATGTGCACCAATACAATGAGTCTTGGAAACAAAATTCTAGACCAGGAAGCCACCATGGCAGATGCTGACCTGGAGTTAGGAGCCATAATGGAGTTGTGTTACACTAAACGTCATGACTGGGGCATGTCCTTACCAGGCTACTCTTTGTTCAGGAGAGGCATGGCAGGGAGGATAGAAGGTGGGGAGGAGGGGTAGTTCTATAGGTGAAGGAAGGAATCCAGACCATAAACATACAGTGGAACCAGGAGGAAAAGGAAGGGCTGGTGGTGCTTGGGGATCATTCTGGAAATAGTCTTCTGAGCTGCTATCTATACTGGGAAGTGTATAGGCCTCCAGCACAGGGTGAGGAGTTGGATACAACACTTAGAGAAGCCGTTTTCAGAATGGTAATGTTCAGAATGGTGAGGGGGTGGTGCTTTTAATTGGTAACTTCAATCTGCTGGTTGTGGAGAGAAGACTTCCAACTGCAGCTTCTGCAAGGAGTAGAGCCATACTTGACTCCCTTCAAGGGAATGTTCTCAGGCAGCTGGTCAAAGAACCCTTTAGGGATGGGCAATGCTGAACATTGTGCTTACAAAAGGAACAGCATTGCAGACTTCACAATAGGCAGTTTCCTGGGAATTAGTGATCACTGTATGGTGTGGTTTAACATTAAGATTGAAAGAGGACAAGGGTCTTGGACATTAGAAAGTCAGATTTAAAAGAAATGACTGACTGCCTTAAAAATTGCCTCAAGGGGGGGGTTGCTGGGGGTGGAAGTACAGTGGTCAAAAATAAGGGAGTGTATAACTAATGCAGCTAACCTCTGTGTGAAGGAAGTGAGCAAAATCAGAAGGAAAAAGAGACCATTAGGGCTCTCTAAGGAAGTGGCAAAGGTGGTGAAGGAAAAAAGGATGGTATTCAGTAGGTATAAAAAAACACCAAAAGAGGAGGACAGGGAAGTGTCATTAGCAAAATAGAGGGGAAGTAGACAACGTGGTGAGTGGACCAAAGGTGTAGACAGAAAACTGAACTGCCAAAGTGGTCACAATAGAGGACAAATTCCTTTAAATAAATAAGTGAGAAGAGGAAAGCAAGGGGAGGGATAGTGAGGTTGAGATGGGTGCAAGGGAGAGACTGTGCAGAAGAGGACCAAGAAAATGCAGACATCCTGAACAAGTACTTCTTCTCAGTCTTCACAGTAGAAGGAAAAGGGACAGATCAACAAGGAGTAGCACAAGTGGGTGGGGGGATTAACAGAAATCCATGTTTAGAAGAAAAAGTCTAGAAGAGACTTATAGATCTGATGCTGGACAACGGTATGGGACCAGACAGGATACATCCAAGGATTCTATAGAAACTCAAGACAGAGCTGGTTGCCTCACTGACCACCTTGTCCACCAGCTTTCTGGATAGGCATGGTTCAAGAAGGTTGGAGGAGAGCAGGTGTGGTCCCTCTGTACAGCAGTGGCAGCAGGTAGGAAGCTAACAACTATAGGCTGGTCAGTCTTACATCAGTTGTGGGGAAATTAAGAGAAACCCTGCCAAAGGAAACACTGGTTGAGTACCTTGAATCCAGTGGTCTACAAGACCACAGGCAGCATGAATTCATGGGTGGGAGAAATGCCAAATAAATCTGATGGATTTCTTTGACTGAGTGACCAAGACATTGATCTGGACAAGGCAGTGGATGTGGCCTTTTTGGACTTCAGCAAGGTTTCTGACACTACTGCACAGGAGACATAAAGAAACTGAGCATTGTGTGGGGCAAAGTGGTGAACTGGGTTAGAAATTGGTTGATTGATGGGAGGCAGAGAGTGGTGTTTAAATGGCACTCACTTGACTGATGGAGGAGGACCAGCAGGGTGCCACATGAAGCAGTGCTGGGACCTACCCTCTTCAATGTCTTCATAAGTGAAACTGCTGAGATTCTGGAAAGGAAGGTATGTCTTTTTGTAGAAGATACCACATTCTGCAGTAGGGTGGACACTCAGGAGGGGGTGGAGAGAATGAGCATGAAAACTCAAGATGTAGTCTAAAGCAAGGCAGTTGAAGGTCCATACCAGGCAGTGCAAAATCACATACTTATGGCATAGGAACTCATGCACTGAGTATAGGATGGGAGATACTCTGGGTCACTTAACTGGAAAGGAACCTTGGAGTTATCATTCCTGATGACTTTAGGGTGACAGGGCTGTGTGGCCAAGTCATGGGGGTATACCGTTAGGGTAACCTGTGATGTTGGAGCCTGAACTAAGGCACAGTCAGGAATGGCGACGAGTTATGGGTGAAAGCCCGAATGGTGATGGGGAGGGTAGGGTGACTGGATGTGGTTGGGTGGGTGAATGCATCGTCAGTATGCCGCTATATGTACACATGCACGGGGGGGCACGAGCACGGCGAGCGTGGGCTGTGAGTGGGTGGAGTGGATGTAGGGGGTGGAGCTGCCGAACTGCATCGTGGCATTGGGGGTTGGCCTGCAGTTGTGGTGGAGAAGGTACTGGATTCAGGTCCAGGTGCTGGTGCGATTTTATTGCGCACTGCCCGAAACTTAAATTTTTTTGCTTTCCTCCCCCTCCAACATGCACCGCTCTGGAGTTCAGAATCCTTTAGTAGGGGTGTGTGTGGGAGGCAAAGTCCCCCTCATGGGGGTGTGTGGGGGACACAGCCACCCCCCCCACACAGAAAGCGTGATAACACAGCTTGCCTTTATCACATAGAACCTACCGTTAGGATGGTGATTTAATACTGATGCCATCATTACAGCAACAATGGGTTGTTGAATGGCAATATTGCACCCTGGGCTTTACAATCACCTGGGATTTACAGTACTTACTGTTTTGGTTGAGTACTGGCTGAGAGCAGGTGGTGCTGTGAGCATCTGAGTCTCTTGTAGCTTTTTTACTTCCATCAACCTTGGTGCGACTGCAGAGTTGGTTCTATTAAGTTGGGGATATGGGGCAGAGTCCCCTGCAATACTCTAGTTTGGAGTTTCTTGTTATCTGGGGTAATTCAGGATCTGCTTCGGTGTTTGGAATCTCTGTTGGGCAGTGGTGTTACCTTTTTGCCCTGGGTATGGTTCACCCATTTTGTGGCACAAACAGATTGGCTGCTGTGGTGTTTGGCACTTGAATAACGCTGGTACTGTAATTGCCATCAGCAGGATCTTTGTTGCACTGACATGGGTAGGGCTTGTGAGATGCAGGGGATCATAAGGAAGGGTACATTAAGAGGAGGAAGGAGGTGTTGATGCCCCTGTATTGACTGCTGGTGAAACCTCACCTGGAATACTGTGCCCAGTTTTGGAGGCCACACCTCAGAAAAGACATAGACAGGGTGGAGGAAGTCCAGAGGAGGGCAAATAAAATAAAGCTGGGGTTGCATGAGAAGACATACAAAAAGAGACTGAGCGAGGTCAATTAAGACAGGCAAAGTCCACAAAATTTGCTCTGCAAAATAATTTGTGAATTTTAAAATGAAATGCAAAACTTCTCCTGTGAATTTCACGTTTCGTGGCAAAATTCATGGCGAAATTCATGCAATTTGCACAAAGTCAAAGTTTGTCAGATCAGGGGAGGTTTTGTGAAGCTGGCAGAGCGTGAATTTTTAGCATCTGCCTGAACTCGTGGGTGAAGTTTTACTTCACCACATCTCTAATCTTAACATGTACACCCTGGAAGAGAGGAGAGCAAGAGGTGGTGTAACCGAGAGTTGCAAGGAGCTTAGAGGTGTGAACAGGGTGCAAGATGGACACTTCCTTCAAATGAGGAGGAGTACCAGGATCAGGTGGCATGCAGTGAAGCTGGAAGAGGGGAAAATTAAAAGAGATGTGAGGAAATATTTCTTCACTAAAAGGGTGATACATGCCTGGAACAGTCAATCAGCTGAAATAGTGGTGGTAAAAACAACAGGGGGATTCAGGTATGTATGGGATAGACATAGGGTGTATTAGAAAACAGGCAGGGAAGAGGGAGGGTTGTTGAAGTCCTGTTAGGCTCTGTAGAGACAGATTAGACACGAAACATCTGGACAGGCTTAGTTGGCAAAAGTCAGTTGTTGCCAATAATTTCTATATTTCTATATAAATTCACCAAATCAGCCTACAATGACACTGCCTTGAAGGGTGTTATACAGTACATTTGCTGTAGTAATGCTTGTAAGTTGGCAAGTCATATTTGTCCTCTGACAGTACAAAATCTTTCAAATACTTAGGTGCAGTCTTTGAACATGCCATGAGAAGAATAATTTATTTATTGAAATTTGTTGACCAGGTTGGGCCACTGAGACAAGTGTCCCTTATTCAGGGATTTAAATCCCTTCCAATGACCAAATCAAGTCATCAAATACATCTACAGTCTATATGCCAAATATGCAGATCACCAGAGTTAGGACTGATTGAGTTACATTTGTGTGACAAATTTAAGTTAAATTGAAGTCTCAGCATCTGAATGTAGCATTTACAGTGCAAGTGCTTTTAAAATTTCTGTCTATACATGAGGCTCTTCAATCATGCCACCAGTGCTCTTCTAATCTACACTTTCAGCTAATCTTTTGTGCCATGAGAATGTGAAATATTTCAGAAGTGTGACTACTGAGTTGTGTCTTCCACTCCTGTACCACTCTTGGAGCACCAGCAAATATACAAAAGAAACCTCTTATAGCAGGCAAGCCATAATTTCTGTTATTTTTGTGGAAAAAAGAAATTGAATTGCGGGGATAAGACAAACTCCATCATCTGTTATGTATAAATGTTTTTATGGAAACATTGACTATATATAGAATAATGCATGGAGAAGTGTGCTTTATGTGGATTTTATGCACCCTGAGGTGTGTGATATTTTTGCCCTCGGGATTATTTGGGCATCAAACACTGAAGGGGTGCATAAAATCCCGAGAGAACCACATATCTCCATGTTTTATTTTTTATATTTTCTACTTTTTGGTGTTTTTTGGTATAAATTGTCTTTTTTGTTACTTTGTGAGAGTGACTGTTACCGCTGACAAGCTTGTCTCATGCTGAGTGACCAGCTGTATAGCACTTGTAAACATCCAGTGCAAGGACAGTTTGTTCAGTGTTTTTTCTGGTGATGCTGAGGTACTGTTCTGCCATATCACCCCTTGCTGTCAACACTCAACTGCAAAACACAGAAAAAGACCATTATGGCGACATTCACGATAATGGTTCTTTACCTGTGTTTTGCCTTCCCCCAGTGTTCTGCCCCCTCCCCAGACTAACTCTGACCTGGAGTTGGAATCCTAGAGTCCAGGGGGATGTGGGGGGCAGAGTTCCCCACAGAAAACACCCATGCAAGAGGTGGCGCAATACCTGGGTCGGTATTGTGTTGTCACTGTGGGGGAGGTTGGCATTCTCGCCGATGAGATAACTTGGTGCTTCCCTGTTCTGCCCGTAGTTTACGGAGCCCCATAAACCACATATGTGGTTTATGGAGCTGTTGGGCACTCACTGGCAGTGGTTTATAACCACTAAACGGTAAATATATTCATGTTAACCTTCCTGTAATGCTTTTAATAAGGAGAATCTATTCAACATTAAATAAATAAATATCACATTTGTCCTTTCTAACATCCTTCCCCCAGCAACTTCTGTAACTGTAACTGCTAGATGCAGTCCTTCATGGGGCCCTCTTAATAAGAGATGTTGCACAGTTTTACTGTTCTTCACTGGTGAAGTTCTTGTAAAGTTGCAAACATGCCTTTGTGAATAACTTTGTGAATTGCCCACTTCACCACTTTGCTACTTTGCATTGAGTTTTCCTGGGAAATGACACTTTTCAGGCACAGTTGGTGATGTTAAGTTGAAGTTGAAACTTCAACAGCAAATTTGCATAACTTTTTCTGAAAATTGCTACTTTGACTGCTAAAAACTTAATGAAGTCAGCATCATGCAAATGTAGCAAACTGTGAATTATTTCATTTCACCAAACAACAGGCCAGCACCAGGATTCAACTGTGGTGCTAAAAAAAGCAGAATTCAAACCTTGAAACATTTAAAGCACCTACAGAAAGAAACAAACTCTCACACGGTAAATGATAACATTTCTTACCATTTTTATTCTTCTCATAATGTAAATCAGAGCAAAACCAAACACCTATAAATGAGCTGCAGATGGAGAAAAACCCCATGGTTATGACCGAATACAGTCATGGCAAAGCAGGGAATCCCAAGCTTCCTCAGAGTGAATTGCACCACCCTTTAGTGGCAGTTTTTACACTCCATAAAATCAGTGAATTAACACCCCACAAAGAAAATGCAGTGATTTAAATCAAATAGAAATTGAACGCTAGATCATTATTAAAACAGGCACTGACTTAGAAGTTAGGCAATTAATTATCATCAAAAAACTCACAAATTTCACAACAAAAGACAATGCTGCCCTTAATATCCTTTCCACGAATAAGGTGGCAAGATAGTGTAGCATATATTTTAAAATACAGCATATGGGGGCTCTTAGTGATCCTTTTCTGAGGATAATTCTACACCAACCCCTTACGTAAATCTAAATCATGAGCTACAACACCTGTCCTACTGTGCAATAGACCAAGGCAATTATAAAAGCAGTGGCCAGTGATAGCACTGTCCACCAATATCCTGAAATATAATACAACCAAATATCTTTTAAATACAGTTAAGAAAAACTGCATAATGTAAGACATACAAAGCATTATGACCCAGATATTTAAAGGGGTTGTGCATGGTGTAACAGAGTTGCCCCAGTACAACCATGCATTGCACCCTGGTGGGATATTGGAAAGGCTGCCTGGTGCAGTGCAAATCTCGACACACCAGGGTGCAATGTAATTGTATGCAGCGCAGATGCAGGGGGCATGCTCATGCCTATAAAGCACATCCTGATATTCAGCCTGGGGATGTGCAGCACATATGCTGGTGAACCCTGCATTGCGCTGCATAGGGGGCTCTAAGTTGAGCCCATGAAAAGTGAGAACAAATCCCTGCCACCCACAGGTGGGATGCTGTATTGCAGGGTGTAACACAGCAGCCCAGCCATGGGTGGCCAACCACCCACCCAGAACACCATCCACAAGCACCCACATCCTCTGGTAGTCTAGTGGTACCCCTCCTCCTGATTTCCTGATAAATGTAAATGAAAACACCCCTGGTGGTCTAGTGGACCCACCTCCTGAATCCCCGGTCGTGGTATATGACTTCATTCACATAGTTGGGACTGTCTAGTACAGTATGCCCTGCAAGCCCATACTGTAGCTGTCATTCAGCAGCCGGCCAGGCTGTATGCGAGTAGGTTGCAGCCACCCGCTGATGATAGAGGTGGGAGCAGGGTGGGCATGGGGTTCTATGTGGATGGGAGGGGTGGGGGTGCCACTGGATCACCAGGGAATTGTATTATGGGGTTTTACCATGATCGTGGCAATGGGCTGGGGGTACCACTAGACTACCAGGGAATATTAATACGGTGAATAACCAGCACTTAGAGACATGTGAGGTTGTGGGGTACCACTAGACAACCAGGGACATTCAATGAAGACATGTCAGCGATCGTTGGGTTGGGATGGGGAAGGGTCCACTAGACTACCAGGGAATGGAAACCTATACTTATACCATGATCGGGGCTTCGGGAGGGGGGTCCACTAGACTGCCAGGGTGTGTTTTCATTTACATTTGTTGGGGAATTGTGAGGGAGGGTGTACCACTAGACCACCAGGGTATGTTTTCATATACATTGACTGCGATCATGGCTACAGGGCGGGGGATGCCCCGGGACCCCCACTGTGCACACGTCAAGTATGCAGGGTGCCAGGCACAATTCACCAGGCTGCCCTGTTCAAGGCATGCAAATGGGGCCATAATGACAAGCAAATGGCCCCATTTGCGCCTTGCATATAGTATGGCATCATTTTAATATCCTCCACTGAATATCGCGGGTGCTGTGTCAAGCACAACTGTGTTTGTACTGGTGCATCTCTGTGCTCCCTAGCTGTGACTTTCACCAGTGTAGTGCCACTGCATCATGCGCCATGCTCCATGCCACATCACCATTGAATATCACCTAGCCCCAGCAAGATCCCAGCTGCGCTGCGCCTGGCTTGCACCACTACCTGGCACAGTCTGAATATCCAGGCCTATATGTATTAAAAGGACTGCATTCATGGAGAAGTATGATAAATAAAATAATCACAAAATACATAGGGCAACTAATACTATCTGTGACATGGTTGTGCCTAGTTTATTACCAGTACAGAGTAATGGGGATTCCTGTTTGCCCCATCCTTCTATTGGTACTTTTAGCTGTGGATAATGCATGTATTGTAAACATATTAAACAGGCTAAAAGTTTCTGTAACCCAAGTATGGGTAAAAATATTGCACTTAGAGTTTTTATTAACTACAATACTCTAGGGGCTGGATATTCAAACTGCACTATTTTGTGGCACAAGCCCTTGCACTGCACAAAATAGTTGCATGAAAGGTGTGGCGAGGTGATATTCAAAGGAGTTGTGCTATTGAGC
This sequence comes from Neoceratodus forsteri, assembly GCA_016271365.2. NCBI lineage: Eukaryota > Metazoa > Chordata > Ceratodontiformes > Ceratodontidae > Neoceratodus > Neoceratodus forsteri. Next base: position 742,442,356 of record CM028133.1, on the reverse strand, counting down.
AACTCCTTTGAATATCACTCCCTGGCCACAGCCACTGTGCATGACGCAGTGGAACTTGCGCCACCGCCAAGTGAGATGAGTGGAGCATTCAAGTTGCGGTGGTGCAAGTACCATTGCACCATGTGCACATTTCCCATATTCAAAAGATGACATGCAAATGGGGCCATAATTCATGCAAGGCGCAGGGGGCCATTTATCTATTTACGGTCTCATGCGACGCGCTAATATGCAGGTGTGCCGATCCCCGAGACTTGCGCTCGGCGCCTGCCAGGCAGCAATTATCAGGGGATTCCATCATGGGCAAAGAAAAATCTCATCTCGACTGGCCGATCGTTATGTTAACAACCTCACCAGCCTCGGCTCAGGCACTGGGGCCATTAGCGCCCGGTCGGCAGCACAGAGTTCAACCCCTGTTCAGGTCCAGCACATTGTCGACGATGAGCGAAATCAAAGTTGAACACCCCCACATTTGCACCTGGTGACGCCTCACCACCACTGTTAAAGTTCACCACCCCACCACTCCCAGGCAGCCAGCGGGCAGCAGCATCTCCACCGCTCGTCACCGGCCAGCCTGCCGATACCGACGTGCTCAGGCCGCACACCCATTGGTGCAGAGCAAGAGCTACTGGGCGGCAGCCCTACTGGGCAGTCAGTCGGCGGGCGGCGTGTGTGGCAGGCTGGTGGATGCGCACCAGCCAGCTGCTGGGGAGTGGAGTGGTGGGGCTTATGGGGTGAGGGTGGGGAACACTAGATCACCAGGGATATGGTCTTGGGGGTGTTTCAACAGTTTGCAGCCCGCGATCGGGTTTAGCGGTCCACTGGACCACCAGGGATCTGTTCTTGGGAGGGTTGACTCTGTGCTGCCCACGATCGGGCTGGTGGGGTATTTTACAATTATGCTCAAGATCGGGCTAGTGGGGGTTTATTTGCTTATGCCACGACCGGCCAGTCTGGGGAGGGGATTTTTACGCTTTTGCCTGCGATCAGGCCAGTCGGCGGGGGATTTTTACACTTTTGCCCGCGATTGGGCCATGGGGGGGGGGCACAGGGAGTAGGTTGAGGGCCAGCCACAGGTGGCAGCTGCTGTGTTGCACCCTGCAATGCGGCAGCTCACCTGTGGGTGGCCCTTGACTTACTCCTTTTTTTGGGCTCAAAGTTGTGCAGGCGCAGGTTGGGGGTTGTGCCTGCACAACTCTGCACAGCCCGCTGAATATCGGGCTGTGCAGTTTATGCATGGTTCCTCCCCCTCCAGTTCAGAATGCATTCATTTGCATTGCGCTGTTGCTCAGCTTGTCTTGGGGAGGCAACTGCCTCCTGCTGAATATGGCAGAATGGCACACTTGATTTCTGCAGGCACAACCCTATTGCGCATGGTGCAACCCTTTTGAATATCCAGCCCTAGGAGTTTTATATCTGTTAACATGCAGTCATGGGCCATTTTATGTTGGGCACACTATGCAGCAGTTTAAAACATGGGTAAGAGACCATATGAGAGTACTACAAGTGAGACATGAAAGCTATGCCACACCAGCATGTTTAGAATAATCCTGGAGTGGATCATGATATTCAGTTTGTAGGGATTGAAAAGGTTACTGTGAATATTGGGGCCAGGGGAGACTGTGAGAAATGTATTGGAAGTAGGGAAAGTTATTGGATAAATGAACTTGGAGCTCAGGATGGAGAAGGTTTAAATGACAATACTGATCATTCACATTTTCTGTAAGGTATTGGATGTACTTGTCAAGGCTGAGGTGTGCATTTATTTGTTGCCCAATGCATTTTATGATATTATATTTATTATTCTTATCCATTAATGTGTTCTTTTTCATAATGTTTTGTATCTCTTACATCATGCTTTTTTCTTAGCTGCACTTTAAAATTATGTTTATATTATTTTGCAGGATGTGGGTGGGCAGTGCTGTCCCTGGCCCTTTTTTCAGTTGCCCTGGTCTAGTGCGTAGTAGGATAGGTATTTGTGGTTGGTGATACAAACTTATACAAGGAGGGGTGTTCAATTATCTTCAGAAAAGGAGGGGCAGGATCCCTTGCAGTCTGTATTTTAAACTGTGAACCACATTATTTTGTTACTTTATTCATGGAAAGGACCTTAGGGGCTGCATTGCCTTTTATTATGAAATCTGTGGTGTTTTAATGATGATAAATTGCTTACATTTTAAGTTGATGCCTGGTTAAGTAATGGACCAAGTGATTCATTCCTGTTTGATTTAAATCACCAGATTTTCTTTTGAGGTGTTAATTCACAAATATTATGGAGTATAAAATGGACACTAGATGGTGATGCAATTCACTTTGAGGAAGCTTGAAGTCCAAAAGCAAAATGTCAATACATGTGTTGGCTTTGCCATGACATCATTCAGTCATCACCAATGGGTTTTTATCTGTCTGCAACTGGTTTACAGGTGTCTAACTTTTCACTGTTTTACATTATGTGAAGAATAAAAACAGTAAGAAATGTTATCCTTTACCATGTGAGAGTTTGTTTCTTGATGCAGGGACTTTAAATGTTTCTTGGTTTGTGAATTATTTCACAGAGCAAAGTTGGCCAACTTCGCACACCTCTAATCATGTCTAAAATACGACATGTTGATCCTATAATAAGCCATCTGGCAAATAATTTCCCAAGACGTTGGGTGTTTAAAGCCATTTGTATGCTACTTCTTGATAGTAATTGGCCTGAAATATATTGCAATGAATTATTTTCCTTACACCATTCGTAATGGAAGCAACAGCCAGAGTTGTCATAAACTTTACTGGTGTTCGTTCATTTGCACAGGTGAGTTCATTCACGGTTGGGCATTTCACACTGTCAAGAACAATGTTTTTCCCTCCTTGGCAAGTTGCAATTGTACAGTTGTCTATTGACCAGGTTTCATTATACTGCAGATTAAAAAAAAGGAAAATATGTTATTATTTGACATTGTTCCACCAGTTGTTCTAACAAATGATGTGAGATAAGTCGCACTGCTTTTTATTATCCCCGCTGAATGCAAGGCTTCTGACAAGAAAACATTATTTCCATCCATGCCTGACACACAGTGTTTATACAATACTTCACTTTGTGTCAGTTTCCTGTAACATGACTGCCTGTTAGGTTTGGCAGTTGAATATAAAGTCTCTGTATGTAAGCTGTGACTTCACCCTTTGTCTAATAAATAATAGTCTTACTTGAGTTATTCAGAAGTTACCAATCTTTCATTTCCTTCTCATATTCTACTATAGAAACATAGCTTTCTAAATAATGACCCTATGAAACATCAGAGTTGAACCTGCGAAAACACTTCATTGATTACCCCTCACTGTCAGTTCTTAGAGTATTACTGAAAGTCCAAACACAGTTTTACTGAATCCATACAATCACAAATCTACTTCCATTTTTAGCTTACTTTCGTGGTGGATGGAGATTGGTACAGTCCAGAGGTGGAGTTGTTCCTATTGTTACAGTAGTTGATGTAGGAATAGTTTCTGCTCTTGTAGTTGTTATTTTTTCCGAAGTGCTTGTACTTGTTAGGCCTGTAGTTTCAGCAGTGCTGGCAGTTGATTCCTTTGTTGTAGTAGTTATTTTTTCTGAAGTGCTTGTTGTTGTTGGGCCTGTAGTTTCAGCAGTGCTGGCAGTTGATTCCTTTGTTGTAGTTGCAGGGGGTATAGAGTTTGTTGGAGCAATGGTGGTGCTGTGGCAATCCTCTACTTTTCTGTTCACCTCACATGTTTCACTACACCATGTATAGAAACACCAGCCAGCCTTATCTGTGTTGTTATATATGACCATCCCTTGAAGGACATAAATATATTGTCAGAGACCTGTAATTGTTGTGCAAGAAAATAGCCATATCTCCCTTTATAAGGCTGCCTAACTGTCAAGAAATATCAGTATTTAGGAGAGTCTCAGAAATTAGGGGCTATGGTACTGCCGTATATTATGTAGATAAAGTATACAGCTTTTACATATTTTGAATTTGCAAATTATTTTTTTTTTTGATTTATGGTTCTTTCACCTGTGGCATGTTATAATTCATGTATCTAAATTCATACCACATACTATCACTGTACTTGGGGGCCAGTTAATAATTAGAATCAGAAGACTGTCACTATCCTTCTTGCTAGAATGCCAAAGCAATGAAAGGTGCATTTGTAAACTCTTCCAGAAGCTACAAATTGATACCATAGAATGGATAGAAGTTGAATACACTGCAAAGTGTGATTTTGATTGTTTCTTTTTTTTATTGCAATAACCAGCAAAGGCTACAAAAGAAACATCACAAATAACTATGTTATCTCATTTTATACAATAGGAACAAAAAAAAATAGACAGAATCCTGCATTTTGATTGTCTGGCTGGCACCTTTTCAGCATTGTAAATCCTCCAGTGTACACACTGATAAGGGTGCCAGCCATCACTCAGCCACATCAGGAACTCCCTGGCAAATCCCTCCGTTCATCGCAAACACACCACTGCCAAGCACACGGATGGACGGCGAGATTACCTAGTCGTTAACCCGACATCCGATACTCCGTCGCTAGCCTCAAAACTTCAAAAAAAAGTGCTGCACCATTTCAGAAAAGTGATGCACCCGAAAACAAAAAGAAAAGAGAATGCAGTTCACTCTCTCTCGACAGCAAATAAGCTGAAAAATTTGTAACAGTAGTGGTGGCAATCAGCGATCCTCCGGCACATGCACAGAACTTGTAAAAAATTCCAAGCAGTGCATTCGCAGTAAAAAACAAACGAGCAGCAACTTTCAAAATGAATGGACATTTTAAATATTTTTTATTTGTACAAAAACAAACAGGGCCTTTGCATAAGGGGCCATAGAGGCCATGAGCACCAATGGTACACCTAACATCCCACCCTTCCACCTCTCCATACCTGTTTGGCCCACTTGTAGATCATAGTGAAATCTATTCTTGTAATCCCTCTTCAAGCTTCTCTGTTGTTCTAACTGCCTCGTGCTGAACTGTACTCTGTAACAGGTTTCTGAGCACCATAGACCCTCCTTCCCTTGCCCCACTCCCTTGTGTGCATCTGATTTACATCAGTTCTTGCAAAAATATGCCACTCATTGGCTCCTCCATGGTTGATTGAATCTGAAAAGACTCCCCTTTCAACTGTCTGTAATAGTTCTACAGGTAGGGTCAGAATATAAACATGAAACCAGATTTGAGGGGTGATCATCTTTTGAAGATGAACATGTGGGCCATTAGCATGGTAAACCCTGTATGTCCATTTTTTTCATGCTTCACCGAACCCTGCTCATTCCTTGCATGGGTAAAATGGGTTTACCAACTATGTGGGGAAGGACAGTGACCCCCCACCCGCACTCCATGAGGCTAATAGACTGCAATCAAGGGACTACTGCCTAATTATAGGCTCAGTAAGTTAGTGATGTGCCATGCGACTGTGAGTTTGGCCTCATGTCCCAACATACATCTCTGATGTCAATGAATTAATAAATCCCTGTTGTTTCTGAGATGCAATGCAGTCTGTCATAATGTAGGTTTCATTATATTAACTATCTCATATTTAAATTGATCCATAGTACATGGTTAGGGTTTATTATAGACAGAAAACCATGGCTTTCAAAATATTGTTGTAGGACAGTTCAAAGGTCAAAAAAGTTGTTGTACTGTCGTTCTGACATCACATAGAGAGTACAACAACTTTTCAGACTTGTCCTGCCACCTGATAGGCTGATTCAATGTGAACTTCAAAGAATATAGGATTAAATGGCAGCAGCGCTTGGCAGTGCATCGGGCCAATAGTTTACTGGCAGTTTGGACACGGGCTCCATGCGCCCAAACTACACATTTTCAGTGCTTCATATTTTTTTATTTTTTATTTACTGAACACTACAGTTGGTGCAGAGCAGGGCTACAGCACCAGTGAAGAGAACCAGTAACTTTGGGGACTTGAGGAAAACTAGATTCTTCAGGACAGCAGTGGAGACCTCAGAATGAAATCAGTGTACAGAGGACTGAGGGAGCACTGTGAACACAAACTATGAGCCTTGTGAAGTCACACTTTCAGCATTTCGGTCACCGTGATACTATACAAAATAGTGCATGAGTGACCATCCTCAACTAAAGCTGCCCATGAAGCAAACAAATCTAGTTGCTATATACTAGGTTCATTTATCAGGAAAGGTTGAAAAGCATTATCAAGCAAGCAATATTTTATGACTGAGCTTTTCTGGTTAGACATGACCAGTGAGCCTAACTGCTCTCCAGTAGTGACTCCGCCTCAACGCCTTCATGATGCCATCGACTCCTCAATGGAAACACAACCGTGTTGTGGATAGTCACCATCCACTATTCTATATGTTGCACACAGTTTTACATGTTCATCTGAGTCCAACTATATATTATAGGATGAAGTCTGATTTTGTGTTCAGCTGTATGTACCGTAAAAACAAAACACAAGAGCCTGTATCAGCATGTGGGCTAAACAAAATATTAAATAAACACTGAAATACAAAATATATTTCAAATCAACATTTCAGTCATATGTCTTTCTCAGAAATTATGTATAGAGAAAAAATAGCAAAGATAGTGAAAACTTTATTTTCTTCTTTATAGATAGTTCTTAAAGAAGACCTCTGGTTACTAACTCTATTTTTATTTTAAGCATGCATTCATATAGTTAATCTGTTTATTGAAACTTTTTTACATACAAACACACAAACATAAAATGCACATGCTGTGATAGTAACATAACAGGACACTAATCATACAAGGGTATCACAGACATGTTGTGAAACATAGTTGAATCAGCAAACAAAATCTACTGCCATAAGCTACCTATATGTGATCAAGGTGTAGTAGAATAATGATGGTACAGTGGCTTAAATTATGCATTGTGGAGTCACTGGAAATATTATGCCTAAACTATAACAAGGACAGGGATTGCATAGCCTCATGGATTCATCTGGTATTCATAACAGTTTATTAAAATGGGAACTAAATATAAACCAGTACTTAGTTCACTATCTTAGCAAAGGCATTATAGATGCTGCCTTGCCCATTAGGAAGTTCAGTAGGATGAATTCATCAAAAGAGTAGTACCTACATCAGTATCCCCTACATTTTGATCCCAGTTGTGACTAATATGTCATGTGAGTAGATCTAGCCCACACCTATTCTGGGTTGCGCTAGAATGAGGCCAACTCCATCCAGTATATTATGGAGGTATAACAGATATGCAGCCCATATATCTTGAAACTTTTTGAGGGTATTGGAAATGGAGTGACTGAGCCTCCGCAGTTAAATAGTTGGGTGATGCTAGCTGCCAGTTCAGATTGAGTTAGGATATCAGCACCACCATCTCAGCAGCAAGTGTTTGTCCTCTGTTTAGACAGCCAGTGTCCACATCTTTTCTGGTGAACTTAGGATGTGGATGTCCTGTCAGGAGCCTAAAATAGTTGTCTTAGGTGATATGGTTGAGTGTGGTGGTACACTATTAAAGAAGCTAGAAACTCAGTGCCAGAGCATTGCCAAAGAATGTGGAAGAGGTTTCTGCTGCCATTCCACACCTCCAACAGTTTCCATTTGTAAGTAGGTGTGCTACATGTAGGACTGTGGACATATGGTACCATAGATAAAGTACTTTATTTTGCAGCAGCCTAGTTCTAAGATCCAAGAGGGCTGTATGTGGAGTTCTCCAGCAGATACTCCACACATCTTGGGGTATCTGCTTGTGGGCATCTCCGATTGGTCTGTGAGTGTGTCTCTAATTTTAACATATACAGTATGCCACATACTCTGCCTTTGGAGCATTTGATCCAGTCCTATAGGGTATGATGACTGTTTGGAACCTGTCTTTGCTTTGTTTTTTAAGTTGGGGGACTAGAGCACAACAGAGCTGGGAATAGCACCAGAAACTTTGTTTGTCCAGACTGTAGTTGTTTTTAAGGCTGCCAAAGGAATCCAGATATTTAAGATCTGACTTGATAAGGTCTGCAACATTGGAGATTCCAGCTGAGGCCCAGGTGGGCCAGTCCACTATTGTTTCTCTGCTCTGGATCAGAGGAAGTTCCAAATGGGGGGCATTGCCAGATGAGCCTAGACTAATTTATGCCACTTCTAAAGTTTCTGCCATTTATTCAGAGACTGCTGTATCAGGGGTTGAGAAATTGCAGCTCCATTGGCAGGGTCAAAACATGAACCATTGAGGTACATACACCTAGCAGCTCTGTTTTGAGGGAGACCCACAAGAACATGCTACACTGTACATTTGGAAACTAATGCGGAAGTTGTGCCTTGTGAAAAGTCCAATAATGTCCCTTGAATCAGAGAAGGTTCTAGCCTCTGCCTTTCCAGTGGGTTCTGAGCTTTACAACTACATCTAGGCTGATTCCCAGTCCACAGAAAGCTGCCGATCATGGAATCAATTTGGTCAACCATTTCTAGATAATTGGTAGGTCTATGTGGGATAACATATGAAAGATTTTGGGAGCACTGACCATCTTAATGGCCCCCATCTTCCCAGTCATGTTGAGCTGGAGTGATTTCCAGCACTTGTATTTATTGTGTAGTTTGGTCAGCAGCAGGAAAAGACTGAGATCTTACCAGTTTAATTTGAGTATAACCTGGATGCTTAGATAGGTGATTTTCTTTGGAGCCCATCTGAGTCCTGTGACATGGGATTCATGCATTTCAGGCATGATTCAGGGGAATGACTTCCATTTTGGAATGAGTAATTCTTTGGCCTAACACCTGGGAAAAAGTTTCCAGGAGATCGATAAGGTGAGGGATGGAGGAGTGTGTTTTTTCCATCAGGACCAATGGGCCATCTGCATATAGCAAGATCTTGTGGCATTCGTGCCTTATTGTGATGCCTGGTATATGTGGGCTGTAACATATTTTTGCTGCTAGGGGCTTAATGGCCTGTACAAAAAAGACAGGTGATAAGCAGCATCCTTGCCTGGTCCGCTTCATTGGGGGAGTGCTTGTGGCAGGGTATTGTTTGCCAGCACCCTAGCCATGGTTTCAATGTATAGGGTGTTTTTTTTTATTCTTTGGTAACTGGGTGAAGCCCACAATGTACAGTACAAGTGTCTGTTTTCAAAGGCAACCCAGAAGCACTGGGAAGATTGAGCTATTTGCTCAGAGTCACTCAGTATGCAAGTGGGGTTGAGGGAATCAAACCCTGGTCTGTTGGATGTACCAGTTCATCTACAGTCCATTACTCTAACCTCTAGGCTATACTGCCACTGGGTGTGAACAATTTTCAGGTAACCAGGGCCAAATACCATACATTGGTGTACTCCATAAAGGTACCGCCACTGTACTGAATCAAAGACTTTCTCAAAGGCTTTGTAATGGCTACTGATGGAATGGAGGTACTGTGCCTCTAATAGCATGCATGAGATTGACCAAAGTTATAAAAGGGTCAGAGCTAAGGCATCCTTTGATGAATCCAACTTGGGCTAGGTGGATGAGAAAGAGTAGAAGGGAAACAAACCTAAGGACAAGCGCCTTGGCAAACATTTCACTCTTAACAGTAATTGAAGATATTAGTCAAGAACTAGCCAGGAGGGTGCTGTCTTTCCCTTTTTGGGGCAGGACTGTTTTTGTGGCAATTCATATAATTGGAGGGAAGATTCCAGAATGTCTCAGTTCTGAGACCCTGATCATTCTAAAGTCCAACAACATGCCTTTCAGCTTGCTGTTTCTGCAGTTCTTAATTGAGGACTTTGTCACACCTTTCCCCATCCCTATATTTATGTTTGAGTTGGATTATAGCTAGTTCAACCTTCCTTACTAGCAAGGCTTCTATGTCTCATCAGAGTTTGACAATTTAAGAATGCATTTAATATTATCTTTCTTATTTTGCACATACTGTGTCAGTGCATGAGTGAGTGAATGAGTGATGCTTACAGAAGTTAAATGAACACCTCTGTAAACTAAATGATCTGAGTGACTTGCTGTGCTACAGTTTTTGTATTTTCTATTGACTATAAATGACTGTTAGCAGCTAAAACAAAGTGTGTGTATGTGTGTGGGTCTCTTGACTGCCTTTTTTTAATTTATTTTATTCTTTTTGGGTCTGGTCCCATCTTCAATGCCCCTAATGGAACTTGGCCTCTACCCTGCATGCTGACCCACCACGCCTAGGCTTATTGCCCTGGGCGGGGCCACCAGGTAGGTGCCCCCTCCCAATGGTCAACAGAAGTGAGCCCAAGCTTACCCCTCACAAGGTGGCAGCCATGGGAGTAGGACCCACCTGGCAAACACAGGTGGCAGTGGAGTGGCGGTGGAGCAGGGCGTCATGGCTGAGGCACCAGAGATGTCTCTTGACTGCCTTTGAAAATTATTGGATCCATTTTGCAGGATGAAAAATGACAATAGGCACTAACACAAGGTGTGTGTGTGTATGTGTGTGTGTAAATACTTCATAACCATTGGTGTATCACAAAGCAACTTGGTGACATTTTAAAATGATAGTGAGGCTAGTCTACCTTTGAAAATGATTGGATCCATATTGTAGCATAAAAAATTATTCTTCTATCAGCTGTACAAAGTTCAACTTAGAGCTTATGTACTCACTGTTCAGACTGAGCCTACTGTACCAGGGGCTTTGATTGTTGGTGCCAGGCCCTGTACTGTCAGCGAGGTTTCCCCCCAAACTAGTAGGCAGAGCCAGATGACCATGGAACCAGTTGAGCAGTTGTCTGGAGAACTGGACACAGTCAGCCAAGGCTTGGTGCAGGCAAAAAGTAGGACTAACAAGGTAGGGCTAAGCAGATGGGGAGTGAGGGGGAACCAATAGGAGGATAGTTCCAGGGCAGCTCCTCATGGACCAGTGGTGGGGTCTGGGTAAAAAAGGTATAGCCCCTGAGAGCTTTGGCCTCTTCAATCTGGAATTCAAGTGAGCCAAGTATACCTACAATGGAGCAAGTGATTAAGCGGAGACATTGGATTAGAAGGAGGAATATGTTGGAAAAGGAGATGGGGGACCAACATGGATACAGCCCCTATCACTACAGAATTGTTGCAGGGTTCATGATAGAATTTCCTACAGTTTCTCCCATAAACCTTTTTACTGGGTTTGGCCTTCATCAAAACCGGGTCCATGTGATCAAGCTTTGAAAGCAAGGCAAGGCAAGGCAAATGTTATGTATATAGGCCTCTATGCACCACTTGGTAGGTAATACATGCAGGAGGCATGTTACCCATCTGCTGAGCTCCATACCTGCTGACAGGTGTGCACTGGTGGCATGCACGACTGCCGGCTACCTGACAGTGGCCCAACTTACCTGGCATGGTGGTCCATACAGGTCAGCATGGGAGGAGTCATGGACAAAGCCAAAATTCTAATCAGATGCCCAGCATGGGTCCAACAGTGGATCTCATACACGGCAGGGCATGCATTGGCAGCACATCCCATGGATGTCCAAGTGCTGGTGGGTGGTAAGAGGGCAATGCTTCTGGCCCTCTGATGGCACTGAAGTGGTGCAGAGGGATGGGGGGTTTGTTGGGTGATGGAGGGGAGGACAGTATTGCTGGTAGCAGATATAGACATGTGGTACAATTGGGGGGGGCAGCATCTATGTGCCGGTGCCCTTGTGAGGGGTTTGGGTTGGGGGGACCGCACACCCTGCTGTGTGCTGGGGTGGGTAGGTGGCACCAGCTGGTCATTTGTTGTGGTCCTGGAGGGTCAGTGGGCTGTTTGCCCTGTCCTGTAGCATGTAACAGGGTGTGCACGAGGTACATAGAGGATTTACTGCAGCGTTCTTCCTGGCATATCCTGTGCCCCCCTACACACCCCTGTGGCCATTACTACATGTCTTTGTGCATGGTGTGTAGTGCTGACACCCCCTGTGCACTCTGGACCATGGAACTGGGGGATCAGTCATGTACTGTCTGCATGCCACCCCTTTGTGCATCCTGCACTGGGAATGCAATGGGTGCGGATTGGCTATGTGTCCCAGATATGCTTTCATAGCCACTCCACTCCAATGGTGTATAGGGCCAATAAAGCTTAATCCAGTGAGGGCTCTGAGTGTTTTACAAAGTTAACAAACAGTCAACACATATAAAATATGAAATTGAACAATAGCTAAAATACAAATCATGTCAAAGGAATAGCTTAGTCAAATAAAAAATGTTTTCAATGAGGCTTTAAAAGCCTCTACTGTAGCTGAATAAATAAAATATTGGACTGGTTCCATATAGAGCATCCACTCCAAAGGCTCTATTGCCTGATGTTTAAGTCTTAATGAAAGAGCAACCAACAGACCAGCACTAGTGGAGAGGAGAAGAGAGGGCAGACTGGTTTGTTAGGAATCGGCAGTTTTTAGTAGTCTGGTCCCAGACCATCTAAGGCCTTGTATTTCAATAAGCAAATCTTGAAGGTGATGCATGAATGCAAAGGCAGCCAGTGCAGGGCACGAGAACCAGTATTATGTGATTCCCTGTGAGCAACCAACCAACATCTGGCTGCAGCGTTCTGCACTAACTGCAGTCAATTCATCAATTCTCTAGATAGCCATAGATATAGAGCATTACAGTAATCCAACCTAGTGGTGATGAAAGCTTGGATAATCATTGCTAGGTCACCTTAGCTATGTATGGTCAGATCCTAGCAGTGTTTCAGAGATGGAAGAAGCCAGATTGGACAACAGAAGACACCTGCTGTTAAAATGTCAATTTGTCATCCAAAATTACCTCCAGAGCTCTAACTGCACTAACCTTGGCAAGGGATTGGTTGCCCAATACAAGGAGGGCCATAACCTCAGTAATAGAAAGTCCCAGCAACCAGGTTCAATAACCATGACCTCTGTTTTGCCTGGGTTGAGACATAACCAATTAGAGGTTATCCAGTCATTAATCTCAGTCAAACATCAGTTCAGTACCATAGATGCAGATGTATCATAGGGCACAAGACAGATACAAGTGAGTATCATCTGCAGAGTAGTTGAAACCACATTGTACTGCCTTATGATTTCCCATAGTAGCAGCATACACATGGAGAACAGAAACAGGCAAGGACCAAGCCTTGAAGAACATCCCAGAACAATATAGATGGCTTCAAGGTAAATGTCCTCAGAGCTTCTTGCTGCATCCTCCAAGTTAGGTAAGAAGCAAACCAGCACAAAGCTACACCAGTGATGATCATATAATTTCTTAGGTGATCCAGCCAAACCCCATGATCCACCATGTCAAATGCTGAGGAAAGGTCCAAGGGCACCAAGATTGTGCATTGCTACTAGGGGTAGCTATGTAGGTTTAGTAGTCACTGCCACTGTAATCAGATCTGGTGGGGTCACATAGGGTAGGGAGTCATGCAATTGTGTGCGACATCCTGAATCATCACTTGGGAGCTGAGGGAGAGCAGCCTGGCATGGTACACTCCTGAACCATGGTGGAGAGTGGTGAGCAAGAAACAATGTTATGCTGGGCTCCGTGGACTCGTCTCTTTTACTCCTGTGGCTCTTAGCTGGCTTATGATCCCTTTCTGGGGAAATGGACCAAAAGTGGCTATCCTTCAAGAGAGGGTCCTGCAGTGATACAGGAAGCACCCACTCGATCGGTGGAGTTCAACATGTGAGACTCCCTGCAGCTCATGATGACTGCTGCTGTATCTCAAAAGTTATGATTACATATCTTGCTATAATTTAGTCCATGAACACCATGGTCATTGTCTCTGGGGAAAGGGTTATGGATTCTTAACCAGATAATGTCAGATTGTACTAGCTCTGAACCATTGTAGAACATCAGAAAAAGGAATCAATGGAAAATAGAGATACAACAAATTTAAATTTCACCAGCGAAGTGCTGATGAAGTGGCCAAATTAGCCTGGCAGAGCAATTTGCAAAATTTTCTGTGTTGCGAATTTACTTCAAAATTCACCCTCCGCGGGTGAAATTTTGCCTTCCACAGGTGAAATTTCACTGCAGAAGGTGACAGTTTGCCATCCGCCAGACAAAATTTCACATTTTGCTCTGCGAAATGGGCAGAATTTTGTAGATTACTCCGCAAAGCGAATTTTGCTCACTTCACCCACCACTAATGGAAAACCTACAAACTGGTTTTCTTAAATGGAAAACATTAGAAAAGTAATACAAGTTGATTTGCTATTGAAAGGACAATTACTGTATGTATGGTTTTTGAAGTTATTTTTTCCATCCTATTAATATGGAAAGTCTCAGAATTTGATGTTCCACAATACAGACTTCATGTAAGCCATGTGGAACATGGTGTTATGCCATGAGGCATAGCAAAATGCATACAAGTTTACTGATTCTATGAAATTCTTTTTTGCAAATCTAATAATTTCACCCACCCCTCTTTATTCAATTATGGTGTTTTAAGCTTCTATAAAATGAATGATTTGTGCTGCTTTGTCTGCTGTTCTGTACTTTTCTGGTTGCAAAAAAATAATTTATTTGATACTGTTTCCCCAGAATATTCCAATTGAAATTCACCATTTTGTTTCCAGTGGGTAACCGATTCTACCCATTTACATAGCTGGGTGGTGTGGCATACTGGGAGGTTAAGTGACTTGAATTAAACTTGTAATCTCCTAGTTCCCAAGCTGATCTAACCACTAGACCACACTGCCTCCTAGCATTACACAGTGCCCTGCAGTAGATTTTTTTTTACTCCAGTGTATTTTTTAGTCATGCCACAAACTGTCATAGTGCACATTCAATATGTAAGGCCTGTATTCTGGTTATTTAATGATATGGACCATTACCATGTGCTGCTATTGAAATGAGAAAGTGTAACACATGGACAGTCTTTTAGGTTAATTTTAATACATTAATTTATATTGCTGTTTCTATAAGTACTTATTGTAAATGTAATAAATACTGTGAAGTACTCTGAGCCATATGGATGGGGTACTATATAAATAAAATACAGTACCTTACCTTTAAGCAGCAGTGCAATGAAGTTGGGCAGAAATTTAACCCTAACATTGTGTTTTTACTATAATAGTACAGTAAGTGCTAGAATAGTCCACTCCATCAAAATTTAGTAATACATGTTTATAATTTTTTTCAAGAAAAAGATGTCTGCACATTTACTTAGAGATATCTTTGTAAAGATGATAAGGGTTATGGTCAAGTAAATTTGACAAGTACAGTATACATATTTTTTATGTGTAGCTTAAAATAGCTTTTATGGGGAAAAAATGTTGCACTGTTCAAGAATTACTCTATTTTTTTCACAAATTGTTTAGAGCACTAAATCATGTCACAGCAATACTGCTCTGCCAAATCTTTTTTATTATGTTTTAGATTGACCTTCTTCATCTGTCTTGTAAGTTTTGTATCTCTCTATTCAGTGTCTACTTTAGCATTTCCTTTAGATTTGAAGTAATGTTAAGCATTATTATATGTGTGTGACAGTGACACAAGGCATACATCAATGATACAGAGAATGATGCGTGGGCAAACATGTGCAGCCAGCCTGTTGTGTTAGAAGAGGGTTCTGATTACCCTCGGACCCTCGAGAGTGAAGCCTCGAGAGGTCCAAGGTAATCAGAACCCCAGGTGGCACAAGAGGCTGATTGTGCATCAGGTTGCCCATGCACTATTTTTTATAGTGTATAGCCCCTATTTCAGTTACAGTTTTCATTTTTAAAATGTAAAAAAAAAAAGTTTGTTGCTCCATCGTGCTGTTCAAGTTAGGGCTGCTTGCTATGTGGTGTGCATGGTTGCTAGGGAACAGACTCGTCCTTGTTTAATGAACAGCCTCCTATTGGCTGTCATTCCAGTGTGGGAGGGATTTTCAAGTAAAATAAAATGGCGGTCGTAGCTCTCGCTAAGTGAGAGGGAGTTACTTGGGGATCTCTCATTTTTTTTTTTTTAAATCAAAATATCTGGTTGATCCTGCATTTCAGAATATCTGGTCGATCCTGCGTGTTTTGAGGCTGTGGTGTGACAGGTTCTACCACTGCAGCTGGGAGTGAGGAGCCTGCCGCTTAACCAAGTGAAGGTAGGACTTTAGCGATGGAACCTCTAGAGGTTTTCAAATGTTGTTCTGCGGCAGTAGGGTACAATCACATTCCATGACCTTTTGAACTGCAGCACAACAACATTTTTAGAGCCTCTGGTTTCCATGCACAATAAGGCTCTACTCTACACTATATTCTCAGTTGTATCTGATTACCAATAGTTTTACATCACTTTTCTGAGGCTAAGAAGAACCAGCATGCAATGGACACTGCTTCCAGAATTGTACTGTCAATTAGAAAACTGGCTATCAGTCAACAGAGCCTGGGTATTAAAAGTGCCAGACAGCCACAAGCCTAATGATGCAGATTGGTGTGCAAATAGAACGTTAATTTTAAATGTATACATTTTTATCTCGCTGCTTAGCAAGATAGCTTGTGGCCTCACCCCTCAAGACATTATAAGATGAGCAAGTAATGGCAAATGTAAAAACATAAAGGCAAAATGAACATTAATAACGATTGCCTGCTCTGCTGTAAGTAGCTCCACAGTCTTCAGCATACAGCGGTATATTTGTCTCTCCCCCACTCAAGCCAGCAGCTCAATTTCAGCTCCCAAGCCTGCAGGACACTGCACCAAATGGATCCAAGTAGCAGTCATATTCCAAAGGGCTGCAGCCCCACACAACACATCCAATCGGCTTTCAAGTTTACATGCATCAGCAGAGTGACTGCACTGCACATAACCACTGTCTATAGCAGGCTGCCTCGATGTTACAGCCATCACTGCCTCACCATATACACAAACAGTAGTACACTGTAGTGGCAAAACTTTCTTGTTTCTCCTTACCCACACAATACTTGACTGCTCGCCTCCTGTTGATCCATCACAGCTCCTCCAGCTCCGCTTCTGTTTCCTTCCTCCCCACTTCCATGTCCACCACCTAAAACCTCCCAACCCATTCAGCCAGTTACACAAGGCCATCCCAAAAGCGGCAGCTAAATTTAAATAGTAAAGGCATTAAGAAACAGACTTTGTGCAGCCTTGTAAATGGAAATGTCATCCTCACTGTCATGCTTTAAAAAAAAAACTGTCTGCTTTGGTAGTCTGCTTAACAAAACGTTTTCCCTCACACACTCCCGTGAGACAGAGAGAGAGAGAGATGCCTACATGAGGCAGGGTGATCACACACGCAACAGCCGGAAGTTCCGTGTGTAAAGAAAAATAAACATTCCAAGTAGGTCAGAAAACTGTTTTTTTCTTTATTTTTTGTCTTGCAGACCGGAGGGAGTAAAACATAAAAAGAAAATCTACTGTTGTGGAGCTAAAAGCGGGGTGGGGATAAGTACAATGGAATGCCTATCTGGGGGTGGCAACAGAACATAGAATAGCACAGAAAGAAGGGACCATTTTACAAGCAAATGACTTTAAATTAATGCATACTATACTTTTTCATTATTTATTTATTTTTAAATCCACATAAAACTGGAACAGATATTCCATTTTCTAAGCTCAATAATACCCTCCAGGGCTATAGGCCCTTCGCCTGTGGCATCGGGCCTCATTACACCCTGGGTGGTTTGGTATTGCCCAATACTGCCCACTCGTTGGGTATTATTGCTTATGTAAAAATAACATAGAAGTTATTGAATGTCTTTTTATGTTTGCTTGCATGCATGTGCAAGAAACATAGTGCCACCATATGAATTTTCCTAGGTGTGCCACCCAGCTTCCAATGCCCTGCTCCTTCTGCAGGCGCCGCTCACTGGACCAATAAATGTCCGAGCTGTCTATGACAACAGTTCAGATGCAGTGGCGTATAGTTGAAAGTCAAAGACGGCTACAGTCAGCAGTGGTAATGTGTAGGCAATTTGCATCCTGCCATCGGCAGGCAATTTACATACTGCAGTCAACAGTATGCAAAGTGCCTACCCTTAGCACTGCATGTGAACAGCTGTCATAGACAGCTCCTTTTTTTTCTACTCCCCCAACAAACACCCAAGTAGCATGCTGGGAGCCCACCCCAGCACTCTCATGCACTCCCCCATGCACATCGTATGGCTAACAGGGGATGCCCAATCCCCCATCAGCTCCACTGCCCCCCCAAACAGACTTCCAGGTGACACACTTGGAGCCCAGTCCAGCATGGCAAACATCTGTATGGCCTATGGGGGTGCCCAATCCCCTGTCAGCTCCACTGTCCCCCCCCCCCAAAAACAGACTTCTAGGTGCCACGCTGGGAGCCCACCCCAGTGTGGCAAAAGTCTGTATGGCAGACGGGGGTGCCCAATTCCCCTGTTGGCTCCACTGCACCCCCAAAAAATTCCAGCTGCCATGGTGGGAGCCCACCCCAGTGTAACAAAAATCCTGCATCATCTTCCTGGAAAAGAAAAAAAATCCCCTTTAAAAAGAAACAAAAAAATGGTTCCTCATTGACTGTCTTGCCTCTCCTTCCCAACCTGCACCCACCCTCTGCACACCAATCTCCCCACACACCCTGACCCCATACTTACCTCTGGAGCCCAGCGTGATGATCTTCGGTGGACCGGGAACACATCTGCACTCTTCAAAGCCGACAGCGAACTGAAGACATGCCTGTAAGCTGTATAATGACATAAATGGGTTTTTTTTCAACTTTGGTGCATATCTCAGCCATTTGGGGAAATTTTTCACCAAATTTTTAACATGGGGTTCTTGGGGCCCCACCTCATGAACTCAGTCACTGTCATTTTGTTATTCAGTCCCAAAAGGTGATTTCGCGATCACTGCATGGAAATACCTTTCAGGACTGAGTAACAAAACGACAGTGCCACAGTTTATGAGGTAGGCCCTCAAAACTCTATGTTGAAAATCTGGTGAAAACATTCCTCAAAATTACTGTTTTATGAGCGTGCATTGCACAGTTCCTATGCACGCTCGTAACTTTGTGAATTTTTAATATTTTCACTCCAGGTTTTCAACATTGCCATTTTACCACACCTTCTTATGAGCAGTATAGCTGTCATTTTTCACATCTTGCCCAAAATGTGTTTTCACGCCAGTAGTGCACAATGGTGCAGACAGTGTGCGAAATCAATGTTTGGGACAGATTAAGAAAATCACAGTGACACTGTTCAGGAGCAGAGGTCTTAAAATGGCTATGCTGAAAATTGGGTGACAAATGTCCATAAAATGACTGTGTTACGAGCGTGAATTGCACAGTTTCCATGCACCCTCATACGTTCACAAATCTGTAATATTTTCAGTCCAGATTTTCAACACTGGCATTTTTCCACACCTACTTGTGAGCAGTAGTGCTGTCATTTTTCACACCCTGGCCGAAATGTGTTTTCGCAATTCTGGCACAGAATAGCGCAGTCGCTGTTTGAAATTAGTGTTCGGGACAGATTACGAAAATCACAGTGACACTGTTCATGAGTGGAGGTCCCAAATATAAGGACAGGTTGAAGGCACTGAACATGTACTCCCTGGAGGAGAGGAGGGAGGAGAGAGGAGATATGATAGAGACATACAAGTATCTTACAGGAGGAACAGGTGCAGGAATGCACTATTTTAAGCGAAAAGATGTTCCAGGACTAGAGGGCATGGGATGAAGTTAGAGGAGGACGATTCAGAGGAAACGTGAGGAAGAATTTCTTCACAGAACGGTGGTGGACAAGTGGAACACCCTGCCAGAGGAAGTGGTGGGGCTGAAACAATCAAGGGATTTAAGAATGCATGGGATAGACATAAAGGAATTCTGGAGGTCAGGGTAGCAGGCAACAGACTTCCTGGAAAACATAAACTGAACTTACAAACTTAAATGGGCAGACTGGTGGGCCATAGGCCCCTATCTGCTGACACTGTCTATGTATCTATGTATTATGGGTGTATGTTGCTCTGCTTTCACGCATGCTCATGACTTCACCAGTTTTTGTATATTTTCACCCAGATTTTCAATAGTGCCATTTTTATACCTCCTCTGAACAGTACACCTGTCAGTTTCACATCCTGTTCGAATGTGTTTTCACACTCTGGTAAGCAAATGGCGTAGTCGCTGTGCAAATTACCTTTCACCCTATGAACTGATAGTGTCATTGTTCAGGCGGTGGGGTCACAAAAGCCCATGTGGAAAATGTGGAGTAAAAATACCAAAACCCAGGCATTAGGTTTTGACCATAATGCCCTACCTCTGTAGGGACTAACAGGCATCAGAAGTGCGACTTGTGATTGTCCACAGTAATGCTCATGCCATTCCACCCCACCTCCACTCCCCACCCTGCAGTCAGTGACAGGCATCGAGGTGCACCTTGGACCCTTTGCCCCCAAGAGTTCACCCCATTCTCCTATACTGCACCCATTTCAGCGTATTTCCTTATGGAATGAGGTGAATGTAAAGCCCAAACACCCTAGCACACCTCGACACTTGTCAGTGTCTGAAGGGTAGGGTAGGTGAAATGTCTTGACCATGGCTATGACCCAAAGACACAACCCAATGCATGTCCATCTCTGCACAGTGAAGGTGGAGCTGGCATCTATTCAATATTTCAATGCCATTCCTATACTGCATCTGTCTAACTCCTACACTTCCACTGCTAATGCCAGCAAGCAAACATTCGGCATTGACAAATGCTTGTTTTTTTGCTGCTGTGCATAGCCACAACCACATACAGTAGCCAGATGCTTCTGTGGTGCTGTTCATAAGCAAACAGCCACTTTCATAAAATCATCAGCTGACAATGGGCATTTTACCCACTGTAGCATCACAAAAAAGAACCACTCTGGAGGTTGTGATGAGATTATTGTTTTGAATACACAGCCCAAATCAACACTGTCTAAAAACTGTAGGCTAGGAATACTCTATAAACATAGAAACAGCATGACTCAAGAAGTACTCCTAACTGCAGTTACCAGCTCCATAATCTCAGTTGTTGGCTCTTCCACTGAAACAACACTCAAAAGAATTAATGCTGCCCTCAACAAAGCTTGCTGTCTGGTCTCTGGTTTTCATAGCCACACACACACGAGATCTGTACTCCAGAATAAACTTGCTGTACCTTGGAAACAGGATCAAGTACCATACCTGCTTATATGAAAAGAAAATCAGCTTGGGCCTAACTCCTCCCAGCTCTCAGCACCTTCTCACTCATGCCCCTTTCTCACACAGTACCAGGAGTACAACTAGGCATGCCTTCCAAGTCCCCTCTGCTGCACCTCATATGCCCAATGTTTCTTTACTTTGGCCCTAGCTGGCTGAATGGTCTCCCACAGCTATCCCCAATGCACCCAAGCTTGATCCTTTTAAGCATCTCCTTGGGCAACACCTGGTCATGTGTAGCCACTGTGACTGCCCCACTTAGCACACCAACTATCCTATCCTGTCCTCTCCTCTCCACCCTTCCTGCCCCACCCTCCCTCCTATCCACGGCCACCCACTTTCTGATTTTTCAGTCTTCACCCTACCCTTTATTCCATAGGCCTGCCCCTGTTCGACTAATCTCTCTGGCACATCCACCTAATTTCTGAGAAAACCAACCTCTGGTTGCCTATGGATAATGCTGAACATTCTTGATGACAAAGCCGGCTGCTTGCTCCAGCTTGTTACTCCTATCAGTCAGACGTATGAATGTAACTGTGTCACCTATTTGCTCCATTAATGTTATCTTCCTTATATATTGTTTATTATATTAACCCCAATCCTGATCTAGTATGTCTGTAATCAGTGTTATTGAACTCTGTTATTTTATCTCCTCTCAGTGAGTATTGTATTGTACTGTATTGTTTTATTTTGATGTGGAACTTGCATAAAAAGACTCTGACTCACAGGTACCTGTAATCCGAGATTTCAATAAAATAAAATCAAAATAAAAAATAAAGAAATTGCCAGGAATTGTGACTCAATATTATTCAACCCCAAGTCTATGGTATCAGTTATAGTACAGACTAATCCCACAGACTTTGAAATATGTGGTTTTAGGTAGTTTTATTTGTGCTACCAATCCTGTAAGCAAACAGCATGTATTCATTGCAGACAGAATCAAGGCCATGAAATAAATGAGAGAAAATAGCAACATTTATGAACAGCAATAAAGAGGCTGGATAATGCAACAATCAAAATAGAAGTTCTAGAGAAAGTGCAATGAAACTAACCAAAAGGAAAAAAAGGACTGAACTGTAAAAAGGGGGATACGGTATACCAAAAAAGAGAACGAACAGAAAAAACACACAAGATCACCTAATACTATACAAATGCATTTTGTTTAGAAATCACTGCTTTAGCAAAGTTTTGGAATGAGGTTACCCCACAGACAGAATGCCAGTTCAGGGTGGGGCCTTTGTGTGACAGGGGAAGTTGATCACCCGCATGGCACTTTGTTGTTCATCCTGAGCTCCTCGAGTGAGTAAATACATTTCTTGTTGTCTTGGTGGATGTTGCCTTGTTTTCATGCTTTGCAATTCAGGGTGGCACCTGCAGTTTGGTGTCTTGCAGGGCATACAACATAGCCAATTCCCTACTCTGCCACCCAACCCAAAAAGCTGTCCTACTGCAAACTGATGCTTTGTAAATTACTATCTGTTGGTTTAGGGGGTTTAGGATAGTGCCCACATTTCATGCCTTGTTGTGCATGGATGCATACAGGCAGTGGTCCTGCCCATAACACAGTACCACAGCAAGCAGTCATTTTTCTAAATCACCAGCTGGCCACAGGTTTTGGATGACACCAGTGGTTTTGTGTCTGTAGAAGACAGCCAAATTGATACAGCAGCACCTGCCAGTGACACTGTACTATGTCAAGCAGCAACCCTGTCAAAATCATCACAGGTTCCCAGCTCAAGATGGCACCCATTGTTCTAGGTCTCCTCTCTGTCTTCCAGGTGCTGAGTCCTGCTTGACAGAGAGAGGAACAGGAGAAAGAGAAAAGAGAGAGACTGTTCAATAGTCAAGAGAGTGAGAGTTGTTTGTCACTTGCCCTGCGGACTTCCGGGAACTGAGCACAGTGTCATCTGTGTGTCGGTGTCCCTCTCTGTGTTAAGTTCAAGACAACATACTTATGTATTGATTTATATCTGATTGCATTACAACAATCTGTGCTTCCCGTCATGCAGTCCAGTGGGACTCAGTGCCCTGTCTGTGTCCTGTAGTGACAGAGATGTGGTTGTGCTCTGCTAGCCTGTTTTCCCTCCCATCCCTTCCAGAAGAATTGCTGTAACCACCACTCAATTGCTGTCTCATTCCACATCACTATTTACCTCCCACAGCAGTTGTAGCTGATGTGCTGATGATTTGTGAGCAAAAGGAGGAGCACAGAGCACCTAACCACCCATCACCCAGACAATGGCAAACAGAACAGATTGAACAGCTATAACATCGTGGAGAGACAGAGAGAGAGAGAGAGACCATGTTTTACAGCGAAGACAGATGAAGATTGTGCTGTGTGAGTTAGGAGAGGGGAGGCGGTATCCAGCACATCACTGAAAACGAGGTATAGTGACAGCTACAGTGTCCTCTGTGTCTGTCAGGCTGAGGTGAGGACTGGTTGTGGAATGGAAGAGACACGGGGATGTCTAGGTCAGGTTTGTAAGAGTCAGAGACAGCATTTGCGCTGCAACTGTCTGTGACATGTCACTGTGCAGCTGTCGTGTTGTCTGCAGTTCGGTTTCTAATTGTGGTGTGTCTTGCTCCCCAGCATCACTGTTGCTGGCTGGTTTCTTCCTTTGCATGTGGCAGCACTTGTCCCCATCCCAACCAGTGCTATTTCACTGTCTGTGTATGTGTCTCTCTCTTTTGCTCTGTCTCCCGATACACGCATCAGCTGGCATACTTTACTGAATGGTCAAGCGAGAGAGAGAGAGAGAGAGAGCATTGAGAGAGAGAGCGAGAGACAGAGAGACTGAGGTGCTGTGTGCTGTACTGTTCATTTCACAGTGAGGAAGCTGTGCCAAAAAGGTTTCCTTAGCAGAGCACCTTGTTGCTGAATTGGGACTGTGTTTCAAGCTGTTTCTCAAAACAGTGCTTTCTGGCTTGCCAGTGCGATAGTGCAGTAAATCCTGTCCTGTGCAAACTGAGGGAGAGAGAGACATAAACACAGCAGAACTGTGTGTTTGTGTGTGTGTTGTTTTTTTTTTTGGGGGTGCTCAGTACAGTGCTTAGGAAGGGTAAGAAAGCATGTTTTATACCAGAAATCATGTCAGTGTTGTATTTCTGACATTTCATGGTGCATAACAGCGATGCTGTATACATGTTTTGTGAAGGACTATTTTACAAGGTGGCAGGATACAGTACATTTTCTCCTATTTAAACAGAAAAAAAAAAATAAACCTTTCCAAATAGTTTTTGTTGTTTAAACATACCCATGTTATAAGTGCAATAACCCACTCCAGGGTGTGTGGTTATTGGGGATTAGTCAAAACCGGGCGCTGTGAGGGACACTTGGCCTGTAGCCTTGTGCCTCGTTTGCACGCACTCTGGGTTTTGATTAATCCACAGCAACCACACACCCTGTCATGGGTTATTGCTTACTTAACATTATGGATCTTGGTGCATCCTGTCCAGCTGCCTGTGCTTGCTGAATGTACCAAGAAACAGTGGAATCTCCAGGTTAGAATGATTGGATGAGCAGCTATACAGATAGCTCTTGAAGTACAACAATCATTGCTTTGCGAGAATGGACAATGGCATTCATTTTATACAACAGCAACCATATTCTAGATGGATATCTGGATTGTATAACTATTGTTCAGCTCAATACAATAGTTTCATAACTATAACTGTTACTACATATTACTTACCAGGAGAGAAGAAAGTCCCATTTACACTACAGAAGCATTCTGTAGTGAATGAAGTTCCATGTCTAGTAGACAGAAGGGATGTTGAAACTCCAGTCATAGTTGTTAACAAAGATGTAGTTGTTACTGCAGTAGACATAGATGTAGGAATAAGAGTTGTGGCTATAAGTGAAGCAAAAATCATTGTTACAAAAGAAGAGGTAGTAGTTTGAGCAAGTGTACCTTTTACAATAGGAGACTTGTTGATATGTTGTGAAATATGAAACATAACACACTTTTTATATCATGCATTTTCTCCTCCCTTTTCCTACCATCATAGTGCCTTCACACACTCTGGTTTATTCAGCATCTTTGGATACAATTATATACATACAGTAATATATTGTAGTATACATAAAGGAGAGAAAGAGATATGTGTCTGCTGTGAGATGCAGTTAGATGGGTTATAGCATATGGCCATGAAAGGATGTTTCATGGCTAACACTTTATGGGGGCATTTGGGTGACAAACATTTGAATCGCCAGTGGTAATAGGCTGTATTTTGTACCTCTACAAATGGAGAAGGGAGCATTAACCAACAAGATATACAACTGTATTTGAGTGGTTTATGGAGCACTTTGCATTCTTCTGAATAGCACAACAATTATCCAGCCATTTTGTAACAGTGAACCTGTTTGTGTAGTGATAGTTTTTTTGAAAAATGTGTATTTGTTTATAGTTACCTTTATTATAAAAACTATGGGCACTTTTTGTTAAATAAGCACTTTTGCAAATTGTTATGAGCGTTTTACTACTGGAGAGCCTTTCTTTTAAAAACAGTTACTGTAAAAGGCATCCAATAGGGAGCACATCAGTGTCTCTTGATAAAGGGAGGGTTATAGAGAAGGTGGTGGCCATTCAGATTAAGGGGCATCTTACCGCTACATCTACATACGAGGATTTCGGGTCTTGGTTCAGGGCTGGGGATATACAGAGACTGCCTTGGTGAAGGTGCTGAATGATCTCCTGGTTGCAAGAGACAGGAGAGAGTGGACTATCTTGTTCCTCCTGGATCTTATGGCAGCATTTAATACCATGGACCACGAGGTGCTCCTTGACCAACTGTGGTTCTGGTGTGGCCTGTCTGGTACAGTCATCAAATGGTTCAGGTCATACTTGGCAAGCAGAGTGCAGAGGGTGGTGATGGGGTTAGCCTAATCTAGCCCAAAGCCTTTGACCTGTGGAGTGCCGCAGCGGTCGGTGTTGTCACCTTTGTTGTTTATGGACTATATGCTGCCACTGGGGGTCATTATCAGGCAGTATGGAGTAGGTTTTCACTGTTCTGCAGATAACACACAGCTGTACCTGTCCTGCACATCGAGTAGCCAGACGGTGGATTCCGTGCTTATTGACTGCCTGACTGAAATCCAGACTTGGATGTCTCATAACTGGCTAGGACAAAACCACAACAAGATTGAGGTGGTGGTGGATTCGGGTCATCGTGGTGGGGCGGGGACTTATTGGGATCCCCCAGTCTTGTACTGGGGGCACCATTAGTCCCTTCTGAGCAGGTAAGGAATCTGGGTGTGATCCTTGACAATGGCCTGACATTTGATTCCCAGGTGTCATCTGTCATTAACAGTGGATTTTACCATCTGAGGAGCATTGCCTGTATCTGGCACCTTCTACCACCCAATGACCTGTCCTTAATGGTACATGCCTTTGTCAAGTCCAGGCTGGATTACTGCAATGCTTTGTGCCTAGGGCTTTCTGGAGGTAACCTTCACTGGCTGCAGCTTGTGTAGAATGTGTTGGCTCATTTACTGTCAGGCATTCAAAGGAATGGTCATATTATGCCAGTCCTCAGCGAACTGCACTGGCTGCCAGTTAGGTGGAGGATTATCTTCAAGGTCAGTTTACTGACCTATAAGGCCCTACACAGT
The DNA here is from genome assembly GCA_016271365.2 of Neoceratodus forsteri. Taxonomy (NCBI): domain Eukaryota; kingdom Metazoa; phylum Chordata; order Ceratodontiformes; family Ceratodontidae; genus Neoceratodus; species Neoceratodus forsteri. The sequence goes on along the minus strand of CM028133.1, from coordinate 742,415,753 downwards.
AGGGGACCAGCTTATCTGCAAGACCTCCTCATGCTTTGCTGCCCAACCCAGGTTCTCAGTTCTGCGGAGGGTTGCCTCCTGGATGTTCCTAGGGTGATGCTGCGACGTTTGGGTGATTGAGTATTTTCTGTGGCCACACCCATGCTATGGAACTCCTTTCCTAAACAGCTTCTGGAGGCTTCTTCAGTGGAATCCTTCAAAAAGGGATTACAAACATTTATTTTTAACTAGGCTTTTAATGGGTTTTAATTACTGATTTGTTGATAGATAATTTTATGTATACAGCTGTTGCTTTTCCTGAAGTGCTAATTTACTATGATGTTGTTTGTCACAATGTGTTTTTAATTGTACAGTAATCTGAGTCCATCAGAAATGGGCGCTATATAAATAAAATATCTGTCTGCCTGTCTGTCTATCTATACATCTGTCTGTCTGTCTGTCTGTCTGTCTGTCTATCTATCTATCTATCTATCTATCTATCTATCTATCTATCTATCTATCTATCTATCTATCTATCGTTTGTGATGTACACACAAAATGTCAAGATGGTGTTCCAAGCCCTGATGTTGCTAGAATTCAATGCTGCAGTAACTTTTGCGATGGAATGAAGAATTTTGTAAGAATACAAGTGTGTTGTCATTAAGTGTTTGGTATGGTCAGTGCAGACTTTTTATTTTGAAGGGTTCATAATTTAACCAATGGTGACCTGTCCAATAGGAAGGATTTGAACCAGCATTACAAGGAGGTAGAGACACCTGATGTTGCTAGTTTGGCTGGGAGCAGTGAGTGATTTTCTGTTAAGTGCTTTGGCCAGGTCAGTGAAGACTACACCATTTTCTTGATTGGCATCAATGTGTGAGTGAATATAGTCTGTGATTCTGAGTAGAGAGAGTACAGTAGAGATAGAGAGAACATGGATGGAAGCCCTTTTGCAGGAAGTAAGATAACCTAATTTTTCAAAGAAGTTAGTGAGCTGCTTACTGACCAGTCTCTCTAGTAATTTATTGGGGCATCAATGGAGCCACCTTTGTGGAGTGGAACAACTACAGGGTGTTTCTATTTGGAAGGGATGGAATCAGTGGCTGTATCTATCTATCTATCTATCTATCTATCTATCTATCTATCTATCTATCTATCTATCTATCTATCCCTACCAGGTCAATATCACAAATGAAAGACAGCATAATGCATACTGCACTGTCTATTGAGTGCTTGTAGGTTCAGTGACAGGTGTAGAACAGCGCTAGCAAAAGAGACCTACCCCTGTTGTTCTACACTGTTATGTGGCATCATTAGTTGCCATGTGCTGGTGGCTTGGTTGAGCTACTCCCTAATGGAGTGGCTAGGAACCGCACATGGCAGAACAGGAGACCTGGGACTGTGGTTTGTTCCCCCCCAGGTCTTCCCATGTTACAACTTTTTGGGGTCTTTTGCTTTTGGAAAAAAAACAACTCCCCCCCCTACAGAGTTTTCCCCATCCCCAACATCCGCACGCTTCCCCCCTCCCGGAGTTTGTTATTTAAATTCTGGTGGGTGTAAAAAACAAAGAGGCCCATAGATTGTAAGGGCATGCACTACTTGTGTTTGTTGGTGTTTTACCCAACAATATTGCAGCATGTGCTCTTATGGTTGTGGCATTAAGTGCCACACGGTGTTTTTGTGTGCTGTTATGACCCCGTGCCCTATATCTCTATCTATCTGTCTGTCTATCTGTCTGTCTGTCTGTCTGTCTATCTATCTATCTATCTATCTATTTATCTATCTATCTATCTATCTATCTGTCTATCTATCTATCTATTAGAATGCCCTTATCTCTCAACAAATGCACTATATTGGGGTATGACTGATACTAAACATTAAAGCTTAAAAACTGGAGTACTTCTCATATGTGAGAATGTATGGCACAGCAGGTGACCTGGTTCATCCAATGAGAGAGTAATGTCTATAGTGGTCATCCAGACACATTTACAAAGATGAATATTGCACATACACAGTATAACATAGATATAGACAACACTTTTGCTGGGGATGGTAGTATAGCCTAGAAGTTAGAGTAACAAGCTGTGAATGAGCTTGGTACATCAAGCAGACATGGGTTAGATTTCCACAACCTCCAATTGCATACTGTGTGCCTCTGAGCAAGTCAGTTAAAACTTCTCGGTGCTCCCAGGTCACCCCTGAACATGGGCACTTCTGCCTAGTGGGCTTTATTCAGTTACCAAAGAATCAAAAGAAAAAAAAATTAGTTTTTTTTGTGCTACAGAAACATTTTTTGTCAGTGTTTCAAACTCCATTATGTCAAAAACACACATCTGTAAATACTTGAAATTGTTTATATAGTTAATAAATGCAGAAACTATGTTAAATTTGTCTTACAGTTACTGTCAAACCATATTATCTGAATCATTAGCTGTAATTGTTACATTTGTAAAGGACTTAATTTCACCTAATAGCCTCCTCCTCCAGTCATCCCAGAGCATCATAAATAGAGGTATGTTTAAAATGCTGTTCTCCAATTTTTTTCCCTCAGTTTGTATTTGATCTCCTTGATCATTCAGGCTGCCCCATCATGACTGGTCTCCAATCTGTTTCACTGGGCTTCCATGGGGCATACATTTGCTCTGTCATACTCTGCCACATGAAGTAGTGGAGGTGCCCAATCACTGGTATTCAATCTGTTGAGGACTGCACCATCATCCAGCCAACACGTGTTTTTTTCACCCTGGGCAAACAGTGCATGGCATGATACATTGTACAATCTCTGCCTTCACATTATGCAGGTGGGGTCTCTTCTATTGTGGCTTTGCTGCCCTGCTACATAGATTCCTCTGGGTGGTAGCTACCAAGCAGGATATGTACAACCCCCTGCCTGAGGGAAGAAAGCCATGCTAGGGATGCTGTGCCATGGGACAGCACAGGGCACTACTACCCTGTGACACCATAATACACTGGCACATGGTGCCATGTCACATGTAGCCCAATATGGCATTCCTACAGGACCACTGTACCCATGCCAGAAGGGATGTGGGGTTCCCTCCCCCAACATAGTGGTCTGGGGCTGGCTTTGCACCAGACAGTGGGGATGACAGCACCCTCCTTCAAACCCCTCCTGTGTGCCACCTATTTGGTGCACTACTCTGTCTGCAGCAAATCTAGGAACTTTGATTCAGGGGCCCTTGTTGCAGAAAAATCCAATGCAGGGTGCCTGGTACACTTGGAGTTTGCAGCAGGTGGGGATCAGCACAATGTGTGCCAATCTAGGGGCTGTTGAAAATTGGGCCCCAAGTGTTAAACTGTGTACTTGCTGTTGATCTGATGAAACTATAGTTCTTTTGTATCAGTTTGCGATATTGCACAGCTTGTCAGGACTGTATTTTTTGCTTCAGTTTGCGCAGTTTGTTTTTCCACAGCTTGTTTATGCATGAATAGCTTAATGTTTACACCCAGTAATGTACATACCTACTGTATGAAGTAGTAATAGTAGTAAAATGTTATATTCATAACATTTTTAGGAACCAGGATTTGCTAGGGTGAACGAAAGCTCATGACAACGAGGTCCCAATTGCATAGAGAAAAAACACTTACTACAGTTCCATTTTGTCTAATACAGTAAAATTAATCAAGTATATAATTTACAAAATGACATTCGCACAGTGCATCACAAATCAACACACCAAGTACTATTACATACAAACATTGTACTTAATTTATGCAACATAGTCTGGACTTGGTTGTTTTACTGTCAACCAGATTTTTATCCCTCTCAGCTATTTTTCCCTATTGATGTTCTCAAGAAATGTGGGATATTGTTCCATGCTAATGATCTTACAATGATCCCCACTCACCTTGGTATTTAAGGGTCCCCCTCATCCACCCTCCATCTTGCACTCCCCTACCCACTCCCTCCTCTCACTCTTTTCCTACACTTCCCCAACCATGTGCCCCCTCCCTTCTGACCAGGATTTCTGGGCCTAGCCTCTCCTCTCCTCTCCCCTCCCCTCCCATTCAATTGCTTTGGTCTGTCTTTTAATTGACCATATCTCAATATGGTCTTCCCACTTGACAAGGCCCCTGTGCTGATTTCTTTTACCTTCCTCTACTCGTATCTGTCCCTGCTCTCTCCCACCTTTAGTTATGCACTTAGCAACTTTGATGTAAGCTTTGCAATTGCACCTTTAGCACTGCTTTGCACTTAGTAACAGTTATGTAACTCTTGCTTTTGTACCTCCTGCCACCTCTTGTTAGATTCAATGTGTGTTGTGTCCTTAATCTAAATGATTACTCTGTAATACCTACCCATTTGCCATTCCGGTCTGTGTAATGTACCTGTATGTCTTGACGTGGAATCTACTTAAAAGAGCTTGAAGTGCACACGTGTTATCTGAGAAACTTAAATAAAAAAATAAACTGAATCTCTTCCTATTTCTAACGCACACATTGGAACTTCCATGTTCATGCCAGTTGCAGATCTTAACAAATTCTTTTTTACCCTCAAAACAAGGTTTGTAGATATGTAATTTGGAAGTTGTCCTCCAAGCCCCTTGTGCAACAATGCTAAAAAATGTTCCTGTCTATGCTCTCTCAATTTCTGCCAACCCCAATAGTCATATCACTAGCAACTATGCACCAAGTGGGGGGAGGGGGCACTGAGGATGAACCTGGTGATCCTGTCATGGCAAAAGTCCAGTCTCACCAGGTCCCTCTTGGTTCCTGCTGTGTAAACAATATCCCCGTATGTGTAACTCATGTTTTAAAATGTTCCTTGAGGTTTGAATCCATTAGGTACTCTTAACTATAACTAATTCTTGGTCATCTCTTGAAAATGGAACTTTTGTTCCAGTTGGTCTACCTGATCTGCAAATACCAGTAAATAAAGCTACATTCAAAACTGGAGTCATGAGTGGGGTGTGGGCTAGCACTGCCACTGCTCTGCAGATATACAGTAAGTGCATTTTAGAACTGCAGTTGAGTAATCACCTTGGGGCAGTGAGCAGGGAACACCAACAAGAAAAAAAAATCATTGATAAGGTGGAAATTGAAAGAAGACTACATTACTGTTACAGAAATATGTGCTCCCTTCCACTTTTGACCCTTTAAATTCCAAATGTCCAAATCTCAGTGAGTGGGTCACTTTTGACCCTCTAAATTCCATGTCCAAATCTTAGTGAGAGGGTCACCACTGCTGCACATTGATCCTGCTGGAGAATCAGCAAGGAATTATCATTACAGCTTAAATCAAAGCCAGCATCTATTTATTTGAAAGAATAAGGGCAGACATTGCCTAGCTTGTAAAATGGAACTGCATTGTTCACACTATATTAAATATGTGTGTGTGTATATATATATATATATTATAGAGATGTGGTAGTACCCCTATAATTAGGATTGAGTATGCTGTTTAATGTTAAACCCACATTTTTGCACCTTAATAACTTTGGAATTTTTTGACAAAATAGCACAGCATTTGGCATGCTAGTCAGGCTGCCAGAGTGTCAATGCATGAAAAGTTTAGTGACAGCCTCTTGTTGGGTTTTTGAGATATGGAGCACCAAAAAATGGAAAAAAACATATTTTCCCTATACTTAACATTGAGTTTTTTGAGCTCATGTACAGGCTACATGGTACTGAATTTCTGCACAAAACATTCAAGGTGCATGTGGTCTGTGCTGGGGTAGTGCCTTTCAAAGGTCTGATGAAAAAATATTGAAAGGTTCCTGAGTTATAAAGTTATAAAAATAGCAGCTGCATATGAACCAGAAATTTCTGGCTAGCGAGAGTGTTTTTTGGTTTGTAAATTTAATTCATCACGAGCCAAAAATTGGTCCCACGAACCACTTTTGTTTTGTGTGATTTGCGACAGCTGCCATTGAGTTTCTTTATTTCTGTTACTACTGGCCTTGCTAAACACTTGGAAAGAGATAATTTTAGCAAAACTATAACATCCCTGATGTCTACTGTTTTTCCTAAGCAGGATTGTATAGTCTGTTTATGGGAAATTTAGCTAACATGTTATATTTCACACATTTATGATCTCCTGAGCAATTTATGGTTTGAACCACTTTTTTATTCAAACTAAGAATGTTCTGGTTCACACCAGGAAAAGGGATTTGAGCCCTCGAAATGTTTTGAAGTAGAAATCACTGAGTAGAGATTGTTATTGTGTGAAATATAACATTTTGGCAAGTGCCCCTGTATACAATCTATACAGGTGAACTTCCCTGACTTCTGAAGCTGCAATTGGTATTTGTACTGTAGGCTGCAGTAAGAGCAGTGCCCTCCCCCCCTTCCTTGCTGTGTAGTGATGACCTCCTCCTCCCCACCATTACCCTCCATTGTGTTACCTTTCCCTGGTATCTAGTGACACCCCCCAGACTCCAACCACTACCGCCTATGTGTTGTTGATCTTTCCCTGGTGTCAAGTGACACCACCATCCCTCTGATTGCCATCCATATAGAGAAGTAATCTCTGCCTGGTGTCTAGTGGCCCCCCTTCTGATCACCATCCCCATAAACAATTAATCTATCCCTGGTGTCTAGTGGTATGACCCAACCTCCGAATGCCATCCCCTGAAGATTCTGTTTTTCCTGGTGTAGTGGCACCCCACCATCTGTTCACCATCCTCATATTTTCTTGCTCTTTCCTCGTGTCTGTCAGAGCCCCCATCCTCTGTCCAAATATGTTGTTTCTCTTTCCCTGGTTTTAGTGGCACCTACATCCTCTGATTGCCATCCCTATAGAGAAGTAATCTGTCTCTGGTGTCTAGTGCCCCCCTTCTGATTGCCATCATCATCAGCAATTCATCTGACCCTGGTGTGTAGTGGTACCCCCTTCCCTCCAATTGCCATCCCTGTGAAGAGTCTATCTTTCCCTGGTGTCTAGTGGTACTTTTCACTCTCTGATGTTGTCCCTGTCTAAAATATTAAAAATAAAACTGTATATTTCATTTTTGTTTCCTTTTACAGCTACAAAAAAAAAGGTTTCTTGAGGATTGGACCCCTACCCCACCTCCCACTCACCACCCCACACCCCCCAGTAAACCTCCACACACCCTCACTCACCTGAACAGGTCACAGGGCTAGGATCCCTTTCTGACTGAAGACACACTTGCTGCTGGAACCAACGACTGCAATATGAGAAACTAAGGTTAATGCAACTCAATGTATTTCAATAGGGTTTTCACCTTTGATGCATAACTTGCCATTTTGTATATTTTGACACCAAATTTTAAACATTGCCTTTGGAACTCCACCTCATGAACAATGTCAGTGGAATTCCTCAAATCTAGCCCAAATGATGATTCCACAGTCACTTGATGAAATAACATTTTGGGTGGGATTTGAACATTTTACAACACATCTTCATGAGGTGGGGTCATCAGAAGGCTATGTTGAAAATCTAGGTTCAAAATATGTAATGATAGGCAAAGTTCTACATGTTTGAAATTTTATTATACTCTCTTTTTTTTTTTTTAAACCAAGGATGGAAATGAGAAAGGAAAATGTGAGCGCACCGGGATTTGAACTCTGTACCTCTGGTATGCTGTTCCAGCGCTCTAACCATTAAGCTACAGGCCCACTGGTTACAGCGTCTGAAGAACTTCCTATTTCACAGTCACACATTCCTTTCTCTCTAGTGTTGCTTAATCTGCAACCAGAAACCAATTTAGAAATTCCACTACTTCTCAGTGCAGTTTAACCCCTGCAAGGTATATAGTTTTTTTTAAACCAAGGATGGAAATGAGAAAGGAAAATGTAGGCTGCAGTTTGAACTCCGGACCTCTGGTATGCCGTTCCAGCGCTCTAACCATTAAGCTACAGGCCCACTGGTTACAGCGTCTGAAGAACTTCCTATTTCACTGATCACACATTCCTTTCTCTCTAGTGTTGTTAATCTGCAACAGAAACCAATTTAGAAATTCACTACTTCTCAGTGCAGTTTAACCCCTGCAAGGTATATAGTTGTTTTTTTTTTTAAACCAAGAGTTCAAATCCCGGTGCCACATTTTCCTTTCTCATTTCCATCCTTGGTTTTAAAAAAAACTATACCTTGCAGGGGTTAAACTGCACTGAGAAGTAGTGGAATTTCTAAATTGGTTTCTGGTTGCAGATTAAGCAACACTAGAGAGAAAGGAATGTGTGACTGTGAAATAGGAAGTTCTTCGGACACTGTAACCAGTGGGCCTGTAGCTTAATGGTTAGAGTGCTGAAACGGCATACCAGCGGTCCGGAGTTCAAATCCCGGTGTGCCCACATTTTCCTTTCTCATTTCCATCCTTGGTTTAAAAAAAAAACAAAACTATATACCTTGCAGGGGTTAAACTGCACTGAGAAGTAGTGGAATTTCTAAATTGGTTTCTGGTTGCAGATTAAGCAACTACTAGAGAAAAGGAATGTGTGACTGTGAAATAGGAAGTTCTTCGGCGCTGTAACCAGTGGGCCTGTAGCTTAATGGTTAGAGCGCTGGAACGGCATACCAGAGGTCTGGAGTTCAAATCCCGGTGCACCCACATTTTCCTTTCTCATTTCCATCCTTGGTTTAAAAAAATATATATATATACCTTGCAGGGGTTAAACTGCACTGAGAAGTAGTGGAATTTCTATTATACTCTCTTGTAACTTTGGTAATTTTAAGTGTCCCCCCCTCATTTTTAACATACTCAGTTTTTATATCACCTCTTGAACATGAGATTTGTCATTTTACAAATCCTGGCCAAAATGTGTTTTTGCACCTGTGGCACTGAATTATATTGCGGTGATGCAGAATGACATTTTGGCAGGGATTTGAAAATTCTCAGCATGGTGTTCATGAGATGGGGGAATAACAAGGTTATGCTGACAATTTGGTTAGTGTTTTGGCAGAAATGAAATGCAGGGCCCTTAGGGCCTTGTGACTCATAGTAACATAGAGTACATGTACACATCTATGGAGGATAGGAGCACAGGGCCCAAAAGGTGCTACACTCCTCAGTGAAATTAAGTTATGATTATAGTATCTCAAAATGTAAGGAAATTCTTTGAAAAAGACTTGTGTTAATGCATCAGTTAGGGTAACTTAACACCACAAAAGTAGGGAGCAGCATGACATTGTTTGCTCACAGAATGGGAAGGCATTAAGGCTGACAAATACCAAGGAAGGCTCCACTACTGATTTGCTAAGAATCTGGAGACCCAAAACCCTAATGTTTTTTTCCTTTTTCTACTTAGGGGTGGGGGATATTAGTGTTGTAAACTATAGTGCCATATTTCCCTACTTTTGTAGCATTAAGTTACCCTAACTGGTGCATTAACACAATTTTTGTAAAGAATATACATATTATAGGGATGCAGTAGTGCCCCTGTAGTTAGGGTTGTGCCATGATTTAATGTTAAATTCCAAAATTTTCACCTTAATACTTTGGCATTCTTTGATAAAATAGCTCAAAATTTGGCATACAGGGTCATTCTGCCAGTGTCTGAAAATGTGGAAAGTTTGTAATGGCACCTTGTATACTTTTTGAGATATGAGTGGTAAACAAACGTAAAATGACACTTTTTTTCCCTAGACATAAAATATAATTATTTGCTCTCATCCACAGTGCAGACAAAATTAAATTTTTCCTAAAATTTTCAGGGATAGTAGGGACTAGTGCCAAGATTGTGCCTTTAGGTAATTTGGTGCAAAGATAGCTCACCATTTTGAATTAAAACTTTTTGTGATCACAGCTAGACACGCAGGTACATGACTGCAGCACAGAAGCTAGCACTACAAAACTCACCCAAAACAAGGACCAAAACAAAAAAGCAAAAAGTAAATCCAAACACTTCTGATCATAGGAAACTCCATGATTCGGGGAGTTGATACCTACCTCCAGCCAAGGGTATGGTCAGATGTCTCTGAGGTACATCAGTGTGGAGAGACACTGACTGCATTGCTAAAATCATGCAGGAAGCAGGAGAAAATATCAGTCCTGGTACACATAGCGACTAATGATCTCACCAGCCAGTCAGTTGTGGAGACCAAGGAACACCTGACTAGGCTGGGAGATAATCTGTCATCCATTTCATCTGGCATCTCCTTCTCTGAGATCCTGCCAGTCTGGGAAAGGGGGTCAGATGGACAGAAGGTCAGAGAGGAAGGAAAAGGGGAGCTAACAATGTGGATCAGGGGCTGGTGCCAGGAAAAAGAACAAAAATTTGCAGGTAACTGCCAATAATTTTGGGAGAGAAAATTCTGTAAATTTGATGAACTACATCTGACTAAGGAGGGAGTCAGTGCACTGGGGCAGAAATTTTATATCTTTACAGAATATTTATTTATTTATTTAGTTTTTCTTGACTGGGTAAGTGCACTAGACAAATTCTGCCTATTTTCAGGGACGACCTGGGGAGGGATACAAATGAATGCCAACTGACCTTAAACCAGATTAAGTTGTTGGTGGCATAAACTAGCAAATGGGGAGAGGAGTGAGACCAATACATCAAATGGGAAGAACATCCCTCCCGCTCAGCTAGTGATCAAACAGGAGTCAGCATGTTTGTAGTTCATTTGCATCCCAGGTAAGGAAAATGGTCTGGCTCCCCATATGACACACAGGAAATGCTGGACCTCGCAACAACTAATGCACGAAATCTTGCAAAATGGAAAAAATGTAACAAATGCCCTCAGTCTGGGAGACAAGATCACAGACCTGGCAGCAACAATGACAGAGGCTAAACTGAAATAGTAGCCATTAGCAAGACATGGTTCACCAGTAACCACTTGGGAGACTTCAGTATTCAGCTATGCACTGTTGAGAGGAGACTGAGGTGCAAAAGGGGAGGAGTGGCCCTTTATGTCAATGAAAATATAAAAGCTACAGAAATTCAGAATACACATAAGGAGCCAGAAGAACTGTGGGTCACCCTGGAAACAGGAAATGGGACAGCCATATGAACTGGTATTGTCTACAGGCCTCTAGACCAGGGGAGGATATAGACACATTACTGTTAGAAGATTTACAAAACATGACAGCTAAAGGGGAGGTTCTGATAATGGGAGACTTCAACATGCCAGATACAGATTGGTCAATACCAGCAGGAACATTTGCCAGAACTACACACATGGTGGATTCTTGCAGAGGAGGGCCTCTAACAACTGTTTCAACAACCTATAAGAGACAGGGATATCTTGGATCTAGTACTAACTAATGGGGAAATGATCTCAGATCTCCAGGTAGAAGGTCACCTGGGGGCCAGTGACCATCATGTGATGTGGTTCAATATGGCCACTAGAACTAAATCATCCCATTCAAAGGCAAAACTATGGGACTTTAGAGGAGCTGACTTTGATAAAATGGCCAACAGAGTTAACCTAGCCCTGGCAAGAAAAAAATCAGGTAAGGGGGAAGGAAACTGGACAAGCATTAAGGATGCAATACTTGAAGCAACATCCCATTGTGTTAGGGAGAAAAGCAAGATCAAAGGAAAAAGGAAACCACTTTGGTTCTCAAAAACAGTAGCAGAAAAGATCAGATCCAAAAGGTTGGCCTTCAGGAAATATAAGGGAATGAAGTGGGACAAAGATAGGGAGGCATACCAAACTTCCCTAAGGAAGCAGGAAAGGCAGTAAGGCAGGCAAAGGCCCTAACCGAGGAAACACTAGCACACACAGTAAAAGAAGGGGATAAGACTTTCTAGAGACACATTAGTGAAAGGAGAAAGTCCAGAGGGGGTATTACTAAGATCAAAGGGGACAAGGGTATGTGGAGGAGGACCAAGGACAAGCATCTATCCTAAATAGATACTTCTGCTCAGTATTTACTGAGGAGAAGGTAAGGTAGGGCCCACAGTTCAGCACCATGGACACAGGGGGGAGGGAGGTGTGCACTAGTCCCTTCACAAAGGAAAGGCTACTACAAGAGCTCGATAAACTCAGGGTAGACAAGGCAAGAGGACCTGGTGGCATACATCCCAGGGTACTAAAGGAGCTAAGGGTGGAACTAGCAGAGTCATTAGCAGAACTGTTTTGTGAGTCTCTGACCACAGGAGAGGTCCCAGAAGACTGAAGAAGGGCTCATGTGATCCTGCTGCACAAGAGTGGCAGCAGGGAAGAGGCAGGGAACTACAGGCCAGCCAGTCTTACCTCAGTAGAGGGCAATATTATGGAGGCACTCCTTAAGGAAAGGATAGTGCAACACCTAGAATCCGTAGGAGCATAAGATCAAAGACAACATGGGTTTACAAAAGGAAGGTCCTGTCAAACTAATCTCATAGATTTCTTTGACTGGGTAACCATAGTGGTAGACCAAGGGTGTGCAGTTGATGTCACTTACCTTGACTTCAGCAAAGTTTTCATTACTGTTCCACACAGAAGATTGATTAATTAGCTGGGTAGGCTTGTGGTGGGTCAGACATTGGTCAACTGGGTGGCACACTGGTTGGCGGGCAGAAAACAGAGACAGGTGGTAAATGGTATACAGTCAGAAGAGATGCAAGTCACAAGTGGGATACCTCAGGGATCAGTCCTGTGGCCAGTCCTCTTTAATATCTTCATCAGTGACATTGCAGATTGACTGGAGGGTAACGTTTGTCTGTTTGCAGAAGTCAACAAGATCTACAACAGAGCAGATGATCCAGATGGGATGAGTAGAATGAGAAGAGATCTGAATAAACTGCCAAAATGGTCAGAAGAGTGGTAACTGGGGTTTAATGCAAAGAAGTGCAAGATAATGCACATAGGGAAGATAAACCCTGAAGCTACCTATAGGTTAGGAGGGGAGTTGCTGGAAATCACAAGAGAAGAAAGAGACTTGGGCATCATCATCATCACAGATGACCTGAAATCATCCAAGCAGACTTCTAAAGCAGTAGGTAAGGCTAGAGGGATGTTGGGGTGTATTAGTAGCGGTGTCAGAAGTTGTAAGGGGGAGGTAATAATCCCACTTTACAAGACATTGATCAGGTCCCATCTGGAATACTGTATGCAGTACTGGGAGCTGCATCTGCACAAGGACATTAACAAAATGGAGGCAGACCAGAGAAGGGCAACCAAAATGGTGCAGGGTCTGCATCAGAAAACATATGAGGACAGATTAACTGAGCTCAATATATATATATATATATATATATATACACTAGAGCAAAGGAAGGAGAGAGGTGATATGATCGAAACATTCAAACATCTAAAGGGCATTAACAAGGTGAAAGAGTCTAACATTTCAATATAAGAAAAACAGCAGAACAAGAGGACACAGCATGAGGTTAGAGGGAGGCTGATTAAGAGGCAATGTGAGGAAGTTCTTTTTCACAGAAAGGGTGGTGGATGCATGGAACGGCCTACCTCAGAAAGTGGTGGATATAAATACAGTGCAGGACTTCAAACAGTTATGGGATAGGCATAAGGGAGCAATACAGATGAGTATGACTAGACAGGCCATTGACAGAGTAAAGGCCTATGGCACATTCATAAGGTAGAAAAAATGGGCAAACTGGATTGGCCTTGCAGTCCTTATCTGCCGTCAACTTCTATGTTTCTATGAACACCATTCAACCTGTTAATTAAGGATTTACTGTTCTTACCTAGAGAAATACTGTTCATGATTTCAGTCATCTTTGTGTTTTCCCCCCATTTTAAAAATAGTTCTGTACAGAAATACTGCTTAGTGATGAATGAAGATATGTGTGTAGGTCTTAGTCACCTCCTTAGTTCCATATTTGTGGATGTCCTGTATCTGGACTTCAGTAAGGCATTCAACTCAGTGCCACATGGAAGGCTGGGAAGGAAGTTAGTAGGCACAAGGGCAGGTGCAAAGCTGGTGAGATGGGTAGGAAACTGGCTGCAGGGAAGGCAGTAGAAGGTGGTGGTGGGTGGGGAGCTCTCACACCCAAGGGCAGTGACGAGTGGTGTTCCACAGGGCTCGGTGTTGGGACCAGTGTTGTTTGGGATATTCATTGCAGACATATCATGGGACATCAAGAGCAAGATCAGTCTGTTTGCTGATGATACCAAGGTGGTGGATGACCTAGGGGGATGGCAGGGGTTGCAGGATGATCTGGCAAAGCTTGAAACCTGGTCAGACACCTGGCAACTGGCTTTAATGCCAAAAGTGCAAGGTGCTGCATTTTGGGATGAAGAACCCAAGGAGGAGTTACCAGCTACGGAGAGTGCAGCTAGCCCAGACAGAGGAGGAGAAGGATCTGGGTGTGCTCATTACAGGGTCAATGAACAACTCGGCACAATGTAGGAAGGCAGTTGCAAAGGCCAACAAAATGCTGGGTTGTATTGCAAGGGTATATCTTCGAGGAGGAGGGGTGATTCTGCCACTGTATAGGTCATTAGTTAGACCACACCTGGAGTACTCGTGCAGTACTGGCGTCATCTGAAGAGGAACATTAAGTTACTGGAGGGCGCAGCGCAGACGACAAAGATGATCAAGGGGCTGGGGACTTATCATATGAGAGGAGGTTGAAGGAGTTGAACATGTACTCACTGGAGAGGAGAGACAGGGTTGACATAGATTGAAACCTTTAAATACATGAAAGGAATAAACAAGACAAGTACAGAGGGACTGTTCAAAGTAAGGAGGAGGGCCACCAGGGGCCATGATATGAGACTGGAGCGAGGAAGGTTCAGGAGGAGATGAGGAGACACTTTTTACAGAGGGTGGTGGCTGGGTGGATGTGTTACCTCCTGAAGTGGTATGCAGTAGAACAGTGGACTGCTTCAAACGAGGATGGGACAGGACAAGGGAGTGTTAATGAAGGTGAAGGGTGGAAGGGAGGGGCAGCTGCAGAATAAGGGGTGCTAGCTGCACATTCGAGCAGACTTGATAGACCTCTAGGCCTTTATCTGCTGGCAAATTTCGTATGTTCGTATATTTGCCTTAGAGCTTTGAAACTTAGTGGACTAATATGTGTTTTTGTGGCAAGAATCATCTCAATGTCACTCACTTAAGTAAGGATGGTTTGATTGGTAAATTACCATTTGCACTTCTTTACAGGTCGAACTTTACTGTTCAAATAGAAAAGATTGCAAATGGTAAAGGTGAATAATGGATCGAATTGAGCTGTGTAAAAAATGTGATGAACAACTGAAGAGTGGGCTACAGAAAGGAGGGGTGGGGTGGGGTTATGTACAGCAAAGAAACCACATGGAGCAACTAATTCACACTAACCTTCACACAAGGAATTAACTCACAGGGGCAAGGCAGCCAACATAATATAGCAAAGTCCAACAAATCTACCCCCACCCCTCATAACAGCAGTTACACTCGAGATACTGGAGCTTATGGGCTTCACACTCCATTGGGGAGAGTGACAGACAACTGACAAAATGCTCAAAGTACACAAAATCAACTAGCCAGCTCATACATACTGTACATCTTGACTGCTCCAGTCCATGAGAGACATCCCTATTTTGGACCCTTGGATCAGCTCTGTCACTCACTGGCTTTTCATGATGGGAAGGCTCGCAACAAACTGGATTATCAGTGGCTTGGATAAATCTACCTCAGATTATTAAAATTTACATTCAGACATTTCTGTGATTGCAGCAGTCACCTGCTATAATGATTGAACTGGTGACCTAAAAAGCAGTTTGCTATAGTAACCCCTTCATTATTGCAAGAATTGCTGTTGCTAACATAAACATAAATCCAAGTTTGAGTTTAAGCTTTCATTTATTAATACATACTATTACTGTATTTAATTATCAAAATAAGTACATTTAATAAAAAAAAAAATATGCATTTAAACAGAGCAGTTTGAACATTTTATCAGAAGGTAATTTTACACCATAAGCATTTACTTAATAACTTTATTGACTCCTATATATTCAGTGATGGGAAAGCTGTAGTTGCAACATAAATAGGCAGTGACACTCTAAATAAGCATGATTCAAGCAAGATATTAATTAATATTTATTATCTAAATTGTAGATGGTACTTTTTATGTTAAAAATAACAATCAGTGTAATATAAAACAAGCACCAGTGATTCAAATTAAGAAGCAGCCACATGAAGCATTCAGCATTGTTGCCTGTGCATAAACAATCTTGGTTGCTTTTTTTCTTGATGTTATGGTGATATTTTCACTTTAAAGTTGTTGTGTGTGTGTGTGTGTGGGGGGGGAGGGTACTGCCTGTTAACTTTTAAGTAGTGTCTTTGCTGTTATTATTTTAGTCACAGAGGAATTGCTCCTGGTCTCAAACTTGTAGGATTGCCTCCGCTGGGCTTGCCTGTTTGCTGTTCCTGGCCACTCTTTTAGCTGCTCCCATCGCTCTCTAGCAAGTCTCCTTCTGAATGTGCTTTGGTCTTATACCACCTAAGTACTGATAATTACATTATAGGAAGGGCCTTGACTGAGAGCAAACATTCAGCTGACTTTCCCCCTGTGTGCTGCTCTTTGCAGCAGTGTTGTTTAATCTGTGCCCTGTTATTTCCCATCACCCTAAGCCATTTACCCCCATGGCTGTGAGTTATACTTAGGAATTGCACACTTTTCACTTACTCCTGTTTGGTAATGCGAAGGTAAGGCAAATATTATTTTAAGACGCCTAATGCCTGAGCTCTGGGCACTGTACACAAAAAATACAACCAACAAAATAAATAAAACAGCACATCAATAAATAATTAACAGCATTAAAAAGACATTTATAATAGAATAAAATCAGAAAGATAAATAACTAAATAAATAGGTACCCTGGGACAGAAGCTGTTTACAGTATGTTAATACCAGGGCAGTATTTAAAAAATAGAGTCCAGGAAAGCTTGATTAAACAGGAAGCCTTAAGATGGGCCTTGAATAGCTCTACTGAAGGGGCCTCCCTTGCAGCTGGAGGTAACAAATTCCACAGGATGGGACTGGTGACACTAAAAGCTCTGTCACTGGCCATTTTTAGCCTCATTCTGGGAATCTCAAGGAGGCCCCTAGAGGAGGAACGGAGGGAGTGGACTGAGGCAGCAGATATAAGAAGGTCCACCAGGTAACCAGGGCCCAGACCATGTAGGGCCTTAAAGGTGAGCAAGCCCACCTCAAAGAGGACCCTGTACCTGACTGGCAGCCATTGCAGTTCATGCAGCATCAGGGTGATGTGGCAGTACTTAGGCTGCCATCAACAACCTGAGGGTTGCATTCTGCACAAGCTGTAGCCAGCATAGGGTACCTGCGAGTTTGCCCTGTTGCATTTCTCACACTTCTTGCCATTTGTATGCCCCTGCAGGCTTCCTTGGAGTAATCCGATGTGAACCTTGTTTTCACTATCTTGTCTTTTGTTGGGGTTATTGGTTATGGGGTGGGAGGCAGCACCTGACAGTTCTTGTGCAATAGTTTTGCTATTCTGGCTAGATTGTTACAGGGTTAGGTTGCAAACAATTGTCTACTAAGTCTAGAGGCAACTCACTCTATGATCACTGGCCCTATTGTTGCCTGGTGTCTAGTGGCACCCACACATCTGATCACTGGCCACATTGTTCCCTGGTGTCTAGTGACACCCCACCCCAGCTGCCAATCACTACCCTGTTGCAATAAAAGAAAACAGTCCTCAATGTTTTTTTCTAAGAAGTTCCTCTGCGATCTGGCCCCCCAAACCCCACCTCCCACTCAACACCCACCACCCCACACTGCCCAGTACATCCTCATGCATCCTCACTCACTTGAACAGGTTGCTGGCTTAAGACCCACTCTTCAGTTGAAGACATGTCTTGTTTATGAAACCGGTCACTGCAATATGAGAAACTAAATTAAATGCAGTTTTATGTATTCAATTTGGGTTTCAACGTTTATGCATAACTTAGTCATTTTATCTCAAAATAGGAAATTCATTGCAAAAACTATGTTAATTCACCAGTTAGGTTTGTTATCAAACCTAAAAAGCAGGGAAATTTGATATTAGGGTTTTCAACCCCAAAACCTGCCCCACCTGTAAAGTGAATGAGGGTGAGTCTTCCTTGGATTGTCAACTCTAACTCTCAACCCATTGTATGCACTCATGAAATATACACACTACCTCCATCACATCTTAGCTTTTCTGCTACTGCAATAGGGTTAGGTTGACAATCCCAAGGAAGATTATTCTCCTACCTCTTTCACTTCAGGGGTGGGACAGGGGTTTTAGGGTTTAAACCTCTAACATCGAATTTTCCTGCTTTTTACAGTTTCATAACAACCCTAACTGATGCATTAGCGTAATTTTTTGCAATGGATTATAGTGGTGCGGTAGCACCCCTATTGTTAGGGTCGAGTAGCCTGTTTAATGTTAAACCCATAACTTTGCACAATAATATCTTTGGATCTCTTTGATAAAATGAGCTGAAATTTTGTACGAGTTGTCTAGGAGGCAAGATCTTGTGTGGACATTTTTGTGATGACAGCTTTTGCAATTTCTCAGATCCGCATGTCATTTTCTGTAACTTTTTTCCTATACTTAACATAGTTTTTTTGCTCTCCCCTACAGCCAACGTGGAATAGAATCCCCCCCCCCAAACTTGCAGGGGACATGTGTCATGTCCCAAAGTAATGTCTTTGACAGGTTTGGTGAAAAAATAGTAATGGGTTCCCAAGTTATAAGGCTTTAAAATTTATTGTTTTCCAACTTACACAAGCGCAGTAGGGTAGTTCATATAATGTTCAACAGTGAAAACAAAAATTTGATGTCACAAATGCCAGTTTTTGTTTTCGCACCCCTTAATTGACACGGTACCAAACATTTTTGGTTCCGTGCCAACCACCATCTTGTTGTTTTTTTCCACAAACTGGGGAAATACATAAAAAGGCTGGGATTTAATAAAACAAACATCAGAACCAAGCTAAACCGGACCCATTAAGCTAGATTCTGATGTTTCTTTCATAACACTTTTATAGTATCAGAATGGCCAAATTCTGGAACACTCTTCCACAGTAATTAATAAATTTAGACAATTTTAGTTCTTTTAAAAATGGATTGGACAGATGGCTATCATCTGTTACTCTGATGGAATAATAGCCCGCATCCGCATGGGACAATCATGATGGGCCCTGGCCTCCTTTTATCCTACTGAACTTAAGTAACCTAAGTAATATTATGGCCACAGATACCTTCTCTGGGCACCTAAAGCCTAGGTGTGCCCCTTAGTAATAAGACACTTCCCCGCATTCTCTGTATGAGAACAGGGGTATTTCTGACTTCTGCAGCTGGCGGGGAGTAGAGCTAGCATTACTGGACAGATGCAGCCACTTCACCACTAGCATCATTATAACATATCTTTTAGTAATCCTCCCTGGCCTCAGTAAAATAACTAACAGGTGTGGAGTTATACTTAGATCTATGGGTCCCAAACTGTTACTCAAGTAGGCAACAAGGTCAGTCTCAGTTCATTATTTACAGTAGCATGCAAAGGCAAATTAAGTCAGAAAGTGTCTCTCCATTGGTACAGTAGACACCATGCTGCTGAAGTAGTACTGATGGTATATAAAACTTGGGATTGTCCCCCCAACCCACCCAAATGTATGAAGTCCTGGCAATGGCAAAACTTGGCACACTGCCTTGTTGCCCCCCACCATGCCCACACCCACACACACACAAAAGCAAAACTGGCAGCACTGTTGGAGGCTGAGCAGCAGCAGCTGTACTACCCAGCAAGTTCTGTACTATGCATAAGCATTAAGCTGTCATATGGCAAGCACGAGGCAACTAGTGACGTTAACTCAATGACTCAGATACTGAGGAAAGCCTCCTGACAAACACTACCGACCGCCACCACCAAGCCACTTCTCTGCAATAAAGAAGGGCCCAGGTCTGAGATGTCTCATCATGTTGTAACTAATTCTAGATACCATTCATCACCCAGAAATAGATTATAGCTCCAGTAAAGAGAACAATGCTGTAGTTGTTCCTGGCACTGTATGTTGATTCCTTCCTTCCATCCTAACCATAACAACAGGTAACATAGACATACCATCAATAATCCCTCTCAGTTCATTTGGGCTGCAGACACTTGCAAGGACCTCAGGAGTAGGTTATAGACCATCATAATAAATGTATTATTTGTACAACTCTCATGTTTTAATGGCACAAGCTGCAGATTTAGTTTCAGTGTTGCTTCCTCATCTTCTGCCCTATCCAGTTAATTTATTAAACTATAATAACAATTCTAAACAGTAGCTTCTGGTCGGGTAAGTGACAAGTATAGTTCAATAGTTTCTGGAGTCCCTCAGCAATCCAGCAAGAAGGCAGCAGTGGCTGTATGTAGATAGTACTTAAATGAACCAGGACTCATCATATCTCTTTTAAATATAAACACACATACACACGCACACATACACACACACATCGCCTCTGGCAGCAGCCCCACTCACCCTCTGGCATTTCTACAGCAGAATGGACTGCATGCAGCTATAGACATTGGACCCCTCCACCATAGGCACAGTTTGCCCATTGCAGCCCGGAGGGACTGGGAGTCAGGAGAACAGCAGCTGAAGCACCAGCCTGCCTGAGCAGGGCACTGATGAGCAGAGTGGGAGACAACTGCCTCCAGCACCTCCTGATGGAAAATCAGAGGAGCACCATAACAACAGCAGAGGGAGTCTCATCACACCTTGGAAATTGACACTACTGGAATAAAGTTTACCTCATCCAAACTAATATTATATATGAAAGCAGACTTAATTGCAAGATGATACAGCATGCTGGCATGCCTGACTCTGAGCATCCACAACTCAACTGCTACATATCTGACATTGCAAATTTACTCTTAGAAGCATAAAAACAGAATTTGAGTAAGATGAGGACCGCATAGCCTATCCATTCTGCCCACTGCTCTATGAATATATACTTGCCTTAATAAAAATGTTACAGCTATTTATGGACACACAAATGATTATTTTTGGCAACCCCCTAATGCTTATTGCCTTTTCCAACTTCCTGGAGACTAGTGACACCAGCTGATCACCATCCCCATTCTCAAACTATATATTCCTTGGTGTCTACTGGCACCTCCCCCACCCACTGATCACCATTCTCGATTTCCTGGTGTCTAGTGGCACCCCCACCCACTGATGCCATTGCCATTCTCAGACTATATACCCCTGTGTCTAGTGTCACCAGCCACCCTTTCTTTTGAATCAGAACCTGAAATTAAGAAAATGGTCCTTGATGTTTTCTTTTCAAACCTGTAAAAAAGGTCCCTTACCGATCAGGCCCCCACCCACCTCCCACTCAGTACCCACCACCCCACACACCTCCAGTACACCTCCACATAGCCTCACTATTTAAACAGTTCAGATGTTCCAAGACCTACTCTCTGATCAAACACACGCCTTGCTACTGGACCCAGCAACTGCAAAATGAGAAACTAAGTTCAATGTGATTCAATGTTTTTAGTAGGAGTTTCAACTTTTAGGCACAACTTACCCATTTTATGACATTTTGACCCCAAATCTTCAACATGGTCTTTTGCGGACCCCACATCATGAACAATAAGACAGTTATTATTCAACTCCTGCTCAAAAGGTGATTTTGCATTTGCTTTGCAAATTCACCTTTTGGGTGGGATATGAACATTTCTCCTGCCCTTGTTCATGAGGCGGCATCATAAGAAGGATATGTTGAAAATTTGGGGTAAAAATATGTAAAATTGGCCAAGTTATGATCATTTGTTGCAATTTTGCTGTGTATACATGTAATTTTGGAAATGTAAAATATTTTGGCCTCAGATTTTCAACATAGCCTTCTTATTATCCCCACCTCATGTATGTCATAGCCCTAACAGTCAGCCCTTTCCATAAGTAAATATGCTGAGATGGGTACAGCATAGGATAATGGGGTGAACATTAGGGCTGCTGACTCCAATGCACCCCCTTCTCCTGAACCTACCTCCTGTTAATTACCGCACCCCAGGGGAAATGAACCAGAATGCTAAGGCCCTCTTAGGGCTCTGGTTCATTTCCCCAGTAGTGTGATACAGATCAGATGCACTGATGAGTCCTGGGTAGGATGAAACATGTGTCTGTGTCTTCTGTTTGCACCTCTTGCAGATTGCGTGAGAGGCCCTTTGTCACCATGCATTCTTGCTTAAAGCTGAAGCAGCCTAAAATGTCATAGTAATTTGCATATACATCCCATGATGCTTTGCATTATGGAGGTCTGTGTGATTTTGTATTTCTTTGAAACTTGACTTTATTGCCAATGCCCTTTTGGGTAACCCTTGCCTTAGTGCTGCGACACTGAGGTTTTTGTCTTTTAGCTTGTTGTTTGTTTTGGGCTCAACGTGACCCAAACCTGTAAGACTAACTTAGGGGTCTGCTTCATTTCCCCTAGGGTGTGCCAAGGCTCTACCCCAGCAAATACCCGCACGGCATCCAGCACCTGGCAGCAGCTCTCCTCAAGCAGGTGCATCCTCCGGTAATGAGACCCACTCTGAGTGTCACAAGCTCAGCCCAGCAAATACCCACAGTGTCCTGGACCCAGCAGCAACTCCCCTTAAGCAGGTGCACCCCCAGTCATGAGAGCAGCTCCTAGCACCACAGGCTCTCCACAGCAAATACTGGCACAGTGTCCTGGACCCAGTGGAAGCTCCCCTCAAGCAGGTGTACCCTCTGGTCCTGAGAACCACTCCAAGCAACACAGGCTCTCCCCAGCAAATACCCACACAATGTCCTTGACCCGGTAGCAGCTCCCCTTGTTGCACCTGGGATATGCTCCCTATTGTCCCACATACATCTTACACTGTATTCCTGGTCAGTTATATTGTAATACTGCTATTTTGCTCTAGCATGTAGATTTAGGCACCCTATGTATAAGCATGAGTACCATGAATGTGCTTTGCTGCAAATATATTCTAATGTTAACAACTTGTATAGGATTATATCATGCATGATTCATTATACCTCACTATAATGCATTACATTTGTCTTTTACATATATGCTATATAATCTACCTAATCACTGATAAGATGACTCTTATGGATCATCAGTGATTACTGTATACCTTACATAGTCTCATGTAATCATATGTAGTGTGTGTTGTACACTAGGCAATTATGCCATGTGTAGTAGTTGCCAGTTAGTACTTCTCTTTGTCTAAGCTTCGTACTGGGACAGACACATCCTTTGTCTCACATTATACTCTTTTGTAATTCTGTCTCCTAAGTTAATTATCCAATGGAGAATGTCTTATACCATCTTGTATATAATATAGAACCAACACATTATGTTTCTCATATCCATAACTATGAGGTAATCTCTGCTGCTATGATATTATCTATCATATATAACCTTGTGTAACCCAATTCCTCACAGAGGTCCTGGAATTTCTAGAGATTTTGTGCGTTATTCAGGAGACTGGTGAGAACTCACCTCCCCTGTGATTTTGTCTGTCTCATGCTTGGCGTAAGCATTGTAATAAATTTTCATTATTACTTCTGCTAGTGTGGTTGTTTCTTTGGCTGACACTGTAGACATACAAGAATCTGATTTATTTATCCCAGAGTGTGTTTCTTAGTAACATTCATGGTGACCATTGGCAAATGGCTGGGTGTTAATCAAAGTTACACTTTAATTTCCTCTGTAAATTAATACACTGGGTGAGAAATCCCCAGTGACAAGCAGCTGAAAGTGTCTTCTGTATAAAACTCTTCAGTCTGCTGTGTGTTCCCCAGTGCAGACAAAAAAAACCTCCTAAGAGAGATTCAACTCTGTGTAGTGAGCTTGTTTTTTTTGTTGTTGTTGTTTTTTTTCTCTCTTCTTTCTCTGTGGGAACAACAGCTGTAAAGAGATCTGAACAGACAGAGAGACTGCTTTCATTTGTGGTTTCAAATCCTAGTGGGTCTGTATTCATATAGGAGTCCACATACGCCAAATGCTGTTTGTGTCCTGTCAGGAATTTCAGTTGCAAACAAAGTTCTTGATCCACAGACAACTAAGGGTTTCTTATTTTATATACTGACATGTCTAAAAAATCAGTACTGAGTGGAGGTTGGATGCCTCACTATACTTAGCTGCCTACAGTGGTTGGAAGGATTTTGCTGATGTAGCAAAATCCAGTGATAATCCATTCAGGGCTATCATTGAATACTATAGCAAATTTAAACATGGTACTAAAAGAGTTAATCCAGAAGGATTGCCCTTTGCAACATTGTTTACAGGTGTTGAAGTTGTTTTAAATGAACTATCTGTTTTGAAATCTGAGAATGCTGCTTGCAAGCAGGAAATGAGTCTAAAAAATGCTGACCATAAAAAGGAGAACAGAAGGACTGGAGAGTCAGATCCAGCCCCTCCATCAGCAAAATGAGTCTTTGTTAAATAACTTAAGCAGCCAGAAACTGCATGCCTTAGGAGAGAACTGTGAAAAGGCAGAACTTATTAGAAAAATGTTTTACAAATGAATGATGTTCTGCCTAATACCAATGATACCTTATGTGTTGAAAATGAGGAATTTAGAGATGAGATGTCTGTAGTAAATGCTGAGAGTTAACGAGCTGGTATTTCAACACCAGACCTTGACTATTCAACTTGAGTTATTATGTGACAATGGCAGACAAGAAGTGAATGCTTGAACATAAAATGTAATAGAACTTCTCTTGATAACAGTCAAGTTTTACACAATGAGAAAGAGTTGCGATCTGAAATTAAGGTTCTTCACAGCATGCTCACTCATGTATCTGAGGAGCTAGAATGGAGGAGAAAAAAGTCAGAAATGGCAAACTTGTGCCATCAGCCAGAGGTATTGGCAGGGTATACCACCTTAATGCCAATAGACCTTGTCTCTTCTAATGTTGATGAGTTTGATTTTGAACTTTCACAGAGTGTTGTGGGGGTGGACTAGAACAAAAGCTAGCCACTTGTTTTTCTGTGATTCACAAAATGGAGAATTGTTGGATTCTCAAAATGGAGGACACACATGTCATCATGTTGCGTTCCCATGCCATCCCCAAGATGGCCACTAATGGTCATATGATGATGGTCATAATACAGTAACCCAAAATGGTGGTGCCCATGACGTAAGCCAAAATGGCCAACCACCATATCATGGAGGTCAGATCATGCAATCACAGGAACCTTTGATTGCTGCCTTAACCAAACAAAACATACCGAAGGTTTTTGACATGATTCATAATGTTATCAGTAAGACTAGTGTTTCTGAGGAACAGAATAATCTCATTGAAAATGATGGTGACATACTCTTGAATGAGCCTGGTATGTAGCCTAATGTTATGAAGTCAGTGGCTGATGCTGCAGCAGCAGCTGTAGTTAGCAATGTTTACTATGTTAGCTTGTCCTTGGCTAAGAAACACATTGCTGTTAATTATATGAAATGTAACAGTATTTCTATGTAATCTAACATCAGCCCTCCCTGAGAGGATTGAATGTGCTGTTTTTTCTAACGCTAACAGCATTGGGCACATGCAGCCCACTAATAACTTAAGTTGTCACCTTAGAAACAATGGGCCCGATTCTAGAAGGGTGGCACAAGTTGCTGCCGAATGCAACTTGTGCCACCCGCAACTACGACATTGACCATGCACCCTATTCTAGAAGGGGCAGGGTCTCTGCAGCAAAGTCCTGTGACTTGCGACATGTGGCTAGGTACGCTGCACAGAGGGCTTACCTGGTCAACATATCGCAACCCACAGCCGCAGGTTGCAAGTGCACCCCCCTGCCCAACAGGCCTCAATAGCCACCCTGCAGGGCTGCCCACACCCCCTGCCCCCCAAGCCTGCAGCAATTTCCCTGCAGGGCTGGCCACACCTACTGGCCCCAAACCCCCAGGAAGTGCCTAAACAGGGCTTTTCACACCCCAGGCCCCGAATCCCCATTGCAACATGCCCGTAGAGTCAGGCGCTGTCATCCCCACCCATGCCCCTACCCCCAAGACGCTGGCTGCAAGTGCAGCAAAACCCATGCCCTGGTAGCCTAGTGGCCCCCTCACTCCCCCACTCTGCTGTGCCAGCCCACCTAGCACCCCCACCGATCCCCAGCCAGCGACTGGCACAGCCCACCTCTCACCTCCATGGCCAGCCACCGACTGTGTTCAGTAGGACAGCGTGCAGAAAAGACACACTCAGAAATGAATTTCTGAGCATGTCTTTTATGTACACTCTTCTACTGAACTCAGGCAGTGGCTGGCTGTGGAGATGAGAGGTGGGCTGTGCCAGTCACCAGCTGGGGATGGGTGGGAAGTGCTGGATGGGCTGGCACGGCAGGGGGGGAGTGGGGCCACTAGGCTACCAGGGCACCAGTTTTGCAGCATTTGAGGCTGTGACTCAGGGTGAGGGCATGGTTTCCTATGTAGTCATATCATAGACATACATGTCAGGTGTACATTAAGCCTCACTACCGCTACTGTCACTTCTTTTATTATACTGCTGAATCTAGTCCAAAATAAGCACTCACACAAAGCCTCATTTGCAGCTGTGACTCTGGGTCAGAGCATGGGGGGTATGACAGCACCACCTCGGGCATTATGCAATGGGGATTCAGGGTGGATGGTGGGTAGCCAGCACTGCGGGGCAGTGATTGTAGGATATGGGGGCAGGGGATGTGGGCAGCCCTGCAAGGCTCTTACAGTTAACATTGGGGGAAGTTGATGTGAGTAGCCCTGCAGAACACATGATGGACACGGCGGGAGCAGGAGCACCCACTGGTGTATGCTGGGCATGGGGGCCTGGGCAACTGTGGTATGCCCACTGTACTGCAGGGGGGTCTACAAGATCC
This sequence comes from Neoceratodus forsteri, assembly GCA_016271365.2. Taxonomy (NCBI): domain Eukaryota; kingdom Metazoa; phylum Chordata; order Ceratodontiformes; family Ceratodontidae; genus Neoceratodus; species Neoceratodus forsteri. The sequence goes on along the minus strand of CM028133.1, from coordinate 742,389,109 downwards.
CCAGGAGGTGTCCGTAAGTTACACCAGCTAAATGCTGGTTTAATGTACATTGCCAGTACTCCTCTGGGGGTTCTTGTAGAATCCCGACCTTGGGGACTTTGGACTGCCTTTCTGGAATGGGGCGCAACTGCTGCCATAGACCCCCTAGTGCCATGTCACAGGGGGTTTATGGCACAACTGTTGGCATAACTGCTGTTTGGCACAAGTGGCCTGTGCCATGCTGCAGGCCACATTGTAGAATCGCGCATGTCGCAACTGCTGGTATAAGTTGCTACATGCACCAATCTTCTTGGCACAACTGCTGTTACTCCAGGTGTAAGTGTACTAGAATCAGGCCCAATGTTGCTACCATCCAGCAACCATCTGGTGGGGAAACTCACTTTGCATTTGATTGGGAGGGGACAACCCTGATTCTGAAAGACCTGTGGCTATGATATATTCAGCATCTCTGGCCACGTGGTGGGGGGAGGGAGGGATACAGGTTTGATTTCTGAACCTGTGCTGCCAGCTGTTCCAGTACTACTTTCTCCACCCCTGATGGCTACTGAACCACAGTCCATAGCTGGAGAACTACGTGCAGCTTGCACACCACTTTTCTCCACTGTGCAGGTACACCCAATAGTGCCAGCACTGCCTTCGCATGATGCAGAACCCCCTCCACCAGTGACACCTGGATCATCTGATACTGTGACTGCAGAAGCACGCACATGCCAGGAACAGTCTGGGTTATTCCCAGCACAGACAATAGCAAGCACTTCCGACAAGAAGGTGCAAGATATTGCACTTTTGATATTATTGACTTTTTTTTTTTGAAGATCACTGACCATAGCCCCAGTGTTGGTTAATCCTAACCCAGCTTTAGGGTATCAATTTAAAACTGCTACATCAGTTATTGCAATCTCAGCAGTTTTAGCCCAAACATGCCGTGGACACAACAGACCCATTGCTTATGCATCCCAGAAGCTCTCCCCAGTGGAACTGAAATACAACCTTTGTGAAAGGATTCTTTTGGCTATATACTGGGCACTGAGATACTTTATACACATCATTGGATATGCACCCATTGTGCTGTATTCCAACCATTTGCCAACTAACTTTCTGTTGTCAGACAGAATAAAAGATGACTCTGCATTCAATGCCAGACTTATACACTAGTCTCTCACTTTACATGATCATGACTTCACTGTCCTTCCTATCAAAACTCCATCCTTGTTGGCCCATGGCCTACTATTTACAGGAGAGACCAATGATTGTTCACTCTAACCCCCTGACCTACTTATCCCAAGGCCCTTTCTGACAGAATCTCAGAAAGTGTTAAAAGACACTACTGTATGTCATGTTTTGACTTATGACTCAGCCATGCATACCAACGAGAGTCAGATAGCAGGGCTTGGAATTCCTTATTTTACATCCTAGCAATGACAAAGTGTGCATTGTTAGGAGATGCACCATAATTTCTGTACAGTATCCAGGCATTGTTAAAACACGCTTGTCAAACAATGTAAAGCAGGGAGGTGAGGAGTCTCCTTATAATTACCACAGCTGTTTGTAGATGACTTACAGTGCTAGTAAGTCCTTGAGAAAGAAACAGCTTGCTGTTAATGAAATACAAATATTTTTTCCTTACATAAGATGACACCAGCACTCCATGAGAGGGTTAAGTGCTGCACCGTTTAAGAAATGGCCTTGTACTCTAATTGCTACAGCAAAGCACTGCAGACACTATCTTTGTTATAGATTCTAATTGGGTCTGTTCTCTCTGACTGAATTGCTACTCTTCTGGAAGAAAACAAACTTCTAATACTCTAATAGTACCCCTGTGAAATACAAAGACTTGTTTGTGTACATCACAACATTAACCAAACAGTTTAAATACAAAACTGTACATTGATAAGGTTTGAGCATATTGTAAACATGAACTGTATGCTCCTTACAACAACCATGCCGATTCACTGGCAAAAGATGGTTCCTGAGGACAGGACACATGGGAAATAAAAAGTCCCCTTGTCCCAGCTACACTATGTGTTGCTGCCATTAATAAAGACACAAGTCATTTTGAGCCAATGGATCTAGTGTCCATAAATAAGAAGACACTCATTTGAGAGCAATGTATAGGTTCCTTAATAAAAGAACTGAGGCATAACTTCCAGAAATAAGCCTGTATAAGAAAGTGAAAAATTACCTTCACCTATACAGTGATGGCCTACATATTTGGTATCACTGCCTAACACTCCTGAAAAGTTATGGGTAGTTCCTGAACACCTGAGGGTAGATTTTATCTACTGTACCAAGTACCACGATATTCCAACTGGTGGACACCAGGGGTCAATAAAACCCTAGAGAGACTGAAATCCTCTGTCTGGTGGCCACACATGAGAAATGAATATGGAATATTACATCAATAACTGTTTGATCTGTGCACAGAATAATCCTATATCAGTTAGGAAAAATGCCAAATTGTTACCCGGCACTTATTCCTTGAAACAACATCCATATTGACTATATTGGCCTTATGCCAACCACTAATAACAATAATAAGTTTGCAATAGTGATCACCGACCTATTTTTCCAAATGGGTCGAGGCTATCCCAACAAGAGCAACACAGCCAAAGTGACTACAAATGTCTTGGTAAACCTGCTATTCACTGGGTGGGGTTTACCCCAAAGGTAGATTCTGATTACAGGGAGCCAGCTTTATAGCCGAAGTAATGCAGGACATTCTAGATTTGTTAGGGGTAAAACAAAAGTTTCATATCCCTTACCACCCACAGTCATCAGGACAGGTGAAACGGGATAACAGGCAGCTCACAGTTATGTTATCCAGATCTGTTCAGGAAAACCCCAAAGAATGGGATTCATTATTGCCATTGCTTCTTATAGCAATGTGAGGGACACCCTCTGCAGACACGCAGTGTACCCGATTTGAAATCATAACCGGACAGTCCATGAGACTCCCAGAACACATACTTCTAGACCAGTGTACTGCCACTGCTGATGGAGCATCAGTAGATAAATATGTTAAACAACTAAAACAAGACATCCAAAACATACACTTGTTTACTGCATAGCATATGGGCAAGGTCGAGTTACAGGCCAAAATACAATTTGACAAAACTGTACATCCTGTAGACTGGCAAGCTGGGGACCAGGTAATGGTACTCAGATTTGCACCACCTCCACATCCATTTGTAAACAAATGGGAGGGCCCTATCCCATTGTAAACAAACTCAGTCCAGCAGACTACCAAATTAGACTGCCTCACAATAACAGTCATTGATAAATGTCTACATGCCAATCAAATGAAACTGTTTAAAGGAGATTATGCTAATTTTCCATACCACAATGGATGGAATAGTACTAAACTAACTGTGTTTTCTTTTCTTTCCTTTTAGGTCCCAGAAAGAGATGCTTGCTTTATACTTATTTTTCTTTTTTAGATGTATGGGTCTTCTTACAAGCGAAACTGCACATCATACTGCAGATAAGAACCAGTGACCTAAACCTAAACAGCTTGTTGAGGCAAAGTTCCACACAAGCCCAAATGATCTAATTGTATCCTGTGGAGTTCACACTAAAGTCCTAAAAGGCATGGTCATCATCCAGAAGGGCAGTGAGGCCCTACTGAATGTTATGATCATTCCTTCAGATCAATCCTAGCAGGTCGACTTGTTCTGGACCCCATTTACATTTTATTGATCATCAGGAATTTTGCATCCAAAATTTATATGGAATAAAAGCCATTATACTTAAAGTTTTACCATATGATGCCCCATAATTTGTGACACCTAATACTGAGTGCCCAAAACAGGACTGTGGCCCACCTAGTGGTTTCATAGCCACTTCCCAACGGTACCCTAGTAAATAATGTGCAGTTCATGCACATTCCAGTGATTTTAAATCTTACTCTTTAGAACTTGGAATGATTTAAAATATGTTTCTAACAAACATTCCCACTTTTTTATACAGGTACTCAATAATGACCCCTGTACAGGGACTGATAGCACCACACACACACACACACACACACACACACACAGGATTTTCATCCTGACACCTAGTAGTACATCTTATAACAGTAAACCTACTCAAACACACTAGACATTTTATTATTTTTGGTGGGGGGGGGGTATTTAAAAAAACAGGTTTAGCCTCAGGCCTATTCTCTGACATATCTGTTTGAAATAGGGCTGATATAGCCATTATTTAAGCACATATGTTAAAGGTTCATGATAGTATGAAATATAATATCATAACTCCCCTATTGCATGGTATACATGATCTAGCTCACGAAGAGTGATTTACATCTATAGTATTAAGGATATTGTGAAGGAGTGTGACCTGACAAAGGTTAATATTAATGAATTAATTTCTGCTTACATTAAGGAAGCAGACAAGCATCACATAGCTAGGAAAGTCCTCTGCACTGCCTACAGCTATTATGCCCTTACAACCATTTAGTTATCTCTTCTGGGATCTGGAATTATGACATATCCCAGTCCCATATGTAACAGATGTATGGGTCAGTGGTATTGCCTCAAATGCACTTCTTTTGCATATGTTAAATGTTTATTTAGTTAGCACTATCCACTTGCAATGGCAAGGAACCTTAGGTATGTCACCACATACACTAGTATAGCTCCATGTTTGAAAAGTATTCCTGCACAATCCTGGAAGCCATATTTGTGACTCTTATAGTGTCATTGCCACATTTTCATCCAGCAACATCCATCTCTGATCATCTGGCAACTGTCCATTATTTTGGTTATCCTGAAGAGAGACCTTTGTATCATGAAAGTTTGAAACTACCTCCTTTGTTTGTTTACCATGAGGTCTTAGAATCGTGATTGACTCTGAATTTTGATTGTCATACCTGAAAGGATTAATACCTTTTATACAGATGTGACATCTTCCAACTTGTCTTACCAACTTGTGAATACTGGCCTAATAATTAAAATTAGGCTTCCTCTTGTGCACTCTCAAATAAACTGTATTTGGCCCAGCCAGTTCAGATCCTACAATCAAGCTCATTGTTATGCATACTATGAAGCCAAGCCTGGGGTGGGGGCAATCCCCCGACTTCAGCAAGAAGACTTTTCTTCATTTGATCTACAATGAAGAAATCCATGTTCTTCACTGCTTGTTTCCCAAGCCTGGCTGGCAAGTCATACAAACTGAGTACTGTCATAAACCTTTACACTTTGTGTAACCATGCAATCATCTTCCACTGAACACTGTTGCTATTCCAATGTAAAACTCAGTTCACAATGTAATGCACCCCTTGCTGAGGCCTCTGTAAATATTGTATTCTCCTGAACATTCTGATCTACCTTTGGGAAATCTATATGCATCTAGTTTGAACTATGACTCTTCATCTAACACTTGAAGAAACCCTGGATTTATCACTGAAATCGTTTGTAGTTTATGGCTTGTGGACAATGATATGTTGTGTCCCATTCGACTTACCAATTGAAAATGTCATCCTCCAAGGTGGTATATTCTGCTGATGTGGAACATTGTGTGGTGACCAACTATACATTCTTCTGATCTGGACCAAAGTTATGCTAAGTGAACTTTTCTAACTTCTATTTTTACTCCCTAACGAGAGTATAGGTTATACTGTGATCACATCTGTTCCCCTCCCAGAACCAGATACCATTGAGTCTAGTCCTAACTATCTTGATGCTCTATCTTAGTTTTTACATATTTTTAATAACCATACAGGCAACTTAAGTGTGTCTCTCCAATCTCTTCCCAATAGGACAGATACACACCTAATAAATATCAGTAATGACATTGTACTGGTATTGGAAAACCCCATTGTGAAGTTTAATTCCAAATGTGTTTAGAAATACAAGGTTTACTAACATTTTCCCTTATAATTACATTTTGTTGTTTAAGGAAAACCCTAAAACTCTACTGTGACAGGTTAAAAGTCTTCTATCAGATTTGTGAGTTGGGCCTGTACATGAATTGTGCCTAACCATTGTCTTTTTGTTGTGTTGTCACTTTGTAATTAGGGCAACAAAGAGGGGACTGTTGAGCCTGGGTTATTCTCCCTATTGTCCCACATACACATTACACTGTATTCCTGGTCTATTATACTTTAATACTACTATTTTGCACTAACATGTAGATTTCAGCACCCATTGTATAAGCATGAGTGCCAGTAATCTGCTTTGCTGCTAATATAGGCTAATGTTTACATCTTTTATATGATTGTATGATGCATGATTCATTATACCTCACTATATTGAATTACATTTGTCTTTTACATATAGTCTATATATAATCTATTCGCTGATAAGAAGACTCTTATGGATTGTCACTGATTACTGTATACAGTTATATATTCTCATATAATTATATGTAGTTGTGTGTTTTACACTTAGGCAAATATGCCACATGTAGTAGTGGCCAGTCAGCACTTCTCTTTGTCTAAGCCTCATGCTGAAAGAGACAAATCCATTGTCTCACATTATACTCATTAGTAATTCTGTCTCCTAAGTCATTATCCAATGCAGCATGTCTTATACTATCTTGTTTATACTGTAGAACCAACACATTATGTTTCTCATATCCATAACTATAAGGTAATCTCTGTTGCTATGATGTTCTCTATAGTATATAACCTTGTATATCACTCCTCATGGAGATCCTGAAATTCTGGAGATTTTGTAAATACTTCAGGAGACTGGTGAGAACCCATCTCCTTGTGATTTTCTCGGTCACATGCTTGGTGTAAGTATTGTAATAAATTATCATTATTACTTCTGCTTGTTTGGTTGTTTCTTTGGCTGACACTGTAGACATATAAGAATCTGATTTATTTACCCCAGAGCTGTTTTCTGGGTAACACCTTCAAGGTACTGACCTGCTCAGCGTGTTGTCAGAGGTACTCTACTGATTGTTCTACTTGCTACCTTTCCTGCTGACTCCCACCATCATTTTGTGCTGTTCCTGCATAGTCCTTAAGGGCATTTGATATTATTATGCTGTTTTGGCCCATCCACACTCGCATCTTAAGTGGGCTTCCAGGGTGGGTATTTTCTAGTATGTCTTAGTCTGTTTTGGAGCTGTGTTATTACCTTACTTTACTCTACTTGTGGGCTGTTGATATTTATTTATAGTCATTGTCTGAGCTGTTTTACATTTCCTCCCCACCCATGCCCTGACCTCAAGTCACCACCCGCATATGCAGCATATACCCAGGTTGCCCTGGTAGTCTAGTGTCCCCTATCACTGTCATACAGATAACACCTGTTCCCTGTTAGTGAAGCCCCCAGACAGTATATAATATATAAAGCACTCAAAACCCTGGTAATCTAGTGGCCCCAGTCTGAATAAAGAAATGACTGATCTCAATACCTTGGTAGTCTCAGTGCCCCTCCACCCAGCCATGCCAGTCCACCCAGAACCCCCCATCCTCAGCCAGTGACTGGGCACAGCCCACCTCTCACCTCCACGGCCAGCCAATGACTAAGTGCAGTGGAGTGCTACTGCAAGATGCATTCAGAAATTAATTTCTGGGTGGGTGGGGAGGGCCACTAGACTACCAGGGTATTGGAGATTTGTATTTATTTATTCAAATGGGGGCAGCTAGACTACCAGGGTTTCAGAGAACAGTATTCATTTTATTCAGTTGGGGGCCACTAGACTACCATGGTATTGGAGATCAGTATTATTTTATTCAGATTGGCGAAGCCACTAGACTACTAGGGTTTCAGAGAACAGTATTCATTTCATTTCAGATCGGGGCCACTAGACTACCAGGGTACTGGAGATCAGTATTAATTTTATTCAGATCGGGGGGAGGGTCACTAGACTACCAGGGAGGACATTATTAATGTTCTACAGATTGGAGAGACCACTAGACTACCAATGCAGGCATTTTGCCGCATATGCAGATGACAATTTGTGGTTTGGGGCACGGGTGGGGAGATGGCAGCATTGCCCAGTGGTGCTTGTGCCAACGGGTGGTTTGCGGGGGATGGGGGATGGGTAGCCCTGTGGGACTCCACTGGGGTATGCTGGCATGGGGGGTAGACACGTTGGCATGTCTGCAGGCGGGTCTACAGGACCCCCAGTGGGTAGCTGTAGGTTACATCAGCTAAATGCTGGTTTAACTTATGATGTCAGTTCTCCTCTGGGGGTTCGTGTAGAATTCTGATGGTGGGGAATTTGTGGCTACCCTTCTAGAATGGGGCACACCAGCTGCCATAAACCCCCTAGTGCCATGTCACAGGGGGTTTATGGCACAACTGCCGGCATAACTGCTGTTCCGCGCAAGTGACATGCGACATGTCGCAGGCCACTTTGTAGAATCGCACATGTCGCAACTGCTGGCGTAAGTTGCTACATGCACCATTCTACATGGCACAAGGGCTGTTAGGCCAGGTGTAACTGTACTAGAATTGGGCTCATAGTCTATAGTGCTGCCTCCAAACTATGTAGGACTGACTGGAACCAGCGTGTGTGAACCACTGTGGTCTTGCATCTCCCAATCAGACATCAGTTGTGTCAAGTGTATATCAAATTAAAACAAATGTAATGGGTGGTACCCCTCTATCACCCAATCTTTGTAGAATATTGATTTCAATGCTTGGTGCCAGTGGTCCTCCCATCTTGTTCACACTCTTGAAAAAATGCATATTACGATCTCCGGTGCCTGTTGTCCTCCCCTTCCTCACCCAATCTCAGTAAAATGTATATTACAATCCCCACTGCCAGTGTTTCCCCACATTCTCCTGAACCCAGTTCAATGCATATTGCAATCCCTGCTGCCAGTGGTCCCCCACACTCTTCTCTCCTGAACCCAGTTCAATGCATATTACAATCCCTGCTGCCAGTGGTCCCCAACATTCTCCTAAACCCAGTTCAATGCATATTACAATCCCCACTGCCAGTGGTTCCCCACATTCTCCTGAACCCAGTTCAATGCATATTACAATCCCTGCTGCCAGTGCCCCCCCCACATTCTCCTAAACTTAGTTCAATGCATATTACAATCCTTGCTTCCAGAGGTCCCCCACACTCTCCTGAACCCAGTTCAATGCACATTACAATCCCTGCTGCCATTGGTCCTCCACATTCTCCTGAACCCAGTTCAATGCATATTACTATCCTTGCTTCCAGTGGTCCTCCACATTCTCCTGAACCCAGTTCAATGCATATTACAATCCCTGCTGCCACTGGTCCTCCACATTCTCCTGAACCCAGTTCAATGCATATTACAATCCCTGCTGCCAGTGGTCCCCAACATTCTCCTAAACCCAGTTCAATGCATATTACAATCCCCACTGCCAGTGGTTCCCCACATTCTCCTGAACCCAGTTCAATGCATATTACAATCCCTGCTGCCAGTGCCCCCCACATTCTCCTAAACTTAGTTCAATGCATATTACAATCCTTGCTTCAGAGGTCCCCACCTCTCTAGACCCAGTTCAATGCACATTACAATCCCTGCTGCCATTGGTCCTCCACATTCTCCTGAACCCAGTTCAATGCATATTACTATCCTTGCTTCCAGTGGTCCTCCACATTCTCCTGAACCCAGTTCAATGCATATTACAATCCCTGCTGCCATTGGTCCTCCACATTCTCCTAGACCAGTTCAATGCATATACAATCCCTGCTGCCAGTAGTCCACACATTCTCCTGAATCCAAATAAATGCATATTATAATCCTCGCTGCCAGTGATCCCTGAGGCAGGATGAGAATGGCAACAAAATAAATAACAATCATTTATTATTTTCACTTGTCCTATCTCTTAATCTCTCTGTCTATCCCTAATTTCTTGTCAGGGTGGCCAACCTGACAATTCTACTCCTTATCTGTTCTATACCTTTAATCTGTTGTCATTCTAGCCAACAAAATTGCCACATTAAAGTTACAAGCAAATTATTTTTAACAAGAGCCTCCTGCTATGCAAATTCTGTAATAGATTTAGGATTTACCTCCAAGAAAACAGGTGTTTCTTACACCATAAGAGTGTTGCCAAATAGCCCCATTGTTATGTGAGCGAACATGCGCAAGATCGCACTATCGTGTAGGAGTGTGCACACGATCGTGAGGGAAGTGTGTGCATCTTCATGCAGCTCAGCTTAAAAATAAACAGAAAACTCCCAAAAGCAGGACTGCCTGCTCGTAGTTGATGAATGAAACAAGCGAGTCACTGAAATACTGAAAGCGAGTGAGCTGGCTGTTGCTATGGGAGTATTAAACACTCCCTGCAGCCACTTGCTGTAAATATCTCCTGTCTCTCCGTGTAATCCCTAAATGTTGAAAGTAAGCTGCAGATAATATTGCAGGCAGGATAAGTGCTCAGTCAAACATGAATGATTACTGCTAGTCCTTTTTGTAAAAGAAGTTTAAATACAGTGTGGGGAGTGCACTACTGAAATGTTTTGCCAATGGCTAAAATGGCAAGCCGTTACAGAATGTACTTCAGTAAAAATGAATGAAAATACAGTCCTAACCAGTTAAAGAAATGTGTAGGATATTAGACTGTTTTTGGAAAATTATGCAGAGGCTGAAAATGTGTTAAATTAATTAAAGGTATAAGTTGAAGAACTAAGCCAAGAAAACAAATTCAAGGAATAAATAAATAAGGCTAAGTAGTGATAGAGCCACTCTGGCTTCACAGAATGAATAGAGAGCACCCCCTACTCTGTTTTTATCTGGGAAGGTTAGTGTCCTCTTTAAATAAGTTATAAAATGATTTTCTTGGTTTCTTTACCTAAATATGGTGCAGGTAGCAAGAGATGTCTTCTATAAGGCTGGCAGCCCAGAAAATGTCTGCTAATATAGAAGTGGTGTGGTGATGTCACTGAAAGGGGAGGGGCTAAAAGGTCCCTGATGATGCTTTCACTACCAGTTAAGGTTCTTCTAAGTTAAAATTAATTCATATATAGTATTACTTATGTTATGTTGAAAGAATACATAATACGCTTTATACTTTGAGAATGTAAAACCCAACCTTAAATTCCAGAGTACAGGAAAAAGGTTTTTGGTATAATTGCTAGTCACATGTCAATGATGTCATAATGATCGTACTATATAACCTCCCAACCAGGAGGCTGTGAGAGAGGTGCTAGTCAGTTCCTTCTGACCAAGCAAGGGAGAGGAGGTGTGAGTGCCTACACACCGGATTGGAAAAAATATTGAATAAACAGAGAAGAGCAGGGAGTCTGAGGAAGGACTTGCCTGAGTTTTTGTTTTGCTTTTATTTTGGTGTGACAGTTTAAACACCCATTTCATTTCTATAAATATTTTGAACAGCTAATTAATTTTATTATCATTTTTGGAAAATAAAATGATAAACGCTACACCAGCATTTTTTATGCACTTGGTTTGAGGACTGGTGTCTGTTATTGAACCCACACGTTTACACCCCCACACTCTTCTGAACCCAGCTCCATGCATATTGCAATCCCTGCTGCAAGTGGCCTCCCACATTCTCATTAACCCAGTTCAATGCATATTACAATCCCTGCTGCCAGTGGTCCCCACACTCTCCTGAACCCAGTTAAATGCATATTACAATCCCTGCTGCCAGTGGTCCCCCAAACTCACATGAACCCAGTTCAATGCATATTACAATCCCTGCTGCCAGTGGTCCTCACATTCTCCTGAACCCAGTTCAATGCATATCACAATCCCTGCTGTCAGTGGTCCTCACACTCTCCTGTTCTGTACCCAGTTCAATACATATTACAATCCCTGCTTCCAGTGGTCCCCACACTCTCATGAACCCAGTTCAATGCATATTACAATCCCTGCTGCCAGTGGTCCCCACACCTCCTGAACCCTGTTCAATACATATACAATCCCTTGCTGCGGTGGTCCCCACACTCTCCTCTTCTGTACCCAGTTCAATACATATTACAATCCTGCTTCCAGTGGTCTCCCAAACTCTCATGAACCCAGTTCAATGCATATTACAATCCCTGCTGCCAGTGGTTCCCCACATTCTCCTGAACCCAGTTCAATGCATATTGTAATCCTTGCTGCCAGTGGTCCCCAACACTCTCCTGAACCCAGTTCAATGCATATTACAATCCCTGCTTCCAGTTGTCCCACACACTCTCCTGAACCCGGTTCAATGCATATTACAATCCCTGCTGCCAGTGGTCCCACACATTCTCCTGAACCTAGTTCACTGTACATTACAATCCCTGCTGCCAGTGGTCCCACACATTCTCCTGAACCCAGTTCAATGCAGATTACAATCCCTGCTGCAGTGGTCCCCCACATTCTCCTGAACCCAGTCCAAAGCATTTTACAATACCTGCTGCCATTTGCCCCCCACATTCTCCTGAACTGAGTTCAATGCATATTACAATCCCTGGTGCAAGTCCTCCCTACCCAATTCTGATCACAGTTTAATGCTAGTAATAAGACACAGCAAGGTGTGGTTTATGGCCTAGTAAGAGCACGCCCCAGCTGCGTTATGAGGCATGAGGTGCTTGTGCCTAGTGCCTTTAGCATCTGGGAGGGATATAGTTAATGTATCCCTGGTAGTCTAGTTGTCCCCCCTTCAGGATCTAGTATACACTGCCCCCCTGCCGTGATTGTAACTTCCCTGGTATTGGTTGAATTTTAATAGCTATCCCACAAGTACTATATCTCTATGCAAAGTTTACAAAGATATATTACTTGAGAGTAACAGATAGCAGCCTGGCAAATAAGTGAGTGGTGGTGGTGGACTAGATGCCTTTGCCATCACTCTGAGAGGACTTGGTGCAGATTTGGAGTAGAGGAGGGAGGTACCACTGGACACTGGATATAGGTTATCATCTGGGGTCAACAAATACCAGGACCAGGACAAGGCTCGCCAGACTACCAGGAATACTGTATATCAACTATACCTTTACTGGGATCAGGTGAAGAAGGAATGAGAGATCAGGGATTATAATATCCATTTTACCGGAATCAGGAGAGGAAGGGGAATCATTGGCACAAGGGATTGCTGGAATAGTCTACCAGCGGAGGTAGTTGGAGCAAAAACAGTGGTGGACTTTAAGCACGACTGGGTTAGGCACTAACCAATCTTAGTAGAGACCATCACTATTATTAGGGTGGGGCATTCCAAGTGAGCTGCCAGAGAATAGATGTGAACCATATAACACTCTAGAAGTAGAGGTACAGGTGAGTAACCTCTTTTTATTGTACTCTGACTGCACTTAAATGTAATTTTCCAAAGTGACAGTGTTATGTATTTATATTTCCTACCACCCCCACCACCACCACCACCACCATTGTACCTAGAAATGAGCCTCTCCTGGTCACCAATTTTAAAATAAATAAATAGAAAAGCAGGGGAAGGGTATCCAGAAATCAGGTAGGGTCTGTAGTGACAGTATAAGTAGGAACAAATCTGGCATATGACATGGGCCAAGCAGTCCTCATCTGATGACAATTTCTATGTTTTATGATTGAAATATGCATGCTATAGATGCATGGTGAGGGAGCAGGGTATCGAGCGTCATTTTAATTTTGGTTCTGTACACACATGGCAGCAGAAATACCTACTAGGAGGGTGTGAGTGTGCACCACTGTGCATATTTATTAAAAGTAGAGTTTTGGAAGTGTTAAACAACACTGTACAAGCAACCTCTTAGCACCTCTGGCAATCTAATGTGCTAATATTACCCATATGCATGCCGGCTCCCTCATTTATATGTGTGCATGGTAGGCATTACTTTCAGTTTAACATCGCCTTACTATGCCTTTTAAATATGGCACAATGTGTGTATTTACTGCCTGTCTGGTGAGCAAGATCCAATACACACAGCACTATTTGAATAGCTGGAAAACTGTTCATTTGTACAAACGCAGTATTTGGGCAAACTAAGAAATGCTGTATAAATACTCTCAAGCATTTTCAAGTATTTTTTTGCATATAAATTCCGCACTCGTATTTGTAAATCCTATTTTGCAAATGTGCAATTTCAGATTGTTTATTTGTTATAAAATATACTATTTGGATTAAATGATACAAACTGGTTTTACATTGTTAATGCACAGTTTTTGCAAAATGTACCACTGCTGAATTTGCTTAACTATTGTACAATTTTATGAAATTGCATGAATATGAAAATAGGGATTTTGTGCTAGCCATCACTTTTAGGGATTTTGTGCTATCCAATTTTTTTTTCTTAGAAAACCTTTTCATGCATTTTTCATATTTGCCAGTTTACAATTATTTAGTAGATACATTCTTACTTATTATTATTATTTATTATTGTTATTGTTGATTATTCTTTGGTTACTAGGTAAGACCCACTTGGCCCAAGTTCCTGCTTTTCAGAGACAACCCGGGAACACTGGGGAGGTTAAGTGTCTTGCTCAGAGTCACACAGTATGCAAGTAAAGGCTGTGGGAATCAAACCCAGCTCTGCTGGATGTACCAAACTCATTCACTCCTCATTACTCTAACCTCAGGACTATACTGCCAACTAGAGATGTACAAAGTTGGTAACATTCACTCTCCAAAATAATCCATACATTTTGCACAATTCTTCATGGATTATTTCACGGATGCAGGTTGCAAAGTTTCACCCACAAAGTGCATAATTCCACCCATGAACACTGGAATTTTGCCCACGAATGTCAGAATTTCACTGAGAATAGTGCAATTTTGCCATTTACGAGTGAAATTCTGCCATTTGTGGGTGAAATTCTGCACTTCATGGTGAAATTCCACCAAAAAAATGTGAAGTCCAATAGAGATACTAGAGATAATAAGAAAGCTTTGTACTCCTACATAAATGACAAGAATGGAACACATGGAAGAGTAGGACCATCAGTTCATGAGGATAGAAACATAGAAACTGATGGCAGATAAGGACAGCAAGGCCCATCTAGTCTGCCCATTTCTTTTTCTACCTTATGAATGTGCCATAGGCCTTTGCTCTGTCAATGGCCTCATTCATTCACTTATCTGTATTGCTCCTGCATGCCTATCCATGCCTGTTTGAAGCCTTGCACTGTATTCATATCCACCACTTCCTGAGGTAGGCTGTTCCATGCATCCACCGCCCTTTCCATGAAAAATAACTTCCTCACTATTACCCTTAATCTGCCTCCTTCTAATCTCATGCTGTGTCCTCTTGTTCTGCTATTTTCTCATATGGTAACATGTTAGACTCTTTCACTTTTTTAATGCCCTTAAGGTGTTTGAATGTTTCAATCATATCACCTCTCTCCCTCCTTTGCTCTAGGGTATACATATTGAGTTCAGTTAATCTGTCCTCATATGTTTTCTGATGTAGTTCCTGCACCATTTTGGTTGCCCTTCTCTGGACTGTCTCAATTTGGTTAATGTCCTTGTGAAGGTGTGGCCTTCAGTACTGCACACAGTACTCCAGATGGGGCCTAACCAGTGTATTTTAAAGAGGTTATTACCTCCCTCTTCTGGCTTGTGATACCCCTACTAATACACCCCAACATCCCTCTAGCCTTACCTACTGCTTTAGATGTCTGCTTGGATGATTTCAGGTCATCGGTGATGATGATGCCCAAGTCTCTTTCCTCCCTTGTGACTGCCAGCAACTCCCCTCCCAGCCTATAGGTGGCTTCAGGGTTTCTCTTCCCTATGTGCATGATCTTGCACTTCTTTGCGTTAAACCCCAGTTGCCACTCTTCCGACCATTTTGCTAGTTTATCCAGATCTCTTCTCATTCTCCCCACACTGTCTGGATCATCTACTCTGTTGCAGATCTTTGTGTCATCTGCAAACATACAAACCTTACCCTCCAGGCCATCTGCAATGTCACTGATGAAGATATTGAAGAGGACTGGCCCCAGAACTGATCCCTGAGGTACTCCACTTGTGACTTGCATCTCTTCTGACTGTATACCATTTACCACCACTCTCTGTTTTCTGCCTGTCAACCGGTTTGCCACCCAGTTGACCAGCATCTGACCCACCACAAGTCTACCCAGCTTATTAATCAATCTTCTATGTCGAACAGTATTGAAAGCTTTGCCGAAGTCAAGGTAGACAACATCAACTGCTCCCCCTTGGTCCACCACTCTGGTTACCCAGTCAAAGAAATCTATGAGATTAGTTTGACAGGACCTTCCTTTTGTAAACCCATGCTGTCTTGGATTCTGTGCACCTATGGATTCCAGGTGTTGCACTATCCTTTCCTTAAGGAGTGTCTCCATAATCTTACCCACTACTGAGGTAAGACTAAATGGTCTGTAGTTCCCTGCCTCCTCCCTGCTACCACTCTTGTGGAGCGGGATCACATGTTCCCTTCTCCAGTCTTCTGGAACATCCCCTGTGCTCAGATACTCACTAAACAGTTCTAATAATGGCTTTGCCAGTTCCACCCTTAACTCCTTTAGTACCCTGGGATGTATGCCATCAGGTCCCATTGCCTTGTCCACCCTGAGCTTATCAGGCTCTTGTAGGACCCTTTCTTTTGTGAAGGGACTAGTGTACACCTCCTTTCCCCTTGTGTCCATGGTGCAGGCTGTGGGCCTGCCTACCTTCTCTTCAGTAAATACTGAGCAGAGGTATCTATTTAGGATAGATGCTTTACATGGTCCTCCTCCTCACATGCCTCCTTATCCCTTTGATGTTAGCAGCCCTCTGGACTTTCTCCTTTCACTAATGTATCTATAGAAAGTCTTGTCACCCTCTTTTACTGTTCGTGCTAGTGTTTCCTCAGTTTGGGCCTTTGCCTGCCTAACTGCCTTCCCTACTTCCCTTAGGGAAGTTTGCCTGCCTTACTGCATCCCTGCTTGCCTTAGGGAAGTTTGGTATGCCTCTCTGTCTTCATCCTGCTGCTTTCTCTTATAATTCCTGAAGGCCAGTCTTTTGGTTCTGATCTTTCTGCTACTGTGTTTAAGAACCAATGTGGTTTCCTTCTTCTTTTGCACTTCATTTTCTCCCTAACACAGTGGGATGTTGATTCAAGTATTGTATCCTTAATGCTTGCCCATTTTCCCTTCCCCTTACCTGTATTTCTTCTTGCCAGGGCTAGCTTAACTCTGTTGCCCATTTTATTAAAATCAGCTCCTCTGAAGTCCCATATTTATGCCTTGGAATGGGATGATTTTGTTCTAGTGGCCAAATTGAACCATGCCATGTGATGGTCACTGGCCCCAGGTGGCCTTCTGCCTGGAGATCTGTGGTCCTTTCCTGTTAGTCAATACTAGATCTAGGATAGCCCTGTCTCTTGTGGGTTGTTGTACCAGTTGTCTGAGGCCCTCCCCCTGCAGGAAATCCACCTTGTGTCTAGTTCTGGCAGATGTCCCTGCTGGTATTGACCAATATGTGTCTGGCATGTTGAAGCCGCCCATTATCAGAACCTCCCCTTTAGCTGTCATGTTTTGTATATCTTCTAACAGTAAAGTGTCCATGTCCTCCCCCTGGTCTGGAAACCTGTACACAACCCCAGTTCGTATGGCTGTCCCATTTCCTGTTTCCAGGGTGACCCACAGTTCTTCTGGCTCCTTATGTGTATTCTGAATTTCTGTAGCTTTGATATTTTCATTTACATAGGATAAAGAAATAGCAACAGATAAGGAATCAGCAGATCTTGTCAATTCTTGCTTCTGTTCTGTCTTTTCCAGAAAAAAACAACTGTTAACATTTATGATTCAATTAGAGATAATTCAGACAATATGTATTCCATCTCCCTGAAAGATGTCTTTAAAGTTCTGGTACTTTTAAAAACAATACTAATCCTGGGCCAGATAATATACACCCAATGTTCTTGATAGGTACAGCATCTTCAATGTCACTTCCACTGTCAGTTATATTCAATAAATCATTGGCTGAAAACAGCATTCCTTTGGACTGGCTGTTGGCAACAGTGATTCCAATATAAAACAAGCATTTGTCAATGCCGAATGTTGTCTTGCTGGCATTGGCATTTGGTAGTGCAGGAGTTAAAGAGATGCATAATAGGAATGGCTGTGAAGTATGGAACTGATGCCAATTTCACCCCACCCTGCAGAGACTAACAGACATTAAGGTGTGCCTTTGGGTCGTCGGCCATAACGCTCGTGACATTTCACCTCACCCTACCCTACAGATTCTGACAAGTGTCACATTGTGCCTTGGGATCATTGGGCCTTATGCTCACCCCATTCCATAAGGAAATTCATTGAGATGGGTGCAGTAAAGGAGAATGGGGTAAATTGTGGGGCCAAAGAGTCCAGGTCACACCTTGATGCTTGTCACTGGCTGTAGGGTGGTGGTGGGGGTAGAATGGTGTGAGCATTACAGCCAACTAGCCAAAGTCACACCCCTGACAGCTGTCAGTCTCTACAGGGAGGGACGTTATGGTTAGAAACCCTAACACCCTGAATGTTTGTTGGTATTTACACTCCAAATTTTCAACATGGGCTTTTTGTGACCCCACCTCATGAAAGCATTTTGGACCACCGCTCATGAACAGTGGCACTGTGACTTTGTTAATCTGTCCCAAAAGTTGATTTCCCACAGTGACCACACCATTCTGCGCCAGTTGTGCAAAAACATATTTTGGGCAGGATGTGAAAAATGATAGCTATACCATTCAAAAGGAGGTGTGAAGAAATGGCAATGTTGAAAATCTAGAGTGAAAATATTAAAAATTCTCAAAGTTACTAGCTTGCATGGAAACTGTGCAATGGGCGTTAGTAATACAGTCATTCTGTTTTTTCACAAATTTTCAACATAGGCATTGATGGGACCTCAGCTCATCAACTGATCACTTTTCATGATTTTGGTAATATGTCCAACATTGATTTCCCACAACAACCACGACATTTTCGCCAGATGTGCAAAAACACATTTCAGAGCAGGATGTGAAAAATGACTGCTGTACTGTTCATAAGGAGGTGTGAAAAATGGCAATGTTGAGACTCTGGGTGAAAATATTAAAAATTCTCTTTAAATTCTGAGCATGTGTGGAAACTACTTATTAGATACTCATAATGCAGTCATTTTGTAGAATTTTTTTACCAAGTTTTCAAAATAGGCATTTTGGGATATCCACTCATGAACAGTGGGACAGTGTCTGTCCCAAACAATGATTTCACAGTGACCATGCCAATATGCCAGATGTGCGAAAACACATTTGGGCAGGATGTGAAATAAGCAGGTGTGAAAAAATGGCAATGTTGAAACTTTGGAGTGAAAATATTAAAAATTCTTGAACTTATGGACGTGTGTGGAAACTGCACAACACACACTCCTAACAATCATTTTTTTTAGAATTTTTTCACCAAATTTGCAACATAGACTTTTTGGGAGCCCACCTCATGAACAGTGACACTGTCATTTTGTTAATCAGTCCCAAAAGGTGATTCCACGCAGTGACCACAAAATTATCTTTCAGGACGGAATAACAAAATAACAGTGAATTAATTCATGAGGTGGTGTCGCAAGAACCCCATGCTGAAAATTTAGAGCCAAAAGTCACAAAAATGACTGAGATATCCACCTAAGTTGACCCCCCCATTGATGCCATTATACTGCTTACTGTGATGTTCTTCAGTTAGTGGTTGGCTTTGAAGAGTGCAGATGTGTTCCCGCTCCGCCTCTAGAGTAAGCATGGGGTGAGGGGTGCGGAGGAGGTGGGTTGCGAGAGGGTGGGTGTGAGTTGGGGAGGGTGGGCTGCTGTGTCCATGAGTAGCTGTTTTTGTTTTACAGAGTAAAAGAAAAAATGGAAAGTTGTGAGAAGGTTTTGTTCTTTCAGGATGTGACAAGTACATGTTGCACACTAGGGTGGGCTTCCAGTGTGCCACCTTTGTTTTTGGTGATTGGGGACTGAAGCAGATGGGAATTTGGCACCCTCCATTAAAGAAAGCATTTCTGTGTTTAGGATGATGCCAAGGAGGATTTGCACTCCCCTTGGCAGACAAACCTTGGGGGACATTATGCTGCTGGGGATTGGGCATCCCCATCAGCAAATGAACAGGGGAGAGGGCATGCCAACAGGGGGATTGGGCACCCCCGATGTTGGCTTTCTTGGGACTGTAAGAGGTGGACAGTGGCAGCCACAACATGTTTATTGAAATGTTTCAGTAGGCAAGGCATGCCCTGCAATGGCAGGGCGCTTCTTCACTGAGGCGGTGAAATTCTTTCAAGTTGGTGGCATGCTTCTGAACTGATGCCATAGACAGCATGCTCATTCATTAGTGCCACAGAGATCAGCCCAGAAAAGCAGTAGCACCATTGGCCACAACACTGCCGCACCTCCACAACCTGCTACTCCAGCGAGGCAAGTTATAAAATGTTGCTGGCGCCGTCTCAAGACAACATATAAAAGGGTAGTAAAACTTCTTTGTACAGAACCACCAGCTCATAGGCCGCACTTCTATAATCTGCAAGCTAATGGAATGGATAATTAAATAATATTTAGAAAAAAAGACTGTAATATTGGGACTGACAATTCTCAGCATGGATTCAAAAGCAATCATTCCTGTACTACAATCCTAATCTCATTTTATAATCACTTTAGTAAATGACTGGACCAGGGCATTCCTATGGATGTTATTTTACTGGACTTCAGCAGAGCTTTTGACAAAGTATCACGCCATATTTTGATAACAAAATTGCATAGCCAGGGATTTTCCACATACCTGGTAAATGGGTTAGCCGTTGACTTTCGAACAGATCCCAGAGGGTAAGATTAAATGGTGTCCTGTCCAAAAGTAAATCAGTTAGTAGTGGTATACCCCAGGGTTTGGTCCTAGGCCCAACCCTGTCTGGTATATTTATAAGTGACATGACAATAACAGGTAACAATGTGTTGTCAAAGTTTGCTGACGATACCAAACTTACGGGAAGAGTGGACAAAATAGATTTAAACTTGTCACTATTCAAAAATTTACAAGAAATTGAATCATGGGCAAAAAAAATTATATGGAGTCTAATATTGATAAGTGCTCTGTCCCACACTTGGGGAATAAAAATGAAAAAATATGTACTACATAAATGACAGATTACTTGAAGTGTCAACATGTGAAAGGGATCTGGGTATAATGGTCAATGACAAACTAACAGTATCTAACCATTGTGTCAAAATAATTTGGGAAGCAAATAATTCATTAAAACAAGTTAAACAAAGATTTGTGACCAGAACAGAAGAATGTATAATTCCCATATACCATTTATATATTAGACGACACCTTGATTATGGCTCACCCTTTTGGAGCCCCTACCACAGAAAGGATATTGATCTGGTGGAAAGGATACAGAGAAGGGCTACTAAATTGATGCCTAAACTATCAGCAATTAATTATCAAAATAGACTTATGGAAACTTGTTTATTTTCACTTCAAAGCAGGAGGCATAGAGGAGACTTGCTCCTTACCTATAAAATACTAAAGTCACAGGACAGGATTCACAAAACAGAATTGCCAAAGCACAACTCAGGCGGCAAGTCAGAAATGCACCAGGTCTGTTTGTTCCAGCTCTGTGGTTGCTTCTCTTGCCCTGCTATTTTGCTCCAGTTGTTTTGCCTGGCTCCCTGTGTAGCTGCAAGAGCATCCTGCTTGCCGTGGCGCATCACTGGTTGAGCTGGTGCATCTGCGGTTGCACCGTCGTGTTCTGTGGCAATTCACAGTGGTGTTGCAGTTGGTGCTTGGCACAGTGCATGCCTCTGTGAATGGCTATGCATGGGCTTGGTGCATCTGCCTTGCACCGGTGCATCTGAGTTGCGCCAGGCATATCTCCTTTGTGAATCCTGCCCACAGTGTTTAATGGAAAAATGTGGCTTAGCATATTCTAATAGATGGCATGTAGCTAGAATTCACCAACAACAACTAGCAGTTGAATGGGAAAACACTATCAAAATGGATTCCTTTTACTAATTTAGAGCTGCAAAACTTGGAATAGTCTTCCAATTGATATTATTTAATCGAACACCTTTAATACTTTCAAAACCAGGTTAAATTACTGGTTGAGAGACCACCAACAATAAGTTAAGTCCCACTAGTGTGGGAGACAATTATGATGGGTAACTGCCAAATTGTCCAAATATCCTAAGTAAACTAAGTAAGGTGAATTTTTAGCCTAGCTTCAAAATTATGTGGCTTGCTCCATGGATGCGTAATTCCCAACTTCACTGGAACTTCATCAGCAAACGTAAACATCGATGCATCTTTACTGCCAAACAATGTCAGTTCTGCAACACAAATTTTAAAATCCAGTTGACTGTAGCTTTTCAATGAGATCAGGTTGCTAGATATTAACTGGGGACCCTTTTGTTTATTGGACACCTTCTGGAAGAGGAGCCAAACTGGAGGGGTGCTGGAGTAAGGGAAGAAAAGGAGAATGGAAGGTCAGCATAGTGGGAGTGGAAAGAAGGAGATTGGTAAGGGAGTGGTGGAAAAAAATTCCCCCTTAGGGTTTTAAGAGGAGAAGAAGGCAAGGGGATAGCATCTTTTGCTATTGCTTTGCAATGTAGTACTATGTCAGTCATCAAGGTGGGAGTTACAAAGTTGTGGAAAGTTGAGCAAAGAGAAGGGAGGCCCGAAGATTCTTGATGGCAACAGTAGGAAGCCAGGATTCAAGGGGGCAGTCAGGGATGGTGGGAAATTGGAGGCAGCAGTTTCACATGCATGCTGGCCATGAAGTTGGTCCTGACTCCAAGATATTTTTCGTAGTTAATTCTTTTATTTGAACAAACACAAACAGACATGAAACACAATGATGAATTCATATTGTGTGATTTCAACATCACATCATATTTGTGTTAATGAACACAACAAAAGTTCAATTTTAGAAGTTAGTAAGTTCACTTATAGGCAGAGGGAAAAGGATTTAGCCATACATAGATTAACCTAAAAGAAGACAAAAGGATCTAGATTCCATTTATTATTAACGCTATATTGTAATTTATAAGTGCTAGAAAGGGGTTATATTCTGACTTTGCTAAGGTTAGTATGGTGGGCGTTATCTATAACCTATGCAGACAGGATGGACCATAGAAAAAGGAAAGGCAAAGGGGTGGGGTCATGGGGAAGAGGAAGGAGGAGGAATTTCTTGTCAGCAGCTACTCAGATACAAATGAAAGGTAGGCCTACCAGCTGAGAGAGGAATGAAGGGATAGGACATCACATCATCTTATCCCACATATAGGACTCATAGGGGACATAGAAGTGCTTCTCCTCAGGTGTTGAAGGCTGCAGGGTCAATTTAGCATATGGTGGGAGAAAAGAAAGCGCTCGTATTGTTTGGTATTGCTCCATGGTCTTCCTTGCCATGTGTGACATCCTGGTAAATGTGGCCTGATTCCAAAACAAGGTTTATCACTCCAGACCAGGGGGCACAACTGGTGCCTTCCACATTTGTTGTAACAGTCATTTTGCTTCCACTCCTACCTTTATTAACCATCTCAGTGCTGGCCAGGATATGATAACCCCTGTGGGAGTTAAACCCACGAACAAAAGTTGAGGCTTGATGAGAATAGTGAGGCTAGAACCTGTTAACAACAAGAATGCCTGACTTTCCAGGAATTTGTAATACACTGGCAGTCCCAGAGGACATGAAACAAATCAGCTTATGGTAACTTGTACCTCCAGCACCAGACAAGATCCCTGCAAGGTGCCCATTGACTTCACTGCACCCGTTCAGGGCACCCGTCAGCATGCGCCCATCATTAGAGCACCAAACTCCAAAATTCACCACCCCCACTTGAGTTCTACCTCCCCTGGAATTGGAATCCTTTGTTAAGGGGGTTGTTGGAGTCATTACCTCCCAAATGGGGATGGTGAGGAGGCACAGCCCTAACATAGGAGGGATTGGCAAATTTAAATCCTAGTGCAGTAATGATGGGTGCACTCCAATGGGTGCATTCTGAGGAACCCAGTGACTTGAGTTGAGAAGAGGAGTGGTACCAGTTGTAAAGAACTTTATTTTGAATTAGCAGGCTTTTACTGTCTGGGAAATCCTCAGGAGCCATCTACCACAAACTTACCCACTCCTTGTCTGAAATGGAAATTTTCAAAGTTCTCATTTTGTTTGGCTTTAAGTGGGAACAAGGATGAGCACTATAACTGCCTAGTAACTGAACTCCAAGATCAGGCAGTGTCATATTTCTCTTCCTTCCCTTCCCTCCCCAACCATGTCTGTGAGGGCACATGAACCCCTATAGTTACAGTAATTTCCTCTTTGTTGATTGTCATGATGGGATGTGTGGAAGCTGGCATTAGAGAGTCTAATGTTGAATGTGTCATTTAAGGTGTACATTAAAAGGGGTCTGAAAATCAGTTGCTGGCAGCATCTCTGATTTTCAGTTGTACAGGTGCCAGGCTGTGATGCCCTGGACAGAGGCAGAGGGAACCAAAGTGCCTTTCCACTTGTTTCAGATTGGGTGGAGAAAACTGAGCTGCTCAGAAGCTCTTGGTAAGGCAGAGACATTGAAGGTGTACAAGGGATCCTGGAGGGTAGCAGATCATGGCACCACCCCTCACTAACCCTCCCGCCCCTTGCCCGGCATGCTCACTCCCCTAGCATGCGTATATGTGTAGTGACACCCTGTTGCCTTTCATGAACCCTCCCCATCCGGTTACCCTTCCTACTCCCTCACTGTCAGGGCAGTCACCACAAGTGGGTTGCCATTTTGGTAGGCACCTGTTTGTGAGTAGCCCACCCACAGGATACCGCTTACCATGCGGATGTTAGAAGGCAGCATTGTGCACTCCATGATATCAGCCAACATGGCTGCATAACTGCAGGTTAGCAGGTTGAAGGGATGTCATGACCAATGTCAATCACTTGTGATCAGAAGAATGATGTGGGAGTGGCTAAGGTTTAAAGGAAAGATCAGGAATTGTAGGCAACTTATTGTTGCACAATTGCTGAGGAGGATCTTGAGGCGTTTGTTAAGATATGTACATGACATTACAAGGTTTGTTTGTTCAAGGCACTGTTCCAGGTCAATAATCTTTGGGCTGTTTAGAGTGAGTCTGGTGCCAGTACAGAATAAGTGGATGATGGAGGGGGCATTAAAAAGGGATGTGCCAGTGCTGCAGAAAGGCAAGGTGTAGCTGTTAATGGAGACGTCAAAGACGGACCACTGGGAACCAATATAGTGGTAATGGTTGGTAGGGCAGGGTGTGTGTGTGCCCAGTGAGGATTCAGCTGGGGTTTCAGGTGGTGAGGCAAGGGGAGGAGGCCACCTTTTCATACACAAGAAGAGGAGACTTTTACCCTTTATCAGGTGAAGGCAGTGTTAAGGAAGGCTATAGAATGTGTGAGGGAGGATTGGTTGGGTCTGGCACTGCATTCCTTCATCGTTAGTATAGTATTTCAGGTGGCTACCCTGGGACTGTTGAAAGAGTACCTTAAGGGGATTGGGAGGAGTACAACAGTCAATTCAGTCTTATGTAAGAGAGGTAGTGGAGTAATGCCATTTTGTTTTCTTTAGCACCAATGTCAAGTTGCAATGTTTGGATCTGTAGCCTCTCTTTTATCTACTGGACACAAAGACAAGTTTTGCTCATGCTGGGTGATGACAGATGCAAAGGAGCCTGAGGACAGCAAAGGTTCATTTAAAAGTGTATACAGAGAATGAGGTGCTCTCAGCTGGTGCCTCTTTTGGAGGACATGAAGGTGAGGGTGCCCAAACTGGATCTACTGGTAATTAATTTACGTGGAATGACTCAGGGAGAGGATAGAGGTTAGCATTATGCGATGCTGATAGAGGTCTGGGCAAAATTAAAGAGATGTATCTGCTCATGGTGAAAGGGTGGTCTAAAATAGTGTTGAGAAGGGTGTGGAGGCATTTGGTGAATCAGAAGGCCATGCATTTTGGCACATAAACCACTAAACTGGCATGTAGTGGAGATATGTTGAGGAGAATGGGTGTGATTATTTCACAGTTGGACATCTCTCAAAGGAGTGCAGGGTTATATATGCAGGATCAAACACATTTAAGAGATGTGGTCCACAACATGTTTAATCTGCACTTAGTGGAGGCCTTGAAGGGTAGTTGAGTATTAAAATGAGAAGGAGCGGACCAACTTTCATCACAGTAGCTGGAGGTGGGGTAGTGGAAGGAACATGGGGGAAGGAGAGGCAAAGTGATGGGGAGTGAAAGTCTTATGTTTGGAAACTAGGAAAAGTGGGCCTTATGTGAAGGGAATTGAAGTAGGACAAAGGCAGTGTGTGTATCTAGATGAGGAGTGGATTTCTCTGGTGTGCATTCAGGGTAGATAGTGTGCTCTGGTATGCATCAAGCATCATGAGGGGAGCAAAAGCAAGCGTTTTCCCTAGGGTGGGTGAATAGTAATTGATGA
Source organism: Neoceratodus forsteri (assembly GCA_016271365.2). NCBI lineage: Eukaryota > Metazoa > Chordata > Ceratodontiformes > Ceratodontidae > Neoceratodus > Neoceratodus forsteri. The sequence continues at coordinate 742,362,858 of CM028133.1, read as the reverse complement.
ATGGTGGGTAAAAGGTATTGTGAAATAAGCTAGGCAGAAACCTATGTATTAATTTGCAAGGATTAAAATGAACAGCTACAATGGGGGTCAGTGGATGATGAAAGGAAGTGACCACTGACATGAAATAGTATCTAATTTGGCTAACAAGAAAATATACCATTAAGATTTTAATTTTCAAATATTGAGAGATGTGGGACAAGTTTTCATAAGTACAATATGGCAATAAATTGACATGTTTTCCAAAATACCAACGAGACTTAGAAACAACATACTGTATCTGCCACTTGTGAAGATAAATTTTAGAACTACTATTAAACTCTTACATTAGTCAGAGTTATTTTCATCAGAGATTCTTGGATTTAAGCAATAATGCATGACAGGGTGTGTGTTGTGCTGCGATAACGCCATGCCTTGTGTGGTTGGGCACGAGGCCGAAGGCCAAGTGCGACCAACTGCAAGGCATGACTTATCCCAGCACAACACACACCCTAGAGTGCATGATTGGTATTATACAATGGCTTGGGTATAAAGAGAAAAAGAAAGAATGTTAAAATATATTTTACATTTTCAGTTAATTTTCAGAGGGGGAGGTATACCAATTAAAAAAAAGTTCTGTTTCTCTGTTCCAGTAAGCAGGAATTGTAGGAGTTTGCTGAATTGTGCTAAACTCTTGTGTACCCCCCCAAACACACACACACACACTACAGGAAGCTGGGACTCTGGAGAATGTGACTTCTTTCACTTTTTTTCTTATGATGGGCTGCCGTTGTGTTTGGGAACATAGCAGGTGGAGCTGCATTCATGGTACTGTGAAGCTCAGCAGAACAGGTATGTTGAAAAGCTGCGTTTACTGTGAGTGAGCTGGAAGAGAGCAACATGAAGAAATTCAGACAAAAATATAACCGATCAGCTTCACAACCACAGTGAAAGAGAAAGATTCTACATTTGTGGCTGTGAAAGCAATCACCCTGATGGCTTAGTCAGATTTTTTTAAAGGGCTGCTTTATTTATGCTGAACAATGTAGAACAAAATGAAGCCAGTCAGAACTATGATAAAATTATTTTTAAAAATGTAATCTGCCACAGTGACAGGATGGGAATGGATATTTTAAATATGCACCATGACAGAGTGAACCGCGTGACTGGCAGTTACGGTCTCAGCAGGTCATTGAAGCTGCTGGGTTCAGGAAGAAACTAAATGGGCTTGCAATTCATGTTCTGATGGAGTAAGCTTGCGAACTGGAATCACAAAAGCAGTTTTACCGATCAGGACGGGGATCACTGAGGCAGGCTCCATGGAGTGATTTGACAAACAGTTGATACAGTCATGTCTGTGAGGGGACTAGACCCATGGTGTTGTACTGGGATAACATCATGGGCCCAGTCCCAGGCTGACCAATCAGGGACCAGCATTCTTTCTTGCCATTGTATAATGTGTATTAACTGTACCATTCAAACTCCACCGTATAGCTCAGTTATCCAACAGTTTAGTTAATCCGTTCTGGGGAAATTTTCTAAATAATTATTACCATTTCATAAATCAGTTATTCTCTTTTCCAGGGTCAGACCTGGAATTCAGACTTTGCTCAGTATGCTTTTCCCTGTCACCTATTTTAAAGTAATAAAATAAACTATACAAGGTCATAATGTCATAGAATGCTCAGATACCCCCAGATAAGTAAGCAAAAAAATATGATGATATATGCATTAGATAGTTCTTTTTTTTTTTTGTGTCGCTTCCTCTGTTCTTCCTCCCGCACTCCTTGCACCGTTCTCCTCTGTGCTGAACATGACCCACCTGGCTTTCCTCCCAAGGCAGGGCCACAGACACCCCCCAATGCAACAGACATCCAGAGTACCAGTCACATCACTGTGACTGGCAGGGCTCCCTGGGCCTACCCCCCCTGTGTGAGGCTGTGGTCAAGCTACTCCACAGAACACCATCTGGTGGGATCGGCAGGGACCCTGGTTTTCCATTTTTACCGGTAACACTGGTAACAATCAGGGAATCCTGCTTGGTTTGCGGATTTTGAATTCTTGTACCGGTGCCTCACGGAAATTGCATGTCACTGCACAGAATCTCTAAGATTTCAGTATATTTTTAAATTTTTTTTTTATTTTCTCTTTCTATGTCCCCTTCTCACAGCATCAGTCTCCACTTTTCAGAGATCCCTAGGCTGGGTATCCACTAGCTTCATCCCCAGGTAATGTTCAGGAGCTCCTGTGGGCCTGCCCCTATCCTGCCTGGATTATACCCCCCCCAGGTGGGAAGGGAGGGGACCCCAGATCACCCCTCCACACTCACTTAGTGTGTGTCGGACAGCTTAGTGGGTCCCTCATGGAGCCTGGTTATAAAGTATGGGCACCTGGGTCCCTTCTGCCAGTGGCTGATGTGATGTGATTGTTCCTAGTTTTCTGGTCTCTTCCTGAGAGCACCAGCACTAGAGATCAAAGGAGGTAGGTCACAGAGACATGCCATTGTTCCAGATCCAGCTAGTGTCCTCCCTCCTGATCACTCTGCAGCATCTTTGCACCACCACCTGTGGTCACACAGGTGGTGGTAAAGAAGCAGGACCTGCAGCCCACCTTCCTGGAGGGAGGAGAGCAGTCCCAGGTGCTCAGTCCTACTCCCCTATTGACCTCCAGCAACCCAGGTTTGCTTCGACGTGAGTTGCTGGCATTGCAGCAAGCAATAGTGCTACCGCAGCACCAGCGGGCTGACCCAGATTTCAGCATCTTGAAATGAATGCTGTGGTGCTTTGCATTCTTTCTGCTTTGCTGCATATAGAGTCAGTAAGGAAATGACCAGACTGCTTTGTTGTAATCAGCCATTAAGTTTAACCACCCATGCCTAGTGGTTAGAGTAACAAATGGTGATTGAACTGGGCACATCCAGTAGACTTTGGTTTGAGTCCCACAACCTCCACTTGCATACTGTGTGACTCCCAAGCAAGTCACTTAACCTCCCAGTGCTTTTAGGTCACTCCTAAAACAGACAGTTCTACCTAGTGGACCTTACCTGCTTTACAAAGAATATAAAAAAATAAATAAATGTTTACTACATCATAGAATAGTAGTCAGGGTACCATGTAATTTACCTGAGTTTTACTTGTGCTGCAATGATGTTGTATAGGTAAAGATAAATGTTCAGATACATTTTATGTGTTTTATAAGCTTGTTTTAGATTTTAGTCAGGTTTTATTGTATTCTTTGCATATAAGCATCTAGGTTGTAGATTGCTAAATGCAGGATCACTGTTACCAACTAGCTTATTCAAGTTTATAATCAGTAGGGCCATCCAAAATCCTCAGTTATTTGAATGAAAACTAGTCTGAATGAAAGTATGTTCATGAAGAAGAAACTGCCTTACTACTTATGAAAAGACTTCACAGTTAGCACCCCATTTAGGTGAATTGGATCATTTACACCTTTTCCCCTACCTGCTGTTTCAGTCTCTGCGAAAACAAAAAGTTTTCTGATAGACTGCGTCAACAAAAAGCAAATGTTAAGTATTTGAGTACTTATGTTTGGCCAGTGGATTTTGGAAGCACAGTCAATGACATACAGAAGGTAAGACCCCAGGGGCTGTATGATGCTGGTGGGCAGAGTAGTGTTCAATTCACATCAGAACAAAGACATGAAAACTGGGAGATACCCTTTTCATGGGCACCAAGTTAAAAGGAAAAATAAAAGCATCCACATGTCTGGGAGATGCATGAATCCATTTGAAAGTCCTCCACTAATCACTTGTGGATTTTTTAGGTGAAGACACTATTTCAAAGAAGCAAATTCAAGCAGTTTGTTTAGCTCTTCCTATCCCCTGGCCATCCACTCCTTCAGGCCTGCCAAGGTCCCCTACCACCTGCTGAGTCCTGACCACCATCCACTGACCTCTACTGCTGTGCTGCCAGGTAACCCAAAGTAACCCTTCATTGGTGGGCCCCTACCCCTGTGGGAGGCTACCAGAAAAAGAGAATTGCCTCAAAGAGCTTCCTGTGTATCTTGGGCATGGCAGGGGTCAGACCAGACACATGTCTGGGGCTTCTAGCTTATGGAGGGACCAACAGCCATCCTTCGGTTGGTCAGCGGGTGTTTTCCCATTTTCTTGGGAGCATGACAGGCCACATGATGTCAAAGCACAAACCAACGTCAGTCATGATCCCTCCTGCAGTGAGGGCTGACATGTTGTCATGCCTCTGGCCTCCACCATGGGCCAGCAAATGCTGATCCATGAACCCACCCTCCCTCCCAGGAGAAGGTGAGTAGTTGTTGGGCACTCAAGCCTTCACCCACCAGCTGGCCTCCAACACCCAAGTCTGTTCCCTAACCCTGGTTAGCAGTGTCACAGGTGAAATCCAATTCAGGCAGTTAAATTATAGATGGGGAAAACAAAGGTAGTCCACCTTAGCAGTGTAGTTCAGATTAATTCACTTCTGAGTTCTAACAAGCAAAGAGACCAAGTCATTTGTAACTTGTGCATGTGGGTGTTGAAGAAAAGGTATCATGAATGCTGCCACACTACTGCCATCACTCCTGAGGATGTGGACTGCATTGCTGATACCGCCATCACACCAAAGGGGTGGGGCTGTAGTGCTGCCATCACCACTGGTGGATGGGGAATGTAGTACTGCTGCCGTGCCACCTGAGGATGGGGGCCATAGTGCTGATACTGTCATCACACATGAGGAATGGTGAACATAGTACTGCTGCTTCTGTCACACCTGAAGGAGGGAGGTCGTAGTGCTGATGCTGCTTCCATCATACCAGAGGTATGGGGTCCATAGTGCTGCTTCCATCACACATTAGGGATGGGGGCTGTAGTGTTGCTGCTGCCATCACATCTTGTACCTAAAATAACTTTAAATTGGTGCAAGGATGTGTAATAGTGGAGGTCAAAATTGCTAATATGCATGTTAGCAGAGTTAAAAATTGTTAAATAAAGTACACAAAACCAAACACCGGTAAAACCGGATTTTGACTTAGCAGACGTCGGTGACAATACCATTTTTTACAATGTGCAAAATGGAATATGCCCTTTCTCAATCCCGGTAAACCAGTGTCCCTGGGGATCGGGCAGCTTGGGGTCAGCAGTGCTGGAGGCAGGAATCATGCGAGAGGTGGCGGTATTTTTGTTATATGCTAGACTTCTCCAGGATGGTGCTGTGCAATGACAGTTAGTGCCCGCCCCACCCCACATGAGTTATGGCACCGGCTCTGGTGGTACTCCCAGCCTCTGCCAGAGGTCCTCAATGCACTGGACACTCTTCCCCCCTTCCCCCAGAGAAAGAGAGAAGTCCCTGGAATGCTCAATCCTTCTCCTCCTCGCTGATCCTCTGACTTTTGAGTCAGTCTTTGAATCTGGGATGCCGACAGCCCAAGTGGACACCTTGACGCTCTGCAGGCGGGCCAGCTTTTGCATTAGATAGTTCTAATGTACAGCCAGGGACATAGTAAGATGTAAGGCCACCAGATGAGTGCCATCAGTTCCGGGCCATGCATTAGAACTGTCTCATGTACATCCCTGAAGTGTCTAATTGCACTAATAAAGTGTAATGCTATATTTTGCATACTTGCTAAAATTTAAATTAATTAGTTGAAATATAAAAAAACAACAAAAAAAAACACTTTTTATATATTTATGCCTAAAGTAGTTCCTTTGCCTTTGTGGGGGTTTGCTTAAGGACTATTGTCCTACTGTGGCCTCCAGGGCTATAGTTTTTGATGGCCTTTACTGTAATATCACTCCTCCAAAACAGACTTGGTGATGAGGGCACATAGGTATTTTACAGGTTTCTCCCCATACTTCCCCCGATACCCTGGTACACAGCTCTTCGAGTGTATGGAGGCACATATGCAACCCGTGGCAACAGCCTAGCCCCTTCCACTATCCTGTAGCTTTCTTCCACCCCCTTTTCACCTATGCTACCCACCAGGCCTCCACCCAGAGGGAGCAGAAATACAGGGGAGGTGCCAACCCACCCTCATCATCCTCGGGAGGAGAGGAGAGCTGCCCATTGGCATTCTCAGTCCTGATCTCCCCCCCCCCATGCTGGAACCCCAACAGCCTGAGGTCATTCCTGAACCTGGGTCACCAGTGTGGCACAAGGTGTGGTGTCCAGCACCTCAACCCTCTACACCACCAGGCCAGCTAAAACAGACTTATTTGAGTTGGCTTAGTACAAACGTTATTTTTTATTTTGTTAAGATTTTAACTATTGATTTATGTATTTACTTATTGATTTATTTATTTTTTGCTGTAGCTTAAGAGTAAGAAAGTAGGCTTACTGCAGTTGGAGGAAGTGCTGTAATGGCTGTTGTATTCTGGCAGTAATGAAGAGGCATGTTGCAGCCACGTCCCGGGAAGGTACTGTGTTTGGGAAGGCAGGGAGAGAACAGGTGCAGTACTGAGTAAGCAAATGTGAGAGCATGTGGTGGGATTTAACACACTGCTGGATTCAGGCAGTAAAGAAGATGTAGGCAGGTGCAAAGCTGGTACTGAGTTGGAAAATACACAGTGATAATTTGTATTTGTGTTACTTTTCTTGGTGTTTTCTTCATATTTCTTTAGATTGTTGTATGAGAGAAGAGTGACCAAGCAAAAGAGTGAGCAGGGAGAAATGAGGTGCCGCAGATCATCATGAGCAGTCAAAACAATCAACATATAGGATGTAGCATACGTTAAATACGTTTAAACTCATAAACTGGGCTACAAAAAACATTGTGTGAGGAACTGTGTAGGACAGTAGCTGTCTATGAATATTCTTGAGGTTAAAAGATGGTGGCTACTTAAATTCTAAAAATCCTTAAAATTCTAAAATGTGACCATTTATCTCTAAAGGTGTGCTATGTCCAGTTTGCAAATACTTGTTTTCAGCTGTGCATTGGACACTTCTTTTTTTTTTTTCAATTTATTCTTTTTGCCCGTGCCTCTGTCGTCAATCTTGGCCCTGGTCACAGTGTCCCTGAAGCTTCCACCACCCATATCTGCCTGCACTCTCCCAGTTACCCCTGGCTTACCCCCCAGAGGGTGGGATCACGGAACCATTGGGGACCAGTGCTGTGCTCCTAGTGATTGGTTGAGAGAGCTGACTGGGTAGCTAATTTGAGGCCGAGGGACAGGGCTTCGTGGAGACAGCTGGGCAGAGTATTTTCTTCCCTTTTTAGGCTGGGGCTGGGACATGCAAATGACATCCTGCATCTGTCTTGCCCCAGAGTTCCTTGTATACGTCAGTTGCTGTGCACTCCTGGCCTCTGCCAGGGTTCCTCATGCACCAAAACATCCCTCACCTCCCCGAGAAGGAGAGCAATCGTGAGACACTCAACTTCTCCCTGCTGGCCCTCCGATGACCCGAAATCTGTTCCCGAACCCAGGTCACCAGTATCACAAAGCAGAAATCCAACCGGCTGCATCGGTGGGCTGGCCATGCATTGGACACTTCTGATGCATGGTTGGTGACCAATCATGATGAAGGATTTTCCATAACCATTTTATAATTACAAAGAAATTGATTTAGAAACATAGAAGTTGTCAGCAGATAATGACCTCCTGGCCCACTTACTCTATCCAGTTTTCCATGCTACCGCACCACTGCAGACCCTTCTTCATGTCCTGTCATCTCCTCTCCTTGCCCTACTACGAAGGTCTGCTTGTATCTGTCCTATGCATGTTTGAATCCCGTCACCATTTTGGCACCCACCACTCCACCAGAAGGCTTTTCTAGGCATCCACCACCTTCTGTGACAGACGGCACTTCCTCACATTTCCTCTGAACCCCCATCCAATTTTATATCATGACCCTTGTCCTTGAGCTTCTTTTTCTATGGAAAATGTTACCTTCCTGTTTATTTATTTCCTTAGTTATTTATTTGTTTTTTTATTTGTTTACTAGGTAAGTGCACTGATCCAAGAGACTGTTTTCAGTCATGACCCAGGCCATGAAGATGGCACAAAAAAACACAATACAATGGGGATAGGTACAATAGGAGTTTCAGTCTTAATAAGACATATTAGGTCTGATTTGTTTTGTCTGGATAAAATAGTGAGATATCCAGTCTTGTATCTATCCAGAACTATCCAGGACTATGTGGTCACTTATCCATTGTTCAAGGCACTTGTATAACATACAGTAGGTAGAATAATAATTATTTGTTTTCCTTAAAATCAGAATCTACCAGTAGGTTACCACAGTATGGATCTGTTATTATCACTATTATCAGTACCAGGCAAAAATCAATGAATAACTAGTGTATCTGGAAATAGAATCTAATTATCCTAGCAACTCAATTTCTTAAATTTAATGACTAAGGTAAAATAAAAATATACCAGTATCTATGATTTAAGCAGTGAACAGGGTCATTTTCAAAGGAAATAGTTTTGAAAGATGTTGCACAGTCTGTGCTTAGAATTCTCAGCCATTTAAGATTTTGTGGCAGAAGATAAACTTACATTGGATAAAGTACTTAAGTGCCACCAATTGAAATTATGTGATTATCATTTCCTTACAGATCTTAATCTATCATAAAGTAAAGCTGTAACTCTGGTAGGCAAAAATAATAAAGTACTGCAAAGTGAACATGCTCAACATCTGTCATACTTAATTTAACTTTATGGGAAAAATGCAAACTGAAGAGTGATATACTGAGTTGTGAAATTTCCATTTCCCAAGAATTTTATTGATTATTTAAAATTCTGTAGAACTCTGTCTGAGGTGCAATAGGCTTTTTTTTTTACTGAAAAAAAAGTAGAAATGCAAATTTTCACCAATTGATGTAAAATTCCATATAGAAAGCAACATTCTTCAGTTTCTGGAGTTTTGCACAAAACATGATTCTATGACTTAATAAAACAAATGCATGGTTCACATAAAAAAATCTACATAGTTTAATAAAGAAAGCACCATTCAAGTGGCAGACTTTCTTTACCATGAAACGAGAATTTCCAGAATTCTACTTGTAGAATTCAACATTTTGTTTAGCAATAAAACAGGAATTTTACCTGGTGTAAGCTGAGCCAACCAGTCAAACCAGGACAACATTTTAGGTTCATACTAGACCAATGCAGAATTTTCAAATACCACTTCTGATACACTTTTGTAGAATTTTGGAAATTCTACATTCTTCCATGGAATTCCTTCAGAAGTGGCATTCTAAAATTCTAAAAGCAGTTTGTTGCTCTTTAGTTAAACCATGGATTAGTAGTTTATGATTTACAAAAACTGCAGTTTATTATTAAGCAGTTTACATAAACCACTAATTTGGTTTCCCAAAAAATATGGGAACATATTCTATGACTTGCATATACTTAGAAAACTACTCTGTGCTTTAAATTAAAACACTTTCAGAATTCCATAAAATTTATGACAAATATTGAAAAACATTTTGGAAGTTGAATCACCATTTCACCAGAATTCTGGTGTGGATTTCCATATTGTGCACAGTTGTAATTCAAACCTTTTATGAGTTATGAAACAGATGAATTCAGAACTCCAAAGTGGCTCCCATGCCTACCACAAAAAGCAAAACTAATATAACGGTAACAAAGCTCCCAGGTCCACTTTCTACTATTCTCAAATTCCTGTACCTTCATCAGTTTTTTACCATGTATGTATTCACCTAGGATAGCTAAGTTAAGATGTAGCATCTAATTTCCAGTGAGTTCTGCTTTATTACTCATATATACAGTTGTGTAGACTGGGAGGTGAATTAACTGCCTAGGTTTACAGAATGTATTTGGCTATCAGGATATTTGAATTTGTAATCTCCTGGTACCCATGTTAGTGCTCAAACCAGTAAACCACACTACCTCAATTGGAAACTTCCATAAACTCAGATAATTCCTTGTAACTCATACTCTGGATAGGGATCCAGTTTGAGTATTCTTGGTGGCCTTCAATGATCCCCAAGCTGCTCTGTTGCTGTCTGTTCTAATAGGAATGTACACTGTAATCATGCTGGTGGGGATTTCTGATATCTCCTAGTACTACCCCACTGTGTTACTGTTTTCCTGGTAGGCTGTGTTTTTGAGAACTAATAGCACCACTGCCATGAAAAACACTCCCCAAAATCTGTTCTCATCCTTAGGTAACCTTACCAAATGTTTGAATGTATCCACATGGTCCTTATTGAGGCCCCACTTGGCATGTAGTGTATACTGAGATTTGACAGGCTGCCTAAAGATAAATGCAGTAGAGATGAGCTATCTCTTTTGAAGGTGGTTAAATGGTGGCACTAGGTCCAACTGTCAGTGTAGGCAGTAGTGTGTCAGATTGTGCTATGGATCAACCAACCCCCGAATGTGTTTCAGAACATATCTCCACCTAAATCAATGCTGGCAGTAGGCATTTGTGGTCATGCAATATCAGATGCAACACCCACTCTAAAGGAGTTATGTCTTAGGTAGCCTCAAAGAAATGTTGGAGGAGATCAAAATGAGAATGCTCACTGTCTCAATCTGATGACAGTGGCAGTGTTCTGACCAGTCACCTAAAAGTCAGAGACTGATTTAAAACAATCCCAACCATGGTGATGGATTTAGGGGACAGAAAAGTCCCCAAAACAATCATAAAAATAGGTATTTGTGGCAGGTGGAGAATTATGGGCTGGTACCCTGGACCACATTTTTGTATGCACTTTTACTTATAATTAGAGGAACGATATAGTATTTGAAAAGGATTTACCTTTCACATTGAACCAACAGTCAAACTAAACTAAAGCAATTTGAACATTGCATGGTTAAATGGAAATTGTTTCAGATATTGAGTCATGACAGGCTCGCACTGCTCAAGTATCAAGCCCCTTAAGACACTCTATATTATGCTATTTTAGAGTAATAAGACCCCTTCTCATGGAATTCATTTACACCTCTCTCATGTTTAGTTAAATAGGCATCAGAGCTGACTTCCAGATGTGATTTTTGGATGTTTTCAGTTTGAAAATGGATTTTCAAAATCTAAAAATAGGTGGCAAGTTTTTAAAGAAGATGGAACATTTTGCACTAAGTATGCAAAATACTTGCCAAGATCCAAAGCATAGGAGGCAAATTAGAATGGAAGCAATGTAAGCTGGCAGTCAAAAAGAATGTAATGGCCTGTTAAACATTACATGGTATACCGTGTATAAGGCAACCACAATAGAACACTTTCAAAAGGATGACTCAATCATGGTGCCTGTGTACACGGCTACCTGGCAGGGTAGTGACTGGTTAAAGGGTTGGGCATCTACAGCAATGGGATGTTACTATATATGCACACATCTGCGGGGTAGGGACCATGTTGTGTAATGGGCAAGCGGGAAGGAGTGTATGCGGGTGAAAAGCGAAGTTGGCTGCTGAGCTGGCTACGTCATGGTGGGCGGTTGGTGAGCTGGGTTGGGAGGGTTCTGACCTTGATTCTGGGCATGATTGTGTTTTGCATTGGGTCAGAGTTGTTTTTATTTTTTGAAGTTTTACACCCCCAACATACACCTCCAAAGCTGAGAATCCTTAGGTGGGATTTGCAGGGGGTGCTGCCCCCTATATAACATAGAAAACCAGTTACTGATTTTCTAGTCACTGTCAGGGTACATTGCCAAAATTCATTTTTAGCAGTGTACACTCACTCTAATGTATAATCGTTATTCCACTATCACTGTTATGACAGAGAACCACAGTACGTACATTTTCATAACCAATTAGAAACTGTCAAACCAAATTATAATTATCTAAATCAAAGGAACATTGCTTATTTGTAATCAAACATATTTAAATATTTTTAGTTTATTGAAAAAGCATACCTGTTATGGTTTCAGTTGGTGCCGATGTGTACTGTCTGACATTTTATATGTGGTTGATAGACTTTCACTTGTAGTTGTTACTGGACTTGTAGTCAGCATTTCTGTAGTTGGTGCTGGGGTAGATGTGCTAGACTGTAGCAGCTGAAGTTGAAGTAATTAGGGTTGTTTCTTGAGTTGGTATGATAGTAGATGTACTTGATAGAATTCTGCTGGACGTAGTTTGCAATGGGATTGTAGTGGATTCTGTTGCATCTGAAGCTGGAGTAGAGGTACTTGGGATTCTGCTTGTGATAATGGTAGTTTCTGTTGTTTCTAGACTTGGTGGAAGCAGTAGTAGTAATACTTGCTTGACTTGTTGTGGTTCCTGGTGGTGATGGTTGTGAGACTGAAAATGACTCAGTTGTACCTGGTGCTGAAGTAAGGTTTGTAACTAGAGTCACAGTAGTACGTAAAGAAGTTACACTTGTTTTTGGTGTTGTTGATACTGCACCAGAAGTACTTGATTTGATTGTATGGGCAGTAAGCACTGTTGTTGCTGTTGGAGGTACAATGGCTGTAGAGGTGATACTACTAGTTGATTTACAGGAATAAAAATCACAGCACAATACTTGTATCTGATAATTGTAGCAAAGTGGAAACATTTCTGTCTGGTCTTCATTTTTGCATACAAGTCCAAAGGTAACATTGCATTGAACAATCTGACCAACATCTTCAATATTTCTATCAGGAAACTTTTCAGCCCTACATTCTATAGCAGTAGGTTTGCATAGTTGATTTCCTGCTGCTTCAATGTTCTGGTAAGTTTCAAAATCTCCTCTGTGCTCAAGTACAGGGTAGTGGACATCAAACCATGATGTCCATTCACATTTTTGTTTACAGGGTGTGGAGTAGGATGGCTCTATTGTTGTTTTTGCACTGGTTGCACTTTCAGTTATAATACTGGTATCAGAGGTAGATTGTGAGGTGGTTGCTATTGAGACTGAGGTTGATTGTATTGGAATTGAAGCTGTTGTACTTGGTGCCATGCTTAAAGTGGTTCTAGGAACAGTGGAGTTGACTGTGGTAGGGATTATCAATGTAGATAATTCACTTGTTCCAGGATAAATTGTTGAAGAGTGTGTTTCTGCTGTTAAAGTTGAAACTGGAAATACAGTTGATGGCACACTTAAAGAGATGGCAGTTGCTACTGACGTTGTTGATACTTCTGTAGAAATGGTTGTTGGGACATTTGAGGTGTGTGTTGTAAATAGAGGTAGAGTTGTAGTTGGCAGGGGTGTTTCTGTTTTTATGACACTTCTAGTTGTAGTTAGTTTAGGGGAAGAAGTTTCTGCCATGGTTGTACCTTCACTCGTAGTAGTTTCTTGGGTAGACTGTAATGTAGATGCAGTTGGGAGTATTGTACTGGATGTTTCAATAGAAGTTGCTGTTGGAATAATTGAGGTGGATTCTGAAACATTAGAGGTGATTGTTGGTGTTGAAGAAAGTATAGTTGGTTGATGTGTGGTAGTTGAAACCATATAGATGTATTTGGTTGTGGTATATAAGTAGGTGTCTGTGAAGTAAAGTGCGGAACCGTGGATGGGGGAATAGCTGTTATAACAGTCACTGTGGTAACTGGCTTTTCACTTGTTCCTTGCGTAGGTGTTGTATAACGTGTCTGTACTGTTGAAGGTGAAGTTGGATAAACTGTGGATGGCTGACTTGTTTCTAAAGTTGAATAGACAGGAGTTGGGGATAACGTTGATTTACAGGGCATATAGCTACAACACAGAATTCGAATTTCATAATTGTAACAGATAGGGGGAAATTGATCTTTGTTATAGCATATTAGTCCTGTTGTAGTGCTGCATTGTACAGTTTGTCCCAAATCTTGAATTGGATTTAAGGGGTAGTTTACTGCTCTGCAGTCAACATCTTTTGGAAATGCACATACTTTATAATGATGAGCCGCAATGTTTTCAAATGTTTCAAAGTCTCCATCGCTATTTTTTCCATACTCTGGATAGCTGACATCATACCACTGTGACCACTGACAGACCTCTTTTGCACATTCTGTGGTGCCAGGTGAAGTTAAATCTGTAACAACAGAAAATATTGAAATTATACATTTCTCATGTTTTCTTTTGTCAATATATTTAATATTATTTATCATTTATGATTTTTCATGGAAGCTAGTATAGTGAAAACAAACTGATAGCTAATATTTCCTGCTAAACAGTATTTTCCTGAAAGCTGCTGTGGCTATACACAAAGATGAATTGTCTTTCAAACTGATTTTTACTTACTTACTCTTACAAAATCCAAAATATTAATAACAAGTATTGCAGGTTTAAATAACATAGAAGATAATGTATGCTCATCGATGGTTAATCAGTTTGTTAACCATCGAGAGGTTGCCAGCGCGACCATGTAAACCTCGAGAGCGAATGGCAACCCTGAGATGGGTTAAAAAAACGGTTAACCATCGATGTACCATACATTATATTTTATAGTGTATGGTACCATTTAGGTTTTTTAGGAAAGAAAGCAGTTCCTTACTGCAGTTTTTTATGTCACCGCTGCTCTGTTTTTACACCGCGGCTGTTTCAAGACCATCTGATCCAGTTCGCGCGTACCCCAGACTGTTCCCGGTTCTTAACCCATCGATGTGACATACCATTGGTGGGTTAACAACATTGTGACGTCACATCGATGGGAAAATGTTGTTATAAAAAGGTCAATTTCTACCTATAACAATGTTCTACTATACATTATAAAGGCTTTTCCTTTGTGATGTTATTATAGGCAACACAAGCCATATAAAAAATGTACATGGTAAGAAGGTACACTAATCACTTGTAGCACATAAGAATGGATTTTATATATTGATTGACTGAAATGGTATTGATTTATTTCTGATTAAGAGACATTGACAAACTAATAATTAATTATACCTTTATATAAATACAAGTTATGGATATAGTTTTAAATTTGGATATACTATGGTATCCCTAAACTTAATATGCTGAGTCTCAGGATACTGACCCCACTGGCCTTAAATCCATTGTCCTCAATCAATCAGATGGCCCAAAATATGATTTTGGGCATCTGATTGCAACATAATAAATGCAATTTGAGGGGCTTTGCTCACTGAACCCCTCGATGTGGGAGACTGTGCCCCACCCCTGCCATCCACACCTCCCATAATTGAAATAACTCCAAGGGGGAGCAGACACTGGAGTTACAAAAATATTTGTTACGGGAGTTTAAATTGTAAAAATGTTGCAGGAGGCAGTGTGGGATTGATCTTGCACATCCCAGAGCATGCTGGCCAAACTGCCAGTGGATTAGTCCTCAGTACCATTGGGGCAGCTCAGCCAGCCTCCCAATTTCACCAATATTTGTATCTGATCATCAAGGGTAAGGTAGCAAGCTGTTGCATCCACTACCTTACCCCTGTAAACATCTGTCGGGTTTGTAATGCTGGGATACTCACTATCCAGATACTGAACCTGTTGGGCAATACTGCTTGGGCAGGCCAGTGTCGGATAGTGAGTCTTCGCAAAGCATAAGGGTACCTTAAATATATTGTTATATATATGTAATAGATAAACACATTACCCAATTTTATAAACAGCATTTATAAAAACTAGGGGAAAATTCTGAGGCCCAATATTCAAAAGTTTACATGGGTGCTAACTGGTCTTTGCCTGTGCAAATCAGGATTTGTACCAGATCCCCATATTCAAAAGGGGCTGTTGCATGGGCAAAGAGAGTTAGTGCCTGCACAAAACATAATGTATGCAGGTGGGCAAGAGGAGGGCATGGTCATGAATAGTCACGCCACTCCATTTTCAGCAGCTTTGCACTGCACAACAGGTTTTAGTGTGGACCTTTTGCACAGCACAAATACCATTTAACAAAACTCTGACTTCATCTAGGCAACCCTAACAGCTGAGCTGCTGGAGGTAATATAGCCAACTAGCCAGTTGGCAGCTGAGGGGAAGACACCCACCTCGGTTGTCCCTGGCACTTCACCTCCAATCGACAGCCTGTACCATGCAAATACACTCCCTGGTGCTTGTGGTTCCCCCCTCTGATTTCCAGCCTCTAAGTCACAATCATAATCCCTGGTATTAGTGGTCTCCCCCATGATTGCCAGCCCATAGTAAAAGTTGCAACACTCCCTGGGGTTGGATGGTCCCCAGCACAGATCCATAGTACCAATTGTCACAACTCCTGCTTCCTGGTGTCTAGTGGCCAACCACCCCACCATGACACTGAACACTCCCTGTCACCTTACCAATAGCCTCAGTGGTGCAGGTGCATGCAGTGATTGGCACAGCCCTCCATACACAACCTCAGCTGGCCACCATGGCTAGGCATGGAGCACACCCCTTATTTTAGGACAGGTGCATTACCCTGTCCTATAAATAATGGGCACACTCCATGCCTAGCTATATCTGGCTTGTTGTGGACATGCATAGAGGGCTATTCTGGTTGCTATATGCACCCGCAACACTAAGAATACTGTGAAGGTGATGGGGGGGGGTTGCTCGGTGCTGCAGCTTGAAGGTGGGGCTGCTACACACCTGGGAGTGAGGGAATTGTGACAGGCAGTACCATGGATCAGTGCTGGGTGGGAACCACTGGACCCCAGGGAGTGCTGCATCTTTCACTTCGGGCTGGCAATCGGGGGGGAAGACTAGCACAAGGGATTGTACTTGTGATATATGGGCTGGCAATCAGATGGGGGGACCACTTGCACCAGGGATTGTGTTTGGGATCTACAGTCTGGTGATTGGAGGTAGGGGGTAGCACTAGCACCAGGGATTGTGTTTAGGATATGGGGATCAGAGGAAAGGGGGGCCACTAGTTCCAGGGATTGTATTTTGGACATACAGACTGGTGATCAGAGGGAAGGGGGTCAACTAACACCAAGTATTTTGCTTGAGACATACAGACTGGTGAATGGGAGGACCACTAACATGCAGGGATATCTACACTGCTATAGGGCCACACAATTGCAGGGTGGCACAGCACTAACCTGCCTCACTACCTGTGCAAAGGAGCCCATAATGAGCATGAAAATGGCCCTTTAGTGCCTTGTATGCCCAATGGGCTCATTTGCATGGGTCTCTTTGAATACTGCAAAAAGCGTTCCAGCACTATTCATTCAGGTGGTGTATTTCAGGAACCTTGTCAGGACAGCACTAAGTAGTTTAGTGCTGTGCTGACATGGCACTATATTCAGTTGTATATTGGGCATACCGACCATAGAGTGACACCACCACAACGAAGATCATCACAGTGACAGAATTCGCCTGAAAGCATTGGGTCACTGTGATGGTCCCTGCTGACACCAGCGGTGCATCTTCCAGTGTTTCATCCCCTCCCCAAGACAACTCCAACTCGGAGTTGTATAATTAGATACTGGGAGGTGGGGGGCAGAGCCTCCCAAATGGGGTGCTTGGAGGGGACAGCCCCCTGAAGAAAACACACCGACATTCCCAACAGTACAACGCCGACACTTGGTATTATGTCTGTTGCTGTTGGGGATGTCGGTGTAGTAGATGTCTCCGCGTGATAGTAGAACCATATAGTGCAGAGTGCTATTTGACTGAATATAGCATCTTTTGGCATCCGGGCAATTACAAGGTGCAGCACTAACTTTTGTACTCTGCTTTTTGCAAATTTAAATATCAGGCCCCTGGTCTCTGACTGGTCCAGAACCATTAACATGGTGCTGAAACTTTTTGAATTTTTTTTTATACTTTCTTTATGATGTTATGCCACAAAGGGCTCCATTCGTCATACAATTCATCCACAATGTATACTACTTTCCATTTTACAGAAATAGCCATTGGCTGAAAAAGTCCTTATACAATTAGATAATACATTGTTCTGGTTATTACAAGAGTTAACGTAAGAGAACAGGATTAACTGAGTCCCGAGATCTCTTCAATTAATATTACTAAACCATATAATTTAGAACAAACATTATGAACTTGGTTAGATGGAGTTACACCAGGATCTGGTATCTGGGGAGGGTTTCAATCCGTTGGAGCTGGGAGGACCATGTTCATAGGCCCATTCCTTTCATTAGTACACTTGAGTTCGGCAACTCCAGTCATGTCTGACTTGTAAAGGAGCCATCTAGTCCATCTATTCTGATATATATGTGTTTACTGTCGGAGACCAAAAGTAACTCTCTCCATTAAATGTATGCCTTCTACCACCTCTTTCCAATCCCTCATTGAGGGTGGGATCTTTTGATCCCACTTCTTCGTAATTACCTTAAGTGCAGCTATTGTCAGTACTAATCATAAATAGACAGCATCTTTGCTCTTAATCTCCCCTGTCAATACCCCTAAAACCAGTTGCTCAGGACATAGTGGGGAATGCAACTTAAAAATTGTATTTATGGTATTGTATCTCCATCCAATAACCTGTGATTTCCGGCAGGTCCAAATATATGTGCCTGGAGGCAAGGGTATGTCCGCATTCCTCCAACAAGCAGCTCCCAATTTCTGGGGCATAATGTGCCACCTGAGCTGGTACCCTAAAGAAACACACCCGAAGTTTCCAGCCAAACTCCCATCACATCGAGGCCCCAGTTGTCTGCCATGTACTATGCCATACCCCCATCCATTGCTGCTCCATTAAGGAGATCTCTAGGTCCTTTTCCCAATTTGTTTTGACATGCCCTGTGGGCAAACCAAGATCAGCTATATAGCCCCAGTAAAGCAGGGAGATGGCCCCTGTCCCCTGATGCTCAAATCTTCCGAAATGGGGATCCCTAATTTCACCAGTCTCTACCCTCTGGCATCTTATCTGGTTAAACACGAAAACTCTGATTTGGTAAAAATGTAAAGTGTCTGTATTCTGAAGGCCAGAAGCCTGTTTAGCAGCCTCGAAGGCTATCACTGTATCTGCTGCTAACACTTGGTATAATGAAAGAAACCCCTGTCTGGCCCAGCACTTAAACCAGGGGTCTAATGATGCTGGAGGAGAACCCGAGTCATAAGCCCACCAATGGAATCTCCATAGTTGCTCCCTTGTGTTACCCTAGGCCATGCCCCATGCCACCCCTCCATGGCTGCATGCGTTCCAGCATATTTCTGCATCGTGACCTGTGTTCCCTCTTGAAAGAGCAAGAACTTAACTGGGGTCAACATGGGTCCCCATATCACTCTGCTTCCAGTGAGAATCAAACCCAGGGCTACCACAGAACAATACCACGCTCATCTGAGCAGCAGCACAGTAGACTATGTAAATCTAGAAAGCCAGTCCTCTTCAACTTTGGGGCCATATAACAAAGCTCTTTTGAATGCTTGGCCTATCTTTTCCCCAGAGGAATGTTAAGAACATGTCCTGCCATATCCTTAAATCTTTCTACGTAACCAAACAAGGGACACATTGGAATAAATAGAGCAACCTAGGCAAAGTATTCATTTTTAGTGCTTGTGTCTTTGAATAAATAATAAGTAAGATGAGAAGGGCCCACCTGCCAAAGTCTGCTCTTAATTGTGCAATCAAAGGGGGTAATTAAGTTCCTACAGTTGTTCAGTCCAGTAAACCCAACTTAATTCCCAAGTAGCCAATCTGGCCCAGGTCCCATTGCATAGGGTATCTCTGCTTCAGCTCTAAGGGTGTGATAGTGCAGACTCAGCACCTCAGTCTTGCTGCAATTTAATTTATAGCTTAGAGAGAGAAATATTCTCCAGCCACCAAAATACAGCAGGTAGGAAAGTTCCTGGTTCTGATATATAGTAGAATATCATTGGCGTAGAGGGCCAGTTTATGTTCAGATCCACCCACTCAAATCTCTTTTATGTTTTCACTTACCCAGATATGCTGGGTCAATAGCTGTATGTACAGAATGAGCAGCAAAGGGGATAAAGGGCAGCCCTGTCGAATATCCTGACCAAGTCCTAAGACTCCAGATACATGGCTGTTCGGCCTCACATATGCCAAAGGTGAATCACAGAGCTTAAAGATGGTCCATATGAATTCTTTCGGGAACCCAAACCAGGAAAGGACACACCCCAGAAAGTCCCACTCAATCCTATCGAACACCTTTTCAACATCAAGACTCGTGATCAATAAAGTGGGCCATTCTTTGAGAATATCTTGGGCTACTTACCTGGAATGAGCCCATTTTGGTCTATTTGTATTAGGATGGGGAGTTATTGTTGAATTATTTTGGCCAAAATAGAGGATAGAATCTTATAGTCTGTGCTCAATAGGGAGATCGGGCCATAAGAAGCACATCTGGAGGGGTCATTTCCCCGCTTGGGGATCACTGAAATTAGCACCCTAGCCCAGGAGGTGGGGGCAGCATCTCTATCCATTAAAACTCCTGAGAAAACTTTTAGCATCAGGGGCTGAACCTCAGCCCTAAAGGTTTTTAAAAAATTCAGCTGGTAGCCCATCCATTCCTGGGCATTTTCTTGTGTTCAGGCCCCCTATCCCTGTCTTAATTTACTCCTCTAAAATCGGGCGCACCAGTGTAAGTCACTGTTCAACAGATAAAGATGGGAGCTTCATTTTAGATAAAAAAAAGCCTGAATCCTTCCCTCCTGAGGAACTGTTTCTTTTGTATAGAGTTGTTCATACAGTTCCCAGAAGACTTCAGCTACCTCTGCAACAGTATGCGCCATTATTTTCTATCTATCATGCCATAAGTCTGAGATTGTAGCCTTGGTCCTTTGTGCTCTCAATCTACTAGCTAGGAGCCTGAGTGACCTCGGGCCTCCTTCATAATATTTCTGCCTCAGGAATAAAGTTTTTGCTCAACCTGATAATCCAGAAGCACCCACAATTCCAGTTTTAATGCTCTAAGCTGCTTTACCCGTTCTCTAGTGAATTTTTGATTTTGTGCATCCTCTAGCTCTTTAACCTGTTCTGAGAGGTTCTTGCCCTCACTCCTCTCCCTTTCTTTTGGGATGCTATCTGGATGAACTTTCCTTGAGAACAGCTTTAGCCATATTCCACAGCATTGCATGAGATGCCCCTGCTCACTGTTATCCACTAGAAATTACTGGTAAGTTTCAATTATCTGATCCCTTGTCTCCTTGTCTTTGAGTAAGGAAATGTTAAGTTTCCAGAATGTGTTCCATGGGATCCATCCGATCCACATGCGGAGATATAAAGGGCGTGGTCTGAAAGGACAAAGCCCCCCAGGTAGCCTGGGTAAAACATTGGCTGGACAACAGGACACAGAAGGTAATTGTAAATGGAGCCCACTCTGAAGAAAGAGGGGTTACTAGTGGGTACCACAGGGTTCAGTACTGGTTCCAGTCCTTTTAATGTCTTTATAAGTGACATTGCAGAGGACTGGAAGGAAAACTATGCCTCTTTGCAGATGACAAAAAGATCTGAAACACAGTTGATAAACAAGGAGGTGTGGAAAGGATGAGAAGGACATGGCAAGGTTGGAGGAATGGTCAGAAGTATGGCTGCTTGATTCAATGCAAAGAAGTGCAATAATGCACCTGGGAAACAAAACCCCAGGGAAGATTTCACAATGGGGGAGGTAGTAACACTAACAAAATGGAAAGGGACCTGGGGGTAATCATGTAAGATGACCATAAGATGAGTAAGCAATGTGTGAAGGCAGTAGGGAGGGCTGGGGGATAATGGGATGTATAGGGAGAGGCATCACCAGCAAAAACAGGAAGTCTATCCCTCTGTACAGACAGTTGGTGAGACCCCATCTGGAGTACTGTGTCCAGTTCTGGAGACCCCATCTCAAGGACATAGACAGGATGGAGGTAGTACAGAGGAGGGCAACTAAATGGTGCAGGGTCTGCAAGAGAAGCCATACCAGGAGAGAATAAAGGAGCTTAACATGTATACCCTTGAGGAAAGGAGGGAGAGGAGGGACACAATAGAAACTTTTAAGTACCTCAGTGGAATCAACAAAGTCCAAGAGGGTAGCATCTTTCAGAAAAGAGATGTGCAAGATCAAGGGGACACAATTTTAAGACAGAGGGGGGACGGCTCAAGGGCAATGTGAGGAAGTATTTTTTCACAGAGAGGATGGTGGATGCATGGAACAACCTTTCAGAGGAGGTTGTGGGGTCTAAAACTGTGGGAGAATTCAAGAATGCATGGGACAGACATAAGGCAATTCTTGTGGGGGTAGGAAGAACTAGGCTGGAGGGTCAGATGATGGCTGCCTAAGAGAGAGCTGCTGCCTTCCCTTGCTCCCCGGCAAATCTGGTGATTTTAAACCTTTAGCGGAAATTTTTTAATGAATTTCGGGGCAGTTTCTCATCTCATCAGATTTTGGATTCCTAAATGTGAAATCGCGGTGTTAAATGGAAGTGGAAATGCGAAAGCGCCACCATCGCTTATACGCCTCCGCAAGACTGGCGGAGAAGAAGAAGGCCCCTAAGTGGCCTAAGTCACAAACCGCGCGTCAAGTAAGCCTCCTTCACCCACAGCAGCACTCACTGAGGAGCGTTTTCTTGAATTTATGCAGCCTCTTCAAAACTCCATCTCAGCAATCTCGAAGACGTCCAGTCCATCAGAAAGAATATGGATACACTTAATCTACGGTCGGTGATGTCGAACCCGACTTACGCCTCTGGATAAATGGAGAGACAAACAGATCTCGACAACTCAGTTTTGAGGCAAAGGATTCGGAAGATCGAGGATAAACTGGAGGACTTAGAAGGGTGCAGTCGGCGCAATAATTTAATAGTTTTTGGGCTACCAGAGAAGGAGGAAGGCAACAATCCTGTTGCCTTTGTACAAAAGCTGTGTGAGCGAATAGCTGGTCCATCTCCCAATTGCACAAGTTATGTGGTGGAAAGAGCGCAATGGTCACTACGCCCCCCCTCCGCCAGGCTCCCCTCCCTGACCATTGGTATTTAAACTTCTCAACTATTTAGACAAGCAACACATATTAGCTAAGGTCAAAGAAGTTCAGGAAATACAATGGGAGGGCCACAAATTGAGAATATCACAGGATCTGCCCCAGTCAGTCCACCTGAAGAGGCAGGAATTTCATCCCATGGTGTCAAAGCTTACCGCAGCTGGAAAAGCATTCCAATGCGCTTATCCTGCAACTTTACAGGTGAAGCATAATGAGAAGTGGATCAGCCTGAGTCCCCTGCCAAAGCTTCATCTGAGCTTCGTAGCCTTTCCCTGATCTTTTCAAATGCAGTGGATTGTATGTGAGAGCCAGTCACTATATCCTGGAAGGAACAGAGACATGTAACATAATACCCACAGTTTCTGCAGAAGTCCTTTTCTCGAAATAAGACAGTGTTTAGTTTCTGAAGTGTGTATTGGTGAGATTGAGAGAGCCCTCCGGTTAACTTACTAAGAGACTCTTGTTGTCAGGTGCATGCCGGAACTGTACTTTCAACGTGAGCAATGGAGTCTACCTCACCTACTTGTGAACCCAAACTGTTGAGAGCTTTGAATGGACTCACTTTTAGCCTCTTAACACAGTCCCCTCGCATTATTATCTATTTTGCTGGATGTAACGTCGGGTTTTGCGGGGCTGCGGGAGTTTATCTTTGGGACTCATCTCTCTCTCTCTCCTATTTAAGTTTTAAGTGAAAGATGCAAGTAGATTCTTGTTAAATTGCTATAAGGGCCAATTATGTTTATTGGATGGAGGCATTTTTAGTGGAGGCCACGAGGGGGCAGTACTCCATCATATATGTATGGCGGTTTGGATTTGCCAACTTCTTTTCCCTCTCAGTTATTATTATGGAGTTAGCATTACATTCAATAGTAATTCTAAATGTCCTATCATGGTTGTGATTACTTTATAGGTATGCATGGTTTTTCTTTGTCGGGGAGTGGGGAGGGTGGGCCTCGGTATGGCAGTGAGAGGGATGTTCACGTGCCTCTAAATATCATGGGAGGTCGGTTGTTAGAACCGGGTAAGGTAGGATTGTAAATAGTTGTATTGAAGCTTAAAATGTTGTATGGTGTGTTTTGGGGTAAGGAGGGGAAGGGGTGGAGTTTTCGGGGAACAGGGTTTTTTTTGGGGGGTGGGTTTTCTCTTCTGTTCCAATCCAAAGATCACTTTGTTGTGGGGTTCTGGGGTTGGGTTAAGTCTGCGCTCATCATGGGGGATTCCTTTAATCATATGCATCAGAGGACAATATGAAGAACCTTGCAGTGGTCCCAGTGTTTTTCTCTCCCTCCTTCCCCTTCTCTTCGTGGACTATGATTAGAGAATGAGTGGTTCTTATAATTTTATTAGTTGGAACGTTAAAGGGGCCCAAAGTAAAAAGAAATGGATTATGATTTTAAAACATCTATCCCGGCTCCGTATGGGGATTGCCTGTTTGGAGGAGACACACCTATTGAGGGATAATATTTCCCTATTTAAAATAAATTGGGTGGGTCAGGTTTTTGGTGATGGTAACTCTACTAAACGCAATGGTACCATCATACTGATTGCTAAAACTGTGCCTTTTGTTAAGAGCAGGGAATGGTGGGACCCGGAAGGGCGTTATATCATAGTACAGGGTAGGCTAGAGTCCTCTCCAGTAATGTTGGCGCCAATATATGGCCCAATATAGACTCTCCTCTGTTTTTACCCGGTTAATACCCTCCTTAGTCTCGAATCCCCACCTTTGACATTCCTCGGTGGAGACTGGAACCTGGTCCTCACTCAGAGATTGATTGCTCAGACAGCAAAAGAGGGGCTATAGCCAGCACAGAGGACCTTGCTAACTTATTTCTGGGGTAGGTGTTGTTGATGTGTGGCGGACCCTTAACCCCTTGGAGCGGCAGTATACCTATTATTCCCCACCACATGCCACTCTTTCCTGGATCATCTTTTGGTTAGTGAGTTCCTTTGGCCTTCCGGGAGTGATAGATGCATCTATCTTTCCGAGGGTACTGTCAGATCACTCTCCGGTGGGGGTAACCTATATGTTGGGTCCAAAGTTTAGGGAGGGAATAAGATGGTGCCTCAGTACTCGGCTACTCAAATGTACCAAAACACTATAAACACATCCACGATTTTATAGTCAATTTTATCAATATTAATCTAGGGACAGTCGAAAGGGTCGATTCGGTATGGGCAGCCCTCAAATGTGCTATACGGGGAGAGTTTATACGTATATCGGCTACCCGAGCCCAGAAGAATAGATGTGCTCTGGATCTATTAATAAGAGAAATTCAGCAGCTGGAAGGCCGATTAAGTCGTATATCTCCTATGCAGGAATGGGCAAGGCTCCAGCAACTGCGGTCAAATTACTATGATTTAATGGCGCAAAACGTGGAGCTGGCCATTCATCGTACCAAACTAAAGTACTTAGAGGCAGGGGAGAAAGCAGGGAAACTCCTCATGTTAAGATTGAGGCAGACTGAAATGTCCAAATTCATTCCTGGGCTGAGGTCCCCTGTAAGTGGCATATAGTCTCCCATCCCTAAGACATTGTTGATGTCTTTGGTAGGTATTATGAGATTTTAGTAACATACATGTAGATCCTAACCATATGATGAACATGGTTTAATGTTGTTTGTTATTAGTTTTATTGGATAGCAATAGCCACTCAGGTATTATGTTAATGGTCAGTTTATCGCTGTCTATGACATGTGGGACTTCGGATGTGCCTCATTCATGAAACCCTACAGGTGATTAACAGACCATTTAATAAACTGTTGCTCATGCCATTGCTTAATTGTCTTAATGGTAGATATTCCCTCTGCTAGGCACTGTAGCAGCTTTGCAACACAGTGTACCACCCAGTTACACTCTACACTTCTAGTTGCTGGAAATGGCTGTGAATGTGAACTCATGAAGATGAACAGTGTAACTTGATAATTACGGTCATCAAAACTCTAGTGGATTATAATTGACAGACTCGGTGATAGGGATAACCCTGCTGTCCTACTACATTTCTCCATTATGAGTTAAATCAATACTAAAGACATTCTGTTATATCTGTTCATACCTACCTGATTCCTGTTGTAGCAAATTAACATAGTTATCACTTTGATAGCATCAGTGACGGCGTGTAGCAAATACTCAGGCATAAGCCTGAGTGAAACAACTGTTAAAAATCACACTGTGTCCATAAGGTATAGACACTCAGTTGAACAATAGCAAATCTATTACTATTTGAATAAGTTAGTTATCACAGATGCAAAGGATTGCTTTATCAGGTACAACATACTGTGTAAGTGCCTACAGAAAATCTATCTATATAAATGTCCGAATAGGTACATCATTGTTGGGTCTGTGTGCTACATTTAGAAGTTGTTGCTGATCCGTGCATTACAACTTTACAAAGAATACTGCATGTTTAATATTGTGACACACTGTTTCTGTATGTACACTGCACACCATCAGTAAGAATGCATGTGATACTGGCTGCAATTTACAGTTGAACAGGCAATGCTTTCTATACGTTACATCAGCCTCTCTATGTTGAGTAAACCATTGGTAATGCTACTATGTAAATCACCTACTAAATGTATCAGTATTTTATCTTGAGCATGCTAGTGTCTTGTGGTTAATTTATGTCCTTCTTTAATTAATGTATACCTGTGGTGTTAAACCTTTCTACAACTGTCACTGCACATTCAGCATTTATATTGAATAACGTATAGCAGTTGTGTTGTGGTGTGGTGCGGGCATCGTGGTAAGGCATGCATCTACTAAGTGTGGTACGTTGTGTGCAGCTGCAATCAGATGTTACGTTTTGTGTACATGGCTCAGTTTGCTGTTGCTCCACTGGCATGCAGTACCTGGGTGTGGCTGTCTCTTTAGTACATTTGACAATTGTTTGTTATTTCTGTCACCTGCTGCTGGATGTCTGTCATTGTTTGTGTGATTTGGTCTCCCCATACCTGATGTGTGTGTGTGTGTCTGTGTCTGTGTGGTGCTGGGGAGGGTGAATTCGGTTTAGGTTTTCAACCCTAACAGCAATTTCTACTTTTGTTACTGTATGTCCCTAACTGATGTATTTATTTTTGTTATGAATATATATATATATATATATATATATATATATATTTATGTAGAGGATCCTCATTAAACCCCAAAATTTGTACCTTAATAACTTTGCAACTGTTTGGTGGATTTGGCTGAAATTTGGAATATATTGGCACCAGGCCTTGGGATCTGCCAAGTTTCATACCAGTCGATACATAGCTATGGGTTATTAAGCATGATCTGCACACGTGTTTACGCTTTTTCTGATTTCCTTTGTCAGCCTTAGGTTGCACTTGTTGCGCGATCAAAATCTTCAGGGGAATGCAGCTGCAGCCCTGATGGCTTTTGAAGATTTTATGAAAATATTAAACTGTCAAAATGGCAGTCCGAACTTGTTTTTCCCTTAGGATAACATTATGGAGTTCGGCCGCTTTGAGGGTTCATCTCGAAAGCGGTATGTAATCATGGATTTTGTCAAAATTTTAGCTCCTCATGGGAGCAGTATATATAACTAGCCAGGTAATACGTATATATGACTTTTAATTTTTTTCTGTGTCGTGCGGTAACTGAGATATAAGCAATTTACTATAGAACTACTGATTTTTGTGTTGTAGAGTCATTATTTTGTATACATTCTTCTACTCACTGTCTTTCTCTACAGTTTTTGGGGAAATCTTTTGTGTGTTACATTATTTTACCATTACTGCTTTCCTGGATCCGTATATCGCCACCACTGCTCACGCTTCTTCACCATGCTTACCTTGCATTTCACTATGTTGCATTTGTTTTTTAACATTTCTGTCTCCAGTACTGTTCCTCTTTCTGTTTCACTTTGCATCACTGGGCGTTCATGATTGTGTTTTGCGGGCTGATGTTACAATGATAAGATATCACCCCTGCTTCCCCGCTGCATTGTATTCACTATTTCTCATTATTCTCAAAAGAGACAAATTTGGGCAAAAACTCTGTTTAATGTGAGTTAGGTTGTTCACAGCAACAAAAGGAGGAAAATGGTGTTGGTTGAGCCCCTTGCACCCTCCAGCCCACTCCAACTGAATCGCGGTGAATTTCATTGGTCTAACTGTCACCCTTTTCTATTCCTCAGCTTCTTCCCTGTGGGGGGTGACACTTAGTTGATGACCCCTAATTCACGCGATTCTGGTGGGGTTGGGCGGAGGTGCAGTGGTTTCAACTAACATCGAATATGTATATATATATATATGATATTATGTTAACCGGTGATACCATTAGTTAGTTGAGGGGCATTTACATGTTAAACCAAAATTTTGCATCTTAATAACTTTGTAACTGTTTGGCATATTGCGGTTTGGAATATGATCAGAACCATAGGCCTGGATCTACCAAGTTTTACCAGTTGAATACACACCTGTGGAGTTATATGCCGATCTACATGCCGCTTATGTTTTTTCTAATTCTACGGTCGTACTTCAGGTCGCACGGTTTGCGCGATCGTCTGAATCTTCAGGAATGCAGCTGCATCCCGATGTGCCCTTTGAAGATTTTGGTGAAGAAATATTAAACTGTTCAAAAGTTATGGCAGTACGAACTTCTGTTTTTTCCATAGGATAACATTACAGGCGTTCGCCTTAGCACGAGGGCCTGTATCTCAAAAAGCCGGTGCCAACATGGAGTTTTGTGTAATTTTAGCCCCTCATGGGGGTGGTATATCACTAGCCAGTAAGTAATACATCATGACTTTTAAATTTTTTTTTGGTTTACGGTAACTGAGATATAAGCAATTTACTATTACAACTACTGATTTTTGTGTTCCGAGAGTCATTATTTTGCATACATTCTTTCTACTCACTTTCTTTCTCTATACAGCTTTTGGGGAAAACCAGCCTGTGTGCTTACATTATTCTTACCATTACCGTTTCTGCTTGTGGATCCGTACACGTTTCACTTACCGTTCACGTTTACGCCACCATGTACTTTACCCTTTGTGTTTTCATTTGCGGTTGCGTTTCCATTGTTTTTCACATTTTTGTCTACAGTACTGTTCCTCTTTCTGTTTCACTTTGCATCATCATGCGCATTACGATTTGCGTTTGTTGGCACAATGTTGCAATGCGACAAGACATCACCCCCGTGCTCCCACCGCTGCATTACATTCACTATTTCTCATTATCATTCTCAAAAAGAAGACAAATTAGAGGCAAAAAACTCTGTTTAATGCATCAGTTAGGGTTGTTCCACAGCGATAAAAGCGAGAATTCAGATGTTGAGGTTGAAGCCCCTTTACACCCTCAGCCCACCCCAACTGGAATCACGGTGTGCATTGGGGTCATCGGTCCTGTCACCCCATTCTCCTATTCCTCAGCTTCCTTTTCACATGTGATGGGGTGACGCTTGGCCAATGACCCCAATGTGCACCGATTCCAGTTGGAGGGTGGGCTGGAAAGGAAATTAAAGGTTTCTAACTTTCAATATATATATATATATATATATATATTATGGTGGCACATGTAGTGCTACCATAGATTAGTTGAGGGCTATTTCTATGTTAAACCCAAGCTTTTGCACCTTTAATAACTGCAACTGTTTTGACAGATTTGCCTGAAATTTGGAATACATGATTAAGACCCATAGGCCTTGGGATCTGCCAAGTTTTGTACCAGTTGGATATACAGCTGTGGAGTTATTAAGCATGATCTGCGCCCGTGTTTACGCTTTTTCTGGAATTCTACGGTCGCGCCTACAGGTCGCATGGTTTGCACGACCTGCCTGAAATCTTCAGGGAATGTGTAGCCAGGGTCCCCGATGTGCCTTTCGAAGATTTGTGAAAAATATTCGCCGAGTTCAAAAAGTTATTCAAAAACAATTTCTCATTATAAGTCAATGGGAAAAGTTAACAAAAAGTTCGAGCAGTGTCGCCAAATGCATTTTTTACTTTCTCAAATGGCCCTGTTACTTTCGCAAATCCACCATTTTGTTTTCAGTTGGTGATCAGAAAAATACTTGCCATTTAAATTTGGGACCCTCTAGCAACCTAATTCTTTTTGTATTCACCTAGTCGGACCCTGAGGATGCTAGTCATGTCTTTATTTTGGGGTAAAACACCCCAGAAATATGTTTTTCAATTTTCTGGAAAAAGTACTTTTGCAAATTAATTTCATGCTCACGAAAGTGTTGCAAATTTTTGCGAAAGTTTTTGCAAATTGTGACAGTAGATTTCTAGTCTGTGGGAAAATGACAGCAATTCTTTGGCACTGCGCTGCAAAAGAACAGTTGGGAGTTTTGGGCCAAAATTTGGAGGGAACACAGCTGACATCTCACAGATGTGCCTTTCAGTGTTGTATTGAAAAAATATTACACTACGGCAAAGTTACAGCACTCCAAAGTTGACAGTTTTTCCCATAGGATAACATTACAGCGCCCGACGCATTACAGGAATCCTTTGGCACCCTGCTGCAAAATAACGGTTTGGTCTTTTTTCCTGAAATTTATAGGGAAGACAGCCAACAGCTCACTGATGTGCCTATCAGTAGTTTGGTGAAAAAATATTACAGGGAGGCAAAGTTATGGTGCTCCGAACTTCTCTTTTTTTCCCTTAGGATAACATTACGGCATTCGCTACGCCTTTCAGGGCCCGTATCTCGGAAGCGGTCACGAGATCACGGACTTTTCGATCAGAAAACCATAGCCCCTCACAGGGGCTAAGTACAGAACTAACCAGGACAGTCGTAAATCATATGACTTTTTAAATTTTTTCTCGTCAGTGTGGTTCCTGAGATATAACCTATTTAGTATTCCAAGTCCTCATTTTTCTGCTCCGATACCCATTTTTATGCGTGTCTTCTTTGTACTTTCACTGTCTTTCTCTATTCAGCTTTTGGGGAAAACCAGCCTGTGCGCTTCCATTACTGTTACCGTTGCCCTTTTCCGGCTATGTGTTCCATACCTGTTTCACTTACCATTGACATCTACGCCACCATGTGCGTTATCGCTTATGTTTTCCTTTGGCTTGCGTTTCTGTTATTTTTTGCCATTTGTGTCTACAGTAGTTTCTCTTCTGTTTTTACTTTGCGTCACTGTGCCCATTGACATTTCGTTTGCAGGCACCATGTTACTGTGTGACAACACATTGCGAGGCAGACCGCTCCCGTCATGCCGACGTGTGCATTACCCTTTCTGTTCTCATTCGCTTGCGTTACCATATGTGCCACTGTTAGGCGCTTCTGTTTGCATTACTGTCCCTGTTATATGCAAAGGCACGCTCCATTGCGCTTATTACATTCACTATTTCTTATTTATTCTCAAAAGAATGGAAATTAGAAGCAAAAGCTCCATTTAATGCATTAGTTGAGGTTGTTCCACAGCGACAAAGTGATAAAATTCGGTGTTAGGGTTTGAAAACCCGCTTGGACCGCCACCCCCAACCGGCACTGGGGTGCGCATTGGGATCATTGGTCCTAACTCTCACCCCATTCTTCCTATACTTCTGCTGCTTTTACATGTCATGGGGTGAGAGTTAGGGCTGATAATCTCAATGCGCACCCCTAATGCGGTCGGGGGTGGGCGGTGGGGGCAAAAGGGGTTTCAACACCAATTTCTCCTTTTGTCACTGTGGAACAACCCTAACTAATGCATTAAACAGAGTTTTTTGCCTCTGATATATATATATATAGATAGATATACACATGTATATTAATAATCCTATCTAAATAGTTGTTATAAAAATATATTTTTATGTGTCTTGCTAAACATCTCTGATTAAATCAGAAAGGGAGATTCCTAACCGTTTTATCATTAATACTAGATAAAAAACAAGACTAAACTATTCCTTACATAGATGTCTTCTCCTGACATCTTGACAAAAGGAAGAAACACAGAGCCATAATCCAAAAGGTTAATTTGTAGGGAGCTTCAAAAAGATTTTCCAGAAGAAATTCACTTCACAGTGTATAAAATTCAGATGTCTTTTTTTATTTTGTTCACTCTCCCCTACGTTTCACTGCTGAGAACTTGTTCACAGGGATTTTTCATGTTTTAACATAAAATTTACATATTTTAGTAACAACATTTTAACTTAAATATTTTATGACTTTTTTGTAGTAACATAACATGGAGCTGCCTGTTATTTACTGTCTGAACTTGGTTGCTTGCTATTTAAAACATTCTCAATTGTCACTTGTACAAAGTAATCTCTGTAAATACACAAGCAAACAACAGATTTTTTTTTTTATTGTGCAGCCTCTATGCCAACTTTTTAGAAATGCAGTGTAAATGTTACTACTGTATTAAAACCTGTTTTCGTGCCGGCCCGTCGGTGCAGTGGTTGGATTTCTGCTTGCGACGCCAATGACCCGGGTTTGAGATTGGACTCGGGTGCTGTAGGGCCGGCCCGGGAGAGAAGGCTGAAGCATCTGATGACTGCTCTCCTTCTCTCGGGAGGAGGGCGGGGATGCGACCCGGCGATTGCTGTCCTCTGGCAGAGGCCAGGGGCTTGGCAATATGCGGGGGTCCCACAATTCAATGGGGCATGGCGAATGTTGGCATAAGCCTGACGTTAGTGGCACACCACGTCCCTGGGGAGCAAACAGGAAAGAGCCCCGTGGCCAACTGGATGATGGTCACCAGCTTCTGCTGCTGCGAGACTCTGGGCAGTGCAAGAACCACCCTAGCAGCACCCGGGGCAAGTATGTTACTGGTCGCTCTCCCGGTGCCTTCTCTCTTGGAGGAGGGGGACCCACCTGGAAAAAGGGTTACATCCGGGGGTTACCCTTGGGGCTGCGATATAGGGTGAAGAGGTGGCTATACCAGGGCAGTGCGGCTCGGATGGCATAGGAGGGCCTGAAGGAGAGGCTGGCCCAGAGCTGGGGGAGCAAAAGCAAAAAAAAAACTGTTTTCCCATATCAGCACACATACCTCATGAGCTAAGAAAAATGCATTTACTGCATCAGCTTCCACTAATGTTGTTCAAGGCCAAAAGCACATTTTGTTAATTTTTCTTTTGATCTGACTCAGCCCCTGAAACACACAATGGGTCATTTTGAGTGTGTTTCCTTAATGATCCAATTTGAAATACTTATTCAAGTTTTAAATGTTTTGCCTTGATTTGAATCTGGAAATTGTGCTGTTTCACCCATTTTGTTTATGTGTTTTTTGATTTTTGCTTGCTCTGTAGTGGCGTTTCAAATGCTGCCTTCGCTCTGTGAGGTATGGCTATCCTCTTGAGCCTGCTTAGAATTCCTGCCATGGTGACAGATCACCGCGTGCACCTCTTGTTGCTGAGAGAGTGTTGCTTAGCAACTGTACATTCTGCCCAGAAGGGAGATAAGGTTCTTTCAAGCAGGCTGTCTCTGCATGTCTCCATAAGTCTTCATTATGCTGTGTACATTTGTTTGGGATGTAAAACCAGTTTTTGAGGCAATGTATCAGGTTAATAGTGAGCAGCATGAGATTCCATTGATGGGAACGTTTCTAATGTTACAGTTCATATATATTTGTGAACATTTGTTGTTTATACAAACACTAACACTATTGAACTTTTAATAAAATCAGGAGGGAAGTAAAAAAAATGCAAAGTGACCCAGGAGGATGACATAATATTCAAAACCATTTCAAACCATATTTCTACCATCAAGATTACCCTTAGATATTAATGTCTTTCCTTCACTATATACATTTTACATCTAAATTATTTCACTCTAGCATATTCCGTTGTTACTTTTTTCAGTAATGCAATTACTTCCTGTTGTAGTCCTACAAGCATGCCTGCCAATTACTTTCAATATTCATACTTATAGCAGGATTTAATGTTTTTAAATGAAAGAGCCATTTCATCTCCACTTGTTCTAATGATTCTTTGAAGTTGCTTCCCCAGGGTGATGGTTGTACAACTTTCTAAACTCCAAAATCTTTATGGCGTTCCTGTATGTCCCTCTTTGTTGAAATATAGGGCCACAGGTGACTGCTTGTCCCTATTTCTAATGTCACCCTTGTGCTCTAGTATCCTCTTTTTTGGTTTGTCCAACATTCAGTCAGTCACATGGACACTGTAAAACATAAACAACACCCTCTGTCTTGCAATCAATGTGTTGTTTTATTTTAAACTCCAAATTCAAATGTAGGTGTTTAAACATGTTCTTTTTGGTGGTATTGTTACATACTGTGCATCTCCCACTTCTTGTCATGCCAGGCTGAAGAGGACCTAGTAGTAACTGAGATCCCACCTTATTCGTTCTTGTAAACTGTGAATGTACCGGTTTATCCTTAAGATTTTGTACATTTTTGCTACTACTATTGGTCTCTGCTGTAATAACAAATTATTAGGGTTGTCTGTCGCTACCATGTGCCAATGTCTGTTTATTATTCTATGTATATCTGGCATTTTATGATTATATTTGAGTGCCATAACTACCCTATTAATTTCTGGCCCCTCCTCTTTGGATTGTAGGACTTCTTCTCTAGTTTTGTTGTCAATTCTATAGCTGGCCTGTTTCAGAACTGAGGGGTCATATCCCCTATTCCTGAATATGTATAAAGCTCTTGTTTGTTTTTATTATGATCCTCTGTTTTTTGAGCAATTTCTCTTGACCCTAACCATCTGGGAGAAGGGTATACTGTTTTTTTTTTTTATTTTGGCCCATGGTTGCTAGTGCTATGCAACAAAGTATTTCATTCTGTTTCCTTTCTATATATAGTTGTACTGATTTGGCCTGATTCATTCCTAACAAGTAGAACCAGAAACGAAATATTCTCATGACTGCTGTTTATGGTGAATTTAAAATTTCTTTTTTAAAATTAAAAGTTTATTAACTTTTCCAATAAAGCTTTAACATGAAGGAATCAGAATCATTTTACAGAGAAATATCATTTGACAGTCAACTCCATGCTAAAGCCCCCCCTTAACACCCCCCTTCCCCCAAACGCCTCTCTCAGCTTGGCACTTACCCTCCAGAAAACCAGGTAACATGGCAAAGAGGAACATATATACCAACTACATTCAGATACTGTAAAAGCATAAAAGTAGTCAAAACAATCTGAAAATGACATAACTTTTACTGCAAGGCCCAGTCTGCAGAAGATATAAGGTGTGTAGACTTTCCCATACTTTCTTATAACAGGGAAGAGATCCTCCCAGACTAGCTTTCATTTGTTCAGTACGGAGATTGAGTAGTAGACTTCGTAGTCATAGGTAATGGTGTAGGCATCAAGCCAGTAACGCAAAATTAATTTTTTAAGGGTAAGCGCTATCATGGCTATATGGTACCTACAGTTTTGAACTGGAATTGTGGAGAGGTCCCCAGTAGGCATATCTCTGGTGTAAATAGTCCCGCAAGGCCCAACAGAGGGTCAGCCCTATTTCTGATTAGGTCCCATTAATTCTTAATCGAGGAACACTCCCAGAATATGTGGAACAGATTCCCTTCAGCTTTTTTACGTCTAAAGCAAAGAGTGTCTGGCAATCTTTTTATTTCTTTTTATTTATTTATTTATTCTAGGATTACAAGTATACCTTTGAGCCCAGAGCTCGTTTACAAAGGTTCCACGTCATAACAAGGTTTCACATCATAGGTTACAGTAACACAAGTTGGCAAGGAGGAAACAATGGTGGAGAAAGGGAAAGAAAAGGTGGGGGTGGTAGGGTGGAAGTGGTTAGGGGTGTAGGGAACGATGTGAGGCAGCATGCTGGCCTTGTCAGTTTCACAAGTGCAAGAGGGGTGGAGGCCTGAGAGGGAAAGTGCGGTGGTCACGGGACCCGGTAAAGGTGAGCAGTGGAGGAGTGGTGTAGAATATTAATCATGGCAATTGCAGGTGCTGGCAATCTGCCTATCTTGTTAAGTTTGACAGGTGTCCAATACATACCATTTATTATTCTATACTGTGTAAGCTTCAGCCTATCTTGAGAGACATATCTGAAGGAGCCTAACCGAACTGATTCCCATTTTTCTGGAGAATTTGAGAAACAAAAATTCCAGTATCGAGGGACCTCACTGCCCTTATCAAGCATATTTCTATGTAAATAAGAATATATTAAAGATAGTGCATTGGGTTTCCCACATACTGGACTCAGTGACTCCAACCAGGCACAGCCCTCCTCTGAGTTCCCAGAATCCGGAAACATTTTTATCAAAAGATGCCTATGTTGCCAAACCTTGAAAACCTGTTTCCGATCTATGGAATAAGATGCTGGTATAGTACCTGAGTCTAAACATGAACTCTCAGAGAACAAGTCCCTGACACAGGCCCTGTTAAGCTGGGGAAGCCATAGAGGAGGAGTGATTTTGCCTCCAGTTCAGAGATTCAGGTTGCCAGCTATTGGTTGTCTTGGATCTTTGATATTCTGATATTTGAGAAATGCACATAATTGACTGTGTACTCTGGGGGATAATAACATGGTGAATTTCTTAACACTGGGGGGAGACTTCTGATGGGAACATACAGAAGAGCTTCCTTAGTAATATTCATATTATCAGTTATCTCTTTTTTCAGCATTAACCAATCCGGTGTGTATGATGCAGAGGCAATCTCTTCCTGAGATATAAACCATCTTAAGTACTGAGTCTCCTGACTCACCAAGTAATACATACTGAAATGCAGTAATTTAAGGCCCCCAGCCTGTGTGGATGCTGAGAATTTAAGAAAGGCGTGTAGAGGATGTCCCCCCCTCCCACATATAAAAGAGGAAATGAGCGTGTGTAATGTCTTAAACCACTTTAGGGGTAACCATAAATTTAGCATATCAAGGGAGTAAAATATTCTAGGTAAGATATTCATTTTGATTATACTAATCTTCCCCCAAAGGGATATCAGAAGAAATTGCCACCTTTTGAAATTCTGCTGGATGGTGTCCAGGAGGGTATCAAAATTCACCTTCTTCATTAAAATTTAATTTCTAGAGAGAATGTACCTCAAATGCTTTACAGACTTAGAATTCCATTGTACCTCCAGTGAGGAAATACCCTGTCTCATGAATCTATGATTCAAGGGAAGACAATCATCTGAGTTAGATTCATTGTATAATTAGAATCAGCTCCAAACTCAGTGATGATATCCAAGGCAATAGGCAAAGATTTAACAGGGTGAGTCAGATAAAGGAGCACATCATCAGCATAGGCAGGTAACTTAATATGTGGGTACCTATAAGGATCCCTTGTACCCCTTCATTTGCTCACAGCATAGCCAGTAGTGGTTATAAATAAATATTGAACAATAGGGGAGAGAGGGGACACCCTTGTCTCGTGCCAGAACACAGGGAGAATCTATCAGAGAGAAAGCCATTACAGTATATTCTTGTCTGTGGGTTTTGGTAGAAAGATGCAATCCAGTCTATAAATTTATCTGGGAAGCCAATGCTGTGCTTAGTTAGAAATAGGAACTGCCAATCCACACTGTCAAATGCCTTCTCCGCATCCAGAGCCAGGAGACCAGCCGATATGTCCGAGTCTCCGTCGTGGAGAAGACGGGTGCTAGCTTCCTGAAATGGTCAGTCGACTGGCATCCCTTCATGAAACCTACTTGATCTGTATGGA
Organism: Neoceratodus forsteri; assembly: GCA_016271365.2. NCBI lineage: Eukaryota > Metazoa > Chordata > Ceratodontiformes > Ceratodontidae > Neoceratodus > Neoceratodus forsteri. The sequence goes on along the minus strand of CM028133.1, from coordinate 742,325,691 downwards.
TGATATCAGAGAGTATACCTTTAAGTCTGTTGGCACGAAGTTTCACTAGTACTTTAATATCACAATTCAATAAAGAAATTGGATGGTAGCTACTTGTGAGTTCAGGGTCTTTATCTTGTTTGTGTAACACAATTATAATTGCTTCCAACAGAGAACTATCTAAGGGATTCCCTCCCATCATCCAATCAAAGAGACAGGACAGCCAGGGAGTGATTTGTTTACTGAAAATGTTGTAGAAGTCAGAGGAGTACCCATATGGGCCCAGAGTCTTATCAGCTGCTAGTGAAGATATAGATGATTGAATCTCCAACTCAGAGATGGGGGCCACTAGAAATTCCTGTTGAGACTGTGTGAGAGATGGAAGGAAAAGTGGGAGAAGGTATTGTTCCACAGCTGCAGCAGTGGGCCTATTTTGCATGGGTTTGTATAGATCCTTATAATAACCAGCAAACTCTGTGGGGATATCTTTGGGAGCCAGGCAAAGGTCACCTGTATGTTGGGATCTTATACTTGGAACAATTCTGGATAGACTCTACCTGTTTTAACCTTAATGCCAATAGATACCTTGCTTTCTCCCCCGATCAATATATTTCACTCCAGTTTTTAAAATAGCATATTCAGCTTTCTCCCAAAGGAGAGAGTTGTATTGGTTCCTCAGCCCCACCAATAACTGTCTATCATGTATAGAAGTTGTAGGAGACAATGCTGCCTCCAATGTGTGTATTCTGGATAAAAGTGAAAGGGATTTTTATTCTTGTTCCTTCTTCCTGCAGGAGGCTACCTTCATGAACACCCCTCATAGTACACAATTCAGGGCTCCCCATTCAAGGTCTGGCCTTGATGTGGAGTTCTGATTAACTTTGGTATATTCTTCTATTTCTTGGATAATAGTATCTACTATTTTACGATCTTTAAGGAGCTGATTATTCAGCTTCCACAAAGAATCAGGCAATACATCTGGTGTCAACAACAGATCACAGGTTACTGCTGAATGATCTGAAATGACCCCCAAAGTTATCTCTGCTGACACTACCCCTTGCAGGAGTGACTGACTAATGAAAAAAGAATCTATCTGGGAGGAGATCTTATGGACACTAGATCGGAGTGTAAATTCCTTATATCTAGATCAGGAGAAAAAGGTAGGTTCCAGTCCCCCTCATAATACATGGATAGGTGGTGTAAGGTGCCAGTATCTTTAACAGATCCATTAAAAAAAGGGGAGAGTCATTATTAGGATCATACACGCACCCCAACAATAAAGAGGTTCTCTCTAAAGTGCCTTTAACAAATGGATATTGTCCCTGTGGGTCTCCAATGATCTATTCAGATTTAAAGGGTATATTGCTGGCTACTAGAATGGCAACCCCACAACTTTGGAAGCTGTTCCCTGCATTAAACGTCTGTCCTACATACTGTCTGTGGAGGAGGGCTCCCATCTGACTCCAAAAGATGGGTTTATTGGAGAAACGTGAGTCCTCCTTTGAGCAAGCTGATATTCTTTCAACACCTGACACCGTTTTAATTTAGTGCGGAGCCCGCGTATATTCCAAGACACAAATTTCTTGTTACCTGCAATGATCAATTGAAAAAAATGTCAGAACCAAGCACCACCATGTATCCTGTTGTATGAAAAACCACATGTCCCTAGTGCCAAGCTGCCCCCTCCTCCTCCATCCCCACTGTGAAATGTCCCCAGCCCTGCTGTACTCCATAGCCTTCCATGCTGTCCCATTGTCCCACTCCCACCCTCAGATGCCTTCAGAAACTTCAGTCTCCCTTTCACCCAGTTATGTATTAAGGGTACGGCAGGAGGACCACCCCCACCCACATACTTTGTAGTGTGTAATACGTTCCACTGGGCAGCATCCCCCGCCCCCCCCCAACCCTCCATACTGTTCCATAATTTAAATGATTCGCATATGCTGCATCCCTTAAGGTAAAAACATTTTCTCCCATACCTGAACAAACAGTAAACTGAGGGGGTCTACTAATCTCTTAATATAATTAGCTTCTGTTTCATTTTCTGTACATCACATATGTATGAGGAGGCCAACATCGTGTCCGCTACCCCAGCTAAATTTAGCCATAATTAAAAACAAAAAAAGAATTATGGCCAAGGCAGTAAGAGAGAAGACACCCCCTCCCCAAAATAAGTCAACTGGCCCCTTCCTAACAACCAGCACTCACTTTGTTTCATTGCAGTTTTAATTTCTGAAAGCCCCAGCTGCTTTGGTAAATGAGCTTGCAAAACAAGAACACAGGCCTTTAACTAAAAATATCCTAAACCCCTCAATATTGCCTTCATAATATTGGTATAGACATTCCTTGAGGGTTAAAGTTCCAAAATAAAGAAACAGAAACATTGCTAGTACATTGGTGACCTAGATACTAGTATGTCTGCAGAGTCACTGTCTGTGTCCTGCAGTCTAGGAACTGCTTGCACATGGAAGGAGAGGAAAGAAAAGCACTCCCATTTGCAGCAGTCCCAAACAAAGAGCAAAGTCTCTGAATCCAAACAAATTCAAATATCCTGGATTAATGAACATTGTCCAAAAGGGTTTTGTACTGCCCAATCGTCCCTCCACTTATAGTATGAAAACAAACCCTGTACATTGATACCTCCTGAAACTTCTAGTGCAAAAGTAATCATACATGCTCAACTTCCATATAAGGCATGCTTAATTGTAGATCCTCACAATTTCAGATTAGGCTTTCACCCATCTCTGAAGCGGTTTGGAATCAACTTTCTCAGCTCAAGTTCCACAGATTTTGGGTCTTCTAAGGTGACCCGTTTCCCATCAATTGAAGCTTGTAGGTTAGCTGGATACAGCATCTGAAAATGGATGTTTGCCACTAGCAGCTTGGTCACCACGTGAAATTCATCTCTCTCTCTCTCTCTCTTCTGCCTCACTGATGGGGGGAGGACTTGAGTAATATGAATTGGGGATCCCTTCCTGAGCACCTCCTTCAATTCTTTGGCCTTAGCCAGCAGATGTTAGCATTCCTGGTAATTCAGGAGTTTGAAAATAAAGGTCCTGGGCTGAGCCCCTGGCAGTGGCATAGGCCTCAAAGCTCAGTGAGCCCTTTCTATGATGTACTCAGAACCAAAAGGAGAGGGGCCAGCTATTTTTCTGGACTAGCTTTTGTGCAAATAAGACTACATTAGAGCCTTCTTCCCACTCCAGAAACCCAATAACCACAACATTGTTGCGGTGGCTTCTCCCCTCAAGATCTTCTACTTTGGCTTCCAGTTTTAGTACACATTGTCTAACCAGTGCCATGGCAGGGTCGACCCTCTCTAATTTTTTCTCCACGGAGATAATTTGTACCTCACAGTCCCTTGTGTGCTGGGCCAAATCTTCCAGCTTACTTGTTACCGCTTTCACCTCTTCAGTTAGAGATCGGACTTCATCCCGAAAGGGACAGAATTCTTCAAGAGACCACTCCAAAGATAGAAGAGTGGTCTCATTGGCTATAGTGATTCTCTTGGCTGCTGAAGTAGATTGGGCATTTGCTTTCTTTGCAGCTTTTTCAGGTGTAATCAGTGGGGTATGATGTGGTGGACCAGCTCGCATTTCTGCCTCCATGACCAGCCAGGAATTTGAAGTTTCCTCAAATTTGTACATGATAAGTTTGCAGCACTCCAGCAAAACAACCTTGCAAGTGAATTAAACTAAAATAGATAGTTTAAACGGAGGACTGGAGGAGAGATAGCAGGAGCACTCGAGAAAAGCATCTACTCAGCCTGAGGCATCACATGATCTCCTCCGAATTTTAAATTACTATCCCAGCTGTTTAATATTGTATGAAATTCTTAAAGTTCTTGCTCTGTTCCTCCCCATATACATAGCACATTGTCTATAAATCTTTTCCAAAGTATCATTTTATCTAGAAACTTATTTTTTTCTCCATTAAATGCACTCTCTGTTTCAAAATTATTCATGTAGGCATTTGTGTATGCCAGGGCCATCATGCTGCTTATGGCCATGGTGGATAACATTCTTTTGCTTAGACTAAATATAGATATAATGTCTGGGGTTTCTTGGTTGTTCCTCTGTCCATGTAAGGCATTCTTGTTGTTCTTCCACCTGTTCCACCTCGCCCCTCCCTTCTGCCCCCTCTGAAAACCCGATTGTGGTCTTTGAAAATTCCTATTGAAATTTTGATTTCTAAGTTCATATCTGGGTTCCCCAGAATCAGCTGGGTTATTGCGATTCCCCTATATGTTGAGATTCCTCCTCAGGTGGTACATGTGACTCCCTGGTTTAGCTATTATCGCTATCTGTGCCACTTTCTCTATTGTAATTCATTTGTCTTCTTCTGGTAAATTGTTTGTATTTGTAAACTTGATTCTCTTTGTAATCATTTGTGTCCCTAATGATTTTATTATTTTTTATTGTTCAAGTTTCTCCTCATACTCTGTCAATTTCTTCTTGATTTCATCTAAATTTCTGCTTCTAGTTGTAATTTTGATGTATTCTGTATTTTTCATCTATTTTCTAGCAATATTTGCCTTTCATCTATTATAGCCTTAATTAAAGCATACATGAAATTGCAGCTTGCCCTGTTTTGTATTCCATCCCATTTTGTAAATAGTTTCAGTGCGTTGATAACTGTATTAGGTTCAACTACAATTCTAAGACCTCTGGGAATTCTATTAAATTCTAAATATTGCATTAGGGTTAACCTGTGCCATTCCAGTCTTGTATCCCTAAATTTCAGATTTTCTATCTTTTGTGCTAAATTTTTAGGTATCTCCCCTATTTGAGTGGACAGATCTCTGCTGCTTCTCAATGCCTGAAACAACTGTCTCCTCTCATCCTCAGAGAATGTAATGAAATGTAAAGTGTTCTGAACACTGTTCCCTTTATCTTGAAATGCTGTTATGCCCTCATTCATTGTGCATTCTATATGGTAAATTCCTAAAGCAATTCCAATACTTGCATTTAAAAATATACAGAGCTAATTCTCTTTTATTTACCACTTATTTTATAATGTCTTATGTTATACCAAATCCAGATGAAATGTAACCCACCCTCAAAGTACATTCAGTAAAACAATATTTCAAAAAAACAACTGGGTAATGGTATATGAAGTCTTTGCTGCTGCTCCCATGAAGGTGGCTTGCAATAATCCAAAAGGTTCATTTGCAGGGAGCTTCAAAAAGATTTTCCAGATGAAATTAATTTCATAGTGTGTAAAGTTCAGATGTCTTTTTTTATTTTGCTTGCTCTCCCCTATGTTTTGCTCCTGAGAGTTTGTTCACAGGGATTTTTTGTCTGTTTTAAAATAAAATTAACACATTTTTGTAACACCATTTTAACCTAAATATTTTATGACTTTTTATAGTAACATAACATGGACCTGCCTGTTATTTACCATCTGAACTTGGCTGCTTGCTATTTAAAACATTCTCAGTTGTCACTTGTTCAAAGCAACCTCTGTAAATACACAAGCAAACAATGGATGTTTGTTATTTTGCAGCCTCTATGCCAGCTTTGGAGAAATGCAGTGTAAATGTTACTACTGTATTAAAACCTGTTTCCCCATGTCAGCACACATGCCTCATGAGCCAAGAAAAATGCATTTACTGCAACAACTTCCATTAATGTTGTTCAAGGCTAAAAGCACATTTTGTTAATTTTACTTTTGATCTGATTCAGCCCCTAAAACACACAATGGGTCATGTTGAGTGTGTTGCCTTAATGATCCCATTTGAAATACTTAGCTTCATTCGAGTTTTAAATGTTTTACCTTGATTTGAATCTAGAAATGATACTGTTTCACCTGCTTTGTTTATGTGTGTTTTGATTTTTGCTTGCTCTCTAATGGCATTTCAAATGCTGCCTATGCTCTGTGAGGTGTGGCTATTCATGTGGGGATATTAGTTTTTGTAAAACTGAATTTAAAGGGCCCCTCAATTTTTATGACATCTTATTCCCCAGCAGTTCTCATTTTTGAAATGGCAGTACTTGGGGAGATTGAACATATGTCCACAGAGGAATAAAGTGGGTTTAAATATTTTTTCTAATACTGAAAGGGCTGCACTGTGTGAGCTGCAACAAAATCTGCACCAGATTATTAAACCTGTGGACAAAGGGGGTTCTGTTTTCCTAATGGATGAGAATAAGTATAGAGATGAGATTTTTAGGCAGTTATCTAATACCTCCTTCTACGCAGGTCTTAAGTAAAATCACACTGCTGTTTCCAAGATGGAAATAGATGTGTATATATACAGCAAGCCTATGACAAGGGTATCATTACTAAACAGGGAATGAAATACTTGAAAGTGAACTCTCCAGTTAGGCAGACCATTTATGTTGTGCCAAAGGTCCACAAGTCTCTTATTGATCCCCCAGGATGCCCAATTGTTTCTGGCATAGGGTCCCTAACAGAACCATTGTCTAAGTTTGAAGATGGACATATTAACCATATTATACCAACTTTAAGATCTTATATTAGGGACACTACCCAGATTTTGGGTGTCCTGGGGGACCTGGAACTTGAACCATCCTGGTTACTTGTTACCCTGGACATGGAATCTTTGTATCCCAATATACCCCATGATGGAGGTCTTGGTATGGTGAGCCATTGGCTTAAGACAAATACCACATATGATGACCAATTTTGTAATCTTTTGGTTGACCTGTCCAGATTTGTACTTACCAAAAATAGTTTCCTGTTCCAGGGACAACATTTTTTACAAATCAAGGGAACTGTTATGGGGGCTACTTTTGCCCCCACATATGCAGACTTGTACTTGAGCCTTTGGGAACAGCATATATGATCAGACAACAAATCCATTTTATGATCTAATCGATCTCTGGTGTCGCTTTATTGATGATGTATTGATGGTGTGGTGAGGAAGCATGAAACAGCTGCAGGATATTATACTATATTTAGAACAGTCAAATTCAAATTTGAAATTTGTGGTGCATCAGTCTGTGGACAGTGTACACGTTCTGGATCTGGATAACCATAAAAGCCCAGATATTGGGCTTACAACAGATTTGTACCACAAGGAAACAGATCGTAATAATATTTTATTATCCAGCAGCTGTCATCCTCACCACACCATCAACAACATCCCAAAATCTAAATTTTATAGGGTAAAACAAAATTGCTCTGATGTAAAGACATGTGAAGTAAAGTGTATGGAACTGAACTAGAGATTTATTGACAGAGGATATAGTATAGATCATATGGACAAGGTTCAATAACAGGTAGACCAGGTATCCAGACAGAAGCTACTGCAATACAAAGAAAGACAGGACACTATACAGGAAAAAGTTTTATTCATTACCAAGTTTGGTGTGGATAGTGAGGATGTGAGAAAGATCCTGTTGAAACACTGGCACATTTTGGCCACTGAACCAGCCCTAAAAGAGGTGGTGGAGGGGAAACTACCGATGGTTTGTAAAAAAGGAAAAAACTTAGGGGACTCTTTAGTCCATAGTTTTTTACCCTGTAGTAAACCCTCCACCATGTGATGGATTCCTTCAGCACCAAGGAGTTGCTATAAATGTGGCCAGTGTGCACAGTGCAGGGCAGTGATAAAAAAAGGTGTTTTCCACAGTAAATAATCCTCAGATTTTTGATATAAGACCCTTCATAAACTGCAGTACCAATCATGTTATTTACCTAGCTACTCTTCTATGTGGGGCCTTCTATGTGGGAATAACCACTCGCCCACTTAAAACTAGGATATGTGAACATTTGAGTTTAGTAAGATTAAAAGATTGTAAGAGTGCTTTAAGTTTGCACTTAATAGGAGTGGAGAATAAGTGTGGTCATGATTTTTCCTTTATTGAAATTGATCATGCATTTGTGGGTCCACGAGGTGGTAATATAAAAGCAATTTTAATAGAAAAAGAATAATTTTGGATTTATACACTGGCCCAGATATTCAAAAGAGCTGCGCCATGTACAATAGGGTTGCGCCAGTGCAAGTCCGAAAATGCGCCATTCTGCGATATTCAGCAGGAGGCAGTTGTGCCCCCCAAATCATGCTGAGCAACAGCTCAATGATAATGAATGTATGTGCAACTGAAGGGGGAAGAACCATGCATAAATGGCACAGTGCGATATTCAACAACATGCGCCATGCGCAATAGGGGAGCAAGCGGAAGTTGCGCGATAGTTCAAATGAGCCAAAATAAAAAGGAGCAAGGAAGAGGTGCAAGAATGCTAAGGGAAGCCACATGAGGCTGAACTATAGCAACTCAAACTGGGCAGGAGGGACACACAGGGCAGGCCAGGAAAAGGGCACCTGGAACCCACAGGCTCAGGGAAAGGTGTGGGGAGCCACAGTGCAGAAGGGAGAAGTACTTGCCACACAACAGTGAGGCCAGCACAGTCAGGTGTTCCCAGTGCAGGGGAAGTAGCAGCCAAGACAGCAGGGGGAACACAGAAACAGCTGTCGGGGGGAACACAAGCCAGGGACATGGCCAGTGCCACCATCCAGATGGAGGCAGTAATGAGGGGGTGAGAAGGTGGGCAGCAGGGGGGCACGGCCGTGGAAGGGCCCATCGACGGTATGCCCCCAACAGGCAGTACCGATCCTGCACCAGCTTCGAGCTGCATAGTGATACAGAGGTTGTGGGCTGGTACCGCCTGAATCAGACAATTCTGAGGTGGCTCTGTGAGCTGTGCAGTGATGTGATGCAGGCACCCACACGACGGAGCCATGCTCTGTCAGTGGAGATGAAAGTGACAGCTTGCATGTGTTGCTCACCACGGGTACCTTCCAGAGACCAACTGCGGACACCACAGGCATAACCCAGTTGGCAGCGTCATGCCACCTCACCCAATTCCTAAGCGCACTGCTGCCACATGCTGCAAAGTACATCCATTTCTCCAGCACACCGGCAAAGCGCACAGCAAACATACAGGAGTTCCACAGGGTAGCACGTATGCCTGGAATGCTAGGGGCAATAGACTGCACCCATGTGGCCATCCACACACCACCTGGCCCTGAGGGGGCCGCATATATCAATCGAAAGGGCTATGCTAGCATCAACTGCCAGGTGGTGTGCAATGCCAGGGGGTGCATAATCAATGTCTGTGCCACTCACCCTGGGGGAGCACATGATGCCTTCATCTGGCACCAGTTGGCACTGTGCCACAGATTCAAGAGTGGGGATATCCTCACTGGCCACCTAGTGGGTGAGTATGCAAACCACATGGACAATCATAGGGCCTGGAGAGGCATGGTCAGAGGTGACATGGGTAGTGGCCTACATGGCCCGGGGCAGGGCGATGCTGATCACAAAACTAACCTCCACACTCTACACACAGGTGAAAGTGGATACCCTCTCCGCCCCTGGCTGCTCACACCATACCGGTGGCCCACGACCCCATCGCAGCAATGCTACAATGAGGCAAACGCCACCACATGTAATGTCATTGAGTGGGTGTTCGGGATGCTGAAGGCACATTTCCGTTGCCTGGACACCTCCGGCGGTGCCCTACAGTACAGCCCCTCAAAGGCCTGTGGGCTATTCCTGGCCTGTTGCATCCTGCACAACATGGCCAACGAATGTGAGATAGCTGTACAGGTCGAAGAGGGGGACAGCAATAGGGACAATGAGGATGCTGGTGACAATGGTGATGGGCAGCCCCCCTTGGGCAACGGGAACCCTGACTGCTCCGGCTGGCACAGCTGCACCAGGACACCATCACGGAGGAGCACTTCAGCCAACCCAGGTAAGTCATGGGGCCATGTGCAACCACTAGTGGCTATGGCACAACCCACAAACATGCATGGACACACACCAGGGGTGCATGCCATCAAGGGAACTGGCCGGGCATGGAACCACACACACCACTAGGGATGGGTGAGGTCTAACATGGCATGCGGACAGACACACACACACACACACACACAATGCAACAGACATGCACAAAGGGTAGGAGGCACACTGACCCAGAACACCACCCCTAGCCACACACATGTCCACAGATCACCACGCCCACTGCCTGTCATTGTGCGTGTGTCAGTTGCTGAGCACCATTGCACATTGGTGTACAGCACAATGCAGGCATCATCATGCACACGCAACTGCAGACAGCAGCCAGGAGGGTGTGCAGATGGACTGCATGTCTGCGTGCAGGGCCGGATACCCTCCCATGCATTGCCCACTGAATGACACAATGCACACAGGGCAGCATCAGACAGTAACCACATTGGGAGACAGGTCAGTCATGCGCCACAGTGTCCCGGCCACCATGGATGCGTGAGCGGCCCCACCAAGACCCACAAGCACTGACAGGCTGACCACTGGCCTCATGGGATGGCACCGATGGTCCCCCAGGGGTTCCACTGCATGAACACGACCGTGCTCGCACAGGGGTCTGCAGCACACCAAACATGCCTGCACCAGGTGTGCTCAGGATGCCCACAGCTGAACCCGGTGTTGACAAGGATGGTGTCACACGATGCTGGGAATGGGGGGGTGGACAGTGCACTGCATGGTGTCTGCGACGCATGGGCAAATAACTGTGTGCCCATTGTGGCCATGACAGCAGTGAATGCCTGTGTCTGCCTGTCAATGGCAGCGGTCACATCATCCCGCAACCAGTCCATCCCTGCCAGGATAAGAGCAGTGTCTCTGCTGCGACGCTCCTCTGCCCGCTTCAGAGCCGCACGCAGTGCATCCACCAATGTCGCAAGCAGCATCTGCTGGTTGACTGATGCTTGCAGTATGCGGGTGTGCTCATCCAAGAGGTCATCTGCCTGCTTGGCATCCTGTCCCTCAGGGTGTGTGTGGCCCTGATGCTCAGCACCCCTTGAGGGTGGGTGCTGCACACCAGGACCAGGCCTGGGAATGTCCACAGGCGGTGCACTGATGCCACCCCCTGACACTGCACCCCCAAGCCCATTGGCCAACTGCTGATGCTGCTCTTCTGGCTGCCACTCCCCAGGGCTAACTGGTGCTGCTGCAGTGGCTGCAACAGTCCCACTGTTCTGTACACACACCAGTGCTGCCCCACCGGTGCTGACAGGCACAGGCTGGGACTGTGATGACATGCAGGCCTCCACGGCGGCACCACCCACAGCCATGGCAGTGATGTTACCTGCTGTGTGGCCATCTTGTGGCATACACGTGTCACTGCCCATGATGTTAGCGACATCATCATCGGTGATGGACCTGGCACCAGCCCGAGTCACAGCATGCTGGCATCTGTGGATGCTGCCATGCTGGGACACGGGCAGGGCCTCCTCCGCACCTGTTCCAACAACATCAGTCTGGACATCCAGGTGTGCCCACTGTCGCACTGAGCCTCATATTCCTGTGGAGGTGGATGGGCCCTCCTCCATCTCCATCTCACTGGCCTCAATGGAGAGGCCCACCACCACTGACCCATGCAGGCGCTTAGGATCTGTAAGGGAAAACAAAGTCGCGTTACTGCATGTGACCTACCCTGCCCCCCCACAATAGACAGACCATGACCTACCATGCAGAGATGGGCTACCACCCGTCTGGAAGCCACCACCCGGAACACCCTCAATGGCACAACGCTGCATGCTGCCAGCCACCCTCTCCTCCTGTGGGGTCAGGCGTAACACCTCCATCTGTCCCCCCCCACCTGTCGCAGATCATGCTGCCCTGATGGCAGCCACCTTCTCCTTAATCCTCCTCCTGTCTGTGACCATCTTCTTCTTGCACTCCTGCACAGAGCACTGGTGGCTGCCATGCAGGTTCAAAGCATACGCTACCTCCTCCCATGCAGCAGCATGGGCCTGTGGTGTTCCCTGGTGTCCGCTGAGAAGCGGCTCCTGGTCCAGGTAGGCCTCAAACAGGGCATCTGTCTTGACCTTGGTGAAATTTGGCCTCCTCCTCCTCCCACAACTCTGTTCTTCTTCTCCTCCCGCAACTCGCTCGGTCATGATTCAGCCTGTGAAATGAAAGTTGTTACCTGTGACTGTGCAGTCCCATGCATGTCCCAAAATCCACAGTCCACACTCCCAAATAGCATGCACCTCACCAATAGACTGCAGTAACTGACTATGGCCAGTGCAGCCCAATGTCGCACTTTTATAGTGTAACCCATGCAAATGAGGTGAGGCGCAACTTTAAGTGGATGCAAATTGCAGTGCTGCGCCATTGAATGGCTGATTAGCTGATTTGCATATGACGGCTGAATATTGTGCTTTTGCGCTTTGCGCAATTGTGTTGAACGTGCTCAGCCAAAGGCGCAGTTCTGTGACATGCGCAGTACACACCTAACTGCGCATGCCCGGGTTGATGACACAGATGCCTGCTGCACTGCTGATGTGCTGTGCATGGGAGGCAATGCAGGGCATGGCCACCATTGTGCCAGTGGCGCTACAGCGATGTTCACCTATATGGCGCTGTGGCACTGGGGCATCATAGGCACAGTGGGGCAACAGCGGGTAGGCTGCTACTAGAGGTAGCACACAGGCACCCAATCGCGCTACACGCATTGGGTTCCAATCGCACTGTGGCTGTCTGTGCGCCAGAGACCCTTGACCCTGTGCCCGACCTTTGCCCCCTAGGAGCCATGCGTCAGGCATGGGTGCACCACTATCGCACTGTTCGGTAACAGCTTGATAGGGAATGGCAGCGCTGTACTGCACAGCATCTGCACATGGTGGAACCATGCTGCAGAGTGCCATTTTGACCCTACTGAGCAAGAGAGATGGCACAGAGGAGAGCTGTCCAGTGGAGCCAGATTGAAATGGCAAACCTGGTTGCCATTGTGGAGCCACTTGTTGGCCCACTGTTTGGGGGATGCACTCCTGGACAGGTCCAGGAGCCAGGTGTGGCAGGAGGTGGGCAATGCCCTGGAGAAGGCCACAGGAATGGGGCAGATGGCAGAACAGTGCCACCACAAGTATGAGGACCTGAGGCGGAGGGACCTGGAACTGCTTGCCCACCTGCGGGCATGTGCCAGGAGGGGCACAGTGCCATGGCCAGGTAGGTGTAATGTTCATACACTTTTATCTTCCATATCAGTATCACGGTTGCCTGTGTCCAGAACATGGTGGGGGGACTGTCCAGTGTTGGCTGTGGTGGTGTTATCAGGTGTGGGTGGTGGGTCTGGCTGTGTGGGATTGCACACACATGGGGGCAGGGGGACTTTGCTGCAGGATTGTACTGATGTTCCTCTCTCCATGTTTGTACCTTAGGCCCAGAAGAGAGACGGCTGGCAAGGGAGCAGAGGCGCCAGCTGGAGGACTGGAACAACAGGAGGGGCGAAGGTCCAGAGCGGCAGAGAGACCAGCCTGATGATGGTGAGTGCCTTACATCCATGATTACTATTGCATGCTGTGTAACAGGGCGGGCAGCAAGGCATGGCCACCATCCATTGACACCACTGCCTTGCACACAACTTGTTACAGTCAGTACTGTCCAGTGGCACTGCATGTCTGGGAGTACGTCAATGGTGGTCCATGCGTGCACCGGGTACATGGCTGTGCCACTGCCTTCACACCACATAGCCATGTCACTAAACAGCCATGGTGGTGCTGTGCAGGACTTGGCCGGTGGGTGGGTGCAGCGGTCCGCATGGCTGTGTGCACCTGGGTGGGCAGGTCTTGTGGACATGATCACTGTGGGTGGTCACACACCATCACAGAGGCATGTCTCATGGCCGTATGCCATGCACAGTGGGTGGGCTATATGGGGCTGTGCATTCACACCTATTGACTCTGCTCCCTTGTCCTAAGTGTCCGGCAGCTGTGCATGATATGGGAGGTGCTGCAGGAAATCCTTACTGTTGCCAGGGCATCGCTGGACATCCTGCAGAAGACTGAGAGGCTGGGGGTCAGGCGGCAGCATGGAAGGAGGAGCAGCCAGAGTGGGGAGCAAGGCTCCCACTGATCATCACACTGCCCCTGATTTCCCCTACCCCCCTGGACCCACCCTCACACCCCTCCTTTCCTGTACCATTTGTTCACCCCTGCCCCTTACACACCCCCACCTTTTTTGTGACCCTTCCCCAACACATTTGTAAATAATTGTACATAGTTTTGTTTGATGTTTTTGAATACAATTCTTTTGATATGACTACTGTGGTGGTCTCTGATTTGCAGTGGGCTATAGGTGCTCAGCTGCAGTGGTGTGCATGGCGTCAGGGGTGGTGCAGTCATGGGTATGTGTGTGTGTCCGGGGAGAAGTGACTATGGTGTGGGAGTAGCTATCAGTCACTGTCTGTGGTATGTGTGTTGTTCCCTGTGCACTGGATGACTGTGTGCAGTGGTTCATGGTGCATGCTCTGTGTCCATGGCACACCTGTCAGCCCGTCCATGGCCTGTGCAGCTGACACCCTTGCATGTCTGTGACCTGCACGGTCTGCTGGCATGTCAGTGGTGGTTGTCCATGATGGGTGCTCGTGGTGGGGCTGCCTTGCATGGCTCTGTGGTGCACAGGGTTGCATTGTCACAGTGGGGGTGGTGGCATGCATGGGGTATCCTGCACTGGTGGACGCTGTTCCTGGGCAGGGTGTCTGGGGGTCATGGTGCCGGGTGTGCTCTGCATTGGGGGGATGGTGTGGCATGGGGTGGTAGGCCCTCCTTGTGTGCCAGTCACAGCTTGTCAGGGGGTGTGATGGGGCACCATGGCCCAGCTGTGGGTTGGTTGCTTGTTTCCATGGACCAGTGGTTATTCCAGCCCTCCCCCAGTTGTGCAGTGCATGGGGTGTGGGTGGACAATGTCTGTTCTGCTGTGTGTTCCTCTGCCCATCAGTGGCATGGGTGGTGGGCCCCTGCATCCCTGGTTGTGCTGTTGCAGTGCTGCCCTGCTGCTGGGGGGCATCCCTGGTTGCGCTTTGGCACATCAGATATGCTCAGCTTCCCCTCCCTAGTTGTGCTATGGTGAAGGTGGTGCGATATTCAGTTGTCAGCTGTAGGCGCATCTTGGCCAGTGCAGTTTTTGAATATCGCACCTCTTATGCATGGGCGCAATGGACTTGCACTTGCTCCTGCTGTTGCACACTTTTTGGGTGCAGTTTGAATATCTGAACCACTGGGTGCACTTAAGCCACCAGGTTTAAATGATGATATTGATTTGACTGTATATCTTCACAAGTAAGAAACCAATATGTTTATTAGTCCAATTCTTGATGTAACATTGATTTCAGTGGTTCAGTTGGAGCTGTTAGATTTAATTGGTGTGCATTCTGGGTGCACATGTGGATATGCCATAGAACACGAAATATATAATATGGGATGAATTTCCTTAATGTAATTGAAAGACACTACTAAGTCTAATTTGCATATTTTATTCCAGGCATACACATGTGCACATATTTCATGTGCATGTTTAATAATGTATGTACATGTGAGCGTTTATATATGTACAATATAGGTATATGTAAGAATATGTATTTGTACATTTTTAGGTCAGCTCTGTGATTCTTCCTTTTGTTAGGGTGTCAGGAGAAGGCATCTATGTAAGGAATAGTTTAGCCTTGTTTTTATCTAGTATTAATGATAATACAGTTAGGAATCTCCCTTTCCGATTTAATCAGAGATGTTTAGCAAGACAAATAAAAATATATTTTTAACAAATATTTAGATAGGCTTATTAATATGCATGTGCATATATCCTACTGTATGTTATATTGCTTAGTTCTCTGTAGAAAAGATTGTTTTTTCATGTCTGGAAGTAGAGGGGGCTGTAAATCCCTTTTATTATCCATTATATATATGTATGGACACATTTTATTTAGAGGGGTTTAGTAATGTTTGGGTGATTCACGTCTGCTAGAAAATGTGCAGAATTTTTTATTTATTCATTACAAATCGGGTTTACAACCTTTGAGTCAGAGGCTCATTTACAAAGGCACCTTGTTGCAGGGGGGGGGCAGACATCAAGACAGTTATCACAGTGCAGATTAAAACAGAGGATAACATTACAGGTGCAGTAAAAGGAACATTTAACATACATACACTTCAGGTTACATAATGTAGTAGTTTGTATGTTACTTAGGTTACATAGTGTTACAAAATTGTGAGTTACACACATGGATATAGCAGGTCTTCAGAGAAGACAGCGGGTTACATCCCTGTTTGGACCTAGTAGGGAAGGAGTGGATCTGGGGGGAAGATAGAGGCTGTCCAGTACGTTGTCGAGAATGAAAATTATTTATTTATTTATTTATTTATTTATGTATGTATGTATTTATTTATTTGACAGACTTCAGGATTACAACATTTGAGTCAGGGACTCATTTACAAAGGCTCCTTGTCAGAAGAAACAAATACAAACACTTAATATATATATAGACATAGAATGGCAGCTAAAGGTTACGTCTTTTTCAGTTATACAATATTGCAGAATCAAGATCAGCTATACATTGCATTGAATATGTTATAGAGAGCTGTACTGTACAGTTTTCAAAAGAACAATAAGTTTGCTGATAGAGGGAGGGAGGAGGGAGTGAGTAACAGGTTTCATATTTACAGCAAAGTAGAGAATTAGACAGAGATTTTGTGAGTGCAGCCAAAGGAGGCATTGTTAATAGGTAATGTCTGGTAGCCCTATCGGTAGGAGCTCAGTGGTGGGGTGGTCCCATAAGATGATAGATAGATGACCTGGCACTAGCTGGCAAACTGGCAGCACTGTGAAGCGAGAATGTGCTCTTTGAGGGATGACTTTAAAGGTCCTAATTTGGAGATGGAGGAGACATCAGAGGGGAGTTTGTTGTACCAGACTGGGGCCCAGTGTGAGAATGACGTTTGGGCTAAGGAGGTTCTAACCCTTGGGATGGACCAAACCTGTCGAATAGCAATGAGGGGTGTTCACAGAGGGGTGTGGGAGGATAGGAGAGAGGCAGAAACCCCCAAAGGGATAAGCTGCAGGTGTATTTTCTTTGTGAGGAGACATGTTTGATAAAATAGCCTTTCATTCAGGGTGAGGAGATTTGTCAGGGCATATAGAGTACAAGTATGGGTACGCTGTCTGCCCCGGAGAGGAGTCTGCACATTTTGTTTATGACCAGGTGGATTTTATTAAGGGCTGTGTGGTCAGCAGCCAAGTAGACAGTGATCCCATAATTGACTAGGGAGAGGACTGAGGAGGTGACAGCCAGCATAAGGGCTTCTGGAGGTAGGCAATCTTTGTGCAGATACAGTAGGCCTATATGGACATTTATGGCTGATGATAGAGTGTCAATGTGTGAATGGAAGGAGGGCTGGAATCAAATGTGAGTCCCAGGTATTTATATGTATGGACCTGTTCTAGAGGAAGGAGACAGTGGGAGATGATTGTCAGTTGAGTATTCTTGGCCTTATTCTGTTGGTGGGCAAAGAGCATGGTCTTTGTCTTTTTTACATTGACCACAAGTCTTTGGTCTATAAACCAGTTTTCAATCTGATTAAATGCATGTTGGAGGGAGGACTGCAATACTGTGGGATCTGGGTGTGAGGCAAAAAGAACTACATCATCCGCATAGAGTAGTAGGTTGCCAGAGCAGGAATTGGGCAAGGTGTTTAGGTACTGTAGATGCTGAATAATAGAGGGGCAGGGATGGAGCCCTTGGGAACCCCCAGAGCAGACTGGCAGGGTGATTGAGAAGGTGTTGTTTATTTTGATACATTGTGATCTAGCTATGAGGTAACTGGTTAACCAGGAGACTAGTCCTTGGGACAGACTTATGTGATGAAGTGTGCTTAAAAGTAAGGGGTGGGAGACTGTATCAAAGGCCTTTGACAGGTCAATGAAGATAGCTCCAGCTAGGTGTTTTCTATCCAGGACAGAGTGAATAAAATTAGAGAACTCAGTGAGAGCCATAGTTGAACTGTGCCCAGATCTGAAGCCATGCTGCTCCCTGCCAATTAGGTTATGAGCAAGCAGGTACTTAGTGAGTCATGTGGCTATAATGTTTTTGAGGGCTTTCGGGAGTGGTGGGAGAATGGATATGGGTTGGTAGTTATTGGGGGAGGTGCTGTCACCACTCTTCAGTATTGGGGTGACTGTGGCAGTCTTCCAGACTGCCTGAACTGTCTCCTGCAGACTTAGCTAGCGGTTAATGAGGTCAGTCAGTGTGGAGAGCACTGTATTTAGTACTAGATGTAGGATTCTCATATCAAAAGAATCTTTGCAATAGCAAGAGCCGCTGAGTGCTTTAATGAGATAAGGCCTTGCCTTATTCGTAGAGATCACTCTGAGATGGAAGAGGGGATGCTGGGTGTTAGGGGGTGGGGTTGCAGGAGTGGGGTTGAAGAAGTTGTTTGGGAGTACTGCACTAAGGTCAGAGAATGATGAGTTGAGGCAATTGGCGATGGCCAATGGGTCAGTGGTAGGGACCTTGTTGACAGTTAGTGGGGGGGTGCTGGGATTTGCCGTTGAGTTCCTTGATATTGTCCCAGAACAACTGAGCATTCCCCCAGGAGGAGGAAAGGATAATTTTGTAGTAGCCCGATTTGACCTGTTTTTAGTGGCCCAAGACATCTGTTACAAGTCAGCGACGCTTGCTCACCCGCATGCTGTATGCAACTGCTTTATGCCCGAGGATCATCTCTGTGTTTTAGCTGTTGAGCAGTGCAGGCATCACCTGGGGCATTACATTTCTTGGATTGCACTTTGCTAGTGGGGCATAGATGTCACATGCTTTATTAAAAGAACAGGTGAAATAATCAAGTGCTTCATCTATAGTAGGGGCCTGGGAGATGGGGGACCAATCCCATTGAGTTAAGTATTTTCTTATTTTTGTGAAGCACCCGGGTCAGAGATGACACCAGGCAATATAGTTTGGTTTGGGTTTCTGCTGAAGACATGACCAGGAAAAGAAGATGGGTGAGTGATCGCTTAGGGGGTCTGGAAGGTTCACCAGGTCAGAGATTTTATGGGGATGGTTGGTGAGGAAAAGATCGATCAGGGTGATAGAGCCGTTAGTGGGGTTCACCCTAGTAGGTTGGCTGACCTGCTGGGTCAGGTCCAGCGCAGAAAAGGTGTTCTTGACATGGGAAGTCAAACTGGCAAGCCAGTTCACAAATGAAGTCTCCAACTATGATGTTTTCCATTTTGGGGGGGGGAAGCCGGAGATGTAGTTAGCAAGGGATTGTATAGCAGGAGCTTGGTTTCCTAGGGGGACATATGCAACAGTAAGAGTTACAGGGGCTCTGGAGGGATCTGGAGTAAGTTTTAATGATAAGGCTTGGGCACCGTGGTCTAGTGGAGGTGTTATAAGGGTATGGCATATCATGGACACCCCCAACACGTTTGCCCACTCTGTCAGCTCTGTGGAGGGTGAAGCCAGAGAGGGCGACCAAGGAGTCAGGTGTTTTTTTGGAGAGCCAGGTTTCTGTGATGGCTAGCACATCTGGCTGATGTTGCAATATCCAGCAATGGAGACCTAACATTTTTTTGAGGAAGCTGCAAATATTCATTGCAGCTATTCTAAGCACAAGGTGCAAGAGGCTAGGACTGGGTGAGATGGGGCCCTGGTTAGGTTGAACATTTTCTAAAATTAGTAGGAGTATGGCAAAGACTCTGTGGAGAGCAAAAGATTGTTGCCTTATTGTCAATGATAGCTGCCGCCTAGATATAGTGCAGGTGGTACAGAGGATGGCCAGGGTGATAAGGGTTGGAAAGGATAGGAATGTGATCTGGAATGGAGGTTGATGGTGGCGTATGACTGCAGGGAGATATGTGGGGGGTGGGGGATGCATAACAGGCAATGGCAGTGTGGGTGGCAGTTAGAGATGCAACGAATTTAAATTCCGCTGGCGAAGTGAACACGAAGTAGGCACTTTGCGTTGCCACTCCGCTACGTGGATTGGGAAATGCAAAGTGTTCACTCCGCCTTGTCATTACCACTTCACATTAAAGCAGAATGGCAATGAGAAGTAAGGCAAAGTCATTGTTTTTAATGGACTTCGCGTTCCTCATTATGATTCTAAGTGATCCATTTGGTGTTTCAGATTTGGCAGCCCCCCCACACATCACATGGCTTACAGTACTGTAGGTCACATGCTCTTTAGCTAGGCAGGAAGGAAGTGAGTAATACAAGCAGACACTTATACTTTCTCCTGTGCAGACAGAGAGATAGAGAGACAGAGAGAAAGAGAGAGAGAGAGGAGTGTGTTTTGTGACTGCTGATACTTTGAGATCAGAGCGAGGAGGAGATTTAAACTTTGATTTAGACCCAACAGCTTTTTTAAAAGCTACATTTTTTTGTCTTTTCTGTACTCTTTTTTACTTAATTTGTTCTTTCTGTAAATTTTCTTTTTCTTACCATTATAAGTAGTTAGCTGTTTGTCTCCCCCCCCGAAGCAGGACCAGCACCGCCTCCTGTCCTGACTCTGAGGCAGTTGAACCACCACCACCATCACCACCAAGTCCCGCACCAGGTGTGGATCCCATCCCTGTTCAGCACTGTGACCAGTCAGCTGCCAGTTCATCTGGCCCTCCCCTGCCTATGCCTGGTCCTCCCAGCATCTCCATTGTTTGGCAGTTTTTTGACTGTGTCAGGGGGACAGCAGTGTGGTCAAGGGCTGCCTATGTGAGGTGGAGGCACACTGTGGCCCCTGAGGGACTCACCTGGGGACTGGGAGCCAGCACACCCTTATGCTCAATCACCAGCAGTTGGAGTGGCAGGTTGCCACAGAACGGACCACGCCTGCACCTGCTGGCCATTCTGTGGCAGAGGGTGCAGCTGTGCATGGTGGCATCACTAAGAAGAGGAGGGCCACAGCAGCACCTGCTGCTCCACCAGGATTGCACAGAGGGACATCAGTTGCAAATTATGTCCATGCTGGAACTGCTGCTGGATCACCATGGGATCCCACATTATTTATTTTTCCTGACACCATGTGCCCCCCACACCTTCCTTGCTGTGTTATAAAATGTATTCCTCCACCATCCCCGACCCTTGTATGTAATTATGCCCTTTTTATTGTCTTCCATATGCATGACACTTTTATTCTGAGCAGTGCAAGTATACTGTGCTAAACTGCATGTGTGCAGTCAGTCTTCTTTTCTGTCTGTCTATGTACTGCAGACACTGTTCAAATCCCTGACTTAAAAACACTTACAATGGTGGGATAGTGAAGCCTGGAGAGATACTACAAAGCAGGCTTACAATACATCCAAGTAACTAGTACAAAAATTAATGTTGTGATTCGTGACGTGATCATAAATCGTGATTTGTGACTGTATTTGTGACCGTGATGATGAAGAAATGCAAATGCCTACAGCTGTACTTCCCCGGGCCCCAATGAGGTGTGGCACAAAACTCCCCAACTTAAAAACACTCATTAATGAGTACAATGGTGGGTTGGTGAAGCATGGAGAGATACTACAAAACAGGCTTACAATACATCCAAGTAACTATTAAAAAAGATTAATGCTGTGATTCGTGAAGTGATCGTAAATCGTGATTTGTAACTGCATTTGTGACCGTGATGATAAAGAACATGATTTGTATCAAGAGTGACTCGTGATGATGGTCCTGACTTAAAAATGCATATTAATGAGTACAATGTTCATGAAGAATTATGCACCACACCTGTCCAGTACTCTGAAGGGAAGCCAAAGAAACAACTGTGACTTAAGGTAGAGATGGAGATTGAGCCCTAAAGAGATGCAAATGCACAGACAGATTAAGATTGCGCTCTGCACTGAAGAGATACAGATGCAAAGGCACAGCACCTAACCAGTGCTCACCATCAGAAATTCAAATCTGGAAAAGAATTCCTTTGCTGGTTGGGGCAGGCCACGGTGGGGGCAGTGTACTGCACTGCTGCAGTAACAGTCACTAGTAGTACTAGTAAAGAAGATACCACAAAGAAATACAAAAATTGCACAGCTGCAGAGGATAGCAGGTTCACATTGCTGAAATTATGAGGCACAATAAAATGTGTCTGATTTGATGGCACGCATTGCACACACACTCACACACACACACACTACAAGTAATGGGTAGCAAATTGAAAGCTTCAGTAATATAACTATATATTTTAAACAAACTAAAATTATGCACTGCTGCACCACAACAATCAGCAAAAAAATGGCAAGAATTATTGAAAATATTACTGTGTGTATATTAACCCAGTTATACAAGAAAAATATCACCAAAACAGAAAGCACTGTCTTTTTCTCCCTGTTAATCTACCTATAACACAGATACGCCCCTCCCCAAAGAACACTTCCACTGTCTCTTAGTACACAGACTGAATATTGTACATTAACATTCAAAATCCACACACAAACAATAAACGCTCAATGATATGAGCACAGGAGGGTTTCCTATAATCGATAAACTAAAGTTTCAGCAAAACAAATCACCCCAAAAGGCTTTTTTAACTGCTTTTATAAGGTTTGAATTGCAGAGCTCTCAGAGCAGATTGTCTCCTACAGCTTCATACACACACTACCCCAAGCTGAGACTGTGCAGAACAATCTAGAGCCCATGTGACCTGAAATCCCATGAATCACTGCAAAATTCACCTTTGGAGCTTAAAAACAAGGCAAAGTGAGGCAGAGTACATTGTTTTCAATGTACTTCACCTTAAGAATTGGTGGAGTAGTGGTTTGGGAAGGCGGAGTGATGCAAAGTCATTGTTTTCAATGGACTTTGCATTACCCATTATATCATAAAGTACTCCATTTCATGTTGCGGAGCACTCCGTGAATTCACCTTCTCTCTGTGGATCACTTCGGGAATGAATTGGAGCCACTTCGCCCACCACTAGTGGCAGTCGATGATGGTTCGTGGGAGTGGGAAGAAGACCCTTGAGGGGAGGGCTGAGGGGTCTAAAAAATGAGACAATAAGAGTGATCAGTAGGAGTCTGGGTGGTCCGCATGACACTGGGTGCCCAACAAGTGGTGATAAGGGGGCAGTGGCCCAGTGTCGGTGTAAGGAGGGCACTCCGATACCCATAATTGTGGTGGTCTCTATGGCACAGTGGTAGGGTGATGGGCTATGGTTTGTTAGGGTGTAGTAATTTGCTTTAGGTAAGAAGGACCCAGGATGAGAAGTGTTAGGGGAGAGCAGTAGGAAGAGGAATGCAACCTCCAAGAGCTGTTGCCCTCTAGTGGCTTTGCAGTATTATTTGCAAATGGAAAAGTAGACACATGCACAAAAAAAAGCTAGAAAAATTAACAATCCTGTTCCACTAAAGAGTTGGTTCTGGTAAACTCATTAGCAGTTCTTGCATTAAAAATGAGGCAGCTCAGGAAGGGTAGATTCAAGAACAAATAAGAGAAGGGGGAATAGCGTTATGCCTAATCAGAGCTCAGGAGCAGTAACAGTGTAGCCAAATAGCCTGAAAGGCAAACTGCGCCAAGTTCAATCCCATTGGTAGCTGTGGGCTGCTCTTCAAAATGTGTATCTGGTTGTAGGCCAAGAGGCAGGTGGATCAGCACAGAACTGCCACTGGATTCAGAGCATCTCCTGCAGCTTGCAGGAGGAGGCAGTCATCCAAACCAGGCAGGAAGTCTGTGGAATGGAGAAGGATCTCTTTAATTTAAAGCCAACAGGGACAATGGGCACTAGAAACCTCGGCCCCAAGCAGACAAGGAGATAATGGCAGGGGGAGGTTTTCAGGGCAGGGCAGACAGATTATTAATGCAGCTGAACAACACCTTCACAAAAGAGCTGTTACGGGGTGGGGGTGGGGAGTGCTTACGAACTAGCTGCAAAGCCAGGGGAAAAAAACAAAAATCACAGGATATGGAGGGGAGAGAGGAAGCACACAAGAATTGTGGTCTGATAGTTCAGAAGAAAAATTGTATTAGACACAGGTACTAGAGCAATAAAGATCAAGCAATTAGTTCAAGCAGTTGAATCGTTAGGGTGCCTTACAGCCTACTTTAGACACAGACAGGATTTGTAGAGTAGGACAGGGGAAAAAGAATGCAGGTGTCTATAGTTGGTTAGAGAAAGAAGAATGCAAACAGTCTAAATACTCTATGCAGGTAACATCTACAAACTGCAGTTATTACCTATTCTAAGCAGTAAAAATCAACAAGCTAGAAAAATTAGCAATTCTGTTCCACTAAACAGTTGGTACTGGTAAACTCAGCATTAACAGTTCTTCCATTAAAAACGAGAAAGCTCAGGAAGGATAGAGTCAAGAGCCAATAAGAGAAGGGGGAATAGCATTACGCCTAATCAGAGCTCAGGAACAGAAGTAAGTGCAGCCAAATGGCCTGAAAGGCAAACAGCGCCAAGTTCAATCCCATTGGTAGCTGTCAGCTGCTCTTCAAAATGTGTACCTGGTTGTAGGCCGAGAGGCAGGCAGGTCAGCACAGAACAGCCGCTGGGTTCAGAGCAGCTCCTGCAGCTTGCAGGAGGAGGCAGTCACACGTATCGGGCAGAATGCCTGGTTGTAGGCTGAGAGGCAGGTGGGTCAGCGCAAAACAGCCACTGGGTTCAGAGCAGCTCCTACAGCCTGCAGGAGGAGGCAGTGACCCATACTGGGCAGGATGCCTGGTTGTAGGCCGAGAGGCAGGTGGGTCAGTGCAGAACATCGGCTGGGTTTAGAGCACTTCTGCAGCTTGCAGAAGGAGGCAGTTACCCGTACCGGGCAGGATATTTAATTTAGTTTTTATTATATTTTTTGGGGTTCTACTATGTGGATTTAGTTATTATTACTAATGAAGGTTCAAGTATAAATATTTTTTGTATATATAATGAGTGTACTATCGTGATGTACTAAAATGTTATTGCACTATGGTAAATGAGTGGTGCCCCGTTAAGACAATGGTTTGAATTGATCATTACCAAGCATTTGGGACACTTTCTGAAGAGACTACTGTGAAACTGGTAGAAGTCAGTTGGGCACTGCCCTGTTCTCCCAGCCTGTGTTATCAGCATTTGTGAGGTTTGTGAAGTTTGCACCATTTGTGAGTAATACTATATTATTAAACCCTAAACATTTGGACATATATTGTGTCATATGCCTTTTCTTTTGGTGGTGGGTTGTGCTGGTTTTGAGATTAGTATTGTGATTTTCCTAGAGCACACCCAGTTGTGGGGCGGCTGTTCATAGAGTGTTGGATTCATCTAACAACTCCAAACCAGTAGCTGCTGCGAGCAAACTAAGGGGTGGTGCTCTAAGAAGAGGAGTTACCCCACAGTTACAAAAATCCAAACAAAGAACACTAAGAAGCATGAGTTTACTTGCAAAAAATGCTTAAAGAGTTTTATTCGGACTCTCGGTCCCAAACCCCAGCGCTTCGGCGGATGCCTGACAAAGGCATCTAACAATACCTGCAGACAGTGAAGCAATACTGACTTGGCCTGACAACTCACAAGTCTCTCTGAAACTGTTACCATAATGCCACCAAAAAAAGTGTGCTCATGGGGTTCACAGCACCCCTACTTCAAGAATATGGTCACAAGGACAAATGGTGCCCCTGCCACCGCCAACTATCCATGAGAATGAGCTGTGGCACTACAGAAAAAAACCTCATGTCACAGTAACAGAAAATGCAATTAACTAGCAAGACATCTTTGTACTTACTTTCTTCTTCTGATGTCGATGGCCAGGCTATACTCCATGCACTGAGGACAGTAGGGTGACATCATCACGACAGAAGAAGATGAATTGCACGCTAGGGACCTGGAAAAATGATCACAAGAAAAGCAATTCCTTTTAGAAACAGTAGACACTTATCAGTTATATGGCCCTTCCAGGCCTGTACTCAGGTCTACAAGCAGGAGTGCAGCAACACGTATTACTGTAGGTGGTTGACTGTACTTGGTATTAAAATGTACCGTGAGCCATACATATTCCAAAGGGCCTCTTGATGATGCTGATGATACTGCTGCTGATGATGACATTTTTAGCCATACTTACATAACATGATAATCGTTATGCTATCTACAAATGCAAAGGACTGCTGTCCAGCAAATTAACAAACACATTGATTTCATGTCCTCTACATGGATCTGGTGTCCTGGTAGCCCACCCAGTACTGACCAGTCATGCTTACTGGCACAAAAGGGGTGCAGTGCCAGGCACATTAGGCAGAGTACTGCTAGGCCACCATGACACCAAACTAAGGGCAGCATGAGCATGATGCCCAAATGTGCATTTGTGAAGTGAGTGAAAAATTCTCAAGAGGGAAAGGCACACTCAGTCGGCCATGAGTCATGTATATGGGAGAGACAAGGACAGGAGGAAGCAGGAAGACACATTTGCTATCGCCCTACCCAAGCTGTTATGGATTCCAGTCAAGTGGAAGGGGAGCGGGAGAGGTAGATGTAGAAGGAGAGTAGGTCATAGAGGGAATGGAGGGAACAGGACAGCAGGTGAACAAGCACTCCAGCACCAGTGCAGTGGACAGATGGTGGCGACATGGGTAATGGATAAGACATGCCAATAATAACATAGGCATTGCATGGTATCATGCATACATCATAGTATTAAGTTTCAAAAGTCACAAGTCAGTAGGACTCATCACGCAGTAAAGGAAAACAAAAATTATTTGCACTAACCTCCATGGCAGAGGAAGAGGAGATGTGATGTATAAAAGTCAAAGAGAATAGCATCTTAGAGTTCCGAAACCTTCTTCTGGTAGGGTGCTACACTTCATCAAAACAAGTAGGCTGCAGTACAGCAGCATGATTGGCATCATGCCTTGTCTTCCATCAATGTTGCAGAATACACCCATCACAAACTGGTACTCAGGTCATGACAATCACATACACTGTCCTGATATGATCACATCTTGTGAGGCCACAATGTCAGACTTTTCTGTTTCACGGTGTACCTCCTGTTACTGTTCTTCTACGCAACTTATGGTTACTTTTTCATTTGAATTTGCAGTCCAACAATGTGTTAACAACTATTACTAGCAGTTCTTCTCCATATTACTGGCCACTGCTATTGTCGCCAATGTGCATACATAAATGTTATATTCAAGTTGTTGCTTCAGTCAAAAACGTAGCAACTGTCGTGTAAGTCAACACACATAGCCCCTTACTGCCAGTGACACTCTGACATTTTGAAAGGTGGGGTGATCTTTTTATTCCTGACACAGACACACTCAGTTTCATGTTGATGCCTTTATGGTTGTTGTTTGCCACTATACACTTCTCACGCCAAGTGAGAAATATGGAAAGATTATTTATGCAGTGCCAGACAGTGCAAGATCCACACAAACAGATGTTTTAATACCTTTTATTTGACCAACAGAGCTGTTACAAAAGAAAACATCTGCTTTTAGCTTTCAGATTACACAGAATACTTTATCAGAAATCAATGGCAGTTGGTTGAAAGAAAATACTTTATCACAACTCGGATCATACACAAACAAAAAAAACAGATTAAAGGTTTTAAGGATCCCCACTGGCTAAAACTGCATTCAAAAAACAACATAACCATATAAAGGCAGCAAGGTGCTGTCAAAAGAAACATATTCCAAGGTCAAATGTCACAGAATAGAAAGCTCACTCCTGAGAAAAGTCATAAAACACTAAAACTTCATTTTAAAACCCTGGCTGTGTATGTCTGTGCTTGCATTAGTAAACGACTATGATTAAAAACCACAAGAAAAAAATAAGCTTAAACAGTACATAGTAAATAATGTTAAAAGTCTTCTAAATACAAAAATATCTTTGTGTTAAGTAAAAATGGGTTAGAAGGCAACCTACCCTAGTATAAATTACACATTCACCAGCTGTTTCACACATTTATACAATGTAAGTGCTGTTCAGATACATTTGTCTTAAACTCTGTTTATAATAAGTCAATACTACTCATGAATATTCAAATTTATACTGTTTAAACATGATAGATCTGCAATTCTGTATTTGGTGATTCATGTATGTGTACATTCAAAAACCAAACCTAACACAGACCCCCTTGTAACTGAGATACTGTCATCCTATTATGTCCATGTATCAACATGTGTCCATATATTCCTACTCTTGTGTAGTATTAAATTACAGTTCTATAAATCAAAATCCCAAACTAAGGGAAACACCCCACCACCATGCCCTCTCCCCCGCTTTGGGTGGTGAAATCAATGTATAGATAAGCAGTAAAAAGGAATACATAAAACCATATTGTATCTAAACATAATGATATATAAAACATAATGAACTCCCCAAGGAGTTTCCCGGAGAACACCACCGTCTGCTGTGATGCCTGCCTACAGAGAACACAAAAAGGCTTCACAGACTCAGATCTCCACCCAGAGTCTCCCAGAGGACACCACTGCCTGATGTGATACCTGCCTACTCAGAACTCGGAAAGGCTTCACAGGCTCAGAACTCCCCATGGAGTCTCCCGGAGAACACCACTGCCTGCTGCGATGCCTGCCTACACAGAACACGGAAAGGCTTCAAACGCTCAGAACTCCCCCTGGAGTCTCCCAGTGGACACCACTGCCTGCTGTAATGCCTGCCTACAAAGAACACAGAAAGGTATGGAAAATATCCTGGCCAGCATCTGGGGAGATGGAGTTAAGTTGGAAACTGTTTGTAATGCTAACATTTTGTTGGCGTAACTGTTTGCATTGAATTTCAGCCTCATAGTCTGCCTAGTGTTTACTGGGAGTTTAGCCTAATTTGGATTGCACCTTAAGAATGCAGCCTTGTTCACTGCATGTTTCTTACAGTACCACTAGTGCTTTAATTCAATATCAGCAGTCAGCTCCTAAGCTTGCTTAGTCATGTGGTTTTACTCTGCTCAAGTAACTGTTTTAGAGGCTTCTTAGCTGGGTTTAGAGTGTTTTGTAGCCTTACCTTGTTGCACCATTTGGTGCTGAATGTTAAATTGAATCTCCCTGTATTTCCACGCTGCACAGCCAATTCTCTTCTTCCACACTTGCGCACTTGTGTGCACCATCCCCCCATCCTCTGAGTGACTCGTGCCATATCCCCCCTCCTCCACCTCCTCCCCATTGTTCTATTGAATCCCATCCCTTCACCATTTCTCTTTTTCCACCACCACCACAGTCTTCACTGGCTCAGAACTCCCCAAAGAGTCTCCCAGAGGACACCACTGCCTGCTGTGGTGCTTGCCTACACAGGACACAGAAAGGTATGAAAAATATCCTGGCCAGCATCTGGGGAGACGGAGCTAACTTGGGAACTGTATTAGCCCATCGATGCTATGCTTCGACTGTCCCATCCACCACCACCCTCCTACTCTGGTAGTTTCCTTGATTTATAGGTTACAATGATCACGTGATGTGGTCACATGACCAGACCCAGATCTTTTCAAACACCTCTCTTTCCCAATAGTTTGTCATATGGTATCACCACTTGGAGTCACTACTGAGCCACCTATTTTATCTCACACACACAGTGCCTTTACGCTCTTGCTTTCTATATCCTACTCCTCCTCTCCTGCACCCCAACGTACAGAACCCCAGGTGTCCCATGTTGACTCTCTTTCTACCCCCGGCCAGTCTTGAACCCACAACCTTCTTCATTAAAGGCTGACACCCTAACCACTATACCACCACAGCAACCCATCTATCTCAGATTATTTGCTGAACTTGTTCTCTACTGGATTTTCCCTCACACCCCACCTTCCCACGCATTTCTGACCCCTGCCTCCAGTATTTCCAGGTACTCTTACCCGAGCTCCTTTTTAGACTCCCCACTCCATCCAATATGTTATCCTTCTACTCCTCCAGAATGCTCACTGTTATTCTCCTCCTCCATCTCATGCTCACCTATGTTAAAACTCCCTCTGACCCTGTAATCTTCCCTCAGTCAGCCATCGCCATTCCCACTGCGGGCACAACCCCCCCACACTTCATCACCAGTTGGATAAGCAGACTTTTCCGTGGCCCACTCCTCCATGCCAGCCATTTTTGCACTATCTTGTCCTTTTTCCCCCAGCTACTCACCTCCCCCCTCTATGTAACTCCCAATAAATGGGCCCCTCAGCCTAAAATAGCAAAAATTAAACAACTGCGAGCCTACCTTTATAGGATTGTGCTGTTACTTCTCCTTATCTCTGGAAATTTTCACCCAAACTCTGGTCCTTTGCATACCCCACAAATGGGCCCTGCAAAAAATACCATCCTTAAACTTGAATCCCTTAACATTTGGAGCCTACTACCAAAACTGAATGGCTTCCAAGTTTTGGTGACTCAGCCTAACCCTGATGTGCTCACACTGACCAAAACCTGGCTCTCGAATAAAACTCCTGACTTCGCACTAACTCTCACTGGCTATACACTACACAGGCAAGACAGGGTCAGCAAAACGGGAGGGGGATGCGCAATCTGCCTGAAGGACTCCCTGAGGGGCCAGATACAATCCAATGCCTTCTTAACTAATTAAGCCCAGATCTGGGAATTAAAATTCTCCTTGGTCAGCATGGCAAAGCCCTTTATGTCTTCTCTGTATACACCGCCCCCCCCCCCCCGTGAAAACAAAGAAGGCATAAATCTGGTAATGGATCACCTAAATACCTTACCAAATCTATTGGAAGTTGTTGTCATGGGCAATTTCAACATCAACTGGTTGGCCCCGGAAGCCATTCAGTTCAAAGATGCCATAGCAGCTCGCAACATTACCCCACTAGTGACCTCCCCCATGAGAGCCAACCTAAGAACAGGCAACAACTCCCCTCTGGACCTAATTCTTACCGCATATCCACAAAGACATGTTAATACTATGGTTCTTCCAGACCCAATGAGTGACCATACACCTGTCATTAGCCTCTGGACAAATAAAGTCACTAACGCCCCCACCCCCCCAAATCACACACCAACAGAGGCTAAAGAAAGGGAAACTTCATTAATTCAGGACCTTTCTTGCACAATGCTACTGGTCGCCACTGAGTTCTTTCTCCAATATTGACCACGCATTAAACTACCTCATCAGCATTTTAATACAGCATGTGACATCTTTGCCCCAGCCTGAAAAACTAAGTCCAGATGGGTAACTAACCCATGGATCACTGTTGATCTATTACACATAATGAAAGCTAGGGAAAATCTTTGGTACCTTGCTCTGTCATTGGGTAACCCATCTAATAAGTAGCCCCAGAGAGCTGCCAGAAATGATTACACCCAGGAAATTCACAAAGCTAAAAAGAGCTACTTTCAAAAAGGGCTCATGAATTCCTGGGGAAATAGCCAGAAATTCTGGCAGAAAATAAAAGGTCTCAATGGTAAACCATGCAAGGCAGCACCTACTATGATAGTTGTAAATGATACCCTCGTGCAAGACTCCAACTCCATAGCTGAAGCCTTTAACTTGGCTTTTATAGATCTCAGTAAGGTCCTACCATCCAATTTCTTTGACAATACCAACATCAGTGATACCACAGGTGCTGATCCCCCCCCCCATATCCCCACGTTCTACTTCAGATGACTCATGCTCATTGAAGCTAAGAAATACCTGCTTAGAGTCTTAGGCAAACCAGGTACAGCAGTGACACCCTTGACATGAAGCTGCTATACCTATCGCTTGATGTCATGCTTAAACCACTCTCCACCATTGTCAACCTCCCCTTGTCCCTTAAGCAGTTTCCCAAGCAGTGGAAGGCTGCAGTTGTCACAGCGGTACACAAATGTGGTGATCGATCATTAGTCTCAAATTACCGACCTATCTCAATTCTCCCACCCCTATCCAAAGTCTTTGAGAGAGTTGTGGCTAACCAACAGACTGAATTTCTCACCAAATACAACATCCAGTGCCACCAGCAGCATGGGTTTCATCATGTGCATAGTACCACCAAAGCATTATTAGAATACACAGACTATATTCACAAAGCCTTAAACCATGGGCACACAGTTGAATCAATTTACATTAACCTGACCAAGGTTTTTGATACTGCGAATCACTACCTCCTTTTCAAATCCCTCCCCTCCCTTGGCTTCTCTCCTTCTGTTACAAACTGGTTCACAAGCTATCTTGAAAACAGAATGCAGCCAGTCAAAATGAATGGCTCCCTATCAAGTTGCCTACCAGTCAGCACTGGGGTCCCACAAGGATCCATCCTTGGACCGCTACTGTTCAACCTGTACCTGAACACCTTACCCAAAGCCTGTGACAACAAGATTGTGCTATATGCGGACAATGCCGTACTCTTCTCTAGCCATGCTGACGTAATCCCCCTCATAAGCGAATTGCAGCTAAACTTCACAAAAACTGAATCATGGTTTGCCAGCCACAAACTTTTAATGAATTGCAAGAAAACAAAGACAATGTTCTTTGCTCGCCCACATAGCAAGTACAAATCTGGACTCCTAACCAGCTGCAATAACACAGATCCAACTACTGGAAATGGTGCATGAATTCAAATATGTAGGCATCACACTGGATAGCTCCATTTCTTATGCTCTGCATTTTAACGAGATCTCCAAGGTTGTAAACAGCAGACTTGGAGTCCTCTATGAGCACAGACACTGTCTCACACCAGCTGCACTGAGGCTTGCAGTCACCAGTGCTAAGCTGTCCATTGTAGATTATGGCCTGCTAATTTACAGTGCCACTACCGATACCACGCTTAAGTGGTTGATGGTCTCACTGAATAAGGCCTGTAGATTGATAACCAGTGATGATAAGAGGACTCACACCTGTAGCCTCTATCAGCAATCTGAGTGGCTCAACCTTCATGGCAGGATAAAATACCAAACCTGTCTTTTCACCAAAAAAAGCACACCTTGCTTTAACTCCCCCATCCAGCCAGTCACTACTTCTTTCCTCAGCGGTCCAGCGCCATACTTTCCCCTGATGCTGGACCTCCCAAGCACAGTGAACTTTCAGCTGCAGAGCCCCAACCTGGTTGAATGACCTGCCCCCTGAAATCCTTTCTGAACCCAAACTATGTGAATTTAAGCCAAAGCTCCAGGGCCACCTTGTAACTCTAAGCAGATGTGACTGTTCCCTTTAGTGTGCCCTCTATACCCCTGCTTCCACACACACCCCAGTAGCCCTATGCCTCTACTACCTGCTATTCACTTTCACTCCCCTGCATCTCCTTCCTTCCCCTCCACTACCTCCCCCCTACTACATCTCCCCATGCCCTCTCCTCACTAACCTTGTGGTTAGCTCTTTCCTCGACAATGTTGGCTATATGTGGACTGTACATTTTACCTCTTCTCTTCTACTACCTCCCCCACTCCTACACTCCACTGCACTACCTCTCCTGAAGCCAATGGCACATTCATAAGGTAGAAAAAGAAATGGGCAGACTGGATGGGCCTTTCAGTCCTTATCTGCCATCAACTTCTATGTTTCTATGTTTCCTATACTCCATCTTCCTCATACACTCTCCTCTCTATCCTCATTTTAGCTCTTACTTTGACAAAGTCTGCCATTTATCTAGACTGCATGCTGTGCCTCTTCCACCTGCGACCTCCCCCACCCTACCACTCCACCCTACCAAGGTCTACCACCCCTACACCCTTCCCCTTATGCTCTCGCGTCTCTGTCCTTGTATTAGCTCTTATTTTGACAAGGTCAGTCTTAATTCTGGCCACTTACTCTCTTACTGGTGTACATTATTATGATTTAATCTCTGACTGCTGTTCATATAGGTCATTACTGTGTTACCTGTTTTTACAACTGCAACAACTCTGTAATTGATTGCAGCTGCTTTCTGCTCATTCTTTATTTATTCTATGTTGTACATTGTGCCTGCAATTTTACTTTTTATGTATTGTTTGTGTCACTTGATGTGGAACTTTTGTAAAAGAACCCCTGGTTCACAGGTAACTGTAATCCTAGTTATGAATGCATGAATGAATGAATTAAAATATACCTCCATATACAACAATAATATGTCCATGTGTTGTCCCTGAATCAGGTGAAAAAACAGGAGCCATTTAAGCAGTATAATGTTACTTAAAACCCAAATCTATATTCATCCCATTACCCATCATGTTCAAAAGTAAAATGAGTCTGACCTCAAAATCCCACCTTTGTTGTGTATTTTTGAGATATCCTTTTAAAACCACTACCAGCATACAGTATCAGAGATGGAGTGATCAGAGAATTGTTGCCCCACTGGTTTATCAGTTATCTTCATTTTTTTTTTTTTTTGCATGATGCTGTTTTCACCCCTATTCAGTCTGGCATCCTCCACTCCTTTGGGTCACTTACCCCGGCTATCCCTCACAAGCTCTGTCTCCATTGCACATTGCAGCCATCCCTTGAGTTATCTCAGCATAACCCATCACCAGGTGGGTCCCTCTCTTCTGAGGGGGAAGACACCGGGGGCAGGGGTTCCCATTGCACTCACTGTTAGGACCCACGGGTGCTGCTGTGGTGGTGATGGCTCCCTGGAGGTTCTGACAGCTTGGTGGTCCAGCAGGCATCATCTGGCAGATGCCAGAGCTGTTTTCCCTTGTTTTCTAGGTTCCCCTTCATTGCTTTGCTAAGGTAGTGCCCCCAGTATCCACTGGGGGCCGCTACTGAGTGATGCGTCTAACTCCCCCACCACAGGAGAGGAGAGCTGTCCTATAGACGCTCAATTCTCTTCTCCCCCTGCTGACCTCCAGCACCCCGAGTCCATTCCCAAACTTCGGTCACCGGCATGGGTCGAGGTAAGGCACCAGCTCCTCAACTGTTTACACCACCGGGCTGTCATTCATCTCCATTTTAATAGAATGCCTGTGTGATGCCATTTGGGTGTGGAGAGGCTGTCCTGTCTCTCTAACATAATCTGTGTGTGGACATCTCTAGCATTGAATAAAATAAGCAACATTCTGAGATGCACATGCACAATTCCCCTGTATCTTGAATTGTTTGTTTTGTGGTGTATTAAGTGCAAGTCACAGTCCATGTGCTCAGCGATGAGTAATTCTGAAATGTAGGAAGGGAGCTGATAGTGCCTGCTGTGACAGGTGAATTAGTTTGTGGGCACTGGCCTGGGTATTGTCTGACATGGTGGCTTGCTTGTTATCCTTGTAACAGGCAATAACAACATAGGTCAGTACTTTTACTCCAAACAGAAGCCAATTGTGGTCAGCTCATCATCCCTACTGTATGTGCTGGCATGACAGGCGAATGATGCTTGTCTAGGTGTGTGGGGGCAACTTTGGACTTCATGTTGTGGTCGTGGAACAGCAAGTGATGTTACGCAACATGCTGGCAACCTGAGAGAGACAACATAAAGGGTGTGAAACAATATCAGACCTAATGTTTACAGAGGATTTCTCTTGTCATTTGGAGTGGGGAGTATTGCCACACTGCCCACACTTCGTACAACTGAGGACAGGAGTGGACTCATGTCACATGCTGTTGTTGGGTGGGTGTAAACCAACAGTAGTAGCATAGCAGCGCAGATGGTAGATAATTCTAAAGTAGTACTGAGTGACATAATGTAAGCTGGGGTATTCTTTTTCAATTGTTTGGAGGCCGCCCTGGATGGTGGGCAAGTGAGGATTTGGGAATGAACAGCAAAGGTAGTTGCAGGAAAGCTGAACAATACTGTGGACATTTACAGTCATTTGTTTTCCAGTTTTTTTTTTATCAGTTTTGCATTTCTGGGACACCCAGGTGGGGCCTACAAAGCTGCTAACTGGGATCCATAACAATACAGAGCAGGTAACACATTTTTGTGTACTGGGTTTCCAAATAGTTTTATTTTGGAAAGGGGGCCAAAACAGTGGCCAGCTAAGACACTTAACCAGCTTAACACAGTACAGGACAGGAACAATGTCAACACAATTTTTTTTTTTATAACTTTCTTTTGGATAGGGGGGCCTAAACAGCAGTGAACTGGTACACTTAAGAAACGTAACACAGTACAAGACAGGAACAATGTCTATGCTAGGGCACTCCACAACATAGGATTCAATGAATGGTTGAAAACCTGGTGTGGAGCTCAGGATTTTGGCTTAATCGGGGACTGGGGAGCCACCTGGAGGGATGCAGGCCTATACTGGTGTGATGATCTGCATCTGTTCAGAGGGGGAACCAGGATCCTAGGTGATAGGTTTAAATATTTCATTGGCAAGCATTTAAACTAGCCAAGGGGAGGAGGCACTGAAAAGGAGCAGGGACATCCCAGCCTCCCCCCACAAAACACAGTAAATAGCGAGGTAAACACCAAAGTAGAGAAGTCATTCAGGAGCAGGACAGGGGTAAATGCCAAAAAAAGACAAAGACAGTAAGGACAGGGATGGGGCTAAAAGGAGTAAGGCCATCAACAAATGGAGGATGATGACTACAAATGCCCATAGTTTGTGTAACAAGCTACCTGAACTAGTGGCCTTGATGGAAGAGGGATGCCTGGATATTGTGGCAGTCACTGAAACATGGTACACAGAGAACCATGACTGGGATGTCAACATACCAGGATACACAATCTAGAGGAGGGACAGGGTGGGTAAAGAGGAGAAGTAGCTGTCTATGTAAGGGAAGGGATTAAAGCAACAGAACTAAAGAGTAAACAGGAAATTGATGAGTGACTATGGGTCACCTTGGAGACAGGAAATGGCACCACATTCCACATGGGGGTTGTGTACAGACATCCATCTCATGGGGAGGGAAGGGACAAGGAAATGATTGAAGGCATCCTTAAAATGGCAGAAAAAGGGGAGATATTGTTGAAGGGGGACCTGCATATGCCAGATGTTAACTGGAGCACATTTGCTGCAGGCACATCTACGAGCAGGGTCATTCTTGATGCCCTACAAGGGGCATGCCTCAGACAGCTAATGTTGGAACCCACTTGGGAGGGAGCAGTCTTAGACCTAGTGCTCTCAAATGGGGATGGAGAAAGGATTTCAGATTTAGAAGTGGGTAGCCATCTGGGGACAAGTGACTGTCAAACAGTGCGGTTCACAATAAACACAGCCATAGAGTCAATAGAGTCAAGCCATACAAAAACAAGAGTACTGGACTTTAGAAGGGCTGACTTTGGGAAAATGAGAGAGTGCCTCAGAAAAGCACTAGCAAATGGGCAAGAAGGAGGGGCGGAGGAACAATGGGGAATAATCAAAACAGCCATCACAGAGGCAACAACCCTTTGTGTGAAGTGAATCAACAAAACAAAATGAAGAAAAAAACACTATGGTTCTGAAAAGAGGTGGAAGGGAAGGTTAAGGAGAAAAGGATAGCATTCAGGAAATATAAGGAAACACAGAAGGAGCAGGACAGATAACTATCAGTTAAAGCAGAAGGAGGCAGGGAGGTCAGTCAGAATAGTTAAGGCCCAAACTGAGGAAAAGATAGCCAACTCTGTTAGGAAGGGGGATAAAACCTTTTATACGTACATTAGGGAGTGAAGAAAGACCAAAGGAGGGATACAGAGACTTAGTAAAGGGGAGGGAATGTGGGCAGTGGGTGACAGTGAAAAAGCAGAGATACTGAATGAATATTTCTGCTTAGTATTCACAACCGAAGAGGAGGGGGAGATAACTAAGCCAAACAAGAGAAACACTCTGCATAGTGGGGGTTGATACCAGTCCATTCACAGAAGAAAGGGTTTTGAAAGAACTCTTGAAGCTGAGGGTGGACAAAGCAATGGGGCCTGATGGGATTCACCCCAGAATTCTAAAACAACTAAGGGTAGAACCTGTAACACTACTGACTACTCTCTTTAACAATTCATAGGAAGATGGGGTGGTACCTGAGGACTGGAGGAGGGTGGATGTGATTACACTTCACAAAAGTGGAAGCAGGGCAGAGGCAGGAAACTACACACCGGTTAGTGTGACCTCAGTGGTGGGAAAAATGATGGAATCACTTCTGAAGGAAATAACTGTTGAGTACCTAGAGGCCAGTGGGGCATAGGATCCAAGGCAGCATGATTTCACAGCAGGAAGGTCATGTCAAATGAACCTAATAGATTTCTTTGACTCAGTGACCAAAGTAGTAGACCAGAGAAGGGTTGTGGATATGGTCTACCTAGATTTTAGCAAGGCATTTGACACAGTCTCACACAAAAGATTAATAGAAGAGTTAGCCAACCTTGGAGTGGGTCCCAAGGTGGTAGCCTGGATATAAAAATGACTGGACAAGAGGACGCAAAGAGTAATAGTAAATGGAGTCCACAGTGAAGAAATGAGAGTAACTAGTGGGATTCTGCAGGGTTCAGTACTGGGACGGGTCCTCTTTAATGTCTTTATAGGTGACATTGGAGAGCACCTGGAAGGAAAAGTATGTCTCTTTGAAGACAACACAAAGATCTGCAACAGGGTTGATACACAAGGTGGGGTGGAAAGGATGAAAAGGGACTTGGCAAGGTTGGAGGAATGGTAAAATATATGGCAGCTTAGATTCGATGCAAAGAAGTGCAAGGTAATACACCAGGGAAACAAAAACCCAAGGTAAGAGTACAAAACGGTGGGAGGAGATAATAACAACAACAAAAATTGAAAGAGACCTAGGAATAATTATATCAGATGACCTAAAGGTGGGTAAGCAATGTGAGAAGGCAGTAAGGAGGGCTGGGGGGATATTGGGATGCACAGGAAGAGGCATCAACAATAGAAAACAAGAAGTTGTAAGCCCTCTGTACAGACAGTTGGTGAGACCCCATCTGGAGTACTACGTGCAATTCTGGAGCCGCATCTCCATAAAGACATAGAACAGAGTGAAGGCTTTTTCAGACGAGGCAGCAAAATGGCAGGGTCTGCACCAGAAGACATACGAGGGAGAGACTAAAGCAGCTTAATATGTATACCCTTGAGGAAAGGAGGGAGGGTGGGGACATGATAGAAACTTTCAAGTATCTCAAGGGAATTAACAAAGTACAAGAGGGTAGTATCTTTCAGAAAAAGAGATGTGCAAGAACAAGGGGGCACAATTTGAAGATAGAGAGGGGACGTTGTAATGTTTGAAAGTATTTTTTTCACAGAGAGGGTTGTGGATACATGGAACAGCTTTCCTCAGGAGGTTGTGCAGTCAAGAATGGTGGGAGAATTCAGGAATGCATGGGACAGACATAAGGTAATTCTACCCGGGGTTAGAAGGAAGTAAGCTGTTGGTTAACTAGAATCTGCAGCTTATCCATCAGGTATGGAAATGGGCAGACTAGGTGGGCCAAGCTGTCCTTATCTGCAGTCAAATTCTATGTGTCTATGTTTCTAATGTCTGCAGCAATTATTTTTGTTTTTTACACTTTTCTTTTGGGGAAGGGGCCTAAACAGTGACCAACTGGACACTTAACAAACTTAACTTAGCACAGGACAGGAACAATGTATGCACAAATTATTTGTTTTGCATTTTTATCAATTTCTTTAGGGGAGGGGGCATAAACAGGTGCCAGCTAGAAGACTTAAAAATACTGCAGTGTTATAATTACAGAAATGTTGGTAATGTCAGTGTGAATATTTGGAATTAACCTGAATGTAATTATTTACTTGTCACCAACTTTTTCAGTATGTGAATATTCAGAATTAATCTGAATGTAATGATTTGCTTGTCACCAACTTTTTTCAAACACAGCAGTTGATAACTCATGCACTGCACTCTCACTTCTGGTGCCTTGCATCTTTGTTTTGCTAATGTAACTGCAGACACAAACAGGTATCATGGTACCTTGCAAAATAATTTGTGTGCTCATCTGACTATGGGCCCTATGAACTAATTGGCAGAGTGGCTATGCACCACATATCTGCTGTGTGTAGCCACTCTGCACCCATTGCACCCTGCCAATGCAGGATGCACAAATGGGGGGACACAGCCCCAATGCTCCAGATCCCCTGGGCCCGTGGACCACAACACACCAGGGGCATGCTGGGGGTGTGCCAGCACTACGTATTATTCACTAATGCACATACTGCTGGCAAAATGGGTGTGGCAATGGGTACAGGTTGCAGCAGTGGGATCTTTGCCATAACCCACTGTGTGCCCTCACAGTAAGCACCCACTGGATGCAGGGGGAGCAGGATAGATCTCTCCATGCTGTCCCTGCCCACTAGGTAGATGAAGAGGGCAGGGTCAGCCGGATGGGTGAGTGCCCAACAGATCAACAGAGCAATGGCACCAGGATGGTATGTTGTTGGGTGGGGGGGGGTTGGTGCCGGGGTGGGGTACAGACTGTGACACTGCCCACTTATAGGGTCTTGAGGGTAGTGCCACACTGGAGGGCACAGCTGCTGTTTTGGGGATGTGGGCCAGGGGTATGGCCCTAATGTTGGGGGCTCTTCAGTGCACAGGGAGGGTGCTGTGAGCCAAGGCCATGCCAGTGGCAGACTGGCCATAGGGGACATGCCACGTGGGTCTGGGTGCCTGCAGTCTGCATGCACTATCCCAGATTCACACCTCACTACACGAGGGATCCACTGTGGGTCTCGGGACAGGCATTCCATTGGATGACCACCTGGGACCATGGCTCCACCCCGGCTGCCCTGTGTAGTCCTGCTCGCTGGGGGGGGCAATGGACAGGTGGGTGCCGATTGTGAATATCAGCATGCATGCACCTGTCCACCAGTGTGCAGCTACGTGGGTGGAATGCATGCATTTTCCATATACCACTGCCCCAACTGTGCATAGCGGCTAATGACTGTAGTAGTGCAACACATATTCTGTCTCCCACTCAGGAGAACTCAACCTCCTCAGCTGTGTTTTCATCATCAGCAGGCACTGTCACACTCTCCTCTTCCTCTGATGATTCCTGATGCACATCACCTTCTTCAGTAGAATCATGATATGCTGCAGTCGATGACAAACAGTGCTGCTTGGGGAGGAAATGTGAGTTCATTTTTCTAAAAGTAAGGTACTGAATATTCCTGTTAGACATGCGGCTTCGCTGGTCAGTCAGAATGGCACCTGCAGCACTGAATATCCTTTCTGAGCTTGCACTGTCACAGAGACAGGTGAGGTACTCAATGGCAGTAGCTGCAAGCACAGGCCATATTTCAAGTTTACTTTGCTAATACTCCAAGGACTCATCATCTATGCTCAGCTCCTGTGGGTCATCCAGTTATGACTGCCCCACATGGCATGAAGAAAGCTGCACTTGTGTGTTGCCCTCAGGTAGCGGGTGTATAGAAGTACCAATGTCCTTCAGCATGGCCCAGAGAATGTTTATGCCACTGCTACGTGATGATGGGGGTGCAGGAGCAGACACTGTACTGGGAGAGGAGAGGGATACTCTCTGAAGGGCTGTTGCTGTTGCTTCTTCAGGTTTTTCTACAGCTACCCATTTTATAACCCTTTGCTCTGAGTGACTCATTCAATTTTCAACCTTGCCACACTGGATTGCAACATAGTGATCCAGATCAGCTTTCTCACCTTGAAGATGTGATATCATCACATGCTTGTACCACGGACCAAGAAGGGTTGCCAGAATGTATGTCTCAGAGGTATTAATATGAATCACTCTGGGATCATCATCATCACACAGCTGCATGATCTGGTCAGCCAGCTCTACTTTGAGTCTGCTGCCAACTCAAATTGCCCCCTGACATTGACCAGTGCCTGGCGGAGTATACCAACAGTGGTGTAACCTGGCTCAAGCAAGCATTTTCTGAGCTAACAACCTGTGTAGCATTTTCCAGTGTATGGAGAACTTGGATGACACTATCCATCAACATCCACTGGAATGGACTCAGCAACATGGCTGACTGTGCTTCATGATGTAATTGGCGATTGGCTTGTACTGCTCAAACAGTCTGTCAAGCATATAGAGCATGGAGTTCTAGCTTGTCATGACATCAAGCCTTAGGTAGTGCTTTGGTTCTTTACTAGCCTTCGACAAATCCTGAGCTCTGATCTTGCCAGTGCAGAGCGATTGAAATGGCTGCAGATTTTGTGACTGACTGTCATCATGCTACTAACTGCTTCATGCTCCAGAAAGGCCTTCACAATCAGGTTTAGGACATGTGCAAAGCATGGCACATGATAAAAACAGCCATCTCTGATTGCTTTAATGGCAAACTGTGCATTGTGACTTGTGATGAAGCCAGCCTGGAATCCATGTGGCTTTAGCCAGTGTGTAATGGCTTTATTGATTTGGGTAAGTATCCTCTCAGATGTATGTGAGCCATGTGTTCTCTGCATACTCAATGTGGCATGCTGATGAGGACAACCTCTAATACTGCTGTCACAACTAATGAGCAAGTAGATGATGGGCATGGGTACTGGGCATATGCCCTAGGGAAATAGGCCCAGTGTGCAGTAATGCACATATATCTAATATCTTACAATGGGCCACTAGTCCAGATGTCTGTGGTGAAGTGGATGATGGCTGCAGCAGAATTGGACACCATGCAAGTAAGATCATTATAAAGTGTTGGAAAAGCCTTAGTACCTAAATAAGTATGACTGGGCGGTTTGTATATAGGCTCAGCTTTTTTCATGAGTTTTATGAACACAAGATTCTCAACAAATGAAAATGGCAAAAAGTCTGGTTCTGTCATCTTTGTAATAGCCGTGTTTAGCTCTGTTGTCACGGGGTGTTTACAGTGGTATTTTGTGTGTGTTGTTAAAGTTGATTTAATATCTGGTTGCTTAAGCCTGAGAGTGTGCTGTACTGTGGAGGAAGTTATGGCATTGCCAGATTTTAGGCTTTTGCTGCTTTGGCTGCCTTCTCCACCAACAAGGACACAGTGGAAAAAAGCTCTCTGTACAGGAAGTGGATGGGTCAGTATGACTGCTTCCTATTGTATCTGCACGCCTAGGGGTTGAACATAATAAAGGGTCAAATGGTACTACATCCTCACCGGGATGGGGAGCCTTTCTTTCACAGTGTCCTGCAGTGTCAGAAGTGGGCTTTGCTGCTAAACACTTATGCTTTGACCATGAAATGGAGTGATTAGTTTGCATAAGGTTATGCATACCAGTTGTTCCTTAGTGTGACCATGACTTACCCCTGCTAATTTTGGACCAGCAAATGTTGCACACAGCCATACTGTCATCAACCTCATCCACTGCAAAGAAATCTCACACAAGTGACTTTCTGCCAACACACCAGATTTTTGTGGGTGGTGCAAGGGACATAGGGTTGGGCAACATGGTTGTCTGTTGCTGCTCCTTCTGCTGCTGCTTATCCCCATGTACCCTTTTTTCACCTTGAGATCTCTTTCCTCTGACTTGTTGCTGCTGGGGTAGCGGTGTAAGAGGGATTGCGTGTCCTTCACCTATGATACATTTGGATGCTGCTTGGGGAAGGGGTAGCTGCCAATTAGGGTCCGGTACTGGGTCATCTTCACCTCCCTCATTACTGTCACCCTAACTGATTCTTGACATTTTTAGCTCTGACAGTAAGTGCTATCTCCCCACCTCCTCTTCCTCAGTAACTTTCTCTTCCACATCAACAGTAGCAGGATATTTGGACTGAGGGTGTTCTTCCTCTTCAGTCTTCATCTGAGGCACATTATGTTCATGCTCCTCCTTTACTGCCAGGACAGTTAATGTTCCTTCAGTCCTCTTTATGTCTCCTCTCTCATACTGCCTGCCACTGGATGTACTCCCTTGTCAGTCCTTGTCCCTACCAGCTCCTGCATCAACTCCTGAGACTTCTGTGACTGTTCTTCCTTATGAGACCCATGCGGCTCACACAATAGTACAGCAGCACGAATGGCAGTCTTTCTAGCCACTTTTGACACTGAGTAACACCTGCTGTTGCAGTGGCAGTACTATGCCACATCCCAAACAAACTGGAAGCTTTCATGTCCACTGAAGCTGACACTGGCATAGCATGTGGCACTGCTGGCATTGCAATACCACTGAAAGATGCAGTGCCACTGACTGTGGTGCCCCTACTAGCACCTTTCTCAGCATCCTCTGCACCTTCTTGTGACA
Source organism: Neoceratodus forsteri (assembly GCA_016271365.2). NCBI lineage: Eukaryota > Metazoa > Chordata > Ceratodontiformes > Ceratodontidae > Neoceratodus > Neoceratodus forsteri. The sequence continues at coordinate 742,282,097 of CM028133.1, read as the reverse complement.
CCCTTTTCATATATCCCCTACCAACGGCACTTTTCATCATATCCTACATGCTTTCCTTTGACAGACATGGTGTGATGTCTGTGTTTATCTCTGTCCTTAAATATCAACAGTTATTCAAAAGTAATACAGTACTACTGCAGACTGTAGATCAAGGACTACCAGAATATTATGAAATAGTCACTAAAAATCAACATAATTGCAGCAATATCTGTGCCTCAACACTACCAGTAGAGATAGCAGTACTTTATTTCTAGTACTGAACAAGAAAACTGCAGATTTTTAGTCAAAAGGCCTGTTCTGTGGAGCAGAACAAACAGAGCTCTTCCCTCTTCAGAAATCACTTCAGAAGTGAGTAGTTACACAGTAAGAAATGTGTGCTGTAACCAGATAAATCCCTCTGCACCCCTGTGACTACAGAGCTGAAAACCACGTGATTAGAGCTAAACATAGTGTAATTTTAGTTTTATGTTTAATTACTGTGTTAAACCATGGAATTTCTCATCAACTGTGTAATAAAACAAGCATTTGTCAATGCCGAATGTTTGCTTGCAGGCATTGGCATTGGTAGTGTAGAAGTTACAGTGCTGCATAATAGAAATGGCTGTGAAGTATTGAACTGAAGCCAACCCCACCACCACCCTGCAGAGAGTGACAGGCATTGGGGTGTGCCTTTGGGTCATCAGGCATAACAGCCACACCATTTCACCACACCCTACCCTGCAGACACTGACAAGTGTCACGGTGTGGTGCCTTGGGGTCTTTGGCTCTTATGCGCACCCCATTCCATCAGAAAATATGGTGAGATGGGTGCGGTATAGGAGAATGGGGTGAACTTTGGGGCTCAAGAGTCCAAGGCATACCTCAATGCCTCTCACTGGCTGCAGGATGTGGAATGGTATGAGCATTACAGGCAAGAATCCCAAGTCACACCCTTGATGCCTGTCATTCTGTACAGGCATTGGGGTGGGGCGTTATGGTTGGAAACCCTAATACCTCAGGCATTCGTTGGTATTTTCACTCCAAACTTTCAACATGTTTTTTTTGTGACCCCACCTCATGAACAGGAGGAATATCAGTTTGTTAGCCGAAAGCTGCTTATGCACAGCGACTACGGCATTTAGCACCACAGGTGCAAAAACATTCCGAACAGGATGTAAAAAATGACAGCTGTACTGTTCATGGGGAGGTGCAAAAATGGCAATGTTGCAAATCTACAGTAAAAATATTAAAAAAATGGTGAAGTCATGAGCGTACATAGAAACTGTGCAACGCACACCCATAATATAATTAGGTTGGGGATTTTTTACAGCAGATTGTCAACTCAGGCATTTTGGTGCCTCCGATCATGAACAGTGTCACTGTGATTTTCTTTATCTGTCCCGAACAATGATTTCCCACAGCGACCACGCATCTCTGTGCTGAAAGTGTGAAAACACACTTCAGCCATGTTGTGAAAAATGACAGCTGTACTGTTCATAAGGAAGTGTGGAAAAATGCCACTGGTGAAAATCTGGACTGAAAATATTACAAAGTCATGAACTTACGAGGGTGCGTGGAAACTGCGCAATGCTCACTCATAACACAGTAATTTTACGGACTTTTGTCACCAAATTTTCAACATAGCCATTTTAAGACCTCTGCTCATGAACAGTGTAATTCTGTGATTTTCTTAATCTGTCCCAAACATTGCTTTCACACCAACAGCACCATTTATGCGCTACATGTGTAAGAAAACACATTTTAGGCGACATATGAAAAATGGCAGTTGTACTGTTCATAAGGAAGTGTAATAAAATGGCAATGTTGAAAATCTGGAGTGAAAATATTAAATTCGCAAACTTACGAGCATGCATAGGAACTGCGCAACACATGCTCGTAAAACAGTCATTTTTAGGAATTTTTTCACCAAAATTTCAACATAGCCATTTTAAGACCTCTGCTCATGAACAGTGTCTCTCTGATTTTCTTAATGTGTCCCATACATTGATTTTTGCACATCAACTGCGCCATTGTGCGCTACATGGGCAGAAACACATTTTGGCCAAGATGTGAAAAATGACAGCTGTACTGCTCATAAGAAGGTGTGGTAAAATGGAAATGTTGAAAATCTGGAGTGAAAATATTGAAATTTCTCAAACTTACGAGCATACGTAGGAACTGTGCAATGCAAGCTCGTAAAACAGTCATTTTTAGGAATTTTTCCACCAAATTTTCAAAATAGTCTTTTTGAGAGCCCACCTTATGAACACTGGCAGTGTCGTTTCATTAATCGTTCTGGAAATGTGATTTTGCGCAGTGGCTGCAAAATCACCCTTCGGGCATGAGTAACGCCATGACAGTGCAAGAATTCATGAGGAGGGGTCCCAAAAACCCCATGTTGAAAATTTGGTGCAAAAATTCCAAAAAATGCCTGAGATATGCAATAAAGTTGAAAACCCTGTCTATCCCATTATACAGCTTACTGGCATTTCCTCAATTTGCGGTCGGCTTTGAAGAGTGCAGACATGTTCGAGTCCACGAATCATTGCGCCCGAGCTCCGGAGGTAAGTATGGGGTGAGGGGGAGTGTGAGAAGGCAGGGTGCGCAGTGGGTGGGTGCGGGTTGTGGGGGGTCAGGGAGACTGCGTGGGACCGTTTTTGCTTTTCAGGGTTTTTAAAAGACAATGTGGGACATTTGCCACACTGGGGTGGGCTCCCAGCATGACACAAGGACAGCTGGGGGGGCGTGAAGCAGGCGGAGGATTGGGCACCCCCGTCGGCCATAGCATCAGTTGCCACGCTGGGGTGGGCTCCCAGCGTGGCACCCAATACGTTCATGGGGGGGAGGACAGTGGAGCTGGCGGAGGATTGGGCACCCCCATTGGCTATACGATAACTTGCCACACTGGGATGGGCACCCGGCGTGGCATTTGGAAGGCTGGCTGTAGAGTGTGTGCATGGGGGGGAGGCAGCACGCAGTATGCGTGCGTGTGTATATGTGTGTGTGTGTGTGTGTGTGTGTGTGTGTGTGTGTAGGGGGAGCTGCGCATGAGCAGGCAATATCTTATCACTGCTCATTGAAGCATAGCTCCCCCTTTCAACTGTACGCCACTGCATTTTGGAGCTTGCCATAGACAGCTCCAGCATGCATTGGCAGACAGGGGCCATGCCTGCCAACACACTGACTGAATTGGAAAAGGGGGGTGACACACTTCCGAAAACTCGGATGATGGCACTATGTTTCTTGCACATGCGTGCAAGCAAACATAAAAAGAATGCAATCCTTGGTTCTGTGGAATTCAAAAGAAAGAAACTCAAATAAAACCAGGAAAGGAGGAAAAAATGAACAAATTGAAAAACAAAGAAAAGGTCATTGATGACACCATGATTAAGGAATTCTACAGGTTGGCTTGTTAGATTCACTATATGAGCTTAAAATTTAGAATACTACCTGTAGAAAAACACATATGGACATACATTGTTGGTGGGAAAAAAATCTGCAGAATTATAATGCAAACTGGATAATTACTGTACATAATCCAGTGGCATAAATAGCAAGATGCTTTATTTCCTCATTTCATAACTAAAGTTCTGCAGTCAGTGACTAAATAATGCAGTACGAGGTAAAAATGTGCTGTAAATTTGTGGAAGATTGGAATTTTGCCACAGGTAAAAGGGCGAAAAATTCTGTAAAATATTCAAAATTTCATGGAACTTCCAGAAAAGTGGAATTTGCAGCTTTGGCCCACCTCTACTTGGGAGGTTAAGTGACTTGTTTAGAGTCATACAGTATACAAGTGGTGGTTGTGGGATTCAAACTCAGGTCTGCTGGATGTGTCAAACTCATTCACAGTTTGTTATACTTACATAGAAACATAGAAATCAACAGCAGACAAGGACTGCTTGTTCCACCTAGTCTGCCCATTTTCCTTACCTATTGGAATATTGCAGACCCTATTTGATCTCTGACTTTCTTCCTCCTTTTCTTAACCACTGTGGTTCTCTTATGCCTATCTCATGCATTTTTTAATTACATTACCATTTTTGCCTCTTTTAACCTGTAAGCTGTGCTGCCAGCCCAAATAACACCAAATTAAATACTTTAATGTATGATTTTAAAAATATTGTACATTACCTACAGTGCAAATTATAAACAGTAAACATCCTTACATCATCATTTTTTTCACTAAAACTTGATTATCCGGCACTCTATCTACTTATTTTTTTCTTGCACCAAAGTAGGTGAATAAATATTGTTTATAGTAAGTACTGTTGTCCTATATGAAAGCCTATTGTATATATTTTCTATATGTTTTGGTGTATTCTGAGTTATTTTATCACCCTGTGCTTTAAGCTTACCTAGGATGTTCATGTTATACTGTTGTACTGACAATGTGTTTCTGTTATAGAAACATAGAAACATAGAATTTGACGGCAGATAAGGACCGCTTGGCCCACCTAGTCTGCCAATTTTCCTACCTAACAGATAAGCTGCAGATCCTAGTTAACCAACAGCTTACTTCCTCTTACCCGCCCCTAGGACTGCCTTATGCCTGTCCCATGAATTCTTGAAGTCCCCCACTGTTCTTGACTCCACTACCTCCTCAGGGAGGCTGTTCCATGCATCCACAACCCTCTCAGTGAAAAAATACTTCCTCACATTACCCCTGAGCTGTTCCCTCTATCTTCAAATTGTGCCCCCTTGTTCTTGCACATCTCTTTTTCTGGAAGATGCTACCCTCTTGGACTTTGTTAATTCCCTTGAGGTACTTGAAAGTTTCTATCATGTCCCCTCTTTCCCTTCTTTCCTCAAGAGTATACATATTAAGCTCCTTTAGTCTTTCTTCATATGTCTTCTGGTGCAGACCATGCACCGTTTTGGTTGCCCTCCTTTGGACAGCCTCCACTCTGTCTATGTCTTTGCGGAGATGGGGTCTCCAGAACTGCACACAGTACTCCAGATGGGGTCTCACCAACTGTCTGTACAGAGGGATAACAACTTCCTGTTTTCTACTATTGATGCCTCTTCCTATGCATCCCAGTATCCTCCCAGCCTTCCTTACTGCCTTCTCACATTGCTTGCCCACCTTTAGGTCATCTGATATAATTACCCCCAGGTCCCTTTCTATTTTTACTGTTGTCAGTATCTCACCCCCCATTGTGTACGCTTCCCCTGGGTTTTTGTTTCCCATGTGCATTACCTTGCACTTCTTTGCATTGAATCTGAGCTGCCATACATTTGACCATTCCACAAACTTGCCAAGTCCTTCTCATCCTTTCCACTCCATCTTGTGTATCAACCCTGTTGCAGATCTTTGTGTCATCTGCAAAGAGAAATACTTTTCCTTCCAGTTCCTCTGCAATGTCACTTATAAAGACATTAAAAAGGACTGGTCCCAGTACTGAACCCTGCGGTACCCCGCTAGTAACCCTCCTTTCTTCACTGTGTACTCCATTTACTACTACCCTTTGCGTCCTGTCGTCTAGCCAATTTTGTATCCAGGATACCACCTTGGGACCCATTCCAAGGCTGGCTATCTTGTGTATTAATCTTTTGTGTGGGACTGTATCAAATGCCTTGCTAAAATCTAGGTAGGCCATGTCCACAGCCCCTCCCTGGTCTACTACTTTGGTCACCCAGTCAAAGAAATCTATTAGATTCGTCTGATACAACCTTCCCATCATGAATCCATGCTGCCTTGGGTCCTGTGCCCCACTGGCCTCTAGGTACTCAACAATTCTTTCCTTCAGAAGTGATTTCGCCATTTTCCCTACCACTGAGGTCAAACTAACTGGTCTGTAGTTTCCTGCCTCTGTCCTGCTCCCACTTTTGTGAAGAGGGATCACATCTGCCCTCCTCCAGTCCTCAGGTACCACCCCATCCTCCCATGATTTGTAGAAGAGAGTAGTCAGCGATTTCACTAGTTCTACCCTTAGTTCTTTTAGAATTCTTGGGTGAATCCCATCAGGCCCCATTGCTTTGTCCACCTTCAATTTTATTAGTTCTTTTAGAACCCTTTCTTCTGTAAATGGACTGGTATCGACCCCCGTCTTCAGAGTCTTTCTCTTGTTTGGTTTAGGTAACTCCCCTCCTCTTTCTTTTGTGAATACTGAGCAGAAATATTGATTTCAGTATCCCTGCTTTCACTGTCACCCTCTACCCACATTCCCTCCCTTTATTAAGCTTCAGTATCCCTCCTTTGGTCTTTCTTTGCTCCCTAATGTACCTATAAAAGGTGTTATCCCCCTTCTTAACAGAATTGGCTATCCTTTCCTCAGTTTGGGCCTTTGCTATTCTGACTGCCTTCCCAGCCTCTTTCTGCTTTAACTGATAAAGTTCTCTGTCCTGCTCCTGCTGTGTTTCCTTATATTTTCTGAATGCTGTCCTTTTCTCCTTAACCTTCCCTGCCACTTCTTTTGTGAACTATAGCGTTTTTTTTCCTTCGTTGTGTTTTATTGATTTGCTTTACACAAAGGCTTGTTGCCTCTGTGATGGCTGTTTTGATCACTCCCCATTGTTCTTCCACCCCTCCTTCTTGCCTGTTTGCTAGTGCTTTTCTGAGGCACTCTCTCATTTTCCCAAAGTCAGCCCTCCTAAAGTCTAGTACTGTTGCTTTTGTATGGCTTGATTGTATGGCTGTGTTTATCGTGAACCACACTGTTTGGTGGTCGCTTGTTTCCAGATGGCTACCCACTTCTAAATCTGAGATTCTTTCTCCATCACCATTTGAAAGTACCAGGTCTAAGACTGCTCCCTCTTGAGTGGGTTCCAATACTAGCTGTCTGAGGCATGCTCCCTGTAGGGCATCAAGAATCACCCTGCTCTTCGATGTGCCTGCAGCAAAGGTGCTCCAGTTAACATCTGGCATATTCAGGTCCCCCATCAACAATATCTCCCCTTTTTCTGCCATTCTAAGAAAGCCTTCTATCATTTCCTTGTCCATTCCCTTCCCCTGAGATGGGGGTCTGTATACAACCCCATCGGATTGTGGTGCCATTTCCTGTCTCCAGGGTGACCCAAAGTGCCTCATCTGCTCCCTGTTTACTCTTTAGTTCTGTTGCTTTGATCCCTTCCTTTACATAGAGAGCTACTCCTCCTCCTCTTTTACCCTCCCTGTCCCTCCTGTAGATTGTGTATCCTGGTATGCTGACATCCCAGTCATGGTTCTCTGTGTACCATGTTTCTGTGATTGCCACAATATCCAGGCAACCCTCTTCCATCAAGGCCACTAGTTCAGGGAGCTTGTTACACAAACTACGGGCATTGGTACTCATCACCCTCCACTTTTTGATAGCCTTACCCCTTTTAGCCCCATTTCTGTCCTTACTGCCTTTGCCTTTTTTTACATTTAAATCTGTTCTGCTCCCTAATAACTTCTGTACCTTGGTGTTTACCTCACTAATCACCATGTTTTGTGGGGGGAGGCTCAGATTTCTCTGCTTCTTTTCAGTGCCTCCCACCTTGGCTAGTTTAAATGCTTGCCAATGAAGCATTTAAACCTCTCACCTAGGATCCTGGTTCCCCCCTGGACAGATGCAGACCATCACACCAGTATAGGTCTGCATCCCTCCAGGTGGCTCCCCAGTCCCCAATGAAGCCAAACCCTGAGCTCCACACCAGTTTTCAACCACTCATTGAATTCTCTGGGTGAGAAGTGCCCTAAAGATTTCCTTGCCATAGACAGGCAGCACCTCCAGAAGGTTACCAGATGCGCTACTGTCTAAGGCCCCTTCAAACCTCTACAAACTCCTCTTGCACTGCTCTGATCCCATTCCCTAGCCAGGTCATTTGTCCCTGGGTGGACAGTGACATCAACTCCCCTCCTCGTGCAGCTCTCCCACGATCCTGAGGACTCCTCCAAGCTGTGGCGCCAGGAAGGCACCTTACCTCCTCTCCTTCTCTTCCCATTTCTACCCCCACACCTGAGTCCCCCACCAGGAGTTGTTTCCTTCCCCTGTGGAGTCCCATGCCACCCTCCTTTGGGTCTCCTTTGTGAAGGTTCCCAGCATCCTCCTTGGTCTCCACTGCAGGTGCCACCATAGAGGAACCACTATCCACCAGAAGAGAAAATGAATTGTGGAGAGATACAGCTGGAGGGATGCAACTCTGTTCCACCACCCTCTCCCTCCCTGAGCCCACCCTGGTCCAGCCTCTCCTCTTTCTTGGCAACCTCTGAGGTAGTGGCATTGGCCCTGGTGGTCCCTGGGTGGGGGTGGAGGTTTTCTCAAATCCTAGCCAGGTCAGCCTGGAGGTGAGCAACCTCCTCTCTCAGACCAGAGAGGTGCCTGCAAATAGGGCAGCATCACAGCCTCCAGAATGTCTCCCGGAACACTGCCGCCCCACAGCCATTTGCACTGCACCACTCCTATCATGTCTTATTTTGTGTCCCCTCTACTGTTTCTCTGAATGCTTACTCTCTCTTCTCCTTACAACTCTCACTCTTCCTGTTCTGGGACAGCAACTTCCTATCTTCTTCAGTAGCCTCCTTCTTCCTTACTCAATATCAGACCACCAGCAGCTGGGGGGGGGGAGAGTGAGCTACTTTTTCTACTTTAGGGTTGACAAAACCAATGTTTCTCTATGATCCTTTCCTTCCTACTGTCAAACAGGAAGTTCCTGTTGACAGTCAAATCCAGTGGCTATAAAAGTAGAACTGGCTTTGGGTGGATGGGATGGAGGGCAGTTAGTAAGAAAAAAGGCTAGCAACAGGAAGTTGTAATTTGACTCACCTGCTTTTATAGTGTCTAAACCAAACCCCCCAGGTAAGCTTTCTTTCCTCCTACTGGTTTAGCAAAGTCAGTTGATACAGTACCCTTCACTGCATAGAATACACACTGACCTTCTTTCTTTTCTTTCTTTTTTTAACCCTAAATAAGTCCCCTTCTACTTCTAATAAAGTTATCTGTCTACTTAATCTTTTAAATTAAGAAGAAAATGTAGCTTCTTTTAGTTAGCTGCTTTCTGCTCTACAAGCAAGGCTAGCAACAGGAAGTTGTAATTTGACTCACCTGCTTTTATACTGTCTAAACCACACCCCCAGGTAAGCTCTCTTTCCTCCTACTGATTTAGCAAAGTCAGCTGATACAGTATACACACCGACCTTCTTTCTTTTCTTTCTTTTTTTTAACCCTAAATAAGTCCCCTTCTACTTCTAATAAAGTTATCTGTCTACTTAACAGACACTGACTCCTGCTGAGTTATACATTTTAAATTAAGAAGAAAATGTAGCTTCTTTTAGTTATGCTGCTGTATTGCTTATATGTATTCACCCAGGCCCACCTTGCAAATGAGCTCACTGAATGATGTTCCACCTGGTTAAATAAAGATTGATTGATTGATTGAATAATTGACATAACACTGTAAATAACTTTATCAGGCTTCATTATTCTACATCCAGAAACAGACAACTTGTGTTGATTCTGGATTTATTTGTTATTGATTTTACTGTGGCTCACTAAACAGAAACTAGTTAGCACTGTATGATGCAGATGTTTTCAAATTTTAGAAGACAGGCAACACATTGATCAATTTAGTATCCATTTTAGGAACACAAGCTTTCTTTCATATTGAAAATATATTCCAGTGGTAGTTTATTCATTTAGCAGTTTATGTTGGCTAAGATATGCTGTGGAAAACAGTAAAAGATTTAACGTGGAACACTTATGGTCTATAGTACAACTGCTGCAATTTTCATGCAACTTTTGCAAAAAATCTCTGCCATTTTGGGTAATTTTTTCTGCAGTTTTCCAGTGACCCTGCTCATCTCTCAGGGACGAACCTTGTTCACAGGGATATACTCTAATCAGGCTGAAACCACCCATCATTCAGTTGGCTATCAGCTTTTTCTCCAACATTTTCCCTACTTCTCCCCAGTTGGGGGCAATGCCTTTGTCAGCCTTGCACAACCACAGCATCCCCTTTAGCAGAAGAAAGCTCCTTGGCCCAAATAGCAGCAGTTGCTGTGTTGCTGGAACCCACCAACCAACCTCCCCAACTCAGATGTACTGCTGAGTGGTAGCTCTCTGCCATGGCCTGCCTCCCAATGTGGCTTCACGGGCTTGCTTCTAAACTGAAGTCATCAGTATGGCAGTGCATCATTGTTCTGCTGGGCAATGATCATGGTCTTAAAGTCTAATATTTAGGGTCAATGAGCCTAGCAAAATTGGTCATATTATATTCTCTAGGTTTAAAGTTATAGTGGCTTAAAATTCTCCAGTTAACATAAATGTGAAATGTAATTTTAAAACTTCCAAACATTTGGAGGCTTATAATTCAGTCTCTTTGAAAGACAGAGATCTGAAACTTGATACATTTCTGTATAGACTATGGTAAAGTCATTAACCCCCAATTCAGTTCAATGAGAATAAACATATTTTAAATTCGATGAAAATAACTGAAATCACAAAACTGGTGAAAGTTCATGAATGTTTTTGTGGAAAACAAACAAAAGGAAAATCAGAATTTCAGAGCCAGAAGATAACATTTGCCCAGTCCTAGCTTGTACATGAGTAATGTCTAAGTGAATCTTTCCTTTGTCACCATTTTTTGTACCTCTTATAACATGTTTCTATTAATTCTTTGCAGTATTTTGCTTAGAAGGTATCATAAACGTTCTTGCCTGTGGTTTGTGCGGGCAAGGACACCATATTTACTGCAGGTTCTGGCAACTTTCTTTAAGTATTCATGATTGTGATGTTTATTTTTTATCTGGTTCAGGACTAGCTCTTGGGGTCCTTATGTTGACTGTGATGCACAGATTGGGCATTCAGTGGTTGGGGTGTTGTGGTGACAGGGGTTGTAGGGCTTTCATTTTTACTGGTTAGGAAAATAGTAACTTGGTCTTTGGTTGGCTGCATGTATGATGATGTATGGTTGCAGAGATTGTATGTGTCAAAGTAAAATTTCTTTTCAGTGATTTTTTATTAGCTAGAGAGATGTCTCTTGTGTGCAGGAAATTGAGCCACAATGTTTGAGTGAATGTTAGCATGGTACCAGATTGTCTTTGGGGGCTGTGCAAATTCTGAGTAGTTGTTTGGGTTAATAAGGACAAAGTGTTAGGGCTTTTCAATGGAGATTGTCTTGGAGCCATAGTGACTGTGCCCCTGTGGTACGTACTGACATTTATTTTGTTTCTGGAATCTTGGTTCCCTAATGTTTTGGTGACTTTTCATGTTATGAATGGGTTTCAAATGGCCATGGACATCAAAGGCTGCATGTTGGTTGAGTCAGGCATGGTGCCACCATTTTGGTGGCTTTGGGGGTTAAATGTAAAATTGTTTTGGAACAGTAGTTGGGAGACTCATGTTTTGGGTATTGGATGGCTTTGGATAATATGCCTTTGTTTCCCATGATGTGGGCAATGATACCATCATGTTTTTGTGACTGAGGGCCTCTCACTAGAGAGTTGTCATAGAGGAGAAATTGATATATGATTGTGATGGTGATGGAATGAATTACTACTGTGTTATTCAGTCACTAGGGTGTCTTGGGGGAAACGCGACCTGATATTGCAGTGTTTGGGGGAGGGGGTCTTTCAACACAGTGACAGCACATTTGTGGAAATTGTGGCTAGTATGGGTGTGGTCTGTGACTGGAGGCTGCGTTTCTGTGTGTTTACGGTGTTCATGATCCGATAGTGGTAAGTATTGGGGATAGAGTGAATTGTTAGGTGTTGCTGCATTCACAAAGAAGATAAGCACAACATCAGCATTAATCAGTTATGGACTGCATGGCTTAAATGTTTAACACAATAACTTTTATTACAAGTAACAAATAAACCACACCATAACCAAGTGTGCACTTGACACATTTCAGAATTACTTTCCTTTGTCAAAAGCTGACACTAATCATTTAATTGCCACCATAAATTTAAAAAATAAATTATATCACAAATAGAGATGCAAAATGAAATTCTGCCTGTGAAATTGCAATGAAATCGGCATTTTCGCAAAAATGAAAATGCGGCATGATTTTGCAATTTCTCCCCCATTTTTACCCTCTGAGCAGGCCACCAACAATGGTGAAATTTCACCTGTGAGTGGCAAATATCTGCCAAAATTGGTGAAATTTCACCGACTTGGGGGCGAAATTTTGCTCACAGACGTGGGTGAAATTTCACATTTCGCCCAGCAAAATATTTCATGTAATGTGCTAACTCAATGAAATATTTTGCTAGGTGAAATATTCCAGTTTCGCACAACACTAATAACAAACTACATTGTAAAATCATTGGTTTAGCCATAATTAGTCTAACTGAAATGGTAATTGATAGTATTTCATTAATGACCACAGGTTCATTCATAAAAACCATTCCAAGAGGCATAGCATATGGAGAGTAACAATGCATGGGGGGGGGATGGAGGGAAGAGGAATTATTACTGCACTTTACATAGTTATATGAATGCTAAAAGCACTATTCTTAAAGTGCAAAAAAGATTATAACATTAGTGCAAACCATATTTTATATTAAAAATGCATATATTAAAGTGCATGGAGATTCAAAGTGCTAATAATGGACAGCTAGAGCAAGAATTCATCTCTCTTCCAAATAGGGTTTAAGCTCAAAACCCTCAATGAGATTTTTTTTTTGCAGTTAATCTTTTTATTAATGGTTCATCACACCTGTCGCAGCAGGTCATACACCAAGCAATAACAGTATACTAATACAGTATTACAAACAATATCTAATAGACTGGTTGTTATCCAATATACATATTCAGGCACCACAGTATTTCAGTCTGCATGTGATAGGCTATTTACTTCAGGGGGGCTTTAATAACTCTTTTGCATTTGGTATCAGTGGTACAAATTGGGATTGTATAACCTGACCTATGTATGGTGCCCATATTTCCATAAACGCTGCCCTCGTTTTTTTTGCATAGTGAATTAGGAGAGTGTGGGCAACTAATGAATCCATAGCGGCTAGCCAATCTTGGAATGATGGGAGGTATGATGTTCTCCATTTCCTAAGCATAAGTTGAAAAAGCTCGACTGATGCTTGGATGAGCCATAACGATTGAGCTTGGGACACTGACCTTACCTGCGATGTTCAACCCAGTAACCAGAAAGAAGGTGAGTGAGGTAAGTAAATGGCTAGGGTACTCGAGCAAAAATGTATTACTTTTCCCCATAAGGGTTGAAGGGATTTACAACTCCACAAAATGTGAAGTAAATCTGCTGCAGGTGACTGGCATCTCCAGCAAAGGTCGTGAGGTGTCAGTCCCATTTTGTAAAGTTGTAAAGGGGTTCTATACCACAGATGAATGATCTTATTTTTTATAAGGAGACTTCTCTGATCTATACAGGCCTTATGGGCAATCTTCCAACAGTTGGACCACTCGTGTAGAGTAATTGTAATATTCAACATCTTTTCCCATCTTATCTTGGCCGCTAAGGAAGGGTCTGGTAAAACATCCCTGATCCAACCTTGGATCCTGCCTGCTAACCCCTTATTTTGATGTGACCACAGGGATAACGGAAGCTTTTCCTTGAGGGGCCCAACCCATGTCCCACACATCACACATGAACACTTAGATCTTATCCAAGTGTTGTATAAACTACGAAGTTGCAAGTACTGCCAAAAGCAATCACATGGCAGAGAGTGGGAGTCTCTCAATTGTTGAAAGGACAAAGACATCTTCTCGTCATCCAGAAGTAGATCATGAAATGTGAATATCTGACAGTTTCTCCAAACTGGCCAGTCAAAGGATTTCTGATCTATTTTTAGATAAGGATTGTTCCACAATGAGGTATGTAGCCCAATACTCAAGCACCTGTGACTGCTTTTCTCTAAGATCTGCCAAGCTTGAAGGCTGGATTTAATAGTTAACCATTCCTGCACAGCACTAGGACAAAAGTGACCCAGAAAGCAAAGTGGGGAGATATTTTCCAAAGCAGCCCTTTCTATTTCTACCCATGCAGAAAAGGACTGGGAGTGCCTATTTAGACTCTTACAAACTTTGGCTATCTGGAAAGCCTGTGAGTATCTATTAAAATTGGGAAGATTCTATCCCCCTCTATTCCAATGGGCTCCCAGCTTAGCTTTGCTGTATTGAGGTTTTTTGGTCCCCCATAGAAAATGACTCATAAGTGTGTTAAGCTTCTGTATCCAAATTTTGGGGATATTTATGGGGAGGTGGGCTAGCAGATAGAACACTTTGGGGGCGAACATCATTTTTAGGGCTACAATCTTCCCTGCCATCTATAAGTGTAACTGCTCCCACCGTGTGATACTGTTGGACAGATGCATCCATATCGGCATGAAGTTTTTATGTATCATGGAGGAGACATCGGCTGATAAAATAATCCCTAAATATTTAATATCTTGATCAGCCCACTTTAAACCTAGGTTTTTAATTTTCTCGCTAGATGTGAGGGAGTTAAGCGGTAACACCTCCGACTTTGATTTGTTGATCTGGAGACCAGATATGTTGCCAAATTCCACAAGAGTGTCCATAATAAAAGGCATACTCTCATGGACATCTCCTGTTAGAATCAGTCATCCGCATATGCTTTTGTGTAATACTCCTGGTTTCCCATTTTAATGCTGCGTATTTTAGGGTGAATACGTATAGCAGCTGACAGTGGTTCCATTGCCAAAACAAAGAGTAGAGGTGAGAGGGGGCAACCCTGTCTGGTGCCCCTATAAAGCTGAAAAAGGGGCGGACAGAGTAGAATTAGTAAGTATTTTGCCTACTGGTGCTTGATATAAGGTACGTATCCAGGAGGAGAAATATGACCCTATGTTAAACTGCTTCAAGACCGCGTGCAAATATTCCCACTCTACCGAGTCGAAGGCTTTTTCAAAATCAATCGTGATTAATGCAGCTGGAGTGGGGAGTTTCGATGCTGCTTGAATCAGTGTAACCAAGGCTCTGATATGGTCCGAGCTGTGATGACCCTTAATAAATCCCACTTGAGAAGGGTGTACAATTTCCGGTAGTACCTTCTCCCTTCTTGCTGCCAATGCCTTGGTCAAAATTTTTGCATCCGCATTAATTAATGAGATTGGTCAATAATTACTGGGAAATGAGGGGTCCTTTCCCTCTTTCGGGAGGACAGTAATCACTGCCTCGCTCATGGATTTGGGGAGTTCACCCTTCCCTTGGGCTTCGTTTAACATATCCATGAAAGGGGTTATTATATCATGATGTGCTATTTTATAATAATCAGCCGGGTATCCATTCCCACCCGAGGCCTTGTGGGGAGGCCATGCTCAGAATTGCCCTGCTCACCTCCTCCTTAGACAGCAGGGCATCTAGGTCTAGTTTATGGGACTCCATCAAGGTGGGCAGAGGCAAGCGATCCATGAATTTATGATATTTTCCCTGATCCCATTTCACATGGGATGTATATAAATTTTGATAGACTAGAACCATGGATTCATTAATTTCTTTTTGAGAGTATGCCATTGACCCCCCCTGAGTTATGAAGACCCAAAATATGCCTATCCGCCTGCCTTCTCTTTAGTCTATAGGCAAGAAGCTTGCCTGCTTTCTCTCTGTCTGCTTGATATTTGTGTTGAGCACGTCTTATATTCAATTCAGCCCTTCTGGACATTAGTGTGTTAAGTTGTAGCCTAACCCTGGTCAGTTCTGCCCGTAAGCAGTTGCTCTTGAGCCTCCCCAGGTTTCTCTTATATTCTGCCTCCAATTGCTTCAACTTTTCCTCTAATTGTACCATCTCACTTTCCCTTTGTTTTCTATGATAATTGGTAAAACTTATAATTTGACCCCTCATCGTGACTTTATATGCCTCCCATATCACTGCTACCGAGGAGGACCCTGCCGGATTTGACTGAAAAAACTTCTTTGTTTCCTCATGGACTAAAATTTGAAAATCTGCATCCACCAAGAGGAGGGGATCCAACCGCCAAGTTGCAGATTTGGTTGAGGTGGGTGGGGACATATTTACCTTTAAAAGCAGTGGTGCATGGTCAGACAAATGTACGGGCTCTATATGAGTGTCTATAGTCTGTGCTGACATAGTTTCAGACGTGAACCAATAGTCTAGTCTACTTGCCATGGCTTTAGCTGCCGAAAAGTAAGCGTAGTCTCTGCCTGTTGGGTGCTGTAGCCTCCAGATATTGGCAAGACTATGTAATGAAAGCATGTCTTGAAGGGCTTTATGAGATCTAGTGTGGGTTTCTTGTTTGTAGTTTGAGTGATCTAGGAGGTAAACCATTGTTAAATTATAGTCTCCCTCAATTATTATCCCTGGATTATCCATAGTCAAATCCAGTATTTGTTGGGATATCGCATTAAAAAACTCTGGGGCATCTTCATTGGGGGCATAAATATTAACTAGTAAGACGGGACCCACTGGTGTTGCCATCTTAACCAGGACCCATCTGCCTTCTTTGTCCGATTTCTGGAGTGTTATTTCCCATTTCAGTTGTTTGTGAAATAGGATAGATACCCCTCTTTTAGTCCTTCCCTGAGATACTATGAACTTCCCTTCCCACCCATTCTCTAACTAGTTTCTTGGATTCTCTGTGACTTAGTTTGGTCTCCTGAAGAAACACTATATGGCTCTTAATTTTCCGAAGTCTTGTCAAAATCTTACTTCTTTTATTTGGGGAATTTAGTCCCCTAACATTCCAAGAGGTCAGGGTAATATCCG
Source organism: Neoceratodus forsteri (assembly GCA_016271365.2). Lineage (NCBI taxonomy): Eukaryota > Metazoa > Chordata > Ceratodontiformes > Ceratodontidae > Neoceratodus > Neoceratodus forsteri. The sequence continues at coordinate 742,265,498 of CM028133.1, read as the reverse complement.
CTAAACTATCCATTGTTCTTGTATTTTTCCACGATACTGAAATTTCTGGTCACCACATAGCCCACCATACTGACTAACCTCAAAAACACCCCACCCCTTCCATATAGAGCCTTCCCTTCTGTGTGTGCCTTTACAAATTCAAATCCCTGCTGCTGCTTGTTGTCACTTAGTTGTTGTTCCCTCTTAACTACAGAGAGGCCCTGCCCTATTCTTATGCCCCTCCACAGAACCCCACCATTCCTGAACAGTATAATGACATCCATAGATAAATTGTGATGGGGTACCTCCCAAGGCACCATTGTGCTGTTTGAAGCCTGTAATGTAGGTGGTGCACTGTATCTGGAGCGGGAAGACATCAAGTGTCCCAAGTTCCCAGAGCACCCCTCTGGAGGCAATGCCAAAAGCAGCAACTTAACAGACATTTCTACAGTAGAGAAAAAAAAAGATAAAAAAAACCTTCTATTGTGCTCCAATCTCTCTCGGAGGGGGGTCCCCTTTTCATCAGGATTCCAACTACTCTTCCCCAACACCAGATACATAAGAGATCCTAATTAACAACTACCTCAAAAGCCAGAACAGGCTTTCCCCTGTACAGAGGCCTGGTACACAGTTTGCATACAAGTAAATTCTAAACATTGTCTACAACATTTAAACATTAAGAAAGAAGTGTATATAGTGAACATTAACCATCCAGCTTGAGCTTAGGACCAGTATCTATAGCCATTCATTGAACTTTATATATAATTCTGGCAAGCGACTGCGAGTCATAGGTAGCATTTATATAGGAAATGTGCCAAGCAGCCCTAAAAAACCTCCTCAGGTGCCTATAGCACACCTGCTGTGACAGAGAGGTCAGCTCCATCTCCATATGAACCCAGCCACCGTCCCAAATGCCCCTGATAGTATCCAATCAAGATTAGTTTTACCCTTCCCAGTTCAGTAATCTAAGAGGGTGCTACAGTACCAATAGGGTCAACAGAGGCTGCAAACAGGGCCTCCAGGCTTTTGGCCGAGTTTTCATCCTCCTCGGTCTCCACAATAGGATTGCAATCAGCCCAGTCACCTGACATTGGGCACCAATCCTCCAAGTCGGCTCATGTCTCTCCAGATTGTTGGGGCACCTCAGAAATGTCCACCTCGGAAGGAAGGAGATCGGTTAATGGCTCATACCTGTTATTTAATTTAACTGGAGTGTCCCCCAGAGAGCAGCTGCTCATGTCTGACTGTAAATATCTCCTCTGCTGGCTCCTCGACCGATCTCTCATCGCAGAAGACTTCTCAACTGTTGTTGGCTTCTTCTTTGATCGGGCTCTCGATATCTGGTAACAGGACTAATTGCTGTTCTTGTTCGGGGGATTTGGCTTATTGTCCTGTTTTTGACCTGCCTGGCTCACTTCCATCTTGGATGGTCAGTCCCCTACCAATTGAGAAGTATATTGAACAGTGGGCTCCTGAGTGACTTGAATATCTTTTAGGAACTGCTCCGCTGCAGTAGGGCTTTCAAATGACATATATTCACCTTTATAGAAAATCCGTAGCGTTGCAGGATAGCGCAGTGAAGTTGGTATGTTCAGCTTATACAGCTGCTGCTTCACCCCTCCGTAACCCCTTCTTCGGTTGGAGAGATCTTGGGAGAAGTCCTGATATAGCTGAATATGCAAGCCATGCCACAAGAAGGAACCTTGCTCCCTTGCCCTTCATAAATAGTACTCTTTTTTGGGAAACCTTAAAAACTTACACAGTATAGGCCTGGGTCTCTCCCCTTGTTTTGGGCGGGGGGCCAGTGAGCAATGTGCCCGTTCAATCTCCAGAGGGCTGCAGTTGTTATCTTGAATGAGCTCTGGAAGGAATACTCTGAGAAACATGCCCATATCTTTACCTTTGGTCCCCTCCAGTACACCCACAATCCTTAAATTCTTCCTTCTAGCCCAGTTTTCTAAGTCGTCCACTTTGTTCAATAAATATTAGAGCTTTTTATGATGGTTTTCTCCTGGTCCTGTACTATATTGTGTAAATGTTGATACTTGTGTTCTGTGTGGGCCACCCGAGTAGCTAAGTTGGAGAGATCTTGGCTGGTTTTGTTTGCAGTTTGCTTCAGATCTGCAGTGTCCAGTAATATTTGGTCGAGTTTGGCCATTACCACGGCCATATTAATGTCCGCATTACTCATCGATTCCATTCACCCTACGCTGTTCCTGTGCCTCCTATGGCCACAATTCCCCTGAAATGTACTACTACCAGTGCAGGATTCGCAAGGCCTGCCCTTTCGGGATGCACCGCTTCTTTATAGTTTAGCAATGCTCTTTTAGACACTACCATTTTAACCAGCACCCAGACTTGTCACTTTAGCTCACCGATATCAGCCGTTCTGACAATGTTGGGTGTTTTTTTTTTTTTTTGCACTCTCGGGCCGTCTGGCAATACCAACGCCGCCTCCTTGATTGCTTTCCCCAAGGGGGAACTACTCCCAGAGCTGGATACACCGGGCCCTGTCGATTAGAAGTAGGCAGACTTTTTAGGTTCATCTTTACTTTCAGGCAATGCCGAACAGAGTAAAAGTCACACCAGATGAAAGCTCAGGCTCTCCTCTTTCGCTCTTGCCTATTGATGATCTCTTTCATCAGCCGAGAATAAACAGATTCGGGAAAAACAACTACCCCTGAGAGAGCGCTAAAGACTTATGCTGCCACCATCATGCCGTTAGGCTCTGCCTTCCGAGATTCATTTTTTTAGATCCTGAAGTGTTAGGATCCAAAAAGTCTCTCTTTTTAAAAGGAGATTATCAAAATGTTACCCTCTGGGGTTGCGACTGACTTTATCAATTATAGTGAACTTGAATACATGCTCAGTGCTGGTAGGGGATTCATCTATATGTACAACTGTAGTGATATTCAGTGATGATAGCGACTGTAAATGAGCAACTGTCAAAACAGCGACTCATTTATAGAGCTATCCTTTTGGGCTACCCAGTAACATGCCTACTAGTGTAGGGAGGTTGACTGGAAGGGGAGGGAAAGGGAGACATTTTGAATCTTTACTCTTCTGGCTCTAAAAAACTGGGTCTCAATTAGAGTTTTGACCTTAAACCCTATTTGTAAGAGAGAGATTAATTTTTCCTCTAGCTGTCCATTAGTAGCACTTTAAGTCTCCATGCACTTTAATGTATGCATTTTTAATAAAAAATATAGTTTGTCATAATGTTATAAGGTTTTTTTGCACTTTACTAATGGTGTTTTTAGCATTCATATAACTATGTAAAGTGTTGTAATAATTCCTCTTCTGCCCTTTCCCTCTCCCCCCCACCCCATGTGTTATTACTCTTTCTATGCTATGCCTCTTGGAATATTTATGAATGAACCTGTGGACATTAATGAAATAATATCAATTGCCATTGCCATTCCAGTACTACTAATTAAGGCTAAACCAATGATGTTAAAATGCAGTTTATGATGTCATTTATGATGTCATTTTTTTTTGTATTTATGGAGGCAGTTAGATGATGTATGTCAGCTTTTTCAAACAGAAAAGTAATTCCGAAACATTTCAGGAGCACACTTGGTTATGCTGTGGTTTATTTGTTACTTGCAATAAAAGTTATCGTTTTAAACTTGGAAGTAATGGAGTCCATAGTTGATAAATGCTGATGGTGTGCTTATCTTCTTTGTGAATGTTGTACTGGACAGCTTGATTTAAGCACCATTATCCTTGTGTGCACTTTTTCTGTGACTGAGAATTGTTAGATTTTTTTTGTAGTAGTTGTGGCTTCATAATGTTTTGTGTCTGGGGTACTTGGAGACTTGTGACAGTATGTTTTGGAGACTTGGAGTCAGCGTATGGTGTGTTGCTAGACATGGTGATGTGTTATTTGAGTGGCTCAGAACTGGTGGGTTCTGTGGTGCTTGGAGTCTGATAATGGTGAGATCTGCAGTTGGGATGGGTCCTTATGATGATGGATTTGCAGTTTTTAGGGCTTGATTCAGGAGTGTCTGGGAGGATTAGATCTTGGTACTGAGGTAGCTGCTGAAACAAAGACCTGATCAAATGAGTCTGGGGGGGGGCTTGGAGACTGGTGCCAGGGTGTCTGGGTGCATGGGGACATGGTAAAGGGATGTTTGTGGTACTTGATGACAGATGATGACTTTATTTGGTGGCTTTGGTTGTGTTACTCTGTGCTTGTGGGGTTGAGGAGATAATGGAGGTGAGTTTGTGGGGCTTCTGACATGTGTACATAGTGATTGTTGTATTTTGGGCTTTGTAATATAGTTTTGATTGGCTCAGGCCTTGTGATATATGATGGGGAGGTTTGGAGCCTGTTAAAGGTGTGTTTTTGGAATTTAGTGTCTGTTTATGTGTTCTTTTGGTGGCTCAGTGTTGGGGTACTTTATGAGGCTTAGTGCTTCATAACAAAGTGTTTCGGGTGGGTGACTGAGGCCATGTGATAATTAGAGGTGCAGCAAAGTTTAAATTCACTTGCGAAGTTAACTCAAAGTGGACAACTTCAAATTCAACGGTCGAAATCTGCCTGTAATGGACTTTGCATTATGCACTTCAAGTTCACATTGCATTACTGTTTGAGAAGGTGAAACTGGTTAGAAATAGCCCACAGATCACATGTCTAACTGTCTGCAGGTCACATGATGCAAGCAGGCAGTTAATTAGGCAGTACGTCAGTGAATTAGTTTCACGTTCTCTTGAGAAGGAGCTGTGTAGTCACTATTGTGTGTGTGTGTATGTGTGTGTGTGTGTGTGTGTGTGTGTGTGTGTGGAGTCTGTGGACAGTGTGCTTTGCTGGATTAAATCTTCTGGATATTGAGCTTTTTTGTGCTTTTAAGTTTTTGGAGTGTGTTGGTTGAGTTTTTTTGAAAACTTTGTTTAGTTAAAAAAGGTTGTTTATTTTGGTTACTTTGTTTTAGTTAGTGTAGTTCTTTTGCTAGTATTTCTACCAGTATTTTTTTGAGTTTTGATTTACGTTCATCTTTACTTAACATGGAGAGAGGTGGACAAAGTGATGAGCAGCTGAGGCCCCGAATGTGCGGCAGCCTGGGGCAACCATTTGGCCTTAACAGCAGTCCTCTTTTTACCATGACCGTGAGTGTTCCCTTACAGGCACTGCAGCACAATAGTGACCGTGTGATGCCAGAAGCAGCAGCAGCTGCTGCTAGTGTTTCAGTCACTGCCAGCCCTCTAGCACTGGAACAGAAGCAGCAACCACAACAGCAGCAGCAGCAGTAACCACAGCAGCAGCAGCTTGTTGCCCCTTCACCAGCTGCAGCACAGCAGGTGATATTATGTGGTGCCCCCCCACAGCCTGTGTCTGGTCCTCCCTGCAGCTCTCCCATCTAGCAGTTTTTTTATCTGCCTCCCTGGTGACCCGAAGGTAGTGATGTGTAAGCTGTGTGATGCACTTGTACGCCGGGGGCACAAGGGAGGTCACTTGGGCAGAAATAGGCTGTTGGTTAACAAGGATCTGCAGCTTATCCAATAGGTAGGGAAATGGGCAGACTACGTGGGCCAAGCGGTCCTTATCTGCAGTCAAATTTTATGTTTCTATGAGTGGTCAGTGAACGCACCTTTTAGGGCACCACTGTGCCGGGTGAGAAGCAAAGCTACAGGAGGTACCAGCCACTCCTACAGCCAAAGCTGATAAAGTGGTACAGCGTCCACCTGAGCGGTGCCACAGACAAATGGCCATGGCAGCAGAAGTGGTGACTCCCGGAGCTGCCGGCGAGTGAAACCCCTCACAACAGCCTGCCACACAGGCTGATCTGGCTGTGCTGTGGGCAGAGATTGAAGCCATAAAAGATTTTGTGGAGGGTGTAGTGTAGCAGCTCAATTGGATATAGGGTCAAAATGCAGAGAAAATCCAATTGTAAACAACAATTACTGGTGGTCAGCCCCAATCCCCACCGGCCCAGTAAACAAATATATTTTCAGAAAATCCCCACGTCCATAAATCTGTTCTCTGCTTTTCCTTTTTTTCCTTCAGCAATAATTTTTTTATTACAGCCTAAGTATGTAATTTATGCTCAATTTTAATGTTTTCTTCCTTATATTAATTTTGTTAATCCTGTATTTCCTCATGCTCATAATAGTAAATCCTCTTCCCCACCTCCCTCAAATGCCCTCACCCCATTCTGCTTTCCACAATAGAAATGTTTTTGTTCTTACTCCGTACTTTATTTTATGTAATAAGTCATGTGGTTGCCAGCTGTGCATACACTGCGTGCTTTTATATTACTTTAAATTGTGGTGCCAAAATGCCCTCTCAAGGACATTTGCATTTCATCATGCATTGCTGCACCACAGTTTCACCTGTAATGAAAGCACGCAGTGTCCGCCATTTTGCTGACCCTCGGTCATGTAAAAAATAAACTAAATTAAGTCACAACTCCTAAAATACTTGTTATTTTTCTAATCATTTTTACCGGGGATTATTATTCACATGTGGACTGGACACTAATACTGCATGCTAAATAATGTAGCATGATATCAGTATAATCCAGCCACATTCATAATATAATAAATTATGGTGGGTGGTTGACTGTCATGGTAGGTGACTTTATGGTATTTTGATTGTAGTTGTCGTGGCCTGTGGGTATGTATACTATGAAAATGTACGGTATGTAGCACATTAAACAGTAATCAAAAATTAAAACAGCATGACAATTGAAGCATCAGTGCAAGAATGTAGTTACAATTTTAACCAATACTTTTTTATTCTATTTTACATTGCCCCTTATCTAATAACTTGTGTATATGCATATGCTACTCTTCTTTCAACAATGTATATTATTCTGCATTATTCTATTTTGTAAATGAGAATAATACAAGCAGTGTTCTTGTAATGTTACTGTGACCATGTTTTCCTCAGTATTCCCAGCTGTTTTTGAACATATACGGTACCATTATATCATGTAGCATTGTCAACTGCATGTGACATCATTGGGTCACAACAGAACTGAATTTAAATAGTTGCTGTCCAAAAGCATGTGAGAATACTGATCCCAATCTGGTGCAAGGCTGATTAAAATGAGTGCTCCTTTTAATACTTCTGATTCCAAAAAAATGTAGTGCTACATACTTAAATTGTTGAAAGAAGGGTATCATTCATATACACAATTTATTAGATTTGGTGGCAATGTAAAATAGAATAAAAAAGTATTGGTCAGAACTGTAACTGCATTCTTGCACTGATGCTTTCATTGTCAGGCTTTATTACTTTTTTGATACTGTTTATTGTATTAAAGTTTTGTAGTATACATACTAACAACAACTACAATCTAAATACCCTAAAGTCACCTGAAGTCACCTACCATGGCAACCCCCTCCAACCATAACTTCCTATCTTCTGAATGTTGCCGGCTTATAGTATACATCATTTAGCATGCAGTATTAGTGTCCTGTCCAGATGTGAATAATAATCCCCTGAAAAAATGATGATAAAATTAATAAGGATTTCATGACGCTCATAATTTTAAATCCCCAGCTCACCCTAATGTTCCACTCCCTATTATGGTTTCCACAACAGAAACAATTATTTTCTTATTACTTTCTTTATTTTATTTTTGTAAAGGTCCCATGGTCATCAACTTTTTGGATGCTGTGTGCTTTCATTTGCTTTGCATTTGCGGCACAGAATCGCACTCTGTTGTACACTTTCATTGAAGCTGGCGGTGTGTCACCTTAATGTCACCTGTAGTGAGAACATCCAGTGTCTGCAATTTTACAGACTCAGCTATGACCTATGAAAAATAAAGAAAACTAGGTAAGAACTCTTAGAAACTGCCTTTCTATTGCTGAAAGCATAATGGTGTGACACATTTGTGAGAGGTGTGATTTAGATTGCAATTATGACTTTTTTCCTTTTATTTGGTTAAAGCAGCAGTACAATAATCACAATACCATTACATTACCTACACACTATACGTATGTACTTGGGAAGAAAACATAGCAAAGTGGAGTACAGAATGGGGGTAGGCCCTTGGAGGTAACTGAGGAGGAAAGGGACCTTGGCATCATCATTTCTCAGGATCTCAAGGTGGCAAAGCAGTGCAGATGGGCAGTGGCAAGGGCCAGCAGGCTGCTGGGTTGCATTAGGAGGGGGATCACCAGCAGGAGGAGGGAGGTCATGATTCCCTTATACACCCAACAGGTCAGGCCACACCTGGAGTACAGGGTACAGTTCTGGAGACCGTACCTAAAGAAAGATGTGGAGAGGGTAGAAAGAGTTCAGAGGAGGGTGACCAGGATGGTGAGGGGGGTTGGACCACTTACCATATGAGGCGAGACTGCAGGACCTGAACATATACTCTCTGGAGCAGAGGAGGGAGAAGGGTGACATGACAGAGACATTTAAATACTTAAAGGGTATCAATAAGGTACAGGCGGAGAGCCTTTTTCACTTAAAGAATGACCTTGGATGAGGGGTCATGAATTTCAAAAGGGGGGGAGTTCAGGGGTAACATTAGGAAGTACTTCTTCACTGAGAGGGTGGTGGACAACTGGAATGGGCTGCCGAGGGAGGTGGTGGGGGACAGAACAGTGGGGTTTCAAGAGGGCTTGGAACAGGCAGAGTTATGTGGACAAAGAGAGCGGGTGAACAACGCAGACCTGGTAGCATCTAGGCGAACTGGGCAGACTTGGAAATGACCCTACTGTTTTGTGAATATTAATTTTATGAAAAGTCCTGATGAAGATTAAGGCCAGAAATGCACTACAGTGCCCCAACTTAGGTGAGAGCTTTGCCAGGTGGTGACGCCAGTTGCTGCTGCTGCTGTTGTCCCACTGCTTTAATGTCATGAAAAGCACAGATGAAGAATAAGGCCAGCAATGCAACCCAGTGTCCCAACTTAAGTGAGAGCTTTGCCTGGGGGTGAGTTCTGCTGCATCATTGATACATGCTGCCCTTTGTGTGTGCCTTCATACCACAATGGTGAGTCATTGTTCACGCCAGTGTAATTTTTTTCCCTTTGACACTCCCATTTAATTTCTATTGAATCTTTTTCTGTGTTGTAAGCAGTCTATCATGTTGTTCCTTTTCAGGTAATCATAATACATATGGAATAATTCCACTTTACCCTGGTGGACATGATGTTCACATCCACATGCCAGACATATGTTACGAGTCCGACACCTAATGTGGTACTGTAAAATTTAATTTTTATTCGAGGGAAGGGTGGTTACCACTGTGGTTAACCAAAATACCATAATTTATGATTATTTTTCTTTACTTTCTCAGGTTGTTGGCACACTTGTGTTTGGCACATTTGGGATGGTTGATGCCTTTGGCTGTACAGAAACCATCAAGACATGTAAGGTGAGTATTTATTTTATTTTTTTAGGGGAGTGTGGACATCATTTGAAAATAAGTTTCATTAATGTTTTTGTCTTCTTTCCAGGTCTTCAGCATATCCTCACTGTTGTCCATCTTCAGATTGGAAGATACCATCGACCTCAGTCTATAGCACCTCAGTGTTACTTAAAAACAGATGAAGACAAAATTACTAGGAGCTCATTACATGACCACATTCATTTCCCAGCAAGGCTGTTCCTGTCTTCTGTTATATCCAGCTTAAAATACCAAGGTATTAGTATAGTAAACCCCTTATCCAGCTTAAAATATCAAGCTATTAGTAAACCCCTTATACAGCTTAAAATGCCAAGCTATTAGTAAACCCCTTAAAATAATTAACACGTTTAGTGAGTATCACGCACTGGCCTACTGTCATACTTACATTAAATCATGGGTTTTCAAGACAAGGATAACACATTATACAACCATGGCATATTGAAGTACGCCTGTCCCATTTGTGAAGAAAAAATATATAATTAGTGTGCAGGTGCTTTTTCCCATAGGGAAACCAGGTTATAATTTGCCATTATAACCAGCCACGCGCCAGGTTTCCCTCTGATCAAGCATGTCATGCAGTCACATTGTTCCTTTAACAGGTGACGTTCATTCTTCCAAAAGCAACGCGCCGCTGTGTCTGCTTTTTGTATTTGGAAAAAAAAATAGACATTCTCATAAACAAAAACCAGCAGAAAAGGAACAGACAGTCTGGTTTCCTTCTCCAGACATGAGAGCTGGCGGGTCTCTCCTCATCATACTGAAGAACATCTTAGCTCCGCAATCGCTGTTTGCCGGTAAGTAAGAATACCGGAAACAGACAGAAAAAATATACATACAGCTACCGTTACTTTCTCCACTTCTTGTTACCTCACATAAGCGGAGTACTAGAACTTGTCAGACCACAGAACACTAAGACTTTTGACTGGTCCGTGGTTGCCTGAAAGCGGATCATTTTATTTTCTATGATTGCTGAGGCAAAAAAGCGTATGCCAGCAATTATAAAAAATAAAATAAGGGGTAGTGTGTGTAAAACTCGATTTTACACACACCCTCGTTGTGGGATGCAGTTTGTAGCATCCCACAGCTCTGGTGTGTGTAAAATCTCGTTACACACACCACCCCATATATTATTCTCTATATTATCTGGCTTGTATGTCACCGCTGTTGAATGCTTTACACTGGTGGAAAAAAATTAAAACAAAAAAATGAGACAGGAAATAAGAGTGATACTCACCTGTAGATGTTATCCTTTAGGTGGTAGGAGTGCTGTAGTCCTACAGGTTTACACAGTCTGTAACCTGTGAAAACAAAATTAAAATCAGTTGCCTGTATTTGGTGACAGTGGCATCTTTAAAACTGTAAAGGAAGGATTCACACCACAGTGCAAGTCAAAACCATATTACGTAACGTTAGTACATGGTGGCTATGGCTAGCTGACGGTTCATACCTTTGGCACAGGTACAATGTTTCTCTATCTCTCAAGAAGCAGGGTGGTGGGTCAGCCTGGTGGCACTGAGGGTTGAGGTGCTGCATGCCACACCTTGGACCATACTGGTGACCCGAGTTCAATGACTGACTCAGGTGGCCGGGGGTCAGCAGGGGAGGGAGAGAATGGAGCATCCAGAGAACAGTTCTCCTCTCCTCTCCCTGGGGTGGGATCCAGGGTTGCTCGGTGTCCTAGCAGCCCCCAATGGAGATCGGGGACACTGCTGGTACAACAGCAGATGTAAGGGGCAGAGTATGGCAGACAACAGCAGGGCAGCCATGTACAGATATCATTGTACACCGCACTCCTAGGACAGGAAACTAAGGAAATCCCCATCTTCAGGGATAGGCAACAGCACCCCACCCCAACAAGCCACACTCCAGCACTGGGCTTCTCTTCTCATCAGGGTCACTGTACCAGCCAGCACACTGGATTCTTAGATAGAGCACCCTGGTTGGATAGGGTGGCCCTACCTCAGGGGGTGCAGAGCCAAGGGATCTGTCTGGCTGGTGTGAGGGTGAGGAGAGAGACTCGGGCAGGAGGCAGAACTCATGGGTAGTGGTGGATGCCCAAGAGAGTTCCCCAATGGAATGGAGAATGTTTGATTTATTATCACTAGCTATGAAGCCAGCTTTTAGGGACAGGGGGTGCAGCCACTCATCAATTTCTGTCAGTAGCAAGTCTAGCATATTTTTGTCAGTATATGACCCTGCTACATTATGCTTTGCAAGCATGGCATGCTATCTAATGCCATGAAGGCTGCTACTACCACAGTCTGACTTATTACACTGCTTTCCCATCCCACCATCACAGACAATGCCAGGTAGCTACACCCAATGTGCAGTAATAAACAGATAGGAACTACCCACCATTTTGCCACTTGTCCACATATCCATGCTTAAGTAAATGTAAGGTGATGCAGAATATTGAAGGGCATGTCTTACAGACTCTGTCACCAACCAATATAACTCAGGAACAGCACAGCTAGAAAAGTATGTGCTAGACAAGAGTTTCCATTTAGAAAATTGGCTTTTTATCTCCTGGTATCTGATTGGCTGGTTCCCTTGCCAAAGGGGTACACTAACTTTCAATAGATGCCCAGGAAATAAAAAGTCCCAGCACCAGTGCCTATTCACCCACTCAGGTACCTTTGGGCCCACCCTACTCCCTCATTGGCCAAAAGCACCCCAATACATTTGAAATCCCAGTCATTTTTATTTTCTTGCCTTGTGAGAGATAGAGCTCCCCAAACACTACAACAATAATTTTGTACCATTTATAGACAAATACACAGCTTCACCACCTTTCCCCCACCCTTCCTGTCTCTCACATTAAAAAAGTGAACCCTAATATAAGCACAAGGGCAATGAAGCAGCTTCCCCATTTTCTCCCAGTCACCATAATTCCCTGTATCACAAAAAAAATTTACTCTTCCACACAGATCGGAAACACCTCACCGATCCAGTCAGCACCCATAACACTTCTAAATTCTATACAAGACTTCACTTTATAAAAAAAAAAATTGAATGGGAGAGAATGGGCCATTGCATAATCAGTTTTCTTTCTTTTTTTCAGTCAGCAGTCAGTCAGCAAACAGTCTGCTGCTGCTATGTCATCATCAGCCCTGCAGTAACACTGAAGCACCCATTGCACCCTGCCATCTCTCTAAAGTAAATACCTCCAAAATGCAAGTATCAGTTCAAGTGCTGCAGCTCTCCACAGACTTCATGTTGATGTAAAATAAAGCCTGCCAGTTGGATCAGCTTCAAGGCAGCATCTCACTGTCTCTCCTGGTGTCCTCGCAGTCACTACTGACAGCGCTTCACACTGATCAACCCATCGGCATTATCTCCCTTGAATCCACAGCTTCAACCTCTTCTCAAAAGGTCTATTCCCAAAACATTGCTATGATAGTGAAAAGGGAGGAGGGGAGTGATCCTCCAGGTACCACTGTGCCACAAGAACAACAGCACTGGGAGAAGGGTGGATGTTGCACTTCGCACAGTGGCAGCATGGACAGGAAGAGAAAGAAAACAAACACAGAACCCCCCAAATTAAAACCTTAACAGGAAAAAAAAAAGATTTTCAGATAAGTGAGTCATGGGGGGGGGGGTGTATAGGGGTTCAGATAACCATGACAACCAGCTATAAAAGTTAAAACTATGAAAGTTTCTTTAGGACAAACCTAGTTAAAAAAAATAGCAACCAAACGCAGGTGGAGGAACTATTTTATTACAAAATTAATCAAGCAACTAACTGTTTTAACATTTAAACATAAAAATATTTTTTTTACTAACAATTAAAATACAGTTGGCCATTTTCTAAGTGCAATAATACCATCCATGGTGGGTGGTATTGGGCAATACCAGACCACCCAGGGGCTATTAGACCCTCTGCACATAGCGTCAGACCTCATTACATCCCTGGGCGGTCCTGTATTGACCAATACTGCCAACCCTGCCAGATATCATTGCTTACTTAGGACGTGCGAGTGCCGCATAGTGCCACAATCCCATATGCTCCACAAAGGAGAATGACAAAAGATCAGTTGACAGCATTTTCACTGTGGCAGCATTGAGTTCACATGCAACTGCATGATTTGGTGGGTATTTACTCTTCTGGGAAAAAGGCTATGCAATGTGGGCTGCATTGTTTGGTGTTTTGCATGTGGCATACCAAATGGCTGTCCTCTGCGAACTGACTTGGATGGGGTACTTTTGACGTATGATGGTGGGTGCACAGGCGACAAGCCAATAAATGCAGTTATTATCAATGTTTTAAGCACAGGGGTTGATGTGCTAGAATTACTACATGGGCCACCACTGCTACTCTGACCACCACTTGAACATTCAAAATCCTCCTCATGCTTGTAGTAATTCTCCAATGGTATTTCACCACTTTTCCTGAAACATCTACTTACACTGAAGGAAGGGGTTACCATGCTTACTATGGTGGATGATGGTGAATGCCATACTATGGCATTTGCTCCCCTCTGGTGTCAAGTCCAGAGTGCCAAGTGTCTGCTCTTGAGATGATTATGCTAGCCTCCAGTGCCCAGATAACTACCCTATTTATCATGCTTCACACACACTTGGCAAAGCAGGCAGATTGCCACTGCTTCATTGCTATCATCGTGTATGAAAAAATCACAGACTAGGGATTTTGATGCCCTACTTTCTATATGTCACTGCTGGGGCTGCATATGGAATGGCAGTATTGGTAGTGATGAAATGGCAGAGTGTACTGCATTATTTCTGGTGTTTTGCACACTTGGACTTTGACTGAACATCACAATCTATGACTATTACTTCAGTGTCAGCAACAGACATAGCTACAACAGAACTTTAAGGAGGGAGGATTGACTAACAAGACTGTTTACAAACAGCCACTTTCACTTTCTTTTTTCCTGGTTCCCAAATTGGGTCGCTAACATCATCATTATAATTAATCATCCACAAATTCACTTTGGATGCTGTCCTGCTGTGGAGGTATTCCAACCACAGCTTTAATATTATCACCCACACTTTCTTCATCAGTATCAGAATGTTTGGATGGCCTAACCTCAAGATCAGTGGAAACATGACACTGTGAGTCATTAGCATGATCAGAATCGTGTTCATCTGCTATGGGGAGTGGGGCATCAACTACACTTAAGTCTGCAGATTCAACAACATTTTTCCCACCTGATAACTTTGCCCCAGGTTGAACTTGTAGCAATACTCATGCTGTTATCAAGCCATGCCATCACTAACTTTACTGCCAGCAGGGACAATGACATCTGCAATCAGAACTGAAGTGACTGATTTTGTTGTGAAAAACAGAATCAAAGAAATCCCTTTACTTGCAACAACTGCTACCTTTCCCTTCTGCTGTGTACTACCACGCCCACGACCAGTATTCTTAACACTGCTAGACTTGTTAGCCCCTGATGAACCTGCCTCATCATCACAAAAACTTCCACTGCTAATAGTCTTCTGGGCAGTAGTGCCACAGCCAGAAACAGCTTTGTATGACAGTCTCCTCAAGGGCATTTTTTAAGATTGCACAGACAAATAACATCAGCTTATTATTTCTGCAGTTTTGGGGGGATGGGAAGCTAAAACGAAAGAGATGCAGCTGCACAGGCACAACACAAGACCTTAACCAGTCTTCAGAAATCCAAAAGTAAATAAAAAACAATACATTGTTTTGCGGGGGGAAGGGGCAGCGCAGCTTTAGCTACACAGAAGCAGGGAAATATAGAAACATAGAAACATAAAACTAAGACTTTGACAGCAGATGAGGACCGTTTGGCCCACCTAGTCTGCCCATTTCCCTACCTACAGGATAAGCTGCAGATCCTATTTAACTAAGAGCCTATTTCTTCCTACCCCCCACAAAAATTACTTTATGTCTGTCCCATACATGCTTGAATTCTCCCACAGTTTTAGACCCCACAACCTCCTCATGAAGGCTGTTCCATGCGTCCACCACCCTCTCTGTGGAAAAATACTTCCTCACATTGCCCCTGAGCCGTCCCCCCTCTATCTTCAAATTGTGTCCCCTTGTTCTTGCTCATCTCTTTTTCTGAAAGATGCTACCCTCTTGGACTTTGTTGATTCCACTGAGGTACTTAAACATTTCTATCATGTCCCCCCTCTCTCTCTTTTCCTCAAGGGTATACATATTAAGCTCCTTTAGTGTCTCCTTGTATGGCTTCTCTTGCAGACCCTGCACCATTTTAGTTGCCCTCCTCTGAACTGCCTCCATCCTGTCTATGTCTTTGCAGAGATGGGGTCTCCAGAACTGGACGTAGTACTCCAGATGGGGTCTCACTAACTGTCTGTACAGGGGGATAACAACTGCCTGTTTTCTGCTGGTGATACCTCTCCCTATACATCCCAGTGTCCACCCAGCCCTCCCTTCCGCCTTCTCACATTGCTTGCCAACCTTAAGGTCATCTGATATGATTACCCCCAGGTCCCTTTCCATTTTTGTTGTTGTTACTACCTCCCCCCATTGTGTAATCTTCCCCTGGTTTTTTGTTTCCAAGTGCATTACTTTACACTTCTTTGCATTGAATCCAAGCTGCCATACTTCTGACCATTCCTCCAACCTTGCCAAGTCCCTTCTCATCCTTTCCACACCTCCTTGTGTACCAACCTGTTGCAAATCTTTGTGTCATCAGAAAAGAGGCATACTTTTCCTTCCAGTCCCTCTGCAATGTCACTTATAAAGACATTAAAAAGGACTGGACCCAGTACTGAACCCTGCAGTACCCCAACTAGTAACCCCTCTTTCTTCAGAGTGGACTTCATTTACAATTACCTTCTGTGTCCTGTTGTTCAGCCAAAGTTTTACCCAGGCTACCACCCTGGGACCCACTTCCAGGCTGGTTAATTTGATTTGACTATTAATCTTTTGTGTGGGACTGTGTCAAATGCCTTGCTAAAGTCTAGGTAGGCCATGTCCATAGCCCCTCCCTGGTCTACTGCTTTGGTCACTCACTCAAATAAATCAATTAGATTCATCTGACATGACCTTCCTGCTGTGAATCCATGCTGCCTTGGGTCCTGTGCCCCACTGGCCTCTAGGTACTCAACAATTCTTTCCTTCAGAAGTGATTCCATCACTTTCCTTACCACAGAGGTTGGACTGACAGGTCTGTAGTTTCCTGCCTATATATATTGCAGACAGGCTGAGAAAAATCAGAGCACTGTTATTGCGGTGCCACAATAAAATAGGTATCATTTTACAACACACACATTAAAGGTCCGGCACAGAAACTTTAACTGTTCAGTAAACTACAATACAGTCTTTTAAAATGACTAAAAATGCCCAGCAAAATATAAAAAATTAAGTGAAGTTGTACTGTGTGTACCTGAACACACAAATAATACAAAACTAGCCAATGTAGGCTGGAAAAACTGCCTTTCTCACTAATCTCCCTCCTATACCACAGATCCGCACCTCCCACGAAGCACACTTCTGCAGTGTCTGTCAGTAGAGAGACTGAATGTATCAAATTAACATTAAATATTCACACAAAATCAATAAATGCTCAATGATATAAACACATAAGGGTTTACAACAATCAATATACTAAATATTGACACAGAATTTGGGGCAAAAATGTGTTTGCAAAGGTTTTTCGATGGTTTGAATCTCAGAGCTCTGAGGGCAAACTGTCTCCAGCTTTTCACTACACACACACTACACTGAACTGAGGCTGTGCAAAACAATATAGAGCCCATGTGACCTTAAATCCTATGAATCACTGCACAATTTGCCTTAAAAAGCAAAAAAAGAATGCAAAGTAATGCATAATGGATAGAAAATAATGGGAACTTCGTGTTACTTTGAGATGCAAAGTTATTTGCATTGCTATGCCAATTATTATGCGAAATTCGGGTTCTATATGAAATACTACGCATAGTGAATTTTAGGTACTTCACCCACCTCTGCTGATAATGGATTTCTGAGTGTTTGGGCCTAATACCTGGACGTCTATCATGCCTGATGCTTGATATAGGGGTGTCTTGTATGATTGAGGCCTGATTTGTGGGTGTCTTGGGTGAATGTGGCTGATACCGGCAATGTATTGTGCGGTTTTAGGCCCAGTGACAGCTCATTTGTGGTACTTGTAACCTGGTGCTGGGGTTATTTAGTGGCCAGAGCTGTGTTTATGGGGGCTTTGGACCAGATAACATTGTGTCTTTAATAGTCTAGGCCTACTAACGCGGTGTTTGAGGTAACCTTAGGCCTTGTGACTGTGTGTCTGTTAAACTTCAGGCGGGTATACTTTGTGCACTTGTAGGGCTTGTTGCCTGTTAATGTGTTGTTTGGGTGGACTGGTTCCATGGTGCTGTGTGCTGTTTGAGACTAGAGTTTGATAACTGTGATTTTGAGTGGTTTTGTCCTTGTAATAGCTTATTTGTGTATCTTGTTGCCTGATGCCATGGGGTCTGTGGTGCTTGGGGCCTGGAGACAGTTTGTCTGCTGGACTTGGTGCCATATACAGGTGATTCAGTGATACATGTGGCCAGATACCTGGGTTACCTTGGGTGTTTTGGTGTTTGGAGTCAGTTTTTTTGTGTGTTGACATGGTGTATTTGGGGCATGCATGGTGAGTGGGTGTTTGCTGTACTTAGAATATAATGATGGGTTGTTTGGGCAGCTGGGGACAGTGTTACTGTGTGATTTTGAGGTCCAGGACTTGATGATAGTGAGTGGCTTGGGATCCGGTGACATATTTGTGGATCTTGAGTCCTTGAAACATGGTGTTTGGGGTGTTCTGGGGCTTGTTATGGTGTGCCTGGCAGGCTGTTACCTGGTTATGTTTTGTTATGTTGGCCTGTACAGTAGTGCTGTGAATCATGCACTGTAAATGGCACTGCTTATGAAAAGAGTACTTCAGCCAACATCACTGTCACTCCCTTTCATTTCAACTGTGCTAGTCATCTCTCCCTTCACTGTTACTAAGGGCATCACTGGAACATTTACTGTGACTAGGCCAGTGGTTAAAGAGAGTACAGTACCTCCGCCAGCTCGGGTTTCCTATCACTGCCAAATAGATTTAAAGATTCAGAATTGTGGACAGAAAATCCCGATTCCTAAATTGAATTCTAAAACCTATTTTTAAATGGAAATTTATGATTTATAGTTCCAAATCTGATACCAACTCTGAGGCCCATTTAGGATTTGAATTGGCATTGGATTAGGATTTTGAATTTCCTAAATTCCTAAACAGTCCAGTCTGATTGGAATGGGTCAATTCCCAACATTCCTACAACCAACATTGCTGGCAGCCACTCAGCTTTCAAATTCCCAAAGGTGTCCAGGCTGACCTCACTTCTAAAGGAAGTTTATAATAGTTTCAGTGTGGGTCATCTTCCTGATAAAATCCATATGACTCAGAGAAAATAGAATGCACACCACTCAAATATTCCAGTATTGGGACTCTTCATTTTTCCAGTACACACACATAAGGGTAATATTTCATAGCCTATGAACTACTTCATCAGACCCTTCAAACTGATGTGTTATATATGTATATATCAGCAGGCTTTTTATTGTAGTTTTATGTTTGATCAAACCCATGTTTGCTGAGTATCTTTTAAGGCTTATTAGGCCTAACTACCTCATCTCTCTATATGTGCCTAAGAATTTAGCTCTATCCTGCAACTCTGGGGATAATGTTCTGATCTCAGGTCATCTCCACTTGAGAAGAAGCCAGCACTTTCTGATATATACATAGTCTAAAGCCAGCACTGTGACTGGATGACCAGGGAAGCAGATCAGGGTGGAGTGGTGACTACCCAGATTTCAGTAAGGCCTTCAGCACTCTTCCATATAGGAGACTAGTAAACAAACTGGACAGCCTGGGAGCGGAGTCAGATGTGATAAACTGCATAAAGAACTGGTTGGGGGATAGGCATCAGAGGGTGGTGTTAAAAAGAATTCCCTCCGAAAAATGGAAGGTGGCCAACAGGGTGTGACAAGGTTCAGTACTGGGACTGGTCTTCTTTAATGTCTTTATTAATGACATTGCAGACAGACTAGAAGGGAAGGTGTGCCTTTTTGCAGATGACACTAAGACCTGCAATGGGGTAGACACTCCAGAGGGGGTGGAAAAAATGGTACCATGTAATAGCCTCACCAAAAAAAGCTTTATTCTAAATGATGACTACGTTTTTCCAACAGCAATAAGAACGACAGACACCACAGCACCCTACAAAATAAGCAATCTTACATTTGTTTCTACAAAAACAATTAATAAACATCATTCTATGTGTGGACTACACCCCCCACATCACCCTTTGTGGGGGACTTTGCCACCCCGCATCCCCCATAAATAATCTAATCAACTCCAGGGGGAACGTGACACTGGGGGAAGAGTAAATTACAGGAGTGGGGCTACACTGTGGGGGGCTGCCTGAGCACAAGGGGAGAATGTTGGGGCGGGACAATCTCAGGGGAATGGAATGTCTATAAAAACAAACAAACAAAAAAATAAACTAGAAACACCAAAAAACCACAAAAAACAGAAGCACCACTCCAGTCCTGAACCCTAGTCCACCAGCATCACAGACCATAACCTACCATGCTGGACGGCCAGCTGGAAGCAGCCCTCCAAAATGTACCTTCTATCCTTCACATAATACCTCTGCCTAACTATTTAATCCATAGCTGTCCTTTACTTTCACTGTAATTTCTCCTCGCTATTTATTCACATTCACTATCTCCACAGTCACTCAAACTGAGTTGCTCATATTGAGTCACTCACTTTGAGTAGTTCATATCACGGGTCACTGGAAAAAATGAATAGGGGGATATGAAAGTTTGAAGAGTGGTCAAGAATGTGGCAACTAAGTTTCAATGTGAAGAAGTGCAAAATCTTGCATTTAGTGCACAGAACCCCAGGGGAAGAGTACAAGATGGGAGGAGTGGTTCTGAGAACCATCAAACAGGAAAGAGCTCTTGGGGTAATCATATATGATGACCTGAAGGTGGCCAAACAGTGTTACAAACCTGTGGGGAGAGTCAGTGGGATGCTAGGGTGTATAGGGAGGGTAACACCAGCAGAAAGAGGGAGGTGGTGATACCGCTGTATAAATCACTGGTGAGACCTCATCAGGAGTACTGTGTCCAGTTCTGGAGACTACATCTCCAGAAGGACATAGACAGAGTAGAGGTGGTCCAGAGAAGGGCAACAAAAATGATGCAGGTCTTTACCAGAGACCATATGAGGAGAGATTAAATGAACTCAATATATACAGCCTGAATGAAAGAAGGTAAAGTGGGGATATGATAGAGACAGTCACACTTTATCCCATTCTCTACACTATCAATCCCCCCTCGATCACCTTCTTCTGCACCACTCTACTGACATAATTACATTTTATCATGACATGATACTACAAAATCACATCTCAATTTCTACCTACTGCTGCAACCTTCTGGCTCATTTTTATGTTGGCTCGTGCTTACGTGCCAGCCAACATCTTGCAGTAGTGGTAGATTTGAAGGCACGGTCACTGTTGGGCGAATGCAGGTCACACATAAGTAGGTGTGTCCCTCATTCCCCAATAAGCCAGCAGCAGGTGCTGACATCATGCATCCCTAGTGTGGCCACCAGATCTAAGAAAAGGTCCATTGCAATGAGAGTGAAGCTCTCATACAGCGGGACCACAACACGCCTCCTGATGTGCATGCAACATGGAGGCAGTGACTGCCGCCACCTCCTGTCACAATGCCAACAAGGGCGCCCACTGCCCGTTGGCATAATGACCCCCCCATCCTATTTAAAATATATGTCGAGGGGGTGCCCAATCCACCTCGGCATCATAAATCCCCATCAGTTTTCTTTGCTGATGGGGGCTCAATCCATTGACGTTTATCCCGTCCCGTTTATTTTGCTGATGAGGGTGCCCACTCCCCATTGGCATAATGTCTCCCCCTCCATTTTTGTTGTGTGCTGAGGGGGGTGCCCAGTTCCCCTCAGCTTGTATCACTCCTCCTCGCTATGTGCCAATGGGGGTACCCAATCACCTGTTGGCTACAGCATCCCACCCCAAAAACACTTAGGTGGCACACTGGGAGCCCACCCCAGTGTGTCAAATCCCCTGCAAAAGAAAAACCATACCGCAATGTTTTTTTTTTTTAAACCTGTAAAAAATAAAACGGTCCCTTGCAGTCTCCCTGCCCTTCCCACAACCCGCACCCACTCTGTGCGCACCCTGCCTCCCCATACACACACACTCACCCCTTACTTACCTCCGGAGTCCAGCGCGACGATCTTTGGTGGACTGGGAATACATCTGCCCTCTTCAAAGCCGACAGCAAACTAAAGAAATGCCGGTAAGTTGTATAATGGCCTAAATAGTTTTTTTTTAAACTTTGGTGTATATCTCAGCCATTTTTCGGATTTTGGCACCAAATTTTCAACATGGGATTATTGGGACCCCTCTTCATGAATTCAGGCACTGTCATGGCATTATTCCATCCCTAAAGATGATTTCGCTGTCACTGTGCAGAATCACCTTTCAGGACTAATGAAATGACAGTGCCACTGTTCATGAGGGGGCTCTCAAAAAGCCTATGTTGCAAATTTGGTGGAAAAAATTAAAAAATTGCTGTTTTATGTATGTGTGTTGCGCAGTTTCCATGCACGCTCGTAACTTCATGAATTTGCAATATTTTCACTCCAGATTTTCAAAATTGGCATTTTTCCACATCTCCTTATATACAGTACCGCTGTCATTTTACATATCCTGGCCGAAATGTGTTTTCGCATGTCCGGCGCAGAATAGCGCAGTTGCTGTGCGAAATCAGTTTTTGGGACAGTTTGAGGAAATGACAGTGACACTGTTCATGAGCAGAAGTCCTAAAATGCCTATGTTGAAAATTTGGTGATGAAATTCCATAAAATGACTGTGTTACAAGTGTGCGTTGCGCAGTTTCCATGCATCCTTGTAACTTCACAAATTTGCAATATTTTCATGCCAGATTTTCAGCACTGGCATTTTTTCACATCTCCTTATTAACAGTTCAGCTGTCATTTTTCACATCCTGCCCTAAATGCATTTTCGCACCTGTGGCGCACAATGGCATGGTCACTGTGCGAAATCAATGTTTTGGACAAATTAACAAAATCACAGTGCCACTGTTCATGAGGGGAGGTCCCAAAATGCCTAGTTAAGCATGTGGTTAAAAAAATCCCCAAAATAAATGGGTTACGGAGATGTGTTGCACAGTTTCTATGCATGCTCATAACTTCATCAATTTTTCATATTTTCACTCCAGATTTTCAACATTGCTATTTTTTTCACATCTCCTCATGAACAATACAGTTGTCATTTCCACATACTGCCCAAAATGAGTTTTCACCCCTGTGTCACCAAATGGCATAGCCAGTGTGCAAAACCACCTTTCAGCTAACAAACTGATAGTGCCGCTTTTCATGAGGTGGGCTCACAAACAGCCGATTTTGAAAATTTGGAATAAAAATACCAACACACGCCTACAGTGTTAGGGTTTCCAGCTGTAGCACCCCATACTGTAGAGACTGACAGGCGCCATGGGTGTAACTTGGGATCATTGGCTGTAATGCTCATGCCATTCCACCTCCACCCTGCAGCCAATGACAGGCATCGTGGTGTGCCTTGCACTGTTTGGCCACAAAGTTCTCCCCATTCTCTTATACTGCATCCACCTCAGCATATTTCCTTATGGAATGGGTAAGTATAATGCCCAAAGACCCCAAAGCACACCATAACACTTGTCAGTGTCTACAGGGTAGGGGAAGGTACAATGGCATGAGCATTATAGCTGATGACACAAAGGCACACCCCAATGCCTGTCAGTCTCTACAGGGTGGGTGGAGGTGGGGTTGGCATCACTTCAATACTTCACTGCCATTTCTATTATGCATCTCTGTAACTCTTGCACTACCAGTGCCAATGCCAGCGAGACAACATTCGGCATTGACAAAAGTTTGTTTATGTTGTCTTGCACGTACAGCACAAGCGCAAAATTTTGTGACAGCTTGCTGGAGTAGCAGGTTGTGTAGGTGCAGCCGTGTTGTGGCCAGTGGTGCCACTGCTTTTTTGAGCTGGTCTCTGTAGCACCAGTGAATAAGCATGCTGTCTATGACAGCCCTTGAAAAGAGTGCCACCAACTTGAATGAATTTTACAGCTGCAATGAGGAGGCACCCATCATTGCAGGGCATGCCTTGCCAGTTGAAACATTTCAATAAACATGGCAGTGGCTGTCACCATCCACCTCTCACAATCCCCAGCAAGCCATCTTCGGGTGTACCCAATCACCCTGTTGGTATGTTTATAACCCCCCCAATATTGTGTGGCACACTGGGAGCCCACCCCATTGTGTTTGTGTGTGCTCTGAAGCTGATCACATTGGCAAGTTCCTGCCCCCACCCCACCCTAACTGCATTGTGTGCCACACTGAAAGCCCACCCCATACTGCCCAACAGTTGTTTAATTTCACCTGTAAATAAAGAAAACCTTCCCAGGATGTCCATTCCTAAAAATAAAATGATTTGTCATTGAGTCAGAGTGCCCCCTCTCCCAACCCACACCTACCCTCTGTGCACCCCACCTCCCTGCCCCCCACCCCATACTTACAGTACAAGTCACATTAAACCATTCCTCCAGCTCACTGCTTTGGCATTGATTTTATATGATGACAATGCAGTGACAACTCAAAATACTTAAATTTAAAACTCCATTTCAACCAAATGGCAACACTCATGCAATGCACATGCAGTTTACTTTCAGCCTCTGTAAATTGCCTTCAGCTCTCCATTTTCAAATGCATTTGAGATGCAATACTTATTAGCTTGGAGTCTGAGCACCGATTGCCATTGTCACATGCCTCTGCTGCATATTGAACTGACACTGCACATGTTATGAAATTTCTGTACCCCCCGATGCTTTTATACAGTTTACAACAAATAATTTAATATTTTAAATCCACACTTTACACAAATTTGCTTCGTGCTTCTCACCCTCCCGACTGTTCATTTGCTCCCGCTTGCTCGCTCATCCAGCTTGCACTCGTAACTGAATCCCAGTACAACTATCACTATGACTCTTCACAAGTAATAATCCTAAAAGACTTAAACATGTGTTGTGATATGAGTTGGGGAAATAGAATCATGTTGTGTGAGTCGGGGTTCCATCGCAGCTGTGACATCTCTTGTGCACCATTGCAGCTGGTGATTTTTTTACCACATCGCATTTTACCCATGGCAATAGCTGCAGCATTCAAGATCATGATGAAATCTCCATATGCCCACTGACTTCTTAAGATATTTATTTCAATACCATATTTCAGAGTATGAAGTCCTGTAGTTAGAAAGAGTTACTGTAACGTGGAGGGTCGCGTCTGAGAGAGCGATGAACCCGGAAGTCAGTACAGTAGACAGATGCATTCCAATTTCTGAAACACAGAGCTGTAGCTTTATTTTATCGATACTGTATTCCCACACCACCCTATTTTCAGTATTTATTTCTTTCATTTTCATGCACCCAATTGTGGCTGTGTAGTTAGAAATAGAGAATGCACTGTACAGCAAATGTTTTACCGAGAGGCTAAGATGTGCACGGCAGTAAAGTATGTAGTTCAATCAGGTTGTAACTCAGTATTAAAGCATTTTTTATGAGCTGCTTAATGTATGCACTAGTCATTGCACTGCATTGGATAATGAATTTCAGAGAGCTTTAATGTAAGCTGAAGCTAAAAAGCAGCCAGAGATAAGCCAAAAGGAAACTTTTATTAATGCATTGCACTGATTAGTGCACACATTAAGCAACCCACTGAAAAATGCTAAACCAGTGAGTTGGAGGAACAGTTTAATGTGACTTGTACTTTACCTCCAGAGCCCAGTGTGATGATCTTCGACGGATAGGGACATGTCTGAACTCTTCAAAAGCCAAGTGTGAACTTAAGAAAATCATGGTAAACTGTATAATGGCATCAATGGAGGGGAGGAGGTTTAACTTAGGTGGATATCATGGCCGTTTTTGCGACTTTTGGCTCCAAATTTTCAACATGGGGTTCTAGGGAGCCCATCTCATGAACTCAGTCACTGTCATTTTGTTATTCAGTCCTGAAAGGTGATTTTTTCAGTCACTGTGTCGCTGTTCATGAGGTGGGCTCCCAAAAAGCCTAAGTTGCAAATTTGGTGAAAAAATTCCACAAAATGACAGTGTTACGAGTGTGTGTTGTGCAGTTTCCATGCACGCACGTAACTTCGAGAATTTTTAATATTTTCTCTTCAGATTTTCAACATTGCCATTTTTTCACACCTCCTTATGAACAGTATAGCTGTCATTTTTCACATCCTACCTGAAATGTGTTTTCGCACATCTGGCACACAATGGTGCAGTCGCTGTGGGGAATCAATATTCAGGACAGCTTAAGAAAATCACAGTGACACTGTTCATGAGTAGAGATGCAGTTAATTTTAAATTCGGCGGTGAAGTGGACGTGAAGTGGCCACTTTGCTTTGGTGAAACGGTACATGAAGTGATCACTGTAAAGTGCTCACTTCACCTTCTCATTCTGACTTTGTGTTGTCTTTCTGCCTTAACGCGAAGTAAGGTGAAGTGACAACAATATAGGCAACCCCCACACTTCACATGTCTTACAGTACTGTAAGTCACATGCCTTAGCCAGGCAGGAAGGAAGTGAGTCAGAAAAGCAGTTACTTTCACTTTCTCCTTTGCAGTTGTAGAAGGAGGAAGCCTTTCTGGTGTTGAGAGAGGAGAGTCTGTCTTCTGGTTGCATCGTTGTGATTTTGAGCACAAAAAACAGCTTTTTAAATGCTACATCTTAATTTATTTTGTACTGTGTTTTTCATTTTTTTTTGCTACTGAAATTTTTTTTTATAAGTTTTGTTTTGTGTGTGTGTGTATGACTGTGTGCGTGCGTGTCTGAGTGTGAGGCTGTGAGTGTGGGTGAAGGCCGGAGTATTAAGGCATCAATCACAGTCGGGGACTTGTGCGTGATGGACCTGGGATGAGGAGAGTCTGTGGCATGTGGGCGTGGGCAGAGGAGAGGAGTGCACATGCGTGGGAGTGGTCGGGTGTTAATGGACTGCTCCCAACTCTTGGGTGTTGTGTCTCCCCCTGTGGAAGCAGCAGCAGCAGCACAAGTGCCACAGGTGGCTGCGCATCCACCTAGTCTGCCACCACCATCACCACCAATGGCAGCTGCAGGGGCTCCTGCAGCACCCCCTCCACCACCTCCACAGCTGCAGGTGGAGCCCCAGGTAAATGAAGGTGGTTCCAGCAGTATATCTGGTCCCTCCCACAGCTCCCCAGTGTGGCAGTTTTTTAACTGTGTGTGGGGGGAGGCAGCACCATTGTGGTTTGCCATCTGTGTGGTGTGCTGGTGCACCGTGGCCCCCAGGGCACACATTTGGGGACTGGTGTCCAGCACACGCACATGGTAAACCACTACAAGGTGGAGTGTCAGGCTGCCACCGAAGGGGCCAGGCATCCACCTGCTGGCCCTTCTGTGATAGTGGCAGAGGGTGCTGGGGGTGAACTTGTGCCTCACAGCTGCAGCAGGAGGAGGGCAACTGCAGCAGCTGCTCCACCACCACCATCACCAATGCCACCACAGCCTCCAGCACCAACCTCACCACCACTACCTGGCTTTCCTGCTGCAGTGGACCCTACCCCAATGCCTGCAATACAGGCTTACATTGCACTGGTGTGGGCAGCCCTCGAGGAAAGCAATGAGAGGGTGGGTGCTGTGCAGCCGCAGGTGGATCAAATTCAGCAACAGCAACTGCAAATACTGACAATGCTCCACCTGCTGCCCGAACACCATGGAATCCCCCATTAAGGATGTTTTTTTTCTGGACCCCTTCCTCCCCACTACTGTGCGGTACTGTTTTTGTGTTTTTTTTGTTTTGTTGTTTAATAATAGACATTTGCCCTTCTGTTGTTGCAGTGCCTCAGAAATGTTGACTTTCTGTTGTGGAGTGCTTGTGGACAAGCTGTTGTGAGCAGTGCAAGTATGATGTGCTAAACTGCATGTGTACAG
Source organism: Neoceratodus forsteri (assembly GCA_016271365.2). Lineage (NCBI taxonomy): Eukaryota > Metazoa > Chordata > Ceratodontiformes > Ceratodontidae > Neoceratodus > Neoceratodus forsteri. Next base: position 742,238,105 of record CM028133.1, on the reverse strand, counting down.
TCAGTGTTGTTTCCTCTATGTGTGTGTGTGTGTGTGTGTGTGTGTGTGTGTGTGTGTGTGTGTGTGTGACATCAGTCATTTTGCAGCATGTTGCAAACATAAGTTGCTGTTGCTGACTTGTTGCAGTGTTTATGGTGTAAAGAATAGTGAGCAGAATAATGTATATTTTATTGTCACCATCATCATCAGTGGACTAAGTGATGCGATACTTTTTCAGAGGTGTCTGTCCAGAGTGCACCTTAGTCACATACTGCACACATAACTTTTAGGAGAGCATGTGTTTTTTGTGCTATGATCTCCGCAAAGTCATGTGTGCACTGTAAGTGACTGAGGTGCACAGTGACCCGATACCTTTGAAACAATATATCACTTACTCCGCTGGAGCTGATGGTACCAATAAAATATACATCAGATATTCTTTGTTATCTTTCTTCCTGATACTGCAACAAGTCTTACCATATATATATATTTGCATGAAGCTGGACAATGAATGCACACACAGGAAAGAACACTGACGGCACACATGCAGTTTAGCACAACATACTTCCATTGCTCAGTCTTCGTGCTGTTTGTGAAACACTTCAAATCCAATTCATGAGTCCTAACACAAAGTAAACATTATTGAGGCTCTATAACTATTTTGTTTGAGAAATAGACATGAAAGAGATTCACCAACTTACAGCATTGCACTCGATATATGGGCGCCTTACTTCCAGGGGAATCTTTCTTGCTCCACATGTCCTTACATAGTGCAATACATTTCTGTGAAAACTGCCTGTAATTTCATTAAAGTGTGTCATGTCACAGAGGAATTCCCATTCAGAAAAGCTGCCCTAATTCTTCCCCCCTTTCTCAGCAATGTTAGGACATGATGCCAGGGAGAGCACGGGTGCGTGTTCCATTACAGTGAATGTCTGGCAGATTTTCTAGTGTTTCTTTATGTTATAATGCTCAGTTTGTGGTGAAATGTGGGTATGTTTCCACTAACAAGGATCTTGTTACACAACACACAAAATGCATCTGCCTTGTGTACAGAAAATTGACAAATGGTAACAAAGTGAAATAGGAGCGTTATAGCACATACAAAGTCCCCCAGAATTAATGGCACACTCTGTCATGCGTGCAGTGGTGGCACAGAGTCTCCAGATTTTTTCTTCATGCGCAAAATGCATCTGCCTTGTGTCCAGAAAATTGACAAGTTGCAACAAAGTAAAATGGAAGCATTTCAGCACATACAAAGTCCCCCAGAATAAAATGATGACCGTGAGCGAACTGTTGCTGGTCCAATATGTGCTGCGATTCCAGCAAAAAAAAGCAATATGATCATTTAAACTGGAAGGAAGGGTACCCTTTGTCTATACTCTAATAGCCTTGGTGAGTTGATACATATTTGTGTATTTTGTAGGTGACTGGGGTTGACATGGACATGTACTCATAGTATTGTTTTGTATCACAGGTCACAGATACTGTTGGTGTGCATATTCCAGTGCTCGATAAGAACTTTTTGCTTAGAAATTTGAAATGGATAACTCTTAAGCAAATGAAGGCAAGTACTTTTTTTTTTGGGGGGGGGGAGCATATTTGCAGGTTTGTCTCTAATGGTTTCTTATTTGGTTACTTCTTCACTTATTTCATCTGCATCCTTCTCGAGTCTGGTTGTTAATGATGGTCATGGTCATCGAATGAAATGACTTCTGTGTGCTGCATGTGTGCCCCAGCCCGGGGGGAGGGGGCAGATGTTGAAGTACTTCTTTAGATAAGGCCACTTTGACACAACAACAAAGCATCTAGAAGTTTCCTTAAAAAAGAAATAAATGACTTCTTACAACTTGATTGTAATGTGTCCCTAGTTCTCAATCTCAAGTCAAGTTACATTTCAAAAGCACATCTTGTCAAGTAACATAACCTGTGTGCAACTTTTTCAACACTATCATGGTCAGAGCTGCACAGCTGCAAGTTCAGAATACAGTGCATGAATGATATCTTACAGAAATAGTTTTGGGGTCGTACATGTTACCTAGTTTATGAATCGTACTCAGTCGCATTTGCTGCAATCTTCCCCAAAAAATTGAATGGATGAAATAAAATATTGATACTTACCAGAATGGATTTCAAATGGATATTCCATAGGTTCATCTGTACAGTACAGCTGCAGTACTATTCCTACTGACTTTCAGTGAAGGAGAGTCTTTTTGTTAACCTGTAAAAAAAAAAAATAAGTGTACTATATGTGTTTGACCATTGAAAAGCTACAGAAAACAAAACATTCAACTAAAGGAAGTTAAATAGCATAACAAACATCAGTATGCATACTCACTTTATAGTTTAAATATTAAGAAGCTTTGTGCCTATGGCTGATGGATGTGGTCTCCTGTTCAACTCCCTCTGGCTTGGCATGGTAAATGTAAATGTAATGGGAAAATATTGTCTGAATGACACTGGTGGTGGGTGCTGGTGGTGATAGCTGTGGCACATGATGACATTCTCTGTTATATCTTCCTGCATCTGGTGGTGGTGGCAGTGGCTAACATCAGTCCTGATGGTGGTGGTCCGGAGGGGGGACGGACAGACTCATGTGCAGTGGTGGCAGTGGCTAATGTAAGTCTTGGTGGTGGTGGTGGGCCAGGGGGGACAGACTCATGATCAGTGGTGGCAGTGGCTAACATCAGTCCCAGTGGTGGTGGTAGTCTGGGGGCGGACAGACTCATGCTCAGTGGTGGCAGTGGCTAACATCAGTCCCGGTGGCGGTGGTGGTCTGGGGGTTGGACAGACTTATGCTTAGTGGTGACAGAGGCTAACGTCAGTCCCTGTGGTGGTGGTAGTCTGGTGGGGGCACACCCCCTTTTAACAACTTCAGTTAAAACCTGCCAACATTAACCACATCATCATTCTCATAAAGAAAGCTGCCCTCACAGTCATCTATGTCTGAAGTCTGACCACTGGGAAATTCTTTCTTCATTGTGTTGTCATCTCTGTCAATGTTGAGCTGTTTCATGCTGCTGCTGCCAATGCAACCAGGATGGTCCATTTCCATGTCACCAAAACCACCATGACTAGGCTGGGGTATGAATAACGAGGTTGCAGTCTGTGCTGGTATGTGCCTCTCATCCATTTTAATGAATGTTAGCAAACTAACATTTGCAGGAGACAGGTTTTTCTGATAGTCCCTGACTATTGCACCTGCTGAGCTGAATACCCTCTCGACACTTACACTGGAGGGTGTGCATGTGAGGTACTTCAGTGCCACTGCAGTCAGCTCTGGCCATTCATTGACCTTTCCACTCCAGTACAAAAGAGGATCATCAGTTACTGTCAGATGCCTGTTTTCAGACAAATATGACTCAGCCATTCTCTGTGCCGCACTAAGTCCAGTGGTTGATGCATCATCCTGTTCTCAGGAATCATTTATTTCACAAATCACTAGTTGGGACAAAGCCTCCCAAAGCGGGTTGACACCAGCCACTTTGGATGATAGACCACCTGGAACTGCAGTCCCCTTCCCCTTACAGGATATGCTTGATGGTCCTCCAGGTACATCTTCAGCCTGATTATGCTGCTGAGGTTTGCTGACTTTGGCATGTGACTTCTGTGCCCCATGAACCAAGCACACCAGTTGACCACTGATATTTTTTACCTGTTCAGGCCCTCCCTCCAGTACTGATGCAATTCCATGTTTGTATCGTGGGTCCAGCATTGTTGCTATGGCAAAGTTGTCACTACGCTGAATGGTCAAAATGTGATGATTCTGGTTGAATACTGTCAGCATGTGTTGCAGCAACATACTGCTAGCACTGCCTCTGGCAACATCAAGGCCATGCTGTACATTCACCAATTTCTGCCTCGGCACCCACAGCAATGGAATTGGTTTGCTAATGGAGGCAGACTTGCCACTCACTGCCTGTGTGGCATGTTCAAAAGGCCGCAGAATTGTTATTACAGAGTCCATGAGGTGCCACTGTTCAGTCATCATAGACATGGAGGCCCTGGAATGGTCACGGCTAGTGTACATCAGAAGATATTCTGAGATGGCTTTGTATTGTTCATACAACTTCTCTGCCATGTATAAAGTGGAGTTCTATTGGGTGACAACTTCCAGCTTCAAGTGGTACTGAGGCAGGTTGTTTTGCATCTGCAACTGCCGCAATTGGTCTCGGGCCTTTCCAGATCGTGAAAAGTGAGAGCAGATACAACGTGCAACAGTCAGCATTTCCTTTCCTGGAGAAACTCCTGCACCACAAGATTTAAACAATGGGCCATGCATGGAACACAAAAAAAAAACACCATTCGTGATGCATTTCACCACATTTGATCCATTGTCACTTGCTATGAACCCAGCTCTCAGGGACGGGAGGGAGGGGTTCAGCCACTTGTCAATTTCAGTCAGTACCATGTCCAACATGTTTTCACCAGTGTGTGAATTGGTCACATTGTGCATAGCAATCATTGCATGCTGTCAAATTCCTGGAAGATTGCTACCATGACAATCCACCTTACTGTACTGATTATTCACACTACCAACATCACAAACAACCCCCAGCACCTGTGCCAATGTGCAGTTATACACAGATATAAACTCCCTGCTGTTTTGCCACTTGTCCACATATCAATACTTAAATGGATGAATGGAGATGAGGAACACTGAAGGGCATGTCTTACTGAGTCTGACACAGTACAGAACAACTCGTGGACAGCATGGGTCGAAAACTATGTCCCGGTTGTTTTGGACAGGCACGTGCAGCAAACCGCTGGAACCCAGAATTCTCCACAAAGGAGAAGGGCAAAAGATCAATTGCCAGCATTTCAGCTACTGCAGCATTAAGTTCACATGACACTGTATGATTGGGGCGGGGGTACTTCAGCTTATGGGCAAAAACACTGTAATGTGGGCTGACTTGAACATTTTATACGGGGTGTGATGACAAATGGTTCTGCTCTGTGATGAATGGAATTGGCAGGAGGTGGAGTGTGGATGTTTGATGAAGACGGTTGCACAGGTGATGATCACAAACCCAGAAATGCAGTTATTTTGCCAAATTTGCCAACCGGGGTTGATGTACCACTTGCACTAGACATACTGCATTCACAACCACCACCACCAAAACTGCTATTCTCACCAGCAATGGGCAAGATTTCAAAGTCATTATGCTCCTCCGCCTCATCATGCCTGTAGTAATCCTCTGCTCTTATTATCTCACTACTGCACACGTTTAATTTCCTACTGGACTTAGCACTCATGGAAGGGGATAACATGCACGTTACAGTTGCTGACGAGGGTGAATGCCCCACTGTTGTATTAGCTGCCATCTTGTGCTGGGTCCACAGTGCCATGTGCTTATTCTTAAGATGTATATGCTGTCCTCCTGTGCCCAGATGGCTCCCCTTTTTACCTCGACTCACACGCACATGGCAAACCTGGCAGATTGCAACTGACTCATCATTTGCATCTTGAATAAAAAAATTCCAAACAAGGGATTGTGATGCTCTACTTTTAACATGTCCATGTTGCTGCTTATTTAACTTCATTCTTTTAAGCACTGAAGTGGGTGGGCTACATGTTGCTTCATTGGGCACTGCACACTTGGACTGCAACTGACCACCATGACTACCTATCATTATTACTGGGTCATCATCATCAACTGAAACTGGTAAATCACAAGTTTTTACTGGGGTGGGGGGCGGTTACTGCAAACAGACTCAGACACAGCCACCTTGAATTTCTTTTTCTCTGGTTCCCAACTGGGGTCAATTACATCCTCATCATATTCATCAACATCACACACATCCACATCTTCTGCTTGGATGCTGGCATGTGGACTGAATGTTGCAACCACAGCAACATCATCACATTCATCATCATCATCTACACCACCATCACCTGATATTTTTTCACCGCACTGTGAATCACTGCATGAAAAATGTGTGACATGAACTACCAGGTGGATGAAATAACACATTCTATGCTATCATTGACATGAATATCAGAATCCTTAGGTTCAGTTACTGGGATGTTACTGGGAAGTATGACATCATCTACACTGCCACTCACTTGCACTGCTTCACAGTCCACTATATTTTTGGATACGGTACACTGGTCAGAATTAGAACTTGAGGCAACAATACTCATACTAGCACCACCAGCAACTGCACTAACACCACCGGCTGGGAAAACATAATCTCCTCCAACTTTGAGTGAAGCTACTGATTGGGCTATAAAAAACATTGCAGGAGAAATACCTTTCCTCACATCAGCAATGCACTTTTGCGTCTGCATACTACCACGCCCACAGACTATCTTACCTGCAGCAGTGCCATGGAGAGAACCAGCTTTACTTGCACGTCTCTCTGCGGGCATTTTGGGGGATCAACAACAATATTTCAAACAAATTTAGATTTTGGCACATTCACTCTCTGATTGGGGGGATGCTGGATGTGAAGCCAAAAAAAACAACTGTTGCTTCAGCAACAGATAGAGATGGTCACGCAAATTCACAATTGAAAACACCTTCAGTAACCAGTGGTGCTGAGGTCACAAACATTCCAATCTGGTAAAAAATTCCTTTTGCCGGTGAGGGTGAGGGGGGAGCACTAACTGCAGATTTTTATGGCAGTACAAGCAGCAAAACACAGAACAGATACCATGATTGCAGTACAAAATCAGGCAGCTGCAGTAGATAGCAGGTTCACACTGCTGCGCCTGCAATTACACTGTGGCACAATAAAAGGTGTATTATTTGATGTCACACAACACCACACACACACACTCACACACACACACACACACACACAGAACAATTAGGCCCTGTCCACACTACGCCTCTGTAACATTACAGAGTGCCAAAACTGTTACCACAACGGTTTGCGTTTACACCTGTAACGTTACAGACAGTGTTTTCGTAACCGTTGTTGAAACCACATATGAGGTGATTTCAACAACGGTTATGAAACCAGGTCCCACCTCGGTAACATTACCAGTAGTAGTGTGGGCAGGTGGTAATGGTCCCCTGCAGGGCCCGTAGTGCAGCGTGAGCCGCATTGTGGGATTGGGTGCCACGGTAAAAGTCGCCCGGTTCCCGAGTTGTGGACTGGCAGTACTGGTCTCGTACCTGTCACTGCTGCAGTGTGGACACACTGTACCGCTCCCCAGCTGTGATGGTTTCTGTCCATTATGGGGTCTGAGCGGTGTAGTGTGGATGGGGCCTTAGTCTACAATGGTGAACGAGTAATGCGTAGCAAATTGAAAAGTTCAGTAATATGCCACGTATTGTGAACAACCTGAAATTATGAACTGCTGCACCAGATCCACACAACACAGAATCAGCAAGAAAATTTCAACAATTACTGACAATAGTACTGTGTGTACATTAACACAGTCAGTTATATAACAAAAATATAACCAAAAAACAAAGAAATCCCTATTTTTCCAACTTAAATCTACAAGATACAGCCCTCCCCCAAAGCACACTTTCACTGCCTTTACTACACACACTCAATGTTGAACATTAACATTCAAAATCCACACACAAGCAAAAACACTTGATGATATGAACACAGGAGGATTTCCTACAATCAATGACCTAAAGTTTGAGCCCCCCCAAAAAAGTAAAAAATGCTTTTTTTAATAACTTTTAGAAGGTTTCAATCACAGACAGCTCTCAGAGCACACTGTCTCCTACAGCTTGCTACACACACTACCCCAAACTGAGGCAGTGCAGATCAGTATAGAGCCCATGTGACCTGAAATCCCATGAATCACTGCAAAATTTGCCATCGGAACCTAAAAACAAGGTGAAGTGAGGTGAAGTGCATTGCTTTCAATGCATTTCACCTTAAAATTTGACTGAGTAGTAGTCTGGGAAGGCGGAGTAATGCAGTCATTGTTTTCAATTGACTTCACGTTACTCTTTATAACGTGAAGTACTCTGCTTTGCATTGTGGAGCACTCCATGAATCCGCCTTTAATCCGTGAATCACTTCGCAGAGAGGATTGAACCCACTTTGCCCACCACTATTCATGAGCAGAGGTCCCAAAATGCCTATGTTGAAAATTTTGTGAAAAACTTCAACAAAATGACTGTGCTATGAGCATGTGTTGTGCAGTTTCCACACACACTCGTAACTTCAAGAATTTTTTATACTTTCACTCCAGATTTTCAGCTTTACCATTTCTTCACACCTCCTAATGAATGGTACAACTGACATTTTTCACATCCTGCCTGGAATGTGTTTTTGCACATCTGGTGCCGAACGGCGCAGTCGCTGTGGGAAATCAACGTTAGGGACAGATTAACAAAATCACAGTGCCACTGTTCATGAGAGGAGGTCCCAAATGCTTTCATGAGGTGGGATCACAAAAAGCCCATGCTGAAAATTTGGAGTGCAAATACCAACAAACACCCGGGGCATTAGGGTTTCTAACCATAATGTCCCACCCTGTAGAGACTGACAGGCATCAGGGGTGTGGCTGTGGATTGTTGGCTGTAATTCTCATGCCATTCCAACCCCACTCCTACCCTGCAGCCAGTGACAGGCATCAAGGTGTGCCTTGGACTCATTGACCCCAAAGTTCACCCCATTCTCCTATACTGCACCCATCTCAATGTATTTCCTTATGGAATGGGGTGAGAGTAAGGCCTGATGACCTCAAGGCATAACGCGACACTTGTCAGAGTCTGCAGGACAGGGTGAGGTGAAATAGCATGAGCATTATGGCCGACAACCCAAAGGCACACCTCAATGCCTGTCAGTCTCTGCAGGGTCAGGTGGAATTGGCTTCAGTTCAATACTTCAGTGCCTTTCCTATTATGCATCTCTCTAACTCCTGCACTACCAATACCAAAGCCAGCAAGACAACATTTGGCATTGGCAAATGCTTGTTAACTCTTGCATTAGTACTTGCCTAAATCACCAGCACATTTAAAACTAAGTTATTTAACATTTCTGGCAATTAGTGTTGCATTAAGCGCTTCCTTTACTCTAAAACATCTTTGTTTTACCTCCCCACCACTAAACTATGACCCCACTATAATAAACTATGCATTCTTTTACACTCTCCACATTCTTGCCTCCTCTTCCCCACCTGCCTAAATATAGACTGTAGCAACCCCCTCAACAACTAGCTACATGTTATCCCTATACTGCTTTCTCACTGCCTTATCTGGCAGCCCATAAACTACTCATCTTGTACAATCAATCCAAACAGAAAAACAAATTACCTTGGCTGTACACAACTTGTCCATCACAATCTGCAATGCTGCTAATTACCATATTTTTCTTCCCTCTCCTAACCATGGGAGGCTATACACAAAGGGGTGGAAAGTATGTGCCGGAGGCACGTACCCCACCCATGTAGCTCTGCACTCACGGACAAGTGCACACAGGCTGGTATTCACAAATGACCACCACCATTCAGTTCCACCCTCCCCTCCCCAAAGTGCAGAACAGGGTGGCAGGGGGCAGAGTGGCATACCTAGGCAGGCATTCAGTTGGATGCCGACCTGGGTCCCAAAGTGTATCCCCTGCTCCACAGGGGCTGGTGTTTGCATGAGGGCACTTGTCCAGGTGCGTACAAACACACACACAGGAAACTGGGCCCTACACTATCAATGCCCCATTTCTTGGTGTCTCTCTCCCCCTGGCCAGCACCCGAAGTGCACCAATGAGCCACCCCTGATTAGCCGCTCTATCCCGGCATGATGCATGAAGCAACCCCGCCAACACAATTGGTCCCCTCTGGGCCCCGCATAATGAAGAACCCCCCCATCCCACAGATCCCTGGCCCTGGTCAGCATGGCAGTGAGGCCCCCCTTCCCCAACCGTCGTTCATACTAGTGGCCCCCTACCTGTACTGCTCTGCATGATCCCCACCAACCCCGACTGCGAGTCCCAGCCCTCTCATTGGTGGACAGTACCACCCCCCGTGGCACTGATAGCACCTCCCCCCAGTTCTATTACCTGCCTGTCAGTGCAGTGGCTCTGGATGGCCAGTGGCAGATCCCTCCACACACCCCCACATCTGCCATCTGTCCGACTGATGCTGGGAGTGCATCATTATATATAGGTGATGCGCTACCTGCATCAGTAGGTTAGAGGCTCCGATATGCGGGTATGGGCATGGGTGGGTAGGGGGTCAACTGTCCCCAGTGCTGGAGCTGTGGTTCCTGGGTTGGGGGTCATGATGTGAGGACAATGAAACCCCTGTGTGCAGGAGTTGGGGGTGGGTTGCAGTTCCACAAAACAGTCAGGGACCTGGGTGTATTCCACTCTGTAGACATGCATAGGTTGTAATTGGACAGGTACTATATGATGGCCTACAAGATGTCATATTATACAGCGGGGCATTGCATTTGTACTCATTACCCACTCAGGTATTTCACTGCATTACATGCTGTACCTGTTATACTATGACCTTCCTATATTCCCATTTTCATGCACTCCAGCTGGGGTGTGTCTTGTGTACTGTAGCTCCCTTCATCCACCTTGGATCGGAATTCCATTTGCAACTTCCCTGATGCCACACTACTCCATACCAGTCTGTGGTACAGTGCTGCTCCTGGACACCATAGTGGTATCCCTTGGCCTCTCCCTTGCAATCCATCCTACGGGGACAAGTTGCCGATGTGTGGCAGGGCTATGCTCCAACTTTACAGAGGGGGCAGGGGCACCTCTGTGTGTGGGGCCCTGTGATGCTATGGGGGCAGGGGATCCACCACTGGCAGCCTTGACTGGGTGGGGTTCTGTATACACATGGATGCATAGAGCAGTTATGTCAGGGATCCCCCCTGCCATAACATGCTTACTGCTACGCCATCCTGCAGGCAGCCTTATGCATCTTTTTGCATGGCATGTAGTGCAGGCATGATCCTGGCATGCCCATCACCCACCCCCGGTGCATTACTGTCTGCACAATGGGGGGATCTGGCATGCTACTAACATGCACGCTGTTCATAAATGCCATGGGGGTCCACAGGACCCCAATGCATGGCATCCACATGTATCTATGCCTATGCGTCTGGTTTCTGTGGCGTGTAGGCATAGTGCATAAGACCCTATATTAGTTTCCCTTCCCCCGTCCCTATATACCTCCATCCCATACAGCCCTACGCCAGACCCATCTACCTCCCCCACTCTCACCTCATCCCTCTCCCTCAGACAACTACCCCACTGCCTTTGGCCAACAGGATAATTGATCCTCCCACACACTAGCCCCCTTGCCACCCTACCTATGCAAATATTCATGTCATACCCCCACACCACCCCCTTCTTACACCCACTTGCACAGCTCAAAGCCCTCTAAGAAAGTAAGTAACCTCATCAGATTCCTCATAATATTGCTACTCATTACTGATGGAGACATTGAAAGCTACCCATGCTTAACCCCCTCCTCCTCACATCACCCCTCACATCTCCCAAAGGGACTTAAAATCACCCACCTTAACATAAGAAGCCTGATCCATAAACTAATCCTTGTGCAGCTCCTCATTCTAAACCACCAGCCTGATGTTCTGTTTCTCACAGAAACCTGTCTCTCCTTTAAAATACCCGATAATATCCTCCACATTCCCAGCTACTCCATCAATCTCCAAGATAGGCCCTCTAAGGGCAGGAGCATAACCATGTATCTCTCTTCTAACCTTCAGTTTTCCCCTGTGCTCTCTATCTCTTCTCCCTCCACATTTGAACTTCTCCTTATTAAACTCTCCTTACCTCATACACTACCTATATTTATAGCTGGTGCATACAGTACTGCTACCTCAGTTTCCCCAATTCAGCAATCTCTAAACTCATCGACACCGTGACCACACATGCCACCTCAGGTGGGCTCTACATCCTAAGTGACTTTAACCTAGCCAGGTTGTCACCTACTCATAGTAACACTTGTACTGATATTAAATGTTTTAACCTAGGCCAACTAATTATAGAGCCTACTCATCTAAACCTTAAATCTCATAACCACACCCTCTTAGACTGGGCCCTTACCTCTCACCCTCATCGCACAATTGATTTTGTTATTTTGCCAGACTCCCTCAGTGATCATCATATGATATACTGTGTTTATAAGATCCAGTGACCTAAAGCTGCCCCAAAACTGATAATGCTATGCTCTTTTCATTCACTAAATCTAGTCCCTCTCCTGTATGATCTTACCAACACAGACTAGTCTCCTATCTCCACTGCACCATCTATAGAAGATGCCCTCACCTATTTCTGTACTACATTTATGGCAATCTGGCACCAGTATGTTCCCCTCAAACAAACTAGGGTATGAACTACTGGCCTAAATGTTCTCTCTTAACCAAGCCTGGAAAGCCCAAAAGGTTTCCAGCTCCTAAACTCACCTACTGAAATACTGTTACTTTAGAAACGCATGTGCCACAGCCACCAGATACACAAAAGCCGAATACTTCTCCACCTCCTGTAACTACAATATAAGCCACCCTTCCAAATTTTGGAATGTTGTCCAATCCCTCTTCTCCCACCTACTCAAACCCCAAAACCACTTCTCAAGGTTGGAAATTCCACCCTGTCTGACCCCCCACTGTGGCAACAACTTTCAACATGTTCTTTACCTGGTGCACTTTATCACTCTTTGTCTCTCTCCCCTCCACCAGTTTCACCACTCCCACTACCCTCTACCCCACAAATCCTAACACAGTCCCCCCTCTCTCCTTCTCACCCATCTCCCAAAATGACACTCTTAAGGTTCTTCTTGTCTTAAACACTTGCAAGGGTAAGAGTCCTGATGGGCTCAGTTCCAACCTCCTTCACATCTGTGCCCCACTACCTACACATCCCTGGCTGCACTCTTAAAGCTATGTTTCTCACTTGCCTCAGTACCTTATAAGTGGAAAATCTCTACAGTCATTCCTCTCCCTAAAGGTGGTGACCCTACTGATCCTGGTAACTATCACCTAGTTTCCTTACCCCCTATTCCAGCTAAACTACGAGAGCACATTGTGCTTTCCCAACTCTCCCCCTATCTTGACTCATCCTCCTTTTTCACCCCTTTCCAGGCTGGCTTCTGGAAGTGACACTCCACTACCACCTCCTTCATTCAGCTTACCAACTCCGTATTCACCAGTACGGATCAGAAGCAGATCACCTCTGCAATATTTGTTGTCCTGGCAAAGGTCTTTGACACAGTATTCCACTCCCTGCTCCTTCCTTACTTACAGCTGCTGATCCTTCCAACTCAGCTAATGCCTGGTTCCAATCCTACCTGCACAATGGGATGCAATCAGTTAAGACTAGATTCTCCCTCCCCCCATTAATACCCCCTGTCAATACTGGAGTCTGACAGGGCTCAGCGCTTGGCCAAATCCTATTTTCAATATTCTTGAATGATTTACCTGCTATCTGCTCTTCTACCAAAACCCACATGAATGCAATTGACACCATCCTGTACACCTCTGGTGCTTCCCATTCAGATGTGGTAGCATGGTTGCAGCAGGGCTTCAATAAAGTACATCTCTGGTTCCAAACCAACCAGCTGTTCCTAAAAGCCAAAATGACCGTCTCCCTGACTTTTGGCACTAGGCAGAGACTTTCTAAATCCCAATCCCCCCCCCCCAATCATCCACACCCTGGATGCTACACCATTAGAGAAGCTCACCTTCTCTAGGTACCTTGGAGTTTGGTTAGACCAACACTTGGACTTTTCTGTGCATGTGAATGCAATCCTCAAGAAACTACACCCAGAACTTGGTACTTTATACAGATGTCATGATTGTATTCTACTATCGGCTTGCCATGCACTTGTACAGAAAATGATCCTCCCCGCATTTGAATATGCAGATATAGTCTGCAGTGCCACTCCCAAATCCATCCTGGCCAGACTGAACATCCTCTATCACTCTTTCTGTCAGTTTGCTCTATCCTGCCCCCCACGTACCCATCACTACAATCTTTACAAAGCCCTCTCTCTCCCATCCTCGATTCCAGATGTCTCATCCACTCTGCTTCCTTTATGGCCAAATTCTGGTTTGGATCATAACCTCCTTACCTCAGCTCTACTCTGTTTGCCCCCACCCTACCACCCTACCCCCTCTGCAGCAACAAGTCCTGGCCTACCCCCACAGGTTGACCACTGCCAGACAATCCGACTTTTCATATCATTTTCCCAAGCTGTGGAACACCCTCCCCCTCCTCCATTCAATACGCCCCCTCCACCACAGCCCTTTCCTTCCTGATACATAACTACACATGCCCTAGTTGCTTCTGTCCCTAATTTCCACTTCCCCAAACCCAGGCCCTTTCCATCCCTCAAGCTAACCTATAAATACCCCCTCTCCTCGTGGTACTTTATACTTGTCACACAACTGTTGACCTCAGCTTCCCTCTACTGCCTGCCCCAGCCATCTACCTCTGACTATGCAGGTGTTTCCCCTTTCAGGCTGGAAATCCCCTCTTATTTATTTATTTATTTAGTTAAACATCAGTTTAGAAACCTTTGAGCCAGAGGCTCATTTACAAAGGAACCTCGTCACAAAGAGGACATCAGAACAGTAGTACAAGGGACACAGTACTTACAAACAAAAAAGTTACAGTTCAATTACAATTTTGTTACAATAGAATACAATCTCCAACCAGCAAAAGATAACAAAAGGTGCAAAACTTATGGTCGGGGGAGAGCTGGTGGGGGTAGAAGGGAAGGAGATAGGGGAGGAGGAATTAGTAGGGAAAGGAAGGGGGGGGGCGCTCAGTGAGCATTGTCAAACAGAGTATATATAGTATATATATCTTACCCCTCTACTCCTCTACTGCTCTCCTTTCGACTCACTCCACACCCTGCCAAGTTATTTATCATGCTCTGCTGACCCTGGAATCTCCCTGTTCATTGCTCAGCATTATTGCCATTATCTACTAATAATATTGGTTCCTATACCACAGCTTGGTATTGTTTGAGCTTGGGGCATTGTCAAAAGAAAGTGCATGCATCCATTGTTAACTGTTATGTTTGTGGTCCCTTTTGGGTTGGTATATTAGGGTAACCTGCATGTCTTTTATTTCATGACATTGTTCTTTCTAATGATGTATCTATTAAAATTATTGTAGCCTGTGATACTAATGCTGTAAATACGGAAATGTTGCAAACTTTTATCTGCTATTCTGTAATACTAATCCTGTAAATACTGTAACTATTTTAAAGTACTATCCCCCTTCCCTCCAGGATGTATCTGAAAATGAGAAAATATGCTCAGTATGCCTTCCTAGTAAAACATTTAAATAAAATAAAATAAAATCAATCAATAAATAAATACCTCAAAGGTATAAATGAGGTACGAGATGGAAGCATTTTTCAGAGAAAAAGATTCTCAAGAACAAGGAGACATCCTATGAAGCTGGAGAGGGTAGACTCAGGGAAAACATAAGGAAGTACTTCTTCCCAGAGAGACTAATGGATGCCTGGAACAGCCTTCCAGCAGAAGTGGTGGGGGGCGAAAGCTTTGGTGGGATTCAAGAATGTATAGGCTAGGCATAAGGGAACCTTATTCATTAGGGAAGTGAGGGCTAAGCCAGAGATCAAGTGGGGACTATAGTATTACAGAAGGTTAGGAAAATAGGCAGACTGAGTGAGCCAAGCAGTCCTTATCTGCCGTCAAAATCTGTGTGTCTATGACAGACATCGTTTACTGTGCTTCACCTTACACCATCACTAAGTTAACCAATATGATCCTAAGATGGCCCTGTAATTTGCTCTAGGTGAAAAAGAACACACCCAGTACTATGGGCAGCAATTCTTCACCTTTGGCCACCAATAAATATAATACTTTTTTTTTAATTAAGTCAACTTTATTAGTTTAATGAAAAGTATGTCAGATACAGAACCAAAACAAATGAACATACATAGAAAATCCACCATCCCAAACCCCCCAACTCACCCCAGATCCCTCTCCCCTGGTATCATTTGGAACCTACCGTGAAACTCATTAACACTGTATAGAACGTCAGGCCTAAACTCTCTGTATGGCATAAAGGGCTAGCATTTTGCCTCATATCTTCTCAAACCTTGGAAGGCAGTTATGGATATTTGCTATCATTTTCTCTGTGTTCAAACTGAAGAGAAGTTCCTGCTGCCACTCAGTAAACGTATTAGTTTGTGTGTGTCTTGCCAGTGACGCAAAACTAATTTCTTAACAGACATAGCTATTAGGGCCAAATAACATCTGCATTCGTGTACTTGCACACTGGTATAGTCTACCATTAGACAAATTTCTGGTGAGAAAAATTCCACAATACCCAGCAAAGTATCCGAGTTTTGTCTGATATGATGCCACAAAGGGGCAACTTTGGGACATTCCCAAACTACATGTGAAAGAGAGCCCTCCACTAGCTGTCACCTAACACAAGTAGGAGAGGTAGTTCAACCCATTGTAAAAAGTTTAACTGGGGTAAGGTACATATTATTAAGGATCTAAAACTACATGAGCTGCAGTCTATCTTGAGAAGTGTATGTGTAATTATCTTTCCAGACCTTTTGCCAGTCAACCTTCAGTTGAGGGAATTGCATGACCCAGTAGTTAGGGTCTCCTTCTATCCTATTATAAACTCTGTCATAAAGAACAGCATACATCTTAGAGACAGCATGGGGTAGCATGGCTAACCCACTGAGTGATTGCAGGAAGACTTCTGCTTCTCTATCACCTGAAGCAGCCTCAACACTATGTACCAGAATATGATGGAGCTGAAATACTTTAAAGATAGCAGTGTTTACAAGCTGGTAGCTTTGGAAAATCTCACCTGAAGTTAAGCAAGCCTCATCTTTTATTAGATCTCCAATGCTTGCTGAAGCCAGCTGTGGTAGCCACTGTGCCAGAATAGGTTTGCCCCAATTTTAAGATAGGGGTTGCCTACTAAAGGTTGGCTGGGGTCCCAAGTGTGTTTATAAGAAAGAATGAACTTAACGGAAAGTGGACCATAACCGATGTACCCATCAAGGTCTGTTTTAAGCTGTCAGGAAGATTTTGGGGGTTTACATGCAAAAAGGCTTTTGGGTTAGTCCCTTAGATGCTATTAAGTCTTGTTTGATCCTAAACCAGATCGGACTATAACGATGGGAGTCTCCTCCATCAACTGGAGTTAGTCACCTCAAATATTTACTAGAGTGAATTGCCCAGTAGTATAACCTGAATGGGGGATTCTGAGTCCTCTATTCAGTTTGGGGGCTGCCAACTTATTATAGGCTCTCCTTGAGGGTTTGCTTCACCACATGAAGTCAGTAATGCTGGCATGTAGCTTTTTAAACCATGTCAGTGGGATCCATACATTTAACATGTCGATTGGGTAGAAGAGCAGTGGCAGTATATTCGTTTTGATGAGGCTTATTCTGCCCCAAAGAGAAAAGGGAAGAGATCTCCATCTAGATTGGCCCTGCTGTATAATCTGGAACAAAGCTTCCAAATTAGTTTGTCTCAAACTCTTTTCTCTTCTGATCAGAGTACTGCCAAGGTATTTTAGTCACTTCAGAGCCCAATTCAGACCCAGATCCACTATGCCATTTTTAAAGGTCTTCAGGTTCAAAGGAAAAAATGATGTTTTTCCCAGATTTAGCTTATAGTTGGAGAGTCTACTGTAATCTTTAATGATCTCAAGAACTGCTACAGTATAATAGATGATCAAGGGTTTGAAAGATGGAGTAATATATCATCAGCATATGCTGTAAAATTTAATTCATGGGTTCCTACTTGTATTCCCTATACACAGTTTCTGGGCTATTTTTAAGCTTCACCAGTAAAGGTTCAAGTTAGAGATTAAATAACAAGGGTGATAAAGGGCAGCCCTGCCAAGTACCAGAGTATAGGGGGAATGTGGTAGAAAAAAAAACATTACAATACAGTTGTGTGGTGGGTATCCTATATAAGTCTCGGATCCAGTTGACAAATTGTGAGGAGAAATCAAAATGGTTCAGTGTACTAAACAGAAGCTGACAGTCTACTCTATCAAAAGCTTTCTCCGCATCTAGGAACACAAGCACCGCTGGGTGAGCTGAGTCCCCAGACATGGAGAAAATATGATGCAGCTTATGCAGGTGATCTGAGGAGGATTGCCCAGCCATAAATCCCTGGTGTTCCAGACCTATTAAGGTAGGGAGAATGTTGCTTAATCTGTCTGCTAATAATTTCATTAGTATTTTAACATCATAGTCCAGAAGTGATATCGGTCAGTAGCTTTCTACCTTATCTGTCTCTTTGCTTGGTTTATGCAGAACTACAATTAAAGCCTCAATGAGTCTACTATCCAAGACATCTGATGTTAAAATATATTGAAAAAGTCTCAGAAGCCAAGGCATTAATGTATCTGCAAAACTTTTATAGAAATTGGGTGAGAACCCATCTGGACCCAGAGATTTGTCCAGTGGCATTGCATGGATCGCCCCCATGATATCCTCTGCAGTAAATGTAATAGCTAGACATTTTTGTTGAGCTTCCATGAGTCTTGGGAGTGGAATATCAGAGATGTATTCATCTACCATTCTCTCTGAGGCAGATTAAGCACTGGACTATAAATCCCCTGATAGAACCATTCAAATTCAGTATAATGTCTTTCGGTGTTGTTTTAATGGTACCGTCTATGGAAGAGCAAATGGCATTAATAGTCCTAGATGCCTCCTTCTGCTTTACCCTCATAGCCAGAAAGCGTCCCACCTTTTCTTCTTGATCCACATATGCAGCTCAGGTTTTTAGGATAGTGTATTCCACTTTCTTCCATAAAAGGTCACTGTGCTGACTACAGAAATGTATAAGCTCATGCTGGACTGCATCCATGGAACTCAAAGAGAGATGTGCCTCCAGGTCCCTAATTTGGGAAATAAGATTAAGCGTTTTCTTTTCTCTCTTATGCTTCCTATTAGAGGCTATGTGGATTAGTTCCCTTATGATGTAACATTTCAGAGCCCCCCACTCCATATCTGGTCTAACTATTGAATCAAGATTGAATAAATACTATACTTGAAGTGGTGGAGCTTGTACTGTAAATGGTTCCATGGGAAATATTGCACCACAGCCAACATGTCAAAGGATGGGGCTGCATGTTGTGAAAGGTAACCTTTAGTACTATATGTGGGAGGAATGCTGCTAAAGTAGCAGAGGATGGGGGTCTACCAATGGGGCAGTGTTGGAGTACAGTATGTTGTTCAAGGGAAAATGGTGAGGTAAGGCCACCTCAAAGGGCTATGGGAGTTGGAGAGAAGGACTAACAATGGGGATGAGATGTGCTGATGGCTACTGATGGGGCTGGTGAAGGTAGGGTCAAGAAAGGGTATTGGGCAGTAGAGGAGGACTAACAATGGGTATGGAGGTGTGGACCTACAGACAGGGCTGTAATAGAGTGGCGGGTACCCATGAGGCTACTGGGGTAGAGAAAAGTTTCTGAATATTATGTGGAAGGGAGGACCACAGATATGGCTTTGGTAGAAGTGCTATTGGGGAGGGCAGGGTGTGGAGTGCTACTGATAGTACTGTAAGGGGAGAGGCATCCTACCTATATGAGAGGGGGAAGAACTGCTTTCGGGGCTGTTGGGTGAGAAAGGTTACTCATGGGGCTTTTCTGGAAGGATGACTGCAGTGTAGTAGTGAGAGAGGGGAGTACTAATGATGAGGCTGTATGGTAGAGGATGGTAAACAATATGGCTTTAGGTAGTGTAGGCCAACTCTTGGGCTATATGGTGCAGTGCAGATACTAGTGAAATGAAGCAACTAACATAACATTAGGGGTTGAAGGGGTTTGATGGCTATCGATGAGGCTAAATGTGGGATATAGGTACCCGAATGGGCTGCCAGGGGAAGTAGGACTACCAATGGGGCTGTATAGGTAAGGCCACAGAAATTCAGTGGTTCTCTGTCTGTAAGATTCTTTTCATAACTTACATCATGGAGTAGATTATATGTAGTATAGCTGAGCCCTGTGCATTTGGTATTTTTTTTAAAGACACTATGTTTCCTCATGTATTGGATCCATCCCCTCTAGTACCCTGAAGCACCTCCTCTATGCTCAGAATATGATGTCATTGATGACATCACATAACATTTCTGATAAAGGCAAAAATGTATCCTGCCACAAAAATAAATAATTTATGCCACATGAATGGACAAATGCTGCTACTGCAACCTAGGAGTCCTGTTGCAGAAGTCCTGATTAAAGTTCTGTTGGAAACAAACTAGATTCTTAATGTATTGGGTAGAGGAGTATCTATACAGCTATTCAGTGAAGATGGCCACTGATGGACCAGAGGGTGCAATTTTGCTACCAACGGCACTGCAACTGAATAGGAGGATACCCATATGGCTGATAATAGAAAAATACTGACAGTGTTGTTGGGAGGATGAGGGTCAATAATGGGCTGTAGTGGAAAGTTAGCTATTGAATGTTTCAGTTGGAAGGGGTAGGGCAAGTGGTTAGGCTAGATAGCCACTGACAGGACCATATGAAAGAACAGACTTTGTGGAAAGAGAGGGAGGATGGAAGCACCTATTTTACCCTAAATCAAAAATATTGAGAATAGACTTGTTCACTGTCAGTTTCTAACAGAGAACTGGCACATGCGGTAAACCCCTCCACCTGGCTACCAGTTCACCGACATGACAGGGACAGAATGGCGATAGCAACATCTTCACACTATATATGCTCAGTATTTACTGAAGAGCAGGTAGGGCAGGGCCCACAGCTCAGCACTATGGACACAGGGGGGAAGGAGGTGAGCACTAGTGCTTTCACAAAATAAAGGGTCCTAAAAGAGCTCGATAAGCTCAGGGTGGACAAGGCAATGGGATCTGATGGCATACATCCCAGGGTACTAAAGGAGCTAAGGGTGGAATTAGCAGAGCCATTATAAGAACTGCTTAGTGAGTATCTGAGCACAGGAGAGGTCCCAGAAGACTGGAGAAGGGCTCATGTGATCTCGCTCCACAAGAGTGGTAGCAGGGAGGAGGCAGAGAACTACAGACCAGTGAGTCTTACCTCAGTAGTGGGCAAGATTATGGAGGCACTCCCTAAGGATAGAATAGTGCAACACCTGGAATCCATAGGAGCACAGGATCCAAGACAGCATGGGTTTACAAAAGGAAGGTCCTGTCAAACTAAGCTCAGATTTCTTTGACTGGAGAACCAGAGCTGTGGACCAAGGGGGAGCAGTTGATGTCGCCTACCTTGACTTCAGCAAAGCTTTCGATACTGTTCCATATAGAAGATTGATTAATAAGCTGGGTAGGCTCTGTGTGGGTCAGAAGTTGGTCAACTGGATGGCAAACTGGTTGATGGGCAGAAAACAGAGAGTGGTGGTAAACGGTATACAGTCAGAAGAGATGCAAGTCACAAGTGGGGTACCTCAGGAATCAGTCCTGGGGTCAATCCTCTTCAGTATCTTCATCAGTGACATTGCAGATGGGCTGGATGGTAAGGTTTGCTTGTTTGCAGATGACATCAAGATCTGCAGCAGAGTAGATTATCTAGATGGGGTGGGCAGAATGAGAAGAGATCTAGATAAACTAGCAAAATGGTCAGAAGAGTGGCAACTGGAGTTTATTGCAAAGAAGTGCAAGATCATGCATAGGGAAGAGAAACCCTGCAGCCACCTATAGGCTGGGAGGGGAGTTGCTGGCAGTCACAAGAGTAGAAAGAGACTTGGGCATCATCATCACCGATGACCTGAAATCATCCAAGCAGACCACTAAATCAGTAGATAAGCCTAGGGGGATGTTAGGGTGTATTAGTAGGCGTATCACAAGTCGGAAGAGGGAGGGAGAGAGGGGTGATATGATTGAAACATTCAAACACCCTAAGGCCATTAACAAGGTGAAAGAGTCTAACATGTTTCAATATAAGAAAAACAGCAGGATGAGAGGACACAGCATGTGATTAGAGGGATGCCGATTAAGGGGTAATGTTAGGAAGTTCTTTTTTGCAGAAAGGGTGGTGAATTCATGGAATGGCCTACCTCCGGAAGTGGTGGATATGAATACAGTGCAGGGCTTCTAACATCCCCCAAGCCTTATCTCTCCATCCTTTGCTCTAGGGTATACATATTAAGCTCCATTAATCTGTCCTCATATGTTTTCTGATGCAGTCCCTGCTCCACTTTTGTTGCCCTTCTCTGGACTGCCTCAATTTGGTTAATGTCCTTGTGAAGGTGTGGCCTCCAGTACTGCACGCAATGCTTCAGATGGGGCCTAACCAATATCTTGTAAAGAGGGATTATTACCTCCCTCTTCCGACTTGTGATACCCCTACTAATACACCCCAAAATCCTTCTAGCCTTACCTACTGCTTTAGTGGTCTGCTTGGATGATTTCAGGTCATCGGTGATGATGATGTCCAAGCCTCTTTCTTCCCTTGTGATGGCCATCAACTCCCCTCGAAGCCTACAGGTGGTTTCAGGAATTCTCTTCCCTATGTGCATGATCTTGCACTTCTTTGCATTGCACCCCAGTTGCCACTCTTCCTACCATTTTGCTAGTTTATACAGATCTCTTCTCATTCTGCCCACCCCATCTGGATCATCTACTCTGTTGCAGATCTTGGAGTCATCTTCAAACAGACAGACCTTACCCACCATTCCATCTGCAATGTCACTGATGAACATATTGAAGAGGACTGGCCCCAAGACTGATCCCTGAGGTACCCCACTTGTGACAGGCATCTCTTCTGACTGTATACCATTTACTACCACTCTCTGTTTTCTGCCCGTCAACCAGTTTGTCACCCAGTTGACCAACTTCTGACCCACACTGAGCCTACCCAGCTTATTACTCAATCTTCTATATGGAACAGTATTGAAAGCTTTGCTGAAGTCAAGGTAGGTGACATCAACTGCTCCCCCATGGTCTACCACACTGGTTACCCAGTCAAAGAAATCTATGAGATTAGTTTGACAGGATCTTCCTTTTGTAAACCCATGCTGTCTTGGATCCTGTGCTCCTATGGATTTCAGGTGTTGCACTATCCTTTCATTAAGGAGTGTCTCCATAATCTTGCTCACTACTGTGGTAAGACTCACTGGTCTGTAGTTCCCTGCCTCCTCCCTGCTACCACTCTTGTGGAGCGGGATCACATGAGCCCTTTTCCAGTCTTCTCGGACTACTCCTGTGCTCAGAGACTCACTAAACAATTTTGATAATGGCTCTAATAAGGGAGGGTTAATGAAGGGGAAGGGTGGAAGGGAGGGGCAGCTGCAGAATAAGGGGTGCTAGCTGCACATTTGAGCAGACTTGCTAGACCTCTAGGCCTTTATCTGCTGGCAAATTTTGTATGTTCGTATGTTACTACTAGCTCCATCCTTAGTTCCTTTAGTACCCTGGGATGTATGCCATCAGGTCCCATTGCCTTGTCCACCCTGAGCTTATCAAACACTTGTAGGACCCTTACTTTTGTGAAGGGACTAGTGCACACCTCCCTCCCCCCTGTGTCCATGGTGCTGAGCTGTGGGCCCTGTCCTACCTACTCTTCAGTAAATACTGATCAGAAGTATCTATTTAGGATAGAAGCTTTTACATGGTCCTCCTCCTCACATGCCCCCTTATCCCTTTTGATCTTAGCAATACCCCCTCTGGACTTTCTCCATTCACTAATGTATCTATAGAAAGTCTTGTTACCTTCTTTTACTGTTTGTGCTAGTGTTTCCTCGGTCTGGGCCTTTGCCTGCCTTACTGCCTTCCCTGCTTCCCTCAGGGAAGTTTGGTTTGCCTCCTTATCTTCATTCTGTTGCGTTCCCTCATATTTCCTGAAGGCTAGCCTTTTGGCTGTGACCTTTTCTGCAACTGTTTTTGAGAACATAAGTGGTTTCCTTCTTCTTCTGCACTTCCCTTTCTCTCTAATGCAATGGGATGTTGCTTCAAGTATTGCATCTTTAATGCTTGCCCACTTTGCCTGTACCCCCTCACCTATATTTCTTTTTGCCATGTCTAGCTTAACTCTGCTGGCCATCTAATCAAAGTCAGCTCCTCTGAAGTCCCATATGTTTGCCTTGGAATGGGATGATTTAGTTCTAGTGGCCAAATTGAACCATACGATGTGATGGTCACTGGCCCCCAAGTGACATTCTACCTGGAGATCTGTGATCCTTTCCCTGTTAGTCAGTACTAGATCTTGGATAGCCCTGTCTCTTGTGTGTTGTTGTACCAGTTGTTTGAGGCCCTCCCCCTGTAAGGAATCCACCACGTGTCTGGCTCAGGCAGATCTTACTGCTGGTATTGACCAATCTGTATCTGGCATGTTGAAGTCTCCCATTACCAGAACCTCCCCTTTAGCTGTCATGTTTTATATACTGTATCTTCTAACAGTAATGTGTCTATGTCCTCCCCCTGGTCTGGAGGCCTGTACACAACCCTAGTTCATATGGTTATCCCATTTCCTGTTTCGAGGGGGACCCACAGTTCTTCTGGCTCCTTATGTGTATTCTGAATTTCTGTAGCTTTGATATTTTCATTGACATACAGGGCCACTCCACCTCCCCTTTTTGCACCTTGGTCTCTTCTGAACAGTACATAGCCATGTACTGAAGTCTCCCAAGTATGGTTACTGGTAAACTATGTCTTGCTAATGGCTACTGTGTACAGTTTAGCCTCTGTCATTATTGCCTGCAGGTCTGGGATCTTGTTTCCCAGACTGCGAGTATTTGAGTACTTGATTTTCCATTGGCCAGATTTTGTTGTGTTAGTTGTTGGGTGAGCTTTGGTGTTTTTTCTGTGCATTGTATGGGGAGCTGGACCTTTTTCCTTACCTGGTGATGCAAATGAACTACAAACATGCTCAACTCCTGTTTGAACATTAGCTGAGAGGGGGGAAGGTTGTTCTTCCCATTCGATGTATGTGGTGCTGCACCCCCTTCCTATTTGCTAGTTTAAATATTCTGCGAAGACATTAAACTTCTGCCTCAATGCACTGACTCCAACCTTAGTCAGATGCAGTCCATCAAATTTAAAGAACTTTTGCTCCCAAAACTGTTGCCAGTTCTCTACAAATTAATATCCTTTTTCCTATCACCGTCCCTTGCGCTACAAGTTTAGCTCCCGTATCTCCCCTTCTCTGATCTTCCATCCATCCATCTGCCCCCCCCCCAGACTGGCAGGATCTCAGAGAAGGCAATGCCTGACCGAAATGGATGATAGTATGTCACCCAGGCTGGTCAGGTATTCCTTGGTCTCCACAACAGACTGGCCGGTGAGATCATTAGTCCCTATGTGTACCAGTAGGTCAATGTTTTCTCCTGCTTCCTGAACAGTTTTAACAATGCGGTCAGTGTCTCTCCATGCTGATGTACCTGGGAGACATCTAACCATTACCCCTGGCTGGAGATACTGTACATATCAACTCCCCGAATCATGGAGTCTCTTACTTTATCTAATTTTGAATCTCCCTATATTATGGGGGGGGGATTTCAATCAAGCTTTGCAACAGATAGCTTTGACTTCAATGCTGGACAGAGAATATAGATCTTCCAGAAATATTGTATGAAGCTCTCTGGCAGACTTAGAATTGACAGATCCCTGGAGAGAGAAATATGGGGATAGGAAAGTTTACTTTTTCTTTTCTACAGTCCACCAGTCCTATTCAATGATACATTTATTTTTGATGTCTAACACTCTACTTTATAAATTACAGACTATTCATTATACTGGCATCTGTATTTCAGACCACTTCGACATTAAATTCTTTTGACTCAGGTGGCACTTTTAAAAGCTGGAAAATGGATCACTCTATTTTAATTAAATCTCATATAGGGGAGAACATAAAGGCCTTATGTGAGAAATACTTCACATTCAATGATGATCAGAATATACCTGTAACTATAGGCACTTTATGGGAGGCCTTTAAAGTTTATATAAGGGGTGAAATTATGAGTATAACTTCTTATGAAAAAAGAAGAAATAATGCTTTACAATAAATTGAGGAAGATATTAAAAGTCTCTCTACTATTCACAGTTCAGCACTAGACCCAGACGTTTATAAGAAATTGTTACAAAAAAAGGAACAACATAACCAAATGGTCACAGAAAAATAGAACAACAAATACTCAACACTAGAGCAAACTATTATTTCCTAACTGATAAACCACTAAAATTGCTAGCTTGGCAATCAAAAAAAAAAACAAAAAACAGAACTGAAAACTCAGTTATTAATGTAAAGGATGAATTAGGTAATATACACAGATACACAGAAATGTGACAGCAGAGAAAAGCCCCACGGCCCATCTAGTCTGCCCAACACCCTACCTCACCCCATTTGTTATGCTTCCACCCTCTTTCCCAACCCCTTAAATATATCCTAAGCTCTCTTGAACCCCTCCACTGTTTCAGCTGCCACTATCTCCTCTGGCAGCCTGTTCCAGGCCTCCACCACCCTCTGCATGAAAAACTGCCCCCTGATATTACCTCTGTATTTTCCACGTTCCAGTTTGAGACTATGCCCCCTCATGTTCACTCCCTTCTTCAATTTGAGCAAGCTATCACCCTCCACCTTATTTATTCCCTTCAGATACTTAAAGGTCTCAATCATCTCCCCCCCCTTCCTAGTCTCCAGAGGGTACAAATTCAGCCCTCTCAATCTTCTCTCATAGGGTACATCCTGCATCCCTCGTACCATTTTGGTTGCCCTTCTCTGTACCCTTTCCATCAACTCAACATCTCTTTATAGGTGAGGCCTCCAGAACTGCACCCCATATTCCAGATGCCGCCTGACCATGGTTCTCAATAAACCTAAGGATATCACTCAACACTTTTTGCATTTCTCTAAAAACGTCTACTCCTCAGAATTTAATAGAAACTTACAGGAAAGTGATACATTCCTAGAGTCTGTACCTATTCCAGTTATTTCAGAACAGGTAAAAAATCTGATATACCAGTCAATATCCAAACTCAAAATAGACAGAGTGATACAAAACCTAGTGGTAAACAAAGCACCTGGGCTATATAGTCTTGGCAATGAATTTTACAAGAAATATAAAAAGAATCTGTGTAACCCTTTGGAGCAATTGTTTAACTCATTCAACACTGTACATAAGGTTCCAGATACTTTTAAACAAGCTACCATCCATGTATTCTTAAAAAGGCTAAGGACCCACTGAGTTGTGTATCTTACCACCCCCTCTCTTTACTTAATACAGATTACAAGATATTCACTAAGATTATTGCTAATAGATTAGAACTTGTACTTCCAAATATCATGCATCCTAATCAGAACGATTTTAAGAACACAACTCTTAAAGAAAATATTAGAAGCACTTTGAATATAATAGAAATGAACCCAAAACAGGATGCAATTTTATTTGTGATTGACACAGAAAAGGCCATTGATAGAGATGAACTGGCCCTACATATTTTCTGTTATAAAGAAGATGGGGTTCGGTGCATAGCTCAGTGGGTGGCTCAGCTGTTTGTATAACTCTCCTTCAGCAGTTATCAAAATTAATAATGTAATCTCAGAGCAATTTCTTTATCAAGCAGCACTAGACAGAAGTGTTCTCTTTCCCCTTTAATATTTGCTTTAATACTTGAACCTTTAGCAATTGCTATTAAAAATGCAAAAAATAAATTCAAGGGATTACTAGTGATCATAAATGACAAAAAATAAGTCTCTATGCAGATGACATCTTATCATTTTTAACACAACCAAATGCTTCAGTCCCAAAAATGATTCAGCTTATGAATCGCTTTGGAAAGATCTCAGGATATAAAATCAATTGACAAAAAAATGAAACACCTTAATTAAATAAAACAAATCTAAATG
The DNA here is from genome assembly GCA_016271365.2 of Neoceratodus forsteri. Taxonomy (NCBI): domain Eukaryota; kingdom Metazoa; phylum Chordata; order Ceratodontiformes; family Ceratodontidae; genus Neoceratodus; species Neoceratodus forsteri. The sequence goes on along the minus strand of CM028133.1, from coordinate 742,210,391 downwards.
CAAAAACCTCATATTTTTTTACAAAAATTGCCAACCTTTATATCAAATATTCAGGAGTGAAGATTACTGCCAAAATAGAAGATTTATATACATACAACTTTGAGGAATTATTGAAATCCATTGATCAGGATCTTAACAAATGGAAATCCTTACACCTGACCTTAATAGTAAGAATTAACCTAGTCAAAATGCTGATTTTACCTAGAATCATGTTTTTCTTTCAAGTTCTAGCTGCTCCAATTTTTAACCTTTTTTAAGAGATTAAAAACCATGATATTGAAGTTCTAATGGAAACAAACTAAATCTAGAATAGCTTGGAACACCCTAACTCTTCCAAAACACGCTGGGAAACAAACTCGACCAGATTTATATCTGTATTATTTGACTTCTCAAATTACACAAGTTTGGGAATGGATTCAATCTGAACCTTCCTAACTTTTAACTAAATAAATGGAATTGTCAGTGCAAGCTTACCCCAACCTTATTCATTTTTTATTTTCATCTTTGGCGGTTAAAAAACTTGCTCCCCAGATCCCCATGACTACTGTTACCACAAATACATCTTGGTTAAAACTTCAAAAAATATTAAATTAACACAATTTAATTACCAAGTTTACTCAGTCCATGGAAACTTCCTCCCCCCAGAATCATGTATAAAAGTTTTAAATTATGACAGCAACAAGTTTTAAAGCAAATAGGAAACCTGTGCCAAAATGGCTAATTAAAAAACTTTCTTTCAACTGACACAAGAATACAATATACCTTATACCCTTTTATTCTATTATACTCAGATCAAAAATTACTTATCCCAGAATAAATCTAAAATCAGAATAATAGCATCCCCTACTTTGATGGCCTTATTCAGAAAGAGTAAAGATGGGAGAAAGCTAATCTCAATGATCAAGGATAAAATTATGGAAAATCAAACATTAATATTGACAAGCTTAAAAATAAATGGCAAAGAGACTAGGAATGAGCTTAGTGGAGGAGCAGTGGCAAGACATAATCAAGGCTTATACTCACAACATTCAATCCATTAAACTACAACAAATTCAAATGAATACCTTTCATAGGACATACTATACACCTTATAAACTTCATTTATTTAATGATACTATTAATGACAAATGCCCAAGATGTGCTAAAACCACCAGCACATTGATCCATGTGATATATTCTAGCTCCTGCTTATCAAATTTTTGGTTTTAAATAGAACAATTTTCATCAATCATTTTTAAGAAACAGCTAATTTATAACTGATATATAACAATATTAGGTGCCCACCAAGATAATACATACCTAACAGCAGAACACAATAAATTACTTACTCTACTGACTATTATAGCAAAACAATTCATCTTACAGAAATGGAAAGATCCATAACCCCCCCCCACTACTTTTCAGACCTGACTGAATCTGCTAATAGATGCATCACAATTGGAAATGACATGGTACTATAAAATGGGCTTAAAAAATCAATATGAGAAAATGTGGCATCCTTTCCAATTGGTTCTGGGACTTATAGTATGTTAACATCTATTTTGAAGTCAAATAGGCAAGTTCCTGGATCCCCACCTTCAGACTACATGATGAAGCTGCTACAGATTGACCAATCTGATTCAAAATAGTGATGAAGGAGTATGGTCTCTATGACTAATCTGAATTGGTGGGGGGGAGGGGGTAAAGGAAAAAGGAATGGCTCTGGAGAACTGGAAGAGGGGAGACATAGGGATAGACCACCGGGAAAGGATATATTTAAATTATATGGGCAGATCAGGGATAGTGAGGGGGTTAACTAGACCGTCCAGGATGTGATTACATTAATAAGAAGGGTATCGGGGCAGGGGGGAAATGTTAGTTATCATGGACATGATTTGTTTACATAGAAACATAGAAGTTGATGGCAAATAAGGACTGCAAGACCCTTCCAGTCTGCCCATTTCTTTTTCTACCTTATGAATGTGCCATCGGCCTTTGCTCTGTCAATGGCCTATCTATTCATACTCATCTGTATTGCTCCCTTATGCCTATCCCATGCCTGTTTGAAGTCCTGCACTGTATTCATATCCACCACTTCCTGAGGTAGGCTGTTCCACGCATCCACCACCCTTTCTGTGAAAAGGAACTTCTTCACATTACCCCTTAATCGGCCTCCTTCTAATCTCATGCAGTGTCCTCTTGTCCTTCTATTTTTCTTATATTGAAACATGTTAGACTCTTTCACCTTGTTAATGCTCTTAAGGTATTTGAATGTTTCAATCATATCACCTATGTCCCTCCTTTGCTCTAGGGTATACATATTGAGCTCCGTTAATCTGTCCACATGTTTTCTGATGCAGTCCCTGCACCATTTTGGTTGCCCTTCTCTACAAGATACAAGGGTATCAGGGCTGGGGGGATGGCTAGCCACCTGGGACATGGGTGTTTTTAATAAACTGGGGATTGGGCCTGTGGAGTCTGCTAGCCACCAGGGAGGTGATTTTTCTTAATAAACCAGGGACTAGGACGGGGGAAGGGAGAACATGTCACATGGCACAAGTTCACTAACCCTCAAAGAGGACACACTTTTAAGTTCCCTTAGACCAGCACTGGCAGGTCTAAGGGTAGTTAGAATTTTTTCCTCTAGTAGGATTTAGTGAATTCCAATTTAGAGGATATGGCAGCTTGCATCAGCTGCAAGCCCCCTAGTGTCACAACACAGCCCATTTTGTGACAAAAAGCTGGCACACCCAGTCTGCATTTGACACAGGCTGCAGTTGTGAATTGCTCCCAGTGCATCATTTGGCACAAGCTACACATTATGCCATTCCTTGTGGTGCAAGTCCCTTGCACCATTCAGTGGAGCTTTGTGAATTGGGCACACATCTCTAGAAGGACATAGACAGAGTGGAGGCAGACCAGAGGAGGGCAACTAAAATTGTGCAGGGTCTGCATCAGAAGCCCTTTCAGGAGAAACTTAAGGACCTAAATATGTACATCCTAGAAGAGAGAAAGGAGAGGGGTTCATGATAGAGACCTTTAAATACTTCAAGGGAGGAAACAAGATACAGGAGAGAATTATTTTTCGGAAATGAAAGGTGATCAAGGACAAGGGGGCACCATAAGAAGCTGGTGCGGGTAGCTTCAGGAGATACTGTATATGAGAAAGTACATCTTCACAGAAAGTGTGTTGGATTCCTGGAACAGACTTCCAGCAGGGTTGGTGGATGCAAAAACAGGCTTGGGGTTCAGGACTGCATGGAATAGGCATAAAGAATCTTAAGGAAAGGGAATGGGGGTAGGCGAATGGGCCAGAGATCAAGTAGGGTCTGCAGTGATACAATACATCATGGACAAGTAGGCAGACTAGGTGGGCCAAGCACTCCTCATCTTCCAGGAAATTCTGTTTCTATGATAAGAAGTTCTAGAAGTAACTAGTGTCAAATACATACATTAAACAAATGTGTACCAAGTGAATTCACTTTCCTCTGATAATTAATATTGCTTTAAAATAATTAAAGTACTGCAAGACGTGCAAGCATTCTCATGTATTTATAAGTAGCATGCTGCATCATTTTAAATTACCAGTATTACATACTAATTCTGTATCATTATGCTCTGAACTTTGCATTCAACACCAATGTTCTGCTAGTGAAGTTCTATGTTTCCATAGGCACCTTTTCTTTTGTCTGTCATTGCATTAACCTGGAAAATTCCAATAAAAAGATTTACTGCAAAAATTACTAATAATGGACCCTATGGACTACAGACCAGGAATTACACACCTGTGGTACATATACCACCTGTGTAGCTTTGCACCTGCAGACAAGTGTGCACCAGCAGTATTCATCAAAGGTCAGCACCTGTCTACAGCCCACCCCATTACACAGGACTCTGCAGGGTGGCCAGGGGTGGAGTCACATACCCAACTGTGTATCAAATAGGATGCCCATCCTGGGTCCCAAGTGGATGCCTTGCACAGCAGGGCACAGGTCTGGGTGCATGAATAGCCCCAGTGGACAGCCGGACCCATGTGGCTATGCCCCATCAGGCAGTGGACCCCTGGTCATGCACCTTGAGTACAGCGGCCACCCGTTTCACCACTTCACCAACACAAGGCTGCCCAATGTCAAATATCACCACCTCCCCATACACACAAATAGGGCACCCCGTCCTATATGGAAGAAGTAACATTCTCTTCCACCACACACACATGCCAGTCAGTCCCGGGTGCTAAGCATATCTGCCCCCCTTACCGCTCACTGGTGCTCCAGCCTTGCTGTCCAACAAGCCCCCCCACAGTTGCCCCAGACCCGCACACCCGACCAGTTCACCAGGAATCCCTGTCCCATCATTGGTGGTCTGTGACTCTCATCCCCACACATTGTACTAACCACACACACACACACACACACACACACACACACACACACACACACCCTCTCCCCATGCCTGCATCCGGTGCAGCACCAGATGGCCAGTGGCACAGCCCTGCACACACCTCCTCAGCAGCTGGATGTCCAACTGATGCCAGGAGCAAGACACTGTATGATGTGCCTCACTCCCAGCATTAGTAGAATGGCTGGCAGCTGAGGAAGTGTGTGGAAGGCTGTGCCACTGGCAATCTGGTGCCGTGCCAGATGCAGGCATGAGGTAAGGGTATAGAGGGGCAGTGCCATGGGGGGGTTGGAGAAGGGATGTAGCCACAGACCACCAATAATGGGACCGATGTACTGGGTGGGGGTGACTACAATGTGCACTAGGGCACTGCTGTGCAGGGGGATATACATCATAGCACCATGACAGCATTACAGGACCCTCCTGGTCCATCATGTCTGCCACAGGACTGCCTTGCATATAGGTGGCACTGCACTGGTATTGGGACAGGCGGGGTTGTGTTGGGGATGGTGGACTCCACACAGGTGACTAGGGCCATATTGTGTCGGGAGATAGGGGGCATGTACTGCCCACCAGGGTAAGAGAAGCTGGGGGGGGTTCATGTACTCCTATAGGTGTATGGACACCTTGGGCAGGCATGTGTTCCAAGGGGACTAGGGCTGCATTGTGTCAGGGGATGGAGTATGGTGCCTTGGGCACTGGGGAACCAGGACAGCCATGTGTCTGGGGTGCGGGGGTGCTGTACTGCATCAGGGCCAGGGCAGCCATCAGCAGTGGGTATGGCATGTACAGCCTTTACAGATTGGTCCCCCCGGTGTAGCTGGCTCCCTCTTACACCTCCCAGGGCATGGCATTATATGCCATAATGCATGCGGTGTTGTGCCAGCACACCCTCCCACTCACCCTAGTTGCCATGCTGTCCACATGGCTGGGGGATCAGGCACATAGGGGCTGCACACCCCACTTAGTGTATCCCACACTGGAGGCATAATGGATGCAGAGTGGCTACACACTGCAGATCCATGGCACATAGCCATTCCATCCATTCTTGCATATGGCCCAGTATGTGTGTCTGACCTATAACACATAGGAATCTCAAGCCTTATGCAATGTTTATGGAAGCTGTCATTTTTGAAAATGGTACATGTAAAGGAGGTGAGGATAACAAAGTATAATTTTTTAACTCACATGTAATATACTGATTGAAAATAATGACAGATGTACTATAGTGGTAAATATATATATTTTTTTTTATTGGAGTTCAAACCATGCTGTTCTGTCTATTACATATACACTTTTACTCATACATTAAATTAAAACATCCATTCTGCCACCCACACAACAGCCACCTAGGTGACATACATCATATCATGTGCATGCCAATAATAACCATATATAGCAAGATATATGTACTGATGAGTTTTCAAAACATATTGCTGTTCTTTTCATGAATTTTAATTATTAGGCTGCAGTTACTATATAGCAGCTTAAATTTATGCCCCTTATATTTAGTGCTCTGAGCACACCCGCCATGTTCATATCATCTTATTTTTGTGGGTGGAACACTAGTGCTGCTACAGTATAATGATCAGCTTAATATTAACTGTCTGTCTTTTTATATTTGCACTAATATGAAAGTGTCAAAAATAGTGAAAATAAAAAGGAAGTGAATACTTCCTGTTATACAATGTCAGGTGTCAGCGTGGCTCAGTTGGTAGCACATCCGCCTCTGGACCAGAAAATCGTGGGTTCTCATCCCACACCGGGACTGGGCTTGCACCTAAAAATCGCTGGCATCCGAGTGCAGCATTGGGGGGTGCTGTACTGCTGGGGTGTGTTGTCCTTTGGATGAAACGTTAAACCGAGGTCCCTTCTGCAAATCCTGGTGTTGTCCTGTTGGGTGTCCAGGTGGAAGTAAAAGAACCCAAGGCACTCTTCACAAAGAGTAGGGAACATTCCCGGTGTCTTGGCCAACATTCCCCTTCCCATAAACCGGTTCATGCAATTATCCAGGCTGTGTGTGGGTGATGATGTGCGATATGGCCACCACCACACATTCAGTCACTTCACTACCAGTCTAGCATTGCTTGTAAAGCACTTTGGGATGTATGAAAAGCACTATATAAATGCTGCTGCTTCTTGTTCTTCTCCTTCTTCTTAATGTGGATGATCAGCATACTTTTATTCACTCAAGCATGATGATTGTATATTATGGCCTGGATATTCAAAGCAGTTGCACATGGTGCAACTTGGTTGTGCATGTGCAACTGCAGAAATGCGCCATGGAGCGATATTCAGTGGGAGCAAGTGCACAGTGCAAGTAGCAGTGCACCAATGTGCAACTGTAATGAATGCATGCGCAAGGGCAGGGGGTGTTCCCATGAATATGCTGCACAGTGCTATATTCAACCCCTGACCCATGGTGCAAGTGTGGAGCAACTGTCAGATGCGCCTAGCAGACTTGTGCCCATAAAAACAGGGAGCAAGCAGGGGGACAGTACTTGCACCAGAGGGAGCAAGACAGACAGAGACAGACAGGCAGGCAGACAGAGAGACAGAACAAAAGAGAGAGAGAGAGAGGCGCTGAGAGACAGGGAGAAGACAGACAGAGTGAGGTGAGGGAGCCCGCACCTAGACCCTGAAGGGAGCAACACAGGCATCCACAGGGGCATGGGACAGAGGTCGCAGGTGACTGTAAGCCAGGGGCAGGTGTCACAGGAGGGAGCTCAGCCAAGTGACAGGCACTGCCCCACGATGGCAAACAGTCTACTGAAGCCGGACACCCAGGGGGAAATATGACAACAGGGGCCATGGCCAGTGCAGCCTTCCAGATGGAGGCCGTAATGAGGGGTGTGAGGGGGTAGGAGACAGAGTGACATGGCCATGGAAGGGCCCATCGGTGGTACACCCGGCACAGGCAGTACTGGCCCCGCATCAGCTTTGAGATCCACACTGATATGGAGATCATGGGCCGGTATTGCCTGAACAGGGCCATTCTGAGGCAGCTCTGTGAGCTGTGCAGTGAGGAGATGCAGGCACCCACTAGACGGAGTCATGCCCTGACAGTGGAGACAAAAGTGACAGCCGTCATGTGCCTGCTTACCATGGGCACCTTCCAGAGACAAACAAGGGGCACCACAGGCATAACCCAGTTGGCCATGTCACGGCTCCTCACACACTTCCTCAATGCCCTGTTGCCACATGCTGCGGACTACATCCATTTCCCCAGCACACAGGCAGAGCATACAGCAATAATGCAGGAGTCCCACAGAATAGCACGGATGCCTGGCATGCTAGGAGCCATCGACTGCACCCATGTGGGCATCTGCATGCCTCCTGACCCAGAGGAGGTAACATATGTGAATAGGAAGGGCTGCCCCAGTATCAACTGCCAGGTGGTGTGCAATGCCAGGGGGCGGCACATTACCAATGTCTGTGCCACGCACCCTAGGAGCGCACATGACACATTCATCTGGTACAGCTTAGCATTGTGCCACAGGTTTGAGAGTGGGGATATTCCCATGGGCCACTTAGTGGTGAGTATGGGATGACCATGGGCAGCTGGGTACAGCAAGGCATGGGAGGGGGTGGGCAGGGCAGTGGCTTTGGTTAGAGTGCCAGGGATGGGCAAGGGGCACAGTGACATAGGGCACCAGGCTAACCATATATCTGTCTACACAGGTGACAGTGGCTACCCACTCAGGCCCTGGCTGCTCACCCCCTACCAGCGCTCGTTGTTCCCAGCAGATGGCCAGTACAATGCAGCACACGCCAGCATATGGAACATCATTGATCATGTGTTTGGGATGCTGAAGGCACGATTATCCATTGCCTAGACAGGTCTGCTAGTGCCCTACAGTACAGCTCCTTGAAGGCCTGAGGGCTCTTCCTGGCTTGCTGCATGCTGCACTATATGGCCATTGACCATGGGATAGATTTTGAGGCCACAGAGGGGGACAGCAGTGGAGACGATGGGGGAAATGGGCTGGGGGTAATGGGTAGCCTCCCCTGAGCAGAGGGATCCCCGCTCCTCAGGATGGCATGCCAGCCCCAGGACATGATTGCCCAGGAGCTCTTTGGTGCACGCAGGTAGGTAGAGAAACACCTATGCAATGTACAGACACAATGGCACAGCACACGGGCATGGGCAGGCATGGCAGTGGGCATGTACATACAGACATGGGGCAGGGGCAGGGATGTCAGTGCCACAGAGCCACACACAACCCCATGCAGCACTGTACAGCAACACACACACACACACACACACACACACTGGCACACACAGGCAAACGCCCAGGTTCTAGCGCATGGCATGGATCAGATGCAGGGCACTGGTGCACAGGCACAACCAGTGCTGTGCTGCCATCATTACGCACATGTCACATGGGCCAGCAGCTGGGCGGGTGAACACATGGGCAGTGTGTGGCATGACACACAGCTGCCACAACTGTGTCACGCACACAGACACATCACCCATGTGTACACAGGGCGATGGCAGCAGACTTCAGACAGGGCAGCACACATATCAGGTCCACTGCACGGACACACGGCTGCCATGGACATGGGGGCAGATGCACTGAGGCCACTCAGCAGCCACAAGTTTCTCAACAGCCACAAGGGGGTATGCAACTGCCCCCTGGGGTCAAACTGCAGGAACATGACTGGTTCCTTGCAGGGGTCCATAGGCACCCATACAGGCCTGCCCCAGGCATGCCTGGGATGCCAACAGCAGAGCCCGGTGTCGACACTGAGGGTGTCTCCCGATGCTGAGTCCATAGGGTAGACAGTGCACTCTGTGGTGACTGTGGCTGGAGGCCATGCCCTGTGACAGCCAGTGGTGCAAGGCCGACCGAGATCACATTGGCAATGCATTCCAGGGATATGGTCGTGTCCTCCCGCTGGTGCTGTATGGCCCCTAGGACCTGTGCAGTCCCCCTCTCGTGCTGCTTGGCTGCCTGGCGCACCTCTGCATGGAGTTCCTGCACCCCAGCTACAAGCATCACCTGTTGCTCCACGGAGGCCCACAGCAAGCATGTGTGCTCAGTCAATGGGTTGGCACTCAGGGGTGCATGGGCATGCCGCCATCCCACCAGTGGTGTATGACTGCGCTGCATGGCCCCTCGCTCAGGTGGATGCTGCACAGTGGGTTTCCCATGGGGTAGGTCACTGTCAGATGCACTGGTGTGGGACACTGCACCCGGCCGCCCAACTTCCCAAGGCATCTGCTGCTGCCCCTCCGACCCCTGTGCACTGGCCAGCACCTGGGTGGTTGCACCACCATCACCACCTGGCGCTGCTGTGTCTGTGCACACAGTGGAACCAGGGGCAGTGATGGGCAGCTGTTCCACTGCCAACAGGCCACTGGCCGTGCTGCTAGTGATGGTGGTAGGTATGGGTGTCTCCCCCATGACAACATCCACGCTGTCCAGGATGATGGTCATGTCATTATTGGTGTCAGACAATGCCCCTACCTGTGTACCACAGAGAGCATACCATGGCTGGCATCCTGCTAGAACAGAGCCAGGGCCAAGACATCTGGTTGGATGGCTGTGGTGTGTTGCAGCTGATTGGGCCCCCAGATGCCCGAGGAGGTAGATGGCTGGTCCTCCAGGACTGGGCCTGCCTCCATGGCAGCCGCAGACACCCCTGCCACTGCGTGCTGGCATGCCGGTGCTGTAAGGGAAAGCAGATGCAACAGTGTGGCCATACTAGCCCCTTCAGCATACCTACCATGCAGTGATGGACTCTCTCTTCTGTCTGGAAGCCACCACCCAGAACACCCTCAACTGTGCTGCACTGCATGGTGGCTGCCACCAGCTCCTTTTGCACTGTGAGCTGTGGCACAGCAGCATGGCCCCCACCAATGGCTGTCCTGGCAGGCCATATGGCCACCACCTTCTCCTTAATCTGGTGTTTGTCAGTGCCCACCTTCTTTCTGCACTCCTGCACAGACCACAGGTGTCTGCCCTGCTTGTTCACAGCTGCTGCCACCTCCACCCAGGCAGTGGCCCTGGCCTGTGGTGTGCCAGTGGTACCACTCAGCAGTTGCTCCCTGTTGAGGTAGGCCTCAAACAGGGCATCAGCCTCTACCTTTGTAAAGTTGGGCCTGCACTTGCGGGCAGGCCCATGCTCCTCTCTGCCCTCACATTCAGACATGCTGCTACCTGCGGACATGGACATGTGATTACTGGCTGCAGCAGCCTACCCCATCCATCCTGCTGTACTGGCTGTCCGCACAGCAGGCACAACTTACCTCAGATGGTTGCAATACCAGTCCGTGGCCTGTGCTGTTGTGCGGTGCCTTTATAGCGCATTGCATGCAAATGAGGTGTTGCTCAATGGTAATGGCATGCAAATATCCCCAGTGCAGCATGAATTGGCTGATGAGCTTATTTGCATGTGACAGTTAAATATCACACACTTTCTCCTTGTGCAATGGAATTGCTGAAGCGCATGCCGTGGCACAATGCCATGACGTGCGCAGTGTGACACCCACAATACGCATGCGCTGTGTCTTGTGCTACCATCTATTGTGCACAGCGCACTAGGAGTGCTATGGGGCCATAGTGCCTAATGTGCCATTGACCCTAGAGTGCCCAGGCACTATAGGGCCCATGGCATTCATGTGTCTTTAAGCCTATGGTGATCACGTGCTATTGGGCCCATGGTGCATGGTGAGCTATAGGGCCCATGGTGGCTAAGCACTATGGACCCTATTACGCACTATGCAATATAGGCCCTAGAGCACCCATGCGCACTTTGTGCATGCTGAACCTTGACCCCTGTCCTGCCCTATGCCCCCTTGGAACTCCAGCTACACTTTGCCAGTTTGGCCATGCCTATGCCATGCATCCATGGCAATGTGCCATTGGTGGACACTGTGCAACCATCCACGAGGCGTGCATCATGCACATGTTGTGCATGTGCACTACTGGGTGCCATTTTGTATCAGCACTGGTATAGGCAGCATGGCACGGCGTAGGGTGTGACATGCTCGCAACTGGAGCCAGGTGAAGCTTGTAAACCTTGTGGCACAGGTAGAGCCACATGCTGCAGGCCTCATTGAGCAGGCCATGATGGAAGTGTGGCAGGCCATAGTTACTGGCCTGGTCCAGGCCACAGGGGTGCAATGCACTGGGGAGCAGTTCCACCACTGATATGGTGACCTAATGCAGAGGGACCCTGAGTGGCTTAGGGCGCTGCAAGCACAGGTCTGTAAGGGGGCCATGCCATGGCCAGGTAAGTGGGCACATGCTGCTTCTGTGCACAACTTCCATACCATGGTGTTGGCTGGGCTGACTGCCATGCCGGGGGGGGCACTGTTGGTGTGTGCCCTGTGGTGTGGCATTGCCGAACACCAGGTGCGCTGCACCACTGCCCTGTGGTTTATGCACAGCTGGGGCACACACTGTGCATATGGGTGGGGGCAGTGGGCTCATGCTGTGTCTGTGTCCTGATGTGTGCCTGTCTGTGTCCCTTCCCTAGGGCCTGAGGGTCATTGCTGTGCCAGGGCTGTAGGGGTGCCTGGCGGGCCACAGCAGGTCACTGTGATATGACTGAACGGGGAAGCTGGCCAATGTGGAGGTGATGGAGTGGCTGCAGGACCAGTGCATGCAGTGCTGCAGCGGGCAGGTAGGCACTGTTCTGTTCCTCTACTCCTTACCAGGTGGTCAGCAGAGGTGGGGGTGTGGCCATGGCCACCTGTGCCATGGCCAGGTCAGCTGTGTGCAGCACACTGTGTGGTGTGCATGCCACCGTGGGGTGGCCATTGCACATGTGTGGCAGCTGATGGTGGGATGGATGTGTGTCTGGCTGCCACTGGTGCTGCTGTGGTGCTGTTGCAGCACTGTGCCATCTTCCTGCCACTGAGTGGTTGGGTGGCCCTTGGGTGGTGGTGTTCACTGCTGTACACTGTTGTGGCATGCTCGGGTGTCAGCAGGCATTGGCCCACTCACTGTGGGTGGCTGGGGTGCCACTCCAGGGGTGTGTGTTCCCACTGTCCGCTGTGCAGAGTTGGTAGGCATGGTTTCTATGGATGTGCACTGATCACTTGTGTATTCCTTTGTCATAGGCATCCAGAGGAGATCGCAACTGCCGTTGTACTGCCGGCTTCTGTGGCAGATAATTCTGATCACCTCCACCATGCTGGAGATCGCACAACAGACCAGGAGAATGGTGCTGCATGACAGGCAGAGAAGGAGGTGCCAGGCAGCATCAGGACATGGCCACCAGTAGCGGGACCTGTACTTCCTACTTGCCCCTGCATTCCCTTCCCATATCTTTCCACATCCCACTGTACAGTCCCTGTCCCCTCTCCACATCCCTCACTCTCCTACCCTGTCCCTCTGGTTTTATTGTAAATAGTTGTTTAATACATTTTTCAACCTTACCTGCCTGTGTCCATGTCTGCTTTGTAGCTGGTGAGTGGTGTAGTGGCGTGGTGGGTGTCTGTATGGTGTGCCTGTGTCATTGTGCAGGCAATGCATGGTGGTGTCCTGCCCCTTGGTCAGTGGCTGTGCCTTGGGGTGGCCATGGGCTGGCTGTACAGGATGTGTGGTGTGTGTGTTGGGCACCATGTGCCAGGGTGTGGCTTGTCATGTTCTGGGTGGGTGGGGGCATGCCATCCACCGGGGGGGTAGCAGCTCACCCTTAGCTGATGGTGCCACCTGTCCCTTGCGTCCACTGTCCTGGTGCTGGGGGGTTGGGGGCTGGCTGCCTGTGTGCGCCCTCTGGGAAGTGGTCACCTGTGGCTCACTGCTGTGTGTCCCTGCCACTGTTCCTGGCCAGACTCCTCTGCCTTCCCATGCTGTCACCCCCCACCTTGCTCCCAGCAGTGCCTAGGGCTGGTCCTTCAGTGCCTTGGTGCATCTTCCTTTGCTACCTTGCCCATCTCTGGTTGCGCTATGGCGCTGCTAGGGTTGCTCCATGGCGCACCTCTGGCTGCGCCATAGTGCATCCCTGCGATATTCAGCCATGTTGTGCTGGCACATGTTGTCATGTGCAACCAATGAATATCGCAGTCACTGCACCAGAGTGCAGTTGGGTTGTGCTGCGCTGGGATTGCAACAACCTTTGGAGCATTTCTGAATATCCAGCCCAATGTGTCTAATCCTGTAACCATTTAAGATATGGTGTATAAACGGGGAGAGAGAGAAGATAACTTACTGTTGGGTAAGTGGGGGGTATGACATGATTTATGTTCAGGAATGGTATAAAACTGGTTATTCTCACTAAAGAGAAAGAGTGTCAGACATTCATATCATGTAAAGCATGAGTGCTGGAACATAAGAAAAGTGCATGTATTGGGGTGTCTGTGGCTCAAAGGGGCACAAAGTAAAAGAGGCAGTTTTTGTAAGCCACTGTTTTTTATACACAGAAATACCTTATTAAACAGTTTTAATACAAAACAAATGAGCAATAATGTATCACACCTACGAGTAAAAGCAAAGACCCCCTCACACCTACGCTCCACTTGTGTGGCTCCCTTTGCATTGAGTTCTATTTAATTCAGGTGTGAAGGGGGTTAAAGTAATTTCAGAAGCCTTTGGTCCCATGAAATCAAATGGCAGCAACTGGTCATTAAGTTCAGTGTAAATTATTCAGTCCAGTGTGCTGGCCCAAACACAGTCAATATATTAACACACCTCACAGTAGGAATAAAAACTGTGTCATTTTTGAGTAAATAAACAGAGGTTTTGCAAAGCTGCAGTGTGTCATTCTACAGTAGTCCAGGTTGCTGTGAGTAAGTGTGTTGAGGTGGTAACTTAGTCAAGAGATTACGACTGCATGAAGTATGTTCAAATTATACTCTATGTGTCATAAATATACCAAATAAGATACCAATAAAAGATATAAATTAAAAATTGACAGTAGCATAGTTTTCTACACACTAAACATTGCTCCTGACGGGACTCATTAATCTGAAGGAGGACAAAGCAATGCAGCCAGATGGGATGCATTCAAGGGTATAGAAGGGGCTCAGGGAAATACTGTCTGCACCTCTGATATTTCTATTTAATGGCTCACTGAAAACAGGAGTGATTCTGGAGGACTGGAGGAGGGCATTACACATTACACAATAGTGACAGTAAAAAGGAGGCTGGCAATTATAGGTCAGTCAGCCTGACATCGGTGGTGGGAAAGTTATTGGAATCACTGCTAAAGGAAAGGATTCTAGAATATCTTGAATGCAGTGGGTTACAAGACTTCAGACAGTGTGGTTTCAGAGGGGGAGGTCATGTCAAATAAATCTGATAGATTCATTTGACTGTGTGACAAAAGATTTAGATCAGAGTGGATTGGTGGACATGACCTACCTAGATTTCAGTAAGGCTTTCAAAACCGTTCCACATAGGAGACTAGTTGTGCTGTGGTGAGTTGTCAAATTCTGGTGAAACACAATCCCATGGAATTTTTGAAATTCCACCGAAATCCCACCGAATTTCACCAGAAATGGAATAGTGACATTCCACATCAGAAAAATCCAGAATGAGTTTTCCCACAACATTTCTGCAGAATTCTATGCTATGGATGTCAATATTTTCCGAAGAAATAGTTGCGTAATGATTTTCCTTGGAAAAAATGCTGTTCTACAGAATGTTATTCCACAGATCACAGCAGGTGGAATTCTGCAGAAGAACCAAAGAAATTCCAGCAAAACTTATGCTGGCAGAATGGTCATTCCACACTAATTCTGCTGGTGGAATTCTTCATTCTTCACACCACTACAGACTAGTAAGCAAGCTGGGTAGCTTAGGAGTGGGTCCAAAGGTGATAAACTGAATAAAAACGTGGGCCCCTATGCATGAAGGGGCAGGTAATACATTCCTGAGACACATTTCTCACCTGCGCAGCTCCTCACCCATGGGAGTTCCACTGGTGGCCACATTCATGAACGGTGGCCACCACATGACTCCCATAGGTGGCCTCATCCCCCTGGGCATGCAGGCCTGCTGAGGCAGTCAGGTGCTGAGCAGTGGATCTGGGTGGGTGGCCAATCAGCTGCCTGACCCAGACCCCACAGTGGATCACCTGCACCTGTGTGCGGCAGGTGGGGTTCTGGTGCATAAAACACCACATGCAGTGTGGGGGTGGATGCCCCAAGATGACCACCCGCAGGCCCTTTAGTGAGCCCCACATGCTGGGACTTCCTCAGTGGGGGTGCACAGGACTCTGCCTCACAGCTTTATCCCACAGCTGTTGCTCATGGGGGGGGCTGCATAACTGGCCACCTTCTTTATGGCTGCCCCAACCTGGCAGAGGCATTGACACCTGCACCTGGCTATCTGCACTTTTGTGGATCCTGTGGAGTGCTGGCACGCCTCCTGAGCCTCCTCCGGTCCACCCCCCCATGCATAGGTCTGCATGTTGCAGGAGATCCAGCATGGAGGGTGGCATCCAACTGGTTGTGAATGCTGAGCAGGGGGTGCAGTGGGCCCAGGAGGGTGAGGAGTGGGATTTGTGAAATGGTTTTGTGGCACATACCCTCTCTATATTTTTGTGCAGAGGGCCCTAGATTAGGGTATAGGAGATAGAGGGTGGTAATAAATGGAGTTCAATACAAGGAAGGGAGGGTGACTGGGGGGGTGCCTCAGGGATCAGTGCTGGGGCTGGTTCTCTTTAATGTCTTAATAAGTGACATTGCAGAGGAGTTGGAAGGAAAGGTCTGCCCCTTTGCAGATGACACAAAAATCTGCAATAAGATGAACACTTGGGGGGTGAAAAGGATGAGCAGAGACCTGAGAAAACTGAAGAAGTGGTCAAGTCTGTGGCAGCTGAGTTTCAAGTGGAGAAGTGCAAAATAATACAATTAGGTCAATGAACCCGGGGCAGAGTACAAAATGGGTAAAGTGGTATTGATGATGAGCAAGGAGGAAAGAGACCTATGGATAATCATATCTGATAACCTAAAGGTGGCCAGGCAGTGCTGCAAAGCAGTTGAGATGGCTAATGGGATGCTGGGGTGCATAGGGAGGGGTATCACCAGCAAAAAGATGGAGCTGGTGTTGCCTCTGTATAGATCACTGGAAAGACTCCAACTAGAGTACTGTGTCCAGATCTGGAGACCACATCTCAAGAAAGACATAAACAGAATGGAGGTGATCCAGAGGAGCAGAACAACTAAAAAG
Organism: Neoceratodus forsteri; assembly: GCA_016271365.2. NCBI lineage: Eukaryota > Metazoa > Chordata > Ceratodontiformes > Ceratodontidae > Neoceratodus > Neoceratodus forsteri. The sequence goes on along the minus strand of CM028133.1, from coordinate 742,193,886 downwards.
GTGCAGGGTGTGCATCAAAAGCCCTACGAGGAGAGACCTCAATATTTACACACTGGCAGTGAGGATGTAGGGGGTGGATATAATAGAGACCATTAAATACCTCACAGGATAAATAAGATGCAGGAAGTGAACTATTTTTCTGAAGAAAAGGGGATCAAGAACAAGGGGACAAACTATGAAGCTGGGGGTTGGGTTGGAAGAGTCAGGAGAGATGTGAGAAAGTATTTTTTTCACAGAAAGAGTAGTGGATTCATGGAACAATCTTCCAGTGGAGATGGTAGTGCGAAAAGAGTGGTGGGGTTCAAGAATCCATGGGATTAAGCACAATCATAGTAGAAAGTAAGGAGGGATGGAGAAAGAGTTGTAGATCTGGTATGGTCTGAGGTAATGTTGTAGGTGGGAAGAAATGGGTAGACTGGATGGGCCAGGTGGCCCTTATCTGCCATCAGATTCTATATTTCTGGTTATAAAGAGAGCATGGAATTTAATCGTATCATATTGTACATATTTTTTTTTGTTTGTTTTGTTTATTTTTAACCAGGAAAATGACTGGACAAAGCCCCTTTTTAGTCATGCCTGACATTAAAACAACAGTGCATCAATTCATTCATAGGTGTAAGATTATATACAATCAGATTGTATCTGTATAATGATTCAAGGAACTAGTTTGAATAGATATAATTCTTTATAGCTGTGTAAAAAATGAATAAACAATATGGTATCTTTGTGGAAAATAAAGTAATGATGATGTGCTACTTGTTTCACTACAATCATCAACCAGCAAAAACTGAAATAAATAGCCAATACACACCTACAGAAGTAAAAACATTAAAAATGCTTACCAAGTTAGCAATTATTCAAATAAAGCAAGAATATATGAAGTAATTGCAATTGATATGGCAGATTTGGACAAGTTGAGTGTGCATGTCACATGGACAACAGATGGCAGCAATGCCCAAATGAGCCCACCATCAGAAAAGCAGCCCACTCAGTTATTTTTGTTGGAAACTGCAAAGAAACATCAATCAGCTCCAGTGTCAGTCACATTGACAAATTCAATTAAATTGTATATTTCAAGAAAATAAAAATAAAAGTCATACAATGTCATTTTGTACATGTAAGCAGACACACTTTTAGTATTAATGATGACAGTACACATTTACTCATTCAAATGTTTTTATTCCCTGTCCTCTTTAAAGGGACATAATGTAAACGATATACAGTTCATCTTACATCCAGAGTATAAATCAGAAACCCCTACAGAATTTATTAAATAACTAGTGAAAATGGAACAATAATATTAGAGGAACCGGTATTTAAGGAGCTTGATATGTATACCCTTGAGGAAAGGAGGGAGAGGGGGACATGATAGAAACTTTCAAGTACCTCAAGAGAATCAGCAAAGTCCAAGAGGGGATCATCTTTCAGAAAAAGAGATGTGCAAGAACAAGGGGGCATGGCTCAGGGGTAAGGTGAGGAAATATTTTTACATGGAAAGAGTAGTGGACACACAGTACTGCCTTCCTGAGGAGGTTGTGGGGTCAAAAATAGTGGGAGAATTCAAGAATGCATGGAACAGACATAAGGCAATTATAATGTGGAAGGTATGAAAAAGTAGGCTTTTGGTTGAATAGAATCTGAAGCTTATCCAATAGGTAAGGAAATGGGCAGACTAAGAGGGCCAATCGGTTCTTATATGCCATCAGAATCTATGTTTTTATTTTTCTATGAACAAAAAAATGTTTTGTTTTGTTTTTTACAACATGATCTACAGGTTCAGTATAGTTCTCCTTTGAAGTGATTTTACAATATCCAGTAAAACATTTTACAATATGATTTCCAGATACATTTTACATTATATTTAAGTAAAATTCTAGGCTTAACTCCTCTAATTCTTTACTACTGAGGATATTTATATGGTCATCTTGCTTTAATGGAGCACTAGCAACCCCCTTAGGCCTGAATTTGTTCCAGACTATATAAAAAAAATATCTTATGACTGGCACATTCAGAAGTTGATAATGTAGCTGGTAGTTTGTGATTTTTTTTTTCTTTTATAAACAGAAAAATGTACTACCCCCCATACTGGTGTTACCACACCAGAAAATGTTTACAGTCCTTTATCTACTCCCACTGCATCTGTCCTGCACTTGGGAACACCCCAGCACAGTCTATTCACCCAGGATGCTGTGGGAAGACAGGAGGCTATTGCATCATAAGTGACTGCACTATTTGAAGATATTTCTTATGTTCAGGAACTCAAGGTTGTTTATAATTGCACCATTAGAATGCATTTTATTTTTACTAAGAATGGAAGTAAATAAAACCACCAGCAGCATCAATATATTTAATAGAAGGGAAACCATCATAAAATGTTGGTTTTCAACTAGAAATAATATGACGCAAAAAGGGTTGACAGTAACCCATTAACCGCTGATGACGCAACAGTCCTTGGTTAGTGACATTATCATTTATACAGCAATGTAACGTGATGTCACAAATGGAGTGTTACGAGTTAATCAACAGCCAAGAAGTGGTAATAAAGAATAGTGGTTGGGGTGGGGGAGTACAGAACATTTATAAACTATGAACTGAACAATGTCCAAATACTGTATTTTAAAAGATTTTCTTGAACATTTGGAAAATCAGATTAAGGGCATTTGGAAAATGCATTTCCAATGTGGGAGTGATACAAATTACATTTTCTATTTGCTAGGTGCTGTAAACCCCAAATTACAAGTTTTGAAGCTCGCAGAACTTTTACTACTCTAGCTGTCTGTAGCCAAGTAGCATTTTGAAGTAGTATTTAATTTTATTAGGTTTTTCTTTGGCGTAGACCCACCCTACACTCAGTTGAGGGGCCCATTTACTCTGTTTAAGAAGATTGTTTAAGTCATCATTTGGATTTTTCTTTCTACAGTAACTGAAGCTGAAATATCAAAATTGTTCAATTACAGGTTGCATTGATCTCTCCCCTCATTGTAAAGTACATAAATGGTTGTTTTGACCAAAAGCAAAATAGAGTAATGCAGCATAACGCACATTCAAGCAAGTATAACAACAGCTGCCTAGTGTCGCCATGCTCTGTTGTATATAAACTGTGTGTGCATGTCAGCAGTAGTTCAGCAAAGATCTCCAAGGATGGGTGACTCTGACATGCTGTAAGTTCAGATATCATGTACATTCAGATTTATCCCTCTGATACTCAGAACATTTCATTTGATGGAGATGAATCTGCACAGTTTGTACTGTGTATTGCTGTTTTGGAGAAACAAAGCTCCATTTTCTTTATTGCATTTTTCAGTCCTTGGGTGTTATTCTGAAAGCATATGGCTACCGTCTTGCTGAGTTTTATAAAAGAAAGCCTAATGCAACCTTGCTGTTTATGCTCCAGTGAGCAAATGCAAGACTTCAAAAAAAAAATCCATTTGGCATAAATATCTGTTGTGTTGTACTATATATTTGTCTTAGCAGTATAGGGGGAATACAAAGGGACATGTACGCAACTTTACAAATAAAAAGTATACTTAAACAGGAAAGCTCCTATCAGCAGTTTTATTTTCTCCTGAAACTTTCTTTTTCTGTCTTTCTTTCACACACTCTCCTTAATTTGTTTGCTCTCTTGTTTTCTCTCTCTCAGTATCTTTCTTGTACTCATTTGATGTCACCTGGACTCAAACAGTAGTAGTATAGTTTTTATTTTATGAAATGCATTACCACTGCTTGAAGAATGAGTACAAATACTATACAATAAAAATGGAATAACCTATAAGATGAATTGTGCCTGAGTAATTTATTTTAAAATGTGTTCTTGAACCCTAGAAAATCAATTTAGGGTTTTGAAATATTTATTTAAATGGCGGGGGTGATACAACTTAAATTTTTATTTTTTAAGTGCTTTGTATCCCAAATTGAAAGCTCTGAAGCTTACACAATATTTAAATCTTTAGCAATCTTTCTGGTTAGATGGCACTCCAAGGTAATAGTAAAATGTTTAACATTGCTTTTGATGTTGAGCCACACTACCTGAGTTGTGCGACTCATTTACACTGTCCATGAAGATTAAATGCAACATCTTAAGGAAATCAGTTTATATACTATTGTGTCAACATGGCAGTTATGGTATCACATTAGCCTCTGGAATAGACAGCCTTGGATTTGAGTCCCAAACCAGGATTGGGCTAATATGTAAAAGCTTACACCTAAGTGCAGCACTGACAGGATGATGTACTGCTGGGGTATGCCATTGTTCAGAGGAGACAGTGATTCGAGGTTCTGTTCACTTTTTCTGGTGTTGTTCGGGTGGAAGTTATCATCCCATTACACCTCTAGAAAAGAGATGGCATATATATATATATATATATATATATGTGTGTGTGTGTGTGTGTGTGTGTGTGTGTGGACGGTGTTCAAGAGACTTGGGCATGCACTTAAAATAAGGTCTATGTTTTACTCATAATTAAATACAAATACAGAATTTGTGCTCAGTACTGTTGCCAATATGGTCTAGAGTGTGCATAAAAAAGGGGGTATCTATTTTTAGTTTATTGTGGCAACATTTTAATAATGAAAATAGCCTTAAGAAAGGCAGCCATTTTGTGACATGGCTGTGCTACACATCTTAGTGACCATTAAATTTACTGTATTTAAAGTACAATACTAAAGTTTTCTTTTTTAGTGGACAGAGTGGCTGTCTAACTGTCCCCCAGTGATTATTGATTTTATGCAGATTTAATTACATTTGCATGATGCCACGTGTAATTTATTACTTTTGTGCATTACTGTGGTGTCTTATATAGCTGCATTATTTCTTTTGTGTGTTCTGTCTTTATGCTTTGAGGTTTTTTTCAGTGTCAGTTCACATTGCTTAATGTGTTTCCCACACACAAATCTTAATGCAGTGGTACATAGAGCCTGCTAGGAGCAGCAGCATCAAAAGCTGTGGCTCTTGTTGTCATGCCCATGTTACCCATGTGGATGATGAGGATGCTGGTATTGCTACAGATAGCCGGGACCCGAAGATGACATCAGGCATTCAGTTTTGGTATTCCAGCTCTAGGCAAAACTGTTCTCTTCCTGCTGCTTCTCCCATTTACCATTCTTAAAAATAGGTAGAATGAAGCATCGTCCATTTTAAATCTGGTGTACTGCACAGGAGTTTGGACGGATCTCAGAGATCTCTAGTCACTAGAAAACATGATCTTCAGCATTCTGCTACAAAACGGCAAGTTAAAATTCTGGGAGGCATATTAAATAGTTGCTGGCTAAAGTGCAGCAGTTATTCTGTGTCATTTTGGAGACCAAAACAAGTTAAGTATTCACCTTAAGACTTCATGGTCCTGCTGTTTGTGAATGGCCCCTCTTCAGAATAGAGGATGATTGGATTAGTGAGCTGTGCAACACAATGAGTATATTTTAAAGTTTTGTTTGGGAAGTATATCAGCAGAACTTTCCTCTGGTTCTAGCACTGTGTAAATGGGGCATATTAAATGGTATAGTTTAAAGTTGTGTATGGGAAGTATATCAGCAGAAGTTTCTTCTGGTGTGGTTAGAGTTTAAATGGGGCATATTAAATAGTATATTTTAAAGTTTTGTTTGGGAAGTATATCAGCTGAACTTTCCTGTGGTGCTGGCACTCTTTGAATGGGGCATATTAAATACTATCTGGCTATAGTGCGGCAGTTGTGTTCTATCATCTCTGGGGACAGAAAAGTTAAATTTGTGTGTTCTCTCATGGCTCAGCTGTTTTTGAAGGGCCCCTATTCAAAATGGGGCTGTGCATATATGTGACCAGTCTAATCAAATGGAGTTTTGTTTGAAATTTATAGTCTTTTTGTTTACAATCCATCCAGCGGGCTTTCATTATATAATTTGATTTTTTCAGAATATTGCTAATATTGGTGAACTTTACCCTGCTGATGACTTTAATAATATTTAAACGGGGGGAAAAATACCTGTGGGGTTCCTACTAGTTAATTCTAAGAATGTGTATTTGTCGAATGAATGCTGCAACTGTTGATGTGATGATGGCTCTATTTTAGAAGTGTGTATGTGGAATGAATATGAAAGCTGCACTCTCAAAATGTTTTAAATAAAAATGAATGCAGTTTGTGAGAGATGCTTGTAATTTTTGGAAAGAAGGGGTGATGCTGGCTCTGGTTAAGGTAGTGGTGTGTGTGTGTGTGTTTGTGTGTGTTTGTGTGTGTGTGTGCATGTGCGTCTGTGTGTCTGTGGGTGTGTTGTATTTTAAAACAATAAAGTTGCCTTTCTTGATGCAAGATTATAAAGGAGCATCATTGTATTGGCATACTGAACTAGGGGATCAGTTGTTGGCGGTGGCATAATATAGTGGAACTGTTTGAAATAAAAAAAAAACTACAGCAATGGGGCCTACATCAAAAATGCTTCTTATGGCATTGGTCAGTTCATTCGAGGTTCTGGGGGTTACCACATGTAGGAATGAGACTGCTTCTAAACTAGACATCAAGTGGTGGCATAATATGTTGGAACTGTTTAAAAAAAAAAGAATACAGCACTTGTGCCTACCTCAAAATGGCTGCTCATGGCATTGGGGGGTGCCATGTATAATAACTTGGTCATTGTCTGGGTGTACTAGTGCCTGTAGGATGACATCATTGTTTTGGATTCATCTGGTAAAAACATTTTCCTGATTTATTTGTAATAAGACTGTTTCTAAATTAGATGTCAAGTGATGGCACAATATGTTGTTACTGTTTAAAAATAAAAAAAATACAGCACTTGGGCTTACCTCAGAAAGGCTTCTCATGGCATTGCTTAGTACATTCAGGGGTATGGGAGGGATACCATGTGTAGTACTGGAATATTGTCATTGCCTGGGTGTACTAGTGCCTGTTGGGTAATATCAGTGGTTTGGATTCATCTGGCAAAAACATTTAGCAGATTTATTTATAATGAGACTGCCTATAAATTAAATGTTAAGTGTTGGCATAATATCTTGGAACTGTTTGAAAATAAAAAAAATATATATCACCTAAGCCTGACTCAAGCAGTTTGGATGTAGCATTCCATAAGCAGTAGAAGAACCCTGAAACAGTGGTGTCCCTGTGATGCAAATGGTGGTGAGCACAGAGTAGTCCTGTGTGATTTTTTGGCATTATGTTCCCCATAATGGCTGGCTGTGGGTTGCCAGGGGAGGCCATGCAGTGCCTTCATCTACAGATATCAGCACCAAACAGATTGACTGGGTGCTTTCTGGTTGGTAACTGTGGTTGGGACTGCCCTCAGTTTGAGTCTGTGGCAGTACAGTGATGTCAAAATGATCCCTGTTGTGGCTCAGGACCACCGTGTAATATCCAGCTGTATCTTGCCTTGCCTTTGCTTGTTCATGGGTGAACTTTTGCATATTGATTTGACTTGTAGAGTAGTTTTGATGTGGCATTCCATGTGTAGAACAAGAACCCTGCTGCAGCGGCATCCCTGTGATGCTTTTGGTGGTGAGCTTAGGGTGGGCCTGTGTGATAGTTTGGCATCATTTTCCCCTCAACTGCCTGCACAGGGTTGCCAGGGAGCATCATTTGGCACCCTCATGTATAGTTATCAGTACCAAACAGCTTGCCTGGGTGCTTTCTGCTTCTTAACGGTGGTTGGGCCTCTTCTCAGTCTGGCTCTGTGGAGCTACAGTGATGTCAAAATGGCCCATGATGTGGCATGGTACTTATCAATGTGTATTGGCTGTTTGGTTGATAATAAGCTAGTAATAGAAGTTGTACCATGTATTTCACATGTTGCATTGCTACTGTGGTGTCCACGTTGCCCACAGTAGTTTTATGCAACAGAGATGGTCACCTAATAAATCAAGTACAGCCAAGTGATTTGTTCATGTTTATCTTTCTACTTAATGTACAGCTTAAGTTTGAAAGGCATGTAGACTGCACATAAACAGCATAAGCATGAAGTAATGAAACTTTGGTAAACTCCTGTTTGTATTTTTAGTGTTGTCTACACTGAAGGATAGATAGCAACACATAGGTATGGAAGAACATCAAATCATTAGATGTTGCAAACGAATACACTTAAATAGAAGACAGAGACACTGTATTTGAACATTTTATTTATCACTAGAAATGGGAAATAATGCATAATGTACACCAAGTTACCCACGAAAGTAGTTTACATGTCATAAATAACTGTGCCATTTTTCCAAACTTAGAAATACCGAACTGTCTTTATATTTGTATTATGCAACTACCACATATACACATTAAAATTAAGGTTGAGTCATGCCTAATTATAAAACTTTTTTGAGTCTATGAATGTCACTCTTTGTCTCTCGAATACTGTCCACACAACTATATATAAATATGTATATATATATATATATATATATATGCACCATAGTGCCAAGGTAGTGGCACTATAGTTAGTTTTGAGAACCCCATTTAAGGTTAAATCTGAAATTTGGCACCTTAATAACTTTGCCACTGCTTGACGGATGTGCCTGAAATTTGGAATGCACAGTCTGGTACCATAGATCTTTGGATCTGGAAAGTTGTGTTACAGTGGAACGTACAGTTGTGGAGCTACAGAGAGTAAAAGAAGCATAAATTACATGTTTTTGCACATTTCTTTCCTCATGCCTATAGCCGACACGTTTTGCGTGGTCGGTCCGAAGATTTCAGGGAATATTTATTTATTTAAAAGTTTTACCAGGAAGACATACTGAGAGATGCAACACTCGATTCTAGCTGCATCCTGTGGGAGGGGATTAGGAGAGAACTATACATGCAGTAGTACATTACATTACATTGTCGAAGTATTCACAGTGCACAAGATACACCTGCCTCATGGCAGGGGAAGAGCTACTAGTGCAAACAATAGAGTTGGAGTGAACAAAGGCCAAATGCCACATCAGTAGAGGATTTGTTAACAGTATGAACAAACATGTAGACAACATACATTCATTTGAAACATATGGCTCATGGGGGCTAGCTGCATGAGCAGGCGGTTACAAAATGCTGCTTGAGGAGAAGGTTGAGCTGCTGTGTGGAGGTGGAGTGTCTGATCTCAGCTGGGAGGGAGTTCCATACATAAGGCATACAATACTTGAAGGCATGCTGACCTTTGGCAGAGGTCATACAAGGAAGTTGGAGGAGCCTGGCATCGGTGTTCCAGAGGGAGTAAGTTGAAGGAGTTTGGGTAGCTAGGGTAGCTGCAAGGTAAGGGGGGGAGGGACTAGGTCCAGTATTTAGATATTAACCTAGAACAGTGCACCATTCTCTGATCCTGTAGAGAAGGCAGGTCTAAGGATCTGTAGAGGTCACATGCAGCTGGGGTCCCTGATGTGTCATGAAAAATATTAAATGGTTCAAAAGTTATTCACAAAAACACCGAATCCCATTATAGTCTATGGAAAATGTTAACAAAATATACGACATTGTCACAAATGCAGTTTTTACTGCCACAAATTACCCCTTTACTTTTGTGATTCAGCCATTTTTTTTTAATTGGTGGTCAGAGAAATGCTTGGCATTTAAATTTGGAACCCTCTAAGGACAGAATTCTTATTGTGTTCACCTAGTCGAGCCCTGCGGAAGTTAGCCATGTCTTTTTTTGGGGATAAACACTCCAGAAATTTTTTTTTTTAGTTTTTTAAAAAGCAGTGTTGCAAAGTACTTTCGCATTCTCCCATACAATCTCAGTCTCTGCCAAATACCCTATATAAATTCCTGGCAAAAATTAACGTATAGTCAACTACTGCCACAAGCTATACGCTGGTATCAGCTTGAATCTGCGCTCCTTCCTAAGGCAACTCCTACCTACTTCCAAGATCATAATGTCCTTTCCATATGGGTCTCTCTTAATCTTACACCCGCCTGGACCCTTGCCTGATGCACAAGGTGGCGTCCAGGTTTCTCCTCCAAAGTGGGGTGATGGGGGACTGTCATTTCCCACTCCTTACTTACCCCCTGGTCATCTGGGTAGGACCCTTCTTGCCCTAGGGGGGATATAGAGCCTAATCCTGGTCCTTTCTCCCAAAATCTCATGCTCAACAACCCCTCATGCCCCCTGTGGGTGGACTCTAAAGGGATCAAACTTGCCCACATGAACATAAGCAGTCTAAGGCACAAATTCCACGACCTGGAGGCATGGGTGTCACTCTATAAGCCTGACATTCTTGCCCTGACTGAAACATGGCTCAAACCACAGATCCTCCCCCACGAAGTGGAACTAGTGGGCTACCAAACCTTTAGAAAAGACAGGGAGGGGGAAAAAGTGAGGTGGGGTTATTATCTATGTTAGCACTGGCCTTCAAGCTTCGGAGTTGGACTTCCAAACTCATAGGGATTCCCTAGCTGAATTACTGTTCATAAAAATACTTCTTGGGAATACCAAGTCCCTTACCTTGGGGGGGTGTACCTTCCCCCCCAGTCTTCTGCCTCCTCTCTGCAATCCCTAACAAACCTCCTTGAGAGCCACACCCTGGGGCAGACCATACTCCTTGGGGATTTCAATCTCCACTGGCCTTCTCTGCTCACATCCCCTGCAAAAAACCCTCTACTTGGCTCTCCATATACACAGGTCATCGATCTTTACACACAACATAATCCTAAAACTGGGAACCACTCTCTCATTGACTGAATCCTCATCTCCTGCCCGGGTCACATACTGTCGGCAGGGATTATGGTGGACTTCCTGAGTGATCACTCGCCAATTTTCTGCGTTTGGTCCAAAAAGTCCTCAAAAGTTACCCCTAAGGTCTTTGAAGCGAGGAACTACAGTAGGTTTGCACCAGCCAACTTCTGCTCTGATTTGTGGAACATTGACTGGGCACCTATTACGTCTCTCCCCTAACTTGATGAGGCTCTTGAATATTTCATACAAGCGTTCTTGTCAGCCTCAAACAAGTATGCACCTTTAAAAAAGCTCAGGGTAAAGGGAAAATTCCATACATGGTTGAGCCCGTGCCTCAAACATTCCATGCTCCTCCGGGACAGAGCATGGGGCAACTTCAAATCCTTTGGCAACCAATCTGACTGGGAAAAGTATAGAGAGCTGTGAAACCAGTGTAAAAAAGCCTTGAAACAGGCCAAATCTCTATACTTAAATGACCTCCAGTCTAGACATCTACGAGATCCTAAAAAATTCTGGGGCCACATTAACTTACTCATCAAAGGTTCCTAAAATAGTCAGACAGACTCCATCCTGGTAGGGGACTCACTGACCAATGTCCCATCGGTAGTGGCTGAGGCCTTCAATACCTCCTTCACTAACCAAAGTGGTACTCCCTCGCCTGTCCCCCTCTAGGCCTACCCTCCTCTCTGGAGACACTTGGATAAACTCTCGGCCTCAATTCCATTTAAAACTAGTCAAGCAGTCTGAGGTACTATCTCTCCTACACAAAATCAACCCCTCCTCCTCGCTAGGCCATGACCAACTTGAACCTCGCCTACTGAGGGCTGCCTCACTGGCTATAGCCTGTCCTGTTACCCTTCTTATCAATTGATTGCTCCAGGAAGGTACTGTCCCAAAAATATGGAAAGTCAGGACCGTTGTCCTTGTCTACAAAAGTGGGTCCAGAGACAAACTGGGAAACTATAGACCAATCTCCCTACTTAGTCACCTTGGTAAAATCCAGGAAAGACTAGTCTCAAACCAGCTTCAAGACTACCTTGAGCAGTACTCTCTCATGGCTGATGTGCAGCATGGTTTTAGAAAGGGCCATGGTACCGATACTGCCCTCATTCGGGCTCACTGTGGACATCCTTGCCTCTATGGACCAAGGCTCCCCAACGGGTGCCCTCTTCATTGACCTGTCCAAGGCCTTTGACTTGGTCAGTCATAACCTCCTCCTATCAAAACTCCAGCACCTAGGACTGGATCTCCACTCACTCTCCTGGTTCAGGAGCTACCTGAATGACTGTACCCAAAAAGTCCACTGGAAGGGTGCCCAGTCTGTCCCCAGACCCATTACCGCAGGGGTGCCGCAGGGATCAATCCTGGGCCCCCTGCTCTTTTCACTCTTCCTCAATGACATTGAGGGAAGCTGCCCCCTCAGCACACTCATCTTGTATGCGGATGGCACCGTCATATACTGTAGTGATCCCCAACCTAGTGTCATCACCATGAAACTGCAGAATAGCCTCTCATTACTAGAGGCCTGGTTCTCCACAAACTCCCTTAAACTCAATGAGGAAAAAACTAAAGCTGTTCTGTTTGGGTCAAGATGGCTGGGCTCTGACAGGAGTCAGCTGCTCCAGATCTGCACAAACCAAGGAAAAAGAGTCGAGGTCTTGGTCAGCTTCAAATACCTTGGGATCCATCTCAACCAAGAGATACCTACCGACCCCATATCAACTCCACAACCAGGACCACCCACCCAAAACTTGGCCTCGTCTACCGTTTGAGGGATTCCCTATCCTCGGTTGCACGCCGGGCTACTGCCAGCTGCAACCTCCTCCCCTCCATACTATATGGAGCTCCTTTTTCTGCAGTTCCTCTGCGAGATGGAATTCAACAAACTTTCCCTTCTCTATAACTGGGTGGCTCGTTTCGCAACAAACTCCTCTCCTAGGAGTCATCATTGTGATGCACTTAAGGAACTAAACTGGCCTGCACTTCGTCACAAACTAGCTTACCCTGTCGCTTGCCTTGCCTTCAAGTTCACTACCTTTGGTTCCCCTTCCCATATTAGAGGACTTATCTCCCCCAAAGAACAAATCTGAACCCTGCAATCCTCTGCAAGACATCCCCTCAACATCCTAAAGATCCGCTCCAACCAAGGCAAACGATCCTTTAAATTTGCTGCCTCCCACCTATGGAACTCTCTACCTCCTAGCCTGACTGACTCTACCACCCTTACCTAATTCAGTCTGGACTCAAACTATATCTTCTCAGTCTCAGTCTCTGTGGCGGTAACCGTTAGCTCCCTAGACTAGGCCTCTGTTTCTGCTGCACCGCCTTGAACCTCCTTTTATTACTGGATGTATCTCCTAAACCTTGATGTAGACTGTATACTGGTCTCTAACTTCTACATGTGTGTATCTAATGTAACTAGTGTAAATAATGCTTGAACCTGTATTGTGAATCCTTACTGTTTCCCCGTCTCTAATACTACATGTGTGTATCTAATGTATCTAGTGCAAATAACACTTAAACCTGTATTGTGAATCCTTACTGTTTCCCCAGTCTACTGTTGCAAATGTCTACTGAGCAACATATGTAATTAGTGTAAAAATGTATAACTGTTTTTTTTTTTACGTGTCTCTTTCTGTAACTAATTCTGGGTCACTCCTGAAAAGGGGACCCTTGGTCTCAGTGGGCTTACCCAGTTACCAAACTCTAAATAAATAAATAAGCAACACTTTTGTGATTTTTTTTGTGAAAGTGTCGAGATTTGTGAAAGTACTTTGGCACACTATTCCCAAAACAATAGGAAATCTTTGCCACCCTGCTGCAAAACAACAGTTTGGTCATTTGGGCTGAAATTTGCAGGGAAGAAAGCCAGCATCCCACATATGTGCCTTTTGGTGGTTTGGTACCAAAATATTACTGGGTTACAAAGTTTGGCACTCCTAAGTTGATGATTTTTCCCATAGGATAGCATTGCGGTCTCAGCCATGCGTGTTTCGGGTCCTGTATCTTGAAAACGATTTGAGACACAGACTTTTCATCACAACAATTCTTAGTCCCCCACTGAGGGGCTAAGAATAAAACTAGTCTGGAAAGTCATACATAATATGAGATTTAGATTTTTTTTTCCACAATGTACGGTTCCCGAGATTTAAGCAATTAGTGTTCCAAGTACTCATTTTCTGGTCTGAGGGCCATTATTATGCCCACGTTCTTTGTATTCACTGTGCTTCTGAATGCACTTTTTAGGGACACAAAGCAATTTGTGTTTGCATTACTTTTACCATTAGCATTTGCGTTCATGTTTCTGCTTGCGTTACCATTACAGTTTACATTAGTGTTTCCGTTTGCATCACTGTGTGTGTTATCATTTGCACTTGCATTTTCACTTGTGCTTGCAACTCCATTTGAGTTATTGTTTCCTTTGGCATCACCACCGCCGTTACTGTTACCGTTTGCATTTCCATTTGCGTTACCATTACCGTTTGTGTTTTCGTTACCATTTATGTTTGCATTTCCATTACCTTTAGCGTTTGTGTCTGCGCTTTTGTTTCCGTTGTCCCTTGCATTACTGTTTCCTTGTGCATCACATTGCCGTTACCACTTGCCTTTGCATTACCATTACCGTTACCATTAGTATTTGCATTTATGTTTGCACTTGTGTTTCCATTACAGTTTGCATAATTGTTTCTGTTTACTCCATCGTGTGTATTACCGTTTGCATTACCGTTAGCATTGCTGTTTCCTTTTGAGTCACCACTGGCGCTACCATTTGCATTTGCTTTACTGATACCGTTTGCATTTCTGGTACCATTTAAATTAGCTTTTTCATTTATGTCACCATGTGCATGTACCGTTTGCATTTGTATTTGCACTTGCATTTACGTTTCTGTTTGTGTTCCATTACCATTTTTGGTTTTGCTGCCATTTGCATTACCAACTGTGTTTGTGCTCATGTTTGCGCTTTCATTTCCATTACCAGTTGCATTACTGTTTCCATTTGCATCACCATTGGCATTATCATTACTTCTTGCATTTGCATTACCATTACCATCTGAATGTGCATTTTCATTACCGTTACTCTTCTCGTTACTGTTACCGTTACCGTTAGCACTGGTGTTACTGTTAGCATTAACGTTCCCATTAGGATTACCATTACCATTGCCGTTACCATTACTGTTAGCATTACTGTTACTGTAAGGGTTGTTATACACAAATGGGAAGAATTGTGGGAGTGGCCCCCTGCTCCCACCACAACATACCATTCACTATTTATAGTGCACATTCTCAAAAAGAAGGGAAATTCATATCACAAAAATCCATTTAATGTATCAGATAGGGTTGCTCCACAGTGACAAAAGTGAGGACATTCGAGTGTTAGGGTTGCCACCCCTACCATCCCTCCCACCCACCCCCAACAGGTATCAGGAGTGCGTTGGTGCATCGTGCTAACTCTCATTCCATTCTCCTTTACTGTACCACCACAGCTTCTTTAAACATGGAATTGGGTGAGAGTCATGCTGATGACCCAAATGCACACCCTGGTGCCTGTTGGTGGGGGTCGTCAATAGCAGTGTAAGTAGCTCAGTAGGTAGCACACTCGCCTCTGAGGCTGGGAGATCAGAGGGCTGTGGGTTCAGTTCGCACATCTGGCACTTGGGTTAATATCCCAGAACTGACATTGTAGTGCAGCATGAGAGGGGTGCTGCACTTCTGAGGTGCCTTCTTTCGGATGAGATATTAAACCGAGGTCCTATCTGCCTGAATTGGTGGTAGTTCAGGTGGATGTTAAAGATCCAATTGCACTTATCGAAAAGACTAGGGGAATTTTCCCCGGTGTCCTGGCCAAATTCCCCTCATTCACTAAAAATACCACCAAAAGCTTAATCTGGTTCAAGGTCAGTTGGCATTCATCTGTATCCCCCTCCCCCGGGTTGTGCCTGAAAAAAGGGAGCATTTGTCTAGTACACTTACCCGGACAACAAAAACTAAATAAATAAGTAAATAAATAAATAAAACATGTAAAGTAGACATTCTAGCTGTCCATTAGTTCATCCACTTTTTCTGCAATATATCCTGAGTCAGAATTGAGCTATTTAGTCTCCACCCTGATTTTATATTCAGTGGGGCATCCCCCCAGGATATGACTACTTCAACTGTCCTATGTTTTGAGAACTCCCAGATGTCAGTTGTGGCTATATCAACTTTCAAAATACTGGGTACAAAAATAAAAAAAATTGAAGTAGACAAAGAGCCCCTAAAGTATATATTATCATCCTTTATGTTTCTTCTGCTGTTGGCATCCTGTAAATTAGAATTGCTAAAACACTATTTTTAACAGTTTTGAGTCACAAAACATCTTGTATGTCTGTAATCCTGTATCCTTTTTAGAGATCCCACAATTAACATACCCTATACTGGCCAGCCCGGTGGCACTGAGGGTTGAGGAGCTGGATACCACACCTCGCACAGTGCCAGCGACCTTGGTTTGAGAACGGACTTGGGCCACCGGGGTCTGGCAGGGAGCAGGAATGACTGAGCATCCCGTGACTGTGCTCCTTCCATCAGGGTGGGTAACGGGCATGCACCACACTGTAGTGACACCTGGTGGAGGCTAGGTGTTCCACAGATGTGGGCATACTCTAGGGAGGAGCATGGCAGACATCAGCACTTATGTGCGCTGATGTCATTGCATGACTGGCTCCTCAGTGGAAAAATAGAAATGGTGGAAAACTGTTGAGGCAACCTCGATGGCGGATGGCCAGCCCTGTGCCCCTGGAGTCATGTGGCATCTTCACCAACTCCGTGCCACTGGTCCCTATGGGGGGGATCCTGCCATTGGCCAAATGAATGTATTGGAGTGTATAAATGTGCATGCCTGATCAACTCCAGGAGTGAGGGTGCTGGTGGCCAGGGGTCAAAGGGGACTGCTCCGACCAGGCGGAGGAAAAAATGTGTCATAAAAAAAATTGTTGTACGGTATAACTATCATGGATGTGTGCAGGTAGGGCTGAATTTCCTTGGATAACTCTGTCCTTCAGGCTTAAGTTAATGGACATAAATTGTTTCCTTTTCTAATTCAATTCATACCATGTTGAATATCCAGTATCAGTGCTTTCTCTGGGTGCGATTCTACCAATTTGGTTATCCTCAGACCTCAGTTGCTAAACAGAATTCCCACTGCATCACAGGTCTCTACACCCATGGACCAGAAGGTGGTATCTTTCAAGTCATAACTGAGTAGCATGAGATATTTCATGAGTGGCTTTCAACCTCTTATCCTGTAGATAGGTAATATTTTACAATTTTTAAGGCAGATAAAACTGCCAACCTTTTAAAACAGTGAACCTTTTCATCTTTTAATGCTCTTTACATGTATGGCAGATATACCCAGAATTGTCACAGCACAGTTTAAATATGCACTAGTACAACACTTATGAAATGATTTCAGCTGCCCTAGGTGAAAAAGAGTTCCCCATTCTCTTCCAAGAAAGATACTTCAAGGTAGTTTCTGTCCCTTCTGAGTGGAAGCATGCCACTGTCCTCCCTCTTCCAAAAGGTGGAGACCCATCCATCCCTAGGAACTTCTGCCCCATCTCCCTCCTTCTTCTTATACTGTCTAAGCTTCAGGAATGCCTAGTTCTCTCACAACTCTCCTCCTTCCTTGACTCTGCTTCCTTTTTCACACCTTACCAGTCTGGCTTTAGGAAGACACAGTCCACTGCCACCTACCTGCTAAGGCTCACTGATTCCATCCATACTGGTTTGGACAAAAGCCATAGCACCTCAGCAATTTTTTATTGACCTGGCAAAGACATTCAACACTATCGCCCATGCTCTACTCTTGTCCAAGCTCTCTCTCGCAGGTCTCGTCAGTGTGGCAACCAACTGGTTCCTCTCCCACCTGGTTGGCAGATCCCAGTTGGTCCAAACTGGCAATGCCACCTCTGCCTCCCTTTCTGTCGCTTCTGGTGTGCCTCAGGGCTCTGTCCTTGGACCACGCTTGTTTTTAATCTTTCTAAACAACCTGCCCTCTGCTTGCCTCACACATCCACTTACATGTATGTGGACGATACAGTACTGTATACGTTCGGCCCCACATCCACTGATGTGGTAACTAGACTCCAGCAGGACTTCAATAATGTTCAGCTCTGGTTTTGCATGACTCACCTTTCCCTCAGTGCCAAGAAAACAGTCTTGATGACCCTTGGTACCAGGCAGAGCCTCTCCTGACTCTCCTCCAGCCCTATCTTCCACACCTTGATGGGACTCCTCTACAGGACCATACCTCCTTTAGATATCTTGGGGTCTGGCTAGACCAATACTTTGACCTTTCTGTATACACTGATGCTGTCCACAACAAGCTCTGCACCAGGTTGGGTGCTCTATACTGAAATCATGGTTGTATCCCCCTGCCGGCTTGCTGTGCCATTGTACAGAAAATGATCTTTCCTATTTTTGACTACAGGGACATAGCCTACAGTGCTGCACCAAAGTCAACCTTAGCCTAACAGGACACTCTTTTCCACTCATTCTGTCAGTTTGCCATTGACTGTCCCCCACCACCCACCACACTATCCTTTACAAAACCTGGGGCTTCCCCTCACTTCAGGACTGAAGACTGCCCCACTGTGCTTGGATCATGGCTAAGTTCTGTACCCAGTTCTTGCCCACTTACCTCACCTCTGGATTATCCGCCCATACCCTTACAACCTACTCAGTGCACAACAATGATGCCAGTCTTCTATCTGTACCACACATGACCACCGTTGATGGCCAGGCAGACTTCAAATATTTTCATGCCTAAAATATGGAACTCTCTCCCTGTCCAAGTTCAGCATGCCTCCCCACCCAGCGCCTCAACTCCCTTCTCACAGCCTACTTCCCCCCATCTGCACATACAACTAATACACAGTCTGACCAAGGCCAGTTCCTCCAAGTTCCTCCTATTCGATTGTAATTGAGTGATGATTCTGATGTGTTCTGAAGAATGTGCCAATCCATGTTGACTGCAAAATGCCTTACACAACTACCTGCAACTGCACTGTATCTTACCCTGTATTTTTATTGTATCTTGTATTTGTATGCACTCTGTATTTCACTTTTGGACATGTACTCGATGTGTGTCCATTTTTTACTCTTCCTACCCCTCACCCCAAGGACGCACCTAGAATTGAGCAGTAGTCTGCTCAAAATACCTTTCTGGTAAAACTTTTAAATAAATAAATAAATAAATAAATAAATGTACCACACTTATGTTTGGCAAAGACAATCTCACTTTAATTTTCCACCCCCAGTCTAAATTTGCTCACTATCAATAATTATTATGGACTTTTCTATGACTTTGTTTAAACCAAAATATAATGTCAGACATGTTAACCCCTTTATTTTTACTGAACTGTAAAACCTCTGATTGTTGGCTTTGTCAGGTGTATTACTAAAAAAAGGTTCAATAAAGAAGTGTCTTTACATTTGTTGTGTTTCCTCCATAAATGATCCAATCCTTGAAAAGTGTTAAAGCTAATATCATAATTGGAATCAACTGTATGTATCAGCAAAGATTTCTGATGCAAAGAATTTTAATGAGTCTTTTTCTAAAGTCCTGGCTACACATACTCTTCTTCTCCAGACCACCTTTATATGGAAATCTTACAGCATTTCTTCTTGGACTGGTTCCCCTCTGTTCTGAACGAGGTCTGACAATTTGAAAAGAGGCTTTAAAAACTCTCTTTTCACAAGGTCATTCAATTCTTTTTCATTTGGGTCACATCTGCTCTATTTTGGTAATTATTCTGCAGGGAAGCTCTAGAGATTCCTTCCAGAAGAGAATTCTAATCAGTGGATGCACCAAAATCCACAGGATTACTATCATCTGACTCTATTTTTATCATTATTTCAGACTTCCCATAGGTTTTCGTACTGTCCACTGTCTGATTTGGTATCTGTAATCTTTCTGACTAACTAGTGATGAAGGTTGGGCAGCTGCAGTATAAGGGTTGCTAGCTGCACAATTGAGCAAACTTGATAGACCATTAGGTCTTTATCTGCTGGCAATTTCATATGTTCGTATGACTCACCATGCTTTGTCACATGTTACCCATCTCCATATTGCTCTGCTTAATTGAAGAGATGGCATGCATTTGTGTACTTGCTGCTCTGTCATCTTTTTGTAAAAAAAAAAAGTCCCCACAGAGTTTGAGGTGTCAAGAATCCACTTAGAAACATAGAAACATAGATTTTAATGGCAGATAAGGACCGTTTGGCCCACCCAGTCTCCCCATTTCCCTGCCTATTGAATAAGCTGCAGATTCTAGTTAACCAATAGCCTACTTCCTCCTACCCACTACTATAATTGCCTTATGATTGTCCCATGCATTCTTGAATTCTCCCACTGTTTTTGACCCCACAACTTCCTCAGGGAGGCCTTTCCATGCATGCACCACCCTCTCTGTGAAAAAATCCTTCCTCACATTGCCCCTGAGACGTCCCCCCTCTATCTTAAAATTGCTCCCCCTTGTTCTTGCATATCTCTTTTTCTGAAAGATGTTACCCTTTTGGACTTTGTTGATTCCCTTGAGGAACTTGAAAGTTTCTATCATGTTGCCCCTCTCTTCCCTTTCCTTGAGGGTATACTTATTAAGCTCCCTTAGTCTGTCATCGTATGGTTTCTGTTACTGACCCTACATCATTTTATTTACCCTCAACTGAACTGCCTCCATCCTGTCTATGTCCTTGAGGAGATGGGGTCTTCAGAACTGCATGCAGTACTCCAGATGCAGTCTCACCAACTGTCTGTACAGAGGGATGGCAACTTCCTGTTTTCTACTGGTGATGTCTCTCCCTATGCATCCCAGTATCAATTATAGTAGAAAGTAAGGAGGGATAGAGACAGAGTTGTAGATCTGGTATGGTCTGAGGTAATGTTGTAGGTGGGGAGAAATGGGTAGACTGAATGGGCCAGGTGGCCCTTATCTGCCTTCAGATTCCATGTTTCTGGTTATAAAGAGAGTGTGGGATTTAATCACAACATCTTGTACATATTTTTTTTGTTTGTTTTGTTTATTTTTAACCAGGAAAATGACTGGACTAAGCCCCATTTTAGTCATGCCTGACATTAAAACAACAGTGCATCAATTCATTCATAAATGACATCAATTTGCACAATACAATACATAACAACAATACATAGGTGTAAGATTATATGCAATCAGATTGTATCTGTATAATGATTCAAGCAACTAGTCTGAATAGATATAATTATTTATAGCTGTGTAAAAAATGAATAAACAATATGGTATCTTTGTGGAAAATAAAGTAATGATGATGTGCTACTTGTTTCACTACAATCATCAACCAGCAAAAACTGAAATAAAATAGCCAATACACACCTACAGAAGTAAAAACATTAAAAATGCTTACCAAGTTAGCAATTATTTAAATAAAGCAAGAATATATGAAGTAATTGCAATTGATATGGCAGATTTGGACAAGTTGAGTTTGCGTGTCACATGGACAACAGATGGCAGCAATGCACAAATGAGCCCACCATCAGAAAAGCAGCCCACTCAGTTATTTTTGTTGGAAACTGCAAAGAAACATCAATCAGCTCCAGTGTCAGTCACATTGACAAATTCAATTCAATTGCATATTTTGAGAAAATAAAAATAAAAGTCATACAATGTCATTTTGTACATGTAAGCAGACACACTTTTATTATTAATGATGACAGTACACATTTACTCATTCAAATATGTTTTTTTTTATTCCCTGTCCTCTTTAAAGGGACATAATGTAAAAGATACACAGTTCATCTTAAGTCCAGAGTATAAATCAGAAACCCCTTCTGAATTTACTAAATAACCAGTGAAAATGGAACAATAATATTAGAGGAACCGGTATTAAAGAAGCTTGATATGTATACCCTTGAGGAAAGGAGGGATGGGGGGACATAATAGAAACTTTCAAGTACCTCAAGGGAAACAGCAAAGTCCAAGAGGGGATCATCTTTCAGAAAAAGAGATGTGCAAGAACAAGGGGGCATGGCTCAGGGGTAAGGTGAGGAAATATTTTTACATGGAAAGAGTAGTGGACACATGGTGCTGCCTTCCTGAGGATGTTGTGGGGTCAAAAACAGTGGGAGAATTCTAGAATGCATGGGACAGACATAAGGCAATTATAGTGGGGAAGGTAGGAAAAAGTAGGCTGTTGGTTGAATAGAATCTGAAGCTTATCCAATAGGTAAGGAAATGGGCAGACTAAGAGGGCCACTCGGTTCTTATCTGCCATCAAAATCTATGTTTTTATGTTTCTATGAAAAAACAATTGTTTTGTTTTTTACAACATGATCTACAGGTTCAGTATAGTTCTCCTTTGAAGTGATTTTACAATATCCAGTAAAGCATTTTACAATATGATATCCAGATACATTTTATGTTATATTTAACTAAACTTCTAGGCTTATATCCTCTAATTCTTTACTACTGAGAATATTTATATGGTCATCTTGCTTTAATGGAGCACTACCAACCCCCTTAGGCCTAAATTTTTTCCAGACTATATAAAAAATTATCTTATGACTGGCACATTCAGAAGTTGATAATGTAGCTGGTAGTTTGTGATTTTTTTCTTTTATAAAAGGAAAAATGAACTACCCCCCATACTGGTGTTACCACACCAGAAAGTGTCCACAGTCCTTTATCTACTCCCACAGCATCTTTCCTGCACTTGGGAACACCCCAGGACAGTCTATTAACCCATGATTTTTATTTTTATTTATTTATTTAGTTATTGTTGACCGGGTAAGTGCACTAGACAAATCCTGCCTATTTTCAGGCATGACCCGGGGGAGGGGGATACATATGAATGCCAACTGACCTTGAACCAGATTAAGCTGTGGGAAGACAGGAGGCTATTACATCATAAGTGACAGCACTATTTGAAGATATTCCTTATGTTCAGGAACTCAAGGTTGTTTATAATTGCGCCATTAGAATGCATTTTATTTTTACTAAGAATGGAAGTAAATAAAACCACCAGCAGCATCAATATATTTAATAGAAGGGAAACCATCTTAAAATGTTGGTTTTCAACTAGAAATAATATGATGCAAAAAGGGTTGACAGTAACCCATGAACCTCTCATGAAGCAACAGTCTTTGGTTAGTGACATTATAATTTATACAGCAATGCATGGTGATGTCACAAATGGAGTGTTACGAGTTAATCAACGGGCAAGAAGTGGTAATAAAGAATAGTGGTTGGGGTGGGGGGGTACAGAACATTTATAAACTATGAGCTAAATAATGTCCAAATATTGTATTTTAAAATATTTTCTTGAACATTTGGAAAATCAGATTAAGGGCATTTGGAAAATGCATTTGCAATGTGGGAGTGATACAAATTACATTTTTCTATTTGCTAGGTGCTCTAAACCCCAAATTACATGTTTTGAAGCTCACACAACTTTTAGTACTCTAGCTGTCTGTAGCCAAGTAGCATTTTGAAGTAGTATTTAATTTTATTAGCATTTTCTTTGGCATAGACCCACCCTACACTCAGTTGAGAGGCCCATTTATTCTGTTTAAGAAGATTTTTTAAGTCATCATTTGGATTTTTATTTCTATAGTAACTTAAGCTGAAATATCTAAATTGTTCAATCACAGGTTGCATTGATCTCTCCCCTCATTGTAAAGTACATAAATGGTTGTTTTGACCAAAAGCAAAATAGAGTAATGCAGCATAATGAACATTCAAGCAAGTATAACAACAGCTGCCTAGTGTCGCCATGCTCTGTTGTATATAAACTATGTGTGCATGACAGCAGTAATTCAGCAAAGATCTCCATGGATGGATGACTCTGACATGTTGAAATGTTCAGATATCATGTACATTCAGATTTATCCCTCTGATACTCAGAACATTTCATTTGATGGAGATGAATCTGCACAGTTTGCACTGTGTATTGCTGTTTTGGAGAAACAAAGCTCCATTTTTCTTTATTGCATTTTTCAGTCCTTGGGTGTAATTCTGAAAGCATATGGCTACCATCTTGCTGAGTTTTATAAAAAAAGACTAATGCAACCTTGCTGTTTATGCTTCAGTGAGCAATGCAAGACTTCAAAAAAATCCATTTGGCATAAATATCTAATGTGTTGTACTATATATTTGTCTCAGCAGTATAGGGGGAATACAAAGGGACATGTACACAATTTTACAAATATAAAGTATACTGAAACAGTAAAGCACCTATCAGCAGTTTTATTTTGTCCTGAAACTTTCTTTTTCTGTCTTTCTTTCATGCACTCTCTCTAATTTGTTTGCTCTCTTGTTTTCTCTCTCTCAGTATCTTTCTTGCACTCATTTGATGTCACCTGGACTCAAACAGTAGTAGTATAGTTTTTATTTTATGAAATGCATTTCCACTGCTTGAAGAATGAGTACAAATACTATACAATAAAAATGTAATAACCTATAAGATGAACTGTGTCTGAGTAATTTATTTTAAAATGTGTTCTTGAACCCTAGAAAATCAATTTAGGGTTTTGAAATATTTATTTAAATGGTGGGGGTGATACAAATTAAATTGTTAATTTTTAAGTGCTTTGTATTCCAAATTGAAAGCTCTGAAGCTTACACAATATTTAAAACTATAGCCATCTTTCTGGTTAGATGGCACTCCAAGGTAATAGTAACATTATTAACATTGCTTTTGATGTTGAGCCACACTACCTGAGTTGTGCGACTCATTAACACTGTCCTTGAAGATTAAATGCAACATCTTAAGGAAATCAGTTTATATACTATTGTGTCAACATGGCACTTATGGTAACATATTAGCCTCTGGATTAGACAGCCTTGGTTTTGAGTCCCACACCAGGATTGGACTAATATGTAAAAAGCTTACACCTAAGTGCAGCACTGACAGGATGATGTACTGCTGGGGTATGCCATTGTTCAGAGAAGACAGTGAATTGAGGTTCTGTTCACTTTTTCAGGTGTTGTTCGGGTGGATGTTATCATCCCATGACATCTCTAGAAAAGAGATTGCACATATATATATATATATATGTGTGTGTGTATGTGGACAGTGTTCAAGAGACTTGGGCGTGCACTTAAAATAAGGTCTATATTTTACTCATAATTAATTAAAAATACAAAATTTGTGCTCAGTACTGTTGCCAATATGGTCTAGAGATTGTGTGCATAAAAAAAGGGGGGTATGTATTTTTAGTTTATTGTGGCAACATTTTAAGAATGAAAATAGCCTTAAAAAAGGCAGCCATTTTGTGACATGGCTGTGCTACACATCTTAGTGACCATTAAATTGACTGTATTTAAAGCACAATACTAAAGTTCATTACTGTGGTGTCTTATTTAACTGCATAATTTCTTTTGTATATTCTGTCTTTATGCTTTGAGGTTTTTGTCAGTGTCAATTCACATTGCTTAATGTGTTTCCCCCGCACATATCTGCAATCTTAATGCAGTGGTACATAGAGCCTGCTAGGAGCAGCAGCATCAAAAGCTGTGGCTCTTGCTGTCATGTCCATGTTACCCACGTGGATGATGAGGATGCTAGTATTGCTACAGATAGCCGGGACCCAAAGATGACATCAGGCATTCAGTTTTGGTACTCTGGCTCTAATCAAAACTGTTCTCTTTCTGTAACAAAATAAAAAATCTAACTGCAAAACTGTTCTCTTCCCACTGCTTCTCCCATTTACCATTCTTAATATCAGGTAGAATGAAGCATCATCCATTTTAAATCTGGTGTGCTGCACAGGAGTTTGGATGGATCACAGAGGTCTCCAGTCCCTAAAAAACATGATCATCAGCATTCTGCTACAAAACAGCAAGTTAAAATTCTGGGAGGCATATTAAATAGTTACTGGCGAAAGTGCAGCTGTTATTCTTTGTCATTTTGGAGACCAAAAAAAGTAAAGTATTCACCTTAAGACTTCATGGTCCTGCTGTTTGTGAAGGGCCCATCTTCAGAATAAAAGATGATTGGATTAGTGAGCTGTGCAGCACAATGAGTATATTTTAAAGTTTTGTTTGTGAAGCAGATCAGCAGAACTTTCCTCTGGTTCTAGCACTGTGTAAATGGGGCATATTAAATGGTATAGTTTAAAGTTGTGTATGGGAAGTATATCAGCAGAAGTTTCTTCTGGTGTGGTTAGTGTTTAAATGGGGCATATTAAATTGTATATTTTAAAGTTTTCTTTGGGAAGTATATCAGCTGAACTTTCCTGTGGTGCTGGCACTCTTTAAATGGGGCATATTTATTACTATCTGGCTATAGTGCAGCAGTTGTGTTCTATCATCTCTGGGGGCAGAAAAGTTAAATTTGTGTGTTCTCTCATGGCTCAGCTGTTTTTGAAGGGCCCCTCTTCAAAATGGGGCTGTGCATATATGTGACCAGTCTAATCAAAAGGAGTTTTGTTTGAGATTTATAGTTTTTTTGTTTACAATCCATCCAGCGGGTTCCCATTACATAATTAGATTTTTTTCAGAATATTGCTAATATTGGTGAACTTTACCCTGCTGATGACTTTAATCATGTTTAAACGGGGCACCTGTCGGGTTCCTACTGGTAAATTCTAAGAATGTGTATTTGTCGAATGAATGCTGCAGCTGTTGATGTGATGATGGCTCTATTTTAGAAGTGTGTATGTGGAATGAATATAAAAGCTGCACTCTCAAAGTGTTTTAAATAAAAATAAATGCAGTTTGTGAGAAATGCTTGTAATTTTTGGAAAGAAAGGGTGATGCTGGCTCTGGTTAAGGTAGTGGTGTGTGTGTGTGTGTTTGTGTGTGCATGTGTGTCTGTGTGTCTGTGCGTGTGCGGTATTTTAAAATGATAAAGTTGCCTTTCTTGATGCAAGATTATAAAGTAGCATCATTGTATTGGCATACTGAACTAGGGGATCAGTTGTTGGTGATGTCATAATATAGTGGAACTGTTTGAAATAAAAAAAAAAACTACAGCAATGGGGCCTACCTCAAAAATACTTCTTATGGCATTGGTCAGTTCATTCGAGGTTAGGGGGCTTACCACATGTAGGAATGAGACTGCTTCTAAACTAGACATCAAGTGGTGGCATAATATGTTGGAACTGTTTTAAAAAAGAGAATGCAGCACTTGGGCCTACCTCAAAATGGCTGCTCATGGCATTGGGAGGTACCATGTATAATAACTTGGTCATTGTCTGGGTGTACTAGTGCCTGTAGGACAACATCATTGTTTTGGATTCATCTGGTAAAATCATTTTCCTGATTTATTTATAATAAGACTGTTTCTAAATTAGATGTTAAGTGATAGCATAATATGTTGGAGCTGTTTAAAAATAAAAAAAATATAGCACTTGGGCTTACCTCAGAAAGGCTGCTCATGGCATTGCTTAGTACATTCAGGGGTATGGGAGGGATACCATGTGTAGTACTGGAATCTTGTCATTGCCTGGGTGTACTAGTGCCTGTTGGGCAATATCAGTGGTTTGGATTCATCTGGCAAAAACATTTAGCAGATTTATTTATACTGAGACTGCCTATAAATTAAATGTCAAGTGTTGGCATAATATCTTGGAACTGTTTGAAAATAAAAAAATATATCACCTGGGCTTGACTCAAACAGTCTGGATGTGGCATTTCATATGCAGTACAAGAACCCTGCAACAGTGGTGTCCCTGTGATGCAAATGGTGGTGAGCACAGGGTAGGCCTGTGTGATATTTTGGCATTATTTTCTCCATAATGGCTGGCACTGGGTTGCCAGAGGATGCCATGCAGTGCCTGCATCTACAGTTATCAGCACCAGACAGATTGACTGGATGCTTTCTGGCTGGTAACTGTGGTTGGGACTGCCCTCAGTTTGACTCTGTGGCGGTACAGTGATATCAAAATGATCCCTGTTGTGGCTCTGGCCCACCGTGTAATATCCAGCTGTATCTTGCCTTGCCTTTGCTTGTTCATGGGTGAACTTTTGCATATTGATTTGACTTGTAGAGTAGTTTTGATGTGGCATTCCATGTGTAGAACAAGAACCTTGCTGCAGCGGCATCCCTGTGATGCATTTGGTGGTGAGCTTAGGGTGGGCCTGTGTGATAGTTTGGCATCATTTTCCCCTCAAATGCCTGCACAGGGTTGCCAGGGAGCATCATTTGGTACCCTCATGTATTGTTATCAGTACCAAACAGCTTGCCTTTGTGCTTTCTGTTTCTTAACTGTGGTTGGGCCTCTCCTCAGTCTGGCTCTGTGGAGCTACAGTGATGTCAAAATGGCCCATGATGTGGCATGGTACTAATCAATGTTTATTGGCTGTTTGGTTGATAATAAGCTAGTAATAGAAGTTGTACCAAGTATTTCACATGTTGCATTTCTACTGTGGTGTCCACTTTACCCACAGTAGTTTTATGCAACAGAGATGGTCACATAATAAATCAAGTACAACCAAGTGATTTGTTCATGTTTATCTTTCTACTTAATGTCCAGCTTAAGCGTGAAAGGCATGTAGACTGCACATAAACAGCATAAGCATGAAGTAATGAAACTTTGGTAACTGCATGTTTGTTATTTTTAGTGCTGTCTACATTGAAGGATAGATAGCAACACATAGGTATGGAAGAACATCAAATCATTAGAAGTTGCAAATGAATACACTTAAATAGAAGACAGAGACACTGCATTTGGAAATTTTATTTATTACTAGAAATGGAAAATAATGCATAATGGACACCGAGTTACCCATGCAAGTAGTTTACATGTCATAAATAACTGTGCCATTTTTCCAAACTTAGAAATACAGAACTGTCTTTACATTTTGTATTATGCAACTACCACATATACACATTAAAATTAAGGTTGAGTCATGCTTGATTATAAAACTTTTTTTGAGTCTATGAATGTCACACTATGTCTCTCGAATACTGTCCCCACAATTATATATAAATATGTATATATATATATGTATATATATATATATATATATATATATATATACACACCATAGTGCCGTGGTAGTGGCAGTATAGTTAGTTTTGAGTACCTCATTTAAGGTTAAATCTGAAATTTGGCACCTTAATAACTTTGCCACAGCTTTACGGATATGTCTAAAATTTGTAATGCACAGTCTGGTACCATAGATCTCTGGATCTGGCAAGTTATGTTACAGTCAGATGTACGGTTGTAGTGCTACAGAGAGTAAAAGAAGCATAAATTACATGTTTTTGCGCATTGCTTTGCTCGTGCCTTCAGCCGGCACATTTTGCTTGGTCTTTCCGAAAACTTCAGGGAACATTTATTTATTTAAAAGTTTTACCAGGAAGGCATACTGAGAGATGCAACGCTCGATTCCAGCTGCGTCCTGGGGGAAGGGATTAGGAGACAACTATACATGCAGTAGTACATTACATTACATTGTCGGAGTATTCACAGTGCACAAGATACACCTGTCTCATGGCAGAGGAAGAGCTACTAGTGGAAACAATAGAGCTGGAGTGAACAAAGACCAAATGCCACTTCAGTAGAGGATTTGTTAACAGTATGAACAAACATGTAGACAACATACATTCATTTGAAACATTTGGCTCATGGGGGCTAGCTGCACGAGCAGGCAGTTATGAAATGCTGCTTGAGGAGAAGGTTGAGCTGCTGTGTGGAGGTGGAGTGTCTGATCTCAGCTGGTAGGGAGTTCCATACATAAGGCATACAATACTTGAAGGCATGCTGACCTTTGGCAGAGGTCATACAAGGAAGTTGGAGGAGCCTGGCATCGGTGTTCCAGAGGGAGTAAGTTGAAGGAGTTTGGGTAGCTAGGGCAGCTGCAAGGTAAGGGGGGGAGGGACTAGGTCCAGTATTTAGATATTAACTTAGCTCAGTACATCATTCTCTGATCTTGTAGATAAGACAGGTCTAAGGATATGTAGCGGTCAAATGCAGCCGGGGTCCCTGATGTGTCATGAAAATTATTAAACGGTCCAAAAGTTATTCACACAAACACCGAATCCCATTATAGTCTAAGGAAAATGTTAACAAAATATACGACACTGTCACAAATGCAGTTTTTACTGCAACAAATTACCCCTTTACTTTTGTGATTCAGCCATGTTTTTTAGTTGGTTGTCAGAGAAATGCTTGACATTTAAATTTGGAACCCTCTAGGGACAGAATTCTTATTGTGTTCACCTAGTCAAGCCCTGCAGAAGTTAGCCATGTGTTTTTTGGGGGTAAAACACACCAGAACATTTTTTTTTATTTTTTTAAAAAGCAGTTTTGCAAAATACTTTCACATAAGAAACTTTTGTGATTTTTTTTGTGAAAGTATCAAGAGTTTTGAAAGTACTTTGCCACACTATGCCCAAAACAATAGGAAATCTTTGCCACCCTGCTGCAAAACAACAGTTTGGTCATTTGGGCTGAAATTTGCAGGGAAGAAAGCCAGCATCCCATGTATGTGCCTTTTGGTGGTTTGGTGCCAAAATATTACTGGGTTACAAAGTTTGGCACTACTAAGTTATTGATTTTTCCCATAGGATAGCACTGCAGTCTCTGCCAATACGTGTTTCAGGTCCTGTATCTTGAAAACGGTTTGAGACACAGACTTTTCTTCACAACAATTCTTAGTCTCCCACTGAGGGGCTAAGAATAAAACTAGTCTGGAAAATCATACATAATATGAGATTTACATTTTTTTTTCTACAATGTACTGTTCCCGAAATGTAAGCAATTTAGTGTTCCAAGTACTCATTTTCTGGTCTGAGGGCCAGTATTATGCCCACATTCTTTGTATTTACTGTGCTTCTGAATGCACCTTTTAGGGACACAAAGCAATGTGTGTTTGCATTACTTTTACCATTAGCATTTGCGTTCATGTTTCTGCTTGCATTCCTATTATAGTTTGCATTACTGTTTCCGTTTGCGTCACTGTGTGTGTTATCATTTGCGCTTGCATTTTCACTTGTGCTTGTGATTCCATTTGAGTTACTGTTTCCTTTGGCATCACCACTGCCATTACTGTTACCGTTTGCATTTCCATTTGCGTTACCATTACCGTTTGTGTTTTTGCTACCATTTATGTTTGCATTTCCGTTACCTTTAGCATTTGTGTCTGCACTTGTGCTTCCGTTGTCCCTTGCGTTACTGTTTCCTTGTGCGTCGCATTGCCGTTACCACTTGCATTTGCATTACCATTACCACCAGTATTTGCATTTATGTTTTTACTTGTGTTTCCATTACCGTTTGCGTAATTGTTTCTGTTTTCACTATTGTGTGCATTACCGTTTGCATTACCATTAGCATTGCTGTTTCCTTTTTAGTCACCATTGGTGCTAATATTTGCATTTGCTTTACTGATACCGTTTGCATTTCTGGTACCATTTTTATTAGCTTTTTCATTTATGTCAGCATGTGCGTTTACCGTTTGCGTTTGTATTTGCACTTGCATTTGCGTTTCTGTTTGTGTTCCACTACCGTTTTTGGTTTTGCTGCCATTTGCATTACCATCTGTGTTTGTGCTCATGGTTGCGCTTTCCTTTCCATTACCATTTGTGTTACTGTTTTCATTTGCTTTTGTGCTTGCGTTTACATTACCGTTTGCGTTACTGTTTCCTTTTGCGTCACCATTGGCATTACCGTTACTGCTTGCATTTGCATTACCATTACCATTTGCATTTTCATCACCGTTTGCGTTACCATTTGCATGTGCATTTTCATTACCGTTACTCTTCTCGTTACTGTTACCGTTACTGTTAGCATTGGTGTTACTGTTAGCATTAACGTTCCCATTAGGATAACCATTACCATTGCCGTTACCATTACTGTTAGCATTACTGTTACTGTAAGGGTTGTTACACACAAATGGGAAGCATTGTGGAAGGAGCCCCTTGCTCCCACCACAACATACCATTCACTATTTATAGTGCACATTCTCAAAAAGAAGGGAAATTCATGGCAAAAAAATCCATTTAATGTATCAGTTAGGTTTGTTCCACATCGACAAAAGTGAGGAAATTCAGTGTTAGGGTTGCCACCCCTACCATCCCACTCCC
Source organism: Neoceratodus forsteri (assembly GCA_016271365.2). Classification (NCBI taxonomy): domain Eukaryota; kingdom Metazoa; phylum Chordata; order Ceratodontiformes; family Ceratodontidae; genus Neoceratodus; species Neoceratodus forsteri. Next base: position 742,162,233 of record CM028133.1, on the reverse strand, counting down.
ACCCCCACCAACAGGTACCAGGGAGTGCGTTGGAGTCATTGTGCCTAACTTTCATCCCATTCTCCTTTACTGTACCCCAACAGCTTCTTTAAACATGGAATTGGGTGAGAGTCATGTTGATGACCCCAATGCACACTCTGATGCCTGTTGGTGGGGGTTGTCAATAGCAGTGTCAGTAGCTCATTAGGTAGAACACTCACTTCTGAGGCCGGGAAATCAGGGGGCTGTGGGTTCAGTTCCCACATCTGGCACTTGGGTTAATATCCCAGTACTGACACTGTAGTGCAGCATGAGAGGGGTGCTGCACTTCTGAGGTGCCGTCTTTCGGATGAGATGTTAAACCGAGGTCCCATCTGCCTGACTAGTGGTAGTTCAGGTGGATGTTAAAGATCCATGGCACTTCTCGAAAAGAGTAGGGAATTTCCCGGTGTCCTGGCCAAATTCCCCTCATTCATTAAAAATACCACCAACAGCTTAATCTGGTTCAAGATCAGTTGGCATTCATCTGTATCCCCCTCCCCCCGGGTCGTGCCTGAAAATAGGCAGGATTTGTCTAGTGCACTTACCCGGTCAACAAAAACTAAATAACTAAAAAGAAATAAGTAAATAAATAAATAAATAAAACATGTAAAGCAGACATTCTAGCTGTCCATAAGCTCATCCACTTTTTCTGCAATATATCCTGAGTTAGAATTGAGCTATTTAGTCTCCACCCTAATTTTATATTTTGTGGGGCATCCCCCCAAGATATAACTTCTTCAACTGTCCTATGTTTTGAGAACTCCCAGATGTCAGTTGTGGCTATATCAACTTTCAAAATACTGGATACAAAAATAAAAAAAACTGAAGTAGACAAAGAGCCCCTAAAATATATAATATCATCCTGTATGTTTCTACTCCTGTTGGCATCCTGTAAATTAGAATTGTTAAAACACTGTTTTTAACAGTTTTGAGTCACAAAACATCTTGTATGACTGTAATCCTGTATCCTTTTTAGAGATCCCACAATTAACTTCCCCTATACTGGCCAGTCCGGTGGCACTGAGTGCTGAGGTGCTGGATGCCACACCTCGCACAGTGCCAGCAACCTGGGTTTGGGAACGGACTTGGGCCATTGGGGTCTGGCAGGGAGCAGGAAGGACTGAGCATCCCGACACTGTGCTCCTTCCTTCAGGGTGGGTAAGGGGCATGCACCACACTGTAGTGACACCTGGTGGAGGCTAGGTGTTCCACAGATATGGGCATACACTGGGGAGGAGCATGGCAGACATCTGCACTTATGTGCGCTGATGTCATTGCATGACTGGCTCCTCAGTGGAAAAATAGAAATGGTGGAAAATTGGTGGGGCAACCTCGATGGTGGATGGCCAGCCCTGTGCCCCTGCAGTCATGTGGCATCTTTGCCAACTTCATGCCACAGGTCCCTGGGGGGGATCCTGCCATTGGCCAGATAAATGCAATGGAGTGTATAAATTTGCATGCCTGACCAACTCCAGGAGTGATGGTGCTGGTGGCCAGGTGTCGAAGGGAACCGCTCCAACCAGGCGGAGGAAAAAATGTGTCATAAAAAAATCCTCTGTACTGTATAACTGTCATGGATGTGTGCAGGTAGGGCTGAATTTCCTTGTATAACTCTGTCCTTCAGGCTTACGTTAATGGACATAAATTGTTTTCTTTTCTAATTTTTATTCATACCATGTTGAATATCCAGTATCAGTGCTTTCTCTGGGTGCGATTCTACCAGTATGGTTATCCTCAGACCTCAGTTGCTAAACAGAATTCCCACTGCATCACAGGTCTCTACACCCATGGACCAGAAGGTGGTACCTTTCAAGCCATAACTGAGTAGCATGAGATATTTCATGAGTGGTTTTCAATCTCTTATCCTGTAGACAGGTAACATTATTTTTACAATTTTTAAGGCAGATAAAACTGCCAACCTTTTAAAACAGTCAACCTTTTCATCTTTTAATGCTATTTACATGTATGGCAGATATACCCAGAATTGTCACAGAACAGTTTACATATGCACTAGTACAACACCTATGAAATGATTTCAGCTGCCCTAGGTAAAAAAGAGTCCCCCATTCTCTTCCAAGAAAGATACTTCAGGGTAGCTTCTGTCCCTTCTGAGTGGAAGCACACCACTGTCCTCCCTCTTCCAAAAGGTGGAGACCCATCCATCCCTAGGAACTTCTGCCCCATCTCCCTCCTTCTTATACTGTCTAAGCTTCAGGGATGCCTAGTTCTCTCATAACTCTCCTCCTTCCTTGACTCCACTTCCCTTTTCACACCTTACCAGTCTGGCTTTAGGAAGACACACTCCACTGCCACCTACCTGCTAAGGCTCACCGATTCCATCCATACTGGTATGGACAAAAGCCATAGCACCTCAGCAATTTCTTATTGACCTGGCAAAGGCATTCAACACTGTCTCCCATGCTCTACTCTTGTCCAAGCTCTCTCTCGCAGGTCTCGCCAGTGTGGCAACCAACTGGTTCCACTTCTACCTGGTTGGCAGATCCCAGTTGGTCTGAATTAGCAATGCCACCGCTGCCTCCCTTTCTGTCACTACTGGTGTGCCCCAGGGCTCCGTCCTTCTACCACTCTTGTTTTCAATCTTTCTAAACAATCTGCCCTCTGCTTGCCCTCACACATCCACTCACATGTACGTGGACGATACAGTACTGTATATGTTCAGCCATTCATCCACTGATGTGGTAACTAGACTCCAGCAGGACTTCAATAATGTTCAGCTCTGGTTTTGCATGACTTACCTTTCCCTCAATGCCAAGAAAACAGTCTTGATGACCCTTGGTACTAGGCAGAGGCTTTCCTGACTCTCCTCCAGCCCTATCTTCCACACCCTAGATGGGACTCCTCTGGAGGACTATACCTCCTTTAGATATCTTGGGGTCTGGCTAGACCAATACTCCAACATTTCTGTACACACTGATGCTGTCCAGAGCAAGCTCTGCACCAGGTTGGGCACTGTATACTGAAATCATGGTTGCATCCCCCTGCCGGCTTGCTGTGCCATTGTACAGAAAATGATCTTTGCTATATTTGAGTACAGGGACATAGTCTACAGTGCTGCACCAAAGTCAACCTTAGCCTAACAGGACACTCTTTTCCACTCTTTCTGTCACTTTGCCACTGACTGTCCCCCACCACCCACCACACTATCCTTTACCAGACCCTGGGCTTCTCCTCACTTCAGGACTCAAGACTGTCCCACTGTGCTTGGATCATGGATAAGTTCTGGACCCAGTTCTTGCCCACTTACCTCACCTCTGGACTATCCGCCCATACCCTTACAACCTACTCAGTGCACAACAATGATGTCAGTCTTCTATCTGTACCACGCATGACCACTGCTGCTGGTAAGGCAGCCTTCAAATATTGCACGCCTAAACTGTGGAACTCTTTCCCTGTCCAAGTTCAGCATGCCTCCCCACCCAGCACCTCAACTCCCTCCTCAAAGCCTACTTCCCCCCCATCTGCACATACGACTAATACACAGTCTGACCAAGGCCAGTTCCTCCAAGTTCCTCCTATTCGATTGTAATTGAGTGATGATTCTGATGTTTTCTGAAGCATGTGCCAATACATGTTGACTGCAAAATGCCTTACACAACTACCTGCCACTGCACTGTATCTTACCCTGTATTTTTATTGTGTCTTGTATTTGTATGCACACTGTATTTCACTTTTCGACGTGTCATCATCATCATCATCATCAAATCTTTATTTATTCAGGCGAACATCATTGAGCAAGGCTCATTTACAAGATGGACCTGATAAGGTCAAGGTTCAATAGTTGATACACAACAGATACATCATACACTTATATAAGACAGTTATACATACAGGGGAAAATAACGTTTATAAACACAGTGATGTACAATAAATTCACATGATAAAAATCGGTTACAGGAAAGTTAAGCTAATATTTACAGTATGTACAGTATATACATATCCTAGTAGGGGAGCCATGGCAGACACTCAACATAATGTAATACTAAGATGATGAAGGTATTACTGGGTGCCATAAGATGGGGTGTCTGTCTGGAAGGAATATGCCATATATGGTTTGGAAGGGAGATTTGTGAGATGACAATGCTAGCTCTAGCGGTAGCAACTGCATTTCTCTTTGAAGAAGACGTGTACTCGATGTGTGTCCATTTTGTATTCTTCCTACCCCTCACCCCAAGGACACATCTGGAATTGAGCAGTAGTCTGCTCAAAATACCTTCCTGGTAAAACTTTTAAATAAATAAATAAGTAAATAAATATTCCACACTTATGTTTGGCAAAGACAATCTCACTTTAATTTTCCACCCCCAGTCCAAATTTGCTCACTATCAATAATTATTATGGGCTTTTCTATGATTTGTTCAAACCAAAATATAATGTCAGACATGCTAACCCCTTAATTTTTATTGAACTGTAATACCTCTGATTGTTGGCTTTGTCAGGTGCATTACAAAAAAAAAGGTTCAATAAAGAAGTGTCTTTATGTTTGTTGTGTTTCCTCCATAAATGATCCAATCATTGACCATTTTTAAAGCTAATATCATAATTGGAATCAACTGTATGTATCAGCAAAGATTTCTGAAGCAAAGAATTTTAATGAGTCTTTTTCTAAAGTCCTGGCTACACATACTCTTCTTCTCCAGACCACCTTTATATGGAAATCTTACAGCATTTCTTCTTGGACTGGTTCCCCTCTGTTCTGAACGAGGTCTGACAATTTGAAAAGAGGCTTTAAAAACTCTCTTTTCACGGGGTCATTCAATTCTTTTTCATTTGGGTCACATCTCCTCTATTTTGGAAATTATTCTGCAGGGAAGCCCTAGAGGTTCCTTCCAGAAGATAATTCTAATCAGTGGATGCACCAAAATCCACAGGATTACTATCATCTGACTCTATTTTTATCATTATTTCAGACTCCCCATAGGTTTTCGTACTGTCCACCGTCTGATATGGTATCTGAAATCTTTCTGACTGTCTGGTGGTGAGGGAGGGGAAACTGCAGTATAAGGGCTGCTAGCTGCACAATCGAGCAAACTTGATAGATCATTAGGTCTTTATCTGCTGGCAATTTCGTATGTTCGTATGACTCACCATGCTTTGTCACATGTTACCCATCTCCATATTGCTCTGCTTAATTAAGAGATGGCGTGCATTTGTGTACTTGCTGCTGTCTTCTTTTTGTAAAAAAAAAAAAAGTCCCCACAGAGTTCGAGGTGTCAAGAATCCACTTAGAAACATAGAAACATAGATTTTAATGGCAGATAAGGACTGCTTGGCCCACCCAGTCTCCCCATTTCCCTGCCTATTGATTAAGCTGCAGATTCTAGTTAACCAACATCCTACTTCCTCCTACACTCCACTATAATTGCCTTATGATTGTTAAATGCATTCTTGAATTCCCCCACTGTTTTTGACCACACTACTTCCTCAAGGAGGCCTTTCCATGCATCCACCACCCTCTCTGTGAAAAAATCCTTCCTCACATTGCCCCAGAGTCATCCCCCCATCTTCAAATTGCTCCCCCTTGTTCTTGCATATCTCTTTTTCTGAAAGATGTTACCCTCTTGGACTTTGTTGATTCTCTTGAGGAACTTGAAAGTTTCTATCATGTTGCCCCTCTCTTTCGTTTCCTTGAGGGTATACTTATTAAGCTCCTTTAGTCTCTCTTCGTATGGTTTCAGTTACTGACCCTACATCATTTTAGTTACCCTCATCTGAACTTCCTCCATCCTATCTATGTCCTTGAGGAGATGGGGTCTTCAGAATTGCATGCAGTACTCCAGATGCAGTCTCACCTACTGTCTGTACAGAGGGATGGCAACTTCCTGTTTTCTACTGGTGATGTCTCTCCCTATGCATCCCAGTATCAATTATAGTAGAAAGAAAGGAGGGATGGAGAAAGAGTTGTAGATCTGAGGTAATGTTGTAGGTGGGGAGAAATGGGTAGACTGGATGGGCCAGGCGGCCCTTATCTGCCATCAGATTCTATGTTTCTGGTTATAAAGAGAGTGTGGAATTTAATCATAACATCTTGTAGACATTTTTTTTGTTTGTTTTGTTTATTTTTAACCAGGAAAATGACTGGACTAAGCCTGCTTTTAGTCATGCTTGACATTAAAACAACAGTGCATCAATTCATTCATAAATTACATCAATTTGCACAACACAATACATAACAATACCTAGGTGTAAGATTATATACAATCAGATCGTATCTGTATAATGATTCAAGCAACTAATCTGAATAGATATAATTCTTTATAGCTGTGTAAAAAATGAATAAACAATATGGTATCTTTGTGGAAAATAAAGTAATGATGATGTGCTACTTGTTTCACTACAATCATCAACCAGCAAAAACTGAAATAAAATAGCCAATACACACCTACAGAAGTAAAAACATTAAAAATGCTTACCAAGTTAGCAATTATTCAAATAAAGCAAGAATGTATGAAGTAATTGCAATTGATATGACAGATTTGGAAAAGTTGAGTGTGCTTGTCACATGGACAACAGATGGCAGCAATGCACAAATGAGCCCACCATCAGAAAAGCAGCCCACTCAGTTATTTTTGTTGGAAACAGCAAAGAAACATCAGTCAGCTCCAATGTCAGTCACATTGACAAATTCAATTAAATTGCATATTTCAAGAAAATAAAAATCATACAATGTCATTTTGTACATGTAAGCAGACACACTTTTATTATTAATGATGACAGTACACATTTTCTCATTCAAATATGTTTTTTTTTATTCCCTGTCCTCTTTAAAGGGACATAATGTAAAAGATACACAGTTCATCGTATGTCCAGAGTATAAATCAGAAACCCCTACTAAATTTATTAAATAACCAGTGAAAATGGAACAATAATATTAGAGGAACCAGTATTTAAGGAGCTTGATATGTATACTGTTGAGGAAAGGTGGGAGAGAGGGGACATGATAGAAACTTTCAAGTACCTCAAGAGAATCAGCAAAGTCCAAGAGGGGATCATCTTTCAGAAAAAGAGATGTGCAAGAACAAGGGGGCATGGCTCAGGGGTAAGGTGAGGAAATATTTTTACATTGAAAGAGTAGTGGACACATGGTACTGCCTTCCTGAGGAGGTTGTGGGGTCAAAAACAGTGGGAGAATTCAAGAATCCATGGGACAGACATAAGGCAATTATAGTGGGGAAGGTAGGAAAAAGTAGGCTGTTGATTGAATAGAATCTGTAGCTTATCCAATAGGTAAGGAAATGGGCAGACTAAGAGGCCAATCAGTTCTTATCTGCCATCAAACTCTATGGTCCAGATATTCAAAAGGGTTGCGCCATGTGCAACAGGGTTGCGCATGCGAAAGTCCTACATTGCGCCATTCTGCAATATTCAGCAGGAGGCAGTTGCGCCACTGAAAACAGGTTGAGCAACAGCGCAATGCAAATGAATGCATGCTCAACAGGAGGGGGAGGAACCATGCATAAACTGCACAACCCGATATTCAGTCGGGTTGTGCAGAGATAACAAACGCCAATCCCAACCTGCGCCTGCAACTTTGAGCCAAAAAAAGGATCAAGTTGAGGGCCACCAGGTGAGCTGCTGTATTGCAGGGGCACAACACAGCAGCTGCCACCATGGCTGGCCCCAGCTCAGACCCTGTGCCCCCACCAGCCCGATTGTGGGCGGAATGTGAAAAACCCCCCTGCCCAAACATCTCCATAATGCCCTATCGCGGGCAGAATGTATACTGACAACCCCAGTGCCCGATCGCAGGCAGAATGTATGACAACCCCCAAACATCTCCCAATGCCTGATCGTGGGCAGTTTGTATAATAACAACCCCCAAACATCTCCCAATGCCCGATCGCGGGCAGAGCGTCAAACAACTCCCCAGTGCCCGATTGCGGGCAGAATGTAAGACCCCCAACCCGAATATCTCCTGGTGGTCCAGTGGACCATAATGCCCGATCACGGGCAGAATGTCCAGTGACAACCCCCAAACATCTCCTGGTGTCTAGTGTCCCCCACCCACCCCACCCACGAAGCTCCACCACCCGCTCCCCGGCGGCAGCAGGCAACAGCATCCACCCGCCTGCCGCCCGCCACTCGCCAACTGACTGTCAGTAGGGCTGCACGCCCATTGGTGCAGAGCTAGAGCCAATGGGCATGCAGCCCATACCGTACATGACAGTCCGATTTGGTGAATGAACATCATTCACAAATCTGGATATCATGTATGGTATAGGCTGCCGCCCATTGCTCTGGCTCTGCACCAATGGCGTCTGCAGCAGACAATCGTCGGCAGCGGCGGCATCTAGCCGGTGAATACTACCCGCCGGCTGCAAAGTAGTGGCAATGAAAAGTAATGGCCTGGAGCACCGAAAACCTCTTGAGAGTTGTCACTGGGCATTCTGCCAGCGATCGGCATTACGATCACTGGACCTGAAGACTATTGATGAAAATCTTTACATTCTGCCGGAGTGAACTGAAAGGTATTCGCGTCCTGCCGAGATCGGGCGACTGGAAGATGTTTGAGAGGTTGTCATTATACATACTGCCCGCGATCGGCATTGGGAAATGTTGGGGGTTATCTATATATACTGCCCGTGGATCGGGCATTGGGAGATGTTTGGGGGTTGTCATTATATACTGCCCACGATCGGGCATTGGGAGATGTTTGGGGTTGTCATTATACATACTGCCCACGATCGGCGATTGGAAGATGTTTGGGGGTTGTCATTATACATACCGCCCGCGATCGTTCATTGGGAGATGTTTTGGGGGGGTTGTTTTCACGTTCTGCCTGCGATCGGGCTGCAGGGTGCGTCGGTCTCCGACGGCTGCTGCCTGGCAGGGCGGCCAGGCGCAAGTCCTCGGGGATCGGCGCACCTACATGCTAATGGCATGCAGATGGGGCCATAATCAGATGCAAATGGCTCCCCCTATGCCTTGCATGAATTATGGCCCCATTTGCATGTCACCTTTTAAATATCGGAAATTTGAGCATGACGCAATGGTACTTGCGCCACCGCAAGTTTAATGCTCAACTCTGACAACTTGTGGAGGCGCAAGTTCCACTGCACCATGCACAGTGGCTGTGGCTGGGGGATGATATTCAAAGGAGTTGCTCAGTAGCGCAACTCCTTTGAATATCGCTCCGGCCACACCCCTGCGCAACTATTTTGAGCAGCGCAAGGGCTTGCGCCTCAGAATGACGCAGTTTGAATATCCGGGCCTATGTTGTTATATTTCTATGAACAAAAAAATGTTTTGTTTTGTTTTTTACAACATGATCTACAGGTTCAGTATAGTTCTCCTTTGAAGTGATTTTACAATATCCAGTAAAGCATTTTACAATATGATTTCCAGATACATTTTATGTTATATTTAAGTAAAATTCTAGGCTTATCTTCTCTAATTCTTTACTACTGAGGATATTTATATTGTCATCTTGCTTTAATGGAGCACTACCAACCCCCTTAGGCCTTAATTTTTTCCAGACTATATAAAAAACTATCTTATGACTGACACATTCAGAAGTTGATAATGTAGCTGGTAGTTTGTGATTTATTTTTCTTTTATAAACAGAAAAAAGTACTACCCCCCCCCATTACTGGTGTTACCACACCAGAAAGTGTCCACAGTCCTTTATCTACTCCCACTGCATCTTTCCTGCACTTGGGAACACCCCAGCACAGTCTATTTACCCATGATTTTTATTTTTTTTTATTTATTTAGTTATTGTTGACCGGGTAAGTGCACTAGACAAATCCTGCCTATTTTCAGGCATGACCCGGGGGAGGGGGATACATATGAATGCCAACTGACCTTGAACCAGATTAAGCAGTGGGAAGACAGGAGGCTATTACGTCATAAGTGACTGCACTATTTGAAGATATTCCTTATGTTCAGGAAGTCAAGGTTGTTTATAAGTGCACCATTAGAATGCATTTTAGTATTACTAAGAATGGAACTAAATAAAACCACCAGCAGCATCAATATATTTAATAGAAGGGAAGCCATCATAAAATGTTGGTTTTCAACAAGAAATAATATGATGCAAAAAGGGTTGACAGTAACCCATTAACCTCTGATGAAGCAACAGTCCTTGGTTAGTGACATTATAATTTATACAGCAAGGTACCATGATGTCACAAATGGAGTATTATGAGTTACTCAATGGCCAAGAAGTAGTAATAAAGAATAGTGGTTGGGGGGGGGGGGAGTACAGAACATTTATAAACTATGAGCTGAATAATGTACAAATATTGTATTTTAAAAGATTTTCTTGAACATTTGGAAAATCAAATTAAGGGCATTTGGAAAATACATTTCCAATGTGGGAGTGATACAAATTACATTTTTCTATTTGCTAGGTGCTGTAAACCCCAAATTACAAGTTTTGAAGCTCACACAACTTTTACTACTCTAGCTGTCTGTAGTCAAGTAACATTTTGAAGTAGTATTTAATTTTATTAGGATTTTCTTTGGTGTAGACCCACCCTACACTCAGTTAAGGGGCCCATTTATTCTGTTTAAGAAGATTGTTTAAGTCATCATTTGGATTGTTCTTTCTATAGTAACTGAAGCTAAAATATCTATATTGATCAATCACAGGTTGCATTGATCTCTCCCTTTATTGTAAAGTACATAAATGGTTGTTTTGACCAAAAGCAAAATAGAGTAATGCAGCATAACGAACATTCAAGCAAGTATAACATCAGCTGCCTAGTGTCGCCATGTTCTGTTGTATATAAACTATGTGTGCATGACAGCAGTAATTCAGCAAAGATCTCCATGGATGGGTGACTCTGACATGCTGAAATGTTCAGATATCATGTACATTCAGATTTATCCCTCTGATACTCAGAACATTTCATTTGATGAAGATGAATCTGCACAGTTTGTACTGTGTAGTGCTGTTTTGGAGAAACAATGCTCCATTTTTCTTTATTGCATTTTTCAATCTTTGGGTGTAATTCTGAAAGCATATGGCTACCGTCTTGCTCTGTTTTATAAAAAAAGACTAATGCAACCTTGTTGTTTATGCTCCAGTGAGCAATGCAAGACTTCAAAAAAAATCTGTTTGGCATAAATATCTATTGTGGTGTACTATATATATGTATCAGCAGTATAGGGGGAATACAAAGGGACATGCACACAATTTTACAAATAAAAAGTATACTTAAGCAGGAAAGCTCCTATCAGCAGTTTTATTTTCTCCTGAAACTTTCTTTTACTGTCTTTCTTCAAACACTCTCCCTAATTTGCTTGCTCTCTTGTTTTTTCTCTCTCATTATCTTCCTTGCACTCATTTGATGTCACCTGGTCTCAAACAGTAGTAGTATAGTTTTTATTTTATGAAATGCATTTCCACTGCTTGAAGAATGAGTACAAATACTATACAATAAAAATGTAATAACCTATAAGATGAACTGTGTCTGAGTAATTTATTTTAAAATGTGTTCTTGAACCCTAGAAAATCAATTTAGGGTTTTGAAATATTTATTTAAATTGTGGGGGTGAAACAAATTAAATTTTTATTTTTTAAGTGCTTTGTATCCCAAATTGAAAGCTCTGAAGCTTACACAATATTTAAAACTATAGCCATCTTTCTGGTTAGATGGCACTCCAAGGTAATAGTAACATTATTAACATTGCTTTTGATGTTGAGGCACATTACCTGAGTTGTGTGACTCATTTACACTGTCCGTGAAGATTAAATACAACATCTTAAGGAAATCAGTTTATATACTATTTTGTCAACATGGCAGCTATGGTAACACATTAGCATCTGGATTAGACAGCCTTGGTTTTGAGTCCCACACCAGGATTGGGCTAATATGTAAAAAGCTTACATCTAAGTGCAGCACTGAGAGGATGATGTACTGCTGGGGTATGCCATTGTTCAGAGGAGACAGTGAATCGAGGTCCTATTCACTTTTTCTGGTGTTGTTCAGGTGGATGTTATGATCCCATGACACCTATATTTATCTATATATATATATGTGTGTGTGTGTGTGTGTGTATATATATATATATATATATATATATACAGTATATATATAGGTGTGTGGACAGTATTCAAGAGACTTGGCCGTGCACTTAAAATAAGGTCTATATATTTACTCATAATCAATTAAAAATACAGAATTTGTGCTCAGTACTGTTGCCAATATGGTCAAGAGATAGTGTGCATAAAAAAAAGGGTGTATGTATTTTTAGTTTATTGTGGCAACATTTTAATAATGAAAATAGCCTTAAAAAAGGCAGCCATTTTGTGACATGGCTGTGCTGCACATTTTGGTGACCATTAAATTAACTGTATTTAGAGCACAATACTAAAGTTTTCTTTTTTAGTGGACAGAGTGGATGTGTAACTGTCCCCCAGTGATTATTGATTTTATGCAGATGTAATTATATTTACATGATGCCACGTGTAATTTATTACTTTAGTGCATTACTGTGGTGTCTTACATAGCTGCATAATTTCTTTTGTGCATTCTGTCTTTATGCTTTGAATTTTTTCAGTGTCAATTTACATTGCTTAATGTGTTTCCCCTGCACAAATCTGCAATCTTAATGCAGTGGTACATAGAGCCAGCTAAGAGCAGGAGCGTCAAAAGCTGTGGCTCTTGTTGTCATGTCCATGTTAACCACGTGGATGATGAGGATGCTGGTATTGCTACAAATAGCCGGGACCCGCAAATGACATCAGGCATTCAGTTTTGGTATTCTGGCTGTAAGCAAGACTGTTCTCTTCCCACTAGTAGGTAGAATGAAGCATCGTCCATTTTAAATCTGGTGTGCTGCAAAGGAGTTTGGATGGATCTCACAGATCTATAGTCACTAGAAAACATGATCTTCAGCATTCTGCTACAAAACAGCAAGTTAAAATTCTGGGAGGCATATTAAATAGCTACTTGCTAAAGTGCAGCAGTTATTCTGTGTCATTTTGGAGACTGAAAAAGCAAAGTATTCACCTTAAGACTTCATGGTCATGCTGTTTGTGTAGGGCCCCTCCTCAGAATAAAGGATGATTGGATTAGTGAGCTGTGCAGCATAATGAGTATATTTTAAAGTTTTGTTTGGGAAGTATATCAGCAGAACTTTCCTCTGGTTCTAGCACTGTGTAAATGGGGGATATGAAATGGTACAGTTTAAAGTTGTGTATGGGAAGTATATCAGCAGAGGTTTCTTCTGGTGTGGTTAGTGTTTAAATGGGGCATATTAAATAGTATATTTTAAAGTTTTCTTTGGGAAGTATATCAGCTGAACTTTCCTATGGTGCTGGAACTCTTTAAATGGGGCATATTAAATACTATCTGGCTATAGTGCAGCAGTTGTGTTCTATCATCTTTGGGGCAGAAAAGTTACATTTGTGTGTTCTCTCATGGCCCAGCTGTTTTTGAAGTGTCCTTCTTCAAAATGGGGCTGTGCATATATGTGACCAGTCTAATCAAATGGAGTTTTGTTTGAGATTTATAGTTTTTTTATTTACAATCCATCCAGCAGGTTTTCATTATGTAATTTGATTTTTTCAGAATATTGCTAATATTGGTGAACTTTACCCTGCTGATGACTTTAATAATGGTTAAATGGTGGGGGGGGGATACCTGTGGGCTTCCTACTAGTAAATTCTAAGAATGTGTATTTGTCGAATGAATGCTGCACCCGTTGATGTGATGATGGCTCTATTTTAGAAGTGTGTATGTGGAATGAATATAAAAGCTGCACTCTCAAAATGTTTTAAATAAAAATAAATGCAGTTTTTGAGAGATGCTTGTAATTTTTGGAAAGAAGGGGCAATGCTGGCTCTGGTTAAGGTAGGTGTGTGTGTGTGTGTGTTTGTGTGTGCATGTGTGTCTGTGGGTGTGTGGTATTTTAAAATGATAAAGTTGCCTTTCTTGATGCAAAATAATAAAGGAGCATCATTGTATTGGCATACTGAACTAGGGGATCAGTTGTGGGTGGTGGCATACAATATTGGAACTGTTTGAAAAAAAAAATTACAGTAATGGGGCCTACCTCAAAAATGCTTCTTATGGCATTGGTCAGTTCATTCGAGGTTATAGGGGTTACCGCATGTGGGAATGAGACTGCTTCTAAACTAGAAATCAAGTGGCGGCATAATATGTTGGAACTGTTTAAAAAAAACAATACAGCACTTAGGCCTACCTAAAAATGGCTGCTCATGGCATGGGGGTACCATGTATAATAACTTGGTCATTGTCTGGGTGTACTAGTGCCTGTAGGACAACATCATTGTTTTGGATTCATCTGGTAAAAACATTTTCCTGATTTATTTATAATAAGACTGTTTCTAAATTAGATGTCAAGTGATGGCACAATATGTTGGAACTGTTTAAAAATTAAAAAATACAGCACTTGGGCTTACCTCAGAAAGGCTGCTCATGGCATTGCTTAGTACATTCAGGGGTATGGGAGGGATACCATGTGTAGTACTGGAATCTTGTCATTGCCTGGGTGTACTAGTGCCTGTTGGGCAATATTAGTTGTTTGGATTCATCTGCCAAAAACATTTATCAGATTTATTTATAATGAGACTGCCTATAAATTAAATGTCAAGTGTTGGCATAATATCTTGGAACTATTTGAAAACAAAAAAAATATATCACCTGGGTCTGACTCAAGCAGTTTGGATGTGGCATTCCATGTGCAGTACAAAAACCCTGCAACAGTGGTGTCCCTGTGATGCAAATGGTGGTGAGCACAGGGTAGGCCTGTGTGATATTTTGGCATCATGTTCCCCATAATGGCTGGCACTGGGTTGCCAGAGGAAGCCATGCAGTGTCTGCATCTACAGTTATCAGCACCAAACTGATTGACTGGGTGCTTTCTGGTTGGTAACTGTGGTTGGAACTGCCCTCAGTTTGACTCTGTGGTGGTACAGTGATGTCAAAATGATCCCTGTTGTGGCTCAGGCCCACCATGTAATATCCAGCTCTTTCTTACCTTGCCTTTGCTTGTTCATGGGGAACTTTTGTGTATTGTTTGGACTTGTAGAGTAGTTTGGATGTGGCATGCCATGTGCAGAACAAGAACCCTGCTGCAGCGTTATCCCTGTGACGCATTTGGTGGTGAGCTTAGGGTGGGCCTGTGTGATATTTTGGCATCACTTTCCCCTCAAAGGTTTGCCAGGGAGCATTATGTGGCACCCTCTTCTATAGTTATCAGTATGAAACAGCTTGCCTGGGTGCTTTCTGGTTGTTAACTGTGGTTGGGCCTCTCCTCAGTCTGGCTCTGTGGAGCTACAGTGATGTCAAAATAGCCCCTGATGTGGCATGGTACTTATCAATGTGTATTAGCTGTTTGGTTGATAATAAGCTAGTAATAAAAGTTGAACCATGTATTCCACATGTTGCATTGCTACTGTGATGTCCAAGTTACCCACAGTTGTTTTATGCAACAGAGATGGTCACATAATAAATCAAGTACAACCAAGTGATTTGTTCATGTTTATCTTTCTACTTAATATCCAGCTTAAGTGTGAAAAGCATGTAGACTGTACATAAACAGTATAAGCATGAAGTAATGAAATTTTGGTAACCTCCTGTTTGTATTTTTAGTGCTATCTACATTGAAGGATAGATAGCAACACATAGGTATGGAAGAACATCAAATCATTAGATGCTGCAAATGAGTACACTTAAATAGAAGACAGAGACACTGCATTTGAACATTTTATTTATTACTAGAAATGGAAAATAATGCATAATGGACACCGAGTTACCCACAAAAGTAGTTTACATGTCATAAATAACTGTGCCATTTTTCCAAACTTAGAAATACAGAACTATCTTTATATTTTGTATTATGCAACTACCACATATACACATTAAAATTAAGGTTGAGTCATGCCTAATTATAAAACTTTTTTTGAGTCTATGAATGTCACACTTTGTCTCTTGAATACTGTCCACACAGCTATATATACACACATATATATATATATATCATAGTGTCATGGTAGTGGCACTATAGTTAGATTTGAGTACCCAATTTAAGGTTAAATCTGAAAGTTGGCACCTTAATAACTTTGCCACCGCATGACGGATGTGTCTGAAATTTGGAATGCACAGTCTGGTACCATAGATCTCTGGATCCGGCAAGTTGTGTTGCTGTGAGGTTTACGGTTGTGGAGCTACAGAGAGTAAAAGAAGCATAAATTACGTGTTTTTGCACACATTTCTTTGCTCGCGCCTACAGCCGACATGTTTTGCGTGGTCGGTCCGAAAACTTTAGGGAACATTTATTTATTTAAAAGTTTTACCAGGAAGGCATACTGAGAGATGCAACGCTCATTTCCATATGCGTTCTGGGGGAGGAGATTAGGAGAGAACCATACATGCAGTAGTACATTACATTGTCGAAGTATTCACTGTGCACAAGATACAACTGCCTCTTGGCAGGAGAAGAGCTACTAGTGCAAATGATAGAGTTTGAGTGAACAAAGGCCAAATGCCACTTCAGTAGAGGATTTGTTAACAGTATGAACAAACATGTAGACAACATACATTCATTTGAAACATTTGGCTCATGGGGGCTAGCTGCACGAGCAGGCGGTTACGAAATGCTGCTTGAGGAGAAGGTTGAGCTGCTGTGTGGAGGTGGAGTGCCTGATCTTAGCTGGGAGGCAGTTCCATACGTAAGGCATACAATACTTGAAGGCATGCTGACCTTTGGCGGAGGTCATACAAGGAAGTTGGAGGAGTCTGGCATCGGTGTTCCAGAGGGAGTAAGTTGAAGGAGTTTGGGTAGCTAGGGTAACTGCAAGGTTGGCGAGGGAGACTAGGTCCAGTATTTAGATACTAACCTAGCGAAGTGCTCCATTCTCTGATCCTGTAGAGAAGGCACGTCTACGGATCTGTAGAGGTCACATGCAGCCGGGGTCCCTGATGTGTCATGAAAAAATATTAAATGGTTCAAAAGTTATTCACAAAACACTGAATCCCATTATAGTCTTTGGAAAATGTTAACAAAATATATGACACTGTCACAAATGCAGTTTTTACTGCCACAAATCACCCCTTTATTTTTGTGATTCAGACATTATTTTTTTTTAGTTCATGGTCAGAGAAATGCTTGCCATTTAAATTTGAAACCCTCTAAGGACAGAATTCTTATTGTGTTCACCTAGTTGAGCCCTGCGGAAGTTAGCCATGTCTTTTTTGGGGGTAAAACACCCCAGAACATTTTTTTTTTTAAAAAAGCAGTGTTGCGAAGTACTTTCACATTAGCGACTCTTTTGTGATTTTTTTTTGTGAAAGTGTTGTGATTTGCGAAAGTACTTTGTCACACTATGCCCAAAACAATAGGAAATTTTTGCCACCCTGCTGCAAAACAACAGTTGGGTCATTTGGGCTGAAATTTGCAGGGAAGAAAGCCAGCATCCCACAGATGTGCCTTTTGGTGATTTGGTGCCAAAATATTACTGGGCTACAAAGTTTGGCACTCCTAAGTTGATGTTTTTTCTCATAGGATAACATTGTGGTCTCTGTCGCGTGTTTCGGGTCCTTTATCTTGGAAACGGTTTGAGATACAGACTTTTCATCACAAAAATTCTTAGTCCCGCACTGAGGGGCTAAGAACAAAACTAGTCTGGAAAGTCATACATAATATGAGATTTACATTTTTTTTCTACAATGTACGATTCCCGAGGTGTAAGCAATTTAGTGTTCCAAGTACTCATTTTCTGGTCTGAGGGCCATTATTATGCCCACATTCTTTGTAATCACTGTGCTTCTGAATGCACCTTTCAGGGACACAAAGCAATGTATGTTTGTGTTTCTTTTACCATTAGCATTTGCATTCATGTTTCTTCTTGTGTTCCCATTTCAGTTTGCATTAGTGTTTCTGTTTGCGTCACTGTGTGTGTTATGATTTGCGCTCTCATTTTCACTTGTGCTTGCATTTCCATTTGAGTTACTGTTTTCTTTGGCATCACCACTGCCATTACTGTTACCGTTTGCATTTCCATTTGCATTACCATTTGTGTTTTCGCTACCATTTATGTTTGCATTTCCGTTACCTTTAGTGTTTGTGTCTGCGCTTGTGTTTCCATTGTCCCTTGCATTACTGTTCCCTTGTGCATCGCATTGTTGTTACCACTTGCATTTGCATTACCATTACTGTTTGCATTTCTATCACCATTTCCATTACCATTAGTGTTTGCATTTATGTTTGTACTTGTGTTTCCATTACGTTTGTGTAATTGTTTCTGTTTATACCATTGTGTGCATTCCCGTTTGCATTACCGTTTGCATTGCTGTTTCCTTTTGAGTCACCATTGGCGTTACCATTTGCATTTGCTTTACTGATACCGTTTGCATTTCTGGTACCATTTTCATTAGCTTTTTCATTTATGTCATCAAGTGCGTTTACTGTTTGCGTTTGTATTTGCACTTGCATTTGCGTTTCTGTTTGTGCTCCATTACCATTTTTGTTTTTGCTGCCATTTACATTACCATCTGTGTTTGTGCTCATGTTTGTGCTTTCATTTCCATTACCATTTGCGTTACTATTTTCATTTGCTTTTGCGCTTGCGTTTGCTTTACCATTTGCGTTACTGTTTCCTTTTGCATCACCATTGGCATTACCGTTACTGCTTGCATTTGCATTACAGTTACCATTTGCATTTTCATTACCGTTTGCGTTACCATTTGCATGTGCATTTTCATTACCGTTACTCTTCTTGTTACTGTTACCATTAACGTTAGCATTGGCGTTACTGTTAGCATTAACGTTCCCATTAGGATAACCATTACCATTGCCATTACCTTTACTGTTAGCATTACCATTACTGTATGGGTTGTTATTACACAAATGGGAAGCATTGTGGGAGGGGCCCCATGCTCCCACCACAACATACCATTCACTATTTATAGTGCACATTCTCAAAAAGAAGGGAAATTCATGGCAAAAAAATCCATTTAATGTATCAGTTAGGGTTGTTCCACAGTGACAAAAGTGAGGAAATTCACTATTAGGGTTGCCACCTCTACCATCCCATTCCCACCCCACCCCCAGCAACAGGGATCAGGGAGTGCATTGGGGTCATTGTGCCTAACTCTTATCCCATTCTCCTTTACTGTACCACCACAGCTTCTTTAAACATGGAATTGGGTGAGAGTCATGCTGATGACCCAAATGCACACCCTGGTGCCTGTTGGTGGGGGTCGTCAATAGCAGTGTAAGTGGCACAGTAGGTAGCACACTCGCCTCTGTAGCTGGGAGATCAGAGGGCTGTGGGTTCAGTTCCCACATCTGGCACTTGGTTTAATATCCCAGTACTGACACTGTAGTGTAGCATGAGAGGGGTGCTGCACTTCTGAGGTGCTGTCTCTTGGATGAGATGTTAAACCGAGGTCCCATCTGCCTGGATTGGTGGTAGTTCAGGTGGATGTTAAAGATCCCATGGCTCTTATCGAAAAGAGTAAGGGAATTTTCCCCTGTGTCCTTGCCAAATTCCCCTTATTCACTAAAAATACCACCAACAGCTTAATCTGGTTCAAGGTCAGTTGGCATTCATATGTATCCCCCTCCCCCGGGTCATGCCTGAAAATAGGCAGGATTTGTCTAGTGCACTTACCCGGTCAACAAAAACTAACTAAATAAATAAAAATAAATAAATAAATAAAACATGTAAAGCAGACATTCTAGCTGTCCATAAGCTCATTCAGTTTTTCTGCAATATATCCTGAGTTAGAATTGAGCTATTTAGTCTCCACCCTGATTTTATATGCAGTGGGGCATCCCCCCAAGATATGACTATTTCAACTGTCCTATGTTTTGAGAACTGCCAGATGTCAGTTGTGGCTATATCAACTTTCAAAATACTGGATAGAAAAATAAAAAAAATTGAAGTAGAAAAAGAGCCCCTAAAATATATATTATCATCCTGTATGTTTCTACTCCTGTTGGCATACTGTAAATTAGAATTGTTAAAACACTGTTTTTAACAGTTTTGAGTCACAAAACATCTTGTATGTCTGTAATCCTGTATCCTTTTTAGAGATCCCACAATTAACATCCCCTATACTCTCCTGCCCAGTGGCACTGAGGGTTGAGGCGCTGGATGCCACACCTCACACAGTGCCAACGACCTGGGTTTGGGAACGGACTTGGACCACTGGGGTCTGGCAGGGATAAGGAAGGACTGAGCATCCCACGACTGCTCTCCTTCCTTCAGGATGGGTAAGGGGCATGCACCACACTGTAGTGACACCTGGTGGAGGCTAGGTGTTCCACAGATGTGGGCATACACTGGGGAGGAGCATGGCAGACGTCTGCACTTATGTGAGCTGATGTCATTGCATGACTGGCTCCTCAGTAGAAAAATAGAAATGGTGGAAAATTGGTGGGGCAACCTCAATGGCAGATGGCCAGTCCTGCACCCCTGGAGTCATGTGGCATCTTCGTCAACTCCATGACACAGGTCCCTATGGGGGGGATCCTGCCATTGGCCAGATAAATGCAATGGGGTGTATAAATCTGCATACCTGACTGACTCCAGGAGTGTGGGTGCTGGTGGCCAGGGGTCAAAGGGGACCGTTCCGACCAGGCAGAGGAAAAAATGTGGCATAAACAAATCCTCTATACTGTATAACTATCATGGATGTGTGCAGGTAGGGCTGAATTTCCTTGTATAACTCTGTCCTTCAGGCTTTAAGTTAATGGACATAAATTGTTTTTTTTTTTCTAATTCTATTCATACCATGTTGAATATCCCGTATCAGTGCTCTTTCTGAGTGTGGATCTATCAATTTGGTTATCCTCAGACCTCAGTTGCTAAACAGAATTCCCACTGCATCACAGGTCTCTACACCCATGGACAAGAAGGTGGTACCTTTCAAGTCAAAACTGAGTAGCATGAGACATTTCATGAGTGATTTTCAATCTCTTATCCTGTAGACAGGTAATATTACTTTTACAATTTTTAAGGCAGATAAAACTACCAACCTTTTAAAACAGTCAACCTTTTCATTAAGCTTTTAATGCTATTTTCATGTACAGCAGATATACCCAGAATTGTCACAGCACAGTTTAAATATGCACTAGAGTAACACTTATGAAATGATTTCAGCTGCCCTAGGTGAAAAAGAGTCCCCCATTCTCTTCCAAGAAAGAAACTTCAAGGTAGCTTCTATCCCTTCTGAATGGAAGCATGCCAGTGTTCTTTCTCTCTTCCAAAAGGTGGAGACCCATCCATCTCTAGGAACTACTGCCCCATCTCCCTCCTTCTTATACTGTCTAAGCTTCAGAAATGCCTAGTTCTCTCACAACTCTCCTCCTTCCTTGACTCCGCTTCCTTTTTTCACACCTTACCAGTCTGGCTTTAGGAAGACACACTCCACTGCCACTTACCTGTTAAGGCTCACCGATTCCATCCATACTGGTATGGACAAAAGCCATAGCACCTCAGCAATTTTTGAATGACCTGGCAAAGGCATTCAATACTGTCTCCTATGCTCTACTCTTGTCCAAGCTCTCTCTCGAAGGGCTCACCAGTGTGGCAACCAACTGGTTCCACTCCTACCTGGTTGGCAGATCCCAGTTGGTCCGAATTAGCAATGCCACCTCTGCCTCCCTTTCTGTCACTACTGGTGTGCCCCAGGGCTCCATCCTTGGACCACTCTTGTATTTAATCTTTCCAAACAACCTGACCTCTGCTTGCCCTCACACATCCACTCACATGTTCATCGATGATACAGTACTCTATACGTTTGGCCCCACATCCACTGATGTGGCAACTAGACTCCAGCAGGACTTCAATAATGTTCAGCTCTGGTTTTGCATGAATCACCTTTCCCTCAATGCCAAGAAAACAGTCTTGATGACCCTCAGCACTAGGCAGATGCTCTCCTGACTCTCCTCCACCCCCATATTCCACACTCTAGATGGGACTCCTCTGGAGGGCTATACCTCCTTTAGATATCTTGGGGTCTGGCTAGACCAATACTTTGACGTTTCTGTACACACTGATGCTGTCCACAACAAGCTCTGCGCCAGCTTGGGTGCTCCATACTGAAATCATGGTTGTATCCCCCTGCTGGCTTGCTGTGCCATTGTACAGAAAATGATCTTTCCTATATTTGACTACAGAGACATAGTCTACAGTGCCACACCAAAGTCAACCTTAGCCTAACTGGACACTCTTTTCCACTCTTTTTGTCACTTTGCCATTGACTGTTCCCCACCAACCACCACACTATCCTTTACCAGACCATGGGTTTCCTCTCACTTCAGGACTGAAGACTGTCCCACTGTGCTTGGATCATGGCTAAGTAATGGACCCAGTCCTTGCCCACTTACCTCACAACTGGACTATCTGCCCATTCACTTATAACCTACTCAGTGCACAACAATGATGCTAGGCTTCTATCTGTACCACACATTACCACCACTGCTGGCCAGCCAGCCTTCAAATATTGCATGCCTAAATTGTGAAACTCTCTCCCTGTCCAAGTTCAGCATGCCTCCCCACCCAGCACCTCAGCTCCCTCCTCAAACTTACTTAACCCACTTCTGCACATTCGACTAATACAGCCTGACCAAGGCCAGTTCCTCCAAGTTCCTCCTATTCGATTATAATTGAGTGATGATTCTGATGTGTTCTGAAGCATGTGCCCATCCATGTTGACTGCAAAATGCCTTACACAACTACTTGCACCTGCACTGTATCTTACCCTGTATTTGTATTGTATCTTGTAGTAGTATGCACTCTGTATTTCACTTTTGGACGTGTACTCGATGTGTGTCCATTTTGTACTCTTCCTACCCCTCACCCTAAGGACACATCTGGAATTGAGCAGTAGTCTGCTCACCATACCTTCCTGGTAAAACTTTCAAATAAATAAATAAATGAACCACACTTTTGTTTGGCAAAGACAATCTCACTTTGGTTTTCCAGCCCCAGTCCAAATGTGCTCACTACCAATGATTATTATGGGCTTTTCTATGACTTCGTTTAAACCAAAATATAATGTCAGACATGTTAACCCCTTTATTTTTACTGTACTATAATACTCCTGATTGTTGGCTTTGTCAGGGGCATTGCTAAAAAAAGGTTCAATAAAGAAGTGTTTTTACGTTTGTTGTGTTTCCTCCATAAATGATCCAATCCTTGAACAGTTTTAAAGCTAATATCATAATTGGAATCAACTGTATGTATCAGCAAAGATTTCTGAAGCAAAGAATTTTAATAAGTCCTTTTGTAAAGTCCTGGCTAAACATACTCTTCTTCTCCAGACCACCTTTATATGGAAATCTTACAGCATTTCTTCTTGGACTGGTTCCCCTCTGTTCTGAATGAGGTCTGACAATTTGAAAAGAGGCTTTAAAAGCTCTCTTTTCACAGGGACACTCAACTCTTTTTCATTTGGGTCACATCTCCTCTATTTTGGTAGTTATTCTGCAGGGAAGCCCTAGAGGTTCCTTCCAGAGGAGAATTCTAATTAGTGGATGCACCAAAGTCCACAGGATTACTATTATCTGACTCTATTTTTATCATTAATTATTTCAGACTCCCCATAGGTTTTCGTACCGTTCACCGTCTGATTTGGTATCTGTAATCTTTCTGACTGACTGGTAGTGAAAGAGGGGCAGCTACAGTATAAGGGCTGCTAGCTGCACAATTGAGCAAACTTGATAGACCATTAGGTCTTTATCTGCTGACAATTTTATATGTTCGTATGACTCACCATGCTTTGTCACAATGTTACCCATCTCTATATTGCTCTGCTTATTTGAAGAGATGGCGTGCATTTGTGTACTTGCTGCTCTGTCTTCTTTTTGGAAAGGAAAAAAAATTC
Organism: Neoceratodus forsteri; assembly: GCA_016271365.2. Lineage (NCBI taxonomy): Eukaryota > Metazoa > Chordata > Ceratodontiformes > Ceratodontidae > Neoceratodus > Neoceratodus forsteri. The sequence goes on along the minus strand of CM028133.1, from coordinate 742,138,384 downwards.
CCACAGAGTTTGAGGTGTCAGGAATCCACTTAGAAACATAGAAACATGGATTTTAATTGCAGATAAAGACCGCTTGGTCCACCCAGTCTCCCCATTTCCCTGCCTATTGAATAAGCTGCAGATTCTAGTTAACCAACAGCCTACTTCCTCCTACCCCCACTATAATTGCCTTATGATTGTCCCATGCATTCTTGAATTCCCCCACTGTTTTTGACCCCACAACTTCCTATGGAGGTCGTTCCATGCATCCACCACCCTCTCTGTGAAATAATCCTTCCTCACATTGTCCCTGAGCCGTCCACCCTCTATCTTCAAATTGTTCCCCCCTTGTTCTTGCATATCTCTTTTTCTGAAAGATGCTACCCTCTTGGACTTTGTTGATTCCCTTGAGGAAATTGAAAGTTTCTATCATGTTGCCCCCTCTCTTTCCTTTCCTTGAGGGTACATTTATAAAGCTCCTTTAGTCTGTCTTCATATGGTTTCTGTTACTGACCCTGCATCATTTTAGTCACCCTCATCTGAACTGCCTCCATCCTATCTATGTCCTTGAGGAGATGGGGTCTTCAGAACTGCATGCAGTACTCCAGTTGCAGTCTCACCAACTGTCTATACAGAGGGATGGCAACTTCCTGTTTTCTACTGGTGATGTCTCTCCCTATGCATCCCAGTATCCCCCAGCCCTCCTTACTGCCTTCTCACATTGACTGCCCACCTTTACCTCATCTGATATGATGAGTCCCTTTCCAGTTTTGTTGTTATTAGTATCCTCCACCCCATTGTGTACTCTTGCCCTTGGTTTTTGTTTCACAGGTGCATTACTTTGCACTTCTTTGCACTGAATTTAAGCTGCCATACATTTGACCATTCCTCCAACCTTGCCAAGTTCCTTCTCATCCTTTCTACCCCTCCCTGTGTATCAACCCTGTTGCAGATATCTGTGTTATCAGCAAAGAGGCATACTTTTCCTTCTAGTCCCTCTGCAATGTCACCAATAAGGACATTAACGTGAACTGGCTCCAGTACTGAACCCTGTGGTACCCCAATAGTAACCCCTCTTTCTTCAGAGTGGACTCCGTTTGCTATTACCCCTGTGTCCTGTTGTTCAGCCAATTTTTTTACTAAGACTGCCACCCTGAGACCCACTCCCAGGCTGGCTAACTTGTTTATTCATCTTTCATCTCATTATCCTGCACCCAGCCAGCCTGCTCTAAAGCATGGACCAGAGACCACACTTATGATCCCTCTGTCTGCAAATTTAGCAGTTGTACTTCTTCTGACACTGAGCTTGGGTCAGCAACCTGTTTGACTCCCTTCTCCAAGTCATCAGAAATGAGAGGCTTCCACATTTCAAGCATTCTACTTGGACTAGTCATTTGCTCATCCTACTTAGCTGATTTGGACATGTCATCTTCTACTGTCTGCTGGGCTAGTACTGTAGCACTCCAGGAAGCTTTCTGCTTCAGATGCTCTCATTTGTTTTCAAACTTTGCCTCCTTCTTTGCCATAAAACTCATTTTTTTTTTTCCATCTAGGGCTTGCCTCAATGCTCTTTCATCTGGACATAGCTAGCCACTCTCCTGAACTGAAGAGACATTATCTTTATCAGCCAGCTGCACCTCCATCATTTCTCCTTCTTCCTTAGAGATTTCCATTTCATTTTCAATTTTTAGGACAGTGTTATCTGAGACCTTGTTCATTACTGTGGCAGGGGTTGAGGTCAGACCCACTTCCTCATCTCCATCACCTCCTTCCTCCTCACATGCATTGGCCATCTTGGATAGCAGCTGGGTGTCAGTCAACAGCACACAGCATGCTCCCACCTCACCCAAAAATGAGAGCACTCCATCGGACGCTCAAGCCTTACCTCCCACGGTTGATCCCTGAATGACCTGAGTCCATTCCCAAAATGGGTCATATGTGTAGCATGAGGTGTGGTGTCCAGCACCTCAACCCTCAGTGCCACTGGGCTAGCTATTATATAAACCCTGTGGTCATGGCAGTATAATTTAACCAAGATATCCATGAATGCATGAATCAAACATCTTGTCTAGATGCTATGTTGATTACACTTCAATAAATTCATCTGAAACTGTTAATACTACATTTGATGGAAATGAGTCTCCCCAGCTTGTATTAGCTTACTGCTGCCTTGGAGAAACAAAGTTCCAACATTCTTTACTGCATTTTTTACTTTCTTTGCCTGATTCTGAACGCAAATGCATCCCAGCTTTTCTAGTTTTGTAAAGTAAGACTAATGCAACCTTGCTGGTCAAGGTCCAGTGATGAACTATGCATGACACAGTTTACCTTAAACATCTATCCTGCTTTACTTCATATTTACCTCAGCAGCAAAGTGAGAAATATAAAAATGAGTACTAACCATTTTACAAATAAAAGTACAGACATACATTAAAGCTTTTATTAGCTGTTTTATTTTCTCTCAAAATGTTTTCACTCTTATTCTCTCTTTCATTCTATCTCTGCCTCTCTCTCTCTCTCTCTCTCTCTCTCTCTCTCACTGTCTCTGTCTTTGTATCTGGCTCTGTCTCTGTCTCTGTCTCTGTCTGTATCTGTATCTTTAGCTCTATTTGTATCACTACCTCTAACTCTATCCCTACCTCTATCTCTCAGGTTATATTTCAGGAGGGTTTTATACAGATTTTTAAGACTCTTTCTGCTCATATAGTTATTTGATTATATACTGACTCATTGTTGAACTTTGAACATTTTAAGTTGTATGAAGTCATTTTCTAGGTGGTCCTTGAGAGATTTATTTTTTATTATTTTTTTATTTGGCAATAATACTGACAATTGATATTATCTTGTTATAATATTGTTACAACACCATAGGTTTTAATGTTTATGGGGTGTGTTCATTAGTGGTGGGCAAATTAAGGAAAATTCACTTTGTGGTGTAATCTGTGAAATTCCACCCATTTTTGCAGAGCGAAATGTGAAATTTCACCCAGTGGAATGGTGAAATTTCACCTTCTACAGTAAAATTCTGCCTTCCATGCTGAAATTTCACCAGCGGAAAGCAAAACTTCCCCCGCAGAAGGCTACATATTGCCCACATTAGGTGAAATTTTGCCTTGGCAAAATTCCTCCTAATGTGGAAAATTTCCCACATTACTCCATGACGCAAAGTTGATCACTTTGCCATCACTTCACCAGTGGAAATTAAATTTGCTGCATCTCTATTGTTAACTGGTTGAGAGTGTAGTTTAGAAAATGTCTCCAGATTAGTTAAATTCTGTATGAATGTTTTAAACAGTTGTTCATACAAGGTACATTTGTCTTATTCCCCTCTTATTTCCATACATATATTTCTGTTTTACAGTTTTTAATCATACAATATTATCAAGTTTTAACTTGAACATTTGTGGTATTAATCTAAGGTCCTGCTTTTAATTTTGAATGTATTCTTCTAACACATTTATTAATAATGTCAATTACAGGCTTTGCCTGCTTGAGTGTTCTGCTTATCTATTGATTTGTCCTTGAAAAGATTCTCAGTAATAGTAAGCTAAAGGGGATGCTATTCATTCCATTCAAAATTTTGAGTTTTTGAAAAAAGGTACTTTTAACCAATGATATTTTTTCCTGTTTTTTTATGTATGATCTGGGTTTAATAGATTGCAACTCTCTGAACAATTGTCATAAGTCTCTGAAGAAGGATTTGGTTGGTCGAAAAGCTTAGACATTGTTTTCTTTTTGTAACATCTATCTTGTTCCATTATAAGATATCGAACCAGTTGCTTCTTGAACTACCTCTCTCTATCACTGTAATTCTGAAGAAATGCCATTCTCTAAATAATGGGATACATTTTAAAGTTAATTTACAGTTGTCTTCAAAAAACTGTCATTAGTATCAACAGGAATGCAATAGTAGTAGTAGCAGTAGTAGTAGTATAGCAGTTTTTAGGTCAGCAGTGGGCGGAGCCCTGCAGATCTCCTGAGACCAAAAAAGGGAGACGTTACAACTGAGTAACAGTGGCATTGCCTCACAGTAGCCTCAGTATCTGTGAAGCAATCTACTGTCTACAATATTAGTTGCATTGAGCTATTTTTCTTCAGCAGCCATGGTGGAACATTACACAGTCCTTCATGTCCAAAATAGCCAACAAACTCTGCTGCCCATGTGTAAGTAGTTGCGCATCTGTAATGCAGGTTGGTGGCCATCTTCGGACTCAGCGGACTGTGCCATATTCTGCCATGACTGCCATGGATGAGACTGTCTTGTTTTGTTTGCACCCAACCCATCCTTTCAGCACCCCCTAGAATGTAACAGTGACACTGGAGGGTGCCCAATTTCCCAATGCAGGAATCCTCTGTGTTTCTTTTTTTTTAAAACCTGTAAAATGAAAACTGTCAATTGATGTCTTTTGCTGCTGTTACATTCCTCCCACCTGGCCCTCCACTCAGCACACACCACCCCATACTCCCCCAAGCCTTTACTTAACCATCAGGAGTTTACTACCATAATCATCTCTGAACTGAATATACATTTTCACTCTTCACAGCTGGACCATTAACTGAAGATACAGGTATATGGTTCAAGGTGTTATATTTCAATGTAGAGTTGAACTAAATGGCATAACTTGACCATTTTTGCACATTTTTGGCCCAGATTTTCAACATGCATTTTTTGGGACCCCCACCTCATGAACAATTGCACAGAAGAAGCCAGAAGGTGAAGGAAGGAAACATATCCAATTCAGTGCTTTAGAGTAACTGGTAATTGGTATTTTTCTTTTAAACTTAGATTGTAGGCTTGTAGTGACACTATACTTTCTTTCTGTGTTGTCTTTACTTATAATTGTTTTTGGGCTGTTGAAAATTTAAAACATAGTGGTGGTGTAATTCTGTGCTGTCTTTAATTGCTGCAAATTTTCCCCTCTACCCCTTCCCCAACTCTTAATTATATGCCCTGATAAATCTGATTGACAGGAGCTAAACACAGGGTATAGTAAAGGTGAAGTAGGAGGGGCATAAGGGGAAGAAGACCACCCTCAGCACGACAAGTGTTTTGACTCATTTATTTATTTATTGGTTTCTTTTTCCTTAAAAAAAAAATATATATCTGACGATCAGTTACAGGATTTTTAGTACTGTAAATAAATAAAAAGAGAACTAAGAGAGCTTCAGTAGCAGAGAAGTAGTGGAATTGCAGTATAATGTGGGGAGTGGTGCAATGCAGTGGCTGTGGGGCAGCCATATTCAGGCAGACCTTCTGGACACTGAGGTGCTGCCCTATCTGCATGCATCTCTCTGGACTGCAGGATGAGGTAGCCAGACTCAGAGCAGAAGTAAACTGGGTCAGGAGTACCATCACCCCTATCCAGGGACCACCCAGTCCAATGCAGCTGCCTCAAAGGATGCCAAGAATGAGGAGCACTTGGATGACAGTGGGCTCAGGGAGGGTTAGAGCAGTCAGGCAGAGGCACATCCCAGATCCTATTCCTCTCAAGAACTCATATGCCACACTGGCAAATGAGGACAACCAAATAGAGTACCCAGGAAGTGGAAGGAAAGGATGTGGAGGTTAGGCAAGGAGGTGACCTCAGTGGGGAAAGCAGTAGACCCCAGAGGAGGAGGAGGAAGTGAATCCTGGTGGGGGACTCCATCATAAGAGGGATCCAGCTAGGAACACAGGAGGGGGAGAACAGGGAGTATAGGTGCCTACCAGGTGCCACAGCATGGAGGGATGGAAGGAAGATACTGGGGATCACAGGGAAGGCAAGACAGGAGGGTGAGATGGATGTCATTATCCACCTAGGTACTAATGACTTGGCAAATGGGGAGCCAAAGGAAGTTCAGGAAGAGTTTAGGAAACTGGGGAGGGGTCTCAAGCAAGTAGCTACTTCTGTCACTTTCTCAGAAGTACTACCTGTGAGAGGCAAGGGAGAGCATAGGAGTGCATGCACCAGGAACTTTAACTCATGGTTGAAGTACTGGTGCTGTGAGGAAGGGTTTGGATTCATTGGTGACTGGGGACCCACCTGGAGGGATGGAGGTTTGTTCAAGCCTGACGGCCTGCATCCATCCTGGAGGGGAATCCAAGCACTCAATGATAAGTTTAAATGCTACATTGACAAGCATTTAAACTAGCAAAGGGGTGGCAGGCCAGCAAGGATGGTACCTACTTGCTCACCCCCACAGCTAGTAGTGGAACCAGTGAACCAGAGGAGGGCTATCTCTGCAAAGCAGTGTGCAAAAGATGAAGATTAGTGTCCAAAGGGTGGATAAGCAGAAGGGCAAAATTCAGCAGAAGGGCAAACAGCAAGGAGAACCAGGGATAAATGACAACCAAGGAAGGGCTGGAGTAGAACAGTGAAGCAGTCTAGGGAGGTCAAATCATGGAAAGCCATGTGTCAAATGCCAGGAGCCTTAGCAACAAGATGGAAGATCTGGAGGCTGTCATGGTACAGTCAGACTGGACATTGTGGCCATCACTGAAACCTGGTGTAATGATAACCATGACTGGGAGATGGCCATACCTGGCTACAACATATTCAGAAGAGACAGAGCAGGCAGGAAGGGAGGAGGAGGCACTGTATGTGAAAAATGACATAAGGGCCACACAGATCCAGGAGGAACAAAATGGGGAGAGATATTGTGGGTTAAGCTGGAAAGGAAAATGGGGCCAGCCATCTGCACAGGTGTGGTCTATAGACCACCAGCCCAGGAGGAAGAAACAGATAGGAGCTGATGCTAGCCATCCAAAGTATGGCAGACAAGGGTGAGGTAGTACTGGTTGGAGACTTCAATATACCAGACGTGGACTGGAGCATCCCAGCAGCAGCATCAACTAGGAGCAGATTTATCCTGGACTCCCTTCAGGGTGCCTTCCTCAAGCAACTGGTCTTGGAACCAACTCGGCAGAAGGCAATACTGGACCTTGTGCTCACAAACAGGGACAGTGTGATGGGGGTAACAGTGGGGGAGCACCTGGGTAACAGTGACCACCAGTCATTGTGGTTTGAAATCACAGAAAGAGCAGAACCAAACCACACAAAACACGTATCCTGGATTTTAGGGGGCAGACTTTGGGAAAATGGGAGATACTTGAAAGAGGCATTAAGGAATGGGACAGGAATCAGGGGTTGAGGAATAGTGGGCAGTATTTAAATTGGGATTATAAGAACAACAGAATTATGCATTAAGCAGGTTAGCAAGAGGAAAGGAAGAGGAGACCATTATGGTTTTCCAAAAGAGGTAGCAAAGAAAGTGAAAGCCAAAAAGATTGCATTCAGGCAATACAAAAAGACACAGGCAGAAGGGGATAGGGAGAAGTACCAGGAGAAACAAAGGAGCAGAGAAGTCAGTAAGGAAGCCAAAGCTCAGACAGAAGAACACATTGCAAAATCAGTGGGTAAAGGGGACAAAACCTTTACAGGTACATAAGTGAAAAAGAAAGACAAAGAGAGGATAGTGAGACTGAAGGGGAGGATGGAGCGCTGGAGGATGACAACAATAAAGCTGACATATTGAACAGGTATTTCTGCTCAGTCTTTACTAAGGAAGAGGGGGTAATGGGTCTGAAGGAGCAAGGGTGAGAATGGTGCAGAATGGACACAAGTCCCTTTACACGAGAAAGGGTCCCTGAAGGAACTGGAAGTAATAAGAGCTGATAAAGCAATGGGGCCAGATGGGTGCACCCCAGGGTCCTTAAAGAACTAAGAGAGGTGGTGGCTGAACCTCTGGCTATCCTGTTCAGCCAATCACTGGAAACAGAGAGTACCCAAAGACTGGAGGACAGCAGATGTAGTCCCCTTATACAAAAGTGGGAACAAAGAGAAGCAGGGAACTACAGACCAGTCAGCCTCACCTCGGTAGTGGGAAAGATCATGGAAGCACTACTGAAGGAGAGATTGGTGGAACATCTGGTTGTCAATGGACTACAGGACCCAAGGCAGCATGGTTTCACCAGGGGAGGTCATGTCAGACCAACCTCATTGAATTTTTGACTGGGTGACTAGGGAGGTGGATCAGGGAGGGCAGTGGACATGGCCTATCTGGACTTCAGCAAGGCCTTTGACACTGTGCCACATAGAAGACTATTACACAAACTGGGGAATATGGGTGTGGGCAGGACAGTAGTGGTGGGTAGGTAACTGGCTGGGTGGCAGGACACAGAGGGTGGTGGTAAATGGCTGTCACTCCACAGAGGAAGAGAGTAACCAGTGGGGTACCACAGGGATTAGTGCTGGGACCGGTCCTATTCAACATCTTCATCAGTGACATTGCACAGGATCTAGAAGGCAGAATTTCACTGTTCGCTGATGACACAAAGCTCTGTAACAGAGTAGACACACCAGAGGGTGTAGACAGAATGAGAAGGGACCTGCAGAAACTTGAAGAATGGTCAAGGGTTTGGCAGTTGAAATTCAATGCAAAGAAGTGCAAGATAATGCATATGGGGCACAAAAACCCTGGCACAATATGTCACTTGGGGGTGAGGATATAGCATGCACCAAGCAGGAAAGGGATCTTGGGTTGTCATCTCTGATGACCTCAAGGTAGAAACAGTGTGACAAGGCATCAGGTAAAGCAAATAGGATGCTGGGATGTATAGGCAGGGCATCACCAGCAGGAAAAGGGAGGTCATAATTCCGCTATACAAGACACTAGTGAGGCCCCACCTGGAGTACAGTGTACAGTTCTGGAGACCATACCTACGTAAGGACATAGATAAGGTAGAGAAGGTTCAGAGGAGGGCAACAATGATGGTGCATGGATTGCATCACAAGTCCTATGAAGACAGGTTGAAGGAATTGAACATGTACTCCCTGGAGGAGAGGAGAGGAGGGAGAGAGGGAATATGATAGAGACATACAAGTATCTTACAGGAGGAACAGGGTGCAGGAAAACACTATTTTTAAGCGAAAAGATGTTTCAGGACTAGAGGGCATGGGATGAAGTTGGAGGAGGACGATTCAGAGGAAACATGAGAAAGAATTTCTTCACAGAACGGTGGTGGACAAGTGGAACACCCTGCCAGAGGAAGTGGTGGGGGCTGAAACAATCATGGGATTTAAGAATGCATGGGATAGACATAAAGGAATTCTAGAGGGCAGGGGTAAGGGGAAACAGACTTCTAGGAAAACAAACTGAACTTACAAGCTCAAATGGGCAGAGTAGGTGGGCCATAGGCCCTTATCTGCCAACACTGTCTATGTATCTATGTATCTATGTATCTATGACATTAGACAAATCTCTCCTGAAAGGTGATTTCATGGTCCCCGTGCAAAATCACCTATTGAGAAGGAGCTGAAAATTTCTCTGCCCTTGTTCATGATGAGGTGAGGTCATAAAAAGGCTATGTTGAAAATTTGGTGTAAAAATGTTAAAATACAACAAAGTTATGAGCCTATGTTGAATTTTGAGAATGCAGGCTCATAACATTGGTAATTTTTAATATTCCCACCCACAATTTACAACATATCCATTTTTTATAGCACCTCATGAATGGTAAACTTTCATTTTTTAAATGCTGGCCACAATGGTTTATTTTACATCCTGAAAGGTGATTTTGCATTCCCTGCATGAAATCTCCTGTCAGGCAGGAGTTGAAAAATTTCTCTGCCCTTGTTCATGAGATGGAGTCATAAGAAGGCTATGTTCCAAAATTTGGTGTAAAATTTTTTTTTTTTTAAGTCATGAGGCTACAGTATGTTGAATGTTGCAAATACAGGCTCATATGTTTGGCAATATTCAATATTTTTATACCAAATTTCAACATAGCCATTTCTTTACAACACCTCCCTACTGTAACAGTAGTCATTTTTCAACTTTTGCCCAAAATGTGTTTTCGTACCCTGAAAGTTTATTTTGCAGTCCTACACAAAATCAATTTTAGGCAAGAAGTTGAACATTTTATCTGCCCTTCCTCATGATGCAGGGTCATAACAAGGCTATATTGACAATTTTATGTAAAAAAATTACAGAACATCAAATTTATGAGTCTACATTCCATTTTTGAATGCAGGCTAGTAACTTTGGTAATTGTCAGTATTTTTAACCCAAATTCCTCATCCACACTCTATTGGCTCTGGCTAGAGCTGTTAATTTTGTGGTGTGCTCTTTCAGTGCACAAAGCATGTGTACCAAGGCTGAGCAAAGCAAAAGAGTTACACTATAAGGTGAATTGTGTCTATTTATTTTAAAATGTTTTCCTTAACAATGCAACATAACTTTAAGGGTTCTTTAAATATAAATTTCCATGGGAGAGTGGCACAAACTTGACTTTTTTTAGGGCCTTTAACCCAAACTGCAAACTCTTAAGCTCACAAAACTTTTTTTTAAATCTAGCTCTCTTTGGTCAGCTAGCAATCCAAGGTAATATTTATGTTATTAGCATTACCTATGATGTCGACCCAAAACACACTGAGCGGTAAGGTCCATTTACTCTAAGAAGACTGTGTAAGTCATCATTTGGATTTCAATTTATGGTATATAGTGACAGAATCTGAAATATCAAAATGATTTAACCCCAGGTTGCCTCTCCCTTCACTGTGGAGCACAGACACCGTTGTTCTGATTTAAAACAAGATAATGTCATTCTGCAAAAGGAACACTCAACCAAATATATCAATAGTAGTATAAATAGTAGTATACACTGAAAATTAACATGGTAAAGTTCTTATTGAGCAAATATCTCATTCACTAGGGATACCATATATGCAGTTATCCTGGTTACATTCACTGGAGAGAAAGTTTTGAAATAAATATATACATAATTTGAAAATGTATTGTATGTTAAAGTGCAGTACAGACATTGGAGTAGTACAAAGGAAACCTAAGAAGAGGAACTAAAAGGATCATTATCCTAAGTTAGTAGATGTACAACAATTTCTGGGTCAGGCTTCTTGTGACAAAAGCCATAGTTTAATGTTTTGCCAACTAATATTAGTATCTTGTGTTCTGAGGTACTTGGGTAAATTATTCCATACCAGTCTAGCTTGTCTAGTGTCACAGCACTCTATTATATATAAACTGTGTGAGTTTGGCAGATTAATTGAATCAACATCTCCAGGGATGGGTGACTCTGACATAATGTTGCAATGTCATGTTAATTAATCACATGAAATTTTAACCTTTTACAGTGTTCTCAGATCTGTAGGGATTCCCATATTTTTCAGGATTTGGGGGTTAAAAATGGGACATGGGAAGGAAAACTGTATTTATTAATTTATACAGGGAAATGCCACCCAAGATTTAAAGCCCAGAGGAAATGGTAGTCAAGAGTCTCAGAGGATCATTTAGATAGCTGCCAGAGGTGAGAGTTCAGCAGGCTAAGAATCTATTGGTTCAGAGACTCCACATATGCTCTGATCACATGCTCTCTGTAGTCTCTGACAGGCTGATTTTAAATTTCTGTAACGCTGCTGAGGATAAAATTTGATTGTCTGCTTCCCATCCTTGTTTCATGTGCCCTGCAATTGTGACAAGGACTCTATCTTGCCAGTCCAAGAGACTCGAAAGCCATGTGCTTTCTGTGTTTTTTTTCTTAGTGTTCCACTTTGTTTTGACTGTCTGTGACTAGCCACGATCCTGGGAATCAGCAAACCTTAGTTGGAGAGCTGTGAGTTATCTACTCAATCTGCAAAGCAGCTAGCAAAGTTAAGAGTCTGCCTTCACTCTAGATCAGAGGGTGTGGGTGCCACTAGACACCTGGGAAACTTTTAATTCATATGGGGCTGGTAACAGAATGAAGTCTAGACACCAGGGAAACTTAAAACATTTATGGAGCTTGTGACTGGCGGGTTGGGGTACCACTAGACACCAGGGAAACTTTCAGTTGTTATGGGCTATCAACCAGAGTGTGGGAGGTGCCACTATAGATACTACGAAAAGTTTATTTTTATATCTGTACTGCAGAATAATTGCATGACTTGTGGATTAGCTCAGCAGTTCATGTGTATTATTCTGCAGTTCAGCAAGAAATGTCTGCAGAATAGGGCAAAACTATATCAAACTCATTCAGAAGATTTCCTATTTTGCCAAAGGTGAAAGTTAGGGAAATTTCATGAAAGTTCTGTTTACACAGCATTCACAGCTTTCACCCAGCACAAATAAAAGATGTAAAAATAGCATCTGTACATGTGTTGGAGAAATCCCTCTTATTTATTTGCAATAACTTTCTTTACAGGCTTTACCTTTAATCACTGGAAAGACTGGTAGACTTGTGATTATTAATTGTGAGTGTAGTTCATGAAATACTGAGTGCAATATGTTGTTATTTCATATATTCCCTCCCCCATTATGCTTTTTGGATACCATGAATTGCATTATAATAACTGAGTATTTTTTCTCCCATAGGGAAACCTGGTTATGATTTGCCAGCTGGTTATAATGGCAAACATGTGCTGGTTTTTTTTGTTCCGCAAATGCACAAACTTGTCTCTCCATTTCAGTCCAACTAGGGCTACCAGTATGGAGATCAATTTGTATTTATATAATTACTGAGGTGAAAAAAAAACACTTTGCAGCAATTATATGAAACAAGACATGGAACATTGTGTAAAGTGTTAATGTTACCCACACTGTCAGTGTTGGATTCTTCACATTTGGCATTTATGTAGCATCCAACACCTCAGGTGTGTGTAAAATTCTCATTATACACATTACCCCATATACTGTATTATATACTGTATATATTATGGTTTGGCTATGAATCGATGATGTGGTCTGGTCATATCCTATGCTGCTCTAATCACATTTGGCATCAAATTCTATGCTTCTATGGCAAGTTAGTTTATTAACTTGCTGTATTTCTGTTTACTTTTCTCATCAATGTGCAGTGGAATGCAGTCATTTTACATCAGTACTCAGTTCCAGTCTGGACAAGAACACAAATGTCTAAGATGGATGGTAGTGGGCTCTGCAGCCAATGTGCACCGACCAGTCTAGCAAATTTGTGTCTTTTGGGTCACCACATAGGAGACAGTCCTTTAGAAGTTGTACTCGAAGTTTATCTCAGCATTTAGAAAATAAATGCTTGAGAGGCATTGGAAGGCTGAGCTCCTCATGAAGGACCTCTCCTATTGGCTCAGTTAAAAAAAATTAACAAGGTTCACTTGTCAGATACAAAATAAGTCTTTGCCAGATAGAAAATAGGTCCCGTGTGTCTCCTGGCTTATGAATTTAGGAACTGCAGCAGCACTGCCAAAGGGTTTCTGCACCATGCTGGTCTTTTTTTTTGGGTGGGGGTGGGGGAGGGCATTGAGGAAAAGATTTGAGGGTAGAATCATTAGGACTACCAGGGTTAAAGAGGCTTTTTTTGTGTTGGGAGGGTCCCATTGGACATGACCAGACCATGACATTGATTCATTATTTTGGTAAATATGAAAGAGACCAGTGAAGGCCCCTGCTCCAGTGTGGACTGGTTTCTCCTATATAGAATTTATTTGACTTTGGGCTGGGGGGGATGGGTCCTGCCAGAGTTCCTAGGATGCAGGTTATGAATCATGATGGCTATGAGTGTGATGGGGTGTAGAAGATTGGTGGTGGATGGTGAATTAACATGAGGTCTCTTATTTTATTTGCCATGAAACTTAAAGACTTCATTAAAACTGGGACTGGGGGGAGGGTGGGGCAGGATAGGTGCACAATATTCAAAAGGGAGTTAAAAAGTGGTGAACACACCATATGTTGTAAACATACATCAGTTTACATAAACTACAGTCTGGTGTACTGCTTACAGAAGATTCAATGTGAACAAGCTTTGATCAGAGCCAATAGGTCTGCAAAGTAATGTTGGATGGAGTGAGAAAGATGAGCAAAACACCTGGAAAAAAGTAATGGACAGAGAAATGCCCAGAAAACTGTGTATCCCCTTGCAGCTAAATAATATAATACCACTCTGCTTAGTCCCAGCTCTGGTATAGACAAACTAGTTTGTGTGTGTGATCTCTTGTTATAGTGTCCCAGGGTGTGGTGTTATGGTGTCAGTGATCCCCGTTCCCCTTATCTGTAGTGCAAGGGTGACTGGTGTTGGTGCAGTACTGGTCATTATGGTGTAAGGCAAGCACTCTCCTGGATTAGATGTCATCCAGTACCACTAGATGCATTGTGGTGGCCAGGATCTTACATACAATTTCTGTTAAATGTCTTACAGTGGCGCGATAGCACCACTATGGTTAGGATTGATCAGTTAAACCCCAATTATTGCACTTCAATAACTTTACAAATGTTCAATGGATTTACTCAAAAGTTTGGATGCTTGGTCCTGTGTGTCAGATCTCTTGATGTACCAGGTTTTGTTCCAGTCAGATCTGCAGATTCAGAACTGTGAATATTGAAATATGCTGATAAAATTGTCATTTTTGGTTGCTTTTTTTGCCATTGTGTAACGTACACAGAGTTTCAAATTTTGGTCTGAAATGTTCAGTTTTGAAAGGCCCTGGCCAACAGAAGTGCCTTTCACTGCATTGGTGAAAAAATATGAATCCATTCCATAGTTCATAAATTTTGAAAATTTGGTTTCTGAGCATGCTTAGTCAGCACTTCCAAATAGCTGTAAAAATTATTCATGAGCTATGAAGTGACTTTAGATATTCAAGCCAGGATGCCTGGAGTCATCTCATAGCTCATGAATAATTATAATGAGATAATCTGCAAACCTGTTTTTTTTTAATTGAGAGAACTAGAAAAATTGAATGAATACTTCAAGCTATCCCTGCTTGGGAAGCTTGGTCTGTCCAAAATCACTGCTTGAATCTTCATTTTGGTTTCACCTTTTCTAATTGCAAGAAGAACAATTCCTTATGTGCCTCACATTTTCAAAAATGTCAGTGGAAGCCTTGCTCATGAATAATCATGAGTTTATTTGCATACCTTTTTCAAATTAAGGCAATTAGAAAAACTGGATAGATATTAGGGCTGTGTGAATACCTTTTTTAGAATATTCTGCTGAATATTCGTTATTTGGTGCTGAAATATTCGTTATTCATTATTCGGATGTCTAGGAGTGGGGTATTTAAAAATAAAAGAGCACCCCCTCCTGGCCAGCATTAAATAAATGTTTTTATCCCTGGTGTCTAGTGGTCCCACCCCACCCCCAGCTGATAGCTGGTCCCAAATAAAGAATCCTTCCACCCTGTCCAGACTCCCAGCATTATCCCCAGCCCCCATCCCCAAATGTATAAAAATACAAACATTCCCTAATGTCCCTGGTGTCTAGTGGTCCCCCGATCCTGTCAGGAAGTGCCTCCCACCCCTCTTCTCCCCCCCACTCAATAACCCGAGTGGGCCACAGGCACAGCCCTCCACTCACCTCCATGGCTGGCAGCCTGACTGAATTTTCAGTGAATGAACTTGTACAAGTATGCACTCATTCACTGAAAACTCAGTCAGGCTGCTGGCTGGAGGTGAGAGGAGGGCTGTACTGGCGGCCCACCTCAGTCATGGATGTGGGGTGGAGAGGGGGTGGGAGGCACTTCCTGACAGGGTGGGGGGGTGGGGGTCCACTAGACACCAGGAAAATTAGGGAATGTTTTATCTTTATACATTTGGGGATGGGGACTGGGGTATTGCTGAGGGTCTTGGAGAGGGGGGATTCTTCATTTTGGTTTGGGGATTGGCCAGGAGGAGGACACTAGACACCAGGGCTAAAATGTTTATTTCATGTTGGCCAGGAGGGTGGGAATTACTTTTTTTTCATTGCACACAGCTGCATATAGAATACCAGCCCAATAGTGGACTATTCAGTATTCGGTCCCGAATATTCGCATAACCTACTATTCATGGTATTCGGAAAGTAATATTAGGTATTCACACAGCCCTACTAGATATTTCTGTACTTGCTACAGAAACAGAAGACTACATAGCTCAGTAAAGAAACTGTGTCAACTATATACTGATTGCACAGTGTTTCATTTTGAAAATAAACATCCGAGATCTTATGTTGTTGTAAACATTACAAAAATAGGAAACTGTGCCTCCCAGTGAGAAAAATAGAAGACAAATTCATATTGTACCCACAATGCTTATTACTGTATGTACATCAACTTATTAGGTGCTATAATGCTGTCATCATTCCTAAAATAAAAGACTTCACCTCTGAGTTTGAAAAACTTAAGTAAATGTTATAGTCTACTAGGCATTCCTCATTGCTGTTTATAAATCAACCTATTAGCTGTTAAACTATCATAACCATCACTAAAATAAGAGTTAGCTGATTTAACAAAAATGGACTACTTCATGTCCAGATGCGGTTACAGATAGAATAATAGATGGGACTGTGAATTACAAGAGTATAATTCCATTTAAATGTTCCCATGTCAGCAAAACATGGAGATGGCATTATAGGCGAGTAATCATAGTCCCCTATCTGTTACTTTTTGTAATATATGGATTCAATGAGTTTTCAGTCTCCTGCAGAAAAGCTGCTTTGGTGGTAAAGTGCCTATGGAGGTCTCTTTAAGTTGAGCTGCTTGGCAGGTGTTGCTATTGACATCAGAACATCATGAAGCATCATCAGCACATAGCATGTTTTTCTATTGGTGCTTAGTGTGTTTTTTAAAAATAATTAATGTGAGAAAATAGTGACATCACTTTGCGAGCTGTCTGAATGAGAGAGCGGTCAGGTTATCAAGACGGCAGGAACTGAAATGAGCAGTAGACACAGCATTTGCACTTTGACACTGCTATATGGGACTCTAGGTGAGATTTTGTTTGTTTTCGGTGGGCAG
This sequence comes from Neoceratodus forsteri, assembly GCA_016271365.2. Taxonomy (NCBI): domain Eukaryota; kingdom Metazoa; phylum Chordata; order Ceratodontiformes; family Ceratodontidae; genus Neoceratodus; species Neoceratodus forsteri. The sequence continues at coordinate 742,121,687 of CM028133.1, read as the reverse complement.
TGAGTCAGATTTTGCTATATGTGGCAGTTACCACTGCCAGACATCTGTGCACAGTTTGGGTGTGCCCATCAATGCGGCACCAGAAGTCCAAATTTGCCACCCCTTCTCCGAGGTCTTCCCCTCCCTTGAGTTGGAATCTTTAGTTTGTGGGGCTTTGGGGGTGCAACCCAATGCATATAACAGGTTCAGCTAAATACAATCCCAGTGCCTAATGATGGAAGCAATTGGATGGGAACGTTCCAAGGGTGTAACCGGCAGTTACAATGAAAGCGGACTCCCACTGTTCACAATACAGTCACACAGTTGCGCTCAGCAGTTATTTTGATAATACTATTATACAGAACTCTGAACAATAGTATTATGGGCTCTGAATGATAGTATTATGGCTCAGAATCGATGGTATTATCACTTTTGAACAGTGATATTACTGTGACGTTTTTGTATGCTTTATATTATTTTAAACTATCCATATATTACAATAATAAATTGTGTAAGGAATAAAGTATGGGGACATACACAATGATTCTGTGTTTCAATTGAGGGGTTGAGATGCCAGTGTATGGACCCCGAGAACGAAGATCAAGAGGTCCATGCTGGTAACTCAACCCTGAGATGGAAACGCAAGGTGAGTTGAATATGGCTGGGGGGGGGGTGTTGTTTGTAAACAATCCACCAATTGCTATGGCACAATTCAAAACCACACTCCTCTCACATAATAATGCAAAAAACAGCTTACCATAGCTGAAACTTCATTTTATTCTGGACAAAAGTGGCTAAAAATGGAAGCTGTATAAAGTGCAAATGAATAAATAGGCGGACAAACATGAGCATGGGAAAATTAAACAAATAGACGCTGTCGCGAGTTTCAGCTATGGTAAGCTGTTTTTTGCATTATTATGTGCAAGAAATGTGGTTTGGAATTGTGCTATAGCAATTGGTGGATTGTCTACCAACAACCCCCCCTGCCCATCTAGTTTTGGCTGTGAGCACCACACTGGACACTGGAAGTGTTGTGAGACCCACAATGTTTTGTGTTTTTAAATATAGCCCCCCCATACTTTATCTTTTATAGTATATGGTATAAGGAAAGGAAAGCCAGCAGCTTACTAAGCTGCGAATTCTGCCGATGCGGTTCTTAACTTTGGCAATCTCTCATACCTTGTGTTAGTGGTGGTGAGGGGGTTACACATATGCCCAGAGGGGGTGAGGGGGCAGGAGGGGACATAGGGTGGGTTGGCATGCCAGCAGGGAGGTTGGGTATTGGTTCAGCACCTGGTATGGTGCATATGCCTTTGACCAATATATATGTAGGCATATGCACCCCCTGGGTGCCAAAGCAATTCCTGACATCCCAGCTGCCACACCAACCCTCCCTTTAACCCTCTGTGCCCCTCCTTCTCACAGACCCCACTGGTTGTCCACCTGAAGCAGTGTCCCACAGGGTCATCAGGGGTTTAGACCACCTCCTGGCTGGTCTAAGTGGAACCCATTACGATGGCCATGGCAGGGCTTTCAGAATCAGAAATGTGAGCCCCACCATGGTGCAAGCCCCCTTGCAACCTGGTGTAGCCAGAGGCAGGTCACAGGGGGGATGCAGTGGCCCTTCAGCACAGCAGATTCCCTCACCAGTGCAGACCATGTTCCAGAAAAGGGAATGCCACAACAAATGGTGCAACTTGAGTCATTACTGTTTTTTGCAAGCAGCTTGTGTCTGCATGGAACCCTTCTAGAATGGGGCCCAAATAAGTACAAAACATGAACTATAATGTATATGAAAGCACTGATTAAAACCTTCTAATTGTAATTCAAAATATCAACTGGGCAGTTGCAACATGATTTAAAAATCTGGTTATCCAGACATAAAAAATGAAGAACAGTAATTAAAATGTATTTAAAAGCAGTTTTATGTTGTTTTTTTTTTAATTTTTACAACTTTAACAATTTTTTCTAAATGTTATAATTTATAATGTAACTCATGTGTAATTAAGCAACTGCCCTACAGATTGCTATAGTGACCATTAAATGTTGTACTTTAATACCTTTCCAACCATCGAACAGATCTGCATGAAAGTTTGCAAGCGTGGTGTCATTTGGTAGATCTCTTGATGTGCCAAGCTTTATTCTGTTGGATGTATGGATTCCAAGATGCGGATATCCAACAAACATAACAAAATTGCTGTTTTTTTCTTTTCTGGGTGCATCGTCTTGTGAGCAGATGGATTGGAATTCTGGTCTGACATTTTCAGGATAGAAAGGGCTTGGCTTGCAGGTATGCCTTTCTCTATTTTGGTGAAAAATATGAATCGGTTCCAAAGTTATTATCAGGTGTGTGAAAGTCTCAGCACAACACTGCCCCTAACGTGCACTATTGCTTAAATGGAACTCATGTATAATTCAGTGACAGCCCTACAGATGGCAGGAGGGATCAGGTCTAGCCAAGTAAATGTATAATTTATAATGTAACTCATGTGTAATTAAGTGACTGCCCTATAGATGGCAGGAGGGATCTGTTCTAGCCATGATCCAGCAGGATTCCTGTACCTGTCTCACATCACAAGTCCAGTGACCGAAAGAACACTCAGAGCCCTCCTGCCCCAAACGGAGACTGCATAGGCCGCTGCACAGCAGACTTCTTACCTGTCTCACATCACAAGTCCAGTGATTGGGAGAATACTCGGAGTCCTTCTGCCCCAAATGGAGACACCATAGAAAGCTGCACAGGTACTTTACCAAGGAACAAAATTATTGTGGACCCAGTTCTGAGTGTTTGTTGACTCTGCCGGCTAGCACCTTAAGACTTTATATTTTACTATCGCCAAACCTTGCTGATTATTTTTTTTACTCATGTTTGTTCATTTGGACCTGCCTGTCATTTTCACCAGTTATTACTGTTACTTTAACTAGCCCATCTAATCGTTGCACTATTTTTTCCAAGTCAGCGTTTTATGCTGTTTAGCCATAAAACTGTTGATTATGCACGAATCTGGTCTTTATTTGCTAACTTTCTTTCCATTTCCTGGTGATAATTTTCCAGTTTGGGTGCCACTCGTGGGACCACACATGCACAGTTCATCTCCCCATCTCCCCATCTCGCCTCTTTCTTTTCCCTCTGGTCCTTTGTCTGCCTTTTTCCTTCCTCAGTAATTTCATCTGCTATCTCATTTATCCATCAGGCTCTGTACCTGTCCCGCACCACAAGTCCAGCAACCAGGAGAACACTCGGAGGTCTCCTGCCCCAAATGGAGACAGCATAGGAAGCTGCACGGGTACTTTACCAAGTTATCCCATTGCCACTATGCATCGACTGCCCCCCTCCTCACCCACATCCACCCTTGGCCATCATTCCTTTTATGTACTCAGGACGGTCACATGAAAGCACCCCACTTTCCCATTAGTCCCTTATACTGACTGACCACTGGGAGTCACTATTAATACCTCTTTCTCCCTCCTCCCTTCCTCCTCTGTAGCAACTTAAAGACCCAATACTCACCTCTGCCCTCTTCGGTTTACCGCCAGTATCCCACCTTCCTCAAGTTTTTTATCATTGCTACTGCCCTGGATTTGAACCCTGCACCGTCTGCACCAAAGGCAGTGACCCTAACCTCTGCACTACCTGGGATCCATTATTTCTAAATGCCTTTAGCTATCTTTTAGCCAACCTATAAAAAACTATAGAATACTCCTCCTCACACCCCCTCACTAGTCATTTTACTCTTTCCCTCTGCTCTCTGTTCTCCTGCCATGGTGCTTTTCCCCTTCTCCAGTTACTCCTGCATTCCCCCCTCCTGCCTACACCCACCATTGGTCAACTCACCATGCCCCCTGGACCAACCTCCTTGTCTTTGGAAGTCCTCCTTCCTGGCCATTTTACCCTTACACTACCCTCCAAACATTCCAACTGCCCCAGACCCTCTGTCTAACACACTCCAGATAACTCAATGCTCCCCCTCTCCCAATACTGCCCCTGGTCTCTTCATCACCATAATTAAACATTCCAGAGCTAGAATACTCAAGCCATTACCTCTCTTCACAGGGTTTTCCAGAACCCTCATCCTCCTTTTACTCCTTTCCAGAAGCATCCACCCCGACCTCAGCCTGATAAACCCCATTTCTGCCACCTGTCAGCCTCCCTTTCTCTCTCTCTAATAAAGAGAAAGACATCAGCTTATTCCACCTCAGCATACAGATTCTCCTGGTTAAAATAGATGCATTCCAAGTTTAGTTAGCTATGAATGATTCTGACTTTATCTCACTGTCATAATTTTGGTTTTCCCACAAGATCCCTGATGGGAAGATCGAGCTCAGCGGCTACACCTCTGTTAGAAAAGACAGACAGAGAGAAAAAGGAGGTGGTTACGTGTTCTACGTTTTGAACAAGTTCTCCTTTACTGAACACAATCCCAGGGCTGAGTTCACCTGCCTCAAAACTCTCTCTTTTCACCTCTTCCTAGGTCCAAATAAAACCTGCACACTAACCACTGCCTATCTCCCTATTTGTATCCCAATTTCTGACCTGGAGTCACTTCTAGCCCTTTAACACTCCCTTCAACTTATAAACTATGAGCTGAATAATGTCCAGATATTGTATTTTAAAAGATTTTCTTGAACATTTGGAAAATCATTTTAAGGGCATTTGGAAAATGCATTTCCAATGTAGGAGTGATGCAAATGTAATTTTTCTATTTGCTAGGTGCTGTAAACCCAAATTACAAGTTTTGAAGCTCACAAAACCTTTACTACTCTAGCTGTCTGTAGCCACGTAGCATTCTGAAGTAGTATTTAATTTTATTAGCATTTTCTTTGGTGTAGACCCACCCTACACTCAGTTGAGGGGCCCATTTACTGTGTTTAAGAAGATTAAGTCATCATTTGGATTTTTCTTTCTATAGTAACTGAAGCCGAAATATCAAAATTGTTCAATCACAGGTTACATTGATCTCTCCCCTCATTGTAAAGTACATAAATGGTTGTTCTGACCAAAAAACAATATAGAATAATGTAGCATAACGAACATTCAAGCAAGTATAACAACAGCTGCCTAGTGTCACCATGCTCTGTTGTATATAAACTGCATGTGCATGACAGCAGTAGTTCAGCAAAGATCTCCAAGGATGGGTGACTCTGACATACTGTAATGTTCAGATATCATGTACATTGAGATTTATTCCTCTGACACTCAGAACATTTCATTGGATAGAGATGAATCTGCACAGTTTGTACTGTGTATTGCTGTTTTGGAGAAACAAAGCTCCATTTGTCTTTATTGCATTATTGCATTTGTCAATCTTTGGGTGCAATTCTGAAAGCATGTGGCTACCATCTTGCTCAGTTTGATAGAAAAGACTAATGCAACCTTGCTGTTTATGCTCCAGTGAGCAATGCAAGACTTCAAAAAAATATCCATTTGGCATAAATATCTATTGTGGTGTACTATATATTAGTCTCAGCAGTATAGGGGAATAGAAAGGGACATGCACACAATTTTGCAAATAAAAAATATACTTAGACAGAAAAGATCCTATCAGCAGTTTTATTTTCTCCTGCAACTTCCTCCTTCTGTCTTTCTTTCACACACTCTCCCTAATTTTTTTGCTCTATTGTTTTCTCTCTCAGTATCTTTCTTGCATTCATTTGATGTCACCTGGAGTCCAACAGTAGTAGTATAATAGTTTTTATTTCATTAAATGTGTTTCCACTGCTTGAAGAATGAGTACAAATACTATACAATAAAAATCTAATAACCTATAAGATGAATTGTGTCTGAGCAATTCATGTTAAAATGTGTTCCTGAACCCTAGAAAATCAATTTAGGGTTTTGAAATATTGATTTCAATGATGGAGTGATACAAATTCAATTTTTATTTTTTAAGTGCTTTGTATCCCAATTTTAAAGCTCTGAAGCTTAAACAATATTTATAAATATAGCCACCTTTCTGGTTAGATGGCACTCCAAGGTAATATTAACTTTATTAACATTGCTTTTGATGTTGAGCCACACTATCTGAGTTGTGCGACTCATTTACACTGTCCATGAAGATTAAATACATCTTAAGGAAATCTGTTTATATACTGTTGTGTCAACATGGCAGTTATGGTAACACATTAGCCTCTGGATTAGACAGTCTTAGTTACGAGTCCTACTCCAGGATTGGGCAATATAAAAAAAGCTTATATCTAAGTGCAGCACTGAGAGGATGATGTACTGCTGGAGTATGTCATTGTTCTGAGGATACAGTGAAACAAAGTCCAGTCCACTTTTTCTGGTGTTGTTCAGGTGGATGTCATGATCCCATGACACCTCTAGAAAAGAGATGGCATAACTATATCTGTCTATATATATATATATATATATATATATATATATACATACATACAATGGTTAAAGAAAGAATTTCAAAATCTAATCTTCTGATTGTATAAAACACATCACATGATCATGCATATATCAGAGCGCAACCGCACACCTGCCCTTTTAACCCCCCTTAAAAACAATTATGCCATTTTATAAGATAGATGACCCACTCTAGGATGTGCAGTCGCACTCTGATATATGAACGCCTTAGGTGGTTGATGCACTCAACCCGCGGCCCCATGCATACAATGCGCGCCAAGGTGTGTCTATATCAGAGCGTGACTGCACACCTAAGAATGGGTTATCTATTACATATACAGTATATATATATATATATATATATATATATATATATATATATTATAGTGCCATGGTAGTGGCACTATAGTTTAGATTGAGTACCCCATTTAAGGTTAAATCTGAAATTTGGCTCCTTAATAACTTTGCCACTGAATGACAGATGCGCCAGAAGTTTGGAATGCTCAGTCTGGTAACATAGGTCTCTGAATCTGGCAAGTGGTGTTATGGTCTGATGTACGGCTGCAGAGCTACAGAGAGTAAAAGAAGCATAAATTGTGTGTTTTTGCTCATTTCTTTGCTTGTGCCTACAGCCCGGACATTTTGCACAGTCGGTCCGAAAACTTCAGGTAGTATGCATTAGGTCCCAATGTGTCATGAAAATATTATACGGTTCAAAAGTCATTCAGAAAACATTGAATCCCATTATAGTCTATGGGAAAAGTTAACAAAATATGCAACACTGTCACAAATGCAGTTTTTATTGCCACAAATGACCCCTTTACTTTTGTAATTCAGCCATTTTTTTTTTCAGTTGGTGGTCAGAGAAATGCTTGTCATTTAAATGTGGGACCCTCTAGGGACAAAATTCTTGTTGTGTTCATCTAGTTGAGCCCTGAGGATGCTAGCCATGTCTTTTTTTTGGGGTAAAACACCCCAGAAATATTTTTTTTTAAATGTTTTTTAAAAAGCAGTGTTGCATAGTACTTTCACATAAGCAAAATTTTAGTGATTTTTTTGTGAAAGTGTCTTGATTTGTGAAAGTACTTTGGGACACTATGCTCAAAACAATAGGAAAGCTTTGCTGCCCTGCTGCAAAACAAGAGTTTGGTCATTTGGGCTGAAATTTGCTGGGAAGAAAGCCAGCATCCCACAGATGTGCCTTTTGGTGGTTTGGTGCCAAAATATTACTGGGCTGCAAAGTTTGGCACTCCAAAGTTGATGATTTTTCCCATAGGATAACATTGCGGTGTACGCCACGTCTTTCAGGTCCTGTATCTCGAAAACGGTTCTAGATACAGACTTTTCGTCATAAAAATTCTTAGTCTGCCACTGAGGGACTAGGAACAAAACTAGTCTGGAAAGTTGTACATAATATGAGATTAGCATTTTTTTTTCTACTGCATATGGTTCCCGAGATGGAAGCAATTTGTGTTCCAAGTACTCATTTTCTGGTCCGAGGGCCATTATTATGCCCTTATTCCTTGTATTCACTGTGCTTCTGAATGCACCATTTTGGGACACAAAGCAATGTGTGTTTGCGTTACTTTTACCATTAGCATTTGCATTCACGTTTCCACTTGTGTTCCCATTACAGTTTGCATTAGCATTTCTGTTTGCATCACCATGTGTGTTACCATTTGCATTTGCGTTTTCACTTGTGTTTGCGTTTCCATTTGTGTTACTGTTTCCTTTGGCATCACCATTGCCATTACTGTTACCATTTCTGTTTCTATTTGTATTACCATTTATGTTTGAATTTCTGTTACCATTAGCATTTGTGTTTGTGCTTCAGTTTCCGTTGTTCCTCGCATTACTGTTTCCTTGTGCATCGCCATTGCTGTTACCATTTGCATTTGTGTTACCATTACCATTTTCATTTCCAATACAATTTGCATTACCATTAGTGTTTGCATTTATGTTTGTACTTGTGTTTCCATTACCGTTTGCATAATCGTTTCCATTTACATCATTGTGTGCATTACCATTTGCATTACCTTTAGCATTGCTGTTTCCTTTTGAGTCACCATTGGGGTTACCGTTTGCGTTTGCTTTACTGATACCATTTGTATTTCTGGTACCATTTTCATTAGCTTTTTCATTTATGTCACTGTGTGCGTTTGCCGTTTGCGTTTGTATTTGCACTTGCATTTGCCTTTCTGTTTGCGTTCTGTTACCGTTTTTGTTTTTGTTGCCATTTGCATTACCATCTGTGTTTGTGTTCATATTTACAGTTGCATTTCCATTACTGTTTGTGTTACCGTTTTCATTTGCTTTTGTGCTTGTGTTTGCATTACCGTTTGCGTTACTGTTTCCTTTTGCGTCACCATTGGCATTACCATTTCTGCATGCATTTGCATTATCACCACCATTTGCATTATCATTACCATTTGCGTCTGCATTTTCATTACCGTTACTGTTCTTGTTACTGTTACCACTACAGTTAGTGTTGGCGTACTGTTAGCGTTAATGTTCCCATTAGGATTACCATTACCATTGTTGTTACCATTACTGCTAGCATTACCATTACTGTAAGGGTTGTTTTACACAAATGGGAAGCATGGTACCCTGCGCTGTCACCACCACATACCATTCACTATTTATATTGCACATTCTCAAAAAGAAGGAAATTCATGGCAAAAAAAAAACATTTAATGTATAAGTTAGGGTTGTTCTACAGTGACAAAAGTGAGAAATTTGGTGATAGGGTTGCCACCCTTACCATCCCACACCCACCACCCCCCCACCAGCAGGGATTGGGGTGTTTGTTGGGGTCATCATACCTAACTCTCACCCCATTCCCCTTTACTGCACCACCTTAGCTTCTTTACACATGGAATGTGGTGAGAGTCATGCCGATGACCCCAATGCACACCCCGATACCTGTTGGTGGGGGTGAGAGGGGGTTGGATGTAGGGGTGCAACCCTAACACCGAAATTCCTCACTTTTGTTGTTGTGGAACAACCCTAACCTGATGCATTAAATTGAGGTTTTTGCCATGAATATGTGTATATATTTAATAAATATACCCCAACTCTTTTCCAAAAGTGTCATGGGATCATGACATCCACACATACATACATATATATATATATATGTTTGTGTGTAATTAATAACCCACTCTAAGGTGTGCAGTCATGCTCATATGTATGCACACCATGGTGGGCATCAACCACCCAAGGAGTGTGTATATCAGAGCATGACTGCACATCCTAGAAAGGGTTATATATTTTAAAAAATGGCAACTTTTCTTGTAGGGGAGTGAAAGTGCAGGTGTGCAGTTGCACTATGATATATGTACAGTCATGTGATGTGTTTCAACCAATCAACAGACATGACTCTTCCTAGCCATTTTATAAATATATATGTGTGTGTGTGTGTGTGTGTGTGTGTGTATATATATAGATATGCAAAATATATTGCTTAAATCCATCATACACAAAGAAAAAGAAAACAACGACATTTCATTTCATTTCAATTTTTTGTTTTCCTGGAAAAGCACATTGAGCAACATTGCCCTTTTTGAAGTGTGACCAGCATGTTACAGCACAACATGTAATGCATACAATTAGATACAAATAGAAGTATTATTTACAACTGCATGTAATACTTTTCATCTAAAGTACTTAACACATTTTTCTTAAAAGCAGGTATAGATCTAATAGATTTAATTGACTGTGGTTGGCATTTGTAAGTACACAATCAAAAGCTCTTTGCCCAAAACAAGTCTTTTCAAAGGGAACCTTGAATGAGGTTAAATCCTGGGATCTAGTAAAATGAGAATTATGCTGTAATGGAAATAACTCCTCTATAGAATATGAGACCTTACCAAGGATGACCTTATGGAAAAAGACTAAACTATGTATCTTTACTCTGTCATCCAGTGAGGGTGGCTGTGCAGCCATGTAAAGTTGGCAAAGACGGATATTAAAATGGGTATATTTTCTACCCATCCATTTACATTAGGCCTTAGGATAGCTTTCTCATAAAATGTTTGCATCCAGCTTATGAAACAATCAGGAATTTGATATGCCTTAACAATATTAAATACCTATTTATGAGACAATCAATCAAAGGCTTTTTCTTGTTCTAAATTCATTATAATCCTTTCAAAGTAAACTTATTTCCTTTAGCAAAAATTCCCCCTTAATAAAATTAAGTAGTGTTGGATTTTTTTGAGAAGGATCAGAACAGCCCTGATAAGGACTGATCAATCGATATGCCATGTTAGTTATTCGTTTAACTAGGATTTTTCCTAGTATCTTGAAGTCAGTGTTTTACAACACTTAAAGAGCTCATTACACAGCTGAGACAACTTTGAAAAAATGTAATATTCAGGCATAAATGTAGTGTATTTTTTGTATTTCATTCTGAAATTTTCCCCATTATTTCCTTATTACTAAGATTTGTACAAATACAGTAGCTCTGCTCTTTTGTCTCTGATTGCCTTTCTACACCTGACATCATAATTCTGTTCCTGATATCATAAATGTGTTGCTGTGGTGATAATTCTGATGTCACAAACAGGGGATTGTGATATCATGTGTAGAGAAGCAGCCAGAGAAGATATAGTCTAGGCAACAGGGATCTTTTTTTTCATATAACTGTTTCAGTAATAAAGAACATTTGGAATTACTGAAAATATATGAAGAAATAAAGAAAATGGTATGGAGCTGAATATAAATCTAACTCTTTTCAAAGTTTTCCTAATGCTGTCAGGGGCTCTTTAAAGATCTCCAATTATTAAGGTCAGCTCTGTCTCCCTTCTTATGTGTGTACCATTATCAGAAGAGCTTTTGCCATTGATTCTGGCAAACTATTTGAGTCTAGGATAAAGTTAAACATTGGTAATGTAGGTACAAGCTCTTCCTTAAATGTTCTGTAAAACTTGGTGTCTAATTAAGCAGTGCCAGGTGTTGTGTTATCGTGCAAGGACAAATATCTGCCTCTACTTCCCTATCTGTTACTGTATCACCTTACTCTGTTTTCCCTTGTCCCATCACTTGAGACTTTTTTAACTGTGAGAAATATCTTTCTGCTAAGTCTCTTATTACCTCAGTTTGAAAGGAAATTGAAACACAATGTTTTCCCTTCAGCAACTTTTCAGCTGGGGTAGATACACTATTCCCAGTTTCTATACAAATAGTTTCAAAAACTATATTTTTAACTCTCTGCTTAGTCTCTAAAATGCCATGTGTTTGTTTTTTGTTTTGTGTTTCAAACCTCATTTTTCTTGAGTAAACAATATTGTCTTATTGTACTGTACTGTGCACATTTCCTGGATGATTATCTTAATCTGTGAACTACAATATATTTTTTAATATATTTCAGAATTTAAAATTAACTTCTGTAATTGTGCCTTAAACTGCAAATATTTCAGATATTAATTTTAAGTTTCCCTTGAAAATTCTTGAAAACGTTTCACACAAGCTTTTTTAGTGTTTTCTCACCATTGACCAGTATCATTATACATATGTAAAGCAGACATTCTAGCTGTCCATAAGTTCATCCACTTTTTCTGCAATATATACTGAGTTAGAATTGAGCTATTTAGTCTCCACCTTGATTTTATATGCAGTGGGGCATCCCCCTAAGATATGACTACTTCAACTGTCCTATGTTTTGAGAACTCCCAGACATCAGTTGTGACTATATCAACTTTCAAAAAACTGGATACAAAAATAAAAAAAAATTCAAGTAGACAAAGAGCCCCTAAAATATGTATTATCATTCTGTATGTTTCTACTCCTGTTGGCATCCTGTAAATTAGAATTGTTAAAAACGGTTTTAACAGTTTTGAGTCACAAAACATCTTGTATGTCTTTAATCCTGTATACTTTTTAGAGACCCTACAATTAAAATTCCCTATTCTTGCTGGCCTGGTGGTGCTCAGGTTTGATGCATTGTATGCCACACCTCGCACCGTGCCAGGGACCTGAGTTTGGGAATGGACTTGGGCCAACATGGGCAGGCAGGGAGAAGGAAGGACTGAGCATCCCACCACTGCTCTCCTTCCTTCAGGGTGGGTAAGGGACATGTAGTGACACCTGGTGGAGGCTAGGTGTTCCACAGACATGGCATACACTGTTGAGGAGCATGGCAGACATCTGCACTTACGTGCACTGATATCGTTGCATGACCAGCTCCTCAGTGGGAAAATAAAAATGGTGGAAAATTGGTGGGGCAACCTCAACGTCTGATGGCCAGCCCTGTAGCCCTGGAGTCATGTGGCATCTTCGCCAGCTCCGTGCCACAAGTCTCTTTGGGGGATAGTGCCATTGGCAAGACGAATGCAATGGGGCATATAAATTTGCATGCTTGACCGACTCTAGGAGTGTGGATGCTGGTGGCCAGTGGTCGAAGGGAACCGCTTTGACCAGGCAGAGGAAAAAATGTGGCACAAAAAAAAATTCCCTATACTGTATAACTATCATGGACGTGTGCAGGTAGGGCTGAATTTCCTCGTATTACTCTATCCTTTTGGCTTTCAATTAATGGACATAAATTGTTTTTGGTCTAATTCTATTCATACCATGCAGAATATCCAGTATCAGTGCTCTCTCTGGGGGTGTATCTACCAATTTGGTTATCCTCAGACCTCAGTTGCTAAACAGAATTCCTAGTGTATCACAGGTCTCTACACCCGTGGACCAGAAGGTGGCACCTTTCAAGTCATGACTGGGTAGCATAAGATATCTCATGAGTGTTTTTCAATCTCTTATCCTGTAGATAGGTAGTATTACTTTTAAAATTTTTAAGGCAGATAAAACTGCCAACCTTTTAAAACAGTCAACCTTTTCATTAAACTTTTAATGCTATTTACATATATGGCAGATATACCCAGAATTGTCACAGCACAGTTTAAATATGCACTAGAACCACACTTATGACTTGATTTCAGCTGCCCTAGGTGAAAAAGAGTACCCTTTTCTCTTCCAAGAAAGAAACTTCAAGGTAGCTTCTGTCCCTTCTGAGTGGAAGCATGCCACTGTCCTCCCTCTTCCGAAAGGTGGAGACCCATCCATCCATGGGAACTACTGACCCATCTTCCTCCTCCTCCTCCCTATACTGTCTAAGCTTCAGAAATGCCTAGTCCTCTCATGACTCTCCTCCTTCCTTGACTTCTGTTCCTTTTTCACACCTTACCAGTCTGGCTTTAGGAAGATACACTCCGCCGCCACTTCCCTGCTAAGGCTCACTGATTCCATCCATACTGGTATGGACAAAGACCATAGCCCTTCAGCAATTTTTTGTTGACCTGGCAAAGGCATTCAACACTGCTTCTCATGCTCTACTCTTATCCAGGCTCTCTCTCACAGGCCTCACCAGTGTGGCAACTGACTGGTTACACTCCTACCTGGTTGGCAGATCCCAGCTGGTCTGAATTGACAATGCTACCTCTCCCTCCATCTCTGTCACTACTGGTGTGCCCCAGGGCTCTGTCCTTCTACCACTCTTGTTTTCAATCTTCCTAAACAACCTGCCCTCTGCTTGCCCTCACACATCCATTCACATGTATGTGGATGATACAGTACTGTACACATCCGGCCCCACATCCACTGATGTGGTGACCAGACTCCAGCAGGACTTCAATAATGTTCATCTCTAGTTTTGCATGAATCAGCAACTCCCTCCTCAAAGCCTAATTTACCCCCCATCTGCACATGCAACTAATATATAGTCTGCCCAGGTCTAGTTCCTCCAAGTTCCTCCTATTTGATTGTAATTATGTGATGATTCTGATGTGTTCTGAAACATGTGCCCATCCATGATGACTGCCAAATGCCTTACACAACTACTTGCAACTGCACTCTATCTTACCCTGTATTTTTATTGTATCTTGTATTTGTATGCACTCTGTATTTCACTTTTGGATGTGTACTTGATGTGTGTCCATTTTGTACTTTCCCTACCCCTCACACCAAGGACGCATCTGGAATTGAGCAGTAGTCTGCTCAGCATACCTTCCTGGTAAAACTTTCAAATAAATAAATAAATGAATCACGCTTTTGTTTGGCAAAGACAATCTCACTTTGGTTTTCCAGCCCCAGTCCAAATGTGCTCACTATCAATGATTATTATGGGCTTTTCTATGACTTTATTTAAACCAAAATATAATGTCAGACATGTTAACCCCTTTATTTTTACTGTACTGTAATACCTCTGATTGTTGGCTTTGTCAGGGGTATTGCTAAAAAAAGGTTCAGTAAAGAAGTGTCTTTACGTGTGTTGTGTTTCCTCCATAAATGATCCAATCCTTGAACAGTTTTAAAGCTAATATCATAATTGGAATCAACTGTATGTATCAGCAAAGATTTCTGAAGCAAAGAATTTTAATGAGTTCTTTTCTAAAGTCCTGGCTACACATACTCTTCTTCTCCAGACCACCTTTATATGGAAATCTTACAGCATTTCTTCTTGGTCTGGTTCTCTTCTGTTCAGAAAGAGGTCTGGCAATTTGAAAAGATGCTTTAAAAACTCTCTTTTAACAGGGTCACTCGGTTCTTTTTCATTTGGGTAACATCACCACTATTTTGATAATTATTCTGCAGGAAAGCCCTAGAGGTTCCTTCCAGAGGAGAATTCTAATCAGAGGATGCACCAAAGTCCACAGCATTACTATCACCTGACTCTATTTTTATCATTATTTCAGACTCCCCATAGGTTTTTGTACTGTCCACCGTCTGATTTGGCATCTGTAATCTTTCTGACTGACTGGTGGTGAAGGAGGGGCAGCTGCAGTATAAGAGCTGCTAGCTGCCCAATTGAGCAAACTTGATAGACCATTAGGTCTTTATCTGCTGGCAATTTTGTATGTTTGAATGACTCACCATGCTTTGTCACAGTGTCACCCATCTCCATATTGCTCTGCTTAATTGAAGAGATGGCATGCATTTGTGTACTTGCTGCTCCATCTTCTTTTTTTTTTAAAAAAAAGTCCCCGCAGAGTTCAAGGGGTCAAGAATCCACTTAGAAACTTAGAAACATAGACTTTAAGGGCAGATAAAGGCTTGACCCACCCAGTCTCTGCATTTCCCAACCTATTGAATAAGCTGCAGATACTAGTTAACGAAAAGTCTATTTCCTCCTACCCCCCCATAATTGCCTTATGTTTTTCCCATGCATTCTTGAATTCCCCCACTGTTTTTGACCCACAACCTCCTCAGGGAGGCCGTTCCATGCATCCACCATCCTCTCTGTGAATAAATCCTTCCTTACATTGCCCCTAAACTGTGTCCCTTCCATCTTCAAATTGTGGCCCCTTGATCTTGCACATCTCTCTTTCTGAAAGATGCTACCCTCTTGGACTTTGTTGATTCCCTTGAGGAAATTGAATGTTTCTATCATGTCGCCCCTCTACTTTTTTTCCTTGAGGGTATACATATTAAACTCCTTTAGTCTCTCTTCATATGGTTTCTGTTACTGACCCTACATCATTTTAGTTGCCCTCCTCTGGACTGCCTCCATCCTGTCTATGTCCTTGAGGAGATGGGGTCTCCAGAACTGCATGCAGTACTCCAGATGCTGTCTCCCCAACTCTCTGTATAAAGGGATGGAAACTTCCTGTTTTCTACTTGTGATGTCTCTCCCTATGCATCCCAGTATCCCCCAGCCTTCCTTACTGCTTTCTCACATTGCCTGCCCACCTTTAACTTATCTGATATAACTACCCCCAAGTCCCTTTCCATTTTTGTTGCTGTTAGTATCCCCCACCCCATTGTGTACTCTTGCCCTGGGATTTTGTTTCCCAGCTGCATTACTTTGCACTTCTTTGCACTGAATTTAAGCTGCCATACTTTTGACCATTGCTCCAACCTTACCAAGTCCCTTGTTATCCTTTCTACCCCCCCATGTATCAACCCTGTTGCAGATATCTGTGTTATTTGCAAAGAGGCATACTTTTCCTTCCAGTCCCTCTGCAATGTCACCAATAAAGACTTTAAAGTGAACTGGCACCAGTACTGAACCCTGTGGTACCCCAAAAGTAACCCCCTTTTCTTCAGATTGGACTGTTTACTATTACCCTCTGCGTCCTGTTGTCCAGCCAATTTTTTACTGAGGCTGCCACCCTGAGACCCACTCCCAGGCTGGCTAACTTGTTTATTCATCTTTCATCTCACTATCTTGCACCCAGCATGCCTGCTGTAAAGCATGCTCCAGAGACCACACTTTCGATCCCGCTGTCTGCAAATTTAGCAGCTGTACTTCTTCTGACACTGAGCTTGGGGCAGCAACCTGTTTGACTCCCTTCTCCAAGTCATCAGAAATGATAGGCTTCCACATTCCATGCATTCTCCTTGGGCCAGTCATAAACTCATTCCACTCAGCTAATTTGGACATGTCATCTTATACTGTCTGCTGGACTAATACTGCAGCACTCCAGGAAGCTTTCTGCTTCAGCTGCTCTCATTTGTTTCCAAACTTTGCCTCCTTCTTGGCCATAAAAGTCATTTAAGTTGTTTTCCATCTAGGGCTTACCTCAATGATCTTTCATCTGGACATAGCAAGCCACTCTCCTGCACTGAAGAGACATTATCTTTATCGGCCAGCTGCACCTCCATCATTTCTCCTTTTTTGTTAGAGATTTCCATTTAATTTCCAATTTTTAGGATAGTGTCATCTGAGACCTTGTTCATTACTGTGGCAGGGGTTGAGGTCTGACCCACTTCCTCACCTCCATCACCTCCTTCCTCCTCACGTGCATTGGCCATCTTGGCTAGCAGCTGGGTGTCAGTCAACAGCACACTGTATGCTCCCACCTCACCCAGGAATGAGATCACTCCATCAGATGCTTGAGCCTTACCTCCCCCGGCTGTCCCCTGAATGATCTGAGTCCATTCCCAAACCCAGGTAATTGACATAGCATGAGGTGTGGTGTCCAGCCTCTCAACCCTCAGTGCCACTGGGCCAGCTAGTATATAAACTCTGTGATCATGGCAGTATAGTTTAACCAAGATATCCATGAATGCATGAATCTAACATCTTGTCTAGATGCAATGTTGATTACACTTCAATAAATTCATCTGAAACTGTTAGTACTACATTTGATGGAAATGAGTCTGCCCAGCTTGTATTAGCTTACTGCTGCCTTGGAGAAACAAAGTTCCATTATTCTTTACTGCATTTTTAACTTTCTTTGCCTGATTCTGAATGTAAATGCATGCCAGCTTTTCTAGGTTTGGAGACTAAGACTAATGCAACCTTGCTGGTCAAGGTCTGGTGATGAGCCATGCATGACACAAACAGTTTACCTTAAACATCTATCCTGCTGTACTTCATATTTACCTCAGCGGCAAAGTGAGAAATATAAAAATGAGTACTAACAATTTTACAAATAAAAGTACAGACAGACAGACATTAAAGCTTTTATTAACTGTTTTATTTTCTCTCAAAATGTTTTCACTCTCATTCTCTTTCATTCTGTCTCTCTCTGCCTCTCCCCCTCTCTCTCTCACTATCTCTGTCTTTGTCTCTGTCTCTGTCTGTATCTGTATCTTTAGCTCCATTTCTATCACTACCTCTAACTCTATCCCTATCTCTACCTCTCAGGTTATATTTCAGGAGAGTTTTACACAGATTTTTAAGAATGTTTCTGCTGATATAGTTAATTAATTATATACTGACTCATTATTGAACATTGAACATTTTAAGTTGCATGAACTCATTTTTTCGGTGGTCCTTGAGATATTTATTTTTTAATTATTTTTTTATTTGGCAATAATACTGACAATTGATATTATCTTGTTGTAATATTGTTACAACACTGTACATTTTAATGTTTACTGGGTATGTTAACCAGTGGTGGGCGAAGTGAGGAAAATTCACTTTGCGGAGTAATCTGTGAAATTCCACCCATTTTGTGGAGCGAAATGTGAAATTTCACCCAGTGGAAAGGGGAAATTTCTCCTTCCACAATGAAATTCTGCCTTCCGTGGTGTAATTTCAGTCACGGAAAGCAGAATTTCACCCATGGAAGGCAACATAGTGCCCACATTAGGTGAAATTTTGCTTTGGCAAAATTCCACCTAATGTGGAAAATTTCACGAATTACTCCATGCAGCAAAATTGGCCACTTTGCCACCACTTCACCAGTGAAAATTAAATTTGCTGCATCTCTAGTGTTAACTGGTTGAGAGTGTAGTTTAGAAAATATCTCCAGATAAGTTAAATTCTGTGTGAATGTTTTAAACAGTTGTTCATACAAGGTACATTTGTCTTATTCCCCTCTTATTTCCATACATATATTTCTGTTGTACAGTTTTTAATTATACAATACTATCACATTTTAACTTGAACATCTGTGATATTAATCTAAGGTCCTGCTTTTAATTTTGAATGTATTCTTCTAACACATTCATTAATAATGTCAGTTACAGGCTTTGCCTGCTTGAGTGTTCAGCTTATCTATTGATTTGTCCACGAAAAGATTTTCAGTAGTAGTTAGCTCAAAGGGATGCTATTCATTCCATTCAAATTTTATTTTTTGGAAAAAGTACTTTTAACCAACTATATTTTTTCCTGTTTTTTATGTATGATCTGGGTTTAATAGATTGTGACTCTCTGAACAATTGTCATAAGTCTCTGAGGAAGGATTTGGTTGGTCCAAAAGCTTAGGCATTGTTTTCTTTTTGTAACATCTATCTTGGTCCATTAGAAGGTATCAAAACATTTGCTTCTTGAACTACCTCTCCCTCTCTCTGTAATTCTGAAGAAATGTCATTCTCTAAATAATGGGATACATTTTAAACTGATTTCACAGTTGTCTTCAAAAAGCTGTCTTTGGTATCAACAGGAATGAAATAGTAGTAGTAATAGCAGTAGTAATAGTATAGCAGTTTTTAGGTCAGCAGTGGGTGACACTCCTCCTGTGATCGAAAAAGGGAGATGTTATGACTGAATAACAGAGTGGCATTGCCTCATAGTCACCTCCATATCTGTGAAGCAATCCACAGTCTTCATTATTAGTTGCATTGTGCTATTTTCCTTCAGCAGTCATGGTGGAACACAGCACAGTCCTCCATGTCCAAAATGGCCAACAAACTCTACTGCACATGTACAAGTAGTTGTGCATCTGTAATGCTGGTTGGTGGCCATCTTGGACTCAGTGGACTGTGCCATATTCTGCCATGACTGCCATGGATGAGACTTCTTGTTTTGTTTGCACCCAACCTATCCTCTCAGCACCCCCAAGAATGTAACAGGGACATTGGAGGGTGCCTAATCCCCCCAGTGTAGGAATCCTCCCAAGAAACATTACAGTGACAATGGAGGGTGCCCAATTCCCCAGTGCAAGAATCCTCTGTGTGTTTCTTTTTTTTAAACCTGTAAAATAAAAACTGTCAATTGATGTCTTTTGCAGCTGTTACATTCCTCCTACCTGACCCTTCACTCAGCACACACCACCCCACGCTCCCCCAAGCCTTTACTTACCCATCAGGGGTTCAATGCCATAATCATCTCTGAACTGAATATACGTCTTCACTCTTCACAGCTGAACCATTATCTGGAGATACAGGTATATGGTTCAATTTTTTGTATTTCAATGGGGATTTGAACTAAGTGGCATAACTTGACCATTTTTGCACATTTTTGGCCACATTTTCAACATGCCTTTTTTTGGGACCCCACCTCATGACCAATTGCACAGACATTAGATAAATCTGCCCTGAAAGGTGATTTCATAGTCCCTGTGCAAAACCATCTATTGGGAAGGAGCTGAAAAGTTTCTCTGCCCTTGTTCATGATGAGATGGGGTCATAAAAAGGCTATGTTGAAAAAAGTTGGTGTATAAATGTTAAAATACAACAAAGTTATAAGCCTATGTTGAATTTTGAGAATGCAAGCTCATAACTTTGGTAATTTTTAATATTCTTGCCCAAAATTTACAACATAGCCATTTTTTATAGCACCTCATGAATGGGACAACTGTCATTTTTCAAATACTGGCCAAAATTATTTCTTTTATATCCTGAAAGGTGATTTTGCAGTCCCTGCACGAAATCACCTGTCAGGATGGAGTTGAAAATTTTCTCTGCTCTTGTTTATGAGTTGGAGTCATAAGAAGGCTATGTTCTAAATTTTGGTGTAAAAATATTTTTTTTAAAAGTCATGAGGCTACAGTATGTTGAATTTTGCAAATACAGGCTTGTATGTTTGGTAATATTCAATATGTTTACACCAAATTTTCAACATTGCCATTTCTTTACAACACCTCCTGAATGTAACAATTGCCATTTTTAAACTATTGCCCAAAATGTGTTTTCGTATCTTGAAAGTTGATTTTGCAGTCCTACACAAACTCATCTTTAGGCCAGGAGTTGAACATTTTATCTGCTCTTCTTCATGAGGTAGGGACATAAAAAGTCTGTGTTGACAATTTGGTGTAAAAAATATTACATAACATCACATTTCTGAGCCTACATTCCATTTTTGAATGCAGGCTAGTAACTTTGGTAATTGCCAGTATTTTTAACCCAAATTCCTCATCTGCACTCTATTGGCTCCTGCTAGAACTTGTTAATTTTGTGGTGTGCTCTTTCAGTGCACAAAGCATGTGTACCAAGGTTGCAAAAAGCAAAAGATTTATACTATGAGGTGACTTGTGTCTAACCATTTATTTTAAAATGTTTTCCTGAACAATGCAACATAAGTTTAAGGGTTCTTTAAATATAAATTTCCATGGGACAGTGGCACAAACTTGGCTTTTGTTTTGGGGCTTTTAACCCAAATTGTAAACTCTAAAGCTCACAAAACTTTTTGGTTTTTTTATCTAGCTCTCTTTGGTCAGGTAGCAAACTAAGGTAATATTTATGTTATTAGCATTACCAATGATGTCGACCCACAACACACTGAGCAGTAAGATCCATTTACTGTAAGATGACTGTGTAAGTCATCATTTGGATTTCAATTTATATAGTGACAGAATCTGAAATATCAAAATTTTTTAACCTCTGGTTGTCTCTCCCTTCACTGTGGAGCACAGACACTGTTGTTCTGATTTAAAAAAAGGCAGAGTTATTCTGCAAAAGGAACACTCAACCAAATATATCAGTAGTAGTATAAATAGTAGTAGTAATGATGTTTATACACTGAAAATTAACAAGGTAAATTTCCCATTGTGTAAATTGCTCATTCACTAGGGATACCATATATGCAGTTATCCAGGTTACATTCACTGGAGAGAAAGTTTTGAAATAAACATACGCATAATTTGAAAATGTATTGTATGTTAAAGTGCGGTACAGACATTGGAGTAGTACAAAGGAAACCTAAGAAGAGGAACTAAAAGGATCAATATCCTAAGTTAGTAGATAGACAACAATTTCTGGGTCAGGCTGCTTGTGACAAAAGCCATAGTTTAATGTTTTACAAACTAATATTAGTATCTTGTGTTCTGAGGTACTTGGGTAAATTATTCCATACCAGTCTAGCTTGTCTAGTGCCACTGCACTGTGTTGTATATAAACTGTGAGAGTATGGCAGGTTAATTGAATCAACATCTCCAGGGATGGGTGACTCTGACATAATGTTCTGATGTCATGTTAATTAATCACATGCAATTTTAACCTTTTACAGTGTTCTCAGATCTGTAGGGATTCCCATATTTTTCAGGATTTGGGGGTTAAAAATGGGACATGGGAAGGAAAACTGTATTTATTAATTTATACAGTGAAATGCCACCCAAGATTTAAAGCCCAGATGAAATGGTCATCAAGAGTCTCAGAGGATCCTTTAGATAGCTGCCAGAGGTGAGAGTTCAGCAGGCTAAGCATTTATTGGTTCAGAGACTTCACATATGCACTAATCACATGCTCTCTGTAGTCTCTGATAGGCTGATTTAAAATTTCTGTATTGCTGCTGAGGATAAAATTTGATTGTCTGCTTCCCATCCTTGTTTCATGTGCCCTACAATTGTGATGAGGACTCTATCATGCCAGTCCAAGAGACTCAAGAGCCATGTGTTTTCTGTGTTTTTTTTCCAGTGTTCCATTTTGCTTGGACTGTCTGTGACTAGCCACAATCCTGGGAATCAGCAAACCTTAGTTGAGGAGCCATGCATTATCTACTCAATCTGAAAAGCAGCTAGCAAAGCTAAAAGTCTGCCTTCACTATAGATCAGAGGGTGTGGGTGCCACTAGACACCTGGGAAACTTTTAATTCATATGGGGCTGGTGATGGGAGGGAAGACTAGACACCAGAGAATCTTAAAACATTTATGGAGCTTGTGATTGGTGGGTGGGGGTACCACTAGACACCAGGGAAACTTTCAGTTGTTATGGGCTATCAACCAGAGTGTGGGGGTTGCCACTATAGATACTACGAAAAGTTTATTTTTATATCTTTACTGCAGAATAATTACATGACTTAAGGATCAATTCAGCAGTTCATGTGTATTATTCTGTAGTTCAGCAAGAAATGTCTGCAGAATAGGACAAACATTTACCAAACACATTCAGAAGATTTCATTTTTGCCAAAGGTGAAAGTTGGAGAACTTTCATGAAAGTCCTGCTCACACAGCATTCACAGCTTTCACCCAGCACAAATAAAAGATGCACAAATAGCATTTGTACATGTGCTGGAGAAATTCCTTTTATTTATTTGCAAAAACTTTGTTTACAGGCTTTACCTTTAATCATTGGAAAGACTGGTAGATTTGTGATTACTAATTGTGAGTGTAGTTCATGAAATACTAAGTGCAATATGCTGTTAATTCATATATTCCCTCCCCCATTATGCTTTTTGGATACCATGAATTGCATTATAATAACTGAGTATTTTGTTTTTCCATAGGGAAACCTGGTTTTGATTTGCCAGTTGGTTATAATGGCAAATATGTGCTGGTTTTTCTTTGTTCCACAAATGCACACACTTGTCTCTCCGCTTCAGTCCAACTATGGCTACCAGTATGGAGATCAATTTGTATTAATATAATTAATGTGGTGGAAAAAAAAACACTTTGCAGCAATTATATGAAACAAGACATGGAACATTGTGTAAAGTTTGAATTTTACACACACCGTCAGTGTTGGATTCTTCACGTTTGGCATTTATGTAGCATCAAACACCTCAGGTGTGTGTAAAATTCTCATTATACACATTACCCCATATACTGTATTCTATATATTATGTTTTTTTTCCATGAATCGATGATGTGGGCCTGTCATATCCTATGCTGCTCTGATCACACTTGACATCAAATTCTATGTTTCTATGGCAAGTTCATTTACTAACTTGCTGTATTTCTCCTGACCTTTGTCATCAATGTGCAGTGGAATGCAGATGTTTTGCATCAGTACTCAGTTCCAGTTTGGACAAGAACACAAATGTCTAAGGTGGACGGTAGTGGGCTCTGCAGCCAGTGTGCACTGACCCAGTCAAGTAAATTTATGTCTTTTGGGTCATCACATAGGAGACAGTCCTTAGAAGGTATACTGGAAGTTTATCACAACATTTAAAAAATAAAGGCTTGGGAGGCATTGGAAGGCTGTGCTCCCTCATGAAAGACCTCTCATATTGGCTCAGTTAAAAAAAATAAAAAAGGTTAACTTACCAGATACAAAATAAGTCTTTGCCAGATACAAAATGAGTCCTGTGTGACTCCTGGCTCATGGATTTAGGAACTGCAGCAGCACTTGCCAAAGGGTTTCTGGCTCCATGCTGGTCTTTTTTTGGAGGGGGTGGGGAGGACATTGAGGAAGAGACTTGAGGATAGATTCACTTGGACTATCAGGGTTAAAAAAGGCCTTTTCTGTGTTAGGAGGGTCCCATAGGACATGACCAGACCATGACATTGATTAATTATTTTAGTAAATATGAAGAGACGAGTGAAGGCCCCTGCTGCAGTATGGACTGGTTTCTCCTATATAGAATTTCTTTGATATTGGGCTGCGGGAAACTGGGTCCTGCCAAAGTTCTTAGGATGCAGGTTATGAATCCTGATGAGTGTGATGGGGTGTAGGAGATTGGTGGTGGATGGTGAATTAACATGGGGTCTCTTATTTTATTTGCCATGAAACTTAAAGATTTCATTGGGATTGGAACTGGGGGGAGAATGGGGACAAGATAGGTGCACAATATCAAAAAAGGGAGTTAAAAAGTGGTGAACACGCAATATGCTGTAAGTATATATCAGTTTACATAAACTACAGTCTGGTGTACTGCTTACAGAAGATCCAATGTGAACAAGCTTTGGTCAGAGTCAATAAGTCTTCAAAGTAATGTTGGATAGGGTGAGAAAGATGAGCAAAACACCTGGAAAAAAGTAATGGACAGAGAAATGCCCAGAAAACTGTGTATCCCCTTGCAGATAAATAATATAATGCCACTCTGCTTAGTCCCAGCTCTGGTATAGACAAACTAGTGTGTGTGTGTGATCTTTTGTTATAGGGTCCCAGGGTGTGGTGTTATGGTGTCAGTGATCCCTGTTGCCCCTGATCTGTAGTGCAAAGGTGACTGGTGCTGGTGCAGTACTGGTCAATATGGTGTAAGGCATGCACTCTCCTGGATTAGATGTCATCCAATACCACTAGATGCATTTAGGTGGCCAGGCTTTTACATACAAGTTCTGTTAAATGTCTTATAGTTGCGTGGTAGCACCACTATAGTTAGGGTTGATCAGTTAAACCCCAATTTTTGCATTTCAATAACTTTTCAACTGTTCAATGGATTTGCACAAAAGTTTGGATGCTTGGTGCTGTGGGGCAGTTCTCTTGATGTGCCCGGTTTTATTCCAGTCAGATCAACAGATTCAGAACTGTGAATATTGATAATATGCTGATAAGTATCTTCTTGCTCAGTGTACCTTTCCTGGTAAAACAACTTCAATAAATAAATAAAATCGATACACTTCCTCCACTCTTCGTCCTCCGAAGCTACACCAAAAATACAGAAACATGTTACTCTTCCTGGGATAATGGCTGATATACCTGCAAAAATCTGTTCACAGAATGTAAATGGCCTACATTCCCCTATCAAGCAATATAAAGTAATGCGTCATCTGAGTAAACAAGAGGCGGACATCTATTTCCTTCAGGAATCCCATCTCTCTGCAGTAGAACATTTAAAACTACACTGGGGGGGGATGTTATCAAGTATATGCATCTTCCCACTTGAGTGGTCATAAAAGGGGTACTGTCATTTTAATTCCCACCACAACCCCGATTGAAATACAAGACACCTACATAGATCCCCACGGTCGGTATGTGACTGTAACAAGTGTTCTTTTTTCACAAACGGTTACCTTGATAAACATATACCTTCCACCTCAAACCTCACTTGCAGCTGTGAAGAGATTTTTGCAAAAGGTATTAGAAAAGCTTAAAGGAATTCTTATAATGGGAGGTGATTTAAACATAACTTTCAATCCTCATTTAGACTCATCGAATCCAAAACCACAGAGGCTAACCAGGGCAGCAAAATATTTAAAAGATAATTTATCTTTTATGGGAATAGAAGATGTATGGAGAAAGATATTTCCTTCTAACCCAGGATTTACCTTTTTTTCCGGGAGACATAAAACATACTCTCGACTTGACTATTTTCTCATTACGGAAGAGCATCTAGCCCTAGTACAGGATATACAAATAGATCCCAGACTTCTTTCAGACCATAACCCTTTAATTCTTAAAGTTAATTTGGGAAAACAGAAAAAAACAAAACTGTGGAGAATGAATAATTCTTTATTACAAGACCAAAAATTCGTGGAACATTTTACAAAACGTATCCCCCAAATAATCCAAGATAATTAAACCCCTGAGGTATCTGCTGCAATCCAATGGGACACCCTGAAGGTGGTTCTTCATGGTGAAATCTTGTCATACGCATCCTATAAACAAAAAAAACACAAACAAAATTGAAGTCCCTAATAGAATTACTATCATCATACCAACTATTATATAGAGAAGGGGATAGAGTTCTTGCAGCTAAGAAAAAGGCCCTGAAGCAAGATATCCAAGAAGTAATGGACTATAAGACTCTACAGAGTTTGGCCTATCTTCGACAATCTACATATGAGGGTGGGGCGAGGGAAGCTAAACTACTGGCAAGAAAATTAAGGGCAAGAAAAAGGGCATCCACAATTTTAAAAATAAAATCCCCAACCACAAATCTCCTCTCCTACAAAGAAGAACATATTAAATGGACATTTCAACAATTCTATGAAACTCTTTATACCGCCCCCTCCCCACCAGGACCAGAGAGAATGAACTGCAGTCTTTTTTGAAAACCTTAAGTTACCCAAGCTGACAGATCCTATGAAGAGAAAACTGGAGCAACCTATAAGTCAGAAAGAAATCCATTACCAAATAAAACAATTAAAACCCTTAAAATGTCCAGGGCCAGATGGATTTGGTTCAGAATGGTATAAGGCCTTTTTCCCCCAGCTTCTTCCAAGTCTATTATCAACATTTAGAAAGGTGAAAAGAGGGGAACCTCCTACCCCCTCTTGGAACTATGCAGTTCTTTCCCCAATTTTAAAACCAGATAAAGATCCATATCTTCCCTCATCATATCATCCGATTTCTATTCTAAATGTAGATTATAAAATATTCACGGGCATTTGGGCCAAAAGACTAGAAACGGTTCTTATTACATTAATACACCAAGATCAATCGGGTTTCATAAAACAAAGAAATACTTCTGACAATCTACGCCAACTGGCACTCCTCTTAGAATACATTAATACCAGAAAAATTCCATCCATTATCCTTAGCCTAGACACTGATAAAGTGTTCAATAGGGTGAGCTGGGAATATTTGTGGATTACCCTATCAAATTTCTCTTTCCCTGAAGCTGTCATTGACTGTATAAAAAATTTATATGAGAATGCTAATGCTTATATTCGGATGAATGGTGCATTAACCCAACCAATCCAAATCCAGAGGGGAACGAGACAGAGATGCCCACTGTCTCCATTACTATTTGCCATCTATCTAGAACCATTGGCTTAAATGATTAGAAAAAATATGGAGATAGAGGGGGTCCCTGTAGGTCAAAGAGAGTACAAGATAGCCTTATTTGCAGATGATATCCCCGGAGAAGTCTTTGCCGGCTCTCTGGCAAACATTAGAGAATTTTAGAGAAATAGCAGGATTTCAACTAAATATAACTAAAACAGACCTGATGCCCTTATTTTTTGTTCCATCTCAAGGTTTAAAAGATAAATACCCTATTAAATGGCATAAAACAAAATGTAAATACTTAGGTATAATAATCCCTAAAAATTTGGAGATGCTAGAATTACTGAACTATGAGCCCTTATCTAATCAAATGCAAAAAGATTTATCCACATGGTCATTATTACCACTCTCCTTTTTTCAAAGAACAGAGACTATCCGTATGATAATCCTTCCTAAGTTATTATATCTTTTTCAGAATTTACCCACCCTACCGTCAAACTTTTACTTTAAATCATGGGACAAGCTAATATCAAATTTTATTTGGACTGGCCAAAGACCAAGAATAAGGCTATCACTTCTTCAACTCCCAGGTTCAGCAGGTGGAGTAAACTTGCCGAATTTAAGATTATATGCTCAGGCGTCACTTTTGAGAATTCTCTCTTTGTGGCTCACAACTACCTACCAATCCCCTTGGAAAGATTTGGAGTTTGCTATGAATGACCTCTAAGATACAATAAAGATCACCATGACCTCAATTGCAAATCTGCTCCTACTCCAAGTCTTTACTGGATATACAGCTCATATATTAAAAATATGGTATAAAATAAAAAGACGCAAGGCTTTCAGAGAACTATTTTTTCACTACACCTTAATATCAGCAGATCCCCTCTTTATACCAGCACTTTTATACTATACATTCTCTAATTGGAGACAAGTAGGGTTGCAATTTTATAGACAGTTTCTGTCTCACACAGGGATTATACCATTTGAAAAACTTCAGACTCATTTCAGTCTATCGGAAAGAGATGTTTTCAGATACAACCAAGTCAAGAACTATTTACTATGACAAAGAGAGGCAGAGGCCAAGTTACTTGCCCCCCTTCCCTTGGCTTGAAGGTACATTGAAGACCATATCAAAGGCAAGTTGTGGCCCCACCAGATAGGCTTCTTATATAAAATCCTGAGAGAGGGAATGGGAGATTCCACTATCTCAATATTAAATAGTTGGAATAGAGATCTGGAGATGGAAATACAGGAACAGGAATGGCTTAGGGCATCTACTCAGGCATACAAGATTACTCATGCAACTAGATGGCATGAATTTGCATGGAAATGTAGAAGCCGTTTCTTCCGTACTCCAGCAGTACAAGCTAAATATCAGGCTCAACCGGTTGGGGAGTGTTGGAGAAAGTGCCATTGCAAATTGGCCGACCAAGGCCATATTTTTTTGGTCATGTCCCTTACTGATGCCATACTGGTATACAATGCAAAAAGAACTTTCGGAATGTCTAGGTGAGTCAGTAGAACTCACAGCAGAGATAGTGCTGCTTTCAATTTATCCGGCTCACAATCCCTCATGGCATCGGACCTTGTTTACGATTTTAATATTAGCAGCTAAAAAAGCTATAACAAAAAGATGGTACTCTCCAACTATCCCATCGGTACATGAATGGAAGAGACTGGTGGCAGGTATTTATCAGATGGAAACTTTAACAGCTAATAATAAGCAACTGTTAATAGAGCCTTTATGGAGACCATGGATATTCTATTGTATACAAAATGAAGTGGATATCAGGTATTGAGGCTATTTATATATTTTGACAGATGAGACGGATATAGGAGGAAAGCCAGAGTTTTGAAAGGAGAGGAACAGGGGTCGTAGGCTGTACCCTTATGGAAGGTTACAAAACAAAAAGGTTGGAGGTCTCTTTGCCCTAATAAAATATTAAAGTATGGTACAGTAACATAAAATGGTATCTAGAAGTATGATCTATGCTTGTAATAAGATCACTTTGATAAGCATGTAATTAACTGTACAAAATGAAATAACCAACAATCAATAAAAAGAAAATATAAAAAAGAAATAAAAAAAAAAATAAGATAAATTGTCATTTTTTGTTGCTTTTTTTTGCCATTGTGTAATGCACACAGAGTTTCAAATTTTGGTCTGAAGTGTTCAGCGTTGAAAGGCTTGGCCATCAGAAGTGCCTTTCACTGCACTGGTGAAAAAATATTAATAAATTCCAAAGTTTATAAATTTTAAAAGTTTGGTTTCTGAGCCTGCTTAGTCAGCACTTCAAAATAGCTGTAAACATTATTCATGAGCTATAAAGTGACTTTAGACATTCAACCCAGGATGCCTGGAGTCACCTCATAGCTCATGAATACTTATAATGAGATAATCTGCAAACCTGCGTTTTTTTTAATTGAGGGAACTAAAAAAATCGAGTGAACTCTTCAAGCTAACCCTCCTTGGGAAGCTTGGTCAGTTCAAAATCACTGCTTGGATCTTCATTTTGGTTTCATTTTTTCTCATTGCAAGAAGAACAGTTCCTTATGTGCCCCACATTTTCAAAAATGTCAGTGGAAGCAATGTTCATGAATAATCATGAGCTTATTTGCATACCTTTTTCAAATTAAGGCAATTAGAAAATCTGGCTAGATATTTCTGTACTTACTACAGAAACAGAAGACTACGTTGCTCAGTAAAGAAACTGTGTAAACTATACACTGTTTGCACAATGTTTCATTTGAAATTAAAAACATCTGCGATCTTATATTGTTGTAACCATTACAAAAATAGGAAACTGTGCCTCCCAGTGAGAAAAATAAAAGACAAATTCATATTGCACCCACAATGCTTATTACTGTATGTACATCAACCTATTAGGTGCTATAATGCTGTCATCATTCCTAAAATAAAAGACTTCACCTCTGAGTTTGAAAAACTTAAGTAAATGTTATAGTCTACTAGGCATTCCTCATTGCTGTTTATAAATCAACCTGTTAGCGGTTAAACTATCGCAACCATTACTAAAATAAGAGTTAGCTGATTTAACAAAAATGGACTACTTCATGTCCAAATGCAGTTACAGATAGAATAATAGACAGGACTGTGAATTGCAAGAGTATAATTTCGTTTAAACGTTTCCATGTCAACAAAACCTGGATATGGTATTATAGCCAAGTAATCATAGTCCCCTATCTGTTATTTGTTTGTAATATATGGATTCAATGAGATTTCATTCTCCTGCAGAAAAGTTTCTTAGGCAGTAAAGTGCCTATGGAGGTCTCTTTAAGTCAAGCTGCTTGGCAGATGTTGCTATTGACATCAGAACATCACAAAGCATCAGCAGCACACAGCGTGTTTTTCTATTGGTGCTAAGTGTGTTTTTTTAAAAATAATTAATATGAGAAAATAGTGATATCTCTTTGTGAACTGTCTGAATGAGAGAGTGGTCAGGTTATCAGGTCGGCAGGAACTGAAATGAGCAGTAGACACAGCATTTGCACTTTGCCACTGCTATGTGGGACTCCAGGTGAGATTTTGTTTGTTTTCGGTGGGCAGTGAATCAGATTTTGCTATATGTGGCAGTTACCACTGCCAGCCATCTGTGCACAGTTCGGGTGTGCCCATTAATGGGGCATCACAAGTCTAAATTTTCCTTCCCTTCCCCGAGGGCTGCCCCTCCCTTGACTTTGAATGTTTAGTTTGTGAGGCTTGGGGGTGCAGCCCCCTACATATAACAGGGTCAGCAAAATGAAATTCCAGTGCTTAACGATGGAATCACTTGGATGGGAATGTTTCAAGGGTGGAACCGGCAGTTACAAGGAAAGCCGACTCTCACTGTTCACAAGACAGTCACACAGTTGCTCTCAGCAGTTTTTTTGATAATACTATTATACAGAACTCTGAACAATAGTATTATGGGCTCTGAACGATAGTATTATGGCTCAGAATTGATGGTATTATCACTTTCGAACAGTGATATTACTGTGACTGTTTTGAATTTTTTTCCACTCGAGAGGGCGCAATCTTAGACCTGGTTCTCTCAAATGAAGATGGAGAGAGGATCACAGATGTAGAAGTGGGCAGCCATCTGGGAACTAGTGACCATAGAACAGTATAGTTCGCAATAAACACAGCAATAGAGTCAAGCCATACAAAGGCAAAAGTACTGGACTTCAGGAGGGCTGACTTTTCCAAAATAGGTGAGTGCCTAAGGAATGCACTAGCAAATGGGCAGGAAGGAGGGGTGGAACAACAATGGGGAATAATAAAAACTGCCATCACAGAGTTAACAAGCGTTTGTGTGAAGCAAATAAACAAAACAAAACGATGTAAGAAACCACTATGGTTCTCAAAGGAGGTGGCAGTGAAGGTTCAGGAGAAAAAGAAAGCATTCAGACAGTACAAGAAATCACAGAAGGAGCAGGACAGAGAATTGTATCCTTTAGAGCAAAAGGATCTGGGAAGGCAGTCAGAACAGCAAAGGTCCGAACCGAGGAAAGATAGCCAACTCAGTTAAGAAGGGGGATAAAACCTCTTTTAGGTACATCAGGGAGCGAAGGAAGACCAAGAGAGGGATAGTGAGGCTTAATAAAGGGGAAGGGGTGGGCAGAGGGTGATGGTGAAAAGGCAGATATACTAAACAAATATTTTTGCTCAGTATTTACAAATGAAGAGGGGGAGGTTCCTAAAACAAACAATAGAAACACTCTGGATACAAAAGTTGATACCAGCCAATTTATAGAAGAAAGGGTTTTGAAATAACTCTTAAAACTGAAGGTGGACAAAGCAATGGGGCCTGATGGGATTCATCCCAGAATTCTAAAAGAACGAAGGGTAGAACTAGTGACACCACTGACTACCCTCTTTAACAAATCATGGGAGGATGGGGTGGTACCCGAGGACTGGAGGAGGGCAGATGTGATTCCCCTTCACAAAAGTGGGAGCAGAGCAGAAGCAGGAAACTACAGACCTGTGAGTTTAATCTCAGTGATAGGGAAAATGATGGAATCACTTTTGAAGGAAAGAATTGTCAAGTACCTAGAGGCCAGAGGGGCACAGGACCCAAGGCAGCATGGATTCACGATGGGAAGGTCATGTCAGACGAATCTAATAGATTTCTTTGACTGGGTGACCAAAGTAGTAGATCGGGGGGGGTGTGGACATGGCCTACCTAGACTTTAGCAAGGCATTTGCCTCAGTCCCACAACAAATATTAATATACAAGTTAGCCAGCCTGGGAGTGGGTCCCAAGATGATAACCTGGGTAAAGAATTGGCTAGAGAATAAGACACAGAGGGTAATACTAAATTGAGTCCACTCTGGAGAAAGGGGGGTTACTAGTGGGATACCACAGGGTTCAGTATTAGGACTGGTCCTCTTCAATGTCTTTATAAGCGACATTGCAGAGGGACTGGAAGGAAAAGTATGTCTCTTTGCAGATGACACAAAGATCTGCAACAGAGTTGATGCACAAGGTGGGGTGGAAAGGATGAGAAGGGACTTGGCAAGGTTAGAGGAATGGTCAAATGTATGGCAGCTTAGATTCAATGC
Source organism: Neoceratodus forsteri (assembly GCA_016271365.2). Taxonomy (NCBI): domain Eukaryota; kingdom Metazoa; phylum Chordata; order Ceratodontiformes; family Ceratodontidae; genus Neoceratodus; species Neoceratodus forsteri. Next base: position 742,088,855 of record CM028133.1, on the reverse strand, counting down.
TAAGAAGTTCAATGTAATGCACCTGGGAACCAAAAACCCAGGGGAAGAGTGCACAATGAGGGGTGAGATACTAACAACAACAAACATGGAAAGGGACCTGGGAGTAGTCATATCAGATGACTTAAAGGTGGGCAAGCAATGTGAAAGGGCAGTAAGGAGGGCTGGGAGGATACTGGGATGCATAGGGAGAGGCATCAACAGTAGAACACAGGAAGTTGTTATCCCTCTGTACAGACAGCTGGTGAAACCCCATCTGGAGTACTGTGTGCAGTTCTGGAGACCCAAACTCCTCAAGGACATAGACAAGATGGAAGCGATCCAGAGGAGGGCAACTAAAATGGTGCAGGATCTGCACCAGAAGACATATGAAGAGAGACTAAGGGAGCTTAATATGCATAGCTTTGAGGAAAGGAGGGAGGGGGGGACATGATAAAAACTTTGAAGTACCTCAAGGGAATCAACAAAGTTCAAGAGGGTAGCATCTTTCAAAAAAAGAGGTGTGCAAGAGCAAGAGGGCACAATTTGAAGATGGTGGGGAGGCTCAGAGGTAATGTAAGGAAGTATTTTTTCACAGAGAGGGTTGTGGATGCATGGAATGGCCTTCCAGAGGAGGTTGTGGAGTCAAAAACAGTGGTTGAATTCAAGCATGCATGGGACAGTCATAAGGCAATTCTAGGGGGTTGGGGTAGAAGGAAGTAGGCTGCTGGTTAACTAGGATCTGCAGCTTATCCATTAGGTAGGGAAATGGGCAGACTGGGTGGGCCAAGCTGTCCTTATCTGCCATCAAATTCTATGTTTCCATGTTCTATGTTTCTACGTATGCTTTACTGGGGTATTATTTTGAACTATCCATATATTATAATAATAAATTGTGTAAAGAATAAAGAATGGGGGCATACACAATGATCCTGCATTTCAATTGAGGGGTTGAGATGCAGTGTATGGACCTTGAGAGTGAAGCTCAAATGTCCATGCTGGTAACTCAACCCTGAGAAGATGGAAAAGCAAGGTGAGTTGAATATGGCTGCGGGGGTCTTGTAAAAATCCACCAGTTGCTATGGCACCATTCTTTGGGAATCAGAATGTACAGGCCCGACTCAGGTCAGGTCATGAGAGTCGGCGGGGGAGAAGGTCGGGCGTCCATAGACAGCTCCACCTTCTCCAGGGGAGGGTGGGATGCAAGCCGGGCACCTGCTGGCCCCTGGCAGAGGCCAGGAGCATAGCAGGGCATCAGGGCTCTAATTTCTGGGGGAGTGACAGATGTCAGAGCTCGCCTTGACATCAGGTACATCACTGTCCACGGGGAGAAAACCAAGGAAAAAATGGCTCCCTGGCCAGCTAGATGATGGCTCTCTGGTCCCCTTGCTGCCGTCACGGCTCCATGATCTCCCACCTCAGTAACACCTGGGTGACCCCCACCGGTGTCTTCCCTCTCGGAGGAGGATCCACCCCTGGAAGGTAGGACCCTGGTAGCTACCTCCAGGGGTTGCAATCTGGAGGTAAGGGTAGGTGGTGGAGATGTATGGACAAACGATATGGGACCTTGGGGGCTGAAGGAACTGCTGACCAGCAGCGAGCAGAGGAGAAAAAAAAATGTACTTGAAAGCAGTTTTTTGATTTTTTTTAAATGTTTACAGTTTTAACAATTTTTCCTAAATGTTATAATTTATAGAGTAACTCTTGTGAAATTAAGAAACTGCTCTACAGATGGCAGTAGAGATCAGTTCTATCCTGGGTAAGTGCATAATTTATAATGGAACTCTTGTAATTCAGCAACTGCCCTACAGATGGCTATAGTGAACGTTAAATGTTGTACTTTAATATCTTTCCAACCGTTGAACAGATTTGCATGAAATTTTGCAGGTGTGTTGTCATTTGGTGGATCTTTTGATTTGCCAAGATTTGTTCTGTTGGATGTATGGATTCCAAGATGCGGATAGCCAAAAAACATAACAAAATTGCTGTTTTTTGCTTTTCTGGGGGCATCGCCTTATGAGCAGATGGATTGGAATTCTGGTCTGACATTTTCAGGATAGAAAGGGCTTGGCTTGGAGGTATCCCTTTCTCTGTTTTGGTGAAAAATATGAATCTGTTTCAAAGTTATTATTAGGTATGTGAAAGTCTCACCACAACACTGCCCCTGACATGCACTATTGCTTAAATGGAACTCGTGTATAATTCAGTGACAGCCCTACAGATGGCAGGAGGGATCAGGTCTAGCCGAGTAAATGTATAATTTATAATATAACTCGTGTAATTGAGTGACTGCCCTATAGATGGCAGGAAAAATCTGTTCTAGCCATGATCCAGCAGGCTTCCTATACCTGTCTCACACCACAAGTCCAGTGACCGAGAGAACACCCAGAGCCCTCCTGCCCCAAACAGAGACAGTATAGGATGCTGCACAGCAGGCTTCTTACCTGTCCTACATCACAAGTCCAGTGACCAAGAGAACACTCAGAGCCCTCTCACCCCAAACATAGACAGCATAGGAGGTTGCACAGCAGGTTCCCTACCTGGCCAACACCACAAGTCCAGTGATTGGGAGAACACTCGGAGCCCTTCCGCCCCAAAACGGAGACAGCATAGGAAGCTGCACAGGTACTTTACCAGGGAATTAAACTATTGTGGACCCAGTTCTGAGTGTTTGTTGACTCTGCTGGCTAACACCTTAAGACTTTATATTTTAGTATCACCAAACCTTGCTGATTATTTTTTTTACAAGTTTGTTCATTTGGACCTGCCTGTCATTTTCACCAGTTATTACCATTACTTTAAGTAGCCCATCTAATCATTGCACTATTTTTTCCAAGTCAGTATTTGATGCTGTTTAGCCACAAGATTGTTGACTGTGCATTAATTTGGTCTTTATTCACTTACTTTCTCTCCATTTCCTGGTGATAATTTTCCAGTTTGGGTGCCATTCTGTCTGTCTGTGGGACCACACATGCACAGTTCATCTCCCCATCTCCTTTCTTTCTTTCCCCCTCTGGTCCTTTGTCTGCCTCTTCCATTCCTCAGTAATTTCATTTGCTATCTCTTTTATCCATCAGGCTCTGAACCTGTCTTGCACCACAAGCCCAGCAACCAGGAGAACACTCGGAGCCCTCCTGCCCCAAATGGAGAAAGCATAGGAAGCTGCACAGGTACTTTACCAAGTTAGCCCCTTGCCACTACGCAGCGACTGCCCCCTCCCACCCACATCCACCCTTGGCCATCATTTTTTTATGTGCTCAGGGCAGTCACATGACAGATCACATGACAGCACACCACTTTCCCATTAGTCCCTTATACTGACTGACCACTAGGAGTCACTATTAATACCTCTTTCTCCTTCCTTCCCTCCCTCCTCCTCTGTAGCAACTTGCAGACCCAATACTCACCTCTGCCCTCTTCAGTTTACCTCCAATATCCCACCTTCCTCAAGTTTTTCATCAATGCTACTGCCCTGGATTTGAACTCTGCACCCTCTGCACCAAAGACAGTGACCCTAACCTCTGCACTACCTGGGATCAGCTATTTCTATATGCCTTTAGCTATCTTTTAGCCATCCTATAAAAAACTATAGAATACTCCTCCTCACACCCCCTCACTAGTCATTTTACTCTCTCCCTCTGCCCTCTTTTCTCATGCCATGGTGCTTTTTTCCCTTCTCCAGTCACTCCTGCATTCCCTCCTCCTGCCTCCACCCACCATCGGTCAACTCACTATGCCCCCTTGACCAACCTCCTTGCCTTTGGAAGTCCTCTTTCCTGGCCATTTTACCCTTACACTATCCTCCAAACATTCCAACTGCCCCAGACCCTCTGTCTAACACACTCCAGATGACTCAATGCACCCCTCTCCCCAGTACTGCCCCGGTTTCTTCATCACTATAATTAAACATTCCAGAGCTAGAATACCCAAGCCATTACCTCTCTTCACAAGGTTTTCCAGAACCCTCATCCTCTTTTTACTCCTTTCCAGAAGCATCCACCCCAACCCCTGGCCTGTAAACCCCATTACTGCCACCTCTCAGCCTCTCTTTCTCTCTCTCTCTCTAATAAAGAGAAAGACATCAGCTTAGTCCATCTCAGCCTACAGAGTCTCCCAGTTAAAATAGATGCGTTCCAAGCTTGAGTAGCTATGAATGATTCTGACTTTATCTCACTGTCTGAATTTTGGCTTTCCCACAAGATCCCTGATGGGAAGATTGAGCTCAGCAGCTACACCTCTGTTAGAAAAGACAGACAGAGAAAAAAAGGAGGTGGTTGTGTGTTCTACATTTTGAACAAGTTCTCCTCTACTGAATGTAATCCCAGGGCTGAGTTCACCTTCTTCAAAAACTCTCTCTGTTCACCTCTTCCTAGGTCCAAATAAAACCTTCACCCTACCCACCACCTATCTCCCTCTTGGTGCCCCGATTTCTGACCTGGAGTAACTTCTAGCCCTTTAACACTCCCTCTCACTCAATAAAGAGTGAATTCTCCTTGGGGACTTTAACATTAACTAAGTCTCCAACCAAGCCGACAACGCTAAGTCCTGTATTGCCAATCTAGGTCTGCACAAACTTACAGATTCATCCACTAGATTTAATTATAAAACCAGAACTCAAACACTAATAGACTGAATCATAGTCTTGCACCCCATCCACATCACTGACTCTGGAGTTCTGCCGGACTGTATTAGTGACTATTGTGCGATCTACTGCCTTTGTTCTGCCCTACTACCCAAACACCCCCCTAAGTTTATTTACACCATGAGATTGACTGACCACAGTATTAAGTTAATTAATCATGATCTCAGTCTAGTTGACTGGTCCTTCACCACTGTGCCATGTGACTGTGACTCTGTCCTCAAAATATTCTCTAGTATTCTCGTTGGTGTCTGAGATAAACATGCTTCTCTCAAAAAAATAAGAATCAGGGGTCATATCAGAGAATGAGTCACTCCCGAGATTGTCAAGATGATGAGGACTAGGGACAAAGTGTGGGCCCGATACTCTAAGCACTGGGACCTTGCCCAGCTCTGCCTCTACAAGTCTCTTCAAAAAAAGTGCAAGTCTTCTATAAGAAAAGCAAAAATGGACTTTCTCCATAATAATCAACTTGGTGAAACCTCATGTCACCGCCAGCTGTGGGGAACTCTAAACTCGCTACTCAGCAAAAAACTAAAACTATTGAATCCATTTCATTGTTCAATGACAGGAGACAGACACATGACTCTACCAATGTGACAAACATTTTCAACTCTTTTTTAGGTTACCTCAAAAAATACAAACCTCCCCCCCCCTCTCATCAGCTCACCTCCCCACCCCACTCCAAAACTATGCCCTGGTCTTTCCCCAGTGTCTATTTCAAGGCCATAAAACCCACAGACATCATTAATCTTATTCATAGGAACCACAGAAACATAGAAACATTGAAGTTGACAGCAGAGAAGGACCGCAAGGCCCATCCAGTCTGCCCATTTCTTTTTCTACCTTATAAATGTGCCATCGGCCTTTGCTCTGTCACTGGCCTATCTATTCATAGTCATTTGTATTGCTCCCTTTATGCCTATCCCATGCCTGTTTGAAGCCCTGCACTGTATTCATAGCCACCACTTCTTGTGGTAAGCCATTCCATGCATCCACCACCCTTTCTGTGAAAAAGAATTTCCTCACATTTCCCCTTAATCGGCCCCCCTCTGATCTCATGCTGTGTCCTCTTGTCCTGCTATTTTTTCTTATATTTAAACATGTTAGACTCTTTCACCTTGTTAATACCCTTAAGGTGTTTGAATGCCTCAATCATATCACCTCTCTCCCTCCTTTGCTCAAGGGTATACATATTGAGCTCTGTTAATCTGTCCTCAAATGTCTTCTGATGCAGTCCCTGCACCATTTTGGTTGCCCTTCTCTGGTCTGCCTCAATTTGGTTAATGTCCTTGTGAAGGTGTGGCCTCAAATACTGCATGCAGTACTCCAGATGGGGCCTAACCAGTGTCTTGTAAAGAGGAATTATTACCTCCCTCTTACGACTTGTTATAACCCCTACTAATACACCCTAACACCCACCTAGCCTTACCTACTGCTTTAGAGGTCTGCTTGGATATTTTCAGGTCATCAGTGATGATGATGTCCAAGTCTCTTTCTTCCTTTGTGACTGCTAGCAACTCCCCTCCCAGCCTATAGGTGGCTTCAGGGTTTCTCTTCCCTATGTGCATGATTTTGCACTTCTTTGTATTAAATCCCAGTTGCCACTCTTCTGACCATTGTGCTAGTTTATCCAGATCTCTTCTCATTCTGCCCACCCCATCTGGGTCATCTACTCTTGTTGCAGATCTTGGTGTCATCTGCAAACAGACAACCTACCCTCTAGTCCATCTGTAAGGTCACTAATGAAGATGTTGAAGAGGACTTGCCCCAGGACTGATCCCTGAGGTACCCCACTCGTGACTTGCATCTCTTCTGACTGCATACCATTTACCACTACTCTCTGTTTTCTGCCCGTCAACCAGTTTGCCACCCAGTTGACCAACTTCTGACCCACCCTGAGCCTACCCAGCTTATTTATCAATCTTCTATGTGGAGCAGTGTCAAAAGCTTTGCTGAAGTCAAGGTAGGCGACATCAACTGCTCCCCTGGTCCACCACTCTGGTTACCCAGTCAAAGAAATCTATGAATTAGTCTGACAGGACCTTCCTTTGTAAACCCATGCTGTCTTGGATCCTGTGCCCCTATGGATTCCAGGTGTTGCACTATCCTTTCCTTAAGGAGGCCCCATAATCTTGCCCACTACTGAGGTAAGACTGACTGGTCTATAGTTCCCCGCCTCCTCCCTGCTACCACTCTTGTGGGCGGGATCACATGAACCCTTCTCCAGTCTTCTGGGACCTCTCCTGTGCTCAGAGACTCACTAAACAGTTCTGCTAATGGCTCTGCTAGTTCCACCTTTAGCTCCTTAGGTACCCTGGGATGTATGCCATCAGGTCCCATTGCCTTATCCACCCTGGAGCTTAGCAAGCTCTGTAGGACCTTTCTTTTGTGAAGGGAGTAGTGTCACCTCCCTCCCCGTGTCCATGATGTTGAGCTGTGGGCCCTGCCCTACCTTCTCTTCAGTAAATACTGAGCAAAAGTATCTATTTAGATAGATGCTTTACAGGTCCCCTCCTCACATGCTCCCTTTCTCCATTAAGCTTTGCAATACCCCTCTGGACTTTCTCCTTTCACTAATGTATCTATAGAAAGTCTTGTCACCTTCTTTTACTGTTCGTGCTACTGTTTCCTCAGTTTGGGACTTTGCCTGCCTTACTGCCTTCCCTGCTTCCCTTAGGGCAGTTTGGTATGCCTCCTATCTTCATCCAGCTGTGTTCTCCTTATATTTCCTGAAGGCCAGCCTTTTGGCTCTGACCTTTTCTGCTACTGTATTTGAGAACCAAAGTGGTTTCCTTCTTCTTTGCACTTCCTTTTCTGTCTAACACAATGGGATGTTGCTTCAAGTATTGCATCCTTAATGCTTGCCCACTTTGCCTGTACCCCTCACCTGTGTTTCTTTTTTGCCAGGGCTAGCTTAACTCTGTTGGCCATCTTATCAAAGTCAGCTCCTCTGAAGTCCCATATTTTTGCCTTGGAATGGGATGATTTAGATGTAGTAGCCAAACTGAACCATACCATGTGATGGTCACTGGCCCCAGGTGACCTTCTACCTGGAGATCTGTGATCCCTTCCTGTTAGTCAGTACTAGATCTAGGATAGCCCTGTCTCTTGTGGGTTGCTGTACCAGTTGTTTGAGGCCCTCCCCTTGCAGGGAATCCACTATGAGTCTAGTTCTGGCAGATGTTCCTGCTGGTATTGACCAATCTGTATCCGGCATGTTGAAGTCTCCCATTATCAGAACCTCCTCTTTTGCTGTCATGTTTTGTATATCTTCTAACAGTAATGTGTCTATGTCCTCCCCCTGGTCTGGGGGCCTGTAGACAACCCCAAACTCATCAAAGGGGCCAATGGTATCAACTATAAAATCCTCAAACTATCCATCTGCCCACTAGTGGTCCCCATCACCTATCTACTTAACTGGTCTCTCAGCTCTAGCCAGTTCTCTAACACCTGGAAAATCACTGCTATTAAACCGTTATTTAAGTCCGGGTCCAGAAATGAAGTTGGGAACTATCATTCTGTTTCCCTACTCGATCCCCTCTCTAAAATATTTAAAAAACTCATGCACTCTCAACTACCACCTACCTTGACTCTAACAACCTACTTTCTGGTGCCCAGCATGGTTTCAGATAGGACATAGCACTGAAACATAACTGGCCAGGTTCTCTAGTGACATCATTAAGGCCAACTACAAGGGCAGTACATTGGGTCAGTCTTTGTGGATCTGACCAGGGTGTTTGACCTTGTGGATCATGCACACCTCTTTGGAATCCTCAAAGGCATTACATCTCTCAGAAAATGAATCAACTGAATTGGAAGCTACCTTTCAGGCAGATCCCATAAAACCACCATCAAAGGGTAATTTCTCAGCTGAATGTCTCAGCAAATATGGGTTCCCCAGAGCTACATCCTGGGCCCTCTTCTTTCCTCACTTTTCATGAATAACCTTTCATCTATCTGCCAAACTGTTGAACTTGCCCTTTGTGCCAGTAATGCAGCTCTCTACTGCAGTGATGCTAGCCCAGCCACCATGTTCATCAATCTAAAGTCTGATTTCAGGAAACTACACTCTTGGTTCTCCAGCAATGGTATGGTCCTCAATTCCAAGAAGACCAAGCTCATGATTTTCTTTGGCACCAGGAAAACTCCTGTCACTGGCCTGACACTGTTTGGCAACTTGGGTAACCTCACTGAACAAGTGACAAAAATCAAATTTGTTGGTCTCTACCTCGAACCCCACCACTCCTATAATATCCATATTAGCAAACTCATAAAAAGATCCATGTGAGGCTGGGTCTTCTATACCAGGTTAGAAAGTTCCTTATTCCCACAGTCAGGCTACGCCTAGCTAACTCTCTTCTCCTGCTTCTAAATGGCTATGGATCGATTGTCTACTCTCATCCCAGCTCTTCCTTTTTTTACACCAAACTTACTAACATACTAATTGCCAGCAGATTAGGCCTTATTGTCTATCGAGTCTGCTTGAACCTCAGATCCCTAGTTGGGTGCCAAGGCCCCCCGCCTTTTGTTCCAGAAACCCCTATCATCCATCCCCACCCCCCCAGGCCAGGCCATCATCTGCTACATCCACTTTCTGTGTCTGTCCCATCCTCTCTTGAAGCCCTCCACTGTGGATCTCTGAACCAGCTAGCCAGTAGTGCATTCCAAGGGTCCACCACCCTCTCAATGAAAAACCTCCTCCTCTTTTCCCCCCTCATGCTTCCACCTTCCAAATTCAAACCATGCCCTCTGGTGATACCTCCCTGCTTTAGTCTAAAGATCCCCTCCATGTTTACCCTATTTATTCCCTTGAGGTACTTGAAGACATCAATCATGTCCCCCCCGTCTCTCCTCTCCTCCAATGAAAACAGGCAGAGCTTCTCAAGTCTGTCCTCGTACGTCAAATCCCCTAGTCCTCGTATCATCCAAGTCTGTCCTCATACATCAAATCCCCTAGTCCTCGTATCATCTTAGTTGACCTCCTCTGTACCCTCTCCAGGAGCTGTATATACCTCTTCAAGTGTGGTCTCCAGTACTATACACAGTACTCAAGGTGTGGTCTAACCAGTCCATTGTACAGCAGCAGAATCACTTCCCTGCTCTTAGAGGTGATCCCCCTTACGATGCATCCAAACATCCTGTTTGCCTTGCTAGCCACTCTCCTGCACTGCTCAGAGTTATTCATATATGCATCCACCATGACCCCTGGGTCTTTTCCCCTATTGAGGCCTCCAGCACCTCCCCTCCCAGGGTGTACCAGTGTTTAGGGTTTCCCCACCCAAGATGTAACACCTTGCACTTGGTGATATTGAAATTTAATTTCCATGTGTGAACCCAGCTTTCCAGGGTGTCCGGGTCCCCTTGCAGGGTCAACCTCCCCCTTCCCCCTCAACTACTGCTCCATTTTGGAGTCATCAGTGAAGAGACTCATTTCACATCCATACCTACTACTGATGTCGTGTATGCATTAAACAGGATTGGACTCAGGACCGAACCCATGGGTCCCACTACCAACCTCTCTAGGGTTCGAGAGTTCCCCACTGACCACTACTCTCTGGGTGCATCCAGCTAGCTAGTTTTCAATCCATCTGACCATCAAAGGGCCTACTCCCAACCCCATCAGTTTCTCCACCAGACCACTGTGGGGGCAGAGTCAAATGCCTTGCTGAAGTCCAAGAATAATACATCCACAGGCTTTCCCCTGTCCAGTTCTGATGTTACCCATTCATAGAACTCCACAAGATTGGTTTGACATGATCTACCTGGCACAAACCCATGTTGCTGACTATCCAGACCTCCCACCTCCTCCAAGTACACCCCCAATTGTTCCTTTAGTATACTCTCCATTAATTTTCCCACCACTGAGGTCAAACTGATGGGTCTATAGTTACCTGGTACTTCCCTCGACCCCTCTTTATGGATTGGCACCACATGTGCCTCTTGCCAATCCCTAGGTACCCTCCCTGTCTCAAGCGACCTGTTGAAGAGCTCCGCCAGGAGTGCAGCCAGAATGTACGCCAATTTCCATAGTACTCTCGGATGAATGCCATCCAGCCCAGGAGATTTGTCTTTCTTTAGGGCATTGAGGGCTATCCACACCCTTTCGGTGGAGATAGCATCATCCGTCTCCTCCACCTTACTGGCCTTTTTATCCTTATCCTGATGTGACACCCCTGGGGTACCTCTACCTCCCGCTTAGATCCACATACAACAATATCTCTTGGTTTATCACAGGCCTCCCATGGAAAACCCACCACTGTACCCTATATTCCTCCCTCAACTGGCCCACCCCTGAAGGGAGGTTCCATTTTATTTATTTATTTATTTATGTCTTTGGTATCATCTCAAATTGCTCTCCTTCGTCCACAAAATAGACTTAATATCTAATACATCTAAAACTGCTGCAAGTCAGCATCAGCACTCTTTTCCAAAGCTCAGCCCCAGGGCGCTCGACTAGAGAAGCCTCACGTCTGGTTTTTGACACCTCTTTTTACTGGACCAAGCAAACTCAGAACTCTAGCACCTACATGGGTACTAAGTTGTACAATAAACTGCCCCCTGTAATTCAGGCCTGTTGATCCATTTATTCTTTCAACTCCTCCCTCAAGGATCACCTCCTCAGATCATCCACCTGTGGCTGTCCCAACCAGCCACCATGCTAAACCCTTTTAACACCTCCTTTTCTGCCCCTCAGGCCACTTCTACACCCTTCACCTCCTTTCTGTATCCTCTCCCTCCTCTAACCCCAACCCACTTCCCATACCCCTTTTACCTCACCCTTTTTACCACTACTCTCTCTTTGTCCACTTGCCCTTCTTCTTTTCCCCCCAGCCCCCTCCTGTTTTGGCTGCCTACCTCTCTTCAGATACCTCTTCCATGCTAGTCCCCAGAAATATCATCCTTGTTCCTCCTGTCCAGTACCATCTGGCCACCCTATACCAACCTGGTCTCCACCCCCCCAATCACTGCCATCCTCACCTCTCTCTTTTTCTTCCTCCTTTGGCCCATTCCTTGAATCAGAGTACCCTCCTTTTCCTCTGACCAGCAAAGCTCAGCCTCCATACCCTGTCTTCTCTAACACCCTCTCCCTGTATTCCTTGAATTGGAGAACTCCCCACTTTCCTCTGATCAGCCCAGTCCAGTCCAGTCTCTTTGCCTGCCCTCTCTGACACCTCTTCCCTATACACCTCCTAACATCCCCTAGCCTTGTGCCTGGGTCTCTTGCATTCCCTTATTATTCCCCTAATGCCACAAATTTTCCAAGCCTTGCACAATCCTCACTCCATGCATAGATACATAGATACATAAATACATAGACAGTGTCAGCAGATAAGGGCCTATGGCCCACCCAGTCTGCCCATTTGAGCTTGTAAGTTCAGTTTATGTTTTCCTAGAAGTCTGTCACCCCTTAACCCTGACCTCCAGAATTCCTTTATGTCTATCCCATGCATTCTTAAATCCCATGATTGTTTCAGCCCCCACCACTTCCTCTGCAGGGTGTTCCACTCATCCACCACCCGTTCTGTGAAGAAATTCTTCCTCACGTTTCCTCTGAATCGTCCTCCTTCCAACTTCATCCCATGACCTCTAGTCCTGGAATGTCTTTTTCATTTAAAAATAGTGTATTCCTGCACCCTGTTACTCCCTGTAAGATACTTGTATGTCTCTATCATATCCCCTCTCTTCCTCCTCTCCTCCAGGGAGTACATGTTCAGTTCCTTCAACCTGTCCTCATAGGACTTGTGATGCAATCCATGCACCATCTTTGTTGCCCTCCTCTGAACCTTCTCTACCCTGTCTATGTCCTTACGTAGGTAAGGTCTCCAGAACTGTAGACTGTATTCTAGGTGGGGCCTCACTAGTGTCTTGTATAGTGGAATTATGACCTCCCTTTTCCAGCTGGTGATGCCCCTGCCTATGCATCCCAGCATTCTATTTGCTTTACCTGCTGCCTTGTCACACTGTTTCTCTACCTTGAGGTCATCAGAGATGATAACCTCAAGATCCCTCTCCTGCTTGGTGCATGCTATATCCTCACCCCCCAACTGATATGTTGTGCCAGGGTTTTTGTGCCCCATATGCATTATCTAGCACTTCTTTGCATTGAATTTCAACTGCCAAACCTCTGACCATTCTTCAAGTTTCTGCAGGTCCCTTCTCATTCTGTCTACACCCTCTGGTGTGTCTACTCTGTTACAGAGCTTTGTGTCATCAGCGAACAGTGAAATTCTGCCTTTTAGGTCCTGCACAATGTCACTGATGAAGATGTTGAATAGGACTGGTCCCAGCACTGATCCCTGTGGTACCCTACTGGTCACTCTTCCCTCTAGAAACATAGAAACAGAAACATAGAATTTTACGGCAGACAAGGACCGCTTGGCCCACCTAGTCTGCCCATTTTCCTACCTAACAGGTAAGCTGCAGATCCTAGTTAACCAACAGCTTACTTTCTCCTACCCCCCCAACTAGGACTGCCTTATGTCTGTCCCATGCATTCCTGAATTTCTCCACTGTTCTTGACTCCACGACCTCCTCAGGGAGGCTGTTCCATGCATCCACAACCATCTCTGTGAAAAAATACTTTCTCACATTACCTCTGAGCTGTCACCCCTCTATTTTCAAATTGTGCCCCCTTGTTCTTGCACATCTCTTTTTCTGAAAGATGCTACCCTCTTGGACTTTGTTGATTCCCTTGAGGTACTTGAAAGTTTCTATCATGTCCCCTCTCTCCCTTCTTTCCTCAAGGGTATACATATTGAGCTCCTTTAGTCTTTCTTCATATGTCTTCTGGTGCAGACCCTGCACCATTTTGGTTGCCCTCCTCTGGACAGCCTCCACTCTGTCTATGTCTTTGCGGAGATGGGGTCTCCAGAACTGCACACAGTACTCCAGATGGGGTCTCACCAACTGTCTGTACAGAGGGATAACAACTTCCTGTTTTCTACTATTGATGCCTCTTCCTATGCATCCCAGTATCCTCCCAGCCTTCCTTACTGCCTTCTCACATTGCTTGCCCACCTTTAGGTCATCTGATATAATTACCCCCAGGTCCCTTTCCATTTTTACTGTTGTCAGTATCTCACCCCGTTGTGTAACTTTCCTGGGTTTTGTTTCCCATGTGCATTACCTTGCATTTCTTTGCATTGAATCTGAGCTGCCATACATTTGACCATTCCTCCAATCTTGCCAAATCCCTCTCATCCTTTCCACTCCATCTTGTGTGTCAACCCTGTTGCAGATCTTTGTGTCGTCTGCAAAGAGGCATACTTTTCCTTCCAGTTCCTCTGCAATGTCACTTATAAAGACATTAAAAAGGACTGGTCCCAGTACTGAACCCTGCAGTACCCCAATAGTAACCCTCCTTTCTTCACTGTGTACTCCATTTACTACTACCCTTTGCGTCCTGTTGTCTAGCCAATTTTTTATCCAGGCTACCACCTTGGGACCCGCTCCAAGGCTGGCTAACTTGTGTATTAATCTTTTGTGTGGGACTGTATCAAATGCCTTGCTAAAATCTAGGTAGGCCATGTCCTCAGCCCCTCCCTGGTCTACTACTTTGGTCACCCAGTCAAAGAAATCTATTAGATTCATCTGAAGCGATCTTCCCATCGTGAATCCATGCTGCCTTGGGTCCTGTGCCCCACTGGCCTCTAGGTACTCAACAATTCTTTCCTTCAGAATTGATTCCATCATTTTCCCTACCACTGAGGCCAAACTAACTGGTCTGTAGTTTCCTGCTTCTGTCCTGCTCCCACTTTTGTGAAGAGGAATCACATCTGCCCTCCTCCAGTCTTTGGGTACCACCCCATCCGCCCATGATTTGTTAAAGAGAGTAGTCAGCGGTGTCAATAGTTCTACCCTTAGTTCTTTTAGAATTCCTGGGTGAATCCCATTAGGCCCCATTGCTTTCTCCACCTTCAATTTTATTAGTTCTTTCAGAACCCTTTCTTCTGTAAATGGACTGGTATCACCCCGCCTTCAGAGTGTTTCTCTTGTTTGGTTTAGGTACTCTCCTCCTCTTCCTTTGTGAATACTGAGCAGAAATATTGGTTCAGTATCCCTGCTTTTTCACTGTCACCCTCACCCACATTCCCTCCCTTTATTAAGCCTCAGTATCCTCCTTTGGTCTTTCGTTCCTAATGTACCTATAAAAGGTCTTATCCCCCTTCTTAACAGAATTGGCTATCCTTTCCTTGGTTTGGGCCTTTGCTATTCTGACTGCCTTCCCAGCCTCTTTCTGCTTTAACTGATAAAGTTCTCTGGCCTGCTCCTTCTGTGTTTCCTTATATTTCCTGAATGCTATCCTTTTCTCCTTAACCTTCCCTGCCACCTCTTTTGAGAAACATAGCATTTTTTTCCTTCTTTGTGTTTTATTGATTTGCTTTACACAAAGGCTTGTTGCCTCTGTGATGGCTGTTTTGATTACTCCCCATTGTTCCTCCACCCCTCCTTCTTGCCTGTTTGCTAGTGCTTTTCTGAGGCACTCTCTGATTTTCCCAAAGTCAGCCCTCCTAAAGTCCAATACTCTTGCTTTTGTATGGCTTGATTGTATGGCTGTGTTTATCATGAACCACACTGCTTGGTGGTCGGTTGTTCTCAGATGGCTACCCACTTCTAAATCTGAGATTCTTTCTCCATCCCCATTTGAGAGTACCAGATCTAAGATTGCTCCCTCCCGAGTGGGTTCCAATACTAGCTGCCTGAGGCATGCCCCCTGTAGGGCATCAAGAATGACCCTGCTCTTGGATGTGCCTGCAGCAAAGGTGCTCCAGTTAACATCTGGCATATTCAGGTCCCCCATCAAAAATATCTCCCCTTTTTCTGCCATTCTAAGGAAGCCTTCTATCATTTCCTTGTCCATTCCCTCCCCCTGAGATGGGGTTCTTTATACAACCCCCATGCGGATTGTGGTGCCATTTCCTGTCTCCAGGGTGACCCAGAGTGCCTCATCTGCTCCCTGTTTACTCTTTAGTTCTGTTACTTTGATCCCTTCCTTTACATAGTGAGCTACTTCTCCTCCTGTTTTACCCTCCCTGTCCCTCCTGTAGATAGTGTATCTGGGTATGTTGACATCCCAGTCATGGTTTTCTGTGTGCCATGTTTCTGTGACAGCCACAATATCCAGGCAACTCTCTTCCACTAGGCCACTAGGAGTGACAGCCATTTACCACCACCCTCTGTGTCCTGCCGCCCAGCCAGTTACCTACCCAGCACACTACTGTCCTGCCCACACCCATATTCCCCAGTTTGTGTAATAGTCTTCTATGTGGCACAGTTTCAAAGGCCTTGCTGAAGTCCAGATAGGCTATGTCCACTGCCTTCCCCTGATCCACCTCCATAGTCACCCAGTCAAAAAATTCAACGAGGTTGGTCTGACATGACCTCCCCCTGGTAAAACCATGCTGTCATGGGTCCTGTAGTCCATTGACAACCAGATGTTCCACCAATCTCTCCTTCAGTAGTGCTTCCATGATCTTCCCCACTACTGAGGTGAGGCTGACTGGTCTGTAGTTCCCTGCTCCCTCTTTGTTCCCACTTTTGTTTAAGGGAACTACATCTGCTATCCTCCAGTCTTTGGGTACCTCCCCTGTTTCCAGTGATCGGCTAAACAGGATAGCCAGAGGTTCAGCCTCCACCTCTCTTAGTTCTTTAAGGACCCTGGGGTGCACCCCATCTGGACCCATTGCTTTATCAACTCTTATTACTTCTAGTTCCTTCAGGACTCTTTCTCGTGTAAAGGGACCTGTCCATTCTCTGCACCATTCTCACCCCTTGTACCCCCTTCAGACCCATTACCTCCTCTTCTTCAGTAAAGACTGAGCAGAAATACCTGTTCAATATGTCAGCTTTACTGTTGTCATCCTACATGCGCCCCCATCCTCCCCTTCAGTCTCATTATTCCTCCTTTCCTTTCTATTTTCACTTATGTACCTGTACAAGGTTTTGTCCTCTACCCACTGATTTTGCAATGTGTTCTTCTGTCTGAGGTTTGGCTTCCCTTACTGACCTCCCTGCCTCCCTTTGCTTCTCCTGGTACTTCTCCCTATCCCTTCTGCCTGTGTCTTTTGTATTGCCTGAATGCAATCTTTTGGCTTTCACTTTCTTTGCTACCTCTTTGGAAAACCATAATGGTCTCCTCTTTCTTTTCCTCTTGCTAACCTGCTTAATGCATAATTCTGTTGCTCTTGTAATCCCCATTTTAAATACTGCCCACTGTTCCTCAATCCCTGATTCCTGCCTCATTCCCCTTAATGCCTCTTTCAGGTATCTCCCCATTTTCCAAAAGTCTGACCCCCTAAAATCCATTATATGTGTTTTTGTGTGGATTGGTTCTGCTCTTTCTGTGATTTCAAACTACAATGACTGGTGGTCATTGTTCACCAGGTGCTCCCCCACTGTTACCCCCCATCACACTGTCCCTGTTTGTGAGCACAAGGTCCAGTATTGCCTTCTGCCGAGTTGGTTCCATGACAATTTGCTTGAGGAAGGCACCCTGAAGGGAATCCAGGATAAATCTGCTCCTAGTTGATGCTGCTGCTTGGATGCTCCAGTCCACGTCTGGAATATTGAAGTCTCCAACCAGTACTACCTCACCCTTGTCTGCCATCCTTTGGATGGCTAGCATCAGCTCCCTATCTGTTTCTTCCTCCTGGGCTGGTGGTCTATAGACCACACCTGTGCAGATGGCTGGCCCAATTTTCCTTTCCAGCTTAACCCCCAGTATCTCTCCCCCATTTTGTTCCTCCTGGATCTCTGTGGCCCTTATGTCATTTTTCACATACAGTGCCACTCCTCCTCCCTTCCTGCCTGCCCTGTCTCTTCTGAATATGTTGTAGCCAAGTATGGCCATCTCCCTGTTGTGGTTATCATTACACCAGGTTTCAGTGATGGCCACAATGTCCAGGTCTGACTGCACCATGACAGCCTCCAGATCTTCCATCTTGTTGCTAAGGCTCCTGGCATTTGCACACGTGGCTTTCCATGATTTGACCTCCCTAGACTGTTTTGCTGTTCTACTCTAGTCCCTTCCTTGGTTGTCCTTTATCCCTGGTTCTCCTTGCTGTCTGCCCTTCTGCTGAATTTTGCCCCTTTTCTGCCTATCCACCTCTTGGGTGCTAATCTCCATCTTTTGCACACTGCTTTGTAGAGATAGCCACACCTCTGGTTCACTGGTTCCACTGCTAGCTGTGGGGGGTGAGCAAGTAGGTACCCTCCTTGCTGGCCTGCCACCCCTTTGCTAGTTTAAATGCTTGTCAATGTAGCATTTAAACTTATCATTGAGTGCTTGGATTCTCTCCAGGATGGATGCAGGCTGTCAGGCTTGAACAAACCTCCATCCCTACATGTGGGTCCCCAGTCACCAATGAATCCAAACCCTTCATCACCGCACCAGTTCTTTAACCATGAGTTAAAGTTCCTGGTGCATGCACCCCTATGCTCTCCCTTGCCTCTCACAGGTAGTACTTCTGAGAAAGTGACTGAAGTAGCTACTTGCTTGAGACCCCTCCCCAATTTCCTAAACATGCACTTTAGGTTCTTTCCTTCTGTTTTTTCTGTACCTTCATTTGTTCAAATGTTTTCATCACTGTTGTACTGATTGTTGTGATTCATCCTTTCCTCTTTAGTATTTTGCCTCAATTGTAAATAGTGTAAATACTTTTTGTAATTGTCCTGTACTGTTTGCCTCCATTGTAAATACTGTAGATATCTTCTGTAACTGTTTGTTTTCTGGATTTCATTTTATTTCAATAATTGCTCTGCCTTTTTCCTTCAAACCCATGTAAATCTTATCTCATTGTAACAATTGTTTTTATCTACTTTTGTTGTTTTTCCATTGGACATTTATGAAAATGGGCATTTTTGCTCACATACTTTTCCAGTATACAAATATATCTGAGATCCCTCCCGAGCCCTGAGCATCACCTCTGGACCTCGGCAGCGCTATCAGCCACTGCCTCCAACCCACTGGATGAATCCTGCCCACCCTCCTGGTTCTGTTTGCTGGATCGAACGAGTAGGTATTGCCGCTAAAACTCTCCCAGAGCCGTCAGCTTGCAGTGACTCTCTGATTGGTGTGCCTGTCACCTCAGTGGCTCTGATTGGTCTGGTGAGCAGCACTAAGCTCCCGATTGGTGCACCTCAGAGCCTGCTTTGAATCTCGGCATAGCAAGCTATTTAAACTGTTCTGCTTCTGTGTCATTTTGTCCCACCCCCACCCTCTCCTAGGCCCCCATTAAATGCGCTACTAGCCGCTCCTTAAAAACCTACTCTTGCACCATTGGCTCCTACTGCCACCCGCCCTCATTGCCCACCCGGCCTATTGCTGCCTCCTAAGTGTGCTGTGTCGCTGACGTCCCAGCACCTACCTACAATACACAAATTCCTGTTTTCTACCTCCTGCCAACAGCTAGTATGGCACTCTCAGCACAGAACCTACTCCTAATCTCCTCCATCTTATTCTGCCTACCCTCCCTCCTACCTATGTTCCCCTTATACCCTGAGCCCCCTTCCTCCTCCTCGGCTAATCTAGCTCTTCCTGGGAATTTCCCTGTACTCTGCTACTCTATCTCTACCTGCCCCTATCTGGTCCCCTTGCCCTTTTAGCCCCTCCTCCTCCCTATACTTCTATGCCCATCTTTGGTCTACCCTCCACCTCATTACCTCCCGCCCTTCTCATGCTGGCCACCCTAAAGTGTCTCCTAGGTGGAGCTTGCCCACAGCTTTGTGCTATCACATTTGTTCTCACTAGCTAATGTTAATTTTACTACTTCTTGCAGCAGTAGACATTCACCCCAATCCTGACCCTGCACCGGCCCTATACCTTCCTAGCTCCATGATCAACACCCCTAAATTAGCCACCACTGCTACACCTTCTGCCTCCTTCCCCTGAGGGTTGTGCGTCCTCCACCTAAATATTCATAGCCTAGCCCCCAAACTCAATCTGCTTAAGGTACTAGCCATCCAGCATGCTCCTGACATAATCATCCTATCCAAAACCTGGCTAAACCCTAACTTCCCAGACACATCCACCGCCATCTCTGGTTTCAAGGTCTTTTGTCAAGACCACTCCACCAGAGGTGGAGGAGTTGCAATATACACAGCCACAGACTTACATTTCTCTGTTACTCTTGATAAATCAGAGCCCAAAGCCTTTGATCTGCTCATGCTCCAACTGACCCTCCCCTTCTCTCTCCCTATTTATGTTGCAGGCATATACTGACATCCTCAGACCCCAGCCACAACCGTCACTGACCATCTAAGCCTCCTAGCCTCCCTAGCCCCATCTGGAAAACTTTATATTTTGGGAGACTTTAATCACAACTAGCCTTCACCCACCTTTAACAAAGCCTACTCTGTGATCACAGCCTCAACCTTTCCCAGGTCATCTCAGAACCAACACGCACAAACCACAAGACAGGCAAGCACTCTCTGATTGACTGGGCCCTCACCTCCCACCCCCATCAAGTCTTCAAATCCGGCCTGCTTCCTGACTCTATAAGTGACCACCATATCACTTACATAGCCCGCAAAATCCATCGCCTTAAATTCCTTCCTAAATTCCTTGTTCAAAGCTCTTACAAATCTCTAAACATTGCCCCCCTTCTGGAAGAATTAGTCCATGCAAACTGGGGTACCAACCATAGTAACTACACCATAGATGATGCCCTGCTACATTTCTGGATTACCTTCCTTAGCATCTGGGATAAACATGCCCCCATGCGTCGGATCAGGGTCCGAGGGTCACATCTTCCCTGGATTTCCCCTGAACTAATAGCATTCCAAAATGCTTATGACAGAGCATGAAAACACTGGAAGTCTACACTCCTCCCAGGGGATTACATCATCTACTGTATGCTCTGTAACAAGTGCACCAAGGCCACATGGTTTGCCAAAGCAGAATACTTTAACTCCACCTTCAATGCCAACCTGTGTAAACCATCTAAATTTTGGAAAGTTATCAACTCCCTTTTTCCCCCCAACCTCAAATCTCACCCCCCGTCTATACTCAAATGGTACTGTTGTCTCTGACCCATTCATGGTCGCCTCTGAGTTCAATTCTTACTTCGCCACATGTACTACTTCACTTCTCACCTCCCTATCAACTGTAGCCCCACCTACCCTCCATGCTGAAGCTGCTAATCCCTCCCGCACCAATACCTTCTACTTCAGGACCATCTCCCCATCGGAAGTTCTTGATGTACTACTCTCCCTAAACCCGTCCAAGGGAAAGTCCCCTGATGGGTTAGACCCCAAACTCCTCTACCTCTGCCATTGCAGCTCCACTAGCTGCCCTACTAAACCTGTCATTTGCCTCAGAATCAGTACCTGTGGAGTGGCAACATGCCATAGTCCTCCCACTTCCCAAAGGAGGTGACCCCACCTCTTCGGCCAACTATCACCCCATCTCCCTCCTCCCCACCCTTGCAAAACTCCAGGAGCACCTTGTACTCTCTCAATTCTCCAACTTCCTCTCATAATCTAACTTCTTCACCCCCTACCAGTCTGGATTTAGAAAGAACCACTCAACTGCCACCTCCCTCCTTCATCTCTCTGACACAGTCCTCTCGGGGATGGATAAGGGTCTCATTACTGCAGCCATTTTTGTCAAAATAGCCAAAGCTTTCAACACTGTCTCCCAACCCTGCTGCTATCCTGTCTCTCTGAAGCTGGCCTATCCATGCCTGCCTCCAGCTGGTTCAGAGCCTACCTGGAAGGGAGAACTCAATCTGTAAAAATCACTGGTTCCACCTCTCCTCCACTCCCTTTAGCTACTGGTGTCCCCCAAGGCTCAGTACTCAGCCCCATCCTCTTTTCCATCTTCCTAAACAACCTGCCTCTTGTCTGCTCACCTAACTCATTTCACAAGTATGCAGATGACACCGTCCTCTTTTATTCTGGTTGTACCCCTGAGGAGGTTACTACCAGTCTCCAGGCTGATTTCAACAAAGTTCAGCACTGGTTTAGCTTTCACCAACTATCTCTTAATGCCAAGAAGACAGTCTCCATGACCTTCGGTACTAGGCAGAGACTATCCAGGCTTACTACCCCCCTGAACTTCCACACCCATGATGGGATCATCCTTGAGGATGTGCCAACTTTCAGGTACCTTGGCTTCTGGCTTGACCAACATCTATCTTTCTCAGCTCACGTGGATGCTATCCTGAAAAAGCTGTGCTCTAAGCTTGGCGCTCTCTACAGAAACCACAGTTGCCTCCCCCTACCAGTGAGACGCAAAATTGTGCAGAAAATTTTATTATCTACATTCAACTACTGTGATGTTGTCTACAGTGCTGATCCTAAGTTGACGCTTTCCAAACTGGACCCCCTCTTCAATGCTTTCTGCTGCTTTGCCCTCAATGCCCCCCCTCACACCCATCATTGCAAGCTTTACCATGCACTGGCCTTCCCTTTTCTTGACAACCAGTGCCTACTCCACTGTGCAAAATTTGCTTCAAACCTCTGGCTCGGGTCACTTCCACCCTACCTCACCTCCTCCCTATCCACAACCCCATCTCCCTCCCATGCCCTCAGATCTATCGACTCGTGACTGTTAGTAATCCCTCACTGCTGGACCACCGCTGGCCAATCAGCCTTCTCCTACCACCTCCCAGGGATCTAGAATGACTTGCCAGCACAAATCCGGCACTCCTCCTCTAGGTATTCCATCTCCTTTGCCCTGACAAACTACTGTGCCGTAAACTGCCACTGTCACTGACCTCCCCCCTCCTACTGCCTTCCCTTCTCTCTTCCTCCCCCCACTGCCCTATCCTTGATCCTATGTGGCCTGACCAGTGGCCTTAGCTATGGTTACAACACTGGCATATATTCCCAGCCTCTGCACTTACCCCCCTATTGCACTTCAACCTTGACTCTCTGTTTACCACGCTACCATAGCTAGTAGCTGACATGTATGGAGTCATATTTTACACCCTTTGTCATTATAATCCTTGTACATTCTCTCTATGTAAATGTGGACAACAATATGGATCCTCCTTGTGACAGTGTTACCTATGTTTGCTCCTACTTCTTGTTTCCAGGGTATCATACCTATTTTACTGTCATGAAAATTCACTCGTGTAATTTTGTTTCCTGTACTAATGCATACAGGTGCTCTCCTCTGTAATCCCCCCCAGGTCGCACCGTTAAGATGAGCATCTTTTTGCTCAGTGTGTCTTTCCTGGAGAAACATTTCAATAAATAAATTTCATTGGATTTGATTCATGTAAATGTAGAATTTATAATAGAATGCATGTGTAATTCTGTGACTGCCCTACAGATGTCAGTAGTGAGTGTTAAATTTTGTACTTTAATATCTTTGCAACTTTTAAATGGATATCCACGAAACTTTGCATGCGTGATCTTTGGGGAAGATCTCTTGCTATGCCAGGTTTTGTTCCCATTGGATGTGCAGATTTTGAGATGTGGATAGTGAAAAAATATATAAAAATAAATTATTTTTTTTGAGGGGGGGGGGGTTCATCGCCTTGCCCCCATATGGTTTGGAATTTTGGTCTGAAATTTTCAGGTTAGAAAGAGCTTGACCCACAGATGTGCCTTTCTCTGGTTTGGTGAAAAATATTACTCTGTTCTAAAGTTATTATTAAGTGTGTGCAAATCCCATAACACACTTCCTGCCATGTATTATTGCTTAAACAGAACTTATGTGTAATTTAGTGACTGCAATACAGATTGCAGGAGGGATCATTTCTAGCCAGGTTAAGTGTATAATCTATAATGGAACCCATGTAATTTAGCAACTGCACTATGAATGGCAGTAGTGAGCATTAAATTTTGCGCTTTAATATCTTTGCAACTGCTTAACGGATTTGCATGGAATTTTGCAGGTGTGATCTTGTTTGTTAGGTCTCTTGATGTGCTAAATTCTGTTCTGGTCACATGTGCAGCTTCTAAGAAGCAGATAGTGAAAAAGCTTAAAAAAACTCTGTTTATTTTTGTCTTTTTGTCATCGCCTTGTGCCCAGATATTTTGGTGGTTTGGTCTGAAATTTTCAGGGTAGAAAAGGCATTGCCCACAGTTCATTGGTTTGGTGAAAACAATATTAATCCATTCCAAGCTATTAAACTTAAAAATTTTCATTTTTCTGAGCATGTTCAGTAGGCACTTCAAAATAGATGTATCACCATCATTATCATCATCATCATATCTTTATTTGTACTAGTCAATCTTCCATAGCTTATGGCACCTTAACAATACATACAAACTTAAGCAAAAACATCATAATAAAATACAATACTAATACAATAAAATGAAATACAACTATAAAAACATTTCAAACTTATAACAGAAATCTTCTTTACAGTCTTGCTCAGGCCCCTTGAAAGGCCTGGAGGAGTAGATGCATTTTGAGGGCAGTTTTAAAACACTTGATGGTCAGGCTTTCTCATTTCTGATGAGGTAGAGAATTACACAGGGTAGGAGACATAAAGACAAAAGATCATCCTCCAGATGATTTTAAATGTACCTTGGTAATCTCTAGCAATCCCTCGTGGGAGGATCGGAGTGGGCAGGAGGGGCAGTAGGGGTGCAGAAGATCTTGCAGATACTGGGTACCTGGTCATGTTGGGCTTTATAGGTCAACAATGCAACCTTAAAGATTATCCACCACTTTACAGGTAGCCAGTGCAGTTCACGCAGCACAGATGTTATATGATTAGAACTGGGGGTTCCAGTAAACCTGGCTGTCATATTCTGCACCAGCTGCAATCAGTAGATATCCACCCCCGGTAACCCTAGGTAAAGGGCATTGCAGTAATCAAGATGAGTGGTGACAAAGGCATGGACCAGAGAAGGGAGATCTTCAGACAGAGCCAAGTGTTTCACCCTAGCATTGTTCCTTAGATGGTAAAAGGAGGATTTGCAAACTGCCGACCCTTGAGCTTTCAAGGTCAGGCCTTCATCTAAAATCAAGCCCAGGTTATGGAGCCACCTGGAGGGATGCAGACCTATACTGGTGTGATGGTCTGAATCTGTCCGGGGGGGATCCAGAATCCTAGGTTAGAGGTTTAAATGCTTCATTGGCAAGCATTTAAACTAGCCAAGGGGGGAGGCACTGAAAAGGAGGAGGGAAATCCCAGCCTCCCCCCACAAAACATGGTAATTAGTGAGGTAAACACCAAGGTAGAGAAGTTATTAGGGAGCAGGACAGAGGTAAATGTAAAAAAAGGCAAAGGCAGTAAGGAAAGGAATGGGGCTAAAAGGGGTAAGGCTATCAAATAGTGGAGGGTGATGACTACCAATGCCCGTAGTCTGTGTAACAAGCTCCCTGAACTAGTGGCCTTGATGGAAGAGGGTTGCCTGGATATTGTAGCAGTCACAGAAACATGGTACACAGAGAACCATGACTGGGATGTCAACATACCAGGATACACAATCTACAGGAGGGACAGGGAGGGTAAAACAGGAGGAGGAGCAGCTCTCTATGTAAAGGAAGGGATGAAAGCAACAGAAATAAAGAGTAAACAGGAGCAGATGAGGCACTCTGGGTCACCCTGGAGACAGGAAATGGCACCACAATCCACACGGGGGTTGTATACAGACCCCCATCTCAGGAGGAGGGAATGGACAAGGAAATGATAGAAGGCTTCCTTAGAATGGCAGAAAAAGGGAAGATATTGTTGATGGGGGACCTGAATATGCCAGATGTTAACTGGAGCACCTTTTCTGCAGGCACATCCAAGAGTAGGGTCATTCTTGATGCCCTACAGGGGGCATGCCTCAGACAGCTAGTATTGGAAACCACTCGGGAGGGAGCAATCTTAGACCTGGTACTCTCAAGTGAGGACGGAGAAAGAATCTCAGATTTAGAGGTGGGTAGCCATCTGGGAACAAGTGACCACCAAACCATGTGGTTCACGATAAACACAGCCATACAATCAAGTCATACAAAAGCAAGAGTATTAGACATTAGGAGGGCTGACTTTGGGAAAATGAGAGAGTGCCTTAGAAAAGCACTAGCAAACAGGCAAGAAGGAGGGGTGGAGGAACAATGGGGAGTAATCAAAACAGCCATCACAGAGGCAACAAGCCTTTGTGTAAAGCAAATCAATAAAAGATAACAAAGGAAAAAAATGCTGTGGTTCTCAAAAGAGATGGCAGGGAAGGTTAAGGAGAAAAGGATAGCATTCAGGAAATATAAGGAAACACAGAAGGAGCAGGACAGAGAACTTTATCAGTTAAAGCAGAAAGAGGCTGGGAAGGCAGTTAGAATAGCAAAGACCCAAACCGAGGAAAGGATAGCCAATTATGTTAAGTAGGGAGATAAGACCTTTTATAGGTACATTAGGGAGCGAAGAAAGACCAAAGGAGGGATACTGAGGCTTAATAAAGAGGAGGGAATGTGGGTAGTGGGGGACAGTGAAAAAGCAGGGATACTGAACGAATATTTCTGCTTAGTATTCACAAAGGAAGAGGAGGGGGAGGTACCTAAACCAAACAAGAGCAACACTCTGAAGATGGGGGTCGATACCAGTCCATTTACAGAAGAAAGGGTTCTGAAAGAACTAATAAAATTGAAGGTGGACAAAGCAATGGGGCCTGATGGGATTCACCCAAGAATTCTAAAAGAACTAAGAGTAGAACTAGTGACACCGCTGACTACTCTCTTTAACAAATCATGGGAGGATGGGGTGGTACCTGAGGACTGGAGGAGGGCAGATGTGATTCCTCTTCACAAAAGTGGGAGCAGAACCGAGGCAGAAAACTACAGACCAGTTAGTTTGACCTCAGTGGTAGGTAAAATGATGGAATCACTTCTGAAGGAAAGAATTGTTGAGTACCTAGAGGCCAGTGGGGCACAGGAACCAAGGCAGCATGGATTCAAGATGGGAAGGTTGTGTCAGATGAATCTAATAGATTTCTTTGACTGGGTGACCAAAGTAGTAGACCAGGCAGGGGCTGTGGACATGGCCTACCTAGATTTTAGCAAGGCATTTGATACAGTCCCACACAAAAGATTAATACACAAGTTAGCCAGCCTTGGAGTGGGCCCCAAGGTGGTAGCCTGGATAAAAAATTGGCTAGACAACAGGACGCAAAGGTAGTAGTAAATGGAGTACACAGTGAAGAAAGGAGAGTTACTAGC
Source organism: Neoceratodus forsteri (assembly GCA_016271365.2). Lineage (NCBI taxonomy): Eukaryota > Metazoa > Chordata > Ceratodontiformes > Ceratodontidae > Neoceratodus > Neoceratodus forsteri. Next base: position 742,062,135 of record CM028133.1, on the reverse strand, counting down.
AGGGTACCACAGAGTTCAGTACTGGGACCAGTCCTTTTTAATGTCTTTATAAGTGACATTGCAGAGGGACTGGAAGGAAAAGTATGTCTCTTTGCAGACGACACAAAGATCTGCAACAGGGTTGACACACAAGATGGAGTGGAAAGGATGAGAAGGGATTTGGCAAGATTGGAGGAATGGTCAAATGTATGACAGTTCAGATTCAATGCAAAGACGTGCAAGGTAATGCACATGGGAAACAAAAACCCAGGGGTAGAGTACACAATGGGGGGTGAGATACTGACAACAGTAAAAATGGAAAGGGACCTGGGGGTAATTATATCAGATGACCTAAAGGTGGGCAAACAATGTAAGAAGGCAGTAAGGAAGGCTGGGAGGATACTGGGATGCATAGGAAGAGGCATCAATAGTAGAAAACAAGAAGTTGTTATCCCTCTGTACAGACAGTTGGTGAGACCCCATCTGGAGTACTGTGTGCAGTTCTGGAGACCCTATCTCCACAAAGACATAGACAGAGTGGAGGCTGTCCAGAGGAGGGCAACCAAAATGGTGCAGGGTCTGCACCAAAAGACATACGAAGAAAGACTGAAGGAGCTTAATATGTATACCCTTGAGGAAAGAAGGGAGAGAGGGGACATGGTAGAAACTTTCAAGTACCTCAAGGGAATCAACAAAGTCCAAGAGGGTAGCATCTTTCAAAAAAAGAGGTGTGCAAGAACAAGGGGGCACAATTTGAAGATAGAGGGGGGACAGCTCAGAGGTAATGTGAGGAAGTATTTTTTCATGGATAGGGTTGTGGATGCATAGAACAGCCTCCCTGAGGAGGTCATGGAGTCAAGAACAGTGGGGGATTCAAGAATGCATGGGACAGACATAAGGCAGTCCTAGTGGGGGTGTAGGAGGAAGTAAGCTGTTGGTTAACTAGGATCTGCAGCTTATCTGATAGGTAGGAAAATGTGCAGACTAGGTGGGCCAAGCGGTCCTTATCTGCCATCAAATTCTATGTTCTATGTTTCTATGTTATGTAACTGGTTCCTCCAAGCTGTAATCTGGAGAGCTGTCCTACCAGTGTTCCAGCCATCATGGCTACGATCAGGGTCCAGGACCAATATCTCCAGTTTCCCAGGGTTTAGCCTCACCCAGCTAGTGCTTATCCAGTTCTGTATTTCAATTAGGTAGTTGTTAAACACCGACACAGTATCTATCCCTGATGGGGCACAAAACACATGTACAGCTGAGAATCATCTGCATAGCAATGAAAAATCAAACCGTACTGTCTTATAATGTCCTCTAGTGGCAGCATGTACACAGCAAACAACATGGGGGAAAACACCGAGCCCTGTGGCACCCCTCAGGGCAGACAGTGAGGGATCAAGGAGTAAATCCTCAATACCACTCTCTGAGATCTGCCCTCAAGGAAAGATCAAAACCAACTAAGGACTGCCCCCCTCAGTCCACAGGAAAATTACAATCAAAGCACCCCATGGTCCACAGTGTCAAATGCTGCTGAGAGATCAAGGAGAACTAAGGTGGACTGGGCTCTCTGATCTCCAGCCACCAGGAGATCATTTAGCACCTGGACCAGGGCGGTCTCAGTGCAATGCCTTTTCCTGAAACCCAGCTGGAGAGGGACATAGATATTATGGTTGGATAAATGATATTTCAGCTGCAGAATGACCACTTTCTCAATAACTTTACAAGTAAAAGGCAGATTAGAGACTGGTCTGTAGTTCACTGTACAGCTTGGATCAAGGGAGGGCTTTTTCATGAGGGGCCGAACCACCGTCTCCTTCAAGGGATCTGGGAAGATCCCTGTCTCTCCAATGAAACCCTTACTATACTAGCCAGGACCGGAACGATTACCTCAACACACCCTACAAGAGGGTGAGTTTGGCCCAGATCCAGGCTGCAGCAAGTTGGCTGCAAAGTCTGGATTATCCTCATTATATCCATGACTGGCTGAAGGTAGACCAGGTCACCTGGGTATTTGTACCACCCAGTTGGTTAATGCAAGGTCCAATGGAGAAGCACTGGTTGATCTCATCCCTGATGGAGGGAACTTTATCTGTTAAACAATTGCACAAACTCCTCATACTTTCCTTGTGACAATGCTCAGCTGGACTGCAGACAGACTGGATTGCACGGTCTGTCCACAGTCCAGAAGAGTGGAGCTGGTCTGTTTTTAGCTGCAGAAATTTCCCTGGACAGGAACTCTGCCTTCATATGAGAAATTGTTGATTGGTAGACCTTGTTGTCCTCCAGGTGAGTTTTCCACCAGTGACTCTCCAACCTTCTCCCCAGTCTCTTCAACTGCCACAGTGTCCCATCATTCCATGGCGCACCCAGGTGAAGAGTAAGGGACAAACAAGTACTGGAGCAATGACATCCAGGGCCCCTGCCACCACCTTTTTATATGCAAGGGCAAGGGTCACTGCTATCTGTCAGAATTCCTGAAAGGTCCCGCACCGCCATTAGGCCTTCTGAGGTAACTCCTGTCAAAGGATGGTATTGTACCATTTCCTTGGGGGCAAGACTACTTCGGGGGGGTCACGAAACGGCATCTCAGGGCATGATGGTCTGACACACCAAGTGAAACGCGTGCCCCTCTGTGGGTTGTAGTGGTAATAACCCCTGTCAGGCTCAATGATTCTATCAGATGAAGGAGGTTCTGTCCAAATGTCAAGAGTTCATCATCAACCCAGGCACTGAACTCCCCCAGAACCAACCATCTGGGGTCCTCCAATACCATATCGGTAATGAAGTTGGCTACCTCCCTCAGCAAGGCCCTCCCATCACCTGGTGGATGGTAGATGAGAAGGATCCTGCAGCCCACACCTGCACCCATGATGCACTCAAAGGAGTTGGTAGTTTCCACTGGTATCTTCCTGAGAACCAGTTCTGTCCTAAAACAGATTGCAACCCCCCACCCCATTATCCACCTTTAGGTGGTGTATCACTGAGTACCTGTCCAGAACTGCAGATGCCAAAATGGGCCCCACATTATGATCCAACCAGGTCTCGGTGATGCAAGCCTGGTCTGCAGAAGCTATAAGATCTGCAAGTACTGTGGTCTTATTTTTTATGGACATAAAGGGGCATAGTTCCGTTGCCCAGAGTCATCCCACAGTTCATGAATATTAATAATAATAATAATAATAATAAACTTTATTTATGTGTGTCTTTCTCAAAACCAAGGCGCATTACAATAAAATACAGAATAAAAACATACTAAAACATATTTAAAAAAAAACTCAGTTGACTACAAACAATTAATCTGCCTCCAAGTTATCTGCAAATGCCTTACTCCATAAAAAAGACTTTAAGCCCCTTTTTTGTTTGCATATCCATTTTTTAAAATTGAGGGAATTAGAAAAATCAGGTGAAAACTACAAGCTACTCCTCTTTTTGGAAGCTTGGTCTGTTCAAAATCACTCTTTGCAACAATTTATTTTTGGTTTCACCGGTTCATATTGCAAGAACAGTTCATCATGTGCCCCACATTTTCAAAAATGCTAATGTAACTGTAGCTCATAAATTATCATGAGCTGATTTGCATGCTTTTTTTTTTATTGAGTGAATTAGAAAACTTGGGTGAAAACTGTCAGCATTACCTCCATAGGAAGTGTGAATTGTTTTTGGACATGGGCTACAAATGAGGTTATTAAACACTGGGGCTATAGAAGGAAAGTAGTCATTTACTTACGTATGTTTAAATAAATATTAAAGTGTTGATTTTGTGCTCATATGAACTGAAAATGTTTCAGACAATTCAATAGCATAGAAATATGCACATTTTTTTAAAAAAGGTGCTTTTGACAATACAGAGAAACAGGAAAGTAATATTGGTTGTTTTGTCTTTGTATTATTTTTTATGCCTCTTTTTTGAAGCTGTTAGGTGGCTCCAGCCCCTCCCTCAGAGGAGACCCATCTCTCTCTGGCAGGCCTTTCCCTGCACCCATCCCCACCAGCCACCCCCCAAGGGTTGGCCAGCCGTGACAGGGCTGGTGGGGAGAGGTGCCAGCCTCCCCCACCCCCGGAAGCCAACATCTAGATTACCGAAGGGAGGCACAGGCACAGCCTGCCATCATTGAGCCTGCCACCTCTGAAACCCTTTTTCTCCAACCTCCCCTGATGTAATGACACTGGCTTTCAAGCCTCCTGACTCATACTGCCTGTACTGCCCTCCAGCCACCGCCAGATGACAGTCAGTGAGCAGGATGACTAGTCCCCTTCCCCAATAGTGGAGAGCAGTCCTCCAGAAGCTCCATCCTCTTCCCCCCAACAACCCCTAGCAGCCTAGGCTTGTTCCTGAACCCAGGTTGCTGGCATGGCATGAGGTGTGGCATCCAGCACCTCAACCCTCGGCATCACTGGGATGGCTAAGGTTGTTTGTTTTTTTTAGAGATCTGTATTAAAGTATAATTACAGAGATAACAAGTATCATATCAGACATTTTTAATTGAAATTACTCCAACACAGATTATGCATTAAGAAACAAAGGCTAAAAAGTGAACAGTCTTTTTTACAGCAAAATAGCAGAGGTCACAACTCATGTATAAATGAAGAATATGTCTCCCAAAATTGATAGTCCTTTTTAAAGACCTTAATAAATTATGAAAATTTTTAGTAAAACAAGCAGCTCTGACTCAGCATCTAAAACCCCCAGCTTTTCAAATGATAAAATTATATTTCAGACGCCTGTCTTTCCTGCTTCCTTCAGCAGTGTAGGCCATTTGCCAGCAAATAAAGGTCAAATGCTCTATCAAGTCTGCTCAATTGTGCAGTTAGCATCCCTTATTCTGCAGCTGCCCCTCCCTGCCTTCCTCCCTATAATATGACCTATCATACCAATAATGTGTCTTATAATAAACTTCTGAAATGGGGAGATTAAGAATAATACTTCTGAAAGGGCAATTAAGAAAGACCACAATTGAGGAGGTGTGAATTATTACAAATCAAACCCCTCATATATCTCCCATCTAGTCCCCCTATTTTGGAGAAGAGAGGTTCTCTGTAGGAGAGCAAAAGTGATTTTCTCAAATTTATATATATTGAGCACTATGGCCACCCATTCTGACAGAAGTAGTGGGGTTGGGAGGAGCCATTTCTGTGCTATGGCTTGGATAACTGCGGCCCATAAATATTTTGCCTCTTTAACTCTTCCAAGGGAAGTCCCAGTAGCAAATATTCCTGGACAAGATGAAAAATAATACCAAAAATATTTTTAGTGTGGTTTTAGATCTCCATCCAAAAGTGCTGGATCACCTCACAAGTCCAAAGCACATGGGTCTGTGTTGCCTACACTCCCCACACAACCTCCAGCAACTGGGGAAATGGATGGGTGCCACTTAGCTATCATTGCAGGAACCCTGAAGTACTTTATTCTGAGTTTTCAGAGAAACTCCCTCCATGTCGGTGAGGATGTTGCTGTCCAGGTATCTCTCTAAATCAGCAACCATTGGATGTCATTAATGGTGATCTTCAACTTCATCTCCCACTGTTGTTTAACTGTGGTAGTCATCTGAGCTTAATCTCTAATAAAATTACGGTAGAGCAATAACATGGCCCTTTCCCCTCCCTCCTAGTGCCAAATTTGTTCAAAGGCAATTCAATAGAGATGTCATCAGGGTTTACTCCATCCTACCTGGATTAAATTAATAATATGGAGCATCAGATTGTATCTGCCTTGGTAAAACAATCACCCCAAGGTGTTTAACATTGCCTCCCCCCATTGTCTTTTCAGGTCATTGGTTGAATGTGGTTATTTTTATGTGATAAAAATCTTGGAAAATCTATTTGAAAAAAAACTTTTCTACCAAAAGAACATTAACCAATGTAAATTGCACACTGATAAACTTATACTTTTTTCCTTTTTATAATAGTTGCACCACTTATTGGTATATATATAGTATGTATTTAGACTCTTTTGTACTTTGTATCTTGTAGCACTATTTCACAAAGCTGTTTTTACAAAGCTTTGAGTGTTCCATAACTAATGCTCATAGGATAAGATAATGTCATATGTTAATGTGTTGAGCACGGCTGTAAACGTACTAACCTTTCCCACAAACCTCACCCCCACTGAAGACTCGTGAGAGTCGAGGTGCTAGGGAACAGTACCAAGTATGTAGTCCTTGTAAACGCTTGCACTTATGTTTGGAGCTTCAACTTTTTACACTAAAGGATATTTTGAAATCAATTGGCTCCTGCATCCTTATTTTGCTCCTGTGAGGACGCACTGTTAACTTTGTTTGTTCATTTTTGTGTGGAGGTTAGCCACCTTCTAAACAGTGCAACCGGAGCCATTTTGTTGCATCACGGTGGTGTACCTATAGTTTTTTGCACCATATTCAGAAGGAAAATAAAGTTTGCCCTCAAATGCTTATATGTGCTGCATATTTCTGGAATGTCCTTTGAGAATCAGGACAAAGAAGTCGGAGATGCAGTGACTAGATTGAAAGAAATGCAGTCCCACTTGTTTTCAGTCTTCTTCATTTTAATATCATGTCTGTGTGAGTTCATTTGGGTTTGAAGAGGTTGTCCAGTCTCCCTCACATAACCTGTTTGTGAACAATTCTTGTACTGAATTAAATAAGCAATGTTCCATGATGCACATGTATAATTCCTCTGAATGTTAAATTTTTTTTGGGGGGGGGCGGTGGCTGGTTGAAGCAGAAATGTACTCACATTTCTAGTAGCTAGACATAGAACATTTGCAGGGTCTTGTGTCACCTAGTGTTCTGTTGTTTTGGTCAGGTATATGTTTGTTCCTGACAATAAGGTTAGATAAGTTAGTTGGTTGATTTAAAGTCAGTAGAAATAGTTCTTGAAATATACATTTCAAGGTGTCATCTTCACTGAATATTGTTGGGAGATCTTTAATAATTTTATGTAGAATTCCAGAGCAGGGTTGTATGTGACAACCAAGGGTATTCTGGTGTTGGTAGTTTTTTCTTAATGTTGTAGTAGTTCTCTTGGTATCTGCATTGCACGTTTCACTGCTCTATCAATTTCTCTTGAGGAATGCCCCAGCCAAATGAATGTTTTTTTTCAGCCCTGTCCTCTTCACTCAAACAGATACAAAGCACTTGACTGTACATTACAGATTTTTAGTTTGCCTAGCGTTATTACAGTTTCTATTTAAGTGCCTTTGTTTAATTGTTTTATTGTTTAATTAGTATTTCAGAAAGATCTTTGAGCGTGAGCTCTTTTACAAAGGTTCCACGTCAGGGTGGACAATAAGACAATACACATATTCAGTGGTTACAGAGGCCTGATCATTAGACATTAAAGAGCAATTACATGACAATTAGACAAATAGGAGAAAAAAAACTGAGCAGTTGTAATTGAATACTAAGCTATTTCTAATCGGTTGCCCTAAGTAGCACACCCCTGGAAACCTCCAAATCCATTGTTAGACTATGGTAGAGTAACTGCATAGGGTTTAATGCTATCCCAGATGGCAAGAGGCTGGGTGACAGTGAAACAAGAGGGATTGGGTTTGAAACCAACCGCAGAGAGCGTGAGGTGGAGGGATAGTGAACTGGGGGGGCTGTGATGGGGGGAGCAGCTCCAGAGGGCTTTGTTGAGTATGGTGTGTGTGGGGGTTTGGAAGGGGATGTACCAAGTACGTTTAAAGAGGACTGATAGCTTACTTAAGCCCTTAGCTAGGCTGGAATGGAGGCAGAGTCCTCTAGGTAGCCCTGCTGGGTGTTACCTTGGGGGTAGGCCTGTCTATCAAGTGGGGCCTGAGAAGCAGGAGCATTTTGAGTTAGACATTAGGTGCTGTTTGAGGCCTACTTTGAACTGAGACAGGCTGTTGTTTGTTTGTAATTTCATAGGGAGTTCATTTATCCAGAGGAGGGCCCGATAGGAGAAAGCAAGCTGCCCAAGTAAGGTTCAACGGAATGGTATGAACAGTGCTCCATTCTTCCTCTGTCTGGTGATGTGTGTTGAGAGAGAAGCCTCAAGCAGGTTTTCTATACAGGGTGGGGTTTTTCTGAGGAGTGCTTTCTTTCCCAGGAGGCAAGTTTGGTATTTGATCCAGTCTTTTAGGTTAAGCCAGTTTTTACGCTCATACAGGGTATGAGTGTAGTGATCTGCACACAGGGTGAGGTGGCATGCCTTATTGAGTGCAATTTGGACCCTTTTGAGCACTGTATCAGTAGAAGCTCCATAGACCACCAACCCATAGTCTGTCATGGAGAGTATGGAGCTGGAGACTGAGATTTGGAGTGCTTCCGGGGTGAGGGATTTCTTATGCCTATAGAAGACCCCGATCTTTGTGTTTACCACTTTGACAAGGGAAGTCTATGTGGTGCGTATAAGTGAGAGAGTCATCAATGGTGACTCCAAGGTACTTGAACAAGTGCACCTGCTCAATCTGCTCACCAGCCTTGTTGGTGATTATGAGAAGAGCATGCTTGTGTTTGTTGTAGGGGCTGGATTGTAGCATGGCCTTGATTTTCTTGTAATTTAGTAGCAGCTTTTGCCTACAGAGCCAGTCCTTGAGTTTATTGAAAGAGTTCTATAGTTCTGTTTGTAGGGCAACCTGAGAGGTGCTGCTCTTCAGCAGCATGGCATTGTCTGCATACAGAATAAGTTTGGTGTCACAGGCTGTGGGTAGGTCATTTAAAAAGAGGCTGAAAAGCAGGGACCCTAGAATTGATCCTTAAGGGACTCCTAGGAGTACATCTCTGGAGCTGGATAACGTCTGCCCGATTTTGACTCGCTGGCTCCTGTGTGTTAGGTAGTCATTGAACCAACTCATGATGTTTGGTGCCACACCCAATATTTGGAGCTGGAGTACTAGTAGAGAGTGGTTGATGGTGTCGAAGACTTTGGTGAGGTCAATGAAGATGGACCCCACTAATTTGCCTTCATCCAGCACCTTGTGCGCATAGTCAGTGTATTCCAGCAGTGCCGTGGTGGTACTGTGTTTTTGCCTGAAGCCATGTTGGTTTGGGCAGAGCAGATTGTACTTATTGAGGTATTCTGTGAGTTGACTTGCCGCGAATTTTTCTAAAGCTTTTTGACACCAGCGCCTTGTCACCATTCTTATGCACTGGAGTTACCAGGGCTTGCTTCCATACCTCTGGAAATTGAGCTAGGACCAAAGATTTATTAAATAGCATTGTTATGGGCATAATAAGAATATCAAGGGTGAGAGATAGTAACTTCACGTCTAGCCCGTCACTCCCCAATCTGGTTTTGCCTAGGACTTTCCTGACCATCATTAGGGCCTCCTTTACCATTACCTTCTTAAAGTAGAAGGCTGGGTGGTTAGTTATGAGCAGGTTGGTGCAACCTTGGTCCTCCACAGGCAGAAGGTAGTCTCTAGGCAGCACTGAGGACAGGTCTGTAAAGGCCTGGTTAAAGGCATCAGCAATGGCTAGCAGATCTGAGGAGGATGAGTTATTAATGTTGAGCATCTTACAGTGCTGCTTTTGATCTTTACCAAGGATGTTCTTGATGTTGTCCCAAAACCTCTTTCCATCTCCCCATGCATTGTTAAGTTGGGTCTTATGGAAATTGACTTTTGTGAGCCTGATAAGTTTGTTGCACCAATTTCTAGCCATTTTGTAGCACTGTAGGTCATGCTTGCTGCCTGAGTTTAAGGCTTTTTCCCAGAGGCAGTCCCTCTCCTTTAAGAGGGAGGGAGAAGAGTTTGCCATCAATCCAGCTGTTAACCTCCCCCCAAATTTTCTGTTTTGTGCGTGGTGCATAGATATTACAGATGGAATTGAAGACCTCAGTGAAAAAACTAAGGGCCTGGTCCAGTGTCAGATAGGGCCAATTTGAGGGATCCAAGTTTGCCTTTCTGTAGAACCCTGCTCTCAATGAGGCGAGGTGAGCTTTTGGCAAGTTTAGTGGTCCATATAAAGGAGATTGGGGAGTGGTCACTTAGCACATCTGGGAGAACCCTGAGTTCAGAGAATCGAGTCAGTGAGCTAGCTAAGACCCAGTCAATGAGGGTGCTGGTACCAGCCTTGTAGTTCTGCCTGGTGGGATGAGTTACGAGTTGCGTGAGATTGTGGGAGGTAATTAGGTCTCTGGAGGGTGTTGCCTCTTTACATAACCAGTAAATATTAAACTCTCCACTCAAGATGAGTTCTGAGCCCTTTCTGAGTATGCTAATTTCTTCCATAACAAGAGGAAGGCCTTCCTTGGATTTCTTGGGGGGCAGGTAGTTTATGGCAATGGTAAGGGTCTTGCCTTTTAGGCCAACTTGTATTTTTACCACTAGTAGCTCATAATCTTCCACAACTTTGGAGATGGGGAGGACGGAGCAACTCAGTGAGTTTCTGGCATATAGGAGGCAGCCGCCAACTTTCCTGCCTAGTCTATCAAGTCAAAATGCTTGGAATCCTTTGATGGCCACCTCACCATCTTTGATCCTCCCCGACAGCCAGGTTTCAGTTAGGCAGAGTACGTCAGGGGCATGGATGGTCATCCAAGCCTGGAGCTGGTCGAATTTGGCAGTTAGGCTGCAGATGTTTAGCAATGCTATCTTTAGGCCATTCACTGTATGGACCCCTGCTCCTCAGGGTTGTTGGTCCAGGGTTTAGGTGAACATTGCCAGAGAGTAGCAGTAGCAGAAAGATAATCTTTCTGGCAGATAGGGTGATGTTTATCTTCCCTCGTGTCTTCCGTCACCTGCGCTTCAGGTGGGGAGGTGTCTATACGCCTGTGTTAAATTAGGGGGAAAGCTAACCGTTAAGGTTACGGTTTGCAAGGATGGCTTGGCGATAACTGTGTATGGGAGATGCGGGAGGATAAAGAGCCTATCGTTACCGGAAGTGGTAGTGGCCATGTGTATGCTTTTTTTCCAGTTTGCACCCAGTAAGGATTTAGAGTGGGGAGGTAGGGGTCCAAATTCATATATAGTACCAGCAATGCCAAAAGAGGTAGTGAGTAGTAGTAGGTGGTTGCACCACATGGTAGTTTGTTTGGTGTTGCTGGCCTGCTTAACTGCTAGCTAGTTTATAATTGAAGGGGTATATAGTCGAATTAGGGTGAGGTCCCTAACAATAGGGCAGGTAGAGCAGTAATTGAGAGGAGTTAGATGGAGTGGCTGGAGAAAAAGTTGAGAGCATGCGTGTGATCCTGTGGGTGGGACTGCTTTAAAAAGGGGCAGTGAGAAAGTGGGTCAAGTCAGGTATTGAAGACAGGGAGGCCAATAGCATAAAAATGTGCAGCAGTGGAGTGACCAATCAGCTGCTAGGCTGAGAAAGGGGTGAGTAGGGTCTATTTAATACTTTGAGGAGGTGGGGAAGGGGGAGGGGTGGGTGAAAATATTCAGTCCAGAATACAGCACAGAAGAGATTTCCCTGAGATCAGGAAGCACCAGGTATTGGAAAATCAGCCAAGGAGCAAAGCTGCCAATCAGAGCCTGGTTCCTCCAATGGGCATCCAGTCAAAACAGTGGCATTCAAAGCCACAAGTTTCGGAGGTCCGGTGTGTATCTGAATCTGTCTGGGGGTCAGTCGGGTGGTCTGTTAGCTATGGCATGCTCAGAGAGAGCCAGGGCCACAGGAGCAGATTGGGAAGCCCACAGATGAGCTGTCTGTGGAACAAAGAGGGAAACACAGAGGATTAAATATAGCTAGAGTACAATAGCAAGCTCAGTGGGGGGCAGGCAATGGGGTAGGACAAAGCATGAGGTAAAGAGGTGGTAAATGCAGGGCAATTATTTAGAGCTAGAAGAGGAGTTAATGGGGGGGGGTTGTGTTTTGGCACCAGGACATCTGAGGAGGACAGCAGTAGCAGAGAGGTGTAAGGGAAGGGTTTGTAGGTAAGGCAGAGAAGAAAGTAGGATGTTTAGAGAGACAGCATTACAAGTGGGGCAGAGAAATTAATAATTAGCAGAGTGACCAGTGTGGGGAAGGGGCAGGGTTTGTCAGTAGGGCAGAAATGGAAAACTGCAGCAGTCTTGCTCAGTAGCTAGGTCCAGCAGTCAAACATCAGCTACTATACAATACCATTTGTCCAGCACTAGATTGCTCAGCACTAAGCATCACCAAGAGACTAGACTAGTGGTTTGTAATAGACTAGCTAAGCTGGCAGGTAAAGTAAGACCAATTGATGCATAACATATGTAAATTACATTAACAAAAATTCAGTCCAGAACACAGCACAGAAAGAGATTTCCCTGAGATCAGGAAGTTCCAGGCATTAGAAAATCAGCCAAGGAGCAAAGCTACCAATCAGTGCCTGGCTCCTCCACTGGGCATCCAGTCAAAACAGCAGCATTCAAAACCACTAGTTTCGGAGGTCCAGTGTGTACCTGAATTTGTCCGTGGGTCAGTTGGGTGATCTGTTAGCTGTGACCTGCTTGGAGAGAGCCAGGCCACAGGAGCAGCTTGGGAAGCCCGCAGATGGGCTGTCTGAATCTGTCCGGGGGTCAGTCGAGTGGTCTGTTAGTTGTGGCCTGCTCGGAGAGAGCCAGGGCCACAGGAGCAGCTTGGGAAGCCTGCAGATGGGCTGTTTGAATCTGTCTGGGGATCAGTTGGGTGGTCTGTTAGCTGTGGCCTGCTCAGAGAGAGCCAGGGCCACAGGAGCAGTTTGGGAAGCCTGCAGATGGGCTGTCTAAATCTGTCTGGGGGGTCAGTTGGGTGGTCTGTTAGCTGTCGCCTGCTTGGAGAGAGCCAGGGCCACAGAAGCAGCTTGGGAAGCCCGTGGTTGGGCTGTCTGAATCTATCCGGGGGTCAGTCAGGTGGTCTGTTAGCTGTGGCCTGCTCGGAGAGTGCCAGGGCCACAGGAGCAGCTTGGGAAGCCCACAGATGGGCTGTCTTCTGCCAGTTTCCTGTAAATACAGGTCTGAAGGATTCCATCTTTGATGGTAATTGTGGTATCCAGAAAATTTACACTGGTGTCAGACTACTCCAGGGAAAGTTTAATGGATGGGTGGTGGTCAAGTTCCTGATGGAATTCTTTGCACAGGTTCCCTGTGTCCAAATTAAAAATAAATTATCAAAATAACAGAAATAAGCAAGTGGCTTGAATGTACATGTTTTAGGAAATCCTCCTCCAAATTCACCATGAAAAGGTTGGCATACTGTGGAGCCATCCTGGTGCCCATTGCTGTACTCATAGTTTGAACATAATGTTTGCCATTAAAACTGAAGTTGTAGGTCAGAATAAATTCAGTAACTCTTGCGATCAGTTTTGGATGGATGCCGTGGTACTGTCCTTTCTGATGTAAGTATTTAAGACAGGATGGAATGCCATCAATATGTGGAATACTAGTATACTGGGAGTTACATCCATCATGGATAATATGATATTTTGTGGCAAATCTCTAAAGACAACATTTATGCAGGAAGTGTACAGTGCTCTGAATAAAATGTCCCTTTCCATGACAAGTGGTTTTAAAATGGTTTCTATAAAGCAAGAGATCCTGATCAGGGATCTCTGTCAGGGTGTCATTCCCATATATTGTATGTCTCCTTGGATTCCCATGTTTATGGATCTTGTTTGTTTGGTTTGTTTATAGACTTAATGAGTGAACACACTAGAACAAAAGTCCCATTTGCTTGTGCGACTCACAAAGATTACAAAACATACACCATATTCAATATACAATATAACAGTTTAAGACATCATACATTCACATTTAAATAAGCCAACAATGTAAGAAAATAATAGTTCATTAAAAGTGGTGTCAGTGGTTAGGGTCCTTAAATCAAAAGGAAGGCTATTCCATATGTTTGGCCCAGTATATGCAAAAGACCTTTGACTGTTTGCACTTCTCATAAAAGGGACTTTTAGGGCTTTATTATCTACTCTATTTCTAGAGAAAAATCCCAAGTCATGACATTGAAAGGACCTAAATAATCATGAGGGAATGCTTGTATTTATAATCCTAAAAGAGAACTTAGCCACTGTTAACCTAAAATACAGATGCACTGGTAACCAACCCATCTGTAGTAAAACCACACAGTGATGGGTAGTACGTGGTAGGGATAAAGCAAATTTGCAGATAAGTTGCAGTAAAGCTGCCTTTTTAGTTAATACCCTCTATGATGCATTGTCAGTAATCAAAGTAGCATAATTCACCACAGGAGTAAGGCATTGCTAAGCAATAGCCATCCTATCCTTGTGACAGAGGTTAGAATACCGTACAGCCTATGTAGCATGTTGATTTTAGAATGGAGCACAAAGGTACTGTAACATTTACAAAATGTGGTTCAAAACTTAACACAGGGTCCAAAATGACCCCAAGATAACAAAAAACTAGAGACCTGTTCAAAACAGGACCCATCAAGGGTTGCAATGCTGAGACATAGATCATTATTCTGAACTTTAGCCCTTATGCCAAATTGCATCACCTTTGTGTTGGTCCTATTCAGGACTAATCTATTGGTTTCAAGCCAATGTTGTACATAATGCATCTCGACATTTAGTATGGAATGGATGATGAAGATTGTACAGAAATAAATTACATCAGTTGGGTAAACAATGACAGATCTGTTTTGAACATAAATAACAGCATTGTCTGCATATATTGTAAACTTTGATTTAGTAAGAGCCCCACCCATTCTATCAAAAAATACAGAAAACAATAATTGGCCCAGTATGGTGCCCCAAGGATCTTCTCACTTTACCAGTGCTAAAGAAGATGTGACTCCAACAAATTTTACCTTTTTAAACCTGTCAGTAATTTTGACACCACCTGAGAGCAGATGCGTCCATCACCAAGAAGCTTAACAAAGAGATCAAAAGATTATGATCTTCCATATCAAAAGCTTTATCAAACATGTAGAATCTTGTGTAGCATGTAGAATGTCCCTGGCTTAAATTCGTCAGGGAAGAGATCAGTTATTCTGTCTTGGACATGCTTATGCTGATTATGTCCCACAGGTCCCTGGTGTATTGCACAGTTGAGACACTAGCAAATTTCCTATAGTAAGTGTGATCTATTAATTGTCTGTTCTCTCCACTGACATAATCATCCCAGTTAAGGAACACCACTGCAGATACTTCATCAGTTTTTTTATAACAATGTTGTGGTTAGAATTTAGTGATTGTATTGCTCTCCTTTCTAATAGAGAGGTTATAGCAGATCTGTTTTTGCTTGTTAAGAATCTGGCAATTGACTCTCTGATGAAAACACTGAATATAAGTGTCCAGTTTTGTACTGTACCCACTTGGGGTGGTAAAATCAAACAACTTATTTTCTTTTGCAGCGAAATGTTGATGTCTGGAGTATCTCTTTGCTGTGAAAAATACTTTAAATCTCAGTCTATGAAAGGCATTTTCTGGTTCTCCATAAACTGTATTCTGTGAAGCTGTTTTCTTGAGCAGATTGTGAGTCCCTTAAAAAGTACAGTTAATTCCCCCATAGTTAATGTGTGGTTGGAATAATTAACAACACAGAGCTCTTCAGCGTACTTTGAATTATAAGTGTTTCATAATGGATTGCAGTTGGTAAGGCCCTTAGGGACAATATTCTGTTTTTTTGCACTGGGCTTGGAAGTAGATGTCACTATCCAGCTGAGCTGCTTTCTTCCTGATGTTATGAATCTGCAATAATGTATGCAATGGTATATTGTGGTATCTTCCATGATGTAAAAAAAAAAAATGTTTGTTGCCGTTTTGGTCCTTGTACAACAAGATGCAGTGATCTAAGATTTTTGTTTCCATGGACCCCCATTCCTAAACTAAGAACATGACATAGTGCTTACAAGGGACCCATCTCCTAGACTGAAAAGGTGACAGAGTGTTTACAACAGCACCCTCTCCTAAACTAAGAATATGACAGAGTGCTTACAAGGACTGCTTCTTCTGCACTGAGAATGTCACATAGTGTTTATAAGATCCCCCTCTCCTAAACTGAGAATGTGACAAAGTGTTTACAACGTCACCCTCCCCTAAATTGAGTGTGACAGCTTATTTAAAAGGCCACCCTTTCTTAAACTGAGAATGTTTCATTGTGTTTCCAAGGGCCACCTCTCTTACACTGAGAATGTTACAGACTGTTTACAAGAGCACCTTCTCCTAAATGGAGAATGTTAGATAGTGTTTCCAAGGGCCCCTTCTCCTCAATGACGAATGTGAGAGAGTGTTTACAAGGGCACCTTCTCCTAAACAGAGAATGTGATACATTATTTAAAAGGGTACCTTCTCACAACCTGAGAATCTGACAGAGTTGTTTCCAAAGGGACTCACTCCTCAAATGGGAACCTAAAGGGCTGAGAGGTACAGTATGTATCTCTTCTTAGTTGAAACTGTATTTCCTTGCCTGCTGAATCATTAATATTCACAAGGGAATGGCATGGAATGGTTGTAAAGGACACCACACCATCCCCCCTTCCCCAGATGGGTATTTCAAAGTGTTACAAAGTATGCATTAGTGTTTTATTGTCCTAGATCACCTATTATTTGGTGTGCCTCTGAAATGAATTAAAATAAACTGCTCTAGTGATTACTTTTCAACAGGAGGCAGGGATGCTGTCAACCAAATTCTTGGATAGGTGTTGTTCAGCCAGAGTAATACACTACACCCATAAAAAGGCAGAGTCAATCCCTGAAAGAAATTTACTCACACCTTGGCAGAAACCACAGAATGATCCAGTTCAACTTACTTTTGTAACAGACTTGCATGTACAAGCATACAGTATGCAGTTATGAAAATCATCAGACATGGATAAGATATTTTGTTGGAAGATGGGGAATAAAAACTCATATACGGTATCATAAACTTCTGAGGGTCATGTTCAACAGAGGAAAAAAATCTAGCTGACTATTTGGTCCACAGTCATTATGTGGACAGGACGAAACGTAACAGAACTAAGAGATAAGGGGCCCAATTCACAAAGCCCTGGACTGACGGAAGGTGCCTGCACCAAACATAAATGGCACAAGTTGTACCTTGCATCAATTGCCTCCTTAGCTATTCACAAAGGCATCCTGCATCAACCACAGGCTGCTTGCCCCAAATGGGGCTTGTTCCACCTGTGTACCCTGAAATGTGCTGCGACATAGGGCTAGGCACTTGCAGCAGATGCAAGCTGCCATACCTACACAATCAGGATTCACAAAACTCACCCAGAGGGCAAATTTCTAAGTACCGATAGACCAGCCAGGGTTGGTCTAAGGGTACTTAGAAATTCACCATCTGGGTGGGATGAGCACTGTGTGGCAATATGCTGCACTCCCCTGCCCTAGCCCTAGCCCCTCATATACATATATCGGTACATATCATAACTCCCTGGAGGGCTAGTGGTCCCCCCTCCCCGATAGCCTATGGTGTTAAACTAATAAATAAGGTACTCCATCCTGGTGGTCTAGTGATACCCCTCTCTGAAACATGATAGTGCCTGGTGTTGAATTATAAATAAGTAATCCCATCCTGGTGGCCAAGTGGTCCCCCCTTCCTGAACCCCGATAGCAACTGGTGTAAAAATTATACATACAGTGCCCCATCCTGGTGGTCTAGTGGCTCCCACCCCAGCAGGAATTGACCACCACCCTGCTCCACTCCAATCCTAGAATGCAGCTGGCAACCTGCAGAGCCCACCTCTCACCTCTGTGGTCGGTCACTGGACAGAACTGTCAGTGAACACCTCTATTGTAGAGTGTATGTGTTGATGAGCACAGACCAACAGGACAGGGTAACGTATCTATTAATTACACACCGGGCACTATCGGGGTTTGGGGAGGGTTGACACTAGACCACCAGGACAGGGTAACATATCTATTAATGTCACATCAGATGCTATCAAGGATCGTGGAGGGGGGACCACTAAACCACCAGGATGGGGTCACTTATCTATTACTTTAACAGTGGACTCGGGGTTCGGGGAAAAGGACCACTAGACTACCAGGATAGGAACTGTTTCTATTGTCAAGGATGGGGAGGGGGCACCTGCATTTACAGCATTGAGCCTATAGCAGACCTTTCCCATGCACCATGTATTTGCCACACAGGAGAGGATGCTGCATTTGTGGGGACTTGGGTGCCGGGGCCGTTTCTGTACCCAAATCTGGTGCAGGGTCCCTGGCACACCAGGCTTCAGTGCAAGCAGCCATTTACAGTAGCTTGCTCTGATCTAAGCCTGCTTTGTGAAGCAGGCCCAGGGATATTTTCATGACATTCTTGTAATGTTTGTAAATATGGACAAGGAAGAAGAGAGTTTATACATCACAGTACTGGGAAGAAATAGTTCTCAAAAGTTATATAACTTGTAGAACCCAAAATGTGGTTTATGAGGGGTGTTGCAGTTGTGGACCAGTACATCTGAGCCATACTACATGTCCGCTGAGAGAACGTATACAATTATATGTCTGAGTGATGCACAGAATTGAAAGAAAGTGCATTAGGTGATCACTTTAAGGAATACCATAATAACATCACTGATTCTTTTAAGTTTTAGGCTTTAGAACATGTCTCAGAACCTATGGGGGTGGGGACAGGCTTGAGACATTGCTTATTAAAGAGACAGAGGACAGGATTTTCAAAAGTCTTAGACTACTGTAAGCCCCGGTGTGCCAAAGTTAGGGCACGTTGGGCTTGCAGCAATCTAGCTGTATTTTCTGTCACATGTGGCAATTGCTGCAAGTTAAACCAACTTTTTCTGGTCTAATTTGTGACAATCTTGGGCACCATTTTTTGGGAGCTTGGGAGCTTGTGCCAGATTTTTGGTGCAAGCTGCTGTAGTTCGTGGAAACTGTCACAACTGTGCCTGAGATTGTTAAATCAGGCACAGTTGTGGTGACTGTTTGGTACATTGCTAGAACCTAACTGCTGTGGTGCAAGGCTGGACACAAGCCCTTCACCATGCTTTGAAAATCCTGTCCTAAGTGGATATATAAGCTCCACTACCTACAACCACAAGGGCTGAATACTGTAATGGACTTTACACCTTTTTTATGAACAGCAATTGGCAGATATGACCGTTTACAATGGTTATTGGCTCCCTTACCTTATTGTTATTTGAAATAGAACAGATGAAATGTAAATATCAGCCAAAAGACATCTCTCAGTAGCAATAATTGTTGCCTTCCTGATGGTACAATATGGATGGTGAAATGGTTGAGGGACAAATTGTTTGCCTGGACCTTTGTGTAATTCTGCCATGGGATATAGGATATGGACAAAAATAAAATAGTCCTTTCCCATTCCCATACCCACCCCCCCCAACTGCAGTGATTTGGAGGGGAGTTCAATGAGGACAAAACATAATGAGAATACCACTATTACTGAATTTAAAAACAGCAAAAAAGGTTTTTATTCACTCTAGCTTCTAATTTGCACTATGAAATTAAGGAGAATTTTCTGATGTGCGACATCATGTAACACAAAATGGTATTTATATTGGCCCCTATGCATGAAGGCGTGGGAAGTATGCACTTGAGGCTTGCATTCCCAACCATGCAGCTATGCATCCCATCCCGAACCCCAGCAGGTGGACAGGCACAGCCCACCTACCTCCACAATGGCCTGTCCACCCACTTTGCTGTCAATGAATGAGCAGGTTCTTGTGTAAGAATGTGTTTATTCATTGACAGCTCAGTGGGAGGGCCAGCCATGGTGAAGAGAGGAGGGCTATGTTTGTCTGCTCACTGGGATCTGGGATGGGGATGGGAGTGGGGTGGTGGGACACCTGTTGGGGTGGGCGGGCACTAGACCACCAGAGAAATAATTTTTTTTCAGGGACTGGAGTGGGGTTGGAATAGGGATGGGGAGGGGGGTCTCTCTCTTGATTTTTAATCAACTTAAAACAAGCAATTGTTTTACAGACTGAAATGGGGATGGGGTGACTTCTACTAATGGGATGCTTTGGGTGAGGTGGATGGGTGGGACCACTAGCCACCAGGGCATTTGTGGGGCAGGGATGTGGTGGGGAGAGGGGTTGCATTTGCAACCACTGGGGTGGGGTATTTCTTTTTTTTTTAGGTATGACAGTGGGTGATCTGCTGGGGGGAGGCACCGCTAGCCACCAGGGATAGTTTATGTACTTATGGCTGATGGACAAGGGACCAGCAGCCACCAGGGCTTATAATAATGTAAAAGGGTGAAATTTCACCCGCAACATTCTCAAACATTTTCTACTCCATCACAGGCGGAAGTTTGTAAACTTCCACAAAAGTTATTTAATTTTTGCAGAACTTCCACCACCGCAGAAAACCCCACTTTTGCCCACCCCTAAATATGCAGTTATGCTAATTTGCTGTGCATATAATCACATGACGTTTGACAAAAGCCACTTCCTAATAAAGCCTTCAAAGGCACTATGTGGGAGTATTTGTAGCCATTGAGATTTGCTGCATTAAATGCTTATACACCTCCAGTTTGGTGTGTGCCATTTTAATTTTACTCTGCACTTTATAACACCCCTCTACAAGTCTCTCCATAACAATTGCTTCGTGGTATCACTCTCAAATTTTCCATCTGCCAGCTTTATGGAGTTTCCATGGTATGCATGCCTTTCTATTTAGTGTGAGCAATTCCCCACCATGCACTCTGTGTACCCTGTGGCAATATTTGGATGCTTCAGACATGTCCCTCTCTCCCTTATCATCTCAAGCGTTTGTTTATTTTGTTTGTTTCAAAAGATTTACCAGGAATGTCATGCTGAGCTGAAATTGCTAGTTTCCAGATGCATCTGGGGGTGAGGTGATGAACATTGTACAGAAATAAGTTACATCAGTTGGGTAAACAAATATAATGTAAGCCAGCCTGGTGGCACTGAGGGTTGAGGCACTGGACATGACACCTTATGCCACGCCAGTGACCCAAGTTCTGGAATGAGCTTGTGTTGCCAGGAGTCAGCTGATGGGAGGGTGAGGAGCTGGATTGAGCAGCCACTAGGCAGCTCTCCTCTCCCGGGGAGGATGTGGAGTCTCCTGGGCTCTTGGCTACCACCCAGTGGAGGCTGAATGGCAGTGCCAAGTCCTGAGGGATACACAGCATAAGGTCGGGCAAGTGGAAAGGGCCATCACTGGAGTCACGGGGCACATGCTTACATCCATAGGCATGCACACTTGACAATGTTATGGTGTCCCTGGAAGTAGGAGAGGAAAAAAATTGAAAAAGCATATGTCTTCCTGTTGTTGAGTTGGCTAGAGATGGCATATATATATATATATATATATATATATATATATATATATATTAGAATATATATATATATATATATATATATATATTAGAAGCAAAAAAACTCTATTTAATGCATTAGTTAGGGTTGTTCCACAGTGACAAAAGTGAGAAATTCGCTGTTAGGGTTAAACCCCTTGGACCCCCCCTTGGACCCCCCCAACCGGCATTGGGGTGCACATTGGGATCGTCAGCCCTAACTCTCACCCCATGACATGTGTAAAGCAGCAGAAGTATAGGAGAATGGGGTGAGAGTTAGTACTCAGATCCCAATGCGCACCCAATGCCGGTTGGGGGTGGGCGGAGGTCCAAGGGGGTTTTCAACCCTAACAGTGAATTTCCTCACTTTTGTCGCTGTGGAACAACCCTAACTAATGCATTAAATGGAGTTTTTTGCCTCTAATTTCCCTTCTTTTTGAGAATGATAACGAGAAATAGTGAATGTAATGCAGCGGTGGGAGCGCGGGGCCCCTGCCACATGATGTCTTGTGGCATACTAACAGGGACAGCAACGCAAACAGAAATGCTAACAGTGGCACTCATGCTAACACAAGCACGAATGAGAACAGAAAGGGTAACGCACATGGTGGCGTAGACGGGAACGGTCTGCCACATGATGTGGTGTGACATAGTAACATGGTGCCTGCAAACACAAATGGCAATGGTCATGGTGAAGTAAAGTGAAACAGTAAGAGAAACAGTACTGTACACAGAAATGGCACAAAAATAACAGAAGCATAGCGCAAATGAAAACGCAAAGGATACGCGCACATGATGGCGCAGGCGTCAGTAGTAAGTAAACAATCCACGGATCCGCAACGAAAAGAGCAACAATAACAGAAATGTAAGCACATAGCCTGGTTTCCCCACAACCTGCATTGAAAAGACAGTGAGTACAAAATAATGGATGCAAAATAATGAGTATCGGTATGAAAATGAGATCTTGGAATACTAAACACATTATATCTCAAGAACCGTACGACGTTGAAAAAAAATTTAAAAGTCATATTATTTACAACTCTCCTGGCTAATTTGAACCTTAACCCCATTAGAGGGCTAAGAAATTTTTTGACGAAAAATCCGTATCTCGCACCGTTTCCGAGATACGGGCCCTGAAAGGTGCGGTGAACGCCATAATGTTATCCTATGGGAAAAAACGTCTATTTTGGAGTGCCGTAACTTTGCCGCCATGTGATATTTTTTTACCAAACTACTGAAAAGCACATCTGTGTACTGTTAGCTGTCTTCCTTCCAAATTTCAGGAAAAAAGACCAAACCGTTATTTTGCAGCAGGTTTGCCAAAGGTTCCTGTAATGCTTAGGCGCCACAATGTTATCCTATGGGAAAAACTGTCAACTTTGGAGTGCCATAACTTTGCCGCCATGTAATATTTTTTCAATACAACACTGAGAGGCACATCTGTGAGATGTCAGCTGCGTTCCTCAAATTTCAGCCAAAACTCCCAACAGTTATTTTGCAGTACAGTGCCAAATAATTGCTGTCATTTCCCCACAGACTAAAAATTACTGCCGCCAATTTGCGAAAGCTTCATAAAAAAGTTACATTTCTGGTTACGACAGTAATTTGCAATACTTTTCAGAAATTTGAAAAACATATTTCTGGGGTGTTTACAAAATAAAGACATGACAAGCATCCTCAGGGCCGAATAGCTAAATACAAAAAGAATTACGTTGCTAAAGGGTCTCAAATTTAAATGCCAACCATTTTCTGATCACCAACTGAAAACAAAATGGTGGATTTGCGAAAAGTAACAGGCCCATTTGCGAGTAAAAATGCATTTGCGACACTATCGAACTTTTGTTAACTTTCCCATTGACTTATAATGGAAAACTGTTTTTGAATAACTTTTGAACCGTTTAATATTTTTCACCAAATCTTTGAAAGGCACTCGGGGACCCGCCTGCATGTTCCTGAGATTTCAGGCCAGTCACGCAAACACGTCGACCTGTACAGCGTGACCATAGAATTCAGAAAAGCGTAGCAGGCGCACAGATCACGGCTTAATAACTCCGCAACTGTATATCCGATCAGTAAGAAACTTGGTAGATCCCAAGGCCTATGGGTCTTGATCATACATTCAAATTTCAGGCAAATCCATCAAACAGTTGCAAAGTTATTAAGGTACACAGTATTGGGTTTAACATGGAAATGGCTCCTCAACCCTAACTATGGTAGCACTACCTTGCTACCATAATATATACACATATATATATATATTATGGTAGCATGGTAGTGCTACCATAGTTAGGGTTGAGGTGCCCCTTTAAGGTTAAAGGGTCAAACTTTACACCTTAATAACTTTGTGACCGTTCTATGGGTTTACCTGAAATTTGGAAAGCATGATCAAGAACCATACACCTTGGGATCTGCCAAGTTTCGTAACAGTCAGATATATGACTGTGGAGTTATTAAGCGCGATCTGCATGCACGTTTACACTATATGGTGAATTCTTTGCTTGTGCCTACAGGTCACACGGTTGGTGCGAGTGGTCCAAAAACTTCAGGGAATGTGCGGCCCTGGTGCCCGATGTGCCTTTTGAAGATTTTGTAAAAAAATATTGAATGGTTCAAAAGTTATTCAAAAACAATTTCCCATTATAAGTCAATGGCAAAAGTTATGAAAAAGTTCGACACTTTCACAAATGCACTTTTTACTGTCGCAAATGGCCCTAGTACTTTCACAAATCCGCCATTTTGTTTTCAGTTGGTGATCAGAAAAATGCTTAGAATTTAAAATTGGGACCATCTAGGGACACAATTCTTTTTGTGTTCACCTAGTCGGAGCCTGTGGATGCTAGCCATGTCTTTATTTTGGGGTTAAACACCCCAGAAATATGTTTTTCAAAGTTCTGGAAAAAGTACTTTCACAAAGTACTTTTGTGCTCAACACTTTACAAATCTGTGTAGCTTTTGCAAATCACAAAAGTACTTTGGCAACACTATGGACAAAATGACAGGAGTTTTTTGCCACCTTTCTGCAAAAGAACGGTTAGGTCTTTTGGCCTGAAATTTGGAGGAAATGCAGCCAACATCTCACAGATGTGCCTTTTGGTGGTTTGGTGAAAAAATATTTCATGACTGCAAAGTTACGATACTCCGAAGTTGGTGTTTTTTCCCATAGACTAACATGGTGGTGTAGGCAGTGCCTTTCAGGGCTTGTATCTCGAAAACGATGCGAGATACAGATTTTTTTTGCGAGTTGCATAGCTCTATGGGCTAGCAAAATTCTAGCCAGGTGAATCATGATTTCTGTGAAATTTTAATTTTTTTTCTACGTCGTGTAGTTGCTGAGATATTAGCAATTAAGTACTTCCAATGCTCATTTTCAGCTTCGATGCCCATTACGTTGCATACATTCTTTGTAAACACTATGTTTCTCTATGCACCTGTTTGGCAAAAACAGGGTAATGCGCTTCCGTTACTGTTGCAGTTACTGTTTCAACTTGCGTTTCTGTCCCCGATTGCGTCTGCGTTCCCGTGTATGCCACCGTGTGCGTTACCATTTGCATTGTCATTTGTGCTTGCGTTTTCACTACTGTTACCATTTGCATTTACGCTACTGTTTCACTTTGCGTTTTTGTTCGCATCATCATGCTCATTGCCATTTCTGTTTATGGCAGCCTTTTCATTTGCATTTCCGTTTCTCTTTCATTTTGAGTCTTCCTTGCTGTTACTGTTACCATTTGCATTTGCAAATTCTTTACTGTGCCTGTGCACATTACAGTTTGCGTTTCCATATACACTTGCATTTCCTTTTGCGTTTCTGTTTGCTTTGATGTTATTGTTGCTGTTACCATTACCATTTGCATTTACAATTGCGGTACTGTGCCCGTGCACGTTTCGGTTTGTGTTTCCATACGCGCTTCTATTCCTGATTCTGTTTCTGTTTCCTTTGGCATTATTCTTCCTGTTATCTTTACCATTTGCATTTGCAATTCCAGTATCGTGCCTGTGCGCGTTATGGTTTGCGTTTGCGTGTGCACTTGCGTTTGCGTTTCTGTTCCCTTTCACATTCTTTTTGCTATGACACTTAACATTTCCATTTTAAATACCACTGCCATCACTGTTTGCATTACCAGTTGCATTTTCATACGCGCTTTAATGTTCATTTGTGTCACTGTTCGCTTCGGTGTCACTTTGCGCTTGCGTTTCTATTAACATTTCCGTTACCATTCAAGTTTGCATTACTATGAGCGCCACTGTTGGCACTTCTGTTTGCATTGCTGTTCCTGTTACTATGTCACAAGACATCATGTGGTGGGAGCCCGGGGCCCTTCAGGCCTCGTGCTTCCGCCGCCGCATTACATTCTCTATTTCTCGTCATCATTCTAAAAAAAAAGAGAAATTAGAGGCAAAAAAATCCATTTAATGCATCAGTTAGGGTTGTTCCACAGCAACAAAAGTGAGGAAATTCGGTGGTAGGGTTAAAACCCTCCTTGGACACCCACAGCCAACCCCCAACGACATCGTGAAAATGCGCCATGGGGTTGTCAGTCTACTACCCTCCCCATTTTCCTACACCTCAGATTCTTTACACATGTAATGGGGTGTGAGTTAGGGCAGACTCCCATAGGCTTATTTATGATGCGGAAAGTGAGCTGTGGGGGGTCCAAGGTGGCTCAACCCTAACACCGAATTCCTCGCTTTTGTCACTGTGGAACAACCCTAACTGATGTACTAAATAGAATTTTTGCTCTCAATATATATATATATATATATATATAGAGAGAGAGAGAGAGAGAGAGAGAGAGAGAGAGAGAGAGATGTTCTATATATATATATATATATATAGATAGATCTATCTATATATATATATATATATATATATGCATTTGCCATAATTTTAACTAACGTATTTTTGACCACCTTTCCATTCTGCCTGTGACTACTATCATAGCAGTACTTTTGGCTGTGCACAACAGTGTGTCAAACATCTTAACGTGATCCCTACATTACTAGTAGGAAGTGGGAAAACCATTCTGGTGGTCAGGCAATCATTTTGCCATCCAGCAGCACCAGAACTGTTTGAGTGAAACTTCTTTTATGTTTTAAGGGGCTGTATGTATTGCTGGTGCCACAGTCATGCATAAGTGACTTTCGCACAGCAGTTTTGAAATAAATAGACTACTGTTTACTGCAAGGGAGCTGCGATCCCTGGGATTGACTTCTGGATCATATAAGTGGATTTAACTCAGCCCTGCAGCAAGTGGGTGAGCAATACTCTGTTGAGGGGCTGTTATTAAGCATCCCCAATATATCTTGTGTGACTACCTTCACAGCAGTACTTTTAGCTTTGTAAAACAGTGTGTCAAACATCTTAAGATGAGCCCTACATTTCTAGCAGGAAGTAGGAAGACAGTTCTATTGTTCAGGTGATCATTTTGCCATCCCACAGCACCAGAACTGTTAGAGTGGAACAGTGGCACAAGTGGTAAACAAGAAGTACAGGAACTCGGCCACTGGCAAATATGAGATGCAGAATGAAGATCCTCAATCTGAAGGATATCTGTGTCAAGACACATTGATCTGTTTAGACACTAGTAGATTCAGTTAGAGATATTGAAGTATTTCTAGCAAAATAGCACTGTTGAACAAGTCAAATGTTATGGAAAACCTGATTTCAGGTCACAGGCCCAGAAACTGTCATGTTGCTGATTTAAGAATTTCAGTTCTGGAGTCATTGGAAAGAAGTACAGGAACTCCATTCCTGCTGCAACAAGCATTTGTCAATGCCGAATGTTGTCGCGCTGGCATTGGCAGTGGGAGTGGTGTAGCTAGAGATGCATAGTGCTGTGATTTTGTGAATGTGTCTCAAAAGGTGATTTTGCACAGTGAGCACACCATTGTGCGCCACAGCTGCAGAAACACATTTTGGGCAGGCTATGAAAAATGGCAGCTGGACTGTTGATAAGGAGATGTGCACAAATGCCAGTGATGAAAATGTGGCATGAAAATATTGCAGATTGACGAAGTTACAAGGGTGCATGGAAACTGCGCAATGCACACTTGCAACACATTCATTGTATGGAGTTTCGGCACCAAATTTTCAACATAGGCATTTTAGGACCTCTGCTCATGAATAGTGTCACCCGTCATTTCCTCAAACAGT
The DNA here is from genome assembly GCA_016271365.2 of Neoceratodus forsteri. Lineage (NCBI taxonomy): Eukaryota > Metazoa > Chordata > Ceratodontiformes > Ceratodontidae > Neoceratodus > Neoceratodus forsteri. Next base: position 742,034,902 of record CM028133.1, on the reverse strand, counting down.
CCCAAAAACTGATTTCACACAGCAGCTGTGCAATTCTGTGCCAGATGTGAGAAAACACATTTCAGGCAGCTGCAGTGTTCATAAGGAGGTATGGAAAAATGCTAGTTTTGAACAGCTGGAGTGAAAGTATTACAAATTCACAAAGTCATAAGTGTGCATGCAAACTGTGCAATGCATGCTCATAAAGCACTCATTTTATTGACTTTCATTCCCAAATGTTCAACATAGGCATTTTAGGGCATCTGCTAATGAACAGTGTCACTGTCATTTTTCATCATGTGTCTCGAACACAGACTTTCCACAGCGACTACGCTATTCTGCGCCGCAACTGTGAAAACAGATTTTGGTCAGGATGTGAAAAATGACAGCTGTACTGTTCATTAGGAGGTGCAGAACAATGGCACTGTATAAAATCTGGAATGAGAATATTAGAAGTTTGCGAACGTACGAGCATGCGTGCAAACTGCACAACGCATGCTTGTAACACAGTCATTTTATGGAGTACTGTCACCAAATTTTCAACACAGGCATTTTAGTACCTCTGCTCATGAACATTTTTACTGTCATTTTCGTAATGTGTCCCAAACACTGATTTCGCACAGTGTATGTGCTATTCTGCGCCGAAAGTGCAAAAAACACATTTCAGCAAGGATGTGAAAAATGGCAGCTGTACAGTTCACAAGAAGGTGTAGTAAAATGCCAAATTTGAGAATCTGGTGTGAAAATATTGTGAATGCGCTAAGTTACGAGCGTGCATTGTGCAGTTGCTATGCACCTCGTAAAACAGTAATTTTATGGAGTATTGTCACCAAATTTTCAACACAGGCATTTTAGAACCTCTGCTCATGAACACTGTCACTGTCATTTTTGTAATGAGTCCTGAACACTGATTTTGCACAGCAACCACGCTATTCTGCCCCGGAAGTGCGAAAACACATTTCAGCAAGGATGTGAAAAATGACAGCTATACGGTTCACAAAAAGGTGTGGTAAAATGCCCATGTTGAGAATGTGGCATGAAAATATTGCAAATGGGCTAACTTACGAGCATGTATTGCGCAGTTCCTTCGCACACTCATAAAACAGTCATTTTATGGAATATTGTCACCAAATTTTCAACACAAGCATTTTAGGACCTCTGCTCATGAACAGTGTCACTGTCATTTTTGTAATGTGTCCCGAACACTGATTTCACACAGCGACCATGGTATTCTGCGCCGGAAGTGTGAAAACACATTTTGGGCAGGATGTGAAAAACGACAGCAGTACAGTTCACAAGAAGGTGTGGTAAAATGCCAATGTTGAGAATCTGGCATGAAAATAGTGTGAATGTGCTTACTTACGAGCGTGCATTGCACAGTTGCTGCGCACGCTCTGAAAACAGTAATTTTTTTGATTTTTCCCACCAAACTTGCAACATAGGCTTTTTGAGACCCCCTTCCATGAACAGTATCACTGTCATTTCATTACTCAGTCCCGAAAGGTGATTCCATGCAGTGACTGCAAAATCACCTTTCAGGACCAAATAACGCCATGACAGTGCAATAATTCATGAGAACGGGTCCCAAAAACCCCATGTTGAAAATTTGGGGCCAAAATTCGAAAAAATGCCCAAGATATGCATTAAAGTTGAAAAAACCCTATTCATTCCATTATACAGCTTACCGACATTTCTTCAGTTCACAGTCAGCTTTGAAAGAGTGCAGGCGTGTTCCGGTCCACAGAAGATCATGCGCCAGACTCTGCAGGTAAGTATGGGGTGAGGGTGAGGAGGCAGGGTGCGCATGATGGGTGATGCGGGTGGGGGAGGGGCATCGAGACTACTGATGGACCATTTTCATTTACAGGTTATAAAAAAAAGAAAAACATCTCAGGACAGTTTTTGTTTTGCAGGACATTTGGCACGCTGGGGTGGGCTCCCAGCATGCCACCTAACTGTTTGGGGGCATGTCTGTAGCTGACGGGGGATTGGGCATCCTCGTCAGCAATCAACATGGAGGGATTTATGCCGATGGGGATTGGGCACCCCTGTCGGCACACAAAGAAGAGGGGCACAGAGCCGAGGGGGATTGGGCACCCCCTCAGCATTAAACAATTTGTGGGGTATTTCTGCCGATGGGGAATTGGCTCCCCCATCAGCACACAAGGAAAGGGGGGTGGGGTAGGAGCCAAGGGGGATTGGGCACCCCCTCAGCATTAAACAATTGGGGGGTGGTTTATGCCAACAGGGAGTGGGCTCCACTGTTGGCACATTCACAGGGGGCAGGGGCAGCCAACAGGGGGATTGGGCACCCCCAAAGTCAGCAGTTCTATGGCCAGTGCCCTGACATGTACATAATGGCGATGAGCATGGCAAGAAAAGGACCACTGCATCTGATGAGCTTTGCTCAGATTGCAGTGGACCTTTCCCTTAGATGTGCTCGCCACATTATGCATGCATGGTGTGGTACTGGCATGCAGGCTGATTGGGAATGCGGGATGCAAATACTGGTGCGTGCTCTGCATTCGCCCAACAGCGACCATGCCTGTAAACCTGCACTGTCCCACGATGTTGGCTGTGCAAGCACGCCAACATAAAAAAGGTACAGGAACTGAGTTCCTGTGTGTTCCTGTTCACTTTCATAACTGGAGTGGAACTTATTTTATGTTTTAAGGGACTGTATGTATTGCTGGCGCCACAGTCATGCATTAGTAGGAGTCACACAGTAGTTCTAAAATAAATAAACTACTGTTTACTGCGAGGGAGTTATGACCCCTGGGATTTACTTTTCTGGTCACATAAGGGGATTTAACTTGGCCTTGCAGCAAGCAGGGTGAGCATGGGCAGGGCATGTGCATTCACAGGTGTGGAGGTGTGTGCAGAGACATGCGCATCTGCATGTGTTATGTGTGTTGTGTGAGGGAAGAGGAAGAAATTAGAACGGTGACCAAGGATAAGACAATATTGCTAAAGCAGACCCCACAAAAACATACATTGGCCTTGAGATGTTTGTAGACATGGATATCAACACAATACTTACAGGGAAAGTAGGGACCAAGTGTATAGCCTGTGAGATGTACTAACACAGATATGTCATTGCTTGAATGCCCATTCACACGCCTGAAATGTAAACAAAAGGTGGATATCCTTGCAGAAATATCAGTATTTAGTACCAGATTACAGGCACTGGAAAACAGCCAACAAAGCATGGACCTAAGAATGGATAATAGGAAAACATGGATAAACAACTATTACCTCTAAAACCTATAGAATGTGTGGATAAAAATATAGGTTACTGTCCAATACCAAAATGGAGGCAATCCCTCCCCCCTCCGCAAACCATAATGTCAAGATGTTAAACTGAGTCGGGTACTCAGGGTACAATATTTAAACCCCCATCTACAAAAAAGAGAATAAGAGTGGATGAAACAGATGAAAATCAAGGTAATGACTGGTATAATATTCAAAGTTCAAGACCAGTTAAAAAAAGGATGAAAAACTGAACACTTTTTGCATCCCTTACACAATAGCTTTGACCCCTAATACAATTATCTGATGAGGATCAGCACAACATCCTGGTTAGTACCCCTCCATGTCAGTTTCTAATACTCATGGATGATGGCAATAGCACAGAGGTCCAGTAAACACCCCTACTAACAGCACATGTTGATATTAATGATACAGGGTCATCTGTAACTATCGTCATCAATGGGCAACAGGAACAAACAAATAATACCACAGAGGACAATGCTCACAGTAGTAACAACAATGTTACCAACATGCAGACAAATACATTATGAGGACAAATATTCATTTTGGGTGACTCAATAACTAGATTTACAGGCAGATTTTCCATGGGGGGAACAAAGAAAACATAGCCAGTTGCAGCTACAGTGGGGAAACCATCAGGGACGTAACCACAATGCTCCCAGTAATTTTTCAGAATATTCCTAACCCTAAAACTGCTGTTCTACATGTAGGTATCAACAACTTTGGAAAACAGGAGGTGGAGAATATAGTGAAGGATATGAATAAGCAAAAAAACATTGAAGAAATTGAATGTGACACCAATCATCTCGGAAGTTTTACCAGTACCCAGGACAAGTTACACAAAAACAAAAAAAACATCAAAGCATACAATAATTGCTATGTAGATGGTGTCTAGCCAATACTATCGAATGCATAAAAACCTGGAAAAAGTTTGAAAACAAAAATATGCTTTTTGGATACAATGGATTACACTTTAGTAAACAAGGTTCTAGACTACTGGGATGCATATTCTAAAGCACATTAAAAAGGCAGCAAGGAACAAAAAATAGATATTGAGGGGCAAAGGGAAAACATCGCACTTGAAGCAAATAATCTCCCTGTTAAGTATAAAAGACATACACTCAAATCATTATAAGAGAATTGGAGTTTTTTTTCTTCTTACTAATGCAAGAAGTCTTCACTCTACTAAACTGGATGAGTTAGAAATCATACTTAATAAGGATGGAATTGACATAGCTGCAATAACAGAAACCTGGTGGAGAAAACTTCAGACTGGAATGTGAATATTCCTGGTTATAACACCTATTACAAAAACATGACTTCAAAAAAAAAGGAGGGGGGGTTAGCTTTATTCATTGAGAATAACATTACATACAAACCTATCAAGGATTTGCCAGACAAAATATCTAGTGAAATATTATCAGTAGACATAGCTAGGGAAAGACAACAAAACCTATTAGTAGGCCTCTGTTATAGACCCCTAGACACTAATGTATTAAAAAATCATGCTATAATAAATAACATAAGTAATAAAATAAGTCACAAAGAAATTATACTATTTGGGGACTTCAATCTTCTGGGAATTAACTGGAAAGAAGGCACTACTAGCAATAATCTAGAGAATATGTTTTTTGAGGAGTGTGACACAAGTGGATTACATCAATTAATTACTGTATCAACAAGGAAATGTAACATCCTAGACCTATTACTAACTGATATCCTGTACCAGCTAAAAAATATCAGTATTAAAGATCCCTTACAAATAGTGGCCATGGAATAATAATGTTTGACACTAAACTATTCCCTAAACCAGAATCTGGCATAATTTTTTTTTAAAATTACAATAAAGCAAATTATGACCATATTAATAAAGAACTTTGCTTATGGCAATGGGACAATGGGTCCACATCACCAAATGAACACTTGACTAGAATTAAAAACAAAATTATTGAATTGGAAGAGGAGTATATCCCAAATAAAATTGCATATAATAAGAGGTGCAAAATACCGATTTGGGTAACACCACATATATTAAATATAATATCAAAAAAGAAGGGCATACAGAGCATCAAGATGTAAAAATGACTACAATAAATACAAATATAAGTATATTCTAAATGTTACCAATCACAATTACCAGTGAGTTGGCATGTGAGGATTGGGGCTTGGGGACAGACATGATCAGACCTTCTAGGCACTATGGAGGGGAAGACATGATCTGCCCTGCAAGGCACTACATGGGTATGGGGGGTGATATGATCTGCCATTCAGGGCAATCCTTGCGGGATCAGGGCTTGGGGGTGCCAGCAGCCTGCAGAGGGCTTTCCAGGGCATATGCCAATGAGGGATGGGTGGGGAAGCTTATGTGAATTTGGGGTGGTGGCTATTTGGTGCACATGGCACAGTTGTGCACCCTGGTGAATGTAAAGTACATGTAAACCAGCTAATAACTGGTCTAACTGTACTTAGACCAATGTCCTCCAAGGGTTCTCTTGGAATAGCACATGTGCTGTTCCAACAGCCACCCTCTTGGAATAGGGCATAATTGCTTCCATAAACTCCCTTGCTCCATGTCGCATGGGGTTTATGGCATAACTAGTAGTGTAGGACAACTTCAGTGTAGGCAGCCTGCAACATGTCGTAGGCAGCTTTTTGGAATACCGAATGTTGTTATGCATGGCTCAAAGTGCTACTTGAGCCATTTTGTTTGGCACAAGTCACTTTGTGGAATTGGACCCATTCAGTTTAATGATTTACTCAAATTAAAATGAAAAATATTACCTATAACATGATAATTTATCTCATCTATATAACATATTCATTGCAAAATACTGTGTTAATGCACCATTAGGGTTGCAACAATTAAAGTAGGGAAATTTAACCTTAGAGTGGCCCAGGGTAACACTGCACCCCCAATGTGCATACAGGAACAGGCATGATGGATGTATTTTGGGGTTTTGAACCCCAATGCTCACCCCATTGTCCTATACTATACTGTACCTATGTTAAATTACTCATGGAATAGGGTGAGCATTAGGGTTCAAAACACCAAAGCACATCCATCATGCCTGTTCCTGCATGTACAGTGCGGGTGCGGTGCAACCCTTGGAAACCCTATGGTTGAATTTCACTGCTTTTGATGTTGCAACCCTAATGTTGCATTATTGCAGTTTTTTGCAATGACTTTCCCATCTTTTTGAGGAAGTGTAATGTAAGTGGTATGTGGCTGTGGGAGTACAGGGCCTGGAGGGCCCTGCACTCCGTTCATGCTGCCATGCATACATAATGTTATCCATTTCTTAGAGCACAGGACCTGTAGTGCCCTGTGCTACTATATATCCATAAATTTTATTTATTTTTTTTATTTATTAGAACATCAGTTTACAACCTTTGAGTCAGGGGCTCATTTACAAAGGTACCTCTTCACAGAGAAGACAGAACAGTGCAAACAACCATTTTACAATAAAACAGAGTACAAAAAATTTGTAGGAACATGAAGACATAGGACAATTACAATTTTAGTAATGCAGGATTGGCAATGCACAAGTAGGTTCAGAGTAATTTGAACAGTTACAATTTAGTGTTACAGGATTGGGAGAGCACAAGTAGGTTCAGAAAAATTTGTACAGCAGGCTAACAGTGGTGGGACTAAACCGAAGTAAGCATTGCAGAGACATGTGGAGAAGCGAATAGGATCATAGAATGTGATAGGCAATGGGTTAATGCAGCCACTCAGGGAGCTTTGTCAGAGCAATTGAGCAAGAGTAAACTTAGAGGCAGCCACAGCTGCGCGTAGTAAGTAGGTGTTTATGAAGGGTGGTTTTGAAATGAGAGATCATGGAAGCATCAGTGATACTGGTAGGGAGGGTGTTATACCAGGAAGGGGCTCTGTAGCAGTATGCCCTTTGTCCTTGAGAAGTCCTTGCCCTCGGTACTAACAGTGTGGTTTTGCAGGAGGTTCTGGTATGCACTAGTGAGTTTGCTTGCTGGATAGAGGTAGTCAACCTTGGTGGGGATAGTTCAAGGAGAGTCTTTTTAGTTAGGAGGCAGGTTTGGTATTTAAGACGTTCATCTTGGTCGAGCAGATTAGCCAGGGCGTATAAATGGCAGGTATGAGTTAGTCTAGGCACCCCGGTAATTAGCCTACATGCCTTATTTAAAGTGAGGCGTATCTTGTTTAGGGAGGTCTGGTCAGCAGCTCCATAAACTGGCAAGCCATAATCTACTAGGGACAGTATAGAGGATGTGACTGCAAGTCGGAGGTCATCAGGGGGAGACAGTTTTTATGGCAGTAAAGGATACCCAGCTGAATGTTGCAGGCTGAGGCAAGGGCAGAGATATGGGCATGGAATGAGAGAGCAGGGTCGAAGGATATCCCTAGGTACTTGTATGAGTAGACTTGCTCGAGTGGGAACTTGGAACTGGTGAGGACCTGAAGTGGAAAATTACTAGCTTTATTTTGGGGGTGGGCAAAGAGCATGGTTTTAGTTTTTTTAAGATTTATTACAAGTCTATGCTCTTGAACCAGGCTTCAGCGTCATTATAAGATAATTGCAAGGAGTCCTGAAGGGTGATAGGGTTACGGTTGAAGGCAAAGATAACAGCATCATCTGCATAAAGTAAGAAATTACCAGTACATGTACCTGGCAGGGAATTGAGATGAAGAGAAAAGAGCAAGGGCCCAAGAATGGAGCCCTGAGGGACACCAGAGTGAATAGGACAGGTGCTGGAGAGTGTCCCATTAATTTTAACACACTGGGAGTGGGCAGACAAGTAGCTGGAGCACCAGGAGACTGGCCCAGTGGCAAAGCCTGTGAGGCTGAGGGCATCCAGTAGGAGGGGGTGGGAAACAGTGTTGAAGGCTTTTGATAAATCAAAGAACACTGTGCCTGCTAGGGAGCCGGAGTCCAGAGAGGAATGAAGAAAATTAGAAAACTCCTGAAGGAGGGAGGTGTTGGTACTGTGGCCAGCACAGAAACCATGCTGTTCAAGGCAGAGGATGCTGTATTTGGTTAGATACTCTGAGATTTGGGTGGACACAACTTTTTCTAAGGCCTTTGAGAGAGGAGAGAGGATAGAGATTGGCCGATAATTACCAGAAAGAGACCTATCACCACCCTTGTGTATGGGGTGATTGTGGCAATTTTCCAGGCAGAGGGAAATTGTCCCAGACAGAGAGATTTATTGAAGAGGCTGGTGATAGGGGTGCTAACCAGATCCAGAACCTGATACAGGAGACTGGGATCCAGGGAGACACTGCCAGTAGTATTGCTCTTTAAGGCCTTGATTAGGTAAGGTCTGACTTCACGGGCAGTAACCCGGTGTACGTGGAATCAAGGGCATGTGGGAATAGGGTCAGGTAAGGAGGGGGGTCAAAAAAGTTTCTCAGAAGAGCAGGGCTAAGGTCAGTGAAGGATTTATTGAGGTAGTTGGCAATGTGGGCTGGGTCTGTGGAGATAGAGTCATCAATGTTGATTTGGGAGGGTGGGGGAGGATTTGTGCCCCCATTCAGTTGTTTAATATTGTCCTAGAAGGTTCTGGAATTCCCCCAGGATGAGGCGAGTGAGGCCTGATAGTGATCAGCCTTAGCCTTGCGGATGGCCCAGGTACATTTGTTCCAGGCAGCTGCATAAGCCTGCCTGTCAGCAGGGTGGCCAGTTTCCGTGGCAAGGTGCCATAGGTTATCCCTGTTCTTAAGAAGCTGGCGCAGGGGGGGTGTAACCCAGGGGCCATGCCGTACTTTGGAACGGAGTACAGTTAGTGGTGCAAAAATGTCACAGGCTTTGTTAAAGGTTTGGGTAAAAAAGGTTAGAGCTGTATCAATATCGGGGGTGCATTGAATGGGAGACCAGTCATTTGGGCTAGGAGTTGCTGAAGGCCTTTCAGCCCACCTGGTCTTAGACGCCACAGTAGGGTGAACTGCGCTGTGGATTTGGGTAAGGAGGTTGACCAATGGAAGAGTATAGGGGAGTGGTCGCAAGTCTGTCAGGAAGGACTTGGATATTGCTGATTTGGTTAGGACGGTTGGTGAGGACCACATCAAGAAGTGTGCTTGAGCCCATTCTAGGATTCACTCTAGTTGATTGGGTAACGAGTTGAGTTAGGTCAATAGATGCAAAGGTGTCACAGGTAGCAGAAGATGAGGGGCTAAGCCAGTTAATATTTAGATCACCCACAAAGATTTGATCAGAGGAATGGGGTAGGGAGGTAAGATAATCAACTAGTGGGACCAGAGCCAGCGCTTGATTTTTTGGAGGTATGTAGGCGGTAGTCAGATAGAGGGGACCCCTTGAAGGATCAGGGGTCAGTTTTAGGGTTAGGGCCTGAGCCCTGAAATCAAGGACAGGGGCTGGGAGGGCTAGTCCTATGAGTGAGTCTTTGCTATAGATAGCACAGCCCCCATCTCTTCTACCAACATGGTCCTCTCAATAAAGGGAGTAGCCTGGGAGTGAGACCAGGGAGTCAGGGGTAGATTCTGACAGCCAGGTTTCCACTATAGAAATAACGTCAGGTTTATGGACTGTAACCTAACATTGGAGTGAGTCAAATTTTTTCTGGAGGCTACAGATATTCATAGAAGCAACATGAAGCCCAGGGGATTTGGCAGATGAGCTATTGTGGGCCGGGCCAGGGTTGGGATGTATATTTCCTGACAGGAGTAGAAGGATAAGAACAGCCCTGGACAGGGGGTGGTGGAAAGTGTGTTTACACTCGGTAAGATAGGAGGAGTAGGGGAGCTTCAGGATTCAGGGGGTAGGCAGGAGGGCACAAGCTGGGAAGGCTAGAATGATAAGTCACCAGTAGGAACATGGGGGGAAGCTGGGTAGGGACTAGGGGGTGGGTGTGGTAGGCTAGAGCACATAGAGAGAGTGGAGAAGGAAGGTGGCAGCTCAGAAATCCAGGAGGAAAGTAGAGCTAGAGGGCAAATGGGAACACCAGATTGGTGAAACTGCGGAGTTATAGGGACACCAGGGTCAGATGGTGGCCTCTGGAGGAGGAGGAGAAGAGAGAGGGGCAAGTCAGTAGGAGGTAGGCAGGCATTTTCAGGGGAGGTTTGCAGGCAAGTAATAAGAAGATGAGAGAAGAGGGTAAGAAGCCTACCGATAAGCATTAGTGCCACTTTGGTACAGTGGTAGTGACCCCGCCTCTGGTGTGCAAGGTGCCAGGTTCAAAACTCACCAGGGATAATAGGAGATGGCCCAGGGTAGGGGCCATTATCCACGATCCAGGAGCAACCCACCGGCAATTTGAGGGCCCAAAACTGGGGTGCTAAATAGCGATTCCTAGTGGCCAATATAGCTGTAGGCTAGTGTGGAGTAAGGGGGTCACAGGTGCCCAGAGGCTACCAGGTAGGGGGATAACAGTGGGTGCAGTACAGTGGGGGCCAGGTGGTAGGAGAGGAGAGAAATGGAGTGATTAGATAGGAGAGGAGACAGTGGGATAGGTGGATAGAGAAGACACAGAGATAGAGTAAGGGGTTAACTGGGCAAGATGCTTAACAGCAGAAAGCACAGTGGCCTCTGGTGGCTAGCAGGTATAACCTGCAAATGGGAAAGTGGGGACAAGAGACATTGTAAGAAACCCTCATGTTCCTGTGTGAGGGCAGTGCCCTTTGGCCCTGCAGTCCCAGCACTGCACAATGGAATGCACTCCCACTCCAATTTTAGCATAATGTTATGCATATGTGGGAGCATGGGCCCACTGGGCTCTGCGCTCCCACTTACACAGAAGTACAGAGACATACCACAGCCCTAGACACATGTGGATGTGGGAGAACAGGGCCCTCCAGGGCCTGCACTCCCTTCAGGCTTCTATGAATATGTAATGTTATCCATTTCCTGGAGTCCCTGCACTACCATTTATCTATAAGTGTAGAGACATTGTAATGAACTCTCATCTCCCTTATGGGAGTGCAGGACTCGATGTCCCCACTCCCTTTTTTGGATAATGGTATGCATATGTGGGAGCACCAGCCATCTGGGCCCTGTGCTCCCACTTACAAGTACAGACACATACCACAGGCCTATAGACATGAAAAGGAATCCTTCTAACATAGATTTGACAACATCTTAGTAACCATAGCAACTATGAAAATGATTTCACTGCAGTTGTAATCATGAATTGAAAATCTCCATGTGTGCTTCATTCACCTAAAGGTGGACTAAGTAGAGAGTAGCATAAAAGCCTAATCTCAAATCGTTTTCAAGATGTGGGTGCCGAAAGGCACCATTGGTGCTGCAATGTTATCCTTTGAGAAATGTTGCAACTTCAGAGTGCTGTAACTATGGAAGCAATATAATCTTTTTCACCAAAAGGCACAGCAGTAGGGCAAGGGCTTGCCACCCTGCAAATTTCAGCCCAAAAGCCCTATACGTTTTTTTGCAATAAAGTGGCAAAGAAACTGGTTGTTTGGGGCTGTTTTACCATGAAATTCACAATAATTGTGTGAAAGTCTCATTGATTAACAAAGGAAAGTTTTGTACATGGTTTGCAAAATTTCAGGAAAGGTCTGCGAAATTATGCAAAAGTGCCCCATGTTAACCAATGGGAGTTTTGCACAATTTCTCAGTAATTTCGAAAAAGCTTTTGCGGTACACATATATTTTTCCCATAGGATCAAATGGGAAATTCAAGGTTTAATAACTTTCAAACCAATTAATATTTTTTCATCAATCATTCAGAAAGCACTTCCTTGACCCAGTTTGCATATACCCTATACATTTCAGAACAGACAGACACACCGTTCGGGCTGCAGATACAAGCAAAGAATTTTACAAAGTTGAGGATTTTTCACACTTTTTCGGGCTCTATGCTCCGCAAGTGCAAATCTGAACAAAACTAAACTTTCCAGATCCAGAGATCTGTGGGACCACACTTTGCATGCAAAATTTCAGGCAAATTGGACAAATGGTTGCAAAGTTATTAAAGTGCAACATTTTGAGTTTAACTTAGAAGTTGCTGTACGACTCTGATAATTATGACCTTTCCCAGTATGCTTTCTGAATGTTGTACACACCATGGTCAACCAGTGTTAGCTATGATTCATCCACGTTTGACCATGTTTTGTCCATTGTCATAGGAGCATAAGATAACAATCACATTTGCATAATTTATTTGCAAATCAGAGTGCAGAATGAATTTGACACTTTAAACTCATAAAACATCACAATATAACACTTGTTTGCAATTTATGAAGTAGAATTAAGGTTTACACAAAGTAGTTAATTATTTGAGTATATAAAATTATTATGAGAACGCATCTTAAATAGTTTAATTATATGGTGGTATAAACAGCGATTAAGCAATTCTACTAGTTCTGAATGAGGAGAGACTTCATTAGAAAGAGGAAAAACTGTAGCAATGGTGGTAAGTATATACAAGGTATTTCAAAAGTACATTATGTGTGTATAATATGTACAGTATTCACTACTGAATGTTAAGGTTGTTGACAAACAAAAAACTGTTATTTGAGCTGTGTAGAAATGTGTGCTATTATACTGCAAGACCATGGTTATTCAGTTTGTATGAAGACTTGTATTGACAATTGTTAACCATGTTCTTCCTATCAGCTTCCCCCTTGCTACCCCTCCCCCACTCCCCTAGTTCACCTCTGGTATTCCCCCCTCCTCCTCTTCCACCTACTCCCCTTCCTCTCTTTTCACCCCTACCATGATTCTCCTCCCCACCACACTCCTTTCCACACACCAGTGCACTGACAAAGCCTTCTCTGGCTACTTCACTAATTCAAGCAAGTTTTGGATTCCAGTCCTCTTGCTGTACTCTGTACTTACCCTAGCACAGCATTATGCTACAATCTACATCTGAAATGTAAACAACTCTCTCTATTTCACATTGAATTCAAATCTTGTCATGTTGTGTCCTGGGCTACCAGGTTCACAAAGTTGCTTTACAACCAATGTACTTATGTGGACCCTTTTGTAACTTGTAATGTAACTTTACTATTGAATATGTGTAACCTTATGTAACCTATGTGTTGTTTGATTGTCTTATATATCTGTATGGTCTGGAACCTTTGTAAATGAGTCCCTGACTCAAAGGTATTAATCCCAATCTGAAATAAATACATTTATGACCATGCTTATTTAACCATTTGAGAGCTTGTTGTGACTGTTGTTGACAGTGGCTGACCATGGTTTTTGCCATTGGCATGCTTTGGTCATAGATGATCATGGTTGCCTGTGGTACCATTTCACAGCTATGGTCGACCATCCATAACCAAGCATGGTCAAAAATGTGGTCAAAAGCATGGTTGACTATGGACAACCTGTAGTTGAACCATGAATGACCATGGTTCAACCATGCTATCCTCACTGTGGGTATGTCCACTGCCTGTTCATAGTCCACTGCCTCTGTTACCCATAGAATAAATTAATCAGGTTTGACAACACAACTTTCTTCCAGGTATGCATTTTACAGTTTGCCCTGTTATCCATTTGCCTAGAGGAAACTTGTTTATGTCACTTGTTATTGTCTCTAGCAACTTTCCCACAATAGACATTAGGCTGACAGGTCTGTAGTTCCCTGGCTTGTCCCTCCTCTCTGTCTAGTGCACAGGAACTGCATGTGCCTTACTCCAGTCCCTGGGTGCTTTCCTTTTCTCCAGTGAGTTATTGAACAGGTAAACTATTGGTTTTGCTAGGACCTGCCCTATCTCTTTAGGCACACAAGATGTATCCCCTCTGGGCTAATGCACTTACAGTATATACTTTTAAGGCATTTAAGAACTCCGATATTTTTTTAACTGGAATGGGATCCACAATAACTCCTTACTCCCTGCTCTCATGGCACAGTCAGGCATTAAACCCTTGTCTTCACCATGATCACCACACAGAAATACTGGTTCAGGACTTCCACATTATCATTATCTACTTCTTCCCACATCTCTTCCTGTTTCAGCCTGACTATTGCTTCTCCCTTTTTCCCTCTCTCCCTTAGGTACTGAAGGAAGGTCTTACAGCATATCCCTTTGTACTATGTGCAGTTCTTAATTCCACATCAGTCTTAACCCTCCTCACTATACTATTGCTCTTTCACTCAGCTGTGAAATATTACCATGTCCTCCTGTGCTTTGCTAGATTTGTATTTTTTAAATACCAATTTCTTAGCCATTATATATCCATATTTGCTTTTGTGAGCCATATTTTACCCCTCTTCTGCTTTTTCTTCTTCTTGATTACCCTTACACAGATATGTGTGATTTCCTTATCCCTCTTTTTATTAATTTACATTTAGCTTCCATCTCAAGTATCACTATTACACAATTCCTTTCCTTACTGCTTCTCCCCCATTCTGCTGAAATAAGCCCTCTTTAAGTCCAAGACTTTAGTCTGGAACTGATTTCTCTCTGCCTTTAGGTTTGATGTTGAACCAAAATGCCTGAAATTTCCTAACTCTCAGTGACTGTAGTACCCTTACCCCCCCACACACACTTACCCTATGGGAAATATTAAGCCTAATATGGCTGCCTTCCTAAGAAGTTCCTCTATTCTCTGTACTTGGAATACATTTTGAAACAATTCTACCAGTTATTTGATTCTTGATTTGATGCTGTTGAGATTCTATTGTTCATGACTGGCATGATAAAGTCCCTCAGAAACAGCACCATTCCTACAGTAGTTCTGCTGCACTTTTGCTCTGCTCCCTAATTCCCCATTCCCTTCCTCCTTTTGATATGGTGGTTTGTTTACTAAGCTCATTCTAATATTTCTTTCTCCCCTGCTACTATCTAAACCTTTATTACTGTGCTCCCTTGCTTCTACGAATTTCAATATACCAAACTCCTGGTTATAAGGAATGGTCCTTGTGACTCCCAACTAAACTATCAATGTAGTATACTAAGTTTTTAATTTGTTTACTTACCTTTGAATTGCTCTGTATCAGCCGTCCTGCAAAAGTAATATGCCGTTAGCACCAGTTTGGAAAAATACTAATATGGGCAAAATTCAGTCGATTTTAGTTGTCACCATGCTGCCTGAATGATGCTGCCTCCATACTGCCAAAACAATCATGGGCACAATACAGCAGGTGTGGGGTGTGCCTCGGTGTTCTCAAGCCTTATGACAATGGGGTGAGCATTAGACTTGAGAATCCTAAGGTACACCCCAAACCTGCTGTGCTGCCTTGGGGGGGGGGGGTATAAGGGTTGAAAATACCAATGTCACATTTCCCTACTTTTGCCACTTTTACCCTAACTCATGCATTAACTACATTTTATTTGGAAATTATTTCCTTACTTTTTGAGGTAGTATAATTGTATACAGATTTGGGTGTGGGACCACTGGGTCCTTTGGTCCCTACACTCCCATACATCCATAATTTTCAAGATAGCTTATTCATATCCTTATTTTCCTTTGAAAGTAAAGTGCCCTCTGGGCCCTGTGCTCTCATCCATGCATAGGTGTGTATATTTGTAGAAAAAAAACAATTAAAAAAAGCCTTTCAAAACAACCAATTATCAATAAAAGGTTTCAATACAAATAAAGTTTTGAATCAGTATTGCCGTGTGTGTGATGTATAGTCATACACTTTGCTAAACTTAAAAGTGCTATAACATAGATTGCCATAATGTTCTGTGATATCCCCCACCCTCCCATAACCGAGGTTGAAAATAAGGAAACAATCCAATGTGTTTTTTTTTTGTTTTTGTAACCTTTATGAAAATAAACCATCTATCACTGATCACACCCTATATGACTTTATTGATCCATGTTGCATACTGGCACCCCCCACCTTCCCATGGCCAGTGCCCTTTATGTTCCACTTTGCCCTGGTGTTGACTGGTACCCTCTCATTCTCCCATGTCACTCACATGTTGAAAACATAGAAACATTTCCTCAATGTGTTTATATTTTTTTAACCTGTAAAAAAAAATAACAGTCCATCAGTGGTCACACCTACACACACAGACAACCTCCCACTGCGCACACACAACCCCACCCCCCTAGGCCCCCCCATACTGTCACTCACTTGAACAGCTCCCACTGTGAAGATGCACTCACCAACCAAAAACATGTCTTGCAGCTGAAACTGTAGAATGCTAATGAGAAATGAAGTAACTGCTGTCAAAAATCCCATTGAAATACATTGAACTACAGTTACCTTATTTCTCATACAGCAGTCATCGGTTCCAGCAGCAAGATGTGTCTTCAATCAGAGAGTGGATCTTCACAGTGGGATGAGTTTAGGTGAGTAAGTGTGTGTGGGGGGGTTAGGGGGAAGTGTGTGTGTGTGTGTGTGTCTGTGTGTGTGTGTGTGTGTGTGTGTGTGTGTGTGTGTGTGTGTGTGTGTGTGTTTGTGTCCACAATGGGATGTCACATTGGGGGGGGTGACATTACTGGGGGACTTTTTTTGTTTAAGATTTAAAAACAATCCAAACTTTGAGGGACATTTTTCTTATTTTCAGGTCAGTGGGACATGGAATGGTAGTGGGGTGCCACTAGACACCAGGGCAAAGATAGGAGAAGATGCCAACCAGCATCAGAGGTGGAGGGAGCACCACTCAACACCAGAGAAAATAAACAAAACAGGGTTAGGCATGAGAGGGTGAAGAGGGCACCACTGGACACCAGGGAAAATATATAAAAAAACATAATAGGGCTGTATTGAAATGGGAGGGAAAGGGGCACCACTAGACATCAGGAATACACAATAAGCAACTTAGCAGGCAGCAGGACACAATGGGAGAGAATAAATGCTTTATTGTAATCAGAAATCCTGTGCCTTATCAAACAAAAAAGGATTTATTGCCATGACAAAGGAATAGGGAAAAACTAAGTCCCAAATCCTATTTCCAGCCAATACATCCTTTTTCAACACATGTTTTTCATTTTCTTGAAAACAAATTTATTCTCCCAAAAAAGGATTTTGGACTTAGGGTTTTTTTTAAATCATTTTTCATGAGAAAGAATCCTTTACAGTGAATCCTTTTTCATTCTTGTGAAAAAAGATCTTGTTTCACGATAAATGATTTTGGAGTTAGTTTTTTTTAATCCTTTTTTATGAAATGGAATCCTTTATCTTGAATACTTTTTTTGTTTTCAAGAAAAAGGATCCTGTCTCATGAAAAATTATTTTGGACTTCATTTTTTTTAATCTTTTTTAACGAGATAGCATCCTTTATCATGAATCCTTTTTTGTTCTCAAGAAAAAGGATTCAGTCTTGTAAAAATGGATTTTAGACGTTCTTTTCCCCAAATCCTTTTTCACAAGATGGAATCCTTTTCTGTGAGAACAAAAAAAGACTAAAAAAACAGAATGTAAGTGAGTCACGAAAAAATATTTAAATAATGTCAAAGAAAGTTTCAGTGGCATTTTATCAGTAAAAAATAATAATAAAAAAAAATAATGAAGTCCCAATAAGCAAGATACATATTTTGGCACTTACAGCAGATGTCATTTTGGCCAGATAGGGAATTTTTTATTCACAAAACAACAGAAAACAAGATGGTGGCCCACAAAAAATTATTTGTTTTTCTCACAAAGAAGGATTGGCCCCTCACAACAAAGAATCCTTTTTAGAAAGACCAAATTCTTTTGCTGTTCCAGGAAGGTATCCAAAAGGGTGAACTGAGCATGTTCTGAACTCAAAACTTTAAAATTAAATAACTTTGCAACAGATGAATTTTTTTTCACCAAACCAACAAAAGGCACTTCTGTGAATCAAGGCCTTTCTAACCTAAAAATGTCAGAGCAAAATGCCAGACTACCTTGACACAGCACAATGACAAACAAAGCACAAAAATGTCAATGTTTAACATTTTAACACTATGCATAGCTCAGAATCAGCAATGCTGACCAAAACAAAACTTGGCACTTCGAGGGATCTACCACACAAGACTCTGCATGCAAGATTGTTATGCAATTCTGTTGCAGAGTAAGTAAAACCTTATTTATATAGCACCCTTTCAGAATCAAGGTGTTTCACAATTAGAATACAACATACAAATAAAAAATTTACACTAACAATAAATATATCAATTAATTAAAATTCATCTGGGAAGGCTAAATTAAAAATATATGTTTTAATCTCAGTTTTAAATTTGAATGGTTGCAAAGTAATTAAAGTGCAAAATATAAGGTTTAACATAGAAACCACAGCTGAACCGTAACCATAGTTGCACGACTGCACCACCATAATATACTCTTTGCAAAAAAACTTTGTTAATACACTAGTTAGACTTAAAGCAACAAAAGTAGGGAAATGTGGCATTAGGGTTGCCAACCCTACACCCCACTCCCACCTTGAGGGCAGCAACAGGAAACACCATTATAGTTTCATTTCCCTTGCCTCTTCACAAATCATGTGTGTGGCGTGCCTTTGGGTTGTCATACCAAACACTCACCCCACTCCATCAGTAAATAATCTGAGATTACTACAGCATATGAGGATGGGGTGAGGGTTTAGGCTGGCATCCCCAAAGCACATCCCATGCCTGATTTGTGAAGAGGCAGGGGAGGTGAAACCATATTTTTTTTTTTCCTTTTGCTGCCTGCAGGGTGGGGGGTGTGGTGTTAGGGTTTGAAACCCTAATGTCACTTTTATACTTTTGTCACTTTAACCCAATGTAGTGCATTAATGAACTTTTTTTGCAAAGAATTTCCATGCTTTTTAAGATGGCATAATTTCATACCTATTTTTATGTGGAGTGCCTGATCTCCCATCCCTCCTTACATGCATACATATAACAGAAAAAACATTGCCATGATAGCCTTATTACCCTACCACATGAACCCAGTAATAACAATGTGTAAATCCCAGTGAAAATGTCATTCCACTCTACCGCAATGCCATTGTGTACCACAGGTGCGAAAACACAGTTCGGCAAGGGTTTGAAAAATTATAACTGTTTTGTTCATGAGGTGGTGTAAAAAGATTATTACATTCAAAAGTTGGTGTCAACATATCTAAAATTTCCAAATTTACAAGCGAGAGTAGCAAAATTTCAATGTAAGGGCATAACGTTGCCATTTTTAAATATTTTTACCCACAGTTTCAACATAGCCTTCTTATGCCCCCACCTCATGAACAGTACTGGTATAATTTTCAAATCCTGCCCGAAAGCTGATTTCACCAAGCAACCACAAAATCTCCTTTCAGGCTTGATTTTCAAAATTGAAATAAAAGTGTTCATGAGGAGGGGTCTCAAAAAGGCCATGTTGAAAATGTGGGATCAAAATCTTCAAAAATTACAAGTTATGAATGAAAGTTGAAAATGTCTTTGAAAAACATTGAACTACATTTACCTTAGTTTCTCATATCGAAGTCGGTGGTTTCAGCAGCAAGACACGTATTCAAGTTGGAGAGTGGATCTCAACCATGGTACCTGTTTAGGTGAGTGATGTGTGTGGAGGTGTGAGGGGAGTATGGGGTGGTGGTTGCTCAGTAGGAGTTTGGGTTGGGGGGTCAGAATGGTGTTAGACTTTTTTTAACAGTGTAAAACAAAAACATTGAGGAAAGGTTTTCTTTTTACAGTGTTATAGTTGCAGTATAGACTTGCAAGATGCATTTTAGCTAACTTAAACAAAGCAGCATGAGGTCAGGGTTCCCAGGTCACGTCACAGTATCATCATTTCTTCAACTCTTGGGTGATTTTCCAGACATTACCTCTGAATGACTTTATTTTCCATGACACATGAACATTTCTGTTTTCCTGAATATGCAGCACAGTTCTGTTATGGGAATTACTCTGCACAAAGCTTCTGTTTGCCTACACACATGAAGTCTGTCTAGATTTGGGAGACATGGTATGAGTTGTTTATTGGTCATAAAAAAATTTCTATAAAAAAACATGGACAGCAATTGGATGGGGGAAGGGCACTAGACACCAGGGAATTATATTTATTTACATAGACTGCCATTGTGTGTGTGTGGGGGGGGCACTAGACACCAGGGAAATATACAGATATAAATTACAGAGACTGGACTTGGAGTGAGGGGGTGCCACTAGGCATCAGGGAAACATATATGAATGCTGTGGATGGCAAACAGATGGGGAGAGCCACTAGACACCTGGGAAACATCCATAAATGTTGGGTGGGGATGCAACATGAGGACTTTTGACACTCGCTTTACTGTTGCTTCATTTCACATCCATATGAAACATTTCGTATGAATGAAACAGTTGGTGTGTTTTTGCTCTTTCTTTGAAGAGCTGTAGTGCTACCATGGCTGGGAATTTTGGTCTGATATTTTCAGGGGATGACACCCAGATGTGCCTTTTGCTAGTTTGGTGAAAAAATATTAATCTGTTCCAAAGTTATTACATTTTAAAATGTTGGGAGAAGCAGCATACATACAATGACTGTTTCATTCTACGCAAGGTTTCGTATGAATGGAAAATGAAACAAGCAGAACAAGCAGAACCAAGTCACAAAAAAAGGAAAGAAAATATAAATAAAAACACATTTCACAGTCATTTGTTGAATATTTAACTGCAGACTAGACCTAATGGAGTCCAGATGAGCAACATACATGTATTGGTTTGCCTCCAGCTTGACATTATTTTATGAGTTTTAAAATGAAATTTTTAGAAAAAAACAAAATGGCAGCAGATGAAACAATAATTTTCTACTCATGAAAGAAGATTGATCCCATACAAAAAAAATCTTATTTTGTTTCATACAGTCATTTTGTAGAGCTTACTGAGCATGCTTCAAATCAATTTTTTTAAATTTCAGAATTAAATAAGTTTGGAACGGATAAATATTTTTTTTCACCAGACAAGCAAAAGGCACATCTATGGGCCATTCCCTTTCCACCATGAACATTTCAGACCAAAATTCCAAACAATCTGGGAGGTAGCCAAATTCTAAGAAAATTCCATTCAAACCAATATGGAAAAAATGTGAAAAATTCAGTTTTTGTATTCTCCAGAACTCTGAATACCCCTATCTGACTAGAATGAAACGTGGCACATCCAGAGATCTACCCCACAATACCATGTATGCAAACTTTCATGCAAATTCATTGAATGGTTGCAAGGTTATTATAGTGCAAAAAGTGGGGTTTAACTAGGGGGGCGAAGTGTCTGAAATTTGCTTTGCAAAGTGATTCACGGAGTAACACGGAATCCGTGAAGTGCTCCACAACATGAAGCAGAGTACTTTACATCATGTTGAGGATTGCGAAGTCCATTGAAACCAATGACTCTGTGTTATTCCGCCTTCCCCAAACTACTTCTCCACTTATTTTATAGCAAAGTAACATTGAAATCAATGTACTTCGCATCACTTCACCTTGTTATTGAGCACTAAGGCAAATTTGCTGTTCCTTAATGGGATTGCAGGTCATTGGGCTCTAGATTGTTTTGCACGGCCTTGGTTCTGTGTAGTGTGTGTGTAGTGGAAGATGGAGACAGATTTCTCTCAGAGCTCTGCGATTCAAATCCTCTAAAAGCTGTTAAAAAAGCCTTTTTGAGCCATTTTTTTTCCTCAAAATTTTGTAAATCGATTGTAGGAAACCCTCCTATGCTCATATCATTAAGTGTTTGTTGTTTGTGTGTGGATTTTGAATGTTAATTTAGAACAGTCAGTCTGTGTGCTATGGGGTGTGCTTTGGGGGAGGGGCGTATCTGTGGTGTAGGTAGATTAACTGGGAGAAAAATGCAGTCTCTGTTTTGGTTATATTTTTCTTACTGTGTTAATGTACAAACAGTAATATTTTCAGTAATTCTTGAAATGTTTTTGCTGATGGTTGTGGTGCAGCAGTGTATAATTTCAGTTTGTTTAAAACATTTGGTTATATTACTAAAAGTTTTCAATTTGCTGTGCATTACTTGTAGTGTGTGTGCGACTGTGTTTGTGATGCTTGTCATTAAATCAATCAGACACCTTTTATTGTGCCACAGATTAATTGCAGCAGTGGGAACCTGCTATCCACTGCACCTGCATGAATTTTTTGTACTGCTTTGTGGTTTCTTTACTGGTAGTGGACTGTTACTGCTGTGCACTGCCCCCACCTCCAACAGGCAAAAGGTATTCTTTTCCAGATTTGGATTTCTGACGGTGAGCACTGGTTAAGTGGTGTTGTTGTGACTTTGCATCTGCATCTCTTCAGTGTTCAGCACAATCTTAATCTGTCTGTGCATTTGCATCTCTTTAGGGCCCAAACGCCTTCTGTAACTTAAGTCACAGTTGTTTCTCTGGCTTCCTTTCAGAGTACTGGTGTGGTGCAGTGAATATCTCTCTGCATCAAAATTGTACTGATTAATATGAATTTTAAAGTCAGGGCCATCATCATGACTCAGTCACTCATGATACAAATCATGTTCTTCATCATCATCACTGTCATGAATGCAGTCATGGTTCACGATCACGTCATGAATCACAAAATACATTTTTTGCTAATTACTTGCATGTAAGCCTGTTTTGTAGTATCTCTCCAGGCTTCACCACTGTACTTGTTGATATGAGTTATCAAATTGGGGAGTTTTGTGATACAGGTCATCAGGGAAGTACAGCTGTAGGCATTCATGTTCCTATTCAGTTTCATATAACTGGTTATCTCACACCAGACACTCATCAACTCCAACTCCGAGAAAAATAAATTCACTTTTCACGGTCACAAATGCAGTCACAATTCACGATCACTTCATGAATCACAAAATACATTTTTTTACTAGTTACTTGCATGTAAGCCTGTATTGTAGTATCTCTCCAGGCTTCACCACTGTACTCATTGATATGAGTTTTCAAATTAGTGCGTTTTGTGATACAGGTCATCAGGGAAGTACAGCCATAGTCATTCACGTTCCCATACAGTTTCATATAACTGGTTATCTCACACCAGACACTCATTGACTCCAACTCCAAGCAAAATAAATTCATGTTTCATGGTCATGAATGCAGTCATGGTTCATGATCACATCACAAATCACAAAATTAATTTTTTACTAGTTACTTGCATGTAAGTCTCTATTGTAGAATCTCTCCAGGCTTCACCACTGTAATCATTGATATGAGTTTTCATATTTGGGAGTTTTGTGATACAGGTCATCATCATCAGAGAACTACAGCTGTAGGCATTTGCGTTCCTGTATAGCATGTGAATTACAGTACTGTAAGCCATGTGATGTGTGGGAGCTGACAATATTGTTGTCACTCCGCCTTACTTTGTGTTGAGGCAGAATGACAACAAGAAGTCACGATCATAATTACAAGGCAAAGTGGGCATTTCTTGCTGGCTACTCCACGTAGTGGAGTGACAATGTAAAGTGCCCACTTTGCTAGCACTTTGGAGGCAGAATTTAAATTCACTGCATCTCTAACATGGGAGACTTTGTATTTCTGTTATGCTCTCATTTCACTTCGTCAACACTGGGGAATTTTCTAGACACAAGACAGTAGCATTTTGGGGATGGACATTAATTCTGGTGACTGTATCTGACCACTGCACGCATGGCTGAGTGTGCCATTAATACTGGGAGATTTTGCATTTCTTGTTATGCTCTCAATCATCAGTACTGGTGAATTTTCTGGACACAGGACAACAGTGGCATTTTGGGGATGCGCATTAGTTCTAGTGATTGTGTGTGGGGGGCTGCCAACATTGTTGTTTCTCCACCTTATTTCATATTAAGGTGAAATGACAATGAAAAGTAATAATCACAAGGCGAAGTGAGCATTTCATTCTGGCCACTCCACTGGCAGAAATTAAATTTGCTGCATCTCTAGGTTTAACATAAAAGTGCCTATTAAATGCTAACTATAGGGGAACTAACATTCCTGCATAATTTATCTAGAGAGAGAGAGAGGTCCATTTCAATGGGGGTAAATAATCCTATTGCAGGACCTGGTATATTTCCAAAATGTATACAATTAAGGTACCAGGGCTCCCTGCCCCCACACACACACATACACACTCTGATGCTTTAAAAGCTGCGATGTTTTTAAATAACACCAATATTTTTACTTGCTTTACATTGTTAGACGGGTTTTTGGCCTCATCTGTCAGCTGAATTATGATAAGCCTGACTACTGCAACAAAGTGACCTCCTCATCAGTCAGGAAAAAGGCATCACAGTTTACTTTGACATTCTTAGTTGTGGTTCTCTTGCTTTCTCTATATCTTCTCTAGAATCCACTCTCTGGCCTCATTGCTCATATAATGCACCCTGGTCAATTAGAGGTTCACTGGGGAGCTCACCAGTTAGGAGAAGGCCACAGTTCTTCTGTATGCAGTTCGGCAAAAAGGGTTTGGCAAGCTCAACCCATCACATTTACAATATATTTTTACAAGATTTAAAGGGGTGCACCTGGTGTGTGACCAAACAAAAGCATATAACTAAGGTACCAGCACCCCTTCTCCACTCTGCTGCTTTAAAAGCCTGCAATTTTTTAAAATAACACCAATTGTTTTAGATTGTTAGAGGGGTCCTTGGTCTCATCTTTCAGTTGAATTATGATAAGCCTGACCACTGCAACAAAGTGACCTCCTCATCGGTCATGAAAATGGCATCACATTTTACCTTGACATTATTTTTATTTATTTATTTATTTAGTTTTTGATGACTGGGTAGGTGTGCTAGCCATAGCAATGATTATTTTCAGACATGACCCGGGAGGGTACAAAACAGAGACAATCAGGTAACAGATTACACAATATGAAATCACAATATATAATCATATGAATACAAAAACAAGGCAGAGTTAAATAACAAGCTTAGTAAAAAATATGAAAACAGAGAAGAATAAAATAAAGTAAGAGAAAAGAGAGGTAAAAAATTACAAGAAAGTAAAACGTCATAAATGCTAACATTACCATAGAATCCAGGAGGATTAAAGCTGGGTGAGAGATGATTATGGTAGTCTGTATCTTATGGAGAATCCACTCTCTGGCTTCATTGCTTATATCATGTGCCTTCTAACAATCTAAAACAATTAAAAATATTGGTGTTATTTGAAGAAATTGCAGGCTTTTAAAGCAGCAGTGTGTGTGTGTGTGTGTGGGGGGGGTGCTGGTACCTTAATTGTATGCTTTTGTTTAGTCACACACCAGGTGCACCTCTTTAAATCCTGTCAAAACATTTTGTAAATATGATGGGTTGAGCTTGTTGACCCCTTTTTCACTGATAGTTCCAAAATGTGCATTATTTTGGCCACGAGGACCAAGGTATTATGTATACATTTTTCCATATAGATCTGTTTGTGATCTCTGACAGTCCTGTTGGACCCTGTTAGACTGGAAATAGAAGCATAGTAAAATAAAATTTGACAGCAGATGAGGACTGCTTGGCCCATCAATCTGTCCATTTTCCCCTGCATATCCTATCCTGCTACTCCAGACCCTAACTTGATGTCCTGCTCTCTGACACACCCTTGCTTCCCAAGATTCTCTTGTGCCTGTCGCCTATCCATTGCATCTGTTTTGCCCACCACTGTTTTCTCCCCCACTATCTCTGCTGTAAGACTATTCCTGGCATCCACCACTATTTCAGAGAAGATGTACTTCCTCACATCTCTCCTAAATTTTCTACTTTCCAGTTACATTGCATGTGCCCTTGTTTTTTGTGCTTCTTTCTTCTGAAACATACTTTCTTCCTGCACCTTATTCAATGCCATGAGGTAGTTACAGGTCCCTATCATGTCCCCCTCTACCTTCTGTCTTCCTGGATGTACAGTACATATTCGGCTCCTATAATCTCTCTCTCTCTCTCTCTCTTTGTAGTGCTTCCAATGCAGCCCCTGCACCTTTTGTGTTGACCTCCTCTGGATAGCATCAACCCTTTCTATGTTCTTCCTTAAATATGGTCTCCAGAACGGAATACAGTACTTCAAGTGTGGTTGCACCAACAATCTACACAGTGGTAATACCACTAAGTTCATTGAGTTCACTGAGTTCTAAGGAGCATAAAAAGACTGAAGTCCAAAAGATAGCTCCTGTTAAGACAAACTGTAATAGTTTAGGTTGACTCCTGTTGCAATATGTCTGTCCAGGTTATTTTTAAATTGTTCTTTATTAGAGTTACTTTCTACATTAAGAGGAAGTCTATTCTATAAATTTGATGAACGTATAGTGTAAAAATACCACCCACATGACATTTCACAATTTTTTCCCATTCTGGCTGTTTCTTCCCATTTTTTTCCCATTTGCCCTGCATCCTTTTCACCTCCTTTTTACAAAGCTTGTTACCATCTCTTTGTTTTCTATCATACAGCTTTTCTGTTTATTTTGCATCATGGAAATTTTTGTTCCATTGGGACCTCCCTACTCAGTACTTTAGACCATGGGACAGTTTATGCCTCTCTTTTCTTCTGCCACCCCTCTCAGCTTGTTTTTTCTTTCAACTCTATTTATGGTTCTCCAGTCAAGGCGAGGATGTACCCCCTTGTCAGTTCTCAGTTCCCTTCTCTCTCAACCCTCAGCACTCACACTGCTGCCCAGTATGGAAGAACCATGATTTACCCCTCAGGGAAAGATTGAGATCAACCTTGAGCCACAGCCAACACTTATGCGCAGTTGTTTCGATTATGCTGAGGGTCATAGAATATAGAATAATAGAATCATAGAAGCTTGAAGGCAGAAAAAGATCACATTGACCAATCTAGTCTGTCCCATTTTTCCCTTTACACCTCCATGGATTCCAGGCTTCATTTGGAACTTGCAGGAGGATTTCCTCTTATGGATCCCTTCTCGAGGTGTGGACATGCAATGACATCAATGTGTGGACATGTGTGCACCCAACCACATACCACAGATGTCCACCATTGATTGCCCCTCTGTTTATGTGGCCCTCATCTGTATACACCCAGTCTCCATTGGATGTCACTAGTGTGTCAGAAGCTCATATCCCCCACCCTGGCTAAGGAGAGCTATCAATGGGATGCTTATTCTACCTCCCACTGGCCAGCCCTCTGATGCTTAAGGTTTCTTTCCAAACCCAGATTACCAGCCTCCTTAGCACACTACACAGCATAGGTGACTGGTGTTTTTAATGTGTATTTTTCCATTGTATTTTATTAAATTACCATGACTTCATATCCCTTTGGTTCATGCTATGGGGTGTGGCTGGAATACAGATCACTTTTATTTTCTGATCTCTGATTAATTATGATTGAAAAACAAAAATGAAATCATACAAATAGAAAGAAACATATCACACTGCATGACATTATCCATTTGGATAAACTACATTAATTTATGATGCAGGTGTGTGGCTCTTTAAAAAATGGTTCAAAGGCAGATTAGAATGTGTAGACATTGTCACATGATTACTATGGATATGTGTAAATGCACTTGTATTGTTGTATTCACGAATGACTCAATAAGGAAGTTTAGTCCATCTCAAAGCATCAGAGCTCATTCATAGTTTTGCACATAGCACCTTAATAAACCAGTGCTGCTGCTATAATTTTGTTTTGC
Source organism: Neoceratodus forsteri (assembly GCA_016271365.2). Classification (NCBI taxonomy): domain Eukaryota; kingdom Metazoa; phylum Chordata; order Ceratodontiformes; family Ceratodontidae; genus Neoceratodus; species Neoceratodus forsteri. The sequence continues at coordinate 742,007,274 of CM028133.1, read as the reverse complement.
ACTGTTTGTTTATTGGTTGGTTGGCACAGTTAACATTTTAATGGCTGTATTACTTAGACCCTATAGCATGTTTAAATAGTTGCTACTTTCCTGTATGTTGCTTTTTTAAATGCAGCTTTGGGTCAGTGCAACATATGAGAGCACATGGTGCCATCTGTGGTGGGACTAGCATTACCTCACAAGGTAAAACCCACAGATTGGGAAGGGGATTACAATTTAGCCAAGAGCTGAGAACTGAAATAAGTGACTAATATATTCCAATTGGAAAAGTCAAGCCAGTTGTTTACTGTTCTTGGTGTTCCTGAGCTTGTGCACAGTAGTGTATGAGAAATAAAGAACAAACCACACAGTGGGAGGAATCCAGCTTACCAGGTGCATCAGAGGTATTGAGAACATCTGGGCCAGATTCACAAAAGGTTATGCATGACGTAAAGTGACTTGCACCCCCAAAAATGGTGCAAGTAGCACTTTTTGCCATGAGTTGCGACATTTGGAATTCAGCAAAGCAGCCTGCAACATGCTGCAGGCTGCTTGCGCCAAAGTTGACTTACGCCACCATTTGTGCCATAAAACCCCTGTGACATGGTGCAAGGAGGTTTATCATGGCAGCTGCACCTTATTCTGGAAGGGCAGCTGCCAACTCCCTGAGTTTGATATTCTGAAACAACCCCCAAAGGACATCCATCAAACTACATTTACACCAGCAATTAGCTGGTGTAAGTGTACCCTTCATTTGACACCATAACACACAAAAGATTAATAAACAAGTTAACCAGCCTGGGAGTGGGTCCCAGGGTGATAGCCTGGGTAACAAATTGGCTGGACAACAGGACGCAAAGGGTAATAGTAAATGAAGCACCCTCAGGAGAAAGGGGAGTTACTAGTGTGGTACTGCAGGGTTAATTACTGGGACTGGTACTCTTTAATGTCTTTATAAGTGAGTAATGTGGAGGGGCTAGAAGGAAAAGTATAGCTCTTAGCAGACGACATAAAGAACTGCAACAGGGTTGATACACAAGGGGGTGGAAAGGATGAAAAGGGATTTGGCAAGGCTGGAGCAATGGTCAAGAGTATGGCAACTTAGCTTCAGTTCAAAGAAGTGCAAAGTAATGCACCTGGGAAACAAAAACCCAGGGGAAGAGTACACAATGGGGAGGAGGTACTAACAACAATAAAAATGGGAAGATACCTGGGGGTACTCATATCAGATGACCATAAGGTAGGTGAGCAATGTGAGAAGGCAGTAAGGAGAGCTGGGGAGATCCTGGGATGCATAGGGAGAGGCATCACCAGTAGAAAGCAGGAAGTTGTTATCCCTCTGTACAGTCAGTTGGTGAGACCCCATCTTGAGTACTGTGTGCAGTTCTGGAGATCCTATCTCTAAAAGGACATAGACAGGATAGAGGCAGTACATAGAAGGGCAACCAAAATGGTGCAGGGTCTGCAACAGAAGCCATATGAAGAGAGACTAAAAGAGCTTAACATGTATACCCTCGAGGAAGGGGGGGGCATGATAGAAACTTTCAAGTACCTCAAGAGAATCAACAAAGTCCATTAGGGTAGCATATTTCAGAAAAAGAGATGAGCAAGAAAAAGGGGGCATACTTTGAAAATACAGGGGGCATGACTCTGGGGCAATGTGAAAAAGTATTTTTCTTGGAGAGGGTGGTGGATGCATGGAACAGCCTTCCTGAAGAGGTTGTGGGGTCAAAAACAGTGGAGGAATTCAAGAATGCATGGCACTGGCAATTACAGTGGGGGGTAGGAGGAAGTAAGCTCTGGCTATCTAGGATCTGCAGCTTATCCTATAGGTAGGCAAATGGGCAGACTAGGTGGGCCAAGCAGTCCTTATCTGCAGACATAGTCTATGTTTCTGTCTTCTATGTTTGAATGTTTCATACACCGGGGGTTGCGCAATGTGATGCCAGCCCATATTCCAGGATATTTAACCCTCCTGCCCAGATCCGCCAATCCATCATAGACTAAGCCCCACAGGGTTATGAAATGCACCATGCCCAAATCCCCTGATATATGTTATAAGTGCCCCACAGGGCTAGTGGACCCCTAATGCCCCAGGTCCTCAGATGTATGAATAAAATGTCCCACAGGGTTATCACACCCCCCCATGCACCCAATCCCACAAAGCAGTATGATGATACTGCTCCACAGGGCTAGTGGACCACCAATGCCCCTATCCATCGATATAGGACATAAATGTCCCTCAGGGCTAGGGAACCCCTCAGTGCCCCAATACCCCAATATTTGTGAACACAGCCCTACAGGGCTAGAGGATCTCCCAGCCCCAATTCCCATACCACAAGTCAAAGTGGTTAAGAGACCTTCAAACCCAAGATCCCTATAATCTCTGGTAGCCTAAAGGCACCCCACCACCCCAACTGGCAGTGTCAATGCACCCAGCACCCCCGACCCATACCGAGCTGACAACTGACACAGCCCACTCTCACCACCACAGCCAGCCACCAACTGACCTCCATATGCATGCGTACTACTGTAAACTGTATGCACTCAATGAATGACAGCTCATTCATTGAACACGTCTGGTTACAGTAGTATGCATTCATATGGAGTTCAGTGGTTGTTACCAGTGATGAGAGAGCAAGTGCCAGTCCTAACTTGATATGGGCCAGGTGTAATGGGGTGGTCTGGAACTGCCACATGGGGGCAGTAGACTACCAGGGATTATGGGGATCTTATGTTGAAGGTTTTATTTCTGCTCTTACTTAGGGTATGGGATCGTAACAGGGGTTCCTCTAGCCACTCATGGCTGTACTCACATATACTGGGGAATCTAGGCCTTGTGGGGGCTGCTGGCCCTGCAGGGCATTTATGTCATTTATTTGGGGAAAGGGGCATTGGGGTTCTGTTAGTCCTGTGGGACAGTATCTTCATACTGTTTTGTGGGACTGGGAGCATGGGGGTGTGATAGCCCTGCAGAGCATTTTATTCATACATAAGGGGAGTGGGCATGGGTAGGGTGGGCTTTTGTGCCCTTACACAATGGCTGCCATATGCATGTGCCAACCCGATCATGTACACCCTCCCTTTTGGCGTACAGTTCGGGTCGGCACAAGTTGTGGAACTTAAACATAAGGACCATACCCAATAGTGAATCATGCACAGGGTCCTCACTGCAATGGCATTTGGTGCAGGTCACCTTTGGCATGACTTATAACATCCTTTTGTTAATCCAGCCCGGGCCTGATTCTGAAAGGGTTCCATATGGATGCAAGGTGCTTGCCTCAAACAGCAAATGATGCAAGTTGCACCTTGCATCATTTGTTGGGACATTCCCTATTCTGGTACGTGATCTGCACTGGTGAGGGAATCTGCTTCACTGATGGGGCACTGCACCCCCCTTGCGACCTGCATCTGGATACACCAGGCCACAAGGGGACTTGCGTCATGTCAGGTCTGCAACTGTGCCAAATTTTGGATTCCAAAAGCCCTGCCATGGCTGTTGCAAGGGGCCCCACTTAGACCTGCCAGGAGGTGGTCTAAATCCCTTGCAGCACAGTGGGATACTGTTGCTGGTCGGCTACATAGATACATAGATACATAGACAGTGTCGGCAGATAAGGGCCTATGGCCCACCCAGTCTGCCCATTTAAGTTTGTAAGTTCAGTTTATGTTTTCCAGGAAGTCTGTTGCCCCTTACCCCTGAACTCCAGAATTTCTTTATGTCTATCCCATGCATTCTTAAATCCCGTGATTGTTTCAGCCCCCGCCACTTCCTCTGGCAGGGTGTTCCACATGTGGGGTCAGTGGGCAAGAGGGGTACAGAGAGGCATAGGGAGGTTTGGTGAGTCAGCAGTTTGGAAAACATTTTCCTCCATCTTATGACTATTCTGGGCCTTACACAGGTGGTTGCCTCTGCTACCCATATAGGGGGTCACTCACTAGATCTTGTGTTTCTCCTGGGGATGGAGATCATGGGATTGGGGGTGGAACCAAATAGTTGGTCAGACCATCACACCATAAGGTTCAGCTTCGGGGCACTCCCAAATAGGTCTGCCTCTACAGAGATGGTCCAGTATCACCCTTTGAGGGGGGTTACCCCAGAGGGCCTATTGGCGGTGATGGACCTATCGGTTTTATTAAATGAATGCATGAGTCCAAGGGATCTTGTACTTGCCTATAATAAGGTGGTGGGTGATGCCCTGGACTTAATTGCTCCTATTCATGTTCATCCACTCACTCTGCACCCGAGGACCCCTTGGTTTGATGGGTCCTTGAAGAAGCTGAGAAGAATGGGGTGAAGGCTTGAGAAAGCTTGGCGGAAATCCAGCCTGGATGCTGACAGGTTTAGGTTGATGGACCATTATGTGGCCTATCAACCAGCAATCACCCATAAGAAGGCAGAATTCCTGTCCGGGGAGATTGCTGCAGTACGGAATCAACCAGTTCAGCTCTTCTGGACCGTGGACAGACTGTGCAATTCAGTCTGTCTTCAGTCTGGAAGAGATTTTTCACAAATAAAGTATGATGAGCTTGCTCAATACTTCGCAGATAAGATTGCCAGCATTAGGTTGGGCATTGGCCCAGCTCCCTCTTTAAGGGATTGAGGAGATCAGCGGGAGGTTGCGAGCACCCATGCTACCTGGTTTGACTTCAGTAGGCTGGAATTCATGGATATTGTGAGGATTGTCCAGACTGTATGACCAACCAGCTATAGTTTGGATCTGGGCCCTACTCCACTATTGTTAGGTTGTGTAGATGTCAACTGCCAGATCCTTGCTGAAGTTGTCTGGAGGTCCCTGGAGCAGGGGGTCTTTCCTGATCCCCTTAAGGAGGCGGTCGTCTGACCACTCCTAAAAAAACCCTTGCTGGACCCAGACTCTCTAGATCACTACAGATCTGTCTCTAACCTACCCTTTGTGGGTAAGGTTATTGAGAAACATAGAAACATAAAATTTGATGGCAGATAAGGACCACTTGGCCCACCTAGTCTGCCCATTTCTCTACTTAACGGATAAGCTGCAGATCCTAGTTAACCAGCAGCCTACTTCCTCCTACCCCCCACTAGAATTGCCTTATGTCTCCCCCATGCATTTTGAATTCCCCACTGTTTTGACTCTACGACCTCCTCAGGAAGGCTGTTCCATATCCACAACCCTCTCTGTGAAGAAATACTTCCTCATTACCTCTAAGGCCGTACCCTCTCTATCATCAAATTGTGCCCCCTTGTTTTTGCACATCTCTTTTTCTGAAAGATGCTACCCTCTTGGACTTTGTTGATTCCCTAGAGGTATTTAAAAGTTTCTATCATGTCCCCCCTCTCCCTCCTTTCCTCAAGGCTATACATCTTTAATTCCTTTAGTCTTTCTTCATTTGTCTTCTGATGCAGACCCTGCATCATTTTGGTTGCCCTCCTCTGGACAGCCTCCACCCTGTCTATGTCTTTGTGGAGATGGGGTCTCCAGAACTGTACACAGTACTCCAGATGTGGTCTTACCAACTGTCTGTACAGAGGGCCAACAACTTCCTGTTTTCTACTGGTGATGCCTCTCCCTATGCATCCCAGTATCCCCAGCCCTTCTTACTGCCTTCTCACATTGCTGGCCCACCTTTAGGTCATCTGATATGACTACCCCAGGTCCCTTTCCATTTTTGTTGTTGTCAGTATCTCACCCCCCATTGTGTACTCTTCCCCTGGGTTTTTGTTTCCCAGGTGCATTACTTTGCACTTCTTTGCATTGAATCTAAGCTGCCATACATTTGACCATTCATCCAACCTTGCCAAGTCCCTTTTCATCCTTTCCACCCCACCTTGTGTATCAACCCTGTTGCAGATCTTTGTGTCATCTGCAAAGAGACATTCTTTTCCTTCCATTCCCTCTGCAATGTCACTTATAAAGACATTAAAAAGGACCGGCCCCAGTACTGAACCCTGCGGTACCCCACTAGTAACCCTCCTTTCTTCACTGTAGACTCCATTTACTATTACCCGCTGTGTCCTGTTGTCCAACCAGTGTTTTACCCAGGCTACCACCCTAGAACCCACTCCCAGGCTGGCTAATTTGTTTATTAATCATTTGCGTGGGACTGCATCAAATGCCTTGCCAAAGTCTAAGTAGGCCATGTCCACATCCCCTCCCTGGTCTACTGCTTTGGTCACCCAGTCAAAGAAATCAATTAGATTTGTCTGACATGACCTTCCTGCTGTGAATCCATGCTGCCTTGGGTCCTGTGCCCCACTGGCCTCTAGGTACTCAACAATTCTTTCTTTCAAAAGTGATTCCATCTTTTTCCCTACCACTGAGGTCAAACTGACAGGTCTATAGTTTCCTGCCTCTGTCTTGCTCCCACTTTTGTGATGGGGAATCACATCCATCCTCCTCCAGTCCTCAGGTACCACCCCATCCTCCCATGATTAATTAAAAAGGGTAGTCAGTTGTGTTACTAGTTCTTCCCTTAGTTCATTTAAAATTCTGCGGTGAATCCCATCAGGCCCCATTGCTTTATCCACCTTCAGTTTTAAGAGTTCTTTCAGAACCTTTTCTTCTGTGAAAGGACTAATATCAACCCCCCTATCCAGAGTGCTTCTATTGACCAGATTAGGTATTTCCCCCTGCTTTTCCATTGTGAATACTGAGCAGAAATATTCATTCAGTATCCCTGCTTTTTCACTGTTGCTCTCTGCCCAGCCACCTTCCTTTTTGTTCAGCCTCAGTATCCCTGCCTTAGTATTTCTTTGCTCCCTAATGTACCTATAAAAGGTTTTATCCACTTCTTAATTGATTTGGCTATCTTTTCCTCGGTTTGGGCCTTTACTATTCTGACTGCCTTACCTGCTTTCTTCTGCTTTAACTGGTACAGTTCTCTGTTCTGCTCCTTCTGTGTTTCCTTATACTTCCTGAATGCTGTCTTTTTCCCTTACCTTCCCCGTCACTTCTTTTGAGAACCATAGTGTTTTCTTTCATTTTGATTTATTTGCTTCACACAAAGACTTGTTGCCTCTGTGACGGTGGTTTTGATGTTTCCCCATTGTTGCTCCACACCACCTTCTTGCCTGTTTGCTAGTGCTTTTCTGAGGCACTCTCCCATTTTGACAAAATCAGCCCTCCTGAAGTCCAGTACCTTCACTTTTGTGTGGCTTGACTCTACAGATAAGTTTATTGTGAACCACATTGTTTGGTGGTCACTTGTTCCCAGATGGCTACCCACTTCAAGATCAGAGATCCTCTCTCTCCATCCCCAATTCAGAGCTCCAGGTCCAAGATTGCTGTCTCCCGAGTGGGTTCCAAAACTAACTGTCTGAGGCATGGCCCCTGTAGGGCATTGAGAATGGCCCTGCTCTTGGATGTGGCTGCAGCAAAGATGCTCCAGTCAACATCTGGCATATCCAGGTCCCCCATCAGCAATATCTCCCCTTTCTCTGCCATCCCAAGGATGCCTTCTATCATTTTCTTCTCCATTTCCTCCCCCTGAGACGGGGGTCTATATACAACCCCTGTGCAGATTGTGGGAGCCATTTCCAGTCTCTAGGGTGACCCACTGTGCCTCCTCTCCTCCCTGTTTACCCTTTAGTTCTGTTGCTTTTATCCCTTCCCTTACATACAGAGCTACTCCTCCTCTTCTTCTTCTTCCCTCCCTGTCCCTCCTGTAGATTGTTTACCCTGGTATGTTGACATCCCAGTCATGGTTCTCTGTGTACCATGTTTCTGTGACTGCCACAATATCCAGGCATCCCTCTTCCATCAAGGCCACCATTTCAGGGAGCTTTTTACCTAGACTATGGGCACTGATACTCATTACCCTCAATTTTTTTATGGCTTTATTTCTTTTAGCCCCATCCCTGCCCCTACTGCCTTTGTCTTTTTATCCATTTACCCCTGCCCTTCTCCATATCGACTGCTCTATTTTGGTGGTTGCGTTGCAGCTGGATGACCATCTTACAACTCACAGTGTCTGTGATGTCTATGATGTTCTTCAATCTGGGTTTAGGAAAATATATAACACTGAGACCGCTCTGGTCCAGGTTTTAAATGATCTCCTAATTGCAAGATATCGAAAGGCTTGTACTAGCTTAGTCCTTCTTGATCTCTCTACAGCATTTGAAACTGTGGACCATAGTGTGCTTTTGGAGTGCCTGCAGCTTCTTTGTGGACTGTCTGGTACAGTTCTATGCTGGTTTCGATCTTTCCTTACAGGCAGGATACAGAGGGTTGTCCCCTGACACCATCTCCCTGTCCTGTGGGGTGCTGCAGGGCTCCATTTTGGCACCGATATTGTTCGGAGTTTATATGCTGCCATTGGGAGATATCATTAGGTGATACAGTTTGGGTTTTCACTGCTGTGCAGATGATACCCAACTGTATCTGTCCTTTATTCCCGGACAGGGTGATGCGATTTCTGTGTTTAACAGCTGTCTAGCCAAGTTCAGAGATTGGATGATCACTAACTGGCTGAGGTTAAATCCGGATAAGACCGAGGTGTTGGTTGTGGACCCGGGTCACCCTGAGGTGGGTCTTAGGGCTGGGCTCCCGTCAGGCTTATGGCTTGATGGCATCCAGCTCCTGACCTCAGACTGGGTGCGTAACTTGAGCATTATTTTTGATGATGGTTTGACCCTGGAATCACAGGTGTCTGCCTTTGTAAAATCTTCCTTTTATCATCTTAGGAATATTGCCAGGGTGAAACACCTGGTTCCTCTGGATGACCTTCCTACACTGGTCCACGCCTTCATAACCACCCGCCTTGATTACTGCATTGCCCTTTACCTAGGGCTTCCTGGGGTTGATATCTGCCTCTTGCAGCTAGTGCAGAATGCATCAGCCAGGCTTTTGACTGGTACAACCAGGACTAGTCATATTATGCCTGTGCTGCATGAACTGCACTGGCTGCCGGTTCAGTGGAGGATCACCTTTAAGGTTGGGTTACTGACGTATAAAGCCCTACATGAACAGGGACCCCAGTATCTGCAAGATATCCTTACTCCCAGCTGCCCCTCTCGCTCACTCTGATGTGCAGATGAGGGATTGCTAGAGATTCCCAGGGTTCAGTTAAAAACATCTGGGGTGCATGCATTTTCTAATGCTGCCCCTTCCCTGTGGAATTCTCTACCTCATCTGATAAAATAATGCCTGACTACCTCGAGTTTTAAATCTGAGCTCAAAACCTGTTTGTTTTCTAAAGCTTTTTCTGAAGGTTTTTAATAACATTTATGTATGGTATTTAATTGAATGGCTTGACTTCTGTTGTACAGCGCCTTGGTTTTTTTTGAAAGGCACTTAAAAAATTAAATTTACAAGCAGGGAAGTAAGGGATTGTGTTGGCATCTGGTGAGATACATATGCCTCCATATATGGTTTACATAGGCATATGCATCCTGCCTGGCTCTACCATATTCCCATACTTCCCCACTGATATAGTGACTTACCCTATGCTCCCCATGCCCCTTATGTCCTCTGACCCCCTCCTGACATTGGTTACCCCCCTCACCACCACCACCAATGCTAGCCCATCCTGCTTTGCACCAGCGGGAGGGGATCCAGATACTTGTGGCATGTGCCAGTGTTGCGCTGTTGGTTGGGAGCTGTGCCACACTTGCGGCAATCCATGGGATTTTGGCACAGGGACCCTATTTCTTTGCAGAATACTGCACAGGGTCCCTGGCTCACCCAGGTATTGCTGCATCCTGGAGGGATGCAACTTGTGTTGCTTCAGTGACACCTTTCAGAACTGGTCCCCATGTTTCCATAAAAAGAATATAGAAAGGTTTACAGCTGTATATGAGACCATTAGTTGGGGTGGAACATTTTAAACATAAAACTGACTGGGTGGAAGCTGTTCCAGAGTGCTGCATAAAGCCATTTAAGGTTCTCATCAAAACAGACAAAAGACATTATGAAACAGTACAGAAAACCATTAATGGCTTACAGGCTGAAATTAGCAAATTTAAAGAGACTGCATAGTTTGCCAACAGACTGAAATTAGCAGATTTAAAGAGAGTGCAGAATTTGCCAAATAACAAAAGTATTCGATCCCTGTATGAAAAAAAGCATGATCAGGAGATGATTGGGGCTATGAACAGAACATTTTCCAGAGATGAACGGCTATTTGAATGGTCATGTACTTCATGAGAGAGGCCAGTCAGGTCTAATATTTAGGGTAGGATACCTAATAGATCAAGGTCATGGTGCAGATTAAACAGACAATAAATAAGCAGATTCAAAGAGGTCAGAAAAGCAATATTGCACATGTTAATATGCCCAGTAGTTCAGAAGATTCAAATGCTGGTACAGATGACTCATATTATTTGGGAGGAGACATCAAAATAAGCACAAGACTCAAATTTTGAAAAAGGAAAAAGTACAAAAAAATAACAAGGAGTTGTACATGAGGGGGCAAACAGTTTAAGAACTGAGGTGAGCATAGTAAATAAAAAAATAATCTGAGCACAATTAATCTTATTCAGGTATAGAAAAATGTGCTTAAATGAGGTTTGAGTTATATCCTCTTGAAACAGATCTGTTCAAAATTTTCTAAAAAATAAATATGGGCCGGCCAGGTGGCACTGAGGGTTGAGGCACTGGATGCCACACCTCGCAATACGCTAGTGACTTGGGTTTGGGAATTGACCCAGGTCACTGGGGGTTGGTTGAGGGAGGAAGGATTGAGCATCCCACTGGATGCTCTCCTCCTCCAAGGGGGTGGGTTACTGGGCAGTGATATTGCCCATACTGTTGTCACCGGTGAAGCACAGGTGTCAAAGTGTAACAACTCCTCTAAGGAGTCAGAGTGGGGAAGGCGCTGAGGACACTTCACAATGGCATGAATCAGCTCACCACTCATCTAGAAGTAAGTCCTTCATGCCAGCACTCTCAGGGGTAGGGACAAAAAAATGGGAGAAAACCAAAAGTGAAATCTCCCATTATCGAAGCATCATGATGCTGGGTTCCTGGTACGTCGGGGCCCAGCCAACAAGACCAGAGGAAGTATTCCCCTGAGCCAAGAACAGGAGAAAGTTAAATAAATAAATAAATGTGAGACAACATTTTGACAATATGCCAAGTGCCAATATGGGTGGATTCAATATTCGTGATAGTTTAGACTCTGAAGTGAACACAGCTTCAAACTTGACCCAAGACAATGAAAACATTTTATTTATTTATTTAATTATCAATTGATTGATTGATTTTTGGTAACCGGGTGAACCCACTGGAACCACAGATCCCTTTTTCATGGGCAGCCTGGAGTTAATTACAAGCATGAACTTATACAATGAGGATACAATACTTCATACAGTAAGGATTTAAAATACAAATGATTTACAGACAGAGGATGGAGATAACGTAAACATTTTACTCTACAAGATTAATTAACCAACTAGTACTCTACACGACACAAAATGACTGGAGGGAAATAAACACAGTACTTAGCATGAGGTGCATCAATGAAAAATTTGCAGGATTTATTGCAATAAGGTTAAAAAGTGAAGTGAACAAAGATAAGTTCAATGCAAGCTGCTGAGTAGAAAGGTTTTTAACCTTTTCTTGAAGTACTCAAATGAAGGGGAGTTTTGAAGCTCAAGAAGTAGGAAGTTCCAGAGAGATGAAGCAGAATAAGCATAAGACCTCATCCCTAAATTTGTTTTAATAAGGGCACTTCACAAGCTGACCCAACATACTGCTGAATTTACAACACCTGCCTGAACTGTCCACATTCTGCACCATTCTTGGCCAACAATCAGCTTTTGTAGTGCCTCAGATTACATTCAAACTGAATCCTGCCTTCCACTTTAATTATCTTACTGATCCAGTAGGCAGGAAGCTACTGGGTGGTGGAAGCAGGACAGGGCTCAGATGAGGAGGTGGAGATATCAGGGATAAAAGAACAACTGTGCTGAACAATGGACTCATTCATGTGCTTGACATTTCAGTTTGCCACATGTCTGAAGCAGACCCAACATACTGTTGACTTTACAACACCTGCCTCAACTCTTCACATTCAGCACAATTCTTGGCCAACATTCAGCTTTTGCAGTGCCTCAGATTACATTTGAACTGAATCCTGCCTGACACTTTACTCATCTCACTGACCCAATAAGCGGGGGGGGGCTACTGGGTATTGGAAGCAGGACAGGCTCAGAGGTGGTTGAGACATCAGGGATAAAAGAACAGCCATGCTGAACAACTGACTCATTCATCTTCTTGCCATTTCAGTTTGCTGCTTGTCAGAATCATACCTAACATCATGCTGACTTTACAATACCAGCATGAACTATCCACATTCAGCGCCATTCTTGGTCGACATTCAGCTTTTGCTGTGCCTCAGATTACATTCAAACTGAATCCTGCCTACTGCTTTAATCATCTCACTGACCTGGTAAGCAGGAGGGCTACCAGGTGGTGGAAGCAGGACAGGCTCAGAGGGATGGAGACATCAGGAATAAAAGAAAAGCTGTGCTGAACAACATACTCATTCATCTGCTTGGCGTTGCAGTTTGCCGCATGTCAGAAGTGGACCAAATATACTGTTGACTTTACAACACCTGCCTCAACTCTTCACATTCAGCACCAATTTTTGCCTACATTCAGCTTTTGCAGTGCCTCAGATTACATTCAAACTGAATCCTGCCTGCCACTTTAATCATCTCACTAACCTGGTAAACAGGGGAGCTACTGGGTGGTGGAAGCAGGACAGGCTCAGAGAGTGTGAAGACATCAGGGATAAAAGAACAGCTGCACTAACAGCTTCCTGTGGAGTGGCTGCACATGTGAATGGCTCATGTAGGAGTGGCATGAATCACCCATGTGAGTTTACCATGGGAGGCTAACGTGAGACTATATATTATATAATTATTGTTTAGTTTATGTAAAGATTGGTATTTAAGTAGTTAAGGCTGGAATAAAAATAAGGGGCTTGTTGAACTTGAGCAGGTAAAGTTTTACATGTATTATGAGGAACGCCTATCTTATAATGCTGTTTGTAATCTTGGGTGGGTCATACTTATACCAATTAGAGGTGCTACAGATGTCAAACCTTGTTTTGCATTTGTGTCCAGTAGGAATATGGGTACAGATGATCAGGTACCAATGAGGTTTGCAGTGGGAGTATATAGGATTAACCCCACTATAACTACATCTTCCTGCCTATGTGGTTTTATTAAGGTGGCTCAGATGCGGGAGGCATAGTTTCAGCTAATGTGTAAAACAAATACTAGAATAGCTCAGATGGCAAAAATGTTTTTGCATTGGTCTAACAGGCCCTGGGGAAAAATCACAAGGAGGGTGCTATATTTACTTAAGTATTTATTGATACTGCATCTTATGACATGTGATGATATCCACATTAACCAAGGCCCGGTCTCCCCTGTATCCATTGTCAGAAATATGTACCACAGTAGGTATTTATTTAACATAGTGCATTTCAACTCTGGAAATTTACAAAAGAAATTTGATCTCATAAAGGATTGGAAGGGAGAGCATCAGCACAGGTCATTGTTATTACAGAGACATGACGGAACTATAAAGTTATCAATGCCACTGTGGAACAAGAACAGTATCAGATGTTTAGAAAGGATATAAATAAAAAAGGAGGAGGCATCTCACTACATGTGAAAACTACACTGGAGATGGGGAGCTTGAAGATACAAGTATTGAGGGAGGTCTGGAAGTTTTACCTATAATAATAAAACTCCAACAAACAAAACCACTCTTGCTGATAGGTATCAATTAACCACCTAAAATAAAGAACGAGGCACTTAATATGCTGCAGGATTACTGTAAGGCTATAACCCCTTTGAAGGCATAGAGCCAAAGCGCAGGGGTCTGGACTTGCCATTTGGATTAAAATCACTTGCAGTATATGTTTCTGTGTCCTGGAGTGCTCATTACCTTGGCTTTTGTGTGAAGTATTGAGGTTTGCACCTCACGCTGTGAGCACCCGCTCGTAGTGTTGCGCTGTTTTTCTGTTGGATTCGATTACTGTAAGGCTTACAGGGATATATATGAAATACTCCTAATAGAAGATTGTAATGTGAACAGGACACAGATTAATGCAACTCACCCAATGATTGAATTACAGGAGGTTTTATGCCTTGTTTAATTGATTGAGGACCCAACCAGATTGTACATGCAACATTTGCAGAATTCAGTGATCTTGGATCTCATCTTTACAAATTGTCCTAATGCTTATGCAAAATGGGGGGTGGGGGGAAGGGTTAGCAGATGCTTTTTCAGATCATTAGGTCATTTTTTGCTGCCTGAGCAGATATGAAGGCTATACAAGACTAAACTTTTGTTAGATAAAGAAACTTTAAATGCTTCGATTATATGAAGTTTATGCTGGATGAGGAAAGTAGACTCTGGGATAGAATGGAGTTGATCCCAAATGCTACTGGGGCATGGTCTTATTTCCAACTGGTGTTCCCAAGTATTTGTAATTCTCATGCTCCAATAAGGTATAGGAAGGTTGGGTCTTCAAATTCAGTGTGGTACAATGCTTCCTTGTATAAAATTAAAAAGGCAAGGCACAAGAGCTGGTCAAAGCAAAATGAACTGGCTTAACCAGTGATTGGTTGTCATATAGATAATTAAGAAATAGTTATACTAAGGAACATAGAACAGTTAAGCAGGAATATTTTAAAGATAAACTCCACGTACATTAATATATTAATCCAAGACAATTTTGAAGCGAGGTGGCTAAACTCTTAAGGAAAAATAGCAGTCAACATATAAAAAGAATTGAGTTTGATGGGCAAACAGTACCTATTAGCAATAATGCAACAAATCTGTTTAATAAATACTATAGGAGTGCAGACTCAAAGCCCTCATTCACCATATGTGACTGGTTTGGGGACTATGGATAAAAATAGTAAAACAGGGCATGATGGGCGAAGGCTTTTTTTTTTTCCTTCGCTCAAATTCAAGTGAATGAAGATAGAAAAGAATTGTTGGCCATGGATGTTACTAAGGCAAAGGGCCTAGATAATATTCCCACTAAATTGCTAAGGTATACAGCCTCCTGCATAGCCTACCCATTAGCTTATTTGTTTAATTACTCACTCACAACAGGTGAATATCTGGAGGGCTGGAAACTGGCTAAGATCGTGCCAGTTCATAAAGGAGGGTCTAAGCTAGAGATGGGTAATTTTAGACCCATTTCCTTGCTCTCCTAAACCTGCAAAATTATGGAAAGGTTGATCTTTAGACTGCTGAAAAACTATATGGATGAGGGAGATCTGTTGAATATGTACTAGTCTGATTTTCGATCAAAGCACAGCACTCAGACAGCATTATTGAAAGTGATGGGGGATATCCAGATGAGCCTGAACAGGAGGAACTCAATGGGAGCTATGTTTATCGAGCTATCAAAGGCATTCAATACCCTAAACCATGAGATCCTCCTTTCCAGGCTCTGGGATATGGGAATTATGGGGTTAGAATAGAAATGGTTTAGTTTCTACCTTTTGGGCCAAGAGCAAATAATGGAAATTGGTAAATATAGATCATCTGCTGTCCCAATTAAGGTGGGGGTGCCCCTGCTATCTATCCTGGGCCCCCTACTTTTTAGCATTTACATAAATGGCATAGAGTTTTGTAACCCAGACATTAGGTACCATATATACACAGATGATACTTTGATCTATGTGGAGGGCAGTGCTCCAGACAGCATCACTACTAAACTACAATTAGCCTTTTGTGAGCACAAACATTTTTTACTTCTCTAAATTTAATCTTAAATGTGAAAAAGACACAAATGATGCACTTTTGTAGCCCACCTACAGAATATCAGCCACTGGATATTAGGACTAAAGAGGGTAAGAAAGTTCAAAAGGTAACTTATAAATACTTGGGATTGTGGCTGGATTACAGACTGGGATAGACACATGGAAAAATATGTTGGGTAACTTTTGTAGCAAATTGTGAATGCTCTATAGACTGAAGCCCTGTACGACTTTTGAGGTGAAGCATAGGATCATGGATACCATGATCCTGCCTGTGCTAGACTATGGGGATTTGGTGTATGGGGGCCTCAAAGATGGAGCTGGCAAGGCTAGATGTCATGTACAATAGGCTTGCCTGCTTCATCCTCGATGCCCCCAGGAATACTCACCATTGTGATCTATACAGAGCTTTAAATTGGTGGTGTTTAGAGGATAGGAGGAACTGGCATCTAGCAGCATTCATGGGTAAATTAAGATGGAAACAACTGCCCAGATATGCCGTGAGAGAGTTTGAGGTTAGGAAACAAAGGAAGGGATTGAGATCTTCTAGAGGTATAGAATATGTTGTTCCTAGATGTAATCTGGAGTTGAGAGGGGCATCTCCCCTTTATAGGGGTCCCAAAGTTTGGAACACCTTGCCGTTGGAATCGAGGTGTGTGGATATCCCTACAAATTTAAATCTGATAAAAAAAATGGTTTACAGATTTAATACAAGATTCAAGAATATGCTTTGTACATTAGCATTTAAGGACATAAATTTCAAGCTTGTATGTGAGCTGATAAAATGCTGCTCTCTTAAGTATTTAAATAAGCACTTTAGTGAATATAAAACTGAGATATAAAGTGAAAGAGAGATACAGATCGTGCAGTTATCTTCCCTTATGTAAATTTTTAAGCTGTAAAATGTAACTTATATTGTATTTTTAGATAAACCAATATTGAGTGTATGTATATAGTACATGTGAAATGAAATGTCATTATGTTTATCATATATGGTACTATTGTCTATGTTTTAAGGACCTCCTTGAAAATGAGTTGTTACTCAATGGAGTTTAATCCTGTTCATATTGATTATGAATAAAATTTTACCATACCATACCATACTTTGAGCAGTTTAAGGCTAGAGATCCAGAAGAGACACCTTTCAGGCTTGGGTGTTAATAGGCCAGAGAGGCTGGATGGGATAGAATGTGAGTTAAAATTGTCGGCTGGGTGTAACAAGGGAAATATCATCCTCTTCCAGGCAGGGATAGCTCAGGGAGGGCAGGACCTCAGAGTGATGCCTTCTGGGAGAGGCCCCATGTCCAAAGTGGCCAATTTTATTGTATGGAATCTTGAGTTTACTAGTCTCAGAACTCTTGATGGACTGGAATACAGGGGCACTGTAGAGTAGGGTGTGGAGCATAAGTCAATTTGCAATGGCAATTCTAGACTCTGGAATGAGGGCATGACCCAGGTGATATAACAGACCAATTTTCTAGTGTAATGTCCTGGTAACCTGATCTACTTGGGGTTTAAAGGAAAGGTCCTAGCCTATGAGAACCCCCAGGTATTTTATTTTGTCCACCACTTCAATGTGGGCACCAGTAGAGATGGCAAGCAAGAGCTGGTGCTGTCTTGCCTAGTCAAGGTGCTTGAGCCCAAAGAGAATCACCTTGGTTTAAACAATATTGAGAAGAAGCCTCTTTTCAAGAAACTGATTTTCCAGTATGGTGAAATCTGTGGCAAGCTGGGAATTTATAAGGTTTACATTGGCACAGTTTCAATAGAGAACTGCATCATCCACATATGGGAATATGTTTCCTCACCCACTATAGTTGGACAGGTCATTAATAAATACTGAAAAGAGCAAGGGACTCTATAGACTCCTGCCGGATGCCATCAGTAATAGATCTCAAGCAGGAGTGAGCATCCAGTTATTTGACCTCCTGGTAGCTCATGGTTAGGTAATGCATGAACCATAGTTGTGAGTGGCTATTGAATCCCCTAAATTTGTAACTTGGGAAGGAGCAGATTATGATTAGAGCTTACAGTTCTCGGTTATAACCAATAATCACGGATAAAACACCACCGATGTTAAAATTGGGAAATCAGTTATAACCGAAAAAAAAAAAAATCCCAATGGGCATTGCATGCAAGGTACGTCATTCTCCAGGCTGTTCGTTAGTGCCTTAATGCAACCCCCTGCAATACTCCAGGCTGTTCACTAGTGCCTTAGTGCACTCCCCAGACTGGACCTCTTCCCTCCCAACAGTGGACAACGTTTGCAGGAACACTCTAGGCTGCTCCTTAGTGTACTCCCTAGACTGGACCTCTCCCCTCCCAGCAAATGGTGAAGTTTGCATCAACACTCTAGGTACTGAACAGTGATCTTTTCAGGGCTAAAAGGCTAAGAAAGCTGTAGTGTATATTTACATCGGAAGATAGAAGTTGATTGTTTGTGCTGCTGATTTCTTTCACTAGTGCAGGATTTTACCTCGCTGGGTACCCTAATTAGCATGTTTAGATCTCGATGTCTAGAGCTGGTTGTTCAAAACCTCAACAGCTTCTATGGGAATAAACACTGATTTTTAATGATTTTTGTTGTTCATGAAATTAATCACACTGAAAATAACTGATTTTTTGAATTTTTGAAATGGGTAGAAAAAGTTTGAAGATAAACACCTTTTAAAAAAAAATAAACACCTAAAACTGGGAACCCTAATTATGTTTAAACAAGTTGAATGCTTTATTAAGCCAATAAAGATAGCTGCAGTCAGCAGCCTTTTAGCTACAGCAACCAGAACATTAGCAGTCAGTCTTATCAGGGCAGTGTTGGTGCCACGGTGCTTCCTAAAGCCATGCTGATGGCCATTGAGAAGGTGGTGCATCTCTAGGTAGTCTTCCATTTGATTGTAGACAATTTTTTCATGTGCTTTGGCCTATGGGATAAGAAGAGAGATGAGGCAGTAGTTTGACACCTTTGTGGACAGGAATCACCACTGCCATTTCCCATTATTCTGGGATTTCTTTCTTTAAGGAATGATCTATTAATGAATAGGATAACAGGACATGCAATGACTGGGGACACTGGGTCAGAACAAAGCTGTTCACAGTGTCATTGGCATGAACAGTGTGGCAAAAATGCTGCCAATTTTATTTTTGAGGGGGCTCTGCCACTCGCACACCCTGGACTTAAAGATTCACATTCCGGGAGGGGGGGGGTGGATCACAGGGAAAGTTAAATTTGTGGGGCCATGGAAACCTTGTAAAAAAAAAAAAGCAAGTCTGAATTCCAGCAAAAAGGTTGAAGACCAGGGTTACAACCCTTGTCTCCATTGCTTCTCAGCCAAGTTGCTCCATGCCTCAGCCCTCCACACCACATGAGCTGCTTGGCTAGCACCTGCTATTTTGCTGCCCTTGACCCATGGAAGCACCACGGACAGTGACCAGGGAGGCACATATGGCAAATGCTCTACATTCCTGCTAACTGTAAGTGGCAGCGCTACAGGGACTAGTTCTCTGTTGCTTGGTGCTATTCCTGTAATGCTAATATAATACTTTTTTTTTTTCTGCTTTCCCATTTGCAAATTATTCTGCAAAGCCACTACAGGGCAACTATTAAAGGATGTTGCAGTCATCTTCCCACTGCTCTCGCCTAACAGTTCTAGTTCTGGATCCTTCATACCTGCAGTCTTGAGTCTACAGCCTTGGGTCTATAATGAGTTCTCTACTTCTCTGGTTTGGGTGTCTAACATGCTTGCTTCACTTCACTTTTGACCCATATTCTGAACCTGTTTCTATATCCCCCTCTTTCAGTTCTTGTTCCATAATACTGGTCCGTTATCCCCTGTATTCACTCTATTACCCAATTTAACACTTATTACTCTACCCTACATGCCTATCTGCCCTACTGCCTTATATTGCACCAGCTGCAGAAGGCAATTCAGGTCCTTTCTCTTCCCATTCTTTTTACATGCCCCTTCCACTGTGACTCTTTTGAATGCATCCATGTGCCCCTGTACCATATATTTCCCACCACTGACTTTCACTTTCACTGATTCAAGATCCCGTAGAAGGGCCAGATCCTGTCTCTCTAGACTTTTATTAAATGCACTTATAAAGCTTCTCCTACTGCTGCTTATTTGTGCAGGCAACTTCGAGCCTAACCCTGGTCCTCCCCTTCCCTAACCCTGCTCCCTCTACCTACGCCAGTTAAATGGGCTAAACTAATCCACATAAGTGCATGTAGTTTGCTAAAGAAATTTGATGCTATAAAGACTTGGTTGAACCTTACTACCTCTGACACTGTAGTGGTGATGGAATCTTGGTTGAGACCTTCTACCCTGGACTATGAAATAAACATCCCCTCGTACAATGTCTATAGGACAGACAGGTTATCAAGTGGTGGGGGTGTAGCTATTTATGTTCAGGACAAATTCACTGCCACTGTAGTTGATTCCACCTCTGTACCACTGAAATTTGAATGTACTACTTTAAAGCTGCAACTATCTCTGACAATGCTCATTTACATCATTGGATGCTACAGGTGTCCTTCTGCAGGGAACAAGGTGCTGCAACATTTATCTAATGTCCTGCGCTCCATATGCTCTAAGGTTATTATAGGTGATCTTAATATGGAGGTTCTCCACTTCATCCTTACCCCTAAAAGAGCTATGTGACAACTTTGGGCTGTCGCAGCTTATAACAGAAGCTACCCATCCTAACTTTAAAAACCCTAACAATAGCACATTGCTTGACATAATTTTGGTCAACACACCCCCATTTGTATTGACACGCTGGTGTATTCTTCAGTGATCTTAGCAATCAAGTTCAAATTCAAGTTTATTGCAGGAAAGACTCAGTTGAGCAAGCTCATTCACAAGGAGGTCCTGAGGCACATACACATACAGTTCGCAATTACATAGACAGGAGATATAAAATGTAGAACAACAAAGAAAAAATATAAAATACAAGAGGTATACACAATAGAAGTCCTTATAGTATATATGTAGTACTTCCAGCTTTAACCTTGCCCTAAATTAAGCAACCCATTTCAGCTTAATAAGCAGAGGGCCAGTTGGTATCTAGGAAGTTGACTTGGCGTTGGGGGCCTAGAAGCACCTACATATGTCTTTAAATTTAGAGATAGCTAGTGTTTTGTAGGAGTTAATTGATATGATGCTGGTTAGCTTCAGCATGGCTTGTAGTTGGTTCCAAATGTTTGGGAGGGCATATGAGACAGCTCTTTGGCCAGCTGTGGTACGTGTCCTGGGAACATCTAGTAGGATAAGGTCAGATTTCCTTAGGGAGTAGGCGCTATGCGAGATGTGTAAGAGAGACGTTAAATAGACAGGCAGTTTTGGAGTAGTAACTTGAGGGTCCAAATGCCAGCATGCAGGAGGCATCTGGTGGCAAAAGAGGTCCACCCAACTGCTGCATAAAGATCACAGTGGTGGGTCCTGTATGCAGAGTTAGTAATGAAGTGAAGAGCACGGTGATAGAGTACGTCCAGTTTAGATAGGCTTAAGGTTGGGGAGGAGATAAAGATAGTGTCTCCGTAGTCAAGCAAGGGGAAGGAATGTTGCTTGGACAAGTCTTTTGTGGGTCGCGAGAGAAAAGAGGGTCCTATTTCTAAAGAAGAAACCCAAGTGTGCTTTAAGCCTCTTTGATAGATCCTCGATGTGGTCATTGAAGGAAAGCTTGCTGTCTATCCACATACCTAGATATTTAAATTTAGGTACGACTTCCAAGGGTTCACATAGGGAGGTAACTATGAAGTTTTTAGGTGGTGTAGGTAGGGTACCAGACAAGGCACGTCTCGAGAGAATCATTGTCTTGGTTTTTTTGGTATTTAAGAGAAGCTTGGCATTGATAAGGTTGCTTTCTAACTGGATAAAGTCAGCTTGGAGTGCTTCCCTGACTTCAGTTAAGGATGAGCCTGATGCGTACAAAACCATATCGTCGCAAAGAAATGTATGCTAGAGTTCTTTATGTGGGAGTCAAGGTTGTTGATGTACAGGGAAAAAAGGATTGGTCCTAGGATGGAGCCTTGAGGGACTCCTCTGGCAATTGAAGGGGGGGCAGATAGTAGGCCATCAGCTTTGACTTTTTGTATCCTTCCCATGAGATAACTATTAAACCACTGTAAGGTAAGTGGAGTGGCACCTATGTAGGCAAGACAGGTGATTAGGAGGTGATGGTCTACAGTGTCAAAGGCCTTACTGAGGTCTAGAAAGACTGCACCAGTAACCTTCTTGGTGTCCATAGCATGGATCCAGTCATTAGAGACTTTAGCCAAAGGCTGAGATGGTACTGTGCTTGACCTGAAGCCAGATTGGGCGGGTTTAGGAGTAGAGTGTGCTTCAAGGTGATTTTTTAGTTGGTTGCATATAAGTTTTTCCAGCACTTTGGAGAGAACGGGCAAGATAGAGATAGGAAGGTAGTTGTTTAAGTCACAAGGATCTCCTGATTTGAAGAGAGGAAGAACATGGGCAGATTTCCAGCAGGATGGAACAGTGGCTGTGGTACTAGAGAGGTTGAAGATGTGAAGGATGGGGGCTGTGAGCTGGGCATAGCCTAACCGCAAGAAAAATGATTCAAGGTCATCGTCCCCTGCACTTTTCTTGGTGTCAAGGCTAAGAATTATGTCTTCGACTTCTTTGTAGCTAAACAGGCACAACTGGAAGGGATGAGTTGGAGTAGCATGTGTAGAATCTGGGCTAGTGTTGCTATTCGCTCGGCTAGCATATGGGGAGGAGTTGAATGCCAACCCGGCAGTGGCAAAGTGAAGGTTAAGTTCTTCGAGGATTCGCAGTTTATTTTCAACCATCCCGTCCTTGTCCAGAATCTTGGTGGGAAGGGAGGAAGCAGCAGGATGGCCTTCAATGGATCTCAGTGTTTTCCAGATTTTTTGGGAGTTCCCTTTGGCCTGCTCCAGAGTGGCGATGTAGAAGTTTGCTTTAGTAGCATGTACACTTTTAACACAGGCATTTCTGGCAGTTCTAAACGCCTGCCAGTCTGCCGGCTTCTTTGTGTGCCTGGCCCTGGCCCATAGCTTGTCTCTATTGGTAAGTGCAGATTTGAGCTCTTGGGTGAACCACGGATGCAAGAATTTTCACACCTTCATTTTAATAAGAGGAGTATGCTTGTTAATTAGGGTGGTGAGGTTGTCATTTAAGACAGAGATGGCAGCATCAGCAGATTTGGCAAGATATAGGTCTTGCCACCTGATCGTAACTAGATTGGTTAGGAAGTTTACTGAGTTGAATTTACGGAACAAGCATTTGATTCTGAATTTAGGGTGCTGCTGGGTTTTAGATTGGAATCTTGTACATACAACGATACTGTGGTCGCTCATGTCATTATGGAAAACTGCAGAATGTGAGATTTTATGGGGATGCGAAGTTAAGATGACACCTAAGAGGGAGCTGTTGGCAGAGTTAGAAGCATTGATTCTTGTGGGTTCACTTACTATCTGTGTAAGACCCAGCTCATCACAGATGGCTTTTAGGGAGTGGAATTTAGCAGTGAGCCAATCCATATTGAAGTCCCCTAAGATTATTGTTTCCATGTTAGCAGCCAAAGTTATGGATTTCAACACATTAATAATTTCTGTGCCTCCTGACGGGGGTCTATAGCCACCAATGATTGTGATGCACTCTGAGGGTGGAAGGAGAAGTTTAAGCTAGACAATCTCATATTCCTTGGGCTTAGTTTTACAGAAAATGCTGCTAACATCAAATTTTGATTTGGCGTATACAACCACATCCCCCCTCGAATCCCTATCAGCCCTAAAGAGCTTGAAGCCCGGTATAGTAATTTGCAGATCAGTGTTGGTATTATTTAGCCATGACTCGGTAATTATAATCAGATCTGGGTCAGTGTGGGCTGCCCAAACTTGAAGATGATCAAGTTTTTTGAGCAGGCTTAGAATACTGACCATCATCAGTTTCATCCCAGGAGCAGCTGCAAACTCCGACAGAGAAGTGATTTGAGTTAGGGGACCTGGATTTAGTTTGACATTGCCTGAACAGAAAAGGAGAATTAGAAACATTTTCTTGAGGGCATTTATCAGGTAGAAGTGGGATCTTTTCATATGGGTTCTTGTGTGGTGTTCAGTCATTGAGGTATGTCTAGCCAGGGCATAGGCGATGCTGACATGGCTGTTCAAGGCTAGCAGGGGAACTGCACAGAAAGACATTGGCGAAGGGAAGAGGGCCAGAGGAGAGGGATGAGAATTAAAATGAAAACCTGACAGATTAAGAGTAGGGAAGCAATAGGAAGATGGAGCAGGAACTATGATTGTGGGTTCCCAGGCTGGGATGACTTCTGACTTAGCATGGATCAGTGCTTTATGAGACATACTTTTTGCCAGGATTGGAAGTAGAATGATAATGCAGGCCATATTTCCCACGATTGAGTACAGTGATTTGTGTAGAAAGACCACAAATCCCTCTAGTGGCAGGTCTGTATAACCTGCTAATGGAAAACTAGCCACTTAAAAAAACAAAAAAACAAAAAAAAAACTGTGTTATAGCCTGTGTGTGGACCTCCCCCAAGACTGTCTCATTCTCTAACTACTGTATATCCTTAAGAGAACAAAACAGAACTTTGACCCCAATACCTTCTTATTCAACCTCCAACATACTAACTGACAGAACTTCTATTTAACCCCTTCAGTAGCTGAAGCCTACGAAGCCTTTCATAATATTGTCCTGGGCTCCAGTAGTAAACATGCACCTCTAGCCAAAACCCATACTAAGAAGAAATTATGCCCATTGTTAACCACTAGCTTGAAATCAGAGTTGCTACATAGGGGCTCTCTCTGGAAAAGGGCAAGGAAAACCAAACAGCCTGCTGACTGGGCAGCCTTTAGAGATACTAGAAACATGTGCACAAGATTAACTAGGGCCGTGAAATCTATTTATTACCACTCTGAACTTGAATCATCATTCAATTGCCCATCTCAGTTCTGGAAAATGTTAAAGGAACTACAAGGTCACAGTTCATCTAGCCCATCTCCACCAAAAATCTTGACTGGTGGCTCCTTCACCACTGACAAACAGGATATCCATGACCTCTTTAACAACCATTTTTCCACAGCAGGCTTAGCCTTTGACACTTCACCAGCCAACAGCCTCTGGGTGCAATTGTGTAACCTGAGCTCCCTGTTTGCCCACGCCTAGCTTCTTCCACCCAAGGCAAAACCTTCTCATTTGGCCCTGTTACTGTGAAGCAGTAGAGGACCTCCTACTTCAACTGAACACTAGTAACAGTGCAGGCGCAGATCTCCTTGAGATGTACTACATTAAACTTGGCTACTTTGTCTTGTACCCCCAATCACTCACTCACCTTTTTAATATCTCCCTTACTCAGGGTACCCTCCCTGCCATATGGAAAACAGCTCACATTATAACACTTTTAAATCAGGCAATGCTAGTGACATAGACAACTACCGTCCAATATCCTTGCTTCCTATTCTAAGTTACTTGAAAAGGTGGTTAATTCCCAGCTTAGGCAGTAACTGGAGGACTCTGACCTGGTAAACCCAGCCCAGTCTGGTTTTCAGCCCCATCATAACACTATCTCAATGCTTGCTAAGGTCATGAATGATTGGTTGAATGCCCGGGATGCCAGAAAATATGTATATGCCCTGTTTTTTGACCTTAGCAAAGCCTTTGATACGGTGGATCACAATATGCTTTTGGTCGCTGTAAGGAATATAGGTGTTAACAATCTGGCCCTAAAATGGTTTTCCAACTATCTCACTGATCGCTATCAGCAGCTCAAGGCAGGGGGTGACCTCTCCCCTAAGAAAACCCGTCCTAGAGGTGTACCCCAAGGGTACATTCTTGGTCCACTTTTATTTGCCATTTATATACACAACTTAAACACCAGAATCAAGTCAGCAAACATTTACCTATTTGTTGATGATACAGTGTTATACACAGTCAGGCCTACCCTGGAGCTTGTGTAACTACCTCCAAATCGAATTTAATAATTTACAGAAAAATCTTTTGCACTCAAAGCTCCTCTTAAATGCTAAGAAAATGAAGGTTATGATTTTCACCCCATCAGTGAACACCTCCAAATCCTAAACCCCAGGGACGATCCCTCAAATCTTCACCCTACTTGTTGAGCTGCCTGATTATGTGGAATCCTTTGAATACCTGGGAGTTTGGATAGAATTTAAACTATCATTCAAAGTCAATATAGAAGAAATCTCTAAAAAAACTAAAACAGAGGTTTGGGATTTTCTTTAGAATTATGCATTTTCTAACTCTGGAGGGGAAAAAAGGTTAGTACAATCTGCATTCATGCTGCTCGTAGACTATGCCGATTTCTTGTATGGGCATAGCTCAAGTGTGGCCCTTTCCAAACTTGACTCCCTATATCACTGGGCACTTACATTTGTTATTGATGCCCCCTTTTCTATACATTACTGTACTCTCTATAATACCATAGGATGGAGCTCACTTAGCCTTAGGAGACAGAAGAATGCAGTGTTCTGGACATATAGAGCCATTATTAATAAGCTGCCACAATACATTAAGGAATGCCTGGCTTTTCTCAATCTTGGTACCTACCTTTTATGAAGTTTTCTTATATTTCTCTCTTGATCCCTAAAGCTAGAATAAGTTTCAGCAGAGCAGCAATAAGCCACACCCTCCCTATTCTTTGGAATAATGCACAAAAAACACTTCGGTTCGCTTTCCCGGTGTCACCATCCCTCTTCAAAAACTTATTCTGCAATCTTTTAAAGAGACATGCAACTGCTTCCACCAATGACCCCCTAATTTTCTGGCCCTGCTTATCCCCGTCGTCCTCTCACCACACCTGTAAGTCCCTGGTCCCTTCCCTAATTTGTGCATCAGGACTCACTTCTGTCTGTCTTGTGTTAACTTACTGCCCCAGTAATTGATGTTCTTACCCTTCCTCTGGCCTTCTTTCCTTCTTATCTCTGGGACAGCTGTGGGTCTCTGACAAACCCGACCTACCAGCCTGCCACCCACAGTCCAGGTCTGAAGCCACCAGCCCTCACAGAAGCGCAGGTAGTCCAAGAGCCACAGCCATGGTCCTCTGACGATCCTTACCTGCCAGACTGCCACCCACAGTCCAGGTCTGAAGCCACCAGCCCCTCACAGAAATGCAGTCTGAGAGCCACAGCCGTGGTTCTCTGATGAATCCAACCTGCCAGACTGCCACCCGCAGTCCAGGTCTGAAGCCACCAGCCCCTCACAGAAACGCAGGTAGTCTGAGAGCCACAGCCATGGTTCTCTGATGAACCCGACCTGCCAGACTGCCACCCACAGTCCAGGTCTGAAGCCACCAGCCCCTCATAGAAATGCAGGTAGTCCAAGAGCCACAGCCGTGGTTCTCTGATGATCCCGACCTGCCAGACTGTCACCCACAGTCCAGGTCTGAAGCCACCAGCCCCTCACAGAAACGCAGTATGAGAGCCACAGCCGTGGTTCTCTGATGAATCCGACCTGCCAGACTGCCACCCGCAGCCCAGGTCTGAAGCCACCAGCCCCTCACAGAAATGCAGGTAGTCTGAGAGCCACAGCCATTGTTCTCTGATGAACCCGACCTGCCAGACTGCCACCCACAGTCCAGGTCTGATGCCACCAGCCCCTCACAGAAATGCAGGTATGGACTTGCCCTCAGGGACTGATTACCTCCAGAAAGGGAGCCTTAGCTGCCAATTTTTGCTTTCTTTACATGAGGGCAGTTGTCTCTGGGTTTAAATCCAGAGCCTTTTACTGCTGTGGCCCACTGGCTGCAGTCAGCCCCAGGAGCACTCCGATTGGCTCCATATAGCTCTGCACTGTTAATGTTTGATTATATTGTGCTAGATTATGTTTTCTGTTAAAACTGTCTTGTTTGTATTTAATAGTTGAAATTTTCTGATTTAATGTAAATGCCTGTATTGTGTTCCTCATAAGACCAGTAGCGATCCCAGCTCAGACCTTTGAAACCCCCCCTTCACCTTTTTACGCTAGTATTGTGTTTTAAATAGCCCTGTTATTGCTCACTCAGACTTGGAGGCACCTTGCCTAACATCTTGGTCTGCAACACCCGTGTAAGCCAATCTGCAGTTCTTTT
The DNA here is from genome assembly GCA_016271365.2 of Neoceratodus forsteri. Classification (NCBI taxonomy): domain Eukaryota; kingdom Metazoa; phylum Chordata; order Ceratodontiformes; family Ceratodontidae; genus Neoceratodus; species Neoceratodus forsteri. The sequence continues at coordinate 741,979,496 of CM028133.1, read as the reverse complement.
TAGCTCCATGAGCAGCCCACCCCTCTGACTTTCTTATTTAATTCTCCTCTGCCTTCTCCTTCCACATAGTCTGAGAGCTACAGCTGTGGTTCTCTGATGAACCTGATCTGCCAGACTGCCACCCACAGTCCAGGTCTGAAGCCACCAGCCCCTCACAGAAACACAGGTATGGACTTGCCCTTAGGGACTGATTACCTCCAGGAAGGGAGCCCTAGCTACCAATTTTTTTGGCCACCCCCCCGGTCCTGATTAAATACACATAAACCCCACCCTGGCTTTCTTGCTTTCTCCACTCTAGCTCCTCCCCCCATCCTTAGTCCACTATGTGTGTCAAATCGTGGATCTTGTTCTGGTCCTTCTTCTGTCTCATGTCACATGCCCAATATATGCCACCTCAAGCCTTTATTACTGTGGATACTAATCTGATCTGCTCTGCAACTAGTTCCAGTTCCTACATGGATATATGCCTTTTCAACTCACCAATTCTTCAACACTGTTTTCATATTACCTTTAACGCTGATATATGAAATGAATTACCACCTCAGCTTATGACTTCCGCCAACATCATAGAGGCATCACCTCTACAGATAGTAGTCAGAGTACTCATCTCTGCCACCCTTAGTGGGAAGGGCAAAAAATGTTGGGCCTCGCCCCCCCAGGACGATGGCCCACAACAACGTAAAGGGGTTACCAGTATGAAGCTTACTATTGCCACTCTAAGAAAACTTTTACTCCTCCTTCTCCTGTGTTCAGGAAATGTGGAGCTCAATCTGGAGCCACCAGCTGCAATCACATTGCCCTCTGACCTTGCCACACTGAAAGGCATGAGTTTCCTCCACATTAATGTATGCAGTCTGTTAAAAAAGTTCTCCATGATCCATGCCTGGGTCCTCCATACTCGATCAGACATCCTAGTGGTTTCAGAAACCTGGCTTAGACCAGCCACCTCCAACAGGGAAGTCAATATCCCTAACTATTTACTATTTATAGCAGACAGACACTCCAGGGGTGGAGGGGTTGCCATCTATGTCAAGGATAGGTATACGGCATCCTGTCTGAGTGCTTTATCTGTTGCAAATGCTTATGAATGTCCATCTCTTCAAGTCACCATCTCGCACACTTCAACATTACGTATCATAGGGTGCTATAGACCGCCTTCTGATGATCTACAAATGTTACCTCATCTGAGTAATATCATCGAACAACAATCCTCAGAAATAATTATTCTAGGGGATCTCAATTTAGACTATCTATCTAAAACCACCACTCCTCTCGTAGCTTTCTGTGACACCCATGGATTATCGCAACTCATTGTCGAACCAACATGAGTAAATAAAAAGAATGTGGATAACAGCTCCCTGCTAGATGTTATCCTAGTGAATAAATCACATCTCTTCTCCTTTGCCAGCACCTTCTTCAATGATATCAGTGATCACTCATTTATTGCTTGCATAAGATCAAGCAACAAACCTACTACTTCGCTGAAGTTTGCTGCCAAGAGATCTAGATGGAACTTTGATCTCACTGCCTACATAAACTAACTGAAACACTCCTTGTATTGGCAAGAGTTCTATTTGGCAAAAAACACGCAATCAGCATTCGACATATTCAGCAAAATCATTCCAGATGCCCTAAATAAATATGCCCCTATAGTTAAGGTGCGAATAGCAAAAAATGGATGTAGATGGTTCACACCATTATTAAAATCTGCATTTACTGAAAGATATAACCTATGGAAAAAGCACACAAAACCCAGTCTGCCGCGGACTGGTGCAAGTTCAAAAGGGCATAAAACTCATGTACTAGAATGGTTAGAGATACAAAAGCTGCATACTATCATTCTGAATTTCTCTCTGCCTCCAAAAGTCCTAAAACATTTTGGAAAACCATCAAGGACTTGTCTGGTCACACATCCGGTTGCTCACTACCTGATGAAATCTCCTTAAACAATAACACCATTAATGACAGACTGGAAGTTCTGGATGCCTTCAATAATCACTATGTGACTGCAGACTTAGCATTCGACAATTCCCCTGTGAATTTGATACGCTCTCAGGTGGATAATCAAGGTGCAGATCCTAGCGTCACAGATTCAGTCTTCTCCTTGTGTCCTACTACTCTGAAAGAGGTTGAAGACCTATTGCTAAAACTGGATGTAAAAAAAAGTGCTGGTGCGGATACCCTCCACCCATATTTCTTGAAGGTGGCCATCCATGTGCTAGCCATGCCCATAACCCATTTATTTAACCTATCATTAACTCAAGGATCCATTCTTTCAATATGGAAAACAGTGCACAACATACCCCTGTTCAAGTCCGGAAATCCCTGTGATCTAAATAATTACAGACCAATTTCGATTCTCCCGGTCTTGTCAAAAGTACTGGAATAAGTCATAAGTAACCAGCTGAGGCAGTATCTAGAAGCTAATAACCTGCTTAATCCAGTCCAATCAGGGTTTAGAGCTAAACATAGCACCATCACAGCACTTGCCAAAGTGACTAATGACTGGCACAGAGAGCTAGACAACAGGAATTACACCTGCGCCGTATTCTTGGACCTGAGCAAGGCCTTCAACACTGTCAACCATTCTCTGCTACTCTCTTCCCTGACCTCACTAGAAGCTGACCCATTATCTTTACAGTGGTTTAACAAACACCTGTCTGATCGTTTCCAGCAGGTGAAAGCGGAAGGAGATCTCTCAACCCTCAAACCTCTCCTAAGAGGTGTTCTCCAGGGTTCTATCTTAGGACCGATCTTATTTACAATATACATCAACAATATTGATGAAAGCATAACTAAGGCCAACATTCATTGTTTGCAGATGACACAGTTCTTTACGTAAGCCGCCCGTCATTACAATCTGCATGTAATGACTTTCAATCTGAGTTCAACCTGCTATAACACCAACTCCTAAACAAAAAACTATTACTTAACACCAAGAAAACAAAATCAATGCTCTTTTCTCCCTCTGCCCAAATGGTAAATTCAGCCCTATCAGATCCTGTGCAGCAGATTACTACAATTCTTGGTGAGAAGTTGGAATTTGTCCCTAAATTCAAATACCTGGGAGTATGGCTGGACCATAGGCTCTCCTTACATTGAAGAATTACTCAAACAATTAAGACAGGACTTGGCCTTTTCTTTAGGATAGCCCACTTCTTAACTAGAGATGCCAAACTACAGCTGGTACAATCAACCTTTCTATCCTTGATAGATTATGCTGACATCCTCTACAGTCACTGTCCCATTTCCTACCTCACCAAACTTGACACATTATATCATAGAGCTTTGAGGTTCATCACAGGCCTGCCTTATTCCACTCACCACTGCGCCCTATATCAATCAGTGGGGTGGAGTTCTCTTCAATTCAGGTGTGATAAAAATGTAGCCTTATGGACCCTGAGAGCCATCTCCAAAAAACTGCCCCAATACATTACAGACTGTCTTCTTATAAAACCAATAGGCAATTACGCCCTGAGAAGTTGCAAATCTTTCCTACGGATGGTTCCCAAAGTTAACTCTCACTTTGGCAGGGCTGCTATAAGCTTTACACCGTCCTCCTTGTGGAATAAATTGCAAAAAAAACTGAAACTGAGGTCACCCATCGGCATCTCATCTTTCAAGTTCTTATATTCATGTCTCAGAAATTATTAGTGCAATTGTTTCCCATGACCAGAGCCTCTGGAAAATTGCGCCTGCAATTTTTTTGCGGAATCCGCAATTTTCACCATTCCCCGTAAAAACTGACATGTTCCGCAATTTCTTGCAATTTTTTAAGCTTTTATATTGAACTGTGTAAAAAGTATTAACATTTTTAATAAAATACTCTCAGTATATTGACAATTTTGCACTCAGACTTGGGTTTGGCCGAAACAATGCAGTGCAAGGTAGAGCAAGGGTTTTATGCGACACTGATTTCTTTTGAATCTTTGTCTTGTTTCGTTTCAAAATCCACTGGCCAAGCATAAGTACACTTAAACACTTAACATTTGTTTTCTGTTGAAGCAGGCTCTCAGAAAACATTTTGTCAACACACAGACTGAAACAAAAGATGAGAGAAAAGGTGCAAATGATCCCATTCACTTAAATGGGGTGCTAACTATGAAGCCTTTTTGTAAGTGACAGGGCAAGTATTTCCTTGTGAGCATACTTTCATTCAGACTAGTTTTGATTCAAACAGCTGAGGATTTTTGAATGACCCTGCCAATTTTAAACTTGAATAAGCTAGTTGGTAACAGTGATCTCACTCTTAGCAACTACCCCCTAGATGCTCATATGCAAAGACTACAATAAAAACCTGACTAAAGTCTAAAAACAAACTTACAAAACACAGAATGTATCTGAACATTTACCTTTAACTAAACAAAATCATTGCAGCCAGAGTAAAACAAAGATAAATTACAGGGTACCCTGACTACTGTATGACACAGTAAAAATATATTGGTATTTTTTTTCACATTTTTTGGTAAACACGTAAGGCCCACTAGGCACAAGAACCTGTTCTCAGGTACAACCCAGGAGCACTGAGGAGGTTAAGTGACTTGTTCAGAATCACACGGTATGCAAGTGGAGGTTGTGGGAATCAAACCCATTCTGCTGCTAGATGTTGTCAGCTCATTCATAGTTTGTTACTCTTACCTCTAGATTATACTGCCAGACCCAATAACCCCCAGATTTAATGTTTAAATATGTGATTTCAAAAATAGTGTACAGTACCTACAGTACAAATTATGATCATTAAACACTTTAACAATATTTTACTCAATTATTCACCACTCTGTCTGCTTATTTTTTCTTGTACCAAAGTGGGTGAATAGCTGACAGAGCACTGTAAACAGCTGTTGATTAGGCTTCATTCTTCTACAGCCAGAAACAAAAAAATATATATTTCTTCTGGCTTTATTTAATATTTATTTGCTGTGGCTCATTTTATAGAATCTGTTTAATACTGTATGAGGCAGATGTTTTTAAATTTTGGAAGATAGGCAACACTTATGATAGCTTATCAATTTAGTATTCTTGTTAGGGACATAGACTTTTCTTTATGTTTTAAAAATATTCAGGTGTCAGTGTATCATTTAGCAATTTATACTGACTAATATATGCTGCCGAAAACATTAAAAGATTTATTGTGAAGCACTCAGGGTCTATAGTATGGAACCCCCACAATTTCCCACAATTTTTTCCAAACGGTCCACAATTTTGGGTAACCTTTTCCGCAATTTTCCAGTGGCCCTGCCCATGACTATGAATTGTCATCATGCTAACCTGTGCCATTTAACCATGAACAAATTACTTCTAGTGCTTGTCTCCTCCTTGGCCCTGGACTGTCATCATGCTTTCATGTAACACCTTGATGCCTTTGTCCTCCCTTTGATACTGGTCTATCTTCACTCCTTCTCCAGCCTTCTTTTCACAACTCTATACTGCACTCATCCACAATCTACATGCAATCATACTATAAAAGTCATAACTCCCCTTTCCCATTCCCTGTAGGTCCCCACCACCACATCAGTTCTATCGACCTATCCTTGGGACTTCACTTCTCACAATGTTCATCCTTCACTTACATATTACATACCTCTCCTGGTACATCATCTGCCATTAGTTGGTGGTTCTCCAAGCCATTTTCATGGCTAACACTAGTGACTGCCCCTGGTAAATGAACTAACTGGTACTTCTATACAGAGAACATGGTTTATATACAGTTGCATGGTTCAATAGTGGACCTGCCCCCTTGTATTTGAATCCTCCTCTGTTATGGCTTGCCTTGTCTTCCTTTTATCATTTGACTCCCCTATTACTGCACCATTGTGTTTGTGTTTATATACTTATTTACGTGTATTTATATGTTTTTATGACGGATGTTACCCAACCCTGTTCTAACCAGGTCCATCTTGTAAAAGAGTTCTGCTCAATGATGTTCGCCTGGATAAATAAAGATTTTGATTGATTGATTGATTGATTGACTGATATATTATTTTCTTCACATAGTGTAGATCCTGCAAATATATTGTGTATGCTTTGTGTATTTTCTTATACATTACACCTGATTATTTTGTAATTTTGACCTGTGTGTATAGTGTACACACTTGTATGCTGATATGGATATCTTCCATGCCCTGTACTCATTGTATATATCTGTATGCTATTTGTCAATGAGCTCTGAGAATGCATCATGTTGCCTTTTGTGAACTTCTTCCAAGTCCATCTTGAAAATTAATTTATCTCACCTGGTAAAATAAAGATGTGATTGATTGACTGATACCCAGGTGCCATGACTTGGGCAGCATGTTTTGGAAGTATGGGCTTCAGGCTGTCAATCCCAGCTGCACCTTCTGATTTAATAAGTTTTAGGAGGGCATACACTTCTGGTTTTTGGGCAAGCTGTTGATGGAAGTGGGGATTCTGGGCATTAGTTACCTCTCAACCCATTGGTGGGAGAGAAGACCTAAAGGAGGTGGGGTTGAATCTGGATAGATCTGTGAAAAAGCAATTGAAGGCATCCAGAATGAGTTTGGGTTCATTGATGCTCTGGCCATTAGCCACAATAGTATCTACTGAGCAATGAGTACATCCTTTCAATACTGTATTGATTTGTCCACAGAAACACTTTGGATTGGTCCGATTTTAACCCTGTAGCCTCATAACATAGGCCTTATTGGCTGACTTAGACTTCTTATTGCACAAGCTTCATAATTCCTTGTACTTATCCCAGTCAGTCTTACATAAAAACATAAGCATTTGATGGCAGATGGAGACCGAGTGGCTCATCTAGTCTGTCCATGAACCTACCGCCCTCCCTTATATTTTGCAGTTTTTGTTTACACTGCAGTGCTGGTCCCATGCATGTTTAAATGCATTCACCGTCTTTGCTGCAACCTCCTCTGGGTACAGGCTGTTCCATGTGTCCATTATCCTCTTCGTAAAAAAGTACTTCCTGATATTGCTTCTGAGTCTTCCCCCTCTCAGGTGTAGGTTGTGCCCTCTTATAGGCATCTTTCCATTTGCATGGCAGAGTTTTTCTACCTGAGCAGTGTTTACACCATAGATGAATTTGAACATTTCTATCATAATTGCTCTGTCACTTCTCTACCCCAGGGAGTGCAAGTTTAGGTCTTGGAGTCTAGACTCATGGCTTGTGATGGAGGCACTGTACCATCTTTGTGACCCTTCTCTGGATTGATTCCCAGTGCTCTATGTCCTTTTTCAGGTGGTGCCTCTAGAACTGGATGCATTACTCCAGGTGTGGCCTCACCAGGGATGTATACAGTGGAATGTTCACTTCTTGTCTCATGCTAGTTATTCCCCTGCCTATGCATCGGATGATAGTCCTTGCTTTCAATGCTGCTTTTTTGCATTGATTCCCTACTTTACTGTCATCCAATATGATTATGTCTAAGTGCCATTCAGTCCTGGTCACTTCAAGTTGATGCCCATCAAGAAAGTATTGAGTTCTTGGGTTCTGTTTTCCCATGTGCATCACTTTGCATTTTTTAGCACTAAATCTAAGTTTCCAGTAGTTGGACCACTGTTTAAGTTTCTTGAGGTCCTCCTTCATACTGGAGGCTCCCTCCTGATTGTCCACACTATTACATAGTTTTGTATAATCTGCGAATAGGCAGACTTTACCCTCAAGACCATCAGCAATGTTGCTGGTGAATGTGTTGAAGAGGACTAGACCCAGCACCGATCCCTGAGGGACTCCACTGATCACAAAACCCTCTTTGGACATGAAGCCCTTTACTGTAACTTTCTGAGTTCCATCCTGCAGCCAGTGTGCTACCTAGTTTACTATCTTATGACTGACACCTGTGTGAGTTTTTTGAACAGCCTCCTATATGTGATGGTGTCAAAGGCCTTGCTGAAATCCAGGCATACCATGTCCACTGTCCCCCCCACCCAGGTCCACTGCTGTGGCCACCCAATCAAAGAATTTGATCAGGTTAGTCTGACATAATCAACCTGCAGTAAATCAATGTTGTTTGGGGTCGAGTTTTCCTGCCACTTTTAGGAACGCTGCTATCCTTTCTTTAAGTAGTGTCTCCATGATTTTACCCACTACCGAAGTCAAGCTGACCAGGCAATAATTTTCTGCCTCCTTTCTGCTGCCACTTTTATGCAAGGGTATCATGGTAGCCCTTTTCCAGTCAAGTGGCACCTTGCTGCTTTCCAGAGAGTCACTGTATAGGTCTGCTAATGGTGCAGCTATTTCTTCATGAAACTCTCTCATTATTCTTGGGTGAATACCATCCAGTCCCTTGGCTTTGTCTGTTCTCATTTTTTTCTATTTCTTTCATCACCATTTCCCTTGTGAAGAGGCTTGTGTCTGCCTCCCATACAGGGTGCCCTGTTAAGTTCTACCTCTTCAGGGTGCTGGCGGCAGTGTGCCCAGTCATTAGGGCCCCAAGTTTCAAAGTCACCAGTCCCTCTCTTTGTGGGGGGGCTGTGCTCCCATGCCCCCCATTTGGGGGGATGCACTACTCACATCCCCCCTTTTCCAAATATACCAGCTCCGTGGGGGGGCAGACCTCAGTGAGGGGGCAGTGAAATTCAATTTTTGGCACCCTAAGAACAGGTGACCTTCTGCCTGTGCCCAGAACAGGTGTAGTGGCTTTGTTCTGTTCAATGCTGGACTGCTACTGTTCTGCTCATTTGCGAAAACAGAGCAAAAGAATGAACTGAGTGTTTCAGCTTTGTCTTCATCTTTTTCCATTACTTGACCATTGCTTGCTCACATTCTGACTACCCCCCCTTTGTTCTTCCTTTTTTTTTGCTGATGTATCTAAAACAGGTTTTATCCCCTTCTTGCTTCCCAGCACTTTTTTTCTCTGTTTGGGCTTTTGCTAACCTGATAGCCTTTCCAGCCTCCTTGAACTTCTCCATGCAGAGCTCCCTGTCCCCTTCCCTCTGTGACTCCTTGAACTGCCTAAAGGCTTGTTTTCTTTCTATAATCTTTAGTGCTACCTCCCTAGTAAACCAGAGCGGGGTTCTCTTCCTTTTAGATTTAGTTACTTTTTACTAGCTTTGTGCAGTCTGATGTTACCACATTTAGTGAGTCTTTTGAGTTTTTCCAGCAAGTTCTACAGCCCCTGCTGATCTGTCTCTCAGCAGTGCTCTATCGGTGGATCTCATTTTCTGGAAGTCTGCTGTTTTGAAGTCAATAAACTTTAGTCTGATATGTCCTGGAATCACCTTGTTATTGATTTGTATCCAGACAGACTTATTATCATTGGCTCCCAGACTGATGTCAACATGGACATTTGATATTCTGGAGGTAACAGTGAGAATCAGGTCCAGGATTACTCTGCCTTTGTTGGGTGAGTCCACTATTTGGTTTAACCCAGCTTCCTTAAGAGTGATGAGAAATTCTTTGCTCTTTTGTGTGGAAGCTGTGCAGACAGACCAGTCTACATCTGGTAGATTAAATTCCCTGACCAGAAGTAGCTCCCCTTTGTCAGCCATTGAGTGAATGGTCTCAATGAGCTCCTTGTCAACTTCAGAGTCCTGGGCTGGGGGCCTATACACAACACCCAGGTGGATAGGAGACCTGGCCCCAGCTCCTACAGTGACCCATAGGGCATCTGCATTGCTATGTTCCTGTTGAAACTCTGTTGTCTTTATTCCTTCATTGACATATACCACAATCCATTTCCTTTCTCTTTTTTCCAGTCCTTGCTGAAAAGTGAGTAGCTGGGCATGCTAATATCCCATTTGTGGTTGTCAAAGAACCATATTTCAGTGATTTCTACCCAGTCCAGTTGTTCCTCTGATATAATGAAGGAAAATGTGGGGGTTTTATTTGAAAGACTGTGTGCATTGATGCACATTTCATTCCACTCCTGAACTAGTAGAACATCAGGGTGGTTATTTTATCAATGTTGAGGGAGGCTCCTGGGGGCTTTGTTTTTTGTAGGTTTTGTATGGCTTTGTGGACTGAGATGCTGCCAGATGAAAATATGATCCCTGGTGTTTCTGTTGGAACGCTGACCTGTTCCTGCACCCGACTGGTTGACAGGGATTGCTGTTGGTGTAGGCACCTGCTAGACAGAAATATGATAACTGTTGCTCTTGACAGTATGTTTATATTACTCTACTGACAGACCGATGTAAGGAATTGATGGAGTAGGGGCAAATGGTGACCCATGTGTTGTTCTGGGTGCCTGTGCCTCCTCTCTGCCCTCTAGTTTAATTGACCGAGATGGACGTCAAATGTATGGTCTAGTGCCCTAGTACCTTGTCTTGTAAGGTGTAGCTCATTGAATTTGAAGAATTCCCTGTCCCAGAAGTTGTGCCAATTGCCAGTGTAGTCATGTCCTTTCTCTTTGCACCACTGTTTCAGCCAGGTGTAGTTTGATTATATCTCTTTCCCTGATCCTCTACCTGCTACCCCTCTTTTCTCACACAAGTAGAATCTCTGAGAAAGAAATGCCAGATGAAATGGAAGATAGTTTATTGCCCAGCTTGGACAGGTTTAACTTTGTCTGTTCTAGAGCTTAACTGGCCAGGTCATAAGACCAGAACTTTTAAAGGCTTTGTCTCTGAGAGACATGAAAGGATTTAGTTCAGGTACTATCCATTTATGCAATAGGAGTGAGAGGATAAACAGTTAAATAAATTCATTTTTTCTCACTGGTGTTGAATAAATGGTGGTTCTAAGATTTATCCAACACCCTAACATCAATCAACCACCATTTACTGAACACCCTGTCATCAATTGCCATCAATGGCCCTCTGCACTTTATACTCTTCCTGTACTCACAGCTTACTAGAAGGAATAGACCACTTAGGCCCACCTACCCAACAGGGAGAGCATTGTTACTGTGCAACTCCCCTATCTTGCTCTGAGCCCCCTCTATCCCAATTTGACTCCTCTCTGCCTACCTGCAAGCCTTGCAGCATTGCTGCCTGGAATGATGAACACTGACTTACATATGACTACCATACTGTTCTTCTATCTACTGCCTGCATTGTAAACCCCTGTTGATACTTGTATTGACCCTGTGTGCCAATGCTCTTTAATGTAATCCTTCACTTGTTTTTGCCTGATGTTCATGTATGTATCTTGTAATCTCCCTGGTCGCACCTGAAAATAGGCACTTGGCTGTCTAGTGTGCTTATCCGGTTAACAAAAGCAAATAAATAAATAAATTATACCCCCTCCTGCTGGCACTACTTGCAATTACCTCAGTTTCTTTCTAAACCTCCACCCCACTCCAACTCATCCCCTCAGCAACTCCCTCTGTACTTGTTTATACTGCCAATATAAAGAAGCCATCACTTCAGCCCTTCCACTTAATTCACAAAACTGTTCTTTCTTTTTTAAAACAGGCATCTTGATGGATTTTTTTTTCTTCATTCCTCTGCATTGCAGCTAACCCCATAGCTGGCCACTCTCACACTTGTTCATTTCTGCCACCCCCAACCATGTGCACCCACCAGAATGGACAACTGTGCTCACCAAACACTGCAGTCCAATCACTGACAATTAATTTTTATTCAGCACTCACCGGGCTCTCAACAGCTTAATTTTACCTTTTCCCTCAAGCCACTCCAACTTCATGCAGCATCTACTCAGCTTGCCCACTGCCCTGTGTACATGCACACACATACACACACACACACACACACACACACATCCCTCACTCTCCACCTCCAAACCCCAAATCATGTCCCATAACTAAAACATTCCACAAGAACAATATCTGTTTGTTTATTTATTTAAAAGGTTTTATTGGCCACTTCTCATTTATTTCTCTCTCCATGGCCTTACTTGCTTCCTGCCACCCACAATATTCGCATCTCTCCTTGATCTGTCCCCCAGCTTCTTCTGCTACATCCCAGGGTCTGGACCAATTCCAACTGAAATGGTGCAATTTAAGATAACTCTGATAAATATTCCTAGATGCAGGATCAACCAGATATTAAACACCATCTCCGAGTTAAAATAAAATAAAAAAAAGAACTGCCATAGTAAAACAATAGCGGCTCCTGACTACTGTAAGTGAGAAAAGGAGCTGCCATGTTTTCCAAACTGACTAACCCACCCGCATCTATACAGTGACCAATCACAGCATGCAATGTCAGCCTTCTGACATCGCATACCTATCAACCAAGCTAGTTTCTGTAGCAACAAGATATAAAAACTATGCAGTAACACACAAGGGCATAACGAATTCCATTTATTTTATTAAAAAAGCACAATCAAAATTAAACAACACAAAATACAAACCACAGAAAAAATGTCATCCCAATTGCATAAATGAGATAAGTAACGAGTAACTTGTGGAATACACAATTCATCTGCACATGACCAGATTGACCTTGTACACCTCACCTATGGCTCCCTGAGGTCAAACTGCTCTTGTGCAGAAAAATCATGTATTCCACTCATCCCCATTGTATATCCCTTTTTATGACATTTTCACTTGACTCTGAGTTTTCATAAGGGGGTATGTTTATTTGCAATCAAGAGGAAATTGTGAACAAAGAAATCTAATGTCTCATCCACAGTGGGAGCCTTTCTGTTTGATACCAGTAAATTTGTGCTAGGGAAGCACTGAAGGACATCACATCAAATTTGTGTATTTCTGTGCTTGCAAGATTCTGGGCTGAACCTTTGGGGTATTATTCTTTCAAACTCAGAAAATGGGGGGAGTGGTCACTGATAGAGTCAGAGAAGATACCAGTTACTCTGATTCTGTTAGTTTCAGAGACCACAACCCAGTTGAGTAAATAATGATTGCCAGTGTTTATGTTTGTTTGCACAAAAGTGCAAAGCAAAAATATTGTTACTGTAGTTTAGGGGATGTGTAGGTGTATACTGTATAAGTCAATGGATGTAAAAATGCAGGAGGCTTGCCTCTCAAAAGCCAGTGCTGAGAAGGCTGACAAAGACAGTGTTTCTCTGGCTGATGGCTGTAAACTTGTACTTCAAAGGAGAAGAGCCCCATCAATCAGATTGGTTTTCCATCCATTATTTAGCTAGAAGACATCATCAGACTTTGAAGATATGGGAGGCAGTATAGTATAGTGGTTTAAGGCTATGAGCTGCAAATCTGAAGACCTGGGTTTGAATCCCACATCTCCCACTTGCATTCTGTGTGACCCTGAGCAAGTCACTTAACTTCCCTGTGCTCCCAGGTTGTTCCTGTAAACAGACTTTCAGCTTAGTGTGTCTCACCTGGTTAAACAATTTGAAAAAAAAAAAAAAGATATGCATCAATCCTCACTGTGTGTGTGTGTCTAGTAACAGATGGGAAGCACCTTCTTGAAATCACTAAACAGAGCTGGGAATGGCATGCTACATGTAAACATTAATAGCTTCAAATACATAACAGCATGTCAAAAATTAACAAAAAACAACAGCTACATTTATTTAAATTATATATTTTGTTCCCCTTAAAAAACGCCTGATACCAGGTGAATAACTTTGAAAAATGTAAGAGTTAGACACAATTCTGTTTACAGTTCTTATATTTTTGCAATCCTTTTTTTCAATATGTACTTTATCATCTTGTCCCTCCATATGAACACGCTTCTGCTGTTGAATACAGCCCCTTCACCCAACCTCTAAGACCTACCCCATCTCTTTCTTAACTTTTTTGACAGCGCTACCCCAAAATTGACCCTAGCAAGACTTGAGCTGCTGTTCCATTCATTCTGCTGGTTTGTCCTAGACTGCCCATGCACCACTGTGATCTCTACAAGTCTCTAGACATGCCGTCACTCCAGGTTTGGAGACAGCTCCATGATGCGACGCTAACTATGAAATACTGGGCTCAGTCCCCAACCCCCACCTCGAGTCTGCCCCCCTTGCTCAAGCTCCCCTCAGTGTACTCTCTCAGGAACACTGACTCCCATCTTCTACATGTCCCTCACATGTCCACAGCCAAAGGACAGGCCGCATTCAATTACCATGTGCCTAAACAATGGAACTCCTTACCAGCTGTCATTAGGCATACAGATAACACCCAGCAGCGTAACCTGCTCCTTAAGTCATTCTTCCCCCCACCTGCTCCTGCAGGCAGTCCCCTCATGATAAGAAATACCTCTTTGGCCACACCTGCGGCCTCTGTGTCTGTCCCAGGCCCTCAGTGTCCTCCCTGGAATATGCATGCCTGCACCCACTCCACTGCCATAGTATCCTTCTGTATAAATAGGGTGTGTCCTCAAGTTATATAGGCACTTTTTGGATTAGATGAGTTGCTGAACCACTGAACTTGCTAGCTAGTTAACCTAATCTACTGCATTCTGTTACTAACTGGGCACCTCGTCACTCTAAGTTATAGTTCTTTTGTCGCTACTTGTATCTCTATAACACCTGTGTTGTTGCTGTATTGTACTGGAATTTCTGTGTATCATTCAATGCTGTATACATCCTTTCCCCCCTCCCCCCAGGAAGCATCTGGAATTAAGTGGGTCTCTGCTCAGTATGCCTTCCTGGTGAAACGCTTAAATAAATAAATAAATAAAATAAGTGGGTGTCACAGATGTTGGTGGTGTGGTGCCTTTAGGGTCACAGCATTATTTTGCAGGCAGTTCTTTTTCACCCATTACTCTTCTTGAGTCACAGCCAGCAGTAGAGATGCAGTGAAACTTTATTTCACTGGTGAAATTCCTATGAAATTGGGAATTTTGCCCCATGTAACATTTCGTGAAATTAAGCCCTTATGGTGAAATTTCACCATCAATTTTGCTACTAAATTTTGCTTTCAGCGGTAAATTTCACCTTGGGGTAGTATCAGGTGAAATTAGGGAAAAAAGGCTCGTCTCATGACTTACTCTCTGCAGCAGACTGCAGGTCACATGGGTGACTGTGCTTAGGCAGGAAGCCACTGAATCTGCTTCCTTTTCCTAGAGCCTGCAGGCAGAGTTGTGCAGTGTGAGTGAAACTTCAAAGAAAAACCTTTAAATTGTAGTTTGTGTGGTTGTTTGTGTCTGTCTTCTTCCCCAATTTCTTTATTTTAAAAAAGGTCATCTTTCTGTTGTAGGACATTTCCTGTTGTGTTATATTTTTTTATCTTTGTAGTTAGTGTGTGTGTGAATGTGTGTGTGTGTTTGACTCCCTCTCTTTCTCTCTTTCTTTTTCATTTATTTAGTTTTCTATTAAGAAAACTTTTTTTTAACATGGATGGGAGGAAAGATAGTGCTAGGGGGACTGGGCAGAAGGCAAGAACTGGGGGATCTACTGTTCGATTTAACATATGGGCATTTCTGTCCATAAGACAGCCCCCCTTCCAGTAGGAGAATGTGCCCCACCCCAGCAGCAGGGCCCATTGCCACCCCAAGCAATAGCAAGTTCCCCACCCCTCAGCAGCAGGAGCACCATGCCCCTCAGAAGCAGCATATGCCCCCACCCCCAGCAGCAGCAGGAATCCATTGTCCCTCCCCAGCAGCAGAAGCATGTGCATCCCACAACTCCAGCAAGGGCAGCAGGATGTGGTTGAGGCCCCCATGGGACATCAGCTGGCACCCCCCAGATTCTCAGCAGTATGGTAATTTTTTTACCACAAAGGCTGGCGATGATAATGTTCTCATCTGCACACTTTGAGGTAGCAATGTTAGGTCAGGAAAACATGGGGCCCACTTTGGGACCGGTGGACAAAGGAGCTACCTGCAGCACCACAATGCTGCAAAGTGGCTCATAAAATAACAAGAGGCAGCAGCAGCAGCAGGAGGAGGCATTGATGAGTAATGGGAAGGGGGCAATGAGCAGGAGGAAGGCAGTCAGTGGCCTGGGGGTACTGTAGGTCCAGCAGAAGGACACAGCAGCAGCAGGACTCGGAGTCAGCAGGACCATCCAGCCTCAGTGATGCACCTCACACCTGCCAGTGCTGCCATGCTGCTGATTCTTCAGCACAGCTGGCAGCAGCCCCCCCCCGCCCAGGTCAGGTCAGCATGGAAGATCTAAAAGCCGTGTGCAATGAGGTGGCAGTGGTACACATTAAGGTGTAAGGTGTCCGGCAGTAGCTGGACCAGTTCCACCAGGAAGTCAGGGATGACCTCCAAAAATAATGGATGTCCAAAAGAAACTGTTGGACCTTCTGGTGGAGCTGCATCATGGGGATGGTTGTGGTGGCACTGGTGGAAGTGTATAATGGCCCATGGTCCAAGAATCGGTGCTGTGTCAGTTTTGATGGCCCGGAGGCAGTGCAACACTTATTTATTTATTTTTTTTTCCCTTTTTCTTCTATTCAATTCAATTCAATTTATTTTTAAAAAGGTGCTATTCCAAAGACATAGCACTTGTACATTAAAATTCATAAATAAAAATTCAGCCATAAAACCACAAACAACTCTGGCAATAATTACAATCTGGAAAGGCAAGTCCAAGCAAATAAGTTTGTAAGGCAGTTTTAAAGCCTTCCACAGTCAGGCATTCTCATATCCGATGAGGTAGAGAGTTCCACAGGGTAGGTGCCATGAACTGAAAAGCCCAAGCCCCAGATATCTTCAATCAAACCCTGGGAACCTCTAGCAATCCCTCATTGGCTGAGGGAAGCAGTCAGAGGGAGTGGTGGGGGATGAAGGAGCTCTTTCAGGTAGCTTGGACCCTGCCCGTGTAGAGCTTTATAGGTCAGCAAGCCTACATTAATAGTGATCCACCACTGAACAGGCAGCCAGTGCAGTCTGCACAGCACAGGTGTATCATGGCTGGATCTAGACAACCCAGTCAACAACCTGGCCACAGCATTCTGCACCAGTGGCAAGCAGTGGATATCAACCCCCAGCAGACCTAGGTACAGGGAGTTACAGTAATCAAGGCAGGAGGTCACAAAGGCGTGGACCAAAGTGAGAACGTAGCATCAGCCAGTCATCAAAAATAACACCCAGATGCCACACCTGCTAAGAGGCCATCAGCTGTCAATACTCCTTGCCAAAGCCCAGAGGCCTTACCAGCTGCCTACCCTTCTACCCGATGACCAAGGCCCACTACCAACACCTCAGTCTTGTCAAGATTTAACTTCAGTTAGCTGGTAGACATCCAGTTTTGAATCTTGGCAAGGAAGTTGTTAAACACAGAGACAGCATCATCCTGTTCTGGCACAAAAGACAGGTAGAGCTGGGTATCATCTGTTTAGCAGTGAAAACCCAGCTCATATCATCTTACAGTGTCTCCCAATGGCAGCAGATACACCGGAAACAACATGGGGGACAGCACCAAGCCCTGTGGCACCACACATGGCAGAGAGAATGAGTCAGAGGAATACACCCCAGACACCACCCTCTGAGACCTGCCAGTGAGAAAAGAGTGGCACCATCTGAGGACCGTACCAGATAGGCTACAGATGAACTGTAGATGCTCAAGCAGCACCCCATGGTCCACAGTGTCAAATGTTGCAGAGAGATCAAGAAGAACCAAGATGGAATGACTCTTCTGATACCTTGCTATCAGGAGAACATCGAGCACCTGAACAAGAGCAGTCTCCATCTATACTGTGCCTCTTCCAAAATCCTGACTGGAGAGGGTCATAGATATAATGGATGGTTAAATGATTCTCCAGCTGCTGCGTGACCACTTTCTCAATAATATTCCCCACAAAGGGAAGGTTAGAAAATGGTCTGTAGTTAACAGGACAGTCCTGGTTGAGGGAAGCTTTTCTAAGGAGGGGTGTAACCACTGCCTCCTTCAGGGAGTCCAGAAACTCACCTGACTGCAACAAACACCAGATTATCTCTGCTAGGACCAGGCAGATGACATCAATGCACCCCAACAGGAGGTGAGTTGGACCCAGATCCAAGTTACAGCAGGTTGACCACATATTCTGGAAATCAGAATGACATCCACAACCTCTAGCCGGTCAATGTTGCACCAACCAAACCGAGGAGTAGCAACCAACCACTGTCACCCCTGTTACAGTGAGCTGCATGAATCTCGGATCTGATGTTGGCAACCTTATCAGCAAAGAATCAAGCAAACTCTTCACACCTTTCCTGTAAATATGATCTCCAAACCTGCAGATGCACTAGTTGTGAAACAGGTCAGGGTCCTTGTTTTTGCTGCTGAGCTACAGATGGTATGTTGCAGGCATTTAGCTTCCCTTGAAGTGTTTATGATTAAAAGCCTTTTATAGCTTCAAGTCTGGAGTGGTGCTGGTTTTGTCACTTTACCTTCTTAGCTGCAGTCTTGTAGAATCTTAAAGTTTATTTTTTCTGTTTTTTCTTCACTTTGGGTTTTACTGCTAGATCTCCATCTGTGTCTGAAATGTCTTGCTGTGAGGATGTGAAGGAAGATTAAGAATCTTCATCTTCAGCAGAATGGAATTGTAAGGAGGAGAACTTGTTAGAAGTGGAGGTATCATCCAATTTTGGTACTGTGGATCTTGAAATAGTCTGTGATGAGTGCCTCTTTCCTTTAGCTGACACAAAGCCATCAGTTGTGGGGGGAGAGGTGGCATGGCTGACTCTGGTTGTGGTTGGGAAGTAGCTTCTAGTTCCTGTTCTTATTCAATTGTTTGTTGCTGCTCACTCTCTGCCTGTACAGTTTATGGAGCACTCTGTGAGTGATCAATCAAGGTAGCCTGTTTACCCAGGGATAGCTTCAGGTGGGACCAGCTGTACCTAGCTTAATGAGTGAGTTTGTGGGGTAGAGGCTGCTGCTTGTTTTTCTTGAGCAGTATGAACAATGTCATCTTGGTCTCAATAAGTTCCTTTATTTTGCATGGCCCAGGGGCACTGAAGGAATAGATGTCCCATTTCCTCACAAAGGTTGCATTTAGGTGGGTTGCTACATTAATTACTGGGGTGTCCAATTTGTAAGCAGAGACTGCATACCCTGGTGTCACAAACTTTACTGAGGTGAGCAAAGGAGCTATACCTATGGCAAGTCTTGGGCTATCTTGGGTAGAAACAGAATCACTGGTTTAACCCTAGATAAAAACAACTAGGCAAATGCACAGGCCCTTCTACTGTAATGCAAAGTTTCACCTTGACTTTCCACCTTCCTGTCTAGATGTTTTCACTGTTTAATATTGGTGTGGGGCTTTCCAAAATGTCAGCCCTCTGTTTAACCCAGTATAGGATGTCCTGAATGTGCACATTTTCTTTCCTGAAAAAGATAGTAATTGTTTTTAGAGATGGTCTGGTTAATGGTATTGCTATGAAGGGAAATCACAGTGTGGTATGTTTTAAGTTGGTGTGTTTTATACAAAAGTGTTAAAGCTGAATACGGGTGTTAAATGAGACATCAAAAATTGTATCTCCAGAAATGTGGATTAAAGCGAAGATATCAGAAGCTAGGAAGTTCATTGATTCCTTTAGTAACCTTCTGGCTGCATGTATCTGATAGGAGGGAAACTCAAGTCCACTTATATGTTTTAGTCTAACTGCATTACTTCAGGTCTGTGGTTTGCCCAGATTAGCAAACAGATCAACCATCCTATGTCTGGGGCTGGCCTGAGGTCTAGCCATGCCAGGATTTGGGAGGGGGGATTCGCTTGTGTTTGATTGTGTGGATCAGTTGTGGGCCAACCTCTGTTTCTGTTGTGTCTGCCCAGGAGGTAGATGCTTTAGGCAGCTCAAACTTGCCCGTTTCATATTCATTGGACAGAGTCTGGGACTCAGTGCATTGTTTACCAATTTCTTCACCAACTACCCCATTATTCTGAATGGTAACAGTGTTCTGTACAATAGAAGGATTAAATAATGTTACACCTGTTACAGTAGTCTCTGGTATGTGTCCCGTAGCTGTGGAATTCGTAGATGAAGTGTGCAGCTCTGTCGGATGCTGTCCAAGTTGAATAGCCACACTTTTTTTAGTAGTTCATAGAGCCATTCTATATGTCTGCTCCATCCATCCAGATTTAGCCATTGCCCATATGTCCTGTGCAGTTGGTGGGTCTCCCAGGAGCCAACATCTGCCATCTTAGGTTCATAGGTAATAGGTTCATAGGTAAATTACACGATCGAGGGACTAGCCCATTAAGATTATGCCACTTAACCTAAGTGGGTAACACATTTAGAATCATTCATATATATGTCTAAATGAATTTTAAATTGTGACAAACTTACACAATTTACCACCTCATAAGAGAGTGAGTTCCAAATTGGAACTATTCGTTGAGTAAAAATTGTGTTCTTTTAGTAGTTCGATTAATTGGTAAAAATAATTTTAAATTATGCGAGCGGGTTGAGACTGTAGTAGAATTCCATTTCAAATGGAGTGTATCAAATAGGTATTCATCTCTAGACGCTTTGTAGAGCAAACAAAGATCCCCACGTATTGATCTATATTCCATACTGTACAAATTAAGTTGTTTAAGTCTTTCCTCATAAGACAAGTGTCCCATTCCTGCAATATTCCTAATAAACCTTTTTTGCACCTTCTCCCTAGATATTATATCACCCCTCTGTGTGGGAGCACAAAACGAAGAACAGTAATCAAAATTTGCTCTTATAATACTAGTATAAAGGGGGACCATAATTGATGGCTCTCTGCTTTTAATGTTTCTAAATAAACAATTACTAAGTCTGGAACATTTTTTAATCACAGAATTTAAGTGTTCAGTAAATTTTAATATGTTATTAACAATAGCACCAAGATCTTTCGCAGATGTAATAATGCTTAAAGTGTGATTCTCAATATAATATAATATTTTGCACACCTATTATTATTTCCAAAGTGCATGACCTTACACTTATTAATATTGAATTTCAACTTATGACTACTAACCCATTCGGATATATCATTTAAATTATCCTGTAATATGGATATAGCTTCTGAGTTGTTAACAATCCCTCCCAGTTTGGCATCATCTGCATATTTGATTAACCAGTTACCATTTTTTATTTTCATTCCTGTTATAAGTATATTGAACAATACAGGCCCCAAAATGGATCTGTGAGGAACTCCACTAGTAACTGGTGTCCATGGGGAAAAAAAAACTCTCAAGCATACCTGCTGTCTTCTATTTGACAGCAATTGCATTATCCATCTGATCAAATAATTATTAAGTTCTAAATTGACTAAACATTTAAATAATATATCATATGAAACAGAATCGAAAGCCTTTTCAAAATCCAGGTAGATCACATCAACTGGCAAACCAAAATCCAGATCCTCACTAACTGGTTCAAAAAAATCAAGCAGATTGGTCTGACATGACCTTCCCAGTTGAAAACCATGTTGGAATATATCAGTCAGACCTTTTACCAAAATATGATTGCTGATTTTACTTAGAATTAGTCACTCCATAATTTTACATACAGTAGAAGTAAGACTTATAGGTCTATAATTATTTAACTCCTTCTTAGATCCAGATTTATGTATAGGAATAACTTTAGCATCACACCAATCATTAACCACTATACCCTTCTTTAGTGACTCATTAAATAAGTAGGTAAGTACTCCAGCCAGTTCGTACGAAAGATTTTTTAAAAAAATAGCAGGAATACCATCAGGACCACATGATGTAGATGATTTTAAGGAAACTATAATGTAAAAGGTTTCAGCCACACTAAATTCAATCACTAGGTCTAAATTAGATGGTTTTGAACACATGAACTCACACTTCTTTTAAAATATACAACCAAAATAATCATTAAATTTATTTGCTATAACCTGTTCATCGTTAACGTCAACATCATTAATATTTAATGGTCCTACTAAGGTAGGTGAATTTTTTAAGGAGCCAATGTAATTGAAGAACCTTTTTTTGTTGTCATGATGTATATCAACTAGGTTCCTCTCTAATTCCCGCTTAGCCCTTCTGATTGCGTATTTAACCTTTTGGCTTTAATTATAAATTTAGACCAGTTTAAATCAGTAATATTATTTTGTATCTATTATATGCTTTCTTTTGCTGAGACCAACATTTTGATTTCTCTAGTGAACCAAGGTGGAGACCTCTTTAATCCAATATATTTAACTCTTGTTGGTACCCATGTTGTGATACAATATTGGATTTCTTTTGATTCTTAGCCAGATGTTCTCTATAGGTTGCCCAATTAATTCTTGTTCCAATTCCATATTGATAGATATTCCTTAATTACCTGATAGTTGGCTCTGTTAAGTTTTTAAATTCAGTTTTACCACAAGATTTATTGACAGGAAATTAAATGACCATTTAATTATCTGGTGGTCACTATTTCCTAAAGAAGCCATGATACTGACCAACTCATTGTCACCTTTAATATTTGAGAATATTAAATCCAAAATATTATCATTTCTAGTTGGTAAATTAACATGTTGATCCAATCCTAAATGTGACATAGCACTGATAAATCTATTTTCCTGGTTATTAAGTCCTTTAACAGAGGTTCAATTTATACCAGGATAATTAAAGTCACCCATAAGAATAATGTCTGTCTTAAAATCAATGTTCTCCAAGTAGTGACACATATTATCATTATTTGCAGTGTCCATTGATGGTGGTCTATAACATAACCCTAACGTAACTGAAATTTGTTTATTAATGAACTTAATCCAGATAATTTCAAATCCCACAGGAGGTTTGTTATCTAAAACAATTTCAGAGCAAGTTATATTATCCCTGACATAAATAGCAACTCCACCACCCTTAGAATATATTCGATTTTTATTAAATAAGGTATATCCAATAATATTATGACCCCACTGTCCCTCACTAAACCAAGTTTCAGTGACACCACAAATATCTATATTTTCATTGTGTAAAACTACCTGAAGTTCATCAATTTTATTATATAGACTCCTAGCATTTAATAGAAGGACATTCATTTTGGCATTTAGTTCTTTTCTATATATAATTGGCACAGATTCATGAGCTATATGTTCAGAACCTGCTAGCCTTTCACTTTCGACCCCGGAGTTTTGCATAAAAAATAATCTATGTATGTGTTAAGTTTTAGACCCAAGTTCACCATCCCCAATCTGTTTAAGTGTAGGCCATCTTTTGCATAAAAACCTTTATTATTATCAAACTGTTCCCAGTAAGTGAGGCATTTAATTTCTTGTTTAAGACACCAGGCTCTGAGCCAGGAATTAATATGTTTAATTTTAGTAGTCAAACTGTAATTAGCCCTAGGTACTGGTAGAATCTCAGAGATCACAATATGTACTCCAATCTCAATCAAGATATTTGCCAGTCCAACAAATGCTTCTTTAATCGTTTGAGTTGTCTGATGCCAAATGTTGTTTACTCCAACATGAATAATAACTAAATCCTGACTAGTACAGCCTTATAATATCTTGGGGCACATTTTGGCAAGATCGCCAATCTTGGCCCCTCAAAAACATGATAAAGTTCTTGTAGCTTTATTAGGATTGCAAATAATTCTGTCCAGGTTAGATAATAAAGAATCTCCTAGTACAAAGATATTTGGTGCATCAGTGTCATCTTGACTTAAAGTTTGTACATCCATGCTTTCTAAATTAGCTACCATATGAACTTGATTTTCAGTAATGTTAATAAGATCCCCTTGAGAAAGGTTATTAGTGATATCAGTTTGCACAATAGAATTAGTTGACTCATTTAACTTACTAAGTACAAAAGTTTCATCATTCCCTGTAACATCAGTACTAAGATTCATTAAGGGATCATATTTATTATGGATAGGGAGTATGAAGGTGTCAGCTTTTCTTCCCCTTTTAATGGTTTTTTGATGTTGGATTGTGAACCAATCATTATCTAAATCAGAAGCAGCATCTTCTAATCTTGGTCTCTTTCTTGCAATACTATCAGTATAATTAGTATCATGATTGACACTTGTACCAGGTGTGTCAGAGCTAATTTGATCATTGGTGCTAAACAATCTTTTAGCAGTTTCAATTTGACTGTTTTCTAAATGTTGTAATCTTTCATCAAACAATCTTATTTCATTCTCTAATTCCACAATTCTTATACATTTATTATATAGAAAGGCAACAATATTTACAGTCCCCATATCAAAATCATACATATTACACGATACACATTTAATGCCCACCCTTCCATCCGAAGTTATGATGTTAGTCATGCTTAGTTTTTTCTAAACTCTGATGTTGTAAATACACTCGGAGACTTACCCAATGAATTACTTGGGCAACTAAAACTATAATGTGTGATAATCTTACTGCTAATGCCCAAAACGCCCAACACGCCTAACACGCGCAGATGCGCGTGTCTTAGCAACGTCGTCATGCATGATGCGGAGCATGCCCTGCTCATCCTCACCCTGCTCACAGCAGGGCAGGCTATAAATAGCCAAATGTTCCCAGAAGTCGAGTTGCAAGTCGCGCTACCCAAACGCAGAAATTAGATTTAGCAATAGCTAACAATGGTGTATTTTAGTAGAGCTATAGCTAGGATATAGTGTAACACAACACAGATTAAAAAACACACACAAATGAATAAAATGAGAATGTAGTGAGGGAACCTCGTACTACCAACTCCTCCTCCTAGCTAATAGTTGGCTAGGGCTCCAAACAGCTAATACTCAAATCAGAGCAAATGTTTAGCATTTTAACATCAATGTTTCATCTTAATATAAAAGGAGCAAATGCAACACTGAGCGCTCACAGCAGGGCAGGATATAAATAGCCAAATGTTCCCAGAAGTTGAGCTGCAAGTCGCACTACCCAAACGCAGAAATTAGATTTAGCAATAGCTAAAAATGGTGTATTTTAGTAGAGCTATAGCTAGGATATAGTGTAACACAACACAGATTAAAAAACACACACACAAATGAATAAAATGAGAATGTGGGGCTAATTTCCACCCAGTAACCCATAACGCTCACTCTGGTGACCAGGAATCTTGCTGTTCCATTTAAGTCTCCTGTTCCTCTACTTTGGTCTGGGACTGGTTTCTGCCATTCAGTGCAGTATTCACCAGTTGGTCATGTATTTGCTCCTTCATCTGCAGCAGTGTGCTTTGAGAGGTTTTACTCACCTCCATGTCATCGTTTCCAGTATCTGATGCATTTGTATGCATTGCATCTGTCATTCGCAACATCCCTGCTATTTTAGGTAAATCATTATCCATCATGGCAGGTACCAGCACTTCAGCAATAATCTCCATCAGAATGTCTTCATCCAAAATGTTCTCTGGAATCTCCATGGAACTGTTGAAAATTATTTGGTCCTGCATGGATCTCAGTGTACCTATTACTTCTCAATCAGCTTCTTCCACAAGACTGACTTCCATTCTCTCTCTGACTGGAACAACACAGCATCCCCTACCTGTGAGTGGGGGAATTTTATTGGGGGAAGAGGGAAATAAAATACAGACGACATTCTATCAGCATTATATACACATAGTTACAAATAAATATAAAAAATCTGAATTTTGTGTAGGGGAATTTTTATTATTATAACTGCAAAATCAAATCAAAAAAGTGTTTAAGCACACAAAAATAATATATAAATCAGAAAAACAAAGCAAGAAAGTATTACAAGCATACTTTTTCTAATCTACTGTCAAATAAACTATACCCCCCCCCAAAAAAAAGTAAGAGAATGTATATTTAGGATTAAAAAACAAAATACCTACAAAGAATAATCCATCATCCAAATAAAAAAAAATAAAAGTAGCAACATAATAAGTATTGCTTCATACAGAAGTCCCAAGCTTTACAGCCATATAGTAAACAAATCCCCCTTCCCCCTGCCCACTTTTAGAGTAGGGGAACTTATATTATAACCTTCACAATAAAGTTATACAGAAATGTATTACTGCATACAAAATCATAAATGGAATCAAGGAACAACCAAAATAAGTATTGTAACATACATGAATGTCAAGCCTAAATATGTCAAGTACTAAAACCCCCTTCCCCACTAAAAACGTAATGGGGAATTCATTATTTATACCTTAACACCAAGATACATACGTCTGGCAGATCTAATTAAGAAATAGAAACATAACATAAATAAGTCAGTGCTTTGGCTTCTCAGAAGGAACTAGAAGGGGACAGGATCAGAGCTACAGTACAGTAGCTTCTTCTTGTTGTTTTTACATTGTTTCTTGTGGATTCTACTTGGTAGAAGGTTATTTCTTTCCTTTCTTACTACTAAGGAGCTAGAAGGGTATTGTTTGGGGCTGTTGGAATTTTGAAACCTGTTTTGGTAGCTATAAGTGTGCTCATTTGTTTGATGATTCACTGTGTGGCAGGCTGCATTTGTGGAGGCCCATTTCTTCTGTTTTAAAATATAATTGGTGTGATTTAACTGGATCTGTTTCTTTGAATTGGAGACCTATATCTTCTAATTCCAAGCCTATTTTGATCTGTTGTTGGTGAAGCTGGTTGAATTGGAGTCCTGTTTCTTTGGATAGCAAACCTATTTGGGGGGCTTTGAGTAGAATTGTGATTCATTGTTGCTGGCTTCACTTGCTGCAAAGTTTTAGTGCAGAGTGGGGGAAGGGTGCTAATGGTCTGGCCAGGTCTCACTCAGTTAGGGAGGCAGAGCTGAATCAGGTGTGGTATCAGTGCTTTGGCTTCTCAGAAGGAACTAGAAGGGGACAGGATCAGAGCTACAGTACAGTAGCTTCTTCTTGTTGTTTTTACATTGTTTCTTGTGGATTCTACTTGGTAGAAGGTTATTTCTTTCCTTTCTTACTACTAAGGAGCTAGAAGGGTATTGTTTGGGGCTGTTGGAATTTTGAAACCTGTTTTGGTAGCTATAAGTGTGCTCATTTGTTTGATGATTCACTGTGTGGCAGGCTGCATTTGTGGAGGCCCATTTTTTCTGTTTTAAAATATAATTGGTGTGATTTAACTGGATCTGTTTCTTTGAATTGGAGACCTATATCTTCTAATTCCAAGCCTATTTTGATGTGTTGTTGGTGAAGCTGGTTGAATTGGAGTCCTGTTTCTTTGGGTAGTAAACCTATTTGGGGGGCTTTGAGTAGAATTGTGATTCATTGTTGCTGGCTTCACTAGCTGCAAAGTTTTAGTGCAGAGTGGGGGAAGGGTGCTAATGGTCTGACCAGAGGCCTCAGCTACCTGATTGTTTCTGGAAGACTTGGGCTGGTCCCACCTCCCCAAACCCCACCCCACCCACCCTGTTCCATGATTTCCTTTATACCAGGGGTTCTGACATCACTTCCTCAAATGGGCAAAGGATATGCATCTGTCATAGCAGAAGAAGACATCCAGGAAAGGAACAGCAGCAAGTGAAGAGGTGACTGCTATCTCAGTGGAAGGGAAGTAAATGCAAATCTGGGAGCTTTCATTATTACTTCTTCGCATTGATATTGCATTGGGGAAAGGAGGAGTAGGAGTTTGAAGAATGTTGTGCAATGGCTACTTAAAGTCTCTTTTTGAGTAAGGATAGGAATATAAAAAGCAGTTGCTCAATATATCTAAACATGTACAACAAAGGAGGTAAGGGAAATAAAGAAAATAATGTTTTGCACTGATAGAGGGGGGAGAGGGGAAACTTGGGGGATTGTATGGTATCCTGCATCTGGAAGGGTGGGGGGTCATTGGTGGGCAACAACAGCAATGGGTAGGGTGGTAGGCTGCAACAACTGTGGTGCACCAATCTTTCTAAAAATTGCCTGAAGTGTGGGAGGATGTTTAGTGTGCAACCACATAGAAAAACTTAGAATGGAGATTGAGGGTCTGCAGAAGGAACTAAGACAGGCAAGGCAGATTGGGGTGGGTTTAGCCCAATACTGGAGGGAGGAAGAAGGGGAGATGAGGGAAGGTGATTTAAGCCAACAGTGGTGAGGAGAGGGTCAGAAGAAGAGAAGCAGAGACAAAGGGGCCCAGGCCAGGAAGAACGATTGCCAGGGAAACCAGGTCAGGAGACAAAAGACAAATGGAAGGAGGAGATAGGAACTTGTGAGGGGAGGCGAAGAAGTGGCAAAAGTCATGGAGTGAAAAGGAGAGAACAGGTTACTATGAAGAGAAAGGGAGAGCATTTGTGAAGGGTCTTCAGAAAATAGTTTTGCACTACCAGAGGAAAGAAGGTGGAGGAGGAAATGATGAAATTAGAGGAGTAATTGATAAATGCCTGGACCAAACTGGAGCAGGGGGAAATTCTGCTCAGAGAATTGCAACGGGGTAAAAGGGGGAAATAATGTACAGGAGGAAGAAGAGCTGGAAATGAGGGAAGGAGATGAATGAAAGCAAGCAGGGAGTAAGAAGGGTGGAATCTTAGTGCTGGGGGACTCAATACTAAGAGGAGTCAGGTGGGGTAGCAAGGGGGAGAGGCATAGTCACATTTAGGTGGAGGCCATGCCAGGAATGACAGCGGAAAGGGTGGGACAATCTGTTCTGAAATATGCTAGAAGGGGTAGGGACAAGCACATTTAATTATACATCTTGGGACAAATTACCTGGCTGACA
The DNA here is from genome assembly GCA_016271365.2 of Neoceratodus forsteri. Taxonomy (NCBI): domain Eukaryota; kingdom Metazoa; phylum Chordata; order Ceratodontiformes; family Ceratodontidae; genus Neoceratodus; species Neoceratodus forsteri. The sequence goes on along the minus strand of CM028133.1, from coordinate 741,951,242 downwards.
AGACAGTAGATATAGTCCAGAGGAGGTTTGAGGAACTAGCACAATTATGTGAGGGGGCAGGAAGATCAGTAACTTTTTCAGAGATAATTCCAGTGCCAAAGGCAAGCACAACAAGAAAGCTGAAAATAGAGGAATTTAACAGATAGCTAAGAACCTGGTGTTGTGCTAAAGGGTATGAGCTGTTGGGGGTGGGAGGGACCTGGGAGGACAGTAGTCTGTATGCCAAGAACAGACTACACTTGAGTGAGGAGGGAAAAGTGTTGAAACAGGTGGAGGAGTACATAGAGGAAGTTGGGAATTTAAACTAGAGTGGGGGTGGCAATTGGGAAGAGATATGCAGAGACCACAGGTTGGGAAACCATATGAGATTACCCCATAACAGTGACAAAGGACAAATGGCAAGTACTATTGGTGATGCTAGGAAAGGGGGGCAGGATGGGGGGGAGGGTGGAAGGTGGTTACCCTTAATGCTAGGAGCCTTGGGAGGGAAAATTGCAGAGTTACAGGTTCTCATGGCAGAAGGAGAGGTGGACATTGCAGCCGTCACAGAAACTTGGGCCACCCAATACAATGACTGGGACCTGTCTGTACCAGGGTACAGGTTATTTTGTAGGGACAGGGTGATTGGGAAAGGAGGGGGGTGGCACTATTTGTGAAAGAAGGACTGAAGTGTGTAAGGGAGGAAGGGGAGGAGGGTAGTACGGAGTCACTTTGGATGCAAATCCAGGATTCCAAGAATAGGATTCTTAGAATGGGAGTGGTGTACAGGCCACCATCTCAGACGGAGGAGTTAGGCAGGGAACTAGTGGGACAGATCAGGAGGACCTGTGAGAAGGGTAGTGTGGTGATTGTGGGGGACTTCAACATGCCAGGAGTGGACTGGAGTACCCCAACAACCAGGAACAGAAGGGAGCAGGTACTGCTGGATGCCTTCCAGGACAGCTTCCTGCTGCAAATGGTCAGTGAACCAACCAGGTTAGGGAATACCCTTTACCTTGGGCTGGAAAATAAGGAGCTTGTGAGAGAACTTACAGTGGAGAAAGTGCTGTCAGTGAGTGACCACCACTCAGTATGGCTCACATGGGATATGGTCAAGGAAGGAGTGGAATCTGGCACAAGAGTGCTGGACTTCAGGAGGGCCGACTTTGGGAGGATGGGGGAAGTGGTAAAAGGGTACTTGGCCAGAATTCAATCTAGTATGGACACTAACCAGAGGTGGAAGCGCATAAAGCTGGGATAGTGGAGGCAACCAAAACCTACTGCGAAGCCCAGAGCAAGAAGGCTATGGCAAAGAAACCGAGCTGGTTGAGCAAGGAGGTCATGGACAAGGTAAGGAACAAAAGAGCTACCTTTAAGAAGTACAAGAAAAAAGGGAGGGGGGAGGACAGGGAGGAGGTGACAAGGGCAGTAAGGGCAACCAAAGCATCTACGGAACTCAGATTGGCACAAGGCATTAAGAAGGGGGAGAAGCCTTCTTTAAGTACATCAGGGAGAAAAGGAGCTGTAAGGACCACATAGTAAGGATTAGGAAGGAGGGGGGGTTGGGTGGAAGCAGGGTGTGATAAGGCAGAAGCACTAAATGAGTACTTCTGCTCAGTATTTACTAAAGAGAAGAGGTGGGTGACACCCAAGGTGTGAGAACTGGCAGAAACTGGGGGGAGGGGTGACAGATGGGGAAATCATGGAGGGCAGAGTTCGAGAGGGTTTGAAGGCACTGAGGGTGGACAAGGCGCCAGGCCCAGATGGCATCCATCCCGGGGTACTGAAGGAGCTGGCAGAGGTCCTCGTAGAACCTTTGGCAGACCTATTTAATGCCTCACTACATTCGGGGTGTGTACCTCAGGACTGGAGGAAGGCTCATGTGGTGCCCCTCCACAAGAGTGGCCCCAAGGATGAGCCGGAAACTACAGACCAGTGAGCCTCACATCCATCGTGGGTAAGCTAATGGAGACTATCCTGGAAGGAGAGGCTGGTGCCCTCCTAGAGGCCAAAGGACTACAGGACAGCAGACAGCATGGCTTTATATGTGGCAGATCCTGCCAAACCAACCTGGTGGAGTTCTATGACTGGGTAACTAGACAACTGGACAGGGCTATGCAGTGGATGTCCTGTATCTGGACTTCAGTAAGGCATTTGACTCTGTGCCACATGGAAGGCTGGGAAGGAGTAGTAGGCACAGGGGCGGGTGCAAAGCTGGTGAGATGGGTAGGAAACTGGCTTCAGGAAAGGCAACAGAGGGTGGTGGTGGGTGGGGAGCCTCACACCCAAGGGTAGTGATGAGCGGTGTTCCACAGGGCTCGGTGTTGGGACCAGTGTTGTTTGGGATATTCATTGCAAACATATCATTGGACATCAAGAGCAAGATCAGTCTGTTTGCTGATGATACCAAGGTAGGAGCAGTGGTGGATGACCTAGGGGGATGGCAGGGGTTGCAGGATGATCTGGCAAAGCTTGAAACCTGGTCAGACACCTGGCAACTGGGGTTTAATGCTAAAAAGTGCAAGGTGCTGCATTTTTGGGATGAAGAACCCAAGGAGGAGTTACCAGCTGGGGGGAGTGCAGCTAGCCCAGACAGAGGAGGAGAAGGATCTGGGTGTGCTCATTACAGGGTCAATGAACAACTCGGCACAATGTAGGAAGGCCGCTGCAAAGGCCAACAAAATGCTGGGTTGTATTGCAAGGGGTATATCCTCGAGGAGGGAGGAGGTGATTCTGCCACTGTATAGGTCATTAGTTAGGCCACACCTGGAGTACTGCGTGCAGTACTGACGCCCGTATCTGAAGAGGGACATTAAGTTACTGGAGGGGGTGCAGCGCAGGGTGACAAAGATGATCAAGGGGCTGGGGGACTTATCATATGAGAGGAGGTTGAAGGAGTTGAACATGTACTCACTGGAGGAGAGGAGGGACAGGGATGGCATGATTGAAACCTTTAAATACCTGAAAGGAATAAACAAGACTGGTACAGAGGGGCTGTTCAAAGTAAGTGAGGGGAGGGCCACCAGGGGCCATGATATCAGAGTGGATGGAGGAAAGTTCAGGAGGGAGATGAGGAGACACTTTTTTACAGAGAGGGTGGTGGCTGGGTGGAATGCGTTACCTGCAGAAGTGGTATCCAGTAGAACAGTGGACTGCTTCAAAAGGGGATGGGACAGGACAAGGGGGATGGTTAATGAAGGGGAAGGGTGGAAGGGAGGGGCAGCTGCAGAATAAGGGGTGCCAGCTGCACATTCGAGCAGACTTGATAGACCTCTAGGCTTTTATCTGCTGGCAAATTTTGTATGTTCGTATGTTCATAAGTGTTTGATCATACAATTTGCCCAAACAGAAACCAATGTCTATCAACAAAACCCTCTCCCCCTCTCCACTAATGAAAATAGAATTTTTAATTCATAACTTAAAACCCCAAATAAATACAGTACAATGTAACAACAACAAAAAAGGAAAGGGACCTGGGGGTAATCATAGCAGATGATCTTAAGGTTAGCAAGCAATGTGAGAAGGCAGTAGGGAGGGCTGGGGGTATACTGGGATGCACAGGGAGAGGCATCAGCAGCAGAAAACAGGAAGTTGTTATCCCTCTGTACAGACAGTTGGTGAGACCCCATCTGGAGTACTGCATCCAGTTCTGGAGACCCCATCTCTGCAAGGACATAGACAGGATAGAGGCAGTCCAGAGGAGGCAACTAAAATGGTGCAGGGTCTGCAAGAAAAGCCGTATGAGGAGAGACTAAATGAGCTTAATATGTATACCCTTGAGGAAAGAAGGGAGAGGGGACATGATAGAAACTTTCAAGTACCTCAATGGAATCAACAAAAGTCCAAAGGGACACAATTTAAAGATAGAGGGCGGTTCAGGGCAATGTGAGAAGTATTATTTCACAGATAGGGTAGTGGATGCATGGAACAGCCTTCCTGAGGAGGTTGTGGGGTCTAAAACTGTGGGAGAATTCAAAAATGCATGGGACAGACATAAGGCAATTCTTGTGAGGGGTAGGAAGAAATAGGCTGTTGGTTAACTAGGATCTGCGGCCTATGCTATAGGTAGGGAAATGGGCAGACTAGATGGGCCAAGCGGTCCTTATCTGCCATCAAAGTCTATGTTTCTATGTTTCATACCAAAGGAACATATCAATCGTAATAAAGCCAAATGCATTTTCTCATCATACATCTCATCATATTACATTTCAAAAAAATTACAGAAACTGTAAGAACCCCATAGTTATAGAAGGATCCTCCCTTGCTCCCCCTTCTCCCTCCAAAAGAGCCAGGGAAAGTCCTTGTTTCATTTAAACACTAAATACAAGAAAAAAAGGAGATTTCAGAAAAAATCCCAGAAAAAAAACCTCAGACAATAATCCTAGTCCAAATAATTTAAATAAGAAGAAACCCTTCCTCCTCACAAAAAAAGGAGAAAGAAGGGAAAAAAATTCAAAACTATATGTATACATTTCATACAGAGTCTTGCAATGGAGAAAAGGTAAATCCAGACTGTGTTGACCTCATTTGTATATCAAAAAAACTTAAATTTTATATGTTCCAAAATATACAGTCAGCTATATAGTTAAAAAAACTTTTGCCAATATCTTTCCCAAATGCCCCCTTTTCAATGTCACGAACTCCTGATCCCTCAGTGTAGTAATCACATTGAAGACTGGATAATATAATTCTAGTGCCATTATCTGTTGTTGTTGAAAAAGAAATTGACACCATACTTGCCAAATCCAATATAATACAAATACCGTAATTAAATTTAAGGTGCTACGATTATAAGCAACCCATTCAATGTAAAGATTCCAAAATACGGTTGTAAATTCATTAAACCCTTAAAATGATATTGTCCCCAATGGGTCCCCCATATTACCTGAAAATCCTGAATAAAGGGGCAATCAAAATATAAATGGTCCACAGTTTCTTCTTGCATAATGCATGTATTCCTTAAACAGTACCTATAACTTAATGATTTATGCTTGTGATTGCCTCTCATATTAATCCTCCCATGGATTCCTAACCACATAATATCCCACATTTGTCTTGGGATTATTTTATCAGTTATTTGAACTAAGATTGCTTGTCTTTCAACCTCCTGAAAATCCTCAAAAGGTGAAGCAAAAAAATGTTTTGCCAAAATCTCTGCATATAAAGATTTCCTTGTAAGCCGAGTAACATCCTGAAAGGAATCAGTCCAATGTTTTACATGGTCAAAAATCCAACCCATCTTGACAATAATTTATATTTCCTTTTATTTTTGTGAATAAAGCTGGCACTGTCCCATTCTTTCAAAACTTATTTTAGAATAGAAAGTACCTGGAAATGCCACAGTTTAGGAGTCCCCTGAATAATTGGCTTCAAATGTGTGGTTAAAAATATTGTAAAGAAAAATACCACTGGATGAATCATCTGGACTCCCCTGGAGGGATATATAAATATAAGCAGTTCCTCTTAATGGGGTTCAACATGTTTCCCCAAAACCCAGAAAACAAACATGCCATCAGGGCTGTTTCAAGCCTCCTCAGCAAGGGAAAAATATGACTCACATAAAGAAACAAAGGAAGTAAAAAGGATTTTATCATAAAATGCGCTTTTGTTTATTCATTTTCCACTTACCCCATTTACTTATCCATTCCCTCCCTTTATTTATACTAAGTACCCAGTTATGGCTGGAGGGTCCTTCCTCCCGCCCCCAAAATATATTTCCAGGATCTTCCCATAGGAATCTAAAACTGGAAAACCCACTATCATGGCAATGGTCCTTGTTCGCTTTGAAAGACTTAAACAAATGCTTTTGTCCATATTGACACAAGTCCCCATCACAGGAAAAAGAGACTGCATTATTTTATTTATCTAAATTCAACTCTGGGGATCAGGAAATATCACACAAAGATCATTTGCATAGCAGATGGTTTTTAAATCCTTGTTTCTTAAACCCTTAATCCCACACAGTAGTGGTGACCTATTTAAAATTGTAAGAATAGGATCTAGCACCAGCACATATAAAAAAGGGCTAAGTGGGCATCCTTGATGTACCCCTCTAGCAACTGGACAATTCTTCCCTACCCAACCATTCATCATAGGGGTAACATATGCCAAAAAATAACTAATGTGTAACCAGTTAATGAAAGCTGCAGGAATCCCACACCCTGCAAAAGCAAGCCAGAGAAACTCTTAAGATAAATTATCAAATGCCTTTGCTTGGTCTATACTTAAAATATAAGCAATCGAGTTAGCCTCAGTCAATTCTCTTATTGAGCATCTTGAATAGATCTCCCTGGCACTGAACAAAATTGTAAAGGGTGCAATAATTGATCAAGGACTGCCCGTAGTCTGTTGCAAAGTAATTTGGAGAAGATTTTAAAATCCACATTTAATAGGGTAATAGGCCTCCAATTATGGGTAGAAGTCCTATCACCCTTTTTATATAAAAAAACAAATTAATTAAACCATGATACATTGTCTCCGTAATCCTGTCCTCCTTCAAGAATGCATTGTAAGCCTGTAATAATTCAGATGTCATCATACCCCATAGAACTTTATAAAATTCCCCAGGCAAACGATCAGAACCAGGTGCCATATTATCACTTATTTTTTTTTATTACTAGCTCCAATTCTACTCTAGAAAAATCTCCTACCAGACCTTCTGCTGTATTTTTTCCAGCCTAGGGAGATCAGCCGCACCTAGTAAAAGTGATACCACCTCTATATCACCAGAGAAAGGTTGAAACTGAGTTGTAATAAAATCTTACACCACCTGTAAAATGTCAAAATTATCTGTCTTCAGACATCCTGAAGCATCCTGCAGAGACATAATTTGTCTAACTTTAGCCCTACCCTTGCAATCTTCATATGGGGTTGTTTGCTCTTTCCTCCCTTGGGTTCTGAACCTCTGCTCCATCTCCAATGATTTCTGTCTGTTATATTGAAGCTGGATCAGATCTCATTTTAACAGAGCAATCTCTTCCTCACATGAATTCTCACCCTCTATTACCTGGGACAATAGATCCTGTAGTGTCTTCCTTTGATTCAAGTATGCCTGATTTTTGGAAATCGTTCTAACTCCCGAGTGCTGTTTAAAAAAAGCTATACAACAGGACTTAATTTCTTCCCACCAACAAATTGGGGAATCATATACAAAAGGATTGATAATCTATCTGCCACAATTCTTCTCAAAGCCTCAATTGTGTCAGGATCTTGAAGAATGTTAGCATTTAGCCGCCATACCCCCTTTCCCTGTAGAGTGGCCGGATGTGGGGACACCTTTACCCCAATCAAACAATGGTCAAATGTTTCTACTAAAAGAACCTGCATTGCACTTGTAGGCACCATGTCAGTCATAAACCAATGATCAATTCTTGAAGAAACAACTCCTTTAAAAAATGTAGGCTTTGCATTTTCTACCAACGCATCTCTCAATGCAGTTTGTTTCAAAACCGCCCTTAATGCAATACTGTTGCAGTATGTTTTATTTGATGCTTTCCCATTCCATAGGTCTGTATTGAAATCACCCCCCCCAAAAAAAAATACTAAGTGACCTGTACATAAATAGGGAAGTATTTCGTAAAATAAGGTGACCTGAAGGGCCTTCTGTTGTGGGGCATAGATACTGATTAATCTACAAAAAATATTTTGCATCTACACATCCATCATTGCTCTCCCTGGAGCTATATCCACCACTTTTTATATGAGAATATTAGGATTGGTGAGGCAAAAGCCTAACCCAGAACACAATTCCTGCCCTAGAGATCATAGATATCTTCCCACAAAGCAGTCTTCTGTTGCCACATGCTCCTCCTACACAGTATACAGCCTCAAATCCTGTAAGAAAAAAATATCAAAAGACAAGGATTGCAATACTGCATATATAGCTTTCCTCTTAAACTCAGAGCAAATACTGTTCACATTTAGACTAGCTAAAATGAAGCACAGAAATAGTCAGTTTAAGGTTTTAAAGTGAAATCAGGACACTTTTTTCTTGCTCATCCTAGTGACCTTCTGGTGACTGCTGATTGAGGTTTGGGTGGATCTAGCCCTCTTTGCTCCATGGGGGGTAACTATGGGTCGAGTGAATTGGAACATCCGAATCTGCATCATCCATAATGTCTCCCCAACTTTGTAGTGGCTCATAAGTGTTAGAGATTTCTACCGCTGGCTGATTTTGTGATTTTTCAACCCTTTTGGAGCGTGACCATTTTTGCAGCACAGGCAAAAAATCAATTTGATTTTCTGGAGTTCTATTGGGATCAATAATCTCCTCTACTGGTGCTAAACTCACAGAAGGGGTGGGGGAGGCATCTTGCTTGTTCCTGGGGATGGGAGATGCGCTATTGCCTCATCACATACTCCTGTCTGCTCTGAAAAGGTCCAGGATTCCTTCCTCTGTTCCAAAGCTAGTGGAGGAGGGGGAATATATCTACCTCTAGGGGCAGATCTTTGCTGAGCAGAAATGTCAGTGTGCACTTTATGCTGTTTAGAAGACTTGTTGACATAAAAGTCATGTTCCATATAATCAGCATTGTTGTGAGCTTCCCACAGGCAAGAGAAAAAACATGATTTTCTGACCCACAGAGATCACATGTAGGGGGGACAACACAAGTAGTGGAAGAATGACCCAAGGCCCTGCACACAGAACATTTCATCTGGTGGCAATCCAAATTCAAATGTCTAGTTGAGCCACACAGATAGCATGAGTGTGGTTGCCCTGGGTAGAATAATATCCCCCTGTCCCTCCCAAAGAAAAAACAATTAGGCAGATGTTGAATGCCTTCTTCAGAAACTTTAAGCCATATATGAAACTTCCATCCCACTGTCCAAAACCCATTATCATCAGTGATAGCATCAGGCAAGCCATTCACTTTGCACCGTTTCTCCAACCAGTATAAAATGTCTAGCACATTTGCCCCTTCTTTCTGAAATAACAGTTATTATTTTTGCTGTTGGTCTGGTTATAGGGATTGCCACAAATGGTTTCCATAATGCAGTATTCTTAACCCCATAATATGCTGCCCAAAACTGGTCAGGTAATGCTGCTGATCAAAAGCTTACATCGAAATTATGGTCCCCTGATGCATATATCAATGCATACACTTCTGCCAATGTAAAAGGTAAAGAGTCTATCAGCAAATTTTTGCCTTCAAAATTCCTATCTGGTGGAAAGTCCAATCCCCCTTTGTAGTACAAGTGGACTAAAAATCTCCGTCTTGCAGCTTCCTCAGGTTTTTTAAACAAACTATCATAGCTAGCTGGCCTACTCCTTGTCCTGGGACTATTGGTGTCCCCTGAATGAACTTGTGAAACAACAGGAGCAGCACATTCAGAAAAAGTACCTGATATAGAAGGAAGACTCTATGGTCTAGCATTTTGTCAGAATTCAGTTGGCTGGAGTGGTACTCTGGGCCCTCACTCCCTAGATTCTAACAGTATCAGAACATCTGACTCAGCATCTGATGCAGGAACATCAAAGAGTAGGGCCACACCCTGTGAGTCATCCGTTGGTCCTTTGACAGCCTTTAGAGTGAAGTATTTTATGTTCACATTTGTATTTGGCAGATTCTTTATCAAATACAACAGTAATCACATCCTTAGGAGAGCTATGTAAGGGAACTTCTGGATCGGGGACCCATATTCCATTGAGTACTATCCACCCTGCTTGTTGCAGGACCTGTTCAGGTTTCTAGGTTGCTTCTTCAGCTGTAAATGGTAGCAGACTTGAATTGGAACCTGGAGAAGAAGTCTCTGACTGTACAAACTCCTCAGCACCTCATAAATGTGACCCCTCTTGAAATAAGCCTTTTTTCTGTATTGACACTGTAGGGCTCTATCCCAAACGTTTTCTCTTTTTTTCTTCATCTGCTGCAATCTCTTTTTCTGTTTCAGATTCCATTATCAATGTTATTAAATGTTTAGGTTCTAAGGCCATATCATTTTGCAACCTTTACTCTTCTGTTGCCTCACCTCCAATGGTTTCCATACTTCCACACTGTGCCATTGTAGCAGTGGGTTCCTGCTCCAGCTCTTGCTCCACAGCACTCTTAAAATCCCCACTGTCCCCTGCAACAGTCTGCTGCATAGTGAAAGGATCCATACCTGAAACAGGCAAAGGGTCCCCCTACTGGAGAGTAGGGGAATTTCCACTGAGTCCTGGCCAAAATTCCTTCATTCACTAAAAAAATACCATCAACAGCTTAATCTGCTTCACAATCAGTTGGCCTTCATCTGGATCCTCCTCCCCTGGGTCATGCCTAAAAATAGGCAGAATTTGTTTAATGCACTTACCCAGTCAACAAAAACTAAATAAATGAAAATGTGCACTTGTGCCACGGTTTAACAAAACCTCTTGCCACCATACTGTGCAGAGCAGGCATGCTAAGACAAGAAATATGACAGGAAGACAGTAGGATGCAATTTAGACAGAGATCTACTATCAGTCATGATGTTATATAGTGTCCCGCCACCACCAGGACAAATATAATGGTGTTCTGTCCACTGTTTATAAATTATTTCAGGCTGAATCCTGTTGCCATTAGTGCAGAACAGGCCGTACACATCCAGGAATATTACATTAAAAGTGTTACATAAAATTTAGACAGAAATCTGGTCTTAGTCATGATGTTATGTGCCCCCCAACCTCCTGGACCAATACATACTATTTCAGCCACTGTTCACAAAGGATTTCTTATTGAGTCTTATTGCTGCCAGTGCAGAACAGGCCATACATGTCCAGAAATGTTACATGAAAAATATTATATAAAATTCAGACAGAAATCTGGTCTCAGTCATGTTGTTATATGGTTCCCTGCCACCACCTGGACCAAAAAAATACTGTTTGAGCCACTGTTTACAAAGGATTTTAGGCTGAATCTTGTTGCTGCTAGCTGCTGTGGTGTGCAGAACAAGTCTTATACAGTAAGCCCAGAAAAACCACATGGCAAAATTGTGAGAGGAGGGAGATACAATTATTTTGGGAATTACGAAATAGCCAAAAGGGCATGACATGATGAGAAAATTAATTCCTCCTGCAAAATGATGCTGCTATTTGCACTTGCTTTCTCCTGCTGCTGGATTCTCAATTGATTGAAAAATGTAGAATTATTATTTCCCAGTGTCACTGTCCTGTTTGGCTGTGTTGATCCTGTGGGTGTAACTTGCACAATGTGGAGGGGATGAGATTTTGGGGTGTTGTAGCTTGCTGCCTACTGCTCTGACTAGTTGCCAACTTGCCACGAGAAGTAATGTTTTGGCTGCTTGATGGATCATCATCACAAAGCCCATAGTGCTGCTGCTGCTGTACATGAAAGTATCTGTCTGTATTTTTTTTCTGTGCAAGAGAAGGGTATTGGTGGGTTGGTATTGTTGTGTTTTGTGCTCTAATATGTTTGTACTGCTTTTCTATTATTTTTTAGTTTGCTGGGGATTGCATCATCATGCCAGGTCTGGATTTGGATCTGGGATGCTATTGGACTGCATCACATTTCCTAATGCAGATGGTAAGTATTTATTTTTTCATTACTAGAGCAGGTTACTGCAGTCTGGAGGTCTGATTTTGTTAGTAATGGTGTTCTTTTTATGTATGCTTGCACGCATGCATGCTGCTCATGCACAACAAACATCTTGGGATGGTACGACATTTTAGAGTTGTGTGAATTTCTGCCCAATGCAGTTGACACTTTATGGGACTTGTCCCTCCAGCACCAATGAATAGGCGAGCTGTCTATGACAGGAGTTTGAGAGCTGCAGTCTTCACTTGAAAGAAAAGTGCTGCTCCAGTCAGGGATTGTTATGAGTTGATGCTTTATGGAGCTTGTCCCTCAGGCACCAATGAATCGGTGAGCTGTCTATAACAGAAGTTTGAAAGAGAGGACCACACTTGAAAGAAATCTGTGGCTGCAAAAAAGGACAGTTTACTCAATGTAGTGGGACCTTCCCCCTCCCTCACAACCAGGCACACAGACATACCTTCTCTTTTTTGGCAGCAGCTGATAAAATGCCAGAAATGCAGATTATAGTGCACAGTAATGCACATGGCTGGAGTTACAGTTCTTGTCGTCTCCTGCTGCTGAGCCTTGTTTGCTCAGTGTGCCTTTCCTGGTGAAACATTGCAATAATTAAATAAATGAGCCATGGTATCACTTTCTACATTGGTGGCTCCTGCCACCCACCACACACTTCCAGAAAGCCAACACTGGGGTGCCCAATCCTTGTGTTGGCATGAATCACCCCCCCATTTTATGTGACACACTATGAGCCCACCACAGTGAGCCAAAATAATTTTTTATTTATGTTTCCTTCACTGGGATGTCCACTTCCAGTGTCATATGCCACCCCCCACACAAATATTTTAAGTGCCAACATCGGGATGCCCAATCCCCATGTTGTAATCTCACACACACACACTCTATTGTGGCACACGAGGCCCATCCCAGTGTGCCTAAATATTTTAGTAACCTGTAAGATAAAAAAATCTTCTTCAAAGTCTCTTTTCCCCTATAAAAAAGAAATGGTTCATCACCGTCTCCCATTCCCCTCCCCACCCCCACCCCTTCCCCTGCAGACCCACCTCCCTGCACTGCCCTTACCCAATACTTACCTCCGGAGGCTAGGAGCACTGATCTCCTATGGACTGGGACATGTTTGCATTCTTCAAAGCTGACCGGTAAACTGAAGAAATTATGGTAAGCTGAATAATGGGAGTCAATGGGGGGGGGGGTTCAACTTAGGTTGATATCTTAGTCATTTTTAAGAATTTTGGCCCAAATTTTCAACATGGGGTTCTTGGAACCCTACCTTGTGAACACTGTCACTATCATTTGGTTACTCCATCCCAAAAGATGATTTTGCTGTTGCTGCATGGAATCACCTTTCAGAACAAAGTAATGAAATGGCAGTGCCATAGTTTATGAGGTGGGGTCCCAAAAAAAACATGTTGCAAATCTGGTGGAAAAATCAAACAAATTACTGCGTTATGAGCATGCATTGCACAGTTTTCAACAATGCCATCTTTTCATACCTCCTTATGAACAGTATATCTGTCATTTTTCACATCCAGCCTGAAATGTGATTTCACACCTGTGGCGCCAAATGGTGCAGTCACTGTGTGAAATCACCTTTTGGGATTGAGTAACGAAATGATAGTGCCACTGTTCATGAAGTGGGTTCCCAGAAAGCCACAACAAATGCCCTGGGTGTTAGAGTTTCCAACCATAATGCCCCACCCTGTAGAGACTGACAGTCTCTGGGGGTGTGCCTTGGGGTCACTGGCTGTAATGCTCATGCCATTCCACCCCCACCCCCACCCTTCAGCCAGTGACAGGTGTTGAGGTGTGCCTTGGGTTCTTCAGCCCTATCATTCACCTCATTCTCTTCTACTGTAACCATCTCAGCTTGTTAACTTATGGAATGGGGTGAGCGTAAGGGCCATAGACCCCAAGGCACACCGCAACACCTGTTGGTGTCTGCATGGTGGAGTGAGGAGGAATGGCATGAGTATTATGGCCATCAACCCAAAGGCACACCCTGAACACCTGTCAGTCTCTGCAGGGTGGGTCGCTGGGGTTGGCATTAGTTTAAATGATTCACTGCCATTCCTATTATGTATCTCTCTAACTCCTGCACTACCAATGCCAATACCAGCAAGAAACATTCGGCACTGACAAATGCTTGTTTCTTTTGTCAACATTTAGGAATTCCAGTGATGTTACCTCCTGCTTCTGCTGCTGCTGCTCAAGACATGGGTGATTCTGTTAATTGTGCAATGGTTCCAGTTTCACTGACAGAGAACCTGAGGTAAGTATTTTTTCATTTTTTATGGTCTTCGGTGGGGGAGGCGGTGGGAGGGTAGAACCTTTGACAATCCTCAACATTTTTTCTTCTTTTTATCTTATTTTCAGATTTGCAGTACTGTTAGTGAAAGGGGAATGTGGAATCCAGATGCTTGTTGCTGTGCTTCACATGCACCACCTGCACATTCCTTCTGGAGTCAATTTCCACAATTTATTTACATTCACGGGGTATAGTAAGTATATATTTTTTTCTCTGCTTTTAATTTGCTTGATAACACCAAGTATGCAGATGGATGAGTATTCATCATGTTTTCTGTCATTGTTCCTACTTAGGTAATTTTCCTCTGGTGACTATTCTTCCCATATCTGTGTGATGATTACATCCAGGACCTGTAGGAGATGGTGTGTGAAAGACAGGTCGGGTTGCTTGAACTATGAGGTAGGCCACTAGTTTCATTAATGAGTAAACAGCACATCCAAGGAGGAAGTATATGTAGAAATGGATGGTAGAGATAGTGTTTAGTATTTAGGTGGAGGGGGTTAATGTCCTGTCTAATCATTTGAGGTGGCAGAGCTGAAGTAATTAGGAAAACTTACTAGCCAAACTGTGGGCAGCAAACACCTCTCCTCATGGGGACCATCACAGTTTCTGTACAAGTTCTATAGTAGTACTGATAATTAACCTTTTTGGGGGGATTGGATGTTGTTAAGCCTTTTTTAAGATTACTTTGTAATTAATGACTCACATCATTAAAGATGACTGCCATTCACTATTTTGCAAAATCACGTCAACTGGTGTTAATGACTGAATTAGCATGTTACATTCATACTCTACTTGTACTAGGAAGGTTCTTCAACATGTTGCGAATAGTAAGTGGCAAAGATATTTATTTTTGCATGGAGTGCATGGGTGTGTCAGGCCACACTGAGAAGGGGAGGGCCGAGTGTGGCATGTGCCAGCATGGGCACTTTTACAGATGTCTCAAGACAACATATCTTGCTTTAAGATGAGATTAGTCCAAATGAAAAGTAAAATGTGTATTTTGCTATTTTTGGCAGTGAAACATTATAACTGTAATCATGCAAAATGTTTATGGTTATGGTAATTTGACTGCTGCTTTACATAGGGTGGGGACCAAATTACAGTTTAGGGCAAAGTGTAATCAAATGAAACTGATTAACACTGCATCAGATAACACAACCATCACAAATACAATGATAGATAAAAATAATTTATAAAACTATACTGAGCTGAAAGTGTGTGTGTGGGGTCCTTTGAGTAACTTCAGCCTTGTTCCACTTCTAGTGTCACATCCTCCAAGAAGCAGCCCTCAAAATCTTCAAGACTGGAGCTGTCACCAGGTGGAAACTCGCTCAGCATTGCTGCTTCATCCACCTCACTGCTGGTGGATGCCTTAGTAGAGGGACTGTTGTCATCATCCTCATCACCGAGACACAGTTCATGTGGCGACACCACTGACATCACTGTGTTATACGGAATGCGCCTTTCATTCATTTTGATGAATGTTAGCATGGACACATTCTTGGATGACAAATTGGTCCTACAGTCATTTACAATGGCCTCAGCTTAACTAAACATTCAGGTATTTCACAGTAATCAATGTTAGTGCTGGGCAGTCCGTCAGTTTGCTGCTCCAGTACTGCAATGGCTCATCAGTAATGGCAAGGTGCTTTGTGTCCCCCATGTAGGTCTCCACCATTCATTCTGCAGCCCTGAGTTCAGCTGCCTCATCTGTCTTCTCCTCCTTTTCTTCCATATCTTCCACTCCCACCTGATAAAGAACCTCCAAAATGGCATTGCTTGCCATTTTCTGCTGTATCTTGCCCATTTTCTCAGATTGGGTTGCCTGTGAGCAGCTGGTGGTGGTAGTAACACTGTTTTCTCTGCAGTGCATGCCTTTTGGATTTGTGCAGCAGATACCTTTCTAATGAGATTCTCTGTCAATGTTTGCACTCGCTGATGACCTCCTTCAATTATAGAAGTCAGACCATCTTTGTAGCATGGATCAAGCATGGTAGCAACTGTAAATTCATCTGACTATACAATGCCAGATATATGGGTATTCATGTTCAAAATGTGGAGCATGTGATCCATTAGATCACAAATTCTGTGATCCCCATTTGCCTCCACCTGGTGTTGCACATTAACCAGTGTCTTCCTCAGCACACGTATGAGGGGTATGGATTGACTTATACAAGTAGTGCCCCACTCACTGCCAGTGTAGCGTGCTCGAATGGACGGAAAATGTATATTAGCCAATCTATTTGGTGCTACTGCTCTGTTGTTATAGTGATGGACATTCCAGCACTGTCACAGGTGGTGTGCACCAGCAGGTATATTGTCACAGCCTTATACTGTTCATACAGCCTGTCAAGCATGTACAGCATGGAGTTCCACCTGGTCACAACATCAAGCTTCATACAATGCTGAGGCAGATGGGTATTGCACTGTAACTCATGCAGATGGTCACGGGCCTTTGCAAGATGGGCAAAGTGTACACAGATCTG
The DNA here is from genome assembly GCA_016271365.2 of Neoceratodus forsteri. Taxonomy (NCBI): domain Eukaryota; kingdom Metazoa; phylum Chordata; order Ceratodontiformes; family Ceratodontidae; genus Neoceratodus; species Neoceratodus forsteri. Next base: position 741,934,941 of record CM028133.1, on the reverse strand, counting down.
ACAAGTGACAGTCACTGTTTTCTTAATGTCCGCATGTTTTAGAAACTGCTGCATAACAAGATTAAGGCAGCATGCCAGGCAAGGCACCCTGAAAAAAAACACCATCACTAATGCACTTCACTACATTGGCGCCATTATCACTGATGAATCCTGCTGTAATTGACTGTTTGTGTAGCCACTCATCAATCTTATCCAGCAGAACATTAAGCATTTACTCACCCATGTGAGTACCAGTAACACCTCACATTCTCAGGGTTGCATGCTGCTGAATTCCAGGGGTGTTGCTACCACCACGATTTTGCTTCAGGCATGTTTTTCCATTCCCCAAATCTACTATCCCCCAGGTACCTGTGCCAAGTGTGCCGTTATGCATAGGTACGAGCTTGTTGCTGTTTGTCTACTGGTCCACATATCCATGCTAAGATGGATATATTGTGACACAGAATGCTTCATTGCATGTCTTATCGAACCATCAGCTCTACCATACAGCTCTGGCATGGCACGCTTAGAAAAATAGATTCGCAATGGAACCTGCTATTTGGGACAGGCAAGAGCCTTCAATCTGTGGAACCCAGCATTCTTCATGCAAAAGAATGGCAACAGATCAATGGCCAGCATTTCAACAATTGCAGCATTTAACTCACATGCAGCAACATGACTGGGGGGGATACTTTGTGTGCCACTCAGGGTCTGTCTTAAGTGTGGGCTGCATCTTTGGGGCTGTTCGACCAGAATGTAGTACTTGATGCACCAATGTTGTTCTTTTAGGGGTAACAGTATACTGCTGGGGATGTGCACACCACAGGAAATGCATTATTCTGGTTGATTTTGGGTAAGGTGCTGTACTTTTCTGAATCAAGAGAATGGGAGTGGTGCCTCCACTGCTATGCCCACTATTCAAGAGAGCAAAGGATTTCTCCTCCTCCACCGACCCGCTCTGCCCTCCCTCCTCCTGCTGCATTAAACTGCTCTCAGTCACATTTAACTTGCCGAGTGACATCCCACCAACAACTCTGGTGTCCTTCTGGTATTGTTGCCAGTGCAGCGGGTACTTGTTCTTTAGGTGGGCGTGTTGGCCACCCATGCCTATGTGGCTTCCCACCCCCCAACTATCATGTTCTTGACACAGTTGACATAACGCCATGGTCTCATCAACTGGATCAAGCTCTTGAAAGTCCCAAACTAGGGACTTTTGAACTCTGGACTTAACATGCTTCTGGGACTGGGAGGGTAGAGAAGCAGGCTTGAAGTTTATGGTTTTTGGGCAGCTTTCTTCACTTCCATGGAATACTTTTTTTTTGAGGGGGTGACTGGACTGCTTGGAGGACTGCTGCTGATAGGCATGGTGACAGACTGACCCATGGACTGTACATGTACTTGGCCTACATCATTTTTGACCTTTTTAAACTCAAACTCCTATGAGGGATCATCCTAGTCATCGTCATCGGCACCAGTGCTGATGATGTTCTTGTCTTCCTCCTCCTCCCTAGCACTTTCTTCTTGCACAGCACCTTTTTCTATCTCTACAACCATTTCCTCAGGGCCAGGGGGCTGAATATCCATATCTTCTGGATTATCAGTCTCCAACTGAACACTATCACCACCACCAACACAAGCAGTAACAGGCCCTGGGACAGTCACACCGACAGACTTATCACCCTCTTCCTCCCCCTGGAGCACTGTTCCTGTCCTGGTGTCAGTGTCTCCCTTCTTCTCACTATCATCTTCCCCCACCAGCATGGATGCAACAGTTGTGGCCTTAAAACACAGAGACACAGGTATGCCTGTATTTTGGACAACATCTTTACTGGTACCTCCTGCACCAACAGAGTCCACAGAAGACACTGATGCAGACATAAGTGTGCTTTCACTGATTAAGGGAACTGGAATTGAAGTTGTACTCTCCTCAACAGACTTCTTAGCTGCCTCATCCCCCCTGGCACCTTTCCCCCATACTGGACTGTCTCTTAGCAGGCATTTTTATGTGCTGGTGGCTGCTGCTTCAAAGCTTTGCCTTTCTCTGGGAATATATCAAGAAAGGATGTATTACTAACTGTGTGAATAATGCCTCACACCTAAAAACACATAAACATGTGCACACACCACCACATATTAATGCTGACACCTCAAATATGTTTTTAAAAAGCTTTATTATAGGTTAATTACATAGCAAAAGAATAAAATGCTTGCCTGATGCATTTCTGGTCAACCAAAATGGTGCAGGGTCTGCACCAGAAGATATATGAAGAAAAACTAAAGGAGTTTAATATGTATAGTCTCAAGAAAATGAGGAAAAGGGAGGACATGATAGAAATGTTCAAGCACCTCAAGGGAGTCAACAACATCCAAGAGGGTAGCAACTTTCAGAAAAAGAGATGTGCAAGAACAAAGGGGCACAATTTGAAGATAGAGGGGGGAAGCTCAGCAGTAATGTGAGGAAGTATTTTTTTTTTCACAGAGAGGGTTGCACTGCATTGGAACAGCCTTCCTGAGGAGACCATGGAGTCAAAAACAATGGTGGTATTTAAGAATGCAAGGGATAGACATAAGACAATTCTAGTGCTGTTGGTTATCCATTAGATAGGGAAATGGGCAGACTAGGTGGGCCAAGCGGTCCTTATCTGCCATCAGATTCTATGTTTCTATGGTCAAATCTGACCCTTTCTCAAAGGCTAAAGCAGTAATAAAACAAAGCATCTTTTATAGTGCAAAGAGCACTTGTGACATCATAATAACATATTGAAAAAAACAATCAGAAACATCACATCATTTAACTTCATGACAGCAAATCCATTAAAGAATTAAATTCCATGGAAATTCATTAAACATCATGAACACATGAACAATTAGGAAACTGGTAGTAAATAAGAATTTAAACCTACATATGGAACTGATAACACACAATTTATGAGAGTATATGAGAACATTTTAACTGAAGCTAGCCTGAAATTGATTGAACTCATTGTTAAATACAGCAGAGATGAGAAAGCAAAATCAAAGAAGACCTTAAGTTACAAGAGAAGTAAGTTTTAAAAATGTACGTTTATAATGTCTAGGAATTAATTTGATCGACTTAATAGCAACTTACAGGACTCAATTAGAAAGCTGGATTCAGACATTAAAAAGGGGAAACAAATTAAATTCCTAAGGGACAAAGGAGAGTTTGAGACAGGTCAAGTGTATTCATGGAAAAACAAGGACAAGAATCAAAAAAGTATTCTTAAAAAGAATGTGTTTTTTAATTTCAGTACAGACATTAGTGAAGCAGAAAGTGAAGATGGAGACATCTCAGACAGAGAGATCCTTTTTTTAGTAAAAAAGGGCAGATGTAGCCAATCAGTGGATGCAACATGGAGCCCCGCCACCAACCCTGCAACCGCACAATGCCGCCCCCCGACAACAGCCACAGTGACAGCTGAGGAAGAGTCTGCGCCTACACTCTCAGGAATAGAATTTCATCATAGGCGGAGCAAGAGGAAGAGGATACGGAGGGGCAGAAGGCAGAGAAGATTAATGACACTACTACCACCAGAAACTATACAGCAGGCAACCTTATTGAGGAGGGAGTAGGAGATGCGTGAGACTCTGTCACAGATTATAATCTTGTCTAACCATATGTTAATGACAGCAGAGGAAAGCCTCCTAAGGAAAGGATTGAACTTTGTTCCTTCAACACCTATTGACAGAGTATGAACACTAATAGATCTCAGTATCCTGTATAGAAAGTTAGTCTTACAGCTTTTTTTTTATAGAATTGGCCCTGAATCTGTCAAAACTGTACCTGATAGGCATTGTGAAATGTTTAGACTGAACTCCACATTTTGCCCACCCACATGTCCAGCAGTTATTGTATTCAAACAGTTGGTGGAAGGGGAACTTGAATATTTATTAGAAACATTGCCCAAATCAAGTTTTAATAATCTTACCACAGCAGAACTGGCCTCAATCCAGACTTTACAAGAAGTCTACAACATTGTTATAAAACAGGCAGATAATGGTGGGGCCATGGTCATTCTAAATAAAAGTGATTATGTTACTGAAGCATTAAGACAGTTGGAGGATGTTACATTTGATGAAAGATTGAATCATAACACCATTTGAGAATTTAAATCTGCTGTGAATAATTTAAGAAATTCTTCCTTCAGTTGGGTACTTATTATCAAAAATGTTTGAGATTTTTTAATAAATGATACCCCAGTAATGTCAACATTTTATATATTACTGAAAGTTCACAAGACCCTTAACCATCCACCTGGCCACCCCATAGTAAGCAGTCTGTGGTCATTTGACAGAATCGTTGTCTCAGTATTTGGATTATTTTCTAAGAAAGCATGTTGAAGTTTTACCTGCATATGTGAGAGACACAAAATAAATTTTAAATGTGATTCAGGGGTTGGAATTAAATGAAAATATACTGTTAGTTATGTTGGATATTGAATCTTTATATACCAATGTACCACATGAGGGGGCCATTGATGCAATAGCATATTACCTTAACAAAGGGCATGAAGAAGGGGATCCCCCAGTGTAATTTTTACTCAAACTGCTAGAACACATCTTGAAATGTAATGCTTTTACAGAAAAACATATGAAGAAGCCAGCAGAAGAAGTCCATTTTGTCTATCAAGTCTGCTCGCATTGCAGTGTCCACAGCTTGAGCTAATGTCCCTCCCTCACCATTATTCCCATCCTCCCTACCCATGATCCTTACCGTTCCCATATGCCTATCCCAGCCTCTCTTAAAGCTTCCCACTGTCTTCAATGAGATGACCTATTCTGACAGTGCATTCCAAGAGTCCACCACCCTCCATGTGAAGAAGTGCTTCCTGAACTCCCTAATAAACCTCTCACATCCAGCTTAAGACTGTGCCCCCTTTTGTTATGGTTGCCACTCAGCTTAAAGAGGCTCTCCTTGCCAACCTTATTTATCCTTTTCAAGTACTCGAAGGTCCCAATCATGTCCACTCTCTCTCTCTCTCTCTTCTGTCTTCCAGGGAGCAACATAGAAACTCAGAGTACATGTGCAGTGTCCTCAACCTCTCCTTGTATACCTTACCCTGCTGACTGGCTATCATCTTTGTTGCCCTGCTCTGTACCTTCTCCAGCAGGTTAATGTCCTGTTTAAAGTGTGGACACCAGTACTGAACGTCATACTCTAGATTCAGCATTACCAGTGACCTGTACAAGAGCAATATATCCTCCTCTGTCTTCTACTACTGATCATCCAAGATATGCATCCCAGCATCTTACTTGCCTTTGCTGCTGCTTTCTTGCACTGTGCAGAGTGCTTCAGGTCACTAGTGATCATCACTCCCAGGTTCTTCTCCTCCTCTGATGCAGATACTCCGACTCCACCCAGGTAGTACTCTGTCCAGGGATTCTGAGCTCCAATATAGATAGCTTTACATTTCTTGCCATTGAAGCCAAGCTGCCACATCCTGGACCACCTCCCCATCTTTTCCACATCTTCCTGTAGGTCTTTTATTCCTTCAGCTGTGTCCACTCTCCCATAGAGCTTGGTGTCATCCACAAATAGGCATGTTTTGCCATTAATGCCATCCCCAATGTCATTGATGAAGACATTGAACAACACAGGCCCCATCACCGAGCCCTGAAGGACCCCACTGGTTACTTCCCTGGTGCCAGATATCTCTCCCCCTACAACTACCCTCTTGGTTCTGTCCCTCAGTCAGTTTTCTACCCATCTGGGCTCCTTTTCCCCAAACCCAAGATCCACCAACTTCCTGATCAACCTTTTGTCTGGCACAGAGTCAAAGGCTTTGCTGAGATCAAGCTAGAGGATGTCTACTGCTTGGCCCTTGTCTACTGTCTTGGTGACACAGTCAGAGAAGTCAGTCAGACTCATTTGACAGAGTCCCCCCCATTGAACCCTTGCTGACATGCATCCTGGAGACCATACTCCTCTAAATATTCAACCAACCTTTCCTTCTGTATGGTCTCCATGAGTTTGCCAACAATGGAGGTCAAACTGACTGGTCTGTAGTTCTCTGGGTCAACCTTGGGACCACTTTTGTGGAGGGGCACTACATGTGCTGTTCTCCAGTCCTGAGGTACCATGTCTGACTCTAGCGAACAATTAATTAAGGTCTACCAGTGGCCCTGAAAGCTCCTCAACCAGTTCCTTTAGTACCATAGGATGTACTCTATCCGGACCTGGTGATTTGTCCACCTTCAATGCCAGCAGCCCCTCCCTCACTCTATCCTCCTCTATTACTACATCTTTTGATAAAGTTTTATATCGTCAGAAAAAAGGAACAGCCATGGGGCAACATGTGCCCCCTCGGTGGTTAATGTATACGTAGGGTGGTGGGAAGAACAGTTTGTACATAATGTCACTAAGGATAAATTTTATGACAAAATCATTATGTAGACATTTTATAGATGATGTAGTTATTTTGTGGCAAGGCACTAAACATGAGTTGAAAAAAATTATAATATATTTGGATTCAGCAAATGAAAATCTGAGATTCACCTGTAATGACAGTTATGAAAAGGTGGCTTACTTAGATATTACAATCAAAAAAGAAACAAATGGGGAATTAAATACTGACATCTACCATAAAAATGTGGATGGAAACACAGTATTAATGGCATCAAGTTGCCACCCATCTTATATAATTGATAATATGCCAAAAGGTGAATTTCTGAGAACTAAGCATAACTGAAATATGGAGGAGAGTTACAGTAAAAGTACTGATCTTTTAGAACAATAATTTTTTTTCATAGATGGTACAATGCCAACATGGTTAGGAAAGCCAGAGATATGGTAGACAATGCAAACAGATTAACTCTGTTGGAAAACAGTATTGATATGGCACACAAAGACTCCAGAATGAATGTGGTTACAACCTATTCTATGTATGCTGGTTATTTTTCTAAGACTGCAAAAAAGCATTGTTTTTTTTTTTTTTTTTTGGCAGCAGATGTAGATTTAAAGGAAAACAATGGAAAAGACACAGCCTTCCTCAGACACTACAGAAACTCTCAATTAGCGCTTTCAGACAGTAACAACTTTTTTAAATTATTTAGAACCGCTACCAGCAACTTCCATATTCTGTTGCTGCCAGCAGCCTTTTCATGAGCAGCAGTGAGCCTCCTGAGCTCACTGTATGCTAATACGATTGTTTGACCTCTGCTATTGGTTGGCAGGTCATATTAGCATATGGTGAGCTCAGGAAGCTCTCTGCTACTCATGAAATGGTGGCTGCCAGGAATAGAAAGTGAAAGCTGAAGGCCACTGTTTAAATCACTAAAAAACAATTAGACAAATTTAAAAAAAGAATGTTACTGTCTGAAAGCATTAATCATGAATGTTTGTAGTGCTTGGGTAAAGCTATGCATTTTCCAGTGTTTCCCTTTAAGAGAAGTTGTGCAGAATAAACCCAGGTATGCTTACAGAAGGGCTAAGAGTTTGAAAGACTGATTGGTGCATAGCCATTACCAGGACAATAAGGAAAATGAGACCTGGTTAAAAGGACTGAAAGGATGTTTTAGATGCAATAACTATGTAATGTGATTGTGTTAAACTGAGAACACTTTCAGCACTGTAAATAGTAAAAAAGAACTGGAGATTAGACAAATGACTACCCACAGCACTAGTGGGATTATATATTTGACAACATGCAGCTGTACAGCTTTTTATGAGGGAAAAACTATGAGGGCTTTTAAAATAAGGGTGGGGGAACATGAAAGAGGTATCTCTTGTGAGGATGTTTCTTATGCTACTACACTACAATGTAAAAGAAAAATAGAATGATGGCCATATACATAAGTTTAAATACATGGCTATTGACAAAGTGAATCCCAATCCATGTGGGGCGGGGGGGGGATTATAATAATTTGGTCCTCAAAAGGGAAACCTTTTGGATACTACAGTTCAAAGCAAACACATATCCAGGATTAAATGATGGTTTTGAAATTAAACCTTACCTGAAAGATAAAAAGCATTAATATGCATTATGGAGTTTGCAGTGGTAGTTCCCCCCCCCTCCCACCTTTGACATTGTATAAATAAAACCATTCTGACACCTATTTAATCCCCCCCCCTTGTGATAATGTTAAAGACTTGCTTTAGGTTACTGTTTCACTTATTTATTACCAGTTTCCAAATTGTTCATGTGTTTGTGATGTTTTAATGAGTTTCCATGGAATTTAATTCTTTAATAGATTTGCTGCAATGAAATGAAATGATGTGATGTTTCTGACAGTTTTTTTAATATGTTATTATGATGTCACAAGTGCTCTTCACACTATAAAAGATGTTGTGTTTTATTATTGCTTTAGCATTGAGAAAGGGTAAAATTTGACCAGATATACATCAGGCAAGCATTTTATTCTTTTGCTATGTAACTAGCTCATAATAAAGCTTTTTAAAAACATATTTGTGGTGTCAGCATTAATATGTGGTGGTGTGTGCACAAGTTTATTTGTTTTTATTTGCTTTTCACTGTGTGCACCACAGCCTAGTGCAAACTCACCAGGTTTTTGTAACACCTCACACCTGCAGGGAGTACTGACTTCCTTCCAAGTCCAAACACAATCATGACAGGTAGCAGCACTTTGTACAACTAATACAGTATGGTAGCCTATTCTTTGTTTGTTTTTTATTCAAAATCTGGAAAATTCCATGGGCCAAAGACCAGTTTGCATTGGTGACCAGATGACAATACAAACAAGAAAAACAGATATAAACATACAAATCAATAAATACATTATACAAAAGTGCATTCACATACAGTATATTTGTAGTGTCTAACAATTTTTATAAATCAATAAATAAAGGACATCAGACATTATTGTATTCACAAACACTTGTAGTAACTGACCATTTCTTTAGTTTAGACTTAAAAACAACCAGGGAATAGAGTGGACTTTTCAGATCTATTGGAAGATCATTGAAAAGAGATGGAAATCTATATGACAGAGACCTCTGACCTAATGATGTTTTCATAGTTGGCACAAAGAAACTAAAATTATATGAAGATTTGGTATGCACCTGAACTGATGTTGAATGTTTATGAAAATAAGTATGGAAGCATATCAGAACCCTATCAAGAACAATCTTTTTAACCATAATACCCACTTGAAGTTGAAATATCTGATCTAACTGTAACCATCCAAGTCTGTTATAAAGATTACAATGGTATATTAATTTTGTCAGTTGAGAGGCAAATCTTGCTATTTGATTAGTCAGTACCCTAATGTATTCAAAAGTCTCTGATTAGCAGATTAACAGAAAAGAAGACCGTAGTCTACCATAGGTAATAAAAAACTCTGGGATAGTTTCAATCGAGTGATGGGGATGAGTAGTGGATTAATTCTATATAAAGCACCAAGCCTTTGATTAACCTGTTTTACAACAAAATCTATATGGGACTCATAGGTTTAACTTTCATCAAGAATAAGCTCCAAGTATGTACAACTAGTCATGTGTTCAGTGCAATTGCCCTCCAGAATCTGTAAAATTAGCTTGGGAGAAATATTTAGTTTTTTTCCCTGATTCAAAAATACCATTGTTTTTATTTTCTTCCCATTTAAAACCAATTTGTGAGCAATAAACCAAATCTGAATTGCAGCAAAATCGCATGCTAATTGATTACTTATAACTTCCAGACTGAATCAGCTAGTTAGGATCACCACATCATCAGCATAAAGAAGAATCTAAGTGTTAATGCAGACTAAAGGAAGTGTATTCAAAAATAAAGAAAATAGTAAAGGCCCCAGAATTGAACCCTGAGGAACACTCAGTGGAACAGCAACACAGGAAGAGTGAGAATTCATTATTTTTGTAATTTGAGATAGATCGTTAAGATAACTCCTGGTCCCCCCCCAAGGCCTTAGGAGACCAACCCATGTTAGATAATACTATTAATAGTATTCCATTGTCAACCAGATCAAAGGCCTTGGCTGGGTCCACAAAGGCAGCCACAGAAAAATGGCCATGATCTAGGGCCTGGTGGATTGCCTGTGTGAACCTGACCAAGACTGTCATTGTACTATATTCTGGCCAAAAACCATGCTGGGCCGGAGTCAAAAGATCATATTTCAATATGTATTCAGACATCTGGTCAGACACAATACACGCCAAAATCTTAGACAAAGGTGAAAGCAAAGAAATAGGATGATAGGTTTTCACACTGGATGCATCCCCGGACTTGAGAACAGGAACAATAATCGCCTGCTTCCAAGACTCAGGGAAGTGGCCAGAGCAAAGAGAAAGGTTGAAAATTATAGAAAGTGGGAAACCCTTAGGGTCACGTGATGCTCAGCTACAGGGAAGTCGCATTTCTGGTGAGCTCTGCTATCCTGCCACAATATATAAAGTTTTTTCTCTCTTTTACCAACCTATATCATTTTGGTTGCATTCTACCTCCAACTGTACAGCTTTCCATAAAATAGAAATCAGGTGGTGAGTTCTATGCTCCTCAGTAGACATAATGGATACCTCTGATTCTTCCTTCTCGCCGGATAAGCAGGCCACTCAAGATCCGACTCCTATATTAGAGGCCAAACATCCACGGCACAGCTCAATTCTGCAGCAAGATAAGGAGTAATTATCCCCCTCGCATGTCTATGAAGAACTCTCGGCACTAAAGGAAGCTATTCTCAATCTTATTGGTGAAGTAGCTGAAATAAAACCAACGCTTGTACAGCTTTCTCGTCACATGGCAGATTCCAAATCCAGAGTGGTATCGACAGAGCAAGCATAGGAGAAAATCCAACTTGAGATCATCGCTCTCAAAAGGACTACAACAAAACTAGAAGAGTGAATCGATGATTAAGAGGGGAAGAATCACCGAAATAATTTGTTTTTATTAGGACTACCGGAAGGTGAGGAGGGTTCAAATACAATACAATTTCTGCAAAAATTTCTGAAGAAAACAGTGGGGGATTCATTGCATGGCCCTGAGTATGTTATCCAGTGTGCCCACCACTCATTAAGAGCTAAACCTCATTCTTCGGAGCCTCCCAGGCTGATTATTTTCAAGTTATTGAACTACCTAGATATAGAGCATATTTTAAAGGAAGCAAGAAAACTCTCTGTGATTTTCTGGGAGGGTAAAAAGCTCCGTATAGTCCCTGATCTCACCTATAAGACCAGACAACTGCAAGCTTCATTTAGATCAATTATTGCTAAGCTGTGGGCTGTTGGAATCAAGCACAGAATTTGTATACCTAGCTAGATTGGAAGTCACCTCTTCAGAAGGAGCTAAACGTTATGACTCAGCCGGAATTGCCTTGACAGCCTTACGGAAATTACACCCAGACCTGTTTCCAATATGAAGGATTGGTTGTGACTACATCATGGATATGGAGAATTTAAGTTATAGGTTCCTATTATATTGGATTGCATATATCTGATATAAATGAACATAAGAGATCATCCATTTTTTTCTTCGAACTCCACTCACTAAGTACTGTTTTCTTGCTCCTTTTTTCCTTTCCCCAACTCATTTTTTTTTCCTACAACTTGGAATTTTAACTTGGAGTTTAACTGGACAACCTCTGACCATCTGATTATCTGAGTTGCTTCCTGAAGCCTGTCATGTAGTGGGAAGACCATTGTAGTTGAAGAGTCGCTTTAGCCTTAGGTTTTTTTTTGTTTGTTTGTTTTTTCTCTTACTGCAATGCAGCTCTAGCTTGCTTACCTAAAGCTTTTTAATTTAAGTTGCTCCCACATTATATGCAATACTTCCCTAACAGTCCTTAACCAATATATGCAAATAAATCTCTACAAATTAATCAGATGAGTATTGCTTAAAGGTTGTAAAATATTTATTTTCATTATCTTACTTCAGTGCAAAATTAGCATATATTTATAGCCACTAGAGGTCACTGTTGACACATGTACCTCTCTTTTTGGTACTCTACTGGTAGAGGTAATTATTTTCTCTTTTTGACCTGTGCTAGTTAGTTTTTGGAAGGCTTCCAGTAAATCAACTGGAGATTATTTGTTTGAACTCTATGAAAAATATTTTTTATGAGGCTAAACTTTGAGAATTAAGCTTTCTTTTTCTTTTTTTTACTCTTTATTAACCCTAAACAAACTCTGCTTGATTACTATGACTATTATTACATCTGGTTCATACAGAACTCTTTTTATTTTTAATTTTCCTTAAAAATTACTCCTAAAGACTAAGCTATTATGTTTTATTGCAAAGAAGCAAATATAATTTTATTTTGGTGGGGAGTTGAGCATTCTGATAGGGAAATACCCAATGTAGCTACATTTTTATAGCAGTTACATTCTCTCATCTATGTTATATATTATTAAAGATAATATTTGGTTGTATAACTGGTTAATTTAGTATGTTAAAAAAGATTTCATAATTTTATAAATAGATCAATTTTATAAATAGAAGAGTTGGTAATCCTACTATTTTAAGATAATGTTGCAGTGGGGTATGGATGCTCGCCCTACTGAGCATCATGGTCAGTAGCAGGAGGAGCAGGCTTAAGACCTGGTGCAGCTTACTGTATATAGTTACTAGATTTCTAGTTCATTTTGCTATTTTGTTCAAGCTCTATTTAACGGGAGAGGTATTGCAGGGAGAGATGAGTAGGTTAGGAAGAGGGAAAGGGCAGCACAGATATATGGACCCAGTCATGTTCTGGATGTTTAGGAATTTAATATGGCACATGCAGTAAAGTTATTCTCCTGGAATATAAAAAGAGGAAGAGACAACATTAAAAAATACATGATTTAAAACATTTAGCAAAATATAATCCAACAATAGCCTTCCTTCAAGAAACCCATTTGCAAAAAGATCAATTAGATACCCCCAAAAAATGCTGGGTGGGACAAGTATTTGGAGCAGGGTTTAGCTCAAGGAAAAGGGGTGTAGCCATTTTGATTGCTAAAGGAATTGCTTTTACGGCCTCATAAATAATTTCAGATCTGGAGGGTCACTATGTTATTGTACATGGGTTGCTTAATAATTTAGAAATGGTTTTGGGCTCAGTCTATGGACCCAATATAGACACACCATTTTTTTTCTCCCATCTACTTACAATAATAATCCCCTTTCTGCATTTTCCACTTCTTTTAGGGGGAGATTTGAATATGGTCCAGACCAATGACATGGATCACTTCCATAACAGAGGTACAGGTAGCTCACCTGCACAAAGAGCATTGCAAGAACTACTGTCTTCTGCAGGGCTTATAAATCCCTGGCGGATATTACACCCCAACATAAAGGATTTTAGTTTTTACTCTGCTGTTCATAACAGCTTATCTAGAATAGACTTTTTCCTTCTTAGTCAACACTTATGCTCTTCGGTAGTCAAAGCTCAAATTCATGCTAGAGTCCTCTTAGACCATTCCCTCATATCAGCTGATTTGGCCTTCCCTAAAATCCTCCTCAGACCACATACATGGTCATTGAATAATTCAATCTTACATGACCATTTAGTAGTTCATTCTTTAACGCAGTTCCTCCAGAACTCTATTCATGATAATTTAGAGTCAATCCCTTCAGTAGATAAAATTTGGATAGCCCTAAAAGCTACCTGGAGAGGTGAACTTATTTGTATAGCTTCTGTCCAAAAAAAGAAAAAACTTTTTCAAATGACCCAATGCCTAGATAGAATCCATATATTGGAAACCACCGGACTAGATAAGTTAACAGAGTTAGACAATCAAGAACTTTCCCATTTAAGAGCTTATTACTCTAGTCTATTACTAGAAAAGGTTGAAAAGGCAGCCTCCATAGTTAAAGCTACCTATCTGGGTCAAGGAAGTAAAGCTTGGCATCTGAAACAGCGCTCATCCTTAAAAGGATTTCAGTAATTAAGCACCCCCAGGATGGATCTATGTTAGTAGACCCAAGGGAGATGCTAGCAACTTTCAAAGATTTTTACCAATCTCTGAATTCTTCACAACCACCCTCACCTATTCAGTCTCTGGCTATGCATAGTTTTCTCCAAAATGCTAATCTCCCAAAATTAACCCTGATATCTCAAGGCCTCCTGGAGACTCCATTTTCCCTGCAGGAAATCAATTTGGCCATTGATGCTTTAAAACCTGATAAGGCTCCCGGCCCAGATGGTTTTACAGGTCTATTTTGTAAGACCTTCAAAGCCTAGCTCACCCCCTTCTATTACATCTCTTTAATTACTGGGAAATCCAGAATCATTCTTATCCCTAAGCCAGGTAAAGATTCTACTATTATTGGAAACTATAGACCAAACTCCCTTCTAAATGTTGATATTAAAATATATGCAAAGATCTTAGCAGACAGATTAGCGAGAATTTGGACTCCCTTACTGGGACCCGAAAAAGAAGTTGTTTTTTTTATAGGCAGCTCTACAACAGACCATTTCAGAAAACTGTTCTGTCTTACATCTGCATCCAGAGAGCCAGAATTGGAAGCAGTTCTCGTCTCCCTGGATGCAGAAAAAGCATTTGATAGAGTAGCCTGGTCTTATCTTTTTGCTGCCCTTTCATATTTTGGCATTCCTGATTGTTTTATTAAGCAAATTCAGGTCCTTTACACCTTTCCCTCTGTGAGGATAATGTGTAATAACCACCTATCTGACCCTTTTCTTCTATGCAGTGGTACTAGACAAGGCTGCCCTGTATCTCCCTATTTTTTTAACCTGTATATAGAACTTCTTGCAAGGGTTCTTAACCAAACTCAAAACATTAAAGGAATACCAATTAAATGATTTAAATCTAAAGTTATCCTTATTTGCGGACGATTTGCTCTTACATTTAACTGATGGCAGACAATCTGTACCACTAGCATTAGAAATATTAGACCAATTCAGTGTTTTCTCAGGCTATAAACTAAACAAGGATAAAACCTTAGTATACTCTCTTTCTGGATTGATAACCAAAGCACACATTATTGACATGGGCCTCCTTTGGGAAAGATCAGTGATTACATTTTTGGGTATCAAAGTCTCCAAAGACTTATACAAAGTTAAATACCTTAACTTAGATCCTTTATTAAAGTCACTGCAAGAAGATTTTTATAGATGGAGGAAATTACCACTTACATTCTGGGGCAGAGTTAATACAATTAAGATGGTTATACTGCCTAGGATTTTCTACCCCTTCTCCAACCTTAATATTTATCTCCCTAAATCCTTCTTTTCAGCATTGCATAGAGTTTGCTCGGACTTTATTTGGAATGGGAAAACCCCTCATAGGGCTTATTTGAAATAGACTCATTCCAGAGTCAAGGAGAGATTAAAACTTCTGAACTTTTTCCTTTATTATCTAGCCATCCATATGAATAGACTTTCACATTGGACTACGTTAGGAACAGAAGTGTCAGATAAGGGCAATTGGTTACACTTAGACTATAAATATGCATCAGAGTTTAAACTTTCATTAGAGGCAATTTTGTACAATTCATGAAAGAAAGTTCCAGTAGCACTTAGGGAGTCACCTATTGGGTGGAATATCAAAGCATTCCAACAACTTTGTACATTAGCTAAACTTAAGCCCAGGAAGGAAATTACTCAACCTCTGTTAAATAACAATAACCTAAAGATAGCAGGCAAAGTTATTTGATTGATGATAAATTTAGTCAAAAACCTTTAAAATTAAGTGATATAATCCAAGGTGACTCTCTCCTTTCTGCTTCAGCCCTTCAACAAAAGTTTAATTTGTATCACAAGCCTCTCTTTTTTTTGGTTTCAGATTTGTCACTGTGTTAATAACTTCCTAGGTAGTCCACCATGGTTGGAGCAAACTGAAATCTTTTTGGAGTCCCTCCTCACTGTAGCGAAAAAATCTAAACCAATTTCTAAACTTTATGAGGCTGTCCTTAACAACCCTTGGATGAATATTTCCCCAGTAGGATATTATTGGAAATGTACATTAGATATTTCCCTTTCTAATACCATCTGGTCAAAGATTTGGACAGATAATTTTAATTTAATAAAATAAAATTGTCTCCGTAATCTACAGTTTAATATCCTCCATAATTTATACTATTCTCTTAGCAAATTATATAGAATAGGCAAATTAGCTTCCCTATCTGTCCAATTTGCAATCTTGAAGATGCTACATTATATCATAAACTCTGAACATGCCCTAAAATACAAATCCTCTGGGAAACAGTTAAAAATAAGATAGTAGATTTTCTTAACATTTCAACCTTTTTTTCAGTGGAGACCTGTATCTTGGGGTTGTATAATTCTATTCCAACTAATTCCCAGAAAAAGCAAGTTGCTATGGTCTCTCTAGTTACTAAATTATTAATTTTAAGGCATTGGAAAGACGATTGGCCGCCATAATTTCAGGAATGGTGGGCAGAATTCCTTGTTGCTCTTAATGCTGAGAGAAGTATTGCTAAAATATCTCAGTCATGGAGCAATTTCCAAAGTTGTTGGAGCCCCCTCTTTCTATCCCTAAAAAATAAATTTGGTTATTAAAGTTTGACCCCTTTTTCTACCTTTTCTTATATTTTTCTGTTTCTCTTATTATCCTTTTGACTTACCAACATATGTATATTATTTTCCTGTACTAAATAGCATCAGACTATTAGCCCCTACATGTGCCAAAGCATACTCTTTTCTCTACCAAGGGTAGATATTAAGTGATATTGGATGTGCTGCTCTGGGGGGCAGAGGGAGTAACTTGTTTAGGATTATTATGTTTTCTTTGTTTTTATTGGCCATGAATTGTGACCTATATAGTTCTGTATGGTAATCCTGTATATTAGTGACCTTGTACATTTATAAGTTGTTGTTGTTATTGTACTGGAATACTAAAAACAAAATAAACTTAATTGCAAAAAAAAAAGAAAAAGAAAGTGGGAAACAAAGGATGTCTGCAGCAATCTTCACGAGCCTATAGTCCATGCCGTCCTCACCAACAGATGGCTGAGGGCTACACATAATCAGATAAGACAACACATCAGCTGAAGAAAGTATATTAAAATAACATTTAGGTTGCAATAAGGCAGAGTAGTATTGTGCCCATCCTTTCCAGATGATTGGTCACAGTTGGTTCTGGGAACATAGATACATCTGTAAAATAATTATTAAATTCTTCAGCTATTATAAGGGGCTCAGTTAATAATTCAGAGTCTGTTTTTATACACTGAAGATAAATTGTTTTTTTTGTTTACCAAGGAGCTCATTAATTAAATTCCATGCATTTTGTACATTGCCAATCCCAAGCTGTTTTTATTTCTCCAAAACATATTGCCTCTTTAAGGTTCTGATCATAGTTTTACATTTATTTCTGGCCTGTTTATAAAATATTAAACTAGAGGAATCACCTGTTTTTTGATAATTTTTCAAATTTTTTTATCTATATCCCTAAGCAGCTTGAGATCAGTGTTTACCCACTTTTGTCTATCTCCCCTAATCCTTAGCTTCCTAAGAGGAACAAAAATATCACAAAGAGAGTTAAACTGTTGAAAAAAGGCCTGCAGAGAATTCTCTACCTGAGTAAATTCATCTAGATAAGACCAATCAATATTCAGCAGAGCCTTGCTGAATTTTCCTTTGTCTAATTTCTTGAAGGTATGGGAAAAAATATAAGCAGGGGAACCATAGGTCTCTTGGCTGACCAACAGCAATATACTGGACTATGGTCACTGATGCAGCCAGCCAAGACACCAAACTGTTTAATTTTTGTCACATCAGAGACCAGAACCCAGTCAATTATTGAGGAAAAACATAGTATAATGAATCCTAGTAGGAGTCTGTATAATTTGTGTTAATCTGAGATCAGTAACTGTTGCCCTGTATTTATTAACCTCCTTATCACCCCAATTCATATTAATATCTCCCAATATAACAATTTGTCAGTTGTGAGGGAGAGATTCTCTATATGCTCTTAATAAATCTAGGCCTTCTTCTTGTGATCCTGTAGGTACATACAAAACCATTAAGGATAAACACATATTAGGACCAAGTTTTAAGGTCAGGGACAGATAATCACAATTAGGGAGTGAGAAAACAATTCATCCTTTGTAGCAGTGACATATTTACTTATATAAAAGCAGTAAGTAAAAACAAAAAGGTAACTTTTTTTCCTAAACAGGAATTAAAATAACACAGGGAAAAAGGGCACAGGTAACTGTGGCATTTGGTGTGGGTGTGCCACAAGACCCTTACACTCTTTCTGTTCTGCCAGGCCCATATAGAACGGCTGCAGTTGTCATCTTGCTGGTACCAAACGATCTGAGTCAGGCACATAAAATAATAAGCAAAATTAGTTTATTCCTAGATATAAGGCAGGAGAAACTGTTCAGCATGAGGTGTAGACTCATACTAAACTCAGACAGGAAATTGGGGTTTCCTAGTCCCTGCAGGCAAAATTAGCATAGCTCATTACCATAATGTCTCTAGTTGCAACATTACTGTTCTGTTAAAGGGACAGCAGCTTGCATAAAGCCCCATTCTTAAATGGACTCTACATAGCCTACTTTAAATACAGATCAGCTGTGTCTGGACAATGTAAGTACTGTAATGCGTTAGTACTTACTACTAGAATTTTTTTTTTATATAAGGGCAGACACAACCATAAAATATCGACAAACAAAGGCTCCTACAACAATACAGATGGGATCAGCTATCTCTTGACAACTACTATATTAATATGTAGTTTTTTATATTGCACAGTTCATGTACTGAACAATGCTGTGACAGGGAAAGGGTAACCAAAGACAAGTAAAAGAGGAACACTGAAATGCAGAGGCAAGCTCCAGGAATAAAATACAGGGTAGCAATTCACCAAAGCAGTGAAATGTATATGGGCAAGTTCAGGTGATCAACTAAAAGTACTTAAGTTTCCATACAAAAATATAGAACTGTTGCTTTTCACTGTTTAAGTGACACACACAATTTAACAGGAAACAGAAGTGACCACAAAAAAATAAACTAAAATAAGGGATCAGCAATGTGTGTTTAAACCTTTAGAATTAACAACTAAAAGCAGAAGAGTGGTATATAACACAGGCTAGCAGGAGCAGGAACTCTCAGACAAGAGTAACCTTTTTCAGACAAAGAAAGAAATACTTATCAAAATAAAGAAAATTAATACAAATAGGTAGAACACCAACAAAAAATATAAAGGCTTAAAAGAAATAACAGTAAATTGCTAACAATTTGTGAGAAATCTGTTTGTAAAAGGCTAGAAATGGCCTGCACTGATTTTACACACCTACCCTACCCAACTCAACTCCTTTACAGACACAGACAGAACTACAAATTAAATAAAGTATTATACTAAAATTCACAAAATTAGAAAATGTTCCTTTGGGCCTATTAAATAATAATAACTGCTGGAGCTTTAATTTGGCCAGTGTGGATCTACTGCATATCTTCTGCTCCCATTAATAAGCTCTGGCATAAAGTCTGTTTACTTGCCTCCAGAGTAACAGGACAAAAACTACCTCTTGACCCCAAGCTATTCCTTCTAGGCATCCTTATCCCCAATAGCTCTTTCCTCTCACATGCATATTTTAGATGGCTAAACATACTTTATCTTCTGGTCAAACGTCTGATTCTTACGAAATGGAAATCAACTCTGGTGCCTTCTCTTTCAGATGTTCATCAAAACCTTGCTCAGTATGCCTCCCTAGACTAATTATCTCATGTTACTAATAACCGACTCACTGTATATGACAAATGTTGGCAGGATTACTTCAAGTACAGCAAACCTAATTCTTTTAGACCCTAATTCTTAAGGATATTTAGCCCTCTTCTTATTTTGCTCTCAGATTAGATTTCCCCAAAACTTTTGTGCAGAGATATCTCCTCTTTTTTCCCTCTTTCTTTATGTTCTTCCTCTCTCCTTCCCTTCTTCCTTGCTTTTTTGTCTCCTTTCTTTCCTTGCACACTTTTCTCTTATCTTTACCTCTCCATTACTGAACACTGTTCATATTACCACATTTATCACTTTTTATAATTTACTGAATACCTTGCCATAGCTTGTCCTAGCATTTATTTTGTACATAGTTGCCATTTATGATTCTATAATACTCTATTGATTGTAACCCTTGTGCTTTCCACTTATAACCTGCCTAGGTTTGTGTTTTATTTTCAATATGTGTATATAAGGTTTCTCCAATATGGTTACCCTAAATACTGTGTTTAAGTGATATTTTATACCTTATATGGAGGATATTCTTCTATTGTATAAGACGTGTGCTTTCTTATATAGTCAAATTTCAATACAAAGATAAAATGAAAAAAATTAAAAGAAAATGTTCCCTAGCAGCACTAGGAACAAATTATATATTTGGGAGCAATTAGCACTCAAAAACAAATTTTAAAGAGGTTTTTAAAGATTTTATTGGCTGTGATGTACCACAACAGATTGCTCTCCAACTCAACAGGCATCATACTGCTGTAAATAACTTGCACATGATATTTAACCTATTTTCTCACAATGCATTGCACATTTTGCCTTTGTAGCATAATTTCACCAGTGAAATCAAAAGTTACAGCAGTGAAATTTTTGCCACAAGGTGAAATTTAAGCATGGATGGGTAAAATTGGTTGGTCAAAACATTTCACAAGAAAATTCACAAATTACATGAAATCAAAAACAGGCAAAATTACGTTTTGCCTTGGTGAAAAATGTTATGTAATTGTGAAATTATGTGAAATATTTCACCTGGCAAAATGTTTCAGTTTTGTGTAACACTAGCTAGCAGTGCACAATTATGTACAGGTAGACCATGAAGATGGTGCATGCTTTCAATGCCCACCTCTGACTTTCAATTCTGTTGGCTACTACTGTACCACCTACCCTACACTAGGTAGTTGCCAGGCAGCAGTATCTACTGTCCCTTAACTCCAAAGGAGGATATTTGTTGATGGACACTAAATCCTCCAACCTCCACCAACTCCTTAGCAACTTTGGTTCATTGTAGAATCCAAGTAACCAGTGTTGTAGGAGGTGAGGAGTAGAGCACCTCAGCCCTCCACACCACTGGCTTGGCTACAAGTTTACTGTAGCTGAGATTTTCTTATGCCCTGTTTACACAGCAGCAGCACTTCACTTTTAACTCTGCTGCCTTCTCACTGCACTGTGACTTTATCCAGAATTTTACATTTACACTCCTGAGCCTGCCACGGTGCTGATCGTGCTGAAAGGTGTGTCTGTAGACTTGCAAGCAGGGTTCTACAAATTGACACCCACAGCTTGGAAATAGGGGATTGCAGCAGATCGAGCGCATTGGTCATTCATGCCGTGGGGTATTGCACTCGATCCAGTACACATCCCCACATTTTCAGCAGATAAAAAACTGGAGCTGTGGAACACTTACGGTGATCTGGTGAGTGTCCTCAACACTGACTTTGCAACACATCAACCAGATCACATGTGTTGATGTGCTGCAAAGCCAATGGTGTAAACAGGGCTTTAGAGAGTATTGTTTGTGACCCTGAGGGGGGGCTGAACCTACAACCCACTGTTTTACAGTTCTGTGCTTTTACTATCTGTACCATTCATTCAGAACTATATTTTTGCTATTTTTTCCCTCTTTTCATTACTCAGGGTAGTGACATAAACATAAGATTACTGTTGTACAACATTGTTTGCTTTGGCTGCTTGTCTACACACGACATCATCATGCCCCATTTATGATGTCATAATTATCACCACAACAGCAGATTGAGATGTCATAAACAGAATAGTGACTGCAGAAATAAGACAAGCAGACAAAGCAAATAGGGTAGAGATCTTGTTTCCATGCAAATGTCCTTAGTAATATAAACAAATAAGGGTGACAATTACAAAAAGGGTGAACTAAAAGCTAATTTGTATCTAGATTTTATGCTTTTCAGCATTGTCCTGACACTGCAAGCAGACATTCATCATTGACAAATGCTTTTTTGTTAAGTCCTGTGTGTTCACTGATAATTTGAGTGAAGCCAGCATCAATCAGATGCACCAGAAACTTAAGCTTAGTATCCTTTGAAGTCCCCAAGCAAAATTAAACTCACCAGGAGACTGATCAGCTGGTGCCCTGTTTAAAGTATTCATTGCCCCAAGGGCTACATGAAGAGGGTTATGGATGCACCTCATGGTGAGTGACTGAGTGCCACCTAGCAAGAATTTAAAAAAATGTTCATTCATTCATTCAAATATATTTTATTTGATATAGTGCATTTTTTCATTTCTACTCAAAGCTCTTTACACAAAATTTCTAAAAACACTTAAAATACCATACAAATATATAACAGAAGAATAAATAACTCTTATTTGTCAGTTAAAACATTAGCCTAATTCAGAGAGAAATCCTGCTTGATTAAGAAAGTTTTCAGCGCCCATTTATGTGCAGCCACCATGTGGATGTCTCGCATGTGACACGGGAGAGAGTTACATAGGGCTGGGGCCATGAAGGAAAAAGTGCAGTCACCCAATGTTTTCAGGAAGGCCCTAGGAACCTCTAACAGTCCCTTGTCTGTGGAGCAAAGGGGGCAGGAGGGGTGATAGGATCATAGGAAGTATTGCAGGTAACCAGGCCCCTGACCATGCAGGGCCTTATAGGTCAGCAAACTAACCTTGAAGGAGATCCACCACCTAACCAGCAAAAGGTACAAAGAGCACAGCTCTGGTGTTATATGGCATGACCTAGGTAGATGGTCAACAACATAGCCACTGCATTCTGCACTAGCTGCAGGCGAAAACGATCTACCCCTGACAGCCCCAGGTACAGGACACTGCATAATCAAGGCATGAGGTCACAAAGGCATGTACTAGTGCTGGCAGATCACCTAGGGGTATCAGATGTTTGAACCTGGAGATGTTTCTCAGATGGTAAATTGAGGACTGGACCATGGCTGACAACTGTGACTTAAGTGTCAAACTGCAGTCAAAAAAAATGCCAAGATTCTTTACCCGATCAGAGGTGCAACTTGGAGGCCCTGAGCCTCAGCCTTGAGACTTGACCAGATTTCACCTTCGCCCCTGGTCACAAATTCCAGCACCAATACTTCAGTCTTGACCAGATTCAGCTTCAACCAGCTAGCCCTCATCCAGTCTTGGATCTCAGCAAGTCAACGATTAAATACCAAGACTGTCTCCTGCTGTTTGAATGCAAAAGACATGTATAGTGGAGTATCATCTGCATAACAGTGAAATCTCAGCTCATACCATCTTATAATGTCCCCTAGAGGTAGCATATACACTGCAAAAACATGGAGGGCAAAATGGAGTCCTGAGCGACCACACATGGCAGGGCAGGAGTGCCAAAAAAAAATCCCATATACCAAATAATGAATGCTGCCAGTGAGGAAAGATTTAAACCAGTTTAGGACTGTACTAGCCAGTAGACAACAAACCCACAAGTGCTCCATAAGCACCCCATGGTGCACAGTGTTAAGCACCATTGAGAGATTGTGGATACTAAGGATTTAACATCTTCCCTGATCCCTTGCTGCCAGGAGATCATTTAGCACCTGAACCAGGGCAGTCTTGGTACTGTACCTTTTTCTGAAACCTGACTGGAGAGGATCGTAGATGTTGTGAGTGGTTAAGTAGGTCTCCAGTTGAATGGCTACCATCTTCTTAATAACCTTACCCACAACAGGGAGGTTAGAAACTGGTCTGTAGCTCACCAGGCAGTCAGAGTCCAGTGAAGGTTTTTTCAGGAGTGGCCTTACAACCGCCTCCTTTAAGGGCCCATGAAAGACCCCTGTCATTAAGGAATGTCAGACTATCATGGCTAGGACTTGGCCAGTGACATCAACACACTCCACTAGGAGGTGTGTTGGTCCCGGATCTAGACTACAATTGGTTGGCCATAACTCCTGGACACCCTTCAGCATATCTGTGATAGCCAACTGGTCAATGTCAGACCAGACAGACTGAATGACTGTGACCACAGGCCAATCACTGCAAGCCCCATTAGAAGGCACTGACTGGATGTCCATTCTGATGGAGGCAATATCAGCAAAGAACAGAGCAAACTCATCATACCTCAATTGTGAAAAAACTCACCCGGACTGAAGTCAGGCTGGATTACACAGCCTATCAACAGTGCAGAAGAGCTGAGCTTGTCTGTTAGTTGCTGCAACAATCTCCTTAGACAGTAACTCTGTCTTCTTACAGGAGATTGCTGATTGATAGTCTCTACAATGGACCATCAATATAAGTTTGTCCTCTTCCAAACTAGTCCTTCACCAACACTTCTCCAGCCTTTAACCCCTCATCCTCATCTCCCTGAGAATCCCATCAAACCAAGGGGATCTCTGGTGTGAGGTGAGGTGAGTGTCAAACATGAACAGGCGCAATAGATTTGAGGGCCTCGGTAATAACCCTGTTATAGGTCAGGACCAGTTCCCCCTGCTCCTCACACACACTCATCAGAGCTGATAGATCAAGCACTGCCAGCAGACCCTGTGGGGTCAAACCCCTCAAAGGGAAGCACTGGACCATCTCTATAGAAGAAGGTCCATTGGGGGCCCTTGAGCAAGTGAGAACCTCACAGTATGGTGGTTCGACCAAATGACTGGCTCTACAATAAGGGCAGAGACCTACATTTCCAGTAGGAAGCCGTGGTCCAACAAGTGACTGTGCAAATGGGTTGCAGAGGTATCAACCTGTGTCAGACCCATTGAACCCATTAGTTGGAGGAAGCCTTACTTTGCATGAATATTTAGCCTCACCACCACATTCATTGAGGTTAAATACATCAGCAGGGAAAACATTTAAGGAGGAGTTCACGTAGATTATCACCCCTTCCCTTTTTTGCCAGGCCTGCCTCTCCTTTTTTTCCAATTAAAGTTTATTAAGTTTTTAAACAAACAAAACCATACAAAAAAAGTGAGAAAGGATCCAACAGAACATTGTAAATATAACAAGGAAAGCAATACATTATACAAGAGCCATTCTCATACTCTCCCTCCCCCCCAACATACCCCGAAACAAAGGAACAACCCCCCCATCCCACTTACAACACAGATATATATATAGATATATAAATAAATCCAGTGAATCTAGAAAGAACAAACCAGGAATATACAAGATAGATATATTAAAGTGAAAACAGTGTGTAGGGATTCCCATTTTTTCCAGGCCTGTCTCTCCTAAAGGTGATATAGTTTGCTAGGTCAGTTTCATAGTCCATAAACTGAGGCTTGAGCCAGGTTTTGGACAGTGTTAGTATGTCCAGTCTATAGATATCTACCCAGCTTTCCAGTTCATACATCTTAGATCATAGGCTATTAATATTTAGGTGGACCATCTTCAGACCCCTGGTGTTAGCCAGTGCCAGGTCACTATGGGAGCAGATCATATGGTTAATGGTGACAGGGCTGGGGTTTGGCTCCACATCCCCAGGCAAGGCAACATAGATTGCAGGCAGGAGCCATAGGAAAACATTAACTCTTGGCCCAAAGTCGGACCACTCAGCATAGTTTGCAGAGGAGAGCAGTTTGTAGAGGTTACCCCTTTGGTACTTGCCATGCAATAACAATAAGAAGGCATTGTACTTCTGAGCAGGACTGGGCCAGATTTAAGGGTGTTGATGTAGGCTAGGACAGTCTGTTGAGACACAAACATCAAACCCTATCGATGAGAATGGACCATAAGTGTGATTCCCTAGGAGTTGTGTATTGGCTGAGCTCTATGTTGGCAGGCAATACAGGCTGTTTCTACACTTTGGTAGAACTGCTTGAAAGAGACCTACTTTGGAAAAGGTTTTGAATAGGGCAAATTAAACTTGTGTCATGCAGCTTAACAACAGACTGTTCCTAGATTTGGTGTTAGGTTGACCCATAGGAAGTCAAATAATACAGACAGTTTCACAGTTTCTGTAGAACTATAGATAACTCATACACTGCCTAGCAGGGCGTTTGGCTCTATTGCACAGAACTACTGTACATGAAACAAGTTGCAACAGGCTGTAAATCTTTTTTTGGCTACTTAGCATTTTGATTTCAGCTTTAAATGAAAATTAACCTGGCATGCAGCATACCAATGGACATAGTGAGTGACACTAATATGGTGGGAATAGACCCTGTAGCAATTGAGCATTGGGCTAATGAAAATAAACATGGAACATACAGCACACCTGGATGTTTTGCAGTCATGGACAGGGATATTTTAATTAGTGAATTTAACACTGCTGAGGCTTTATGTAATGTAAGAAATCAACTAACTGAGTCTAACCCTGTTTTCTTGTCAAATTTATTTATTGACTATTACGACAAACACACAGGGTGTGACATTGATTAAATATTTAACAGTTTATTATAGTTCATCTTAACACGGGTAGTAATTTGTTGACACCCGATATGCATTAAAGCTAGGTTTTACAAAAATGACAAACAGTTGTTTTAGCCATTATATTGGAAATGTGCACTCTCCAATGCCTATGTCCAGGGGGATCATATATTATCACAAAACCCAGTATTGCACTTTTCTCTGATTGTGCATGTTAAATTTTCAGACATTCATATAGGTTTTTGCTCCACAGTGCTACGCTCAGTAGGCTTTCACCAATCCAGATTTCTGATATGGCTTTGCAGACATTTAACAGAGCATGATCCATGAGTTTCCTGCTCCTCCAAAGCATGTACTTGCATGGCACCGCTCCGAACAACAGCCACAGAAACCTGCTAGATAGGAGGTGCCTCAAAACGTCCTACATGATCTTGTGTAGTTCAAACCAAAAACTAGCATTTTTGGACAGGTGAGGGACATATGTAAGAAATCTTCTCTTTCCATGTCATACTTTGGACACATTAGTGATTTAGAATGTCCAAAGTGGGCATTTTTAGAGGCATCAGGCAGGTGCGAAACATAAAATTCAGCTGCATCTGTTGCAGATGTTTGCTTCACAACCCATTTTTAAAGTGGGCCACTGCCTGTCTGCATGTGTTACTAGAGATGTCACAATCAAGATCTGTGCTCCATTTAGTGCTAATGTGAAGCATTTGGGGTGCAGCTACCCAGGACCAGTACTACCAGGACTACCGGGGTCTGTATCTCGGGGGAGTTCTGGACAAGATTTCTTCAATAGGGCATAGATCTCCCATAGCCTGCCCACTCCCTGGGGTAGATTGAAATCAGGACCTGCTTATCAGATAAGCAAAACAATTCCCCTTGTGGATGTTAAATTGTGTTAGGAGATTTGTGAAGGAGTGCAAGAGGCACCCCCAACAGTGCTCCCCAATATTTAGACCCAGTCCAGTCCAGTGCAACACAGCTTGGTAAATCACACAATATTTAGACCCAGTCCAGCTCAGTGCAACACAGCTTGCTACATAAACACATTATACCCTCTAGTGAGTTTGCAAACTGCTATTAGCTTAGCCATGGGGACAGTGTTCATTGACAGCATATATGCTTATGGGCCACAGTCCATACTCTCAACATATTAGCAGTGAAGGGGTTGCCAGTCCATATGATATCCTTGCCCTGCAGTGCCAGATATATGAGCCTACTACATACAGTAATTCAGTACCCAGTTCAACTTCCTCAAAGGACAACCATTGCAGTTTCAGACAGGTATTAACATTTAAGAGAAAGGTGGTTGAGCTGCCCAATAATAACATTTAAAGCTCAGTAATCTGCAGCCCCCTAAGTTCCATCAGCTGTTACTGGATATCATGATTAAATTGCACAGGTTTGTGGTTCCAGACAAACTGGTGAATGAGGGAGTCAAGTGATTTAAAAAAAAAAAAAAACATTAGAACTTTCACTAGTATTGTCTGGAGTGAGCACAAACATCTCAGAAGAGTGTATATTTTTACCACATTTATTCTGCCCATTAGAGAACATGGCAGATTCTGCAAGTTTGCTCTTTCATTTGTTTAGTACTGGAGCAAAGATTCATAATTATTATTTTACAGAGTTAATGCTGAATAAGCAAGGTATATTCCCAGATATTTAATAGGGTACAATGGTGTTGGGCAACCTGCGGCCCATGGAAGGTTAAGCTGTGGCCCTGAGAACATTTCTGCCACCACAACGGGACTGTACTACACTGCACGAAAAAGAAATAAACTGAGTTTTAACTTTTTTTAATACTATGTATACTGTTTTAAACTTTTATTGATGTTACCAGGTCATTAAATATGTATATTTTTTGCATTCAGAGCTGTCACTTTGAATTAATTTTATAGGGGGTTTGAGGGCTGCACATGCGGCCCCCAGGTTATTTTAGGTTGCCCACCACTAGTCTACAACCTTGAGCTCCAAGAGATTATTGGCAAGATAGGCCCTATTTAGTTTTCCCATTTGAAGAAGCTCACTTTTGTCCCAGTTTTCTTTATGGCTAGACAGTATACCATAGTTTTTGAGAGTTGCTGTACTCTGGGCAATTCCTTCTATGGGTTTTGTGAGGAAAAGGACATCATCAGCAAAAAAGAATCAATTTGTGCTCTTCCTGCTGGCCCTCTTCCAGAGCCACAGTCTCCAGCATCAGTATGCACAGGTGGGCAACAAGGAGCATACCTGCTAGCTCCTCTGTCAGGAAAAAGAGATTTCTAAGACTTCAATGATCAAACTCTGGGATGCTGGAGTGGAACATGATACAGTGCTCCTACCATCGGACAAACTAGAGCCCTAATTGAAATGTTCTTTTTTTCATATTTCTTTTTTTCTTGGGGGGTTGACTGTGGTGAGTTATTCAACCCTGTACCCGACACTCTCATCTGGCACCCATCCACCTGACCTATCCTCCCTGAGAATTCCTCCATGAACTGCCCCCCCGCATGGCAGGGCTGGGAAGGTAAGGGCCATCCTCCCCCCACCCAAAGACTCTCATTCAGTATTGGAGCAGTGGTCATGTGACTGTGCAGGAACAGGGCAATAGGCAGAGCTTCATGAAACTAGTGTCAACCCTTTTCTGTTTTCTCTTATTACCCCTTTGCCATGACACCACATAAGTGAGCATGCGTGGAGGAGAGTGCACTCTTCTGAAGTGCAATCCCTCCCTTGCATGACACTCAGATTCCAGCTCTGCCACCTAACCACCACTAGTTGGACACCATGAAGCAAGATGGAATCCACTATCCCCCAGTAGAGGAGATTAGTCCATCAGACAAACAGTCATCTCTGCCCCCAAACCCCCAGTGTCCCAAGCTCATTCCCAAACTTGAGTCACCTGAGTGGTGAGAAGTAATGCGCAAAGCTCCTTAGCCCTCTGTGCCACTGGGCTGTCTTCATTTGAAATCTTCTAAGGGTTTTAATGATGTACCCCTATTCCATGTGGTCAAAGGCTTTTTCCATGTCCTGTGTAAGAACCACTGCCCCATGTTTTACTGTAGTCTTAGAACACTGGCTTATTACACATCTGCTGTTGGTTTAACCCTGTAGTCCTTTCACTAACTTAGATTGGTCCTTGTGATTTACTGCCTGCAAAACTGGTTCTAACCTAGTGCAGTAGCTACGACTTTTGCTACTATTTTATAGTTTGCCATGAGTAATGATATAGGGATTGGTCATTACCCAGCTTAGGCAACACTGTTATCACTGCAGGCTGTGTGGAGTGGGGCAACCTTCTATTTTCCAGTCACCCCTGATCATACTGAATTAAAGTTCACTCATATCTGGCAGCAATATTTTATAAAAGTCAGTTGGAAGGCCATCTGGCGTGGGGTTTTCTCACCTCTTAATGCTTTGATTGCCTGTTCTACCTCCTGAAAAGAGATAGGTTTGTTCAGGCCTTCTATTAAGTTGGCTGGTGCTGTGTTTATAGGGGCTTTCCCTCCAAAAAGGCTCATATTGATTTGAGATGGGGTGCTCCTCATGAGTATAAAGGAGCTGATAATATTCACAGAAAGCTTCCTCCATTGCCGGTCTCTCAGTAACGCTATCTCCTCCCTCTTTTTTGATTTCTGCTATGTTTCTATCCCCATCCTGACTTTGTAGTTGCCATGCCAATAACTTTCCCCCTCCATCACTAACAAAATATTGCCCACTGAGTTAACAGTATTGTCCTCTCAGTTTTCTCACTGGGCAGACTATTATTCTTTCATTTTAACATCTGAACCCTTTCGTAAAGAACACTGGAGGAGTTAACCATACCACCTCTCTCTCTCTCCATTTACTGTATTTTAGTTTCCAGTGCCCCCAAGTCAGCCTCCTGCACTCTGCATTGGTGGATGGCATATGAGATCATGGGGCCCCATACTACTGCCTTCAACACCTCTCACCACATGACATGTGTGTTTCCCTTTTGTTATTAAGATGCAGATCCTCTGCCACATTGTTTTACCACAGTACTGTACTCAGGTTGCTTGAGCAGTATTGTAGCTAGTTACCAGATCCTTGGGGATGTTAGAGCTTCTCACATTAGCAGTGAGAGGTGCACAGGACCATGATCTGTGATCAGCAGAAGTTCATAGGATGTTCATCAACCATACTCAGAAGTTAGGTAGACATGAGAAGCCCTTCAGTTCTTGCATATAAGGAATAAGCATGTGAAAAAAAAAAACTATATACTCTTCCTGAGGGGTTTTCATGCCTCCAGCTGAATGAGACAGTATAGGTGCCCATTGGATCCATCAATGCTGTAGCATTCTGAGACATGGTGACTGGGGCCAGGTAATATCTGTCTAATACTGTGTCCACTATGCAGTTGAAACCATCCGCCAGCACCCATGGTCCTTCAAAGATAAAGGTATATAGACAAAGGTATAGTCAGATTTAATATACTTATGAGTTTTGTTTCCTAAACTAAACCAGTGGCTATGACTATATTATTAGAAATATAAAAAGGGTAATGTTTTAGCATCTAAGTTACAAATATTTGGTGCCTGTATTAGTGTCTGGTGGGAGTAGAATTTTAAATAGTGTAACCACCCGGTCCCTTGGGGTTACTAGAATCCTATCAGTGTCAGTGCTAGGCAGGGAAGACAGCTGGTGAATAACTGGTTAAATGGGTTTTTCAGCTACTCACTTTTTGTTTACTTGGTCTCAGCTGAGAGATCAA
This sequence comes from Neoceratodus forsteri, assembly GCA_016271365.2. Classification (NCBI taxonomy): domain Eukaryota; kingdom Metazoa; phylum Chordata; order Ceratodontiformes; family Ceratodontidae; genus Neoceratodus; species Neoceratodus forsteri. Next base: position 741,904,057 of record CM028133.1, on the reverse strand, counting down.
TCAATCAATCAAAGTCTTTATTTAACCAGGTGAGCATCATTGAGCAAGCTGTTTTTCGAGATGGAACTGGACATTAATTAGTAAGACATTATAGGACATAGAGGTCACACCAGTACCAGTCAATGAGAGTTGAGCTGGTGACAGGACAGTTAGCAATATACAAACAGTAAAGGAAGAAAGTATATGGCAACATAACAGCAAACAGCCAAGAAAAGAAAAATTATATGCATATCAGTAGCATAAACAATATTTACATATAAATCCTGAAACTGAGCAGGAGTAATCATAGATGGACACATGATAGTTGTTGGTATATGGCAACATAAACATCAAACAGCAATCAAAGGTAAAAGCATTTCAGTAGGAACAGACAATAGTAACACATTAGGCCTGGCACTGAGCACGGGTAAGCATGGGTGGATATATATATAAATATTTGGAATAAGGTAAATGTGGAGTGGCAAGGGGAGTGGGATAGGGAGAAGGGATGATTATACAGATGTAGGTTAGGTGGGGATGGGGAGATGATAGGAGTGACATGCTCACTGAAGTGAGGCAACCCCAAATGGGACCACAGGGGGGCCAAAAATTGCAACATAATAAAACACATATGTACTCCACGGTGAAGGTAAATAGGTTGTTTAATAATGCAAGGTCTGCATATATGGGGTAGTGAGGGTCGTTTAATGGCAAGTTTTCCTATGGTGGGGGCAACACTCACCACCCCAGAACTAATATGACAGGTTAGGGTGGTACACTGGGAACGGGTAGGAAGGGTTGGGTGGTCAAGATAGTAAAAGGGCAGCAATGGAAGACTTAAAAGAGGGAAGATGTCTCTTCTGCAGGGTTGAGTATCTCTTAAGGACACAGTACCCTTGGAAAGTAAGTGCTGAAGCAAGGAATTGGAGAAGGCAGAATGGTAAGAGGACAATAATGGAAGAATTTTGATACTAGGCACAAGGCTAGGCTTAAGGAGAACACCAATAACTGGACAAGAGGCAGGTATTAGTTTAAACAGTTACAGGATTCCTTGAAGGAGTGATCAAAACTATATTTGAATGCTGCTAAGCTGCTAGAGCTGAACAGTTTCAGAGTTTTTTGTAATTTATTCCATAGCAATGGTAGCATACAGCTTATGGCAGACTGGCCAAACCAGGATCTGACCTTGGGCACAGTCAGAGAAATATTTTGGGCACTTCTCAGCCCGTACTTGGATACGATGCTCAGTGGTAGACAATCTGAGATATAAGAGGGTGACCTCTGACTGATGGCACTACAGGTCCAAAAGGCAGCATTTCTCTGCCATCTATAGTTTAGGGAAGACCAACCCACAGCTGTATATAGAGAGCAATGGTGAGTCGAGTAAGGGAGATCAGTGATGAACCTTAGGGCTCGATGGCAGAGCGTGTCAAGTTTAGTTAGCTGGGTGGTGGGACCTTGACTATATAGAAAGTCTGCATAGTCAGTCAAGGAAAGGAAGGTGACTTGCACTAGTCTCTTCTTCGCATCCTTGGTGAGAAAGTGCTTAATCCTGTAAAAAAGATCAAGTCTCTGTCTGAGTTTTTTCAACAGCTCTTCAATATGATCAGTAAATGTAAGTTTGTGGTTGATCCAGATCCCTAGATATATAAATTTGTCTACGAATTTCAAGGGCTTAGCAAGCAGGGTGGTAATCTGTGGAAATGTTCCATTTGTTGATGGATTTGTTGCATAAACAAAGGGTGAAAAAAGCATAACCTTCATTTTTTTGGCATTTAGAAGTAGTTTCTGATTTAGGAGACATAGTTGCAATTGATTGAATTCCTGCTGTAGATTACTACAGGCTGCTCCATGGGTAGGACTGCTGATATAAAGCACAGAATCATCAGCAAAGAGGTGAATAGTAATGTCTTTGATAGTAGCATCAATCCTGTTGATGTAAATTGTGAAAAGCAGGGGACCCAATATAGACCCTTGTGGTACACCTCTCAAAAGTGGTTTTAGCTGTGATAGTTCCCCTTCTACTTTTATCTGTTGGAATCGGACAGTGAGGTAATTAGAGAACCATTTCAGTGACAGGGGGTCCAGTCCGATGTTCTGGAGGGAAGACAGAAGCAAGCCATGGCCGACCATGTTGAAGGCCTTGCTTAGGTGTAAGAAGACCACACATAGTTCTTTGGATCCAATTCACACTGCCAGTCATCCATCACCTTTGCTAATGCTGAGATGGTGCTGTGCTGTGGTCTGAAGCCTGATTGTAAAGGATTAAGCAGGTTTAAATTTTCTAAATAGCTCCTAAACTGAGAACTCACTAGTTTCTCCAACAATTTAGACAGGGTGGGAAGCAGGGAGATGGGCCTATAGTTATTTAGATCACTGGGATCTCTGAATTTGAACAGAGGGACCACATTGGGCCGTTTTCCATATAGGAGGGATATTTCCTTGTGAGAGTGATAGATTAAAGAGGAGCATGATTGGCACTGCCAGGACATGAATACTGTTCTTCAGGAAAAAAGGAAAAGTGATTATGTCATTTAGAACTCTTGCAGCAGCATAAACCACAGCATCTGGCTATGAGTGGGAAGCTTTAGAATCTTGAGTTAGTCTGTTAGAGTGTTCAGCCAGAGTCTGTAGTGAGCAGCTGGAGGAGAGAGAGCTGCAGTGTGTGCTCTGTGAGGAGACCCTATGTTCTCATCCTAGTGCTGAGAGACATCTGTTGCCAAGAGAAGCGATGGAAACTGTTGCCTAGAGCAGGAGTTCCTGATGTTTCATCCCTGGAGAGATGGAAAAGACTGCCTGAATGGATCTGAGGGCAATCCCCTATTTGATCCAGGACTCTGAAGCTGTCTGTTTTGTTTTCCAACTGTGAGTACTCTAACTTTGTGATTCCCAGAGGAAAGTACCTGTTTTGGGGGTGTTCTATCTTATAAAGGGAATTATACACCAATTCTGTGCTTAGTGGAGACTGTTTTCATGTTTTAAAGTTGGCTGACAAATGTTGGATCCCCAGAGAGACTTGACACATTGTTCAGGATGTTAGTTCTACACTCAGAAGTAGTGTTTTCTTGTGCAGGATGTTACAATCATCCCAAGGTGTATATTTTTAACTGTTGTATCCAATGTTTTGAGTTGTAAATCTAAACAAAATCACTGCGTATGGATGTGGAAATAAAAGGTGGGCAGTCCTCATCTGGAGTGACCAGTCCAGCACTACAGGTTCTGTAAGGGTACCTGGTTATTCAGGACATGGTGGCCAATGCCTGAAGAGAAAGTGTACCCCCTGGTGTGGGTTGTGCTAATTTTGAGCATTAGTGTGCTCTGTTGTGAGCAGTTGCCACATTGCCGAAATGTTAAATCCCATGAAACATACTGTAGAAACATAGAAATTGTCAGCAGATAAGAACTGCTAGGCCCATCCAGTCTGCCCGTAGGCCCTATACATTGCATGTGGCCACTGACCCTATGTAATCAATGGTTTGTCATCACTCCCTCCCTCCCCTCTCAGGCTTCCTTTGTGCCTATCCCAAGCATGTTTAAACCCCTCCACTGTGCTTGCCCCCACTACTTTCTGTGGCAGACTATTCCATGTGTTGACCACCCTTTCTGTATAGAAAAACTTCTTCACATTACCTCTTAATCAACACCTTCCAATTTCATATTGTACCCTCTTGTTCTAGTACTTTTTCTACATTGGAAAAGCTCCCCCGCCTGCACCTTGTTTATGCCGTTAAGATACTTGGAAGTTTCAATCATGTGCCCCCACTGTCTCCTCTCCTCCAGTGAGTACATATTGAGGTCCCTTAGTCTCTCTTTATATGTTTTGTGGTGTAAGCCCTGCACCATCTTTGTTGCCCTTCTCTGAATAGTTTCCACCTTATCTATGTCATTGCACAGGTGTGGTCTCCAGAATTGCACACAGTACTCTAGGTGAGGCCTTACCAATGTTTTATACAATGGCATCACCACCTCCCACCTCCTGCTACTGATACCTCTGCCTATGCACACCAGCACACCACTGGCCCTCCCTGCTGCCTTTGTACACTGCTTTGATACCTTAAGGTCATCAGAGATGATAACACCTATGTCCCGTTCCTCCTTGGTGACATTCAGCTCCCCCCAACCTGTAGCTTTCTCCAGGATTCCTTCTACCCAGGTGCATTATTTTGCACTTCTCTACATTGAACCTCTGTTGCCATATCTCTGACCATCTTTCAAACTTCTCCAGGTCCCTCTTCATTTGCTGCATCCCTTCTGGAATAGTCACCTTGTTGCAGATCTTGGTGTCATCTGCAAACAGGCAGACCTTTCCTTCCAGCCCCTGTGAAATGTCATCAATGAAGGTTAGTCCTAGTACTGATCCCTGTGGTACCCCACCGGTCACCCCCATCTCCCCATATTGTACCCCATTTACCACAACCCTCTGTCTCTTGTCTGTTAACCAGTTCCTAACCCAGTTTACCACCTTGTTTCCCATGCCCAGACTACCCATCTTGTTAATCAGCCTTCTATGTGGGACGGTGTCAAAGACTTTACTGAAATCCAGGTAGGCGATGTCTACTGCCCCTCTCTGATTAAGTTCCCTTGTTATTCAATCAAAAAAAAAATGGTTACATTTGTTTGACATAACCTTCCTGCTGTGAATCCATGTTGCCTCAGATCCTGCACATCCCTCGATTTCAAATGTGTCACTATCCTTTCTTTCAACAGTGTCTCCATGATATTTCCCACCACTGAGGTGAGACTGACTGAACTGTAGTTCCCCACCTCCTCCCTACTGCCACTCTTGTGCAGTGGGACTACATGTGCCCTTCTCCAGTCCTCTGGAATGACACCTGTGTTGAGTGATTCTGTGAACAGGGCCACCAGAGGTGCTGCTAGTTCCCTTCGCAGCTCCTTTAATATCCTCAGGTGTAGGCCGTCTGGCCCCATGGCCTTATCCACCTTCAGCTTTGTGAGTTCTTCCCGAACTCTCTCCATTGTGAATGGACTGATGTTCACTTCTCCCTCCCCATTGCCTCTGCAACCCAACTGTGGTCTTTGATCTGCCCCGTCCTTAGTGAATACTGAGCAGAAGTATTTGTTCAGTATTTCTGCCTTGTCCAGATGCGCCTTCTTACATTCTTCCTTCTCCCCTTTAGGTCTCACAATCCCCCACCCCTCGGTTTTTTCTTCTTTCATTAATGTACCTATAAAATGCCTTATCCCCTTTGTTTACAGATGGTGCTAAGCTCTCTTCTGTCTGTGCCTTTGCCCTCCTAACAGCCTTTCCTCTTTCCTGCTTCCCTTAGACATTCAAGGTACACCTCCCTGTCTTCCTCCCTTTAGCTCTTCTTATATTTCCTGAAACTCAGCTTTTTAGCCCTGACTTTGTCCCTCACCTCTTTGGAGAACCATAGTGGTTTCTTTCTTCTTTTCCCTTTGGTCACTATCCTAACTCATTGGTTTGTTATATCCACTATGGCTCTTTCTTCAATTTCTCCAATTGCTTTTGCACACCCTCTACTATCTCTCCCTTCTCCAGGACTGCTTGTATACATCTACCAATTTCGGTGAAATCTGCCCTCCTGAAATCTAATACTCTTGCCCTTGTATGGCTTGATTGAGTACATGTCTCCATACTGAACCACACCATGTGGTGGTCACTGCACCCCAGCTGCCCTTCCACCTGTATTTCTTTGACTCTGTACCCACTGGTCCATACCAGGTCCAGAATTGACTTGTCCCTGGTTGGCTCATGCACCAGCTGCCTGAATCCAGCCCCCTGCAGGGATACTAGGATGGCTGTGCTTCTGGCTGAAATGGCCATCTGGGTGGCCAAATTTACGTCCGGCATATTGAAATTCCCCAGTAGCAGGATTTTGCCTTAGTTGCCATGTCGTGTATGTTCTCCACTGGTTCCCTGTCTACTTCCTCCCTCTGTGCTGGAGGTCTGTAGATCACCACAGTGTATACTGCTGATCCATTCTCTGGCTCCAGGGTGACCCACATTGCCTCAGCCTCCCCCGTCTTCCCTGAACTTCTGTAGCCTTTATACCATCTCTGATACACAGGGCCACCCCCCCACCCTTTTTACCCTCTCTGTCCCTCCTGAACAATCTATAACCTTGTACATTGACTTCCCAGACATGATTAGCAGAGTACCATGTCTCTGTTATTGCTGCTATTTCAAGGTCTGCATCTGCCAACAAGGCCTCCAAGTCTGGAACCTTATTTCCTAGACTACGGGCATTTGTTAACATGATCTTCCATGTTTTACAGTCTGCCCTCCCTCTGCTCTTGTATTCCCTATACTGCATCTTCCCCCACCCCAGCTTCTTTTCCTATGTGCTCCTGCCACTTCTATATTACTCATTATATATTTTTCACCTGCCTGCCCCTCCATACCTATTTTCGCTGTTCATGTAGTCAGCTTATGTTCCTGCATATTCCCATGGGAGGGGGTGTTCCTAAGCCTTCTAGCTCTCCCCCTTGGCCATTTTAAATGCTCACAGCTGAAGCATTTAAACTTTTCACAAAGGACCAAGGTCCCCTTCTTGGACAGATGCAGGCCATCCTCCTTATATAAGCTTGCATCTGCCCAGGTCAGGCCCCAGTCTCCTATGAAGCCAAAACCCTCCCTTCCACACCAGTACTTTAACCAGGAGTTGAAGGTATGGATGTGGAGTGCCCTAGCTTCCCATGCCCTGGACAGGTAGCATCTCTGAGAATGAAACAGAGAGTGCTATCTGTTTCAGATTTTCCCTGAGCTTCCTGAAATCATTCTGGACTCTGGCTAACTCCACCCTTCTCCTGGCCAGGTCATTGGTTTCCAGGTGGACAATGACATCCAGTTACTCCCTGCTAGCTATTGCCATTGCAATTCTATGGATCCGCTTCCCATCCCTCAATGCAGCACTTCCTGGAAGGCACTTGACCTCTCTCTCTCCCCTGCTTGGTGACCCTAACTCCACTCCCTGGACAATAGAGTTCCCCACTAGGAGAAGCTTCCCCCTTCTCTGGGTTTCCCTGCTTCCCTTCCCAAGGGCTCCATCCTGAAGGACCCTCTCACCCTCTCACCCTCTCACCCTCTCTGGATGCAGCCTTTGGTTCCTGATTGGGGCTTTTCTGTTCCTCAAAAACAGTGTAGGAGTTAGTAAGCTGGACCAGTTGGGGGATGTGCTTTGAACCCCCCTCCCTCACCCTGCCTGAGAACACCGTAGTCCAATTTCTACCCATCCCTGGCATCCTTTGTGGTAAAGGTTGTGAACCCGGTGGTCTCTGGGTGGGGGTGGATGCCACCTTTAGCTTGGCCAACTCTGCTTGGAGACAGGCAACCTCCTCCCTCAGCCCAGAGAGGTGCCTGCAGATAGGGTAGCATCACAGCAGCCAGAATGTTTCCATGAAGACCACCACTCCACAATCACTGCACTGCACCACTCCCATCATATCTGATTCCCTCCTCAATCAACTGCCTACTTAAGATGGCTATTTGATATACCCCAAATATATGTTTTAGTTCTGTTGTGTTCTGTTATGCATCCTCTCTTTACTTCTTCCTATATGCCATATGGTAAATGTGCTCAGTTGTGGACAGTGCCACTAAATGAAATGTGTATTCAGCTGAGGCCATTGTCACTGAAGAGTATTCAAGGTCCTATGACATATGGGATATGTAGGCTTTCTGTCCAATACAGATTTCCCTTGTTCTGCTACTGCCTTGTGCCACAATGTGCAAACCTTGGGGGTACACCTTTTCTTTAGTGTACCATCTTTGGCATAAAATCACACTCTAGAACCCAAACCTAGTGTGGACAGTCATGTTACTGCTTCCTGTGTGGAATTACTGGGTATCCTTCCTGAAGTAATCTGTAGATCCTTAGCATAGCCCTATCAAAAAGTTCTCTCCGCTGGACCTGGGTTTGTTTGGTCATTTGTAGTTTTGCTTATGTACACCCCAACCCTTTCTGACTTCTAGAAATAATAAGCCTGGTATGCATCACCAAAGCAAGGGATGGTACTAATTGTCTGAAGTAATTTGGGTGCCCAGTCAAGGGTGCCAAAGGATAGCTCACTGTGCAAAGTAGCAGGGAGGTTTGTGTGGTTACAATACAATAGCAAAACAGTATGTTTTAACCCCCTTTTTTATTTTATATTTTAGCATCCACAAAAATAGCCCAGAAACAATCATGAAGGGTTTGTTGCTAAATATGGTGGGGCTGGTGATGGGATTAGCCTGTCTTGTTCAATTGGGTGTTCCTGTTAGGTCTGATGCCCCAGTAGTAAGATTTTGTGTACTTCATTATCCATCCCAGGGTAGCTTAAATCAACAATGAACACACAGGTTAGCCACATGGAGAAATCTCTTTAATTTGATTAGACATGAGCTCCAAATAATTCAAATAAGAGCACAGTCTAGGAATTACTTTTTACCCAGTCAGGTGTTTTGGATATCTTTGGTTCTCTGTGGGTATATTGAGTTGAACCCAGGTCCAAGAGGGGAGTCCATTAAACTGGTCTTAGATAATGCAAGAAGCTTAGTGAAGAAAATGGACTTGTTTAGGACCTGGGCTCCTCTGGAAAAATGTGTTATTATGTTAACAAAAACATCGCTTAAACAGGAGAGTCACCAAAGAGAAACTGAACTTGGACAATTTTACCATCATAGACAAGCATGGGGGTCATAGGGTGGAGAAATTTTAATGTACATCAGATACTGACTTGGACATTCAAAAATCTTAATTTCAGGAAAGGCAGAAGGAATTGAATGTTTATTAATTGATATACAGTCTCTAAATCTGATTATAGGAGCTGTTTACTCCCCACCCAAAGTAAACACTACCTATGTTTTTTGCTGTTAAATTTTTTTATTATTTCAATTTCTTTACAATAATGATACCCCTTATTCTAAACAGGATTTTACCAATGAGTTGTTGGTTACATATACAACTCAACAAAGGAGCAGAAAAAGAGGCAATGTTACATATGACCTGTACTTACCCCACTATATATGATTCTTATCCTAAAGTAATGGAGAGGCAAGGCTTCCATGCTCCACACTCATACCTCATGACAAGGGAAAAAATTGTTATATGTCTCGGGTGCTATCCAGGCTTCTGGCACCCTAGTTAAAGAAACAAACAAACACAAAGAATCACTATTCTATATATTATTAGGTACATTGCATATGAGTAAGGAGGCATTGTATTGCGCCCTATACATGCAGCCCTGGTTAGCCAAGTTTGACAGTTCCGTTTACCTAGTCCTGTTACCTTAGTCGAGATCCTGGTTGTACAATTCAACCCACACCAGTCTTAGGGGTAGCATATCTAACAAAGGGGGGTCCAACACTCCTCATATACTGCAAGGGAGTTACTGATCAAGTGGGAGAGTTTGTCCATAGTATTAATGTGAACCATGGAGGCGAGGAGTTCTTGAGTACTAGGTATCAGTGTGGTCTGCCATCTACATACAAGAAGCCTCTTCGCCTGCATGGCCCACAGGGCTAACCAATGGTGTTCCAGTTTCTTTAAATGGGGAGCTTCTGACTTCATACCCAATAGAAGCAAGGAGGGGGACTGAGGAATACACTTTTTTAACACTTTGGCCCCTACTTCACAAATGTTATCCCACACTGGTTGTATCATTGGGCGTGATCAAAGAATATGAACCAGGTCCCCAGAGTGGGAGTTACATCTCCAACATAGATTGGACTTTATCACCCCAGCCTTCTGTAACACTACCGGTGTGTGGTACCAGGAGTGTAGAATTTTATTTTGTATTAACTTACTTCTCACATCTGTAAAATGTTTTTTGAGCCCCCTTCCAGCATTCCTTCCATTGTGCATCAGTAATTTCCAATTTTAAAGCCTTTTCCCATTTCTGTTTAGACTTTTCACTTTGGCAGGGTATTAATTCCCGGAGAGCATTGTAGATTGAGCTGGCCAGCCCTTTTTTTTTTGTTATCTAGGAAGGCGTACTTAAGGTGTCTCTTTTTGCCACCTGGGTCAGATGTCTTTGGGCCGCACTACGTATTTGTAAATACTTCCAAAAATTGGAGGTCGGAATTGACCATCTGACCTGCAGGTTAGCAAACGAGTCCACTACCAGGGAGGTCGGGACTAGTATATCTTCCAACCTGGTAATGACCTTTTCTACCCAGCTCTTCCAGTACACAGTTTTTTTATCTATACACACAGGTTTCCGTTTCCTCATAGCAGAGTTAATTTAATAGGCGCCAAGTCTACCTTCAACTTCCTCCTTACTATCTCCCAACATTGCAAAGCGGCCCCTATCGTGGGATGATTCTTTAAATTTATTGGGGGATTATTATAGATAAGCAATGACAGAGAGACTTTTTGACTTACAGCATGCTATATGTCCACCCATTGTGGCTGAGGGGAGGAACCTAATCCTAACCAGCGTATTGACTGTGTCAAATGAAAGGACCACTTATAACCTGTAAACCAGGGAAGACACCACCCCCCTACATTCCAGTGTGCCCAAAGCTTATTCCTACTATACCTGGGGGTTTTACATTCCCATAGAAAACTCCCTATTGCCTTATCTATCTTCTGAATCCAGACTTGTGGTAATACAAGAGGGATATGTGCTAGGAGATAAAAACATTTGGGGGGGCTAAGATCATCTTAATAGCGGCTATTTTGCCCACAAGTTTAGATGAAGTTTGGTCCACCTGGACATATCTTCTTGTATTTCCACCAAAAGAGGGCGGAGATTATATTTCCATAGTTTCGAGAGATCAGCAGAGAAACGAATACCTAAATATGTGATATTTTCCCTGGCCCACTTCAAGTCCATGTCCCCTAATACCGAAGGTTGACATCTAGAGTTAAGAGGGAGAACTTCAGTTTTGGTGGCATTTAATCGAAGTCCAGAAATTCCCTTAAAGTGACACCGGATAGCAAGTATGGAGGGTAACGCCTCATCTGCATCTGCTACTAGGACCAGGAGGTCATCAGCATATAAAAGGGTGGTATATTCTGTGTTTCCAGCCACTATCCCTTTTATAGATTGACTGCCCCGAAGGTGAGCCGCTAAGGGCTCTACAGCCAACACAAATAGAAGGGGGGAGAGAGGACAACTTGCCTAGTACCACGCGCCAACTTGAAGGGTGGAGATAAGGTAGAGTTGGTCAGTAGTCTGGCCATTGGGGAAGTGTACAGGGCTTTTACCCAGGATTGAAAGTGGGGCCTATTCCCAGCTTACCCAATACCTCATGGAGATAATCCCACTCCAGGGAATCGAATGCCTTTTCGAAATCTATAGCTACCGCTGCCACTGGGGTGTGTAGTTGAGATGCGATATAGACCAAATTGGTTAAGGTTCTAAGATGATCTGCACTGTACCTACCAGGGACAAAACCTACTTGAGAGGGGTGTATTAACTGTGGTAACAGGGAACCCAGTCTTAGTGCTAGTGCTTTGGTAAATATTTTACTATCTACATTTAAGAGTGAGATCGGGCGACAGCTACCAGGGGGGAAGTGGGATCTTTCCCTTTTTGGGCAATATGGTGATAACCGCTTCACGTAACATGGGCAGAAATATCCCTTGCATCTCTGCCTCAGCATAAACTTGTTGAAGTATTGGAGTAATAATGTCTGCTAAAGCCTGCCAGAATGCCACTGAGTAGCCATCCCCCCTGGGGCTTTCCCTGGTTTGAGAGAGAGTAAAGCCTTTTTTATTTCTTCTATAGTTAACGGGGGCATCCAGTAGCTGGGCCGGCTGTGAGGTTATAGAAGAGAGTTCCATTGTTTGTAGAAAATCCTGAATTACCTGGGGGTCTGCCTGTCTGGATGAAGCATACAGGGATTGATAGTATTCTGCCATGACTGCATTTAACTCTCCACTCTTAGTGCACATCAATCCTGCAGTATCTCTCAGCCCAGCTATATATCGGTCCATTTGCTGTTTCCTTAACCTATATGCTAACACCTTCCCCCCTTTCTCTCCCCCTTCCCAGTATTTGTGCTTCAATCTCAGTATTGATAATTCAGTCCTCCTTGATAAAAGAGAATTTATCTCCATTTCAAGACCTACTAACTTTCTATGAAGAAAATCATGCCCTGCTTTCCCTTTTTGCTCCTTATGCTGTATCTGTACTTCTTTGAGCTCTTCTTCTAAGTTCTTTAATTTTGTTCCCTGTTTCTCCTTCTTGCCCCTGCATAGGCAATAATCCCACCTCTCATGGTGGCTTTAAAAGCTTCCCACCTGACCCCAGCTGTGGTATCCTGTGCTGGGTTTTCCAAAAAAAATTTCTGAGCCTCCTCCTTAGCCCATTCTAGGAACTTTACATCCTTTATTAACAAGGGGTCTAACCTCCAAGATGTTGAGATGAGGGGGAAAGGGGCCCCATGTTACAGACAAATGCACTGGGACATGATCCGATATTATAATAGGAAGTATATTAGACTCCCTAGCTGCCTGTGGAATCTGTGGGGATGTTAAGAAAAAATCAATACGGCTATAGGAGTTATGTACCGATGAATAAAATGAATAATTTTTCCCCATTGGATTCAATGTCCACCAAATATCTGTCAGGCCTTGGTCACCCATCCAGTTTATCAGGGCTCTCCTACCCTTCCCATGAGCGGCGTCTTCCTTTTTAGGAGTTTTGTCCACCATGGGGTCTGGCACTAAATTGAAATCCCCTCCAAAAATGGTGGGCATATTATTTTTGTTCATGTCTAAAAGCACTTGGGAGGTTTGGTGGAAAAAGGCTGCATCGTCCTCATTTGGCCCATAAATGTTCCCCAGTACTATAGGCCCCGTGGGAGTCTGAAATGTACCTATCACCCATCTGCCCTGCGGGTCCGCCCTAGAAGTAGTAAGAGACCAGTGTAGCTGCTTATGTATTAAAATAGCTACTCCTCACTTTTTTGTAGCAGCTGAGGCATGGATCTCAATACCCACCCAGTCCCTTTTAAGTAACCCATGGCCCTTCCCATCAAGTTTGGTCTCCTGGAGCAAAACCACTTGGACTTTAATCTTTTTCAGATATGACATTACCTTCTTCCTCTTCACCGGCGTATTCATACCCCTCACATTCCAAGTGATACAGGTCAGTTCAGCCATATTCATAACCCTTGAAAAGCAATGAAATGTGAAACGCCAGGTTTGAATCGCCAGTGAAGATGGGAGGGCACCACCTTGTCACATACCAGTACCCATGGCCCTGCCCAGATTGGGGTTCCAGACCTTGTGACATTATTAATCCCCCTTTACCTTGTACAACCAGTTTACCAATATTTTTGTACGTACCCCTGACCATCCTTGACACCCAGGTTATGCTGTAAACCATGTCAAATAAGTACCAACCTAAAATTCTAAACACAATCACACAAAACAACCACACATTGAACCTATTTACATGTTGCACTTCTGTGCTCCATTGGAGCCATCCTGCGTATAGGATCATTTGCCTCCCAAGGAGAGGCCTGATCTGCAGAATAGTTCCCTGGGACGTAGCAGTCTGGGCATAACTCGACCCAGCGCTACCCTGCATATCAAAGATCATAGCAGTCGAAAGAAAAAATTGGGGGAAGCTGCGTGCCAAGATGTACCTCCAGGATCCAGACTGCATCCTTTAAATACTTTCTACAGCCGAGCAGTCGGTCAACTATTACACCACCAGGCAAGGGTTATCCAATATGGGGAAATTCCATCTGCACACTCCATGGTGTTGTATCCCTTCCCTTAGCATTATTGAGATATCTACAATGTGTCACACAGAGAGGGCCCTTAAAAGAACCTCGGCCAAGAATCCCCTAAGCGTGTCTTATAACCCACCCGGCTACCAGCCCTTGTACCAGTCATAACCTGGATATATCTTCCAAGCCCAGCCATGTAACATCGGCTGACTGGTCTTCCGTCTTAAGATACCTGGGCTCTTGTACCTCCCGTCCCCCACCACCGTAGAATACAAAAGCACCTATACAATGCTTCACATTGCCTCTAACATATCCCAAATTCAGTTTGCATACACAGCTTATATTTCATTTAGTTACTGCCCCTGCCCACCCCCATATGAATCACCCACAGAGAGTTGACTCCAGCCCTGAGATCAGTATGCCCTGGAGGGGTCAAAGTCTCAGTGTCTCGTGATCTCATGGGCCTAAATTTTAATCAAGCCATAGGCAGCACCCCAACCCAGGTAATAGCCACTCTAGCCAGATACCTCCTACTGCCCAATACTTAAACAGAGACATTACTTATCTAATTAGCATCCAAGGTTACTGCTCCTCTCATGAACTCTGATGATTCGATGTCGATGCTTCAACGGCCTGGTCTCCTTTGTGGCCTTCGGATGCTGCACCTGGGGAGTGCTGCTCCTTCTGTGGCTCCTCATCGCTGTTACCCTCCAAACCCACCTTATTTCCTGTAATACAGCTGACCTGGGGATCTTCTTTTGCCCTGGAGATTTCTTCCTCAAGGTGTGCCTTGGGAGGAGGAGAGGGGAGATCTCAGTACTTCATAGGGCTTACGTGTCATGTAGTGCACCAGGGCAGTACTTTCACCGCATTGTTCCACCCGATCTGCTGTTTCAATATTCAAGCTGGTTCTGATGTGGGGGTGATCTCTTCACCTATGATTATCTCTTGCTGTTCTCTTTCTACTCCAGTGAGGGAGACCAGTGGCTAATTCAGACTGCATTTCAGGATCTATCACCATCTCTTCTAGTTCTGAGGGGTCTGGGCAAGTGGTGAGACTAGACGGTTCACCTAGGTGCTTATTCAAGAAGTCCTCCAGGGCTACCGGGGTTTCAAAAAAGAGTGGGATCCCATTGTGTACTATCCGCATGGTGGAGGGGTACCTTAGGGAATATTGAATCCCCAGTTTTTTGCATCTTATGATGTAAAGGAGTGTACTCTCTTCTTTTGCATGACAGCTCCCTGGAAAAGTCCTGATATAATGATATGGGGTGCCCCTGCCAGCTCAGGTGACCCACCTCTCTGGCACACTGTAGCAAAGCCTGCCGTGTGTTAAATGAAAGCAATTTAAACAGAATGGCCCTTGGTTTGCCTCCTTTCACTGGCGTTAGGACAGTAGCTCTATGCACCCTTTCTATCTCTAAACGAAATTCTAAGTGCAGCCTGAGGATCTCAGGGAGGGCTTGTTGAAGGAACAGGGCAGTATCTCCTTTCTCCACACCCTCCGGGAAGTCTATTACCCATAGATTATTCCTTCTACTTCGATTTTCCAAATCGTCAACTTTGGCCATAAGCATGTTAATTTTCCCCTGCTGATCTCTCTTCATTCCTTTAATGACCTCAATTTCAGATTCTTGTGTCGTCATTTTCTGTTCAGATATTACTATTCACCCTGTTAAATGTTTAATTGCTTCTGTAGTTTGATGTGATGCCTCTGTCACTTCATCCATCCTGTGCAGTAACTTTTCAAATAAACTATTGATATATGCCAGATCGAGCCCTGAGCCCGGTGTCTCCGTCATTTTGCAGGCCGCAAGATTGAAAAGGGGGCTTTCTAGTTATTTCGGCTGTCTGTATTTAAAATTCCTTTAAAGTCATGCACCGGAGTTCTTTTAACTTAATACCCAATTCTTTTGATTGGTTTAACTCTTCATAGATGCGCGTTTGTCAGATATAAATGTCCACACACAGCAGCTCGAAAATTTAAGCTGCCATTTGGTTCAACAGCTAAGCCACGCCCCCAACACTACCTATGTTGATACATTTTCACATACTTTAATGGAATATATAGGACAAATAAAAACAATCTTAATTGATTACTTTAATGCTGCTTGGGGATGTCCTAGAGGTCAGGAATTGTAAAACTATATGAGCTGTTTAAATCTGGTTCAGATAATTAATACCCCCACAAGGAAAGGTACACTAACTAGTAAAGGCAATATACTAGATCTAATAGATCTAAGTTTTCTTTCTCCAGAATTAACAGTAGTGGAAGAAAGTGTCTGTTCACCTAATTTATTGGATCACAGTGTACCATTACTGTTGATAAAAATATTATGCCAACAGCTGAAGTACCAAATGCCTATAAGAGATGTTATACAAAATTCAGCAAATTGTCATTTAGGAAATACTTGCAAGGTAGCAATGGTATAGGATATTTCTTATTTCAGATTTAAATTTAGCAGCACAGGAATTCACAACAATGTTTATAAAGGCATGTGATAAATTTGAGCCTTAGAAAAAGTCACTCAAAAATCAAACGATTTACCATGAATAAGTGCAAATATTAAAAAGTTAATCAGAAAAAGGAATTAGATCTGGAAGAAAACAAATAAAACCTTAAACTGTGAAGTATAGGATGACTTCAAAAAAAATAAGAGATTAAGTTATTCAAGAATTTAGGAAATCAAAAGTACTTTATTACAAACAAAAAATTAAAGATACAAAGTATCCAAAGACCTATTGGTCTTTAAAAAAACCTTACAAACTCTGTTAAAAACTTTAACTGAGATACAATTCGTGCAAAATGATATACTACACAAATGTGATAGCTCTGTGGATCTTTTAAACAATTACTTTATAAAGCATTCTGATTTAAAACCAGAAGTTAAAAATTCTATAAAACAGTTGCATAATGTGATACAACATTAAAAACCAGCAGATTCTCAAGATAAATATTTACCTAAGTTTAGATTTAGGACAGTCACTAAAATGGAAATATTAAAAACCATAAATAAACTAAGGATTGACAAAGCCAGTGGTCCAGATAAAATAGAAAATAGACTGCCGTGGACAGATATATTTGTCCAAATTTCCTATACGTTCTAGTTCTGTTGGCAGTGTAAAGGTTAAAAGAAACTGCCTGGAAATATGACCAACTCTTAGAGATATCTTCAATTGGAGTTTAAAAGAGGTGTTGTTTCCACTGAGCTGAAAACTGGCTAAAGTAATCCCAGTTGATAAAGGCGGGGACTCAACGGATGCTTCAAACTATCGTCCACTAGCCCTATTGTCAACAGTTTCTAAGATATTAGAAAAGATTGCTGATGGCCAACTTATGGAGTACCTTGAGAAATAACACAAACAAACTAAATTTCAATCTGGTTTTAGACAGGGCAGGTCCACAACTACTGCATGCATAGACTTCTTCAATCTGGTAGCTACCCCTCTTGGGGATGCGAAGTCCATGGGTGCAGCATACGCACATCCATCAAAAGCATTTGATTTAGTTGAACACAAAACTTTATTATGTAGCTTGGAAAAAATTGGATTTGCCAATGAAACCTGTGGCTGGATTAGATCTTATCTTGATAAGAGGTTTCAGTTTGTTACCCTTAATGGTGAGCAGTCCAAAATTGAGTCTGTGACACAAGGGGTGCCCCAAGGATCTATACTGGGCCCCCTCTTGTTTATAATATACATGATTGATTTACCAAAATACATCAGTCATTCTCAGATTAGACTGTATGCAGATGATACTGTATTGATATCTGTAGGCAAAGACCTTGAGGAGGTAGAACAAAAATTACAAAATTACTTTTTTTAGCTATGTAGGGACATTATTCCTTTCTGGAGTTAATGATAAATGATAAAAAACACAGACCTGGACCCCAATTCTAGAAGGCTGGCACAAGTCACCACCAAACACGACTTGTACCAATCACCATTGTGACATAGACCCTGCACCCTATTCTACAAGGGGTAGGGTCCCCACGTCTAATTCCTGTGACTTGCGACATACAGCCAGGTACGCCAAACAGAGGGCATACCTGTCGAGGATGTTGCAAGCTGCAACCGCAATACTGCACAGCGTAATTGACCCCCCATAATAATAATAATAATAAAGCTTTATTTATATCATGCCTTTCTAAATTCAAGGTGCCTTACAATATTTGACAACATAATAAATAAAATCAATACATAATAATCTGAGCTCCTAAGATCACAATATTAATTAAAATAAATCTTTGTCCACAAATAGGTATTCAGGGCCTTTTTAAATTCCTCCACGGATGCACACTGACAAAGCGGATGGGTTAGAGAATTCCAGAGGGTCAGAGCAGCATACATAAAGGCACGAGTACCCAAAGATTTTAAAGAAACCCTCAGAATCTCTAGCAACCCCTCATCCACCGAACAGAGAGATCACTTAGGGCAGTAGGGAACCAAAAGCTCTTTCAAGTAGTCTGGACCCTGTCCATGTAGGGCTTTGTAAGTCAAAAGACAAATTTTAAAGTTGATCCACCACTGAATTGGCAGCTAGTGTAGATCAAACAGCACCGGCGAAATATGACAGGCATGAGACGTACCTGTCAATAACTGAGCCACAGCATACTGCACCAGCTGCAAGTGGTGGATATCAACCCCAGGAAGCCCTAGCTACAGGGAATTGCAATAATTAAGGCATGGGGACACAAAGGTGTGGACCAACATTGGCAAATCTGCAGGCAGAACAAGGTGCTTAATCCTGGCGATGTTCCTAAAATGGTAAAAGGAAAGTTTGACAATTACCGACATCTGTAAATGAAGTGTCAGCTCACTTTCAAAAATCACCCCCAGGCTCTGCACCCTTTCAGAGGTGGGGAGCTGGACACCTCCAAGAAATAAACCTGAGGGAATACCAACTCCCACCCCCTCTACCCTACGACCCAGGTCCACAACCATTACCTCCATCTTCTCCGAGTTCAACTTCAGCCAGCTTGAATTCATCCAGCACTGGATTTCAGTGAGGCAGCTATTGAAGACTGAGAGAGCTCTATCCTTGTCTGGTGCAAAAGATAGGTAGAGCTGGGTATCATCTGCATAGCAGTGAAACCTCAGCCCATACCTTCTTACAATGTCTCCGAGGGGCAGCATATACACTGCAAACAACATGGGGGACAACACTGAGCCCTGGGGAACTCCACATGACAGAGAGTCTGGGCGCAAAGAATTTATCCCCGACACCACTCTCTGAGTTCTGTCAGTGAGGAAAGATTTAAACTATCTGAGGACTGTACATGACAAGCCACAGATTAACTCCAGGTACGTGAGAAGTACCCCATGGTCCACAGTGCCAAAGGCTAATGAGAGATCAAGAAGAATGAGGATGGAACTATTCTTCTGATCTCTAGCCATCAGGAGATCAATAAGCACCCGAACCAGTGCTGTCTCGGTACTATGCCTCTTTCAAAAACCAGACTGAAGTGGTTCATAGATGTCATGGATGGATAAATGGTTTTCCAATTGGGCAGCCACTATTTTCTCAATAATCTTCCCAATGAAGGGGAGATTAGAGATTGGTCTGTAGTTAGCAAAGCAGCCTGGGTCCAAGGAAGCTTTCTTCAGGAGGGGTGTCACCACCACCTCCTTCAGGGAGCTAGGAAACTCACCCATATCCAAGGAGCAACAGACTATCTGTGCTCGGACAGGGCCAATGATATCAAGACAACCCTTTATCAGGGAAGTCAGGCCTGGATCCAAACTGCAGCAAATAGGGTGCATACTATGGACAATCCTCATGACATCAATGAACTCAGGCCAGTCAAAGGAACTCCAGGAGTGACCAGAGGATGCGACCAAATGCTGATCAGTAGCCTCTCCCATACAGGAAGCAGGCTGGAGCTCTGCCCTGATATGGGCCACCTTATCTGCAAAGAAGCGAACAAGCTCATCACACTCTGTTTGTGAAAATGACCTCGCTACAGAATCCATTTTGCCTCAAGGCATCTTCTGGTTTCCACTACCCCAATATGATGTACCCACTCATTCATCCTCCATTGTTCGCTACCCCCCAAACCCCTCCTCCCCCTCCACACAATCCTCAGCGCTCTACTGCATTGGTAAGTTGACAACTGCAATGGTAAGGGGAAGAACGGGCAGAGGGCGCGAACAGCGGAGGACGTATAGCATACAACCGTGGTGGCAGGCCCTCTACACATATTGAAAACCGCACAGCCACACAACTAAACACAACAAAGCAAAAATATGAACAACCCAAATTAAACCAAATAAAAAATTAAAACAAATTAAATCAAACAAACAAAATAAAAATATCCACATAAATAATATCCAAATAAACAATGTCCAAGAATGTCCAGAAAATGCTGCATATTTGGAACAAGAGAGGCTTTCACACACCCTTAATTCTAGAGCAAAATTAAGAAATGCAAGTCTCGTTATATTCTCGTTAAATCAGCATCTAAAAACAGATGAGGATTTACAAACAAAAGAACCTTTAGAGATAGCAAGAGGGGCTCACATCCCTTTCGTAATCTAGTCTCCAAAAAATTGCTCCCAAGAGACCAGGTCTTCTTCAGTCCTTTCCAGGAAACATGCCAGTACACAGGCCAAGACACCAAAGTCGGGGTCAAGCTAAAGGGGCTGTGCTCAGAAATAGGACCCTGGGAGAGAAGCAATTGTTCCCGCCCCAGAGAAACCTTAGGAACCCCCCAAAAAGGGACCCCCACCATATAGCCCCCAGGAGTTCCCTCTAAAGCACAACCCAAAACTCAGCCATGATCCCTACTCAGGATCCATGGCCCAAAAGGCAGAATGCAATCCCCCCCCACAGGAGTGTAAAACTCACAGGGGTAGCAGGCTGCTTCAGGGGGGGAATCCGTAACCCCAGCCACCCACCAGCCACTGAGGTCCCCCCCACCAACAACCACAGGGGAAAAAGCCTTCCAGATTAAATCCTGCAGCTCCTCCCCAAACAGCCCAAAATCCTGTAAATTGTCCACCCCAAGAGGAAAGGAGCATCTACCTAAAAGTTCAGGGGGAGAAGATGCTTTCTTTCCATCCTCAGTACGCTAAGCAAATAATCTCAGTACATCCAGGTGGAAATCAAAAAATCCTCCTTTTACTGTCCCTGGACTCCAGGCGCTCTCACCGCCCTGATAATAATTCCAGGCAAGCAACAAAAACCCACTTCTTTTTTTTAATTTAGTATGTTTTATTCATTTTTTCCCAGCATCCACAATACACTGTAGGTTACATGGCATAGACACTGTTGTACAAAGACCAAGAACATGTCGTATTAGCCTTATGGTTACATCGGCTAAAATAATCACAATTCTATTCTTATATCTACTAATTAATCCAAATCTAGCTACCTAACTCCCTTCTCCTATTGACCCTTACCCCACTCCCCCCTTTACCACTCCCCATTCCCCTCCAGCAAGTGTGTACATGTTACTTTCAGCATAACTGCAAGGTTAAACTCCACCTACAAGGCAAACGGTCAGCTGATTATAGGCCGTTATGGGTTACATGTAGAAAGCAAAGCCTCTAAGGAGCCCCATCTGGGCTGATATAGGTGGGGTCAATTGTTCATGTACAGAATATGTTTTTCTAATTGCAAAGCCATGAGCATCTCCTTATACCACTCCCTCACCGATAACTGTGTTTCTTCTTTTCCAGTGCCTCATAATGATAAGTTTAGCTACTGCCGAGACTAAGGCAATATGTGCTTTCCTAACTCTGGGAATACCTCTTGGAAACCAATATAATAAGCATATTTCTGCAGTGAAGAGGGAGTCAAGCCAAAGCAATGGATCCAGTAGTTGTTTGATAGACTTTCAAAAGGTCTGGACTACTAAGCAACCCCACAGCATATGATATAGGGAGCCGGGGGCAAGGTACCACCTAGTGTACGTAGGGGAGGGGACAAGTCCCACCTTATGCAGTTTAACCGGTATAAAATATAGGTTATTCATAATGTTAAACTGTATCATTCGTAGTCTATCCTGCTTAACAAATATATAACTGTTCCTCCATGCTCGTCCCCAAGACTCCGCCTCAGGTATGATTGACAACTCTTGAGCCCAGTAACAACAAATCCCCTGAGGTAGACTAATGTCCATAGATTGTAGCTCTTTATAAGTCTTGGACACTGCATGAGGTTCCCAGGCTGCCTGTAAGAGCCTAATCAATTTCTCCATGTGCAATCTGTTTGTATCTCCCCTTCCCACATGATTTATAACTGCCTCCTCAACCTGCTTATATTTAAAGAAAAACGTGACCGGTACTGAGAAATGTACACGGAAAGCCGAGAAGGATATCAATTGATCGTTCTCTGATAAGTCAGCAACCTTCTTATCAGTCAGGAGAGGCCAGAATGTGGGCGAGATGGGTTTACGATCAGTTTGAAAATGGGGGTTACCCACAATGGGTTGTTCCAGGGATACATGCCAATTACATGAAATGAAAGACTGTAGTTGGTGGAGGGCCCGAGCCAACCATCCAATAGGGGTGTTCTTCAGCATGCTGGGTAGCTTCTTAGTGCTGACATAAATCAAAGAGGTGAGAGTACCCAGGTGCTGGGTCATTAATGATTTTTCTATATCCGGCCACAGGGGGTTATAGACCTAGTTCTCATTCTCCCAACCTGCCTTTGACCAGTGGACTACTATACTGAGATGATGGGCACAGTAGTAGGTAAAGAAGGAGGGTAACGCTAAACCACCCTGTCTTTTGGGCCCTGTGAGTTTATTATATGATCACCTAACTTTTTTGCCCCTCCACAGAAAGGCATTTAACATTGACTGGAATTGACCAAACCACTTTTGGGGAAGGTAGCACCCAAGCATCCCCACAGGATTTAAAACCCTGGGTAGGACATTCATTTTTACAATATTAGTTCTCCCCCAAAATGTAAGCGGAAGACTATCCCATCTTTCCAGATCCAATTTGATTACCTTAAGCAGCTCTGTAAGGTTTAGTTTCATCATGGTGGGAAGATCTCTGGCAACCTGAATACCTAAATAGGTAAGGGTGTGTGGTGCCCACTCCAAACTGGTGCTGCTTATGACCGCCTGGGTGGTCCTATCATTCAGGAGGAAGACCTTTGATTTAGATATATTCATCTTGTAGTGGTAAACCTCTGCAAAGGATTTGATCACTTCCAGAAGAGCTGGGATCCCAATTGCTGGCTCCTCAGTATGTATCAACAGATCGTCTGCATGAGCGGACAGCGTATACAGCTGCACTCATAATTTTATACCTCTAATTTGTGGGGAAGCAATTCATTTCTTAATAAGTGGTTCCAAATAAAGATTAAACAAAAGGGGGGATAGGGACATCCCTGCCTGGTCCCTCTCTGCAGCCGAAAAGGACCAGACAGGATGCCATTGCACCAAACCTGTGCAGATGGCGAGGAATACAGGATCTTGACCCATTTAATAAATCCTGTGGGGAGGCCATATTGTGCCATTGCTAAAAATAAGAAGCCCCAGGAGACAATGTAAAAAGCCTTCTCGGCATCCAGGGACACCAACACCGCTGCGGAGTCGGAGTCCCTGGACGCCGAGAGGATATGCATGACCTTCTGCATATGGTCAACGGATGATCTGCCCACCATAAACCTGATTTGTTCCCGCCCAATAAGAGCAGCTAATATTGGGCCTAGCCTGTTAGCCAAAATCTTGGCCAAGATCTTAACATCTGTATTAATCAACAAGATGGGCCTGTAACTGCCAGGCATGAGGGGGTCCTTCCCCGGCTTGGGTATGAGGGTAATCAACGCTTTCAGAAAACTGTCCTCTGACATGCCCTCTGAGTACCAAAAATTAAACACCTCTGTTAATAGGGTGGCAAGTTCTGACACACATGCTTTGTATAGGTTGTTAGAAAGACCATCTGGTCCAGGAGACTTATCCAATGTGAGTTGCTGGATGGCCTGCATGACCTCCTTCACAGTGACCGGATTACCCAATATTTTGGCACTTTGAGGGGTCACTGTCAGTAGCTCTATGGGGGCCAGATAATTGCAAATACTTTGATCTTTACGGTGGCCCACCTGATCAACTGAGTACAGTCTCTGGTAATAGTTCTTTAACTCCTCAACCACTTCTCTGGGTGATGTTATAACTTGACTGCCCACTTTAAGACCAGCAATGAAGCGCGAGGCCTCAACCTGTCTAAGCCTGACAGCTAACAATTTCTCAGCTTTTTCCCCTGCATCCAGATATTTGATCTTAGTACGCTTCAATGACAACTCTACCCTTTGATATATCAGGGCTGAAAACTGGGCCTGTAATCTATGTAGAGCTACCCTTTCTGAGTCAGGGAACTCATTATTAAGGGTGGTCTCTAACCCTCGGATAGCTAAAACTAGATTGTTTTGCTGAGCTTTGTGTAACCTGGATTTGATGGTTGCCAAACGCAGGCACTCCCCTCTCAAGGCACACTTTGTTGCGGCCCAGACCATGTCATTTCTTGTAACCGAACCTCTATTGTTTGTTATAAAGTTGGAAAGAAAATCCCATATCTGCTGCATGGTCTCAGCCTTCTGGAGCAATTGGTTATTCAATCTCCAGACAAAAATCCCTCCTAAATCCTTTCCTCAAATAAAACAGTAGTGAGACAGGTGAATGGTCTGATATGACTCTCTAATGCATCTTGGAGCACACCACATTTGGTAGCAAGTGGGAGCTTAATAAGATAAAATCAATACAGGGTAAAGATTTGTGCGGGGGAGAGTAGAACGTGTATTGGCATTCCATAGAGTGTAACACCCGCCATGCATCGAGGATATTTGCACCACTCATCAGGTCGTGCAGTGCACTCTGCGATGGGGAGGGTCTCCGTCTCCAAGAGTCAGATCTGTCCATCCGCGTGTCTGACACTACATTCCAGTCCCCTCCCAATATAGTTGCTACTGACGGGTTAGTGACCACCATACTCAATAGGTGTATGAAGAACTCAAGGGATTCTCCATTTGGACCATATAATGCACCTATTAGGATTGGTCTAGCCTCGATACTACCCAGCAGGAAAATATATCTCCCATTGGAGTCGTATATCTCATTCTTTAATATAAAGGGGATATTCTTATTTATGAGAATAACCGCTCCCCCGCTATTGTTAGACCTCCCAGCCCCAAAGGCCTGCCCTACCCAGGCTTTGATGAGTAGGTGAGTGTCTTCCCATCTCATATGGGTTTCCTGGAGACATGCAATCCCTGCCCTCAGATGCTGCAAGTGTCTGAGGATAACCCACCTTTTGCCCTTGTCCTGAGCCCCTTTGATGTTCCAGCTGATAATTGATAAGGTTGTATTGGCTACTCATTCCCTACAATTGTATTCATGTCATTATGAGGATCTGCTCCCTTCCATAACCCAAATATGCAGTCGAACCCTGAGAAATACCTTGGCCAGTGGTGTACAGTATCATCCATATTATACACACTTGACACCCTCCCCCCTCCCTCCAGACGCCCCTCCTATTATCTATTCCCTTAATTTCTCCCAATAAACCCACAACTAACATGCAAAACAATTACTTTTATCCCCCTCTTTCACCCCCAGTTCAGAGAACTGCAACACCTAAACAACCGTGGTACGCGATGTCTTCTTACGGAGTGATACGCACCATGTCCCCCCCACCCGCCTCCCCAGCCCCATTGAACAAGCAGTATGCCAAACCCACATACATTTAAATTGGTTAGCTCTCTGAGTAATAAAAAGAAAAACTGGCAGTGTAAATGAACAGATCAAAATGCTCTGAAATTAATAACTAGAAGGCCAGTAGTATCATTTGTTCCATCCTTACAAATCCCTCAAACAGGGAGAAGCAGGAGGAGGAATAAAATGGCCACACTAAAAAGAAAAAGTCAAAAACTAGCAGTTTAAAGTAAGTCTCTGGATGGCAATTGGCACCATTTTCGGTCTCCAGTCACTGCCACTGCAGTCAATATAGTCCCTCACATCTCCGGTCGCAATATCTCGAAGCCAAAAGAAATAGAAACTCCTGAGTGTCCAGCTTATCCCATCAAGTACATGCCAGTCCAAAGACTGGTTCCGGAACAATTCCCTTTGTTTTCTCCCAGTACTGGATGATATTTAGGTCTTAATCTCTTCCCATGGTATAACTTGCAGGATGCTGTCCACTCATTCAAATTGGTTAGCTCTCTTAAGCACAGAAAAAAAAAGAAAGCACCTAACAGTGTTGGTAAACAGAGCAAAACACTCTGAAATGTGTAGCTCAAAGGCCAGTAGTATCACTTTGCTCCATCCTCACGAATCCCTTGAATAGGGAGAAGCTGAAGGAGAAATAAAATGATCGCACCAAAAGGAAAAAAGCAGAAACTGGTAGCTAAAAATAAGTCTCCAGATGGCAATTACCACCGTTTTCAGTCTCATGTCACTGCCACTGCAGTCAGAATAGTCCCTCATATCTCCGGTCACAGTATCTCACAGCTGAAATAAACTGAAATCCCCGAGTGTCCAGCGTGTCCCATAAGGTGCCTGCCCAATCTAAAGTCTGGTTCCAGAACAGTTCCCTTTTTTCTTTTCCCTTGCATTAGACAATATTTAGGCCCAGAACTCTTCCTGTGGCAAAACTCACATGACACTGTCCACTTCTTCTGTGTTCACATCAGATTGATATCCTGTTGATTACATAATAAGCCTCAGTTGTATCTCATTTACAAAAGCCCAGCCACTGCAATCTCTCATTGGTTGCAACCTTGATACCTTCTCTCAGTCCGTTCCCTTGAACAGTTCAGGAAATAATTCTCTGAGCTCCTTCAGAGCCTGTTCCTTAGTTTCCAAAGGGATCCACCGATCCTGATGCTTGATCTGGAGCACTGTGGGGTATCACATTTTGAAGGGTTTTCCCGCTGCAATCAATCTGGACACTATTGGATGCATTTCTTGTCATTTCGCCCTGACTGACTGAGGCAGATCTTGTGCAATCCTGAGCCGATGTCCTTCCCGTAATATTTCTCGCAAGTCTCTAACCTTGGCCAGGATATATTGTTTATCCAGAAAATTAAGCAAGTGACAGATCAGGGGACATGGGGGAGAGTAGGGGGTGGAAGCAGACACAGGGCCCGGTGTGCTCGCTCAATAATATACGTGGCTCCATTCGGAGAAGGGCCTGCTATCTTCTTAAAGAATTTCTGCAAAAATAGAATCGGATTCGAACCTTCTTCTTTTTCAGGCACACCAAATATTAGGAGATTGTTTCTCCTACTCCTCCCCTCAAGGTCTTCTATTTTCTCATCAAGTTTTTTCAGCCTTCTCCCAAACTGCACAATCACCAACTCACTATTGTCTTGTTTTCTCTCTAATGAAAGGAGCTTAGCTTCTGAATCTCCCACTCTTGTAGTCAGGGCTTGCACTGAGTCTTTGATCTGCTGCATATCTTCCGCCATCTCCAAGATGCGTTCTTGGAGAGGTCTCATAACCTCCAGAAATCTTTCCTCTGAGAAAGCAGTAGTAGTAGCTGGAGTTCTGTTGACATTCGACTGCTGGTGCTTAGGCCGCTTCACGGTCTTCTCCTTTTCCAGCGTTGATGGCGGTGAGTGTCTCGGTGCCGTTTTTTTCATAAATACCTCCATTCTGGACAGATAATTGTCCACTGTGAGACTATTGCAACCTTCTGATGTAGGTTGGGCACCCCGCTTGTGTGAAGTAAGTCAGAATTCACTATTTTGTTGAACGGAGGTGCGGAGCTGCAGGAGGTTGCTGCTGCCCTTCACCCTGTCATCACGTGACCACAAAAACCCACTTCTAACATTGATATTCCATGTGCTTCCACCACAATAAGAAGAGGGCAAAGAAGGATTTCACTCACGGACCAAGATCCACAGTCCCAGGGATATGTTGCTAGAAACCACAAGGCTACGAAGTCGCAAATGCCCCTGTGAATTCCAAGGTACTCCACAGCATCCACGATCTCTTTAAAGAGTGCTCTAAAAAGCACTGAGAGACAGACTCACAGGGCTCCGAGGCACAAACTCTTCTCCAAAGTCCTCCGAGTTCAGGGCTTCTCCACAATATCCATGATTTCCTGAGGAAGTGTACTAAGCTCCAAAATTGCAAAACTCCCTTCCAAAATCCACAGACAATCCTGGAGCTGCCCCACAATACCCACGGTTTTCTTTGGGGAATATGTTAAAGGTGCCAAAAAGCTGAAAATTAATACTGGTCACTATCGAGACTGTGATGCCATAATACAAGACTTGCTCCAGCACAAAACGCAGACAAATAAGGAGTCAGAGCGGACAGAGTAAATAAAACACAATCAAAAGAAACTGAAACAAAAACAATTTAAAACATCTTCAGAGCTCAGAGAAATGGACACAACTCAGGCAGCTCACATACACTGCCGCCATCTTGCTCCAAAAGGGGAAAAAAGAAATTAATTTCTGAGCACGTCTATACGGTAAGCGGTCCTACTCAATGTAGTCAGCGGCTGGCCGTGGAGGTGAGAGGTGGGCTGTGCCAGTCACCAGCTGGGGACAGATGGGGAGGTACTGGAGGGAATGGCACAGCTGGGGGGGCCGCTAGACTACCAGGGTTGTGCGGTATTACAAATCATGGCAGTGTTTCGGGGTCTGGGCATGGGCGGGTTGACAGCGCTGCCCTGTGGGGCCATTAGCAATGGAGGGTTTGGGGGCATGGAGTGTGTGGGAAGCCCTGTGGGGCTTCTACTATTCAGGAGTTCGGGGGCAGGGGTTGTGTGATGACCTGCAGGACATGTCCTGTACTGGGGATTGGGGGGCTATGATGAGAAATGCCCTGTGGGGCACCTACAGGGGTATTCTGGGCATGGGGAGAGGGCACATGAATTGCTGCTGGGCTGCTGGTGGGTCTGTAGAACCCCCAGAGGGCTTATGTACAGTTACATCAGCTAAATGTTTTAACTTATGTAGACAGTTCTCCTCCGGGGGTTCTTGTAGAATCCTGACATTGGGGACTTTGTTGCTGCCCTATTGGAATAGGGTTCAACTGCTGCCATAAACCCCCTAGCACCATGTCACAGGGGGTTTAGGGCATAACTGCCGGTGTAACAACACTTTGGTGCAAGTGGCCTGTGACATGTCACAGGCCACATTGTAGAATACCGCATGTTGCAACTGCTGACATGACTTGCTACTTGCACCACTCTTTTTGGTGCAAGTGCAGTTACGCCAGGCATAACTATTCTAGAATCTGGCCCCATGTTATTTGGTCCAGTGGGGAAGAACAAAAGTATTCCAAAAAAAAAAATGACCCAGGAAGGAAAAACTCTTAAACAAACGACAGTTTACAAATACTTAGGAATTTATTTTAATCAGCATTTAACTTTTGAATACCACACAAAATAATTGATAAGGAAAACAAATGTTAAAATAGGAGCAGTGAGACTTATTTCTAATTGTATGACAAAAGAAATGTGTTTAACGATAACAAATCAGTTAATATTATCGCTAATTGACTATCGAAGTCATATTTATAGGCACACTTCAAAAAAGCAATTGCAGAATTTAGATATACTTTATAATAGACTAGTGAGATATGTATTAAAATGTGACTATAGCACCCACCATTGTGTAATGTATATTAATCTTGTCTGGAATCCACTTAGTTTGTGGTCAAAGGGCATTTGGGCTAATCAGGTACAAGGACTACTTAAAAGTGACCCACTTCACAATTTACTGTAGTAGACAAATTACAAAAACCAAAACTTGGTCTAAATTTAAGAAAAAAAGGGAGCTAGGGAACTGATAATCCCAATAGCAAAAAATTGCTTCAGCACTATAACTGTCCAGCATAAGGCTACTTATTGCTGGAATGAACTCACCCCCCCCCCACTTCATGACTTGGAATTATCTTCAGATTACTTTAGAACAGCAATAAAGCAAGAATTAAGCTCCCATTGTGTATGCAATAGGTACATATCATATAAGAAATACTTATCTGCACCTGACATATTATACAAGTGTTTTGTTATGTCCTATGTGTATTTAATATGTTGCAACATGTTATTTATAGTTTATTTTTTGTATTTTGTTATTATTGTAACTATTGGAACATAACAGGTACGCCTTGTAAACAGGGGTTTTTTTTAATCCTAATGGTGATATCTCTGTATAAATAAAATTGTACATACAAGTCAGCCATATACAAAGCCAGCCTATGAAAAAGGGAGGGGTCTTCTATGTTAGGGCCATATATAGACCCCAGAGACAACTGGCTACCATCATTCATTGCAATATGGACCAATGTATCACATCCTCCTGGATAAGTCTTGACCCACTTTGCCTCCCCTGGGAATATAAGTCTTAACAAGACTGCAGCACCTTTGGATTTGGAACTGAAACAGGAGCCCTGCCATCCCCCCACCAGATTGCAGCACTTTGCTCCATTTCCCTTTCAGTAATGTGAGTTTCATACAGTAACAAAACTTCACTCATAAGCTTCCTAACTCTGGTAATTATGCATTTTCATTTTACAACATTTTTTAGCACATTTGCATTCCAGTTTATGACTTTTACTTCATCAGCCATGGTCTTTAATATTCAAATCTTCAATACTGTTATCAAGCTGCTTAACACATGCATTACCTTACATTGAACTCCTCACTGTCTGTGACATAGGAACTGAAATTGTTTTGTTTCTGAACCTGTTCCCCCCCCTCCAACATTTGGCAACTCCCTCCCTATAACTCATTGTGCCACATCACCCTGCAATGTCCTTCACAAAACAGAGGAAACTAATTCCCCCCATACCTTGTCAAATGAAACTCAGCTAGAACCAACTTCCCCTGCAAATGCTGGGTACATTTGTAAATACACATACTGTTTCTTAACACCTTACTAGTTAACATAACTCTACTTACATTATTGTACATCAAAGAAATAAAAAGATTCCATTCCAAAATTAGAAATGGAGGTATTTAAGTAGGTTAGCAATTCCCCTTGGTCAAAACATGAAACTACAGAAAAAACATAATAAGCATTGTCCAAACAGCTACTTTCAATCATTTTCATGTATTAGGGCTACACAACACTTCATGAAATGAATAGGAGTTCAATGGTGCTCTATTAGTACTGGTGTCACTGTATCCCCATCACCCTGCATGTTAAATGTACTGTGCATCAAGTACCAGTCTGTGACTCTGCAGGATTTCAAGTGTAAGTAGTTACTTTCTAGACCCTGTTACATAAACAATCTCAGACAGTAGAGTAAATAATAATAATAATAATAATAATACAGATTCTTATGTCTTTGGAGTCTGCCAAGAAACATTTGTAAACAAGCAAGAGTAATAATAAATATTTATTAGACTACTTATGCCAAGCATGCGACAAAGAAATTCACAAGGAAGACAGGTTTCTCACCACTCTCCTGAAGAATGTACATAATCTCCAGGATTGTAAGATCTCAGGTTCTCCAAGAGCTTGTTCTCTCTCCCTGTGGATTGCAGAAAGCTAAATACTACAGATAACAGCATAGCAACAGAGATTACCTCATAGTTACCGATATGAGAAACAATATGGATTGGTCCTAAGTCATTCTCCATTGGATTACAATTTAGGAGACAGTATTACTAATGAGTATCATATGAGACAGAATGTGCTTCCATTACCATTATAGGATGGACAAAAGAAGTGCTAACTGGGCTCTATTACATGTGGCATTTCTTGCTTATGTATAATATAAGACATAACAATGGATTTCTCTCTAAAGAGACAAAGGGAAGTGCTGAAAGGGCACCATTACATGTGGCATATCTGCCTGAGTGTAAAACACACACTACATATAATTATATGAGAATATAGGTATACAATAATCACTGATGATCCCCCAGAGTCATTTTATCAGTGATTAGGTAGATTATATACGGAATATATATAAAAGACAAACATAATGCATTATAGTGAGGTACAGTATAATAGGCATACATGATCTAATCCTATGAAAGCATGTAAACATCTGCATATATGAGCAGCAAAGGACATTTCTAGCACTCGTGCCAATATTATGGGTGCCTAAATCTATATATTAGTGAAAAATAGCAGTATCACAGTATAATAGACCAGGAATACAGTGTGAGTTGTATGTGGGATGATAGGGGGCATAACCCAGGCATAACAGTCCCCTCTTTGTTGCCCTAAATGCAAAAGTGGCAACACAACATAAAGATGGCAGTTAGGCACCATTCATCCATAGGCCCAAGGCACGAGCCTGATAGAGGAATTTTAACTGGTCACAGAGGTGTATCAGGGTCTTCCCTAAACAACAAAATGTAATTATAAGAGAAAATGTTAGTAAACCTTGTATTACTATAAACATTTGGAATAAAACTTCACAACAGGGTTTTCCAATATCAAAACAATCAGTAAATACTGATATATATAAGATGTGTATCTGTCTTATTGGGAAGAAATTGAAGAGACAAACTTAAATTGCCTGTATGGATATTAAAAATAAGTAAACATCGAGACAGAGCAAGCATCAAGATAGTTAGGACTAGACTTAATGGTATCTGGTTCCGGGATGGGAACAGACATTATTATCGTATAACCTATTACCTGTTATGGGAATAAAAATAAAAGTTATAAAAGTTCACTTTGCATAACTTTTAATCCATATCAGAAGAATGTATAGTTGGTTACCACACAATGTTCCACATCAGCAGAATATTCCACCTTGGAGAATGACATTTTTCAGTTGGTAATCAGACAGGACACAAAATGTCAATGTCCACAAGATATAACAAGATATAAACTACAAAAGAGTTCCATGGATAAATCCAAGGTTTCTTCAAGTGTTAGATGAAGATTCATAGTTTAAATTCAATGCATTTAGATTTTTCAAAAGGTAGATACAAATGTTCAGGAGAGAGCAGTATTTCCAGAGGCCTAAGCAGGTGGTGCATTAGATTGCACCTTGAGTTTTACATTGGAATAGCAACAGTGTTCAGTTGAAGATGATCACATGACTGCACAAAGTGTAAAATGTTTATGACAATACTCAGTTCTCAGTCTGTAAGAGGTGCCAGCCAGGCTTCAAAAACAAGCAGTGAAGAAAATGGATTTTCTTGACTGTAGATCACATGAAGAAGAGTCATCTTGCTGAAGTTAGGGAACTGCTCCCTCCCTAGACTTGCTTCACGGTATGCATACAGTAGTAGCCACAGACATAGCTATTTCCAGATATTTCGCAAAATTTCTAAAGAGTTTCTCTCTGCTGCCCCTACTGTGGAAATGGAGAAAGCATGAGATATTTCTAGAAATATCACACAAATTTCGGGAAATAGCTGGAAGTGTCTGTAGCTGCTACTGTAACAATGAGCTTGATTGTAGAATCTTAATTGGCTGGATTGAATACAGTTTATTTGAAAGTTCACAAGTGGAAGCCTAATTTCATTTATTAGGCCAGTATTCACAAGTTGGTAAGACAAATTGGAAGATGTCACATCTGCATAAAAGGTGGTGATCCTTTCAGGTACGACATTCAAAGTTCAGAGTCAGTCATGATTACAAGACCTCATGGTAAACATGAAAGGCGGTAGTTTCAACCTTTTCATGATAAAAGTTTCCATCAAGTTGACCAATAGAATAGACAGTTGCCAGATGATCAGAGATGGATGTTGCCAGATGAAAATGCGGCAACGACACGGTGAGAGTCACAAACAAGGCTTCCTGGATTGTGCAGAAATACATTTCAAAACATGGAGCAAAACTGGTGTGTGTGGTGACATACCCAAGGTTCCTTGCCATTGATAAGGGAATAGTGCTAGATTCAAAGAAACATTTTTAACACATGCAATAGTAGTGTGAAATGTAGCAATGCCACTGACCCATACATCTGTCATGTATGAGATCAAGAATATGTCCTTATTCCAGATCACGGAATAGATAACCAAAGGGTTGTAAAAACATAATAGCTTTAGGTAGTGCAAAGGACTTTCCTAGCTATGTGATGGTCATCTGTTTCCTTAATGTGAGCAGAAAATAATTCATTAACATGAACATTTGTCAGGTCAAACCCCTTCACAATATCCTTAATATTATAAATATATAATCACTCTTGATGAGCAAAATGATGTATACCATGCAATTGGGGGGGGGTATGATATTATTTTTCATACTATCATGAACCTTTGACATATGTATGAATAATGGCTTTATCAGCCCTTTTTCAAAGAGATGAGCCAGAGCCAAACAGACCTGAATCTAAACCTGTTTAAAAAAAGAGAGAAAAAATCAAACATAACCAAAATGCCTAGTGTGTTCGGGTAGGTTTACAGTCATAGGATGCAACACTAGTGGTCAGAATGTGAAAATCATGTGTGTGTGTGTGTGTATGTGGTACATGTGTGCTATGAGTCCTGTATAGAGGGTCATTAGTGAGTACCTGGTATGCTGCCAGGGTTTCCAATCACATTATATAAGACAAAAGTGGGAAATGTTTGTTGTGAAACAAAACAAATCATTTCAAGTTTAAAGGGTGAGATTTAAAATTACTGGGTTGTGCATAAGCTTTATATTATTAACTAGGGTACCTGGTTGGGAAGTGGCTATTACACCACAGGGTGGGCCAGGGTTCTGCTTTGGGCACTCAATATTAAGTGTCACAAATTATGGGGCATCATTGGGGAAAAACCTTTAAGGTCTAAATGGCTTTTATTGCCATATACTGTAAATTTGGATGCAAAATTCCTATGTGACAAGTTGACGTATAGTTGATGGAGAGGCAACACGCTGGGTTTTAAAGTTCACAGAAGAAAATGTACTTTTATTGCTTCAAGTGAAAGTTGTTGCTCCAGGAAAACATAATCAGTCAGTTCAACTTCTCCAGCCTGGTCAGATAACATAAAGGTTAACACAAAACAATTCTTTCAGGCTGACTTGACAAAGGAACCTTTGAACCACCTATGTGGGCCAGCAGTTTGTTCGATATACAGTCTTAGACAAAGCAAACAGTTTGTGGGCCAGCAGTTTTGAATGCATAGTCTCAAATAAAACACAGACAGTTTCCCTTTTTGCCTTATTTGTAATCTGTTATCAGCAGTGCATTCCACTCACCATTTTTGGCACAGCTGGATAGACTGATCCTGTACCTCAGGACTTTCTGCTCTAGAACCAGTCTGTTTCTCAGCAGCAGGTTTCAAGTTTTTCCCAAAGGCTCTCTCCAATACTTAATCATTCTCCTTGGCTTTCTACTCTGGTTCCTTTCTCACATTCCACCCTCCATCTTGCAGGGTTCTCTGCATAGGAGTCTCTGCTCCCTGCAGCAGTTTCCAGCCTCTAACTAGCTCCTTGCTGGATTCTCTCTGCCTTTCAGCAATCCCCTCTAATTAGCCACACCTGGGGAGGCACCCCCCTTGCCTGTTCATGTTGCATTCCCTGCATTTCCTCAGCCTCAAACAAGAGGTTAACCTATTGTTTCCCAGTGTAGTGTTTACACTGTCACATACCTCCCCCTTTGTGAGAAGGAACAGTTGGTCAGCCTCTGACTATTCCCCTCCCAGGCAGGAAGTCTGCATTTCTATTCTGGGTCCTGGCCCAGTGGTGAACCACAAAGGAAAATGGCTGGAGGGCCAAGTACCACCTGGTGATGCAGGGGTTGTCATCCTTCATCACCCATAGCCACCTCAGAAAGGTATGATCTGTGACCAGGATAAACTGCCAGCCATGCAGGTAGTAGTGAAGGGTGTCCACAGCCCACTTCTGCTTATCTGCCCACTGCATCACCATATTACCTGGCCTCTGTCTCTCTCTCAAAAATTCTTCTATCGCACTGCTCCTTTACTCACCCCTCCTACTCCTGTCCTCTTCCATATGTGTCCACAGACTATTATCCAAGCACTCTTCATAGAGGAACTGCCCCTGTGCCCTACCCACCCACGTCAGCTTCCACTTCCACCACCTCCAGCCCATTCTTCTATGTCTGAGGCTTGCAAATATGTTCTGATAATGTGACTGGCTTATTCACGCTGCTCCCATTATTTATTTACCTCAATTTTCTCCCCAAATATTGTTAACCATTACCTAATCTTATTTGCTTTGCACTGTATGTTCCTTTCTTATGTATAACTACACCTACTTTTTACCTGTAGATACATGTATTGTTCTTTACCTTGTGTGATGCAGGTCCACCTTGTAAATGAGCTTGCTCAATGGTGTTCACCAAGATAAATAAAGACTTGATTGATTGATTGATTGACTTGACTTGACTTGACTGCGAGACACTCTTTCTCTATCACCGCAGAGTTTTTCTCCTGGGGAAAGAGTTTTTGACTGAGGTAGATGATAGGATGTTCCTCCCCCTCAAACTCTTTGGAGAGCATGGCTCCTAGCCCGACTTCAGAGGCATCCATCTACAGGATAACGGTCCTGTTGAAGTTAGGACTGCGTAACACTGGCTCTCTGCACAGTGTCGCTTTGAGTTGTGTAAAGGCCTGGTCACACTCCTCTGACCATTGGACCTTACTGAGGGCAGATTTCTGGGTGAGGTCTGTAAGGGGGATGGCAAGGGTAGAGAAGTCAGTATGAACTGTTGGTAATACCCTGCCAATCCTAAGAAGGCCCTCACCTGGGTTTTTCTGGTGAGTACTAGGCACTCGACTATGGCTTGGACCTTACTGACCAAGGGTCTCACCTGCCCATTGCCTATACAGTATCCTAAGCACTTTGTTTCAGCTTTGGCCAAAGCATAATTCACTGGATTGGTCATCAGCCCTGCATTTCATAAGAACTGTAGTACAGCTGTCACCTTGGATACATGGGACTCCCAATCAGTGCCATGGATCACCACATCATCTAGGTAAGCAGCTGAATAGTGGTCATGGGGTCACAGCAAGCGATTCATAAGCCTTTGAAAGGTTGCAGGTGCCCCATGTAAGCCGAAAGGCATGGTATGGAACTGGTATAGCCCAAAGTGGTTACCAAATGCTCTCTTTTCCCCAGACTCTGGGGTCAAAGGGATTTGCCAGTACTCTTTTGTTAGGTCCAAAGTCATGATGTACTTGACTTCCCCTAGTCTATCCAACAGTTTGTCTACCTGGGGCATGGGGGTAGGCATCAAACTTCGAGATGGCATTGACCCTGTGAAAATCAATACAGAAGCGGGTAGCCGGACCTTCTTTTGGTACTAACACTATGGGGTTACACCAATCACTGCTGGATTCCTCAATCACCCACAACTCTAGCATATCCTGTAACTCCTTCTTGACAGTGTCTCATATGGCTTCTGGCAAGTGATACGGTCACTGCCGCATCTTCTCCCTTGGCTCTTTTTCTATATGATGACCTATCATCTAGGTTGTCCCTGGGAGAAAGGAGAAAACATCCAAAAACTGGCTTACCAACTCTCCTATTTGCTGTTTCTATTTGTGAGACAGCTGTTCTCCCATTGTGACTCGTATCCCTAGATTCTCACCTGGCACTTAGGGTCCCAGATCCACTATGTCTGGTTCAGGGGAAATTAATATGTTATCCCTCTGGTTCCAGAATTTCAGCAAATTGACACGGTAGATCTGGGTCTCTTTTCACCTCTCTGGCTGGCAAACTTCATAGTCAACTGGGCCCACCCTCCGGGTAACTTCGTAAAGCTCCTTCCATTTGGCTAAAAGCTTATTCTGGCTGCTCAGAAACAAAACTAGTACCTGATCTCCTGGTTTATATTACTTCAACTGGGCTCCCTGATTATAGAAGTACTCTTGTCTTTGTGGAGCCTTCACCAGATTTTCTCGGGCAAATTTCCCCACCCAATCTAATCTTTGCTTCAATTGCTGGACATATTGCATCACAAATTCTGTCTTGGGGTCAGGTTTCTCCCACATCTCCTTTACTACATCAAGAACACCTCAAGGGTGGCACCCATAGAGGAGTTCAAAAGGAGCAAACCCTGTAGAAGCTTGAAGGACCTCCCGCATTGTGAACATCAGTAAGGGAAGTAACTTGTCCCAGCCTCTGACTTCAGTGGTTATGAACTTTCAAAGCATCATTTTAAGGGTTTTGTTGAATCGCTCCATGAGGCCATTCATCTGGGGATGGTAGATTGAGGTCCTTATGGAGTTGATTCCCAATAAAGTACAAGCCTCCTGAGTCATGTGGGACATGAAGCTAGTTCCCTGGTCAGTCAACATTTCCTTTGGTATTCCTATATGACTAAAGATCTTTAATAGCTCCCCAGTTACAATTTTGGCCGAAATGCTTCATAACGGGATGGCCTCGGGGTACCGGGTAGCATAGTCTACAATCACAAGAATGTATTGGTACCTTCCTGCACTCTTTTCAAGGGATCACACTATATCAACCCCAATCTGGTCAAAAGGTGCCTCCATAATAGGTGAGGGCACTAAAGGGGCCCTTGGATTGTTCTTTGGAGCTAGTAAATGCCACTCAGGAAAAGATGCACAATAATCTTTAACATGTTGATAGATGCCCGGCCAAAAGAATTGGGGCAACAGTTGGGCTAATGTATTCTCTACTCCACAGTGCCCTGCCACAGGAATAGAGTGAGCGAGGTGGAGTAATTCCCCCGGAAGACTCAAGGGACTAGCAACTGATGCTGGGTGTCCCCGGTCTGGGCCTCCTTACTCACTTGATACAGGATACCCCCTTGTAACTTAAAATGAGGATTGCGTGCTGTTCAATTCTTATCTACCACTTCTCCTTCCCTGACAGCCAACTGAGTGTATACCTGACTGAGTATACCATCGGCCTGTTATTCTTTGGCAATGTCCA
Source organism: Neoceratodus forsteri (assembly GCA_016271365.2). Classification (NCBI taxonomy): domain Eukaryota; kingdom Metazoa; phylum Chordata; order Ceratodontiformes; family Ceratodontidae; genus Neoceratodus; species Neoceratodus forsteri. Next base: position 741,865,700 of record CM028133.1, on the reverse strand, counting down.
TGCAGTGCTTTAACACATCTTGCTCTGATAAGGATGGCCCTCTGGGACTTTGGTTAGGTGGGTCAGCATTAGGGTCAAGCTGTGGGACTGGACTCACTTTTGCCTTTGCTTCACCTCCCTCCTGTGCACCTGCTGCTTCGGGACACCTTTCCTTTGCTGCCCTACATTCTCACTTAGATTTGCAGGTTCTTGTCTGGGCATTAAAAATCCCTGGGTCAGGGAAAAGAAAAACTTTCCCCAACTCCAGGTGGCTGGCCCCCCTTCCTTCATGACCCTGAGACCGGGTAATTACCAAAGATAAGTCTGCTTTCCATAAATTGTCAAACCATTTCCAATCTCTCCCCAGTAACACCAGAGAGGGTAGCCCTGGGGCAACCCCCACCTTTATAGTCTCTGCCCCCCCAGAGTAAAGGTCACCATAGCACCAGGGTAAGCCTTTACATCCCCATGCACACATTGGATAGAGATGGGGTTCTGGTCCTGCCAGCATTAGGGGTTCACAAGGGCCACCCTGACTAGGGTCTGGTGGCTTCCTGAGTCCACCAGAGCCTCCATCTCTATCCCTTCTACCTTGACAGAGATCACAAAATCTCAGGATTCAGACCCCCCACCCCCACTGTACAGTGAATGCCCATCTGTAAACATGCAGTCTGTGAAGATACAGTCCATGTGAGGGCAGTTCTTCACAAAGCAACCCTTCTGTCCACATGAGAAACATGCTCCTGTGTCTCTCTATGGGGTGAGCCTCCGGGTTTAGGCAGTGGGCCCTCAGTCTTGTCATCTTTCCCAAAGTCTGACCCTTATTTGGCCCATAACCCCCCTCCATACAAGCCCAAGGTTCCTTCACAGTTCCAGTCAATATTGTTTCAGTCAGGCTCCCAGGACAATTCCCCATCTTCCCTGGTGGCATTGTAAGCTGGATCATGGGGTTGGAAGAGAGTTCAGCATCCAGCACTTGTTCTGACATCTGCATAGCCTCTGCTAGCATGGTGATCTTCTGTTTGTGGACCCAACTCTGAATTCCCAGGGGCAGGATGTTCAGAAATTGTTCCAAGATGATTAACTCAGCCACCTCTGGGACTCTGCTTCCTTTAGGTTTTAGCCAATGCCAACACAGGTCCCACAATTGTTGTCCCACTGCTCTAGGTTGTGCTTCTGTGGCAAATTTGAAGCTCCAGAACCTCCATTGGTAACTTTCTGCATTAATGCCTAGGCGGTCCAGGATTGTTGGTTTCACCTCTGTGTACTCCCCGTCTGTGGTACTGTCCATAGCTTGATAGGCTGCTTGAGCTTTCCTAGTCAGTCAGGGTGCAAGGCAGACAGCACACTGGGGTCTGGGTCATCCAGCAGCTTCTGCCACTTGCTCAAACATTACTAGGAAGGCCTCAGAATCATCCACAGATGTCATTTTGGTCAGCATGGTGTTCATCCTAGGAACTTCTGGCCCCACGATAGGTGGACCAGCCTCACCAGTAGGATCTTGTTGCGGCTGTTGCACCAGAGACTGTAGGAACTGCTGCTGTTGTTCTCCCAGCTGTATAAGAAACTGCTGTTGTGTCTCCTGTTGCGCTTGTTGTGCTTGTTGGGCACATTGTTGCACCTTCTGTTGCTGCTGAGCCAGCTGGGTGAGAACCTGTTGTTGTTGACCCTGTTGTGCTCCCTGTTGGGCTTGTTGTGCTTGTGCCTGCTGTTGAGCCTCCTGCTGCTGCTCTGCCAGCTGCCTGAAAGCCTGCTGTTGTTGTTCAGTGAGAGACTTTAGCAATTTCTCCATATCCATTTTTCCAGAATGTAACTAGTCCTGCTCTCTCCAGCAGGGGTTCAAATCCCACTTCTCACACCACGTGTGACAAGCTGGCCTATGGTAGATGGAAAGGCAACATGCTGGTTTTAAAGTTCACAGAAGAAAATGTACTTTTATTGCTTCAAGTGTAAGTTGTTGCTCCAGAAAAGCATAATCAGTCATTTCAACTTCTCCAGCCTGGTCAGGTAACATAAAGGTTAACACAAAACAGTTATTTCAGGCTGACTTGACAAAGAAATCTTTGAACCACATATGTGGGCCAGCAGTTTGTTCAATATATAGTCTTAAACAAAATAAGTGGTTTGTGGGCCAGCAGTTTTGAATGCACAGTCTCAAATAAAACACAGACAGTTTCCCTTTTTGCCTTATTTGTAGACTGTTATCAGCAGTACATTCCACTCACTGTTTTTGTCCCAGCTGGCTAGACTGATCCTTTACCTCTGGACTCTTGCTCTAGAACTGGTCTATTTCTCAGCAGAAGGTTTCAGGTTTTTCCCCAAAGGCTCTCTCCAATACATAATCATTCTCCTTGGCTTTCTGCTCTGGTTCCTGTTTCACATTCCACCCTCCATCTTGCAGGGTTCTCTGCATAGGAGTTTCTGCTCCCTGCAGCAGTTTCCAGCCTCTAACTAACTCCTTGCTGGATTCTCTCTTCCGTTCAGCAATTCCTCTAGTTAGGCACACCTGGGGAGGCACCCCCCCTTGCCTGTTCATGTTGCATTCCCTGAATTTCCTCAGCCTCAAACAAGAGGTTAACCTCTTGTTTCCCAGAGTAGTGTTTACACCGTCACATCCTGATTATCAATAAAATATAAACAGGAGTCCAGATCAAGTCTAACTTCTAGGAGTGATCCAAAGCAATGATCATAACATTTAGTAGGGCCTCACTACCCTTCTGTACAATGAACATGTCTTTTAGGACTTTAGTGTGAATTCCACAGGATGCAATTAAATCATGTGGGCTTGTGAGGTACTCTGCCTCAATAATCTGTTTAGGATTAAGTTACTGCTTTTTATCTGCAATAAGATGAGCAGTTTGTGCTTGTAAGAAGATCCATTCTTCTAAAAGAATAATAATAATAAGCATGAAAAAATGCATCTTTCTGTCTGGAACCTAAAAGGAAAGAGAAAAAGAAAAAAAACATAGTTTAGTACTATTCTGGCCATTGGGGTATGGAAAAGTAATTTGATCTTCTTTAATCATGATCATTTTATTGGCATGTAGCCATTTGTCAATGATTGTTGTTATGAGGCAGTCCAACTTGGTAGACTACTGGACTGAGTTTGTTTACAATGGGATAGAGCCTGTTGTTGGGCCTTGTCCATGCATTGTGCAGCAAATAAGTATGTCTTTTAGATGTCTTATTTGAGATATTTAACATATTTATCTACTGATGCTCCATCAGCAGTGGCAGTACACAGGACCAGAAGTAAATGTTCTGAGAGTCCTATGAACCGCATGGTCATGATTTCAAAAATGGGGTACACTGTGTACTTGCAGAGGGTGTCCCTCTTATTGCCATAAGGAGTAAAGGCAATAATGAAACCCAGTCCTTTACGAGTTTTTTTTTTCTGAACAAGTTTGGATAACATAACTTTTAGATCTGCCTGTTAGCCCATTCCACCTGCCTTGATGACTGTGGGTGGTAAGGATATGGAACTTTTGTTTTACCCATAACAAATCCAGAATTTCCTGCATCACTTAGGCTGTAAAGCTGTATCCCTGTAATCAAAATTTACCTTTGGGGTAACCCCCACCTGGTAAATAGCTGGTTTACCAAGACATTTGCAGTCACTTTGACTGTGTTGCTCTTAGCGGTTGGCAGAGGGCCAATGTAGTCAATCTGGATGTTGTTTCAGGGGCCTGATTACCTCTGGGGTAACAATGCATTTTTCTAGTTGGTATAGGATTGTTCTGTGCACAGATTAAACAGTTACTGATGCAGTGTTCTACATCATTTCTCATGTGTGGTCACCAGACAGAGGATGTCAGTCTGGCTAGGGTTTTATTGACTCACTGGTGTCCACCAGTTGGAGTATTATGTTCTTGGTACAGTAGATAAAATCTACTCTCAGGTATTCAGGAATTACTTGTAACTTTTCATGAGTGTTACAGCTGTGATATTCCAAATGAGTAGGCCATCACTGGATTGGTGAATGTCATTTTCATTCTTATTGTGGCTTCTTTCTGGAAGTTATTGTTCAGTTCCTTTATTAAGGAACCTATAAACTGCCCTCAAATGAGGGTCCTTCTTTTGGAGTCTAAGGTTCAAATTTTACAAGATGCTGTAACCTTATGAATGTACGGTTTGTATTTATACTGTTTAAGGTTGTGTTGTACACAAATAAGTCTCTGTATTTCACAGAGGTAATATCAGAGAACTGCAACAGAAGTTTGTTTTCTTCCAAAGAAATTCAGTTTAGAGAGAAACAGACCCAATTAGAATCTGTAATGAAACAAAAGACAGTTTCAGCAGTTTGTAATTATCTTAAGGCTGATTGCTAAACTGCAGTGCTTAACCCTCTTGTGGAGTACTGGTATCATATTATGAAAGGAAAAATATTTTTATTCCTTTCTTAACACAAGCTGTGTCTTTTTCAAGAACTTACCAGCTTTCTAAACCATCCACAAATAATTGTGGTAATAAGGAGACTCCTCGCCTCCCTGGTTTTCATTTTATTTGCCAGGTGTGTTTTAACAATGCCTGTGAATCGTACATATACGATGAAGCAATTACTAGCCATGCACACTCTGTCATCACCAGAATGTAAAATAATTCCAAACCCTGCTATCCGGCCCTCGTTGGTAAGTGTGGCTGAGACATCAGTCAAAACATGACACAGTGGTGTCTTTTAACACTCTCTGAGGTTCTGTCAGAAAGGGACCTGGGACATGTTGGTCAGGGGGTTGGAGAGAACAATCATGGGTCTCTCCCCTGCAAAATGTAGGCCATGGGCCAACAAGGACGATGTTTTGATAGGAATGACAGTCATGTCATAATCCTGTAAAATGAGAGACCAATATGTAAGTCTGGCATTGGATACAAAGTCATCTTTTACTCTGTCTGACAACAGAAAGTTAGTTGGCAAATTATTGGAATGCAGCACAATGGGTACATATCTAATGATGTACATAAAGTATCTCATTGCCCAGTATGTAGCCAAAAGATTCCTTTCACAAAGGTTGTATTTCAGCTCCACTGGGGCAAGCATCTGGGATGCATAAGCAATGGGTCTGATGTGTCCATTGTATGTTTGGGCTAAAACTGCTGAGATTGCTGTCTCTGATGTAGTTGCTTCAATACACCCTAAAACTGTTTTAGGATCAACCAATGCTGGGACCATGGTTAGTGATCCCAAAAGAAGAGACAATGATATCAGTATTAGGAGACCTTGCACCTTCTTACCAGAGATGCCTGCTATTGTCTGTGCTGAGAATAACCCAGACAGTTTCTGACTTGTGTCTGCTATTGCATGTGCTAGGAATAACATAGACTGTTCCTGGCTTGTGCTCGCTATTGCAGCCACAGTATGGGATGATCCAGGTGTCACTGGTGGAGGGGGTTCTTCATCATGTGCTGGCACTATCAGGGGTGACTGCACAGTGGAGAAAAGTGGTGTGCAAGTTGCATGTAGTTCTCCAGCTATGGATTATTATTCAGTAGACATTAGGGGTGGAGAAAGTAGTACTGAAGCAGCTGTCAGTGCAGGTTCAGAAATCAAACCTGTGACTCCCCCTCCAATGTGGCCAGTGATGCTGAAAATATCACAGCCATGGAGCTTTTGGAATCAGGGTTGCCCCCTCCCACTCAAGTGTAAAGTGGGGTTCCCTGCCAGAAAGTTGCTGGATGATAGCAACATTGTTTTTAATGTTACAGCTTAAGGTATTAACATACTGTATAGGAAAAGCAGTACATTAAGTCTTCTCAGGGAAAGCTGAAGTTAAATTGCATAGGAAAGAATCACAACATTTCATGTAATTAACTGCAATGTGTTCCTTAATCAAGGCACTTCTGATAGAGTAAACATTGCTAGCAGCAGCTTCTTCTGCAGCGTCATGACAGATTGTGTATCAGCCTTATTCAAAAGTACATCAACATCATTTTTAATGAGAATCTTCTGTTCCTCAGAAACAGTAGTCTTACTGATAGCACTATTAAACATGCCAAAAACCTCCGGTATGTTTTGTTTGGTTATGTCAGCAATCACAGGTCCCTGTGACTGCATGATCCAATCACTGTGATGTGGTGGTCAGCCATTTTGGATTACCTCATGGGCATCTTGGGTTACTCTGTTATAATATCTTCACACAACCATGAGCAGCCATCTTGGGGATGGTATGGGAATGCATCCTGATGAGATGTGTGTCCACCATTTTGAGATGCTAACAATTCTCCATTTTGTGAATCATAGAAAAACAAGTGGCTAGCCTTTGTTCTAGTCCACCCCACCCCACAGCATACTGTGAGTGTTCAAAATCAAACTCTTCAAAATCAGAAGAGGCAAGGTCTATGGACATTAAGGCAGTATGCCCTGCCAATACCTCTGGCAGATGGCATAAGTTTGCCATATCTGAATTTTTATTCCTACATTCTGACTGATCAGATACAGGAGTTAGCATGCCGTAAAGTGCATTATTTTCAGATTGCAAGACATTCTCATCTTGTAAAACTTGCCTTTTATCAACAGAAGCTGTGTCACAGTTTAGATTCAAAACATTTATATAAAGTCTGCTGTACTGAAAATATAGTAATTCATGCTGTTCAGTCAAGGTCTGGTGTTGAAATATCAGCATGTTAATTCTTTCAGTAATTACTTCAGACTTATTATCCCTAAGTTCCTTGTTTTCAAAATGTAAGGAATCAGTGTTATTAGCCAGAACACCATTTGTTTCAAAAACTTTTTTCTAACAAGTTTTGCCTTTTTAGCATTTTCTCTTAAGGCATGTAGGTCTTTGCTGCTTCTCTCATTAAAGAGAAACTCATTTTTTAGATGGAGAGACTGCAGCTCAGACTGCAGTCTCTCTATCTTTTCTTCATGAGAAGCCGTTTTCAGACTAATTTCCTTCTTATAAGCAACATACTCAGATTCCAAAACAGATAGTTTATTTAGAACAGCATCAAAACATTTAAACAATGTTGCAATTAATAATCCTACAGAATCAACTATTTTGGTATCATTTTTCAATTCCCCATAACAGGCAATGATTTGCCTGAAAGGGCTACCATTGGATTCTGCTACATCAGCAAAATCAGACCAACCACTGTAAGCAGTTTGGTATGTTGAAGCATCCAGCCTCAACTCAGTACTGATATTTTTAAACATGTCATAAGATAAGAAACCCTTAACTGTCTGTGGATCAAAAACTTTGTTTGCAATCAAAGTTTATGAAAGGACACAAACAACATTTGGCACATGTGACACCCAGATGAGGCGAGTGTTTGATTAGATAAAGAATTTTTCAGGCAAGAACACGAGGCAGAGCCGCTCAGCGGTATTTACAGTTGTTTTCAGGTCACAGAACACACATGTCATCGCAAAGATCATGGCTGCATATAACACAGAAGAGGTTGGTCCACCTTTATAGACTAGGCCGGCCACATGTTTAGGGTGCACAGAGATATAGACACAGCCAGGATCCTACCAGGACTCATCAGTATGCCTGTCTGTTTGACACCCCAGTGGGATGGACCAGCTACCCACTGGGGTGTCAAACAGATGAGGCATACTGATGAGTCCTGGTAGGACGAAACACGTGTCTATGTCTTCTGTTAGCACCCTTTGCAAACTGTGTGAGAGGCCTTTCGGCACCATACAATTTAGCTTAAAGTTGGACCAGCATAACATTCTGTGGTGATTTGCATATGCAGCCCATGATGCTTTGCATTGTGGGGGCATGTGTGATTTTGTATTTTCTTGAAACTTGGCTTCCCAGTCAAATGCCCTTTGGGGTAACCCTTGCCTCAGTGTTTGCGCACAGAGGTTCTTTGTCTTTTAAATAGTTTTTTATTTTAATGGGTTCATCACAATATATCCAAGGCACACTGCCTTAAGGGTAGCTGGTCCATCCCACTGGGGTGTCAAACAGATGAGGCATACTGATGAGTCCTGATAGGACGAAACACGTGTCTATGTCTTCTGTTAGCACCCTTTGCAAACTGTGTGAGAGGCCTTTCGGCACCATACAATTCTGCTTAAAGTTGGACCAGCATAACATTCTGTGGTGATTTGCATATGCAGCCCATGATGCTTTGCATTGTGGGGGCATGTGTGATTTTGTATATACCCATTAGGATTTGAACCCACAAATGAAAGCAGTCTGTTTGTCAGTTTGAATCCCTTTACAGCTGTGTGTTCCCACAGAGAAAGAATAGGGGAAAAAATCCCAAAATAAAACAACTCATTGCACAGAGATTGAATATCTGCCAAGAGATTTGTTTGTCACACTGTGGTACACACAACAGTCCAAAAAGTTAAACAGAAGACACTCTCAGCTGCTTGTTACCAGAGATTTCTCAACCAGTGTTTTAATTTACAGAGGAAATTAAAGTGCAACTTAGCAAACACCCAGACTCCATTCGTAGTCACCATTTATGTTATGTAAAGAATCTCAGATAGTAGAGTAAATAATAATAATACTATTAATACAGATTCTTATGTCTTCAGAGTCTGCAAAGAAACATTCCTAAACAAGCAAGACTACTAATAAATGTTTACTAGACTACTTACACCAAGCATGTAACAAAGATCTTGTTCTCTCTCCCTGTGAAACTGGGTTACAGAAAGCTAAATACTACAGATAACAGCATAGCAACAGAGATTACCTCATAGTTACAGATATGAGAAACAATATGTATTGGTCCTAAGTCATACTTCATTGGATGATGACTTAGGAGACAGAAATACTAATGAGTATCATATGAGACAGAATATGCTTCCATTAGCATTATTGCTTGGACAAAATAAATGCTGACTGGGCTCTATTACATGTGGCATTTCTTGTTTATGTATAATATAAGACATAGCAAAGGATTTCTCTCTAAAGAGACAAAGAGAAGTGCTGACAGGGCTGTATTACACGTGGCATATCTGACTGAGTGTAAAATACACACCACATATAATTATATGAGACTATAGGTATACAATAATCACTGATGATCACTCAGAGTCATCTTATCAATGATTAGGTAGATTATATATGGAATATATGTAAAATACAAACATAATGCATTATAGTGAGGTGTAATAGGCATGCATGATCTAATCATATGAAAGGATGTAAACATTGGCATATATGAGCAGCAAAGCACATTTCTGGCACTCATGCTTATATAATCAGTGCCTAAATTTATATATTAGTGCAAAATAGCAGTATCTCAGTATAATAGACCAGGAATACACTGTCAGGTGTATGTGAGGTGTACGTGGGATGATAGGGGGCATAACCCAGGCATAACAACCCTTCCCTGTATGCATCCATAGGTCTAAAAAAAGATAGTTTTCCACTGTGGTTAGGGGCCAACTTTAGGCTGACATGACACATTCTGCATGCACCTGGTGCTAACAAATATTAGGACTGTACTGTGTATGGTTAGAACACCAGAACATGAGGCCTCTGGGGTGGGCACCCTCCAGTGTCTGGGAGTGTTTTGCTAGGGAGGTTCAGTGCAGCCACCCTGTGCCAAGGATAAAAGTATTTAAAAATGTAGCATATAAGGGCACTAGCAAAGCATGCCATAGACAACATTCTGATTCCATTATAGCCTCCTTGCAGCAAGTTATTCTCCCATTTGGTTTAACTTCTGGATTTTCACCCAAACGGACAGATTGCCCATTAGCTCTGCCCCTTCAGTTCTCCCCCCCAGCCCTGCAAGGGCCAGTCCAGACCAGGGCTTCAAGAAAATTTGTACCGAGTGCAGCTCAATTAGCCAGCTCTCGACTACACTGATAGTCATTTCAAGGGCTTAGTTGAATATTTTACAGCACTGTCAAGAGAGGGGGTGGATTGATTATTTGTTATCTAAACATTTGGTGACCAGAAAAGGAACACTGTGCCAAGGCTCATCTCCACACATGACCCAGGGGAAATGGGGAGTAAGGGAAACATAATATAAAATAACAGTAGGATTTAAACAATAAAACATAGCAAATACAAGTCTTGCAAAATACTGCATTTCAAACTTTTCAAGTACAGCATTACAGTAATTCACAATAAAATAGCAAAACAGGTTAACCAAACATATTTGCAAAACAGGGTAGCAAGGATATTAAGTACCTGATAAGGTAGCTGGTATGGAGGAGAAGTTCTTGTGTAAGCATAAATACACATGGAACAAAACATTACAAGTGCTGGGTGACATTATGGGAATAAGCGGGGGGACTGAGGCATAGGTGAGATTTGGCAGTGGAGTGAGAGGGACAGTTGCATAGGGCAGGAGGCTGAGAGTTCCACATGTAGGAGAAGTACTAGTTAAAGGCAGCTTTGCCCATATTGGAAGATGGAGTGTGGAGTGAGAAGGAGCATGAGTCCCTGGTGAGTAGTGAATAAGTTGAGTCTGCAGCAGGAGAGAGGAAGGAAGAGATGTAAGAGGGAGCAGATTGAACCAGAATTTAGAGATGAAGTACAGGGAGTGGATGAGGTGTCTGTGCGTGAGTAGTGGGAGGTCCAGACATGAGAATAGGGAGCAGTGGTGGGTCCTGAATGGAGAGTTTGAGGCAAAGTAGCAGAAAGTATAGTAAAGGGAGTCAAGGCGAAAGAGTGAGGAGGAGGGTGCAGTGCAGTAAACAATATTGGCATAGTCAAAAGCTGGCATAATCATCTTAGTCAGGAGTTCATGTCATACAGGGAGTGGGGGAGACTCTTTATTCCAGTAAAGGATTCTGAGCTTTGGGGGAAGTTTAGTGATTAAGGAGTCAATGTGAACTGAGTAGTTTAATTGTGGGTCCAACCTGATGCCTAAGTACTTGTATGAGGGGACTACCTTTAGCAGGGTGCCAATGAAGAGAGGTGATGGGATGGGCGTTGATGGCTTTAGCTAATCTTTGAGTGGTTCTGAAGGTCATAGAGACTGTTTTTGTTGTGTTTAATTTGAGTTGTTTCATTTGGAACCAGGATTGTACAGAGTGAAATTCTTGTTGCAGGGCAGAGAGGATAGTGGCTGGATTAGGGCCTGAAGAGAATAGTATAGTATAATCTGCATACATATAAATGGGGGATGAGGAACTGGGGATGGGAGATTATTTATGAAAATAGAAAACAGGATAGGGCCATGTATGGAGCCTTGAGGGATACCAGTTAGGATAGGGAGGGATGGGGAGGAGGAGTTTAGTGATTTTAACTGACTGCTGCCTGCTATTTAGATAAGAGTTGAACCACGGTAATGTAGAAGGGGCAAGTCCAGCATCCTCAAATGTACTCAGGAGAACAGGGTGCGACACCGAATCAAAAGCTTTAGCCAGATCGATGAATACTGCGGCTGTGAGGTGGCCTTTATCAGACGCTGAATGGATGTGCCCGGTAACATGGAGAAGGGAGGATATGGTAGAGTGTTTTTTTCTGAAACTGGACTGGTAGGGGGATAGCAAGTTGGTGCTGGTGAGGGACTCAAATAATCTGGTTTAATATATGGATGTTCAATTTAATAGGTCTGTAAAGCATACAAAAAAAATCCAGTAATACCCCCAAAAGTTCAGTGATAATAGTATTGTCAATCACTGGTAATAGTATTGTCAATCACTTTTAATAGCATCATTTTGTGCTGATAGTAGTATCGTTGCAAGGTTCAGAAAATATACCTTCTGCCCCCACGTCCTAAGCGTGCCTCCTCATTGGCCGCTTTTCCTGTGTGGGTGGGCAGAACAGTTTAAAAAACATGGCGGTCCTTCTGTCGCTTACCGAGAGCGAACTCGGTCATCACGCTTCTCCGTTTTTATTTTATTTTCCCCCAACAGCAAATGAAAATATCTGGCTGATCCTGCCATTCCAATGATGAAGATTAGGTAAGATCTGAATTAAAAAAAAAAACAGGCAGGTGCCGGGAACCATCAGGAGCGAGCAGACAGCTCAACACACAGCGAGAGACTGTGGCGGTTCGCCATGATCTAGACAGTCTTTAACTGAACTGGTGAACCACCATCTGAAAAGACCCCAAAACACACTCTGATCCATATATTAAAAAAACAATGTATGGTTCCATCAGTATTACCGGTCAGCAATACCATCTCATGGTTCTGGACATGTAGGAACCTCTCGATGGTATTACTGACTGGTAATCCACACAGGACTATACATTATTCTATTTATGTTTGATGTGTTCCTGAAGTTTTGCCAAGGCTGGGAGGAGGGAGATAGGGAGGCAGTTTATGGGCGATGTAGCATCACCACCTTTGTGGAGAGAATGACACACACCATCTTCCAAGCTGCTGGAACAACACCGGAGGAGAAGGACATATTTAAGATGAAGGTAAGGGAGTGGGCAATGGTGGGGGCTAAAAGACACAAAAGATCAGGATGTAAGCCATCTGGGCTAGATTTAGTTGAGCTGAGGAATAGAAGGATGAGCAGCACTTTGTTCATGGAGGCTGGGACAAGAATGAGTTTATTATTTGAAGTATGCTTAGTTGTAGGCTTGGAGTTTAGTCAAGGTGGAGGCAGCAGGGTCAGGGGAAGCACAGGTAGTAAAGAAGTTGTTGAGTTTATCTGCAACCTGGACTGGAACCGATATTTTAATGCTGTTTTGTATAAGGGTTGGGTGGTGGACTATAGGGGAGGATCAATAATGGAATGAACTATATTTCAGAAAGAGGAATTATGTGCTGTGTTTAACCAGTGTTTGAAATAGTTACCCATGGCATGCCAAATGGCCTTGGTGTAAACATGTGTCATGGTGTTGTATACTTTCATTTATTTTTATTTATTTATTCATTCTCGGATTACAAGTACCTTTGAGCATAGACAGCTCATTTACAAAGGTTCCACATCAAAGATGGGGGGGGGGCTAAAAACAAGACAGACATAGGATAACCATAACTTTTACAGAAAATAAGTGAATCAATTGTATATAATTGAAATTATTTGCACAGTTACTTTTACAACACAGTATTGTAGTTTAAAATAGCAGAACAGTGAGGTAGAAACTTAGGTAGGGTTGGAGTAGTAGCAGTCAGGTTGCTTTGTCAAGAGGAGTAGTGCAGTAGGTGGGGAAAGGGATAAAAGGTAGAGGGGTGGGAGGTAGGGTGAGAAAAACAAGGGGATAGGAGAGGAAAGGAAGGCAAAAGTGAAAAGGAGAAGTGCCAAGGGGCTGAGTGAAAGCCCGAGGTCCTAGGCAAGGCTCAAGAGGGGAGTGATGCAAGGATGTGGGCATGAGGTGGAGATCAAGGCAGGGGCCTTGTCAAACTGCAACAGGAAAGGCTAGTTTCACTGTAGGGCAAAATGATGTAATTAATTAGGGCAATGACAGGTGCTTTCATTCATGATATGCAGGTGCAGGAGGCATTTCAATTGGGTCATATTTTTAACATCTTTTAAACATCACTTTCACTGACCTTAGCAGTGTTCTCCCCTCTGACTTCTTCCAAGATGTGTCGAATTCCACTCCCCCAACTCCTCCACCCATGCCTGTCACCCACCTTTCTACTTTAAAGTACTAAAGAAACATCAAGTCCGAAACTACGATGCCAAAACCATCAGCAAATCTAGAACAAGCAATGACACACTTGACCTCAAGCTACTGGCTCTAATGCTTGATGAGGTACTTGGGCCCCTCACCAAGATCTTTAATCTCTTTCTTTCCCTTAGCCAATTCCTGGACAAATGGAAAATGACCACTGTTACCTCAATTCACAAAAGTGGTGGTAAGACTGACCATGTGAACTTCTGCCCTATCTCCATTCTGCCTTCTCTATTGAAGGCATTGAACGTATACTAGTGGACCAACTTACCAGGCATCTGGACAATTATAATATTCTCTGTAAACAGCAACATGACTTTAGAAAAGGTCATAGTACATCCTCTGCCTTACTCGAATTCACCGGCTCCATTCACAGCTCCCTTGACAATGGACAACTAACTGGTGCTATTTTCATCGACCTGACCAAAGCCTTCGATACTGTCCACCACTCCCTCCTGCTGAGCCAACTAAAAAATGCTGGTCTCTCCAATGATTCAATCTCTTGGTTCAAAAGCTATCTTGAAAACTGCTCCCAGCGTGTAAAAATTGGGGATGTGCACTCTGATTCCAAACCTGTCCTCTGGAGTCCCCCAGGGTTCAATACTGGGCCCCCTACTCTTCAGCCTGTTCCTTAACACCCTACCGGACTCCTGCACTGAACATATCACCCTGTATGCCAATGATGCAGTAATGCTTGCCACACACCAGGACCTGAAAAAATTTCAAGAAAATCTCCAACTCAGCTTCTCCTCTGTTGAGAATTGGTTCACAAAGCACAAACTGATCCTTAATCAAAAAAAAAAAAAAGGCCATGATCTTCAGCAGCTCCCATAATAAACATAAGCACTTCCAACTCTCTGTTATCACTAGCCAATGTGCCGCACTGGAACAGGTCAAAAACTTAAATTCCTCGGGTTCACCCTTGACCCTTACCTCTCTTACACTGCCCACATTGACCATGTCACCAAAGCCACTAACTCATGGCTAGTCCTGCTATTCCATCATAGGAAACACCTGACACCCGAAGCCCTCGCTGTCACTGTCCAGAGCTCCATCATATCCATCACTGCTTATGGCATTATCATTTACTGCTCTGCTACAACCACCGCACTCAAACATGTATCCACCACCCTCAACAAGGCCTGTCAACTTGTCACTGGCTCCCAATGCCTAACTCACACCTGTGACCTCTATTCTCAAACTGGATGGTTGAATCTTGCCAATCGAATAAAACACCAAACTTGTATTACTACTTAGAAAATCTTGCTGTGCCTTGCCCCCCCAGAGTCTGAGCCCTCATACAACCGTGAAACTACACTCGCCATATCAGGGGATCGAAACCTCAGCTTCTGCAAATCCCGCACTGCCACAGAACACAAGGCCAAACATCCTTTGCTTACTGGGACGCTAGTTGGTACAACGGTCTTCCTAGCGACATCTCATCCTCACCATTGTTCAGCACTTTTAAGACTCAGCTCTGCCTAACACTCACTGCCTCCAACCTCTGTGACTGTTGTGCCTAAACATGTCTTTTGGTTCCATAGCTGAAGATGCCCTTTTGGATCCCACATCTACTCCTGCACTTTGCCAGCACCCCCCCATCTTCACCCCCCTGCTGGCCCATGACAAATGCCACCCAGCTGCACTACCTCTATTCTTACCTGCATTTCACCTCTCTTCTCTCTGTCCCCCACCTACCTCCCCTTTTCTCCCATCCACTTAGTCTCCCTGATTTCACACTCCTCCTTTCCCTTTCCCCTCCCCAAAGTTTCACCTTATTGTTCTTTTTTCCTCTACAAGACTATTTTTGTTTTCAATTTTATAGACTGTTATCTTTGCTTATGTTTGTCTCAATTGTACCAGTGACGTGGGAACCTTTGTAAAAGAGTCTCTGCTCAAAGGTATTTGTAATCCTAGAACAAATAAATAAAGTAAAAGTAAATATAGGTTTGGTTAGATAGTTTACAGCCAAGGCTATTTGGCCAGTTTGGGGCTTTGAGAAGGAAAGACCACCGACACTGTGTGGTCCTGAACCCTGGTATGAGTAGCAGCTCAGTATCAGAGGACCGAGTATGGCCAGCCTTGTGGGATCTGGGCAGAATGTAAGAGATTCCAGCTGGTAGAGCTCCAAGGAGCTCCTTTTTCGCTAGAATGCACGATTGGTACTTGATCCATCCAGGGAGATTTAGCCAGCCAGTTTGAGCATAAAGGTCACATGTATGGGTGAGGTTGTCAGAAGTTGTGATGGGTCTACAGGCTTTGTTTAGTGTAATGCTTAGCCTTTTTAAGGACATAGTGGAGGCTGCTCTATAGATTACCAGGCCATAATCAATGGTGGAAAGTACCGAAACTTAGACAGTTAGTTTAAGTGCTTCCCAGGTCAGATTCCTTCTATGTCTAAATTGCAAGTCTAATTTTGCATTGACAGATTTGGCAATGGTCTCATTGTGAAGTACATAGGTGAGATGTCTGTCCAATGTTACCCCTAGATATTTGAATTGTTGAACTTGTTCGAGGGGAGCTCCAAGGTCATTTTGTACTGTCAGAGTATGTGACCTATGCTTGTGGTGGGAGGAAGAGAACAATAGGAGCTTAGTTTTTTGTAATTTAGGATAAATTTGTGTGATTTGCTTGCAAAAATGGCAGCATCATCTGTGTATAGAAGCAATCTTAGTTGACAGGCATGTGGTAGGTTGTTTAGCAAGATACTAAACAGGAGAGGACCAAGAATGGACCATTGTGGGACACTGGATCAGAAATTTTGTAGCTCTGAAATGATGCTGATATCTTCACCCATTGTATCCTATCCGCAAGTTCAACATATTTGGTGAGAGACGGAGTGTTGTGAGTTGATCAAGGAGTAGACTGTGATTCACAGTATCAAAAACTTTCATGAGGGCTATAAAAACTATGCCAACTAGCTTGTTTTGGTCGAGGGACTGAAGGATGAAGCTGGTAAATTCTAACACAGCAGTGGTAGTGCTATGTTTTTTCCTGAAGTCATGTTGCTGGGTAAATTGCAAGGTGTACTTCTCACAGTAGTCTACAAGCTGGTTGGTAACTATACATTCAAAGACTTTTGATAATGGAGGGAGGATTGATATTGGCTGTTGTTACAGTGCTGTGTATTATCACCAGATTTATGCACAGGGGTGACCAGTGTGGTTTTCCATACTTTGGGAACTACGATAGAATGAGAGAGTGATTTAGTATCTTGGTTATTAGCAGGAGAACTTCTTCTAGGGTAAAAGCAATAAGTTTGAGGTCGAGTGAGTCTCCACTATGCCTGGTTTTGCCTAGGACTTTTGTTAGAAGCTTTCTGACTTGGGCTGGGGAAACCTGTTTGAAGTAGAATGGTGGGGGTCTGGGTCCATTGGTTTCCACATACCCAGTTGATGGGGCAGGAGCTTCATCAAAGAAGTCCTTTGGGAGGACACCCAACAGATTGGTGAAAGCTGTGTTGAAAGTGTTTGCGATTTGGAGTGGGTCAGTGATCGGATTGCCATCCTCTATTAGTACTGTTGGAGAGGTCTTGATTTTTTTGCCTATGATATCTTTTATGTTAGATCAAAATTTCCTACTGTCACCCCATGTGCATGATAGCAGCTCTCTGTGGTGTCTAATTTTTGCCTGTCAAATTTCCCTGGTACAGGCATTTCTGGCAGCTTTGTATGCCTGCAGATCATGTTGCTTAAATGATGATTTAGCAATTTACCATAGATGGTCTCATTGTGTCATGCTATTTACTAGTTCAGGTGTGATCCAGGGATTAACCATACCTTGAACCTTCAGTTTCTAAGTGGAGCATGGATATCACAAGCTGCATTGTAGACCCTGATGAAATGTTCAAGGACGATATTGATATCATCAGCTGAGTCCAGAAAGGACCAGTCCTGGGACCGGAGTTGTTTTTTAGGAGATCCAGGTGCCCTTGTTTTAGTATATAGTTATGGATAGTTCAAGGTGGGAGGTTATTGAATTTATTAGACTAGTGGCAAGTGATGGGGGAGTGGTCACTGACAGAGTCTGGGTGAACCGTTACATTAGTGATACGGTCCAGGCGGTCTGCGATAATCCAGTCAATGGTGGTACTGTGTTCCTGGATTTATAATTTATTCTGGTCAGTAAGGCAACGAGTTGAATGAGGTGCAGAGAGGCTAATGTGTCTTTTATAATCTCACTTGCTCCCAATGGCCAGTTTATATTGAAGTTTCCTATTAAAATCATTTTGGAGAGATGTTTTTGCGATCAAAGGTAGTCCAGTATACTTAGCGATCCAGGGGATGGGTGCTTGGGGGGTATGTAGATTGAGAGAATAGTGAAGGCTTTATTGTGCATTCCCCAGGAGAATTTTTATCTCTAGAGCCTGAGAGGAACATCCAAGGTCAATCAGAGGCATGGCCAGTCCTCTGATGGAATTTTATAGGTAAATTGCACAACCACCACCCCTCTTTGTGGTTTGATCTAGCCTAAAAATAGTGTATCCAGGCAGGGCTACTGCAGTATCCAGTATCCAGGATTTTTGATGAGAGCCAGGTTTCAACAATGGATAGTATGTCAGGGTTGTGTATAGCCAGTCAGACTTTAAGGATGTCCATTTTATTTAGGAGGCTGCAGATGTTTATTGTGGGTAGTGTAATGGGCCCACGCCTTGGTGGTACATTGTTTGGGTAGTGTCATTTGGACCCGGGTTAGGGTGAATATTGCCAGACAGCATCAGTAGCATTAGGGCTAATTTCAGGAGGTGTATGCATTGAAGTTTGATGGCAGACTTAGACTGTCTTCTATGGATACGGCATTTGATCTTTTTTTCCCTCATGTCACAGGTAAGGTAGGTATCAAAGTGTGAGTACTGTATATAAAGCCATGATCACAGTGGGCATGCCCATGGTGGGGCTATGGGCACATAAAAAGTGGGGACCATTGATCATTGGTAAGATCAAAAAAGTTTCCAGTTGAGCAGCTGAGAGTGTAGTGCAGGCTACTATCTGCTAACCAGATTCTGGATTGAGAGCTCTTGGGGCCAAGTCTTCCTTGTGTCTAATGAGTAGTGAGAGCAGAATAGCAAGTGGAAGGGAAAATTTAATCTGACAATGCATTGGTGACAAATGCACAAAGGGAAATAGTGTAAAGGCAGCAACCTGGTGAAGAGAAAGACTTTCCAAAAGTAGGTGTGAGGAGGGAGTGGCAGGACATCCAATGAGCATGGGCTTGGTGGAGCCTAACTGTATTTAATAGTGGTCTGGGTTGGGATGGGTTGGTGTAAGAAAATATAGACCCAGGAATATTAGCTTAAAGTCAACCAGATAGTCAAAAACAGGAAGCTTACATGTCAGCCAAACACTGGGGTGCCAGAAGCAAAATTGTCCAACCGGTAGTGGGCTGAAACAGGAACAGCCAATCTGTCCAAGAGCCATATGATCTGAGGAGTCCCAGAGACATACCTGGAGCTTGCCGTAAGAGTGTAGTCCGAAAGCAGGTAGGAGATAGTTCTGCCATTGACCTGGAGAGGAGCGTGGTCTCAGCCGCAAGGATGTAGCAGCCCTTGTCACGGGCAGGACACTTGGGGGGAAGAAAGCTAGGGTTACACAAGATATAGGCAGAAAGTGGGGGAGTGGTTGCAGTAAACAATAGGCTGGGAGGAGGTGTGGGAGAAAGGAGGTGCAACAGTCAGCAAATGGAGGGGAGGGTGTGTGCATATACTGGTACCACTAGACATAAACAGCTAGTGTCACAGACAAAAGGAGCAGAAAAAGAGAATTTGACTCTGAATAGTAATCCACCGAAATTAGCAAGACAAATGAAGGGTGGGGGGCGCGAGTAGGCACCCAGGAGTAAAGACAGAGAAATAGGTGGCATTCTGAGTGTGAGAAGCTTGAGTCACCAAGCACAGGTTTGATATAGCACTGGTCTAAGTAGAAAAAAGTTGAGAGGGAAAGGTAAGAGATGGAGAGAGCCAGGAGTTACAAAGGAATAGAATCAGGCATAGGACAGCGTTAGGAGCAAGAGTGAAAATAAAATGCAGTAGGAGCAAACTTTAAACAGTGCTAGGACAAGTTGCAATCAACAGTCAAAGTTAGATTCAATACAGGTTAACTGGTATAATCTTAACAAATTTCATTAAGCAGTAGTGGCAGTACTTATACTCTAAAAATATAGACCCAAGAATATTAGCTTAAAGCCCCTTCAGATAATCAAAAATAGGCAGCTTAGATGCCCGCCAATCGCTGGGGTGCCAGAAGCAAAATTGTCCAATTGGTAGTGGGCTGAAACAGGAGCAGCCAAACCGGCCAAGAGCCTTATGATTCGAGGAGTCCCAGAGATGTACCTGGAGCAGGCCATGAGAGTGTAGCCTGAGAGCAGGTGGGAGATGGTTCAGCCGTCGGCCTGCAGATGAGTGCAGCCATAATCACAAGGGTGTAGCCCTTGCCATGGGCAGGACACCTGGAGCTGGCCATGAGAGTGTAGCCCTAGAGCAGGCAGGAGATGGTTCAGCCATTGGCCTGGAGAGGAGCATGGCCCCAGCTGCAAGGCTATAACCCTTGTCACAGGTAGGACACCTGTAGCTGGCTGGGAGAGTGTAGCCCAAGAGCAGGCAGGAGATGGTTCTGCCGTCTGCCTGGAGAGGAGTGCAGTCCCAGCTGAAAAGGTGTAGCCCTTGTCACGGGCAGGACACCTGTACAAGTATACTTGTCTTGAGCTTGGGGTTAGAGAGGCTTTGTAGGTGGACCAGGCTTTTGTTAAGGGCTTTGCAGACTACTTGACATGGCTGTCTGCACGTCACTGCACTCTGCACTCCATGCAGTCATTGGCTCATGCTACCGACTGACCTAGGAGTGGGAAGGGTAAGGCAAGGATGTGTGCCAGAAATCTATAAGGGAAACTGCAGTCTAGGCTACTTATGGTTCAAGTATGTCATACTGCCAGCCAAGCAGGGATTCAGGGCACTGGCCCTGTTTTTCTTGTCAAACTATGACCCTCTGCTATAGCATCTTCAGGATTGGCAAAATCCTCAGCAGCTTGAGGAGTGCCCAAAAATTGGGAAGGTTGGCCAGGGTGAGAGATCCTGGAGGGATGGGTCAAGATGAGCAAAGTCCCTTCCATGCAAGTGATGTTTTGACATTACCCCATTAAATTGCTGTTGCTTATTTTGTATGTCATGGCTATAGTCCTGATAACTTGTGACCTAACCTCCATCTGTCCAGATAGGGCCATTAAGCTTCACTGTTTTATTTAGTTATTTGCTTTTAGTAATTGAGTAAGAACAATATTTCCAGGCACGACCCGGGACATTACAAAGCAGACAAGTTACAAACAATAGTACAGGGAAAGAAAAGCTGATCCAATGCAGTGCATAAAAGAGATCAGTTACCTTAACAGAGGAGTAGAACTGCATAGTACATAAGTGAGTGGTTACATTACAAAGCTTCACAGAACTAAAACAGCTAACAGAGTAAGTAACATACTTACATAACATCAGTGCTAATGGCATGGGGAGAGGGGAAGGGACAGGGTAGGATAGAATGGCAAAGACAAGGACAGAGAGATGATGCATAAATTAAAGGCTTTTACATGCATCCAGGGAGGAAAGGTAATTGAAAATTGCATGTACAGTATAAAGGCAGGGTGGGAATTGGAACACCTAAGGGAAAGCGGAAGGGAGTTCCAGATTTTTGGAGCGATTTTTGGACAGTGGAAGGAGAAGGCAAGTTCACCCATTTTAGTGGAACATTTGGGTACAGAGAGAGGAGCTGAAATTGTGGACCGGAGGAGCTGGGACAGTCAGCTGGAATGAACAAGGCAGCTATGGAGGAGAGGAAAGAAGAATGAATAATATTGTCTGTCAAGCAACCTATGGAGTATAAATGCCGGGAAGAGGGGGATAACCAGTGGAGGTCAGAGTAAAGTGAACACCTGTGTTTGAGACGATGGGCAGACTAGGCAAATCTGCAGATATTGTTATAGGCAACATCCCATGTATGTAGGATGTTTGCCTGTGCTTGTGTAAAGACCGGCAGGGCGTAGCAGAGACCAGGGAGCAGGAGTCCTTGGGCAATGGAGATCCTCGCAACAGAGGACAATAAGCTAACCCAATTTTGGCATTGACAGAGTTGCAAGTCACTTTGATATGGAGAGAGAAGTTGAGTGATGGATCCAGTGTGATGCCTAAGTATTGGAAGGAGGCTGTAACTTGTACTGGGGAGCTGTCAAGACAAGAAACCAGAAATTAAGGGTTTAGGATGCAGTATTTCCTGTAGGACCCAAAGAGCATAGCCTGGGTCCTGGCAACATTCAGTACAAGGTGGTGAGTTGTGAGCAATGCATGGATTCATTGCAGGTTGGAAGAGAGGTGGGAATTAATCTCAGAAATGGAGCTTGAGGAGACATAGAGGACCAAGTTGTCAGCATAGAGTAAGGTGCAACAGGGGACGGGAATGGTGGGTAGATTGTTTATAAATATAGAGAGGAGCAGGGGCCCAAGGGTGGAACCTTGTGGAACACCAATAGGTAAATAGGTAGAGGGGCAGGGGAAGGGAGGACCTTATGGTAGGAGACAAACTGAGCGCTGTTGTGCAGGTAGCTGGAGAACCAGCTGAGGGTGGACTGAGAGGCACCTATGGAATCTAACTGACGCAGGAGCAGTGAGTAACTGACAGAATCAAATGCCTTTGATAAGTCAATAAAGACAGCCCCAGTAAGCTGACCTCCATCCATGCTGGTTATAGTGTCATTAGTGAATTGTACTAGGGAAGTTGTAGTGCTGTGGCCTGGTTGGAAGCCATGCTGAGCAGGGATAACAGGTCATAGTTGGCTACGAAGTCTGACACCTGGTGATAAATGAGTTTCTCGAGAAATTTAATGAGGGTCAACAGAAGAGCTATGGGGTGGTAGTTAATTTGGCTTGTTGGGTCACCCTTTTTAAAGACAGATATGACCTGAGCATGTTTCCAGGAGAGGGGCACAATGCCAGAGATAATGGAGAGGTTGAAGAGGCACTAGATAGGGGTAGTAAGAATTGAGGCACCAAGTTTGAGAATTCTGGGTTCCAGCACATCTGGACCAGCACTGCCATGAGGAGACATGGTGTTGAGGAGCTGTAGGACATCAGTCCTAGAGACAGGACAGAGGGTAAATGGATGATGGGGCAGGGTGAGGCCAAGGGGGAGAGGGTCAGATGGAATGGATGAGTCAGAGAGCAAAGAAGGGGTGGATGTTAAAGACTGAGTTAAAGGTGTTGGCAATAGTGTTGGGATTGATGCAGGAGACATTGTCAATTATTGTAACATATGGTAGGGGAGTTGAGAAGCATTGTGACCCAGTATGTGGCTGATGTGGGCCCAGTACCTTTTTGGATTATGGACAGAGGCATGGAGAAGATCTGTGTAATAATTGCTTTTGGCAGCGTGGATAGTTTTCATGCATGAGTTCCTAAGAGAATAAGCAAAAAAGTCTGAATGAAGGGAGGAGGCTTTCCACCTGGCCCAGAGTATGTCACTGGATTTAGGCAAGCAGAGAAGAGGGCTAAACAACCATTTGGTAGGAAGGTCCCTGACCCTCCGCCTAATATAAGGAATGTGATTTGACTGCAGGGAGTGCAGAGAGTAGGTGAAATACTCCACAGCCACAATGTTGTCTGTGGTGAAAAGGGGAGACCTGCCAACCTAATGGAGATCAGATAGAAAAGCCAAGGGTTTGAAGGCAGAGAATTTGGCCACTGTGAACATTTTAGGCAGGT
The DNA here is from genome assembly GCA_016271365.2 of Neoceratodus forsteri. Lineage (NCBI taxonomy): Eukaryota > Metazoa > Chordata > Ceratodontiformes > Ceratodontidae > Neoceratodus > Neoceratodus forsteri. The sequence continues at coordinate 741,842,494 of CM028133.1, read as the reverse complement.
ATGAAGGGAGGCAGGCATCCCAAACACAGGTTACTAGGGAATGCTGTCAGGCAGCACAGAGACAGAGGAAATCCTGTATTGCCTGTTGGTGAGGATCCAGTCAAGCGAGGTGTGACTGGTGCCATTACTGGCATGCCTGGTGGGTTCAGTGATGAGCTGTGCTAGGTTGGCTTTAGCAATGCAAGAGTTGAGGATAGAGAAGATTGGGCAGAGTCAGCCCTGACTGAAGTCACCTAGGCAAAGCACTTCATTGTTTTTAGTGGCGAGGGATAGATATTCCAGGAATTCCTCAAGTCCATGTTTGCTGAATGCCAGAGGAATGTAAGAACATATGATGTGCAGCTTTTTGGTATTGCCTAACAGAAGCAAGGCATGAAGCACTTCACAGGATGCAAAAGGAAGACAAGATAAAAGGTCAGGTTTAGGAAGGACTTGAAAAAAGGTACCAAGCCACCTCCCCTTTTGGAAGAGTCCCAATCAACCTGAATCATGTTGTAGCCCGGAAGGGTACACAGAGAGTCAGGGTGAGATGGCTTAAGCCAAGATTCAGTTTTTCCTAGTATGTCAGGCTTATTGGAGGTGACCCAAGCAACCAACTGGTCATGATTGGCCAAAAGGCCTCTTATGTTTAGGTGAGCAATCTTTAGGCCTCTGGATTGGGGCCCCACTGAAAAACTGCCCTGAGGGGTTTGGTGCTGCAATGCTGATTATCCAGGGTTGGTCCTGACATCACCTGAGAGTGATAAAGACAGGACTATGATCCATGTAATTGCAACTAGGAAGGCAAAGGTGGTCCTGCGAAAGTGGTGCATTTGGCTCTGACTAGGTACCAGCTGAGGTAGAAGCATAGTTTAGGGTATGGATACATAGCAGTGTTTGGGGGATGCTGTGGAAGAGGCAGTAAGCTACAGAATGAAAAGTCAGTCAGGTTGGTATTAGTGCCAGAGGGAATGATAGGTGGAGGGGTAAAGAAGTCCAGTGAGAAAACGCAGCACATGGGGGTCAGGAAGACTAGGAGATAGGGGAAGGCTGTATGGTGAACTGACAGAATAAGTATGATAGGAGGGACTGAGTAGAAGAGGGATGGTTGAGAGACAGGGAACTGGTATATAAGCGAAAACTCAAGTTACACAGATGATAAGCACCGCCCCCAAGCTATTAAGATTAGTCAGTGGTATCAGTGGGTGCGACAAATGTGTATTTAATACCCAGTGGGCGTGGGTGGGGGGGGGGGAGGCCAAAACCCCAGGTAGAGAGCCAGAGCCCCATATAGCTGCTTGGAGCTGTGAAATTAACTTTCTATAAAAGCAGCTCCCAGGGGAAAAAAGGCACCAAGATTCAAATGGGCTCCTCAATGAGCAGAGCACTGAGGCTTCTCTGAGACCAGGACCCGTACCAGGTGTGGGCTTTTGTGGACTTTCGGCAGCGACTGCAGTGAGGGCTGGGCAAGGCATAATAATGAATCCTCAGACCCTGGTGTGGGCTTTTGTGGACATTCAATGGTGACTGCAGTTTTAAGGACAATTTATTTGTCTAAGTGGTATAAATACCTGAATAGAAAATGCCTGAGCCTCTTACCTGGTTTGAGACTTGGCCCAGTTTAGTGGACTCTTTCTATTTTGAAGGAGGTCACTGCTTCACTCAGTTTTAGTTTGTCTGCCAGCCAGCCACCATTGGACATTTGGCCCTGAATTCTTGCTCTCAAGTCCTAAGGGGAGACCAACCAGCTGGAGGTATGACCAATAGACTCTATTTTCTTGATCATGTGTTTTGTCCAAAAGAAAAAAGGTCAGTAAGGGATTTCTCAAGTTAAGAAATAAAGTGGCTAAGGGAGTCCATGCCTGGAGCAACTGTAATGTAAAATCAGTTTTTGTATCAAGTTTAGAGTGGCTAACAGACACTAGTGTGAATACTGGCAGACAAACAAACCCACAGCTTGGTCCTTAGTTAAAAAGCTGTATTGCACAAAATTCACAAACTCACCCCACAAGCGTCTGACAAGGTTTAACCCACTTTGCCAAAGCCCATGGTTAAGTTGTGAAATGTTGGCAGACACTGATGGGGTGAGTTTGTGAATTTTGTACAATAAATAGAATAATAGATAGATGTGAGTGTATTACAAGGCACTAGAATCATCGGGAGGTTTTGGGGACTTGGAACCTCAAGAGAGAAGCGTGAGAGGTTTCCAAAGTCCCCAAATCCTCGATATGATTTTACTGCCCAGAAATACACCCACATCTATTTTTTATTTTTTGTAATATATGGATGAGTTTTAAATTTCTGCACTTTTTTGTGAGGCGTCCAACTGTGTGTTGTGCTGCCCAGGTGAAGAGTCTCTCTCACTCGCTTGCTCCTCGTCCTCTCCCCTCCCCTCCTGTGCATCTGTTAGTCAAATTTGGAATTTTGTTTGGTCAGGCAGTGAATCCTACCTTTCATTTCCTTTTTCTAGTCTTTGAGAGGATGGAGCAGATAATTTGGTTGTTCAAGAAAAAATAAAGGTGACCATCCGCTAAGCGACAGTGACTAGCCGCCATGTTTTAAAAAACTGTTGTGCCCGCCCCACAGAGGAAAGCAGCCATTAAGAAGACATGCCTTACTTTGGCTCTGCTGGAAGGAACGTGGCACCTTGACAATTGGGTCTGCATGGCAGGTAGACCTGCACATGCACTGTGTAATTTATGTGATAATACTATCGTTCATCGTTCCCTCGTACCATCATTCATAGTATTATTGGCAGTGAAGTGTGGTATTGTTGGGAGTGGAGTGTTCTGTGCTACGAATTACAAGGATTTTTTTACATCGTTTTCAGTAGTATTCTTTTAACTATCCATATATTTCAAAGCTTTTTAACTAAGGACCAATCTATGGGTTTGTTTGTTTGTCGGTATGCACACTAGTGCGTGTTAGCCACTCTGTACTTGATACATTCATGGATTTCTTAAGTTATCTGTTCCATGTAAGGTCAAAACTGAGTCTTCCAAGTTGCTAATCCTCTGCTCTGCCTTGTCCAAAAGATTGGTGTGGGAAGCCAAGGTTTCAGAAAGTCCAGTAACATTTTGCATGTGTTGTATTTGAGCTGTACTGTTAGTGAAACCAGCTTTTATTTCTTGTTAAAGATTGGTGATCATCACTGTGAGCTACTGTTTGGCTCCTTCGGGTCCTAAGTTCCCACCAGACACTATGGCTGTCATGCATGTTTTACCTTCTTGTAGAGCTGCAGTGGATCATCCTGTTGGTGCTGTGGACTTAAAAGTAAGTAGCGACCATTTCTTTTGAGACTTTTGGATTGCCATTAAATTGAGCTACCTTGTCCATCAAATGTAAATATGAAACAGTAGCTTGTATTAAGATTAGTGCCAATTCATAAGGTAGAAAAATGGGCATACTAGATGGGCCTTGTGGTCTTTATCTGCCATCAACTTCTATGTTTCTATGTTTCTAATGTAAGGTGGTGCTAGGTGGGAACAGCTCTAAAAGACAACCACTATTTTGCCCTACCAGACCATGCCCCCTAACCCTGTTTTGCAATGTACTAGAGGTGTGGGTGTGTTAAGGGGGTTCCAAGTAATTATGTAGCAGCATAAGAGGTTGTTTGGGACAAAATCTACCTTTCGCCACTGGGTGAAAGATGCTGCAGCTAGAACATATGAGGTGCTGGTGAGAAACAATATTGACAAACTATTAGCAGGGGAATCAGACCTGTGGAGAAATAAGTTAAATAAGGAAGAAATAGGGGCATGAGTAAATGGGTAAATGAGTTACAAAAGATGTCTAACATTATCCTCAGAAATTCCAACAAGGGGGTAATATAGTCATTCTTCACTGGAATGGCTATTTAGTACTGGCATATCCCCTGTTAGGAGATGGCAACACAAATTAAATACGCCATAAGAATCCTCAGAAAGAATACAGTGAGGTGTTATTTGACTGGACAAGGGGATATAGAGGAAAGATATAACAACAGAGAAAAATGAATTTTTAAAAGTGAAAAAAATCCGAGAATTGAAACATTTGTCTAAGATCCATGAGAACAAATGCAAACTGCCTGGTTTTCTGATAGTCTCAGTGATAAGATCCCTCTGTAAAAATGGATGTACATTAGTTGATTTTCTTTCCTGCAGTGTAATGTGGCTACATTGGGACCTACAGTATGTACCAGACTACATGGAGATCTTATGAAAGGTGGACAATGTAAACTGGAAAGATACATACAGATGGGTGAGGGTGGATTTTAATTCACTCTACACTGGCATTCCTAACCATGCAGGGTCAATGCACTGGCTTATTACCTTGAGCATTCTACCTGTATTAGTGCACCATTCACTCCATGTTTGCTTAATTCAGTGGAGTTTATTTTAACCAATATTTTTTTTTTATGTTAGACCGAAAATACTATTTTTTTCTTTTTTTATGAATAAACAGAGCAGAGCATTGGGGGCCAACATATTCCCCTACTATGCATATTGGGGGGAGGGTTCGGGAGTTGTGTTATATATTTTCAGAACGAAACCCTGTTTTGGAATGATGGTGCATTGGTACAGAATTATTCTGAGGTACTTATCATCTGAAATGGAGATGAACAATCAGTCCATGATTGTATTAAATATTTGAGTGTTAATGATATTAGGCTGTCATTTAAATCCAACACAGATGCAGAAAAAATCAAATTTTTTGACTTGGAATTATTTGTTGAGAATGGGAGAGTAGGCAGCAGGGAATTTAGAAACAAATAGCGGGGAATAGCATATTGCATGTTGATTATTGTTTTATATTGATGAATTAACATGTTTTATGTGTTTTGTGCTGTATGTATATTGTTAGTGTAATGTATATCTTTGTGAAGTGCATTGATTCATAACAAGATTTGCACTATATTAAATACAACTTTGATTGATTGATTGACTGATTGATAGTGCGACCCTGCATCATTGGTAGGAAATATCCCTTATGGACCATTCCTGTGACTGTGGTGCAATTGTTTGTCAGATTCTGACTTTGAATCTAAGTCACATGAACTCACTGACAAGTTATTATACAAGGGTATAAGAGACAAAACCTTCAAGAAGCTTTTATTAAAGCAATACAGTTCAATAAAAGGGAACAATCTCTTAAAAGTGAAACAAAAATGAGTTTGAACAACCACTTAGTTTTGTACTGTATCAGAATATACAGTAGCAGTTTGGCACCTAAAATCAAAAATATTTTACTGAAGTACTGGGATATATGGAAATTTGAAATGAGTACTCACAGGGGTTTCTGTGAGAAATCTTCTGTGACTTTTAGTCAGGCCAAAAATGTGAAAGCCATGTTGACAAACAGTTATCTAAGTCCATTACCAAGAAATAATACCACTTAGTTACCAACTAAACATAGATAATATTGGATGGGCAACTATGTACAACCAGTGTGTTCTGCTACAGAGGGGTTCTGATTCCCTCTGACCTAGAGATTGGATCTTGAGAGATCCATGGGAATCAGAACCCCAAGGTGACAGGACACACTGGTTATGCAAGAGTTGCTCATCCTGTATTTTTTATAGTGTATAGTAGTATTATGTGAAATGTGTGCATTGTGTTTTTTTTCTCCTTTTCATAATGAAATTGACTTGTGAAGTCTCTAGATGTTCTAGAATGTTGTCACCACAGAATTAAATAGAGGAAAGAAACAATATGCCAGCAGTCCAAGTTATTTGACTGCAGTAGTGGCATCACTACTGCAGCAGAACAACATAATGGCATCACTACTGCAGCAGAACAAGCATATTCCAACATAGAATTTCATGCATAACAGCATTCCACTATACACTATAATTGGTTTCCATGTATGTGGAAGGTGTTCTGTCAGTAAGTTTACATTAGTGGAGGATATTTTCCAGCACTGCACTACATAATTTACAGTGAGATTAATACATTTTGTTCAGTGCTTCAGTACTTATGTGGCATATGTACTGGTACGCCCATGTCCCAAACTGCCAGTGTTGGGTAAGTTACTTTTCCTATTACTTTCTATTACTTTTGGAAACTTGTTTCAGAAAGCTCTGTGCAGTCACTAGCAAGGATGAAGAAGTACTGGCAAAAGTAATACACCTTACAGTTACAATTACTTATGTCTTTTTATACAAAAGGAATATGTAACTGTAACTGATTACATTTATTTGAAAGTAGTAACTAACCTATTACTTTCAACAAATTTAATCTGTTATAGTTATTTATTATTTTTGTATTTTTTTTATAAAATGAAATAAGTAACTAAAATTGTAAGGTGATTACTTTTTCTAGCACTTCTCTATCCTCAATCAATCAATCAATCAATCACTTTATTTAACCAGGCATAAACACTATTGAGCTTTATCCTTGCTAGTGACTGCACAGAGCTTCCTGGAACAAGTTTCCAAACATAATAGAAAGTAATATAAAAAGTAACTTGCCCAACACTGTAAACTGCATATGGGGAGGATGAAAAGAGAGTTATAGACTTGTGCGCATAAGCACCTTTGATGTATTTAAAGTGGGTATTTAGAACCATTAGCACTTTAAAGTGTATTACAATTATGAGACTTTCTATCCATTTGTGGAGGGGATAGGTTACAGACATCACTTCAAAGATAATCTGAATGGATATTCAGACTCCAGATTCTTCAACCAAATGAACAGCTTAATTTAAGAATGTTTCTTTTATGGATATAAATAATTATTAATCAAGTTGTCAATTTAATTTTTTTAGGCCACATCAGTTTTTATCAAAGACCATGTCCATGTTGTGAGAATTTCCAAGAAATTACAATAATGGATTTCAAAATATAATTTACTTGGTCCAGTGAAATATTTACTTGAATTAATATGCAATATATAACAATATCAACCCAGGTTTGTTTACTAGGGTTGACTGGAGTGAGATGATATGAACCTATGCACCAGATTGCTACATACATTTTGATTTGTTTCTGAATTCATATTTTTAAGAAGTCTGACATATTCAGTAATTGAATGAGTGAATGCATTTTTGGCTATTGATATGAACCTAAGTTTATACATGGGTGTTACTTATTTTCATTGAAACTGTTGTGTCTACTATATGCTTGATGGCTATGTGATTCTTTTTTCATTATGTTTCTTTTTCTGCTTCTTCAGTAATTCCCTCCCCCCCGCATAGTCTATCCCATATATTGTTCACCTACAACCCCCACCCCCATTTTTATTCTACTAACCCACTTTCCCTACTCCCACACCTAACTACCCCCCTTCATTGTTATTTTTTTCTTTTGCCTTTAGGATTTTCACTTCAGTATTTTTCGTTGTTCTCCTTGAATGATGTTTTCTTTTTATTTTATTATACTCTTCATATGATACAATTATTACATCTCACTATTGTCTCGTCTCTCTGAGTCTCCTGAAAATGAATTTATATAGTTACAATTTGGATAATACAATATTGTATGTAAAACAGTCATTTAAGGTTGTAGGATAGGCATTATTTTAATCTATTGTCTCATATTGTAAAACTGTTTATCCTTTGTTGTTTTACACATCACACATGATTGATGTTTTTAATGTGTTTTTCTGTTGTATTTTATTAAATGAATATGACTTCATATCATTTATATTCATGCCAAGGAATGTGCTTGGAAGATAGATCACTTTTTTGAGCTGATATGTGATTAATTATGATTAAAAAACAAAAATAAAATTTTAGAAAATCGAAAGAAACATATCACCCTGCATGACATCCCATTGGAAAAACACCCTTTGGTTAGAATACAGGAGAGTGGCACTTTAAAAACTGAAAAGGGTCAGAATACAATGTGAAGTCCTTGCCACATGATTATATGAATGAATTTAAATGCACTTGTACTACTGTATTCACTAATGACTCTCTGAGGAAGGTGTAGTGCACTCTGAAGTGCCAGAGCTCAGTTGCTGTTTTGCACATACCACTTTAATAAACCAGCATTGCTGCTATATTTTAGTTTTCCATTTTCTATTTGTTTGTAAGTTGAGCTTGTAACCTGCCACAGACTCAAATCTAGACAGGGTTTCAAGAAAGAAGCTTGGTTCCCCCAAAACAATAGCAAATGATCTGTGTATAATGCAAGCTTTTGCTCAACTCCCTCTCCATCCACCCCCCTTTATTTGAGCTTTCATGTGCACTGCTGTCACTAAAGGTTCCAAACTCAGTGCAAATAGGAGTGGGGTGAGGGGCACCCTGCCTAGTCCAGGCCATAGACTGACACTATCATACAGGCACCCATTCACCTTAACTCTTGCTTCTGGTTTCTAATATAGGGAGGAGACTGACATGATGAAATTTGGCCCCAAAGGAAAACTGTTTAGCATGACTTCCATAAAGTGCCAGTCCACCCTATTACATGCCTTCTCTTCATTCATACTAACTGTAATCTGGAAGGCTGTGCTTTTTTTCTTGAACCTTCTGACTTTATCCTGGGGCAGTGTCCCAGAAGTAAATTCCTTTTGGTTATGATGTACTACTTTAGTTATGTAGTGCTGTAGTCTATGCACAGGGAGTCCTGTGAAAAATGTAAGGTCTATGAACAGGAGGGAGATAGGTCTGTATGACCAACAGAGCACTGGATCTCAATCTGGTTTCAGAAACATGGAAATCTGAGCCTGACTCCATAAGGCTGGATCCTGTCCCCAATTCCTCAACATGGTTAAGGACACCACCCAACAACAGGACCACAGATATAGACAAGTATTTAGAAAATTCAAAGAGGAATCCATCCAACATAGAGGATTTCCTCTTTTTTTTTATGCCTTAAAATTGGCATCTTTCTCATGTTCACTTATGGGGCCATCCAAAGGCTCTCTATCCTCCTGTGGCAAAGTCGGCATTGGTATGGAAGTTAAGTATTTCTTCTCCCTCTCTACATGGTTTGGGAATCTCTCAGCCTTGTATAATCTGCATTAAAATTGATAGTTCATGCAAAATTCCCTTTGTATGTGTTGTTGGCATGCCTTCGCTTGGGGATTCAACTCTAGGGACTGCCCAGCTAGTCTCCTCCTTGCTGAGTTGTCAGGCTAGACCTTTACTGACATGTATCCCTTATAGGTGTTGTCCCACATGCTTGGTGTGGGGGCAAGAACCCTTGACCATATGATCGTTCAGCACCGGAGGAGAGTGTGTTGAGTGGTACATTAGTCTCTAGGAAAACATGCTGTCCCATATATAGTCATCTCTCTGGGTTACAGGCACAGTTTGCTGGACTCTGGGTTAAACTGGTGAGGGTACAGCAGACTTTCTGCACTACCTCGGGCCACCAACTCCACCACTGCTCCACCAGATGATGCCTAGACAGAACCACAGTGGCTAGACCATGGCAGGCTTCAGGAAGATGTGGGCAGAGGTAAGGGTGCACATTCTTTCACCTGTACTACTGCATAACACATTCCTTACTCTTGGAAAGAGGCAATTAAGAAGAGGTACCCATCACAGTAGAAAGGAAGGAGGTAGAAGTTCTCAGAAGTGGAGAACAAAAGGAGGGAGTGAAAATCACTCACCTAAAAAGGAAGCAGCTGTTGGTGAGGGACTGAATTGTGAAGAGGATAGACTTGGGAGCAAAAGGGGTAAAGTCAGAGTGATGACATACTTGAAGGATGCCTCAGCTAGAGATGTTGCAAAATTAAATTTTGCCAGTGAATCTGCCGCGAAAGCAGCAATTTCGCTGCACAAAATATTTGGTGAAACTACGAAATTTCACCTGAAAATGGTCAGCCATACTGTATACATTACATTAGTGAAAAGAGTCAGGTTGATTACCACAGTAAAATAACAACAACAAAAATATAGTATATGGTTAACCTCTATTGTGAATGGATTTCAGCAACTGATGAAATCTTGTTGTAGTACAGTTCAAAGGTCAAAAAAGTTGTTGTACTATCGTTCTGACATCACATTGATAGTACAACAACTTTTTACCCTTGACCTGCCACCTGACTGGCTCAGATGAGGCTATCTCTAGAAAAGAAAAACAAACATGGTGGCACAATTTAGTGAGCAGTGGAGCCACTGACTTTGAAGTCGGGAGTCTGGACATGGAGAGCCATACATGGCTCCCTTTCTGAAAACACTATTTATTTTTTTCCCCTGATTTTAAAACTAAGTGATCTGCACAAGAGAAACTAAGAAGCCAGAGGGAGCACTAGTGGCACATGCAGGAACGTGAGTGAGCAGGAGCACCACAGGGAAGAGGAGCAGCACCTACAGCAAGTAGGGTAGAAAAATAATGCAAAAAAAAAGAAGCCATATACTATATAAAACAGTGGATGGGTGAACATCCACAACTAAGTCTGCGTTCCCATCTTGGGCAGTTGAGGACATCAGTGAGACCTCTTGAGCTTCACTCTTCAGGTCTCTGTGATGTCATTAACTCCCTCAATGGAAACACAGCCTTTTTGTGGTTGTTCACCCATCCACTATTCCATATATCATCCTTGGTGTCTTGTGGTGTCATCCCCCCGGCTGATTGCCAGCCTAATTCCCAAATTGAAGAATCCCCCCCATGTCACTGAGATTTACATCAATTTCCACCCAACACAGTATAATAATAATAAAAAAAATTCCAGTCCTGACTCCCTAGTGTCTAGTGGACCCCCCACCAAAGCACCCTGTCATCAGCTAGTGCCCCTACCCTGCACCCCCCAGCACCCCAGGTGGGCCACCAGCACAGCCCTCCAATCACCTCCACAGCCAGCAGCCCATCTGAGTGCTTCAATGAATGGGCGCAAATTTCCCTCTCACGGTATAATAATAAAAAAATTCTAAAACCAACTCCTTGGTGTCCAGTGGACCCCCACCCTGTCATCAGATAGTGCCCTCCCTGCTCCCCCCTTACCCTGAGTGGGCCATCAGCACAGTCTTCTACTCACCTCCATGGTCTGCAGCCCATATGAGCATTTCAGTAAATGAGCATGTACTTGTACAAGCACATGCTCATTCACTGAAGTACTCAGATGGGCTGCCAGATGTGGAGGTGAGTGGAGGGCTGTGCCAGTGGCCCACTTGGGGTACACAGGGGGGTAGTGGGAGGCACTATCTGATGACAGGGTGGAGGGGAGGGGGATCCACTAGACACCAGGGAGTCAGGATTGGGAATTGTTTTTATTATTATGCCGTGATGGGGATATTTGCACTCATTTATTAAAGCACTCAGATGGTCTGCCAACCATGGAGGTGAGTGAAGGGCTATGCTGGTGGCCTGATCAGGGTACTGGGGGGCACTATCTGATGATAGGGGTGGGGGGGTCCTCTAGATACCAGGCAGTTGGGATTAGGAATTTATTTTATTATACTGTGATGAGGGAAATTTATGTAACTCTCAGTGGGGTGGCGGTGGTGGGGGTATTCTTCAGTTTGGGAACTGGGCTGATGATCAGCCAGGTGGAGGGACCACTAGACACTAGGGATGATATTTTTTTTTGTTACATTGCTGTATTTATTAGTAGGGTTGAAAAGCCTGAAAAACCTTTATTTTTTCTAACAAAAAGGGTACAGAAGATGGCAAAATGTCTTGTGTGAGTGGCAAATTTCACTGTTTTGCAGGTGAAATTTCATATTCTGCAGGTGAAATTTCATATTTCGCACCTGTAAAATATTTTGCAAAATTGCAATATACTCCGCGTAACGAAATGTATTAATTTTGCACAACACTGACCTCAGCTGGAAGAGATAGTGAACAGATCTTGAGACTCGCTATGGGAGCAAGAGCTGAGAAGGAGCTTGATGGCATTGTCCATATCAGGATGAATAATATAGCATTACAGAAGGTAAGCACAGTAAAGGGAAATTTCAGGGAGCTGGGGAGATGTCTGAAGAAAGTAGAACATATTGTGTTTTTTTACAGATTAATAACTGTGTATGGCCATGGTGAGCCAATGAAACCCCACACCCGGGTTTTTAATGAATGAAGGTAAGGCACGTGGAGGAAGGTTTGGATGCATTTTGAATCACAGACCAACCTGGAAGGATATTTATTTTATTTTATTGATTGAGATATCGGATACACCTTTGAGTCACAGGCTCTTTTACAAAGGTTCCATGACATGGACAAAGACAAGTTATGACATAATGCAGGCATTAATAAATTACGAACATCACAGTACGGTTTCGAAAAAGGAGCCGCCAAAGGCTTTGTCAATGATCAAATGAGAATTAGGTAAAAAGCAGCATGATCAATACACCAGACATTGCACACAGTATGCCTGGGCAGTTGCATGAGAGGCAGAAATAGTAAGTGCGCAAGGTGTAGAAGTAACACAGGTGGGAAACATATTACAGGGGAGGAGATGCAGGAAGACAAAACAATGATTTGGTGAGAAGAGAGAAAGGGGGGTTGGTGAAAATGGGGAGGCAATGGTTAGGTGTGAGGTCAAGGGGGAGGAGATTGATATTGTGGGTGAAAGGATAGTAGATGGAATAGAGCTTACTGGGGAGTGGTGGTGGGTAGGAAAAACTGGGAAAGTGAGTTGGAGTAAGGGGGAGAATATGAGTGGAACTAGGACTGAAATTGAGGAGCGGTGGGGTGGATAATACTGGGAAAGTGGGCAAGGAGTTGGGGTATTCAAGGAGGAATGGGGAGTAGAGACGGGGAAGGGTACAGATGGGCAGTGGAGTGGCAGAGGGGAGGCAGTAGTGGAATTTAGAAAAGAGCTGTCAGGGAGTAAGAGGTGAATGAGTAGAGTGCATTGATTGGTGGGGAGGTCAGAAGAGCAAGACAGAACAGTTTAAGTGAAGCAGTCACAGTAGGCACAAATGTGGATGATGTTTGCACTTAAAGGAGCTGAGATTAGTAGCATTGGAGACCCTTTAACTTGCCTTCTCCATTGTTACTTACTCCATATCTGGACCATTTAATCCTATATCTTCCCCTACCTGCTTTATATTATGGGCTAGTATAGAAGGGATGACATGCACCTTTTTAAGAAGTGGTCTGCAGTCCTTAATGGCAGGTTGAAATGTTACATAGATGAACATTTAATCCAGATGGGGGGGCAGTAAAACCAAAAGAGGCAAATGTTACCTGCCCCCAGATGGTAAAGTGTTAGGGAGGAAAGACCATCTTAGAGAAACTTCCCCTAAAGCAGATGTATAGTAAATGAAAGGGACATAGCACATAGACAAAAAGTAAGAAGCAAGGAATATAAACCAGGTAGGGAAGGATATAGGATTAAATGGTCCTGATATGGAGTAAGTAACAGTGGAGAAGGCAAGTTAAGGGGTAAGCCAGGGCACAAAACAGGCAGGAGTGGGAGGCAGAAGCAGGGTAGTAGACAGGATATAAAAAGGATTTGGAAAGCAAACAGCACTGATGCTAGGAGTCTTGTAATTAAAATTGTAGACCTCATCAATAACAGAGGCTAATCTAGACTTAATGGCTATAGCAGAGTTGTGGTGCACTAAGCAACACATATGACAAATGAATATACCACGATACTCGGTGTTCAGGAGACCAAGAACTAGATGACATTTAAAGTAGGTACTACTGATCAGTCTTCCCACTGTAGAGTGGAGGAGAGAGATCACTAGAGAGAAAACAGTGATAGAGTCAGGAGGTGGTGGACACTTCCATTTTTAGATGAAAAAGTTCTGAAGAGACTTACATATCACAAGGTGGACATGACTATGAAACTAAATTGGATTCAGCTAAGGGTATTAAGGATTCCAGTAGCCACACTGACAGCCTTGTTCAACAAGTGACTAAAAACAGAAATGTTTCCAAAGAACTGGAGAAGGGTTGCTGTTGTCCCACTACAGAAAAAAAAAAACATAGAAACACTGAATTTATCAGCAGAAAAGTCCCGCTTGGCCCACACAGTCTACCCAGATGGCTCCTGTCTAGTCTATCTCCACAAATCCTAATTGGTCTCTGGCAATTCTCCCTCCTACTTGCCTATTTATCAATATTCCTCTATTTCTATGTCACGCATACTTGAAGCCCTGTGCCATTTACACCTGCACCACTTCCACATCCACAATTCTTTTAGTGAAGTAGTTGTAACCCTGATGCTGTTGTACCAAGGGCTACTACCCCTGTCTGCTTGCCTGACTGCAAGTTGAGAGGCCTGGGTTCAGAATTAATGAGTACAGAGGTGTCCCTACCACCAGTATTGCTACAATAATGGTGCTTCCACCCAGAAAGTTGCTTATGTGGGTAACTAGTAACCATGGTACAGCCCTCTGGGAAGCTGTAACCACCCACAGCACCATCTAGTGGCTCTGCATACTTTGATTTACAATTACAGTACTTAGTATTAGAGCACAGTTTTGTAAACCACATTAATGATATGCTCATGTACCATGCACTTACCCACCAGTCCGGAACTTCTGATAAATACCCTGGGCCCCCTGTAAAAGACAGTTTCAAAACACAACCATACACTTTCAGAGTACTTAGCAAACTGTTCAGTAACTTCAGATCCAGTAATGATATGCTAATGAGTCATGTGAACCATAAGTAACATATCAGGTTTATTAAGGGAACTTGAACAGGGAGGGTCAAGAATTTAGATTAATGAGTATGCTGTGGATAGGCAGATTCTATTTATTGGTAATCACTTAGTCTCTGAATTTCTCAGTGTATGTAGTTGCTGGGTACCCAGAGTGGAATGTACAGTAGGTATACCTGGAACGGTGCCGTGGGTTGGCTGGGATTGCAGCTGGTTGGGTCCTTTGCTGGAATGAAGGGTGATTAGATATGAGCAATGCACTTGTGAACCATTCAATAACTGAAATTCCTGGATGGCTGGCCTAATCGCAGTTAACCCATTAACTTGAGAAACAAGACTACCAATGACTGTACACACTGCACACAGACAGATAGCTGCTGTCGCCATTGGCCTGGGGAACCTTTAGGGGACTGGTGGGGACTGGGGCTGACATGACTCACCTCCTCCTCACAGCCTTTCTCTGTAGATGGCAGGAACCTGCACAATTTTGCTTTGCAGGTGCTGACTCCCTAAACCTGGTCTCTTGCCAGAATGATGATGGCGCTACTGCAGGAACAGTTCACTAGGGCTATAGGTGGCATAGGCCCAAACTGGACTGCCAGAACCAAGGAAACCCATGTTGTTCTCCCCTTCTTGGTGCTTGGCAGGAGTCATTCTCCATGATGGCTAGATCCAAATTTACATAGGAGTTCCTGAAGTTTTTTCCTTATAGCAGTCTGTGCCACACTGTGGGTAGCTGAAGAACAAAACATTTTCCTCTTGGATCAGACCAGCTTCCAAACTTCAGCTCTGGGCTGCTGAAACTACACTCTGCTGGCTGCAGTCTTGAATTCAGTCGATCCCTTTTCAAGAATCAAAACTGCTTGCAGGGAGGCAAGACAGGCCTCTCCCTGCAAAGATAGCTGAGCTGCATGGCTTCCACCTCCTTCACATGCACAAGCTGGACTGCGCTCTTGTTTTTTCCTGTCTCACACTAAGTTCTGAATTTTCATATTCTGGTAGATCGCCTTGGCTGTCAGTCATAGTCTGAGTGTTCTGATTAGTGGATTTAGGAGCCAACTGGAAAGTTTAAAGTTTCTCCAACAAGGCACTGTAATTAGGCCCCCTTGAGGACCCCTTTGGCTCTGGCTGGTCCATACACGGAGTACAGGACCAAACATGATGGCTCCCACTACTGAGGCTTTGACAGCAACAATAAACAACTTATTCATTTAAAAACAGTAAGACTTAAAGAGTAAATATTTATAGTACATGAAAAGAGTCCTTCTGCTCTGTAACCGATGGCAGAATGGAGTATATCAGGACAATGCCTGACTGGTCATGAGCTCCATTGAGCTCAGACACAGCTCAGGCTATTTACACTATACACAGGCTGAACTTCTTAAAGGGACAGCACAGCGGCATATCTTGCACACTCATGAAGAACAACAGGACACCACTGTACATTGATCTACCTTCCCTTACTGGATGTCTGCCAGACTCTGTGCATCAGCAGAGCCCAGAAGACACTTAAGGTAAGCCCTCCAGATTTGGGAGGGGTTATACTCTCCACTTCCCAGGATATTTGGCATCCATGTCAAGTCTGTAGTACAAATACAATTTCCCCTTGCTCAATGAGACTTTTGACGTTATACAGCTGTAGACCTTACGTTGTTATATACACTAGCTGTACAGACATAAAAAAAAAACTATGTACATGATAGCATGCTGCTTAACTTAAAAATATGTCTTTTAGCAAATGCATAGTTCACTTGCATAGTTCACTTATTCTACATCTTGGCCATGACAGTTGACACCTCTTCAATCATCTCTAGTTTTAACTATTTCCCCATAGGAAGTATATTTTACCCAAGAAATCTTCAAACTTTAACACAAGAAGGCAATTATATGCATATGCCAGTGCACTAATCTGTTAGCTCCACTTTGGTTTGTCTTTTGGATGCAGGGTGCCAAGAATATAGAATAAAGTTTGATTAAACCTCTCTGACTGTGGATGTCCTTGGGGGATGATAGGAAGCAGTTCTGGACTTTCTTACATCCCAGCTGGACAATAGCTCTTTAATAAGGTGACTTTCAAAGTCTCATCCTTGATACAAATGTTTTTTCTGGGGAGCACTATAATGGACAAAGAACTTTTCCATGAGGACTCTTGCCACTGTGGCAGCCTTCTTGTCTTTGTTTGGATAGTAAAAATAATAAATAACAGCACTCCAGGTTAGCGATTGAAAATTAATTATGTTACTTGAAAAAACAGTACATATTTTTACACGTTAATTTACAATACTATTCTAGGTACACATACCAAAAAATGCAGCCCATTGCTTCGGGGTCCCAAAAAACCTCTTTGTCATGGGTGTGACATACCATTACATCCCAAAACATATAATGATCTTTAGACATATGTTTCCAATAATTTGATTAATTACAATTTTAATTCCACTCTAAACAAGTACTTGTAAAAACGTGATTGTGAAAAATATTTGAGATAAATTGACATAGTATCATTCAGGATTTCAGCTCCCAAATTAATCAAGCAATTCATCCCTTCATGAAAACAATTAAATAGCATATGACTGAACCACTAATTGGGCTTCAAAACCTTCAATAAATGTGCTCACAGTGCTTATATAAAACTGAATTATCAAAGGGTTACTGCAGCCGAGTAAGCTCTTAAAACACTCAGGTAAAGCACGGTTTCTATTTATTCAAGTTTCAATTTCAATTCAAGTTTATTGCAGCAAAACTCCATTGAGCAGGCTCATTCACAAGGAGATACTGATAACACAATGGGTGCTCACAGCCTGGGAAATACGATCCCAGACCTGCAGGCAATAATGTCAGATGCTAAACTGGACATAGTAGCAATTAGTGAGACGTGGTTTACCAGTAACCACACTTGGGAGACTTCAGTACCTGGCTATGTATTGTTCAGAAGAGACCGAGGTACAAAAAGGGGGAGAGGAGTGGCCCTGTATGTCAATGAAAATATCAAAGCTACAGAAATTCAGAATACATATAAGGAGTCAGAAGAACTGTGGGTCACCCTGAAACAGAAAATGGGACAGCCATAAGAACTGGGGTTGTCTACAGGCCCCCAGACCAGGGGAGGACATAGACACATTACTGTTAGAAGATATACAAAACATGACAGCTAAAGGGAGGTTCTGATAATGGAGACTTCAACATGCCAGATACAGATTGGTCAATACCAGCAGGAACATCTGCCAGAACTAGACACATAGTGGATTCCCTGCAGGGGAAGGGCCCCAAACAACTGGTACAACAACCCACAAGAGACAGGGCTATCCTAGATCTAGTACTGACTAACAGGAAAGGGATCACAGATCTCCAGGTAGAAGGTCACCTGGGGGCCAGTGACCATCACATGGTATGGTTCAATTTGGCCACTACATCTAAATCATCCCATTCCAAGGCAAAAATATGGGACTTCAGAGGAGCTGACTTTGATAAGATGGCCAACAGAGTTAAGCTAGCCCTGGCAAAAAGAAACACAGGTGAGGGGGTACAGGCAAAGTGGGCAAGCATTAAGGATGCAATACTTGAAGCAACATACCACTGTGTTGGACAGAAAAGGAAGTGCAAAAGAAGAAGGAAACCTCTTTGGTTCTCAAATACAGTAGCAGAAAAGGTCAGAGCCAAAAGCCTGGCCTTCAGGAAATATAAGGAAACACAGCAGGATGAAGATAGGGAGGCATACCAAACTGCCCTAAGGGAAGCAGGGACGGCAGTAAGGCAGGCAAAGTACCAAACTGAGGAAACACTAGCATGAACAGTAAAAGAAGGTGACAAGACTTTCTATAGATACATTAGTGAAAGGAGAAAGTCCAAAGGGTGTGCTAAGCTTAATGGAGAAAAGGGAGCATGTGAGGAGGAGGGACCATGTAAAAGCATCTATCCCAATAGATACTTTTGCTCAGTATTTACTGAAGAGAAGGTAGGGCAGGACCCACAGCTCAGCACACCATGGACACAGGGGAGGGAGGTGAGCACTACTCTCTCACAAAAGAAAGGGTCCTACAAGAGCTCTAAGCTCAGGTGGATAAGGCAATGGGACCTGATGGCATACATCCCAGGGTACTTAAGGAGCAAAGGTGGAACTAGCAAAGCCATTAGCAGAACTGTTTAGTGAGTCTCTGAGCACAGGAGAGGTCCCATAAGACTGGAGAATGGCTCATGTGATCTCACTCCACAAGAGTGGTGCAGGGAGGAGGCAGGGAACTACAGACCAGTCAGTCTTACCTAAGTAGTGGGCAAGATTATGGAGGCACCCTCAGGAAAGGATAGTGCAACACCTGGAACCATAGGGCACAGGATCCAAGATGGCATGGGTTTACAAAAGGACGGTCCTGTCAAACTAATCTCATAGATTTCTTTGAATGGGTAACCAGAGTGGTGGACCACAGGGGAGCAGTTGATGTCGCTTACCTTGACTTCAAGCAAAGCTTTTGACACTGTTCCACATAGAAGATTGATAAATAAGCTGGGTAGGCCCAGGGTGGTCAGAAGTTGGTCAACTGGTGGCAAACTGGTTGACGGGCAGAAAACAGAGAGTGGTGGTAAATGGTATACAGTCAGAAGAGATGCAAGTCACAAGTGGGGTACCTCAGGGATCAGTCCTGGGGCCAGTTCTCTTCAACACCTTCATTAGTGACCTTGCAGATGGACTAGAGGGTAAGGTTTGTCTCATTTGCAGATGACACCAAGATCTGCAACAGAGTAGATGATCCAGATGGGGTGGGCAGAATGAGAAGAAGAGATCTGGATAAACTAGCAAAATGGTCAAAGAGTGGCAACTGGGATTTAATGCAAAGAAGTGCAAGATCATGCACATAGGGAAGAGAAATCTGGAAGCCAGCTATAGGCTGGAGGGAGTTGCTAGCAGTCACAAAGGAGAAAGAGACTTGGCATCATCATCACTGATGACCTGAAATCATCCAAGCAGACCCCAAAGCAGTAGGTAAGGCTAGGGGTGTTAGGGTGCATTAGTAGGTGATCACAAGTCGTAAGAGGGAGGTAAGAATCCTCTTTACAAGACACTGGTTAGGCCCCATCTGAGTACTGCATGCAGTATTGGAGGCCACACCTCACAAGGACATTAATTCAAATTGAGGCAGTCCAGGAGAAGGCAACCAAAATGGTGTAGGGACTGCATCAGAAGACATATGAGGACAGATTAACAGAGCTCAATATGTATACCCTTGAGAAAAGGAGGAGAGAGAGATGATCGAGGCATTCAAACACCTTAAGGGCATTAACAAGGTGAAAGAGTCTAACATGTTTAAATATAAGAAAATAGTAGGACAAGAGGACACAGCATGAGATTAGAGGGGGACGATTAAGGGGAATGTGAGGAAATTATTTTTCACAGAAAGGGTGGTGGATGCATGGAATGGCCTACCTCAAGAAGTGGTGGCTATGAGTACAGTGCAGGGCTTCAAACAGGCATGGGATAAGCATAAGGGAGCAATACAAATGAGTATGAATAGATAGGCCACTGACAGAACAAAGGCCGATGGCACATTTATAAGGTAGAAAAAGAAATGGGCAGACTGGATGGGCCTTGCGGTCCTTATCTGCCGTCAACTTCTATGTTTCTATGATTCTATGTACAAACCCTGGCAAAAAGCATGTTTACAAAAAGGGATGTGCATACATAGCCAAAACAATGGGATTCATAAAAATCAATACATACAATCAAAACTAGATCTTGGTATTTACATGGTACAAAAGTACAGCAAGGAAAAGCAAAAAAGTACAGTAAGAGTGAATGGGGGGGGGATATGGTAGGGTTGCTTAAACAGTTAACAGAAAAGAGTAAGATGAAAGGACGGGAATGAAGGTAGCTAAGTCCTCCGGCAGTTACAGAGGTCTGTGAAGTGTTTTGAGGCTAATGTCTTAAAGAAGTTAATTGTGGCCAGGCTGGAGAGCTTGAGCACCACCTGAATACAGTTCCAAGCCACAGGAAGGGCATGCAATATAGTGCCCTTACCGAGGGAGGTACGAGTTCTAGGGACATCCAGGAGGAGTAAGGCTGACTTGCTTAGGGAGTAAGTGCTGTGAGAAATATGGATGAGAGAGGAAATATAGACGAGGAACCTGTTGTGCCGTGCTTTAAGTGTCCATGTGCCAAAGTGAGCAGTGTTTTGGTGGATAGGGACATCCACCTTACAAGAGAATACAGGTCACAATGGTGGGTACTGGAGGATGCTTTAGTAATGAATTGGAGGGCACAGTGAAAAAGGAGCTTGAGCCTGTGAAGGGTAATTGCTGAAGTGCAATTGTATATTATATTCTCATAATCTAATAGGAGTAATGTTGTCTGGATGAGTCTGAGTCTGACCTCAGATGGGAAGAGTGCTCTATTTCCAAAAAAGAAACCGAATCTGGCTTTAAGCTTGGTGGAGAGGCTGTCAATGTGAGCACCGAAGGAAAGATTGTTGTCAATCCATAAGCCTAAGTATTTAAACTTGTCAACCACTTGAAGTAGCTCCCATAGGGATGCAATGACCATTGCAGTACCAACCTTAATCTCAAAGGGGTGGGGGTATTATTATGGTTGAAGAACAGTACCTTTGTTTTTTTGCATTGAGCAGTAGCTTGGTATGGATATGGTTGAATTTTAGTTGGAAGAGGTTGAATTGAAGTTCATCACAGACTTTGACTAGCGTAGACTTGGAAGTGTATAGTACTGTGTCATCCACGAAAACGTGCAGTTTGAATTAACAATATTGGAATCAAGGTTGTTGATATAGATAGAGAAAAGGATAAAGCCTAATAAGGATGCTTGGGGGACACCTCTAGTGATGGACAGGGGTCTCGATAGAAGATCATCTGCTTTAACTTGCTGAACTTGCCCAGAAAGCTGTCTGGAGAACCAAGAAACTATGGGGGTGGTGGCACCTAGGAAGAGAGACTACGCAGAATGAGTTTGTGTTCAACAGTGTCAAATGCTTTACTCAAGTCAAGGAACAATGCATCTGTTACTTGTTTAAAGTCATAAGTAGAGAAGGGTAAACAACCCAGTTATGCATTTAACCTGAGCTGCTGTCGGGGCTTTAGCACAGCTCGAGTCATCTGTTATTAAGTACTCACAGTGCTTAAGTGTTTATTAGATTAAAAAATGTTTTCATCACTTAACTTTATTTCCAAACAATCTTAAGGATGAAATTTTCAAAGATGCAATATTTTCTAGCTGCAGTGAAACAGGAACTAATGCAGTCATTCTGTATTTGTATTTATTGACAATAACATGCTATAGGACTGTACTGAAAACATTCACTACACAATCTTGCAGTCTTCCACCTGAGGAAGACCATGTCTTGGTCGAAGCTCTGAGGAGTGAGTCCAGTTGTGGAGATACTAGCTCCATACATATATATATGTATATATATATTTACACAACAAGTGTTTTAATATAAATGTAAGGATAAAAAGTAATATCTAAATCAGCCAGTGAAGATATCATTGATATCTCCATGTTCCTATACGTCATTTTGATATCTTCATGTTCTTATACGTCATACAATAGAAAGTGAAAGTGTTTTACTTTCCATTGCGAGTCTGTGTCTCCAGGACCTGCACAACACCCCACCCCACTGCACCGCACCACCACACATATGCACCTGTATATGGTTGATCCTGCCCTTAATTTTACTATAAATAATAATTTTAAAAACTTATATGGTTGATTCTGCTACATCAGGTCCGTAATCGGAACTGACTTTCACTTTCCTCCTAAAGCATGAGCGTGACGAGTGGTATTAACACACACTCTAAATGTACTCCCAGCCCTTCAGGTAACGTAGACTGTATAACACTCAAAAAACCCTTCTTGTTCCAGTAAATTTAAGTGCTTTTATTCAGAGGCTGCCAACTCGCCGATGAGAGCGAAGTTATCGGCACCTTTCAGAACAACAGAAGGAAGCGCACTGTATATAGCAACACATGTTTGTGCTTCCTTCTATTGTTCTGAAGCTGCAGACTAGCTCGCTCTCTTCTCAGAACAGTTGGCAGCTTCTTCTGAATAAAACCATTTAAACTTAATGAAACAAGAAGGTTTTCCTAACTTTTGTCTAACAGACTACTCTGAAAAGCTGGGAGAGCATTTACAGTCTGTGTTAATACTGCTCGGTCATGCTACATTTCAACAGGAAAGTGAAAGTCAAGCTATGATTATAGGATCCAAGAGTGGCACGATCAACCAGATAGCTTTTTTTAAATCATTACTTACAGTGAAAATAAGGGCAGGATCAACCACATAACTTACTTCAAATAACTTTAAATTGCCAGGATGAACCAAATATATATATATATATTTTTCCAAATAACATATAATCTGTTCAGTTAGTGGCTTTATTGAGGATTGTGTTGGGGAGGGGGTTGTTTTGCAAGTGACCTAAAACACATGTTGTATAAACAGAACATGACATGGCCTGACTGAAGATATCATATTTATCTTCACTCGAGGCCAGTGACATCAAGATATCTCACTTGTGGCTTCGCCACTCGTGAGATATCATGATATCACTGGCCTCTCGTGAAGATAAATATGATATCTTCAGTCAGGCCATGTCATATCCCCTATATATATGTGTATATATATATATATATATTTACACACACACACACACACATACACACACACACATTTGAGAGCAACTAATTGTAAATTAAAATATACTTAATTTCAAATCAAGAAATGTCTGCTCTCTCCATTACACATTAGGAGTGCAGAGCAATTTTAGATTCCTAATTGTGGCTTGGGGTATGCAATCCTTTCTCTGCACCTGGCTTCACAAACAGCCATGCACACAGCTGGGAGTGGATTTAAAAATCAAGTATGACTCTTTTTGATCAAGTGCAGCACCTCTGTTGCCCCCTCTAGTTCTAAACGGGGCATGATCAATGCCAATATAATGTAAATCATGTTCAGCACTGTTCTGTACTTCATGTAAATGTTTTGCTATAGGGTATAATAAATCCTTTCTCCTAATAGCCCTGAAGTGCTCCTGAAGGCGTTCCTTGAAATTTCATGTGGTCTGACCAGTATACACATGGCCACAGGAGCACCATTGAGCACAAACCACATACATTGCAGTACAGGTAATGAAGTGCTGCACTATGGCCTCCCCAATTGCCTCTGTACTCAGCTTTTTAAATTTAATGCCCTGTACTGCATTATTACACATGATGCAGTCATGGCAGGAAAATAAAAAACATTTGATTTAGTGGTTAGCCATCCCCCAGCAGCCTTGTCTCCCCAAAACTCACTATGAACTAAAAGATCACAGAGATTTTTATCTCTCCTAAATGAAATCAAAAGATCACGCACCTGATTATTGGCCAAATCTTTGTCTGTTCCAAGTAAATGCCATTTTTTTTATTACTGTCTGGAGGGCCTTTGAATGGATAGGCCTGAGCTGACTGTGTAAAGTGATTTGTCACTACCAACACATTGATGATATTCTTTGAGTCTGGTTCTAGGTTCAGGAAATCAATATATACAAGCTCCATTGGGGCACTTGTTGCTATATTGACCAGCTGGACAGCCCTTTGAGGTTAAGCCTTTTGCTGGAGACACCTACTGCAAGTTTGGATGTACTTATCAATGTCCATGCCCTTCTTGGGCCAGTAAAAGCATGCATGGGTCAGGTCCAGAGTTCTTTCACCACCTATGTGCCCCATGTGGTCATGTAGTGCTTTAGCACAACTTACTTGAACTTTATGGGTAACACTAGTTGCCTTTTCACAATTTCCCATTGACTGTCAGTCAATTCCCCATATAACAATTTATGTCTTAAGTTTAGACCCTTCTCATAGCAATAAGGCAGTGTTTGGGGTCATTGGACTGCATTTTGGAGACATCTTCACCCTTGTTTTGGGCATTCACAGCTTGTCTAATCATTGGGTAATGATACTGCTCTTTCTGAATATCAGCAGAAGTTAACTGTGGTAAGACACTTAGATCCAAAGCTGTAAAAATTACAATAGACCACTGGTAGGCAAGTAGCAGGAGGTCCCAAGCAATCTGCCAAGCAGTTCACAGTTTCTGCAGATGGAGATTTATCTTTATCGAACTTGTGGCATAAGGCTTTCACTGAATGCTTTCGAAATGTTCACCCACAACTGCTTTGTGGCAGGTGTTCTGGAGAGACCATCAGTGTCAATGTGGTTTAGACCAGGTCAGTACTCTCCTGCATAATCATACATGAATAACGCCCAGAGCCATCATTGTCCCATAGCATCTATTTTAGCAGACAATTAGACATATATTAAAGGATTGTTGTCCATCTTAACCAAAATCTTTGCACCATACAGGTATTTGTGAAACTGTTCCATGATTGCCCACTTGAGAGTGAGAAACTCCAATTTATGCACTGGGTAATTTTTTGCTGAAGGTGTCAGATTTCTACTGGCAAACACCACT
Source organism: Neoceratodus forsteri (assembly GCA_016271365.2). Taxonomy (NCBI): domain Eukaryota; kingdom Metazoa; phylum Chordata; order Ceratodontiformes; family Ceratodontidae; genus Neoceratodus; species Neoceratodus forsteri. The sequence continues at coordinate 741,817,588 of CM028133.1, read as the reverse complement.
GACTGCTGTCCTTCTGCGTACCCCTGGTAAAGCACTGCCCTTAGGCAACTCAGTCTGGCATCTGTGTGTAACACATAGGGGTTGGAAGGGTCAGCACAAGCAAGAAGTGTAGCATGAGTAAGCTGATAAATTATCTCTTAAAAAGTTGTGTCCCAATCTTCAGTCCATCTCTGGACAAAGAATTTGTGAGGTTTGAAATATGTTTTTTCAGTCACTTTAACAATGTCCTTCTTGAACTTTCTATGAATAGGAGGGTACCCTTGAGTAAATTTCAGTTATGGATGGACTACTATAGTGTAATCTTCTACAAAACATTGATAATAGCAGCAAAAATCCAGGAACCTTTCCAGCTCTTTTAAGTTGTTTGACTTTGGCCAGTCAGTCAGTGCTCCCACCTTGCTAGGGTCAGTTTGGATGCCTTCTGAGGACACAATATGGCCTACATACTTTATGAAACTTTGAAAAAATTTATATTTGTCTATCAACAGCTTTAGGCCAAACTCTTCAAACCGGTCCAGCACTTTGAATAAACTAGCTTCATGCTCCTCAATAGTTTTTCTAAAAATGATGACATCTTCAAGGTATATTGAACATTTAAGGGGGTTCATGTCTCCCACAGCATGTTCCCTTTAGTTTTTGAAATGTTGCTGGTGCACCTGACATGCCTTGGGACATGCATAGGAACTCATAGAAACCCAACAGGAAAATAAATTCCATTTTCTCTCTGTCTTCTTGAGCCATTGGGATTTGATAATATCTGCTACAAAGGGTGAGGACTGAAAGCCACTTACCCTCATTCAGAGAGTAATGTATCTTGTATCCATGGCATAGTATATTGGTCACACACAGTTCTTTTCCTAAGGGTCCTGTAATCCACACACATACAGACAGACCCATTTGTTTTCTGTACCAAAACAATTGAGGAGGTATTAGCACTGTGTGATTCCTCTATAATGCCTGCTGCAAACATCTCTTGCAGGTGGCGACTTACATCATCGATGTCAGCAGGAGGTAGGCATCTAGACCTTTCCCTGAAGGGTCTTGTATTATCTAAGTGAATGTGATGTTCAGCACCCATGACATAACTGACATCCCACTCCTTATGAGAGAATACTTTGTTTCGCTGTGCTAACTTTTGGCTGATTTTATTTTTCCAGCTGCTTGGAATGGGTGACTCCCTATAGTCAAATATATCTGGTGACACCACTCCATCTTCTCCACTTTGGCATTTAGATGGCAAAAGAAGTGGTATCAACACAATAAACTTTGGCCAAGGTGTATCCTCGATTAACTTTGAAGACTTGGTTGGTGACATTTTGAAGCTGAACTATGACACTCTGAGCATAAGTGTGAACACGGACAGGAAACACACTGGGTTTAACCATAATTCTCTCAAGTAATTTTCCTTCTTCCAGAGTGTCCAGAGTTAGTATCTTGTTGGTCACATCTTTGCACAAACTAATTCTACATTGGGCATTCGGGGGAATTACAAGAGTTAAGGAGTAATTTTTCCAAGCAAATCCCACAGGTTTGTCCTTGTCACCTTCTGTTGGGTGCATTTGTATCTCATAATCCTATGCACCATGGCATGAATATGTAGAGCTTTCCCTGTCTTTTATAATTGTTTTTTTGGCACATCTGGGCAAGACAGCTGCACATATGCATGTTGGTAGCAATTAATACTAGAATGTCATCATACAGGCAGGAGGGAGGACACACTAGGGATAAGGTCTTCACCAGATCTTCTACACCTGCCACAGAGGAGGGGAAATAAAGCCACACTCAAAGAAAACTAGGACAGGGATATGATTTATCACTTAACCTCCATACGTGCAATCCATCAAGAGGCTGTAAGTGATGATCAGAGCGGTGCTGATCCTACCAATCTTTAAATATTATCGTGACTCACCGGCCTGGTGGTGCTGAGGGTTGATGCACTGGATGCCACACTTCATGCCATGCTGGTGACCTAGGTTTGGATGCAAGCCTGGGCCACCATGGGCTGGCAGGGGAGGGATAGGATTGAGCATCCAGAGGACTGCTCTCCTATCCTGGGTTGGGATCCAGGGAGTCACCACTCTGAAGCAGCCCCTGGTAATGACTGGTGGCACTACTAGAGTGGTGTTGAATGAAGGCAGAGTGTGGCAGACATCGGCACATTGTGCCTAGACATCATTGCATGCTGCATTCTGCAAAGGCAGCATGAGCTTCCTACCCCACAGCCTGACCCGAATGGTGCCTCCTCAACTGGATCCTGCTCCAGTGAGTTGAGCTAGGAGTTCCTCACCACCCTACTATGCTGGGGAATAATCTGTGGGGCCTAGAGGAGGTCAGCCTGATCTCAGGAGTCAGGATGGAAGGGGTCGGTTGGGATGTCAAAGCTGCCTGGATCCCACGGGATAAAAATAAAAATGAAAAAAAAAAAATATATATATATTATCGTGACTTGGGATCCACTGTCCAACATGGTTCCTGCCAGAATTTCACCTACATGTACAGTAGTCTCTATGGAAGGACCCACCACTTCCACCCAATCAAGAGGAGCATTGTTTTTGGGCCATGTGACCACAAACTTGGCCACATAAGGCTAGTATGAAGGTTTGGACTGAGGTTTGATATTACTTTGACCTGGTTGAGCAGCTTTGCAGTTACTCTCCACAAATCTTTAGGGGCTCGGCATGTTCTCTTAGTGTGCCCATCCTCTCCACAGTGGTAGCAGAAAACATTGGGTCTAGGGTTAGAAGGTTGAAAAGGTTCTTCTACCTCTTTGCAGTTGTCATAAGAGCCAGGCTTCTATTCATCCTTGGGCCTAGGCTCAGGGTCAGTCCCACTGGAGCTTTTTCAGAATGAAGGTTGGAGAGATGACTGGGCAAGGTCCCTTACTAAGGCTCTTAATTCCCTCATCTCTTTCAGCATGATGCCATTTGATGCTCCACCAGGGGCTTGAACACTGGCCCTTGCACAGTGGTTTAAGCTTCACTAACAGTTTCCGCAGCTTGAGTATGAACAGTTTGGTCTTTGATTATATCCACAGTATTTGCATACTAGCTTTCAGTTCCTTCAGTTCCTTCAATAAATCTGTACGCTTCTGGGCATCAAGAACAGTTTCTTTGTCAGCAGGCTTTTCTGGGGCTGGAGCCTCTGGGACAACACCAGAATAAGAGTCTCGAATTTCACCCTCATTCTCAGCCTCCTGGATTTCTTTCATTAGCCAGCAATATGCAGGAAGATCATCTTTACAATCCTGAAACTTTAGCTTAAGTATTAATACACTTGAGTACCTGGTTGATTTGAGGATATGTTGGAACCTGACTCTGTTTATGTCACTGGCTGGTACTCCATCTTTTCAGTGTGCTCTCTGTACTCTCTGTAGGGTCCTTTCTAGCTGGGCCACATAAGTGAACAAGCGTTCATTCTTTCAATGTTTGGTGGATTTGAACTTCCACATCAGGTCTTCCCCAGATTTAATACTCCCCAAAACACCTTCTAGTGCAGACAAATACTCATTATCTGAAGCATCAGGGTTTATAGATCTCAAAAATCTAATGGCTTTAAGTGCAGGGCCCCTTAACTTTCCATGAATCTTTTCTCCCACATGGACCCTCTTCTTGGTAATACCACTCACTAAACCTTTAATTAAAAATGTTACTGTTATGTTTAGAAATGAGGGGGTCCAAGGGGAAGACATAACATACTGGTTGTCTCAGAAGTGTGACATGCAAAGTGAACCTGAACCTATTTTGGATTCTGAACAGTTTTGGACAGGGGGTTGGAAGTATATGGTAAAACTCAGGCAATCTGACTCAGGGATCGAACATATCCCTAATGCTTTTCTGTTGGGCAGGGGTCATGGAGTATGTTTTTATAGTGGGCAGCCTAGAGCGTGCTACATGTGTGGGTCAAAAACACATCTCTCCAGTGTCTGTGATCAGCCCAGGTGTGACAACTGTGGGGAGGTAGGCCATGTAACCATGCAGTGTGCTAATCACACTAAATGTTACCTGTGTGAGGATTTTGGTCACGCATTTAGAGAATGCCCTTGGGCAGCAAGCAATAAAGTCTCTTGTGGGATCATGGACTTGATAATCCAGCAAGCACAGTATGCTGTATCTAAACAAGAAGGGCATAAAGTAGACAATCCTAAGCCTTCTCATCAGCAGGATTCAGACAACAAAAAACCCTCTTCAGTCCTACCCCTTCCCCTCCCTTAACAAGGGGTTCCAGTCACCTTAGTCAAAACAAAATCAGAGGTTATAGAACAGTTTGAACCAGTTTGTTACAAAGACCCTGATGATACAGAGAGTATTAGAATTGGAAGCTCTGAAGTGTTCCCCCTTCCTCCGAGAAGATCTAGTAGACATCTGAAGTCATTGACTGCACCTCGTTGTGAGTCAATTGAATCTCCAAATTCTTATGCCACACTTTTCACTTCTTCGGGTGACTCAGAAATGGTAATTGGAGATTCAGATTCCCAAAAATCTGTGCAGGAAAATATAGGTACCCCAATAGAGGAATACAAAGAAAAAAAATAGAGGAAAAAATAAAATAATCCCATCACCTTCTGAAAATTGAATGGCTGGTTACATATGGGGCACACTGAATATTCACAGTTTATTAAATTCTGTTAAAAGACAAGCTGTCTTTCAATTTCTTAGGGATAAGAACATAGCAGTTAGTTTTTTACAAGAAACTTGGATGTTTTCTCAGGAACAAATAGTCTTGTTTCAAAGGGATTGGCCATGGGGGCCATCATATTGGTCATTTGGTAGAGATTATGCTGATGGGATTGGAATTTTATTTAATGCTTTTCATTTTGTCTTACACAAATTAATAGAATTAATTCCAGGGAGAATACTAATAATTGATGTAGTATGGCATTCTAGGTATTGCAGATTTATCAATATTTATATCCCACAGACTAAAGCTCTTAGAACTGAATATCTGAAAAAAATCCAGCCTTATTTAATATCTTCACTCAATATTTTTTGGGGAGGGGATTTTAATTGCAGTCCTAACATTCAGGGTAGATCAAATAGAAAAATCTACTATGACTCAAATTGTCTAGCATCTGTCATAAAAACTGGGCATCAGGTAAATTGCAACCACATAGCAAATTCAGAGTCTAATTACACTTTCTTTAAAGGAAAGGCAGGTTCCACTATTGATTATCTATTTACCTCAAAAACTGTTACAATAGGTACGTTTAACATCATTCCAATAGAATTCACAGACCACCTGTTGGTACAGATTGAAATTGGAGACTCACCCTCCTCTTTTAGGAAACGAACCAGATGGAAGTTAAATACTTCCATTCTTAAAGAGGCTTTGGTTAAACAATTCCATTCTGCTTATTTTGAAAGCTAGATTATCAGTGGCTTTTCTATAATCAGACTTAGGTGTCTGGTGGATGCAAACAAAAAATGATTGCTACACATGGTTTAAAAAATATGGTATCTAAAGGAGGAATTCAGATTTTCTTTCATATTTAAAACTAAGAAATCAATTGTAGTACCTAATTTCATTAGACAATATGTCTAAATTTGATTATTCAACCCATATAGAACATATTAAAGGTCAGGTGAAAGTTTATCAGTATAACAGAACTAAGATGTTTCAAGCAATATTAAACAATCATTCCAATAAAACAGCGGTAGGTGATCCGTTTGAATTATTTAAAAAAATGAAAGAGTCTTTAGCCTTGGATTACCTCACTTGTAATCAAACTAGAGTGGAGAATGAAAATGTTCTTAATTCTATGATAAATACCCATTTTTGTAACTTACAACCAGACTTTAATCCATCTATTACGGATATAAATAGATATTTAGGGGTGCCCCCTGATCTTTTGGACTCCCAGGACATTAAAAACATGGTAGCACCTTTTTCCTGTATAGAAATTGGAACTGTTATTCATAATTTAAAAGATAATATCACTCTGGGTTTGGATGGCCTTTCCAATCTATTTTATAAAACTTTTCAAGCAGAAATCACTGCTTGTCTGCATTTGGTATTTCAGTTTTTTATGCCCAGGGAATTGATTCAGGAATCTTTTACAGAAGGACTAATGATATATATTTTTTAAATGAGGTGACAGTGATGACATCAGGAATTGGAGGCCCATTACAATCTTAAATTCAGATTATAAAATATTTACTACTCTATTAAATAATATATTAAAAATATTTGCTAATAAGGTAATCTCTCCTCTGCAATTTTGTGGCTTGCTGGATAGACAGATCCGGTCAGCTTTAGCAATTATTAGGGATGTAATAGAGTCCTTATCATTAGAATGGAAATTGGGTTATTTGCTGTCAATAGCCTTAGAGAAAGCATTTGCTAGGGTAAATCACTTATATTTATTTCATGTTTTAGAATTTTTGGGATTCCTTGTTCAATAATAAAGATTGTAACAGCATTGTATAAATTTGCCAAAGTCTACCCAGTAATAAAGGGAACTATAATGAAAGGAATTGAAATTAAAACAGGGGTACACCAAGGGTGTCTGCTCAGTCCCTTGTTATATGTTTTCTCACTAGAACCTTTATTTAGAGCTTTCGTCTTTCCACCCAGATGGGAAGAGTTACAAATGCCACTCTCCAATATACAGTTGATAGTGCAGGCCTTTGCTGGCGATGTATGTCTCTTTTTTTAATAGACAAGAGCAAATAGCAGAATTTTTTAAAGAATTTGAACTTGTTTCAGCTATTTCTAATGCTAAATTAAATCATGTGAAATCTAGAGGTTTACTGATGGGATGTACTAATCATTCTGCTATTAATTTAAATAATATCAAACTTTCTGAAGAACCCCTCTCTATTTTAGGTACACTGTTTGGGACTCAAAACCTGCTGGAAGAAAATTGGGATAGGGTATTAAGAAATGGTGAAGCCAAAACAGCTAGGTGGAAACAGTTTAAATTCACAAAACCAAAAAGAATTCAGGTCCTAAAACAATTTATAATACCTTGTCTACAATACGTAGCCCTAATCTATTCTTTACCTTCGCAATATGAAGCTAGATTATGTAGTTGCTGTTTTCAACTACTATGGGGAAATAGATTGAACCCAGTTAAAAGATGCTATACTTATTTTGCAAAAGAAAAGGGGGGAATAGGAATGATAGATTCCTGTTATTTTTTGCCAGGTTCTCTTTGTTTCTCATATGCTTAGAATATGTCTTTTGTATCCAGAGAGTAGTGATGGACTATGGATTTTGAATTCTTTAGAGTGGTATATGAAAGCATGGCTTATTAGTGTTCCAAAAATTAACCCCCATATTCACATACCATCTTATTTCAGACCAGCAGCACAGAAGCTGTATAAATGGTGAGTTACAAAAAATCAAATAAGTTCTAATTCCACCAAATCTCTCTTTAAAGCCTTAATGTCTCAGGTATATTCCATAGATCCCTGTTTTAAAAATTGCCCTACAGCTATGAATAACAAAATTCTAGACCAACTTAATAATCCCAGACACCCTGAGTACATGTGGGAACACAGTGGCTTCTTATGTATGGCCAATTACGCATTAGAGGTACTGCTAAATAAAAAAACCAAGGAGGAAAGAATCAGCACTTATCTGGAATCATCAACCAGGAAGAAACAATGGAGCATTTTTTCTGTATTGTTCTTTTTCTAAATCATTGTGTGTGTGTATGCTACAAACAAATGGAATCTGGAATGGTTGTCACATATTAATTATGAGACTTTAGAAATCAGGATTGTTCCATCTTGCTTACCGGTTTATGACAAAAGTACTTTAATGATTTTTTTTGCATGTTTACGGTTTTGTTTATGGCAACTAAGATGCCAATGGGATATTTATCAGAAGAAAACCACATATGAGGGGTTTTGACTCTATGTAAGGAATGAATTGCAAAAAGTGTAATTAAAAGATAATCAACTTTATAATGTAGATGAAGATGAATTCCGGTGGAAGGGGTTTTCCCATATCATTAAATACACATAGCTTATTAACTATGGACAATGAGTTGCCCCTAGGGGAAAGACATTCCTGGGAGGAACTCCTTTGATTTTGAAATTTTTTGTATTTTCTTTTGTAAATAGTGTATGTATGTTCTTCTTGATGTTTATTGTATTATTATCCTGTATGCACTATTGTAAATAAAAACACCCCTACTCTTTTTGATAAGTGCCATGGGATCTTTAACATCCACCTGAACTACCATCAATCCAGGCAGATGGGACCTTGGTTTAACATCTCATCTGAAAGAAGGCACCTCAGAAGTGCAGCACCCCTCTCATGCTGCACTGCAGTGTCAGTACTAGGATATTAACCCAAGTGCCAGATGTGACAACTGAACCCACAGCCCTCTGATCTCCCAGCCTCAGAGACGAGTGTGCTACCTGTCAATAGCTCTAGTCCAAGCTCATGAGTTCTTTAAAAAACTTCTACCCATTCTGCAGAACTCATCTTGATGTGTTTGCTAAAAAACAAAACAACTGTGGCAGAATGAAAACCAGCATTGAAGTACCAGGCCCTGATCCAATCAGGCAGAAACAGAATCTTTTCCCTCCAGAGGCCTTATCATCACTCAGAGAGACAACTGAGTCACTCTTTCATGAGGGAGTTATTAGGCCTTGTGACTCAACCATCAGTGCACCTATATGGCTACAGCACTATCTACAGGAGGGACAGGGAGGGTAAAAGAGGAGGAGGAGTAGCTCTTTACATAAGGGGAGGAATAAAAGCAACAGAACAAAAAGGTAAACAGGGAGGAGAAGAAGCTCTGTGGGTAAATTTGGAGACAGGCAATGGCACCACAATCCGCACAGGGGTTGTATACAGACCCCCTTCTCAGGGGGAGGAAATGGACAAGGAAATGATAGAAAGTATACTTAGAATGGCAGAAAAAGGGGATATATTGCTGACAGGTGATCTGAATATGCCAGATGTTAACTGGAGTGCAGTTGCAGCAGCCACTTCAAAGAGTGGGGTTATTCTACATGCCCTGCAGGGGGCATGCCTTAGACAACTAGTATTGGAGCCCACTCGAGAGGGAGAAATCTTAGACCTGGTTCTCTCAAATGGAGATGGAGAGAGGATCACAGATGTAGAAGTGGGTAGCCATCTGGGAACTAGAGACCATTGAACAGTATGGTTCACAATAAACACAGCAATTGAGTCAAGCCACAAAGGCAAAAGTACTGACTTAGGAGGGCTGACTATGCCAAAATGGGTGAGTGCCTAAGGAATGCACTAGCAAATGGGCAGGAAGGAGGGGTGGAAGAACAATGGGGAATAATAAAAACTGCCATCACAGAGGTAATGAGCCTTTGTGTGAAGCAAATAAACAAAACAAAATGATGTAAGAAACCACTATGGTTCTCAAAGGAAGTGGCAGTGAAGGTTCAAGAGAAAAAGAAAGCATTCAGGGAGTACAAGGAATCGCAGAGGAAGCAGGACAGAGAACTGTATCAGTTAAAGCAAAAGGAAGCTGGGAAGGCAGTCAGAACAGCAAAGGCCCAAACCGAGGAAAAGATAGCCAACTCAGTTAAGAAGGGGGATAAAACCTTTTATAGGTACATCAGAGAGCGAAGGAAGACCAAGGAAGGGATACTGAGGCTTAATAAAGGGGATGGAGGGTGGTCAGAGGGAGACTGTGAAAAGGCAGAGATACTAAATAAATATTTTTGCTCAGTATTTACAAATGAAGAGGGGGAGGTGCCTAAAACAAACAATAGAAACACTCTGGATACAGAAGTTGATACCAGCCCATTTACAGAAGAAAGGGTTATGAAAGAACTCTTAAAACTGAAGGTGGACAAAGCAATGGGGCCTGATGGGATTCATCCCAGAATTCTAAAAGAACTAAGGGTAGAACTAGTGACACCACTGACTACCCTCTTTAACAAATCATGGGAGGATGGGGTGGTACCCGAGGACTGGAGGAGGGCAGATGTGATTCCCCTTCACAAAAGTGGGAGCAAGGCAGAAGAAGGAAACTGCAGACCTGTTAGTTCAACCTCAGTGATAGGGAAAATGATGGAATCACTTCTGAAGGAAAGAATTGTCAATTATCTAGAGGCCAGAGGGGCACAGGACCCTAGGCAGCATGGATTCACAGTGTGAAGGTCATGCCAGATGAATCTGATAGATTTCTTTGACTGGGTGACCAAAGTAGTAGATCAGGGAGGGGCTGTGGCCATGGCCTACCTAGACTTTAGCAAGGCATTTGACACAGTCCCACACAAAAGATTAATATACAAGTTAGCCAGCCTGGGAGTGGGTCCCAAGATGACAGCCTGGGTAAAGAATTGGCTTGAGAATAGGACACAGAGAGTAATAGTAAATGGAGTACACTCAGAAGAAAGGCGGGTTACTAGTGGGGTACCGCAGGGTTCAGTATTAGGACTAGTCCTCTTCAATGTCTTTATAAGTGACATTGCAGAGGGACTGAAGAAAAGTATGTCTCTTTGCAGATGACACAAAGATCTGCAACAGAGTTGATGCACAAGGTGGGGTGGAAAGGATGAGAAGGGACTTAGCAAGGTTAGAGGAATGGTCAAATGTATGGCAGCTTAGATTCAATGCTAAGAAGTGCAAGGTAATGCACCTGGGAAACAAAAACCCAGGGGAGAGTACACAATGGGGGTGAGATACTAACAACAACTGAAATGGAAAGGGACCTGGGGTAGTCATATCAGATGACCTAAAGGTGGGAAAGCAATGTGAGAGGGCAGCAAGGAGGGTTGGGGGATACTGGGATGCATAGGAGAGGCATCACCAGTAGAAAATAGGAAGTTATTATCCTCTGTACAGACAGCTGGTCAGACCCCATCTGAGTACTGTGTGCAGTTCTGAGACCCAATTCCACAAAGACATAGACAGGATGGAAGCTGTCCAGAGGAGGGCAACTAAAATAGTGCAGGGTCTGCACCGGAAGACATATGAAGAGAGACTAAAGGATCTTAATATGTATAGCCTCGAGGAAAGGAGGGAGAGGGGGACATGATAGAAACGTTCAAGTACCTCAAGGGAATCAGCAAAATCCAAGAGGGGATCATCTTTCAGAAAAAGAGATGTGCAAGAACAAGGGGGCACAATTTGAAGATGGGGAAGGCTCAGAGGTAATTTAAGGAAGTATTTTTTCACAGAGAGGGTTGTGGAAGCATGGAACTGCCTTCCGGAGGAGGTTGTGGAGTCAAAAACAGTGGTGGAATTCAAACATGCATGGGACAGTCATAAGGCCATTCTAGAGGGTGGGGGTAGGAAGAAGTAGGCTGCTGGTTAACTAGGATCTGCAGCTTATCCAGTAGGTAGGGAAATGGACAGACTGGGTGGGCCAAGTGGTCCTTATCTGCCATCAAATTCTATGTTTCTATGTTTCTATGGCCTATGAAGAAACCCAATGGATCCTGGAGACTCAATATTGATTATAGGAGACTTAATCAAATCACTCCTAGTTGTTCACCCACAGTAGCCTCAGCACCAATGTGCTCAAACTGCTAACATCAGACAAAATCTGATTTATCACCCTTGATATCTCCAGTGGTTTTTGGTCACTTCCTCTAGATCATGAAAACCAATATAAGTTTGTTTTCACATTTGAGGATTGTCAGTACAACTGGATGTGTCTCCCCCAGGGCTTCCACAACAGACCATTACTTTTCCATCATCATGTGATGAATGCCGTGCAGGATTTCTCTACCTCCAGTGCTTTTCACAATACGTGGATGACTTACTGTTAGCCACCACTACTGAGGAGGAATACTTTGATCTCCTTGATGAATGTCTGACTATGTTACAGAGAATAGGCCTCAAGTGCAACCCTGCCAAAGTGCAACTTTGTAAAATGGAAGTCATCTTCCTCGGTCTTTGCATCACTGAAGCAGGCCACAGCCCAGCCTGGAACAAGATGCAGGCCTACAAGATTTGCCACTACCAACCAGTGTGACTATACTCAGATGCGTCCTTGGAATTGCCAACTATTCCAGGGATTTTATTTGTGACTTTGCACAAAAGGCCACCCTTCTATATGAGCTTTTTAAGAAAGATGTCCAATGGACATCGGGTCCTTCTCACACCAAGGCAGTGACCATACTGAAGAAATATATGGCCTCTGCCCCAGCTTTGGTCAACCCAAACCCAGCACTGGCACTCCATCTACAAACTGCTACATCTGACATTGCCATGTCAGCACTGCTGGCCAAACGGTTAATGAGACCCTTAGTCCCATTGCCTATGCTTCACAGATGTTCTCACATGCAGAACTGAAGTGCAAACCTCTGTGAGAGAAGACTTCTGGCTATCTACTGAGCTGTGAAACATTTCCTGTACATCAAAGGGTACTCACCCATTGTGTTACATACCAATCACACACCCACCAACCTTTTGTTATCAGATAGAGTGAAGGATGGCTGTATGTCAAACACACAACTAACACATTGGCCTCTTCTCTTGCAGGATTGAGATATCCAGGTCCACAATGCCAAGATGCCTTCAGTTCTGTCCCATGGCTTCCTGTACACAGGAATCCTACATGACTGTGGATGTCAGCCTCATGATTTGCCTGATTGAGGCCCCTTTCTTCCAGCCAGTCCACAACTCCACACTGACACTTCCCTGTGTCATATTTTTACTGATGGCTCTGCCTCAAATAACAAGGGGAAACAATTGACTGGATTGGAAGTATTGATCCAATATTCAAATGGTAACACAGTGCATGCTTCCAGACACTTCAGTGTTGCATCATCTCAGTATGCAGAATTGGCAGCCATGGCCTGTGCCCTCGAACATGTACATCATGGAACCACAGATACAGTACCATTATTTTCATCGCTCTGTGTCTGCTGCTCCCTGACAGAATTGTTACTCTTCTGGCAGAAGAATTCCAACACTTTTTCTGATGGCACACCCATCAAATACAAAGACCTCTTTGTATACATTGACACACTAGTCCAGCAGTTTACAGTAAGTACAAACTATACCTCCAGAAGGTTAAAGTGCACTCAAAAAATCAGACCCTCACCATGCTTTTATGACCAAGCAGACACCCTTGTCAAGGATGGTACTCGAGGGAGGGACATTTAGATCATGATCCATCCAATTGCTCTTGCAACAATACACATAACAAATACAGTTGCAGCTACAAAGAAGAAAACAAAGGCATTTGTGCCACTGGATTAATCTGCAACATAAAAAGCTGACTGACAGTTAATGGAGTTGTTTGGATTCCTAGACAAAGGAACTGAACAAGCATTACCGGCCAACAACCACTACAAGAGGCATGCAGACAAACTGCATATGTCAAATTATAATAAACTGGTATGGTACCAGCCTGATGACCTAACCTACAGGTTGCTGGTGGATCCCACAACATTGTGATCTGAATTTAACCACAAGTTACATGACACCCTGATGGGTGGATATCAGGGGTGGACAACACAGTCAAAAGACTCAAAACCATTGGTTGGTTTACTGATATGACTAAAGATGCCCAACACTACAATAACAATTGTCTGATCTGTGCACAAAGTAATCTAATCCTAACCAAACAAAAGGCTATTTTTTTCCCCCAGAGACAGTTTGTCCCTTGTCATGCAATTCAAATTGATTTCATTGGATCATTGACAAAAACAAGCAAAAGTAACAAATACGCCCTTGTAGTCACTGAGATGTTCTCAACATGAGTTGAGACTAGCCAGCCTGCCAGCACAGTGGTCATTCACATTAGACTATATCCTTTCTTTGAATGAAACTCTTAACCCTAGTGCAACCACCTCTACTGCATCAGCTTCATCACCAGAGGGCAAAGCTGGTCAACTCTACAAGGACTACACAGAGGAAGTTCACCACTTCACCACCAGGATGATGAAACAGACTTTCACTTGTCCTATCAGACTGCATAAATGGCGGATCCTCACAGTGAAAGTGTCATACAACTCTGATGACCAGGTATTCCATCTACAGGGAGACCATGATTGAGCTCTTTCAAAAAGAGCAACTTATAATGTCAGTGGCTCAGCAGATAGCACACTCACCTCTGAGGCTGGGAGATCAGAGGGCTGTGGGTTCAGTTCCCACATCTGGCACTTGGGTTAATATCCCAGTACTGACACTATAGTGCAGCATGAGAGGGGTGCTGCACTTCTGAGGTGCCGTCTTTCGGATGAGACGTTAAACTGAGGTCCCATCTGCCTGGATTGGTGGTAGTTCAGGTGGATGTTAAAGATCCCATGGCACTTACTGAAAAGAGTAGGAGAATTTCCCCGGTGTCCTGGCCAAATTTCCCTCATTCACTAAAAAAAAAATACCACCAACAGCTTAATCTGGTTCAAGGTCAGTTGGCATTCATCTGTATCCCCCTTCCCCAGGTCGTGCCTGAAAATAGGCAGGATTTGTCTAGTGCACTTACCCGGTCAACAAAAACAAAATAAATAAATAAAAAATAAATAATCACGGCTCCTGTGCACAGGGCTACTTAGCAGGATAGCGACTGGATGGGGGGGTAGGAGAATATAGTGATGGGATGTTGCTAAGTATTCACATGGGGGGAGGGACCACGCCGTGAGATGGGCTGGAAGGGAAAGGAGAGCTTGTGGGGTGTACTGCAGTGTTGGGCTGCCAAGCTGGTTGTGTGATGTGGTGAGTAGGTGGCAGGCTGGGGTTGGGAGGATGATGGGTTTGATTCTGGGCTTCATCATGTTTTTTCATTGTCTGTTTTTTCGTTTCACCCCAAGTTTTACCCCCCAACATTCACCCTCCATTGAGTTGAGAAACATTTTGTAGGGGGGTGGGGGGGGTGAAAACCCTTATGGTGGAGGTGCGGGGATGCAGCCCCCCTCATAACATAAAGATTGGGCACCCTCTTTCTGTTCACCATGAGTGTACATCGCCGTAATTCATTTTCAGTGATGTACACTCTCCCAAACGCCAATCGCTATTTCACGATCACCGTTATTACATGAAACTGATGGCCAATATTGTGTTGTCACTAATTATAAATCCTTCACATATGGTTCAAAAACTTGTGCTATAACCACACCTAACTTTTGTTTTGTTCCTCATCAAACTACTGTTATTGGTCATACTGTCATTACTCCTGTTCCCATCCCGGAAGCAGATATCATTGACACAGACCTGGAATATTTGCTTACACTATCTCAGTATTTGCCTATTTTTAACATCCATATAGACCCTTTTAACTTAATGCTCAAAATACTTTTAGATAGAAAGGATACCCATTTCGTATACAGTATGTCAGCGATGACATCTCCAAAGCTGGAGATGATCTCAACACTCCAGAACATGACAGTGATTTAAACACTGTCCTCTCCAATGCCTGGTTAGAATTAACTTTCAAAGCTGTTGTGATTATGTAAGTTATTTTGATTATTTTTATGACACTAACCCTGTTCTGTGTCAGGCGTACTCTAAGACAACACAGTGAACAACCAGAATTTTTTTTGTAAGTCTCATGCAGCTGGTCAGTAACAATGTTATCACCCACAACTTACCTATTACGTGTTGCCTTTTCAGTAAGGAAATGGTGGGGGGGGGGAATGTTAGGCTTGGTCCTCTCAACCATATTGGAAACCCATAGTACACCGCTGTCAGCACCAACAGTATTATACATTTGTGACAAGCTGGCCTATGGTACATGGCGAAGTAACACATTGGGTTTAAAGTTCACAGAAGAAAATGTACTTTTATTGCTTCAGATGTAAGTTGTTGCTTCAGAAAAACATAATCAGTCAGTTCAACTTCTCCAGCCTGGTCAGGTAACATTATGGTTAACACAAACCTGTTCTTTCAGGCTTACTCCATAAAGGAATCTTTAAGCCACCTATGTGGGACAGCAGTTTGTTCAATATACAGTCTCAAACAAAACAAATGGTTTGTGGGCCAGCAGTTTTGAATGCACAGTCTCAAATAAAACACAGTTTCCCTTTTTGACTTATTTGTAGGCTGTTATCAGCAGTACATTCCATTCATTGTTCATGGCCCAGCTGGCTAGACTGATCCTTACCTCAGGACTCTGCTCTAGAACTGGTCTGTTGCTCAGCAGCAGGTTTCAAGTTTTTCCCAAAGGCTCTCTCCAATACTTAATCATTCTCCTTGGCTTTCTCCTCTGGTTCCTGTCTCACATTCCACCCTCCATCTTGCAGGATTATCTGCATAGGAGTCTCTGCTCCCTTCAGCAGTTTCCAACTATTAACTAACTCCTTGCTGGATTCTCTCTGCCTTTCAGCAATCCCCCTAATTAGCCACACCTGGGGAGGCACCCCCCTTGCCTGTTCATGTTACATTCCCTGCATTTCCTCAGCCTCAAACAAGAGGTTAACCTCTTGTTTCCCAGGGCAGTGTTTACACTGTCACGACATTATTATCTAGTTGCTGCTCCAATGAGTCATAATCATCACTAACCTATAAGGCACAGATACCTACCATATGAGAATACGGTATTAGGGACAAATACAAGTGATTAATACTGTAAAAATATATATAAACATAAAAGTAATGTGCCAAGACTGCATTCTGTCTTCTTTGTGCAACACGTTATAATCTTCTGAGAAGTCATGTAATGCAATAAGTAGTCTGCACTGCCACCATGCAGATTTATGTAACACCACACTTATGTCTGTGATCTCTTTGTATTTTGCAAGACTCCTTTGTATTCACTTTTAGCTGACTTAACACATTTTGTATATCTTTAGATACACAGTGGTGCTACCTAACTTTTGAACAATAGGGCCGACTCTGTATATTAATTTACTTAAGTAAGAGAAGTTGCTATGGTTATCATCACAAAATATAAGTTTCTGCTCAATGTATTTTGGCTGAGTCCATCTTTGTATCCTGGGGTACAGGGAAACTTCGAATCCCAGTCTCTACTTTGATAATGCTCCGTGTAGGGCATTTGTCTGCTATTGTGTAATTAACAAATTTATGACCACTCATGCTTTTTGTCTGTTGTTTCCTCTGTTGTGTTTCACCCGAACCTCAGAGGTGATTCACCTCTACTGTGGCATAGGCCCAAAGTGGAAAATGTCTTACAAGCTTGTCGGGTAGAGTGGTAGTTGTTAAATTAGACTAACAGAACCAAGGAAGCCCACATTGGTTTCTCCCTCTTGGCACTTGGCAGTAGACATTCTCAACAATGGATGGCTCCAAATTTAAATAGTAGTCTTTGAAGTGCTCTCCACATAGCACTCTGTGCCACACTGCGAGTGGTTGAAGAACAAAAACGGTTCCTCTCAGTTAATACCAGCTTCCAAACTTACATAGAAACATATATGCTGATGGCAGAAAAGGGCCACAAGGCACATCTAGTCTGCCCATTTCTTTTTCTACCTTATAAATGTGCCATACGCCTTTGCTCTGTCAATGGTCTATCTATTCATACTCATCTGTATTGCTCCCTTATGCCTATCCCATGCCTGTTTGAATCCCTGCACTGTATTCATATCCACCACTTCCGGAGGTAGGCCATTGCATGCATCCACCGCCCTTTCTATGAAAAAGAACTTCCTCACATTACCCCTTAATCGGCCTCCCTCTACTCTCATGCTGTGTCCTCTTATCCTGCTATTTTTCTTACGTTGAAACATGTTAGAGTCTTTCACCTTGTTAATGCCCCTAAGGTGTTTGAATGTTTCAATCATATCACCTCTCTTCCTCCTTTGCTCTAGGGTATCCATATTGAGCTTCATTAATCTGTCCTCATATGTTTTCTGATGCAGTCCCTGCACCATTTTAGTTGCCCTCCTCTGGACTGCCTCACTTTGGTTAATGTCCTTGTGAAGGTGTGGCCTCCAGTACTGCATGCATTACTCCAGATGGGGCCTAACCAGTGTCTTGTAAAGAGGGATTATTGCCTCCCTCTTCTGACTTGTGATACCTCTACTAATATACCCCAACATCCCCCCCTAGCCTTACTTACTGCCTTAGTGGTCTGCTTGGATGATTTCAGGTCATCAGTGATGATGATGACCAAGTCTCTTTCTTCCCTTGTGACTACCAGCAACTCCACTCCCAACCTATAGTTGTCTGCAGGGTTTCTCTTCCCTATGTGCATGATCTTGCACTTCTTTGCATTAAACCCCAGTTGCCACTCTTCCGACCATTTTGCTAGTTTATCCAGATCTCTTCTCATTCTGCCCACCCCATCTGGATCATCTGCTCTGTTGCAAATCTTGGTGTCATCTGAAAACAGACAAACCTTACCCTCCAGTTCATCTGCAATGTCACTGATGAAGATATTGAAGAGGGCTGGCCCCAGGACTGATCCCTGAGGTACCCCACTTGTGACTTGCATCTCTTCTGACTGTATACCATTTACCACCACTCTCTGTTTTCTGCCTGTCAACCTGTTTTCCACCAGTTGACCAACTTCTGACCTACCCTGAGCCTACCCAGCTTATTAATCAATCATCTATGTGGAACAGTATTGAAAGCTTTGCTGAAGTCAAAGTAGGTGACATCAACTGCTCCCCCTTGGTCCACTACTCTGGTTACCTAGTCAAAGAAATCTATGAGATTAGTTTGACAGGACCTTCCTTTTGTAAACCCATGTTGTCTTGGATCCTGTGCTCCTGTGGATTCCAGGTGTTACAAGATCCCTTCCTTAAGGAGTGCATCCATAATCTTGCCCACTGCTGAGGTAAGACTAACTGGTCTGTAGTTCCCTGCCTCCACCCTGCTACCCCACTTCTGGAGCGGGGATCACATGATCCCCTCTCCAGTCTTCTGGGACCTATCCTGTGCTCAGAGACTCACTTAACAGTTCTGATAATGGCTCTGCTAGCTCCATCCTTAGCTCCTTTAGTACCCTGGGATGTTTGCCATCAGGTCTCATTGCCTTGTCCACCATGAGCTTACGGAGCTCCTGTAGGACCCTTTCTTTTGTGAAGAGACTAGTGCACACCTCCTTCCCCCCCTGTGTCAATGGTGCTGAGCTGTGGGCCCTGCCCTACCTTCTCCTTAGTAAATACTGAGCAGAAGTATCTATTTAGGATAGATGCTATGATGTGGTCCTCCTCCTCACATGCACCTTTATCTCCTTTGATCTTAGCAATACCCCCTCTGGACTTTCTCCTTTCACTAATGTATCTGTAGGAAGTCTTGTCACCTTCTTTTACTGTTCATGCTAGTGTTTCCTCAGTTTGGGACTTTTTCTGCCTTACTGCCTTCCCTGCTTCCCTTAGGGAAGTTTGGTATGCCTCCATATCTTCATCCCACCGCGATCTCTTATATTTCCTGAAGGCCAGCCTTTTGGCTCTGACCTTTTCTGCTACTGTTTTTGAGAACCAAAATGTTTTCCTTTTTCTTTTGCACTTTCTTTTCTCTCTAACACAGTGGAATGTTGATTCAAGTATTGCATCCTTAATGCTTGCCCACTTTGCCTGTACCCACTCCCCTGTATTTCTTTTTGCCAGGGCTAGCTTAACTCTGTTGGCCATCTTATCAAAGTCAACTCCTCTGAAGTCCCATATTTTTGCCTTGGAATGGGATGATTTAGTTCTAGTGGCCAAATTGAACCATACCAGGTGATGGTCACTGGCCCCCAGGTGACCTTCTACCTGGAGTTCTGTGATCCTTTCCCTGTCAGTACTAGATCTAGGATAGCCCTGTCTCTTGTGGGTTGTTGTACCAGTTGTTTGATGCCCTCCCCCTGCAGATAATCCACCACATGTCTAGTTCTGGCAGATGTTCCTGCTGGTATTGACCAATCTGCGTCTGGCATGTTGAAGTCTCCCATTATCAGAACTTCCCCTTTAACTGTCATGTTTTGTATATTTTCTAACAGTAATGTGTCTGTGTCCTCTCACTTGTCTGGAGGCCTGTAGACAACCCCAGTTTGTATGGCTGTCCCATTTCCTGTTTCCAGTGTGACCCACAGTTCTTCTGGCTCCTTATGTGTATTCTGAATTTCTGTAGCTTTGATATTTTCATTGACATACAGGGCCACTCCACCACCCCTTTTTGCACCTCGGTCTCTTCTGAACAGTACATAGCCAGGTACTGAAGTCTCCCAAGTGTGGTTACTGGTTAACAACATCTCGTTGATTACTACTATGTCCAGTTTAGCCTCTGTCATTATTGTCTGCAGGTCTGGGATCTTGTTTGCCAGACTGTGAGCATTTGTGTGCATGATTTTCCATTGGCCAGATTTCGGTGTGTTAGTTGTTGGGTGAGGTCTGGCGTTTCCTCTGTGCATCGTATGGGAAGATGGACCTTTTTCCTTAACTGGTGATGCAAATGAACTGCAAACATGCTGAACTCCTGTTTGACCACTAGCTGATGGGGGAAGGGTGTTCTTCCTATTTGACGTATGGGGTGCTGTACCCCCTTCTCATTTTCTAGTTTAAATATTCTGCAAATACATCAAACTTCTGCCCCAATGCACTGACTCCCTCCTTAGTCAGATGCAGTCCATCAACTTTAAAGAACTTTCACTCCCAAAACTGTTGCCAGTTCCCTGCAAATGTATGTCCTTTTTCCTGGCACCAGCCCTTGAGCCACATGTTTAGCTCCCCTATCTCCCCTTCTCTGACCTTCTGTCCATCTGTCCCCCTCTCCCTGACTGGCAGGATCTCAGATAAGGAGATGCCACACAAAATGGATGATAGTCTGTCACCCAGCCTGGTCAGGTGTTCCTTGATCTCCAAAACTGACCGGCTGGCAAGATCATTGGTCCCTATGTGTACCAGGACATCAATGTTTTCTCCTGTTTCCTGAACAATTTTAGCAATGTGGTCACTGTCTCTCCATGTTGATGTACCTGGGAGACATCTGACCATTACCCCTGGCTGGAGATGGGTATCAACTCCCTTAATCATGGAGTCTCCTATGATCAGACGTTTTTTGGATCTCCTTTTTGCTTTTTTTTTTTTGGTTCCTGTTTTGGGTGAGTTTTGTTGTGCTATCTTCTGTGCTGTAGTGTCCTGCTCTGCAGCGTCCTCTGCCCCTTTGTTTGATTTCAGAGATAGAGGCAGATACCTGCTTGTAGTTTTTGTATGGTTTGTGGAGGTAATATGTTGAAGAGTACTGAGTGAAGGGGTACCTGATTTGCCCCCCAACCACCTGTCAACCTCCTGGACCAACTACCATCTGCAGTCGAGGTGCTTCTGTTGGATGTCAGGGAAATGGCAGGTGGTTCATATAATATATTTCCTCTTTAATATGCAATTTGAGGTGTGCAATCTCTGCTCATGCTGCCTGGAGCCAAGCCCTTAGATCTCCAATGGCCCAGCATGTAGGACAATGTCCTAAATCCTGTAAAACTGCCCTTCTGAAAAGTTTTCCACAGTACCTGCAGTTAATGATATCCATTCCAGATAAGCTGCTATGTTTGTAACCTGGTCAGAGTAATTAGAAGGAAGAAAATGAAAGCAAAAGTTTGATTTTGTTTTTTGTTTGTTTTTGTATCACTTGTTATAACAAGTTAAATTACTAGTGCCCCTGTAAATGATGTCACCGTGTGGATACCCCTCTGATCTTCCCCTTCGTGCTTTGCCACAGGAAATGTCATGACTGTGCTACCCTATAAAAGGAGTGTAGTGTGGAGTGATTGGGGATAGGGGTGGGTGACTGGGCCCTTCCCCTGCCAGAAAAGAAGAACCATGGACAAAAGAAACAAGGAGGTAAGAGCAGAAATAATCAGCCAGCAACAAATGCAGTAGCCCTGAAAGCTTATCCTAATGACAGATAAAACTGTAAAACCTGTAAACCACCACCTGTACTAATTTCACAGAAGATATGCCCTGTAAGAAACACTTTGCTACAGAGAAAAATAAAACAGTAACAGAAGATATACCTTGCAAAAGACAATTTGAATCAAAGATTACAGCAGTAATCTGTTAGCACACACCTGTAGGCATACCCTGTAATAATGCAGCAGAAGGTATACCCAGCAACAACTATTTGAATCAGAGAAAAATAAAACAATAAAATGTTAGCAACAAACAGTAATAATCCCTGTAAGTACAAAATAAAAATAACACACAGTGAATCTGCATAGCCAAAAGAAGCCTTAATCCTTTCCCTTGCTCTGGTAAGGTTCTTTGCTCTGTCCTTTCAAGCAACCTAGAAGGAAAGAGCTGAGGTGAAGCTAGCTGCCTTGGCCAGCAAACCTAGCTATGGGCTACTGAAACCACTCGTTCTGCTAGCTGCTGTCCTAAATTAATTTGACTTTGTCAGGAATCAAAACTGCCTGCAGAGAGGCAAGACAGGCCTCTCCCTATGAAGACTGCTGAGCTGCACAGCTTCTACCTCCTTCACAGGCTCAAGCTGAACTTTGCACTTCGTTTTTCATTTCCCACATTAAGTTTAGGATTTTCATATTCCAGTTGTTCACCTTGGCTGTCAGTCACAGTCTGGATGTTCTCATTGATAGATTTAGGCACCAACTTGAAAGTTTACAGTTTCACACACAAGGCACTGTAATTAGGCTCCCTTGAGGACCCCTTTGGTTCTAACTGGTCCACACACAGAATCCAGGACCAAATATGGCGGATCCCACTATGGAAGCTTAGACAGTAACTATGAACAATGTATTCATTTAATAACAGAAAGACATAAAGAGAAAATATTAATAGTACATGAAAAGGCACCTTCTGCTGTGTAACCAACAGCAGAATGAAGTTAATAAGGACAATGCCTGACTGGATGTGAGCTCCATTATATTCAGACCCAGGTCAGGCTATTTACAATATATATACTGTATAGGTTGAAATTCTTAAAGGGACTGCATGGCAGCATATCTCTGCACACTCTTGCAGGACAACAGGACACCACTGTACATGGCTCTACCTTCCTTACTAGACTTCTGCCAGGCAGTAGGCACCAGTGCAACCCAGGGAGACACTTATGGTGAGCCCCCCATATTTGGAAGGTTACATAGTACTTCCTCATATCCCTCTAACCCCTCCACCCCAGCATCTTCATGACATGCCCTCTGGTCCTGTTGCTCTTTCTTATTTGAAAGAGACTCCCCTCCTACACACTGTTCACCCTCGTGAGGTACTTTTAGCTTTTTAGCATGCCCTCTCTCACTCTCCTCTCTTCCATAGTGTACATGTTGAGAGTGATTCATCTGTCTCTGTTTCTTGATCTTTTGATGCAATCCCTGCACCATTTAGGTTGCCCTCCTCTGGACTGAATCCACCCTATGTTCTTACTTAAGTGCAACCTCCAGAATGGGGCACATTACTTCAAATGGGGTCTTAAAAGTGAGTGATACAATAGCTACTCCTCCCCCCCCATGCAACCCAGCATACCCTGGCCCTATTCACTTCTATGTCATGCTGCCCTGCCACATTGAGGAAATCAGATATGATGACACTAAGGTCACTTTCATGCTTAGCAACTGTCAGTTACCACCCACCCTTCTTATACTTAGCTCCTGGATTTCTGTTCCCTAAGTTCATGATTTAGCATTTTTGGCATTGATCCCCAGCTGTTATGCTCTTTACTAGTCCTCAAGTTTCCCAATGTCCCTACACAGCCTCTCCATCCCCTTTTGATTGTCCACCTATTGCAGATACCTTCCCTTCCAGTTCTTCCCCAATGTCATTTTTGGCATTGATTCCCCAGCTGTTATGCTCTTTACTAGTCCTCAAGTTTCCCAAGGTCCCTACACAGCCTCGCCATCCCCTTTTGATTGTCCACCTATTGCAGATACCTTCCCTTCCAGTTCTTCCCCAATGTCACGTACGAAGACATTGAAGGGGGCAGGTCCCAGTAATGGTCCCCATGGCACCTTGTTGATCACTCTCTCTTCATTAGAGTGAGTGCTGTTAACCAGAAGTGTTTTTCACCTGTTTGTTAACTAGTTCTTTAACCAGTTCATCTGTTTGGGTACCACACCTAAGCTGCTCAATTGTCTTATAAGTCTCCTGTTTGGCACAGTGTTGAAGGCCTTGCTAAAGTCTAGATAGGCCATATCCACTGCCCTGCCCCAATCTAGTTCCTTGCTCAGCCTGTTGAAGAAATCAATTAGATTTGTCTGGTATAAAACTCCACCCACCCCATGAATCCATGCTGCTTTTGGTCTTGTAGCTAATTGGATTCATGATACTTTTCTAACCTTTCTTTAAAGTATGGTACCTATTATTTTCCCCACCACTGATGTGAGACTGACTGGCCTATAGTTGCTTGCCTCCTCCCTTCTGTTTTTTACAGCTGCAGTGGGTGGAGCTTGCAGCGGTTTTGAGATGACTTAGAAAAAGGAGCAGACCAGATAGAGTCTGCACCTTTTATTTGGACATCTGGCATTCAGGGCACATATGCAAATGCAGCCTTCTTTTAGGACAGACAGATGCACATCCACTGCACTACTTTGTTCAGTGGCCAGAACATGGCACTTTTTCACTGTGTTCAAGATGGCACCCAGAGTTCAGTGCACATGTGGGACTATTTGTGCATTCGCACTAAACTCCACACATGTTAAAGCCACTTGAACAGCACCTCATGTGTATTATTGTTTTAAACTGAGGATTGCTAGGAAAGCTATTGATTGTAAGACAGAAGGCCACAGGACTTGGAAGAGAAGTTAACCGCTGACTTGAGAAGGAAGAGGAAGAGTGATACAGAGCTGATGGGAACCACATGAAGTGGGATTGCAGGCATAACAGAGAACAAGGGTACCTAGTGACAGTGGATTACAACGTGTCAGCATGAGAGTGAAGTAAATGGTTGATTTTTAATTGATGGTTCAACATCAAGAATTCATGGTGAATTTACAATAAAGATATTGAGCTGCTCCTGGTCAAAATGTGTTACATCCTTCATACCTTGTACTCTGCTCTTTTTGCCATTTATTGTAGTACTTCCAAGCCCGAAAGAGAGTGAGAAGAGAGACTGATTTATTTTACTGTAAGCTCCAAAACAGAGCCCCTGCCTGCCATTGAAATTATTTTAATTTGTTAGGCACTCCGCTTTCAGGAGCGCCTTTTAATGTTTTGAGTCGGCAGGCTTGTTTTGGCAGCACGTTTTACATAAATAAATAAATATCACTTTAATTACTTTAATCACTCCTGAAGATCAGCTGCTATTCTCAGGTACAGGACAAGACCAATCGTTCGCTGATTCATTCTTTTTATTTAAACAAAATACATTTGTCACATATAGTGGCAAGACAGATATAGGGGAGTTTATTTCCTCAATACCAATACATTGCTTGCACTTTAGTCACAACCTCACAGGCCCTGTCCACACTACACCACTTGCACCCGGTAACAGATGCAATCCGTTATGGCCGCAGAGTGGTGCAGTGCATCCACACCTCAGCGGTGTCCGTTTACGGGACCGGCACCGCCGGTCCACACATCGGGATCCGGGCGACCGTTTCAGCAGCACCCGATCCCACAATGTAGCTCGCGCTGCGCTTGGTGCCCTGCAGGGGACCATTACTGGCAGTCCACACTACCGCTGGTAACGTTACTAGGGCGGGACCAGTTTCATAACCGTTGTTGAAACCACCTCATATGTGGTTTCAACAACGGTTACGAAAATGCCTGCTGTAACTTTACAGGTGTAAACGCGACCTGTTACCGTAACGTTTTACACCCTCTGTAACGTTACAGAGGCGTAGTGTGGACAGGGCCACAGAGTGCTGAGAGGAAGAGAGAGAGATACCACATGTTTTAAGCACTTTTAAAGTGCTCTCTCACTCACTTCTCTCCTCTTATCACAACACCTCAACAGGCATTCCAAAACACTCTGCTCATTTGGCTGTTTATTGGCACCTGAAACTGAGCAGCTGCCTGCCATTCAGCTTATTTAATTTGTAAAGCCTTCTGCTTTTGGAAGTGCATTTCAGTGTATTAAACCCATTGGCTCATTTTGGCAGCACATTCTCCAAAATGAATAAATATCACATAAATTACTCTGTGCTCTCTCAAAAAAAGGTTCTGTTATTCACAAGTACAGGACCAGCCCAATCTTTCACTGATTAATGCTTTTCATTTAAACAAAATAAATTAGTCACATATGCTGGCAGGTTAGTTATAGGGGAGCTTATTTCCTGTCTGCACATTAGTCACTGCCTCATAGAGGGCTGGAGGGGAGAGAGAGAGAGAGAGATCACTTTTCAAGTGCTTTTCATGTGGCTCTCTCACTCAGTTCTCTCCTCTCATCACAATACCTACACAGACATTCCAAAACATGCTTATTTGATTGTAAATTGTAACTTTAACACAACCTCATGTTGTACCAAATGTTGTGAGTTTGGAAGTTCATTTTAGTACCATATCAGCACACATGTTGATTTGATGTAACTTAATAGTGCTCATCATATATTGACTAGCAGCCAAAATGTGGTTCATTCTGAAATCAGAATTGGGTAGTTTTCATGCCCCCGATATGAGGGATGTCAAGTAAGCAATAAGACATGACAGGGTGGTGGTTGTTATGTGATAACCACACACCTAGGTGCGTGGTGAGGCACGAGGCCGAAGGCCGAGTGTCCTTCCGCACCTAGGTGTGTGGGTGTCACATAAAAACTACCACTCTGGAGTGTCTTATTGCACTTATAAAATGGGAAATAACTATGGAAAAAAGGACACTGACAAGGTGTTTATATTTTGAAAACTTTGTAACATTTATTTAAATACAGAATAGAGAATTAATTGAAACATTGAGATAAAATAGTCCCTTGGTAAACTTTTTTGAATGGTAAAAAACAGCAATTACCAACAACATCAGCAAACAACAGTCTACTTGTTGTAGTTTATGAATTGCACTTTACTTCACTGCGATTTTCTTAATCTGTCCCGAACACTGATTTCGCACACCGACCGCGCTATTGTGCGCTACATCTGGGAAAACATATTTCGGGTGAGATGTGAAAAATTACAGTTGTACTGTTTATAAGGAGGTGTGGTAAAATGGCAATACTGAAAATCTGGAGTGAAAATATTAAAAATGCTCAAAGTTACGAGCATGCATCGGAACTGCGCAACGCATGCTCGTAAAACAGTCATTTTGGGGAATATTTTCCCCAAATTTTCAACATAGCCAGTTTAAGACCACTGCTCATGAACAGTGTCACTGTGATTTTATTTATTTTTTTTATTCAATTTACTTTATTAACACAGCAATGTTACATGAGATTTACGGCCCTAGCCAGGCCGATACTTGCAAGTCAACAGGCCATTATCATGAGTATGTGTTAGATAAAGCAGTAACAATGAGAATGAAACCAAATTCAGCATCATCTATTAACATAGTAAACCTAGGAGATCCTTTTACCCAAAACCTCACACTTCCCAACACCCTCATCCCCAACAGCATTTACTAAATTGGAGAACCACAGGAATTCCCAATAGGAAAACAAGGACTCAGGAGATGCCTCAGACAAGGGAGTAATTTCTATGGCCAAGGAGATTACGTTTGCCAGGTTACACTGTGATTTTATTAATCAGTCCGGAACATTGATTTCGCACACCGACCGCGCCATTGTGCGCTACATGGGCGAAAACACATTTCGGGTGAGATGTGAAAAATGACAGTTGTACTGTTCATGAGGAGGTGTGGTAAAATGTCAATACTGAAAATCTGGAGGAAAATATTAAAATGCTCGGGTTATGAGCGGCATAGAACTGCGCAGTAACGCCAGTAAATAATCGCTTTGGGGAACATTTTCACCAAATTTTCAACATAGGTTTTGGGAGCCTACCTCATGAACTGTGACACTGTTATTTTGTTAATCATTCTGGAAAGGTGGTTCCGCGCAGTGACTGTGGAACCACTTATTGGGACCAATTGATGAAATAACAGTGTCACAGTTCACCAGGTGGGGCCCCAAAAACCCCATGTTGAAAATCTGGTGAAAATATTCCCAGAAATGGCTGAGATAAGCACTAAAGTTGAAAAAAATCCATTTATGCCATTATACAGCTTACAGGCATTTCTTCAGTTCGCGGTCAGCTTTGAAGAGTGCAGACGTGTTCCCAGTCCACCGAAGATGGTCGCGCTGGGCTCTGGAGGAAAGTATGGGTTGAGGTGGGGGTGAGGTGGGGGTGTGGGGAGGTAGGTACGCAGAGGGTGAGTGCGGGTTGGGAGAGGGGGCAAAAGAATCAATGAAGGAAGGTTTTTTTTTGTTTCAGTTTTTTTTAAAATTTATTTACACACAAGAGACTTTTGCCACACTGGGGTGGACTCCCAGCACAGCTTGGGGGGACAGTGAAGCTGACAGGAGATTAGGCACCCTGTCGGCTGGTGAAGCACACGCCAGTGGGGCTCCAGCGCAGCATGCGAACATTTTTGGGTGGGGGCAGTGAAACTGATGGGGGATTGAGACCCCCATCGGCAAATGTGAGATTCAAACCCAGGTCTCCAGAATTGCAGCATAGACCATTCAACCTCTATAGTATACTGCCTCCTTTAATATTAAATTCCCTCCATGATCGTAACAGTGTCTACTTCTTTAACTTTTTGGTGCCTACCATCATGCACCACGCACTTCCATCTCGGGAAGCAATCGGCTTTTTTTTTTTCAATCCCTCTCTGCACTCACGTTGTATGTTTGAGTTAACTGATAGCCCGTGTCACCGGCCGATTACTTCTATGGATTGCTTTTATTAATATTAGCAATGTATTGGGGCACTTTGGGTCTGCCTCTGCCTATCTAACTGTGTTTTCCCACCTCTTCATTTTGTTTATAAAGTATTACTGTATTGCCTACTTTTTTCATCCTGTTTTTTTGTTTTCTGTTTCTCCCCATATTCAAGACATAGAGGGCTGGATATTCAAACTGTGCCATCCTGTGGCGCAAGCCCTTGTGCTGCTCAAAAAAGTTGCACTGGGGTGTGGCCGAGGCGTTTCAGTGGAGTTGCACTATTGACAACTCCTCGAATATCGCCCGCCACAGCCACTGTGCATGGCGCAGTGAACTTGCACCACCACAAGTGGTCAGAGTGGAGCATTCAAGATACGGTGGCGCAAGTTCCATTGCGCCATGCGCAAATTTCCGATATTCAAAAGGTGACATGCAAATGGGGCCATAATTCATGCAAGGAGCAGGGGGGGGCCATTTGCATCTACTTATGGCCTCATTTGCATTCCATTAGCATGCAGGTGTGCCGAACCCCGACGACTTGCGCCTGGAGCCCTGCCAGGCAGCAGCCATCGGGGACCGACTCCCCCTGCAGCCCGGTCGCAGGCATGAAGTAAATCCCCGTTGGCTGTCGTGGGCATAACGCTACATGACAACACCCGACTGGCGGTGGCGAGGGCATAATATAAATGAACTCCCCACTGGCCCCGAAGGCGGGCATAATGTGAAACTCTCCCCCACTGGCCCGATCATGCCAGAATGGAGTTCACCCCCAGGCGCAGGTTGGGAGTTGTGCCTGCACAACTCTGCACATCCCGGCTGAATATTGGGCTGTGCAGTTTATGCATGGTTCCTCCCCCTCCGGCTGAGCATGCCTTCATTAGCATTGCGCTGTTGCTCAGCATGACTTTGGGGGGCACAGCTGCCTCCTGCTGAATATCGCAGAATGGAGCAATTTTGGACTTGCGCAGGCACAACCCTATTGTGCATGGCACAACCCTTTTGAATATCCAGCCCAGAATGTTTATCTTGGAATGTTTACCATGGAATACAGAGATTCAAAATTCTGCTCTGTTCCACTTGCAGAATGTTACTCTCCTGACATTCTGTACACACAGACAACAAAGGCCTGTTTTAGAGCCAGAGACTCAATTATATCACTGTCAGGGCAAGCATGAGAGATTTCACTGATGAGCAGGTAAAGACAGATGGGGGATTTTTCACTGTTAGTAAACAAACAGTTGTAATGAAAACTATAAACAACACTTAATGTTTTTAATTTGTTTATGTGTGTAAGGGGAGTGTGATCAGGGAAACAACATTTAATTAATTTATTTTATTTTTTTATTTAAGGTAGTTTTATTTTTAGGGCCCAGCTGAATTTTTTTTTTTACAGTGTAAAGGTAGCAGCCATGTTTATAATGGAAGATTAGTTCTGGTTGAAGGGGGACTGATGGAAGATAGTTCTGGTTGTATGAGGACTGATTTGCTCATTTTGTGATGTGGTTTAGGACCAGGATGACTGTGCATATATAGAGATTTAATGTACAGTCAGTTGATGTCTCTTGGCCAATGAGATTTCTAGATGTTTTCTTACCATTTTATAATTAACTTTAAAATTTCCATGCTCAGAATTTCTACTGACAGACACGTGGACTTGTTCTTCCCTGGAGTAATTCTGAAACAGATGTTCCCTTTTCAGTGTGTTTCAAAATTTGTATATTGAGCATATCATTCTCTTATACTTCCCTCCCATATACTGCCTACCTTTTGTAAGTTATTTATCTCTTGGCCATAATCATAGCCTCAGAGTCAGCCCATTAAAACTGCTGGAAGAACTATGAGAAATTCTACTGAATTTCCTGTTGTTTTTATAATGGCTTGGACAGGCTGATGTTATGGAACAGGTATGGAAGTCCACTAAATAGTGATTTATAAGATTTCTTAGCCTATGTCATTCCCAGTCCTCAGAAATACTGATCCAACTTGATAATGCAATGATTAATATCAAAAGAAAAGGTAATGTATAAAAAGAAAGCAGTATATAGGAGGGAAGTAAAAGAGAAAGACGAGCTCAATATCCAAATTTTGAAACACACAAAAAATAGAACATCAGTTTCAGGATTATTTCAGGAAAACAAGAGTCCTTATTTTGCATGGAAATTAGGAATACTGAGCATGGACATTTTTAAGTTAATTGACTTCCCTCCCCTTGCTTACCACCCCTAGTTTATCAAAACAAGCAATTCTTCCATACATCATATTTAAGGCTAGAAAGAAGGAAGAAAGATAAAAAGGGGGAAATTCTACATGGCACGCTAAGTACGGAGGGGGTTATTAGGGGGTTATTAGGGTGACTCAACAGACTCATTCTTTATTACTTTTGAAACAAATCTATTATTAACTATAACACCATTATATGAAGGTGTCAGTCTTTCACAAATCATACAGTGAAACAAACTGGAAAAAGCGCATCAAATTATTTAGCACACTGGAATAAAAAGTAAAGTCCTGTTCCAACCCCTCCCCCCCCCCAATTTTTTTCACCTCCCTGTCAAACGAGAGAGCATGTATTGAGGATAAAAATGTGAAAATAGAGCTCTTTTAGTAAGATTTTGTTTTACTAACAAGCTGCTTCTCCTATCATCCCACCTCTTCTTTAAGAGCTTGAAAATTGAATAATGTTTGGACAGCATTGTAAATCTATATGATTTCCAGATTTATGGTGAACATGAATATTCAGCTGGGATGGAGTAAATGAGGTGGCTCTGGCTAAACTTTTTGATTAACACTGTATAGAACTATACAAATTAAATATGTGTCCTCCTCCAGTGTCACTCCTCCATCAAATAATGTCTAAGTCTCAGTTTTTCTTTGAATGCCACAATATTTGTGCTATATGTTTTTAGGTTATTTATATAGATGCATAAAAATAAAATCTAGTATGTTTTAATAATATGATGATTTTTAAAAATGTTTAATGAATGGGTAACCTTTTGTACATTGAAATTGATTTGTTGTATTGGAATGCTCCTCTAAAAGGCATTGAACCCTTTTAAAATGAACTCAGTGGCTGAAAAAATTGATATAACATGGCAAGTGATTAATGAATGAAGTGGGGTTCCAAGCCAGGTGAGAGCAGTATCCTATCATTCCTACTGAAGAAAAGAGTGGGAGAGCATTTAGTCGCTAGGATACTGTTGTCCTAACTGTAACTGTTGCTTTCAGTTGATGGTGCAACATCAAGAAGACATGGTGAATTTACAATAAAGCTTTTAAACTGCCTCTGGCCCATAAGGGATACATCTTTCATACCTTGTACTGTGCTCATTTGGTCATTTATTTTAGGGCATCCAAACTCAAAAGAAAGTGAGCAGAGAAACCAATTTATTTTATTGTAAGCTCCAAAATATAGACCATTGCATGTATTTAGTTTGTAAGGTGCCCCAATTTTGAGAGTGCATTTCAGTGTATTGAGCTGACTGGCTCATTTTGGCAGCACATCTCCCATAAATAAATAAATAAATGTACTCTGCTCTCTCCAAAAATCAGCTGCTATTCCCATGTACATTACTTGCTCAATCCTTCACTGATTAACAGTTTTTATTTAAACAAAATAAATTAGCCACATATAGTGGCAATATAGATATAAGGGAGCTTATATCCCCAGTGTCAGTACACTGTCAGCAATTTAGTCACTGCCTCACAGAGTGCGGAGAGGGAGAGAGAGAGAGAGATTGCTTTTCAAGTGCTTTTCATGTGGATCTCATTCATTTGTCTCCTCTCATCACAGCAGCTCTGCATACATTCAAAAACAGTCTGCTCATTTGACCATTTATTGACTCCCAAAATGACGCAGCTGCCTGCAATTAAACTTAGTTAATTTGCAGGGTACTATGCGTTTGGTAGGGCATTTCATTGTATTGAGCCAATAGGCTTGTTTTGCCAGCACACCCCTTAAAAATAAATAATTATACAATGGCATGAAAGAACACTGGCCTCTGATTGGTCAGTCTGGGACTGGACCCTTGATGTTATCCCAGCATAACATCACAGATCTAGTCTCGGCACACATATTGACCACATCAAATGCTTTTTTTTTTTTTTTTTTTTTAAAATCACTCCACTATGCTGTAAGCGCAATTAGCTTCATTTTTCCGGCAACCTCCCAGTCAGCAGCCGATTTCAGTGACCCCGCTCGGCAGCACTTAAGAAGTGATCCCCACTCTTTAGCAAATTTAGAACAGCTCAGAAAGAAGACACCAAAAAAGAGATAGAAATGTAAATCAAATTAAGTGTTCCCAATGAAGCCATCACTGCTATCAGCTTCACTCTCCCCACCTGCCCTGAACATACTAAGCTAAGCATGTGCTTCAGCTTTTCAAATTGGAGACCATTTTATTTTCTTTCTTCTCCAGATACAAACCAGATTTTAATTGTATCAGGAGAATAATACACAGACCCCAGCTGTTACACTTCGACCTTCAAACAGCAGATGGATGCGGGGTGGGGGCAGGGGTGGGAGGAAGCTTCAAACAACCAGACCAGGCAGCAGAACCGGGTTAATTAAACTTGAGTAGGAAACTGTGGTGTGTGTGTGTCTCAGGTTTCAGAGTGAGAGGTGGGCACTCACTCCTCAGTGCACAGATTAGTCTTCTCTGAAAATAAAAAATCAAACATCTTCACCTGGTCCCAGAGCAGGCAGCAGGACCAGGGTCAATTAAAGTTGTCTACCACCTCTCTACCTTGTCTACTCATCATTCCTACACAACCTCACACTGGTAGTTCCAGGCAGCTGGCAGCAGAGGTGACAGGGTGGGAGGTTCAAAACAGTGCTCACTCCCTAACAGTTCTAAAACGTTTTAAAAAAAACATCAAGGGCATTTCAGCAACAGTTAAACACAAATTCAAACTAAGGCGGTCCAATGAGCAGCCTACATGTGTTGGTCACTCTCCAGAATGTCATTTTAGTGGTTTTCCAAATTTCAATTCTTATTGAGAAATTGAAAAACAGATGGCGGCAAATAAAACAAGCATTTGTCAATGCCAAATGTTGATTGCATTGGTCCGTTGAGCTAGCTCACTGCCCCTCTGTCACTCGCTCATTCTGTTTCTCCCAGTGCTGCAGGCTGCTGTTTTGTACTGGGCTCCTGCCTGCATTGGCACCCTTTTCTGCCCACAAAAGAAATCCACAACTGTCCTGATAGAGCTCCATTGAGGTGGCTCACTCCCCTTCTCTCACACTCTCATTCTGTTTCTCCTGGTGCTGACAGGCTGCCCTTTTGTACTGAGCTCCTGCCTGCTTTGCCACCTTTGGTTGGTTTGGTTGGTTGGCCTCTGTTGGTGGCTTTTTCTGCCCACAAAGAAGTCTGCAATAGTCATGACACAGGTCTGTTGAGCTTGCTCACTCCCCCGCTCTCACTCGCTCATTCCGTTTCTGCTGATGCTGCAGACTGGCCTTTTGTACTGGGCTCCTGCCTGCTTTGCCACCTTTTTCTGCCCACAAAGAAATCTGCAGCAGTCATGATAGAGCTCCTTTGAGCTAGCTCACTCCCCCTCTCTCACTCGTTCATTGTGTTTCTCCCAGCACTGCAGGCTGCCCTTTTGTACTGGCTCCTGCTTGTGTTGGCACCTTTTTCTGCCCACAAAGAAATCCACATCTGTCCTGACAGAACTATGTTGAGGTCGCTCACTCCCTCCTGTCTCACTCACTCATTCTGTTTCTCCTGGTGGTGTAGGCTGCCCTTTTGTACTGCGCTCCTGCCTCTGTTGGCACCTTTTTCTGCCCACAAAGAAATCTGCAGCAGTCCCGACAGAGCTCTGCTGACCTTGCTCACTCCCCTTCTCTCACTTGGTTATTCTGTTTCTCCCACTGCTGCTGGCTGCCCTTCTGTGCTGGGCCTCTGCATGCATTGCTGCCTTTTTCTGCCCACAAAGAAATCTGCAGCAGTCCCAACACAGCTCTGTTGAGCTCGCTCACTCCCCCTTTCTCACTCACTCATTCTGTTTCTGCCAGCGCTGCAGGCTGGCCTTTTGTACTGGGTTCCTGCCTGCATTGCCACCTTTTCCTGCCCACAAAGAAATCCACAGCAGTCATGATAGAGTTCCATTGAGCTCGCTCACTCTCCCTCTCACTCACTCATTACGTTTCTCCCGCGCTGCAGGCTGCCCTTTGTACTGGGCTCCTGCTTGCATTGGCACCTTTTTCTGCCCAAAAAGAAATCTGCAGCAGTCCTGACAGAGCTCAGTTGAGCTCGGTCACCCCCCCCTCCCCACTCACTTGATCCTAATCTGTCCCAAACACTGATTTCTGACAGCGACTGCGGTATTCTGCACCAGAAGCACAAAAACACATTTCAGCCAGTGTGTGAAAAATGACAGCTGTACTGTTCATAAGGAGGTGTGGAAAAATGCCAGTGTTGAAAATGTGGCGTGAAACTATTACTAATTTGTGAAGTTACAAGGGTGCGTGGAAACTGCACAATGCACGCTCATAGCACACTTATTTTACGGACTTTTGGCACCAAATTTTTAACATAGGAATTTTAGGACCTTTGCTAATGAACAGTGTCACAGTCATTTTATAATGTGTCCCGAACATGGATTTTCCACAGCAACCATGCTATTTTGTGCCAGAACTGTGAAAACACATTTCGGCCAGCATATGAAAAATTACAGCTGTACTGTTCATAAGGAGGTGCAGAACAATGGCAATGTTGAAAATCTGGAATGGAAACATTATAAATTCGTGAACTTACAAGTATGCATGCAAACTGCACAATGCACACTCTTAAAACGGTCATATTTTTGGATTTATTCCACCAAATTTGCAACATAGGCTTTTTGAGAGCTCAACTCATGAACACTGGCACTGTTGTTTCGTTAATCGGTCCCGAAAGATGATTCCGCACAGTGACTGCAAAATCACTTTTTGGGGCTGATTAATGCCATGACAGTGCCAGAATTCATGAGGAGATGTCCCAAAAAACCCATGTTGAAAATTTGGTACCCAAATTCCAAAAAATGCCTGAGATGTGCATCAAAGTTGAAAAAACCCTGTTTATTCCATTATACAGCTTACCGGCATTCCCTCAGTTTGTGGTCAGCTTTAAAGGGTGTAGACGTGTTCCCAGTCCACCGAAGATCATCGTGCTGGACTCCAGAGGTAGTATGGGGTGGGGGTGGGGGAGCGAATAGCACAGTTGGTGGATGCGGGTTGTGGGACAGGGCAGGGAGACCGCGAGGGACCGTTTTCTTTTTTGAAAGGGTAAAAAAAAATAAAAAAAAAATCACAGAACCATTTTTTTTTAACAGGGGCATGTGGCATGCAGGGGTGGGCTCCCAGCAAGCCAATGGACTCTTTTTTGGGGGGGCAGCTATAGCCAATGGGGGATTGGGCACCCCCTTTGGCACACAACAAAAGGGTGGGGTTACATTATGCCGATGGGGATTGGGCACCCCTGTTGGCACACTAAAAAAGAGGGGGGGTGTTACAAAATGTCAATGGAGAGTGGGCCCCCCCATCGGCAACATCACTCTGGCACTGAAGCCAATGGGGATTGGGGCCCCCATAGGCAAACAAACATGGTGGAGGGGCACATGCTGCCGAGGGGGATTGGTCACCCCCTCGGCAGGGGGTCTGCTTAATATTGTTTGTGAACATGGTGGCAAGCTGCTGCCATGTTCACAAACAATATCACTGTTACAAGATCCCACCCAGCAATGACTGGTCGCTTCCTCATTGCAGTGAATGGCTTATGCTGCAATTATGAGGCAGCCCCTGATTGCAGTGGCTGAAATCTTACAAGGCTGTGGCACGCTGGCTGAACTAGTGTCAGCAGCAGCAGCATGCCATGGCATTGGAGAAAGCGGGCCAAACCTTTAAAGGCTGTGGGAGCATTGGCCACAACAGTGCTGTGCCTCCATAACCTGCTTCTGGCAACCTGCCACAATATGTTTCTTCAGCATGCGCACAATCAACATAAAAAGGGATTTTTTTCCTTCACAAAACAGATAGCGGCAATACAAAAAAAGGATTCCTTTTTTGTTTCACATAGCTAGTACTTACTGAGGATGCTCAATACAGACATTTAGAAATTTATTAATTACTTTGAAATGGATTAACATTTTTTTACCAAACCAGTAAAAGGCACATCTGTTCCCAGTCCCTACCTGCCTGAAATTTTCAAGCCAAAATTTTCAAGTGTCTGGGATGTAGGCTACTTCAAAGAAAAATGCTCAGAAAGTGAAAAAAAAAACCCAAACCTGCAAAATCATGTTTTGCACTCTCTGTCACTTGGAATCCTCATATCCAACTGGAATGAAACTTGCCACATTCAGACAGAAATCTACCCTATGAAACCATGCATGCATATTGTCATACAAATCTATTAAATGGTGATGGAGTTATTAAAGTGCAAAATTTGAGGTTTAGCATAGAATTGTCATTGATACTTTGTCCAGCACTGCAATTCTAATTTATACCATTTTTGTTTGCAAATTTTGCTCTCACAACATGTCATGTATTTCTGAACAGCCTGCTTTAGTGTATACAGTGCTGCTGCATATCCTAGCCACAGTATTTCGTTTTTGTGTTTTTATTTCTCAGTGTACCCCCACAATCCCTACACAAAGGGATGGCACTTGAAGATGAGCCCGAGCATATCATTCCTCTCTTAGTTACCACATTTATTTTTCTCCCAGGCACTGGCGGCTTACTTCTCAGATCCCCCAGCCCCATACCCCAGTCACAGTTTACCTCTCGATGTGTCCCCATGGCAAAGCCCCCGTGGCAGGGTGGCGGGACCCCCTCTGCTGTCTGTTATGAATCTGGAACCGAGGGTTACTGCCTATTCATGAAGGCAGCTCCTGTGGGGATCTGGTCGTTCTGCCCGTAAGTGCCTCTGTTTTTCCTCCAGTTTTACCCCCAAGATGCAGCATGCAATGATGCCAAGGAGTGAGTGTGCACACTATCGCACACACTCCTCCAAGCATCTGCTGCATCAAATGCTCTTCTTGAGCTTTGGTGCACTAGTCTCCAGCCTCCGCTAGGGGCCAGTCATACATTAAGAGCTAGTGTCCCTCCCTCCCCGGGAAAAGGAGAGGCAGTCCTTGGACGCTCAATCCTTCTCCTCTCCTGCTGACCCATGATGACCCATGCTTGTTTCTGAACATGGGTCACTGGCATGGAGCGAGGTAAGGCATCCAGCTCCTCAGCCCTCAGCACCACCGGGCCGGTTTAGTTACCACATTTTAAATAAATTGCAGCATAAAGCATAAATGCTTCCCAGTAACACCCAGGCTACTATTTCTATTTTTTCCCATAGAGCTTTTCTCCTCCAGAGGCTAGACAGGCAGGCTCTCTGCACTGTCCCCATTCCTCATGACTGATGCTTGCCTCACCTGACTTACCATGGGCTAAGTCCCCTACTGATTCCCCCCCATAGTTGAGCCAGAAATATGGAAAAATAGACTTTTTCTGCAGAATAGGACTCCTTGGCCAACACAATCAGTCCAGATGGTTGCTGCCTAGTCTGCCTCCACAGACCCCACTGGTCTCCAGCAACCCTCCCTCTTTCCTGTCTATTAAACTGTCCACTGGGAACAATGGTTTCCTCCTGGATGGAAACAAGCCATCATCTCAATATGCACTCATATTATTCCAAGTTGGCTCACAGCCCCAAATATAGCTATACCACTCTTCTCACCATTCTTTCTATCATTATTTAAAGGCTTTGGTGCAGAGCTCCTCCTCCTTTCCCATGTAGTTCAAGACACACTCACTGTTCCCTTTTAAACACATGAGATACACAGGATCAAATAATAAATGCTCTAACTTTACCAAAACCTAAAGTTACACACAGCTGACTAGGGCAATTCATATTTATGTTTAATC
Organism: Neoceratodus forsteri; assembly: GCA_016271365.2. Classification (NCBI taxonomy): domain Eukaryota; kingdom Metazoa; phylum Chordata; order Ceratodontiformes; family Ceratodontidae; genus Neoceratodus; species Neoceratodus forsteri. The sequence goes on along the minus strand of CM028133.1, from coordinate 741,779,171 downwards.
CCATGAAACACCCTTATCTAGCTAATGCATTGGGATTCCTAGTGGCTCTAAGCAGAGCTTGTATGAAAAGGGATAATGTCTGCTGTCCTTCAGTCCTCCAAAATCATGTCTACTAGCCCAGCCCAGTGGTGCCAAGGGATGAGGTGCTGGACACCACACCTTGAGTCATGCTGGCGACCTGAGTTCTGGAACAGATCGGGGTCACTGTGGGGTCTGCAGGGTGAGGAAGGATTGAGCATCCATAGGCTGCTTTCCTTCCTTGATGGAGGGGGGTCACATGGTGTGATGTAGACTGAACCCAGCGGTGGTCAGCTGACAGCACAGGTGCATTGCCAATAATGGGGTAAGGGTTCATTCCCAGGGCAGTAGGCTGCCTCCGTGGGGGTAGAGACAACCATTCCACCCATTGCAAAGTTGTGGGTCTGGGGAAAAATCAGCACAAAACTGGGAGCCAACAGGATCCATGATGACCGACTACTGGGTCAGAGAACGAGTCCCTCAGAAGGAGGGACCGGAGCTCCCTGTCAGCATTCCTCCAAAACATAATTAAAAAACCCCAGGTCTGCTTCCAGAGAACTGTTGAATAAGGTCATCAGTGAGGAAGCTAGAATGTCTCATCCTTTCCCATATTCTTGTCTAGTCTTAGAGTTCAAATCCCTTCAGGAATCTTTCTTCTGAAAATGAACTTGTGTCCACACACCCCTTTGTTCCTGCTGCTCTCTGGTGGTCTGTTCACCTTGTATCCTCCACTGTGAAGGCTGACTGGAAGTACTTGTTCAGGATGTGTGCCTTTTCTTCATCCACAGTCTCTTCCTGCCACCCTCCTTATCCTTACTGTTCCTCACATTGCTTTCCACATCTCTCTTTTGAATCTAATGATAGTCCTATTCCCTTTAGCTACCCATTTGGCTATTGTTTCCTCTGTCTGCAGCTCTGTTCCTCTCACTGTCTTTCCTACTTCCCTCTGTTTTACTTGGTATACATTCCTTTCTTTCACCCTCTGTGTTTTTTATACCTCCTGAGTGCTACCAATTTTCCATCACCACCTTGGCCACTTATCTAGAGAATCATAATAGTCCCCCTTTTTTTCAACTTTTACTCATTTCCTTCATGCAGAAATTATTTGCCTTAATTGCACCCTCCCTTATGTTTCCCCACTGTGCCTCTACTCATCCCTGGCATTCCCCCAGTGAGGCAGTTTCTGAGGAAGTCTCCCATTTTTTAACATCTGCCCTTTCTAAAGTCCAGGACCCTTGTGTTGTTTACTTCTCTTCCCATCATAATTTTATACCACACTGTACAATGATCAAGGGTACCTAGAGGACTGGACACTGTGATATCTTCAGTGCTGTCCCTGTTTGTAAGAACCAGGTTTAGCATTGTCCCATCTCCAATGGTTTCCTTGACTAGCTGCCTAAGAAAAAACCCTTTTGTGGAGACAAAGATGGCCCTGTTCCTTTACAAAGCTGAATTTTGAAGGCTCCAATCCATATCTGGCAAATTGAAGTACCCTTCTAACATCATCTCCACTTTACTTGCTATCCTGATGATGGTTTCCCTATGAACATTATCCCACACTTCTCACTGTGCTGAAGGTCTGCTTACCATCCCTGAATGAATAGTAGATAGATTAGATAGATTAGATAGATAGATAGACAGATAGATAGATAGATAGATAGATAGACAGACAGACAGACAGACAGACAGAGATAGATTTTTTTTATATAAAGTACCCCTTTCCAGGGACTTGGAGCGTTGAACATTTAAATAAAATACTAAATTACAGAAAACAAATAATAAGATACAGATGGGAGACAGCACTTAAAATGATCTAGTTATCCCCTTAAAACAATCTGATAAATATTAGCATTTAAATGCCTGTTGGAAGAAATAGGTCTTAAGACCCTTTTTTAAAGGCTTCTACCGAGAGACCCCTCTTAAGATAACCAGGAAGTGAGTTCCACTGGGTAGGTGTGGCTACAGAAAAAGCACAATCTCCTGAATGCCACAACACTACCCTGGGAACTCCAAGGAGGCAACCCATGGCAGAATAGAGCACCTGGGTCAGTTGGTAGGGAACAAGGAGATCTTACAAATAAACCAGCCCCCAGTCACGCAGGGTCTTGTAGGTCAGGAGCCCTACTTTGAAGACAATCCTCCACCTGATTGGCAGCCAGTGAAGTTCTAGGTGGACTGAAACATAAAAACATAGAAACATAGACTTTGATGGCAGATAAGGACCACTTGGCCCACCCAGTCTGCCCATTTCCCTACCTATTGGATAAGCTGCAGAATCTAGTTAACCAACAGCCTACTTCCTGCAACCCCCTACTATAATTGCCTTATGTCTGTCCCATGCATGTTTGAATTCCCCTACTGTTTTAGACCCCACAACCTCTCCAGGAAGGCGGTTCCATGTGTCCACCACTCTCTCCGTGAAAAATAATTTCCTCACATTACCCCTGAGTCATCCCCCTCCAACTTTAAATTGTGCCCCCTTGTTCTTACACATCTCTTTTTCTGAAAGATGCTACCCTCCTGGACTTTGTTGATTCTCTTGAGGTACTTAAAAGTTTCTATCATGTCCCCCCCATCCCTCCTTTCATCAAGGGTATACATATTGAGCTCTCTCAGTCTCTCTTCATATGGTTTCTGATGTAGACCCTTCACCATTTTAGTTGCCATCCTCTGGACTGCTTCCATCCTGTCTATTCCCTTGCATAGATGAGGTCTCCAAAACTGCATGCAGTACTCCAGATGGGGTCTCACCAACTGTCTGTATAGAGGGATAACCACTTCCCTTTTTCTACTTGTGATGCCCTCCCTATGCATCCCAGTATCCCCTGGCTCTCCTTACTGACTTCTCACATTGCTTACCCACCTTTAGGTCATCTGATATGACTACACCCAGATCCCTTTCCATTATTGTTGTCGTTAGTACCTCCCCTGCTATTGTGTACTCTTCTCCTGGATTTTTATTTCCCACGTGCATTACTTTGCACTTCTTTGCATTGAATCTAAGTTGCCAAATGTCTGACCGTTCCTCCAACCTTGCCAAGTCCCTTCTCATCCTTTCTACCCCCCTTGTATATCAACTCTGTTACAGATCTTTGTGTCATGTGCAAAGAGGCATACCTTTCCTTCCAGACCCTCTGCAATGTCACCTATAAAGATGTTAAAGAGGACTGGACCCAGTACTGAGCCCTAAGGTACTTCACTAGTAACCCCCCTTTCTTCAGAATGTGTTCCATTCACTATTACCTACTGTGTCCTGTTGTGCAGCCAGTTTGCTACCCAAGCTACCACCCTGGTACCCACTCCCAGGCTGGCTAACTTGATTATTAATCTATTGTGCGGGACTGTGTCAAATGCCTTGCTAAAGTCTAGGTAGGCCATATCCACAGCCCCTCCCTGGTCTATTACTTTGGTCACTCAGTCAAAGAAATTGATTAGATTCATCTGACATGACCTTCCTGCTGTGAATTCATGCTGCTTTGGGTCCTGTGCCCCGCTGGCCTCTAGGTACTCAACAATTTTTTTTTAGAAGTGATTCCATCATTTTCCCCACCACTGAGGTCAAACTAACAGGTCTGTAGTTTCCTGCTTCTGCCTTGCTCCCACTTTCGTGAAGAGGAATCACATCTGCCCTCCTCCACTCCTTAGGTACCACCCCATCTTCCCATGATTTGTTAAAAAGTGTGGTTAGTGGTGTCACTAGGTCCTCCCTTAGCTCTTTTAGGATTCTAGGGTGAATCCCGTCAGGCCCCATTGCTTTGTCCTCCTTGAGTTTTAGGAGTTCTTTCAGTACTCTTTCTTCTGTAAATGGACTGTCGTCAACCCCACTATCCAGAGTGCTTATACTGTTTGGTTTAGGTAACTCCTCCTCTTCTTCTTTTGTGAATACTGAGCAAAAGTATTCATTCAGTATCTCTGCCTTTTCACTGTCTCCCTCCGCCCACTTTCTCTCCTTTATTAATCTTCACTATCCCTCCCTTAACCTTTCTATGCTCCCTAATGTATCTATAAAAGGTTTTATCCCCCTTCTTATCTGAGTTGGCTCTCTTTTCCTCAGTTTGAGCCTTTGCTTTTCTGACTGCCTTCCCCACTTCTTTCTGCTTTAATTGATACAGTTCCCTGTCATGCTCCGTCTGTGATTCCTTATATATTTTGAATGCAGCCTTTTTCTCCTTAACCTTCCCTGACACCTCTTTTGAGAACCATAGTGTTTTTTTATTCCACTTTGTTTTCTTTATTTGTTTCACACAAAGGCTTGTTGCCTCCATGATGGCAGTTTTGATTTTTCTCCATTGTTCTTTCACCCCTCCTTTCTGGCCATTTGCTAATGCATTCCTCAGGTATTCGCCCATTATGCCAAAGTCAGCCCTTCTAAAGTCCAGTATCCTTGTCTTTGTATGGCTTGTCTCCATGGTTGCGTTTATTGTTAAGCATACTGTGCAGTGGTCACTTGTTCCCAGATGTCTACTGACTTCTAAATTTGTGATCCTCTCTCCATTTGAGAGTACCAGGTCTAATATTGCTCCCTTCCGAGTGGGTTCCACCAATAGCTGTCTAAGGCATGCCCCCTGTAGGGCATCGGTAATGACCCTGCTCTTGGATGTGGCTGCAGTCCATGTCACCCAGTTAACATCTGGCATATTCAGGCCCCCCATCAACAGTATCTCCCCTTTTTCAGCCATTTTGAGAATTCCCTCTATCATTTTCTTGTCCGTTTCCTCCCTTGAGACGGGGGTCTGTATACATCCCCTGTGAAGATTGTGATGCCATTCCCTGTCTCCAAGATGACCCAGAGTTCCTCTTGTCCTCCACCTTTACTTTTTAGTTCTGTAGCTTTGATCCCTTCCCTTATGTAGAGAGCTACTCCACCTCCTCTTTCACCCTCCCTGTCCCTTCTGTAGATTGTGTACCCTGGTATGTTGACATCCCAGTCATGGTTCTACATGTACTATGTTTCTGTGACTGCCACAATATCCAAGTGTTCCTCTTCCATCAGGGCTACTAGCTCTGGAAGCTTGTTTCCCAGACTACAGGCATTGGTACTCGTTGCCCTCCATTTAATGTTGGCTTTATCCTTTTTTACCCCATCCCTGCTGTTATTGCCCTTGTCCATTTTTCCATTTACCCCTGTCCTGCCCTTCCTTTTCACACTCATCAACAATCTTGCACTGCATTCTGTGCCAGCTGCAGCCGGTGGAGGATGCTGCCAGATAACCTTAGGTAGACAGCATTGCGATAGTCCAACCTGGACATAACGAAAGAATGCACCAGCATGGTCAGGTCCTCAGACAGGATCAGGGCTCAAATCTGGGTAATATTTCTAGGATGGTGAAATCCACTTTTAACAATAGCCAACAGCTGAGCATCAATTGTCAGGCTGTCTTTCAGGATCATGCCCAAATCACTCATTTGGATGGAGCAAAGGGACCCCCCAGCACTAAGATAGGGCCACCCCTTCCCCCTCCCACATGATGACCCAGATCCACAACCAGTACCTCAGTCTTGTCTGCGTTAAGTTTAAACCTGTTTTGGGTCATCCAAGTCTGAATTTCCTCTTGGTAGCTGTTAAATACAGAGGCCATAATCTGGGTATTGGGTGCACAGGACAGGACAGGTATAACTGTAAAAATCCAGTCCATACCACCTGATAATGTTTCCCAACAGCAGCATATACACCATGAACAATAAGGGCAACAAGACCAAGCCCTGCAGAACCCAAAAGCTCAGAGGCTTTGGGCTAGATGATGCCAACCCCATCATTAATCTCTGCACTCTGTCGATCAGGAATGACCTGAACCAGTTGATGACATTACCAGACAGGCTACATCAGAACCACAGGCAGCCAAGTAGCACCTCATGATCCACAGTGTCAAATGCTGCCAAGAGGTACAGGAGGACTAGGATGGTATGCTCTCTCCTGCCCCTCACCATCAGGAGGTCATTATGCACCCTCACCAGGGTAGTCTCCACACTATTCCCAGCAAGGAACCCAGACTGAAAATACTCATAGGTGGAGGAGGAGGCAAGATATTCTTTGTGCTGGATGGCCACCACATTTTCTATAACCTTCCCTGAAAATGGAAGGTTAAAGACTGGCCTGTAGTTGCCGTGACAGTCTGGGTCTAACGAGGGCTTCTTCAAAAGGGATCTAACCAAAGACTCTTTAAAGACCAGTGGAAAGACCCCATTCCTCAAGGAGCTCCAGACAATCTTAGCAACCACAGATCCAATCAGGTTGAAACATCCAACCAAAAGGTGGGTCAGACCTGGGTCCAGATCACAAAGTGTTGGTCACAGCCCTGAGACTATTTCCACCACCTCCGCCACCCCAAGGAACTCAAGCTCATCTCAAATAGGAGGAGTGTTCGATATGGTCCAGGATGGACCCCACATCCCCCTTGAGAGATGCTCAAAGAGACCTCAGCCATGATAGAGGACACTTGTTGGGAAAGAACAAAGCAAGCTCTTCCACCTAGTGCTTGAATCTGCCCCATCAATATGGAGACAGGCAGGATGTAAAAGCCCATCTACCATTCAGAAGAGCTGAGTTTGTCAGCTCCTTGCTGCAACAATCTACCTAGACAAAAAAAAATCAGCCTTTCTTGAGGAGATTGCCCCCCGATAGTCAGTGTAATGTGACCTCAGAACCAATTTGTTCTCCATCAATCCCGATCTCCTCCAACATCTTTCTAACCCCCGACCCCTAGTCTTTAATCCCCTGAGTTACTCATCGTACCAAGGAGATCTCAGGCAAGTTGACAGGGGACAGACATGAATGGGTGTGATTGAGTCAAAGGCAGCAGTAATGGCCTGATTAAGGCCTGCCACTGCCTCCTCCATCCCAATCTCACATACAACCTCTACACCTGATAGGTCCAGGACTGCCTGTAGTTCTACAGAGGAAATCACCCTCAAAGAGTGATACCAGACCATCTCCACAGGGGCAGGAACATCTGGGGGTCCTAAATGTGAACCCCCATGGTGCTGTGATCTGACCAACTTACTGAATCCACTCTGAGGTCAGTTACATCAAGACTCAGGAAAAAAACAAGGTCCAGTGTGTGGCCACACAAGTGCATGGCTGTGTCAGGCCCAGAGTCTCCATATTCTTGAGGAGGTCTTTACCAAAACCAGAAAGCCTGTCATCGACCCAGGTGTTGAAGTCCCCAGAATCAACCATCTGAGGGACTCCAACGCCAGTCCACCAATGAGCTCATCAATCTCCCACAAAAATCTCCATATCTGCCCAGGGGACATTAGAGCAGGAGACCTCTGAAGCCCATGCTAAGACCCCCTCATGCTGCAAGACACACAAATGGCCCTGTAGGACCAACAGGTAGCACTGTGAGGCTCAAGCTAGATTTAAAACAAATGACCACCTCCCAACCCCCACCCCTGCAATTCTCCCTCAGGGTGTGTTATTTTGTTTTTTTATTTAAACTTTTGTTTACCAGGCAAACACAACAAGCCAAGGCCCATTTTTATGCATGACCTGGACCATAAATATACAGTCAAGAGGTTACAAATAATATAACACACACAATAAGCAACTACAATACAGAATCACACATTCACAAACAATTACAGCGTACTTTAGTAAGAAAATACTTCCTTAGTTTAACTTTAAATGTCTGATGGCTAAAATAACCATGAAGTGAGACAGGAAGCTCATTCCAGTGTTTAGCTACTCTATGAGAGAGAGTGATGCCCCATTTTAGTCTGGTTTTTAGGAACAATTAGTTTAACCATATCACTAGAGGATCAGTTTCGATACCTGCAAGTTAATAATTGTGATAAATCCCTGTCTCAGGACTCTCTGATACAGGGATCTCAAGCCCCGGGTAGTAGATATTATCAGAAGAGCACTGGAGGGCCATTAACTACCTGTCTTTTGCACCTGAGCAGGATAGTGCACTCTCAGTGTTTAATAATTGCCTCACTGAAATCCAGGATTGGATGAATTCCAGCTGGCTGAAGTTGAACTTGGGAAATACTGAGGTGATGGTGGTGGATCCTGGTCACCGGATAGGGGGGTTGGGGGCTGGTCAACCCACAGGTCTTTTTCTGGGGGGCTCCCAGCTCCTTTCCTCCAATCGGCTGTGGGACCTAGGGGTGATGCTTGATGATGGGCTGACTCTGAGGGCTCAGGTGTTGGCAGTCATCAAGTCATCCTTTCACCATCTAAGGAAAATTGCTAGGATCAAGCACCTTGTTCTGTTCAGTGACCTTCCCACTCTGATCCATGCCTTTGTGACCTCGCATCTTGACTATTGCAACTACCTTTACTTAGGGCTACTGGGGGTTGATATCTGCTGCTTGCAGCTGGTGTAGAATGCTGCAGCCCGACTTCTGACGGAGACTCCGAGGTCACGTCATATCACTCCAGTGCTGCAAGAACTGCACTGCCTGCTGATTCAGTGGTGGATCACCTTTAAGGTCTGATTACTGACATATAAAGCCCTATATGGACTTGGCTCAGACTACTTGAAAGAGCTTCTTTCCCCCTACTACCCTGAGTGACTGCTCTGTTCAGCTGAATAGGGGTTGCTAGAAATCCCAAGGGAATCGTTAACATCTGCAGGGACCTGTACATTCATATATATTTGGCCTCAGCCCTTTGGAATTCTCTACCCTGTCAGCCACGGGAGTGCGTGACCCTGGGGGGCTTCAAACAGGCACTTAAAACTTATTTATGGGGCCAAGCATTTGTTACTTAAGTATATACAATAACTGATTTTACTGACTATTTGTATATTATTGATTTATGTTAATGTTTTAGCTATCTTATGTAAAATGATTTGGTAATAGTGAAAGGCACTTAATCAAATTAAGATTTATTATTATTATTATTATTATTACCCTTTTGTCACATGATATCTTACTTATATAAGGTGCTATTGCTATTAAGGGACGACTCCCTGTACAGCATAAAACTGAAGTGGGAGGAGGACTTTGGGTTACAAATATAAGACAAGGAATGGGAAGGTCATGTTAATGGAATGCATTTTGGAACAACCTCCCACAGATGGAAAGAGTTCAGTTGGAAGGTCACCATAAGATTTTTCAAAACACTAGCTATACAGGCTAAATATATGCAGGTCTTGGAGTAGGTTGCTGGAGGAGTTGGGGGACCTCCCCTGCTATCCATGGTCCTATTTTTAGGGGCTGCCCTAATCTGTTTAGGAAATTGGGGAGGGATCTCAAGCAAGTAGCTACTTCTGTCACCTTCTCAGAGAGGGTGCATGCACTAGAAACTTTATCTCATGGTTGAAGAACTGGTGCTGTGATGAAGGGTTTGGATTCATTGGTGACTGGGGACCCACCTGGAGGGATGGAGGTTTGTTCAAGCCTGACGGCCTGCATCCATCCTGGAGGGGAATCCAAGCACTCAATGATAAGTTTAAATGCTATATTGACAAGCATTTAAACTAGTCAAGGGGGGTGGCAGGCCAGCAAGGAGGGTGCCTACTTGCTCACCCCCCCCACATATAGCAGTGGAACCAGTGAACCGGAGGAGTGGCTATCTCTACAAAGCAGTGTGCAAAAGATGGAGATTAGCGCCCAAGAGGTGGATAGGCAGAAAAGGGGCAAAATTCAGCAGAAGGGCAGACAGCAAGGAGAAGAAGGGATAAAGGACAACCAGGGAAGGGGCTGGAGTAGAACAGCTAAACTGTCTAGGGAGGTCAAATCATGGAAAACTGTGTGTGCCAATGCCAGGAGCCTTGGCAACAAGATGAAAGATCTGGAGGCTGTCATAGTGCAGTCAGACCTGGACATTGTGGCCATCATTGAAACCTGGTGTAATGATAACCACAACTGGGAGATGGCCATACCTGGCTACAACATATTCAAAAGAGACAGAGCAGGTAGGAAGGGAGAAGGAGTGGCACTGTATGTGAAAAATGACAAAAGGGACACAGAGATCCAGAAGGAACAAAATGGAGGAGAGATACTGTGGGTTAAGCTGGAAAGGAAAATGGGGCCAGCCATCCGCACAATTGTGGTCTATAGACCACCAGCCCAGGAGTAAGAAACAGATAGGGAGTTGATGCTAGTCATCCAAAGGATGGCAGACAAGGGTGAGGTAGTACTAGTTGGAGACTTCAATATTCCAGATGTGGACTGGAGCATCCCAGCAGCAGCATCAACAAGGAGCAGATTTATCCTGGACTCCCTTCAGGGTGCCTTCCTCAAGCAACTGGTCATGGAACCAACTCGGCAGAAGGCAATACTGGACCTTGCGCTCACAAACAGGGACAGTGTGATGGGGTAACAGTGGGAGGAGCACCTTGGGAACAGTGACCATCAGTCATTATGGTTTGAAATCTCAGAAGGAGGAGGAGGAGAACCAAACCACACAAAAACACGTATCCTGGATTTTAGGGGGGCAGACTTTGGGAAAATGGGGAGATACTTGAAAGAGGCATTAAGGGGAAAGGGGCAAGAATCAGGGGTTGAGGAACAGTGGGCAGTATTTAAAATGGGGATTACAAGAGCAACAGAATTATGCATTAAGCAGGTTAGCAAGAGGAAAAGGAAGAGAAGACCATTATGGTTTTCCAAAGAGGTAGCAAAGAAAGTGAAAGCCAAAAAGATAGCATTCAGGCAATATAAAAAGACACAGGAAGAAGGGGATAGCGAGAAGTACCAGGAGAAGCAAAGAGGCAGGGAGGTCAGTAAGGGAAGCCAAAGCTCAGACAGAAGAACACATTGCAAAATCAGTGGGTAGAGGGGACAAAACCTTTTGCAGGTACATAAGTGAAAAAAGAAAAGCAAAGGGAGGAATAGTGAGACTGAAGGGGGAGGATGGGGACCACATGGAGGATGACAACAGTAAAGCTGACATATTGAACAGGTATTTCTGTTCAGTCTTTACTGAGGAAGAGGAGGGTAATGGGTCTGAAGGGAGTACAAGGGTGAGAATGGTGCAGAAATGGACACAAGTCCCTTTACAAGAGAAAGGGTCCTGAAGGAACTGGAAGTAGTAAGAGTTGATAAAGCAATGGGGCCAGATGGGGTGCACTAAGAACTAAGAGAAGTGGTGGCTGAACCTCTGGCTATCCTGTTTAGCTGATCACTGAAACAGGTGAGGTTCCCAAAGACTGGAGGACAGCAGATGTAGTCCTCTTATACAAAAGTGGGAACAAAGAGGAAGCGAAGAACTACAGACAGTCAGCCTCACCTCAGTAGTGAGCAAGATCATGGAAGCACTACTGAAAGAGAGATTGGTGGAACATCTGGTTGTCAATGGACTACAGGACCCAAGACAGCATGGTTTCACCAGGGGAAGGTCATGTCAGACCAACGTCATTGAATTTTTTTACTGGGTGACTAGGGAGGTGGATCAGGGGATGGCAGTGGACATGGCTTATCTGGACTTCAGCAAGGCCTTTGACACTGTGCCACATTGAAGACTATTACACAAACTGAGGAATATGGGTGTGGGCAGGACAGTAGTTGGCTGGCTAGGTAACTGGCTGGGCGGAAGGACACAGAGGGTGGTGGTAAATGGCTGTCACTACAACAGAGGGAAGAGTGACCAGTGGGGTACCACAGGGATCAGAGCTGGGACAGTCCTATTCAACATCTTCATCAGTGACATTGTGCAGGACCTAGAAGGCAGAATTTCACTGTTTGCTGATGACACAAAGCTCCATAACAGAGTAGACACACCAGATGGTGTAGACAGAATGAGAATAGACCTGCAAAAACTTGAAGAATAGTCAGGGGTTTGGCAGTTGAAATTCAATACAATGAAGTGCAAGATAATGCATATAGGGCACAAAAACCCTGGCACAATATATCAGTTGGGGGTGAGGATATAGCATGCACCAAGCAGGAAAGGGATCTTGGGGTTATCATCTCTGATGACCTCCAAGGTAGAGAAACAGTGTGACAAGGCAGCAGGTAAAGCAAATAGGATGCTGGGATGCATAGGCAGGGCATCACCAGCAGGAAAAAGGAGGTCATAATTCCACTATACAAGACACTAGTGAGGCCCCACCTAGAGTACAGTGTACAGTTCTGGAGACCTTACTTACGTAAGGACATAGACAGGGTAGAGAGGTTTCAGAGGAGGGCAACAAAAATGGTACATGGATTGCATCACAAGTCCTATGAGGACAGGTTGAAGAAATTGAATATGTACTCTCTGGAGGAGAGGGGACATGATAGAGATATACAAGTATCTTACAGGGGAGGAACAGGGAGCAGGAATGCACTATTTTTAAGTGAAAAAGATGTTCCAGGACTAGAGGGCATGGGATGAAGTTGAAGGGACGACGATTCAGAAGATACATGAGGAAGAATTTCTTCACAGAATGGGTGGTGGACAAGTGGAACACCCTGCAAGAGGAAGTGGTGGGGGCTGAAACAATCACGGGATTTAAGAATGCATGTGATAGACATAAAGGAATTCTGGAGGTTAGGGATAAGGGGCAACAGACTTCTAGGAAAACATAAACTGAACTTACAAGCTCAAATGGGCAGACTGGGTGGGCCATAGTCCCTTGTCTGCCAACACTGTCTATGTATCTATGTAATCTGAAACCTTTTCTGGTTGATCTGCAGCTGGCACTTTCAGACATGTTAGTTTCCCCAATACAGATCACTGTAGACCTTTTTCTTTTCTCCAGGTTCCTACTGGAGCTTTAGGATAAGGCTAACAGGGCCTTATTAAATACCTCTTTGCTTGCAGCTAAAAAAGCTATCACACATCAATGGCTCTCATTGACAGCTCCCACAACTACAGATTGGCAGGACATAATGATAGAAGTGAACCATATGGAGAAGCTTACCACACTAGTTAGACATACAAAAGATAACTCTGAGATATTATGGAGGAGATAGGTCCTTTATATCATGAAATTTAGACCATAATGTGTTCCATGAGGGGAGCGGAAATATGAAGGAAAGATCAAAATACACTAGGAGAAATGGAGTCTGACACTTAATGAAATATTCTGGGATGGGGAGAATGTTGGGGAGGGAGAATATGATAATATCTCAAAAAGATAAATTGCAGAAGAATTATGTGAAGGGACTGGTAGCACCTCCTTTCTTTCTTTTATATGTGACAGTGTAATGAATTTATATACCATATCAGGATGTAGGATAAAATGTTAACTTTCTAATAACACCTCTGTTTCAGAATCATTGTACTGAGGCTATAGCCAACAATTGACCATGTACTTATTAATTACATTTTCTTAATTTGTATTTTTGTTGTGATTGATGGATGTTTTTTAATATAGTCTTATATGATTACACATTACTGAAAAAATATATAAATAAGAAGTAAAAAAAAAAAATATGGCTAGAATGAAGTTCCCTGTTGTAGGGCTCTAGGCATAAAGGTGAGTGGCTATGCGCCACGTAACATGGATGCACAGCCACCCCACACCCACTGCACCCCCCATGCAGCATGCATGGTGTGGGGAGCACACAAACCCAACACACCTGATCTCCCATGTCTGTGGACATCTCCACGCTGGAGGTGTTCTAGGGGTGTGCCAGCACTATGCAGTATTCACTAACCTGCATAGTGCTAGCTGCATGGGTGTGGAGGGTGGAGTAGGGTACACCTGGGAAACCCTGCCATAACCCTCTGAGCACCCCCACATGCACAGACATGGAGTCACCAAGGGTACAGGACAGGGCACACTGTGCTGCCCCTGACCACTAGGCAGCAGGAGGCGGAAGGGGCAGATGGTAGGGTGAGCACCTGGAGAGTTCCTGTGTGGCAGCACCTACACCGAAGGGTGCCACAATGGTTAGGGTGAGTGCAATTGGCATTCACAGCCCTGGATCCACACAACCCTATGTGTTGAATCCTCTATGGGTCCCAGGGGGGCATCCCATTGGATGCCCACCCGGGATGATGACTCCTCCCCTGGCCACCCTGTGGAGTCCTGCATGCCGGGGGGGGGAGGAGCCATGGACAGGTGGCTGGCATTGGTGAATGCCGATATGGGTGTACCTGTCCATGGGGTGCAGGGTCTTGTGTATGGTATGCACATTTCATGTGGGCTTATGCCCCAATCATGCATAGGGGCCATTATTTTTAATTTGTAATAATGAATAGAGGAGAGAATTCTCCCTCTGGTGAAGAAAATTATCTGTTAAGCAACAAAGGCTATACAAACTATTTCGCCTTGGCAGAAGCCAGCCTGAATGTCTATAAAGTACACACTGGTGTGTAGAACAAGGCAACTTAAATGCAAATCTACATATACTATAAAATACTGATGTCAAGAGAGATGATTCTTGTCTGGCCAAATCTGTAAAAAGAAAGGAATTATAGTTTAGAATTGAGACACCCTTAGCAATTACAATCCTTGCCTATAAAGTAAGCAATGATTGAAATTTGAAAAGGACTCTCAACCTTTGATTTTCCTGATGACTAACAGATTTTATGTTAAATTTGGAACCAGCAGGACTCCAAGATATTTAAATTGGGTAACCTGCTCTAATTTATTTCCAGAGGAATCCATTATTATAAGATCAAAAGCTTTGCCTACTCTCTGTCTGGAACCAAAAAGCATACATTTGGTCTTCTTACAATTTAAAGATAAGTGATTTCCCGTTAACCAATTACCCACTACACAAAACTGCTCACTTAATCTTCTATTTATTGCTTTCACTGAGACTGAACTGCAATATATAATAATGTCATCAGCATAAATCAAACAATTTCTATGTTTAATTTCAGATGGTATGATATCAATGAATAATGGGAACAGAAGTGGCCAAAGGATAGATCCCTGGGGCACTCCTTGTTCCATCATCTTACAGGTAGGAAAACTTCCATTTAACCCACCTTCAGGGGTAGATCAGTTAAATAACTTTTGAACCACTCAAGCGGTGAATCTGCCAGACCAATGTTCTGCAGTCTCCTGAGCAGCAGGTGATGGCTCACTCAATCAAATGCTTTGGACAGGTCCACAAACACAGTACCAGTGAGCAAACCATCATCCATCTCAACACTGGTATGTTCATGAACCAAGCCAAGGATGTGCCCATACCATGAAACCTACAGAAGCCATGCTGCTCGGGAGTCCTGAGACCAGTGGACTGGAGATAATCAGTGATTCGTTCATTTACCAATTTTTCAAGAATCTTACCTAATGATGGAAACAGGGAGATTGGGCAATAGTTGTCCATATCCCCTGTGCCACAAGTGTTATAAATTGATTTTATTACAGTTTGCTTTCATTGGTTAGGGAAACATCCTGTAACAAAGGACAAGTTAAATATCAAAGTAAGAGGATAAGTGATGTAATCAGCAACTAATTTTAGAAACTTTGGCTCCAATTCACTAGCCCCTGGACCAGTATCAGAGATATGTTGTAGAAATGTATGAACCTGATATGGCTTTATGGTTCTAAAGTAAAAATTAGTACTTACATTAGAAATTCAGGTGGGAATTTATCCGTATTTGAAATTTGATCAAAGGATTGTGTGTATCTGGACAAATCAAGAAACTTATTCAAAAAAGTATCACAAATCTCCTGTGTGTTTGTTAACTCATGACCATCTTTAATGAATACTTCTACAGATTCTTTGGTTTTAGGATTTATAAGTAAATTTTATTGAAGACCAAAATGTTCTGGAGTTATTTAATCCTAAGGACTGCAGTTTCTGAAAATAATTAGATTTACTTTGCCTAATTGTTATTTTACATTCATTTCTAAGCTTTCTGTAGCTATTAAAATCTGTACCAGTTTTAGTTACTTTGTAAAGTTTCCAGGCTGTGTCCCTGAGTTTCATTAAATTAAGTAAGGTAGGCACAATCCATGTATTTGCTGTTCGTCTTACTATCTTAAGAAAATGTTTATTTTGCAATTCCAGAAGACAAGTAGTAAAATACTCCACCGCAATGTCCACATCTGGAAATGCATTTAAATAGGTCTAGTCAACCTGTTGTAAATCAGCTAACAACCCGCCACTTATATAATTTGTAAACTTACAATATGAAATTAATCTGGGGGGGGGGTGGTTTAGTCCTTTTGCACTTCCATGTGCAACAAGTGGCCAGATGGTCACTTATCACATCTGGGAGTACACCAACACTTTTAATATTTACTAACATATTTGTAAGTACCCAGTTTAGAGTAGTGTGATTAAGACTCCCTATATTCATTCATGTAAAGGTATTAATAAGTTGACATAAACCAGCATTTGATAATGACATCTTAGTACTTGGATCTTTTTTAGGGTCCCATTGTATATTAACATCTCCTATAACTAAAAGGTCACCGCCAGAATTTATAGTCAACACTAAGTATAACATATCATCAAGCCCTTTTCTACCAGTTTTAGGAGTGTTATAAAAAGTACAGTATCTCAGTTTATAACAGCCAACCTGTTTCAGTTCCAATAGTAGCCATTCACAGTCAGTGGTGAGTTTATAAACTGGAGTCATTTCAGTTACAACAAGCTCAGATTTATAAAATACTAAAATAACCCCACCCTTCTTTTTTACACCCCATCTTTACAAAAGTGTGTGTAACCTTCAGGAACAATTAAATTATCAGTTACAGAGGGTTTCAACCAAGATTCTGACAGACTAAAAATATCTCAGTCATAATTAACTACCCAAGCCTCAGTTTTAGACTGTTTATCACAGAGTACCTGGCTGGCACTGCCACCTCCAGAATGGGAGTGGCATTCTTATCCAGCCAGATGTCCATGATGCAAGCCAGGTCTGCAGAGGATATTTAGTATGTCATTATGTCATTCTTGTTCCTCATTGACCTGGCATTGTGTAACACAACCCACATAGGATGAGGGGAGGCTTCTGGGTCATGTATCTGCTCACCTCATAAGGTGGAGCCCTTGGGTATGGGAACAAGGTAGGGTGGGCCCCTCTACAGTTCCCATTTCACCACAGGGCATCTCCCTGACTTCATTACCTGAATACTGGATACTCAGGCAGCAACCTGGATATGAACCCCTCTGGATCCTCCTTCTGAGCTATCCCTAGTGCCCTACACCTCCTATAACCCTCCACAGGAAGTGCTGGGAGCTGAAAGGGATGGAGATCTTGAAGGGAGACTGCTGAGTAGCTGCATCTTAAGGGTCCTCATCCCAGACACATAATCCTTTAAAACCTTAAAAAAAAAACAGACAAACTAACACACTTAAATGATCTACTCATTCAATTCAACAACAAAACCACCCCAAAATCCTACCTGACTCAACCAAAACAATTATGCTCACAGAAACCTAACAATCACCCAAACAAACTGCTAAACCCACAAAATTCCCCCACCCTTAAAATCACCCTCTGCAAAAAATAATAGCAAAAATAAATTCACAAAACCTCTCACTCACACATACAAACCCCCAATCGCACCCATAACTCCACAATCATGCACACATTCACAAATAACACTAACTAATAAACAACCCTTTGTGAGGGTAATACTCCAGTCCAGTAACAGTTCAGAGTCTGTAGTGATTATAGTGACACTGGTACCTGTCTTCAGGATGACCCACAGCACCTTCAACTCGATTTTATCCTGTTGCTGCCCCTATTTTTCCTTGACCTTGATTCCCTCTCTCAAATATAGTAAAACCCCTCCTCCCTTTCCTATCTCTCCTAAACAGAGGAGTAGTCCAGTATTGTCATGTCCCAGTCATGACTGTCAGTGCACCACAACTCCTTTACAGCAATCAAATCCTAGCTAGCCTAGACCATGATGGCCTCCATGTCTGGAATTTTATTTCCTAGACTTCTTGCATTGGTACATGTGGCTCTAGCCTCCATACATTACTCTGTCCCTTACCGAGTCCCTACTACTCCCTCCTGGTTGTGCTGTTCCCCGAGGTGCTCCCTGAGCTCCCTTCCCATGATACCCACTCTGTTATGTATCTCCTTTAATCCTTTCTTCTTGCTTTCCGAATTTTTAACCTCTCTTGTCCTGTGCCTTGTCCCCCACGTATTTCTGCACCCTGCCATGGGGAAGGTTACTTCCCTTGGGCTCTCCCTCCCTACTCAACATCATCTGGAGTGGCAGTTGTTGACTGCTTTGGTTTTATAGCCTTCCCCTAGCTAGTTTAAATGCTCATCTATGTAACATTTCAAACTTCCATTAAGGATTGCAGTCCCCCTCCTGTACAGATGAAGTCCGTCTCTCCCATAGAGGCCCATATCCTCCCAGGTTGGTCCCCAGTCCAGTGTAGCTGAAGCCATGGTTTTCAATTTGAAAAAGTGCAAAATAATGCACTTAGGGCACAGAAACCCAGGGTGGAGTACAATATGGGCTGAGAGGTATTGACCATCAAGCAAGAAAGAGATCTGAAGGTAATCATACCGGATGACCTAAAGGTTGCCAGGCAGTGTGACAAGGCAGTAGGGAGGGTAGGTGGGATTCTGTGGTGTATAAGGAGGCTTATTACCAGCAAAAAGAGGGAGGTGGTGTTGCCTTTGTATAGCTCTCTAAGAACCCACCTGGAGTATTGTGTTCAGTTCTGGAGACCACATCTCTGGAATGACACACAGTAGACAGAGAGGAGGCAGTCCAGAGAAGGGCAACTAAAATGCTGCAGTGTCTGCATCATAAGCCCTATGAGAAGAGACTAAAATACCTCAATATGTACACCATGGGACAGAAGTGGGAGAAGGGAGAACATGATAGAGACCTTTAAATACATCACAAGGGTAAATAAGGTACGGCAGGGGTGTATTATTCAAAAGAAAAGGTGCTTAAGAACAAGAAGATATGCTATGAAGCTGGAAGGGGTATATTTAGGAGAGATGTGAGGAAGTATTTCTTCACAGAACGAGTGGTGGATTCCTGAAACAGTCTTCCAGTGGAGGCAGTGAGGGCAGTGGTGGGGTTCAAGAATGCATGGGATAAGCACAAGGGAATCATAATGAAAGGAAGGGGGGAGGGAGAAAGAGCTGTAGATTGGACACAGTCTGTAATAATAGTGTAGATAGAGAGAAATTGTCAAACTGAATAGGCCAAATGGTCCTTATTGGCCATCAAATTCTGTGTTTCTATGTTTCTGCTGTATGTTAGCTCTCCTCTATGCACCATGACTTTAGACAATTGTTAAAAGCTCTGGAGCGGAGTGTCCTGTATTTTTCCTTATCATATACAGGTAACATTTAATCACAATCCACTGTACATGTCACCTGCTTGAGGTTCCTACCCATCCCCCTTAAATTCTCCTGCACTACCCCATATCTGTCCCTTGCATGTCATTTGTCCACAGGTGGACAATGACATCTGGCTCCCTCCCATGTCTTGCTGCTATAGCAATCATTTGGCTTCACTCTCCATCCCTCCAAGTTGAAGCACCTGAGAGGCATTTCACCTCCCTCTCCCTTTCTCCCCCTGATCCCAAGTCTATCCCTCAAACAATAGAATACTCCATCAGCAGCTGCTTCTTTCTTGGCTGGGGGCTTTTTCCTCCTTCCTCAGAGGTTCCACTTCTGAAGGTCCCCCACTCCCTCATTGCACACTGTTACAGGTAACTCCTCCTAGCTGCCCCATCCTGCCAGTACATTGAAGGAATTGTGCAGTGGTTCAAGCTGAAGACTGTATTTGTTTCACCTCACCCACACTCCCAGAGCCCAGAAACATCCAACTGCTCTGCCTCAGCTGATGCTTCCTCTGTTGGACCGATGGAAGACTTGTGGCCCTTGCATGGGGCAGAAGGTTCTCTGCATCCTTACCAGATTGACCAGAGTCCAACAACCTCTTCCCTAAACTCCAAGAGGTGAGTACAAATGGGGCAATCCCTCAGTGTCAGAAGCTGTCCCAGAAAACTGCAACTCCAGACCCACTGCACTATATCATTTCCATGTTCTTTCCTGTCTTTCTTAGTGCCTGTTAAAAACTTCTCTGTACTTTATGGCCTCTTTTCTATGTCCATTAATTACCTAACTCTCCCTTTGCTTGTCTGAAGTACATTTATTACCCTATGCTAGTTAGGCTGTCTCTTGATTTCCTTTTTTTAAATCATCTACCTGGGCCTATCATGATTTGAGTGTCTACTACTCCTTACCCACTTGCTTAAACATATTTGTTACTGTACTATAGATAGGATGTCTCCTACTTTGTCAGCAAAAAGAAATTACCAACCAGTCTGAATTGCATCAGACTGAAAAGACATTAAGTAGTAAAAGAAAAGCCTCACAAACTCATCCTTGGTCTGTAAAGAGCTCAGACCTCTTGCTTGTGCAGCAGAATAAATATTTATTGTTCTTATCTACACATCAAAGATATTTAAAAGCCAATGAAAATCACCCACTGCAAACCACCACCAATTAACCCAACAGCATTTTGCTCCTGTTGTGGGAGCTTTTTCAAGGGCTACTAACACTTTTCCAAAAACTGTTTAAAGGTAATTTAGACAGTGATGTCATATTGATGTGCCCTTATAAATTAATCATACATATTGACCCTCCTGTCTAGCATCAGTTACTATCTAACAATTCACAATCCATAATGACAAAAACTTGTTAAAATGCCCCGCCAAGTTGCAGATATGTAATTAATCTATCAAGCTGGCTTTAGACCTAATTATTCTACATGTGATAATATATTTATTTTGAAACATATTATTGAAAGATATGTGAAAATAAGGAAACAGAAGGTCTTTGCTGGCTTTATAGACTACTCATCAGCATTTGATTATATCTCAAGGAATGTCCTCTGGACATTACTAATAGATAGGGGTATTAATTACTGTCTTGTCTCTATTACTGCAGAATTATACACAAGCACCTGGGCCACGATTAGAATGTAATATAAGGGTCATTTGACAGCACCTTTTAACATTAATAGGGGTGTGAGGCAAGGTTGTGTTTTGGCCCCCCTCTTATTTTCTCTGTATTTGGATAAAATATTAGTTGAAATTGATTTACTAAATACTGACTCGCCAAAAATTAAGTCTACTCCATGCTCCATTTTAGCATATGCAGAAGACATTATTTTGTTGTCTCTGACCAAAAAGGTCTACAAAACAAGCTGAACCACACACAACTAAAGTCGGCTGACTTAAAATTAAACATCAATCTAAATAAAACAAAAATACTTATTTTTGATAATAAGAAACAAATGAAGGGACGTTGGTTCCTAGGAAAAGAAAAAATAGAAGTAGTGGATAAATATCTTTACCTGGGAGTCATGTTTTAAGGAAATTCTTGATGGAATACACATGAAGAGTTAATTTCAGAAAAATTAAAAAACACTTTGGCTGGGCTGGTTAGGTTTAATATGAAATCTGGGGGAATGACTATTAAATCTCTTATTAATGTTATCCAAGCAAAGTTCAAAGCAAAGCTATTATATGGAGCAGAAGTATGGCATATTGAAAAAATATAATTATGTCCCCTGTGTTTCAACTGTTATGAAACATCTTAAAATTAGGTTCTTGTCACCCAGAATCTTATATAAGATCTGAACTTGGAATTTCAAACATTAAAGTAGTAATAGAAAGCAGAAAGGTTAATTATTGGTTAAGATTAACCAAAATGACAGTGGACACATTAGCTAAGCTATGTCTAAAAGAAAAAGAAGACTAGTTCAAAACTGGACTGAAGGACGGGTTATGGTATACAGCTTTAGATTCCTATTGGAAAAAGTATAAACTCGGAAATCTAAAAAAAGCAGTTGATAAAGGTATCACATTAAGTCACAAATGCAAAAACTATATAGCTACGAAAATAAATAATTTCTGGAACTGTCAAGATCTACCACTAACAACCAGATCAAAATATTCAAAATGGTTTTCGCAAAAGAATCCTTTTTTTTGGTTTTAAATCATATCTAGAAACATTACAGATCCAAAATTAAGATCTTTATTTGCTAATTATAAATTTGAACAGTTGGCAAGTAATGTTCTTCTTTTCAGATATGGTAAAGAGGGTATTCTATCACCAAAGTGTGATTGTAGCCAAGATGATATTGACCACCTCAATCATGTATTGTGGCATTGCTCCTGGTATAATAAACCAAGATCATATTGGCTAGCACCTTTTTTAAATAATGTTTATTCAATAGAAAAAGGTACCTTGACTAACATACTACTGAATACTGAAGATCCATGGACCTTTATAAGGATAACAAAATACTTTGTGGCTATAAACACAATTAGAAATAAAATCAAGATCATATAGTAGGAAACTGTGTAATAACAGAAATCCATTATTATTATATGTGAAATCTCTGTGTAAATAAGACAGTATGTGTGTGCAATAACGTACAATGTTTTATGGATTGTAAATTTTATTTATGTAATTTGTAACAGCTTTTCAGCTAAACAATAACATTTTTGATGATGAAATTAGAGACCAATATCATCCCAACTCTTATGTGCAATTATTTGTAGACATATAGCAGTATGCGCATCATCTCATAAATCTGTACTTCTATAGCTTTTTTGACAGTGTTTTTTTATGTTATATCACTGGGAACCAACTAACTGAAATGTATACAATTGTCCCCGTTTGAAAAAAGATTTATTTTAAGAACAGTCCATACAGAGGCTTCTTCTCCATCAACTAAAGCTCAAGACAAGGTTTATTTTTATTTAACCTCCAGTTCTTATTTCATTCTGCAACTCAGTCCTAAAAGAAGATTATTTTAAAGGTTAGTCCATGCAGAGGTTTCTTCTTCTGTCAGCCAAGGCATGAGACAATTTTTATTTAACCTCTAATTCTCAGTCTGGGGCAATAAATTTGAATATTTCACGGAGACACACACACATATAGACACGCATGACTAAGCACATGTCAAACATGTCTAGCAGGACCAGCAGGACTGGAGGGGCACTAGGCTGCATCAGTCATCTCCTGACTAATAGGTAATTTGTTGTAGTTCTGTATAATACTCATCTCATAACGCTATTACAACCTGGTGACCAGTTGAATAGGATTTGTCATTCTGCTGTCTGTATAAAGTGCTGTAACCTTGAACCCTAACCCCCTCCTTCTGAAACAAAAATAAAAAAGGGTGTGTTTGTTTTGTTTGAAACATTAGAGTTGGAGCTTGGTTTCCTTCTCTAGGTGTCTGATTGCAGTTGTTTGAAATGGGGAATAAAAATTATGACTCTAGATGAGAAAATTGGGATTAAGTGTACCACCTGTTGTATGTATAAACTGGTGGAAACTCTACCCACTAGTACTATGTACATCTTTGAGAAGTATATTATTAGCAGTGTACAGGAGACTGATATTAAGACATTCTACTTAAGACTTTCCCAGTTGAAAAAACATCAAAATGAGATGTCAGTCAGGTTTAAGGAAAGGGAAGCAATGAACACTGCTACCCACAGTGTCAATACTACCCAATCTGTTAAGGGGAATAATGAATAAATACATTATGACCAGATTTCAACTGAAGTCAATAAGGCTGCAGGCCCAAATAATATTGCTGAACTTGCTGGCTCTAGAAAACGTGTCAGGCAAAAGGTGCCCCCTGGTGCAGCTGCACTCGATAACCGAGAAGGTGTTAGTAGCCATAAAAAAATTAAAAAAGGAAGAAATGCAATGCAATTTATAATCCCTACAAAACACATCTATGGTTCCCTGATTAACCTTACAGAATAGAATATAATATCACCCATATCTCTAAGTCCAAACACCTCAGAAACTAGTGGACTTTGTAAGAGGTATAATATATGTACAGCCATTCCACTATCCCCATTATTACTATCCACAAAAATACCCCAAATATTACAGCTAATGGAACTAATGACCCAAGAGCAACATCATTTGTTGAGAATAATACTCTTCTAGACTGTGCCCCACATTCAGGAACTGAAAATAGCACACAACATGATGACCTCATTATGGAAGCTACCACTCAAACTAGACTATTGCCCAGAAGTACTGGAGCCTCATCTTCTAACAGTAATGCCCATGTAATAGACTTTTTAATGGAGAATTGCCCCTTATCAAATACTAGCAACCGTCAAGTTAACCTGCATTCTACTGTTAGCCCAAGACAATCACTTGTGCTGGGGGATTCCATCATTAAACACAAGGACAGGATAATATATAATCCTGACAAGGCTAAGCACAGTTATAGCAGCTTTAAGGGGGCTAAGATCAAGGATATAACAGAGATGTCCACAAATGTCATGAAAGGAGCAGGGACTAACCCATTAGTTATCTTGCATGTTGGCACCAATTATATAAACTTTTCAGAAACTGACATTATTAAAAATGATGTTGGGGTACTCTGCAAGAAACTTGAAGATATGGGCTGTGAAGCACTCCTTTCAGAGATTTTATCAGTACCAAGGGCCACTTATAATAAATTATGGAAAATTAAAACCACCAATGAATGGCTCCATAAACAGTCTTTACTTAAGGGGTATAAATGTATTCCCCATTTGGGGGATGTTTGAATGTGATTAGGGACTCTTTTCATGGGATGGGCTACACTTGAGTAGAAGAGGCTCAAGACTGCTCGATAAAAAACTTGAAAAAAAATTTCTGATCATTTAAACTAAAAACAGTGGGGGGAAGGGTAAATTCATTTTCTAACCCTGTTCAACCCTTAAATAAATCTAATAGGCATTCAATTGTAATTGCCAATGATAGAATTCTAAACCTCACCAAAAAAAGTGAACTGGAAACCTATATTATCTCTAATAGACTGGACATGGCCTTCATAATGGAAACTTGGTGCGATGACACCAACATCTGGTTGAACAACATTCAGGGATTCAACCTTTTTACAAAAATTGAGCAGATAAAAAGGGCAGTGGGTACAGTATATCCATGAGGACATTGCTTGTCACCAAACTGATACTTACAAATCCTCTCATTTCAACTGAAACATTATGGTTGGAATGTATTTGTAAAGGTATGAAAAAAATAATTATCAGAAATTTTCTAATGCTCCCAAGCAGGCTCTAGAGACTATAAAACAATATTACTAGAAGAAATTAAAATGGCATCAACACTGAGGATGTCTTCATACTCGATGATTTTAACTCCCCAGGCATAAACTGGAGTGTACTTCGTGGCAGTTCTGATTTTGAGAAAAATCTAGTAAATCTAATAAATTTAAATGATATGGACCAACTTGTAACCTTTCCGACAAAGACTAATAACATCCTTGATCTGACCATCACAAATGTGGGTAACTGCCTTAAAGACATTACAGTACTCAGTCCCCTCAGCACAAGTGACCACTTTAAAATTTCTGGTTCAATTACAGCCAGATAATCTGTTTCATCTAATCCCAGTACATTCAAAAATTATAAGAAGGCTTACTGGAGATGATTAAGAGCGCTCTCACAACCATAGACTGGAATACAATTCTACAAAATAAGGATGTAAATGAAATATGGGAAATTAATAAAACAATAATTTGTGATCTGGAAGACAGATATGCCCTTCTGGTCAAAAAATATAATAATAAGGGCCACATTCCCATCTGGTTAATCAATTCTGTTAGAAGATTGATATGAGCTACATTAAATCACAAAAACTACTAACAGAAGAAAACAAAAAAAAATTGCATAAACCTTTAAAAACTTAAACAACAAATAAACAAAGAAAGGTTGAAGGTTGAACATAGGCTCGTATCCACTAAAGACAACAATAAAGCATTTTTCTCCTACATAAATAGCAGTAAAAACAACACAAAAAGCATTGGTCCCTTGCTTCAAAATATATTAACAAAGTTACTGATTCCAGGATAATGGCTCATACGTTTAATGCATTCTTTACATATGTATTTATTACTAGTAAGAGCTCTCCCCTTGCATTCTCTGTAAATACCTCCCAACTTGAAGAATTTTCTCCCTCAAAAGTGCTTCAAGAACTATAATCTATTAAGGAAAACACCTCCCCTGGGCCAGATAATATACATTCAGTATTCTTAAAGACAGTGGGTGGGATTCAAGAAGCTTGGTGCAAGTCGCCGTCAAGGTGACTTGCATAAATCGAATACCTTATTGGCACTGTGCCCCATTCTAGAAGGGGCAGGAGCCTCGTGGATAAGTCCTATGGACTTGGTAATACGGTTAGGCTATGCCAAATGAAGGCATACCGAGGTCGTGTTGCAAGGCACAGCTCCCCAGTGAGCGCTAAGTGCCAACCAAAGCCTCAAGAGGATAGCTGTGTCCCCAGTCCCCAATCCCCCATACATAATGCCCAGAAGGGCTGCTCAGTCCCCCCAGCCCCCTAGAATAGTAATAGCCCCTCAAGGCAACTCCACGCTCCCCCAGAATCTGTTCTCTGACCCAAATTTAGTGCTGCAAATGGTACAAAAATAAATAACTCTGAAGATCCCTTGTAGTCTATTGGCCCCCAACCCCCCACTCAGCAGTGCCAATACACCCCACGCTCCCTGACCCATCCCCAACTGACGAATGGCACAGCCCTCCTCTCACCACCACAGCCAGCTGCCAATTGAGTTCTGAAGGAGCGCTTTCTGTTTTGAGGCACTCAGAAATTAATGTGTATGTGTGAAAGAAAAGAGAACTCTCCCAGGGCTACCACTGGCTTCTCTGGGATCATTTATGTTACTGCACTGGATGCTGCGAGGCACCCATCTCTGCCACTCCGGATTCGGGGATATGAACTCGACTCCCTTTCAATCCACTGAGGGCAACGGTGGCCATTGTCCATCCCTTCGGAACAGCACTCGCTTATCTCTAAGGACCGACTGACCTATGTTCACTGCTGTTCACATGGGACCCTTCTCCGCTACTGTTTTTCTATGCATTTCTGGATTTTGAAAGACCTAAATGATCAAAGACTAACAGTCTCTGCAAAATTAAACACAGCCTTAGTGAGGGAAACGT
Source organism: Neoceratodus forsteri (assembly GCA_016271365.2). Classification (NCBI taxonomy): domain Eukaryota; kingdom Metazoa; phylum Chordata; order Ceratodontiformes; family Ceratodontidae; genus Neoceratodus; species Neoceratodus forsteri. Next base: position 741,752,375 of record CM028133.1, on the reverse strand, counting down.
GGGGTGTGAGAGAAAAAAACTGTTTAAAGAATGGAAGGAGTGGAGTTGGGGGGATTTGTGTTGAAGTAACTACTGTTACTAATAGGATGCTTAATGTTAGAGGGTAAAAAAGGTGCTAAGATACTAAGTAAAAAGCAATGAGATGTGTATGTTTATTGGGAGAAATTGTTCAGAAAGGGTGGATATGCTGAAAAAACTAAATGTTATTGAACATATATGTCTGAAAAATACCAGATAGGTAGTTTGAGTCAAAAACTATATGAACTGTAGGGAAGTGCTGATGGAACAGAGTAGCCCTTGTCAATTGGCTATAAAAAGGAAAGGTGTGTGCGTTTGTGTGTGTGAGAGCTGGGGTTATGTAAAAAACGTTTTTGAAAAATCACATACAATATCATTCAAAACTTGTCCAAATTAAATTCTCATTAAGACTATATCAACTTTTATGGGTTCTTAGCATGTATATCCACCATGCTTCACATCTTAACAATGATGTTTCCCTGTCACCTCCTTTGGTTGTTTCTATCACTCTTTCAAGTCCAAGAAATTTAAAAGTAGATATTTGGTGACGGCATTCCCCAAAAAATGTCTCCTATCTTTGATCTTACAGCTTTTATGCTTATGTTGCCTTTATGCTCAGTAATCTGTTGCTTCAATGGTCTTGTGGTCTGTCCAATATAATACAGAGAACAGGCGCAAACTATGCAATATACAACAAAATCTGAACTACATGTCATAAAGTCCTTTATGTCATATTTCACATCATTCCATGCATTTTTGATTTGTTTACTTCTTATGCCATTGTGTCAATGGACACAGTTTCCACATGGAAGATATATCTGATCTGAGCCAGGTGGTGCCTGATTCTGCAGAGGTCCAACACTGTGTTCTGACTAATTTGCTCCTTATTGTTACAGTTTTTCCTTGCAGTTACCCATGGTTTATTGCTAAAAATGTAGAGTCCAGTTTCACTTGATTGTAGAATATTTCAATTGATTAATATTACATACTTAATTTTCCCAAAATATTCTGCCTATTGAGTGGACATTGCTATTTTTATTTATTTTTATTTTTTTTAAACATTTGTTTACCGGGTAAGTACAATGAGCCAATGGCCCATTTTCATGTAGGACTCGGGGATCGAATACATATACAGTCAAGATGTTTACAATAAACAAACTCACATCACAATACAATACAACATTAAACATACATTACCTAACATAATAATATATATAAAATAATCACTAAAAACAACAACAACAATGCAATTTATCAAGAAAATAATTTCTTAACCTAATTTTAAAAGTTTGATGACAAACATTTTCATATAAAGCAATAGGAAGCTCATTCCAATTTTTAGCAGCAGAGTAAGTAAACAAACCATCTCCCATTTTAGTCTTAGTCTTAGGGACCTTTAACTTAATTTGTTGATCAGAACAACATTCCCGTGAATTTATTTTAATATGAAGAAGTGAATATAATGGAGAATCTGTACCTTGACGAAGAACTTTATCTGTTAATAAACATAAACTGTATAGACAACCCATCCTGGGAGGAAGCCAGGCAGATAGTCTATACAGCGCACAATGATGAGTAGAATAGGGCAACTTAAAAGTAAATCTACAAATACCATGAAACACATTAGTAAGAAGTGATAACTCTCTATTAGACAAGTTAGTAAAGAGAAATGCATTGTAATTCAACTGTGGTAGTAAGACACCCTCAGCTATTGCACGTCTTGCTGGTAAAGTCAACAGGGATTGAAACTTAAATAATACACCAAGTCTCTGATTTATCTGATGAGAAATAGATTTTACATGATCAGAAAATTTTAAATGTTGGTCTAACAGGACTCCAAGATATTTAAATTGTTTTACCTGCTCCATCCCATTACCCAATAAATCAAAGATAGACAAATTCGTAGCTCTATTTAGTCTAATTCTGGATCCAAAAAGCATACACTTCATTTCCGTATTATTTAATGCTAAACAATTCCATTTTAACCACCCACATAAAATAGCAAAGTCTTTATTTAAGGACTTATTTATAAGTTCAACAGAAGTTAAACTTTTATACAGAATAATATCATCTGCATAAATCAAGCAATGTGTATCATTCAATAAAGATGGAACAACATCTACAAATACCAGAACAACAAGGGCCCAAATGGACCCTGTGGCACCCCCGTGACAAGATTTTACTAGTTGAGAAAGCTCCATTTAATCCTACCTTAAGTGGACGATCGAACAAATAACTGTGAAACCAATCAACAGCAATCTCTGTCATACCATAACTTTGAAGCATCCTAATCAGCAAAGGATGGCTTACTTACTAAATCAAAGGCCTTGGACAGGTCCATGAACACAGCACCAGTGAGCAAGCCCTCATCCATAGCTACACTGGCATGGTTCATGAACCTGACCAAGGCTGTCCCCGTCCCATGATACTTACGAAACCCGTGCTGATCATGTGTCCTAAGACCATTATCTTGCAAATAGGCAGTAAACTGTTCATTCACAAATCTCTCAAAAATCTTACCTGCAGGTGGCAAAAGAGAAATAGGACAATAATTGTCCATGTCCATTCTATCAAATGATTTGTAAGTAGGTTTGATTACTGTCTGTTTCCATACATCAGGGAAACATCCAGTAAGCAAAGACAAATTATAGATAGAAGTAAGTGGATAAGTAATATATTCAGAAATCAGTTTTAAGGACCGGGTTTCAAGTTCACATGCACTTGAACAAATTGGCATGTGTTTCAGAAGATAATAAACCCAATATGGTTCAATAAATGAAAAAGAAAAAGAACCAGATTTAGAAACAACATGAGATTTTCTATCTGTACACAGGTCCTGAGTAAAAGCCTGCATATACCTAGACAAATCAAGAAATTTATCCAAAAAAGAATCACAAATAACCTGCACATCAGAAATCATCTGACTATCCTTACTAAAAGCCCCCAATAGATTATGTCCTTGATGGATTAATTAAAGAATTTATAGAAGACCAAAACCTTTTTGGATTATTTAAACTAGAGGTTTGTAGGTTCTAAAAATAACTAGATTTACTTTGCCTAATTTTTATTTTACATTCATTTCTAAGCTTCCTATAGCTATTAAAATCTCTCATTAACTTAGTTACCTTATGCAATTTCCAGGCAGCATCTCTCAATTTAATTAAATGTAACAAAGGGGCAGTAATCCATTTATTAAGGGAGCCTCTAACTCTCCTAACCACTCTAGGAAAATATTTATTTTGTAACCCCAAAAGAGTGGAAGTAAAATAGTTAACAGCAATATTTACATCTGGGATTGCATCCAGATAAGTCCAACCAATATTCTGCAAATCAATAAGAAGATCACCACTAACCTCATTAACAAACTGACGGTATAAAATGAACCTAGGAGGCAATTTAGGTCTTTTAGATCTCCATATGCAATAAGTGGCCAAATGGTCACTTATTACATCTGGTAGTACACCAACACCAGAAATGTTTACCTGTTTATTAACAAGAACCCAATCTAAAATTGTATAGTTCTGACTATTCATATTCATACGAGTAAATGAGTTAATGAGCTAAGACAGACCAACATTAGTCAATAACGTCTCTATAGAAGGATCATTTATAGGATCCCAATGAATATTAAAATCTCCAGTAATCAAAAGATCACTACCTGATTGAATAGTTGCTATAAACTCTAAAATATCATCCAACCCTTTCATAGCAGTTTTTTGGGGATTATAAAATGTACAAAAACGCAACTTTTGGCAACCATCCAACTTCAATTCCAATAACAACCATTCAAAATCAGATACTTGTTTATATTCGGGAAAAATATCTACTAATTTTAATTCAGATTTATAATACACCATTATACCCCCTTCCTTCTTTTTTCCGGTCCTATCTTTCCGTATTACATTATAACCTTCAAAAGCAACAAGATTATCTGATACTAAAGGTTTCAACCAAGTTTCAGTTACACTAAATATGTCTGGGTCATAAGTAGTAAGCCAGGCCTCAATTTCAGCTTGTTTAGACATAAAACTTCTAACATTTAAATGAGTTATTCTCAAACCTTTAGTTTGCCAATAGTTGTCATAATTTCCTTCATTTGAAATTGAAGGCCCAGGGTTTGTTTCCACGTCACCAGATAAAAGTAGAATACACCAAACAGTACCAATCAACAAGGAAGCAAACAAGATTTTTACACTACATGTTGAACAAAAAAAAAAACATTTTATACACATTTCTCCTACTAAGACTACCCAAATCCCTTATAGTTAAGGAAAAACCGGAAGTAGAGACACTTAATAAATTTGAAAATGTATAGTCAGTGAATGAATAATCATAAACATTTGCTAATATAGGGTCGGTGCAATATATGAGACCATGATCTAACAAAAACCACCCCGTACCACAACATATCAAAAATATCTGAAAGCCCCACATATTAACTGACTAATCAATTAATAAATAATCTAATATAATACTTGCAAAGTTATCTAACTAACAACAGTACAATTTTTATTTTACATGCAGTCTCCCCGGAGTCTCCCTCCGTTGACTCCCGAAAGTGACTCCACCACTCCTGTGTACTTCCACTCACGCTTACAGCTGCTCCACGGACAGCCGCTAAAGATGGTACAGATTTATTGGGAAATCAACTAGCAGTCTCCACCTCTAATTAGCTGTCTAGCCACACTCGCCTGTCTGGTAGCCTCCTCACTTACTGAGAAACCAGGAACAGATGTAGACAGATTTTCTCTGTAGAAGTTGTTTCACTTGGATTTTTATTTCTTAAGAGGTCTTACCTTTCTCTCTGATTGGCTTTTGTTGGTGCACTAGTTACAGGGAAAGGGGGAAATTGTTTAACCAGGAAAGGCACACTAAGCCAGAGCTTGTTTCCAGGTGCGACCTGGGAGCACAAGGAAGTTAAGTGACTTGTTCATGGTCACACAGTATGCAAGTGGGGGATGGGGGGATTCAAACCCAGGTCTCCAGGTTTGCAGCACATTGCCTTTAACCACCATGCTATACTACTTCCCTGGTATACTGCTTATAGTTTCTTAAGTATAGCTTCTTGCCTCAAACCTCTTTGTTAACTCGTTCATGTTGTTATTGCTTCTTTCTTCTGTTCCACTGTTTATCTTTACCCTCAGCGTTTAACTATAGGGAATGCTTTCTTTAAGATTTTTTGGATGAAAGCTTTTAGCATGTAGCAGTGTATTCTTTGCAATGTCTTTCCTGTATAGAAATGTTGTTATTTTCCCATTTTTTTATCACTTTCAAATCCAAACAGGCTATACTGTGGTTGTCACATTCCATCATAAAGGAGAGATTTTCTGATGCTGTTTCTAAATATTCATTAAATATTTTCAGTTCCTGTATAGTTCCTCTCCAGATAATCAAAATGTCATCAATAAATCTTTTGTACAAAATTAGATTTGATTTGTGTTGATTATTGTCTGACTGAATGTGTTGTTTCTCAAAATGTGCCATATAAAGATTGACAAAAGTTGGCACTAATGTAGCTCCCATAGGAGTCCCTATTTGTTGTGGAAAATATTGATCTTTGAATGTAAAATAGTTATTCTTTAGAATTATCTCGGTGAGTCTCAAAATAAAATCCTTGTCTGGTTCATTTTTTCTCTTAGTGATAGAAAATAGTCAAGTGCTGTGATCCCTTCATTGTGGGGTATGCTTGTGTATATGCTTTTAACATCAAGCATAACTAGTAAGCAATCTTTCAAGTTACCTTCTGTCTCATTCAGCTCATTTAAAATTTGAACGCAATGTTTACTGTCCTTTAAATGTGACCATGTTTTAGGTACCAGATGCTCACAGTAATGGTCCACAAAAATTGAAAGAGGCTCTGTTATAGATCTTATGCCAGATATTATCAGCCTTCCCAGTGGTTTATCTAAATTTTAATGTAATTTTGGAAGGCAGTAGAAGGGCTATTTTAGGTTTCTTCTTACTAGTTCCTCTTCTATCCACTGTTCTATCAGTCTTCTCCCACTTCCAACTAAGGATAATCAACTCCAGCAGGAGGCAGACTCTAGGAGAAGGAGGAAATCTTGGGAGGGGACAACTCTTGAAGGAGGGACAACCTGTGGGTGGGGAGAACACACTTGGAGGACCTAGAGGGGAACAAGAGGCAGTAATATGAAAAACCAAAACTGCAACAGCCAGTATAGATAAAATAATTACCTACATGTAGCCACGAACCTGAGACCCTGTGCATGACAAGTGGTACCGTAACTACCACCAGGTGGCCAGCTCAGCAGAGGCTCGCTCAATGCATCCATATGTCCTACTACCTCTACATGCACTACTCCCTTTCAGTTGCTATTCTGTCCCCATAAACTTGCTATTCATACTCCTTGCTGTAGTTTCACAATTGTTCTTTCTGCAGGTGCACAAATTGAGTCGCTCAATTTGCTTCACCCATACCAAGGGTTACCTTGTTACAGAGGCCTGAGAAATCCATGAACCTATTCAGTAGTTCCATTAGAGCCAGAAGAGAGGTATGAGGCTGCTGCTTCGTGAGCAAAATGTCATTTGCAAAGGGCACATTTTTTTTTAAATTTAGTATAATTTATTTACATTTTTCAATCCAAACAAGAAAAACAGCCTCCAGGCAAAATGTCACATTGTTCCATTACCATCATAAGCCCCCTTCCCTGACCCTCCCACCATGATTAAAATCCCAAACCCATGGTAGATTCCAAATGACACAGTTCAATAAATATCCTCATTTATCTCCTCACCGAGAGATCCCTTCCCCACTCCCCTCAACCCATGTCCTCCACCCCAGGGACTAACCATGTGACAATCACAGTTACTTTGACATGTGGAAACTGTTACCCAGTCAGAAAAAAAGAAAAAAAAATCAAATGTCCATCTGACTACTAAGGAAGGAGAAGAACCATCGAATGATATAAAACTACCTCACCTCCCGGCTATAAAGCTTAACATAGGGTTCCAAATCTATCTAATTTGGATGATTTGATGAGAGTGCAATGCTACTGCTCTTTCAGCATTAATGGCTGTTGCAAATTCCTGCAACCATTCTCTTATTGTCGGGAGAATGTCACTTACCCAATGCCTCATTATAACTAGCTTAGTTACTGATGAAATTAATGACACATGGGACCTACAGTATCCCTGTATGATTGCACAGTTTGAAAATCACCTAGAATACATGCTTCTTGGGTAAAATAGTTAGGGTGCCAGAATAATGGTGTAAATATGTGTTTAATATCCTGCCAAAGTGCCCCCACCTTGGAACATGTCCATAACATATGTAAAAGAGAGCCCTCTTTTTGCAAGCATCTTGGATACAGAATATCTGCTGTTCTACCCATTTTAAACAGCTTAAATGGTGTATAATAAAGATTGTGAAGAATACTGTACTGGACTAATATGAGTTGACCTGTTTAATGAGGTGGTAAAGGTCCAGCCATATCTTTTGCCATGTGTTCGAATTGTAGGTCAATGATAGAGAAAGAGTATAGATTTAAAAATAGAATTGCCAACCTCTACTCCCTGAATAAGGGGTGAACACTGGATGGCCTGTGCTAGGGGCTTGATCGCTAAGAGAAATAATGCCAGGGATAATGGACACCCCTGCCGTGTGCCTCTGCCTAACAAGAAGCCAGCAAACAATCAACAGTTGGTCATAACAGAGGCCTGGGGAGCTGCATAAATAGTACTTATCCACTGAAAAAAGTCCTCCCCAAACCTAAAGGTTTGAAGAACAATCAATAAATAGGCTACTCAACAGAATAAAAGGTCTTTTCCATGTCTAATGCCACAGCTACCACCGGATCTGGGAACAAATCCACAACCCACATCAGACTGACCAATCTATGAATATGATCAGCCCCGTCCCTTCCTGGGAGAGAACCCACTTGGTCAGGGTGAATCAAGGCCAGTAAAATATTGATTAACTGTGCCACCATTACCTTAGTCAACATCTTATAATCAACATTTAAAAGAGAGATGGGGTGATAGTTGGAGCATTGACATGGAGCTTTGCCCTTTTTTGGTAGAACAATGATCATGGCCTCTGTAAGGGTCTTCAGTAGGGTGGCTGTCTCCCATGTCTCCTGAAAGACAATGACAAGAGAGGGGGTGACCAAATCTGTCAGTAGGTGATAAATATCCACTGGCAGCCCATCCAGATCTGGAGCTTTCCCCATAGCAAGCTTACCAATGGCTGTCTTAACCTACCCATAAGTGATCAGACCCTCAAGCTCTACTCTCTGGTCTATGGTTAGCCTTGGCACAGATAACTTGTTTAAGAAATCCTGGATAGAAGGACGATAGTCCTCCTTATCTTCCAACTTAGATGTATATAAACTCTCATAGTAAGTCCAAAAAGCAGTATTAACTCCTACAGGATCAGTTATAAGATGCTGCCCAGAGCAGATTACAGAAATGTTTGTCTCTTCCACCCCTTTTTTTAAATGATAAGCAAGGAGATGTCCTGCCTTTTCTCCCCCATCCAAAAAGGAATGCAGTGTTTTATACAGGGCATATTCTGCCTGCTGTGAATTCAAGACATTTAATCTATACTGCAAGGTCTGAATCTCTTGAAGCAGTGTAGGAGAAGGGTCCCCTGCCTTATGTCTAAGTTGTAGGGTGTCCAGCTTCTCTTCCAAGTCCCTCCACTCCTGCCCCTTTTGTGTTTTCTTAGCAGCTGAATATGTAATAATTCTGCCACGTAAATAAGCATTCAACCCTTCCTAGACCCATTTAGGAGAAGTATCACTCTTAGGGCCAGATATTCAAAACTTTGCCCCTGGGCTTAGATAACACTGCCTGGCAGGCAAACATAGCCTGGAGCACAAAGCAAGCTATATTCACAAGGAATAGCCCGGGGCAAATAGCCTGTGACTATAGAATGGGAAAGAGGCAGTGCAAATTGGGCTGGGAGTGCAGGGCAGCCGTAGCCCTGGAATTTGACAGCACTGAAGACAGTAACCAGGAAGTGCAAACTACAACAACACAGTGCACAGCAACGTGAGGGTAGGTAGAGAGGTACTATGTGGCCAATGTGTGTCCCAGAAAATGCATGCACCCAGTACAGTTGCAGGCAGCAGCAGATGTGAAAGAACAGTGATCAGAACTGTAAAATATTCCCTGAACCGTTAGCGCCACACTAACACATTAGCCCGGCATTAGCGTGGAGCTAAGCGGTTTGCCCAGTGCAAACAAGTTAGCCTGGCACTAAACTTTGCCATATTCAAAAGTGAAATGCAAATGAGCGTACTTAGATAGTCTCTGGGCAAACAGCCACATTAGCATCTCATCATGCTCTGGTTTGCATGCAGTTTGCCCAGCGTTACTGCAGGGTCCCATAGCTCCACCTGTAGGTCAGTCTGGAAGTACAGGGGCTGGCCATGTCCAACCACAGCTCCACCTGTAGGTCAGCCAGACAGTGCATGATGATAGCTGCAGGCTACATGTGAACAGTACAGCATACCATAGCATATCGTACCCCAGGGGACAATACAGCATAGGCACAGGTGGTGGTGCTGCATGCAACCGTCACACTGTAGGTCCTGCTACAGTGCACAGCAGACACTACAGTAGCAAGGGGGCTGGTAGCGTGAGAGACACAGCAATGCCTATGGTATGTAGGGCAGTTATGGCCACTGTACTGTACACAGTGAAGGGCCCAGCTGGCAGATAATTACTGACAGTGGACAGTACAATTACACTGTTGTGTGATCCACAGATGCTGCACCCTTGGCATGGGATGCACACAGTGTCATGTACATGGCTGGCTGTGTGTGCTGAGGCATCTGTACAGTTGTGTGGTAGATGGCTGAGGGGGGCATGTAAGATCCAAAAGGCACACAGGTAGTGACATATTCCCATTACTTGCCCATGTGCACTGCATGATGTGTCCCAGCCTTGTAGCCACACCTGGGCTGTGGTGTGGTCTGACCACCCATACACCCTTCACTCACTAGCCACCATGTCCACAGTGCAGCATGTGTGTGCTGGCATCTGTTTGGCACCACAAATGTATGGTCTGCAGGTGTGTGCTATATGACCACACTACCATGCTGTCCCCCATGGGTCGGATCACCCCTTACTGTCTGTGCTTTGCAGGGACTGCTGGCAGCTGCTGGCATCATGGTGGTGCCAGCAGTGAGCAGCATGTGTCCTCCATGTCTGGCATTTGTCTAAGTGTCATACTCCTATGTTAGGGTCACGCAAGCCACGCAAATCCTGCGCAAACACCACGCAATGCACTGATGACATGGAAAGCTGTTTGCCCAGGCTTAAGACCAGCTTTTCCTGGGCGGTATATTGTACTGTGCTAAGGATCGCGCTATGTTGCACTAATCACCTTAGTGCAGCGCTAGCTGCTGAATATCACATAGTGCCTTTATTCATGTTCACTATGCCCCTTGCATATCATTATGCTTTGCCCGGTGCTACTGATGTTTGTGCGTGCTAGTTGGCCGTTTGAATATGGCAGACCCACACTAATCCCACGCAAACTGTTTGCAAACTGCACAAAGCTTTGAATATCTGGCCGTTAGTGTTACTCTCCAACTAGACCCAAACTTCCTGCCATGTCCATTCCCAAAAGGCCTCATCTCTACATAAACTAACATCACACCACCACCATTTATCTGACTCTGAAGGGTTTCCCAGACTAAAAAGATATGTTACCAGTGAGTGACTGGAAATCAGAATCAATTCAATAGACAAATGAGTGGCCCCCTGCTGAATTTCCCCCAATGCCAAAGTCATATCTATCCAACTATGCCTATTATGAGAGGCAGAATAAAATGTATAGTCCCTGACTGTCACATTTTCCAGTCACCAGACATCTGAAAGCCCATGGTCCTCAACCAAGGATCTAAGTGCCCTAAAGCCCAGGGGTGCAGACACAGGAGGTGGAGTGCTCCTGTTCCAGAAAGGATCCAAAACCTGATTCATATCCCCTCCTAATAACACTGATTTTGCTCCCCTGTCCAGTATCTACTGGGACAAATTGTGTAAAAACTGAGGATCATCAGTGTTAGGAGCATAGACTGTGCTCATCACCAAGGGCCTACCATCCAAGCTACCATTTGCCAATACCCAATGACTTTCCATGTCCCTCTTAACTTGCTCCATGACCCTATTAATAGATTTGTGACATAAAATAACCACTCCCCTCTTCTTCGAGGTATAAGATGATGCAAAAATCTGTACCCCCAAAGGCTACCTAATTTCTCCACTTCCTTCTGAACCAAATGGTTTTCTTGTAAAAAAATGATATGTCCCTCAACTTCCTATGGTGTGTAAGGATGCGCTTCCTATTCATAGGGCTATTGAGCTGATGAACATTCCAGCTAGCCACTTTATAGGGCATGAAAAACCATGAATAAAAAACTTAACCGAGACCCCTCCACCCATCTCTCCTTGGCTGGCTCCCAATCAAATGTTAATTCTCCTCTTAACAACAGTGTGTATAATACTAACAAACCACAACTACTGAACAGGCCCCCAATCCAACCGCTAACAATTAAAAGGAACTATTTATAAAATGAATAGTGCTCACCACTACCAGGGTTAGACAGAATATAAGACGGCTACTGAGCCTTCACCTGTGGACTATCCAAATAAGAACCCCTAAACCTCCCTGAAACCATGAGCACCCATCCTAGCCCCCTCAGTAAAATAAATCGGCATCTGAAAGCAGTGAAGAATACCAGACCATACACTACCCAACATCAACCACCCCACACTCCAAGCAAACACTCACAGTAATACAGCGAAAGAAGCATAAAATGCTTCCCCATAAGATGACCCATCTCAACAACTAAATAAATATACTATTAACAACTGGGGGGTTAGTAATAATAATAATAAATGAAAGGCTATCTACCTGTGGTCAAAATCATAATGGGGAAACAACCAATAAGTGCCATGACATCTGTGTCTAAGAACCAATGTCCTCCCCCCAAACGAATACCACAGCAATAGCTATGAAAGTGGATCTTAGAACAGTGCATCAGCTAGAAGTATCCTCAGAATGCTGTTCTCCTCACCAGTATAAATGCTTCAGAAAAAAAATCTAAAAAAATACCCACAAGAGCCCCACGAATAGAGCCCAAAGCTGCACTTGAAGTAACAATTAACATGCAGTACCTAAAAATATCCACAAGATGGCAGCAGATAACAATTTGTGAGAAGCACATAAGCCGCTCAGAGACTGAGGATTAACTAACAAAATCACTTTAATACACAACAGGAAAACCAACCATGATACACCCCCACCCTCCCATTCCATTTAACTGCCCCAGCTTAGTTAACCCCATACCAAAATACTAATAATGCCTAAGCTTGCTGAGCTATAAAACATGCAAGAAAGGCATATACAAATGGAAGGTAGAGCTTGAATCTGATAACAGATCACCACTCATCAGTGGCCCATAAAATAGCAAATAAAGATCTGAGCTCTCCTCTTCCTAATGGCAGACTGTAGTATAAAAGGAAATAACAGCCAACTAGAAATATAACTCCCTGAATCCCAGGATGAGAAAATTCTGGCGTGTTTACATAAACTTAAGTTAACCTTTCTGTATCTGTGCAGTTTTCATGGACTTCTAGGAAGCCACTCCATTCATAGAAGGTACTTGAGCCAGGGAAAGTTTGCCTCGCAACTCTAGAGAAGATCTCCATGGCTTAGGAGAGGAAGGAGTGCCCATATTCCCCAATACAGATGAATCTGAAGCATCCTCCAGTTGCTGTAGAAACTGAAAGGCAGCTCTCGTCTCTGTGAAGGATTTTATCTTGCCCACAACCATCAAATGTAGCACTGCAGGAGGCACCATGATGCAACAAGCCCCCTTCCTTTTAGCCAGGTCCTGGACAGAGTGAAAGGTCTTACACTTGTCCACAATCTGCCTGGGATAGTCCAGGTAAATAGCGAGCTGGCCCCTTGCCAGTACAATGCAGACTGCTGCTTGGTCAGTCACAGAATCAGGTCACAGTCCTGATAGCAGAGAATGTGAAAAATGACTTGTCGGGGTTGATTTTACTGATGGATTTAAGCAGGCCCAAAAGGAATAGTGTGCTCCGTCAATCTCCACAGGAAGATCCCAGTGATTACTTAGGAGCTGGAGCAAAACTGACTGCAGATAATCCACCAGGTCAGCACCTTCCACATATTCAGGGAGACCAAGAAGCCACAAGTTATTGTGCCTATTCGTTTCTTTTTTGTCAAGCTTGTCCCATACGAATTTTTGTTCACACACCAATGTGGCAATCCATGGATCCATAGGTGTGGCCCAGTCCTCCATCCTACTCACCCAGTCCTCAGCTTCAGCTATCAGCACTCCCAAATAATCTACTACCCCCTTAACTGCCTCAAGCATCAGAGTTAAATTAGAAAGCTATGCCATAATATTGGTCATAGAGGCATTAATATCCTGGACATCCTGGCCGATGTTGGAAGAAGCAGTGTCTCTGGAGCAGTCCACTATACTGGCTGAGGTAGGTACTGCGTCAGACTGCATTTTATCATTTTTTGGCTTTTTGGGTATATTTAGAACAGATGATGGGTTCTCTTGGGCTTCTTTACTTCAGGAAGAGTATGATGGTAGCGCATATCCATGAAAAAGGGGTGATATAAGGTGGATATGTTGTTAGATGCAAAGTCCAGAGGCAGAACTCTGATAGCCAGGCTGTTTTCAGCTCAGCAGCATCATGTGAGACCCTCTTGTTTTCCAATAGTTTCTAGTGGCACACCCACCCTCTGATTGCTGTCCCTGTAATTAATTTTGCTTTCCCTGGTGTCCAGTGGCACCCCACACCATCCAGTCACCATCACCATAATTAATTTTGCTTTTCCTAGTGTTTAATGGCACCCCCTGCCCTCCGATCATCATCCCCATAATTTTCTTGTCTTTCCAAGGTGTCTAGTGGCACCCCCCACCCTCCGATTGCTGTTCACATTATTTGTTTTCTTTTGCTGGTGTCTAGTTGCATCCCCATCCTCCAATTGCTGTCCTTATTATTTTTTTCTTTCCCTGGTGTCTAGTGGCATCCCCACCCTCCGATCACTGTCCCTAACTAACATAAAGTAAACAGTCCCTCAAAGTTTTTTTAAACCTGAAAAAAAGAAAATGGTTCCTTGATGATCTGCCCGCTGCTCCCACCTCTCACACAAAACCTAGCACCCCACCCCATCCTTTACACTCCCACACATCCTCACTCACCTGAATGGGCCACAGGGAGAATATCCACTCTCTGAGTGAAGACATGTATTGCTGCTTGCACCAACTGCACTATGAAAAATGAAGGTACTGTAAGAGTGGTTCAATGTATTTCAATGGGGTTTTCAACTTTGATTCATAACTTTGCCATTTTTGGATATTTTGACACCACATTCTCAACATGGTCTTTTGAGAACCCCATATCATGAAGAAGAATGGTAAAAATCCTCAAATCAGTCCAAAAAGATGATTTTCCTTCACTTGATGAAATCACCTTTCAGTCAAGATTTGAACATTTTTACTGCCCTTGTTTATGAGGTGTGGTCACAAAAAGGGTATGTTAAAAATGTGGGGTCAAAATATGTAAAAATGGCACTTGTGTTGCTCGTGTTGAAATTTTACTATGCTTGCTCCTAATTTTGGTAATTTTAACTATAATCATCCCACATTTTTAATAAAGCCATTTTTTTACATCACCTCACGATCGTGACAGCTGTTATATTTCAAATCCTGACCAAAATGTGTTTTCTCACTTTGGGTTTGGAATGATGTTGTGCTGGTGTGGAATGATGTTTTGGAAGGGATTTGAAAATTCTCAGCATGGTGTTCATAAGGTGAGGTAATAACAAGGCTATGCTGACTATTTGGTTGCTGCTTTGACTGAAATGTAAGTGTAGGGCCACGGCAGCATACAAATGGCAATATACATGTATGCTGCACTGCCACAGGGAAATGAGGATACAAATATAGTATCTCAAAAAGTAAGGAAATTCTTAGCAAAAAAATGCATTAATACACCAGTTAGGGTAACTTAGTGCCAAAAAGGAGGGCAACGTGGCATTAGGGTTTCCAAACCAAATGATCCCCCCTGCCAAGCAGCAAAAGGAAAAAACATTAGGGTTTCGGGTCTGCAGATTTTTGGCAAATCAGTAGTGTGATCTTTCTTGGAGGTTGTCAGCCCTAATGCCCACCTCATTCCATGAGCAAAGAATATCACATATGATCTACTTTCTTCATGCAGTGCTAACAGGGGGAGGAGTGAGCATTGATAATATAGATATAGATGTAGCTATAGATCTAGATGTAGATACAGATACAGATGAAGATGTAAATATGGATACAGATATAGGTATAGATTACAGTGGCACAATAGTGCCATATAGGTAGGGTTGAGCAGGTGTGTTGTTAAACATTACATATTACACTTTAATATCTTCACAGCCGTTTAATGGATTTGCATGAAAATTGGCATGCATGGTCTTGGGGGTAGATATCTTAATGTGCCAAGTTTTGTTTTAGTCAAATGTGGGAGGGATTTCAAGATACAGATAGTGAAAAAAGTTAAAGAAATCACAGTTGTTTTCTACTTTTTTTCAGTGCCCAGCACCCAGAAGCACTGGAATTTTGGTCTGAAATTGTTAGGGGTAGAAGGGGCTTGGCCACCCACAAATGTGCCTTTCGCTGGTTTGATGAAAAATATTAATCTGTTCCAAAGTTATTAAATTCTTAAATTTCAGTTCTGAGCATGATTAGTATAGTCTAATGGTTAGCTGCTTGGAATGAAAAAAGAAAATGCTCCATACAGAAAAGGATCCTTCTTAGGGCTGTGAGCAGAGCCTACAGCTGTTTTGGGATCACTCAGTAGCTCTAAAAATGGCCAATCATGGAACCTTCCATTGGACGTTTGGAAGGATCCTTCTGAAAGCCTAATGGATGTTGAACCCCTCCACCATGATCTGCCACTACGAAATAACAGCTGCACTATTTCAGTTGTTACTTCTGCATTCCAGTGCATGAACTGCACATGTGCATGACTCACATGCATGGGCAGTTCTGCTGGTGCTGTCATGTTGTGAATGGTAAAATGCCACTCACTGTGACTACACCTGCATGAGTGCTGTGCATGAGAAGTTATATCACCTCCACCAGCTCTGTGGCATTCTTTGCCCCTCATCAACTCAAGTGGCACAGTGGGAGCCCACCCCAGTGTGCCCAAAGATTTTTCTGTAACCCAACTCATGTGGCACACTGGGAGCCCACCCCAGTGTGCCCAAAGATGTTTTAAGTTATCCACTGAAATCAGGGTGCCAAATCCCAATGTTGGCATTGTGTGCCCCCCCCCGCCACTCATGCAGCACACAGGAATCTCATCCCAGTGTACCTAACTGTTTTTCCTTCCCTCCACACTCTGCCAGCATCAGGGTGCTCACTCCCCATTTCTTCATCCTCTACAACCCCCCCACCCATCATGTGGCACACTGGGAGCCCATCCCAGTGTGCTCAAGTGTTTTCTTTTTCTGTTTCTTGTAAAAAAGTAAATGGTCCCTCAGCATCACTTCACTCATGTTTTTTCCCTGTAAAAAGGAAAACGGTCCCTTGTCATCACTCCAGTCCCCCTCCCCCATCACCACCCTCCCACGGAGTACCCACCTCCCCACACACACCCCTTACCACATAGTTACCTCCAGAGGTCGGCACTGTCTTCTTTTCTGGACCAGGACATGTCTGCACTCTTCAAAGCAGAACCATGAACTGAAGAATCTAAGGTAAGCATGCTATAATACCATCCAATGGGGTTTTCTACATATGCTGATAAATCAGCCATTTTGGGGAATGTGTGCCCCACATTTTCAACATGGGGTTCTTAGGACCCAACCTCATGAAAACTGTCATTTTGTCACTCAGTCATGAAATTTGATTTTGTGGTCACTGCTTGGACTCACCTTTCGGGACCAATTCACAAAATGACAGTACCACTGTTCATGAGGTGGGGTCCCAAAAAATCCATTTTGCTAATGTGGTGAAAAAGTTCCAAAAAATTATTGCATTACAAGTGTGTTTTGTGTGGTTTCTACACACTCCTACATCACCATTTTTTAATATTTTCACTCCACATTTGCAACATTGCAATTTTTGCACACCTCCTTCAAAACAGTACAGCTGCCATTTTCTACAAGCTGCCCAAAATGTTTTTCACACCTGTGGCAGAAAATAGTGTGTTCACTCTGCAAATCACCTTTTGGGACAAGGGAACAAAATGAAACTGGCACTTTTCATAAGGAAGGGTCCCAAAAATGCCATGTTGAAAATTTGGTGCAACACCTCCCAAAAATGGCCAAGCTACATCCAGGAGTTGAATAATTCCTATGCATATGTATAACTTTGATCACTAGGTAGCTTTTCACAACACTATTGACTCTGGCTAGAGTTTGTTCTTAAAACAGAAACAAGATAGTGGACATATGAAAAAATATTTTTTCCTCAAGAAAAAGGATGGGGTAATCCTTTTTCATGAGAAAAAAAAACCTTTTTAATATGGACGCTATCTTGTTTCTGCTCCCCCCTCCAAAAAAAATGTCAAAACCCACAAAAATTACGTTCTGCGCACACACCAACACATGTATCTTGCTCATATCAACCCCATTAGGAGGATAATGTACTTGCTTTGTGGATAAATGACTCAGAATTATCTTTTTTTAACATTTAAATATCCTTTTTCATCAAGCAAGTTTCTTTTATCATATGGGCATACAAAACAAGAATAGGTTCCTATGAAAAAATAATGGCTTCATACAAAAACAGAATAACTGACAAACAAGTACTTCTGAGAAACATTGCTTCTTTAGGTTTATACTGAATATTTTTGTTTGGAATTAGAGATATATACATTCAGTGGGAGAATTATTTGTGAATCAGATATGTTACATTTTTTTGCATTTTGAGAGTGCTCCTTTGCTTACCCCATTATTGCATCTTTCCACTCAAAAGGCAACCCCATACCCCAGGTCCAGAAACTGCCTGCTGCCATTACCTCTGCTGTTACCACTGATCCCCTATCTCCTCACAGACTATCCTTCTACTTTACTGCTATGCAAAGCACAAAGTCTAAGACTATGAGGGGATTCTGGTAACAAACAATAGTCAGGAACATCTTTTAATCCTTGCTGTGCCTCAGACTGATATATCAGTCCAAAATTGTTATACGTTCTAATTCTGATTGCAGCCTAAGGGTTAATACCCACAAGCAGTGATTAGCAACCAGTTAACACAGTAAACTTGCCAGTGTTTTAGCAGTTAGCAGTCAAGCAAACCAGCAGGGCAGTATTTTAACTGGATTAAGTGAATAATTGTTGTGTGAGAGCAGCACTGGATTTAATACTACTGGAGCTACCAAGAGTTTGCATAAAAGCCAAACAAATACAATTAAACAACTTAGATAACTTTAAATAACTTAAAAGGAATTATGAAATGGGATACAAACCCAATATTGTTGCTCCTGTAGCTCCTGATACCATCGACCTCTATAGGACAGTAATCTTTAGTATATAATGCTAAAGAGATATATAGCGTATAGCTGCAATTTATCGCCACAGGATGGAATATAAAAAAAATAAAATGGTTTAATTTGTAAAAAAAACACAAAAACAAAACCAAAAAAACACCCAAGTCAGTTTCATTTGGTTTCCGCACTCTCTTATTTGCATTGCACATTTTATCATCATGGACTGTGAACTATTCTTTGATTTAAGGTTGTATTTTATTATAAAAGGCAGTGGTACTGAATTTAATATGAACATGTGAGATGATTTTTTTTTAGTGCCTCAACGAGTTTAACTCCTGCAAGTCTGCAAGCCCCTATCATGAGAAATGGTAGTTAATACTCATGATTGGCAGTTACCTAAATATTGTGGGGAAAAATCGATTCCATACGGCTTGATAAAAATTGTCCACAATATGTAATGCAACACATGTTTAGAATTACTATTAACATCTGTGCACATACCAATTCTCTTATTGTTCATATGCAACATCTTTTAGATCAATATTTGTATTTGTTCAGCAAGGGCAGGGAGAAGAAGAGGATGCTGAACCTATGACACAACTTCAGACAAGAAGACACCGAATGAATAAAATAGTGATAGATTAAATACACAGACATGTGAACTCTGGATAACTATTTGAATTTAAAACAGCAATTACTGAGGTTTTTCCATAGGATATTGTCCTTCTAGTCATAGGGGCATGCTGACTACTCTTTCCATCCTCCAACAGAAATGAAGTGTCATTGCACGTGTTGCCATAAAATTTATATAAATGGTAAAAAATTGAAAAGTAAAGAGTTTACAACAGTGTTTTATATATGTATCACAGATATTTCACATTGTTTCACACCAAGACCATACTTGAAGGGTAAATGACAATGCAACTTCTGCCTTTTGGGGCTGTTGAGGTAAACATCAAAAAGCCCTTACATAGGCAAGGTGGTACCTGCAGAGACTTTTGCTAATGCTGAAAATAAAATATCAATGATTTCCCTGAAAAGTGTTCTGTTTTCCCTAAACAAACACACACACACACACACACACAACCTACAGTGTCTGTAGTGGTGTTTTTCTCTTTCTCTTTCTGAGCCACACCAATTCTGGCACAAGAAGTTGTCAGACACTTTGTCACATGGACCAGCTGCCAGGTTGCAAACTTGTGCTACTGACATCATCTCTCACTTTATACAGCAGGACTCTAAATTACCAGAAAGTGAGATCTCTTACACTTAACAAGCCCATCCCCCATGGTAGATTATTCTTTAGATAATCCTGCTAAAATAAAGGTGCTGTATGACTACAGTCCATTTTTTCAGTATTCCATTAAGCTATTACTGCACGTATAATGATAAATTCATACGCTTTCGATTTTTTTATACTGAAAGCTAACAAGGTAAACCCCAGTAAATACTGGGGATAAAATGGCATTTAAAGTGCATTGAATCAGCTCCTAATCTATTCATGTAAACATCTATTAAAAAAACATGGAACTATGCACAACAGTGGAATGTTTCTGAATACTGATGGTCATGCCCAGTAAAACATTATCATTTAACTTCTGAAGCTCAATATTTACTGCCACTGTCTGCCATGCCCTTCTGAGTACAGTAACTGTGCAGTGCAATTGGTCACATTGCAATATAGAGAGACAACAATACCACGCTCTCCCCAACTCAGCACCAGCAGAAGTGTTAAATGTTCTCATGTGTATTGCTAAAGCTACAAGTCTGCCACATCATTGGCTCCTACAAAACATCGGAACAAAGAAATCAGATTCAAAGGAACAAGGATCAGCAGGCTGACATTTCATTTCCTATGCTTCAATTACCAATACAAAAAGAGTACAGTGGAAAATGTATCCTATGCTTTATGTAGATAACAGTCAAGTACCCACCCCAATCCAGCCCCCCCCCAAAAAAATCCTTTTTGGAACTCGTACTGCTGAACCCATGTTTGCTCATTTAGCCATTTGAACAGACATTTCCAGTGCTTCCAGCCCTTGAATATTTACAACTGCATACATCTGACTGTTCCCAAAGGCTGGACTTTATGACTTCATGTAAAAAAAGAATGGAAAAAAATTCAAATTTTTTTTTGGGGGGGTGAGGATGCCCTCATACATGAGCACCAAAATGCAGTGCTAATCCAGGGGTGGGCATTGAGGCAGAGGTGATACAATTAAACATTTAGCCAAGAGAGCAGTGTGCTAACATTAAAAAAAATACTTGAGATGGCAATAACTGCAACCCTGATTGTGTATCTGTGGATCTCTAGGGCAGAAACAACACACAAGATCATCATGTGCTCCCACCCACCGGTTTCCTTTTTTCCTTCTATAAAACTCACTTGAAGTCTTGAGCTGTGAAAAAAACTGAATAGAACTTAAAGTAAACTCAAAGTAAAACTGAATGATTAACCCTACTTTTTCAAGAACACACATTGAAACAAAACATTCATTAATATTTATTTATAGACATTCTGCTCTTTGGTTCCACCACAAACCTGATTTAACCTGGGCTCTGTGGTGTGCAGATAACAGCTTTAAATGGCCTTATGGTTTTCCTCCTTTAAAATATTTTAAATGAGGACTTCTTTAAAATCAAGTGCAAAGAACTGAGTGCCCATCATGCCCACACATCTCTAGCATCAAAACCGAGAAAACAAAAAAAATGCTTTTTTTCTTCAGTCTGGTTTACAGTAATTTGATCAGGATATGAGCTGCTGATTAAACAAAAAGGTATTTTTGTGAATTCAAGAATCTTGGTTATCTTTGACCTATAATTAAAAAAAAACAAAATGGTCAAATAGCATCAATAGAACTGAGTTGGGGCAATTGGTTAATGCTTCAGCACATCTGATGAAGACAGCTCACAGGTCTGAAATGTGTATGTGAAAAAAAGCAGTCTAAGAAGAATGTTTAACCTCCACCACATCACATGGGTCAGGGATTTCTCAAGAATGAGTGGAAGTTTCCAAGTTATGGAGCACTATTTCTTAATGCCCCACCCCAATAAATTCTTCTGTCATATGAGGATGCATACATGAGGGCCACATATTTTTTTTTTTGATGGGGAATCTTCAGAGTCACTTCAAAAATGTTTCACCAATTCACATTGCACTGACATGCAAACCCAACTCTGTGCGACTTCTGGAACATTGCAGAGCTTCTGAGGTAAACATCAAAAAGACATCATGAATGCAATGTGGTATCTGCAGAGACTTCTACTAATAATTTATTTTTTCGTACTTAATAAACATTGAATTTTCACAAAAGAAAACAACAACCAACCATGTACACACCAGACAGCACACAAATCAAAAGAAAACATTAAATATACAACATGTAACTCAGATATGTAAAACTAGTGACAAATAAACACAACATACCGCACCCCCACCCTCCACCTCCCTCTCCCAACCTATTCCTCCCCTCATTGGAACATAACAAAACAAGCTGCAAGAGACAATGAGACAAAGACAAGGAAAATAAAGAGAGCTAAGCACCAGAATAACCACAATGTGAAACTCATAAATAAGTTACTAGGGCCTTAAGGGGTCCCCAGCAATCCCTTTAATGCCCCAGTCTGTCTTCACTGCAGGCTATATGCTGCTCAAGTGCCAGAGCCTGCAAATGTTCCTGCTGCCATTCATGAAGGGAGGGTATGGTATCATTCCTCTAATGGCGGTAAAATAACCAACTTGGCAGTGATTGACTCTATGGCCATATACATCTTACAAGGACCGAATAATTCAGAAGGATTGATGCCAACTAGACATATTTGTGGAGTAAAAAAGGAACCCAGTACCAACCAGGACTGTAATGAAGCACAGAAAATAGACCTGAAAGGGACCACCTTGGGGCAATCCCACAAAATATATTTACGAGAGCACACTCTGGAGCCACAACATGAGCAATCCTTAGTGAGTTGGTGACCCATCATACATAATTTCTGTGGGGTGTAACAGAGATTATGTAGAATTCAGAACTGTGTACAGCAATACCTGTCCTACTTGATGTATTTAGAAAGACATTTCCCAAGCAGCTGCCAATCCTCAGGGTCCAGCTGGAGGCCAAGCACATGTTGTCAATAGAAACAGACTCATTGCAGACCTCCAGGGTCCTTTGACTGGAGATAAGAATAAAGTTTTGAAATTTAATGAGGTTGACCAACCAGTGACAGGAAGTCCGAAAGAAGAAAATTGATTGGCTCCAGCCTGATCTGTGGGCCTAGGAAGTTGACCAATGCCCTGGAAAGCTGTAAATGTTTTAAAGGATGATAAACTGGAATCAAAAACAGCTGCAGTATCACATCAGCTGGAGACACCTTATTGTTAACCTTACTGTTAACAATAAAGTCATCCAAAGAGACCAGACAAAGAGGGGGACAGCATTTAATGGGAATGGGGAGATTATCAATACAAACGTTGGGGTTGTCAAACATGGGTTGGGATAAATATTTAGATCCAAATATAGCTGTTTAAGGGCCTTAGGAGATCACATTAATGGAGTATTCTGTAAGGAGGGAGGCAGGGAGGAGGGTGTCAGGTACAACAGGCTAGCAGGGTGCAGGCCAGCCTTAGAACACAATTGGGACTCCAAAAAGAACCATTAAGGAGAGTATGGTTAGCTCATTTCCATATCTGGAGGTCGGCTTCACCCAAAAAATGAACTGCACAGTAACAGAGGAAGAAATTAGGCAGGTGCAACTCCCCTCCCCCCCGAAATCCTTAGGTAGCATCAGTTTGAAGTAGGCACACCTCACAGCTCACTTTTTCCATAGAGGAGACTTTGTAATTGAGATAAACCCCCCTCCCTCCCCCACACCCACCCCACGGTTCCTCCCCACCGCACATGTGCCCTTCACACTACCTCCACAATCATACTGTTCTCCTTCCGCATAGTAACCCAAGCAAATGTCTTTCGTTCCCTTCGGGCGCTAAACCAAAACAAAGGGAAATACCCTACGTCCATGGACGCAAAGATGCTTTACCTCTCTGCCCCAGCCATTGCCGCCCCTCTAGCCAACCTTTACAATGTATCCTTCTCTCTGGGCAAGATACCAACAGCCTGGAAGCTAGCCACCGTTATACCTCTGCCAAAAGCAGGTGATCCCTCCTCCCCAGGAAATTACTGACCCATCTCCCTACTTCCAATCCTGGCCAAACTCCAGGAGTGATTGGTCCTGTCCCAACTCACCCCGTACCTAGACGCCTCTTCCTTTTTCACACCTTCCAATCGGGCTTCCGTAAATCCCACTCAACCACCACCTCCCTACTTCGAGTCACAAGTGACATCCTCATGAGTATGGACAAAGGACACATCACCGCTGCCATTTTTATTGACCTAGCCAAGGCCTTTGACACAGTCCCCCACTCCCTATTCCTCTCCAAACTCACTGTCACAGGGCTCTCTACTCCAGCCACTAACTGGTTCCATGACTACCTAGTAGGCAGGAGACAAGTAGTCAAAATAGCCTCTCACACTTCCCACCCATTGCCTGTCCCTGCAGGTGTCCCCCAAGGCTCAGTCCTGGGTCCCCTTCTCTTCTCCATCTCTCTAAATGACCTCCCAGCAGCATGCTCACACTCTTCCATACAGATGTACGCAGATGACACTGTCCTATACACCTGTGGTCCCACAACACTCAATGTAGCAATCCAAATCCAGGAAGATTTCAGTGCTATCTAGAACTGGTTCAGGTCTAACCAGCTGTTTCTTAATTCTAAAAAAAACATATCGCTAACTTTTGGCTCACCACAAAGACTCTCCCGCCAAGTGCCCAGCCCCCCTTTCAAAACCCTGGAAGGAACTCCTCTGGAAAACCGTATGAGCTTCAGGTACCTGGGCGTATGGCTAGACCAACACTTAGATTTCTCAGCTCACATCACCTCTCTACACAAGCGGCTACTCCCTAAACTTGGGGCACTACCCCGAAACAAAAGCTGCCTCCCCACACAGACAAGGCATGCCATTGTGCAAAAAATGATCCTTCCCATAATAGACTATGGAGATATAGTTTACTCCATCACCCCCGGGTCCGCCCTGGCCAGCCTAGACACCCTGTTCCACTCCTTCTGCCATTTCATCCTCAGCTGCCCCCAAACAACACACCACTGTGACCTCTATAGCTGGTTAACTCTTCCATCCCTACATGACCGCAGACAATCCAACTGCGCCAGATTCACAGTGAAATATTGGACCAACTCCCTTCCCCCCATCTGACCTCTGCCCTCTCCCAACAACCGTCACCTATGTACTCCCTTAGAAGGATAGACCATAAACTTCTCTATGTCCCATTTATGTGCACATCCAAATTCCAGGCAGCTTTTAATTACCACTTACCTCAGACCTGGAACACCCTACCTGCCCCATCAGACACCCACCAAATACCTCCCTACAAAACCAATTACTCAGAGCACATTTCACCTCCAGTTGCTCCTGCTTCAGTTAAGAATTTTTACTCAAATGTCTTGCTGCTATAAACTCATATGTACTAAACAGTAATCTACCCTCTGTGTCTTTATACTGATTGTATGTATCCTACCCTTGGCTGTAATTTTCCCACAAATATGTTATGTACAAGCCTTTGCTCATTTCTGTACTGGCTAAGCATTTCCAATTTATGTATGTGGGTCACGGCCCCCAGGTCTCATCGGGAATTGAGCATGTTGCTCAGTATGCTTTCCTGGTAAAACTCGTAAATAAATAAATAAATAAACAAATTTAAAGTAAATAAAGGCTAAGCATACTAAGAGGGTACAAGCCACAGGGAAGAAAGTTAATATTAATAATGTTAACCCTGCTCCATAAGAAAATAGGCAAATCCAACCATCTTTCCTGGTCTCCTCTGATAGTTACAAGTAAAGGTGAGAGGTTCCTCTTTGCCAACTCTGAAACAAAGCGTGAAAGGTAGATTTCCAGGTATATGATTGCATGGGGTTCTCAACAAAATCCTAGGTTCTGAATCTGTTGTTAGAGACATGGGTATTCAAGGGCAGGATTTGTGTCCTATCAAGATTGCATTTATACCCAGCAACCTCAGAAAAGTGATGAATATCCTCTAAAGCTGGTGGGATTGATGACAGAGGGAACCCCACATGTAGAAGTAGGTTATCCACTTAGGCTGACAACTATATCTGGACTATCCCACTGGGATAGCCCTAACAGCTGGATGCTGTTGGATCCTAAAACAAAGGGGCTCCAAGTACAAATTAAAAAGAAAAGGGGAGAGTGGGCACCCTGGTCAAGATCCACTTTTGAGCAAGACCGGGGCAGATAAGACACCATTGTATCTAATTTTCATCATTAGGTTATGGTATAATATCTTAAGCCACATGCAAAACGATGTCAGGAATCCATATTTCCAAATAGTGGCAGACAGGAAAGACCAACAGACCCTATCAAATGCCTTCTCCACGTCTAGGAAGATCAGAACCACTGGTGTACTGCTCTCCAAAGATACAAATATCAAATGGAGTACTTTCCACAAGTGGTTACTGGAGTGGTGCCCCGCCAAAAAACTGACCTGCTCCAAAGAAATCAGACCATCCCAAACCTGAAGCAGCTGGATAGCTAGAACTTTGGCCAGTATACTAAAATCCAAGTTAAGGACCGATAACAGATGATAACTGTCAGGGAGAAGGGGTCTTACCAGATTTGGGTATGAGGGAAATTCAGACCTGAGATAAAGAAGACTCAGTGATAACAGAGGAAAAAAGATAATTAAACAAATAAATGAGAAACGGGGCTATAATATCCACAAATGTGACATAAAAGCTATTGGAAAACCCACCTGGGACCGGAGCCTTCTCTCTGGGTAAATGCTAAATGGCTCTACACACTTCTGAAATTCCTTGAAAATTCATCAACACCCTACTGCATAACTATCTAATATAGAAACATAGAAGTTGATGGCAGATAAGGCCCATAAGGCCCATCCAGTCTGCCCATTTCTTTTTGTACCTTATGAATGTGTCATACGCCTTTGCTCTGTCAATGGCCTATCTATTCATACTCATCTGTATTGCTCCCTTATGCCTATCCCATGCCTGTTTGAAGCCCTTCACTTTATTCACATCCACCACTGCCTGAGGTAGGCCATTCCATGCATCCACCACCCTTTCTGTGGAAAAGAACTTACTCACATTACCCCTTAATTGGACTCCCTCTAATCTCATGCTGTGTCCTCTTGTCCTGCTATTTTTCTTATACTGAAACATGTTAGACTCTTTCACCTTGTTAATGCCTTTAAGGTGTTTAAATGTTTTAATTATATCACCTCTCTCCCTCCTTTGCTCTAGGGTATACATATTGCGTTCAGTTAATCTGTCCTCATATGTTTTCTGATGCAGTCCCTGCACCATTTTGGTTGCCCTTCTCTGGACTGCCTCAATTTGGTTAATGTCCTTGTGAAGGTTGCGGCCTCCAGTACTGCATGTAGTACTCCAGATGGGGCCTAACCAGTGTCTTGTAAAGAGGAATTATTACCTCCCTCTTCTGACTTGTGATACCCCTACTTATACACCCCAAAATCTCTCTAGTCTTACCTACTGTTTTAGAGGTCTGCTTGGATGATTTCAGCTCATCTGTGATGATGACGTCCAAGTATCTTTCTTCCCTTGTGACTGCCAGCAACTCCCCTCCCAGCCTATAGGTGGCTTCAGGGTTTCTTTTAATGGATGATAATTTGTCACCCAGTCTGGTTAGGTGTTCCTTGGTCTGCACAACTGACCAGCTGGCAAGATCGTTAGTCCCTATGTGTACCAGGAAATCAATGTTTTCTCCTGCTCACTGAACAATTTTAGTAATGCGGTCAGTGTCTCTCCATGCTGATGTACCTGGGAGACATCTGACCATTACCCCTGGCTGGAGACACATATGAACACCCCGAATCATCGGAGTCTCCTATGATCAGAAGTTTTTAGGATTTCCTGTTTGCTTTTTTTATTTTGATTCCTGTTTTGGGTGAGTGCTCCTTTGTTTGATTTTGGAAATAGAGGCAGATACCTGTTTGTAGTTTTTATATGGTTTGTGGTGGTGATATGTTGGAGAGCACCAAGTGATGGGGCACCCAATTTGCTCCTTCTAATCACCTGCCAACCTCCCGGACCAACTACCCTCTGTGGTGGAGGTGCTTCTGTTGGATGTTGGGGAAATGACGGGCAGTTCTTGTAATATATTTCCTCTTGAATATGCAATTTGAGGAGCGCAGTCTCTGCCCATGCTGCCTGGAGCTGAGCCCTTAGATCTCCAATGGCCCAGCATGTACAACAGTGTCCTAAATCCTATAAAACTGCCCTCCTGTAAAGTGTTCCGCAGTACCTGCAGTTAATGATATCCATTCCAGATAATTTGCGGGGTTAATAACCTGGTCACTAATTAGAAAGAAGAAAATGAAAGCAAAAGTTTGATTTTGTGTTTTGTTTGTTTTTGTATAACTTGTTATAACAAGTTAAATTACTAGTGCCCCTGTAAATTAGCTCACCATGTGGATACCCCTCTGATACACCCCTTCCTGCTTTGCTACAGGAAATGTCATGACTGTGCTACCCTATAAAAGGAGTTTAGTGTGGGGTGGTTGGGGATGGGGGTGGTGGCTGGGCCCTTCCCCTGCCAAAAAAGAAGAACCACAGACAAAAGAAATAAGGAGGTAAGAGCAGAAACAATCAGCCAGCAACAAATGCAGTAGCCCTGAAAGCTTATCCTAATGACAGATAAAACTGTGAAACCTGTGAAGCACCACCTGTCATAATTTCACAGAAGATATATCTTGTAAGAAACACTTTGCAACAGAGAAAAATAATGCAGTATACCTTGCAAAAGACAATTTGAATCAGAAGGTTACAGCAGTAATCTGTAAGCACACACCTGTAGGCACACCCTGTAATAATGCAGCAGAAGATATACCCAGCAACAACAATTTGAATCAGAGAAAAATAAAGCAATAACATGTTAGCAACAAACAGTAACAATTCCTGTGAGTACAAAATAAAAATAACACACACAGTAAACCTGCCTAGCCAAAAGAAGCCTTAGCCCTTATTGTTGCTCTGGTGAGGTTCTTTGCTCTGTTCTTTCAAGCAACCTAGAAGAAAATAACTCAGGTGAAGCTAGGTGCCTTGGCCAGCAAACCTAGTCTTCCACCTCCAAGATATCAACTAACCTGACCATTTAACTCTTCCCTCTGTTGAAAGGGACTGACAGTTTGTCAGCTCCACCTCCAAATACACACCTAATCCCCTGAAAGAGCTGTGGGATGAAAGTAATTAACTCCTTCAATGTGAGAAGGAGACTGCAACACCTGTGAGACAAAAAAGAAACTTTTAGCAAAAAACAAAATAAAATAAAACAGTGTCAAACAGCAATTTTGCTTAGCCTAATGATAAAAAGTCACAAAAATGTAAGCACAACCTGTAATAATTTCACAGAAGGTGTACCCTGTAAGAAACACTCTGCAACAGAGAAAAATAAAGCAGTAACAGAAGATATACCTTGCAAAAGACAATTTGAATCAAAAGATTACAGCAGTATTCTGTAATCACACACCTGTAGGCACACCCTGTAATAATGTAGTAGAAAGTACGCCCAGCAACAACAATTTGAATCAGAGAAAAATAAAGCAATAAAACATTAGCATTAAACAGTAACAATCCCTGTGAGTACAAAATAAAAATAACAACACACAGTAAACCTGCCTAGCCAAAAGAATCCTTAATCCTTATTGTTGCTCTGTTAAGGTTCTTTGCTCTGTCCTTTCAAGTAACCTAGAAGAAAAGAATCCCTTGTCAAATGTAACCCTGTACAGTCAGCCTAATCATAGTAGTGCAACCACATTAGCCTATGTCACCAATGAATGGCAGGTAGTACTAGACTAAAAAAAATACATAGGTGCTGTTTTCCTTGATTTGAGCAAAGCCTTTGATACAGTAGACCATGATCTGCTCCTAGATGAACTATGTAATATTGGCCTGGATGAGTCAGCTCTATAAGGGTCCAGATGTTATTTGCTGGGCTGTCAACAGCAAATCAGAGAACTAGGTGACCTCTCCCCTCTTAAACCATTACTGAGAGGAGTACCACAGGGATCCATTACTTGCCTCTTCTCTTCGAGATTTACATAAATAATCTAAATGCTGTTGTAATAAATGCAAGGGTCCATCTATTCGCAGATGACACAGTGATCTATGTCGCTGAGTCCACCCCTGAACAAACCTGAACTGCACTGCAGCACAAGTTTGATATATTGCAACAGAACCTGTTGCAGCTCAAATTGCTGCTCAACGCAAAAAAAAAAAAAAACAAGTCTGTATTCCTAATGCCCCACTCATACCCCTCCGGATGCCACTTCACATCCCAGCCCACTACATCTATACCCCTGATCACTACATTATTAGGAGAAACCCTGGAATCAGTGGACAAATTTAAATACCTGGCCTTTTGGTTAGACTGCAAACTTACCTTCTCTGTTCAAGTTGACTAGATAGTGAAAAAATTAAAACAGAGAGTGGTTCTCTTTTTCCACATTAAACACCTCCTCACCTGTGATGCCAATGTCAGGCTGGTACAATCAACCTTTCTTCCACTCCTGGACTATGCAGACCTCATCTACAGCCATGGCTCCTGCACTGCATTAACAAAACTAGATGCACTTTAACACAGGGCAATATGATTCATAACCAGAGCTCCCTATAACACACACCATTGCTCCCTATACTCCTTGATGGGTTACATAGAAACACAGAAACATAGAACATAGAATCTGATGGCAGATAAGGACTGCAAGGCCCATCCAGTCTGCCCATTTCTTTTTCTACCTTATAAATGTGCCATCGGCCTTTGCTCTGTCAGTGGCCTATCTATTCATAGTCATTTGTATTGCTCCTTATGCCTATCCTATGCCTGTTTGAAGCCCTGCACTGTATTCTAGCCACCACTTCTTGTGGTAAGCCATTCCATGCATCCACCACCCTTTCTGTGAAAAAGAATTTCACATCTCCCTTAATCGGCCCCTTCTAATCTCATGCTGTGTCCTCTTGTCCTGCTATTTTCTTATATTTAAACATGTTAGACTCTTTCACCTTGTTTATGCCCTTAAGGTGTTTAAATGTCTCGATCATATCACCTCTCTCCTTCCTTTGCTCAAGGGTATACATATTGAGCTCCGTTAATCTGTCCTCATATGTCTTCTGATGCAGTCCCTGCATCATTTTGGATGCCCTTCTCTGGACTGCCTCAATTTGGTTAATGTCCTTGTGAAGGTGTGGCCTCCAATACTGTACGCAGTACTCCAGATGGGGCCTAACCAATGTCTTGTACAGAGGGATTATTACCTCCCTCTACGACTTGTGATACCCCTACTAATACACCCTAACACCCCTAGCCTTACCTACTGCTTAGAGGTCTGCTTGATGATTTTAGGTCATCAGTGATGATGATGCCCAAGTCTCTTTCTTCCTTTGTGACTGCTAGCAACTCCTCCCAGCCTATAAGTGGCTTCAGGGTTTCTCTTCCCTATGTGCATGATTTTGCACTTCTTTGCATTAAATCCAGTTGCCACTCTTCTGACCATTTGCTAGGTTTATCCAGATCTCTTCTTATTCTGCCCACCCCATCTGGATCATCTACTCTGTTGCAGATCTTGGTGTCATCTGCAAACAGACAAGCCTTACCTCTAGTCCATCTGCGAGGTCACTAATGAAGATGTTGAATAGGACTGGCCCCAGGACTGATCCTGAGGTACCTTGTGACTTGCATCTCTTCTGACTGTATACCATTTACCACCACTCTCTGTTTCTGCCAGTCAACCAGTTTGCCACCCAGTTGACCAACTTCGACCCACCCCGAGCCTACCTAGCTTATTTATCAATCTTCTATGTGGAACAGTGTCAAAAGCTTTGCTGAAGTCAAGGTAGGCGACATCAACTGCTCCCTCTTGGTCCACCACTCTGGTTACCCAGTCAAAGAAATCTATGAGATTAGTTTGACAGGACCTTCCTTTTGTAAACCCATGCTGTCTTGGATCCTGTGCCCCTGGATTCCAGGTGTTGCACTATCCTTTCCTTAAGGTGCCTCCATAATCTTGCCCACTACTGAGGTAAGACTAACTGGTCTGTAGTTCCCGCCTCCTCCCTGCTACCACTCTTGTGGAGCAGGATCACATGAAACCTCTCTCCAGTCTTCCGGGACCTCTCCTGTGCTCAGAGACTCACTAAACAATTCTGCTAATGGCTCTGCTAGTTCCTCCTTTAGCTCCTTAAGCACCCTGGGATGTATGCCATCAGGTCCCATTGCCTTATCCACCCTGAGCTTAGCAAGCTCTTGTAGGACCCTTTCTTTGTGAAGGAGTAGTGCTCACCTCCCTCCCCTGTGTCCATGATGCTAAGCTGTGGGCCCTGCCCTACCTTCTCTTCAGTAAATACTGAGCAAAAGTATCTATTTAGGATAGATGCCTTTACAGGGTCCTCCTCCTCACATGCTCCCTTTTCTCCATTAAGCTTAGCAATACCCCCTCTGGACTTTCTCCTTTCACTAATGTATTTATAGAAAGTCTTGTCACCTTCTTTTACTGTTCGTGCTAGTGTTTCCTCAGTTTGGGACTTTGCCTTCCTTACTGCCTTACCTGCTTCCCTTAGGGCAGTTTGGTATGCCTCCCTATCTTCATCCCGCTGTGTTCCCTTGTATTTCCTGAAGGCCAGCCTTTTGGCTCTGACCTTTTCTGCTACTGTATTTGAGAACCAAAGTGGTTTCCTTCTTCTTTTGCACTTCCTTTTCTGTCTAACACAATGGGATGTTGCTTCAAGTATTGTATCCTTATGCTTGCCCACTTTGCCTGTACCTCCTCACCTGTGTTCTTTTTGCCAGGGCTAGCTTAACTCTGTTGGCCATCTTATCAAAGTCAGCTCCTCTGAAGTCCCATATTTTTGCCTTGAATGGGATGATTTAGATGTAGTAGCCAAATTGAACCATACCATGTGATGGTCACTGGCCCCAGGTGACCTTCTACCTGGAGATCTGTGATCCCTTCTTTGTTAGTCAGTACTAGATCTAGGATAGTCCTGTCTCTTGTGGGTTGCTGTACCAGTTGTTTGAGGCCCTCCCCTGCTGGGAATCCACTATGAGTCTAGTTCTGCAGATGTTCCTGCTGGTATTGACCAATCTGTATCTGGCATGTTGAAGTCTCCCATTATCAGAACCTCCCTTTAGCTGTCATGTTTTGTATATCTTCTAACAGTAATGTGTCTATGTCCTCCTCTGGTCTGGGGCCTGTAGACAACCCAGTTCTTATGGCTGTCCCATTTCCTGTTTCCAGGGTGACCCACAGTTCTTCTGGCTCCTTATGTATTCTGAATTTCTGTAGCTTTGATATTTTCATTAACATACAGGCCCTCCTCCCCTTTTTGCACCTCAGTCTCTTCCTGAACAATACATAGCCAGGTACTGAAGTCTCCCAAGTGTGGTTACTGGTAAACCACGTCTCACTATTGCTACTATGTCCAGTTTAGCCTCTGACATTATTGCCTGCAGGTCTGGGATCTTATTTCCCAGGCTGTGAGCATTGTGTACATGATTTTCCATTGGCCAGATTTTGGTGTGTTAGTTGTTGGGTGAGGTTTGGCATTACCCTGTACATCATATGGGAGACAAACCTTTTTCTTACCTGGTGATGCAAATGAGCAGCAAACACGCTGAATTCCTGTTTGACCACTCAGGGGAGGGGTTCTTCCATTCGACGTATGGGGTGCTGCACCCTCTCCCCATTTGCTAGTTTAAATATTCTGCAAAGACGCAAACTTCTGCCCCAATGCACTGACTCCTCTTTAGTCAGATGCAGTCCATCAAATTTAAAGAACTTTCGCTCCCAGAACTGTTGCCAGTTCCTACAAATCTGTGTCCTTTTCCTGGCACCAGTCCTTGAGCCACGTGTTTAGCTCCCTATCTCCCCTTCTGACCTTCCGTCCATCTGCTCCCTTCTCCCAGACTGGCAGGATCTCAGAGAAGGAGATGCGACAAAATAGATGATAGTTTGTCACCCAGCTTAGTCAGGTGTTCCTTGGTCTCCACAACTGACCAGCTGGTGAGATCATTAGTCCCTATGTGTACTAGGACATCAATGTTTTCTCCTGCTTTGTGAACAATTTTAGCAATGTGGTCAGTGTCTCTCCATGCTGATGTACCTGGGAGACATCTGACCATCACCCCTGGCTGGAGATGGGTATCAACTCCCCGAATCATGGAGTCTCCTATGATCAGAAGTTTTTTGGATTTCCTTTGTGCTTGTTTAGTTTTGGTTCCTGATTTGGGTGAGTATTGTTGTGCTAGCTTCTGTGCCGCAGTGTCCTGCTCTGCAGTGTCTTCTGCCTCTTTATTTGATTTCAGAGATAGAGGCAGATACCTGTTTGTAGTGTTTATATGGTTTTTGGAGGTAATGTGTTGGAAAGCAGAGAGTGATGGGGCACCTGATTTGCTCCTCCTAACCACCTGCCAACCTCCTGGACCAACTACCCTCTGCAGTCGAGGGTTTTCTGTTGGATGCTGGGGAAATGGCGGGTGGTTCTTATAATGTATTTCTCTTCAGTATGAAATTTGAGGCATGCAATCTCTGCCCATGCTGCCCGGAGCTGAGACCTAAGATCTCAAAGGCCCAGCATGTAGGACAGTGTCCTAAATCTGTAAGACTGTCCTTCTGAAAATTGTTCCACAGTACCTGCAGTTAATGAAATCCATTCCAAATAAGTTGCTGGGTTTGTAACCTAGTCAGAGTAATTAGAAGGAAAGAAAAAATGCAAGTAATGGTTTAATTGTGCTTTGTTTAACTTGTTATAACAAGTTAAATTACTAGTGCCCTTAAAGGAGATCACCTTGTGGAGGCCCCACTGATCCGCCTTCCTGCTCTGCACAGGAAATGTCACAACTGTGGTACCCTATAAAGGAGTGTAGCATGGGTGGGTGGCTGGGCCCTTCCTGCCTAAAAGAAGAACCACGGACGAAAGAACAAGGAGGTAAGACAGAAACAATCAGTCAACAACAAATGCAGTAACCCTGAAAGCTTATCCTAATGTTAGATAAAACTGTAAAACCTGTAAAGCACCACCTGTAATAATTTCAGAAGATATACCCTGTAAGAAACACTGCTCCAGAAAAATAAAGCAGTAACAGAAGATATACCTTGCAAAAGACAATTTGAATCAGAAGATTACAGCAGTAATCTGTTAGCACACACCTGTAGGCACACCTTGTAATAATGCAGAAGATGGTATACCAGCAACAACAATTTGAATCAGAGAAAAAATAAAGCAATGAAATGTTAGCAACAAACAGTAGCAATTCCTGTGAGTAAAAAATAAAAACACCACCACACAGTAAATCTGCTTGTACCAATGTCCTTGCCCATAGCAGCCTTAGTGTAGCTGATAGGGATAAGCCCCAAACCATGTGGGTTAGTATGCAGGAGGTAGTACAAACCTGAATTGTAATGGTACTGTGTCTAACTACTTGAATATGTTAAACAGTTTATGGAAAAAATGTTTTGAGAATGTGTACTTATGCAACTGTTATTGTTAAAGTGAAAAGTAAGCAGTACTGTTGTTATGACCGGTTTATCTTACTGATGAATCAGCTTTTATTTTTATGGTCTGCCAACAGAACATGCATGTATTTCATGTATAGTAGTTTTCTCAAGAGTCTTTTAGTATGTGTAGACTTAACGTGGATGCCAAGTTTTTCCAGGCACGGAAATTGGGGTGTACCATAATGTTTTCCTGGGCTCCTCAATGTCCAGTGTCAGGCTGCTGTTCTGTCTTCAGTAGTTCTATCTATTTGTGTGAGAGTGTCCTAGTGAGCCTCCACACCTGTCTCTTGAAGACAATGGCTAATCTGTGTTTAGAAATTAGTCTGGGTTGGGTGCGAGTGATTCAAGGTTTATGACCAGCTAGACTGTATGCTATGTTGCTCCATTCTGCAGCTCCTATTTGTGCAGAGAGAGCTCTAATGGGAACTGTGATTATTTACTGTTTATATGCTGTTATAGTAAAGATATTGAAGTTTGTCTAACCTACTTTTATTGCAGCTCACACACTTGAATGGGAGCCACCATGTTAGGTCCTGGACTTCCAGTAATTGGACCGATAGAACCACTGGGGATCTAAAATGGAGCTTGTCCCCTGGGGTCATGTGAGAAGGAATTCTTTAGATTTTGTAGTTTTAAGTGTTGGCACCTAAATGGACCTAGAGGGGGAGCTGTTACTGTGACTGAGAGTTCCCTCAGCCAACCAAACCTTTTAGATTACAAGGGAAATGCCCAGAACTGCATGAAACAGTGGATCAGTTAGAGTTGGAAGTAGAAGAGTGAACAGCTTGAGCTTTCGAGCAGCTGATCCCTAAAGGACAGTAGAGGAATTGTTGGGAAGAGGCCTAGCAGGCCTTTCTTCCATGTTCTTCAGTAATCTGAACTGCTTATTGCAGAAGTCGGACTTGTCCAAATTCCAGCTTTGGAACTGCAGCAGAAGAAAAGAAGTATCATTGCGACTTGTGTTATGGACCAAAGACTTATTCCAGAAGCGATCGGCCCAGCTTGTGAACAAAATACCGTCAGATCTGAAGGTCTGCACAGTAAAGCTGTCAATCTGAAACCGGACAGTATCCGAACTGTTGTTCAAAGAAGTTAGTGCTGTAAATGTGCAGAATGTGTTTCTTGGGTCACAGTTTGGTTCCCCGAAAGTAGACTCTATCATGTCAGCTGGGGGCTTCACCAGCAGAAGATCACAAACTTTCTCAGAATTGCTCATCCTGCCTGGGCACCACCATCTTGGCCTAGGTCACTACTCTTGCATCAGTGACCTTCTCTGCGAAAGACCAGCTTGATGATTTGGCCCCCTGCCCAACACCATCGAACAGGTAGCGACCACCGGTAGGTGAATCTTGTCAGCCTAGCTTCCCCTGGCATCGTTGATCATCAGCATGAGGTTTACATCTCGTCTGCACTGCATCCAGGTTCTGGTTGTGTGACTACAACTCAGAGTAGCTCCCTGCAACAAAAGAAAAATCATTGTGATGTCATCTATTTGTTTCTTTTACTGGGTTCTTGCAACGGACTGAGCCATCCAGCTTGGATTACAAATTACTGGGTTGTGTGCATGCTTAACTATATTTTTTTCTTAAGGGCCCCAACATCAGCTGCAATGCCGGCCACCCCGGTCCATGCTCCAGGCTAACCTGCATGACATTCTAGGTACCCAGGGTTGTGAAACTGTGAAGTTGGGACTTAAAGTGCATGCCAGACAATCCTGATTTAAATCAGATCGCTAATCATTCTGCTAGATTCACTTACCTCCCTTGTTCTCTGCCCCTAGATAAACCTGGTTGTCTTTTTTCACATTTAACCTTGCTAGTCTGCATATTATTAGTTGGGTTATATTGTTGATGCTGCATTGTTGCATTGCTGATTGTATTTTCCAGGGGGTCTCCAAGGCAGTTGTAGCAGATCCAGCCCTGGTGGTAAGTGAAAAGGGTGTGAGCACTTTATTACTGCTGCCTATTGCTTGTGAATGCACCATTGTGTTATTAATTAGTTCACTAGAAGGGTTGGTGGGTGGTTATAGCATCCCAGAGGGCTATACCAGAACAGTTAAGCTACTCCAATAACATTCCTTGGGTGGAGGCACCAGATTACATAACGCAGGCCCCTCAACCTGTGTATTGCCATACAGGCAGAGGTAGTAGCCCTTAGAATAGCACTGCCTTGGGGTTACACCCCTAAAATATTTTAGGGCCCACATTAAAATCCATAAAAAGTAAAAAATGTAAATTCTCATTGGGATAACAGTGGAACGTTAACAAGCCATAACACCTTCCATATTTGTACTTAAGGGACAATCTGTATATCAAAACAAAGGCCCTAATGAGTATAATAAGACTAACACATATTCTTTCCCTAAACATTTAGGAGTAAATACCAGAAAAATGTATATTCCAATAGCATAATATTGGAACTTCAATAAGCCATAACTCCCTCAATATTTGGACTTAAGGAACACTGTAGATATATCAAATCAAAGATCTTAATCAGTACTACAAGAATAACACTTATCTCCACCCCCATCTCCAAAACATTTAGGGGCAATACAAGAAATTATAAAAAAATTAAAATGAAACATTGGAACTTTAACAAGCCATACAACAAAGGAAATAAATTGTGTTTTGGCAGAAATGGAAGTGCAGGGCCCCCCAGGCCCTGTGCTTCCACAGCAACATAGATGTATGCATCTATGGAAGGATGGAAGTGCGGAGGGCCCTGTGCTCCCATAGGCAAATGAGGATTCAATTATACTATTTCAAAAAGTAAGGAAATGCATTGCAAAACAAATTTGTAAATGCACCAGTTAGGGTTAAATAGACAAAAGTAGGGAAATGTGGTGTTAGGGTTGCCAACATTAGAAACTTACCCCAATCCTACAGGAAGCAACAGGAAACGCCATAATGCTTTTTGACCTCTCCTGCATCTTTTCATATCAGGTGTGGCAGGTGCCTTGGGGTTGTCAACCCTAATGCTTACCACATTCTCATATATTGTACACATCTCAGCTTATTTACTGATGAAATGTGGTGAGCATTATGGTTAATAATTCCAATGCACATTCCATACCTAATTTGTGAAGACGTAGGAGAGGTCAAAGTGTAATGTAATGCCATTTCCTGTTGCTGCCTGTATGGTGGGGATGGGGTGTTAGGGTTCACAACTCGTAACACCACATTTCCCAATTTCTGTTGGTTTAACTAATTAATGCATTAGCAAAGTTGTTTTGCAATGTATATAGCTAGATACATAGAAACATAGAATTTGGGCCATCAGATATCTCAGCATTAAAATCATCAAAAATCTGGACCATCTTGAACTCCTCAGTTATGATCCATTAACCCAGCAAATTGATACTGTCCCATCACCCTGGAACTTAGAAACATAGAAATTGTTTGCAGATAAGGACCACCTGGCCCATCTAGTCTGCCCGTATGCCCTTGGACTGGATTACTGCTTCTGACTCGCCTGCTGCTGTACCTCTGTGGTTTCCCTATGCCTGTTCCAAGCATGCTTGAATCCAACCACAGTGCTTGCCCCCACTACCTCCTGAGGTAGACCATTCCATGCATCCACCACCCTCTCTGTGAAGAACTTCCTCACATTCTCTCTAAGCCTCCCACCTTCCAATTTCATGTCATGCTCTCTTGTTCTTGTGCTCTTCCTGCATTGGAAAATGTCTCCCCCCTGCACCTTGTTTATACCCTTGAGGTACTTGAATGTTTCTATAATGACCCCCCTTCCCTCCTCTCTTCTTGTGAGTACATATTGAGGTCCCTTAATCTCTCCTCATAAGGCTTGTGTTGCAAGCCCTGTACCATCTTAGTCACCCTTCTCTGGGCTGTCTCCAGCCTGTTAATATTCTTACAAAAGTGTGACTTCCAGAACTGCACACAGTACTCAATGTGAGACGTGAACATGGTTTTATATAATGGCATCACTACCTCCATCCTTCTTCTGGTAATACCCCTGCCTATGCACCCCAGCATGCCACTGGCCCTTCCAGCTGCCTTAGCATTCTGCTTTGGCATTTTCAGGTCATCCCTTTCCTCCTCTGTAACTGTCAGCAACTCCCCCCTTCTTGTAGCTTTTCCCATGGTTTCTGTGTCCCAGGTGTATAATTTTGCACTTTTTTGAGTTAAACTTCAGTTGCCAGTCCTCAGACCATTTTTCAAGCTCTCTCAGGTCCCTCCCCATTTTCTCCACCCCCTCTGGGGTATCCACTCTCTTACAGATATTGGCGTCATCTGCAAATAGACTGACCTTTCCCTCTAGCCCATCTGCAATGTCACTAATGAAGACATTGAACAGGACTGGCTCCAGGACCTCTCCCTGAGGCACCCAGTGGTCACCCCCTTTCCCCAGACCGCACCCCATTTACCACCACCCTCTGCCTCCTGTCCTGTCTCTTAGCCAGTCTCTATTTATTTATTTTTTTATTTATCAAGTCTAGGATTACAAATATCTTTGAGCCTTGGCTCTTTTACAAAGGTTCCACATCAGAGAAATACAAATTATGGGGAACATCAAGATAGACATTACAACAATGTGAACATTGCAAACAGAATACAGATTAATACAATACAATGGTAGCATTGTAAGCAAGGCAGCCAGCAGCATTTGTCAGAGAAAATAGACAACAGATAAGCAGTGCCAGAGTCATAGGGAGAGGGAAGGGGGGGAAGGAATATAGGAAGGGTGGGGAGAGGGTGAAAAGTGCAGCACTGGGTGTTTCTAAGCCAGTTTACCACACTGTCCCCCATGCCCATCCTACCCAGCTTGTTTATTAGCCTCCTATGAGGGACGGTGTCAAAAGCTTTGCAAAAATCAAGGTAAGCAACATCCACTGCCCTGCCCTGATTTAATTCCTTTGTCACCCAGTTGAAGAAATCAACCAGATTTGTCTGACATGACCTTCTCTCTGTGAATCCATGTTTCCTGTGGTCCTTGGCTCTGACGGTTTCTAGATGCCTCGCTATCCTTTCTTTAAACAATGTCTCCGTGATCTTCCCCACTACTGAGGTGAAGCTGACCAGCCTATAGTTCCCCACCTCCTCCCTGATGCCAGATTTGTATAGCGGGATCACATGTGCCCTCCTCCAGTCCTCTGGTATCACCCCTGTGTTAAATGACTCAGTGAACATGTCTGCCAGAGGTTCTGTTATCTCCCTTTGCAGTTCTCTTAATATCCTTGGGAGTATGCCATCTGGTCCCATTGCTTTGTCCACCTTCCATTTCGTGAGTCCCTGCAGGACTATTTCCCCTGTGAATGCACTATTCTCCCCCTCTTCACCCTTTTGGCAACTGCTGTATTGCTGTGGCCCCTGCCCCTCCCTCTCTTCTGTGAATACTGAACAGCAATTTTTATTCAGTATTTCTGCTTTTTTCATGTCACTCTCCTTGCATTGCCAGCCCTCTCCCTTGAGCCTTGCAATCCCACTTTGTTTTTGCTCCTTTTGCTGATGTACCTGAAGAATGTCTTGTCCCCTTTCTTAACTGACTGTGCTAAACTTTCCTCAGCTTGTGCCTTTGCTCTCTTTACTGCCTTTCCCACTTCCCTTAGACACTCTAGGTACTATTCTATGTCCTCCTCCCTTTGGGTCTCCTTATTTCCTGAAACCTTTCCTTTTTGCCCTGACCTTTACTGCCATCTCTCTCAAGAACCACAGTGGCTTTCTTCTCCTCTTGCCTTTGTTCTATGCCAATCTGATGCATTGGTTTGTTACTTCCAGTAAGGCTTCCTTTAGATGCTTCCACTGTTCATTCACTCCCCCTCCTGCCTCTGTTCTCTCCAGGGTTCTTTTGATGCCCCTCCCCATTTCAGCAAAGGCAGCATTTTTGAAATCCAAAACCTTTGTCTAGTATGGCTTGAGTGAGTCTCTGTCCCTATGGTGACCCACACAATGTTGTGATCATTGGATCTGAGTTGTGCTTCTACCTGGACATCTGCAATTCAATCCCCATTTGTCATTACTCGATCTAGAATTGCCCTGTCTCTGGTGAGATCAAGCACAAGCTACCTGAGTCAAGCCTCCTGGCTCATGCTGTCATGCTTGGATGCATCAATCATACAGAGATTATGCAACAGAATATCCTACCTTCAATATTATATTTTCTCCAAACCATACCCATTTTGCCA
Organism: Neoceratodus forsteri; assembly: GCA_016271365.2. Taxonomy (NCBI): domain Eukaryota; kingdom Metazoa; phylum Chordata; order Ceratodontiformes; family Ceratodontidae; genus Neoceratodus; species Neoceratodus forsteri. The sequence continues at coordinate 741,711,109 of CM028133.1, read as the reverse complement.
GAAAAAAATTATTTCAGGGCTTGGGATAATGCAAAATCTCATTTCATTTGGAAGAATAAACCTCCCCTGATTTATTATTCTATCCTGCAGCTCCATAGAGATAAGGGGAGTTAACCTCCTAAACTTAGTCTTATACACTTTAGTATCTTACATCCATATAATGGGGTCTATTCATCAATGTCACGGGAAGTATGCACCAGAGATGCATATCCCACTCATGCAGCTCCACACCCTCAGACAGGTGTGCACCAGTGGTATTCACTATTGCTGTCCACCTGTCCATGGCTTTGTCCCCCCAGTGTGCAGGTTCATGAGTGGCAGACAGGTGCAGAGTAGTGGGCCTGGGCAAGCATCCAATCAGATATCCGACCCAGGTCCCAGAGTGGATCCCTTTCACCCTAAGAGTGGGTATGCATGAGAAGGCATGGATCCCAAGTGTAACAAAGTATGGGCGCTTGATCAAATGGTTGCCTCAGTCCTCCTCATCTGCCTAATGGGCTGGGGCAAAATGGTCATCTTCCGGTCCCACCGTAGCCAACAGGCTTTATCCTTGCAAGTGTACACTGAGTTATGGCAGGTCCCAGCTGCCGTAATCAGTACCTCCCTGTGTCTGGCAATATGCACTTTAGTGAATGGCATGTAGTGCAGGTAAGACCCTGACACTCCCCCTGGTCAGGCCATGGATCGATGCAGTTCATGCAGCAGCAGGATACAGTGTGTACCTAATCTGCGCTCATTTGGTGACTGCTGCTGGGGATCTGTGGGACCCCGCTGTGTGGCATTCTCATTTATGTTTGCCTGCATGCCTGAGATATGCAGTGCATGGGCATGATGAAAAGAGACCATTATGCCTATGGATTGCACCAACATATCACTCCTATTGGAAGCTGATCGAGCACACATTAAATGACACTTATGACCATTTTCAACACCTCTTTGGCAAGCCAGCTGCATGTACCTCTTTTTGCAAGTTTTACAGGTACAAAGCAGAACATTTCTTCAATGTCTAGTCCTTTGGAAATATTTTATTATACCTACCAATCAGTTTTACCTACAGGCCATAGTACACAATTCGGCATTTCCCACCATCAAATTAGATAAAGCTTTTCTGATGTGGCACACCTATGGCCTTAAATATGTCTTCCAACTTGTCACATCAATGGGGATTATGCCGTTTCTGATTCTAGAAGCCTCATTTCATATTCCATCAACAGATTTTTACAAATACTTAAAACTATGCTCCTACATACAGATTATGGAAGATATATTGACCAGTGTAGCTGAAAATTACCCACAATCCTCCATCTCTTTAAATCCTACTTGCTGGATAACACCGGGACACACCTTATTAGTCAGTTATATAAAGCCCCAAAAGCTACCTCTACCACATCCACTGACTCCATCATACTTTTGTGGAATATGGAACTGGGCACCACTCACTTGATAGAGCAATGACACAAATACACCACCTAGCTCACAGAACCATGGCTGCCTCTTATTGGAAGGAATATGCTTGAAAGTGCCACCTTCAATTCTTCTGCACCTCAGTGGTGATCGTTATATTCATAGGCCCTCACACTGGCTGTTGCTGGCATAATTGCAGCACTACACAGGCCGATCAATCACATATACTTTGGAGATCCATACTAATTCCCAACATTGGCCATACCCAACCCATCACTCTTACTGGCAGACAATGATTCATGAGACTGAGGGCATCTTTGTCTCAATATGATTACCCCCTCCATAATCCTGGCAGCCATTCTTCCAGATCAGTGCACATTCAGTAAATCTTCTATAAAGCTCACCATTTTATCAATTCTAGTGGCCAAAAAAGCTATTACCAGATTCTGGCGCGCCGAGAAAATCTCCACGTTTGTTTTATTTATTTATTTCGGTTTTCAGAGAATAACCTTTGAGCAAAATGCACTTTTTCAAAGGTTCCACATCAGAAGACATACATGCCAAAAACAAACAGGAAGTAAGAATGATAATTATCACAGTTCACAAACATGAATTTACATTGTAATAACACCATTGGTTCCTTTACATAGGAGAAAAATAATCAGGTACAGGGAGAACCATTTACAATAACAATTTGTAGAGGAATCATTTCAACAGAATTAAAAATATGAAACACTTGCAAAATAAATTATAACCAGGAAAACACTCTAAGAGCTGGGAACAACTAGGGCAATGGAGGAGCAGCCCAAATGCAGGCTTAGCCAAGTTTTCCGGAGGGAAGGAAAGAGGAGATTAGGGCTATGGAAGTGAGGGGACAGTGAGAGAAGGCAGGGCCAAAAAACTCAGAGAGGTTTTGAGTTTGGGACCCTATAGGGCTGCTATAAAAGATAAGTGCTTGGACTGACAGTGGGAGAGAGTTAAACTAAATGCAAAGGCAGAGAGAGAGGACTGGGAGGGGAGGAAAAGGCAAGGGGCCAACCTCACCATCCTTCAAAGAGGAGGCCAATGGTGCGAGGGTCAGTGCTACCGGGTTACCTGCATACACAGGCACCATTACCAGCAAGGTGAAGCTTTAATTCCAATTTAAAAGAAGGAAGGCTGTTAGTATTAATTATGTAGTATGGGATCCCATTTAGCCAGGGGGGGGCCCTATATGCAAAGGACCTTTCACCAAAAGAAGTTTTCCAGAATGGGATGGCTAGTGAGCCCCTAGTTGACCCCTGGGTTGAATAGGTAGAGTGACTAGCATGCAGCATCTGTTTGAGGTGAGGAGTGGCTTTATTGAGTAGTACAGTATTTTCTTGCCCAGGAAGCACTTCTGATATTTTATTCCGTTAGTGAGATTGAGCCAGTTTGTTTGTTCATAGAGTGTACATGAGTGTGTTAGGTTGTCTGCCCCCAAAGTGAGTCAACAAGCCTTATTAAGGGCTGTAATTACCCGCTTCAGTGCTGTGTCTGAGGCTGACTCATAAACTACCAAGCCATAGTCAATTATTGACAGGATGGAGATTGAGACTGTAAGATGGAGGGTGGCAGGTATAAGTTTGTACTGGTACAAGATACTAAGTTTGATATTTACCACTTTTACAACCTTATCTATGTGCTTAGCATAAGAAAGGTGTCATCAATGATGACCCCGAGGTACTTGAAGGCGTGTATCTGTTCTAATGGTGTGGCCTTCTTGGTAATTATTCTCAAAACTGGCTAAGTTTTCTTATTCTGGGGGCTCAAAATCAGCATCATTTTAGTTTTCTTATAGTTAAGAAGCAGCTTCTGTGAACTGAACCATTCCTCCAAGTAGAGGAAGGTGGCCTGGAGCTCCTTCTGCAGCCGATCAATCTGCAAGTCACTACTCAGAATGACCACATCATTGGCATACAGAATGATTTTGCTCTCACAGGCCTCAGGGAGTCTATTGAGAAACAAACTGAAGAGGAGAGGTCCCGAAATGGACCCTGAGGGTTGCCAAGTGCAATATCCCTGGCTGTGGAAGTCACAGTCCCAATTGTGTCAAGCTGAGAAAAATGGGAGAGGTAATCCTTAAACCACAGTACTGCATCAGTGGAAATTCCCATGTGCAGCAGTTGTTTTAGTAGTAAGGGATGGCTGATGGTGTCAAACTCCTTGGTGAGATCTATGAATATAGCTCCCACCAGTTTGCCACCATCCAAGGCCTTATGCACATAGTCAGAAAATTCAACCAGAGCAGTAGCAGTGCTATGGCTCATGTGAAAGCTGTGCTGCTGTGGGCACTGAAGATAATATTTCTGAAGATACTCAGAAACCTGATCAGCCACAATTCTCTCAAACACTTTTGAGAGAGGGGAGAGAATTGAGATTGTACGATAATTAGCTGTACTTGTGCAAACCCCACTTTTTAGGGCTGTGGGCAGAGCCTACAACTCTTCTGTCCTTGATCAGATTATAGCTCTAAAATGGCTTCTCCTGCAACTACCGTTTTAGACATTTGGATGTATTCCTTCACAGCTGCATAGTAGTGCACTCCCCCTCTGATTTTTGCTTTTTGCTGCTCTATATTAAAGACATCTGAAGGGAATGGGGATGCTACTGTATCGTGCCTCAAAACTTCTCAGGATATTAACAACAACAAAAAAATTTTAAATTGCTATTTCTATCATCTGTCCAGCTTAGTCTAATAGATGTATTCCATTTCTTCCAGCAACCTAGGGGTTAACTCATTATATGATGTCTGTAGTCTACAGTGTCAGATTACAGACACTGAACATGCAGTCTGCGAGCTATTTCATTCCTGTGGGCAAACATATGAACTGCAGGGTGGGGGGTGGTTGTAGCCCCATCACTTTTTTTGGCATGAAGGATCTTGCCCTTTAAACAAACAAACAAAAAAGTAAGCATATACTAGTGTGACAGAGTTAATTAAGTCCAACTTCCCAGGCACACATAGAACAAAAGATGTGCCTCTGTGTGTCTGCTCTTTCTGGAGTCGAAAGTGTCAAGTGGAAAGTGCTTTTAAGTGTGTGTGTGTGTGTGTGTGTGTGTGTGTGTGTGTGTGTGTGTGTGTGTGTGTGAGAGTGTATGAGAGTGTGTGTGTGTGTGTGTGTGTATAATCCTGCTTTGGGATGGGCCATGAGAGGCTGACTGCTCATCCCTTATTTAGAATTTACAATCTGAGGCTGTGCTCAAGTGAGCATTCCCTCCCATGCAGCAGAAGGTCAGTCTAAAACTAAACTACAAGGAAAAAAAATAATAGATTTATTGAAACACTGGAGAGATTACGTGACTTAATCAAATCCACCCAGTATGGAAATGGAGGGTGTGGGAATCAAACCCATGTCTGAATGCTGGATGTAAAAGGCCCATTTATAGCTCATTGCTCTAACCTCGAGGCTATACAGCCAGTCCCATAAATGGCGAACAGTTTAGACTGGGCTGTTAATATCTCAAAGGAGAACTGCCTTCAATCAACAAACATAAGTTATTGTAGAAGTAGATGTTATTTTTTAAAATACCAGTTCTCACTTTGTTACTGTTTAATCTTAACTGGCCTTTTGGTAACTTCAGTGAGTGCTTCTGATTCACACACTGCTGGAATTGACCATTTTCAAACAATATGACCATATCAAGAACTTACATTGTTGGTACAATGCATCTGTATTCTAATTTAGAATTCTTAGGTAAATGGGGACATAAACAACATCATACAATTCTTAGATGACAGTTTACAGCAGTGTGTAACCCAAAAATATCCAATGGGTTAACTAAAAGGCCAGCAGAAATGGGGCAGAAACAGAAGGCGACCCACTATATGAAAACAAGCATTTGTCAATTCCAAATGTTGTCTTGTTGGTGTTGACATTGGTAGTACAAGAGTTAGAGAGATGCATAATAGGAATGGCAGTGAAGTATAGAACCAACGTGAACCCCAGCCCATCCTGCAGATAGTGACATGCATTGGGGTGTGCCTTTGGGTCGCTGGCCATAACGCTAATGCCATTTCACTTCACCCTACCCTGCAGACTCTGACAAGTGTCGCATTGTGCCTTGGGGTCATCAGGCCTTATGCTCACCTCATTTCATAAGGAAGTATGTTGAAATGGGGGCAGCATAGGAGAATGGGGTGAACTTTGGAGTCAGAATCCAAGGCACACCTGGATGTCTGTCAGTGGCTGCATGGTGGGGGTGCAATGGCATGAGCATTACAGCCGACAGTCCAAAGTTACACCCCGATGCCTGTTAGTCTGTACAGGGTGGGATGTTATGGTTAGAAACCCTAACACCCTGGATGTTTGTTGGTATTTGCACTCCAAATTTTCAACATGGCTTTTTTTTGACCCCACCTCATGAAAGCATTTGGGACCTCTGCTTACGAACAGTGTCCCTGTGATTTTGTTAATGTGCCCCAAACATTGATTTCCCACAGTGACTGCACCATTCTGCACCACATAAAAATGACAGCAGCACCATTCATCAGGAGGTGTGAAGAGATGGCAATGTTGACAATCTGGAGTGAAAATATAAATGTTTGATGTTACGAGCGTGCATGAAAACTAGGCAACACACGCTCGTAACAGTCTGTTTTTTGGAATTCTTTCACCAGATCTTTAACAAAGGCATTTTGGGATCTCTGCTCATGAACAGTGGCAGTATGATTTTCTTAATTTGTCCCGAACGTTGTTTTCCCACAGTGACCATGCCATTGTGCGCCAGATGTGCAAAACCACATTTTGGGCAGGATGCGAAAAATGACAGCTGTACTGTTCATAAGAAGATGTGCAAAAATGGCAATGTTGAACATCTGGAGTGAAAATATTAAACATTTTTGAACTTACAACGGTGCATGGACACTGCGCAATGCACGCTCGTAACATGGTCATTTTTAGGAATTTTTTTGACCAGCTGTTTAACATAGGTATTTTGGGACTTCTGCTCATGAACAGTGTTACAGTGATTTTCTTACTGTGTCCCAAACATTATTTTCCTACAGTGACTGTGCCACTGTGCACCGGATGTACTAAAACATATTTCGGGCAGGATGTGGAAAATGAAGCTGTACTGGTCATAAGGAGGTGTGAAATTGGCAATGTTGAAAATCTGGAGTAAAAATATTAATAATTCTCGAAGTTACAAGCATGCGTGGAAACTGCAATACACACACTTATAATATGGTCATTTTCTGGAATTTTTTCACCAAATTTTCTACATGGGCATTTTGGAACCTCTGCTCATGAACAGTGCTACTGTGGTTTTCCTACTGTGTCCTGGACATTGTTTTCCTACAGCAACTGCACCACTGTGTGTCAGATGTGAGAAAACACATTTCGGGTAGGATGTGAACAATGAAGCATACTGTTCATAAGGAGGTGTGAAAAAAATGGCAATGTTGAAAATCTGAAGAAAAAATATAAAAAAATCTCAAAGTTAAATGCGTGCCTGTAAACTGTGCAACACACACTCCTAACAGACATTTTTTGGAATTTTTTCACCAAATTTTCAGCATGGGCATTTTGGGACCTCTACTCATGAACAGTGTTACTGTGATTTTCTTACTCTGTCCTGAACATTGTTTTCCTACAGCGACTACGCCACTGTGTGCTGGATGTGTGAAAACACATTTTGGGCATGATCTGGGAACTGACAGCTGCACTGTTCATAAGGAGGTGTGAAAAAATGCAATGTTGAAAATCTGGAGCAAAAATATTACAAATTCTTGAAGTTACAATCGTGGGAGGGAACTTCGCAATACACGCTCATAACAAGGTAATTTTTTGGAATTTTTTCGCCAAATTTGCAACATAGGCTTTTTTGGGAGCCACCTCATGAACAGTGACACTGTCATTTCATTACTCTGTCCCAAAAGTTGATTTCATGCAGTGACCACGAAATCACCTTTCTAGATTGAATAACACCATGACAGTGCCTGAATTCATGAGGAGGGGTCCCAGTAACCCCTTGTTGAAAATCTAGTACCAAAATTCCCCAAAATACCCGAGATATGCACCAAAGTTGAAAAAAATTCTATTTATGCCATTATACAGCTTACCGGCATTTCTTCAGTTCGCGGTCGGCTTTGAAGAGTGCAGACGTGTTCCCAGTCCACCGAAGATCATCGTGCTGGGCTCCATAGGTAAGTATGGGGTGAGGGGGGGTTTGGGGAGGTGGGGTGTGCAGAAGGTGGTTGCGGGTTGGGATGGGGGCTGCCAACAGCCAGCGAGGGACCATTTCCTTTGTTTCAGGTAAAAATAAAATCACTGCGGACCATTTTCTTTTTTTTTTACAGGTTATGGCTACACTGGGGTGGGCTCCCAGTGTGGCACATTGGTTGGGGGGGTCATGTCACCTACACTGGGGTGGGCTCCCAGTGTGGGCACAGCACACATTCCGGGGCAGCGCCAGAAAAATGGAAGGGGGTTAACATGCTGACAGGGGGATTGGGTACCCCCATCAGCAAGGATGTCTGCGCTTGGAGGTATGAACATCAGGAAAGGGGCACATATGCTGACAGGGGGATTGGGCACCCCCAAAGTTGGCTACATAGGTTCTGTGAGGGTGGGCGGTGGCATGATTAATGAAATGTTGCACCACACAAGGCACACCATGCAAGGAGGTGGAGCTCCCTCATTGCAGTGGCTAAAACATTTGAAGGTGGTGGCACGCTTTTGCACTGCTGTCATAGACAGCATGCAGTCTAATTTGTGCCATGGAGCCCAGCCTAAAAAAACAGTGATGCCTCTGGCCACAGCTTGACCGTGCCTCCAAAACCTGCTATTCCAAAGTTATGGCAACATGTTTCTTGTGCAGACGTAAGACAACATAACAAGCTTCTACAGGAAACATTACAGGTTCAGTGCAGTCCTCCTTTAACTAAGCTTGTAGGAAATGTCAGGCATTTCATCTAAATGGTATGGAACTCTGTTTACAGGTATTTGGAGCCATCTACAGGGAAATTCTTCCCATTGACTTGCACTAGTTTTACAGGAAAACAGAGGAATTTGGCTTCCACTGAAAATAATGTATGATTAAAGAGCACTATATGACACCAAAAAGAAAATAAGTTTGGTCATTTGGTAGCTCTTCACAGCTTTGTCAGCTCTGGTTAGAACTTGTTAGAACAGGAATTACAAGCACTAACTTCCAAGCAGTTGGTAACTGAGCCAGGGTGAGTGATTTGTTAAATATCATGGTAATTGGGGCCTGAATCGCTTCAAGTGCAACTGCAACTAGCTTTGAGTTGATGTTGTCCCTTCCAAGCCTAATTTAGCCAAGTACCTTCTATACATAGGTTCTGAACTCCCGAACCACACATGCCTGAAGTAAAAGTTAGGGTGGCTGGTATTGCCACTAGAGGTAGACTGGTCTGGCTCAGTTTTATTGAGGAAGCCAGGAGGGAGAACCGCACTTAGATCAGTAAATGCTGAATTAAAGGATTCAGAAATTGTGAGCTGATCCAGTGTGGAGATGTCAATAACATGGAGCATTGTTGGCTGCTTTCTATCGTCCTTACCCAGGAGATCCTTGATACTTTCCAAAATCTTTTACCATTTCCCCAACTACTGCAAAGCTGTTCTTTGTAGTATTTCACTTTGGTCAGTCTGGTGAGGTACAGTACGTACACTTATTTCTAACAGCCCTATATTTTTGGTAGTCAGCAGGGTTGCCAGAGTTCCTTGCCATGCTGCACAGAGTATCTCATTCCTTATACTGGTGCAGGATGTCACGGGTGATCAACCCATTAGAGGATCCTCTGATTTTCCTTTTCCTCATAGGGACGAAGATATCATAGTTCTGAAATAACTTGTCAGTGAAAGATTTCAGGGCCTGATCAATGTACTGGAGTCAATTTAATGGGGACCAGTCAACTTCTGCTCAGACTGACTTGAAAGCATGGGTATAACCTCTCTTAATAACATGGCTGTGGATAGTGATGGGAGGAACCTTTTCGTCTTTGTTCACCCATAATCACATGACAGGTGAATGATCACTTAGGCAGTCCGGGAAGCACTGAGATGTTTTTGATCCTGGAAGGACAGGTGCAGAGGATCCAGTCAAGTCATGTGCCTTGGCCAGACTTACGGGTCAATCTAGTATATTTGGTTACCATTTGTGTTAGATAGACACTAGCAACCTGGTCTTTTCATGTGGTGGACTCCTTACTGAACCAATCAATATTGAACTCACAATAATGATGATTTCTTCAGAGCTTCTCTTGCCTTTTGAGATCTCTGCAAGGACAGTGCCAAGTCCTGACTCACCGCACTAGTGGACTACTCATCCCACTTCGAGACAGTATAGCGTAGTGGTTAACGGCACTGAGCTGCAAACCTGGGAGACCTTGGTTTGAATCCTGTCAGCTCCCACTTGCACACTGTGTGACCCTGAGCAAGTCACTTAACTTCCTTGTGCTCCCAGGTCACACCCGGAAACAAGCTGAGGCTTAGTGTGCCTTTCCTGGTTAAACAATCCCCCCATAGAATGGATTGGACAATGAGCATGCAGTTGGTTCAGTCTTCATCGACTTACGAAGGCCTTTGACTCTGTATATCACAACCTCCTCCTTAAGCTGCCTTCTATCCACAGGTCTGTCCCCTGAGACAGTAAATTGGTTTGGCAGCTACCTCACCAACAGGACCCAATGAGTCAAAATAGGTGATACCCTATCTGCAGCTAATGAGGTGATCCTTGGGGTCCCGCAGGGGTCAATCCTTGGTCCTCTACTCTTTAGCATTTTCATCAACTCTGCCCCTACAGCATGCTCAGCAAGCACAGTTCTCTATGTTGATGACACAGTAATATCAGTCAGTGGTAAAGACCTCCACTCCATCACAACAGATCTCCAAAGCAGCTTCCTTAAACTTGAATCGTGGTTCACAGAAAACAAACTACTGTTAAACATCAGCAAAACTAAGAGTATGTTCTTCACCACCTCCCAAAGCAAAAAGAAATACCTGCCACTGCTGATACATAACCACAAGGGTGAGTTTCTAGACCAAGTCACCAAGTTCAAATATCTTGGCATCACATTTGATGACACCCTCACCTTCTCAAGCCACATAGACTCAGTTACCAAGACCGTAAATGCAAAGCTGGGTGTGCTTTACCATCATAGACACTCAATGACTCCTGATGCTCTCAAACTAGCCACTAGTAGCTCAATACTGTCTACCATAGACTATGGATTGCCTATTTATGGTGCGGGCACAAAAACAGCCCTAAACAGGATCAGCACACTCCTCAAATAAAGTCTGCCTCCTCACTGTGGGGGCTGCCGTTGAAACCCATACCTGCATGCTCTACAAAGACACTGGGTGGCTCCCACTCAGCCTTAGTGGGCAAAATCAAACCTGTCTTCTTCTAAAAAAGGTGCTGCTGGGTCTGTCGTCTTCCACACTGGGAGGCCACTTTAGGCTGGCTGTCCCTACAAAATTGACCCGAAGTACAGCCACTGACAGGATGATGATTCCCTTCAAACGGACGAAACTTGCCCAAAACTCCATCCTGTATCAGGGACTGAAGTGGTACAATGAACAACCCACTGACCTTTCTGAGACACCCAAGATTAATACTTTCAGAACTGCACTCAGAACCTTCCTTGTCTCAAAAATGACCTGTACCTGCAGGTGCTAATGTGGTAATAACTCAGCCGACAGTCTCCCAGTAACTATCCTTTTCCTCAATTATCACTCCACTGAATATCACCTTCCCTGGGCCCCCCCCCCCTTATGCTATCCCCTTCTAACTAATGATGTCTCCTCATGGCTAAACACTCCTCCCCTCCTCTGATGATGCCACCTTCTGGCTGACCCTCCCCACCCCTTCTCTTTCCTTGAATCAAGCTTGTGTAATTAAGTACTAAATTGGATGTGTAAAACCTCAGACTTGTTCTGTTACTGGTTGTGTATATGATTCAATGTTCCTTTTACTGTTAACTCTGTATTTTCTACTGTTATGTCTGTTTTTAACAATTGATATGGAACCTTTGACAATGAGTCCTTGACTCAAAAGTATTAATCCCAAACTGAAATAAATAAATAAATAAATAAAGTCCCAGTTTTGCTTTACCAGGTGGCAGATAAACAGAGGTGATAGAGACTTGTTATGTCTCTCGATGAGGAGATCGACTGCTAGCAACTAAAAGTCACCAGTGATGCTGGAGATAGGCAGCAAATTCCCCTGGATAGTTTCCCTTACATAAATTGAACAGCCACCACCTCTTTTCCCTGTACAATCAAGCCTATAGGTGCCATAGCCCTGCAAGGCTATTGAGTTATCATTGGTCTTAGAGGTAAGCTATGTTTCCATCAGGCATATAATGTCAGGACCGTGTACTACCTGGAGGGAGCTCACATTTGACCTATACAGACTGAAGAGGATGTATGCCAGGGTTATGAATTGGATCCCTTCTTTCTATATCAAATGGAGGAAATGGGAATTATACCAATTAGACCATTACTCAGACTTTGTTCCATAACACCAGGTCTACCTCCCTTCATCTGCTTTTCTTTTCCTGCTCTTATTTCTTCTCTGTGCATAACTTTCTGGCCCCATATGGGGCCGAACAATCTCTGACACCCAAACTACTTTTTTTGCCTTTCTCTTTCCTCCTCTTAACAGATTCAGATATTTCATCCCGATTGTATACAGGTACAGGATGACAATACATATATTAAGTTTTGACCCTAAGTTCAAAGTAATGGGGTTCCAGCAGTAACTCGACTCAGAAGAACATCCCTGTACTGCAAAAAAGACTTGTTTCAAACCTCACCATGAAACCTTCTACATTAGTCATGTAATACAGGTACTGTATATCACAATGTACTGTTTATTTTATATGTATTGTATGTAAATTATTCCGCCTATATGCTCTGAGTGAGCACATGTTAAGTATTCTTATTTTATGCTTTAAACTGAGCTATTGTTTAATAAGTAATGGAATCTGGACCAATTCCATGTTAAACTTAATAAAAACTCTTAAGAAAAAAAGAAACAAGAGAATTTGATGACAGATAAGGAACACTTGGTCAACCAGTCTGCCTATTCTTCCCTACCTACACTATTACCACAGACCGTACCCAATCTACAGCTCTTTCTCCCTCTCCCTTCCTTTCCAATATGATTCCATGATGTTTATTCCATGCATTCTTGAACTCCACAACTGTTTTCATCCCCACCACTTCTGCTGGAACTTTGTTCCTAGAATCCACTGCTCTTTCTGTGAAGAAGTACTTCCTCACATCTCTCCTGAATCTGTTTCCCTCCAGCTTCAAGGCATGTCCCTTTGTTCTTGAGAACTTTTTTCTTCTGAAAAATACTCTCCTCCTTTACTCTTTACCCTGGTGAGGTATTTAAAGGTCTCTATCATACCCCCCCCTCTCTTCCAGGGTATACATTTTGAGGTCCATTAATCTCTCCTCATAGGGCTTTTGATGCAGACCCTGCATTATTTTAGTTGGCCTCCTGGGGACTGCCTGCATGATGTCTATGCCCTTCCAGAGATGTAGTATATAGAACATGACGCAGTAGTCAAGGTTGGATCTTATCAGTGATCTGAACAGAGTCAACACTGCCTCCCTCTTTCTGCTGGTGATACTCCTCCCTATGCACTACTACATCCCACTAGCCGTCATGACTGCCTTGTTACGCTTCCTGGCCACATCTAGGTCATCTGATATAATTACCCCCTAGTTGTTCTCATGCTTGGTGGTCATCAGTACAACTCTACCCATTATGTGCTGTGCCCTTGGGTTTCTGTGCACTTAGTGCATTATTTTGCACTTTTTTGCACTGAAACGAAGCTGTCATATTATTGATACTAGTCTACTTTTATCAGGCTTCTGCTTATTCCCCCCACCCACCCCAAAGTGTCCACCATATTGAAGGTGTTGGTGTCATACTGTATGTAAAGAAGCAGACCTTTGCATCCAGCTTCTCTACATTGTCACTTATAAAAAAATTAAAGTGGACCGGCCCCAGCACTGGTCCCTGAGGCACCCCACTAGTCACCGTCCCCTCCTCTGAGAGGACTATGTTTACCACCACCCTCTGTCACCTTTCTCCTAACCAATTTCCTATCCAGTTTACCACCTTTGGACCCACTCCAAAGCTACTCAGCTTGTTTACTAGTCTCCTATATGGCATGGTGTTGGAAGTCATACAGAAATCTAGTTAGGTCACATCCACTACTCTGCCCTGATCTAAATCCTATTTCACCCAGTCAAAGAAATCAATCAGATTAATTTGACAAGATCGCCACCATGTGAACCCAGCTGCATCATGTCTTGTAAACCACCAGATTCAAGATATTCTACAATCCTTTCCTTCAGCAGTGATTCCATTAACTTTTCTACCACCGATGTCTGGCTGACTGAACAGGATGACTGGCCTATAATTGCCAGCTTCCTCCCTGCTACCACTTTTGTGCAGTAGGACTACATCCACCATCCCCCAGTCTCCGTAACCACTCCTGTTTCCAGTGAGATGTTAAATAGAGCTGCCAGAGGTGCAGCCAGTATTTCACTGAGTTCACTCGGTAGCCTTGGATGCTCCCCATCTGGTCCCATTGCTTTGACCACCTTCAGAATACGAAGTCCTTTCAGGACTCCCTCCCCAAAAAAAGGACTAGTGTCCACCTCTCTCCCTCCAAAGTTTCTGTTACTTTTTTGTGGCCCCTCCCCTTCTTTTTCCTCTGGGAACACTGAACAAAAGTATTTGTTCTGGATGTCTGCCTTTCCCTTGTCTCCCTCTGCACAGTTTCCTCACCAACTTTTTTGGGGGGAAATCAAAGTTTATTAAAGACGTTTTATATTGTAATACATACACATATACATGTTAAGTAGGCCACTAACAAATCTGCCTATACAGTAACATAAATTAAAGAAAGGAAAGAGAAAGAAGGTAGGAAAAAACAGAAAGAAAGAAGATAAGAGAGAGAAAGGTATTGTACCAACATAATAAACAGTTCATTCTTAACTTAGCGTTGTAATAAACACAGGAAGAAATAATCCCCCTCAAAGAGAAGAAGGAGTGAAGAACCTTTATTTGCCCATACATAAAGGGTATAATGAAAGGGGTGGGTACATCAATCCAGCCATTAAAGAAGATGTCTGGACCATGCCCAGAACTCTACACCCTCAAGCATATTTAGCAAACAATTCAGTCACAACTCTCTTTTCCTTAGAGGCCATGAAATGTAGGAAAGGTAGCCATCTCCCTTTAAATCTGTTTACGAAGAGTCTCAACTTGGCTGTCAGGTATTCCATTTCTAGGATTCTTGTGCAGATATCATACCAAGACATCATAGTGGGCCTATTAAGGGTTAGCCAACACCGGGTAATTGCCTTGAGAGCAGCCACCTCTAAAATTAAATATAGATAACTTCGAGCTTTGTACATATGTGAAGGTGGAGGCAGTCCTAAAAGCTAATGTTGTGGGGCCTCTGGTTAATAGGACCCAAAGATCCCAACTACCATGTCTCAAGTGTCTCTCCAGAAATCCTTAATGGCATTGCAGCCCCCAAAAATATGTGAATAGGACCCTACCGACTGGCAGTTTCTCCAACAGAGATCTGAAGGGTATTTCCCATAATGCTTTGTGGTTATAGAGGGTCTAAAATACCTGACTGCCACCCTCCAATGGAATTGTCTCCAAAGAAGGGATGCTGTAGTGCTATGGATACCTTTCCAAATACATCCCCACTCCCTGTCTGAGAGGAAGAGTCCCATTTCCGTGTCCCAAGACTTTTTAATCACTACCATTTGGTCTGCTTCTGTGTTATTCATACAGTGTACTAGCTATCTCCTAAAACTGAATGTGGACAAAGCAATGGGGCCTGATGGGATTCATACGAGAATTCTAAAAGAACTAAGGGTAGAACTAGTGACACCACTGACTACACTCTTTAACAAATCATGGGAGGATTGGGTGGTACCTGAGGACTGGAGGAGGGCAGATGTGATTCCCCTTCACAAAAGTGGGAGCAGGGCAGAAGCAGGAAACTATAGACCTGTTATTTTAACCTCAGTGATAGGGAAAATGATGGAATCACTTCTGAAGGAAAGAATTGTCGAGTACCTAGAGGCCAGAGGGGCACAGGACCCAAGGCAGCATGGATTCACAGTGGGAAGGTCATGCCAGACGAATCTAATAGATTTCTTTGACTGGGTGACCAAAGTAGTAGATCAGGGAGGGGCTGCGGACATGGCCTACCTAGACTTTAGCAAGGCATTTGACTTAGTCCCACACAAAAGATTAATATACAAGTTAGCCAGCCTGGAAGTGGGTCCCAAGATGATAGCCTGGGTAAAGAATTGGCTGGAGAATAGGACACAGAGGTTAATAGTAAATGGAGTCCACTCTGAAGAAAGGGGGGTTACTAGTGGGGTACCTCAGGGTTCAGTATTAGGACCGGTTTTCTTCAATGTCTTTATAAGCAACATTGCAGAGGGATTGGAAGGAAAAGTATGTCTCTTTGCAGATGACACAAAGATCTGCAACAGAGTTGATGCACAAGGTGGGGTGGAAAGGATAAGAAGGGATTTGGCAAGGTTAGAGGAATGGTTAAATGTATGGCAGCTTAGATTCAATGCTAAGAAGTGCAATGTAATGCACCAGGGAAACAAAAACCCAGGGGAAGAGTACACAATGGGGGGTGAGATACTAAAAACAACAAAAATGGAAAGGGACCTGGGTGTAGTCATATCAGATGACTTAAAAGTGGGCAAACAATGTGAGAGGGCAGTAAGGAGGGCTGGGGGGATACTGGGATGCATAGGGAGAGGCATCACAAGTAGAAAACAGGAAGTTGTTATCCCTGTTTTCAGACAGCTGGTGAGACCCCATCTGGAGTACTGTGTGCAGTTCTGGAGATCCAATCTCCGCAAGTACATAGACAAGATGGAAGCTGTCTAGAGGAGGGCAACTAAAATGGTGCAGGGTCTGCACCAGAAGACATATGAAGAGAGATTACAGGAGCTTAATATGTATAGCCTCAAGGAAAGGAGGGAGAGGGGGGACATGATAGAAACTTTCAAGTACCTCAAAGGAATCAACAAAGTCCAAGAGGGTAGCATCTTTCAAAAAAAGAGGTGTGCAAGAACAAGGGGGTACAATTTGAAGATGAGGGGGTGGCTCAGAGCTAATGTAAGGAAGTATTTTTTCACAGAGAAGGTTGTGGATGCATGGAACGGCCTTCCGGAGGAGGTTGTGGAGTCAAAAACAGTGGTTGAATTCAAGCATGCATGGGACAGTCATAAGGCAATTCTAGGGGGTTGGGGTAGAAAGAAGTAGGCTGCTGGTTAACTAGGATCTGCAGCTTATCCATTAGGTAGGGAAATGGGCAGACTGGGTGGGCCAAGCGGTCCTTATCTGCCATCAAATTCTATGTTTAGACATCACTTTCTGCTGAGAAGGAGATAAAATCAGGGACACCATAAACTTTTGTAAGCAATTCTCCACCCCCACCATCCCCTATCCATTGATCAATCTTTCCCACCATAATATAGTGCCTCAATTGCAGACAGTGAAAAAAATCCATTTGTAGGAGGTTAAAGTCTGCTTTTAGTTGTTGAAACATTTTCAAGAAGTTCACCAAGAAACACTGACCTAAGGTCTTCAGACCGCTCCTATCCCAATGACAAAAGGCTGTGTCCCACCTAAGAGGGGCAACATTCCCACAACTTAATATTCTTGTAGAGGGGCTGAGGGACAAGGGAACACCCAGTCTCAGACACATGTCCCTGCAGATTTGATCAATTACCCTTGTCAGGGGATTCCTGAACTCTAACAGTCATAATCTGGGGAGATCTAGGAAGAGAAGGTCAGAGATATCAATTAGTGGTGAGAAGGCAGATTCAACCTCTATTCACTGGGGGAGGGGGGAATCCTGTGTTAAGATGACAAGGCCCTGCAGCTGAGCTGCCCAGAAGTATTTTTGCAAATCTGGCAGGCCTACCCACCCCCTTTATCTTTGGGGACAATAATACCTTCATTAAATCTGGGTCTTTTACCCAACCAAATGAATTTAGAAAGCGTGGACTGTAGCTCTTTCCAAAAATGCCTTATGGGGCTTGAGAGGGAGAGCACTTAGTATAAATAGAAATCGGGGAGAATGTTCATTCAAATACTTTCTGCTCTGCCTGAGAGGGAGAGTGGGAGTTCCCTCCACCTATTGCAATCTGCCCTTACTTCTTGAAGTAATCTCAGGTGACTCATGGAATACAGATCTCTTATATCCCTGGGAATCCAAATTCCCAAATACCTAAATCCATGCTGCACCATTAAATTGAAGCTGAATCCG
This sequence comes from Neoceratodus forsteri, assembly GCA_016271365.2. Taxonomy (NCBI): domain Eukaryota; kingdom Metazoa; phylum Chordata; order Ceratodontiformes; family Ceratodontidae; genus Neoceratodus; species Neoceratodus forsteri. The sequence goes on along the minus strand of CM028133.1, from coordinate 741,693,375 downwards.
GCAGCACAATTTTCCCTGCACTGCCTATTGGGAGCAATTCTGATTTTCTGAGGTTCACCTTATACCCTGACAAGTCTCCAAATTCAGCCAGAATGTCAAAGATCTTGGGGACTGCCATCGCTAAGTCTGTAACATATAACAGGGTATCATCAGCATACAACAAAATTCTAACTTCCGTATCTTAAACCCAGACACCTCAAAAAGTGTCTGTTTGCCTAATAAAGGCTGCAAGGGGCTCTAAACTCAGGGCAAACAGGAGAGGGGAGAGAGGGCAGCCCTGCCTGGTACCTCTCTGAATCTCAGATATGATGTAGGTAACCCCATTCACCCGGTCCCTCCCTCTGGGCTTGGTATAAAAGTTTTGAATCCAGGTCCTGAATTTGTCTTCGAAACCAAATCCCCCCAGGACAGTGTCCAAGTACTTCCAGTCTAGATGATCAAATGCCTTTTCTGCATCTAATGAAAGGACTGCACAAAGTTGCCCCCACAGGGGGGAGTCAGCCACAGAGAGAACATTCAGTAACAGGCAGATATTATCCTGGATATGTCTACCAGGTATAAAACCTGTTTGGTCAGGGTGAACCAGATTGGGGATTTGTAGTTGACCACTAATCACTTTTGCAAAAATCTTTGCATCCAGTTTAAGCAACGAAATAGGCTGGTAACTACCGATAGTACAGCAGGCCGGATCCTTACCAGGTTTTGGCAACATGGTTATTGAGGCCTCCCCCCATGTATCAGACAAGGTGTCTGGCTCCTGTGCCACGTTGCAAACTTTAGTTACAAGAGGGGTTAATTCCTTTGTAAATCCTTTATAAAATTCCACTGTGAAGCCATCTGGGCTGGGTGTCTTGCACAATTTTAAGAACTTAACACAGAGACCACCTTCCCTTCCGAAAAGGGTGTCTCCAAGGCTTCTCTCTGAGACCGAAAGAGGTTGTGAAGCTTCACCTTCTGGAGGAAATCATGGATTCTCTGAGTGTCCCTGATTTCTTTCTGCTGTGTACTGATGCTTATAAAATTTAACAAATTCAGCAGCAATCTCATTTGGCAAGCTTTTTGGGGGTGTATGCAGAGTCTCTGCTCGAATTTCTGCCACATATCTATCTGCTACCTGCTTCCTAAGTCTTCGTGCCGGCAGTTAGCCCCCCCTCTCCCCCTCTCATAATATTTCTGCCCTCTATACCTGAGCACATTTTCAATGCGTTGCAGCATCAGGTAGTCGTAAGTGCAAAATGCCTCTCTTCATTTTTCAGAACTGAAGCAGATCCGGTACGTTTATGTTCCTTCTCCAGAACTGCAATTATGGTAAGTATTTCTTGGACCTTGGCTCGGTGTTGTTTATTTCTGTGGGAAGTAAAGGCAATCGTATGTCCATGAACAACAGCCTTTAATGCATCCCATAGGAATTTAGGTTGTGAGTCTATTTATTTTCATTTAAATAATGTTTTATTACCTGTCTAATGGAGTCCATATATTGCTTGTTGTTAAGCTTGTTGGTCAAATCTCCAGTTCCCATACTTTTCTGGATCATTCTACCTGAGCCTTGCCTTAATCATTGCATGGTCAGAGATTGTATTTGGGTGGATAGAGACCTCCTGGAAGGTGTACAGTGAGTCCTTTGGAGTGTAGAATCTATCTAACCTGGATTACAAGTTTAACGATGGTGAAAAAAAAGTGCAATTCCTAGCCAGTGGGTTAAAACATCTCCAGAGGTCCACCATTCCAGACTCAACACAGTGATTCCTAAGCAGCTGGGAACAGACCTTGGAACTGGAGGTTTTAACTGAACTTATATCCCTACCCACATCTTCTACACAGTTCCAATCACCCATACATATAATCTGCCCTGGGGGTCATGTCATTAATGTGTTGAAAAGAGAGCAAAAAAACTCTCCCGAAGGCAGAGTGGGAGCATAAATTCTACCCTACTTTTAACCTTACCATCCCACCCCAGGTTTTCATCTTTTCACTTACCTATCTAAAACAATGTCTTGCCCCATTTCATTGCCTTCAGGGCTATTCTCTTTTCTGTTTGTACCATTGCGCTTTTACTACTTTCACTGTTTCTCTGTTTCCACTGAAACACCTCCAAATCCTCCTCTCTCTGCATGTGCTTTACTTTCTAAATGCTATCTTTTATCCATAACCTTTTCAGTCACCTCTTTTGAGAACCATAATGATCTGTTTTTCCTCATGTTTTTGCTTATTTTTTGATGCAGAGGTTTCTTTCTTTTACTATGATACCTTTTATCTTTGCCCATTGTTACTCCACCCCAACCAAGCCATCTCACCTACCAGGTCATTCCTCATGCATTCACCAATTTTTATGGAGTCTGCCCTCCTGAAATCCGGGACCCTTGTCATTGTGTGATTCAGTTCTACTGCCATTCTTATATAGAACCACACTGTACGGTGATCACTAGTCTCCAGCTGGCCTCCCACCTTGACATCTGCAATACTGTCTCTGTTAGTGAGTGTCAGGTGCAGCATTGCCCCATCACAAGTGAGTTCACTGACTAATTGCCTGAGGAACACCCCCCACAGAGAATCCAAAATGTCCCTGCTTCTAGTTGAATCTCTTGCTGGGAAGCTCCAATCTATATCTGGCAGGTTGAAGTCTCTCACCAGCAGCAACTCCCCCCCCTTTTCTGCCATCTTGCAAATGGCTTCCACCAGTTCATTATCTAATTCCTCCCTCTGTACTGGAGATCTGTAGATCACTCCAGTGCTAATAGTGGCTCTATTCACTGTCTCCATGGTAACCCGCAGTACCCCTGCCTCCCACTGTATTCCATGTATTTCCATTGTTTTTATGCTTTCCTTCAGATAAATCACCACATTCCCCCCCTTTCCTTCCCACCTGATCCTTCCTGAACAGAGTATAGCCTTGTATGACCATGTTCTAGTCATGATTTTCAGTGTACCATGACTCAGTAATGGCCACAATATCTATACCACAATATCTATATCAATACCTATAGGTTAACTTTGGGTGCTTACTCTCCTCTCTGTCAGTAATTCCATCACTTTCCCTGCCAGAAGGAGGATGGCTAATAACTGTAAGCCCCTTAGTCTCATTTCAGTGGTGGGGACAGTAATGGAAACACTCTTGAAAAAAAGGATGATATAATAGTTTGAATCTAATTGTCTGTGAGACCACAGACACATGGATTCATGATGGGAGGCCATACCTAACTAATCTAACAGATTTCTTTGACTGGGTAACCAGGAAAATCAATCAAGGTAGAGCAGTGGATGTGATTTTTTTTATTTTAGCAAAGTCTTTGATACAGTGCCACATAGAAGGCTGATTAGGATGTTGACCAATGTATGAGTGGGATCCACAGTGGTAAATTGGGTTAGAAACTAGTAGACAGTACAGGCTCATTGAGATCTCGGTTGGCAGACAGCTGTGAAGGAGTGAGGAGGGCCGTGCTAGTTGCCAGCCTGGGGTCTGGCTGGGGGAGCGTGGTGGGCAGTCCATCACAGGGTGAGTGAGTGTTTTTTGAAAAAGGAAGTGATTTCTAAAGATGTCAGACGGGGACTGTGAGAGTCAGAAGTTGTTGGTAATAAATGTTTTTTAAGTGAGACTTTCCTATGGCATCCTTCATATGGGTTTAGTGTGTGCTTGTGACTTTTGTATTTTATCTTGGTGAGTGGAGGGTCCACTAGACACCAAGGAAAGCTATACAGTGCCCTATATGGGCAGATTGGGGATGGATGGGGGGACCACCAGACCACCATGGTAATGTGACATCTTATGACAGGGAGGAATTGGGGATAGGGTGGAGGGAACCACTGGACTACCAGAGGGATTGTTATTATACTACAGGCATGGCAATTAGGGATTGGGGGAGGGGCCATTAGACTGCCAGGGAAACATTTTTTAAACTGTAAGGATGGTGATCAGAGAAAGGGGAGGGATCACTAGACTACCAGGGTAATTAATGTTTTTTATATGGGAATGGTGATTGGGGACATGAGAGAGACCACTACACCACCAGTGACTATGGCTGCATTGGGCAGGGGATGGAAGGGCAGTGCTAGGACACTCGAAACCCATGCAAATGAGCCCATAATGACCATGCAAATGGTCAGCTTGTGCCTTATATGCCCAATGGGCTCATTTGCATGGCTGCTTTTGTGGATATCAAATAGTGTACCAGTGCTATTCATTGTGGGGCATATCAGGGAATGCAGGTCAGGGCAGCGCTACTGCAGTTTGAGGTAGTGGCAATGGGATTACCATTGCCTCTGCATACCCCTATTCCCAGTCAGATAGTGCCTAATGCTATTTCTCTGTGAATAGCATTCTTTACCACCTGGGCACTGGAAAAGTGCAATGCAAACTTTTGTGTGGCACTGTGTGTTTTTTTGTGAATCCTGCCCCTGGTAACCCCCTGCAAGCTTACTCGTTCCCTGGCAGGGCAATTCAAAATTATCCTGTACTTTTGCCAAAAGCTGTAGCAAGGGGGCTGTCTGAAAGGTTACAGGGATATCTTTTTTCTTTAGACCAATGCAAGGCCTTTGACATTGTTTTTTATTGTTTAGGATATGTTTTACAGAGTTACAGGTTTCCTTTAATTAGTAAATTGGATCCAGTGCTTGTATCAGGATGCTGTCACCACTTCGATGGTTAATGGCTGACTTTCTTCTCCTTGCCCACTCTCCAAAGGGGTTCACCAGGAGTGTCCTCTTATTCCTGTCCTCTATATTCTCTGCTTGGACCCGCTGTTAAAAAAGATAGAACAAGACCCAGTTATCCAATCTTTACAGAACTCAGAGGAGATAATAGGACAGAAGGATATTTCCTACACAGACGATGTGTGTCTACTGGTCCAGGATGTCCCCTCTAGTCAATGGGCCTTGCCTTGGATCATTTGTTTGGTCTTTTTCCAGTGGCACTTTGAATTACACAAAATGTGTTTGGAGATCACTTGGAAGTATTCCATTATCTGCTATTCCTGTTGATGGTATTAAGCTTCAGGCTGTGCACTTAACCATCTTGGATGTAACGTTTGGTTCTGGGGATCTAGCTAAACTAAATCAGGGACATAAGCTAAATTTGGGTAAACAGAAGGTCTCAAACTGGAATAAATTGTAGCACCTGAAAAGGTCACTGGGATTATATTGGCATGATAATATCACGGATAAAATGCCAAAACTAGTTACAGCAACAAGGGCATAATACCATTGCAGAAATATGGCTACCCCGTCACTGTATGAAAAGAGAAGAAAGGGATTTGGCAGCAGTAGGTGTGACACTTTGCCAAGCCACTCCTGTGGAGAAGTGGTTAAGGCACTAGCATTTGGAGTGGAGGAGACATAGTTTGGTTCCCTGTCTGTTGGCGTCAGACTTTTGTTACATTTTTTTAACAAAGTCTAAATTTTTTTTAATAGAAGGCATTCCTCCTGAGTTTCTCCCTGTCCCTGAGGTCCACATCACGTTGGGGTTAGTTATAGTAAGTTCAAGAGTTATGGGGGGAATGGGTGGAGGAGCCCCTACAAAACAAAAATTTGTGTGTGCTGCTGCCTTGAATTTTTGCAGTGTGTTGGCACTTTTGTGGTGTCAATGTTTTCACCAACCATTGTATTTGTCCATGATGTTGTGGTTGCCGCACTGCGAGCCACAATGTTTTTGTTTGTGGTGTTATCTTCTGTAACCAAATAAATTAAGTCTTAGCAAGAAAAAGAGTTTATTTGATTAAAACTTTTTTGGTACCACGTTCTCTGTATATAAGCTGCCCCAGTTGTCTTGGAAAATGACTATTCTGAATGTCTTTTTCCAGACTCTGTCAGGCAGCAGACTCAGTCTGGTTTAGCAGAACTTTATCTTTTACCCCATTAACCATAGAGGGTTGTCTATGTTTTGGCCGATAGTTTCTTTCATTGGAATTTTCTTTTCACATAATGTAAGGCCTTTACTAATGCTCATCAAGACACTTTGGACACCTTGGGTAAAAATGTGCTGTCTCTGCCTGGTTGATGGCTTGGGAAATGGGAAAATTGAAAGCTTTACAGTCCTCAGTAGTAGTTCCCCTATATAAAGGACTTACAACATCACTGCTCACAACTTTGTGACATGCCTACAAACATTTCTCTTTAATTTTATATTAACTTCCAGATTTTGTATGCTTCAAATGTTTGCCCATGTTCCTCTGGAGACCTGCAGATGCTTATTAATGCAGCTGTCTGTATGCAGGATACCACCTAAATCTGGAAATGTGGGATATGTGATGGTTGTGCTATCATAATAAGCTTACTGTTAAATTAATCAGATGCATACACAATTGGAGGAAGGGATATGTGTGAGTCTTGATTGTAACAATCAACTGGAAACAATGGAACATCTTTATTTTGAAATTTATTTTATTGTGGGTTTCTGGAATTTGCTTTCTTCAGTACCGGCAGTATTTCGATTCAAGAGGACGGACTACAAGACTTTTGTTAAAGTTCTTCACTGGGGGAAGGGAATTCTAGCGTCCTTTATGTGCTTTTGACTCATTTTAAATTGTACCTCTTGTTAAATAGGTTTCATTTGTCTTTACAACAGAAGATGTCTACACAGTTGAACTGTCGCAAGTCATTATTGAAGCCAACAAGGCTCAGCCCCCAAAATCATGAAAATAGCTCTATCTTAGACATTATTATCACAAACCGTCCCCACAAAATTCATCATACAGCCATATTCCATAATGGTCTTAGTGATCACAATATCATAGTATGAACCAGAAACCAAGATAAGCACCCCTCTTCCTCTACATTTTTCAGCAAGTGCAGCTTCCACAAATTCAACATCAAAAACTATATCTCCGATCTAAAATATGTAAACTGGCAAGATCTCTATCTCACCAAATCAGTGGACAAAGTAGTCACCTTTCATAAAGTTACACTGACTCAGCTCACCAATAAACATGCCCATTTTATTAGATTTAGGGTCGGTAAACATTCCCATCCCTGGTTCACTCCACACCTAAAAGCTGTGCTACATAACCGCAATAAACTTTGGGCCCGTGCAAAGTACACTAAGAATGTGGCAGACTGGCAGGCATTTAGAACTGCCAGGAATGCTTGTGTTAAATTAATATGATCTACCAAAGCTAACATCTTTGTAGAATCCCTTGGAAATGCCAAAGGCAACTCAGCCAAGATATGGCAAACAATCAAGACAGTTGAAGGCCACAAAGCATCCATCCCCATCAAGTTACTCATTAATGGAGTCAAATATGTCAAGCGTGACCTCATCCTAGAAAAACTGAATTCCCATTTCACCGCTGCTGGTCTCGCATTTGATTCCTCCCCATACGCAGGACTACCATGCCTCCCACCCCAACCCCAACCACCCTTGAGTCCCCGCCTCCTCATACCTTCCAGCTTCGCCCTGTGACCTACAAACAAATAGAGGGCCACCTTAGTAAACTCGACATCAATAAAGGTAGTGGAGCAGAAGGCATCATTCCAATCTTCATCAAGCTAGGCTACTATTATCTAGCTGCACCAATGCTTCATATCCTTAATCTCTCCATCTCCTCAGCCACAGTCCCCTCCTGTTGGAAATCAGCTCATATGTTGCCCTTGTTGAAATCAGGTGACCCCTGCAACCTAAAAAATTATAGGCCCCTCTCCATCCTCCCTGTTCTGTCCAAACTGCTAGAGAAACTCATCCATCACCAACTTAAGGACCATGTTGAAAAGTTTTCACTCCTTAACCCTGCCCAGTCTGAGTTCAGACAAAAACACAGTACCACCTTCACTTTAGCTAAAGTCACCAATGACTGGCTGACCGTAAACGATTCCAAACAAGTCACAGGTGCCATATTCCTTGATCTCAGCAAGGCATTCGATACCATCAACCATAACCTCATCCTCAGTGGCCTCAGTAAACTAGGCACAGCTGACACCACACCAAAGGTTCTTGAGCTACCTTACAGGTAGAATTAAAAAAAACCAAAAAACAAAGTAAACTGTCAGGTCTCTGACTCCCTCCCATGAAACACAATGTCTCACAAGGCTTCATTTTAGGCCCTATACTATTTTCTGTTTACATTAACTTGCTAGAGTCCAATATCAGCCACTCCAAAATACATCTCTTTGCAGACGATACCATTATATATACTTCTAGACCAACCTTATCCGAAGTACATGATGTACTCCAAGCTGACTTCACACAGCTAGAATGCAACCTAATCAACTCCAAGCTACTACTCAATGTTAAAAAAACAAGGTCCCTTATTTCGCATCTAGTAGCAATTGGCCTTCCCCTTGGCACAGTGTGTCACCTGTACCCATCGTGGCTATCCTAGGTGAATCACTAGACATGGTTGATCAATTAAAATATCTTGGTGTTTGGACAGACAGCAAACTTTCTTTCAGTGTGCACATTGACTACCTTTCTAGTAAATTCTTCAGGAACAGAGTAGTCTTTCCCCCTGACATTAGACGTAGACTAGTACAGGCCACATTCCTGTCAATCCTAGAATACTGTGACATCATCTACTACTGTGCCGTTGCTTCTAACCTTCACAAGCTCTATATACTGTTCCATTGGGCTCTGTGCTTCATTATGAAAGCATGTTTCAGGACGCACCACTGCAACTTATAAAAAGAAGTCAGCTGACAACCCCTCCCCAACTGGTGGCTACTCCATTTAGGTACCTGGACTCTCAAAAGTCTACTAAACAAATTACCAACCTATATCTCCTCACTTGTTAATATTTCCCATTGCTCCTACTCCCTTAGGAAATCCACTTATATGTTCCTTAATGTACCCCGGATGCGTACTTCCCTCGGCAAGGGTGCAATTAGCTACACCATCCCATCGGCATGGAATCTCATCCAGATGTCACACAGGCCCATCAACATTGTCTCATTAAATTTCTTCAGCGCTCTGACCTACAAATTCTACTCAGTAGTGTGTCACTGCAATAGGTCCTAGCATATCATGCCAGTCTCTTGCCACTGCTATCAAGTGAGCACCCTCTGACTTCCTGTATCCTTCTCTCTAGCCTTCCTATCCAGCCTGGCCCCTGTCCTTCCTAGTCCATCCCCAACCTTATGCCCAGGACTCCTTCTAACCCTCCATCCCTGATCCCTGCCCAACTCTCTCCCTTGACCTTTCGTCCACTCACAACTTCTTGCACTTTTCCCTTGCCCCTTCAGTTGGACTCCTTCCTTGCCAAAAGTAGTAATGTATTTCTCCTTACCCACTTCCTTCCTTCCTGCACTCTCAGCCATCTTGGGAAGCTGACAGCAATCATTTACGTTCTTACTGATACTATTTTTGTCCTTAATGTGAAATGGTTCCTGTATGCTTCACTATTGATTTTCTTTTCATTGACCCTGTATGTATTTCCTACCAATTATTGTTACCTTATGGAATGTTACCACTGCTTACCTGGAAACTGGATTCTGATTTGTTTTTTTATTGTTTTTACTGACCATATATGCACTTTAATTTCTACCAATTATTATACCTGTATGCTATGTCATCACTTTTATTGTACACTGTTGTTTAGCGTTGCCCTTACAGGACCTCCTTGAAAATGAGCATGCTCAATGGAGTCTTCCTGCCAATAAACTTAAACTTAACAATTAGAAGTTTCTGACATGATTTTTTCAGAGATTCATGCAGTACACTACAATGAATTTAAATGTCCCTCTTCTACCTTATTAGTACACAAGTGGAATAATATGGATTAGACCGTAAGGCCAATCAAGTTTGTGATTTGATTGAAAGTTGTGTTTTTCTCTTTTTTATGTTGATTGTGCATATGCGCAAGAAACATATTGCGGCAGCATACCAGAATCAGGTTGTGGAGATGCGGCACTGTTGTGGCCAATGCCCCCACAGCCTTTAAAGGCTTGGCCCGCTTTCCCCAATGCCATGGCATGCTGCTGCTGACACTAGTTCAGCCAGCATGCCACCACCTTGAAGCATTTCAGCTGCAGCAATCAGGGGCCACCTCATCATTACAGCATCAGCGGAACCGTTGCAATGAAGGAGTGACCCATTATTGCTAAGCAGAACTTGTCGACTGTAATATTGTTTGTGAACATGGCTGGCAGCCTGCTGCCTGTTCACAAACAATATTAATTACCTCCCAGTGCTGAGGAGGTTCCCAATCCCTCTTGGCAGCATGCCCCCCCAACAACAGTGTTTTTGCCAATGGGGGCCCCAAACCCCATCGGCTTCAGTCCCCCTCCTACTTTGGTTGCCAATTGGTGAGCCACTGCCTATTGGCATTATACCCACAAACACCCAACACATTAGAGCCGAGGGGTGCCTAATCCCCTCGGCTTTGCACCCCATTTTGTGCCAACGGGGTGCCTAATCCCCATCAGTGCAGCTGCCCCCAAAGAAACCTCCGTTGGCATGCTGGGGCCCACCAACATGCCACATGCCCCTGTAAAAAAAAAAACTTCCCACAATGTTTTTTTTTTTTTTACCTGAAAATGAAAATGGTCCCTCACGGTCTCTCTGCCCTCCTCCCACAACCCACGCCCACCCACTGCACACCCTGTCTCCCAACACCCCCCTCATTCCATCCTTGCCTTCAGAGGCTGGCATGACTATCTTCGGTGGACTGGAAACACATCTGCACTCTTCAAAGCCGACCGTGACCTGAGGAAATGGTGGTAAGCTGTATAATGGAATAAATAGGGTTTTTTCAACTTTTATGCATATCTCAGGCATTTTTTGGAATGTTGGCACAAAATTTTCAACATGTGGTTTCTGGGACCCCTCTTCATGAATTCTGCCACTGTCATGGTGTTATTTGGCCCCAAAAGGTGATTTTGCAGTCACTGCATGGAATCACCTTTCGGGACTGATTAATGAAACAACATGCCAGGGTTCATGAGACGAGGTCTCAAAAAGTGTTTGTTGCAAATTTGGTGGGAAAAATCCCAAAAATGACTGTTTTATGAGCGTACGTTGCGGTGTTGCTATGCATGCTCGTAACTTTGCCAATTTGCAATATTTTCACTCCAGATTTTCAGCATTGTCATTTTTAGACATCTCCTTATGAAGAGTACAGCTGTCATTTTTCACATCCTGTCTAAAATGTGTTTTTGCAGTTCTGACGCAGAATAGCACGGTTGCCATGGGAAATCAGTGATCAGGACACATTAAGAAAAACACAGTGACACTGCTCACGAGCAGAGGTCCTAAAATGACTATGTTGAAACTTTGTGACAAAAGTCCATAAAATTAGTGTTTTATGATCATGCATTGCACAGGTTACATGCACGCTCGTAACTTCGAAATTTTGTAATATTTTCACTCCAGATTTTCAACATTGCCATTTTTCTGCACCTCCTTATGAACACTGCAGCTGTCATTTTTCACATCATGGCTGAAATGTGTTTTCACTCTTCTGGCGCAGAATAGTGTGGTCACAGTGGGAAATCAGTGTTTGGGTCACATTAAGAAAATCACAGTGACACTGTTCATGAGCAGAGGTCCTAAAATGCCTATGTTGAAAATTTTGTGATGAAACTCCATAAAATGACTTGTGTTACGAACGTGCATCATGCATTTTAAATGCACAGTTGTAAATTTGCAAATTAGTAATATTTTCATGCCAGATTTTCAACACTGCCATTTTTTTAAGACCTCCTTATGAACAGTACAGCTGTCATTTTTCACATCCTGCCCGAACCATGTTTTCATGCTTCTGGTGCAGAATACTGCAGTCACTGTCAGAAATCAGTATTTGGGACAGATCAGGATTGAGGGAATGAGAGAGAGGGAGTGATCAATGGAATGATCAAGCTCAAGTGAGCTGTGTCGGGACTGCTGCAGATTTCTTAGTGGGCGAGAAAAGGCACCAATGCAGACAGGAGCCCAGTACGAAAGGGCAGCCTGCAGCACAGAGAGACACAGAACAAGTAAGTGAGGGAGGGGGGAGTGAGTGAGCTCAACGGAGCTCTGTTGGGACTGTTGCAGATTTCTTTGTGGGCAGAAAAAGTCAGCAGTGCATGCAGGGACCCAGTACAAAAGGGCTGCCTGCAGCGGTGGGAGAAACAGAATGAGTGAGGGAGAGAGGGGGAGTGACCGAGCTCAATAGAGCTCTATCATGACTGCTGTGGATTTCTTTGTGGGCAGACAAAGGTGGCAATGCACAGAAGGTACAAAAGGGCAGCCTGCAGCACCAGCAGAAATGGAATGAGTGAGTGAGATAGAGTGAGTGAACGAGCTCAACGGAGCAGTGTCAGGACTGCTGCAGATTTTTTTGTGGCCAGAAAAATGTGCCAACAGAGGCAGGAGCCCAGTACAAAAGGGAAGCCTGCAGCACCAGGAAAAACAGAAAGAGCGAGTGAGGCAGGGGGAGTGAGCGACCTCAAAGGAGCTCTGTTGGAACACTTGCAGATTTCTTTGTGGGTAGAAAAAGGTGCCAATGCAGGCAGGAGCCCAGTACATAAGGGTAGGCTGCAGCACTGGGAGAAACACAATGAGCAAGTGAGAGAGGGGGAGTGATCGAGCTCAATGGAGCTCTATCATGACTGATGTGGATTTCTTTGTGGATAGAAAAAGGCGGCAATGCAGCCAGTAGCCCAGTACAAAAGGCCAGCCTGCAGCATTGGCAGAAATGGAATGAGGGAGTGAGAGAGGGGGAGTGAGTGAGTTCAACGGAGCTATGTTGGGACTGCTGCAAATTTCTTTGTGGGCAGAAAAAGCTGCACATGTAGGCAGGAGCCCAGTACAAAAGGGCAGCCTGCAGCACTGGGAGGCACAGAATGAGCGAGTGAGGGAGGGGGAATGAGTGAGCACAATGTAGCTAGTTCTGTTGTGACTGCTACAGATTTATTTGTGGACAGAAAAAGGCAGCAATACAGGCTGGAGCCCAGTACAAAAGAGCAGCCTACAGCACCAGCAGAAACAGAATGAGTGAGTGAGAGAGGGGGAGTAAGCAAGCTCAACAGAGCACAGCCTGCAGTGCAGGGAGACACAAAATGAGTGAGTGAGGGAGGGGGAGAGAGTGAGCTCAACCAGTTTTGTTGAGACTGCTGCAGATTTCGTTGTGGGCAGAAAAAATCAGCAATGCATGCTGGGGCCCAGTACAGAAGGGCAGCCTGCAGTGGCAGGAGAAAAGAATGAGCGAGTGAGGAGGGGGGGAATGAGCTCAAGCTCGACTCTAAGTGACTGCTGCGGTTCTTTGTGGGCAGAAAAAGCGGCAATGCAGGCAGGAACCCAGTACAAAAGGGCAGCCTGCAGCACCAGGAGAAACACAATGAGTGAGTGAGAGAGGGTGAGTGAGTGAGTGAGCTCAATGGAGCTCTATCATGACTGCTGCAGATTTCTTTGTGGGCAGAAAAAGGCAGCAACACAGGGAGCAGCCCAGTACAAAAGGCTAGCCTGTAATGCTGGCAGAAAAGGAATGAGCAAGTGAAAGAAAAGGAGTGAGCGAGCTCAACTGAGCTGTGTCAGGACTGCTGCAGATTTCTTTGTGGGCAGAAAAAGCTCCCAATGCAAGCAGAAGACCTGTACAAAAGGGCAGCCTGCAGAGCCGAGAGAAACACAATGAGTGAGTGAGAGAGGGTGAGTGAGTGAGTGAGCTCATCGAAGCTCTATCATGACTCCTGTGGATTTCTTAGTGGACAGAAAAAGGCAGCAATGCAGGCAGTAGCCCAGTACAAAAGGCCAGCCTGCAATGCCGGCAGAAACAGAATGAGCAAGTGAAAGAAAAGGAGTGAGTGAGCTCAACGGAGCTGTGTCGGGAATGCTGCAGATTTCTTTGTGGGCAGAAAAAGCCCTCAACGCAAGCAGGAGCCCAGTACAAAAGGGCAGACTACAGCGCCGGGAAAAAAAGAATGAACGAGTGAGAGAAGGGGAGTGAGTGAGCTAAACCGAGCTCTGTCATGACTGCTGTGGATTTTTTTGTGGGCAGAAAAAGGTGGCAACACAGGCAGGAGCCCAGCACAAAAGGGCAGCCTGCAATGCTGGCAGAAATGGAATGAGCGCGTGAGAGAGAGGGAGTAAGTGAGCTCAATGGAGCTGTGTCGGGACTGCTGCAGATTTCTTTTTGGCCAGAAAAAGCTGCCAGCAGAGGCAGGAGCCCCGTACAAAAGTGCAGCTTGCTGCACCAGGAAAAACAGAAAGAGTAAGTGAGACAGGGGGAGTGAGCAACCTCAATGGAGCTCTGTTGGAACATCTGCAGATTTCTTTGTGGGCAGAAAAAGGTGACAGTGCAGGTAGGAGCACAGTTCAAAGGGCAGGCTGCAGCTCCGGGAGAAACACAATGAGTGATTGAGAGAGGGGGAGTGAGTGAGCTCAACGGATCTCTATCATGACTGCGGCGGATTTCTTTGTGGACAGAAAAAGGCAGCAATGCAGGCAGCAGCCCAGTACAAAAGGGCAGCCTTCAGCACCAGCAGAAACGGAATGAGCGAGTGAGAGGGAGGGAGTGAGCAAGCTCAATGGAGCTCTGTTGGGACTGCTGCAGATTTCTTTGTGGGCAGAAAAAGCCACCAATGCAGGCAGGAGCCCAGTACAAAAGGGCTGCTGGCAGCACTGGGAGTCACAGAACGAATGAGTGAGAAAGGGGGAGTGAGTGAGCTTAACTCATTGCCTCCTAGAAACATCTGTAGGCATCAGCAAATCTAACTGCAGTGTGTCCCAGAACGCCTACAGAAGTCACCTACAGATCCTGTGTGCCCTAGAAACGTCTGGAGAAGTCGCTCACATGTTTAAATATTCTTGGTGAGCCAGAATTGATTAGAATTGACTGCATAGTACCATTAGAAAGGTAATGATGTGCTGAACAACTTTGCCACTGACACTTTGTGTGTATCATGTTCACTTTAGGAGTCATTCATATTTATTTATGACATTTTGTCCACATAGAACCACATAAACACTTTGTAGAAAACACACATTCTGGGTATCTCAGCCAGTATGAAATAAAAACTGAATTGAGTACAGTTGATTGCATAGAACCATTGGAAAGGCAATTTTGTGTGGAACAACTTTGTCACTAATACATTGTGTGCATCATGTATACTTTAGGAGTTATATGCATTTGTTTATGGTATGGTGTGTATGGTTCAGATTTGTCCCTCAAACCTCATCAAGTCACCTTGACTCAAATGGGGAAAAATTATGTTTAATACTACAGAAATAGCTGTTTGTTTTCCAAACAAATGATTAAAATTACATCTAATCTCTGGATGGTTAATTTGGTATTGATATGTTACATATTTCCCAACGAAAAAAGGATTATGGTGCATTTTTTAGTGGAAAAAATATTTTTGTTTTGCTGTTTCAACCAGCACAAAAATAAAACTAAATTACCTGCTATTCCTTGCATACCACCGTTGGAAAGGTAATTTTATGCTGAACAATTTTGCCACTCATACTTTGTCTATAGCACTTACGGTTTTTGTGCTATTAGCATTTGTTTGCGGCATGCCAATTATGGCTTGGTTTTGCTTAAAAAGGCCCAGGATTAACTGTTAACAGTATACAGACGACAAGTGCTGCAACTTCAGAGAGCTCCTGTGGAGGCAATGAGTTAACAGAAATCTGTTGGGACTGCTGCGGATTTCTCTGTGGGCAGAAAAGGGCAGCAATGCACACAGGTGTCCGGTACAAAAGGGCAGCCTACAGCGCCAGAAGAAACACAACAAGCGAATGAGAGAGGGTGAGTGAGTGAGTGAGTTCAATGGAGCTCTATCATGACTCCTGCAGATTTCTTTGTGGACAGAAAAAGGCGGCAATGCAGGCAGCAGCCCAGTATAATAGGCCAGCCTGCAATGCCGGCAGAAATGGCATGAGTCAGTGAGAGAGGGGGAATGAGCAAGCTCAACAGAGCTGTATCGGGACTGCTGCATTTCTTTGTGAGCAGAAAAAGCCCTCAATGCAAGCAGGAGCCCAGCACAAAAGGGCAGCCAGCAGCGCTGGGAGAAACAGAACCAGTGAGGGAGAGAGGGGGGGAGTGAGCGAGCTCAAAGGAGCTCTGTTGGAACACCTGTGGATTTCTTTGTGGGCAGAAAAAGGTGCTAATGTAGGGAGGAGCACAGTACAAAAAGGCAGGCTGCAGTGCGAAAAAACACAATGAGTGAGTGAGAGAGGGGGAGTGAGTGAGCTCAACGGAGCTCTATCATTACTGCTGCAGATTTGTTTGTAGACAGAAAAAATGGCAATGCAGGCAGCAGGCCAGTACAAAAGGCCAGCCTGCAGTGCCGGAAGAAACGGAATGAGTGAGTCGGGGGGGAGTGAGCAACCTCAATGGAGCTGTTTTGGGACTGCTGTAGATTTCTTTGTGGGCCGACAAAGTCACCAGTGCAGGCAGGAGCCCAGTACAAAAGGGAAGCCTGCAGTGCCGGGAGACACAGAACGAGCGAGTGAGGGAGAGTGAGTGAGCTCAACAGAGCTCTGTTGGGACAGCTACGGATTTCTTTGTGGGCAATAAAAGGCAGCAATGCACACAGGGGCACAGAACAAAAGGGAAGCCTGCAGTGGCAGGAGAAACAGTATAAGCAAGTGAGAGAGGGAGAAGTGAGCGAACTCAAAAGAGCTCTGTTGTGACTGCTGCAGATTTTTTGTGGGAAGAAAAAGGCAGCAATGCAGGCAGGAGCCCAGTACAAAAGGGCAGCCTGCAGCACTGGCAGAAACAGAATGAGCAAGAGTGAGAGAGAGAGAGAGAGAGAGAGAGGGAGTGAGCAAGCTCAACGGAGCGCAGCCTGCTGCATGGGGAAACACAGAATGAGCGAGTGAGGGAGGGGGAGTGAGTGAGCTCAACGGAGCTCTGCTGAGACTGCTGCAGATGTTTTTGTGGGCAGAAAAAGTCAGCAATAAATGCAGGGGCCCAGTACAAAAGGGCAGCCTGCAACACCAGGAAAAAAGAGAATAAGTGAGTGAGACAGGGGGAGTGAGTGACCTCAACGGATCTCTGTCAGAACACCTGCAGATTTTTTGTGGGCAGAAAAAGGTGCCAATGCAGGCAGGAGCACAGTACAAAAGGACAGGCTTCAGCGCTGGGAGAAACACAATGAGTGAGTGAGAGAGGGGGAGTGAGTGAGCTCAAAAGAGCTCTGTTGTTGCTGCTGCAGATTTCTTTGTGGTCAGAAAAAGGTGGCAATGCAGGCAGGAGCCCAGTACAAAAGGGCAGCCTGCAGCACTGCAGAAATGGAATGAGTGAGTGAGAGAGGGGGAGTGAGCAAGATCAGCAGAGCGCAGCCTGCATCATGGGGATACATAGAATGAGCGAGTGAGGGAGGGGGAGTGAGTCAGCTCAACGGAGCTCTGTTGAGACTGCTGCAGATTTCTTTGTGGGCAGAAAAAATCAGCAGTGCATGCAGGAACCCAGTACAAAAGGGCAGCCTGCAGTGGTGGGAGAAACGGAATGAGCGAGTAAGAGAGGGGGATTGAGCGAGCTCAACGGAGCTCTGTCAAGACTGCTGCAGATTTCTTTGTGGGCAGAAAAAGGTGGCAATGCAGGCAGGAGCCCAGTACAAAAGGGCAGCCTGCAGCACTGCAGAAATGGAATGAGCTAGTGAGAGAGGGAGAGTGAGCAAGATCAGCAGAGCGCAGCCTGCATCATGGGGATACATAGAATGAGACAGTGAGGGAGGGGGAGTGAGTCAGCTCAACGTAGCTCTGTTGAGACTGCTGCAGATTTCTTTGTGGGCAGAAAAAATCAGCAGTGCATGCAGGAACCCAGTACAAAAGGGCAGCCTGCAGCGGTGGGAGAAACGGAATGAGCGAGTAAGAGAGGGGGATTGAGCGAGCTCAACGGAGCTCTGTCAAGACTGCTGCGGATTTCTTTGTGGGCAGAAAAAGGCAGCAATGAAGGCAGGAACCCAGTACAAAAGTGGAGCCTGCAGCGCAGGCTGAAACGGAACGAGCGAGTGAGAGAAAGGGAGTAAGTGAGCTCAACGGAGCTCTGTTGAGACTGCTGCAGATTTCTTTTTGGCCAGAAAAAGCTGCCAACAGAGGCAAGAGCCCAGTACAAATGGGCAGCCTGCAGCGCCAGTAGAAACAGAATGAGCAAATGAGATGGGGGAGTGAACGACCTCAACAGAGCTCTGTCGGGACACCTGCAGATTTCTTTGTGGGCAGAAGAGGGTACCAACGCAGTCAAGAGCACAGTACAAAAGGGCAGCCTGCAGCACCCAGAAAAAAATAATGAGTGAGTGAGAGGGGTGGAGTGAGCGAGTTCAACGGAGCTCTATCGTGACACCTGCAGATTTCTTTGTGGACAGAAAAAGGTGGCCATGCAGGCAGCAGGCCAGTGCAAAAGGCCAGCCTGGAGTGCAGGCAGAAACAGAATGAGTGAGTGAGAGAGGGGGAGTGAGTGAGATTAATGGAGCAGTATAGGAACTGCTGAAGATCTCTTTGTGGGTAGAAAAAGCCCCCAATGTTAGCAGGAGACCAGTACAAAAGGGCAGCCTGCAGTGCCAGGAGAAACAGAATGAACGAGTGAGGGAAGGGCAGTGAGTGAGCTCAATGGAGCTCTGTTAGGACTGCTGCAGATTTCTTTGTGGGCAGAAGAAGGTGGCAACACAGGCAGGAGCCCAGTACAAAAGGGCAGCCTGGGGTGGTGGCAGAAACAGAATGAGCGTGTGAGAGAGGGGGAGTGAGCGAGCTCAGTGGAGCTCTGTTGGGACTGCTGCAGATTTCTTTGTGGGCAGAAGAAGGTGCCTACAGAGGCAAGGGCCCATTACAAAAGGGCAGCCTGCAGCACCGGCAGAAACGGAATGAGGGAGTGAGAGAGGGGGAGCTAGCAAGCTCAATGGAGCTCTGTGGGGACTGCTGCAGATATCTTTCTGGGCAGAAAAAGGCGCAAACAGATGCAGGAGCCCCGTACACAAGGGCAGCCTGCAGTGCCGGGAGAAACATAATGAGCGAGTGAGACAGGGGGAGTAAGCGAGCTCAACAGAGGTCTATCATGACTAGTGTGGATTTCTTTGTGGGCAGAAAATGGTGGCAATGCAGGCAGGAACCCAGTACAAAAGTGCAGCCTGCAGCGTCAGCAGAAATGGAACAAGCGAGTGAGAGAGAGGGAGTGAGCAAGCTCAACAGAGCTCTGTTGCGACTGCTGCAGATTTCATTATGGCCTGAAAAAGGTGCCAACAGAGGCAGGAGCCCAGTACAAATGGGCAGCCTGCAGCACCAGCAGAAACAGAATGAGCGAGTGAAGCAGGGGGAGTGAGCCACCTCAATGGAGCTCTGTCGGGACACCTGCAGATTTCTTTGTGGGCAGAAAAAGGCATCAACACAGTCAGCAGCCCAGTACTAAAAGCCAGCCTGCAGAACCAGCAGAAACGGAATGAGCGAGTGAGAGAGGGAGAGTGAGTGAGCTCAAAGGAGCTGTTTCGGACCGCTGCAGAAATCTTTGTGGGCAGCCTCTAGCACCGGGAGACACAGAATGAGTCAGTGAGGGAGGGGGAGTGGGTGAGCTCAATGGAGCTCTGTTGGGACTGCTGCAGATTTCTTTGGGGGCAGAAAAAGGCAGCGATTCACACAGGGGCCCAGTACAAAAGGGCAACCTGTAGTGGTGGGAGAAACATAACGAGCACGTGACAGAGGGGGAGTAAGTGAGCTCAGCAGAGCCCTATTGTGACTGCTGCAGTTTTCTTTTTGGGCAGAAAAAGGAGGCAATGCAGGCAGGAGCCCAGTACAAAAGAGCAGCCTGCAGCACCGGAAGAAAAGGAATGAGCGAGTGAGAGAGGGGGGGACTGAGCAAGCTCAATGGAGCTCTGTGGAGAATGCTACAGATACCTTTGTGGGCAGAAAAAGGTGGAGGCAGGAGCCCAGTACAAAAGGGCAGCCTGCAGCGCCAGGAGAAACATAATGAGCGAGTGAGAGAGGGGGGAATGAGCAAGCTCAACATAGCTCTATCGTGACTGCTGCGAATTTCTTTGTGGGGAGAAAAAGGTGGCAATGCAGGCAGTTACCCTGTACAAAAAGCCAGCCTTCAGTGCCAGCAGAAATGGAATGAGTGAGTGAGAGAGGGGGAGTGAGTGAGCTAAACGGAGCTGTGTCGGGACTGCTGCAGATTTCTTTGCAGGCAGAAAAAGCAGCCAACACAGGCAGGAGCGCAGTACAAAAGGGCAGGCTGCAGCACCAGGAGAAACAACAGGCAAGTGAGACAGAGGGAATGAGCGACCTCAACGGAACTCTGCTGTACACCTGAGGATTTCTTTCTGGCAGAAAAAGATGCCAACAGAGGCAGGAGCCCAATACAAAAGGGCAGCCTGCAGCACTGGAAGAAACACAACGAGCGAGTGAGAGAGGTGGAGTGACCGAGCTCAACAGAGCTCTATCGTGACTGCTGCAGATTTCTTTGTGGGCAGAAAAAGGCAGCAGCCCGGTACAAATAGAACGAGCGAGTGAGAGAGGGGAAGTGAGCGAGCTCAATGGAGCTGTGTTGTGACTGCTGCAGATTTCTTTCTGGGCAGAAAAAGCCACCCTCTCAGGCAGAAGCCCAGTACAAAAGGCCAGCCTGCAGCACTGGCAGAAATAGAATGAGTGAGTGAAAGAGGAGGAGTGAAGGAGCTCAACAGAGCTGCGTAGGGACTGCTGTAGATGTCTTTGGAGGCAGAAAAAGGTGCCAACAGAAGCAGCAGCCCAGTACAAATGGCAATCCTGCAGTGCTGGCAGAAATGGAATGAGTGACTGAGAGAGGGGGAGTGAATGAGCTCAGTGGAGCTCTGTCAGGACTGCTGCAGCTTTCTTTGTGGGCAGAAAAAGCTGGCAACGCAGTCAGAAGCCCAGTACAAAACGGCAGCCTGCAGTTCTGGGAGACACAGAACGAGCAAGTGAGGTAGGGGGAGTGAGTGAGCTCCATGGAGCTCTGTTGGGACTGCTGCGGATTTCTTTGTTGGCAGTAAAAGGCAGCATTGCACGTAGGGGCCCAGAATAAAAAGGCAGCCTGCAGCGGTGGGAGAAACAGAATGAGAGTGAGAGAGGGGGAATGAGCGAGCTCAAAAGAGCTCTGTCGTTACTGCTGTAGATTTCTTTGTGGACAGAAAAAGGTGGCAATGCAGGCAGCAGCCCAGTACAAAAGGACAGCCTGCAGTGCCAGCAGAAACGGAATGAGTGAGTGAGAGAGAGGAGGAGTGAGCAAAATCAATGGGGCTGTTTCAGGATTGCTGCAGATTTCTTTGTGAGCAGAAAAAGCCACTAGTACAGGCAGGAGCCCAGTAAAAAAGGGTAGCCTGCAGCGCCAGGAGACACAGAACGAGTGAGTGAGGGAGGGAGAGTGAGTGAGCTCAACAGAGCTCTGTTAGGACTGCTGCAGATTTCTCTGTGGGCAAAAAAAGGCAGCAATGCACGCAGGGGCTCAAAACAAAAGGGCAGCCTACAGTGCTGGGAGAATCAGAATGAGTGAGTGAGAGAGGGGGAGTGAGCAAACTCAAAAGAGCTCTGTTGTGACTGCTGCAGATTTCTTTATGGGTAGAAAAAAGTGGCAACGCAGGCAGGAGCCCAGTGTAAAAGGGCAGCCTGCAGCACTGCATAAACAGAACGAGCTAGTGAGAGAGAGGGAGTGAGCAAGCTCAATGGAGCGCAGCCTGCAGCATGGGAGACACAGAACAAGTGAGTGATGGAGGGGGAGTGAGTGAGCTCAACGGATCTCTGTTGGGACTACTGCAGATTTTTTTATGGGCAGAAAAAGTCAGCAATGCACACAGGGGACCAGTACAAAAGGGCAGCCTGCAGTGGCAGGAGAAATGGAATGAGTGAGTGAGACGGGGGAGTGAGCGAGCTCAACGGAGCTCTGTTGGGACTGTTGCAGATTTCATTTTATGGGCAGAAAAGGTCAGCAATGCCACAGGGGCCCAGTACAAAAGGGAAGCCTGCAGCACCAGGAAAAAACAGAATAAGCGAGTGAGAGGGGGAGTGAGCGACCTCAATGGATCTCAGTTGGAACATCTGCAGATTTCTTTGTGGGCAGAAAAAGGTGCCTATGCAGGCAGGAGCACAGTGCAAAACAACAGACTGCAGCGCTGGGAGAAACACAATGAGCGAGTGGGGGGGGGAGTGAGTGAGCTCGAAGGATCTGTATTGTGGCTGCTGCAGATTTCTTTTGGACAGAAAAAGGTGGCAATGCTGGCAGCTGCCCAGTACAAAAGGCCATCCTTGAGTGCCGGCAGAAATGGAATGAGTGATTGAGAGAGGGGGAGTGTGCCAGCTCAGTGGAGCTGTGTTGGGATTGCTGCAGATTTCTATGTGCCCAGAGGGAAATGGAGTGCACACTTCCATCTTGAGTCTCATTTCAGTGTTATTTCAGTCCAGACTGACAAAGCACTGCTTTTCATCAGTGCACTGTTAATACTCTGCACTGACTTTCTGCTACACTGTTGTACCACTGCTCAGTCTTTCTTATTTTTTGATGCAGACTGTAAGAGCACTGCGAATAATTATTAGATTTCATGCACACTTCTTTAGCACTGTATTTCTTTCACTAATGTTTGCTGTACACTGCAGTAGTACTGCTGAATCTTTCTTATTTTTTGATGCAGACTCTAAGAACACTGCAAATAATTATTATATTTTAATGCACACTTCTTTAGCACTGTATTTCCTTCACTAATGTTTGCTGCCTACTGGGTAGTACTGGCAACAGTTTATAATTGTTATCACACTTAACACTGTATTGTCTCAGCAATCTGGTTACCCTTACTGAATTTGTCACAATGGCATTATAGTGGGATAGCAATGGCAATACTGTGGTCAGCTGAAAAATCCACAATTGTACTACCCAGTGGTACTCTGGTATCACAGTGGTAGGTGATATATAGATTTTCCTCTGTGCATTGGTAGTGCACTGACAGAATGGTATCCCTATGACATTTTTTACCATTTTCTCTGTCTCTCACACAACACTGGTAATACAATGGTGTCAATGTAAATTTTGAGATTTTGTTGGCTCCCACAAATACTGGTACACTGGTAGCACAATGGTACTGCATTATTTTGACATTTCAGTATTTGGTACCTCTCACAGCAACCCTAGACTCATGTGGTAGCACAGTGGTACCAGTATTAATCTCATTATACTCTGTACTCTAATGCATTGTTAAGATAAATTACATTATCAACCTCATGGAGTACAGCTCTCCATTCCATATTTTTATTTGTTCACTTGTCTTTATCTTATGGTAATGGACTGTTATTGTTCACATAGACCAGAACATTCAAAGAGCATTTGCGATTGCTGAATGGGTAAGTGACTCTCAAACAACACTTTGCACCCCAAAAACAGGGTAGGATCACAAAATGATATCTTGAATAGCATAATTAGTGAGTCTCTGACCAGTTGGTGAATGGCTCTAAAAGATGTTGCCTCCCTAAACCAGGTATTATCACCTCTGCCTCCTACCCCTACCCCTTTGAGCTCCCACCATCAGTAATATCACACTTCGCCTGGTGTTTATTGGTGCTGCTGTCCATTCTGTACATCAGAAACTGCCAATACCTACCTGCCCACCAAGTCCCACTGCTCCCACCATTCATAGCCCCCACCATATGTTTACACACTCTCTCCACAGTGGCAATTGGGAGAGACACTCTGCTAACCTCTGTGACCAACTGAGGACAGAATGCCAGTTTCGCGCTCATGTGCCTACTGTATAAACAGCTGTGTACAGTTATCACATGACTGTGAACTATCATCCATTTTGTGCCCAATCAAGGAGCTGAGAGGATGGTCTGTGCCAATTGTGGAAGGGTGTCAAATATATAGTAAGCATGGGGACCAGGGAGTAGTATTTGCTGTAAGAACTAACTGGGTCATGGTGGGGACTTTGGATATACAGGGGGCAAGGGCTTTCACTCAACACACAACTGCTGACTCTATCAGGCCCTGTGCTGACTTCGCCCATCAGCCCAACGGACCTATCTCCTGGCCAGCACAGTCAATAAGGCCATCCAAAACTGAGCTACCTCTCCACAGTCCCACCTCCTTTGGCCAAAGTGTTTGTTCGAGAGCTCTGCCTCACTGCTGGCCCCATGCTTGAGTGCCCCCTAGTCTCCATCTGTATGGGTAAATGTGCATTCTCAGCTGCAGCCCCTTTCCTTTGGAACAACCTGCCCACTCCACTTAGCACCACTGACTCTCCAGGACTCTTCCACTCTCTCCTTGGATCTCACCTTCTGTCCTCCACTCCTTGCTCCTGCCCTCCCAACTTATTATCATACCTCTACTTCCTTTCCCTCCTTTTTCTTCTTGGTCCATACCTACACTGCCATGATGCACTTTTTCCTTCACTCATCTCAGATCATGCCCAATTTGTATTACAACTTGGCTACTACTGTACCTGCTATTGTCATAAATGTTATGTATCCATTGTGCTGCAAGTTTATATATATCTTCATATAAATATCCCGTATATTTTTATTACTGTCTATTATATGCCTTGTTCCAGCCTCCTTTGTACTTGCTTGTATTCCTGTGCCATCCTCAATGGCCCAGGTCATGCCTGAAAATGGTTCTCAGGACAGTGCACCTACTTGGTAAACAAATGAATGAATAAATAAATAAATGGGAACCACTGGACATCAGGGATAGCAACAATCTACTGTATACCTGCGGGGTGATTTTAGGAAGGGGTAGGACTGGAGAACAGGTAAATTAAGAACCTGGACCTGTGGGATAATTAGGGGAGGGGGGCCCAATGCAGACTATTTCCCAGGAGGGTGCTTTGGTGTTGTAACTCCTAGAATACGTTATGCCTGGTGCTGTAATGTAGCCTGTGCTGTAATCGGCATCAGCAACATGGCTGTCACACCAGCATGGGTGAACCCTTTCTCCACACCCTCCTGAGTGTCCACCCTATAACAGGTTTTGGTGACATTTGCAAAAAGACATACCCTCCCATTCAGTTCTTCTGCAATTTCACTTTTGAAGATATTGAAGTGGCCCACTCCTAGTGCTGAGACTCACCCCGCACCATGCCTTTAACCAACTGCTGAAAGCCGGTCTGGAGAGTACTATCTTCTCCCCAGATGCATATAGGAACCTTTTGGCAAAAGCCACCATGCATGCTTGAGGACCCTCCCCATCCCTGAAATTTCCCTGCACTACCCCTACCCCATCCCTTGCTAGGTCATTTGTCCCCAGGTGGACAATGACATCTACCTCCCTCTCATCTCCTGCTGCCTAATGATCCACTGTATCTGCTCTCATCCCTCCAAGCCAAAGTACCTCTCAGGTATCTTACCTTCCTCTCCTTTACCCTACCCTGCTCGCAAGTCTATCCCCCTTATTAAGTCTCCCACCAGAAGTTGCTTCCTACTCAGCTGGGGCCTCTTCTTCCCTCCTTGTAACTGTGGAATGGTCCATGGACAGTGCTTTCTTTGGGAAGGTTTCTCCAGGGGCTGAAAGGGTGGTTCAACTGCAGGGAGAGTGGTTGGCTGGGCAGGGCCCATTTCAGGTGCAGGGAGAGTAGTTAGTAAACAAAGCAGGTGAACTGGAACTCTGGTGAGGGCTACAATAGGTCTTTTACTGGAGAAGCCACAGGTCAGGGAACTACAGCTGAAGAGAACATGGGGAACAGGCAGGCATCGGAAAATGATGCATGGGGGCAGCGGACTGACGTGCACTCATGACGGCATGCATGGGAACTACAGATGCCAGGATGCCAGTGCTGGGGGGTGCAAAGGCCAGCTTAGGTAGGTGGACACTGATCTGTAGGTAGAGTGCAAAACACACAGGGACCCTTGCATGCTGGACAGCAGGGAAGTATACCATGGAGCATAACCACACTGCAGCACAGTACCTGATGGGTGCCCAGGACACTGTGAACACAGAACTTGAATGTGACCATGGTGCACAGCACGACCATGAGGCACTGGGACTGTGGGCAGACAGTGGCACTACAGTACTGGTACAAACCACCCACAGACAAGTAGCAGCTGCCACAGGTGTGGCCCATGGAGTGTGATGTGCAAATAAAATGCAATCACACCCGCATGCCTGAGCTGGAACCAAAGCCGGACAATGTAGCACAGTCCTCTGGCACATTGGAGGACAGCGTAGAAGCCATGGAGGGGCCAGGGTACTCAACTGCAACCCCAACAACAGGGACAATCTGTGAGGTGGTACCATCCAGGAAGGGAAAGTCCAGTCTGAATGTGAATGGATACCTCCTGGTCCATGAATGGACATGCAATGAGACAGTGTACTGTTTTTTTATCATATCATATTTTTCACCTGCCCACTCTGGCTTGGAGCATCCAGCCACCAGCTCCATCCATCTGGAGAGCTGGGTAGTTCAAACAGCACCCAGGAGGATCAGAAATGGCCATCATGCCATCCTGCTGGAGGGCTCCCCCTCTGCCTCTACCAGCCAGGGCAGCCCCTGACCCTCCTCAACAGGACTCCACCAAAGTCCTCTGGGTGGCTTGGAGCACAGCCGTCAAGCTACAAGGTCATGCCCAGCTATTTTTCTTCGATTGGCCCCAGTAGCATGGACTTGCAATGACATCCAGGCACAACATGCCGACATCTGCCTTGCTCCCCATCTAGTGTCACCAACACTAGTAGTGCCCCAAGGCATCCCCAGGGAGCTGCTACAGCATGGTGAAATTCCCCAGTCCACCCCAGGACTGGGAGAGCAGTCTATGGATGTTTGATCCCAGTCCTCCCCTGCTGACCCCCGACAACCCGGGCTCAATCCTGAGCCAGGGTCACTGGCGTGGCACAAGGTGTGGCATCCAGCACCTCAACCCTCAGCACCACCGGGCCAGCCTGAGACAGTGTAATGGTGCTGCCAGCATCATAAATTCAAGTTCTGCCTCGGCCAGGTCATCACACTGCTCCAGGATGGCCAGCACCACCTAAAGAAAAAGAATGAGCACAATCATGCTCTGGAGGTGACAGATGCTCTACCAGCACAGGTGCTGCCTGGCATCAAGTAGAAGGCACACAGCACCATGGCTAGCCCCACATAGCTACTGTAGAGTGAGGCAACTGCGATGACCACTGAGCTGTGGCAACAGTTGCCAAGCAAGAGGGCTCTGCTGCAGACTGTGAACAGGACCCACTGCAAGGACCTCTCACCAGAACCAGTGACACTGGCTGACCTCACTATCCCCAAGCAGCTACAGATGGTGACTGGATGGCCATGGTACAGCAGGATCACTGGCAGCACCACCCTCCAGATCCTTCTACTCACCACAGAGGACATCAGGGACCTGGCTCAGGCACCCTTCTGGGTGATGGATGGTAAGTTCAAGACTGTGCCACACCTGTTCATTCATTGAATACCATCCATGTACCCATGGGGATGAGCCCTAACAACCTCATCATGTCATTGGTGTATACACTGATGACAACAAAGAGCTTGCAATGTTACTGCACCTTGTTCCAGGAGCTGAATAAATATGCCAGTATACAGTCCTGCACCCTCAAACCACCTACGATCATCATTGACTTTGAGCATGCTGCAATCAATGCCTGTAAGATGGAATTTCTGCAAGCCATAAACAAGGGTTGCCTGTTCCACTTTGGGCAGATTGTGTGACGGAAGGTCCAGAGCTTTGGTCTTGCACCACAATACGGAAGTGACCAAGACTTCAGCCTGAAGATCCATGAACTCGTGGCCCTTGCCCATCTCCTGGCACAGGACATTCCAGCAGCATTCAGCCTCCTGAAGCCAACCATTCTGCCAAATGCCACCACACTCCTCTATTGTTTCAAGCAGACACATGTGCTGGGCAGGATATAGCTGTACAGTAGGGTGGCTAAGGTGCCCACGATACAACCCCATGTTCCCACCTCAGCTGTGGTTGGTTGCAGATCTCAATGAGCGAGGTATACTGTGGACCCAAAGCAATGTCGAGACCTGGCACTGCCATCTCCATGACCTCCTTGGGAAGGTGCATGTAGGGGTCATGGCAATGCTAGCAGAGCTCCACAGGGAACAGCAATGGACCTATGTCACCAGGGAAGGCATTTGTTGTGGACTGCCATGGACACCACCTAAGAAGAGCTATGAGGAGTGGATAAGGATGGTACTGGCATCCAAGGACAAGGGCAAGCTGCTGAAGTTCCTCTGTGGCATGGCACACAACACCACCCTGAAGGGTTTCCATGGTGACATGGCACCTGACAGTTGTACACTCACAGTACACATCATGCACAGCCACCAGGTTGCATAAAGTGTCACCCCCACATTTCACAGCACCCAACCTGGAGGTGGTTTTTCATCTCAACACTGCTGGGTATCACCAAGCAGCCCACTGCACACTGCCAAGTCTGCACTGTGTGTTGCATATTGCACAGGCCTGACTCTGTGTGAGTCCCCCCAAAATCCTTTCATCTGTTCATGTGTGCAACACATTGCACAGGCCTGAAGCTATATGAGTGCCCCCCAATCCTTCTAGCTGTGCAACTGTGTGGTAACAGCATTCCTGCAATGGGTCTTTGTGGAACCCTCCACAACACACCTGGCAGTCTTCATGCCATAATGGGCTCCTGTGGCACAGGCCCCACCAAACACCTCCAGACTTTTTTCTGCGTGGTTACTGCAAGCCCATAGTGGGCTAGCATGACACGGCCACATGCACACATTGCATGGTTGGTGTGATGGCATGCTGCTCTATGTTCTGGCATCCACACGTGGTGTTGCTGTGGACCATTTCCTGGTGCAGCTATCCATGCTCTCTCTGTGCCGCTATGCTGTGCCTGCAGTGGCATGCATGCACCAACCAACAGGCTTGGTACTCCAATTCCTTCATGCATGCCCAGCTGGCTGGCTGTCAGCTGACATCATCATGCATGAGGGATGCACAGACAGTCCACCATGCTGCCTGGGATGGCTGGTCAACACACTGGGGCATGCATGGCTATTTGTTTCATCCCTGTCCCACAGATGGTGAGACAGTCATCCTTACTAGGGGTCTGTGATCAGGTCAGTGTGTCCTCAGAGGGTGCACCACATAGGAGGTGGGTGTTTTCACATCATCTGTGCTGTTCAGTAGTGGCTCAGGTCCTGGGATGGGTGGCGTTGGTCAGGATTGGGTGCATCATGTGTTTGTGGAAAATCCACTCAACATCCGCATAGCATCCCAACTTCCTCTGGCCTGACAGTGTGTCAGGCATTGTCCTGGGTCAGGCCACTGTGTGTTGGGCTGCTGGGGCTGTTGGGTTGTTGTGTGTGGGATGCAGCATGTCAGACTAGTAAGCGCTGGGATTATAAAAGGGTACCTAGCAAGGCAGGGTTTTCTATGTGTAAGGAGAGTGGTCAGTGGTGGGATGGGCAACTGGTATCTGGGCAAGATGGGTAGTCTGCATGAGTCCAGCTGCAGAAAGAATTGTTATCTAGGGGGTGCTAGTCCAGCTCTAAGGAGGGTGCTTTGTTTGGTGAGGCTGGGAGGTTGGTCCAGCTGCAGGGAAGGTGGTCTACTGAGGTGGGGAGGCAGGTCTGGGGGGCTCCATCCTGCAGGGGGATCTTGTCTGAGGGTTGGAATGATGGCCTGGAGCAGCCAGCTACAGGGAGGGTGATAGTTAATGGGGAGAGGCTGGTTTGGGGCTTGTAGGGTGGACTAGCTGCAGGCAAGGTACCCAGCTTGGAGAGGTCTACTGGGATGTTGATATGGTTGTCCAGCTGGGTGGTCATCTGGGCAGGGGTTGTTCAAGATGTGAGTAGTCATGGGGGGTGCAGGCCCAAAGGGCTGTACTTGGGAACCCTCACTGAAGTCAAATACTAAATATAGTATTAAAGCATTCATTAATTTGCCTTCAAAGATTAATTTTAGTCATTTTTAATAATCTTTAATCATCATTCAAAAATACAACCGCTAAGAATACTAAATTCTAAGAAGTATTTCAGCAGACTAGTTGTTCACGAGTAAGTTATTGCTAAATGAAGATTCGAAATAGATCTGCAATGCTCTTAAAACTACAATTTTTTTTAATACAACTAAATCATAAATGAAGATTACAGTCAGCAGAGTAGTTTTAGGATTTAAATTAGCTAATCAAGGCTGGGTACATTACTGTGCATTTCAGTTCTACTAAGCAACGGGACAGATAAAACAAACAGCAATACTAATGAATTTTAGAGAAGGTAAGCAATCATAAAATGTGTGTTTTTACCTTGAAATAATATGATGCAAAAAAGTTGACATTGTCCCTTTAAAAGTCTATTGTAAACTGCATTTCCCATAAGTCTACTCAGTCAGAGACCTACATTTCCCAGCCCTCTTCCTGTCTGAGTCCAGCCTGATGAAACTGCACGAGCACTCTGTGGTCTCCATTTTTTGAACAACTGGAGTTTCCTACAGCTAAGGTTTACATGTTAAGGTAAGAGCTTATATTTAAAAAGTATATCTTTTTAACTCCTTGAAATGTTAAATACAGTAAGGGAATTATCACTCAGGTTTTTTTTTTCTTAATGAAATGCAGTGCAGGTTTCACTATCAATGTTTTGTCTTGAAGACATTTTCTATTCTCTGAACTCGTGGCTAAACTTTGAAATACATGTTTCATTTTCAGTCAACCCCTCCTTAAAGTGTCTAGGATGCATTGTGCCTCTAGATTACTTGTTATTTGTGGAATTGTTGCTGATTTAGTTACTTTAAAGTAGTGGGGGTGGGGGCAGGAGAATGAACAGCAGGAAAATGGTATAACTGAGCAAATTCAGAATGCATTTTCTGTGTGTATCCATTTAGTAACCTATTTAACTATATTTAAAGAGAAAAGATTACAACTTTTTTAATTTGAGAAAATCTGGAGTTACCTGCAGATAAAGGAAAAATTATTTACTGCAGATATTTGAGTGTGTTTGTGGGGGAACTTTTTTTTGCATTTAATATTTGTATTTAACAGTTGCATGTGTTAATCCATTTTGTAATCTGGGGATCGGTGTATTTTTTTTTCTTTTGCTGAAGACTGCATTAATTTATATTTTACGTTTATTTTATTTCATTTTTGTTGACCAGCTAAGTGCACTAGACAGATTCTTGCCTATTTTCAGGCACAACTCAGAGGGAGGGGGATACAGATGAAAGCCAACTGACCTTGAACCAGATTAAGCTGTTGGGGGTATTTTTAGTGAATTGGAGGAAATTTGATCATGGCACCGGAGAAAATTCCTCTGCTTTTTTTGAGAAGTGCCATTGGATCTTTAACATCCACCTGAAGTACCATCAGAACAGACAGATGGGACCTCGGTTTAACCTCTCATCTGAAAGACAGTGCTTCAGGAGTGCAGCCATCCCACTCATGCTGCCCTACAGCATCAGTATTGGGATATTAACCCAAGTGCCTGGTATGGGAATAGAACCCACTGCCTTCTGATCTCCCAGCCTTGGAGGCAAGTGTGCTACCTGCTTAGCCACTGACACTGCAAATGCAATATGTTAGTGTCATGGATTTATTTTATTTAATACTACGTTGAGAAGTATGGGGTCCATGGTTGAGGAAAGGTGATCGGGAGGTTCTGCTTTGGACAGAAGGGTGTGTCCATCTTTTGGAAAGGGTGTTCTGCTCTGGAGAGGTTACTCAACCTGCAGAGGGGGAGGGGGGCTGGTCTGTGGGTGGGAATAAACACAGGGGTCCAACTGCAGGGAGGATTGTCTGCTGGGGGAGGCTAGTCCAGGGCATGAAAGAGTGAGCCAGCAGCTGGGAGGGTGGCTGGTGGTGGTGGTGGGGCTAGTTCAAGGTTGGAAGTGAGGTCCATCTGCAGGGTGGGTGGCTGGATGGTGAGGCTGGTAAGGGGCTTCTGGTGGATCTAGCTGTAGGTTGAGTGCTTGGGAGGGGGACTGCTGGTCCAGGGGCTTGGAAGGACAACTTCAGATATGTGGTCTGCTAGAGTTGAGGTTTGGGGTGGTGTTCCAGCCACATGGAGGTTGTATAGAATGTAGTTGGAGGCTGGTCCAGATGTAGGAAGGGTGACTGGCTGGGTAAGTGTCTGGCCCGGAGCCTGTGTGGTGCTCTAGCTCCAGTGCTCATTATGTGAAAGGCTGGGTCTAGAAGGGTTGTCCAGCTGCATGGAGGATAGTCTGGTGCCTGGAAGGGTGATCTAGCAGAGAGGAGGGTGGTTGACTATTTTTGGGGGGTAGGTGAGGCTAAAGAGATTGATCAGCCTAGGAGGGATCCAAAGTGGTGAAATTAATTAGAAACTGGTTAACATGTGTGCCCTTCAGCTTAACAGTAGCACTATGACCTACGGCAGAGGTGACCTTAGTTCAGGAATGAGCTCGCGTCAGGGGCTCTCTGGGGAGAGGAGGAGGATCACCTGTTATACAACAGGCTCTCTTCTGGGGAAGGAGGACAGCCAGCTCAGCTGTAATACTGCCAGCTGAGTGACCACATGTGGCAGTGCAGGTGGGAGCAGCCCATGGGTGGGAAGACATTGACTGGTGCTGTGCCACACATGCCTGTGCATGTGTTTGTGCACCCTTGCTGCTTATGTCCTAGGGGATGGAAGAACACGTAAACCTATCCTGACTTTCTAGGCAACTGCTCCACATATTGGATTCATTCTATGGTGGAGCAAGTCCTGGCAGATGTCAGAGTGATGATGTTGTGGTAGCTGAACAGAAGGGGGGCGACCAGAGATGCAGGTTGGAAAACAGAGTAGTAGCTGGTGGTGGGGTTAAGGTGTCAGAGGGTGATGGTTAATGGCACTCATTACAGTGATCAGACAGTGAGCAGCTCAGCTCAGTACTGGCACAGATCCTCTTCAGTGTCTTCATAAGTGACATTGCAGAAAAACTGGCAAAGAAGGGAATGCCTTTTTGCAGACAATACCAACATTTGTAGGATGGGCACTAAGAAGGGAGCAGAGAGTATGCACATGCTTCTTGGAGAAACTCGAAAAGTGGTCAAGATTGGGGCAGTTGGGGTTCAATGACAAAGTGCATAATTGTGCACCTAGGGCATAGGAAACCAGGAGCTGCTTTATAGGGTTGGGAGTGGTACTGATGATCACTATGCGATGGGGAGACCTTAAAGTTATTATGATCTTAAAGAGACTCACCAAGATACTGCCCTGCACCATACCCATCGGTGCCTTGCCACCATAAGATCCCAAGGAAGTTAATGCATCCCTAAATTTATAAGCCGTTAAAAAGTTCTGCCCTCATAAAAATATACAAACTGGGTCCCAAGGACTTCCTGTGTTTTTTCTGCTGCACCAGCTCCGCCCCCATGCTCACTAGCAGGATGACGAGATGCCAGTAAAGGTGTGGGGGAACACTCCATTATATGTAATGGGTGGCAGCATTTCTATTGATTTTAAACTATATAGTGGCTACCTGGCAATAAAATGTGGGCACCGTTCAACAAACAAGGGTCTTGTTACTTGACAGATGCACACGTTTCATTGCCAGGTGGCCACTAGATCATTTAAAATCAATAGAAAAGCTGCTGCCCATTACAGATGAAGAAGAGCACCCCACGATCTTGCTGGCATCTCGTCATCCTGCTAGTGAGCATGGGAGCGGAGCTGGGGTGGCGGCAAGCAACTGGGAAGTCCTTGGGGCCTGGTTTGTATATTTTTATGAGGGACAGAACTTTTTAACAGCTTAAAAATTTGGGGACATATTAACTTCCTTGGGGTCCTCTGGCAGCAAGGCACTGATGGGTATGGTGCATGGGCCAACTCAGTTACCTTGGTGAGTCTCTTTAAAGTTGCTGGGCTATGTGACAAAGCAGTGGGTAGGGCTAGGAGGATGCTGGGGCTGCTTAGGGAGGGGTATCTTCAGCAGGAGGAGGGAGGTGATGGTGTTGCAAGTAATCCCTTATTAGTGAAGTCTGACTTAGAGTACTGTGTCCAGGTTTGGAGGCTGCACCTTAGAAAAGCCATAGGGTGGAGGCAGTATAAAGGGCAACTAAAATTGTACATGGGCTGTGGCAAAAGCCCTGTGAGGAGACTGGGATCTCAACATATAAACCTTGAAAGAGAGGGGACATGAGGGAGACCCACAAGTAACTTACAAGGATGAACAGGATGCTGGGGGGGGCTCCTTCAAACAGGAAAGAGGACCATGGAGCATGTGATGAAGCTTATGGTGAGGGTAAGATGGATGTGAGCAATTACTCCTTCACTGAAAGGGTAGTAGACACCTGGAACAGACTGACAGCATTACAGTGTTGGAGGTCAGGAGTGAAAAATGGTAGGGGGGGACTTAAAACATGTGTGTTATATAGACATAGGGAAATATCAGTAAAATAAGCAGGGAAGAGGTAGGGAGGGCCATAAGGGCCACAAGAGACCATTTAGAGTTTGCAGAGAAGGACTTCACAGGAGCCTATGATTGCAGTTGTAGCAAGGTCTGGAAACCAGAGCAGAAGTGTGACCTAGAGATTGGGTTCATCAGCAGTGGGGTTTGCAAGCATGCAATTTAAGGAAAAAATATCTGACAGTTTCTTTGTGCTGGGGGAGCTCTAGTGGCCGTTGTAGTGAGGTTAGGAAACCAGAGTGGAAGAGTAAGAGTGAGGGCTTATCAGTTTTTGAGGAAGCAGTAAGAAAAAGTCTGTTTTGTATATCGAGAGGTGTGGCGAGGACACGACAGCAGCATGCAGAGGAGTGTGACAGCTGGAGTGCAGCTTGGAGCAGCCAGTTGAAAAAGGTTTGGTAAAAAACCAAAAACTAAAACTGTTAAACAAAAACAAATAATCCCTGTATGATAGTGGGAAGAATGGGGAGAAGTATGACTA
Organism: Neoceratodus forsteri; assembly: GCA_016271365.2. Taxonomy (NCBI): domain Eukaryota; kingdom Metazoa; phylum Chordata; order Ceratodontiformes; family Ceratodontidae; genus Neoceratodus; species Neoceratodus forsteri. Next base: position 741,658,756 of record CM028133.1, on the reverse strand, counting down.
AATGGCAGGTGCGTGGCTGAGGGACGGTCAACCTGGAAGAAACAAAACTAAAAGCAAGATACCAGTAAGCAGTGCCAAACAATGGGGGTGAGTTGATGGGGATGTTTGAGGCAGTCCACTATGCACATTAATCGAGGATGATGTAATAACTATATGTATAAATGTAAGATTCTGCATGTATACATGTACATGCTCAGATAAAATGGATTGATCACACTCCATTTATGTCCACCCCTATTGCATAAATTTACTTAATATTTATAACCTATTAGGGCTCTTTCTCTTTACTGCTCTGTGTTTTTAATTGTGAGCTATCCTGGACCTTCTGCTGTTCTTTTCCTTCCCCAAATCCTTTTGTTAGCCCCTGGTACTTTGACATTAGCTGCTGTGCAACTCTATTGTATGCAGTGCTTGCTGCTTTCATGGTACCCTCAGGGAGCCCACTGATTTCCCCTGTTTACCTTCCACCCACAGCTACATTTAAGTCAATTTCAGGCATTGCCCTTCAGCTGCACTGTGGATTTTCCTTTGTGGCCCCTATCTTGTGCATTTGCTCTCTCAGTCCCTTTCTACCAGGCCCCTCAGGGCATCTACAGTCTGCCACCATGCAGCTTAGCTAAAGGTTCCTCCCACCTGCTGCTGGCTACCCACCCTCCAGACCCTCTTAACTTGCCCCGTGGGGGCTTTTCACATGCCACTTTGTGGCTGATGGGTAGAGGGAGGCATATTTGCTCTAGTCTCCTCCCCCTCCCAAAAATATCCCATCTTCATTCCCATACACATGGAGCAGGCTACAGCCTGAGCTCTGTGGGATGAATCATAGACACATAGACCTTGATGGCAGATAAGGACTGCTTGGCCCACTCAGTTGGCCCATTTCCCTACCTAGTGGATTAGCTGCAGATCCTAGTTATCCAACAGCTGACTTCCTCCTACCCACCAGTAGAATCGGTTCATGTCTGTCCCATGTATTCTTGAAGTCCCCCACTATTTTTGACCTCACAACCTCTTCAAGAAGGCCATTCCATGCGTTCACCACCCTCTCTGTGAAAAAATACTTCATGTTGCCCCTGAGCCGTCCCCTCTATCTTTAAATTTGCTCCTTGTTCTTCCGCTTCTCTTTTTCTGAAAGATACTACTCTCTAGGACTTTATTGATTCCCTTGAGGTGCTTGAAATTTTCTATCCTGTCCCTCTGCCCCTTTTCCTCAAGGGCATACATATTCAGCTCGTCTCTCTTTGTATGGCTTCTGGTGTAGACCCTTCACTATTTTAGTTTCCCTCCTCTGGGCTGACAGTTGAAAGTGCCTGCCATTACTGTCACTGTAATTCAGTAGCACTAAACTGGCTGCCTAGCAACAGCCACAGCACTTCTGGTCAGCAGTTTTCTGAACAGCCTCCTGCCTGCTACATACAGTCTAGGCCCAAGGAAACCCCCTCCCACATGCTAGGTTCCAGGGAAAGATAATATAAAAATAAAAAAAAAAGCCACTGTCCATGAGGGAGTGACCCATTATACCACCAGAGCTACACCTTTCATGCCACTGGCCTCCTGGGACAATTCAAGACTCCTGAACCACCTGTGTCCTCTTTTTTAAATAATTAGGGGCCACTAGCCCAAATTCATTCCCACCTGCTCATCTGGACTACTTCTTAAATTTATTGGCTACTTGCAGGTCACCTAGGGGCACTAAGGGGGGGTTTTGCCGAGTCCCAAATACCACTTTATTCTCTGTTCTTAGCTGTCTGCATTTTTTATTCCATCTCTAGTTTCCTTGCTTTGACCTAGTTTGTCTTTTCCTCTAAAACTCCTCTTCCTTTACTCCTGTGCTATATACCCTTTTCATATCTCTCTACGCTTGCTACTATAACTTCCCCATACTGATCTATTTTTCCCTTTATTTCTACAGGTTTGGCCAAACATAACAATCGGATAAGTATATTTGTTTAATTCTAACACTCTAACCTCTCCTCTAGCACCTCCGACCCTTTGTGTCCCTTCAACCTTCTCTGTTCTTTCTTTTCAGGTCCTACCAGAATACCCCGAACTAAGGACACCCCAACTCTGGACTCCCCTACTTTAATGGAGCAGGTAAGTCCTAATTACTTAACTGCTTTAGAATCATAGAAATCTGGTGACAGAAAAGGACCATTTTGGCCAATCGAGTCTGCCCCTTACCCCCCCAATCATTATCTTTGTCAAGAGACACTCCACTCTGCCCACTGGTCAACTACTGGGGTCTGTCCCATGCCCCCTTGAATCCTTTCACCATTTTTGCGCACACCACCTCTTCTGGTAGTCTGTTCTAGGACTCCACCACCTTCTCAGTGATGTAATGCCCCCTCATATTGCCCCTAAACCTTCCTTCTTCTAATCTTGGTTTACGATCCCTAGTTCTAGCACTTATTTTCCTTGCAAATAAGCTTCCCACTCTCACCTTACTAGTCTCCAGCAGGAACAGATCCAATTCCCTCCACCTCTCCTCATAGGGCTTCCTATGCATAGCGTGTACCATCTCAGTTGCCCTTGTCTGAACCCTTTCAAACCTGTCTTATGTCCTTGTATAGGTGAGGCCTTCAGAACTAGACCTCATCCTCCAGGTGAGGCCTCACCATGGATTTATAAAGGCACATCAGCACCTCCCTCTTTCTATTTTATAACCCTCCCTATGCACACCAGCATTCTATTCACTTTGCCCACCACTATGCTGCACTGGTTCTCCGCCTTAAGGATATCTGAAATTATAATCCCCAGATCTCTCTCTCCTGTTGAGTTTCCTTTACCCCTCCCCCCCTTGTGTGTAAATGGTTTACAGGTTATTACACCCATGTGCATTACTGTACACTTTTTGGCATTAAATTTGAGCTGCCAAGTTTCCGACCACCTCTCCAGAATCTTTAGGCCCTCCCTCATTGCCTCCACCTCCCCTACCAGGGTGTCTACCCTACTGCAGATCTTCGTATCCTCTACATATAGGCACACCCTCCTCTGCAGTCCCTCTGCTACATCTAACATACTAAAAGCCAGCAGAATAGGCCTGATGGTCTGTTGTGTCTGCTCTGTAGCCAGTCTCCTAATGGGTGCTTTCTTTCCCACCCAGCCCCAGAGAGGGTCATCCTCTGCTTCAATTTACCCTTGTACCTGTCCCACTCCCTCTTGAAGACTCCACTGTGCCCTCCTTCACCAGACTCCTGGACAGTGCATTCCAGGGCTCCACCCCCTCTCAATGAAGTAATGTCTCTTGCATTCCCCCAGTAATTTCTCCCCTCTAGCTTCCACTCACGTCTCCTGGTTGTTCTTCACCTTCTTTAGTCTGAACATCTCATTGGCACCGCCCCTGTTTATTCCTTTTACATATGTGAAGACCCCTATCAAGTCCCCCCGTCTCACCTCTCCTCCAGCGAGTACAGCCCAAGCTCTTCCAGCCTTTCCTCATAGGGCCTTCCTCCCATGCTCTGAAGCATCCTGGTTGCCCTCCTCTGGACACTCTCCAGCAGTGTTACGTCCTTCTTGAGGTGAGGTGTCCGGAACTGCATGCAGTACTTGAGATGTGGTCTGACCAAGGCATTATACAGAGGGAGGATCACCTCCCTCCTCCTGGACGTAATTCCCCCTGGCTATGCAGTATCCAGTTTGCTTTGGCCACAGTTCTTCTGCAATTTTCAGTGTTATTCATTTTGACCTCTACCACCACCCCTAGATCCCTCTCACTCATTGTGGCTTGCAGTATGACCCCCCAGGTGTATACATGGCCTGGGTTTCTGACCCTCAGGTGCAGCACCCTACATTTCCTTGCATTAAACCTCAGTCCCCACCTCCTTGACCATCCCTCCAGGGTATCCAGGTCCCTCTGGACTGTCTCTCTCACTTCGTCCCTGTCTGCCAATGCTCCCAGTTTTAAGTCATCAACAAAGAGACTCATCCTACTCTTAACCGCCTTCCCCATATCCAAGACATAGGCATTGAACAAGAGTGGCCCCAGTACGAACCTTGGGGGACCCCACTGGTGACCTTCTTGGGGGAGGAGACTACCCATCACTACCCTCTGTATTCGCCCTGTTAGCCAATTTTCTACCCATCTGAGCAACTGTCTTCTCACCCCCGTCCCCCCAATCTGAGCAACTGTCCTCTCACCCCACCCCCCAGCTTTATTAGCAGCCCATTTTGGGGTACAGAATCAAACGCCTTACTGAAATCCAGGTATAGGACATCCTCCAGTCTGTGCCGGTCCAGGGTCCCAGTCAAAAAAATCTATGGGGTTGGTCTAACACGATCTCCCCGGGATGAAACCATACTGTTTATCATCCAGTTACCCTAACCTTTCCAGCTGCCTCCTGAGCCTATCCTTGATAATGCCCTCCATTACTTTGCCCACCACAGATGTTAGGCTGACAAGTCTATAATTCCCCATCTCCTCTCTAGACCCCCCCATTTGTGGATAGGCACCACATGAGCCACCCTCCAGTCTTGAAGCACCCATCCTGTCAGCAGAGAGGTGTTAAAGAGAGCTGCCAGTGGTGCTGCTAGTTCATCTGCCAGTTCCTTCATAACACTCAGATGCAGCCTATCTGGCACTGGTGACATCAGTTTTTAGTGTCTGAAGGGCCTCCCTCCCTTTCCACTGTAATTTCTCCTCCCAGCCCACCCCTCATTTAACCATCCATCCCCTTCTAGACTTGGCCTAGCCTGTACCCCAACTTCTTTCAGTCCTCTAGACTCTATCTGACCTCTCAACTCTGCTGGCTCCCCTTCCGTCCCACTGGGCTGCAGGGATCACCTGCCTCCCCTCGTCAATATCAAGGCAAAGTACTCATTTAGCACCTCTGCCTGATTCCTCTGCTTCCTGAGTCCATCCCTCCTCAGTCCTAATCATGCTGATCTGTGCCTCCCTTTTCTCTTCTCCCTTGTGTATCTATAGAATCTATCCCTCCCCTCCAGATATGCCTAACCAGGTTTTGCTCCCTTCTCACCTTGGCTCCCCTTGTCACTGGGGTGACCCTTCAAGCCATCAACTCATACCCCTCTCCCTATCCCCCCTAGAGTGCTTAAAACATGCATAGGCAGTCTTTTTATCCCTCATCACCTCCTGCACCTCCCTGGTCCACCAACATGGCTTGTTGGCTCTACCATGTTTATGCCTTTGTACAGGAGTTAGTAGTCTCCTGCACCCCCTTCTTAATGGCCTTCCACAAGCTGCCAGCATCCATGTCGGGCCTAATCTTGTTCAAGCTCGCCTGTAGAATCCTGCCCATACCCACGAAGTCCGCCCCCCTGAAGTCCACTACTACTGTATTAGAATGATTATCCTCCCCCCCGATACAGCAGAAACCAGACCGTAGTGTGGTCACTACCTGCCAGTGGGCTGCACACCTCCAGGCCCTTTATCTGGTCACTGTCTGCTAGGACAACATCCAGTATCTGCTCCTCCCTAGTAGGTTCCCCCACCTGCTGGACCAGGAAGGCATCCTGGAACACATCCATCAGTCTCTGTTCCCTGGCAACAGAGGATGCCATAGTGTCCCAGTCTGTCCCCGGCATATTAAGGTCACCCATGATCACCACCATACCCTTTCCACTGTCACAGTGCCCCTTGATGTTCTCAACTAGTTTGTCCTCCAGGGCCTCTTCCATCGTTGGGGGGGGTCTGTACACCACCCCTATTTTCAGTCTTTTACCTCCCCTCATTTATAGGGTTACCCAGATCTCCTCCACTCCCCACTACAGCCTCCTCCACTCCCCTAACCACTATGTCATTTTTGGCTATCAATGCTACACCCCCTCCTCTTCCCTCTCCTCTATCCTTCCTGAATATTTTGTAACCCACCAAATTCAGGTCCTAATCATTTTTCTGAGTGGCCCATGTCTCAATAATTGCTGCCACATCCACTGATCCCTCAACCAGCATCACCTGGAGCTTGGGCATTTTGTTGCCCATGCTCCTAGCATTGATCAGGGCCGTCCTCCACCCCGACCCTTCTCCAATCGTCTCAGCCCTGAGCAGTCCCTAGATGCCCTTTCTTGCACAGCTCTGGATGGATTTACGTCGCAGTCACCTGCCTCCTTTTCATGCCCTAGACCTGGACCGTCGAGCAGCCTTCCTGGAGGCACTCTTTTACTTAACCCCCCCCTTCACAAGTTTAAATTCCACCTCTCAACTATGAATCCAGCAAGTTTTAGTTTCAAGATCTCCCTTCCCTCCAAGTTGAGGTGTAGCCTATGCCTGCCATATAACCCCTTGTCCTCCCATGTATCCCCCAGTCCCCCACCAGCCCATACCCTTCTGCCCTGCGCCAGTCTCTGAGCCACTGGTTCACACCTCTAAGTTTATGTTTGGTCTCCCTGGATGCCCTAGGTACTGGCAGAATCTCAAAGAAGGAGATTGCGCTTCCTATAGCGTGGTAAACCCTGGCCTGTTCCCGGAATCTCACCTGGATTTCTAGTTCACTGTTTTCCTCCAAGTCATTTGTTCCCAGATGTTTTAGGAAGTCTGGGGATTCCCCACATTCCAATGCTATCGAGTATAGCTGAAATTTGGCCTTGTGTACGGATAGGCCTGGGATTCATTTAGCCTTGACTGGGCTGCTTTTTCCCTCCCCTGCTCCATTCCACTGGATGTCCCAGGTCATGGAGTCACTCAGCAGGATCACCTTCACCCCCCCACCACTTTACTGGCCCGTTTGAGTCTGTCCAGGCTCTTCCTTCTGTCATCAAGCCCCAGCTTACTTCTCTTGCTCCCCTCAGCCTGGGGATCAAAAGCCTGTGCTTGCCCTACCACGCTCATTCTTCTACCTGTAGCTCCCAGCTTGCCCCTCACACCCCCAACCTCCTGGGTAGCACAGATTGCTCCCCTAGATCTCCCCGGACTCTGTTTCTGGGCTGGTATCCTCAGTTCCCCTATCCAGGCTCCCTTCTACTGCTTCCCTCCTTGCTTCCCCCCCCATGTTCTGCATCCTTCACTCCATCTGCTGTGTTTCTCCCTACCCCCATCTTTCCCCCTCCTCTCCACCTCATCTGATTTCTCCCGCCTCGAAGCTGGCCTATCTAGAGTACTCCTTATCCTTGGTTGACTTCCCTAATCTGGATGCTTGCCCTACCCTAGCCCTCCCTCCTCCCACCCTGGCTTCACTCTGCACTCCCCCATCCTCCCCACCTCCCTCCCACTTAGGCTAATGTCTCTCTCCCCCCCTCCTCTTCTGTGGATCTGGCTCTCTCTCCTGCCCCATCCCCCCAGCATACTGACCAAACCCTCTCTGTCTGCCTGCTCCCCTCCTCCCGGCAGCCTCTCCACCTCATCTCCCGGATATAGCAGGGCGAATCAATTAGCAAGTGTGATGCTTGCCCCCAACTTGCTCTCTCCTGTCCTCCCTTCTTCTGGTCAGCCACCTCCCTACAAAGTGATTTCCGTACATTGCTTGTTTCATGCCCCACCCCTCCTGAGTAACCATATGATCCTTGTCCACCTGTTCCCTAGGTTTTATGCCATATTGGCCTTGCCTATTGCCTATTCTCATGAAGTCCTTTCCACACCTTTCCTTCCCAGCCCTCCCACCTTCCAGCTGCCTTCTGATTCCCTCTACTTCCTCCCTAAGACCTGCCAACTGAAAACACACTGGGCACCCTCTGAACCTCCATGCTCAATTTAATATTATTGCCGCCCCGCACCCTGTACACCCAATCACTCTATCGAAGGTGCCCGCTTTGGCCACCCCCAAGTCCACCCTCATTTTAGGTGAGCAATGCGGCCCTCTAACAGAAATAATTCAGTCAGTGTTACACTAAAACCCAAGCAGTTTGCCCCCTCCGATTACAGCAATTTTCCCTCTTTCTTGACAGTAGCCAGTTTTCTTACCTTACTAGACAGTTCACAAGCAAAATTAGCCTACCACAGCACTAGCCAACTCAGAGGCCCTAGCAGTAATCAAGTCATGCACAGTTTGCCTATTCCCTCAGATGTAGTTTGCATACACAGTCATTTATACAGTCTGCTTCATTATGCCCCTTTCTGGTAGTAGTCTAATGTTGCCCAAGCAGCATAGCTTACAGGACCCTTTTCCCCCAATCAATAACAATCCAGCTTCCTAGTGTTCACCCAATCTCGACTTGCCCTCCTCCAAGGCTCCACCCTCATCAACCATTTAATAGAGGTCAGGACCAGGGTGGGTGGTGTGGAAAAAAGAACAGCTCTCCTCCTCTGATTGCTACTGGACTATTTGCCTTTTATGGCCCAGTCACACAGTCAAAGGTTTGCGCCTTATTTGCTGTTTGGCCGCTCCTTCCTGAGTCGCCAGCTTGCAAAGTTGTGGCCAATGTGGCCCCGGTATGCATGGCCTGTCCCCCACCAGCAAGAGCTTCCTTGTCAATCACCGATGTGATCCCATCCTCTCCCACTGCCAATGCAGCCCCAGAATGCCTGCCCACCCCTTTCAGCGACAAGCCCCAGTCCAGAAAGAACAGCTCTCCTCCCCTGATTGCAACTGGGCTAATCATTGCTATAGATATTAAAAAAGGATGGGTCCCAGCACTGACCCCTGGGGCACATGACTCCCACCCTGGAATGCACCCCATTTGCCTTACCACCACCCTCTGGTTTCAGTCTTTCAACCAGTTCTCCATCCACCTTGTTAGTTTCTGTCCCACCCCTAAGCCTTCCTGCTCATTTACCAGCCTTCTATGTGGCAAAGTGTCAAAGGCCTTGCTGAAATCTGGGTAGGCCACATCCACCCCCATCCACCTTCCCTGTTACCCAGTCGAAAAACTCAGTTAAGTTTGTCAGACACAACCTCTCTCTCATAAAACCAAACTGCCTTGGGTCCTGAAGGCAGTATAGCACATTGGGTAAAGGCTCTGAACTTCAGATCTGGAGCCCTGGGTTTGAATCCAACAGCCGTCTAAGTGCATACTGTGTGATCCTGAACAAGTTACTTAACTTCCTTGTGCTCCATGTTGCATCTGGAAACAAGCTTCAGCTTAGTGTGCTACTTCTGGTTAAACAATGTTCCCTTCCCCTACTTCCCCTGTAGACCATTGACAACCAGGTGTTCCACTAATCTTTCCTTCAGCAGTATTTACTGTTGTGGTCAGGCTGACCAGTATGTAGTTCCTGCATCCTCCCTATTCCCACTTTTGTACAGTGGGACCACATCAGCCCTCCTCCAATCCCTGGGCTTGTCACCAGTTTACAAAGACAGGGTGAACAGGGTAGTTGGAGGCCCTACTAACACCTCCCTTAGCTCCCTCAGTGTCCAGGGTTGCATCTATCTGGCACATAGCCTTACTGCTGCCAGTTCCATAAGGATCCTTTCTTTTGCAAAGGGACCTGTGTCCTTTTCTGTGATCTCTCCATCGTTATTACTTAATGCTGGCCCATTTCCTGCCCCCTCTTTTTTAAAAACTGAACAGAAGTATTTGTTCAGTATTTCTGCTTTTTGGTGGTTATCTTTTACCCTCCCTCCATCCACCCTTTTCAGACACTCAGTATCTCCCCTTGCCTTCCTTTTCTCCCTGATGTACCTGCATGTAAAATGTTTTGTCCCTCCTTACCACAGTACCCATTGGCTGGCTTCTGTCAAAGGTCCCACACAAGTGTGGGTCTGGTGCCAATGTGCACTTTGCATATGGAGCCATTTTGGTTTGCCTGCTGTGTGCAGTAGTGTAGTGGATTATGATAAACTGGTTTTGCTTGATTCTGCACTGACAACTTAATTTGCAGCAAATCCAGGAGTCCTTTGTGGTGGGAGATTGTCCTACAGTGCATGTTAAGAGTTTATATAGGCTCTCATCTTTTGTTTACTGGCCCCACTGTACTCCCTGGGCTAGGTTCTGTCATGGACTGACTTATCTGCTGGAGAAGAGCAGAAGTGGAAAACATTTGATCAGAGATTGTGGAAGCTCAAATGTGCACTGCAGGCTATTGAAACTTCAATTACCTGTTGCTCTGGTGCCAGCTACAGGGAGTTCTGGGACTGGTTGTGGCTGCGGATATCTGCCTAGAGATGGTCACAGATGGCCTGCTGCGATGTGCTATACTGCAATGGAGTGGTAGTTGGAAATTACAAATCGGTGGGGGGGAATTTAGAGGAAGGATTAGGAAGTACTTCTTCACTGAGAGGGTGGTGGGCAACTGGAATGGGCTGCTGAGGGATATGGTGGAAGAGTTCACGAGGGCATGGGATAAGCACAGAGGGCAACTGGCACGGGGGAAGGACTACAGAAAAGGCCTAGTGGATATCTAGGCAAACTGGGAAGACTAGGTGGTCTTGCATTCCCTTTCTGCCATCATATACCTATGTTCCTATGTTTTCTACAGACAGATTGGGAAAAGGGAGTGGGGATCCACTACACCACCAGGGAAGCATTCATTGTGCCTTGAATATCTGTCCCTTGGTGTCTTTATCCTGCCCTGTGTTGGTTGATGTGTGGAGCAACATGACCTCCTACCCCAAAAAAAGATCAGTTCTAGGGGCATAGTGGCAAGGAGTCTTCCTTCCTCCCCCAACCATGACATCCCCTGAGTGACCGAGTCCATTCTTAAAGCCAGGTTGATGGTGTGGTACAGGTCTGGTATCCCTTCCCCAACCCACTTTTTTATTTTAACTTCTACAGAGCCTATCCAACTGACCCAGCTGATCAGTATTTTCATTTTTCATACTGACCCATTTTCCCTTTTATATCTACAGGTCTGACAGGACATTGACCAGGAGTTGGAGGACACTGACCATATGTATCAGATAAGTATTGTTTTTTTTGTTTACCCTACATGCTTGTCATATAGTAGTTCATAGCGAGCTGTAGATCCTTTGTGAGCCCATTGCTGTTCTTGTTTTACAGGTACGAATAGCTGCTGTGGGGGACACTGGGTTGGAGCTGTACCTTGTGCTTTAGAAAGGAGGCCATGGGCTGGGGGGTATGGGATGGGCATTAAGGTTGGGAACTCCAGGGAACACCACACAACCAATTTGCCAAGACTCGTGAGGCTCAAACCCTGTTTTTCATTTTCTTGCTTTATGCACTTTGCATTCTAATGCCTGCATTAATGTAGTGTTTTTGTTTTGCAACAAGTACTGTCTCATATATGTGTGTGTGTGTGCATATGTGTAATAGATAACCTACTGTAGGGTGTGCGGTCATGCTCTGATATGCGCACGCCTTGGTATGCATTGTTACACATGCGGCCACAGGCCGAGTGCATCAACCACCCAAGCCATACATATATCATTGCGCAACCACACACCCCACAGTGGGTTATCTATCTTATAAAATGGCAAAATTGTTTTGGAGGGGAGTAAAAGTGCAGGTGTGTGGTCTCACTCTGATATACGCATGGTCACCTAATGATGTTTGTCCAATGTAATTGATAATCCCATTATAGACATAATACACACACACACACACATTTCACTTGAACAGCCCCTTGATACCGAAAATCATTTTCCTCACCGTGCATGTGCTTCCAATTCAAAGAGGCTCTCTTCTCTTTTTGAAGATAAACCTGGAAATACTGGTGAGATCCTGCATATCGGGGAGGCTCCCATACCATTTTCTGTAGACCAGAACCATACATTTTTCACAAATCCATTTTCTGCAAACCAGAACGGTTGGTGGTCATTCCTTTAACTGAATGTCCAGCCCCTTCCTTGTGACTTTGAGTCAAACATGGGGTACCAGACTTTAGTACATCTTACAGACATAGCCCAAAAGATCTCCATCTTCTTTGGAATTCACAGACTACTTTCTCACTCAGGAACCCTTAAGCAAAGCTTGCACTGCTGAGGTTGCAGATACTTGCAGATGAATACTTGTGTTTTTGTTGAATTTTATGTGATACCATCTTTAATGCAGCCTAATACACTGAAACAGAACTGCAACTCTGCTGACAGGAGTGCTGCTAAAATCACACTGCACACTGAAGTGCACTACAGGTGTTGATGCAGTGCTAATTAACATAATTCGCACACAGTGAAAAAGCAATGCAACACTGCTTCAGGCAGCGTTGCTGACACAACACTGCTTCGGCCAGTATTGCTACACCAACACTGTTTCAGGCAGTGCTGATGACAAAACACTGCTACTTGCAGAACTTTTACAGTGAGATTGCAGTGCTAATTAACATAATTTGCACACACTGAAAAAGCAGTGCAAAACTGCTTAAGGCAGTGTTGTTGACATAACACTGCTTCAGCCAGTATTGCTGCATCAACACTGCTTCAGGCAGTGTTAATGACAAAACACTGCTAAGTGCAGTACTTTTGCAGTGTGATTGCAGTGCTAATTAACATAATTTGCATACTCTGTGTCAGCACTGCATGTACACCAACAGAGACCTGAAGATGCACTAATTAAACACTAATGGACTGCATTATGAAATGAAGTGTGCAGGAAGTGTACACTGCTACTGTAACACTGAAATAACACCATATAGTGACTATTTGAACACTTCACTTCCCTCTGGGTGGGCAGAAAAAGCCGCCAAAGCAGGCAGAAGCCCAGAACAAAGGGCAGCCTGCAGCGCTGGGAGACACAGAATGGGTGAGCAAGGGAGGGGAAGTGAGTGAGCTCAACGGAGCTCCATTGGGACTGCTGTGGACTTCTTTGTGGGCAGAAAAAGGCAGCAATGCATGCAGGGGCCTAGTACAAAAGGGCAGCCTGCATCGGTGGAAGAAACAGAATGAGCGAGTGAGAGAGGGGGACTGAGTGAGCTCAAAAGTGCTCTGTTATCACTGCTGCAGATTTCTCTGTGGGCAGAAAAAGGCAGCAATGCAGGCAGGAGCCCGATACAAAAGGACAGCCTGCAGCACTGGCAGAAATGGAATGAGCAAGTGAGAGAGGGGGAGTGAACGAGACAAATGAAGGGATATATAGAAAGAGCAAGTGGGGGGTGAGTGAGCTCAATGGAGCTCTGTTGGGACTGCTGCAGATTTCTTTGTGGACAGAAAAAGTCAATGCATGCAGGGGCCCAGTACAAAAGGGCAGCCTGCAGTGGTGGGAGAAATGGAACGAGCAAGTGAGAGAGGGGGAGTGAGTGAGCTCAATGGAGCTCTGTCGTTACTGCTGCGGATTTCTTTGTGGGTAGAAAAAGGTGGCAATGCAGGCAGGAATCCAGTACAAAAGTGCAGCCTGCAGTGCTGGCAGAAATGGAACGAGCGAGTGAGAGAGAGGGAGTGAGCAAGCTCAATGGAGCTCTGTTGTGACTGCTGCAGATTTCTTTATGGCCTGAAATGGGTGGCACCAGAGGAAGGAACCCAGTACAAATGGGCAGCCTGCAGCGCCTGCAGAAACAGAATGAGTGAGTGAGATGGTGGCTTTTTCTGCCCACAAAGAAATCTACAGCAGTCCTGACACAGCTTCGTTGAGCTCACTCACTCCCCCCTCTCACTCGCTCATTCCGTTTCTTCCAACATTGCAGGCTGGCCTTTTGTACTGGGCTCCTGCCTGCGTTGGCAGCTTTTTCTGCCCACAAAGAAATGTGCTGCAGTCATGATAGAGCTCCGTTGAGCGAATGAGCGAGTGAGAGAGGGGAAGAGAGCGAACTCAATGGAGCTTTTTCAGGATTGCTCCACATTTCTTTGTGGGCAGAAAAAGCTACCAATGCAGGCAAGAGCCCAGTACAAAAGGCCAGCCTACAGCGCCGGAAGAAATGGAATGAGCGAGTGAGAGAGAAGGAGTGAGGGAGCTCAACAGAGCTGTGTAGGGACTGCAGCAGATTTCTTTGGGGGCAGAAAAAAGTGCCAACTGAGGCAGGAGCCCAGTACAAAATGACAGCCTGCAGTGGTGGGAGAAATGGAACGAGCGAGTGAGAGAGGGGGAGTGAGTGAGTGAGCTCAATGGAGCTCTGTCGTTACTGCTGAGGATTTCTTTGTGGGTAGGAAAAGGTGGCAATTCAGGCAGGAACCCAGTACAAAAGTGCAGCCTGCAGTGCTGGCAGAAACAGAACGAGCGAGTGAGAGAGAGGGAGTGAGCAAGCTCAACAGAGCTCTGTTGTGACTGCTGCAGATTTCTTTATGGCCTGAAATGGGTGGCACTAGAGGAAGGAGCCCAGTACAAATGGGCAGCCTGCAGCGCCAGCAGAAACAGAATGAGTGAGTGAGATGGGGGAAGTAAGCAACCTCAACGAAGCTCTGTCGGGACACGTGTGGATTTTTTTGAGGGCAGAAAAGGGTGCCAATGCACGCAGGAGCCCAGTACAAAAGGGCAGCCTGCAGCGCTGGGAGACATAGAACGAGCGAGTGAGGAAGAAGGAATAAGTGAGCTCAACGGAGCTCTGTTGGAACTGCTGCAGATTTCTTTGTGGGCAGAAAAAGGCAGCAATGCACACAAGGACCCAGTACAGAAGCCCAGCCTGCTGCAGTGGGAGAAACAGAACCAACAAGTGACAGAGGGGGAGTAGGCGAGCTCAAAAGAGCTCTTTTGTGACTGCTGCAGTTTTCCATTTAGGCAGAAAAAGGCAGCAACGCAGGCAGGATCCCAGTACAAAAGGGCAGCCTGCAACACTGGCAGAAAAGAAATGAGCGAGTGAGAGAGGGGGGGAGTGAGCAAGCTCAATGGAGCTCTGTGGGGACTGCTGCAGATATCCTTCTGGGCAGAAAAAGGCACCAACAGAGGCAGGAGCCCAGTACACAAGGGCAACCTGCAGTGCCGGGAGAAACATAATGAGCAAGTGAGACAGGGGGAGTGAGCGAGCTCAACAGAGATCTATCATGACTACTGCAGATTTCTTTGTGGGCAGAAAAAGGTGGCAATGTAGGCAGGATCCCAGTACAAAAGTGCAGCATCGGCAGAAACGGAACGAGCGAGTGAGAGAGAGGGAGGGAGTGAGTAAGCTCAACAGAGCTCTGTTGCGACAGCTACAGATTTTGTTATGGCCTGAAAAAGGTGCCAACAGAGGCAGGAGCCCAGAACAAATGAACAGCCTGCAGTGCCAGCAGAAACAGAAAGAGTGAGTGAGAAATGGGGAGTCAGTCACCTCAATGGAGCTCTGTCAGGACACCTGCGGATTTCTTTGTGGGCAGAAAAGGGTGCCAATGCAGGCAGGAGCCCAGTACAAAAGGGCCCCCTGCAGCACTGGCAGAAAAGGAATGAGCAAGTGAGAGAGGGAGTGAGCAAGCTCAATGGAGCTGTTTGCAGACCACTGCAGAAATCTTTGGGGGCAGAAAAAGCCCCAAACTCAAGCAGGAGCACAGTACAAAAAGGGCAGCCTGCAGCACCGGGAGACACAGAACGAGCGAGTGAGGGAGGGGGAGTGAGTGAGCTCAACGGAGCTCTGTTGGGACTGCTGCAGATCTCTTTTCAGGGCAGAAAAAGGCAGCAATGCACACAGGGGCCCAGTACAAAAGGGCAGACTGCAGTGGTGGGAGAAACAGAACCAGCACGTGACAGAGGGGGAGTAAGCGATCTCAACACAGCCCTATAGTGACTGCTGCAGTTTTCTTTTTGGGCAGAAAAAGGTGGCAATGCAGGCAGGAGCTCAGTACAAAAGAGCAGCCTGCAACACCGGAAGAAACGGAATGAGTGAGTGAGAGAGGGGGAGTGAGCAAGCTCAATGGAGCTCTGTGGAGACTGCTGCAGATATCTTTGTGGGCAGAAAAAGGTGCCAACAGAGGCAGCAGCCCAGTACAAAAGGACAGCCAGCAGCACTGAGAGAAACATAACGAGCAAGTGAGAGGGAAGGAGTGAGCAAGATCAACATAGCTCTATCATGTCTGCTGCGGATTTCTTTGTTGGGAGAAAAGGGTGGCTATGCAGGCAGTAACCCAGGACAAAAAGCCAACCTTCAGCGCCAGAAGAAATGGAATGAGTGAGTGAGAGAGGGGGAGTGAGCGAGCTAAACGGAGCTGTGTCAGGACTGCTGCAGATTTCTTTGCAGGCAGAAAAAGCCGACAACACAGGCAGGAGCCCAGTACAAATGGGCAGGCTGCAGCGCCAGGAGAAACAGAATGGGCAAGTGAGACAGAGGGAGTCAGCGACCTCAATGGAGTTCTGTCTGTACACCTGCAGATTTCTTTCTGGCAGAAAAAGATGCCAACAGAGGCAGGAGCCCAGAACAAAAAGGCAGCCTGCAGCGCTGGAAGAAACACAATGAGCAAGTGAGAGAGAGGGAGTGAGCGAGCGTAATGGAGCTCCATTGTGACTGCTACAGATTTCTTTGTTGTCAGAAAAAGGCAGCAACGCAGGCAGCAGCCCAGTACAAAAGGCCAGCCTGCCGCTCTGGCAGAAATGGAATGAGCGAGTGAGAGAGAGGGAGTGAGTGAGCTCAACGAAGCTGTGTCTGGACTGCTGCAGATTTCTTTGTGGGCAGAAAAAGCCACCAATGCAGGCAGGAGCCCAGTACAAATGGCCAGCCTGCTGCACCAGAAGAATGAGCGAGTGAAAGAGGCGGAGTGAGGGAGCTCAACAGAGCTGTGTAGGGACTGCTGCAGATTTCTTTGGGGGCAGAAAAAGGTGCCAACACAGGCAGTAGCCCGGTACAAAAGGGCAGCCTGCAGCGCTGGCAGAAATGGAATGAGCGAGTAAGAGAGGGGGAGAGAGCAAACTCAATGGAACGTTTTCAGGATTGCTCCAGATTTCTTACTGGGCAGAAAAAGCCACCAATGCAGGCAGGATCCCACTACAAAAGGGCAGGCTGCAGCGCTAGGAGAAACAGAATGGGCAAGTGAGACAGAGTGAGTGAGCGACCTCAGTGAAGCTCTGTCTGTACACCTGCAGATTTCTTTCTGGCAAAAAAAGATGCCAACAGAGGCAGAAGCCCAGTACAAAAGGGCATCCAGCAGCTCTGGAGGAAACTCAATGAGCAAGTGAGAGAGAGGAAGTGAGCAGGCTCAACGGAGCTCTATCATGACTGCTGCACATTTCTTTGTGGGCAGAAAAAGCTGCCAATGCAGGCAGGAGCCCAGTACAAAAAGCCAGCCTGCAATGTTGGAAGAAATGGAATGAGCGAGTGAGAGAGGGGGAGTGAGTGAGCTCAACGAAGCTGTGTCGGGACTTCTGCAGATTTCCCCTGGGGCAGAAAAAGGTGCCAACACAGGCAGTAGCCTAGTACAAAAGGGCAGCCTGCAGCGCTGGCAGAAATGGAATGAGCGAGTGAGAGAGGGGGAGAGAGCGAACTCAATGGAGCTTTTTCAGGATTGCTCCAGATTTCTTACTGGGCAGAAAAAGCCACCAATGCAGGCAGGAGACCAGCACAAAAGGGCAGGCTGCAGCGCTAGGAGAAACAGAATGGGCAAGTGAGACAGAGTGAGTGAGCAACCTCAGTGGAGCTCTGTCTGTACACCTGCAGATTTCTTTCTGGCAGAAAAAGACGCCAACAGAGGCAGGAGCCCAGTACAAAAGGGCATCCAGCAGCTCTGGAGGAAACTCAATGAGCGAGTGAGATAGAGGGAGTGAGCAGGCTCAACGGAACTCTATCATGACTGCTGCACATTTCTTTGTGGGCAGAAAAAGCTGCCAGTGCAGGCAGGAGCCCAGTACAAAAGGCCAGCCTGCAATGCTGGTAGAAATGGAATGACCGAGTGAGAGAGGGGGGAGTGAGGGAGCTCAACAGAGGTGTGTATGGACTGATGCAGATTTCTTTGTGGGTAGAAAAAGCTATCAATGCAGGCAGGAACCCAGTACAAAAGGCCAGCCTACAGCGCCAGAAGAAATCGAATGAGCGAGTAAGAGAGGGGGAGTGAGGGAGCTCAACAGAGCTGTGTAGGGACTGCAGCAGATTTCTTTGGGGGCAGAAAAAAGTGCCAACTGAGGTAGTAGCCCAGTACAAAAGGGTAGCCTGCAGCATCAGGAGAAACAGAACAAGCAAGTGAGAAAGGGGGAGTGAGCGAACACAAAAGAGCTCTGTTGTGACTGCTGCAGATTTATTTATGGGTAGAAAAAGGTGGCAACGCAGGCAGGAGCCCAGTGTAAAAGGGCAGCCTGCAGCACTGGCAGAAATGGAATGAGCGAGTGAGAGAGAGGGAGTGAGCAAGCTCAATGGAGCGCAGCTTGCAGCATGGGAGACACAGAACGAGCGAGTGATGGAGGGGGAATGAGTTAGCTCAATAGATCTCTGTTGGGACTGCTGCAGATTTCTTTATGGGCAGAAAAGGTCAGCAGTGCCACAGGGGCCCAGTACAAAAGGGCAGCCTGCAGTGGCGGGAGAAATGGAATGAGCGAGTGAGAGAGGGGGAGTGAGCGAGCTCTATGGAGTTCTGTTGGGACTGCTGCAGATGTTTTTGCAAAGGTGCCAACAGAGGCAGGTGCCCAGTACAAATGGCCAGCCTGCAGCAGCGCAAGAAACGTAATGAGCAAGTGAGAGAGGGGGAGTGAGCGACCTCAATGGAGCTCTGTTGGGACACTGCAGATTTCTTTGTAGGCAGAAAAGGGTGCCAATGCAGGCAGGAGTCCAGTACAAAAGAGCAGCCTGCAGCACAGGCAGAAACAGAACAAGTGCATGACAGAGTGAGAGTGAGCAAGCACAGCAGAGCGCTGCCTGCAGCGTGGGAAGACACAGAATGAGCCACTGAGGGAAGGGGAGTGAGTGAGCTCAACGGAGCTCTGTTGAGACTTCTGCAGATTTCTTTGTGGGTTGAAAAAGTCAGCAATGCTCGCAGGGGCCGAGTACAAAAGGGCAGCCTGCAGCACCAGAAAAAAACAAAATAAGCTAGTGAGACAGGGAGAGTGAGAGACCTCAATGGATCTCTGTTGGAACACCTGTGGATTTCTTTGTGGGCAGAAAAAAGTGCCAGTGCAGGAAGGAGCACAGTACAAAAGGGCAGCTGCAATGCTGACAGAAACACAATGAGCGAGTGAGAGAGGGGGAGTGAGCAAGCTCAAAGGAGCTCTGTCGTGACTGCTGCAGATTTCTTTGTGGACTGAAAAAGGTGACAATGAAGGCAGCAGCCCAGTACAAATGGCCATCTTGCAGTGCTGGCAGAAATGGAATGAGTGAGTGAGAGAGGAGAAGTGAGTGAGCTCAAATGAGCTCTGTCGGGACTGCTGCAGCTTTCTTTGTGGGCAGAAAAAGCCACCAACACAGGCAGAAGCCCAGTACAAAATGGCAGCCAGCAGCGCCGGGAGACACAGAAAGAGTGAGTGAGGTAGGGGGAGTGAGTGAGCTCCATGGAGCTCTGTTGGGACTGCTGCAGATTTCTTTGTTGGCAGTTAAAGGCAGCACTGCACACAGGGGCCCAGAACAAAAGGACAGCCTGCAGCGGTGGAAGAAGCAGAATGAGAGAGTGAGAGAGGGGGAGTGAGCGAGCTCAAAAGAGCTCTGTTGTTACTGCTGCAGATTTCTTTGTGGGAAGAAAAAGGCAGCAATGCAGGCAGAAGCTAGTACAAAAGGGTAGCCTGCAGCACCGGCAGAAGCGGAATGAGCAAGTGAGAGAGGGTGAGTGAGCAAGCTCAATGGAGCGCAGCCTGCAGTGCAGGGATACATAGAATGAGCGAGTGAGGGAGGGGGAGTGAGTGAGCTTAAAGGAGCTCTGTTGGGACTGCTGCAGAAAAAGTCAGCAATGCAGGCAGTAACCCAGTATAAAAGGCCAGCTTGCAGCGCCAGCAGAAATCTAAAGAACGAGTGAGAGGGGGTGAGCTAGGTAAACGGAGCTATGTCAGGACTGTTTCAGATTTCTTTGCAGCAGAAAAAGCCGTTAACACAAGTAGGAGCCCAGTACAAAAGGGCAGCCTGCAGCACCAGTAGAAACAGAGTTGAAAGGCTTGCCTGTAATTCAGTGGCCAAGCAGCCACTCCCACTTCCTGAGCTATATAAGCAGTTCCTCTCAGCCTCACTGTGAAGCATTTTGTATCTGCATTTGGAGGCTATGTTGGCTTGTCTTCTGAGCTGGCTGGGGCCTAACCCCCAACACCTGTTGTTTCTGTGTGTCTCTGCTGGACTTCAGTGTTTGTTTTCCTGCTTCTGGTTTGTATCTTTCCTCTGGCTGTATGCCTCACTGTGTTTTAGTTCTTGTTTTTTGGGGGGGCCTTCCCTGTTTTGCTGTGTTTTGGTTTCCTCTTTTGGGGGGGCTTTTATTTTTAATACTCCTAGCATACTGCTACTACAGAGCTCATTTTGCTTGCTTTCAGTTATAACTCTCAATTTATTGCACTGCAACTGCAAACCTACTCAGAGCTCATGCTACTGCTTTCAGTTACCTACAACTTCAGCCACTGCTGCTGACTGTTTGCTTTAATTACTATTGTACCTAGTGCCTGTGTATTAACACTGTACTCATTTAACTACTGCTGTACAGGCCCACTTGCTTTCTGCTGCTGCATTGTTTACACCCATTCCTATTCTACCTTGTTTACTCTGAGGTTAGCTGAAGCTCCTGCTGAGGCTATTAAACTAGCTTTTATATCTGCATGTGGTTTTCGGCCTTTCATCGCTTCCTTGTTTGTCCTACGGTGGGGACTGGGAGGTGTTTTGGGGGGTCGTGGCCTATGTGGTTAATTAATTTTGTTCTAAATCCTGTCTTCACCACCGAAAATCCTCAGAGTTTGTCACCTTGATTTGGCTATTCATGTCTGGCTGGCTTGCCCCTAACTCAGTGCTGTTTGCTTGCTATACAGTTGTTATGCAGTCCACCTATTACTGCTACTACTGCTTACTGACCTATTAGGTCCCCACTTGCTTACGCAACCACTGATCCTTGCTTACGCAAACCATTGCTTTATGCCTAATGCCACCCCCTTGGCTTCGCCTCTGATTCTACTGCTCTCAATCTGCATCTGACCTTGCAAGGTCTCAGCATGCTGTGCTCATTCAGCTCACCAGCTTTACAGCTGTCAATCAATTCTGGGTCATGCCAGTTATTCTAATCTGGAGCAGGTTCCTGCAGCCGACGGTCTCGCTCTGCAATAGTCCACATCATTGAGCGTGTCCAACTTGGGGTGGGATCCTTCTCACCTGGCCCATAGCTGGGAATGTCCTTGCCCCAGGCTTGGCTTTAGCTGTCTGCTATGTAACAGCAGCTCCTGGTCTAGAATTTAAGACTAGGGGCGAAGGGTGGTTATGACTACCTCCTTTAGCTCTAGTGTTCCACTATAATGATTGGCCATTGACTTTAGTGGTTTCCCTAGAAGGCACCTTCACCGCATTCTCCCCACAACTGCCTCTGGTTCACCTGGTTTGATTTAGGGCGGGTAGGCCAGGTGAGTGCCTCAGCAGTTGTTGCTCTCCTCCTGCACCTTGGATGCTCATATTGGTGCAGAGTTTTCTCGCAACCTTCCAAGATGTTCCCGCTAGAGGGTTTGAGTGAGATCCCTCCTCCAAATTGGAATATTTTCCACCTCCCTTTAATTGGGTTTTCCAAATTGCAGCTGCAGAGCCATCACTAAATACATTTTCCAAAGCCTGGAGGGAAGGCGACCTAGGTCTTGGATCCCCAGAGATTTCCTCCTCATAGGGTTTTTTTTCTCTCCTCTGTTGCCTCAGGTCACAACACTTAGTTAACATAGTTGTTTCTCCTAGTTTTCTTAGGCAGGTTCCGTTGTTGGATGGAGGTGGAGGATGTTCTGCCATTCCCTCTCTCCCTAGGGGATCCCTTCTCTCAATGCAAGCCATCACTATTCTTCTCTACTTCTATGTTCCAGTTACTGCTTCTACGTCACTGTTACTGCTTGCTCATACACATCATATTGTCTCCTTTGGAGATGATGCTGCATTTCTTTTGGGGATTCCTAAGGTACCTTTAGCCATGGGAACCATCCTGTGACACCTCTAGGGGCAGAACCCTCTCCTAGAGTTCCTTGCTTCATGCCCCTTCAAGGTGGTAATTCCTCTGAAATAGAGTGTGAATGGCCACAACCAAAACTAACACAGTTACACAAGCATACCACTATACTGGCTGAGTAGGTCAGTGAATGAGCAAGTGAGACAGAGGGAGTAAGTGACCTCAACAGACCTCTGCGGGGACACCTGCGGATTTCTTTCTGGCAGAAAAAGATGCCAATGCAGGCAGGAGCCCAGTATAAAAGGACAGCCTGAAGTGCTGGAAGAAACACAATGAGTGAGTGAGAGAGGGGGAGGGAGCAAGCTCTACAGAGCTCTGTCATGACTGCTGCAGGTTTCTTTGTGGGCAGAAAAAGGTGGCAATGCAGGCAGCAGCACAGTACAAAAGGCCAGCCTGCAGCGTCGGCAGAAATGGAATGAGTGTGGGAGAGGGGGGGAGTGAGTGGGCTCAACAGAGCTGTGTTGGGACTGCTGCAGATTTCTTTGTGGCCAGAAAAAGCCACCAACACAGGCAGGAGCCCAGTACAAAAGGGCAACCTGCAACGCCAGGAGACACAGAACGAGCGAGTGAGGAAAGGGGAGTGAGTGAGCTCAACGGAGCTCTGTTGGGACTGCTGCAGATTTCTTTGTGGGCAGAAAAATGCAGCAATGCACAGAGGGGCCCAGTACTAAAGGGCAGCCTATAGTGGTGGGAGAAACAGTATCAGCAGGTGATGGGGGTGGGGAGTAAGCGAGCTCAACAGAGCCCTATTGTGACTGCTGCAGTTTTCTTTTTGGGCAGAAAAAGGCGACAATGCAGGCAGGAGCCTAGTACAAAAGGGCAGCCTGCAGCACCGTCAGAAAAGGAATGAGCAAGTGGGAGAGGGAGAGTGATCAAGCTCAACAGAGTTCTGTGGAGACCGCTGCAGATTTCTTTGTGGGCAGAAAAAGGTGGCAACGTAGGCAGTAACCCAGTACAAAAGGCCAGCCTTCAGTGCTGGCAGAAATGGAATGAATGAGTGAGAGGGGGGAGAGAGCGAGCTAACCAGAGCTCTGTCGGGACTGCTGCAGATTTCTTTGTGGTCAGAGAAAGCCTCCAGCACAGGCAGGAGCCCAGTACAAAAGGGCAGGCTGCAGCACCAGGAGAAACAGAATGGGCAAGTGAGACAGAGGGAGTGAGCAACCTCAACGGAGCTCTGTCTATACACCTGCAGATTTCTTTCTGGCAGAAAAAGGTGCCAACACTCTCAGGAGCCCAGTACAAAAGGGCAGCCTGCAGCACTGGAAGAAACACAATGAGCAAGTGAAAGAGGGGGAGTGAGCTAGCTCAATGGAGCTATATCGTGACTGCTGCAGATTTCTTTGTGGGCAGAAAAAAGCAGCAATGCAGGCATCATCCCATTACAAAAGGCCAGCCTGCAGCACCAGCAGAAACGGAACGAGCGAGTGAGAGAGGAGGAGTGAGCGAGCTCAACGAAGCTCTGTCGGGACAGCTGTGGATTTCTTTGTAGGCAGAAAAAGGTGCCAGTGCAGGCAGGAGTCCAGTACAAAAGGTCATCCTGCTGCACCAGGACAAACAGAATGAGCGACTGACAGAAGGCCAGTGAGCGGTCTCAGTGGACCAAAGCAATCAACATTCGGCATTGACAAATGCATGTTTTGCTTTTATTTTAGATGCAGTTTTTCATTCCAGTTGACGATTGACGGGTGTGGGGGTGGGGGCCTACTAGACACCAAGGAATGGGATTTTTTTTCTATACAGGGCCAGCGATCTGCAGGTTAGGGACACCACTAGACACCAGTTTTGTTTTGCTTTTTACTTTGATCTGCTGGTGGGGTGGGCCACTAGACCCAAGTATTTTGTTTTACATGAGGCTGGTGATTGGTATGTGGGAGAAACCACTTTTTAACTTGGGGCCAGTGATTGGTGGGGGTGCATTGGGTGGTGATCTTGGGGTAATGAATTAAACTGCTGGTAAAAGCTGCAGAGCCGACCACCGACAGTGATCATTTCTGCAGAATTTTTGTTCCCACAGTTTAACACATTCAATTTTATTCCACCATTTTAAGGTGGAATTTCCACAAAAGTTGGCAAAATGATTTATGAACTTTCAGGGATGTGAAAGTCTGACTGTTTTTTCTTACACCTCTAGTGCACACTCTATGTCATCTATACGTCAGGAGTAATGAATATTAATTCCTCATTACCGATAATAATGGTGAACCCAGTACTCAGCACTAACCTCTGAGTGTTTTCATTATTCATGGTCTTAATCCCTAAAGGGACACTGTCAACCCCATTTGGTCTCAAACTGACCTTAGTTTAAAAAACACATTTTATAATTATTCTCATTCTAGACTGCTGATATATCTGGTTGTTTGATTCAGACTCCTTTTTCCTTTTAAAAAGCCAAAAAAAAAAAAAAACTGAGTGTCAACAATACTGGTGTTACCACACCAAAACATGTTTGTTTACATTTTTTGACCAACTACAACTGCATCTTTCCTAGACTCATGAACACCCCCAGCACTATCTAGCTACTCATTATGCAGTGGAAGTAGATGAGACTATTGTATCACAAGTGGCTGCACTGTTTGAGGGTGTTTTTAGTGATCAGGAAGTACACAGTAAGTTTAGGTAAACCATTTGGAGCAAAACAAGGCAGTGTATAACTATACATTCCCATGCATTTCAGTTCTAATGAGCAATGAGGCAGATTAAACAACCAGCAACATCAATTAATTTTAGAGAAGGTAAGCAATCATAAAATGTAGGTGTTTACCTAGACAAAATAGGATGTAAAAAAGGTTGACAGTGTCCCTTTAAGAACAAAGAACTTTATGAAAGTTAAACACTCCTGGTGGTCTGTACTACAGTAGTTCTGTGGCCACTACTCTGGCACACCAGTCAATCTTTGCTCTCCACAAACCCCTGCAACTTTCAATATTATGATTACTTTTCTTTTGTTAAATAAATTTCCTGTCTCTGGCACTGGGCCATGAGTCAACACCATCTTTTATTTGATTCCCTCTTCCTATCTCCTTATCTCAAACCCCCCTTGACCTCAAAGGGCTATGCTCAAAAGGGTCCCTACTTTTCACACCACTGTTCATGATTTGGAGGCAATAGTAATCAAAGTTAAGGCAGTAGTCACCCTATCTAATCTGAAGCAACATTCTAAGATAGTTATCCAACAGTCAGTAGTGGATCTAGGGAGTTTTAGAGGGTGCAAGTGCTCCTCCCATTGTATCTTACTTGCCTGCTGGTGCTGCATTTTACTTTGCAGGAGAAGACTTATATATTGACTGAAAAAAATATACATTCAAAACCATAGAGTGTGTTTATATTTTCGGTCAAAATTAAATGAAAATGATAGTATAAAGGATTAAACAACATTTGTCAACGCCGAATGTTGATTACGTTGGTGTGTTGACCATGCTGACTGGCCCTCTGTCAGTCGCTCAGTCTGTTTCAACCGATGCTGCAGGCTACTGTTTTGTACTGGGCTCCTGCATGTGTTGGCATCTTGTTCTGGCCACTAAGAGTTCTGCAGCTGTCCCAACAGAAGTCCATTGAGGTGGGTCAGTCGCCCTCTCTCAGTCGTGCATTCTGTTTCTCTTGGTGCTGCAGGCTGCCCTTTTGTACTGGGCTCCTGCCTCTGTTGGGGGCTTTTTCTGCCCACAAAGAAATCTGCAGCAGTCCTGACACAGGTCTGTTGAGCCTGCTGACTCCCCCCTCTCTCACTCACTTGTTCCATTTCTGCCAGTGCTGCAGGGTGGCCTTTTGTACTGGGATCCTGCCTGCCAACAAAGAAATCCACAGCAGTCACGACAGAGCTCCGTTAAGGTCGCGTACTCCCCCTGTGTCACTCACTCTTTCTGTCTGTTCTGGCGCTGTAGGTTGCCCTTTTGTACTGGGCTCCTGCCTCTGTTGGCACCTTTGTCTGCCCACAAAGACATCTGCAGCAGTCCCGACAAAGCTCCGTTTAGCTCTCTCATGCAGTCCCCTTGTCTCACTCACTCATTCCATTTCTGCCGGCACTGCAGGCTGCCCTTTTTCATTGGACTCCTACCTGTGCTACCGCCTTCTTCTGCCCACAAAGAAATTTGCAGCACTTACAATATAGCTCTGTTGAGCTTGCTCACTGCCCCTCTGTCACTCACTCATTCTGGTTTCCCCGCCAGTGCAGGGTGTCCATTTGTACTGGGCCCCTGCATGCACTGGCACCTTTGTCTGCCCACAAACAAATCCGCAGCTGTCCTGATAGAGCTCTGTTGAGGTTGCTCAGTCTCCCTGTCTCACACACTCATTCTGTTTGTCCTGGCTTTGCAAGCGGCCCTTTTGTACAGGACTCCTGCCTGCATTGGCACCTTTTTCTTTCCACAAAGAAATCCGCAGCAGTCCTGACAGAGCTCCGTTGAGCTCACTCAGTCCCCCTGTCTCAGTCGCTCATACTGTTTCTCCCACTGCTGCAGGCTGGCCTTTTGTACTGGGCCTCTGCCTGCATTGATGCCTTCTTCTGCCCACAATGAAATCCACAGCAGTCCTGAAACAGCTCCGGTGAATTCGCTGACTCCCCCTCCGTCACTCGCTGTCTCGTTCTGTTTCTCCCAGTGCTGCAGGCTGCCCTTTTGTACTGGGCTCTTATGTTGCACCCTTTCTGTGCCCACAAACAAATCCACAGCTGTCCCGACAGAGCTGTGTTGAGGTCGCTCAGTCTCCCTCTCTCACACGCTCATTCTGTTTGTCCTGGCGCTGCAAGTGGCCCTTTTGTACGGGACTCCTGCCTGCATTGGTGCCTTTTCCTGCACACAAAGAAATCCACAGCAGTCGTGACGGAGCTCCGGTGCGCTCACTCAGTCCCCCATGTCTCACTCGTTCGTACTGTTTTTCCCACCGCTGCAGGCTGGCCTTTTGTGCTGGGCCCCTGCCTGCATTGATGCCTTTTTCTGCCCACAAAGAAATCCACAGCAGTCCTGAAAGAGCTCCGGTGAGTTCACTCACTGCCCCTCCCTCACTCGCTCTCTCGTTCTGTTTCTCCCAGTGCTGCAGGCTGCCCTTTTGTACTAGGCTCTTGTGTTGGGCCCTTTCTCTGCCCACAAACAAATCCGTAGCAGTACCGACAGAGCTCAGTTGAGCGCGGTCACTCCCCCCCTCACTCGTTCAATCTTAATGTGTCCCACACAGTGATTTCCCACAGCGACCGTGCTATTCAGCGGCAGGAGTGCAAAAAAACATTGTAGCCATGATGTGAAACATGGCAGCTGTACTGTTCATAAGGAGGTGTGGAAAAATGCCACTGTTGAAAATGTGGGATGAAACTATCACAGTATTGCGAAGTTACAAGGGTGTGTGGAAACAGGTCAATGCACGCTTGTAACTGTCATGGAGATTCGTCACCCGATTTTCAGCATAGGCATTTTAGGACCTCTGCTCATGAACAGTGCCACTGTCATTTTCTTAATCTGTCCCGATCAGTGATTTCCCACAGCGACTGCGTTATTCTGTGCCAGAACTATGAAAACACATTTCGGTCAGGATGTGGAAAATGACAGCTGTACTGCTCATAAAGAGGTGTGGAAAAATTCCACTGGTGAAAATGTGGTGTGACAATATGACAAATCTGCGAAGTTACAAGGGTGCATGGAAAGTATGCAACACACACTTGTAACACAGTCATTTGATGGGTATTATCACCAAATTTTCAACATAGGCATTTTAGGACCTCTGCTCATGAACAGTATCACTCTCATTTTCTTAATCTGTCCTGGACAGTGATTTCCCACAGTGGCCGCTCTATTCTGCGCCGGAAGTGCGAAAACACATTTCGGTCAGAATGGGAAAAATGACAGCTTTACTTTTCATAAGTAGGTGTGGGAAAATGGCAATGTTGCAAATATGGCGTGAAAATATTGCAAATTCATGAAGTTATGAAATTAATGCGTAGCAACTACTTGGTCTGCATGCTCGTAAAACAATCATTTTTTGACATTTTTCCACCAAATTTGCAACATAGGCTTTTTGAGAGCCCACCTCATGAACACTGGCACTGTCGTTTCGTTAACCGGTCCTGAAAGGTGATTCCTCACGGTAACCGCGAAATCACCTTTCCGGCCTGATTAATGCCATGACAGTTCCACAATTCATGAGGAGGGGCCCCAAAAACCCCATGTTGAAAATTTGGTGAAAAAATTCCCAAAAATGCCCGAGATATGCAGTAAAGTTGAAAAAACCCTATCTATTACATTATACAGCTTACCGGCATTTTGTCAGTTCGCGGTCGGCTTTGAAGAGTGCAGACATGTTCCCGGTCCACCGAAGATCGTCGAGCTGAGCTCATCAGGTAAGTATGAGGTGAGGGGGGTGTGGGGAGGCAGGGCGTGCAGTGAGTGGATGTGGGTGGGAGGCAGGGCGAGCGCCAAGGGACGGTTTCCTGCTTTCCAGGTACAAACAACCACAAAAAAAAACGGATATTGCGGGACCGTTTTTGACTTTTCAGGGGCCTCTGGCACACTGGGGTGGGCTTCCAGTGAGCCACCAGTGGGTTAGTCATTCGGGGGCAGCAGTAGCTGACGGGGGATTGGGCACCCCTGTCGGCGAAGGGGTGGGGGAGGGGGTATCGTTATGACAAAGGGGATTGGGCACCCCCGTCGGCAGGAACAAAAAGGGGGTGGGGGTGACAGAATGCTGACAGGGGTAGGCTCCCCGTCGGCAACAAAACAAAGCGGGGCCACTCAGCCGGCCGAAGTTGGGCACCCGTCCAGCAGGGAACAAAACGGGCTGACACACAATGCCGTCAGGAATTGGGGCCCCCGTCAGCAACTAAACATGGTGGTGGGACGGGTATATTGTTTGTGAACATGGCGGCAAGCCACTGCCATGTTCACAAACAATCTCAGGGCTTTACATCCCGCCCTGCAATGACGAGCCGCTCCCTCATTGCAGCGGATGACTGATGCTGCAATGACGAGGCGGCCCCTGACTGCAGCAGCTGTTTTTTTTTAAAGTTGAGGCACGCTGGCTGAACTAGTGTCAGCAGCAGCATGCCACGGCATTGAGGGAATTGAAGCAAGCCTCTGCAGACTGTGGGGTCATTGGCAACAACAGTGCCGCGCCTCCACTGCCTGCTTCTGTACAAACCTGTCGCAACATGTTTCTTGCGCATGCGCGCAATCAACATAAAAAGTACAAAAAAGTTGCATATCAAGTAGGCACACCACCACAGCACCCCCATATCAGGGTTTAACTTCATCCAGCTGGCTCTAACACCTCCCTTGTGACTCCTTTCCTGCTTCACATCTCCACCGGTACAAGACATTTTCCACCACCATCGGACAGTGGCCCATTAGCCTGCCAACTTCCTCTCCCAGTTACATGCCTGCAATACTAACTGCCTATGGTGCCCTCTATCTCTTATTTTTACCGCAGCCAGCTGCCTACTCAAGCTGCTCGTTATATGAATATTATCTCAAAGTATGTTATAACGGAGTATCTTTATTTTTTCTTTTAGTTGTTTTGGTTGTTTATTGTGCATTCTTTTACTGCCTCTGTATGTATGTTGACCCTCATCCTTTGATGTGGAACCTTTGTAAACGAGCAGTTTCTGCTCAAAGGTATTTGTAATTTGAGAATTTAATAATATAAAAATAAAAAATAAAATTGCAAAATCCTGGATCCACCACTCCTAACAGTATCAGTTTCCTGGTGGAGGTGCGGCTTGTAATCTGGCATCACGGATGATGTTTAAACTGATTGGCAGCCTGCCAAGTGTCATTAAAGACACAAGGCTGTTCCTCTTATATCCTTCCCAGGTACACTACTGCTGTTAGATCACTGCCTGATTATCAGCAAAAAGTACACTGTGGGTTAGGGAAGAGGACCCACTGAGTTAACCTTTAATTTCACTTCTATTTTCCTCAAAATCACAAATTAGAGGCTAGGATGTGGGCCTATGGGACTTATGATAAGTACCACAATAGGGCAAGGAAGCACAGAAAGCCAAGGACAGGGAGAAAATGGAAAAAGGAGGTGTAACTCAGGTAAGAGAGGGTGGAGCATTGAAGAAGACAAGGAAATGTGAATGTAAAAAGGAAAGAAATGAGTCAGGTCTTCAGGGAACAACAGGAAGGAATGGGAAGAGGAAACAAGGCAGCAGACAACAGCAGAAAGAAAGTGTAGGGAGACAAATATGCTTATACAAGGAGCCTTGGAAAAAAATTCCAGACCTAGAAGCCATCATGACAGAGGCTAACCTCATATTAATGGGCATAACAGAGTCATGGTGCACTGAACACCATGACTGGGATGTGGCCATACCGAGCTAATCTCTGTGCAGAAGAGGCAGTGTGGAGAGAAGGAAAGAATGGGATGTATTATATATGAGGAAGGAGATCAAGACCATGGAGGTACAGATGCACTAAGAGGAAAAGGAGGGGCTGGACATGTTGTGGGTCATCCTGTAAACAGGCTTTGGGGCAGCGATCCATGCTAGAGTGGTGTGCAGACCTATAGCACATGAAGAAGAGATAAATTAGGCACTTTTGGGAGGTGCTGCTATTTTGTGACTTTGGTCTTTAAGACATGGAATGGAGTAACAACATAGAAACATAGAAATTGATGGCAGAAAAGCACCACTAGGTCCATCCAGTCTGCCCATTTTCCTTACCTACTGCAAAAGCCATAGACCTACTCTCATTCTTATCACTAGGGTTCCCCTATGCCTGTCCCATGCATTTTTGAATTCCCCCACATTGTTTGCCCCCACCACCTATGCTGGGAGTCTATTCCATGCACCCATCATCCTTTACATGATGAAGTACTTCCTCACATTACCCCTTAGTCTACTCCCTTCAAACCTCATGCCATGCCCCCTCATTCCTGAACATCTCCTTTTCTGAAAGATGCTACCCTCTGGTACCCTATTTATGCCCTTTAGATATTTGTAGGTTTCTATCATATCTCCCCTGTCTCTGCTCTCCTCCAGGGTATGCATATTGTGGTCTCCCAATCTCAGTTCATATGTTTTTTGTTGCAGGCCCTGCACCATCTTTGTTCAATCAATCAATTAATCAATCAATCGGTCAACCAGTCAGTATTTATCTATAAAAATCACAAATTCAATTGATCAAAATGCTTGTACAGTAAAACACAATACATAATACATAAATAATAAAAAAACATTGAATAATCTGTATAAATTGTACTAGCCAGGCTAACCAAAATCCAGAAAGGCTTGATTAAAAAGGTAAGATCTAAAACTTTCAACTGTTGGGCACTCTCTTAGCTGACGAGGTAGAGAGTTCCACTGGGTACGGGCTGCAAAAGCAAAAGAATGAGCACCAGAGTTTTCAAGATGTACCCTGGAACCTCTAGCAATCCCTCATCAGAGGAGCAGAGAGACCTAAGGGGGTGATCAAGAGCAAAGGAGATCTTGCAGATAACCTGGCCCCTGCCCATGTAGGGCTTTATTGGTCACATAACCATCCTTGAAGGTAATCTGCCAATAAACTGGCAGCCAGTGCAGACTGTGGAGTACAGGTGTGATTTGGCCAGATCTCAATAAGCCAGTCAACAGCCTGACTGCAGCATTCGGGACCAGCTACAGATGGCAGATATCATCCTCCAGTAGCCCAAGGTAAAGGGCTTTGCAGCAGTCAAGACGGGAGGTCACAAAAGTGTGAACCAAAACAGGGAGGTCATCAGAGGGGACCAGGTGCTTGACCCAGGTAATGTTCCTCTGATGATAAAATGAGGTTTTAGCAACAGCAAACACCTGAGCCTTTAAAGTCAGGCTGCTGTTGAAAACAATGCCCCAGATTCTACACCCAGTCAGAGGTAAACAGCTGGAACCCATCAATGCATAGTCCAGGCAGCTGATCAGTAGCTAAACCTAACCCCTGATGACCTGAGTCCATTTCTAACACCTCAGTTTTATCAGGGTTCAGCTTCATCCAGCTGGCCCTAATTGTGTCCTGGATCCTGGAGAGGCAACTATTAAACACCAAAATGGCTCCATCCTGTTCAGGCATAAAAAACATATAAAGCTGAGTATCATCCACATAACAGTGGAAGCTCAGCCCATACTGTCTAATAATGTTTCCCAATGGTAACATATACACAGCAAACAACATGGGTGAAAGAATGTTGCCCTGCAGGACCACACAGGGCAGGGGGAGGAGTGGGGCCAAGGAATAAACCCCAGACATCACTGTCTGAATCCTACCCATGAGGAAAGATCAAAACCATCTATGGAATGTTCCAGACAGTCAACAGATGAACTGCAGGTACTCCAATAACACAACATGGTCCACGGTGTGAAAAGCTGCAGTGAGATCAAGGAGTACCAAGATAGAAACAGAAACATAGAATTTGATGGCAGATAAGGACCGCTTGGCCCACCTAGTCTGCCCATTTCCATACCTGATGGATAAACTGCAGATTATAGTTAACCAACAGCTTACTTCCTCCTACCCCCCACTAGAATTGCTTTATGCCTGCCCAATGCACTATTGAATTCTCCCACTGTTCTTGACTCCACAACCTCCTCAGGAAGGCTGTTCCATGCATCCACAACCCTCTCCATGAAAAAATACTTTCTAACATTACCTCTGAGCCATCACCCCTATATCTTTAAATTGTGCCCTCTTGTTCTTGCACATCTCTTTTTCTGAAAGATGCTACCTTCTTGGACTTTAATTCCCTTGAGGTTCTTGAAAGTTTCTATCGTGTCCCTCCTCTCCCACCTTTCCTCGAGGGTACATATGAAGCTGCTTTAGTCTTTCTTCATATGTCTCATGGTGCAGACCCTGCAGCATTTTATTTGCCCTTCTCTGAACCTGAAAGACAGAATGGCCTACCCAATCTCTCATCATCAGGAGATCATTAAGTACCCGAACAAGTGCTGTCTCCATGCTATGCCTCTTCCTGAATTTGGACTAGAGAGGTTCATACCCCCAGTTGCTCTGCAACCACCTTCTCAACAACCTTTCTCATAAAGGGCAGGTTAGAGACCAGCCTGTAGTTAGACAGGCAGTCTGGGTTGAGGGACTTTTTCTTAAGGAGGGGTATCATTAATGCCTCCTTCAGGGGAGAAGGAAACACTCCTGTTTCCATCGAACACCAGAATATCTCTGCCAGGACTGGGCCGATGATATAAACACACCCCATTAAGAGGCACGCTGGGCCCATGTTCAAACAACAGTAGGTTGAGCACAGTTCCTGGATGATCCAAACAATGTCTCTGTTCTCCAGCTGTCTGAAATTGGACCAGATAAACTGGATGCTTGCATCTTCCTGTAGACATCCACAAGCCCATTGGTGGAAGCTGAGCAGATCTTAGACCTAATGGTTGCAATCTTATCTGCAAAGAATCAAGTAAACTCATCACACATATCCTATGAAAATGCTCTTCAGGGCTGGAGACAAGTTGGGTTGCACTGCCTATCAACAGTCTGGAAGATCTGAGCTGGTCGATTTTGTGCAGCAGCAATCTTCCTGGAAGGGAACTCCACTTTCTTATGCAAGATTACTGATTGATAGATCTTATAATGGGCCATCAATCTAAGTCTGTCAACCTTGAGGCCAGATTTCCATCAGTGATGCTCCAGCCTTCACCCCACTCATCTCTGCTTCTTCAAAGTCCCATCAAATCATGGGAACTTGGGACCGAGAGTGAGGGGGTGAACACATACAGGAGCAATGGAATCCAGAGCCACCATCATAGCCTCATTATAGGTAAGTGCCAGCTCCTGTGGATCCTTGCTAGTACTGAACAAACCTGATACGTCCAGAAACACCATAAGACCATTAGGGGTCAAACCCCTTAAACGGCGGTACCGAACCATCTCCACAGGGGCAGGTTTATGAGTGGGAGCCTGGAAACTGAACCCTATAGTGTGATGGTCAGACCAACTGACTGGTACCACCACCAAGTCAGAGATCCCCATCCCCAGAAGGAAGACCAAATCCAGAAAATGACCCAAAATGTGGGTGGCAGAGGAAACAACCTGTGTAAGGCCAGCAAGGTCATAAGTTGGAGGAAGTCTTGACCAATCTGAAAGAGTTCATCATTGACCCAAGCATTGAAGTCCACCACAGTTATTCATCTAGAGGACTACAACATCAGATCGACGATGAAGTCCAAGACTTCCTGCAGAAACTCCTTCCCATTCCTGGGTGGGCAATAGATGAGAAGTATTCTGCAACCCACACCTGCCCCCACAGTGCACTCAAAAGATTTTGTCCTCCCCACCGGGACCTCTATAAGGCCCAGTTCTGAATGAAAACAAGAGGTTACACCCCTCACACCTATGATCCTCCCTCCAGAGATGTATCACTGAGTACACAGCAGGAACAGTTGTGTACTCAGTGATACGCAGCAGCAACAGCTGCTTCCAAGATTGGGCTAGCATTGTCATTCAGCCAAGTCTTGGTGATGCAAGCCAGATAAGCTGACCCAACAAGATCAGCAATTATAACTGTCTTATTCCTAATTGATCTGGCACTGCATGACACCACCTGAGTAGAATAGGCAGGTGAAGTTGACCGAGCTGTCTGCCCACCAAAGGTGGAACCCTTGGGTATGGGAACTAGGCAGGAAGGACCACTTTCCAGGACCCCTTTTGCCCCAGGGTGTTCCTTCCCTTCACCTCCCCAGTCCACCTGCTCCACTTGACTAACCCACCAGACTCAATTTCTCTCAGATCCCTTCCTCTGCGAGATATTCTTCAGTGCACTGCAGCATCTATATTCCTCTGCCGAGAGGTGGGGGGCAATGAAAAGGTCAGAGGTCCTTGAGTCTGGTAGGAGAGTAGTGCCTGACTGTCTGAGACTTCTGCCAACACATTATTAAAATACATCAAACAAAAGGCAGAGAATAGTTAAGAAAAAATAACAGACCAAAATACAGCAAAACAAATAAATTACAACCTCACACTTCCATACAACACACACACACACACACACACACACACACACACAGCAACCTCGCCCACCCAACCCCCCTGTAAAACCCAGTAACAAAATTTAAAAATAGAGATCACAAACAAAATGACAAAATAGGAACATGGAGCAGTTTAGTTCATTAGAATCAGTCACAGATTGCCACAGTTCAGGAAAAGAAAATGCCAAGTCTTCAATGATGTAGTGATAAAAAGATTTTAGGAGCTCTCACTTCCCACAGCCAAAAACACAAACAGTCTGTGGTACTCTCACTACCACAAATTTCTGATAAGCTGAGAACTTAGAAGAGCTATAGCTGTGGTACTCTCACTACCTCGAGTGCTTGGTAAACTGGAGACCTAACACAAAAGTTATGGCATTCCACCACAAAGAATAGCCAGTAAAATCAATAGAAAATGTAGGTCCATACACCACCCCCATAGTTGTGCAAGATTCTTATCTGCAGATATTAACACCAGGTCCATCTAAATCCTCTTGTTAGAAAATGTTAGGAGCTGACTCAATTTCCAGCTGCTTCTTCAAGACACCACTGACTCCAATGAGTGAGCACAACCTGGAAACTGTCTGAGTAATGACTGACACTGGAGAACACCAAACTTAGCTAGACATAGGGTTTCTAACAACCCACCACTGGCAACAGCACCCCAAACCCCGCAAACATCTGCATCATGTGCTGGGACACACTCATCTACCTACAGGCAGTTCTGAACACTAGCTAAGGTGTACAAGGGCACAGCCCACTGGCCAGCACCCCCAAACACCCACAGAAGCCAGGGATCAATGAGCCGCCCATCATCAAGGCAAGCAGTTGAGCCCCAAAGCTGACACTGCAGGACCAGAAAGAACTTCTAGCAGATTACAGACAGTTTAATCCAAACCAACATGTGGCCAAAATAATTGGTAGTCAGATTCCCTACAGTAACAATAGTGGAAACTCCTTAGGTCACAAAGTTCTCCTCAAATCCAGGAACATCTTACAGTTCACATCTGGAGTCAGCATGGGGCAGAGACTCAAATGCAGGTAAGAATAACCACTGATCAGATTCAATAAGGGCAGCAGTTAGTGTCACACTGATACACCCAGTCCAGGTAACATTGACTGAAATCTGTCAATCCACCACCCGCAAGGTGCTGCAATGGCAATTGAACTGTGGCTATCTATGAGGGCAGGAACAAAACTAACAATATCGGTGACATAAACCCAATAACACAAAAAACTGCCTAGCTCACTTGAGTCCCTACCTACAGTATTCCTATCACTGTAAAATGCAAACGCAAGTACAAAATTATTTTAAATACATAAAAGAAAGAAACAAGACTAGCACTCTGCTTCACAGTGATGGTCAGCCCAGCATGGCTGCCATCTTAGTAGAACTTAACATGCTATGGTAGTATTGACTGTTGCCTTTTTTTGAACTGCCTGCATCCTGTCTATGTCCTTATGGAGATGCTGCCTCCACAAGTGGACACAGTACTTCAAATGATGCTTCAACAATGATCTGTACAGTGGAATCAACACCTCTTTTCTTCTGCTGGTGTTACCTCTCCCTGTGTAGCCCAGCATCCCACTGGCTCTCCCCAGTACCTTGGCACATTGTTTGGCCACCTTTAGGTCATCAGATATGATTACCCCCAAATCCCTTTCCTGTTTGTTGATCATCACTATCCCCCTTCCCATCATGTAATCCTCCCTGGGTTACTTCATCCCAAATGCATGATTGTGCACTTTTTTGCATTGAATCTCATCTTCCAAATGTAGCTTAAATAATGAATAGAGCCATTCCTGACTATCTTTATTGGGATTTTCTCAGGCAGCTAGTCAAAGAAACCAGTAGGGAAGGAGTAGTGCTAGAACTGGTACTTGCAAACAGTGACAGCATTGCAGACATCACAGTTGGCAGTCCCCTAGGTATTAGTGTTCACCAGATTGTGCAGTTCAACATGAAGAAAGAAGCACATGCAGATCATATGAGGATGAGGATCCTGGACTTTAGGAGGGTGAATTTTAAATAAATTGGACACTGCCTTTGAATCTGACTCAGACGGGGTGATTGCCAAGGAAGAGTATAGACACAGTGGGGAAAAATAAGGGAGGGCATAACTAAACCAATTTAATTGTGTGTGAAGGAAGTGAATAAAAGCAGAAGAAAAAGAGAATGTTATTGTTCTCTAAGGAAGTGAAAAGGGTGGTGAAGGAAAAAAGGGTGGCATTCAAGAGGAATAAGGAAATGTGGAGAAAGGAGGACATGGAGGAATATCAAGTAAAGCAATAAGAAGCAGGCAAGGTGGTCAGAAAAGTAAATATGCAGACAGAGGAAAGGAAATCCAAAGGGGTCACTAAAGGTGATAAGATTGTCTTCATATATTGTACGTAAGTTAGAAATGGAAGGCAAGTGGAGGGATAGTGAGGATTAGAAGGGTGAAAGGGGGAGATTGTGCAGAAGAATTCCAAGAAAAAGCTGACATCCTGAACAGGCAGTGTAATTTTCCTCAGTCTTCACAGTGGAGGAAGAGGGGACATACCACCACAGAGATGCAGGAGAGTGGGGGCGGCAGTAGACAGCAGTGCAGATCCAGAGGATAGAGTCCTGAAGAGACTTGTAGCCCTGAAGGTGGACAAGACTATGGGACCAGATGGGACACCACAAGGCAGTAAAAGAGACCTTGGAAGTATTAGCTGCCCTATTAACAGCCCTGTTCATCAGCTCACTGGAAACAGGCATGGCACTGGAGGACTGGAGAAGGGTTGGCCTTGCCCTCTGATTAATAACAGCAGGGAGGAGGCCAGCAACTATAGACCAGTCAGTCTTAATTCAGTAGTGGGGAAATGAATGGAAATGAAAGCACAAAAGACCTTGTTCAAACATACAAGCTCTAGCCAGAGCCGATAGGACTGTGAAGAGCTTCCAAATGACCAAAGATATTTTCTTATTGGTGTCACATAGTGCTTTTAGTTACAATCATCAAAAATGGCCATGCTGCAAAATCAGTCCTCTTGAATTTATTTAGTCAGAGTAAATGCTGCTGGTGTGTGTGTGTGTGTGTGTGTGTGTGTGTGTGTGTGTGTGTGTGTGTCTCAGTGCTCCCAGATTACATTTGCCATTTTCCTGTAAATGTAGGGCAATGTTCCTACAGTATATTTTCCTGTAGATTACATTATTTCCAGTGGAAGCCAAATTCTTCTGTTTTCCTGTATAACTAATGCAAGTCAATTGAAAGAATGTCCCTGTAGATGGCTCCAAATCCCTGTAAACAGAGTTCCTTACCATTTAAATAACCTGACATTCCCTACAGACTTAATTAAAGGAGAACCACACTGAACCTGTGAATAATGTTTCCTGTAGAAGTTTTTTTCATGTAGTGGGTCCCCTTCTGTTTCTGCCCCATTTTTCCTGGCCTTTTAGTTAACACGTTGGATATTTATGGATTACACACTGCTGCAAAGTGCCATCTAAGAATTGTATGATGTTGTTTATGTCCCCATGAATCTAAGAATTCTAAATTAGAGCACAGATGCATTGTACCAATAATGTACAGTAAGTTCTTGACAGGATCATATTGTTCTAAAATGGTCAATGCCAGCAGTGTGTGAATCAGAAAAACACAATGAATTTACCAAAAGGCCAGTTAAGATTAAGCAGTAACAAAATGAGAACTGGTATTTTTAAAAAATAGCATCTACTTCTACAAAAATGCATGTGTGTTGATTCAAGGCAGTTCTCCTTTGAGATATTAACAGCCCAGTCTAAACTGTTCACTATTTATGCGACTGGCAGTATAGCCTAGAGGTTAGAGTAATGGGCTATCAATAGGCTTTGTACATCCAACGTTCAGACATCTGTTTGATTCCCACACTCTTCATTTCCATACTGTGTGGCTCTGATTAAGTCACTTAATCTCCCTAGTGTTTCTGGGTTGTCCCTAGAAATAAGCACCCATGCCTAGTTGGCCTTACCTGGTTACCAAAGGGGAAAAAATATATATATTTATTAAATTACATTTATAAACTGTAAACAAAGTCCTCTACACATATTCAAGATCCATGCAATAACCAACCTCCCTACTCCAAACATATATTTTTTATCATACATTGATTTTTAATTATTATTATTATTTTATCTGATTTTTATATGGGACTAATTTCTAGTTAAGAGTACTGTTTGCACAAGTTCTCAAGAGCAAAACAAAAAGTATTAGTCAATTAAATCTGAAGACAAGGTATCTGACTTTAATGCTTGAAAGAAAAAAACATCTCTGTTTCCTAAATATCTCTTTGCCCATACTATGTGGCAAATGAGATTTCTGTGGAAATAAAGATGTTTGTTTGTTTCTTTAAGGTGATGTTAGACACTGCTCTTACTCAAATCCAAGAGTATGGGGGGGGTGGCTAGCTCACATTCTTGGAATATCTAAGCTAACCAGAGCTGGGTATCCATGACTACAATCTGATAGGAGGTCATGTAATTATTACAGCATGGACTTGTCTTAAAAAAGTGAGTTTGAGAGTCCTATTACTTTACATTAGAATAAGAAGTTTTATTCATGGTTTAAAGATAAAATTTACTGCCGCTACAAAAATTGGATAACTATTGGACACTAGTATAATAAATAACCTTACCAAGTTTCATGAGTGCAGGACCAAGGCTTCAGGATTTATGCTTAAAGCTTATTTTATATGCAGCAAATAGCAAAAAATAGTGGGGGAGTGCACTACTTTGCAAATGTGGAAGAATACATCCAAATGTCTAAAAAGGTAGTTGCAGGAAAAACCATTTTAGAGCTGCAGTCTGATTGATGACAGAAGGGCTGTAGGCTCCTCCACAGCCCTAAAGAAAGGACAAGAATGTTCACAAGCCATATAGTTCAATTTAAAAATACAGAAGGCACAGGGTACAAACCCTCAAGGTAAAAGAGAAACACTCAATGATCGTTCCGGCTACTTGCATGAGCTTTATCAAGGGATCTGTTTCTTACAGACAAACAACACAGTTTATATCATTTCTTCATGTGTAAGAAATGCTCAGTATAATCATGTATTACATAAATCAGTTAAACTTCCTCATTAAATAATCAGTTGCCATGGTACAAATACATTTGTATCAATTCAGAAATCGGTTACCATGAAAACAAACCATTACTTCATACTAGCCACATCACTATCTAACTACAACTAATTCCTTAATGATAATCATTAAAAAATCCAGACCAATAAAAATGAAGGACTGCCTGATTAAAGTACAAGCTCATTTAATTCTAACTGCTTCACTTATTATCAACAGACTGTGAGGTAGCAGAACTTTAAATTATACAGTCTTTAAACTACATATGCTTTTTTACTTGCATTTAATCCCTTCTTTCCATTATCTCCATTTTGTAGGGATCATGCAAATATTGTAGTCCAAAACCACAAAATACGCTCAAGGCTTTTCCAAAGTGCACAACTCTTTCTAGTCAGGCAGTCCAAGTGCTTTTTGAAAAAAAAAAAAAAGCTTTTCTTATCGCATCAGACACTCCAGAAAACAAGGTCCTGCATCTGTAGGTTTTGTTTCCTTTGGACTCCATACAGTTCCTCACAGTTCTGTTCCATCCATATAATATTGCACAGTTTCCCAAGTTGAAAGCATCGGGCATCAAATAACTGTACAGGAACAAGACAAAAACACACATATTAATTTATTAAAATACAAACAATATCCATAAAAAAAGGCTAGAGTTCCAATTCCCCATTCAAACCAGGGAGGTGAAGTGCATTCAGAGTACATATCCATCTATCCTCTATCTGCAACAATAAATTCTCTATATCACCATCCCTGGGAACCAATCTAAACTTTACCATACCAGTGTACATCCATGTATGGTTCATTTCAGTGTTTCATGTAGCCTTTATATGTAGAAGACAAAGAACCTCTGTGCGCAAACACTGAGGCAAGGGTTACCCCAAAGGACATTTGACTGGGAAGCCAAGTTTCAAGAAAATGCAAAATCACACATGCCCCCACAATGCAAAGCATCATGGGCTGCATATGCAAATCACCACAGAATGTTATACTGGTCCAACTTTAAGCAGAATTGCATGGTGCCGAAAGGCCTCTCACACAGTTTGCAAAGGGTGCTAACAGAAGACATAGACACGTGTTTCATCCTACCAGGACTCATCAGTATGCCTCGTCTGTTTGACACCCCAGTGGAATGGACCAGCTACCCTTAAGGCATTGTGGGGGCATGTGTGATTTTGTATTTTCTTGAAACTTGGCTTCCCAGCCAAATGCCCTTTGGGGTAACCCTTGCCTCAGTGTTTGTGCACAGAGGTTCTTTGTCTTTTAAATAGTTTTTTTATTTTAATGGGTTCACCACAATATATCCAAGGCACACTGCCTTAAGGGTAGCTGGTCCATTCCACTGGGGTGTCAAACAGACGAGGCATACTGATGAGTCCTGGTAGGATGAAACACGTGTCTATGTCTTCTGTTACCACCCTTTGCAAACTGTGTGAGAGGCCTTTCGGCACCATGCAATTCTGCTTAAAGTTGGACCAGTATAACATTCTGTGGTGATTTGCATATGCAGCCCATGATGCTTTGCATTGTGGGGGCATGTGTGACTTTGTATTTTCTTTATATGTAGTGCTAACACATTGTTCACATTTTTATTTGCTATGTCCCTCACATGTTCATGGAACTCAATTCTAATTTACCTCTGAAAAGTAAATTTACCAATCAAGAAATACAGAACAAAACATTGGTTTCATGAATTGTGTACAACCCCTCATCCTGTTGCCTATCAGGTATTACTTGAAATGTTGTTGTTTAGGTTAAAATCTATTCTATTTCCCCCACCCTTTCCTAAATTTTACACCTCTCTCTCTCTCTCTCTATATATATATATATATATATACACATTCATGGCAAAAACTCAATTTAATACATCAGTTAGGGTTGTTCTACAGTGACAAAAGCAAGGAAATTCAGTGTTAGGGTTGCCATCCCTTGCACTCCATGCCCACCCTGCCGCCGACCAACAGGCATCGGGGTGTGCATTTGGGTCATTGGTCCTACCTCTCACCCTATTCCACCTGTAAGCAAGCTGAGGTGGTGCAGTATAGGAGAATGGGGTGAGAGTTAGTACCTATGACCCCCACGCACACCCAGATGCCTGTTGGTGGGGGCAGGGTGGGCATGGGGTACAAGGGGTGGCAACCCTAATACTGAATTTACTTGCTTTTGTCACTTTGGAGCAACCCTAAATGATGCATTAAATGGATTTTTTGCCATGAATTTCCCTTCTTTTTGAGAATGTGCACTATAACTAGTGAATGGAATGTTTATCCAGAATTGTGTGTACATCCATTCAACAGTTGCACAGCGACACAATCAAACAATTTAACATGCACAATTCAGCAACCATCAGTTCTAGTGACCTGGCAATTGTCACAGTCAAAGATGTATTATAAATCTTTGTACTTTCCAAATACCAGGCAAAGTGGACATATGGTTCAGAAGTTATTGAAGTGTAATGAACCACATTTTCATTTGTCAGAGTGGCATGATTCCACACCTGTTAATGTTTTACACACCAAACCACTGCAAGGCACCTCCATACCACTAGGGCTACCTATGCTATAAATTTCAAGTCAGTAGCACCATGAAGAACGCTATGCGCAAAACATTAACTGTGTCACACAGTATCTCCACAGTAAATAATTTTTCAAACATGTAAACAGTGTATGTCACATCTCCAGGACATCGACTCAACACCTTCCTAATTTCATGTGAAAAGAACAAACCATTCTAGAGATTTTCAAATTTGATGTTTCTGCACCTTTAAGAAGTCTTCTACCACAAAATGGCGGAAAATACAGCTGAAAATGCACTAAAATGGTGGACCTGGTGGCTGAAAAATCAGTAGCTACAAAGCAGGCCAGATTCAAATGCCAATAACTCTGGAACGGAACAGCGTTTTTTCACAAAACAAAAACTGGAATATTCCTCGAAGTAACGTCTTTTTAGGTGCCAAGGTTCAGACCAATGAACCTCACACTGGCTGCGCTATGCGTCATGAAAGACAGTGCAGAAAAACAGCAAAATCATAATGTTTTGCACTGAACTACACAAATGCAAAAACACAAACAGTAATGTTAATGCAAACGGTGATGGAAACAGTGAGGTAAAAGAAAACAGTAATGCTAAAGTTAACGCAAATGCAAAAGCAAATGGAAACACACGGTGATGCAAATGTAAAAGATAATGTAAACGGTAAGAGAAATGCTAGCAAAAACATAAATGAAAACAGAAATGGTAACGCAAATGGTAAAAGAAACCGCACAGTAATGAAAATGATAGCGCAAATGCTAACCACCAAGGAAATGCAAACACAAATGGTAATGAAAATGGTAACAA
Source organism: Neoceratodus forsteri (assembly GCA_016271365.2). Classification (NCBI taxonomy): domain Eukaryota; kingdom Metazoa; phylum Chordata; order Ceratodontiformes; family Ceratodontidae; genus Neoceratodus; species Neoceratodus forsteri. The sequence goes on along the minus strand of CM028133.1, from coordinate 741,615,726 downwards.
AAATGCAAATGGTAACACAAACCCAAACAGAAATGCAAATGGTAATGGCAACGGTGTTGTAGAACGAAACAGTAATGCACTCGACAACAGAAACACCACCAAAAACGTACACACTAAGGCCAGTGTAAATGCAAATGCAAATGTTAATGAACATACAAATAGTAATGGTAATGCAATTGGAAATGCAAATGGTTACAGTAACACCAACGATGACACCAAAGGAAACACTAATGCAAACATAAACACAAACGCAAGGGTGAATGCAGATGCAAATGATAACACATTTGGAGAAGAAAAAGTAAACAGTAATGGAAACTCAAATGGTAACAGTAACGCAAACGCAAGCGCAAACACAAAGGATAACGTACTCGGTGACACAAAAGTAAATGCAAACAAAAACAGTAACAGAAATGCAAACGGTAACAGAAACACAAACGCAAGTGCTAACATAAAGGGTAATACACATGGTGACATAAACAGAAAAGCTAATGCAAATTGTAATGGAAACGCAAGTGGAAATGCTAATGGTAACAGTAACACAAACGCACACCCTTTTTTCCCCAAAAAGATGCATTCAAAAGCACAGTGAATACAAAGACTGTATACATAATAATGGCCCTCGGAGCAGAAAATCAGCACTAGGAATTCTAAATTCCTTGTATCTCAGGAACCATAAAACGTTGAAAAAAATTTAAAATCTCATATTATTTATGACTTTACAGGCTAGTTTTGCACTTAGTCCCTTAGCAGGGGACTAAACATTCTTCCAACGAAAAGTTTGTATCTCAAACTGTTTTCGAGATACGGGCCCCAAAAGGCGAGGCGGACACCGTAATGTTAGCATATGGGAAAAAATTGTCAACTTCTGAGTGCCGTAACTTTGCAGCCCTCTTTTATTTTGTCACCAAACCATGAAAAGTCACATCTGTGGGATCTTGGCTTTCTTCTCTCCAAAATTCTGCCCAAAAGATCAAACTATTCTTTTGCAGCAGGGTGGCAAATATTCCCTATAGTTTTGGCCATAGTGTCGCAAAGTACTTTCACAAATCACAACACTTTCGCAAATGAAATTAAGAAAGTGTCTCATATGCAAAAGTGCTTTGTGACACTACTTTCTAAAAAAATTTAAAAAACATATTTGATTTTACCCCCAAAAAAGACATGGCTAGCATCCTCAGGGCTCGACTAGGTGAACACAACATTATTGTGTCCCTAGAGGGTCCCAAATTTAAATGGCAAGCAATTCTGTGATCACCAACTGAAAACAAGATGGCCAATTTAAGACACTACAATGGTCATTTGCTAAAGTTAAAAGTGCATTTGCGACACTTTCGCATATTTTGTTGACTTTTCACATTGACTATAATGGGAAACTTTTTTTTTAATAACTTTTGAACTGTTTAATATTTTTTCACAAAATCTTCCAAAAGACACTCTGGGAACCCTGGCTGCATGTTCCCTGAAGGTTTTGGATCAGTCCCACAAACCATGCAACCTGTAGGCATGAGCAAAGAATGCACAAAAATGCATAATTTGTGTGTTTTGTGGTGCACTGTTGCTCCGCAACCATACATCCGATCATAACGAAATGTGGCAGGTCCAGAGATTTATGATAAAACAGTGCATACCAAATTTCAGGCAAATCCGTCATACTGTAACAAAGTTATTAAGTTGCCAAATTTCAGATTTAACCTTAAATGGGGAAGTCAACCCTAACTATAGTGGTACTACCGTGCCACTATAATATATGTAAGGGATAAGCAGGGGGGACCTGCGTGATATATGATTTTTGCGCACGAGTGCTGTTTGACCTTGGTTAACCTGACGAGTGGTGTAAGCTTACGAGGAGGTGGCCATACAAACAGCACAAGTGTGCAGAAATCATATATCACACAAGATCCCCCCTGCATATTTCATTTATGCAATAGGGAAGGACCTCATGTGTATCTGTAATTTTTAAATGATGTTTTTTGAAATTAAAAAATATAGAAATGTGTGTGGATTTATTTTGTGCTTTTCCAGGTTGATGCGCCATCCTCTGTGGTCTGTTACAGCTGATTGGCTGAAGGAATGGCTTGAATGTTTTTAAAAGAAAAAAATGTCAGCTGAGTTTAGCGAGTGGGAAGAATACAGGAAAATGTAGGGTGAGTTTAGTGAGCACTCTCCGACAGAATAGTACTTGCTGTTATGAAGAGCTTTTTTGTTTTTGAAAGTTATTTCTGTATGAGAGCTGTAAATTCGGAGTACAGCAATTGGTATCGGGAAGAAGAGGCGACTGAGTTGATGGACCCACAGTGGCAATGTGAGCAAGACAGCGGGGCAGAAAGAAAAAAAAACAACTGCGGTTTTGGAGAGAAACTATTTTAATTTCAGGTCAGCTGTTCTGTTGTTTGTGGGTGATGGAAGTAGGGAAGAGATTTAAAAAGAGCTGCAGTTTGGTGATTCAGCAGTTGTTTACAAATCAATCAGGGTCTGAGGCAGTGTGAGATGAGGTAAGGAAGGAGATAGTGGCGACAAGAGTGCGAGTGACAAATGCCGGTTCGTGGTCTGTGATTACACCCTGTTTTTCGTATGGGAGGAACAAATTTACATGGATGATGCTGAGGAAAGGGTTCAAAAAAATAGAAAGTAGATTTTTAAACTGGATACATTACTGTGGATGGGGCAAGATCTGTACACAGCAGTACTGACTGTGTGTGACTGTGAGAATGTGAAAGTGTGTCAAACAAGGAAGTAGTCTGGCACTGCATGTATAGATGGTCACTGTATGTATAAATGTATTTATACATACGGTGACTCAGATAAACACATTTATCGCACTCAATATATGTCCACCCCATTGCATAAATATATATGTGTATATATATATATATATATATATATATATATATATATATATATGTGTGTGTGTGTGATATACAATGGAGAGCTGTCAGATAAGTGATTTATCTACACAAGTGCTGTTTGACTTCGGGTAACCTCGCAAGTGGCATATGCATATATATATATATGTGTGTGTGTGTATAGCTAATCATGTAATGTTTTATGAATACATGATGGATTGATTGGAAACTGAATGAATGTAATCAGGACCTCCTTGGGAATAAGTTTTAGCTCAACGGAGTACTTCCTTTTCATAGCTTCAAATAAAATATACTACTTCTACTACTGCTACTACTACTACTACATCCACACAAAGTTTAAAACTTCGACTTGTTTTAACTATATAAAATCATCCACAGGTACAGTTTGCATATCAATAATATCTTCAGTGTCACAGTTTATTAGCTCATGAGTCTCAAAGAACTATGCTATTGTGGGGTGCTTAAATTCCTTAGTTCTGCATACATATTTACAGAACTTGCACCTCCCACAATTAGTGCAAACTTTTGGAGGAGGCAGTGCCAAAAAGTGTGTTTTCCCTTGATTTCATGGCCGGCTGCATGGAATATACTAGCCTGTCTTTGATATTTCTACCAGCTTTTGTACACCACCACTGGGGGGGGTGATCTTTGCATATCTCACCTAGAATGGGATCTGATTCAATAATTTTCCAGTTGTTTAATATTGTGTTTTTGATACTGTTAGACCTAGGCATATAGGTGGTTATATATTGTAACCTATTATAACCTATCCTGTGCCTGTACTCTATTGTTACTACTCCCCCTGCATAATTTCTGCTGGGGTTCAAAAGGTTTCTACCATCGTGTAAACTTGCCCAGTGGAAACCCTTCTGAAAGAAAGACTGGTATAGTGTCTTGAATCCACTGGGCTGCAAAGCCACAGACAGTATGGATTCATTGAGGGAAGGTCAGGACTAACAAATCTGATAGATTTCTTTGACTAAGTGACCTGGGAAATAGATCAAGGGAGGGCAGTGGATGTAGCCTATATGGACTTTTCCAAGGCCTTTGACACTGTTCCTCACAAGAGTCTGATAAATAAGTTGAATAAAGTTCAGTGTGCACCCCCCTCAACTGCCCTAACAGGCCTGTAATGGAGGATTTTCTGCTTCTCATACTTTAAATAGGGACTCTTTGTTATCAAATTTTGGCCAAAACATGAACAAGCCAAACCACTTTGTTTCATTCTCTCTGTTTGCAAAGACAATCCGCCAGCTTCCTTGTCTCACATTATTAAAGTGCAGTCTACTGGGTGTGGCTGGGATTTGCACCCAGAATGAAACAGCAGGACTTCAACTCAGATCAGCAAGGTACATTTAAAAGTATTTAAAGTGCAGGACTAAACTGATTGGGGCCACTTTGGTAGATTGGTTTGGCTTGTTCACATTATGGCCAAAATTTGATAACTAAGTGCCCCTATTTAAAGTATGAGAAGCAGAAAAATCCTCCATTACAGGCCTGTTAGGGCACTTTTCTTTTTTTTGGGTGGGGGGTGCACACTGGACTTCATTTATTCATTGATATTAGTCTCAACCAGAAGCACCTTTGAAAATAATTGAATTTATAAAGCCAGGCCTGAGCAGATCACAGTTTGAATTGGTTTTTGACAAATAAGTTAAACAGTCTAAGATGGGATCCAAAGTGATGAATTATATAAGAAAATGTTTAATGGATAGGAAAGACAGGGTGGTGGTTAACAAAACTGACTCAAATGATGGAAGAGCAACCAGCAGGGTACTACATGGCTCGTTCTACTGGGACCAGTCCTCCCTAATGTCTCTGTATGGGAAATATCAGAAGAACCAGAAACATAGAAACATAGAAGTTGACAGTAGATAAGGACCGCAAGGCCTATCCAGTCTGCCCATTTCTTTTTCTACCTTATGAATGTGCCATAGGCCTTTGCTCTGTCAATGGTCTATCTATTCATACTCATCTGTATTGCTCCCTTATGCCTATCCCATGCCTGTTTGAAGCCCTGCACTGTATTCATATCCACCACTTCCTGAGGTAGGCCATTCCATGCATCCACCACCCTTTCGTGAAAAATAACTTCACATTACCCCTTAATGCCCTCCCTCTGATCTCATGCTGTGTCCTCTTGTCCTGCTATTTTTCTTATATTGAAACATGTTAGACTCTTTCACCTTATTAATGCCCTTAAGGTGTTTGAATGTTTCAATCATATCACCTCTCTCCCTCCTTTGCTCTACGGTATACATATTGAGTTCAGTTAATCTGTCCTCATATGTTTTCTGATGCAGTCCCTGCACCAGTTTGGTTGCCCTTCTTTGGACTGCCTTAATTTGGTTGATGTCCTTGTGAAGGTATAGCCTCCAGTACTGCACGCAGTACTCCAGATAGGGTCTAACCAGTGTCTTGTAAAGAGGGACTATTACCTCCCTTTTCTGACTTGTGATTCCCCTACTAATACACCCAACATCCCTCTAGGCTTACCTACTGCATTAGAGGTCTGCTTGGATGATTTCAGGTCACCGGTGATGATGACGCCCAAGTCTTTTTCTTCCCTTGTGACTGCCAGCATCTCCCCTCCCAGTCTATAGGTGGCTTCAGGGTTTCTCTTCCCTATGTGTATGATCTTGCACTTCTTTGCGTTAACCCCCAGTTGCCACTCTTCTCACCATTTTGATAGTTTATCCAGATCTCTTCTCATTCTGCCCACCCCATCTGAATCATCTCCTCTGTTGCAGATCTTGGTGTCATCTGCAAACAGACAAACCTTACCCTCCAGTCCATCTGCAATGTCCCTGATGAAGATATTGAAGAGGACTGCCCCCAAGACTGATCCCTGAAGTACCCCACTTGTGACTTGGATCTCTTCTGACTGTGTACTGTTTACCACCACTCTCTGTATTCTGCTCATTGACCAGTTTGCCTCCCAGTTAACCAATGCCTGAGAAGGGAAGACATCCTTTTTGCAGATGATACCAAAATCAGAAATATAGGGACATTCAGAAGGGGTGGAGAGAATGCAAAGGGATCCTGTGAAACTGAAGGAGTTGTCAAACATGGGAGTTGGGATTCAATACAAAAAAAGTGGAAAATCATGCACTTAGACATGGGAACCCAAATACAGAATGGGGGGAGGGGGTACTTGCATTCACTAAACTGGAAAGGGACATTAGGATTATCATATCTGAGGACTTCAATGTGGCAAGACTAATTTGCTGGGGTGCATAGCAAGAGATACTCAGCTCGTGACACCGAGCCACAAATCCTGTAAGGAACTCCAGCCGCCTGTGCAGCCTTCAGTCCTAGGCAGTCCTCTTCAGGCATACCTTGCCCAGAAGGACTGACTCGGCTCGTGATACTGAGCCACCAATCCTGTAAAGAGCTCCAAATGCCTGTACAGCCTTCAGTCCCAGGTGAGCAGCCAGACTTTAGCCCGGGACCCACTCCGTGAGCTGATTGGAGCACTCGGAGGCACTGTAGCCTCCCAATGGATGCCACTCACTGCTCCTTCCACCCCATTGGCTCTGGGCTAATCCCCCAGGAAAAGACTGTCTCAGCTAGCGTCGGGAGTTCTCTTGAACCCGTTTTTTTACCTAATTGTGTAACTACATCTGGAATTTGTCTGTTTTAGCTAGTTTAGTGAGAATTTAACCTGTGTAGTCTGTTTTAGCTAGTCTAGCGAGAAATATTGTGTCTAGCCGAGTCAGTGGAGTTAATGTGCTTACAATGTTTCAAGTGCTCCTACCTGAACTACGTCACCTCTGTATAAACTACGCTCCCTGTTTTAAACTGTTTTGTATTTTCCCCTCCTTTTTCCCTTGTCTGTTCCTGAACATGTAGGCGTCTGGCAGTACTCTCATTACTTGACTGTTAACCCCTCCCATGTCCGATTTGTTTTAAATTCAGATCTGTAGGGAGCTTGGCCAGTTTTTGTATGCTTTCTCCTGACTCTGTCTGCCTGAATCATGAGCCTATTCGACCCACCTCCTGGTCAGAGAGCTCTGCGCCCACACTTCCTCCAGTCTTTCTTTGTATTGAGCCCTCTCCCTCTAATTTGGGGAGGTAGTATAGGGCAGTGGTTTAAGTCTCTGAGCTGCAAATCTGGAGACCTTGGTTTGAATCCCACAGCCCCAACTTGCATACTGTGTGACCCTGAGCAAGTCACTTAACTTCCCTGTGCTCCCAGGTCGCACCTGTAAACAAGCTGTCAGCTTAGTGTGCCACTCCTGTTTAAACAATTGGAAAAAGAAAATTTGCATAATCATGTTTTTGTTCCCCTTAACATATATTCTTTGCCCTGCCTTCCCTCCTGCAGGCAGCCCTCTTCGGACATACCTCACCTAGATGGACTGACTCGGCTCGTGATACCTAGCCACTGATCCTGCCTTCAGTGACAGTTGAGCAGCCAGACTTTAGCTCGGGACCCACTCCGTGAGCCGATTGGAGCACTTGGAAGCATTGCAGCCTCCCATTGGATGCTGCAGGCTGGTCCTTCCACCCCATTGGCTCTGAGTTAATCCCCCAGGAAAAGACTATCTCAGCTAGCACCTGGAGTTCTCTTGAACCCAGTTTTTCAGCTCCCCCACTCGCCCCCACCCCTTCACTGTTTAAATACACTTTTTTTCCTGCTCCCAAAACCCAGATGCCTCTCCCATTGGCCACCTAAGCCCCTCCTTCCATTGGTCATCTGAAGTTCAGCCTGCATCCAATAATTTTAGTGGCTGCCTATCCTTCAGCTCTTATGCTAAACACTACAGTGCTGCTTGAGCTGATAATGCACTGCCACACTTTGAGATCAAGAAGCATGTCTCTCCTGCCCGGACACATACTCCTACTTACTACCCTAATCACCTGCCTCCCACCACTCCTGTCTAACATGCCACCAGCACTCTCTAAACTGCCTCCCCCCATCCTGCTGCACCTTGACAGACCTCATTACCCCTCTAACTCAGTGACCATCTCATCACCAGCCTAATCTGGTCCCACTCCACCTTGCATCCCTGCCCCTTCCTCCTTGCCTCCTCGCACTTTTGGTTAATGTGCAACTAACTACCTCCCAATCTGCCACTCACTGTCGTTCATGCCCACTACCATGATGGTGCTCAACAGCCGCATGGTGCTTACAAATGTTTGCACGCAACCTTACTATTGGCCTCCTGCTCCTTGCAGCAGAGGACATACACCCGAACCCAGGCCCCTAAACACTGCCATCTTTCCAAATGCAGCGGGTTCCTTCCCAAATGCAGTCACAAACACAAGCTTTAATGGAGGCTACCTCCCACATGGCCTACATCTCTTGCACCTAAATATAAGAAGTCTACCCCTCAGTCTTGACCCACTCCAGGTACTCACAGCTCACTATGCCCCAGATGTTATCACCCTCACTGAAATGTGGCTAAACAAGAGTATCTCTGATCCCTCACTTATTAGCCCAGGCTATGCAATGGCCCACCAGGACAGGTCATCTAGAGGTGGCAGCGTGACCATCTGTGTAAACTCAGAATTGCACTTCTCAGTAGTCCTAGCCAAGACCAAACCCCACGCCTATGAACTACTGTTGCTACAACTGACTGTCCCCTTCTCTCTCCCGATTTTATATAGCTGGAGTATACTGCCGGCCTGGCATACCAGCAGCATCTGTCACCGACCTTCTTGCACAAATCTCCTCCCTAACCCCTACTGGACAACTATATATTATGGGAGACCTAAACCACAGTTGGCTAGCTCCATCCTTCAACAAAACCCAGACAGAAAAATCCACGCTAAACCAATCACAAACCATCACCAAACCCACATGTCTAAACCTCAAAATGAGAAACAACTAGCTAATAGACTGTGCTCTCACCAGCCATCCCCACTGGGTCATCAGTGCAGGACTACTACCTGATTCAATATGTGATCACAATATTATATATCAAGTCCGGAAAATTCACCACCCCAAATCCACCCTGAAGTTCTTAGTCCAATGCTTCTACAAATCCCTAAACTTCACCCCTGTGCTTGAAGACCTAGTGCTTGCAAACTGTGAACCCCCCACTATATTCTGCTCCATAGACGATGTCTTCATCCACTTCCAAAGCACGTCCCTCAATGTCTGGGACATGCACGCCTCACTGCATTGTACTAGGGTATGTGCCAACCACCTGCCTTGGAACACCCAAGAACTTACAGTGTGCCAAAATGCCTGGACAAAGCATGGAGAACTCATAAATCTTCACACTTCCCGCACAATTTCACCATTTATCGGACTCTACCCAACAAGTGTGCCAGAGCAACTCATCTAGCTAACATGGAATACCCAGCTCCTCCCTCCACTCCAACTTAAATAGTCCATCCAAATTCTGGAAGGTCATTCATTCCCCACCAGCTGCTCATCCCACTCCGCTCCTAATCATGAATAACACCCTCCTCTCAGATCCACATGCTCTTGCCACAGAATTCAACACATATTTCTTCTCTTGTGCCTCTGCTCTCCTATCCATCTTGCCCACTACTGTGCCACACAGTCCTCCTGTCAGAATTAAGAATACACATGGTTCACTCACCTTCTCTTTCAAAGATATCGCACCAGCTGATGCCCTTGAGGACCTACGGGCTGCCATAAAAAGGTAAATCCCCCGATGCTCTAGACAACAATCTCCTCCACCTATCTGCCCCTGCCATAGCAACCCCACTCGCCAACCTACTAATCATCTCCTTTTCCACTGCAGCTGTCCCCCAGATATGGAAACATGCTGTCACCATCTCCATCCCTAAAGGGGTGAAACATAGAAACATAGACATTGACAGCAGATAAGGACCATTTGGCCCACCCAGTCTGCTCGTTTCCCTACCTACTGGATAAGCTGCAGATTCTAGTTAACCAACAGCCTACTTCCTGCAACCCCCCACTATAATTGCCTTGTGTCTGTCCCATGCATGTTTGAATTCCCCCACTGTTTTAGACCCAATGACCTCCTCAGGAAGGCTGTTCCATGTATCCACCACTCTCTCTGTGAAAAAAAATTTCCTCACATTACCCCTGAGCCATCCCCTTTATCTTTAAATTGTGCCCTCTTGTTCTTACGCATCTTTTTCTGAAGATGCTACCTCCTGGACTTTGTTGATTCCTTGAGGTACTTGAACATTTCTATCATGTCCCCCTGTCCCTCCTTTAATCAAGAGTATACATATTAAGCTCTCTCGGTCTCTCTTCATATGGTTTCTGCTGCAGACCCTGCACCATTTTAGCTGCCTCCTCTGGACTGCTTCCATCCTGTCTATGTCCTTGCGTAGATGAGGTCTCCAAAACTGCACACAGTAATCCAGATGGGGTCCCACCAACTGTCTGTACATAGGGGTAACCACTTCCCTTTTTCTACTTGTGATACCCCTTCCTATGCATCCCAGTATCCCTCTGGCTCTCCTTACCGACTTTTCACATTGCTCACCCACCTTTAGGTCATCTGATATGACTACCCCAAGGTTCCTTTCCATTTTTGTTGTTGTTAGTACCTCCCCTGCTATTGTGTACTCTTCTCCTGGGTTTTTGTTTCCCAGGTGCATTACTTGCACTTCTTTGCATTGAATCTAAGTTGCCATATGTCTGACCATTCCTCCAACCTTGCCAAGTCCCTTCTCATCTTTTCTACCCGCCTTGTATCAACTCTGTTACAGATCTTTGTGTCATCTGCAAAGAGGCATACCTTTCCTTCAGACCCTCTGCAATGTCACCTATAAAGATGTTAAAGAGGACTGGACCCAGTACTGAGCCTGAGGTACTCCACTAGTAACCCCTTCTTTCAGATGTGTTCCATTCCTACTACCTTCTGTGTCCTGTTGTGCAGCCAGTTTGCTACCCAGGCTACCACCTGGGACCCACTTCAGGTTGGCTAACTTGATTATTAATCTTTTGTGCGGGACTGTGTCAAATGCCTTGCTAAAGTCTAGGTAGGCCATATTCACAGGCCCTTCCTGGTCTATTACTTTGGTCACCCAGTCAAAGAAGTCAATTAGATTCGTCTGACATGACCTTCCTGCTGTAAATCCATGCTGTTTTGGGTCGTGTGCCCCACTGGCTTCTAGTTACTCAACAACTCTTTCTTTCAGAAGTGATTCCATCATTTTCCCTACCACTGAAGTCAAACTTACAGGTCTGTAGTTTCCTGCTTCTGCCTTGCTCCCACTTTTGTGAAGGGGAACCACATTTGCCCTCCTCCAGTCCTCAGGTACCGCCCCATCATGCCATGATTTTTTAAAATGCGTGGTCAGTGGTGTCACAAGGTCCTTCCTTAGTTCTTTTAGGATTCTGGGGTGAATCCCATCAGGCCCCATTGCTTTGTCCACCTTGAGTTTTAGGAGTTCTTTCAGGACTCTTTCTTCTGTGAATGAATGGGTGTCAACCCCCATACCCAGAGTGCTTCAGGTGCCCCCACCTCCTCCTCTAATTACCACCCTACCTCTCTCCTCCCAGCTCTTTCAAAACTACAAGAACACCTAGTGCTCAACCAACTCACCTCCTTTCTTTCCTACTCCAGTTTCTTCACACTGTTCCAGTACAGATTCAGGAAGGGACATTCCTCTGTGTCCTCCCTGATTAGGCTCACAGACACCATTCTCACTGGAATGGACAGAGGGCTGATCACCTCAGCTATCTTCATCGACCTTTTCAAAGCATTCAACACTGCCTCCCACCCCCTGCTGTTATCCTGTCTCTCGAAATCTGGCCTCTCTGACTCAGCCACCAATTGGTTCAATGCCTACCTCTCAGGCAGAACACAATCAGTTAGAATTGCAGAAGCCACTTCCTCCCCCTTCCCCATGAATACCAGAGTCGCCCAAGGACCAGTACTCTGTCTCATTCTGTTCTCCATCTTTCTCAATAACCTCCCTCTAGTGTGCTCAACTACCTCTATTCATATGTACGCAGATGATACTGTCCTATTCACCTCTGGCTCCTCCCTGGATGAGGTAACAGACAACCTCCAGGCCAACTTTAACAAAGTTCAGCTATTGTTCAGCTATCACCAGCTCTACCTCAATATTAAAAAAACTGTCACCATGACCTTTGGCACTCTGCAACATCTATCTAGGCTCCCCCTTCCCTCCTTCAACACCCTTGATGGGAAAATACTGAAGGACGCCATTTCCTTCCGGTACCTCGGGGTATGGCTCAACCTTCATCTTTCCTTCTCCGATCACATCAATGCAATCATGAAAAAACTGCACCCCAAGATCAGTGCCCTCTACAAGAACTGCTATAGCCTCCCTCTAACTGCTAGCCATGAACTAGTGCAGAAGATGATCTTTCCCTCCTTCAACTACTGTGACATAGTCTACAATGGAACTCCCAAATCTACCTTATCCTGACTGGACACCCTTTTCCATGCCTTTTGTTGCTTCTCTCTCGATGTCATCCCCCCGCTCCCATCACTACGACCTCTACCATTCCCTTGCACTCCCATCCCTCGAAACCTGCCACCTTCAGTACTGTGCTAAATTTGTCTCAAAGTTCTGGCCCGAATTCCTCCCATCCTACCTCTCTTCATTACTTTCCCCAACTCCCACCCCTTCTCATGCCCTCAGATCCCTCGACTACTGTCAACTATTAATCCCAAGGTGGAGGGCCACTGTCAGGCAAGCAGCCTTCTCACATTGCTTCCCTAAACTCTGGAATGAGCTTCCTCCTCAAATTCGTCACTCCTCCTCCACCCACTCCCTATCTACAGTGCTGGCAAATTACCTCATGGTAAATTGCTCCTGCACTTAATACTTACAAGTGCCTCCCCCCGTCCGACCCCCCCGACTGCCTGACCAGTGACACCTAGCATACGCTATGGAAGCTGGCTTATCTAAACCAACTACGGCACGTCTTGGCATGTGTTCACTTGTCCTGTCCTAAATTGCACTTGATACTCTATCTTTTTGCCTCAGTGATATCTAATTCTATGTGCTACAAGCATAACTGCAACCAATGTTGCTGTCAATAACTAAACTGTAACCAGTGTTTTCCTTCTGCTAAAAGTTAAACTGTAACCAGTGATGTATCCCTGTTTACCTCTGTAACTTGTATAACTGTAACCTCAGCCTACTGTATACCTTGTTAAATGTATATCTCTTCATAACCTGTATGTTATCTCCCACTGTACCACCTCCCCACAGGTAGCACTGGGTGAAACTGGTATAAACCGCCTTTCCTGGTGAAACAATTTCAATACATACTTACATACATACAAACATACATATATACATAAATAAATAAATAAATATCCAACATGAGGAGGCAGGTGGTGTTGCTTCTCTACTGCACAGTGGTGAAGCCACACCTGGAGTACTGTGTCCAGTTTTAAAGACCATGCCTCAGAAAGGACATAGACAGTGTGAAAGTGGTCCAAAGGAGGGCAACTAAAATGGTGAAAGGCTTGCAAGAAGAACCCAATGAGGAGAGACTAAGGGATTGCAACACATGCATCCTAGAGGAAGAGAGAACGATGACATGATGAAGCCCTTACAAGTACCTCACAAAGGTAAACATGGTGCAGGGGGGAGTTTTTTTTAAATAACAAAGAGCACCAAAACCAGGGAGAATGCGATGAAGCGAGTGAGAGGGTGGTATTCAGGATAGATCTGAGGAAATTATTTATTTATTTAAAAGTTTTACCAGGAAGGCATGCTGAGCAGACTACCGCTCAATTCCAGATGTGTCCTGGGGGGTGTAGGAGATTGGAGAATACATACAAAATTCAAAGTACAGACAAATAATACTTCAAAGAAAGGGTGGCGGACACCTGGAACAGACCACCAATGCAAATGGTGGCAGTTAAAACAGTAGGGGGGCTTCAAGCATGTGTGGGATAGACATAGGGGTATGTTCGTAAAGTGGCAGGGATGCAGGTGAGTTGCCAGTGACCAGATAAGGTATACAGAGGCCAAGTAGGCAGGGAACATCTGGACACACTGGGTGGGCCAGGCAGTTCTTTTCTGCAAACAAATTCTATGTTTCTGTATTTCCAAGTTCCAACATAGGGGATAAATTTGAAAATGTCTTGAATCGGTGCTAGAGACAAGTGCGTTTTTTATCATTTCAGTATGGGAAGATAGTGTGGGGGTGGAGAATGTGAAACGAGTGTGTGTGTGGGGTGGGTAATCAGGTTTTTTATGCTTTTTTGTCTCTTCTTCTTTTCCCACTAAATAATGAGTACCAAATATACAGTATCTAGAGATCCCTGAATTCAGATTGTAGCCATATATTTGAGAAAAGATACTCACACTCCTTATTATTCATCCCCTTTAATATTCAGATATCTGTGACCATGCTACAGTAGCTTTCTATGTGTATTCTTTGATGTCATTGTGGCAGAATCATGATTTATTTTGTTGAACTATTTTCAAAGTGGAATAAATTTTAATATACTGTATTTTAGCTGGAAAGTATAATTCAGAAGCTGGTGATATATTGGTCTAAGTGCAAAATAGATTGTATTGTCAGATTAGCCTGTGTTTTTACATCATATATAGTCCCTGCACTGAAGCCAGTGTACAGTAACATATACGTAGGTATTCACATCCCTCTGCTTTGCATTTAATAATGCAGTGACAGGTTGTGCTCAGGAGATGGCAATATTGGTGCACTGTCACAGCCTTGCAATCATTCTTGTTGCATATCAGAACAGAAGGTTCAGTTTTTAATCTCTGGGAGTGGAGGTGAAAAACAGTGCAGGAAGCTGGTTTATCTGATGTGCTCCATCTTCTTGGGCTTTACACAAAGCTTGTCCCACGTCTCAGGGGAGAAAGTTCCCCATGCATCAGAGGCACAAGCAATTTCTGTTCCAGATGCTAGAGGCTACTAACATCCTAGTTATCAATTGTGACTGGGTTGCAGCATGACATTGTGCCAGGTACAACACACAGTACCATAGCAGCAAGCCAGTCACCTTAAATGAAAAATGGCATCCAGCCAGAAAGTCACACTTTCCAAACCACCTATCTTTTGGAACGTGGTGAGCCAGTCTGGCTCTAAATTCATATCTCCTTGGCCCAGTGGTTTGATTTCCTAGCAGTGAAGTGGACCCAAACCCAATACTTGGCCTGGAAAAGTCCCTTGCATCCAGTGTGGCCCATCTCTCTAGCTCCAGTGCTATGCCAATGGTGCTCTTGTATGGTGCCAACCTGAAGTGCATAATTTTTCCCTCTCCCAGATCCTGGTTATAACACTGTGTCTGCTGTTACCATTTTTTAAAAGGTGGTACAGTACTTTAACTCTGGGTTGAGTGCAGAAAACTTTGGTAAAGCTTACAAAAATGTAAATGCTTGTGTGACTTCCCCACTTTATAGCTCAATGAGCTTTGATTTCTCATTCTTGCCAGCACAAATGCAGGTGTATCCTAACTCCTCAGTGCATCACTAAGATACTCTATAATGAAGCAGTTTCTTGAAGGTTTAATGTGGGGGCTTACCTTCTGAGTTAGCTGCTGTACCTCAAAGGGCTCTTGCCTCAGACTGGTAGGGGTCTAGTGGAGGGCCTATAGAAAAGAGGGTGCCTAGTGCTGGGGGGGGGGGACTGGCGTGAGGTCAATTTTTTTTTGCTGTTATTTTTTGACTCCTTGGTGAGCAGACACCCAGAGGGAGCCCCCAGCTTTGTCTTCCAGCATACATCACCTGGGGCTGACCTGAGCTCCCAGGGCTTCCCCCCCAGTGGGGCTGGCAGGGTTCCCAAACCCCCACCGAGGACCAGATCCAGTGGGCCAGTGCCATGGCTGGCCAGGAGCAGAGCCTGCAAGGCACCCTCCAGCACAGTGCCATGGCTCTTCCCTTTTTCCTGGTGTTTATGCCCCAGGAGTTGTGGCTTGCAATGACACCCACAGAGGGGAGCGTGCACATATCTGCATGTACTCCCTTCTTGTGTCTGCCTCCACTCCTCCCCTAGCTACAACATGGCCCCCTGCTCCCCAGCCTCCACTAGGGAGCAGGTAAGCACCAACTACTGAGGATCCCCCACCCCAGAGAAGGAGTGCAGTCCATCAGATGCTCAATCCTTCTCTGCCCCTACTGATCCCTGGCGGCCCGTGCTCATTCCTGAACATGGGGTGACTGCATAGCATGAGGTAAGGTGACCAGCACCTCAGCCCTCAGTGCCATCAGACTGGCAGCATGAGGTCAGGTTTTTAATATGTATAAGTAACAGAGAAAGTGGACTAGTAAGGAATTTAGTGGGTGGAAGGCCACTGGATGATTAGGAAGGGTTAGGAAAGTAAAGCACAAGTAAAACAACAATTCTGAGTCTTTTCTGATTCATCCCAATTTAGTTTGTGTTTAATCTCTGCCGAGCCAAGTCAACTAACTTTGGGATGCTTATTTCAAACTGACCAATTTTTTGCACATTTACCTGCAACAAATGGAAGCTTTAAGTGAAAAACTGTAGGCAGCTTGGAAACAGAATGGATCAAAAGATGAAAATGACAATTTTGACTAATGTCATGTTGTTTCCTGTCACTAGACAGTGCAGCATTATGTTGTTAATGCACTGCAGTTGTCCTTCTGACCACATCATATCCTTGCCACTGTATATTTTAATATGATATATTTACATGTCATTTCATTACATTTCAAAAGGGTGGTATTTTCAAACATTTATAGTGTGCATGTGGCAGGGTTATGTCACCTGATTGTGCTTAAAGGGACACAGTCATCCCTTTTTTACATCATTTTATTTCTGGTTAAATACCCTAATTTTATGATTGCATACCTTACTGTATCTAATATTCATTAATGTTTCTGGTTGTTTTTTTCTTCTTCCTTTGTTAGTAGAACTGAAATGTATATTAATAGTGTAATTATACCGAATTTTGCTTCATTTCAAATCCTTTATCTACTGCTATTACATACTTCCTGAACATTAGGAACACCCCAGACAGTGCAGCCACACATGATGCAATAATCTCCTCCCCTATCACTGCATCATGCATGGCTTAACTATGTTGGAAATGTTCCCATGTCAAGGACAAATTCTGTGGGAGTTAATCGACTGTAAACAAACATGTTTTTGTGTGGTAACAGCTAAATGATGATCAGTCTGTTTTTCACTCTTGAAAAGAAAAAAGGAATTAGAATCAAACTACCAGCTACATCAGCAATCCCTATAGAATGCCATCAATCATCATATGTGTTTTTCAAACTAGAGATGCTTTGAAAGTTAAGAGGGTTGACAGAGTCTTGTTAAGGGCTCAGATTACTGATCATCACATCGGTTTCCCTCTCAATATTAAAACCTACAGTTCGAGATGTAGCACTCACAGTCACTCCTTGAAAACCACTTTCCCCTCCGTATTAAAACCTGGGCATCCTGATCCCGTCTGGGTACACTTCATAGAACATGCACTCCAACTTTCATTTTAATAGGCCAAGAAATGGTATAGTTATGAGTTATTTTGTGTGTGATGTTCATCAAACTCAGGCTTTTAGAAGAGAAATGAACTATTCCTGCAGATTAAGCAGCAGCACCCACATTCACCACTTAAGAACCATATTCTGCCCCAAATTTTGGAACACAGGCTTCTTGCGGTTGTTAAAGGACCCTGTAGGGAACATGTGCCCCTAATTCTGTGTCAATACAGTAAGAAATGCCATAGGTATGGGTGTTTTTGTGAGTGATGCTTATCAATCCCAACCTCTTGGAAAAGAGAAAAAGTCTTCCTGTGGTTTGAGCAGCAGCACACACACACACTCATGCCTTAACCCCCCCCCCCAAATATCTTAATCATGGCTGCTGGACATCTTGTGGTTTTCAGAAGATTCTTTGGGGAACATGTAACTTGAATTTGGTGTTAACACACCAAGAAATACCGTAGTTATTGGTGCTTGTATGTGTGGTGTTTATCAAACCCAGGTCCTCAGAAGAGAAAAGTCTTCCTCTGGTTGAAAAGCAGTACACATTCTCACCCCTAACAAAACATGTTTACCTTAATATTTTGGCTTTAAAAGCACAATGATTTGTACTGCGTGAAAAAAATAGTCATGTACTAAAACATAAAGTAAAATGTAATTTTTTGTTTGCTTTCTTTTTCTTTTGGCAACAGGAGGCAGACCCTCCCCCAAAAAAAATGTCTGTCAGTTCCTGGCAGTGATAGTGTCAACTGCCACATAAGCTCTTTCTTCATTTCTTCCTTCTGGCCCACACTGGTCACTGCTTTCCTTTACTGAGCTGCTTGACTTACTGGGAGGATCCTACATCATGTGGGGACTACCAGTGGCAGATACTCATGAGCTCTGAAGATAGAGGACAATTACTCTTATCTCCTCCTGCAAGCAAAAAAGTGAAAAAAAATGCAGATTCTTAAAAAACAGTAATAGTAGTTTACTCACCTGATAAAGGTGATTGTGTTACTGTATATTCATGGCACCTCTAGGGTTATATACGCCTGATAGGCTGCTTGATGCACATGTGACCTAAGTTTCAGGCTTCGGTCTTCCACCAAGACCCTTCCCCTCCTAGGTGTCTTCAGTTTCAGTGCTTCCATAGCTGTAAAACAAATGATTATGTATATACACAGACAGTAATCATAGTCTCGGAATCATGTTTTTTGCTCTAAGAACTATTTTATTTTGTTATCACAAAACATTTTGTAAGTCTTGTACTTCATGTGCCACTCTAATTGTAAATGATACTGGTTGCTTTATCATGCTCCCTCAGATGGGATGAGGTGCCATGGATATGCAGTAACACAATCACCTTTACCAGGTGAGTAAACTACCATTGTGTTGTCTGTATATTCATGGCACCTCTGATCCATTACCTTAGGGTGATTCAAAAGCAGTGCCCTACTAATGTGGGAGGGTAGAGCATGATATGATACTGTGTTTTTATTGTGTGCCGATGTTTATGAGTCTCTTAAATGCTCTTCATTGTGGCTGTCACTAGTGCTTTGTGTCCAAAGGAATTCTTGCTTGTCACATCTGTGTCCAATCTATAGTGTCTCGTGAAAGTATGTATAGTGGACCAGGTAGCCGCAGCACAAATCTCCTGTGCCGTGGCCGAATTTTGCTCTGCCCAGGATGTAGCTATTGCTCTCGTAGAGTGGGTCTTGATTCCCATTGGTGGAACTTTGTAACTTGATTTATATGATTTTGTAATAGTACTCTTTAACCATGTTACTACTGTGGCCTTGGCTGCTGCTGTTCCTTTCTTGTGTCCTGATGTTATGATGAATAGTCTCTCTGTCTTTCGGATGTTTGCCGTTCTGTCAATGTATTCAGTAAGTGTTCTTTTGACATCCAATGTGAGGAGTTGTTTTTCCCGGCTGTCTCTATGGTCCTTATAGAAGGTGAGCAGTTGTATTGGTTGTCTGTTGTGGAAGGTAGAGTCAATTTTGGGAATATATGACAGTACCATATGAAGGATCACACCCTGTTGTGTAAAGGTTGTGAAAGGCTCCTTTCATGAGAGTGCAGTTAATTCTCTGATGTGGCATGCTTAGCATATTGCTACTAAAAATGCTGCTTTTAGCCCTACCAAGTAATCAGTGATGTGTGTTAGAGGTTCAAATGGTGGATTGGTAATTGCATTCAGTACCAGAGTCAAGTCCCAAGGTGGAACGCCATGTCTTATGAGTGGTCTTATGTTGCTTGCCACCTTTAAGAATCGTATGACATCTGGGTGAGAGCCTAGATATGTTCCCTCGATTGTACCTACTGCCACCCCAATGGCAGATAGTTGTACCCTTAATGATGATAGTGCTAGCCCTTAGTCTAGGCCTTGTTGTAGGTATAGTAGGATGTCTGCCACGGAGATTTGTAATGGGCATATCTGCCTGCCTTCGCACCATGCTCTGAATATGTTCCACTGTCTTGAATAAGTTGAATTTGTTGTGGCCCTGCGGGATTGTAGCATAGTGTCTATAACTGTAGCATAGTATCCTGCACTCAGCAATCTTTCCCTTTCAAGAGCCAGGCTGTGAGTTGAAGGTTGCCTGGAGTCAGGTGTGTAATTGGTCCCTGTATGAGGATGTCCGGCCTGCATGGTAATCTCAGACTGTCCATTGCCATTGCTATGATGGTGGTGAACCATGCCTTCCGTGGCCAATATGGTGCTAAAAGGATTATTATCCTGTGTGACTGCCGCACCTTCGTCAGTACTTGTGCTATTAGCGGGAATGGTGGGAACATATATGAGTAGTCGTGTGTCCAATGGAGTGATAGTGCATCTATGCCCTGGGACTGAGGTTCTCGGAACCTGGAGAAGAACCTGTCCGTTAGTTTGTTCTTGTTGGTGGCCATGAGATCCATGGTTATTTTCCCTCATTTGTGTTGTATCATTTTGAATACTGGTGGGTGTAACTGCCACACTCCCAGGTGTATTTGCTCCCTGCTGAGCCAATCTGATGCAATGTTTAGTTTGCCTGCCAGAGGTATGGCTGTCAGATGTTGTAGGTGAATTTGTGCCCATGTCATAATAATCTTTGCTTCGTGGAGTAGCCTTCTGCTTTTGGTACCACCCTTTTTGGATAGGTATGCCACTGTAGCTCTGTTGTCTGACCTGATAAGTATCGTTTTCCCCTGAATCTGTGTCTTGAATGTGAGTAGTGCATGACGCACCACCCACATTTCCAATACGTCGATTGGTAGTCTCTTTTTCGTATGGAACCAAGTGCCCTGCACTGCCTTGTATCCCATTGACGCTCCCCATCCTCATAGGCTTGCATCTGTGTCTATTGTGACCTCTTGTACCGTCTTCAGGGGAGTTTCTCTGTTCAGATTCTCCTCGGGTGTCCACCACAGTAGTGATGTCCTTATGTTGCTGGCTAGTGTTATCATGTGGTGCAAGTTCTCATCTGATTGTGAACTGTACTGTAATAGGAGGTTCTGTAGAGACCACAAGTGCCATCATGCCCATGGTATTAGGTCGTTACAAGATGAGATGCACCCTTGCACTGTTGACACTAGGACTATTGTTGGTGCTGCCGTTTTGAGTAGTTTGTGTGTGACTGCCATGAGATTGTGTATCCTGGTCTGTGTTGGATGTATGAGTCCTTCTTTTGTGTCTGTGTCTGCTCCCAGATGTTCTGTGCATTATGATGGTGTTAGGCATCACTTCGTGTTGTTTATCACCCATCCATGCTCTTGTAGGGTGTGTATTGTTTTGTTGGTGGCCCTTCTTGCCTCCTGTGGTGACCTGGCTAGAATTAGCTAGTTGTCTAGGTATGGGATAATGTGTACTCCCTGCTCTCTGAGCTTTGCAACGATCACTATTGACACCTTGGTGAATACTCTTGGTGCGGATGTTAGGTTGAATGGTAGTGATCTGTACTGGAAGTGTTGTCCCAGTATTTGAAATCATAGGTATTTTCTGTGGACGTGTCTCATGGGGATGTGTAGATAGGCATCCTTGAGATCTATGGATGCTAGGTAGTCATCGGGTCTTATTGCCCTTAGTGTGGAACATATTGTTTCCATCTTGAACGTCTTGTGCGTGACATATTTGTTGACTACCTTGAGGTCGAGAACTGGTCTGAGGTCTCCTGTCTTCTTTGGTACCAGGAAAAATGCAGAGTAAATTCCCCTTCCTGTCTCTTCT
Source organism: Neoceratodus forsteri (assembly GCA_016271365.2). NCBI lineage: Eukaryota > Metazoa > Chordata > Ceratodontiformes > Ceratodontidae > Neoceratodus > Neoceratodus forsteri. Next base: position 741,594,303 of record CM028133.1, on the reverse strand, counting down.
TATGGTTCTGGTTGTATGGCTTGTGATGTTAATAGGGAGTTTAGTATATCTTGTACCTATTTTGTGGACCACTTCCATCTTGCTGTTGGGGAAATTATCCAATGTTCTCTCTGAGGTAGCTGTCAGAATTTGATGGCATATCCCTTCATGATGACCTCGTTGACCTACCTGTCCGAGGTTGTGTTTGCCCATGTTCTGTTGAAAAATTGGAGTCTGCCCCCTGGGCTATGTGTTAAGGCTGTTGTAGCCATGGTAGCAGTTGGGTGCTTTGTCTGTGGTAGTCATTGAGTTGGTCTTCTGTTATTCCTACTTCTGTTAGCAGCAAAGTTTCCCTGTGTGTGGCCCTATCTGCCCCGGTATGATGTAGCTCCCTTGTTTGGGTAGGTACTCTGTTGACCATGGCCTCCTTGGTATGTGGTAGGTCTTCCCTGAAAGGGCTGATTGTATCATCTGTCTCACCTTGGTCTTTGTCTGTAAGGTCTTGTCCTCTGTGATGCTAGGTAGCCGGATTCTCTGTCGGTGTCTTGGTCCTTTCCCTGTCCGTTTCGTCTGAGGAACTCTTTGGAATCTATCCCTGAATACCCTTTTTCCTTGGAAAGGGATTTTGTGTAATCTCGCTTTTGATTCATTGTCCGCATCCCACAGCTTCAGCCACAGTGCTCTCCTGGACCTGTTGGAAATTGTGGCTGATCTAGTATTAATTTTCAAGGAGTCTACTGACATGTCTCCCAGGTACTTAGCTGCCTGTAAGGAGTGCTATAGTAGCTCCGCCTCATGAGAGTTTGGTATTAGTTTCTTCTCGATTTCCTCTAACCATCGGATCAGTGTTCTGAATGTGTAGAAGGCTGTGGTGGAGGTTCTCACTGTTTGGCCTGAAAATTCATAAATTTTCTTAAGCAACTCCTCCATTCTTTTGTCCACTGGGTCCCATAATGTTGCTGTCCCTTCAGTAGGTAGTACCATTCTCTTGTTTAATTCTGCTATTTTTGAGTCTATTTTGGGGGTGGAACACCATGCCTTTACTTTATCATCCTGTAAAGGATACATTCTGTCAAGTGCTCTCTTTTCCGGAAGTCTGGTCAGGTTGGGTGATGCCCAGTCCCTTATTACTATGTTATTTAGGGCTGGGCATACAAAAAAGTAATTCTCTTGCTTGGGAGGCATCTGGAACATTGGGTCCAGGTCGCTCTCTGGAGTTGGTTGGGATATTTTGAAGCCCAGTGTGTGCGTATCCACTTAATGAGGTCTGATATATCGTCTATGGGAAAGAGCCTTGAGGTTATGCAAGGTGTTTCTGTGTTAGTGGGTGTGTCATCAGTAATGATGTCTGGATCGGGCTCTTGGTCACTATCAATCAGAGTGCCTATCTCCTCTTTTTCATTCAGATCTAGTTCATCCCCTTGGGATTCCACTGATTCATCGGGGAGAGGGTGTTGTGGTGTCGGTCCATGGTGTGGCAACTGTGCCGTATTCTGCCTGGGTGCCTTGTGTGTGGGGGCTCCAGAGGTGGAAGGTTTGGGACTATTTAAGGATGTCATTCATTCCAGCACCTGTAGCATAAAGGTCTGTTGACTTTCCATCATTGCCGCCGTGGCTCTTTGGAGAGCCTCTGTAGCTGGATCAACCTGCCAGTCCTGCCTTGTAGTGTTTTGTGTATATCCGTGCCCTGCATGGGGTGCTCCTTTTCACATGGCAGACAGTATAGTCCCTTCTGTTGGGGTAGCATGGGGGTCTTGCACAACATGCATTACCTGATTATGGACATCTGTAAGACAGATAATCAATATTATAGTTGTGTGGAGTGCTACTGCTGAATAAAATATATACATATATATATATATATAGAGAGAGAGAGAGAGAGAGAGAGATAAACATTGTTACAGAGTGCTCTTAATATGTTGTCTTTTGCCAACTGCTTGCTGTGGCATGTATTGATATTTGCCTCTCAATGGGTCACCCTGCAATATATTGATGTCTTTGGGGCCCTGTAACAGTTGCAGTACAAGTTTTGTGGAGAAGTATCCTTTTTAATATCTTTAGCTCTGTGAGTGGCCTGGGGAAGATGTATCTGTACCCCTAAGATTTTGGCCCATGCATAATGCCCTATCCTCTAGCGTGATGGACGCTTTAAGGGTAGAGCATGAGGGCTCCTTCATGTAGCCCCTTTAATTATTTTGTCTCCCTGATCGCGGTGTTGCACTGTGAGCCATGATGCCAGTCTAAAGATGGCGGTTCCATCTATTGTGCTCATGCACGAGAGTTGCGCATCCATGGAAGCTTGCTTTTTGGTCCTAAGATGGCACTGTGCTGAAGAGCCCAGTTAAGCTGTCCTAAGCAGAAGAGAAGAAGAAGGAGAGCTGTAGCCCAACGAGGACAGGGGAGGGGGTAGTGTGGCCATTTTGGAGTTGGCCATTGGAGTCCTGCTCTGCAAAATCTCTCCCTGGATAAGGAGTCAGTAAGGCTGAGCAGATAAAGCATACTGGGGGGTTGGGGGTAGCCATTGTAAGCAGGAGGCTCTGTATTGTAAATTCCCCTTTCAGTGATGTGATGGTGAAGGGGGGGCATTTTTGTTTGTGTGAGGGCAGCTGGATCCACTCCACTATGTGAGGGGAGCGGATCACAGCAGTGCTAGTGCCTGTTTGGCTGTGTGTACACTCCGTTACATAAGGGGAGTGTACTACACATAGCCGAGTGCAGATGGGCCAGAATATTGTCTTGTTGTCCCTGGGGGAGTCGCTATGTAAGGGGCTCCACCCAATGGACCTACGCTTGTTAGGTGCTCGTTTTAAAAAATGCTCTGAGATTCTACAGGTGCTTTCCTGTGCTCATGTATCTGTTGTCTGTCAGAAATGCAACGCAAGTAGACGCAGGCTTCCTAATGCTGTATTCTCTCAGATTTCTAAACAGATTCTTTTGCATTTCTAAAGTAGACAGATACATATTCTCAGAAAGTCTATAATACTTAAGGTTATGTGACTATCCAAATCTAAGTAATGTAGCCAACTGTATACTGTCTGTGCCAATAATTCCTTGTATGGAGAAAATAATTACCTTTATTATATGGGGTTGCTGTACTGGAGCTTGGCGATGGTGCTGCTAGCCTGTTCAATGCATATAAAAATCTGAAGACACCTAGGAGGGGAAGGGGCTCGGTGGAAGACCGAAACCTGAAACTTAGGTCACATGTGCATCAAGCAGCCTCTCAGGCATACGTAACCCTAAGGTAATGGATCGGAGGTGCCATGGATATACAGACTACACAATGTCTTCTGTATTTTGACTACCAACTAAAAAGAAAGCAGTGTTTGACTGTTTTTTTGACTCCACAATATACTACAATTCAGTGTGCTTACCTAACTTGGAGTGGTGTTGTGTTTATGCAACTGGTTGAATAAACTGTTGATGTGGTCATTCATGTCTTTGTGTCTTGGGAATACCATCCTGTAGGGATGCCAAAGGCAAAAAAAAACCCTGTAAATGGGTTCTTCCCTTAGAAATGCCAAAGAAAGGATTCACTTAGACTCAACTAAGTAAATAAAAGTAAGTAAAATGTATTTCTTCAGAGTCTTTCAAATACCAAGGTGCTGTACAGTAAAATAAACAAACAATATAATCAATAAACATCCATAAAAGTTTAAAAACCTTCAGAAAAAGCCTAATAAAACAGACATGTTTTGAGCTCTGATTTAAAACTTGAGATGGTCAGGCATTCCCTTAACCAATGAGGTACAGAATTCCACAGAGTAGGGGCAGCGTATGAAAAAGCATGTGCCCCAGATGTTTTTAACCAAACCCTGGGAATCCCTAGCAATTCCTCATCAGCAGATCAGAGTGAACTGGAGGGGCCATGGGGGTAAGGAGATCTTGCAGATACCGGGGTCCCTGTTCATGTATGGTTTTGTAAGTCAGTAACCCGACCTTGAAGGTGATCCACCACTGTACCGGCAGCCAGTGCAATTAGCGCAGCATAGGCATAAGATGACTAGTCCTTGATGTACCAGTCAAAAGCCTGGCCACCGCATGCTGCACTAGTGCAAGTGACAGATATCAACCCCTGGAAGCCCAAGGTAGAGGGCATTGCAGTAATCAAGGAGGATGGTTACGAAGGCGTGGATCACTGTAGGAAGGTCAGCCGGAGAAACTAGGTGTTTCACCAGGGGGATATTCCTTTGATGGTAAAAGGAGGATTTGACAACGGCAGACACCTGTGATTTCAGGGTCAAACCACTGTCAAAGATAACACCCAGGTTACACACACAGTCTGAGGTCATGAGCTGGACACCATCAAGCCATAAGCCTGAAGGGTGCCCAACCCCAAAACCTGCCTCCGGACAGCCTGGGTCCACAACCAACACCTCGGTCTTATCCAGATTTAACGTCAGTCAGCTAGTGCTCGTCCAATTCTTGATCTTGGCTAGGCAGTTAGGCATGGAGATTGCATCATCCTGTCTGGGAACGAAGCACATATAGAGTTGGGTATCATCTGCATAGTGAGTGAAAACTCAAACTGTATTGCCTAATGATATTTCCTAATGGCAGTATATACTCTGCAAATAGCATGGGTGCCAATATGGAGCCATGCAGCACCCCACAGGATGGGGGAGAACATCAGAGGAATAAATTCCAGTGGCAACCCTCTCTGACCTGCTCATAAGGAAAGATGAAAACCAGCTTAGGACCATTGCATACAGTCCACAGAGAAGCTGCAGGTGCTCCAAAAGCACACCATGGTCTATAGCATCAAATGCCACCAAAAGATCAAGAATGAGTCTTTCGATCCCTCACAATTAGGAGATCATTTAAAACCTGAATACGGGTGGTCTCGGTGCTATGACTTTTCCTAAACTCAGATTGGAGAACATCACAGACATTGTGGATTGTAAGATGGTCATCTAGCTGCAACGCAACCACCTTCTCAATAACCTTATCCTTGAAGGGTATCCTTATCCATGAAGGGTAGATTAGAGACAGATCTATAGTTAGCTAGACAGTCTGGATCCAAGGAGGGTTTTAAGGAGTGGTCAGATGACTGCCTACTTGAGGGGATCAAGAAAGACCCCCTTCTCCAGGGAACTGCAGAAGATTTCAGCAAGGATGGGGCAGATAACATCTACGCAACCTACCAATAGTGGTGTACGGCCTGGATCCAAACTACAGCTGTTTTTTCACAAAGTTTGGACAATCCTCACAATATCCATGAATTCTGGCCAGCTAAAGTCAGACCAGATACCTCCCACCAATCTTTGCAATTTCTCATAGAGAGAGTTGGGCCAATACCCGACCTGATGCTGGCAATCTTACCTGCGAAGAATCAAGCAAGCTCATCACACTTAATTTGTGAAATATCTCTTCCAGACTGAAGACAGACTAGATTGCACAGTCTGTCCACAGTCTGGAAGAGCTGAGGCGGTCGATTCCATGCAGCAGCGATCTCCCAAGACAGGAATTCTGCCTTCTTATTGGTGATTGCTAATTGATTGCCCTTATAATGTTTCATCAATCTAAGCCTGTCAGCATCCAGACTGGATTTCTGCCAAGCTCTCTCTAGCCTTCAACCCACTCTTCTCAGCTACTTCAAGGACCTATCAAACCAATGGGTCCTTGGGCACAGAGTGAGTGGGCGAACAGGAGCAATTGAGTCCAGGGCATCACCCACTGCCTTATTGTAGGCCAGTACAAGTCCCCCTGAACTCATGCATTCACTCGATAAACCCAGCACCATCGACCGGCCCTCTAGGGTAACTCCCCTTAAAGGGAGATACTGGACCATCTCTATGGGGGCAGACTTATTTGGGGGTGCCCTGAAACTGAACCTTATGGTGTGATGGTCTGACCAACCGACTGGTTCCACCCCCATTTCTGTGATCTCCGTCCCCAGAAGGAATGCAAGATCCTAAGAGTGACCCCCTATATAGGTAGCAGAGGTAACCACCTACGTAAAGCCCAGCATAGTCAAAAGCTGGAGGAGATTATTTCCAAATTGCGAGAGTTCATCATCAATCTAGGCATTGAAGTTGCCCAGAATTAACCATCTGGGTGACTTCAAAGCCACATCGACAATGAATTCCATGAACTCCTTCAGGAATTCACCCCCTATCACAAGGTGGACAGTAGATGAGGGGTATCCTGAATCCTACACCTGCTCCCAAGATACACTCAATGGACTGAGTGCACCCCACTGGCACATCCACAAAACCCAGTTCTGTTTTAAACATAATGGCTACACCCCCACCCCTAAGATCCAATCTATTTATCTGTAACTAATTCTGGGTCGCCCCTGAAAAAGGGGCCTGTATTGGACTCAGTGGGCCTACCCAGTCAACAAACTTAAATAAATAATTAAATAAACAGTGGGACCACCATGAAGGGTTGAAAGCACACTCTGCAACACTGATGTACTCTGAAGTGATAGTAAGACCCTCGAGGTGTGAAACGGAGAGCAATGACTGCTGAGGCACTCATCCAGCCTACCGACTATGAACAGGTCAGGTGAACCAGAGGTGGTTATTTGCAGACTAGCACAGAGGGTGCCACCAAACATAATTTGGCAAACTAAAGGAGCCCTTTTGGGTGAAATAACCCATCCCTCGTAGCTGAAGTTTTAAATTCTAAATCAGGAGGTGCCGCCAATATGTTTGCATTGGTAAAGCTCCCCCTTGAATGGGGACATTCACACTGTGGGCCAGATGAGAAGGATCCTGCTCCAACATTCATATGCTCAAGTTGCAGACTTTGAGGGTTCACAGTGAGACTGTCAATTGCAGGGAAGGCCCTGAGCCAGAGAAATAAATGGTCATGGTTGGCATGCCTCTGATTTATGAATGAAAGCCTGAAGTCACCTGTGAAGTGCTAGATAGGATGAGGATGGGTGAAGCCAGTGGACAAAGTTAGGTGATGGGATGCCAGGCAAAGGCATTGGCTGGAGGTTAGGTAGTATGTAGTTAGGTGGAGGCCGGACAAGCCAGCAGCTGTGGTTAGGTAGAAGGATGCTGGTCAAAGTCAGTGGCTAGAGGTTAGATAGTAGGAGCAAAGCTGGCAGAAAGCAAGATAACCAATTCCACTATGGAAACAGGATTAATAAAGCTAAATTAGAGGTGACATTGTAATATTCCTTTGAAGGATATTAAATTGCAGAGGGTTATATGAATACAGTCAATTCCAATTGGGCTGCTAAGGAGTAGGCAACATTCATAAAACCTATATAAAAGTGCTCCTGCTACTTGAAGCCATGATACCCCACAATGACACCACAGTCTCCTCCAGTGGGAATAACAGTGAAGTGACAAGCAGAGCACCATGATACCAAGTGCATTAAATTATTAAAGACTTGATAGGTAGGGGGTGTGGTCTAGCCACCGACATGATGGCAGCTTAACTAGTGAGCTCTCTCCTGCCTGAACTCTAACTGGGATAGGTTGCCGCACTCCTGTGGGGTTTCTTCCCTCAAATGTAATCTAATTTACGGGCTCAACCCCACCTACCAAGCAGCACCTCTGTTTGTGAGCAAATAGGTGTTTTTTTTATCGAAGATTGTAGTGCCGTCTCCTGTCATGACTTTGGCCTAGTTTGGCCGTGCAGGCCACTTCTGCAAGCTATAGCTCCTGCATTCGGTCATCTGGCCCACAGTCTGCTCGGTTGGTGAATTTGGACTCAGTATGGACCCTAAACTAACCCTGTCTCTTACTTCTACTACCACATTGCCAAATATGTTAGCTGTCAAGCCTCCTGAGCCTACAATTCCTGGGACTTCACAAGAATCCTCTGTCATGGATTCTCTCCAATATATAACCAAAATGCTGGAAACCATCTTGCTACACGTAGAAAATATTAATCTGAATTTAACAGGCACAGTAACTGAGGTTCGTCACCTACAGGACCACATGAACATTTCTGAGCAAAGAATGGAAACGTGAGATTCAGCAGCAACAAATGTGGCAGCGCATAGATCAACAAGAACAACACATGGCTGCTCTTTGTGAGAGAATTGTACACCAGGAAAATAGGGGCAGGCGCAACAATTTAAGAATCATCGGGTTGCCGGAAGGGTCCGGAGGTCAATCAATGGAAATACTTCTCAATGAATGTCTCCCCCTTATGCTAGGGGATCGCTGGAGGGGGCCTGTTGAGGTAGAATGGACACACCTGGTAAACATTCAGCCTAATAAAGCAGCAGGTACACCAGGACCAGTAGTTGCCTACCTACTCTGCTATTCTACAAAAGAATGGATCATTTGAGCAGCCAGGGATGTTGGGGTATTTCATTGGCAAGGGGCACATATCTCAATCTACCAGGATTTTGCCCAGAAAATGACAGCAAAGAGAAGAGCTTTTGGACCTTTGAAGCGTTTTTTATACCAAAATACCTTTAAATTCAAATTCAAGAATCTTACCAAACTTCAGGTCTTTAAGGAGGGGAGAAAAGTACTTGTAGAAACTCCAAAGGAGTTAGAGTGCTGGTTAGCAAAGTTTTAACCCTCTCTACAGTTCCCTACTACATTTCCTAGAAGGCTGTGGGAACCACCAGCTGTTGGAACATCTGCTGGGAACAGTTTATCACAGGCAGGGATCAGGGGACCATTTTACCTAACGGACCAGCCAACTCAGTCCTATCCCATTCTGGCCCCCCACCGCTAATGGGCTCCTCACAGAAGTTATCTAGCCCAGTGACAGCAGTAAACCCAATACAGTCTTCACTGCCTTCCCTCCCTCAGAGAGACTCAGGCACCTTTACCAGGTCTCACCAGCATGCCAGAAGTGGACCACAGAATTCACTCAGCAAGTGTCCTTCGGCTTCTCCTGCGAAAATAAGCAGAGAAGATACTGCTTCTGCCTTGATGTCAGGGGATGCTGATTTGCAAGACATGGATACCACACATTCTGTGGATTGGGCTGATTTTTCAGATGCCTCACTGGTAGAAGTGTTGGATGAGTCTACTCCAGTCAAACCTGGACTACTCACTTATGCTGCTGTGGTTGTGAACACTACCTCGAACTCTAAAGTCCTAACTCAGGCGAACCCTGAGCAGGTCGAAGGACTGGCCACCTGATGATTACTACCTTGTCTTTTATGAGACTAGCTGCTTCTTAGTTTATGTCTTCTCTAGACCTACACAGGGATACATCCCCCCCATGGCTCCCAATGCACCTTACTATCTAGGTGATAAGTCCTTTAGCACTTGGACTACAGTCGCCTTTACCAAAGGGAGTCCCCCCCCCCCACTTTCACATGATGTGAGAAATATTCACCTGTGCAGTGTCCTCCCTGTAATTAAGGTTGAAGACTTCTATAAAGCCTTTTGCCTTTCTATTAAGCCTGTTTAGTATTGGTAGGTGGATTAGCTCACTAATCCCACCTTTTTTCTCCTTCCTCCAGTTACCCCCCCATATTCCTCCCCCCCCCCCTTTTCTTCCATCCACAGGTTCAAGACGCCTGACCTTAGGCTGTTCTCGGTGCAGGAGGATTTCCTGATTAAACTTCCATATACACCCTAACATGAGTGTTGGATTGAGCATAGCAGTAGGGCAGTTTTGCTGTCCTCTTTTGAGTTGACCTCCACACTATTAGAGCAATTGTTGTTGAATTGTTGATTATACTTAATAGTTCTTAACAAATATTATTTTTTTTTCTTCTTTCTGTGTTTATCTAGCCTATTTTGCATCTCAGACAGTGTGTACCTAGCAACTTGGTAATGCTTACACCTCCACTTTATGGGATCCTTGGCTTTCTGGTAATAACTTGTTTTGTGTACTGTGGTCCCATGACTTCCTGGGTGAGTTCATCTCTTCCCCTATATTTGCTTGCAGTAAGTACGTCTAGCTATTCCTTTTTTTGGGATTATGGCAGCAGGTGCTTTGATACCAAGTGCAGCCTGTTGGGTGTCCTGGAATGTAAAAGGACTGAATCACCCAATTGAGTGCACAAAGGTATTGCAACATCTACGTTCTCTTAATGCAGAGGTTGCATTGCTACAAGAAACACATCTATTACCTCATGCCATTTTATGGCTCAAGAAATCCTGGGTTGGGGAAATAGTAGCCAGTTTCACAGCTAATAAGACCAAAGGTGTTGCTATTCTCTTTAGACGTACTTCCCTGTGGAAAGTAGAAAATGTCAGAAAGGACTCTCAGGGATGATGGGTACTGACTAAGATCTCCTCCTCAGGGAATACCATGTTGCTGGGTAACATCTAACACCCAAACCTAGATCACGTGGACTTTTTCCACAAAACCAGCCGTGCCATTGTGGAGTTAAATCCTGCTGAAGCACCTATTTCAATAGTACTTGGTGGGGATTTCAACATGGTCAATGACATTTTTCTGAATAAATACCACCCCACCCCTCATGTCACACCCAAAGGTAGGCAGTCACTGCAGGACATGATGGAGAAATGGGCCTTTACTGATGTATGGCATAGGGACCATTCCACAGGTCGAGATTACACCTTTTATTCTGCCCCCCATGACTCCCACAGTCATATAGCCTTCTGGCTAGTCAATGATGTGGCTGCCCAGGGCATAATAGGCTCATTGACTGGTTCAATTCTTATTTCAAATCATGCCCCCATCCAAATTTCTTACCCCCCCCCATAGCCCTTCCCATCGGGTTAGATGGCTCTGTAACCCCCTTCTTTTTAGGGACCCCAACTTTCGTCCCATGCTTTTACAAGCAATAAAAGATTATTTTGCCCTTAATTCTGAGTGTGGAGTTGACAGCACAACTGTATGGGAAGCATTTAAGGCAGTGATCTGTGGCCATATTATCTCCTTCTCTGCAGCCCGGGACAAAGCCTGCAGATCACAACTAGCTAAACTGCAAGCAGACCTTCAAACGGTAGAACAACGCTTTAAGAGCACCTTGCCAGTTCAAGGAGATAATGTCCTGCACCGACAGATTATAGGACTCAAATAATCAAATTAACCTTATTCTCCATCAGAAAGCAGAGTGGCTTATGCTAAGGTCCAAGCATGCATATTGGGATGGTAGCGAGAAAACTTGCAAACTCCTTGCCTTTCGGCTGCACCAACAACAGGCTGTGACCAGAATCCATGCCCTTCATTTCCCATTGGGTGCTACTGTCTGGAGCCCACAAAGCATTAACAATGTTATGACAAAGTTTTATGAAAAGTTATATCAATCCCAGATACATATTACAGATAACCAACTCTCCCAAAGTTTCTCCACATTAGCACAACAGACCCCTTTACCAGTCCTCACCTCAGATCAGGTAGCTCTCCTTGATGCCCCCCTCACCTGGGAGGAGCTCTGCACTGCGCTTTCACACATGGCTCAGGGGAAAGCCCCAGGACCAGATGGGATGTCTGTGGAGCTATACCAGGCCATGGAGTCTGATATCTTGCAACCCCTTCTGCTGGCCCTGCAAGCATCCCACGCTGCTGGATCTTTCCCAACTTCTATGCATGATGCATTCATTACTCTATTTCCTAAAAAGTCACCTGACCCTTTGGGCTGTGTCAACTATAGGCCTATATCACTACTACCAGTTGATACTAAAATTCTAGCCAAAGTGTTAGCCACACAAATGACTACCTTCCTTCCATCTGTCATTCATTCTGCACAAGCAGGTTTTATGCAAGGCAAGTCGGGACAGACAATACTAGGTTGTTACTTAATCTTAAATGTTTTGCATCTAGGTCAGCACTTCCCATGACAGCTATGGCCATAGATTTCTCCAAAGCATTTGACTCTATAGAATGGCCATATCTCCATGAATTACTTAAAAAGGTATGGTTTTGGGGACCAATTTTGAAAGTGGATACAGACACTATATTGCTCCCCCATGGCACGCATTTTAACTAATAATGACATCTCCCCTCCCTCTCACTCAGTAGAGTTATGAGGAAGGGTTGCCCCCTTTCCCCTCTTCTTTTCCTAGTAGCTTTAGACCAGCTGATCGGAATCTTGATCTCATCCCACTCAATAGAGGTATGAGGCAGGGTTGCCTCCTTCCCCTCTTCTTTTCCTAGTAGCTTTAGACCCACTGATCCGGGTCTTGATCTCATCCCCACAGATCCATGGTTGCAGACCATTCATACCTGGCCACAGAGTACGCTGATAACCTCCTTTTGACTTTGTCCAACCCCACCCAGTCAGTCTCTGCCACCCTTAAAGTGTTAGTGGCCTTTGCCACCCTATGTGGTCACCAAGTCAATCATAAGAAAACAACAGTAGCTCCCCTTAATTCAGGATGTACCAATTCATGCATACAAGGTACTAACACTACATGGGCAGCACGTCGCTTCGACAACCTGGGTATACATCTCCCCACCAACTGGGCTGCATTTGAATCTGTTAACTTCTCCCCTCTACTCACACAACTTGTAACAGAGATCGAGAATTGGCGTAAACTGCAACTCTCTCTCTCCCTGGACATGTGGAGGCCATCAGTATGCTGCTGTTTCCATGTCTTTTTTACCTCTTTAACAATTTGCCCAGCTCCTTTTCTCCTAAATTGTTCACTCTGATAGAGCGTCATGTCTCAGCCTTTTTATGGGATAATAAACCCCCTAGGTGGAGCAAACAAAAAATAAGAGCACATTGGTCTTGGGGTGCCCTAGGTGTCCCATGGTTTCTGGGTTACCATCTCACATGTATGGCAGCACATGCAACCAAATGGTTTGTACCCAGTTCAATGGGTTCTCTGGCTTGGGTACAACTAGAATCTGACATGGCTGGAGGTGCGTCTCTTTTTTCCCTTTTTTTGTTCAAACACCCCTCACCATATTCCATACCCCCACAATTTGCAGTGCTATCAAGGTGTGGAAACCCTTAAACTTAAAACATCTATGTTGAAACAAGAATGCCCCCACTATGATCGGCTACCCCTTTGGCGGAATAGCCTATTTCAAATCGATGGAGCCACGTTTCATTGGCCTTCATGGTGGGTGCATGGAATACAAGTGGTCCAGGACCTATATTCACAAAGGATGTGGCATATCCTATCATTTGCACAACTTGGAACAAAATTCTCCCTTCCACAAAATGATTTCTCCAGATTCGTAGCATCATACAACCCCTTCTCGTCAACCAGTCTCTTGACGCACATTGGCAATGGTTGAATACTCTGCACAAATATTCCACTTCCAAAGGTCTTTTGGGGCGTTTTTATGCAACATGGAGAGACACACAGCCTCTTGCCACATTGACAAGTAAGCAACGCTGGGAAGCCCATTTGTCATCCCCTATCTCACTGAACCAATGGGATCTTTATCTTAAAGACACACATCAGGTATATAGAGACACAAAAAGCTGTTTCCTTCAGTTGAAAATCCTGCTGGTTTGGTATCATATGCCAGAAGCTCTACAAGCTCGAAGCCTGCTTAACCATACAAATTCCAGGTGCTGTTCACAGCCCAACACCCACCTTTTGCACATTCTCTGGACATGCCCCCACCTCACAAGTTTTTTGAATATGATTGCCTCAGATGTCTCTAAAGTACTCCAATTTCCTGTGTCCCATCAAGATCCTAAACTTTTATTGGGGATACTGCCTCATTATTACATCTCCCTAAACCTCTACAGGATTGGACCCTTTCAGCCCTTTTAGAAGCTAAATGCTTGTTACTCTCACACTGGCACCAGAGGGTCTTACCTATACAGAAGATTTGGCATGCGGCCCTTGCAAGATTGTAAATTTTTGAATGATTAACCTATCTACAAGGGGGAACCTACAATATTATTACTCTAAATGGGATCCGTATTTGCACTCTGAACTTTACAAACTCCCCCTACCCCAGTAAATCCCCCCTTTAGCTTCCATTTATAGAAGGTGTAAGCATCTGAATGTGCCATTATGACTAGTCCTGTTTACTGGAATATGTTATTATTAAACATGATGCTGGTTTTAGGTAACAGTGGAAATCATTACATTTATGTAAAGATATAACTCCTATGTATTTTACTGTCTGAGCTGGATACATATTGTATGTAAAGTCTTGCTTGTCAAAACCAAAAACTAATAAAAATCTTCTACGATAAAAAAAAGGCTTGATAGGTAGAATTCAAACTTACCACAGCACATGTACATAGCTGAGCACTTCCTGCAAGGCAGGGTCCAAAAGAGGTATTTGAGATTTCAAAAGCATGGGAGTTCTGCACATAGGACTAGTAGCAAGGATTTGGTGTGAGCCAGAGCTGACTAGAAAGCTAGGATGAGTAATACTCCTGATCTTAACAGGCATTAAAGTCAACAACATACCATGAGATTTGAAACATTGAGTAATTCTGTTATGAGATGCAAGTTGTTTGGTATTTGCAAGTTGGAGAAATCAGGGAAAGGAAAGATGGTATAGCTCAGAGCCAAGGGTGAATTCACGCAGCAGCAGCAACCTGAAAGAGACAGGAGACAACTCAGTGCTTTGAGAGCCTTACCTGTTAAGGCAGTTGGAAGTATGAAATTATAACTTTAGATTTGCATGATCGCTTTGAGGATGGAGTAAAGGCAATTAACACAATGAGCTGCTTGCATCGAAACAAAAAGAAAACCCAAAAAGTGATACAGAGACGGAACTGGGTGGGGTGACACAAAACCCAAGTGGGAGACAAGAGGGACAGCCACAAGGTGAGTGGCAGACAAGGGGATGAGAAACAACAACAGAGCATGAGGGACTAGGGGGAGCAAACAGAAGCTGGAGGGAGTGGGGAGGGGGGAGGGGGAACAAGAGAGGGAGAAGCAGGACTGCAACTGAAGGGAGAAAACAGACTAAACACAAACCCGATGGAGCCTCTGGCTGCAAGAAAAAATGCTTTTGAGTGAAGCAGGAAGACAGACTTTAAATAGGTCAGGTCGGGGGGATGGCTGGGTCCTTCAGCCCATCGAGCAACAGGATTAAGCCTTTCAGTACATTGAGATGTGTATTCATAGTTTCTTGCCTCAAATTACATTACATGCACAAATACAGTGCCAACATAAAAAAATGTTGTACAGTACTGTTCAGAATATATTTCAGTTCCAATAGTAAAAAAAAGAAACACATTTAAAACAAGTGTACCCCCCACCAAATTTGGGGGCTCACCTTTGTGCCCAGTAGCTCCTGTCTTGCTCTCCTCCTTTACCACCAGGAAATGCCTGCTATTTTCTTTCCTTTTTTCTCTGGTCCCTGCTCTGGCCACAGTCTTGTTTTGGCGCCAGTGTGCCCCAGCTCAGTCCTGTTGCAAAATCCAGCCCTGCAGGGCTCCAAAGCTTAAACCGAACCTCCCTGCTGCTCAAACAGCACCCCTCGTGACTCAGAGATCACGCATGCATAAATGCAGTGCCTTTGATTTCCCAACCACTTATTTTGCATTCTACGGAAGAGGTTTTGGTGGTCCCAGTGCCCCCATCTGCTAAGTGGGACCTGGTTACAGGGTTTTATTTAACTCTAAAAATTGATTAGCGTTTTGCTCATAAAAGTTCTAAAACATTGTGAAAATGCATAGCACTTGCCTCACTGTGTTTAACAAACATAACACTTCTAGAAAACCTATATAAATACTTTCTGTATGGTTAGTATTGTTCCAAGAAAAAAACTGCTAATTAATTATTTAAAACCCTGTGGGTACCACAGGGAGGGCCAGGAGAGCCCATTCTTTAAATAAAATAAAGAGAACCCCAACTGCATACATATTAATGACGGTGCTTCTGCACTTGGGGAAGCTGTTTCGGCAACTGCCAAAGAGAATAAGGAATGTAAAGAAAAGAAAATATTTGTAATTGCTGTTTGTGTGGGAACACATGTTTATGAAGGGGAAAAGAGTTTAAATATAGCTTCACTCCTGGCTGCTTCTGTTATATTTGGGACTCAGATAAAACAGCCTGCCTGCTGCAAAGAGAGCTAAAATATAGACAGCAGCGACAGGCAAATGAACTGAGAAAATAATTACAGCTGGGCAGCAACTTAAAGGACACATCAGAGGCTACTGAACTGTGTGGCATTTGGGAAAATATGATAATTATTGTGGCTGCACCAAGACTTTATTTGAGACTGTATTGAATCTGCTTAAGGGACTGTGTGTTCAGCAGCCATTTCAAAGTAGCCACAGCCAATTGGAAAGCTAGAATTTTAGAGCCAGAACTTGTGGGACATTTGCCAAAGCTCATGGGAAACTACCAAGTGATCATGGGGAACTGCATGGACCTAATTTCAGGTGCCAAAACAGTAAACTAACTATGTGCATCAAGGCAACTTAATGAATAATTCATATTTGTAATTGACAAGCCTTCCAGCCACGTAGAGGCCAAGCATCCAGTACTGTCAGCCAATCAGGAGCCTTAGGAGAGCCCCATAAAAGACTGTTTTTCAGCAGATTCCAGACACACGCAGGAACCTTCCACAGGGGTGGGGGTTCAGGCCCCCAGCCATGCAACTGGACCTGGTGATCCAGTTAAGCCACCCCATCCAGGAGTAGGGGTTCGAATTATTTGCAGTAAAGTTATTTAGTTTAATGTAGAACCTGCTAGCTTGGGGTTGCCAGAATATCCTCCAGGTACTAGCCCTCCCTTCCACATTGGGGGAAGACGTGGACCTGCAACTCGATGACATCAAGACAGCTGTGAGAGAGCTGATCCTGCCTCAGCAGTGAGAGAACTGAAGACATCAGGAGCCTTCATTGCAGAGATCCTACTGTGAGGAGCCAGAGTGAGTACTCTTGTACTCCCCGGTGCAAGAAAGAACAAACATTTTGTATTGGGGCTGCCAATGCCTTAATGACTGTTGCTGTTTAAGACTGTCCAATTGGTCTGCATCTTGCATTTGCTGTGTCTAAGTCTTGCCTAGTGCAGGTGGACCTAACTGCTTTAAGGGACCCAGCAGAGTCCAGTTAAAATGTATAAATGTGCTGACATGTGGTTTTCTGCTAGAAGCCTACAGGACTAAAAGGGGAACACTCAGAACAGGGGCTCATCCTGACTTTCCTGAGAGGTCCAGTATCTGCTTAAATATTTCAGTCAAGATGTCTGGTGGAGTTGTAAACTTCAGCTATGTGCCACAAATGGGACTGAGACCTCAAGTTTAAATCAGAAATGACTGCTTTAAACTGGAAATGACTGTTGATGTACTTAAGCTTGCTCATTTTGAGAACTGGTATTGTTAAAGCCATGTGTCTGGAAGTGACTATAAAGAAACAGGGCCATGCTAGATTTGGGAACAAGCACCCACAGATTCAAGTATAAAAGGACCAGGGCAGCCATCCTGGCCCCTGGTTGAAGGAGCTACACTTGCTATAAATGTACTGGATGTGTTTAAAATATAAATGTGCTGAATGTTTTGAAAATGCTAATTGAACCCAACACAATGTAGCCATCTGGCTACACCTAACCAGTGTTTAACTCATAACATGCAGGGCCCTCATTGCATAGTTCCGAAAGATTGTAAACAGTTCAAGCATTTTATGGTTAATGTCTAGTTTCAAGTCTCAAATCCTTCTAATCAAGCCTGCCAACATTCAGCTGCACTGTCCAACAGGCATGAAACTTGTAAGAACTTTGAAGTACTGGATACCCAGGTTTAAATATTGGGATTGTGGTGTTCCAGTACAAATTTGGGGAACTGGTACCAGTGTGGGTGAAGTAATCTTGTGTTTCATCTGATTTCATGCAGTTTAGATAGCCAGCATTCTGGTCATCTGGGTTGGCATAATGTGATTGTCTTTTGATGTGCAAAACTGTGTATCTACCCAGCTGGAGGATATTCACCAGCACAAATCAAAAATCGAATCCACTATAAATATTAGTGTCAGTGACTCAGTAGGTAGCACACTCACCTCTGAGGCTGGGAGATCAGAGGGCTGTGGGTTCAGTTCCCACATCTGGCATTTGGGTTAATATCCCAGTACTGACACTGTAGTGCAGCATGAGAGGGATGCTGCACTTCTGAGGTGCCATCTTTCGGATGAGACGTTAAACCGAGGTCCCATCTGCTTGGATTGGTGGTGGTTCAGGTGGATGCTAAAGATCCCATGGCACTTATCGAAAAAGAGTAGGGGTGTTTTATTAGAAAAGAACATATACAATAATATCTGTACAAGCATACAAAACAATAGAACAAATTAAAGCAAACAAAAAGGGATGTCAATATCAAAACCAAAACAGTGTGATCCTACAGCTCCACAAATAGCTCTTACATAAACAAGAAATTCAAGTTATATATTAATTATTTGTATACATTTATCCTTCTTATTTATACTTAATGAAGTGTAAAAACCTTTCCACCATTTTCATAATGTCCCTGTATTAACTCTTAAAGCATCTAAAGCATACATTTTCTAATTCCTTTATGATTAAGCTGCCACAACAGAATAAGGAATCATCTTTTGATACAACACCCATTGTATTCTTGCTTGCCATAAATAGTACCTCAGGCAACCTAAAAAAAGAGTTAAAGTCTCTACGTGAAAACCCAGTGATATAGGGGTACTTTTCCCAAATATTAAAAACTCATATGACATCTTATGCATCCATCTATAACCCCATAAGTCAGCTAAGTAATTCCACAAACCTTTAGCATAAGAACATTCAATAAAAAAATGCGCCATTGTTTCCTCAGTGTTTATACAATCCAAATAGGGACAGAGCCTTTCAGGTAATGCCTTATATTTTGCATTCCCTCTGACATTTAATTTTCCATAGAAAATTAACCATTGCGTTTCCCACTGATTCTGAGGCATCCTAGGGTTATTTAATTGTGCAAGAGTAAAGGGATTAGTACAGAAGGACAATTTTAAACCTGCCTCCTGAGGGTATAATGTGGTCATCAAGAGCTGATATAACCCCTTGGCACTGTGAGCCAGTACTGATTGTTTCTGCAATTTCCACTTATAAATTTTCTGTGCTGCAGGCCTAAAATACTCAGGGATGTTCACATGATGGTTCAGTTTCAGAGGAAACAAATGCCAACTCTTGTAATATTTTCCCAGTATTGTTAAATTCCATGGTACTTCAGCTCTTGATTCTTCTGTCAAACCCTCTTTTATTGTGTTTGAAATGAAAAAAACATGTGCATAAACTACTGGGTCTATCATCCCTAACCCCCCTTGAGTCTTTCTTAAATAAGTAAAACTCCTTTTGACTGAGTTCAGGCCATTACCCCAAAGCATCTGAAAAAATAAACTATAAACTTTAGTTTCAAATGCTGTTGGTAGAGGAAATATCATTGCTACAAACTGTATGGTGGGTAAAAGAAATTGTTTGATTATGTGGACTCTTTTTAATTTGGGTATCCTCCATTGTTTCCACCTTTTGACCTTACTTTCGAGTTTTCAATCACTCCTTCCCAATTTTCCTTGGGTATATTTTGAGAACCAAATTTAATCCCTAGGATTTTTATTGCAGTCTTGGAAAATGAATTCCCTCCTGCCATGTATCTTCAAGGCCACTAGCCCCAATAAATAAGCCCTTTGTTTTCAGTATATTCAATTTTGCATTTGAGACTTTAGCAAAATCTTTAAAAGCAACCATAAAATGGGAAATCATAACTGAATCTTTGAAGTATAGTACTAGGTCATCTGCATAAGCCTGTACTTTTAACTGTAAAAGACTATTATCCTTAAACCCAATGCCCTCCCAATTCTGTGCTACCCATACCTGACGTAGAAAAGGATCTAGTGCGAAGGTGTATAGAAGGGGACTGAGCGGGGCATCCCTGTCGTACCCCTGTGGTTATAATAAACCCGTCTGCTACACAATCTTTCACAATAGGAAATGCCACTACTTTTTTGTATATTTTCTCAATTAAATTTATCAAATGTTGTGGAATCCCATAGTGCCTTAAAGTCAAGAATAGAAATGGTAAGTATACCCTATCAAAGGCTTTGTCCAAATCTGCTGCCACCAAACATCCTGTAATACCCCCTATCTGCGAGATGATCAATTACATCTCTAATCAGCATAAGGGCTGACTGAATCCTTCTATTAGGCAATCCACAGTATTGAAAAGGTGAGATGACTTTATCAGCATATGTACGTAATCTTTTATTTAAAATGCTAGCAAAAATTTTGTAGTCAGAATTGAGGAGGCGTAATTGGCCTCAATTGGCTATATTATGTTTATCACCAACTTTGAATATATATGTCATTAATCCTTCCGTAAATGATGGAAAAATTATATCTTTTTCGATAAAAAACTGAAACAAAACTTCCAAACACAGGCTAAATTCTTCTGGAAAGCTTTTGTATAAATCATTAGTAAGGCCGTCAATTCCTGGTGAAATGTTTGATTTCAAAGATTTAATAGTATGTAAAATTTCTGTGTGTGTAATGGGGGCCCAGTTGTCCGACCTATATTCCATAGTACTGAGAACAGGTATCTGGTTTAAATAGTCAACTATAGCTTCCGCTTTGATGCCTTCCGATGGATTTAAAACATGGAAATAATCAACTATTACTGTTCGAAATTCCTCTACCGTAGTCCAAGCTCCCATCTGATCTCCTCAACCCTTCCATTCTCATTGACTCCCGTAACTTTTGCACATTTCAAAGGGATCTCCTATTGGTGACTTTTAACCCCATTAATTAAAATAACCTGCATCGTTTTACTTCTACTATATTGATACTCTCTCATTTTATCTTTTAGCACGGCAATTTGAGCTGAATAATCCCATTTTGACAGTGCTTATAGTTAGTAGTCTCTGTAATTGCTGCCTGAGGCCTAAATAGTATAGAAAAGTATCATTTTAATTTCCGTCCTTTAGCTTGAAACCAGTTTCTTAAGTCAGTTTTAGTCCTTGCCACCATTCTCCCATATCTGAATATAAAACGCTACAGATAATCTGGCCTTCAAAATATTTTGAACACCTTGTCTGATAAAGGAACCTCTAAAGATGAATTATTCAGTTTCCATCTTAAATGCCTTTTCTCTAGTCTATCTGAAAACCTGTACATACTTACTAGAAGGGAATGATCTGAAAATTCACATGGGGATATTGTAACGATAACATGTGCATGTTTGTGAAACAAGCATGTGGTCTATCAATGAGAAGAATTTGCCTTTCTGAAATGAAAAACTATTGTCTTTGTTTGTAGAGTCATTACAAATTATCAAACCAGCCTCTTTGATTATTTTTTGAGACAATTAGAATCACAGTATATTTTCTTGGTATTGTTTTATAATGAACACTGAATTGGGCAGTTAAAATCTCCACCCCATAATATCCTAGCGTTGTTAACAAAAAGGCTGTATCATATTGAGACAGTGTACTTGCCTGATTTGGTTTGAGGATTATAAATGTTTATAAAACAAACGTAAGGCCAAACCATTTCCATCCACTATTAAAACTCTACCAGGAATTAGGTCTATTAAATTTAGTAACTGAAAGAAAAGGAATTAAACAAAATCCTACCCCATCTGCAGAGTTCTCCCCAAAAGACCAAAAGAGGGCCCCAAACCCATTCCCTCTTGAATGCTACCAGTTGTTCTATAGTGTACATCCAAGTTTCTGTAAAAACAGACTGAAAATGGGTAATCATGAACAAAGTGAAATAGTGATTGTCTCTTAGCTTCATTCAATAAGCTGTGAGCATTTAAAGATCCCAAGTCAGCATCATGTCCTTTTAAAATGCTCAACCACTTATTTTTTCCTCTTTTTCTTTTTTCTCCTTGTAATTAGTCACCGACTCGACCTATTAGATAAAGAAGATTTTTGAGAATCAGAATCTTCTGCCTCATACATAGAGCCCCATGAGGAAAATAGGGCAGTGTAAGAGTTACTAGTCTCAATGGTGCTGGGGGAGGTGGGGTTTGGGTTGCAAATTCCTGAATGATCTTCTTTGAGGCAAAACTGTCAAAGGCTCTTTAACTAAGTTTGTGCTATCTACCTTTTCAGTCCCCATTTCCGAAAAACAAACTGGGGGAATACTGACAATGTTAGGCAAATCTACCGTGGTATTGGACACGCTCCTCGCTTTGGAGTGCTGCCCTTGATTTTCTTCCTTGCTGTCTGACAACGGTTTGCTTTTGCTGTCGTCTCCAATTTTAAACTTTCCTTTTAAAGCCACTAAATCCTTATCCACAGCTAATTTCCTATGAGTGGTACTTGGGGTATGGTGACTTATTTGTGCAGGTAAAACCTGAGTGGAAGCTTCCTGGGCTGTCTGAATGAACCCCTCAGAGCCAGAATTAGATGTTGAGTTGTGGGCAGCCCAAGGGCAGACTTTAAAAACATGTCCTTTTGAATCACATAAGTCACAACATGATTGATTATTACAAAACATTGTTAAATGACCCACCTCCCCACAATTATCACATCTGGGCTTATCGCACACGCTAGAAAGATGTGTTCTTGCTCCACACTTATAGCATGCCTGCGGTTGTCCACTGTAAAAACACACACCTCTATCCTTCCTAATAAAAAGAGTTTGGTATGTGTCTATCCCAGCCTCAGTTTGTCTGAGCTTGATTTTATATTTCCAACCACCCGTCCAAAACTGCTCTGAATCAAGGTTGGTTCTGGTTCACTTAAAACATACATCTTTTCTTCAACCAAAGGTAATATCTTCTACCCACACTCCTTCGTTTCGGAACATAACGGTGACAAATTTGATTAAAGGTTTAGTTAATGGAAAGACAATAAAAGGAGTCCAAAGAGGAGAAAACTTAACTTGACTATATCTCATCCAAAACATATCCAAAGCATGCTGTGTACGAAAACTGACATCAAAATTGTCCTCCCCCGAAATATTTATAAAAGCGTAAACCTCTTGAGGAGAAAAATGCAAGGAATCCTTCAATAATGTTTTTCCTACGTAATACCTATCAGGCCTAACCTCTAACCCACCTTTGTATCGTAATCTAACTGCATTCCGTCTGGGGGCTGCCTCTCTATGTGAATCTGTAAACAGTTCAGACATTAAGGGTTTCTGAGCTAACGGTGGGGTAGGGAGGGGTACAGGAATCACTAATGGGATTTTAAAGATGAAGCTTGATGATGGGGTTCCTTTAGAGGAACCAAAGAGGGTTTTAACAATGCAGCAGAACTAACCTGAGGTTCCACTACATCAATTTCAATACTTTCCTTTCCCCAATACTACTTTCTATAGGTTGCACCACAGGGGCCCACTCTGGGGAATGCTGAGACAATGACAATTGTATCCCAACTGGATCAGGTTTCCATATACCTGTTTCTGTCTGTCGCCAACCTGCCTCATTTAATACTTGCTGGGTGACCATAATCCTCTTTACCATCTTCCCTTAAAAGGGAGGATTTATTTTGTTCAGTAAAACATTTGATTGAGTTGTAAGTGAGCTCTCTCGCCTATCAACGGAAAAAGAACTCAGTGACCCCTGTTTGCAAACCCTCGGTTGTTTGTGGAAGTCACTACTGAAGCAGGAGATGAGTCTTTCTTCAATACATTTTCAGAACAAACCAGATTCCTTAGTCAAGTTAGCAATGTCATTTTACCAAAAGCTGAAGCAGCAGCAGTTGTAGTCCTAATCAGATTTACAGACTGATCAGACGAAGTCAATGCAGGCTGAAGGGCACTCGCTAATATCTGCGATAAAACTGCCAGCCTGTTTTTGGGTAGAAGTAGTGAATACAGCAGCTACAGTACTGCGGAGCCCTGCGCCGGAGCTCCGTTCATAAAGACTAATGTCCCACTTACATGCCACTTGTGTGAGAGTGCTGCGAACTGCAGACATTCTCAGTAGGTTTGCAGTCAATCAGACCAGTTTCCAATCGCCCGAGGCTACATGCCGGCCGTAGCTCGCCGCTTGTTGTCCCGAAACAACATTTCAGAAAGGTAATTGACACAGTACCTGTAGTAAGATTGCAGACCTCAGCATCAGAAGGAATACAGGTCGTGGTTTGCAGTCTCTCTATCGTATCAGGTCCAAATTGTTCTCCGATGTCTTGTTCCTCCATTAAAGGCGCGGGGTCAGTCTGCATTCAAAACTGACAGACCGCATAGCGCCAGAGTCCAAACCGCGTTGTAACCGAAAAGGATTTCCATCAACTGTACTCACTAAGGGCGCCGTTCTCGTTTGCTCCGACTCCTTTATAAAAATGAGTTGATTTTGTAAAGTATCAGGATACGGTTCGCCAGCTTTCTCTATCAGCTCCTTTTTAGGAATATTCATCTGCAACGCCGTCTCAGCTTCCACATTGGATTTTAACAAAACTGAAGCCTCTAGATCTCCGTGAGTGGGAGTCGAGGCCATCTCTCCCACTCCGTCGTCCTCCGTCTCCTTCCAGGCAGAACTACGAGTGGCCATCTTGAAAATGGCCAGTCCCCCTACAGGCAGCAGACCGCAGCCGAGTAGGGGAATTTCCCCGGTGTCCTGGCCAAATTTCCCTCATTCACTAAAAAAATACTACCAACAGCTTAATCTGGTTCAAGATCAGTTGGCATTCATCTGTATCCCCCTCCCCCGGGTTGTGACTTAAAATAGGCAGGATTTGTCTAGTGCACTTACCCGGTCAACAAAAACTAAATAAATAAATAAAAATTGTGTATACTGACTTTGTATAACCTCTACTCCTCTTTTCCCCCATTCCTAAGCCTATCCCCCAGTAAAAAAAAAAATTGTTGTTGTTTGCAGATGATGGTATCATGAGTATATTATTAAAATCAAGTCAATAACTGATACCATGTATAGTTGGGAGATTTTTACCTTTAAATTTAAGTAATTACATTCCAGTACAATGTAGTATGCAATTCAAAATACACCGAAACCACAGAACAACACTTACTGGATTAGAAATTTAAAACAATTTAGAGGGGAGGCATATACAAATGGTTTCAGAAACTTTAACAGGGAAAGGGCTTACTTGATTCCTGATCTTAATTTAGCATTAAAGGAATGTATGGATTCACTAATGGCAGTAATACAGACACATGCTCCAGAAGTTTAAAAAAAATGTAGGGGAAGTGATATGCCATGGATAACAGGGAAATTAAAAACCCAATTAAGAGTAAGAAACAGAGTTTGGAAAAAGGCCCGGAAAACAAAAACAATGGAAGATTGGGTTAGGTACAAACTCTGGGGAAATAAAAGCAAAAAAGAAGTTAATCTGGCAATAAAGTGATATCATTTAAATAATACAAATAAAGCAAATGATCCTGAAAAATGTTTGAAATGTATATCGGAATTAAATAACTCTGTCAGAACAAAAAATGCTGCAAATTTGATACATGGGACTACACTAGTAGAAGCCCCAAAAGAAGTAGTTAATAGTTTTAATTCTTACTTTGCTGACCTTCCTGACTTAAAAATCCCAAAACCTGATTTAAAAACAGCTGATATTTCAGTGACAAAAATTACAGCTAAAGGGAAAAAAAAAGGGAACTTGACTTAAAAGGCAAGCAAGTGTTTGTATATTATGGCACTGCCCAAAGCTGGCAACCTTTTGGCTCGCAGTATTGGGACTAGCTGAACAGGTGCTAGGGTGTACAATGGGTGTGAACCCTATGGTCTGGATTCTGGGGCTCCCACCTCCTAATGTTAAACTTTCCAGTGTGCAGGTTAGATGGCTCTCGATTTTTAGCTTACAGGCCAAGCGGCTCATCTTAAGCCATTGGCGAACTACAGAGATCCCCTCCTTACCTGAGCTATATCATTCGATGTCTCACATTGCTCAGCTGGACCATCTATCCCATATAGTTTCCAACAAATTGTCTCAATATTATCTATGTTGGGCCCCCTTTATGGCATATCTCTCCCCCCATGCTGGCATAGGCTGACACCTAGTAATACCCCCTTTTGGTTATAATCTGTTAGCGATGAGAATCAACTGTTGGACTCTCGACTCCTTAGGTCTGGAGTCTCATTACTAGATATTGCCTTGTATGTACTTTGTCTTTATTATACTAGATGTGACATTTGCATATGGACATGAAGTTTACTGTTTAATCCAGTGCATGAACACTTTTTGCTCAAGTGAGAATTGTCTCAATATATCTCTATGGACAATCAACTGGACTTCGGTACATCTTTGACTCTGGACTATATAAGTGATAATTTTCATCTTGCTGGGACACCATTTTTTTATTTATCCTTTATCCTGTGGCAGCTTTGTGCCTGTGTAACTATGTGTACTATTAACTGTAAATACAATAATGGAACAGAGCTAAATTGTCACACATGAACTACTCTCACATAAGATATCTTAATTTATGCTTCCTCTTTCTTTGGTCATTTTTCTTTCTCATTGTGATGTAAAACTGCTTTAAAAAGATCATGGCTATGAAGCATAACTGTATTGATTTAACTATATATACCAATAAAAAGTATTACCTGGAAAAGGAAAGCAAGTACCAAGTTTTACCTTCCTAAGATTAACAACTAAAGAATTACAAAAGCTGGATGGGTCAGAAACTGGGGGCTTGGATGGCCTTGAGGCTAAGTCCATAAAGATAGGAGCAGATTTATTAGTGCCAGTTATTACCTATCTTTTTAACTGGAGTTTAAGCAATTCTGAAGTCCCAGGGATTTGGAAAACAGGAAAAATAATTCCTATCTATAAGGGAGGTGATAATTTTACCCCCATGAATTATAGGCCGATAGCGCTACTCCCAGTTTTATCAAAAGTCTTTGAAAGAAGAGTACACCACCAGCTTGCACAATATTTGGAACAACGTGGGTTAGTGACAGAATTTCAACACGGACTTAGAGCAGAGAGGTCAATGAACACCACCCTGGTAAACTTCAACAACTTAGTAACTAGCTCCCTAAATTTAGGCAAGAGCACTGTGGTGGTGTTTGTGGACCATAAGCATTTGATTTGGTGCAACATGAAAATTCATTAGAGAGGTTGGAAGAGAGGGGGGTACAAGAGGAACCTCTTAGATGGTTTAAATCTCATCTATCTGACCACAGACAATGTGTCTCCTGTTGGGCTGCCATTTCAGGCCTGTTAGAGGTAAATAGAGGAGTCGCTCGGGGCTTAATACTCAGCCCACTGTTGTTTAATGTATATGTAAACAACTTACCAAAGGTAATAAAACACTGTGGGATAATGCTGCATGTAGATGACCCTGTTTTGGTAGCCTCTGCTTACAACTTGGAGGACCTGGAACGTGGCTACAGATTTACTTGGTGTCGATGGAAAAGTGGATGGGTGACTCTGGCCTGCTCTTGAAAGCCAAGAAAACCCAAAGTATGGTGTTTTCACTAGGCCATTCTAGTCTAGCCCTGAGAAGGGTATCAGGTTTCCTCACTGTGCAAGTAAGAAAAAAGTTAGTGAAACAATTATTAATCACCGTTCTTGAATATGGCTCCATGTAATATATGCATTCTACACGAACAATGTTAAATTAATTAAATTGGACATATTATAGATTGGGGACATTTGTAACTAAAAGTGCCTATGGTATTCCACTCATCATTGTAATATATTTAGTAGGTTCGGGTGCCTGCAACCTGGAAGCAAAGAGAATATCTGTTGCTCACATTTTGCCACAAGTTAATATTCTCCAACAAAGGTCATCCTTTAGCTTACTTAGTAGAAACTCAGTCATTAGGTCAAGTAAGACAGCAACTGACATCTCAAAAGATACCTCTGACAAGAATTTACTATAGATTTGGTGACCTCAATCTGCAAAATAGTCTAGCCTGGCACTGGAACAAACTTCCGCATGAGTCAAAAACAATCTATAGTATGCCTATTTTTAAATTACATTTGAATATTTTTCTGAGCATGACTTGTCAACAGTTTAGTTAATTTGTTAAATTCCTTGTATGTATGTACATACTGTAGATTGTATTTTGTAAACAAATTTATACCACAGGGCATTGATGTAAATGGGGTGAAAACCCAACATTTTTGTATCCTGTATGAAAATTTATTTTTATCAAATCAAAATGTAGGGAAATGTTTATTAGGTCACATGCTGGGGTGGCAAATGGTTATAGTGGGTGGTACGGCATCCCAGGGGGTTGTACCAAGTGAATTCTAGCCCACATAAACCTAAACTCTTGGTGGAGGCACTGTGTCATTGTAATATCATGGAAAGAACCAGCTTTAATGTAATCCTTGGAACCCAGACCCCCCCCACCCTTGTACAGGCCCAGCAGGGGTAATAACTCTAGGAGTAGCATCACCTGGGGTTACACAAGTATCCAATACTTACTCCTTGTGGGTGTGTGTGACCTTCCATAGGTCCCTAGACAACTCATACCAATAAAAGTTGGGACCCACCTTTTTTTAGTATAGCAGGGACTGGTATGCAGCCAAGTGGCTACTGTAAGCAGTGAGAGAGGACCATTGCCTCCCGCTGCCTAATGAAAATGTGTGAGACAGGTTCAGTCTCTTTTTGAAGTGATATGAAAAGATATTGCACTGCATACAATGTTTTTACTCTTGGCAAGCCCTACAAGGACACTGTGCTTCATACTGGCTACTTTATAATAGGTCTTACAGTACATGTATTTCATGACACCTAAAAAGTCCATCATATCAGGTATCATATAAATTATAGTACAATGACAAATGGACTGCCAAATATTGAGTATTAGTTTGCATGCCAACATAATATGCAGTTTCATGACAGCCATTAAGCAAAACACTACTGTATTTAACAATCATTGTGTAAACCTTTGTGTAAATATAGTATTCCCGCAACTGTGTCAGCATGGCTCAGTTGGTAGCACATCTGCCTCTGGACCACACAGTCATGGATTTTCATCCCACACTGGGATTGGTCTCATACTTAAAATGCTGGCACCTGAGTGCAGTATTAGGTGGTGCTGTACTGTTGGGTTGTGCTGTCCTTCAGATGAGACATTAAACTGAGGTCCCTTCTACTCATCCTGGTGCTGTCCTGTTGGGTGTCCAGGTGAAAATAAAAGAACCCAGGGCATTCTTCACAAAGAGTAGGGACCATTCCCAATGTTCTGACCAACATTCTGCTTCCCATAAAAAATGGTTTATGCAATTGTCCAGCCTGTGTGTGGGTCTCGATGTGTGCCATGGCTGCCACTACACAGTCAGTCACTTCATTGGCAATCTAGCATTGCTTGTAAAGCATTTTGGGCTACATTGTGTATGAAAAGCACTAAATAAATGCTGATTCTTCTTCTTCTAATTCAGTCCACCAGACTAGCCAATGGTGGGGTTTACCTGTGCTGAATTGACAACACCATTGTTGAAGGTCAGCGTAGCGAGATCCTCAATGTTGACAGGTGAAATTTTGCCAGTCCAACATTAGAGTGTTTCTATTGGGGGGCTGCAGCCCACGAATCCCCCATGTGGGGGGCTGTGCACCCCATGCAGTCACTTCTAAAGATTATCAACTCCAAATCAGAGTTGATTTAAAGGGGGGGGGATACATGATGAAAGGACAAAATTTCACCCTCAGGTCCTTCACAGTGATAATTTTGAAACCTGTTGAAATTGTCATTGTGAGGGATTTCGCTATAAATATTTTGATGTTCAGTCAGCACACCCCACTGGGGTACCAGATATATTTTTTCCACCGTACTCAGGGAACATGGCAGCTATACATCCAGCACAAGACTCCAAATTGTGGGAAGTGGTGGGCAAAGTGGCCAAAATCCGCTACGTGAAGCACACTGCGAATTAGGGTGGAATCCGAAAAGTAATCCACAACATGAAGCAGAGTACTTCATGTCATGATGAGTATAGCAAAGTCCATTGGATACAATGACTTCACATTACTCCGCCTTTCTCCAACCACTTCTGCAACAATGTTAATGCGAAGCACATTGAAATCAATGTATTCCGCATCTTTTTGCCTTGTTGGTGAGCTCCAAGGCAAATTTTGCAGTGATGCATGGGATTGAAGGTCACATGGGCTTTAGATTGTTCTGCACAGCCTCAGTTCTGTGTAGTATGTGTGTAGTGGTAGCTGGAGACAGTTTGCTCTCAAAGCTCTGTGATTCAACCCCCTAAAAGCCATTCAAAAAGCCTTTTTAAGCCATGTTGTTTGCTCAAAATTTAGTACATTGATTATAGGAAACCCTCCTGTGCTCATGTCATTGAGTGTTTATTGCTTATGTGTGGATTTTGAATGTTAATTTAGAACATTCAGTCTGTGTAGTGATAACCACTTGAAATGTGCTTGGGGGAAGGCATATCTGTGGTGGAGGTAGATAAACTGTATGGGAAAAAGGCAGTCTTTCTGTTTTGGTTATATTTTTCTTGTATAACTGTGTTAATGTACACACAGTAATATTTCCAGTAGGCTTTGACACTTTTTTGCTGATTGTGCAGTGCATAATTTCAGTTTGTTTGAAAGATCTGGTTATATTACTGAAGTTTTCAATTTGCTGCGCATTACCTGCAGTGTATATGTGTGTGTGTGTGTGTGTGTGTGTGTGTGTGTGTGTGTGTGTGTGTGTGTGTGCAACGTGTGCCATCAAATCAGACACATTTTATTGTGCCACACCATAATTGCAGCACTGTGAACCTGCTATCCATCTACATTATTTTGTACTGCTTTGTGGTATCTTGGTAGTGGACTGTTACTGCAGTGCACTGCCCTCCCCCCCAACCAGCAAAAGGTATTCTTTTCTAGATTTGGATTTGTGACTTGTGAGCACTGGTCAAGGTGTTGTGCCTTTGCGTCTGCATCTCTTGAATGCCCAGCACAATCTTAATCTGTCTGTGCATTTGCATCTGTTTAGTGCCCAATCTCCATCTGCAAGCTACAGTTGTTTTTTGGCTTCCCATCCACTGGCCCAGACTGAAAGTTCATAAATCTAAATTTGTTTAGAATTTTATTGGTGATTCCCAAAAATGCCTGCAAAGAGACATGCAAGCAAAGCTATTTCTATCCATGACACTGCTGCCAGCGGCAAGATTGGCCATGGGTGTGGTAGTACGCAGAAGTGCAAGCTGATGTCAGTAATGGGTTTTTTCCATCAATATTTTTTACAGCACAATCTGTTGCTTCACTGATAGTTGGAGGAGATTATGTTGTCTCCGCTGGTGGTGTTACTGCAGCTGCTGCTGGCATGAGTATTGCCTCCCCAAGTTCAACTTCTGACCAGTTAACCGTTTTAGAAAATATAGTTGAGTCTAAAGCTGTGACTGACAGTGTAGATGATGTCATACTCCCTAACATCCCCATTGGAGTTGAACATGATTCTGATCCTGATGAAGATAACTCACAATGTCACATTTCTTCCAGTGCTGTTGAGGTCATGCCTTTGCCATCCAAAGACTCAAAGTGTGGTGAAAAATTATCGGGTGGTGATGATGATGCTATGGTTGGAACATGGTCTGCCCAGGAAAGTATCCAAGCAGAAATTGTGGATGTGGATGATGTTGATGAATATAATGATGAAGTCAGTGACCCTTGTTAGGAACCAGAGAAAAAGAAAGCTAAGGTGGCTGTGTCTGGGTCTGTTGGCATCAAATCCCCCCTCCCCAAAAAAGTTGTAATTTAGCGGTTCCTGTTGATGATGATCATGATGACTCAGTAATAGTCATAGGTAGTCATTGTGGTCAGTCAGAGTCCAAGTGTGTCCAGCAAGAAAAATCATGTAGTACACACTTCATTTCAGGGGTTAAAAAAAACAGAGTACAATAAGCAGCATCAGGGACATGTTAAAAGTAAGGGATCACAATCCCTTGTTTGGGATTTTTTTGTCCAAGATGCAAATGACGGGTCAGTTGCAGTCTGCCAGCTTTGCCATGTGCATGTGAGTTGAGGTAAAAAGGAGAGTCATCTGGGCATGGGGGGCCAGCATAAACATCTTAAGAACAGGCACTTGGCACTGTGGACTCAGCACCAGAGGCAGCTAATGCCATAGTGGGATGTTCGCCCTTGTCATCAACCTTATTGAGCATGTTATCCCCTTCCATGAGTGTAAGACCAAATAGCAATGTCTGTAGTAGTGTTGAAATAACACTGGAGGATTACCACAAGCATAACGATGGGGAGGATTATGATTTAGAAATCTTTTCAAGTGGTGGTCAGAGTAGCAGTGGTGGTGGTGGTGGTGGTCTATACAGTATGTCTTGTGCAAGTGGTACATCAACCCCTGTACTTAAAATGGGAAAAATAACTTCATTTGTGGACCTCTCATCTGTGCACCCCCTTCATCACATGTCCGCACCCCTCCCCCAGCCATTCACAGAGCAGAGCCATTTGTCATACCCTATGCAAAACATGCAACAAGTCAGCCCACGTTTCATGCAGTGTCATGTGAACTTAATGCTGCTGTAGCTGAAATGCTGGTAATTGATCTTTTGCCCTTCTCCTTTATGGAGAATTCAGGATTTCGGCAGTTTGCAGCATGCATCTGTCTGAAATGGAAAGTCCCATCCAGGATATACTTTTCCACCTGTGCTGTCCCAGAGTTATACCGGATTGTGGCCGACTCTGTAAGACATGCCCTTCAACATTCTTCCTCTCCATTCATCTATTTAAATATAGCTACGTGGACAAGTGACAAAATAGCGGAGAGTTCATATTTGTGTATTACTGAACATTGGGCGCAGATGCCAGGGTTGTTTGTGCTGGTGGTAGTGTGAATAATCAGTGTAGTAAGGCAGAGTCTTGTGGTAGCAACCTTCAAAAATTCAACAGCACGCAACGCTTGCAATGTGCAGTGTGACCTGTTCCCACACTGGTGAAAACATGCTGGACTTGCTACTGACTGAAACTGATGAGTAGCCGAACCACCTTTCCCTGAAAGCTGGATTTATAGCAAATGACAATGGGTCAAATGTGGTTAAATGCATCATGAATGGTGGTTTTGTTCGGGTTCCATGCATGGCCCACTGTTTAAATCTGGTGGTCCAGGAGTTTCTGCAACACCCTGATATAAAGGAAATGTTGACAGTTGCACACTGTATCTGTTTGCACTTTTCACGCTCTGCAAAGGCCCATGACCAGCTTCAGCAGCTGCAGATCCAAAGCAGCCTCCCACAGCACCACCTCAAGCTGGAAGTTGTCACCCAGTGGAACTCAACTTTATTCATGACAGAGAGCTTGTAAAAACAATACAAAGCAATCTCTGAATAACTCATCATACACACTAGCCGTGACACTTCCGGGACCTCCATGTCTCTCACAACTGAACAGTGGTGCCTCATGGGCTCTGTTATAACAATTTTAAGGCCTATTGAACATGCCACATAGGCAGTGAGTGGTGAGTCTGCCTCCATCAGCCAGTCAGTTGCACTGCTGCAGGTGTTGAGGCAGACATTGCTGAATCTACAGCATAGCCTTGATGGTTTCGGAGACTGTGCTATCAGTGTGTTGCTAAAACACATGCTGACACTATTCGACCGCAATTGGCACATCTTGAGCATTCAGCAAAGTGATGACTTCACAATAGCAACAGTGCTGGACCCACGATACAAATGTGGAATTGCATCACAACTGGAGGGAGGGCCTGAACAGGTCAAAAATGTCAGTGGGCAACTAGTGCACTTGGTTCATGGGGCACAGGAGTCGCGTGTCAAGGTCAGCAAACTTCAGCAGCATAACCAGGCTGAAGGTCAGTTTGGAACAGTACCAAGCACATCCTGTAAGGCAGCTGCAGTTCCAGGTGGTCATTCATCAAAACTGGTTGCCATTAACCCACATTGGGGTGCTTTGTGCCAAGTTGGACCTTGTGGCATCAATGAATCCAGAGAACAGGATGATGAGTCAACCACCAGACTTTGTGCAGCACAGAGAACGGTTGACTCATATTTGGCTGAAAACAGGCATCTGTCAGTAATTGACAATCCTCTTCTATACTGGAGTGGAAAGGTCAGTGAATGGCCAGAGCTGAACTAAGTGGCACTGAAGTACCTGACCTGCCCACCCTCCAGTGTAAGTGTAAAGAAGGTATTCAGTTTTGCAGGGGAAATAGTTCGGAACCATCATACAAACCTGTCTCCTTCAAATATCAGCTTGCTGACATTCATAAAAATGAATCAGGGGCACATACCAGCTCAAACAGCAACCTCTGTATTCGTACCCCGTCATGGTCATGGTTGTGGTGATGTGGGAGAAGCAGACCATCCTGATGGCAACAACAAATGGCCTACCATTGAGGTAGATGATGAAATTATGGAGAAAGAATTCCCTAGTGAGCACAATTCAGACAATTGATAACTGCGAGGGCAGCTTCCTGTATGATGATGATGATGAGGTTGATGTTGGTGGGTTTTAAGTTAAGTGGTTGAAAGGCTGTCACATTTTTTCAATGGTACATGTTTTGTTTTTCATAATGTAAAATTTGTGACCCACTCTGAATAAGTCTCATTCCACAATTTCATATTGGCAATTTGGCACAAGTAAATTCACAATGTTTCTATTTTACCTTCCCCTCCTTGGTATTATTTCAGATTAGACTTAACAGAATGTGTGCAGCTGTCATTAGCAAACACAGTCAGCCTCTTAAACACAACTGTCATTTTGTAGTACTAGGTGTTATCTGCTTAAAACCTGCTGATTCAAAGTATCTTTCTCCTGACTGAGAGTGAAATACTGTAACACAGTACACACCATATCCAGGCACCCACCCGTGTGTGTCTGACAGTAAGAGGGAATGTGTTGCAGCTGTTCCCATGACCTCCACCACCAGTAAACTGCTGTCAGCCAAAGCGACTAGATAGTGAGAGGGAATGCCATCATGTGCCCATGACCACCACCAGTAAACCACTGTCAGCCAAATCCCCAGATAGTGAGAGGGAATGTCATCATGTGCCCATGACCACCACCTATAAAGTGCAGTCAGCCAAATACACCAGATACTATCTCATTCAGAGGGAATGTGATTGTTTTCCATCCTGTGCTCTGCCCATGCCATGGCAGACGGAGACAGCATCCAGCAGCCACAGCCACAAGGTTTCTTACTGGCAATAATTTATAGTGAGTAGGTGTACTAATGTTTCATGCTATTGAACTCCCTTGGGCTGTGTTATGCTTCCTGTTGCATTTCTGAGATGCAGTTGTGAGAGACACATGGTCAACTTATTGTCTTTCTTTACAGGATAAGTTTCAAGCACTCTCCTGGACTGGAGGACTGAGGACTGTAGTACTGCAGTACTGTCTACAACCACCTATAGGATATCCATTTCCGGTAAGTATATCAATTTTATTTCATCAGGTCTTTTTTGTAGTTCATTTTTTCAAGAGAGTGTAAATCATATAAAATAGGAGACACATATGTCATATAATAGATTTTTCATGCACATCAGACACTGTATTGCTGCACAAGGCCATGGAGGTGTTGAACAAGGTTTTATCCAGGTCGTGACAAGATGTCTTTAAAATATAACTTAAGTTAAGATATTGGGACAGTGTATGGGCTACACTTACTAAATTTGTGATTGTGATTTGGTCTTGGTGTGGCTTACTGACAGCTTGCTATTTGTTATGCTGGATATATAACAAACAGTAACAGCCATACTTTGAATAGAATGTGTTACTGCAATCAAGTACTAATAATTTCTTGTTCATCTGTTTTTGAAGGAAACATTTCGGTGCTGTGTGCTACCATCAGTGCCTTTTCCAAATAAGAAGTTCATCATCACACCTGGGCCTCAACATCTGGTATGAATCCTGACCATCAAGACTGCACTGGAGGATGCATATTAAACCTGTGAAGAATTCACAAAAAAGAAACCATTAATGAAACTTGCTTCCAAATGCAAACCCCCACCCCACCCAAAAAAAATACTTACCTTCACTGGCTTGACAATATTCTAATGCCAAAATTCCTCATCAAGCCAGAAAATGCACACCCCAAATTCGACTATATGACCTATGATACAAAAAAAAGAAATGATTATATGTATATAAATGTATATAAATATAAATATATATATATATATATATATATATGTGTGTGTGTGTGTGTGTGGATATAAACATTTACGGATAGGTTCTTTGGAAAACTCTGATGGTGCCAGGTACATTAATTTACCAAGGGTAGTATGAGTGTACACACAGAGGGCATCCTTCCTGTTTGGGTCAGTGCAGCAGACTTTGGGCAACCAACAGCATCAACACATCATTATGGTTAACTCAATGGTCGGGTCATCTTTCAATCACAACATTTGGCAAGACACACTGCATCAGCCCAGTCAGGTCAAGAAGCATTACATTAAATTTCAACAGCAGCAGCAGCAGGTGACATAGTTCTTATTGGAGTGTGTGCGCGCATGACTGAGTGCGGCATGAATTAATGGAGACTTTTCATTTAATTTTATGCTTGTATTTCTATTCATCTGGAGTCGGGAATTTTTCTACAGAAAATAAGCTAAAAAAAGTGAAGTCCTTCCCTTCCTTTTTATTTTCTGACTTAATAATCTCCGTTTCCAAAAAGAAATTATTTTCCTGGTCTCAGTAATGTTTTGTTTCTGTCTTGCTGTGTGCGTGTGTGGAAAAGCAGGAGTGAGCAGTGCAATAATCTGCTAAACAGCATGTGTGTACTGC
Source organism: Neoceratodus forsteri (assembly GCA_016271365.2). NCBI lineage: Eukaryota > Metazoa > Chordata > Ceratodontiformes > Ceratodontidae > Neoceratodus > Neoceratodus forsteri. The sequence goes on along the minus strand of CM028133.1, from coordinate 741,557,971 downwards.
ACTGTCAGTTGCAAACTGCCCAGCTCTCTGAAAACATATATGATAGCTGATTTGTTCCACTGTTGATGGTACAAAGAATATGTAATGTATATTTATTTGTACCACCATCAACAGTGGACCAACTCATATAATATGTTTTCAGAGGGCTCAGTGGGCAGTGTGCACCTGACAGTGCATACATGCTGTTTAGCAGATTATTGCACTGCTCACTCCTGCTTTTAAATAAACAAACCACCATGACAGAAATGAAACATTGCTGAGGCACCAAAAATATTCCATGGTAAACACATATTATTAAGTAGGAAGGTGTTAGCACAGCGTACTTCTGGATCTTTTATATTCCTACTTAATAATGTTTGTTTACCATGAAATATTTTTGGTGTCACACACAAATGATCTCTGCACTTTGGCACTCAGGCCTTCATTGAGGGCTCCCTAATGAAGGCCTAACCACTGAAGGACAAGGGTCATTTTTGTGCCTTGTTTTGCCATAAATACATTTGCACTAGCAGTGAACATCTTTTATTGGCATTTATTCATCTGGAGTGCTGGCTTTCTGTTTTTCTTAAGTAGGAATATGAGGGATCCGCAACTGGTCATCGACAAACATTTGTTGAATGACCAGACAGCGAAACTGGCAGGTGGACCACAGTTTGCAGTCAACTGCCGGTTTCTAAATAAACCAAGTGTTTTCTTCTGGGGACTGCACCCCACGCCCCTCGCCACTTAGGATTCTCAACTCCAAGTCAAAACTGATTTGGGGGGGCTGCATGACCCCCAACAGACAGTGCCGGGTTCCAGCGTGGTCCCCTACAGTGATGTGGCACTGTAGTTGCTGTAGGGGACCACGCTGTCAAAATGTCATGGTTGGTGCAGTAAACCGAGTATAATGTGGGCAGGGACACCACTTTTGGACTTTATTTTATTTTAGCTGTTTTTGGGCATGATTCTTACCATTTGTGGGAGGTAAACAAAGTTATGCGAAAGAAAGTTGGAACACACACTGAACATTATTATACACATAATGGTGCACAATGGGGGGGGAGACTAACAACAAAAATGGATAGTGACCTGTGTCAGATCAGATGACCTAAAGGTATGCAAGAAATGCCAGAAGGAAGTAAGGAGGGCTGGGGGACAATGTATACTGGGATGCATTGGGAGCCATCACATTAAAATTAAGTCAAAAAATGGCTGTACAAAGGAGGAGAACCTAAAATGTTGAAAGGTATGCACCAGAATGAAGCTAGATGAAGAGACACTAAAGAACATTGAAAAGAGAGGGGCATGATAGAAACTATCAAGTACCAAAAGGGAATGAACAAGACGGTAGCCTCATCCAGTAAAAGAGATGTGCATGAAGAAGGACCAAAATTTGAAAATGGGGAGGAGAATCAGAGGCAACATCGGAACTATTTTTTCCACACAGAGGTGGGGGTGCAATGACAAACTAAAACTAATAATCAGCGTTGTGATGGGACAATAGAAGTTGAATCATCCCTATAATCTGTAGTTGGTGCCACTCAGTTCACTCCAACTGCTGCTTAACATTGTCCAGCTGGTGGCTAGCAGCCTGTAACTCACTCCACAGTAGGCCCAAATTGTCCTGTTTGGCAGGCAGTTGGAGAGGGTTGCCACCGTCACCTGGAAGTACTGCAGGCTGTGGTGATAGAGCAGGCGGTTCATCCATGGCCCTCCACCACTTCACACCACCATGTGCAGGTGGACACCGCGCAGCCCCCTTTTCCCCAGCAGGTCAGCAGGTGCATTACTGCTCTGTTCTGCAACCTTGGCCTGCCACTTTACACAGTGGTGATTGTACAGGTGAGTGCATCAACCCCCTGTGCCAAGGTGACTTCCTTTGGGGCCACGGCGCACCACCACACCGCACAAATTACATCTTACTACACTGCTGTTCCCAGTCAGTGTAGTAAAGAACTCCCACAATAATGAGGTGTGGGGAGGACCAGGCATAGGTGGGGGGGGCAGGTGTTGTTGGAGCCAGAGGCTGCTGCTGCACAGTTGGGGCCAGGGGTGCAGAAACCTGCTGCTGTGACTGCTGTGGCTTCTCTTCCCTGACTTCCTGCTGCTGATGAGCCACTGGCACAGCGGTCATAACAAGTGCTGGCACTGGAGTGGCACTGGTACAGTAGGTGCAAAAGGAAGTGGTGCTTCCATGGCACTAAGTCCACTATCTCTTGTTTCGTGGGGACACTCAAGATGGTGCTCTGGTCCAAACGCAGCCTGCCACCACATGTGCATACACCAACACAATCTCCTCTGCTACATCTCTTAAAGTCATCTACTCTCTCCCCTTTCACTCTGGTTTGTCTCTCTCTCTCTCTCTCTATCTCTCTCCCACACACACACACACACACGCCCACACACACACAGACACACAAAAACAATTAACAATTAAGAAATACTAAACTGAAATACTGCACAAACAGAAATCCAGACAACAAATAGGCAAAAATAATCAGCTAATTACAAAAAAAATTAAAAGGTTTATGGTAGTTTTACACTACTTTATATAGATTTTCCACTCTGACACAACCTCTTTCTCCTACTACAAGGTGTAAGTGAAACTCTCTTTCAAGCATGATTCACTTCCTGCCTGCCTGTCTGAAGCATGTGACCTACAGTACACTGTGTAAGCCATGTGATGTGTGTGGGCTGCCTGTGAACTCTCACTCTGCCTTAAAGTGAAGTAAGGCAGAGTGAGCAACACAAAATCATAATTACAACGTGAAGTGGTGAAGTAACGGTTTTAAAAGGGCACTTTTTGTTGCGGGATGGCAACGGGAAGTGGACTACTTTGTGTCCACTTCACAGGCAGAATTTAACTTTGCTGTCTCTCTAATTGTCGGTGATATGAGTCACTCTTCTTGGTTTTCCCCATACAGTACTAACACAATAGCAATTCTCAATACATATGAGAGAATATGTACCCCCAAACACAGGGATGCAGGGTCCATGCTGTCAAATAAACACAGGGGAAAAATACTCCACTGTGATGAGGCTGTAAGTCCACCATCAGCATACAACACTTTATTGTTAGAGATGTTGCAAAATTTAAATTTGCCGGCGAAGTTTCGATGAAGTCACCAAATTCACCTCCACAAATCATTTCGTAAAGTTGTTCTATTTAATAGAACATTCACTATTTTTAACTTCACCTGGCAACTTCATCTGTAACTTCTCCTTTGGGTACACAAAGGCAAAGTTGGGTCAAAATGACTTCCACTTACTACTCCTTTTTTTAGACATAACTCGGTCAAATATTGTCGGATTTGTTTGAAACTTGCTATGGTTATATTCCAAGGGGGGGAGTTGCATACGTGGTGTATTTATGACGATTATCCGACTTACATTGTGGATTTGGAACCACAGTAAAGTTGTGAAGTGATTTTGGGGTGTTGTACATATCACATTAATTATTCCTGGGGTATGATGTATTACTATTGTCGTACACATTAAGACCTTTGTTTGGCTGTAGAGAGTGTCCCTTAACTCCAAAGACTGGTGGAGTTATGACTTGTTAAAATTCAAGTGTTATCTTATGGTACATTAGGGTTAGGGTTAGGGTTAGAGTTAGTGTGGTCAAGTTCAAACTGTGCAATAAACATGCCCTCAGGGCAAGCATGGGACATACAGTACATGGGTATGGTGGGTCATGGACCCATCTCATGGCAAATCACTGAGCCGAGTAGGAGAGAAGTGGTGAATGGGGTTGGTGGAGGTGGTGGTCTGTCCATACTAGTGGCAGTTCATGAAAGGCGTAAGGGAAGTTATTATTTCAACAAGAGTGAAGAGCACTCACCTTGGGTTAGAGTACTGAAAAAAGCCATTCTCACACAGACTGCTGAATCCAGTCTGCTTTATTACATCCCAGAGATTCATCACTGCAGTACATACAGGAGGCAGCAGTGCCTAGCAAGCCATCTAACATTTCATCCACATGAGTCAGCTTCCTCAGAGACTGGTGAGTACTGGTAATGCAGTGATTTAAATATCTTTTTTTTATTGAGGTCTTGGATTACACCAGTGAGCAGATGCTCATTTATAGGTTCCACATCATTTACATAGAGAATACAATACAGATGACAGGGTTACTTATGGTACAGGTAAGTTACAGGGTACAATAGCATTAAACAGTTTAGGCAGTAGAGCAGCTAGCTGGCATCAGAGGTTAGCACCCTACTTGGAAGCTCTCAGAGGTGAGAAGAAGGAAGGGTTGTGAAAATGGGTGGAAGGAGTATGATAGTTGGGAGCATCTGAGGGGAGTAGGGAAATGGGAGCAATGTCATGATTGGGGGAGCAGGTGTAACCAACAGTACTGGGATTGGGGTACCTCAACCCAATGAGTTATCAGGAGACAAGGGCAAGTACAGTATATGGTTGATTCTCCGGGAGGGTGCTAATGGTAGCAGTCACAAAACAATTACTGACTCTTTGTGTTTCAGCTAATCACCATTCAGCATTTCATTACTGACACCCAATCACTGTGCTGAAAACATTTTTTGTAAAAAAATATGTAAGTTTTGCAGATCCAGTGTGAGGGGCAGCTTTGGTCTCCATGTGCGACCAAGAAAACTATTTTTTCAGAGCTGGTTACTCAGTGTTTGTGTTGCCACAGAATGCAGCTTAAAAAGTCAGCTCCTGGTTCGGAGCAATTCAAAAAAGGTTGAGTCAGAGAAAAGGCATGCTGTGAAGCACAAATGGACTGCCACACAACTCCACAACTCTCAGCAGTCACCCTCCCTTCTACTTTAAAGTAGTTCATAAGAACGTTGTTCATAAGTACATCACCAAAGCCATCAGCAAATCCAGATCTAGCAATGATACACTTGACCTCAAGCTCCTGGCCCTCACACTAGAAGAGGTGCTGGGGCCTCTTACCAAGATTTTTAACCTCTCCCTTACACTCAACCAATTCCCATAAAAATGGAAGTCAGCCACTGTCACCCCAATCCACAAAAGTGGTGACAAGACTGACCATGGGAACTACCGCCCAATCTCATTCTTCCCACCCCTCTCAAAAGCCCTGGAACGCATAGTATCGGACCAGCTTACTGAATACCTGGACAAGCATGACATCCTCTGTAGGCAACAGCATGGTTTCTGGAAAGGCCAAAGCACTGCTTCTGCATTACTTGAAGTCGCTGGGGCAATCCACAGCTCTCTGGACAAAGGACAACTCACTGGCGCTATCTTTATTGACCTAACCAAGGCATTTGATACTATCCACCACTGCTTTCTTCTTGCCCAGCTTCCAAAGGCTGGGCTCTCCCCCAAGTCTATATCTTGGTTCAAAAGCTACCTTGCAAACAGGTCACAATGTGTAAAAATTGTGGATGTGCTCTCTGAAGCCAAACCTGTCTGCTCCGGTGACCCTCAGGGATCCATCCTGGGACCACTCCTCTTCAGTCTGTACCTAAATACACTGCCAGCCTCCTACTCTCAGCAAATCGTACTCTACGCTGATGATGCAGTAATCCTAGCCTCACACCAGGATCCAAACCAGCTGCAAAGCAACCTCCAGCATTGCTTCTCCACTACTGAGAACTGGTTTACTCAACACAAACTGATCCTCAATCAGAAAAAACTAAGACCATGATCTTCACTAGCTCCCATAATAAACATAAACTCCATCACCTCTCCATATATACCAGCCATGGCGGCCTACTAGAACAGGTCCAAACTTTTAAATACCTTGGGATCACCCTAGACCAGTACATCTCCTACACAGACCATATCAACAACGTTGCCAGAGCTGCCAACTCCAGACTAGGCCTGCTGTTCCACCACAGGAGACACCTTCCCCCTGCAGCCCTGGCTGCTGCCGTCCAGTGCTGTATCATTGCCACCATTGACTATGGCCTCATCATCTATGGCTCAGCTACTGTTACTGCACTCAAACAGGTAATCACCTCCCTCAACAAGGCTTGTCAGCTCATCACTGGCGCTCAACGTCAAATACACACCTGTGACCTCTACTCCTAAACCAGCTGGCTGCAACTTGACAAGCATATTAAATACCAAACCTGCATAGTGGCTAAGAAAATTCAGATGGGCCTCGCCCCACCCAGTGTTGCTACTCTCCTACAACCTAAAAAAAGCAGCTGGTGCACCCGGGGGACCAAATCGCAGCAGTTCCAAATCCCCTACTGCCGCACAACCCAAGGTCAAAGATCTTTTGCCTACCGGGCCACTAGTTGGCTAAATGGACTCTCTAGTGATATCACCACCACTCCCACACTCGGTGCCTTCAAAACCAGGCTCCATCACTTTCTTACTGCTGCCAGCACCTGTGACTGTAATACCTAGTAACGAAAAGCTCCACAGTGTAGCGTCCCGGATTATGAACAGATCCTTCCACCATGGCTTCCCTTGTTCTGTCTACATCCACAAGAGTCTCAGCCTTCTAGCACTTGCAGACACCACCCTTGCCAACTCCTTTTACATCTAGTGTTCTCTGACAATGCTCCCAGGCAGCATCCCCCTCCTCCACCACCACCCCTCCATTTCCACCCTCTACCCCACCTAATCTCCCTTTGCTGTCCCCAACACCCTTTCCCCCACCCCACTCCCCTCTATTCCTTTTCTTTTCTTTTTGCTTCTTTCCTCTTTCCTTCATTAATGATGCCTCAATTTATGATTCTTGTATGCAGTTTTGTTTGTACATGGATTTACTGTGTAGCCTGTAATGCTCTGTCTAACTGTACATCATGACATGGAACCTTTGTAAAAGAGCCTGGGCTCAAAGGTATTTGTAATCCTAGAACTCAATAAATAACAAAAATAAAAAAAAATACTCATTGTTTTCCTAAGTCATACACAAGTTGGGGGTTCTTTTCTTATTATGAACTTTATTTCCTTTTCTTTAAAAAGGTTTTTAATTTGAATTCTTCATAGAGTCCTGGGTTCCTCACTGCCCCCAATCTGTAAATCCATTTATGTTCTTTTTTGTTTGATACTGATTCCACACACCCTACTCTCACATTTTTAGGAACTGTTTCTAAACCAATAGCCCTTACCCTATGTTTGGTGTTAGTGCCTGTTCTTTGTATGTGCATTGCCATTGCATATCTGCAGTTTTCATTTCTGATGGCTACCATGTGTTCACTTAACCTAAGCCTCATCTTCCTTTTGGTACTGCCTACATATGATTTTCCACAACTGCATATCAAAATGTAAACTACTGCTTCACTGTTATAATAGATCTGGCCTCTGACCTTCTCTTGTTTCCCTGTTTTGGGGTTGTGGAATGTCTCTGCTTTTTCCATGATACGTATTGTTGGTAAAATCCACAGGGTTGTGACCCCCATTTTTGTTTTGGCCTATTACCCCTTGGTGTAAGGGAAGTGTCAAGGTCAGGCAGCGGCACACCCTGTGGAAGCAGCAGCACCCAGGGCTAGATCCACGAAGGAAGCCAGAATTCCTGCAGCTGTGGTAAAAATGCCTGTAGCACTGTGGAAACACAGTTGTGCGGTATACACAAAGAAAACTGGTGCAGCTGCGGATTTCAACAAAACGTGCCGCAGGCGCAGTAATTTAGCCACTGCAGAAATTGCTCAATGCCATAGCATGTAGCTCTAAGCACACACAGACATAGACCAGCAACCAGTTCCCCAACTAGGACCACTGCAGCACCACAGATACTGGCACTACCATGGCACCACAGTGGCTGACTGTCACTGCTGGTCATTCCTCCCTGGGGTGTTCCTGTTGCCTGCAGGGGTAGCACTCACTACAGGCTGGTCAGGCTCCACTGCCTGTGGGGCTCTGTCATGGGCTGCACTGGGTCTGGTGATTGTTGCCTGTTGCCATTTCATGGCAATGTGTGCTATTGTTGCTGTAATATCAGCTACTGCTGTACCTACTGGGATGCTATTACCTGTGCCTCACCTCCACCATAATGGATTTCAATTGCTGGGGCACTACTGCAGTTTGCTGAGGGAGAGTTACTCCAATGTGTGTAACATTTTTTCAGCAACTGTGGAAAAAAACTGGCTGAGAATAGCCTTTGAGGGGCAATGCCTTACTTATCTATTACCTTTTTGCCTCAGGGACTTCCACAGCTGCACTTTATTCCACAGTCCATAGTGTTTTTTTCTGCAGCTGTGGAGGTTTTTGTGAATAGCACTCAGAGCAATCTCCCCTTTTTTTCCATAGTTACGGCAGTTTTGGGGACTTAGGGAAGGTTTTGCACCTTCAGAAAACTTTGTGAATCCAGCCCCGTCTGTTGAAGTTCAAGCGCCTCATGAACTAGTGCATCATTATGCACGCCTACCTACTGCAGAAATGTTCCTCTACTTGCTGCAGTTTATTGGCTGCATTTTCACCCCTTCCATTGCTCCTTGTACACCCGTTTCCACCACAGCTAAATAAGTCACTGCTACATTCTTTTTTTGATTACTTGATTTACCCATGTCTGCTACAGTGATTGACCTTGGTTGTCCACTACTTTTGCTATTTCCTCATAGTGTACCAACTCCCTTGTGTTTAATTTGTTGACTTTTGACTTGTATTTCAGTATACTGTATTGTACTTGTAACATATTTCTCCTTTACCCCTTCCCTGGGTCACACGAGGAAATGAGCCCTGGCTCGGTTTGCCTTTCCTGGTTACCAACTTTTAAAATATATAAATAAATATATATAAATTCACTAAAAATACCACCAACAGCTTAATCTGGTTCAAGGTCAGTTGGCATTCATCTGTATCCCCCTCCCCCGGGTCGTGCCTGAAAATAGGCAGGATTTGTCTAGTGTACTTACCCGGTCAACAAAAGCTAAATAAATAAATAAATAAATAAATAAATGACCAGCAGTACCCACACTGCACAACAGGGATTATTTAAGATAACAGGGATTTGGGAACCCAGCACAACACTAAAAACACTTTACACAGACAGTAGAAGAACAACAGAAATGTATTTTTCCTTTCTTGGGAGCATTTAACTAGTCAATACACAAGGGGATTTAAGGCTGAAACTGGAAGGGCACCCACACAAGACTGTATAAGACTTTACAGGACTTTACACTGAAACAATATGCCAGAAATATTTGTTTTACTTTTTGTATTTGGTTTCAACACAAAACAATACTCAGGTGGGACTATTGGGACTAGGGGGACATGCACACAAGTGACAACTACACAACACTTTAGTCAAATAACACCAGGTACTGTATTTTTATTTTGTGTATGGAACAGTTTATTGATTTTTTTCCACAGATAACATCTAAGAATAATGAACAAACAATTTACAATATACCAGAGTAACATTAGAATACCTATGTAATAAAATCCATTCAGTAGCACACCAGACCATGCTGGCCCTATCTAAACCACAATATCACAAACTATAAACTACCATGCATCCAGTGGTGTTCTAATTTTGTCAGAGATAGTGACCTCAAAACCATTGCTGTGGCATCACCTACCAAGGCCCAGGTAAGAGGAATATAGGGAAGTATAAAGATTATCGATCCAAAGACATCAATTGGGGTTATATATAAGGGGGAGGGGCTCTAATGGGGAAAATAGAAAGACAGTCAAGATGTACAGCATCCACAAACTTTGATGCCCAAGTTCACTATCCAATGTGCCCATTCTTTGTGAAATTTAAGGAGCTTGTTTCTGTGCCAGTGCAGAACTTGTATATAGGAGGCCTGCCACCACTGAGTGATAGAGGGAATGGTCAGTTTATTCCAGTGCAAGAGAATTAACCATTTGGCTTCTAATGCTGCTGTTAACAATAAAGGTTTATGATGGGAAATTTCTTTAGATAACAGAGTGGGGAATCCTAAAATCCCAAAATGGGGAGATCTAGGCAAGGTAGTATGAAGGTTGTGTTCTAAAAAATCTGTAATGCAGGACCACCAGATCTTAATCAGGGTGTACTAGTGGAGTACCTCAGGGCTCAGTACTGGGTCCATTCCTCTTTAACATCTTTATAGGTGACATTGCAGAGGGTCTGGAGGGAAAGGTATGCCTCTTTGCAGATGATACAAAGATCTGTAACAGAGTTGATACACAAGGGGGTGTAGAAAGGACGAGAGGGACTTGGCAAGGTTGGAGGAATGGTCAGACATATGGCAACTTAGATTCAATGCAAAGAAGTGCAAGTAATGCACCTGGGAAACAAAACCCAGGAGGAAGAGTACACAATAGCAGGAGGTACTAACAACAACAAAATGGAACGGGACTTGGGGTAGTCATATCAGATGGTCTAAAGGTGGGTAAGCAATGTGAGAAGTCAGTAAGGAGAGCCAGGGGGATACTGGGATGCATAGGAAGGGGCATCACAAGTAGAAAAAGGGAAGTGGTTATCCCTCTGTACAGACAGTTGGTGAGACCCCATCTGGAGTACTGTGTGCAATTTTGCAGACCTCATCTACGCAAGGACATAGACAGGATGGAAGCAGCCAGGAGGAGGGCAACTAAAATGGTGCAGGGTCTGCATCAGAAATCATGTGAAGAGAGACTGAGAGAGCTTAATATGTATAGCCTTGATGAAAGGAGGGATGGGGGACATGATAGAAACATTCAAGTACCTCAAGGGAATCAACAAAGTCCAGGAGGGTAGCATCTTTCAGAAAAAGAGATGTGTAAGAACAAGGGGACACAATTTAAAGATAGAGGGGGGACAGCTTAGGGGTAATGTGAGGAAATCTTTTTTCATGGAGAGAGTGGTGGATGCATGGAACTGCCTTCCTGGAGAAGTTGTTGGGGCTAAAACAGTGGGGGAATTCAAACATGCATGGGACAGACACAAGGCAATTGTAGTGGGGGTGGCAGGAAGTAGGCTGTTGGTTAACTAGAATCTGCAGCTTATCCACTAGGTAGGGAAATGGGCAGACTGGTTGGGCAAAGTGGTCATTATCTGCCATCAAAGTCTATGTTTCTATGTTAAGTCCAAAGAATATGAAAAAGCATTCCAGGAGCATCTCTACATCTCCAACATTCATTATTGACCAGGAGGCCCATATAGACCAATTTATCTGGGGGTCCTGTACCATCTGCTTAAGATTTTCTTTTGAAGCGGTTGAAGCTTGGGATCTAGGGAGGCTGAATGGGCCATTGCCCAAAAACATGACCAGAATTTCTCATCTAGGGAGTCCTGCAGTCCCAAAGCCCATTTCTCCTGCTGAGAGTTCCAGTCTGGAAGGAAAACTGCCTGAAGAGTTTTATATATTGCTCCGGTGTGACTGCATGGGCGCTTTAACCACTGTGTTATGTGGGAAGAAAATTCACTTTACATAAGGGTATAATTATTAGTTAACCAAGGAGCAGGGCATATCTAAATTGTAAGTATTTCCAGAAATCTCAGGCAGGGGAGATGAAATTCAGTTGCAGCTGCTGGTAGAATTTTACTAGTCCTGTGCTAGGATTGATCAACTAATAAATACCCCTTAAACCTTTGGCTCTCCAATTGTGCCATTGAATTGGGGCACCCCTTGATTTGGATCTATGAGTTACACCAGAGTGACTGATTAGGACTCAAATGGGGGGAGTCCCAATGAAGCAGCTTCAGCAGTCGATCCCAGCATTGCCAGGTAAATAAAATTAGTAATGTCGGGAAACAATTCTTCTGGAGGGGTTCCACAAAAAGCAGTGGTCAGTGGGATAGAACCTAGAAGAAGTTGTTCAATATCCACCCACAATGGGGTGTAAGTGGTGGGTGGTCTTAGCCAGTGTGTAAGATTTGCTTAATGCCATGACCAACCTGGTAGACCTCACGCCACAACATATTCCAGCTCCTCACTGTCCTTGACATCCGGAAGATAGTTTGACTAAAACATGGGCACTTACAAACCCAAATAAAATTGGAAAAATATCTATCTTTTGCCCTTGCCATTGTGTGATAGGAACTGGGAGATTACTTAAACAATAAAACAATTTTGGAAAGGCCATCAGCTTGATGGCAACAATTTTATCCAGGATTGTCAGATGTAGTATAGTCAGTCTGTTAAAATCCAACTGCAAGGAAGACAACAATTTGTTTAGGTTTCTATGATGCATATCTTGAGGGCTACTAGAAATAGACATACCTAAGTATGTGAGCTCAGTAGGGGACCATTTGACCCATTTAGCCCCTAGAAGGGCCCAAGCTGGGTCTCCATTATAGAGCGGCATCAGTTATGTTTCATTCCAGTTTAAACAAAGTCCAGATATGACCCCATCAGAATCTATGACCTCCGAAGCCTGAGAAAAAGAAGATTCTACTTTTGTAAGAGCACTGTAAGGAGATCTTCTGCATATAATAAAGTAGCAAACATTTCTCTCTGCTCTAGTATACCATGAATCTCTAGATATTGTCCAAGGACTGCATTAAGGAGCTCCATAGCAAATAAAAATAATAGGGGACTAAGAGGGAACCCTTGCCTAATGCCACGAAATAGGGGAAAACATTCAGTGAGGACATCATTTGCCAGAACTCTTACTTTAGGAGAAGAATACAACACTTGCACCAAAGACTAGAGGGAGTGGCCAATCCCCACTTAATTAAGCATGTCAAATAAATAAACCCATTCAATGGAATCAAACATCATTTTTGGTATAGATGGCAGCTAGTACCTCATTGTTCATAGGTTCATAGTTGTTTACAAGTTCAGGAGGCAATGCCTATATATGAACTCGCCACCCTAAGGTGGCTGGGCCTAACTGAATAAGGTTTATCACTGTATGGAGGTTGTCACTGTCCTGCCTACCCCACATAAAGCCGGCTTATGATCTATGAATTAAAAGCAGGAGAACTGTCTCTAACCGAGTTGCAATGATCTTAGAAGGGATTTTAGAATCCACATTAAGTAAAGAAATGGGTCTATAGTTTAAACACAAAGCAGGATCCTTATTAGGTTTTGGCAGGACAGTGATGGCCACTTCCTGCAGAGTTGGATGTAAACTACTGATTTTCTGAATGACCTGATATAAATACAAAAGTCTGGGAATGAGAAGAGGCTCAAAGGCTTGATAGAAATCTCTACTCAGACGATCGGGTCCAGGAGCCTTGCCAGAGGCCAAACTATGGATAGTTGCCACAATCAGTAATTTTTAGTAATTTTCAGTAAAGTTCAGTAATTTTAACTTCTAAAGTCTGAGCGAGAACTGAAGGTGCGTGGGAAAGGGATATAGTAGCAAAAAAGGATTCATCTTCTGGGAGCTGATGGGTGAAATATGATTTATATAGGTGGGAATAATAATCTCTAAATGTGGCAGTAATTTTTTTTTATTTTAGTTTTTTAACCAGGTGAGACACATTAAGCTGAAAGCTTTTTTACAGGTGCAACCTGGGAGCACAGGGAAGTTAAGTGATTTGCTCAGGGTCACACAGTATGCAAGTGGAAACTGTGGGATTTAAACCCAGGTCTGGTCTGCTGGATGTCACCAGATTTGCAGCTCAGAGCCTTAAACCACTGCACTATACTGCCTCCCTAATTTGCCTGGGATCTGTGACATGGACCCCTACTGCAATCATTAGGTGCGAGATTTGAACCTACTCTTGTTTACATTTAACCTATAGGCGAAAAGATTAAATATTTTTCCTCCAGATTCCCAGTAGGATTGTTTTAGAAAGAAAAGAGCCCTAGTAGCTTGTTGGTGAAATATGGTATTGAGATAGAGAGAACTAGGGTGACTAGATGATTTTGTCCAAGTGGTTGCTGGTAAATGACATCCTCCAGTTGCTTTATTCTTGCTGTAAGATCTGCAATTTCTCATTTTCTATGTTGTTTTTTTTGTAGAAGCATATAAGGTATTTCTCTGTCTGATGAAAGCTTTGATGGCTTCCCAAAGAGTGAACAGCAAGATTACTGGAGCTGAATTGATAAGAAAGAAAAAAATAAATTTCTGACGGCAATCATTCCTTAAAATCAGCTGAGCAAAATACGGCTGAGTTAAATTGCCATCTGGGGGATTTGGTAATACTGCCTTGGGGCACCCAGATTATGGTAACCAGAGCATTATCAGAAAGAATAATTGGTTGTACAGTATATTGATTCTAATATGCTGGAGAGAGCTATGGAACTGCAAAAGAAATAGTCTAATCTGCTACAGGTCTGGAATCTGGGTGACCTGTAAGCATAGTCCCTAGACTGAGGGTGATGGTTTCTCCAACATTCAGCTAGATTATATTTCAAACAAAGTTGTTGTAGGGCAGACCTGGCATGAGGCTGAGAGGTAACACCTTTTTCCTGAGGGAACCTGTCTAGAAAGGGAATCCAATACTAGCTAAAAATTCCCACCAGGGATTAATGCTATAGACAGTAAACCAAAATCAAAAACAATTTGTGATGGAGATAAAAATCAGGATCATCTGTACTATGTGCATACAGTAGATGTTAACTTTGACCACTGGATTGCCTTGTATTTTACCAGAAAGGAGAATCCATCACCCCTCCTCATCCAGGAGAACCGGTACCACTTGAATGGGCACAACCTTGTCTCAATAATATAGAGACTTCCCATTTTTAGAAGAGTAACTACTAGTGCATACCTGTTTTACTCATTCCCTTAACAAGTTATCCGCTTCCATCTTAAGAAGGTGGGTTTCCTGAATAAGGGCAATGTCACATGTATGTGACCCCAAATAAGTGAAGATTTTCTTATGTTTACTAGAATTGTTGATACTTTGAACATTCCTGGTGAAGATCTTAAGATCAGCCATTTGGAGTGCTCTCCAAAAAATGGTCAGGAGGATAAAAAACACAAAGGAAACTAAAAGTGCAAATAACTCTGAGCTTCGGTGATGGTGCTACAGCTATGAAAACCCTCTGGGGAAAGATCTGAGCCAACACCTGGAGGAATAAAAGATGGAAACAAGATATATAACAACATTATATATATATATATATTGGATAAAGAGCAAATCTTGAAAATCCTGAAGATATAGAAACAATATTCTCTGCGCGAAAAAGACCACACTGTGGTGAAAAAGCCTAAGTAAAATAAGTGCAGAAACTCATATAATCTCAAATCACTCACAATAAACAGTGAGACTAAACTGATAACTCATCCAACAAGGTACAACAAGGTATGAAAATGAATAAGAAGACAGAGTAACCAGGTGCAGGAAGAGCAGGCCTTTTTTTTTTTTTTTGCAATTCAATATATTTTACTGATACAACTGCAGCCTTTATGCTCTGTTTTGACACCTTTAGGTCATCAGAAATGATAACTCCCAAGTCCCTTTCTTCCTTGCTGACTGTCAGCACCCCCATTCTGCAGCTGAGTCCAGGGTTCCCTCTCCCCAGGTGTATTGTTTTGCACAAAAATACACTTTCAAACCAGTAAGTGGTGCACTTGCTGTAACTTTGGAAGGAGGGATTGAAGCCTCCAAGCTTGATCTACAGAGGTACTTGCAGAGGGTGGGAAGCAAACATTTACATCACAACCCCTGCCCCAGCCCTGTACAAGGGGCAAATATCAAACAAGAATCTCCAACTCAGTCTGAACCGACTGACATGGCCAGTGGTGGGAAACTATGGCAGCATTAGAGAAACATCCAGGCAAACACTGAATAGGTGAGGTGAGAGATAGTAAAGAGAGGGTATTAGGAAGATGAGGAGGGGGGATGAGGGAAAGCAGAGCAGATATCCATCGAGATCAGATGGTCACCCCCAAACTCCCAGGATGCAAATGCAGAGTTGGGATAACAGCAGAAAGAGGTGGGGTCCCAGCAAAAAAAAAAAAAAAAAAAGAGTTGGAAGGTGTGAGCAACACCAGAGAATGCTGCTGATGACGGTTCAGTCTTGTCACATACCTGCCCTAGATATGAAAAAGGAAGAAAGCACACATCAGTATCACCCCACCATCCCCACCATCTTGTTCTTGTACATGTCCCAGTAGCCTCCACCAGCCCTTTCCTAATAATATCCCTTTTTTGGCTAGCATCCATGTGTGGTTGAATTCCCGTCACATGCCTGCCCAAAATTTCCCCCATCCTTTTAAAGTCTGCCACCTTAAAGTCAATCACCCTGTTACCCATACCTCCTGTTTCACTGCCCTTGTTGAGTGTGAACCATACCATGTGTTGGTCACTCCCAACCGGAGGGTCCTCCACCTCCAGATCCCTTACAGCCTCCCCATTTGATAGAACCAGGTCCAGAGTCCTATCCAGTCTAGTTGGCTCATGGACCAACTGCACCAGGAAGCTGCCCTGAAATGCCTCTAATATGACCTACTCTTTTGTACTCTTGGTGGTTGGGGTGCTCCATTCCACCCCAGTAGATTGAAGTCCCCCACCACCACAGTGTTCCCTTTCCTGTAGACCCTTCTGATTTTCTCATCTAACTCCCTATCCAGATCATCCCTTTGGGCAGGTGGCCTGTACACCACACCCATCTCCTACTTTTGGAGTTCTGAAACTACATCCATAGGGTCTCTGTCCTGCCTTCCTCCCCCTCCCCCTCCTCCCTTATGCACCTTATCCCCTCTGGTACATATATTGCCATGCTCCCCCTTTTCCCTTAGCCATATCTTTCCTGAATATCCTGTACCCTGGGATCATCAAATCCCATTCCTAGTACTGGGTGGCCCATGTTTCCATGATGGTCACAATGACCACCATCCCTATTGCCAAGAGAGCCTGTAATTACGCTGATTTGTTACCAAGGCTTCTCACATTCAGTGAGACCACCTTCCAACCTGTCCCTGCCCTCTCCCCTCCCTAAATTACCCCCCTCTTAATCCCCCCATGCCTCTGATCCAAGTTCCTCCCTGCTAGCCTGGGGGGGTAAGCTCATTTGGCTCCCCTCTCTGGGATCCTTGCCTACCATCTCACCACTCACCATCCCAGTACCTAGTTTAAATCCACCTTCATAGCTATGTATTCCCCTATCCTCTGCTTTAATACCCCATTCCCCTCCCCACTCAAATGTAGCCAGTCCCCTGCATAAAGTTCATTGTTGTCCCAGATTCTGTCCCAACCCCTCACCAACCCATATCCCCTGGATTGACACCATTCCCTCAGCCAGGTATTGAACTCCCTGATCCTTACTTCCTTATTGTACTAGTGCAGGGTACTGGAAGCACCTCTTAGAAGGCCACTGATTCCCCCAGCTCCTGAAACAGCCTGCCCAGCTCCTTGAACCTCTCCCTCACTACTTCCACTGTCTTTCTCACCAGGTCATCCATACCCATGTGTACCATGAAAAGCGGTTTCCTCCTACCCCTCCTAGCACACTTAAGAATTGACTGCTCTCCCCTGCCTGCAGTTAAGTCAGGTATGGACTCCACCCAGATGTGATTATGCCATTCCCCCTTGATGCCCCATTTTATCCCTTAAAGTATGGAATCCCCCAGCTCTAATACTTCTCCCTCTCCAACTCTCATCTCCCCCCAACATTTTAATCTTGATATCTACTGCTAGAGTCCACCCCAGCTGAAACCCTGCCTTTCCCTCTTACAAATTCCCCTTCCAATCCCAGAGTTGTCCCAGCTCCCCCCCCCCCATTGTTCCCTCGCACTCCTCACCATCGTTCCCCTCCACCCTGGTCTCCCCCTCACCCTCTGCTAAGTCCCTGCTATTCTCCACTCTAGCATTGCTACTCTCCCATTTACCCCTGCTCCCTTCATCCATCCTTCCAGTTGTGCTCCTTCCCTTTACCCTTACCACAATTATCTGTTTGGCTACTGTCCCTTGTGCAATTCTCCAACTTCCCCATATCTACTACCTCCTGGAGATCCCTCACCCTCCCTCCTCCAATGTCGGCAGCACCGCAAACCTATTACTGGCCTTTTCTGCCATGCTGGGTGTGGGCTTCTTCCTCTTGCCCTGACCCCCACCCCTCCTGTGCTAGGCCCACCTATTTATATTGCTCCCACCCTCCCTCCCCATCCCTTCCATTTACACCTGATCCCTTCTACATCCTTCCAGTTGTGCCCTCCCCCACCTCTACCACAGTCCTCTGCCCTACTACTGTCCTGTGTGCAATCCTCCCGCTTTCCCTAATCTACCGCCTCCCAGAGATCCCTCATCCCCCTCCTCCTCCAATGTCACCAGCACCACAAACCTATTACCTGCCCTCTCTGCCATGCTGGGTGTGGGCTCCTTCTTCCTGCTCTTACCCGCCTCCTGTGCTAGGCCACCTATTTATATTGCTCCACCCTCCCTCCCCATCCCGCCCGCACCATTGTTCCACCCACATAGTGTCCTTTTGTTGCTCTCTGCCCCAGCTATATTCCCCTCTCTTCCCTACCTCCCCAACTCTCTACCAAGCCACTGCACTTCTTCCTCAAGTCTACTCAGTCTGTGACAGATCGGACACCCTCCTAGCTTCCACAATACATTCATCCAGACTTCCGCCCCACAGCCACAGCAACACACTATTCTACCCCTGATGGCCCCTCTATCATCCTGCTACCCCCTGTACCCCCCTCCTTTGATATCCCCATCCTCCCCCACTAGTGCCACCTTTTTCCACTAGTGTGTCCTTCCCTAACACTCTATATTTGCCCACCTCAGCATTGCTTTAATCCCTGAATACCCCCCAGCCAGTAGGCTTACATGATAGCTACCTAAGGGAGTGCATCTCCTCCCTGCTCCTCTCTACTACAACCTGCTAATTAACGCTTTTCTTGAAGTTTTTCAGCTGAATCTCCCTCTTTTAACTTACCCTCTGTGTCCAGGATTATCTCTGGTGGCTTGACTGACTGCTCAACGTGAGAAGAAATGGACACGGATATGAAAAATCCACCACCATGCCACATGCCTCCTCTGAGTCCGGAAAGGGAGAAACAAGCAAAACGGACCAAGCAGCAGGCCGTAGTGTCCCCAAAGTCTTCTCCAGTGAGGTCTATCTTAACAGAAGAGAGGTTCCTGGAGGAAATGAAACCTCTGCAGCTTGAGATTTCAGCTCTTACAGATGAGCTCAAGCAGCTTCAATCCTCAGTAGATTCACTCACGACCAGAATTGCTGATTCAGAGGCACAAATCTCCTCCTTAGAATAGTGGAGGGGAAAGCTGGATTCCAATGTCTCTGCATTGCGCCAACAGCTCTGCCACCTCAAGGACAAGCTAGAAGACCTCACGGGCTGGAGCAGGTGCCATCATTTGATCCTTTTTGGCTTACTGGAGAATGAAGAGGGCAGCAACCCAATCTACTTCATCCAAACATTTTGTGAGTGGGTGGTGGGCCCTTCAAC
Source organism: Neoceratodus forsteri (assembly GCA_016271365.2). Classification (NCBI taxonomy): domain Eukaryota; kingdom Metazoa; phylum Chordata; order Ceratodontiformes; family Ceratodontidae; genus Neoceratodus; species Neoceratodus forsteri. Next base: position 741,538,819 of record CM028133.1, on the reverse strand, counting down.
TAATGGGCCCCAGCATGTAGCTGAGTTAGCCCACCGCTCATTGTGTCCACCACCATCATCAGGTTCTCTGCCTAGACCACTCATATTTAAACTGCTGAATTTCTTAGACAAGCAGCATATCTTGTCTAAGACCAGAGAGTTGAAAGAATTGCTTTCAGAGGGGCACTGACTCTGTTTGGCTCAGGATCTCCCTCAGTCTCTCAGGGCCCGGTGTACAGAGCTGCACCCACTTGTCAGTAAGCTTATTGCAGCGGGTAAACAGTTTTAGGTTGGATACCCCACTGTGCTACAAGTCTTGCATGATGGCAAGTGGCGATCACTGGAGACTCCTGCCCAGGTAGATTCAGGGCTTAAAGTCTGGTTTCCTGATTTGTTTAAATGAGACCTGAGGGTTGTCCCCATTTCTGGCTCATTTGGGAGACTCAGTACTGTGCTTTGTTTGGTAAGCTTTTGGACTATGTGGACTGTATTTAGAGACATTTTCCATCCTATGCTTTAGCAAGTTTGTCTTCCAGGCTACTATTACCTGATCTCTCTCCCCTCTTCCATACAGAACTTGAAGGCATCCCCTGGTTGTCCTTATACCTGGACTTTTGTTGTACAACTTCTACCTAGGGCACCTTGTACTTTGTGCACACTCCCTGCCTTCTTAGAGGAAATAATTTGCTCCTTGGACTTAGTGCTGTGTTGTTTTGTGATTATATGCAGTGGACAGCATTGCAATACATGCAATGGCATTTTGCTGGTGGACCGATAATGGTCCCTGCATCTTACGCCGGGAAGAGGAATAGCGTGACCTGGCTCTTTAATGCAGATCTCTGTATTCTTTATAGTCAGCTATGCTACCCTGAAGGGACTTTGGTTCAGGTGGGGTAAGAGGGATCTGGACTTTGTGAGGGAATGAGCTTTTCAGTGGCAGACCCCTCATGTTGGGGGATCTTTACCCAGTGACTGTTTTCTATACATTTCAGCATGGGACTTTCAGGAACTAAAGACTTTTGGATTCTGCTATTTTGTGTTCATTAGATTTAAAGTATTGTTAAACATTTCTCATTAAAACCTGTTTGGGTGTTCTGTGAGGAGGACTTTATCTCTGTGGTTTCATGTTGCTGGGGTACCTTGATTACTCCTATTCTCTCCTAATAGAAAGTATGCAAGATTTTTCACTGTCATTTTGCTTTTCTATGAGTGTCGTGCTTATATTTAATGGAGCAAGTTATTTGCTAAGGGGATTCCCTCCTTGACTGTGGTCATGGAGACTTATGCCCCCTCCCTCCCTGCTTGTTACTCATTAAGTATCCTTTTTTTTGTTTCTCAGGGGCTGGTTAATTAGACCCCTGTAGTACCTCCCTGTGTAAGGAGACAGCTTGTTTCTTTCATTATCACGTCCAAGAGTTTCAGGACTGGAATTTAAATTTTTGAATGATATTGAGGGGGGCATTTTACTTAATTTTGTTTTGCTCTTTACTCTATTATTGTGTTATTCATAAAGGGATAAATGCCTGGTTATACTTTTTCATGGGGACAACGGTGACACTGTTGGGTGTTGATCTCTTCTTTACTTCATTGGTGGGTGGAGGGATAGTGGGGAGGGTTGGTCCTGGGTAGTACAGAGTGTAATCATCATGGACGGGAGATTGTTAGGGGTGCAGCCATTAGGACCAGGGTTAGTGTTAACTTGGTATGTTTTATGTCATTTTTTTCATGTATTGTTTGGGTTTCTGGTTTTGAGGGGGGAGGGGGTTCATGCACAGGGGAGCAGGTGGGTTTTGTTGGATTTGTGTCTGGGGGGTTTTGGGAAGGGGGTGAGGGTGATGTACATCTGCAACCCTGCTTTGACTATGGGTTAGTTGGTTCAAGTATGTTTCCCACCACTCTTCTGGGAATGGAGTTTGGTTCTAGTTTAAACTATGAGAGGTCCATATTCTTTTATTATTTGTAATGTCAAGGAAGCCCAGGATAGGTGAAAATGGTCAATTATTTTGCATCACCTAAAGCAGCTGAGGGTGGGGGTGACCTGTTTGCAGGAATCCCACCTTTGTCGAGAAGATGTTTATTTTTTAGGTGAGAGTGGGTTGGTCAGGTGTTTGGGTTTTGGGTCTCCTCCAAAAAAGGGGGGGGTTGTTATTTTAATTGCCAGGTTGATACCTTTTCAGCTCATTCAGGAGCTATGGGATCCTGTGGGGCAATATATTATTGTCCGAGGGACTATTGGTATTTCCCCATTGTGTTTGGTTCTGTTTATGGCCCGAATCTGGACTCACTCCATTTTTTTACCCAGTTCATCACCCCTCCTGGTCTCAGATTCATCTTCTTCTGTATTACTTGGGGGGATTGGAATATTGTTCCTCAGTTGGATCTGGACCACTCAGATACGAGGACTGCTGGTCTCTCCCTGGCCGAGCTGGCACTTTGTGATCTGATGAATAGGATTGGCCTTGTTGATGTCTGACAGGTTGTTTGCCCAACTGTGTGACAATATTCTTTTTATTTGCCACCCCAGAAGACGTTTTTCAGGTTTGATTATTTTTTAGTTAGTGCTTCTTGCATACTGGGCATTCTCGCCGAGACATACATTCTATGGTCCTTTCCGACCATTCCCCAATTGGTGTCCAGTACCTTTTGGGCGAAGGTCTTCAGCGGGATACCCATTGGTGCCTTAATGCCCAATTATTATAGGTCCCCTGTACTCTATCTCATGTTAGGAAGTTCATCTCCACTTTTTTGGATATCAGTGGGGGTTCTGTTGAGCGTATAGATACCCTGTGGGCAGCCTTGAAATGCACGCTTTGGGGATAGTTTATACAACCTTCCTCGATCCGGGCTCGAGCAGGTAAGATTAAACTTCAAAGGCTTCTTAGTGACATTCGTCACTTAGAAAGCTACCTTTCCCATGTTTCCTCTGATGTTGATTGGGCTAAATTACACTCCCTTCGGGCCCAGTACTCGGATGTTTTGGCTCAGAAAGCTGAGCTTGCACTTCATCTTATCAGGATTAAATACCTAAAGGTTGGTAAAAAGGCGGGAAAACTTCTTGCTCTTCGCTGTGTCAAGCCAAAATGGTTAAGTTTATACTGGGGATATGACCCCATTCAGCAGCCCAAATGGTTACTAATCCTAAGAAGATGGCTGATGTTTTCTAGACTTATTACATGAGGCTGTATGCAGTCAACACAGCTTAAGATCCAACTTTGGAAGCAATTTCTGCCTTTTTGGATTCTGTTCCTCTTCTCACCCTGTCTCCCATGACAGTGCCCTTGCTGAGTGCTCTCAGTACTGTGGGAGAGGTGGAGACTGCCACTCAGCAATTGCAGCAGGATAAGGCACCGAGGCCTGATGGGCTAAGGAACAACTTTTACACAGTGTGTATTGCTGAAGTTGCTCTCATATTGGTAGAGGTTCTCAGTTTCTGGTTAGAGAAGAGGATGGGTGATCAGGTCTTTTTGGAGGCTTTGGTGACCCTTATTCCAAAACCCAGTAAGGACCATTTGCTTGCTGAAAGTTATCATCTCATTTCTCTTCTGAATTCAGATATTAAAATCCTCTCGAAGTGCTTGGCCACTCGGTTAGCTTCTGTCATGGGCCTCATTATTGGACATGAACAGATATGTTTTATGTCTGGTAGGTTTTCTGCAGATCATCTCAGGAAGCTTCTTCACCTGCTTGCCACATGCAGAAAAAGTAAGTCTCCAATGGTCTTGTTTTCTCTGGATGCAGAAAAGCCATTTGATCGGGTTGGTTGGAACTACTTGTTTGCCACTTTACAAAGATTCAGTGTTCCTTTGGACATTATTAAATGGGTGCAACTTCTATATGCCTCACCATCTGCTTGTATTTGGTGTAATGGTCATCTCTCTGCCTCTTTCCCCTTACAGCGTGGCACTGTTGACTGCAAGGGTGTCCTCTGTCCCCTCTTTCATTAAATTTTTATTTGGAGACACTTATCAGGCATTTGTGTAACTCAAGTTACATTAAAGGGATTCCAGTGGCGGGTAAGCATTATGTCTTGTTGGCCTATGCTGATCACTTGCTCCTATGTCTGGAAGATCCCATAGTACCTATCCTGGCCCTTATCCTGGAGAGCACTAATTTCTCCAGTGTCTCCTTCTTCAAGCTGAATGTCTCTAAAACCAATGTTTTTCCTTTCAATAGCCAGGTTTGTAAGTGGGATATTCTGGGTCTGGGTCTTTCCTCGAAGCCCCAGGTGTTAACCTATCTGGGGGTCAAAATTACCCGATCGGTTTCAACTATGGTTAAGGAGAACTTGGCTAGACTTTTAATTGTATTAAATCCGATATGGACAGATGGTCCACCCTTCCAATATCTTTATGGAGAAGAGTTAACATTCTCAAGATGAATATCCTGCCCCGCTTGTTATACCCATTGGTGATGCTAGGTTTTCATCTCCCTAAGCTCTGGTTCTCCCATTTGCAGCGGTTGGTTAATTTGTTTCTTTGGAAGTCCTCTGTCATTTGGTGGGCTTATATAAAACTAGCTGCCCCTAAACTGAATGGATGCTTGTCTCTCCCCTCAATTTTCTTATATTGTGGTGCCCAGCATACTAGTAAAGTTTTCTGGTGGGTTACAGGTGGTGCTCAGCTTGATACACCCACATATACCCCGTCTCTGGTTAGACATCAAGAGAGCTCTACCCGACAAGGTGGGTTTCTCTCTTACTAGCCTGCTATATCTTAGGTCTTCTCAGCTTCACCACCTCCTGCGTACCACTCCCATAAAGTTGGCACTCAAAGCCTGGGTGGAAGTATAATTGTATCTCTCCCTGTCATGGTTCTAGGCCTCCTCTCAGCCCATGTTCAATAATCCTCATTTTAAGTTATGTTATCGTACAATTCCAACTTTTTTTTGCCCTTGACTGAGTAAGTGTGCACTGGTGGATTTTTGCCATGCAGATGGAATGCTCTCTTTTCAGACTCTGCAAGCTGAATTCCAGTTAAAGGGTATGGAAATCTTTAAATATCTTCAGGTTAGAGATGCAGTGACTGCCTTTTTGGGTCCTAAGCCTTGGCACCTAATGCAATTAGATGGGGTGGATTTCTTGCTGTTTCTCACTGTGCAGCCTCATCTGGTATCCACTCTTTATAAGTACTTTCAATCCATAGATCCACACATCCCTGCTGGGGTTTATTATTACTGGGTCCATGCACTTCAATTACCGGATCAGCGAGATTACTGAGAGATCCCCTGGGTAAATTTATATAGATTTATGAAGCAGGATTGACTCTGCCTAGTGCAGTTTAACATTATGCATAATTTGTATTTTGCCATGTTGAAATTGCATAGAATGAGCAAACTCCTCTCCCCTTTGTGTGCACAGTGCCAAGAGGTTCCTGGTTCATTTTACCATATGCTATGGGAGTGTGCTAAGGTCCAGCCCTTCTGGAACTCTGTCCAGCAAGCCCTTGATCCCCTGTTGGGACTGGATGACCTCTTTACCTCTACAAGCTGCTTGCTGGCCATTTTCCCCCCTGGCACACCTAATGTTAGGAAAGCCCATTTGTCTCTTGTGGCTGCCACAGCCAAGCTTGTTATTTTACAACACTAGAAGGATGAAGATCCTCCATCCTTCTTGGAGTGGCACTGTGAGACCCTGTTGGCCCGCCAATTAGAGAAACACATAGCATCGATGTGGAAGTGACCTCAGTTTTTTTCCCACCTGTGGGAGTCTCTTTACACTTTATTGTCCCTTTGGGGTACCTAGGATTTGATCTGATCCCTCCAGGGTTCTTTAGCCCAGGGCTTTTTTCTGATCTTGGAAAGCACCAATTCTGCCCTGGATTATACTGGGTAGCAAGGCTGCAGACGATGGGAGGGGAATGGTAGTGGGTGGTGAGATTTGTTTCTATAATTGTATTTTTTCTTTGTCTGGTCTAGTGTTCTTTCAGGACGATCATGAATGTATTATACCAGGTGATGCGCAGGGTTTTTTTTGGTTTCTCTTTGGTTTTGTACTTTTTTTTTCTTGAAAAATTTTAATGAAGTATACTAAATTAAAAAAAAAGAATACCCCTCAGTAGATAGACCTTCTTATCTAATGTGTTCTTAACAAACTCTTTCACTGCTTCCTACAGAGACCATAGACTTAACAACCCTTCTCCATGCAGCGACAGTAATTTGAAAGTCACCCTACAACCCCAGCAGTACTTCCTGTGAAGAAAGTAAAAAGCTGAGCACCCCTCAATCATGCAGTACATACAACTGAATTTCCCCCTAGAACAATAGTTACATACTCCACCAATTGTCATATACCAGTCACTTTATGTACCATTGTATTAACCCTGACTGTAAGTTAAATGTTTTAGCCTATGTCATGTCTCATGATTGTTGTATGTAACTGGACACTTGTGTAAATGGGCAGCAATGCTCACATGCCTTTCCAGTATAACCAATAAAAAAATGAACAATAAAAAAATAACTTAAAGTTTCCCTTACAATACAGAGCCCATACAGTTTCAAACACTCTCCCAAGTGTCAATTAACACTCACAGTGCCCCTGCTCTGTAGCAGATCCTCCAGAAATGGAACAGTCACAGTACCTTGTTCTTAACATATCCACAGTGCCTGACCCTGTAACAAAGCCTCCAGAAATTGAAAAGTCACAGTACCTTAGACCAGTAATAGTGCCCTTACAGCTGGATATATCCCTGCCTTCCCGGTCACCCAAGGCCTCTCCTTCCAATGAGCTCTTCCTTCTTCCTCCTTCTGATAGGTTCTCTTCACCACTGGGAGTGGTTTACATCCATTTAATATGGAGACAGTGTGGGGAGAATGGGAGGGAAAAACTTTCCAACTACAGCTCCTTTCCTGCTCCTCTGCTTCACAGCTTCACTGTGGCTGGCCTCTGACTTTTGAGGCCCAGCTACACACTTGAATCAGCTGCTTCAGCTGCTGATTGTCTCCTTCCAGAGCCCTGCTGATTGGTTTCCCAAACGATGCCTGCCTGGAGCCAAGCACTGCCTTTCTTTGCAGTGCAGCCCCATCCATCACTCTTCTGTGCTCTCCTTCTCTCCCTGAGGCCACCGACATGACCCTCTTCACAAGTGGTGATGGCCAAAGATGATTCCAGCTCTGATGAGCCCCCGAGCAGGACTACAGCTCCTTTCCTTCTCTGCTTCACTGCTTCACTGCGGTTGGCCTCTACCTTTTATTCCAGTTAAATTTGTTTTCGTTTTAAAACATACAAATAGCAACATTTGTTACAGTGTGAAACACAGGCATTAACATTACATGTATGTTATAAAGAAGTTTAGTAAACTCAAGTATATTCTTAGATCAAGAAATTAAGGATCAGATCCATAATTGCAGTGATATTGACCAGACCTCATTTAAAGAAACTTACCTATTCGGGAGAGGTAACCGGGTGAAGACTACCTCGACACAGAAGGGGAACCTGTGGGTATTTAGACCAGACTGGTAGGAGGTACCTCTGCTGATATGTAGTCACGGCTTAAGAAGTTCAAAAAGCTGTACCTTCCAATGGTCATCAGAGAAGTGACTGTGAGGAAAAGGAAAGATCATCACAAAGAATCTGAGGTAACATATCAGTTACGATTTGTGACATATGTGCCTGAAAATTGAGTCTAGGAGAGCAGTTGCTACATATACCTATAACTAGTAACATAACAACAAGTCACAAAAAACATCATTAAGATGAAGGAGTGCACATAATCTTATCTGTCTGTTATGGATCTAAATTATCTAGAAGGGTCATTAAACACTGCCATTTCGGTAAAGGTGTATCCTTGATGACAGACCTTCATATTCATCCTATGCTGGCCCAAGGGTCCATGTATGCCATATATGTGGCCCAGCATTGATGGAATTTAAACCCTTGTCCAAGAGCCATATGTGACCGTCTATCCAGCTCATGCACTGAGGAGAGACAGGAAAAGATATCAGTGATAGAGGGAACAGTGGGGGTCCTCCACTTACTAAGGACTGAGCACTTTGCCTGCATGCATAACAGCATTAGCCATCTATAGTGTGAGTTCCTAAGGACTGGCGCATCATCTTTCATACCTAGCAGCATCAATGGGGCTGAGAGGACAATGGGGCAGCGTAAAATCTTACTGGCCTCTTGTGATACCCCCCGCCAGACTGGTGTTATGAGAGGACAATTCCATAGAACATGAACCAAATCACCCCCAGGTTGTTGGCATCTCCAGCAGTTATCATTAGGTAGAGCCTTGGCCTTGTGGAGTATTGAGGGGTCCTATACCAAAAATGCATTATTTTATTCCGAATCAGTCTGCTCCTAGTGTCCTTGAAAGTAGTATGGCTGAGGTGCAAGCATTGCTTTCACTGAATATTCAATATTTTAATATGCAAAGCATGTTCCCATTTGGACTTTAAATGAGAGGAGGAGTTTGTTAGGGAGTCTCTTACTAAGGAGTATATTGCCCCCGCAATACCTTTTGTCATTTGAAGCCATTTCATAATGTGCGATGGGTGTGCTGGGAGATACGGATCTTGGGGTAGTAGGGGTTTGGCTGCATCTCTTATTTGTAGATATTTCCAAAAATCCGAGGTGAGTAAAGACCACCATGTTTGTCGATTTTGAAAGGTATCTACTACCCCACTACTGGGAATGAGCAAGTCATTAAGAAAGTAGATACCCTTATCAATCCAAGTGGACTAGCGGACATGGCAACCTCCAATGCAAATGAGGGGATTGCACCAGAGGGGTGTGTGGGAAATGAGTGCAATTGGGCAGGTATTCTTTTGCATAATGCATCCCAATAGAAGCATGAGGAGGCTAAAGTGGTGTGTTTTTGAATATCAGGGGGTCTGGGGAACCACAAAAGGGAAGCTAATACAGGGGTACAGCCTATATTTTGTTCTATCACTAGCCATTGCGGGGAGCCTGTGGTAGCAGGTTGAAACCACCTTAAGGTCTGAGAGGAGTGGTAGGCTATTTTGTACCCCACCATCCAAGGGAGTCCCCAACCTCCTTGGTTCCAATGTGCCCGGAGTTTGTTCCTGCTGTAATGTGGGCTGGTGGAACCCCATAGAAAGGAACCAATCATCTTATCTATCCTCTGGTACCAATGGGGAGGGAGAAACTGGGGGATATGTGAAAGAAAGTAAAAAAAAATGTAAGTGCCATAGACATTTTAAAGGCGGCAATTTTACCTACCATGGTAAGATGTAGTCTAGACCAGAGTTCTATCTGTCCCTTACATTCTGTTAGCAAGGGCCCCAGGTTATAGTCCCACCATTTATCCAGGTTGGTGCCCACTTTAACACCTAAATAAGTTATGATGTCCTTGGACCACTTCAAGGCCAACTGGGGGAGATTACTGGAAATACATGCTGCATTTAGGGGAAGTAATTCAGTTTTAGTTTGATTAACTTTTAGGCCTGAGATATGCAAAAAAATTATTTAGAAGGGACAGTAGGGGAGAGATAGAGGAACTGATATCCTCTAGATGTACTAGTAGGTCATCTGCATATAGCAGAGTTGACAACTGGGATGCATTCTGCTGAATTCCTTTGATGTTGGTATTTTGCCGGATTGCAGAGGCCAGGGGTTCAATCACCAAGATGAATAATAATGGGGAAAGTGGACATCCCTGTCTAGTACCCCGGTAGAGGGGGAAGGGGTTGGATAATAGGGAGTTGGTTAGTACCCGGGCTTGTGGTGAAGTGTAAAGAGCTTTAATGGCAGCCCTAAAATAAGGTCCGAAACCAAACCTTTCAAGCACTGCCTATAAATAGTCCCACTCAACTGAGTCAAATGCTTTCTTGAAGTCAATTGCCAGAGCCACTGCTGGAGTCTTCACATGCTTAGCAAGGTGAAAAAGGTTAATAAGAGTTTGTTTGTGATCTGTACTATGTTGACCCCTGAATGAAACCAACTTGAGAGGGATGGATCAGAGAGGGAAGAAGGGGTTTAATCTGTTAGCAAGAATTCTAGCATACACCTTGCTGTCGGAGTTTATTATTAAAGGACAAATGGCAAGTACTATTGGTGATGCTAGGAAAGGAGGGCAGGAAGGGAGGGGGGGAAAGGGTGGAAGGTGGTTACCCTTAATGCTAGGAGCCTTGGGAGGAAAACTGCAGAGTTACAGGTTCTCATGGCAGAGGGAGAGGTGGACATTGCAGCCATCACGGAAACATGGGCCACCCAATACAATGACTGGGACCTGTCTGTACCAGTGTACAGGTTATTTCGTAGGGACAGGGTGATTGGGAAAGGAGAGGGAGTGGCACTATATGTGAAGGAAGGACTGAAGTGTGTAAGAGAGGAAGGGGAGGAGGGTAGTACGGAGTCACTTTGGGTGCAAATCCAGGATTCCAAGAATAGGATTCTTAGAATGGGAGTGGTGTACAGGCCACCATCTGAAACGGAGGAGTTAGACAGGGAACTAGCGGGACAGATCAGGAGGACCTGTGAGAAGGGTAATGTGGAGATTGTGGGGGACTTCAACATGCCAGAAGTGGACTGGAGCACCCCAACAACCAGGAACAGAAGGGAGCAGCTACTGCTGGATGCCTTCCAGGACAGCTTCCTGCTGCAAATGGTCAGTGAACCAACCAGGTTAGGGAATACCCTTAACCTTGTGCTGGCAAATGGGGACTTTGTGAGAGAACTTACAGTGGAGGAACCACTGTCAGGGAGTGACCACCACTCAGTATGGCTCACATTGGATATGGGCAAGGAAGGCGTGGAATCTGGCACAAGAGTGCTGGACTTCAGGAGGGCCGACTTTGGGAGGATGGGGGAAGTGGTAAAAGGGTACCTGGCCAGAATTCAATCTAGTATGGATACTAACCAGAGGTGGGAGCTCATAAAGCTGGGGATAGTGGAGGCAACCAAAACCTGCTGCAAAGCCCAGAGCAAGAAGGCTAGGGCTAAGAAACTGAGCTGGTTGAGCAAGGAGGTCATGGAAAGGTAAGGAGGAAAGAGCTGCCTTTAGGAAGTACAAGAAAACAGGGAGGGGAGGACAGAGAGAAGTACTTGACAGAATCCAGAGGAGGTGACAAGGGGCAGTAAGGGGAGCCAAAGCATCTACGGAACTCAGGCTGTCACAAGGCATTAGAAGGAGAAGGACTTCTTTAAGTACATCAGGAGAAAAGGAGCTGTAAGGACCACATAAGGATAGGAAGGAGGGGGGCTGGGTGGAAACAGGGTACGATAAGGCGGGAAGCACCAAATGAGTACTTCTGCTCTCAGTATTTATTAAAGAGAAGAGGGGTGACACCCAAGGTGGGAGAAATGGCAGAAGCAGGGGGGGAAGTGGTGACAGATGGGGAAATCATGGAGGGCAGAGTTCGAGAGGGTTTAAAGGCACTGAGGGTGGACAAGGCGCCAGGCCTAGATGGCATCCACCCCAGGGTACTGAAGGAGCTGGCAGAGGTCCTTGCAGGACCTTTGGCAGACCTATTTAATGCCTCACTACATCCGGGGTGTGTACCTCAGGACTGGAGGATGGCTCATGTGGTGCCACTCCACAAGAGTGGCCCCAAGGATGAACCGGGAAACTACAGACCAGTGAGCCTCACATCCATCGTGGGTAAGCTGATGGAGACTATCCTGAAGGAGAGGCTGCTGGCCCTCCTAGAGGACAAAGGACTACAGGACAGCAGACAGCATGGCTTCATACATGGCAGATCCTGCCAAACCAACCTGGTCGAGTTCTATGACTGGGTAACTAGGCAACTGGACAGGGTCCATGCAGTGGATGTCCTGTATCTGGACTTTAGTAAGGCATTCGACTCGGTGCCACATGAAAGGCTGAGAAGGAAGTTAGTAGGCACAGGGGAGGGTGGAAAGCTGGTGAGATGGGTAGGAAAGTGGCTGCAGGGAAGGCAACAGAGGGTGGTGGTGGGTGGGGAGCTCTCACACCCAAGGGCAGTGACGAGCGGTGTCCCACAGGGCTCGGTGTTGGGACCAGTGTTGTTGGGATATTCATTGCAGACATATCATGGGACATCAAGAGCAAGATCAGTCTGTTTGCTGATGATACCAAGGTTGGCGGTGGTGGATGACCTAGGGGATGGCAGGGTTGCAGGATGATCTGGCAAACCTTGAAACCTGGTCAGACACCTGGCAACTGGGCTTTAATGCCAAAAGTACAAGGTGCTGCATTTTGGGATGAAGAACCCGGAGGAGTTACCAGCTAGGGGGAGTGCAGCTAGCCAGACAGAGGAGGAGAAGGATCTGGGTGTGCTCACTACAGGGTCAATGAACAATTCAGCACAATGTAGGAAGGCAGCTGCAAGGCCAACAAAATGCTGGGTTGTATTGCAAGGGTATATCCTCGAGGAGGAGGTGATTCTGCCACTGTATAGGTCATTAGTTAGACCACACCTGGAGTACTGCGTGCAGTACTGGCATCCTTATCTGAAGAGGGACATTAAGTTACTGGAGGGGGTGCAGCGCAGGGCGACAAAGATGATCAAGGGGCTGGGGGACTTATCATACGAGAGGAAGTTGAAGGAGTTGAACATGTACTCACTGGAGGAGAGGAGAGACAGGGGTGACATGATTGAAACCTTTTAATACGTGAAAGGAATAAACAAGATGGGTACAGAGAGGCTGTTCAAAGTAAGGGAGGGGAGGGCCACCAGGGGCCATGATATGAGACTGGAGCGAGGAAGGTTCAGGAGGGAGATGAGGAGACACTTTTTTACAGAGAGGGTGGTGGCTGGGTGAAATGCGTTACCTGCAGAAGTGGTATGCAATAGAACAGTGGACTGCTTCAAACGAAGATGGGACAGGACAAGGGGGAGGATTAATGAAGGGGGAGGGTGGAAGGGAGGGGCAGCTGCAGAATAAGGGGTACTAGCTGCACATTCGAGCAGACTTGATAGACCTCTAGGCCTTTATCTGCTGGCAAATTTCGTATGTTCGTATGTTCATATTAAAGAGATAGGCCGGCAGCTGACTGCTTCAGTGGGGTCTTTTCCTTTCTTAGAGACTACAGTTATTATAGCTTACCTAAGGGAAAGTGGGAGTATGTCTTTACACTGAGTTTTAGTGAAAATTTGGGTTAATAGGGGGGTAATCATAGGTGCCATGGTTTGAAGAAACTCCGCAGGAAAATCATCTCCACCTGGTGCCTTCCCAGTTTTAAGAGAGGACATAGCAATGTGGACCTTAGCAGCGGTGATGGGGGTGTCTAGTTCTGCTTTTTGAGCCGATGTTATTATAGGGAGAGACAATGTGTTCAAAAATGTCGAGGTGTCAGAACTGGGTGCGGGACTAGATGAGGTGTACAGGTGGGAATAGAAACCAGACATAAGTTTATTTACCTCCTTCACTTTGGTTTTTATGTGTCCTGAAGCAGGGTCTCTGAGATCTACAATAAATCTGGCTATCTGTTGCTTCCTGATCTGGTATGCTAGTATTTTTCCACTTTTGTCCCCCCCCCTCCCAGTATGTGCGAAGTATTCTTTACAGAGCCAGATCAGCTTGTCGGGATAGATGCTAATTTATCCGAAGGGACAGTACTAGGACCTGTCTGCCTAGGGGTGAGCGGTGGGTAGGAGCAGAGCTGGCCTTAAGAGCCAACTCAGCTAAAGTTAGTTCCTTCTCTAGATTGGCGAGTTCTGTGTCTCTTTCCTTCCTCCGATATGAGGCATAACCAATGATTTTTCCTCTCATGGAGGCCTTGTATGCCTCCCAAGTGTTTTGAGCTGAAGTTTCAACTACTGGGTTTTCTGAGAGGAACAATTTTGTTTCAGACTTGGCCCAGTGAAGAAAATTTGGGTTTTGCATAAGGAGAGGGTCCAGCCGCCATGTGGGAGAGTGTGGGGAGGGGTCACCTTGAAGGAGAAGAACTTGGACCGGGGCATGATCAGATATAACTGTGGGCAGGATTCTGGAGCTGGTGACTGATTGAGTGAGAGTTTGAGAAATCTACCAGAAGTCTAGTCTACTGAAAGACCCGTGTACCCCAGAGTGAAATGTATAATCACGTTCTTAAGGGTGAGTTAGACACCAGATATCTACGAGTTGATATTCTGAGCATAATCTGCTCAAAGCCTTAACCCCTCTGAGATGGGTCTCCTTACCCTGATCACTTCTGTCTAAAATAGGGACCATTGTGAGATCGAAATCACCCCCCATAATGATGGGAGTATCAGATTTGTGCATAGCATCTATTTTGGTTGTTAAGTCCACAAAGAAAAGGGGGGCATCCTCACTGGGGGCATAAACATTTACCAGAAGCAAGATGCTATTAGGATTGTCCACTTGGGCTATGATCCAGCGGCCTTGAGGTTCAGCTTTGCTTTGCAGAATTGACCAGGGCAATGATTTGTGTATCAGAATGGCCATGCCATGTTTCTTCGTGGGAACGCTGACATGGAGCTCTTTCCCCACTCAGTCTCTTACTAGTAGTTTATGGTCTTGCTTAGTAAGCTTAGTCTCCTGTAAAAAGGCAATCTGGGCCCCTAGTCTCCTCAGGCATGTCAGTACCAGATTCCTTTTTATCGGAGTATTAAGACCTCTCACATTCCATGTAATAAAGGTCTGTTCAGCCATAGCTATAAGGAGTGTGGAAGGTCAGTGAAGAGGTACTGAAAGCATATGAGGAGACCAAGAGTTCTACCATGGCAGGAGTTGTGTTTACTGATCCCCAGTGGGAAAAGGACATAGGACTAAATATGAAGGCATTAAAATAGTAGCTAGCAATGGGCTGTACTCCAAAATCATGAATATTAGCAGATAATGCAATGAAGTTTAGCTTTAACAATACTATACTAAGAACAGTCCTAACAAAACTATATTCAAAGAATGCATTATTACTTGGTTAGAGGTTGACATACAGGGCAGAGGCAGGAAACACCTCCTAAGCCCAGCCGCCTGTCCAGTGGGGGGTGGGTCAAGGATGGGGTATGATACAGGGTCATAGCTTTATTGGTGTACAGTTAGGTAAGGGGCTGAGTGGGTTGAGTCGAGCCACATGAACCAAACCTGGTTGGGGTATGCTGGAAAGTAAGTGGCAGTTGGCACTGATACCAGTACAGGACATTAAGCTTACATAATTCTGATATGTATGTATGCATGCCAGAAGTGAGGGTAAGTACTTGTCCTTTGGATTCCCCTGAGATTATGGAGGTTAAGGGAAGTGAGACATTCAAGGGGTACTAGCCACCTAACTTGATCGACCATTTATACCTTGCATGATGGCCAGAGATCTTCTGGACCTGAGAGAAAAGGGGCCCATAGAGGGAATAATCCTTGAAGATACCTTTGGGGACAGAATTGGGACAGCCGAGGAATCTTATGGACTTTTATAAAGTTAACCCGCCAGAAGCTGTTTGAAACCTAGATGATGATACTAGCCTAACACACATAAACATGTTCATGGTACAATCCTTATATGTTAGAGCTACATGAGTGTGCCCTAGAGACAATCTCTGGGTGACAGGGCAAGGTTGTAAGGCCTGGGAGAGAATGGGGTGGAGGGATGCTGTGAGAAGAAAAACATCTTTCCCAGAGCAGGCCCAAAGCCTGTACCCTTGCCCTACCCTCTAAAGAGTGATCAAAAAGGCCACTTATCTATTACAGTCCTGTGAGGGGTCTGGGAGAGAGTGGATAGAGTCCAAAGCAGTTGGCTGTGCCATCTTGTCTGGGCCATGATCCTTAAGTTGTAGCAAATGTGGAGCAAACTTAGAAAAGGAATCCCCCTCAAGTCCCAGCACTGGGAGGTTTTCAGTTAGCGAAGTTTTCTGGGCCATCTCCTCCTCAGAGTAATCTGAGAAATCCCCAGTGTCATTTTGATCCATTGGGATGAGAGCAGCGTAGCGGTTAGGAGTAGCAAAAATATCCAGGCTGGATGTATGTGGATCTATTTTGTGATGCTGTCACTGGTCAGGCCTTACTTTCCTCTCTTGTGGGTGAGCTCTTCTCTCATGCCTATCTGATTGTTGACGTTTGAGAGATCTCACCAGTAGGCCACGAGTAACTCCTTGGACAGGGTAACTACGTTGGGGCTCAGGCCCTGATGGCGACCTGTCAGTGGTCCACTCAGAGATCCATGAGAGGCCTTGTTCTGATATGTCATAGGGCTAATTGCTCTGTATAGGGTATTGCTGTTACTTAGATATTCCATAAGTGCTGCCAGTGTAGAGAACGGTAGTGGCATACCATTTATTTCCAGTCTCATAGTGGCAGGGTATCGTAGGGAGAAGCGAATTCCCATTTCGTGCATCTTGCTGCAACACTCTGTATATTCTTTGCATTTTGCAGCCAATTCTCTGGAATAATCCTGGACAATTAAGAGGATAATGCCCCCATGTCACAGGCCCGAGAAGAAATCCATTCTTTATCGGCGAAGTTCAGAATCCATGCCGTAATGGGCCTGGGCCTCTCTCCAGATTTAGGCAGTGGGCTAAGTGTTCTGCGGGCCCTTTCTATGATAAATCCAGGAGGAAAATCTGAGCATAGAATCACCAGCAAAACATCCAGAAGAAAATCAGCCAAGCAACCCTTCTCTACTCCTTCAGGGAAGCCAAGGAGATGGAGATTGTTACTTTGGCTTCTATTTTCCATGTCGTCGATCTTTTGCTGTATAGTGTGGATGGTTTTATCTTGTTCCCTCACTGTCACCATAAGTGCATCAATATGATCTGTGTTGCTCTTTGCCTGATTTTCTACATGTTGAACTCTCTGGCTAAGTTGTTGAATGGCCTGGGTTGTATTGTTGGATGCCAAAGTTACTTTTGCCATTCACTGCATCATGACATTGAACATATCGGTGAACTGCTGTTGAGATAAGGTCGTGGCTGCTTCAGGCCTTGTGCCCTGTGACAGGCTAGAATGCGACATAGTGCTCGTAGTATTCGGCATTTTTAGCTGGGGAGAAAGTGGTAATTGAGTAAATTATTAATTACCCGGGTACAGTTCAGTGTAGAATCATCCATTTTAAGGCAAAAGGTACATGAGGAAGTGGTGCCAACATGGATTTAAGTCCCCAGGTTGGCAGAGCTCTGCAATCAAGCAGCCATCAGAGTAGGAGCCAAGCCACGCCCCCGGCCTCTGCCTTTTATGGCCCAGCTGCACACTCAAATCGGTCACCTCAGCTTCTGATTGGCTGCTTCCAGAGCCCTGCCAATTGGTTCCCCAAACCATGTCTCGCTGGAGCAGAGCACTACCCTTCCTTGCAGCGTGGCTCTTTCCTCCGATCTCCTGTGCTCTCCTTCTCTTCCTGAGGCTGCCGACACAGCCCCCTCCACAAGTGATGATGCCCATGGATGATTCTGGCTCTGATGAACCCCCAAGCAGGATTACATCTCCTTTATTGGGTTACAACAACAGGCAGAGGCATGTTCACTTTCAGGATTACCATTGACTGTTGTAGCTATTACTGAAACTTGATTTAGGACTCAGATAATGACTTAACTACTGAATTAAATTTGATATTCAATGTAGAACTTATCAGATGTGACAATGAAACAGATTCTATTAGCGAATCAACACTTCCTGAACAATTTAGGACAACAGTGGACATTCAGGGAGGAATTAACACTGAAAATAGAGACCGCGATAAAGGAAATATAATTGTTGATAATGTGATAAATTTATCAGATTATGCTTTGAATGAAGTAGAAAGAAACCTTTTAACTAAAGGTTTGAGTTTTGTACCAGCTACTAGAATCAACAGATTTGAAACATTCATAGACCTGAATAGATTTATTGAATTTGAGATGTTTTCTTTTCAAACAAATGAGACACAGAGGCTAATGGAACAAGATGGGGAGGAGGGGCTGGTTTTAATTATTAGGTTATCGCAGGATGATGATGAGCTGAGAGAGTCAGCTAATTCCCTTTTAAAAAAGTGCTCCACTTTTATCCCCCTTATGAATCCTACAGTGAATATTTTCTACAAAGCTTGTATGCATGATCTAGAATTTTATCATAATAACAATCAACAAAAGAACACATTTAACAACTTATGATGATCAGAGAGAGAAGCTCCGAGAAGTCTAGGAAAGAATAGTGCAGTGATGGTGAATCCAGCGGACAAGGGAGGTGGAATTGTAATCATGGACACCAGTGATTACAGTGGGGAAGCACAGAGGCAACTATCAGACCGTGTAATGTATAAACCCTTGGCCAGTGATCCAACATTAATATTCACACAACAGATAGATACACTTATTGAGGAAGCTTTCCGCCAGTGTTATATTACAGTTAAAGAAAAACAGTTTTTGACAGTTACACATCCTTTTACACCCAGTTTTCTATATGCTTCCTAAAGTTCACAATACCTTAAAAAATCTACCTGGCAGACTGATAATCTTGGGCCAGGGATCTTTAACAGAAACACTCTCACAATATATTGATTATCACATTAAACCTTGAGTTGAAGGTCTCTATTCTTTTCTAAAAGATACCAGAAATACCATTAATTTAACATCCGATATGTATGTGGGAGGGGGCAGACTTTTGGTTACCTTACATGTAACTCGTCTATATATTAATATCGCCATGATTTGGGGCTGGTAGCTCTGAGATATTTTCTTGGACAACGGGACATAGAAAAATCACTACACGATTGCTGTCAGATATGTCCAAAAAGGTTTTGGAAAGCAATCTATCCAGCTTCATGGGTAAATTCTATTTACAGCTAAATAGCACAGCAATGGGAGCTACTTTTGCCCCCAGTTATGCTAATTTAGCTATGGATTACTGGGAGAATATGATAATCTATTTAAAGAATAATCAATTTAGACATAAAATAGAGATTTGTGGTTCCGGTGACATGACCAGCCCAAATGGTCGCTTAAGTGGAAAGCTCTGATCCCTAGGTGCCAGGAAAAATCAATCATTTGCCATCTGCAGCAGCAGAACTATCAAATCAGAAAACTAGCTATACAAGATGCCGAGAACAAAGAGCCACTCAGAAAAATGAAGATTCTTTGGTGAATCAGCTGCACAGGGAAGGACTCTGAGGGGAGGCCTTAGTCCAGCACTATCGTGCTCCTCATTGCTAACAGGGTCTGTGGAAGAAGATGATGAATCGGGATTGGATTCATCCCCGATCATGACCAAGGCAGACAGTCACAAAATAATCCTGATGCTCAAGAGAATAGAGTTGAAAGTAACAGGTATCCATACGGATTTAAAGAAACTAGAAAATCGCACAACAGAGATGGAGACCCATCTCGGCATGATAAAGAATGAGCACATGACCTTCAGTTGATCACTCTATTACCTTCACAAAAGAGAGAGAGATTTAACTATGAAAGCTGAAGATGCAGAGGAGAGAGCAAGAAGAAATAATATAAGGGTTTTTGGGGTGCTGAAAGGCATTGAGCAAGACAATATGGAAAGCTTTATGGACTGATGATTTAAAACTGAGTTGATTATAGAAGAAAACTTTATGCTGGAAATAGAGCATGCACACCAGTCAATTACTCTGAAACCCAAGGTGGATGCCCCACATCATCATAAAATTCCTTAAATATTCAACAAAAGAGAAGATATCAAGGATGGCATGGGGGAAGAAAGACTAGAATTTAGATGGTCACAAAGTATATATAGACCAAGACTTTTCCCCCAATGATGCTGGCAAAATGAAAAAAGCTAAGAGAGAGAAATGTTAAGGCTTGATTGAGATACCCAGCAAAACTGTGGATTCAAGATAAAGATGGGGTCAGGCCAGGTGGCACTGAGGGTTGAGGCGCTGGACGCCACACCTTGCGCCACACCAGTGACTTGTGTTTGGGAATGAGCGCAGGTTGTCAGGGGCATGGGGAAAGATCGAGTATCGCAGGAACTGCTCTCCTTCCTCAGGGAGGTTGAACTTGACCAAGCTGGTATAGTAGCAGTCCCTGGTGGTGGCTGGAAGATTGCATTACCCGGCCGGCAGAAGCAAGGGGATAGGGCAGTGGCAGATGTCTTTCAGGTGCACATGGGAGCATGCACACGCCGAGTAGGATGTCATTGCATGTCTAAGCCTGGGGGCAACATAACTTAGAAAAATCCCTGCTAAAGGGGATAGGCAATGGCACCCTGTCCCAAGGTGACACACTCCAGATCCAGGTCTCTCCTCCATCCTGGGCTGGGCACAGTAGATTACTAGATAGAGCACCCTGAGAGGATAGGGCAGCCCCACCTCAGGGTGTATAGAGCCGGGGGGGTCTGCCAGGCCACAGCAGGATGGAAGGAGAACTTCAGGTAGGAGGTAGAGCACTTGGATACAAGGGATGCCTGAGAGAGTTCCTCAGAGGTGGAGATAAATAAAGTCTAAAAAAAAAAAAGATAAGGATGGGGTCAAAATATTTGATTCCTTGCTCTCTACGATACCTTATCTAAAAGACCACAAAGTAAGGTTGCCAGATATCAAGGATGATAGAGCAGAGAGAGGGAGATTGAAGACTTACTCTAGGCAATTGCTCCAGGCTGCAGAAGAACTCATGGCAGAAGAGAGGATGCTTTATTGCCTTTACACTTGGATATGGTGAGGTGGATCGGGCCCAGAAAACTGGCATGAGAACACTCAAGAGGCAGACAGCAATTAGACCAAAGAGGCCCTTATGGACTGAAAGGAGGAACCTTTATGAGGTAGCTTGTTTCCTGAAGGGACTTCTGAACAGAAGGGACTTATAATGTGCACTCTGAATAAGCATCCTAACAGAAGCTATGACGTGATTTGTTTACACCTGGATTTTTCAAGCAGAAATACAACATAACAGAGAGAAGGCAAATAATACAGAGCTTAGTGAGAAAATTTTTTTTTAGGACTTGGGCACAGATCACTGATGCTCCACCGCTTCTTCTTTGCTTTTCTTAATTAGTCTGGCCAGACTTGCTAAACGTTTTGGTTCCTGTTTTCAGTTAGCTCACCAGCAGAACAAGTGACTGAGCTATAGACTTATACAATGTTAAATGGTATAAAACCTTAATAATAAGTGATTCTCTCATAGTTGTTACCCTGAGGTTACATGTCACATATCGACCTAGTCTATATTAGGGAATTTTGAGTTAAATTAAAAGTGGAAAATCTCTAATTACAGCAAAATTATCAAATTGTAGCAATGACTGAATAAATACAGTTAAGGTTTAATTTATGAGAAGGTTGGATTAAGTGACACGACCTGCAGGGTTTTGGGGTTCTCACCTTGGGCTCCCATGTCTCTCTTTACTTTCAGGTGTTTTCTCAGTTTGTGTTATAATTCAGGGCAAATTTGAATATTTGCAGGAGATAAAGACACAGGGAGCTGGAAAGAAAGGAGGAGGACATGTAAATAATACTTATAGACATATGGAGTTTCAGATGGTTTAATGTTAAATCTTAATAAAGGGCACCTGGAGACCATAACCACCAAGAGCCCCAGATTTTCGGAATTCACAACCATAAACTAGGGGACAGGTTAGGAGTAGTCAGCGATGACTAGGCTACCAAACCTTTATCAACAGAGGGTTGATATTTCCCTTAAGGGCTATTTAAGCCCACAGACATGAATTTGATGTCCTTTCAGTGTGATTGTTGACCATTTTGGAAAGCAGCTACATGAACCCGTATTAAAGATAGGTGGAGCACAGAAATAAACTTACAATTAGAAACTGAACAGTGGGACAAAATATGGGAGGGTGTCCACTTGACAAGCAGCAAACCCATGGAGACAACTCAGGTGGAAAGTGCTGGCTAGGTTTTTCTGTACCCCTGCAATTACCAGACACTATAGTATACAATCTTCAGATAAGTGCTGGAGATGTAAATCACAGAAAGAGACCCATACTCACATTTTTGGGGAATGTACCAAGGTTATACCCTTCTGGAAAGAGATATGTGATATAATGAATAGTATGATAGAAACACAAATCCCGTATGAACCACAGAATTTGATATTTGGACTTCCACCCCAGTGAAAACCTCAAAAAACAAATTATATCTGTCTCATATTATAATAGCTTTCTGCTTTAAAAACATTAATAAAATGTTGCCTTTCAGACCCACCCCCCCCAAAAAAAAAATAGGATCATGGTATAGGATTTGCCTCCATATATTGAAGCTGAAGAAGGTGACTGTTAAGCTCAGGGTGGGCTTAGAAAAATTTAAAGGGAGATGGTTACCTTTTTTTCACTATCAAGTTAACAGAGAAAATAAAAGTATTTTAGAAATACTAGCAGAACACTAATAATAAACAATAAATCCCCCCCCATGGGGATTTAGTGTATATACCTTTGTTCTGTACCCTGACCCTCACATCTTCTTACAAGTAATGCTGGTACTGGATAACTGATTGACTACTGCCCTCTTTAAGTAGTAGATAAAATCAAAAGATTGCAATAATATGAATGATCTAATGATTGTTTTCCTTTCTAAGTTCTTGCACACCATTATAGTTTGTCTTTTAAGTATTATTGTTTAATTATAACTGTCCTGTAAGTATGACTAAATGTTTTTAATTTTACGTTACTTGATTAATATATTTGCAGGGGATATGTAAGAAGCATTTTATATTATAAGCAATTTGCAAAGTACCCAAGGGCATGAATGAGATGATATATGTAAACGTTTTCCTTTCTTGATTTTATGTCCATATCTGTACCTGTCAATGCAGAATGTACTAAAAAACTGTTTGAAAAATTAATAAAATATTATTTAAAAAAATAGAGATTTGGAAATTATTTATAGATGATCGCATAATAGAATAGAATGGTAGTGAACTGGAATTATGTGACTTCAAATGTTTTTTGGGAATTACAGGAGCCAGGTTTTAAATTTGATCTTAATTACAGCATAGATAAGATATATGTTTTGCATTTATGCATTACAAGGAGTGACACAAGTGAACTTTTGACCTCCCTCTATCGAAAACTCACTGACAGGAATACTCTTCTACAGGCTAATAGTTACCATCCCAGGCAAACATTAATGAATTTTCCCATATGCAATTTATGAGGATAAAACAGAATTGCTCAGAAGAGGAAGATTGTTTTGAGTCTGCACAGGATTGTTGTTTGAAAGAATGTGGATATAGTTCAGCTATTATAGAAAAAGTGAGACAAGAGGTTGATCAAATGTCCAGGGTAACATTATTACAAGAAAGGGACAGATCTACACAGTTAGACACTAGAACGAGTTTTGTCACTACTTTCTTTACAAATGCATGGATCATACAACATATTATACATATGAACTGGGATATTATTAGGGTAGAGTGAAGTTTAGCAAATGTGTTTGCTAACCCTCCAAGGATCACAACTAGGAGGCCATGGAGTATCAAAGATGAGATTGTTCACAGCATAAGGACACTGGTAAAGAAACAAAGTTTTCTGGGATAACCCAACCCTGGCAGTACATGATGTGGATGTTGTAAATACTGTAGTGTGGTCAGTAAGACCTACACTTTTGGGGATCCAAAAGGCAGCATGGAATATAAATTACTAAATTGTATTACCTGTGACACATGTTATATATCCAGCATGGTGCAGTTCTGGCATTCTCTATGTGAGCAGGATGAAAAGAAAGTTAAAAGATCGTATAAGGGAGCATATGCATATGTTTCACTGGGGGAGTAGCAGAAGCAAGAGAGTTGTCAGGGAAGTGATGAGCTATTTCTTTCTTTTCTGTTTAATTTTGATATTAGAATTGTTTGTGCTTTGAGGGGGTAAGGTGGTGAGGATTTAAATCAGTTACAACTGTTACAACGGTTACTGAGTGAAATTCTGGGCTGTGATTTTTACTCCGTGCTGTTTGGATTTTTGGAGTTAGTGTGTGACATTCACTCAGGTGTGGAACTCAGAGAGGAAGCTGCAGTTTGGTCTTGTGAGAGGGAGCGGGGTAAATAGCAGGCTTCATCTTGGCTAACAGTTTCACTGGGGTAGCAGCAGATGCAAGACATATCAGGGAAGTGTTGGGTTATTTCTTTTTTTTTTCTGTTTAAGCTTGATATTGGAATTGTTTGTGCTGTGAGGGGATAAGGTGGTGGGGATTTAAATCAGTTACAACTGTTACTGAGTGAAATTCTGGTCTGTGATATACAATCTGTGCTGTTAGAATTTTTGGAGTTGTTAGTGTGTGAGATTCACTCACGTGTGGAACTCAAACAGGAAGTTGCAGTTTGGTCTTGTGAGAGTGGGAGGGGTAAATAGCAGGCTCCATATTGGCTGACAGTTTCACTGGGGAGCAGCAGAAGCAAGCGATCCATCAGAGAAGTGATGGGTTATTTCTTTTTTTCTGTTTAATTTTGATTTTGGAATTGTTTTTGATGTGAGGGGATATGGTGGTGGGGATTTAAATCAGTTACAACTCTTACAACTGTTACTGAGTGAAATTCTGAGCTGTGATATTTAATCTGTGCTGTTAGAATTTTTGTAGCAGTTAGTGTGTAAGATTCACTCAGGTGTGGAACTCAGACAGGAAGCTGAAGTTTGGCCTTGTACCTTTGTATGGGAATTGAGAGGTCTCAGTTGGAAAAGGGCAGGGCTAATTTACTCTCATGAGAGTCAGGGTAGCACCCAAATCCCACCCTTCCCCATCCCGCCCACCTCATAGTACTGCACATTTATAGGGGAGGTGCTACACTTTGATTGGTGGAAAGGACTGCCAGGTGCAGCCCATTTAATTCCCTAGCCAGAAGTATGAAAGCCAAAGGACATGGAAACTCATAGCTTTTAAACAGGGAAAGTCTCACCCTTGGGCCTAAACCAAAAGCTTAACATAGGCAAGAGGAGAATATGCAGGAGGGACCACACTGGAGGGTCAAATGGATCAAGATGGGGGCAGATCCAGGGCAGGGTCCCAATGCCTCAAGGGCTAGGGGGATCTCTGGAAGGGTGGTAGAGTGTACTGTACTGGACTGGTTGTGGGTCAACCATGGCACTGAATATAGCCTGGAAAATGGAGGGATGTATGGTATGTAGGCAAATTGCACAGCTAAGGGAGGAGGTGGGATGGCTAAGATGGGTACTAAGATGGGAAAGGGAGGGGAGTTGATGGGAGGACATGAGGTGTCCTGCAAAGTGAGCTACAGAGCTAGAGGGGGGACTGTCAGGGACAAAGCACAGTCAAAAGGGGAGCTGCAGGGGGACAAGGAGAAAACTCAGCCATAAGAAAGGGAAGATGAGATGTTGACTGGAGGAAAGCTGGGGAGCATGAATGCAAGGGGGGAGGGTAAAGCACCAGAGGAGATACAGGAATCCTGGATAAGGGCAGGAATGAGCACAAGAGAATCCTGGGGAATGGTGGGTGATACAGTATAAAGGTACAAAGCCTGAGCAGAGAGGACAAGGGAGGAGGAAGAAAGGGGGAGGACTATTGACTAGAGGGCTACAGGAATTGGGGTTAGAATAGAGGAATAGATTTGCCCCACTAGAGGTGCTAAATGGGGGGAGATCATGAAAAAGGAGCTGAAGAGCACACAGGGGGAGACATAGAGGCAAGAATGAACTAGGGTGCAGAACAATTAAAAATGGGGGAGGCCCAATCAGGTAAGGTGCTGGCAACATTGGTGGGGGAAGGGAGATCTCCAGGAGGGGGCAGGAGAGGGACAGGGAGGAAAATGCACAGGGAATAATAATCAGTCGGAGGAGGGAGAAATGGGTAAAGAGGAGAGGATCACAGCCAGAGGTATGTTCAAAGGGAAAAGGAGTGAAAGGGAGAGAGGTATTGCTGGTATGGAGGACAGGAAGGGCAGAAGGGAGGGGGGGACAGGGAAGTTGGGAGGGATGTGGAGAATATAGAAGGAACAGTGAGGGAAAGGGAGGACAGATCAGGTTTGGGTGGAGGGAGACATAGAGGGGAAGGGCACAACTACAAATGTAGCGGCCTCTAGAGATAGATACCTTGGTAACAGGGTTGGGGTGGGGACAAAGAATAATGAGGGGGGATACTAGGAATTCCATACTAAAAGGGATAAGGTGGGGCTGTAAGGGGGAAAGGCATAGTCGTATATGAGTAAAGTCCATAGTAAGGGGGAAAGGCATAGTCGTATATGAGTAAAGTCCATACCTGGGTTAACGGCAGGGAAGGCCAGGACAATCAATTCTGAAGTGTGCAAGGAGGGGTAGGAAGAAATCGCATCCGTTGGTGCACATGGGTATGAATGACCTGGTGGTGAAGATGGTGGAAGTTGTAAGGGAGAGTTTTGAGGAGCCAGGAAGGCTGCGTGAGGAGCTCAGGGAATCTGTTGTATTCTCAGAGGTGCTTCTAGTGCGCTGCACTAGTACAGTGAGGAAAGGGAGGAATACAGAGTTCAACATATGGCTGTGGGAATGGTGTCAGTCCAAGGGGTAAGGGTTAGTGGGTGGCTCGGGCAGAACCTAGGACAATAATGATCTATACGCAGGGGACAGGCTACACTTGAGTGGGATGGGGAAGGGAGTATTAAAGTAGGGGATGGAGGGGTACATAGCAGCAAAGGTGGGTTTAAACTGGGGGGGGGTGGTGGTGAATGGACAGCTGGTAGGCAGGGATCCCAGACAGGGGAGCCAGATGAGCTTACCTCCCATGTTAACAGGGTAGGAGGCATGGAGGGAGAAAGGGGGAAACAGGGAAAACTAAGGAAGGAAACGGGTTGAGGTTGGTCACTCTGAATGCGAGGAGCCTAGGTAATAAGTCAGCTGAGCTGCAGGCTCTCCTGGCAGTGAGGAAGGTGGACACTGTGGCCATCATGGAAACATGGACCACCCAGTACCTCAGAAAATCTGTTCCATGTGTCCACCACCCTCTCCATGAAAAAATACTTCCTCACATTGACCCTGAACCGTCCCCCCTACCTTTAAATTGTGCCCCTTTGTTCTTGCACATCTCTTTTTCTGAAAGATGCTACCCTCTTGGACTTTGTTGTTCCATTGAGGTACTTGAAAGTTTCTATCATGTCCTCTCTCTACTTCCTTCCTTTCCTCAAGGGTATGCATATTAAGCTCCTTTAGTCTCTCTTCATATGGCTTCTGATGCAGACCCTGCACCATTTTAGTTGCCTCCTCTGGACTGCCTCCAAACCTATGTCCTTGCAGAGATGGAGTCTCCAGAACTGCAAGCAATACTCCAGATGGGGTCTCACCAACTGTCTGTACAGAGAGATAACAACTTTATGTTTTCTACTGGTGATGTTTCTCCTTACTGTCCCACCCCCTCCTCCGACCATCTCAGATCCACTGACTCATGCACTTTAGCTATTCCTTATCACACCACCTCTCTTACCTGTATTCCCACCGGGTCCAGTTCTCAGCATCCTGAAGGGGTATAGTTCCCTACCTGTCTCTCCTCTCTCCTCCCTTCTGTCTCCCCTCTTACTGCCCCCCATCCCAACTCACAATTTAACTGCCTCGCCATAGGTATACTCTTAGCACTTATTAACCCTGTGCTCAGCCTGCTTCTTCTAACATGTAAAAGGTTGCTCCATCTTCTGCCATACTAACCAGATTGCCTGTTCTTGGCTATTATAATGTTTGTTATACATTTATGATTGCGTACCTAGAACTGATATTCTGGATTATATTTGTACTAAACTGTATGTATTAGCTTCATGTATTTGCATTGCATTTATATGGTTATTGTTTCTATTTTGACTTGCCCTCTCTACTCTTGTAACCCAACCCCAGTATGCTTCTGGAAATGAGCTGTTTAAAATTCTTGTTGTCTTTCTGGTGAAATGTTTTCAAATAAAATAAATTAATTAATTAATGTGGTCAAATTCCCTTGTCACCCAGTCAAAGACATCTATTCGATTTGTTTGACATGATCTAGCTTATGAATCAATTCTACTGTGGGTCCTGTAATCCACTGGATTCAAAGCATTCCACAGCCCCTTTCCTGATCTGTTGAATGCTCCTTATTAACCACTGATAGAGACAGTGTGGCATTTTTTTTAAATAACTGGTGCCTTGTTGCTTTACTTCTGGTTTCATGGTGCTGTAGTTCTGGTACTGAATCTCTGTATCTCTGGTGTTTCTGCACATGACCCTTGGTGCTGGACTGAGGGTTCCATGCAACTGATGCTTGGTCATTAAACCTCTTTACCTCTTGTATTTCTGCACTGGACTAATGGTGCTTGTCCACTGGACCCATAGTGTTGAACATCTGGTACTTGCCATATACACCTTTACATCTCTTTAGTGGAGATGGTCAAGTACCGTCCTTTACGAGATGTTAATTCTCATAGCCTACTGACAGTGCTTGACCTCTTGTCCATCTGTTAGCAAGCAGTGACCCAGACACCCTCATGACAGCCTATAATTCAGCCGTCTTGATGGCTCTGGATTTCATTGCTCCTGTCTGAGATCATCCTCTCTCCCTTCTCCCTCGATCCCCTTGGTTAGATGGGACTTTGAGAGAGATGCGGAGACTAGGAAGAAGGTTAGAGCGTTGTTGGCACAAGTCTGCTCAGGATACCGACCACCTTAGATTGATAGTGCATTATCAAGCCTATCAATCAGCAGTCTCCCATAAGAAGGAAGAGTTCCTGTCCGGGGAGATTGCAGCTGCTCAAAATCGACTGGCTCTGCTTTTCTGCACTGTTGACAGACTGTGTAACCCAGCCTGTCTGCAGGTGTGGAAAGTGTTTTTGCAATTAGAGTGTGATGAGCTTGCTCGATTCTTTGCTAATAAGGTGGCTGACATCAGAGTAGTACTTCAACCGGCACACTCTAAGGGCATTGCTTTGGATCAATCTGAGGTTACTATGCCTCGGTTTTCTTGAAGTACCTTGAGCAGACCGGAGTTCACGGACGTCATGGGGATTATCCAAACTGTGCGGCCTACACACTGTAGTTTGGATCCCAGACCAATATCCTTAATTTTGGGTTGTATTGATGTCATTGGCCTGGTCCTTGTGCAGATAGTCTGGTGCTCCTTGGAATCTGGAGAGTTTCGTAGCTCCCTGAAGGAAGTGGTGGTGACACCCCTCTTGAAGAAAGCTACCTTGGACCCAGACTGCCATGCCAACTACAGACCTATCTCGAACCTTCCCTTTTTTGGGAAGGTGATAGAGAAAGTAGTGGCAGCACAGCTGGAGGACCATTTGACGATCCATGACATCTATGAACCACTCCAGTCCGGTTTCTGTAAGTGTCATAGTACTGAGGTAGCATTGGTTCGGGTGTTCAATGATCTCCTGATGATGAGAGATTGGAAGAGTCATTCTATCTTAGTCCTTCTGGATCGCTCATCAGCATTTGGCACTGTGGACAATGGGGTATTGCTAGAGTGCCTGAAGTACATCTGTGGACTGTAAAGGATGGTCCTCAGCTGGTTTACATCATTCCTTATGGGTAGAACACAGAGAGTGGTGTTAGAAATTTATTCATCAGACACCACTTCTCTGTTGTGTGGAGTTCCTCAGGGCTTGGTGCTTTCCCCCATGTTGTTCTTGGTGTACATGCTGCCCATCAGAGACATTATAAGAAGGTATGGCCTGAGGGTTCAATGCTGTGCTGATGATACCCAGCTCTACCTGTCTTTTATACCTCACCAGGTTGGAGCTGTCTCAGTTTTTAACAACTATCTGAAGGAAATCCAGGAGTGAATGAATGCCAGCTGGCTGAAGTTGAACTCAGGAAAGACTGAGGTGTTGGTAGTGGATCTGGGTTGCCAGATGGGGGGGGTCAGGGGTTGGTCTGCCTTTGGGAATTTTTCTCGATGGTATCTCACTCCCGGCTTCTGAACAGGTGCGTGATCTGGGGGTAATCTTTGATAAGGGGCTGACCCTGCATTCGCAGGTGTCAGCTGTTGTCAAATCTTCCTTTTACCATCTTAGGAATATGGCCAGAATTAACCACCTGGTTCTGTCTGGGGATCTTCCCACTCTGATCCATGCCTTTGTCTCCTTGCGCTTGGATTATTGCAACTCCCTTTACCTAGGGTTGCCTGGGGTTGAAATCCGCTGCTTGCAGCTAGTGCAGAACGCAGCAGCTTGGCTATTGACAGAGTCTCATCAATCCTGTCATATCTTGTCTGTTCTGCATGAACTGCACTGGCTGCCTGTTCAGTGGCGGATCACCTTTAAAATCGGTTTACTGACTATCAAAGCCCCACACGGAAAGGGCCCTGACTACCTGAAAGAACTCTTGTTTTTTTACCACCCCAGATGATCTCTCTGCTCGGCTGATAAGGGGTTGCTAGAGATTCCAAGGGTATGTTTGAAAACATCTGGGGCAAGAGCTTTTGACTATGCTGCCCTTACCCTTTGGAATTCTCTACCCCACCAGCTTTGGGAGTGCACAACTGTGGAGGGATTTAAACAATCCTTAAAAATCTCTTTGTGGCTGCAGGCATTTGGAAATTGAATTAGTTGATTTTATTAACTTATGTTTGATTTTTAATCATTATTTTATTATTGTGTTTTTGTATTTTAAAGTATGTGTATTTATGAATTATACGGCGCCTTGGTTTTTGATGAGGTGCCTAATAAATACATTTTTATTATTTTTATTATTATTACATTATTAGGTGCCATTTGTCTCACCACACAACATTGCACTCTCTACAATACCTCTAACCCAGTTATGCACCTCCACTACCTTCACCATGTAGGTGAAATTCTTTTAAACTGGCACACATCCTCAGCACCTGACAGTGACTATCACAGTGGTAACTGTAGCAAAAAAGTTTGTAGCAGGCAAAACCCTGATGATGCCAACCAGTGATTTGGGCAACCAGCATCAGGATTGTTAAACACTGGTACCCAAGTTTCCATGTTTCACAATAATTCTGTAACAGCAACTCTGGTTACCACGTTAGAAGCCATATCTCTAGATGTAATGGAAAAAGTGTGCAAGTGTTAAACAATTAGCTACTTATGCAACAGACACATTCTTCATGTGTTTGAAGTACTACAACTAGTACTTTTTTTAAATTTTACAATTTCATTTTTGTAATCTATATTTGTTTATCATTCATTGTTATCTGAGATTAAGGCAGCAGGGCTTATATTATCACTAGTTAAGTGGGAGTCAGTTTGACCCTCTGCTTCAGATGTCGGCATCAGACCCGAAAATATTTGGGCCAGAAATTTTTGGAGTGGCTTTGTACTTTATCCAATACTTTTTATGATAAGGGTATTTGAGCAAACATTTCAATTGACAGGGTCAGTGCTGGAGCACTGCTTTCATGTTTGTGCTTCAAAATCCTCAAAACATCACATTTGGGAAGTACTGTGGGGGGATAACACAAGCCCTGGTCAGTTATGTGAATCAAATTCTTTGACATCATGCATACGGTAATACATTTTAGGAACAAAAAGTCAAATTAAATAATTAACTTTGTTAAAATGTGTTATAGGAATTGTAAAAGACATCTTGGTATTAGAAGATTTAATATAACGTGTATCTGTGCAAGAAAAATTATCGTAGCTAAGCAAACGGCCAACTGTAGAGGGAAAATGGTTGTTTTGTAACAAAAAAGAATGTCTTAGAGTTTCAAGGGTAGCTGCTGCAAATAGGAAAATGACAAAAGGCATGCATCTACAAATATCAAAGAGTCATCTGATAATGCAGATATTCAACTTCAGAATGTTAAAGATGTTGGGGCAGGATTCACAAAGAAGATGCACCTGGCGCAACCCAGATGCACAGGCGCAAGTCAGATGAGCTGATCCCACACATAGCCATTCACAGAGGCATGAGCCTTGCCAAGAACCAAGTGCAACACCACTGTGAATCACCACAGGACACAATGGCGCAACCGCAGATGCGCCAGCAGAACCAGCGATGCACCAGGACAAGCCACACAGAGCAGCCAGGCAGAACAACTGGAGCAAAAC
This sequence comes from Neoceratodus forsteri, assembly GCA_016271365.2. Taxonomy (NCBI): domain Eukaryota; kingdom Metazoa; phylum Chordata; order Ceratodontiformes; family Ceratodontidae; genus Neoceratodus; species Neoceratodus forsteri. Next base: position 741,507,133 of record CM028133.1, on the reverse strand, counting down.
AGCAGGGCAGGAGGAGCAACCACAGAGCTGGAACAAATAGACCCACGGACACAAGTGTAGAGTAAAACATGTTTATTGATAGATGTCTGGGGGTCACGTGATGCGCATGGAGGAGTAGCGGCAGCTTTTCGGGTCTCCCCTTCTCGTAAACGAACCTGCAGTTTAACCGCAATATTTCTCGAATTTTCTCTCCTAACGTGTCACTATAAGGTCAGAGATAGCAGCCATTTGCATATTTTGGGTTTGGCTCCCTGCGAAAGATGGAAGGCTCGGACCAAGAGCTGGAAGCCAAGTGGCCACGCCGGAGTTCATCGCCGTCGGCTGCAAGTGAAGAAATTACTCCTACAAAAATTTATAATGACCTGGCAACAATTAAAGAGGCGCTGTTTAAATTGACAGATGAGGTGGCAGATTTTAAGCCAGCGCTGACTCAGCTAGCCCGTCGGGTGACGGACGCTAAAGCTAGGATTTCTTCTATCGAGCGATCTATGGAGAAAAATGGCCCTGCCATTATCGACTGCAAGAGGATGATTGTGAAGTTTGAGGACCGCCTTGATGACCTTGAAGGGAGAAGCAGACGAAACAATCTGGTTCTGCTAGGGCTCCCCGAAGGAGAAGAGGGCCCCAACACAGTTCTTTTTCTTCAAAAATTTCTGAGGAAGTCAGTAAGGCCTTCGCCTAATGGGCCTGAATATATCATCGAGAGGGGCCATCGAGCCCTTAGAGCTAAACCTCCTCCCTCGGATCCGCCACGGCCCATAATCTTTAAATTACTTAATTACCTCGACATGAGCATATTTTGAAAGAAGCAAGGAAGCTAACTGCTATTCAGTGGGAAGGCAGAAGATCTGATTAGTCCCGGACCTAACCTGGAAGATGAGGCAGGCTCGAGCAAGTTTTCGGCCCATTACCTCCAAGCTTTGGGCAGCGGGCATCCGACACTGTATGCTCTATCCAGCTAAATTAGAGATCACTCTAAAAGATGGAACCAAGCGCTTTGATTCTGCTGAAGAGGCATCGAAAACGCTAGCGACCTTGTTACCCGATCTGTTCCCTAAGGGATGAAGACCTCTAGGTCTATTACTTATTTGGAAGTCAGAAGATGGATGGACTAATTGGGGAAGTTTTCTCCTAAAGGACATATTATAATCCTTTCAGGACTTAACCAGCGGTAGTCCCATGTTTAATTTATTTCTTTGAGTACTGTTGCTTGGTTTTTCAGGAGCTAAAAGAATAATTTTTAGTTTCTTTTTTTTCTTTTTCCCCTCTGTACATTTTGCAAGGCCTCTATGAGTTATATGTGGGGCGTAGTATGTGCGTTTTGACACAAGAGGGAGCTCTCAGACTACCTATATTACTGAATCTTATGTTTAAGGTTAAATTGTAATTTTAGTGGGACGCCTTTGCTTTTCTTGTTTATTGTAACCAAGAATACTTATCTAGTACTAGTTATAAATAAGTAGGGATTTCTATGTTATTATATTCCTATTGTAGCTATAGTTTGACTACTGCGTAGAAACTAGCTTACTAAATGGTTCACTTAGTTAAGTGAATGAGATGTCAATGCAGGGCACAGTTCCTTCTTTAAAGCATTTGATTTTTACCCCTGCTTTTACTGTTACGGTGCCTATGCAGGTTTAATCACTAATTTATCTATATATTTAAAGACATAGCCCTTATTTTTTTCAGGTGGGGACAGGAGAAGATGTAATGTAGAGAGATTGCACGTTTTGTTTAGTTTACCTATGCTTCTTATCTCCCTGTTCCCTACATGCTTTTGGTTTTGGCTCATTTTGGGGCTATGTTTAATAGTCTGGCTAGTTCTGCAGCCTATTTTCAAGCAACGGTCAGGTGATTGCTTTTTTCTTAGCGGAAAGCTTTTCTCTTTTTGGTTATAAGTAAAATTACCAAGCTTCTATATATGGTCTTCATGCACTCCCTTAGTGAGGTAAGACCTTGCAGGTTAGTATCCATGGTTATGGCCGCTTTCTTTTTGGTAAGGGGGGGCCCCCCACCTCTATGGCGTACCATGGACCAGTGTTTGAGGAGTTGGCTTTGGGCCAGGGGGGTTGGCTTAAGGAAGGTTTTAGGAGGGAGGAAGATTTCCTTAGGGGAGGGGGAATCTGGGTGTTACTATTTTAGTTTTGTTAGGTTATCGGTAAGAGGGGGAGCAGCTATCCAAACTTTCTTTATAAGTGGGTTAATTGCGTATGGCTAATAATTTGAATATTTTCTCTTGGAATATTAAAGGGGGAAGAGACAAGTGTAAAAAATTTGTTATACTAAATCATTTGGCCCAATTTAATCCGTCAATAGTTTTTTTGCAAGAAACTCATGTACTCCCTGATCGATTATCTTACTTTAGGAAAAAATGGGTGGGTCAGGTTTTCGGCGCTGGGTTTTCCTCGAGCAGCCGGGGTGGCCATTTTGATAGCTGGGGTTCCTTTATCCATTCGAGATAATTTCTGATCCTAACGGAAGATACATTATCGTCCTGGGTAGACTTGGAAGGGCGAGTTTAGTGCTGGGATCAGTATATGGCCCTAATTTAGAGACACCATCCTTTTTTACCCAATTGGCCGTGATTTTGGTCTCCTTTAAGGATATTCCAATGATTTTGGGGGGAGACTGGAATTTGGTCCAGTCTAACTGTCTGGATCATTCCGGGTATAAAGGTGCACATTCCTCCCCAGCCCAGAGTGCGTTGGTAGAGTTTATATCATCATTAGGTCTGCTGGATCCATGGAGGATGTACAATCCTACTACTCGAGATTATACTTTTTTTTTCTCCGGTCCATAAAACGTATTTGTGGATTGACTATTTTTTGGTTATCCAACAATGTTTGTCCTGCGTCGTGGAGGTGGCAATTCTGCCTCAGGTAATTTCTGACCACTCCCCCATTAAACTCTGTTGGTCCTCGTTGTCCATTCCTCCAAGATCTTACTCATGGTTTTTAAATAATGCTATTTTAAAGGATACCCAGATATTAACTCGCTTTCGGGTGTTTATGGCTAATTCAATTAAGGCCAACTGGGGTCTATTAAGGCCTTAGACCAAGCTTGGGCAGCACTCAAATCAGTTTGGAGAGGGAGCTGATATGATAGCAACAGTACGTAAGATGAAAATAACCAATTATTAGCCAATTGTCTAAAGAAAATTAGTTCATTGGAAGCTATACAGGAGAATCTAAGATCGGATGATCAAGAGCAAGAGCTAACTACCCTAAGGGAGTGGTATGCAAGTACGTTGAGAGAGAGAGTAGTGAATTCGGCTTCTAGACTAAAGGCTGCATACTTAGGTCAGGGTAGTAAAGCCGGGAAATTGTTGGCTTGGCAGCTAACACAAAAAAAACACTGCCAAATGGGTGGCAGCCCTAAGGCATCCGGAATCGGATAAGTTGATTACAGACCCTGAAGGCGTATTGGGGATTTTTTTCGATTTCTATAAAAATCTTTATTCGAGCCAACCGCTCTCTTCACAATGTGGAAATAACATGCGAATTTTATCTAATATTTCCTTCCCAAATATCGGAGGATTTTAAACAGATGTTAATAGCTCCTATTTCTGATGTGGAGATAGAAAGAGCTATTGACTCATTTAAAATAGACAAAGCACCTGGCCCAGATGGGTTCACACCTCTTTTTTTTAAGATGTTCAAGCATAATGTGATACCACTACTGAACCAACTCTTTGCCTTTTGGTATGAGCAAGGGATTAGGGATAAGACACTTTTTGAGGCTAGGATAATTTTACTGCCTAAACCTGGTAAATCCTCAGAGTTGGTGGGTAATTTTAGGCCAATATCTCTATTAAACTTAGATGTAAAAATTTTCACCAAGATCTTGGCTAATAGGCTAAAATCGGTATGGATCGAGCTGTTGAGTCCTGAACAGGCTGGATTTGTGGTGGGCCGTTCTTCAGCAGACCATTTCAGGAAGTTGTTTTATTTAATTTCTGCATCTGCGAACCCGGGTATGGAAGCATCCCTGGTTTCGATAGACGCAGAAAAAGCATTCGACAGAGTTGAGTGGGCTTTTATGTTTGCAACTTTAGCTAAATTCGGTATTCCGGAAAGATTTATACACTATATTCGGATCCTTTATTCGTGTCCGACTGCTAGAGTTCAATGCAACAATTTAATTTCAGCTGCTTTTCCTTTATTGAGAGGTACTCGACAAGGTTGTCCTCTATCACCATATTTATTTAATTTGTACATTGAACCCCTAATAAGAACTATTAAAATGGATCAGTTAATCCAAGGGATCTGTATAGGAGACTCGGAATTTAAGCTGTCAGTATTTGCGGATGATCTATTGCTGCATGTCCGGAATACGACATCCTCGCTCCCTCAACTGCTCAAAATAATTTCCATTTTTAGTGAATTCTCTGGATATAAATTAAATAAGGGTAAAACAACAGTGTATTCACTCTCACCTTATCTCCAGAAAAGTTGGTGCCTTTCTTTGGAATTACATTGGCAAACAAAGTCCTTATCTTATCTGGGTATCCAGATCTCGAGAGACCTGGAGGAAATGGCAAATTTAAACTTTAAACCCTTACACAAGTCTATAAAGGAGGACTTGGAGAGGTGGTCGAAACTTCCGTTGACCTTCTCGGGGAGAGTTAACACAATTAAAATGGTGATTCTACCTAAAATTTTCTACCCTCTCTTCAATTTGAATGTGTACCTCCCTAGGTCCTTCTTTAGACCTTTTTATAAACACTGCTCAGACTTCTTGCGGAGAGGTAGACCCCCTCGTAGGGCCTATTTCAAGCTTTGTCGTCAACATAAATTAGGGGGTCTCCAATTACCCAATTTTTATACTTACTATTACAGTTCATGCAGCAAGGGCAACTCTGTGGGTTTGTGACACTGAAGTCTCTTCCCCCGGACTTGTTCTTGATCGAGCATTTTCTAGGGAGGTTAAATTGGATTTGGAATCATTTTTATACATTTCGTGGTCTAAGGTTCCCAGGGTGGTCAGGAATACCCCATTGGGATGGGACATCAAGGCTATGCACCAGCTTTATTCAGAGATTAAAATCTCTCATTTATATGACTTGTCTCCACCCTATTGAAGAATCCCATTTTTAATTGGCAACCGACCCATCAAAAGTTTTTACCGATCTCTCCTTCAAACTTCAGTTACGGATTTTATTGGTAACTCCATGCTTCCGCTTTCGGTTTTGATTGTAAAGTTTGGGGTGAAACCTCAGTCCTTATTGCGAATGATTCAAATCCAAAGTAGCATTAGGTCTTTTCTTATGAAAGGCAAATGCTCTGAGGAGACAGGGACCCTACTTAGAAAGTTGAGCGAGCTTGCATTATCTGGTAAAGCTATTTCTAAAATTCATAAGTATATTTTAGCAAGATTAGATTCCAACCTATCTCCTGCTCCCCCTTACTGGAAAGTTAACATGTCTTTGAGATGGACAGAGACGATATGGGAGAAAATTTGGGTCGATATTTACTCTTGCATTAAACAAGATAGGTTGAGAGATATCCAGTTCAAATTGCTGCATAATCTTTATTTCTCCCCTGCAAAACTTTCTCGGTTAAATAGCCAGTGTTCCCCGGTTTGCAAGGACTGTAGAGACCCCTTAGCTACTACTTTTCATAGAATTTGGTCTTGCCCTAAAGTAACCAAGCTATGGCTTTCGGTCAAACATTGGATAAGTCCGTATTGTGATTTATCGGCCTTTTTTAATCCAGAAGTTTGTATATTTGGGATGTATGCCCATATTCCACATAACATTCAAAAGTGCCAAATGGCATTGGTAGCTTCAGTTACCAAGCTTCTAATTTTGCGTCATTGGCGGGATGACTGGGTCCCCTCATTTAAAGAATGGTGGATGAATTCCTGAATGCATTAAATGCAGAAAGGTCAGTGTTATCACTTTTAATGCATCGGATAAATTTCAAAAGTGTTGGGGTAGTTTTTTTCAGAGTCTCAAGGATAGATATGGTTATTAATGGAAGGGGATTTTTCCTTATGATTTTTTCACCGCCTCTTTTTTTTATCTTCTCCTTCCTCTTATCATTTCCTTTTCCTACTATTCTTTCTATCTCTTTCTTCCTATTTTCATCCCGTTAGTCCTTTACCTCCTTTTGCTATTTTCTTTATTCATTTTGCTATTTTCTTTATTCATTGTACTATTGTTCTCATTTTCTTTCTTCAGTACTTGGAAGCCTGAGGTAATTTGGATTTTTGTGTCTCTCCTCTCCCTTACTGTGTAGATTGCTAGCTAATAGTAATATTACATTTCATTTTACGGCGAATATGCCATAGATTTGTAGTTTACACATATGGGATAACTGCTAGGGGGGAGGTGGGTTAGGAGAATGGGGGTTTTTATTTTGTTTTGGTCTTTGTACTTTGGTTATGCATTTTGTATGTTGTACGTTTCATGTTATATTGTATATTTTACAATAAAATAAAGTTATTTGCAAAAAAAAAAAACATGTTTATAAAAGGTAATGGGCATATAAACTGTACAAACCAAATGTCAGAAAAGGAACAACAACAGCATCAACAAACGGGGAAGAAGGGGAACAGGGACAGGAAGGAGGACAGCAAATGGACAGAAACAGGGGACAGGTTAGGGTAACTATCTACACGGGATGTCCCCCAGAAAGTGGCAGGGGGACACTAGTGGCACCGTGCCCTGCCATGCAGCACCCTGGCATGGATCAGAAGGCGCAGCATGATGCCCCGCAGGTCAGCTGACAGGTGCTGAACAGTCCATGAGAGATGGTGCAGGGCCATCTGGATGACCACATGGATCTTCTGGTCCACATCTACTGGCGCAGCAGCACCACCACCACCACCTGGAACAATATGTTGAGCCAGAACACCTACAACAAATGACAGAAGGAACACACCCTGGGGGTCAGAATGTGGAACACAACCCCACCCACCACCAACCGCACAGAACCAGAAAGACTGCAATCATGGAAAGTAGCACTCACTCACCCGCCCCCCTGGCTGGGCCCCAGGCCTGGCACCCATATATTGCCGATGAAGCTCCTCAGCTGTGTCCACGGCCTGCTGCCTGGCCCCTGGTCCTGCAAAACACAGCAAACAACACCATGAGCAAACGCTGCCACTGTGCAGGAGGCAGTGCCCCAGCCCCCTCCTGCTGGCACGTGGCCATGCAGCAGACAGTGATGCCACACACAGCCATGCCCTGTCCCCCCCGCACCAGGACAATGCAGCACAGGAGCACCATGAGGGCAGTGATATACACACCCAGCATGTGCCACACAAGGATACAGCTGAAGAACACCTACCTGGATGTGGCAGTGCACCCCTGCACGCACGGTGCCACAGCTGCACAGGACACTCTGGGCCCTGCCTCTGGAGGTCACCATAGCGATGCCTGAACTACTCCCCGCTGTGCGGCATCCCAGTACGGCACACAATCAGCAATGCAGTGGAAGCCCACACCTGGGCCCTGGGCACATGGAGGTCCTCCTGTCCAAACAGGCACCCCCTCCACAGCCATGACCTGTGCTACAAGATGTAACAGCTCCACCTGTGACCAGGTCATCGTCCTAGGCACCATTTTTCCAGCCCTAGGCATCTTACACTGTGATCAGACAGTGGCAAGGTGCAAACAGGAAATGCGCCATCTAGCGAATGTTTTGCATGGCATGAAACTGTGAGGCATGTGCAGCACAGCACGCAGTGAAAGTGAAGCATGAATGGCCATTGGTGACAAGCCGGCGCATGCGCACACCATCATGCAATGGCATGTTTGGCCAGGACACAGTCGTGCATGTGTGTTGCGTGTGCGGGTGCCATGTTGTGCACGGCATGCACCATGAATGTGTACAGTGCATAGTACATGATTTGTGGGGCGGGCTGGATCAGTGCTGCATGGACAGTGCATTGTGGGACATACTGCATGATATGGCATACGGCACTGTGATTGTCAGGCGTGCAATGGCGCAACCGGACAGCGGCAGAACGGCGCATCATGGGAGATGCACTGCATCACTCGGACACCGTGCATGCATGATTAATGTGCCATGTAGAATGCCCGAAGTCATGCAGATGCACCAACCAAGCCATGCATGCACTGAGAATGCGCTGTATGGTCATTGGCACATCACACAGATGCTCCTTGCAAAGTGAGATTAGCTGGGAGCAATTATGCTATTCAGAAAGAATGCACCCCAAACAGCCTCATCAACCATGCATGGGCAACTCAGCTGATTAGCATCTCATTAACAGGTGCTCAGGCCTCATTTGCATGTCCTGAGCCATAAATGCTCCCAATTTAGCAGGCTGAGTCCAGGACACTGAGAGGAGTCAGTGCCTATAGGGTGAGTACACTACCATGTTTACAGGGCTAAAGCACACACTGGTGTGCCTGCATCGCAGCATGCAGAACAGGTGGAACCCCTGTACACCACATGTGGGACCAGACATCCATCAAGTGGCATCCACGGCGAACTGTGTTGTACTACAGCAGGGATGTATCCATGGGTCGACAATGGACTGGTCCCTGTCATGTCCACAGTGGATGACTGGGTCACTGGGACTCACACAGCATAGCACGTATGAAGCACCATTGCCAATCTGTGGTGTGGATGGCAGTGCACCGAGGTGGTGAAATGCGGGACAGGGAGGGGATGAGACATTTACAGAGGACCACACAATGTACACAGGGACACAGGGATGGGATGGGATGTATATGGCTGGGGGTGGCCTGCACTGTGAGGTGGATGCAGCACCATGCCACAGGTAGGTATGATGCACAGAGTGGCACCCGTACAGGCACAGTGTCACCACTGCCAGCATGCACAGTGCTGTGGCCCTAACAGTGCATGCCACCACATGGCAGTCCCCCTCCAGCCTGCAGCCGTCACAGGGGTGGCACCCAGGTATGATGTGGCACCATAGTGGTGGCACACACACTGCAGGGGCACTGGGACATGCCCACGGCAGATGGGACGGTGTCACACACTCTGTGGCAGCTACACAGTACCCCCACTGTGGCCCGGGTGCTGTGAGTGGCACGTGCGATGTCCCACATGGACCACATACCATGGTGCATGTCCACCTGTGCTCGGCTGCCTACACGTGGACCATGGCACAGGCCACCAGCAACACAGATCATGGTGAGGCTACAGACAGTGGGAGATGGGTGCAGGTCCATGTGTACACATGGGCGGGTCTGACACCAGGATGCTTCTTCCCACAGTGTTCCACATGTCTGAGGAGGCAGGTGCCACCACCAGGCGGCGACCAAACTTCACGAAGGATGAGGAGAGGGCACTCATCGAGGCATACCACCTATGCCTGGATGTACTCACCAGCAGGGGAGACAGCTGGACGGCATGTGCAGAGGGCTGGGAGGAGGTGGCCCAGTATGTGAACGTGGTGGCATCATTCAACCCACAGTGCAGGAGTGCTGTAAACATTGGAATGATGGCCGAAGAATGACCAAGGAGAGAGTGTCCAGCATCCAGGCATCCTTGCTGTGGACAGGGGGAGGACTCAGCTCGGTGGCACAGCTCAGCCCCAACAAGGCCCTCCTGGCCACCAGTGTGTCGGGGATGGCCGTGCATGGTGTCCCAGGAGGTGGCTTCCAGACAGGGGGGGCAGCCCGTCGCAGCATGGTGAGTAGCTGTGCATACTGTCCAGGCCCTGCCATGGACAGGTGTGCATACCCGGCAGTGTGTTGCTGACTGTGCTGTGTGTCATGTGCATCCTGTGCATTAATCATATTTTCCTTTCTCTCTTCCACAACTCCATCGCGACTCCAGGGTGCCTCCATTGCTGACTGTGCAGCCCTTATGGGCGATGATGCGGGCCCACCCCAAGGGGCTGATGACACTAATGTGAGTGTGTCCACACCTGCAACGTCCATGCTCCGTGCACCGGCGGTCACAGTCCCTGCAGCAGACGGCCCTGTGGACCCCTCCACCAGCACTGGCAGTACTGATGGTGGGTACATCGCATGGCTGGGGGGCCTGGCTGGGTTATCTGATGCTCACCCAGATGAGGCGGTGGACATAGCGGATGCACTCATCATGCTCTACAGTGGCATGCAGGGTGAGGGCATTGGCACCAACGCATGTTCCACTGTCAGCAGCACCACTGCCATGACCGACGGCAGTGCACATGACGCGGGGATGCCTGTGCACAGGACCCTGGGTGCCAATGGCGTTCCCACCATGCTGGACACTGGTGCAGCAGCGGCACAGCTGCCTGGGGCTGTGTGTGCCATTCCTCCTGCACCGCAGCCCAGTGCAGTGCTGGTGGCTTCGGTGGCATTCAGGCAGGGTGCCAGTGTGCATGCACCCCCCACAGTGGGCCCGATGGATGACATACATGGACAGCAAGTGGCTGTGCCCAGCCCAGACAAGCACACAGCACAGCCTGACAGGGTGCATCCACCGCCGGGTGGATGACCCTGGTGAGGCCGACCCATCTCCAGTACGTCGGCACCGCCACCATGCCGCATCATCTGCCGATGACATGGGTGCCGACCTTGACCTGTTACGGGCAACTGTGGACAGTCAGAAGGCACTCTTGCTGGAGTTCTGGAGCCACAGGGCCATCATGGTCCAGGAGCATGAGTCCGCGGTGGCATGAAACCTAGAAACATAGACTTTGATGGCAGATAAGGAGCGCTTGGCCCATCTAGTCTGCCCATTTCCCTACCTACAGGATAGGCCACAGATTCTAGTTAACCAACAGCCTATTTCTTTCTACCCCTTACAAGAATTGCCTTATGTCTGTCCCATGCATTCTTGAATTATCCCACAGTTTTAGACCCCACAACCTCCTCAGGAAGGCTGTTCCATGCATCCACTACCCTCTCTGTGAAATAATACTTCCTCACATTGCCCATGAACCACTCCCCCATCTTTAAATTGTGTCCCCTTGTTCTTGCACATCCTTTTCTGAAAGATGCTACCCTCTTGGACTTTGTTGATTCCACTGAGGTACTTAAAAGTTTCTATCATGTCCCCCTTCTCCCTTCTTTCCTCAAGGGTATACATATTAAGCTCCTTTAGTCTCTCCTCATACGGCTTCTTTTGTAGACCCTGCACCATTTTAGTTGCCCTCCTCTAGACTGCCTCTCTCCTGTCTATGTTCTTGCGGAGATGGGGTCTCCAGAACTGGATGCAGTACTCCAGATGGGGTCTCATCAACTGTCTGTACAAAGGGATAACAACTTCCTATTTTCTGCTGCTGATGCCTCTCCCTATGCATCCCAGTATACCCCCAGCCCTCCCTACTGCCTTCTCACATTGCTTGCTAACCTTAAGGTCATCTGATATGATTACCCCCAGGTCTCTTTCCTTTTTTGTTGTTGTTACTACCTCCCCCCCATTGTGTATTCTTCCCCTGGGTTCTTGTTTCCCGGGTGCATTATTTTGCACTTCTTTGCTTTGAATCGTAGCTGCCATACTTTTGTCCATTCCTCCAACCTTGCCAAGTCCCTTCTCATCCTTTCCACGCCTCCTTGTGTATCAACCCTGTTTCAGATATTTGTGTCATCTGCAAAGAGGCATACTTCTCCTTCCAGTCCCTCTGCAATGTCACTTATGAAGACATTAAAAAGGACTGGACCCAATACTGAACCCTGCGGTACCCCACTAGTAACCCCTCTTTCTTCAGAGTGGACTCTATTTACAATTACCTTCTGTGTCCTGTTGTCCAGCCAATTTTTTACCCAGACTACCACCCTGGGACCCACTCCCAGGCTGATTAATTTGACTATTAATCTTTTGTGTGGGACTGTGTCAAATGCCTTGCTAATGTCTAGGTAGGCCATGTCCACAGCCCCTCCCTGGTCTACTACTTTGGTCACCCAGTCAAAGAAATCTATTAGATTCATCTGATATGACCTTGGCATGCTCAGATGCTGGCTGAGAGATGCCTCATGCAGGTGGGCATGACCGCAGCCATGGAGCAGATCGTGGCTGCTGCAGAGGCAGCAGCTGCATCCATAGCATGCTGTGGACAACATGCATCCAGCCGAATGCCCAGCAGCACATCCCAGACACCCTGAAGGTGGGGCCAGGTGGGCCCCCTGCTGCTGACCCCATCACCACTGGCATCCACTCCCACCAGCCATGGCTTGGCTGGTGGGCATCGGACTGCCACCCCACTGAGCACCCATTCACAGTCTCAGTGCAGCACCCCTGAGGGGTCCCTGGGGACACCCCCTCAGACCAGTGGTGGTACGCCTATCACCAGTGGCCATGGCAGAAACTGCCAGCGTGTCCGTGGTGGTGGTGGGGTAGCCCTGTGATGTCCATGCCCAGGGGCCTGTGGTGGCAGGTGGCATGCCCCTGCATACCGGATGCCCTGTGGGTTGTGCCAGTGCTGCTGTGTGTGGCAGTCACCAGTCACACGGTTGCCCTGGCACCCCCCTGTGCTGCCTGTGCAGGTTGTCTGGTATGTTTGTGTGTACCGCTGTCATGCCATGTGTCATGGGAATGATGAGTGCATTACGATGCCTGCAGTGACTGTGTGATTGCAGCAGTGCACGCTGACCTGTGACAGTTTTAATATGGCCTGTGTGGTTCTGGGGTGGAGCATGCATGGTGCCTGTGTGTGAGTGTGTATGTCCCCCACCGTGTGCATGTGCCTGTGTGTGCACCCCTGTGTGGTATACGGTGCCCGCCATTCAACCGTCATGCTGTCCCTAAACTGTAGTGATCACACTTGCACATGTACCAACCAGCGTACTCACCTTCATGTCCCGAGGTGTTCCTCCACCACTCGTGTGCGGTATGCCTGTGCCCTAGCTGCCAGCCTGGGATCCCTGCACCCATGTCTGCCTTCTTCTCCATGGCCCCCAGGGTGTGCCCTGGCCGTGCCCTTCACTTCCCCCCTCCTTCACCCCGGAACATGTCACACTCACTGGCCTCAGCAGGTATCCCATAGTCATGGGTCATGTTGTGTAGCATACAACAGACCAGGAATATACCACAGGCCTTCTCAGGGCTGTACTATAGGGCACCACCTAGCTGACACAGGCACCAGAAATGCATCTTCAGCATACCGAAGACACGCTGGATGATGGTGCGTGTCACAATGTGTGCCTCATTGTAGCATTCTTCTGCCACTGTTCTGGGTCGTTGGATGGGTGTGAGGAGCCAGGACCGCAATGGGTATGCAGTGTCACCTGTGGGGGTAGACGTGTCTCCATTAGCATATGGTGTTACTCGGTGGCATGTGCCCTGACCCTGTCCTGCCCTCTGTGTTGTCTGCCCCTGTTCTGCTCCCCCATCCATGCAGCCACATGCCTGGCGGTCCTGCATCCCTGCCTCGGCTGCCCCTGCCTGCCCCCATCCATCATGTGGTGCACATCGGTCGTGTGCCACCCTGCATCTGCCTATGCACTCTTCCACACCCTTGCTGTCCCAGTGCCCTTATGCCTGTGAATGCCCACCCACAGCCCACCCCATGTGTCCCAGACATGGTGCCACCCTGTGCTGCTGGCACTCAGTCTCATGTACCTAACAGGTGTCCACTTTGGATGTCTCTGGCCTCAAACCTCATGAACAGTGCTGACTGGTGCCATATGTATGCATCATGTGTGCTCCCAGGGTGTGTGGCACAGACATTGGTGATGCGTCCTGTGTCATCACACACCACCTGGCAGTTCATAGAATGGTACCCCTTTCAATTCATGTATGTGATGCCCTCCTCACCAGGTGGTGCACGGATTGCCACATGGGTGCAGTCAATGGCCCCATGACACCTGGCATGCGTGCCACCCTGTGGAACCCCTGAATGGCTTCTGATCACTCTGCCTGTGTGCTGGGGAATTTGATGTATTCTGAAGCATGTGGCAGCAGTGCAGTGAGGACTGTGTGAGGAGTCAGGAAGTTGAGACCTGTAGTATGCTAGTGGTGTCCCCAGTAGGCCTCTGGAAGGTTCCCGTGGTGAGCAGGCACATGACCGTTGTCACCTTGGTCTCCACCAAGATGGCATGACTTCATGCGGTGGGTGCCTGCATCACATCATGGCACAGGTCACATAGCTGCCTCAGTATGGCCCTGGTGAAGCGGTATCGGCCAACTGTCTCCACCTCTGTCAGCTGCTCGAAGGACAGCTGGGCATGGTACTGCCGTGGGGCTGTCCGCCTATGGTTCCTTCCAGCGCCCTGCCTCCTCCTCCTCCTCCTCATTAGGACACCAGCAATGGCAACTGATGCCGGATTCATCCCCTCTGTCGCTGTGGCACTCTGGTGTAGCTTGCTGCCTGGTGTTGTTGCTGGCAGTGTACCAGCCTGTGCCTCTCCCTTTGTCTGGTTCCACTTCCCCTCTGACTATGGCTGTGTGCTGCTGTTGTCGTTCCATTAACGGCCTGCTGGTGTGCTGGACTTAAGTCTCCTTCTTTTGTACTTATCTTTCTTTGGTGCATCTTGGTTTTGCACTGGATTTGCCCCATTGATGCGCCCTGGTTGTGCTCTGTGAATCGGGATGCGCTGTGTATGCATGGGTACTTCCCCTGTATATGCACCGCATGTCATTATATTGTGTCTATGGCACATGTCTTTCAGGGCAGGGCATCTCATTTGCACTGGTGCTTTCTCCCTGTTCCTGAATCAGCCTCCGGTGCATTTCTGGCTTGTGAATTCTGCCCGTTGAATTTATAATTAACAACTGTGAAAACGTGCACAATGAATGTCAAACAGAATGATGGAGTGGTGGCAGCCTGACTGGTTGTGTAGGGAAGCTTGAAAACCAACAGTACTGCATAGATGCGGTGGCATTTATAGTGGCGGCTTGTGGTGGGGAAGTGCGGGATAGTGCACTCATAAAGGGAGTCGGTGAGAGTCAGTGGAGTGTGGTGGAATCAAGGGCCTTTGTTGGTATGTGGCTGCAAAAAGCAGATAAAAATATGGGGTCTAAGTATGTGGTTATGGGGAGGGTCATATTACTTATGGGAGGGTTATGTGTTTGTGATGGGGCAATGCTACTGATTGGTAAACAACATGAGGCCTATATTTATGGTCCCAAAGATTTTATTATGTCTAGTTGGTTACTCCAAGATAGGGAATTAGTGGAGTTTAGTTTGTTGCTGCACAGTCAAATGTTTTCTATCCATGCCTGTGATTGTAAAAGGGTTCATAGAATTGTATTTTTATAGTCATGTATTTCATAAGACATGTTTACAGGAATTGAAGTTAGCCTTATTGTTACTGCAAGCAGGTGATATTGAGAGACATCCTGGACTGGAAAATAATGGTATTTCCGGGGGTGTTTTTGTTAATGGTCCAGCTCATGTTTGTTCAAATTCTCATGCTTTCAGGATTTTGCATATCAACACAAGGAGTCTACTCCCTAAGTTAGCCAAATTGGAGTATATTGCATCCATTTATAAGCCACACCTGTTAGCTGTAACAGAAACCTGGTTAAAGCCAGCAATATCTGATAATTCCTGTAGTGTTGCTGGGTATAATGTTCTGAGAGCAAATAGGAAAGGGAAAAAGAAAGGGGGTGGAGTAGCTGTTTATTATAAGGATACTTTACATACAATTATTGTCAAATCAAGTTGTGAAGGTTCATCTGAAACTGAGTGGCTACTACTTTGAGTTTTGCTGGGTGGTGCTAAGCAGCTTATTGTTGGATGTCTATACACTCCACTGAGTTATGATCAAGCAAGCAATGACACATGACGAGGTGTGGGTTATCTCCTGATAAGAGCACAGCCAGGTGTGTTATGAGGCACAGGGCGCTTGTGCCGAGTCCCTTATGCACCTGGGTGTGTTCTTATCAGGAGATAACCCACACCTCAGAGCGTGTTATTGTGCTTATAAAATGGGCCTCCCAACTAAGTATTTAATGGGTACTAAGTATTTAATGGGTACAAACAAAAAAGTAAAAAATATAAAAAAAGAGATTTCATTACCCTAGATAGTAAAAAAATAATCCCCTTATTAAGTTACAGTTTAAAGTGTTTCATTGGTAGTACAGTGTCCCTGTGTATTCCTGAGATAAGCTATCAAAGTTCTTTTTACTTTTTTAGATCTGCCTCTCACATTTTTTTTGGTAGTTTTCCCTGTGTAAATGGTTTGAGCAGTCGTTTCCTTGACACTGAATAAGCAGTGTCACTGACAGCTGTGACCATGTCTGCTGATATCGTTGTGTCTGAGTCCCCCCATGCTCCCATCCCCTGCCCATAGATAGAGTCAGAAATAAAGAGAGTCAAAAAGAGAGAGTGCTTATTCTGTTCACTTTTTGTATGGATTTTGTTTTAACAAAGGCAGTGAACTCACCAGCAGTATCGGGAGTGAGCATGTCCTTTACCAGCCGCCGTAGGCAGTGGTTACCTCCTTTATGGGTCTGAAATTACTGTGGTATTGCACTGTGCCATGGGAAAGAAAGTTATCGATTAAGAAGAAGGAGACAAAGAAAGTTATTGATTGCCATAAAGAGGAATATGGAGGACTGCACACAAAGAGAGGGGCTATTGCACACAGGTTAGGACACACAAAAAAACCTGTTGAATGTTTAGTAAGAGTCGTTGACCGAGACGGTCGCTGAAGTGAGTTGAGCCCTCCCTCTTCGAGGTTTATTTATTTTTATGTGTGGTTTTCTTTTTCCATTTTTACTGCTTGTTTTCAAAAGGGGATAGATTCGTTCATAAGATTAGACAATGGCTGATGGAGCCGAACGCTGAACAGTTACTTCCTGTTCTGCAGCGAAGTTTGAAGATTAGGATCGGCACTGTGGACAGCATAGAACCTCTAGTTATATGGTGGTGAGATTTTCCCATATAATTCATTTTGCTATGGTATCTTTATGAAAAGGGGACGTGAGACATCTTTTTTACATTTTTGAGCTGATAGCAGAGTGAGCCGACCACTGAGGAGCGACTTGTAGTTTTGCTGTTGGCTTAGGAGAGTGCGGTTTTGTTTTGGAATGATTAGTGCTCTCTTCTGAGAGACTTTGGGTAAGGGTTATGGATGCACATTGATATTTTGCTGTTGTTGGGTCACTTCAGGAAGCTTAGTGCCAGCTGGCATCATTACCGGCTGATAAGGACATAGCTGAAGAGTCGTTTCAGCCAATCAGATTGTTGGATTTTATTTGCCCATTTTATAAACTGGATTAAAAAATATCTGATTACAAATACCCCTTATTTTCAACAACATGATTTTGTTTTAGTGGGAGATATAAATTTTAATTGGAATTTAAAGTCTGAAATGGAACTTGAATCCTTGTTTGCTTCTTTTGATCTATCTCAGTACATTACTAAGCTAACTCATTTAAACTCCCATACATTAAATCATTCAGTTTTAGATTGGATTGTAACAAACAGTAAGGATCATCTAACAGCATTAGACATTTTACCTGATGCAGTTAGTGATCATATGGCTATATTTGCGGTTCTAAATTTCTGTCATAAAAGCCCCCAACATTTGGTTCAAGCTCATTCCTTCAAAAATATTAAGTTTGGCATCCTATATGGCCATTTATCTCAGATTGATTGTTCTTATTTAGATAGTATTCCAGATAGTGATCTTGCAATGGATTTTTTTTTTTATAATCAGCTTCTCCCAATTCAGGATCATTTGTTCCCCGTTAGGAAACCTGATACTTAGAGGAGCCCCCAAATTGTGATTTACTCCCACAATTAGAGATCTGATTAGGGAATGTAATGACTTGTGGGAGTCTTATAAGTGGAATCCATCACTACATCTCCATAATCAGTATTGTAGTATTAGGAATAGGGTTTTTGAATTAGTGCAAAAAACAAAAAAAGGATTTTTTTTTTAAATCCAGAGAAATTGGGCAAACCCCCAAATATTTTGAGAAAATATAAATGCTTTGATTTCCCCAAAATTAGCATCTAATATTTGTAGTTTGTTAGTAGATAATGTTGATATTACCAATGCTGTTGACATTGCCAACTTACTTAACCAGAAATTCTCAGATTTATCTAAATATAGAGCTACTGGAATTCAAATGAGTAGTGAGGAAGTTCAATGTGATCCCAGGTTGGCTGGTAGGCCATCCTTTAGTTTTAGGAAGATTACTGAGGAAAACATGCTGCAGTTGTTAGTCTTCCTAATAAATACAGCAACTGCAGGGGCGGGTTGGATGGTAGATTTTTGCGGCTTGTAGTTCAATACATAGTCAAACCCCTATGTTTTCTTTTTAATTTTTCTTTAGAGTATTGTCAATTTCCATGTGATTGGAAGTTGGCAAAAGTTGCGCCTATTCCAAAAAAAGCAAAAGCAGTTTCACTTGATGATTTTAGGCCAATCTCAATTCTTAGTCCCCTGAGCAAGATGTTAGAGAGAGTAGTGGTAAAGCAAATAAATGATTATCTTACTTTAAATGGGTTACTTTCACAAGAATGGTACTGGTGCAGCCTTGGTCATGATCACAAACGCTGCCTTAAGAGGCTTTGATTAAGGTCATATGACTGGGGCACTGTTTCTGGACCTGACCAAGGCTTTTGATGTATTAAAACATGAGTTAATTTGTCAGAAATTAAAAGTACTGGGTTTTTCTGTAACAGCTGTAACTTTGCTAAGAGATTATTTAACTAATAGTTCACAATGTGTTAGTATTGGTTCTAATATCTCAGATGTATCTTTGATTGGTTATGGATTCCCTCAGGGGTCCATTTTGAGCCCCTTAATGTTTTTTTTTTATTTTTGTAAATGAACTTCCCGCTGTTAGTAGAAAATGTGAAACCATTTTATACAAAGATGATCTGATTATCTGTTTGCTGGGTAAATCTATTGAGGAAGTGTCTGTTACTTTGAGTTATGATTTTGGAAATGTTTGTTCTTGGTTTTTGAGTAATTCACTAGTTTTGAACTCTGTAAAAATGAAACCTATGGTCTTTGGAATAAGGGAAATTCTTAGTAATAACCCAACAATATGTTTGACTGATCTAAAGGGATTGGCTATAAACCAGGTTTATCTTTTCAAGTATCTTTGTGTTCTGTTTGGCCCTGGCTTGACCTTTTCATCTCAAGTCCAGATAGTAACTCATACCATAAATCAAAGGTTAGGTCTGTTATATAAATACAAGGATTATTTTTCTTTTGAAGTTAGAAAGTCTATAGTAGCAGGTTCGATACTAGCACTTTATGATTATGTTTCTCAAATTTACTTGGGGTTGGGTAGTAGGGAACTACAATCCTTGAAGGTTGCTTATAATAACATCTGCCAATTCGTTCTTTGGAATCTTTTCGAACCCATCATTGTGTCTTGTATTCTAGATTGGGGTAGATGACTCCCATGGCTAGAACTGGATATTTTTTTGGCTGTATAATTTTTAAAAGTGTTTTTCTTGGACTTCAATTCCCACTTTATTGTTGTTAAACATTTTTTTATTTTGCTGTCCTTAGGCAGAACACACACACAAAGGCAGAGTCTTACACATATAGATTCGACAGATACCGCAACATAAGGTATGGCCAGTTGATACAATTGACAAAACATTCTGTCAGTTAGCTACAACCTTGCAGGGTATAACTTAACATATTCTCCCTATTACAGACCAGGTAGCCAGAGGATGATTAAACTAATGAAATGTCGCTTCCCTCCAAACGGAGAGGAGCCTAAAGCAGTATAAGTAGATTACACAATAGAGAAGGATGTAACAAAAAGAGGTCAGTAATATTTGGTTACTCTACCAAGGGTATGTCCTATTCCCATGCAGATTGTAATATCAACTATATACAGCTATGGCAATCTTTCCTTTTTTTTTATTTCAAAAAATACAGATAAGAGCAGGATGGAGAAGGGGAGAAAGGGGAAGACTTACAGAAAAGGAACTATCCAAACCTTTATACTGAAGGGGAGGAGTCTAGGGAGTGGAGCTGGAAGAAGTATTGTGGCAGTACTTGGACCTTAAATAAGGTTGCCAACATTGGTCATACTGGGTTAGGGAGCCTTGGGCAAAGCTGGAGATCCTCTCAAATGTGGCCCCTTGGGCTAAAGCCAAAAGGAACTGATGGAAAGTAGGAATATCAGGGGTTCTCCATCTCATCAATATAAGTCTTTTGGCCAATGCCCGGCCATAGTGATTCATTGTGCCACAGGACTGCACTTGGGCATCTCAGGACTGCCGCAACCAAGAAGGAGTAGGGCGGGACATGGGACAATATCAGGGAATAGTTGTTGACACATGTCCTGAATGGCTTGCCAGAACTGTTGAAGGTTGGGACAGTCCTAGAGTATATGAAACAGATGAGCCCCCTGGTTGCCACATCTCCAGCAGGCATCAGCCGGGATAAGTCCCATCTTAACTACTTTCACCGGGTCTCTATACCATCTCTGGAGGGTCTTATTTATGATAAGTCTTGTACACCCGTCCCAGCAAGCCAAATGGATACGTGCCCACCCATGCTCCCATTGTTGTTCTGAGAACGAGATCTGTAGCTCTTTTTCCAATTCTCACTTTATAATTTGATTAGTTTGCAAAGTGTTCCCCCTAGTTTAGGTTCTTCAGATTGTATTACACTGGTCATTGTACTGTTCAAATTGAAAATTGTATCTTGTGACTTTTCTATTGCTGGTCCACACTTTTGGGAAGCACTTCCTTTAAATATTTATCAGGTTGCATCAATTGCTGGTTTTAAGAAAAAATTTAAAGCATTTTCTTGTTGAAATATTCATGTGAATGTTTTATTTGGTCATTGCTATTGTGTATTATATTGTATTGTATTGTTAATGTTGTTCATCTTGTTTTTGTGATTTCTGTGTTCTGGGTTGGACCTAAAAAGGGGCAATGGTCCAGTGCCCTTTACCCGGTTAACAATTAAATAAATAAAATAAAAATTAAAAGAGCACAAAATGTCTCATCAATGGGCACCACTCATCATGGCCTAGAGTCTGCCAGTAACAGGACAACCACTCAATATGCACCAATTGAAAGATGAAGAATAATAGAAGTTGATTTATTTGCAGGGCACTTAATCTGTGAGAATTGTTCTGAAGTTCTGAGTCTTTATAATATAGAGCAAGAGACAAAACATAGACTAGGCAGCATTTTTACATAAAGTGTAATGACTGTGTTATTTTGAACAGTGTACCAACTAGTAAAATGCAAAGAAAAGAAGGATCAAATTGAGGAAGTGGCATTTTTGATATCAACACAAAGGCAGCAGCAGGTAATAATGTTGTACCCATCAGGCCCAGACTCACAAAAAATCAAAAAGGAAACACAAACATTTTTCGTAGCACTTTGTTTAGAACTGCAGTTCACAGACATATACAGTAGTGTACCACATTATCTGATTGTAATTTGGCTTAGGTCATGTCAGCAGTAACACCATCACTGCTGCCTCTAACCTCACTACAATCTGCATGACCCACATCCCAGGAAATGACCATGCAAGGAATAGCGCAGGTGTGGTAAGTGTTATTCACAACAGCAGTCATGCAAATGAACTCATTTGGAATGCAAGGCAATAGGACATTAGCATGCCCATTATGAGCTCATGAACAGTATAGACCTTTCAAGCTCAATCTCAAGGTTCATAGAAACAAAGAAGCATAGAAAGGTGACTGCAGAATTATACCAAAGGTCACCCATGCTGACATCACAAGCCCTCACTTGAAACATAGCCTTG
The DNA here is from genome assembly GCA_016271365.2 of Neoceratodus forsteri. Lineage (NCBI taxonomy): Eukaryota > Metazoa > Chordata > Ceratodontiformes > Ceratodontidae > Neoceratodus > Neoceratodus forsteri. The sequence goes on along the minus strand of CM028133.1, from coordinate 741,485,553 downwards.
CTGAGTATTGTTGCCCATACATTAGTCTCTGTATTTACCAACTTTATTTAATTTAATAACCTTTTATTTTTAGGGCACAGATAAAGGTCTGTATACATATGAGTAAATGTTGCAGCAATGGTTGTGATAGGAATATCCTGTCTTGTTCATCTTCATTGTTTATTTGCTTTGTCACAACTCTCCACTTTGATTACTAATTATAAGTCACAGGTGGTGCTTTTGACCTCTACTTCTACTGTTCAATCACCTTGCCTCATCCCAGTGATTCTATAGGCAGTTTAAGGCTTATGCATTCATTACACCAGTGTCATGCATAATCTGTTAATTGAAACAAATTAATTAATGTCAGTAGCAACAACCCATACAAGTGTAATTCAAGTAGTGGTATTTTACAAACCAATTTCATAACTTGCCATCGATGTAAACACAGTGAATGCATTACGGCGATTATAAAAACATTGTTGAATACTGTTGTGCATTAGTCAGCTGGTGGTTTGCCTACGTATGTATGATTAAACTTAAAGTAAGCAATAACTTATGATAGAGATTTAATGCACACATTGGTTGCATTGTGAGGCATGAGGTGAAGCTGAATGCCCTCACAGCACCAGAGGTGTGTATTAAATTCCCTTCAACCACATACCATGAAGTGGGTTATTGTGCTTATAGTTGGGTTATGTTTGAAAAAAATCAAAAATTCATTTTTTTTGCTATTTGAATATGGAAAATCTGAGTGTATCCTAGCGACTTGAAAAGTGGTCACCAGAACTTGTGCATATGTAATCTAGTTTATGGACATACAAATGTCAGAAATGATTTCTGACATTTGTATTTTCAGAAAATAAATAACATATGCATGAGTCTGTCTCTCTTCTCTCTCTCTCTCTCTCTCTCTCTCTCTCTCTCTCTCTCTCTCTCTCCCTCTCCACCCTCTCCCTCCCTCCAACAAGAAACCATTCAAATGTATGTGCAGGACTCCAAGTACATATCATGCTCAACAATTGTAATATGCAAGTAACTAAGAAAAAGTTCATATTTAGGTATCATAAAGTCACTTTGCTACTTTCTAAATCTTGAATCTCACTCACTTGCTGCCTCTCCTAAGAAAAATATTTTGAACCCTAAGTAAAATCTCACATCTGAACAATATCTTGCTTCTCTTCACAGATTTTCACAGCCTGTGTGCTACTCATTTCATTCAGTAAGTTCCTGTTTTATTTCAGTTTCATCACACTCCTGTGTTATTCACCTCAATTATATGGTTTCCTGCTTTACTTTCTTCTTTCCATTTTCATTGTATTTCTTATTTTCTTTGAGGGAGGTTCACCATCTTGAAAAATTTGTTGCACCCCCTGATTGACCGTAACATTTACAAACATGCTAAAATTGACTGTAACATTTACAAGCATGCTAAAATTGACCTCCATTGTAGAAATCCTGTTTATTTATAAAATTACTTAATGCTGTGTTGACTAGATTGTTTTCATACTAGTACACATTTTAAAATTGTGTCTTAATCTAATTAATGTGTTCTCTTATTTAACTGTTTGTAGGCATGCTACATTGTGGCTTAGATGAAATGCAAATTAAGGACTTCTTTGGCATATTGAATATTCCACCATTGGCACGAAGTACATAAAAGTGCATGAAAGAGAAATTGGTAAATCTATAGAGGAATTAGCTCTGGCAAGCTGTGTAGAAGCTCTTAAGAAAGAAGTAGGCAGTTTGTTAACTGTGAACTATATCAAATGTAAAGTGGACATCAAAACAGAATCTTCAAATGATGCACTTAGATTGGTTGCAAGTTATGATATGGGATGGCAAAAAAGGAGATCAGGACATACTTATAACTCTGTGCCCGGTCATGGTTCATTATTTGGTCATAATACAGGTATGTTATTTTCTGGGTGTAAAGATTGTTATTTAGTAACCCTTTGTAGTGAAACTAAATGTGTGTGTGTGTGTGTGTGTGTGTGTGTGTGTTGGAGGGGAATGGACACCACTTGAAAGTTTTTTATACAATATAATATATGTTTTGAATGCTTTTACAATAATAATCCCTCAGAGAGGGTGAAAATGATTTCTTCAGATATAAATCCAATTGTAGACATGAAAGGAAAGGTGTGACTCCCACTAGGATTTGAATCTAGGACCTCAGCAATCCGTGCTTTAGCTCTTAACCAACAGAGCTATGAGAGTTCAGCCAGTTAAGGCTCCTGAGTTTTCCCATGTGAATCACACATACATTCCTTTCTGGTGTTGCAATGAGCAACCAGAAAGTCATTTTATAGACTCAGTTAACTCCTCCTCCTCCTTCTATATTTCTCCCAAGTGCAGTATATGCCACTGTAAGGCAAATTTAGAAATCCAATAGTAGAAATGAAAGAAAAAGTGTGACTCTAACTGGGATTTGAACCCAGGACCTCAGCAATCTGTGTTTTAGCTCTTAACCAATCAAGCTGTGAGAGTTCATCCAATTAAGGCCCCTGAGTTTTCCCATGTGAATCACACATACATTTCTTTCTCATTTGCAATGACCAATCAGGAAATCTTTTTACACACTTAAATAACTCCTCCTCCTGTATCTCTCCCAAGTGCAGTATATGTCACTGCGAGGCAAATTTAGAAATCCAATTGTAGAAATGAAAGGAAAAGTGTGGCTTTCACTGGGAGTTTAACCCAGGACCTCAGCAATCCATGCTTTAGCTCTTAACCAACTGAGCTATGGGAGTTTAGCCAATTAAGGACCCTGAGTTTCCCATGTAAATCATACATACTTTCTTTTCTGGTATTGCAATAAGCAACCAAGAAGTCTTTTTGTAGACTCAAATAACTCCTCCTCCTATATCTCTCCCAAGTGCAGTATATGCCACTGCAAGGCAGATATAAATGTGAGAAGAGAAAGAGTAATGATCACATTATTAGGATCAAGAATGGCGGTGGTTGGGTAGATAAGAGGGCAGAGCAGGCAGAGGTTCTTAATGAATATTTCTGTTTAGTATTCACCAGGGAGATGGAAGCGTCCATACCTAATAGGAATGGTTGAGTGGAACTATGGGAGAGAAGGTTATGGAGGAGGAGAGCACATTGGGTAGGGTGAAGGAGGACCTTATGCCCATGAAATGGGATGTTGTCCTGTCCCTGTACAGGTCTCTGGTGGGGCCACACTTGAAGTACTGTATGTAGTACTGGCACCCCATCTTAAAAAAAGACATTAAGCTACTGGAAGTGGCACATCATAGGGCCATCAAAATGATTCTTAGATTGGGAGATAAACCTTATGAGGAGAGACTAAGATAGAGCAAAACATGTATTCCCTGAAGGATACAATGGAGAGAAGGGATATATCTGAGGCCTGCAAGTACCAGAAGGTCATGAACAGAGTAAATACCAAGAGTATTTTCCCGAGTAAAAGGTGGGAGGGAAACAATGGGGATCAGTTTCAGAATGGAAGGAGGTAGATTCCAGAATGAAAGGAAGAAGCACTATTTCACCACAAGTGTGGTTACAGGGTGGAATATGCTGCCAGTGGAGGTGTAATCATGGAAGTCAGTGAGCAGCTTTGAGAATGATGGCCCAAGTTTAATGGGTGGGTCCTAAATGTGAGTGAAAGAATCAGTAGGAAAAACAGATGGCGGGAGACAAGGGGAGGAAGGGCAGCTGCAGTCTAAAAGAATGAAATGCTTCACACTTGAGTAAACTAGACAGACTGTAATGCCTGCATCTCCTTGCAATTTTATATGTTTTTATGTTTGCATGTAATTAATTGTATATTTCTGCTGTCTTAGAATCAGTCATAGGTTATGGATAGAGAATCACAACATGCAGGTTTTTTTGAGATTGCAGAAAGGGAGAAGAAAGCACCCTCTGCCCATGATTGCAGACGAAACTGGGAGGAAAACAGTAAAGATATGGAAGCCAGTATACTGTAGCTGTTGAAGTATTAAAAAAAAACCAAAAAACAAGATACTGCAAACAGGCTGTAAATACAATAGTTATGGTTGATGACACCACAACTATCACACATCTGAAAAAAAGATTATGACAGTGATGCAGCAAAATGGAGTGACGTGAACCATGCTAAAAAATCTTTAACAAACATTTAGTATAATCTGTCACATAAACATAAAATATTAACAAATAATAAAAACTAAATAATAAATTATCTTAGAAAGTGTTATGCATATGTGCTGGCACAGAATAATGGAAATGTACAAAGTGTGGCATCTAGCTTGAGGAGATTTGTGTCTCACATTTATGGTGAATATGAGAATTGTGGTGACTGGTGTGGATTTTCAAAAGACAAGGAGAACTATAAATACAAATCATTACCAAAGGGTAGAAAGCTTACAGATGAAGCCTTGAAAGTTGACCTCACAAATGTGTTTGAAATCCATGCACAAAAGGCAGATATACTGGCACCTCATGGTTCTACAAAAATTAATGAGTCATTTAACAACATAGTTGCAAGCAAAAACCCGAAGAACAGGCACTGTAGTAGTTCTGAGAACTTTGCATTTAGATTGGCTGCAGCCACTGCCCAACAAAATGTTGGACATGGATACATAAATAAGGTGTTAGTAAATTTTTCATTGAAACCAAGTAAATGTTATGGCTTTTGAGTTCTACAATGCAAAAAAAAGCTATCAAAAGAAAGAGATTAGAAAGCACTATAGAATTTAAATGTAGAAGAGTGGAGCTGAAAGAAAACAGAGGCAAACAACTCTCACTGTCAAGGTAAAAGAGGGCCCTACATACCAAAGTAGTACTGGTTTGTCTACTACAAACTCAAACAATGCTGAGGAAATACTGAACTGTACACGAGAATCAAAATATAAACCAATGAGACATTTCAACCATGAAAATTCTGTTTTCGTTTATTTAGAGACTATTGGAACTACAGATGAATACTGTGCTTCCATTTGTCAAAGTTCTTGCCCTGCAGCTGATCAAAAGTCTCTTGATGTAAACAGTATGTGATGCCAAGTACTCTAATCACACCATATGTGTCACGCATCACCAATCTAACATTAGTTGACAATGTATTGTGTTACAGAGAAAATCCAGTGAATGCACAGTCATTGGCAGAAGATCTAATACAATTAATGCAATTTCTGAAAGACCAGCCTAAACCAGTAGTAATGATTGGACATGATTATAAAACGTTTGATGTTTTACATCTTCTGTGAGTGATTATTACAGAAGGCACGGTTGAAGAATTTCAGCCTTACATAGTAGGCTTCATTGACACATTGCCTGTACTAAAAGAACAGTACCCTAACATGAAATCATACTGTCCCAGACTTCCCCCTTTTCCCACAAAAGACAGACAACAGGGTTGTTGTTGTGCTCAGATTGGTAATTAATTTTTTACACTTCTTTTCATGTACCATCACCATTTTTCATTTTTTATTTACACATTTCTTTGTTCATATTGTCTTAACATCTCAGTATCCCTGTGAGCCTTCTTCTTCTCTCTTTCTTGTAGGTAACAGTGAGACCTAAGACCGTTCTTTTCTCCTTCTGTACCTTCTTCTTCTTCTTCTTCTTCTTCTCCCTGTATTCCTTTATCATCCCCCCCCCCCCACAGCCATCCACCTCTGGCAGTCCAACATTGTCGGTAACAAAAAAAACCCTGCCATCCACCTTTGGCTGGCCACCTCAGTTCTCCTTTCACTCTGCTCCCCGTTCTCCTTTGACTGGTGGGTGGGCGGCATCAAAAAACTCCAGCAAAAGAGGCTGAAAAGTTGCAGTGCAGGGGATTATGTAATCTGCACTAAACCCCTCCCATTTTTTCTTTCCCCCATCCCTGTCCTTTCCTTCCTGAGCTCCCCCTTTCCTATCTCCTCCCTCTGTCCTGCTCCTTGGCCTCCTCTCCCCCGAGCACAACCATCTGTGGGGTGTAAAGGGTCCACCAGGACAACTTGGTCTGCCCCTTATAGGGCAAACTCCATTCTCAGAGTAATGTGTACAATGAGATAGTAGGTGGGTTCTATGAGGCACACAATGCACTAGATGACTGTATGTCTCTGCAAAAAAATTATCATAGCTGTTGCTGAACATAATCATGACCTGCATTTCACAAAACACGATTTTGATTTTGATTCAGCTGTAACACATGCACAATGGTGCACAGCAAGGGCAGAAAATCTCAAAACATTTGATCACTTGGTACGGGATAAAGTAATTAGTGCATATATGGCAAATAAATATGCAGGTTCAGGTTTGCAGCTAAAGCCCCTTATGACAGCTTTTAAGAGAGATTGAGTTGTTGGTCTTCAACTAATATTATCAGAAAAATATGGTGATAGCTGTCGTGTGACAACAAAAAATAATTTCTCGGGTTACAGGATTTCTGCAATGCACAAAATGGTAGTGATGTTTTATGACATTACAGTGTTTTTAGAATGGATTTTCCTTTCTGAGCTTACCAATTAAGTTTAATCATCAACAGTTTGAAAGGGCCTCAGCTGACCTGATGTGTAAGCATTAATTAAAGAATATAGCATTATAATTCAGAACATGGTAATATAATACAGTTGTTTTTATTATGCATTGAAACATATTTGTTTGCATCATTATTGTTGTGAATTTCAAAGGGTATAATAACAAACTAAACAGAGTTTGCAGTACATAAATCAGACTCCTAAGATTTAACCAAAGCCATTTCTACTGGAGTATGACAGTCATAATTATTATGCTTCAATTAATAACTTATGCACTGTTCCTTTATAGCATGTAGATAACTTAAATATTTTGCATTAACCACATAACTGTATATTATTTCATTTGTAATATGAGTTACAAATGAAGTTTAAATGCTAGTTTTAGGCTTCTGATGGAAAGTTTGTCAGTGTATTATGGACAGAGATATTCAAAAAAAAATCTGAAAATGAAATTCACATATTGTACATAAAATAGAATGTTTGGATACATAGATAAATTTACAGTACAAGGTAATACAGGTTGAAAATGTAGCATGCATTTCTTCTTGCACTACTTTCTTTTGTATACTGCACAATCTGGATTGTGTAATTGCCTTGTAATAGTTTGTGCCATACATCATCAGCTAACATGTAAAGGATAATTGGTGATGTATCTTTAGATTACACCACAGCAGCCCAAAACAAGTACTGTAGAGGGCATAACACTGCATCATATAAGAGAGTGTCATCACGTGACAATGGTGACTAACATGACAGACTTTGAGATGATAACAGTTTCTGTACATGACAATGGTCCATCCCTATTCTTCCATTAAAGCCAGATTAGCAAAATCATATGCTACCAGTACTGAAAGGCAAAATAGGATTTGAGTTTTTTTGTACATCGCATAATGCACTGTATATGCATGGTGAGTAGTGTACATTTGCAGAGTTCTGTGATATACTGGTTGTCATAGGAATAATCATGACTGTGCATAACCATATATGTCATGTATCATTTGTGCTTCTTGCATATATGAAGTATATGCGTGCCATAACCCCCCCCCCCCGGGGCAAATGAATAATGAAAGAGGATATGCACTGCATGTACTGACATTTTTACCTCAGATACAGTAAGCATGTATTAACTGTCTCTATAAGGCACACCTTAGTCAGTGTTTTTTGGAACCCATATCATTATGCAGTCTGTTTACTGCAGCATACAGTATTCTGATTTCATGACCTTGCCCCTTTATGCTTTCATTCACTGCAGCACCAATTATCTGTATCTCTAGACATAGTGCATTTATGCATGTACGTCATTGGGGCCCAGTGTGTATGTGTGTTGGTTTGACTGTCATACATGTTTCTGAGCCATGTGTTTGTACATGCTGACTTGTATACACTACATGTTTGCATACCAAACCTTGGCAGTAACAGCATGTTGCTAGTTGATATTGGTTGCCAACACTTGTCAAAGTTATTGCCTTGGCTATTATCAAATAATCTGGGTTGGTAATGTGGCTAACCATTTGGAAGCACAAACCCAACTGTGATGCAGTCTTTAGCTACTGATAAAATAACAGCAAGTCATGATGCATATAGCATGTGGGTTTTAGAGTGAGTGCATACCCTCACCACTGTGTTCCTCAGCCACTGTCAAGTCATCCATTGCAGGAACTGTGTTCAAATTTGTTCTGACTTACTTGATTGCTGTGCCATCTACTTTCTCATCCATGGGTCTGTTTTGTGTGAGGGAGATAGTATGGCATAGAACTAAGTTGCCTATCCCATCAGTAATGAATGCTACACATATTCTGCACATAAGCTTTCCAGGATCCATTACGCAGTGTTTGGGTGAGATTCTTTTCACATTCTGATTACAGAACCACTTCCACTTTTGCTGACTGCCACTGTATATATACCAATAGTATCCACAGTGCACAAGCTCACACAGTGTTCTGCCTTGTCCAGGTCAAACCTTACATGGGGAGGTCAATGGGAAGTACAAAGGATGGTTATCTATGTGTAAAGATGCTCGGCTCTTCAGTCTCCACATCAAATTAGTCACATATAAACATTGTGTCATGGATAAATAACTTTTCTTAAAGACAAAAATACAACATAAGGATGCTCATGCTGTGTTCTGTCATGTATAATAAAATGTATTCATCAAAGATTCAGTATTTATGTGGGCCTACTTTGATGTGGAGACCAAGGAGTCAAGCCACACATACTATTTGTATAGACTTATGTGGCTTCAGGGCTCAGTCAGAAGCTGGTTTGTAGCCGCTTCCTGTTTGCACCAGTATGTACAGGTACATCAGCATCTCCATTCATGCCACTTTGCACCTACTATACTTGAAAATAAAAAGTACAATGTTGGTGTGGATAGATGTAGATCTGTAGTGTATATGCAATGCACATCACATCACATAACTGCATATAGGTACAGTTTGGGAATATGCCTCTATGTTCTGTGGCTATGGCCAACAGAGTGATTACATTCTCACAGTATGTGTTCACACATTTGTCCATAACTGTATTTACTGTAAGACAGTATGAATTCTTGTCTGAAGAGTAATGCTTGTACAAAGTATGTCTGATGATATCTATATGCATGACTGTTAATGCCTAATAGTATGTGTTTGTGTGTTTTCTTTGACTGAGTAATGAAAGAATTAAACTGGGGCCTTGGTCAGGATTTGATCTACTTTGACTTCAGCAGGGATTCTGACTAGGTGCCTCACAGATGTTTGTTGAAGAAGATGGAGGATCTTGGTATAGTAAGAAGAACAGATAATTGGCTAAAGGGGATGGGGCAGAGAGTTGTAATTAACAGGACCAAATCAGAATAGATGTAGGTTATGAGCAGGTTATCACAGAATACTTTCCTGTGTCCATTCCTCTTCAATATGTCCATCAGTGACATTGGTGGGGGAATTCAATGCAGGTAGTGACTCTTCACGGATGACATTAAGCTCGGTAGGTGGGTGGATACTGACAAGGGAATCATGAAAATGCAGAGTAACTAACAAAATATAGAGGTGTAATCTACAGTTTGTCAGTTGAAATTCAATGCCAAACAACTACAAGGCAATGCAACTAGATAAACAGAACCCCTGGGCATAGTACATGTTATGTGTGTTGAGACTTAGTACTACCACAGTGGATTAAGACTTTGAAATTATCATCAGTGACTCCCTCAAACAACTGAATCGGTGTTACAAGACATATAACAAAGCAAGTATGATGCTGGAAAGTATTGGGAGGGGTGTTGAAAGCAGAAGGGAAGAAATAATGCTTCCCTTATATAGATCCTTATTGAGGCCACACCTACAGTACCTCCCTCGGTTCTAGAATCTTCATATTATTAATGACAGGGATAGGCTGAAGTGGGAACTGAGCAGGGTAACAAAAATGAATAATGGCTATCAGTATAGGACCTATCTGGAGCGCCTCAAAGCACTAAGCATGTACTCGCTGGAGAATAGAAAGGATAGAGACCTTCAAGTCTGTCAAACTCAGGTACAGTACATGAAGCATGCTAAATGACAGTTCAGTCAATGCTGGCCATGGAGGCAAGTTGATGGCTGCTCGGGAATCATCTCTGTTCCTGGATGTGGGGACTGAGGGTTGGTATTACCTGCAGGGGTGGGGGGTGCAGGGGTTCACTATATCACCAGTCTGAGGGATTTTTCATTATTTTATAGCATCAGGGATTGCAGAGTGGGTTATGATGTTGATTATACACTGCTTGCCTTGATCAGGATATGGGGAGGGGGCATGAAGCTCACTATCCATTCATGGGCAAGGGTATGATCAGGATTCAGGGAGGGAACATGATGCTCACTATATGTTCAGGGGAAAAGGGCATGATAACGTTTCATGGAAGGGGGCCGCTTGACCAAAAGGGGCTGGAGTGGCACACAGCCACCCAGCGGCTTGCAACATAAACTGCCATGTGTCCTCTGTTTGGTGCCCAGCCCTGGTTGCTGCAAGCCATGCGTATTAGCTGCCAGGACCCTGCCCAATAGAAAATAAGGCATGGAGTCCCTACCATACTCAGGTCTGGTGCAACCTGCTCTTTGCAGCAGCTTGTGTCAGTCCAAGCCAGATTTGAAAATTCAACCCCATGTGTATTCAGCAGTTTATTTTTCTATTTATCATCCCCATTCCTGGCTGGCTCATACCCAACTGCTCCCCCCCCACCAGCCACATCAACCGGCTATTCCTTTGTCTTTTCATGTCCCTTTCCCCTGTGGCTTGACCCCCTATTGTAGGTTGGTGGGGACAGTTCTTGACCCGCTGGGTCAAGGATCAAGAAGGTCCATGCCTGTGTCAGCAGTGCAGGGCCTGCGATGGGTTGGTGATCACCCTGCCTACAAGAATGTGTGTCCTGGATTTCTTCATTCCCATTTGTAGGCACAGCTCCCGTATGTAGCACACCATGTGTCTGCCACTCTTATGGCTCTGCTGCATGCTATCTCAGTGTCCTGCACACAACCTCTACTAGAGGCCAGGCTAATGTTGGGTACCACTCCACTCCCACCCTGGAGGAGGTAAGTAGTCGATTAGTTGTTCAATCCTCTCCCCCCCCAGCTGACCCAACAGGGTTAATATGTAGCACATAAAACTGCACATGGAATACCACATGGAATACAATTGTGCAGTGCACTAGCGTGACAGGGTACATAACCCCACAAGACATACTGTATATGTTGCACATGGTTTTGTACCTTGTTGCACATGGGTGAAGAGGAGGAGTGTTTTGTAGATGAAGACCTATGTTTGGGAAGTGGTCTGCCAAGCTACCGCTGTGGTTCAGTGGAATGATCTGTGGCAGTACAGGAGTTTGCTGTGCATCTGTGGACCAGTACTCGAATCCCGGTCCCAGACATTTTGGAAACCGCATTGTGTGGTTTATTTTTTTGTTTCCACCATAGTGTTTCTCCCCATTCCAGGTGTTGAGCCCCACTGTAATTGATTATTTTAATAGGGGGGATTCGGGGTGCAGACCCCCATAACAGGAGGACCGAGTGTGGAGCCCCACCCAATTAGACAAAAAAAAAACACATGTTCCCTTGGCCAAAATGCTTTTCGGCACTGTATTTGTGTGGCAGCAATGTATCAGCTGAATTTGCATCACAATACATTGCTGTGCAGTTGTGTCTTTCAATATTATGACCTCATGCCCCCTCTGAAAACTCATGCTCATGGTACAAACCTGGTCAACAGTGTTGCAAGCGATAGCTCTACTGTTGTGTCAGTGGGCTGTTTCCACAGATCTTGCAATGGCTGACTATCAGATAGCAGCAAGAACAGGGGGTGAGTGGATAGCTATGCCGGTCACCGTCATTGTGAAAATCACTGCATTATGTCTGGGGTCAGGTGAGGTGAGTTATGGTTAGTAGCCCTAGAGTGCTAATGTAATGTTGGTGTTTTCAGATCTCACAAAGCATACAGAATGGAAATATGGGGAGGGTGGGTTTAACAGGCTGCTGAACAGGTGATCAAGAGATGACAAAAACTCTGATATATACCACTGCACCCAGTATGCTTGTGTGATCCCTCAGTTGTACATACACAGCAATATTTTTGGAACAGTCATGCAGCCAGGTTATCATGGTGGACCAGGGTCTCTGAATAGGGCACACACCACAATAGCTATTGTTCATGGTTAACATGGTGTTCACACAGATAGCACTGTACTAACTACTTGAATTTGGGCCATTTTGTTTATGGTATGATCTCTAGCTTTCGATGAGCCACTGACAAGGTGAACATGAATGCAAATGAACTAAGCAATACCATATCATAACGCAATGATAAGAGAGTCTACAGTGCTAGTTTTTGCAAATAAAATTGATTCTGCATACTAGTAACTTCATATTTGAAGTATTAGTTCATTTTATGGGTTTATTTCTTTGAAACATTGAAAAAATGATCATAATATTCACTATAGTAGACAATAATTCAAAAAGAAGTATGGTGACACCATTTTTTCTTTTGATGTCTGTTATAAGCATTGTATAATGCAGCTGACAAGACAGTATGAAGTAATTGACATGGATTTTAGGCAGTCTTATGTCTGAAAATACTTCACAAAAATACACATTTTTGGTAATGTTGACACATGCAGGTGTATGGTCATTGCTAACTGACAGTGTATTGTTACATTGGTGTGATGGTGGCATATAAAATCAAATCACAAACAGGCCATGAAAGTAAGAATCGCATCATTTCGCATACCAAGACCAAAAACATCTGATTGTAGAGCCAATAAAAATATTCAGATATTTCAGAATTTTCATGACAGAGGACTCTAATTAACACAAATTTACTCAAAACTGAGCATAGTGACCCACATTTGTTTTGTTGATTTAGAGTTGAAAGATAACCACCATTAACTGGGAAAAATATATATATAACTAACAGGGTTTTGAAAATACCAGGGAACATCCTTAAAGGAGAAGACTCCAGTTTATTTATGATTTGGATATCATATTTTTTATACATTACATCAGTTACTGCAAGCTTGTCAATACAAGATCTGTCATTTTTATGTTGATTGCGTGCATGCGCAAGAAACATGTTGCAGCAGGTTTTTCCACAGGCAGGTGGTGGAGGTGTGGCACTGTTGTGCCCAATGCCCCCACAGCCTGCAAAGGTTTGTCCCCCATCCCCCAATGCTGTGGCATGCTGCTGCTGACAGCAGTTCAGCTAGTGTGCCACAACCTTCTAAAAAATCAGCTGCTGCAATCAGGAGCCACCTCATCATTGCAGCGTCAGCCATCCGCTGCAATGAGGGGGCGACCCATCATTGCAGGGCGGGATGTAGGATCCCTGATATTGTTTGTGAACATGACGGTGCCTTGCAGCCGTGTTCACAAACAATATTTACCCCCCACCATGTTTATTTGCCGACGTGGGAGCCCACTCCCCGTCGGCATAATGTAAACCCCTCCCGGTTTTATTGCCTGCTGACAAGGTGCCCAATCCCCGCCGGCAGAAAGGAATTCCCTACTGTTTTGTTGTTTGCCGACAGGGGTGCCCAATCCCCCATCGGCTACAGCTGCCCACCCAAAGCAAGACTCCAGTGGCACACTGGGAGCCCACCCCAGCGTGCCACATGCCCCTGTAAAGTTAAAAATGGTCCCACAACTTTTTTTTTTTTTTTTTACCTGAAAAAAGGAAATGGTCCCTCGTAGTCTCCCTGTCCCCCTCCCACAACAAGCACCTACCCACTGCACACCTGCCTCTCCACACCTCCCCTTCATCCCATACTTACCTCCGGAGTCCAGCGCGACAATCTTCGGTGGACCGGGAACATGTCTGCACTCTTCAAAGCCGACCGTGAACTGAGGAAATGCCGGTAAGCTGTATAATGTAATAAAAAAGGGTTTTTTCAACTTTAGTGCATATCTCGGGCATTTTTGGGAACTTTTTCACCAAATTTTCAACATGGGATTTTTGGGACCCCTCCTCATGAATTCTTGAACTGTCATGGCGTTAATTGGCCCCAAAATGTGGTTTCGCTGTCACTGTGCTGAATCACCCTTTGGGGCCAGTTAACAAAATGACAGTGCCAGTGTTCATGAAGTGGGCTCTCAAAAAGCCTATGTTGCAAATTTGGTGGAAAAAATCCAAAAAATGACTGTTTTACAAGTGTGCATTGTGCAGCTGCTGCGCACACTCGTAACTTCGTGAATTTGCAATATTTTCACCCCAGATTTTTCAACATTGGCATTTGTCACACCTCTTGTGAGCAGTATAGCTGTCATTGTTCATATCCTGGCCAAATGTGTTTCTCGCACTTCCAGCGCAGAATAGGCGGTCGCTGTGGGAAATCACTTTCGGGACAGATTAAGAAAATGACAATGATACTGTTCATGAGCAGAGGTCCCAAATGCCTGTGTTGGAAAATTTGGTGATGATAGCCCATCAATTGACAGTGTTACAAGTGTGCGTTGTGCACATTCCATGCACCCTTGTAACTTAGAAGATCTGTAATATTGTCACACCAGATTTTCAACAGTGGCATTTTTAACACCTCCTCATAAACAGTACAGCTGTCATTTTTCACATCCTGACCGAAATGTGTTTTCACAGTTCTGGCTCAGAATAACATGGTCACTGTGGGAAATCAGTGTTCGGGACTGATTAAGAAAATGACAGTGGCACTGTTCATGAGCAGAGGTCTTAAATTCCCTATGTTGAAAATTTGTTGATGAAACTCCATAACATGACTGTATTACAAGCGTGCATTGAACTGTTTCCATGCACTCTTGTAACTTCGCAAATTTGTAATATTGTCACACCACATTTTCAACAGTGGCATTTTTTCACACCTCCTTATGAACACTACAGCTGTCATTTTTCACATCCTGTCTAAAATATGTTTTTGCATTCCTGCCAGAGAATATCACGGTCACTCTGGGAAATCAGTGTTTGGGACAGATTAAGATCGACTGAGTGAGAGGGGGGAGTGACCAAGCTCAACTGAGCTCTGTCGGGACTGCTGTGGATTTGTTAGTGGGCAGACAAAGGCCCCAACACAAGAGCCCAGTACAAAACGGCAGCCTGCAGCACTGGGAGAAACAGAACAAGAAAACGACTGAGGGAAGGGGAATGAGCAAACTCACCGAGGCACTGTCAGGACTGCTGCTGATTTCTTTGTGGGCAGAAAAAGGTGTCAGTGCAGGCAGGGGCCCAGTACAAAAGGCCAGCCTGCAGCAGTGGGAGAAACAGTACGAGCGAGTGAGACAGGGGGACTTAGTGAGCTCAATGGAGCTCTATCAGGACTGCTGCAGATTTCTTTGTGGGCAGAAAAAGGCACCAATGTAGGCAGGAGCCCCGTACAAAAGGGCAGCTTGCAGCGCCAGGACAAACAGAATGAGCACATGAGAGAGGAAGACTGAGCAACCTCAGTGGAGCTCTGTTGGGATAGCTGCAGATTTCTTTGTGGACAGACAAAGGTGCCAAAGCAGCCAGGAGCCCCATCACAAAAGTGCAGTCTGCAATGCCAAGAGAAACAGAATGAACGAGTGACAGAGCGGTAGTGAGTGAGCTCAACAGGGCTCTATTGTGACTGCTGCAGATTTCTTTGTGGGCAGAAAATGCGGCAATGCAGGCAGGAGCCAGGTACAAAAGGCCAGCTTGCAGCGCTGGCAGAAACAGAATTTGTGAGTGACAGAGGGGGTGTGAGCAAGCTCAATGGAGCTATGTCCGGACTCCTTCAGATTTCTTTCTGGCCAGAAAAAGCCTCCAATGCAGGCAGGAGCCCAGTACAAAAGGGCAGCCTGCAGCACCAGGAGACACAGAATGAGTGAGTGAGTGAGTGAGTGAGTGAGGGAGGGGGAGTCAGTGAGCTCAACGGAGCTCTGTTAGGACTGCTGCAGATTTGTTTGTGGGCAGAAAAAGGCAGCAATGCACGCAGGAGCCCAGTACAAAAAGGCAGCCTGCAGTGGCAGGAAAACCAGAATGAGTGAGTCAGTGAGCTCAAAGGAGCTTTATTGTAACTGCTGCAAGTTTCTTTGTGGGCATAAGAAGGCAGAAATGCAGTTAGGAGCCCAGTAGAAAAGGGCAGCCTGCAGAGCCGGCAGAAACGGAATGTGTGAGTGAGAGAAGGGGAGTGAGCGAGCTCAACAGAGCTTTTTCAGGACTGCTGCAGGTTTCTTTGTTGGTAGAAAAAGGCGTCAACTGAGGCAGGAGCCCAGTACAGAAGGGCAGCCTGCAGCACTGGGAGAACCAGAATGAGTGAATGAGACAGGGGGAGTGAGCGACCTCAACGGAGCTCTGTTGGGACAGCTGTGGATTTCTTTGTGGGCAGAAGAAGCCACCAACACAAGCAGGAGCCCAGTACAAAAGGGCAGCCTGCAGCACCAGGAGAAACAGAATGAGCAAGTGAGAGAGGGGGGAGTGAGCCACCTTAATGGAGCTCTGTTGGGACAGCTGTGGATTTCTTCCTCGGCAGAACAAGGTGCCAATGGAGGCAGCAGCCCAGTACAAAAGAACAGCCTGCAGCACCGGGACAAACAGACTGAGCCAGT
Organism: Neoceratodus forsteri; assembly: GCA_016271365.2. Taxonomy (NCBI): domain Eukaryota; kingdom Metazoa; phylum Chordata; order Ceratodontiformes; family Ceratodontidae; genus Neoceratodus; species Neoceratodus forsteri. Next base: position 741,469,076 of record CM028133.1, on the reverse strand, counting down.
GACAGAGGTCTACAGATCAAGCTCAACAGATCAACGCAATCAACATTCGGCATTGACAAATGCTTGTTTCTGTTGTAACACATATCTAGATTCTGAGGCTCTGACACAAGCTTGTAAAGTTTCAAGCAAGCCTCCATTTATATGCAAATGAGGCATTTGTAATCAAACCCCTCCCATTCTTTAATGTCACTAGGGCAATAGCTAAGAAGAAACCATAAGATTTTCATTGCCTTTGATCCATATTTTATTTAAGTTTGTGTTGGCTTAAGACAGTCCTGTCATGCCACTCACACAGTGTGTTGTACTTGTTGCATTTATTTATGCATTTTCATTTTTCATTTCTTTATTTTATTTTTATTCTTGTATGCCTAATGAGCAAAATGCCTGTTTTCATAGGTGACAGGTATAAATAAACAATAAACATACACACAAAATACTAACACAGATACATAAATTATGAAACATTAAATTACATTAGTACTACAACGTACAAAGGTATAAGTATTGACATAAAGTGATTGTTTAACATGCACACTGCTGTTGATCTTCCAAGTACTGGACAAGTCTCCTCTTAAAACTATTGATCAAGGGGCATCTCAGGAATACCAGAGGTAAAGTACTGAAAAATGTTGGAGCCTTTAACAAAATGGATCTTTGATCTACTGCTTTCTGAAACAAAGGAAGCTTGAAAGTGACTTTATCTTTAGATCTTGTACCAAAAGATTTAACAACCCTGGAAAAAAGATTGGATACAACAGAGGGTATTAAGTCCAAAACAATTTTAAACATGAAAAGAGAATATTGTAACTGACTCTTGTGATCAAAAGATAGACAATTTGAATACTGTAAGAATTGACAATGATGGGTATGAAATGGGACTACTAAAACAAATCTTAGTATTGTATGTAACACTGAGACGATCCAGCAGATAATTACTGGCTGAAGCGTATAACATTAGACCATAGTTCAAATTACCAAGCAAGAAGCTGTTAACTAGCAAAAACCTAGATTCTTTACTAGGGCATGTCTTTATTCAATAAAGAGCACCTATTCTTTGGTGTATTGTTTTTCTGATGAAATTATTATGTGACTCTGCATTGTTTTTCTGATGAAATTATTATGTGACTCAAAAGATAATGTAGGGTCAAGGGTTAACCCTAAATATTTAAAATGGTTAACCAATTCTAAAGTATCCCCGTTTCGATCAGTTATGGATGGAACAGTTTCTTCACATTTCCTAGGAAAAATCATGGTTTTAGTTTTTTTTTACATTTAAAACCATGTGGCTTAAAAGTGGCCTATATTGCAAGGAATTGAAACCCACCTGATTTTTTTTTTTTTTAACGCATGATTTTTACTTAAACCAGCACTAAACAAAACAACAAAACTACATCATCAGCATACATAGTCAATGATGTCTGGGTACAGATACTTGAGATGGAGTTCATATAGAAGGGGAATATTAAAGGCCCCAGTACAGATCCCTGGGGCACCCCAGAAGTAGTAGATTTTGATTGTGAAAAAAAAACATCAATAAGGATAGTATGAAATCTATTACTTAAATAGTTAACAAACCAACTTGTGGAATCTGGTGAAAAATGTAGATTTAATTGGACACCTGGCAACAAAGTATGATCTACCAAATCAAAGGCCATGGTGAGGTCCACAAATACAGCTGCAACAGAGTGCCCCTTATCAAAAGCACCCCGTACGCAGCTGGTGAACCCCACCAAGGCTGTCTCTGTACTATGATTTTGTTTAAAACCATGCTGGTCTGGAGATAACAAATGATGTTTACCAAGGAAACAGTGTCAGTGGCTCAGTAGGTAGCACACTCGCCTCTGAGGCCGGGAGATCAGAGGGCTGTGGGTTCAGTTCCCACATCTGGCACTTGGGTTAATATTCCAGTACTGACACTGTAGTGCAGCATTAGAGGGGTGCTTCACTTCTGAGGTGCCATCTTTCGGATACAACGTTAAACCGAGGTCACATCTGCCTGCATTGGTGGTAGTTCAGGTGGATGTTAAAGATCCCATGGCACTTATCGAAAAGAGCAGGGGAATTTCCCTGGTGTACTGGCCAAATTTCCCTCATTCACTAAAAATACCAGCAACAGCTTAATCTGGTTCAAGGTCAGTTGGCATTCATCTGTATCCCCCTCCCCCGGGTCGTGCCTGAAAATAGGCAGGATTTGTCTAGTGCACTTACCTGATCAACAAAAACTAAACAAAATAAAGTCAATGGTCTGATCCATTATAATCTTTTCTTGAATTTTAGAGAGTGGGAATAACAGAGAAATAGGATGATAGTTTGATACACATTTTGAGTCACCAGACTTAAAAATGGGTTTTATAATGGAACACTTCCACTGATCTGGATAAAGGTAGGTGCTTAATGATGCATTAACAATAATTGAATGGGGAAATGCAAGAGACTTTACAAGCTTAAAGTCAATTCCATCAGAGCATTAAGATGGGCGTGGATTCCTGCTAATAATATAATATATAACTGATTCAGCTGAGATCTTATTAAAGCAAAGTTTGAGAGTGTATTTATCATTAACAGAATTACCACTTGGAAGGGGTACCAAATACATTTCTATAGTAATCAAGATCCCCAAAATAATTATTGAAGACCTCAGATATCACACTAGGATCACAAGTTAAAACATTATCCTTCTGAAATGTAATAGTAGAGTTGTTTTTTTTTGTTGCACCAGCAATTGTTTTAACTTATCTCAGATTTTCCTTGTGTCTCAAGAACACTTTTGCAGTTCAGATAGAAAAAAGAGAGACTTTGCCTTTTTAACTGCTGTTTTACATTGATTATGTAAAGTATAGCAAATAACTTATTTAAAATTATTTCATTCACAAGAAAAAAATCTATTTCTTTGTACTTCTCATTTCTCACTGTAAAACAGTTGTAACAGTTGTGGGGAAGGAGCAGACAGAATGCCTTCTTTGCACAGAAAATAAACACATCCTCCTTTCAGCAACTAGAAAATGGAGAGCAAGATCACTTACTTTAATTTTTTTTTGTTTGTTTTTTACTTTTCAAATGCTCCTTAAGCCACATTTGCTGACTGGAACACCAACAGAAGTAATAAATATGGCATGGGAAGAGTGAGATAAGCAAATACAGGGCACTGCAAACACTGAGACTTCTCTTTTGTGTCTCTGGGTGTCGTTCTTTACTGCTTCATCAGTACATTACTATGGTGCAAAATATATGATGGTCCTTATTTTCAAAAGGCTTAGGATAAACACAAGAGAGCTGCATCAAAGAGTTTGATGTAAAGGGGTGACCTGCATCAAACATTACAGCTATTGCAATTTTGTAAGGCAGCCTGCTGCAAACCCTGACACTATTCCCTTGTGCCAGATGCCACAAGTTATACAAGCTCCCCCCAGTCTAACTTTTCACTATTTGGGGACCCATTTTATGGGGCTTGTTCCAAATCTTTGGCGCAAGCTGCTATAAAGTGCGGAAAATGTTGAAACTGTACTGAACATTCTAAAATTGGGTGCAGTTGCATCAAAGGGGTTTGGCACAGTTGCACCAAATATCCAGATTGATGCAGGGTTTGATGCAGGCCCTGCAACAACCTTGAAAATCGGGCCAGATATGTTTAGCTACACATTGCAATCTATGTCATCATCATAGTATGTAATCCAAGACTACCACAGTGTAGTAGTAATGTGATATGCACATACCTGGGTATACACTGTTGCCCATGGATCAAGCCATATTATGTGCTTACCAGGGTGTGAAGTGATGCATGAGGCAGGATCAAGTGTGTTAATGTAACAAAGGTGAGCTTGTATCAGGTCATTCACACAAAAGTGACACATGGTTTTCAGAATAGAGTAACTGCACTCAGAATTGTGCACCGTAATCAAGCAAAGGTATGCAGTTACCTGGGTGGACTCTGAGGCACAATGCAGAGCCCAGTGTGTTCATGTAACCAAGGTGAGTGTATATCAGAGGCTGATTACACAGTGTGACAGAAGGTTTTAAGCATCAGTGCATTCATGATTGTACATAATGATCAAGCAATGGTGTGCAGTTACCTGACTAGATACAGAGGCATGAGGCAGAGCCAAGTGTGTCCAATTAACACATGGCAGCATATATCGGGGCTGATTACACAAAGCGAGGCACAGTTTGCAGAATAAGTACAGCCTCATTTGTACATACTTAACCAGCCATGGTACATGTTTTCCTGTGTACTGTATGCACTGAGGCACAAGGCAGAGCTAAGTGTGTTCATGTAACCAAGGTGGGCATATAGCAGAGGATATACCATTGTTACAGCAATGCTGTAACAATGAATCCCCCACAGTGACACAACCCATTTGACACCTGCAGTGTCAAATGGGTTGTTAGAGTGACAAACAGATTCATCGACTCCCGGGTATGACCACTCACCCCACAAATCCACCTCCCCAAGAGTTAGATATATATAGATCCAGAGGGTGTGGGGGCAAAGCCCACCTTTAACAATACAAAAGTGCCCTGATGCTTGGGGTGTTGCAGCTATCTGGTGATGGATTTGCCATGCAATGTGGTCGCCATTGGCAAAATCCTGTTGCTGTGCCAGATTTTGACAACTTTGTTGTGAAACCGGCTTGGTCCAAGCATAGCAGAGGGTGATCACACAAATGTAACTTAACGTTTGCAAAATAACTGCACTCACAATTATGCACTGTGAAAGAGCTATGGTATGCTGTTTCCAGGGTATGAAGTGACACATGAGCAGCTTGTTTTCAAATGTGTCCTGGAGAGTGGTATGGAGGATACTACGATAGGAAAATAAATAAATAGCAATTAACAGCATTACAAAAATAATAGTCATGTACAGCATTACAGTGCATCAAAGGAATATAATTATAAATGTTGCAAATATTAATTTTTACAGCATTTATGTCTGCAAGATCCTTATAGGTGGGGATAACCTAGAGGGACTGGACAGCAAAGTAGCTGAAAAGAAGTACTGAGGAATAATGTTGGTGTGTGATTATGGGATCTTGTGTAACCACAGCAGTTCTTGAGTGTAAAACTGATGGTAAAAGAGCCCTGTGAAAACTAGGACTACTCTTTGTAAGCTGTAGACTTCTAACATCCTTTTCTGTTTATTTACACAGCAGTCCTTCATCTTGCAGTCACATCTGTCAAACAGTGCCATCTCCTTGGAGCGGATGGTAATGCTAGGATTCCCTGAGGTTATCTGTCACTGCCTCCACAGGTGACAGCAGCACTATTCCTTTTAATTTATTTTCATTACCTACAACAGCTGAAGTGTAGCATCTAATTTTTGATGTGTTCTGCTGAAACGATCTTCCCTGTACTCACCCTTGACAAGGCAAAAAGAAACTCCTAGTTGGGTGTATGTACATGCCCCCAAAGGAGGCAGCTTCTGGCCTCCCTTCTTTCATTACCTCCTCTGCCAATCTCCCACGCCATGACCTCATTCTCGGGAGTGATTTCAATGTTGATTGGCTACATACTAGCTCTTCAAAACTATTCATGGTGCAGGCAGATTCAAATCTGGTTCAACTAATAGGTGATCCTACTCGCTCTAACACAAAGACAGGCAACCACACTTTATTATACTGGGTGGTCACAAACTGTGCCCTGAAAATAAAATCAGTGAGGGTACTCTCTGACAGCTTAAGTAACCACTTGCCAACTCTGTGTGTGGCGCAATAACTGCCCCAACCACCCTCCTAAAATCATCACTGCATGGGATATGACCAGGTTTGACATCAACAACTTTGTGGATACAATCAAGGATATGGATTGGGATGCAATAAACACCCTGCCAGACATAAACGTAACACTAGACTATTTTGTGGTGAAATTCACCAATATCATTGACCAGCATGCCCCACTAAAGAGGTGTCGGGCAAAATATGTAAAAGCTCCATGGATTACCAAGAAACTAAGGTAGCTCATGTCCTCTCAGGATAAGACTTGGAAGACCTATAAAGATAGCGGGTCTCATACTGAGTGGCAGACTTACAGGCAGCTTAGGAACAACTGCAAGAACTCAATCAAAAAGGCAAAGTGACACCACTTCAAGAGACTCCAGACTGAGCATCTCAGTAACCCACAAGAATTCTGGAGGCAGGTTAACTCCCTCTTAAAGGGCAATACATCTGAGACTCCCAGTTCTCTTGACACCCAGAGGATCATTCTTACTGACCCTCCCCATCGCCTCTGTCTGTAATGAGTTCTTCACCAATCTAGACAAGTACACATCATAATTCTCTTGCTCAACCTCCCCCCCAACCCTACCCTTTGCCATCTAGTGACACCATGGTCCACCCTGCCTTCCAGATAAAGCTTGCTACCATCAAGGAGGTCTGCTGTCTTCTCAAGAACCTGAAGGCTGACAGCTCACCCAGCCATGATACTCTAGAACCTGAATTCTTAAAGATGGGGGCTGATGCTCTTGCCTGCCCAGTGCGTGATTTATTTAATCAATCTTTCTTCACTGGTACCATCCCTGAATTATGGAAAGTTGTGATAGTGGTACCTGCCCGCAAGGGTGTTAGCTACTCAGCAGTGGAAAACTTCAGGCCAATCTCTTCACTTTGCCATCTAGCTAAAATACAAGACAGGATAATTTATGACCACTTGCAGGACTATCTTGACCTTCACCATCTTCTCTCAGCATCTCAGCATGGGTTTAGGAAAAACCATACTACACAAACGGCTCTGATTAAAGTCACCACTGACATGTTCCATGAAACACACCATGGCTGAGCCTCTGGAGCAATTTTTGTAGACCTGACCAAGGCTTTTGACTTGGTAAAGCATGGCCTTCTTTTGCAACAGCTACAAGCCTTTGGCCTTGATGCCAATGCCCTGACCTAGACCAAAAGCTAACTTCAAAACTTCACCCAGAAAGTTAAATGGGCTGGCTCCCTAACCACCCTGAGGACCATCACCTGTGGTGTGCCACAGAGCTCCATGCTTGGCCCACTACTTTTTACTTTATTTATTAACAACCTCCCCAATAATTGTGGGGGGGGGGCCTCAGTTCATCTGTATGCAGATGATGCCATCATCTACCAATCTTCTACCGATGTAGGGTGGCTTAATTCCATGCTATCCTCTGACTTCCACACGTTTGATGACTGGTTCACTCAGAGACAGCTTGTCCTCAATACTAAAAAAAAAAAATGCATGTTGTTCTCCCATTTGTTCACATAAACTTTCCCCCCTCTGGCTGTACTCTCACACTCTGGGGAAGATCTAGAAACTGTCAGGTTATTCAAATACCTAGATGTTACCCTAGACACCTCACTGACTTTAAAAACAAGCATGCTACTGCCTTCACCTAAATGATAAACCAAAAAGTAGGTGTCCTCTACTGTATCCATCCCTTCCTTACTATGACCTCCTGCCACAAGATTGCTGAGGTCAATCTCCTGCCCCTCCTTATGCATGGGGCCCCAGTACTCCACTCTAATACCACATCCATACTCTCTCACCTATCTCAGGCTTACAATAGAATTGGTGGGTTCACTCTCGGGACAAATGCACGGCATCATCACTGTGTTGTCCTATCTGCCTTGGGTTGGCTACCTTATGAATCAAAGTTACGCTATGTCATGCTAAGCTTCATACACAAGCTTGCCCACTGCTTAACTCCTCCATGCCTTGCCAGCATCATTCAACATCATCTCCCTCAACGTGCCCTCAGATCCGCCTCTATTCCCCTCCTATCAGTACCAAACCTACATTTCTCCATGTCGTGGCGATCCTTTGCATTCTCAGCTGTATCCTGCTGGAATTCATTACCTCCTCCTATACCGGCCTGCACCTCCTAATCCCAATTTCAAAGATTGTTGTCTTTACACCTAACCACCCCACCTTGCTCCTGCTTCTGATCACTCCAGACCCTGACCACTTACACTGTGTCTCTACATATCCACAGACAACCGCTGTCTTTCTGTCTACTACTGCCTTGCCTCTGCTAACCTAAACTTTCTACTCTCTCTTGTCTTCCTTCCAATCAAAAAAACAAAAAAATAAAACACAGCTAATGATGTCTGTATGCTAAGGTTTGGAGAATGCTACTTTTATTGCTTGTTGTATCACAGAATGAAATATTGTTCTCTTCTGCTTGTTCAATATCTGTTTGTCTATTATCCTTGAACTACTGTACATTTCTTTTGTACTATTGACTGCACAATCAGTGTAATGCACTTTCCAGGTTGCCCTTGAAAAAGGGACTGTCTTGTCTCATTGGGCCTACCCGGTTACCAAAATTCAATAAATAAATAAAATTAAATGTTGGCAATACAAGGTGGGGGGCTTGGCAGAGCTTGTCCCCAGTACCTCCAAAGTTTACTGCTGTAGCTCGGACATCACTGCAAATGATTTATAATGGGAATGGGTGGGGTCTTTTAAAGGCATGGATCTGAGAGGCCACCACAGGTCCCAAGGAGGTTAGGGAATTTGTTATGGGTTACAGAATAATGGACTCTAGTAGTATTTGGACCTGATTCTCCTGGTTCCCGTGTTTAGACTTTAACTACTAGATCACCCTGCCTTTATACTGTATGCTGAAGTTGATACTGCCCTGTTGACCTATTTCTTGTTTTACTTGAACTCCTTAATGCCTCACAGCACGGGACATAGTTACAAGATTTTCTCTCACTACTGTTGTCAGTCAAACACAGAATGCTAACACAAATACAAAATTATACAAAATTGTTTTGTAATGACACTCCAAACTCTCTTGTTGCATACTGATTCATTTATTGGGTAAGACTTTTTTTGATTAAACAAACATTAGCAGAACAAATACAGGTACTTCCTTATTTTAATATACATGTTATGCATATTATACATGTCAAATCAGTGTTACATAAGACTTGCACTTTCATAATCGCTGTTAGAACTGCACTTCAAGATATGTGTGACACTTAAAAGGTTCTCCCATTACTCAGGGGGAACCAAGCATCGGGAGTATGGTTTACTGATGGAACTGCATTTAGCGTAACACCACTGTCTTCATTGCTCTGATGACATCATCCTCTAGTAACCTTGATGGAAAATGGAGGAGAAACACAATAATAACATATGGAGCTGTAATTTTTTATTTATAAGCCAGATTTGGAAAGAAACAGGACTGCTAGGAACTAGAGGAAGCACACAACAAGTACATATAGTATAAGAAGCTAGGAAAATATTGCTATGAAAATATTTGAGACTTCCTCTTTTTTAAGATAGTGCAAGTGCCAAAGAGTTACAGCATGAATGGATTGCTACAGTATATGGTGACAGCTAGCTGGTTGTGCTCTTGTATAGAGCAAAAACATTTGATTCTTGTATGTTGAAGGTTGTGTGGTGGTATTGTTGGGGAGGAAAGATATCCGGGGGGGGGGGGGGCTGACAGTAGTTTTATTTGTAAGTTTGTAAAGTGTTGTTTCACATTTGCAATTACAATCATGAAGCAGCCAAACTGCGAATTATAATGTACAGTGTGTGCAGAAGAGTTTCTCTGTGAATGAGTTGGAATATTTATTTATTTTTTATTTATTTAATTCTAGGATTACAAGTACCTTTGAGCCAAGGATCTTTTACAAAGGTTCCATGTCAGATTGAGCACAGCACAACAATGTTACAACAGTAAATGGTACAACATAAATGTAAGTGGTACAGCAGAAAGTTTGGCAGAAATAACAGGTTATTCAGGTTTGCAAGCAGTTTCTAGTGGTGGATGTCAACAATTGTGGCAAGAACATGTACAGTAATTACTTGCAGGTTTAACAGCTTCACAATCAGATACAAGAGAAGATGTATACATTTTTGGTAGAGCATCAGCATTCATGAGCATTGGTATGCAACAGTATTGCAAGACATGGTTAGGACACAGGGAGGATATAAGCTGCTGAAGGCATTGTCAACGTATAGGGAAGTGCAGGCAAATGGTTGGGGGGAGAAAGAGTGGAGGAGGGGAGAGGTGGAAAGTGCTTGTTGTGATGCTGGGGCAAGACAGAGGTGGTAGTTAGGCTGGCAGGGGGTGACTGTCATAGGTACTAGAGGCAGAGAGAGAGAGAGAGATGAAGCCTAGTTTTGAAGGGACCAAGCTTGGGGGTGGAGGAGATTTCCCTGTTGAGATTATTTAACCAGTTTGGCACCCCGTAGGCAAATGATCATTGGCCCATCGAGGTACAGTATCTAGGAATCAGCAGCAGTAGAGAGTCAGATCCTCTGGTATGGTAGAGGTTTCGACTAGGGCTGAGGAGGGCTTGGACACCATGGGGAGCAAGTCCCAGGGTTATCTTCTTTGCCATAATGTAGGTTTGGTATTTAATCTGGTTTGATAGATTCAGCCAGCCAGTTTGGGCATAGAGGTCGCAGGTGTGTGTAAGGCGATGGGCACCAGTTATGAGCTGACATGCTTAGTTTAGAGTGGCTGGGATGTGTCTGAGGGCTGTTAAGGTGGCAGAGCCATAGATTAAGAGGCCATAGTCTATGATGGAGACTACCAAGCTTTGGACAGTGATGCTGAGGGCTACAGGGGTTGGGTGTTCCCTATGCCTGTAGAGGAGACCATGTCATATGTTAGCCTCCTTGGCTATGCTGTCTACATGGGCTCCATAGAACAGGTTATTGTCAAGAGAGATTCCAAGATATTTAAATGAGGATACCTCTTCCATAGGTGATTTCAAGGTGATTCGTAATGGTCAGTGGATGCTGCCTGCTCTTGTTATGCGAGTTACTGAAGAGCATGACTTTTGTTTTTTTATAGTTAAGGATGTGTTTTTGTTTGCTGAACCAGTTCTCTATGGATGCGAATCCGAGTTGGAGCTTGTACTGTAGGGATAGTGAGTCCTTTTGGGAGGTGTGGATAACAGCATCATCAGCGTACAGGATGAGTTGTTCCGGGCACGATTGGGGGAGGTTATTTAGAAATAGGCTGAAGAGAAAGGGCCCCAGTATGGAACCCTGGGGAACTCCAGATCAGATTGGTGATGTGTCGGAGAGGACACCTTCAATTTTCACTCTTTGCGATCTGTTTTCCAGGTAACTTTTGAACCAGGCTGTGGAGTCTGGGGAGAGCCCCGCAATTTGTAGCTGTTCCAGAAGCAGGCAGTGGTGAATGGTATCAAAGGCCGTTGTTAGGTCTATGAAGACCGAACTGGCTAGGTGGCCATTATCCATTGAGCTGTGGATGGCTCCAGTGCATTCCAGGAAGGCTGTTGTAGTGCTGTTCCCTTTTCTGAAACCATGTTGCTGGGAGCATAGGATATAGTGATTGACCAGATAATCAGTGAGCTGGTCAGCAACTATGCATTCTATGGCCTTGGATAATGGGGGCAGTACGGAGATTGGCCAGTAGTTTCCAGAGTTGTTCCGATCTCCAGTTTTATGTATTGGTGTAACGGTGGCTGATTTCCATCTGTCAGGGAACTGGCTGAGGCTGAGGGAGAAGTTGAAAATCTTGGTTAGTGGGCTAATCACCTCATCGAGAGTGAGGGACAGCAGTTTCAGGTCTAGGGTGTCCCCACTATGTCGTGTTTTTTGCGATAGCATTTGCGATGTACATCCAGGCTTCATGCATCTTGACAGTTTTGAAGTAGAAGGGAGGATGTGTAGGGGGGTGTAGTAGTAGCAGGTTGAGCAGGGGAATGGGTTTCATTGAAGAAGTTGGGGAGAGCACACTGCTGAGGTCTATGAAGGCCAAGTTGAAAGTATTGGCTATAGTAGTTGGGTAGAGGGTAATTTTCCCATCTGTGACTAGCATAGTTAGGGAGGTTTTTGGTTATTTTCTAGTTACTTCTTTTGGCATGAGCTATGGATTTTGGCTCTTGCATGGAGAAAAAATTGATGTTTTATTAAATATTGAAATTTGGTGAGGTGGTACAGTTTGGCAAGGAAGGATTTCCTGGGAGGTGTGAGATTTTCAGGTTGTTTTATTTGTAATATTGGCAAGTTTGAAAAGTATTACTTTGCCATTTGTGATTGCAATCAGGAAGCAGTCAAATGGAGATTTATAATAATGTAGTGCATGCATAGAAGAGTTGGAATATGGATTAAGCTATTAATTTTTGCTGTCATATAGAAAAAAAACATGATTTTTACAATGTCAAATTTTGTGTGGTGGTATAGTATGGGAGGATGAAATTACTTTGGGGGGGGGGGGTGACTGCCAGTTGCTTGTCTGTATTATTTGTTTAGTTTGAATAGTGGTGTTTTGCAATTTACACTTGGGATTGAGAAGTGGTCAGTTTGAGAGTCATGTTAATGCATGCACAGAAGAGTTTGTGTGACTGCATTGCTATATTGTGAGAGCTAGTGATTTTTGCTTTCATGAATAACAAAAAAGATTGTAGTATGCAAATATTTTGTGCAGCTGTGTAGTTTGGGGAGGAAGAATTTCCTTTACAATGTGAGTTGTTTTGATTTTTCTCCATGTGTCAATTAGCAAAAAAAAAAAGTTTTTTCTTTGTTGCAATGGGTAAGTGTCCTATGGGTGTTGTATGTTTTATATGCAAACCTAATTCAAGGGATCCTAACATTTACTGAGAGTGCTGAGATTCAGCAAGTGTTTTGAGGTCTACAAATAGCTAGAAAGAGACCTGAGATTCATTGAGAGTTTAGCAGTTTACTGAGAGCTACTAAGAGTTTCAAGTTTCACTGAGAGTCAAGACATGTAAAGAGTGTCCTGAGATATAAAGAAAGATTTGATAATTGTGTTTGAGTGGTCTGGGTCAGTCAGGTTTTTGCATGTGTGGTACAGTTTCTGTGTTTGTGAATGACATGGTATTGCATATTGTGAGAGATTTTTGCCTTCTTGCAGAGAAAATGTGGATAATTTCTACAGTAAATGCAGAAATTTCAATGGTGGTGTAGATTGTGATGGGGGGATTGTGAACTGTTTCATTTTTAGTACTTGCAAAAAAAAGGTGTAGTTCAGTCATTGGAATTTGAATGGAATAGTGTTGGGCTAAAAGTTACTGTAATTTAAAGAAAGTGTTGTTTTGCTATTTGAAGTTGTGATTGAGAAGCTATTGCGCTGATAGGGTAGCTCATGCATAGTACAGTTTCTATGCAAATGCATTGGTATGTGATGAGAGCTATTTAAATTTTTCTCTTTTGAAGATTTTAAATCAATGATTTCATAGTGTTGACACTTTGTGTAAAGGTGTAGTTTAGGATGAAAGAATCTCCTGGGGGCATTAGGTGTGTGAGTTGGTTCATTTCTGTAATGCCTGCAAGATTGAAAAAAAATGTTGTTTTGTGATTTGCAATTCTGATTAGGAAGCTGTTGACTGTTAAATGAAGACTCACTTAAAAATCTTACATAAAGAATTATAAAAGCATACGCACATTTACACATAGAGGGCTGAATATTCAAACTGCGCCATTCATAGGTGCAAGCCCTTGTGCTGTGCAAAATAGTTGTGCAGGGGTGTGTCCGGGGTGATATTCAAAGGAGTTGCGCTATTAAGCAACTCCTTTGAATATCACCCCCCAGCCACAGCCACTGTGCATGGCGCAGTGGAACTTGCACCACCTCAAGTTGACAAAGTGGAGCATTCAACTTGCGGTGGCGCAAGTACCATTGTGCCATGCGCAAAATCCCTATATTCAAAAGGTGACATGCAAATGAAGCTATAATTCATGCAAGGCACAGGGGAGACCATTTGCATCTGATTATGGTGCCCCCCTCATGAATTAATTCAAAACTGAACTGTCTTGTACGGTATGGGCTGCACGCCCATTGGCTCTGCTCTGCAATGGCATACAGCCCTACCAGGCTGATCAATCCGGTAAATGGTGGGGCAGCAGGCGGGTAGGATGCCGCCTGCCCGGCTGCGGGCCGGGTGGTGGGGCTTCGTGGGTGGGTGGGGTGGGGGGGACACTAGGTCACCAGGGATGTGTTCGGGTGGTTTGACAACTACATCCCGCGATCGGGATTTTCGGTCCACTGGACCACCAGGGATATGATCGGGAGGTGGGGGATGTTTCATTACTTCAGCCCGCGATCGGGCTTATCGGTCCACTGGACCACCAGGGATGTGTTTGGGGACACATTGCTGCCCGTGATTGGGCTGGTGAGGGGGGCACACAGAGTGGGTTGAGGGCCAGCCACAGGTGGCAGCTGCTGTGTTGCATCCTGCAAAGCAGCAGCTCACCTGTGGGTGGCCCTCAACTTGATCCTTTTTTTTTGGCTCAAAGTTGTGCAGGAGCAGGTTGGGGGTTGCACCTGCACAACTCTGCACAGCCCGGCTGAATATCGGACTGTGCAGTTTATGCATGGTTCCTCCCCCTCCAGTTCAGCATGCATTCATTTGCATTGCGCTGTTGCTCAGCATGTTTTCTGTGGCGCAACTGCCTCCTGCTGAATATCGCAGAATGGAGCAAGTTCGGACTTAGGCAGGTGCAACCCTATTGCGCATGGCGCAACCCTTTTGAATATCTGGCCCATAATGTAATCATTACATTTATATTGAACTGCTAGTTCTTGTTTTAGGGCAATATCCCTTACAGAAACATAGTAGCAGTAGTAAAAATATTTATTTTTCGACAGGGTAATACTTTAGGTCCAAAGACCTATTTTCAAAGTAATCCTATTTCACTTTTATTCAAGTTACAAAAACATTATAATTACAAAGACATTGTAAGCAAATTTCATACAAAAATCCTAAAATTTCTTAACATAGCCATACTTACAATAATGTCAACATTACATTTCATTAATCATGTCTAATATATTGACACAGTACAAGTAGATTATAATACTCAATATATTTACATTAAAATAAGAAACAAACATTCCACCCCTTGTTTTAAAAATACTACTAGCAAGTACATTCCACAGTATAACTTTCATCCAATCTGGATTTAAATGAAGATAATTTTGTAAGATTTCTTATATGAGGTGAGATCTCATTCCATATTTTTGCAGCCCGAGCTTGTAATGTCATATTCCCATAACTTGTATTTGTTTTTGGAAAATTTAAACCTCTGAATTTTACTTCCCTAAATGCATATTGATTAGTTTCACAACCAAATTTGATATCCATATTACCTTTTATTAAACCCTTATTAGCCTTAAAAATAAAAATGGAAAATTGTGTTTTGTACCGGATGGTTACACTGTCCCATTTTAATTCTTTGTACATGAAACAATGATAAGTTTTGAAGTTACATTTCAGTGTGAATCTTGCCAATCGATTATATGATTTAACTAATTTATCCAGATGTTTTTGTTCAGCAAGACTGTACACTAAATTTCGATATTCCAAAACAGGCAATATTAATTGCACTGCAATTTTTTTTCTGTAACTGAATGTTTAGCATTTGAGTGGATCTTCGTAGTGTCCCTTTTCTATTGTTTAACTTCTTAGACATATTATCAATATGATCAGAGGAGTTAGAGAACTATCTATTATTACTCCCAAATATTTATATTGTTTTGAAATTGTTAATTGTTTCCCACCTCTTGCTAAACTTCCCTTATCAATTTTTGTTTCATTATTAACCTTATTTTATTTTCTACTAAAATGCATAACCTGTGTTTTCTTTTCACTTAATACTAATTTAGAAACTGAGAGCCAGTTTTGGAGAATATCAAAATCAGTTTGTTACTTAACCAACATTTCCTCTTGAGTTTTTGCTGATGCTAATAATATAGTGCCGTCTGCATATAGTCGTATGTGTGTATTATTTATTTATGATGGCAAGTCATTCACATATATCAAGAACAAAAGTGGCCCCAGGATTGATCCCTTGGGCACACCTCTTGTTGATGTACCTATATCCGAATATTGACTATTTATTTCAACTTGTTGTTTCCTATCACCCAAATAGGACTCAAACCATTTTAATGTCCTAGGTGTGATCTTTGTCCTCCCCATCCTCTCACATAGCAGTTGGTGATCCACTAAATAAAAAGCTTTGGACAGGTCAATGAACACCATGCCTGCAGACTCCCCACTATCCAAGGCAGTAGCCACCTTGTCAATGAAGTCCATGAGCTCAGTGCCCATTGAGTATCCTGTCCTGAATCTGTGCTGAAATGTTGTAAGTTTAGAATACTTTTCCAAATATTCATACAATTGAGTATACACCATTTGCTCCATTAATTTAGAGAGGATGGGGAGGACTGCTATCAGCCTATAATTAGAGGAATAAACATATTTCCACCCTAAAAATAGGTACTATTTTTGCAACCTTCCAAGTTTCTGGGAATATATTCTCCAGCAAGTTTTGGTTAAATAGGTTTGTTATTATCGGTGTCAATAGGTCTATTGCATCTTTGATAAATTTTGATTCAATTTTATCCAAACCACATGATTTCCTAATATTCAATTTTTTAATTTCACCTCTAACTTCATTTGAAACATAGAAACGTATAATTTGATGGCAGATAAGGACTGCTTGGCCCACCTAGTTTGCCCATTTCCCTACCTAATGGATAAGCTGCAGATTCTAGCTAATCAACAGCTTACTTCCTCCTACCCCCCACTAGAATTGCCTTAGGTCTGTCCCATGCATTCTTGAATTTTCCCACTATTCCCAACTCCACAACCTCCTCGGGAAGGCTGTTCCAAGCATCAACAACCCTTTCTGTGAAAAAATACTTTCTAACATTACCTCTGAGCCATCTCCCTCTATCTTCAAGTTGTGCCCCCTTGTTCTTGCACATGTCTTTTTCTGAAATATGCTACCCTCTTGTACTTTGTTAATTCCCTTGAGATTCCTGAAAGTTTCTATTATGTCCCCCCCCTTCTTTCCTCAAGGGTATACATACTAAGCTGATTTAGTCTCTCCTCGTATGTTTTCTGGTGCAGACCCTGCACCATTTTGGTTGCCGTCTTCTGAACAGCTTCTACTCTGTCTATGTCTTTACAGAGATGGAGTCTCCAGAATTGCATGCAGTACTCCAGATAGGGTCTCCAGAATTGCATGCTGTACTCCAGATGGGGTCTCACCAACTGTCTGTACAGAGAGATAACAACTTCCTGTTTTCTACTGTTGATGCCTCTCCCTGTTCATCCCAGTATCTCCCAGCCCTCCTTACTGCCTTCTCACAGTGCTTGCCCACCTTTAGGTCATCTTATATAATTACTCCTAGGTCTCTTTCAGTTTTTGTTGTTGTTATTATCTCATCCCACTTTGTGTACTCTTCCCCCGTGTTTTTGTTTCCCAGGTGCATTACCTTGCACTTTGCATTGAATCTGAGCTGCCATATATTTGACCATTCCTCCAACCTTCCCAAGTCCCTTTTCATCCATTCCACCCCACCTTGTGTATCAATCCTGTTGCAGGTCTTTGTATAGTCTGCAAAGAGACATACTTTTCCTTCCAGGTGTTCTTCAATGTCACTTATAAAGACATTGAAGAGGATCGGTCCCAGTACCGAACCCTGCGGTACTCCACTAATTACCCTCTTTTCTTCACTGTGGACTCCGTTTACTATTACCTTTTGTATCCTGTTGTCCAGCCAGTTTTTATCCAGGCTACCACCTTGGGACCCACTCCAAGGCTGGCTAACTTGTATATTAACCTTTTGTGTGAGACTATGTCAAATGCCTTGCTAAAACCTAGGTAGGCCATATCCACAGCCCCTCTCTGGTCTACTACTTTGGTCACCCAGTCAAAGAAATCTATTAGGTTCATCTGACATGACCTTCCTGTTGTAAAACCATGCTGCCTTGGGTCCTCTGCCCCACTGGCCTCTAGGTACTCAACAATTGTTTCCTTCAGAAGTGATTCCATCATTTTCTCTACCGCTGAGGTCAAACTAACTGGTCATTTGTAGTAATTTTTCTAAAATAAACCTGAGGAAAGCATTCCATGGTATCCTCAGATTTATGGGAGTCTTTTAGGGTATTGACTGGAATGTCTATATCTGGTAAAGTAATAAAATTATGATTCAGTACCTGTGCTATTGCATTTTTTTTTATCTAATGATTCACCCCTGTCATTTACTATTGTTATTGTCTGTTTAATTCATAATGGGTTATCCAGATCTTTTATTATGTCCCAATATTGCTTTGTGTCAGTCACTGTTTCAATTTTGTTGTTGTAAAATATTTTCCTAGCCTGCTTAATTAATCATTGACATTCATTTCGCTTTATTTTATAGTCATCCCAATAAGCCCTATTTTTTGTTTTATGGGCTTTTTTCCAGACCCTGTCCATAATATGTATCTTTTTCTTTAGATATTCATTTACCCAAGGGAGATGTTTTTTCCATGATGTATTTGTTTTAAAGGGAGCATGCCTGTTACAAGTTCTCAAAAAAAGTCCTTGTAAATTCTTCAACCCCCAGATTTATATCGGGAATAAGGCTCAGCTTTTCCAGTTTTTCATTTCCTAGATCCCTAATAAAATGTTCTGTGTGATAGTTTGTAAGATGTCTCTTGATCATAATCTTCTCTTGTTCTCTAATTATGTGGTTTTGTATCATTGTAGACAATGCCAGGTTATGATCACCTAGATTAGGGGGCAGAACTTGACAACTTTCAATGTGAAGTCCCTTTGACAGAAATACCAGGTCAAGAATACTACCCTGACTATTTATCCCACTTTTCCTTGTAACTTGATTCACTACCTGCCTAACATTTAAAATTTCAAAACATTTCTCCAGTTTTAAACCCCTGGGCTTACCCTAGGCAGCATTAAAATCTTCAATTAAAACAATATTTTTTCCCTCTGCCAAGAAAGCTAACTTTGCTACCAATATCTCAAAAGTCTTTGCATGCTTTTTTTTTTTTAAATTGCGAGAAGAGTAAACTATACCAATAAGATGTTTTAGTTGATTTGATGCAACACAAAGGCATTCAATTCCCTCCACATTCCTTGAAATACAGGTTCAAATAATCCAATTTTATTTTTGAAATATAAAAGACCCCTTCCCCATTTTCCCTCTGTCTTGTCTATAAAGTGTATAACCATCAATTCTGATCTCATTATCCTGCACTTTTTGGGTTAGCCAAGATTCTGTTATGCTGATTATATCTGGCTCCAGTTGTTGTACCCACATTCTAAATTCCTGTAATTTATGTATCATGCTTCTAGCATTGTCTAGTTAGTACTGTTTTTAGTTCTGGCTTCATTAATGTATGGGGGCCTGGATTCGTTTCATTGTCTCCTACTAGCAACAAAGCAAAGTACCATGTGGTTGAAACAACTAAACTACAGTTTGTTAAATTCAAACCTCTGACTTTAGGAGAAAAACAGTTACCATGATTACACAGTTTCCAATTTTTCATAAAAAACATTTCTTCTTGCTCTGTATGCAATTACAGGATCAGAGGGAATTGATATCAACGACATGGCAACTTTACCCTGCAGCTTTTCAGGAGACGAGACAACCTTGAGAGATAAACTGTCAGTTAACTGTGATTGATATACTGTCAAACCAAACAATACACACTGCACTAAACACTTCAACATTTTTACAACTTACTAAGGTGATATTATAACATTTAAAAACTCACTAGATATACCTTCAGTTCTTACAGTACATGTTCTAACTTAATCTGTGTTACAACCCTCAATTTTAAATGCTAAGTTATCCTGATACAACAAAACTTTGTGGCCAGATTTTTTATACCGAGTGGCACTCATGCCACTCATGCTTGCACTGTCGCGCTTGCGTGATAACAGCATGAGCCTTTTGTATTGGATGGCCCTTTCTTCTCTGCTGACACAGTGTCCTGGTTACCGTCTCTCTCACCTGGTGGCCGGTTCTGCTGCTGGTGATATCGGAAAGCTGATACTGGTTTTGTGTTCAACAGAGGGAGCAACAACACAGTTCATTCAGCTCGAAGTGCAAACTGGCAGGGTACAAGCTGTTATAGGTGTGCTATGTACATGCAGAATGCATGCCACTTTCTTAATTGTGCAATGTTGTATGCAGTTCACATACACAAAGTGAACCTAAGCAACCAGGTCTAAAAAGCAAATCAGATTTGCATGCTGCAAGCTTGACGTGTGCGCAGCAGGTAAGCTGGTGTGAACATCTTCTAAAATTACATCAGGTTCATGTGTTGCACACTTGACATGAGTGCAGCAGTTAAGCTGTGTGAGCATCATTTAAACATCACATCAGATTCACATGCTGCACACTTGCTATGTGTGCAGCAGCTAAGCTGGTGCAAATCTCATCTAAAAAACACATCAATTTCTATTTCTTATACTACTGCCAACAATTGGAGCCAATAAAATACATTGTTATTTGAATTCCCATAACAATTAGGTAAACTCATTAATTCTGATCTATTTGCAAGTTGTTTAATGGCTTTTGATTTTTGTCATTAAATCACCATTAACTTGTAAAGTATTGTTTGCTTACTGCATTAAATGCCTAGTATATAGCCAGCCAACGTTCCCCATTCAAGATGTATGAAGAGGTGCCTCTGTATTGTGAAGCTTATCCTTTTTGTTTTGGACCATGCAAATCCTTTACGCATATTTAGTGCTACAAATGTGTTTCTCCAAGACTGTTTCGGCTCACTTACTTTCCGCTTGTCATTCACTATTGAGCATATACACTATGTCCATGCTCAGCACTCTTTGTGCTAAGTTGGGTCTTGGAAGCATGGACCATATTGCACATTTTGTCACTGAAATGAGGGACATAGACACTCAAAATTAAGGCAGTGAGGGACACTAACCCATATGATGATCAGGACACATCATGAAACATGGAGATATAGTACATCTGAACACAGTTGAAACCATTGCATTGGCACCTGAGAATGAATTTCTACCATAAAGTATTGTGCCATTTAGGTAGGGCAGAGGGGGGTAGTTGTCCCCCCCCTGGGGATTTGTGCCTAGGTTGTTCTTATAGTGTGGCAATAATGGCATTAAATATGGATTTAATCTGTTGCACAATAAGTGCCTACCTGGCCTGTGTGTGCTCATGCTGCAGGTACTCTTCAGACTTGACTGCATCTGTATTGTGCTGTCTACTGTCTCTAACTATTTGTGGCAGCACCATCACATGTGGTGTGGATGAGCTCCAGCCAAGAAAGAGCGCAAGAGTCTTGCAAGTATGACACTGCACTGTTTTTCCTGTCAAAGAGTAGACAGACTGCACACTACAACTGGAAGGAGTCAGTGAGCACTGAACTCTTAATAGCAGTGTTGTGGCAGCATATTTTTGTTGGTCTACTCTTATTGAGTCTCTGTCTCCCCTGGTGGCTGAAGGGGCAGAGGGTGAGCTAGAAGCTAACTCAAGACTTGGCTACGTACTTACTCTACTAGGCTCACCTTGCAAAAGGAAAAAAAACAGCACAGACTCCCATGGCAGCAAGCTAGGCTTAGCAGTAGTGGTGACAGTGGTGTGGGTGGCCTTCATAGGCCTCGATCAGTGCAGTGTGGCAGCAGCCACAGCAGCAGCCAAGCAAGAAGCAAGCAATCCAGGTGAGTGGGTTTGGTTGGTGAGGTGACTTGTTCATGGACCATGTTGGGGACCTGTGATGGTCAGTTCTAGCAGCCAGCTACTGGTGGAAGGAGAGGGGGGGGTTGACTGAAAACTGAGCTGGTGGCACACTGTGCCAGCCTGCAGGTTCTGGCCATATGGTAAGTAAAGGTAAATAATTTATTTTATGGGGGACTGGGGAAGGACTGAAATATTAATGTGTTTTTCATGTTTCTTCACCTTTGGGTGGCTTCATTACTCATAGGTGATGGGTAGTGAATCAAATGGAGTAAGGGAGAAAAATCAGGACAAAGTTCTTTGGGGGGGCAGAATTTCTGCCACACAAAAAAAAAATTGTAACTGGGTGGGTTTAAGCCCAAATCTGATGCACTGCTCTGGAGTTTATACATTTGACTATTTTCATGATTTGCATATCACTTTTCTGTGACAACAAATATGTTTTATCTTTTAGAGATGTTACAGACATTCTAGAGCTGTCCCTTGCATTCATGGAGAGTTGAGCGGTATGGTATGCACAGATTATTGGAGCCCACTATGGTCAGGCTTATGCCCCCCCCCAGTGAAGCTGACCTTCACATCCCCACACACAGGCATATTATGACAAAGGGCAAAGGAGACTGCAGGGGTGTGCACCATTAAAATGAACGGGGGTATTTTTTTATTACAATTTTATACATTATTGATTAAGAGTTGGAGATTAATGAAGTCCACCGCTCAACTTACAAGGGCCTTGTTAATACTATAGAACTGTGGCCTACATAATTGTCCAAATCACCATCATAATGTGTAAAACAGTAATAAAAAATAACTCCATTCATTTCAAGTGTGTACACCCCAGCACTCTGGCCCATAGACATCATCTCTTAAAGACGCATACCTCTGGCTCTCTAGTACTCAAGTAAAGAGTTTTTACTTATATCTGCACTTGATAGAGTAAACAGGGAGGAGAGGAGGCACTGTGGGTCACCTTGGAGACTGGAAAGGGCACCACAGACCGCACAGGGGTTGTGTACAGACCCCCATGTCAGGGGGAAGGAATGGACAAGGATATGATGGAAGGCATTCTTAGAATGGCAGAGAAAGGGGAGATACTGTTGATGGGAGACCTGAATATGCCGGATGTTAACTGGAGCACATTTGCTGCAGCCACATCCAAGAGCAGGGCCATTCTTGACGCCCTACAGGTGGCAGGCATTAGACAGCTAGTTTCAGAACCCACTAGTGAGGGAGAAATCTTACACCTCGTACTCTCAAACGGAGGCAGTGAGAGGATCTCAGATCTAGAAGTGGGTTGCCATCTGGGGACAAGTGACCATCAAACAGTGTGGTTCACGTTAAACTCAGCCACAGAGTCAAGCCATACAAAAGTGAGGGTACTGGACTTTAGGAGGGCTGACTTTGGCAAGATGGGAGAGTGCCTCAGAAAAGCACTAGCAAACAGGCTAGAAGGAGGTGTGGAGCAACAATGGGGAATTATAAAACTGCCATCACAGAGGCAACAAGCCTTTGTGTGAAGCAAATAAACAAATCAAAATGAAAGAAAAGCCACTATGGTTCTCAAGAGAGGTGGTTGTGAAAGTCAGGAAGAAAATATAGCATTCCAGAAGTATAAGGAAACACAGAAGGAGCAGGACAGAGAGCTGTACCAGTTAAGGCAGAAAGAAGCAGGAGGGAAGTCAGAATAGCAAAGCCCAAACTGAGGAAAAGATAGCCAACTCAGTTAAGAAGGGGATAAAACCTTTATAAGTACATCAGCGACGTGAAAGACAAAGGGAGGGATAGTGAGGCTGAATAGAATGAACGGTGGGTGGGCAGAGGGGACAGTGAAAAAGCAGGAATACTGAATGAATATTTCGCTCAGTATTCACAAAAGAGGAGGGGAAGTGCCTAATCCAATTAACAGAAGCACTTTGATAGGGGTCGATCCCAGTCCTTTCACAGAAGAAAGGGATCTGCAAGAACTCCTAAAACTGAAGGTGGACAAAGCAATGGGTCCTGATGGAATTCACCCCAGAATTCTAAAAGAATTAAGGAAGGAACTAGTGAAACCACTGGCTACTCTTTTAATACATCATGGGAGGATGGGGTGATACCTGAGGACTGGAGGAAGGGGATGTGATTCCACTTCACAAAAGTGGGACCAAGACAGAGGCAGGAAACTACAGACCTGTCAGTCTGACCTCTGTGGTAGGGAAAGTGATGGAGTCACTTCTGAAGGAAAGAATAGTTGGAGTACCTAGAGGTCAGTGGAGCACAGGATCCAAGCAGCATGGGTTCACAGCGGGATGGTCATGTCAGATGAATCTAATAGATTTCTTTGACTGGGTGACCAAAGTAGTAGACCAGGGAAGGGCTGTGGACATGGCCTACCTAGACTTTAGCAAGGCATTTGACACAGTCCCACACAAAAGATTAATAGTCAAATTAACCAGCCTGGGAGTGGGTCCCAGGGTGGTAGCCTGGGTAAAACATTGGCTGGACAACAGGACACAGAAGGTAATTGTAAATGGATTCCACTCTGAAGAAAGGGCGGTTACTAGTGGGGTACCGCAGGGTTCAGTATTGGGTCCAGTCCTTTTTAATGTCTTCATCAGAGGCATTGCAGTGGGACTGGAAGGAAAGTATGCCTTTGCAGATGACACAAAGATCTGCAACAGGGTTGATACACAAGGAGGCGTGGAAAGGATGAAAAGGACTGGCAAGGTTGGAGGAATGGTCAGACGTATGGCAGCTAGGATTCAATGCAAAAGTGCAAAATAATGCACCTGGGAAACAAGAACCCAGGGAAGAATACACAATGGGTGGGGAGGTAGTAACAACAACAAAACAGGAAAGGGACCTGGGGGTAATCATATCAGATGACCTTAAGGTTAGCAAGCAATGTGAGAAGGCAGTAGGGAGGGCCGGGGTATACTGGGATGTATAGGGAGAGGCATCACCAGCAGAAAACAGGAAGTTGTTATCCCTCTGTACAGACAGTTGGTGAGACCCCATCTGGAATGCTGTGTCCAGTTCTGGAGACCCCATCTCCGCAAGGACATAGACAGGATAGAGGCAGTCCAGAGGAGGGCAACTAAAATGGTGCAGGGTCTGCAAAGAAGCGTATGAGGAGAGACTAAAGGAGCTTAATATGTATACCCTTGAGGAAAGAAGGGAGAGGGGGGACATGATAGAAACTTTCAAGTACCCCAAGGTAATCAACAAAGCCCAAGAGTGTAGCATCTTTCAGAAAAAGAGACTTGCAAGAACAAGGGGACACAATTTAAAGATAGAAGGAGGGCGGTTCAGGGACAATGTGAGGAAGTATTATTTCACAGAGAGGGTAGTGGATGCATGGAACAGCCTTCCTGAGGAAGTTGTGGGGTCTAAAACTGTGGGAGAATTCAAGAATGCATGGGACAGACATAAGGCAATTCTTGTGGGGGCAAGGAAGATATAGGCTTGTTGGTTAACTAGGATCTGCGGCCTATCCTGTAGGTAGGGAAATGGGCAGACTAGATGGGCCTAGCGGTCCTTATCTGCCATCAAAGTCTATGTTTCTATGTTTCTATGATAGGTTGTCTGTAGAAGCATGGTTGTAACCACTACAGTGTGTGTGCATGGGGGGGGTGGTGCCATGTGGGTATATGTCGAGTGTTTGCTACTCAGAGTCTGTTTGCATGGAAGCATTCAAAACTACAGAGAGAAAATAGGAGGAGTACAGGCCATACACAAGTAATTACATGGTTTTGTAAGTGTGTGTATTGGGATGGGAAGAACCACATGTGTTTCCACTGGTATGTGTACTACAGTTCAAATGTGAAACTGAGATGAGGGAGAGAAGAAAACTAAAAAGTATAACAGTGGCTACAAGTACGCTGCATGTGAGCAGATGTATTCAGATATGTATCAAAGTACAAGAGAGCCTTATGTGTTCAGACACTATGGCTTAGTGGTTAAAGGCACTGAACTGCAAGCCAGGAGACTTGGAGGCATGATGACCCAGGTTTGAATCTCATCTACCTCCACTTGTGTATGGTGTGATCCTGATCAAGTCTCTTAACTTTTATGTGTGCCATTATCTGAGACCACCTGCTTTTTGCATGCATGCCACATACATGCAGCCTTTTCCAATTTAACATAAAAATCATGCTTTCCACCCTTGCTTGCTGTACACATGCCATAGTCATGGAAATTATTCCAGTTTAACATTTAAATCATACTTGCAGCATGCATATCACGTGGGTAGTTTTATGTCTGCAGCATGAAAACATATAAAACATACAATTATTTCTGTAAAGGATATAACATTCTTAGTTTTTTTTGTAGCTTGGCTCAAAGTAACAGTGACTTTCTTCCATATTTGAGCAGCTATGTAAGAAAAAAGTTTTTTCACCAAATTTACTTTTAATACAAGGTACTTTTAAGACACCTTTATTTGAGCTTCTCAGTGTATATTCAGCCTCTATTGCTATCAGCTTTTCAGACAGATTTACCATTTTGTTGATTTTTGTTTTACTTTGTACGCTATGATTCTCCAAGCTGCAAAAATTCTGTTTTCTATTGTAAGCCATCTTAGTTTATCATACAATACACAATGATGGGTTCTTAGGTCTACTTTCAAGATAAACCATGAAAGTCTATTATATATTACTTCCACCTTTGTCAGATTAGTAGAGTTTTCCAGGCACATATATGTATGCCATAATCCGTTATTGGAAGAAACAACTGATTTATCACCTTTTTTCTTACACCGTCATTTAAGCAGTATCCTGTTCTTTTCATAGCACCCAATTTAACACTCAATTTATTTACTAGTTATGTGAACTGAAAATCAGATCTCAGCTTATGATCTATCCAGACACCGAGATATTTGTATTGTGTCAGTTGAGTTAAACATGTTCCGGTTCTTGTTATAATTTTTAATTCTTTTTATTTAACCTTTCCATTTTTTTTTATTTTCAGGTCGAAGAACATAACCTGTGAATTTTTACAATTTAGCATAAGTTTATTTTTTTTACTTTCTGTTTATCCCTTCCGACCTGCCCTTGGTGCCCACTCCTTCAGGTTGTTCATCCTATGCCAGCCTTCTCTGCTCAGGATCTGCTCCTAGAGTGCCTTCTTCTTCTGCCCCCACCTGCACAGCAGGGTCTGTCCTGGAATTGGTGGGTTGGATGGCTCAAAACAGTCATCATCTAGGACCACAGAGGTTTTTTTTCCCATTTTCCTGTTGTCCCTTAACCCTAACCCTCTGAGATGCCAGCACGAGGACGTACGTCCAGAGAGGCGACATGCTGATGCACGTCTATCCCAAGTGCCTGACAGAATTTCCCCTTCCGACTCTGATGAATGGAGCCACCAATCCCTAGCAAGCTCACATTTCCACTGGCTCTCTTAGGGCATTATGTACATACAGCACCCTGGTATCCCATCCCAGAGAGAGGAGAGAGGAGAGAATCCATTGGGATGCTCAATCCTCCCTCACCCAGCCGACCCCCATCGACCCGAGTCTGTTCCTATTTAGCCTCAGTTTTGACTGTTCAAACCCACCCTGGATTTGTAGGATGTCTTTTTGTAAGTTTTTCTGGACTTGAGCCTGGTTACAACCTGTTGCCACTATTACAGTATCACCTACATACATTTAAACTTGTGTTGTTTCTAATATGTTAGGTAATGGATTTGTACACTGTAAATCAAAAACAACAGTGACCCCAAGATTGAACCTTGGGGAACACCCCTAAATGTTTTTTTCTTGTTTTGAAAGTTCATTACTTACTTGCATTTGTTGTTTTTGTTCCTCTAGATGAGACCCACACCTCCTCCAAACCTCAACCAATACCCCTACCTCCAACAGTCTATTTAATAGAATTTGATGGTTCACCATATCAATTGCCTTTGATAGATCCACAAACACTATGACCACTGACAATCCATCCTCCAAGGATGTGCTTTTAAGATCCATCAGGTCGATGAGCTCATGGAATCATTTTTCAGAAATCCTGATCAATATCGGGTCAGTAATGAATACTTTTCCAAATGATCATACAATTGGCTGTGAACCAAATATTCCAGAACTATTGAGACTGCTGAAAGCAGGGCTATCAGCCAAAAGTATGTAGGTAAATGGGGGCATCTGTTCTTATATATTGGGACCACCTTGGCCCACTTGCAAAGTTCTGAAAATAGGCCATCTTGTAGGCTCCAACTGAATAACATTGTTAGAACAGGGGGCATTATTTTAACTGCATTTTTAATGAAATTTATTTCAATGCCATCTATCCTTTGGTCTTTACAGTATTTTGATTTAACCTATTTTAAGCAGTGCATGTGAAGAAGAATTTTTCTAGTTTTTAATGAGTATATATATGGTGAGAGCTACAATGAAGTTTTGCTGTGTTGAAGAGAAAAACACTAAGAATGAAAAATCATAATCATAAGAATGTAAAATTGCAGATTCTTTTCTGTTTTCTTATATGTGTGTGAGGTTTCTGAGATGTTTAATTTTTATTATGTATAACTCTGATAAACTGTTGTTTTCATGTTTGTGGTGGCCGATTGTCAGGGTTGAGAGATGTAAGAGCAGTAGTGGTGGGCATAGTGGCCAAAATTTGCTCCGCAAAGTGATTCACGGAGTAACATGGAATCCGCGAAGTACTCTGCAACACAAAGCGGAGTACTTTGCATCATAATGAGGAACATGAAGTCCAATGGAAACAATGACTTCACTTTATTCTGCCTTCCCCAAACCACTTTTCCACCAGTTTTAAGGTGAAGTACAGTGAAATAAATGTACCTCACCTCACTTCGCCTTGTTTTTGAGCTCCAAAGATGAATTTTGCAGTGCTTTATGGGATTGCAGGTCACAAGGGCTCTAGATTGTTCTGCACATCCTCAGTTCTGTGTAGTGTGTGTGTAGTGGAAGATGAAGACAGTTTCCTCACAGAGCTCTGCAATTCAAATCTCTAAAAGCTCTTAAAATAGTCTTTTTGATCAATTGTTTTGCTCACAATTTAGTGCATCGATTATAGGAAACCCTCCTGTGCTCATACCATTGAGTGTTTATTGTTTGGGTGTGGATTTTGAATGTAAATTTAGAAGAGTCAGTCTATGTACTGTGAAGTGTGCTTTGGGGAGGGGCGTATCTGTGGTGTAGGTACAGTAGATTAACTGGGAGAAAATGGCAGTCTTTCTGTTTTGGTTATATTTTTCTTGTATAACTGTGTTAATGTACACACAATAATATCTTCAGTAATTCTTGACATTTTTTTGCTGTTTGTTGTGGTGCAGCAGTGTATAATTTCAGTTTGTTTAAAACATTTGGTTGCATTAATAAAGGTTTTCAATTTGCTATGCATTACTTGTAGTGCGTGTGAGTGTGTGTGCAATGCATGCCATTAAATCAGACTCCTTTTATTGTGCCACAGAGTAATTGCAGCAGTGTGAACCTGCTGTCCACCACACCTGCATGCATTTTTTGTACTGCTTTGTGGTATCTTGACAGGTAGTGGACTGTTACTGCTGTGCACTACCCCCCAACTGGCAAAAGATATTATTTTCCAGATTTGGATTTGTAATTTGTGAGCACAGGTTAGGTGTTGTGCATTTGTGTCTGCATCTCTTGAGTGTGCAGCACAATCTTAATCTGTCTGTGCATTTGTAGTACACCACTAATTCTGGGAGACTTTGCATTCTTGTTACACTCTCATTTCACTTCATCAGCACTGGGGAATTTTCTGGACATACGACAGTAGCATTGCTTGGGATGCACATTAATTCTGGTGACTGTGTGTGACCACTGCACATATGACAGAGTGAGCCATTAATTCTAGGAGACTTGCATTTTTTGTTACCCTCTCATTTCACTTTGTCAGCACTGGGTAATTTTCTGGACACAAGACAGTAGCATTTTGGGGATGCACATTCATTCTGGTGACTCTGTGTGACCACTGCATACATGACTGAATGTGCCATTAATTCTGGGAGACTTCACATTTCTTGTTACACTCTCATTTCACTTCATCAGCACTGGGGAATTTTCTGGACACAAGACAGTAGCATTTTGGGGAAGCACATTAATTCTGGTGACTGTGTGTGACTATGGCACACATAACGTCTGAATGTGCCATTACGTTTGAGATATTTTGCATTTCTTGTGCTGTCATTACACTTTGTCAGCACTAGGGTGTTTCCTGGACACAAGACATCAGCATTTTGGGGATGCACATTAATTTTGGTGACTGTGTGTGTGAAGGGCTGCCAATATTGTTGTCACTTTGCCTTACTTCACCTTAAGGTGGAATGGCAATGCAAAGTAATAATCACAAGGCGAAGTGAGCCTTTTGCATTGGCCATGTCGTGTAGTGGAGTGACAAAGTGAAGTGCCCACTTTGCGGGCACTTCACCGTCAGAATTTAAATTCACTGCCTCTCTAAAGAGGAGGCAGAATAGATAACAACAGCTTGAGAAACATGAACCTGACCAGCTAGTAGAACATCTTTGCTTCCCTTCACTGACTCTTATCTTCAATGTTTGAGGTGTGTTTTGCAAGGCTGAGTGTAAGGAGGTGTCAGACTGGATATGGGGCTACCAGAGGTAATCCAGGAGCAAGGAGGTAAGGACTGGGAGTTAGCACTGAGGTTTGCAGGAAGGGGGAGCAAGTGTGGTGCTCAAAGGAAGGGGTATCAGGAGGTGGTCTGAGGAGGAGGAGGAAAACAGTGAAAGTATAGAATGTGAAGGACTGAGTGAGAGACATGAGATATCACCATACAGCATGAGAGGTAGTAGATGTAGAATAGTATAATGAGAGGTGGAAAAGAAAGTATTGCATAAGGTGATAAGAATATGAGGAGATGGTAAGGTAGATGTAGAATAGTTGATAGTTATAATATGAGAAACAATTGGGAAAATAGCTCTTCATGTAGAAATTGTAGTTCTTAAAAGAGCTGTTTGTTTTATTGATTGACCAATCTATTCCAGCTGAAGTTGATGGTCATCAGTGAGACTGGTATCCTGAATTTCTTCAGTGGCTTGTGGAATAGACTGGTTCTATTTCTGTGGTGGTATGAGTCATATTTTCTTGGTCAGGAACTATGTTGTATAATTCTTCCCATATTTTCATCATCTTGGTGAGTTTGGCATCTGATATGTCTTTCTGTCCTTCTGTTTTCAATGCAGGATTTAGAGTGGGTTGTTTGTGAGACTAGTACAGTAAATAATTTGAAAGGCTTGTTTTTTAAACAGAGTATACAACATGCACAAACAGAAAGAAAAGAATGGGGGAGGAGTGATTTATCACAGTAAAACATCTACTGTGAAGATGAATATTTGGGGCTGGCAGTATAGCCTAGAGGTTAGAGTAACAAGCGGTGAATGAGCTCGGTTCATTCAGCAGACAGACTTGGGTTTGATTCCCACAACCTCCACTTGCATACTGTGTGACTCTGAACAAGTCACATTACCCCCCCACCCCTGCTCCAGGCTCACCCCTGAATACAGGCAACTGTGCCTGGTGGGCCTTACCTGCTTTCAAAGAATAAAGCAAAATATTTTACATAAATGTATGAAATGGATGCTGTTGTAAGATTGTTTTGGTATATGTATTGCTATTTAGGATGTGATATATATTGAACGTTATTGTATGACTGTGATTAGTGTATAAGGTAAAGAAGTGTAGCATAAAGTATATTTTTTTGAGAAGTTACATTTTATTGTATTGTCTTAGGGTAAAGAACGTCATTTGATTATTCATTTTTAGAGATGAAAGTATTTTGATGTAAAATGCAATGCAATAATTATCAGTTCACATGTGGTATTTTGATAAAGTAAATTGACAATTGATAATGGTATTGTATATAGTTTATTTTTTGATGTTGGGGAGAAAGGAAACTAAGCATTGAAGTGTCTTGGTCAATTGTGTGTGTAGTATTGAGATGGTGTAGAATTTGAATACTGTGCTGTTAAATGGTGGTATAGCTTACGTTACTGTATTGTGGCAGTGGTATACAGTTGAGTTTTCCCACTTTTTTGGATTGAATGAATATAAGTCGACAAATGAAACCTTTCTCAATTGAGGCTTGTGGCTGAGAATTTGATGCTATTTTAAGATATTTAGTTGTATAAGAAAGATTAAATGTGTTTATAGCTATTGTGGGTGTTGCATAATTGCTAGAATTGAAATAAATCAGGATATGTTGCAGACTGAAATTTTGTGAGATAGACATGGAGAATGAGGATAGTGGACCAAATAAACCTTCCAATGCAGGTGCTTCTAGTCCCTTAAATTCCCTTAGGTCTTCCTGCATGCCTTCACCTTCCTACCACCCTTTCTTCTTCATTTTCTAATCCCACTTATGAACCCTGTCCCTCATCTGAGAATATATTTCTTTACAGCAAAATTGGGTATCCAGTTTCATGATGTGTAGATGGTTGAAGTGTCTTCTTAAGAATTAGTCTTAGTTGTAGGTGGGATTGTTAATAATCAACCATTTATGAGATTGTGGAGGATCCGGGTCCTGGACTTCAGTTCTGTTCCATATTTTTTTTTTATTACTGCCTTTTTTTTTTGTTGAAACCCAAGGGCTCTTTTCAGAGCCACATGACTTGTTCAACAAAGATGTAAGAATTTGTAAAGTGGGTTGTTTTGTTAACTTCTTTCTCAACAGTTCTTAATAGTTTTGGATACTTTTACTATAGTTTAAATGTATATTTTTTGTTGGTTTTGAACATGGGTTATGCATGTTTTAAAATTTGTGGAGGATGTCAGTTAGTAGAATAGTTATTTTGAGTAAGGTAGTGTGCAGTTAGAAATGTTAGTAGCTGTGAAGTAATAGAAATGTTATGCATTTTTGAAGGCTGTCCTGAATTGCTTCTAAGATGACCTGCTCCCTTGAACTCATTGTGGTTGGGGTGCTCCAATCCACCACACGTTGGCTGTTCCCCCACCACCACTGTATTCCCCTTCCTGCAGACCCTCTTAATCTTCTCTGCTAGCTCCCTGTCCAGGTCTTCCATTTGACTTGGTGGCCTGTATGCTATTCTCATCCTCTGTAACCTACTTTTTGAGTCCAGAAACTGCATCCATAGTGCCTGTCATACCCTCTTTCCTTATGCACCTTAACCAGTCCCTCATATAGATCACAACACCCACTTATTCCCTTAGCCATATCATTGCTGATGATCCCATACCCTGGGATCATCATATCCCTTCAGTCTTTGTTCAGGGTGGCACATGTTTCAGTGATGGCGGCATGTAGACCCTCCCCATTACAAAAAGAGCCTGCAATTCACCTGATTTGTTTCCTAGACTCCTTGAATTCATTAAGACTACCTTCCATCCTGCCCTTCCATAACTCAATCCTTCCCACCCTTAACTCCCCACCCATGTGTCCCATCCATGCTAGACTGGGGATGAAGCAAGCTTTGCTCCCCTCCCTGTGCACCCTGCCTACCAGCTGTCCACTCACCACCCCACCTTCCTAGTTTAAATATACCTTTGTTGTAATGTACTCCTATGTCTTCTGCTTTAATACCCCCTTCCCTGCTCAAGTGTAACCTGTCCCTTGTATTCAAGTCAGCATTGTCTCAGGTCCTGCCCCATTATCCCACTTGCTCATTCCCCTTGGACTTACACCAACTCCCCCCCCCACCCAGTCCTTAACTTCCCAATCCTTCCTTTCTTCACGGTGCTCACACAGGGTACTGGGAGTACTTCAGAGCAGGCCACTGATCCCCCATATGTCCCTCACATAGCCTGCCTAGTTCATCCTGCCTCTCCCATACCACCTCTAATGTCTCCACAGCTAAGTCATTTGTGCCATTTAGCACTACATGTAGTGTCTTCATTCCCCTTCCTGTGCACTTGAGAAGTGCCTGCCCCACCCTGCCCATGGCCAGCCTAGGTATGGCCTCAAACCTGATGTGATCATGCCTTTCCACCCTACTGCCCAACCAGATCACTTTTAGTACAGAATCCACAAGCACTAATACACCGCCATCCTCTTGTCTCATTACCCACCTACATCCTTGTTACATTGTACCTGTTTCTATGTTCCACCTTTTCATGCACAGTCATAGTTTTATTCTTTTACTAAGCAACAGCCCCAAACTGTAACCCTGGTGTTTCTTCCCCCCTCCACTACCACCCCTTTCAACTTGGCCCCCCCACACACTTCTGTGTCCCACTGGTCCACCTAAACAGCTGTGCTCCTCACACTTTCATCCGCCCTTCCCCTTTCCTGCTGACTTGGTCACCATATGCTGTTCTCTCCTGTGGCTATACCGTTTCCATTACTGCCCATGTCAGTAGCCCTTTTGTCTCTCCATATTATTCTTTATTTGCTTCAGAGTGCCCCCATTTTGCTTTTATCTCACACTTCTCTACCATGATCTGACATGACCTTTGGCTTGTCTGGCCCTCTATGCCCAGCTCCTTGTTACCTTTTGCTTCCCTATCATCTTCTTCCTCCTGCTGCACCATCACCACTAATGCTCAATTCCTATTTGAGCTGGTTGTGTATATGTTCCCATGTACATTTTCCCTTTTCCCTTTGCGCCTGTATAATCTCCTGGTACCCACCACCTCAGATCGCAGTATGGCCATCTCCAGCTTTTGTTCATGCTGTCTTCCTGTCTCCTACATGGTTACACTCTGTGTTTGTCTTTCCCATCACCTTTCTTGTCCAAGGCTAAGCCTTAGCCTTGATATCTCTGCCTCAGTCCCTCTTGCCTTTGACAAATGGGGCACTCTCCCAGCCTCCAAGAAGTGCTTACGAATATGGATTCTCCACAATTACTACACCCCATGATACTCCCGCCACAATTTCACCTTCTGCCCTGGTCCCACCCCGTTTACTCTGTCACTTGACCCTGCCATTGGTATGCTTTAATAATCATGTTTGGCATAGCATATGTTGCATTGCATTAACCCTTTGAAGACTATGTGTTTTGCCATGCAAAAAAAATGGCTTACATAATGTTCCTGTAGTGGTGGCTTTCCCATTCAGTCCTGTTAGCTCCTGTATAACCAAGACAAATAATGGATTGGCAACAGTGAATAACAATTCTCTATTTACTTCGAGGCTCATGATATGTAATATTTTCATGACAACTTTGAGAGGTGAAGTCAGTGTTTTCATTTTCAGTTCTGCTCATCCATTATCTTGTGTACTGTATGAAGAAATACTGGATATTTCTTAAAAGTCTGATGCATTTTGCACACACTTTCCCTGTCCAGCCCCAAATCATACCCAACACCATCCCAAGTAACATTCTCGTATCTATAATTTTTATTTTATTTAGGAAATGAGAAAAACTCTAACCAATATGGTCTCTGCAGTGTCTCTTTCAGCCCTGCTTGATAATGCTGTCTGTCACGGAAATGGAGAAGTGATGCTTCACTCACCAACCAGGTTCAGTGGTGACTGACCTCCAATAAAAGCAATTTTCACACTGGGGAAACAAATGAAGATCATCATTTCCTAATAGGCAAGAGGTGATTGGGGTGGAAAAGAAAAATGAAAGGAAAGTGTGGTGCTCATTTCCAATCACTCCTTAATGATCACCCTGAAACTTAATGTCAAAGCAGGAAAAAAGTGATCAGCGCAGATTTCAGGGAGATTGTAATGCAAGTGCATTTACTGTACCAGTGATGCAAGTTACTTAAGATGGTACAACAAAATCTTTAGGTCACATGGCTGGTCCAGCAATGCTAGGAATTCATTAAATTATATATCTAACTGCTCTCTAGCATACACTCCAAATTAGATTAAAATGTTGAGTATAACGGACAAACAAAAACAACAGCCAAAACCACTGTGGTACCCAGAGGAACAAGAGGCTCCAAGATGTACAATACAGTGTTTTCCATGTAGCCACACAAATGGTTCATATATAGTTTTGCTGAAAAAAAAAGACAAATTCTGCTTCATTAGGCGACATTACAGTTGACAGTAAATGAGAAGTAACCTTGAATTACAGATGAAGGCACCAGCTGAACCTGGAGAAGTAACATTTTAATACATCCCTTTTCAAAATGCTGTAACACAGCATTTTAATGAACACATTTTATGAATGCAGTTTCTAATCCTACCCAATGGTATATGATAATATATGTAACTTTCAGTGCCCCCAAAAAACAGACAACTAACACAGATGATTGTATTTTAATTAGTATCCTTAAATGCAGCAATTACTTTGAATGTCATAAAATGCAACCATTCGGCCTGTTGTCTCTGCAGAGATTACTCTTTCCATGGATTGGCCAGAAAAGACCACAAGAATATTGGTCCATCAATAGAGGCAGGTTTTTAGGGAATGTGCATACATCCAGGCATATTTAGCTAATAATGGTAACAGCTATGTGCAGGAAAGCTTGTGAATATGCTAACTTCTCTGAGTTTTACCCAGACTGAGCCACGTGGTCCACGTCGACTACAAACTTGTTTCCTCACGTTTCATTTTGGAGCTGCATGGACTGAGCATGGGTATTTCACATGTGCTGATGTAGGCACCCTTCTACCCAACCACAAGGCTCTGCTCAGTCCATTCATGGTTGTTACACCCCTGCCCATATGGACCTCCACTTTTCTGTCCCTGCTCAGGTCTGTGGGGCTAACATATAAACAATTACACCTGAACACTTGTAACTACAGATGAGGAAAGTTCCTGGGTGCCAGGTATCGAGGAGAGAGAGAAACTAGAGGACTGCTGCTGGAGACAGTATTCTCCAAACTTGACCTGCAGAAAGAAAATATTAAAAGTAAGTTCTTTTAAAAAAACTTCTTTTTGTAGCACACAGCCATCACGGCCCACCACAGGTAGCCTGAGTGTGACATGGAGACAGTCTACCCGCAGCAACTGTGACCATGTGTCTTTGCATCCTGGCCCTGGGAAGTCTTTTTTCCTGGAAAGAGCTTCCAACTTGAGCCCCAACTGGGATCCCATCAGGCTCTGCAGCGGAACTGGCGCTGAACACGGCTGACTGCTCTCTCCACTTACAGCCCTCACACCCTCCCCAAGCAACAGCTTGACCCTGACTGGGCACCCCTTGGACTCCACAGCAGCACCAGTACTGAACATGGCTGACTTCTCTCTCCAACTACAGCCTGTACACCATCCCCAAGCAACAGCTCAAGCCCCAACCGGGCTCCCCTCAGACTCTGCAGTGACACCAGCACTGAACATGGCTGACTGCTCTCTCCACTGGCACCTACAGCCTGCACACCCTTCACAAGCAACAGGTATGGCTCGGCGCTCCAGCTTCTGATCCAACTCGAATAAAGGATTGGTCCCTCAGACTGCTGCTGGCTCATTACTAGTCACAGCATTTATTGGACCCCTGGCAGGAGGGTTTCACTCTTATTTAAAATATGGCTTAGAAATAGCACTTGGCACTTTTTTCAATCCCGCATGCAGATTAGTGCTTTTCTTTGAAATGCAGCCTGGAAATAGCATTTGGTGCTCAAATCCCAGGAACTTGATCAGTGTCTGCTAGGCAGGAGAGGATTTTTCAACTAATTGCTTAACCGTGAATGTTTAGCCATGAATGCTTTGGTAGGACTGTATTTTTTCCACCTTTTCTGTAATAGTATAGCTTCACTTTGTTAGACCAAAGACATCATATTTTAGGCATTAGTTGCTGTTAACTATATTAGATTACTACAGGATTGCATTATAAGTAAGCCAAGTCTACATAGTTAAAGTTGTATAGACTGTACTGAAATATTACATTAGTTCCTCTCAGTTTTGTTACTGGTTAGGTCTGCTGCCATTCGCTGCCTAGTCAATCCTTACTTTTGCTCTGGAACTCCTGCTCCCTGCACACAATATCTCTCCCCTCCTTCCTTGTTTCTACCATCTACTTCCCTACCAAAAGGTGGCCCCTGTGGCAGTGACCCCCCCACCATATCTCACAGTGTCCAGGACCCTCACCGATGCCTTGTAACTTGTCCTGGTGTCAAGTCCAGCAACCCCCCTGCAATTCTTCTCCATTAAACTCTATGCCCACATTTGGCACCTCATCTTGCCCTGCTTTTGTTAAGACAGACTCCATCCCCAACTTAGTCTGACAGCTGTTTTAATCCCTGCTTCTCTCCCTTTTGT
Organism: Neoceratodus forsteri; assembly: GCA_016271365.2. NCBI lineage: Eukaryota > Metazoa > Chordata > Ceratodontiformes > Ceratodontidae > Neoceratodus > Neoceratodus forsteri. The sequence continues at coordinate 741,431,569 of CM028133.1, read as the reverse complement.
GTATATCAGAGCCCACCCCAACCCAGCCTGATTACTTTGTTTATTCGAATTACTGTCTCTCTCTCTCTCTCTCTCCTCTTCTCTTCCAGCTCAAGCCCTGACCGTGCTCCCCTCAGACTCCTCAGCAGCACCAGTACTGAACACAGGTGGCTGCTTTCTCCACCTACAGCCCACACACCCTTCCCAAGCAACAGGTATGGTTCAGTGCTCCAGCTTCAGATCCAAATTTTTCTGTGGTTTGAAAGCCGAATAAAGGACTGATCCCTCAGAGACAGTTGCCAGCTCATTACTGGTCACAGCAGTTCCTTGTATAACCTCCTCCACCTGAAGCTGCTCCTTAGTGCAAAAAAACCCCATGTTTCTTTGCCGTCATACCCACCCTGTCAAAGAGCCCACTGCACCTCCAAAGCCCCAGCTCCTGACCTTGTTGGGGGAACCTCTAGAATTGGTTGACAATTCAAATACTTAGGCATCTGGCTCGACCACAAACTCTCTTTTGCTGTACATTTAGAGGAGCTCACCAAGAAACTCAAACAAAGACTGGGAATCTTTTTTGTATTGAACATCTACTTACCCATAGCACCAAAATAAGATTAGTACAAACTACTTTCCTTCCACTGCTAGACTATGCAGATTTTATATATGGCCACTACCCCATGACTTCCTTAGCTAAACTTGAATCATTATATCACAGGGCCATCCGCTTCGAACCAATGTACCATATAACACATACCATTATTTCCTATACTCCTTAATCAGATGGCAATCCCTGAGAACCAGACAAATAAAGAAATGCTGTCCTGTGGACCTTCAAAGCCCTCATTAGTAAGCTCACCAAATATATAAGTGTCCTTACTCACTCCGAAAATGCTCCTACCTCCTACTTGAAATCCCAAGAGTCAGAACCCATCACAGTGAATCCTTTCTACGTCATGCCCTCCCATCCCTTTGGAACAGCATTCAAAGCACCTTAAAACTCTCAAAAGTAATTGGATTATCCACCTTCAGGACCATGTTCAACCACTCAATCAAAGACACCTGTTCCTGCTTCTCATAATCTGCCATCTGCACCACCACTGGCTCAAAATGAGAATGTCAAGTACCTGTCACTTGACTCTACAGGCCTAACTATTGCCCATGCACCTGCCTAGCCCTTCCAACCCTAGCACTCAGTTATCCCCCCACCTTACCTCTCTCCTAATCCAAATATTTATCTCTATGTTCCTCCCCTTTGTCCCCCTCTCTCTTCCTGCTATCTTACCTGCTCTTTTGTAGTATTGTAGTATTGCTCTTAGGCACTGCAGCTATCCCTACACACCAGGTCACCTTGGGCACTTAAACAGCTGTCTGGTTGACCATGCACAGCATAAAAATGTATTGTACATGATGTGTGTCCTATTGGATACTACTACCATAACTATGCAATTGTCCTACTAGTTATTGTATACTGTCTTTTGTGTATTTTGTGTACTGTACCACATATTATTATCTTCTTCCAGTTTTTCATTTTTTTTTTGTTATACATGTGTTTTGCTGTAGCGCCAGGACCACTGTGTTGTAAAAGAGTCTACTCAATGGTGTTTTTTCCTCCTGGTAAAATAAAGATTGATTGATTGAAAATTCTTCTTTCAGCAGCTACAGCTATTTCTAGCCATAGCAAATTGCTACCTGTTTGAGTGCAGAGTACCGACCTACCCAAGAGAAGAGAGACCACATGCAGCAACCGCCAGCCCAACAGAGAGGCTGCAAGTCAGACTCACTCAGAGAAACTGACCAAGGATGAGGGTCCAGACCAACTAGTCCAGAGATGTGCCATGTTGTTTAATTCTGTAATTATTTGCCTCCTTCCTTTAATTCTTTCTGTTTTTTTTTGTTTGGTAGCCCAGAGGACTCCTATCGCTATAGGGTTGGAGGAGGATTTGTGTACAAAGTGTTGGAGGTGGACTTGTGTAAAATGTGTGGCTGTGACACCGGGTTTTGTTTTGGATGGCAAAAAAATTAAGTGCTTGCTGACACTGTTCAGTATTGGGTAGGGCTAATATTAACTGGGCAGGGCAGGGCAGTTGAGAAATGTATCATATAACAGATAACACATCACAATGATGTGTACTGATCTGGCTTTGCCAAGACAGGTGAGCCTTATTTTCAGTGCAAGAAGAGTTTAAAGCACAGCTGACTTATTTTGGGGCTGACAGCTTTCAGAGCACAAACCACCTGGCCTGTTTTGGGGGCTGGGGAGGTTTACCTGTGTTTGACTTGGATGTGTGGATTTTTCTCTGTTTGATTAGCAGGGTGTTTTCTCTGTCAAATTGTCGTGTAGGGCATATTGCTGACAGGAAGGCACTCATCGCAGCGGTGGGTCAGAGCTTTTAGCTGATTGTTTTGTGGGGGCACAGTTTAGGCCCAACCCCTTCCCACCCTCACCCCACCCACCCCTGGAAATAGTTCCTTTATACCTGGGGTTCTGACATCATTTCTCAAGAGTGCAAGGTGCATATCACTGTCATATCATCTCTAGCACACTGCACTGACAATATAAGCATACACATTGTATAATATATATATATATATATATATATATATATATATATATTTCTATATTACAAACCAATCCACACACCATAAAAAAAAAATAAAAATGTGGGAGTAGTGCAATGTAATGGCTGTAGGGCAGCAGTCTTCCGGGAGTCTTTCTGGAGGCTGAGATGCTGCCCCATTTGCAGACAACTCTCTGCCCTGAGGGAGGAAGCTGCCCGCCTTCAAGCCACACTGGACAGTAGTAAGGGACCTTCCCCAGGCCACACTGACAGTAGGAAGGAACCTCCCCATCCAGGGAGCACCAGAACCACCACCACTACCTCAGAGGTTGCAAAGAAAGCACAGCAGTTGGACCACAGTGGGCTCAGGGAAGGTGAGGATGGTGGAACAGAGGCACACCCAGTCAGTTGTTCCACACCACAATCCATACACCATTCTGGGGGAGCATAGCTCCCCTATGGATGCACCCGCAGAGGAGACTAAGGAGGCTGAGGACAATTGTCACAAGGGAGGCCCACAGGAAGGAGGCAGAGGACACCACAAGGAAAGGAAGCAGCTCCTGGTGGGGGACTCAATAATTAGAGGATAGAACTGGGGGGAGTAGGGAAAACTGAAGTAAGGTGCCTGCCTGGTGCCATGGCTTGGAGAGACAGGACGCGCATCCTCAGGATCATGAGAACAGCTGCATGGGAGTTTGAGCTGGACGTCATTGTCCACCTAGGGACAAATGACTTGGCTAATCATGAGATTAGAGCAGTGCAGAAGGATTTGTAGAATTTGGGAGGGGCCTAAGACAAGTAGCACACACAATATCCTTCTCTGAGGTGCTGCCTGTCAATGGCATGAGTGAGGCGAGGGTACTTTGCACCATGCAGTTTAATGAATGGTTGAAAAATGGTGTGAGCACAGGGTTTGGCTTCATTGGAGACTGGGGTTCCACCTGGAGGGACACCAGCCTATACTGGCAGGATGGTCTGCATTTGTCCAGGAAGGGAACAAGTCTTTTGAGCAATTGGTTTAAATGCTTCATTGGCAAGCTTTTAAACTAGTCAAGGGGGGAGTCACTGATAAGCAGCAGGAAAATCCCAGCCTCTGCCTGCAAAACAGGATACTAAATGAGAAAAAGACCGAGGTAGACAGGTCAGTGGGGGATGCTGCAAAAGAAGGTAAAGCCATCAAAAAATGGAGAGCAATGAGTACCAATACCTGTAGTCTGAGTAACAAGCTTCCTGAATTAGTGGCCTTGATGGAGGAGGAACATCTGGATATCGTGGCAGTCACAGAAACATGGTACACACAAAACCATGACTGGGACATAAACATACCAGGATACACGATCTACAGGAGGGACAGGGAGGGTAAAAGAGGAGGAGGAGGAGTAGCTCTTTACATGCTGGACCACCACAGCCATGTTCCAAAAACTTGGCACTTCACCAGAGAGGATTGATCTTTTTAGAAGATCACAGACAGGTGCAGTGAGTGCTGCTCTCCCTAGTTTGAGAAACCTGGGTTCTAATGTGTCATGGCCATGGAAGCTCTCTGACTTGAGATTTGATAACAACTTAAGGACTTCTCTTCTAGTGGCTATTTTGGGGTGGAAAGGGGGCCAGGAGCCAAGAGCGGTGTGATGCTGAGTAGGGATAGAGAAATCTGAGACTGGCAGTAGGTGAGCTGGGTACCTATTAAGGTCAGTGAGGAACTGATTAATTCCTTCGGCAGTGGATGAGGTATCTCGAAGGAGGTGGCCACCAGATGATATGGAGCTTATACACTGGGTTGATTTACCTTCGATCAAAGAATTGATATGTTTCCAGAATTATTTGGGCTTGGTGAGATTCTCAGTCTGAAGTGAGTGGAGATAGGTACATTTAGCACCCTGTATCCTATTTTTATACTTATTTCTCAGCTGTCGATAATATAGTCAAACAGAGTGAAGGAGGCTGTGTTTATAGGGCTTCCAGGTTGCATCATGACTCTTCATGAGGGTCCTGATTTCAGTAGAGAGACAGGGTGCCATAATACCCTTAGATCTACATCTAGTAAGTGGAGCATGTTTGTTTATAAAGTGTTTAAAGGTAAGGATAAAATAATTGAGTGCCTGGTCTATTGAGGGGAGGCGAGTGATGGGTGTCCAATCAGCATTTCTAATAGACATTGAGAGATGATCTATGTTAAACTGAGACATGTTCCTGGATTCATGTATTTTTGGTGGTGGGACATCAAAATTATTATGCCACATGCAGTAGGTAGGAGAGTGGTCACTAATACAATCTGGTAAAATACTGACTGTTTTGATCCTATGTGGGCAATTAGATAGTAACCAACGCAACAGCACTGCAGTACCTGTTTTGGAATTATGTCTCGTGGGCAGGGAGATGAGTTGGGTGAACTATTTGTCAGAGACTAGCATATGGGCCTTGTTTTTGTGGGAGGACAGCCAATCAATGCTGAGGTCTCCATAAATTACCATGTCATGAGGGGGGGAGAGCTGACAATGCTGACATAAGGGAAGGCAATTCATTGGATGCATCCTGCGGGGGTAGGTAAATACATCCAATAAGTAGTTTCTTAACATTGCCTAAAGTTAGTGAGATAAATAAAGATTCTACATTGGGAGGCATGCCATGGGGAGAAGAGATCAAAGTGACATGAAATTTAGACTTAACATATATTAAGACACCCCCCACCCCCATCTAATCGGTCATGCCTGTGGCAGGAGTAGCCAGGGAGATCAATTTCATGTTGTTGTATACTGGGCTTCAACCAAGTTTCTATTATGCCAAGGATGTCTGGGTTGATATTAGTTGCCCATGCCTGAATCTCAGCAATTTTAGGCCAGAGGCTTTGAGCATTTAAATAAGTGATTTTGATGCCTTTTTCTCTCGACGTGTAAGGGGCAGAAGCAGGTAGAGGACTTTGAGGGCCAGGGGTTAACTTCTACATCACCAGCTAGAAGAAGGAATAGGGACATGTGTACCGCTGGAGTTAACTTTAAGAGGTGTAGGCCTACGGTATTTATGCTAATCCTACATAACAAGTGCAGGGAGGTTTGGGTATATACCCCATGGTAGTAGGCATCCTTTTTTCACATGATATGTGTATGTTGAATGGCAGGTGAATTGCTAATGTGGGTTTGGCTGGAATAAAGGGGTGAGGATTCTTGAGGCAGGGGGCTAGGCACTGTGCAATAATTCTGTCGAGCAAATAAAAGGATAAGATAAATAATAATGCAATAGCACTACCCAGCTAGGCCATGCTCTACCCTGACACATGACAATGACAATGGGGCACTCTTCTAGAGGCCAAGCCTCCTGGAATTATTTGTAGATCTCAAGTAATGTTGACAGAGTAACCACAGGGATATTTAGAGATTGTTAGCAACTTCACTTTTGAAAAGTCGCAGTAGTGTGGTGAGACCTAGGAAGATATAATTCTTCAAATAGCAAAGGTGTCGAGGAGAAAGCCGACTTGCAGTAGATCTCGAGGTGTTTAATGGGATCTCCTTAGCAAGAGAAATGTAGATGTAATAGAGGGTGGGGGAGGGGGGAGAAGTGACCCACTTCCAGAAGGAGAGAAGGGGCTGATAAAGGAGTGATTTAGAAAGAAAGAAGATATGTAGGGGAGCCGAAGATTCTAGGATGTCTGAGACGATTGATCACAGTGAGGGTTATGTTGGTGGGCTTAAGTATCTGAGTAGCTGGGTAGATACACTGTCTTAAAATAGAAGTGTCTGCCTTTAAGATTTTAATTGCTAAATTAACTCTAATGGTGAGTTTCCATAGGAGAATTTGCTTCTTGTAAGGTAGGTAGTCACACAGTCTTATGGATAAGTGTGCCTTTAAGAGTTAATAGCAAAAAAAACAGACAAAAAAAACACTAATAGTAGTAGCCAATGGTGAGTAGCTTCCTGTAAGGATGGCGGGGTGAACGTGTATTTAAAGGAGGCCTGGGGGGGGGTGTGAAAAACCTGAGTCACTAAATTACACTTCTGACTGTATGTCTTTGGCTACAAAAATGGGCAGGAGCCACCTATGTTTAACACTTTAGCAAAATGAGTTTAGCGAGTTAAAGTATCCCAGATTAAAATTACAAGATGAAATCAAGCTCAAGAAAGCACAATTCACAGTTTGGCAGCCATACCAAGTCCTGCTCTGAGTTTTACTCTACCAAGAGCGCAGCACAGTACTGCAAGATTGGGTTAGGACAGGGCAGATTACACCATGTCCTATTCTGAGCTAAATTCGGACTATAATTCAGGAAGGAAACTAAGATCTGTTCTTTTACTGTTGTTTCTGGGCTGTTTGCTGCTTCCTAACAAACTGTTAAGCTGGAGCTATCAGGATCACAATTAATTTTAACAAGAATGGCTCACAGTGCTTTCACTATTAATTCTCAATTTAAAAAATAAAATAATTTCTGCTTCAGCCAGTGAGAGTGTATGATCTACACTGTTCTCACTGTATGTTGTTTGTGCCAGTTTCTGGCCCGTGCCATGCCTGGAAAAGGTCTTTGGATCAGTGCACCAACCCAGTTATCAAATTAATAAATAAATAAATAACATATGGTATTCTGTACAGCTGCTCAAACAGAGACAGTGAGAGAGATTACTTTACTACTGTGTGATGTGCCAACCATTGGATGTGCCCAGTGTTGCATGAGAGATCTGGCAGTACAGCATCATGACACCAAGCTGCTAGGTTTGCCACATCCATATTTTTGTATTTGCTTGCAAAGCATGCAAATATTTTATAATTTATTTGGCCACTAGTTCCATACAGGATTGCACATGGACAAGAGCAGGTGCTAGTGCATGCATGAATTTGAAGGAGAGACCGAGAGCCACTTCGGGGATCAAAATTCAAAAGCAGGGACATCCATTAAAATTAGGGACAGTGACTTGACACAGAGTGTGTTGCACTTACAAAAACAGCAGGATTAGAAAATTAACTGTTCCCTTTGAGGCACAGCAAATCCATAGGTAATGAACAAGGTAAACAACAAAGTCCAAGAGGGTAGCATCTTTCAGAAAAATAGATGTGCAAGAATAAAGGGGCACAATTTGAAGATAGAGGGTCAGGGGTAAAGTGAGGAAGTATTTTTTTTAATGGAGAGGGTAGTGCATGCACGGAACATACTTCTGAGGAGGCTGTGTGGTCAAAACTGAGGAGGAATTCAATAATGCATTGAAATAGACATAAGGCTATCCGGGGAGGGAAAGAGAAGTAGGCTGTTTGTTAACTAGGATCTGCAGTTTATCCACTAGGTAGGAAAACGGGCAGACTTGGCAGGCAAAGCAGTCCTTATCTGCTGTCAAAGTTTATGTCTATGTACATTCTTTTTCTTTTTGAGAAATACTTCCAGTATGCAATATATAAATGCATTAATTTACTTGCACAATCATGCAGGGAAAGCATCAAAGCCCTCAGTACACCATTCTGTTTAATATTTTGATATCAGAATTTCTGTAGCCTGAGCAGAATTTTATAAGGGTGATAGTCTGGCAGAGAGGTATTTATATAGTAAATGTGGGGACAGGCAAGATGATGGGTGGATCCCTGTGCCTTCTAGCTGGCCTGTTACTATTAGGCACCCTGTCTAAGGACAGCCCTGTAAGAACTCCACTCTAGGAAAGTGTATTTTTGTCTTCGGACAGCACCTACTGTAGGTGCTGTATGCAAGTTTACATCTCAAAGTGATGCTGCAATATATCAATTGCTGCCTTTTAATGACTGCCTGTCAGACATAGGCATCAGTACTGGGGGGCCAGAGGAGTGGCAGCACACACACTTTTTTGATGCCAGTACGAATTGCCCCTTTCATTAATTTCTACTGGCTGCAGTCTGAAGAAATAATTCACTCATTGTGTGACAGCTTCTGCTTGCATGCCTTGAATCTGCCATCATCACGCCACCCTCACTGCCCACTCACTAAAAACAAAAGAAACAGCTACCTATGTAAATGCCTCCTAGCATAGTAATAAAGTAGTGTTTTTATTATAACGACATCTTTACAACTCTGAACTGTCCCTAACACTTGGGATTCAAAGTGCAGCACAGCAGATGTTTACACCTCATCTCCTCTTTGTTTTGGAAATTTGGAGAGCACCTCAATTAATTGCAAAGCTAGCCAGCCCAGTAAGATATTCAGCCAAGATAACACCTGGAATTACATACGAACATATGAAATTTACCAGCAGATAAAGGCCTTGGGTCTATCAAGTCTGCTCGAATGTGCAGCTAGCACCCCTTATTCTGCAGCTGCCCCTCCCTTCCACCTTTCCCCTTCATTAGCCCTCCCCCTTGTCCTGTCCCATCCTCGTTTGAAGCAGTCCACTGTTCTACTGCATACCACTTCAGGAGGTAACGCATTCCACCCAGCCACCACCCTCTCTGTAAAAAAGTGTCTCTCATCTCCTTCCTGAACCTTCCTCGCTCCAGTCTCATATCATGGACCCTGGTGTCCTCTCCTCCCTTACTTTGAACAGCCCTCTGTACTTGTCTTGTTTATTCCTTTCATGTATTTAAAAGTTTCAATCATGTCACCCTGTCTCTCTCTCCCCAGTGAGTACATGTTCAACTCCTTCAACCTCCTCTCGTATGATAAGTCCCCCAGCCCTTGATCATCTTTTGTCGCCTGCGCTGCACCCCTCCAGTAACTTAATGTCCCTCTTCAGATACGGACGCCAGTACTGCACGCAGTACTCCAGGTGTGGTCTAATCAATGACCTATACAGTGGCAGAATCACCTCCTCCCTCCTCGAGGATATACCCCTTGCAATACAACCCAGCATTTTGTTGGCCTTTGCAGCTGCCTTCCTACATTGTGCCGAGTTGTTCATTGACCCTGTAATGAGCACACCCAGATCCTTGTCCTCCTCTGTCTGGGCTAGTTACACTCCCCCTAGCTGGTAACTCATCCTTGGGTTCTTCATCCCAAAATGCAGCACCTTGCACTTTTTGGCATTAAAGTCCAGTTGCCAGGTGTCTGACCAGGTTTCAAGCTTTGCCAGATCATCCTGCAACCCTGCCATCCCCCAGGTCATCCACCACCGCGCCTACCTTGGTATCATCAGCAAACAGACTGATCTTTGCTCTTGATGTCCCATGATATGTCTGCAATGAATATCCCAAACAACACTGGTCCCAACACCGGGCCTGTGGAACACCACTGTCACTGCCCTTGGTGTGAGAGCCCCCACCCACCACCACCCTCTGTTGCCTTCCTGCAGCCACTTTCCACCCATCTCACCAGCTTTGCACCCGCCTGCCGTACTAACTTCCCTTCCAGCCTCCATGTGGCACTGAGTCAAATGCCTTACTGAAGTCCAGATACAGGACATCCACTGCATGGCCCCTGTCCAGTTGCCTAGTTACCCAGTCGTAGAACTCGACCAGGTTGGTTTGGCAGGATCTGCCACATATGAAGCCATGCTGTCTGCTGTCCTGTAGTCCTTTGGCCTCTAGGAGGGCCACCAGCCTCTCCTTCAGGATGGTCTCCATTAGCTTACCCACAATGGATGTGAGGCTCACTGGTCTGTAGTTTCCGGGTTCATCCTTGGGGCTACTCTTGTGGAGGGGCACCACATGAGCCATCCTCCAATCCTGAGGCACACACCCTGAATGTAGTGAGGCATTAAATAGGTCTGCCAAAGGTCCTGCAAGGACCTCTGCCAGCTCCTTCAGTACCCTGGGGTGGATGCCATCTGGGCCTGGTGCCTTGTCCACCCTCAGTGCCTTCAAACCCTCTCGAACTCTGCTCTCCATGATTTCCCCATCTGTCACCACTTCCCGCCCCTGCTTCTGCCATTTCTCCCACCTTGGGTGTCACCCCCCTCTTCTCTTTAGTAAATACTGAGCAGAAGTACTCATTTAGTGCTTCCGCCTTATCGCACCCTGCTTCCACCCAACCCCCCTCCTTCCTAATCCTTACTATGTGGTCCTTACAGCTCCTTTTCTCCCTGATGTACTTAAGAAGTCCTTCCCCTTCTTAATGCCTTGTGCCAGCCTGAGTTCCGAGATGCTTTGGCTCCTTACTGCCCTTGTCACCTCCTTCGATTCTGTCAAGTACTCCTCCCTGTCCTCCCCCCTCCCTGTTTTCTTGTACTTCCTAAAGGCAGCTCTTTTCCTCCTTACCTTTTCCATGACCTCCTTGCTCAACCAGATCAGTTTCTTAGCCCTCGCCTTCTTGCTCTGGGCTTTGTAGCAGGTTTTGGTTGCCTCCACTATCCCCAGCTTTATGAGCTCCCACCTCTGGTTAGTGTCCATACTAGATTGAATTCTGGCCAGGTACCCTTTTACCACTTCCCCCATCCTCCCAAAGTTGGCCCTCCTGAAGTCCAGCACTATTGTGCCAGATTCCACTCCTTCCTTGCCCATATCCAATGTGAGCCATACTGAGTGGTGGTCACTCCCTGACAGCGGTTCCTCCACTATAAGTTCTCTCACAAAGTCCCCATTTGCCAGCACAAGGTCAAGGGTATTTCCTAACCTGGTTGGTTCACTGACCATTTGCAGCAGGAAGCTGTCCTGGAAGGCATCCAGCAGTACCTGCTCCCTTCTGTTCCTGGTTGCTGGGGTGCTCCAGTCCACTCCTGGCATGTTGAAGTCCCCCACAATCACCACACTACCCTTTTCGCAGGTCCTCCTGATCTGTCCCACTAGTTCCCTGTCCAACTCCTCTGTCTGAGATGGTGGCCTGTACAACCACTCCCATTCTAAGAATCCTATTCTTGGAATCCTGGATTTGCATCCAAAGTGACTCCGTACTACCCTCCTCCCCTTCCTCCCTTACACACTTCAGTCCTTCCTTAACATATAGTGCCACCCCCCCCCCTCTTTTCCCAGTAACCCTGTCCCTACGAAATAACCTGTACCCTGGTACAGACAGGTCCCAGTCATTGTATTGGGTGGCCCATGTTTCCGTGATGGCTGCAATGTCCACCTCTCCTCTGCCATGAGAACCTGTAACTCTGCAGTTTTCCTCCTGGGCTCCTAGCATTAAGGGTAACCACCTTCCACCTCCCCTCCCATCCTGCCCTCCTTTCCTAGCATCACCAGCAGTACTTGCTATTTGTCCTTTGTCACTGTTATGGGGGTAAGCTCATATGATTTCCCAACCTGTGGTCTCTGCATATCTCTTCCCCAACTGCCACCCCCCACTCCTAGTTTAAAATCCCAACTTCCTCTATGTACTCCTCCATTCTCTGTTTCAACACTTTCTTTCCCTCCTCACTCAAGTGTAGTCTGTCCTTGGCATAGAGACTACTGTCCTCCCAGGTCCCTCCTCACCCCCCCCAACAGCCCATATCCTTTAGCACAACACCAGGTTCTTAGCCATCCATTAAATTCCTCTATTCTCAGCTTCCTTGTTGTGCTTGCTTTTGGCAACGGAAGTATCTCTAATGTTACTGATCTTCCTGTTCCTCACATAATTGTGCTAGTTCCTCAAACCTCCTCTGACTGTATCTACTGTCTTGTCAGCCAGATCGTTTGTCCCAAGATGTATAATTAAATGAGGCTTGTCCCTACCCCTTCTAGCATATTTCAGAACAGACTGTCCCACCCTTTCCGCTGTCATTCTGGCATGGCCTCCACCCAAATGCGACTATGCCTTTCTCCTTGCTACCCCACCTAACTCCTCTTAGTATTGAGTCCCCAGCACTAAGATTCCACCCTCTTACTCCTGCTTGCTTCCATTCATCTCCTCTCTCATTTCCAGCTCTCTTCTTCCTCCCGCAATATTTCCTTTACCCCTGTTGCAATTCTCCCAGCAGAATTTCCCCTGCTCCAGTTTGGTCCAGGCATTTATCAATTACCTCTCTAATTTTCATTTCCTCCTCCACCTTCTTCCTCTCTAGCAGTGCACAACTATTTTCTGAAGGCCCTTCACAAATGTCCGCCTCTCTCTTCATAGATCCTGTTCTCTCCTTTCCACTCCATGACTTTTGCCACTTCTTCGCCTCCCCTCACAAGTCCCTATCTCCTCCTTCCATTTGTCTTTTGTCTCCTGACCTGGTTTCCCCAGCAATTGTTCTTCCTGGCCTGGGCCCCTTTGTCTCTGCTTCCCTTCTTCTGACCCTCTCCTCACCACTGTTGGCTTAAATTGCCCTCCCTCATCTCCCCTTCTTCCTCCCTCCAGTATTGGGCTAAACCCATCCCCAATCTGCCTTGCCTGTCTTAGTTCCTCCTGCAGATCCTCAATCTCCTTTCTAAGTTTTTCTATGTGGTTGCACACTAAACATCCTCCCACACTCCAGGCAATTTTTAGAAAGATTGGTGCACTGCAGTTGTTGCAGCCTACCACCCTACCCATTGCTGTCATTGCCCACCAGCGACCCCCCCACCCTTCCAGATGCAGGATACCAAACACTCCTAAGTCTCCCTCTCCTCCTCTATCAGTGCAAAACATTTTCTTTATTTCCTTACCTCCTTTGTTGCACACGTTTAGATATATTGAGCAACTGCTTTTATATTCCTATCCTTCCTATCCACACTCAAAAACAGGCTTTAAGTAGCCATTGCACAACCTTCTTCAAACTCCTACTCCTCCTTTCCCCAATGCAATATCAATGCAAAGAAGTAATAATGAAAGCTCCTAGATTTGCATTTACTTCCCTTCCACTGAGAGAGCAGTCACCTCTTCACTTGCTGCTGTTCCTTTCCTGGTATGCTCCTCCTACTCAACACCCCTTACTATACACATGAATTGATCTGCTGTTATGCCTCCACTGCCTGGCTCCTCTTAATTCAATTAGATTATTTTTTTTAATTTAAAGTCCCAACTAGACTCCCCCGGAATTCATGAGTCCACCACGGGCACCAAGAACAAAGCCAGGCTAACTGAATTAGCAAAGGAGGGTAATGGGTATAAAGGTAGCCAACACACTTGGGATTCAAAGTGCGGCACAGCAGATGTTTACATCTCATCTCCTCTTTGTTTTGGGAATTTGGAGAGCACCCCAATTAATTGCAGAGCTAGCCAGCCCAGTAAGATGTTTACACCTTGTTCCCATTTTCATTTTCTCCCAATAGTGGTGGTTGCTGTAGCCAATTTTAGAGACTTGCCATGGAAGAGTAAAGACTGGACCGGACCAAGACAATTGCTAGAGTTGCATGTCAGAGCCTTTATGAGCTGCAGCACAGCTTGAAGCATACCTTGGGACTACTGGTTCCCTACCCTTAACCCTGTAGCTGTCTCATCCATGATTTACAGCATGGACTGTCATTTGTGGTACTCGGAATGCCCTACTTCCATACTTTTTTTCTTTTTTTCAATATAAAATTTATTAAGTTTTACAAATTACAAAGGACAGGACCACGTTTGTACAATAATGTTGTAAACAAATCTGAATCAACACACATGATCCCATCCCTCCCCTCCTCCACCCCACCCCAATCCCTCCCCACAGTCCCGGTACAGAAAGAGATAAGGTTCTATCTTAAACACAAAACTTACAAGTTAGGTAGAATATAGCGTATGTAAAGGAGCCCATATCTTTTGATATTTCACTTTGTTATTATTTAAACTAGAAATAATCTTTTCTGTTCTAAGATTTGCTAAAAGCTCATTAAGCCATTCAGAGTAGAGACATACCTGAACATCCTTCCAGTGTTTAAGGACTAACTTTTTCACAGACATAGAAATCATGGCTATGTGATATTTACGAGCATTCACCGATATCTGAGAATAGTCCCCAAGAAGGCATATCTCAGGCGAAAATAAGTCTGACAACCCCAATAACAGATCCAATCTGTCTTGTATCATTATCCAAAGAAGAGCTATCTTGGGGCATTCCCAAAAAATGTGTAACAAGTTACCTTCATTCTGTGCACATCTGGTACATAGATTGGAGGATATTACACTCCAGGCCGCCAGTTTTTGCGGGGAATAATAAAGATTGTGTAATATATTAAATTGCATCAACCGCAACCTATCTTGAGCTACAAAACGATGACAGTTGTTCCATAGGACCTGCCAATCTATCTTCCATTGTGGGAGAAGTTCAGACCAGTAACTTGAAGGTCCAAAGGCCTCCGGAAATCGCCAGTCATATAAAAAGGCATATAATTTGGAGATTACCTTTGTGGAAGTAATTAAGGGACATAAGTCTGTGTAAAAGGAATACTTTGATTTGATAGGCATTACCCCTACAAATTTTTTAACCAAGAGATGTCTTAATTGGAATATTTTAAAGTGTTCCTTTGGTTGTATATTAAATTTTGCTACAATCTCTTGTAAGGATAACCAAGTTCTGTCATCCCTCGCCAACAAGGACTGATTACCTTCTCCTAGTTGTGGTATCCATGAGGGTACTAAAAATGTATCATCTATTCTAAAGGCTGGAGAATTCCAAATTGATTATGAAAAATCTGTGTGATGCCTATACTTTAAGAAGCCACATAATTGTGAGTGAATTCTGATATACATTTCAGTGGTAGTTCCTTTTAACTTTTTTGGTAAATCTGATACTTTTGGGAATAACAAAGTGTAAGGATCCATCTTACATAAACGAATCATTTCCAATTCGATTTTCAACCATGGTGAAATAGCAGTTGGAACCTTTGGAACCAACCATTGAAGATATTTGGAAACTTGACTGGCCCAATAATATAAATTTAAATGGGGTAATCTTAATCCACCTTTAAGTTTAGAAGCCGCAAATTTGTAATATGCTAATCTTGGTTGCTTTTTAGCCCAGATAAATTTCATTATTAGGGATTGCACTCTTTTAAACCATACTCCCGATAAGTAAATATTCAATAAATGAAGAGGGTAAATCAATTTTGGGAGTACATTCATTTTAATTAAATTTATTCTTCCCCACAAGGAGATAGGGAGAACAATCCATCGTTCCAGATCCTGCTAAATTAGCGTTAATAAAATGTCCAGGTTCTTTTTTATGGAAAGCTGATTGGTTCTGGTTATTTCAATACCTAAATAACATAAGGATTCTTTTGCCCAAAGACGTAATGTTATTTCTAAAAACTCTATGGTTCAAAGGAAATACAATGGACTTACCAATATTGAGTTTGTAATTAGAGAGCCTACTGTATTCCTCTATGAGATTTAACATGACGGGAATGGAGGACTCTGGATGTGAGAGTTGCAAAAGTAAGTCGTCGGCATAAGCCGATACTTTGATATCAGTATCTAAAATTGTGATACCTAGTATCTGTGGATTTAAAGACAATTTGCGAATTAATGGTTCTAAGTAGAGATTGAAAAGTAAGGTGGAAAGAGAACAGCCCTGTCTAGTACCTGAGTATAAAGAGAACGACTCCAAGATAGCCCCATTCCCCAAAATTCTAGCAGTGGGGCATCGATAGAGTGCTTTGATCCAATCTAAAAATTGTTGTGGAAAGCCGAAGGCACCCAGAATTTGAATCAAGAAATTCCAGTTAACCATATCAAAGGCTTTTTCAGCATCCAGTGATACCAACGCCGCAGGAAATGAGGCATCCCTCGACACCGAAAGAACATGAGCTAGAGTACGCAAATGATCTGTGGAAGATCTACCCCTCATAAATCCTACCTGCTGTAAACCTATTAAATCTGGGAGTATTAGACTAAGCCTCTCCTCCAGAATCTTGGTTAGTATCTTAATATCTGATTTAATAATGAAATGGGTCTATAGTTTTCTACTAATTCCAAGTTTTTACCGGGTTTTGGTAAAAGAACTATAAGGGCCTCAAATAATGTAGGATCAGCTTGCACACCCGACAGTATAAACTGATATAAAGAAAGTAGATGTGGGATAAGCATTTCCTTAAATTGTTTATAAAAATTGGATGAGAATCCATTGGGGCCCGGAGTTTTATCCGCTGGTAAACCCTGAATTACTGTCTCTATTTCTAATGATGAAATTGGTGCCACTACCATTGACTTCTGAATCTCGGAAAGCACGGGCAGTTATGCTTCTTGTAGATAATGATGAAGAGATAAGTTAGAGGGAGGATTGTCCATAGCGGTATATAATTGTTTGTAATACCTAGTGAATTCCTCAATTATGCCCTTCAGGGTGGATAGTAAGGATCCATCCAACCTCGAACGAAATTGGTGGAATAAAACGGGCTGATTCCTGTTGTTTAATTCGCCGTGCCAATAACTTCCCAGCTTTTTCTCCATGGTCTACATATGAGGCTTTTGCACATAGAATTGCAAATTCCGCCTTCTCATTGAGAATACCCATGTACTCGTCTTTCAGTTTTGCTAATTTCTGTTTGAGCTCATCTAAAGATTGTGGTTGTATTTCCTCTTCTAGTACTCTAACCTGTGATAGCAGAGACTTCTGTTTAAGCTCCTGTTTCTTTTTTCTGTTAGATGCTAACCCTATTAGGATACCACATAGATAGGCTTTAAAGGCACACCACACCACATCAGGTTTAACATCCTGTGTCAAGTTTATTTTGAAATATTGTGTGATGTGTTCCTTAATGCCTTCCACTATTTTAGGTTCCTTAAGCAATTGATCATTCAACTTCCAATGTGTTTGACGTTTAGGAATATAAGGGAGGGACACCCTAACCTGTACCACTGAGTGATCAGAAGGGGGACCTGGTTGAATATCAGAAGATATTACCCCGGGAAGCATTTGTTGTGAGAGCAACAAATAGTCAATGCGAGATGAGGAACCATGAACCGGGGATGTAAAGGTATATTCTCTAGCATCTGGGTGTAATGCTGTCCAAACATCACAAAGCCCCAATCGGTCCAATAAATCATTTACAACCCGCTGAGCTGAAGAGGATCTTTCAGGATTTCTATTTGTACGGTCTATACCTGAGTCCAACACTAAATTTAGATCTTTCCCCAAAATTATGGACGCAGGTAATAAGGGAAGAATAATGTTTAACAATTGCATGTAGAAAAGAGGATCCTTCTTATTGGGACCATAAATACTCCCCAATAATATATCTTTGGCATACAGGGTGCCTTTCACTAACATGACTCTACCCTGTGGGTCTTTAATCACCTGATCAGGAATAAATGGAACATTCCTGTTCAGGAGAATCGAAACTCCACAACTGTTGGAAGTACCTTGAGCAGAATAAACCTGCCCTATTTGAAGTCTTCTCATCTGAATGGCTTCAGAGTCCAATAAGTGCATTTCCTGAATGGAGATATAACAATTTAAGACATTTAGGTGTTTCAGCATTTTGTATTGTTTCATTTTCTGTCGGACCCCTTTAACGTTCTACATGGAAATAAACAAATCATTAGACATCCTACCTATTCAAAAATAGAACTTCCCTGATATTGAACCTTGTTATTATTAAACTCTGAAAATAGTGGGTTACAACGGACTGTGGGCCCCCTAATCTCCCCCTTCTATTACCTAGTAAATACCTACAAAAAACCAAGAACAACAAAAAAAAACCAGAACCCCCAATCCAGAAGAGCACCCAAATCCCCCAGCCCACCCTATCCCTTTTATCCTGTGAATCATTTTGCAGCACACCGCCCTCGCCTTACCTCTCCCTCCACTCACCCTAAACTCCCCCACTTCCTGTGAAGTCTAACTGCCAGACTAGTCTGATACCCACAGAGCCACTTAAATCATTGAGACTAAGAAATTATATATATATTCAGGCTTTGACCCCCCCAACCAGAAACGTGGCATGAAAGGGCTCTCTTAACATGGACCTAACCGCATTACACTACCAAACTACCTGATTCTTATATTAATCTCAAATCCAGACACAAGTTGTGAGAGAAAATAAGAAGAAAAACAGGTGCAAACTACAAGTTTCTATCTTTAAAACTGAATCCTTTACTATACGCATAGCCGATCTCCTCACTGCCAGCATCTCACCAGTCAGCCCGTCCTGTGCACTATTCGGTAAAATAATTTTAAAATTTCCATAAGCTAACAGGGCTTCTCTGATCTTTAACTGAGTGGCAACACAGAATGTCAGCTCGCATTCCAAAAAGAAACCATACAGCTACTTTAATAAGCCCGTAACTTCCATTACCTATGCATTGAAAAAGGAAAATCACAGGCAATACTTTCCTCTTGTGGTGAGACCCCACTATTACACATTTACCCAGGACTTCGATTCCTACAGAAAACATACCAACACCGCAGGGAAGAAAATAATTAGAAGAGGGAAGATAGCTCATATTTTATACTCAGAACTGCCATTTCACTCTCTTTTCCTGACCCTAACATTAACGATAGCCTTATTACTAGCTCTGGCCTCCTTTTTCCGTGGCCCATCATTACGCTCTTCCCTTCCCTACAGAAGGTGATCCTGTGTCCTGTAATTTTAAGTTAGATACTTAACATTTGTGTCTTCCTTTTAGAAACCTTCTATAAAAAATAACATATGCTGTGCATCTATAACCTGAGTCCCCCCCAAGTCCTGTGTATACAGTCTCCTTGAGTAATACATCCCATGACGGGCTAACGAGTAAAACCATGAGTCAGAAATAACTTAAGTCCTGTTCACGTCAGAGGAATGCAACATCCAAAAAAAAAATAAATAAAAAAAATTAAGAAAACCCCCTAGACCATTGAACCATCACCCAAGTCCTTAAGGAAAAATTCATCTTGGAACCAGGAACTTTCAAGCGAGCAGACCAATCCACATCTCTTTGAGTTTCCCCTTCATTTTTCTTTACTTTTCTCCACTGATTACTTCACTGAGGTACACATCCTGCATCTGACATTCTTAAATAGATCCGGCATAGCCACTTTCAAACCTTTGTTCGCCATCTCCGAATCGTCATATGAATGCCAGGCTCCCGATATTAAAACCTGCAGTTTGGCTGGGTATAACATTTTAAACTTGATTCCAGCTGCGATTATTTTAGTGACCAAGGGATGAAAAGATGATCTTCTCTGTCATACTGATAAAGGCAGGTCTTGGGCAACCTGGATTTTAACCCCCTCCCATTGCAAATCTTGAATCTCTCTTGTTTTACTGAAGAAATGCTGTTTTTCCAAGTAATTCAGAAAATGAAAGATTAACAGGCGGGGGGGAGCCCCGGATGGAGGAGTTGGTCTAAGTGCCCTGTGGGCATGTTCTATGGTGTACCGTGCCCCATATGGTGATGAACCTACCATCTTTTCCACAAACTTCTGCACAAATAGGACGGGATCATGCCCTTCTTCAGTTTCAAGGAGGCCAATTATTACCGCATTGTTTCTGCGGCTTCGACCCTCCAAGTCCTCTAATTTCAACTCCATCTTTGCCAGTTTTTGTTTAAAAGATACTATTTTGGGATCAATATTGTCAGCTCTTTTCTCCAGGGATGTGATACGCGCCTCACTATCCGATGTACACTGAGCAATGTCTTCTATTGCTTGTGAAATTAGCTTAATTTCGGAAGTGATAGTTTTTAATTCCTCCTCCTTAAAAGGACGAAATTCTGCCAAAAAGCCAGCCACCCAGTCCATGTTAAAGGCTCCTGCTCAGAGCTCGGCAGTGGAGTGGATGGTCTGGGAACAGTGTTAGCCCTTTGTTTCTTAGGAGCTTTCTCGGGTGTGGCAGGCGGGGTATGTTTTGGTAATGCTTTCTTCATTTCTGTTTCCATCTCCTGCATAACCCCCCTGTATGTTGCTCCAAGTGTTCGTACACCCTTCAGATACCTTTTTTGCGATCAATCCTTTAAATTAAAGTAGTAATTTAACCGATTTTTATGGCGGTGGTCGGAAGAGGATAAAAAGACGTCTCCTCAAGCTCGCTGCATCACGTGACCCCCCCCACTTCCATACTTGAACAATTTAACTTCTGTGGATGTGTGTCTGTTTCACGTCTGTCCTGGTGACCTCTTCACCATTTTTTCTTGCTTTACATCCATGTTTCTTATGCTGTGCTCATTATGCTTGTCACACAGGCATACTTCAGTTACACAGTTCCTAGCAGCTGTAGTACTGTCTGCTTCCTTGCCCCTATCACTTGACATAAGCCAGATGTATGAACTGCATAACCTGTAGTTAATGGCATTCCTGGTCATGCATTCAGATTTTGGGAACATGAATAGAGGGAAATTAGGTGCCTCCCCGGTGCCACAGCTTGACGAGATTGCAAGTGAATCTTGAGTATGGCTAGGGCAGCAGGAAGGGTGGGTGAGCTGGATGCCATTGTCCACCTTAGGTGTAAGGACCTGGATGTGGATGAGGCTGGTATACTGATGCAGGGAGTTCATGAATTTGGGAACTGGTCCTAGGCAAGTATCACTCTCAGTGGCTTTTTCTGAGCTGCTGCTTGTCTGCAACAGAAGGGAAGATATGGTTATCCATACCAAGAGCATCAAGTAATGGCTGAAGTAGTGGTGCACAGATGGGGATTTTGGCTACATTAGGGACTGGGCTCCCACCTGGAGAGAGGGGAGCCTATACAGGGGTGGCCTACAACTATCCAGGAGGACATCAGTCCTCGGTGAACACTTTTATTGTAACTTTGATGAACATTTAAAGTAGCCGAGGGGTGTTGTGGAGGGAACCAGTAAGCCTTTCAGCTGACCAATAGGGGCACTGCTATGCTAATAGTCTGTATTTTATTTGGATCTGACTTTCAAATTTAAAATAAAAAATATTACTGAACCAGGCCAGTATTTACTTGCATATCAGCAAACTCAGCATGATATCTGGGGTGGAGTGGTGGACACAGAAACATACAGGATATGTGGGAGACTGTTGGTGCTATTATTTCAGAGAGAGAGAGATGTTGTCAACTCACCGAAAGATAAATTTGAGACTGGGGAATCACTCTACTGTTTGTACACATGGACATGGAAGAACTTTCACAGATGGCAGGTAATTATTAGACATGACTGAAACTGATGCAGCCATGCAGAAACAAGATAATTGGTACCCCTATTGGTTCAGTGGAATATATGTTATACTGTGAAATGTTTTGAACTATGGATAAAACGGTAAAGCAATGATTGTAGTCGATCAGAGCCCATGACTGGGCCATGCATGGTTTTGCATGTAGAATAAAAGTAGGTTTACTGGAGGGAATGTACTACTTTGAAGTGTGATTCATCTATTTATTTGTGTTTGACACTGACTGAACACTGGTACATAACAAGTTGTAGTATTTGCTTTTTAGTTCTTTTGCTTTATTTACTCAATGACTGCATTTGGTAAGGAACTCAAAAGGAATGAGTCACACTAATTGTATCCTTCTAATGTGCTTTTAGCAGGTATTGGCTCATATTCTGTCAAGCTCTGTAGGCTTTACTTTGTCAACTCTTCCCTTGGAGTAACAGCTATATGCTGTGATCATTGATAATTTTGAAATGATACAGGTAGGCAAGATTATTTTATATGTCCATTATTGCACATAGTATTATTTCATTTTTCTTACATGGAGTACTGACAGGAGTTTTTTAAACTCTGTAAGAATAGACGCAACAAAGGGCTAACTTTGCAAAAATAAAGGCAATAGGTGGTTGGATTGATCTGACAGTGCATGACCTGACATGTTTAAATATTTGAGCGCATAAGTGGCTCCCCCCGCCCCCCCTTCCTCACCACAGGGCTGAAAGAGAAGGTGGTGGGGTTCCACATTTCCCCTGGCTGGCAAGTGTCAAGCATTCCTCTTCCCCATCACTTCTCACCTTTGTGAATGGGGTAAATTGTAGGCACTCCACTGACACTCATTTGGATCATCCTAGCATGGAGCCATGTGCTTGGGAAGGGACTTGGGTGTGGAGGGAATGTGTGCAGGATTCATGCATGTGCAGAGGTGTCTGTGGGACAATAGGCATCTTTGTCACTTAGGTATGCCAGTGCACTGCAGATATTTATTTTATTATTTATTTAGCTTTTGTTGACCGGGTACGTGCACTAGACAAATCCTGCCTATTTTCAAGCACGACCCGGGGGAGGGGGGTACAGATGAATGCCAACTGACTTTGAACCAGATTAAGCTGTTGGTGGTATTTTTTTTTTTTTAGTGAATGAGGGAAATTTGGCCAGGACACCGGGGAAATTCCCCTACTCTTTTCGATAAGTGCCATGGGATCTTTAACATCCATCTGAACTACCACCAATCCAGGCAGATGGGACCTCAGTTTAAAGTCTCATCCGAAAGACGGCACCTCAGAAGTGCATCACCCCTCTCATGCTGCACTGCAGTGTCAGTACTGGGATATTAACCCAAGTGCCAGATGTGGGAACTGAACCCACAGCCCTCTGATCTCCCGGCCTCAGAGGTGAGTGTGCTACCTACTGAGCCACTGACACTGAGAAAAGCTGCTCTTTTTCCCATACCGGGAGTCGAACCCGGGCCGCCTTGGTGAAAACCAGGAATCCTAACCGCTAGATATGCAGGACATGTGCGACAAGGATGGAGCACATTATGATTAAACACAAATAATACAAAACAAAAAAGATCAGGACATCAAAGAGATGCAGCCAAATAAGATTTCTCTGGCCAAATTGTGGCAAAATTGGAAATTTCACTGCACAAACATTTTGGCTAAATTGAAGTAAAATTTGGCCTGATGCAAATCCAACAAAATTTTACATCCTGGGTGTGTAGTGGTCCCACACTACCCTGGGTACTCAACGGTCAAAATTTTCCAACAAATCTTCTACCTGGTGTCTAGTGTCCCCCCCCACCCACAACCACATCACTGACCAGCAGAAATTTTCAAAAAGCTCTTCTCCATAGTGTGTCTAGCACATGCTCATTCATCAATGCCCTTATTTGGGCTGCCAGCCATGGAGCTGAGTAGAGGCATGTGGTGGTGGCTAGATTGTGGTCTGAGGGGAGCAAGGTGGGTACTGATGACAGAGTGGGGCTCAGCTAGACACCAGGGAGTGTGAAATTAAGAAATGAGGGTCTGTGGGATGGGTGGATATGAATGATGAGTTAACGGGGCTGGGGTTCTTTATTAACTTATGCTGGTAATTGGCCATGGGGGGAGGGACAATAGACACCAGGGAGAAAATGTGGTTGAAATTTTGAACGGTGAGTGGCTGGGAGGTCAGAGTGCTACAGCCATGGCCACATTAGGAAATTTCACCCAATGGTGGCTGAAATTTTGCCTGCAAGTGAAATTCTGATAGTTCGGTGGAGAACGTTCGCTCACAACCAGGAGTGGAATTTTGCATTTTGCATGGCTACATATTTCCAAAAATAAGCAATTTTTGCCAAATATTTTGCCAGGAGAAATTTTTAAATTTCACACACCAGGAGTGTATGCACACTTTTATTTACAACAGTATAGATGAACTATATATTGTGTGTTAGTTTATGTACACAGTACATTTTCATTTCTACACAAATGCTTTGTTAGAGATGGATGTCAACTAATATGATAAAATACATTAATACTACTACTAAGATGTGTTTTATAAATTACGTACAAAATTAAAAATAGAATGGGTTACGCTTTCATGCCAGGAGCCTGGGTAACAAACTTAGTGAGTTTGAGGCTCTGAGTGCAGAATCTGAAGAAATCTTATGGCCATCAAGGAAACGTGGGCCATAAATGATAAGCTTATTTATTTAAAAGCGATTCACCAGGAAAGCAATATGAACAGTGTAACACCTTGTTTCTTGAATCATCCTGGGTGGGGGGGGGAGGTACACGGTGAGAAGACTACAAAACAGGACTGATTATGTAAACATTAATAGGAACAGGCAATCAGCTATAAGACAGCATAAAAACGTCAAACAATAATAAGTTGAATTACAATTTTAGTAAGAAGAAAAATAAAGTAAGCATAAAAATGACCTGAGACTGATCATAACCTAAACCAGGGGCCAGCCACAAGCAGGTTAGGAGAACCCACACAGTGTAAAGGTTGATACAGTAGTTGGAGGAAGAATGGAGGAAAAGGGTGCATAGAGAGTAGACTGTGATACTGACAGTTGCAATGAGTGAGAAGCTGGATTACTTGCAGTTTCAAAAGTGGGCAAAGTGCTTCCAAAGGAGGATCAATATATTATGGGATACCAAATTGAAAGCTTTAGAGAAATCTTAAAAAAAATGATATCCACCACTAAGACTTTGTACAGGGCTTCGCTTACAGGCTCAAAAAAAATTAAAAGGTTTGTTTGACATGATCGACCCCTTACAAACCCAAGTTGTGTATAGTCAGTCTGGCCTGTATCTGACAGATGTTCCATTATTCTATTTTTTAAAAGTCTCTCCAGTGATTTACAGAATATTGCTGTAAGACTTATTGACCGGTAGTTTTGTGCCAGATTCCTATTACCATTTTTGTATAGTGGAATCACTATAGCGTGATTCCATATTGATATAGTGGTGCCTGTTTTGACAGAGATATTAAACAGAGTTGTCAGTGGTCCCATAAGTTGATTTGCAGTGTTTTCTTAATAAAGATAGATGGAATTCAATCTGGTACCACAGAACCATCTGATTTAATGGTCTTTATAATACCCGTCACTTCCTTTTGAGTAAATGGTTTGATTACATCAAAAGATTTTAAGCATTGAGAAGCTGTTTTAACTTTTGGATTGAACACACTGATAAAGTATTTGTTCAATTCTGTTGCCATTTCCACCTCATCAGAGATAATTCCATGAGTTGTATTTACTGGTCCAATTGTAGCTACCAATGTGGTGTTGTGGTGAGGGTGTCTAGCTACAGAACAGTCTGTCAGCTGAATTGGTGGGTGTAAAAACAGTCAGAGGATTGAAGCAGGGAGAGGACTTAGTGAAGGGAATAGTGGTTAATGGGGGCAACAGGACCAAGGATGAGAATAGGGAGAGGATGGGGAGGATTAGTACCCTGGTGGAACAGTAAATTCCAGGGATTATAGGGAACTTTCGCAGATTGGATTTACATTTGGTATATTTTGGCCATCATTGTCTTATAAATGTACTCATTGGATACAGCTGGTGGTGGAAACAGTACACAAGTCTACATAAGACATTAAATAAAATGTTGATTTAAATGGTATTAGTTAAAAGTAGGTGTTAGGTGAGATCCTTGATGATATATGATATAACACAGTCAAACTCTACAGTTTGGAAAAGCCACATAATAATTCCCATTCCAGATGGGTGTCTCGCACCATGAGATACACCTCTTGTAGGAAATGATGCACAATTTTGAGTTGGTACTACTGAACTACAAAACAGAATAGTATATTAATTTGGGTACTTTTATATTCTGTAGATCATAAAAGAAAGAAAAGCATAAATCAAGAGACATTACTCAATAGAAGAGGATAGGTTCGACCCAAAACACTATAGGAAATGATATATGAACTCCATAGAAGATTCAACGTTGAGAGGATCATTTCCTTCAGCTCTCTCTCAAACTGAGACAGCTGATATAGCCAATGAAGAGGAGACTGTGGCACTAGATACCAGAGATGACTCATATACACTGGTCAGTCACACTGGGGACTGTGATGATGCCACACAGAGTATTCAGCAGGATTCTGCACAGAGTGTAGCAAATGATGGTATTCAGCAGGATGCAATAAATAAGTTAATCTGCTCTATTGATCATTTTGGAGAAATACTGTTTGAGCAAAATAATTCAAAAGTTTTTCAGCTAAGTGATTAGTTGGTAGAAAACTATTTTCGGTCAGCTTTTGATTCTCAGTTAACTGAGGGAAATACACATTCCTCAGATTGTGGTAACAGTTCAGATGAAGGTGATGGTAATGAAGTAGATGAGGAGTGTGATAGTGTGATCAATTCTGAAAACAGAGCAGAGTCAAATGACAATGATTTCAGTGGTGATAGCAATGATGACACTGATGAAGATGATTTTGACAGTGTAAAACATGATGAGAACATATATACTGGCCATTTTTTAACTGTACAGATTAGCATGATTCTTATTTGGCTGCTTGTCTCAAAACATTTATTAACAAGTGAGCAGACATCCATCCGATTTATTACAGCTGCTCAATCTGCATTTTTTGTAATGCACTCAGCTTTTAAAAGTGTGTCCAAATTCAAACAATATTTCTCTAAAATGATGCCATTTCCAGTTGTCAAACACTATTACTGCAGGTTCTGTTTTGCTGCCGTGCAGCAACATATGTCAAAATGTGAAAACAAATTTTTCCAAAAAGATGTTAGTGGCAGGAGTAAGTGTTATTTTATTGAAATACCAGTTGAACAAAAGTTGCAAAGTCTCTTTCAGAGAAAAAACATTTACAAACAAGATAGCATTTGCAGACGATTGCAGAATAGGAGCAGACACTGATGCCTGTCTGAGTACATCAATTTTGCAAAAAAACTATAGATAACATTGACAAATGGACAAAAGAAACTAAACTGATACTAAACCAAGAAAAATTTTACATTACACATCTGGGAAGAAAACAAACTAGACTATCTTATACCCTAGGGAATGTAGCCTTGGAAACAATAGAGGAGGAAAAAGCTCTGGGAATGATAGTGTTTAGTGATATGTCCTTTTCACCCCATTGTCAGAAGACAGCCCAGAAAGGAAATATGATTCTTAACTGCATACTAATACACATATCATCAAGGAGCAGGGAAGTTAAATTGCCACTCTATACCTCCTTGTTTAGACCAATAATAGGAGTATGGTGCCCAGGTATGGTCACCGTACAAACAAGCATTTGTCAATGCCGAATGTTGTCGAGCTGGCATTGACTTTGGTAGTGCAGTGCCGAAACACATTTTGAGCAGGATGTGAAAATTGACAGCTGTACTGTTCATAAGGAGGTGTCAAAAATGGCAGTGTTGAAAATATGGCATGTAAATATTGCAAATTTGCAAAGTTACAAGGGTGCATGGGAAATGCGCAACACATGCTTGTTACACAGTCATTTCATGGACTTTTGGGGCCAAATTTTCAACATAGGCATTTTAGCACCTCTGCTCTTGTACAGTGTGACTGTCATTTCCTCTAACTGACCCAAAGAGTGATTTTGCACAGCGACCACGCTATTCTGCGCCAGACGTGCGAAAACACATTTCGGGCAAGATATGTAAAATGACAGCTGTACTGTTCATCAAGAGGTGTGGAAAAATGCCAATGGTGAAAATCCAGAGTGAAAATATTACAAAGGCATGTTATGAGCGTGCATGCAAATTGTGCAATACACACTCGTAACACAGTCATTTTATGGAGTATCATCACCAAATCTTCAACATAGGCATTTTATGACCTCTGCTCATGAACAGTGTCACTGTCATTTTTGTAATCTGCCCCAAACATCAATTTCCCACAGTGACTGTGGTATTGTGCACCGGAAGTGCAGAAACACATTTCAGCCAGGATGTGAAAATTGACAGCTGTACTGTTCACAAGGAGGTGTAGAAAAATGACAATGTTGAAAATCTGGAGTCAAAATATTGTGAATTAGCGAAGTTATGAGCGTGCATAGCAACTGCACAATGCGTGCTCGTAAAACAGCCATTTTTTTGATTTCTTCCAGCAGATTTGCAACATAGGCTTTTTGAGACCCCACCTCATGAACACTGCCACTGTCCTTGTGTTAATCGGTCCTGAAAGGTGATTCCACGCAGTGACTGCGAAATCACCTTTCGAGACCAATTAACATCATAACAGTGACAGAATTCATGAGGATGGGTCCCAAAACCCCCATGTTGAAAATTAGGTGTGAAAATTCGAAAAAATGCCCGATATATACATCAAAGTTGAAAAAACCCTATTTATTACATTATACAGCTTACTGGTATTTCCTCAGTTCGCGGTCGGCTTTGAAGAGTGCAGACGTTTTCCCGGTCTGCTGAAGATCATTGCGCCATACTACAGAGGTAAGTATGGGATGAGGGGGAGTGTGGGAAGGCAGGGTGTGCAGTGGGTGGGTGTGGGTGGTGGGTAGGGAGACTATGAGGGACTGTTTTTGTGTTATAGGGTGAAAGAAAAAAAATCGTAGGACAGTTGTTTTTTTTACAGGGTATTTGGCACACTGCGGTGGGCTCCCAGTGTGCCACCTTACTGTTTGGGAGGGCTGCTGCAGCTGACAGGGGATTGGGCACCCTCATCAGTACACAACACAAGGGGGGTTAATTTATGCCGACAGGGATTGGGTACCCCCATTGCCACACAAGGAAAGCAGGGGGGAGAGAGCCGAGGTGGATTGGGCATCCAGCTCAGCATATTACAAATGGGGAGAGAGTGCTTTATGCCAGTGGGGTGGTTCCCCGTTGGCACATACATTGAGGCATGGGAAGCACGACAGAGTTAGGCACCCGGAAGTCGGCAGTTGAGCGGCCGCCATACACAATGTTGTAAGCACATCCAGGGGAAAGATCCGCTGCATCAACCAAGCATTGCTTGGATTGCAGTGGACCTTTCTAATTGTGCTTGACATTATGTATGCATGGTGTGACACCGGCATGCAGGCTGGTTGGCGAATGAGGGACACACCTACTGGTGCATGCCCTGCATTCACCCAAGAGCGACTGCACATCCAGAGCTGCACTACTCACAAGATGTTGGCTGTGCAAGCATGCCAACATAAAAAGGAGACATAGTACTCCTGAAAAGAGTACAAACATGGGCTACAAGGGCAATACAGGGTAAGGCTGACAAGGAATATGAAACCTGCCTATCAGAATTGAACTTTTACTAATTGGAGGTGAGAAGAAAGAGAGGGATATGTGCTTAGTACATAGGGGTGGAATAATGATGATCTTTGGGACATAAGTGGACTAAATATGAATACCAACATATACACTACTAGGTCACACCCACTGCAGCTAACCACTCAAAAGAAGAAACTAGTATGCAGCACTTGGTGGTTTAATCAGTGTGTGGTCCATGACTAGAACAGGCTACCATTAGAAGTTGTGGCAAGTCCCTCAACTTCAGTATTTAAAGTTAGATGGGATACTCATATGAATCTGAACAGGTTCTATGGATTTATTAAGAGAGCATTTAGGATGAAAGTCCATCAGCTTGAATCTTAAAGCACAAATTCAGTCAAATCAAAATGTCACAAAGAAACTATGAGGGCATATACGATAGTGAACTGTATAGAAGGCTTTGCTCAGATGGTAGCCTCCCTGAAGATAATCCATACAATATTTCTTTTACCTTAAATATAGATGGTATTCTTGTAGTTAACAGTTCAAAATGTACAGTGTGGCCCATTTACTTGATGATTAATGAGCTTCTGTTTCATGAAAGAAAACACAATACAGTGTGGATTATGGTTTGGTGAGGACAAACCAAGCATGTCTTCATTTTTTGATCACATTCATAAGCAAGATCTGGTCAGAGCTGATATAGTTGTGAAGATCTTTTGGGATGCTTTTACCAATTATTTCTAATGAATTGCACAATGCAGTTCTGTGGAGAGGCAGTTTCAATGTGGTCTTGCTTTTGCACATTTTTACAATGTGTTTTGGGAATATGCCTGCTGATTGCTATATATTTAGTCTTGATAGTTTGCAGAAGAAATGGCATCATTTTCAGTAGTGCTCTACATCTACACAATATTATGCTATATTGTGTGTAAAATCAGAATGCACTAAAAACATTATTTTACATCTGGGGGGATATATTAATTGTCGGATCAATGCATGAGCAGACAGATGCCTTGTACACAGAGGGTACACACTGATGCAATATTCAAAGAGAATGTGCCACCAGTACAGGGTATGCATACCATGAAGCCCACCCCAGGATGCAGCACAGCACTGCAGAATTCTACAGTAGAGTTACTGTACAAACAATGCAGTTTCAAAGGGAGCCAATCCCTTTTGTCATGCAGTAAACCTGTGACACTGTTCTTCATCCTGGTGGGCTTCATCATTCCTGTTGAAAATGTGACCCTGGATGGGCTTCACAGTGCAGGCAGCCACCAAGTTAGGTGCATCCAGGGTGGTCCTGACTGAATACCTTCCAGGGGAAATGTGTGGCACATACCGGTATGCACCGCAGCCCGGTGGGTGATATTCAGCCCAGGAATGCAAATGAACTAATTGAGCATGCTGGGAGCAAAGGGGCCTTATGCGTGCTCATTTCCATTCCAATTGCATATTGGCATGGTGATGAATGCACTGGAACAGCTCTTGCCCCCAAGTCCCAACCCCAATTGCTCCTATATAGGACAAGCCTTGAAGTCTGTGGTGTTATAGTGGCACCCCCCAACCTGTTCCACTAGTCCCTATCATATCAGAGTCCAAGCTCTATTGGTTTCATACTGTAGGGACCCCAGTGCCATCCCTAATTGCAACTGAATACACCTACAGTCCATGTCCATAGTGTAGTGGCCCCTGCTCCCCCTCAATGGTGCACAGGCACCCCCTCCCTGCCCCCCTGTCCCTCCCATTGCAATCACTAGCTCTGTAATGGGATCATACCTCTCTATTGATGGATGGGGGAGCACTTGCAGTAGGATTCTGGAATGTGTTATATGTAGGCATGAGCTGTGTGTGGGTGATAATACCCAGTGGCCATACTCCTCAAGCACTGGCATGCAGATCCATCATTCTGGTGCCATTGCACTTCTCAGTGTGGGTGATAGCCAATGCTGTACCCACTCACACAAGTCCCAAAACAGGCATGTTACAGTTGACCTCCCTTTCACTTGTGCAATTGGGGAACTGTTGATGAACAATCTATAGCCTGAAGCATACACTGCAAATGACATTACAGGATACTGCACCCCATGGCACCCAGGATGCTTCAGCAGTCCATAGGGTGGCATGTTACACAGGGAAACAGGGGACAGTGTGGACTTGCAGTAGTGCATAACAGCAGGAAGATACAGTATCAGCAAGGCATGCATTGGAAGAATGTAAATTCCCACTTCAGTTTGCCATGGACGTACACACAGCTGCATACACTGGTGGATCCACAGGTGGCATGGTGCCCCAATGCATGGTACAGCCAGTTTTGTCATTCCAGAGTGCAGATCCTGAGCCCAGGCTCAGTGCAGTCAATGGTTGCTCATGGCAGGGTGTGGAGGGTAGTGGCAGTCTTTGCAGCAGGTTGGCTATGGGGAGAGTGAGGGTGTCTGTGTACAGTGGTGGTGGATGTGAGTCTTCTTGACTATGGATATGGACCATGGTTTCCTCTGGTGCAATCAGGTCTTGGGGAGAGCTACTCTATGGAGCTTTTCAGGGATGGAGTTGGCTAGATTGGGGATGGAACAGGGGTACCTCTCATCCACCAGGGCTGCCAGGCTGCTGTGCACTTGGATGCACATCTGCAGCCTGCCTGTTGGTGACTGGCCAAATCAGGCCAGCTATTCATGGCCTAACTGTGGGCTGCGGTGTTTGGACTGTGAAGGTCACATTCCCACTGAATATGCTGCAGCACAGCTTATGCATTGGTGTGCCCCCTCAACTTGAATGGCATATCATTATGTGTGCCCTGGTCCATTCCCTTTCAGCTGGTGCATCCCGCACTTTTGAATATCACACTGTTGCAAATTGTTGGAATTGTGTGGTACAGCTCCCTTTTCCTCTGGGATGTGATGTGTATGTCCTTTGAATATGGCAGCCCAGGACTAGGTAGCCTGAATAAAACATTGTAAAAATTGTAAAATCATGATCCCACTGAAAACAAGATATTGCATCTAATCTGGGACAGCCTGAGTACATGCAGTGTAAAAATGTGTAAATGAACATCCCTGTAGCATCTCCTCTGCCCTATCCAGGATACAAAATACAGGATAAGAAATATTCAGTGCTGCAAGACACAAATAACCATTACTCATTTTCCCTATGTTTTCTTCACAAAGGCAGATTCAAACCCTTGTATAAATCCCTGTAGATTTTTCTGTAAGCCACTGGTTCCTTATTTATGACTTTGTTCATTATTTATATCAGCAGCCTTTTATTAGGAAAAGAGCTCTGATTTGCTGTTCAGTATGAATATTGTATGTCACGATGGCCTTGGCATGATTTGGATTTATATGCTTTGCATAAGACATAATTGGGAACTATATGAAATAACAAATATCAAGCTCATTATTTCATGAACTATACTCAGAAATTAGTAATCACAAATCAGACAATCTTTCAAAAGATACTAGTAATGCCTGTAGTCAAATTTAATGTATATATATATATATATATATATATATATATATATATATATATATATATATATATATATATATATATATATATATATATATTTATTGATGGCAAAAACTCCATTTAATGCATCAGTTAGGGTTGTTCCACAGTAACAAAAGTGAGGAAATTCAGTGTTAGGGTTGAAAACAGGATGCAACAAGTGGTAGGGGGTGGCCATTCTGTGGTTGACACTGCACAAGTTATGAGTGCACAAAGATCTGTACAGCTGCATTGAAGACATTTCACTGTTAATGTGCATAGTTTTATTTTTGCTGCACCTGCACAGGCAAGCATTGTTTCTCCAAACTGAAGTGTAATATTTTGCCACCAAGGTCATTGTTGAATAATATGGAGGCACAACCTACACCAAGGGAGATTACCACATTGAATATGTTTGAACATATTCTTATTCAGACTATGAAACCTTTTCAAACCATTCTACATCTGAACACAAAGACACGGAACATCCCACAAAAGAGCTCATTAGATCTCTCAATGGTTCCGTCATGTACCTGCCACTTCCTCTGCAGGAAAATGTGGATGCAATCTCCACAGAAAATCATTTGGTGATTCTTGTTAATGGTGTTCCAGCCAAGACCAAGGTCATCTGGCAAGATGTTGTCAATGTACAGAAGGTGAAGCTCGCTCTTATTTATTTGAAGAGCAACAATCCCTTTTACACAGACCTTGACATTGATGCAATGACTACTATGTCAGTAGAATGCAATGAGTTGGGAAGTACTAAACCAATGATTGAGAAGGTCAATGTGCAGACAAACGACAATGTGTATGAACAGTACACAATCCACCCACTGCATTGAAGAGATCCAATTGGGGACAACATTGATCTCTATCAAATGAAACAGGTGGAAGCTGAGCCTGTCAGCATATGGGAGGCAACACTTGAAGCATGCTGTTTCCCAGACTTATTCCCAAAAGGGCCTGGCGGATGCCTGGAAGAAAGAGAAATACTTATACAGGTTGATGAGTATCGTACTAGCCGTGTACTCAGCAAGGACAGAAAATTTAGATGTTACATACAGTACCTATTTCACCTCCTCTGGGAGAGTGAGCATAGCATACTGTCTGCGTCTATTGCACACACTATTCGTCTCACTACTCCACTAGATGGAATCACAGCTGCACAATTCCTTCAAAAATTGAAGCAGAAAGATGAAAATGTGCAAGTCAATTTGTCTTCCATTCTCTCAAGCCTACATGGCACCAAAGAATATTGGTATTGCAGACACTCTGAGGTGATGACAATGCTGTGAGAATACCATGCAGTCACATGGTTTGTCATACTCAGTTGTGCTGAATATGCCTGGGATGAAGTCATTGAACTGTTAAAATGGGCAAATTCTGATGTAGATAGTATTTCATCAATGACTGTTGGAGAGATGTGCTCACTTGACCCAGTGTCTGTCACAAGGCATTTCCACAATCGGTTCCATGACATACTGACTTTCATTTTGTCAAAGGACAATCCTCCTCTTGGTACCATAGAACATTACTTTTGGAGGATGGAATATCAAGCATTGTGTGCCTCTCATATACACATGTTATTGTGGATAAAGGATGCACCAGGCATTGGTGAACATGAAGCAGCACAAGTGCTAGCATTCATCAAGCAATACATAACTTGCCATATTCTAGACAAGTATGACAGTCCTACACTGTGAAAGTTGGTTCAAAAGTTCCATAAACTTATTTGTGTGAAATACTGCCATCAGGTCGTAAAGAACAAATCTGATTGGCACACAATATGTTGTTTCAGATTCTCTAGATGTATTTGTCAGGATGGTCAGCAATGTGACACCACTTGAAGGCAAAATCAACCAAGAGGTTATATGAGTTACCTATAGATGAGAAAGAGGTGTATTTCAATGATTACAACCCAAGTCTTCTCCTAATGTGGCAAGCAAACATAGCTATTCAGTTTGTGGCTGACAATTCATTGGCTCTGGTGTGGTATGTAACTTTGTACATAACTAAACATGGGCAGACTAGCTTGCAAGATCCTTGGGAAGATATTGCCAGTTCAAGCAAGAGCCTGATATCTCAGCTCTGGTCATTGGGACTGAAAACCCTTTCACACAGAGAATGCGGTGCTTATGAGGCCAGTGATCATTTGATGAGCACACATTTGTACGGCAAATCTGATGCTATGCACTTTCTCAGTCTGAACTACAAAGAGAAATGCAAACGTGCACTTATTCCTCATGCTGAGATTGAGGAACTCGCTGTCAATAAACCTTCTTCAAAAAATATCTTGAAGAACAAACTCATTGACACATACTACCCCCATAGGCATGATGACATGGACGATATGTGCCTATTTCAGGTGGCTAAGTGGTATGACTACAAGACGAATGTCTCATCTGATTGTACATGCAACTTTACAAGATCAAAGGAGTGCATAGCTGTCTCATTAAGAGACATAAGCCTTGGCTTACTGACCACTGTAAGTTACATCATGGCATATCTGAGACCAGAGAGCATTACTACTTTGCTCTCCTATTCCTATTTAGACCCTGGAGGAATGAGTCTGAATTAAAAGGTGACTGTGATACATTTGGGGAAGAATTCAATCACAGTTATGAAAAATTCAAAACTGAATACTCAGAGACATACATACAAAGACTGGAGAGTGAGAAAGAATAGCTTGAAAATGCAGAGACACAACTTCAGGAGGATACCCCTGTCTGCTCACAAGACAACCCTGATACAGAAGGAGAAGGTGTTCTAGGCAAGCCTCTGCCTTTAAATGCCCCAGAAGTCTTAATGATAGAAGTTGAGAGTGCCATGGAACATGGAACATACTGCGATGTCAACCCAGCTGACCTGAGAGAAAGACCAAATCAGCAGCAGCATGTAATTCACTTTCAGGTCACTGATGCAGTTCGACGTGGGCTGCTATGTGAAGCCATAAAATGTGACTGTCTTGACTATAAGCCACTACTGATGTTTGTTAGCAGTTCATATGGCACAGGAAAGAGTTTCCTTGTTGAAGCCATCACTGCTGAGATACGGAACTTGACAGGATCATCAATGTCTATTGCTGTTAGTGTCCCCACAGGACTAGCCACATACAACATTGGTGGAGTTACTTTACACCATCTCTTTATGTTGTCAGTAGAGCATGGCAAGACAGGAGAGTACTGTAAACTGTCATTTGAAGTTGCATCTCAGCTTCACTCCATGTTCACAAAGATTAAGTTACTCATCATTGATGAAATTAGCATGGTATCCAATGTAATGCTCGTCTGTATACACCTATGTCAGCAGGAGATCTTGGGTACTGACTGTGGAGTACCATTCGGTGGCAAAATTATTTTTGTAGTGGGAGATCTTTTACAGCTTGCACCATTCAATGCAGAACACGTGTTTGCAACTCTGACTGTCAATTGGGCTAAGAGCACACTAGGCTGCATTGGAGGTGTAAACCTTTGGGAGTTATTCACCTACATCGAGCTGTATAAGAACATGTGCCAAAGTGGAGATCTGGCTTACAAATCACTTTTAGATGAAGCTAGCACAGGTTCTCTATCACCAGCACATGTTTCTATGTTATATGAATAGAGAATCAGAATAGATAGTACATCCATAGAAACATCATGAAATGTTTCCAGCGATGTATACTCCACAGGCACACATATAGTGTGTCTCATGACGTGACTGAAGAAATGTGCTGAATTCAAGTGTCATGTTGCAGAGAGAGAATCAAGAAATTCTCACACTGCATGCTTTTGACACAGTTGATGGTGTCATTCTCAGTCAAAAACTGGTAGCTAAGATGACTGAGCGACTCGCTGAACTAAAGTCAGATGTTTCATGCACAGTTGGTCTGGAAGCTGTTCTAACGCTGTGTAAGAATGCATGTGTCATGCTGCAGTGCAATCTCGATGTTGCACGTGGCATAGTTAATGGTGCTATGGGAAACATCATTGACTTTCTTTACAATGCCCAGAAGACGTATATCAACACACTTGTAGTCCACTTCGACAACATGGAACAGCCTGCACAGATAGGTTCTGCACCTGTATAAAATTCCAGGTATTCAAGGATATCTACATAAACAGAAAACAATTCCCAGTATGTGTTGTATATGCTGTCTCTATTCACAAATCTCAGGGCTTAAGTCTGGATTCCATAATGGTGGACATGGGCACAGACATTTTCAAAGATGGCATGAGCTACATTGCACTTTCTCGTGTCTGTAGTCTATCTGGGCTGCACATCATAACTCTTGCACCTCAAAAGATACATGCTGACAAGAGATGTATTGTTGAGTACAGCAGGTTATGTACCCTGTACCAGCCACACATGCCTTTAATACCAGTACCTACATCTCTGGTTGTCTCACATCGCACAGTCATATCTACATCTGTCAAGAAACAGAAATGAGCTTCCACAAGTGATTCAACTGTAAAGAGTTCTACAAAGCTCAGAGTCTCAAGTAAAAGCGCAGAACCAGCTGTTGATCATAAATCAGTGGGTGTGGCTGCTGTACCAGTCTTTGACAACAGCAGTAGAGTTAACTGCTATGCTAATTCTGCTATGCAAGTTTTTTTACCCATGCCACACTTTGTGCAGGCCATATCTGCTTCACAAGACACTCCACTGTCAAACACATTGAAGCAGGTTGTCAACTTGGTTTCTCATAACTCTAACAATGTACAGTCGCTAACACCTCCGATCACGTTAACAGGAACATGGCCAATTTCATTTGCTGCAATAGTGTGCAGCAAGATACCACTGAGTTTATGATGGCAGTGATAAACAGCTTGGATGAAGAGGGGATTCCAATGCATCACTATTTCACTGCGTCATATGTTACCAAATATACATGTGTATCATGTGGTCATTCAGACCATGAAACCACAGAAGACATGCTGTGGATTACATTCATTGTATCCCAGTGCACATTCAAATCTCCCAATGCATCTCACAATTCAAAAATGGCCTAAGGCAACACCTTCTTACTAGGACAGTTTGTGAGGGCCACTAGGACTCTAACACCCATAATGCCCACTCATCTACATTCTCCTTCACCTTCCTTTAACCCCCACACTTCCCTCTTGCCCTATCCCTCTGTCTTCCTCTCCCCCCATGCCTTTTCTCCCACTGGATCAACCTTAAAACCAACCTACTACCACTACCTCCCAACTTCCTAGACAAAACCACTTCTTTTTGCCACCCACTCTGCCCCACAGTCTCCCCTCCCCCTCACCTTGACTCCTCCTTGGACTTTCACAATAGGTGTCACACCTGTTTATCTCCTTAGCTACATATAAACACTGTCCTTTACCCTAGTTGAATGCTCTTGACACTGTACTATCACCATTGGTACTATAAATGACATTGTAACCTTATTGTATACTAGCTGCCTACTATTCGAGTATTGTATGCAAACTGTTTGTTATTGCTGTCATTGTCACTGTTGACGTGGAACCTTTGTAAAAGAGCTCTGAACTCAAAGGTATGATCCGAATCCTTAAATAAATAAAAAATAAATAAATAAAACTTTTCACTAAAATAACCCGTGTTAAATATGATATGGTGAGAAAGCATATTGATTGCAACATGACATATAAGATTTTCATGTGTGGATCAATGACAGCATGAACATTTTTGTGGCTTCACTCGGTCCCAGCTGTTTTTACAGTCACTAGAGAAACTATGCTTACATGTCTAAGAAAGACTGTGACATTGCAGAACACACTCCTTTCTATGCAATATGCATGGTTGTCAAGAAGTACTTGTCAGCACAAAGGCACACAATTGTCCCTAGTTTGTCAAAGTTTTAAACACATGTGTCATTGACCATGTTGAACACTGTGTCACATATATTGTATCACCAGTTTCTGTCTGTATCTCAGTTGTTTGCATATAGACTCTGTCAACACTTTTCTGTCATGCAACAGTGTTCCACTAGACCTGTTAGTTTTAAAGCTGTCACATTGTATACATGTAAATAAAAGTATTTATACAGAATTAACAATTCTTAATACTATTATATTCAACTAAGATAAAAAAAATACTCTATTATTTGACAAATGAAAGAAGTAGCAATGTTCAACTAGTGTCAAGTACCATTCTTCTAAGTGTCTCACTATTTCCGTAACAAATTTAATGTATGTAACATTGCTATGTACTAACTCATAGATGAGATATACATTTGTGTTTCATATGATCAGTCTTGATCAATACCTAAACATTAGTACTACAGCTTTTATCATAATACTCAACTAAGGTTTATCTGATTTAGCCATAATAAAAAAAACAGGAAAGAATGTCATCTAACCATATGTGTAACAGGAATTATGCCATGCTACACACATAAGTTGTATTTATTGGTT
Organism: Neoceratodus forsteri; assembly: GCA_016271365.2. NCBI lineage: Eukaryota > Metazoa > Chordata > Ceratodontiformes > Ceratodontidae > Neoceratodus > Neoceratodus forsteri. The sequence continues at coordinate 741,392,688 of CM028133.1, read as the reverse complement.
TTAACTGACATAGTAACAAATGTTATCATTTTAAGAAATAAACATTGTACCTGTAATAATATATTATTCCATGTGTTTCTCAGACAAGTAAATGTTATGTATATTGATAATGCATGAAATTGTAAATCAGACACATTTGTTGATACCAACTGAGTTCATATCTGTTCCTGACAATGTTTTTGATCGCCTCTATTGAGGGGTTGGGTGGGAATTTTCCAGATGCACCTACTCATTATATTGAACTGTGCATACCACTTATCTAATGTCACTGAGGACATTTAATCTTTCTATAGCTATTGCTATAACAGATAGCATCTGGTTTTTCACCCACCCCAGGAACATACACTTTATCAGTCACACAGCTACAATAAAATAATCACTTTTAAATGTGTGTAGTCAATGTTAACAGGGTGCTGACATACTTGTATTTAAGCAGTGTCACCCCATAACACATCACGTATAAAGTATCTGTGATACAGCATAACATTTTTTTTACAAGCAATGGTAACACACATCTCGATTGCATTGTGAGACTGATAGTGTTCAATCATAATACTCTTAATTTGGCCTTTTCTCAGTCTGTAAAATTGGCAATACATTTTTTTTTTTTCAAAGTTAACACCTGTCTCAAGTCTTTACTTAACCATCAAGTTAGAAAGTTATTATATTGCAGTTGTTGTACATGTGATGCAAATATACTTAAGCAGCAAAGCACAACAGGGTATGGGTTATTAAGGATCTATCCATGCTTTGTCTTGTGTATCACAAAGTGTACCCAAGTTGCTTAACCACGCATACCCTGGAGTGCCTTATTGCAATAATGCAATGGAACCATTTATAAAACCAATGTCAAAATGTGTGATACTACATTTTTAATAATGAAATTCCTCAGCCATGGGTACTGCAGCATTAACCCATACTCATGTGACATGTTTTAATAAATCAGGTGACAGGATTATCACACACCATCATAGAATATAGCATTTTTAGTACACATAATACAAAGAACAACTTTGGGCCCTGTATTCTCAGCACATGATTTGGAGTATGAATACAGTGCACTCCTGCCACATGATCTCTTGTGACATAGTAGCAATGGTAACAGTGACAAAAGCGCAAATCACAACACAAAGGTTAATGCTAAATAATGAATGGAATGCAGAAACGGGAGCACGGGGTCCTTCGGTCCCTGCATTCCCACCATGAAATGTGTAGTCACATAGTAACAATTGTAACAGTAATGAAAATGCAAGCGCAAATGACAATGCAAAGGGTAACGCTAAATAGTAAATGGAATGCAGTGGTAAGAGCGCATGGTCCTTCGGGCCCCGGACTGCCACCACATGATATCTTGTTACATGGCAGCAATGGCAACACTAACAGAAACACAAATGTCAACGCAAAGGGCAACATTAAACAGTGAATGAAAATGCAGTGGTGGAAGCGCGGGGTCCTTCAGGCCCGTACTCTTGCCACGTGATGGTTTGTGATATTGTAACAATGGTAACACTAATGAAAACACAAATGCAAATGACAACGTAAATGGGACAATAAATAGTAACTGGAATGCAGTGGTGGGAGTGCGGGACCCGAAAGGCCCCACACTCCCGCCACGTGATGGACAGTGACATTGTAACAATGGTAACAGTAATGAAAACCCAAGCACAAATGACAAATAAAATAATGATGCACACAGCGGCATACATGGTAGCAATAACACAAAAGAAGACATAAGCACAAGTAGAAACAGTAACAGTTACAGTGGCAGTACTGCACACCCTGTTTTTGCCAAACAGGTGCACAAACAAACACAGTGGCCCAGATATTCAAAAGGGTTGTGCCATGCGCAACAGGGTTGCGCATGCGCAACTCCAAAAATGCACCATTCTGCGATATTCAGAAGGGGCCAGTTGCGCCACCGAAAACACTCTGAGCCACAGCGCAATGGAAATGAAGGCATGCGCAACCGAAGGGGGCGGGTCCATGCATAAAGTGTGCAATGCGATATCTAAACACTTGCGCAATGCGCAAGAGTGGCTCAGCCGGAGGATGCGCTGTACCGGATGTGAGCCAAAATAAAAAGGCTCAAGGGAGCGGCGCAAGAACTCTAGCAGGCCGCAAACTGGGGGAGAGAGACAGAGAGACAGAGAGAGAGAGAGACAGAGACAGGAGCAGGAAGGGCAGAGAGGGACAGTGGGTCCTGGAGGACAGAGAGGCCAGTGGGGGTGCCCGGTGCAGTGGAAGCAGCAGTGGGGGCAGTGGGGGTAACACAGGAACAGCAGCTGGGGGGGCAGGAGCCAGGGAGATGGACAGTGTCAGCTTCCACATGGAAGCTGTAATGAGGGGGGTGAGACAGCATACTGCAGGGGGACGTGGCCGCGGAGGGGCCTGTCGGCGGTACACCCCTGACAGGCGGTATCGTGCCCGCATCAGCTACGAGCTGTACACAGATGTCGAGATTGTGGCCCGGTACCGCCTGAACAGGGCAATACTGAGACGGCTCAGTGAGCTGTGCAGTGATGTGATGCAGGCACCCTCACGACGGAGTCATGCTCTGTCCGTGGAGACCAAGGTGACAGCCTGCATGTGCCTGCTCGCCACGGGCACCTTCCAGAGGCTGACAGGTGACACCACAGGCATTACGCAGTCGGCCACATCACGCATCCTCACCCAATTCCTCAGCGCACTGCTGCCTGCGTCGGGAGTACATCCATTTTCCCAGCACCGCGGCAGAGCGTGCAAGCAAACATGCAGGAGTTCCACAGGGTAGCACATATGCCTGGCATGCTAGGGGCCATAGACTGCACCATGTGGCCATTCGCACGCCACCTGGCCCCGACGCCAAGCGTATCACAACCAAAAGGGCTTCTCGAGTGTCAACTGCCAGGTGGTGTGTGATGCCACTGGGCGCATCATCAATGTCTGTGCCACACACCCTGGCGGAGCACATGATGCCTTCATATGGCACCAATCTGCACTGTGCCATTGATTCGAGAGTGGGAACATCCCCACGGGTCATCTAGTGGGTGAGTACACATGTATGGAATGCAAACTCTGTGCAAGGGTGGGAATGACACAGGTGCCATGGTAGTGGCACACAAGGATATGGGCAATATGGACCTGACCTGACACTGATCTCCACTATCTCCACACAGATGACTGTGGATACCCACTCCGTCCCTGGCTGCTCACACCATACCGGCGCCCCACGACCCCAGCGCATGCCGGTTTCAATGAGGCTACGCGCAACACGGAACATCATAGGCGGGTGTTTGGGATACTCAAGGCACGCTTCTGATGCCTGGACACCTCGAGTGGCCACAGTACAGCCCCAGAAGGCCTGTGGGATATTCCTGGCCTGTTGCATCCTGCACAACATGGCCAAAGACCATGGGATAGCCGTACAGGTCCAAGAGGGGGACAGCGATGGGACGCCAGTGGCGCCGGTGATGGGGTGATGAGCCCCTAGGATGGAGGGACCCCGACTGACACGGCAGGCCCAGCTGCACCGGGACACCATTGCAGAAGAGCACTACGCACAACACAGGTAAGTCAAGGGGACATGTGCAGGCAACATTGTCCATGCGCAAACCACAGGCACACAGGGGAACACACCGTGCATGAAGGTCAGGGGAGTTGAAGGGTCCAGGCATGCCAACACACCATTAGAGAGGGGTGAGCACTCACATGGACACACACACACACACACCAGGCAGCATAACGGGGCAGCAGCACAGCACTGCGGAAATGACACGCCAACACACAGCACCACCAACCACCCTCACCACCTGGACTGTCCACGACGTGTGTGTAACCTGGGCAACCTTGCACCCTGGTGTACAGTGCAATGCAGGCATCATCATCCACACGCACCTGTGGACAGCAGTTGGGAGAGTGTGCAGGTGGTCTGTGTCAGCTTGGTGCAGAGCACCCAGCAGTGCACTGCCCACCATGACACACATTGCACACAGGGCAGCACCAGACAGGGCCTGCATTGGGAGACAGCTCAGTCAGGGAGCACTGTCCCACGGCCACCACGGATGCGTGGCGCCCCGCCGTGGCTCAGCAGCACTGGCAGGCTGTGCAGGGGCCACATTGGGTGGCGCTAGTGCATCACCAGGGGTCCCAGTGCACAACCACGACCTTGCCCGCACAGGGTCTGCATCCTGCCAAACAAACTTGCACCAGGGGTGCTCGGGATGCCTAGCAGAAACCGCATCGACAGGCCTGGTGTCGATGACGCCAGGAACGGGAGGAGTGTGCACTGTGTGGGTGCGTGGTACAGGGTCACCAGACAGTGTGGTCAATGCGGTGCCACAGAGACCACTGCCTGGGTCAGCCTGTTGATGGCAGCGGTCACATCCGTCCCGCATATGGACCATCTCGACCCGTCCCGAGCACCTCCCTGCTATGCTGCTCACGGACACAGTCAGTGCTCTCCACGGACTTTGCAACCCGCTCCCTGCAGCTGTACCAACTCCTGCAGCAGGCGGGTGTGCGTCCAAAGGGTACTGTGCCCCAATGGCACCGCGACCCCCAAGGTGTGGATGGTCCTGGTGCACAGCACCCCTTGAGGGTGGCCGCTGTTCGCCAGGACCAGGTATGGCGGATCTAAGGGCGGTGAACAAGTGCCACTGCTTGACGCTGTCCCCAGGCCTGGTGTGCAACTGCTGCTGCCGCCCTCCAACTGCTGAGCCCCAGGTCCACCTGTTCCACCCTGTGCTGTCAACAGTGCCAGACACCTGCTCAGCCACGATGCTGCCCCACCGGTGCTGACAGGCCCAGTCTGTGACTGTGCCAGCATGCTGGTACACAGGTGTGGAGCAGGACGGGCCAGGGCATGTGATGGCCTGCCATGTGTCCCTCGTGGGACACACACCTATCACTGGCCATTGCAGGCCTGCTATCATCAATAGTGCCGTGCGTGCCACTGCCATAGGCACAGCATGCTGGCACACCTGCATGCCAGACTGCTGTGACACAGGCTGTGCACCCCTGCACCCGTGTCACTGCCGGGCGGAGTTGTTGGGCCAGCCGCCTGCTGCCGCAGTGCCTGCAGGCTGCTGGCGGAGGTGGATGGTCCCTCCTCCTGGTCCAGCAGGTCTGCCTCACTGTCAGCACCCACCACCACCATCTCCTGCAGATGAACAGGATCTGAAACAGAAAGAGAGTACATGTGAGTGCATGTGAACAACAGCCCCCCCCACAACATCACCATGTCATACCGTGCAGTGATGGGCTTCCACCCGTCTGGAATACTCCACCTGGAACACCTGCAATGGCACTCGGCTGCATGGCCGTGACCAGTGTCTCCTCAGTCGGGGTCAGCTGCAACACCACCGGTGGTCCCCCACCAGTGGCAGCACGTGCCACCCTGAAGGCTGCCACCTTCTCCTTCAGCCTCCTGCGGTCAGTCCCCATCTTTTTGCGGCATTCCTGCATGGAGCGCTGGTGGCTTCCGTGCAGGTTGACGGCCAGAGCTACCCCCTCCCATGCAGCTGCACGCTGCTGAGGGGTGCCCCTCCACCCACTCAATAGCGGCTCATCCTCCAGGTAGGCCTGGAAGAGGGCCTCAGTCTCTGCTGTGGTGAAGTTTGGCCTCCTCCTACGCCCGCCGTCCACAGCCTCAGCCTGGTTCTCGTCAGTCATGGTGATCTGTATGGGTGGAAGTGGACACCTGTCACTGTGCAGTCCACAGCATTTCCCCATGAGCATGGCTGCAGGCTGGGGGGCGGGGAGAAGCCCCCCCTTTCCTCTCCGCATGGCAGATACTGATGGAAAGGGTGCCCTCTGCCCCTTCCTAAGTGCCCTCATCATGCTCAGCCCCCTCAACCTATGACATCCTCCAGCACCCCTGCCCATGAGCATTGTCCTGAGCATCACACAGCATGTAACTCACCTCTCACCTGCAATAACTAAATCTGGCCGCCACAACCCAGTGTCGCATTTTTATAGCGCAACACATGCAAATGGGGTGTGGCGAACTTTCAATGACATGCTAATCGCGCCACTGCGCCTTTGCATGAGCTGATTGACTGATTTGCATATATCGTCGCTGAATATCGCGTATTTGCTTAAGCGCAATAGGGAAGGTCCGCTGAGCCGATGGCACATGTTTGTGGCTGTGTGCTATACTGCATTGCGCATGCCCAGACAGGTTACGCATGCGTCGATCGCGCTGCAGACCTGCTGAGCGCGATAGGCGATTCTGGCCATGGCCACCATTGTGCCAGTGGCGCTACAGCACTGGGCACTATATGGCGCTGTGGCACTTCTGCGCGATAGTCCACTGTGGCACTGGTGCTATGCTTAGCAGTCGTGCAGGATGCCTATACATCCCATGGTGCTGTGCGTAGCCTTGCGTCATTGCCGTGACCTTGTGTATGCCCTCTGACCCCTGGCGCTGTGGGCATGCCATGTGTACGTCCCTATTGCGCTGTCTGGTTACGCGCCATGTAGAAATAATGACTGTGCGAACAGCGCGATTGAGCCTGTGCTGGTCTATTGCGCAACAACTCCACGTCGGGGTCACAGCAGCGGGCGCCATATTGCCTGCTGTAAAGTTGGGAATATGGCTAGGAGGAGGTGGTGTCCTGGAGCCCAGTTGAAGTGGCCAACCTGGTGGCCCTAGTGGAGACGACATTATGAGGGACTATATGGTGAGGCCCCTCACCGGACCTAGGACCCATTTGGCAGCAAGTGGCCACTGACCTGGTGGGGTCACTGGCCAGGGCCGGTCTGCTGAGCAGTGCCGCACGGTGCAATGATCTCTGCCGGAGGGACCCGGAACTATTGACGCGGCTGCGTTCCCGTGCCAGGCGGGGCCTGGTGCCTAGGCCACGTGAGTGTACCATCTATTCACCTATATTCTCTGTAGGGGTGTGTGTGTGCCTGTGGGTGGCTGTGCATCAGTGTGTCAGTGTGTGCAGCTGTGCGATGGATGGTTATGGCTGTGTGGGCAGGCAGTCTCACTGGGGCAGGGGGCACTCTGCTTTTGAGTCACACTGATGTTTGTCTCACCGTATGTCTCCCACAGGCCGGATGATGAGGACGCCGAACAATGGTGATGTGGGCCATGCCAGGGCCCCAGTGCCACAGGCTGTTGGGCCACAGCAGCAGCATCAGCAGCAGCAGTGGCAGCAGCAGCAGCAGCAACAGCAGCAGCAGCGGCGGCCGAGCTGCTGGAGGAGTGTGAGTATCATTACGTCATGGATGCTATTGCATGCTGGGGGCAGGACCACCAACCATGCTGGACACAACCAAAGGGAGGTCATAGTTCCACTATACGAAACAGTAGTGAGTCCCCACACTGGAGTACAGTGTACAGTTCCAGAGAACATACCTGCGTATGGACAGGGACTGGGTGGAGAGCATTCACAGGAGGGCGACATGGATGGTGCATGGATTGCATCACAAGTCCTATGCAGACAGGTTGACGGAACTGAACATGTACTCCCTGGAGGGGGGCAGGGTGTGGGGATATGATGGGGACATACAAGTATTGTACAGGGGGGAACAGAGTGCAGGAAACAATATTTGTAAGCGTAAGGGATGTTCCAGGACTAGAGGGCATGGGATGCAGTTGGGGGGGCTTGTTTAAGAGGAACATGAGAAAGTGTTTCTTCACATGATGGGTAGTGGACGAGTGGAACACCCTGCCAGAGGATGTGGTGGGAGCTGACTTGGTCACGGGATATATGTATGCGTGGGTTCGCCATGAGGGACTTCTGGAGGTCAGGGGTGAGGGGGAATGGACTTATAGGACAAGAGAGTGATCGTACAAGGCCAAATGGCCAGACTGGGTGTCCCATAGGCCCTTATCTGCCGACACTGTCTATGTCTCCATGTATGTAGGCGTGACACAGGTGACCTGCATCACAGTGCAGCATCACGACACGTCTGTGTATGCATCACAGGTGGTCCAGGCATGCACTGGGCACATAGCTGTGTAACTGGCATCGCACCACATTGCCACATCACATGACAGCGTGGTTGTGCACTGTGATTGGCGTGGGCAGTGTGTGGGCGGTGGTGCGCATGGCTGGTACCGCCTGTTTGTGATGGCCATGTGCATGTTCACTGTGGGTGGGTGCATGCCATCACATGTGCAGGACATTGGGTTAGATGGGTTGCAGGTTGGGTGGTGTTCAGGGTTGTGGTCAGTCTCAGCCATTGACTGTGTTCCCATTTTCTAGGCCTCGGTGTGCTGCGGCGCATGGCGCATGATCTCGGCGCCTGACCCGGGTGGTGTTGGACAACCGGAGGTCCTGCAAGCCCTACAGTGCCAGGGGCAGCAGCGCAGGCACAGGAGGGACGCCAGCAGGGGAGGAGCAGGAGCCAGCTGGGCGTAGCCCACCTTTCATTTCACCTTCACCCATCCCTTTCACCCTGCCTCTCCTCTCAAGTTTTATTCCTCCCCTTGAACACCCCTGCCTTTACCCGTCCCCCAACTTGTACATAGTTCGACCTTTGTTGTTCACTGTTTTATTTAAATATACATTTCTATTTTGGTACAACTGCTGTGTTGGTGTCTGCTTTGCAACTGGCTCTGGGTGCTCCGTTGTAGGGTGTACACGCCATCTGGGCTACTATGGTCCTGGGTATATGTGTGTGTGTGTGTGTGTGTGTATGTGTGTCCATGGGAGGTATCACCAGCATAGCATTGCCTTTCTGTTGCTCTTGCCATCTGCTGCCACCCACTGCTGGGTGCACAGGGTGGATCTGGCTGGTCTGCTTCTCTGCAGCATGGGGTTGGCGTGTGGCACAGAGGGTGCATGGTGTTTCCTGCAGTGCCTGTCCTGCAATGAGGTGTCTTGGGAGACGCAGTGCGGCTGTGCTGTGCGTGCGGGGGGACTGATGCACTGTGGTTGTCAACCCCTGGGTGTGGCACTCTCTGCCTGCCAGTGGTTGTGCTGGGGTGTCATGGCTCTGCTATACTTTAGTTGGCTTGTCCCCATGGGCACGTGGATCATCCGTCCCACCCCAGTGATGCTGTGCTTGGGGTGTGCCAGTGTGGTGTGGGTTCTGCAGTGAGTTCCTGTGCCCATGTGTGGCATGGCTGGCAGTGGGCCCCAGCCTGCCTCCTGGATGTGCAGTTCCATTGCTGGGGGCTGTTGCTGCTATGGCAGCTCTGCACTGCTCAGCTGAGCTTCCATGGTTGCGCCATAAGCGCAGCATTTTGGCTCAGCCTCTCCTACCTGGTTGTGTGATGGCGCAGTATGTGTGATATTGAGACGTTGGTTGCTTGCGCAATTTGCTCTGCTCCATGTTTGAATATCGCACCTGTTGCGCATTTGCGCAACTGGTTTGTGCTTGCTCCTGCTGTTGCGCTACTTTTGAGCGCAGTTTGAATATCTGGGCCAGTGTGTACAAATACTGTATGCAGTATAATGATCATAGAAGCTTAAAATGAGCCTTATAAGTACTAAATTGCTAATATCTCAGGAACCACTCGACGCAGAAAAAAAATTAAAATTTCACAAAAATCACGATTTTCCTGGCTAGGTTCTTGCCATTACATAGCCCATTGGGCAATGAACTTGTAACAAAAAATCTGTATCTTGAATCATTTTTGAGATACAAGCCCCGAAAGGCTTGGTGAACGCCACCGTGTTAATCTATGGGAAAAAACTCCAACTTTGGAGTACTGTAACTTTGCAGCCATGCAATATTTTTTCACCAAACCACCAAAAGGCACATCTGTGAGATGTTAGCTGTGATCCCTCCAAAATTCAGCTCAAAAGACCAAACCGTTCTTTTGCAGCATGGTGGCAAAGAACTGCTGTCATTTTGGCCATAGTCTGAAAAAGTAGTGTTGTGATTTGTGCAAGCTGCAGCATTGCAGTGTTATTATGCGGTACTACTGCGACACTACTTTTCCAGAAATTTGAAAAACATATTTCTAGGGTGTTTCACCCCAAAATAAAGACATGGATAGCATCCTCAGGGTCTGACTAGGTAAACACAAAAAATTGTGTTGCTAGAGGGTCCCAAATTTTAATGGCAAGCATTTTTCTGATCATTAACTGAAAACAAAATGGTGGATTTGCGACACTACTAGGGCCATTTGTGACACTAAAAAGTGCATTTGTGAAAGTGTTGAACTTTTTGTTAACTTTTCCCATTGACTTATAATGGGAACTTGTTTTTTGAATAACTTTTGAACCGTTTAATATTTTTTCACGAAATCTTTGAAAAGCACATCTGAGACCCTGGCCACACATTTCCTGAAGGATTTGGATTGGTCGCACAAACCATGCAACCTGTAGGCACTAGCAAAGAATTCACCAAAAAGCTTAAATGCACATGCAAATCATGCTTAATAACTCCACAGCTGTATATCCAACCAGAACAAAAGTTGGCAGTTCCCAAGATGTATTATTCTTGATCATGCTTTCCAAATTTCAGGCAAATCCATTGAATGGTGGCAAAGTTATTAAGGTGCAAAGTTTGACCCTTTAACCTTAAAAGGGCTACTCAACCCTAACTATGGTAGCACTACCATGCTACTATAATATATATATACATATACAGTATATATATATATATACTATTTTTGCATCTTATAGTTGTTAGTTTACAAATTCTTATAGGCTTTTTTTCTGTCCACCTGATGGAATCTTAAATGAGTTAAGTAAATTTTATTATTTTATCAAGGCTCTGATCCAGCAACTCAGTAAATGCACACTCAGTATATCGTATTATAAAATGACAAAAAACAGACTTCTGTTTGCAGTTGTTTGATTAGGAATTTTATAAATGGTATAAGTTCTTTTTTTTAACATCAGTCCAATAAAAGGTATTAAATAATTTGCTTCTTTATCACTCATGGTTTGTCAGCAGTTAATTCATTAGATGAGGTCTCTCTTGTCAGGATTTAACTGTTTCTCCACCCCTCCCCCAAACACACATGCACACAAACACACACACACACACACACAATCACACACACACACTCTTACTATAAGAGATCTCAGTAGCTCTTATCTGTGAAGTCTGGGAAGCAGGCCACAGCCCTTTCTGTCAAAAATAAATTAATGAATTTAGTCTGGGTAGCTCACTGAAGACCTGACATTTTACTGTATAGGTCTTGAGTTAAAAACAGTGAAAATCTTTACAAAATTTGCTGGGAAAGGATAACATTTATGACGTATGAATCTTTCTTGAAAGATATTCATCCTCAACTGAAGTTAGTCGCAAAACATGTTTAAATGCTAATCATTTAAATGTGCAAGCTGTTGCATTTTGAAGGGAGTAAACAAATCTCCAGTTTAATAGGCAACTAGTGGTGGGTGAAGTGGGCAGAATTCGCTTCATGGAGAAATCCGCAAAATTCCACCCACTTCAAGTAGCCAAATACTAAATTTCACCTGGTGGAGTGGTGAAATTTCACCTGGCAGAATGCGAATTTTAGCCTTCCACGGTGACATTTTGCCTTCCATCCATGGGTGAAATTTATAAGGTAAAGTTAAAACAAGATCCCTGGTGGCTAGTGGTCCCTCCCCCCCACCTGTCCCACATGAATAGAAAAATCTCTGGTGGCTAGTGGACCCTCCCCCCCACCTGTCCCTCATATAATAATTCTCCATGGTGGCTAGTGTTCCCTCCTCTCCACCCGGTAATACACCCAGCATGGAAATGTACAGTAACCCCCCAACATGCATCCCTTCATATCTCCTTCTCCAATTCCTGTTAAAAAAAAAATCAGTGGTGGTCTAGTGGTTTTGTAATTAACCCCTCCCAATGTCCAGTTCAAATATATCCTGGTGATCCAGTGCCCCCACCCAGCCCCCAGCAGCCAAATATCCCTGCCACAACCACAGCTCCCACCCCCACCCAAAATCCATCCGGCAATGGCAGACTGTCACAGCCCTCCTCTCTCCTCCACAGCTGGCCCACCAACAGAGTTGTCAATGAAGCTTATTCATTGACAGCTCATTCAGCAGGCCGGCCATGGAGGGGAGAGGAGGGCTGTGCCAGTCTGCTGCTTCCAGTTGGATTTAGGATAGGGGTGGGAGTGGGGTTGTGGCAGGGACATCTGGCTGCTGGGGGGCTGGGTGGGGAGCACTGAGTCACCAGGGATTTATTTTGAACTGGGGATCAGGAGGGGGTTTAATTACCAAAACCACTAGACCACCACTGATTTTTATTTTTAACAGGAATAATAAGGGATGTGGGTGGGAGGGTTACAGTACATTTCCACGGCAGGTGGATTACCAGCCAGAGGGGAGGGACCACTAGTCACCATGGAGAATTATTACATGTGGGACAGGTGGGGGGGGAGGAACCACTAGCCACCAGGGATTTTTCTTTAGATGTGGGACAGGTGGGGTGAGGGCCTGCTAGCCACCAGGGATCTAGTTTTATAACTTTAGCTTTTATTGATATAAAATTTTGCCCATGGACACTAGCAGAAGGCAACATTTTGTTGTGGAAGGCAAATTTTAGCCTTCTAGGGAACAATTTCGCGTAGTGCTCCATGATGCGGATTTGACCATTTTGCCAGCACTCCGCAGGTGAAATTTAAATTCGTTGCATCTCTATATGCAACCAATATTTAGCAAGCTGTTTCAGTTTCCTAATGGCCATCAGATAAACAGCTTGGAGTTATGTCTCCAGCATTTGAAACAGAAAGAAGGGATTGTTTTATTTTAGTTGTCAAAATGTTTTGTAGATGTGGAAGAATACATTGAAATGTCCAAAAAATGTGTTCCACAAAACTCAATTTTTAAGCTACAGATAGCAAAATGTCTGTAGCTTCCACCCACAGCCATAAAAAATGCTTGAATTAGAAACAACTGGTATAGAAATTCTGGATCAAGTGTAATGTATTCCTAACTTGCATTACATGCGACCTGCCAGCAAAGAGTGCTATACTTAATATGCATCAGTTTAATTGGGAATTTAGTTGCATTAAATGCTTACAGAAAGGTTCCACACACAGAATAGAAAAGGAAGGTAATTTCCACATTTACCCATATTGTAAAGAAAACTCAATGGGACTGCAGCGAACAGTGGAAGGATCAAATAAGAATGCATACACTGCTTTTCGATCAATGGGAAAGGCATCACATGGTATTAAAGGATTTCATTTTTAATGGGGCTTAAGTCATTCAATTTTGTAAAATCAACCACAATTGACTACATGCATTGTGTGCTATTGGGTGTGACAAGAAAACTACTAAATATGTTGTTCAGTAGTGCAGAATCCAGTAAGGAGTGGTCACCATGTCAATTTCTTAATGTTGCTGATGACCGCTTGAGGAAAATCAAACCAACATATAATATCACTCGAATGCCAAGGTGAATATCTGAATATCTAAAGCATTGGAAAGTCTCAGAGTTAAGATCATGGCTTTTTTACTACTCTATACCTTGTATTTTTGATATTATACAGCCTCTGTATCTGTACCGCTATTCAGCACTTATTGAGGGGGTGTACATACATACTGTGCAAAGATAGTATCAGCAAAACTGACTTGAAACATGATCAGTGGCTACTGGATTATTTTGTGTTTATGTGCTCAGTACTATATCAAGAACAATTTTTGACTCTTAACACAAGTTCACTACTTCATCTTCCACAGTGTGTGAAGGAATTAAGACCACTTTGGACAAATTCAGTCAGTTACCTGCTTATTGTTAGGTTTGTTCAAGACTTAGAAGCAAGACAAGAAAACAACCACATGGTCCAAAGGTATACATATTTTTAGGAAAACCTTATATAAAAGATTTGGAAGAAAGTCTTTGCAGCATTTTTGCAATGACAATTGGAAATGATGTGGGAAATCTTAACTTTCTACAGGCGTTGAGTAATACAGGGTATGATGTTTCACTCATTGGATTATACTAGAAGTAGTAAAAGAAATTTTTTCACTGTTAAGTACATTCAACTGAACAAAAAAAAATCAGCATGGTTGGACGAAGGGCTTGCTGACTATAACAAAGGAGTAGGGGTTTACTGTATTCAGCAGCTACAACCAAAGTCATTCAATATGTTTGCCATTTCAGAACATGGAAACCTTAATGTGACAAGTAACTTTTTGGGTTTGAAATTAGATCACATATGCATTTTTCCTGAGAGTGCTGTCTATGATATTGTGCCTCTGAACAATATACTGGCTTTATGTGTTTGTATAAGTCAAAATTTGTAAATTTTTACATGGGAAGAAATTAATACCTATGCGGTAAATCTTTGAAAGGAAGGTTTAATTAGAATGGTGATGGTTTAATCTTGTTCAGGAACATGTACGTAGGGAACAGCATTTCTTTTTTGTTTTTATATTTGTTATTAAAACTTTTTGACAACATGGGGGTAACATTGAATCATACAATCATAAAAGTAGCATAAGGACCACAGTGCCCAGCATATTATTCACATGGGTTCTCCTACATGTTTCTTCAACTGAGCGGTCAACAAACACTGGCCTCTCCTCTTGAGTATAATCATGTGTTTGTCCAATGCATGATTAAACTGCATGACCATTTTAGCCCAAACTACCTCTTCTGGCAGACCATTCCTGTCATTCATCACCCTCTCTGTGAAGCATGTACTCACATTGCCCCGACTCGGCCTCCTAGAAGTTTCAGGCAATGACCCCTTTGTCACAAACTACACTTAAGTGGAACACCCCCTATACCTCCATCACACTGATCTCCTCTAAATATTTAAAAATCTACCATAATGCCATTTGTCTCCTGTATTACAGATGGTACAGATTCAGTTCCCTTGTATACCCTGCATAATCTGGGTCACCCTCCTCTGTACTGTCAGTCTCCACCCTGTCCCTGTCTTTGCAGAGATAGGATCTACAAAACTGCATGCAATGCTTGAGATGCAGTTGTACCAATGATACATACAGGTGAAGAAGCACCACCCTCCTCCTGTTAGTAATTCCCCTTGCTATGCATCCAAGCATCTGATTCATTGTTACTGCTGCATTTCAATACTGCTTAACCACATTAAGATCATTATTAACAATTACTGCAAGGTCCCTCTCCTCCCCTGTGAACTTTAGCATCTCACCACCCACCAAGAGTATACTCCACCCTGTGTTACTATGCCACAAATGCATGAGTCTACATTTCTTTACACGGAACCACAATTTCACTTTATGGACCATTCATTTATTTTCTTTATGTATGCAAGCATACTATCAACCTCCACCTCCCAAAGGTCCACCCTGTTGCATTAGTTTAGCTTCATCAGCAAACATATGAACTGTTGTTGCTGATAGACGCAAAGAAGGGGTCCACTATACCACCAGGGTAGGTCTTGGAACTTGGATAAAGGCACTGCAGGAGCAGGGGGTGGAAAGAATGACTCTGGGGTGTCAGCTATCCCTGTGGACACTGGGGTCAGGGCTAAATTTGTGTGTTTGGGTGGGACAAACTGGGAACTGGGTTATTTGGTACTGTAGACAATGGACAGCTGGGATCGGGGAGTATTCACATTGAGGAGGGGGAAGTATATATACATGTCATTGTGCAGAGGTTGACACTTGCTGGGGATTGACTCTAGCTTGCCACAGCAGGAATGCCATCCTAGTGGCACAAAGGTGTGGAGGCTGGTGTGCCACAGTCACCTAATGGGGAAGTATGCCCCCTGTTCTGACCTTATGGGTCACAGTACACATTTCCTTCCCCACAAAAAAGGCCCCTATGGTTCTGCTTCTCCCACACAGGATAACTTCTGTCTGGATCTGCCTGTTGAAAGCAACTTAGGCCACCTCCAGGCTGGTCTAAGTGGCAAGTCATCCTGCGTTCATAGTGGGGCTTCCGAAATCCATAAAATTGGATGTTTCAGCCACGCTAAAGTAAAGGCCACCTTGTGACCTGGCACACTGGGTTGTTGTTCAAAATCCTGGTGCAAGGGGACTTTGGTACAATGTATCTTCAGCAGTCACAGGCAACCTTCCAGAGTTGCAGTTTGATGCATGTGGTAACGCAAGTCACCTCTTGCTGCTAACTCTTTTGACATAAGTCCCATGCACCTTGCTAACCCCATTTTGAATTGTCCCATTTTGTCTGGTCTATGTAAACAGTTTCACTATCAGACACAATTGCAAGACAAAGATAATTTTGTATTAAAGTTTTTTTTTTAAACAGCAACTCCTCACTTCAGCATGTGCTTTCATAAATAAGAAGTTTCAGTCATTACAATTTACTAGAGAATACATTTTTTCCTTTTCAATGTTCCTTTCCAAGATTTTCAGCACATCTAGCTAGTCTGTTTCAAAAGGCTGTATAGAAAATATTTGAAAACTGCTGGATGTACCCTATTTAGCTCACAGTGCCTTGGTTTATGGCATCATAGTGATCACCATGACAACAGACTGCGATGTCACAAATAGCAATTGTGTGGTTGGCAGGGGTGAGTCAGATACACTTTGAAAGACCCGGTGAAATAATTGCTGCAGCATCTACAGTATTTAGTAGACCAACCGCAGGAAAAGTTTAAAAAAATAACAAAAAACTATAATTAAGTTAAAACATACTTTGTGTAAATCTAGTGTTTTTATGCTTTTTATTATAATAGCAACTATTTCAATATGAAAATTTGTGTACGTGTGACTAAAATACACTTTTGAAAATAATGTGTTCAAAAAAATGGTCTAATAATTTAGCAAGTTATTTTTTATTATTATTTTGTATGGTACATTATGAATGGAGCAAAACATATGAAGCATTGTAACCATGAGCAACATATTGCCTTGCATGTGGTGGAATATTGTATGTGCCAAACTGAGTCAGCAATGTGTGATTACTGCTGTAGCACATATACAAATGAACACATATGAAGTACTTTGTATTTACCTCCATTTCTTAAACTTTTAAAAAAAAAATATTCCAGAAGAGGTGGTAGGAGCGAAACAATGGAGAGTTTTCAAGCACTTAAGTGTTAGAAAAAAAGGAATTTGATGGAAAGTGGGTGAGGGATGGCCAGACATCAGGGTCTATGGTGGCAATACAGGCAGGAAAGAATGTGATGACTGGGAGCAACAAGCAAACATTATCTGCCGACAGATTCTATGTTTATATGTTACAGTACATAGAAAAGAAAAAGGCCAGTACATTAATGTCAGAGGGATGACATGCAGGACACAAAAATTATGCTTTCAAGGAGACAAGAAAAGGAAGCAGATTTAATGCATATATTTTAAGGGTGGTATTTTCAAAGGGGATGCACCCAGTGCATCTGAGATGTGCTGGCCCATCCCAGAGATGTGCCCAGCTGCAGTATTCAAAGGGTATAGATGGGCAGCACATCTCAGATGGGCTGGGCTCATCCCAGATGCACTGAAATCACAACTAATTATATTCAGCACATCTGGAGAGGGCATGCTCATGCTTATGGGACTGAACTGTATGTTCATTACTAAATGTCAGCCCATCTCTTGAGCAAAGAAAGTGGAGTTAAGTGGGCCAACCACCCACAGGCAGGCTGCAGTACTGCATACAGCAGTAAGGCAGCCTGCCCATCCTAGCAGTCCAGTGCACTCCCCTTTCTGTCCCTGATCCCTGTATTGTGCATAAAAAAAGTCCAAATCCATGGTGGTCCAGTGGACCTACCTGTCATCCCTGATCTCTGGTATGTGCATTAAAATGCTTCAAATCCCTGGTGGTCCAGTGGGCCCCCTCCCATTCCCGATCCCCAAAAGAAACCAAGTAAACATTTGCAACACTCCCTGGTGATCTGGTGGTCTCTCCTCCTGGTCCCGATCCCAGAAATCAAAAGGCTACAAAGCCCCCGAACCTCCCTGGTGATACAAATTCACAATGAAAGCATACAGTACACACTGCAAGCCCATTGATTGACAGGGTCTACCAATGGGCTTGCAGTACTACAGTAAGCTGTCATTCAATGACAGCACAGTCAGCAGGCTGCATGGTGGTGTGCGGGTGGGTTCTGCTGCCTCTTTCTGCTGGTGATATTCCACCCTATGTACTCCAGCATCCCACTGGTTCTCCTAACTGCCTCACCATACTGCCTGATCATCATTAGGTTATCAGATATGATTACCCCCTTGTCTCTTGCCTGCTTAGTAGTCAATAGCACTCCACCTGTATTGTACTCCATCCCCGCCGGCTTCGAGTTCACACTGGGAAGAGGGGTAGCAGGATGGGGTAGGGGACTCACAGTGGTGAGGGTCCACTGGACCACCATGCAGGTTTGGGGTCTTTGTAGCCTTTTGATTTTCGGGATCGTGAATAGGAGGGGGACCACTAGATCACTTGGGAGAGTCTGGGATGTTTACTTGGTTTCTTTCGGGAACTGGGAATGGGATGGGGTCCACTCAACCACCAGGGATTTGGAGTATTTTAATGCACGTTACAGGGATCAAGGATGGGAGTGGGCCACTGGACTACCAGGGATTTGGGCTTTTTTTGGCACAATATGGGGATCAGGAATGGGACGGGGGAACACTAGATCACTGGGGAGAGTCAGTGTTCTTTACATAGTTTATTTTCAGGTCAGAAATGGGAAGGGGCACTACACTATGGAATCGGGGTGAGGGCTGTACTGACAGGTATGGCCACAGGAGGGGGGGGCAGCTTCCCGGTGCATCCTGCCGGCTCATTCCAGCCTGGCGCATGCAAATGGGGTTATAATAACATGCAATTGGCCCCACTGGGCCATGCATGCCTTATGGGCCCATTTGCATGCCTGTATTTGAAAATATCAAGGATGGGCTCAGCACATTCAGGTATGCACTGAGCCCATCCCTGTTCCTGGAATTCAGCCTGGCAGGGAGATGTACTGGGTCCATGTTGGGATGGGCCCAGCACATCTTTTGGTATTTTCAGACGAGACGAGCCAGGAGACTCTTGGGTGCTGCTGTCTGAAACTACCAACTCTGAGCTTAGCACATCTCAGATGGGCTTGGGCTTCTGAGATGTTCTGAGCTCATCTTCTTTGAAAATGCCACCCTATGTGTGTAAAAGATCTTGACAAAATAATATGCAATGGGAAATCAGATATACAGAACTGATTTAGTGGTAAGATAGCAAATAATTAAAAAGAGGACTAATATGCAGGTTAACACTGGTGGAATGGGTTTTAATATTATACCAGTATGTGGCAATTTTTTCTATGGATTCTATTATCAAGTAGTTTAGTAACTGGAAAAATACTAACTTAAAATATCATGTAATTACTGATGATTTTTGTAAATATTGCATCTAAACAACTGAGACATTTTCTAAGTCAAATAACCAACTAATACATAAGCTGGATTATGTTTAAGTGTAAAATTCAATCAATCCATTAGTTCAGTATTTTTTGAAGACTCCTTTCTCATCTAATGCATAAGTACAAATAAAAAACATCAACTAATGGATACATAGCAAAAATTATGTATTAGGTGAGTAAACCAATCAACTAATTCTTAAGTTTCATCCTCAACTTTTTAGTTAGGAATTAACTAATAAATAGGTAACCATTAGGTATTTGCTAACTTATTTTTTCTGTATGGGCCACCTCCAGGGGAGGAACCACTGTGGCTGTCTACAGGGCTTGGGCTTCTGGAGTAGGTGAAGAGTGAGGGGTTAAAAAGAGCTGTGTTCTGCAGCTTCCCCTCACTCTTATCAGCCATTTTCTGATGTCTCACCCAACCGCCCTCATAAAAGCAGGGTTCAGGGTTGGTTAGGCTAGACTAGAGAACCCTTTGCCCACTTACGGGTGACCACACTAGGGGATGGGGTAGAGTTTTCCTTCTGTTCCCTCAATGGGATATTCCTGGGTTTTTCACCTCTTCCAAAGGGGTTCATCTGAGATTAAACTTAGCATCAACTGCCACAGTCAATATAACATGATGGCTTGGGAGTCTCTCAGATAGATGGTATAAGGGGAAAGAGGAAGAAGTTGAATTCTCTTGAAGGACTCTGCTTTCCTCATTGGCATGGGGTTGGGGGCTGTAAGACCTTTAACTAAATCTGAGGGGGAGAGGGTCACAGCCCAACCTCATTGGGTTTGCCCACAGGTGCTGTGCCACCAGATAGGGATAGTTGCTTGCCATCCACTCACATGACCAACCCACTCACTGAGGTTGAGCTATCCCAGAGAGGTACATCATTTCCTCAGTTCACACATGGGTAATACCCATCATGCTAAGGATATAAAGGTTCCGAGATGATTGGCAAGATATCCCACCTGTGTACAACAGTCCAGTAGTAGAACTATTAATTAAAAAAAATATGTCTGTGGCCATTTCTCCAAGACTGGTTTTGTGTGTGTTCATCAAGGGAAGGGGAATTATGGGGATTAATAAAATGATATTCCAATAGCCCTATCCCATGCATGCTTGAAGCCCCCCTTCCCCACTGTTTTCACCTGCACCAATTATGCTAGCACTTTGTTCCAGGCTTATAGTACCTTTTTAGCAAAGTGATACTTCTTTACATCCCTCTTAATACTCAGCACACACAGTAGCTGTTCATCTTCTCTTGTGCTATGTTCATTGTCTTGTCCCAAACTTGCAAAACAGCACTCCACTTAACTACAACTACAAAAAACAAATTTTATCCAGAGCTAATATGGCTGTGGCATGCTGCCAAATGACCAAAGTTGCACGTGTGGGTAGAAATTTGGAACAACCAAGTATAACTCGGCCATTTCTTGGAGTTTTTTCACCAAATTTTCAACATGGCCTTTTTGGGTCCCTGCCCCACGAACAGTGCCCCTGTCATTTTATTCACTTGTGCTGAAAGGTGATTTTAGAGAACAACTGCACAGGTCTGTACCACAGCTGCAAAAACACATTTCGGGCAGGATGTGAAAAATGACAACTGTACTGTTAATAAGGAGATGTGCAAAAATGATAATGCTGAAAATCTGGAGTGAAAATATTAAAAATTTACCAAGTTTGGAGCATGTGTAGAAACTGCAAAATGCATACTCATAACACAGTCATTTTGGGGAATTTTGTCACCAGATTTGCAACATGGGCTTTTTGGGACCCCACCTCATGAACAGTGGAATTGTTTTTTTCATGAATCAGTCCCAAAAAGTGAATCTGCACAGCAACTGCAAAATCACATTTCAGAACCAAGTAACAAAATGACAGTGACAATGTTCATGAGATGGGGTCCCAAGAACCCCATGTTGAAAATTTGGGGCCAACCCACACTGGTGCCCCATGTTCGGGAATGTATTCGGGGAACTGGGGGTCGGCAGGGGATGAAGAGGATTGAGCATCCGAAGGACTGCTCTCCTCTTGGGGGTATGGGGATTGGGTTGCCTCACTTGGCAGCAGCTCCCAGTGGAGACCAGGGCACTGCACAAGTGGCACAATAACAAGAGGACAGGAAACTGGAAAATGGCACAAGTGCCCACCAGATGATGACTCCCTCAATCCATGACCCACCGGCACCTCCAAAGGGGGCCTTCCCCACCTCAGCAGCACTCTCAGGGGACCGAAATGTTAGTGTGCCAGTTCCCCCTTCTGGAACATTCCCTCCAGAGGAGCGGGACTCACCCAATGAAGAGATACACTGGGATACCCCTTGGGAGTCGTCTGCTAATATGAGTGTTAGAGGAGGGGCCCAGGAAGAGGATGACCAGTTGTCGGAGGCAGCAATGAGGAGTCTGAAGGCATGGGGGACACCTGCCTGAAGAGGATGTAAAAACAGATAAAGAAAAAAAAAAGAATATTTGGGGCCAGAATTCCTACAATTGGCTGATATATCAAGATAAGTTGAAAACCTTATTGAGTGCCATTATACGGTGCTTACCTTTGATTCTTCAGTTTGCGGTTTGGCTTTGAAGAGTGCAGACATGTTCTGGTCCAGCAAAGATGACAGCACCAACCTCCAGAGGTAAGTATGGGGTATGGGGGGTGGTGGAGGTGGGTGCTCAGTGGGAGGGTGGGTATGAGGAGGGGGCACTGGGGCAATCACGAGGGACCATTTCCTTTTTTACAGGTAAAAAATATGTTGGGGGACTGTTTTCTTTATTTACAGGGGGAAAAACTAATTTGGACACACTGAGGTGGACTCCCAGTGTGCCACATGAGTGGGGGAGATGGACATGATGCCGACATGTGGATTGGCACCCCGATGTCAGTGGTGGGGAAAAATGAATTAAAAAAATTGGAGACTCTGAGGTGGGCACTTATTGTGCCACATGACTGGGAGGTGTACTTGATGCCAACACAGGGACTGGACAGCCTAATGTTGGCACGGGACAGAAACAAAAAAAAATCTAAATTTGGGAACACTGGGGTGGACTCCCAGTGTGCTACATGAGTTGGAAGGTTTACATGATGCTGATTCAGGGATTGGGCACCCCGGTGTTGGTGCAGGAATGGGAAATGGAGGGCGTGGGGAGGACTGCAGGAGTGGGAGGGAGCTAAAGGGTTTTATTACCCACTGGTGCTGGGAGGAAGTGGGGAAGACAGGAGCAGTGGGATGGAGCGGGAGAAATGTCATTTGCAAGATGACGGAGGTGGAGCAACTGCACACATGCTGTGTTAGTGCATGCATAGTTGTGGTTCACAAGATGGTGGAGTCAGGAATATGTAAGTAAAAGTTGAAACAGTGTGGCTGTTACTCCATAGCGGCCAATTGTGGTGTAGTGTTATAAGCCCCACTGGACTTTTGGAAGGATACTTCCAAATGTCCAATGGAAGGTGCCACACTCCTCAGTTTTAGGAGCAACAGTTCTTTTGCAAAATGGCTCTAGGATCTGCCCACAGCCATAATTAACAGATTCAAATTTGAACACAAACTCTAAAAATATTATAAAAAAAACATTTTTGCTGCTCTTAATGAACTATGACAATATAGAACAATCTCCAAAAGTTCTCTGTAGTGCAACAGTACACTCTCTCAAAATATATAAATAAAAAAAACACCACTTCATTATCCTCTCCTCAATAGCTAATAGTCTCATACCATAACAGGCAATCCCCTTAAAACCTCTTAGAACTGAGCACCACTATTGTTTTAAGAACGATTCTTAAAAACGCTATATTTCTCTGTCAAAGGCATGCACTAATTTGAAATGCAAATACTACTAGGTCTCCTTTTCTGTACTCCATGCTTTTATCCACGCTCAGGTACCAAGCAGTATATAAGTAACACATTATCATATTTATCCAGAAGTACAACTATACTGCCCCTAAAAATGATTGGAATACAACTTACACATAGCACCATAATTATCATACACACACACACACATGTATACTTACCTTTTAACCAAATAAAAAAGTATAGAAGCAGAAACATAGAACTAGGTGGCAAATGAGGAATGCTTGGCCCACCCAGTCTGCCCATTTTTCCTTACCTACATTATTACCGCAGATCATACATGGGATAAGCACAAGGGAATCACAGTGGAAAGGAAGGGGGGGGGGTCCTTTCCACTGTGATTCCCTTGTGCTTATCCCATGGATTCTTGAACCATACTACTGTTTTTGACCCCACAACCTATGCTGGAAGGCTCCTCCAGGAAGCCATCACTCTTTCTTTGAAGAAGTACTTCCTCATATCACTCCTGAATCTACCCCCTCCAGCTTTGTAGCTTGTCCCCTTGTTCTAAAGTACCTTCATTTCTAAAAAAGACTTCCCTCTTGTATCTTATTGATCCCAGGGATATATTTAAAGGTCTCTATCATATCTCCCCTTCTCTCTTTCAGGGTGTACATATTGATGTCCTTTAGTCTCTCCTTCTAGGGCTTTTGAAGTAGACCCTGCACCATTTTAGTTGCCCTGCTCTGGACTATCTCCACTCTGTCTATGTCTTTCTGGAGATATGGTCTCTAGAACTCAAGACATTACTCTAGGTAGGGTCTTACTTCTGATATATACAGAGACAACACCACCTCCCTCTTTCTGCTGGTGATACTCCACCCTATATACCCCAGCAACCCACTGCCCCCCCAACTGCCTCACCATACTTCCTGGTCATCATTAGGTTATCAGATATGATTACCCCATTGTCTCTTTCCTGCTTAGTAGTCAGTAGCACTCCACCTGTGATGTACTCCATCCCTGGATTTCTGTGCCCTAAGTGCATTATTTAGAAATGTGCTGCATTGAAATCCTGCTGCCTAACCCTTTTCCACTCCCCTAGTTTTCTCAGGTCTCTGCCTATCCTATGGATCCTATCATATGGATATTAACTATATTTAATGGGATCTCAGAGAGTGCCTTTCCCGTGAAGTGACTCCAAATTTATAACAACAAGCAAAAGTAGGTTTCTGGGGATCTCCAAGGCTCTTCAAAATCAGGGACAAAATGAGGGACCAATAAAAAAAAATCTGGACAGAGCTGATTGGGCTGCTGCTGGGGAATTTGGGGTACAAATATTGTGAATTACCGAAGTTAGAAGCTACATTTGCAAAATGTAACCTAGATGCATACATTTTTTGTTTCATAATATTTGTATACCAAATTTTCAAAATAACCTTGTTATGACCCTGCGTAATAAAAACAGACACAGAAAATGTTCAACTCCTGGCTTAAAGGTGATTTTATGCAGGGACTATAAAATCACCTTTCGGGATGCAAAAACAAATTTTGGGCAGGAGTTTTAAAATGGCAGGTGTCACATTCATGAAGCACTGTAAAGAAAGGGCTATGTTGAAAATTTGGGATACAAATATTGAATATTACCAAACATATGAGCCCTCGGTCGCAAAATTCAGTATAGGCTTTCCCAATCACAACACTGGGGGATTGGTACCCTAAGTGTCACTGCTATGTTTCTGGGGAGGGGCTGAGGTGGTTGGTACTGAGAGAGAGGGTCAGGTGGGGGGAGAAAAATATTTGCTCGGTCTGCTCCAGAAGACTTCTGAAGACAGACTAAAGGAACTTAAGATGTATAGCCTCGAGGAAAGGAAAGAGTGGGGGTCATGATAGAAATTTTCAAATACCTCAAGGGAATCAACAAAGTCCAAGAGGGTAGCATCTTTCAGAAAAAGAGATGCACAAGAACAAGGGGGCACAATCTGAAGATAGAGGGGGGGATGTCTCAGAGGTAATGTAAGGAAGTATTTCTTCACAGAGAGGGTTCTAGATGCATGGAACAGTTTCCTCCTGAGGAGGTCATAGACTCAAAAACAGTGGGGGGAATTCAAGAATGCATGGGACAGACATAAGGCAATTCTAGTGGGGGTAGGAGGAAGTTGGCTGTTGGTTAACTAGGATTTTCAGCTTATCCATTAGGTAGGGAAGTGGGCAGACTAGGTGGGCCAAGCGGTCCTTATCTGCCATCAGATTCTATGTTTCTATGAATCTAACTTTGCTGTTTTTTAATATTTTACACCAAATTCCCAACATAGCCTTCTTATGACCCCATCTCATGAACATAGGCAGAGAAAATATTCAGCTCCTGCCTGAAAGGTGATTTTGTGCAGGGGCCATGAAATTACCTTTCCAGATGTAAAAAAAAAAAACCAAAAACATTTTGGCCAGGATTTGAAAAATGACAGCTGTCAAAAGCATGGGGTGCTGGAAAGATATGGCTATGTTGTAAATTTAGGGTAAAATATTGAAAATTACTAAGTTACAAGGCTGTGTTCACAAAATTGAAGGTAGGATTCTAACTCTGTTGTTTTTTTAATATTTGTCACCAGTTTCTTAACACAGCCAAATTATGACAGCTCCTCATGAACAAGAGCAGGATAAAATTGTTAGCTCCTGCCCAAAAGGTGATTTAATGCAGGGACCATGAAATCACATTTCCGGATGTAAAAAAAAATCATTTTGGCCAGGAAGTAAAAAATTACAGCTCTCACATTCATGAGGTGCTGTAAAGATATGGCTGTGTTGTAAATTTGGGGTAAAAATATTGAAAATGATCAAAATTACAAGGTTGCATTGGCAAAATTCATTGTAGACTCATAGCTTGTTTGTTTTTTAATATTTGTACACCAACTTTTCAACACAGCCTTCTTATGACTCCACCTCCTGAACACAGGAAGAGAAAACGTCAGCTCCTGCATGAAAGGTGATTTAATGCAGGGACCATGAAATCACATTTCAGGATGTAAAAAAAAATCATTTTGGCCAGGAAGTAAAAAATTACAGCTGTCACATTCATGAGGTGCTGTAAAGATATGGCTGTGTTGTAAATTTGGGTAAAAATATTGAAAATGATCAAAATTACAAGGTTGCATTGGCAAAATTCATTGTAGACTCATAGCTTGTTTGTTTTTTAATATTTGTACACCAACTTTTCAACACAGACTTCTTATGACTCCACCTCCTGAACACAGGAAGAGAAAACGTCAGCTCCTGCATGAAAGGTGATTTTGCTCAGGGGCTACAAAATCACCTTTCCAAACAGATCTGCCTAACGACAGTGCCATTGTTCATGAGGTGTGGTTCCACAGAAGGCATGGTAAAAATATGGGCCAAAAAACATGCAACAAATGGTCAAGTAATGCCTCTGAGGTAAAAACTCCATTAAATGCATTGAACAGCATACTTGTTTCTACAGTTTGTGGGCCAGCTTTGAAGAGTGAAGATGTGTCTGCAGTCCAGAGAGAATTACGGTGTTGGACCCCCAATGGTAAGTGGTGTGTGGGGTGGTGGGTGCTGAGTGGGAGTGTTGGGTGGGGGTCAGAAATGGTGCAAAAGGCATCAATGAATGGTTTTATTTTTACAGGTTAAGAAAATAAAAAGAGGACCAAGGATTCCCAATCACAACACTGGGGGATTGGCACCCTAAGTGTCACTGTTATGTTTCTGGGGAGGAGCTGTGGTGGTGGGTGCTGAGAGGGAGGGTCAGGTGGTGGGAGAAAAATATTTGAAAAAGAAAAAACAAGGACCAACATCAGGGGAGAACACGATCATGACACTGGGGAATTGGGCACCCCCAGTGTCATTGCAATGTTTCTGGTGGAGTATTTGGTGGTTGGTGCTGAGATGGAGGGTCAGGGGGGGGGATTTTTATAATAACAAAAATAAATAAATAAATTAAAATAGGCAGTCACAGCAGAAGATGGCCCACTCCACCATGACCAAGACAGCCGCCGCATGCTACTGTGCATGCACGGCTACTAACACATTCATGGAAGAGTGCAACAGCCATCTTGAACATGGTGGAGTGTGCTGTGTTCTGCC
This sequence comes from Neoceratodus forsteri, assembly GCA_016271365.2. Lineage (NCBI taxonomy): Eukaryota > Metazoa > Chordata > Ceratodontiformes > Ceratodontidae > Neoceratodus > Neoceratodus forsteri. The sequence continues at coordinate 741,365,616 of CM028133.1, read as the reverse complement.
ATGACCACTGGCACTGTAAAAATATTGCAGTGCTACATCAATACAGACGACATGACTGGAGGGATTCATGGACACGGAGGCGACCATTTGCAAGGAATGTACTAAATCCTTTTCTCATAGCAAGAGGTCTGCAGGGCTCCACCCTCTGCTGCCTTAAAAAAGAAAGACCTGGCACACCTGCTAGAATACAAAACTTTGCAAAAAAAAAACATAATTCAGTAGTTTGCAAAGCCCAAACTAGCCATATTAAACTCAGTCTGATCTCTAATATTGGGAATCCTAAAAACTGTGGAACAGCATAAAAAATATTCAATGGTAGGTCAAAGGGTACCCTGTCCTCGACCACAGAGGATAAGGACAGGGTGACCTGTGACCCTAAGGCTCTTGTCTACCTTTTTAAGTATTTCTTTGGAGTCCTTGATAAATACTGAAATTCATCAAAAAGCGCCCCCTTCCAGGTTTCACCCACTGTATTACATAGATCCTCACCAGCTAAATTTTACTTCAGACACCAGTCCATGGGGCAGGTCACCAAATACCTTTGAATATGAATTTTGAATTTCATTTATGTTTACCAGGATATGGTCACTAAGCAAGCCTTTTTTCAGGACTGTCAAGCTTAAAGACATTTGAATTATAATACTTGCAATCAATGCATGACAATTTACAAAAACATTACATAAATATGTAACATTTCCATATAAATAACAATCACATTTAAAACTTCACCAGTCCATAAATTGCATTCCTAAACCTACTTTAAATGGGTGCATTTTTTATTTGAGAATAGACCAAGTTAGATGCTCCATTCCTGTCTTCTGCCCTGCTGGGGTTGACTACTGCCAAGTTTAACTGGCTAGCGAGAAACTGGCATACCCCATAGCACATATTTTTAACTTCTATCTATGCACTGGCATCAACCCTAGATCGTGGAAAATGGCCACCATTTTCCCAGTCCACAAATCTGGGCCTAAACACCTAACCTTGAAATACATGCAAATCTACTGAATGTATGCTACTTTACATTCAGTAGAAGTATCTGAATATTGTTTTGGACCTGTAGCTGTATTTTGGCCAACTGCAGACCGCGGTGTAAGTTCTGGCCAATCCGGGAGTGAGGCGCCAACGTGGTCTGACTTCAAAAAGCCAGCCAGACCACTGAGCTGTATCAGAGCTGTGTGAGGAGCAGAGTTGGGAGTGGATCGTACTCAGTGACTGGAGACTAAGTGGAGGGAAGTCGGCAGCGGGGTCACAGTCGGCGCACTCAAGGGCTGTAGCAGAGGAGAGCCAGAGCCAACCGCAGACCGCGGTGTAAGTTCGGGCCAATCGTGGAGTGAGCTGCCAACATGTTCTGGCTTTAAAAAATCCAGCCAGACTGCTGAGCTGCATCAGAGCTGTATGTGGAGCGGAGTCGGGAGTGGGCCACAGTTGGTAACCAGGGACAAAGCGGAGGCAGTCGGCAGTGGGGTTGCAGTTGGCGACCAAGGGGCTGTAGCAGAGGAAAGCTGTATTTGGTCCCACCCACCCTCCATCCCTGACTCTGGCCTCTATTAAGTGTGGATGGGAGGAGAAGCCATTATCAAGTGAAGGAGCAGACAGTCTGGTCTAAAGGGTGAGTGGCCGAGTACATCAAAGGACCGAAAGTGGGAGCAAGGAGGGTCCTGAGCTATGAAAGCACTGTAGGAAATTGGTTGGCAGAAGAGGAAATGGCTCCTGCATCTTCTACAGAGGGACTTGGACTTCAGCCTAGGTGGATATAGGGAAATGGATGCAGGCATTAAGAAATCTTTCACAAAAGAGCTGAAATTGCAATGATATGAACTGGGCCAAGACTACTGATGCTGGAGGTGCTGGGAACTTGATCTTGGACTACTGACACTGGAGGTGCTTGGACTTGAACTTAATGACTATGGCTATTAATTAGAGGAGTCTATGGTTTTGCACATGCTTTATCATTTATTTTTTTAAAATATAAGCTTTATTATTTCTAAAAAGTCTTGACTGTGGGTTGGAGCTGAGGAGAAGGTGAAAAATGGGTACCCAAAAATACATAAGGTGTGTTTTTTTTTTCAGGACTGTATCTGAGCATCACAGCAGGAATGGTAGGGCAGCACAGAGGGTGGGGCGACCAAGGGACAGGGATTTTTGGCAGGGTGGTGGGGTGCAATGGCTGTGGAATGGCTATGATCCTAAATTTGGCTTCAAAGTTTGGGGGATGTATGATGTGTAAGCAGCTCACTCAGCTGAAGGAGGAGGTGGCGAGGCTAAGGTGGAGTTTAAAGGGGGGAGCAGGGAAATGGGGTAGAGAGGCTGTGGAATGGTTATGATCCTGAATTAGGATTGGAGGATGGGGGAATGTTTGATGTGTAAGCAGCTCACTCAGCTGAGGGAGGAGGTAGCCAGGCTAAGGTGGGGGTTAAAGGGGGGGGGAGCTGGGAAATGGGGGTATAGAGACTGGGCTGGTATAAGTCAAAGAAGGAGTGGGAATGGCTGAGTGGATTCCATGGAGGATCAGATATAGTGCCCCGGAAGTCAAGAACTTGGGAGGGAGAGGATGGAAGGGGATCCAGAGGGGATAGACCAGAGGTGATAACAGACAGCAGCAAGTCCAGAGTTGGGACAGGGGATGGCCAGGACAGGAGGAAAGGGGTCAGTGGGAACAGACAGCAGGAAGGCTAGAGGCACAAAAATGATGCCTGTAGCTAGAGAAAAGGGGTCAAAGGGGATCAGGAGGAGTGGAAGACAGTAGGCTCAGGAAAGGGCAGACGGATGCCCAGAATGAAGGATGACACAGGCATAGGTGAGATGGGCCAGTGAGAGGAGGAAACTGATAGGTTTGTCCCCTAAGGATTCTAGTCAAGGACACTGGGGAGGAAGGGGGCCGGCGAGGCCACAAGAGAAGAGGGTCTGGGAGGCTGGGGGAAGCAAGGGGAAAGATCTCAGATGCAAGGGGGGGTGGGCACATCACACACAGGGGAAGGGGGAGGAGGAGGGGAATGGCACATTAGGGACACACCAGAGGGTGGTGCTAGGAAAACTATGGCATATAAAAAAGGGCAGGGAGGAAGCACTGGAAGAACTGGTGAGGCTGAAAATGAATGGGAGGAAACCCTACAGGGCAGGAGCTGCAATAGGAGGCTGGGACATGTGCCGGGCAGGGTGCAGAAGAAGGGTAATATGTGGACAGGACAGGACAGGTGGTGAGGAGAGAGACTTCCCCAAGGGGCACAGTGCTTAATACTTTCTGCAAAGATGGGCAAGATAGGTACAGTTGAAGGGGAATAAAGCACAGCTGGCACAATCTCACACAGTGATGCAGAAGGGGGAAGGCCAGGAGCAGGTAGAGGGGAGCCAAGTGAAGTTGTCTCATGTTCAAGCAGGGATGCAGGAGGGGTTTGAAGGGATGAAAGAAGCCAGGAGGAAGTACAAGGGATGAAGAGATACAGGAGGGGGGTATCAGAAGAAAGGCTAAAGGGAGAGGGTGAAAAAGTAAAGATGCTGGGTGAGAATAAACATCAGGACAGGTTAGGTGATGGGAAACAAATGATGAGCAGGGGCAGAAACCAAGTCAAGATGGAACATGAGGAGGAGGTCAAAGGAAGCCAAACCCTATGACACAAGACTAGAGGCTAAATGGACACTCAGGAATCAGGGGGCAATAGAGTGACACTCTTAGGGGACTCAATAATTAAGGGGCTAAAATGTGGAAGGAAAGGAGCAAAAAACAATGCAGTATGGGTTCAGCGTATGCCAAGGATGACAGCGCTGGAGGTGTGGCATCATATTCCATCCTGAGGTAGGCAGCAGGATGAAATGACTCATCTGGTGTTTCACCTGGGCATAAATGATTTGGAGAGGAAAAGCCTGATGGAAGTTCAGGCTAGGTTTGAGGAACTCACTAGGTTCTGTACGAGTAACACTGTTTTTCCTTCCATTTCCTTTTCTGAGGTGTTGCCAGTACCAAGAGCGAGCACACCCAGAAAGAAAAAGATAAGGACTTTCAATAAATGGCTACAAGGTTGGTGCAGTTGGATTGGGTTTGGCTGGATAGGTGAATTGGGCTCTACATTGGAGGAGGAAGAGAGGCTGTATGCCCAAGACATGCTGCATCTGAGCTCTTCAGGGGCAGCTGCATTAAAGAGTAAACTGGGGGACTTCATGACAAGGGAGTTCAATTTCAACTAAATAAGGGGGGGCAAAGGACAGGGCCATCTTTATGGGAGGCAGAGCAGAGAATCTATCAGCCTCCCGCCGTGTCACAACACACATCAAGGGAACAGTTAGCAGGGAAGGAAGGGATGGAGCTACATGTTGGAAGGCTTTGGTTGCAAATGCCAGAGCCTGGTAAACAAAATGGGTGAACTGGAGGCCATCATGATGGAGGTAAACCTAGACATTGTAGCAGTGAGTAAGACGTGGTGGAATGAGCACCACGCCTGGGAGACGGTGATCCCAGAGTATCATTTGTTTAGGAAGGGTAGGGAGGGAGGGGGGGGGTGGCATTATGTATCAAGGAAGGGATTGGGGCCATGATGGGGTAGGATGAGAAGGGGGAAACAGAGATAATGTGGGTCTCCCTAAATAGGGGACAGGGTAAACCTGCACATTGGGGTAGTCTATAGGCCTCCTATGTAGGGGGAGGAAGGGGATAGACACTTTGTAGAATCAGTAGTGAGGATGGCATGGAAAGGGGAAATTGTGCTGGTTGAGGACTTAAACCTTCTGGACATCAACTGGGAGGCCCAGACAGCAATCTCCACAAGGAGCAGGGGCATCTTAGAGGCTCTGCAGGGCATATTCTGCAGTAAAGGGTCAGTGAGCCCACTAAGGGTGCAAACCTGTTGGAAGTGGTCCTCACAAATGGAGACAGTGTGGAGGAGTTGGAGGTGGGGGAAGAGCTTGGTACCAGTGACCACAGGGCTTTCAGGTTCAGAGAGAGTAGGCAGGGAGAGGGTTAGGATGAGAACCAATGTAATGGACTTCAGGAAGGCTGACTTTCATGTAATGAGAAAGGTAGTTAGAGAAGAGATGTTGAGAATAGGAGATGTACAGTGGGTGGAGGAATTATGGGCAGCCATCAAGAGTTGGGTATAAAAAGCCATGGACTTGTGTATAAGGGTAAGAAAGAATAGATGATGGAAAATACCTCTATGGTTCACTAGAGAGGTGGTGTTAGGAGTCAGGGAGAAGGCTAGAGCATTCAAGAGGTACAGGAGGACACAAAAGGATGAAGACAGATAAACCTACACGGAAAAAAGAAAGAAGGCAGGTCAAAAGATAAGGAGGGCTAAGGAGGTCACTGAGGAGAGGATAGTGAAGCAGGCAAGGAGGGTGGCCAAAACCTTCTTTAGGTACGTTGGAGAAAGGAGGAGGGCATAGCATGGGACTGGAAGGATAAGGGTGGAAACTGGAATAGTACTGGAAGGTGATTTCAAAAAAGCAGAGGCATTAAATAGCTATTTTGCCTCAATCTTCATGGAGGAAAGAGAGGGCAGGGGACCAGGACAGGGTGGGTAGGGTGACAGCCCCAGGAAGGTGGGTGTGGTAGAATTCACAGCTAAAGGAGTAAGGGAAGAGCTGGGTAGACTTAGGGTGGACAAGACAATGGGGCCTGATGGAATACACCCAAGGGTTCTCAAGGAAGTGAAGACAGAACTGGTGCCGCATCTGGTGAGGCTGTTTAACTTGTCCTTGGTCACAGGGGTGGTGTCAATGGACTGGAAGAGGGCAGAGGTGGTCACACTACATAAAAGGGGTAGAAAGGACGAGGTCAAAACTACCATCCCGTTAGTCTTACCTCAATGGTGGGGAAGGTAATGGAAACACTACTTAAGGTCAGGTTGATAGAATACTTGGAGATAAATGTCATGCAGGATGATAGGCAGCATGGCTTCACCAAGGAAAGGTCCTGTCAGACTAATCTGATAGAGTTTTTTGATGGGGTAACACAGATAGTGTACCAGGAAGGAACGGTGGACATGGCCCATCTGGATTTCAGTAAGGCCTTCTACACCATTCCACATGGTGAAATGGTGCATAAGCTGGCCAAACTAGGGGTGGATCACAGGATCAAAGGGGGATGGAAAACTGGTTGACAGGAAGGAGTCAGACAATGCTGGTGAATAGGACACATTCCAGGGAATGGGCAGTGACCAGTGGGGTGCCACAGGGATCAGTGCTAGGACCAATACTCTTTAACATCTATGTTAGTGACCTAGTGGAGGGTCTGGAAGGATGGGTCTGCCTGTTCGGAGAAAGGTCTGTAATAGGATGAATTCCCCTGATGGGGTGCAAGCCATGAGATGGGACCTGGAGAGGCTGGAGAGGTAGTCTGACACCTGGAAATTGAAGTTTAATGCACAAAAGTGCTCAGTGATGCACCTGGGGAGGAGGAATAGGAGGGAACCTTACTCCCTTGGGGGGTGGGGATTAAGGATAAGGAAATGGAAAGGAACCTGGGGATTATGGTATTGCGTGACCTCAAGGTGGGCAGCCAGTGTAGAAGGGTGGTGGGAAAGGCAAATGGAATGTTGGCCTGCATTGCGAGGGGGTTTTAATAGCAGGAACAGGGAGGTGCTAATGCCATTATACAGGTCCATGGTCAGGATGCATCTGGAGTATGGGGTGCAGTTCTGGAGGCCTCACCAATGCAGAGATGTTGAGTTGATGGAGATGGTACAGAGAAGGGCAACCAAAATGGTACGAGGGATGCAGGATGTACCCTATGAGAGAAGATTGAGAGGACTGAATTTGTACCTTCTGGAGACTAGGAGGGAGGGGGGGACATGATTGAGACCTTTAAATATCTGAAGGGAATAAACAAGGTTGAGGGTGATAGTTTGTTCAAATGGAAGAAAGGAGCGAACACAAGGGGACATAGCCTCAAACTGGAAGGTGGGCAATACAAAGGTAATGTCAGGGGGCAGTTTTTCATGGAAAGGGTAGTGGAGGCCTGGAACAAACTGCTGGAGGAGGTAGTGGCAGCTAAAATGGTGAAAGGGTTCAAGGGGGCTTGGGATAGATTCAAGGGGTTGGGAAAAGAGGGTGGAAGCATAATAGAAGGGGGGGCAGGGTATTGGGCTGACTAGATGGGCCGTGGGGCCTTTCTCTGCCATCAGATTTCTGTGTATCTGTGTGTATCTTCAGACTGCTACCTGCAATCTCCACCTGTGCCAGTCTGTCTCCTATTGTTTCATCTCTGCCCTCAGACCTACTCTCCACAAAGTTCCTGTGTGATCAATGTTGAGAAACCTCCTGGAATTCTTTTGTTTTTTAACTTTGTCTTTCACACCTCTCAACTTTGGGCTAAGATGTTACAGTCTCCTGACACATACACTTTGCCAGCTTGTGGCTTTGTTTACCTGAGATACTTCATCAGTTCCTTCTGATTTGCACATTTTTATCATTGTGTCTTCTCTGTGGTCCCAGGCATAATCTGATTTCCCCCCTAGTGGCAGTAAGAGGGCTGTCAGAAAAAAAACCTCTTGAAGCATTTCCCTGCATGAGACCAAGGGAATTTCATTAACACCTTACTTTATAAAACTGAGTACCAAGTACAGCTACCTTTGCGACTGTACCTGCCACCAAGTTTCGTGGAACACTTACTTGAGTGAGTGCCAGGGGGACTATAACGTATACCCTATTTTACAATATTAATTTGCTAAATGACTGTTAACTGCTAGGGATGGGCGAAAGTTGCGAATTCCACTTTCGTGGAACTTCTGTGAAATTTTGGAAATTTTGTGGAAATTGCGGAACTTTCACCATTGGAAAAACTGGCATTTTTCATAGTTTTCGCCGAGTTCTGAGGGCTTTTTTTCCGAACTGTGGAAAAATGCATATAAACTGTGGAATTTATTCTATCCACAGTTTAATGAACTGTCAATGAAAGAACACCTGAATATTCAACCATGCGGTCATTCACTGCCAATTCAGTGGGCCACTGGTAGTGGAGGACAGAGGAGTGCTGCACTGGTGGCCCACTTAGGAGCAGGGTGGGGAGGGGAGGGGGGTGGTGGCAGATGAACTGTCAGGGTGGTGGTTGGGGGGGGGTCCAATAAGCACCAGGGAACTGGAACTATTTTTTTATAAGGGATCAGGGATGGGGAGGTCCACTAGACACCAGGGAATGCTGGGTATAGAGGGACATGAGTTGGTGGACTGCTGGCTATTTATTTGTGAATTAAGGAATCCAGGATAGGGAGGGTGGTGTGCTAGACATCAGGGAAACAAAATGTTTTGGGGGCCATGATCGGTGGGTGGGGGGCACCTAGAACCAGGAGGGTCCATGGAAGGGATTAAGGGTATTTACTGGGAACCCTGATCAGTGGGGGTGGATTAATGAATTAAACTGTAGTTAAAAAAGCCTCAGAACTAACCACTGACAGTGATCCTTTCTGCAGATTTTTTTCTATAGTTTAATAAACTAACCTGCAGTTTGCATATATTTTTTCCACAGTTTTAAGGTGAAATTTCCCCAAAAATGATTCCTGAACTTTTGTGGAAGCAAAATTTGCACTTTTGCTGAAAATCCACCAGCTGAAAATTTTTGTGACATGCCTATTAACTGTTCTTTCTCTGTGTACTTGAACCCCAGACTTTATCCCCAGCTTGTATTATAATGGCAGCTCATTTTGTGGTTTATCTTTTGTTGTGACCTTTTAATGTTACTCTGCTATGTATCGACTTGCTTTATGTATTATGATTTACTTTTGCTGAAATTTGGATCTTGGTTTGCTCCTCATATATTAATTTCTTCAGTTGTTTATTTTATTTATTAGGTTTTATTATTTTGAGTTCTTAAATGTTTTTTTTTTAAGTCAAGTAATTTAATTGGAATTTTTAAAATATACACTGATACAACTATTGCAAAACTGTCACAATGTGGTGATACAATGGTATAGTAAAACAGCCTTACTTCTAATATGAAGTCAATCAGCATACAAGGTAGGCTGTTACATCCGGCGGTTCACTTGTCCTAAGTTGAGAAACTTTATTATGTACATGAATACCAAGCAGTATTGCAGTCAGGCTTTAGGGTTACAGGGTCACCACTCAACCATGATTATGAAGCTGCATCACCTGTAGCAGGGTTTCAAGCACTCCACACCTTTTTGTATTGAGTAGGCTTGTTAGCTATACAGGTAATCATCCTTTCCATTCTCAAGGCCACTAGGATTGTGTTGTGCTATACCCTATAGGTTGGCACTGAGTCATCCAGCCAATGTTTAATAATTACTTTCTTCATTATTGCAACCACTAACAGGATGTCGTATTTTTGGTACCCAAACATTGTGTCCAGGTCCAAGCCCAGAAGGCAAATTTGTGGGGTCAATGCTGATTTGAGACCTAGGAGGTGATCTAGTTTAAAATGGATCTCATTCCAAACAGACTGGGCTTTAGGGCAGTTCCAGAGTATGTACTTAACTGGCACTATTTGGTCTTGGCACTTAATGCATGTTGAAGATTGTATGTGACCCAAATTATTAAGCTTTGCTGGAGTATAGTTTATGTTATGTGCAATTTTGTATTACATGAATCTAAGGCCATCCTGTCTAATGTATTTCTGTAGATTGTTCCACATTGTGGTTCATATGCTAGGGTCCTGTAGTTCCGGGAAGGTGGTTTTCCAGTAGGTGCATTGGTCCAGGTCTGGAGGAAGTTGGATGTTGAAGCCATTTGTAAATTAGGGAAGTGGAGTGATATGAAGTGGCCAATCTGGAGCTCTTCACTCATTTTGTGGGACCAAGGAAGTACCAGGGCCTTGGTCCTAGAACACTTGCAATGGCATGTTGGAGCTAGAGGAAGGTGAAGGGGAGGATCTTCAGATCTGAGTGCGCCTCACTCAGGGCAGTATATGGGATAAAGGAGTTACTGGATATGAATTGACCTAGGTGTGTCAGGGGGAGAGCACCCAGGAAGTTGGAGGGTATTATTCTGTTTTGGATCTTGAAATTAGGGTTTCCTGATATGGGTTGGTTAAGGGACTAAAGTGGCTTTGTGCCCAACAGGCGGTGTAATTGCCTATTCGCTAGCAGGGAAAATTTGATTGGTGTACCTCTGAGGTTTCTTGGGAGCTTGCTTAGTTGGATATGTATCAAGGCTCCCAATTTGGTCTTGTAGGCATACATCCCTTTTGATTTGAAGCCATTGTGGGATATATGATTCCAGGGGGTGGGATGTTCCCTGAGTTTTCCATCAAAGAAGTTTCCCCACTTGGATCACAATGTAATATAAGAAGAAGTTAGGTAATCGTAGCCCTCCCAGGTTCTTGTTTGGGGGGGGGGTGATCTCATGGAGCGCCCTATGCAGAACTTTGTTGTCCCACAGGAATGCCGTTAGGATGGTTTTGAGTTGGGTGAACCATGTCACTGGGATGTATGGGGGGATCATGCCAAGAGGGTAGAGTAGTCTAGGCAAAACGTTAATCTTAATGATGTTTACCTATCCCCATAGCTTATGACAGAAGGCTGACCATCGCCCAAGTTCCTGTTTGAAGGTAGCAAGTAGTTGTTTGAAGTTTAGAGTGAAGGTTTGTTCTATGATGGTGGATAATTGGATACCCAAGTACCTAAGGGTATTCAGAGACCATGTCCCCCCACTCTAGTAGTTGACTTTTTAATGCCCCACTGTGGAGGGGAATTATAGTGGTTTTCTCCAGGTTGACCTTGTAACCTGAGAGTCAGCCAAATTTGTGCAGGAGGCTGAAGGTTGCAAGGATGGACTTTTGGGGGTTCTTTAGGTGTAATAAAATGTTGTCAGCATGTGTTGAGATCTTAAAGTGCTGGGGGCCTGCTTAAATTATTTGAATGTATTCCCTCTTCACAATGGTTCTGGTAAGTGGTTCCAGGTATAAGTTGAACAGGAGGGGGAAGAGGGAACAGCCCTGCCGGGGTCCTTTCTGGAGGGTGAAGGGTTTGGAGTTGACCCTGTTGCACCTAATAAAGGCTGTTGGGGAGAAGTGAAGGAGTTTGAGCCATCTTATGAAGTCAGTGGGGAAGCTGAATTGATGGAGTGTTAAGTATAAAAATTATCAAGAGACCCTGTTGAAGGCTTTCTCAGTGTCTATGGACAGTAGGACAGCTGGGCATTTGGGGTTCCTGGCCATGGCTATTAGGTGTGTGAGTTTATGCATATGATCTGAGGACAGTTGGCCTTGCATAAAGCTGATGTGCTCGGGGCCAATTAGAGAACTCCATATGCTGGCCAACTGCCTGGCTAGGATTTTGGCCAGAATTTTAAGGTCTGTGTTGAGGAGTGAGATGGGTCAGTAGCTCTCTACTCTCTCTGGGTCCTTCCCTGGCTTATGGATCAGTGTGCAAGCCGCTTACAGGAATGGTGGTTCCAGTGAATTCTGGGTACAGGCAAAGATATACTATCAACTAAACTATCTTGTAGTGCCTTGTAAAAGTCTGGTGAGAAGCCTTCTGGCCCAAAGTCTTTATCTGGTTGGAGGTCGGCTATCATGGCCTGTGTCTCACTGAACTCAACAGGGGCTCCCAGTCCCTTCCTGGCTTTGGTGTTGAGTGTGGGGAGGTTTGCCTCCTCTAGGAACTGTCTGGTGAGATGCTGTGCTTGCACTGGGTCTTCTTTGTATAGGGAATGAAAGTAATTTGTAAAGGTCATTGCTATTTCTCTGGGATTGGTGATAGGGTGGCTGTCTGGGAAAGGACAAAGGCATTTGATCAAGGTCATGGATTCCTCTACCTCTGCCTCAGGGCAAGGAGTCTGCCTGCTTTCTCCCCTTGATCTACATATTTTACCTTATCTCAAAAGATCTGGAACTCCACCTGATCTCTTAGCAAGTCTTTGTAGTGGGTCCTCAGGGAGTTCAATTGAAGACATTTGGCCTCTGGGGATATTTTGGTCAGGGACTTCTCTAGTGACCTAATGTTCTTAAGAAGTGAGGATGCCAGTTGTTCTCTTTTTCTTTTCTTGGTAGCAGCTATACCTATCAATTCACCCCTGACCATGCATTTGTATGCTTCACAGATGTGCCCTAGGCTTGGTATTGTATCCCGGTTTTCTTGGAAGAAATGGTCTATCAGAGACTTAAGTTTGATTATAGTGTTAGGGTATTTTAATACATTGTTATTCAGCCACCAGATGCTGTCCTTGTCCTGGTGGCTAATTGTGTGGAAGCTAAGGAGTTCTGGCATGTAGTAAAAGAGGATTTTAGACAGTATGGTACATTTAGTTGCATTGGTAAGGATAGATGGGCTAGTAAAAGAGTAGTCTAGGTGGGAGGATGACATGTGTTGAGGACAGGAAGGTATAAGACCTGTCTCCCAGATGGAGGAGTCTCCATGTCTCGATGAGCCCCAGGGAATATTGAAGTTTTTGGAGGCCCTTTGGTTGGAACTCAGGCCTGCTCTGCGCTTGGTGGATCTGTCCAAGGTGGGATCTTGGGCCACGTTCCAATCACCTGCTAGTATCATGAGTAGTGTGTGGAAGTTGGCTAACTCTGCTAGGAGGTGTGTGAAGAGCTTTGGGTTTTCTGTGTTGGGACAGTTGATGGAACAGAGGATGATTTCCATCCCATCTAGTGTACCATGATGGAATAGGTAGCAGCCCTCTGGGTCCACAAATTGCCAGAGCAACTAGAACGGTGTGTTCCAGTGTATCAGTTTCGCCGTACTGCCCCTTCTGTTATTCTGGCCTACCGTGTAGGCTTGGCCCATCCATGTTCTGCACCATAGGGTGGATTTATCGGTAGGTGGGTGTCTCTTGCAGAAATGCAATAGATGTGTCTACCTGTTTTATGTGGCAGAGTCATTGTAGTCTCTTCACCTGTGTGTGGGCTTCCAGATAAATAGGTTGAAGGAGGTTTTACCCATAACCAATTATGGTGCATTTGGTGAGTGTGGGCTGCTGCTTATAAGTTGGTAAGGGGTCTGCGGCCCCTAATCTGTAGTTTCCCACTTGTTACTCATGGGCCTGGGCTTACCAGCATGGATTGTGTGGGTTTCTATATCTCTCATGCTGTGACTGCAATACCACATAGTTGATCATTTGGGTGAGTGCTGTAAGGTGCTTATGAATGGTCACTGAGCAACATAATCAAATAGTACCGAGCTAAAAACAGTATCAGTACTACACATACTACTGTAAATCTAGCTATCTTACAAATTGTACTACAATACAAAAACACAAACTAACCAATGCTCACTGTAGCCTTAATCCTTCACTCCTGATAAGCTGAGTATGGATCGGTTAGGGCGAGTCCTCATATCTTCACATCTATGATAGTCTCTCATGATCTTATGATCTTAGCATTTCTGATCTTCTGTGCTGTACTGGATATGTGGCTGTCTCTAGAACATCCTCTTTCTGGGTTTATACATATCAGCATTGTCATTAGGCTGTGCAGGTCAACTGTGCCTCTCCCCCACCCACTGTGAGGAAGTGGTCTGGGTATTGGTCCGATATGCTCGACTCCTTTCCATTTATTAACTGTTTTAACTTTGTATTAGGTTAAGGTATGCCCCAAGTACTTCTTTGGTTATTTAGCATTCAGCCTTTATGTTGGTTTTGCGCCTCCCTGTTTTAGCTCATTTGGTGCTGTACTGTAGTGTAGATCATGGCCTGTGTGTTGGGATGCCTCAAGCTGCTGTTTAATTATTAAGCCCACTGATTGGTCTGTTGTATTCACCCTGGATAGTCCTTCTCCCACCCTTAGTCTCTTTGCCTGAGAGGCTTATAGCCTTGCTTTGTATTTCCCTTTATTGTCACCTCTATTCTCCAGTCCCACTCCATAGCCTGTCATTACATTTGTCTTTCATTGTATCCACCCTTCTCTGGTCCTCCCTTCCCCCCATCCCATGGAGCCATGGTCTCTGCTGGGCCCTCTGTAGTGGAAGGAGAAAAGCACGAGAACTGCGACAACCACACCATAATCTCTCACTACTCTTGTGTGTTTGGTAGCTGCAGTGGATCACCCTTGTTTTGGTGCTCTAAACATGGATCATGTACCCTGACCCTCCCCACCATGAGAACAGCCACTCATCATGTACAAACACTAGTGCCGCACAGTTATGTCCTCACTGCTTAGCATACCGCAACTTAGCTCTTCTTCTTTATCATGAGACATGTGGTGCGCTACCCCCTTCCCTTCCCGCACCTCGTAAGAAAGGGCAAAAAGATCCAACCTCCCCAACATCAGAACCCCAGGTGTATTTACCATATGGTAACAGCTCAGTATCCTGTCTGAGTCCTGTATTAAGGGTGCTGTTGTCAGTATCAGGCGATCTTCTTCTCTTTGGTTGACGTCAACTAAGTCATGTACTGCTGATTGGACCAGTTCTCATATTTGTTTATTCTGCTGTGATCAGATCCATGCCACGGCAGGTCAGTGCAGATCAGTGTGCTGCATCAGATGTGCACCATCCCTGCTGTGGAGAGAGAGTTGTAAGCTTGTATTTTTTGGGAGGGGAAGTTTGCATTGCAAAAAATTAAGGTTTAAAATTTATGAGCCATGCCGCTGCAATTTCAGCCTCTTTGTTGGCCCCTCCCAGCTGTCCCAGGACCCCCAGCTGATGCCCCCAAGTTGCTATTTATCTGTGAGAGCAAACAGCATTAAGTCAGTTGAGGGGTTGACCCAGGCAGCTGAAATATGGGGGTCAGCAGTGAAGCAGATGTTGAGAGCAGACATCCTTAGTGCAAAGGGAAGACCTGGGGTGACAGCTTGGGGAGTTCTCTGTGGCCAGTTTATGCATTTTGGAATTCTCTCAGGCCATTAGAAGAGGTGATTACCAGCCTAGTTGGGTAAAGCATTCTAAAGGGTATTTTTTTTCAAGTGAAGAGCCTTCTTTATCTTTCAGTAAGCCCTCTGTTTGTCTCACACTGCTGGGGTCACATTGCTGAAAATTAGAATCTCTGTCCATTCCAGAGTAGGGCTTCTTTATTCCATGCCTTGGCCATTACGTGAAGCTTGTCCTGAAGATGAGTGCAGTGGACTATGATTGCTCTGGGCTTGTCGCCCTGCTTGGGAGGAGGTCTAGTTAACCAGTGGACTCTTTTGTCAAATAATCCTGGCCATGCTCCGGTGGTCCTGCTACATCCCAGAGCAACTTCTGTACAAAGAGCAGGATATCTTTCCCTTCCACTTTTTCCTGTATCCCCACCAGTACCAAATTGTTGCATTGTAGCCTGCCCTCCTGATCCTCTATTCAGGCTTCCAGTTTAGACAGCTTATTTTGGAGGGTTAGAACTTTCTGAGATTCTTTGAGCTGGCGGTCTTCCACTGAACTGATCCTAGCCTCTGCATCTGCCATCCTGCCCACTAGCATTACAAGTTCTGGCTTAATGGATTTAAATTTGGTTGCCAGGTTGCAGAGTGTTAGTTTCATGAAGGCGAAGTTGGTGAAGAATCTGTCCATTTTTTTCTCTAGAGTTTCCTGCATTTTAGGCTCAGGTAAAGTACTATTATCAAAGTCCATTTTGGGGCACTTAAAAACCTAGTTCGCTGTGATGGCTGGGGATTATGATTCAGTGTCCATTTGTCATAGGTCTGCCATCCTTCTCTATCACAGTGTTGAGGTATTTCGTTAGTAGAAGGTTTTATCTAATGAAATCAGTCTTGAAAGCTGCTTTTTAAACCAATGAGGATGATTTTTGCAATGTTTTATTCCAGTAGGTCTCAGAGCTCATGAAGATGCATCTAATCACTCTGAATGCATCATGTGATCTCCCGAGTTCTTAAATTTTTATCCTGGGTCCATTATCAGTTATTTTGTTTTAGATACTGCTTGCTCTTTGATTCTAGGAGTTACCTAAGTTGGGACTTGTGTCCCTCACATCCCTAGTTCCAATAAGTTTTTTTTTTATTATTATTGTATTATCTCTTTTGTTGTTACTCCTTTATCTCATATTTTTCCTAGCAAATCTCAGAAGAGTAGGTTTAATGATTTTTTTCTTTCCCCAACCTGGTCTGACATCCCCTCTATGGATCTTTTAAACATCCAGTCATGAGAGACATTACATGTTGCTCCTTCAACTTTTCTTCCAACAGCCCTAAGTGTTTTTTGGGCAACAAATTAACTAACTAACTAACTAACTAACTAACTAACCAACTAACTAACTAGCTAGCTCACTAACTAACTAACCAATTCCAAGTACCCCTTTTCTCTCACATGTTATTGGTTTACTTTATCCTTATTGCTAGCAGCAGGTGACATAGAAACAAATCCTGGCCCTCCCCTTCACAAGCTAAAGTTTTTTCAATCTATTGTTCAGTCTCCTCCCTAAAAGAGACCTGTTGGTAAGCTGGGCTTCTTCCTGTTTCCCCTCCATTCTTGCTGTAACTGAGACTTGGTTGGACTCTTTCATTCATGATTCTGATATCAACCTCCCTAATTATACAGTTTTTAGGTCTGATAGGAACAGGCATGGAGGTGGTGCTGCTCTATTTGTTCATTCTTCTATTCCATGTTCACTTGTGAAATCTGACACCACGGGTGATTTGATTAATTCTGTGTTTGTTTCTATAAAATTATCTGGACTGGAGATATTAGTGGACAGCATGCATTGCCCCCCAAAATTTAAAACCACCAAATTTCCACAGCTGTATTCACTGATTTATTCATTAGGTGAGTTTCAACATTGCATTTTAATGGGAAATTTTAATGCAAACTGGCCTTCCGGAAGGGGAATCAGATTAAAGTATTTCCTTCCCCCCGCTTGGCTTAAACCAATTTATTAAAGACTCTTGTCTGTAGTGTCTTTACTATTCTTGACTTGATTTTTGTTTAATCTGAGCTCCCAGCTAGCACTTCTGGTTGCTGAGGGAATTTATTTAGTCATCACACCCTTATCAAATGTATGGTGAACCTTTCTCCTCCAAAATTTTTCCCTACTGCCATCACTTTCTGCTTTTTTAAGCATTTCAGTTTGGAGGCTTTTTTTTGCTCTGACCTGCTCAAGATTAACTGGGAGGAGTTGTTCTCCTTCCCTAATTGAAATGATGCTTGGGATTATTTATTTTCTCACCTATTAAATTTGCTTTGTACCCAGCCTGCCCCTCTTCTAGAAAAAAAAGGATTAAATCTAAGTTCCATGGGTAACTCCATTTTTATCATCTCCCAGCTGAAGTCCAGAAATAAGCTATATCAAAAAGCCAAGAAAATGGATAATTCAGATGCCTGACTGACTTTTCACACATTTTGTAATTTTTGTGTCTTCATCATTGGCTTACTTTGAGAAGTCAAGGGAAGCAGGCAGAGTTGTCAGGGTGGCAAAAGTGAGCAAAGAATTACAACTGGCTGAGGGGATAATAGTAGGGGAAAATAACTTCTTTTGGCATATAAGGGGAAAAATGGAATAGGGAGGATGGCATAGTTAGATTGAAGCAAGGGGGAGAATGGGCAGAGAATTGTATGGCACAAGCAGAAGTGCTAAATGAATACTTCAGCTCAGTCTTCATAAGAAGAAAGTGAGGACCAGTGCCACAGGAAAAAATAGATGTTTGGAAAGGGGGGCAGGGGAACAACAGAGGTGGCTATCCCTGAGGACAGGGTTTTAAAGGGCCTCAGAACCCGTTAGGTGGATAAAGCACCAGGGCAGGATGATATGCATCTAAGAGTCCTGAGGGGAGCTAGCAGAAATACTGGTCAGCCCCTTGGCAGACCTGTTTAGTGCCTCACTCAAAACAGGGTGCATGCCAAGATACTGGAGAATGGCACAAGTGGTGCCTCTCCACAAGAGTGGAACCAGAGATCAACCAGGTAATTACAGTCCAGTCTGCCTCACCTCCATTATAGGTAAGCTGATGAAAACCATACTAAAGGAGAGGCTGGTGGACTTTCTGGAGATAAATGATCTTCAGGATGGTAGACAACATGGGTTTGTGTCAAGAAGATCCTGTCAGACAAACCTAATAAACTTTTCTATGGGCTCACCAAAACAGTGGACAGAGGCCAGGTATTTGATATCCTGTACCTGGATTTCAACAAAGCATTTGACTCGGTGCCACATAAAAGGCTGCTCAGAAAGCTGGAGGTTATAGGAGTGGGGGGCAAAACTAGTAGGGTGGGACAGGGACTGGTTTCATGGTAGAAGTCAGAGAGTGGTAGTTGGGGGCAAACTCTCGAAGCCTAGACCTGTAACCCACTGTGGGGTCCAGCAGAGCTTAGTGATTGACCCAGTGTTGTTTAATATCTTTACTAGTGACACAGCATATGGGATAAAAGGTAAAATCTGCCTTTTTATGGATGACACCAGGCTCTGTGAGAGAGTGGACACAGAGGAAGGAAGAAAGGACCTGGCTTGGCTCTAAAAGTGGTTGGGTATCTAGCAGCTGGGATTTAATGCCAAAAAGTGTACGGTTATGAATTTGGGACCCAAGAACCCAGGGACAGTATACTGGCTGGGAGGGGGGTTCAGGTGACTAGGACTGAGGAGGAAAGGGATCTCAAGGTGGTCATCACTAAGGACCTTAAGCACTCTACCCAGCATAGTAAAGCAGCAGACAAAGCCACCAGAATGTTAGGGACCATAGCCAGAAGATTCACCTCAAGGTTAAGGGAGGTCCTAATGCCACTGTACAGATTGCTGGTGAGACCGCAACTAGAGTACAGTGTGCAGTTCTGGTGCTCTCACCTGAAAAAGGACATCATTTTACTGGAGGAGGTGCAACTAAGAGCAACAAAGATGATGATGGGCCTGCAGGACAAACCCTATCAGGAGAGGTTGAGGCAGCTCAACATGTATTCCCTGGATGGGAGAAAAGAAAGAGAGAGGGGCATGATTGAAACTTTTAAGTATCTCAAAGGTATAAATAAGGTTAACACAGAAGGCATCTTCAACATCAGGGGAAATGGGAAAATGAGGAGGAACTGTCTGAAATTGGGGAGAGGAAAACTTAAAAGGGAGATAAGGAGGAATATCTTTACTGAAAGAGTGGTGTCTGGGTGGAATGAGCTCCCAGAGGAGGTAGTGGCATCAAGGACAGTGAACAGCTTTAAGAGGGGATGGGATCAGGTGAAAGGCAGTATCATAATGGGTGGAAAGGCTAGTTAAGGAGGTGAGAGTGGGCTTGGCACAGAACCTAGGAGGGATGGGGGCAGCTCTATTATATGCAATACAGAGCTGCATACTTGAGCAGACTTGATAGACCAGTGTGGTGTTTATCTGCTGGCATTGTTGTATGTTCATAGGTTCATATAATAAAATCCAAATCCTCCTTCTTCAAGACAGATTTTGCCAATGTTGGAAATAGCCCAAAGAAATTCTGGCACATGGTGCACTGTCTGGAAGGTATTGTACATTTTGCTTTGTCTACTGCAAACATCCTATGATGGATCTACTGTGTGCTCTAAAGAAGGTATTTGTGATATGTTTAATACTTTTTTTCTGAGGCTCCTGGTCTGTTATTACAAAAAAGCTGATTTATCCACCACTAGACCACTTTCTGATCCCCTGGCAATGCCCCCCCCCAATGCCCAAATTCTACTTTAGGTAGATTAAAACTGATAAAGTATTTAAATTGCTGTATTATCTGAGAGAGGATAGAGCTAAGGGAATCTATAATTTAGACAACTTTTTACTTAAATCCTGTGTTGATGTTATGGCCCCTGTCCTAACTCATATTTTCAATTTATTCCTTACTGCCCTTAGCATGAAACATTCTTTAGTCATCCCCCTGCAGAAAAGTGGGGAAAAACCCTAGTTAAAAAGTACTGCCTGACTTCTTTGCTCCCCATTATCTCTACATTTTTGGGAAAAAATGTTCTCTCTCAGATTTCTATGTATCTGGTCAGTTATCAGCTCCTTTCCAATTTTCAATCTGTCTTTAGACCAAATCACAATGCTCAATAAGCACTGCCTGATGATTTTCATGATTCTGTCTCCAGGGCTTTGCATAAAGGATTTGTTGTTGTCTCTGTCTTTATTGACCTATCTAAAGCCTTTGATGTGATTAATCTCTCTTAGCTCATCTATCTTATTATGGCTTTTTTATGAATGTTATCACTTTGTTTTCATCTTACTTACACTGGAAAACTCAGTCTGTGCTTTGGAATGATTGACTTTCTTCTCCTATCACTATTTCCTCTGGGTTTCCTCAAAGGTCTGTACTTGGTCATATTCTTTCAAATCCTTTTGCAGACCCCCTACTCTATGTGGTAGATTACTGTTTAGTTCGACTTTATGCTGATGATATGGTCCTTTTTTATGCTCTTAAAAACCCATCTCCACTTTCCTCGATTCTCCAAGATTAGATAAAATTAATGAAATGATTTTCCTATAATCTCTTACTATTGAATGGTAAGAAGACTCAAACCATGTTGTTCAAATCTCGCTTTACAGTCTCACTGGCAAATTTGTTTTTTTCAGTTACCTTAAATAACAACCCACATGAGCTCATAAGTGAATTCAAATATCTTGATCTTACTTTTGATTGTCCCTGACCTTCAAAACTCATATTGACAAAATTATTGTAAATGTTCACCAGAGCTTATGTCACCTAAAATGTGCCAGGCATTGTTTATGAAGTCTGTATCATAAATACATTATTGCCCAATCAATTCTTCCTATTCTAGATTATGGTGATACTATTTAGCGACATGCCTTCACTTCTACTCTTCACTCTTTGAATAATGTTTGTTATAAGCTACTATGGTTTATTGCAAAATCAAAATGGGATGAACAGCATTACACCCTTTTATATCAATTAAACTGGCCGTCTCCCTCCTCCAGATGCACCTTCCACTGGTTATCCGTTACTTACAAAACTGTGAACAAACAAACCCCGCTTACCTTTCAGAAAAGCTTACAGTTCCCACCCATAAATACTGTACAAGAGATGTGTCCCACTGTGATCTTTTTTGCCTAAGTTTCAAACACATTTTGGGAAAGAATATTTTTCTTATGCTTCTCCACTCTCATGGAACAACCTCAGTTCCCAGCTCAGAACTTCACCCACCCTTGGTATTTTTAAACATGGTCTAAAGAAATTATTGTTACAGGAACAATCTGTTTTAATCAAATTTGTGTATGCTCAGTTTATGTATTTATTGTTATTGACCTGGGACATTTTGTAAACAAGGCTTGTTTCTCATAGAACTCATCCTGTAATATTTGCAACTATTAAATAAAAAAGTCCCATCTTGCTGGCCTTTTAAAAATATTAAAAATATTAACAAGGATGGTCTTGACTTGATATCTGCCTACATCCAGCAGTATGACTTATTGATCTGTGCCCAGCATGGATTCTGTCCTATGCATAATACTGAGCCTGCTTTGGTGAGGCTCACTATGTGCATCAAGCCACGGACTGTAGAAAATATGTTGCTGCGGTATTTGTATACCTCACCAAGGCCTTCAACTTTGTGGACCATGATCTACTGCTGTGCATCCTTTCCTCACATAATTTCTTCCCCAGTGCCACCTCTTGGTTAAACAACTACCTGTCTAGTAGGGTGCAGATGACTATAATTCACAATGTCCACTTGGAGTTTCATCCCAGCAAATATGGGGTCCCAAAGGGCTCCATTCCTAGTCCTCTACTTTTCTCTCTTTTCCTTAACTCACTCCCAAAGCCTGCCCATCCATCAAAACCTTCCTATATGCCGATGATCCTGTCATCTTCAGCTCTGATGGAAACCTGGCAACCTTAAACAAAATCATACAGCAAGACTTTTACCACCTCTAAACTTGGTTCTTAGGTCCTAAACACACACACAAGAATAAAACATAATAAAAAGAAAAGCAAATCAGTGGACTTCATTTTCAGAGCCCTGAGAATGTTGCAGACCTCTGGTGTAATTATCATTTCGCACCCATGCCCAGCTGGCAATCAGGATTTTCAGTCCTGAAGGTCAAATGCTGCAAGTTACACCAGTTTTTCCCTGATCTAACTTGCATCATTTGGGGGAACCTTTCTACAGGGCTTGTGTCAAATATTTGGCACAAACTCCCATAATGTTTGGAAAGTGTCACAACTGTGCCTGATGTACTAAAATCAGGTGCAGTTGCATCAAATGAGTCTGATGCAGCTCTACCAAACAATGGGGCACCGTTTGGAAAACAAGCCCTATGTTTTTTGAGGGGACCTGTAAATAAGCAACCTGCTCTCCCTTTCTCATCTACGATCTAGAAGGCACGGTGGTGGGGCTGTCTCACATTTAAATACCTAGGTGTCTTTCTTGACTCACACTATCCTTTGATACCCACGTCACTTACCTGATACAAACTGTGCAACAGAGAATTGGAGCCTTACACAGGCTCTAAAGATTCATAATCCAAGAAAATATTATTGACTATGGTTCCATTGTGAATGCTGCTACTCCTTCCAGGGCAATCTCCAAAGTGCACACCATTTACGACAGTGTCTGCTACTTAATGACTGTCCCCCCCTCCCATTGGACCACCACTGCCAAATGTACAAATCCACTGCCTGCCTTTGCCTTCAGGATTGCTGGTGTTGTGCTGTCACTGTGCCGATGGTCGACAAATTTCTTGTCACTGCAGCATAGTGGAACTCACAGCTACAAATATTTCATATACATACGACTAAAATAAATAAACTGTAATACACAAAACAACTTAACTATATATACTAATCACTGCTAAAGAAATAGACATTTATTTAGTTATTCAATTTTGGTAACCGTGTAGGCCCACTGAGACCAAGGCCCCTTTTTCAAGGTTGACCCAGAGAGGAAGAAATTAACGAAGTACAATGATAGCAAGCTATGTCACAAATCACAGGAATTATCGAGATTACAAGCCATAGGTAATTTACAGAGAACATTTACAACATAATATACAACACTAAACAAACATTTTTAACATTAATAACTCACATTGTTTCAATTATTTTCCTTTTAAAAGTAACTTCTTTCAATACCCTTAACCTTAGCGAACTTCCCTTCTGCAATCCTCTTGATACCTCTTATAAATTCATACAAACTGCTAAAATTGAAACAACATACTAAATCACAGGTCTAATAACATTAAATACAATCCTATGACACATCATGTACTATTGGTATTACCCTTTGTAAACTACTGGTGTTATGTTATAAAAAAATCAATTTTCTGCTTTAAAAAATATAGAAACATTGGGCTCGATTTTCAAAGGCTGATGCGGTGCTTTCATCAAGCCCTGTATCAACCCCATTCTTTGATACAGCTGCGCCAAACTCTTTTGACGCAACTGCACCTGAGTTTAGTACACTGGGCGCAGTTGCATCAGATTGCCCATTTTATATCAGTTTGCACCAAATATTTGGCACAAGTCCCATAAAAGGGGTCCCCCAAATTCTGCAACTTAGACCGCACATAACCTGGTGTAGCTTGTGGCATTTGACCCTCAGGATTGCAAATCCTGATGAGTGGCCTGGAGAATGCTGCAAGGCCCATGTGCCAAATGATCAGTGCACCGGGGGAATGCAGCTTTCTAAGGGCTTTGAAAATCAAGCCCATTGTTACTACTGTTAGCTTTGAAATGAGACAGTAAATAAACTGAATTAAAATCAAAAAGAAAACCCATACTAACAAATAAAATAAAACCACTTTCTTCATTCTCATCTTCCATGTCTAACAAAACCAGATCATCGGTAGACACATTCAAAAGCCACTCATCCACTTAAACAATCAAATTTTCCTCTTCCGTAACTTCCACTAAAAGAGTAATGTCCTCAGCATCCATAAGAGGGTTCTGTAAAACAGGAGGACTTAAGTTTACAACAAAAAAATCACAAGGGGAGAAATAAGCAGTAATGGAAACAGAAACAAAAGACACTGACTCAGAAGCTGCTTAGCTTCCCAAACTTCCAACAGATGATTCAAAGCCACTAGTAACTTATTCATCCTCCGTCATAACTTCTCCACATACTCTGTATATATGAACACACAAAAGGTTTACACATACTGCTTCATTTTTCAGGCTTTGTTTTCATATCATGCACTTCCTATTGTCCCTTTCCAGTTTCCTGATACAGTTTGTCCCTGTGAATACTCAGCTCGATAGGACACTTTCACCTTGTATTGTCAAATGGATAGGCTGAAACAGACCTGGAGGGTAGATGACCCTCTGGTTGGGAGTAATCACAACACCATGTGGGCCATGCTCAACATGGCTAGGGAAGTTTGGTTCATGCTCAACATGGGTAGTGAAACAGGAGGCATGGCATGGGAACCAGGGTGACTGACATTAGGTAGGCAGACTTTAAGAAAAGGGTGGATATTTTGGAGAGGCATCTGGTGGAAATTCATCCATGCTTGGATGCAAATCAGAAATTAGATATTATAAAAAAGGGGCACAGGGTAAGAAGAGAAGGGCTAAGAAACCCAGCTGGGATACGCAAGAGGTCATGGAAGGGGTGAGTGCCGAGAAAACAGATTTTCATAGGTTGATGACATTGGGGAGGGTGTATGACAAGGATGAGTATCCATTAAAGTGCAGATAGATTAATTGACTTGTTAAAGTGGAAAAGGCTTCCTGAGAGCTGAGGCAAGTACAGGGCATTAAAGGTGGAGAAAAAGGACTTCTTCAGATATGTACTGTAAGAGAGAAGGAGTAGCAAGGACCAGATAGTAAGGATCAGGAAGGATGTGGGGTGGGTAGAGAAAGGGGAGACAGATGCAAGAAATGATTACTTCTGCTCTGTATTTATGAAAGAGACATGTGGCAGATACATCCGGTGGGTAGGGCAGTGGGCAGGGGAGGAGAGGGAGTGAGAGATGTAGGGGTTACAGAGGGCAGGGTACTGGGAGGTTTGAAGGTGCTGATGGTGTACAAGACACCGTACCAGATGGCTTTTACCTATGGGTACTCAAGGAGCTTGCAGATGTCTTGGCATGGCCACTGGTTGACCTGTTAAACTGGAGTTTGTGGGGGTGGAAACAGAGATTTTGTAGATCACAAGCTGGATGAAGGGAAAGGCAACAGAGGTTGGTGCTGATGGGGAGGACTCTCATCACTGACAGCAGTGACAAGTGATGTGCCACAGGGAGCATTATTGGTACCCGAGCTGTTTGGGATATTTACAGCTGATATCTCGCACAGGATCCAGAGTAACATCATTCTTATTCTTAGACAATACCAAGATTGGAGCAGTGGTAGATGATATTGTTGGGTGGAAGAGGCAGCTGGAAGACCTGACTAAGCTGCTGGAGTGGTCACAAAAATTGCACTTGGTGTAAAATGGCAAGAAGTGCAAGGTACTAACCTTCAGAGCCAGGAAGCATTGTATCAGCTACCAGTTGGGAGGATCTCAGTTAGATAGCACTGATGAGGAAAAGTATCTGTGGGTGCTTAAAACTGGAAGCATGAACAACTCCACTCAATGCAGGAAAGTAGCAGCAAATGCCAACGTGATGCTGGGGTATATACTGAGGTGAATCTCTTCCACAAGTAGGGAAGTGATCTTCCCCTGTATAGGTCATTGGTCATGCTGCAACTGGAATACTACCTGCAATACTGGTGCCCATTCTTGAGGAAGGACATCAGATTGATGGAGGGGGTGCAGAGCAGTTTGACAAAGATGATCCAGGGATCAGAGGGCAAACCATACAAAGGCAGGCTGAGCAGTCTCAATATGTATTCCTTGGAGAAGAAGAGCGATAGGGGGATATGACTGAGACCTTTAAATCATGTATGTGCAAATCCAATTACCCCCTACCTGGGACTAGTAAATGTCACTGAAGGGAAAGTACCAAAAGATAGCTAATTTCATTGTAATTAATAGTGGCAAGTGAAAATTCAGCTACATTCGTGGCTGGGCAAGCAATGAAGTTTTGATTTGAACACCCCTGCTGTAAGTACTGAAAGGGACCAAACAAAATTAGTACAGAAGGGATTCTCCACTTAAGAAGAAGGAGGGACATGAAAAGGCATGGACAGAAATTGGAGGGAGGAAGATTCCTGAGGGAAATTAGGAGCCATTTTTTTCACGGAGCTGGTGGTAGACAGGTGGAGCACTACATTATGAGGTGGTATCCTGCAAGATGGTGTGCCACTTTAAGAGGGGATGGGACAGGGTGGAAGTCATGGTGAAGAAGGGAAGGTAAGGCAGCTGCCAAGCGAGGGATAGAGGTAGTCACGCAAATGAGCATAATTGATAGACCAGGAGGAATGTTCTGCTGCCATTTTTGTATGTTCCTAAGCTAAATGACATTTTTTTTTTGGTTTTATTTGGACATAAATGGTTTCACCTATTGGTGTCTCGAGAGACTGGTAGATCAAGTTTGTCTTCAGTTCACCCAAGTGGCTTTCTGCCTCACACTACACGTGCATGGTCATTGCCCTCCCATGCAAGGGCCAGGAGGCAGGTTGGTCGTCCCCTCCCAGTACAGTTAGTACAGAGTGATACATGGGATGTGCTAATTGATGGTGTGGCCACATAAAGAACTGCTGATGTCCCTGCTGTCTGCACATTCCAGGGAGCCGCCAACCCCCCAATGTAAAGTACTGTATCTGATTTTTACTGTTCTGTAAGCAGTCTGCAAGTGTTACTTTTACCTTTGGTTAATTGATTCTAACCTCCCACAAATGAGCAAAACAATGGTCAAGTGCTGCAGCCCCATTCAGAGAAAGAGCACTTTGATTACATCTGGTAGGGAATGGAACTGTAGACATTCTGTGTTACTGATAGCATTATGGGCAGGGAGATGATGAAATATACTAAAGTTACCTTTGCTTGCAGTGTGATAATTATGGTACAATAATATGTATGATATACATTCCTCATACCTGTTGAACTGCCATGTTTGACATGTATGGTACTGTAATATGTATGATTTACTGACCCCATACATGTTGAACTGTCAGGTAAAATATTTGCAGTCCAATTAGAGCCGCATTCCCTCTCTGACGTCATCAAACTGCTCTTTTTTGTGATACAGCATCAGCGCTCTTTGAGAGCTTGGCAAGAATTCATTGAGTACAACCAGCAATGGTAAAAGTAATACCATTAGAATGCTTTGAAAAAAATGCTTGCAGTAAGCTACTTTAGATTATGAGGCAGGTAACATAGAAACATGGGACCCAATTCCAGAAGGTGGGCACATTGTTTGTGCCAAGCCCAGCATACACCAAAAAGTTTGTAGCTGTTCCAAAGCCCCTGTACACAACTCTGTGCTATTCCGGCAGGGCTGGCACAGTACAGACACTTTAAAAACAGTACATGATCTTGCGCAAAATGATTTGTGCAAGTCCCATAATAAGTGTACCACCATGGATGCAATATTAGACCATCACATCAGACTATACATAGTGTGGCACCATAGACCCTCATTGGTCACCTGCCTCCACCCTCCACCCTGTCACTAAGGTCCCTTTGTGTCAATCCCATTGCTGCTTGAAACCTGTTATCATTTCCGGACCTACCACCACTGCTGGGAGGCAGTTCCAGGTGCCCATAACTAATGACAACATCCCATGGCATGATGACCTAATCTCAAGTCTCGATGCCTAATAGCTTTGTTCTTGAGGATCTACAATACTCTAATTTTCACTTCTCAGACCAAGTGCTTGTAGTCCTTACAGTATCCAGAAAGCCTGCCATGAGGAAAACATAAAATTCCAAGTGGTAGAACTTTTCCTTGTGGGGCATCCTTAAGCATCTCTACCCTCTCCAGGCTGACCTACCCACATTCTTGGACTACATTCAGGTTTTAGGCCTCTGGATTGCTACCATAATAGTTCAACTGTCAGTTATTTCTACCATACCATTAGCAGTTAAGCTGCAACCCCCGAGTCTCTCAACACATTTTCAAGAGGTTCTTTAAGGGTCTTCTGCATTTGCATCCACCTGTGGGGGAATAACTCCCTTCCAGGAATCTTAATATCCCACTGGCCAAGCTCATGGAACACCCTCCTCCCACCTCCCTTCCCCCTGAGCCTACGGCCTGTGAAGTTATATTTCACAACTCCTATTCTGCACTGTCAGGATGCGATTGTCCCATGGAGTTATCCACAGTGGAGACCAAGGAAAATGTTGTTGTCTTCCATGGTGGAGACCCCAGCAGTGGAGGCAGAGGACCACTGAGGTGGAGGAAGCAACTACTGGTTGAGTGATTCTATTGTTAGCTGTGTAGACTTGGGTGCTGATTGAGTGGGAAAGTAATAGGTTCAGTACCTACCTGGTGCCACAGCTTGTAGGAATAGACAGCACATCCAGAGGATTTCTAGTACAGCAGGATTGGAAGGGGAGACATGCATCACTGTCCACCTGTGGACAAATGATCTGAATGGTGATGAGGTTAGGGTAGTGTAGTTAGACTTCAGGGAACAGTGGGGGAGTCATAGATATGTGTTATGCACTGAAACCTTATCAGAGATGCTACTGGTCTATAACAAGGGGGAAGGCAGGGCACTCCACACCACATGGTTGAATGACTGGTGCAGAGTTGACTGATTCAGCTTCACTGGGGACTGTGGTTCTACATAGATGGTTTATGCAAGTTGGATGGATTGCATTTATCTGGGGGGGGTAGGTGTCATACTTAATAAGAGGTTTGAATGCATCATTGGTAAGCTTTTAAATTGGTCAAGGGTGGAGGCGATAGGCAGTAAGATGCTAATTGCCCAACCACAAAGCTTGAAGCAGTTACTACGTATGACCCTAGGGTTGGGAAATTTACACCAGAAACTAAGACTGAGTCAGGAAGAATGGTAGAGATAAAGAAGAATGGGAGTGAAAATAGGAGTGGAAGGGACGGGAGACATGGGGGACAGGAAGGGAGTTATTAGATAAGGAGGTTGCAAAACTTGGAAAGCTATGTGCATGGATATTCACAGCCTAGGAACTATAGTCCCAGACCTATTGTCCTTGCTGGCCAAGGCAGATCTGGATAATGTCGCCTTTACCAAGTCATGGAACACAGGTAACTAGGAATGGGAACTAGCCATACTAGTTTACATTGTATTTAGAAAAGATGTTGGGGGTGGAGGCTGGCTATTTAAGTCATGGAGGTAATTAAAGCAACTGTAAGTTCAGAAAATGCATGAGGGAGTAGAAGTACTGTGGTTCACCCTGGAGACATGAAGTGGCACTGCCATTTTCATGGGTGTGGTCCACAGACCTCCAGCTCAAGGAGAGGATATGGATGAAGTAAGACTGGACTTCTTTCACAAAATAACAGGTACAGGTGAACTGCTGCTGTCGGTAGACTCCAATTTGCATGAACTGGACTGGAGCACCCAGTCTACAGCCACAGCTGCAGGCAGAGGCAGACTGTATGCTTTGGCTTCAAGCAAGTTGTGGAAGAAGACCAGAGAAAGAGCAACATTGGACCTTGTACCTACCAATGGTGCCAGACCACATGTGGTCTGGTGAGCACCATGTGGTGTGGTTCAGTGTGAGAATGGTGGAGCAGTCAAACCACATTAAAGCCAGGGTCCAGGATTTCATATGGGTTAATGCTGATAAAATGTGGAACAGTCTTAAGGAAGTCTTGGCATGGAACAAAGATATGTGTGTGTGTGTGTGTGTGTGTGTGTGTGTGTGTGTGTTTGTGTTTGTGTATACAAACCATGATGTTGACCTTATTAATCATTCCACAAGGTAAGCACCCTCATTTGAGCTGGACCAACCCAATTGCATAGTCCAGATGCCAAACCAAGGCAGTCGCCCACCAGAACAATAACTTCATAGCCATCAAATCTCCTGACTGCTATATCCTCAGGCAACTAGTAAAGATGACACATGCTTATCCCTTTTGGGCATGATGTAGTCTGTCACATTGTGCCTTTCATATAGAGAATACAGCAAAGCAAAGACATGACAATTGATATATGATAGTTTTACAGTTGATTCAAATGCTGTTATCACCCTTCTTTCCATCAGTGGTTAAGTAACATCATGTTTCAGTGGAGAAATTTATATGCATATTTTTTCTGTGCAAGTTACACATTCTGGTGAAAGAACAAAAGGACTGCACTAAGGAATCTTCAAGCATGAACACCAATGAGTTTCACATTGGTGAAACAGTGCAAGTAAATTTCCTCAGCAAACAAGTAGCAGATGATGGAACATTCTTTGAAGCAGAAAAAACATATAATGGAATTGTTATATTTCACAGCCAGAGTAAGTGTTCAGGAGTTTTGCCTATGTGCAATGTAATAATGCCAATCTACAGTGTGGACACAAAATACAGTGTCATTTAACAATAACTAAATTGATTTCCTGACATATTTGCATCACTATTTAAAAAGTTTGATTTTGAGGTATTTCAATAGGTTTTAAATTGATTGATATAACCACACTGCAGTCCTAGAGTGCCATTGTGCATACTCAGACCCCCCCCCCAACTTGTGCCAGATAAAGCATCAAACCACAAGCTGGCATACAATAGGTGTCAGCCATGGCATCTGGGGCAATTACCTGACACCAACATCTAATGTGGCTGTGGTTTTGGTGGATAAAAAACATTCATATGTACTCCAGGTGCTGGGGAGTGGTGCTAGGCTTATGATAGGTATATCAATAGGGGTCCCAATAAAATTTCACACTGGAAGCATAGATGCAATGTCCACTACTGACAATTGTGATTCATCCAAGATGGTAAAACAGAACAGAGTAGTCAGCCATGGTTGTCATTGGACACAATGATTTTATTCCTTAGTAGCACAGGTAGACATTTGACATATGTTGAAAACTGTCAGTCCCTTTGTTAAAGGAGACAGAGAATGATTTTTAGGTGGTTAACTACCCTTACATCTTGCATTCCATGCCAGTTATGCATTTGGATATGGTTTGATGATTTTTTGAGAAATAACCGAGCTTTGTGGTGCCCTCAGATCTAGAGTCCCACTCTCCTCACCAACCACTGCTCTTGATTTCTAAGACATTGTATAACATCACAAAGTCCCATTCCATGGTATTCATGTGTATGGCCTAGAACTGGAGTTTGCAATGTTATTTAATGCTCATATAGTACACTGAAAACTAGACTTTGATGGGAGATGATGACCTCTTAACCCACCTAGTCTGCTTTTTTTCCACCACCTACTGTATTATGTCAGACCCTACAATACTTCCAGCTTATCTGCCCCTGTGTTACCAGTTGGTTTCCCTTATGCCTACTTCCATGCTGTTCAATGCCATAACTTTTTCCCCCACCATGTTTGATGTGCTCCAGGCATCAAATGCCTTCACTGAGAAGAAGTACTTCCTAACCTATCCCAAGAGTCTACAGCCCCACTCAAGCTTCATAGCATGACCCTTTGTCTTTCAGCATCTTTTTTATCTGAAAGATGATTCCCTCTGTATCCTTATTTATACAGTTGAGAGAAGTGTCTCTCACTTCTACCCTCTCCCTCCATTCCTCCCATGTTAGGGTCCATAACTTATTACTCATGGTGCTTTTGAGGCAGACCCTACACCCTTTTGGTTTACTTATTCTGGACTTCCACCAATCTTTCTATGTCTTTACAGTGATGAGGTCTCCAGAACTGGAAAGAGTACTACAGCCAAAGTCTTAAGTGTTCTATAAAGAGGTAACACCACCTCCCTCTTTTTGTTGGTCATGCCCCTCTATATGGGTTTCACCATACCAATAACTCTCCTTACTGCATTTTCACACTGCCTAGCCGTTGTTTGGTCACCATATATAAGTACTATGGCATGGCTCTATAATGTTTTGTGGTGGTTAATACCTCTCCTCCCATTTTGTGCTCATCCTCTGGCATTGTTTGCTGCAAGCGCATGACATCACACCTCTTTCAGTTGAAGCCCAGTTGCCATATCTGAAACCAGTCCTCCAAATTTTTCCAATGCTATGCCAATTTATCTCAACCAGCACACTGTGGTGTCAACCCTGTACACATTTTAGTGTCCTCTGTTAACCAGCACCACCCTTCCCCTACTGCCCCTTATCCCCTCTGCAATGTTGCCAATAAAGTCATTTCAGAGTACTAGTCACAGTACTGTTCCCATAAGTCCCAGCTGGTCACTTTCCCTTCCTCAGAGTTAACTTTGTTTACAGCCACCTTTTATGTCATATCCTTCATGCCATATTCTTACCCAGTTTACCACCTTTGGTACCTCTGTTAGCCTACCCAGCTTGCTTACTCTTCTCCTATGCAGGATAGTGTTGC
Source organism: Neoceratodus forsteri (assembly GCA_016271365.2). Classification (NCBI taxonomy): domain Eukaryota; kingdom Metazoa; phylum Chordata; order Ceratodontiformes; family Ceratodontidae; genus Neoceratodus; species Neoceratodus forsteri. The sequence goes on along the minus strand of CM028133.1, from coordinate 741,333,575 downwards.
AGGTCATGCTGAAATCAAGGTAGGCCATATCCACCTCTCCTCCATGATCCAATTCCCTGGTCATCCAGACAAAGAAATCTATGAGAGTTGTTTGACATAGTCTCCCTCCCGAATCAATGCTTTTTGTTTTTGTTTTTTTATTGTTTAACCTGAAGTGGCACATCAAGCTGAAGCTTGTTTACATTTGCAATGCGGAGACCAGGGATTTTGAATGATTTGCTCATGGTCACCCCATATGCAAGTTGGGGCCATGGGATTCAAACCCAGGTATCATGATTTGCTGCTCAAAACCTTAAACCACTGCACTATACTGTCATTATTCCCAAGGACTCTCTCCTAACTTGATGAGACAAGAACCCTAACACACACCCCCATCCTGTATTCCTCTCTTGGGTTTCTGTGGCCCCAGGTGAAATATCTTGCACTTCATAGCTTTAGAACCCAACTGCAAAACCTGTGACAATTACTCAAGTAGTCTTAGGTTGTTTCTCACTTTATGTAGCCCCTCCTGTGTGTGTTGACTCTGTTGCAGATCTTGGTGTCATCTACCAACAGCCATACTTTCCCCTCCAGTCACTCTGGAGTGTTGCTTAAGAAGACATTGATTAGGACAGAAACCAGCACTGATCCCTGTAGCAGCCTGCTGGTCACCTACCCCTTTCAGATTTTATGCCATTTACTACCACCCTAAGGGGTACTGCCTTTTAGACAGTTTGTAACAGATTTTGCCACCGTAGAGGCCACACCCTGATTTCCCAATTTGTTAATCATCCTTCAATGTGGAATGGTGTCTAAGACCTTGCTGAAATCCAGGTAGGCCACATGCGGTGACCCTCCCTGATCCAGCACCTTGGTCACCCAGTCAAACAAATATATGACATTAGTCCGACATGACCTTCCCTCAGTGAGTCCATGCTGCCTTGGTGTTTTGCACTACTTGACTCTAGGAACTTCACTACCCTCTTCTTAAGCAGGGAATACATCAGCTTCCCTACCACTGAGGTCAGGCTTACAGGTCTGTAATGTAATCTAATCAAACCTTGCACTTGAGACACAGCAGATCTGGCAGAGTCGCTGAGGGTCCATTGAATGAATGGAGGTGGCTGGACTTTATTTGTCTTGTTGTGTATACATTCAAGTGGTGCCAATACTGAATTTTATTGCTACTTGTAGGTAAATCTGTTTGCAACAGAGTGTGCAGCATGATGAAGGCAATGAGAAATGCATTTCCGGATAGAGTGGCATTGTTTTCCAAACTTATAGAGTTAGGATGGGAGCAACATTTATTTCACCAGAAGACAAGTGACGTTAAAGAAAAATTTCCTCAGAGCAAATGAAAGAAAACTGAGTGCAACACACACACAAAATCCGGTGAAAGATCTAGTGGTAAGATGAGCAGTACAGTATTTGGTGAAATGATGAGAAAACATGCAGAAGACAAACTTAACTGTCATAAATAACTGATGATACTTCATTAATCAACAGTTCCTCATCAGATCAAGTCCCATTTTAAAAAAGAATATTTTTGGGTTGCGGGTGATAATATAAAATTGGATTATTGCAAAAGGAGATAAGGTGCCGTCATGGTCAAAAGCCCAAAGATTGAGACAAGCTACAGTAAAAGGCAGATTGCTTCAAACATTGATATGCCATGGCCCCTGAGCCCGAGTCTCTATTGGGTAGGGTCATGACATTAAAGTCCACCAACTTGTGGCAACCATAGCTAAGGACCAAATAGGCGGAACATCAGGATGGTGTTCTGCAAGTTGCTCAGTGGCTGTGCTCCATTACCTCATGGATATTGATACCCCCCCAGTCCAAATCACCTTTGCATAAAACAAATCACATCACTGGTTGTGTAGCAGACAACCAAAAGTCACAGTTCCCTTATTATATTAAGCAGTTCCTGGTAGTCTGGCCAACTACTCCCCCCCCCCCCCGAACCTATGGACTTAAAATTATTAGTCCATGGTATTCTAGTGGCAGAACTGCACCTAATTAGTGAAATATGACAATCAGTGGCTGCTGGCCTATTGGATCCCAACTACCCCTAACCCTGCACTTGCTACATGGCACCCCACTACCCCCATCCTGAACAAGAGCTCACACTCCTTGACAATTCAGTCCACAGCCAGTCATGTTTGTTGGAGGATTGCTGTACCAGTTGCCAACTCATGACTGGGATGTAGGGAGTGGGTTGGTTGTTACAAACCACATGGGTCGGGTGTTGCGATCAAGCAGACCACCAGAGTGTGAGTACTTACATAATATGGTACTTGTAGCATGGAGGGCAGTAAGCAAGGGTAGTTTTATTATCATTATAGGGGGATGTGGGCCTGGGGGCTCGGAGACCTCCATATGAGTTTTATCATCATTATGTGTGGTTGTGCCTTTAGTGGTCCACATAACCACCAGGGATGTTTTATCATATGGTAATGGTGAATCAGGGATTTGGGAAATCCCCAAGATCATCAGGAACTTAGTTCAATAAAAATGAGACTGTGACTGGGAAAGGGATGGGACAACACTCCCTGTGGACACATTTTTTTTAAGTTCCCTCAGACCACTCCTGGCTGGTTACATAGTACTTAGACATTTTCTCTCTGGGACTGTTTTGAGAATCTTGATTTTGGGGATTTGACAGCCTGTGTGTGTCACAAGCACCTAGAGCCACACCTCTGCCCATCTTGTGCTGCACATATGGCAGAAGCCACTTTGGGTGCACACAGCCCTCAGTTGATGCAGGTTGCATTGTGAACTGCTAACACCAGTTTTTAGTGCAATAGGCACTTCGCACCATTTTTTGTGTTGTAAGCTCCTTGCTCTATGAAGACTGCTTTGAGAACCTTTTCCAAGGTGTACAATGTACCAGTGGTATGGAACACAATCCCTCTTGGGAAATCATAAATCTCAGGTGTGAAAAGTTGGTATCCACACTGCTGACAGTTTTGGAACTGTGTTTCCTTTTGCATGGATGGATTTTTGCTGTATTTGCAGATAACAGTTTTCTATATGGACTCTGTTGAGTTTGATCTGTTTGTGGAAAAGATACCATGACATTTCTTTGGAGGGTGACTGCATTGTGGATGTTGTCCATTTCAGCTTTAATGATAACAGACACTCTAGCTGAATGTTTGAAGCATCATTCTTGCGTTTTACAATGTTCTGTTAGTAAACAAAATTGAATGTGCTAACCGAGATCTATGTTTCACTATGGAAAAGATCCATGAAAGCACCACATGCTTTTTGAAAAAAGCTCATTTGCCTCCACAGTCTGTTCAGATGGTCCAGGCATGGCATGTGTACATTGGAAGCAAGTTGTCTGAAATGACCCTCACTTATCCATGGCTATATTCCTTTATGAAAAGTTTCATGCATGCTTGACCCCTCCTTTTTCTTTATGCCTTAAACACAACAGTAGACTGGTGCTCCAGAGATTGAATAATCTTTCAGTGCAATAGTACCTTCTCACTTGCCTTTTTAAAGTACCCACTCCTTTCCAGTTTTATTGTGTGACTTCCAGTTGTGTTGCTCATAAACTCTTGCACTGTACTTTGTTCACCCCTGTGAGATATTCATAGCCATTTCTCATCTTCTCTGTTGCTCTCCTCTTGCATGGTATATATGTTGTGATCAGTCATTTTCTATTCATATGACTTTTGATAAAAACCCTGCACTGTTGTAGTTCCCCATTTGCCTCCCCCGTCAGTGTTATTTCTGAGGTTTAGCCTCCAGAAAGAGACACCAATGCTCCCAGTACTGAGCCCTGCGTTGCCAAATTGACCACTCTCCTCTCACTGGAGTATGCTAAAGAACACCCTATGTTGGCTTTCTACTAATATGTTAGTTTCCAAATTGATCAGTTCAAATAGTACCCCATGGCTATTCAGTGACTTCATCAGTGTCCTGTATGGACCAGGTTCAAAGCCTTGCAAATATAAGGAGAGGTCAAATGCAGCTCTATACTTAAATCCATTTACATGGTCTCACAGTAGAAGATAAAAGATTCATAAGGAACCACCATTGACCCCTGTTGGTCTTGTAGTCAGTTAATTTCAGCTTGCCTAAAGTGATCTGTAGTCATTCTTCATGTGCTAGAACCTTGCTGCATTTGTGCCTACAGTGTCTTTCAGTTGGTTTTGCTGAACATAGTGGTCTGTACGAGGTGTGCCCTGTGTTTCAACATCTGCTACAGTTTAGTACTCTGGTGGTCCTGCCCTGCTGCTGTCATTGTTGTGTGCCAGTTTACCACTGTAGCACTGAAAGTCATGGGTCCAGAGGGTGAAGATGTGTGAGTGTGTCTGTGTGTGTGTATATGTGTGTGTGTGTGTGTGTGTATATGCTGGCAGTATGTAACTTAATGATAGTGTACTGCAAAAAGATATGCTGTTGCCTAGGTCAGGTAGGCAGTTTCTGTATAGTTTAATTGCACAGTAGACATGCATGGTTCATAATCATATCCTGTTTGTGACATGCAAAGTGCTGATTATCAAACAGGAAAAAGTGGATTAGGTATGATTAAATGTCAAGGTCATCAAACCATACATAACATTTTATGTTTTATTTGTGTTTTTTTGATTGTGTTGCAGGAAGCCAGGGTTTCACAGCACCCAAAGGTACAGTGCTGAAGACCAGAGGACGTAAAATCAATTGTGTGCCACCTCAGTAAGCCACCACCATATATCCTTCTGGCATATCAATGAAATCCATCCTTTAATGCAGCTCACTCTGATCATTGAACACCTACATGTCAACAGTAACAAGAATCACAGAAGTATAGATTTGTCTTGCAAAAATAGACCGCTTTTTACACTCAGTACTCATACATTACCATGGCCAGTCTGCCTCCGCACACCCTAAGTTGTGTCTGATTCATCTTATTCTATCATGTCTATGCCATGCATGATTCAAAGCCATTACTATTTTGGCTTCCATGGGTGCTGCTGGCAGTCTGTTATATACATCTACTACTGTATCACTGCTGTACTACTCATTCACATCCATCTTAAACTTCCACTCCTACAGCTTCATTGTATGCAGTAGGTGATGATGGTCTTTGTTGTTTGAGTGAGACATCCCACCTATACCATGTTCACTACTGTAAACCACTTGACGGGATCTGTCATGATAGGATCTGTCATGACCCCCGCCACTGTCCTCTAATAGAGAGAGTGTGTGTGTAGAGCGCATTCTGTCTTGGTTCATATTTTTGGAAAACCCCTGCGCCATTTTGTTTGCCCTCCTGGCCAAACACCATGTATGGACAGTGTAAAGTGCAGCCTCCAGAACTAGACGGAATGCTCCAAGTATGGTGTCTTATACAGCATCAACAATACCTCTCTTTTTAAGAAGGAGATACCTCTCTCTATACACCACATTCCATTGTCCCTGTCCACTGCTTTGTTGCTCTGCCTTGCCATTTAGATTTCACTTTCCTAGTGACACGTAAATGCCTACCTGAATCCTATATGAAGCTACTTTGCTCCTATGCCATAGAAGGTATGGTGATTGCTTGGGTAGTCTTTTCCAAGCTGGCAGCAACAGCATAAAATTCAAAGAGTAAGCAGTTATATGTAAATCATTCTGCCAACAGATGTGTTGTGCGGAAAGGCATTCAGTGGTTTAAAACAAAGATGGTACATGGCGAGGATTTTGCAGAATTAGGGATGGGAGGTGGGGAGTTCCAGCAGGATACATCCACACATGGACCAGTTATCAGGCAGATTGCCTCTGCTGGAATGATAAATGAACCTTTCAATTTATTTCTAGTATGTTTCTATGTATGGGCACAAAAATGGAACATAGCAGCTGATGGCAAATAAGGACATCCAGGCCCATCCATTTATTTTTTTAATTTTTTCCCCCGAACTAAAAAATAATTTGAGTTGCAGCTGACTTGATACATGGGGATCACCTCCAGTTTGGAACTGCTCATGTTCCTATGTGTGTATCACATGCTAGCTGAAATTCCACATCCCACTGTGCCACCAACACATCCACTGTGAGGCTGTTTCATGATGCTACCACCCTTTCTAATGAAAAAGCATGTTGTCACATTAACTCTTAGTCTGCCACCTTCCAGTTTCATGTCATGCCTGCTTGTTCCACAGTATTGTTTCATGACAGATTCTTCCTCCTGTATGTTTATTCACCTTAGGGTACTTGAAGATGCAATCGTGTCACCCATTTCCCTAATCTCCTGCAAGGTTAATATATTCAGTTCCTCCAATCTCTCCATGTATGTTCTCTGGCGTAGGACCTACATTATTTTTGTTGCACTTCTTGTACAGCTTCTACTGTCTACTATTTATGTCCTTTAAAAGATGAGGCAGATATAAGTGGACACAGTACTCCAAATGAGCACTCAACAATACCTGTACAGTGGCCTCGCCATTCTGTCAGTGCTACTCTACCTATGCACCCCATCATTGCACTGGCTCTCCCAAAAGCCTTTTACATTATTAGGTTACATTTATGTTATCAGATTTAATCACCCAGACATGATTTACAGCTGGAAGGTGTGAAGAATTGTGTGCAATGAAGAAAAGGTGACTCATCTGGCAAAGCTGCATTTATGTTCACCCCCTCCCATCCACTAGTGTTTATATGCACAATAACATCTCAGCAGGTGGGTTTCAAGTGTGTTTATGTCTAGATAATGTGATGCTTGGGAGAATAAGGGTTAGGAGAGAATAATGTTGAACAGTAGTTAACAATTGATTTTGAGACAGTAACAGAAGGGTTGGAGTTTTGATTTATATTAGGTTGTCTGAACCTCTTTATGTACAAAATGTATGTTGACATAGGATTGCGTTCATATGTCAACGGACTTTCAAGGTGCCTTGCAGTCTGTGACATCCCTTTGTAGGATAGGGTCATTGTCACAGAGAGATGTGGCACTAGATTTATTTTTGGCCACAGGCACAACATTGCGTCAATCTGGCATGAGTGATTTGACTGGGGTGGTGGTTTGCACATTTTTCATCTATGGAATGGGATGTTCGTTCTTCATTGTTTTACAGATTTAAAAAACCTCAAGAAAATCAATAAAGCTGTACAAATAGTAGTTCAACAAGCAGTGGCAGAAGCATTTTTTAGTAGGAACAAACAAAATGTGGCAGCACCAACACATGCAGCAAACTATCAAGAAGTGTCGAAATGGCCTGAGCTATTTCAAAAGCGGAACACTGTGCTCAAGGAGCAGCAGCCACAATCACAGGAGCAGCATGCACAGGCAACACAGCAGACATGTCAACAAGAATGGCATTTAACATATCAGGAAGCACTAGTCCAGAAGTCAACAGAAAAAATATACATCTGTCATTAGCAGAAGATGCAAGTAATGAAAGTTGAGAAGCATTGTTTCATCATGACAAATACAACACAAGTTCTCCATCATGTTCTGGGTATTTCTCAAGTCTTCTATACTGGAATGATGACTGCTCTGAATGTATCTTAAAAGAACAAGAAATCAAACATTTAAGAAGAGAAAACAGCAACTTAAAATGCAGATTGAACAGATGACTGATGCAGCCACTGTAAAGGGGCAAGATAAGTAAATACCAATGAATGTGTTTATATGTATCAGAGAAAGATGTTAGTGGAGCCACAGAAATGTGGATTGAAAGAGTTACAAGCAACCAGCAGACAGAGTGGTTGTTCAACAGTTGGTGATACAGGCAACATGAGTTCACAATCAAACTGGGGCCACTGAAGTGCTGGCGCGGGGGCAGTAGTGTCCAAAGGCCTGCTCTCCTCTTCTGCAGGCCAGTGTTATACTGCTGACTGCACCCCTAGACCATAGTGGTGAGCTGGGGGAGGTATAAGAAAATCCTGGTATGGCCTGGGTTGAGGGGCATGCAGATGACAAAGTCTCCCTGGGGGTGCACAGGGCAGGGTAGTGACATGCTGTCATTATATACCATGCACCTCAGAGGGAACCAGCCTACCAGGAACAACCATGTGTGCATCAGGAAGTTGTGGCTAAGCCACTGTAGCAGTAGCTAGGCACTGGCTTGACCATGGGGTAATCTCATGGAGTTGATCTCCCACAGTGGGGTGTGCTCCATTGTCTGTGGACCAGTGGTGGGTGAACCATTTGTTGGGTAGCATGAACAATACATTCAAAACAGCTGTACTTGATGAGTTTAACGATGTAAGAGAGGTAGATATGGGATGGTGTTGTGACACTGTGTAAATTTAGTAACATCTGATCATTTGAAATGTGAGTGTTTTGCAGTCACTCACCAGCATGGTGCCAGTAGTACCACATGTAATGCCCACAACCTGAGTTCACTAGCAACTTTTGCTTGTTAGAGGCATGATCACATGGGGGAGGATGTAGTATTTGGAGGATCACTTTCTTCCTCGGGCAGAATTGCAGAGCCCTAGGGCACTTTGGACTACTATAGAGTGAGCAGTGAGCAGACAGATGCTGAACCACAGTGATCAGGTGCACAGATCATGTGCCCTGGTATCATTGTATCATGCACCCCTAGCGGGAATGTAAATATAAAATTACTTGGAGGCAAGATGATGCAAGGACCCTTACAGGCCCTGCACCTGCTAACTGAGCTTGCCTGTACAACTACTAGATCCAGTTCAGAGTGGTAGATGGGGGAACTGTCTACCCAGCCCTGTTGGTGGGCTAGCACATGTGGTAGTGGCCCATGGTAAGTTCAGATAGACATCAGGGTGATATTGCTGGGGGGTTACAGTGGATGGTGTTTTTCTAAAGTGTTGGGAAAAATGGCAACAAAATGTGTGTGTCGTGGTACTGGGGGAACGTTTTCTTAGTTAGTCTTAAAAATCTTACATCCCATAAGCAGTAAGTAATTTTGAAAAACTGAGTAAAAACATAGAGCTGGATTTTCGAATGTCCTAGGTTATTGTTGCAAGCCAAAGTGTGCTGAATATATGACACTTTGGGCTTGCAGAAATCTAACAGGATTCGATATTTAATGCAGCATTTGCCACAAGTCTGACCATGTTTTCTGGTGTAACTTGTGGCAATCCTGGTGACAAGTTTTACAGAGCTTCTGTCAGATATTTGTTGCAAGGTGACTTAATTTGTGAACACTGTCAAAACTGTACCAAAGATTGTAAAATATGTTGCACTTGCAACAAAGAGCTTGGTGCAGTGCTGGCTGCAGGTCCAGCATCTTTTTTTTAAATCTTGCCCATCTACTTATTTGAACATCTTTGGCAATTCAGCTAAAACTTAGACTACAAGTCACTTACTTACATCTTCTATATTTCTGGGGACACATAAGTATATGCGCACACTACACTCTTGTAAATGAAAATGTAACTTGTGCAGTACCGGCTAGTGCATTACATAAGACTAAGGTACTTCTTGGAGTTCCCGGTTTTATGTTGCTTGTTGTTAAAGCTGGCAGCACAACCAGAGTGCTATTTCAAGCCACTGTCATTCAAATCCAAGCTTAGGGACGTGTTAATATCTTCTGTTTGTGTTCACCTACATGTACATACCATGCAATTCTGAAGCAAACTATAAAGAACATTTCAGAAGTCATACATATGAGCACAGATGGTTTGACTGACAAAAGGCCTTTCATAGCTATGTTGGAGTGCAAGTGCATTGGGGCATTAGATATTGTTAAAACCAGGGGTTCAGTTAATTTAATTTCAGTGAAAGTCTGAAACTTCCATGATTTAATATCTGGAATTCAGTCCAATGTTTTTGAAATCAAAATACTTCAAAAATCACACCTTTGGAAGTCGATATTCTAGGAAGCACCAATTTATGGATGCTAATATAGTATATTAGTGGTACAATACAATTTCTTTAAGAAAAATCCATCATTTCCAATTTCCATGCCTGCTGTTTTGGAAGTCATCTAATTTTTGGTTTTACATCTGGAAGTCAGTGACTTCTTCAATTTTCATATTGGAAGTTTTATGCTCCCAAAATTGAGTTAACTGAAGCCATTGGTAAAACTAATTAGGGTCATTTATAAACGCTTCAAGTTCACCAATGTGTTTATATGGAATTCAGTGATGCATGTCATTATAGGATTTGTGTATAAGAATGTGTACATGTTCTCACCTGGATATTTTTTAACTTTGAATGTTTACAGTACATGAATCCAAAGCTGAGGACTTTCATAAGAAGGAAAGACTAGAAAACAGCTAAAAAGACCAGAGATATGGGTAAGTAAATTCTCTTATGTGTGAGTTACATTGGGTGCTTTGAACAGTGATTTGTATGGTATATTTTATATCACACATTAGGTATCTTTATGTGTAAACCTTTCTTGCATTTGCCAATTTATGAACCAGTATGCTATGTTGGTGCATGGAAATATTTTTTCTTGCCTACAATCTCACCTGGTTTGACCCCTTTTTTTCCTCCGGTGAATCCACCAGCACAGTTATGTGCTGTCTCTGGGACTTAACGTAAGGATCCACCAATTCCTCCACAGATTCCACTCATGGCTGTGCCATAGGGAGTTTCTGAAGCCTGCTTGATTTGGTGGTCATGTGCCCAGTAGTTGGAGTGTGTAGTCAGCAAGGTGAGACATGGCTTCATCGTGCTGCCTGTGATATTGGCATTCCTCTTTCCTGGCACATGAACACTCTGTAAAGCTAATGAACTGATACTCCTTGAATGTGCTGATATGTTCTCTTGGTAGTATCCACACTTGGAAGTGCTGCACCTAAAAGCAGCAACATCAGTGGTCCCCTAGGTGATGCTGTTGTGCTGGAGCTAGCTGTTCTCCCTCATCAGATGAGTATTGCATCCAGTAGGACACCCCCCCCCCACCACCACCACCAAATAGTCAAGCTTTGTTTCCAAACATGGATGGCCAGTGCTTTTGCTGGTGAGGCATGGATGACTCTTCTTTCTGAGGCACTGTGATGTTAGTGCATTACATCATTGTGGGTGGACCATGGCTTGTGAATGTTTCCATGTGGTCCTAGCACAACAAGTATACTTCCAAAGGTGTGGCACTGAAAAGTTTCTCTCAAAAATCCACTATTCCTGCAAATGCAGAACTTATCTTTTCTAACCTGCTCCATGGATTGATCATAATGTATTTCATTTTGAAACTGAAATTATTATAATTCTAAATGTCAATTGACATGTGTTTCATAAAATTGTAATTGACTTGGAAACTGTGCCAAAGGATTTGAGAGACTGGCACATGGATTTAAAGTGCCTGTACCATGGTTTCAGTATTCATGTAGTCACATTCATAGGAAGAAGGGAAGGTTCATCCATGTGAAAAGACTGATCAAAGTGTTCATGGAGCAATAGGAATATGGCATTCATGGTGGAATCAATATTTTCAAGGGTACAAAATGGGAGCCTGTAATTGATGCTATGGAGTGTAAGTAATTTATTTGAAGTAATTATTTGATTGATGAAAAGTATGTAATTATGTAACACATCAACCAATAGCTTTTTGAAAATAAAAAACAATACTTCGAGATGAATTGCAATTGTTAAGCAGAATGTGTTTACAATTTGTGCTTGTGACACCAGCAAATATTGTTGTGACAAAACAGTAAACAGTTAACATTAACAGTGATTCTTGATTTCAATGCTCTTCTTTGGCATACTAATGTTGGCACACCACACTGCCAGTTGAGTGACTTGTGGTTTACTTGGAGATGGACGTCAGTAAGAGAGAGAAACTACAGTAATATAGTGTTGTGATAAAATTCATCATTCAGTTCTGACTTTTAATTCACCAAAATACTTGTTACAAACAGAAAAAAATATCTAAGCTTTTGGACCAACCATGTCCTTCCTCAGAGACTTATGACAATTATTCAGAGAGTCACTATCTATTACCAGCAAGATCATACATAAAAAAAATAAAAATAAAATAATCCTCAGGGTTTAGAAGTATCCATTTCTGAAGTTCATAGATTTAAATGGAATGAATAGCAGCCATTTAGCTTAATATTAGTGAGAATCTTTTCAATTTCATACCCATAGGTGGGAATAGAGATACTATTTATTCTATTTCAGTTGTGCTTTTTTTGAATGGGGTACTTCTAAGCAATGGGAATATTGTCCTTCTTTTTTGGTTATGTATGATCTGGGTGTTAATAAATTGTGACTCTCTGAACAATTGTCATAAGTCACCAAGTAGGGATGTGGTTGGTCTGAAAGCTTAGACATTGTTTTCTTTTTGTAACATCTATGTTGGTCCAATAAAAGGTATTAAACCATTTGCTACTCAATCTGTTCTGACAAGTACCAATACAGCACATAATCTATTTCTGTATGACATTCAGTTCCTAAGAATAAATACTATGTTAACTGTTTTGTTAACCATTTCCTTCTGTACAGTCCAATCAGACCCTTCAATGAAGTTGTGGTACACTGAAAAATTAATTAGCAGTGTCATGTATGAAAGTGCTCACTCACATTTAGTCAGGCTTCATCCTGCAGCAAGGCGGGCATTACATGCTTTTATCCTTCTGCTTACACATAGAGCAATAATGTATTGGCTGCACTGTGCCTCTGCTGAGGTGTCCACTGATGTATCAATGGGAGAGTCAGCTTCCTTGTCTTAGCGGCAAGCTGACACTGCAGATCCCTCAGTTGCAGGCAATGAGTGACACCATGTCCCCCTCCACAAGGAAGGATAGCTTTCTTCGAGCTGCTGAATCTGACCTCACTTGATTACACCCTAAGTGAATCATCACTTTCCAAACATAGGTAAATGGCATGGCAGGAGGTGAGGCACACAGCAGCTCTGACCACCATGACACCAAGCAGGATGGATTTTTACTTTTAAAAGAACTTTTACTGTCAAAAGTTTCACTACATTTTCAATTGCACCATTTCTTGTTCTGGGTAGTACCAACTGTTGATCATACTTGATCTTCAGATAGGCACAATTTTTTTTAAAGAAATCATTGCATTAATTATTATAAAACATAACAGATCATGCACTTATTATTGTAAAACATAAAACATACACATGTGTGTGTCAGGTTCTATTACACCATCTCAGTATAAGACCACATAAATCTTTTGAGTTTCATATTCAAGGCTTATGGATCATCAAACACCTTTGGTGTGTAAGAAAAAGAGCCAAAAAAAAAAATTACTAAATGCACTCTTCTATGCATTATTCTTTGTCCCATACCTTATGCGTATAGTGCATAATGCAGACAGACACCCAAACATCACAGACATTTTACAAGACTTACCTCTAGCCACCCATAGATTTACCCCTATGGAGGTGGTCACATGGTATACACCAGTATCCCAGAAAATAGTGCCTCCAGTGGGATGTGACTTCTTTTGAATGGTGCATAGCAGTGTTTTTCAAAGTGTTCAACCATTGTCATTTGGAACCACTAACATAAATATCCAAGTGGACAGCTGACAAAACAAAGCCAGGGTAATGTAACAATTCTAAAATTGTGCAGTTAATGCTCATTAATGCAATGTTAGGCAAAAGGTGGTATTTCTTAAGCAAGGTTCATGCAGGCCATCAAACCAGACCAGATAGTTTTGTAATAGTTGTTCAGGCCTTCGTCCACTAAGTACACAAGCCATGCTGTTTAATTTAAAAAAAAAACATGTTGACAGTCACAAACAGTGGAGCAATGAAGACATAGAGAGACATTTTTAATTTATAATTCTAACCCAAGTGAATACACATTAAATTAATATAAGATTGTAATTATGATTATCTGTCATTGTAGGTTTTGCCTGCTCAGAGATGACTGTAACCAAAGAAGAGTTTACAAGAGCATTTAATGAAACAGCAGCAACAGGAAATAAAATTATGAAACTTCTAAAACAAACTGTAAAGATACCATAGGAAATGTCTTCGATGATAAATGCACCACTGTTTTGGATGACTGGTTTTGATTTAATTTTGTTTGAAAAAAAATACAACATGATTATAAAAATGCACTGGGTTGAGGAGATGACAGTGTTTGTTATTAAAAAACAATGGAACATTTTGTTTTAGGATACCTTTGTATGGGTACTGTGTTTGTAGGATGATAGAAGTAAAATCGGAAGTGCATACATTTTCATTTTAATTATAAAGAGATGTTTCACCAATAAAGACAGCATTCTGTGATGCAAAGCTGTGGATAACTTTTTTTTTCTTATCAAAAGCATGAAGGTAGGTCTGTGAGTCTGGGAAAAGGTCAGTGTTGCTGCTGTGGTGTTTGCAGCCTTAAAGTAAGAAGCAGCAAAATAGAAACATCAAATCCAGAGGGAGAGAGAGTACAATTATTGAATTTAGATGAAATACATAGAATTGTAATTACAGAAAGATGGATAAAATTGAATCCTGACAACAAGGTGCACAGTTCACTTTTGGAGCTTGGTCAGGGTGTGAAGAGTGAGTCATGGGGAACCTGGCATGTTGTGAACAAGGGTGAATATACAGTATTTTACAAAACAGTACTGCAATTTAAGATTGTCCAACTTTCAAAATCAGAAATGAGTACTATATTGATTAAATTAGCAAATTTGAACATACTTCTATAATACATATTGCTATTCTTTAGCATAGTTGGATGTTAATGATAAAAATCTACAGCAATTAATTTGCTTGGAGTGTGGATGATGATTGATATATGTGCTTATCTGTCAGTTTATAGGTGCACTGTACAACTCACAAATTCAAAGACTGAAAATTGGTGTTAAGGCATGCAGTACGCATAAGGCAATGATTTGCTAGGAAAGAGTTTATACTTGATTAAGAAATGTTTTTTTTTTTGGGGGGGTGTTTTGTGACCACTATATGTGAAAGGCATTCTCATCATAGTGTGCAAAAATTCTGAACAAAATTGAGAAAGATACTTGTAAATTAACAATGCAGTGTATATTAGATGCATCAGGGGTTGAAATAAAGAAGCCATGAACCAGAAATACTGTAGCACCTGGGTATCGGCAGTAATCTTGCTGACCAGGAGCTCTTTTGGTGAATCCATGAGCTGACATTTAAGTACATATGAAAGGAGGCAGTGCGATCTATTTGAAGGTTGGGGAGATCTTAGGATGAGGGTTCTGGTGGTTACTATTACAGCAGGAGGCGCTCATTTCCAAAATAGAAGTGCAAATTAGTGACTAATGCCACCTTATTTTAACCCCTGGTGGTGTTTTTTCATGCTTGCAAATGTTTCACAGTTTCTTCCATTATAATCCAAATAAAAAGTGTTATCTAAACAGATTGGTGAAGGCCTGTACAAACTAGGACCTGTAAAATAAATTATGTTCAAATGGTTGATAAGGTTTGTGTCCAGACTGGAGCATAGTACAAAAATGTAAACCATGCTTCGAAGAAGAAAAGATCTGTTTTTTGAATATGGTTACCTTGGCCATTGTTTATTTCTTTAACAATGCGGTTTCTGTTACCATATATATATATATATATATATATATATATATATATATATATATATATATTATGCAAAAACTTAATTAATGCATCAGTTAGGGTTCTTCTACAGTGAAAAAGTGAGAAATTCGGAGGTTAGGTTGAAAGTCCCCTTGGACCCCCCAGCCCCCCAACTGTCATCGGGGTGAGCATTGGGGTCATCAGCCCTAACTCTCACCCCATCACACGTGTAAAGAAGCAGAGGTATAGGAGAATGGGGTGAGAGTTATGACAGATGGCCCCAATTCTCACCCCGATGCCAGATGGGGGTGTGCTGGGGGCTCCAAGGGGGGCTTTCAACCCTTACCCCAAATTTCCTCACTTTTTTCGCTGCAGAAGAACCCTAACTGATGCATTAATGAAGTTTTTTTGCATAGAATTTCCTTACTTTTTAAGAAAGAATAGAAAAGTAGAAAGTTGTGCAAGTTGCTAAGGGCCATGTGCTCCCACCAACTTGTAAGTGTCAGGCCTCATTACATGCCCAATGACTAAAAAAATACTTTCACAACAGCAAGGCCAGCCACCAAGCAAATGTTAATGTAGTAGAATGATAGAAAACACTGTCCACAAAACATAAACTGAACCACACAATATGTCTATAAAAATATATTGTCCGACATGTAAACACCTCTATTAACATCTACAGGACATGCTGTCAACACCCTCTACATTTCAAGTAAAACTACTAAACCATGTCCAAGATGTGACATATCAAAATGTGAAATTTTCATTCGTCAGAGTGGCACAGTTCCACACTTGTTGACATTTAACACACACAATGACTGAAAACTACATCCATGACACTAAGAGTAGGTATCCTATCAATTTCAAGCCACCACCACAAGCAAAGCACTGTCCGCAGAACATAAACTGCACCACACCATATCTGCACAAAAAAAAATAGTTTTCTGATACTCAAACACTATAATTTTCATCCACATGACATGCTGTCAACACCCTTTAAATTTCAAGTGAAGAAACCAAACCGTGTCCGAGATTTAACATTTTACCGTATGAGATTTTCATTTGTCAGACTGGCACAGTTCTGCACCTGTTGACATTTAACACACACACAACAACTGAAAACTACATCCATGACACTAAGGCTAGGTACCCTATCAATTTCAAGCCACCACCACAAGCAAAACACTGTCCGCAACACGTAAATTGCGTCACACAATATATCTGCAAAAAAAAATGTCTCCAACACATAAACAACATAATTCACATCTACAGGACATGCCGTAAACACCCTCCAAATTTCAAGTAAAAAGACCAAACTGTTCCCAAGATATTCAATATGAAAGATTACTAAAATTCCCCTATTACATTATAAAAAATCTGGCCATCTTGTCCCTCCCTCGCAATCAAAGATGGCAATCAAAGAATCTCACAATCACAGAATTTGCAGGCTCATTATGAAGAATTTGCAGGTTCACAAACAAAGAATTAAAAATATTATAAATCAAAAAATTAAAGAAATTATGGTATACTACCATCACAGTTCAACAGAGCAAAGCCCCCTGAGTAAAACCCATCCTCATTTGACTTCCTAGAACACCCCATGGCTGAGAAAATAGATTTTTAAATTGAGCCATCTCGTCCCTCGCTCACGATCATGATCAAAGAATCTCACAATCAAAGAATTTGCAGGCTCATGATCAAAGAATTTACAGGCTCATGAACAAAGAATTAAAAATATTATAAATAAAAAAATTGAAGGAATTTTGGTAAACCGCCATCATGGTTTGACAGAACAAAGCCCCTTGAATAAAACCCACCCTCATTTGACTTCCTAGGACATCCCTGGGCTGAGAAAATTGATTTTTAATTTGAGCCATCTTGTCCCTCTCTCATGATGCACGATCGCGATCAAAAAATCTCACGATCAAAGAATTTTCAGGCTCATGATCAAAGAATGTGCAGGCTCATGAACAAATAATTAAAAATGGTGAAACGCAAATTATTGACTGATTTTAACTGAACCAATGGCATGTCTTGATAGAATGGACCCTCCTGAACAAAACCTATCCTCATGTGTGTCCGTAGCCCACCCCTGAGCCAAGATATTAGTGTTTTTAGGTTGCGATGCAAAATCGCAATCAAAGAATCTCACAATCAAAGAATTTGCAGGCTCACGACCAAAGATCGTTAGCAAGCTGCAAATTAAGATTTTAAAAGCTAATAACTCTATTTTTTGACTGATTTGGATGAAACCAAAGGCATGACTCAATAGAGCAGAGCACCCTGAGTAAAACCCACTGAAGTTTTACATCAGAAGTGACCCCTGAGCCGAGATATTTGTGTTTTTCCAATCAAAAAATAAAAAAGCAAAATAGCGGACCTCGCAATCAAAGAATTTTGAAAATCCTCGGGGACAAAGATTCTTGAACTGTGAACCTCAAATTCTTTGATCGCCAGGTGGAACGAGATGGCCAGAACCCCCAATCTTTGATCGCAAGATATACATATAAATTTTCCCATAGACTTATAATGGGAACTTAAAAGTGCCATAACTTTTGAATGCCTTAATATTTTTTCGCCAAACAAAATGTGGCATGTTCAGCCACCAAAGCTCTTTCAAATTAGCCATCTTGCAGAGTGGCACACCACACAATGGCCATGCACGGCCACATTAAGAATGTCAAAAAGTGCCTCCAAAAATGGATAATTTTGCATTTTTTAGCGCTTTCGTACACGAAGACCAGCACTCAGACAGAAATGAAATTTGGCAAATCAAGAGATCCAGTGCAACCCAACACCTGTACGCAATTTCAGGCAAATCCATTGAATGGGTCCAACGTTATTAACGTCCAAACTTATGACTTTAGTATGTAACTGGCCACTCAACCCTAACTTTAGTGGCGTTACCGCGCCACTATAACATATATATATATATATATATATATATATATATATATATATGACAAATAACCTCTGTGCACAAGCATTGAGGCAGTGGTTACCCCAAAGTGCATTTGGACAGGAAGCCAAGTTGCAAAGAAATACAAAATCACACATGGCCCCACAATGCAAAGCATCATGGGTTGCATATGCAAATCACCACAGAATATTATGCTGGTTCAACTTTAAGCAGAAATGCATGGTGCTGAAAGGCCTCTCACACAGTTTGCAAAGGGTGCCAACAGATGACATAGATACGTGTTTCATCCTACCAAGACTCATCAGTATGCCTAGTCTGTTTGACACCCTAGTGGAATGAATCAGCCACCCTAAGATTATATGTATATATATTATTTTATTTAGTTTTTGTTGACCGGGTCAGTGCACTAGACAAATCCTGCCTATTTTCAGGCATGACCCAGGGGAGGGGGATACAGATGAATGCCAACTGACCTTGACAAGATTAAGCTGTTAGTGGTATTTTTAGTGAATGAGGGAAATTTGTCCAGGACAACAGGGAAATTCCCTTACTGCTTGGCCAGTAGGGGGACTTTCTGTTGTTGGATCACAGGTCAGTCGGGAACCTGCATGGAATGTGTGGAGCAGTTGGAGCAGCCGAGGGCTGCAAACTGGCTGGTGACTAGGTTAAACCTAACAGAGAATGAAATGGAGCAAATTGGAGTGGAAGAGAAAGAATTGTTTTTTTCAGCAGAGGATTTGACTATCTTATCGACAGATTTAAGTGTCTCTGAGTCGACAGTAATTTTACCAGAGGTGAGACAGCTTAATAAAAAATTGGCATCTTTATGTTTTGAACAGTGGACGGTATCGGAACAATTGAAGGCCTTAGGCGTTAAGAAACAGTACATCTTACGGGTTAAGCGAGGAATTGGAAAGTGAGCAGGCTAGGTAACGTGAATCAAATTCAGTCCTCGATGGTGGGCTGTACCTCCAGTAGAGCAGATGATGGCAATATTGTTCTGGAAAAGGAGAAAAGTGGCTGGCAGTTCTGTGGGGTAACTTCCAGTGCCATGAGCCGGCGGCAAAGATGGAGAACAGAACTCGTTGGCAGGAGCAGGGTTACAAGGACGTCTTGGTAGAAGAGGAAGTGCGGAAGATGAATGGCTTTCGAGAGGTACAGAGGACTCCAGTACAGAATTCATTGGGATTTACCTTTCGGGCTACAATGAGCATTGTGAGTGAGAGTGCTGAGCCAGGGAAACGCTGCATCTTTCAAACGGTACCAGAATGCAATTCGGTGTTACGGAATTTTTATTTTCAAAGTGACATTTGGATAACGTAGGAGAAGAGGGGAAGGAAAAGAGAATGGCATTGAACTTTGCAAAACGCCATTTGATGCTGCCTACTGTGGGGATAGATGGAACTTTGGTTGAAAATCAGCAGGGAGGGGGAAAGACAGTTCCAGACACTGCTAGTATTGCACCTATTACTGCTGACATCTGGTCCCCACAGAAAGCTCTAAGTGAAACTGGCTGGACCTTGGATTGTGGATCTTGGAAGCCCATGCCTGATTGGGACCCGAAATTGAATTTCTCCCAAAATGAACCAACCTGGAAACCCAAGTCACAGGACGCTGGTGGTTCATGGGGGGGGGGGAGAGTGGGTAAGTGGGAACAAGGAGGCTGCTCCTATGGTGAGTTCAACCCCTGGAAGGCAGGAACTCTCAGTACCTGTGGCCCAGGCACAAGGGGAGGCACAGGACCAGAGGGAGACAACGGGGGAAAAGCCCTTGATGTCAGAATTATTTTCTAAAATTAAACAAGATGTTGCACCTTGCAGGAATGCGGTGCATATTCAATATAAAGGAGGTTTGGAGATTAGACCTGATAGACAGTATGTGGGTAAATGTTTATTGAAGGATTCTTTACATTTCTCTCCTAGAGAAGTGTTTGCATTTATCAATATTTCGGGAGAGGACAACTTTGATGTTAGTTTTCGTTCTGCTTATGCTCTTGACATGTTTTGGGAAAGATATACTCAGGTTAAATTTTCCCCCTTATGGACTCCCTTTCTAGTGATACCTTTAATGAAACCTTTAATTAAGTATGTCACTGTCATGTTTAGAAATGAAGGGGTTCATATCGATGATATCACTTACTGGCTAGGCCAAAAACGTGAAATTCAGAGTGCCCCTGAAGCAATTCTGGATTCGGAACAATTTTGGACAGGGGGTTGGTGTTTTAAAGTGAAACTGAGACAAACGGAGGCAGGTATTGAGCACATCCCAAATTCCTTTTTATTAGGGAGGGATAGAGGGGTGTGTTTTTATGCGGGACAACCATGAGCATGTTATAAATGTGGGGCTAGGACTCATTTATCAAGCTCTTGTGACAAACCAAGATGTGATAACTGTGGTGAAGTAGGGCATATTTCCTTCCAGTGTGCTAACTTCACGAAGTGTGATCTTTGTGATGAGACAGGGTATGTGTTTGCTGATTGTACATGGGCGGCCAAAAATAAAGGTTGTTGTGGTAGCCCAGATTTATTAATACAAAAAGCACAGGATTTGTTGATAGGGACGGCTCCTGTTGGTTCCCCACAGCCAGTAGAAGACTTGCCTTCAGTTGTTGCACTGCGTGGAAAGGGGGCGGAGGTAGCAGAGGTAGCGAGTCATGAACAGGATCCTTTAGAACTGGATCCGGGGGAAGCCTTGACGGTGGAAGGACAGCAGCAACAGGAGACCTTTCGGGCTCCAGTGGTGGCTGCTGTTCGATGATCCTCCAGGAATGTTAAAAGTCTTCCACAGCAGCCAGTCATGGAAGTGGAAACCAGTAACTCCTTTATCTTGTTGACCAGTCAGTGGGGGGAATCAGATATGGATTGCCCAGAGGATGATTCCCAGCTGACGACGGACAGTCCGCCTTCCCCATTATGACTACAGGAGGATTACAAAGGGGAAAAAAAGAAAAGGAGGAAGAAAGACAGGTGATGGGTTAACTGTGACTAGGCATGCTGCAATTTCGGTTAGGTTCGGTGAACGTCCATAGTATATTGAATTATAAGAGATGGCAGATAGTTTATGACTCGATTCATTCTACATGGCTTGATGTCTGCTTAATTCAGGAAACTTGGATGTATACTATGGAACAAGCTAGGTGTTTTCAACGTGAATGGTGCTGGGGCCCGTCTTATTGGTCTTTTGGCCAGCAGTCGGCGGTTGGAATAGGGTTTCTATTCCATTCTTATGACTTTTCTTTAATCAGGTTGATGGATCTGATACCAGGATGGTTGATGATTTTAGATGGTCTGTGGAAATCCAGGTCCAGTCTGTTTATTAACATGTATGGTTCTCAGCTTAAAGCAGAAAGGGTAGCACTCTGTAATATGTTACAACCTTATTTGCTGACATCACTGGAGGTGTTTTTGTGTGGGGATTTTAACTGTGCTTTGTTAGATGCTGGGGCTCCGAAAGGGGGAGTGGGGAAAAAGATTTATTGTGATACTAGAGCCTTTTATAAAATGATACATTCTGCCGGTTTAATTAATGGCAGTAGTAGACAAAGTTCAGGGCCCAAGTTTACGTATAAAGGAATCGGTTTACTTCCACAATTGATTATATTTTTTTATCTAACAACATTCCCTTTACATCTGCAACATGTCCAGTGTCCTTTTCTGACCATCTGATGTTACTTTGCACCATTTCTCCTTCTGCCAGACTGATAAGTCAGAAGGCAAGATGGAAGTTGAATCCTTTATTGCTGAACTCAAAAGGAGTATTGGATAAAATTCATTCATTGCTGATGGCAAGACTGTCGGTAGCAATTTTATATAGCTCTATGGGCAAGTGGTGGAAGGATTCTAAAGACGACATTTGTCGCCTATTAAAACAGCAGGGGAAAGCCAAGGCAAATAATGATTTTCTACACTATTTAAAAGTAAGACAGCAATTGTATTGCTTATTTTCGGTTGCCAATATTTCCACTTTTGATTATGATTCACAAATTAGGATACTGAAAGATCAGCTTTTGAAAGTTCAGTATAATAGGGCTAGTATCCTTAATGCTCAGTTGCGTTACAGGGTCAAGAAGCAGACGGGAGGTGATCCATATGACGCCTTTAAAATTTATACACAATCCACACATTTGAATACACTCCGGAATAAGGTGGGTCTACTGGTACAAGACAAGCAGTCACTTTATTCTATTATTAAACAATTTTTTTTGGCGTATAAACCAGTGAGGCCCCCGAATGCTCAGAACATTTCGGACTTTCTAACCCAGATTGAGGTACCATACCATGGGTTTGGTTCATCAGTGTTGATTCAGCCTATTACGGCACAGGAAATAATTAATGCCATTAAAAAACAAAAACAGGAACTTCCCCTGGGATTGATGGTTTGACATCAGATTTATATAAAGCCTTTCCAGTGGAATTTGCCAAATGTTTGGTGTTAGTGTTTAACGCATTTATGAGTACGTCTGATTTTCCAAGTTGGTTTGCAGAAGGGCTGCTGATTTTTTTATATAAATCAGGCAACAAATTTGACTTAAATAACTGGAGACCAATTACTTTACTGAATTCCGATTATAAATTATTTATAAGTATTTTGAATTCTAGATTAAAACAGTTAGCAGTTATAGTGCTTTCCCCATATCAGTTTTGTGGAGTGTCTGGGAAAAACATACATCAGGCTCATATGGTCTTGAGAGACATTGTGGAGTTAGCGGGGGTTCAAAGGATTTCGAGATGCATTGTCTCTGTTGATCAAATGAAGGCTTTTGATAGAGTGTATCAACCTTTTTTATTTGCAACGTTACAAAAGTATGGGGTTCCAGAAGGTTTTATACACATTATAAGATCGATTTATGATTCAGCAATTACACATCCAGTGAAACAACTTGAGATAAGGGAAGGATTTCATGTTCCAACTGGGGTACGGCAAGGTTGCCCTTTAAGTCCCCTGTTATATGCAATCACGATTGACACATTAATTAGATCAATAACACAAAACCCTCGGTGGGAAGGAATAGGTTGGACTGCTGATGTGGATAAGTGATATATACAAGCTTATGCTGATGATTTATGTGTTTTTTTCTCTGATAGTTCACAACCGGCGGTTTTTTTAGACCTCATGGATGGATACGCAGTATTGGCAAATTCCACTATAAACAGGAATAAAAGTAAAGCTGTATTTATTGGAATGGATGGTATACCTGAATTGATAGTGCAAGCTCTTCGTCTTTCTTGTGATCCAATTAAAATCTTAGGATTGTTATATGGACCGAGAAATGTGCCAGATCTTAATTGGATGTCCGTATTGACGTCCATAGAATGGAAGATTAGTATTTGGAAACAATGGAAACTGGATAAAATTAAACGGGTTTCGATTACTAAGAAATTCATTGTTCCAAAGTTATTGTATACAGCACTGATTTTTCCTTTGCCACTACTCTTGGAAACCTTAATATATAGTCTATTCTTTCAGATGTTATGGGGTAGTAGGCTCAATCCGATTAAGCGACATTTTACATACTTGGAAAAACAGAAAGGTGGTCTAGGGATGATAGATCTGGTTGTTTTTTTTCCCACCTTATTTATTTCAACCAACATTAAACTGGGGTGGGGGGGCGTCCATGGGAAGAATTGGATTGTTACACAGACAAGTAATGGGGAGGTATTATACTCTTTGGGTTGGTAGACCCCCAAAACTGATTCCGACATTGTTACTCCCGAAATATTTTGTACCAATTGCAAAAAAATTATTTAAATGGGGGTTGGAGGCACAGGTCATCAAAGTTAGTGCAGGTTGACAGTTGTACAAATCTGTAATGTTTCAATTATATCCTAGTGAGCCAGAGTTTAAGAACTGCCCTATGGGATATGTGGATGTTGTCTTAAGAAAATTAAATAACCCAAGGTTACCTGCTTATATGTGGGAAACCTTATGGCTTATGGTATATGGTCAAATTGGAGTCTGAGGGAATGCCAAACATAAACCAATACAGGAATGGAATTGTCCATTTTTGGAGTGTGTGGCACAAGAGGAAACGGTTGACCACTTTCTTTTTACTTGTTCCTATGCTAGCACCCTGTGGAAATTCTTGGCAGTATGATGGCATATGAAATGGCTAGAATGTATGGATTATGACACATTAGTGTTGGGTCATGCTCCACAATTCCGGTTATTATATCATACGGACACTTTACAGATTTTCTGTAGTGCATTGATATATTACTTGTGGCAAGCTAGGTGTCAATGGGTACTTTATCAAAAACAGATGCCTCATGACACTGTCCAGAGCTTGATCCAGGGGGCTATGTTCAGGATTTATAGTCATGACACAGCATTCTTCTCCTCGAGGAAGGTGAGGGAATGGTGGAAAGGATTTTCAAAATTTATTAAATATAAATAAGACCTTTTGTTTACAAAGGGATGGTGGGATATATGAAAAGTGCTTGTTGTTTTACTTTGGGATTTCCTTTTGTACTTATTTAGGATAATTCCATACTGTTTTTTCCCACCTCTCCTTTTGTTGTTTAGGAATAACTTGTTACTGGGTTTATTAAGATTTTTTTTGATCATTCAGTTTTTTATACTGTATAGTTTTTGAAGGAAGAAAGTATTATTGTTAGTATTATTATTTCTGTAAGATAGTAAGATAGCTTAATACTTCCTTTGGAAATACTTTAGTGAATGTATGACAATAATAATTGTTTGATTTAATTTGTTTCTGTTTTATGGTGTGAAGTAACACTATTGATAATTATTGGTTTCTCAATTACTGTGTGTATATGTTTTGTGAAGTGCGGTTAGCACGATATGTACTTTTGATTTTTGATGTTATTTTGATGTTACTTTAATAAAATATTCCCCTACTCTTTTCAATAAGTGCCATGGGATCTTCAAAATCCACCTGAACTGCCACCAATCCAGGCAGATGGGACCTTGGTTTAACATCTCATCCAAAACACGACGCCTCAGAAGTGCAGCACCCCTCTCATGGTGCACTACAGTATCAGTACTGGGATATTAACACAAGTGCCAGATGTGGAAACTGAACCCACAGCCCTCTGATCTCCCGGCCTCAGAGGCGAGTGTGCTATCTACTGAACCACTGACACTGCTATATATATATATATATATTAGGCAAAAAACTCTGTTTAATGCATTAGTTAGGGTTGTTCCACAGTGACAAAAGTGAGGAAATTTGCTGTTAGGGTTGAAAACCCCTTGGACCCCCACGCACCCCCAACTGGCATTGGGGTGAGCATTAGGATCGTCAGCCTAACTCTCACGCATGACATGTGTAAAGCAGCATAAGTATAGGAGAATGGGGTGGGATTAGAACCCATGATCCCAATGCGCACCCCAATGCCAGTTGGAGGTGGGGGTCAGGGGTTTCAACAACGCAAGTCTCACTATCACTGTGAACAACCTAACAATGCATTAAATGGAGTTTTTTGCCTCTAATTTCCCTTCTTTTTGAGAATGATAACGAGAAATAGTGAATGTAATGCAGCGGCGGGAGCGTGGGGCACAGTAACAGGAACAGCAATGCAAACAGAAGTGCTAACAGTGGTGCACATGGTAACACAAGCGTGAATGAGAACAGAAAGGGTAACGCACATGGTGGCGTAGACGGGCACGGTCTGCCACGTGATGTGTTGTCACATAGTAACATGGTGCCTGCAAACGGAATTGTCAATGGGCATGGTGACACAAAGTGAAACAGAAAGAGAAACAGTACTGTAGACACAAATGGCAAAAAATAACAGAAACGCAAGCACAAATGAAAACGCAAAGGATAACGCACATGGTGGCGCAGACATCAACGGTAAGTGAAATGGTACGGAACTGCAAGCGGAAAGGGCAACAGTAACAGTAATATAAGCGCACAGGCTGGTTTTCCCAAAAACCTACATAGAGAAAGACAGTGAGTACAAATAATGTATGCATAATAATGAGTATCGGAGCAGAAAATGAGAACTTGGAATACTAAATACGTTATATCTCAGGAACCGTACGACGTAGAAAAAAAATTTAAAAGTCGTATGATTTACAACTGTCCTGGCTAATTTTGTACTTAGCCCCCATTAGTTTTTCCGACGAAAAGTCCATATCTCGCACCGTTTCTGAGATACGGGCTCTGAAAGACGCGGCGAACGCCGTAATGTTATCCTATGGGGAAATAGAGAAGTTCGGAGTGCCATAACTTTGTCTCCCTGTAATTTTTTTTACCCAACCACTGAAAGGCACATCTGTGTGCTGTTAGCTGTCTTCCCTTCAAATTTCAGGAAAAAAGACCTAACCGTTATTTTGCAGCAGGGATCCAAAGGATTTCTATAATGCGTCGGGCGCCGTAATGTTATCCTATGGGAAAAAACATCAACTTTGGAGTGCCGTAACTTTGCTGCCGTGTAATATTTTTTCAATACAACACTGAAAGGCACATCTGGGAGATATCAGCTCCGTTCCCTTCAAATTTCATCCCAAAACTCCCAACGGTTCTTTTGCAGCGCAGTGCCAAAGAATCGCTGTCACTTTCCCACAGATGGAAAACTACTGTTGCAATTTGTGAAAGCTTTCGCAAAAAAGTTCGACACTTTCGTGAGCACGAAAGTAATTTGCTAAAGTTCTTTTTCCAGAAATTTTAAAAACATATTTCTGGGGTCTTTTACCACAAAATAAAGACATGGCAAGCATCCTCAGGGTCCGACTAGGTGAATACAAAAAGAATTAGGTTGCTAGAGGGTCCCAAATTTAAATGCCAACCATTTTTCTGATCACCAACTGAAAAAAAATGGCCGATTTGCGAAGGTAACAGGCCCATTTGCGAAAGTAAAAATGCATTTGCGACACTGTTAAACTTTTTTTTAACGTTTCCCATTGACTTATAATGGGAAACTGTTTTTTGAATAACTTTTGAACTGTTTAATATTTTTTCATGAAATCTTTGAAAGACACATTGGGGACCCTGGCCACACGTTTCCTGAAGATTTTGGGCCGGTCGCGCAAACCGTACGACCTGTAGGCGCGACCGTAGAATTCCAGAAAAAGCATAAATGTGTGCACAGATCATGCTTAATAACTCCACAGCTGTATATCTGACCAGTACGAAACTTGGCAGATCCCAAGGCCTATGATTCTTGACTGTGTATTCCAAATTTCAGGCAAATCCATCAAATGGTTGCAAAGTTATTAAGGTGCAAAGTTTTGGGGTTTAACATAGAAATGGCTCCTCAACCCTAACTATGGTAGCACTACCGTGCTACCATAATACCTATAATATATATATATATATATATATATATATATATATATACTACATATACATATTACATTTTATTCTTTGTGAAAACTTAGTTAATGCATCACTTAGAGTTGTTTCCACAGTGACAAAAGTGTGAAAGTGTGGAAATTCAGTATTAGGGTTACCACCCCACCACTCCCTCACCCCATCCTCAAAACCCCAACTCCTCATCCCTTC
The DNA here is from genome assembly GCA_016271365.2 of Neoceratodus forsteri. Taxonomy (NCBI): domain Eukaryota; kingdom Metazoa; phylum Chordata; order Ceratodontiformes; family Ceratodontidae; genus Neoceratodus; species Neoceratodus forsteri. The sequence goes on along the minus strand of CM028133.1, from coordinate 741,305,833 downwards.
ACACCCTCACCTCCCCCCTACACACACACACACACACATATGCAAGCAGGGGAAGTGCAAAGGCAATGCAACCAATCAGAGACAACCAGCTTCAGGTAACAGAAGTAACATAGAACTGTCTAAATGTACAACAAGACACATCCATCATCATGGTCCTCCAACTGTATGGGTTCTGCTGCCATCAGAGTGGCTTGCAGTACACATGCATGCTGGGAAATCATGGAAGATGGCTTACAGTAAGCATTTTTCTGTTACAAATATCAAAAACAAGATTTAAGCAGATACCTATATTTCAATTTTTAATAAATGATAAACACACAGTATGTTATCTATATAGAGATATATTGGAAATAAGAGTTTGGATAACCCTAGCAACAGTTATTGGATGTTTGCCGATTTTTTTCTGATAGAGTGAGTCAGTCCTAATAACAAATGGTAGTAATAATAAAAGCAATGTTTTGTATTATAGTTTACAAGCAACATGAGACTGCAACAGTTGTAACATCCAAAGCTAACCATAACATGCTGCTAATGAGTAATTCCAGGTAATGCAGCAGTATAACAACATGTAGTGGTACTAGTTTTATACCTGAGCAGTCTCTGAAAAGTACTATGTGTTTGTCAGCTCTATCTGTCCTGTTATCACAGGCCTATGTGGTAGCAGCGATACCTGCAACATGTCAATTGTTGAATTATGACACAAACAAATCAATATTTAGAAAATTTGTACAAACTAAGTTTTACTGTATGAAAAATATATGCCAGCTAGAATGAGAACAGGCAGAGGAGGAAGGAGGTTCTGTTGGAAATATACTTTTCTAGTAAGTTTACAGAACTAGACCTCTGCTACTGGGAGCTTCAGTTTAAGGTAAAAACAAACAAAAAAGAGTGTGTTTGTCTGAGTTGGCTGAAATGATGTGTTATCTGTGCAGTAGTCTAGGTGTTTGTCTGAGTTGCTGGAAGTGAATTATTATCTATGCAGTTATCTAGGTGTAGAAGGAGCTGTAAATTTGGGGACATGGCTTAACCAGAAGGAAGCCAGGTGTTTAGGATATAAATATTGCCCTAGATAGATAGCGTCTGGTAGGGAACAGACAAAGAACAGCAAGAGGAAGGAGGTGTTGTTAGAATTACACTTCTCAACTGGGACTAAAGAACTAGAACTCTACTACTGGGACCTTCAATTTAGGGTAAAAACAAACAAACAAACAAAAAGAGTTAGTGTGTTTGTCTTAGTTGGTTGAAGTAAATTGTTATCTGTGTAGTTATCTAGGTGTTTGTCTGAGTTGACTGAAGTGAATTGTTATCTGTGCAGTTATCTAGGCATTTGTCTGAGTTGGCTGAAGTGAATTGTTATCTGTGCAGTTATCCAGGTGTAGAAGGAGCTGGAAATTAGGGGGAGTGGCTTAACCAAAAGGAAGTCAGGTGTTTAGATTCTAAAACTGCCCTCACATGCAGCTTCTGGCAGAGAACAGGCAGAGCACAGAAAGGAGGAGGTGCTGTTAGAAATATACTTCTCTACTGGGTCTATATTGCCCTCCTTCCTCCCTCCTCCTTCAACCACACCCCACCCTTAGCCAATTCTACTTGTATAGGCACATGATTTGGCTGACAACTGGAACTTACTGTTTGGGAGCAGGAAAGGAGTGATCACAGAGCCACAAAAGACTCACCATCCTAGAAGGAAAAGAGTAAGTCTCCATCCCACCAGTTGTTGGAGGTCTGACTCTGAGCAAGTAAGGAGACTACTGAGAAATATAGGAACTTCCTGTCTCAGAACAGGAAGATCAGGAGCATTAAGGGCATGGAGGCAGTAGGTTAATAGGGAGAAAAAAATTATATGTATAAAAAAAAGGAAAGAAAGAAACAGAGGAAACAGTAAGTTTTCAAAACAACAGTTAAGGGGCCAGAAATAAGATATGATGGGAGCAGTGCAGTGCAGTGGCTGTGGAGCAGCAATTTTCTGGGAGACATTCTGGAAGATTTGGTGTTGTCCCATCTGCAGGCACCTCTCTGGACTGAGGAAGGAGGTTGTTCATCTCCAGGCTGAGTTACCTAGGATTTGGGGGACCTCCTCTCCCACCCAAGGACCACCAGGGCCACCGTTGCTGCCTCAGAGTTTGCCAAGGAGGAGGAGCAGTTGGACCACAGTTGGATCAGGGAGGGTGAGGATTGTGGAACAGAGGCACATCTCTCCAGCTTTACCTCTCCACAATTCATATGCTACTCTGGCAGAGTGTGGTTCCTCTATACAGGACTGGGGGTCCACCTGGAGTGCTGCAGGCTAATACTGGTATGATGGTCTGCATCTGTCTAGGATGAGAACCAGGATCCTAGGTGATAGGTTTAAATGCTTCACTGGCAAGCATTTAAACTAGTCAATGGGGGAAGCACTAGAAAGGAGCAAGAAAATCCTAGACCCCCCCAAAAAATCGGAGTAGTTAGTGAGGTAAACACCAAGACAGAGATGTCAAAAGGGAGAAGGCCAGGGGTAAATGGAGAAAATGACAAAGGCAGTAAGAACAGGGATAGGGCAAAAAGGGGTAAGGCCATGAAGAAATGGAGGGTAATGAGTACCAGTGTCCATAGTCTGGGCAACAAACTCCCTGAACTGGTGGCCTTGATGGAAGAGGGATGCCTGGATATTGTGGCAGACACAGAAACATGGTACACAGAGAACCATAACTTGGATGTTAACATAGCAGGGTACACAACCTACAGGAGAGACAGGGAGGGTAGAAGAGGGGTAGGAGTAGTTCTCTATGTAAGGGAAGGGATAAAAGCAACAGAACAAAAGAGTAAACAGGAGGAGAGGAGGCACTGTGGGTCACCTAAGAGACTGGAAATGGTACCACAATCTGCATAGGGGTTGTATACAGAACCGCATCTCTGGGGGAAGGAATGGACAAGGATATGATAGAAGGGATCCTTAGGATGGCACAGAAAGGGGAGATATTGTTGATGGGGGACCTGAATATGCCAGATGTTAACTGGAGCACCTTTGCTGCAGCCACATCCAAGAGAAGGGCCATTCTTGATGCCCTAGAGGTGGCATGCCTCAAACAGCAAGTGTTGGAACCCACTCGGGAGGGAGCAATCTTAGACATTGTACTCTCAAATGGGGACAGTGAGAAGATCTCATATCTAGAAGTGGGTAGCCATCTGGGAACAAGTGACCACCAAACAGTGTGGTTCATGATAAACTCAGCTGCAGAGTCAAGCCATACAAAAGTGAAGGTACTGGACTTCAGGAGGGCTGACTTTGTCAAAATGGAAGAGTACCTTAGAAAAGCACTAGCAAACAGACAAGAAGAAGGGGTGGAGCAACAATGAGGAAACATCAAAACAGCCATCACTGAGGCAACAAGCCTTTATGTGAAGCAAATAAACAAATCAAAATGAAAGAAAAAGCCACTATGATTCTCAAAAGAGGGGCAGGGAAGGTTAGGAAGAAAAAGATATCCTTTAGGAAGTATAAGGAAACAGAGAAGAAGCAGAACAGAGAACTGTACTGGTTAAAGCAGAAGGAAGAAGGGGGCAGTCAGAATAGCAAAGGCCCAAACTGAGGAAAAGATAGTCAGCTTGGTTAAGAAGGGGGATAAAATCTTTTATAGGTACAATAGGGAACATAGAAAGACAAAGAAAGGGATACTGAGGATGAATAAAGAGGAGGATGGTTGGGCAGAGAGGGACAGTGAAAAAGCAGGGATACTGAATGAATACTTCTGCTCAGTGTTCACAAAAGAGGAGGTGGAGGTACCTAATCCAATTACCAGAAGCACTCTGGATAGGGGGGTCTATCCCAGTCCTTTCATAGAGGAAAGGGTTCTGAAAGAGCTCCTAAAACTGAAGGTGGACAAAGCAATGGGGCCTGATGAGATTCACCCCAAAATTCTAAAAGAATTAAGGGGAGAATTAGTGACACCACTGACTACCCTTTTTAGCAAATCATGGGACTATGGGGTGGCACCTGAGGACTGGAGGAGGGCTACTTTACCAAAGTGGGAGCTGGGCTGAGGCAGAAAACTGTAGACCTGTCAGTATGACCTCTGTCGTAGGGAAAATGATGGAATCACTTCTGAAGGAAAGAATTGTTGAGTACCTAGAGGCCAGTGGGGCACAGGACCCAAGGCAGCATGGTGTCAGAGTAGGAAGGTCATGTCAGATGATCCTAATAGGTTTCTTTGACTGGGCTGCCAAAGTAGTAGACCAGGGAGGGGCTGTGGATATGGCCTACCTAGATTTTAGCAAGGCATTTGACACAGTCTCATATAAAAGATTAATGTACAAGTTAGCAAGCCTTGGCGTGAGTCCCAAGGTGGTAGCCCGGATAAAAAATTGGCCGGACAACAGGATGCAAAGGGTAACAGTAAACGGAGTCCACAGTGAAAAAGGAAGGTAACTAACAGGGTACCGCAGCGTTCAGTACTGAGACCAGTCCTCTTTAATGTCTTTATAAATGACATTGGAAAGCACCTGGAAGGAAAAGTATGTCTCTCTGCAGACGACACAAAGATCTACAACAGGGCTGATACACAAGGTGGGGTGGAAAGGATGAAAAGGGACATGGCAAGGTTGGAGGAATGATCAAATGTATATCAGCTCAGATGCAATGCAAACAAGTGCAAAGTAATGCACCTGGGAAACAAAAACCAAGGGGAAGAGTACACAATGGGGGGGTGAGATAACAACAACAAAAATCGAAAGAGACCTAGGAGTAATTCTATCAGATGACCTGAAGGTGGGCAAGCAATGTAAAAAGGCAATAAGGAGGCTCGGGGGATACTGGGATGCATAGGGAGAGGAAACAACAGTAGAAAACAGGAAGTTGTTATCCCTCTGTACAGACAGTTGGCGAGACCCTGTCTGCAGTACTGTGTGCAATTCTGGAGACCCAGTCTCTGCAAAGACATAGACAGAGTGGAGGCTGTTCAGAGGAGGACAACCAAAATGGTGCAGTGTCTGCACCAGAAGATATACAAGGAGAGACTAAAGCAGCTTAATATGTGTACCCGTGGAGGAAAGGGGGGGGAACATCATAGAAACTTTCAAGTATTTCAAGGGAATTAACAATGTACAAGAGGGTAGCATCTTTCAGAAAAAGAGATGTGCAAGAACAAGGGAACACAATTTGAAGATAATGGGGGAACTGCTCAGAGGTAATGTTAGAAAATATTTTTTTGACACAGAGGGATGTGGATGCATGGAACAGCATTCATGAGGAGGTTGTGGAGTTAAGAACAGTGGGAGTATTCAAGAATGAATGGGACAGACATAAGGCAATTCTAGTGGGGGGTAGGAGGGAGGAAGTAAGCTGTTGATTAATTAGAATAGGCAGCTTATCCATTAGGTAGGGAAATGGGCAGACTAGGTGGACCAAGTGGTCCTTATCTGCCATCAAATTCTATGTTTCTGCCCATTTCCCTACCTAATGGATAAGCTGCAGATCCTAGTTAACCAACAGCCAATTTTCTCATACTCCCAACTAGAATTGCCTTATATCTGTTCCATGCATTCTTGAATTCCCCCACTGACTTTGACTCTACAACCTCCTCAGGAAGGCTGCTCCATGTATCCATAATCTTGTCCATGAAAAAACTCTTCCTCACATTACCTCTGAGCCGCCCTCCCCCCCATTTTAAAAATAGAAACATAGAAGATGATGGCAGATAAGGACCGCAAGGCCCATCCAGTCTGCCCATTTCTTTTTCTACCTTATAAATGTGCCATTGGCCTTTGCTCTGTCAATATCCTATATATTCATACTCATCTGTATTGCTTCCTTAGGCCTATCCCATGCCTGTTTGAAGCCCTGCACTGTATTCATAGTCACCACTTCCTGAGGTAGACCATTTCATTCATCCACCACCATTTCTGTGAAAAAGAACTTCCTCACATTACCCTTCAATCAGCCTCCCTCTAATCGCATGCTGTGTCCTCTTGTCCTGTTATTTTTCTTATATTGAAACATGTTAGAATCTTTCACCTTGTTAATGCCCTTAAGGTGTTTCAATGTTTCAATCATATCACCCCATTCCTCCTTTGCTCTAGGGTATACATATTCAGCTCCGTAAATTTGTCCTCATATGTTTTCTGATGCAGTCCCTGCACCATTTTGGTCTCCTTTCTCTGGACTACCTCAATTTGGTTAATGTTCTTGTGAAGGTGTGGCCTCCAGTACTGCACGCAGTACTCCAGATGGGGCCTAATCAGTGTCTTGTAAAGAGGGATTATTACCTCCCTCTTCCAATTTGTGATACCCCTACTAATGCACCCCAACATCCATCTAGCCTTACCTATTGCTTTAGTGGTCTTCTTGGATGATTTCAGTCCATCAGTGATGATGATGCCCAAGTCTCTTTCTTCCCTTGTGACTACCAGCATTTCCACTCCCAGCCTATAGGTGGCTTCAGGGTTTCTCTTTCCTATGTGCATGATCTTACACTTCTTTGGTTTAACCTCAGTTGCCACTCTTCTGACCATTTTGAGTTTATCCAGATCTCTTCTCATTCTGCCCACCCCATCTGCATCATCTACTCTATTGCAGATCTTGGTGTCATCTGCAAACAGACAAACCTTACCCTTCAGTCCATCTGCAATGTTACTGATGAAGATATTGAAGAGGACTGGCCCCAGGACTGATCCCTGAAGTACCCCACTTGTGACTTGCATCTCTTCTGACTGTATACCATTTACCACCACTCTCTGTTTTCTGCTTGTCAACCAGTTTGCCACCTAGTTGACCAACGTCTGACCCATCCCAAGTCTACCCAGCTTATTAATGAATCTTCTATGTGGAACAGTATCAAAAGCTTTACTGATGTCAAGGTAGGTGACATCAAATGCTCCACCTTGGTCCACCACTCTGGTTACCCAGTCAAAGAAATCTATGAGATTAGTTTGAAAGTACCTTCTTTTTGTAAAGCCATACGGTCTTGGATCCTGTGCTCCTATGGATTCCAGGTGTTGCACTATCCTTTCCTTAAGGAATGCCTCCATAATCTTTCCCACTACTAAGGTAAGACTGACTGGTCTGTAGTTCCCTGCCTCCTCCCTGCTACCACTCTTGAGGAGCAGGATCACATGAGCCCCTCTCCAGTCTTCTGGGACCTCTTCTGGGCTCAGAGACTCACTAAACAGTTCTGATAATGGCTCTGCTACTTCCACCATAAGCTCCTTTAGTACCCTGGGATGTATGCCATCAGGTCCCATTGAGTTGTCCACCCTGAGCTTATCAAGCTCTTGTAGGACCCTTTCTTTTGTGAAGGGACTAGTGCAGACCTCCCTCCCTGCTGTGGCCATGTTGCTGAGCTGTGGGCCCTTCCCTACCTTCTCTTCAGTAAATACTGAGCAGAAGTATCTATTTAGTACAGATGCTTTTACATGGTCCTCTTCCTCACATGCCCCCTTATCCCCTTTGATCTTAGCAATACCCCTTCTGAACTTTTCTCCTTTCACTAATGTATCTATAGAAAGTCTTGTCATCTTCTTTTACTGTTCATGCTAGTGTTTCCTTGGTTTCAGACCTTTGCCTTCCTTACTGCCTTCCCTGCTGCCCTTAGGGAAGTTTGGTATGCCTCCCTATCTTCATCCTACTGCGTTCCCTTATATTTCCTGAAGGCCAGCCTTTTGGCTCTGACTTTTTCTGCTACTGTTTTTGAGATCCAAAGTGGTTTCCTTCTTCTTTTGCTTTTCCTTTTCTCACTAACACAATGGGATGTTGCTTCAAGTATTGCATCTTTAATGCTTGCCCACTTTGCCTGTACCCCGTCAGCTGTATTTCTTTTTGTCAGGGCTGGCTTAACTCTGTTGGCCATATTTTCAAAGTCAGCTCCTCTGAAGTCCCATATTTTTGCCTTGGAATGGGATGATTTAATTCTAGTGGCCAAATTGAACCATACCACATGATGGTCACAGGCCCCCAGACGACCTTCTAGCTGGAGATCTGTGATCCTTTCCCTGTTAGTCAGTAATAGATCTAGGATAGCCCTATCTCTTGTGGGTTGTTGTACTAATTGTCTGAGGCCCTTCCCCTGCAGGGAATCCACCATGTGTCTAGTTCTGGCAGAGCCCCTGCTGGTATTGACCAATCTGTATCTGGCATGTTGAAGTCTCCCATTATCAGAACCTCTCCTTTAGCTGTCATGTTTTGTATATCTTCTAACAGTAATTATTCAAATTGTACACCCTTGTTCTTGAACATCTCATTATCTGAAAGATGTTAGCCTCTTGGACTTTGTTGATTCCCTTGAGGTACTTGAAAGTTTCTATCATAAGCGCCTCTCCCACCTTTCATCGAGGGTATACTCCTTTAGGACATGTCGGTGGGGGACCCTGTGCTCTGTCCAAGTTGCTCATTTGTGCATAATTATATGTGTCTGTTTGAGTGCGGGCCCTTTGGAGCCTGCGCTTCCACTTACACATAACTGTGGAGCCATACAGCAGCCCTATAAGGCAAAGAACGCTTGTAACAGTAACTTGCCAATATCTCAGGAACCATAACAGCTAGAAAGAAAATTGAAGTGTCATTACAATTGTGACAGTGAGATGTCCATGAGACATTAATTGAACAAATCCATGTCTTGTATTATTTATGAAACATGGGCACCAAAAGCACTGTGAATGCTAACTCTGTGGGCATAATAGCAACCCACAGTGATGAAAATCAGCAATTGGAATGCTAATTTCCAAATATCTCAATAACCGTACAAGGTAGAAAAAAATTAAAATTTCCTAGTATTCATGGCTTTCCAACAAACTTCTGCACTTAGTTCCCCTATAGGGAACTAAATAATTTTGCGATGAAAAATCCATATATCGAACCTTTTTCGAGATACAGGCCCCGAAAGGCATCACAGATGTCACAGTGTTATCCTATGGGAACATTTCTGAACCTCGGAATGCTATAACTATGGGCCTGTTCAATGTTTTTGTACCAAACCACCAAAAGACACATCTGTGGGACTAGGGCTTGCAACCATGAAAACTGCAGGCCAATAGCACAGTCCACCTTGCCACAATGAAGTGACAAAAAAACAGCATATAGCAAAATGTTTTCATGCAGTGTTACCACAATTACTTTAATGTTATTGCGACACTCCTATCTCTGTAACGAGAATGTTTTCATGCACACAAAAATGTTGCTGGGGTCACTTTTTTCACTGAATGTGATTTTTTTCACGGCAACAAAAAATGTTGCCATGATCAAAAAATGACAAAGGCTTAAAAATCTTACTTGCTGACTACCTAGTAAAAAACTAATGACAGGGACATGTTCCTCAGGTCCTGATTAGGTAAACACAATTGTTGGTGTTTAACAAAGGGCATTATTTTTTGAGTTACAACATTTTTTCTCTTTCGCTAAATTAAAAACAAGATGGAGGCAGCACTTAAAACAATTTAGGGGATCTTGACAGCAAAAACATGATCTAGAACATTTTTGTAATGAACAAATACATTTTTACATAGGCTATAATGGGGCATGAAAAAATGTAATAACTTTTGAATGGAACAATATTTTTTCATCAAATCTTCAAAAGGCACCAGTTCAACCGAGGTCACATGTACACAACAGCATGTGAAGTCACTCAAATGCATTCTTCAGTCCAATATGGCTTACCAAAAAATGTACAAAAGGAGTGATTTTTACTTTGTTAGCACCACACAATTACGCAACCATACATCTGAGTGAAACAAACCTTTCCAGATCTAGATATCTGTGGTAAGCAGTTGTGCATTCCAAATTTCATACCAATCAGATAAACGGTTGCAAAGTTGTTAAAGTTCAAACTTTGAGGTTTAACACAGAAGTGGCTATGCAACCCTAACTATACTGGCTCTTCTGGGCCAGTATAAAATAAATAAATAAATATGTACACACATGCGCACACACACACACACACACACACACACACACACACACACACACACACATATATATATATACTGAGCCACTGATCCAAATACTTCAAGGTCTTGTTGTTAATTCATGGTCTTGTTAGTTTTATCAAACACCACAAAAGACTCCAACCAAATCAATATCCAAGCCAGAAAGATTCAAAGGAAACTAGACAAATTTGTTATCTACCATACAAGGTGTGGGGAAGCACTATACATGGACCTTGAGCATATCCTTCTGCATAAATCCACACAGTAATAGTTAAGATTTGGTAATGGGCTTCAAGCTCATTGCATCCTAGATTATCTCATTTCTGTAAGATTACCTTCCTTCCTGAAAACTACTTTTTAAAAAAATGTATCCTTAGGATCAAAACCAGAGCTGGATCGCTGGCTTTGCCACCACGTTGTGACATTTTCTGTTGTCTAAGAAGTGAGACAGTGAGAACACATCCTATACAAGTCTTATAGGGCTATACTGTTGACAATCTTTTACAGAAGAAGGGGGCATAAAACTTTTCAAAACATTTTGAAAACAAGCACCATATACTTCAGGATCTATAGCTGCACTCTTTTCCCTAGATGTCACATAATGCCTGAGAGTGCGAAGGAGATGATGGAATGGAAAATGAAAGGGATCAGCAGGCTGTTGCTTCAGGTTACAATGTTCCTTCCCAAACACTACTTGCTGAAAAATTTAGCTTCTTAAAGAAATGAGCTACTGCTGCCCTAAGGTGATGGGCTATGGAACCCAAGTGTTTAAAAAATATTAAACATTTGCGTTTAAGTGGTGACCTTTATTTGCTTCTAGTGGACATGTTAGCTGTTCAAATACAAACATAAAAAACATCCATTAGTGTCAGCTGCACCCTCACACTCTACTGCATTGAAAACATGCCACCAGGGATCAATGCCCAGGACTGTGAAGTGGAAGGGACTGACTACTTGATTACACAGAACCAAAATACGATCACTTCCTTAAATATTTGCATAGTGAGCACCATAAGGTGATTTTACATGGCTGACCCATGGCCACAAATTGGATAATTTTAAAAATGGTTAGGGGAAAATGTATACAATGCCAGAAATATTAATCATAAGAATTATTTACATGTATTCAGATATGATCACAGATGGAGATATCAAAACTACATGTATGAGTTTTTCAGAATGCTGCGGGACATGATACAGATCATAGAAGAACTTGCAGGGTACAAAGCATACCAGAACTGTGGTGCTATGGTGATGGATGGTAAATAGTTGGCGGTTGCATAGTGTTGGGGAACTTTCTGATCACCAACCTAACTATGCCTAAAACGAAGTGTCCAGCTGTAATCCCTGAGCAAGGCATTGCCTATTAGGTTTTTCATAAAGGATGTTAATTTCAATTTATGAGGAATACATACATATTATCTGGTTGATTCTGCCTCCCTCCTGCCAGCATTTGGATGCACAGGGCATATCCAGAACATCCCGCAACTCTCACAGTAAGACGTCTGACATTGGGAGCAGCCATGTGCATGCCCACAAACATGATGGCTCTCTTAATTGCTCCGGTTGGTGGAGTTCATGTTCCGGTGCTATACAGAGACTGTATAGCAGCATTACATGTATTTTACAAACCAGAACTGTTAATTGCTCCAGTTTCTGTGGATATCTATGGACAGGCACATGGCTGCTCCCCGTGTCAGACATATTACTGTGACAGCTACAGGAGACTGGTTGTGCCATGCATTTCAAAATGCCAGAGGGAGGAAGGATAAGCCAGATAATATGTATTTCATGAATCGTAAGTTGAAAAAAATGTATGCAGTTTGTGAAATAAATTAATTGTCCCATACCTTACACCGAGGTATGTCCTGACTACAGCTGGACATATCCCTTTAATTTCTGCTTGGAAACTTTTTCAATAATGTAATTTATTTAAATGGTACACTGGGTATACAGGGCTGAATTGTCAGTCTAATATGATGTTTCTGATGTTGAGAAAATAAAGTTTATTGGAAAAAACTAGAGACATTTTCTTTTTTATTCTTAAATAAATCATAAAAACTACAAATTTACCAATATTTATAAGACAAGGAATACAAAAAGGTTTCTGTTTTTGGAACTGAGAGGTAGCAGAAATTTAAAGTTACAAGGATAAGATTTAGACATTTAAAGAACAGTTTCAGCATTCTGTAAAATGCTTGCTGAGTTTTAAGATAGAGAAAGGTATCAAGTTTTTATTGTTTCTAGTCTACTCTACTTTTTCCCACTACTGCCAGTCAGACCCATCAGTCATAACCACTGAACCATCCTCATCACCCATTTGCCTTGGGACTTACCTCAGCCTACTACTGATTCCCTGGCTTAACCCACAGGGTAGAGCCATTGGGTGGGGCTATACCACAGACACTCAGTTGGTGCTTCAGAGGGGGGAGGGTTGTTCAGTTGGGTGCATGGCATCTGCACAGATGGTTGGATCCTCTTGCAGCATGGCATCCCAATTATCAACTACTGTTCAACAAGTTGAGTGCTGTTATCAACTAATGCTCAACAAGTTGAGTGATGTTCATAGAGAAATTATTAGTTTAGCTAAACTAGTGAATAATAAATGTCAAACTAATACTCAGTTCTTGGGGATTAGTCCATCCTTAATTAGGCAGCGGATCAATAAACAGCTGTTGAAATTATTAAGAATTGGTTAGCAGTAGGGTGAACCAAAAGGGGTTAGCAACTAACTCATTTGCGTGTGAAAAAATCAACCAAAACAAAACTGAGGAATAACTGAACATTAACTAAATATTAGTGATTTGAAGCAGTTGAGCATTAGGCCTATTTTTTGTATGGGGGTGCAAGGGTTGCTCTGCGCCTTGTTGGGAAGAACCCAATCTGCCTGCATAAGGCCAGATTAGAGGGGGAATAAAGACAAAGTGACATTTGCTGCAATGCTTAGCAAGCTTTCTGTTGTCTTATTAGTCCCCCAAACCACGTTCCGTGGAAGAACACACACACACCAGCCTTGGAGAAATGGCCATAGCCAAATGTCTTTTAATTGATTTTTATACAATTGGAGTGGCATTCAAAGCTCAGAGATATCTTGAAACCTCCACACCCTTTATTTTGAAGGGTATTACCCATGTGTGAACAGAGGGACTGATGTACATTTTTGGGTTGGCTCAACCTCTGTGAGTAGAGAGTTCATGTGACTGGGTAGAATGACACCATCCCTGTCTTGTGGCACTGCTCTAACAAGCAAACCTGATGAGGTTGGATCACAACTCCTCCTAAATATGGTCCAGGTTTTATGGCCCCCTGCCTCTTTCTGACCAGGAAAGAAAAGTCCTTCGTAAGAATTCAGGTTCTTCAACTTTCCATCTTGTACCATCATTGTGGGAAACACCCAAGTCACCAAAGGACAGACAGAGTCTGACACACCAAGCAGTGTATTCTAAATTCTCCACCAAACCTGACTAAATAACTTAAGCATCAAGTCCCAGCCATTTCCTGTCAATGAACACCATTCTTAGCATAAAGTCCCTGGCAGAACATGTTGATATTACTTTGTCATACAATGGCTCCTGACCTCAAATGGACTCCATGAATAGACACTCCTCCCTCTTGATGCATATGACTGCGTTATTTATGGCCTGAACATTTTCTACATGCTGCCAGTGATAGTTTTGAATAATGTTTGACCAAACATTTTGGTCCAAGGCCACAATTCTTGAATGGATCTTAAGTCATCCTTTACCATTAGAAGCAAGTAGATAGTCTTCCAGAGTCCAAAGTAGTTTCTACCCAGATTATTCAGCAAAATGTCTAGTAAACTCCCATCCGGGCCTTCGCTGCCAGCATCGGGAGACATTCTTACCAGTGCATGCCTCTGTGTCCCAGCAAATGGATTTGAGCATTCTGTTGTGGAATTGCCAAGTTCCTCTTCCCCTAGGCTGATATTCTGCTCTCTCCTCTGCCCAGTAAATGAAGGAGTGTCCACATATCCAAACCCACTTGGCACCATCAAGGTCACCTGTAAACAGCAAGACAATGTGAGAGCAAATGTGGTCTTACATAAAATAAAAAACACTTGGGACCTCCACTGGCCCAAGGCCTATATTTGACCATCTCTAAACCATTGGGCACTGGTGTTTGTTGCTGCCTCTAATAGAATGGGTATTGCATTTCTTGGGTTTCAACTCCACCCACTGTACTGCCAAGCTTAGGACAAATCTAAACTGTTAAACTGTTATGAGGTGTAATAGAAAGGCCAACCTCTCTGGTGGGTAGACAGCCATGTAGTCCATCAGTATGGCCTTTACGTCCCATGCCAACCACCAAGGTGTCTGCATGTGCACCATCAACCTGTGCCTTCTTGGTCAGTCTTACTCTTGTGGCACCGGATGGGTACACCCTTCAGTGTCACTGGCATATCTGCATCCTGCAGGCCTGTGGGAAGCCCACTTTTTATAGGCTATACCAACTCTGAAACCCTAAAGATCCTGCAAAGGGCCAGCAAAACATGTTCTTGAATAATCTGGCTTCAAGTGGGGACAGCAGATGCTGGGAGGGACTCCCACAGTTTCTCTAATGTTGCTGGGCTAATTTGGTGCCTCTTTTTGACCTTCTTAGGGATCCCTTTGCTCCAACCCTCAAGGACTTTTAACCTTTGAAGTCTGAGTAGCATCAATGAAGTCTAACACCAGGGAGAACCACAACAGCCCAGCCAGGTGCTATCCCACCACCCCAGCCATCAAGCCCTGCTGCTTAGCTTCCATAATGTAGCTTCATAACTGATCTAGAGGACCCAGCCAGCTATTAGATCACCCTGCCTCTGCTTGGATGGTGTGGTTGTCTTTTCCCCCACAACGATATGTCACTCTGCACAGCAAAGTTACCTATACAATCCCAGGCATCAGGGTCATCACCTTCCACAGGAAAGGTGGGACTGGATGTGGATCTCAGTCCACTACTGCAACCAACTCCCTGAACTTCTGCCACTGTAAATGAGATTACGCTTCAGCAATACTACTCTCAATGCAGGAACACATGCAACCTTAAAATGGGTATCAAGAAGCATGCTCTTGCAGACAGAAATACTCATGGGTCCTTGGCCCCTAGTTGCCCATTGATTGAATGGACTTCACCAATGTTGTTGTTCTAAAAAATCACCCTTGTATCCATCAACAGCGGGCTCCATACCCTTGAGTGCGAGTACTATCAGGAACAACTCCAGCAGAGTACTCTTAGAAACATAGAATTTGACAGCAGAGAAGGACTGCTTGGTCCACCTAGTCTGCCCATTTCCCTACCTAGAGAATAAGCTGCAGATCCTAGTTAACCAACAACCTACTCCCTCCTACCCACCACTAGAATTGCCTTATGTCTGTCCCATGCATTCTTGAATTTCCCAATTGTTTTTGACTCTATGACTTCCTCAGGAAGGCTGTTCCATGTATCCAAAACCCTCTCTGTGAAGAAATACTTCCTCACATTACCTCTGAGCTGTCCCCCCTCTATCTTCAAATTGTTCCCCCCCTTGGTTTTGCACATCTCTTTTTCTGAAAGATGCTACCCTCTTGGACTTTGTTGATTCCCTTGAGGTATTTGAAAGTTTCTATCATGTCCCCCCTCTCCCTCCTTTCCTCAAGGCTATACATCTTTAGTTCATTTAGTCTTTCCTTATATGTCTTCTGATGCAGACCCTGCATCATTTTGGTTGCCCTCTTCTGGACAGCCTCCACCCTGTCTGTGTCTTTGTGGAGATGGGGTCTCCAGAACTGCACACAGTACTCCAGATGTGGTCTTACAAACTGTCTGTACAGAGGGCCAACAACTTCCTGTTTTCTACTGAGGATGCCTCTCCCTATATTTCCCAGTATCCCCTAGCCCTCCTTACTGCCTTCTCACATTGCTGGCCCACCTTTAGGTCGTCTGATATGACTACCCCCAGGTCTCTTTCCATTTTTGTTGTTGTCAGTATCTCACCCCCCATTGTGTACTCTTCCCCTGGATTTTAGTTTCCCAGGTGCATTACTTTGCACTTCTTTGCATTGAATCTAAGCTGCCATACATTTGACCATTCCTCCAGCCTTGCCAGGTCCCTTTTCATCCTTTCCACCCCACCTTGCGTATCAACCCTGTTGCAGATCTTTGTGTCATCTGCAAAGAGATATTTTCCCTTCCAGTCCCTCTGCTATGTCACTTATAAAGACATTAAAAAGGACTGGCCCCAGTACTGAACCCTGCAGTACCCCACTAGTAACCCTCCTTTCTTCACTGTGGACTCCATTTACTATTACCCACTGTGTCCTGTTGTCCAACCAGTGTTTTACCCAGGCTACCACCCTAGGACCCACTCCCAGGCTGGCTAATTTGTTTATTAATCTTTTGTGCGAGACTGTGTCAAATGCCTTGCTAAAGTCGAGGTAGTCCATGTCCACAGCCCCTTCCTGGTCTACTGCTTTGGTCACCCAGTCAAAAAAAATCAATTAGATTTGTCTGACATGACCTTCCCACTGTGAATCCATGCTGCCTTGGGTCCTGTGCCCCACTGGCCTCTAAGTACTCAACAATTATTTTCCTTCAGAAGTGATTCCATAATTTTCCCTAACACTGAGGTCAAACTGACAGGTCTGTAGTTTCCTGCCTCTGTCTTGCTCCCACTTTTGTGAAGGGGAATCACATTCACCCTCATCCAGTCCACAGATACCACCCCATCCTCCCATGATTTATTAAAAAGGGTAGTCAGTGGTGTTACTAGTTCTTCCCTTAGTTCTTTTAAAATTCTGGGGTGAATCCCATCAGGCCCCATTGCGTTATCAACCTTCAGTTTTCAGAGTTCTTTCAGAACCCTTTCTTCTGTGAGAAGACTAATATCAACCCCCCTATCCAGAGTGCTTCTATTGACCCGGATTAGGTATTTCCTCCTGCTTTCCATTGTGAATACTGAGCAGAAGTATTCGTCCAGTATCCCTGCTTTTTCACTGTCGCTCTCTGCCCAACCACCTTCCTCTTTGTTCAGCCTCAGTATCCCTGCCTTAGTCTTCCTTTGCTCCCTAATGTACCTATAAAAGGTTTTATCCCTCTTCTTAACCAAGTTGGCTATCTTTTCCTCGGTTTTGGCCTTTGCTATTCTGACTGCCTTACCTGCTTGCTTCTGCTTTAACTGGTACAGTTCTCTGTCCTGCTCCTTCTGTGTTTCCTCATACTTCCTGAATGCTATATTTTTTCCCTTACCTTCCCCGCCACTTATTTTGAAAACCATAGAGGTTTTTTCTTTGGTTTTGATTTGTTTATTTGCTTCACACAAAGACTTGTTGCCTCTGTGATGGTGGTTTTGATGTTTCCCCATTGTTCCTCCACCCCAACTTCTTGCCTGTTTGCTAGTGCTTTTCTGAGGCACTCTCCCATTTTGTCAAAATCAGCCCTCCTGAAGTCCAGCACCTTCACTTTTGTGTGGCTTGACTCTACAGCTAAGTTTATCATGAACCACATTGTTTGGTGGTTGCTTGTTAGTTAAAACTTTTTTTGTTAGAATATAAACTTTAGGCCCAGAGGACCTATTTACAATGATGTCCTGTACACACATAAAAGCATATAATTATAAACATTCTTGCATACAAATAACTTTACTGGATCACACAACAACCTATCAATAAGTTACTTAAGTAAATTTGTGAAAACACAATAGTGTTGTTACCTTACCACATAACCATAATAACAAATATACTCTGCAGGTATTATTACAAGGGTCTCAGAAATGCTGCAATCTGATTTGTTATCAGCATTCTAAGAGCCCTGCATTAACCTTTAATTTAAATGTTTGTAGAGCCTGATTACCAGAGTATTGATTTTGCAGGTTTTACATTTTTTAGCATTCCAAATTTTGATCACAGTCGTCATTAAAACTGCCACTAGACATACTGTGAATTTAAAAGTTACAGTGATTTATGTGTGTGTGTGTGTGGGTTCCCTGCTACCCTGACTCAACAGTTTTGGCTAAATATTTACCTGCTTACCATCATTGTCACTCTCTGATTCAGTACTCATGTTTAACCTAGTAACACATGATGATTTCTCTGTTGATTGATTGTTAGTTACATGGCAGTGCAGGGAAGAGCTGATTCTTCTTGTTCTCCTGTTACCATTTGTGTGTGAAGTGCGAATTTAAATAAAATAAAAATTCAAAGAGGGCTGCAGACTTAACAGCTTGTCATTTTGAATATGGTAGAGCTTTTAAATTAACAAGGGTGATGTGGCTTTGTAACACTGGTGGCATTTCTGGTGAGTGAACAGAAAGAGCTTCCTGATTAACAGCTGCAGCTTTAAAACAGTTCTGACATTTCTGGAAAATGGGCAGTTAAGGCACTAAAATTAACTGCCACTGTGCAGCTTTATAACATTGCCATCATTTCTGGCAAGTTGGAGACTAGGGCATTAAAAGTAGCAGCCATGGTGTGGTTTTACAACACTGGCATTTCTATCAATGCTACTCCTTTCACTCCCAAATGTTAGCTCATCCCTTTTCCTGCCCTGTTAATGCTTCTTCCCTTCTCTCCTGCTCCATTCTCCCTATTCACTTAACTCCGCTATCTTCACCTCCTTCTCGGTTTCTCTTTCTACAAACTCTTCTGGTCATACAACCTTCTCTTTTCACCTCCCCCCCCCCTTCTCTTGATCAGGATAATCATTCAGTCCACTCCTTTTCCACTTGACTCTTCTTTAAAATTCTCCTCACGCATGTATTCCTGCAACACACTACCCCCCCTTTCTGTCCCTCATAGTGACTCATTTCTTTTCCTACTTTCCTTCCACACTGCTCCCTCTATTTTCATTTTTTCTGCTCCACTAACTCACTAATTTCAATTATGTTACTTGTGGAAATTGTTCAGCTCAGTCTTAAACATCTCAACTTTTGTGTCAGCTTTACAGCTGTGCCAGCATTTCTTGTGAGCTGGCAGGGCATTTAAATTAACAGCTGCAGTTGCAGCTTTGCAACAGTGCCAGCATTTTTGGTAAGTGGGTGGGCATGGCATTTAAATTAACAGTTGCAGGTTGTGGCTTTACAACAGTGCTGGCATTTCTGGTGAATGAGCAGGCAGGGCATTTAAATTAACAGCCACAGGTTGTGGCTTTACAACAGATAATCCAGGTGTTGGCATGACAGTGGAGTCTGACACACATCCCTCCCAGAAGAGGAGCATGTCCTGTTGGGCACTCAGTTCTCTTCCCCCACCTGGCCCTTCAATGACTGAGGCTCATTCCTTCAGTGACTGCAGAAAAGGAATCAGCACTCACACTTCACTGATGCAGAAAGCACAAAACCATTATTCTGTGTTCAAAAAGTGTATATTTTTATAGATACATTTTTGAATAGGGCTGCTTCAGCTCCCCCATGGTTAGTCGGCACTCAGTCAGCCACCAACTGAGACCAGGGCACCTGCCTGCAGCTCCTTGGAGGCTGCCTGCCCTTGAACAGGGCTGCTTCAGCTCCCCACGGTCGGTCGGTCGGCACCCAGCCAGCCACCAACTGAGACCAGGATGCCCAACTGCAGCTCTTTGGAAGCTGCCTGCCCTTGAACAGGGCTGCTTCAGCTCCCCCACGGTTGGTCAGCACCCAGCCAGCCACAGACCAAGACCAGGACACGCGCCTGCAGCGCCTTGGAAGTTATGGCGACTGCTCAGCCAATCGGAACCCGGGTGCCTCCAGCAACCTCGCTCCGATTGGCCAGGACTTTTCCCTGCTTTTGCCACCTGGCACTTTTTACAGATAGATTTAGTTGCAACTAAGCAAAATTCAGGTGCCTAATAGAAGGATTTCAACTGCATTAGCTTGATTGTAATTTCTACTACTGTTTTAAAGTGCTTACAGCTCTTCTGTTATTTCCTTGCTTCTGCACCACCACCTTCTCCATCCAAGCACTCTGCCTTGGTGCCAAAAAGTCTAACTCTCCTTTGTCTTGCTAAATTGCTCAATCTAAACCTGTCCTGCCTCTACACTATTTAAACCTTGCTATTTTTCTTCTCTCCAGCTGCCTCCTCTTGAACAGGGCTGCTTCAGCTCCCCCACCGTCGGTCGGCACCCAGTCAGCCACCGACCGAGACCAGGACACCCGCCTGCAGCTCCTTGGAAGGTACGGTGACAGCGCAGCCAATCAGAACATGGGCGCTTCCAGCAAACTCTCTCTGATTGGCCAGGACTTTTCCCCTGCTTTTGCCACCTGGCACTTTTTACAAATAGATTTAGCTGCAACTAAGCAAAATTCAAGTGTGTAATAGAAGTTTTTTTTTGGCTAGTTTTCCATTAGCAGGTTATACAGATCTGTCACTAGAGGGATCTTGTTCTTTCATTTAAAAAAAAAAGTCCACCCTCTTAAAGTCACAGTTGCTTTAATTGCTATATACCTTCCTAGTACTGCCTCCCTTCGAAATCCTATTTTGCCAAAATTTTCTCTTTTCACTACCTCTCCCTGCCTGTTTCTTTTTTTCTTTTCTTTTGCCCTACACCAGCTATGAGTTCCCTCCCCCACCTGCTCCTTCCCCTTCTCTCCTTCCTTGTCCTTCCTCCCTTGTTCTCTCTCCCAGGCCCCTGCCACCCCTACCCCATCCCCACTATCTACTTAATCAATACCAGCAGTACCTTGGGAACACTCCACTTCTCAACCAGTCCGCCCCATGGGCCTCCACTTGGAAATACCTGGCTGCTTCTTAACACCACTAAGATTGGCCTTAAAGCCAATCTATCTGTACTGTACCACATTGCATATTATCGGGACTGTCATATGGACTCTACTTACTGCCCATACGCTAAAAGGAAACACAAATTGTCACTATTGGACCTGCACCTCTATTCAATGAAGCTCCTCCTACTGATCTAGGGCAACGTCCATCCGAACCCTGGCCCGGGCTGTTCAAGCCTTCTGAAAAAGGCAGGAGCCCTCACCATCGCAACCATTAACATCTGCAGCCTGCTACCAAAGCTTGATGCA
Organism: Neoceratodus forsteri; assembly: GCA_016271365.2. Lineage (NCBI taxonomy): Eukaryota > Metazoa > Chordata > Ceratodontiformes > Ceratodontidae > Neoceratodus > Neoceratodus forsteri. The sequence continues at coordinate 741,284,966 of CM028133.1, read as the reverse complement.
CTCCAAACCTTTATCAGCCAGCATAATCCTGACATCCTTGCTGTAGCTGAAACATGGCTGACACCAAAAGTTCCTGATCTGGCAATTACCTTACAGGGCTACAATGTTTTCAGACTGGACCATGTCTCTAAAAGGGGAGGGGGCTGTTCCATCTACATTAAGAATAATCTCCTGGGGCACCTTGTTCCAACCCCCATCCCTACCTCCTCAGCCCAGCTTCTAACCATTAAAATTCTTCTAGGTCCTAATCAAAAAGCCATAACCATCATCTCTGTATATATTCCACCTCTAGATCAAGATCTTGGCATCAAAGAAGTTCTTCACTTCATCAGCTCACAACCTCCTGGCTCTGAACACATTCTGCTTGATGATTTCAATATAAACTGGCTTGCATTTGATGTCTACACTTATAAGAATGCCCTTGCAGCTGCCAGCCTCTTACAATTGGTCACCACACCAACTCAGATAAATTACAAAACTGGCACCAGTACCCTGCTTGACTGGGTTCTCACCAGTCACCCTACCAGTATTTCTCATACCTCCGTTCTGCCAGACTCTCTCAGTGACTACTTCCCGGTTATATGTGAATGGTCTAATAAATTTCTAAAGCCACCCCCAATAATAATTGCCAGCAGAGTTCTCCCCTGTGGTCAACTTACCCATCTCAAACAGTACCTATCCTTGCAAGACTGGCTGCACATCTACAAGGTGACGGATGTTAACCTTGCCCTTGGCTACTTCATCACCATCTTCAATAAGGCCTGTGACCTCTTCACTCCTTCAAAAAAATGGAAAACAAAAGCCTCTGTAACCCTTGGATAACTGAGGAGCTCCTTTTCAAGCTGAAATCTAGGGACCACCTGTGGGCAGTGGCTAAAGCCATAGGCAAGCAATCTGAAATCCAAAAACACAAATATGCCCGTAATGCCTGCACAAAATCCATTTTGTCTCACAAAAAGCTTATATTATAAGGACATCCTTACCAGCTCCTGGGGAAATGGTCGTGCTTTCTGGGACAATATCAAGGATATTACTGGGAAATAATCAAAGTCCCCTCCGGCCATGTTAATTGTTGAAGGGTCCACTACCCTTGATCCCATGGTCATTGCAAATACCTTTAACACAGCTTTTATTGACCTCATACTGTTCTACCACCTGATTTCTTCACAGTCAGTCACACCCCCTCTAACACACCCTGCACTCTGTCAAACCACCCTCATTTCTACTTCAGGGAGATTAAAATGAATGAAGCTCTCCACCACATGATCTCAGCCATCTCCACTTCCAAAATCAGCAGTGACACCCTGGATCTTAAGCTGCTATCACTTACACTTGACAAGGTCCTAAGTCCCCTAACTAAAATTCTTAACCTCTCTCTCCACACCAGTACATTCTCTGAAATATGGAAAACTGCCACTGTTACCCCGGTCCACAAAACTGGCGATAAGACCTGCCACTCTAACTACCGCCCGTTCTCCATACTGCCACCACTATCCAAGGCCCTAGAGTGTATTGTTGTGGACCAGCTCACTGATTATTTGGACAAATATAATATTCTGTGCACACAACAGCACCGTTTTAGAAAAGGGCATAGTACCACCACTGCCCTCCTTGAATTTACCAGTGCAGTGCATATTTCCCTTGATAAAGGACTTCTTACAGGGGCTGTCTTCATCGACCTCTCAAAGGCATTTGACACGGTCCATCATCGGCTGCTGTATGACCAACTAGTCCTTGCTGGCCTCACACCAGACTCAGCCTGCTGCTTCAGAAGCCACCTTGACAACAGCTCTCAAAGACTAAAAATTGCCAGTGCTATCTCAGACACCTTGCCTGTCAACTCCAGAGTACCTCAAGGGTCCATACTGGGTCCTCTCCTTTTCAGCCTCTTTTTAAACTCCCTACCACAGTTCTGCTCAAAACAAATCATCCTGTATGCGGATGATGCTGTTGTCTTTTCTATGCACAAGGACCTTTCACCACTACAACACATCCTCCAACTCGGATTCAGTGTCATTGAAACATGGTTCTCCAATCATAAACTAGTCCTCAATTACAAGAAAACCAAGTCATTGCTATTCTGCAGTTCACATAAGAGTTACAAGAAACACCCCCTTTCCATCTCCACCAAGCAGGGGAACTGTCCTCGAACAAGTGTACTCTTTCAAATACCTAGAGATTCTGCTTGACCCCAGTCTCTCCTATACAGCTCACATTGACAGCATGGCCAAAGCTGCCAGCACACACCTTGGATTACTCTATAAGCACAGGCAGCACCTCACCCCAGAGGCCCTGAAGACTGCCGTCCAGTGCTCTGTGGTGTCAATTATTGATTATGGCCTCATTATCTATGGCTCCACCATGATGTCCACTCTCCAATGTATAACAACTATAACAACTGCTCTTAACAACTCATGCTGAGTCACAACTGGTGCCCACCTCCTCAACTATGCCTGTGCCCTTTATGAACAATCCGGATGGCTCCAACTCTCCAACTGTATAAAGTATCTCACATGTGCTATGGTGGGAAAAATCAACCATGGCCTCACACCCCCCGGTGTTACTGCCTTGTTACATCAAATCACCAACCGACAGAACACCAGGAGCTCGACAACCCAGATTCTACAAGTTCCTCACTGTCAAACTATGCAGGACCATTGCTTCTTCACCTATAGGGCTCCTCTTTGGATGAATGGTCTCAGCCACACCATCCCCTCTGCCTTAACACTAGGTCTGTTCAAAACCAGGCTCCGGGCCCATCTCATTGCATCTAGCTCCTGTGACTGCATCTCCTGGATGATGACCTACACAGCTTTAATCCTAACTTGTATACTGCTTAACCCCAGGCCCCCAGTCCCCCTCCCCCCAGCTCCTGAGGTGCCACTTCAAATCTCAGGTCTTCATATCACCTCATAGTCTCTCCTTGCCCCATTACAGCGCTTATCCCCCCACCCCGCCCCCTTTTCTGTTCTATCACTCCTTCCCATTTATTTTTTGACAAATGCCTCTGGCTGAATCTTCATCCTCTCCTCTCATCCCTGTTTCTCTGCCACCCCCTGGTGCCTGACCCTACCCATTCCTTGTGGGCATATGCATCCTAGCTGTGTTCACCATCTTACTATAGCTGCCTCCGTTAACTACCTACACTTCTCCTTCTCCTCTATATGTTACTCTTCCTATAATTGACCCCTTTCAATAGCACTTTTGCACGTGAATTGTTTACTGTTATTTTACTGTTGCTTCCTTGTTGTTTGTTATTTCTGATGCGGAACCTTTGTAAAAGAGCATTGGCTCAAAGGTACTTGTAATCCTAGAATAAATAAATAAATAAAATAAAAAAAATATTGAATAACAAAGAACCTGAATGAGCAGAGCCAAAGGAGGTGTCTTACTAACCCAACATTTCATACCCACTTCACAGGGGGTCAAGCTAAACAGCATACCCTGTCTTACATATACATAAATAGTGCTAAAACACATGAAAATCTGTGCAAAATAATCAATTACTTTATCTCACCTCATTACACTCTATTATGTTCATCGTCTGTCCACAGTCACATGCACTAACTGTGGTTAACTCAAATATATGATTTCTCCCTTAGAACTCATTTTTATCCAGCACATACAGTAAATCAATTGTTAGCCAAAAAAACTGTTGTATTGTAATGATCTTATATGCAGTAAAAGCTTCCATTAGTGAAGATGTGTTTGGTTTAACAAAGTTCAGTTTTCTTTATTGAACCTGTGAGTGTTATCACTTGTATTTTAATGTTAATTTTATCACCTCCATCATCCTAAAGCTCAGCTATTTTACACTGTGAACAGATGGTACCCAGCAATACTAGTTGCCATGTTATTTATATATACAGTATATATTTATGGCAAAAAAAACTCCATTTAATGCATCAGTTAGGGTTGTTCCACATCAACAAAAGTGAGGAAATTTGGTGTTAGGGTTGAAAACCCAAACTCCGAATCCACCCCCCTTCAGCACCACACACACACACACACACACACACATATGCCAGTATGGGGGAGGACCAAGGCAACACGACCAATGACAGACAACCAGCAGCAGGTGACAGAAATAAACAATTGTCTAAATGTACTACGAGACTTCCCCAACCACCTGACCAGGTGCTGCATGCTTAGTGGAGATCAACAGCAAAACTGAGGCCATGTACACCAAATGTACACATCCCTGATTGCAGCTGCACACAACGTACCACACTTAGTAGTTGCATGGCCTTACCTACCGATGCCGCATAGCACTCCAGACCTGGTACTGTGCCTTTACTCAATATAAATTATGAAGGCGCATGATCACAGTTGTACAAACGTTTTAACACTAGTGAGTATACATAAATTGCTAGAACTGCATTCATTAATTAGAAGACACAGCCATGGTCAAGATAAAAGTAGTGTTGCATTTAGTATGTGATTTACATAATAGTACATTTACTGCAACTGTTTACTGAAGATTGAGAGGCTGATGTAAATGTATGAAAAATCATTGCTTGTTCAATGCTGTGAAATTCTGACTGCCAGTATCAGATGCATTCTTAGTGATGAAGGTGTACTGTTGATGTACATACATACATATACCTTCAGTGTGTTTGAATACTAAAGATGCAGTAAGTATTCTTTGTAAGAAACAGTGTAATTGCATGCATCAGGCCAAGCAACTACTAAATATTATAGCACTACTGAAGCAACAATGACATAGCTGTATTGGACATGTCTGTAGGATAGATTTTCCTGTGGCCACTTAGTAAGTATGTTGTACCTGATAAAGACAATGTCATTGCATCTGTGATGACTAACTTATTGAAATACAGATATAGTCACTATTGTTACAATGCGTGATCTATGCCACTTATGTACAGAGGCTAATTTTTTTAACAGTTGTTTCATACTCAGTCTGTATGCCTAGTATTTGGGTTTGACACAATTCTGTCACTGATGCTATCAAAGAGATAACTATGTTAATTGTGGTACAACACGAATCAAGTAGGTATACTGTACATATAAATAGAATGTCTTTCAGTATTGATTTAACTCAGAATGGGATAAGTGTAATAGGACAGCAGAGTTTTTTCTCTATCACTTACTCTGTCAGTTATAATCACACTAAGATTTCGATAACTGTAATGATTAAGTTACACTGTTCATCTTCATGAGTTCATATTTGCAGCTATTCTCCAGTAACTAGACATTCATGGTGTAACTGGGTCACACACTGTGTTGCAAAACTCCTGCAGTGTCTAGCAGAGGGAGAGTATCTACACATGAAGGTCATTAAGCAATAAGGGATGACCAATGGTTATGTTAAATGGTCTGTTAATCACCCTATAGTGCTTTAATGTTCAATGAGGTGTAGCTGAATGCCACATGTCACTAGACAGTGATAAACTGCCCATTAACATAATACCTGGGAGTGGCTTATTGCTATCATGATAAAACTGTTTTTTTTTTACAACATTAAACCATGTTCATCATATGGTTAGGCTCTACATGTATGCTAACAAAAACTAAACATAAGGCTGTTAGAATGTTTACAGCTAATCAGAAAGCTGCATTTCTCAGACCCTTTTTATAATGAGAGATATTATAGCTGCACTACTCTTTGGTTTTGCTCAACTGTATTGCTCAGGTGGCCCACCACATGTGGTGTGGCATGGGGCATCGGTAGGTAAGGCCATGCAACTACTAAGTGTGGTATGTTGTGTGCAGCTGTAGTCAGGGATGTGTACATTTGGCGTACATGGCCTCAGTTTTGCTGTTGATCTCCATTGAGCATACAGTACCTGGTCAGGTGGGTGGGGATGTCTCATAGTACATTTAGACAGTTGTTTGTTATTTCTGTCACCTGCTGCTGGTTGTCTGTCATTGGTCGTGTTGTCTTGGTCCTTCCCCATACTTGCATATGTGTGTGTGTGTGTGTGTGTCTGTGTGTGTGTGGTGCTGGGGGGGTGAATTCGAGGTTAGAGTTTTCAACCTTAACACTGAATTTCCTCACTTTTGTCGCTGTGGAACAACCCTAACTGATGCATTAAACTGAGTTTTTTTGCCATAATTATCCTGTCTTTTTGAGAAGTATTACTAACTATAGTATATGATTTATTGTTCTAAGAGTACTGCACATACATACTGAAAATGTACCAAGATGAGGAATATTGCAACTCTTGTAGTACTATTTTCTGTTATTTACACAAACAGTACTTCAATGTGAACCATATTGTTTTTTATATTACTCTATTAATTTTCACTTTTCACTGTTATTGCATTATTTATTTTTTATGTTACAGTGTGTTACTCTTTTTCTTTGTGCATTCAATGTAACTACTCTTCAGACACATGATGAATGTAGCACTGTATGGGGTGACTATTCAAAGTGTTCCAGGTATCACACAAGCCTCGGTGCACCAGAAGTTGCTTGCACAGGGGTGTGTCCTGGTGACATTCGACAGACCTGCACTATGGTGTAGTAGTTTGAATATCACAGCCTCGGTACCCTAACTGTGCATGTTGTAGTAATACTGCTACAACACAAGTGTCCAGAGTGTATCATGCAGACCTGCTAGTTGAAGTGGCATTGCACCATGCACTGCTTCTCACATATTCACAATGGGACATCCAAATGGGTTCATTATCTCTACAAGACACACAGAGAAACATTTAAATCTTATTACAGCCCAATTTGCATGTGACTAGCATACAGAAGTACCATTGTCTGAGAAGTTGTGGGTGGCGCCCTCACAGTCACCAGTCATTAGGAACAACACTGCATGCACCCCAGTCAGAGGGATTAATGAACACCCACAAAAATATGCAATATTACACATAGTTCAGTGTATTGTTGTGACCCAATAATACGCACCATTAATCCACCCCCAAAAAGTGCAATAGCCCTCCTGGTGTAGTGTAGTGCACTGAGCCCAATCGCAGTCATCATTAATACATTACTACAATGTACAATATTGTTTATGATCCAGGGGGCCGGTTGATGGCTGATGATAAACATCTGTACCTCATAAAATACCCCTAAAACCCAGATGGTGTATCATACACCAGAGCACACCTGACAATGAACCCTAACACCATTATTTACTCTGCGACACTTGACAAGATAGCAGTAGTTCACCAGGCTTCCACCCTGCTGCCAACCAACTAACAGGTCACTAGAGTTGAACAACCATTGTTTATCAACATCAACCAATGGGCATGCAGCCCATGCCCTACTACTCACAACAGATATGTAAATGAATTAATTAACATATCTGAATAGAGTATATGATATGAGGTGGATAGTCATTAGGTCATCCTGTGAACAAATGGGTATGTCACCCTACTAACTTGTCATTTGATAGGCGTTGGGGTGGCAACCATGTGAGGTGGTGGCACGAACCAGGTGAAGAGGTGTGGGAGTGGGTCGGTGGGTCTCACTAGATGACTTGGGTATGAGCACACAAAACCACCAGTGTGTTACAGTATTTTATGAGATACTGATCAATACAATCACACAGTGATTGGTGTACTGCACCACCACGGAAATGTCACTGTTGTACTGGGGGGACATGCTCATCTTCATCATGATGCACATAGAGACATACTGTAGCACTAGGTATACGAAACAATGGCATTTAGCCACAGATGGTGCATGGTACCATTGTCACGCATCTCAGTAACTTCTATGGAGAACCACAAGTGCAGTACCACATGACTGTGGTACAATGTTACAGCAAATGCTGACATAACAGTTGTGCAAATCTTTCTCACAAATATTGCAAATAAACATCCCCAGAACACAATAACACAACAAACACAAAAGAGTATAAATTAACTATTTATGTATTTGTAGAGAAATATAACAGATATTTAAAAGTAAATGTCAACAAAAATAAATTTCTTTTTATAAAAACATACAAAAATATTTTATATACAAATTTTCTATGAAAAAATAACAAAAATATAGTTTAGACACTTTCTATTCTTTTCATACAAAAATAAATAGTTTTCAAAAAATATCACTTTCTTTAGTTAAATTAAAAAATAACAAACAATAAAATATCACAGAAAATCTGTGTACAAAAAAAGTCTTTAGCCAAGACTTGCGAGAGGTGTGTGTACTGCTTGAGGCAATCCAAGCTGGAAACTGGATTCGATATAGAGGAGCAAAGGAAGTGGAAGCTGTTGCGCCCTCCAGAGGACATACCGGACTACTGTGAAAGGTGGTCACTTCATCCCAGGGAAGCTGCAGGAACAGGTGGTGCTGGTGGAGGTGAAGCACTAGTACTGGTCACACTGCCATCAGTCGATGCTACCACAGGCTCAAGCATGAGGTTGACGGTCCGTTGTTGCACCTCCAAGAAGGACAGCATTTTCCGCTGGCCTTCAAGGAGCGCAACATTGTCTTTCCTCAAACTGGCAACCTCGCGCTTGAGCCTACGATAGCAACGGCAGTGGCCAGTACATCTTCTTTCTCGCCGGCGCCCTACAAAGAGTCAAAATAAATAAATCAATACACGAGACTAAAAAAACTGTGATGGACTTTCAGTCATTCAACGTTAAATATTTGCTAGCTACTGCAGTATCATTAATACATTAATTTGTCACTAATGATAATATATAGAAGTCTGATGCAAATGGACATTGTTGTCTTGTTTGTTCGTGTATAATACTTTATTAACTATATTATCTCATTAGATGACAGCATAAAAAAAACTTGTAGTAACTTTTCGTTTAGTATTCTATTATTCACTTTTATTGACTAGACATAAATATTCAGTATCTAGATGCTTTAGCATAATAAACAGTACAGTCCCATACAGTTAAAGTAGATTCTCATCATGTGTGAGAACTGAAGCTTTTCCATGTCTGGCTATAATGTCTAGTCATCTCTGCAATAGAATATGAAACTACCTTCACACAAACACTATCATAAGATACTTTTATGTATACATTATCATGATCATTTTCATGATTGTTTGAAAAGAAACAGCTTTTGAGTTCTAATTCAGCCCCTCTACACACATAAATGTTTAAAATAATTTAGTTACTGATATTACATTGATTCAGCGAAACACCATGAACAAGCTGTCATTTAGAATTGTATGTTCACAGACTGAAGTTCTGGGAACTGCCCACATCAGGGAAATTTAAACAATTCTGTCTTGCAGAACACGGCCTATATGTACACTCACTAATCTACATATTTACACATTAGCAGACACAATGTAGTCAACAGACATGCCAGACATTTTCAGGTACAGGAAGAGGATAAATAACAGATTGGCAGTTACCATGACTTCAAGAAATTCATAAGACTTACCTAATACCGCAACTAGAGAATGGGAAAATCTGGGTAAAAGAAGCAGATTTACTTCATTAGTGCACTGTTGGATCCACGTAATGTGGTGATCAGTGTGCTGTTGCATGGAAACAGGGTAGAAGTGTTAAAGACAATGTGGTACAGCAGTAAGAAACTTTAAAAATGTATTATGTGACATTATGAAACAAGCAGTTGTCAATGTCGAATGTTGCCTTGCTGTCATTGGGATTGGTAGTGCAGGAGTCACACAGTATTGAACTGATACCAACTCACCCCACCCTGCAGAGAGTGACAGGCATTAGCGTGTCCCTCTGGGTGTTAGAAAGTGCAGGGCATGAAAACATGTCGGCTAGGCTGTGAAAAAGTAACAGCTGTACTGTTCATTAGGAGGTGAAAAAAAATGGCAGTGTTGAAAATGTGGCATGTAAATATACAAAATTTGTGAGCCTACTAGAGTGCATGGGAAATATCCAATACACACTTGCAACGCTGCCATTTAATGTTCATCCGGCACAAAATTTTTAACAGACCCATTTTAGCACCTTTGCTCATATACAGTGTCACTGTTATTTCCTCAAAGTGTACCAAGAAGTGATTTTGCACAGCGACCATGCTATTATGCAGTGGAAGTGTGAAAACACATTTTGGGCATTATGGGCTGGATATTCAAACTGCACCATTCTGTGGCGCAAGCCCTTGAGCTGCTCATAAAAGTTGCGCTGGGGTGCGGTCGGGGCGATATTCAACAGAGTTGCACTATTGAGCAACTCCTTTGAATATCACCCCCAGCAACAGCCACTGTGCATGGCACAGTGGAACTGGAGCCACCGCAAGTGGTCAGACTGGAGCATTCAAGATGCACTGGCACAAGTTCCATTGCAACATGCGCAAATGTCCGATATTCAAAAGGTGACATGCAAATGGGCCCATAATTCAAGCAAGGGCAGGGGGGGCCATTTGCATCTACTTATGGGCCCATTTGCATGCAACTGGCATGCAGGTGCACCAATCCCTGATGACTTGTGCCTGGCGCCCTGCCAGGCAGCAGTCATCGGGGACCAATGCCCCCTGCAGCCCGATCATGGGCATGAAGTATATCCCCCCCTGACTAGCCCGATCACGGGCATAACATACATGACAACCCCCAACTGACCTGATCACAGGCATAACCAGCAGACACCCCAGACTGGCCCGATCACGGGCATAACATAAATGAAACCCCCTCCCACTGGCCCAATCATGGCCAGAACAGAGTTCACCCCAAGGCAATATCCATGGTGGTCCAGTGGACCACAAAGCCGGTGTGGGCATAGAGTCAACCCCAAAGAGCAATATCCCTGGTGGTCCCTGGACATGAAAGCCATGCGGGCATAAGTCAACCCCAAGGTCCAATTACCCTGGTGATATGGTGGCCCCCACCCACCCCACCCATGGAGCCCAACCACCCGCTCCTCTGTCAGCCGGCCGTGGCAGCACCCACCGCCTGCCACCCCGCCACCCCCGACTGACTGCTCAGTGAGGGCTGCATGCCCATTGGTTCAGAGCAGAGCCAATGGCCATGCAGCCATACTGAAGGCAGTCCAGATATGTGAATGAATGAATTTATTCACATATCTGGACTGCTATATGGCATAGCCTGCATGCCCATTGGCTTTTGCTCTGAACCAATGGGCATGCAGCCCTGACAGCAGTCAGTCGACGGTGGTGTGGTGGCAGGTGGTGTGGTGCTGCCATCTCCAGCTGATGGGGAGCATGGTGGTGGGGCTCCGTGGGTGGGTGGGTGGGGGCTACTTAGATCACCAAGGTAATTGGACCTTGGGGATTGACTCTAATGTCCATGATCAGGCTTTGCAGTCCACTGACCACCAGGATATTGCTCCTTGGGGTTGACTTTATGCCCACAATTGGGCTTCGCGATCCACTGTACCACCAGGGATATTGCTCTTTGGGGGTTTAACTCCGTTCTGCCTGCGATCGGGCTCAGTGGGGAGAAAGATTTCACATTATGCCCATGATCAGGCCAGTGGGGAGGGGTTTCATTTATGTTATGCCCACGATCGGGCCACTGGGGGTTGTCATGTGGTTTATGTGCCAGTGATCGGGCCATTGGGGAGTTCAGCCCTGTTATGCCCGCGATTAGCCTGTGGGGGCGAGTGTGTTCTGTGCCCATGATAAGGCTATGGGGGGTTACTATTATGCCCACAATTGGGCTGCAGGGGGGACATGGAAGAAGTGGAGGGCCACCCACAGGTGGCAGCTGCTGTGTTGCACCCTGCAATGCGGCAGCTCACCTGTGGGTGGCTCTTCACTTGATCCTTTTTTTTTTTCTCAAAGTCATGCAGGCGCAGGTTGGAGGTTGCAGCTGCATAACTCTGCACAGCCCTGCTGAATATCGGGCTGTGCAGTTTATGCATGGTTACTCCCCCTCTGGTTGAGCATGCCTTCATTAGCATTGCGCTGTTGCTCAGCATAACTTGGGGGCCGCAACTGCCTCCTGCTGAATATGGCAGAATGGCACATTTCAGACTTGTGCAGGTGCAACCCTATTGCACATGGCGTGACCCTTTTGAATATCCAGCCCTATATGTGAAATGACGGCTGAACTGTTCATCAAGAGGTGTAGAAAAATGGCAATGGTGAAAATACAGACTAAAAATATCACAAATGCATGACAGTACGAGCATGTATGCAATCTTCCAACGCACACTCATAACACAATCATCTTATGGAGTATCATCACCAAATTTTCAACATAGCCATTGTAGGTCCTCTGCTCATGAACTGTGTCAGTGTCATTTTCATAATCTGGACCAAACATAGATATCCCACAGCGACTGCGCAATTGTGTGCCGGAAGTGCGAAAACACATTTCAGGGCTGACGTGGAAAATGACAGCTGTACTGTTCACAAGGAGGTGTACAAAAATGAAAATGCTGAAAATGCGGCATTAAAATATTACAAATGCGCTTACTAACGAACCTGCGTAGCAAGTGCGCAATGCACACTCATAAAACAGGCTTTTTTTTTCATGAAATTTTAAACATAGGCTTTTTAAGAGGCCACCTCATGAACACTCCCACTCTCATTTCGTAAATGTGCCCCGAAAGGTTATTTCACGCAGTGACTGCGAAATAACCTCCTGAGGCCGATTAATGCCATGACACTGAAAGAATACATGAGGAAGGGCCCCAAAAAACTCATTTTAAAATTTGGTGGAAAAATTCCAAAAAATGTGACACATATGCAGCAAAGTTGAAAAAACCTATTCACTCCATTATACACCTTACCGGCATTTCCTCAGTTCACGATCACCTTTGAAGAGTGCAGACATGTTACCAGTCCACTGAAGATCATCATGCTGCACTTGGGAGGTAAGTATGAGGTGGGGAAGGGTGAGGAGAGGCAGGGTGTGCAGTGGGTGGGTGCTAGTGGGAGGAGGGGGCATCAAGAACACGAGGGATGGTTTTTAGTTTCACAGCAGGGAAAAAAAAGAAAAGCGTCATGGGACAGTTTTTGTGTTGCAAAGCATTTAGCACACTGGGATGGGCTCCCAGCATGGCACCTGTTTTTTTGGGTTGGGTGTCAGTAGCCATTGAGGGATTGGGCAGCCTTGTCAGCTCACAACACAAGGAGGGGGAATAATGCCAACAGGGATTCAGCACCCCCCATCGTCAAACAAAGACAGCGGTGGTGGGTCGCTAGCCAAGGGGTATTGGGCACACCCCTCAGAATTCAACATTTGGGGGTAGTATGGCAACGGGGAGTGGGCTCTCCCTGTCATCACAGTAAAACAGCAGGGTGGGGTTACTGACAGGGTGATTGAGCACCACCGATGTCGACAGCCATAGGCCACTCGCTGAGCATGCTCATAATAGCAGTAAGCATGCAGCCAAACGGTCTGCTGCGTATGACAAGCTTTGCTTGGATTGCAGTAGACCTTTGCTTACATATGCTCACCCAATTATGTATGCATGGTGTGGCACCAGCATGCAGGTTGATTGTGGAATCAGGCACGCACCTACTGATGCCTAACCTGCATTCGACCAACAGCGGGGGCGCCCCCAAATCTGCACTCTCCCTACATGTTCGCTTGCAGCTGCGGCAAGGCAACATAAAAAAAGGTAAACACTCCTATTAAATAACATAAGTCATTACACATCTGCTCACCTGAGACACAATCATAATAACATACATTCTGAGTTCACGATATTGTGACACTACATCTTGCTTGAAAACATTTTGAGATTCCACTTACGTGTTGAGCTGGCGCCGGCCTCCTGCTTCACCTCCACTGGTTCCGCACGCTCAGCTTCCCCGGACTCTATGGAAGAAAATAAGTTAAAAAAATGATCAGATATACATTAAATATCAAGCTACAACTATATTTCTTAAGAAGCTACATTACTAATACTCCATCATTGTGTACATCAACCATGTGAACACATGTCTGTACAAAAAGAGCTCTGTGTTTAGGTGGATTTATATTCATAAGTAACTATAACATGCATACAGCAACTCTTCTCATCTGCAGAGTGATCAAGCACCTTACAAGAACAGTATAGAAAATAAAATACATAATTACAAAAAAAATGACACACCATTATTGTACGATGTAGTGTGCTTTTTACACCATGAGTGTACAATGCTGTAGATGTCCATATACTTATTCACTGATACCACCCCATTGACTGTTACTGTGGTAGGAACAATATACCACATTACTTGCAACTGCCATACTTACAGTCAGTAACCCTTATACATCAAACCACGTACAGCACATTACTGTGGCCACAGCCCAAAGGTACACTAAATTGAAATTATGAAAGCCTGTGTCTGTGTTCTTCCAACAGAAATGTTCATCCAATCCGGAACAGACTTTATATAAAACAATCCTACTTTTTCTGGTGGTGGTTCCCTGACAATGTTTGTCCAATTACAGTAAAAAAAAACAAACAGAAATATATAATTCTTAGTATGCAGTGCACAACACCCAATACCTACCCATTAATGGCAATAATAACAAGACTCTGAGAATGCATCTTTTTTTCTTTCAAACATTCTAACAGCCTTATGTGTATCTTTTATTAACATACATGTAGACATTACCATATGATGAACTGCATTAAACACGGTTTGAAAAATCTCTAATTATAATAGCACGAAGGCAGTCATATGCATCATGTTACTGTTCAGTTACTCACCCTCTACCAGAACATGGCAGTTGTTTGTGTGTTATTCAACACCATACCCCTAGAGGGTTATTAACACAGCATTAAAATAACCCTTGTTAATGTCTTAGACCTTAATAAAACCAAGGGTGTCACCATTTCAAGGTTACTGTTCAAGTACAAACATTGTCAAAAACTTATGTTATTCATTCATTAACAAACATGTATACAGTGTCCATACTGTCCATTAACATATATTTAAATAATAGAAAGAAGACTTTCTGAGCAGATAATAACCATGTAGGGGCATGCGTTACTCAGCAGCACACAATCACACACTACAACTACTGAATATCAATAACACACCAGCAACATACCAATTGCTAATGGATGATTCATTGAACATGGAAGTGCACCACAAAAAGTAGTGGAGGACAACAGCTACCCCCCCCAGCAGCCCTCATGGACCGTCAAGTAGTCCTATGGGCGTACATCCATTGTAACATACATGAAAAATGTTATCACAGTCATATCTTACTACACATTAGACATGTTTTCATTGATCAATTGAGATCTTTCCATTTTCTTTGATAATATGTGCTGCATCACCATACGTTAACAGTCTGTTACTATGGACATACATCTGTCCCACTGGTGTTACTAAATACACAGGAGACAATCAGGTGGCTGCTGAACTACTAATTCTCACACATCAGAAATGTGGCAGAAGCATAACAGCAATTATTACTTCACTGTCAACCACTGTATTACACTTAAATAACACACTTAGCAGATTACTGTAATTTGTGTATTCTTTTAGAGTACACCACACATCTGAACTAAGGAAACCAGTGCAACAGGTGTATGTAATGTAACCTGAGACTGCCAGCAGTCATACACCTCCAGTGTAGCAACACACTCAGTACTCAATGTAATATTAATCTATCGTATCATCACACAGCCTGCTGTACAATGGAACATGAAAGAGATATATTAAGAAAAACATCGCTGCATCAAACAAATAAAGATTCTGTAACACCAAGGATGTGATACCTAATCATACTGCAGAGACACAGAGTAATTCTTAAAGGATACATAAACAAGTATGTCGCAGAAGCTCTTCAAAAAACAATGCCTTGTAGGTCAGTGGTTTACCTAAATAATGATGTGCTCCATTTAGCTCTAAAAGTACATTATCCCACAGAGCACATCATTATTTAGGTAAGCTCCTGACCTACAAGGCAGTGTTTTTGGAGCACTTCTGAGACGTACTTGTTTATGAGTCCTTTAAGTGGTTTCTGTTGACAAATGACAGACTGCCTCTTTCTTTCTCTTACTCAATGATCTAAAAGAATGTTTTAAACTCAGTCCCCAACTACAAATAATACATACATGGTTCAAGTAATATTTAATCAGTAAATAGTATTTACAAAAAAAATACAGCCTTAAGTTCTGCACCTCACACATAATATCATATCCTCATAGCACCTCAATGACGAACTACAATTATTTCTATCACAATCTTACCATCAGACTCAACAATTATGACACTGTCTGTGTCTGACTGACCACCCTCCACAGCTTGACGCTGTGCTGGTACTACCTCACTGGAAGCCGGGGGAGACCAATGTTGTCCTGTCACAAAACAGAAAGAAACTGCATATGTAAGTGTTACATTTGAATAACATCACATGTTTAAAACACTTGCAGCAACAGTAAAAGATGCATCACATAGGTAACATTGCTTCTCATTACACACACCACAAGTATTGTGGCAACATATTACAATGAGAAGTACATTTACTCAGTTCATGGTTGCTTTTGAAGAGAGCAGAAATGCTCCTGTCCCACTAAAGATCATCATGCCGAAATTCGGATGTAAGCATGGCATTAATGGGGTGTGGGTAGTCAGGGTGCATAGTGGGTGTGTACAGGTTCTGGGAGGTGGCCAGGCATAAGTGTCAAGGTAAAGTTTGTAATTAGTATTTTTTTTGTTTTCTTTAAATAACAACACAGAACGTTTTGCACGCTGTGGTCTACTCACAGCATGTAACAAGGACGTGTAGTTTTGATGACTGTTGAGTTGAAAGACAGTTCTTACCCCCTGTCAGCCATAGCATCTGCTGCCACACTGTGATGTGCTACCAGCGTGCAACCCTGCAGTGTGTGTGTGTGGGGGGTGAGGTAAGACAGTGGATCTGATAGGGCATTCCCCACCTCATGCCAACTATACAACAAGTTTCCATGCTGTGGTGGCCACCCACAGTGACATGTGGATTTTTTTTGGGGGGGACACCATACCATTGCCTACATAGTGTGTGGTTGGGGGGGCAGCACACAGTATGCATCGTACATGTCTGTGTGTCTGTGTGTCTGTGTGTGTGTGTGTGTGTGTGTGTGTGTGTGTGTGTGTGTGTATAGGGGAGGACACATGAGCATGCAATATCTTATCGATTCTCACTGAAACATACTTCCCCCTTTTACCTGTATGCCACTGCATTTTTGAGCTGTCATATACACCTCCAACAGGCATTGTAAAACTGTGACCACACCTGCAAACACAGTCCCTGAATTGGAACAGGACTGGCACAACTCTGAAAAGTCGTATCATGGCACTATGTTTGTTGCACATGCATGCAAGCAAACATTTGATATATACACAGTATGACACTGTTCCAACTGTCATAGCACTAAATTACACTAAATAAACAGTTAAATATTGTTTTCTAACAACATGTCATCATAGGAACTGCGTATTTGGATGGATGTACTATTTGTGGAACATGTAACTCACTAGCCTCTGCCTTGTGACTCAACAACACCACACTTAATAAATATAAAAATATATCTACATGTTTTCATGGTACATCCTTACATATAGTATAAAGTATTATACTGTCTGGCATGATTGTTAGAAAATCTGAATAAATGCATATGCATAGTTAAAACTTCTGCTGAGTTACTTACGATGAGTAAGGCGCTCCCCCGCAGCTGGCTTGCCAGCAGCTTCCCACAGCTCATAAGCAAGGTAATACCAGCGCGTGTCATTGTCCTGTATCCCCTCATGCTGTTTCAACACATAGAAGCGCTGATGCAACAGCTTCCACTTCCACTTCAGCTGCACAATTGTCTTATTCTTCACCTAAAGGACAACATGCAGGAAGCAATTTATTCGCCTCCACATCGAATCCAGCTTCCAGTTCATGCTCCGCATTAAAATGCGGTCATTCCCCCTGGCTTGGAATGCCTCAAGCAGTGCACACACCTCTCACAAGGTCCACTGCCTCATTTTTTCTTTCTTATTCAGCTCTGAAATAGAAGCATAAAGAAACATTGACATTACTATCATCTACCAGTGTCAATGATTGTTTTAAATTAATTTCATTTAGTACTTATGAAATGAAAGAGTGAAATCCACTTCAGCATGGCAGAAACAAAGCTTGTTAGCAGTATGTAGCCCCAACAATGCATTCAGCACCCCCAGCACTGACAACATCTGCTGCCACGCTGTGGTGTGCCACCAGCATGCCACCCAGTACTCTTGGGGGGGTGGATAGTGCACCCGTCATCTATGCATGTGTACTACGCTGGGGTGGTCATGCAGCGTGGGCTGTACAACTCTGTTTTTCAGTGTCACAGCACAGCTATCGAGTGATTGCCCACCACCCTCAGCTATACAGTGTGTCGAAGGGTCCATCACACAGTATGCGTCCGTGTGTGTGTCCACGTGAGTAGCGCGCATGAACACATGATATCCTACAGCTGTTCATTGAATCACCTTTCAACTATAGACCACTGCATTATAAACTGATGTCATACACAACTGAACCACACATTGCAGAACTGTGCATGCACCTGCAAACACACTGACTAAATTTGAAGAGGGCTAACAAACCTGCCTAAACTCACATGATATCATAATTTTCTTGTACATTCATGCAAGCACACCTAAAAATAACTTCACATATGTGTTCCATTCAACATAGCTCTATTTCCTGACATAACACTAAATAAACCTAAACATAAACCTCTATCACTGTGTTTCACTGTTGTTGCACCCATACCATCCTGTTACAGGTACAATAGTGTAATACCACAGTGAATGTTACATTAACTTAACAGAGTGAAATTACATAAAAATGTAAACATATAACAACATCATACAATTGTGTACAAAGAACAACACAATGCATTCCCTATTGCTGTCTCCCCAGTATTGTTACATGGCATCCCACAATATGAATATTCCCAACCCATATGTGTGCCATATGTGTGACTGATGCATGCAGCTGATCTATTTTTTGACCACATTTATAGGGTTCTGAGAAGAACCTTTGTGTACACTGTAATATTTGCTCAAACAGTCTGACAATCTTAGAGGACTTTGAGGATTCCATCTCGAAGGTCTCCCAGGAAATGGTAATTGCCAGCATTGCGAGAAATGTACACCATCTGGTAGGAATAACCAATCATTACAGTACTTCATTTCTGGGTGACGTATAGTATACATTCCATGCATGCATAGAAAAGCAGATATTTGTACATTGACTTTTCTGCAAGCTCTGTCAATCAGATACATATGATGTTCTGCTTGACAGACCCTACGCTCTGTAATATCTGAAAAAATTATTATACAGGCAGGCAACATACTCATGATAGAAGCAAGGTCCAATTTTGCCTCTGTAACTAAATCTACCCAGCGTTTCGTGCCCAAGTCATTGCCTCCAAAATGTATTAGCAGTATGTCAGGAGGAGAGTGAGTTCTCAAAAGTCTGTGTATGGTTGGCATAAGATGTTCCCATCTCATGCCACCCCGACCAAACCATCTTACATAGCAATCTGGGAGCTGTAGGTCCCTCCCAAAATCACTATGAACAGCATACTCAGCTGCTCGTCTCACAAAACTGCTTCCAACTATCCACAAAGTCCTTTTGCAATTTTCTGCCATTCTAAGTTTTTACACTCAGAAGTGTACAGAGAGCTACCAAGAAAGTCAGTGTTCACCCTGCAGTGCCTAGGCAGTAGTGAAAGTAAAACTGATATTTTCCCTCCTTATTTCAAGGCAGCTTCACTGTGCTGAGACATAACACACAAATGAAAAATAAACATTGCCTACTGCTCTGGCTTCATTAACCAATGTAAGTCATGCACTGACTATTACTAGACTTCTGCTCCAGCTAAAATCTGCAAACATTGAGAAGTGGGAAAAATGCATCCTTTTCATAGGCAGTTTTAAACAATTACAACAGCAGAAACATGTCTGATTGGTTCTGTCTTCTGTTAGGGTTCCACGTGCAGCTTCCTATCTCCCTCTATTTGCAGCTGTATCTGTACAAGTTAGTACTAAAATGCTATCTGACTTTAAACTGTTTTCTCTAAATAATACAGCATCTTAGATTATAACAACTAACATAATGAAATTCAGCATTGAAAAACATTTTGATTAATAGTATTTACATGTTGGTAGCATTTTTTATCATACTAGAAAAATTATTTATAAAATATACTGTACTTACAGTTATGAAAGTGCTGTCTCTCAGTAATAACTAAGATGGCTGCTGTTGACTTCTTCTTCAGTGTTGTCCGTCTCTGATTGGTTGTCTGACATGGCCTGACAAATCTTGCATTACATTAGTAGAACCAGCTGTCAGTCAAAACACTCAAATCTGATTTGATAATGAATGTATTTGCCACTCCCAAGTGTTAAATTTGCCACACTTTCGAATGTACGAAAGTAATTTTGCTACACTTTCGCACTGCGAAAGTATTTTTTGCGATACTTTCGAATGCACGACAGTAAATTTTGTGACAGTTTTGAACTTCAACAGTACTTTTCACCATACTGTCGAACGCACGAAAGTACAATTTGTGACACTGTCGAATGTGCGAACGTACTATTCGCGACACTTTCGTGTATTCGACAGTAATTTTCCAAAAGTGTCTATTAATTGCCACAATTTCAGCCTTTATGGCAAAATACCAAATTTTCAATAATAAACACATGTATGTGCTGTGTAGGTATTTCGAACTTAGTGTACTGCAGATATTGAACATTTGCAAACTTATGAGCGTGCGTACGAACTGCGTAAAGCACTGTTGTTAAACAGTCATTTGTAGGAATTTTTCCACTAAATTTTCAAGATAGCCATTTTAAGACCTCTGCTCATGAACAGTGTCACTGTGATTTTCTTTATGTGTACCACATAGTGATTTCACACACCAACTGAGCCATAACACGCTACATGGGTGAAAACACATTTTGCCCAAGATGTGAAAAATGACAGCTGTTCTACTCATAAGGTCATGTGGTAAAAAGAAAATGTTGAAAATTTTGAGTGAAAATAATGAAAATACACAAACTTATGAGCATGCATACGAACTGCGCCACACAACCTCGTAAAACAGTCATTTTTAGGAATTCTTCCACCAAATTCTCAACATAGTCATTTTAAGACCTCTGTTCATGAACAGTGTCACTGTCATTTTCTTAATGTGTCCCATTCAGTGATTTTGCACACCGACTGCAGCATTGCACGCTACATGTCGGAAACACGTTTGGGCAAGATGTAAAAAATGACAGCTGCAATGCTCATAAAGAGGTGTGCTAAAAAGACAATGTTGAGAATCTGGAGTGAAAATATTGAAAATTCGCAAACTTATGAGCATGCGTAGAAACTGCACTACGCATGCTCATTAAACAGTCATTCTTACTGTGTTTTCCATCTAATTCTCAACATAGTCATTTTAATAGCTCTGCTCATGAACACTGTGACTCTTATTTTCTTTGTGTACCATATACTGATTTTGCGTACCGACTGTGCCATAATGCGCTACATGGGCAAAAACATGTATTGGTCAAGATGTGAAAAATGACAGCTGTACTACTCACAAGCAGGTGTGGTTAAAAGAAAATGTTGAAAATCTGGACTGGAAATATTGAAAATGCACAAACTTATGGGCGTGCGTAGCAACTGCGCAACGCACATTCAAAAAACAGTACTCGAGTAATTTTTGAACCAAATTTTTAACATACTTAACTCACAATTCTGTCAATGTACACTGTAATAAGAAATGTACAGAGGCATATTTTAACACTGTTTTTTTTCTCTGTCTTTTATACAGGTGCCTGATACTTCTGTAAGATTACTTACTGCCACTGTGAACCATAATAGCAAAACATGCCAACTAAATACAGACATAGATGTATAGGAAAATGAGAGAGGTATAATAGCACTGCACTGTAGTATAAGGCCGACAAAAAAAAAGTAAAGTCACATCAGAAAGTGAACATACACAGACCTTTACTGCAACAGTGAGCCCTACAGGAACTCACTGCACAGCAAAAGCAAATGCTTTAACAGCAAAGGAAAAAGGTGTACCTCTACAAAAGTTGTGTAGCTCTCTGAGACGAAACACAACTATTGTGAGTGCAACCATCAACAAACCTCCAAAACAACACCGTAGAGTCACACCTGCTGATTTGCAACTGAGAAAGAAGAAGTATTTCCGATCACTAGCAAGTAAAGCTAAGAATGAAAGACTTATAGCTGCTGTGATGAGACACAGCCGCAAAAAGACTAAGAGTCATCTGTCTCTGATGAAGTTGCGTCTCAAAGTGTGCACTTTTGTCAACAGAGCAGTGTTTGTACTGCAGCGCTTGTGGTGTAAGATGTCTCATGTGCTTGAACAATTCAGGAAAGTTGTGTATGCCATTACAAAAAGGCTACAACTGTATCCTTCTTTGACTGTCAACAACTTCTGTGATGTTTTCACAGGTCAGTGGATACACACACAGCACTCAGAGGCATATTTTTGTGAAGACTCTTATTATTCCCTGAAAAAACAACACAGGTTCACCATTGATGAGTACAGCAAACTAGTAAATGTCCTCAGTATCTGTGATGACAATGCAATGGATACAGATAATGACTGTGATTCAACCACAGGCTTCAATAAACGGCACTGTCTGGCATGGGCATGTGATGATACCTGCAACTGTAGGCAATCGTCATTTGAAAAAGTTGAACAGTTTGTCAACCTATTTGTGATAACAGATCACAAAGACAGACATAAACTGTTTAACACAATTGACCATTGTGAAATTTGTCCACATACTGGACTCATGGGTCACTCACTAGCATGTCTCGATAATGGTGTTTGTGATAGTATTTTTCACAACATGAGGATGCTTGGAGTGCATCAAACAGGCATGCAAAACTTTGTATACAGAGTATATGAAGTACGGTGAGCTGTACATCAGAACACTTGCTTAAATGAGTTATTACAGTCAGGTGACATGCAAGGTGTCATCACATTTCTCAAAAAACTGCAACACATAACTTCTGTACCAGACACAACAATTTCTCAGTCTAACACTTCTGCAGAAACATCTGTTTCAGTGTTAGAAAGTGACATACTGAGACAGTACGGTAAAGAAATTGCTAAGTTTGAGCTGGCAAAGTCTCAGAAGTTTGACTTTGTATGTGTCTCATACAACCGTTTGTACTACACAAAACAAACAGTCACAGTCAACCTAGAAACCTTGTCACCATATAATGACATGTGGTTCCATCTCTCAGCATTCTTGCTGCTGAAATCTGACTTTCACTTACAAGACACCATTGTGCTATGCAAACACTGTTTCTCCAAACTGAAGTCTAACATTTTGCCAGCAAGGTCACTGCTGAATAATATGGAAGCAGATGTTACACCAAGTGAGATTTCAACATTAAATATGTTTGAATGCATTCTAATTCAGACAATGAAACCATTCCAAACCATTCTACGTCTGAACACAAAGACATGGAACATTCCCCAGAAAAAGCTTATTAGATCTCTAAAGGGTTCCGTGATGTATCTACCACTTTTCTACATGAAAATGTTCAAGCAATCTCAACAGAAAATAGTTTGGTGATTCTTGTTAATGGTGTCCCAACCAAGGCCAAGGTCATCTGGCAAGATGTTGTCAGTGTGCAAAAGGTTAAGCTTGCTCTTACTTATTTAAAGAGTAACAATCCCTTTTATACAGACCTTGACATAGATCAGATGGCCAGTTTCTCTGTCCAACATGATCTATTAGAAAAAAGTAAACCAATCATTGAGAAGGTCAGTGGACAGACAAGTGACAATGTGTATGAACAGTACACAATTCACCCAATACATGGCAGAGATCCAGTAGGAGACAACATTGATCTCTATCAAATCAAGCAGGTGGAAGGTGAGCCTGTCAGCATTTGGCAGGCAACACTAGAAGCACGCTGTTTCCCAGACCTATTTCCAAAAGGGTCAGGTGGATGCCTAGATGAAAGAGAAGTGTGTACGGGGTGCTGAGTACCGCGCTAATCGTGTAACTCAGCAAAGATGGCAAATTCAGATGTAACATACAGTACCTGTTCCATCTCCTCTGGGAGAGTGAACTTAGCATTCTGTCTGTGTCTATAGCACATACTATTCGTCTAACAAGTCCACTAGATGGAATAACAGCTGCTCAATTTCTAGAGAAATTAAAGCAGAAAGATGAAAATGTGCAAGTGAATCTGTCTTCCATACTTTCAAGTCTTCATGGTACCAAAGAATATTGGTATCACAGACACTCTGAAGTGATGACAATGCTGTGAGAGTATGGTGCAGCCACATGGTTTTTCACACTTAGTTGTGCTGAATATGCCTGGGATGAGCTCATTGAACTGTTGAAGTGGGAAAATTCTGATGTTGACGGCATTTCATCAATGACTGTTGGAGAAATGTGTTCACTTGATTCTGTGTCTGTCACAAGACATTTTCACAAGCGGTTCCATGACATTCTGACTTTCATCTTGTCAAAGAACAATCCACCTCTAGGTACTGTGGAACATTACTTTTGGAAGACAGAATATCAAGCACGGGGTGCCCCTCATATCCATATGTTATTGTGGATCAAGGATGCTCCACGCCTTGGTGAACATGAAGCAGCAGAAGTGCTAGCATTCATCAAGAAATATATCATTTGTCACATTCCAGACAAGTATGACAGTCCTACACTATGGAAGTTGGTACAAAAGTTCCAGCAACATATTTGTGCAAAATACTGCCAGCGAGTAGTAATGAACAAATCTAATTGGTACACACGATGTTGCTTTGGATTTTCTAGATGAGTTTGTCAGGATGGTGCCATGAATGACCTATTCTCAACAATGCAACACCACTTGAAGGCAAAATCAACCAAGAGGGTATACAAGTTACCCAGAGATGAGAAAGATGTGTACATCAATGACTACAACCTAACTCTTCTCCTAATGTGGCAGCAAACATAGATGTTCAGTTTGTGGCTGATAACTCACCAGCCCTGGTTTGGTACTTCACTTCATACATAACCAAACATGAGCAGACTAGCTTGCAAGATCTTTGGGAAGATATTGCCAGTTCAAGCAGGAGCCTGACATCTCAGGTCTGGTCATTGGGCTTGAAGACTCTTTCACACAGATAATGTGGAGCTTATGAAGCCAGTGACCATTTAATGGGTACACATCTGTACAGGAAGTCTGACGCTGTCCGGTTTCTCAGTGTAAACTACAAAGAGAAATGCAAATGTGTTCTGATTCCTCATGCTGAAATTGAGGAGCTCGCTGCCAATAGACCTTCTTCAAAACATATCTTGAAGCATAACCTGATAAACACATACTACCCCCGTAGACACAATGGCATGAATGATATGTGTCTCTTTCAGGTGGCTAAGTGGTATGACAACAAGGCAGATGTATCACCTGACTCAACATGCCAGATTTACAAGGTGAATAAAGTAGATGGCTGTCTCGTAAAGAGACACAAGCCATGGCTTATAGACCACTGTAAATTGCATCTAGGCACATCAGAGAGCAGAGAACATTACTACTTCGCTCTCCTATTCCTGTTTAGACCCTGGAGGAGTGAGTCTGAATTAAAAGGTGACTGTGACACATTCGAAGAACAGTTCAATCTCAGTTATGAGACTTTTAAAACTGAATACTCAGAGACATACATACAGAGATTAGAGGCTGAGAAAGAACAGCTTGAGAAGGCAGAGAAGCAGCTTCAGGAAGACACAGGTATGCCATTTACATCTATCAACTGAGAGCCTAATATTACATCTGCTGTTTCTTTTTGCTGGACTGTGAAACTGAGACTTAAGAACGTATGCTGCTGCCTGCTGGAGGATTCGAACTGTGTGCCAGATATTTGTTAAAGCTGTGAGCACTTTTTGTATAATGTTATTTTCTATGCCTTTGCTCCCCTTTGACCCTGCATTCCTGTGCTCTAGTGAGAGGGGCCAGGTGTAACGGAACATGCTTCATCAAAGGAGGAGGGGCAGTACAATATAAAAGAACCGTGCTGCCTAAAAACTCAGAACAGGTATGCCGTTTACATCTATCAACTGAAAGCCTAATATTACATCTGCTGTTTCTTTTTGCTGGACTGTGAGACTGAGACTTAAGAACGTATGCTGCTACCTGATGGAGGATTCGAACTGTGTGCCAGATATTTGTTAAAGCTATGAGCACTTTTTGTATAACGTTATTTTCTGTGCCTTTGCTCCCCTTTGACCCTGCATTCCTGTGCTCTAGTGAGAGGGGCCAGGTGTAACGGAGCATACTTCATCAAAGGAGGAGGGGCAGTACAATATAAAAGAACCGAGCTGCCTAAAAACCCAGAAAAGGTATGCTGTTTACATCTATCAACTGAGAGCCTAATATTACATCTGCTGTTTCTTTTTGCTGGACTGTGAGACTGAGACTTAAGAACGTATGCTGCTGCCTGCTGGAGGATTCAAACTGTGTGCCAGATATTTGTTAAAGCTGTGAGCACTTTTTGTATAACGTTATTTTCTGTGCCTTTGCTCCCCTTTGACCCTGCATTCCTGTGCTCTAGTGAGAGGGGCCAGGTGTAACGGAGCAAACTTCATCAAAGGAGGAGGGGCAGTACAATATAAAAGAACTGCGCTGCCTGCAGCGCGAGCGTGGCAGTGCGAGCATGAGTGGCACGAGCGCCACTCAGTATCAGAAATTTTATCAGCAATAATAGGAGGAAATCTGAGTAGTATCCCTCCTGAGATTTACTTAGAAGTCCAGGGTTAATCAAATTGGAAGCTGTTTGTCTCCTTGTGTGAGTCTGGGCAGGTTACTCTGTTTTAATTTATTGTTTAAGTAATTGAGGGATGAGTTAAATTTATATTGATGTTTATTATTTGAATTATTTTGTATTGTCTATGTACTTTATTTAAAAAATATTTTCGTTGGGTTGCTTATATGAGCAAGTTTTATGTAGTTTTTATTAAGTAGACTAGTGGTTCCTCTACTTTAGAGGATTATCCCTGATATATTGAGGTAGTAAACTATTATTTTATTTAAATTAAAGTTTAATTAACAAGGTGGTTTAAATCTTTAATAATGTTGATATTATGGTGGGAATTATTCTGGTAAGGTGCCAGTTTTTAGTATGTAAAATTTTACTCAGAAGGAAAAGATATTATAGATTGTCCATATTTGGTAATAGAATATAAGGGAACTATGAAGGGAAAGAAAATTGTTCTATATGGGTGGCAAGGGGACATTCAGGCCTCTTTATTGAATACTCATATTGAGACTATTATGATTAAATGGGTGTATATGGGTAGTGAACTTCTATGTGGCTGGGGACATAATGTTGTTCTTGAAAGTGCCAAATCTAGAGATTATCTAATGAAGGGAAACAATTAAATCTTAAATTGTATAGAGTGGGTAAATGGATTGTAATTATGGGGTTAATGCTAAGTGGGGATGTTCAATTAAACCCTGGGCCTGTAGCTGATTTGAATCAGGATTACACATTAGAAATGTTGAATGAAAAGGACTAAAAATTGTGCATATTAATATTTGTAGTTTGTTTAAGAAAATTGAGTATTTAAGAGAGTGGGTGGTGTGTTATAAACCTGACATTTTAATAATTACTGAATCATGGCTACATATACAAATTCAAGATAACAACATAGCCCTGGAAAATTTTCATATGTGGAGAAGAGATAGATCCAAAAGGGGGTATTAATTTATGTTAAAAATTGGATTGATGTTAGGGAATTGCAAGATTTGTATAATTGGACTGATTCAGAATTGTTACCATTAGAATTAAAGCTACCTTAGTCCAAACCCATATTATTGATTGGCATTTACCGTCCACCTAAAGGTAGTTTAATAGTTTTTTCTGAAATACAAGATGTGCTGAAGAATTATCAAATTTCACATGAAATTTTGATAATTGGTGATTTAAATGTTGATTGGGGAACTATAGATGCCCATCATAGTTTAATTGATATGGCTACTACATTGAATTTGGTGCAACTGATAAAAGATGTAACTAGGTTAAATGTAGTAAATCCTATTAATTCAACTATGTTAGATCTTATTTTTACTACAAACCCAGAAAAGTTTATTAAGAGTGGGGTGTTACCAGACTCAATGTCAGATCATCAAATAATTTTTTGCATTAGAAATCAGAAATCTAGAAAGACTCCAAAGAATATTGTATAAACTAGAGTTTTTAAACAGTTTGATTACATTCCATTTATGCAGGAATTAGAACATTATAATTGGGAGAGATTAGAATTAATTCCCAGTGTGGGGGATGCATGGGATATGTTTCAAAAGGATTTAATACAAATCTGTAATAAACATGCTCCTATAAAAACTAGGTTGATAGGATCAAACAAAGCACCATGGTATGATTCTGGTTTGTTTAAAATTAAAAGGGCTAGAGATAAGGCATGGAAACAAGCTAAATTAGCAAAGGGAGACCAGGATTGGCATAAGTATAAGCAATTAAGAAATTAGAAAGGCTAGACAGGCCTATTGTAATAAAAAATTGTCTAAAGAAATTATGGAAAACCCAAGAGTATTCTGGAATACAATAAATAAGTTGCATAAGGGTCCTAGCTTGGGATATCCTAATTACTTCTTAATCAATGGTAATAAAACGGATTTAGGAAATAAGGTAGTTAATGAGTTTAACACCTTTTTTATAAATATGGGTACTAATGAATTAAAACTGGGTGGAGGAGATGTAAATCAGGTTTTACAGAGAAATTCCCAGGCAAATGGTACAGACAGAACTTATGTACAAACTGGTATACAAGCTGAGTTCAATTTACCTCTGTTACTAGAGGAGATGTTAGGGATTTATTACTTCAAATTAACACCAATAAAGCAGAAGGTATGGATGGTATCCCTAATATCTTATTAAAGTATGCAGCCCCTATCATTGATTTACCCTTAGCAAACTTATTTAATTCTCCTCTCCTCTCTTGGAATTACCTCAAGCTTGAAGACCACCAAGATTGTGCCAATTCATAAGACAGGATCCAGGTTGCTATTAGAAAATTATAGGCCAATTTCCCTTTTACCAACGATTTCTAAAATTTTGGAGAAAATAGTTGCAAAACAATTACAGGTATTTTTGAAAGATAATGAAATTCTCAATGGTTATCAATCAGGCTTTAGACCTGAGCATGGAACAAACACTGCCCTTATAAAGGTCACAGGAGATATTATGGAGAGTATGGACAGGTGGATGCCAGTAGGATCAATTTTTGTTGACCTTTCAAAGGCTTTTGATACATTGGACCATGGCATCCTCCTGTCCAGACTAAAAACCTGTGGTATGTCTGAGTCGGTAGTAAACTGGTTTCAAAATTATCTTGATTCAAGATTGCAGCAAGTGACTATTAGAGAATGGTCATCTGACCTGAAATCAATTGTGTCAGGAGTCCCACAAGGATCCTTTTTGGGTCCCATACTATATAATTTATACATGAACGATTTGGGGTTTGAACAACCGGAGGTACAATATCATCTTTATGCTGATGACACAATTGTATATTCTGCTGATTCATCAGTGAGAACTATTCAATTAGTATACAACAGGCTTTTGATCATTTACAGGAATTTTTGCTTAGATCTAAATTGGTTTTGAATGAAAAAAAATCTCAGGTAATGGTATTCCATGAGGGGTCATGGGTCTAAAATTGAACAAGAGGGATTACAAATTAAAACATTTTCTGGAAGAATTTTTGCAACAAGTTGTTAGATATAAATACCTGGGGTGTATTTAGACACAAAATTCAAATGGGACAGCCATATAGATAGCACCTTTGACAAAAGTTGGTAAGTGCTTGGGTTCATTATATAGAGTAAGAAATAGCATGTCCTTGGAAATTAGAAAATTAGTTGTAACTGTTGTTGTACTACCCATACTGGAGTATGGTAACTTGATATATATGGGTGCGTCTAAAGAGCAGCTATATAAGCACGTTATGTACAATAATTTAGCCAGATTTTACTAGGTGCAACAAAGAGGGCACATAGAGTAGATATGTATAAAAAATTGGACTGGCATACCTTATCTCAAGGTGGGTTTTAGTACAATTATGTTATGCTAAAATGTATTTCAGGAAAAGATCCTAAATATATGGCTGAGACCATTAATATAAAAGATCAATCGAGGCCTGTGCTCTGCAAATAGCTTGGATTGTTTTGTTCCAAGTCACAGGAATGGCCTGGGGATAAGCATTTCTTAACTATTGGACCATCTATATGGAATAAATTGCCTGGGAAGCTTAGACCCCTTGAGAAAATTTTCAGTTGCACAAATTAATGATGGCTTGAAAATACTAATTATGATGGGGACTAGATTGAATCTTAGGATGGTAGACTGTAAATTGTATTAAATGTATATGAATTATATTATTGTTTTGTTGTATGTCTTTGTAGTGTTAGTTTGTGAATGATTTGGAATTGTGTTATATTTATTGATGTATAATTATAGTGTATTTGTGCCTTTGTCTGATACGCATTGTTAACTTATAAGAGTAACTGGAACTGACACCTGGATCTCACTGTAAAGGAACTTCGGCTCAGAGGAGATATCCATATTAATTTTTTGTATGAATAAAATTTTTTTTACTACTACTACTACTCCTGTTAGTTCACAAGACAACCTTGATCCAGAAGGACAAGCTGTTCTAGGTGAACCTCTGCCCTTAAATGCCCCAGAACTGTTAATGTCAGAAATTGAGACAGCCATGGAACATGGCACACACTCCATTGTCAACCCAGCTGACTTGAGAGAAAGACTAAATCAGCTGCAGCATACAGTTCACTCTCAAGTAGTTGAAGCTGTCCAACATGGCCTACAACATGAAACAAAACAATGTGACTGTCGTGACTATAAGCCACTACTGATCTTTGTTAGCAGTTCAGCTGGCACAGGAAAGAGTTTCCTTATTGAAGCCATCACTGCTGAAGTACGGAGACTGACAGGGTCTCCAATGTCTGTTGCTGTAACTGCTCCCACAGGACTAGCAGCATACAACATTGGCGGAGTTACATTACACTGTCTCTTTATGTTGCCAGTGGAACATGGGAGAACTGGAGAGTATCGTAAACTTTCATTCAAGGTTGCATCTTAGCTCCATTCCATGTTCACAAAGATGAAGTTACTCATCATTGATGAAATCAGCATGGTCTCCAATGTCATGCTTGCCTGTATTCATCTACGTCTACAGCAGATCTTAGGTACTGACGATGGAGTGCATTTGGTGGCAAAAGTATAGTTGTGTTGGGAGACCTTTTACAGCTTGCACCAGTCAATGCAGAGCATGTATTTACAACTCTAACTGCCAAACAAGCTAAGAATATCCTCGGTTGCATTGCAGACTATAACATATGAGAATTATTTACCTATGTTGAGTTTTCTGAGAACATGCACCAAAGTGGTGATCTAGCTTACAAATCATGTTTAGATGAAGCTCGTACAGGTTCTCTATCACCAGAACATGTTTGTATGTTAAACGATTGGAGAATCACAGTAGATACTGCATGCATAGAAACAACATGTAATGTCTTCAGCAATGTATACTCTACAAGGACACACATAGTGTGTCTTATGCCACGGCTAAAGAAATGCACTGAATTCAACAATCTAATGCTGCAGAGAGAACACCAAGAGATTGTAACTCTGCATGATGTTGATACAGTTGATGGTGTTATTTTTAGTCGAAACCTAGTAGCAAAGATGACTGAATGACTAAGTGAACTCAAGTCAGATGTTTCACGCACAGCTGGCCTAGAAGCTGTGCTCACAGTTTGTAAGAATGCATGTATCATGCTGTGACATAATCTAGATGTAGAATGAGGCATGGTAACTGGTGCCATGGGAAACATCACTGACTTTGTCTACAATGTCCAGAAGACATATATCGAGACGCTTGTAGTTCACTTTGACAACATGGAACAGTCTGTACACATAGAACGCACCTGTGTCAAATTCCAGGTTTTTAAGGATATCTATGTAAACAGAAAACAGTTTCCATTATGTGATGCATATGCTGTATCCATTCACAAATTTCAGGGATTGAGTTTGGATTCAGCAATGGTGAGCATAGGTACAGACATTTTCAAGGATGGCATGAGCTACGTGGCACTTTCACGTGTCCACAGCCTTTCTGGGTTGCACATTATTACTCTAGCACCTCAGAAAATACGAGCTGACAAGCGATGTATTATTGAGTACAACAGGTTACGTACTCTACATCAGCCACAAATGTCTTTAATACCACTGCCTACATATCTGGCTGTCTCACACAATTCAGTCACATCTACAGGTATCAACAAACAGTGACAAGCTTCCAGAAGTGCTTCAACTCAAAAGAGTTCAATAAAGGTCACAACTTCAAGTAAACATTCACAGCCAGCAATTTGTCAGAAATCAGTTGGTGTAGCTGTTGTACCAGTGTTTGACAACAGCACTGGAGTGAACTGCTATGCTAACTCAGCTATGCAAGTTTTTCTACACATGCCACACTTTGTGTGGGCAATATCTGCTTCAAAAGACAGTACCCTATCAAACGCTTTGAAGCAGATTATCAACATGACTTCTGACCAGTCTAACAATGTACACTCACTAACACCACTACGACAGGTGTTAGGTATATATGATGGATGTAGTACATTTGCTGCTGACATACAGCAAGACACTACTGAGTTTATGATGGCTTTCATAAACAACCTGGATGAAGATGGCACCCCAATGTGGCACTACTTCACAGTAACATATGTAACGAAATATGTATGTGTTTCATGTGGCCATTCACAGCATGAAACCACAGAAGACATGCTGTGGATTACTGTCTTTGTCCCTCAAACCAAAAGTGTCAAATTTTGACAGCTATTCACCAATGCTCAATGTGGGCATGCCTGTGGAAGGTGTGGAGGCAGATGCACTCAGTCCATACATCTCAGGAGTTCATCTCAATATCTGATGCTTATCTTTCACAGGTTTGACTTCAACGGGCTCAGAGTTGATACTCCTATAACAGATTACACAGCTGGTAGAATAGTCTTCAACCAATCAGTGTTTGACACTCACAGTATAGTCTATCACCATGGCCAATCCATGCATTCTGGCCATTACACCTGTTTACTAAGGTACAGAAGTGGATGGGTAGAGAGTGACTACTCAACAAGCAGTTTTAAACAAAGACTGCCACGACACTTAAAAAATGCATGTCTTCTAATATTGAAGAATTATGATGACCTTCATATTGCAGAAGAATAGGATGCAACATGTTGAGGTTTTAAAATGACTACTTTGTTCCAGAAACATTTGTAGGTCAGTACAATCGTCTCTAATGTACGACTCTGAGTAAACCATAGCATTTCAACAAAATGCCATTCTGACAGAGGCATTACATGCAACATGACATCTAAGATCTTGTGTGGATCAGTGACTACATGGAAATTGTTGTAGTGGCTTCAATCGGCGCCAACAATATTCACAGTCACTAGAGAAACCATGCTTACATGTCTATCAAAGATTGTACATCTCAAAACTGAGGCCTTACTGCTGTCCTCTTCTGTACATATATTTAATTGTTAATGTATCATATTCATACATAACAACAAATT
Organism: Neoceratodus forsteri; assembly: GCA_016271365.2. NCBI lineage: Eukaryota > Metazoa > Chordata > Ceratodontiformes > Ceratodontidae > Neoceratodus > Neoceratodus forsteri. The sequence continues at coordinate 741,251,520 of CM028133.1, read as the reverse complement.
GCTATCAGTTTTAAACTGTTACTTTTTGCAAATAAAGATAAGTTCTCAGTTATCATCGTAGATAACTGAGCAACACTTCTACCATTCACCAAATATTGCACTCTGTCACAAGTTGTCTATCAACACTTGTATTTATCTATTGAGTCTTGACATGTAGACAACATCATTTGCTCACCATGCAACAGTATAGAACTATCCCACCTTCATTTGTAATACTAATACTGTACATATGTAAAAATAACTGCCTTTATTGATAATGTAAGAAGCTGAATTATGCAACTGTAAATACCAAACAATTGCATCATATAATTAACTGACTTTGACATGTCTTTGTAATTACTTGTACATAATATTAACATTTATATTCACCTTGACATTGTTAATAACTACTTTCATAGTTCTACTAAAAGTATTAGTCTAACACTAAAGTACAATGAATGTTTAACATATTATACAGCACTATACTAATGAAATCTAATTAACCATTACTTTCTTACAAAATGCATACCATGCACAGTTTTTTTTAATTTACAAGTTAAGAATTTACATAGAAGCTAATGTAAGAATTGAAAAAATGTCATTTGTTCCTGTAAGAATATTCTGTTTTTTGTACTTGTCATATAAGTAATTCTAACCTATCTAAAAAAGTTTTGAGAATTGTAAATCAGACACTGTTACTGATCACAACATGCTGCATACCTGTTCCTGACAATATTTATGATCACCTCAATTGAGGGGTCAAGTGGGAATTTTCCATTTGCGCCTAGTCAGTGACATACCATTAAATGGCAGAAATCAAATGTCACTGAAGTAACATATTTTAATGTTGTATTACTTTAACAGTTAGCATATGGTTTTTCACCCACCCCAGGAACATCCACATTAGCAGTCACACAATAACAACAAAACACTTCGGTATCATGTGTGTAATCACTGTTTACAAGCTACTGACATACCCATATTAACATACTACACAAGTAATGCAATAACATAATTACGACATACAACCATTTAAAAAAATACTTTAAATTTTTTAACAAAGTCTCTTCACGTTCAATAGTAAATATATAATGAAGCACCACAGCTTCAGCTTGAGTATCGGAAATTCAGGACGAATGTCAGAAAGTACTTCCTCATATAAAGAGTAGTGAACACTGAAACATTACTGGAAACACAAAACACCTAATTAAAGACAGTGATCACCCAGTAAGGAATCAGATATACTGTATGTATACAAGGCAGATAACAAGCCTGACAGCAAAAGATGACACAACACTGCATTGATAGCAAATACCTAACCTCAATATGTGTACCATGCTAGCTTTTTCTATAGTTTCCTATAATATCACATACTTACTGCAATTCATATAATACAGTTGTTATTATTCTTACACATTTACATATATGGCAAGCATTGATTACATACATACAAAGATTGTATTGTGAGACTGCTTCTGTTAACAAAATTACAGTCTTGATTGGGCCTTTTCTCAGTTTAACAAATTGGCAATACATTTTTTTAAAGCATAACCACCTGTGTTGAGTCTTTATTTAAAATAGCATTACAACATAAAAAATAAGTGTGTATTACTTAAGCATGCAAACCAATGTTAACTAATAGTGCAACAACTATTTCTCCATCAATTTCTTTGGTACCTATGATGTCCAGTCAGTATCACAGCATAGGCAACGATATGGCACATTGCATGTCACACTTTCCATATTTCCTAACAGTGTGTAAAACTCACAATGTACTTAATTTTCCTCTGCCTATACAGTCATCATGTAGTAATTACTATGGCAAGGTGCTGCACATCTGCACCCAACAGTACACAGCTGTGACTATACACTTAGGATGCAGTAACTACTATGTCCACTTCAATTCCCTATTTAAGTGTCTGCAACTCCCAACTATGGCAAGTTAACTATGCCTAGAATTACAGAGGTGTGCCATGGATCTCCAATCCCATATTGTTCCTACAGAAAACCAGTCATAATGTAGTACAAATATTGGGAGGCACAGCAGCTGTAGCTGCCTAAATCCATGCAAATCCTAACAAACGTAACTACAGTTTCCCTGTGATCAGTCATGTGTGGCATGGATGTACACATACTCAACTGTTTTGTGTATCTTCACTAAAATGTGCCTACTCTGAATTGTCATCTGCATCTCCAATTACAATGTACTACCTACTGTCACATTTGTACACACATTGGCTCCCTGAATCCATTTAAATGGCAACTGTACTAACTGAACTATTCCTGTAATCAGAGACCTGTACAACTGATGTACATTCACTATCATTTACTGTGGCTGCTTACTTAGGATACAGCAAGTGCTATGGAAAAGCAGTACCCCATCACACTGTTTAGCACCATTTGTTTTCCTATTCTGTATTATAAACTCAGTGTTCAATATGTGGACTAGCTGTTCATACATTGACTTGCAGATGTCCTCTAATACCTAAGAAAGTTAACTACCTGCCACAAACCTATGTTGTCTACCATCCTGAAGACCATTCCCTTCCAGGTATTCCATGAGGTCCTGCTTGAACAGGGTCTCCATAAGTTTCTCCATGACTGAAGTGAGGCTAACTGGTCTGTAATTGCCAGCCTCATCCATGCTTCCCACCCTTGTGTAGTGGTACCACACCTGCTCCCTGCAGTCACTCATCATTTCTCCTGTCTGTAGCAATCAGTTAAACAAATATGCCAAGAGGCCATCCAGTTCCTCAGCCAGCTCCATCAGCACAGTAGCATACAGCCTATGAGGCCCAGTTGTTTTGTCTACCATTGGGTGCTCCAGTGCCTACCTGCCCCTGCTGGTGGTAATATTCAATAATCCCATTTGGGGATAACCTTCTCAGCTGCCTTGAGGCCACTTTCAGCCATCAGTTCAGTATTCTCATTGGTGAATGCTGAGAAGAAGACGATGTTCAGGTCCATAGCCTTCTCTCCATCTCTCTGTCTATCTATCTGTCTATCTATCTATTAATATATAACAAAAATAAAGTCTGTTAAATCAAAACACTTATCAGATACACCTACTAGAGTGTGGTTCTATCACTCTGGATTGTTATTTTCCTGAAAGAGTTCTAAATGTTCCTGGGATTAAAACTGTGATATCCTCCACACACGTAAAAGGAAATGTGTTCATGCTTCTGAATACTGTGAAACACAATAGTAGCTGATCTGTAGTTTTAAGGCTTAATTTTTGACCAAGAGCAACTGGGTGGTAGATTACTGATCTATCACTTACACTGTAGCTATTACAGTTTCAAACTAATAGTTGCTACATTTAGCTGTAACAACTAATTAAAAGGGACTTTTTATGACCTTACAAAATATCACACTTGAAACCAACTGTTATCAACGTATCTGTGAAGACAGGTAGGAGACAGACATCAAGAGTTGGACCCACTTTAGACAATAGTAAGGGGTGTGAGGGGGAACCCACAGCCCCTAGAGATCAATATGTGCTTTATCATCTTGATTACTATATTACTGTTTGTAATAATTTGTAGGAATGTTCAACAAAGGAAGTGTGAGGGGGTGTCTATGTAGTGTAGGTGTGTTCTTTTGTGGGTATGTACAATGGGGAGAGAGAAGTGGTGGGTAAAGCGAGTTGCAGGGAGCCCATGTATACAAGACCAGTGGATGGCTGCAACATACTAAGTTATAGACTACTACTAGAACCAACTCTCTTCACACAGAAACAATATGAGGTGCTGTGCTGTAATGACTGCTGCTTATGCATGACAGAAATTAGTAATGGCAAGTCCACCAAGGAGAATTATTTACTTGCCTGTTAATCAATCAATCTTCTTAACTCACTTAAAACAAAGGGTGCTGGGAGTAACATTTCACCAGAAAACCCACTTGAGGGTTAAACATCTCCTACAACTCTGGCACCAATGGGTAGGGCAAATATTTGAAGTGGGAATGGACTCTAAAAGAGCTGAAGTTGTGATCTTAATAGCTAGAACAACTCCTTTCCAACTACTCACAGAACTAATGAAGTCTGAAGATGAGATATGTCATAATTAAGGACCTCCTTGACAAAAGTGAGATAGTACTGTCAACCAAGAAGGCCCCTAACCAAGAATCTCCACATTCCTTTGTGGAGCTAATGTATACCGTGGCACAAACAGCCATTAAAGAGATCCAGGCAACTCTAAACTTAAGACCCATGGACAATGTTTAATTTGGACACTAAGAATTATATTTTTTTTTCCCTGTCCTCCTGGACATAATACAGCACAGTGCCCTGGAGGGATTCAAACTGGGTACTTAAACCCTAACATTCAATTTCCTAACTTTTCCCACTGTGGTACAACCCTAACTAATGTACTAAACAGCTGTATGGGTCTTGATTCTGTATGCAAAGTCTCAGGCAAATCCGTTGAATGTTTGCAAACTTATAAACTCCCTAAATATTCATTAAACATATAAATGCTTCCTCAGCCCTAACTATGTAATGGTGTATTTCAAATCACTGTTAAAAGTACTTAACCAAAGTACTGTCAAACTTACAAAAGTTTCAAAAATGTTAGCAAAACCTTTTGCCAATTGCGACAGTACTTTTATATCCTGTGGGAAAATGTCAGCAATTCTTTGACACCCTGATGCAAAAGAACGCTTTGGTACTTTGTCCTATCATTTGGACGGAACACTGCTGACCTGTCACAGATGTGTCTTTCAGTATTGTGTTGCATATTGGGGTCATCGGCCCTAAGTGTCACCCCATCACATGTGGAAACAAGCTGACGAATAGGAGAATGTGGTGACAGGACCAATGACCCCAACGCACACCCTGATTCCATTTTGGGGGGGTGGGCTGGAGGGGTGCAAAGGAGGTTTCAACCCTAACATCGAATTTCCTCACCTTTGTCGCTGTGGAGCAACCCTTACTAATGCATTAAGTGGAGTTTTTTGCCTCTAATTTCCCTTCTTTTTGAGAATGATAATGAGAAATAGTGAATGTAATGCGGCGGCGGGAGCGCGGAGCCCGAACGCCATGTGATGTCTTGTCACATAGTAACATTGTGCCCACAAATGCAAATCGTAATGCGCATGGTGACACAAAGTGTAACAGAAAGAGAAACACTACTGTACACAGAAATGTTACAAACAATGCAAACACAACCGCAAATGAAAAAGCAAACAGTAATGCACATGGTGGCATAAACGTGAGCAGTAAATGAAATGGGTATAGAACCACAAGCAGAAACAGTAATAGTAACATTAATGTAAGCGCACAGGCTGTTTTTACCCAAAATCTATACAGAGAAAGACAGTGAGTAGAAAAAATGTATGCTAAATAATGAGTCTCGGAACACAAAAATGAGGACTTAGAATAGTAAATTGCTTATATCTCACTAACCGTATGACTCAGAAAAAATTTTTAAAAATCATATGTATTATCACTTTCCTGGCTAGTTTTGTACTTAGCCCCTAAGAGGGGGCTAAAAATTGTTCTACAAAAATTCCGTATCTTGCACCGTTTTCGAGATACGGGCCCTGAAAGGCATGGCAAATGCCGTAATGTTATCCTATGGGAAAAAAAAAATTTCAGAATGCCATAACTTTGCCTCCCTGTAATATTTTTTCAGCAAACCACTGAAAGGCACATCTGTGTGATGTTGGCTGTGTTCCCTGCAAATTTCAGCTCAAAAGGCCAAACTGTTATTTTGCAGCAGGGCACCAAATGATTGCTGCAATGCATTGTACGCCATAATCAAGGCCACTGTTTTTCGTTTTTTAACGGAAAATCCGGTAAAATTCCGGAATTAGGGCTTCCTGAAGACCGGTAAAAATGAAGATTTCATGGAATCATTTTCTATAAGATCAGTAAATCTGTAAAAAGGGTGTTTTTCTTTTAATTCCTTCCTGTACTATTTTAAGTTTGCTTTATTTAATGCTCTGTATATTAAGCCTTCTTTAATTCTGATTATTTATGCACATACTAAAGAATGATAGCAGAATCCGGTAAAATCGAAAATTAGAGTAACAATCACCAGTGAAATTCGGAATCTTAAGTCTTGAAAATGGAATTTAATTATTTTAATCACCGTAAATCAGTGGCCTTGGCCATAATGTTATCCTAAGGGAAAAAGCATCAAATTTGGAGTACCGTTACTTCGCCGCCGTGTAATATCTTTTCAACAAAACACTGAAAGGCACATCTGTGAGAAGTCGGCTGTGTTCTCTCCAACTTTCAACCCAAAACTCCAAACCATTCTTTTGCAGTGGAGTGCCAAAGAATTGCTGTCATTTTCCCACAGACTACAAAAGTACTGTTGCAATTTGTGAAAGCTGGAATAGTAAATTGCTTACATCTCACTAACCGTATGACACAGAAAAAAAATGTAAAAGTCATATGTATTATCACTTTCCTGGCTAGTTTTGTACTTAGCCTCTAGTAGGGGACTAAGGAATTTTTTGACAAAAAGTCTGTATCTCGCACCGTTTTCGAGATACGGGCCCTGAAAGGCACGGTGAACGCCGTAATGTATCCTATGGGAAAAAAACAGAAGTTCAGACTGCCATAACTTTGCCTCCATGTAATATTTTTTCACCAAACCACTGAAAGGCACATCTGTGCGATGTTGGCTGTGTTGCCTGCAAATTTCAGTTCAAAAGACCAAACCGTTATTTTGCAGCAGGGTGCCAAAGGATTCCTATAATGTGTCGGGTGCTGTAATGTTATCCTATGGGAAAAAACATCAACTTTGGAGTGCCATAACTTTGCCGCCATGTAATATTTTTTCAACACAACACTGAAAGGCACATCTATGAGATGCGGCTGTGTTCCCCCCAAATTTCAGCCCGAAACTCCCAACCGTTCTTTTGCAGTGCAGTGCCAAAGAATTGCTGTCATTTTCCCACAGACTAGAAAACTACTGTCGCAATTTGCTAAAGCTTTCGCAAAAATTTTCAACACTTTCATGAGCATGAAAGTACTTATGAAGTATTTTACAGAAATTTGAAAACATATTTGGGGTGTTTTACCCTAAAATAAAGACATGGCTAGCATCCTTAGGGTCCGACTAGGTGAATATAAAATAATTAGGTTGCTAGAGGGTCCCAAATTTAAATGCCAAGCATTTTTCTGATCACTAACTGAAAACAAAATGGCAGATTTGCGAAAGTAACAGGGCCATTTGCGAATGTAAAAATGCATTTACGACACTGTTGAACTTTTTGTTAACTTTTCCCTTTGACTTATAATGGGAAATTGTTTTTTGAATAACTTTTGAACCGTTTAATATTTTTTCACCAAATTTTCGAAAGGCACATTGGACACCCTGGCCGCACATTCCCTGAAGACTTCGGGCAGGTTGGGCAAACCATGCGACCTGTATGTACGATTGTAGAATTCCAGAAAAAGTGAAAACACACGCGCAGATCACGCTTAATAACCCCACAGCTGTATATACGACCGATAAGAAACTTGCCAGATCCAAAGGCCTATGGTTCTTGATTGTGTATTCCAAATTTCAGGAAAATCCGTCAAATGGTTGCAAAGTTATTAAGGTGCAAAATTTTGGGTTTAAAATAGAAATGGCTCCTCAACCCTAACTATGGTAGCACTACCGTGCTATACCATATATATATATATTTATATAGCTATCTCTCTCTCTCTCTCTCTCTCTCTCTCTCTCTATATATATATATATATATATATATATATATGTAATATATGGAGATAGCCTAATAATACCATCTCATCCCATACAAAAATTTTCTTGTAATACCACAGTAATGAAAGTGATAATAACATCGTTCCAAACTGATAATACTATCATTCAGAAGTGATAGTACCATCGTTCCACTCCTGAACGATAGTATTATCAGAAGCAATCAGCACCACGAGTGCAATCACCTGGCCACTTCAAGCATGAGCTCTCTTTCAAACTGAAAACAGTTTCCTGACAGAAACACTGCTCCTTGGTCGCGGCGCGTCACTACAAACAGTAAAAATGCATCCTAATACCAATAACACCACGGAAGACAGAATACGGTTTGTCAAAAACCAGGAGAACCCTAACACCATAAAAAAAATGAATTTTGACTTAAAGCTCCTCCAAACATACCTGACAAAGCAAGGTGAGTCACGGTCCATTGAAGCTATCCCCATAGAACAACTAGACTCCATCCTCGCTAACTTTTTGTTCCATTTAAAAAAGCAAGATGGCTCTGAATATGAGCCTAGCACAATATGAGGTGTCCTGGGAAACATCAACAGACACCTACATAAAATTAATTATCCCGCCTCAATTTTCCAAAGTTCTTCCACAGTATTCAAGACAACGCTAGAGACACTAACTGCTAAGCAAAAATACCTTAAAAAACTCAGAATGGGTAACTGGCCAAGGCAAGCAGAAGCCCTAACAGAAACAGACATCAACTTACTGTACACATCGGGCACTCTAGGTTACGACTCCCCCACAGCACTCCTTCACATGCTCTTCTTCAACATAGGGCTACATTTCACCCTACGAACAAGTGAGCAATACCTCCTCCGCTGGAGCGACATAGTGTTAAACAAAGACAGCCAAGGAAATGACTACCTGGAGTACCATGAACACCAAACGAAAACTAGAACAGGCGTAAACATAAGAGATATAAGGCCAGTACACTCCAGGCTCTACCGCAACACCACAAACCCAAGCAGAGACACAGTAACTGCATACAAAAAGTATGCCACACAAAGGCCCTCTGCCATGCTACAAGCTGACGCTCCCTTCTATTTAGCACCAGATCTGAAGCTGAAACCAACCAGCTTATGATTCAGAGCCATGACAATTGGAGAGAACAAAATTCGTACCATTATGAAAATGCTACAACAATCAGCAGGGCTCCCACCAGAAAAATGAATAACTAATCATAGCACAAGAAAAACGGCTATACAAATGCTGATTGACTGTAATGTGCCTCCCACGGATGTTGCCCAAGTCTACAGTCATAAAAACATCCAGTCAATTAACAATTACAGTACCTTGTCTGAGGTAAAGCAACAGAAAATATGTGCCATCCTCTCCGGCTAACAACCCAGCACTTCCACAGCTCATCCAGCACCTCCTGAATGTGAAGCACCCAGACCTGACACAGTGACTAACTCCATTGCAGTCCCACAGGAAATGACAACACAGATGTCCTCCAAAAGCTCCCACATCTCTGCTACTGCGTTGAAAAAACAGAAAAATCCATGTTTTTTGATGTTTCTTTGTCCACCCGGATCTCAGAAACAGCTTTAGGTTGTGGACTGAAATTTTCAGGGTAGAAAGCCTTTGCCTCACAGATGTGCCTTTTGAAGGTTTGGTGAAACAAATATTAATCTGCTCAGAAGTTATTAAACTTCAAAATTCCCCATTATAGTCTATGGGAAAAAATATATGATCTGAATGTTAAAGCAGGTAAACAGCCCCAGAAACCAGTTTCTTTGCCAGAAATGGACACCGGTGCCATAGTTAAAGCAATCTGAAGTTGAAAATCTTCTCATAGGATAACATTTGGCAGTCATGGTGCCTTTTGGCAGCTATATCTCAAAAACGGTTTGAGATATGGATTTTTTGCTAAGTGCAGCTCAGTACACCTTTAGGTGTATGCATGGTGGTGGTCAAGCTGTGAATACAACTATGAAGAAATTTTCTCCAAACGTCCTATGGTTCCTGACATATTGCAACTTTTACAGCAAAAGGGTTACCTGGAATTGCCTAAGGCATGTGCTATGTCTCTATACTAGGGGGAGGCGGTATAGTGCAGTGGTTTTAGGTTCTGAGATACAAATCTGGAGACATGGGTTTGAATCCCACAGCCCCCACTTGCATACTGTGTGACCCTGAGCAAGTCACTTAACTTCCCTGTGCGCCCAGGTTGCACCTGTAAACAAGCTCTCAGCTTAGTGTTCCACTCCTGGTTAAATAATAGTTGGATATTTATGGGTACATGGTGGGTCCTGCACTCCTATATTTGGATCACAATATGCAATAATGGGAGTGCAGGACCCTACATTATGCAGTAGCTCCCACATGAAAATGTGATATTAAAATATCAGTACACTTATGTATAGATGGAAGCGCAGGGTCCTCCAGGCCCTGTGCTCCCACATGAAAATCAGAGGCAATTAAAAAATGCATGGATGATGGCCACAACTGCATATGAGCAACATTACACTTTCTCAAAAAGAATGGAAATTCATTGCAAAAAACTTCAATAATGCTTCAGCTAGAGTTGTCATTACAGTGACAAAAGTTTGGAAATTCAATGTTAGGGTTATAAAACTGAAGAAATAGGAGCACCAGGATACGTGTGGTGCTATTATTCAAGGCAATTTATTGAGTACAAAAAAAAGCACCCAGACAGCACAAGCAATGCATGAAACCATTGTTATAAATGAATTTCATAGCGTTTTATATATCAGATGTGCAAAAGAATACAAAAGTGGCTAAAGCGAATAAGTTAACGTTTCACACCGACTCTGCCAGGCTTCATCAGAATAAAATAGTGCCATAATATCATACCATTTAAGTGCAATTTTGAACATGACCATGTAACAAAAATAAACCAGTCACCTTAACAAATGGAACTAGATTCACATCATTAACTATTTCATGATCAGTCCCACAAATTTCATTTTATAACATAAATATACTATTCAACACACAGTCAAATTTACAGGTAGTATCATAATGTGGTATTTATATTCCACAAAAGATGACATAGTCCTATACATGAATACACTGCTTATATTATAGATGCAGGTAAACAAACTTGGAAACCTCAATTATTCAAACCATTTCTTAAATGAATGTTCATTAACATGTACTAGCCATATTATAATAAATATGTATATGTACGTCTTGTTATAATATTTTCTTTTATTATTCTAATACCTCTCTATATTATTTAACATTATGGTTATGGGCACAGAGAATAATGGTTTCCAGGCACTTGCATTTTAAAACTCATTGTATTTGGTAACAGGGTGGTTGCATCTAATAAACAATCAATTGGTTCTTTGCAGTTGTTGACGTTAATTCCCTCTATACTGTGATACTACATAAAGAGGTACTAGATGCTCTTTTTTATTTTTTAGGGAAAAGAACTGAGGGAAGAATGTGTAAGGGTTTCTACACATTTTCTCATTTGCCTGGCAGATTGTGTTCTAAAGATGAACATTTTTCTGTTTCAGGGAACACTGTTTCACCAGATATGGGGTACGGCAATGGGAACAGCGATGGCACCCAGTTATGCCAACCGGTTTGTTGGAAAATGAGAGGTGGATCATCTATACAGTGCCACCACAAATCCACACATTCATTGTCTGGATTTGTGGTGATGCTTTATAGATGGTATTATTATTGTATGGAAGGGTACATGTGACAAGTTTGTTTTGTTTGTGAACTGGATGGAAAATTTCAGTAGTTGTTTGAAATACCAGTTTGAACATGTCTTTTATGTTACGTGCCCTGTGATTGGTGATTCTTGGTAGTTCAACTATGGTGTCTTTCAATGTGGGCTCCACTCTCAATATTTCCCAGTTTCTAAAAATGGTCTCTTTGACAGCTTTTGCATCTACAGAAAAAGTTGCTACAAACTTAATTTTACTCGATCCCTCATTCGACTTTGGCTTTACCCACAACAGGGACTCCTTGAGGATTTCCTGTCTCTACATTTGCTTTTCAGTAATAGCTGTCCCATAACCACACTGTTTCAGATGATGTTCCAGCTCACCTGCTGTCCTAATTTAATATCCTTGCCCTGAACAGTTCCTATTAGTTTGCATGAACTGTCCTTTGGGGATATTCACTTTGGTATGGTGAGGATAGCAACTACTTGCCTGTAAAAGAGTATTTCTATTTCCTTATGATAGAGGAAGGTTACCAAACTCCCATCTTTGGTCCTGGAAATACTTAAATCTAAGAAGAAAATCTTTTCAGAATGGAACTTAATGGCAAACCTAAATCCTGGGTTCTGTAACTCCAATTTTTTTTTTAAATCATGCAATTCTACTACTGATCCTCACCACACCATAATGCAATCATCTATGTACCATCAACAAAAATCTATTTTATCTCTATTTGGGTTCAAGTTAGGGTAAATCACCAAATCCTCCCAATAACATATTGTTAAGTTTGCATAGTTGGGGGAAAAATGTGCCCCCATTGCTGTCCCATTAGGTTGAAAAAATGTGACCCCATGAAACTAAATGTGTTACTTTCCAAGATCACCACAGCCACTTCTATCATGGGAGGATTGTTTATTTGATATTTGCTTAACAAAATATGGTTAAACCTCCAAACCATATGAATGCAGAATGCTGGTGTATAAAGATTCTATGTCAAGAGTAACCAGCAGTCTATCCTCTTCCACGTAGATATCTTCCACCAAGTTGATGACTTGTAAAAAAGATCTTAAACACATTACCAGATGCTTAATGTGACAGTCTATAAATTGAGAGGAAGTTCAGTGAGTGAGTGAGCCTTGACCCAAAATTATGGGTCTTCCCAGTGGGTCCACAAGAGATCTGTGGATTTTTGGGCATACATAAAACATCGGGTGTAAGGGATATTGCACTTCCAAAAAATTCTGTTTTTTTTTCAATAATCCAACCCTTGTCAAAAGCCTCTTGTATCAGACTGTCAATCACCTTTTTGTAATGTAATGTAGCATCACTACCTAGTTTTTTATAGACCCTCTCATCTGACAAATACCTTTTCACCTCTTTCATGTGATCATGCGTGTTTATGTCCATCACCCCTCCATCTTTATCGGCCACTAATTGTTGATTCATGTTCCCTAGCTAAATTCAAAATTGCCTCTCTCTATATATTAAAAACATTATTAAAACAGTGTGATTGCCTTCCCCTGTATCTTCCAAATCATGTTCACATGCTTTATAGAAGGTTAATACAGTGGGCTTCATCAAAGAATAAAAGTACAGTAGCAGTTACAGAAAATGTTCATGGTACCCCGGTATGATGCTCGGTGTTGAGGAGGTACCCCAGTCTGACACACAGTATTAATGCAGAAGAGCAGTAGCACTGTGTTGAATGCAGCATTGCAGACGTTTCTTAATGCCCTTCCTCGGTTCTATGCAAGATGGCAATCACAATAAGTTTATCAGTGATTCCTTTTCTGGAGCATGATTTAACAACTCATTTAACTTACCAGAGTTAATCACTAGCAGATGGCATTGTGTTTGACTAGTGTGTGAAGTAAGAAAAAGGGTTAAAGGAGAAGACTCCTGTATATTTATGATTTGGATATGTCTGATGTATTTTTTGTACATTACATCAATTATTGTATGCATGTCAATAAGAGATTAGTAATTTCTTCTGTTGCAGCATGTATCTAGAGTCTGAGGCTCAGACACAAGGTTGTAAAGTGTCAAGTAAGCCTCAATTTACATGCAAATGAGTCACTTGTAATACAACCCCTCCCATTCATTGATGTTACTGCAGCAACTGTGCAAAAGAAAACATAAAGGTATCAGCGCTGTCTATCCTGATTTTATTTTAAGTTTGCAATGGCTTAAGACAGTTCTGTCATGCAACTCATAAAGGGAATAGTACTTGAAGCCTTAATACTGTATGTGTAGAGCAAATAATACATTTAATAGTATTTCATTCACAGGAAACAAAATATGTTTATTTGTACTGCTCATTTGTATCTCTGAGACAATTGTGACATGTTATGGAGAGGAGTAGACTTAATTAATCAATCAAGCAATCAGTCAATCTTAATTTAACCAGATGAACACCCTTGAGAAGATTCATTTACAAGGTGGGCCTGCGCAGCTTCTCAAAGGACCACACAAGACTGAATTCCTCTTTTGCACAAATGATATACATCCCCTTTCAGCAGCCTGAAAGTGGAAAGCTAGATCACTTACTTTAGTGTATTGTTTTACATTTCACATGCTCCTTATATCTGAGTTTCTGACTGGAAATACAAAGAGAAAGAATGCATATGACATGGGAGGAATAAGCTAAGCAAATACAGAGCACTACAAATACTGGGACTGATTAGTTTCTTTACCTACAACAGCTGAGATGTAGCATCTGATTTGTGAGGGACATCCTACTTCAAATGCTGGCATTACAAAGTGGGGGGGCTGCTACAGCTTGTCCTCAGTACTTTCAAAGTAAAGTGCAGTAGCTCTCACATCACTACTAATGATTTATTATGGGAGCGGGGAGCAATTTTAAAGTCATGGACCTGAGGGCCATCACAGTTCCCAAGAAGGTTAAGAAACTTGTTAAGGGTTACAGAGTAAGGGACTCTAGTAGGATTTGAACCCCAGTCTCCCAGTTCTTGTGCCTGTGCTTTAACCACTAGATCACCCTTCTACAATATGCTGCAGCTGATGCTTCCCTGGTAACCTATTCCTTGTTATAGCTGAACTCTTTATTACCTTACAGCAGACATCCAGTCACTGACTGCCTAGCTACAAAGGGAAAGGGGCATATTTGCAAGATTGTCTCTCACTGCTGGTGTCAATCAAAACAGAGAATGCTAACACAAATAGAGAATAATACAACAGCTGTATAATATTGCTCAAAACTCTTGTTGTACCCAGAGCCATTTATTGGGTAAACTGTTTTGCTAACATAAACAGTAACACAACACATACAGGAACTTCCTTATATGAATGCTGTATATACATGTCAAATCAGTGCTGCATCACACTCACATGGTCTGAGTCCCTATTAGAACTACACTTCAAGATGTGCACAACACTTAAAGGGTTCCTCCATTACTCAAGTGGGGAACCAAACATTGTGAGTTTGGTTTACTGGCAGAACTGCATTTAACGCAGCACCATTATCTGTTGCTCTGATGACATCATCTTCCAGCAACATTGGAGGTAAAATGGAGGACAAACACATTGATAACTTCTGGGGGCTGTATATTTGTATTTACAACCTAGATCTGGACAGCAATAGGACTGCTGGCAATTGGAGGAGGCACACAGCAGTTATACATAAGGAGTTAGGAAAACATTGGTGTGAAACTATGGGAGAGTACCCCTTTAACAAAGTTGTGCCTTACCCTAAGTGAACTGCCAGCCACTAACCTTTCTCTGATCAGTTCCCCCCTGCTTTCGCCCCACTTGACCCCAGTGCTAGATCTCATAAGGGTTACAAGCAGGAAAAAAAGGGTGCACTGCATACAGTAGGTAGTACCTGGAAAAGTACTGAATGTCAATTTACTGCAGCTATTTAAAATAAAATAAAAGAATAGAAATGATATGATATGATGTGAACCAGCTAGTAGTTCCTCTCCCAACCCAACTACGACCCCACAATTAAAATTAAAATTGCCTTGTGTCTTGGATACCTCCCCATGGATCCATGACGGGTGTTTGACAATACTTTTGTTGAATGCCCTGACAGTGAAACTGGAAGGTCGACCGCATTTTGCAGTCAGCTGCCAGTTTCCACTGCCACTAAGTGTTTTCTTTGGGGGGAAGGCCCCCAGAACCTCCAACAGCCCCCCCCCACTTAGGATCTACAGAAACAGCCAAAAGCCATATACCCCCTCAGGTGTACCATGCCCACCTGGGGCTCGGACCTTGCCACCAGAGGAAAAGTTTCAAGTCTGTCTTGGGAAGCAACCCACGTTTCTGCTACTGCATATCAGCAGACCCTGAGACTTTTTTGAAACTGCTGCTCAGGATCATCCGAACTCCTGTTCATTGCAGGGCCCAGAAATCTACAGAAACAGCCAAAGCTGTATACCCCTTTAGGTACACTGGTATTTGGCGCCTTTGGACATTCTGAATTTTCAGCACCAACACTCTGATTGGAGGATCTCAGCCTTACTGACTACTTCCTGCTGGTCTTCATTTTACCTTGCTTCATTAGAGACATTTATCAGTGCTGCTGACTCTGGGACTATTCTTTTTTGTAAAGCAAGAAATGTTTCTCTGTTTTTGTAAAGAAATTCTGTTTTGTAAAGCTAGAAGGTCATGAAAGGCCACCCCCCTCCCCAATACTGTTTCTCTCCTTATTTATCAATCCCGTTTAGGCCATTCAGTGTTACAATGCCATTGTTTAAAGTGATTTACCTGCTCTGAATGCACTGTGATTACATCCCTCTTTAGAATTAATTCTCTGTGAATGGCTGAAGAGTTTTAAGTTGACCTTTTAATGCACAGCTTCATATCCTAAAACTACAGCCTAATCCTTTTTATTATTAATTCTGAGTATAAAACTGTAGAGTTTTAACTTTATGAGACCTGTACTGCACTGTCTAGTATTCTAAGCGAACAGCTAAATCTTTTTTAGAATTAATTTCTGTGTAAAGCTATAGTTTTAAATTGACCAGACTTTCCAGTGACTGCCTTGTATTCTAAATTTACAGCCCAATCCTTGCCTCTCGCTTTGCCACCTGTCTGCTCCTTAACCCACTTACATTTCTTCCCAGTTTCCATTACCCACTTTGTAGTTTAGCTTCCTGCTTCCAAATAATTGTGACCACCCTGTTTCTTTGTTTGAGTTAACCACACCTCCCCTGCCTGCCCCTACTTAATCCATCTCCTTTCCTCTCCACCTCAGGTGTGCCGTGCCCACCTGGAGCTCGGAGCTTGCCGACAGAGGAAAAGCTACAAGCCTGTCCTGGGAAGCAATCCAAGATTCTGCTACTGCAAATCAGCAGACCCTGAGGCTTTTTTCCCCCTGTTGAAACTGCCGCCCAGGATCCTCCGCACTCCGGTTTGTTGCAGGACCCAAAAATCTACAGAAACAGCCAAAAACCATATAGCCCCTCAGGTACATTGGTATTTGGCACCTTTGGACATTCTGAATTTTCAACGCCAACACTCTGTTTGGAGGATCGTAGCCTCAATGACTTGTTCCTGCTGGTCTCCATTTTACCTTGCTTCATTAGAGATGTTTATCAATGCTGCTGACCCTGGGACTATCCTTTTTTATAAAGCAAGAAATTCTTTTTTTCCCATTGCAAATTATACTACACAGACATTAGAAGGCTACAACAGCTGTCGCTTCTGTTAAAGAGGAAACACTTTATATTTACTCCTTCTCCTTTCTCTTCTGATCCAGTGGACCTGGGATACCTCTCTTTCTGAGGACCATCCCTGGGGTTTTTCTGCCTGTTTCTCAGGCCAAACCGTGCTCATCCACTAAGACCACAAGACTTGAATGCCTGCCCCCACTCCCATTTCATACTGGTGGATCAGGGCCAGAAACAGAAATGAAACCTGCAGACCAAGTTTGCCACACTGGATTGCAGCCTTGAACTACCTCACTGGCTCAGCTGCAAAGCATTGCTCCACAGGTACTTTCCGTGCCAAAACTGCCTCTCAGCCAACAAAGGATTTGGAACTTATGACACCTGATCGCTGATTGGTCTAGGTTTCCAGTGACTGTCTTGGGATTTGCTGGCGCTTGTCTTTCAGCTCTCAGCCTAAATTTCTATAGCCATATCATAATTCCTCTTTGGCTATCTTTGCTCCTCTGTCTAGCCCTCTGTGTGAAAATTATACTCACGTTTGTAAACATGGCTCTTTGTTACATGTTTGAGATGCTCCTATTACTTCTACTCCTACTTTGCCTTAACTGGGTTGTTGTAACTTTCCCAGGATCTTATCCCTCGAGTTCTTCGAATGCCCTACATGCTGATTTCAGTTTCTCTAACCTAATTACTGCATCTCAACCTATGCTTGCTTTTAAGCACCTCCTATTCTCTAAGGGCTGTACCTTTTATGTGGTGACCACACTTAAAAAATGCCTGCTGAGTCAAGCAGTTCCTTTACTGTTTGGCTATCAAAAAATTATGGTTCCTCACCATCTTAGCTCTCCTTCTTGCAGGGGCTGTTGAAATGAACCCGGGTCCAAGTGTCCTGTTCTCCATGACTGACATCTCTGAAATTTCTAGCAAAGAGCTTTTCATTGCCCATATGGACATCAGAAGTCTCTCCTAAAATTTCAGTGGTCTTGAGGCTCGGGTGGGTGTCTACCAAGCCTGACATACTCTATTTGTCTGAAACATGGCTAAAGCCAACTATCCCTGACTCTGTATGCTCCCTGACTCACTACTCCCTTAACTGTAGGGATAGGCTCTCCTCAAAGCATGGGAGAGGAGTTGCCATGTTCTGTAAAGATCATCTAAACATCACGGACACCCTGTTCTCAACATCCTCTGCCTGTGAGTCCCTTTATGCTACTCTCACCCTGGGAGCCAAGAAACTCCACATTGTCTGTGCCTAGAATCCCCCAAATGGGGGCACTGTAGGTCTGCAGGACTTATTTGATCAGACCTCTTTGCATTCCAAACATAATGAGGTCAATATTGGTTGATCTTAACCAAAATTGGCTAGGGACTGCCCATAGCACCCTGCTCTCTCTGGTACAAAATTATAACCTCCACCAGCTGTTAATGGAGAATACCAGAGTTACTCCTTCACTAAAGTCCTCTTCCCTTATTGACTGGACACTGGTAAACCATCTGGATCATGTACACCAAGCAGGCATCTTGGCAGATTTGCTTATTGATCATTCCCCTGTCTTCTGCATCTGGAGTACTGAGGCTGCTCCATCCCCTCCACCGTGCTATGTCACCTTAACACATTTCGCCAACCTGGATATTGAGCCTTTTTGTCATGATGTCTCGAGCATAAACTGGTCTGGTATTTACCTTCAACATAATTTTGAGTCTGCACTAAGTATCTTCCTTAATGAGTTCCTGACCATCCAGAACAAGCATGCCCCCAAGGTGAGATGGAGGGTGAGGGGTAAACAAACAAAATGGCTTCACAAAGACTTGCTGAAAAATCTACACTCTAGGGACAAATGCTGGAAAAAGTACAACGCCTCGGGGCTACAATCTGACTATGCTACCTACAGAACCCTACGTAACTTCTGTAAAAAACAGGTCAGAACAGCTAAGAGTGCCTATTGTAAAGAATTGCTGCTAGGCTGTGCTAGGGACCCTAGGAAATTCTGGACCCATGTCAAGACCTTTCTCGGTGCATCCCAGTCAACTAGCACCAGTGACATGGTATGAAATGGAGTACATTGCAATGCCTCCAACACGATTGCTAATTCCTTCAATCAAACATTCTCGGACCTGTCTCAGTATACCTCTGCCTTCCCATCTACCCAGGCAGCCTCTCTGCTTGCAATATCAGCACAGTCCACTACCCCCAGCTATCCTTCCCAAAAAATGTCTAAAAATCCCTCGTTCTACTTTAAGGCAATCTCAAGAACTGAGGTCTTAAAACTATTACTGACTGTCTCTGACAACACTAGCTCTGGATCAGATACACTTGAGCCGCGGCTCCTGAAACTAGCAGCACCATACATAGCCTCCCCTCTGGCTAGAATTTTCACCTTGTCTCTCTCTGATAGCCAAGTTCCTGACCTCTGGAAGATTGCTCATGTAATTCCGGTCCTTAAAAAAGGTGATACCAAGGAGTTTACTAACTATATGCCTATAGACATCCTATCAGTCCTAAGTAAAATTCTGGAAAAACTTGTTGCAAATCAAACCATTGACTACCTCACAAAGTATAGCCTTCTCTCAGACAAACAACCTGGCTTCCTTAAAGGTCATAGTATCTCTACAGTGCTTCTCAAATTCATTACTGATGTGCTTAACAGTTTGGACACTGACAAGCTGACAGTGGCAGTTTTTGTAGACCTTACAAAGGCCTTCGATCTTGTTGATCACCCCCCTGCTCCTCTCCACTCTTTACACTCTGAGCTTTTCACCCCAGTTGTCACCTGGTATGGAAGCTATCTATCAAATAGAACTCAGATTGTGAAATTGAACTCCTCTTTATCTGATGGCACTACAATCAATAGTGGGGTTCTCCAGGGCTCTATTCTGGGACCTCTTCTTTTCTCACTTTTTATCAGTAACATAGATGAGGTTTTTCTTTCATGCACATCTATTCTCTATGCAGATGATCTTGTACTCTATTCAAGCTCTGATAAGGTAGCCAGCATAAACACATCCCCTTCTTCAAATTTTATAAGTGTCCAAAATTGGCTTTCTGCACATAAGCTTATAATTAATGCTAAGAAAACCCAAGCAATATTACTTGGATCTGCCCCTAAACTTAGGACATGTCAGACTCCCCTATTGGTGCAAGATCACAGTGGCACACAAATAGAATGCATTACATATTTTAAGTACCTGGGGATTCTTCTGGACCAATCTCTGGACTTCAGCCTGCATATACAATCTGCCTGTAAGGCAGTAAATGCTAAACTGGAGGTTGCTTACAAGTCGAGTTTCATGTTGACTCCCTCTGCTAAACTTGCTATTGCCAGAGGCATATTACCCCCTGTCCTTACCTATGGCATGCCGACCTTTGCTGCCACACACAAACCATCCTTCATAAGTAGGATGTCACTTATAATAATATCTGTCGATATGCCTCCTCGTCACCACGGTTTAAGAACCACTGCCAAATGTACAGGGACCTGGGCTGGTTATCCCCCTCAGCTTGCCATCAATACTCTCTTGGCTCCCTGATTGATTCAGTGCTCAGAAACCAGGCCCCCTTAATGCTTGCAACATTGCTAGTACCTCAGACCTCCTCCTATAGACTATGATCGGTAGATGAATCCCTTCTGAATGTACCTAGATGTAAAACATCAAAAAGCTCTGTTGCCTTCAATCACTCTGCTCCTAAGCTTTGGAACTCTCTCCCCCAAGCATTTCGAATATCTGGATCCAATGACAGCTTCAAAAAAGAGCTGTACTTACATCTATCCCTTGCTGATCTCAGCACTTGTTTTAATCCTCCTTAATCCACTCACCCGCCAGATGCTGCTTGGTCTAACTTTAACCTCCCTGCCTCACAGCATTTCTTACCTTTACTATCTCCTTGAAAGCTAATCTACACCAACTCCCCCCCCCCACACCCGAGTGTTGTTTCAGAGGCAGTGATAATGCATCCTGCCCAGTCAGGAATTTGCCCTTGCCTTGTTTCACTGCCTATTTTAATCTTCATTGTTGTGATTAATTTGAACAATATTTCTTCACTGCTATCTTGTGGTATCTCTTCCTAGACTGTGTAGGTTTCCTCTGCCTAAAAATTCTATGTGAATTGCATTGATTGCTATTGTCCTGGCTGCATGCATTCATTACTACTAACTGTTCTTGACCTATGCTATTGTAATTTCATTGTACTTATGCTATGTACCTGTCTTTCATTGTTGAACTATCCCAGGTCCTGCCTGAAAATAGTCATTTCATTGCTAGTGCACCTACCCGGTTAACAAAAACTAAATAAATAAATGATCAGCTCTGAGTTGGAGCTGATTTGGGGGGTTGCAAAACTCCCAAAAGACAGTGCCAGGTTCCAGTGGGTTCCCTACAGTGGCATGGTGCTGTAGTCACTATAGGGGACCTCACTGTCGAAAGGTCGCTGTCAGTTGGGTATACCCCTCCCCACAGTGGTCACCCACACAGTTTCAGCTGCAGTTAATAAAAATATAAGAAATATGGTGTTGTGTCTCAGAGTCAGCAGTAATTTATTAATAAGCCTAGAAGCAACTGCAAGTAGGGACTGAGACTTATTTAACAGCTTGCAGGGCGGAGGAACAAAGATACGCCTGGACGTCAGGGAGAGACATACTGTACTGTAGGTGCAATTTGATTTCCCAAATTGGACAGTTGCATGAGAGACAGGTGAAAAAAAAGAAAAACACTATAGTGCACAAAATGAACACGTGGTAAGGTTAGGATCAGAAATCAAATGGTGTCCCACGTAAAGTAGGTGGTACCTGGAAAAGTACTGAATGCCTATTTACTGTAGCTAACTATTTAAAAAAAATAAAAGAAAATTATATTGTGTCTCAGGGTCCCTCCCCACACTGATCACCTGCACAGTTTCAGCTGCAAATAATAAAAATATGAGAAATATGGTGTTGTGTCTCAGAGTCAGCAACAATTCATAAATAAAGCTAGAAACATAGAAACATAGAATTTGACAGCAGATAAGGACTGCTTGGCCCACCTAGTCTGCCCATTTTCCTACCTAACAGATAAGCTGCAGCTCCTAGTTAACCAACAGCTTACTTCCTACTACCCACCACTAGGACTGCCATATGTCTGTCCAATGCATTCTTGAATTCCCCCACTGTTCTTGACTCCACAACCTCCTCAGGGAGGCTGTTCCATGCTTCCACAACCCTGTCCATGAAAAAATACTTCCTCCCATTACCTCTGAGCCGTCCCCCCTCTATCTTCAAATTGTGCCCCCTTGTTCTTGCACATCTCTTTTTCCGAAAGATACAACCCTTTTGGACTTTGTTGATTCCCTTGAGGTACTTGAATGTTTCCATCATGTCCCCTCTCTCCCTCCTTTCCTCAAGGGTATACATATTAAGCTCCTTTAGTCTTTCTTCGTATGTCTTCTGGTGCAGACTCTGCACCATTTTGGTTGCTCTCCTCTGAACAGCCTCCACTCTGCCTATGTCTTTGTGGAGATGGGGTCTCCAGAACTGCACACAATACTTCAGATGGGGTCTCACCAACTGTCTGTACAGAGGGATAACAACTTCCTGTTTTCTACTATTGATGCCTCTCCCTATGCATCCCAGTATCCCCCAGCCTTCCTTACTGCCTTCTCACATTGCTTGCCCACCTTTAGGTCATCTGATATAATTACCCCCAGCTCCCTTTCCATTTTTACTGTTGTCAGTATCTCATCCCCCCATTGTGTACTCTTCCCCTGGGTTCTTGTTTCCCAGGTGCATTACCTTTTACTTCTTTACATTGAATCTGAGCTGCCATACATTTGACCATTCCTCCAACCTTGCCAAGTCCCTTCTCATCCTTTCCACTCCATCTTGTGTATCTACCCTGTTGCAGATCTTTGTGTTGTCTGCAAAGAGACATACTTTTCCTTCCAGTTCCTCTGCAATGTCACTTATAAAGACATTACAAAGGACCGGTTCCAGTACTGAACCCTGTGGTACCACACTAGTAACCCTCCTTTCTTCACTGTGGACTCCGTTTACTACTACCCTTTGTGTCCTTTTTTATCCAGGCTACCACCTTGGGACCCACTCCATGGCTAGCTAACTTCTGTATTAATCTTTTGTGTGGGACTGTACCAAATGCCTTGCTAAAATCTAGGAAGGCCATGTCCACAGTCCCTCTCTGGTCTACTACTTTGGTCACCCAGTCAAAGAAATCTATTAGATTCGTCTGACATGATCTTCCAATAGTGAATCCATGCTGCCTTTGGTCCTGTGCCCCACGGGCCTCTAGGTACTCAACAATTCTTTCTTTCAGAAGTGATTCCATCATTTTCCCTACCACTGAGGTCAAACTAACTGGTCTGTAGTTTCCCATCTCTGTCCTGCTCCCACTTTTGTGAAGAAGAATCACATCCACCCTCCTCCAGTCCTTAGGTACCACCCCATCCTCCCATGATTTGTTAAAGAGAGTAGTCAGCAGTGTCACTAGTTCTACCCTTAGTTCTTTTAGAATTCTTTGGTGAAACCCATCAAGCCCCATTGTTGTGTCCACCTTCAATTTTATTAGTTCTTTCAGAACCCTTTCTTCTGTAAATGGACTGGTATCAACCCCCATCTTCAGAGTGTTTCTCTTGTTTGGCTCAGGTACCTCCCCCTCCTCTTCCTTTGTGAATACTGAGTAGAAATATTCATTCAGTATCCCTGCTTTTTCACTGTCACCCTCTGCCCACATTCCCTACCCTTTATTAAGCCTCAGTATCCCTCCTTTCATCTGTCTTCACTCCCTAATGTACCTATAAAAGGTCTTATCCCCCTTCTTAACAGAGTTGGCTATCCTTTCCTCGGTTTGGGTTTTTGCTATTCTGACTGCCTTCCCTGCCTCTTTCTGCTTTAACTGATAAAGTTCTCTGTCCCACTCCTTCTGTGTTTCTTTATATTTCCTGAATGCTATCCTTTTCTCCTTAACCTTCCCTGCCACCTCTTTTGAGGACCATAGTGTTTTTTTCCTTTGTTGTGTTTTGTTGATTTGTTTTATGCAAACATAGAAACATAGAAACATAGACTTTGACAGCAGCTAAGGACTGCTTGGCACACCTAGTCTGCCTATTTCCCTACCTAGAGGATAAGCTGCAGATCCTATTTAACCAACAGCCTATTTTTTCCTACCCCACACAAAAATTGCCTTATGTCTGTCCCATGCATTCTTGAATTCTCCAACAGTTTTTGACCCCACAGCCTCCTCAGGAAAGCTGTTCCATGCGTCCACCACACTCTCTGTAAAAAAATACTTTCTCACATTGCCCCTGAGCCATCCCCCCTCTATCTTCAAATTGTGTCCCCTTGTTCTAGCACATCTCTTTTTCTGAAAGATGCTACCCTCTTGGACTTTGTTGATTCCACTGAGGTACTTAAATGTTTCTATAATGTCCCCCCTCCCTCCTTTCCTCAAAGGTATACATATTAAGCTCCTTCAGCCACTCCTCGTATGGCTTCTCTTGTAGACCCTGCATCATTTTAGTTGCCCTCCTCTGAACTGCCTCCATCCTGTCTATGTCCTTGTGGAGATTAAGTCTCCAGAACTGGATGCAGTACTCCAGCTGGGGTTTCATCAACTGTCTGTGCAGGGGGATAACAACTTCCTGTTTTCTGCTGGTGATACCTCTCCCTATGCATCCCAGTATCCCCCCAGCCCTCCCTACTGCCTTCTCACATTTCTTGTCAACCTTAAGTTCATCTGATATGATTACCCCCAGGTCCCTTTCTATTTTTGTTGTTGTTACTACCTCCCCCCCACTGTGTAATCTTCCCCGGATTTTTGTTTCCCAGGTGCATTACTTTGCACTTCTTTGCATTGAATCCAAGCTGCCATACTTCTGACCATTCCTCCAACCTTGCCAAGTCCCTTCTCATCCTTTCCACGCCTCCTTGTGTATCAACCCTGTTGCAGATCTTTGTGTCATCTACAAAGAGGCATACTTTTCCCTCCAGTCCCTCTGCAATGTCACTTATAAAGACATTAAAAAGGACTGGACAGCTGGCTCATCAGCGCAGCTGTTGAATTTCCACTTGTGATGCTGAGGACCCAGGATTGGGAATGGACTCGGGTTGCTGGAGAGCCAGCCAGGAGGAGTAGGCTTGAGTGTCCTGCGACTGCTCGCCTTATCCAGGGGGAGGGAGGGGACGTGGCTCACTTTCTGCGGCCTCATGGCAGAGGCCGGGAAAGCAGCAGCTTAAGTGAGCCCCACTGCATAAGGGGCATGGTGAACATCGGCTTGGCCTAGACGTTCATGGCACACCATGCCCCCGGGGGAGAAAAAGCGGAAATCCTGGCCTCCTGGTCTGCCGGATGATGGCTGCCAGCTCCTGCCGACTCGAGATGCCCTTGCACCCTGGAATCCACCTCAGCAGCACCCGGGGACTGATTGACTAGTGCACTGGTGTCCCCTCCTGGCACCTTCCCCCTCGGAGGAGAAGGACCCATCCGGCAAAGGGATATACTAGGCCACCCCTGGGTCGGCTGCGATCTGAGGTGAGTGGAAGGGGGTCAGGGTGAGGGAGTCGGAGGAGTTATGAGCAGCCAGAAGGAGAGGCAGGCCAGGGGGCAAGTAAGGCACAAAAAAAAAAAGGATTGGACCCAGTACTGAACCCTGCGGTACCACAAAGGCTTGTTGCCTCTGTGATGGCTATTTTGTTTACTCCCCATTGTTCCTTCACCCCTCCTTCTTGCCTGTTTGCTAGTGCTTTTCTGAGGCACTCTCTCATTTTCCCAAAGTCAGCTCTCCTAAAGTCCAGTACTCTTGCTTTTGTATGGTTTGATTGCATGGCTGTGTTTATCGTGAACCACAGTTTGGTGGTTGCTTGTTCCCAGATGGCAACCTACTTCTAAATCTGAGATTCTTTCTCTGTCCCCATTTGAGAGTACCAGGTCTAAGACTGCTTCCTCCCGAGTGTGTTCCAATACTAGCTGTCTGAGGCATGCCCCCTGTAGGGCATCAAGAATGACCTTGCTCTTGGATGTGCCTGCAGCAAAGGTGCTCCGGTTAACATCTGGCATATTCAGGTCCACCATCAACAATATCTCCCCTTTTTCTGCCATTCTAAGGTTGCCATCTATCATTTATTTGTCCTTTCCCTCCCCTGAGATGGGGGTCTGTATACAACCCCCCATGCAGATTGTGGTGCCATTTCCTGTCTCCAGGGTGACCCAGAGTGCTTTATCTACTCCCTGTTTACTCTTTAATTTTGTTGCTTTGATCCCTTCATTTACATAGAGAGCTACTCCTCCTCTTATACCCTCCCTGTTCCTCCTATAGATTGTGTATCCTGGTATGTTGATATCCCATTCATGGTTCTTTTTGTGCCATGTTTCTGTGACTGCCACAATATCCAGGCAACCCTCTTCCATCAAGGTCACTAGTTCAGGGAGCTTGTTATACAGACTACAGGCATTGGTACTCATCACCCTCCACTTCTTGATGGTCTTACTTTTAGCCCTATCCCTGTCCTTACTGCCTTTGCCTTTTTTTACATGTACCTCTGTCCTGCTCCCTAATGACTTCTCTACCTTAGTGCGTACCTCACTAATTACTGTGTTTTGTGGGGGAAGGCTGGGATTTTCCTGCTCCTTTTCAGTGCCCCCCCCCTTGGCTAGTTTAAATGCTTGCCAATGAAGCATTTAAACCTCTCACCTAGGATCCTGGTCCCTCCCGGGCTGATGCAGACCATTGTGCCAGTATAGGCCTGCATCCCTCCAGGTGGCTCCCCAGTCACCAGTGAAACCAAAACCCTGAGCTCCACACCAGTTTTTCAACCATTCATTGAATTCCCTGGGAGAAGTTACTTAGCATCACCCTTGCCATAGACAGACAGCACCTCTGAGAAGGTTACTGTATGTGCTACTTGTCTAAGGCCCCTTCCCAACTCTACAAACTCCTCTTGCACTACTCTGATCCCATTGCTAGCCAGGTCATTTGTCCCTAGGTGGACAATGACATTCAGTTCCCTCCCTCATGTAGCTGCTCCCACGATCCTGAGGATTTGCTTCCTGTCTCTCCAAGCCATGGCACCAGGCAGGCACCTTTGTTCCCTCTCCTCTTCCTCCCACACTTCTACTCCCCTAATGATTAAGTCCCCCACCAGGAGTTGTTTCCTTCCCCTGTGGGTTCCCATGCCACCCTCCTGTGGGTCTTCTTTGTGAAGGTTCCCAGCATCCTCCTTGGTCTCCACTGCAGGTGCCTCCATAGAGGAACTACTATCCACCAGAACAGTGTATGAATTGTGGGAGGTACTGCTGGAGGGGTGCAACTCTGTTCCACCACCCTCTCTTCTTGAGCCCACCCTGGTCCAGCTGCTCCTCTTTCTTGGCAACCTCTGAGGTATTGGCATTGGACCGGGTGGTCCTTGGGTGGAGGAGGTTTCATGAATCCTAGCCAGGTCAGCCTGGAGATGGGCAACCTCCTCCCTCACCCCAGAGAGGTGCCTGTAAATAGGGCAGCATCGCAGCCTCCAGAATATCTCCCGGAACACTGCTGCTCCACAGCCATTTTAATGCACCTCTCCTATCATGTCTTATTTTGTGTTCCCTTCCCCATTTCTCTGTATGCTTACTCTCTCCTCTCCTTACAACTTTCACCCTTCCTGTTCTGGGACAGCAACTTCCTATATTCTTCAGTAACCTCCTTCATCCTTGCTCAGTGTCAGACCACCAGCAGCTGGGGGGGAGAACAAGCTACTTTTTTCCTTTAGAGTTGAAAAAAACTAATGTTTCTCTAGATCCTTCCCTTCCTACTGCCAAACAGGAAATTCCTGTTGTCAGTCAAATCCAGTGGTTATAAAAATAGAACTGGCTTAGGGTGGGTGGGTGGAGGGGTGGGATGAAGGGCAATTAGTAAGAAAAATGGTAGCTTCTTTTAGTTAGCTGCTTTCTGCTCTACAAGCAAGATTTCTGTCTTCCAAAGGCTAGCAACAGGAAGTTGTAATTGGAGTCACCTGCTTTTATATTGTCTAAGCCATATCCTAATAAAGTTCTCATTCCTCCTACTGATTTAGCAAAGTTAGTTGATACAATACCCTTTCCAGCACAGAACACACACTGACTTTCTTTTCTTTTTTTTAACCCTAAATAAGACCCCTTCTACTTCTAATAGAGTATCTGTCTGCTTAATCTCAGCAGACACTGACTCCTGCTGAGATAGAAGTGTTAAATTAGTAAGAAAAAGGGTAGCTTCCTTTAGTTAGCTGCTTTCTGCTCTACAAGCACGATTTATGTCTTCCAAAGGCTAGCAATAGCAAATTGCTGCATATAGAAGCAATTGCAAGTAGGGACCAAGACTTATTCAACTACTTACAAAGGGAGGAACAAAGATATGTCTGGACATCAGGGAGAGACATACTGTACTGTATGGGCAATCTGGTTTCCCAAATTAGACATTTCCATGAAAGACAGGTGAAAATCAGAAAAAAAAACCACTATAGAGCACAAGAAGAGCACATAGTAAGGGTTAGGATCAGGAAAAAAAATGGTGCACTCCAAACAAGAGGAGGTATATAGAAAAGTACTGAACATCCATTTACTGCAGCTAACTATTTAAAATAAAATAAAAGAATAAGAAGGTTGTCATGTGAACCAGCTAGCAGTTCATCTCCCAACCCAACTACCCACCCCAGAGTTTAAAAAAAATGGTTTGTGACTCGGGGTCCCTCCCCGCACCGATCATCCACACAGTTTCAGCTGCAATTAATAAAAGTATGAGAAATATGGTGCTGTGTCTTAGCATGAGCAGCAATTCATTATTTTTTTATTTTTTAATTTCTATTTTTCTCTCATGCTGGAGCCCCGTCGCTTGGACTCACAGCAAGTATGGCTCAGCACTGTAAGACACCCAACAACTTGTGCTGTGTCAGTGTGTTGAAGCTGTCACTGCCGGCACTCCATGCCGGCTACTCCACCACCCCCACCACCACCCTTGGCAGACTCTGAGTTATATAGTCTTTGCCACATGATGGAAATAACCTATCAGCCCACTTTCCTACTAGCAGATTATATGCTAGATCCGCTAGTGGCCACTGCACTCCAATCCCACTGCCTAACCTGTGCAAGCAACATGCTACCTGTGTTTTTGTCACATTATGCCTGCTTACACCCCTAGCTCCCCTCCCACCTGCCTCACATCCTCAAATACAGCCAAACCCAATCTCTTTAGGTACCGATACAACTGTCCCTCCACATCATATAACATTTTCCCCAGTGTTGCAGCAGCATCATTACTCCCTGACCAATTGGCTTCTTAGTGCCTCCATCTTGCCACCCTCCTTTTATGCAGGCCTATCAGTACTAATTACCTCCTGTCTAAATAGCTCTCCGCATACACCTAAACAAGTTCCAGCCCCTCGCAAGCCCTTATGGGGCATGTTTAAAT
Source organism: Neoceratodus forsteri (assembly GCA_016271365.2). NCBI lineage: Eukaryota > Metazoa > Chordata > Ceratodontiformes > Ceratodontidae > Neoceratodus > Neoceratodus forsteri. Next base: position 741,222,134 of record CM028133.1, on the reverse strand, counting down.
CGAAACAATTGTTAGTGTTGCTGCTTCTCCTGTCCAGGGACATTGAACTCAACCCTGGCCCAAACTTCCCCAAATCCCAACTACTATCACACTACCAAGGGGCCTACAAATTGTGCACCTAAACATTTGTAGTATCCTGAACAAAATCACAGCCCTTCAACCTATTGTTCTATCACTTTGCCCAGATGTTCTGATTATCTCTGAGACTTGGCTGAAGCCCCACCACTAGAACACAGAAGTTTCCATACCCGGCTACTCGCTCATTTGACAAGATCATCTGGGTAAATAAAAAGGGGGAGGCGTTGCCATTTGCATCTCCTCTATGCTCCAGTTCAGCCCAGTACAGCTCTCCAAGCCCACTCAGTCCATCAGCTCCTTGCCAATCAAACTGTCTCTCCCATACTCCATTCCTCTATATATTGCTGGTTCCTACTGTGCCCCCAACACATCCCTGCCCAACGTGTTGAACCATCTGGGTACCCTAAAGTCAACCACCTCGGTGGGTGAGCTACATATTCTAGAGGATTTCAATTTCAACCGGATTGCGAGCAACAACTCTAAACTTTGTGGCCTAGTCAATGCCCTAAACCTCATCCAGTCCATCAGCTCCTTGCTAATCAAACTGTCACTCCCATACTCTATTCCTCTATATATTGCTGGTTCCTACTGTGCCCCCGACACATCCCTGCCTGACGTACTGGACCATCTGGGTACCCTAAAGTCAACTACCTCGGTGGGTGAGCTACATATTCTAGGGGATTTCAATTTCAACTGGATTGTGAGCAACAACTCTAAACTTTGCGGCCTAGTCAATGCCCTAAACCTCATACAGCAAATTTCAGAACCCACTCGACTAAATCGTAAATCGCAGAACCATTCCCTCTTGGATTGGGCACTTACCTCACACTCCCTTTGGATCATTGAAACTGGACTTCTCCCAGACTCCCTAAGTGATCACCATATGATCTACATGGTAAGGAAAATAGTCAGGCCCAAGGCACCCCCACCACGGACGTTGCTCACAAGGTCATACAAAGCCCTTAACCTTGAAGCACTGCTAAGCGACTTAACACATATTGATTGGTCAGTCATCCAACAGGCACCTTCTCTCGACTTGGCCCTAGAATTCTTTAAGGATACCTTCCTCACTGTATGGAACACCCATGCACCCCTCAGAAGGACTCGAGTAAGGGGTGCCCACGTGCCCTGGGTCTCTGCCAATATCATTGATCAATTCCTCACAAGGGACAATGCATGGAAAACGTACAAGGCAACTGGCACCCAGGCAGCACTCCATTTATACTGCACACTTCATAATTCCTGCACTAGACAAATCCACCAGGCCAAAGCTAAGTACATCAAGGTTTCCTTCCACACAAACCTAAATCACCCTACAAAATTATGGAAAACAATCAAGTCACTTTTCTCTCCCCCAGCCCAACCTCCCACCCCTACATTAAATGTAGAAGGCTCCATTGTCTCTGATTTGGGGGAAGTGGCATCTGTTTTCAATACTTTCTTCACTAGTTGTGCATCCTCTCTTCTAGCCTCTCTACCACACCCCTCCTAGTATGTTCCCCCCTCAAAGCCTACATCCTCCCAGGCTACCAATTTCTCTTTCAACTGGGTTACCCCACCTGTTGTGCTGAAAGCCCTGTGGTCACTAAACCCCTCCAAAGATAAATGCCCCTCAGGAACTGATTCTAAAATGTTACACCTATCTGCCCAAGCTATTACTACCCCACTGGCCGATCTGTTCAATCTCTAATTTTTGCTTGCTGACATACCTTCAGACTGGAAGCACACCACTGTCATCCCCCTCCTAAAAGGGGGTAACCCCACCTCACCAGGAAAGTACCACCCTATCTCCCTACTCCCCATCCTAGCCAAAATACAGGAGCACCTTGTCCTAAAACAACTCTCCTCTTTCCTTGACTCCTCCTCTTTCTTCACACCCTACCAGTCAGGGTTCAGGAAATCACTCTCCACCATTACTTCCCTGCTAAGGCTCACTGATGCCATCCTCACTGGCATAGATAAAGGGCACACCACCTCACTCATTTTTGTCAACCTTGCAAAAGCCTTCAACATAGTATCCCACTCACTCCTACTCTCCAAGCTCTCAGGTTCTACCACCAAATGGTTTCACTCCTACCTAGTTGGTAGATCACAATCTGTAAGAATTGGCCTCACACCTCCACGCCCCTCCCCATCACCACTTGGGTCCCCCAGGCTCGGTCCTTCACCCATAACTCTTCTCTATCTTTTTAAATTACCTTCCCTCAGTCTGCCCTCACACATTCATTCATTTGTATGCTGATGACACTGTACTATATACATCAGACCCCTCCTCCACGGAAGTGGCCTCTATACTCCAACAGGATTTCTGTGTGTTACAGCACTGGTTTTGCTCCAACCAGCTCTTTCTGAACTCCAAGAAAACAGTCTCCATAACCTTTGGAATGAGGCAAAGACTCTCCTGGCTGCACTGTAACCCTACTTTCCTCACCACTGAGCAGACTCCTTTTGAGACTTGAACCTCTTTCAAATATCTCGGGGTATGGCTTGACCAGCACCTTGACTTTTTCACTCATATTGACTCGATCCACAAGAAACTGTGTCCAAAACTAGGAGCCTTATATCAAAACAAGGACTGCATTCCTCTGACAACCAGTAAGGAAATTATTCAGAAGATGATCCTCCCTATATTTGACTATGGTGACATACTGTAGTCCACAATGTTGCACCCAAATCAGCCCTAGTCAGTCTTGATCCCCTCTTCCACTCCTTCTGCTGCTTTGCCCTCAACTGTCCCCCAATGACCCATCACTGTGACCTCTACAGATCCCTTGACCTAACATCACTCCAGGATCATAGACACATCCATAGCATCAGGACCACAGCAAAATTCTGGACACAGTCTCTTCTCCCCTACCTCAAATCTGCCCTCTTAGCCCAGTCACAGCCCACTTACTCCCTCAGGAGTGGAAACCCCCAGCTTCTCCATGTTCCATGTATGTCCACATCCAAGGCTAAGCGGCTTGCAAACACCTCATGCCAAAGCTTTGGAATGCACTACCAGCAGGCATTTGGGAGATTACCAACACTTCCCACCTAAATCACCACTTCAAGGCACATTTCTCCTCTACATGCATTTGCACATAGGGCCTCTGAGGGGCTGGCGCCCTAGGTCACCTCTCATACTTAGGGCCTCTAACTGCACAGCACCCTATGCTATTGTCTAGTGCTCACAGCACTCTGCACAAGGCTAGTAACAACAATTAAGGGGCTCAGAATTAGGAATGCCACATGTAGTCTCCACACTGTACTGTGGTAACTTTGGTTCTTTGCATTTTCAGGATCTGTGTTCTTATTCTTATTCTACATCATATTGTAATCAACCATACATTGCGGTGCAAATGTCCGTATGGTAGCTTATGTACTGTTGCACCCCTCTATGCCCCGACTGTTTTTCTGCATCTGTATTTATTTGGCTGTACTTTATATTCGCCTACTACTATCTGTATATTATATGTACCTACTATTTGTTCATATTTGTATAAGCATACTAGGTACAATTTACTTGTAACTATATAGTTGTATGCTCCACTACTGTGTTCCCCCAGGACACATTTGGAATTGAGTGATATCCCACTCAGTATGCCTTCCTGGTAAAACTCTTAAATAAATGTCCCTATCAGCTCCATTTCCTCAGGAGTGCCAACTGAGTCCACCCCTTCTACCCCTCTTACCTGCACTGATCTGTCCCCCCATCCTGTCATGGTTTTCCCTCTGGGCAGGGATGTGTTGAGGCCCAACAACCTGAACAATTCCATGTCTAGTCATGCTCAGGGCAGTCAGATGGATGGGAGCTCATTGGGGCCATACTCAGCGTGCCATCTCCTCGGAGAAGGAGACTGTTTTTTCCTCCTTCCTATGGATGTCACATATGCGCTAGTATCAAGGCACTGTGCACCAATGTCTGTGAGGTCCTCCCTCTTTTTCTACCTCAGTGCTTGCTATTCCCCAGACCTCCACTTTGGGCTAGTAAAGACTGAGTCACAACTCCCCTCCCTCCCTGGAGAAGACAAGCTGTCCCTGGGGCTCTCAAACCTCCTCCCCCGGCTGGCCCTCCAGCTCCCAGGCTCATTCCCAAACCCAGGTCACTGGTGCTGTAAATGGAAATCCAACTGCTGTGCTGGTAACCCAGCAGTAATTCATTAACAAGCCCAGAAGCAATTGCAATAGGGAGACTTATTCAACTACTTGCAGAGAAAGAAATAAAGATCTGCCCAATCATCATGGTGAGACATACTGTACTGTATGGGCAGTCTGATTTCCCAAATTTGGCATTTGCAGGAGAGACAGGTGAATATAAAATCAAAATACTATACAAGAAGAGCACATCAGCTTCATGTGTTTGAGCCACAACCGCAGCATATTCTCAGTTCGAAGAGCTACAACCTCATTGACAATTGATATGACTGCAAATGCTTTTTAATTTTTGTTATTGTAACTCATTACTTTTTAAATGTTTTGTTATATTTGCTTGCATTATTGGGTATTTATTCTGTTGCATATTTTTTATTCAATGTTTGTGTTTATTGCAGACTCTGTGCTTATGAAAGTGGTCATTTATACTCATATGCCTATTAGAATAAAATAAATGAAATTAATTAATTGCCATCTTGTTATAGTGAACTTATTATGTAAGTAGTGCTTTAGGACACAAGTTTCTTTGAGGAAAAAATCACTTTGAATCTGTTTTAAATTCAGCCCATCACTTTGCAAGAGAGTTGTATAAATGGTGGACTGTAAAGAGAGAAGCCATATGAAACAAAACGTGTTCTTGTTCTACTAGGGAGAAAAATATTTTTGATATTCTTTTCCCATATCTTGTTCTTTATTTAGATTTACCCTGCAAACCAAGTACTGATGTTCAACAAACTCTACTGCAATAGGTTAAGTCTCAGAATATGATGCACTGTGAAAGAAACAGTTAACCAGTTCTATTTTGCTGTAAACCACACATACACAGTATGTGAAACCTGGGTCCTGATGGTATGACAAATATATCTCATCCAAACCAGCTCTAACAATCATTTTTGTTAAACATGAATATTGCTTAGTAGTAGTTTCCCCCATGTACACAATGGACAAGGGCAGTTTAAATCATCCCATAGCACTACCATACAATAGTATATAAATCAACTGATCAATCAATCTTTATTTTACCAGGCAAAACACCATTGAGGTAAACTTATTTGCAAGATGGAACTAGACAGTCACAACAAAAAAATAAATTCTAGCCAGAGCTGATAGGGCTGTGAAAAGCTACCAAATGACCAAAATTACACATGTGCTTGGGAATTATTCAATGCCTGGGTGTAACGGCCATTTTTTGGAAGTGTTGCAACAAATTTTCAACATGGCCTTTTTGGGACCCCTCCTCTTGAAAAGTGCCAGCGTCATTTTGTTCACTTGGCTGGAAAGGAGGCTGGAAAGGGATCATCATATCATATCATAAAAGCATAGCATATTGGGAATTAGAGCCTGATCCAAGATGGCGGCTGAGCTGAGCCAGCCAGAACACTGATTTTTACAATTCATCATTTCTGATTTGTTTTTAGTTAATTCTAGTTAATTTTTAGTTGATTTTGAGTTCTTTGTGCATTTTTTAGTTCAGACTGTAGCAGCATGAGGTTCGGGACGCTCAGTCGGTTTTGTGATTGGCGTTTTTGTGGAGCGTTTCTCTGAGCCCCATTCAGTCATTTTCTGGAGCCCCGCTTCTATTGCTTGGAGTCCTGCATCTGTTTTTGTGCATTTGGCTCTTTGGCATTCTTCACTGTGACTCCTTAACACTCTTCACTGTCTCTCGATCTCCCGACTTCAGCATGAGATGCTGTGGAGTCGGGTTTTTTTGGCAGGAGCATGGAAGCAAATAAAGTAAGACTTTGCCGAAAGTTTTATATTGTTGGCCCCAGTGAGTTTGTTTGACTCTTTATGCTTGAATTTTGCCTGGATTTGCAACATGGGAAGCTGTGGTATTGAGGAGTGGGAGCAAATGTGGAGAAGACTTTATTTGGGCACTGATTTTTCTTTGTCCCTAGTGACACTGTTCTGCTTTATTGACCTGAGAGTCTTCTTGGTCACAGCGTGATGGGCTGTGGAGATGAGAAAGATTGAAGGAGGCTTTATTAAACTTGGATTTGAAATGTTTGGATATTGAGTGGATCCAAAGAAAGGAGCGCATCTTTTGTTGTTTACTCTGTCTGCTCCCTGTTTGGACTCAGTGGACAGCAGGTCTTAAAGTTGAATTCTTGGCCAGGGAGTTTGACTGTGGAGCATCGGGGAAGGAAGAGAGAGGAAGAAGGATCTGAGTGGTTGTCCCAGTTGTCCCGGAGGTGGGTGCGGGGTGCTGCTGTCTGTACCTGGGAGGGCCGGGGAGTGCCTGCCGGTGGGTTGGTGTTCTTGGTGCCTCCAGGTGGTGCTGGAATAGCCTGACAGAGGCCGGGCTGTGTCTGGCATCCTAAGTAGAGGGGAAAGTTTGCATACCCGTGTCCCCCTGGGGTTTATTGGGTGAAAAGTGCTTCCTTCCAGGTGGAATTTTAGAATGGTTGAATGCCAGGAGTATGAAGAAAATATACTGATTCTGAGACTTTATGAACTTTTGTTATGTGGGGCTTCTGATTAATTTTATTAAGTCCAAGGACTTTTTAGTTGAGGGCTTTTAATAATAGGACAGCCTCAGACCTATGTTTTTTGTTTTATTTGTTTGTATGTGATTTTTATTTTATCTTGCAGTGAGAGTGCTAAGATTGTTTTTTCCCCTCGCCTTTGCTGTGAGAGGGCTGAAGGAGGGGGGATTTTTTGTGTTGGGGTAGTGAGAGTTCCCCTTTATATTTATATTTATTTTATAATTATTTATTTTATTTTGTTTGTTTTGTTTATTATTTTTATTTTTATATATTTTTATGTGTTCTTTGTATGGGTTTTGAGGATTAGTTTTAGTTCAATTTGATGTATTTTGTTTTAGTTTTAGCAGTAATATGTGTTGGCCTGTAGGTTATACAGGGGTGCACTATTCATCCTCCTCTCTTCACACCCTCTGCCCTTTTTATACCCCTCCTTTGCAATTTGAGACCTACCAGTGCTGTAGAGCGCTGGGGATTGTTTGTAGGAGAGTGGGGAGGGCCGGGGTGGGTGAACAGGTGAGGATGAACGAGCGTGGCCATCGTATAGGGGTTATTAAGTCCAGATGGGCCCTGGGGCAAAATGAAATCCAGGCAGGGGTTTCTCATGTCTGGTGCCCATACCCAAGGGCACTGCCGAGTTTGGTGGGCAGATAGGTCGGACAACCTCTGAGATTTGTCCAACTCGGGTGGTGTTATGCAATGCCAGGTCTGTTAGGAATAAGACCGCTATTATTGCAGATCTTGTTGGCTCAGCTGACCTGGCTTGCATCACCGAAACCTGGCTGGATGAAAACTCTGGCCCCATATTGGAGGCCATGGTTCTGGCTGGGTATTCGGTGATACACCACCTGAGGTTGGACTGTGGGAGGGGAGTTGCAGTCTGCTTCAAGACTAAATTGGGCCTCACGAATGTGGTGGTAGGTGAGGCTGAATCTTTTGAGTGCATAGTTGTAGCAGATGTAGGCATTCAAATCGTTCTCATCTACCGTCCACCCGGAGATGAGAAATGTTTCTTACAGGAAGTAGCAGACTTCCTCATCGATAAGTCATTTGAGTCTCCCAGATTGATGGTTCTGGGTGACTTAAATGCCTGGATCGATGATGAACTCTCACAATTTGGTAACCACTTCCTCCAACTTATGTCTTCTTTGGGCCTTACACAGGTAGTTTCCACTGCTACACATAGATCTGGGCACTCTCTGGATTTAGTCTTCCTCTTAGGGATTGATTCATCTGACATAGGGGTAGAACCAGTCGCTTGGTCTGACCACCACACCGTGAGGTTCAATTTTTGCACCCCCCCTTGGAAGGCCTTCCCCTGTGGAGATGGTCAGGTACTGCCCATTGTGAAATGTTACTTCTCAGGGCCTTGCTGCGGTTCTTGATCTCTCATCCCCCGTGTTGGCTAGCAGTAAACTAGGAGAACTGGTGTCGGCTTATAATACGGCCGTTACAGTGGCCCTGGATTTTATTTTTCCTGTTCGTGAGTGCCCCTTATCCCTTTTCCCCAGGTCCCCCTGGTTTGATGGGACACTGAGGGAGTTGCGGAGACAGGGGCACAGGTTACAGCGGTGCTGGCACAAGTCCGCCCTTGATGCCGACCGCCTTTGATTGATGGAACATTATTCTATCTATCAATCTGCAATCACCCATAAGAAGGCAGAATTTCTGTCCAGGAAGATTGCAGTTGCACAGAATCGACCAGCTCAGCTGTTTCGGACTGTGGACAGACTAGGCAACCCAGCCTGTCTACGAGTCCGGAGAGCCTTTTCGCAAATGGAGTGCGAGGAGCTCGCTCAGTTCTTTGCAAATAAGCTCGATGTCATCAGGGCGGGCTTGCATCCAGCAATCTTTAAGGGTGATGTTGTGGAACAGTGTGAGCTCACAATGCCTAGTTTCTCTTGGAGTTCCTTTTGCCAACCAGAGGTTGTAGATATTATGCGGATCATCCATAGTGTGCGGCCTACGAGCTGTAGTTTAGATCCTGGACCAAATCCCATAATTTTGGGTTGTCTTGAGATCATTGGCCCAGTTATGGTGCAGATAGTGTGGTGTTCCTTAGAGTCAGGTGAGTTTTCTAACTCCCTGAAAGAAGCAGTGGTTACACCTCTACTGAAGAAAGTTACTTTGGACCCAGACTGTTTCTCAAACTACAGCCCTATCTCTAACCTTCCTTTTTTGGGGAAGGTTATTGAAAAGGTAGTGGCAGCCCAATTGGAAGACCATTTAACCATCCATAATATCTACGAATCCTTCCAGTCTGGTTTTCATAAAAGACACAGCACCGAGACTGCGCTGGTTTGAGTGCTTAATGATCTTCTGAGAGTGAGGGATCAGAAGAGATGTTCTATTCTAGTTCTTCTTGATCTCTCATCAGTCTTTGACACTGTGGATCACCTGGTGTTGTTAGCATGCCTGAGGCAAATATGTGGAATGTCAGGAACTGTTTTAAAATGGTTCACTTCATTCCTTACCGGGAGATCACAGAGAGTTGTGTCGGGGGTTCATTTCTCCACCCCAACTTCTTTGTTGTATGGGGTGCCTCAGGGTTCAGCGCTGTCACCCATGTTATTCGCAGTGTATATGCTGCCCCTCAGAGACATTATAAGATGGTATGGGCTGAGGTTTCACTGCTACGCAGATGACACCCAGCTATACCTGTCTTTTGCGCCTGACCAGGATGGAGCTCTCTCGGTGTTTAATAACTGTCTGGAAGAAATCCGAGGATGGATGGATTCTAGTTGGTTGAAGTTGAACTCAGAGAAGACAGAGGTATTGGTGGTGGACCCTGGTGGTCAGATAATGAGGCTGAAAGATGGCTCGCCCTCTGGAATTTTTCTTGACGGCATGTCACTTCCGACCTCTGTATGGGTGCGCAACCTGGGGATTGTCCTAAATGACAGGCTGACCTTTCAATCTCAAGTGTCAGCCATTGTCAGGACTTCCTTTTATCATCTTAGGAACATTGCCAGGGTGCGTCACCTTGTTCCTTCTGACTCTTTGCCAACGTTGGTCCACGCCTTTGTGTCCTCACAGCTGGATTACTGCAACGCCCTTTACTTTGGGCTTTCTGGGGTTGAAATCCATTGCCTTCAGCTGGTGCAGAACGCTGCAGCCAGGGTGTCGACTGGGACAAGGAGATCCAGTCATATCACCCTGGTACTGCGCGAACTGCACTGGCTTCCTATAGGGTGGCAGATCACCTTTAAAGTCATTTTATTGACTTTTAAAGCCCTTCACGATCAGGGTCCGACCTATCTGAAAGAACTTCTGGTGCCTTACTGCCACAGCCGATCGCTACGCTTGGCTGATGAGGGGTTGTTAGGTTGTTAGAGATTCCAAGAGTGAGTTTAAAATCTTCTGGTAGCAGAGCTTTTTCTTATGCAGCTCCCACTCTTTGGAATTCTCTACCTCGCCAGTTAAGGGAGTGCACCTCCTTGGAGGTATTTAAGAAAAATTTTAAAACCTACCTGTGGCAGAGCGCCTTCTTGGATGATTAATTGATATTTGAGTATTAATATTATTTTTTGGATAGTATGGATGGTTTTATTGTAGGTTTTTAATATGTGATGTTGTTATGTATTTATTGTATTTATATGTTTTATGTGATAATTTATATTGTGCTTTTCGACATGTAAAGCGCTTTGATATTTTGAAAAGCGCTTTAAAAATAAAGTTATTATTATTATTACTTGTCCCAAAAGGTTATTTTGCAGAGCAAGCACCCATAGGATGAGCAGGTCTGCTACCCTCTGGCTGAATGGGAATCTCTTAGCCCAAATGCGGGAGAGAGATAAGTGTTGGGCCCGCATCAAATGTTCCAGTGATCCCACTATTTTTCAAAAATACAGACACCTTAGAAACAAGTGCAAAAAGGCCATTAGGGTTGCAAAAAGTGACTTTTGCAAGTCCACCCTACTCAGCTCCACCAGCGATCCCAGGAGGTTCTGGAGAAATATAAAAACCCTTGTCAGTGGGTCCTCCCATCTGGGGGTTACGGACATGGTCATAAATGGTGTCTCCTGCAATAATCCCCATACTATCGCCAACTCCCTAAATACACACTTCTCAGACCTCTCGTCCCTTCACTGCTCTCTTCCCATCCAGTGAGAGCTGTCTCTGCTCCCCCTCCACTCAGCAGGTGGATCACCCTCCTCGGCAAATGTTTTACCTCAGGGCTGTGTCAGTCCAGGACACACAGAGATGCCTAGCTGGCCTCTCCCAGTACTCTAGCCCTGGCCTAGACAACCTGGAGCCAAAGCTTCTAAAGCTTGGTGCTGCACACTTTTCCTCCCCAGTAGCCCACATCTTTAACCTATCCCTTGAATCGGGGACCATCCGTGATATCTGGAAAGAGGCGAGGATAGTCCCTGTCCTGAAGCAGGGCAATCCTAAATTGCAGGATAACTATCGTCTGATTGCTATTCTCCCATCCCTTAACAAGCTCCTCTAAAAAGTAGTGGCTGAGCAGCTCTCGGAGTATATCCACTCTCACAAGCTGCTGTCCCCGGCCCAGCATGGTTTTAAAAAGGGGCACAGCACCACCAAAGCCTTGATCTCGGTCACATCAAGCATCAGAGCAACCATGGACCAGGGCAAACTCTCTGGTGCCGTATTTATCGAACTGTCCAAAGCCTTTGACCTTGTTAATCACGCACTGCTTGGCTCACAGTTGTGGTCACTTGGCCTCTCCCCCCATGCCATGAAATGGCTTACGGGGTACCTGCATGGTAGAAAGCAGCATACCTACTTTAATAAAGTCCTCTCTGAGCCCCTACCGGTGACCTCCAAAGTCCCTCAGGGTTCGGTACTGGGCCCCCTCCTCTTCTCCCTCTTTATCAATCAACTACCCATGGTTACAACCAACTGTAGAGCCACCCTGTACCCAGATGACCTGGTGATATTGGCTCACTCCCGGGGCGCCACTACTCTAAACCAGTACTTGTCCGATGACTTTAATAACATCTTGTCCTGGGTTACTAACCACAAACTGTTCCTGAACCTGAAAAAAACACAGGCTATGCTCTTTGGCTCCATGGCCAAAATCAAATCTTCATCGCCTTGTTAAACATCACCAGTACTGATGGACCCTCACTACCTGTAGTAAACTCCATCAAATACTTAGGGGTAACACTTGACCCCCAACTTGACATGGGGAGTCATATCCTTAACATCTGCAGGGCAGCAAACTGCAAACTGGGTCTGGCCTATAGGGCCAAGTTCAACCTTACACCTGTGGCCAGACTTGCCCTTGCAAGAGGTGTACTTCTTCCCTTCCCCAGCTATGGTCTGCACCTATTTGCTTGCTCCCCAAAGATTCATCTCACTCGGTGGCATACGGCATATAATAACATCTGTCATTTGGCTCAGGCTGCCCCCCCGTCTCACCCACCGATGTGAGCTATATGATAAACTTTGCTGGCTCTCCCCAGCCAGATACCTAGATTTCGGGGTGGGGTGCCTCTTGGGGAAAGTGGTCAGAACTGGCATCCCCCAGGGGCTGGCCCTGCTTCTACCAGAAAAGTATGCTACTCCCTACCATCTTAGGTCTCTGACCTTAGGGATGCTCAAAGTCCCCCCCACCCATACCCTCATGTGGGATTGGGAATTCACCTAAGCGCGCCCAGACTCTGAAACTCCCTCAGCCCCTTCCTATCAGAGTTTTCACAATTCTCTGTGAGGCTTCCTGAAACTAGCCTCAGTGTGTGACTGCCCCAAGCCTCCCTAGAGTAATTATCAACTGTCGGTAAATTTGCCCCAAGCTGCCTTCCACTGAAGCTGCTTGAAACTTCTTGCTGTTTCCAATGATTCTATTAAATCTATCAATTACCCGAGTTATTGACTGTGGACATTCTTTTTTGTCCACAACATTGCACCTTGGTCATAGGTAGGACTGCCTACTTCCATGTATCCTGGTCCTGCCTTAACTTATATGTCTCAAATGAGTGATGACCTGTTAAAATATGTCTGTGAACCTACTAGCCTATGGGTGCCTAACTATAAAGTTATAAGTTATATTACGACCAACCACTCCTTTGGATAGTGCTCTACTCCTATATGTTACTCTTTTTCTCAATGATGCATTTTATTCCCATATGCTTGTTATATTTGTCATGATGTACTAGCATCCTCTCTGTACCATTATCTGTACCCCATGTTGTATTCTCCCGGGTCGTTCCTGAAAATAGGCATAATACTTGTCTAGTGTACTTACCCAGTAAACAAAAGCTAAATAAATAAAATTCTGATCCACAGGTGTGCAAACAGATTTGGGACAGGCTGTGGAAAATGACAGCTCTACTGTTTTGAAGGAGGTGTGCAAAAATGGCAATATTGAAAATGTGCAGTGAAAATATTAAAAATTGGTGAAGTTAGGAGAGAGCATAGAAACTGCGCAACACACACTCATAACACAGTAATTTTTGGGAACTTTTTCACCAAATTTGCAACATGGGCTTTTTGGGACCCCTCCTCATGAACAGTGGCACTGTCATTTCGTGAATCAGTCCCGAAAGGTGATTGCACGCAATAACCACAAAATCACCTTTCATGACTGAGTAACAAAATGACAGTGACAGTTTTCACAAGGTGAAGTCCCAAGAACTCCATGTTGAAAATTTGAGGCAAAAATTCCCAAAAATGGCTGCTTTATCAGCATAAGTTGAAAACCCCATTGAATGGCATTATAGTATGCTTACGTTAGATTCTTCTGTTCGCGGTTCGGCTTTGAAGAGTGCAGACATGTCCCCGTCCAGAGAAGAAGATGGTGCCAACCTCTGGAGGTAAGTATGGGGTAAGAAGGGGGTGTGGGGAGGTGAGTGCTCATTGGGCGGGGGACTGGAGTAATGACGAGGGACGGTTTTCCTTTTTACAGGAAAAAAAAAACATGAGTTGAGCGACGACAAAGGACCATTTTCTTTTTTACAGGAAACAGAAAAAGAAAACATTTGGGCACACTGGGCTGGGATCACAGTGTGTCACATGATGGGAAGGTTGTACAAGATGCCAACACAAGGATTGGGCATCCCGATGTCAGTGGGGGTGGGGGTGGGGGAAAGTTAGGCACACTGGGGTGGGCTCCCAATCTGTAGCATGATTGAGGGAGTGCACAAAATGCCAACACGGAGATTGTGCACCCTAATGTTAGCGAATAACATGAAAACATTTTTGGGCACACTGGGGTGGACTCCCAGTGTGCCATATGAGTTGGGGCACAGAACAATCTTTGGGCACACTGGAGTGGGCTCCCAATGTGCCACTTGAGTTGGGGGCCATGGAATGCCAGGGAGCTGACGGTAGCGATGCAACTGCACATGTGCATGCATGGCACTTGTGCATGTGCAGTTGCTGTGAATGGCATTTTGCCATTCACAACATGCTGGTGCCAGCAGAACTGCACATGAGCACAAGTCATGCACATGCACAGTTCATGCACCAGAATGTGGAAGTAACAGCTAAAATAGTGTGGCTGTTATTTAGCAATGGCCAATTGTGGCAGAGGGATTCAAGCTCTGTTCGACTTTCAGAAGGATACTTCCAAAGGTCCAACAGAAGGTTCCATGGGCCATTTTTAGAGCAACTGAGCAATCCCAAAATGACTGTAGGCTCTGCCCACATCCCTAAAAATGAGTACAACAAAGAATATATACAATAATAAGTCAATACAAAGATGAGTACATGCAATGATTCATAACCATCCATGGACGAATGATATGAAAACATTAAGGAAATAATAACAATCAGTACGATACTCTGATCTATGTAAGCATAAAAAACCTATGTATAATATATACTGATATGCTACAAGTCAGTGGGATATAGACAGGAGGGATGTAACGGTAAGGAGCTGAGAGGCAGAGGGTAATCAGGGAATTTAGTGTAAATTGAAGCATTAAGTCAGAGATTGAACAGAGGGTAAGGCTAAAAGTAATTAGAACAACCAAGAAAGAATTAGTCAAGGTTCCTGGATAAGCGCCATCAGTGGAAACAATTATAGGCCTCCTTAATTGAACATAGGTTCAGGGTTTTGAAGAAGCTCAACTTCACGGGGATTGCAAGCATCAGGGTTTTCTGTATAGTGCTCCATAGAGCTGGTAGGGTGTGGTGTTTTAGCAGATAGAGATGAATCTGCTTAAAACCCTCATTCTGTGCCACATTGGATTTGGAAGCATAGCTAATGTAGTGAAAGTCACTGTTTTCCCTCCGAACATCCACCAGAGTAGACCTATCCAGGACAAAATTTCCAGAAATGTTTGGCACAATGTATAATGTGAAACCGCTGGCAAGAATCCCAGTCTAATCCTTCTCATCATTTCCATAGGACAAAAGTGATTTCCCTGCCAACCACCCCTGGTATGTTTGCTGAGTTTTCAACAAAGAACCCAGGTAGGGTTCTCACATGAAAACAAAGTCAAATGGCAAATCTTGTAATGGCATCCTACATACAATGGGCCCTATGCACAATGCTGGCAGGGGAATGAGGAAAAGTCACATACCCAACCTATGGTCCTGGTCCCTGTGAACAAGTGAGCCCATACCAGCATTCACCAATACCAGCCACCTGTCCGCAGCCCCCCCCCCATTGCACAGGACTCCACAGGCTGGCCAGGGGGGGAAGTTGCAGACCTGGGCAGGCATCCAATCGGATGCCCGTTCTGGGTACAGGAATTGATTCCTTGCCCCTGTAGGTCCAGGTCTGGGTCACGCATAGTCCCTGTGGGCACCTGGATCCACATGACCACCCTCCAGGGAGCAGTCTGCCTCAGGAAACCAACCCCTTCAAACCAGCACATTGCAGCTATGGCACAAGAGACCATTGGATGACCTCACCCACCCCTGTGGCACTGCCCCAACCTGCACATGTTTACAGTACTATGGCATAGCTGCCCCAGCCCTCCCAGTCTATCTCGCGGGCTGGGGTGACACTCTGGGACTTTTCCTGGTCCCCTGATGACTGGCAGGAGGCATACATGGGCGTGTGCACAGGCTTACAGCAGGGTCTATCCTGTCATACTCTTCACCACCCTCCACATCCATGTGGCCAGCACTACACAATTTAATGAATACTGCATAGTGTTGGCACACCCCTGGAACACCCTTGGCATGGTGCAGTTCATGGACATAAGGGAGCTGGTGCGTTGGGTCCACAAATACCCATTTGTGCATCCCACATGTTGTGTTTTATTTCCTCTCTTCTTGGAAGGGTAATGAGCATGTAAGAAGCTGCTGCTATTCCAGCTGGAGACTGTTTCACTCTGTTGAAATGGTAATGCCTTTGAGAGTTGGATAAATGAGTTAGCATGGCAACATACTTTTGAATCCACAAAGGCACAAAGCAATGTGCCATGTAGTTAGCTGGTGGAAGGGGAGGATTTACTGAGTCAATTTCAAATTCATGCAGTCCGGGGGAATGGTTAATTGTCTGTGTCTGGGAGGCACTGGAAGGGAATGTTTACCTCTTGCTCTTCTCTCAAAGGCTGCTGACAGTCATAACCCTCTCTTTTACATCAGCAATAACATGTAACATGACACTTTAGGTACCCATGCAATAAAACCACAAAGTTCTGTACCGTGAAATGTGACCACTTTTGCTGTATGCTCTTATTCAGAAACTGGCACTGCTGGGTGATTGGGAGGGAGGAGGGACCACTAGCCACCAGGGAATCATTATTATTTTTTTTTTTACAGGTGGGGTGGGTGATGAGCTGGGGTGATGGACCAGCAGAATTTTTTTTTTGTATGAGTTCTGTTGGCAAAACCCAAAACAATAAAATCATGTTTTTTGCCAGTTTGACAAAAGGCATTTTGTAAACAGAATAAGTTAGCAGTTTGACAAATTAACATTATTCTGCTGAATGAAGATAGACATTTGATAAAATGTTCATTACAAATGGCACCCCAAAACAAAGAGTTCTGCTTTTTCTGGTCTTGCTAGATTTAAAGCTAGGAGGGGGTAGCAAGGGTCACACCTCTCTCCACACTTCTGCTCAAGGCAAGGCAATTTTGTTTTACATGTCGGGTGGATCATCAGGTTGGGGGAGAAACTGCTAGCCAAATCAGGTTTGGGGAGGGACCATGAGCCAAGGAACATTTTTTATTGTGAGCTGCCACAGTACAGTATATGGAGTGGCTAGCCACCATGGTATTTTTCTTTTTACAATTGGGTGGAGGATGGGGCTGCTACCCGCAAGGGAACTGTTTTATACCAGGGGCAGGTAATTGGGTGGAGGGAGGGGAACCCTGGCCATCTTTTGTTTTTTTATATAGGGCAGGTGATCAGGTGGGGGGAGGGACCACTAGCCACCAGGGATTTCTTTTTTACTTGTGGGGTGGGTGATTGACTGAGGGAACCCATGGGACTTTTTTGTATGAGTTCTAAATGAATTGTACATACAGTTGTGCAAAGCACTTAGTCACATGAAGTGTATAAATAGTAATTGCATTCAGAATGAACTGGAAAATATTATGAAGTCTGTTTAAAACAAATGACATCTTCTGGGCTTTTTATGAGTTGGTAATACACAGTTTGCACTGTACTGTATACGAAATATGAGCACCATTGTGCATTTGTACTAAATTTTTTAGAGTTGCCCATCTGTATTATTTGAATGCCTTTTACGTGTTTGTGTTGCATTCAGTGTCAGATGTGGCCCACTTTTTTCTTTTTTGCATTAGTTGAATATACCTTTTTAAACCACTGAAAGCAGTGCTAAAGTGGTGGCTGTAAAAATCTATTTTTTGTGACCTAAAGTAATAGAATGTATAAAGTGTAATGTCTTTATTAGTATACTGATATTTTTATGTTTATAATAGCACAGATTTCTAATAGAAGTAAGATTAGAAATGCTATAGTTCCTTGTGTTATAATAGTGACATTTAATGATGTTTAGTTAAACTGGAAGCTTTACTTTTTGGACAAAATGCTTTATGTCAAACTCCTAACTAATGTACATTCACCATCGAATGTCATTATGTAAACAACATGTATTTTGTTACATTTTGTCAAAACTTGTAATTTTATTTTGTTGACAAAAAGGAAAACAATGAAATAATTCTTGTTTGCCAGTTTGACAAAAGGCATTTTGGAAACAGAATAAGTTAGTAGTTTGATGAATTAACATTTTTCTGCCAAATGAAGATAGAAATTCGATAAAATGTTATTACAAATGGCACCCCATAACAAAGAGTTCTGCTTTTGCTGGTCCAGCTAAACTCAAAACTAGGAGGGGGGTATCACCTGTCACACCTCTCTCTACGCTTCTGTGTAGGAGGTACCTGGAAAAGTAGATTTACCAGATGTGCTCAGACTGAATTTGGAAAAATAATGTTTGTTACATTGACGCTTTAATATGAAGCTTTTTTTTCTTTTTTTCTTTTTACAGGTACAGCAGATGATCGGGTGGGAGGAAAAGGGACCCCTAGCCACAAGGCAATTTTTTTTTTCATGTTAGGTGGGCTATCAAGTTGGGGAGGAACTGCTAGTCAAACTGAGTTGGGGAAGGGCTAACCACCATAGAAAATTGTTATTGTGAGCTGCCACAGTACAGTATATGGAGTGACTAGCCACCAGGGTATTTTTTTTCCCAATTGGGTGGGGGGAGGGATCGCCATCCACCAGGGCAATTTGTTTAGACTAATTTTACTTTGAATATGGCTAGAGATTACATTTTCAGATAAACTAACCTGAATTAGGTGATTAAGGTTGCCTGACAGTCATCCAGTCTTCCCCTAGCTGACCCAGCAGACATGTCCAGTGCCTCTACCATGTCATCTCCCTGGTTCTGACCTCTGCTTGCAAGGGTATTGGGCTTATGGTGGGGGTCTGGACCATACATAACATGGCACTCACTTCTGGTTTACTCACTAGTGTTGATGGCCTTTAAAACTTACAAATCTGCCCTAAAAACAGTGCTGCTACAGATGGTTTCATAGTGTAGTCTATGACTGCTTTCCACTAATATGACCCTCACAAAAAATAATAATGTACCTCTGCTAGTTTTGTTTGTTGGAAGTGGCATGCACACTGCCGCTACCCACAAACAACCACTGTAAAAGACAAGGAGTACCCAAAGGAAGAGAGGGTACTTCTGTCAGTCTAGGTGCTGGCAGGTGGTAATAAAAGTAAATTTGCACAATCATACTGGCATACGTTCAATACAAGCAGCTGTTGCTGGCCTGATATACCTGTGTTTTGACCCACTCCTTTCTAATACGGGTAGTGTAGTTAAAAATATGATTATAATTGAAATGTGTTTGGGCGATGTACAGTAGTTCATATAAGAGAAGCATGAATTTCATTGGTCCTGATACTCCAGGAAAGACTAATAGCCACGTACTCAAGGAAAGACTAATGGACATACTGTATACAGTATGTTGTTTATGTGGTGGCAAAAACGAAACTGCATCATGGAGGCATAAGCATGAGACCTCTGAAGACTGAACAATATTTTCCAGTGCCAAATGAAAAATATCACAGTTGACAGCAAACGTTTACTACAATGCATTGTCACGTGTTACAGTTTCAATAATGTATCATGACCTAATAATCAGTTACAGCATTCCCATATCAACTAATAATTAGCTTGGAAACTTTGCCAAAAAAATATTATTGGTACAGCTGGTTTTGTAACAGGTGGCTGTTATACCACTAACGAATGTGACAAAAACATCCAAAGACTCCTAAAGAAGGAAAATAATAAAACTATACATGTGCATAAGATAATATGTCATGCAAATGCTAAAGGGGGGATATCTGCATTTTATCTGTTACGTGTCAATATTCTGATGTTTCAGAAGTATTAAACATCTGATGTCACTGAAATGTATTTCATTTTCAGAACCATACTCTTATCAAATTGCATAGTGGTGTAATAAGACCACACCCATATGGTAGATCACCAGAAAGCAAGAAGACAGAAAGAGAGGTCATTCAGTGCTAGCGTCTCACACCTTCCTAGCTCACTCCTTCTCAAAAGACAGTCTGCATATATCTACTTGTCGGTTTTTAAAGGGGATATGCCAGTCCATCAAAACTGTGGAAGCGTTGCTGCTGACAAAGCAAATGACCTGTCAGTTTGACCTCTGTGGTAGGGAAAGTGATGGAATCACTTCTGAAGGAAAGAATTGTTGAGTACCTAGAGGCCAGTGGGGTACAGGACCCAATGCAGTATGAGTTCACAGTGGGAAGGTCATGTCAGATGAATCTAATTGATTTCTTTGACTGGGTGACCAAAGTAGTAGACCAGGGAGAGGCTGTGGACATGGCCTACCTAGACTTTAGCAAGGCATTTATTTATTTATTTAGCTTTTGTTTACTGGGTAAGTACACTAGACAAGTATTATGCCTATTTTCAGGAACGACCTGGGAGAGTTCAACACGAGGAACAACAGTCAAGGAGACATGGCAAAGAGAGTACAGTTTTTTGTCACAGTAAACAAACATGTGGGACATACATCATTTGACACTAGGGGAAACATATAGTAGTAAGCACATTTCAGATTATACACTCTAGACTGGCTAGTTCAACTGACAGATATATACAGGTCATCATACATAGGAGTGGAGCATAGCTCAAGGACTGGATTGGTCATAACATAACTTATAACATTGTCGTATACACCCCCTAGGCTAGTTGGATTGTGGACAGGTATATACAGCTCATCACATTTTTCTAAATATGCACATGTTAGACAGAAACAGAGACACTTGGTAGTATATGTTTCTACTAAGTGACCAAGGTGCAATATGTCATGGTTAGCCTATGACCAAGGAGCAATAATGGGTGTAAAAATGCCCATGGCTTTTTAGGCAGGAGTAGTCAGAAGTCATTGATACAGTGGGGAAAATATCTCCAGGAATTCAATGGAGACACCCTGGGGAGGTTCAGACAAAACAATTTGACACTTTACTCTATGGAGGTTTGGGGCAGTCACACTCTGATGCTAGTTTTAGGAAACCCCACAGGGTATTTTGAAAAGTCAGATAGGAGGGGGCAGCTCAGATATCCACAGGCAGTGAATTCCAGAGTCTGGGTGCACTTATGGCAAAGTCCCGATCCCCCATGAGGGTCCGGGTAGGAGGGACTTTGAGCATCCCTGATGTGAGAGACCTAAGTTGGTAGGGGGTGTGATTCAGTTTAGGCAGAAGCCGGGCCAGCCCCTGGGGGGTGCTAGTTCTGATCACTTTCCCAGAGAGGCATCCCAAACCAAAATCGAGGTATCTAGCTGGTGAGAGCCAGCAGAGTTTCTCATATAGCTCACAACGGTGGGTGAGTCAGGGGCAGCCAAGGCAAAACGACAAATGTTATTGTAAGCAGTGTACCACCGGGTGAGATGTGTCTTTGGAGAGTGAGCAAATAGGTGCAGCCCATAGCTGAGGGAGGGAAGGAGCACACCCTTCACTAGGGCAAGCCTGGCTGCCGGTGTAAGGTTATACTTGGCCCTATAGGTCAGACCCAGTTTGCAGTTTGCCGCCCTGCAGATGTTAAGGATATGATTACCCATGTCAAGTTGGGGGACAAGTGTTACCCCCAGATATTTGATGGAGCTCACTATGGGTAGTGAGGATCCATCTTTGCTGGTGACGTGTAAGCAGGCCAATGAGGCTTTGATCTTAGCCACTGAGCTAAAGAGCATAGCCTGTGTCTTTTTCAGGTTCAGGACCAGCTTGTGAATAGTAACCCATGACAATACCCTGTTAAAGTCATCGGTCAGGTTTTGGTTTAGGGTAGTGGCATTCTGGGAGTGAGCCAGGATTACCAGATCATCTGTATACATGGTGGCGCTACAGCTGGTAGTAACCATGAGTAGTTGATTGATGAAGAGGGAGAAGAGGAGGGGACCCAGTACCGAGCCTTGAGGCACTCTGAAGGTCACCGGTAGAGGCTCGGAGAGGACTTTATTGAAGCAGGTACGCTGCTTTCTGCCATGTAGATAACCCATTAGCCATTTCATGGCATGGAGGGAGAGGCCAAGTGACCACAACTGGGCACCAACAGTTTGTGGTCAACAAGGTCAAAGGCTTTGGACAGGTTGATAAATATTGCACCAGAGAGTTTGCCCTGGTCCATGGCTGTCCGGATACTTGATGTAACTGAGATTAAGGCTGTGGTGGTGCTGTGTCCCTTATGAAAGCCATGCTGGGCTGGGGACAGAAGTTCATGAGAGTGGATATATTCCGAAAGCTGCTCAGCCACTACCTTTTCAAGGAGCTTGCTAAGGGTTGGGAGAATGGCAATCGGTCGATAATTGTCAGGTAGTTTGGGATTTCCTTGCTTCAGTACAGGGACAATCCTTGCCTCTTTCCAGATGTCTGGGATGGTCCCCAGACCAAGGGATAGGTTGAAGATAAAGGCTACTGGTGAGGCAATGTGTGCAGCACCAAGCTTAGGAGTTTAGGCTCCGGGTTGTCTAGGCCAGGACTGGAGTACTGGGAGAGGCCAGCTAGGCATTTCTGCAAGTCCTGAACTGATACAGCCCTGAGGTGGAACATTTGATGAGGAGGGTCACCCTCCAGCAGAGTGGAGGGAAGGGGGTTGGACAGAGCCTCTTCAGGTGAGAAGAGGGTTGTGAAGGCAGAGAGGTCAGAGAAGTGATTATTTAGGGAGTTGGCAATAGTATGGGCATTATTGCAGGAGACTCCATTTATGACCATGTCCGTAACCCCCGGATGGGAGGATCCGATGACAAGGGATTTAATATCTCTCCAGAACCTCCTGGGATTACTGGCAGAGCTTAGTGGGGCAGACTTGCAAAAAGTCACTCTTTGCTGCCCTGATGGCCTTTTGCACTTGTTCTGAGGTGTCTGTACCTTTGAATAATCATGGGATCACTGGTACCTTTGGAATGAGCCCAACACTTATCTCTCTCCCGCATCTGGGCTAGGAGATTCCCATTTAACCAAAGGGTAGCAGACCCCCTCACCCTACAGGTGATCTTGGTAGCATGCTTGTCTTGCAAGGCCCCAAAGGTGGACAGGAAGTAAGAGGTTGCTGCCGAGGGGTCAGTGGCACCATATACACCAGACTAGTCAGTAACTCTTAGGTCTTCCAGGAACTCCTCAGTATCGAATCTAGAGTAGTTTCTGACATGCATAATTTTGTGTGGAATTTTGGGGATGGGAATTTTCCATACACATGAAAACCGTTGAGTGGTCAGAGATGGAGTCAGATAATGTACCCACTGATGAGATCCTGTCAGGATGGTTAGACATGATCCAGTCCAGTAAGATGCTGGAGGATCCATTTACTTTCTCCTAGTTGGTTCCTGGATGAGCTGGGTCAGGGTAAGGTTAGCAAGCAGAGGCTCAAACTGTTTAACATTACAACTATCCCAGTTAAGGTTTACATCTCCCAGGATTATGAGTTCATTATCCCTGACTCTGGGACCAGTTTTGTCCATGAAGTGAGTTAATCTAGGTAGCCCACCTCTTAGAGGATTACAGGTGCACACCAGGTGCAGTTTCTTTGCATCCCCAAGTAGCAGTAGCACATGTAGCAACTCACAGGGGTACACGTTTGAATCCTGGTGGGCAATTTGGGAGATTTTTAAGTGGCTCTTATGGTAGATTAGTATGCCACCCCCCCTTGCCCCCAGCTCTGTCCAGTCAGGTGAATTCATACCCAGTGAGTTCACAGGCAGAGTCAGGGACAGAGGGTTTCAGCCAGGTCTCCGTCACTCCTAGGATGTCTGGTTTGTAGAGTGCAACCCATGCTAATAGCTCATCACGATTAGGTAGCAGGCTTCTAATGTTAAGATGAGTTATTTTTAGCCCCTTACCCATGCCCCATATGGGAGGGATTTTGTGGGTCAGATTTAATGGGCCAGGGTTGGTTTCAATACCACCGGCCAGTAGTAGTGCAAGTAGGAGGAGCCAGGGGAGATACCACCTCCTATGCGCTTGACAATCTGGGAGTTTTTTAGCGTGGGTACACTTTACCCTGCTTGAATACATAAGGCACCGAAGATCTAGACAGCAAGTAACACTGCAGTGCACTTCAGAGATCACAAGGATATTGGAGAAGGTGTAGCTGGGGACCTCATAGGTGGACGACGATCCCCAGTTGTCACCCAGTGTTATTGGGGGGGAGGTGACCATATGCAACAAGGAGAGTCCCACTATAAGACCTACAAGGCCTATATCCCTGTGGATGACAGCCAGCACCCTCTCTACCTTTAATATTTGAGTATCCCTATCCTCACTAGATGGATGGGAGGGGAACCATGTCCACATCTTGGCTGGAGGCATAGCACTAGCCTGTGAGATAATTATCAGTCAGCTAACAAGAACTGCTGTGAAGGAAGGAGAGATGGATGTACTAAGGTTGGAAGAAAGTTAGTGAGATTTGTTATTGGTATGTGCCAAGTAAATAAAATAAGGCCTGCACGGTGCAATTCAAGGCTACCAGCTATGGACACAGGGGCTGAGGTTTATTTCTGGGAAGGAGTTCCTGCCCTCGCTCTTTGTAAGCACACTTACCACCTGTCGACAGTTATACGAGGACAGGGTTTAGACAGCCAACAACAAAGCACTGCAAGTGGGGTTAGGATTGGTACAGTGATTTGTGTAGAAAGACCAAGAATCCCTCTAGTGGCAGGTCTGTATAACCTGCTAATCGAAAAAAAAAAACATTCTCTTACAAAGTTGAAAAGTGCTCAGTTCTATCGAAAATCTACTTGTTAACAGTGCCAGATGGCTTGAAGCAGGGGAAAAGTCCTGGCCAATCAGAGCGGGTTTGCTGGAAGCACCCGTGTTCCAATTAATAAGCTGTCACGACCTTCCAAGGAGCTACAGGCGCATCCTGGTCTTGGTCGGTGGCTGGCTGGGTGCCGGCCGACCGTGGGGGAGCTGACACAGCCCTGTTCAAGGGCAGGCAGCTTCCAAGGAGCTGCAGGCAGGCGTTCTGGTCTCGGTCGGTGGCTGGCTGGGTGCCGGCCGACCGTGGGGGAGCTGAAGCAGCCCTGTTCAAGACACAGTCCCACACAAAAGATTAATTAACAAATTAACCATTGTTGGAGTGGGTCCCAGGGTTGAAGCCTTGATCAAACACTGGCTGATAACAGGACACAGAAGGTAAATGGAGTCTACTCTGAAGAAAGGGTGGTTACTAGTGGGGTACCGCAGGGTTCAGTACTGGGTCCAGTCCTTTTTAATGTCTTTATTAGTGACATTGCAGAGGGACTGGAAGGAAAAACATGCCTCTTTGCATATAGCACAAAGATCTGCAACAGGGTTGATACACAAGGAGGTGTGGAAAGGATGAGAAGGGACTTGGCAAGGTTGGAAGAATGATCAGAAGTATGGCTGCTTGGATCCAATGCAAAGAATGGCAAAA
The DNA here is from genome assembly GCA_016271365.2 of Neoceratodus forsteri. Taxonomy (NCBI): domain Eukaryota; kingdom Metazoa; phylum Chordata; order Ceratodontiformes; family Ceratodontidae; genus Neoceratodus; species Neoceratodus forsteri. Next base: position 741,197,107 of record CM028133.1, on the reverse strand, counting down.
TATTGCACCTGGGAAACAAAAACCCAGGGGAAGATTACACAGTGGGGGGGAGGTAGTAACAACAACAAAAGTAGAAAGGGACCTGAGGGTAATCATATCAGATGACCTTCAGTTTGGCAAGCAATGTAAGAAGGCAGTAGGGAGGGCTGAGAGGATACTGGGATGTATAGGGAGAGGCATCACCATCAGAAAACAGGAACTTGTTATCCCTCTGTACAGACAGTTGGTAAGACCCCATCTGGAGTACTGATTCCAGTTCTGTTGACCAAATCTCTGCAAGGACATAGACAGGATGGAGGCAGTCCAGAGGAGGGCAACTAAAATGGCACAGGGTCTGCAAGAGAAGCCATACAAGGAGAGACTAAAGGGGCTTAATATGTATACTCTTGAGGAAAGGAGGGAGAGGGAGGACATGATATAAACTTTTAAGTACCTCAGTAGAATCAACAAAGTCCAAGAGGGTAGCATCTTTCAGAAAAAGAGATGTGCCAGAACAAGGGGACACAATTTGAAGATAGAGAGAGGATGGCTCAGGGGCAATGGGAGAAAATATTTTTTCACAGAGAGGGTGGTGGGCACATGGAACAGCCTTCCTGAGGAGGTTGTGGGGTCTAAAACTGTGGGAAAATTCAAGAATGTATGGAACAGACATAAGGCAATTCTTGTGGGGGGCAGGAAGAAATAGGCTGTTGACTAACTAGGATTTGCAGCTTATCCTGTAAGTAAGGAAATGCACAGACTAGGTGGGTCAAGTGGTCCTTATCTGCCATCAAAGTCTATGTTTCTATGTTTCTATGTAAATGAACAAGCATGAGTTGCCAGAGGGTTGGTAGGAAAGGATGATTCAGCATACAAGCGGACAATCTCTTCCATGAAGCAAATGTGACTGAAGACTCCACAGAGCTACCACCACTTGGTTCACCATGGGTGGCAGTGTAAGCTAATGCTAGGAATGGAGTGAGGGAGTATATCAATGGGATTGGATATCTGGGGTCACATATATGCATGTCTGTTCATTGCCCATTCTCAATGTCCTAAGGGGTGGTGAGAAAAAGCAGAAAAACACCCATATGTGCAGAGTTAAGCACTGCATCCACAATGCAGGCCTTGCAGCCCTTACTGTGGTATCCATTGCCGATCATTCTAACACTCCATCAAGGGGAACGAGTGCCACCCCAACACCTGACAATACAACCCTGAAGGCACGCCAGGCTGGAAAAGATGGTGTAACGTAAATCTCAGAGAATGTGTTTTACAGGACTGGGCATAGAGGCTTATCTGAGTTGGATCACCTAAATAATGCTGGGACAAAAAGGACAGAGAGAAAAAAGGAATATGATAATACTTGTGGTTGGTATGGTTGGCAAAGACTGAGTACACTATGTCTGGATGCTTTGTTGTCCAACCTGATCAGTCCATCATGCAATTCCTTGCACCATATGTGGGTGCATAAATGAGCAGTTTGAGAGCAAGAGTCCAATTTAAAATTAACATTTGGGCTCATTGTCCCTTAGCCTCATATGGTGATGCCATCTTGACAACCCTTCACACTGGCAGCAGCCAGTTCACGAGTCAGATCAGAAAGCAAGCAGCACAGACCTCTGGAGAGCAGGTGAATATGTGAATGTTTTTTTTTATGTTGTTGTTGTTTTTTTGTGGGCCAATGGGACATTGAGTGGTGAACCTGCCAGACTGCTGAAAGTGATTGACAGCCAGGAGCCTCATTTAAGAGCTGAATTTACAGAATAATGACAAGAGGTATAGATGGGACTTATCAGTCTGCCATTGGCTCTGTGAAGGAGCACACATGACAGGCACCCTGCCGCATGGATCTCTATTTTAGTAAGCCTGTCTGAAGTTTTCACAGCCAGAAGAAGGTGGTGGCTGAAGGCCTACACAGCAGCAAAGTACTGTAAAAGAAATGGAGAACATTGTTGCATCAGGCTGCTCATCAGTCAAAATTGTGTGAAGGAGAAACAAATGTATGCCTCAAGAATAGCAGCAGATGACATGCTAGCCCAGCACAGATGGCACAGCTACAAGCCTACATTTGGGTAAGAAACTTTTCTCTGCTGCAGCTCAGACAGAGCTGTCTAGTGACTGCAGAAAGTCAGAAATAGGCCAGTCAGTGCTACAATCAGGTACTTGGTATCATCAAACACTGAAGACTGGATGCTAGGAACTGGTGTGGGATGTGTGATCCATGGATTCCAGGACTGATAAGCTCAGAGAAAAGTGGAGATCACCAACTGAATGTTGAAGAAGAACTCCTGAGCATATTAAAGGAACAAATGAGACCTGAACACTGAAAAGGGTAAAGATACCTACCAGCCAACTGGGATGAACTAGCGCAAGAAGAGAAAGGAGCCCAAAAGGAAGTCTGATAGCATCCAAACTGTGAGTACTTTCATGCCCTGCCCTACAACTGGGATTCTGTAAAATAGTTGGAAACCAGTAAATGACATTTGGTCATCAAATCAGGAGTTACTAATACATCAATTGAGGGTAGCCATTTTCATAACTGCAAATGATTTGGGTTTGGCATTTGAGTTGAAGTCTTGCTTTGATTGTCTAAGTGCATAAACACCAGCAAAACATTCATAATAGAAATTGGCCTATGCCATTTCCATGGCTAAAGCACTGGGAGCTCCCTAGCCATTACTAATGGTAAAAACAGTGATATCAGTGGGTAGAGAGGATAGTGCTCTTAGTGCAGGTGTGCAAGTCAGAAGGGGAGGGTTCAATACTGTAATATACACAGTTGTGGGATTGTAACCCCCCATGAGTGGGGCTTTCTTTGTTGCCCTGGGGTCTGTCCCATTCCTCCCATCACCCTCTGGCACCAGTCTGGGTCCTGTGTGGCCACAGAGGTCCACATCTGGCCCCTATTATTATTTTGGTAATTTGTGGGTGGAGGAGCCAAGTCGTGGGACCGCTGCATTGCTCTGCACCTTAAATGAGTGAGTGGGGTCCACGCATGCACGCTAGTGCCTTGCCATTTTCTCGTTGCTTCTGTGACTAAACAAATGCCACTCTGGTGGTCTCAACCCCTAGGATATGTTAGTTGCAGTTGGACACATGGAGGAGGCACCTCAGGAATCTCCAAGTGGTTTTGTTTAAAAGTGCCAAAGAGTGTTATAAATGGGGGCATATTTGAATATTGATGAGGCTAGCATTAATATTAGTGAGCTGCCTGGCTCCCTGGGGCTACTGTGTGAATCAGAGCCAGTGACAAGTAAACCAAAGTGTTTCAAAAGCTAACAAAGCAGCCAGGTGATTGTGGGAAATGGCTGCTATAGGAATGTGTTTTGGCTGTCAGGACACATTAAAGTTGGGACTGCTGTAAAAACTGCATAAACTGTTTACTGTAGCAGCCATCTTTGATCCTTTGACCCCCAGTGCCAGCCAGTCAAAAACTTAGGTCTCCAAAGACAGTGTGAAATGACAGCTGGGAGAGGTGTGAACCGTATTTTAGGTGCCCAAATTAATAACCAATCAATAATCAAAGGGAGCTAATGTTGAACAATTTTACTAATGGACAGCATGTTTCAGCCAATTGGATGCAGGGATTGCTAGACTGAAACCCTTGGAACATTTGCAGTTTGGGGCAGTACGGCTTGGGCTCTGCATGAATCAAGAGAGCTTATTCTGTGCATGGAGAAACGTTTCAAAGCCAGCCTATGGCTTTTGCAGTGAAATGCCTGGGAACTTTGGAAAGGTTTTCTTTTGTCTGGAGAACCAGTGTTTGCAGCGGAACCTGCATCAGTCTGAGGAACCCTGAGCTTGCTGAAGATGTTTTGTGAACTGTGTGTGCCAGATCCTGAAGTTGGCAATTTGGTCCTGAAACTGAAAGAAACTGTGGAAAACGGTCAGGGGGCTTTAGAGTCAGAGAGCCTGCTTGTGTTGCTAAAATCCAGCTGTGTAAAGGTGGAGCTACCACCCAAGAGACTGTATGCTGTTAGCAAATAGCCACTGCAGAGGTGAAATCCAAAGGAACTTTTGCAACATCAAGGGGTTGCTGATCCCAGACCAGGCAGAAGACATAGACTGCAACCTGCACAGCCACAACTTGGATCCAAGTAGGGGAACTGACAACCCTTATCGAGTAGGGTGGGGTGGATTGGGCCACATGGAGCCATGGACGCTTGCCTGAATGCTAGAGCACTCTGGACCCATTTGGGGATCTGAACCATGGGGTCATTCCTGGGCCTGGGCTCTCTTGTGCACCAGGATGCCTCGCATTGTGCTCCCATTCTCCAGCCTACCTTGTAAGCCAAAGGTGACAAGCGGCTAGACCTTGCAATCAAGCCAGAAGGTGGCAAGCTGACAGATTCTGCCACATCATCCAGCCAGTTTTGCTGTCCATCTGCTTGCTGCCCCACCATGTAAATTGTTCATCCTGATTGAACCTGCTGTGCCAGAACCTGACCTTCAGTGTCTACAGAACTGAGTAACTCTGGGTTTGCCCGGACCAGGGGGTCTAGTGTAAAGTTGTCTGCAAGTGCAAATTTGTTAACTTCTACCATCCCAAAGTGTTTGCAAGAGCCCCAACGCCAGCCAACCTCCAGCAACATATAGGCCTTCACCATTTCTGGATACCCAGTTAGACTAAAGGGGGCACTGGTACCAGCGGAGAGGAGGGTTAATGTGCTGTTGAGAGGTGGGTACCGTGGTTGAAACTGTTTTGAAAATTCAAATTGCTTCTATTTTCTGCTCTCCCATTTCCTTTTCCACATAATAAAAGAATGTGGTTGTCACTGTTAAAAGTGGTCAGGAGCATATTATTAGCTATAGTCTTTAATTACATGTGTTTTACAAAGTTACATTTTAAGGTGGTATTCTATATGTGGGGTGACTGGAAGGGAAGGTGAGTAGGTGCAGCATCCCAGGGGGCTGTCCTTGCAAACACTTGTCACATATAATTTTACTCTGGGTGGAGGCACCACACTATTTATTAATACCTTTGGGAAAGAACCCCAGATTGTCATCAGAACAGAACCCAGGCCCCTTAACCTGTATTGCAGCCATCAGGCAAGGGTAGTGGCCATTGGCACAGTTCTTTATTTAGCTTTTGTTAACCAGGTAGGTACACTAAACAAGTATTGTGCCTATTTTCAGGAACCACCCGGGAGAGTACAACAGGTAATACAGAAACATTAGAACAGAACAGCAAGTAAAGGAATACATTGAATAACATTATACGCTGAGTCACAAAAAACAGTTAGGCATGTAGTGATCTCCCGTGTCAAACAGTGGTAAAGTACATAGAATCTCCAGTTATTTAGACTTAGACAAATATAGCACAGTTAAGTGCCTTGGTGAGAAATTGAATCATGAGGGGCAAGCAAAGTATCATTAGCAGGTCCTTAGAAACACGTGAGGTGCAAGTGCTAGGGACATAGTGCTAGGGGCTTGGGACACTCATGCGCTAGAGGCCAGCTTCAGAAACCCCCACAGGGATTTTCGGAAGCACTGATGGGAAGGAGCTGAGCGAACCTGTACAGGAAAGGAGTTCCAGAGCCTAGGAGCACATACAGCAAAGTCCCTGTCCCCCATGAGGGTTCGGGTAAGGGATACTTTTAGCATCCCAGGAACCTGGGACCTGAGAGTGTAGAAGGAGAGGTTGGCAGGTGAGAGAAGCAGTGCCAGCCCCGGTGGGGCGCCAGTTCTAATCACTTTACCACGAGGCATCCCAGCCCAAAGTCCAGGTAATTAGTTGGAGAGAGCCAGCTAAGTTTGTCATAAAGCTCACAATGGTGGGTGAGACGGGGGGGCAGCCAGAGCAAAGCGGCAGAGATTGTTGCACATTGTGTGCCACCGAGTAAGATGAGTTTTGGAGGTTTGAGCAAATTGGTGTAGACCGTAACTAAGGGAGGGAAGTAGTGCACCTCTGGCAAGAGCTAGATGAGCCGCAGGTGTCAGGTTATGTTTGGCCCTGTAGGCCAGCCCCAGTTTGCAGTTCACTGTTCTGCAGACATTTAATATATGACTCCCCAGGTCGAGTTGAGGGTCAAGCATCACTCCAAGGTATTTGACGGAGTTCACAATTGGGAGGGAAGTTCCATCCAGACATATGATACCCAAAGGGGCAGGAGAGGCTTTGCTCTTGGCTGCTGATCCAAATAACATAGCCTGCGTTTTTTTTCAGGTTGAGAACCAGTTTGTGTTTTAGTTACCCAGGCCTGGATGTTGTTAAGAATCCTCGGATGGTGCTGGTTAAGGTCGCAATGTCGAGTGGAGCCATGATAACCAGGTCATCTGCATAAAGAGTGGTACTGCAGTTAGTTACTGCGGCTGGGAGTTAGTTAAAAAAGGGAAAAACAGGGGTCCCAAGACCGAACCCTGGGGTACACCAGAGGTCACCGGTGAGGGATCAGAGAGGACTTTGTTGAATCTGGTCCACTGTGTTCTGCCATGAAGGTAGCCAGTTAGCCAGTTCATAGCAGGGGAGGACAGGCCAAGGGACCGCATCTGAGTACAGAGCAATGTGTGGTCTACAAGGTCAAAGGCTTTGGACAAGTCAATGAATATATCGCTCCAGAGAGTTTCCCCAGTCCATGGCTGCTCTGATGTTGGTAGAGACAGAGACCAGGGCTGTGGTCGTGCTGTGCCCCTTGCAAAAACCATGCTGGGCTGGGGACAGCAGCTCGTGGACCTATATGTACTCCAAAAGTTGCTCGGCCACAACTTTTTCAAGGAGCTTGCTGAGAGCCGATAGGATGGCGATCGGATGATAGTTGTCCGGAACTTTGGGAATGCCCTGCTTCAGTACAGGGACAATACTGGCCACCTTCCAGATGTCAGGAATAACCCCCAAAGCAAGGGACAGGTTGAGGATGTGGGCTACTGGGGAGGCAATGTAAGAGGCATCTAGTTTCAGAAGCTTCGGCTCCAGGTTGTCAGGGCCAGGACTGGAGTGCTGGGAGAGGCCGGGGAGGAGACTCAGCATCTCCTTGTCTGAAACTGCCCTGAGAAAGAATGATGGTCGGGAGGGGTGAGCCTCCTGCCATGTAAGGGGAGAGGGGCAAGTAGTACACTCATCAGGAGGGAAGAGTGATGAGAGTGCTGATAGGTCAGAGAAGTAAGAATTGAGGGCATTAGCAATCGTGTGGGGGATTGTTACAGGAGAGCCCTCCAATGATCATGTCGGATACTCCTGAGTTGGAGGGGCCACTGACAAGAGTTTTTATGTTTCTCCAAAACCGTCTTGGATCTTTGGCAGAGCTAAGTAGAGTAGACTTGCAGAAGTCACTTTTTCCTACCCTAATATCTTTTTTACACTCATTTCTGAGTTTTCTATATTGTTGAAAAATGGTCTGATCAAGGGAGCTTTTAAAGTGGGCCCAGCACTTGTCTCTAGCCCACATGAGGGCTAGGAGACTCCCATGCAACTATTGTGTGGTGGACCCCCTTACCCTCCGGCTAACGGTTGGGGCATGCTTGTCTTGCAGGGCACCAAAGGTGGTGAGAAAGTGGGTAGCAGCTGTTGAGGGATCAAAGGCACCAAGCACCCCTACCAGTCGGTGATCCTTAGATCCTCCTGGAAAGCATCCGGATCAAACCTAGAGAAGTTCCGGATGTAAATAATTTCATGGGGAATTTTTGGGGAGTGGATTTTCCGCACACAGTAGACCGGGGAATGATCAGAGATAGAGTCAGATAGGATTCCGGCAGAGGAGATCCTTTCTGGATGATTTGACAGGATCCAGTCCAGTAGGGAGCTGGAGGATCCATTGGCTGACCATTTGGTCGGCTCCTGTACAAGTTGTGTCAGGGTAAGGTTAGCTAGTAGAGGCTCAAACTGCTTTGCGTTGCCACCAGCCCAGTTAAGGTTTACATTGCCCAAGATTGCAAGTTCGTTATCACCAATGCTGAGACCTAAGGTATCCAAGAGGTGGGTAAGACCTGGGAGCCTGCCCTTTGAGGGGTTATAGGTACATACCACATGTAGTTTCTTGGTGTTCCCAAGTAAGAGCACAACATGAAGCAGCTCACAAGGGGACAGGGGGGATGGCTGGTGTGTCACTAGGGATACTTTAAGATGGCTCCTGAAATATATCAGGATGCCACCTCCCCGCTTATACATGGGGCCATGGCTACAGGATGTTGGATGCTATTTCATTTGCTGTGCCTAGGATACACTGGACCTGATTTTCAAAGGATAATGCTGGGCTTGGACAAGCCCTGCATTAAACCCTGCACTGCGTTAGACACATCGGCACTCCATGTGCCCGATCCTAAAAGGGTGCTTACATTTGTGCCACTTTATCTTTCTTACTGTGGCTTGCACCAAATATTTGGCGCAAGCCCTGTAAAGGGGTCAGTAACTTTTGACCAGAAAAGGCTGGTCTAACTTGGGGCAATTAGCGCATTAGGATTGAGAATCTCAGTTGAATAGTTAGAGAATGTCATAGCCCCATGTGCCCTGTGTTCAGTTCACTTGGGGCTTGCGCATTCTAAACCTTTTGAGAATCAGACCCACTGAGTCAAAGAACTTGAGTTAAAATGATCCTCCCACAACACTGACTAATGGCAAGGCCACTAATGTAATTCGCATCTTAACCTATGCAATCCTAATTCTTTTATTCTTTTATTCTTTGTAAACATAAACGGAGACTTTCTGTTTCTGTCATCATTCTTACAGAATTCAGACAACGTGCAGTTACTAATTAGTGGGTTTGGACCTTACATAATAAAACATGAGGGCCCCATATTCAAAAGTCCCAGGCCACATCGTGCAAGTGTCTGTGCCATGCAACTGAGATGTGCCGGCACAAAATAATGGTATATTAAGAAGATGTGCCATGAGATGTGATCACACATATCCAACTGAATAACCCGAACATGCATGATCACACAGTGGGAGATGCGCAGCGTAGCAGTTGGCCTGAGCCCTATGCAGAGTATAAGGAAATGTATAGTAGGCAGCCACATGCATAGTGTGCAGAATTGCAATATTCAGCCTGGATATGCAAATGGCCTCATTGTACATTCTGAGTCCATTCCCCATATGTATAGCTCATTACTGGAATGTATTCAGTCCATTTACATAACCCAGGCATGCTCAGTTCCAACTCTGCAGGGCTGCCTCACCACCCCACAAAGATGAACAGGAGGTACTGCAGCCTAGCAGGCAGGTGTGATGGAATGTTTGTGTGTGGGTGGGTGAACTGCACTGGCCTGGGTATAGTGCTATTACCAATAGCCATGTACAAGGTCAGACTGGGGTACAGGGGGCTCACCTGGACAGTGACCAGCTCACCTGGGCAAGCAACAGGGAGGGCATAAGGTGACACAGTCTGATCAGTATACAACATGCATGTGATACACCAGCTCCATATATAGTGTACAGTCACCTTCAGTGCCCCACACAGGCCTGTATGAGAGGAACATAGTGATAACTGCAGGGAATGGCAGTGTGCAGAGTGTGACCAGGTACTCGGGTGGGTGCATCCCACCTGTGTGCACCTATGGTATACCACCGAGGGTGTGTGCCACAAGTCAGTCCCTGGCCCATGCCAGGCTGCAACTCATACCACCAAGCTACCTGGGCACCGTTGCCCCAGACTTCACCCTGGGTGCATGCCCCCACCATCTGGCACCCTTCAGGCCACAGGGGGTGCAGGTCAAGGCCCCTGGTACATGTGGTGCATTGTGGCCATCTGCTCTGCTGGTGTGCTAGGGGGGTACCCTACAGCATTGAAATGTGACAGTTGGGTGTCTACGTCCCATTTGCAGTGTATGAATGGCTCTTGGGTGGCGACTATTGTTTGCCAGTACCTGTGGCTTTGGGTACTTCTGTCCTGGCATGACTGCTGTGTATGGGTGCCTGGAGCATGTCTTAGTACATCTCCAAGGACTGTCTCAGGATGGCCTGTCTGTAGCTCTCAGCCTTCCTGTGGGTGGCTGGCTGATTTAGGTCATCCTTTTGTCTGCCTAACTTTGCGCGGCATATTTCTGGGATGCACAGCAGATGCACCACACATTTTGGCTGAATATGTGGATGTATGGTGTATTCATGTACCCGCCCCCTTTTCTGTGCAACATACATTATTTCTGCACGGTCACACATTCAGTAATATATGACGCATCTCTCCCTTTCAAATATCGCGCTTCCACGCAAATTCCGGGATGCGCCATGCATCTCCATTTTGGGCCGTGCATCTCCTTTGACTATTTAGGCCCAGGACATTAAATAAATAAGGACACTAGCACATCTCTATAATGCAGTAACACAAATACTGTAAGCAATGAAGCATGAAATGGGCATATGGTAAATTCCAGCCAATTTTAACCCTCTGTTGTGAAGAGAATATTTTGAAACTTAACAGTGTTTCAGACACAGTTTACTAAAAAAGTATGATTTGTCAAATACAGAACTGTGAAATACATCCAGCTAAATACTACAGCACATTAATGTTCTAAGTGTGGCACTGCTGTCAAACACATAGGAATTTCATATTGATTTACAGAAAGGGAAAAACTCAGTTAATGACAACACCAAATGCCTGAATGTGAGTGAACGCTTAGATATTCAATAATTATAATGAAAAAAGTGGAAAATTTGTACAGTAATTGCAATTACTAGAGGTCAGTCTGTGTGAAGCTTGTTTAGAGCAATGAGATATTTGAACGTTGGTACCATACTCAGTGATCCGTCCTAAATATTATGGGCTCTATTTTCAAAGCCCAGGAAATGATGCAAGGTGCCTGCAGCAAACATAAATGACGCAAGTGGCACCTTGCATCAAAAGATCCAGCATTCCCAATTTTTTAACGTGGTCTGCATTGAAAAGGGGAGCTGCTACGCCAAAGTGGAGCTGCACTAGCCCTGCTCCATAGAACAGGGTGTGCCAGGTCACAATGGGGATTGCACCACGGCAGGGCTGCAATATCCTTTTTTTGAGATTGTACATGCACCATCATGGACACAGCAAAAGGCACAACTTAGACCAACATGAAGGTGGTCTTGATCAGTGACAACAATCCCACACACGGTGGCAAATATAGGGGGATCTGAATGTGGGGTCTGGGGGCAGAAGGGGAATGGTATGTGACATAAGGGGAGTCAAGGGGACAGCTGGGCATGTACAGCAGTGATATTGAACCTGGTGAGGTGTGTTAGCTTTTGTATTTATTGTGGTAATGTCTATCAATTGGTAGTAGTTTACTACACAGTACTGTACCCATTCATTATACTGTACATACATAAGCAGATCAAATCCAGGGAGTGCAAGTGATATTCCTGAATAACATGACATCACACCGAAATGTAAACCAGCAGACCTCATAACTGTTGTGTTATACAGACTGTAACAATAATTCGTCACCTGCAATAATAGGTATATACTGGATAACTGTTACGGTCTGTATAAGTTAACAGTTGTGAGGTCTGCTGTGTTACATTACCTGGCCCCACAACTGTGCATAGCCTCCTTTATGCGGGAGTGAGACAGCTTTCAAACTTTGTGCTGCTTATCTGTGCTAAGGAGAAGCATAGCTCTACAGTGCAAACAAGGGTTGTGACATTAGTTGTCACATGATCTCCATACAGACAGCCTCTACACTAGCAGCTCTCACAAAATGACTACTAGTTATATTTATTAGACCAACACACTTGCATCAGTTTTTCATCCAGATGCAAGAGAGATATTAGAACATTTTAAAAATGTTGACACTTCACCATTATAATTCACTTAAAAATCTAGCAGTGATACCAAGTTTATCAAGCAATTTTGGAATAATTTACTTTTAAGCAGAATTCTCCCAGACATATATCAAATCTGCCATCCTGCCAGCCCCTTTCCTCCACTCCTTACCAGCTTTTATCAACCCCCCAACAAGAGATGTGTAATTAACAAATATTGGTTTCTGAATACAGTGAAAAATGTATTATCCGTTACTCAGGAATGAACAATGAACCATATATACTATCTGCAGCATTCATATTCAGGAATGCTAAAAAAGCTACAAAATATCTCCATAAAATATGTCAGATAAAGGCCTACCAGTCCATCCAGTCAGCCATAGCATGTCTAATTATAGAACACTGCCATGTCACTCCTAGCCACCTTCCTCCCATGCCGTTGCACTATTACCATTTAGAAAATGACAATGGAAATCCCTGATTGGCTACCAGGATTTTATTACCATGAATCTATTTTTCAGTAGAGCCCTGCAAAAGACAAGTACATGTTGCATGCCCCAAAGGCAAACTGGTATCAATGTGCCACTTGAAAATTCAAAATAAACTAGCCATTATTTTTTCCACTCATTAAGTGGACAACCGAGTGAGACAGGCCCCTACCCCACCCCCAACTGAGCGAGAGAAGTCCCCTCACCATGTATAACCAATCCATCAATTTTGAACAAAAAAAAATATATTATAACAAGAAAAGAAAAACGTTTCAGCTAAAGCAGACCATTTTAACAGGACAGAGGTACTCGTGGCTGCTGCTCCCTAAAGACCAGATGATATAGTAGTTGGAGCAACTAGCAATGTATCTGTATGTCTAGTACAAGTCACATCCTTCTGTATCTCAGTAGCTCCTCAGGAGGGACATCTCTAATCCATAGCTGCGGTTATCATCTTGTGGCATTGCTCACCCTGGTTCAAACCCCTCCTCCACGCCCCACTTGTCAGCCCAAACAGAATCTTTTTTTTTTTAATGCCCAATCCTCTAACAAGCCATGTTTACAGTACCTGCATTATCATGGTGGTGTTGCCATCTCCTCCACTCTGAAGCCACTCTGCTTGCTTTGCTTCTGACAACAGCTTACATACCATAGGGTCTGCACCGGTATAGGATGAGGCCGCACTACACACAGCACATCCAGTATTTTCTTGCACATTTCCATTGACAAATTGTTAGCTCTGGGAATTCCATCCATACTACAGCTGCCAGCCTACTAGGTGACCATGACAACCATGTCAACAACTTCAGAACTCACAGCTACAGAGGCTCAAGCAGGACAAATGTCTCCAGGTTAAAAAAAAAAGATCATAATGTAAGCTGAGGAACTATTTTATTGCAAAATAAATAAAACACATAAGAGTTTTAGCATTTTAAGATGAACATTTACTTTTTCAAAAACATATAATATTTACCATTTTCTAAGTGCAATAATACCCTCTAGGGTGGGCAGTATTGGGCAATTCCGGAAGTTCCAGGGGCTATAAGGCCCTGTGCCTGCAGCATTGGGCCTCATTACCCCCCTGGGCAGTTTGGTATTGCCCAATACTGCCCACCCTGTCGGGTATTATTGCTTATGTGCCTGATCCATCCCCTTTTGTACCATCCCACTATCTCAGCCCCGATAACTTCTACAAAACTGTTCCAGTCTGTCAGCATCCTTTCTGAAAAAAAAAGTACTGTTCATCCCGTCATCCTTCTTGAACCCCCCCTCCAGTTTCAGAGAGTTACCCTTGGTAACCATGTTACCATATATTGCAAACTATTTACTGACATCCACCTTGTTTGCTCACTGGAGGAACTTGACCATCTCCACCATGATGCTCCTTTCTCATGCTCTCCAACATGTACATATCTAGAGTCTCCAAATGTTCCTCATTGGATCTGCTGTACTCTGTTTCCCCTGTATAATTTTGGTTTCTCATCTGTACAGTGCCTATAGCCAGGTCCTGTCCTTCTTCCAGTGTGTGCTCCAGAGCTTCACACAATATCCCAAGTGAGTGGGAATCAGGTATTTGTGCAGGTTCTGCATTACGTCTCTCCTGCTAGTGATCCTTCTCCGTATGTACTACACCATCCAATTTGTTTTGCCTGCAGTCCTACTACATTGTACAAATGACTTCATGTTCATTATTTCACTGCTATGTGGTTCCACTGCAGCGAGCTCTCCACTACCACCCCATTCCTCCTATCATCCTTTCTTGGTGTCATTGCCAGACGTGTAATACCTTGCATTATGGTGTGCGAAGTTTCAGCTGCCACACACTCAACCACCTCTCTGTATTTTCCAGATCTTTCTTTATGGTCCTTATCCCCTACTCAGTGTCCATTCTTCCACAGATCCTGGTGCTGTCTGTGAAAAGAAATGTATTTCCCTGAACCCTCTGCCCTACAGTGTATCACAAACGCAAGCCCTGCTTGGTTTACATGGATAATGCAACCCACTCAGCTGCCACTGTACTGTTTCTCAGTTGAGACTGGCACCATATAATAACTCTCTTTTGGTGTCAGCAGGGTCTGGGCATAACACACAGAGGTCTTCTGTGTCTAGGGGTTAGATCATATGCCTACCAGAGGGCTGTCTGCACATCAGTCACACATCTATTCCCCTTACCCTGTTGGTTGGGAGAAATCAGCTTAGACCAATGTCCTAACAGAAAATACCCCATTGACAGCTGTTTTAAGCAGTTGTCACTTTTTTGCTGAATAATATATTGTACAGCAGTTTGAAAAGGCACAGGACACTTATAACCCAAACAATCTCCTTGTTGGGACTGTGCCAGCTGGTTTAATTCAGATTCCAGATTCCAGTCAAAACCTTAGAGCTGCCTTGGGTAGATTATACCTTCCTTTCACAACTGCTGAAACAAATGACCCTTTCTATTCCTCTTAAATATCAGTGGGTGAGGTTAAATATCAGGTAGAGTCTATTCAGCTCTTCACTGAATTTACCAGAATCTCCCAAATTGCTTTAAGCTTACCCCTCTTTTTTACACATACACAATGGGACACCATACTGTCTGGATCAACAGGTGGTGAAGGAGGCATCACTGTTTTAGGGACATTCCCTCACACTTATCTGGATAATGACATCAAGGGGTGCAGTGATTCAGTGAGCCATAACTCCATTCAGGCCTGGCCCCACCTGGAGCCTGGAGGCCACCCCTGCACTGGATACCTCACTTTAACTGTACAGTACATTCAGCATTAAACTTTAATTGAAATGAGTCGTTAGCTAATTTGAGTATGAGTTGATTTTCAGTAGGTTGGTGGATTTAATACAGGTTGTCTGATGAATAGGTAAAGCTTAATCAGTTGTTAACTAGCTGTTATCTAGTTTTCTGTGTCTCTCATGTTAATTGATTATATCACAGAATTGACAACTGATTTGCACTTCATCGTATACTGGATACGAAATTTCAACATTTAGAGTTAGAAGCTCATTGAAAATGGGTTAATTAAACCAAATAACAACTCAGTATCAATTAACTCATTTTTAAATTTTAATGCTGACTGTTCTGTACACTTCTCACCTGACACTGGACACGCACAACATGGCAGTGCACACTTTCAGTGGTTGGCAATAGCCCCAACTCCTTTGCCCAATGCAGTGTTTCTGATATACATCCCAGCTTGAGATCTCCTGTATATGATGTAGGAATAACACCCCACCTTAGTCCACAGCTCAGTTTTTACTTCACACTGGCTCTCTCTACATCACCAGCCGGCAAGTTGCAACTATCAGGCACAGGACCACAAACACTGTTAAAAGGTGAATAATCTACCTTCAGTGGGACCCACTGTTCTGCAAGACTGCCAGAGATTCCTCTTCAGGGGAAGTCTCTCAGGGTTCCTACACCCTCCTGGTATCTTACTTACATACAACCCCAGAATAAAGAGTGATCTGCATTAAATGCCCTCAGACATCAAACCCCCAGTACCTCCACTGAATACTATTAGCATAGTATTTTTTCAGATCACACTGGTGATCCCTGATTCTCTAGGGGAGCTGTTGTCTGCTGTTTGTAGTTAATAACTTGTTTAACCTTTTTACCCCTGGTCTGTGTGTCATGTTAATCCCTGTGGTATTTTATTTTTTTCACATCATACTACTGATCCCTGATTTCCTAGGGGGAGGTGTTGTCTGCTCCTGGTACTTATTTGTACTGTTGGCTTTATTAACATTTTGCAATTTTTCACCCTAACTCAAGTTACAATTAGCATATGAGAATGACCAGGAAGAGATGCTCTACTAAAAGGAGAGGTTCTGGTGAGGCAGCAAAAAAGTGTTCAGAATCTGTGGGGCAAAACAGTGCTCCAGTTAAACAAAAACTGTGTTTGCGGGCAGCGTGTTCTATGGGCTGTGGGTCTGGTAGTAGCAAAGGAATAGCTGGTGGTGGTGGTTGCATTAATGTAGACAAATGTTCTCTGCTACATATTTGGCATCCATGCTGGTAGGGAATGTGGGATGTGACAAGAGAAGCAGCAGGAAACAACCCTGGGAACATGTTTATTGCATAGGTTGCAAGTGACCACACAAACCCCAACCCTAACCCTAATACCCATTATGACAACACAGCAACTTTAAAAAGCCATAACTCTGTTAGAGTTTGGAGTTAAGGGACACTCTATATATTCAAACAAGGGTCTTTATGTGTACTACAATAGTCACAAAGAGTACCCCTGGAAATATTTATGGGACACTCTCAGCACCTCCACAATCACCTCCCATCTTGAACATGGTGTGAAATCCACAATTTAAGTCCAATAATCATTCCAAATGCATCAAATGTGCTCCTCCTCTTGGACTACAATCATACCTTGTTTCAGACAAACCCGAAAAGGAGTAGTTGGTGGAAGTCATTTTGATCCAACTTCCCTCTGTGTACCCCAATGAGAAGTTACACGTGAAGTTACTAATGATGAATTTTTATTAAATAGAAAAACTTAGCAAAATGATCCACAGAGGTAAATTTGGCGGCTCCACCTACAAATGCCAAACTTGGAATCGCCTACAAGACTAGTCACCAGCTAACACCATCCACTAAACTTGCTATTGCCAAGGGTATTCTGCTTCCAGTGCTGACATATGGTGCCTTCACTTTTGCTAATGCCCATAAGACTGCTCTCCATAAATGGGATGTCGCATATAACAACATATGTCGGTATGCTTCCTCTTCACATTGCCTCAAGCACCACTGCACACTGTATAATGAACTGGGCTGGCTCTCCCCCTCTGCCTACTGACGTTACTCCCTAGGAACCCTCACAGACTCTGTAATCCAAAACCAAACACCCTCCTCCCTTGCAGCTCTACTTGTTCCACTGGCACCTGCTCACGGACTATGCTCGGCAAATACATTTCTACTTACCGTACCCAGGTGTCTTACTTCTAAAGGCTCTGGAGCATTTCACTACACCACCCCGGCCACGTGGAACCCCCTCCCATCTGCCCTAAGGCAGGTAAACTCCCACCCAATTTTCAAAAATTAACCATAACGCCACCTATCCCGGGACCCTTGCACATGCTTTGATCCCACTTGAGGCCTCACAGCTAGCCACCCTACCTTGCCCGGGACACTGCTGCACTTCTGAACAATTTTTGCCTTATTTTTGTCTTAATAGCTGCCACTTAGCCCAGTCTCAGTTGTTATTTGCTTATACTACTGTCACCTTGTGTTATCTCTGCCTAGCCATATGTATAATCTCTAGTACTGTCTGAACTGATCTGTATTCTTACCTACATATACAATATACTATGTAACCATATACTATGTAATTGTATAATCTCATCTCTTTTATGTATGTATTCTCCCAGGTCGTGCCTGAAAATAGTCAACTCTTGGCTAGCGCCCCTAACCCGGTTAACAAAAACTAAATAAAATAAATAAATAAATTTCAGCAGCAAATTAAAACTTTACAACATTTCTAGTGGTGAGCCAGATCTGCTTGCTATCATTAAATGACAATAGATGGTCTATAATATAGAATCAGGCTACAGTTCATTGATGTACTGCAAACTGTACAAAGTCAGCAGAAATAAAATAAATTGTTAACTAACGGTGTAAGACTGCCAGCTGGCAAGCAGCTTGATAGCAGTGTAATAGGGAAAGACGTAATAATGAAGTGAAGAGGACAGTGCAATGCAGTCATAAAATAACAGGGATAATTTAAATGCCTAGAACAGCGAAACAATGCAGTACATTGCCATAGCAATGAACATTTGAGTAATAACAAATTCAGAATGTAAAGATCTACAGTATATTAGCACTGAGACAGAAGCTAAGCAAGTTCATACTTGAAAGGCTTGCCTGTAGTTATGAGGGGGAAGAGCTCCTCCCCCACACACTACATAAACTAACTCGCTACAGGTGATCTACTTAGAGTGAGTCGCACTCACTGTGCTCGCCCTGTGCTTCATGCTAGGGAGGGCTTCTTCCTCTGCTCTGTAACCCCACTTTGCTCCCCTGCCTTCCTCTGCTGCCTTTCACCTCATTTGTTTCCCCCCGCCCTCCTCTCCATTTGTTTCTTGCCTTTTTGGGGTTTAATCTTCCTCACCTCCAGCTCTGCCACTCCACAGTTCGTGCTGCCTTCAGTTTGCTTGATTCCACCTTTGACCGCCTCTACCCCGACGTCTTGCACTCCCCCACCTTGCCTTTGACACTTACACATTAGATAACAGCCTTGCATACTGCAGCCTTTCCATTCCACCATTCCCGTGGGTGCTGCTCACTCCAAGCTGCTCTGGCAGTCTCCCGCTCTCATTCCTGTGTGCCCACTTCTCTGGACTCACCTTGGATTCCTGCTACTGGTAGGCTACACAGCTGCTTTAGTTCCCCTCTGTTTCCTTTTCCTGGGATCTTCCTTGCAGCTGTCCACCACCACCGCCTGTTGGACTTCCCCTTCCTCTATTGCTGCATCACTACTACTACTGGGCTATACCTTCAGCAGCCACAGCCTGCTGCTGGAGTTTGTATGCATTCCTCTCCCTCTCCAGTACAGCAATCGCAGACAAAGTTTATAGTTCTCAGAGACTTATTATTAAAGTCAGGGATATATCATCTGACATGTAAGGATCTGCTCATGGAGTCTTTTATATTGTGGGGCTTGTGCAAAGCATTTTCAAGGAGCACTGGACTGCAGCATTAATGTCATAGATTATGCAAGCCTCACATCCTTACTTTAGTGATCAATATGTCACATTTTAAGAGGGGCCTGGGACATATTTTGAGGCACAATCTGGGATGTCCTGACATTGAGGACCATTGAGAGGTATGCCTGTCTGTCTCTTCTCCTCTTCGACTGCATTTCTTGGTTGCTGCCCTCACTTCAGCCTTTGCAGTGGCCACTTGCCTACCTGGAACCTGCGCTGCTTCTGCCTTTTGGGAACTTCCTTGCCTCGGCTACTTCTGCTCTCATGCAAACACATAATTGTGGATTAGCGGCACACACCCTTTATGCTAATGCCGACATGCATCTTCAGCTTGTCCTCTGCTGGCTATGGGGCCTCCCTCAGCTTTCCTAGTCTCAGTACTACAGCATATTTACGCCATTACCTCTGCGTGTGGCACTTCACCTCCCCATACAACCTGTAGGGGTCGGGCTTCTCGCTCGTCTTTGCTGACCTACGTGGAGTCTGGCATATTCTGCAGATAACACGGGCCAGTCTGTCGGACGTCGCAAACCTGCAACCCTAAGCGTGGGTTTGAGGTTTGCTTGCCTTCGTGGGGCCTAGCTTGACACTCTCTGCACATTCCTCAGCTGACTTACGTGTGGTTCAGCTGCCCATCTACCCCACATCAGAGGCCTAGCTGGTCGCTTTGTCCAGGATACCTGCCATGCTCTAGCGGGTGCCCTCTATCAGGCTGTTCAGACCATGCTCATTGGACCTCTGTTTGCTAGAAGCCTTCATTCCACATCACTTACTCATCTCTCACTTCCATCAGGATTTGACACTGCAGAACGTCCTGTCTCTAGTTATCCTACTTGAATCTGGCTCTACAACCCTCACATCACCTACTAGTATCTATACCTACTCGTATGGAATTACCTCCTTTGCTCTATTGTGGACTTCCATCTTGCCTATGTCTCAGGATATTCACCTCAATTCCCTCGGATGCTTCTTGCCATGCTGCTTCGACTCCTTTGGAGGTACTACTACTCTCTCTGTCAGAACTCCCAGTTGAGCTCTATTCCATACTGCCTTCCTTATCATAACTTAAACCTAAGACATAGATCTACTACAGTTTCAAAATGCTTATTACCTCTGGTCGAGTTGCCAACTCTTCTGCCCAGGTCTCTTCACTCCATTCTTTACCATCCTTGATCATCAGGATACGACAGCCTACATCACCTTTTTACTGCTCTCATTAGTCTGCCTTAGTATATTACTACTCCGCAAGAAATTGACTCTGGATATGCTACCATTTGCAGTACCATATACAACCTATTCTTACTCTTTCACTACTGCTTTGGCATTGCATGCAGGTTTGACAATTACTATTACTCTCTACCACTGTTCTACAACCTGTCTTGCCCCACAGGGCTGGAGGTACCACTGCAACACACTTCGAATGACCTGCACCCCTTCGGGACAAGAGGTCCTTGAACTTTTAGTACTAATGCATTGTCTCGCCTGCTTACGTAACCTGCTTCACTCATCCGGGCCTGGAGGTTCAATTACTTCTAATCCATACCTGCCTCACCCAGCATCGGGGCCTGGAGGTTCATATATTCTGCTCTATGCCTGCTTGCCCATCATGTCTGCCAGCCTTAAGAGCTCCATTGTACTATGGACTCACATCTGAATTTGTTTAGCCATTTGTCATCTATTCCTTTGGATGCTTCTACCTCGCTGCTTCAATTCATATGGATTTACTACTACACTCTTACCAGGACACTTAGTTGAGCTTATCCTGAAGACTTTCACTCTCATGATTTATGCCTTGACATCACACTACTCCAATGCTCTAAGGCTTATTGGATCCTGTTATGACAATATTTCATCAGACTCTGCTCTCTCCATCATTTAGCATCATTTATGACTAGTAAGCACGTCAATGCAGGACTCATCATCATTCTTACTAGTCTAATTCCAGCTGATGTACTGCTCTGGCATCCCTGAACTTGTGTATATACATCACTTAGTAGAACCATATTGCTCACCAAAGGAAAGCTCTTTGATTTATATGCTTATGTATACTCCCTTAATACACTCCGCTGTATACCATTCTTAATGTATTCAGTACTACTCTTCTGCTACTACGTCTGCATCATGCAGGTTCAACTCAAGTACAAGTACTGCTGACCTATGTGCAAATCCACACATTTTTCTTATATGCTCATACTTACCTGCTTCGCCATTACATGGCCTAGAGGTTCATCAAAGACTGTCTCACCAATTCTACGACTTGCTTCACCCCTGGGGCTTGGAAGTCCATCTAATGTATGTCTACCCAGTCACATTAAGTTCTATTGCCAAGCCACCTTATCTGCCAACCACTCAGACTGGAAGCTCCTACTACTCTGCCTTCTCTAAATCGAGCAGCCTGCACTTAGCTCCGTGCTTCATCACTAAGGTTTGTTTTTTTTGCAAGCTCACCAAGTGGAACAAACCAATTCCTCATATTCTAGACTTGGAGTCTTAGCCATTTGGTTCCTAATTCCTCGGAGAAGACTTCCTTACCTTCTGGAGCACTTCACCAATGCAACTTTCGATGTTTTGCAAAATTTGCTTGATCATGGATGCAATCTACTATCAGATTCTGCCTCAGTCATGGATTTCTTGGACTAGGAGTTCACCAGAAGGATGTGCTGCCATCTTCACCCGATATTCAATATCAGTACTTTATTCAGCTTTTTACTTTCACTGGATCAGGATCTACAACTCTGGGTTTCGGATTAGCCGATAATTAAATTGTTACTTTAGGATTATTCTCCTTTAGTATGCCTAGAAGGATGGGCAGGTCGGTAGCCATGGGTCCTCAGAGGTTTCCTGCCCAAGGGGGGGGGTTACTCTCATACGTGCTACTGGACACACTCTCTGGAGTTGGAGGAGATAATCATTCAATAATCATTTGATACTGATTATTTTTGGGGACTATCTTCCGACTTGACTAAGCAGCCTTCCTGCGGTGGGATACAGAGTAAAGCCAAAACATCAAGTCTTATCAACTTACTCACCAGTTCAAACAGTTAAGCACCATGCCTATACTATCCAGTTTACAGTAACCACTGACTTACTCAAATCTATGGAAGTACCTAAGCACTAATCAGTTCCTACAACTAACACTGTAACTGCATTGTCCTACTTCTGTTGGCCTCCATATCCAAGCACAACTTATACTAAACCACAGTATGAAGCATAAGCACTGAGCTATGAACCACACATAATATTTGGTTGAAGAAAAATATTATTCCATGCAAACTATTGTGTGTAGTACAGTAATAAGTCCTGCTTTGTTCAGCTCACAATGCTGAATTTTTACATTGAATTTTTTTTTTATTTATTCAAATGTTTCACCAGGAAGGTATACTGAGCAGTATTGCTTGTTTACAGATACATCCTGGGAGAAGGGGAAGTGGACGTACAAGTATAGTAGTGCAAAAATACAATTTTTTGAGGCATACAAAAATAGTCTACAAGATACATAAGGATACAGTAAGTGCAGTACAACACGTTAAAGTACAATGGTCAAGATGCAAAATGAGCAGAAGAAACATAGGCAGTTACAATCAAGGCAGTGCAACAATGAATACAATAATTGGGTATAACCTGGAAACCATGAAAGCCAATGTAGCAATAGGGTACTGAAACACAGACATAGTGAACATGTAGGAGTTTATCTCGAGTGCCATGTTGAGTAGAATAACTGCAACAAGGAACAGTGGGATTAGGGGTGATGCAAGGCTTGACATAGAACTGTACTTTGGAGAGGGTCAGCGGGTTTGGCATGTACAGGAGTGGGATGTATAAACACACAGGAAGGAAGAGAGAGCTTTGGGAGAAGGTGCATTATGGAGACTGAGGGGGAGGGCATTCCAAAGTTTAGGACAATGGTAGAAAAGGTGGATTGACCAACAGCAGTGGAGTGGTAGGGGATGGTGAACAAACGGGAGTCAGTGTACCGAAAGGAATAAGAGCTCAGTGAAGAGACAGAGATGATGGAGGAGAGATTGGAGGGAAGATTCCCAATCCAGTATTTAGCCATGAAAGTAGCATATGCCTGAACTACAGTGGAGGGAGGGACTTGGCTTTGTATGGCTTGCAGTGGTGGGTGAAAGGAGGGCAGGATAATATAAAGTAACAGAAGGAATTGAAGAGGGTGTCAAGTCTGACCAGAGTGGTTTTGGGGGCAGTACTGTAGACTATATCTGCATAGTAAAAGGTGGGAAGGATATTTTTCTGCACTATAGCTTATCAAGCTGATGGAGGAATGCAGTCTTTGTTTCTATACAAGATACCACACTTGGGGTGTAGGTTTTTATGGATTGCATTCACATGTGCTGAAAAGTTCAGATGTGATCTAGCCAGACCCAATGGTATCTGAAGTAAGTAACATTTTCAATCAGAGTACCATCTAGCGTGTGGAACGCTGGAAGGGATTTAAGGTTAGATAGTCTTTGTCTGGTGCCAAAGGACACTTTTTAGTGTTCAGGAACAGTTGATCTGACTGGAACCATTTCTGAACACTGGTGAAATCCTGTTGCAGTCTAGTGTGGGCATCAGTGACAGAGGTGCTAGATGTGTAAAGAACAGTGTCATCCATATACATATGGATTTAGCAAGCGGAGCAGGCAGCGGAGAGGTCATTACCCATGTGGGACACCAGCGGTGATTAAAAGTGGAGAGGAGAGAGAGGAGACAATCTTGACAGATTGGGTACTGCCTTTCAGGTATGAGCAAAACCAAGTTGTGGCAGAGGGATGTAACCCTACTGCAGTAAGTGTTTGAAGGAGAAGAGTGTGGGATACTGTGTTGAAGGCTTTTGCCAAATTGACAAATATGACCAAAGTTACATGACCCAGATCCATCTTAGAGAGTATGGAGGCTGTGAGGCATATAAGGGAGGTGGTGGTGGAGTGGGATTTGCAGAAGCCAGACTGGAAAGCTGTGAAAAATGAGGTAGAGTCAAGATAGTAGGTGAGCTGAGCAAGGACAGTATGTTCCTGCAGCTTTGCTAGGGTAGGGAAAAGGGAGATAGGGTGATAATTCCCAGGGGAGGTGGGATCACCGCCCTTGGGGAGGGGAATGACTGAAGAATATTTCCATGAGGCAGGAACTGAGGAGAGGGTAAAAGAAATGTTGAGGAGAGAGGCCAGAGGACAGCTGCCAGAGTAGTGCCTATAGCAAGTGTGGATAGGTGGAACAAATTGGGGTCTAGGCCATCTGGACTCTTACCTTTGAAAGGGCTTAAGGCTAAGAGGGTCTTGAGGGGATCATGTGGTGTAATAGAAAAGAAAGTGAATTGATTAGGGGCAAGGGGGTTGGAGATAGTAGGCCAACAAGTGGGAAGCATGGAGAGTAGGGAGGAGGCAGGGCAAGGGACGTGGCGACCAACCCTGGCCCTATGAATGTCCCTATTGCCTATTCTCACACCATGTGGGCCAGCTCCCCTGGTCTTAAGATAGCCCACCTAAACATATGCAGACTACCTTCGAAATACCCTGACCTTGAAGCCTGGATAGCCCTCTATAAGCCTTATGCTTTGGGTTTCACTGAGACATGGTTTAAACCACACATCACTGATGACACTTAACGACTACAGGGCTACTCCCTACTGTGCTGTGATCACTCTGGGAGAAAGAAGGGTGATGGCATTGCTCTTTACATCAGGGAATCCCTAACATCCACCCTTGTTCTCTCATCAGACCCTATCTCCCCAAATGAGTGGCTCATCTCTGAGTTAACCCAGTGCTCCTCCAAAAAAAATGTATCTCAGCTGTTACTATTACCCCCCAAACGGTGGCACACCTGGCCTAGAAAATCAACTAACTTGTCTAGGTAATCTCCATCCCCTGAGGCATACCATTATCCTGAGTGACTGTAACCTTAATTGATTAAGCCCTCATAAACCTGAATATGCCAACCTTCTCAAACTTCATAGCCTGGTGCAATTTATCACTATCCCAACCAGGCAAAACACCCATACCCTAAATCACTCACTCCTGGATTGAACAGCCACAAATAGGGAGGACAAGGTTCTGTAGGTGGGGACCTTGTCCAACTCCATCAGTGACCACTCCCCTACTTATATTCTCTGGTCAAACAAAACTAAATGTCCCCCCCCCCTCCGAAGTACCTGTCCTTCCACAATTTCAACAACCCTGACTCCATTAACTTACTACATGATATTAATGCAGTGAACCAGACCGCCCTTTACTGCCTGACAGACATCTCAGTGGCAGTGAACTTCTTCACTGAAGCCCTCCTTAGGATTCAAGATAAACATTTCCCAATTACTACTACAAGGGTGCATAGTGGCTGCACCAGATGGGTCACTAATGAGCTCTTGGCACTTATGAAAGAAAGGGATTCAGTATGGACTGCCTACAAACAGTCACCCACTCCTGACCTCTGGCACAACTTTAAGAAATTGCATAACAAATGCAAGCAGTCTGCTAGGGCTCAAAAACATGATTTCTATCAGAGACTTAACACTGAAAACCTGGCCATCCCTCGCAAATTCTGGAACACCCTTAGCTCCCTCCTTATTCTTCATTCCTCATTCCAATAGCCCTATAGTCCACTTAAACTCCCCCACTGGCCCTTTGACTGATCTGTTAGAGGTTGCACAAGCATTTATCATAAAATTCACTGACCTCTCTGCCCACCTCTGTAAACTCCCCTTTCAGCAACCCCCTACACCTAGAGTGGGGGCTAGTGACCTACCCTCACCATCCCCTCCTGCTGTCAACCCCCACCCTACCTTTCTAGTTTAGGGCAATCACAGAAAATCTTATCACCAAACTCCTTAGGAGCCTTCACTCCCATGGAAGCCCTGGCTCCGATGGCCTCTACCCCTCCTTACTCCAACTCACAGCCCCTGCCATCTCCCAACCTCTAACTTTCATTTTTAACCTCACTTTGGCCTCTGCTACCATGCCTGCTCCCTGGAAGGTTACTAAAGTCATCTCTATTTTTAAAGCAGGGGCCTCCTCTCCTCTGACAATTACCAACCGATCTCCATTCATCCCCACCTTAGCAAGCTTCTAGAAAAGGTTGTTCACCATCAACCCTCTGACCACATTGACAAGTATAATCTGTTGTGTAATCAGCAACATAAGTTCAGAAAGAACCACAGCTCTACCGCTGCCCTTTCCCTCTTTCCTGATCGTGTCCTCAGGAACGTGGATCAGGGTAAAGCCACTGGGGAGGTATTTGTGGATTTGACAAAGGCTTTTGACCTGGTCATACACACCCTACTACTTACTAAGCTCCTCCATCATGGCTGCTCCCTCGAGACTCTGCAATGGTTCCTGAGTTACCTGACTGGTCGCTCCCAATTGATGACTATAGGTACCATCACCTCCCCGAAACTGCCCGTCACTACAGGTGTCCCCCAGGGCTCCATCTTGAGACTCTTACTATTCTCCCTGTTCATTAACTCCCTCCCTGCTTACAGCCTTAACTGCCCTGATCTACTGCACACAGATGACTTAGTCCTCTACCACAGTGACAATCCATAAGTTATCCTCCCTCCTTACCCCAAATTATGGCCATGTCCACAATTTGTTCTTATAAAATATGCTCCTGGTTAATGAGAAGAAAACCAAGCCTATGCTCCTTGGATCCAAGCCCTACCTGGCTAATGCTGCTAAATCTATCTCCTCCCTTTTGGTGCTTTCCCCATGTGGACCTCCTCTGCAATTAGTCTCTGAGTTCAAATATATGGGCGTAGCCCTAGACCCATGCCTTTACTTTACCATGCACATAAATACTGTTGTAAGCAGGATCAACCAAAAATTTGGAGCTGCTTATCACATAATAAACTATCTTACCCACGCTGTCCGACAAGTCATGGGCACCTGCTCCCTATCGTTGAATGTTGCTCTCTGATTTACTCCTCCTCGCTGTCCTCTACCCTTTGCAACAGACTCAACTCAGTTTATAATAGCGTTTGCCATTTCCTACTAATGACTTCCTTCTCCACCCACCATTGCGACTTGTATCAGTCTCTTGGCTGGTCCTCACTCAAGCATCGCTTTGACTATGCACTTGGTAGTATCACTGATGGCACAATGCATGGGGGTATCGAGTCTCTGTGTGCTTCCCTCCTCAAGGCTCGTACTGTCCTGCAGTGTCTGCTTGATACATCAGTCCCCCTCTTGAGCTCCCCAGAGTCTCCACTGTAATGGGGAGTAAAGCTCTGTCAGTAGCTGCACTTTCTCTATGGAACAGCTTTCCAGCAGCTATCCACATCATTGCCTAGCACCACTCCTTCAAATCCCAACTCAGATCCTGGCTACTCCTGGATAATGGATAATGATCTCAAGAAATTGTTCTTCCAAGAGGGCGGCTGCTGAGGTAGGAGTTTTAGATGAGCCAGCAAGTTGATGCTTGGGCTGCTTTGTGGCCTTGTCTTTCTCCAGAGTTGGCGGAGGGGGAAGCCATGGAGGCACTTTTTTCATGAAGACTTCCATGATCTCTGCAGTTATTGCCATCTGAAGACCTTCTGGAGCCTGTAGTTGTTGTTTATAGTTCACTATCTGATGTAGAAAGTGAATTAAATAGATGAATTGAGCAGCAGGAGTGTGGAGCTGTGGGAGAGTGCTGTTACTCTTCAAGCTGCCATCACGTGACCCTCGATGGAGGTTTCTGAGGAGAAGGTGGCCCAATCCAATTTCCACAGGTCATTTAGTAAGGGAGCTAAGTTTAGGGAGCAGAACGCACGAAGATGGATCAATTTAGAGACTCTTTAGGCTAATGGACTTTCCAGATGCAGTAAATCATGGGGTGGTCGCTAAGGGAATCTGGGAGAATGCCAGAGTAAATAACACAGTGGGGGTGGGATGTGAAGGCCTAGTCAATCATAGAATGTTTTGAGGATTTGTGGTTGAGCTGGATAGGAGAGGTAATTAGTTGTACTAGATTTAGGGATTTTACTTTGGAGGGTATAGCATAGTAGGCAGATGAGGTCCAGTCCACATTTAGGTCACCTAAAAGGTAAAGCTCATCTGAGGTGATAATTATAAAGAGATCTGCTATGGTTACTGATGGGAGATCAGGGTGACAATAAATGTCTGCAATATATTTGGACAGTGTAAAGGGAAGGGATAGCTTAATTAAGAGGAGTTCAT
Source organism: Neoceratodus forsteri (assembly GCA_016271365.2). Classification (NCBI taxonomy): domain Eukaryota; kingdom Metazoa; phylum Chordata; order Ceratodontiformes; family Ceratodontidae; genus Neoceratodus; species Neoceratodus forsteri. Next base: position 741,169,115 of record CM028133.1, on the reverse strand, counting down.
ATTGAGAGAGGGATAAGATTGACAAGATTGGAGAATATATTTTCTATATATATTTTAAGCTCCTTGTTGAGCTGGCAGTTGGCTTCGGTCTCTCCCTCAGAGGTGCTTGCTCTCTGGTCTCTGATTCTCTGGTACCCGACCTTCCTGGCAATCCCCCATGAGTTGCTCATCCTCCCATGACAGGGTCAAGGGCGAAGAGGGTCGACTTTCCTCCCTCCCCCAGAGACCAACATCCAGACTCCAGGGGCCAATGCAGGCACTGTGGGGCCATCATGAAGCTTGGCAGCTCAATTTTCACTTTTTCTGACCTTCCCTTTGCTGCAGTTGCTCGTGTACATGTGGAGACACGTGCATGCAGCAGTTTGCAGCACCCTCCCTACTATATGCTAGCCACTTCTGTCTACACTACCCTCAGGCCTCAACCAGGGGGCAGCCTTGCAGCGGGGATGACTGGGTTCCCTACGCAGGAGAGAACAGCTGCCCTACGGATGCTCAAGCCAGCTCCCAGCCCCCCCGCCAACCCCCAACATCCAAGGCTCATTCCTGAACCCGGGTCACCGGTGAGGCACAAGGTGAAGACTCGAGAATATTGAGGGTTAGATGAGGGAAACATTGTGATGCCTCCTCCCTTGCTAGGTCTGTCCTGTCTTATAAGGGAGTAGCCTGGAGTTGAATGGGTGGCATCCAGTATTTTCTGGGACAGCCAGGTTTCAGAAAGCACCATGATATTCAACTATAGGTCTAGCTTGATTGGCTGGAGAAAAGCAAGTTTGTGGAGAAGGCTTTGGATATTGAGGTGGACTATTTTCAAACTCTTAGGAAGGTGCAGGGTGGGAGAAGGGGTTGGCCAGGGTTTGGTTCTACGTTACCTGCAGAGATACGGAGGAGGGTGATAAGCAGTTTGGAAAAAGTATAGACTAGTTTGGCAGATTTAGAGTGACAAGAATTTGTGAAAGTGGGAGGAGGTTGCAGGAGAGTGGTGAAGAGATGGGATTACTTAAGGGACACTAAAACAGACATGGGGGAAGTATGGAAGCTGGGGAGGACCACTGGTAGTTGGTAGGAATAGTGTCAGTGGGTAGTGTGGATTGGGTATGGGAGTAGGTTGGGTAGGAGAAGGGGCACGGTATGGAGGGCTCAGAGAGGGGGTATAGAGATCAACAAAGTGAGATGAGTAAGGACTAGGCAGAAAAGGTTCAAACATTGCATTATGAGTGGAGGCAGAATCTTGTAGGTGGAGCAGAGGAAATTATGATTCTCAGAGATGGAGTACAGCTGGGTAGTGAGCTACAGAACAACTAAACAAGTTGCTTAGTGGTGTAGTTCCACCTGTAACCACTAGGTCCAGTAGGATATCAGGAAAATGAAAGAGGAAACCTCCTAACTGACAATATGGCCTAGAAGACAGAGCAGCGGCTTGTGACCAAACTTGGGTCTGGGCACCACAGCTTCAAAACTGCCTACAGGAGATAACGAGGCCATAGGGCAGAGAACCAGGAGGAAAAATAGAAGGGTGGGGAGGGGTGGAACTTTAACCTAGAGTAGTTGAGTAATGTGAAGGGGTAGACGGTAAAATGTTACAACCCCCAGTGAGGTTCAATAGTGACCCTTAGTGGTCAAGAGATATAACTAGCTGGTGGGTGACTGAGGAGATAGAATAATGAGGGAGGTCATGTGACACAGTCATGTGATGGAGGACCATGATATAGGAAGTGACAGCTCAGCATGGTGGGCAGATACTGCCGACAGAAAGTAGCAGCAGCCCCAGAGACAGTCCTAAACATGTTTTCATGTACCTGCTGGTGTTTGCAGGCAGCTCAGCTGCTCAGCGAGGCTCAGTTTGCGGTGGGAGATGGGGTTGGGGGAGAGCCTGCTTCCTGGCTCTCAACCTGGTACTGGTGACCTGCAGGTGTTTGCAGGTAGCTCAGCTGCTCAATAAGGTTCTTTTTGGGGGAGGGAGAGCCTGCTTCCTGGTTCTCAGCCTGGTGTTGGTGACCTGAGGAGCAGGCACCAGGTTTGCGATGTAGGTGATGGTACTATGAATGTCGGTGTGTTCCTTGTGTTCACAAAATGGGTAGGTAAAATTCTAATTTATGACTGCAGTCTGGCACCTATACTTTTTATTTTATTTTATTTTATATTTATTTATTTATTTAGGTCTAGGATTACAATTACCTTTGAGCCAAGGCTCTTTTATAAAGGTTCCACATTAGTTACAGTGCAATACAATACAGTTAATAATAGCAATTCAAGAACAGTGTCAATTAACAGGAGCAACAATCAGATAATTGAAATTAATTCACACATGATTTTGGAAAACAAAAGACAGAGGCATTAATGAAGAAGGTGGGGAAAGAGGATGGGGGGAACAAAGGAGAGATTTGAGCAGCCAGAGGCATTGTCTACATCAAACAGAGAGAAGTGCAAGTGAACAGGGGGTGAAGGGAGGGGAGGGTGGAGGGTTGGGTGGGGGAAGGGATAGATAGAGAAATATAAATGCTAGGAAGGGGAAGCAGATGTAGGACTAGGGTGAGGGTTCATTGGGCTTATTAACTGAGGCAATCAGAGGAACAAGAGGCAGTGAGGAGAAGGCAGTTTGGGAATAGAGGAGATGTCACTAATGAGACCATTTATCCAGCTGGAGGCCCTATAAGCAAAAGATCGTTGACCCTATGTGGTACAACGGCGGGTGACCAGTAGGAGCTGGGTTACAGATCCCCTGGTATGGGGATGATTATTGCTTGGTTGAAGTAGAGACTGGACTCCAGGAGGCGTGAGGCCCATAGTAATTTTCTTCACCATAATGCAAGTTAGATACATTATGCAGTTTGACAGTTGAAGCCATCCAGTTTGAGCATAAAGATCACACATATGTGTAAGACGATGTGAACCAATGAGGAGCTGACAGGCTTTGATGAGGCATGTGGATATGCATTTGAGAGCAGTAGCTGAGGCAGAGCTGTAAATGATCAGTCCATAGTCAATGATAGAGACAACAGAGCTCTGGACTGCGACCATCAAGGCTTCAGGGGGAGAGATGTTGTCTGTGCCTGAAAAGTAGGCTAAGATGAGTATTTGCTGTTTTGGCAACACTGTCAATGTGAGTGAAATAGGATAGACTGGGGTCAAGCGATATCCCGAGGTATTTAAAGGATTGCACTTGTTCAAGGGTAGCTCCAAGGCAGTTTGTGATGGATAGTGGATGGAGCCTGTGCTTGTTTTGGGAGCTACTGAAAAGTATTGACTTTGTTTTTTTATTGTTAAGGACCAACTTGTGCTTACTAAACCAGTTTTCATCAGAGACAAAAACAAGCTGTAGTTTGTTTTGTAGGGGTAAGGGGTCCTTATGGGAAGCGAGAATTACGGCATCATATGCATAGAGAATGATTTGCTCAGAGCAAGATTGCAGGAGGGTGTTCAGGAAAAGGCTGAATAGTAGTGGTCCCAGTATAGATCCCTGCGGGACACTGGCATGGACAGGTCTTGCAACAGAGAGGACATCAGCAATTCTTACTCTTTGCGACCAGTTTACTAAGTAACTTTGAAACCAGGCTGTGGAATCAGTGGAGACCCCAGGCTTCAGAAGCTGCTCAAGTAGTAGACCATGGTGGGCGGTATCAAATGCTTGGTTTAATTAACGAAGACTAATCTGATGAGTTGACCACTGTCCAGAGAACTGTGCAAGGCTCCGGTGAATTCTAGGAGGGCAGTTGTGGTGCTATGTCTTTTTCTGAAACCATGTTGTTGTGTGCACAAAATATTGCGTTTGTCCAGGAAGTCAGTGAGTTGATCAGCAACAATGCGTTCAAGGGCCTTGGACAGGGGAGGTAATATAGAGATTAGTCTATAGCTCCCATGGAGGGCTCTGTCATCACTTTTATGGACTGACATAACAGTAGCAGATTTTCATTTGTCAGGGAACTGGTTGAGGCGAGAGAGAGGTTGAAGATCCTTGTCAAGGGCCCTAGTACTTTTTCAAGGGTGAGAGACATTATTTTGAGGGCAACTGCGTCTCCACTATATCTAGAATTTGAGATTGCTTTGGTAATATATTTACGGGCCTTGTGGATCATGACTGAGTTGAAATAGAAAGGCAGGTGTGTAGATGGAGCAGAAGAGCTTGGGTGGGGAGTAGGGGTCTCATTATCCTGCAAAAAATCTGGGTGGAAAACATTGCGGCGGTCAGTGAAAGCAGCATTGAATGTGTTCATGATGAGCGTTGGGTCAAGTGTAGTGGTCCCACCAACATTTAGCATGGTAGGAGAGGTTTTGGGCTGCTTCCCAGTAACTTCTTTAATATTGTTCCAGAAGGCTCGCTCATTTCCCCAGATGTTAGTGAGAGCATCCTTGTAGTAGGAGCATTTCTTTTGTGAGATTGATTTTGTGCAGTCGTTTGGGGCCCGTTTATAGTTATTTATGCTGGTTTGCATACTAGAGGCCCGTGCCAGCATCCAGAGGCAGTCCCTTGACTTTAGCTGCGTAATGAGCTCAGTAGAGAGCCATGGGTTGTAACGAGTTTTGACTTTGCACTTTCTGAAGGGGCAATGAATCGCAGGCCTCATTGAAAGCAATGATAAAGCAGTCAAGAGCAGAGCTGACATCCGTTGCTTTGTATATGGGAGTCCAGTCATAGAAACATAGAAACATAGAATTTGACAGCAGATAAGGACCGCTTGGCCCACCTAGTCTGCCCATTTCCCTACCTAATAAATAAGCTGCAGATCCTAGTTAACCAGCAGCCTACTTCTTCCTACCCCCACCCCCTATAATTGCCTTATGACTGTCCCATGCATGCTTGAATTCCACCACTGTTTTTGACTCCACAACCTCCTCCGGAAGGCCATTCCATGCATCCACAACCCTCTCAGTGAAAAAATACTTCCTTAAAATACCTCTGAGCTGCCCCCCCATCTTCAAGTTGTGCCCCCTTGTTCTTGCACACTTCTTTTTTTGAAAGATGCTACCCTCTTGGACTTTGTTGATTCCCTTGAGGTACTTGAAAGTTTCTATCATGTCTCCCCTCTCCTTGAGGCTATACATATTAAGCTCCTTTAGTCTCTCTTCATATGTCTTCTGGTGCAGACCCTGCACCATTTTAGTTGCCCTCCTCTGGACAGCTTCCTTCCTGTCTATGTCTATGTCTACGTGGAGATTGGGTCTCCAGAACTGCATGCAGTACTCCAGATGGGGTCTCACCAGCTGTCTGTACAGAGGGATAATAACTTCTTGTTTTCTACTGGTGATGCCTCTCCCTATGCATCCCAGTATCCCCCCAGCCCTCCTTGCTGCCCTCTCACATTGCTTGCCCACCTTTAGGTCATCTGATATGACTACCCCCAGGTCCTTTTCCATTTTTGTTGTTGTTAGTATCTCACCCCCCACTGTGTACTCTACCCCTGGGTTTTTGTTTCACAGGTGCATTACCTTGCAGTCATGCTTACTGAGTCACGATTGAAGGTGAGAGAATTATCCATGAGGAAGGACTCTGCTGGTGTTGAGTTTTGGGGAGTCTGCAGAATTTGTTTCACCATACACATGCAATGGGGGAATGATCGCTGAGAGAATCAGAGAGGATGGAGATGTTGGAGATGTGAGTTGGATGACTATTGAGAACTCAGTCCAGGAGTGTGCTAGTCCCTGTTTTATAGTTTGTTCAGGTTGGGGAGTCAACCAGCTATGTTAGGTTTGCTGAGGAGATGGCATCTTTTAGTCCCCCTGTATCTGGTGCCAGCCAGTTTATGTTGAAATCACCTAGCAGGATAAGTTCTGAGCCTAAAGGTTGGGTACTGATGAAATCCAGGATGGCATTGAGACCTTTCCCTTTTTCCTATGGTGGTAATGGGGTGACCCAAGAGAGTGTCTTTGAGGTAAACAGCACCCCCTCACCTTGTTTAGACTTCTGGTCCAGCCTGAAAACATTGTTGCCTCGTAGGGAAATTGCCAGGTCAGGGACTTTAGGTGTTAGCCAGGTTTCAACAACCACGAGAATGTCAGGGTTGTATTGGGTTGCAAAAACTTGCAGGGTATCAATCTTAGGGAGTATGCTACAAATGTTTATAGTAGCAAGGGATAGTGCCCCAAGGGGTTTTGCATGGTTAGTTAAGGAGGAACTGTATCGACTGGGGTTAGGGTGAACATTGCCTGACAACAGTAGCAGAAGGAGCAGAAGCTTCAGCGTGCACAGGCATAGTCCATTTCATGCCAGAACGTATGCAGAGTTGCTGGCGCTGGTGCCAGAGCAATGTTGTGAGTGAGAGAGGAGGTAAGTGGGACCACGACCTATTCGCAGGAGGGCTCTTGAGTGTCCTGCCAATAATAGAGGGGTGCACCTTCGGTGGGCAAGGCTCATAATGGAGGGTGCCTGAGTGATGGTAGGAAATGTCTGTCTGGGTGGTAGGAGGGGAAGAGGGGTAGCGGGCTGCAGGGAGGCAGAAAATGGGAAACGGAAGAGAGGAAAAGGAACAGTGGAAGCAAGGTAGAGAGGGTCATAGTAGCTATGGCAGTAGTGGTGGGTGAGAAAAGGCACTGGAGGAAGGGGTAGAACAGCAGATTGCACAGGAGAGAGACCTGGAGATATACTGCTGTTTATAGGCGTAGACGGAGAGGAAGGGAGTGAGGCAAGTGTGCAAGGGGAGGTGAGGGGAGAGATAAGTAAAATGGAGAGGGTGAGAATGGGTGAGAGAGCAGAAGTAAGAAAGTGGGTGGGGATAAGCAGTAACCTAACAAGAGAAACCAGTGGGGCTTCAGGCAGGGAGGGGCCTCGAGCAAGAGGGTGGGGCTAAGGTCTAATTAGGCCTGGAAGTGGGGTGGGGGGAGGGAGTAAAATTTCAGCACTTTGCTATGAATTGCAGTGGGCGCAGAAACCCAGAGAAGGACAGAATAGTCAGAGAGACTGGCAGACCAATCAGAGAGCAAGCTGTAAGCAGGAGTCCAATCAGGGAGCGAGGCACAGAGTGATGGACCGATGGCAACTGCTCAGGGCTTCCCCGGCCAGGGATTAGTCTTACCCAGCTTTCTGGAACTCCGTAGTGGTTCAGAGAGGTGGCTTGGGCAGCTGGCTTTCCGAGCCACAGCCGCTCCCAAGGAGAACATGGACGGCCCAGTCAGGGGCAGAATATGGCTTTCTGGAGCTCTGCAGTGGTTCAGAGAGGTGGCTTGAGTGACTGGCTTTCCCAGCCATGGCCACTCCGGTGGAGGACATGGACGCCCCTGTTAGGGGCAAAGTCCAGCTTTCTGGAGCTCCGCGGCAGTTCAGAGAGGTGGCTTGGGCAGCTGGCATTCCAAGCCGTGGCCACTCCAGCGGAGGACATGGATGGCCTGGTCAGGGGCAAATCTATGAGATCTCAGCACAACCAGTTTGGGAAAATTACTGCCATCAGCCTTGTCACCTTTTTCACAATGTGCATGAGCAAGATTGTAATGTTCATTTTTAAAAGCTGGAATTTTCCCACCACAGAAAAAAAATTAACTTCAACACTAAAAGACATTTTACATATCCTCTTTAGATAAGTTTTTATTTTTTAATTTTTACCTTACCGTATCTATTTTATCAGTTTAATTTACTGGGGGTTTGGGCAGCTGGGCAAAAGAAAGGGATTAAATGGTATGATTGTGGTGAAGGGTAGGGGGATTAATTAATGTTTTTGTTGACAAGGGTGGGAGAAGTGTGAGGAAACTTAATTTTTGCCCAAGCAGGGGGAAGGGAAATTAAAAAAAAGAACACTTCACCAAGTGCTATGGCGGGGGGAGCTGGAGCCTTGAGGGAGGACAGGTGGCATGCAGATACTTTTGAACTGCCAGGTATAGTGAAAGGAAGGAGGGTGGGAAGAGGGAGTCTTTCCATTTTCAGAGCCAAAAAACCACAAAATAAAATGATTTTAAATAGATCTTTGTGGGCAAACAGTTACTCCACCCTGAGAAAACTATTCATAGTCACACTTCAGGAGCATCTTCACTGGAAACTTGCCACTGTGCATAGACTTCACTAGGTGAATCAAACACAGGACAGGGAGAACACTGCTCAAGATGGGTGTTAACTACAAAAACCAGACAAGGAAAGCACAACTTTAGTAGCAACTGGTGAAAGCATTACATAAATAAGTCAGCAAGATAGACTGCATAAATGCATAAATGCAAAGGAGCCCGTGGCTACTTCTCTGGTGCTTTGTGTCTTGAGAAAGGGTCATGAGTCAGACCTGAAGCACCGGGGAAGTAGCAGTGGGATCCTTTGCATTTATTCAGTCTATCTTGCCGACTTATTTATTTATTGCTTTCACCAGTTGCTATTAAAGTTGTGCTTTCCTTCACTAGGAGAAGTGGGCACTTTCCTGGGTGAGGAGTTATACAGAATTTCACGTTGCACTATGAAAGAGTGGAAGCTTGCAAGGAATTTCACAAAACAAGATTGCCCAGCTTAACGTACTTCTAGTTCAGAGAAAAGCAACAACAATGATTATAGGGGGTGGCATGACACTATGGAATACAAGGACAGAGCCTAAATACCTTAAATATATTCAGCCTAGGGCAGACGAGAATAGTAAACACATAGAATAATTGCCCTATACAGATTCTTAAAAGTTCAAAACTTTTCTGAGGAGCTGGGGCTAAGTATAAAGTGAATGAAACTAGGGTCCATAATAAGCAGCTGCAATGGGAAATATTTAAAGGAGCTAGAAGGAAAGGAAGGCTATTGTTCATAACAGTAACTACAGATCTTTGAGTGGATCTCTACAGAGTTCTAACATATTGAACTGTAAACTGCTGGTGTCAAGACATCACAGGAATCTCTTGAAAGATGTGGTTGCCCACATCGACCCGTCTACGTGCACAATGGCAGTGCACAGCATCACCTATATTATGTGGGTGGGCCTCAATTACTTCAGTTTTCTTGCCATCAGTGAATGAAGTTCTAACACCTACCAACATCAAGAGTGGGGCCTACCACCCAATGACATGCAGAGAAGTAGAGGGTGCATATCAGATACCACCCAAAGAATGGTATAACATTTGAAAGTATTCACTGTGTAGTACCATGCCAAGTACTGAAAAGTAAAACAGTCCACTGTGACAGCATGTTTGCAGCTCATTTGCATCACCAGGTAAGCAAAAAGGTCCGTCTCACCATACGACGCACAGGGGAAATGCCAAACCTCACCCAACAATTAACACACTGAAATCTGGCCAATGGAACATCATGTACAAATGCTCACAGCCTGGGAAATAAGATCCCAGACCTGCAGGCAATAATGTCAGAGGCTAAACTGGACATAGTAGCAATTAGTGAGACGTGGTTTACCAGTAACCACACTTAGAGACTTCAGCATGGCTATGTACTGTTCAGAAGAGACCGAGGTGCAAAAAGGGGGGGGGGTGGAGTGGCCCTGTATGTCAATGAAAATATCAAAGCTACAGAAATTCAATATACACATAAGGAGCCAGAAGAACTGTGGGTCACCCTGGAAACAGGAAATGGGATAGCCACAGAAACTGGGGTTGTTTACAGGCCCCCAGACCAGGGGGAGGACATAGACCCATTACTGTTAGAAGATATACAAAACATGACAGCTAAAGGGGAGGTTCTGATAATGGGAGACTTCAACATGCTGGATACAGATTGGTCAATACCTGCAGGAACATCTGCCAGAACTAGACACATGGTGGATTCCCTGAATAGGGAAGGCCTCAAACAACTGATACAACAACCCACAAGAGACAGGGCTATCCTAGATCTAGTACTGACTAATAGGGAAGGGATCACAGATCTTCAGGTAGAATGTCACCTGGGGGCCAGTGGCCATCACATGGTATGAGTCAATTTGGCCACTGCATCTAAATCATTCCATTCCAAGGCAAAAATATGGGACTTCAGAAGAACTGACTTTGATAAGATGGCCAACAGAGTTCAGCTACGCCTGGCAAAAAGAAACACAGGTGAGGGGTTGCAGGCAAAGTGGGTAAGCATTAAGGATGCAATACTTGAAGCAACATCCCAATGTGTTAGAAAAGGAAGTGTAAAATAAGAAGGAAACCACTTTGGTTTTCAAATACAGTAGCAGAAAAGGTCAGAGCCAAAAAGCTGGCCTCCAGGAAATATAAGGGAACACAGCGGGATGAAGATAGGGAGGCATACCAAACTGCCCTAAGGGAAGCAGGGAAGGCAGTAAGGCAGGCAAAGTCCCAAATTGAGGAAACACTAGCATGAACAATAAAAGAAGGTGACAAGACTTTCTATAGATACATTAGTGAAAGGAGAAAGTCCAGAGGGGGTATTGCTAAGCTCAAAGGAGAAAAGGGGGCATGTGAAGAAGAGGACCATGTAAAAGCATCTTTCCTAAATAGATACTTTTGCTCAGCATTTACTGAAGAGAAGGTAGGGCAGGGCCCACAGCTCAGCACCATGGACACAGGGGGAAGGGAGGTGAGCACTACTCCCTTCACAAAAGAAAGAGTCCTACAAGAGCTCGCAAAGCTCAGGGTGGACAAGGCAATGGGACCTGATGGCATACATCCCAGGGTTCTTAAAGAGCTAAGGGTGGAACATGGACTGCCATTAGCAGAACTGTTTAGTGAGTCTCTGAGCACAGGATAGGTCCCAGAAGACTGGAGAAGGGCTCATGTGATCTCGCTCCACAAGAGTGGTAGCAGGGAGGAGGCAGGGAATTATAGACCAGTCAGTCTTACCTCAGTAGTGGGCAAGATTATGGAGGCACTCCTTAAGGAAAGGATAGTGCAACACCTGGAATCCATAAGGGCACAGGATCCAAGACAGCATGGGTTTACAAAGGAAGGTCCTGTCAAACTAATCTCATAGATTTCTTTGACTGGCTAACCAGAGTGGTGGACCAAGGGGGAGCAGTTAATGTCGCCTACCTTGACTTCAGCAAAGCTTTCAACACTGTTCCACATAGAAGATTGATAAATAAGCTGGGTAGGCTTGGGATGGGTCAGAAGTTGGTCAACTGGGTGGCAAACTGGTTGACGGGCAGAAAACAGACAGTGGTGGTAAATGGTATACAGTCAGAAGAGATGCAAGTCACAGGTGGGGTACCTCAGTGATCAGTCCTGGGGCCAGTCCTCTTCATTAGTGACATTGCAGATGGATTAGAGGGTAAGGCTTGTCTGTTTGCAGATGACACCAAGATCTGCAACAGAGAAGATGATCCAGTTGGGGCAGGAAGAATGAGAAGAGATCTGGATAAACTAGCAAAATGGTCAGAAGAGTGGCAACTGGGATTTAATGCAAAGAAGTGAAAGATCATGAACATAGGGAAGAGAAATCCTGAAGTCACATATAGACTGGGAGGGGAGTTGCTGGCAGTCACAAAGGAAGAAAGAGACTTGGGCATCATCATCACCGATGACCTGAAATCATCCAAGCAGACCTCTAAAGCAGTAGGTAAGGCAAGGGGGATGTTAGGGTGTATTAGTAAGGGTATCACAAGTCACAAGAGGGAGGTAATAATCTCTCTTTACAAGACATTGGTTAGGCCCCATCTAGAGTACTGCGTGCTGTACTGGAGGCCACACCTTCACAAGGACATTAACCAAACTGAGGCAGTCCAGAGAAGGGCAACCAAAATGATGCAGGAACTGCATCAGAAGACATATGAGGACAGATTAACAGAGCTCAATATGTATACCCTTGAGCAAAGGAGGGAGAGAGGTGATATAATCGAAACATTCAAACACCTTAAAGGCATTAACAAGGTGAAAGAGTCTAACATGTTTAAATATAAAAAAAATAGCAGAACAAGAGGACACAGCATGAGATTAGAGAGAGAGGCCAATTAAGAGGGAATGTGAGGAAATTCTTTTTCACAGAAAAAGTGGTGGATGCATGGAACGACCTACCTCAGGAAGTGGTGGCTATGAATACAGTGCAGGGCTTCAAACAGGCATGGGATAGGCATAAGGGGGCAATACAGATGAGTATGAATAGACAGGCCACTGACAGAGCAAAGGCCGATGGCACATTTATAAGTGTAACCCCCCTGTTACCCGGGGTTACTAGAATCCCAGTCAAACTTAAGTTAAGAAAATCTGACTTTATTATGCTTGACATACCAAGGACACGGACTTCCTTTGGTAAACGTGCTATTGCATATGCCCTTCCCTCCATTTGGAACCAATTACAAACCGTACTGAAACTAACTAGCACAGTTTCAATAAACTTCTACAAATCGCTAAGTTCAGCCAAAATAAAAGACACCTGTAACTGTCATTAAGTCTCTTCCTTCCCCATGTGTGCCATATTTATCCACTGGTAAGGTATAATTGATTTGTCATATTAACTGCTTTACCTTCCCCTTCTACTCCTGGCTTTATCTTTGCTTACGCTCCACTGCTACTCTATCAAATCTCTCCTCCCTCCCATATCAGTTGTAGACTGTTATTTGTTCTAGCTGCCAAAATACTGTATATTTGATTTGATTTGATTTGATTAAATCTAATCACACCAGTCATCATGTTTCATTTATCAGTATGCGACCTATAAGTCGCTTCCCTGTCTCATATCAATGTTTACCACCTGCGGTCACCCTGTGTGGTACCCTTGTATGTATATCCAGCCTGCATCATGTAATGTGTATTTCATGTATATACTGTTATTACCTATCTGTGTTTGTACTTTAAGTGTTTATGTCACAGGACCTCCTTCTGAATGAGCTTGCTCAATGGAGTTTTCCTGCAATAAACTTGAACTTGAACTTGAAACTTGAAGACCTAGTGGTAGGCAGGGAAGGCAGCTTGTGAAACTCCAGTTAAATGGATTTCACAGTATCTCACTCTGTTCTCAATTTCAGCTGAGACTGAGGGATGACATCATTTTAGAACTGTCGCAGCTGCATAAGCCACACTGGAATGTTGCAGTTGGAGGTTAGAGTAGAACGTTGGGGAATTTGAAGCCAGTCTGTGTGCAGTCTGAAGGAGAGACTGTAGTGCAGCAGAGTGTGTGCAGGCTCTCAGAGCTTTAAGATCTGGTAAAGAGATACTTTTGTTTAAGGTGTGTGTTTCCACCTGAAGAGGAACACAGGAACTGGTAATTGAAGTGGTGGAGACCACTTTCATTGGTTCAGAGCCCCATCCCTGAGGGGATGGAGGGAAGGTGTCCGTCTGTTTTCCAGGAGCACCCCCCCTGGGTCTGGCTAAGAAAAAGCAGCTGCCTGTTTGAGTTATGTTGAGGCACCAGAAGCTCTGAAAGGAAGATTCCTTGAGGAGGAAACGCCTGTGGGGCACCTGCAACCAAAGGGTGAGTTCGTTCTGAAAAAGGGCCAAGTGTTTTCACCTGAAACAGAAAGAAACTAAAGGGACTCTTACCATGGGGTCAGGAAAAGACAGCCATGTACAGTTGGAAGATGTGGGGATTGGACTGCTTAACTCAGTGGGGTGTCTAGAGTAATGGACAAAGCCACTTATAAGTATGTTCAAAGCCAGCACAAAATGGAAAGAAAGAATGTGGGGATTGGACTGCTTAATCTGTGGGGGGGTCTAGAGTAATGGACAATGCTAGTTAAGTATGTTCAAGTCCAGCACAAATGGGACACAAGACAGTAGACTGAATGTGAAATATATTTAGCAAGAATCTACACAGCGAAGTGTTAAAGGATGAGGTGTTTGCAGTCCAGATAAATGGCCGGGTATGAATTGTGGGAGTGAGAGATGGGAGACCCCCCATCAGTAGTAACCAAATTCACCTCTACGGATTTGCTCTGAGACACCTTTTGCTTTCCCTCAGGTACTTGGCCAGTGCCTGAGGAAAGTACCCAGATGTGGGATTAAAGAGGAAGAATCCCTGATGGAGCCAAGGTGCTCTTAGGTGGTTTAGGGAGCCACTAGAAAATGTTTCCATGATATATGGAAAGTGTCCAAGTGGCTGGCAAGGGAGCTGAGCCAGGGAAAACCCAGAGCAGAGTGCAAGTTCAGGCTGTGTAACCCAAAGAAGTGCACAAGTCCGGATTGTGTGTACAGTGCGTTGTAGAACCTGAGGGCTCAAGTGATGAGGATGTGTTCTGGTCTTCTTTAATCTGCATTACCAGGAGTGTAGCCCCATGGGGGGCCATCTGTGCTTTGTTTATTCTGTTTGGATGTGAATAAAAGCCACACTTTAGAATCCCACTTCTAGTATTGGACATTACAGTTATTGCTTCCTGTGTTCGGAGTTACTTGGGTGCCCCTGTGCAGAGTAACCAAACTTAGCCTATGTGCCGAGTGATATATTCCTCCCTGAACCCTTGCCCACCTGGTATTGCTGTCAGATACAAATGGCATACCAGCCTGGGGTTACATAAGGTAGAAAAGGAAATGGGCAGACTGGATGGGCCTTGTGGTCCTTATCTGCTGTCAGCCTCTCTACGTTTATATGTTTCTATATGACATGGAAATGAAGGGTGTGATAGTCATCATAGTTCTTTATAAATCCTCTAGAAGATTTACTTGTACTGCTGCATAACCTTTCTATCTTCTTCAAGGGAATTTTCATAAAGCCATACCATATTCAACAAGTACCATGCAGTACCCACCCACTCTTACTTTTGGTTCACTGGTAAGAACAGTTGACAAATTACTTAGGAGAGTAGGCCTCACAATGCAGCTAGGCCAAAACTCACTCTAGTACAGGAGATTAGGTCCAGACTACAATATTTAGTGAACATGTGGAAAGTATTGACATTTTTTTCGAGGGATTGAGAGCACCACATTTTGTTTGATGTCATTTTCTTACAGAAGTCACCACCTGTGGTCTAGGCACCCATCTTTCCACTCCACTCCTCTTCCTCCAAAATTTCCCTGAAATGTATTCTCTGTGACCAAACATCCCATATCTGACTCTTTACCTGACCTCCTTCGTGCCTGACACCTTCTAACACCACCCTCTCTACCTGTTGCAACCATCTGTGTTGGTCTAATTTCTTGCTTTCCAAACACATATTACGGTTTGTATTTTCTCTATGCCTGTTTCTTATATGTTCCTATGCTTAAGACATGTTTGAACCAATATTAAAACGTGGTGGTTTCTGTCATGCAAAACTGAGTGCCATGAAACTGTGTGTGGCTGGCAGCAAAGCAAATTCATATAGACAACACACCATGTCTGGCACTCACTGCAGGCATAAATAAACATTTTTCTTAAAATTTAGAGGAGTGCTGCAGGAATGATCAGGAGAGGTGTGGCATTCTTTTGTTTGGTACGCTCTGCACTGGCCACCTGTGAGCCTCTTATGAGCCAGCTTTCTATCAAATGAAGCTTCAAAGTGGCTTCCACATAAGACAAACAGAGAAAGCAGGGTTATCACAGCTCACATTGACATGTTACGATGTAAAGAGTATGGATATGGCCTATAAAGGTGTATCCAATATCCTGAAATAAATAAAATAAATATATAAATCTTGCCTTCAATGGTTGGTATAATCATGGTTCAGCCAAATGCAGAAACTAAGAACCTTATTTTAATATCATGGCTTAAAGAAAGAAAGTTATAAGGCAACATGGAATAACTTTAAATGATCTGCAGGCTCATTTGAGCAGCACGGGAGGGGGGTGCAATAGCTTTATCTGACACTAGTGATCTCCCTGTCCTGCCCTGATCCCCGAGACTATGAAGGTTAATTCCCTGGCAGTCCAGTGGTACCCCTTCCTGCCCAAATCCCTATCAGAAATATCAAAAGAATATTAAACCATCCGGAGTAGTCCAATTGAATACCCTGTCTCACTTGATCCCAACTTGAAATATTAACGTTATGTGAAGACCTCCCTGGTAGTCCAGTGGCCTCCCTCCTTCACCTGATCCCCACTGGAATCATCAACATTAAAATTCTTCATGGTAGTCTATTGGTACTCCTGCACTGATCCTCGGTACACAGTTGTGTAATTCCATAATAATAAAATTATATGTTCCTCCTAACACATTCATGTTATAGTTTTTGTGCAGCCGACCACCCAGCACCTCCCAACCCTTGTCCACCACCTGACTCATCCTATCAAATTTCCCTCTCATCAATGGGCACAGCATTGTATAGCATCTAGCACAGATCCTTCTCTCACCAACTTAGCTGTCTGCTATCTAAGTGATAGGGCCTGAATATGTGCCTACTGCAGGAACTGGAGTATGGGCTCACTAGATTATCAGGGAGGTTTTAATATTATTTTATCATTTCAGATGGGGATCAGGGCAGGACAGGGTGCCACTTGACTGCCAGAGAATTAGCCTTTATAATCTCAGGGATCAGGGCAGGAGGGGTTACCAAAAGACTGCCTTGAATAACCATCATCATCTCAGGAACTGGACTGAAGTGGGTGCCATTAGACTGCCAAGGCATTATCCTTCATGATGATCTCAGGGATCAGGGTTGGAGGAGTTACCAGTAGACTGCCTTTGAATTAATCATCATCATCTGAGGAACTGGGCAGAATGGTGGACCACTAGACTGACAGACAACTAACTTTCTTAATCTTGAGGATGGATCAGAGTGAGAGAGGTATATCACTAGACTGGCATGGAATTCAGTTTCAAAATCTCAGGGAACTGGAACAGGAGGGGAAGGGTCTCACTACTACAACAGCAGGCAGTGGGGGTTGGTGGTTCATGCAGCACTGTGCACATTGTTAAGGGTACTGATGTTTGGAAATGGTAAACAGGGCTGCCATAGCAACCTGTTATCTCTACCAGAATCCTCTAAATATGCCACTATCCTCTGTAAAAAAGAGGATTTAACCATTTGCATAGGTGTAGTGTTGTATTTAGAATGCATGCATAATCAGCTGAGCACTGTTCTGTGAACACCTTTAAATGTGGCCCCACCCTGTTTGGTTGTCTTATGCCTAGTTACCTTGGTGCTATTCATGTTAGCTCCATGGTAACCTTCTAAATATCCAGACCTATGCCTTTTGACAACTGACTTCTGTATTATTGCTTACCACATAAAATTTGTTACTATTTATTTTAATTCTTGCATAAATTGTACATCTTTGATATGCATTGCTTTCTTACACAATGTCATTTTATATAGAAAAAAGTACAAATTTATTTAGATTGAACAAGTACACATATGTTAAAAGCAGGGTTGTGAAATGGCATTGCGGAGTTCTGCTCTACTGTTTAGGGGGTTGTATGCCTGTTTTTAATTTATGTGTACTTATTTGAGCTAAATAAATTTATACTTTATATATGTAAAATATAGAGCATGTTTTTTTTTGGTGTTGGGAAGTACGTGCATGGTCCATTTCTGCTGCCAGTTAAAATTTCTGATTGGTATGCACTACTCATCATTCTGGGTGATCTTTCTATCTTATTTACTTATCAGAAGATACATTTTATTCAGTCCTACTGACTAACATTCTTGTGTCGATTTAGTATACTCTTCTGTGTCTTTAACAGATGTATACCATCTTTTTGGTTTATGGAAAATAATTAATTCCAGTACAGCTGGTGCAACCTATGTAGATCATTATTCTTTTTGGTGTGTAAATCCTTTTAAAACAAAAAAAAAAAAAAAAACAAATGACAGCAGTCCATTGCAGTAGAAAATGTGGGCAAGCAGTGGCTGCAAAATAAAATAAACATGCCCCTTTTTAGTTTTTTGAACATTTCAACGTTTGCTGTTACTGGATTGTTTAAATGTGGTTGGTCCATCCTATAGGAATAGAAGGGGGCATCTAGGGAAAAGTTCGTATTAATCAGGCAGCCAGCCACATCAGGAACAATCACTAAAATACCACCTGGATGAGACCAGTGGTAATTACTTCACAGCAGCTTCCACAGACAGAGATGCATTGTCAGTTTGAGACAGAAGAGACAGCAGGTGTTTGGCTGGAGGCATTGTAAGTGAATAATTGGGCATGTGGTGTCGCTAGGGAGGGAGCTAACAGTTGTGCAGTGTTCAGGGGGAGACTTACTGAGTGACTGACTAGGTGGGGGACAACTCTACAAATTAAAATAAATATAAAATATCCTACAATTGATGGGGGAGCAGCTTGCTGCAGGTACTGTACCTGATGAATTTGTGTAGTAAGTAAAAAATGGCTGCCATTCACAAAATGAGCATTCTATGCTGACAAAGGTTGGCAGGGGCTTGCTTTTAGTCATTGATACTGTTTTCTTAAGGCAATAGCTAGAACCAAGCCTTTGACAATCATCTCCAGGGATTTCCTTACCCATTTTATATCTTACAGCATTTTCATTATTGTCTTGTCTCTTTCACGCAGAATGCATCTAGAAATGAGTTGTTCACAGCTCAGAATTCTTTTCTGGTGAGCATTTGAATGAATAAAATACATACATTCTGCAAAAAGGACCTTAATTCTAGTAACATTTTCAGAGATACAGTATTAAATGAAATGTCCAGCAGCAAGGACATTCAGGTCAAAGGATCCTATACTGTTTTAGTTTAAACAAGTTAAAGTAGAAGTAGTGTTCCTTTAAATGTGCAACACCTGTGAAAATGATTTCTTAAGAAAAATTGCGTGTTAGCCTCATACTCTTTTATTGTTTGTTTAAATATTAACCAGGATATCCCATTACGAAACAAGGGCTGGATTTTCCAGTGTCATGGAGCTTGTGGCAAATGTACAATACTGTATGCTCATGAGCAAACTGGAGCTACAGTTTCCATGCATGTCAGGCTTGAGTTTACTAAAGAAGAAAAAAATGTGACACTGTTTTTTTTGTAATGTTACAAAGATCTAAAAACACTACACCTGAGATAAATACATATTGTTGCCAAAATGAATGCAGAAGTATTTCTTATGTTTGAAAAAAAGCAGTGTAAATATCTAAAAGGTCCAATATATATTTAAGATATGAAAGTGAATCAGGGCATTACTAAAGGATTCTGAAAAGAAAACAAATACATATAAATGGCAGATGTTTTAAGCAAGATCTACTATTTAAGTTATATTTTACAGACTTTATTTATGTATTTTGTCCTTATTTATTTCAAGTCTTTGGTAAACGTGTAGGGTCCAGTGAGAATAAGACTTGTTTACAGGGCAGGCTGGAGTAATAGCAAGGCAATGCACAGCATACTGATCATACAAATCACAAGGTACACTGTAAGATGGAATACACTAGACTGATAGTATTATGGCTGCTTCTGTTATCTGCATTGAGGAACCTAATCTTGGGCCTGTAACTTCAGCATATACTGCACTTCAACAAATATATATTTTTTAATTATCTAAGTTGATGTAAAACAAGTTACGCTACTGATCGAACACTTATCAATCAATCAAACTTTATTTAACCAGGCAAGTTACATCACTGAGCAAGCTAATTTTCAAGATGGTCCTGGACACATAGGATAAATTCATTCACAATAACATAACAGTTCATGGAACACTAGACAGTAATACAGGAAATTATAATAATACAAGGTCAGTAAGCATGAGCGTAAGGCTTGGTTTATAACAAGTAAATAGACAACAATTCAATGTATGCTAGTTGAGTTCATTAGAGTACTGAGAGAGGAGGGAGTGGGAGACACAGTGGAGGGCAAAGGAAAGGGTAATAAACAGGACATAAGAAGGAGAAGGAGAAGGGCAACCTAATAAAGTGGATGCCCCAAGTGAGATAGCTCAGGGAGGGAGGAAGGGAGGAGGTAATGGGGGTAGTACCTTAGCGGGATGTTGGCTGATGAGGGAGTAAGATTGCCAGTGAGTCTGGAGCTAGTGTCATGTTCAGAATGGATAAGTACTGCTTACCTGAGACAATCACATGCCTTTTTCAGGCATCTATAGAGCAGCTGTCTGAACATGTGGGGTCTGTCTGTATGAAATTATATATATATATATATATATATATATTCACTCATATGTCAAAGGAAGCTGACCTGCAGGAATGGCTAAAAATATTCTACCTTGCCGCTCAAGTCATCAGCAAATCATGTCTGTAACCAAAAATTAATTACTTTGAAATTAAATTACACAGTCTTCCATAAGGATTGATGTCATAACAGGGTGTGAATTTTGACTTACATCAGTGAAAGTTTTAATATACACTAACACAACTGCAGCTTATCACTACTGAGAGGTCACTGTGTAAGTGGATGTCTCTGTAGCACTGTTTGTGCAGTGGTGAAAGCTGATGGCCTGTTGTATATAATCCCTCTTAAGAGGTCAACAGGAACTAGAAGACATACTGCAAACTTTCAAGAAGCTAGACTGGAGCTCTGAGCTTATAGTTATCAGTAACCTGGACTGGTCTGGAAGAAATGTGTTTTACAGTACATGCATAACAAAGTTAGGATAAGCTAACCTAAAACAGATCATTTGTCAGACAACCAAACTGAATCCCAAGTCAGGCAAGCAAGCATTGCTGGACTGGATTCTGGTGTGTGGGGAAATTTGTTGCTGCCTTTCATGATGATGATACTCATATATTCTGCACATGGAGTAACAACCCATCAAGGTGCCTACCAAAATCAATCAGTTTCAGGGACTATTGTAACTGTACACTGTCTGAATTATTTATGGATCTGGATATGGTTACTTCATGATGCCATCAGTAATATAAATGCTGGACTCGATTACCTTTTTTTTCCACAAAAAGCTTTATACACATTGAGGGCTCAGGAGCACCTGTCCTTACCCCCCCTTTGCCGGCATCCACCTCCCAAGACCTACCTTGCGTGAACCCCTCATTGATTTCCCCCTGTGCTGGGTTGAAGGAGAGGAGGGTGAGTTGGTATTTTCAGTTAGTTCACATCTTTTCTGTGGAAGGAGGTGACTCTTAGGTCTGGGAGTATATAGATAACAGTATTGCTCCCCAGATAAGAGAGGCTTATTGCTGTGGTAAGGAACACTACCACACCAACTGTGTGGAGGTGGGATGATCTTATTGCTGTCCTATCCCCATGGATCAATTGTGCAGCTACACTGTGGAATCTAAGCATCAATGCTTGATGCTGGGGTAGCAGGGCAACACCAAGCAGGATTGTTATGGTTCTCTTGAGTGTATGGACTCTACTCACATGTTAAAGGTCCAGAAGGTCCACAAAGGTTCAAGTAAAGGACTTCAAAAAAGAGTGGGCCAGCAGCATCCTGTTAGCCCACCTTTCCTGGAAAAAGGTGGGCTTCTCCCATATGAGGTCAGGTTATTAAATACAGCTTTATTGCTGGCATTTTGTAGGGTCCTCAGAGTCTCTGAGCTGGTGCAACCTGTAAAGATGGAGAAGCCTACAGAACACAGATGTGACAGTGACACCAGAGGGTGTCTATGTCCAGCTCCACAAAAGCAAGACTGACTGGGTGGGAATTGGCTACTTGTGCACCATAATGTCCTGTCTGGTGTCAAAGTGGGATATAAAGGCCATGGAGGCAGACTAAATGGCCCTTATCCTTCCCAAGGTGGTGACCATCCTGCAGCATAGAGACTGGGCACCAGTAATGGCCTATCAGTTTAGGCATGTACTGTACAGAGTTTTTCAGTGTAGTGGGCAGGGTTGAATGCCAAGGAGTATAATACTAATTCCTTCAGGATTGGGGTGGCAATTAATGTCAGGGCCCTGTGACTTACAGATGATCACATCCAGGCCCTGGGCCAGTGGACATGCCAAGTGTTTTTACATTATGTACCACACACACTTTAACATTGCCTTGCTGTTTTCTAGGTTACCCTGACTGTCACAAGCAAGTTTGCATCTGTGGACACGCCTTCATCCACTGGGAAATAGAGTGAGCGGGACATCAGCCTGGGTGGAGGTACCTAGGGATTCCATGTCAGAAGGTGCATATCCATTAGTTAGGAAAGGGAGGCATGCATAGGGAGGAATGTCTCCCATGGCTGGCAGTGGAGGCATGGCATGGAAATTTAATGGACAGCTCAGTGATTCATCTGAGCGGGAATGACCTTGAACTACAGAAAGCTATCAATTTGGACACAGTAGGGCTTCTGATACATTCACAAACTCTTACTGGAGAGCAAAATTATTTGATGCATTATTCAATAGAGGACTTCAAAGCTACATTATGAATAAAACATGCATATGTATTGATAGGAAGATGTAGATGTTTCTGGACTCCATCCGGAAGTCATGGTACGGCAATATGATATTGATACCTCAAGCCAAGAACTGTATGCTAAGGATGGTTTGCATTTTTGGGACAATGGTAGGAACTTGTTGCTAGAGTCTTTCTGTTAGGTCTTGGAGCAACATTTGGAGTGAGCTGCTTGGGGGATCAGACTGCATCCACCCTTTGATGGCTTGCGTGTCTCTCAGAATGATGGTACAAGGGGAAAGAGGAATGGATCAAATTATTCTGAAGGACTCTTCTTCCCTGGTCTAAATGAGGTGTGTGGTATCACAAGACCTGGTCCCTGTTTGGGGTGTCATGGTCCAACCTCATTGGGCTTTTCTGTGGGAATGGCACCACATGACAGGAGTGGTTGCTTGCCACCTGGCTACATAACCTCCCCTTTTGCTGATGTTTAGGTTTCAACTCAGAGAAGTACACCATCCCCTCTGTCCCTACAGGGGTAATACCCATCACTGGGTGGGGTGCAGAGTTCCAAAGTGACTGACAAGATCTCCCTGCTGTACATGCCAGTTCAGCACTGTATAAAATCATTTAATAAACATATTTGTGTGGCCATTTCTCCAAATCCTGTCTTGTGTGTATTCCTCTAGGTGAAGGGTATGGGGACCAACAAGACAAGACAATAAAAATTCTGCCAAAGTATTGCTCCAAGACCTGTGTTGTGTGTACTTGCAGGGGAAGGGTATGGAAACTAATAAGCCAATAAAAATCTCCCAAAGTATTGCAGCAGACATCCACTTATCTGTGTCCCACCCCTGTAACCTGGCCTTAGGCAAGCAGAAGGGTTATGCCCATGGGGTGGAGAAAAAGCACAGGCACCACCCCTGGGGAGGAACCACTGGGGCTGCCCACAGGATGGGAGGCATCTGTAGGGCTCAGAGAGTGAGAGGTTAAAAGGAGCCAGAGCCAGCAATGCCACATCAACTATCAACTTCTACACCTTCCTTAGATTTCCCTCCCATGCACCTTATAAAAGTAGGCTTCTAGTCAGAAAAGCTAGAACAGGGAATCATTTGCCCCACTACAGGTGACCCCACTAAGGGTCAGGGCATTTTCTGTGTTTTCCATTAGAGAGAGATTTCCCATGCTTTCACCTTCTCCAAAGGAGTTTAACCAAGAATAGTGTTAGCCTTGATAATAAACTGAGACAGACATAGTAGCATGGTGGCTTGGGGGTCTTTCAGAGCGATGGAAATGCAGTGTCACAGGTTTCCAGCATGACAAAATGGATTAACTCCCATTGAAACTGCATTGTTTGCTGCAGTAACTACTGCAGAGTTCTGCAGAGCTGGGCTTCACTGAATCCTCTCAAGTCATGTGTGGTGCCTGTAGTTTTCTGCTATCTGCAAGGCCTTCATCAAAATGTCCTAAGATGGTCTATGTGTAAATGTCAGAATGTGCAGTAAAATCAAGAAAACTTTCTTGGGGTCAAACACACCAATTTGCACCATGTCTCCTTTGCCTCAACTCCCACCCCCCTTTCCAGCTGACTCCCATTCTATCACTGAATCTCTTATATTCCAGTGTATTAAAACATTTCTTCACCGATAGCTCCAGGGCATCCATCTGTACCTCCCATACCCCCAAACAGCCACCCGCCCTCTCTTCATCCAATAACTTCAGCCTCTTTTCAATTCCCACAACCAAGGTCCCAAAAAAACTTGCCACTTTAAAAACGTGCTCCAACAGAGGGGCAAGCAGATGATACTCTAACTTTTTTTTTTTTTATGGGCCCTAGCTCTAGCCTCCCCATTACTCACATCTTCAGTCAGTCTCCCTAGGCTCCTTTCCACCTGGTGAATGCAAGCCTTGGTAGTTCCTGTACATATGAGTGTCCTCTTTTGATGCACTGACTAACTACTGCCGGATATACCTGTTACCTATCCTATCCAAGGTGCTCGAGAGACTGGATTATCAGACAACTGTCTAATTTATATCAGTTCAAGCTTTCTTACTTCTTATCAGTCTGGCATCCCTTCTTAGAATAATTTATCATATTCACTCTCAAATGGATGTGAGTATAGGTATAGGAGCTGTTGTTTTTTATGTTGTCTTGCATGCGCAGCATAAGCAGCATTTTGTGGCAGCTTGCTGGAGTAGCAAGTTGTGGAGGTGTGGCAGTGTTGTGGCCAATAGAGCCACTGCTTTTTCGGGCTAGTCTCTGTGGCATCAATGAATGAGCATGCTGTCTATGACACCAGTTGAGAAGCATGCCACCAAATTGAAAGAATTTTGCCACTGCAATGAGGGAGTGCCCTATCATTGCAGGTCATGTCTTGCCTGCTGAAACATTTCAATAAACATGGTGGTGGCTGCCACTGTCTGCCTCTCACAGTCCCTTGAAAGCTGACATCAGGGTGCCCAATCCCCCTGTTGGCATGCTCCCTTCCAAGTTCGTTTGCCGATGGGGGAGCCCAATCCCCATCGGCATAATGTTCCCCCTTGTTTTATTTGTCTGCCGATGGGGATGCCCAGTCCCCCTCAGTATCATGCCCGCCCAAACACAGACAAGCTTTCTTTGCCGACAGGGGCCCAATCTCCATCAGCTTCAGTCCCTGGCCCCAAAAAACACAGGTGGTACACTGGGAGCCCACCCCAGTGTACCCAAAGCAAACCTGAAAAAACCTTCCCGCAATGTCCTCCCCGTAACACAGAAAACAGTCCCTTGTGGTCATGATGCCCCTCCCCAACCTGCACCCACCCCAGTGCACCCCACCTCCCGCACCGCTTCTATACTTACTCTCTGGATCCTGGTGCGATGATCTTCGGTTGAGCGGGAGACGTCTGAACTCTTCAAAACCTGACCGCAAACTGAAGAAAATCACAGTAAGCTGTATAATTGCATCAATGGGGGGGGGGTCAACGTAGGTTGATATCTCAGCCATTTTTGTGACTCTTCAAGATGGGGTTCTTGGGACCTCACCTCATGAAGTTGGTCACTGTCATTTTGTTATTTGGTCCTGAAAGCAGGTTTCGCTGTCACTGCGTGGAATCACCTTTTGGGTCTGAGTAACAAAACAACAGTGTCACTGTTCATGAGGTGGGCTCCCAAAAAGCCTATGTTGCAAATTTGGTGAAAAAATTCCAAAACATGACTGTGTTACGAGCATGCATTGCGCAGTTTCCACACACTCTCATGAGTCTGAGAATGTTTAATATTTTCACTCCAGATTTTCAATATTGCCATTTTTCTCACCTCCTTATGAACAGTACAGCTGTTATTTTTCACATCCTGCCCAAAATTTGTTTTCACACATCTGGCACACAATGGCATGGTCGCCATGGGAAAGCAACATTCGGAACAGATAATGAAAATCACAGTGACACTGTTCATGAGCGGAGGTTCCAAAATGCCTATGTTGAAAATTTGGTGAAAAAATTCCACAAAATGACTGTTATGAGCATGTGTTGCACAGTTCCCATGCACACTCATAAGTCTGAGAATTTTTAATATTTTCACTCCAGATTTTCAACATTGCCATTTCTTCACACCTCCTCATGAACAGTACAGCTGCCATTTTTCACATCCTGCCCGAAATGTGTTTTAGCACATCTGGTGCAGAACAGTGTGTTCACTGTGGGAAATCGACGTTCAGGACTAATGAACAAAATCACAGTGCCACTGTTCATGAGCGGAGGTCCCACAATGCCTATGTTGAAAATTTGGTGAAAAAAATTCCACAAAATGACTTGTGTTATGAGCATGCATTGTGCAGTTCCCATGCACACTCATAAGTTTGAGAATTTTTTATATTTTCACTCCAGATTTTCAACATTGCCATTTCTTCACATCTCCTTATGAATGATATAGCTGTCATTTTTCACATCCTACCTGAAATATTTTTTAGCACATCTAGCGCAGAATGGCGTGGTCGCTGCAGGAAATCAATGTTCAGGAGCGATGAACAAAATCACAGTGCCACTGTTCATGAGCAGAAGTCCCAAATGATTTTTATGAGGTGGGGTCACAAAAAGCACTTGTTAAAAATTTGGAGTGGAAATACCAACAAACGCCCAGGGTGTTAGGGTTTCTAACTGTAACACCCAACCCTGTAGAGACTGTCAGCTGTAATGTTCATGCTATTCCACCCCCACCCCCCACCCTGCAGCCAGTGACAGGCATCATGGTGTGCCTTGGACTTTTCAGCCCCAAAGTTCACCCCATTCTCCTGTACTGCACCCATCTCAATGTATTTCCTTAAGGAATCAGGTGAACATAAGGCCCAACGACCCCAAGGCACAATGTGACACTTGTCAGAGTCTGCAGGGTAGGGTGAGGTGAAATGGCATGAGCGTTATGGCCAATGTCCCAAAGGCACACCTCAATGCCTGTCAGTCTCTGCAGGGTGAGGTGAGGTTGGCGTCAGTTCCATACTTCAATGACATTCCTATAATGCATCTCTCTAACTCCAGCACTACCAATGCCAATGCCAGCAAGACAACATTTGACATAGACAAACGCTTGTTTTATCTTGTCAAGGTTTCCAGTACAGTAAACCACTACTATACCTTCTCCTAAATAAACAAACGAATGTCCTCGGGTATCTCTGCTTTTACGCTCTGCTTTATTCAGTTCTATCTGTTGGGTTAAACTGTATCAGATAAACTGTGTTCCACTAGCCCCCCTCCCAGTCACCCTTAGGTTCTTGTAAGTCTCAGTCCTGGAACCCCCTACTTTTTCTATCTTTATTAACATTCCATAGCCCTAACTGCTTGTAAAGTCTACATGCATGCAGATAATACTGTTATCTTCTGTTCAGGTCATACCCCCTCCTCTGTGGAAAATGCCATTCAAGGTTGATTTCCTCAATGTTTGAATCTGGTTCTAAGCAAACCATTTAGCTGTGAATCAAAAGAAAACAGTATATATACTGTTTGACTTCAGACCTTACTAGGCAAGTCCCCTTCCTCTGTGGAGACATACATGTACACTCTCCCAGGAGTCCTTCTTGACTTAGTTGTGATGTGAGTAATGGGAAATAGATTACCAGAACAGGTGGCAACAAGTAATTCATTGATATCCTTTAAAAAAAGCACTGGGTAAGTACATGGGAGAAGAGAAATGTAGGTATTACCACTAACAAGTGACGAGTTCTACATAGGTCCTTGACCTCCTAACTCGTAATAACCTATGAACCTATCTAGTCTTGACCAAAACCTAGACTACTCTGATCACACACTGTATCTTACACCTTGGCAAAGTTTTTTTGCCAAGCTTGGTACCCTGTACAGGGTAAATAGCTGCCTCCCCCTCTATATTAATGAACTTTGTAGTTGAATGCAGGAATTTTTCTCCGCTAGTCTATGGTGATATCATTTACTCTGGAACCTCCAACACTACCCTATCTAAACTCAACCCACAGTTTCTGCCCTTTGTAGAGTCACTCTGGCCCATCCACCTTACAGTCACCATTGCATCATGTATATGAGCTAGAGTGGGCTCCTCCCTTTGAGAAACAGTCTTTCCACATTGCCCTGTTTGGTGTCAGATACTAGTTAGACATAATACAGAGTTATCACAGGGACCTCTTCCCCTCCTCCTCCAATACCTCTTACTCACCAAGGTCAGAGAAAGGCTACAAATGGTAAATCCTGCACTACAGGCTAAACATAGAATAAGCTGATGTAAGGTAAATACTCCCTAATATCTGGAACAACCTACCTTCTACACCAGAGTCCTGGTGTTTTGTAAGGCTCCACTGTCTTGCAATAACTGTCCCTGGGGTGCTATCTTGTCCCACTCAAATGTGCCATCTAAATACTAACCTTGGTCTGGGCCAAACTGATTTGGTCTCAGCTTAGGTGGATACCTGAATCCTGATATCCTCCTGCAGGTTGTTTTGCTACTGTGATAATAACTTTTCTGCCTTGTGTCCTTTGTTACACCTTATCTCAAAATGTAACCACTACTTAATCATATTCTTTCAGAGTACTGTATTTCGTTGAGATAAGCATGTGTCTTTGTGCACATAGTATATCATGCTGTGGCCCTACACTTGCCGTACCTGAGCCTTTTGCTACTCATCTTAATGGAGACTGTGTCTATAATGTGTCTTTGAATGTAAATTCTACATATACAGTATATAAGTATGTTTATTACCTCTAGATTTTATTTGTAAATGTAATTTTAAGCTATGGTTACTGTGTATCATGTTTATTACCTCTGCTGCCTCCTGTTCTCCTCCCTCAATGTTTTAATTGGAAAGGAGCCAATGCCGAGTCTGTTTGCTTACATGATAAAATATGTTTTAAGTACATACATCAATAAAAAAGTGAATACCATGAATATATACATTTCTATTGCAGTTGGTTTCTGAAGTTTTTAATTTTATATGGGGGGGGGCACATTCTGCTGTAGCACACTGGTTGTCTCTGGAGTTGGCTTGTTGGTAAAGAGATGAGTCCCAGAGTAACTTTCAAGATGTACAACCCCTGGAGGGTGGGCCTTCCCCCATGTTTGTTTAAGGGGCATGGCAACATGACCTTACACTGACAGTGAGCTGCTTTAAATGTTTCTAGTGGCTTCTGTGTTCTTTTGTAACTCTGCAGTGAGAGCGGTTCATATCCAAAGAGAAACAAATGCATGATGCCTTTACACAGAGAAAGAGTTTAGTGGCAACAATGCCAACAAAAATCAGAGCAGTGAAGTCTTATCTTTAGATGTATTCCATAAGTAGTGAGCCAAAAGCTTCTTGCACTTGCCAATATCAAAAACATCAGAAAAGTAGGGACTTGAACTCAATGAGGTAATGAAAATGAGTTCTGAATTTTTTTATTGTCCTCTATATGAATTGTGCACCAATGTTTTGTTTTTTGAATTAACTGTTTTACCCCCTATTGTGCTCAGGAGCTGCCTCTCCTTCAGGCTGCCATGACCCCCTCAGATATTCCTCCCACTATCTCCCACATAAACCACCTTACCTCAAATCCGAAGCCAACCTCAGAATAGCCCGGCGTAACCCTATACCGGGTGGGTCCCTTTCCTCTGAGTGGGAAGGCACCGACGGGAGGAAAGCTGGCGCACTATTTCTTTTCTTTGGTCCTGAGCACTGCTGAGGCTTTGCGTGGCCTCCTGGGAGATTTCAGAGGTGTCCTGGGCCAGCAGCTGGCATCCAGACAGTCCCTTGAGTGATATTTCCATTTTTCTGGTGTTTCCCCTTATGGCGATCCCTCTGCAATGCTCCTGGTCTCCACCAGGTGCCGCTGCAGAGCAGCCATGCATCCCCAACCCACCCCAGGGGAGGAGAGCAGTCCCAAGGATGCTCGATTGGTCCCCTTAGCCTGCAAACCCTCGGTGCCTGAGTCCATTCCTGAACCCGCGTCACCAGTGTGGTGAGAGGTAAGGCACCCGCGTCTCAACCCTCTGCACCACTGGGCTGGCTAGCACCAATGTTTTGTTGAAAAAGGTCAACTTCTTCAAGGTCATATAGTGGAAAAATGTTCTGTTAAATAAAATATAAATAGTGTTCAGTGCTGATCCACATATCCCTACATAGAAACGTAGAAACTATTGACAGATAAGGATTGCTAGGCCCTTCCAGTCTGCACATAAACCCTATACTTGGTTTCAGCCTCTGACCTATCTGGTCAGTGGCTTTACCTCCCTCTGCCTTACCTCCAAGGTTCCCTTATGCCTGTCCCAGACATGCTTACATCCCTCCACAGTGCTCACGTCCACCACCTCCTGTGGCAGAACGTTCCATGTGTCTGCATTCTCTCTCTGTGAAGAAATACTTTCTCACATTCCCTCTCAGCCTGCTTCCTTCCAATTTCATATTGTGCCCCCTTGTTCTTGTATTCCTTCTATACTGGAAGATGTCTCCCCTCTGCACATTGTTAATGCCCTTAAGGTAACTGAATGTTTCTATCATGTCCCCCTCTCCCTCCTCTCCTCCAGTAAGTGCATATTGAGGTCCTGTAATCTCGCTTCATAAGTTCTGTAGTGTAAGCCCCATACCATCTTAGTTGCCCTTTCTCTGGACCACCTCCACCCTGTCAATAACCTTACATAGGTGCAGCCTCCAGAACTGCACACAGTACTCCAGGTGAGGCCTGACTAGTGTTTTATACAAAGGCATCACTACCTCCCATCTTCTGCTAGTGATACCTCTGCCTGTGCACCCCAACATGCTGCTGGCCCTTCCTGCAGCCTTAGTATTCTGCTTAGACATCTTCAGGTCATCAGATATAATAACCCCTAGATCTCTTTCTTCCTTGGTGAGTGTCAGCAGCCCTTCCCCCCACACACATCCTTTAGCTCTCCCCAGGGTTTCTGTGTCTCAGGTGCATAATTTTGCATTTCTTTGAATTAAACCTAAGTTACCACACCTCAGACCATTTTTCAAACTTCCCTAGGTCCCTCCTCATTGTCCCCATCCCGCCTGGAGTATCCACCCTGTTGCAGATCTTGGTGTCATCTGCAAACAGGCAGACCTTTCCCTCTAGCCCTTCTGCAATGTCACTAATGACCTTAAAAATTTTATGGTTTTAGTCCTTCTTCCTTGTCCAAGCTTGTAATGTAAGCTACATTGTATTTCTATTGCCTGTCTTTGTTTTTATTGCTTCCCCACTTATGCAACCCCTCCCTCGGGATGCTTCTGGAAACAAACTGTTTACACCTCATGTTGTCTTTTCTGGTGAAACCTTTTCAAATAAATAAATTAATGAATAAATAATGATTACATTGAACAGGACTGGCCCAAGGACTGATTCCTGGGGTACTCCGCTGGTCACCCCCTCTTCCCGGATTGCATTCCATTTATGACCACCCTCTGCCTGCTGTCCATTAGCCAGTTCCTAACACAGTTTACCACCTTGTGCCCCAAGCCCAGACTACCCATCTTGTTTACCAGCCTATTATGTGTGATGGCATCGAAGGCCTTGCTAAAATCCAGGTAAACAATGTCCATAACTGCCCCCTGATTTTCTTCCTTCGTCACCCAGTCAAAGAAATCTATGAGATTACTACTAAGATTCATACTACTAAGAAACGTAGGCATACAGAAAGCTGTAGCCCATATGTGTATGTCTCCAGCCAAGCTGGTTCATCATCCTGTTGTTTGCAACAAGAAATAATTAAGATTCTGTTTAAATTTAGCATGGTCAGTGTTGTCCAATAGTGAACTTGGAAGAGTATTCCATACAGGTATGATTCTCTGAGTGAAGTAAGATCTCCTTTTATTAGTTTTAGGGTACGTTAATGCCAGTTGGTATTTATAGCTTCTAAGGTTACAATCTCGCTTGTTGTAAGACATTCCCAGCTGAGTCAATAGCTCAGTGGCAAGATAGATTTTATGCATAAATAGTAGATCTCTCTTTCTTCTCTGTTCCGGAGAGTACAGGCCCAGTTCCTTCAGCCTTTCATCGTAACCTTTGTCCCACATATTAGTGACAAGCTTGGTTACTCTCTGTTGCAGCCCCTCCAGTCTATTGATATCTTTCCTGAGGTATGGGCTCCACAGGAGAGAACAGTAATCCAGCTGTGGCCTTACATACACCCTATAGATTGGCAAATTGCATCCCCTGTCCCGAGAGGTAAAACTCCTCTCTATACAACCTGATAGTTTATTTGCCTCCATGATCTTCCCCACTACTGATCTGAGGCTGACCAGCCTGTAGTTCCCTGCCTCCTTCCTACTGCTGGATTTGTGTAGAGGGACCACATGTGACTCCTTAGGGTGACTGCAGCCCAACACCTTGCTTTAGTTTCAGCTAATAGAATCCACTCAACAATCAGGATTCACTTTCTTACCTCTGTCTTTTCTCTTTAGCATCCTCTATTTTGTTGGTTAGCATGCTAATGCTGCTCCTTTCTTCGCTACAGCTCAACAGTTCTGACATTCACTTCCACTAGCCAAAAAGCTTGTGAAGGCACAGCTCAAACTACCATTAAACAGCAGATCCTGATTCTCTGAGATTTCTTACATAAGAACATACAAATATGCCAGCAGATAAAGGCTTTATGATCTATCTATTCTACACAAGTGTGTGGTTCCCAGGGCATTTACATAGAGAAATGCCTGCTCCCCATATCCCTCTTGATCACTCTCAGATATACTTTCCCCCTCTACCTGCAACTTCTCTCTCATCCTGCCCTAATCTCCCTTGAAGTTGTCCACCATTTGTAGGGATACCACATCCTGCAGCAACTCATTCCACTTAGCCACCACCCACTCAGCAAAAAAATGCCTTCACATCTCCCTCCTGAACCTTCCACTCACCAGCTTTAAGCTTTTACATCTAGTGGTAATTTCTAATAAGATCAAAGTTGCCCTCAGTACTCATCCTGTTTATACCTTTGAGGTACTTGAAGATCTCTGTCATGTCTGCCATCACCCTTCTGTCCTCAACAGAGTACATGTTGAGCCCCCTGAGCCTCTCCTTTTATGTATTATCTTTTCTGGCCTTGAATCATTTTGATTGCCCTTCTCTGTACTGTTTCAGCAAGATGATATCCTTCTTATGATAAGGGCACCAAATTGCATACTGTATTCTAGGTGTGGTCTCACTAGAGATCTCTACAGTAGCACAATGACCTCCACCTTCCTGCTGGTCATTTCCTTGCCTGTACAACTCAGCATCCAATTTGCTTTGGGTGCAGCTTTTCTGCAGTGTGCTGAGTGTTTCAGGTTACTAGTGATAATTACACCCAGGTCTTCTCTTACGCTACTCAAAAGAAAAAAGCCACTCCATTGTTGGCATGCCTATTTCACTAACCAAGTTCAATACATACAACAAAAAAAGAGATGGCACAAGCCACTACAAGTATTGCCAAGGCATTTAATTGATAAAAAATTCTAGTAACTTACAATTCCATTTGCGCTCACTGAAGAAGCATACATGTGTGAAACTGATTGGGGCATCTACTGAGCACCCAGCATTATCCATGATTTTGCTCAACTGGAATTGAAAGTTGCCTGAATTTTTTATTAATTAAAAGTGCTGGCAACAGTACTAGTGACTTGTACCATCTCTTTTCTTTCTCTGACTTGGTTTCCTGCACACCTCCCAATCAGTATTGTATCCCTGGATTTTTTTGCCCCAAAATATATAACTTTATACTTTTTTAGTGTTGAACCCTAGTTGCCAGATGCCTGACCATTTCTCTAGCCTGGCCAGGTCTTTATTGAGTCCCTGTCTTGCTTCCTACATGTCCACCTTCCTACAGAGTTTTGTGTCATCCATGAAAAGGAAGATCTTATCCTTGATCCCATCTGCAATGTCACTTATGAATATGTTAAAAAGCACTGAAATGAGCACAGAGCCCTGTGGGACCCCACTAATTTCAGGTCTAACTTCTGAGAATTCACCTCCCACCACCACATTTTGGCCTCTGTCTAGCAGCCGATCTGTGATCCACCCTGCGAGCTTAATCCGCATCCCCAGGTCTTCCAGCTTCCTGACCAGTCCCCTATGAGGAACAGAGTCAAAGGCTTGTTGAAGTCCAGATACAGGACATCGGCCGCTTGGTCCTTGCCCACTGTCCTACTGACCTAGTTGATGAAGTCTACTAGGTTAGTCTGGCAGTACCTCCCCAATACTAACCCATGCTGCCTCACAGCCTGGAGTCCATTATACTCCAGGAAGCTCACCAATCTCTCTTTCAAAACAGTCTCCTTCAGTTTGCCTGCTATTGAGGTTATGCTGACCAGCCTGTAGTTCCCTTGCTCATCCTTCAGCCCATTTTGATGGAGAGGCACCATATGTGCAGTTATCCAATCCCTGGGCATAATCCCTGACTCTAGATAGTCTGCCAAGGGACCCTCCAGGACCTCAGCCAGTTCCCTTAGGACCCTTAGGTGCATACAATTTGGCCTGGAGATTTATCCACCTTCAGGGTCCTTAGGCTCTTCAGTACCCTATCAACTTGAATGATGCTGTCCGAAACTTTGCTTCTTCTGGTCCCCACCCCATGCTCCCTTTGGGCACTGGCCCATTCTTTTCTGTGGTGAAGACTGAACGGCAGTACTTGTTAAGTACTTTTACTTTCTCTTTGTAGCCAAGGTGCCATGTGCCAGTGGGCTACTGCCCCAGCCTGTTGGCCCTCGTACAGGTTAGGGGGCCCGGGTCCTGCTACGGTGGCAACTGGGGGTTCTTTCCCAAAGTTATGAATAATAGCACAGTGCCTCCATCCAGAGTAAGTTGTAAGTGGGTCAGGTGACAGGTTGGTACAGCCTCCTGGGATACTGCACCTACCCACCTCCCAGACCAGCCACCTTGCACACTGGATTTCCAACAACCTTTTCCCACCAAATACCATAAACCTGTTGGAAGGCAAAATACAGTGACTCTCCCTTGACACAGCAATTTCAGCAATCAACTCACAGCTTTATTGGGGTCAAGGGTTAGGAGAGGAATACCTGGATGAGGGATAGCTGTTGAATTTTAACAACTCATGGGAGGATGGTGTGGTACCTGAGGACTGGAAGAAGGTGGATGTGATTTCCCCTTCACAAAAGTGGGAGCAAGACAGAGGCAGGAAACTACAGACCTGTTAATTTGACCTTTGTGGTAGGGAAAGTGATGGAATCACTTCTGAAGGAAAGAATTGTTGAGTACCTAGATGCCAGTGGGGCACAGGACCCAAGGCAGCATGGGTTCACAGTGGGAAGGTCATGTCAGATGAATCAAATTGATTTCTTTGACTAGGTGACCAAAGTTGTAGACCAGGGAGGAGCTGTGGACATCGCCTACCTAGACTTTAGTAAGGCATTTGACACAGTCCCACGCAAAAGATTAATAGTCAAATTAACCAGCCTGGGAGTGGGTCCCAGGGTGGTAGACAGGGCAAAACATTGACTGGACAACAGGACACAGAAGGCAATTGTAAATGTAGTTCACTCTGAAGAAAGAGGGGTTACTAGTGGGGTACTGCAGGGTTCAGTACTGGGTCCGGACCTTTTTTTAATGTCTTTATAAGTGATATTGCAGAGGGACTAGAAGGAAAAGTAAGCCTCTTTGCAGATGACACAAAGATCTGCAACAGGGTTGATACACAAGGAGGTGTGGAAAAGATGAGAAGAGACTTGGCAAGGTTGGAGGAATGGTCATAAGTATGGCAGCTTGGATTCAATGCAAAGAAGTGCAAAACAATGTACCTGGGAAACAAAAACCCCAGAGGAAGATTACACAATGGGGGGAGGTAGTAACAACAACAAAAATGGAAAGGGACCTGGAGATAATCATATCAGATAAACTTAAGGTTAGCAAGCAATGTGAGAAGGCAGTAGGGAGGGCTGGGGGGATACAGTTATATATAGGGAGAGGCATCACCAACAGAAAACAGGAAGTTGTTATCCCTCTGTACAGACAGTTGGTGATACCCTGTCTGAAGTACTGCATCCAGTTCTGGAGACCCCATCTCTGCAAGGATATAGACAGGATGGAGGCAGTCCAGAGGAGGGCAACTAAAATGGTGCAGGGTCTGCAAGAGAAGCCATATGAGGAGAGACTAAAGGAGTTTAATATGTATACCCTTGAGGAAAGGAGAGAGAAGGGGGACATGATAGAAACTTTTAAGTACCTCAGTGGAATCAACAAAGTCCAAGAGGGTAGCATCTTTCAGAAAAAGAGATGTGCAAGAACAAGGGGACACAATTTGAAGATAGAGGGAGAATGGCTCAGGGGCAGTGTGAAGAAACAGTTTTTCACAGAGAGGGTGGTGGACACATGGAACAGCCTTTCTGAGGAGGTTGAGGGGTCTAAAACGGTGGGAGAAATCAAGAATGCATGGGACAGACATAAAGCAATTCTTGTGGGGGGTAGGAAGAAATAGGCTGTCAGTTAACTAGGATCTGCAGCTTATCCTGTAGGTAGGGAAATGGGCAGACTAGGTGGGCCAAGCAAACCTTATCTGCCGTCAAAGTCTATGTTTCTATGTTTTAATAAGAGAGATAAGTTAGTGGCAAGATAGCAAACAATAACCATGAGGCCTCACAGGCAATCCACCCTCGGCCGCCAACCCCTACTGGTACCAATGTTGCACTCTGAGAGTTCCCTGGGGTACCCACTAGTTGCAGGCCTGGATGTTTCCACAGGTTGGCTGACTGTTGGGGCCCTGAAAAGCTTGGGAAAATGTTTAAATTAGATTCATGCTCCCTTGCTTGATATCCAGGATGTAATGGCCAAGTGTCCTGGAGTGTGGAGCTCATCTCAATAGGTGCAGCAAAAGGCAGAAGAGAGGATGTCTCGGTTACCTTAGCAGATTGAATCTTGCTAGAAGGCATTGCAGCTTGTCCCCTTGATCGATGATCTGGCTGCTTGTCATCTTCAGCTGCTTCTGGCCCATTGCAGAGCTCAATGGCAGGTCTACACCAGCCCCAGAAGGCCCAGACCCGGGAGTGTCCCCACAACCTGGCTCCACACAAGGGTTGTAGGTGCTCTAGCACCCCAGCAAGCACCGGTGACCTCCTGAGACTGTGGGTCCCACTTGGAAGGGGTTAGCTAGCTTCCTACCTGGCTCTGGGTGAGGACTCCAGAGCAATTGGAGTCACCTGCAGTTCCTGCACTGAATCCATGAGTTAACTGGTAGCCAGATAATTCTCCTAGATAAAACAGCAGTGCGGGTTTGCTTCATGTGGTAGCCTTCCAACAGCTTAAGTTTGCACTCAGAAAACAGCAATCAACTGGGGGTTTGGATCTAGGCAAGTCCCCATTCACCTTCAGTGCTTTCAGACTCTAAATTTCCCAAACAGCTTCTATTCAGCTTTAGCTGGGACACAACTCTCAGCCAATTTGGTCCAGTCCACACAGCAAATTCATAGAACCTGGCTAACATCCTGCTCCAGAGATGCTTTGTCTCTTCAAGATTATTATCAGAGTCCCAATCCTTAAAGCAGTTTCTCTGCAGCAATTGTTTAACTTCCAGTCAAAACAGCACAGTTCTATCAGCTCAGGACCATGTACAGTGTCTCTGCAACAGCTACTTTCTCCAACCGAAACAGCACAGTTCACAGAACCTGGAGAGTTCCAAAATCAGTCCAATCTCCACTCTCTCTTTTCACCAAAATTCCTTTCTGTAGTGGCAGTCTCCAGCTGATACCTGGGCAAGGCCTCTGACAGCACACTTCCACTCACACAGGATCCTCCAGAATCGAGAAGAGCCTTGGAACAGACTAACTCCAACCGAGAAAGTCCTTGGGTTTTCATTTGAGAATCCAGTCTCCTGATTGACGGTTCAAGCCTATCAATCATCAATAACCGTAGCGATCAATATTTCCTGATTTCTTATTGGGGCATGTGTGTGGTGCCGAATTAATGAAACACCTTCTCCCAGAATCCTTAGGGTCCAATTTCAGGCACCTAAGAAGTGGATTGGTGTTTCACTGAGGTCAAAGCATCAACTGTTAGCTCCCATTCAGTCCTATGCAGTGCCATAACAGTCCTAACTGTAATTGTTAATTGCAACCAGAGTATTTACATCTAGCTTACAGTTCCCCAATACATAGTGGGAACTCCAGTCCCCTATCAAACGACTGCAAAATTGCTTCTTGGGGAACCTCAGGGAATCCGTCACTAGCTCCGTTCTCTACCACCCCAGTGTCAGCACCCAGCTCATTAATATTCATGAGCCAGTATTAATATTCATACAACCCCCACCCCACCCCCACCGTACCCCAGTCCTTAGTGCGCTCTGGTGCTATTTTAAAATATGAAAAGCCCTTTGCCTGTATCACCCTGGTGCCCGACCCCCATATGGTAAGCCAGGGGTCGGTAACCAGGAGATGGAATAGTGGCCGCGGTAACTGCCACAAGAACAACCCCCTAAATGGCTAGGCTGCATGGTAGTGTGAATGCATGGGCTAGTGAACCTCTCCTCTACACATACTAAGGTTGCAGATCCCGTGGTATGGATCGCTCAAAACCTGTTTCTGGCGGAAACACAGTCGGAAAGCCCATCAAACTCAGGTAAGCCCCAGAGGGAGGTTACATTTTCACTTCCGTCTGCCAAACCTACCTCCTTTTCTAATCTGATTAGGGCCCCCCCCCCAGTTTTAACCCCTGTGTTAGCTGCACTTCTGTTGTAGCCTGTGACACTAACTGATCTGCTCACCTCCATTAACTTAGCAGAATAGTCCACCCTATCGTCATCCTTCTGAGTATGTTTTTACTTCCAGAATGCTGCTTTCTTGCCACCTACAGCTTTTGCCCCCTCCTTGCCAAACCTTCTGGGCTCTGGGGCATTTGTTTTCTTATTTTTGATTTTCGCACACTCACTAGTAGCCTTCATCAGTCTCTCCTTTATTTTTGCCCATGTCTGCTACTCATCCATCTCCTTTCTAATCCCAGCCTGGTGTCCCACTAGAATTTTCCCCATTCTACAAAAATCAGCCCACTTACAGTCCAGAACCATTGTCCTGGTCCTGACCATCTGCCTGCCCATGTCCTGGTGGAACCACACTGTGTGGTGGTCACTACCTGCAAGCGGTGCTTCTACTTTCACTTCCTGAACATGCTCACAGTTGAACAGGACCAGGACCAGTAGAACCCTCTCCCTAGTGGGTTCCATCACAGTTTCAGCCAAGAAGCCACTCTAAAATTCATACAGCAGTAGTTGTTTTCTAGTGCTGGAGGTAGTCAGGATTTTCCAGTCCACCCCAGCTAGCTTGAAATCCCCCATTATTACTATGTCTCCCTTACTGTACATTTCCATGATTTGGTTCCCCAGTATCATGCCCAACTCCTCGTCATTAGAGGACA
This sequence comes from Neoceratodus forsteri, assembly GCA_016271365.2. Lineage (NCBI taxonomy): Eukaryota > Metazoa > Chordata > Ceratodontiformes > Ceratodontidae > Neoceratodus > Neoceratodus forsteri. Next base: position 741,130,393 of record CM028133.1, on the reverse strand, counting down.
GTCTGTAGATTACTCCCATCCTTAGTTTCCACCCCTTAGTGGATTGTACTTGTACCCACAACACTTCAGTCTCACTCTCTGCTTCTTAATCTCTGATAAAGGTGATCCCCCCCCCCTTCACATACAGAGCCATTCCTCACTTCCAATCCCCCTATCCTTTCTATACAGTTTATATCTGGGAATTGTGATATCCTAGAAATGGCTTGGTGTGGCCCATGTCGCCATGAAGGCTGCTGTGTCCACCTCTCCCTTGGACATCCGTGACTGCAGTTCTGCCATTTTGACTCCCAGGCTTATGACATTCAGAGACACCAATATGATGTGGGACCTCCCTTATTTCTGACTTGCACCCCACCTCCTTTCTGTCATCCCTCGCTACCCCCCTCCCTTCTTATCTAGTTCCTCCACATGTTGTCCTTATTTGAGGGGGAGGCCTATTGGCTTCCTCCACTAGGCGACTAAAGGTATTTTGCACACTGCTGCCTCTCCCCCATCAGTTTAAATTGATTTTTCCCAGTGAAGTCATAGAAACATAGAAACATGGAATCCGACAGCAGATAAGGACTGCTTGGCACACCCAGTTTGCCCATTTCCCTACCTACTGCATAAATTCCAGATCCCTAATTTGATCTGCAGCTTACCTTCTCGTTCCTACCACTAATGTTGCTTTCTGTCTATCTGATGCTTTCTTGAATTCATCTATCATTTTTCCCCTACAACCGCCACAGGGAGGTTGTTCCATGCATCTTCCCCCTTCTGTGAAAAAATACTTCCTCACGTTGCCCCTGAGTCTCCCCCCCCCCACCAGCCTCATATTGTGGCCCCTGTGTCCTTGCAGATCTCTTTTTCTGAAAGATGCAGCCCTCTTGAACTTTGTTTATCCCCTTGAGGTACTTGAATGTCTCAGTCATATCCCCCCTCTTCCTCTTTTCCTCCAGGGTATACATATTGAGATCTTTCAGTCTTTCCTCATGTGGTTTTCGGTGCAGTCCTTGCACCATTTTCATTGCCCTTCTCTGGACTGCCTCCACTCTGTCTATGTCCTTTTGGAGATGTGGTCTCCAGAAATGAATACAGTATTCCAGATGAGGTCTCACCAATTGTCTGTGCGGTGGTATCACCACCTTCTGTTTTCTACTGGTGATGCCTCTCACTATGCACCACAGCATCTCCCCGACTCTCACATAGCTTGGCTACTTTTAGGTCATCTGTTATAATTACCCCTAGATTCCATTCCAGTTTGGTTGTTTTTAGTACCTCCCCCTCAATTGTGTATTCCTCTCCTGGATTCCTGTACCCCAAGTGCATGACTTTCCACTTATTTGTATTGATTTTATGCTGCCACACTCTTGACCACTCCTCCAACTTGCCTAGGTCTCTTCTCAATCTTTCCATCCTCCTGGAGTATCAACCCTATTGCAGATCTTAGCTTTGTCCACAAAGAGGCATGCCTTCTCTACCAGCCCCTCTGCAATGTCACTTATGAAGACATTAAAGAGGACAGTCCCCAGCACTAAGCCATGTGGCACCCCGCTTCTTACCCTGCTCCCCATATTTAATTCTGTTTACTACCACCCTCTGTGTCCTATTGCTCAGCCAATTTCAGATACTGTTTACCACCTTGGGACCCACTTCCAGACTACCCAACTTGTTTATTAACCTCCTGTTTGGGACAGTGTCAAATGCCTTGCTAAAAACTTGGTACGCCATGTCTACTGCCCCTCCCTGATCAATCACCCTGGTCACTCAGTCAAAGAAATCTATCAAATTTGTTTGACAAGACCTTCTTGCTGTAAATACATGTTGCCTCAGGTCTTGTGCGCCGCTGGCATCAAGATATGCCACAATCCTTTCCTTTAGCATTGATTCCATTATTTTCCCTACCACTGAGATCAAACTGACTGGCCTGTAATTTCCACCCCCCACCTTGCTTCCACTTTTGTGGTGTAGCACCACATTCACCATCCTCTAGGCTTCTGGTACCACTCCCTCCTCCAGCGATTTGTTGAATAGGGCTGTCAGTGGCGCCATTAGTACCTCTCTGAATTCTTTTAATATTCTGGGATGTATCCCTTCCAGCCCCATTGCCTTGTCAACTTTTAGTTCCAAGAGTTCCTTTAGGACTCTCTTCTCCGTGAGTGAACTGGTGTCCACCTCTCTCCCTGACCTTCCCTGCCACTTCTTTTGAAAACCAGTGTTTTTTTTTCTTTCTATTTGTTTTGTTTACTTGCTTTACTCGAAGACTTGTTTCCTCTGCTATGGCTTCTTTAAGTTTCTCACACTGTTCCTCTATCTCCCACCCTCCTTTGCCAGGGTTTTCTTGAGGCACTCCCCCAATTTTGCAAAGTCAGCCCTCTTGAAATCCAGGATCCTTACTCTCATGAGGCATGACTCCTCTACTATCTTCCCCTTAAACCACACTGTATGCTGATCACTGGACACTAGATGACTGCCCACCGATATATCTGTTATTCTGTCACCAATGGTGAGAAACAGGTCTAATATTGCTCCTCTCAGGTGGGCTTTACCACTAGCTATCTGAGATATCCCCCCTGAAAGTCATCCAGGATGTTTCTGCTCCTGGTTGTGGCTGCAGCATAAGTGTTACAGTCAACATCTGGCACATTTAGGTCCCCTACCAGTAACAATTCCCCTTTCTCTACCGTTTTGTGGATGGTTTCCACTAATATCCTCTCTATTTCCTCCCCCTGCACTGGAGATCTGTAGATAACCCCAGTGTGGATGGTGATACCATTCCTTGCCTCCAAGATAACCCATACTGCCTCTTCTCCTTCCTGTTTACCCTCTAACTAAGTTGCTTTGATCCCCTCGCTGATGTAGATAGCTACCCCTCCTCCCTTTTTGCCCTCCCTGTCTTTCCTGAAGACTGTGTACCTTGGTACAGTAACATCCCAGTCATGTTTTCCTATGTACCATGTTTCAGTGACCATGACAATGTCTAGGTCTTTCTCCATTATCAATGCCACTAGGTCCAGTATCTTGTTACTCAGGCTATGGGCATTTGTACACATGGCTTTCCATGTTTTGATGCCTTCACCCCACCAGCTCCCCTCTTAACCCTATGACTTCACTCTATGTCTCCCTTAACTTTATCCCCAATTTCAGTCCCTTTCATTGATTCCTCAGTCCTAGTATCCTCTTGTTTGACTACCTTAACCTGGGAGGGCAGTTGGATTCTCCATGCTTACTTCTGCCACCTCCCCGAGTTTAAATGCTTGCCAATGAAACATTTAAACTTCTCACTAAGGATACTGGTCCCCCCCCAGATGGATGCAGACCATCCCTCTGTACAGTACAAGGTCGTAGTGTCATAAGACATCATGCCACATGCAAAAATTGCACTGCCAATACAGTGCAATTTCTTGCATGTGGCATAATTCTGACCCCTGCACCCCCCGTAATGGGGGTTCACCTCCAAATCACACAAAGTGGGAAAAAAAATTAAAGTTTCTGGAAATGGGCATCAAGCCCAGTCCCTGACGCAGCATCTGGGTTCCCTGCTGCAGTGGCTCAGTCTACTGAGCCACGGCAGCTGCTCAGCTGATCCCCTTCCCAGCAGAGGTCTTATCCTCTGCCTGGGATAGTGTGAGTGGTGGAATACCACACACAGCAGTATTCATGGTCTTGCACCACTTGCTGTCACGTACAGCACTATTCTGGGTTAGTACTAATGTTGTACACTATTAAGCATATGACATTATGACCCAGTATGCTCCTGTACATGCTTGCATCCCTCCAAGTGAGCCCCAAGTCCCCAATGAAGCCAAATGAAGCCAAATCCTTCAGCTCTGCACCAGTTTTTCAAACATACATTGAATCCTTTGGTGTGGAGTACCCTGGCTTCTCCCATGCTATAGACAGGTAACACTTCCAAGAAGATTACCATATGGGCTACCTGTCTAAGCTAAGACCACTCCCCAACTCTGTGAACTCCCTCTGCACTGCCCTAACCTCATCTCCAGCCAGGTCATTCATCCCCAAGTGGATAATGATGTCTAGTTCACCCTTCCATCCTGCTGCCCCAGCGACACTTTGGACTTGCTTTTCATCCCTCCAAGCTGTGGTGCTGGGTAGGCACTTGACCTCACTTTCTCCCACCTCTCCCACCCCCCAGATCTACTCCCCTAATAACAAAGTCCTCCACTAGGAGTTGCTTACTTCTCCTCTAGGGTCCCATGCTACTCCCCTGGGGGTCTTCACTGCAGAGGTTCCTGAGATGCTCTGCCCCTGGTTCTGGTTACCTGTGTGATATTATTATTGTATAATATTGGTATTATAAATACATGGCCTGCGTATGAAATTTCAGTGTGTCAGGAATTTTGGCCTGTAACATCAAAGTGTCCGAGGCTGAAAACTACAGGAGGCAATACAAACTGACCAGGAACCATTTAATTAAGACTTCCTTTAAGAAATGGCATTTTATTATATTTTTATGACATGCTCAGGTTTTTCAAGTTGAAACAAAATCTACAGTTTATGATGTCAGAAAAGAAAGGGTAATTTGGCAATTCCTATCAAGTTTAACACCTGAATGACAAATGCTGGGGATTGCTAAGATCAAAGAGAAAATATTTAATTAAAGGATGTCACATTTAGGAAGTGTTTTTGTTTCCTTTTGATGTACGACTAATTTTAAAATACCTCCTGGTAGTAAATTATGTCAGAATTAATTCTTTTTTTTTTGTGTAACAATTTTATTTGCATTTCCAAACACTTACAACCAAACAAATAAAACAAATGAAAGACTCACTTTGCCACAGGCCAGAAGCCATAAAAGGCTAACAGCTTTTCTACTTCATCACAGTGTTAAGTATACATTTAGCCTTTTGAAATACTTAAGATAAAAACTCAGCATCCAGTGGCACATACCATTTCCATTTCTATATAAAACAAAACAAAAAAAAACAACCCCCCCTACCCCCAACCCGAAAACCAATTTAAACCAGAATCATTTCATTAACTATTTACAATGATCCACATTCACCAGCACATAAATACTGCAGAGCAGTTAGTAAGAATCCTCATTAGGTTGCAAGACTTTGAAGAAGTTAATCGCAGGGTACAGGTCATATGTATTGTAAGGGGCGCTATTTGGGGTGCATGCCTACAAAGGACACCATCTAGTTGTTCACATTTTTCCACCCCTCTCCTTCTCTATACCCTCCAGTCCTGCTGGGAAAGAGCCGGAGGAGCGGGTTCCATACAACTCCAAAGATCTCTTCTCTTTCTTGGATCTGATAAGCCCTCCTCTCCATAGCCATAGCTGATGCTGCCAGGGCTTTCCATTGAGTGAGAGAGGGATCTTTTGCAGAAATCCAAGTGTTTAAGATACACTGCCTGGCAATTGCTAAGGCCACCCTTAACCACTTCCTGTGCATACCTCCATTGCCCCCCTCCACCCATTCAATTCCAAATAATATATCTATCGGGTGCAAGGTTATCCCAGCCCCCGCTTTCTCGTTTAAGAATTCCACCACCTCCTTCCAGAAGCTCTGTAATCAGGGACACCTCCAGAAACAGTGAAAGTATGTGCCCATCTCCTTATTACACCGAGGTCATACTTCTGAGATCTCTGGACGGCTTTTGTGGACCATGACCGGAGGGTAGAAGAGCCTGTGGAAAAACTTGTAGGCTGACTCCTTGTATTTATTTGATAACAGTAGGCCCATATGCGTTTCCACAATTAACTCCCAATTTGAGTCTGAGATTTTGACCCCAAGGTCCCTCTCCCACCATACTCTCCTACTCAAACTATCCTCTATCAGTCCTTCCCTCAGGATCCATACTACGGCACCTATTATTCCTTTAGGGTTACTCCGGGCCTTACAAATTACCCCTTCCAAGTTCATCTGCCGTACAGACTGAGAGCCTGGTTCCCCCAGTCTATGAGCAAAATCTCTTGCCTGCAGGAATCTGAATGTATGACTGCCCGGGATCCCCCATCTTGTCCTTAGCTCCTCTAAGGAGGAGACATGCGGACCCTTATACAGGTCCCTCACACACTGAATGCCTCTTACCTCCCATACTCTAAAGCCCAGGTCCTCAAGTCCAGGCAAAAAAAGAGGATTGCCACTCAGGGGAAGGAGTAACGTCTCCACCTTGTCATCCCCCACCCTTGCCTTTATCTGTTCCCACCCCTCCAGGGTCCATGTAACCATCAGGCTGGAGCTTGGATGGTGTGAGTATGCCCTTCTACCTCCCTTCCTCAGAAAGGCTGAAAGCCGGCCCTTCACCCCCTCCCCCTCCAGGTCTAGCCAGCTTGCTGCCTCCGGCCGCGTCACCCAATCTTTAATTATCCTTGCCTGTGAGGCTAAAAAATAACTTTTAACATCTGGAAAGCCTAGCCCCCCTCTTCTTGTCTCTAATTTCAGTCTCTGCAGTCTGATTCTGGGCTTCTTCCCTTGCCAGAGATTCCCAGAGAATCCCCTGTCCAGTCTTTTCATATCCTTTTTGGTGACACCCAAAGGAAGCATCTGTAAATAATATAAAATCCTGTGCAGGATATTCATTTTTATGATGTTCATCCGGCCTAACCATGACACCGGGTATGCCCTCCACCTTTTCATGTCCTTAGCACTTCCTCAATCATGGGTGTATAATTCAATCTATATAAATCAGCTAATGATCTTCCAATACTAACTTCAGATATTTCAAGGCTCCTTTCACCTCCATCAGTCCCCATTTTGTAAGTCTACTGGCTGTCCTCCACCCAGACACATTGCCTCAGATTTTGTCAGGTTTATTTTGTAACCAGAGAACAGTGAAAAGCTTTCAATTAAATCTAGCACAGCAGGCAAGGTTCTTCTATCTGACTCAGGTATAACACCATATCGTCAGCATATAGGGATAACTTATGCTGCCGCCCCCACACAGAACTCCTTCACCCTCTCACATTGTCTAATGGCTACAGCCAAGGGCTCCAAGCGAGGTCAAATAGCAAGGAGAGAGGGCATCCCTGCGCGTCCCCTAAAGAGTTCAAAAACTTGTGAAGGCCACCATTCACCACCGCCCGCCTTTGGTGACCAGTACAGGCACCCACCATGTTGAGAACCCTGACCAAGCCCATATTGCCCCAAGGCCTCCATCATATATTCCCACTCAATCCGGTCGCCTTCCACCGTCAGGGGCCAGAATTAAAGTGGGCCCTGGACGCCGAGAAGAAACATGCACCACATTCAGCAATCTCCGGACATTATGATATGAGTGCCTCCCTTTTATGAAACCAGTTTGATCTGGGTCCACCAGGCCAGGCATCAGTGTCTCGAGTCTGCCTGCCAGAACCTTCGCATATATCTTGGCGTCCACATTCAGTAATGAAATAGGGCGGTAGGCAGCACACTCCCTGGGGTCTTTACCCTGCTTAGGGATCACACATATAGTCGCCATATCCATAGATGGTGGCAGGGATGCCCCCTTCCTAGTACCTCTATATACTTCCCAGAGCAGATCCACTACCTGATGGCCCACTGTCTTATAAAATTCAATGGGAAGCCCATCTGGGCCAGCTGCTTTGCCCAACCTAATACCCTTGATGGCCTTCCCTATTTCCTCCTTAGTAATATTAGCCTCAAGAGCTTCTCTTTGCTGTTCAGATAGCTGCCTTAACCTAATCCCGTCCAGGAACTGTTCCATCTTGCCCCGGTCCCTTCTGCCTCTTTTTGATATAGCTTACTGTAAAATTCCCGGAATCTTTCCCTAATGACCTGGGGGTCCCTCGTTACATTCCATGCCTGTTCTTATTTCCAGTGCCCTGGCTTTCCCTTCTGCCTTTAATCAAATTAACAAGAAGGGGGCCAGGCTTGTTCCCCCATTCATAAAATCTCTGCTTCACTAACCATAATCGTCCCTTTACCTGTTCCTCAAGCATGTTATTCAGCTCTCCTCTAGCAGCCACCAGCTCCGGTTCACTGGCTACAACCCCTTTGAGTACCTGACCCTCCAGATCCTTGACCCTTTGGAATAGGGTCTCATATTTCCTATTTCTTTCTTTTTTGTACCCCGACACAAAGCCAATAATAGCTCATCTCAGGTAAGCCTTCCCCGTGTCCCATAGGATTTGTGGAGAGGGAGCCGTTTCCTTATTCAGATCTACATATCTCTTCACCTGTGCATCCAGAAATTCCCTAAATTTCTCATTCCCCATCAGGTATGAGGGGAACCGCCACATATTTAACCTCTCCCTTAAACCTTCCATTTCTATCATCATAGTGACCATGGCGTGATCAGATATATGGATAGGTTCATGTTGCACCTCAACCACCTTTTGATACCACCCCCCCTCTATGTAGATATGATCTATCCTCGACCAGGTCTTGTGGGGATTAGAGAAAAAGGTATATTCTCTTATTTTTGGATTCGCCGTCCTCCATACGTCTATTAAGTTGAGATCCAGCAGACCCTCTCTCCAGTCCTTTAAAAATTTGCCCCCTTTGCCCCTACCCTTTGAGTGATCCAACACCGTGTCAGGGGTACAGTTGAAGTCTCCCCCCAGAATTAACCCCTTAAATTGTTCTTTCGCCATCACTGTCAACATATGCCTGTAAAACTGGGGCTCAGTAACTGCAGGGGCATATACACTCCCAAACGTAATCGGGTTCCTCCCAGCATCCCTCCACAAACACATATCTGCCTTCCTCCTGTCAGACACTGTTCTAGTTACCTGAAGGGAGATCCTTATGTATAAGCACTCGCGACCCCCTCTTACACGAGGAGAAGGAGCTGCATACACTTCCCCTACCCAGTTCCTAACTAGCTTTCTATGTTCCGTGGAGTCAAGTGGAGTTTCCTGTAAAGGCCTACCTCGCTCCCACCCTCCATAAAGCAGTAGAAGCAGGGTCCTCTTAATGGGGACGATACACCCAGAACGTTCCAGGACACTACTTTTACTTTAGGTTTGGGAGCCATCACCCTGCAGACTTCTTATTACCCTCTTCCTTCCCTCCACTTTACTCTCGGCCCTCCCTGTCTCAGTAACCTGGTAATTTTTTCAATGTGACCTGTGGCTCGAAAACAACAATGTTTAACACAACAACCCCCAACCAACAGATAAACCCCACAACTTATTTACAGTGTACCCCAGATCGAGCCCTTACACAAGGTAAACTTGCTAGCCAGATGTCCCCCAAAAGCAAAGCAGGGCTTGAACCATAGAAGAAATGAAAATTCTCTACATTCAACCTTCCTCCCCTCAGGCATCTGAGGAACTTCTTTCACCACATAAATTCATCCCACACACGAACACAGGTATGCCTCCCCCACCCCCAAGCTGTGGAGCCACCTTTTAATTAGGAGAGAAATCTAGCGCAGTTCTTTAAGAGCCCCACAATTTCACAGACCCCTCAATAGACCATCACTGATCCTTGTCCCTTTTAGGGTGCCAGCTCCTCCAGAGTACCTCTCGACAGAGCCGCACCGTGGGGTCCCCAAGTTAGACCCTCGCACCCAAGTGTCCATGGGCCCCACAGGAAACCCCCATGCTATTCCTCCAAAAGTCATGTCCACGTCCACAGTTTCATGAACAGTTCCATTATGGTGGGTAGGCACCAAACATAAGTCATATATCTTGTAGGACATCAAACCGAGTAAGTCTCAGATGTAAGAAAGTCAATCACCCGTCCTCCAGTAAAGCACTGCTGGCCACCACGCTCCTGTAGATTCAGAAGATGAGAAAAGACAAGAAAGATAAACACGGACACCTCCTGGTTACCCCACTTTCTTTTGGAGCTCACGACAAAGCTCTTCGCCTTCTCCACTTCCCAAAGCTGTAGGGTGGCCCCCTCATGCTTAATTTTCAGTATGGCTGGGAACACCATGAACCAGTCCAGGCCCAGCCTTGCACGTCGCATCACATCATTAAATTCTCTTCTCTTTCTGCCAATTCGAGGTGAATAATCTTGGGAGATAAATAAACGTACCCCCTCATACTGAAGCTCAGGGAGAGATTTATAAGCACACCACATTTTTTTCCTGTCCTGATTATGGAATCGTATGATCACTTGTCTAGGTGGCTGGCCATTCTGTGGCTTGGGCAGGACCGCCCGATGTGCTCGCTCTAGTTTCAACCTTCCTCCTTTTGGCTGCATTCCTAGGAGCTTGGGCAGGGTTTTGGCACAGAAGCCCAGGATATCAGGGCCTTCCTTACCCTCAAGTAATCCCCTTAGCCTCAAATTATCCCTCCTTAGATAATTCTTTTGATAATCCAGCACCTCCCTCATCTCGGCCACTTGTTTCTCCAGCTCGGTGATCCATCTGCCCAGAGGATTCAATTCATCTTCAGCTGTTGCGATTCGGCCCTCCAGCTCCTCAACCCTCTCATTTTGCCTCTCCGTCTGTGCTTCCACAAGTGCGAGCCTCCCCTCGATTTTATTTTCAAGGCTCTCTAACTTGGGCACGAGTGCTGCCATGAGCTGATCTTTCAGCTCGCGCCCCAGAGCTGACATCTCTGCTGCCGATAGGGAGATCGGGCCTGTGTAACTCATTGCAGGCCCCGTTGCGGCCTTTCTACTGCCTTTGGCTGATGTTTTTTGGGTCTTTGCTGCCATGGTGACCACGAATTCGTCCATTCTGCCTTCCGGTGCTTTCGGGTACCATTAACCGGGTGTCCACTGCGCTTATACGGCAGTTTTTCAGCAAGAATTAAGCCCAACGGAGGGAGCGTGAAAAAGGCACGTCCTCACTCCATCTCGTGGTCACGTGACCCCCGTCAGAATTAATTCTAAAAGGAGGAGGATACAGTTGACTCACCAAAAAGGGGGTGGGGAGATAAGAGTTAAAAATGTAGCAGTGTATCTGAAATGGGTGATATCATCTTGGGCTCTTAAGAAACAAAGATCTCTCTAACTTAAAATGCACTTTCAGAGGTAATACATTAGATAGCAAAGATCTAAATGTATTGTGGTAGGAGTTTTGTTCTGTAGATTTTCCTTTTTTTTCTTTTATGTGATTGTGATGCTCTTTGATATTTGTTCTGTATTTTACCTTACTGTTTTTATCAATTTTTAGTAAACGTTTTCTTTAAGATACTGCCTGGGTCTCCTCAGTCATTTTTTGCATGTTATTGCTGAACTGATATTAAGTCTGACAACTGTTCAATGGCTTGATTGTGTTACTGAGCATGGGGAAAAAGGTAAGAAATACCTAAGGGCTCTTACAGAGTTTTAAGTGTTCATTTTGGATACCTGGTTAGGTGCTCTTAGGTGGAAGATATATTGCTTCCCCCCGAAGAGAGTATTATCTGAGCCTGTACATTTGGGTATGCTGGCATAGGGTTCGTAATTTGAATCCCCCCAGAACTTGAGGCTAACAGGTGATTCAGAACCAAAACAGACAGGAGGGATACCCTGTATGTTACCTGTTTACACTATTGTGCTCTGAGGTTGGCACTGTGGGTGCAGAGATCCTGACCTGTGGAGTGCATTTGTGACAGTTTTGGTTGGCAGCAGTGCAATAAAATATTGGTAACACAAGCTTTAACAGTTAAGTGTGTTAGCTTAATACTGTACAGCTCACTTGAAAAATAAGGCAGAGATTTATTTTTAAAAGAGGAAACAGAACAATATCATTTTACTGACAGTTAAAGTTCCTACCTGTTTTATTTTTTTTACTGAAGTGCAAGTTACAGTATCCATAGTTAGGGAAGAAGATGGCTTCCAGCTACAGCGGGTACACTGCAGACTACTTGAGGCAGTTGTGCCAGGACAAAGGAGTCCAGTATGAGGGGAAAGCCAACAAGCAGAACCTCATAGATGCCCTGATGGCAACAGATGCCCAGAGCATCGAGTCACAGACTGTAACTGTGAAGGACCAAACCTTGGGTGTGGAGGGGCCAGCGGCCAGTGCAGTGTCCAGACCCGGTAAGGAGGTCAGCAGGGCCAGTGCAAGCCAAGGGCCACAGCAGCGGGAGAAGGTCAATATCATTCTGGAGTCAGAAGCCATCATGCTGAAGATGGAGTTGCGGAGGATAGAGCTGGAGTTCCAGAGAGAAGAGAGGTGAGAGCAGCGAGCCACAGAGGAGAAGAGGGAGCGAGAACAGTGAGAAGCTGAGTGAGAATGGCAAGAAGCAGAGCATGAACATTGAGAGGCTGACTGTGAGGAGCATGAGCACCAGAGGCAACATGAACTGGAGAAGATACGACTCCAAATACCAGCACCAGAGCAAGTAAGTGGCTTGGGTTTAACTGGAACTACAAGACTAGGTTACAAATTTAATTCCAATTTGATAGCCAAATTTAATGAGGGGGAGGATATGGATGCCTTTTCAAATTCCTTTGAAAAATTTTGTATTCAGGCCAATGTTCCTAGAGGATTCTGGGGCTTCCAGCTATCCCTGCTAATTACTTTTGCACAGTATTTACTGAAGAGAAGGTAGGGCAGGGCCCACAGCTCAGCATCATGGACACTGGGGGAGGAGGTGAGCACTACTCCTTCACAAAGAAAGGGTCCTACAAGAGCTTGCTAAGCTCAGGGTGGATAAGGCAATGGGACCTGATGGCATACATCCCAGGGTACTTAAGAAGCTAAAGGTGGAACTAGCAGAGCCATTAGCAGAACTGTTTAGTGAGTCTCTGAGCACAGGAGAGGTCCCAGAAGGCTGGAGAAGGGCTCATGTGATCCGGCTCCACAAGAGTGGTAGCAGGGAGGGCGGGGAACTACAGACCAGTCAGTCTCTTACCTCAGTAGTGGGCAAGATTATGGAGGCACTCCTTAAGTAAAAGATAGTGCAACACCTGGAATCCATAGGGGCACAGGATCCAAGACAGCATGGGTTTACAAAAGGAAGGTCCTGACAAACTAATCTCATAGATTTCTTTGATTGGGTAACCAGAGTGGTGGACCAAGGTGGAGCAGTTGATGTCACCTACCTTGACTTCAGCAAAGCTTTTGACACTGTCCCACATAGAAGATTGATAAGCTGGGTAGGCTCAGGGTGGGTCAGAAGTTGGTCAACTGGGTGGCAAACTGGTTGACGGGCAGAAAACAGAGAGTGGTGGTAAATGGTATACAGTCAGAAGAGATGCAAGTCACAAGTGGGGTACCTCAGGGATCAGTCCTGGGGCCAGTCCTCTTCAACATCTTCATTAGTGACCTTGCAGATGGACTAGATGGTAAGGCTTGTCTGTTTGCAGATGACACCAAGATCTGCAACAGAGTAGATGATCCAGATGGGGTGGGCAGAATGAGAAGAGATCTGGATAAACTAGCAAAATGGTCAGAAGAGTGGCAACTGGGATTTAATGCAAAGAAGTGCAAAATCATGCACATAGGAAGAGAAACCCTGAAGCCACCTATAGGCTGGGAGGAGTTGCTAGTAGTCACAAAGGAAGAAAGAGACTTGGGCATCATCATCACTGATGACCTGAAATCATCAAAGCAGACCTCTAAAGCAGTAGGTAAGGCTAGGGGGTGTTAGAGTGTATTAGTAGGGGTATCACAAGTCGTAAGAGGGTAATAATCCTCTTTACAAGACACTGGTTAGGCCCCATCTGGAGTACTGCATGCAGTATTGGAGGCCACACCTCACAAGGACATTAACCGAATTGAGGCAGTCCAGAGAAGGGCAGCCAAAATGGTGCAGGGACTGCATCAGAAGACATATGAGGACAGATCAAACGAGCTCAATATGTATACCCTTGAGCAAAGGAGGGAGAGAGGTGATATGATCGAGGCATTCAAACACCTTAAGGACATTAACAAGGTGAAAGAGTCTAACATGTTTAAATATAAGAAAAATTGCAGGACAAGAGGACACAGCATGAGATTAGAGGGGGACCGATTAAGGGGGAATGTGAGGAAATTCTTTTTCACAGAAAGGGTGGTGGATGCATAGAATGGCTTACCACAAGAAGTGGTGGCTATGAATACAGTGCAGGGCTTCAAACAGGCATGAGATAGACACAAGGCAGCAATACAAATGACTATGAATAGATAGGCCACTGAAAGAGCAAAGGCCGATGGCACATTTATAAGGTAGAAAAAGAAATGGGCAGACTGGATGGGCCTTGCAGTCCTTATCTGCCGTCAACTTCTATGTTTCTATGTTTCTACTGGGAAAGCTCGGGATGCACTGAGTCAAATGGACAATGAGGACTATAATGATTACAGCAAACTTAAAGCTGCATTTTTTAAAAAAGTTTGCTTTAACTGCAGAAGCATACAGAGCTAAATTCTGTAAGCTCAGGAGAAGCCCTGAGATGACCTACGAAGAGCTAGCCATGAAACAACATCAATGTTTAAAATGTTGGTGATAGGGAACTGAAGCAAACTCTGTAGATAAAATTGGAAATGCTATATTGTTAGAGCAGTTTTTTTGGGGCATGCCCAGCAGAGCTGAAAACCTAGCTGGAGGACCGAGATCCCAAAACAGTGAAAGATGCTGCTGAACTCTCGGACCTCTATGCCAAGAGCAGACCTGCTCTGACAGCGAATGGGGTGGGCATGGCAGCATAGAAAGGGAAAAGCACACCTTCAGAGCAGCTAAAACTTTCACTCACTGAAACCAGTTAGCCCCAGGTTTCAAAGAAAAGATTTTTCTGAGAAAAGAAACAAATGTTGGGTTTGCAAAGAAACTGGGCATATTGCCAGACAGTGTCCCAGAAGGATGAGCAGCATGCAAGGTGGTGCTAGGAAAGAAGTGGGTTGCTTGTGTGACCCTGAAAGCATGCCTGTAAACATGAAGGAACACATGCACCCAGTCACTGTGAATGGTGTACAGACACAAGGGTTAAGAGACACAGGGGCATCCCTGACATTGGTAAAAGATGACCTGGTAGAGCCTGGTCAGATTATACCCAATACATTTTTTAACTGTACAAGGGTTCACTGGGGAGAAGAAAACATTGCCACTTGCTAGTGTTCTCCTAGACTGGGATGAAACAGGGTGAACTGTGCAACAGGTGGCTGTAGCCAAAACTTTAGCAGTTGACGTCATCCTTAGCAACAATCTCAAACAGGGGATGATGTGTGCAGTTACCCATTGTCAAGCAACAAGGGAAAATTGTAGTTCCCTGGACCCCATAGAAGCCACTGTGGAAACCACTGGGAGGCTGGCTCCCCAGTCTGTGTCTCTTGATATGGAGACTAATGAAAGGGGGGGGGAGAAATTTCCCCAGTATCAGCTAACCAAACAGCTACAGAGGATTACTCTGAGGAAGAACAGGTGACCCATTGTCAGAGAGTTAGGGATGGCAGTGCTCCTGAGTGCCCTGAAACTAGAGCTAGGGACCCTAGTTTAGATAATGAAGGGGACCTGTCCCATGCCTTGGAAATGTGCATGGAGTTGCAGCTGCTCAGAAAAGTGACCCTAGTCTAGAGAAGCTGAGGGCTTGGGCAGACTCTGATGGAGCACAGGGAGGTGACAGGAAACATAAAGTTTATTGGGAAAATGGACTGATGTATACACAGGATTCTATGACAGAGGGAGGGGTGATAGGCAGGCAGCTTGTCATTCCACTGGGGTACCGAGAGCAGTTGCTCAAGGTTGCACACAATATTCCCTTGCCTGGTCATCTGGGAATCATGTGCACTACACAGTGGTTGGCCCAGAATTTCTATTGACCCAACTTCACCCAGCAGGTGAAGGAGTATTGCAGATCTTGTCACCGGTGCCAAGAAATGGGAAAAGTGGGTAAGAAAACCCAAACCGCTCTAATTCCATGGCCCATAGTGGAGGAGCCATTCTGGAGGGTGGGAATGGATATTGTGGGGCCTTCAAATACCCACAGCTCCTCTGGGAAGAGGTTCATCCTGAAGGTGGTGGATTATGCCACCCAATACCCTGAGGCAGTCGCCCTAGTAGAAAACAGGAAGTTATTATTCTTCTGTACAGACAGCTAGTGAGACCCCATCTGGAGTACTGCGTGCAGTTCTGGAGACCCAATCTCCACAAAGACATAGACAGGATGGAAGCTGTCCAGAGGAGGGCAACTAAAATGGTGCAGGGTCTGCACCGGAAGACATATGAAGAGAGACTTAAGGAGCTTAATATGTATAGCCTCGAGGAAAGGAGGAGAGGGGAGACATGATAGAAACTTTCAAGTACCTCAAGGAATCAACAAAAGTCCAAGAGGTAGCATCTTTCAAAAAGAGGTGTGCAAGAACAAGGGGCACAATTTGAAGATAGAAGGGGTGGCTCAGAGGTAATTTAAGGAGTATTTTTCACAGAGAGGGTTGTGGATGTATGGAACGGCCTTCAGAGGAGGTTGTAGGTCAAAAACAGTGGTGGAATTCAAGCATGCATGGGACAGTCATAAGGCAATTCTAGGGGGTGGAGGTAGGAAGAAGTAGGCTGCTGGTTAACTAGAACCTGCAGCTTATCCATCAGGTAGGGAAATGGGCAGACTGGGTGGGCCAAGTAGTCCTTATCTGCCATCAAATTCTATGTTTCTATGTTTCTATCCTCCCTGAGGATAGACAAAGTGGCAGATGCCTTACTTGGGATTTTCTCCCATGTTGGGTTTCTGCAGGAGGTTATCATCGATCAAAGGAGTTCCTTCATGTCAGACCTGATGAAATGTTTGTGGGAGAAGTGTGGGGTGGTACAGAGATACACACCTTATCACCCACAAGCCAGTGGGCTTGTGGAAAGATTTAATGATACCCTGAAATCAATGCTCCAAGTGTTTGCTGAACAGCATGGAAGGGACTGGGAGAAATACCTTCCCCACCTGTTGTTTACATACAGGGAGGTGCCCCATGAGTCAACAGGGTTTTCCTCCCTTGGAGCTCTTAAATGGATGCTGGGTATGTGGGCCCCTAGGCATGATCTGGGAGAACTAGGAAGGCAAGCACACCACCCAGGTAACTCCCATAGTGGATTATGTCCTTAAGTTTAGGGAAAGGCTGATGGAACGTATGGTGATAACCCAGAGCAATCTGGCACCTGCCCAACAAAAACAAAAAGTGTGGTGTGACTGTAGAGCCAGAGCTCGCTCGTACACGGTGGGTCAGGAAGTCATGGTCCTCATCCCGGTCTGGAAGGACAAGCTGCAGGTTGAGTGGGCAGGACCGTACAAAGTAGTCAGAAAGGTAAATAACATAACCTATATTATAGAGTTACCTGATAGAAGACATACAGAAAGGATATACCATGTCAACATGATGAAGCCATATGCTAATAGGGCTGACATGGTGTTTGCAGTGTGTAGTCTTGGGGAAGGGACGGACGAGGGAGACCCCCTTCTGGACTTGCTGGAAGAAAGAAATTGGGGGTCCTCTGTGGAGGCAATTAAAATATCACCCTGCTGGCCCATAACCAGATCCAGGAAGTAAGGGAGGTGTTAGCAGACTTTGCACCATTGTTTAGCGCCATGCCTGGACAAACCCTCTTAGCAACGCACGATCTGGTGACAGGGACACATGCACACATTAGGATGGAAGTGGAGGAAATAATGGATTTAGGGGTAATCCAGAGATCCCACAGCCCCTGGGCCTCACCCGCAGTCCTTGTACCCAAGCCAGATGGTTTTACTCATTTTTGTGTGGACTATCATGGACTGAATGCAGTCACAAATTTGGACACCCACCTGATGCCACAGATGGACAAACTACTGGACAAGTTGGGAGGGGCAACCTACCTTATTACTATTGACCTGACAAAGGGATATTGGCAGGTTGAGTTAGCTGACAGAGCTAGGGAGAGGTCAGCCTTCATCACTCTGATAGGGTTATTTAAATTTAAAGTAATTCCTTTCAGAATGAAGAACACCCCAGCCACTTTCCAAAGGTTGGTGAACCAGGTGTTAAATGGTGCTGAGGAGTACACTGTGGTGTACCAGGATGACATTGCCATCTTTAGTGCCAGCTGGGAGGAACAACTGCCCCACCTTAGGGAAGTGCTGGGCAGGATACAGAGGGCTGGGCTCACTGTCAAATCTGTGAAGTGCCAGGTGGCCATGGCTGAAGTAGCATACCTCGGGCATGTTGTAGGCCAGGGACAGCTCCATTCTTACCAAGTAAAAATAGAGGCAACCAAGGCATGGCCCTGACCAGAAATGCAGAAGCAGGTCAGGAGTTTTCTAGGGACAGCAGGGTACTACAGGAACTTTGTACCCAATTACAGTGCCCTGGCTGCTCTCCTAATTGACCTGGTAAAGAAAAGGATGCCTAGGAAAATTACTTGGGAACCAGCCTGTGAAAGAGCTTTTACCTGACTGAAGTAGGCACTGTGCAGTGCTCCTGTGTTGATACGTTTTGACTATAGCAGACTCTTTATAGCCCAGACTTACACCTCAGATGTGGGTATTGGGGCAGTACTAAGTCAGACATCCAGCCAAGGGAAAGATCACCCAGTAGTGTATCTGAATAAAAAGTTACTTCCCAGGGAGCAAGCACACTCTACTGTGGAAAAAGAGTGTCTTGCCATGATGTGGGCCCTAAAGAAGTTAGAGCCATACTTTTACAGGCAGCATTTTGAGGTACAAATGGACCATAACCCCTGGTTTTGGCTGACACAAATAGGAAACATGAATAGTAGACTATTAAGATGGAGTCTTGCCTTGCAAGGGTATGACATGATGATCTTACATAGGGCTGGAGCAACCAATCAGAATGCAGATGGCAAGTCGTGTCTATATGAGGAATGAACTGACTTGTGGAGCTCATCCCATGCAGGGGATAGAGCCCCCAAATTAAGTTGGGGGGGGGGATGTGATGCTCTGCCACTGCTTCTGGTTGCCTGTGTGAAATTATTACTGTATGATATTGGCATTATAAATACATGGTCTGTTTATGAAATTTCAGTGTGTGAGGAATTTTGGACAGTAACATCAAACTGTCAGAGGCTAAAAACTACAGAAGGCAATAAAAACTGACCAGGAACCATTTAATTAAGACTTCCTTAAAGAAATGGTGTTTTATTACCTTTTAATGACATGCTCAGGCTTTTGAAGTTGAAACAAAATCTAAAGTTTAAAATGTCAAGAAAGAAAGGGTAATTTGACTGTTCCTATCAAGTTTAACACCAAAATGACAAATGCTGGGATTGCTAAGATCAAAGAGAAAATATTTAGTTAAAGAATGTCACATTTAGGAAGTGTTTTTTTTTTCCTTCTGATGTACCATTAATTTAAAATACCTCCTGTTAGGAAATTATGTTAGAATTAATTCTAAAAGGAGTAGGATCTAGCTGACTCACCAAAAAGGGGGTGGGGAGATAAGAGTTAAAAATGTAGCAGTGTATCTGAAATGGGTGATATCATCTTGGGCTCTTAAGAAACAAAGATCTCTCTAACTTAAAATGCACTTTCAGAGGTAATACATTAGATAGCAAAGATCTAAATGTATTGTGGTAGGAGTTTTGTTCTGTAGATTTCCATTTTTTTTTCTTTCATGTGATTGTGATGCTTTTTGATATTTGTTCTGTATTTTACCTTACTGTTTTTATCAATTTTTAGTAAACATTTTCTTTAAGATACTGCCAGGGTCTCCTCTGTAAATTTTTTTTGCATGTTATTGTTGAACTGTTATTAAGTCTGACAACTGTTCAAGGGCTTTATAGTGTTGCTGAGCTTGGGGGAAAAAAGGTAAAGAAATACCCAAGGTCTCTTACAGAGTTTCAAGGATTCATTTTGGATACCTGGTTAGGTGCCCTTAGGCGGAAGATATATTGCATTTCCCCGAAGAGAATATTAACTGAGCCTGTACATTTGGTTATGCTAGCATAAGGTTCACAGTTTGAATCCCCTCAGAACTTGAAGTTAACAGGTGATTCAGACCCAAAACAGACAGGAGGTTTACCCTGTCTGTTACCTGTTCACACTGTTGTGCTCTGAGGTTGGTACTGTGGAAGCAGAGGGCCTGACCTTTGGAGCGTGTTTGTGACAGTTCCCACATCCCCCTTGTCCAACAGTGCCGGTTCCACCACTGGACAGTCCCGCCATGTCAGAATGGTGTAGGAGTTGTGGAATGGAACCACAGGTCAGTAGCAGGGGGGTGCATGTTGGGGGAGCTGAAAAACATTTTTTTTAAAAAGGTTTGGGCCGGGCACAAAAAAAAACCATCAGTGCCCGAACCCAAAACCAGTACCCTGCCCATCAATGCCGCTAACCCACCCACCATGCCACAGGGTTGGCTCGGCAACTGACCATGTCACCACCCCTCACATTGCCTCCCACCTCTCGCTGTGCATGCTTGCTCTCCCCATGCTTGTACGTATAGTGACATCTCATTGCTACATTTGCCACCCCTCCACCTGGATACCCTACCCAACTGTAGCCACAATGACATGGGCCAGGGATTGGGTCACCGTTATTGTAGGTGCCCAATCATTGTCACCCATGTCGTGGGCTACCTCCCATCATGTCTGTTTTCTACTTTCCCCATTATAAGCTTCAGTCACACATGAAATACCTTTATCAAAAAGCAAATGATTTTGTTTGTGAATCCACTCATTCTTTCTTGTCCACCACCTCCTTTCCCTACTCCACCTGTCCTCCCCCTCTCACCTGAACTAACTTGATCCTGCCTCTCTTCTCTACTTTCCCAGATGCCTCCCCCTACTAGTTCCATTTCCCCATCTCACTGACCCTCCTCTTTTCTTCAAATGCCCCTTCCTCACACCTGTCCAATGAGAAGAATCAGATCTGCACCATCAATGCTGGAGATTCTCCCACTGGCCTCCTTCCACCCATTTCCCTTGCAATTTCCCTTTACTGTTATCACCCCCCCCCCGGGGCATCTTTCCTGCTGGAGGAGGTGGACACTGGGACCTGCCTTAGCACCTGTACCTTCCTACCACACATGATCCCCTCCCTCTCTTGTATCCATCCCTGCTCCCCTTCCCTTACCTGTCTCCAAGCCATGTATCCCCTTTGCCCCTCCCATCATCACCCTGTGAATTCCCTCTCCCACTAATGCCTCTATTTCCTACCCTTGCTGTCACACCTTTGCGCTCAGACGATCAAACTCCCTGCAAACCAGGCATCCTCCATCTCTCAGAATGCTCCAAGAAATACCCCCCCACATCCCTTGCACCCCAAGACCATCTCTGCCCACTCTACCACCTTGGCACACCCCATCTCAACATATTAAGTTTCTAGGTGCTCCTAGTAGGGCAGTTATCTAACCCCTTTAACGTTTTGAAGTTTCTAATTTTGATTAATTGTAGGCTTGCCTTAGGAATGCACTATATGCCTTCCTGCTAGATTTCCTGTCTGCTAACTCCCCTGTAGGCTGATATTCCACCTGCTAATCCCCCAGCCAGCTGACCCCAGACAGGTAATAGCTAAAATCCCTTAACACAACTGCTGCTACCAGCTTCTTACTTAGGGTTGCCACCTTTGGATGAGGCAAAAAAACGGATCCTAAGCTCCGCCCCTAGCCCCACCCCTTTTCATGACTCATCATGCATTGTTCCTCCTAGAAGTTCATTTGTTATATCCATTAAAAACAACACTTGAAGCAGCAGTTAAATAAAAATGTTAAGATACTGTACTGGGCCTGTTAAAGTTACTTTTCTAGGTTCTTCCTAATTATTTATTTACTAATGTATTTATTTATTGACATTGGTTAACCAGATAAACATACAGAGATAAAAGAAATCTCATTTACAGATATGATCTGGGGGGAGACAAGAGAAATACTGTAAATAGCATACAACAGTATACATACTTTATATCTTTTTCTGGCTCCATTTTCTGTTCTTGTCCACAGTACTATTTCAAAGCCAAAGAAGTGACCATACTTTTTCTTGTGGAAAAAAATAATTTAAGACATTTAAAAATGCCTAAATTCTGAGCCGGCCCGTGGCGCTTGAGGGTTGAGGCGCTGGGCGCGCCACACTCCGCATACGCCCGGCGACTTCCGTGAAGGAGCAGGCATGGGTTGCCGGGATCGGCGAGGGAGATGGATTGAGCATCTGGAGGACTGCTCTCCATCTTCGGGTGAGGGATTTGGTCGGCGGTGCTTGTCTGACCCCTAGCGGAGGCTGGGGGACCGACAACGCGTAACCCGCAAAGACTAGGGGAGGGGCGTAGCTGGCGACGTGACTAGTGCACGCACGGGAGCGCAGCACAAGACTCAGTCGCTGGCATCATTGCACGCCATGGCCCATCGGGGAGAAAAACAAGAAAAAATGGGCCCGGCGGCACGACGTCGTTCCCTGGTGCCATTCTTGGAGGACGCCTCCCTGGCATGGATCCGTTGTGGTGGGTCGAGTCGCTCCTCACCACCCTGCCGCGAAGGGTAAGTCGTGGGGTGTAGAAGGGAGGGGGTCTTATGTCCGGGAATGGCACCGGGGGAAACGGCAGAGTGCGGGGTGGTAGCTGGAGCTCCGAAAATAACACCTAAAAAAAAAAAATGCCTAAATTCTGTTAGAGTTGAAAATGTTTACCAGCAAATAAAAGTGGAGGACAACTGGCTCTGTTACTGTTACAAAAGGTGGGGGCAGCTGTGCTGCTATGCCACTTCAAGATGCAGTGGAAAGATTAACATAGAAACATAGAATTTGATGCAGATAAGGACTGTTTGGCCCATGTAGTCTGCCCATTTTCCTACCTAACAGATAAGCTGCAGATCCTAGTTAACCAACAGCTTCCTTCCTCCTACCCCCCACTAGGACTGCCTTACGTCTGTCCCATGCATTCTTGAATTCCCCCACTGTTCTTGACTCCACAGCCTCCTCAGGGAGGCTGTTCCATGCATCCACAACCCTCTCCGTGAAAAAATACTTCCTCACATTACCTCTGAGCTGCCTCCCCTCTATCTGCAAATTGTGCACCCTTGTTCTTGCACATCTCTTTTTCTGAAAGATGCTACCCTTTTGGACTTTGTTGATTCCCTTGAGGTACTTGAATGTTTCTATCATGTCCCCTCTCCTCCTTCTTTCCATTCTTAGGTTAAGTAAGTGCTAATGGTGTTAATGGCCATACTTTACACCTCCCAGGGTGACTGCATTCACAAACAAAAGGCTACATTGACAACAGAACTTGTTTGTAACCTGGACGTGTAGCTGAAACAATGAATGATATGACAAAATTTGTTTCAAAAGTATGTGAGCACTCAAAATGGCTCAAAAACCTGACCAGTACAGAGCAAAACCAGATTACCTGATAGGGACCCTGAAAACCTGATCACCAGGTAAAAAACCTGACAGGTGGCAACCCTATTCTTACTCCAGAGACTGACCCTAGATAGGGATCCTGCGCTACCTGTATCATGCCCCTACTCACTCCTCCCTTGAGCTTACAGTGGTGTACCCCAGGATGAAACCCACTTTTAAAGTATGCTGCAGCAGACATACTGATTAAAGCAATGTAATTTCAATGGTAATTAGTCCCCTTTGTCATGCAGGAAACTGTGGCATTCACTTTATCCTGGCAGTGTCACATTTTCCTGAATGACAATAGGGACTAATTGCAATTGAAATTATAATGCTTTATTCAGTAGATCTGCTGCAGAATTCTGCAGAGTGCTGCAAAATGCTGAAAATTGGGATTCATCATGGGGGTTGCCACTGTACTTATCTTACCTGCCCTCCTTTGAGCAGTGTGGCCTGCAGCATATGGTTCTTCCTGCAGATGCTCTGCCGGTGCTCTGCCTAGTCACTTAGGTAGACACCACACTCCTGTTTGTGGCACTCATGCTTCGGAGTCACTCATGCGATGGGTCACTTTAAACTATGGAAAATTTATACTGGATGGCACCCACTCAGTTGGTCAGTAGCAGTAATTTGATCTGTCTCCTTGGGACAAAAGGGGCTAAGAATGCCTAGTTGGAGCACTTGCCCCTGCTTCCCACAATCTCTTTCCTCCCCTTACCAACTCATGTTTGTAGGTTGCATACACCATTCTGTAGTTTAACCATGCTGCTCTTGTTCTGCTGAGAACATGGACACAAAGTCTAATGCGCTCCTCCTGTTTCAGCAGCAGAGAAGGAAACTATATACAGATACCATTAAGTGGCTAATCCACCAGCTCCCCTCCTGGTGCCTTCACAATGCCAGTGAACTACAACCCTCCCTACCCTCTCGCTATGCTTGGATTTCCCTCCTTCCTCTCCCAGCTCAAATACCAATCATTTTGGTAGTCTGAATCCCTTTGAAACACAAAAATTAGCAGACAATTCAGTTATGCACAAAGTAGACTTAACTGCACCAGTGCTCCATTTCTCTGATGCTCCTTGCTTCTAACAATCTGGTGGTATTCTAAGCAGAGCCTCATGCTCTACCAGCCTCCAGCATAACCCATATATATATATATATACACATATATATATATATATATATATATATATATATATATATATATACTGTATATATATATATATATATATATATATATATATATATATATATTCTGTGGTGATTTGCATATGCAGCCCATGATGCTTTGCACTGTGGGGGCATGTGTGAGTTTGTATTTCTTTGAAACTTGGCTACCCAGCCAAATGCTCTTTGGGGTAACCATTGCCTCAGTGCTTGCACACAGAGGTTCTTTGTCTTTTAAATAGATTTTTGTTTTAATTGGGTTCACCACAACATAACCCAGATAGACCATCTTAGGGTAGCTGGTTCATTCCACTGGAGTGTCAAACAGATGAGGTATACTGTTGAATCCTGGTAGGACAAAACACGTGTCTATGTCTTCTTTTAGCACCCTTTGCAAATTGTGTGAGAGACCTTTTGACACCATGCATTTCTGCTTAAAGTTGAACCAGCATAATATGCTGTGGTGATTTGCATATGCAGCCCATGATGCTTTGCATTATGGGGGCATGTGTGATTTTGTATTATGTGTATATATATCTATATATATATATATATATATATATATAGCCACAGTTTAGGTCATGCTGTAATTGGTACACTTGACTGTCAGTCTCTTATTTCTCTTCTGGGAAGTCCCCACTCAACAATTCATTGGCCTCCAAAAATTGTACCAGAAGCCATGTCCATCTGCATCCTGGAGGTCTGCTAGAGTTTGCTGGGCAGTCCAATCTGCTGATTTGCTGTGCTGCCAGGTCTAGTGTTGCGATAATGGTGACACCCATGCATTCCAGGGGCGCTGATCTCAATGTTACTTTTCCCAATGACTCCTGCCATTACCTACACCTCCACTTTCTTTGTTCATGTGGCAGAGACAGGTGATGGCACCCAGTTGTGGCAGAGTGGCAGATGGAGCAGTTTGCTACTAACAGTGGCTATCCACTTTTGATGTGCATCATGAGTAACATTCCCACATGGTCCAGAAGGCTCCTAAGAAACAATGTATCCAAAGCTCTCTGTAGGTTCTATGCTGCACAGTCAGACTTCTGGAGGATGGGGGGAGGGAAATGCAGATGACAGCAGTCTTGAATGATCAGGTAAGACTGACACTTGTGGAGAAGGTTCCACTTACTAAGACACTGATGGTCAGTTAAGGCCACCAGATAGGTACCTCAGTAATATTCAACTCACTTAGCAATGTGCTGCCCCCAACCCCTTAGACATTGTGGCACCAGGGGCCATGTTAGGCATACTGTACATGGCCATGAGTCACCTGAGTGTGCCCAAAAAACTGGTATAGAAACACCCTCTGGCAAATGGATGGTCAAGTAACATCTACATCTTCTCCTTCTGACCTTCACAGTCTCCATACCAACTCCTGGCTTGACACCCCTCAAGGGCTCAGTGCTACAATGACACACACAATGGGCCCAACACATCAACAGAGAACAGCCAGATAACCATGCTTGCTGCAGCTGTTATCAGTCAGTCAATTTTTTTCTCTATGGGGCATCATCTCCAAATGTTTATCAGCTGGGCCCAGTCCTGCACCTCCATGGATGGTTCCATCAGCAGTTAAGTTTTCTTTGGTTGCAGAGCCATACTCTGTAGCTCCACAGAAGGGAATAAAGTCTAAGTTATAAAACAGGGCATTCAGTGGAGAGGAAATAATTCCATATCTCTATGTAGCATGTTGGGTGGTTTCATGCACGTTTGGGTTTTAAATAATCAAACAGAAATTGTAAGCCCAACAGGATGACAACTTAAGTCCTTGCATACCTAGAGATTTCTTCAACAAGGTTTTTTTTCCTACTTTTCCATGCTGAAGGTTATACTACAGTGTATACTAACTCCTTCAGTGATCTGGGCCTTGTTTTAGTCTCTGTACATTCCGGTCATTTGGTGTCCTATCAAGGAACTTTTATCAATCTCTGGCCTTGTTGCCTCTTTCCTTATAAGAAGTAAGTGTGTGATAATTCTGTTCTTCATTTGTGGCTCTGTATGTTTGGGAGCCTTTCCTTAAGTACAGTACATTTGGTGTTAGAGGACCTAATTCCTGTTGCACATCTAGGGTTTGTACCCTCCTCATCAGTGTTTCTGTTCCTTTAAGGCCATCCAAAAGGATGGTGATCCCAGTAGCAAGGACAGAGAGTGTGAATGATCCAAACTGCATTCACAAACACTGAAACCTGTACTTCAAAAGCCCAAAACATCTTAATTTACTTCAGTGTAAACATACAGTACTTATAATACCTAGCATTTTACCAACCATTCTATTTATGTGGCACAACCATACTTCCATAAATCACCTAATAAATTAGTGAATAAAAGAATTATGCTCATGTTCCTGTGGGGCAGTGGGTGATTCATACCAACCCACTACTGAGTGGTATTTAGAAAATGAAAAGGGAGATTTCTCAGCCTCTGACTGGCTGAACCCCTTGCTAAGAGGTTTATTCATGTGCTGATAGAGATTGGGAAATAACAAGTCCCTGTGCCATCCTACCTTGCACCAAAAATATCATTGTGCTGAACATAATTTTAAAAGCATGTTTTGGGTAATGTATTTCGCTATCCCAGCTCACAAGTGTTCAACCAAAACACTTAAATGTGTAATCATTTATGTCCAACAAAAAAATACAACTATCCACAAATGAAGCAGTTTTTCCTTAAACTGCTATGGACAGAAGAGACCTACAGTAATGTCTCAGTGCCAATGGTGCATGTTGTAGTGGGTTTCCTGTCACTTCCCCCAAATGGCAAACAAAATAGTTTTCTTGCAAATGTGGCTTCTTTTTATTTAAATAAAAAAAACTAGCCAGTCAGGCAGCAGCTTCAAATAGCTAGTCCCCCCATTTACTAAGAATTATGCTGCAGTGCTCT
Organism: Neoceratodus forsteri; assembly: GCA_016271365.2. Taxonomy (NCBI): domain Eukaryota; kingdom Metazoa; phylum Chordata; order Ceratodontiformes; family Ceratodontidae; genus Neoceratodus; species Neoceratodus forsteri. The sequence continues at coordinate 741,103,293 of CM028133.1, read as the reverse complement.
CTGTACATTTCCAAACAGTGTCGACAATCTCCCTACGATCTCTGCAATGGTGCTGTCTTCACACCAGTGGGAGGGCAGGATTAGTGGGTGGGTGGCATGAGAATCTCCTTGAAATCTCTACAAAATCTGCTGTCTTAAGTAGGCTGTTGGTTAAATAGGATCTGCAGCTTATCCTCTAAGTAGGGAAATGGGCAGACTAGGTGGGCCAAGCAGTCCTTATCTGCCATCAAAGTCTATGTTTCTATGTCTTCTTACCAGGCACTTAGAGTGTGAGTCAGCACGATACTAAAAGAGGGGGCCCGCATAAAGACACAGAGAGACAAAGAGAGAGGAGAAAAGCAGCACCTTCTATTGGCATGTGTACAAGTAGAGGTACTACTTTACAAAGAAATGACTGTTCTAGTCAGGTTTACTGACTTAATTTATTTTTTTATTACTTTAAAATATTTACTAAACTCTCTACCAGTACCCCTGTCTTTTTGTTTATTTATTAAAATTTTGGGATTAACATCTTTGAGCCCAGGAGCTCTTTTACCTACAGTAGGTTCCACGTCATGTTAATATCATGTTAACATAGACAGCTACAAAACAGTGGCAAACAGCATGAACATGTAGTAAAATACAGAAGACATATAGTATAAAACAATTAATACAGCCAGTGGCATTGTCAAGTCATAACTTTAACTAATGGATGATAGTGAGCTGAGGAATTGTACAAATTATGCCTGGGATAACACAAGTTTAGGGTAACTAATGCTATATACAATAGTTCTTACTAAGACTAGACCAGAGGTGGCACTATAAATATAGGGGAGAGAAAGAATGTTGCCAGAGGCATTATCACCGTCAGTGAGATATTGGGAAGCCAGAGAGAGGGCTCAATAAGGTTGAGTAGGGTTAATTGGTTGTCAGAAGATAGGGTAAGGCAGGTTAAGAAGGGAGAAGAATGGGACAGAGAAGGGGCAAGGAGTTTGGGAAGTGAGTGGGAAGAGAAAGGTAGTATAGGTGCAGAATGAGTAGAAGTGGAGGAGAGTCATGGGGCATGATTGTGGGGGTTGGCCGGGGAGGGAGATGGACTGGGGGCAAATAAGGAATAGACAGAAGGGGTAAACATGTAGTCTAAATGGATGGTGGAGGGTACAGGGTGGAAAAAGATGATAGGATGAGGAAAATATAGGTGGGGGAGCAGGGATCCCGCAGTTTACAAAGAACAGCCGCATATGGCTCTAGCTGGAAGGAACTGGCAAAGTTTACATTTAAAAGTGACCAGTGTCGCAGTGTTGGTGACATCAGCAGGAAGGGAGTTGAACCACTTGGAAGCTCTGACTTCAAAGGAGTGCTGACCTTGAGTAGTACTTGAAAGGTTAGGCATTCAGAGCTTCTGGTGTGTCATGGGTTGCAAGATGGACTAAGGATCCTCTGAACCCCTGGGGCATAAGACCAAGGGAGGTCTTCTTTGCTAAGATGCAGGTCTGCTATGTGACTCTGCCCTTTAGCTGGAGCCAATTAGCCTGCTCATAGATGTCACAGTTGTTTGCAGGCATGTTGCTGTAATGAGAAGCTTGCACCCCTTGTTTAGAGCAGAAGATATGTGGCACAAGGCTGTGGCGGTGGCCAAACCATAGATCACAAGCCTGTAGTTGATAAGAGACTACGGAGCTTTGTGTTGCCATGTTGAGGGCTTCAGGCATCAGACACTGCATGTGCCTGTAAAGAAGCTCAATTCGAATGTTCACAGCCCTGGCAACATTATCTAGATGGGAGTCATATGATAAAGTGTTATATAAGGTTACTTCCAGGTACTAAAATGAAGTTGTCTGTTCTAGTGCAACACCTCACCTGTTACTAATTGTTAGTTATAGGTCTTTGTGCTTGCTATGCGTGCCATGGAATACCATAATTTAAATTTTTTTTTGTAATTTAGAATCATCTTCTTTGAGCAGAACCAGGCCTCTGTGTTCAAAAAGCTGGTCTGAAGCTGGTTGTCAAGGAGGGAGGGATCAGTGTTACTAGAGTAGATTATTGCATTGTCCGCATACGAAGAATCCTATCTTGGCAAGAGGCAGGGAGTTTTTTCAAAAATATGCTAAACTGAAGTGGGCCCAGAACTGATCCTTGTGGTACTACAGATCTGACTAGTAGCTTTGTTGAGGGGACATCACCGATCCTCACCTGTTGAGTGTGGTCACTGAGGCAGCTTTCAAACCAACGTGTGTTGTCCTTTGAGAGACCTAAGTAGGATAACTGCTCCATCAGCAAGGAATGACTGATACTATAAAATACCTTGGTAAGGTCAACAAATGTGATGCCAATGAGTCGGCCACGGTCCAAGGCATAGTGGATGTAATTCATGAATTCGAGAAGGGCAATGGTGGTACTGTGATCTTTTCTAAAACTGTGCTGCTGTGGACATTGTGGATTGTATTTCTCAAGATAATCTACAAGCTGGTCAGCCACAATTCATTCAATTACTTTGGAAAGAGGGGGTATGGAGATGAGTCTGTAATTGCTGTGTAATGCCCTGTCACCACTTTTATGGATGGGGGTGACCACTGCTGATTTCAATTTATGGGGAAATTGGGAAAGCCTGAGGAAAGGTTTATTATCTTAGTAAGGGGGAACAGTACTTCATCCAGAGTGAGGGCAAAAAGTTTCAAGTCAATTGAATCCCCACTTATTCTAGACCTCCCAAGAACTTTAAGTAGATATTTTTTTGGCTGCACCTTCAGTTATTGTTTTAAAATAGAACTGTGGATGCACCTGTGTCTTACCTGAATTACCATCCCTTGCAGTGGTGGGGTGGAGTCAAAGAGGTTTGGGGGTAGCACATGACTGGGGTCCATGCATGCAGTGTTTAATGTGTTGGCTATTGTTACGGGATCTATGGTGATGGTGCCATCAATGTTGAGCATAGTGGGAGTAACTTTGTAGTCTTCCCCAGTTACCTCCTACAGGTTACTCCAGAATTTCCTACCATCATTCCAGGAGTTGGCTAGAGCACATCTGTAATATTTTGCTTTCTCGTAATGGATAGCTTTGGTACAGGCATTCCTAGCGGCTTTGTATGCCTGCATATCAGCTTGTTTGCCAGTGCCCTTGCTTGATACCAAAGATGGTCATGGGATTTCATTGTTTCTAAGAGGTCTAGTGTAATCCAGGGATTATTGAGGCTCACAGCACCACTTCTAATAAGCATTGCTGTCTGGATACTTGCCCACATCCTCCCCCCCCCACTCAGCCTACTTGCTTTACTCTCCTTTGTTCTTAACTGCACTCCCCCAACCCCCAATTTAGCTCTTGCATTTTCTTTGTTCTGCCTGCCCTTAAACTAATCCTAGACTCTGCTTCTTTCAGCTGAGGGAGCTCTCAATTGGGAAGACAACATCCTCACTCCAGTGCCATGGCTGGAGAAGCCAGACGGCCATGCGCCCTTCACCTACCCACCACAAACCTCAGCTATTCAGATAAGCATCACACAGCTTTGGGAACTTGATTTTGGACCCTGATTGGCTGAAGATGCTCAGAGTCATTGCCGATTGGCTGCTGCCCGTACGGCTTCTCCTGGGATTGGTCACACGGAGACTATAGCTCCCCACGGCTTTTTTTCTGTCTCCTGGCTTCTTGCCGCTTGATTTATTACTTAAACCTGATTTTTTTGTCCCACACTGCCCATCCCGACCCCTGCCTATATTAAATGCTCCTTCCTCAAGAGGAAGGCCAACCCCTTAGTACTACCATTGGTTGGTGTACAGTTAGGCCCACCAAAAACTTACCCCCACTCCTAACTAGCTCTGCCTCCTTCTTTTAAGCTCCTTTTATGTAGATTCTGCTATCCGTGCCTGACCTGCCCCTGAGCAGGATATATCATCCTAAATGATGCCTCAGGAGTTCATCTTCTTGCTCAGATGCACCTTTTTGCTAACCCACATACCAGATTAAATAACAGCTGCTCAATCGCACCAAGACCAGTGCTCCCCTCATGATGGACACCCCAGTCCTGTTCCCTCATAAAGGGACATGGCTCCCTACTTCAGGAATGACTTCCCCTTTGTCCTGCATGTCTTTTCATCAGGCTTTGACTAAAGAATACGGTAGAAAGCCTTTGAACCTGCCAGTTAAAACAGTTATATATGTCCTATTGCTATCCAACCAACCTGGTAGCTCTTGCCCAGCCTTCTCAAAACCTCACCATGCCAAATGGCATAATAAGTGCTTATTCAGTATGCTAATAAGTTGCCTTAGGAAACTACTTTTGCCTCTACTACTCTGCTCTGGAAATGTTGAGCTAAATCCAGGCCCACCGGCTTCTTTAAATGGCCCTGCTGACCTCCCCTAATACAAGGGCATCAGCTTCCTCCAACAGAATGTATATAGTTTACTCAGGAAGCTTTGATCTGATTCAGACATGGTCATTACATGCATGACCCAACTTCCTTATGATATCGGAATCATGGCTTACACCCCTGACCCCAGACAAAACTATCAATATACCGGGGTACATCACCTACCGGTGTGATGGCCCAAATGGGGGGGTGTTGTAATCTATGTTAAGAACAAATTCTCTGTGACAGTCATTGATTGTACCTCCAAGGCTGAAGAGTTTGAATGTCTTGCCCTAAAACTGTCACTTTCCAATGGTAAGGCATTCTTCATTGCTGCATGTTATCGACCACTCTCTGGCAGCACGGCCCTCCTACCTTATCTTCAAAGTCTAATTGACACAGCTAACTCCGAGTGCATTATAATGGGGGACTTCAACCTAAATTGGAATGAAGAGAGATCCAAGAAGTTCATAGACCTCTGTGATATGTGTGGGTTGGCCCAGATGACCCCTGCAATCACCAGACCCAACAGAAAAAACCGAGAGAGTAGCTCCCTCCTGGATCTAATGGTTAATAAACCCCATGACATTTTGCATGCTGGGGTGTTTTTCAATGACCTTAGTGATCATTGTGCCATTGCCTGCATTAGCCACTCTCCCCAATTAAAATCAGCCCCTAAATATAAGCTAAAAAGATGCTTAAAAAAGTTTTGCCAACATGCCTTCCTGAATGACCTGAGCAACATTAGATGGCAAGACTTCTATTTGGCCTCTTCCCTCAGTGAGGCATTTAATATCTTCCATAGCCTCCTATAGGGCCTTTTAGACAAACATGCCCCCCTAAGACTGATCAAGTCCAAGTAAAGATCTCCTGGATCATTCTCCCCCATCCTAAAGAAAGCCCTCAAAAATAGAGACTACTGGTGGAAAAGAGCTAGGAAGACACACTCTGATACCAATTGGCTAGCCTTTCGTGTATCTCAAAACGCCTGTACCAAACTAATTATGACTGAAAAAGCTAGATTCTTCCAATCAGCTCTGGAAGACAGCAAAAACAATGCCACCAAATTCTGGAGTATCCTCAAAAAAGTTGAGTGTCATACTACCGACGCCTTCCTTCCAACCAAACTAGGGTCTGGGGACACCACTTTCATGGATAGAGTGGATATACTTAACCAACTCAATGAACACTTTACCATGGCGGGGCTGGCATTTGATGTCTTTCCATTCAGTAAGATCAGTCGACACGGGATGACGCTGATGCCTCAAGCCCTAACACCAACACCAACCAGAGCTACTCTTTTCCCTTCAGCATCTGCCCTATATCCTTTAAGCAAGTGTAGAACCTCCTACTTTCTTTAGATACTAAAAAGAGTGCTGGTGCTGACCTCATTGAACCTTTCTTCCTAAAATCAGGACATAATTTTCTAACCACCCCCATTGTCCATTTAATCAACATCTCCCTATCTCAGGGTGAGTTACCCTTACCGTAGAAAACTGCTCACATCATCCCTTTGTTCAAGTCTGTGGATCCTAGCAACCTGAACAACTATCAGCCTATTTCTATCCTATCCTCCCTTTTAAAATTATTGGAAAAAATCATCGACGCTCAAATCAGGGAGCACCTAGATTCACAGAAACTGTTAAACGCTGCTCAGTCGGGCTTCAGAGCCAAACATAGCACAGTGTTCACCATTGCTAAAGTAACCACTGACTGGCAAATTGCCTTGGACACTAAGTAGCATGTGTTTGCAATCTTACTTGACCTTAGTAAGGTGTGCAACACTGTGGATCACAACATTATGCTTAATGCATTAAGTAACATCGGTCTTGACAGTTCTGCCATTAAATGGTTAACCAGTTACTTCACTAACAGACTACAATGAGTCAAAGCTCTGGGAGAACTGTCCCTACTGAAAGTACTACCAAGAGATGTCCCTCAAGGCTCTATTTTGGCCCAATCTTATTTGCAATATACATCAACAACCTCGATTCACAGCTGCGTACAGCTAAAGTGCACTTATTTGCAGATGATACAGTCCTCTACATGGCTAACTCTTCCCTAGGCATGGCCCATGAGGATTTATAGTGAGATTTCATCTCTCTCTCCAACTTAATCTTATGAAGCACAAGCTACTACTTAACGCCAAAAAGACCAAAGCCATGATCCTCTCTCCAAATGCCACCTCAGGGCCAACATGCAACCTGAAGATTCTAACCTTATTAGGCAAATCCCTGGAAACTGTTGTTACCTTTAAATATCTGGGATTCTGGCTGGACAACAAGCTTAATTTCCTATGCCACCTGAACAAACTATTGAAAAAATTAAGACAACTCTTAGGTATATTCTAATGTATTAAACATCTACTTACCATTGAAGCCAGAGACTAGTGCAATCTACATTCCTGCCTTTACTGCATTACTTTAACTTCCTCTACATTAACTGCCCTTCTTCATTGCTCCATAAACTTGACACTTTTTATCACCGGGCCTTGAGGTTCATTCTTAATCTGCCTTTTTGCACCCATCACTGCCTGCTGTACCAAGAGATGGGATGGATCTCATTCACTACAAGGAGGAAAATAAATGTCTTCCTTTGGATATATAGGGCCTTGTCTGATAAGCTACCAGCATACATCTCGAGCTTATTTGAGCATGTCAAGGGGTCGTACGGGCTGAGATGCTTCTCCTTAATCTATAACAGTTGCAGGTTTCCTTTAGGTACTCTGTAATCAGTGCTTTGAAGGTGAGGGGACCTGCAAGGGTTGAGAGCTTTAGTGACCTTTGCATAGTTTTATCTCTAATTTCAGTGCAGCATGTGATCAATCAAGCCGAAGCCTGTGCCCACTAAGCCAGATCCAAATTCAACAGAGTCGTGGTAAAGCCGTAAACTGCTGGAGGGTGAGCGCCTTTGCTGAGCGTACCCCGAAGTACTCCTATACTCTAGACTCCACCTATTCTCCACTCCTCTGTCCACCCTCCTAACCTGCTATTCTTATATCTAGTTATTTATACAGATCCTCCTGGATTATAGGGCTGCATTCACCATTCATTTGCGTCTTTCTCTGGTTTCTCCCTCTTTTTTTACCCAAATGTATTCCTTATTGCATGTAACTGTGTGTGGTTTTATTTAGTATGTATGCGCTTCTCACTTATTTCACTGCTGTTCTTCCTATGTAATACATTGTATTATCTCTTTTTTTTTACTTTTGTATTCATGTCTGATCCTTTGTATCATTTATGACTTGTGAGATGCAGGTCCACCTTGCAAATGAGCTTGCTGAATGGTGTCCGCCTGGATAAAGACAGATTCTGATTGATTGATTATTTATTTATTTATTTAAAATTGGTGACCAGGAAAGGCACACTGAGCCGAGGCTCATTTCCAGGTGCGACCCGGGTACAAGTAGTACAAGGTGGGAGACAGAGAAATACAGCAAATTTCAAGTAACAGATGAATAATACAATATTAGTACATTACATTTAGAGTTTGGTAGTGAGGTTTCACTTTTGTTTAAAACAGCAGAGTGAAAAAAATAATTTCATTACATTTCTAGACCATATTACCGTAATTTACAAGTGCGTGTCTTAACATATTTACACTAGTGGATTAACCGAAAAAACCTGGCTAGGCTACTGAGAGTAGTGCTAGGTCTGGGTAAGGAGGGATTTGGGTGCACAACTGCAGCAGGGAGTGGGAGGGAGAAACCTGAGGAGCTGTTTAAAGGCTGATAGGGAAGGGGCCAGGTGGAGGTTGGGTGGGAGGTTGTTCCATAGTAGTGGGAGCCGGTAGGAAAAGGCAGCTTGCCCAGAGGCTGAGAGGGGGCGTGAGAGGTGGAAGGTACATGCGTGTCTATGGTGAAGTGAGTAGCCAGTGTGGTTGGCTTGAGAGAGGCAGGAGGAGAGGTAAAGGGGAAAGGAGCCAAGACAGTATTTAGGTATGAGTGAAGCATTGTGGGTGGTCGGCCTATGTGAGAGCGGCATCAGAGATAGAGTTGAGAATAGTTGGCAATGATGAGTAAGTGGGAGGGAGGCAGTGGCGAAGTGCATGAAGGATTTTAGCAGAATGTCGAGTTTTGCAAGGCAGGAGGAAGGGGCTGTGCCGTAAATGACATCCACGTAGTCCAGTGCTGGTAGGATGGTTTTTCGTATGAGTTCACTCCGAGTAGGGAGGGGGAGGCAGTCTTTGTGGCGGTAGAGGGTGGCAAGTTTGGGCCGGAGTTTGGTGCAGATGGCGTAGACGTGGGTGGAGAAGTTGAGATTTGAGTCCAGTCAGACACCCAGGTACTTAAAAGTGGGTACAGACTCAAGGGGTATTTCATCCAGTGTGGAGATCTGGAGGGGGGAGGGAGGTGAGTTTTTGTCTTGTGTCGAATACCATGGAGACAGCTTTTTTTTTCATTGAGTTTTAACTGATTTTTCAGGAGCCAGGCTTGTACTCGATTGAAATCGCTTTGGAGGTTTGGGTGAACACTGACATGGGAGGGGCCTGAGGCGTAGATAATGGTATCATCAGCATATAGGTGCACGTCAGAGGTGAGACAGGCTGAGGGGAGGTCGTTTATGAATAGGGAGAAAAGGATGGGGCCAAGGGTGGAGCCTTGGGGGATGCCCATGAGGATGGGTCGAGGGTTGGAGAGGATGTCTCCTATTTGCACTTGCTGCATCCTGTTTTGGAGGTAGGAAGGAAACAGTTTATGGCCAGTTTGGCAAGGCTGAAAGAGCTCAATTTGCCCAGTAGTAGAGGGTGGGAGACTGAATTAAAGGCTTTAGCCAGGTCAATGAAAATGGCAGTAGTGGTTTGCCCGGTGTCCATGGCGGAGAGAATGGTGTCAGTTACTCATAGTAAGGCAGTGGTGGTAGAATGAGATTTTCTGAAACCTGATTGAAAAGGGGAGAGGGAGCTGTTTGTAGAGAGGAAGGGGGATAACTTTGATAGCATGAGGGATTCTTGGATCTTGGCAAGGGATGGAAGGAGAGAGATGGGTCTATTATTTCCTGGGAGGTTGGGGTCACCACCTTTATGGAGAGGTAGGATTTTTGCAAGTTTCCAGGTGGATGGGACTGTGGCTGTGTCGATCGAGAGGTTTAGTATGTAGGTTATAGGTGCGACTATGGCCGCTGCCAAGATGCGGAGCAGGCTGGGCTGCAAGCCATCAGGGCTGGATTTTGACTGGTTCAGAGAGGTGAGAGTACTGTGGACTTCCATGGGTGTGAATGGGGGAAAGTGGAAGCCATGGTATGTGGGTGATGGATTTGAGGAGGAGGTTGGGGGGGTGAGTCAGGCATGGCGCAGGAGACGAAGAAAGAATTGAAGAGTTTGGAGACTATGGCAGGATCGGAGGCTATTTTGCCGTCAATGTTTAGGCTAGGTCTGGCTTGCTTGGTGCGTGGGTTGATGAGAGAGTTTATCACCTTCCAGAAGGACATTGGGGAGGCTTGGTGAGCGGCCATTAGGCCTTAAAATACTGGGCCTTAGATTGTCGAATAGCTTTGGTGCAGTTGTTTCTAAGAATTTTGTATGATAAGAGGTTGCTGGATGCTAGAGAAGGTTTATAAAGCCTCCAGGCCTTGTCTGTGATGCGACACAAGGAGATGAGGTCGGCTGTGATCCAGGGGTGGTGATATTTCCTAACTCTGGCTTTCCTGAGCGGAGCGCATGGTCCCATATGCTAGAAGATACTGCAGAGGCGGGTGCAGATCGACGCCAGGTGAGGCAATGACTGGGAGCCAGTCTGTGTTTGACAGGTCAAGCCAAAGGGTGGATTCATCAAGGAGGTGTAGGGGGCAGGTTATGATGAATTTGGGGCCAGAGTGGAGTGAATGGATTTTTCAGATACAATAGGTTATGCAGTGGTAGCTTAGGGCATCAGAAAGGATACCTGAGGCAGTGATCCTGTGGGGGTGGGAGGTTAGAATCCAGTCAAGAAGGGTGTGTTTTTGTGATCGGTGATTTAGGTGGGTGGGTTCCTGGATTATCTGGGTGAGATTTAGGGCTTCGATCCTGCGGGCTGTTGGTTTTGTGGAGAAAGAGAGCCAGTTTAGGTTGAAATCACCTAGTAGAATAAGTTTGCCATTTGAGGTGGTTGAAGAGATGGAGGAGATGGCTGAGATAAGCGAGTCAGGTGAAGGTTTAGGAGGGGTATATAGAATGCCTATGTAAAGAGGGGTAGATGAGGGGAAGGATAGTTGGGCAACTAAAGATTCATGGGAGGATGGGCTCAATTCTTTGAAAGTAACCATGCACTTAATGGAGTGTCTGATATACAGCGCTACCCCCCGCCTTCCTTGACACGGTCCTGCCAGATCAAGACATAGTTTGGGATGGCAAGTGAGGGGTTGGAGATTTTGGCTGAGAGCCAAGTCTCTGTGATACAAAGAATGTCCGGTTTGTACTGTACTGACCAGACAGAGAGGGCGTCTACTTTGGGGAGAAGGCTCCTGGCGTTTATGTGGAATATGCGGAGACCCTTTGAGAGTGAGTTTGGTGAGAAACTGAGTTGGGGGGCAGGTGATGCTATGGAAACTTTTGTTGCTGTGGGACCTGGGTTAGGATGTATATCACCTGCCAGGAGTAGGAGTAGCAGGGGTAGGGAGAGGTGGGTGTGCTGCTTGTGTCTGATATTTGAGTGCCTTGTGGGTGGAGCACGCAAGTTTAGGCACTAGAGAAAGGCCTCTAGGTTTAGCATGTGTGATTGGAGTAGGGAAGGGTGAATGGTAGGGGAGGGCTGAGGGGGAAAGGAAAGGATTCGATGTGAGGGGGGGAGGAAGAATCGTGGTTTGAATTGAGGTGATGTGCAGGAGAGGGGTGGGGTTTCATAGAGGGTGGTTTGGGGCAGAGGGAGGGTAGGTGAAAGGAGACCGAGATGGGGGGTGGTGATGTCAGAGAGCAAGGAGGATTGAAATGCAAGAGTGCACAACAAGAACCAGAAATGCTGAGAGTGACATGGTCAAAACGTTTTTGGAAATTCAGAGGCCTCTAGTGATGGAGCTCAATAGCTGCGATTTGGGAGGATTTTTTGGAAATTGCAGTGGCCACTACTGGTGGAAATTGATAGCTTGCAGATGGAGAAATGGACTGATTGGTTTTCGATGGTCATGTGTCACTAGCTATATAATACAGTGATGACTAAGGGTAGTGGTGGGGGAGGTGGGGAGCCAGAGCACAGCAACGGTGACGCCTTCTTCTGTTCCGAGCACTGAGCATTAATCTGATTTCAAACACCTAGAGTAAGATAATTTCATGGCTCAGCTGCAATCAGCTTCTCCCTTCCTTCCATTTGGAATACTATGCAAAGGTCACTAAAGCGCTCAACCCTTCCAGGTCCCCTCACCCTCAAAGCACTGATTACAGAATACCTAAAGGAAACCTGCAACTGTTATAGATGACCAGTGCATCCCTATTCATTTGTTGAATCTACCAACTCTCTAGTAACTCACAGCTCTCACCTTCCCTTATCAATGGAGATCCTGCACCTTAAGCATCCTCTTCTCCCAACTCCCCTCACCTACCTCACCCTACCTACCCCCCTGTCTTCTATACCTCCACAGTCTATACCCCTCCTTCACAAGTCCCATACTTGAATAACCAGAGTAATATAACCACCCTAGTCTTAGATTTATTATGTTTGTTGTTTGGTGTGCAGTAACTACCTCTCAAATATGTTAGTCCTAACTGTTAGGCATGTGTTAGCCCTGCATATGTATAGTGTTTGCTTTCTTGTCTTGTACCTACCTGTGATACATTTGTCTATGTCAAGAACCACCTTGAAAATGAGCCTGCTCAATGGTGTTATGCCTGGTTAAATAAAGTTTGATTGATTGATTGATCACATGCTGCACTGAAATTAGAGATAAAATAATCCAGGGCAGAGTCCACATCAGAGGCAGTGTCAGTTTGTGATCAGTCCTGTTGTCATAATAGAGCTTTAAGCAGCTCAAGGTGACCATGAGTCACCACCCTGCTATTAATCATTTTAGTCGGGGGTCTAGGGAATGTATTTGTCCAGGAGCACTGGATTGAGAAATGGTCACTTAAGGTTTTGGGGAGAACCTCTGTATTTGTGATATGATCAAGATTATTGGTAAACACCCAGTCCAGTAGTGTATTAGTCCCTGTCCTGTAGCTTACCTTAGTTGGTTGAACCAGTTGGGAGTAATTTGTGGCAGTTAAGGCATCCTTGTAGGTACTTGCACTGGGAGAGAGCCAGTTTACACTAAAGTCCCCAAGCATTATGACTTCCGAGCCAGGTCCCAAGTTGTTGATACAATCAAGGAGTGTATTTAGCCCTCGTTCTCGCTGCTTGGGTAGTATGTAAACTGAAGCAATGGTCAGCACTTTGCTGTGTGCACCAAGCAAGAGCTTGGTGGCAAGGACTTGTATGTCAATTTCAGTGCTGGGCAAAGCCAGGGCATGACCCATTAATAGTAATAATAATAATAATTTTAATTTATAAGACGCTTTTCAATTGCCAAGGCACTGTACATAAATAACAGTTTAAAACAATAAAAATCATTAAAAAATACAGCTGGATCAAAACAGTCATTTCAGTCAATGTTCTAAAAATGCAGTTTCCCATAAAAAAGTCTTCAAACCTCTCTTGAAGCCCTCCACAGAAGTGCACTCCCGCAACTGATGGGGTAGAGAGTTCCAAAGGGTGGGGGCCACATACGCAAAAGCCTGAGCACCCAAAGATTTCAAATTCACCCCTGAAACCTCTAGCAACCCCTTGTCGGCCAAGCGGAGTGATCGATTAGGGCGATAAGGAACCAGAAGTTCTTTCAGATAGACTGGGCCCAGATAATGTAGAGCTTTGAAAGTCAGCAATCCAACTTCAAAGGTGATCTGACACTGAATTGGCAGCCAGTGCAGTTCACGCAGCACCAGAGTAATAATGATAATAATAATAATTTTATTTATATAGCGCCTTTCGCTATATCAAGGCACTGAACAAATTGATTAAAACTTCAACATTCCATACAAAACATCAAAGACCACAAACATTATAAAATACGTCATAAAAACATAATAAATTACAATAAAATTTCAAACATATTGCAGTACACTTTAACTTTCCAAGAAGGCCATTCTCCACAAATGAGTTTTCAATGTAATGTGACAGAATCTACTAGAACCCATCAAAAGTCAGGTTGCAGTATTCTGCACTAGCTGCAGGAGATGGATTTCGACCCCAGAAAGCCCTAGATAAAGGGAGTTGCAATAATCCAAGCGCGAGGACACGAAGGCATGGACTAACATTGGAAGGTCAACAGACGGAGCAAGATGCCAAATCCTGGCAATGTTCCTAAGATAGTAAAAGGAAGTCTTGATAACTGCTGACACCTGTGAATGCAGTGTCAACCCATCATCGAGAACTACCCCCAGGTTCCCCACCAGTTCAGAGGTCAGGAGAGAAAAACCTTCAAGAAAAATTCCAGAAGACGCACCAGCACCCGACCCCCCTATCTGTCGACCCGGTTCCACAACCAGTACCTCAGTCTTATCAGAGTTTAACCTCAGCCAGCTAGAATTCATCCACTCCTGGATTTCTTTTAGACAGCTATTAAAGACCGAGAGAGCTCCCTCCTGGTCGGGGGGCAAAAGAAAGGTAGAGCTGGGTATCATCTGCGTAACAGTGAAACCTCAGCCCATACCTCCTTACAATGTCTCTGATGGGTAGCATATACAGCGCAAATAACATGGGTGACAGTACTGAACCCTGAGGTACCACACATGACAAAGCCATTGAATCCAAGGAAAAAACCCCAGACACAATTCTTTGTGATCTTCCAGTGAGGAATGATGCGAACCATCTTAAGACAGTTCCAGATATTCCACAAAACTGCCTCAGGCGTTCTATCAACACCATGTGATCTATGATGCAAAAGCTGAAGAAAGGTCAAGGAGAACCAAAATGGAATGACTCTTCTGATCTCTAGCCATCAAGAGATCATTGAGCACCCAAACCAGCGCTGTTTCGGTACTGTGTCTTTTACGAAAACCGTACTGGAGGGGTTCATAGATGTCATGGATGGTCAAATGGTCTTCCAGTTGTGCAGCCACTACTTTCTCAATCACCTTCCCAACAAAGGGAAGGTTAGAGATTGGTCTGTAGTTTTCAAGATAGTCAGGGTCCGCAGTAGCTTTCTTCAAGAGTGGTGCCACCACCGCCTCTTTCAGGGAGCTGGGAAACTCACCAGATTCCAGGGAGCATCTGACTATCTACATAAGGACCGGATCAATGATGTCAATACAACCCAAAATTAGGGAGGTTGGTCCAGGGTCCAAAATACAGCACATAGGGTGCATATGCTGGATGATCCTCATGACATCAATGAACTCCAGCTGACCGAAGGAACTCCAGGAAAACCGAGGCACCGTGATCTCACCCCGGTTCATGGCAACCCCCATAAAGCATGAAGGCAGCAGCTCAGCCCTAACGTCAGCCACCTTATTTACAAAGATCTGAGCAAGCTCATTGCACTCCAATTGCGAAATGACTTTCTGAACATGCAGACAGGCTGGGTTGCACAGTCTGTCCACAGTTTGAAACAGCTGAGCTGGTTGATTCCGAGCAACCGCAATCTCCCTGGACAGGAACTCTGCCTTCTTACGGGTGATTGCAGATTGATAGACCAAATAATGATCCATCAATCTAAGGTGGTCAGCATCGAGGGCAGACTTTCACCAACAACACTTAACCTTCGCCTCTGTCTCTGCATCTCCCTCAAAGTCCCATCATAAGGATTCTTTTAAGTGCAATAATACCCTCCTGGGTGGGCGACATGGGCTATACTGGATTGCCCAGGAGCTGTATGCATAGGAGCCGGGTTTGTAAAAATGTTGGTGGGGGCTCAGGGGTCAGAGGTCAAAGCCCCTAGTGGGGGTCTCAGGGTTAAGCCGTACCACCAGACAACCTCTGTTATTAGTGTAGAGTTCAAGTTACACTATTTGCCCACTTATGGCATGTTTCATGCCACATTGCCCTGTCAGTTATTTTATATTAGTTTATTTGAGTTAAGGGGCTTTGCCCCCATACCCTATGTTTAAAAAAAAAAAAAAAAAGGGAGGCTGTGGGGGGGGGACAAACCCCACCCCGCCACTCAATTAAACTGACAAAACTTCACATACGTAATGCTCTACACCAAGTTAGACTGTCGGTAAATTTTTATTTGTTTATTTGAGTTGGGGGGGGCTTTACCCCAATACCCATATGTTAAAAAAATAAGGGGGGTGGCAGATAGAGCCCACCAACTTATAAACTGACAATCAGCAGCAGGTACACGGGGAAAGAAGGTGCCTAGTGCAGCAAGCACACAACAAAATTACACTGTATTGTCTTAGTCTAATCTTTCTGTGCTGTTTGAATCTCCCTGTGCTTTGAAACACGATAGCCACATTCTCTTGTGTCTTTCACCTGAATGTTAAGCTCCTTGTGATGCAGTTTATGGAAAGTGCCATATGAAACCAAATTTCATTCCATCCTTACTGCATACACCAACAAACACTTTGGAGAAGGACACATTTCAACATTTAGTTTCTTGTTTAATTCGGTGGGAGGGGGGTCTTTGTTTCCCCTACCCATGCCTTCTCAGTTAGATGAATAAGAATATGCACTTACTAAACAAAGCCAGACAAGTTTTAGTTGCCATTGGCAAAATCAACCTAAACACTGTGCATATTTAGTATACTATAGAAAATTATAACAGTCTGCTTGGTACATAAGAGGATATAAATTGTTTTGTCAACAACATTCAAGACTGATCCACACAGTATGCCAAGTATTATGTATGTATCTCAAGTGCATCAAGCCAAAAAATAATTTGATCAACAGCAGCACTCAAGAAGAATGTCAATTTATTTATATTTATTTATTTATTTATTAGCGAGATTTACCAGATAGGCATACTGAGCGGGAAATAAACCGCTCGTTTCCAGATGCGACCTGGGTACATATAACATGCAAAACATAGTAGTGTTTAGAGAAAACATTGGTACAGTAGGCATTGTTACAATAGGATAGATACTTCACTACATAGCATTAATGTGGCTGTTAGGCTGGTTGATATTTTTATGCACACATCCACACAAAGATACAAAAAACTGAAGGGAAAAGGGTACAACACCTACAATATGAGATATTCATTAATCAGTCTTATAAGGATTTGAGAGACGTTTATACCAAGACATTATATTCAATAGCAGCTAGCTACATTCTGACATTTAATTGCAAGTCGGCTTGAGACCCTGAAGCTAACAATCAGTTGCACCAGACACTTGGCTTTAACTACTGTTGCATTTCTGCATTATTATGTGTACCTGTGCCAACTACAGTGCACTTGCATGCAACATACCAAAAAACTGACATTTAATTGCAAGTCGGCTTGAGACCCTGAAGCTAACAATCAGTTGCACCAGACACTTGGCTTTAACTACTGTTGCATTTCTGCATTATTATGTGTACCAGTGCTAACCACAGTGCACCTGCCTGCAGTGTACCCACCAGTACCAAACCATCTGCCAGTAATGTACAGGTACCCCTTCCACTCACCTATTTGTGGAATTCTGTCCACACTACATTAGCTGCATGATGGCATCACTTATACTTAAGCGTACGTACCAGTACCTAACCACCCATATTATACCAGCCTCAGTACACCAACTTGTGACATACCTGCCAAGACTCAACCAGCTGCCAGTAACGTACCATCAAAAATCTAAAAGGAGACCATGCACTCTCATTGGAGGTGCTGCCAGTTCCTTACCTAGGCAAGTAAGCAGAGCAGAAAAAGCTTACAAATGGGCACACACTGTTAGTGCTGAGACATTTTATTTACTCATAACCCAGTGCATAATTGCAACATGTCAACATGGCCTGCAGGACTAAGAAATAGAAACCTCTTGAATACCAACTAGGGACCTTATAGCAATAATATTTAAGCAAACATCAATTTAATAGATACATTATTTAAAATGAGAGGTGATCATTACATCTAAGATGCTTTAAAATGAAATATCTGCACGCAACCACTGACTAAACAAAAACTGAACCTAAATCTGTGAGGGAATTCAAGAATGCATGGGACAGACATAAAGCAATTCTTGTGGGGGGTAGGAAGAAATAGACTGTTGGTTAACTAGGATCTGTGGCCTATCCTGTAGGTAGGGAAATGGGCAGACTAGGTGGGCCAAGCTGTCCTCATCTGCCGTCAAAGTCTATGTTTCTATGTTTCTATAATAGTGTTGGCAATGGCATCTTCCTTACTGTTGGGAACAAAGTAAAAACGGAGAGCCAAGATTTCTTTATTGAGGAAAAGCAAGACAGAGCTACCAGCAGGCAATTAACAGACTGGGGCAGGGGCAGACAAAAACACTAAAGCCAAGCCATAGACTAACCGCAAAGGCAGAGCAGACTTTTTATCTACATTGCAAAACACATCGTTTTGCTGTGTTTACACCATTGCATTGTCATCACCACCACACCTTTCAATAGTGAATATGATCTCTGTTATATTAGGAGGAAGGCAGGAAGCAACTTTGTTGTGAATGAGAAAAAAAATGTCCCTAGCTCATCGCTGGTTCGGTCCTACCTCCCAAGTCCTCCAACTCAGGCTGACCCTGCTCCAAGCTCTAGGCTAGCTCTCCTTTCTTGTCGGCACAACCCTCTCAGCCACTTGCCCTTGCCTCACAGCCTGTCAAGTGCCGACATACAGCCACAGGAGTCCTACCTCCCAAGTCCTCCAACTCAGGCTGACCCTGCTTCAAGCTCTAGGCTAGCTCTCCTTTCTTGTCGGCACGACCCTCTCAGCCACTTGCCCTTGCCTCACAGCCTGTCAAGTGCTGACATACAGCCACAGGAGTCAACTACTCCCTGTCCCACCACAAAGGCACAGCCACATCGATCCGTGAGTCTGTAACTCCTTGGACTGGTCACTCACCACTCTTCTTGCGGATCTTGCCGTCATCACCTCGATACCCGGGCCTCCGCACTTTGCTGGCATCCCAACCCCACTTGCTGGTGCGCCGTGCTGCCAGTTGCCAAATAGGATTGGCCCACTCTCTTTTAGTGCATGCACACTGAATTTTTTTATTTCAAAAAAATAGCACCAAATATAGGCAGGGAGGGGGAGGGGGCTGCACCGCTGCTCACTTGACTTCACAGCTTGGGGGGGGAGGCGCTGCACCACTCGATCTCCTCCAAGCAGCAAGGCAAACAAATTAGGGAAAATAAAAAATTAAAAAAAAGCAAAAACAAACAAAAAATGGTAACAGACGTAATTATTGCTGGGGCTGAGACCGCGTTGCAAAATATTGCTGAGGCTTGGGTCCCACGGGCCCATATAACCTGACGCCTATGACTGTATGTCCCTCCACCTGCAGCTTCAGGCCTCATTAAGCCCTTGGGGTGGTCTGGTATATTCCACCCACGCTGTCATGTATTATTATCAGCTTAACTGCGCATGCCCAAGCACCCACTGGATGCTTGTTTTTGTTGTCCCACCATTATTTCCTTATACTCTGGCAGCTTCTCTCTTTAGTTTATAGAAACTATTGGCTTCTTTTCTGAGGTACAGTTACAGAAATTGGCATGGCCGTTCAGTGTATTTCCAGATATTTAGTGACATTTCTAAATAGATTAATTCCTGTAGTCCTACGGAGGTACTACAGGCAGCCTGGGAATTTTTCTTGAGCTATCCCAGTAGTTTCACAAAATATCTAACAATGTCAATTGCTGCAACTGTACCTTCATTAACATTGACCACATCCTTGTGACACCTGTATGTGTGGAACCCTCCTCAAGAGGGATCTTGTAACTTCATGGTACTGTCCCTAGAATGGGTAGGTGTCCCTGTAGTGCAGACAACAGGAGTGAACTGCCAAGCCTACATTACAAAAGAGCGTAAACCTATCTAAAGTACCTTGAATGTACTCAACACCTTAAAGTACTTCAAAAGAAACATACTGTACTTACAGAACCTGACTCTAATAAATGAGTTTTCATGTCACTGCATAAGTATTTGGGAATGAAAAGATATCTAGTGAGAAATATATGTCAAAATGATGGCTATCATTACAGTCACCAGGAAAGGGAAAACATTCTGTATTTTTAGTGCTTACTGTAGATGCCGGAGATGCAGAAGATTGATAGCAATTACAATCACAAGGAAAGGGGAATCAATGCATTATGTTGTTAAAGGAGATAGGAAATGATTATTTACATAGTTTACTGCCCTTCCATCTTTCTTTCCATGCCAGTTATGTATTCTGATATGCTTCTGATGATTGTTTTATAAATAATCTAGCTTTGGGGTGCCCTTAGATATATATAAAGTTACACTCTCCACACCAGCTACTGCTCTTGATTTTCATATTTCTAAGACATTCTATGACATCAGTAACTCCCATTCCATGCTATTCATCTGAATGGCCTGGAATGGAGTTATTGATATCATAGAATGTTCTGACTGTATGAAAAGAGATGTCAGTGACTGCTGAAGAGAGAGGGGTTCAGGATCATTACAAAGGCAACAAAATTAGATTATTTAAAACACATATCAGAATACTGGGCAGTCACTAAAAGAACAACTAGAGGGCATCTAGAGATGTAAAAACTTTCCTATCACATTTTAAGAGCTAGTATACTGCCTAGAATTAATAGTAACTTTCGTAAGTAGTCGGCTGTCATTTCTTGTACAGTATTTGAATTGTTTTTTATTTCTTTCCTGTTTTGATAATTAGAGCGTTTCCTTTTTTTTATGTAGGTTTTTCTTCCACTGGGGAGTCACAGGTGGGATCTCAGCCCTGTCCCATCCGCCTCTTGTCCGGCATCTGTCTCCCCAGTCTTCTCAGCCCTAGATACTCCACAGACTGCCCCCCCAAGGAGCGGCTGGGAAGGGGAGGGCTGTCCTTTCCCCACACAGAGACTGTCATCCAGATTGTTGGGTTGATCAACCAGGCAATGGTACAAGGATGGCGGTAGGCAGGTAGGGCTTCATGTTCCCATGACAACAATTTTCCATTTTTTCCCTGTGTTCCCCTGCCATGGCATTCATAAGCTACACTATGCAACCACGGCCCTGCCCCACTGTGCCACTCAAGCTGCTAGCACTACCTCTGGGCCGCCACCCAGGGGCATCCAATGGCCGAGTGAACAAACCTCCTGACCTTGGGAGAAGAGAGCTGTCCTCTGGACACTCAGTCCTCTTTCCCCAGCCAATCCCCATAAATTTGAGTTTGTTCCCCACCTTGTGGTGCCGGTGTGGTGAGAGATAAGGTGTTAAGTGCCTCAGCCTCTACACCATTGCACTGGCTTAATCAGAACATTTTCTATCTGACAGTACTAGGTATGATATAGCATACAGCACTCTACCTGAAGGTTGGTAAAGTCAATTCTGTTCATCCCTGTACATGATCAACATTATGGAGTCACTGCCTATGATATCACTGTTAACCAAAAAGAATCCATCTCCTGCTGCTTAACTGGTAAATTTTAATACCTTAGCAATCAGGCAGCAAGGCTTGTGATGTAACAATAAGTGAGGTCACATGCTGATGCTGTGGTGGGAGTAAAAGAACTAAATACACCTGATTACAGGTAACACTCTGCTTTTCATATCAGATCTAATACTATTAGGTAGATAAAAAAACACCTAATGAATACACAGGAAAAAAAGGAATACTTCAGTAATTAAAAGTAAGAAACGGTTAGTTTTTAAAAATGACTAAATTTTGTGCCTGGTATTTTTTTGGTGCTACAGTACTAGCTCTTTAAGTCCCATATATTTAAAATGCTTATGCATTATTTATTTACTTATTTTATTTATTTAGTTTTTGTTAACCGGGCAGGTGCACTAGCCATAAAATGACTATTTTCAGGCACGACCCGGGATATGTAAGATCTTGTACCTCAATAAAGCATTTCAGGTGGAGTGAAAGGTGTTTTAATTTACAAAAGTCTTCCCCAAGTTACATTTTTCTATTCTGTGATCAAGATTTCTGTTGTGGGTTTAATTGTCAATGGTAATTTATTTATTGGTTAATTTGCTTGATTTATAAAATGAAGGCGAGAGTCAAACCTTACAGATAAATAACTTTTTGAGAAAATGGGGCAGTGAAATGTCATATTCTAAATAGGTATTAATATTCTACTGGCATATGAATATGTTCCAACAACACCATGTAAAGTCAAGGACTGGTCAGAGCCAACAGAGCTGCTGCAATAATTTAAAGGGATATTGTTCGCTTAACATTATCAAAGTTATGAGCGTGCAGTGCAAAACTGTGACGTATGCTCATGGAGGATTGACCAACTGAAAACGAGAAACATGATTTATATAATCAAATTAGTATTAAGAAAACAAAAAGCTCCTCCTCCATTGTAAGCATCCAACATGTAGATATGTATAGGTAGTTTGTCAGAAATATGCATTTACCAGACTGGACAAAGCAGCATTCAGAAATAATTCAGGGTTACAACTATTACAAAAAAATATCTAAACACTTCAAACTTCTATAATAGTTTAGTGAACCAATCTGCTCTGCTAGTTAACAAATCCTTAGTCACATACTGCATCACTGGTGTAATATTTTATATACCAAGATCTTCACAATAAGATTAAACAAGCATTTGTCAATGCCGAATGTTGATTGTGTTGGTCTGCTGAGCTCGCTCAGTGGACCTCTGTCACTGGCTCAGTCTGTTTGTCCTGGTGCTGCAGGCTGCTCTTTTGTACAGGGCTGCTGCCTGCATTGGCACCTTGATCTGCCGAGGAAGAAATCTGCAGCTGTCCTGACAGAGCTCCATTGAGGTGGCTCTCTCCCCCTCTCTCACTCACTCATTCTGTTTCTCCTGGCGCTACAGGCTGCCCTTTTGTACTGGGCTTCTGCCTGTGTTGGTGGCTTTTTCTGCCCACAAAGAAATCCACAGCTGTCCCGACACAGCTCCGTCGAGGTCGCTCACTCCACCTGTCTCACTCACTTCTTGTGGTTCTCCCAGCGCTGCAGGCTGCCCTTTTGTACTAGGCTGCTGCCTCTGTTGGAGCCTTTTTCTGCCCACAAAGAAATCTGCAGCAGTCCCGACAAAGCTCCGTTGAGCTTGCTCACTCCCCTTCTCTCACTCGCTCATTCTGTTTCTGTCAGCGCTGCAGGCTGCCCTTGTCTACTGGGCTCCTGCCTGCGTTGCTGCCTTCTTATGCCCACAAAGAAACTTGCAGCAGTTACAATACAGCTCCGCTGAGCTTGCTTACCCCCTCATTCTGGTTTTCCTGTCACTGCAGGGTGCCCTTTTGTACTGTGCCGCGCGTGCATTACTGCCTTTTTCTACCCACAAAAAAATCTGCAGCATTCCCAACTGAGCTCCGTTGAGCTCACTAACTCCCCCTCCCTCATTCGATCATTCTGGGCATCTAATCATGAACAGTGTCCCTGTTAATTTCTTAATCTGTCCTGAACACTGATTTCCCACAGCGACTGCGCTATTCTTCGCCGGAAGTGCAAAAACACATTTCGGCCAGGATGTGAACAATGACAGCTATACGGCTCACAAGGAGGTGTGACAAAATGCCAATGTTGAAAAACTGGCATGAAAATATAGCAAATTCACGAAGTTACGAGCATGCATATCAACTGCACAACGCATGCTCATAAAACAGTCATTTTTTGGATTTTTCCCACCAAATTTGCAACATAGGCTTTTTGAGTGCCCACCTCATGAACACTGGCACTGTCATTTTGTTAATCAACCCCAAAGGGTGATTCCGCACAGTGACCACAAAACCACCTTTCGGGGCTGATTAATGCCATGACAGTTCAAGAATTCATGAGGAGCGGTCCCAAAAACCCCATATTGAAAATTTGGTGAAATAATTCCCAGAAATTCCCGAGATATGCACTACAGTTGAAAAAACCATATTCATTACATTATACAGCTTATCAGCATTTCCTCAGTTTGCGGTTGGTTTTGAAGAGTGCAGACGTATTCCTGGTCCACCGAAGATCGTCATGCCAAGCTCCAGAGGTAAGTATGAGGTGAAGGGGGTGTGGGGAGGCTGGGTGCGCAGTGGGTGGGTGCGGGTTGTGGGAGGGAGTGGGGAGACTATAAAGGACTGTTTCCTTTCTTTCAGGTACAACAAAAACAAGAAAACATAGCAGGACCATTTTCAACATTACAGGGGCATGTGGCATGCTTGGGTGGGCTCCCAGTGTGCCACTGGAGTATGGCTTTGGGGGGACAGCTGTAGCCGATGGGGACTGGGCACCCCCTTTGGCAATCAATAAAAGGGGGGGATTTCTTTTTGCCAATGGGGATTGGGCACCCCCATCAGCAAACAACAAAAGGAGGGGGGGAATTCCTTTCTGCTGATGAGGATTGGGCACCCCATCGGCACACAATTAAATGGGGGGTTATATTATGCCAACGGGGAGTGGGCTCCCCCATCAGCAAATAAACATGGGGGGGTAGATATTGTTTGTGAATATGGTGGCAAGCCACCGCCATGTTCACAAACAATATCAGAGATCCTACATCCCGCCCTGCAATGATGGGTGGCTCCCTCATTGCAGCGGATGGCTGAAGCTGCAATGATGAAGTGGCCCCTGATTGCAGTGGCTGATTTTTTAGAAAGTTGTGGCATGCTGGCTGAACTAGTGTCAGCAGCAGCGTGCCATGGCATTGGGGAAAGTGGGACAAGCCTTTGCAGGCTGTGGGGGCATTGGGCACAACAGTGCCACGACTCCACAACCTGCTTCTGGAGAAAGCTGACACATGTTTCTTGCGCATGCGCGCAATCAACATAAAAATGTTCAGGTAGTGTATAAGAATGCAATGCAAACAGAGCAGAAGAAAACTTTCTATATAGAAAAGGAAGAGAACAAGTGGTGCATCCATGGGAGGATCACTAAAGGATTGTAAAGGGGTTACACTGCAATAGATTCAAAACTCCAGCACCTGCTAGAGCACAAACAATGGGATTACAGCCACCGTGAGCTATAGTAATCACATCTTGCTGCAATTTAATTTTTATGGATCAATTTACAACCCAAGCAATAGATTTAGTAGTAGCAATGATTTTTAAGTATAGTTATTTGGTCAGATAATTGAGTTTGATGTGTAGTATAGCCACAGCGCTTTCTGATGAAGCATTTTAAATTTACCCTGAAAATTATGGTTCCTTAATTTAATCAGCAGAGATACCAACTGTGTGGTGGTTCAGTGATTGAATCATTATTTTATAGACATGTATCTCATATTTAGCTATGACCAAACAGATCCGCAGTGCAGAATATCATTAGTCCTATACAACTGAGTAAACTAATGAATCAAACCAAATTGAAACAATTGATTGCATGTTTGACATGAACCATCTTAGCTGGCTTTTCAGTTTTAAAATATATGGATTTGTGGTTTACAATCTCTGCAGACAATTAATTGAGAATACCATTCCCTTTATGTATTAGTAATTAGGTGACAACATAAATAATAATAATACTTCAAAAGGAAGTGGCATAATTTTCATCTCTTAAATAGTCCATAGCTGCCATTTTAACGAAAAAAAAAAAACAGAAACAAAATAGCAATTGTTAATAACTGTGATTAAACCTTGGGTAAAAATATTAACAGTTCATATAAATACTGAAGCAACAACCTGAAAAAACTCAGAAACAGAATCTTAGTTTAGTATACCGATTGAGACAACATTAACAAGGTAGAAGATTAGATACATTACTAATCATATGAGTACATTAAAATGCAATACTTGTTAATGCTAGAGATCATCCATACTGAAAGTAGAGGTTGCTGAGGATAAACTTATCTCAGTAGATACTCCATAATGATTTTAATGGCTTGTATATATATATATTAGTTCATACAATGAAGTAAAATAACTAACATTTTGAGCTTTCAGCAGAGGATCTGCAGTTGTCAAGAAACTTGTTCTGTTAAGCATGTGCCTATGCCCTCCATCACTAGTGATTTATTTTTCTGGAAACATACACATCTTGTCTTCCAGCACATTGTAAATATTTTCTTTACATGAGTTTTTAGTTCTAAGTTACAGTATGTCTTCTCTTGTGTGCATCTGTTTTGTGATCTGACCTCAGATGACCGAAGTCTGTTCTTAACAACTGGTAGTATTTTCTGGAAGTGATAGACAATTTAGCCAGAGGTTTTGGATGACCTGAGAGAAGAGGAGTGCTGTTATGCAGAGAAACAACAGGCTAACTTTGCTCTTCAGGTTGGGGGGTAGGTGCTGTTCCTCAGAAAAGTGTGTGGGAACTGACACTGCTTCAGCATTTTGTGTATTGAAACTAGAATGAGCTGGCAAAGGCCAAAACTTGTGAATAAAATCCCAAGCCCCTTCAATAGTCTGAAAGCAATGATATGCCCCTCCCTGTTGATCTTCGAAATTGCAGGTTGTTTAATGAAGTACTGTACATTAAGTTTTTGTAAAACAGACCTCACAGGTGGAACGTTTTTTCTGCTTTTCTACAACCTCTGAGGAAAAATCTTGAAAATTAATATTATGTACTTTCCGTAAGTTAGGGACCTTTCTTTCTCTGATCACCTTAAGAATTTCTTCTTTGACAGTGAACCTCAAAAAGTTTGCAATGATGGGTTGTTTTTTCTTTTTTTCTTACCATGTTTGGACTTGGGAGAGAGGGCTCTAGGTGCTCTTTCAATTTGCAGAGGACACGGCCATTGGTAATTAAGCAATGCTGGAATAAATGATTGCAAAAAGGAAATCATAGCTATCCATTCTAAATCTTCTGGTACCCCACCACTCTTCAATTATTCTTCCTGCAGTGATTTTCTATGCCATCAATTTTAAGAGAGTGATTTTTAATATAATTAGAGTAAAGATATGCTCTGTCTTCTAATTTTATTATGGATTCTTCCAGGAAAGCCTGTCTTTGTTTAAAGGAATCCATACCTGGAGAAATATCAACTAATGTTTCATTTGTATAAGCATCCTTTAGTTTGAAGTTTACTATGTCGACTTTAGTTGACATAAGCATTACCTTAATGGAATTCATGTCAGTTTTACATGAGGATTTCTCCAGGGACTCAGATATTTGACCACCATTGCTATTACTGTGTAAAGGGGATTATTTGCTACTCTCGGGCACCATTCTTGCGGTGGACTAACGAAACTTAAAATATCTATATCTTTGCCAAAACTCAACAAAATTACATTGTTCTTTAACAATTTGTATAAAAGTATAACAAAAGTAAACACAATGAAACACTGTCACCTCATGTTTTAAAAAGTAACATTTCTAAAATTCGTCAGGTTAACTCTCTGAACCAGAGAAGATGCTTCACAACATTATGGACAAACTGACCCATTCACCAAATCATATATTCATTTTTTTTTTTTGCTTTAAACTGCCTTCAGAAAATGCAGTACTACTGAGTCAACATTTCACTTTGCTAACCCATTGCTTCTTTGGGGAAATATACTGTATGGTGCTATATTTTGATGCCTTCATTAATAATGTTCCTTAAAACAACTTTATGCATACATTTCATCAACATGAAGACTTCTGATATTAATAATTTGTAGCTTTTAAAAATGGTGCATAATATTCTCCATAGGGATGCATACTAACACAACTATGAGGAGAGGCTAAACCAAGGTACTTTGAAATGTACGATTAAAAACAAAGATATCTGAAAAGCAAAGCTCTCTTGTTTTTGTCCACAATTGCGGACTTGATGTGGGGAGACAAAATAGTGCCCCCCCGAGGAGGGAGGGGGGTTGTGTGTCCATGGAAGGGGGCAGTGGAGAACCTATGCTACAGTATTGACTACAGCACTGTGGATGCTTAACCACAGTATGCTGGAAACTGATAGCAAAGCAATCCAGTCATACCCTTTCAGAGTCACTTTTATCTTTCCTAGCAATAGGTCTGCAGCGCTCTGCCCATGCAATTTTAAAAAAGGTCCAACTATGTGATTTGGAATTTGGACACATATGTACATAATTCACTTCTCCCTGATTTCCATTACAAACATGACTATCACTTATGCTCATATATAAACACATCCAACAAGGCACATAAAATAAAACAAAATTGAAGTAATAAATAGTAAATGCTGTTTTCTCTCATGATCTCCTAACTACACACATAAACACATGTATAAAAAATAAACTATTTATCATTTTATTTTGGGTGTTTCTTTGAGAACCCCGAGAAAGACCCTTCAAATCTTACACAGCTTCACATGGAATCCATACTGCTAACCCTACCAGAGATACAATTTAGGCTGTGGCTCCATGTGAAGCCTGTGCATATCTACAGTATGTAAGGGTATTTCAATGGAATACTGTAGAATTCTGAATTTATATATTCCACATTTGAATGTGTGTGGGGAAGGGAGAATTATTTTAGAAGAATACTCCAGCAATAAGACATGGCAGAGTGTGCATTGTGATGGAAGAACAAAACACTTCAAGAGTGCTGTGAGGTAAGAGGCAGCACTGAGTGCCTTAAACCACCCGGGAAGGGATGTAATTCAATACAAAGCATGCCCTGGAGTATCTTATTGTGATTATAAAATGGGTCTTAGGTTTGCTTTTTTGGGGGAGGGCAAAAAATGCACAGAAATAGAAAGGTTCATCCACCCCATCAAACTAGTTCAAGCATATCCCAGCATAGTCATGCATCTCAGTTTCAAATAAAATGCATAGCTATATACATTGTTTTTTAAGTCTGTATAGTGAGAGCTATACAACATATTGTTAAGAAGAGGGGAAGGTGCAACAAGAACAGAATCTGACATGTACTGTATTACCTTCTATTTCCACAGTGGAATATCCTCACATTATTGTCATGTATGAGATCCCTGATCTGCTGTTTCTGCCTGTGCCTCCCGTACCCCTTCTCTTCTTCCTTCCAGATCTATTTTATGAATACATGGTTGTGGTACTTTTTTCTGGTTTCTGTGCCACCTCAGCCGCTGGATGAATGCTGCCAACTTCCTACAAAACACAGCAGGAGCAAGTGTCAGTGACTGACAAACAATTCTATTATCAACTAATGTAGATAATACGTAGTAGAAACTTTATTTTACCTTCATATGAACTAAGCGTACAGAAAATGATCAAGATAATGAGACAACACAGACAGTCATGCTGATAAAAACTGAAATTTACTTAAGTATTCAGAGAGTTGCAATGTAAACTGAAACCTGATCTTTAATTTGGATTAATCCACTATTGCCTCTAGCTGTTACTCATGGTAACAACAATAAAAAAAATGCACTACCTAGTTCAGTCAGTTCAAGCTGTGGGTGCAGCATGGTTTAGGCATATCTCTCAAATGTTTTCACTCAAAATGAGGGACAATAAGGGACAGTGTCACCCTTAATGATGGGCATGTCCTCAAACATGGAGATACAAGCTCAGAAAATTGTGGAATACTGTGGAACCCATTGAGTTTACTAGTGCAAAGATTATTTTTGATTTAGAGTCTTAGAATATTATGAATTTTATGCTTTAAAGAGTGCATTTAAAGCTCATTATCTGTGTGGGCAGCTCCATTTACATGAGAAATGGATGATGGACACAGTCATTTTGAGAGATAAAATGAGGTACACCCCTCATAGTCAGGGATATGGATCAGTCTGATCACTAAGAAACTTTAGCACTCACTTTATAACAAAGGTTGGTTAAATAAAACTGTAATTGCAGCATGTCAGATCCCTGTCAAGGAACTGTACCAGATCAAGACCATAATACAAGTAATTTCTTTGCTTTGCATTAGAAAAAATTAAATAGAAACACATAAATACATATACACTGTCGTCAGATAAGCACCTATGGCCCACCAAGTCTTCCCACTTCAGCTTGTAAGTTCCCATTATGTTTTTCGAGAAGTCTGTTGCCCCTTACCTCTGACCTCCAGAATTCCCTTATATCTATCCCATGTATTCTTCAATCCAGTGATTGTGAACACACAGTAGAAGCAGGATAGAAATTCAGTTTAACCTGTTGCAACCATGTTATTTCCTGATACATGAACATACAAATTTACAAAAATGCCAGCAGATACAGGCCATGTGGTTTATCGAGTCTGCTTGAGTGCACATCTCCCAGTCTAATCTACTGCAGCTGCCCCTCACACCCCTTGCCAGTCCATCTCATTTATTTCTCCTTTCTGATGACTCCCCCTCCCTATATTTCCCCCACTTTTACCTGTCTCACCCCCTCTTAAAGCTGAACACAGATTAAAATGATATCACTTCCTCTGGCAGTGTGTTCTACCAAGCTATCACCCTTTCTGTGAAGTAGTGCCTCATCATTTCCCTGGTAAATCTTCCACCCTTAAGTTTCAGACTGTGTCCCCTTGTGCCCCCCTTAATCTAAATATGCTCTTAGTACTAACCCTTTTCATGCCCTTTAAGTATTTGGAGGTCTCAATCATATCCCCGCTCTCCCTTCTATATTCCAGGGAATACATGTTGAGCTCCTCCAGTCTTTCCTCATACGGTTTGTCTCCCAGTCAAAGGATCATCTTTGTCACCCTATGTTGGACCCCCTCCAGTAGTTTGACATCCCACTTTAAATTGGGGCACCATACTGCACATAGTACTCCAAGTGATATGTCAGGAATCTTGCATTTACACTTAGAGTTACTGCAGTTTGTTCAGGGCCAAAGTAAATAAATAGCTCCGATGTGATTTGTACCTGAACTTAGTGGTTCCCAAGCCTGTGATCTAACCACTAAACCCCAAATGACCCCAATGCTATTCTTCTGTCAAATTTTAGGGCTGCTTAGTGAAGTTTAAAGCAGACAGTAGTGGAAATGTCAGGGAACACAGAAGAATTCTGTGCCAGAAATTAAATTAAAAGACTGACTTAGTTCCAGAAATATATATATATATATATATATAAATAATGCACATGCCTAAAGTCATAAAACTGACTAAATAAAGTGTTCAGCTAAAACACACTTTTAAAGAATACTCATATCCACAGACCCTGGTAATTTATGTTCAAAACTACATCAAAAGTGATGAGTTCCTTCATTGATTTATATTCATTTACTACACTGAAATCAGACTTATTAGCAGTGCGCTATGCATGACTAAAACCATAACAGGTGAACTTTGCTGTTTAATCCCTCTAAGGGAAAAAGTCAGTGGGTTGCAACCACAGCACAGCTGTAATACAATGCTCTAGTTTGCATAGGAAGCTATACCTTTGGATGCCAGTTGCTTCACCCCCACCCCATCCCATTTCAGGTAATTTCCACATGGGAAGTGAATCCATACCCCATAAGTTTTTCCCTGTTGTCCAGTAAATCTGGGAGTTTTATATTGCAGTAGTACTAATATATTACAACTAAGCCCCACATTAGCACATTGGTAGCTGAGTTTCAATGCAAAAAAAGTACAAAATTATGCACTTGGGGCACAGAAACCCATGGCTATGTACCACTTGGATGAGGAAGTACTGGCAACCAAGAACAGGAAAGGGACCTGGGGATAATCATTTCTGATGACCTGAAGCCAAAGTAGCCAAGCAGTGTGATAAGGCAGTTAGGAAGATTAGCAGGATGCTAACTGCATAGGAAGGGTATCACAAGTAAGTAGAAAGAGGTAATATTACTCATGTACAAATCACTTGTAAGACCCCACCTAGTGTATTGTGTCCAGTTCTGGAGGCCCCACCTCCAGAAGGACATTGATAAAGTAGAGTTGGTACAGAAGAGGGCTACCAAATTGGTGCAGGGCCTGCAACAAAAACCCTACAAGAAGAGACTCAAGGAACTAAATATGTACCCTCTGAAGGAGAGGAGAGAAAGGGGAGAATATGACAGAAACATTCAAATACCTAACATGTATTAATAAGGTACAGGAAGATAGAATTTTCCATGGAAAAAGATGTTTGTTTATAAGGGGTCATGCAATCAGGTTGGGGGGGTTGGGATCAGAGGAAATGTGAGAAAATACTTCTTCACAGAGAAGGTGGTAGATGCCTAGAACAGCCTTCCAGTGAAGGTGGTTAGTGGCAAAATGGTGACAGGATTGAATCATGCATGGGACAGATAAAAGAGGACCTCGGTAGTAAGGCAGGAGGAGATAACTAGAGATCAAGTAAGGTCTGTAGTGGCACATTAGGCAGGGAAAACTAGGCATACTAGGTGGGCAAGAGGTCCTTATCTGCTGGCAACTCCTATGTTTCTATTATTCTATATCCCCTATCAGGCTAATGCATTCGCTGCTGTATTAGCTCTGATCAAATCTTGTTTAATTTAACTGTTAAACCCTCTACAGTATTTTTTGCTCTGACCCACATTAAATCCTTTACTCACCTTTTCTCTTCCTTCTTTATAGTACGTCCTCCCCTTACCAATTTTTTTTTCTATCTGTCCTGCATTCAGTAGATGGATGGTGTTCCATGGACGGAATACAAAAATCTAATTCTCTGCTCTGTCCTACAGCAGAATGTCCACTACCACACTCACAAAATGTCCTCAGATGGAGCCAGGGATTCTAATTTATCTGTTGCAGGTTAAACACAGATTTCTCTGTTTAACAGGTAAGAATGGGACACAGATTGTTAATGGTTAGCAAAGAAACACCAGAAATTAAAACTGCAGTTACTCTACTGCTTCATTTGTTATTTGTGTATGTGCACTTTAGAAGAGGATGATGAGGACAGGTAACATTTAATGGATGATGAGGACAGGTAACATTTAATTATTGGGTTTTTATTTAATGGCAATTTTATTGTGACGGCCTAGCTGAACATTTTAGTTGTTAATGGTGCCACCATATGTATGCTGACGATCAGGGATTTGTGGTTGGAAATAGTTTTAGTGTGAAGAGTCAACTGCATCTCTATCCATTGCTGTTGTGCTGAAACAACAGCACAGGTAAAGATGGCCCTCAGCCAGTTAGGATTCATGATTTTGAAACCATTTATAATGCAGCATACTGAATTCTTATATTCCATGGTAAACACACACACCTTCTATTGACTATGTAGAAAGACAGATGACTGAAAGACAGAAACCATCTATGAATGAACTGTTTGACATTTGCTAAGCAATATTTTATGTCTTTTATCTCTACAGATTTTTTTCTATTTGCTTAACCCATTTTCTAAGTTCAATAAGACACTTCTTGGTGTGGGATATTGGGGGATACCTACACTTCCGGGTGTATAAGACCCTCCATCTGTGGTTTTGAGCTGCACTACACCCCTTGGCATGAGGGCATTCCTCAACACCCCACACTCTGGTGTGTCACATTGCGTACTTATTCACTAAAGCATTTGGAATAAATATAAAATAATTATAATTTTAACCATTTATATTAATTTTAGATAGGCACAAATGAACTCTTAACCAATGGGAACGTAAACAATGCCTGGTGACATCACAATGTTCACTGCTGCAAACAAAACAGTGTAATCAAGCATAATCAGTTAAAGCAGCAGTATTTCTTCAGGGAAAAAAAGTCATTTTTTTAATAATAATGGACTTGTGGCAAACAACGTCTATATATTAATTCTCTTTCCATCGTATTTCATTCCTGAACTGAGATGTCATGTTTTGAAGTTTTTGAAAGTCTTTGCTCTCTGACCATGCACACTATTAATAATTTAAACATTTTAGTTGGCATTGCAATCTTTAAGACGGGATATGTGTGTTCGCACCCTCCAAGTGCATCCACAGTATAAATCCCATGCGTAATGTCAAAAAGTAACCTCAAGGGAGAGCTTTAAAAAAAATTGCTAGTAGTGGCCATCTTTAGTGACTTGAGTTATTAATTTTTAAATCAGTAAAAAAGGTGCTTCCAAACTGAGGAAACACTAGCACGAACAGTAAAAGAAGGTGACAAGACTTTCTATAGATACATTAGTGAAAGGAGAAAGTCCAGAGGGGGTATTGCTAAGCTCAATGGAGAAAAGGGGACATGTGAGGAGGAGGACCCTGTAAAAGCATCTATCCTAAATAGATACTTTTGCTCAGCATTTACTGAAGAGAAGGTAGGGCAGGGCCCACAGCTCAGCACCATGGACACAGGGGGAGGGAGGTGAGCACTACTCCCTTCACAAAAGAAAGGGTCCTACAAGAGCTGGCTAAGCTCAGGGTGGATAAGGCAATGGGACCTGATGGCATACATCCCAGGGTACTTAACGAGCTAAGGGTGGAACTAGCAGAGCCATTAGCAGAACTGTTTAGTGAGTCTCTGAGCACAGGAGAGGTCCCAGAAGACTGGAGAAGGGCTCATGTGATCCCGCTCCACAAAAGTGGTAGCAGGGAGGAGGCGGGGAACTACAGACCAGTCAGTCTTACCTCAGTAGTGGGCAAGATTATGGAGGCACTCCTTAAGGAAAGGATAGTGCAACACCTGGAATCCATAAGGGCACAGGATCCAAGACAGCATGGGTTTACAAAAGGAAGGTCCTGTCAAACTAATCTCATAGATTTCTTTGACTGGCTAACCAGAGTGGTGGACCAAGGGGAAGCAGCTGATGTCGTCTACCTTGACTTCAGTAAAGCTTTCGATACTGTTCCACATAGAAGATTGATAAATAAGCTGGGTAGGCTTGGGGTGGGTCAGAAGTTAGTCAACTGGGTGGCAAACTGGTTGACGGGCAGAAAACAGAGAGTGGTGGTAAATGGTATACAGTCAGAAGAGATGCAAGTCACAAGTGGAGTACCTCAGGGATCAGTCCAGGGGCCAGTCCTCTTCAATATCTTCATTAGTGACCTTGCAGATGGACTAGAGGGTAAGGCTTGTCTGTTTGCAGATGACACCAAGATCTGCAACAGAGTAGATGATCCAGGTGGGGTAGGCAGAATGAGAAGAGATTTGTATAAACTAGCAAAATGGTCAGAAGAGTGGCAACTGGGATTTAATGCAAAGAAGTGCAAGATCATGCACATAGGGAAGAGAAACCCTGAAGCCACCTATAGGCTGGAAGGGAAGTTGCTGGCAGTCACAAAGGAAGAAAGAGACTTGGGCATCATCATCACTGAGGACCTGAAATCATCCAAGCAGACCTCTAAAGCAGTAGGTAAGGCTAGGGGGATGTTAGGGTGTATAAGTAAGGGTATCACAAGTCATAAGAGAGAGGTAATAATCCCCCTTTACAAGACACTGGTTAGGCCCCATCTGGAGTACTGCATGCAGTACTGGAGACCACACCTTCACAAGGACATTAACCAAATTGAGGCAGTCCAGAGAAGGGCAACCAAAATGGTGCAGGAACTGCGTCAGAAGGCATATGAGGACAGATTAACCAAGCTCAATATGTATACCCTTGAGCAAAGGAGGGAGAGAGGTGATATGATCGAGACATTCAAATACCTTAAGGGCATTAACAAGATGAAAGAGTCTAACATGTTTAAATATAAGAAAAATAGCAGGACAAGAGGACACAGCATGAAATTAGAGGGAGGCCGATTAAGGGGGAATGTGAGGAAATACTTTTTCACAGAAAGGGTGGTGGATGCATGGAACGGCCTACCTCAGGAAGTGGTAGCTATGAATACAGTGCAGGGCTTCAAACAGGCATGGGATAGGCATAAGGGAGCAATACAGATAAGTATGAATAGATAGACCACTGACAGAGCAAAGGCCGATGGCACATTTATAAGATAGAAAAAAAATGGTCAGACTGGATGGGCCTTGCGGTCCTTATCTGCCATCAACTTCTATGTTTCTATGTTCCAAACTATCACAGAAAAAGTATACACTGCTGATGAATAGAACCAAGGCAGAAAATTATTGAGGCTAGAAACTATATGATGGAATTTTCTTCCAACCAACAAATACTTCCACTTCACATTTTCATAAAAAGAACTAATTTGAAAGCCATTTAAAAATGCATTTTATACTTTGAACCCAAAAATGGCCAGTTTTGAAATTTGCCACGAATCATCAATTGTGACTGTGCATGACATGCATAACCCACTTGTGGCTGTGTCACTCAAGAGCTACTGTCCTGCTCCCTTACTCATGAAGATAAGTGACGTATTCTGAGTCTGACCATTGTATACTGTATTTATATTTTCTATGTCAGTTGTTCTAACATCATGTAGTGTTTTATCATGGATTTTAATGTAAAGCCCTCCAAAACATCGGAAAGTTGTCCTACTTAAAATAAAGTCCCATGCCCTGGCCTTGTATACCTAACACATTTTACCAGAGATTTATATACAGTATCAGATTGTAATTTTAACTGATAAAGCCTAGCACTGCACTATTTTTCTGTGGTGATATAAACATCTTAAGAGATAAGAATAAAGATAATCAAAAAGGAGTTCTTTTTCTTTTAAGGTTGTTTCCTGTTTCCTATTTCCAAAGAAATATAAGACCATCGAATACTAATGATAGATAAATACTTATAAGGGATTTTTTTTAAAAGGGTTGAATGTGGACACAAGCACATGTGACATCTGGATCCACCCACTTGTGTCCAAGTACAACTGCTGCTTTTTTTCAGAAACTGCATTCATTTACAACAAAAATGCATGACTTGCAGCAGAAAATGGATAAAATTGAGAGCTGCATCCAGTTTGAATGCAATT
Source organism: Neoceratodus forsteri (assembly GCA_016271365.2). Taxonomy (NCBI): domain Eukaryota; kingdom Metazoa; phylum Chordata; order Ceratodontiformes; family Ceratodontidae; genus Neoceratodus; species Neoceratodus forsteri. The sequence goes on along the minus strand of CM028133.1, from coordinate 741,067,420 downwards.
GTCTTCAGTTTGGATCCATTGCATCTGTTTTTGGACACAAACTGTGGTCTCTGTTAGGTCATCTAATAGGTGTGATCTAATAGTATAGCAGCAGATACATCTTATGCAGATCCTTTCAAAAACCCTGCATCTATGTCTACCAACCCTGAAACCCTATGGTGTATTGATTGTTACAATTTCCATTAAAGGGATTTATTTCCACTGTGTTTTGAACTCAGTTATAGTCTAAGTATAGACAACATTGTTGGTGGTAGATTATTCAGCCCATCTACCACCCACTTTGCTTAAAAACACTACTGAATGTCTTTTTAAATCCTACTCTATTTAAGCTTGATATTGTGCACCTGGTGGATCAACTGTCCTGAACTTGAGCAACTCAGTGGAGTACGCCTTCTTGTACAAACGTATCTTACTAAAGTTTCTGTTATAATCCTCTGTCTTCTATGCCCCTGAAAGTACATATTGAGACTCTGCTATCTGTCCTCATTGGAACTTCCCTATTACCACTGGAACATTTTGGTTGCCTTTCGAGCTATGGTTTTTAACATATCTCTGCCCTTCCTCACACGAAAGTTCCAGAACAGCACACAATGCTCGAGGTGTCGTCAAACCAGTGAAATCTACAGTGGCAGTATTACCTCCCTTAAGAGACTAGTGAGGTCCCCATGTTAAGATCCTCTTTGTCTTCCCATATGCACTACTGCATTGGGAAAAATTTTTGTACTATTGCAGGAAGAAGTTTTTTGACTATTGCTTACTATCAGTCGTTTTATTATTTGAGAGCTTCATCCTTTTACAATTGATGCAATAATCTGAATGTGGATTTTTGTTACTGGTGATCATAACTTCACATTTCTTAGCAATGAATTTCAGTTGCCAAATACAAGACCACTTCTCCAGCCTCTCTATATACATTTTCATGTTGTTAAATAAGGGGAAGGTGCTGCTGGTGGGAGACTTCAATGTGCCAGATGTAGACTGGAGCATCCCAGCTGCAGCCATAGCTAGGAGCAGGAACATCCTGGACTCCCTGCATGAGGCATTCCTAAAGCAACAGTTTCAATTTAATTCCACTTTATTAGTATAGTGCTTTTCTCATTATGACTCAGTGCACTTTACATCACATATAAAACAGTCAAAAACAATACATAACACACACTACATTTAAAATCCTTATTTACACCAATAAAATTTGACTTGTCTAAACAGAAGAGTTTTTAATTACCTGTTAAATTGTTCCACAGTCTCACTTTCTATAATGTGATGGGGTAGAGAATTTCAAAGGGTAGGGGCAGCATGTGCAAAGGAGCAGGTACCAGATTTTTGTAGATGGACCCATGGAATATCCAGCAATCTCTTGTCAGAGGAGCAGAGGGGGGTGAGCGGGGTGGTTGAGTAATGCCTATAGGTCAGCAAACTGACCTTGAAGGTGATCCACCACCTAACCATCAGCCAGTGCAGATAGCAGAGCACAGGTATAATATGACAAGATCTAGGTAGGCCAGTCAACAACCTGGCTGCCACATTCTGCACTAGCTGTCGGCAGTGAAGATCTGCCCCTGACAGCCCTAGGTATAGTGCATTACAGTAATCATGGCAAGAAGTCACAAACGCATGTTCCAGTGCTGGCATATCACCAGGGAGTAATTAGATGTTTAATCCTGGCAATGTTCCTCAGATGGTTAAATAAGGTTTGATTCGCAGCTGACACTTGTCCTTTAAGCATCAAACTACAACCCAAAACAACGCCAAGATTTCTACTTGATCAGAGGTGAGCAGCTGGGAGTCTCCAAGCAGTAGCCAGGAGAACTGACCAGATTGCCCCCTCACCCCATGGTGACCAGGTTCCAGCACCAGTACCTCAGTCTTGTCTGGATTTAATTTCAACCAATTGGACCTTATCCAGCCTTGGATCTTAGTAAGGCAGCTGTTAAACACTGAAACTAGTTCCTGTTGTATGGGCAAAAAAGAGAGGTATAGCTGAGTATCATTTGCATAACAGTGAAAACTGAGCCCATGCCATCTTATAATGTCCTCTAGAGGTAGCATATACATGAGAAATAGCAAGGGGGACAAGACTGGGCCCCAAGGAACCCCACATGGCAGGAGAAGAGGTGCCAAAGAAAAAATCTCCAACACCACCCTCTGTGACATGCCCATGAGGAAAGATTTAAACCAGCTGAGGACTGTACCCACCAGTCCACAGCAGACCTGCAAGTGCTTGATCAGAACCCCATGGTCCACAGTGTTTAATGCTGCTGAGAGTTTGAGGAAGATCAAGATGGCACAACTCCACCAATCCCTTGCCACCAGACACAGTCTTGGTGCTATGCCTTTTTCTGAAACCTGACTGAAGAGGATCCTAGATGTTGTGAGCTGTTAAATGGGTTTCCAGTTGAGTGGCTACCACCTTCTCAATAAACTTCCCCACAAAGGGTAGGTTAGAGACAGGTCTGGAGTTAACTAGGCAGTCCGGGTCTAGCGAATGTTTTTTCAGTACTGGTCTTACAACTGCCTCCTTCAGGGACTCTGGAAAGACCCCTGTCACTAGAGACCCCTGGATTATCCTGGCTAGGATCAGTCCAATGACATCAGTGCACCCAAATAAGAGGTGAGTTTGTCCAGGATCCAAACTACAGCATGTTGGTCGTAACCCCTTGATGACCTTCACAACATCCATGACAGCCAACTGGTCAAAGTCAGACAAGAAAGACCAATTGCCAGCTATCTCAAGCCCATCACTGCAAAACCCACTAGAGGGCACTGACTGGATTTCTGACCTGATGGTGGCAATCTTATCGGCAAAGTACAGAACAAATTTGTCACATCTAGATTGTGAAAAAGCTCCTCCAGACTGAAGACAGGCTGGATTGCACAACCTAGCAACAGTGCAGGAGAGCTGAGCTGGTTTGTTAGTTTCCGCAGCAATCTCCTTGGACAGAAACTCTGCCTTCTTGCAGGAGATTGCTGATTGATAGTCTCTGTAATGGGCAATCAATATAAGTTTGTCCCCATCCTCACTGGTCTTCAGCCAGCACCACTCCAACCTTTGACCCCTCCTCCCCGACAGTCACATTAAACCAAGGAGACTTCTGGTGCAAGGTGAGGGGTCGAACACTGAGAGATGTGATAAAGTCGAGGGCCTCAGTAATAACCTTAATATAGATCAACACCAATTCCATTAGCTCCACACATGCACTTAAGTCTGATAGGTCCAGCACTACCATCAGACTTTGTGGGGACACTCCCCTTAAAGGGAAGTACTGGACCATCTCTGCAGGAGAAGTTCTATTGGGGGGGGCCTCGAATGAAAACCTAACAGTATGGTAGTCTGGCCACATGACAGGTTCCATCATGTGATCAAAAACCTCTATTCCCAGCCAGAAGACAAGGTTCAATGAATGACTGTGAATATTAGTTGCAGAGGAAACAACCTGTGACAGGCTCAATGAACATGTAAGTTGGAGAAAGTCTTGGCCAAACTGCAAGAGTACTTCGTCGACCCAGGCATTGAAGTTCCCCCAAATAACCCATCTGGGAGAATCCAACACCAGCTCAGTGATGAAGTCTGTGACTTCCTACAGGAATTCCTTCCCATCCCCCAGAGGTCAGTTGATGAAAAGGATCCTGTAGACCTATGCCTGCAAACCCTTGAATGGCTACACATTCAAAGGATCTTGTAATTCCAACTGGGATGATAGTGAGGTTCAAATCTGACTTAAAACATCTAGCCTCTCCCCCTTCCCTACTATTCACTCTTGGGCAGTGTACTAAGAAGTTGTTATCCCTCTGTACAGACAGTTGGTGAGACCCCATCTGGAGTACTGCATGCAGTTCTGGAGACCCCATCTCTGCAAAGATACAGAGTGGATGCTGTCCAGAGAAGGACAACCAAAATGGTGCAGGGTCTGCACCAGAAGACATATGAAGAGAGAATAAAGGAGCTTAATATGTATACCCTCGAAGAAAGGAGGGAGACAGAGGACATGATAGAAGCTTTCAAGTACCTCAAGGGAATCAACAAAGTCAAAGAGGGTAGCATCCTTCAGAAAAAGAGATGTGTAAGAACAAGAGGCACAATTTGAAGATAGAGAGGGGACAGCTCAGAGGTAATGTGAGGAAGTATTTTTTTCATGGAAAGGGTTGTGGATTCATGGAACAGCCTTCCTACGGAGGGCATGGAGTCAAAAACAGTGGGGAAATTCAAGAATGTATGGGACAGACATAAGGTAATTCTAGTGGGGGATAGAAGGTAGTAGTCTGTTGGTTAACTAGAATCTGCAGCTTATCCATCAGGTAGGGAAATGGGCAGACTAGGAGAGCTAAGGGGTCCTTATCTGCCATAAAATTCTATGTTTCTATATTTCTATGAACCACCTATTACCGGGGTGTAACTGCCGATTCTAACACGGGGCTGGCACTTTCATCCTGCCAGATCTCGGTGATGCAAGCCAGATCTGATGTTGCCACAAGATCAGCAATAATTGCAGTCTTGTTCTTACTATATCTGGCAGGAGGTATAAGAAGACACAGAAAGAGGAAGATATGGAGGTGTATCTGGAGAAACAGAGGGAGGCATTGAAATCACTTGGGAGCATAAAGGAGCAAATAGATGAGAAAATACACCAGGAAGTAAAGAACAGGGACATTTCTTAGATATGTCAGTGAAAAGATAAAGACCAGGGGAGGAACTGTAAGACTAAGAAGGGAAAATGATTTTGTGTGGAGGGGGACCAAGTATAGTATCAATATTCTACGTCTTAGTACAAACACAAAACCAGGCACTCACCACCACAAATAAAGCTGTCCACCATGAGGGGAATGAAATTTAAAACATGATTTTATTGCACCTAAGGTGGTGGACAGCTTTATTTATGATGTTGAGTGTCTGGTTTTGTGTTTGTACTTTGTAGTTTTCCATGGCACTGCATCCTTGTGCGAGCTCCTTTTTGTTTGCAATTCTACATCTTAACAGCGTATTAAACAACTTTAACTCAAATCATAGCAATTAATAGCAATAACAAGCAGTAACTAATCATAAACCATTCACACTCACACCAATATTACATATATTCACTCACTTCCACTCACATATATTACTCACACTCACTCACTACCACTAGTTAGTAAGCCCGCACATGAGGGCACAATACTGTACCTTGTATTAACTAACAGGGGCACTGTTGCAGATGTGAGGATGGGTGGCCACCTGAGGACCAGTGATCACTGTATGGTGTAGTTCAATATAAGGACTGGGGCAGAAGTGAGTCATACAATGACAAGTGTTCTGTACTTCAGGAGGGCCAATTTTAAAAAGATGGGAGAATGCATAAGGGATGCCCTGGTTGGGGGAAGGGACGTGGGTGGAGTGGAGAAATTTTGGCCAAAACTAAAAGGAGGCATATAGAAGGCAATGAACCTTTGTGTCAGGCTGGTAAGCAAAGCCAAGAGAAAAAAAAGAGACCTCTATGGTTCTCTAAGGAGGTGGCTTAGACAATAAGGGCATAAAAGTTAGCATTCAAGAGGTATAAGAAGACACAGTAAGATGAGGATATGGAGATGTATTTGGAGAAACAGAGGGAGGCACTGAAATCATTTAGGAGCGTAAAGGTGCAAACAGAGGAGAAAATAGACTAGAAAGCAAAGAACGGGGACAAGGCATTTTTAGGTATGTCAGAGAAAATATAAAGACCAGGGGAAGGATTGTAAAACTAAGAAGGGAAGAGGAGGATTGTGTGGAGGGGGACCGAGTATACTATTTATATTCCACGTCTTAACATCTTATCAAACAACTTTAACTCAAATCACAGCAATTAATAGCAATAACAAGCAATAATTAATCATAAACCATTCACACTCACACCAATATTACACATATTCACTTACTTCCACCAACATATATTACTCACACTCACTCACTACCACTAGTTAGTGAGCCCACTCATAAGGGGGCAATACTGTACCTTGTATTAACTAACAGGGGCACTGTTGCAGATGTGAGGATGGGTGGCCACCAGAGGACCAGTGATCACCAATGTGATTCAATATAAGGACTGGAGCAGAACTGAGTCATACAAGGACAAGCGGTCTGGACTTCAGGAGGGCCAATTTTACAATGATGGGGGAATGTCTCAGGGATGTCCTGGTGGGTGGGGACTTGGGTGGAGTGGAGGAATTTAGGGAAAAACTAAAAGGGGTATAGAGAAGGCAACAAACCTCTGTGTCAGGCTGGCAAGTAAAGCCAAGAGAAAAAAAAGAGACCTCTATGGTTCTCTAAGGAAGTGGCTGGGAAAGTAAAGGCACAAAAGTTATCATCCAGGAGATATAAGAAAACAGAAAAAGGAGGATAAGGAGGTGCATCTGGAGAAATTGAGGAAGGCATTGAAATCAGTTAGGAGTGTAAAGGCACAAACGGAGAAAATAGGCCAGAAAGCAAAGAATGGGGACAAGGCATTTTTTAGGTATGTCAGTGAAGGGATAAAGACCAGGAGAGGGATTGCAAGACTAAGAAGGGAAGAGGGAGATTGTGTGGAAGGGGACAAAGAAAAAGCAGACATCTTGAACAAATACTTTTATTCAGTGTTCACAGAAGATGGGGAAGGAGAGGTGCCACAGAAAAGTGTCAGGAGCATTGAAGGAAGGGAGGGGGACTCTAGTCCATTTATAGAGGATAGAGGCCTGAAAGAACTCACAAATCTGAAAGGGGATATGGCAATGGGGCCAGATGAGGTCTATTCAAGGAAACTGAGGGAACGCAGAGAGGTGCTGGCTCCACCTCTGACAGTCCTGTTCAACCTCTCATTGGAGATGGGAGAGGTTCTGGGGGACTAGAGGAGGAGGAGGGCAGATGTAGTCCCACTTCACAAAAGTGGTAGTAGGAAGGAGGCTGGCAACTATAGTCCAGTCAACCTGACTTCATTGGTAGGGAAATTATTGAAATCTCTACTGATGAAGTGGATTGTGGAATATCTTAAAGCTAGTGGCTTACATGACATGAGACAGCATGGATTCATGGATTGGAGGTCTTGTCAAATGAATCTAATAGATTTCTTTGACTGGGTGCCCAGGGAATTGGATCAAGGAGGAGCCATGGATGTGGCCTACCTGCATTTCAGTAAGACCTTTAACACTGTCCCACACAGGAAATTAGTAAGCAAACTGGGTAGCTTAGGAGTGGGACCAATGGCGGTAAACTGAGTAAGAAATTGACAAAGGGATAGGAGACAGTGAGTGGTGGTAAATGGAGATCACTCTAAGGAAGGGAGGGTGACCAGTGGGGTACCTCAGGACCAGTCCTCTATAATGTATTTATTAGCAACTTTGCAGTGGAGATGGAGGAGAAGGTCTGCCTGTTTGCAGATGACACCAAAATCTTCAACAGGGTAGACACTCTGTGAGTGGAAAAAATGAGAAGGGATCTGCAAAGGTTAGAGGTGTGATCAAGGGTATGGCAACTGGGCTTCAATGCAGAAACATGCAAAATCATGCACTTTGGGCACAGAAACCCAGTGGAGGAGTATAAAATAGGAGGAGAGGTATTAATGACAACCAAACAGGGAAGAGACTTGGAAGTTATCACAAATGAAGACCTAAAGCTGGCTAGGTAGTGTGACAAGGCAGTCAGGAAAGCTAGCAGAATGGTGGGTTGCACAGGGAGGGGGATCATCAGCAGAAAGAGGGAGGTGGTGTTACCCTTGTATAGATTACTGGCAAGACCTCATCTGTAGTACTGTGTCCAGTTCTGAAGAGCTCATCTCTGGGAGGACATAGAAAGAGTGGAGGTGGTCCAGAGGAGGACAACCAGAATGGTGCAAGGTCTGCATCAAAAGCCTTATGAGGAAAGACTGAAGAACCTTAATGTGCACGCAAGAGGAACAGAGGGAATGGGGGGGGAGGATATGATAAAGCTTTTAAATACCTCACAGGTATAAATCAGATTCAAGATGGAACCATCTTTCAGAGAAAAAAAAAGATGCTAAAAGGACAAGGGGTCATGCTATGAAGCTGAAAGGGGGTAGACTCAGGGGAGTTGGGAGGAAGTACTTATTAACAGAGAGGGTGGTGGACATCTGTAACACCCTCCCAAGAGAGGTAGTAGGGACAAAAGCTATAATGGGTTCAGGAAAGAATGGGATAGGCATAAGGAAACCATAGTGATAAGACAAAGGGGGAGTAATAAGCTGGAGATCAAATAGGGTCTGTGATGATACTGTAGGTAGGGAAAATTGAGCAGACTAGGTGGAACAAGCAATCCTTATCTGCCATTGAATGTGTTTTTATGTGTCCTCACCATCCACTCGTTTGCAGAATGTTGTGTCATTTGAAAACAGACTCACTTTTCTTTGCAACCCTACACCAACACCATTTATGTATATGTTCAAGAGCTTCAACCTTAGGACAGCCCCCTGAGGCACCCCACTATTTACCTCCCAGATATTACTGAACTTTTCATTCAGAACTACTCTAAATTCTATTTGACAGCCAATTCCAAGTCCTATAGTTAATATTTCCACTACTTCAAGGTCCACCACCTTTTAAACTAGTCTTCTGTGTGGCACTGAATCAAGGATATTGCTGAAATCCAGGTACAGGATTTTGACTGTCTGACTTCAATCAACTATTTGTGTCACCGAAGAGAAAAAAAAATAAGTTCATTTGATACTACCTACCCCTCTTGAACCCAGGTTGATTCCTATCTATAAACCTTTAAGTTCCAGGAATGCAACTTTCACTCCTTCATGATTGCTTTTAGCATAGTGGCTTGCCAACCACAGAAGTTAGGCTTATTGGTATATAAATACGCATAGTTTCCCTATCCCTAATCTTGAGCAGAGCTTCCACATTCACCACCCTCCAGTTCCACGGCAAAACTCACTTTACTAGTAATTAATTAAATAGGTCTGACAAAGATGCTGTCAAGCCTTCCTTGTATCCTTGTTTACTGTTAGGTTTCTCAAACAGTTTAGTACTCTGTCTTAAGATATGTGTCCCTTCACTAACCTGATTTGCTGTATCTCCAACATCATCATACTGTCCTATATTATCCCTGAAGCTTCCTCTGTAAACACAAAACTCAAGTACTCATTCAGTATGTTCACTTTCCTATCATCCTTCCCCATGCTTTCTTTATTCTTCTTCAAGCTTTCCATGCTATCTCGTTTATCTTTTCCCCAGGTGTACATGAAGAAGGCCTTATCTTTTGCTTGTAGCCTTCTGTTATCCATACCTTTGAGTTTTCCCCTGCTCTTCTAATCAGCCACTGGCTTTCCTCTAGCTTTTATTTATTCATTTCTCTGTATTCACCTTATTAAACTCCTCTTTGTGGAACCTGAAACCTCTCTTTTGTCCCTATTTGCATCCTTCACATGTATGCCCAACCATAGAAATATAACATTTGTTGACAGAAAAGGATCTCTTAGCCCACTTCATCTGCCTAGATGGTCCCTGCCTAATCTGTCTCCACAGACCATAACTGATCTCCTGTGACCCTTTCCTCCCTGTCCATTTACTTGTAGTCCGATATTTCTGTCCCATGCATGCTTGAAGTCCCTACTATTTTCACTCCTACCCCTTCCACTGGCAGTCTGTTCCAGGTGTCCATTCTCACATCCATCTTGACCCCCTCACAGATTCTTTTTCATTTGAACGATATTCCACCTCTGCACCCTGTTCACCCTGGTGAGGTATGTGTAGGTTCTTATCATGTCCACTCTCTCTCTTCTCTCTTCCAGGGTGCGCATGTTGAGATTTATCAGTCTCTCCTCATAGAGCTTTTGGTGCAACCCCTGCATGATTTTCATTGCCCTCCTCTGGACTGACTCCACCCCTTACATGTCATTTTTGAGGTGTAGCCCCACAATGCTGCAGGTGAAGTCTCACAAGCAGGCCATACAGTGGCAACACAATCTCCCTTCTCCTGCTGACATACCTCTCCCTATGCATCCCAGCATCCCATTGGCCCTACCCACTACTTTGTCATATTGCCCTGCCACTTTGAGGTAATCAGATATGATATCCCCAAGGTCTCTTTCATGCTTAGTGACTGTCAGTACCCCCCTTCATCTTATACTCTGCTTCTGGGTTTCTATGCCTTTGGTACATGATTTTTCACTGTTTGGCATTGATAAACTGCCATGTACTTGGCTACGCAGCACATTTCCCAACATCCCAGTGCATTGTCTCCACCCCCTCCAGAGTGTTGACCCTACTGCACATTGTGGTATCACCTGCAAAGAGGCAAATCTTCCCTTACAGGTCTTCTGAATGTCACTAATGAAGGCATTCAACAGGATTTCTCCCTATGAGTTCTGTGGCATCCTGCTTATATGCGTCTGATGACATTAACCACCACTCTCTGTCACCCATCAATTATCAGTTCCTTACCCAATTCACCACTTTTGATCCCACCCCTAGGCTGTTCAGTAGTCCACACCCACTGTCCTCTGCTGATCTATTTCCCTGGCCTTGCAGAGGAAGACATCGATCAGATTCATCTGACATGACCCCCCCCCCCCGCAAATCCATGGTGCCTTTGATCTTGTAGCCTGCTGAATTCGAGATACTCTGTCAACATTTCTTTTAACATGGTTTCTATTAAATTTGCCTATACTAATATGAGACTGACTGGCCTGTATTTGCTAGCCTTCCCACTGCTGCTGCTCTTATGGAGAGGAATCACATCTGCTTTCCTACAGTCCTCTGGAATCATGCCTGTTTCCAGTGATCTGTTGAATAAGGCTGTAAAGGGGGCAGACAGCACCTCCCTGAGTTACTTTAGTACCTTTGGGTGTATCTCATCTGGTCCAATAGCTTTGTCCACTTTCAGGGATGCAAGTCCCTTATACACTGTTTACTCTGAAAATGGATTTTTGTCAACTTACAAACATAAAACATACAAAAGTGCCAGGAGAAACAGGCCTTACAGTCTATCAAGTCTGCTCAATTGTGCAGCTAGCCCCTCATCTTGCAGCTGCCCCACCCCCCCTACTCATATTTACCCCCCCACTCTGTCCCATCCTGTCTTGAAACTGCCCACCGTTCTAGTGGACACCACATTGTCTGGAAGAGCATTTCACGTGTTCACCACCGATTCCATGAAAAAATTTCTCCTGAATTCTCCCCTGAATCTTTCCCCCTCCAATCTCAGCTGATGACCTCTCATGTCCCTCCCCGTCCAAATCTTGAAAATTCCTTCCTTATTAGTCTTGTTTATTCCCTGCAGGTATTTAAAGGTTTCAATAATATTTCCCATCCCTCTTGTCTTCCAGGAAAAACACGATCAGTTCACCCAGCCTATCCCCATAGGGTTTTCCCTCCAATCCCTGGATCATCTTTGTCACCCTACACTGCAACCCCACCAACAACTTGATGTCCCTCTTCAGGAATGGGTGCCAGTACTGCACACAGTACTCCAGGTGCGGCCTGACCAGTGACCTGTACAGGGGAAAGATCACCTGCCTATTCCTGGAGGAGATACCCCTCGCTATACACCCCAGCATCTTTTTGGCTTTTGCTGCTGCCTTCCTGCACTGTGCTGAGTTGTTCATAATCCCTGTTTTAAGCACCCTGAGATCCTTTTCCTCCTCAGTGCTTCCCAACGTTACCCCTTCTAACCGATAGCTCCTCCCCTGGTTCCTGGCTCCAAAGTGCAGTACCTTGCACTTCTTGACATTGAACCCCACCAGCCATGTTTCTGACAACTCCCATAGTTTAATCAGGTCCACCTGCATCCCCTTCCAACTTTTGTTGTAATCTGCCACAGTTCCCATCTTCATATTGTCTGTGAACAGACTGATCTTACTCCTAATCCCTTGTGAGATATTACCTATAAATATCCCAAACAGCACCCGTCCCAATACCAATCCCTGTGGCATCCTGCTGGCTACATCCCTTGGTGCTAAGAGTCCCACCACCACCACCCTCTGCTGCCTTCCCTTCAGCCAGTTGGCGATCCATTTGACCATCTTTGTTCCCACCTCTATATAGCCCAGCTTCCCCCCCAGCCTCCCATGTGGCATAGAATCAAAGGCCTTGCTGAAATCTAAATACAGGCCATTTACCGCATGGCCCTTGTCCATTTCCCTTGTCATCCAGTCGTAGTACTTATCTAGGTTTGTATGGCAGGATGTTCCTGAGACAAACCCATGCTGCTGACCATCTTGGAGTCCATTGTCATCCAAAAATGTCACCAGACACTCTTTTAGGATTGTCTCCATAAGCTTCCCCACAACTGATGTGAGGCTTACCAGTCTGTAGTTCCTGGTTCATACTTAGGGACACTTTTGTGAAGTGGCATCACATAGGCCATTCTCCAGTCTTGTGAGATGCATCCTGTGTCCAGGGTGGTATTGAACAGGTCAGACAATGTTCCCACCAGGATCTCTGTCAGTTCCTTAAAGTACCCTAGTGTGAATGTTTTCTGGTCCCAGTGCCTTGTCCACCCTCAGTGCCCTTAATCCACCCACAACCCTGTCCTCTGTGATCCCTGTATCTGTCACCCCTCCCCCTGCCTACCTCACCCCTCCCCCGAGGTATCTGCCCCCTCTCTCTTTTGTGAACACAGAACAGAAGTACTCTTAAAGTGCCTTTGCTGCCTGGGCCCCTCCCCTTTTCTAACCCCCCGACATCCTTACTAATCCTCACAATCTGGTCTTTGTTCTTCCATCTCTTGCTAATGTATCTGAAGATGTCCTTTTCTCCATCCTTAATGCCCTGTGCCAGCCTTAGCTCTCTGGAAGACTTGGCTGCTCTGACTAGCCGGGTAACCTCTCTGGACTTTTTTTATACTCGTCTTTGTTGCATTCCCCTCCCAATTTCCTGAGTCTCTGAAATGCTTTTTCTTTTGGCCCTCATCCCTTCCATGACCTCCTTAGTCAACCAGCTGGGCTTCTTTGCCCTTCCTGTCTTACTCCGTGTCCTTGCACATGCCTCAGTTGCCTCTGCTAGCCCTGTTTTAATAATATCCCACTTTTGACATGCATCCATGCTTGGTTGAATTCCCTTCAGATGCCTACCCCAAATTACCCCCATCATTTTATAGTCCACCCTTCTTAAATTTGACCACCTTGTACCCTTACCTACTTTTTCCTTTCCCATATCAAGCGTGAACCACACCGCATTTTGGTCTCTCTCAGCCAGAAGATCCTCCACCACCAGATCCCTTACAAACTCTCCATTTGATAACACCAGGTCCAGAGTCCTTCCTTCCCTAGTCATCTCTTGGACCAACTGCACCAGGAAGCTGTCCAGAAATGCCTGCAATATGACTTGCTCTTTTGCACTCTTGGTGGATGGGGTGCTCCAATCCACCCCAGGTAGGTTAAAGTCCCCCACCACCATTGTATTCCCCTTTCTACAGACCCTTCAAATCTATTCAGCCAACTCTCTATCATAGTTCTCCCCTTGTGCTGATGGTCTGTACACTATCCCCATCCTCAGTGTTCTATTTTTTGGTTCCTGAAACTGCATCCATAGGGACTCTGTCCTGCCCCCCTTCCCTTAAGCAGCTTATCCCTTCCAGCACATAGATTGCCACATCCCCCTCCTCTTAGCCCTATCCTTCCTTAATATCTTATACCCTGGGATCATCAAATCCCAGTCCTGGTACTTAGTGGCCCATGTTTCTGAGATGGCTGCAATGTCCACCCTCCCCATTGCCAAGAGAGCCTATAACTCAGCAGATTTATAACCTAAGCTTCTCACATTCAGTGAGGCCATCCTCCAACCTGTTCCCCCCCGGATTCTTCTCCCTCTTAATCCCCATGTGCCACTTCCCCAATTCCTTCCCTGATGCCATGGAGAGTAAGCTCATTTGGCTCCCCTCTCTGGGATCCCTGCCTACCAGCTGTCCACTCAACCCCCCACCTAGTTTAAATCCACCTTCATTGCTATGTATCCCTCTAACTTCTGTTTTAATACTCTCTTCCACTCCTCAGTTAAGTGTAGCCTATTCCCTGCATATTTTTATTTATTTATTTTTTATTTAGTTGTTTAACCAGGTATAGCACACTAAACTGGAAGCTTTTTTACAGGAGCAACCTGGGAGCACAAGGAGGTTAAGTGACTTGCTCAGGGCCACACAGTATGCAAGTGGAAGCTGTGGGATTCAAACCCAGGTTTGGTCTGCTGGATGTCACCAGATTTGCAGCTCAGAGCCTTAGACCACTACGCTATACTGCCTCCTTATGATGATTATAATGATATAGATCATTATTGTCCCAGGACCTGTCCCAGTCTCCCACTACCCTATACCCCTTGGACTGGCACCATTCTCCCAGCCATGTGTTGAACTCCCCAATCCTTCCTTTCCTCACAGTACTTGTGCAGGGTACTGGGAGCACCTCCGTGATGGCCACCAAATCCCCCATCTCCTCGCACAGCCTTCCCATTTCCTCAAATCTCTCTCACTACATCCACCATCTCCCCTGCTAGTTCATTCATACCCACATGCATCACTATATGCAGTTTCTTTCTACCCCTTCTTGTGCACTTTAGAGTTGACTGCCCCACCCTGCCTGCTGTTAACCGAGGTATGGACTCCACCCATATGCAACTATGCCTTTCCCCCTTACCACCCCATCTGGTCCCTTTAAGTATGGAAACCCCTAACAGCAATACACCCCCTTCTCATTCCTCATTCTGGCCCCCATGCTTTTACCCAGGTACCCATTTCTAAAATCCAACATGTTTGTAGCTCTACCCTTCCCCCCTGTGATTCCCCCCCACCCCTGACCTGTCCCCACTTCATTGCTCTCTCACTATCCTCCATGTCCCTCCCATCCACCCTGGGCCCCCCTCTGCTATGCCTTTCTTGTCCTCCCTTCCAGCATTGCTCCTCTCCTCTCCTCTCCTCTTTACTTCTACTCCCTTTGCCTGCCCTTCCAGTGATGCCCATCCCCCTTTACCCCTACCACTCTTTATTGACCAACTACTGTCCCTTGTGAAGCCCCTCCTGTACCCTCTCCTGCCCCCTCCTGGAGCTCCCCCTCCTTCTCTCTCCTCCTCCCCCACCAATGTGGCTTGCACCACAAACCTATTTCCTGCCTGTCTGTATTGCTGTGCATTGGTACCTCCCTTCTGACCTGAGCCTTCCCTCCATAACTCAGCCCTCTGGCTGTTCTGCTTTTCTCCTTCCACCCCCCTTCCCTCGAACTGATGTTACTCCCATGTGATGCCCTCATGTCACTCCCAGGTGGAGGCCCTCCAGCCCTAGATTCCCCTCCCCATCCTCTCCAGCTCTCTACTAAGCCACAACACTTCTTCCTTAAGACTCTTCAGCCTGTGACAGATTGGACACCTTCCTAGCTTCCACAATATGTTTATCCATACTGCCACCCCACATCCATTGCAGCCCACTATTCTACTCCTGTTGCCCCCCTGCATCCTGCTTCCCTCTGTACTATCCCCTCCCTCGCTGTCCCCATCCGCCCTCATTAGTACCACTACCCCTAGTGTGTCCATCTCCATGCTGCTGATTTGCCCACTGAAATGTCCTATTTCCCACATTATTACTTCCTCTGCCCTCACCTTTTCAAATCTTCCTAAATAGTAAGTCAGTAATCTCTACCACTACTACCATTTTTTCTTATGCCAAATTACTGCTTAAGATGCCACTAACTACCTAACCAAACATAAAGTACAACCCTATCTACTAAAATTAAAAATACATTTTTTTATCAAATCATTGATTAAGGTGCCACTAAAAACTAACCAAAAATAGAAGTACAGCACAATCTATAACTTCTATACCAAAACCCAGGCTAAGATGCTGCCCAATTTTTTCTCTCACCCCTATAGACTGTACTGCAAAACAGACTCACTGTCTGCCTTCGTTCCACATCCACATAGTGAGCAGCTCCTTCCTGACATTCTCCTATATACTGCTCCTCCCTCTAGAGTTACCTGCCTTCCTTCCTTGGGCCCAGCCTCCTGCTCCTCCCCTCATGTAGCCACCAAATCCCAGTCAAGCTCCAGGGGATTTAAATGACTGTGGTTAAAAGGTGGGTGGGGGACTTTTTCAACCCCCCATGCTCCTGCAGCTGCTCCTACTTCTTTCTTCCCCCAAAGTGCCGATTGCACTTTTAAATGACAGCTGAACTTGCCGCAGCTACCCTGATTGGTCCCCCAGTCCTCTCTCTTTCAGTGGCTGATTAAAGCTGCTGTTCTGTGCCCCTGAAAGTCGATTAGTCACCCCTCAAGCCGCTACTGCTCCTGCAGCAGCTTCTTCTTCCCTTTGGAGCGCCGACCACGTTCTTGCATCTGCTCCTATTTCTTTTTTCCCTCACTCTTTGTTTCTGCTGCCCCCTTGTGGTCCTTCCCCTCTCCCTCCACTGTGCCGTTTGAGCAGCAGTACCTGTTCGGGATGTCTTTTTTTTTTTATCTCCTTTTGTGCAGTCTCCCCTTGCCGCACTCCTTATCCCCTTGCTTCCCTCTTCTCACTTATGTACCTGAAGGAACTATTATCCCCTTTGGTTCCACCTTTGGCTATCCTTTCCTCCGTCTGTGCCTTTGCTCCCCTCACTGCGTTTCCTGGTTTCCTCTGTAAAAAAATAGTTTCCTCTGCTTTTTTGTCTTACTGACAAATTTAATGCATGTTTGTGCTTCTTCTTATATTGCCCTTTTTAATGATGTCCACATTTTCCCCCATGCTATAGCTTGCGAATATTTTCTAGTTGATATTTGATTGGTTCTGTCATTTTGTCAAAGCAAGATGTGCTAAAGTTAGGGGTGCAGGATGCTGGAATTCACTTGTTGGGCATCCACTACAATGTTGAATTTCACAGTGTTGTGGTCACTCTGCCATATTGGGTCCTTAACAGTGATGTCACTAATGCCCTGATTAGATATTATAAGATTATTGTCCTCTGTCCTGTGAGCCCATGCTCCCCCTGAAAAGAAAGATTTATGATTTTCTAGATCAGGCCTAGCAGGATGGTGTAATTGACAATGACACATCACTTTTTGTCAGTGTCTCACTCTATCAGATCTACCATTTATACCCTCCCTAAAATCCATATGTCCCTTGATCATCCTCTGGATAGACCTATCATTGCTTCTAGAGGCTTGTTAACAGAGCCTTTGTCCCAGTATACTAATTATCATATTAGGCCTTTTGTTCAGCCTTTGAGATGTTATATTTATAGACTTAACAGAAATCTTGGGTGTGTTGAAGGACCTCCATGTTGAGAGATCTCATCATCTGCTGACCCTCAATGTGGAGGCCCTAAATACAAATATCCTACATAAAGGACGCTTGCAGGCATTGCCTTACTTTTAGAGTCAGAGTGGCCCTCAGGCATCACCTCTTACTAGTTTTCTAGTAAGAGTTGTCAGATTTGTGCTGGAGAGTAATGCTTCTATGGTTTTACCTTTTTAGGAAAGCATTATATATAAACTAATGGAACAGCTTTGGGCACCACTTTTGTGCCAAGTTACGCAAACCAGTGTCTGGGTTTTGGGGACAAGTCAGTAGTTTATGATGCAGAAATGAATATTTTACTGGTCAAAGTGGTGTTATGGAGACAGTTCATTGATGATATATTTATGGTGTGGTGGAGACAGTGGAGGAGCTACATTTATTGTATCTTTTCTGGAAAAAAGCAATGCTATCTTGAAACTTTCAGCCAAGCATAGCTTTGCTAACAGTTCCTATTTGGGTATTGTAATTGCTAAGAACATGGCAAATGAGGTTGACATAAATTTATTCAGAAAAAGCACTGATCAGAAAATGTTTTCTGATTCTGAGTGAAAAATGGACTGGTTTTAGAGGCTGTTATACAGTAGCTTAATAGATAATGACTTCATCTTACCTTATATGGTAGAAAAGTATATGAAACAGTCCTCTTTTTGAGTGATGTTTACCAGCTTCAAATCCTCTTTTGATTTAATTTCCTGATATGGCCTACCTCCATAGTAAATCAAAAAATGGAGGAACAGGAGTTGAGGAAAGGAGGGGAGAGGTAGGTGGGGGAGGAACAAGGATGGATGAGGAGTGAAGACAGATGGTACGAGGGTACAGTGGTCAAGCTGGAAGGTGGTGTCTTTGAATGCCATGAGGCTGGCAAACAAGATAGCAGATCTTCAGGCTATGACAGCTGAAGGGGAGGTGAATATAGCAGCCATCACTGAGATTTGGCCAACACAATACCATGACTGGGCCTTGTGATTCCCAGGTATAGATTGTACCAAAAAATTAGAGGGAATGGGAGAGGGGTGACCCTATATGTAGGGGAAAGGATTGTATGCAACAGGGAAGAGAAGAAGGGTAGGACTTAGGTCTTATGGGTCCAGCTGCAGAACACCAGAGGGAGGAAGATTAGAATGGGGGTAGAGTACAAACCACCATCACAGTACGAAGACAGACAGAGAGTTGGAGGCACAGATGCAGAGGTTAAGTAGGAAGGGGAATATCATCATAATGGGTGACTTCAACCTGCCTGGAGTTGAATGGGGAATCCCAGATACCTTCTGTGCCAGGGAACAGGTCCTCTTGGAGGCCTTCCAGGAGTGTTTTCTGGTACAGAGAGTCACTGAACCAACCAGGGATGGCACCATCCTGGATCTAGTGCTGTCGGATGATGAACATACCCGGGAAACAATAGTGAAAGACCAACTTGCTTTCAGCGACCACCGTACAGTGTGGTTCTACCTCAAGATGGGCAAGGAATTAGCCAGTATGAAGACAAGGGTGGTGGATTTCAGGAAGGTAGACTTTGGTACAATGGGGGCCATCCTAGAAGAGCACATGGCCAAAATCAGTCCTGAGATGAATGTAGATCAGAAATTGCCCATTATTAGGTTGGGTCTGATTGAGGCCATAAATACATGTGTGAAACACCAAAGAAAATAAGCTACAGGAGGACCAAAGGACCAAGATGGTATAGCAAGAAGGTGGCAGTGAGGGTGAGGGACAAGAGAGCAGCCTTTTGCAAGTACCAACTTACTGATATAGAAGACATGTAGGTTTACTTGGGGAAGTCCAGAGAAGCAGACTGAGTAGTCCTGGCAGCTAAGGCAGCTAGGGAAATGAGGCTGGAGCAAGGGATTAAAGAAGGGGAAAATAATTTCTTCAGGTATATATAAAAGAGAGGAGCAGTTGTAAGGATGGGATTGTGAGGATTAAGAGAGAAGGTGGTAAGTGGAAAGTAGTGGGGAGCAGGCAGAGGCATAAAATGAGTACTTCAACTTGGCCATTATTAGAGAAAAGTGTGGACCTATACCACTAGGGAAAATTGGGTCTCAGTAAGGGGGTGGGGTAGAAACTGATGGGAGGATAAAGTAGGATAGAGTTTTAAAGGGTCTTAGGATCCTTCAGGTGGATAAGACTCCTGGACCAGACAGCGTGCACCCGAGAGTCCTGATAGAATTGGTGGAGGTCCTGGTGGGTCCCCTGATAGACCTGTTTAACACCTCATTGGAGACAGGGAAAGTGCCCTAGAACTGAAGAATGGTGCATGTGGTGCCCCTTCACAAGAGTGGCCCCAGAGATGAACCTGGTAATCATATGTCAGTCAGACTCACCTCAATTGCTGGCAAGTTAATGGAGACCATTCTCAAAGAGATACTGTTGAACTTTCTAGAGGTACGTGGTCTCCAGGATGAAAAGCAACATGGGTTTATCTCAGAGAAATCATGTCAAACAAATCTGATTGACTTTTTTGACTCAGTCACAAGGGCATTGGATAGGGGTGAGGCTGTGAATGTCCTGTATCTGGACTTCAGCAAGTCCTTCGACTCTGAGCCACATGGAAGGATGCTGCATCAACTCAGGAACTGGGAGTAGGGAAGAAACTAGTGGACTGGGTCCAAAATTGGCTGTGGGACAGGAGCCAGAGGTTGACTGTCAGGGGGGAGGGGACTATTGAAGCCCAGATCTGTGACCAGCAGGGCACTGCAGAGCTCTGTTCTCAGGTCAGTGTTGTTTAACATCTTTATTGGTGACAAAGTGAATGGGATCAAAAATAAAATCTGGCTATTCACAGATGATACCAAGCTATATGGGAGAGTGGACACAGAGCTGGGGAGGCAGGAACTCAGGGAAGAGCTGGCTAGGCTTGAAAACTAGTGAGACATCTGGCAGCTGGTGTTCAATGCCAAGAAGTGCAGAGTTATGCAGTTGGAATCTAGGAATCCAGGGAACAGCTACTGGCTGTGGGGGGTACAGGTACCCAGTTCAGATGAGGAGAGGAACCTGAGAGTCATAGTCAAAGGGACATGAAACACTCCATACAGTGTCATAAAGCAGCAACCAAGGTGAACAAAATGTTGGGATGTATCTACAGAAGAATCATCTCCTGGAAAGATGAAGTCATACTACCCTTATGCAAGTCACTTGTGAGACCACATGTGGAGTACTGCATGCAGTTCTGGTCTCCTTATTTGAAAAAAGCCATCAGACTACTGGACAGAATGCAGTGTAGGGTGACCAAGATGATCCAGGGCCTGGGGGATGAATCCTATGAGGAGAGACTGCGGGAGCTCAATATGTATTTCCTGGAGGACAGACTGGAGAGTGGAGATATGATAGAAACCTTCAAGTACCTAAGAGGTTTAAACATGGTTGGAACAGTGGGATTATTCAGTCTACAAAGGGAAAGGGCCATAAGGGGAGATAGTTTGAAATTTGTGGAAGGAAAATTTAAAAAGCAAATAAGGAAACACTTTATCGCCCAAGGGGTGGTGTCCAAGTGGATTGAACTACCAGAGGAGGCGGCCTCATTGAAAATAGTGGATGGTTTCAATTGGTTGTGGGACAAGGTAAAAGGGAGAGTCAAAACTGGTGGTAGGAGGTGTTGGGGGTAAGAAGGGGTTGGGAAGATTACTGTGGGGGGGAGGAGAGGGCGGCAGCTCCAGTGTAACCTCTGTGAGCTGCACACTCGATCAGACTTGATAGACCATTTTGGCCTATTTCTGCTGGCATCTTGTACAGTATGTATGTATGTATGTTTTATGGAGTTACAGTACAGCAACTTAAAATACAAGGTATTATCAGTCACTCTCTGGATTTGATTAGGGAGTGACATCTAGACCCCATGATTAAGAGCTGGTCTTAGTGGAAAATAGTCTGTCAAAATTGCATCTGTTCAAAATTACAGATAGGGTTGCATACTAGCTCTGATTTTTTTTTAATGATTGTGAAATAGATGTAGAACATACTTCCACACTCCAATAACTCTAGAAGATTAAGCACATTACTACATACAGATAATTCGATTTATTTTTTATTGTGAAATTGTTTTTATTAATTTTCATATAAAATAAACACAAATACACCAAACAAATCCATACAATATTCCTTTAGCAAGAGATCTTGGGCTTCATTTTCGGAGCTTTGTTAGATTGGTGCACCTTGCAGTGACACCCTGACTGTGGCAATCTCAGCACCAGGGACCCTGCACCCAATTTTGTAAAGATCTGAATCCCAATACCAAACTCCCCAAATTTGCCACAGGTTGTTCTGCCACCAAACAACTGGTGCACTGGTGGGGAATACCACTGACTGTTGGCATTTCAGGCAGCATTGGTGGCCATGGGGAATCCTGCTAGCTGCTGGCAGGGTCCACGGAGGCATGCCAGGACAGGCTAAGGGAAGTGGGCAGGCACTGTCACAGCTCCATCCGTGGCTGTCTGTGGGGAGGGTCTGGGGTGACACAGTGACTTGCAGCTGGGGGAGGCCCTGGAACTAACTAGCTGTGGCCCCACCACTACGGGGACACTTGGTTGGGTGTGGGAGGGCAGCAGATGTCCCCTGGCAGCAGTGGCAATGGTGAACACTGACTACCCCACCATGGCAGGGCACTTGGAGTGGCACACAGGCCATTAGACCAGCTTCTGGCTGGTCTAACTCTGATTGCCTATGCCCCTGTTGCCGGGGTATGCAAAATCACAGTTAAGGGGATACTGGAATGCTGCCCTGGTGCAAGCCCCCACCTGCCTTGTTGCCCCAGTGTATCTCTAGCAAGAATGGTGCCAGTCCTGCTGGTGCAGGTGGAGCATTAGTTGTCATAAGGGGCTTCTGAAAATTAGGACTGGTACAAGGTGTGGCACAACCTTGTGCCATTTCTCCATGATACTAGCCCATTATGCCAGTCCTGATCCTTTGAAAATTGAGTCCCTTGAGTAATGTCAACATACTGTACAAATCAAGGTAACATTACTAATTAGAAATATACAAGGACTATACTAAGTTGATACTAGATTGGATATATAGTAATTACATTCCTTTAGCAATTTGTCAGTTAAGATGCAATTTGATTTTTTTGTCAACTTGTCAAAAAAGAAAAAGGACAACACTAACTTAATAATTTGATTCTGTTCACTCTATGATAAATCAATCTCCCCCCAAATTTGATAAATTATTTGAGTTAATCAAAAGCTGAGGTATTGTTATTTATAGACATAAATCTACATGAGTGACTTTTAGAATTAAAATGGCACATGAAACTTGGTTTCGGGTAATATAAAATGGAGAATGTAATAATTTATAGCTATTTTGGGGTACTCACTGACAATATTAGGAACTGAGTGCCACATCTTGAAAAGAAAACAAATACAATCAAAGAAACATGAAAAGGAATTTAGAGATTAAATACTCATTTTGGAGGAAACTGTTCGTCTGGTCAGTTATGGGTTTAAAGGACTTAAGCTACTGTAATTGGAGAACTTAGGACCCTAACACAGATTGTTTCTGAACCAGAATTTATGAAAGCTATGCTTCTGTGGTTATGACAATGGAGTGAGTGGAGAGAAAACAAAGCAACTGCATTTTGACATTTGTCAATCTTTTTTTATCTGCTTATGTTTAAATTTGTGAGCTCTGCCACCATTTCTTGTTAAATGGGGATGGGTGGAGCAGAGCCCTCAAAATTAGCACATTAAAAATAATGAAGATTGCAAGTCCAGTTCCACAAGTGTGTCACCATTTGACAACCCAAGCCATATTAAATCTAGCCCCAGACCCTACTGTGCTAATTTACAAGGAAAGTAATTGAACCCCACCCACACTCTAAATATACTGTAATGTTCAACTTCTGTATTCTGCCAAATTGTGGGGTGGTCTATGTCCAATGCTGTGAAGTGTGTACAGAAAGGAGTTTTATGAAATCTCTTATCGGTACTGCTTTTTTGCCAAAAAGCAGCTAATGGCTCTATTTCCCTGGGGCAGGCAATTCACACCAAGGAGCAATTGTCCAAGGGATTAAATAAACTACTAGAAAGTTGTAATCTGTCTCTGCCTCAGTATCTTGAAATATTTATAACATTGCTAGCCAGGATGCAACACCAAACTGCAACATACATCTGGAGAGTTACTGCAGTAAACAAGGCAATTTTACAAGCAGTTAATCCCTTTTGTCATGCAGTATCACAGAATACTGTGAGGGATCTTGCCCAACTCCATTATAATTTAGTCAGTGGCAATCACTTTTGTGTCTATACTACACTGTTACTGACCACTGCTGCCCCACTCCCCAAAGCAAGGTTTTGATAACACTGGGGACTATGCATGAATGCCTACATGCTGCGTAAGGGCAGCATGTAGGCATTCCTAGAAACATAGAAACATAGAATTTGATGGCAGATAAGGACAGCTTGGCCCACCCAGTCTGCCCATTTCCCCTACCTACTGGATAAGCTGCAGATCCTAGTTAACCAGCAGCCTACTTCTTCCTACCCTCACCCTCTAGAATTGCCTTATGACTGTCCCATGCATGCTTGAATTCCACCACTGATTTTGACTCCACAACCTCCTCCAGAAGGCCGGTCCATGCATCCACAACCCTCTCTGTGAAAAAATACTTCCTTAAATTACCTCTGAGCTGCCCCCCCTCTATCTTCAAATTGTGCCCTCTTGTTCTTGCACACCTCTTTTTTTGAAAGATGCTACCCTCTTGGACTTTGTTGATTCCCTTGAGGTACTTGAACGTTTCTATCATGTCCCCCCTCTCCCTCCTTTCTTCGAGGCTATACATATTAAGCTCCTTTCGTCTCTCTTCATATGTCTTCCGGTGCAGACCCTGCACCATTTTAGTTGCCCTCTTCTGGACAGCTTCCATCCTGTCTATGTCTTTGCGGAGATTGGGTCTCCAGAACTGCACACAGTACTCCAGATGGGGTCTCACCAGCTGTCTGTACAGAGAGATAATAACTTCCTGTTTTCTACTGGTGATGCCTCTCCCTATGCATCCCAGTATCCCCCCAGTCCTCCTTGCTGCCCTCTCACATTGCTTGCCCACCTTTAGGTCATCTGATATGACTACCCCCAGGTTCCTTTCCATTTTTGTTGTTGTTAGTATCTCACCCCCATTGTGTACTCTTCCCCTGGGTTTTTGTTTCCCAGGTGCATTACCTTGCACTTCTTAGCATTGAATCTAAGCTGCCATACATTTGACCATTCCTCTAACCTTGCCAAGTCCCTTCTCATCCTTTCCACCCCACCTTGTGCATCAACTCTGTTGCAGATCTTTGTGTCATCTGCAAAGAGACATACTTTTCCTTCCAGTCCTTCTGCAATGTCGCTTATAAAGACATTGAAGAGGACCAGTCCTAATACTGAACCCTGCGGTACCCCACTAGTAACCTTCCCTTCTTCTGAGTGGACTCCATTTACTATTACTCTCTGTGTCCTATTCTCCAGCCAATGCTTTACCCAGGCTGTCATCTTGGGACCCACTCCTAGGCTGGCTAACTTGTATATTAATCTTTTGTGTGGGACTGTGTCAAATGCCTTGCTAAAGTCTAGGTAGGCCATGTCCACAGCCCCTCCCTGATCTACTACTTTGGTCACCCAGTCAAAGAAATCTATCAGATTTGTCTGGCATGACCTTCCCGCTGTGAATCCATGCTGCCTAGGGTCCTGTGCCCCTCTGGCCTCTAGAAACTCAACAATTCTTTCCTTCAGAAGTGATTCCATCATTTTCCCTATCACTGAGTTTAAACTAACAGGTCTGTAGTTTCCTGCTTCTGCCTTGCTCCCACTTTTGTGAAGGGGAATCACATCTGCCCTCCTCCAGTCCTCGGGTACCACCCCATCCTCCATGATTTGTTAAAAGGGTAGTCAGTGGTGTCACTAGTTCTACCCTTAGTTCTTTTAGAATTCTGGGATGAATCCCATCAGGCCCCATTGCTTTGTCCACCTTCAGTTTAAGAGCTCTTTCGAACTCTTTCTTCTGTAAATGGGCTGGTATCAACTTCTGTATCCAGAGTGTTTCTACTGTTTGTTTTATGCATCCCCTCTTCATTTGTGAAATACTGAGCAAAATATTTGTTTAGTATCTCTACCTTTTCACAGTCTCCTCTGCCCACCCTCCTCCCTTTATTAAGCCTCACTATCCCTCCCTTGGTCTTCCTTCGCTCCCTGATGTACCTATAAAGGTTTTATCCCTTCTTAACTGAGTTGGCTATCTTTTCCTCGGTTTGGGCCTTTGCTGTTCCGACTGCCTTCCAGCTTCCTTCTGCTTTAACTGATACAGTTCTCTGTCCTGCTCCTTCTGCATTCCTTGTACTTCCTGAATGCTTTCTTTTTCTCTTGAACCTTCACTGCCACTTCCTTTGAGAACCATAGTGGTTTCTTACATCGTTTTGTTTTGTTTATTTACTTCACACAAAGGCTCGTTACCTCTGTGATGGCAGTTTTTATTATTCCCCATTGTTCTTCCACCCCTCCTTCCTGCCCATTTGCTAGTGCATTCCTTAGGCACTCACCCATTTTGGCAAAGTCAGCCCTCCTAAAGTCCAGTACTTTTGTCATTGTATGGCTTGACTCTATTGCTGTGTTTATTGTGATCCATACTGTTCGATGGTTGCTAGTTCCCAGATGGCTACCCACTTCTACATCTGTGATCCTCTCTCCATCTCCATTTGAGAGAAGCAAGTCTAATATTGCTCCCTCTCGAGTGGGCTCCAATACTAGTTGTCTAAGGCATGCCCCTCGTAGGGCATCTACACAACTCCACTCTTCAGTGGCAGCTGCAACTGCACTCCAGTTAACATCTGGCATATTCAGATAACCCATCAGCAATATCTCCCTTTTTCTGCCATTCTAAGTATACTTTCTATCATTTCCTTGTCCATTTCCTCCCCCTGAGAAGGGGTTCAGTATACAACCCCTGAGCGGATTGTGGTGCCATTGCCTGTCTCCAAATGTACCCACAGTGCTTCTTCTCCTCCCTGTTTACCCTTTTGTTCTGTTTCTATTCCTTCCCTTATGTAAAGAGCTACTCCTCCTCCTATTTTACCCTCCCTGTCCCTCCTGTAGATAGTGTATCCTGGTATGTTTACGTCCCAGTCATGGTTTTGTGTGTACCATGTTTCTGTGACTTCCACGATATACAGATGTTCCTCCTCCATCAAGGCCACTAATTCAGGAAGCTTGTTACCCAGATTACGGGCATTGGTACTCATTGCTCTCCATTTTTTGATGGCTTTACCTTCTGTTGCAGCATCCTCCACTGACCATTCTACCTCGGTCTTTTTCTCATTTAGTACCCTGTTTTGTAGGGAGAGGCTGGGATTTTCCTGCTGCTTGTCAGTGCCTCCCCCTTTGACTAGTTTAAAAGCTTGCCAATGAAGCATTTAAACCGATTGCTTAAAAGACTTGTTCCCTTCCTGGACAGATGCAGACCATCCTGCCAGTATAGGCTGGTGTCCCTCCAGGTGGAACCCCAGTCCCCAATGAAGCCATGTGCTCTGCACCATTTTTTCAACCATTCATTAAACTGCATGGTGCTAATTACCCTCGCCTCCCCCATGCCTTTGACAGGCAGCACCTCTGAGAAGGATACTGTATGTGCTACTTGTCTTAGGCCCCTCCCCAACTCTGCAATGTCCTCCTGCACTGCTCTAATCTCATGATGAGCCAAGTCATTTGTCCCTAGGTGGACAATTACGTCCAGTTCAGACTCCCTTGCAGCTGTTCTCATGATTCTGAGGATGCGCTTCCTGTCCCTCCAAGCCATGGCACCAGGCAGGCACCTTACTTCAGTTTTCCCAGCTCCCCCCAGTTCTATGCCCCTAATAATTGAGTCCCCCACCAGGAGCTGCTTCCTTTCCCTGTGGTGTCCTCTGCCTCCTTCCTGTTGGCCTCCCTTGTGACAGTTGTCATCAGTCTTCTCTGTGGGTGCTCCCCCAGAATGGTGTATGGATTGTGGAGTGGAACAACTGACTGGGTGTGCCTCTGTTCCACCATCCTCACCCTCCCTGAGCCCACTGTGGTCCAACTGCTGTGCTTTCTTCACAACCTCTGAGGTAGTGGTGGTGGCCCTAGTGCTCCCTGGATGGGGGAGGTTCCCTTCCTACTGTCCAGTGTGGCCTGGGGGAAGGTTTCCTTACTACTGTCCAGTGCGGCCTGAAGACGGGCAACTTCCTGCCTCAGGGCAGAGAGGGAGGAAGTTGCCCGTCCTACATCTGAATGCAATGCAGTGCTTATCTACTCACCCCTGGCGACACTAACCACAGGCATATTAGCACCTTGTATGATGGATCCCCTCACCAGCTGTGCAGTGCTGTACCAGGAGTGGGCCTGGGACGTACCAAGGGATGTGACCCATGCTGCACCCATGCACAATGGTACTGCAGGCTGGGAAGGGTTTCAGAAATGTACGCAAGGGGGACCCTGCCATAAATATTTATGCGCCCCTCCACAAGTCACTGGTGGGGTGCAGCAGCACCAGAATTTGCCCACACACAGCTGCCACAGCATGCAGAGCTCCCAAAGAGGGCTGGGGGTGGCAGTTCAGGAAAGCACCAGCTGTTAATATACATTATAGTATGATCCATCCCATCATCCCCTGCCCTTGTGCAGATGGGGATCCACTGTGGGACCTGGAATTGGCATTCCATTAGATGCTCTCTCTTGTCCCATGCACTTTCCTCATGCTACCACATTCCTCTGCCTTGTGGCTGCATGCCAGGGTTGTGTGGTTTGGTGGCCAGTTTTTGAGAATAACTACATACACAGACCTGTTGCAGGTGTGGAGTGATGTGGGCAGGAAACACTCATTTCATGCGTACTTCCTGCCCTTTAGTGAATAGTGTCCACTAAGTGGATAGCAGGGCTGCAGTGTTACTGATGGAGTGAGAGAAGAAGTGGCAAGTGTGAAGCGGGAAAGGTGTTTAAAAGTTGATTGGGGAGTAGTATATAAATATAAAACTGTGGCATCATCCCCCCATAAAAGTTATACATCCCAACCCACATCCCTTCTCACCATCTGAGCAATTTTATCCCCAATGCAAAGACTCAAACTCCACGCTTATTTAGTATGACAGCAATCCAAAGCAGTATGAGCAACAGATGTTACATTCTCAACCTACAAATTGGGACACTTTGTACATGCAGCCAAGTACTGAGTAGTTTAAATTATTCAGGGACAAAAAAAAAACTCTATCCCTCCCCTGGTGCTAGCATTAGTTTCCTGGTCACCCCCCCATGATTTCCTACCCATGTCCCATCACCAATAGCACCTGATAAATGGTTAAAAAAACTTGCCAGGCTCCTCACACTATGTCTGGAATAACAAATATCAATGTAGCACTCCCACTAAAATAAACATCAATATTTCACGTCACTCTGATGCTTTTTCTTGAAAAAGCATTAGAGCAGTGTGAAACACTGATGTTTATTTTGATGTACAGTAGGTGCTAATACAGTGATTTTTATTTTTGCAAAGCAGAATTGCTTTTTAATCACTGCAAGGTATTGGGGACCTGTTTATGAGCCAGGATTGAGCAGCTAAGCAACAGTGTGTCTTTCAAGTTTACAGTTTTCAGGTTTTGCTCCATCCCATGATGTTTTGAGCCATCAATAGCTTCCTTTGGCTTTTTATAGACCCCGTAGCCTGACCCTAAAATGCCATTTTTCAATATTATTCCCCCCTCCAGTCCTCCTATCCGCAAATTATAGGGTGATAGCAGTAGAAATTTAGGCTAGTTCAATCACCCCCCACCACCAACTTGCAGCACACATTTTTCTGTTAACACAGTCATCTGACTGTACTGTAATCACGTGATGCAAGCACCAGGGTGGGAGGGAGAGGGGGAGAGGTTTGCATCATTAATGATGATAGGCAGATGAAAACCAAGCTTCACTGATGATGTCAAATACTCCCTTACTTTCTGAATACAGCAGTCCGAAGGCTGGATATGGCAATGGAAAAAGGCATGCTATGAGTTAGGGAAGAGGAACTGACTGAACTAGCCTTGTTGTGACCACCATTGCCACCCCTAAACTATGGATTAGGGCCCTAATATTCAGCAATTGGATTTGGAGCTGGTGGGAGTTGGTATAGGAAGGGGAGACTATATTTAAAGAAGTTATCAATTCTGGCACAATGTCAGGTAGCTTTTTTTAAATCAGTCTATTTGAGGAAGTGGAGGGTACTGGGTGTAAAATGTTGAACATAAAAGACACACTCATGTATTAGGTAATAACATATTGGTATGTCAAGATAATAATAGTAATAATAATAACATACTTTATTTATATTGCACCTTTCCAAAACCAAGGTGCATTCCAAAAAGATTAAAAACAAACATAACAAACAGACAATAATATAAAAACTATTACAAACAAGTAAACATTAACAAAGGTCATATGCCTTATTCCATAAGAAGGATTAAAGTGCCTGTTTAAAGCTCCCCATGGTCGAGCACTCCCTTAACCGACGAGGTAGAGAATTCCAAAGGGTTGGTGCCATGAACATAAAAGCCCGGGCACCAGCTGATTTCACTGTGACCCTAGGGATCTCTAGCAACCCCTCATCGGCTGAGCGGAGCGACCTCACCAAGATACATGCAGCAAAAGTAATTTGATGCCCACAAAGATAGGCAAAAATCAAGAGCATAGCACAATCAATCAATCAGTCTAACTTTATTTAACCAGGCTATACACCTTTGAGCAGGATCGTTTATAAGGTGGTCCTGGAAGATATAGAGGACATTACCGATACAATGGCAGTTACATACTAAGTAACATACTAAGAGTATTAGATGACACAGAAGGCTGTATCCCATATAAGTGCATTTCCAAATTACTGGATGTCTTTATACCAAATTTAATAAATATTTATCTACGTTGATCTTAAAAGTTACCACATTTTCTGTATCTAACAGTACTTTTGGTAACCCATTCCAAATTGAAATAATTCTCTGAGTAAAAAAAGAGCATCTGTTGTCTGATCCAGGGAAAGTTAAGGATAATTGGAATTTATGACTTCTGAGGTTACATTCCCTCATATTCAAAGTCATTCCCAATTGGGTCATAAGCTCATTGTCTTTTATAATTAAGAAACTATACTGCCTCAGTGCTTCATGTTGCAAATGGGGCACTTTTGGATTCACCCTGATGAAGTGTCACTTTTTGGCATGAACCACTAGAGCAGTATTTGCTTCTATTTATGGAAATTAATCTGTTTTTGCAACATTTATCTTGACTTTTCACAATTTTATGAACTTATCTCTAGTACGCTTTTTGTGTCCATTCTGCTGCGGGATTCAGTTTTCACTCAATGAGCTGCTGCAAGTACTTGAGACTATGCTTTTGTTTGGTGCAAAATGATCATGATGGAGGAAAGATTTACCACAGGGTTCCCTTCTTTATTACTTACTTTAAACCTGAATACCGAGTACTGAATACTGAGTATATGGTAATGTAGAGCACAAAAGATCACTGATTATTCGAAAAAAAGGTACTAGAGCATCTCTGTATTGATCAATAACTTGGTGCATCCATATCTTCATATTGATTTATTATTTATTTTCAATTTATATATTGGGAAACACACACTGAGGTATAACTCATTTCCAGGCATGACTCAGGGGATGAAGATTGAGCTGTGTAAAACAATGAATATAATCATATTAGTATATCAGTAGGAAATTATTAGCGATGCTCAGGAAAGACAGTGCAAAAAGGGACTCAGAAATAAGAATACACAGAAATAATATTCTGGTACCATGGCTGATAGTGTAAAAATCAGAAATAAAGTGCAGATGCAAAAGTCAATTGTAATAAATGCCACCTTACTTTGAGTGTGTAGATAGCAAGTTGATGGAAAAACTGTAGGCAGGTGTAGAGTATAGAGGTATTGGTAGTGAGGGCATTGTAAGAAAGAGGCAGGCTCACAGAAATAAGTATTATACATCCAGTGGCAGCCCAGAAAGGGACTGTGGGTAGGCAGAAGAAGAATAGAGGCAAATGAAACAAGACAGGCAGGTAGTGGAGGGTGGGTGGCTAGTTGCAGAAGTAGATGTGATTAGAGAAGTTGTGAAGAACTATTGAAGGAGAAGGGAAAAAGAGGAAGCATGGAGAACAAGATTCAGGTTATTCCAGATGATGGGCAGGTGAGAGAAGAAAGCCAGTTGCACAGCACAAGTTTTATATCAAGGGATAACAAAGATCAGAAGTCAAAGAACTGGAGAGATAAAGAGAGGGAAGGGAGGGGGAGGGAATTGAGGAAAGGCCCAAGGGAAGTGAGCTGAACCAAACATTTTAGAGAAAGGAAGTACTGTACACTGTGCAAGTTAACTGAGTTTTTAGAAAAGTGAAGGAGGGGTACAGTAGAGAGGGAGCAATGTTTGATGCTGGGAATTCATTTGAGAGCAAAAAGGTAGAAAGAGTGGACGAGAAGTTCCAGGCTAGCCAGAGCAAACTTAGAGGCAGCACTATACCCCACATCAACATAATAAAATGAGAAAAAGGAACTTGCTGAGAATGATCTCCTGGCTCAGCATCAGATTTTGACTTACACAGCCACCCAATGAGATTTGCAGAGTGTGGGTCTATAATTTTCCCAACTCTGATGTAGGATTCATAAGACTAATGTGAGGGGTGTAGGGTATGTTGACTCAGATTGCACAGCCAGAGGTATAGGGTTGGGGATTTATGCCTTTACAGGGAGCTGCTGTCACAGGTGATGGGTTTCTCATGTCGGACTGATTTTAGGAGGTTTAATATTGCAGCACCAGGAATGGGGTCCTGGTGCTAGGCTAAAACTGAGAAAGGGATGTTTATACCAGCACCAGGCAAGGATGACTAGTTATGAACTGATCCATTGGGGTATTGTTTACTATTAGTGGGGATGGGCACCTGGTGCCAGAGAATGTTTTTTATAGGGAGTTGTTTTATGCTGGTACCAGGAACAATCTGGTTGTGCCTGTGGGTTGGGTTGTGTTTTGTGTGTTTGTGCATTATGAGGAAGATATGATTTACATCACAGGGGTCTTCATTTGAAAATAAAATTAACACCTACTCCATGGCACCGAGCAAAGGGGTTTGCCAGGGATGCTGGCAAACTGGGTTTGCTCCTGAGCCCAGGACGACAGGAGCAGAGGCTGGCAGGAAAGGCTTCAGTGTCCCTCGGGGGGGGGACCAAGAACATACTGCCCTTTGACAGCTCCTAGTGGCCGATATCATCATTGTGCTTTGCAGCGTGGGTGACTACATGTCACATGAGCGATCAAGCCAGGACACCACACTGTGTGTTCCAGGGGGTGGGGCAACCATGCACACGAAAAATGGCCGCTTAGCCACCAGGATGATGGCAGTCTGACCTCCCATCACTGTGAAGCATGGGATCACCCTGTGCTGCGCCCTCATAGCCCCGGTGAGGATTGAAGGAAGGTGCTGATGGACACTGGTTTAGTCCCCTCTCCTGGTCCCCGCCACAGAAGGGGGACCCTCCCCTGGTAAAGGGATATCCTGGATCAGCTGGAAGGGTGGCATAATGAGGAGAAGCAGACAGTGGTCAGAAGGAGCAGTGTGGTGGGGCTTTGATGCCTGAAGGAGTGGGCGGCTGAGCTGGAGAGGGGGGGGCATAAACAGATAACACAAAAAAAAATTAAATACAATTTTATGTCTATGTATCAGTGCACTTATTGACACATTCCCATTAAATAAATCGTTAATATTACTGACACACCAACAATAATAGATTTGCTCTTCATTGACTTGATTCTCAAAATGCTGCCAGGGTGGAAACCCGAGTTTGCGTGAGCAAACAGGGTTTTGCACTGATTTGCTATTCACAGAAGCCTGGTTTGCATGCTCAAACTGGGTTTGTACTCAGGTAAAATGTTGGGTGCAATGCAAATGAGGGGGAGGTGACTTCAATATTGGTGTAGTGCATTTACAGAGCATTTACTCCATGCAAGGGCCTTTTGCGTTGTCCCCTTGTACGGAGAAAATGCTGCCAACCAAGACCTTGCCTAAATTTGCTCAGCCCTAGTGGCTGACCTAGATTCTCAGAAGCCCCCCACCCAGCCCTCAGCACAATAGCCTCGTGGTGTTGAGTGGTCCCTCCCACCACTCAATCTCGAGCCCGATAGAAAAGAAACATTTTTATGGTGCCTGGTGGTCCTTCTCCCTACCTGATCCCGTGCCCTATAGAAAAGAAACAGCTCCCTGTTGTCTAGCGGTCCTTCCTCTCACCCGAACCCATACCCAATAGAAAATAAACAGTTCTCTGGTGCCCAGTGGTCCCTCCCCACACCGATCCTGTGCCCCATAGAAAAAAAACATGTCTGTGAAAGTCTTTAATAAATTAAGTACAAATATATGAAATTGCCAGCAGAAACAGGCCTCATGGTCTATCTAGTCTGCTCGAGTGTGCAGTTAGCCCCTCATCTTGCAGATGCCCTCCCGTCCCCCCTTTCTAGTATCCCCCCCTTCCCCTGTCCTAACCCCTCTTGAAACTGCCCACCATCTTACAGGACACTACCTCGTCTGGTAAGGTGTTTCATTTGTCCACCACTCTTTCTGTGAAAAAATGTCTTCTCATCTTCCTCTTTGAATCTTTCCCTCTCCAATCTCAGTCCATGCCCTCTTGTGTCCATCCCTCATCTCATCTGAAAAATCCCTTCTGTGTTGGTCTTGTTTATCCATTTCAGATACTTAAGGATCTCGATCATATCCTCCCTATCCCTCATCTCCTCCATTGAATATATATTCGACTCTTCCACCCTGTCCTCGTAGGGCTTGCTGTCCAATCCCTGGATCATATTTGTGGATCTTCACTGTACCCACTCCAACAATCTGTCCTTCTTCAGGAATGGGTGCCAGTACTGCATGCAGTACTCCAGGTGAGGCCTGACCAAGGACCTATACAGGGGCAGGATAACCTTCCTCCTTCTGGAGGAGATCCATCTCGCAATACACCCCAGCATTTTTTGACTTTTGCTGCCGCCTTCATGCACAGAGCAGAATTGTTCATGCTCCCCGTAATGCTCACTCTTAGGTCCTTCTCCACTGTGGAGCACCCCAACTGTACCCATTCAAGTGATTGTCCCTCCCCTGGTTCTTGGCTCTGAAGTGGAGAACCTTGCACTTCTTGGTGTTGAACCCCAACTGCCATGTTTTCACTCACTCCTGCAGCATAGTCGGATCCTCCTGCAACCCCTTCCACCCCTACACATCATCAACTACAGCTCCCATCTTGGTATCATTTGTGAACAGACTGATCTTGCTCTGGATCCCATGTGAGATATCTGCAATAAAAATCCCAAACAGTACTGATCCCAGTACCAATCCCTGTGGTACTCCACTCGTCACCACCCCCGGTGAAGAGCGGCCCCCCCACCACCACCCTTTGCTGCCTTCCCTTTAACCAGTTTGTGATCCATTAAAAAGCAAAGTCCTGATCATCAAAATCTAAGGAGACCAGGATTAGAACCCTGGTTTCCACTGCCACCTGCCTGAGCTGCTCTATGCTTAAGCTCTCCACACCATGGGAGCAGCTCAAAATAATTTTCTGCCCTGCCTCCTGTTGTGGTTTGATTCCTCCCCACCCCTTTGTTTTGACTGTCCTTCCACCTTTTGCATCAGTGCTTAGCCTCTTTATTGGTATGGGGACCTGGGTCTTGAACCAGGTCTGGTTCCAATCTATCTTGCACCAAAGACGTGAGCCCTAACCACTTGGCAAACTCTACCTTTTTTTTTTTAATAAACTTTTTAATATTTTCTGAATTTATCAATCTGACAAAGCTCACATCGTTACCTGCAGTGGTCACAGGCTGCAGATTTAAGGCAAATGGCATATCAGTAGAATAATCCCACTGTTACTACAAGGGCAGATTGGTGATTCACAGAGGTAGTAAAGTGACCTGGATCTTTCACTAAAATTAGTAAATGATGTCATAGAGTTGTACCAACAAGTCTTAACTGTTAATACATGCATTCAAAAATGTCTAGAAGAAAAACATTCGTGTAAGTAATAAACTGTTACACTCACCAGGGCAAAGTCTCCCCCAGAAACGATCGTCTTTGCTGGGCATAAGCACACCAAGAACATTTCCAAATGTCTGGACACGCCAATCAAATCCCCAGTCATGGCCTCAGGAGAAGAGTTGGGCAGAAGTGTGTATATGCTCTGCAAAATTCTGACCAATGTAGGGCAGAAACAGATATATACCAAAGCTTGAGTTCTTAACTTAAATACTTCTTGATGTATAAAGATGGCAGATCAGGTGTACAACCAAATATACCTGAAAATAGGGTGTGAAAATGAAAAGATGGGCTATATTAAATCAAACCCTAAGAAGGGATAGGCATGAGTTACCCATCGAGATGTTTATTCTCTGTGGTAACTGTCCTCATTCAACCATATTGTATCTAGCCTGGTTTGGGGAAGCATTCATCCTACCCCTGTCTGAGGCTGAACATAGTTAAGGTAAGGAGTCCAGCAAAGTCTGAATATAGAAATTTGGGATGTCTGAAGATGGGAAATCCTATCTAACTTGGCCAGGGCCGAGAGGGTCAGCAGAATCTCTGATGTTGTGGGGACCAGAGAGGATCTCCATTTGCAGAGAATAGCTTTTAGTTTGCAGAGTCAACAGAGCAAGCCATCTATACATTTGTGGTGACAGCTGAGGGAGATCCCTACGTATTCCCAATATGTAGAACTGAGGGCTAAGGGGAATCTGTTGTTGTATTACCTTAGAGGCTAAAGTCTGTATTTCTCACCAGAGGGGTTAGATCCCTGGGCATGACCATAATATGTGTAAGAGATCACCCCCTGATTTCTGACATCTCCAGCATCAATCGGACTCCAGCAGTTTGACTTTGTGCAGAACTGCAGGAGTTCGATAACATGAATGGGCAATTTTGTTTTGAATCAGTCTGGATCTGGCATCTTTGAACCAGCTGTGGGTATCTTTCCAGGTCTGGCCCCAAGCATCAGGAGAGATATGGGATTGCAACATCTTCTCCCATTTACATCTTGCCTCCTCTAATTGAGAAGGAAGGGTAGCCCTAATTTTGGCACATATATGGCCTGCTAATCCCCGAGGATGTTGTAGGCAGGTATTAAGGTCAGAGGGTTCAGAGGCTTTACCATAGGTCAATGTAGGGGCTAAAAGATGTTGAGTTGCTTCTCTAAGTTGGAGATACCTCTAGAAATCTGAGTATGGAATTCCCCATTATCTGTTGGAGGGATTGAAAGGTATGGATTGTTTTGAGGTTTGGTACCAACATATCTTCCATTTTGGAAATGCCCAGCTTCAGCCAATGTTTCCATAACATTACAGTACCATCTTCAGTAATGGAGAGATACTGCCAGAGGGGAACATATGGGAGTGGGAGAGGGTCCATTTTCAATCACCTGTGGTACCAAACTAATTTGCTCGGGATGTTTCCACCTTAGATATACTGTGCTCTATATTAGGTCTATGGACTGGTTTGATTTTGAGACAAATTCCTCCTAAAAGTAGGGAGGAAGGGAGGGCAGTTCCTGTCATATCCAGCTCAAGTTGCTTCCATTGTGAGAAGAGGGAGGAGAGGCGGCAGAACCACTTGACCATTTGGGCCAACAGAAAAGCCCTGCAGTATCCCTCTATCCATAGAAGATTCCAGCCACCTTGTCTCCAATGGGACCTAAGTTTGGAATGGCTGTATCTAGGTTTAGATCTTTCCCAGAGAAAGTCTCCAACCAGCCTATCAAAGGCCATGTGCTAGTGCTTAGGAAGAGGGACAGGCAAATGCATAAGGAGGTAAAAAAGTTTAGGGGCAGATATCATTCTGATGGCAGCAATTTTCACAGCTAGAGTAAGTTTAAGGAGCTTCCATCTGTCAAATTCTGTGTTAATAGAGGAGAGGAGGGGGTGTATGTTACTCTGCCATATCGTATTCAAGGACGAGGTTAAGATAATTCCCAAATAAGTTATTCCATTGGGAGCCCAAAGTAGGTCAGCAGCCTCAACCATCTGTTGTATACAATGGCTGTAAAGGGGCACTACCTCAGTCTTGTTCTGATTCAGTCATAGGTCTGAATATCTATAAAAGGCATCTAGAAGACTGAGCAGGGGCAAGATGGCACATTGGGTATCTGGCAAGAGAAGCAAAAGGTCATCAGCATACATTAAAGCTGTGTACCATATACTTCCCACTGTCAGTCCAGTTATATAGGGGTGAATTCGTATAGTCACAGCCAAATGCTTGATGGCTAAGATGAAAAGGAGAAGAGTAAGAGGGCAACCCTACCTTGTACCTCTTTCCAGTGGGAATATGGGGGAGAGTATTGAATTTGTATTAACTCTTGCAGAGAGGCCAGCATATATAGCCTGTATCCTGGAAAGAAATATGTCCTGAATCCCAAAATGTGTAAGAACCCTATAGAGGTAATCCCATTCTATAGAGTTGAATGCCTTTTCAGAGTCCACTGCAATGGCAGTGGCTGGTGTTGGAAGTGACTTAGAAAAGGGCACCAGACTCATCAGGGTTCTCAAGTGGTCTAAGCTGTGGCGACCCAGAATAAATCCCACCTGTGATGAGTGTATAAACCCAGGGAGTAGGGAGCTAAGTCTATTTGCCTGGATTTTAGCATACAGTTTGCTATCCAAATTTATGAGAGAAATTGGACAGTAACTTCCAGGGTTAGTAGGATCCTTGTCTTTTTTTGGGATGACCATAATAATGGCCTCACGCATAGAGGGGGAAGGGCACCCTTAAGATCTATCTCCTGGAAGACTAAGGTCAAAAGAGGGGAAATCATCTGGATTAATGCCTGATAAAAATCAACTGTGTAGCCATCACTACCTGGGGACTTCCCTTTTTTCAGACCTTGAATAGCTGCTGATACTTCCTCTCTGGTAATGGGAAGGTCCAAAAGCTGTGCTTGCTGTAACTGCAGTTTGGGTAGATGTAAAGAATCCAAAAATGATTGGGTCTTCCTATTTGGTTCTGTGTGTGTGGAGGAATAAAGAGATTTATAGAAAGAAGACATTGTTGTTGTTAATGTCCTCTGGGGATGTGCCCAATACCCCTTGCTTGTTTTTTAGACCCGAAATATATCTGCTAGCCTGTTGCTTTCTTAGTTGGCATGCAAGTGTTTTGCCACCTTTGTCCCCCCCCGGAGGTATGTCTTAGAAGGAGAATAGCTGCTTCAGTCTTCCTATTAAGAAGCTAGTTAATCTTAAAGTGCAGACCCAAAATGGTTCTGCCTGTAGGGGAGTGAATGGAGGGGGAGGGGGAAGGCATAGACTTAAAGATGCCTTCCTCTATTGCTAGCTTCTTTTCTAAGGCTGCCAATTGGTGTTCCCTCTCCTCTGCTTTACCACTGCATACCCTATAATATTACCCCACATCGTGGCCTTAAAAGCCTCCCATGTGGTAGTGCCCGAGGTATCTGTTATTGGATTTTCAGCAAAAAAAAGGGAGGCTTTATTTTTGGCCCATGGAATAAAGTCTGGGTCCCTCACTAAGAGAGGGTCTAATCTCCATTGTCTGGATGGAGGAGCTACAATGTTCCATTGTATAAGATGCTACACTGGGGCATGGTCAGAAATGGTTTGGAGGAGAATTGTAACAGTGAGAGTTTTGGATGTTATGGTTGGTGACCCTAACCAGAAGTCCAGCCTACTATATGAGGCATGGACCTCTGAGTGGAAGGTGTAATCCCTTGTTCTGAGGTGAAAAAGTCTCCATAGCTCTGTGATCCCCTGATCTGAGATCATTTGGAGGCGGGCTTTCCCACTTCTGATGTGTGCTTCTTTGTCTGTATTGTTCCTATCTAGAGATGAAACCAAAGTCAGATTAAAATCCACACCTACGAGGAGGGGGCAGTCCTGGGGATTAAACTCTAATATCACCTCTGCAAGATTATGGAAGAATTGGGGAGTGTCCTCATTGGGGGCATAGATATTGCATAATGTAAGTAGGCCTGTGGGAGTTTGGTATGTAGCTATCGTCCATCTGCCATCTTGATCAGAGATTGTCTGCATTAATGTCCAGGGGAGAAACTTATGCAGAAGAATTAGGACACCATGCTTCCTGGTAGGAACATTAAATGAACCTGTTGGCCCACCCAATCCTTATTCAAACGAGTATGGTTGTCCCTTGACAGTTTGGTTTCCTGTAGAAAGGCAACTTTGGAGTGTAAACGTTTCAGATGTGTCAGGAATTTCTTGCATTTCACTGGGGAGTTCAGTCCTTTGACATTCCAGGTGTGGAACACCACGTCCATCATCTTTGCCTAATGGTTACCCATGGGGATTAGAAGAGCTCAGTAATGGGTACCTTGGAGCCAGTCCTACTGTATTGACCAATGAAACAGATTACACAGCAGGTGTCTCACATATGCTATGCACCACCTAGAGAACTTGATTAGAAACTAACAATATACTGTTACTGGTTAGGGGCCTTGCATCTACTGTCTATATCTAGCTAACTAAACTACTTAACTTATCAAACTAAACACACTAGAAAGCACGAAGGGACTTAACCAGCTGGAGCCACAGCCAATAGTAAGTCCGATCATGTTGTGGGACGTGGAGATACCAAATTCCCCATAAAGGGAGATTATCCTACACTACACAACTGCTAGGCTGACCAGTACAGAATAATCAATACAATCAAGTGTAAATTATCATTAAATCACTGCCCCGAGCCTTTTCAGGAAACACATATGTGTGACAGCCTGCACCCCTGGCTACCGGGCAACAGAGAGGTCACTTTGAGTGATCTATATTTATAAATCTAACTATG
This sequence comes from Neoceratodus forsteri, assembly GCA_016271365.2. Lineage (NCBI taxonomy): Eukaryota > Metazoa > Chordata > Ceratodontiformes > Ceratodontidae > Neoceratodus > Neoceratodus forsteri. Next base: position 741,027,456 of record CM028133.1, on the reverse strand, counting down.
GCTGGTGGAGAACCATGGCCCCCAGGGCAGAGACAGGATTCGGGATCTTTAGCTGCTTTTTACTGGCCTGTCTACCCGGGTATTGTTGGCGACATAACTATATAATCATCTGCCTCGGGTGCAACCAGAGCCATTGCATTCCCCTCCATCTTTGGAACTCAGGAGGGAAGGAGGGATTCCAAAAGGGGTCATAACCAATAGGTCAGAGAGACTAAGCATACTGTCTTTTAGGCCCCATAAGTTAGACAGACAGCCCTTAACAAAACAAACCCTCTTAGAATTAACATTAAAATACAATATCCATATTACAAAGGAACTATCATACTGAAAATGTATATGCGGCCTGGGGTAATCCAGCTAACATCATTATCATTCAGGCCAGGAGGATTAAGCAATGAACCTGTTACATTATTAAACATCTTACCCTAATGCTGAAGTACAACATCACTATACTTTCTACCTCCAAATGGAGGCATCTGGAATTAAAACAGAAAATTCAGTCTAAATCTAGATTTCTTTCTGCTTATTCTGGTATATGAAATGGCAGGTTACTTTACAAAGGAGAGGAACTCTCTTTAGAGATGTTTCATAAAGTGGGCCAATGCCAGAGACACCTTCCGAACATGTAGAGAATTTTTCTCGCAGTTCTCTACCCAACATTTCCCTTCACCCCAAATAAACAATAATTACCTGAGATACACATGGTAGAGTTGGACTACGTATAGCCCCATACCAGGGTGTTAGTGATTTATTTCAACTGCGCATTTCCTGCACAATGCCCTGTGCGGGGGGGGGAGTAGAAAGTCTGCCTGCGGGTACAGGACCTGCCGGAGGCTCAGTACGCATGTCAGCATCCCACCATGGTTTGCATCCCTACCATTCCTCCCCTGTGCTGCACCTCCAAAAGCTTGTGCGTTATATAAAATAGGAAAAAGGGGGGAAGGTATAAAGTGATCTACCAGAAGGGGGGCAGAAATAAAACTGAGTAACCTTTAACTAATTGCTCGCACTTTAACCAGTAAGCAGCACATTTATAAACTTACTACATAGTTGGTCTAAGGCCACAGTAAACCTATCATTACAAGATATTCCTTTTAACATGTATCTCTGGGTTTGGCATCTAGAGGCAAAAATGAGGCCTGTTCTGGGACCGTACTGACTTGCGCTGATAGAGTTTAGATTTTTATCTCCAAGCTGTACAGGCCCCAGTTGTTCTTGCTATCCCCCTCCCTATTAATCACCAATTCCTTGAGACACCTATCCCATGGTACTTATCTGATTTTTAATCCTTTTGAACTTGTGATTGATCAGGTCATCATCCTGGTTGGGAATGTTGTGGCTCTGCCTGGTTATTTTAGGCATTGTGGCTTGGGGGAGAACTGGGAGCTGAAGATCGTGTCTCTGCATCCTATAAGGGTAAGGCTGCATCTGTGGCTGAGGCCCATGCTGTTTCTTCTCCTCTGGAGGAGCTTCTGTTAGAGGTTGCTTGGTTGATATCCATCTCTTCACCTTGATCACTGTCTGGCAGGTCTTGTAGCGGGGAAAAATGATTCTGTGAGAAATATGGGCTGACATATTCTATTTCGGTCATATCAGTAGAAGTAAAATTCTGATCCTGTTGTCCCGAGAAGAGTACCCTTTCCTGTGGGTGGCCATGCTTACAATGTGGTGATGTCGGTGGTCTTTTCCTTGCTCTCAGTTTACAGGGGTCCAGTGCCTGATGAGGTGATGTAGCGGGTGTCGCTGTTGCAGCATCCAACGGTCCTTCTTTCACTAAAGATCAGCAGTTCGGTCCTTCCTTCTGATTGCAAGATGAGGAGCCCCGGGCTGCCGTAACTCTCTCTGCAATGTAGGCCATCGCAGTATCTGGAGAAGTGAATTGGGGTGTGGTACCATTGACTGAGATCTGTAGAATTGCTAGATAGCGCAGGGTAAAAGGGAGTTGTAAGGCATGCAGCTTGCGACAGATGTCAGTGAAAAGCCTTCCTTTTGGCAGCTAACTCCCTGGAATAATCTTAAAAGATTATAATCGAATGTTCATTCCAGCGGAGTTGCCCCAGTTCTCTAGCTCTAGCTTGGATCGCTTCTTTTTTCGCATGATTTAAAATTCACACAATAAATGGTCTAGGTCTGTCCTCTTCCTTGGGGTTGGGCTGCAATGAGCGGTGCACCCTTTCAATCATGACCCTAGTACCCGCAGGAAGTTGTAAAATTTCAGGGAGCGCTCGCTGCAGAAAGTATAGCGCTTTCCCTGCTTAGCAGCCCTCTGGAAAACCAAGGATCCGTAGATTATTGTGGTGGTTCCTATTTTCCAGATCTTCAATTTTGTCATGTAAAAATGGATTTGCGCTGCCTGTTCCTGCATAGTTGCACAATGCCCCTGCATTTCATATTCTTGAGCTGTTGCTTTTTGCTTAACTTGGTCCACCCTTGCATCCATTTGCTGCATTGATACTGTGGTGGTGTTCACCGAAAGCGTTAATGCATCGATGCTAGTTATTATCAAGGCAAACATCTCTCTGACCAAGGACTCTTCTCTTCCCAAGGTCGACTGCACCATACGGCCTATCTGTGTGGGCAGCTTCAGAACAGACTGACTACTGTTGAAGGAGTCCTGTTGCCATTTTTCTCCAGAAAACAGGCCAAAGTAAGCGAATGGTTTCAGGTCACCGTTGTATTAGATAATTCCAGTCGGGGATCACTGGAACTGTATTTAATTGGGTTCTAGGCTCTTAGGCAGAGAAAGCTGCACAATCAGGTCGTCATCTTGGTTGGTGGTTGGCCATGCCACAACTATGCCTTTTTTAATATAATGTATAATTTAGCAGTTTTAATTAGTTTGCACTGAATTTCTTTGTTGTTTCCAATACAAGTTTAGCCTTTCCATGGCGACATCTTTTTGACCATATGAGTGTATCTTTGTGTGTTTTTTTGCTAGTGGGACTGTTTACAGTACATGCTTACTGACAGCTCAGTGTGCAGCCAGCTGTGGTGGAGTGCAGAGGGCTGTGGCAGTTGCTGGCTCTGGATTGGGATGGGGAACACCGGGTGATGGGTCACTTCCTGCCAGGGTGAGAGGATGGGGAGTCCAATAGGCACAAGGGAACAGCATTACATTAGTATACATGGGATTGGGGATAGGGAGAGGGGTCTTCTAGACAGTAGGGAATGGTGTTCTTTTAATATACAAGAAATTGGGTTGGGGGAGGGACCACTGGACACCAGGGAACCATTCATTTTCTATTGGACATGGGATTGTGTGTGGGGGAGGGACCACTAGGCACCAGGAAAAGTTTAATTCTACACATTGGGCCATTGATCGGGGGAGGGCACTAAACACAAGGGACAGAATATTTCTACACATCAAGCCAGTGATTGGTGGGGGGGATCACTAAACAACAGGGACAGTTTACTTCTACACATCAGGTCAATGGTCACAGGCAGATCACTAGACACACGGGACAGTTTAATTCTACACATCAGACTGGTGATTGGTGGGGAAGCCACTAGACACCAGGGAAAGTTTCATTTTACACATCGGGCCAGAGATCATCGGGGGGCCACTAGACACCAGGGATTGTGGCTGCATATTGGGCAGGGGCTGGAGGGGTGCACTAAGTTTTATGCAGCATATGCAAATGGGCCCATAATGGGCATGTAAATAGCCACATAGCACCTTTCATGCCTAATGGGCTCATTTACATGGCTGTTTTGGTGCATAGCAAAAAGTGCACCTGCGCCATTCATTGCAGAGCTGTACTCCTGCTCCATGTCTGGGCGGCACTAATGGGGTTAGCGCTGACTTGACCTGTCCCTATTCTCAGTTGGATTGTGCAGGTGCCCTATCCAACTGAGAACAGCAACCTTAGACACCTGTGCAAACACAAAGTGCAGCGCAATCTTTTACGCTGTGCTTTGCGCCTTTCTGAGAATCGGGCCCATATATGGTACATTGTGTCATTATACAGTAATAGCTGGTCATCAATTTATTCAGTGTTGATAACTAGTTAATATTTGCTGCAATAAGTAACCTATTATTATGGCAAACTCACTGCTGTTTACGAAGGAGCTGCATGTGACAGTCGCTCTCTCACTCTCTTGAGCAAAACAGTAATTCTCAGTGAGTCCATGACTTTTACTTTTAAAAGTAAAAGAAATACCTTAAAACCATACCCTTAACCCAAAATATATAAATGGCACAAAGTAAAATAAACATTTGCACACAACAGAGCTATGCTAGACTTCCTGACTGTCTGTGCCTCAAAGGCAGCAATTCCTGAAAGGGAAGCTTTTAGAGAAAAGCTGAGTCAGCACTGGTTCCTGTGAGAAAGCAAATTAAATTTAATAAAGGAAAAATGCACAACAGGGTGTGTGTCATGCTGGGATAACATCACAACTCAGTGGTTGGGCATGCTGCTGCAGGTCCAGTGCATCCAACACCAAAAAGTGATGTTACCCAGCAAGACACACACCCTGGAGTACATTATTCATATTATGCGATGGATCTTTTACAGATAGAATAAAAAAAAAATGAAATGAATACAGTTTTAACATCATTTTTTATGTCGTTTTTTCAGAGTGAAAGCATTTATTTTTTTTATAAAAAAGAGTCCACTTACTGTTTCTCCACTAGGTGGCACCATTATCTGTGTAAGTGACACAGTTTGTGACTGTTGGCACAGCTCTCTCACTGCAACTGCCCACCTACACCCCCCCACACTCACACAGTCTCACTCTCTGGTCCTGCTCACACTACCTCCCTGGCCTAGAAAAACATTTTTTGTTTATTGTTTCTCCTAGTACAATTCCACAAATAAATGTTTGTATCTGGAGAAGAAGGTGATGATCATGGCTGCTGCTGATTACCGATGATGATTGCTGCTGAGTGCTAATAATGGCACCATTCACAGGTGGTAAACAGAATTGCTGCAGGACGGCAAGTCTTGAGTTCAAGTGGTAAGTCCGTCCCACCCCACTGGCATGCTTAAGGTAATGTTGAGTTGCCTGCTACTTTTGTTATTCTGGTGGAAAAATGCTGATTAGGAAAACAAGTCAAGCTGGCAAACAGACATGAAAATGTAATGGATGTGGTGCCGTGCGTGCACTGACAGACGTGTGGTTAGGTAGAGGTGTGGGAGACTGAAGCTGGTCTGAATGACTGCTTTTTTAACTTTAGAATTCAAAGCACAGAAGAAATACATTTCTAGTCAGAGGCTAGAAGGAGGAGGGTAAATCAGGGCTGGATTGACTGAGTGGGAAACCTGGGACTGCTATTTGATGTTGGGAAAAAAAACGCGGTGTTGTCTGAGTTGGGACTGAGTACAGCGTGGCAGTGGTGTGAAGCCATTCACAAATGAAGCTTTTGGTTTGCTTCAGCATGGGATGGGTATTGATTTTTTGTTCATGTGAGTCAGTCACATGTGTGCTGAAACTAGATCCATGATTTTGTGCTGGGATAACATCACAGGTCCAGTTCAAGACTGACCAGTCACAGTCCAATATTCTTTCTTTTTTTTTTGTAAACATGTTTTATTGGAACTGCTTCATTATACATCAACAATATATAGCCATATAGTTTTCATAACAGTACATAATATTATGAATACTATGAATTATAGGACATAAGGGGGTGAGGCCCATCTGGAATGTCTCCCACATGAGCGGGCCATTATACCATCAAATGATTGTTATAGTACAGTTTATCAAATGCCTTATTAAAGTTATCAAAGTCAATGATATCGACCACATGTTGGGGTAATCTATTCCATGCTTTTATTGATCTAATGGTGTAGAAATTATCTCTTTGAGAGGTATTAGCCTTTGGAATTTCGAATTTCTTATTGTATGACCTAAGATTACATCTGGTTGTGCTAAATTCTTACTCACAGTTTACCATAAGATCTTGAGACAGTAAAAGTTTGAAAAGAAAAAGTAAATTGCCTTCTATCCTCCAATGAATGTAGTCCTCTTATAGTCAATCTTTCCTGATATGCTTTACTTTTTAGGCCAGGTACTGTTTTAGTAGCTACTCTCTGGACTCTTTCTATTAGCTTGATATCTTTAATAAAAACAGGTGACCATAACTGTGAACCATAGTCTAATATAGGTCATATGTAACTTTTATAAATGGGTATGAGAAGTTGTGGTTTACATATAAAAGTACATCTTACTTTAGAGACAAGATTTATGACTGTTTTGGAGACCATTGTACAATGTCAGTGGATTTTAACTTGTTATTTATTGCAATGCCTAGATCCCTTTCTTGAACTGAGTTTTTAATAATTGCTTGGTTGAGAACATAAGAATAATTAGGGTTGTTTTTTCCAAAGTAAATCACAGCACATTTACTAGCATTTAAGTGCATGCCATTGTCTATTTTTACAGTTTTCTATTTTGCCCAAATTATTAACTGTGGATAGATGTTTATTAAATATATTGATCATCCCCTCCTAATTTAGCGTCATCTGTGAATTTACTGATATTATTTGAGATGCCACTCCCCAGGTCACCGACATATATATTAAACAAAACTGGTCCCAGGACAGAGCCCTGTGGCACACCGCTACTAACAAGACCAAAACTAGATGTTGTACTGTTACTACGAACACACTGTTTCCTATTATCTAATCAATCAGCAATCCACTTGACTAGCATTTTGCTGATACCAAGTTTTAATAGTTTATTGATTCAAACAACATGAAGTCTTACTGTATTCCAACTATTGTAGTTAGCTCCAGCACTCAAACTGCCCCGGAGAGTAGAGGGTTAATTTTCTATGCAGAGCATAGAATGTTGAGCTTGAGCTCGGTTCAAACCTCTGTCTGCTGCACTTTGAAGTGCAACCATCAGATTCTTTACTCCGCCTAACTGAACGGTCGCTCTGGAGATTTTTTCTTTGCTCGCTGTTCGAAAGTCGGTTAAAGTCCTTGGTTTTACCGATTATTTTTTGCAAGTTTCGGTTCAGATCTCTGTCTGTGGAACAGTAAGTACTAGGTAGTGAACTAGACATAGTAAACTTGTGGAAATTGTAAAAATGTATTTTTCGACCAGTTCTGCTGAACCAGCTGTTTAGTGAAATATTAATTTCTGTCTTTGTTTCTAGACTTAGAGTGTGGTTACCGATCCTTATCGGTTTTAAAAAAAACTCATATTCTTGTGGTTTTATCCAATACTTGTGATACGGTTAGAAGCTGATAAGGGTGTCTTGCCTGGTTGTTTGCCATAAAAAGGGTAAGTTTATGGTTAGGATGGCTATGTCTGAGAAACCCAAAAGAAAAACCAGGCCTACTGGGTTTCAACATTGCAGTGTGTGTGGGGAGGTGTTTGCTAAGGCTGATCCCCACACCACCTGTGTTTATTGTCTGGGGTTTGACTACTTTGATTCAGACTGCCAAATCTGTAAAAATTTCCCTAAGTCTACTCTGGAAAAAAGATTAGTAGGCTTAGGGATAAGGAGGCTGAGAAGTCCGCTGACCTGGATGGTCTGCCTGGTTCGGTTCCGACCAAACCTGAGGGAGTGCCGTCTAACCAGGGCGATACTTCTTCAGTCAAGAGGAGAGCCAATTCTGAGGGATCGGTTCCTACAAAAAAAAAGGAAAAGAAAAATTGGCCAGTTCAGATCCAGAGACCCATTTTCCGACCGCTGAAGAGATTGCCAAAGTGATAAGGATTGTAGAATTGCTTCAACCGGTTCCATCTGATCTGGCGCCTTCTGGCAGGCACTCAGTTCAGTTGGTTCTTCTGGTTCAAGATTATGCCCCTGAAGATTTCTGTGAACCAGATTTGGAGGGGGATGAAAATTATGATGATGATGTTGATGATGATGATGGTGTGGAAGGTCTGGATGAGCCCATTGAACTGGACATCTCCCCAGACAGGCCTTCTGGTGTTTCCCCTCCTAGGCTTGCTGAGTCCCCTTCCTACTACATGTTTTACAGGAAAGTGGCAGAAACCCTCCAGCTCCCTGTGGAATAAATTGTAGAAGAACAAGAGGAACCTGATTATGTGGAGATGATGGACATCCCAGAGTCCAAGAGACTGTATATTCCCCTTCATAAGTCTTTTGGGAAACTGACACAAAAGATTTAAAAAAACTCCACATTCTGTACCTCTTGTCAGCAGAAGGATGGACAAAAGGTACACCTTATCAGGTTCAGGTACAGCGTACTTGTATCAGCAATGCAGCCATGTTGGAGTAGTGCAGGCTGCAGCCTGTGATAAGGCTAATATACCCTTGGCTTCACCCCCCACCAGATAAAGACTCTAGGAAGCTGGATGCCATGGCAAAGAAACAGTACATGGCATCCGCCTTGGGACTCAGGCAGGCTAATTATATGGCATATGCAGCCAGGTACCAGAAGTCAAGGTGGGACACTGTACTGGCACTGGCTAAGCAGGCCTCCCCCCAGCTAGCCTCAGAGCTGGAGGGGGTGGCTGCTGATGGGATTGAGGCATCTAAAGTACAGTTCCATGCTACTGCTGTGGACTTCAATGATGTGTCATCTTGAGTCATGGCTACATCTCTTCAGAGATTGTGGCTCTTCAGAGAATGGCTTGACTCAGATGTACTAGCCTCTCACAGGACACCCAGGCTAAGGCCATGGGTTTCCCCTGTGGTGGGTAATTCTCTGTTTGGGGAGCAGACAGAGAATTACATGAAAAAGATGGATGAGTATAGGACCACCTATAGGAGTGTACAGGCTAAGGAAAGGCAGGCAACTCCTCAAAGGCAGCAAGCTAGGGGCAGGGACAAGCCTTTTCATAGGCATTTCTACCAAGCACAGGCCTCTTCTCCCTTTCCTCAGAGGGGGTTCTTCAGAGGGAGAGGCAGAAGGGGCATGAGCAGGGCTGCATTCACCCCTCAACCTAAGGCTCCTGCCAAGCAGACACCCTGATGTGTCAACCTGGGTTGACTCCCCCATTCCTGTAGGAGGCAGGCTGGTTTATTTCATCCAGGACTGGATGTCTGTTACCTCAGAAAAGTGGGTCCTGGAGGTGGTAAACCAGGGGCTGGTTCTCAGCTTCAAGAAATTTCCAAAGCTGAGGGCCAGATCTTTTCCACCTGCAAGCATATCCAAAACCATTGCCCTAGAGGCAGAGGTTTCATCTCTACCGGCTCTAAAGGCTGTAGAGAGAGTTCCTACATTGCACAGGGGAAAAGGTCTGTACTCTAGGTACTTCCTTACCCCAAAAAAGACAGGGGAGTGGTGACCCATCCTAGACTTAAGACACCTGAACAAACATCTTTTAAAACCAAAATTCAGAATGGTGATTCTACCTGCTTTCACATTCCCATTAGTTGCTCCCACAGAAAGTACCTCAGGTTCGAATTTTCTTCAGGACATTATCAGTTCAAAGCTATGCCCTTCAACCCGACATCAACTCCAAGGATATTCACAAAATGCCTAGCAGTAGTACTGGCCTTTTCAAGATGGAAAAATATTTCCATATTTCCATACCTGGACTACTGGTTCATTGTGGGTCAGTCTCCAGACCAAGTCAAGTCAGACCTGCAAGTGACTCAGCAAGTGCTCACTTCCCTAGGATTCCTTCTCGATCTTCCCAAGTTTGTTCTTGAACCTGTACAGCTCCTCACCTTCATAGGGGCAGAGTTGGATACAGTCAAAGCAAGAGCTTTTCTTCCCCTTGAAAGGGCAAGGGCTACTGTAGAGCTGGCTTCTTCATTCCACCCTCTGGTCTCTAGGCCAGCAAGGCACTTCCTTCAGCTTCTGGGTCACATGGCAGCTTCTACAGCAGTGGTCCAAGGGGCCAGATTTCAGATGAGGGACATTCAGTTTCACCTGAGGGCCTTTTGGTCTCAGAAGAAAGATTCTCTAACCTAACTAGTTCCAGTGACTCAAACTCTGATCCAGGCTCTCCAATGGTGGCAGAATTAAGGCAACTTCAGGCAAGGAGTCCCATTCATCACTCAGTCTCACTCTGTGATCCTAACCACAGATGCTTCTCTATTGGGGAGGGAAGCCCATTTGGGGTCTCTCACAGTCCAAGGACTGTGGTTCCCTCAGGAATACCTTCTTCATATCAATCTCTTGGAACTCAGGGCAGTCTTTCTGGCCCTGCAATCTTTCTTTCAGTCAATGCAGAACAAGGTGGTTCAGATCAGGACAGACAACACCACCACCATGTGGTACATCAACAAGCAGGGAGGTACTCGGTCCACAGCCTTGTGCACAGAAGCCATGAAATTGTGGTCCCTAGCTTATTCTCTGCAGACCTCTCTGATAGTAGTCCACCTTCCAGTGAAGGACAATGTGCTAGTAGATGCATTGAGTAGGATCTCCCAGGGCCATCACGAATGGTCCCTGGACCCTCTGGTGTTGAAAGTGATTTTTTTAAGGTGAAGGTGGGACACTCCAGAGATAGATCTCTTTGCAGCCCCAGACAATCACCAACTTCCTTTGTTTTGTTGCAGACCCCAAGTCTTGGGCACAGTTCCTCTGGATGCTCTGATTTTGTACAGGAAGGGAAATTTCTAGATTCCTTCCCTCACATTCTTTTACTGTTCAATGTTCTAGTCAAGATAGGGTCAAAACCCTGCAAAGTGATTCTGATTGTTCCAGACTGGGCCAGGCAGCCTTGGTATCCCCTGTTGCTGTCCTTAGCAGTCCATCTTCCCCTGTCTCTTCCCAGGAATTACAACCTGTTAACCTCCTCTCAGGGGAGGATTTTGTACCCCAATCTTTGGTGTCTCAATCTCAAGGCATGGGTTTTGAAGAGTTAGAGTATGCAGATTTGCATCTGTCCCAGGGGGTTCTGGATATTCTCAAAGCCTCTCGAAAGCCTGCCACCAGAAAAAACTTTTAACTCCAAATGGAAATGATTCAGCATTTGGTGTTCTAAGAAACATATATCCCCAGACACTGCTGAATTGTCTACAGTTATGGATTATATGGTTCATCTTAATGGCCTAGGCCTCAGACCAGCTACTCTCAAAGTACATTTACCAGTTGTTTCTGCTTTTCTGTCAGTTGGGAAAGCTTCCTCACTGTCATCTCACCCTGTATTCTGTAAATCTTTTTAGGGATTGCTTCATACCAATCCCCCCTTTAGGGATCCTACTCCTGCTTGGGATCTTAATGTTTGCATTGCTCAGCTTATGCAACCCCCTTTTGAGCCTTTGTCTTCAGCAGAGCTTAAGTACTTGACTTGTAAAATTATTTTCCTGGTAGCTATTACCTCTGCCAGGTGTATCATGTAATTGCAAGCTCTGTCAGTGGAGCCTGATTTTATCTCACTCCATAGAGATAAGGTGGTCTTAGAACTAACAGGAGGTTTTTAACTAAAGTGGTTTCAGATTTTCATCTGAACCAATCTATGTCTCTCCATGTGCTCTTCACTGATCATTCTTCTTTAGGAGAAAGAAATTTACACAATTTGGATGTTAAAAGAGCCTTTAGTTACTACATTGAGAGTACTAATGCTCACAGGTTTGACTCCCTCCAGTTGTTTCTCACTTATGAGGAAGTGGGGAAAGGCAAACCTGCCACTAAGAGAACTATTTCCAGGTGGATTATCTCTTGTATTCAATTCTGCTGTGAGATGTTAGGCAAATTACCTCCCTCAGGCCTGAGGGCTCATACGACTACAGGTGCAGCTGCTTCCCTGGCTGCAGCCAGGGATATTCCTTTGCTAGAGATATGTGAAGCAGCCACCTGGAAAACAGTCCATACATTTACCAGGCATTACTCCCTGGACACCCAGGCTAGGAGTGGTGCTCAGTTTGGTACAGCAGTACTGCAGAGCCTATTCCCAAGGTAGGTTCAATTCCCTCCTCCATGGAGGTACTGCTTGGTAGTCTGCAATAGTCAGAATACAGCAAGACTTCATGGTGTTTGAAGAAAAAATTACTCATCTTAGTAATTATGTTTCTTCTAAAGGAGTCTTGCTGTATTCTGACCTCCCTCCCTTCCTTCCTGCCTACCCTCTCAGAACCTGTTTTTGGGAAGTGGGCTGGCAGGTGCAGTGTTGCACCCCAGGGGTGAATTTGGGCACTCCCTCCTTTTAGGGAAGGGAAGTGGGTTATATTATTAGTCTACAGTCTTATGTTGTTCGCTACCTGGTTTTTGATTTTGGATTTCTTGACTTGAGTCTTTTGGGGATCCAAAATATTTGGTTGCCATTTGGCTAGTTAAATTTTACAATTTCCACATAGTAGTTAGTTAGTTAGTATTAGCTTGTAAGAATCTGATGGTTGTACTTCAAAGTGCAGCAGGCAGAGGTCTGAACCGAGCTCAAGCTCAACGTTCTGTGCTCTGCATAGAAAATTAATCCTCTACTCTCCGGGGCAGTTTGAGTGCTGGGACTAACTGCAATAATCAGAATACAGCAAGACTCCATTAGAAAAAAACATAATTATTAAGGTGAGTAATTTTTTTTTAGTTTGTAATGTACAACCTTATCAAAGGCCTTGGAAAAATCAAGCAGAATAATGTCATTGGGTAATCCATTATCTAACTTTTTAATGATGTTATTTTAAAAGTGTATTAGATTTGTAGTACATGATCTTCCCTTCTTAAAACCATGTTGTAGTTTGTCTTCCTGTCCAGTTATATCTAAAAAAAGTTCCACTCTAGGTTTATTCAAGTGTTCCATAGTTTTACTATTGTGTGAAGTAAGGCTAATCGATCTGTAGTTTTGTATATTTCCACGATTACCTTTTTTGAAAATTGAAACTACAATTGCTTGTTTTCAATCTTCTAGTACAGGGCCTTCAACCAAAGATAGGTTGAATATTACTGCCAGAGGATATGCCAGCTCTGTTGCCATTTTTGTAAACAATAAAGGGCTATATTATCAGGTAATAAGCTAGATGAGCTATTTATTTTGGAAAGGACATCATAAACTTTGTTTGGAGTAAAGGTAGCTTCTGTTTGTTGATCAGCATCATAATCTGTAAATCTAGGATTTTAGGGGCAAAAACCGAGCAGAAATATTCATTAAATTCATCTGCCAAGATTATATCACTTTCAATTATTTTATTATTCTCAATGACTGGACCTATAGTTTTGACAGTAGTTCTGCAGTTGGAGTTAATGTATGAAAATAAACATTTTCTATCCTTAGAATGAACTATCTTGAATTCTATATTAGCCTTTGACTTTTTAATTAGTAGTTTTATTTCCTTTTTTTTGCTTGTAAATATGCAGCTTTATTTATGTTGGTATTGGGTTTTTTTTTTTGTACCTTGTGTAGGCTTTATGTTTAACTTTAATTTGTCTTTTGATTTTTGGATTTAGCCAGTTTGGTATTTTACCTTTCCTGTTGTATTTTTCCTTGTATGGGATATAAGTATTTTCTATGTCCAATAAAATTGCTTTCAATCCAGGCCATACACTATTTGCTGACTTATTAAGGAATATTCTGTCCCAGTCAATACTTCTTAAGCTCTATCTTATGCTCCAAAAATCTGTTTTATGACAACTTCTCACCTTGGTTTCACATGTTGTTTTCTGTCTCCTTGTATTTAATTGACACATAATCATATTGTGGTCACTGGTTCCCAATGGGCTTAAGATATTAACATCTATTATTTCATTCTCGATGGTTAGAATCAAATCGAGTATGTTGTTGTCTCTTGTGGCTTCAGTAACTAGTTGTTCCAGCCCATTATTAATACAGGTTTCAACAAATGATTTTTCCAGTGAGTTACTACCAAGTTAGGATGCCCAATTTAAACCTGGGAGGTTATAATCGCCCAAAAGAATCTCTTCCATTAGCAAGTTATTAGCAGGATTGCTTGACAAATTTAAGTTATTATATGCAGTATTTGCTGAAGGTGGTCGGTGACAATTACCAATTATAATAGCAGATCATCCAGGAAAGAACAATTTCACCCAGATTGTTTCCTGTGGGTTGTTAGTATATAATGGGGGCTGAACTATATGCGATTTAATAGAGTTGTGTATATATAAATACACTACCCCTCCAAGTTTATCTTGCCTATCAAAATGGTAAAATTTATAGTCCTGAATGTCCCTTATCCAATCATGACTAGAATCCCACCATGTCTCCATTAATGCTGCAATATGGACATTCTTCTGTGCCAGCATTCCCTCAAGTTCAGATTTTTTTGATATGTTAAGGCTTCTAGCATTGGTAGTTAAGATTTTGCAGCCATTTATTGGTCCATACTAGGTTGAAAATGGAGAAGAATCATTTATGTAAGCCAGATTTAGAGTCTCACTCCTCCCCACCCCATATCAGTTAAAATGCTGTGTTATGTAGTGTTCCAGTCTTTTGCCCAAGAGACTGCTAGCTCACTTATTGAGATGGAGTCCATCCCATGAAAATTAATGGGGTCTGTCTGAGAAGTCCTCCCAAGTTGTAATACATCCAAAGCCTTTTCTAAGACACTATTGGTGTAACCAGTTATTTATAGCTTTGATTTTTAAAGTCATAGCATCAGTTGCTTGTGGTACAGGTAACATTTCTGAAAAATAGACCTCACAGTCCTTAGCAACCAGAATTTCACTGAGGATAGTGACGTCCTTTTTGATGTCATCCATACTTGATGTACCTATGTTGTTTGTCCCTGCATAAATTAGTACTAAAGGCTTTTTACCATAGTTTTTTAGTATATCATTAAGCATTAATGTAATGCTAGCTATCCTAGCACCCCTAAAGCTACTCTGGTTCTGTTTTTTTTTTTGTCAGGACTGCATATAATCCTGTCTATGTGTTTGATTATGGAATCTCCCAATACGTATGTTTGACATGTAGGGGTATGTTCACAGTCGGGATTAGTAGCCATTGTTTCAGAAAGGTTAGCACATGACATTGTGGAAGTATTTACTAAATCAGCTGGAGTCTCAACACTTTCTGGGCTTTCAATATTCATATCCTGGACCATGTCCTCAGATGTAGAGGGAGACATGTGGTTGTATTAACTAGGTCAATACTGGTCTCAATCCTTGCTGGGGCTTCAATATTCATATCTTGGACTATATCCACAGATGGTGGGGGAAGAGATGGTTCTTCTGTGGTAACAAGAATTGGGAAAATAGTATTAGTGTTACCTTGAGATGGCTCTACGTTGCACTCAGACTGCAGGAAATTAAAATGATTTGTTAAAGGTAGGCTGAATTCAGTTGACCTTCTACCCCTTTTTGTATGGTTACCTGAGACTAGTATCCATTCCTTAATGTCTGTATCTGGTAGCTCAGTGTCCCTGGTTCATTTTTTCAGAGTGCCATTACAGACAGTAGTTTGTCTAATGTCCTCAGTAAGCTGCATGTTTGTCCCAAAGGATTTAGTGGTAGAAGCAGCAGTTGTTACATAGAAACAAAGAAACATAGAAGTTGACGGCAGATAAGGACCACAAGGCTCATCCAGTCTGCCCATTTTTTCTACCTTATGAATGTGCCATTGGCCTTTACTCTGTCTTTGGCCTATCTATACATGCTCATCTTTATTGATCCCTTATGCCTGTCCCATGTCTGTTTGAAGCCCTGCACCATATTCATATCCACCACTTCCTGAGGTAGTCTGTTCCATGCATCCACCACCCTTTCTGTGAAAAATAACTTTCTCACAATCCCCCTTAATCAGCTTCCCTCTAATCTCATGCTGTGTCTTGTCCTGCTATTTTTCGTATACTGAAACATGTTAGACTCTTTCACCTTGTTAAGCTATGTGTCAAAGTAATATGGGGGGGTTTATAGTTTTAATAATATGCTAAATTTCACTTTGTTTAACTATGATTGAATCTAGTTTATTATGCAATTTTATTAACTCTTGTTCAAGGTAGACGGTATACTGGCATTTTTTAAAATGAACACTTGTTCCTTAGATTCAGTTTCCAGTAAGGAAAACATGAGGCAAGACTGGTATTTACTAGCCCAGTTACTTTCCTGAAATTCAATTTGGTCCTCCATTTTATTGTTTTGTTAGGTTATGGTGGCACCAGATAGTACAGTTAAATGGGTTAATGTGAACAAATATTCTAAGTATGTTTGAATACTAGCAGTTTAAACCACATTCAGGATGTACATACAGTAAGGATGCTGGTTATTTACTACTACAAATACAAACCAGTGTATTTACTGACAGTATTACAATGTGTGGTCTTACAGTACCTCCTAGTTGTTCCGGTATTGTCCCCTATTGTCCCTGTGGTCCCTGTGGACACTGCAGACATGCCCAGATATGTTGTGCATGTCTTAGCATGCATCACTGTGTACAGTGCATGCGCGCTCCATACACGCTCACTCCACTTGCATGGAGCATGGTTCTAAAGTCCCCTGTGACCCAGAAGTATAGGGGTCACGTGACACCTGCCATCAGGCCGGTGATAACTCAGCCTTGCTAAATACTTTAACATTTTAACTACCACATGTCCTACTAGGTATCTCTGCCCCCGAATATGATGACTGCTAAGCACAAAGTAGAAAATGGGCTGTTAATAGTGTCCTAAATGCCTCGTTAAAACAGGAAGTGCTCTAGTTTCTAGACAGTCAGAAACTACACTTCCCAGCAACCTCTAGAAGCCCTAGTACATCATTTACAAAAACACAATATGGTTATTGATTGATACACTTTTGGAGTTCTTGTAACCTGTCCTGCAATACATTCAGACCTTCTATCCTGAGATGGTGACTCATACATTAATGACACCTTCCTCAATTGTTCGTAGGAATGGGATCCAAAGCTGATAAAACTGTTTCTCCTGACCATTAGCACTCAGCTGACACTTCTCAATCTTCAAGTACATTGCTAAGCTGTTGAGCCAATGGGTTATACTAGGGTGTGTTTCACTAATCCAGTGCTGTGCTATAGTCTTCCTAGCATTATCTACGGCCAGCCCCCACAGCCTACACACTTCTGCTTTCCATCTGGGTCTGTTCTCTACCCCCTACATGAATTCAAGTGGGGTGTGGGTAAAATTAACTCTCAACGTCTTTTGCATGGTAGTGTGCCCTTGTATCCAAAAGGGGGCTACCTTCCTGCAGAGAAGCACCATATGGATAAAGGTTCCCTGTTCAGTGTATCATTTTAGACATCTGTCAGATTTATCTTTGCTACATTTATGCAGTCTAACTGTGGTTAGGTATGCCCTATATACAAAACTAAGCTGTATCCTATGAAGTTTATCTGACCAGACACAGTACTGAATTTATTTAGAGGCAGCTCTCTAAGTCTTTCCGTTTATAGAGATGCCCAGCTCCTGCTCCCAATCTGTTCTGTCCCTTATGTCAAGCTCCAGAAGAACACCCAGTAACATCCTATACAGTGTGGTTAGTATGGAGACTGCAGGGGAGGATCTAGTAAGAACCTTCTCAATGTGGGACATTCAGGGGTTCTCCGACTCTCCCAGCAAGTAATCACAGACATGAAAATTATCAAAAAAGTCACTAGTCTGGAGACTGTACTTCTCTCTCTACTCAGAATATTGCTTAACCTCTCCCCCATAGTGCAAGTCTTTCATCAGCTTCAATCACACATCTTACCATCTCAATAGGGCCTGCTGTAGGAACACATTTTGCCCTTTTTTATTCCTGATACTGGCTATTATTGCAAAGTAGGAGGAGAGCACTTTTGGGTAGTTTATGATTTTGTGTGTACCTCTCCAAATCCTTGCTAACTGGTGACTGAAAGGGTTATTAATCTTCTGGGATTTGAGGTCATTTATACTAGAAGATAGCAGGCCATGAAGTATACCTCCATGGAGGTGCTCCTCTTCAATACACACCCAGGTTGTTTTTTTTGTTACTTGTGCGACAGAATAGCGCCAAAGACTGTACAGCCCAGTAATAATATTTGAAATAAGGTAAGGTTATGCCCCCTTTACTTAGTGGTAGTTCCAATATGGTGTGCAAAATCCTAGCTACTTTCTCTCCTGGTTCCATGTCATAATTGCAACTGTGGAATGGCAATACATTTCAAAGGGCTCCGAACCCGCAACGCAACCAGTTTGACTTCTAAGGTTTTTTTTCAACAGGGGTTTTGCCCCCTGCACTTCCCCTTATGAAGGTCTTTGCCCCCCCCACACACCCCTTCTTTAGGATTCTAACTCCAGGGCATCACTAGGGTACAGGAGGAACTGTCGATCAGGCAAAGGTGTCAACTTCATGATTTTTTGTTTATTTTATCTTAGTCTTTGGTAACTGGGTAAGGACCATTAGGTACAAGTGCCTGTTTTCAAGGGCGACCTGTGAGCACTGGGCAGTTAAGTGACTTGCTCAGAGTCACACAGTATGGAAGTGGAG
This sequence comes from Neoceratodus forsteri, assembly GCA_016271365.2. Taxonomy (NCBI): domain Eukaryota; kingdom Metazoa; phylum Chordata; order Ceratodontiformes; family Ceratodontidae; genus Neoceratodus; species Neoceratodus forsteri. The sequence goes on along the minus strand of CM028133.1, from coordinate 741,009,232 downwards.
GTTGTGAGAATCAAACTCAGGTCTGATCTGCTGGATGTATCAAGCTTGTTTACACCTTGTTCCTCTAATCTCTAGGCTATACTGCCAGACCGTCCGTTATAACAGGCTTGCACTGTATATGTCCCTCATGGTTGTCATGGGTTGCTGTTCCGCAGACACGATATTGATATATTATCTTCCCTTCCCACAAAAATCTATTAATGATACAGTTAAGCTTCTTAAAAATATATTCAGACAACCTACCTAGTAGACAATGAAACATGTACACGGATCTAGGCAATATGTTCATTTTAACTGTGTTTACTGAGCCTATCAGACTAATTGGGAGGCCCATCCACTTTTCACAATCTTTCTTAATGCTTTCTAACATCTCATTAACATTGAAAATGTTAGGGAAGATTTACTAGGAATATTTATACCCAGGTACTTTAATGATGAGATAGCTTTCGGCAGATGGAAGGTCATGTTCCCCTTTCCCTTTAGTAATATTTCACTTTTGGACCAATTGATTCTGTGACTAGAGATTTCCCCATATTCAGTTAGTATGCCCTGGAGAGCCACAAGACTAGACTTGGGTTCTGACATATACAGTGCAAGCCTGTTATAGTGAATGTATCTGTGCACCCAACTTTTGTCCATTATGTCCAGTGTCCATCATATCCAGAGGAGGTGGAGACAGTGTGTTACCTGTGTCTATGTATGTGAGCAGGGCCTTGGAGTGACAACCTATTACAAAACTTCCCAGATTACTCAAAAGCCTGCCTAGCATATATGTTTCTGTACTATGTGTGTTTATTTGGAGTTATTTAACTGTCAGGGAACATGAGACTTTTTTATTGTTTATTGCAGAAGGTACTAAGAAGATAGTAACTCTAGTTGCTGGATGTTGGGGCTCTAGGACAGCATGAACAAAGGCAATTGTACTGTAAGGGTCTTATTAAAGAATAACATCACTTCTTTTTTTTAGTATCATCAACTAATAAAAGTTTATGCAGTTTGTGGATAATTGTTTTGTAAGAAATTTAGTCTCTGTATCGCCTATCTAAATTCTACATTTACCAAATCTGTTCACTAGGTCTGACCCACTGCCCAAATGCACTACAAATACCTATAAATGCTTCAAAGTGGGAGTCACGTGATGACAGGGTGAAAGGCAGCAGCAACTCTCTGCAGCTCCATACCTTCACTTGCTAATACAGTTGTTTCCTACTTAAATCCTGACAAACAGTGCCCCTTTCCGGTATTTGCTGTCTGCTGGGGACTCCTAGGAAGCAGTGAAGCCTTTCAGAATGGAGGTTTTCATGAAGAAACCACCTTCAAGGCACTCGACACCATCAATACTGGAAAAAGAAAAGGCCACAAAGCAGCCTAAACACCAGCCGGCGAGTGCGAGCAAAACTTCCTCTCCTGCAGTCATTGTCTCAGAAGAGAGATTTTTAGAAATAATGTGGCCGTTGCAGGAAAGAATAGCAGAGATTGCAGAGGATGTGCAGCAGATTAAGTCCTCCATTCAAGCCCTTACAACAAGAGTCAGAGACTCAGAAGCCAAACTCATATCGTTGGAAAAGAAACAAGACAAAAATGAGCTTAAGATTACACAGTTCGGGAGGAGACTAAAGAAGTTGAATGACAAGCTGGAAGACCTAGAGGGGAGTAGCAGGAGGCATAATCTCCTCATAATTGGTATACCCAAGAAAGAGGAAGGCTCAAACCCAATACTATTCATACAGAAGTTGTTAGAAAAGGTAGCAGGCCCTTCCCCAAACGGATCCACGTATGTAATAGAGCGGACTCACAAGGGCTCTTCGTCTGCCCCCGCCTCCTAATTCTCCGCCTCAATCCTTGATATGTCATTTATTGAATTTCCTTGATAAGCAGTATATTTTGGCCAAGGTCAAAGATCTGCATGAGGTTTTGTGGGAAGGGCATCATTTAAGGATATTGCAGGATTTGCCACAATCGGTGAGAGTGAGGCGTCAGGAGATGCACCTGATTGTATCAAAATTGATTGCAGCAGGAAAACCCTTTAGGATGCGATACCCCGCAGTGCTTCATGTTAAATACAAGGATCACTGGATACCCCTGGAAACTAAGGAGCAAGTGCTGAAAAAGCTTGAAGAGTTATTCCCTGACCTGTTCAAATGAGATGACTGATTGAGTGTTGCAGGGCTGCAATCGACGTGGGATTATTGCAACAGAGTAAGTTGTAACCTTGGACAGAGAAATCGTTAACAATGCATTTTGTTGGGTCTTCCTCAAGAAGAATATAACATAATCGAGGAGCTCCCTTAAAATGGTATGTCACTGCAAGGAGACCACCCCTAATGCCTATCTGGTGCTTGACAGAAGAAGCTGTCTTCTAAGTAAGAACTTGGACTGTCTAAGCATTTTGGCGTGTAATCTTGATTGGTTGTCCAGGTCTCAGTTCATACAGTTTGCAGCTTAATTGTTTGAAAATTGTTATTCACCCTTCTATAAGGCATGTTAGATAAAGACGGAGAAGGTAGCAAATGTTTACCCTACAGCATTACAGGACACTGTCAGCACTACCTGTTATTTGGGGACTGATTTAAAGCTTTTTATTTTTCCCTATTTTGCCTTTTCTTTTGTCCCTTCCTTCATGAAGGGTCAGTAAGGGTGGATTACAATGAAGTAATCAAATTTGGAAATGTTAATCTAAGAGTGCTGTATTTCACTTATTATAGCAATGTTTTCTAGGAGGTTTAAATAGTTTTAAATGTGCACAGGTTTGACTTGCTGCTTGTTTAAGTGGGGAAGGTGTGGGAAGTGGGAAGGAGGGATTTTGCTGCACATCACTCTGTAAAAAAGACATCACGCACCTTACTTAATTGGGTGTTGCAGTTCGTTGGAACTGGGGGTGAGGGAAAAAGGGTGGGGTTTGTTTCTGTTTTATTTTGGGAACATAGTGGTAGAAATAAAGGGGTATGTAGTTATAGTTCTGTTATGAGGGGTGGGAGGAGGGTATCAAGTGTGTGCAATCTATTTACTACTACTCAATTTTGTTTAGGACACGGTTTTGGGACCAATCAGGGACCTTATAGACAGGACTGCATAGATCTACACACAGGTTATGTGTAACTGAGTGTAATGAGTGGCCCTTATACACTAATATGTTGGAATATTAAAGGTGCCCAGGATAAGGGTAAAAGACAGGTGGTCCTTAGACATCTACAGCATTTGCAGACAGGGATAGCAAGTCTTCAGGAGACCCACCTGAAGCGGGAAGATATCCATCTATTCACCAAGGCATGTTTGGGACAGGTTTTTGGTGCTGGGAGATCTAATAATAGTGGGGGAGTGGCAATTCTAATAAATAAGAAAGTTCCCTTTAAGATGAGGAAAGAAATATATGACCCTAACGGGAGATACATTCTCTTACATGGAAGCATTGAAGCTCAGCCAGTTATAATAGGTGCTATATATGGCCCAAATTGTGAATCCCCTGCATTTTTCACACAGCTACTGAGTATAGTGGTTTCTAACCCACCGGTCTTACCTATATTAGGAGGAGACTGGAATGTGGTTCCATACACATATATTGATAGATCTGACTCTCGGAGACAGGAGTTCTCTCCCTCACAGAGAGTGTTACATGATTTGATGAGTGGTGCAGACATTTTGGATGCATGGAGGGTGTTGCACCCTACAGAGCATCAATACACTTTTTACTCACCCCCAAACAAATCTCTTTCTTGAATAGATTTTATTTTGTTAAGCTCTCATTTGCTCCCAAATTTCATAAGCTCAGTCATTCATGAGAGGGTCATCTCAGACCATTCACCCTGTCTCATGTTTGTTTTTTCTGGGGCTGGGAGTTAGAAGAGATTTTGTCTGGAGGTTAAATAATCAGTTACTCCAGAAGCCTGATACCTTCCAACAGATAAAAGACTTCCTTTCTAATTTTATATCTATTAATAGGGGCTCTATTACAAGAATAGATGTGGTCTGGGCGGCTATGAAGTGTGCCTTAAGAGGAGAATGCCTGTGGCTGGCTGCCACTAAATCCTGACAGTTTAGAGCTCAACAGGACAGTCTGCTTTCTGCCATTCGCAGGTTAGAGACCACCCTTAATAGTAGGTCCCCGGATACTGATTAGTCAGCCCTGCATAGGCTACAGGCCCAATATTCAGCCTTGATATACCAGAGGGTGGAGTTATCTTTGAAGCGTACCAAAATCAAATATCTGGAGCTAGGGGAAATGGCAGGGAAACTGCTAGCAGTTCGCCTTAGGCAGGCTGAGGCCTCCCGCTTCATTTCAAATATTAAAGCAGGTAACCAAATTATTACATCACGCAGAGAGATTGTAAATGAGCTGCGGACATACTATCTGAGGCTGTATTCAGTTGACCAGATTGATCGCCCCACAACCCAAGCTTTTTCTATTTACCTTACCTTTGTAGTGCTCCCTAAAGTGTCTCCTCAGAATGCCACGTCACTCGGTAGTCCGGTCACTATACAAGAATTAGAACAGGCAACTGAGCAGCTAACATTGGATAAATCTCCCAGACCAGATGGTCTTTCTAATAACCTATATAAAGCATGTATATCAGAAATTGCCCCCTTTTTAAAAGAGGTATTCAGTTTTTGGTATTTGGAGGGTATGTCGGAGGATAGCTTCCTGAAAGCATTGATTTCTCTTATACCCAAGCAAAGTAAGGACCCCCTCAATCCTGGAAGTTACAGGCCCATCTCTTTGATCAACATGGATGTAAAGATTTTAGCCAAAATTATGGCCAATAGGTTAGATCCCATGTTAGCTACCCTTATTGGTCATGAGCAAATCGGCTTCATGGCAGGTAGGTCATCCGTTGATCATTTGCGAAAAGTTATGTATATTCTCTCAGTATCCAGGTACTCTGACTCAGCCGCAGTGTTAGTGTCCTTGGATGCTGAGAAAGCTTTCGATATAGTTTCCTGGGATTTCCTGTTTCTAGTTTTAGCACAGTATGGCCTCCCTGCAGAGTTTGCTAAATGGGTCAGGTTACTATATGCTTACCCGTCGGCGCAGGTCTGGTATAATGGGATCTTGTCTGACCCATTCCGACTTCAGAGAGGGACCAGACAGGGCTGTCCTTTATCCCCACTTTTGTTTAATCTTTATTTGGAACCCCTAGTTCAGAAGCTAATTTCCTCCCCATGAATCCAAGGCATTAAAATCGGAAAATGACGGTATACCCTGTCGGCTTATGCAGATGACCTGCTGATACACCTAGAGGACCCTGTATTAGGAATCCCTGCTCTTTTGGAAGAGATTAAATCCTTTTCAGCTGTCTACCACTATAAACTTAATACATCTAAAACCAAGGTCTTCCCTTTGAATAACAAGACCTCCCTGATGGTCATAAATAACACTGATTTGGAATGGGAACCTCATACCCTTACTTATCTTGGAATACAGGTTGCTAGAGATATTCCCACTATGATTAAGCTTAACCTCACAGATTTGTTTAAAACTATTACATCAGATCTAGATAGATGGGAAGGTCTCCCTCTTACATTATGGGGAAGAATAAGTATTGTAAAAATGAATGTTCTACCCACGGTATTATATCCTTTAGGGATGCTAGGGTGGTTTTGTCCCCAAAAAATGGTGTACCCAGTTGCAAGCCATGTTAAGTACCTTGTTGTGGAAATTCAAAAGCATTAGACAATCTTATAATAAGCTTATGGAGCCCAAGGTGAAGGGTGGATTAGCAATGCCCTCTTTCTTTACCTATCATTGTGCCCACCATCTTAGTAAAGCTGTCTACTGGTCAAAGGCAGAGTGGGAGATAGAGTGTCATGCTTACGCACCCCTATGGCTGGATATAGAAAGATCCCTAATATTCCAACATCAAGGTACTCTTTCCTGTCTGATCTATGTCAGTCCTAAGAGGCTCCCTAAAATGCTGAAGAACACTTCCATTGGATGGTCGGTTAGAGCCCTCCATCAATTACAAACCCACCTTTCATGCAACTGGCATATATCCCTGGAGCAACCGATAGTTGGTAATCCCCATTTTAAAATTGATCATAAACCCATCTTACCCACATTCTGGCCTCTTTTGATTGATAAGAAGGTTTCTGACTTATCAGGGAATGGTAAGATGATTTCCTTTGCTGCTTTCCATTCATGTTTTGAGGTGCCTGTCACAAACTTTTTAAAATATAAACAGATTAAAGAGGAAAACTCACCTGGGATGGGAGGGTATAAACCGGTCACACATGGAAATTTTGAACAGGCTTCTACACTCAGCTAAAGAAACCCATGCAGTGCCTAGAGTCTACAACAAGATGCAATCTATTGACGCCAATTTACCCCGGGGGACCTGCTATTATTGGAGTCAAGAATTATCCATCACAACAGAAGTGGGGATTTGGGAAAATGCATGGAAGAATGTCTATAAATTTGTTAAGCAGGACGGACTGTGACTGATACAGTTTAGTATCATGAACAATTTATATTATACGCCAGTTAAATTATACAATTTAGGTAATCTCCCCTCACCTAACTGTACTCGATGTAATCAAGCCCCGGGTTCCTTACATCACATATAATGGGAATGTTCAGTGGCTCAGACCCTGTGGCAATCAATCAAACAATTACTGGATCTGTTGCTTGGGCTTGATTCCCTTTTCATTCCAGAAATTTGCTTACTATACCTTTTCCTGAAGGGTATCCCAAGGGTCAGGAAGGCACACCTTGCTTTGATTTCTGCCATAGCCAAACTTATCATTATGAGGCACTGGAAAGACAAAGCAGGGTTGTCAGTTTTGGAATGGTATAGAGAAGTGCTTATAGCTCTTCAAGTAGAGAAACATATTTTACATATGAATAACCGTTCTCATCTATTCCAGTCTAGATGTGGCTCCCTGGAAGCTTTACTTACTGCATGGAAACCATAAGGGTCTGTGGTCTTTGTTTATTTTTTAGTGGTAGTTCAACTTTTCCATCATACTGAAGTTAAGTATATACACACTTGATATGGGGGATGAGAGGAGGGAGGAAATAGATGGGGGGACAGGGGGTGGATAGAGGGTGGAGGGGTATTAATGGGGTGAGATACAGTTGTAGATGTAGTAAGTAATAGTTATTACTGAGCCGATGTAACCATTAGGCTAAAATGTCATGTTTTGGCTTATGTATGATATTTCATGTGCCTAATAACCCACATGTACAACTTAAAAATGAATAAAGCATATTGAATTAAAAAAAAATGCTCTGAAGAGTCCATTATAAGCAATGTTTCTGCCCACTATAACCAAAGAAAAATGCATTGGATGTGATATATTTGGTTTAGGAAATCAGTTTATGTCCACTATAACCGATTGTCCATTATAACAGCGTCCATTCTAAGTGGTGTGCACTGTATCACCTGCGATAAGAGCTATTTTGTGCTCTACCACCCCAGTCATCAACCCCTTGACCCTCTTGTCTAATTGAATCATTGCAGCCAAGGGTTCAAGTGTCATTACATATAGGAGGGTGACAGTGGGGAACCCTGTCTCATGCCTTGGGTAAGCTGTAGAGAGGGGGACAGTATTCCATTTACCAAAATTTGTGCAATAATTCCAACATGCTGTATACAGTAATAATGCATCTTAGAAGACTGTCTCCCAAGCCAAACATTTTGAGGGCTTGGAACATATACAACTCCTCCACCTTATCAAATGCTTTTACAGCATCTAGTCTAAGCACTACAACCCCTCCTTTTAGTCATGTTGTAGTATATTTAAGTATTCATGTGTTATTACATATGTTTTAACTGTTTTTCATGAGCAACAACTTACCTGTTGTGCTATCGATTAGATAATAATGGATGGACAACAGACAATAACCACTCTGAAATCACAGTGAGCTGTTTCCATGACAACTAGTCAAGCATTGAGAGTGCAGCTCGAGTGGTTTACAGTTGTCATGGAAACTGCAAGATGCTATTCCAGAGAGGCTATTCTCAGTTGTCCATCCATTAGCTTTTATAGTGTATGGGGCAAAATACACTATAGAAGCTATTGTTTTTCAATAATAAAAGTCTTTCAGTAATCATTTGAAAAAAAAATGTAACATGAGTCATGGCCAGACGTTTCAAATTCCACTCCCCACACACACTCCTGAACAAGCCCTGATACACGTCCCACACTTCATAATTTAAAAAAATGCAGAACTATCTTCGAATAACTTCTTTATGTACCTTTCATTCCTGCTCTGTGTCTCTGGTTCTGGTACTACATATTGTGGCTCTCCAGTTATTCAGCAATGCTGTGTAGCATTATTTGGAAGAAGAAATTTGGGAAGTCCAAAGGAGATGTGCATGTGCAAACCCTTTAAGGTTGTTTTGGTATTGATGCTATGTAGACTAGTAATGAGGGGTGAACATCCTCTTAACAGCACATCGATACCATAACAATGTGGTAAACTGAATTCAGACAGTAGTAAGGGCTCTTCATACATTATATAGTATTTAAGTGTTCATGTATTATTATGTATTTTTTTGTATTATTACGTATGCTTATTAACTTTATCATGTTTGTAGATAACAGACTTGGGACTTTTTGTAAATGAGACTTGAGCTCACGGAACTCATCCTGTAAATTCAAAATGTTAAATAAAAAAATTAAAAAAAGTATACCTCCACACATCATTCAATGTACTTCAAATATTGTGCTTCCACTGTCCACCCTTTATGAATTCAGATTGATCTGGGTGAATAGTGTCTGGTAGGAATTCTTGAATATGCCCCACTTGAACTCTAGCCAGTATCATATAATCTGCAGTTAGCAGAGAAATTGGGTGATATGAAGTACATAACTGAGGGTCCTTCCCGGGTTTACGGAACACTATTAAAGTGGTGGATCACATAGAAGGTGGCAATTCACTGACCATTAGGCATTCTTTTCCATCAGGGGTTCCTGGAGGTAATCTTAAACAAGCATTTGTCAATGCCAAATGTTGTCTCCCTGGCATTGGCATTGGTAGTGCCGGAGTTAGAGATGCATAATAGGAATGGCAGTGAAATATGGAAGTGACGCCAACCCCACCCCCACCCTGCAGAGACTGACAGGCATTGGGGTGTGCCTTTGGGTTGGCAGGTATAACGCACATGCCATTGTACCTCACCCTGCCCTGTAGACACTGACAAGTATTGTGGTGTGCTTTGGGGTCTTTGGGCATTATACTTACCCCCTTCCATAAGGAAATATGCTGAGGTGGGTGCAGTATAGGATAATAGGGTGAACTTTGTGGCAGAACAGTGCAAGGCACACCACGATGCCTGTCACTGGCTGTGGGGGGGGTGGGGGTGGAATGGCATGAGCATTACAGCTGATGATCCCAAGTCACACCCCTGATGCCTGTCAGTCTCTATGGGGTGGGGTGTTACAGTGGGAAACCCTAACACCGTAGGTGTGTGTTGGTATTTTCACTCCAAATTTTCAACATGGGCTGTTTGTGAGCCCACCTCATGAAAAGCGACACTATCAGTTTGTTAGCTGAAAGGTGGTTTTGCACAGCAGCTATGCCATTTGGCGACACAGGGACAAAAACACATTTTGGGAAGGATGTGGAAAATGACATCTGTATTGTTCATGAGAAGGCATAAGAAAATGGCAATGTTGAAAATCTGGAGTGAAAATATGACAAATTGGTGAAGTCATGACCATATATAGAAACTGCACAACACATATCCGTAACCCAATTATGTTTGGGAGTTTTTTAACCACATTTTCAACATAGGCATTTTGGGACCTCCCCTAATGAACAGTGGTGCTGTGATTTTGTTAATCATTCCAAAAAGTTGATTTCCCACAGTGACCACACCATTGTGCGCCACACGTGTGGAAACACATTTTGGGCAGGCTGTGAAAAATGACAGCTGTACTGTTGCTAAGGAGGTGTGAAAAAATGCCATTATTGAAAATCTGGCGTGAAAATATTGCAAACGTGCAAAGTTACAAGGGTGCATGGAAACTGCGCAATGCACGCTTGTAACACAGTCATTTTATGGACTTTCAACACTGAATTTTCAACATAGGCAATTTAGGACCTCTGCTCATGAACAGTGTCACCGTCATTTTCTCAAACTGTCCCAAAAACTGATTTCGCACAGTAACCACGTTATTCTGCACCAGATGTGAAAAAACACATTTCAGCCAGGATATGGAAAAAGATAGCTGTACTGCTCATAAGGAGGCATTGAAAAATGCCAATTTTGAAGATCTGGAGTGAAAATATTACACATTCACAAAGTTATGAATGTGCATGGATACAGCACAACCCACGCTCATAAAACAGCCATGCTTGGGATTTTTTTTCACCAAATTTGCAACATAGGCTTTTTGAGAAACCCCCTCGGACGTGTTCAAGGTCCACCGAAGATCGTCGTGCTGGACTCCAGAGGTAAGTATGGGGTGAGGGAGGTGTGGGAAGACAGAGTGCACAGACGGTGGGCATGAGTTGTGGGAGGGGGCAGGGAGACCGTGAGGGACCATTTTCTTCTTTCACAGGTGTAAAAGAAAAAAAAACATTGCAAGACTGTTTTTCTTTTTTCAGGGGATTATCACACTGGGGTGGGCTGCCAGCATGCCATCTAAGTGATTTTAGGGGGCTATGCTGTAGCCGATGGGGGATTGGGCACCCCCATTTGCACACAACAAAAGTGGGGGGGCAAAAGCCGATGGGGATTGGGCACCCCCCTCAACACATAACAAATTGGGAGGGGCATGATGCTGATGTGGAGTTGGCTCCCCCATCGGCACATTCACTGGGTTAGGGCATGCCAACTAGGGGATTGGACACCCCTGCAGTTGGCATTATGGAAGGCAGTGTGCAGCCATGTTTAATTTATTTTTTCACCAGGGCAAGCATGTCCGGAGCTGCTGCTGTGTATGACAAGCTTTGCTTGCATTGCAGCGGACCTTTCCTTAGATGTGCTCGCCACATGATGTATTCATGGTGAGGCACTGGCATGCAGGCTTATTGAGGAATGAGGGACGCATCTACTGATACGTGCCCTGTATTCGGCCAATAGTGACTGCGCCTCCAAATCTGTTACTATGGCAGTATGTTGGCTGTGCATGCACAAGCCAATATAAAAAATTTATAGAACTCTACCGGGAATCCATCTGGCCCAAGGATATTACCTCCCTTAAGGTGTTTTACCAGTTGCTTGACCTCCTCCTAAGTAACTGGGGTTTCTGAATTAACCCTTTGAGAACTGAATATGTGTGAATGTATATAGATTCTGGATGCATATATATGTCCACAGTCTTCTAAGGGTTAAGGGCATGTGATTCTGATATGGTGGGGAGAGCCAAGCAGTTTAGAAACTTTTCTGTAATGTGCTGTTGAGGTGATACCATACCTCTGAAGTGTATAACCCTGCATAAAATTCCTTGAAGCATTCCCCAGTTTTTCCATCCTCATGGACAACCTCTCTATTAGACTTCTGAATTGCTGCCACATTCTTTGCCCCTTTTCTGCTTTGCAATTGTCAAGTCAGATGTTTGCCTCCAGCATCTTCTTCAAAATATTCCCCGGTTTGGGTTAGTAGTAGGGCCCTTTCTATTCTAACATTATGGATAGTGTTGTATTCCCACTTTAACTTCTGTAAGTGGTGATACAAATCTGGTGTAGGATTTTTTACATGCCTTTCTTCTATAATTTTAATATTATTCTCCAGTTTAGGTACCTTCCTTTCACTACATATTTCTTATGCACTGCAAATGATACTATAGCACCCTGTAAAATAGCATTTAAAGCATCCAACCTTACTCCTGCTGAGGCTTGTCCTTTTGGACTGTTAACTAGATAATGTTTTATCTGCTGGGCTGTGTAGTTTTGGAAATCCTCCATCTTTAATAAGGTAGGAACCAACTGCCATGCTTTGTTGGCCACCATGGCCCATGCACTCCAAGACCAGCTGAACTGGGTGTGATGGGTAGAATCCATTGTCCCATGAATCACATATGTTAAACCAGCTAATAAAGATTGTGATATAAGTACCCTATCCAACCCTGCATATGTTTTAGCACAGCACCAATAGTGGGTATATTCCCTTCCTCTGGGGTTTAGATACCTCCAGGAATCAGTTAGTTTAAGGTCTTGCATTACTGACCCCAGTTCCCTAGTGTTTTTAATTGATCACCCTGCTCTGGAAGTGTGATCCATTATATTGTCAATCACACAATTGTAGTCCCCATCAAGGACCCACATACCATTAAAAGTGGATATTTTCATGGCCAGTCTTGTAAAGAACTCCAGGGATTCAGTGTTTGGCCCGTATATGGAACCTATAGTCAGTTTTTGCCCTGAGTTCAGCTGCGCCTGGCCCAGTGCAAACCTGCCATCAGCAGTATTGACAACAAATCACAGTACAGCATCTGGAAATCTGTGCCTAAGCCAAATAGCTGTTCCCCTAGCTTTGGAGGTGAAGTACGATGAATACCATTCTCCACCACCCCATTTCATAGACATGTGTAGACCTTCTTTCCATGTCATCTGGGTCGTCTGTAAGCACAGGACATTCATCTTAAGTTGTTTCACTTTACCCAATATATTTTTTTTTCATTTTATGTGGCTCTTATGGTCATTTGTATTCCAGAAGCAAACACTCAATTCATTAACCATTTTGGGACTGTTGTAAAATACCTCCTGAGATTCAGTGAATACACAAACAAAATGTACTTTCCAGATCTGTCATATTGAAGCTTTTTTAAAGTATAAACCAGAAACTTAAAACATGAAAACATTCAAGTGGTCCTGAACAATTTAATAACAACAAACTTGTGGAACCTGCCCCAAAACAGAAACGTCATCAGTTCCAAGGTAAATAACCACCAGCTGTAATCACTTTTAACATGCCCTCCCTTCCCCTTCGCTCTCTCTCCTCCCACCTTCCTGTATTGAGACCCTCTTCTGTGGTATGTATCCCCCTAACTAGGGCAAGTCTGGCAGACCCTAGATGGGTAGCACCTACTTAAATTCTTATAGATTGTTAACAATAAGAGAATAGAAAGGTAACAACTTAACATCTGTATTTAGTCTGTGTCCTCCCTTATCTCCCAGTGGAGTATAGGTGGACAAGACTAGTCTATATTATTTGAGTTTCCAGCTTTAATTTTACCAAATAACCCTGCAATCATAGATATCTCTGATTGCTTACTGCAGAGTAGAGGTACACCTTGCTGCCCTCCCCTCTGCCTGCTACAAGAGCTTAACCACCATAAGTCCTGTCCTGCTGGTTAGGTCTGTTTCCCTGGAAGTGATAAAAGAAGCATACATCTAGGTTCTTTAGAGAGGTCGATCTGCATGTTATGTTATACGACTTGCGTTTCCCCAAATTACAAGACGCCCCAATGTCTAAGATCTTTGTACTTTAGCAAGTTAGGCCTGTAATGTGTGGAACAGTATGTAATTCTATAACCTTTCAGCCATTCAACATATCTGCCACCACTCCTGTCAATAACCACAGCCCCAGCTGTGGTCAGGAGCGTGTTTAAATTCAGTCTTTGTCAGCACACATATGGCCTCTGTATTTGAATCTGTTGTACCAGACCATGTAACTGTAAGGAACTGTGAACTGCTAATCTTGTGCTGCACCCCATGGATGCCCACAGCCCTTGCTGTAGATGGGGGGAAGGGAGTAGCAACTAAATCAATGTCAGCATGTGACTCCATTCAAGCTGCTTCAGACATTAAATAATTTGTGCCGTGGGCAGGACCCGAACAAGACAGACTATGCAAAAAACCTGTTAGTCAGTGGGAATCAGAGATATTCATCTTTAAGGAACTGGGTGCAGCATTAGCAGCCCCTTTGGCACTTCTATTCATTAACTCCTTGAAGAGCGGAGTGGTACCCGAAGACTGGCAAAAGGTAATAGTGATTTCAGTTCACAAATCAAGCAGTTGCAAAGAGGCTAGTATAGTAATTATGAACTGGTGGGCCTCACATCTATAGTAAGGAAACTAATAGAGACACTAGTCAAACAGAGGATGACAGTATTCCTTGAACCTAGCAGCCAACGAGACCCTAAACAGCATGGTTTCACAGCAGGTAGGTCATTCATGGCAGACAAATCTGCTCTAGTTTTTGACTATGCTACAAAAATAATGGATGACAGTGGGGCAGTAGATGTATTCTACATAAACATTAGTAAGGTCTTCGACTTAAATCCACACAGAAGGCTGGTATAGAAACTTTACCACACAGGGGTTGGTCCAGAATTAGTCTGATGGGTACAAAACTGGTTACAGGGCAGAATCCAGAGGTTACAGGCAAATGGAACGCAATTAAGAGAATGCAGGGTGATCAGTGGGATGCCCCAGTTTCAGTGCTGGGGCCTCTGCTATTCAATGTTTTTATAGCAGACATTGCTGACGGACTGGAAGGGAAGGTGTGTCTGTTTGTAGATGATGCCAAGATATGTAACAGGGTGGACAGCTCAGAAGGAGTGAGCAAATGGCAGCTGAGATTTAATGCCAAAAAGTGCAAGGTCATGCACATAGGAAAGAAAAATCCAAGAAAGTTGTATTACCTAGGAGGCAAAAGGCTGGCAGCCTCAAACCAGGAACGAGATCTGGGAATCATAATCTCAGATGACTTGAAGGTTAGTAAGCAGCATAAGAAGGTAATATTGAAAGTCAACAGAATGCTGGGTTGCACTGGGAGGGGAATCACGAGGCAGAGGTGGGAGGTGATATTACCACTGTATAGATCACTGGTCTGTCCTCACCTGGAATGGAGTCCAGCTCTTTAGGGCTTACCTTAATAAGGACATTGACCTTGTGGAAAAAGTACAGAGAAAGGCAACAAAAATGATTCAGGGTCTGCAGTACACATTCTACGAGGAGAGACTTAGGGAACTGAATATGTACTCCCAGTAGCAGAGAAAAGAAAGGGGGAACATGATTGAAACATTCAAGTACATGAAAGGCATTAACAAGGTACAGGCACAGGATTTTTTCACTTCAAGAAGAGCTCCAGGACCAGGGGACATGACATCAGACTGAAAGGAGAAAGGTTCTCTACTCACACCAGGAAGTTTTTCTTCACAGAAAGAGTGGTGGGTGCCTGGAACAGCCTGCCTCAAGAGATTGTGGGGGTCAACACTGTGGGGGATTCAAGAATGCATGTGATACACACAAGGGAGGTCTGACTACAAAGGGCAACCAGAGTGTCAATAAAGGTCTAAAACAAATGGGCAGACTAGATGGACCTAGTGGTCTCCTTCTGCTATCAACTTCTATGTTTCTATGTTTATTTGGTGAGAATGAACGGCCCCTGTCTAGCACATTGGCAGTATTTTCCATACCAGAGATCTTCCAACACCCGTTTCTTCTTCCCTATTGGCATGCTCCAACAGCACCCTTCAGTTTACTGAAATATCGTGGAGGACAACCTGGTTTGGTAACTATCAGTTTGGCTGGGTACAAAAGAGGACTAGCAAAACATCACACATACTCCACTGCTAATATTAAAGGCTTTATTAAAACATAAAACTTGAGTGGCCAACAACATACACCCAGGTAAAGTAAAAATAAAATGGAGTCAAAAAAACTAAAAAAAAAAAATGCTAGTGTGTGTGACTGTCACTAAAGTCAGACTAGCAAAACAATAATAAGATACCTGGTCTCTTTACTCATGCTGAAGAAAAATTGCTGACCAGTCTGATCAGTCTATAATAAAAAATAAAAGATGTGAAAATGTGCCTATAAGAATTGAATGCACACCCTCAGTGTGGGATGCTTTGATAAACCCCAAGGGTTTTGCCCTTGGGGTTTATGTAGCATCTCACACCTTGTGTGTGCATTAAATTCTCTTATAAAATGGGCACAAGAAATTCTAAATCCTTATTGGCTAATCAGCAGTCTTACCCGTGTCCTTATACAGCCATATCATGCCAACCTGCACTACATGCCAACTGATAGCACTGCCACACCTAGAAATCACTGAGCCCGCACTGTCCAAATCACTTTGTTGAACATTTGAACTATCGCAAAGTGGCAGTTACAGAGCGGCATTTCAAATGCTACCAATACCTCAGAAAATGCCACAACGAAATCAGCAGATGCACGTGCTGCACGAATGCATCCTCAAACTGAATCCACAGACTTGCTCTTCCACAGACTATTTCACCTGCCAGTTAGTGACATTTAAAACCATATGGACAAACTTTTCATTACTACAGTAGATAAGCACAGTGAGCGGGCCGGCCAATTTTTCAAACAAGTATAAGCATCATCTAAGGTGGCTTGCAAGGGACACGCTTACTCTTAATGAGCAGCCACTGGTTCTCAAAATGGCTTCTCTGTCCACTCTGAGGCACCCTTCAAGAAATGGGCACGTGATTACAATAATTCTAAATGTACTAGCCATCAAAATCAAACAGTGACTGTCAAAAACGGGCACACTGTTAAGCACCAGAGACACCCTATTATGACAGACTAAAATCAAACGACGATGTGGAAGACAACCTCAGCAGTCTCCATGTGTGTGTGTATGTGTGTCTGTGTGTGTAAGGGGGGAAGGGGAACACCACCCTAAATGCCCTATAGTGCTTATCAAACAATTCAGAAATGACCTCAATACAGGGACTATTTTACTCCTTCAGACATTAAAACCTCAAGTTTTAAAAAGTTTTTGTATTTTTTATTACTTTTTTTCTTAAAAAGTACCTTAATATGGTCCATTTTATAAGTGCAATAAGACACTCCAAGGTGTGTGTTATGGCCTTATAAGACCACTTCCCAAGTGCTAAAGGCACTTGGCGCAAGCACCTCATGCCTCATAACGCACCTGGGGTGTGCTCTTTTAAGGCCATAACACACACCTTATTGTGTCTTATTGCTGGCATATCACACACGTCCCCATCCTGTGCACTATGGTTTTAATAAATGTACCTCCATTTGCAGAAAAGTAAAAAAAGATGCATATTTTGTGAAAGCCTGAGAGGGCAATCAGCAATCATGGAGGGAGGTGGGACCACTAGACTACCAGTGAATATTTTTTGAAATTCCGAGAGGGTGATCAGGGAGCGGAGAGGGAACACTAGACTACTAGGAAATATTTTTTTAAATACCAGAATGGTGAACAACAATTGCAGAGGGGTGGGACCACTAGAGGGATGGCAATCAGACATTGGTGGAGGGGGGCAGGACCACTAGACTACCTGGAAATATTTTTTGAAATACCATGAGGGTGACTGGCAATTGGGGATGGGGTGGGACCACTAGACTACCAGGGAATATTTTATGAAATACTGAGAGGGGGATCGGTGATCAAGGTGGGGGTTGGGACCATTAGACTACTGAGGAATATTTTTTGGCATAAGTGGATATCAATCAGACATAGGGGAAGTGGGGAGGGACCACTAGACTACTAGGGAATATATTTTGAAATACCAGGAGGGTGATCAGCAATCAAGGAGGGACGGTTGGACCCCTAGACTACCACATAATACTTTTTGATATACAGGGATGGCAATCATCAACTGCTGGGGGGGTAGAACCATTAGACTACCAAGGAATATATTTTGGCATAAGAAGACAGCGATCAGACATGGGGGGTGGGACCACTAGACTACCAGGGAATATTTTTTGAAATACCAGGAGGAGATTGATGCAAGGGGATAGGGGTGGCACCACTAGACTACCAGGGAATATTTTTTGGCAAAAGGGAACAGTGATCAGGCATTGGGGGTAGAGTTGTAGCAAAGTTTAAATGTTCTAGTTAAGTTCTGGTGAAGTCAGGAAATTTGCATCCGAAGAGCAATCTGTAAAATGTTGCAGTTAGGCAAAGAATTCCCCTATCGGACTTTACAATGTTTTTTGGCAGAACTTCTCCACGAAGTGCAGAATTTTACCCACTAATGGCAGAATTTCACCTGGGAATGGTGACAATCTGCCTTTCTTGGTGAAATTTTTCCATTCACTGGTGAAATTCTGCCATTTGTGAGTGAAATTCTGTACTTCATGGGTTAAATTTTGTGATCAGCATCTGCAAAATCAATCAATCAATCAATCAAATCTTTATTTATTCAGGCGAGCATCATTGAGCAAGGCTCATTTACAAGATGGACCTGATAAGGTTAAGGTTCGATAGTTGGTACACAACATATACATCAAAGCACTATATATGCATAACAGATACAGAAAAAAATCACTTATAAATACAATGATCAAGGGTAAGAAGTTGATTCAGACATACATGACAAGGTAGGTTATAGGAAAATTATACAAAAGATAAAGTATATACATATCCCAATATAGGAGTCAATGCATACACACAGCATAATGTAATACTAGGATAAATGGGGAACATTTAGGAATGATGTAAGGGCCAGTGATTAGTGGGAGAAGGATTAGGTAGGTAGTAGGTAGTTAGGTAGAATTAAATGGAACTGGGGTACTATAAAAAGGGTGGCTGCTCAGGAGGGAGAACTGTGGAACAAAAATATGCCATATATGGTGACTGTCTGGAAGGGGGGGTTGTGAAATGGCAAGTCTAGCTCTTGTGGTAGCAGTTGCATTTCTCTGTGAAAAAACTTGTGCAAAGCTGTTTAAAGGATGCTATAGGTACAAGATTGGACAGCTTTAGGGATTTCTGTAGAGTATTCCAAGCCATAGCTAGAGAATAGCTGATTGCCGCCCTCCCTAGCCGGGTGTTGACTTTAGGTATTTTGAGCATGATGAGGTTGTTGCTTCTTAGGGCATAGGGCTAGCTATGGCCTGGGTGAAGCAGTCTAGAATATAGTTTGGAAGTTTTTTAGACAATGCTCTGTAGATCCATAGTGCTGCACTTCTGTTCCTTCTGAGATGTAGAGAAACCCATCCAACTGCAGCATAGAGATAGCAATGATGAGTGTTAGCTGGAAGATCTGTTATGAATCTTATTGCTCTATGGTACAGGGTATCCAGCTTGCTTAGGTAGGAGATGGGGCAGTGATTATAAAGGAAGTCTTCACAGTCAACAACTGAAAGAAAAGTGGCCTGGACTAACCTCATCTTTGATTCTCTTGTTAGGAAGTGTTTTATTCTATAGAATAGGCCAAGCCTTTGGCAAAGTTTTTTCAGCAGTTTTTCAACATGATGTGTGAAGTCAAGTCTGTTATCAATCCACACATCTCAGTATTTTAATTTTTCTACGTACTCCAGACTTTCTCCAAGGATAGTGCATAGCTGGGGCAGACTGCTTAGTGGGGAGGTGCTGGTGGAGCTTTGATTGGAGAAAAGCATTGCTTTTGTTTTTTTTTTTGCATTTAAAAGAAGCTTTTTCTCAAGTAGTTGATATTGCAGCAAGGAGAATTCTGCCTGTAAGATTTCACAGGCAACTGCAGGTGATGGGTTGCTGACAAACAAAACAGTGTCATCAGCAAAGAGGTGGACAGTGGCTTTGGTGAGATTTGAATCAATATTATTAATGTAGATGGCAAAAAGGATAGGGCCCAGGATAGATCCTTGTGGAACTCCTCTTAGCAGTGGTTTTAAAGGGGATAGATCACCTTCAGCTTTCACCTGCTGTGACCATAAGGTAACACCAGAACCATTTAAGGGAGGGTGGATCTAGGCCAATTGAATGCAAGGAAGAGAGTAGCAGCTCATGGTCCACAGTGTTGAATGCCTTACTTGGGTCAAGAAATACTGCACAGACACTATTCTTTTTATCTAATTCGGTTTGCCAGTCATTTGTAACTTTGGCCAGTGCAGAGATAGTGCTGTGCCTGGCCCTATACCCAGATTGAGCTGGATTCAAGAGGTTAGCATCATCAAGATACACTCTTAGCTGGATGCTCACTATTTTCTCTAGCATCTTGGATAGCACTGGAAGAATGGACATGGGCCTGTAGTTATTAAGGTCCATAGGGTCCCCTGATTTTAGAAGGGGAACCACTTGGGCTGTCTTCCACACTGTAGGAATAGAACCAGAGGTTAAAGATAGGTTAAAGAGATGTGTTAGGGGAACTGCAAGTACATGAAATGCAATCTTTAGAAAGTAGGGGTCAAGAGAGTCTGCCCCTGCACTTTTTTTAATATCCAACTGCCATAATAGATCCTCTACTTGCTTCAACAGGACGGGTTTGAAGGAGAAGGAAGAATCAGCTCTCTGGGCACCAGTGTACTGGGAGCTTAGTTGTGCATGCAGCAGATTAGCTGGAGAGGTGTCAAAGGCAAGGCCAGCAGTTGTGAAGTGGTTATTGAAGGCATCCATAACTTCCATTTTTCCAGAGATAGAACCATTATTGTGGTGCAATTGAGTTGGTGAGAGGTGCCAGAATCCTTTTCTACATACCCTTGATGGTGCCCCAGAACCTAGCAGGATTGTGATAGGAGGAGTCAAGTTCAGCCAAGTAAAAGGCAGCCTTTGCATCCCTTACTTTCTTGGTGCAGCTATTCCTAGCTTTCCTAAATAACACCCAGTCATTTGAGTTCTTGGTTTTTCTTGCCATCTTCCATAATTTGTCTCTCTCCAACAGTGCAGATATGAGGTCAGCTGAAAACCAGCGGCAAGATTTGTTTTTTATTCGGACACTAGTGATTGGGGCATGGGTATTAAGGGCACTTAGTATTATGCTGTTTAGCACCTAATGTGCTTTTTCCACACAGTGTGCAAGATAAAACTCTTGCCAACTTGGAGAGTGGGCTAGATCATGCAGATATCCTTCAATATTGAGGTTTTTCTTGGCTCTCCTCATTAGAAATTTTGCTGGGGTTGTTGGTTTGCCAGAAGATCTTACTCCTGTAATGAGGCAGTGATCACTTATATAACTGAAAAGCACTCCAGTGTGTGTGAATAGATGGGGTTTGTTTACCAGCAAGATATCAAGTAGTGTGCTGTTGTTTCTCTTCTTTGAGCTTATTCTTGTTGGCTCATTTATCAGTTGTGTGAGCCCATGTGTATCACAGAATGATACCGAAGGTGCAGCTGCCTTGGAAAGCCAGTTTAGATTCAGATCACCTAGGATAATGACTTATTCAGAGCCTGGTTTGAGTAGATTCCCCAGGTGGGATAAAAGCTTGTGGTCAGCAGAGGAGGGCCTGTAGCAGCCTACTAGCTGGAAAGCTGCTGTATTAGGGAGAGATACTTTGAGGGATATACATTCGAATTCTTTGGGCATCGAGGTTGCAGTAAAGCAGGATACAGGTATACTGGACTTTACATATATAGCTACTCCACCGCCCTTTGTTAGGTGATCCACTCTGAATAACTGATAATTGGGTAGATTAACATCCCTATCTGCTGTGGTGGGTTTGAGCCATGTCTCAGATACCACAAGAAAGTCTGGCAAGGTATGGGCAACCCAGCCTTGTATCAGTGTAAGTTTTTTCAGGAGGCTGCATGCATTAATATGCAGAAAACTGAGGCCTTTGATAGATGTTAGGTCTGCTGGTGAGGTGATACAGTCAGGGGGGCCTGGGTTGATTTCCACATTTCCAATACAGAGTAGTAGAAAGAATAGGAGTTTCATAAGGGCTGCAAGAGATAGGAAGAGGGGGGCTGTCTTTGGTCCTCCTTTTCTTGCTCTGTCGCCACTCTTTTGGGGTGGTCCAAAAGGGGCTATGACACCGTGTCGAGACACCGAGTAGCAGTTTGGTAGTCAGGCGTAAGGGGGAACTGTATATGCAGTAATGGAGCATTGATCGGAATACATACATGGTGATTTGCGTCCCTTTATGGCAGTCACCCCACGGGTACTGATGCAGCAATGCTAGGGCATATGTGAGGGTCTGAACATTATTCAATGAGGATAAGACAGAGAGGCTAGGCGGATGGGTCACCATATTTTGTGTGATATGGACATCCTCCTTAAGGAACCCCATGCATGACAGGGGAGAAAAATAGCAGGAGGAGTCTCCTCATTGTGAAAGTGGTATTGATGGTTAACTACTGGGAGAACAGTAAGGGAAGGATTGCTGATTAGGTGGTACAGCAGGGCGGTGATGCAGTTTATTGGCTAGAGTAGTGCTGAGGGCGGGGGAAGAGATTTCAGTGGGAAGATGCCTATAAAAATAACACACAAGGAGGGGGAAGGGGAGGTAGGCAAAAATTTTGTGGCTTTCCTGTGCCTTTCCTCGGTGTCCCTCCCGGCCTCATGGTCCCCTGGGTCGGCTTAGCAGTCGCCGACTGCCCGCTGGCAGAGCATAGCCCTGGTGCTCAACTGGGTGCTGTGGGCAGGGAAATCAGATGATTGGCCGCGGCTTTCCTGTGCTTTTCCTCTGTGTCCCTCCCAGCCTCGTGGTCCCCTGGGTCGGCTTAGCGGTCGCCGACCACCCACTGTGAAATGCGCAAAATTCACAGATTATTTAATGGATCGAAATTTCCCAACTTCACACATCTCTAGAGGAGGAGGGACCGCTAGACTACCAAGGAAATAGATTTTTTTTTTACATGGGGATGGGGATCAGTGAACAGTTGAGGGGGGACCACTAGACTACTAGAGAAGTAGTCACTTATCAGGTTCTTGAGATGCTGAAATCATGTTTTCACAAATTGCGAAAAGGAATCCTTTTCTGTGGTTCCTTTTTTTCCCCATTTGTGAAAAAGCATCCTTGTTTTCACCTCAGAATCCTTTTCTGCACTTGCTTTTTTGCAATTTGCTGCAAAGGAACAAATCCTTTTTGGCAAATTGCAAAAGAGGATACTGTTTCATGATTCTTTTTGCACAATTTTCAAAAAAAGATTTCGGCATGTTAAGAAGGCACATTTCCGACCAAGTTATGAAAAAACTAAACTCAGAATCAGACTCAACGGGCCCCAGTTAGGTAAACACAACCACTGGTGTTTATTGAAGCCTTATGTTATTTCATTTTGTTGCCACCGCTAACTGAAAACAAGATGGCAGCAGCACAAAAAAGGATTCCCCATTTGCAACAAAGGATTACCCATTTGCGGCAATGGATTCCCCATAATATAGCAAAGTGCAAAGTTATGCATCTGGGAAGGAATAACCCTAAATTTAAGTATACTATGGATGGAGTTCAGTTATTAGAAACGAATGTAGAAAAGGACTTGGGAGTATGGATTAATATAGATTTGGAGTTTAATCACCACTGTAATGTAACAACCAAAAAAGCCTATGGAATTTTGGCCTCAATACTGAGAAATATAAAGAGCAGAGAAAGGGACGTTATTATACTGCTTTATAGGTCCCTTGTCAGACCTCATCTAGAATATGCTGGTTGTGAATGGAGACACAGACTGCATTGGCTGGAGGGAGTTCAGAGACACGTAACAAATAGTCTGAGAGGTCTGGGGGAATTGTCCTATGAGGATAGGCAGAGAGTGCTTGGTTTGTATTCCTTGCAGTATAGGAGATATTGTGTAGATATGTGTCTGATTTATAGGGCATGTAGAACTCCTGATATGTGGGAATGTCTAGGACTAAAAACAAGTTCTAACTTAATTTTGAATTGGTGTCATCAGTATCAACTAAAGGGAGAGAAGTCCAATAAGAACCAGAGAGGGGCTTAGTTTTCATAGCATATAGTGGATCAATGGAATGCTTTGCCTAGTCAGGTAGTTTCCAGTGAAACCATGAATGAATCTAAGTCAGCTCTGGATAAATATAGAATTGTAACATGGTTATTAATGTCAGTGGAAATCGAGCACAGGGATTGGCTGAAACACATCACGTGCAGACTTGCTAGTGGCTACTAATGCCACAGTAACGCCTGCTGCTACTGCATTAATCCCCACTCCTGCTATTCCTGAGCCAGCCACTAAACACAAGTGGCACATGGAATATTTCAAGAGATATGGTAGCACAGTGAAACCAGTAGGAAACTGCACTGTAACACCACACAAACATATGTCATGCCCACCCACCCACCCATGGGATATTGTGGTGTCTAAGCAGACAGTAGAAGGTAGCATAACAAATGATTTTTATATCCTATGGGACATTGAAGTATTGCAAGCATTGTGGACAGACAGAAACAGCAACAGAGAACTGTTACATCACAAACAACAACAATCACCGACACAACGTGTGGCATGCAAGGAATTAAATCCAGTCAGCAGCACGGCAAGAAGGTAAATGTAAATATTACTAAAAGCAGCATCTATGGAACCATTAAGTATTTTAAAATACTGTAAGAGTCAAAAAATGTTCAACTCAGTAAAAAAGTAGCACTGAGTAATACAGAGCAGACAGAGAAAAATCGGAGATTTCCGAGAGGTAGGAAATATGCAAATGAGATGGCTGTCACATGCAGTACAAGCAAGGCACATGGCTAAGGCAAGACAAACGATACAAAAAACAGGAGTTACTATGCATAGATTTGCAAAACATATGTTCCATATCACTAATCATTGTTTTCCCTTGAAATGAGAAACATATGAATCTTTAAAAAAAAAACACTATATAAATAGATGTGGTTGTCAGAAAACGACATTGTGTAGTATGAATTGCAAATCATATTTTGTCAACCACTGCATGTATGTGTATGTATCATATATAGCAGGTAATACTGGTACATCACCCAGTTGCACAGTGCCCATGTTACAAGATCATTAATCCCCTCCAGAGTCAGGCTCTACTAGAGATTAATGCTTGGTTGGTGGTTGGAAGCACTCGGCATGCCATGTAACCAACCCCCCCCCAACAAGGCATTAATCCTTAGTAGAGCCCTCCTCTGTCGGGGATTAATGCTTACATAATTACCTTTATGATGTGGGTTTATAAATGGTGCAGGATGATAATGGCCTAATGGCTAATGTACCTGATATTTTCTTATAATTCCTATGATTTGCATAGAATACTTTTTTGAGAAGAATATCCACCTTTTCCCATAGGATATAAGGGGAAACTTTGAAATTTAATAACTTTTGAATGGATTCATATTTTTTCACCAAACCTTCAAAAGTCATCACTATGACACAAGACATATGTACCTTAAATATTTCAGACCAAAATTCCACACTGTTTTTGCACAGCAGCATGACAAATAATTTGACAAAAAACTGTGATTTACATGTTTTTTTTTGACACTCCTTATCTTATCACTCACACATCTGGCCACTACAAAACATGCCGTATCAAGAGATCATCAGTCCCAAATGGGGCATGCAAAATTTCATGTGAATCGATTAAAGGGTTGTGAAGTTATTAAAATGCTGAATTTTGATCATAAAAAAGTAGTGAAGAATGAACCCTAACTATAGGGGCATGACCACACCCCTATAAGTTTTTTATATTCTATGTACTATACATGCCAAAAATTTAATTTTTAACTCAAGTTATGTCATATACACACAAGTTAATAAAAACTACTACAGTGATCTAAATGTGAATACAAGTGGGATCAAGATTGTTCAAACTGTTACTCTGCCAGTTGTTATGGTTTTTGGTTTGCAGTGTTTACTGTAGAAAACATGCTGGTAAAAAAGGCTGCATTGTCAAAGCGTGACAGAATATGTTTTTATGTAAGCTACATCTCAGCCACTTTTAGTGGGAGCACAATGATGTTTACAGGGTTTATAGACTCCAACACCATGTGCAAAACTCCAGCTTTCAAGTCCACCTGCTATATTCCTGAAATATGGTATAAACATATGTAACCCCTAGTAGGCACTACCCCAAGGGCTACTAGCCCTGCCTGCTTGGCTAGCTGCAGGTTAAGGGGTCTGGGTACAGAAACAGGTGCCTTCACCTGGAGGACAGGGTTGTTGGTAGCAAGGCTAACCTGGGTACAGCCCTCCAGGACACTGTAACCCCTGTCCTTCCCTTCTAGTGGGCCGGACAGTGTACAGTAAACACTTTCACAATAACCCTTGTTCACCATACAAATCCCCACTCTGTCTGCACTTATCACCAGGGCTGATTCCTCTGGCTTGGCCCTGGAGACTCCCTGTAAAACAAGGTTATGCACAGCCAAAAGCAACAGTACAGTACTTTTGACATAAACTGGAACCACATACAGGTTAAATGCAAAAAGAGTTAGATCTGATTTATTTAGGGGACTTGAAGGAGGGAGGGGTGTAAGCAGGCTGATTGGCTTAAAGGCTAAATCAATCAGGCAGTCATGCATGCACTTCAGAGTCCCTACAGAGTCACGCACTCTGGGTACCCAGGTAGGAGTAAGGTGGGCTAGCCTAGAATGTTGCCCGGAGTAGGCCGGCATCGCAGCTGGTTGGAGCCCTGTGATAGAAGAAAGAAACATGCAGAACCACACACAATTTGTAATCTGGAGTCGGATGGCTCAGTTCATGACATGAAAACAACAAGTGAATTAGATGACAACACTTTTGATTTAGCTGATGTTGCAGGTAGCTACCATGGTGATTACTCATGATACCCAATACTGGACACAGGAGGGATGAAATTGAGACAGCAGATTGATGAGCTGGAGTGCCAAGAGAAGCAGATCCCACACGAATCACTGAGGCATCGTTCCTGTTCAAGGCATTGAGCAGGGGGCTGATTCCAGACAGGTCTCTCATCGATAGTTTTCTCTGTGGCCTGAGTAATCTGGCTGGGCCAGTGCAACAAGGCCCAGACCAAGGAACAGTTTGGATGTGAGTCCGAGAAAGCTGGAAGCAACTTCCAGCAGGCAAGGCACAGTTAAGCACACAGTGAGGAACCAAATCGCGACCCACTAGCAGCACACAGCACATTTATAATAAAGCAATCACCACTATACCAGGCGGATGACAGTCCGGTTGCAATCACAGAGTCTCTGCGCAAACCCGGGAGTTCAGTGGTAAATGAAGGTCCTGACAAGCCGATCACGTTCAGCAAATCTTCAGTCTACTTCAGGTTTAAAGCCTGGTAACCAATTCAGTGGCTTAAATCACTCTGACAACTTTGGATGCAGTCCAATTCTTTGAAGAGCTTCCTCACAAGAGACAGCAGACAGGCAGGCCAAAACTCAGCCTTTCCAAAGTTCCCCCACGTGAACTACGCAGAAGCTGCTGCTTGAATATTTCTATTTCCCACTCAGACTGACTTTCTGCTGCAAGCAGTCTGGAACTTTCCCCAGGATCCAAAAGGTTTGGTTGGCTGATCCATCTGTCTGTCAATACAAGGGCTCTCCCTCCTGGTCCATTTAGGTGCCAAAGTCTCAAAACTACAATTCCTACAGAATTTTGCTCCCACAAGACCCCTGGGGACAGATATCATTTTTAGGGTCCCCAAAGGTACTGATTGGTCCACAATAGCAGTCCAGAACCAATATAGTGGTGCAATAGCAGAATTTCCATTCTGCAAAATAGGCAGGTTAGACAAACTTCCATAACATTATAGGTTCATAGGTGTAGTACGAGTTAAATGGACATGCTCATCTAGAACTCGTCGCCTAGTGGTGAAAACAGAATTTCTTTTCCCCCATAAATTCATCCAATCTTTGCTTGAATTATATCAAGCTATTACTTGTAACAACTTCTGCTGGTAATGCATTCCAAATAGTAGGCACACACTGAGTGAAATAATTATTCCTTTTGAAGTTTTGTTATCTGGATTTTAGCCTTAAGCTATGTGCTCTAGTATTCAAACCTGCTACATTTTTTCCAGGCAAATAGTCTCGTTCAGGGCATGATCTTGAAATGATCTAAATACAAAGCATAGGTCACCCCTCAAAGATCTATATTCTAATGAAAACAGGCCCAGATTTTGTAGTCTACTACTATAGTCAGTGTTGGTTAAGCCTCTGAACTTCTTTACAATAGCTACTCGGCAAATAAGTACAGCTTTCAGTAAATCTCCCTCTGCGCAATTAGCAATGGTAGAACAGAGCGATAATGCAGCAGCCCGGACGGGACTCAAGCCTGAAACTACTTGGCCCCCACCCAGATTAGTTATTGCACTGCAAATAGGCAGCTCTTAAAGAGACAGTACATGGAGGCTATAAGGGCACTCACAGACAATATCTTTTAAATGGTTAATACACAGGATACCAGCCTGGCCATGGGCATTTAGGCACACCCAAGGAAGATTTTTCAGGAACCCCTATTTGTAGGGTGGTCACACCCTTCCTGGCCTGGAAAAACTTGGCATCTTCGTCAAGTCTACAACATCGTAATATTAAGGAAGCAATATATACAAGACATACATGACACTAGCATACTATGGAAATAATATCTGATGCATCAGTTAATGTGTGCTTATCACATTACTACACATTTTCAATACACTTCACAATATTATATCCTTATTGACAATACTTATGCATATTTCATACATGTGACAATGATTCCACTATGATTCGCATACTATTAACATTATAATACTGATTCATGCTATAACTTCTTGTACATCAAACAGTGTAAGAGGGAGCCCTTCCCTATCAGCTAACTTGGGGCTGGATAGGGCAGGGGCACCATATCGAGAAGGACGAACAATTAACCTGGAGTTGGCCATCAAGCTCAGTTTGGGTGGTGAGCTCTGAGAAACATAAACACCTTTGTGAACCACATTGAGAGGCAAATCCACTGGCCTCCTAGGAGAACCGTAATTGAGACGCAACACTGGCTTGACAGCTCGGCCAGACTTTCTTGGTGAAACAGGCATAGTCTCTGTACTTTCAGCACCAACTTTGGACTTTTCTTCTGTCATGAGGGGTGCCTCTGCACTGGTTGAAATATCTAAACTTGGAGCACTGTCCGCTCCTGGCTCTGTATGTTCAGTATTCACCATACTCTGATCAGCACTATCTTTGAAAGAAGGCTCAGGTTGCTTATCCTGAGTAAACTCTTGAATCTCTGAACTCTGAGGCACAAAAAGGGTGCTATCAATACCGTCAAACTGTTCTGCAGATGCTGGTATGTTACCAGTGAGATTCATTACATTGGGCTCCTCCTCGGGTAACTAAAATAGTTTTACTAGACACAAGGAATCTGCTACTTCAGATGTAACACTCTGCACTTCACTTGCAGGGGGCATTGGGTCCAAGGAAGAAGCTGGGGGTTAGGCAGTTCTGAAGGTCAGCATAGGATTTCCCCAAAACAGCTGACTCAGTTCATATGAAGGATAATAGACATTATCAAAGTCACTCTCATCAGAAACAGATGAACAGTCATCACTATCAACCTAGGCCTGCTGAGGGGAAGGCCTTGGTTCTGGAACAATATGGGCAGGTTGGCTCTGTTTCCTCTTCACAGCAGCATGAGCCACTGGCCCAGGAGAAGTGTCAGGTGTTGGTTCTGCATCAATAATAACTTGACCAGTGGGCAGTAAGTGATTACGGTGCATTGTCTTTATAGCTTTAGAATCATTTTCTGGGTGCACCTTGTACACCGGTAAATCATTCAATTTACCAATCACTACATGAGGAAAATGGTGCCATCTGTCCGCAATTTTGTGTTTCCCATGCAATCCCAAGTTACGCAGCAATACTCTATCTCCAGACAACTCCAGAGTTTTTACTCATCGATCATGTCTTTCTTTGTTTGCCGGATTCCGCTTTGCGATCATAGTTTGGGCTAGTTGATAGGCATGATTCAACTGATCTTTCAATTTCTGGACATACTGAAAGTAGTTTTTAGACCAGACCCCATCTGGACAGACTCCAAAGCAGACATCAACTGGTAGTCAGGCCTCCCTCCCAAACATGAGACGGTAGGGGGAGAACCCAGTAGCAT
Source organism: Neoceratodus forsteri (assembly GCA_016271365.2). Classification (NCBI taxonomy): domain Eukaryota; kingdom Metazoa; phylum Chordata; order Ceratodontiformes; family Ceratodontidae; genus Neoceratodus; species Neoceratodus forsteri. The sequence continues at coordinate 740,979,662 of CM028133.1, read as the reverse complement.
CATTGTTGGTGCAACTGTACACATGTACCAAGGTTCTAATCTGCTGGCTCCACTTAGATTTGTCTTTTGGGTGGAGAGTGCCTCGCATGGCCAGAAGGGTGCAGTTAAAGCATTCTGGTTCAGGGGCCCAATGTGGGTGATAGGGAGTGGTTCTTGACTTCTGCACCGAAGGAAAACTGCAGGATTTTCACAAATATGTTAACCAATTAAGCAACAACTTACAGTTTACAATGACAGCCAGTACACAGGAGTTGGCCTTTTTAGACTTAAATATCTATAAGGATCAGGGGAAATACTGCACTAGGATATTCTGAAAACCCATTGATAGGAACACGCTACTACATGCTGACAGTTTCCATCCACATAGACTAAAGGACAGCATTCCCTTTTCACAAATGCTCAGGGTGAAACATAATTGCAGTGAGTCTGCAGTGAGAAAACGGGAATATGCAGACATGTCAAGTAGATTTAGAGCCAGGGGATACAGGAAACAAGTCACAGCTAAAGCAAGAAATAGGGCACAACAGGGAACAGATAGGGCAACAACACCAGTGGATAGTGAGACAGAAACTAGTTCATGCACATCTGAAGGGAGAGTCGTGTTGTCCTTGGGATACTCTTCTCTGACACAGAAAATCACAGACATAGTGAACTCCCACTGGGAAACATTTTTGCCTACAGGTGTTCCAGAGTTCAGAAACAGACCAATGGTGGCATCTAAAAAAGCAAAAACTTTAAAAGATAGACTCGTGCATTCAGAATTGAAACCAGTTAACAAAAGACCTGGTAAGCAACTACTTCTGGGACCATTAGAAAATGGTATGGTACCCTGTGGTAGATGTGCTCACTGCAGCACCACCTCAACAAAGACTGAAATTTGTCACCCAAATGGTAATTCTAAGTACAGGATCAACTCACCCATCACCTGTGACTCACACCATGTGGTGTATGTTCTAACATGCCCCTGTTCCAAATATTATGTTGGGAAAACCACACGCCCCCTTAAGAACAGAATAATGGAACACAAGAGCAAAATAAGGATGAAAGCAGAAAATAGTCCAGTAGCAATCCATTTCAATAATGGGAATCACAATGCTGACTCCTTAAAGTTTTGGGGCATAGAAACAGTGGAGAAACCACACGGGGGGGGGGGGGACTGGAACAAAAGCCTAGAAAGGTGAGAAATGTATTGGATATATACTCTAAATGCAACAGAAGACAGACTTGGTATGAATGATGATGAAAATTGGTCGGCATGCTGGTAGTACTGTTCTAATCAGCAAACTCTTGGCATTGAAAATCACAGAAGATAGTGGTAGTAATGCAGTAGTAAGCTCCAGTTACAATAACTGGAGTTTATCTAAGGGAAAAAGAAAATTGGGGGCTTGACCTCCGGTGACCTCCCATAGTGATCATACTGTGATGACAATGGAAATCATCAAAGGTTGTGGTAATAATACAGTAGTAAGATGTAGTGACAATAACTGGAGTTTATTTAAAGGAAAAAAGGAAATTGGGGATTTGACCTCCTGTGACCTCCCATAATGATCACACCTCCAGCGCTACTTGTGACTTTTAACATCCAGCCATGTTTGCACCCTTCCAGAACCTCATCCGACAAGCCCTCTGTAAGTTTTGAAAAATGTGTTTGCCTGAACTATAATTACAGTAGCTTTAACTTTAGCTACAATAGTAGAGCAAGACACAACTAGATTATGAAATGAATTAAAGCGCACACAATGTGTTTGAAATAATATACGCATAGCACCAACACTGGTATTGAGTTGCCCTTTCAAAAACTATCCTTTTACACCTAAGTGGTAATATTGGAAAGGGGAGCACTCTATTGGGGAAAAGGAAGCCCCACTGCTTTCCCTTTAACAAGAGCCTGCCTTTTAGCTACTAAGCAGCTGCCTGCTTGTGGCCATCAGGGCTGTCAATCAGACTGCCTACATCATCAGTGGGGTGGTCTGGTGGGTGTGGCCATCACAGGCCAATCCCCTCAAACCAGGGCACAGAAAAAGAGCATCATAAATGAGTGACCAGCACAAGACACATCTGAATTGAAACTGTACCACATGCTAAGCTAAGGCAATGTAAGAAAAAGAAACTTAAAAATGGTTTGCTAGTATTAAGTAAAATGTTTATGGCATTACTGAGCATAGCAGAAGAGTTCCCAATGTTTAAACAAATAACTATGCATTTAAATATTTTTTTGTAGAAATGAGTGAAATCTGAGTGAAGGGAAGTTTGGAATGGTACCCCTGGGTGTTCTGAAATGAAACTAAGCACAGACTCCAAGTGGTTGTAACTTGTTTCAGATAAAAAGTTATAATCTGAAGCTAGAAGTAAGTGTTGATGCATATTCTGCAATAGTTCTAATGATTGAATTGTAGAAAGTACATAGAGTACTCTGAAGGAAAATAACTAAGGGACTGGTTTAACCATAGAACAGCTTTTTTAACTAGGATACTTTACCCTGTACGAGTTGTATCATGGAGAGAAAGGGTTAAAAGGCCATGATGGTTAAAAACAGACTGTATACGTTAGAGAAACATTATGTTACTAAGAAGTAACCAGATATAACAGGTTACTACTAGACAGTTACCTATGGAATTGGTTTATTTGTATAACAGCATTTACAACCGCAATAGTTTATCCTGTGCAAGCTGTATTGTACAATGAAAGCTTTTATTTATACTAATGAAAGAATTACCTTTATTAGACTAGTGAATTTTAAATGTGGATTTGTTTGTTTGTAACTAAGGATTTAGTGTTCATCTTTATCCAAACAGAACTTGTAAAGAAACAGCATTAGCTGCACTCAGCCAGCCACTGACCTAGACCAGGACACCTGCCTGCAGCTCCTTGGAAGCTGCCTGCCCTTGAACAGGGCTGCCTCAACTTCCCTATGGTCGGCCGGCACCCAGCCAGCCACCGACCAAGACCAGGACGCCCGCCTGCAGCTCCTTGGAAGGTACGGGACAGCGCAGCCAATCGGAACATGGGTTCTTCCAGCAAACCTGCTTTGATTGGCCAGGACTTTTCCCCTGCCTCAGCCACCTGACACTTTTTACAAATAGATTTTCAATATAACTAAGCACATTTCAACTGTGTAATAGAAGTTTTTCAACTGTATTAGCTGGATTGTAATTTCTACTAGTGTTTTAAAGTGCTTACACCTTTTCTGTCTCAGTGCTCCTCCTGTAGCCCCCCCCAATCCAAGCACTTTGCCTTGCCGCCAAAAAGTCTAACTACCTTTTGTCTTACTAAACTACTCAGATCTAACCCATCCTAACCTCTATGCTATTTAAGACCTGCTCTTTTCTTCTCTCCAGCTGCCTGCCCTTGAACAGGGCTGCTTCAGCTCCCCCACGGTCGGCCGGCACCCAGCCAGCCACTGAACGAGACCAGGACGCCCGCCTGCAACTCCTTGGAAGGTACGGGATAGCGCAGCCAAACAGAACATGGGTGCTTCCAGCAAACCCACTCTGATTGGCCAGGACTTTTCCCCTGCTTCAGCCACCTGGCACTTTTTACAAATAGATTTTTGAATAGAAGTTTTTCAACTGTATTAGCTGGATTGTAATTTCTACTAGTATTTTAAAGTGCTTACACCTCTTCTGTCTCAGTGCTCCTCCTGCAGCCACCCACCCCCCATCCAAGCACTCTGCCTTGGCGCCGAAAAGTCTAACTACCTTTTGCCTTACTAAACTGCTCAGATCTAACCCATCCTAACCTCTATGCTATTTAAGACCTGCCTATAACCATGGTGCTCAATCGATCACTGAGGGAAGGAGCAGTCCCTGACCCATGGAAACATGCCAATGTTGTCCCTATTCACAAAGGGGGGCTCAGGGAAAAACTCAACAACTACAGGCCCATCTCCCTCCTCCGCTCACTTGCTAAGGTGCAAGAAAGGGTCATCTACAATCAACTCAGGGACTACCTGGAAGCTCATCAGCTCCTTGCCCCTTCCCAACATGGATTTAGAACAAACCATGGTACTGACACTGCCCTCATTAGCTTCACGGATGAAGTTCTCAGGGCAATGAGTAAAGGGATACCCACTGGTGCAGTCTTTATAGACTTATCCAAGGCGTTCGACCTCATCGACCACAACTTGCTGCAACAGAAGCTACAAAATATAGGCCTAGACAATCATGCCCTGAAGTGGTTTGGGAGCTACTTATTAGGCAGGGCACAGAGGGTCTCATTGAAAGGGACCATGTCTGACCCACTATCCCTAAACCAGGGTGTACCTCCGGGCTCAATTCTAGACCGCCTCCTGTTTTCCTTGTTTATCAACGACCTGCGTACCCACTGCGGGGAGAGCTCGATTACGCAGTACGCTGATGATACTGTCATCTTCCAACCCCTGCGTGACATGGTTGCCCTAGTCCCTCTATTCCAAAAGGATATCACTTCACTAGAGACTTGGCTATGTAAGAACAGAATGGTACTAAATGCGGACAAGACCAAGGCAATGCTATTCGGGCCAAGATCCCTGGGATTTGACAGGTCCTCATCCCTCTCCTTAACCTCACTCTCTGGTAAAGCCATTAACGTAGTCCCCTCCCTTAAATACTTAGGCGTCATGTTGGATCAGAATATCACATACAAGGAACACATGGACCAGGCCACCAGGACCCTACATCGGAAACTTGGCACCCTGTACCGACTCAGGGACTAACTCATCCCTGAAGCCAGGCTCTCCATAGCTACCAGAGTCCTTCTACCCAACCTGACCTTTGCGGCCCCTATTATACAGGGCATGGCTAAACGAGAGATTACCAGGATGCAAACCCTATATAATAAAATAGCTTATTTCACAACCTTAGACCACCGAGACATCACCACTGCGACACTTTGGCCAATCTTCATTGGCCCACATTGGTCGCCCGCCTCCAACACCCCCTGCTTGTCCAGGCCTACAAGCTTCTCAAATCTCATGCTCCGCCAAGCATTGCTGGGACCATGACCCTCAAACATAACCCAAGGAACCTAAGGACCTCCGATAGAATGCTATTAGAAGTCCCTAGGGTAAGGACAAACGCTGGCAGAAGATCCTTTTCCTCCCAAGCAGCCTGCCAATGGAACAAGCTCCCTCCCCAGGTCCAGGCCTCCTCCTCACTCATGAACTTCCACTCCAGGCTTAAGTCCCATCTGCTGACCTCAAGTGCATGCAGCTGTCATGGCACTTAAAGCTCTTAAGGAACTCCCCTCCTCTCCAACTCCCATCTCCTAGCTTAACCTTCCTACTACCTGCCTTATACAGACTGCTCGCCAGAGGCCACGTGTGGCCTGAATAAACTGTAAGCAAAGTACTACCAATTGCTTACATGTCATGATGATAACCATGCCTGTACCCATGCCTGCATCCACTGCTTTTCTTTTACCATACCTGTAACCATGCCTGTATCCACTATTTTTCTTTACTGTAACCACCTCATGATGTAACTCACAATGCCTCAAATGTTCCTTATGTCCTCGTTCATTCTTGTAACTTGTATTATTATCCTTGGTCACCCCTGAAAAAGGGACCTCCGGGGCTCAGTGGGCCTACCCAGTCACCAATATTTAATAAACAAATAAATAAAACTAAGGTATGATAGCCATGAGTAAGGGGTCAAAGGTCACAATGGTTAAAAGAGCAGTCAGTGAATACTAGAAAATCATCATGTTACCCAGAAAGAATAACCAGGTAGGTTATCTGTTTCAGAAGTGTGTAACCTTCATTATGCCAGTCTGCATTTAGGATAATATTCCTAGCTAGAATTTGGAATGAGATGATATAGTAATAACCTGAACTTGATTTAATTTAAAATGGGACTGATTGACATAAGATTAATTGCATTTTCAGACAAACAGGAAACTGAATCCTAGTTGTTCTAAAGCCAATAAAGAAAGAATCTATTTAGGAACACAAGGTAAAATAATCCATATATTTGTGATAAACGAGTGTAAATTTATGTAAATAATATTTTGAAACCTCAGTTTTGTTCTTAATGACAAATGAAAGTCCATGGGTGCTCTTCACATAATAAGGTATACCATTTCACACAAAAAAAAAAAAATAGAAAAAATTGTTTTGGTATTAATCTTGAGCACTTAAAATATATAGTGGTCAGTTCTGGTACTGTCACCAATTATGAGAAATGCTTTTTAAAAATATTTTTTTTTAATCAAAATTATTTTAGTATGATAATAATGCTCATATTTGTATACCCTTATAGATCCTAAGCCCCTGAGGAAGCCCGGTGTTGGGTGAAATGTTGGGCGTACCTAGGGGAACATGGTGTTCTAAGAAAATATCAAAATAAAACTACATTTCTTATGATGAACTGAGTGGCTGGTCTCCAGAAACTTTTTTTCACTACCTTGATGCCAACTGTTCAACAAGCCCCCAATAGGAACATTTGGTCTACTTTATACAAAGGGCACCCACCCACATTCTCTTCCTGGTAGGAAATGAGAACCAGATCCAGATGTACCTTGAGTATGGGTAGGACTTCTCACTCGACCCCCACACATGTAGGCCCTCCAGAGGTTGTAGGGGCACATCAGGCAGATGCTTCTGGTACCAATTCTGAAATACTATGGTTACTTGGGATCCACTGTCGAGCATGGCCTGGGCAGACACACCTTTCACCATCACTGTAGTTTACATTGAAGGGCCTACCACCTCAGACCACTCGGGTGACTTATACTTGGACTTCGGCTTTACAGCTGCCTTGGATGAATAACTTTTTATTCTCTGTGGAATGGCAGGTGAACCGGGTGTGTCCATCAGCTCCCTAGTGGCAGCAGAAGACCGGTTCTTTAGAATCTCTAGGGGAAGAGGGACCGTTCCCTTGCTTGAACATAGTGGGGGAGTCTCTGGGTCTCTCTCTGGGTGGGGGTTTGCTCTCTTGGCTTTCTGAGCTTCCCCCAGGGTTAGTGTTCCTGGTAGCCCAAAGCAGATCTCCCACCAAAACTCTCAGTTCTTGCACCTCTTCAAGCAGCTTGTCTTCAAGCCAGATCTCTGAGGAAATGACATGCACCCCCACCCCTCCTGGCGGGGCTTCCCTCTGTGTCTCGGGGGTGGCTGGACAAGAAATGGCATCTTTGGCTGCCTTGACAGCTTGCTGGATGACTCTCAACTTGGTCAATTCCTTGATTAATTTTCTCATCTGTTGCAGTTCAGCCTCCTCACCTCTCTCAGGGGCCGGACAGGTGTGGATAACCCCACCATAAGACTCCCATTCTTCTTCATCATTCTTGGCTTCACAGATCTCTTCCATCAGACAGCAATATTCAGGGGGATTGCACCTATGGTCCTGCAGTTTAAGTTTTAACAACATCATTTTAGAATATCTGGCTGACTTTAGGATGTGATCCAGTCTGACCCTGTTCCATTCACTGGCAGGCACCCCTCCTTTTCTGTAAGACCTCTGAAAGATCACTCAATTCGGGTGACAAACATTGATAACTTCTCATTTTTCCACTGTTTTGCTGACTTGAGCTTCCACATCAGATCATCCCCTGACTCTGTACTATCAAATACCCCTGCCAAGGCAGAGAGGTTTTCAGCAGCCATAGCTTCTAAGGTAGTGGATCAGAAAAAGTGAGTGGCCTCCAGTGCAGGGTCCCTCAAGCTTTCTATGAGCCTTTTCCTCTTCTCCCCTTTGGTGCATTGCCACTCCTGGACCAATGGGGTGGCATAGTCCATCCAGGTTTCTAGGTCATCCTCCTCCCCACTGGCACCGGGACCATGCCCGAGAAGAGTCTAAGCCCACGGTATGAGTCCAAATGCACAATAGTTTTCACTATGGGGGAAGCAGTTGTGGGGGAGGCAACTGTAGTGGTAGTGGGGGAGGCTAAGGGGGACTGCACGGGGGTTACATCCTCAGAAAGCTCTAACATTTTTACCAGTTCTGTAGCAGAGCACCCCTCAGAGGCTAACAGTTTAAGCAGCATGTCTTTAAACCCTTTTAAGTGGGGGGACCCTCTGGATACAGCTGGGTCACTATGTAAGTGAATGACCCTCCACCTCTTGTGGGACCCATCTGGCAAAATCACAGGGGGTGCAGTCTCTGGTTCAATGGGCAGGCTGCAGGAGAGTAGGGTCACCATGGTTTGATCAAAAAGGTAGTAATCCCTCCCACTTTCTTCAACCTTCCCCAAACACTTAATTTGTATGACCACTTTCACAATAGTAGCATTTTCAGTCCCTAATGGGACATCTAACAACAAAGCTTGCCCGGGGTCCACACCCTCTGCCTCACTACACCCCATCATGTGATGCACTAGCAGCTTGTGGGGAGAAAGCTTACACTTAGGCATAGTGAGCTCCTCCATTTTACCAACATTTCTAAACGTGGGGATGTAGTACCCACTTCTGAGCACTAGAAGGTACAAATCCTAGCTGTGCCTCCAAGATGTAACCCCTAGTCGGTGCTACCCCAAGGTCTACTACCCCTGCCTGCTTGGCTAGTTGCAGGTTAAGGGGCCTGGGTACTGAAATGGGTGGCTCCACCTGGAGAACAGAGTTGTTGGTAGCAAGGCTAACCTTGGTACAGCCCTCCAGGACACTGTAACCCCCCTCTTTCCCTTCTACTGGCCTGGACAATGTACAGTAAACACTTTCACAATAACCCTTGTTAACCATACAAATCCCCACTCTGTCTGCACTTACCACCAGGGCTGGTTCCTCTGGCTCGACCCTGGAGACCCCCTGTAAAACAAGATTATGCACAGCCAATAGCAACAGTACAGTACTTTTGAGGCAAACTGGAACCACAGTCAGGTTATATGCAAAAAGAGTTAGATCTGATTAATTTGGGGGACTTGAACAAGGGAGGGGTGTAATCAGGTTGATTGACTTAAAGGCTAAATCAATCAGGCAGTCATGCATGCACTTCAGAGTCCCTACACAGTCACACACTCTGGGTACCCAGGTAGGAGTAAGGTGGGCTAGCCTGGAACATTGCCTGGGGTAGTCTGGCATTGCAGCTGGTTGGGGCCCTGTGGTGGAAGAAGGAAACATGCGCAACCACACACAATTTGTAATCTGGAGCTGGATGGCTCAGTTTGTGACAAGAAAACAAGTGAATTAGATGACAACACTTTTGATTTAGCTGATGTTGCAGGGAGCTACCCTGGTGTTTACTCATGATGCCCAATACCAGACACAGGAAGATGAAATTGAGACTGCAGTTTGATGAGCTGGAGTGCCAAGAGAAGCGGGGCCAACACAAATCACCGAGGCATCATTCCTGTTCAAGGCATTGAGCAAGGGGCTGATCCCCAGGCAGGTCTCTCGTTGATGGTTTTCTCTGTGGTATGAGTAATCTGGCTGGGCCAGTGTGACAAGGCCAAGACAGAGGAACATTTCAGATGTTAGTCCGAGAAAGCTGGAAGCAGCTTCCAGCAGGCAAGGCACAGTTACGCACACAGTGTGGAACCAAATCGTGACTCACTAGCAGCACACAGCACATTTATAGTAAAGCAATCACCACTATGCCAGGTGGATGACAGTCCAGTCGCAATCAGAGTCTCTGCACAAGCCCGGGAGCTCAGCAGTAAATGAAGGTCCTGACAAGCAGATCTTGTTCAGCAAATTTTTGGTCTTCAGGTTTTAAGCCTGGTCACCAATTCAGTGGCTTAAATTTCCACATCTTTGGATGCAGTCTGATTCTTTGAAGAGCTGCCTCACAAGGGCAGCAGACAGGCAGGCCAAAACTCAGCCTTTCCACAGTTCTCCCATGCGAACTATGCAGTAGCTGCTGCTCGAATATCTCGAGCTGTTCATTCTTTCGATTTCCCACAGACTGACTCTCTGCTGCAAGCAGCCTGGGACTTTCCCCAGGATCCAAAAGGTTTGGTTGGCTGATCCATCTGTCTGTCAATACAAGGGCTCCCCCTTCAGGTCCATTTAGGTGCCAAAGTCTCAAAACTACAATTCCTATAGAATTTTGCTCCCACAAGACCCCTGGGGACAGATATCATTTTTAGGGTCCCCAAAGGTACTGATTGGTCCACAATAGCAGTCCAGAACCAAGATGGTGGTGCAATATGGAAATGTCCATGCTGCAAAAAAGTCAGGTAAGACAAACTTCCATAACATTAGTTTTATAATAGTTACTCAGTAAATAAGTACAGCTTTCAGTAAATTTCCCTCTGTGCAATTAGCGATGGCAGAAAGGAGAGATAATGCAGCAACCTGGGCGGGACTCAAGCCTGAAACTACTCAGCCCCCAACCAGATTAGTTATTGCACTGCAAATAGGCAGCTCATAAAGAGACAGTACACGGAGGCTATAAGGGCACCCACATACAATATCTTTTAAATGGTTAATTCATAGGACACCAGCCTGGCCATGGGCATTTAGGCACACCCAAGGAAGATTGTTTGGGAACCCCCATTTGTAGGGGGGTTACATGTACATATATTAGAGTGTTGTGTAGATTTTCTAGGAAAGCAAAATGGAAGCCCAGCCACACTACAATGTTGTTATAAGCTGCTGCCTTCTTTTTCTAGAATCTTACAGTAAATGTAACTACAGATATAAAGGTGAATCTTGTTTGTAATTTTTCTTACTGCCAGACTTGTTCTTTTGTTGTCTTTGTAATCTGGCTTCTGTATTTTCTCATCTGTAACTTTAACTGAGCAGTTGTTTCTTTGATTTGTGTTTTTTTTTCACCTTTGTAATTTAAATTGAGCAAATGTTTCTGTTGTTCTGATGCATGGAACTTGCTTGCACCTTTGAAAAGGGGCTTTGGGGCTCAAAGATGAAACACTATAAATACATACATAAACAAATTGCTATGGTGTTAGATGAGTGACTGTTTTTCAATGACAGCTGTAATTTGTTGCTTACTTTATTAAGGCAGTTATGTTCATGAATATAATTTGTCTCTGCAATTTCTTGACTCGGGATAACACAACTGAGATGTAACATGTCAGTTAAAAATTGTAATAAGGAGGAAATAATGTGACCTACTGGGAATTGAACCCAGACCCCTGAAATACCATCCTGGTGCTATAAATACTGAGCTACAAGCTGTCATGGTTGGACATGAGGTTCTGGGACACACGTCCTTCCTCTGGTATTGCATATTCCTCAACTAACAAGTGGGATGTGTTTGGTGCAGTATAAGCCACAGCTTAGAAATTAAATCACACATTATAGGTAGAAAGACATAATGTTACCTACTGGGAATTGAATGGAGGCCCCCAGAATACCATGCCAGTGCTTTAACCACTGAGCTGTAGGTTCACATGGTTGGACCTGAGGTTCCCTGACACACTTCCTTTTTCTGATATTGCATATTCTGCAACTAGGAACAACTGATGTGACAATTAGATTTTTGCTGTGCCGAATTAGCCATTGATTAACAATTATATAACAAACTGAAGTGAGAAATAAATAATATGACTTAGTGGAAATTTAACCCAGTCCCCCAGAACACCACTCAATGCTCTAACTACTGAGTAACAGGCTCACATGGTTGGACCTTTAGTTTCTGGACACCCTTCCTTTCTCTCACATTATATATCCTGCAGTTGGGAACAACTGAGATGAAAATCAGATGTGTTTGGGGTAATATTAACCACCGTGGTAAGACGGCACCCAAAACATCTAATTGTCATCTCAGTTACTGTACAGTGAGGCTTTGCTTCTTCCATATTTTACAGCTAACAGGACTACTGCACAGGGAAACCATGTGAACTGCTCAAGTTCTACTTTGCCTTGTACCCCCCCTCCCCAATATATCCCTTTCCCAAAGAAGACACATATACAATCTTGGAGGAAATGGCTGCAGCCATGTGTTTATTGATTTGCAGTATATCATCTTGAGCATGGGCACTGCTGGGAGGACACACCTCTGTTTCCTGGGAGGAAGGTCACATGTCCAACGCACTGGCAGCTGCCTCCTGTCTGGTGTTGCCTGCTATCCTTATGGTGAAACCCAATGAGGCTGGACCACAACCCTCACCTGGGTCATAATATAGCAGTCCCTTAGCCTTATGCCGATGGGGACAATGAGCCCTTTGGGAGAATTGGCCTTGGCCTCATGTTCTCCCTATAACATGGGTCTGCATGCCTCCCAAGCTGCCACAGGATGGAACCTGTCTGACCCCCCAAGCCCTTTGCTTAAGATGATCCTCTAAGATTCCCTTAACAGCTACCAGCATCCTCTCCAAATCTACTGCCTGCACTTGCCTGTCTTTCCCCACTGAAATGGGCTGGTGGAAGGCATAGATGTCCCCATATCTCAAAATTCCAACCCCCACAGAATCCATAATGGCTTTCATCCACCTATTCCCTCTATTGCATGCCTGATTAGGAGTTCCCTGCTCCCTAGTCTGCTTCAAACATGATATTTGCCACAGGTGGGACCAAATGAGAGCCATATGGGGCCACCAGTCCCTAATGGCATACAAATATTCTGTCATCACAATCAGGAGGTTCACAGTCTTACAAAGGCCCAAGTCTTCCCCACCAAATTGGATCAACAGGATATCTGGAATGCCTCACCAGCCAACCTCTTCTCATAACAATGGAAGCAACCCCCCCCACCCAGTGCATACCTTCTTTGCCAAGCCAAACAATCTGCACTGCCTGCAGTGAAATGCCCAGGTTGCTCCCTCCAGCTGGCTGACCACTCACTCAGTCACCCAATGGATGAAGGAATGCCCACACACCCATACATTCTTGAAACATTTCAAGGGATCTGCAACAGAGAGAAAAAGGGAGATTATTGCAAGTGAGGACATACATAACTCAGGAATGCCTGGGACCACCAGTGCCCCAGTGACTGGATCTCTTGATTCGACAACCCTTGGCCCCAAGCATTTGTTACAGCTTCAGTCCAAAAGGAATGAGTGCTAAACTCAAGTGTCTCCAAACCAATGTGCTGCACAACTGACTTCAGAATGTATTGGAGTTGATAAGCTGACACAGGCCTTCTGTCCTCATGATGGAAGAATGACTCCCCCATGCCAGGCAGGCTCGCATGTATATCTGAACCTTGCCTTTCACTGGCCACAACACTCCAGGGGGAAACACCAGCCTATATCAGTGGCCAGCCCCTGCCTTCTCCATCTTGGACCTCTGGAGATGGACATAGACACTTTCTGACATAATTACCACATCCCCTGCCAATAAACTTGGCAACCCTTGAGCCTGTGCCGGCTGATTCAGTTCTGACACTCTGAAGGCCCCTGCAATATGTCACCAAAAACATAGCCTCAAACAATGTTGCCTCATAGGCGTTGCAACATACCAATGGCAACACCTCCCAAATCTGAACCAGGGTTGCTGGGGTAATAGGCTGCCTGTCATCAGTCCTGGTCCCTAGCAATCTTCTTCACCCTTCCAATACTTTATACACTTCAAAGGCCCTGGTGCTGTCAATCACACCCATGACCCTGGCCAGTCAAGACAGCCCTGCTAGATGCTGACCCACTGAGCCCGGTGACAGTCCCTGCTCCTTAGCCCGCACTATGTAAACACAGAGCTGATCCATTGGGATAGGCCAGGCATCCGGCTACCCAGCCACCTCATTGGGCAGACTAGGTGGGCCAAGCGGTCCTTATCTGCCGTCAAAGTCTATGTTTCTATGTTTCTAGTGCTGTACTCCCTAAGCCACCTTTGTCCGGGGTGCAATAGAATTACCTACGTATCGTCAAGTTTCATGGTCATCACCTCCCAGGGAATGGATGAACCTCCTGTGGCTGATGCTCTGCCAGCGGGGCCAGATCTTGAAACCTTTGCCACTGTGAACTAGATAAAGCATATGCAATGCCAATATCCACCCCGGGTACATGCACAGTCTGAAACTGAATGTTGACCAGTAAGCATTTTAACCTAGAAACCTGCATGAGATCCCATATAGGCCCTTTTCGCTAACCCTTTTAGTCTACTCCTAAACGCTGCCTGGGAGAGTACTCTGTAGCACCCCCCAGGACAGATCTCCGTGGCAACCAACTGGTGAGTGAGAAGGAAGGGTGAGGTCATTCTGGGATGCTGCCCAGTCAGTCAAAGGAACCGACCACCAACATACTGTGGCTGCAGCCACATAAGAGGGGTCATCTGCTCATATGAGCACCAGGAGGTATGGAGTAAAAGGGTCCAAATCACCGCAGAAACCATGGTACCCCCGCAGGGAAAAGAATGGGAGGAAAAAAAACACATAATTAGGCAAACCACAAAATCACAAACTGATTCAAGGAGTTTAAGCTCAGAGGGGCTGCCCTCTCCACTAAAAACCTGTCATCTTTGAAGAGGCCAACCAGGCCTTTACCTCGTACTGTGGATGGTCTCTTTGAGCTGATGCTGGATCTACTAGAAGAAAAGAGAGAGAGATGTGTCAAGGAAGCACATTAAATATCTCCCTTGTCTCCCCTGTCTCCTCCCTCCAGCTATGCCATCCCTCCCTAAGGATAGCCTATTGAGGACCTACTCTTAGGCATTGCCAGGCCCAATGTTCCCCCAAGAGGAGGAATCCCTTTATCCTGACCAGATCGGGGGGGGGCAGGCAAATAGCCAGCTGCTGCGACAGACTGGCAACCTCTCTATTTTCTGGCATTCATACCTAGAGCTTGGTTTTTCAAAACAATTTATTTTGGTTTAGGTGATTTCCTCTCATTTTTTCATTTGGAAAAAAATGTGAAGATCCTAACATGGGTCTTCTGATTTCTAGGTGTTTTCTCTAACCACCAAGCTCCACTGAACATACTTTGCAGGTATTCCTATAATTGCAGAGCATGTGTTTTATAACTGAGTTTCTTCATTTTGTTTTTGCCTTCAGGACTTGGTATATAAAATGCAAATCACCTAGTTATGCTAACACATTTTACAGCCTTTCAGTGTTTGCACATATTAGGTCATGGGCAACCAGATGTCATGTCCTTTCTCAGCCAGTCTTGAGATTTACAGATATCTGGTTCTCTAAAGGATTTGTGTTAATTACTAACTAAAACTTCTATTTAAATTGTGCCTGTTTTCTTCAATGGCATGTAAAACATGACCGACGTGTTGACTCAAAACTGTATTGATGGATTCAGATTTTCTATTTCTAGGACTTTTACTTTTGTGCATTGCAATGTTTATGATTTATTTAAAGAGCTACTTACTTTGAAAAACATAATATTTAGGTAAAATTCTGCTTGTATTCCACATATATTCTAGATTTCTCCTCCCCATTATTTATTACTGAGGAAATCTGCATGAATACATGATTTTCATCCCTTACAGTTACTTTAAAGTTAATCTGCCTCTATATCTTACTCTCTACTTCAAATCATAATGTTCTGTTACATCACAATTTGTTGCCATGAGAGTAACTGTGATGTCATAAGCAGTGCATTATGACCTCTGGTAGGGAGACAGTAACAGAAATAGATGAACACTTCAGAAGCAATAATCCTTTTTTCAAGCAAATGACCTCAGCAATAAATAATGGTGAGGAAGAGGAATAAAGAACTAATGTGAAATACAAGTGGAACTTTACCTAAATATTATTAGGTTTTGTTAAAGTTCTCCTGAAGGTGTTAGCTGCTCTTTAAAGCTTCTTCAATTTATATTAACACAATGGCCCAGATATTCAAAAGGGCTGCGTCATGTGCAACAGGGATGCGCCAGTGCAAGTCTGAGAATGTGCCATTGTGCGATATTCAGCGGGAGGCAGTTGTGCCCCCCAAATCACAATGCGTAAGAGTGCAATGGTAATGAATGCATGTGCAACTGAAGGGGGAGGAACCATGAATAAATGGCACAGTGTGATATTCAACAGCATGCACCATGCGCAATAGGGGAGAAAATGGAAGTTGCACAATAAGCGGAAATGATCAAAATAAAAAGGAATAAGAGAACAAAGAAAGTTACAGGAAGCCAGAGGTGGGAGGCGGGGTGGCACCAGACAGTAGCAGTGAGCAGGACTGGGCAGGAGCAGGACAGAGCACACCTGGAAACTACCAGGAACAGAAAAGGAGTTGGGAGCCTGTGCCACTGTGCAGGAGTAAAAGGGAAGTGCCACAGTGAACTGAGGGCAGTGACAGTGGGCAGGGCAGCCAAATCAGGGAGGTGTTCCTGGTGCAGGGGGAGTAGCATAAAGGACAGCAGGGGGAACGGGAATACAGCTGCCAGGGGGAGGAACACAAGCCAGGGACATGGCCAGTGCCACCATTCAGATGGAGGCATTAATGAGGGGTGTGAAGGCAGGCAGCAGGGGGGCACAGCCATGGAAGGGCACGTCGGCGGTATGCCCCCAACAGGCAGTACCGAGCCTGCACCAGCTTCGAGCAGTACAGTGACACCGAGATGGTGGGTGGTACCACCTGAACCGGGTGATCCTGAGGTGGCTCTGTGTGCTGTGCAGTGATGAGATGCAGGCACCCACACGATGGAGCCATGCTCTGTCAGTGGAGACAAAGGTGACAGCTGTCATGTGCCTGCTCACCTCGGGTACCTTCCAGAGATCAACAGGGGACACAACAGGCATAACCCAGTCTGCCGCATCACACCTACTCATACAATTCCTCAGCGCACTGCTGCCACATGCTGCGGAGTACATCTGTTTCCCCAGCACACAGGCAGAGCACACAGCACACATACAATAGTTCCACAGGGTAGCACGTATGTCTGATGTGCTTGGGACCATTGATTGCACCCATGTGGCCATCTGCACACCACCTCGCCCGGAAGGTGCTGCATACATCAATCAGAGGGGCTATGCAAACATCAACTGCCAGGTGGTCTGCAATGCTAGGGGACGTATAACCAATGTCTGTGCCACGCACCCTGGGGGAGCACATGATGCCTTCATCTGGCACCAGTCTGCACTGTGCCACAGGTTCAAGAGTGGGGACATCCCCACTGGCCATCTAGTGGGTGAGTATGCAAATCATACAGAAAGACATGGATCTTGGGAGGGGCATAGTCAGAGGTGACATGGGTACTGGCCTAGATGGCTCATGGTGGGGCAACGCTGATCACCAAACTAATGTCCACCCTCTACACACAGGTGACAGTGGATACCCACTCCATCCCTGGCTGCTCACACCAAACCGGTGGCCCGTGACCCCATCACAGCAACGCTACAATGAGGCACATGCCACAACATGCAATGTCATAGAGCATGTGTTCAGGATGCTGAAGGCATGTTTCTGTTGTCTGGACACGTCTGGCTGTGCCCTACAGTACAGCCCCTCAAAGGCCTGCGGGCTATTCCTGTCCTGTTGCATCCTGCACAACATGGCCAATGACTGTGGGATAGCTGTACAGGTTGAAGAGGGTGACAGCAATGGGGATGATGAGCACTCTGGTGCAGATGCTGATGAGCAGCCCCCCCTTGGTCGAAAGGGACCACCGACTGATCCGGATGGCGCAGCTGCACTGGATACTATCACACAGGAGCACTTCAAGCAACCCAGGTAAGTCATGGGGCCATGTGCAACCACCAATGGCAAATGCACAACCCACAAACATGCATGGACAAACCCCAGGGGTGCATGTCGTAAAGGGAATTGGCTGAGCATGGAACTGCACATGCCATCAGGGATGGGCAACGCCTAACATGGCATGTGGTCATGCGTGCACAGACACACACATACACATACACACACACACACACGCACACACCCCCACCCACCCCACAAGATATGCACAAAGGGCAGGAGGCACACCAACCCCAACTGCAACCCCTATCCACACACACATGTCTACAGACCACCATGCCCAGTGCCTGTCATTGTGCGTATCTCAGATGCTGGGCACCATTGCACAGTGGTGACCAGCACAACACAGGCATCATGCACGTGTCACAGTGGCCAGCAGCCGGGAGGGTGTGCACATGGAACATACGTACGTGTGTGTGTGTGTGGCATGGTGTGGTGTGGTGTGCAGGGCTGGGTACCCCACCTGTGCATTGCACGTTGAAAAACACACTGCACACAGGGCAGCGTCAGACAGCAGCTATGGTGGGAGATGGGTCAGTTACGTGGCACAGTGTCACAGCAGCCATGGATGCGTGGGCAACCCCGCCGAGACCCGCCAGCAGTGACAGGCTTACCAATGGCCTCATGGGGTGGCACCGACGGTTCCCTAGGGGTTCTGCTGCGAGAATGCGACCGTTCTCGAGCAGAGGTCTGCCGCTCACCGAACATGCCTGTGCCAGGCGTGCTCGGGATGCACACAGCTGAACCCGGTGTCGACAAGGAGGGTGTCGCATGATGCCGGGAACAGGGGGTGGACATTGCACTGTGCTGTGTCTGTGACACATGGGTAAATAACTGTGTGCCCATTGTGGCCATGACTGCTGTGAATGGCAGTCTGCCTATCAATGGCAGTGGTCACATCCTCCTGCAGCCGGTCCATCCCTGCCAGGAGCAGACCAGTGTCCCTGCTGCACCACTCCTTTGCCTGGCACAGGACCACACTGTGTGCATCCACCGCCATCACAAACTGCAACTGCTGATCCACTGAATCATGGAGTATGTGGGTGTGCTCATCTAAGAGGTCATCCGCCTGATTGGCATGCTGTCCCTCATGGTGTTCACGCCCGTGCTGGGCAGCACCCCTTGAGGTTGGGCGCAGCACACCAGGGCCATGCCTGGGCATGTCCACAGGTGGTGCACTGACGCCACCCCACAACACTGTCCCCCCATCGCCATTGGCTGACTGCTGACATTGCCCCTCTGGACGCCGCTCCCCAGTGCTCAACGGTGCTGCAGCAGTGGCCGCAACAGACCCACTGTCCTGGATGCACACCACTGCTGCCCCACTGGTGCAGACAGGCACAGGCTGGGACTGTGATGTCATGCAGGCCTCCAAGGTGGCACCACCCACGGCTATGCCAATGCTGTAACCTGCTAACCTGCTGTGCGGCCATCCTGCGGCCCACATGTATCACTGTCCATGATGTGAGCTCCATCATCGTCCATGACGGATCTGGCACCAGTCCAAGTCTCAGCATGCTGGCATCCATGGACACAGTCACGCTGGGACACGGGCAGGGTCTACTCCGCACCTGCTCCACCAACATCAGTCTGGACAGCCAGGCGGGCCCACTGTCGTCCTGACCCTCTGACACCTGTGGAGGTGGATGGGCCCTCCTCTTTGTCCAAGGTATCACCTTCAGTGGACGAGCCCACCACCGCTGACCAATGTAGATGCTCAGGAGCTGTAAGGGAACACAGTAGCATTAATGTATCTGCCCTACCCTGTGGCATTCCCTCCCCCCCACAGTGACAGATCAGGACCTACCATGCAGTGACGGGCTATCACCCATCTGGAAGCCACCACCTGGAACACCCTTGATGGCACAATGCCACATGCTGCAAGCAACCCGCTCTTCCTGTGACATCAGGCATTGCACGGCTGGCTGTCCCCCACCAGTCACAGCCCATGCTGCCCTGATGGCAACCACCTTATCTTTAATCCTCCTCCTGTCCATGCCCACCTTCTTTTTGCACTCCTGCATGGACCGCTGGTGGCTGCCATGCTGGTTGATGGCACATGCCACCTCATCCCATGCCGCAGCATGGGCCTGTGGTGTTCCCCGCTGTCCGCTGAGCAGCGGTTTCTGGTCAAGGTAGGCCTCAAACAGGGCATCTGTTTCTGCCCTGGTAACGTTTGGCCTCCTCTGTCTCCCACGTCTCTGTTCCTCTTCCTCCACCTCACGTTCACTCATCAATGATCCTGTGGGAATGACAGGTGTTACCTCTAACTGTGCAGTCCCATGCATCTCCCACACACCACAGTCCACACTCCTAAACAGCATGCAACTCACCACAATAGTCTGCAATACCAGACTATGGCCTCTACAACCCAATGTCGCATTTATATAGTGCAACGCATGCAAATGAGGTGAGGCTCAATTTTAAGTGGATGCTATTGCAGTATCTGCACCATTGAAATGCTGATGAGCTGATTTGCATATGCCGGTTGAATATCGGGTTGTTGCACCTTGTGCAATTGTGATGAAAATGATCAGGCAAGGGCGCAGTTCTGTGACATGCGCAGTGGACACCGAACAGCACATGCCCAGGGTGCTGACGCCGATGCCTGCCATGCTGCTGATGTGCTGTGTGCATGAGGCAGTGCAGGGCATGGCCACCTTTGTGCCAGTGGCACTAGTGCGCTGTTCACATGTATGGCGCTCTTGCACTGGAGCACCATAAGCGCCATGGAGCCAAAGCATGATAGGATGGTAGGCCACTACAGGGCGTCTCACAGGCACCCAACAGCACAACAAGCAGGGAGTACCAATAGCACTGTGGCAGTCTGTGCGCGAGAGACCCTTGACCCTGTGCCCGACCTTTGCCCCCTATGCACCATGCATCTGCATGGGTGCATCACTATCATGCTGTTCGGTGACAGCGCGATAGGGAATGGCAGGGCTGTACCGCGCAGCATCTACACATGGTGGACGTGCGCTACCAAGTGCCATTTTGAATCCGACCAGCTTCAGCGATGGCAAGACGGAGGGCTGCTGTTTTGAGCCAGGTGGAGCTGGCCAATATGGTGGCCATAGTGGAGCCCCATGCTGGGGCACTGTTTGGAAATGCACCCCTGGACAGGGCCAGGAGTGCTGTATGGGAGGAGGTGGCAGTGGCGCTGGAGGAGGCCACAGGAGTGGACCATATAGCTGAGCAGTGTCACCACAGATATGGGGACCTCCAGCCCAGGGACCCAGACAGGTTTGCCCGCCTGCGGGCATGCACCAGGAAAGGCGCAGTGCCACGACCAGGTAGGTGCCCCATCCATACACTGGTTGCATCCATATGGGTATCGCAGTGGGCATGTGTCCACCACACAGGAGGGGTGGGCCATCCAGTGTGGGCAGTGGTATTGGTGGTGGAGGTGGTGTTGGGGGAGGTTGTGGCATGGCTGGGCTATGCAGGATAGCACACAACCGGGGGTTGGGGGCCTTTGATACTGGATTGTACTGACATTCCCCTCTCCATGTTTGCACCCTAGGCCCTGAAAAGCAGCGCCGAGCCCGAGAGGACTGACACCGAGGCATGGTGAGGGGGCAACAGCCACAGGCAGCCAGTTGCATCCAAGTACAGAGCCCTGATCAGGCCAATGATAGTGAGTGCCTTTCTTCCAGGATATTCTGTGCATGCTGTGTTGCAGGGCAGGCGGCGGAGCATGGCCACCATCCATTGACACCACTGTCATGCATGCCACATGGTACAGTCAGCACTGTCCAGTGGTGCTGCATGTGTGGGTGTGCATCACTGGTGGTCCATGCATGCACCAGGTACATGGCTGTGCCACTGCCTTCACACCACATAGCCATGTCACTGTACAGTCATGGTGGTGCTGTGTGGGACTTGGGCAGTGGGTGTGTGTGCAGTGGTCCACATGGCTGTGTGTGCCTGGGTGGGCAGGTCATGTGGACACGATCACTGTGGGTGGTCGCACACCATCATAGGCATGTGTCCCATGGCTGTATGCCATGCACAATGGGTGGGCTGCAGGGGGATGGGCATTCACACCTATTGACTCTGCTCCCTTGTCCTAGGTGGACGGAGGATGATGTAGATGGAGAGGGCAGTGTGGGAGCTGCTACAGGTGACACGTGCCTCACTAGAAATACTTCAGCTCATGGACCAGCATGGCGTCAGGTGGAGACATAGTGGGAGGCATCACAGGAGCGGGGAGCGGGGCTCATGCTGAAGATCCCATGCCCTGGGTTCAATTACACCCCAGACCCACCTCACACCCCTCCTTCCCTCTACCATTTGTTCACCCTGTCCTTATCCACCCCCACCTGGTTTGTGGCCCTCACCCCCAACAGTTGTGCACATATTTGTAATAGTTGTTTTCTACCTTTTAATAGGCATTTGTTTTGTTATGCCTACTGTGGTGGTCTCTGATTTGCAGCGGGTTATAGGTGCTCAGCTGCAGTGGTGTGCATGGCGTCGGGGTGGTGCAGTCATGGGCGTGTGTGTGTGTCTGTAGGGGAAGTGATTATGGTGTGGGCGTAGCTATTAGCCACTGTCTGTGGTTTGTGTGTTGTTCCCTGTGCACTGGATGACTGTGTGCAGTGCAGGGTTTTATTTAACTCTAAAAATTGATTAGCGTTTTGCTCATAAAAGTTCTAAAACATTGTGAAAATGCATAGCACTTGCCTCACTATGTTTAACAAACATAACACTTCCAGAAAACCTATGTAAATGCTTTCTGTACAGTTAGTATTGTCTCAAGAAAAAAGTGCTAATCAATTATTTAAAACCCTGCAGTGGTCTATGGTGCATGCACTGTGTCCAGGGTGCACCTGTCAGACCATCCATGCCCTGTGCAGCTGACACTCTTGCATGTCTGGTACCTACACGGTCTGCTGGCTTGTCAGTGGCCATGCTGGACAGCCACTGTACCCAGCGCAATGCCGGGTTGCCTCCTGTCACTGATGTGGTGCATGTCTGCCTCGGGTGGCACTGTGGCCTCCACTGTTGTTGTCCCACCTCCATGCTATCACTTGTCTGTTGCAGGGGATGTGCTCCACTGTCTGTCACTTGTGCTCCGGGTGCATGCTGGTGGTGTACAGCTTCATGGTGCCTGTGCATGGTGGCTGGCACTCCTGTGCCATGAAGGGATGCTGGCCGTGTGTACACGGTTTCCGTGGCCACACGACAGGGGCTTGGTTGACCTGCTACTGTGTCCTTGTGTTGGTGTGCCCTTGGGTATGGGTGGGTGTTTGTCCATGCACTGTGTTGCATCCTGTGTGGCGCATGCTTCCATGCACCACTGTGGGTGTCTGCGCTGGCTGTTGTGGCCAGTGCTGGGTCGAGGTGTGTCCTTGAGAGGGTGTGCAGGGTGCTGTACCACTGGTGGTGGGGTCCAGGGCATGTCCTACCATGTGTGGGGTACCTCATGTGCCGACACATGGTCAGTCTCTCAGCTGTACCTCGGGGGGACATGCATGGCGGCACTGTGTATGCAGTCGTGCATCACTGTTTGCTGCCACCCACTGAAGGGTGCTCGTGGTGGGGCTGCCTTGCATGGTTCTGTGGTGCACAGGGTTGCATTGTCACAGTGGAGGTGGTGGCATGCATGGGGTGTCCTGCACTGGTGGGCGCTGCTCCTGGGCAGGGTGTCTGAGGTTCACGGTGCAAGGTGTGCTCTGCATTGGTGGGATGGTGTGGCACTGGGTGGCCAGACCTCCTTGTGTGCTGGTCACAGCTTGCCAGAGGATGTGCTGGGACACCATGCCCCGGCTGTGGGTTTGTTGCTGGTGCCCATGGGATGGTGCTTATTCCAGCTCTCCTCCGGTTGTGCAGTGCATGGGGTGTGGGGGGTTATGTCTGTTCTGCTGTGTGCTCCTCTGCCCATCTCTACCATGGGTGGTGGGCCCCTGCATCCTGTCCCTGTGCATCCCTGGTTGTGCTGTTGCACTGCTGCCCTGCTCCACTGAGCATCCATGGTTGTGCTATTGTGCATCTGACCTGTGCCACTGCACATCCCTGGTTGTGCTATGGCACAGTTGGCACGATATTCAGTCGTGTGCCGTAGGCATATCTTGACCTGCGCAGTGTTTGAATATCACATGTATTGCACATGGGTGCAGTGGACTTGCACTTGCTCCTGCTGTTGCGCAGTTTGACTATCTTCGCCCATGAGTACAATTAACTAATAACCCTTTTTGATATTCTACAATTTCTTATGCCAGTACACTCAATGTATTATCCAATTTAAATCTAAAGAGAAATCCATTAAATAAGGAGGACGTTGCTCATTTAAAATACACTGGCATGAATAAAACTTTGATGAATTATACAGTAGCTACAGTGTATATTTTGTTGACAGAACTGAGTGATATTATAACTGGATTTGACTGCTGCTGAGATACTTTAGACTAATGAATTGTGGAAGACATGATGAAAGCATATAAGAAAAGAGACTGTTTGCCTGAAAGGGCAGTGGGACAAATAGTCTGGGTCTCTGCAACATCTCTCACCTTTACCTACACCTTCCACAAAAACACTAGGGTGCACTGTCTCTCAATTTTTTTGAGGATGGTCAATGATTAAAGTTTTCCATCAGCAAAGCATAGCATATAACTGTGCTGAAAGACCTTAAACACAGAAAGATTAGAAAAACTAAGCATTTCATTTTCAGAACAAAGCATGCTAATAATTTACCGTAAGCAACTCTCTCTGTCTCTTTTCTATGGTAGAGAAAAATGAGCAGACTGATTGGGCCAAGCAGTCCTTATCTTCCATCAAATTTTATGTTTGTTTCTCTCACATTATCTCTCTGACTGACCTTTGATTTATTTTGAATCCAATGGGTTGGAAGAGTCCAGGCAGCACAGATTCACCCGGGGGGGGGGCATGTCAAACTGAACTGATTGATTTCTTTCACTGGCTGACCGAGGAATTTGATCAGGGTGGCGCACTGGATGTGGTCTACCCAGATTTCAGAAAAGTTATCGGCACCATTCCACATAGGAGACTAGTAAGTTGGACAGCTTAGGAGTGGGTCCAAAGGTGAGAAATTGGTAAGGGGATAGGCAAAAGAGGGTAGCGACATAATTCACTCCATGGAACAGAAGGTGACCAGAAGGGTGCCTTAGGGATCTGTGCTGGGACTGGTCCTCTTTAATGTCTTTAAGTAAAATTACAGAGCAGATACAAGGGAAGGTCTGGAGCTGGCCCAGTGGGACTGAGGATTGAAGAGCTGGATGCCACACCTTGCGTCACTCTGGCAGCCCAGATTTGGGAATGGACTCAGGCTGCTGGGGCCCATCAGGGGAGGAAAGGGATTGAGCATCCAGAGGACTGCTGTCCCTTCTTGGAGAGGGATTTGGGCTTAGGGCTGCTTCTTTTCAGCCCCCAGTGTAAACCAGGGGCAGTACGAGGAACATGCAGTGATGTGTTTGGGGGGGTGGAGAGGTGGCAGGCATCGGAACGTTAGTGCCAACTTGTCATTGCATGTCTGTGCTCCACAGGGGAAACCACCTTGCTTAAAATACTCCTGGAGGATCTGGGAGTCGATGAGGGCTCTGGGGACCCACCCCACATCCCCAATGCTGGACTATCCCTCCAACAGCTCCGTACAACCCTCAGCCAAGATGGACCCTCTAATTTCAGAAAGGCCACCAGGAAGATGAGGTGGGCCCTCTCCCAGGGATGATTCAGGGGGCTGGAAAGTCCTGGAGGGGGGGTGTCAGAGGGAGGATGGCCACGGTGGGGAGTAGAGGCGGAGGGCTGTGTGGGCACCACTGAGATGCCTCTGTCCAACATGTGAAAAAATAGACCATACAAAAAAAAAGGGAAGGCCTGCCTCTTTGTGGATGATGCCAACATCTGCAACAGGATGGGCACTCCAAGGGGCAGTGAAAAAGATGAACAGATATGTGAGAAAATTTGAGGAGTGGTCAAGGGTATGGCAGCTGGGGTTCAATGGAAAAATGTGCAAAATAATGCACGTTGGGCACATAAATCTCGGTTGGAGTATAAAATAGATGGAATGGTATTGCCAACCACCAACCAGGAAAGAGACCAGGGATAATCATATTAGATGACCTAAAAGTGGGGCCAGGCAGTGTGACAAGGCAGTTGGGAGGGTTAGTAGGATGCTGTGGTGCACAGTGAGGAGTATCACCAGCAGAAAGAGGGAGGTGGTACTGCCCCTGTATAGATCACTAGTAAGGTCTTACTTGAGTACTGTGTCTAGTTCTAGAGACCACATCTCTGGAAGGACATAGACAGAGTGGAGGCAGTACAGATGAGGGCAACTAAGATGGTGCAGGGTTTGCACCAAAAACCCTATGAAGAGCGACTAAAGGACCTCAATATGTACACCCTGCAAGAGAGGGGGTAGAGAGGCAATAAGATAGAGACCTTTAAATACTTCTCCAGGGTAAGTGAGACAAAGGAGGAAAGTATTTTTCTGAAAAAAAGGAGTTCAGGAACTAGGGAACATGTTCTGAAGCTGGACTGGGGTGGATTTAGGAGAGATGTGATAATTCATGTCTTCACATAAAGGGTGGTGGTGGCTGCCTGGAATAGCCTTCCCCAGGAGGGGGTGGAGGTGAAAACAGTGGTGGGGTTCATGAACGCATGGTATAGGCATAGGAGCACCTTATTGGAAAGGAATGGGTGAAGGAGAAAGAGCCAGAGACCAATTAAGGTCTCCAGTGATACTGTAGATAGGGAAAAATGGGAAGACTGAGTCAGACAAGTGGTTGTTATATGCCACCAAATTATACGTTTCTATGTTTCACTCACATTCTATGTGTGGTTCATAGCTCAGTGCTTGTGCTACGTACAGTAGAACTGAATGATATAGGTCATGCTCGGATACATTGGAGCTAGACCAGTAGGTAGGACAATGCCTGCAGAATGTATGAGTTGGACGATATTGTTAGTGCTTAGATACGTCAGTATGGATATGAACATAGGTCAGTGACTGTAATGCATAAGAACTGGATTGGATATGAATGGTGCTAGGATACTTGAACAGATGATATAGCAACTTGTTAGAACTTGATGTTTTGACCTTTCTCTGTATCCCACCTTTGGCAGAATGGTTAGTTGAGCGGGATTGAAGACCCCCCCACCAGGTGAGATAAGAGTGCCAGAGAAGGAGGCGGAGGCAAGGGAGGATGGAGGGTGAGTATGACTCACTCTAAGCAGAGTGGGCGTAGCCTGAGGGTTTATGTAGGAGATAGGGGAGGAGCTATTTCCCCCCCTATATAACCTCAGGCTACAGCCTTCCAGTTCTATGTGTGGTTCATAGCTCAGAGCTTGTGTTACATACAGTAGAGCTGAATGATATAGGGTCATGTTCGGATACATTGTAGCTAGACCAGTAGGTAGGACAATGCCTGCAGAATGTATGAGTTGGACAATATGGTTAGTGCTTAGATGTATACGTCAGCATGGATATGAACATAGGTCAGTGATTGTAGTGCATAAGAACTGGACTGGATATGAATGGTGCTTGGATACTTGCACAGATGATATAGCAACTTGTTAGAACTTGATGTTTTGGCCTTTCTCTGTAACCCACCTTTGGCAGGATGCTTAGTTGAGTAGGATTAAAGAGCCCAAAAAGAAATGTAATTACTGGTGCAATTACTTCCTCCAGCTCTGGAGAGTGTAGTAAGTAGCATGCAGGACCCATGACTACTGACCTGCCCATCCTCTGGGCATTCTAAAGGAGAGTAATCCTAATTTAACAAATATTAATTTGTCGGCTAATCCAAAACCCATTTGATTGAAGATCTTGAATTTGATGGCAAGCAGGCAGTCCTCTATTCGAGGTACTGCTGTTGAGTGTCTGGCAGGAAGACGGTAGCATAACCTGTTAGCGAATTCCCAGTTCAATAACCATTAAGGTACAGGGTGAGTAGTTTGATATAAGGTAACTTCGATCCTCAGTTGAGAGAATTATTAATCTTAGAAGGGTGAGTGTAAAACTGGTTGAAAAACAGTCTAGAAGGCAAAGACTTCCATTCTGAAAGAGGAACTATGAGTGAACAGCTGTTTCCTTGCGAGGAAGAAAAGGGGAAACATTGGTCCATGTACCCCACTTTGTAAACTGCTGTAAAGCACTAGGCCTTTGGTGGCGAAGGGAATAAGCTGAGTGCAAGCTGTTAAGTCGTAAGAGGGTGGAAAAAATGGAACTTTTTTTTTTTTTTTTTTTTTAGCTAGACCGTTCAATATAAAGTTGAATCCCTGATGGTCAAAGCATGGCAGAAGAATGCGGTGAGGAGGAGACTTGAGTCAGATGGGTTGGCAACTCGCCCAGATCCAAAAAGCCTCATATCACTGGAGTAGGTTAATGTCCAAGGCCTAAACCTTTGAGATAGGAATGGCACGATGGAATAAAGCATGGCTTAGATGTCCTTGCAGGAGATGACAGCAGTAGTAAATCCCAGAATGAACTGAAGCAAGCATGGCAAGAAATATCAAGTGGAACTGATTACGAATGTTCTGTCATGTCATCAGAAGAAGCAGAGGTAAGGTTCACAGCTAAGCAAGCAGAGACATCCTTGACAAATGCAAGTCAGGTGCAGCAAGTGGAAGGTAGGCCAAAGAGAAGGCAAACAACTGCCTATGTACAGTTAATGAGGAAGGCGATGAAAACAGACTTTCTTGATGAAGTTCCAAGTCCAGATGATGAGGAGCAGGTAGATGATGCTGAAAAGGAAGGTCTGACATATGGAGAGATCCAGGTCTGACTGAAGGATGAGGGATGAAGGGTAATCCGAACTGGGGAGCTGCGAACGATGGCAGCGATATGGAGGCTTGCAAGGAGCTGGAATTCCAATGGAGCAGTTTAACCGATGAAGCTGCAAGGAAAGAAAAGTCCCAAGATCTCCAAGAAGGGAGGTACGCTCCTCGGATGTCCTGGCAGAGATACGCATGCTGAAGGAACTAGAAGATGGTTGGTATTACAGACACATGATGGAATGATGCAGTAGAGTAGGCTTGGATGAAGGCCAGCTGGAGCAGGATCCTAATCAGTTCACAGCTGCTGCTCGGAAGCAGCAAGTAAATAGCAAGCTAGGCCCAGAAGTGGGGTAGAGAGAAGACAGGACATTCACATAGGTCAGCAAGAGGTAGGAGTAGCGAGAATGAGTAGTCTAGGCCTCCATGTAAGCTAGCAGGACCATCTGGACCTTCACGTAGGTCAGCCTGAGTAGTAGGGAGTGAGTCAAGCTAGGCCTCCACGTAGGCCTGTCTGCCTGTTGAGCCAAGTTTAAGTTCTCCTAGATGGTAGTGGTAACAAGATGCAAAAATATGAACACCTTGTATCTTCAAGCATCTCAAATTACTATCCAGCGTACTCTAGTTCCCCTGACTCATGGATGCCAGGCTGTCCCCCTTCATGAACTTTAGTATGGAAACCTATGCAATTGGAGATCATTGGTGACATCTAGTGGCTGAGTGAGCGAGGCACAGGATCATATAATAGAACAGTTATTGAAACAGCTGTTGATCCCAGTGGCAATACATTGAAGTTAGTTCTGCAGACTGCAGTTAATGTTAAAAAGCGCCGACCTGCAGGATAATGCTGAAATGTCAGTAGGACTGTGTGTGGAGCAGGACAAAATGATGGCAGATCACCAGAAATGCTGGCTAAGTAATTGAAGGACTTCCAGAAAACGGGAAGCATGGAGTGCAGCAAGGTAGATCAGGGCATGAGAAAAGAGGCAGCTGTAGCTGCTTGCAGGGAGAAGCATTCAAGTAGGCTCTGAGCAACGTAGAGACCAGTAGTCTGCAGGGAGCAAGCAGCCTCTCAGTGATGATGAACTATGTGGTGGCATGGAGCAGTGGCTGCTTGTAAGGAGGAAAGAGACAGAGCGGCAACAGCAAGGAGCAATGAGGATAGTTGAGTAGGAATAGTAGCAGCAGGGAAGAAGCAGAGAACAGTGGCAGCTGAATGAGCAGCCATGGAGAAAGGAGTGCAGGGTGGATAGGAAGGAGAGGCTGTGGAGCACAAGGCACAGTGACAGAAAACCCCAAGAAGAGAGCACAAGATACAGGAAAAGACACAACAGGGGCAACAGGAACTGAAGGGAGGGGAGGGGGAATAAAACAAAACAAGCAAGAACGAGAGCAAGAGACTGGATGAACGAGTGGAAGGACGGGGGGTGGCAAGGTGAGAAAGCACAGGCAGAGGACAAAAACAAAAAAAGAGAGCAGCCATGGACCAGCAGCAGCATACCAGAGAGTGTGACTTGCTCTAAGCAGTGTGTGCATAGCCTGAGGGTTTATGTAGGATATGGGGGAGGGGCTATTCCCCCATAGAACCTCAGGCCACAGCCTTCCAATTCTCTCTGAGTGACGTTCTTCTGAGAATCATTTTACAAATCAGATTCTTCCTCCCCTACTCTCTTTCTACACTCTAGTGCATTAGGCTGCACATATAGCCCAAATAGCACGATTTCCCTTTGAAACTCATGAGAAAAGTATAAGGTTGCTACTCTGCTTTCAGTGTAAAATATCTCTTTTGTTGGTGTGATGGAGTTTTCTTTCCAGGTGAGATGGAGTTAATTAGCTGATTTTTTTTCTTTTATTTTGTTAACCAGGTACAGTATGTACACTGAGTCAATGCTTGTTTCCGGGAAATCCTGCCATATGACAAAACAAATTGTAGAACATGTAATAAAATCAGCATTACAGAATAAAAGAATAGAGCCATACAGGATAATAGAATACAAATAGTAGAGATTTATCAAAAACATGTACAGGGAAATTTTTTATTTTAGGCAACTCATAAAGTCTTTTCTAAGCATCAGGGGCCTGATTCAAAAAGTTCAACGCAAGGTGCAGCAAATGCAGCTTGCGCCAACCGCTGTTCCGCCAGGGACCCTACACTCAATTTACTATTGAGTAGGGTCCCCATGACAAACTCCCACTGCTTGCACCAACTCTTGCACTCCACCAAACTGATGAGGCACCCAGGAGGTATGCTGAAAGCCACGGGGCAGCCCTGGACCAATAGCACCATGTATAGCAGTCCATGGTGGCTATGCACCCCCTGCCCTGATCCCCTGTCAATAATATTAAATATCCCTGGTGGTCTAGAAGATCCCCTTCCCAGCTCCTATCCCTCATCAATATAAAATGTAATATCCCTGGTGGCTATCCCACCCTCCAGCCCCGAAGCCGGTGCGAGTATTAAAATAAAAATTTCTGGTGGCCTAGGAGACTCCCAATCATCCCCAATACATAAAGTAAAAAATAAACCTGGTGATCCAGTGGACCCCCACCCTGGCAGGCAGTGTCCCACCCCCCCCATAACAGAGCTGGCACTAGCACAGCCCTCCTTTCACCTCTGCAGCCAGCGCCTACTGAACTTTTAGTGTTGTTCTGCATAGTGTACACTATGTGCATACACGATACAGTACAGCACTCAATGACAGTTTAGTTGGCACTGGCCGCAGAGGTGAGAGGAGGGCTGTGCTGGTGCTGGCTCTGTTACAGGATGGGGGGAGCTGTGTGGTGGGACATTGCCTGCAGGAGTGGGGAGGGCCACTAGATCACCAGGTTTATTTTGTACTGCATGTATCAGGGACAATTGGGAGACCACTGGAACCCCAGGTATTGTTATTTTAATACTTGCATTGGGACTGAGGTAGGGGTGTGTGACAACCACCAGGGATATTAAATATTATATTAACGGGGTATCAGAGCTGGGGAGGGGGGTCCACTAGACTACCAGGTTTATGTATTACATTAAATATCAGTGATCGGTAGTGTTGTGGGAAATTGAGAAATTTCATTAAGCCAAATATTTTGCAAAATTTGCGCATTTTGCAAAATATTTTGCATGTGCGAAATGTAAAATTTCACCCCATTTCAAAATTTTGCCTGAAATTTTCAATATTTTGCCTGAAAATGGCAAAATTCTGCCTGGGAATGGTGAAATTTTGCATTTTGTAGTGACATTTTGCAATTTTGCACCCCACAAAATATCTCGTGGAACAGTGGAATTTCATGTGGCAAGTGGTCCACTGGCAGACAGGGATCCCAGAGAAGGGGGCCTGACAAGCTTACCCCCCTAGTTAATGGGGAAGGCAAAGGGGAAGGGACATGGGGGAGAAAGGAGGAAGAAGGGTTATGGAGGGAGTGGGTAGGAAAGTGGTCTCACTGAACAAGAGAAGCCTCAGAAACAAGTCAGCTGAGTATCAGGCCCTATTGGCCGAGGGGAGGGTAGACATTTCGGCCATCGTGGAAATGTGGGCCACTCAGTACCAGGACTGGGAGTTGATGGTCCCGGGTTATAGGATATTCAGAAAGGACAGGACCAAGGAGGGGGGTGGCGATCTATGTACGGGAAGGGATATGGTGTACAAGGGATGATGGGGCAGAGGGCAGGACATAGGCCCTATGGATGCATATTCAGTGCTCAAAAGGCAGGACTGTGAGGATGGGGGTAGTTTATAGACCACTAGCTCAACTGGAGCACCTGGACAGGGGGTTAGCTGGGCAAATCTGAAGGATCTGCAAGAAGGGTAACATGATGGCCATGTGGACTTCAACCTATCTGGGGTGGATTGGAGTATTCTAACCACTACAAGTGCAAGGGAGCAAGTCATGTTAGAGGCATTTCAGGAAAGCTTCTTGATGCAGTTGGTCCACGGGCCAACTCAGATAGGAAATACCGTATTCTGCACCTTGTACTGTCCAATGGGGAGATGGTAAGAGATCTGGGGGTTGGAGAACATAATGACGGGGAGCGATCAATACTCGGTGTAGTTCACTCTCAACTTGGGGAGGGAAGCTGGGGGTACAGGTACCAAGGTGATTTACTTCAGGCGGGTGGACTTTAAAAACATGGGGGAAATTCTGGCGGAGCACCTGGAGGGGATTCAACCAGGCTGGGACACAAGTCAGAAGTGGGATGTCATAAAAATGGGGCTAGGGGAACCTACGGGGGCATGTACTAGAACACAGTGCAAGAAAGAGAGGGCAAAGAAGCCCAGCTGGATGACTCAGGAGGTCAGGGAGGGGGTGAGAGCCAAGAGAGAGGCATTCCAGAGGTTCAAAAAGTCTGGAAGGGGAGGAGACAAGAAGATGTACATGAAGAAATCCAGAGAGGCCACCAAACTAGTCAGAGCAGCCAAGGCTTCCAGGGAGCTGAAGCTGGCACAGGATATTGAAAATGGAGAAAAGGATTTCTTCAGATACATAAGGGAAAGAAGGAACAACAAGGACCAAATAGTGAGGATAAAAAAGGATGGAGATGGGTAGAGAGAGAGGGGAGGATCAGGCAGAGGCATTAAAAGAATACTTCTGTTCTGTAATCATGCAAGAGAAAGTGGGGCAGGTACCACAGGGGAGGGCTGGAGTAGGCGGGGGGAGGGGTGACAGATGCGAGGATTACTGAGGACAGGGTACTGGAAGGACTGAGGGCACTGAGGGTGGACAAGGCACCTGGGCCAGATGGCATTCACCCAAGTGTACTGAAAGAGCTTGCTGAGGTTCTAGCAGGGCCACTGGCTGACCTGTTCAATACCTCTCTGGACACGGAATGCATACCACTGAACTGGAGGATGGCCCACGTGGTTCCCATCCACAAAGGTGGCACAAAGGATGAACAAGGAAACTACAGGCCAGTGAAACTCATATCAATTGTGGGGAAGCTCTTGGAGACAATCCTGAAAGAGAGGATTGTGATCTTTTTGGAGGACAATGGACTCCAGACTGGGCATCAGCATGGGTTTGTCTCGGGCAGATCTTGCCAGACCAGCCTCACTGAGTACTGCAGTTGGGTGACAAGGGAACTAGACAAGAGCCATGCAGTGGATGTCCTGTATATTGCAGTGTCAGTGGCTCAGTAGGTAGCACACTCACCTCTGAGGCCGGGAGACCAGAGGGCTGTGGGTTCAGTTCCCACATCTGGCACTTGGATTAATATCCCAGTACTGATACTGTAGTGCAGCATGAGAGGGGTGCTGCACTTCTGAGGTGCCGTCTTTTGGATGAGACGTTAAACCGAGGTCCCATCTGCCTGGATTGGTGGTAGTTCAGGTGGATGTCAAAGATCCCATGGCACTTATCGAAAAGAGTAGGGGAAGTTTTTATTGAACATCAACTGAACAGAAAAGAAAAATGAAAATGATACAGAGAAAAATAAACACAAAATAATTATGTAACAGGAAGATCAGAATCAGTTATCCAAGGTAATAGTGTCCATAATTCCAACAAAGAGTCAGACGGCAAATGCTCTGCTTCTGAAAAATATATGGCCTTCAAATCATATTCGATCCTTCAAATAATGGTAAGAAGAGGCACATCCTGTTTCTGTAAATTAAACAGACAACGAGCATTCCACACATGCCATTTGATTATTACAAAATCAAATTTAACGTAATATTCCAATGAGACCAAGTGAGGGAAAAACATACATCAAATTGTCATAAGTAATGAGAGCAAACAAGGGTTCACGCCATCTGGCAGCTAATAGAGTCCAAAAAGAAACAATAAATGTACGTGAAAAAAAAAAGTGTGAAAAAGTTTCGTCTTGTTGCTGACATTCAGGTCTGGAACAAAATCTGTCCTGTAGTGATTTCTGTTTATGGTTACATTTGACGTTGATACGTTCATGGCAGCTAAGCCAATGTAAGTCCCACATCTTTTGGGGAACCCTAGAATTACGAAGTAAAGTGAGCAAAGCAGGGAGAAGTTGCGTAGGACATTTGGGAAAAACAACAATCTCCAAACATACACGGTCCACTAAATACTTATACAATGATTTTCTGGAGACAGTTATTAGCATATGGCTAGTAATCTGCCAGTGTTTCAAACGAAAAAAACTATCCCTAATATAAGCAGAAATCTGGGGGGAATGTGTTAAAACCGTCAATTTGTTAATTTCCCTTTAATGAAACCAAGGACCACAGGATTCAAGAAACCAAGGTTCCCAACCTCGATCTTGGTTAACCAGCAGGGGTCTAATATTATGGAACAAGAAAAAACTAGTATAAAAAACAACAGGTTGGACCATAGCTAGGACTCCATCCCAAATAGGGAGATAGGTGATCTGACGTTTAATGGGGTTCAGGCGGCTACCCCATAGGGCTTGAAAAAAGAGACTAAGCAGTCTGGTTTCAAATTGCTGAGGAGGGGGGAAAATATAAGCCAGAAAGAGAAAAAGGGGAAGCAGAAAGGTTTTAATCATGTAAATCCTTTTTTTCTTACTCATCTGCCATGAATTCCAACGTGCAACCATAGTTTGAGCATAATCTAATTTGGGAGTCCAGTTAAGGACATCCAAAGGACCATTACCGTATAAAATGCCCAAAATCCTAATAGGGTCATCACAAAGTCTGATGTCAACAGAAGACTCATCTACAAAAGGGGAACCTAATCTATGGCCTACACATTTATCAAGATTAAGGGCTGCGCCAGAAACAGCCCCAAACTTGGAACAATGCCATAATGCAGAAAGCACTGAGGCAACATTAGCCACGATGAGACTCATATCGTCTGCATAGGTCAACACGGAATATGGGGCTGAGGGAAGTGGCATAATTGTTGGGGCTGAATTAATAGAACGAAGTAAGGGATCCAAAAAAAAAACATATAAAAGTGGACTAAGGGGACAGCCCTGTCTAACCCCTCTGTGTAGAAGAAGCATAGGCCCTTCCATCCATTGACCAGTGGGACAACAGTTGCAGACCAATATAGCAACCGAGTCTAGTCAGGGTATAATCAGGTACTTTATAATATCAAAGAGTAGACCATAAAAAATCATGATGTACAGAATCAAAAGCCTGCCATTGGTCCAGTGAGAATATGAAACCATGTAAAACATTAGAATTTCCACGTTCAGTCATTTCTCTAAGTAAAATTAGATGGTCCTGCATACATCTCCCAGGGACACTGCAAGATTGTGTGGTAGAAATCACATATATGGCCAATTTAGAAAGTCAGAGGGCTAAAATTTTGGTCAGTATTTTAAAATCAGTATTTAAGAGGCATAAAGGTCTCCAATTGGAGAGCAATCTTCTATCCCCTTTTTTATGTAAGTAAAATAAACAACCCATGTTAAAGTCTAAAGGAAGATGTTCGCACTGTAGAATAGAATTATAAACTGTAGCCAATTCAGAACTCAGGTCAGCAGAAAACAATCTATACAGCTCACTGGAGAGACCATCCAGGCCCGGTGTCACTCTTGGATGTAAAGACTTGATTACTGCTTCAATTTTATGTGCTTGTATCTCAGTGTCTAACATATCTACAACAGAAGAAGGTACATCAGGAAGTTGTAAAAAGGAAAAGTAGTCCATTATGGATGCAGATGGGGGAGGCATGGGACCAAACAGTTTTTGTGTATAACAGGTAACACGGTGCCTGATATCCAAAATATCAGTGAGCTCAGTGAAACTGTCATCAAACAGCATAGTAAAGGTTTTACTCTCTACTGTTCACCGAATAGAAGCATATGGACATACAGCGTCACGGATACCAGAGGTCCCAAAATGCTGTTGATGCTGAACAGAAGTAGTCTTCAGAAGGTGATTATCCATCATGCGCTTCTTAAGAGTACTTATTTGGGTGGAAAAATCATGGCCAGTTTCATGAGATAAAGTAAGTAATTTTTGAAGTCGTCTGTTAGTGTGATAAAGGAAATACAATGAATCATGATGATGTTTACTAAAATTTTTAAATAAAGTTCGGAGTCCAGATTTCATATCCCACCACCAAACCCAGGGGGCAACATATAAAAAAAATACAGTCTTTCGATTATGAATATACTCAGTTACGTGACTTAACAAATGTGAATCAGATAACAGGGAAGCATTCAGTTTCCAAATGCCAGGGTCAAAACGAGATGTCAAGGAAGGGCCTAAAGAAATAGATTATAAATTATGATCCAAAAATTCTGCAACTTGAATTACAGCATCAGAAAGTTGGAGGTGGGAAGAAATAAAAAAAAAATCAATACAGGTTGCAAGGGAGCCTTTGTGAAAAGTAGGAGTATGCTGACCCGTAAAAGATAAATATGCATCCTGTAAACCTGTGGAATGGAGCAATTGTTTCAGAAAATTCGTGTCACAAAACAACTTAGTAGTCTTTGAAGTAGAAGACTTATCTTTAGTGGATAACCCACAATTGAAATCACCCCCAAAAATCACATGCATTGATGTGCATGAATAGGGTTGAATCAGTTTCAGTAGTTCAATTCTGTGGGATTTTAATTGAGGGGCGTAAATATTAATAATCCGGAAAGGGACAGATGAAATCAAAATATCCAACAACAGAAGCCGACCCGGGTAGACATCCAACAGTTTAATAACAGTAACATCAGGTATATTAAATAAAATACCCAAACCAGAACAAGAGTCCTGTCCAAAGGACCAAAAAGAGAGCCCAGAGATCTAGGCATGAGTGGCCCTGGAAATTTCTGGAAGAGCATGGAAACGTACATCTTGCAAAAAGATGAGACCATCTGTCAAACCAGATAAAAAGGAAAAAACTGCGTCTCTCTTAGCATGCTTCTTTATACTGTTAACATTAACAGTATGCACTGAGAAAGCAGAAGACATGAAACAGGAAAGTGAAAACAAAAACACAAAAGTCACCTTAGCCTACCTTTCCTAGGGATACCTTCCCTATGTTTCAGTTTTGCCTTAGCTTTCCTTTTTTGAGAACCAATATTATCAATGGGTACTTCTGTGTCCGGAGTCACATCAGGGTGGGAGGAAAGAACAGAGGACGTATCAGAGTCCATTTTGTCCTGAGGGTGGCGTAAAACCTCAAATTTGTTCATATGAGCCACAGTAGAGGATTTCAGGGCCTTAGAAGAAGGAGAAGTCCCCTTCTTAGATCCTCGTGTAACTCTAACAAAAGGTTTGAGGGGGGTCCATGGAAGACCCAGAAATACTAGGCAAGACAGGAATAGGGACCTCTTCCGAGGTATAAATAGCAAGATCAGAGGAAGGGGGAAGGAGAGCTGTAGTAAAGGTCTGTGGTTGCAAAACAGGAGCAGACCGTTCGTGTAAAGTAGAAGAGGGGTCAACAGCAGGTACAACAGGGTGAGGGAGGGGTACGCGTTAAGGTCTAGAAAGAGTGTCAGATAAACAAGAATGTTGTGTGACAGTAATAATCAAACGTTGCTTTTTCCCATCAGCAAGAGTCGGGGAGTTGTGAGCTGCCCAAGTACAAGTCTGGAAAGTGTGCCCCAATTCGTCACAAAGGACGCAAAGAGGTTCATCCACACATTGGGAACCTGCATGGCCAATGTTACCACAAACAGAGCATTTAATCTTGTCACAGCCACTACTTATATGATTCTGAGAGCCACATCTGTAGCAAGCTTTAGGCTGGCCGGGGTAAAAAAGAACTCCCCTGTCTTTCCCAAGCATAAAGCTGTTCAGGAGATGCTGTATTCCAACCTCCAAAGTGCGAAGCATAACCCTCGCTCTCCACCCACCTGTCCAGATATTCTCAGAATCAAAGATAGCCTCTGGGTCAGAAAAGACAGTACATCTTTGCTTTAATGAGACAGTAATATCATTGAGACTGACACCTTCATTACGAAACAATATAGTAACAGTTTTCTGAGTAGGTTTAGTTAAGGGAATGGCATTAAACAGTGACCATAAAGGAGAAGTTTTAAGCTCCTGATATTTTCTCCAAAACTTTTCTAAACCAATGATAGTTTTAAAACTAATATCAAAATAAGACTCTGAAGAAACATGAATTAAGGCATGAATCTCAAAAGCAGCAAATTGCATAGAATCCTTCAAAAGAGTGCGACCTACAAAAGATCGGTCAGGAAAGTCAGGTAAGTCCCCCAAATAATGCAGCTGAACAGCGTTGTGTCTTTTAGCTTGATGTACAGGGGGTTGAAAGCATGCAGCATACGTTTTAGGGGATGAAGCAGTAGAAGTAGCAGGAACTGGACGAG
Source organism: Neoceratodus forsteri (assembly GCA_016271365.2). Lineage (NCBI taxonomy): Eukaryota > Metazoa > Chordata > Ceratodontiformes > Ceratodontidae > Neoceratodus > Neoceratodus forsteri. The sequence goes on along the minus strand of CM028133.1, from coordinate 740,941,288 downwards.
ACTCAGGGTCCCGAAGAGTCAGTTGTTCTTGAGGCGTCGAGGAAGCAGGACCAAATTGCAAAGTTGGGTTCTGAGTCAGAAGGAGTTCAGTTGGCAAAGAAAGATCAGAGAAGCAGCAGAGTCTTTCAAAACAGGAGGGCCAGCAGTTTGTCAGTGTCAGGTGGCCTAGTACAGATCGGGGAAGAACCAGAATGCCAAGTCCCAGCGGTGGGATCCTCCCCACCCAGCCGCTTCCAGGGCCGACTCAACAGACCAGTCAAGTCATGTGCAAGGCATCAGGGAGAGCCGAAGCAGGCACCTGTACAGAAAAGTTTCTGGAGAAAGCTGAGCAAGAGGTGCAGTCAGTACAGGCGGTGGGGAGTGAGGAGGGTCCGTAGCAACAGGCAAAGAATGCGGAAGTGTCAGAATCGGCGAAGAGACAGTAAAACAAGCATTCCCAGACGGTGAGTCAGTAGCAGCAGGTACAAAACCAGACTGAGGCTTAAGGGCTAACAAACGCTGTCTAGCAGTGAAATAAGGCTGTTCCTCGATTTTAAGTAACACATCTACATCCATAGAAACAGGAGGAGAAGACTCACATATATCCATAGTAGCAGGGCTAGAAGACGTCGTAAGCACAGTTTGAGGAATAAATGAAGGATCCACAGGTAAACACTGCACACAAGTATCCACAACAGCAGCAGGGGAAGTATTCAAAGGCACAGAAGAACCATATTCAGTAGATTGCAGCAGAATAGACATAGAAGATGGGGTCTCTCTCAGAACAGAGACAGGAGAAGAGACCAACACCTCCATGTCCTCCACAGCATGTCCAGAGGCAGCCATCTTAGTCCCACATGAAAATGGGACCCCCCTGCTTACAGGAAGCAGAGTAGGGGAATTTCTCCGGTGTCCTGGCCAAATTTCCCTCATTCACTAAAAATACCACCAACAGCTTAATCTGGTTCAAGGTCAGTTGGCATTCATCTGTATCCCCCTCCCCCCGGGTTGTGCCTGAAAATAGGCAGGATTTGTCTAGTGCACTTACCTGGTCAACAAAAACTAAATAAAAATAAAATAAATAAATAAAGTATTTGGATTTCAGCAAGGCCTTTGACTCTTTGCCACACGGGAGGCTAGGGGAGAAGCTGGAAGCTGTGGGGGTGACAGTGAAGATGGTGAAATGGATAATGAATTGGCTAAGGGGTAGCTAGCAGAGGGTGGGAGTGGGAGTGGAACTCTCAGCACAGAGGGCAGTGACAAGTGGGGTGCCACAGGGATCAGTGCTGGGGCTGGTGTTGTTTAGGTTATTCATAGCTGATATCTCACATGGGATCCGAGTAAGATCAGTCTGTTTTGCAGACGACACCAAAATGAGGGCTGTGGTTGATGACACTGAGAGATAAAAGGGGCTACAGGACAACCTAACTAAACTACAGAAATGGTCAGAAACATGGTAACTGGGGTTCAATGCCAAGAAGTGAAAGGTAATGAATGCACTTCGGAGCAAAGAACCAGGGAGGGACTATCAGCTGGGAGGAGTACAGTTGGGTAGCACCATGGAGGAAAAGGACCTAGGGGTACTTATAATGGGGAACTTGAACAACTCTGCTCAGTGTAGGAAGGTGGTAGAGAAGGCCAACAAGATGCTGGGGTGCATAGTGAGGGGAATCTCCTCCAGAAGTAGGGAGGTAGTCCTATCCCAGTACAGGTCACTGATCAGGCCACACCTGGAATTCAATGTGCAGTTCTGGTGCCTCTACCTGAGGAAGGATGTCCAATTGCTGGAAGGGGTACAACGTAGAGTGACAAAGATGATCTAGGGATTGGAGAGCAAGCCCAACGAGGAAAGGATGAATGAGCTAGATGTATATTCCTTGGAGGAGAGGAGGGATGAGGGGACATGATTGAGATCTTTAAGTACTTCAAAGGAATAAACAAGTCTCGAGCAGACAGGATCTTCTAATTAAGGCGAGGAAGGGACATGAGAGGGCACAGTCTCAGACTGGAGGGGGGGGATTCTGGAGGGAGGTAATGAGACAGTTCTTCACAGAAAGGGTGGTGGGCAAGTGGAACACTCTACCACAGGAGGTGGTGGCCAGTAAGAAAGTGGGCAGTTTCAAGAGGGACTGGACAGGGTGAGGGTTAGGGTAAATCTAAGGAGGGGAGGAGTGGAAGGGGCAGCTGCAGGATGAGGGGCTAGCTGCACAATCAAGCAGACTTGACAGACTGTGAGGCCTATTTCTGCTGGCATTTTCATATGTTTGTATTTTCATATCTCTATTGATCGGGGAGGTGGCCATTTTATTATTTACACAATGGCGGCATTGGGGTTTGGGATGGGGCATACTATTATTTCAACAATGGTGGCATCGGGGATCTGTGAGGGGGGAGCACATTATTACATGGGAAGGGGATATCTGGTAAAATATCTTACAATGGGTATGATCGGGGAGGGGAAGGGAGACTAACAGCACATTTTTCTTGCAAACTGCACAACTGTCTCAGATGGACATATTCTAAGTACCCTTAGACCAGCCCTGGCTGGTCTAAGGGTACTTAGAAATTCTCACTCTGGGAGTGTTTAGTGCATCCCACTGTCGGGGATATGGCATCCCCCATCTGCTGCAAGCACTCTAGCACCATGTTGCAGCCCATATTTGGGTGCAGGGTTGGCTCAAGCCCTGTATAGGGCAGGCAACCTGTGACTGATGCAGGCAGCCTTTGTAAATAGCTCAGGGGGCAGTGCTTGATGCAAGGTGCCACTTACACCATTTATGTTTGGCATAGGCATCTTGGGTCAATCTCAGGGCTTTGTAAATCAGGCCCAAGGTAACTGGGGACAGTACTTGTGGAAACTGGCAGGTTGTTCCAGCATATAGCAGCAAAAATAGAAAAAGACCATTTGACACGGGCCAGATGGAGTTTAGGCTACTGAGAACAAATGCATATTCATAGATCTCAAGCACCTGCGATTGTTTTAATGGAGTAAAAGAGTAGACAGGGACAATTTATATTGTGATATTAAGGACCTGTCAACCAAACAACCCTAGCAGAAAGATATCTGCTCCTGTAGTGGGAGCCAGCCCAAACTGGTATACAGACTACAGTGATGCAAACCAGGAGGAGCTGAGGGCAAACCAAAACTGTTGGTTGTAAGCTTTATCAAATTATTTTAGCTTTGAGAGTGATCTGGTACAGTAAATACTGTATGTGACCTATATTTCATAACTGATGTTAGTATTACTTTAGTAAACATACAAACAATAAAGGAATAGCATACACTGTATTTAAATGTGACATGAATAAAATAATTTTATTAGACTAGCCAACTACTTGGATTCCAACACTTTGGGGTGTTCTGCCTGTTCTTGTAAGGGAGATGAGTAACACATACAGTTAGTTACCTTGCCATTTTGATTAGCAGTGCTGCAAGTTACACACTATTCCCAACTTCTGTGGATTGTTTTGCAGAAGTGAGAAATACATTATGTTTGGAATAGGATAAGCTTTGATCTAGATGGAAGCTTATTGGACTATAGGTATCTAAAATTACAGACTTGTTCTAATAAAACTATTCAGATGAACACTTTTTTGAGAACATTTATTTTTTTCTAAATGTCTGTGAACAAAACAGAAGGGCTTAGTTGTTTTGATGTTTAAAACTAGTCTATATTAAAGCAAAAAATGTTAATAAATAATGTAAATAAGAGAGGACTCAGAATGGAACAGAGGAACCCCCATTGATACATGTCAGGACTTTGATAAAACATCATAGACTCAGACTTTCTGAGTATGATTTGAAATGTAATGTTGAACCTATTATGGGATATTATTGGATGCACCCAAATTAGACAAGCACTTCAGCAAGAGATCATGGTTAACCAGGTAAAATGCTCTGGTCAGGTTTACAAAAATGGTACTAGTGAGAAGTCCCATCCATGCTCATTTGACCAACAGTATGAATTTTGCCAGTGCAGTGATGGTGCCATGATGCCTCCAGAATCTATGTTGTTTACAAGAGAACAGAATATGGGTATGGACAAAGTAATTTATCTGATTATACGCAATCTTCTCAAGTAATTTTTTTTCATGAGGTTAGGATGGATATTGCCTTTCCGTTATCAGTGGTAGACAGGTTACCTCATGTTAGCACAGGGGTAACTCTAACAGATTTCCAGATCTGAGACATTGTTTGTGTTATTCATGATAAATTACAGATTATAAATGCTGAGAAGAAAATTGATCCTTCAACCAGTTTAAAAAATCTATGCTCAAGTCCATTTTCTACTGACACTCTTGCTTGTAGGTGTCAACAGAGGTCACTAACTTACAAGAGATAATGGGGAGGAGGCTGTATTTATTTAGGCTATCATATGATTAGTCCAGGATATTTGCCACAGAAATACACACATACATAGTTGCCAGCAGTTTGGCCTAACAGTCTATCTTGTCTGCCCGACGCAGCTCACTGGTAGTGCATAGTAACTGCTCTACCTCCTCCATTATTCCCCCTCCACCCACTTCCCCACCCTGTACCTCTGGTGATCACCATAAACCCACCCCATACCATGCCCCTGTGCCTGTCCTAACCCTTCTTGAAACGTCCCCCAGTTCCCAATTTTACCAGATCATTCAGCAGTGTATTCCAGGGTGCCACCACCCTCTCTGTGAAAAAGATGCCCCCTCGCCTCCCCTCTGTACTTGAACCCTGCTAACTTTAGACTATGGCCTCTTGTAGCCCCCTCCTTCCTCAGCTTGAGCAGACCCTCTTTATTCCCCGTGTTGAACCCCTTCAGGTATTTGAAAGTCTCTGTCATATCCCCCTGTATCCCTTCTGTCCTCCAGAGAGTACATGTTCAGCTCTCTAAGTCTATCCTCATATGACATCCCCTACAGACCACTAATCATCCTTGTCACCCTTCTCTGGTCTCTCTCCAGCAGTGTGATGTATTTTTTAGGTGGGGGTGCCAGAACTGCCCATAGTACTCCAGATGCGGCCTCACCAGTGAGGTGTAGAGAGGAAGTATAACCTCCCTTCTCCTGGATGTTATCCCCCTCGTAATACATCAGAGCATTTTGTTTGCCTCAGCTGCTACTCTCCTGCACTGCTCTGAGTGGTTCCCTTTAGCATCAGTCATCACCCCCAGATCCTTCACTATCATTGTGACAGTCAGCTTCCCCCCTCCACCAAGTGGTAGGTATATTCACGATTCCTAACACCTAGGTGCAGCATGCTACATTTACATGCACTAAACCCACAACTGCCACATGTGGTCCCAGTTTTCCACCCTCTCCAGGTCATCCTGTAGTGCCCTCTGTCCCTCCTCACTATCTCCCACTGCCCTCAATTTAGTATCATTAGTGAACAAACTCATTTTACTATCAACCTCCTTCCCAATGTCCGCAATGAACACATTAAAAAGGATAGGGCCCAAAACTGAACCTTGTTGGACCCTACTAATGACCTCTCTGGGTGTTGAGACTTTGCCACCTACCACCACCCTCTGCTGTCTGTTCCTAAGCTAATTTGCTACTCACCCCACCAACTTATCTCCCACCCTCATTTCCCTCAATTTCCAAATTAGCCTTCCATGTGGGACTGAATTGAAAGCCTTGCTGAAGTCTGGGTACAGGACATCAACCAGCTTTCCTCCATCATAGGGACCTTGTCACCCAGTCGAAAAATTTCTACCAGGTTTGTTTGACACGATTTCCCCTGCACAAACCCATGTTGGTTTTCATCCTGTAAAATATTTACCTCTAGGAACTCCACCATCTGTTCTTTCAAGATGGGCTCCAACATTTTCCCTACTATTGACTTGAATCATACCGGGGTCCACTCTTGTTGTGGGGCACAACAATTGGCCAACATCCCATCTAGAGGGACCCTCCCTGATTGGAGGAAGGAATTGAATAGTTCTATCATTGGAGCTGCCAGGATAGCTGCCAGTTCCTTCAGAACCCTTGGGTGGATGCCATCTGGCCCTGTAGCTTTATCAGTTCTCAAGGATTTGAGAACCTCCCTCTCCCTCATTACCTGGATCTCTCCCTCTGTGAGAGTCCACCCATGCCCCCTTCTTGCCCCCTTCCTGAAGCAGTGGCCCATTCCTTTTCCTAGTGAAGACTGAGCTGAAATATTCATTTAACACTTCAGCCTGCTCCTCCCCCTCTACCCATCCCCCCTTCCTCAGCTTTCTTATCTGTCCTCCACCCTTCCTCCTCTTCCTAACATATCTAAAGAATCCTCCCCGATCCCTCTTGCTAATCTAAGCTCTTTATCGGCCTTGGCCTTTCTAGCCTTTCTGCTATCCTCCCTTGAAATCCTGATACTCCTTAAGGTCTGCCTCACTATGGGAGCATTTGTACCTCCTAACCTCCTGACCTGACCTCATTTCGTCACTATCTCCTGTAATTCCCTTGTCCACCAGTAAGGTTTCCTGTCTCTGGCCATCTTGTTTTGTGACCTGGCACAGGTTTTCGTGGCTTCCAGGATGGCTCACTTCAGGATTTCCCACTGCCCCTTCATGTCCATACTGGTCCTGATTTCACTTATATGCTCCCTGAGAATATATGCCCTCTCCCTGAAGTTTTCCCTCCCGAAGTCCACTACTGTGGTCTTCATTTGGTTCTTGTCCTTCCCTATGTTCAAGGTAAAACACACTGTGGATTGGTCACTACCTGCCAATGGGGCTTCCACCACTAAATCCCTGACCTGCTCCCCATCGGCTAGAACCAGGTCCAGGATATTTCTCTCCCTAGTCGGCTCTTCAACAAGTTGAGTCAGGAATTCATCCTGGAGTGCATCGAACACTCTTTGCTCCTTTGCTGATGAGGATGCCATGGAGCTCCAGTCCATCCCTGGCATGTTAAAGTCCCCTAGTATCACATTTCCACCCCCCTCCTGCAATACTTTCTCAAGTTGTCAGTTAGTTCCCCATCCATGTGCTCTGACTGGATGGGTTGCCTGTAGACTACACCCAGGTTAATGCTCCTCCATTTACGTATTGTTGCGTATTGTGTAAAACCACCTCCAGGACTACCTGGAACTCCATGACCTGTTATCCGCTTATCAGCAAGGTTTCAGGAGGAACCACAGTACTGTTATGGCACTGATAAGGGATACATCTGACATCTTCCAGGTGATGGACCATTGGTCTATCACAGGAGCTATCTTTGTTAACCTAACAAAAGCATTTGACTTGGTGAACCATGGTCTTCTGTTTCGGCAGCTTCAGGTCCTCGGACTTGACTTTAGTGCCATATCCTGGATCAATAGTTACCTGTCCTGCCGTTCCCAGAGTGTAAAATGGGCTGGCTTGGTCTCTAATCCAAAACCCATAACTCATGGTGTTCCTCAAGGCTCCATTCTTGGCCCTTTGCTATTCTCATTATTCATTAATGACCTACTTAACTTCTGTGGAGGGGCAACGGTACACTTATATGCAGATGATGCAATCATCTATCTCTCCTCTCCGGATGCTGACTGGGTTAACCACGTGCTGGCTTCTGACTTCTCAGCCCTTGAGGATTGGTTCTGGGGTAGACAACTTGTCCTGAATACAAAAGAGACAAAATGTATGATATTTTCCCACCTACCCTCGTCCCAGTGCACTCTGTTGCACCTCACCATCACCTCCCTCTCTGGTGATATTCTTGAAAATGTCCACTCCTTTAAATATCTGGGTATTACTTTGGATGCATCTCTATCCCTTAAAATGTATTCCACCAATGTCTCAAAATCTCTGAACCAGCTCCTAGGCCTGCTCTACAAGATATATCCTTTTCTATCATCTGGCTCTTGCCTCAAGATTGTGACATCATCTCTTATACCTCTCCTTACCTATGGTGCACCCTTGCTGGTCTCTCTGCCTCCCTCGACCCTGTCTATTCTCTCCAAGCCCTATCATAGGGTGGGTAGGTTCTCCCTGGGGTTAGCTCCCTTTAGCACCACTATTCCATCCTCTCCACACTAGGATGGTTACCCTATGCATCAAAGTTAAGGTACCATTCCCTTAGCCACCTGTTTAAACTGAAGCACAAATTTACCCCTCCCAGTCTCAGTGAGTTAATACATCTGAGACATGCTTCTCGTTCCCTCAGATCTGCCTCACTCCCCCTACTAACTAAGTCTAATATGCGTCTTGCACTGCACGCAAGTCTTTCTCCTTCACTGTGATTTCTGATTGGAATTCACTTCCACCCTCTGTTCTATCCTGCTCCTCTCTCCCCGAATTCTAATCCACTTTATATGCCTCACTCTCTGCCTCAACGACCAGTTCCTGTCTCACCTAATATCTTTTTTCTTACACCAGTCTACTTTTCATTAGGTTGCAGCTTCAAGAGTGAGACTGTCCTGCATGGATACTATGACTATCAGGCATAATTTGTATATACAGTATTTAAATACCAGCCTGTACTTTGTATAAAATGAGTTGTGTTCATAATGCTTAACTTTCCTGCTGGCTAGCCTCAGCACGCTGTTACTTTTACTCTGTACCATACTGCCTGTAAGGTTTTGAGGCTGTTGTATATAATGTTTATATTTGATATTGCCTTGCCTGTGCTTTGTATCATTCATTTATGTACCTTGCTTTGCACATTTAACAGAAACTTTACTTCTATACCTTGTATAACTTATTTCTATTCTTAACTGCTTTGTTTTCTACACCTCCCGGGTTGACCCTGAAAAAGGGACTGCAATTGTCTCAGTGAACTTACCCGGTCACCAAAATTCAATAAATAAATAAATACTATGCTGTAAAGAGGCCCATACTGCCTCCATGTTATCCTCCCCCTCCTCCTCTCTGCTGCACACAGTCCCATTCCTGACAAACAGTGAAATCCCTCCCCATCCATTGTCCTATCCTTTCTAAGTGTGGTATATCCAGGAACTGTCATGTCCCAGTCATGATACTAGTGGCCCAAGTCTTTGTGACTACAGCAACATCCACCCTCCCCTTCCACCAACAATGCCTGCAACTCTGACATCTTCTTTCCCAGACTGTGCACATTTATCAAAACAACTTTCCAGCCTCTTCCAAACTTTTCCCCAATCTTACCAACCTCCTTGCTCCTGGCCTTTATTCTCCCATGTAGTCCCATAGTTACCCACCAACCCATACCCCACAGCCAGACACCACTCCCTTAGCCAGCTGTTGATTTCCCTTACCTTCTGTTTTATTTCCAGAGTACCCTTCAGCACTGGCAAGATTTCTGAAAATGAGACAGTGCAGTTCTCAGCTACACATAGTCTTGCCAGTGCCCTGTATCTGACCTGCACTTCCTGCACACTGTTCTCATAATTGTTAGTGCCAATGTGTACCACAATGTGGAGCACTCCACTGTGCATTCTTACCAATGATTGCACAAGGTACAATACCCTAAATAATTTTTTATCATCAGACTGATCTGTAAACCTTTCATTTAATACTGTGGCCACCAATCTAGGATCATTCCTTACAGTATCTTCTACTTTTGGTCATTTATCTTCTTCTTTGGACTTAGATTAATCAAGGAGTTGACTGAAGCCCAAAACATTGGGGGATCCTTGCAGTTGAAAGATTGCTAGGATACTAATTCCAGACAACAGTTAGGTCCCCAATGAAATAGTCAGCAGCAGTACCTGCATTGGTAATCAAATCTAGAGGGGAAAAGTCAATGCCAATGTAAATCCCTCAAGAGTTCGTACTCATCTAATGCAGAGATGTCCCTAAAGAAAATAGTTTTATGCAGAAATTTTGAGCTCCTGCAACTCTGTATACAAAATGATAGAGAAAAGTGGTGATCATACACGTATATTATTCAGAGAGGAAGCCATCACCAGCAACAGCATTTCATCACCTTTATTTGCAAGGTACTTACCGTTACCGCTACTGTACCTCTTCAGTAGAGAAATGTTAAAATGCTTTTTTTTTTGTTGGGTTTGAGGCCAGTTTGCTTGGGGTAGAGGGTGGGGGGAGATGTACTACTGTGGATGTAGGATAGCTTCCACAGATATAGAGGATAATGCATGAGCATCAGTGGTTAACCATAATGTAATTACCTCAAGCAGATGCCAGGATGACTATGTAAACCTCTGCAGCTCGAGAGGTGTACACTTGTCATGTTAACCATGAGTGGTAATTATTAAGTGTATGGTTGAGCACCATAACTCAGGCATTGTATGTAGTGTATGGAAAAATAAGCACTGTGATTCAAAAAATTCCTTTTTTTTTCAATACGTGTTTAATTTCCTGCTCAGCTACGAATGCCTTCTGGTTTGAATGTTGAGCAACGGAACTGCTGAAATTTGATATTAGTACTACTGTTGGTGTGTAACCATCAAAATGGAATGTGTGTTTTGAAGTACTGTCTAAGCAGCAGATCACCTTTCCTTTCCAATAAGTGTGACATGTTGTGACAAGTATTGTCTCCATGGCACAATGAGGTAGGGCATTAGATCCTTGAATTAAACATTAGTGGTTCAACTCCACCTAGGGATATATTTTTAGGGGTGATGGAAAGGATGAAAAGGGACTTGACAAGGTTGGCGGAATGGTCAGAAGTATGGCAGCTTTGATTCAATGCAAAGAAGTGCAAAATAATGCACCAGGGGAAACAAAACACAGGGGAAAGAGTGCACAATTGGGGGGGCCTGGAGGTAGTAACAACAACAGCTTTGGGCATGTGTACCAGGCTCAGTCTGTACAGTTAAAGGGGTTTGTGTTTACATAATAAGCTGTGTGTTTACCACCGGGTCCAGGAGATTGATGGGGCCATGCTAGACATATCTTCTGGAGGGGAACTGAGTAAGTCCCCGCATGAAGCAATAACTTAATGTCCAGACCTGCAGATGGGATCCTACAGTGTGACTTTATTAAAACAAATTATCTTTAGAACAAGGGTGGTCTGGTCACCCAAAGCTTTACAACATAACACTTGGTGAATGTATTAACTTCCATTAACCCAATACATTGGAATTGGTTCCGTACTTGTTTTGTCACTATGTAACGACAGTCATGTGTGATTGCTGGTAAAGTAGTGTGCACATGGTGAAATGATTTTTATAATTGCTTTAGTTAACCTGCTGGCTGACAACAGCCAACTGTGCATAAACAACACCTCGTGACATGAATTTTGAGAAGGGAACTGTCATGACACCGAATATGTCAAGCCGGTGTGAAGACCCAAAAGAGAACCACCACCACTACTGCAAAGTCTTTATTAGACTGCTGGTTAATAAAATAATGTCCCGCAACTCAGTGCCTTGCGACTGACTCTGGAGGGAGTTCATCATCTGTGAATGGACCAACTGCTGATTGTTCTTCCAGTTCCAATACCGAAATGGAAAGTGACAGCTGCAACCTTGCTGTAACTTCAGTGTGTTATTCTGATGACTTTCCTACACTTCAGTTATCAGATAGTGATGATTGTTCTTCTTCTTATGAGTGTATCCCACAATCTGCAGTTTTTCAGGGTCATACACAACAATCATCAGTTGTTCAGAAATTATGTAGTGGTGACACTAGAAATAAGAACAGTCAATTATCAGATGCTGTGAAATCTGTTGTTATTCATAATTACAGACATCAGTGGGAAACTGAATTTGATCGCCTGGAGGCAAGAGATGGGAAAATGTTTTGCTCTGTGTGCCATTCAGATCGCCATCTCACAAACAAATTTGCTACTACAGGTGCAGGTGCATTAATGTGCATGCAGTATGTCAGACAGTAATAGTTTTGAGTAACCTGATTGGCTGTCACAAAATGGGCTTTGGCTTCTCCAGTTCACAGTGGTGGTGGTGGTGGTGGTGGTTGTGAATTAAGTGGTAAAGCATGCCATGAGTGACATGATCATCATGACCATTTAGGGAGAGTTATGGTGTGATAACGGTCCGCCCACCTCCAGATAGTTTGAAGCATGAGGTGTGTGTAGCCAAGTGCTTCCACCACCCCCCATTACCCCACCATAAAGCACTCCATGAAGTGCCATATTGTGCTAATGAAATGTGTCCTTTTCGGAAACCATTATGAATTTTTAAACGGGTTATTTCAACTGAGCCATGTTGTGCTGTGATAACAGTCCAGCAGGAAGCATCTGTCTGACAATCAGAATTCAGCATTTTTCTACCCATTTCATAATCTGATATTGAAATCAGTAGAAAGGATGTTGAATTCTGATTGGCAGACAGATGCCTTTTGTATGACTGGCCCATAATCCCACCACAACAGCCCAGCCATAATAACCTCTTTAACAAATTAATAACATTTCAAAAAAATTACCAATGTTATTACCGCAATACAGCACTTCAGGGGGTGCTTTATGTAATCAATAAGACATGACAGGGTGTGCATGGAACAGATTTTACTGCACCCATGGCCAGGGGCATAATTTGGCACAAGGCTTTGGCCGAGTACCTTTAGCCCATGAAGTGCGACAAAATCTGTTCCATGCATACCCTGCCATGTCTTATTGCTTACTTCATATTCATCATAGTTCATCTAGTAAAGGCTTGCTACTTTTATCAATAATTTGTAACAGAAATAACAATTTATGCCTCAAGTATGCTGACTTTGTCACCTGTGTTTCAGGACTGCACTGTCCCTTCCCGCCCTGATGCTAATAAGTTTGATAACTTGTAGCCGGGCATAGCATGGTGGAGTGCAACCGATAGAATCCTGCAGTCTATTTGTACAGAGAGTGTAATACTGAGTCACCACACCAGTATTTTCTACTTTTAGAATATCACAGAACATACATAGATCTTCTTTGGGGTTATCTCACTCATCAGGTAGGTATGGTACCAGTACCGCAGCAGCACCACTAACATCATAGCCATAGGAACGACACTGTCAGTGAATGGGAATCCACATGGAAGATTCTCCGCAGTACATTGCTCAGTCTTCAGTTCTTTTCCACCATCGAGTTGCAAGCACATTCTCCACTGATGAGCAGCAGTGCAGTGTTGGTGGATTTAGCACCTTTTTCAAAGTAGGGCCTACTGCCACTTGAAGTAACAATTAGTATCACACAGTTGTTTCACTGAGTATTACTGTCTTGATATATTTAAGAGCCCATGCATTTTTTGGAAGGGATGTCCTGCAAGGACTCCTGTCTTAAGTTTATGGAGTCCTGGGCAGATTCAGTTGCCAAGGTCTTCTGTCTTGAGCTTAATAAGATCCTTGGCTTGGCCATTTTTTCCAAGTCTCCTGTCTTAAGTTTATGGAGTCCTGGGCACATTCAGTTGCCAAGGTCTTCTGTCTTGAGCTTAAGAAGATCCTTGACTTAGCCATTTGTTCCAAGTCTCCTGACTTAAGTTTATGGAGTCCCGGGCACATTCAGTTGCCAAGGTTTTCCCCAGGGCTTGCAAGTTGTGCGTTGATCCCTTCTTTACTAGAGTGATGGTGGGGAAGGACTGTGGATGGAGTGTGTGTGAATGACCAGTGCCACAACTATATCAGGCTGGTGAGGTCTTACTGACGGTGTCACAAGTGCGGCCAAAGTTGCAAACTTAATGAAAATATGGTGTGATTACTGTCATTCCATGATGGTGAAGAGTTCCTATGGTGCACTTGGAATCCACCTGGTGAATGAGATCAACTCAAAGATCTACTCTTTCTAGTATGTTCTACATATCTGTTATTTCCTTGTGTCACTGATGTATGCCATTTCATTGTGTGTGTAAAAACAGACAGCAGCTTAGCCTTTACTATTTTATTCTCCTCTTGTCCAATTCCATAGTATTTACAAGAAAATAACTTTCCTATTTTAGAAAATTGTCAGAAATCAACCCTCAGGAAGCACAGTCAGACAAAGGACCATTGTACAGCACTGGAAGCAGACATTCTTAGAAGGAGACTGTATTCAGTCAGTGACAATGAGGAGGCAGAAAGTTCAAAAGATAACGATTCAACTATTAAATTTTTAAAAGATAGTGAATGTAATCTGTTTAAAGTGGTGTACTTTGCAGCAAAGACAGATATGGCAAATTGCAGTGTTAACCAGCTTTTAGATTTCATTCACTGGACAGGAGGTCAATGCTCAGTACATGATATAAGTGATTACACTGTTCATGATGTTCAGAGAAGTATTGTGAAAGTATTAGATTGCAAAGTCATGAAAGAAGCATTAAAATGTCTTGTGTTTGGCTTGCTAGTTGATGAATCCACAGATCTTTCAGTCCACAAAACTGTAATAATGTATATTCGATATGTCAGTGAAGGGGAAATGAAAACAAAACTAATTGGCAACATCAGGGTAAAGGATGGTTCAGCACATCACTTAACTGAGGCTGTTGTAAACAGATGTCAGGCCCTGGGCTTCGTCATGAGTAAACTTGTGGGGTTAGGTAGTGATGGGGCTAGTGTAATGATGGGCAAGTCCAATGGTGTTGGTGTACTTTTGACTTCACTGCATTCACCTTTTATGGTTCATGTCCACTGTTTGGCTCATAGATTGGCTTTGACCTGTTCACAGTCTGCTACTCACTTTAGATACCTACAAGACTTTCAGAGTAACATTAATGGTACATATGCCTATTTCAGTACATCTGTTCTTAGGCAGGCAAAGTTAGAAGATATGCAAATGGTTATTGGTACAGTAAAAGGAAAGCTGAAAGAAGCAATTAACATGTTGGCTGTCAATGCAAAATGCTGTAAATGCAATACATAAATGTTACCCTGCTATTCTCCCTATACTTAAAGAAGACAGGAATCATGCCAAAGCTCAGGGCCTTCACATGTTTCTCACTACTTATATTTCTGCAGCTGTTCTATGTATGTTCTGCGATATCCTTTAAAGTAATGGAAACTCTTTGCAAATCCTTTCAAAAACATGATCTGCTGTATGTGGATGTGAAACCACAAGTGTTCTGTGCAATTGGTGAGTTAGAAAACATGAAAAGTGAGCCAGGTCCAGTCCTGACAGCATTTCAAGAAGCATGTGAAATTGAGACTAGCGATAGTGGACAAATGACAGCATGTTGGAAAATACAGGAATCTCAGCAAGATGACATTCAGATTGAACTCAAGTGTTCACATAAAATGACAGCACAATTCTCAAAACTGAGGGAGGAGTATCTCAATACTCTTATAAGCAACATGAAGTATAGGTTGTGCCCAAATTCTAAAACGGAAGCACTTCTGGATGCCATTGCCAATCTAACTGACCCACAGTCTGTAGTAGACTGTAATATAGTCAGTGTTCAGAAAAGTTTAGAAATTGTTTGTGAAAAATGTGGTTCCAACACACACAATATGACAGTGATCAAGATGATACTGAAACAAATATTCATAAATTCAAGCCTTTACTAGATGAAAATTGTCTCCGCTCAGTCTGAGCAAAAGCAAAGGCAAAGATATTTGGATGCTATAGGAACCTTAGTTCTGAAAGCTTTATGAGAAGGGTAATTTCAAAGTACTCTGATACAATGCCAGTATATTCAACATTATGTAATATCACTTTATGCATTCCACTGACATCTACAGAATGTGAGCGTGGTTTCAGTGTGCAGAATAGGATAAAGACAAAATTTTGTTGTTCACTAACAGAAGACAGCCAATAGCTACTAATGAAACTAAACATTGGGCCTGACTTCTCTGACTTTGAAGTCGATAAATATGTGAAGTGTTGGAAAAAAGAGAAAAAAATGTGCTATACGTCTTTGTGGCAAAAATCAAAAAGGAGAAGACTGGAGAAGCCAAAGTCCCAGACAGAGACAGTCAGGTTTCATGTTTCTGGTAGCAGCAGCAGCAATACTGGTGGCAGCTGTGCAATATCCAGAGGTAGCCGCACATCAAACAATGATTATGTCAGTATGTCACCATGTATCAGCAGCAATACCTGTTCTGACACTGCAGATGATGGTGGCAGGGGTGCCAGTGCCACTGCATTTTATCATAGCAGCAGTACTAACAGAAGTGCTCATGATGGGGGGAGAGCCGAAGATAGTGAATTAGGCGATGAGGATTTCCTGGAAATAATAGAGGGCATGGATGACAACAACAGTGAATAATTACATAACTTTCAAATTGGACTTGTTTGATCCAGGTTCAGGTGCACAATTTGGGCCAAATACAACTTACTAACAGACATACTGCTGCACATTGCATCAGCAGAAGCAATTATCTGAAAACCAGTATTTTAAATAGTAAATTCACTCGAATGATGCGAAGCAAGCAAAATGTTTATTTTAGTTTGTGTTGCATACTGCTGTGTACTGTACATGAAGTATGGACAAGGCAGTGGTAGCTGATGCAGGATGCATTGCAGCCTGGCTGCTGCAAAAAGTGCAGTGGTGATGGCTGGGAGGGGACTGGTGTGACTGTAAGTTGCTGAACACAATGGAATAGGGTAGGCATTGGATAATGAAAAGTTAGTTGCTTACTGTTAAAACAAGACACAAAGTCTATTGTTCACATCACATGATGTGCTGTACCTTGGTTGGTGGCAATTTATGGTGACAGACACTAGCAGACGTACATACTACAGTAAGTACACAACAGGTTGCATTGCCTCACATTGCTTGCAAGTTCTGGATGTGACACAGTCACATTAAGTAAAGCAAGAACAGGTTATTAAATGTATCATGGGGTCAGTCATACAGGGATAAATGCATTGTTAAGGCTACAAGTTCTCTGCATTACTCTGTCTCCCCCAAATCAATTATCCGTACATAACCAAAAAAATGGTTTGTGTACCCAGCAAGACAACATCTTGCCAGGCCATTAGTCACTCACTGTTATATATTTGATAAATTTTAGCACTGACTCACAGACTGATTTTTTTTTTGCCTTAATAAGCATCAAAAATGTCATCACTGCAGGAGTCTCCCAATTTCTGCAAAGTGTCAAGTTCAACCAACCAAGTGCCAACACCTATGGTACCAGCAAGTTCAAATGTTTTTATGTTTCAAAGTATAATAGTTGTGGCTTACCAATTTGAATGTTATCATTAGCACTTTTACCTTGTGAAATAAGTTCAGGTTAGAATGGTAAGGTAGGTTTTAAAAGAGCTGTTCCTTGATTGAGAAAGACTGTACAGTTAAATCTCATGGACGATGCACACACAATACTCCCAGCCAGGCACTGTCAGGCTGCAGCAGGCACCCATGTTGGACTTGGCTATTTGTCCATGATGTGTATTACAATACATATATACAATACCAGGCAGAGCCAGCCAAATACATTGGGTAAATACATCAGGTTATTTTGGAACAATTATTTAATTTTCACTTTATACAACATCATATATTTCACTGTACTACAATTTAATTAACTTGTTATAAATGTTATTTCCACTTACAATCTAGAAATGGAACAGAAAACAAAACACACAGATAATAACAATTGGTCAGATAGGAAACTTACAATGGAAAGAAAGGCAGCTTTGAGATAATACAAGGTAAAACACACAACTAATGCAATACTGTAACAAACAGTACAGAACCATTGAAAATGGTGTTGTGGTATAGCAAGGACTACTGTTTTAAGTTGATGAAGTCCTTTGCAGATTCAGTTGTCCTTTTGGCAAGATCTTTTGTCTTAAGTTTAAGAATATCCTTGCAGGTGGCTCTATATAGCATGTGGTAGTGTGTGGTATATAGCAGGGACTCCTGTCTTAAGTTTATGGAGTCCTTTACAGATTCAGTTGTCCTTTTGTTAAGATCATCTGTCTTAAGTTTAAGAAGATCCTAGGCACTGTATAATACCACCCCACCATTTGTACTGATTGTTACTGGTGTTAATCTTGTTTTACCTCAAAACGTCCTTTCTTTCCATTGGAATATCCATATGTGGCCAGGAAGCCCATTATTCTGAGTTCAATTACCAGGCTATAAGTGGAGAAAACATTTTGTAATATGTTATATTATAAATTGTAATCTAACTGAAATAAATGGTGTTATAAAGGGAAAAAATATTTATGCAAAACAAAAATTTATTTAGTAGTTTATTTGCATTGTGAACAATTGCCATGTAGTATTTATGATGCCTTTTGTATGCAGTCGGCAGAATAGCCCATTTTTCCAAAATGAGTTGTGATGGTAATAACAAATTACTAAAGATTTTACTTTATAGCTAAATAAATCACTGATTACCACACTATGAATCATAATGTAGGTGGCAGCAGCCTAGCATACTGCTAGCAGCAGGCATCTATCTGCAAGCAACTGAAAGAGCTGCTAATGCCAAAAGTGCTACATTGCAGATTCTGAATAAGCATACTGCCAATAAATTTCATACCAAAAACTAGATTTTTATGTTACTACGTTTTAAAGTCATTAGCCATTTTGCAACCTTGACTGCACTACCTGTGCAATAAAAGCAGATGTCGCTGAAGAGCTGCTGATTATGTCAGTAGCTCTGTAACATACTAGATAATATTGTGTACAGTACACAAATGATTTTTACTAATCTATGCACAGTGATGATTTGAAGATACTTGATGGCATGGCATTGTCTACTATACAAGAACTGAACAATTCATGAAATAAACACATTGACCCAGATATTCAAAAGGGTTGCGCCATGCGTAATAGGGATGCACCAGCGCAAGTCCAAAAATGCGCCACTCTGCAATATTCAGTGGGAGGCAGATGCACCCCCCAAATCACACTGCGCAAGAGTGCAATGATAATGAATGCATGTGCAACTGAAGGGGGAAGAACCATGCATAAATGGCGCAGTGCAATATTCAACAACATGTGCCACACGCAAGAAGGGAGCAAGCGGAAGTTGTGAGATAGCGTAAATAAGCCAAAATAAAAAGGAACAAGAGAGAGGTGCAAGAACGCTACAGGGAAGGCACATGTTGCTGAACCATAGCCAGCCACATGAGCAACACACACACAGGGCAGGACAGAGACAGAGCACCTGGAACCCCCAGGAACAGGGAAGGTGTGGGGAGTCACAGCCACAGTGCAGTGCAAAAGGGGGAATTGCCACACAGCACTGAGGCCACCACACAGGAAGGTGTCCCGGTGCAGGGGAAGTAGCAGCAAGGACAGCGGGGGGGAACACACAAACAGCTGCTGGGGGGGGACACAAGCCAGGGATATGGCCAGTGCCACCATCCAGATGGAGGCAGTTACGAGGGGGGTGAGAAGGCAGGTAGCAGTGGGCGCGGCCGTGGAAGGACCCATCGGCGGTATGCCTCCAAAAGGCAGTACCAAGCCCGCACCAGCTTTGAGCTGTACACCGATACTGAGATCATGGGCCGGTACCACCTGAACTGGGCAATTCTGAGGCAGCTCTGTGAGCTGTGCAGTGATGTGATGCAGGCATCCATACGACAGAGCCATGCTCTGTCAGTGGAGACAAAAGTGACAGCTTGCATGTGCCTGCTCGCCACGGGTACTTTCCAGAGACCAACAGGGGACATGACAGGCATAACCCAGTCAGCCACGTCATGTCACCTTACCCAAATCCTCAGCGCACTGCTGCCACATGCTGCAGAGTACATTCCTTTCCCCAGCACACCGGCGGAGTGCACAGCAAACATACAGGAGTTCCACAGGGTAGCATGTATGCCTGGTGTGCTCGGGGCAATAGACTGCACCCATGTGGCCATCCACACACCACCTGGCCCTGAAGGGGCTGCATACATGAATCAGAAGGGGTACGCAAGCATCAACTGCCAGGTGGTATGCGATGCCAGGGGGTGCATAATCAATGTCTGTGCCATGCACCCTGGGGAGCACATGATGCCTTCATCTGGCACCAGTCAGCACTGTGCCACAGATTTGAGAGTGGGAGCATCCCCACTGGCCACTTAGTGAGTGAGTATGCAAACCACTCAGAAAGACATGGAGCTTGGGAGGGGCATAGTCAGAGGTGACAAGGGTATTGGCCTAGATGGCCCAAGGCAGGGTGATGCTGATCACCAAACTAACTTCCACCCTCTACACACAGGTAACAGTGGATACCCACTCCGTCCCTGGCTGCTCACACCATATCGGTGGCCCACGACCCCATTGCAGCAATGCTACAATGAGTCACATGCCACCACACGCAATGTCATCAAGTGGGTATTCAGGATGCTGAAGGCACATTTCCATTGCCTGGACACATCTGGTGGTGCCCTACAGTACAGCCCCTCAAAGGCCTGTGGGCTATTCCTGGCCTGTTGCATCCTGCACCACATGGCCAATGACTGTGTGATAGCCGTACAGGTCAAAGAGGGGGACAGCGATGGGGACGAAGAGGACGCTGGTGAAGATGGTGATGGGCAGCCCCCCCCTTGGGCGAAGGGACCCCCGACTGATCCGGCTGGCACAGCTGCATCGGGACACCATCACAGAGGAGCACTTCAGCCAACCCAGGTAAGTCATGGGGCCATGTTCAACCACCAGTGGCAAAGACACAACCCACAAACACGCATGGACAAACACCAGGTGTGCATGTCATTAAGGGAATTGGCCAAGCATGGAACCGCACATGCCATCAGGAATGGGCAATGTCTAACACAGCACTCGGTCACACACACACACACACACCTCACAAGACATGCACAAAGGGTAGGAGGCACGCCGACCCTGACCGCCACCTCTAGCCACACACACGTCCACAGACCACCATGGCCAGTGCCTGTCATTGTGCATGCATCAGACGCTGGACACCATTGCACAGTGGCAGACAGCACAACACAGGCATCATCATGCACACACCACAGTGGACAGCAGCCGGGAGGGTGTGCAGATGGAACGTGTGCGTGCGTGCAGGGCTGGGTACCCCATCCGTGCATTGCACGCAGAACAACACAATGCACACAGGGCAGCATCAGACAGTAGCCATGCTAGGAGACAGGTAAGTCATGCGTCACAGTGGCACAGCCACCACAGATGCATGGGTGGCTCCGCCGAGACCCGCCAGCAGTGACAGGCTGACCAATGGCCTCATGGGGTGGCACCAACAGTCCCCCAAGGGTTCCACTGCGTGAACATGACCATGTTCACTCAGGGGTCTGCAGCACACTGAACATGCCTGCACCAGGCATGCTCGGGATGGCCACAGCTGAACCTGGTGTCGACAAGGAGAGGGTGTTGCATGACGCTGGGAATGGGGGGTGGACATTGCATTGTGCGGTGTCTACGACGCATGGGCAAATCACTGTGTGCCAATTGTGGCCATGACAACTGTGATTGCCTGTGTCTGCCTGTCAATTGCAGTGGTCATGTCCTCCTGCAACTGGTCCATCCCTGCCAGGAGCAGAGCGGTGTCTCTGCTGCTCCGCTCCTCTGCCTGGTGCAGAGCCGCACTGAGTGCATCCACCGCCGTCCCAAGCTGCACCTGCTGATTGACTGATGCTTGGAGTATGTGGGTGTGCTCATCTAAGAGGTCATCTGCCTGATCGGCATGCTGTCCCTCATGGTGTTCATGGACCTGATGGTCAGCACCCCTTGAGGGTGGGCGCAGCACACTAGGGCCAGGCCTGGGCATGTCCACAGGTGGTGCACTGACGCTGCCCCCTGACACTGTACCCCCATGGCCAATGGCCAACTACTGACACTGCCCCTCCAGCTGCTGCTCTCCAGGGCTCAACGGTGCCGCCGCAGTGGCCACAACAGCCCCACTGTCCTGGCCACACACCAATGCTACCCCGCTAGTGCAGACAGACACAGGCTGGGACTGTGATGTCAGGCAGGCCTCCACGCGGCACCACCCACGGCCATGCCCTTGATGTCACCTGCTGTGTGGCCATCCTATGGCCCAAACATATCACTACCCATGACGTTAGCTCCATCATCATCAGTGATGGATCCGGCACCAGCCCGAGTATCAACATGCTGGCATCCATGGACGCTGGCACGCTGGGACACGGGCAGGTCCTCCTCTGCACCTGCTCCACCAACATCAGTCCAGATGTCCAGGCGGTCCCACTGTCACCCTGACCCTCGTATGCCTGTGGAGGTGGACGGGCCCTCCTCTATCTCCATGCTACTGCCCTCAGTGGAGAAGCCTACCACCGCTGACCCATGTAGACACTCAGGAGCTGTAGGGGAAAAACAGTAGCATTAATGTATGTGACCTACCCTGTCCCCGCCATTGACAGACCAGGACCTACCATGCAGTGACGGGCTACCACCCATCTGGAATCCACCACCCGGAACACCCTAGATGACACAACGCTGCATGCTGCCAGCAACCCGCTCTTCTTGTGGGGTCAGGCGTTGCACATCTGGCTGTCCCCCACCAGTGGCAGACCGTGCTGCCCTGATGGCAGCCAGCTTCTCCTTAATCCTCTGCCTGTCCATGCCCATCTTATTTTTGCACTCCTGCACGGACCGCTGGTGGCTGCCATGCAGGTTGATGGCATGCACCACCTCTTCCCATGCAGTAGCACAGGCCTGTGGTGTTCCCTGGCATCCGCTGAGCAGTGGCTCCTGGTTGAGGTAGGCCTCAAACAGGGCATCTGTTTCTGCCTTGGTGAAGTTAGGCCTCCTCTTCTGCCCACTTCTCTGTTCCTCTTCCTCCACTGCACAATCGGTCATTATTCATCCTGTGAGAATGACAGGTGTTACCTGTGACTGTGAAGTTCCATGTATGTCCCAAACACCACAGTCCACACTCCCAAACAGCATGAAACTCACCACAATAGGCTGCAGTAACCGACTATGGCCAGTGCAGCCCAATGCCACAGTTTTATAGCGCAACGCATGCAAATGAGGAGAGGCGCATTTTTAAGTGGATGCAAATCCAGTGTCTGCACCACTGAATGGCTGATTAGCTGATTTGCATATGCTGGCTGAATATCGCGCTGTTGCGCTTTGCACAATTGTGTTGAACATGCTGAGCCAAGGGTGCAGTTCTGTGATATGTGCAGTACACACCTAACTGCGCATGTCCAGGGTGATGACACAGGCGCCTGCCGCACTGCTGACGTGCTGTGCACAGGAGGCAATGCAGTGCATGGCCACCATTGTGCCAGTGGTGTTACTGCGCTGTTCACATATATGGCGCTGTGGCACTGGGGTGCCGTAGGTGCACTGGGGCCACAGCACTGTAGGCTGCTACAGGAGGTGGCACACAGGCCCCCAATCACGCTACACGCATTGAGTTCCATTCACGCTGTGGCTGTCCATGCATGAGAGACCCTTGACCCTGTGCCCGACCTTTGCACCTTAGGTGCCATGCATCCGGCATGGGTGCACCACTATCGCGCTGTTCAGTGACAGCACGATAGGGAATGGCAGCGCTGTACCACGCAGCATCTACACGTGGCTGGACCACGCTGCCGAGCACCATTTTGACTCCAACTATCTGCTGAGATGGCTCAGAGAAGGGCTGCTATGTGGAGCCAGGTGTAATTAGCAAATCTGGTGGCCATTGTAGAGCCCCATGCTGGGGCTCTATATGGTGATGCATCCCTGGACAGGGCCAGGAGTGCAGTTTGGCAGGAGGTGGCTGATTCACTGGAGGAGGCCACAGGAAGTGGGCACACAGCAGAGCAGTGTTGCCACAGGTACGGGGACCTCAGGCGCAGGGACCCGGCCATGCCTGCCCGCCTGCGGGGATGTGCCAGGAGGGGCACGGTGCCAGAGCCAGGTAGGTGTCCCATCCATACACTGTTATCGTCCATACGGGTATCACAGTTGCATGTGTCCGGCACATGGGGGGGCCATCCAATGTTGGCCGTGGTGGTGGTATCAGGGTGGGGGTGGATGTGTATGGCCATGTGGGAATGCACACACATGGGGGTTGGGGGACTTTGCTACCGGATTGTACTGATGTTCCTCTCTCCATGTTTGCACCTTAGGCATAGAAGAGCGCAGGCTGGCGAGGCAGAGGAGGTGCCACCAGGAGGACCAGCAGGCCGGGAGGGGTGAAGGTCTGCAGAGGCGCAAGGACCAGCCTGATTATGGTGAGTGCCTTACATCCATGATTACTGTTGCATGCTGTGTAACTGGGTGGGCAGCGGGGCATGGCCACCATCCATTGACACCACTGCCATGCACGCAACTTGTTTCAGTCAGCACTGTCCAGTGGCACTGCATGTCTGGGAGTGCGTCAATGGTGGTCCATGCATGCACTGGATACATGGCTGTGCCACTGCTTTCACACAGCATAGCCAAGTCACTGTACGGCCATGGTGGTGCTGTGTGGGACATGGGAGGTGGGTGTGTGCAGTAGTCTACATGGCTGTGAGTGCCTGGGTAGGCAGGTCTTGTGGACACGGTCACTGTGGGTGGTCGCACACCATCACAGGGGCATGGCACATGGCTGTATGCCATGCACAATGGGTGGGCTGCAGGGGGCTGGACAGTCATACGTATTGACTCTGCTCCCTCGTCAGGTGGACGGTGACTTCAGACCATTGAGAGGGGACTGCAGGAGCTGCTACAGGAGGCTAGGGTGACCCTGGAGCTCCTCCAAAGGATGGACTGGCATGGGGTGAGGAGGCATAGGAGACATTGGCACCACATGGAGGATGAGCTGGGCAGATGATAGCCCATCCATGCCCCTGAAAACACTTTCCCCCCGGACCCACCCTCACACCACTTCTTCCCTCTCTTATATGTTCACCCCTGCTCCTTACCCACCCCCACCTGGTATGTGGGCCTTCCCCCCCTTTGTACATAATTGTAAATAGTTGTTTTGATTACCTGTTTTTAATTTATTTGTTTTGTTATGACAACTGTGGTGGTCTCTGATTTGCAGTGGGCTACAGGTGCTCAGCTGCAGTGGTGTGCATGACGTCAGGGATGGTGCGTGCATGGGCGTGTGTGTGTGTCCAGAAGGGAACTGCCTATGGTGTGGGCAGGGGGATCAGTCACTGTCTGTGGTTTGTGTGTTGTTCTCTGTGCACTGGATGCCTGTGTGCAGTGGTCCATGGTGCATGCACTGTGTGCATGGCACCCCTGTCAGACCATCCATGGCCTGTGCAGCTGACACCCTTGCATGTCTGTGATATGCACAGTCTGCTGGCATGTCAGTGGTGGCTGTCCCTGCTGGATAACAACTGTACCTGGCACAATGCCAGGTTGCCTCCCATCACCAGTATGGTGCACGTCTGCCTCCGGTGGCACTGTGGCCTCCGCTGTTGTTGTCCCCCCTCCATGCTGTCCCTTGTGTCTGTTGCAGGGGATGTGCTCCAGTGTCTGTCACTTGTGCTCCGGCCACATGCTGGTGGCATACAGCTTCATGGTGCCTTCGCAGGGTGGCTGGCACACTTGTGCCATGTAGGGGTGCTGGTTGTGTGTACACAGCAGCCGTGGCCACATGCCAGTGGCTTGGTTGACCCGCTACTGTGTCCCTGTGTTGGTGTGCCCTTGGGTATGAGTGGGTGTTTGTCCATGCACTGTGTTGCATCCTGTGTGGCACATGCTTCCTTGCAATACTATGTGTGTCTGTGCTGGCTGTTGTGGCCAGTGCTGAGATGGGATGTGTCTTGGGAGGGTGTGCAGGTTGCTGTACCACTGGTGGTGGGATCCGGGGCATGCCCTGTCTCATGTGGGGTACCTCGTGTGGTGACGCTTGGTTGGTCTCTCAGCTGTACCTCGGTGGGGGACGTGCAGGGTGGTACTGTGTATGCTGTTATTGCATCGCTGTCTGCTGCCGCCCTCTACAGGGTGCACATGGTGGGGCTGCCTTGCATGGCTACATGGTGCACAGGGTTGCATTGTCACAGTGGGGGTGGTGGCATGCATGGGGTGTCCTGCACTGTTGGGCGCTACTCCTGGGAAGGGTGTACGGTGATTGTGGTGCAGGGTGTGCTTTGCATTGGTGGGATGGTGTGGCATGGGGTGGTTGGTCCTCCTCGTGTGCCAGTCACAGCTTGCCAGGGGGTGTGCTGGGGCACCATGCTCTGGCTGTGGGTTGGTTGCTGGTATCCATGGGGCAGTGGTTATTCCATCTCTCCTCCAGTTGTGCAGTGCATGGGGTGTGGGGGATGATGTCTGTTCTACTGTGTGCTCCTCTGCCCATCTGTGGCATTGGTGGTGGGCCCCTGCATCCCTGGTTGTGCTGTTGCATTGCTGCCCTGCTCCACGGGGCGTCCCTAGTTGCTCTATGGTGTATCTGGACTGCTTCACCGAGCATCCCTTGTTGCACTATGGCGCATCAGAAATGCGCAACTGCACATCCCTGGTTGCGCTATGCACAGGTGGTGTGTTATTCAGTCATGTGCTGTAGGCGCATCTTGGCCTGCGCAGTTTTTGAATATCGCGCTTCTTGCGCATGGGCGCAGTAGACTTGTGCTTGCTCCTGGTGGTGTGCACTTTTTGGGTGCAGTTTGAATATCTGGGCCGGTGTCTGTAAATGATTACTGCGTGCTTACGTTTTCATTTCTTATCATTCAGAAATGTATTAATGTGGATGTAGCATGGATTACAGTAGGTATTCAGATGAGCGATGAGTTGACTTTGAAAACTAGGGAATTTGAAGCATTTTGACTTCCAAAATTTGGTGTCTGGAATTATTTTGACTTCCAAAAAATTGACAGCTGGAGTATTTTGACTCCAGTGAAACTGAAATGACTTCCAAATTTCAGCCCATGGAAGTATTTGACTTCCACCCAAAAAAATTTATCTGAAGGCCTGCCTACTCCTGCTCTGAAATGTGAGACCTACTCCTTGCTGTTTTTCTGCCCTTTTTTGGCACTTACTGCTCTCTGTATTCTGGTGCTGACCTGCTCCTCCTTCCCTCCCAAATCCTATTATTAAAACTTGTATTGATTTCTAAATTGTTTGGTTGCAGATTTCAACTTGTACTTTCACTACCTCTAGTACTAGTAGTTATTGTTTCTGTCTTCTTGGTTTTGTACAATTTGCTTACTCTTAGTCTGTAGTCATTGCTATGTTTTGTTCTAAGTTCATATTTGTTGTTGCAAACAATGTCTCACTTGTCTGTACTTTGTTCTCCTGTTTTGTATCCTCCTTGAATCATGCCAAATATAGGCAATATTATGTACTGTTGTGTCTTATGTACTTACCCGATAAACGGATAATAAATAGATTAAATAAACAAAATTTCAGGTACTCTCTTCCCTTGTGTTTTAGACATGCCTGAGACACATCCTCTCTCAAAATGAACTTATGACTCTCCTAACCTACCCCTTGCCAGTAACTTACTTCTGTAACTGCCAAGTGACCTAGTAATAGATCCTACTCCACCATCTCACCATCTCTGTTTCTACATATTAGATCATAACCTTTGAGAAAGCAAACTGAGTCAGAGACAGATGGTTTCAACTATGTTTTTGGAAATCCTGTTATGCCTGGATTATATAAGGTAGAGTAAGCCAGGATTCAAATTCAAAGAGCTTTGATAAAATACTGTATATGTTTAGATTTATTATTTTCAGACATTTTGTGCCATTCAGATTTTTTTTTCTCTCTCATTTTTCTTCCATGGAACAGGCAGGGAATTTTCTCCTTCTCAGTGCCCGTACCTCGCACCTGGCATCCCCCCAGGTAGCTCAGACTGGGGAGGCCTACCACTTTCCCCCTGCAGCAGGGCTTTCCAAAGGGAGAGACTGAGATCAACCAGAGTCCCCAAAGGAGGCTAGACCCTGTGGTGTCATTCAGTTGGAGGTTAATCGGCATCGCAGTGGCATTGGTCCAGAGGGTTTTCCCTTCGGGGTCCCTGGAGGCATGTACATGAAATTACATCAGCATGGGCCGGGCGTGCTCCCCCACCTGACCTACAGACATTTGCTGATGCCTTCCCACTGAACAGTGGCCCTGGCTGTTGTGTACCCAGCCTCCACTGGAGGTTGCTGGATTGCCGGGAAGTCACAGCCTTCCCCCTGGCGGAGGAGAGCTGTCCTTGGAGTGCTCATTGTAACTTCCCCTGGCCAACTCTCTGATGCACTGTGTTCTTTCCCAAACATGGGTTGTTAGCACGGCAGATGGTAGTGTTACCACTGCACTGGTGAGCCAGCCTTATGTGCCATATAGATTGCATTATCCTTAGCAACAGTAATATTTCCAAGCCCTTGGCTGAGCTCACCAGCTTTAAGCTGAAGTGAAAAAAAATTTCTATTTAACTAGGTCTACCTCAGCATAAAAAAATGTTCCCAACTAAATTGCTAATGGGGTCATACAAAACAGAGTCCATATAGTGAGCATGTGCTGCTTCCTAATTAGAACATTGGACTATGAATGGAATGTCCTAAATTCAACCACAGATAAAGCCTTTGAGAATCTAAAGTATTTTAAGTTGACTTCATATTAAGCATTATTAGGATATTTGATATGAATACCCATGTCAAGAAAGTACAGTTTGAGTACTAGTATGAACACAGCAGGAAAATTCCAGCTGTAGAGCAGTTCATGGTTAGTGAATTAACTTCCAAAATGAAAAGAAGTAAACGCAAGAGTTAAGTAATTATGCTAATATGTTAATTAAACTGATAGATGATACTAAGTTTTCATATCACAAATTTGAAATATTAGGAGATGGCACCACATAAGCCAAGCCAGCAGACTTATCCAAAAATAAAGTTACTGTAACAGACTGACTAGGCTGATTTGCAGAAGGAAAAAAAAAAAAAACAGGTTGGCAGATAAACATTGAATACTGTAAGCTCAGCAATATGAGGCAGCACTTGCAGGAAATACAGCTGGAGAATACCATATATTTAAATGGGTACACAATCAAGTCGAATCCCCTGGCATATAAGCACCTCCACTTTGGTGACTCCAGTCAAGGACTCCAACTTCTGCTGGGCCACTCATTCTGGGTCAGCATAGATGGTATTTTAAGTAGTTATTACAGTAAGTATATAAATAAAATCCTATTTATAAAATGCCCTATCCCAGAAGCTCAGGACACTGTACATAAAACCATAAAATTGAATACACAAATACACAATTAAGCAGCAGTTAGAAAATTTATACACTATAGTAAAATGACCAGCTATTAAACACATTTTTTTTCAGATCCCATAGGAAAAATTTATAGTGTATGGTAGAACGTGATTGAGTATGAAATTCAGTTACTTGAATCAGCTTGTTGTGCTGCAGTAGTGACGTCAAATTGTTGTTGTGTAGCACTCGCTACGTCACTGCTGCAGCAGGACAGCTTAGAACGTCTTTGCACATGTGCGATGAAGCAACTACGGTGGTGAGAACTGGCCAGAAAGTGAGTGGCACTGGAAAGAACTTGCCACAGTAAGGCACATTTAGGTACTGGGGGGATGTTTCGTACACAGGATCAGAATAATGGCTAGATTGGCTGCCCATACACTATAAAAGATTGTGTAAGAATAACCACACACAAACAAGGCTGCCTTTCGATCTCAAGGTTTCCATGATAAAGAGACCTCTTGAGCTGCACTCTCGAGATCTCGTGTTACCATGGAAACCTCTCAATCAAAAAACAGCCTTGTCATGTACGACTGCTCATACACTGTCCTCTCAGTTTTTAACTTAAGGCCTTCTTAAAGTCCTCCATGGAGGAGTTGTTATAAACATAGGGTGGTAAGGAGTTCCAAAACTGGGGAGTCACCACAGCAAAGGTCTTTCTCCCTTAGTACAATTTTTAGGGCAGTTCTTGCCACATGGTGCAGTCTAATTGGTCACAGCCAGTCATGATCATCAGGAGTACTGAACAATGAACAATGTGAGTCCTGACTCTGCTGGCTGGCAATAGAAGGCTTCTTCCCTGTTCCCCTTGATAGGCTCCATATAGCTTAGGATCCCCTGCTGCTCCAAAACTGAACTCCTAACTGGACATGGAGGCCCAATATGGGTGGCAAGGTCTGGAGGTGGTTTCTGTTCCATGGTGCAGCCAAATTGGCTGCCACTAGTCCTGGCAGTCCCAAGTGCCACTAGGAATGAAATGCGATCAACGTGAGTACCAGCTGTACCTCTTACTACTTCATAGATAAACTAGTCCTTCTTGAGGCTCCTGAACATAAGTCATAAAACAAAACCAGAAATAATAAGTGTATCCCTTCATCACTCACAAATTTTAAATCACACTTCTTACAAGTGTCCTTGTTTTCTAGGGGGGATACCGGTGCATGGCTCACATTAGTAATCATAAAGAATTCTGTACACTCCCACACAAATGGCAGTCCATTCAAATGTAATGACTCACTCACTGTTTTTGCTCTTAATTTTTATGGCTGCATAGTGAGAGCTACGCTGACGTCTTGCTGATGTATAACAGAGAAGGGGGCTCGGGGGCATGGCTGTGGTTGGATACTGAAAGCAGTACAGCTGGTTCTTTCCAACAAGTGCAGTAGAAGCATATCTCTCTGCATGTTCGCCATTCAGTAGAGGTCTTTCTCTCTCTTCTCTTCTCTTCTCTTCTCTTCTCTTCTCTTCTCTTCTCTTCTCTTCTCTTCTCTTCTCTTCTCTTCTCTTCTCTTCTCTTCTCTCTCTTTCTCTCTCTCTCTCTCTCTCTCTCCCCACCATATTATTTGTTTGCTCTTGACCCCCCTGCCTGCTTAGGAGCACTCCAGCCTGTGTGCAACTAAAGCTTGTAATCTTTTCTTTTTGTGAGAAAATATATGTTTCTCTCAAGATACATGTTCAGCTCTTTTGAACTCCTTTTCTTAGTTTTTAATGTATTTCAAATTACTGGCAAGTCTGATTCAGGTGAGAAGAAAAATACAAAACATTTTAAGCAATATTGCTGACTTAGGGTGTGTGTCATTAACAGGATATCAAATCACGCCTCAGGTGGTTGGGCACAAGGCCGTAGGGCAGAGTGCATCCAATACCTGAGGTGTGATGTTATCCCAAACGACACACACCCTGGAGGGCATTATTGTTATTATATAATGGCTTGTTGCTATACATAAAATAAAAAAATAGTTTTAAAGAATGTTTTAATTAGAGTGGAAAAATATTTTTGTTTCTTAAGAGGAGATGCAAAAAAAAGAGATCAAGCTCATCTGCCATAAGCTCAACTGCATTGGTTCACAGTGAGGCTGAGACTAGACTCGTGATGTTGTGCTGGGATAACATCATGGGTCCAGTCCCAGACTGACCAATCAGAGACCAGAAATGTTTTTGCCATTGTATAATGCAAAACAATGCCCAGCTACCAATGCATTCCCCCATCCCAAATTTCAGCAAATGTTGAAAACAGTGATGCTGTACTCATGTTCCCTTATTTAAGCTCTTTGGAATTTTACCGAGTTGTTCTAGTATTAGTTTTATGAATCAATAAGGTAATGTCATTGCACAGTGATGCAGTGTTGAGGCAGCATAGAGAGTGGAGAAAGCAATACTACAAGATTAGAGAGTAACCTACTGTAAATATGATTGGACTGAATGAACCAGAAAAGCCCAGACACCAGCTGGAACTGCAAACCCACTTCTGACTGTCCCACTGTCTCCATATCAGCTGTCTACCTGTAAAACAGACCCCCATGCATAGCAAGCTATAAAGGAACAGACCAGAAGTGATGGGACCCCTGAGGTGTTACTGCATGGGAGTTTGTCAAGCAGCGGCCTGATGTCAGCAAGATGAGGAGGAGCAACCGGTGGGTGCTGACCATGAGCCACACAGAGCTGCACCTGCAAAAGGTGAGCCCACATTCAAACAATACCAGGAGCCTGGTGCTGGCAGACTACAGTGAAGCTTTCCAAGATGAAACCCGTTCTGCAGAATTTATTTCTGCACCAGAGTTACTGCAGGAAACAAGACAATTTAAATGGGATTGAATCCCTTTTGTCATGCAGGAAACTGTGACATAACACTTCATCCTGCTGGGCTTCAGGGAACAACTTTTGTCACACCTTCTGAGGGGATGGAGAGGAGGTTGTTGTCTACTTTAGCACAGTTTTCTACCCCTGTGCAAGAAAGGCACTGGCTCAGAGACCACCTCTAGGCAAAAAGTCACCAAAATCTTCTATGTGGACTCTTCTCTGAGACTCTAGAAGAAGCAAGAGATTGCTGACAAGTGGACTCAGAAGATCAAAGTGCTATCTACACTGTCTCTCAATGTCCTGAACAGTAAGTGAGGGACATTGCAAAATAATAATTAAACAAATTTTAAATATGCTGCTTTTACAATTACATCAGGAAAATGTCCTCAGCACTAAGGGGCATGCAACTTAATAAGGTACCAAAGTTGCATGAGGCTTGGTTACTTACTATGTACAGGGCTTGTAGTTTGTGTGGGGGTGTAATGATTGAGGAAGTAAATTGAATAGACATTAGTGCTGCTGCTGTCAATGTGAGTGGTAGAGAAAAGTTGATGCAGTAGCGTAGCAGCCAGAGTCAGCATGGCCCACCTGGATACCTGGAAATACCCAGTCCCCCATGTTGGGCTCCTTTCCACCTTCCAGACTGAAAATCCTTGCAATTGTCATCTAATTTCTAATTTAAATGGGGTTTTCTGATTATTGTAAGTAAATAAAAAATGCCAACACAGTGCTACTAGATGAAATTAATTGTTCTGTTGATATGAGTGTGTCACCCTGGGGCCTCTATTGATTTTCCTGATGGGCCCCCAGTATCAACTTTTTAGGTGGGCCTCCTACCCACAAACAGAAAAAGAACACAGTGCAAAAATGAATAAAAAATGTGAGCAGTGTAATTTATTATGGCATAGACACTATGTCATGATAAATTACACCGCTCAGATTTTATGGCTGCATCGAAAGATTTATGCTGATTGCTGACATAAACAGAAAAGGTGACTCTGTGGGGTGCTCATGGCCAGATACAGAACACAACTACAGCTGGCTCCTTATACTGAGTGGAGTTGAAGCATATCATTCTGGGAATCTCTCAGTGTCCTCTCAATTCACTACAGTGTGCTTTCTTCCATTCTCCCCAACACACTATTTTCTTGTAAAATTGATATTTTCTTTGCAAAACCTAAACAAATTTGCCTTGTTTCATTATTTTGTTACCTTGTGCTATACCCATTTTGTATGGTCAATAACATATTCTGGGGGTGCTTTATGCTCTGATAAATGCACGCCTATTATCAGAGAATAAAGCACACCCAGAGTGTGTTACTTCTTACATTTTATTGTTTGGAACTCAAGTGACACTTGCTCTTTGAGACACAGATTTTTTTTTTCTGTTGTACTCTATCCTCCTTAGCGGTAAGCCCACATTCAGTATGGCACCCCAGCCCTGTCTCCCTGATGTTCACTGAGACTTACTGCCAGCATTTCTGCTCCCAGGACTTTCCCATTCAATGGGGAAGGTGGGGGGAAGCTCTCAATCCCCATCATACACAGGATCCAATTTGGGCTGGTGAGCCTGCCTGGTCGGGGGGGCAGGCCTGCAAGTGCCCACCTTCATCTAACCAGCAGTATTTTCCTCCCATGTTTCTTTCCCTGATGCAGCGGAGGACATGAAAGGATACCATTGGCAATACCGCACATGGTCCTGTACATGGCACGCTGGGCATCTGCTCCACCTCTGCCCCTCCATTGCACATCATTGGTGTGCCAGCCCCTAGCCTCTTCTAGGGGCCAGGGTAACACTGACCACTGTTCCCCTCCCTCCCTGGAGGAGGAAGAGAGCTGTACTGGGGAAGCTCAATCCTCCTCCTCCTCCTCACCGGCTGACCCCTGGTGATACACTCGCACTGCCAGGAGGTAAGGCCTTGATGCCTCAGCCCTCCACGCCACTGGACCAGCCCTGAGACCCTAGTTTTGCATGACAAATTAAAATATTAACAACAGATTTCAATGGGTGTCTCATTTTAAATTAAGAGATTACATAGCATTTCAATGGAATTGTTAATATTTTACTCTTTCAGTCCCTCATAGCTCTCTCTTTATGACTTTCTGATCTATGTATGTCACCCACCAGATTAACAGGCCCATGCACTCCCTGGGTCTGAAAGCCCATGGCACTGTGAAACCACCAGCACATTTAGATCACAAAAAGGTGACCCACTAGTTGTGTATGAATGAACTACAGGAAATTAAACTACATATTTTTCCTTTTGCTTGTTACAGCATCTTTTCCTGGCCTGAGAGAGAGGGGAACTGTTACACAGATTCTGAGGAGTTAAGAGTTCCACACTTCATCTGATGGAGCTCAGATATCACCAAATTCAGCAGTCTCTGGAATAAAGTCTTCCAAGTCAGCATCCTCCCTCTCCCATATCATTTCCTTCAGGTTCTAGTCAACATGGCTATGGTCATCTAATGCTCACTTCAGTCAGGCAGTTCTAGCTACCGTTACAAATGTCCTGAACTTACTGACCATTTGAGTTCACACAGCTGGCAATGGGCTACCCTTTGGTTGCAAAAGGCTGGCAATGCACATGTGCTTCCCACCACCATTATGGTCTCATTCATAAAGGTGCCAAGAGCCAAGCAGCTGCAGCAGGCCTGAATCAGGAAATGGGGCAAGATAAAGAGTGAGACAGTAGAGATGCCCAACACTGCAGCACAGTTGATATAGCAGGAGTTCAAGGAGGTGCTCAAGAGTAAGGAGGTTAGATTGTGTGGTCCCATGAGGACACTGGGAGGTTCCATATGGGCAGTCACAGAGAGGGAATGCTGAGTATTCAGCAGAAGGAACCTCAGGCCAGGCTCAATTTCTCTGGCAGAGTGGAGGAAGGGAGACATATAGGAAAGTCTAATGAGATGGGAAAATAGCTGTGGGCTGAGTGAAGGCAGGAGGTTAGTCTCTAGCTGCAACTGGAGTAGTTGGCACAGGGCATAGAATGTGTCTTACGAACATGCAAGTCTGCCAGCAGAAACAGACCACCCGGTCTATCAATGTCTGCCCAAGTGTGCAGTTAGCCCCCTAGATTGCAATTGCCCCAACCTCCTCCCCATCTGTCATTCCCATGACGGCCTCAGCCCCCTCCACCCAGCCCCTCCCTTGTGTTCTGTCCCATGCCCTCTTAAAACTTCCTACTTTCTTACATGCTACCACCTTCTCAAGTAGAGCATTCCATTTAGACACCACCATCTCCATGAAGTAGTGTCTCCTCATTTCCCTCTTTTTTGCAATTAAGTTTATTTATTTTTATTTTTTTATTATTCAATTGACACACACACATCTCAGGAGACTGATCAGAGCCCGACCAGGCCCCATCTATAGAAGGGAGCAGGACCGCAATGGTAAACATAACAATACATTCCAGTACATATAAAAATCCATAGGTGAAAACCATAGGAATACATAGGAGCACCTAACAACACATGTTATAACAAAAAAAAAGAGAAACAGTTAATACAGAAACAGCCTGCATAATTGCACCTCAAAAAACAAACAGACAGTACATGATTCCCTTATTAGCTGTCCGGCACGGGTAAAATAAAATGAAAAGCCTGATCATAGCCATAGCAGGTACAACATGTGTGTGCCTAGTCAGGATCCAGTGACCATATCAACTATATACAGACTGGCAATCTTCACTGACTGAAGGGCAATAAAAAGGAGTAGCCTGGAGTCATGAGAAGAAGGGGGCACCACCTCCACAAAAAGTTAGCAACCTGAGCCAGTAGGACCGGCATGTTGAGGGGTTATTCGAGAGGGAACATTGTGGCAGAATTTAGGTTGCAGGAAAGGTGACCAGCATTTCTCAAAAGAGGATATAGAACCAGCCGCGATGCTGGAGATCCTTTCAAACATGGCCCCCTGGCCTAGTGCCATTAAAAAATCTTGAAATTATGGCGTCATAGAGGAGTCCCAATTAATTAAAATGAGTCGTTTGGCCACCGCCCCAATGGTCGTAACCCATAGGGCCCCAGGATTAGATTTAGGGACATTCAGTTGTGCACATCCAAGAAGCAAAAGGGGTGGATCTGGGTTAGTGTCTGGGAATATTTGCTGGCACATACTCCTAACTGAAGACCAGAAGGGATGAAGCATAGGGCAGTCCCAGAGAACATGAAACAAGTGCGCCCCACCTTTACCACATCTCCAACAGTTATCATTAGGCAGGAGACCCATCTTGTGGAGCTTAGCAGGGTCCCTTTAGTACCTATGACTGGTCTTGTTCATAATAAGACGGGTACGCCCATCCCGACAGGCCTTATATACTCTGAACCAGCTGTGTCTCCACTGCTAGCCCGAGACTGAGACCTGAAGGTCTCTTTCCCATTGCGCTTTGACCCACTGAGTGGGATCAGCGGTAGCATCCCTAAGTGCAGAGTAGAGCAAGCTGGCCATGCCTTTGCACTTCTTCCCCCAGACATCTAATAGGTGAGGTAGGTGCTGCCCCCTTCCCGCTCGTGGAGCACTAAGCAAACGAGTAATAGCATCCCTAATCTGCAGATATCTCCAGAAATGAGATTGAGGGAGACCAAATCTTTCTTTCAGTGACTCAAAAGTATCTAAGGTGATATTATTGGGAAGCAGCAGATCCTGAACCCTAGTGATGCCTTGGGACTCCAAGTATTTCCAGTGGATGGGAGACCTCCCTATCTGAAGGGCTGGGTTGCTCCACAAGGGCATGTATCTCCATGGGGTTGGGTCATGCCCCAGGACTGAGAAAGCTTGTTTCCAATAGAGAATCAAAACCTGCATGGGAGGAGAGAGGACCTGGAATACATTCTTCTTGTTATAGAGCACCACTGCTGGTGAGGGGGCCTGGGCCAGCGACGCCTCTAAATGAAGCCAAGTTGGAGAGGACAGACCAATCTTAGTGAACCATCTGATAGTTTGAGAGGTAATGAAGGCCATATGATATCTTTTAAACCAGGGAAGGCCCCATCTACCTTTACTCCAATGCTGGTGAAGCTTGTGTTTACTAAACCGGGGCAGGGCCCCTTCCCATAGAAAATTCCCCACTAATGCATCCAATTTCTGGAACCATCTTTGGGGGATAGCCACAGGCAGGTGAGCTAATAGATATAGTACCCTTGGGGCAGCCATCATTTTGATGGAGTTAATTTTGCCGGCTAATGACAGCCTTAAGGCTTTCCACCTCCCCATGTCCTGTTTAAGAGACTCTAACAACATCATAAAATTAACAGAGATCATTTTCCCTATATTGAAATGAAGAATAATACCCAACTATTTTATGCCATTAGGGGACCAGCAGAGGCCTCTATTCATGAAGTCAGTCCCAGGGGTCCTGGGATTCAGCGGGAGCACCTCAGTTTAGGAGCGATTAATCTTAAGTCCCGATACTTCGGCAAAGGTAGCCAGAATCTCAAGGATACTGTCAATCACTCCAGCAGAGGCCTCCATAGTAATGAGCAAGTCGTCAGCATATAAAAACGTTTTAAGGATGCTACTACCCACTCGGATCCCAGGAATGTAAGGTGATTCCCTAAGTGCAATGGCCAGTGGTTCAATAGCCAATACAAAAAGGAGAGGGGAAAGGGGGCACCCCTGCCTGGTACCTTTTTGGAGAGGGAAGGATGAGGACATGATCCCATTTGTTAAGACCGAGGCTGTAGGGGAGGAGTATAGCAGTTTTACCCAAGAGATAAAACCAGGGCCAAAACCCATTTTAGAGAGAGTGTGGAACAAAAAGGGCCACTGAACAGAATCGAATACTTTTTCAAAGTCAATTGTTAGGGCTACGGAGGGTTTACCAGATACCGTAGTATGTTGTACCAGTGACAGCAGTGTTCTATGATGGTCTGACCCTAGATGCCCCTTTATAAAACCCACTTGGGAAGGGTGGATCAGATCACTCATAAGATGCTCTAGCCTACTGGCAAGAAGCCTAGCCAGGATTTTAGTGTCCGCATTAATAAGGGATATAAGGCGGTAGCTAGCTGGGAGTAAAGGATCCTTCCCCTTTTTCGGCAGCACTGTAATAGTAGCCTCCCTCAGGGACAGCGGGAGAAAACCCACCTGTAATGAATGACGGAACATCCTAATCAGGTAAGGGGCAAGATTAATTCCCTTTAATTTGTAAAAGTCCACCAGGAGGCTATCCTTACCTGGGACTTTCTGAGAATTCAGGGATGCAATGGCCTGCTCCATCTCTGCCTCAGTAATAGGTGGCTCCAATAGTCTAGCATCAGAAGCCACTAGCCGGGGAATAGGGAGTTCCCCCCAAAATTTTTGAATACTCGGGGGGTCGGGGGGTGGGATACAGAATATAGAGCCTCATAAAACTGAGCCATGATTTTGTTTATCCCCTTATGCGAGTGGGTCGAGGCCCCATGTATATCTTTCAGTGCATGAATAGTACGAGATGCCTGTTGTTGCTTAAGTCAATAAGCCATAAGTTTACTAGCTTCCCCCCCTTCCCAGTAGGAGTGACGCAGCCATCTGAGATTTAATTCTGCCTGTCGGATCAAGTGGGCATTCAAAGAAATCCTGGTGCTATTCAGCTGAGCTAATAGGGACTGTGAAGGAGTTGAAGACTTATATTGGGCCTCCAAAGAAGCTAGCTGCTGTTCTAAAGCCCTTTGGTCAGCTTGACACCGCTTCTGCCTAGGAGAGGCATAAGCAATAATTCTGCCCCGAATGGTGGCCTTAAAGGCCTCCCAAAGCGTTGAATTGTTCACTTCCCCATTATCATTGGACTCCCAGTAATCCTGTACCACAGGCCCCAGCCAGCGAGAAAAATCGGCATCCTCAATTAACAGGGGGTCCAACCACCATGTGGGGGTAGGGGTAGGGTCAGTGCCCAATTGGATCCTGAACTCTATGGGCGCGTGGTCCGAGACAAAAATGGAGTGCATATCAGTGCTGGTAACCATCTCATACAGGCCTGAGGAGAGGAGCCAGAAATCAATCTTGCTAGAAGATCCATAGACCTGGGAGTAGCAGGAGTAATCATAAACCCCTGGGGGCATAGTTCTCCAGACATCCAGCAAAGTATGCTCTGACATTAATGCCTGAACCGCTTTGAGAGCCTGCCTGTGAGTTTCAAGGGTTTTGTTGCTTCTATCCATAGCAAAGTCTAAAACTAAGTTAAAGTCCCCCCCCCATGACTACCAGAGCATTGACACCATTGAAATCGGTAAGGGCCTGGTTCAAAGTGAAAAAGAACTGAGGGCTATCTTGATTGGGGGCGTAGAGGTTAGCAAGAGTCAAAGAACCCTCGGGGGTCTCTAACTCAGCCAGGAGCCATCTACCCTCCTTATCATGTTTATGACGCTTCACTTTCCACCCCAGGTTTTCGTGAAGTGAAATGGAGACTCCCCTCTTATGTCCCTTAGCTACGCTATGGAGCTCCGTGCCAACCCAATCCCGCTTGAGCTTCATAGCCTCACATGAGGACAGTCTTGTCTCTTGGAGAAACACCACCATAGGCTGAAATTTCTTTAAGTGGAGCAAAACTTTTTTGCGCTTAACTGGTGAATTGAGCCCCCTCACATTCCAAGAGATAAATCTAGTCCCCATGCATCCAATAAGCTAACATGGCTAAAGGGAGATACAGGAGGAAGCCCCACCCAAGTGCACTGTGCCCAATAGACCCAGACCCCCTGTCCACTCCTATAGTAGCAGAAGTAGCCCTAGGATTCCAATTGCCATAAAAATACATAAAACAGCATTGTACAACAGTATGTCCATGGGCAACAAGTGTCCTTAACAAGCAAAAAAATAGCTTATTAATAACTGTCCAAAAAACACCCATACCCTGTACCCACCCCCACCCACTACCCGAACCCAAAAACAGTTCCATCACAGACCAGCAACCGCTGAGTGTATCGACCCACCAGAGGCCCAGATACCAGTGGAGGTCACTGGGGGTATTGTAGCCAGAGACTACACTAAACAAAGGACTCTCCAAATCCGAGATCACCCACCCCGACCCCCCAGCATCAATTGAGTCCTCCTACCCACAAGACACTGCTAGATAGATAAAAAAAAAGCACAAAACAAGATGCCCCCAGCTCCCTGCACAGGGGGCCAAGCGGTGAGATAGTCATTACTAACATCGGATAGTCCGCACACAAGATCGGATATTCCACATATGAGGGAGTGCACTCAGCAGTCCAAGTGAGGTCCTTCACAGTCCTGATCCAGAAAACCGAAGAGATACCAGATAGTGAAAAATGACCCCCTTTAACCAAAGTTCAATTGGGGGAAAGAAGGGAACAAGAAAGAGATCAAGGTGGAGCAGCTTAATAGCTGGCTTATACCACCGGGGCATCTTAGGCGGCATATGCCAGTCCAAAGGAAGGGCCGCAGAGAAATGAACTGGGGGAGCTTCAGCCCACGGCCACCTTAACTGGGAGCGCTTCTTCTGTAGATTTACAGTCCTGCTGATTGTTCAGGCTTTGTGGAGTGTCCCCGGAGGGGTCTTGAACCTCTGGCTTAGAAGTGATCCTGAGACCTTTGGACCCAGTGGCCCTGGAGGGAGAAGACCAGGAGGGCAAGAGGGAGGTAGCCAGGGAGCCTTCCGTTGGCAGATCCATCAGCGGCTGAAATTTATTGTTACTCATATCTGGCTTATAAGAGTCCTGAGAGGCAGATGACTCTGAGCTTCCACTGTGGCTCCTTGACCGGAGACGAGGAGCCTTATCGATGTGCAGCCCCTCATGCCTTTGCCATCTCCCATTCCTCCGTTTACCACTACCACCTAAGGGCTTAGATGGAGATGGAGATGGAGATGGAGATGGGTAGTTATGGGTACACTGGGTCAAGCTGTGAATCGGGGGATTATGGCCCAGATCCTGTGGCATTACTTCCATCGGCATAAGCCTATTGCGAGGAGCCAGTGAGCCAGAGGGTTCGCGCAGACAGCCCCAGGACAGTTTGGGGACCTGCTCTGAGAGGAACTGCTCAGCAGCAGTGGGGTTGTCACAGATTCTGGGAGCCCCATTGTAAATGATTTTAAGCGAAGCTGGGTATCGCAGGGAATATTCAAGCCCCAATTCAGAACAGGCTCTGCGGGCAGCTGTGAAGGCCCGACATCTATTTGTAACCTCCTGAGAGTAGTCAGCAAAAATCTGTATTCTATGTCCTTTCCAATGTAACTCCTTTTTGGTACGTGCCAATTTAGTTATCAACTCAAGAATCTTGAAAATGGAGAAATCGAGCCAGAATTGTGCGTGGGCGAGCCCCAGCCTCAGGGCCAGGCGTCAGAGTTCTATGGGTCCTGTCAATTTCAATTGGGGCCTTATCAGGCCAATCCAGCAATGCAGGCAACTCATTTTGTAGGAAACCAATGGCGTCTGTTCCTTCACACCCCTCTGGGAAGCCCACTATCCGCAAATTATTCCAACAACTGTGATTTTCCAGATCCTCCACCCTGCCCCAAAGTAGATGAATAAGGCGCTCCTGTTCCTGGAGCCGAGTACTCACTTTATGTCATCCATCCTCCGCTTCAGCCAATCTATGCTCAGTAATACACAGCCGGTGAGCCAAATCAATAATATCAGTCGCATTCTGCTTAGCCACCACATCCAGTTTGTCCATTCGTTGTAAAATCTTGGAGAACATTTGGCGGATTTCGGGCATATCACCCTGGTGCTGGTTAGTCTGAGTTACTGACTCCATCTAATTGAGCAGTAGGCCTTATTGTTCGAACCCCAGACAATGGAGAGAGATAACCACGAACCAGGTCGGCTGAAAGTGAAAGACCTCAAATCTCACCATACATGAATTAACCGGGCGTAAATACCAAACAAATCACGACGAATTGGGTAGAAGAATTGCGGATAAACAGACGGATTATCAGGGGTTAGGCCGCAATTAAGTTTATTTTAATTTTCAGATGAGAAAAATAGGAGAATAAATATGTGGCATATGATGCAACAATATATATGACATTATAAGATACATAGACCTCAGCCAACATAAAATATAACAATAAAGGAACAAAAATAACTGCTACACAACCCTTCAACCCCCACTCCACCTAACAGTAGGGGAGTGGAGGAAAAAGGAAAAGAAAAAGTAACAAAATAAGAAAAACAACCTCCCTCCCAGCCTCAACCCCCAAGCAAGCACAGCCAAAGTCTGCTAGCCTCTTCTTAAACTAAAATACTGACTGGCTAACCAAGGTCATACTTGCCACCAACACCCTACTGTGAAAGAGCAGTGAAACACCAATAGAGAATGGGAGGATGAGGGGGGAGTGAAAAGGAGAGGAAAAAAGGGAGCAAAACAAAAGACGTCCTTCAGTAGCCAAACTTATCCTTAAGAATTGAAAAGAAAGGACTCCAACATTTCTGAAATTTTCCAGAGGGGAGATTTTAGCTACACTTCTTTCTGCATGCAAAGCAGTAAGAAACTCTGCCCACCATTCATTGTATGAAGGAACCCAGTCTTCTTTCCAGTGTCTGAGTATTAACAGTTTGGTAACCAAGGAAATTATGGTGAACTGCATCTTTTGGGGGGTAGTGGGAATGGAGCATATAACCCCAAAATTCATGTCTCCACTGAGAAATAAGTAACTACATTAAGGTAGTCAGAGACATTCTTTTTGATTACCTTACAGAAGTTTTGTATTTAGGGCTGGTCCACAGCTTGTGGAGTAATGTGGCATTATCGTTTCCACAATCTGGACATTCTGGGAAGGTTAGCCTACCTATCCTAAAAAGATTACTGGAAAAATAGTAAAGGTTGTGAAGGATATTAAATTGTATATTGCTTAACCAGTCTTTTTTGATTAGGGCAAAGTTGTCTGTCCAAATCAGTGACCAAAGGTTGTCTGGAAGGGATTTATCTAAGGCATGACCCCAGTAAGAAGCCACCAGAGAGGTAGTGGTCCAAGGGCAACTAATAAGTTCAAGGTAGAGTTTTGAAATTGGCTTTGTTTTTTTAGCTAGGGCTTGGAGGGAATCTAAAAACAAGCCTATGTTATCTGACCAAGGAGGCTTACCCAAAAATTTACTTATGCAATGATGGACCAGAAACAAGTAAAATGAATGTTTAAGAGGTAAATTAAACTTGTTTTGGAGGTCAGTGATTGAAAGTAGTGAGTATTCCTGAATTAAATCTTTTACTTTAGGAAGCACCTGAGGGGACCATTCATTTAGGCTAATAGCCTTATTAGCTATTTTCAGATTGGGGTTGTTTAGCAGGGGCTGTGTAATATCCCTCTTAGGACTAGAACAAATTAGTGTACATAGTTGCTGGAAGGCTTTTATATCTCATCCAGTTGGTGACTCACGCAGTGTTACTGGGACCTCCGACCACGAGTTGAATAAAATCGCTGCCAGAGAGACCTTATGGCTGTTGGCATATTTGTGGTCCAGCTGTAACCAGTTAACACTCATGGGCATATCAGTACCAGGAGCTAACCAATGCAGAAATCTGCATGCATGAATGGCTAGGTAGTAAAGGAAAAGTCAGAGAGTTGCAGGCCCCCCACATGGACTTAGGACATGTCAGCTTCCCATAAGCTCTTCATGAGGCTTTCCCATTCCATATAAAATCTGAACAAATCCTTTGCAGTGATCAAAAGAAATATTTGGGGAGGTGTATATTAAGATTGTTTAGGGGGTAGAATAGCTTAGGTAGGGTAACCATCTTTATAATGTTGGTTCTGCCACAAAAGGTGAGTGGTAATTTTTTCCACCTTCCCAAATCTTCATTTATAGATTTTAAGAGATGCTCTATATTAAAGTCTTTAAGTTTACCCAGTTTTTTTGAAACTTTCATACCCAGATACAGTAGGTAATCTCTGTGCTTTCCCATTGTAGGCCCATAGCTATTATATGCATTTTATTTACGCAATCTGAAAGAGGGTATACTGAAGTTTTACTCGTTTAGCTTATATCCAGAAAAATCACTAAATTGATCTATAACCTAGAGAGCTACTGGAAGGGAATGTCTACCATCTGAGAAATGCAAGAGTAAATCATCTGCAAAGAAGGATAGCTTGAGGTTTAAATCTCCGACTGGGATCCCCTTAATGCCCTGGTCATGGTTGAGAGATCTTGCTAAGGGTTCAAAGTACAAGTTAAACAAATAGGGAGACAAGGGGCAACTTTGTCTTTTACCACTACATAGAAGGAAGGGGTTGGACAGGTGGTTAGTGCATATTAATCATGCTGAAGGGCAGTGGTAAAGAACTTGGATACGCTTTATAAAGCTCTCAGGCATGCCACACTGAGATAAGGCAGCAAATAGGTAAGGCCAAGCCACTCTACCGAATCTCCTCATCTCCCTCCTAAATCTTTTGCCCTCCAGTCTTAACCCGTGCTCCTTCATGTCCCTACCCCTCCTCAGTTTAAGCACCCCTTTAGTGCTAGCTTTGTTTATCCCCCTCAAATACTCAAACGTTTCAATCATATGCCCCCATCCCATCTCTCCTCCAGCATGTACATATTCAGCTCATTCAGCCTGTCCTCGTAGGCCTTGCCCTCCACCCCTTGTAGCATTTTGGTTGCCCTCCATTGCACACCTTCCAGTAAATTAATATCCCTCTTCAGATGTAGCCTGACCAAAGATCTATAGAGGGGCAGGATCATCTCCCTATGCCTGGATGACAAACACCTTGCGATACAGCCCAGCATTCTGTTCACCTTAGCTGCTGCTCTCCTGTACTGGAAGAATTGTTCATCCTCACTGTTATCAACACCCCTAGGTCCTTCTCTTCCTCAGTGATCCCCAGCCTCACCCCTTCCAACCAATAGTCCCTCCTTGGGTTCTTTGCCCTGAAGTGCATAACCTTGCACTTTTTCACATTGAATCCCAGCTGCCATTTCTCCGATCATACTTCCAGTTCAGTTAGGTCTCCTTGTAGTTGTTTCCATCCATCCTCTTCGTCCACCACTGCCTCCATTTTGGTATCATCTGTGAACAGACTAACCCTGCTCCCAACTTGATGTCCAGTATCTGAGATAAAGTGCCCAAACAGCACCAGGCCCAGCACCGAGCCTTGTGGCACACCGCTCATCACCGGTGTAGGTGTTGGGAGCTCCCCCCTTCCACTACCACCCATTGCAACCTCCCCTGCAGCCAGTTCCTTATCTAGTTTGACAGCTTTGTCCCCACCCCTGCAGCAGTCAGCTTCCCTTCCAACCTCCCATGAGGCACTAAATCGAAGGCTTTGCTGAAGTCCAAGTACAGGACATCTACAGCAGGATCCATATCCAGTTCTCTTGTTACCCAGTCATAATATTCTATTAGATTGGTCTGACAAGACCTCCGCAAGATGAACCTGTACTGCTGCCATCCTGGAGGTCATTACCCTT
Organism: Neoceratodus forsteri; assembly: GCA_016271365.2. Taxonomy (NCBI): domain Eukaryota; kingdom Metazoa; phylum Chordata; order Ceratodontiformes; family Ceratodontidae; genus Neoceratodus; species Neoceratodus forsteri. Next base: position 740,896,386 of record CM028133.1, on the reverse strand, counting down.
GAGGAATGACACCAGCTTCTCCTTCAGTATCGTCTCCATAAGTTCACCTGCTATGGATGTAAGGTTGACAGGCCGATAATTTCCTGGCTCATCCCTAGGGCCACTCTTGTGTATGGGTACCATGTGAGCTACTCTCCAGTCCTGAGGCACCCATCCTGTGTCCAGGGAATTGCTGAACAGGTCCACCAGCAGCTTGGCCAACACCTCTGCCATCTATCTCAGCACCCTGGGGTGGATGCCAACAGGACCTGGTGCCTTGTGCACCCTTCATGCCCTCAGATCTTCTTGTACTCTACTCTCCTTGATCATTCTGTCCATCATCTCCTCCCTCCCACCCCCACCCTCCCAGTCCATGGTGGTAGTGGATCATCCTCCTTTTGAAAATGGAGAAATGTATTCATTTAGCACTTCCACTTGTTCCTCTCACTCTTCCACCCACTCTCCTCCCCGCTTTATCTTCACTACATGGTCTCTGCACTTCCTCTTTTCCCTGACATATCTAAAACAGTCCTTCTCCCCTCTCTTGATGCCCTCTGATATCCTTAGCTCCCTGGAGGCCTTGGCTACTCTCACTTGCTTGGTCACATCCTTGGACTAACTAACACAAGTCTCCCTGTCCTCTTCCTTCCTCATTCTCCTGAACTTCTGGTATGTAGCTCTTTTTGCCCTTACCCCCTCCAACACTTCTCTGTTCAGCCAACATGGTTTTCTGGCTCTGCACTTCTTACTCAACCCCCCACCTCTCCCACTGAGCACCCACCACCCCTCACCCACCCCACACCCCTCACTCACCTAGATGCAGTCCAGTGTTGTAGATCCAGTCTCCAACCTGAAACATGCCCTCTTCCTGAAACTGTGACTGCAAACTGAGGAAATAAGGACAGTCTGGTTAATGTATTTTTAATGTGTTTTGAACTTTTACTCATAACTTGATCATTTTGTTACTATTTTCACTCCAGATTTTCAACATGGTCTTCATGAGATCCAACCTCATGAACCAAGCAGGTGAAAATGTTCAACTCTGCTCAAAAAAATGATTTTGCAGTTGCTAAGTGAAATCACCTTTTGGGTGGGATTTCAAAATGTTCACCTACTGGGTTAATGAGGAGGCATTATAAGAAGGCCATGTTGCTTGGTCACATGGTACTGGTGCCGGAGAAGGAGTGAAAGTGAAGAGCTCTGTCTCTTCCAAGCTTTAAATCATAATTTTTCACTCCAAATTCACAGTTTGTTATTTAAAACACTTCTGATGTGTAGCCTTACCTTAATGTGACTATGGCTGAAGTTAAAATAGATTTAGCCATCTTAGAACAGCCTGACACTGCAGCTGCACAGTCTTCGGAACAACTTCACGTGCTGGCCTTGGAGCCTAAGAGGCCTCAACGCAGCAATTCACCAGTTACTCCTCCTCTAAACCAGCTGACATCTCTCTCTTCTGAGCAAGTTTTTTAAGAGCTTGCAGAAATTAAATTGGCAGTATGTGCCATCCTGGAGGATCTTAAAACTATTAAACCAGTCCTGTAACAATTAAATCAATGGGTGACAGACACTGAATCAAGGATCTTCTCTGTAGAGGACTGTCAAGATCACATGGAACCTGAGCTAGTCAAAATCAGAAGATCGCTTGCCAAACTAGGTGAAAAAATGGATGACCTTGAAGGTCAAAATAGACGCAACAATCTAATCCTATTGGGACTACCTAAGGGGGAGGAAGGGTCGAGCCCCATCGTATTTATATAGCAGTTCTGTACAAAAGTGGTGGGTCCCTACATCATTCACTGATTACTAAACCTGCCCCAGGAGATCACCCTAGACCCCTAATCTTCAAGCTGCTTAATTTTCTTGATCGGTATCACATCCTACGTGCATATAGGAAACTAAACTCAATTACATGGGCGGGGGCCAAACTACAGATGGTGCAAGATTAAACCCTGAAAACACAGCAAGCCATGTCAGCATACCACCCAATCTAATCTAAACTATAGGCAGCTCATATCCAACATCACCTCCTGCATCCAGCTTGACTCAAAGTGCATATTAAGGATGAAGTCAAGAGATCTGAGTCTGTGGAGCAAGCAGAACGAGGACTGCCAGCACTGTACCCAGATCTTTTTACAAAAAACTGTTGACTTAATGTTGGTACTGACTGTTGTGTATCGGAATTTTTTAATTTTCAGGAGTTCTTTCTTTACAAATGACTATGGTGTTTTGCCAGGAGGCAGTACTCCCTGACTGTGGTGTCTGTGCTTTAGTCGATCATTGCCTGATGTTGATTTTACTCTGATGCTTGGATCAGCTTACTTTGCTGAAGTGGGCTTTTATACCTTTAGAAGTGCATTTTGCACTTTCTTAACAGGAGTCTGGGGTTTCTTGGATATTTCTTTTTTTACCTGTTACATGTTCGTTTCATACTGGTTTCTGATGGCTTGGAGTTCCCAGCTAGTGCATCTTTGCATAGCCTCAGAACCGTCTAGAATTTCACCTGGGAGCCCAGTGCCAAGGATCTTTGAATAACCTGAAGAACTTCTTCATGTAACTGAAAGTTGTATTGCTATTCATTTAACATTTTCAACTGTTTCTTTTGAAATGCTTTACAATTCGAAATTCAAATATATTCACTTTTGTTATGGGATTTAGTTTCATGCCATATAGTTAAGTACACCTGATGGACAATACGTGATTTTTATATTTTCCTTGTCATTGTTACTATTAGATGCCTAGGAATAATGTATATACACTTCTCTGGGCTTTATTATTTGTTTTAATGGTAGTGCTTGATGTTTAACTACAAGAACTTGTTGGAATTTTTGCGGTTTAGAGACTCGGTAGCAAGTCCTGGAATGGTACTGCTTGGTCTCCAGCATTTTATGGCAGCGTCTTTTTCCCTTTATGATAGACTTGCTGTTATTGGATGGGCCCCTTCCTTAGTTAGTGTTTTTATTATTATTGTAGTTAGATGCCCCAAGAGAAGGTATAGGGTGCATTAAGACTCTCAGCCTGATTGTCTATATATTTTGATAAATGCATATTCCTAACCTTTTGAACTATAGACGGTCTGTTTTGTTAATAGAACATTATCGTTTACTGTTTATTGTTATAATCTTCATTTTGTTAAGCAATAATTTATTAGGGATATGCTGTAATTATAGCCATATGGGACCAAGTTTTGCAACAAGGAACAAAAGATTATTTTATTTCTCTTTCACCTAAGCTGCCCTCATTGAGTAATAGTAATTCTGATTAGGGCTGATTTAGGATTTGAGAGTCTATTTACCTTATGATTAGCTATTTCAACTATATTTGTTTCCTATACTGCTCAAGTTTTAAATAACTCTGCCTACGCATTATTAAGTGGGATCATATTGTTACCCAGCTGATCCAGAGAGGGGGATGGGGAGGGAGAGGATTTGGGGAACTCTTTTATTATATAGATATTTTATAACGGATGGGGCAGGGATCCCCTGGGTGTATGTGAGCCTAATGGGAGGTAGTAGGCACTGGCCTGGGACGAGTGGTAGTTTTATCTACCTTTTTATTATAAGTTTATGTTTTTTTCCTTTTTAAATACTCAAGAGTTGTTGTTTCTATTTTGGGTTGGGGGTTATTCTCTCTGTTTGTTCATTGGGCATAATTTGAATGTTTGGACAACTTTCTTTGTGTTCTATTATGGCCACTCACTTGACTGTTATTACATGGAATATAAAGGTAGGGAGGGACAATCAAAAAAATGATGCCGTCCTTGAACACCTACATGCTCTTAATCCCCACATAGTTTTTCCTTCAAGAAACTCACTGAGTTAGTATTCAGTCAGAACTTATGTAAACTTTGGGTGGCACAAGCTTTTGCAGTTGGCAGCAGTCCACAAAAAAGGGGAGTGGCCATCCTTGTGGCGAAGTCTGTACCATTTACCTTACTTACTGATATGAGGAATCTGGATGGAAGATATGTCTTCCTTCATGGCATGATTGGCCATTATGAACTAGTATTAGGGATTGTTTGTGGCGCAAATGTGGATTCTCCACCTTTTTTCACCACCTTGGCCAGCAAACTAACACAGTTTACCTACCTTCCCTTACTTATTGGTAGGGACTGGAACCTGGTGTTCGCAAATGATTTAGACAAGACCTATAAACTTCATGCTGGTCTTTTGCCAGAGCAACAGGCTTTAAGAGAATTTATGGACTCTATGGGTCTTGTGGACCCATGACGGATTTTTCGCCCACACGACTTGGACTATACCTTTTTCTTGATGCACCACAATGATTTTTCAAGACTGGATTATTTTTTAATCAGTCATGCTTGACTTCCTTTATTGTCTGCATGCCAAATTCAGCCTTGTGTTTTATCTGACCACTCTCCAGTGTTACTAATGATAGATTCTCCCCACATAAAATCCCAGGCTTACACATGGTTGCTGAATAACTTATTGTTGAAAAATGTGAATATTACAGCGTTTTCAAACTTTTTTAGTTCTATCTATTCAGGAAAATTCCTCTCCTTCACACTGACTGGAAGTTTTTTGTGGAGCTCTCAAAGCGATCTGGAGAGGAGAGCTTATTGAAATAGCCATGGTTCACAAGAAAAAACTCCAATCCCAATGTGATGCCTGGCTTACTAAGATTAGATCTCTGGAAAAACTTTAGTTCCCACCACTCCGGATGAAGTCCGTATCGAGCTGTCCCAACTCCACTCTAAATATTTGACCTAATTGCTAGACAAAGTAGATAAAGCTGCTGCAACAATTAAAGCCACATTTGTCAGATTGGGAAATAAAGCAGGGAAGCTTCTGGCCCTCTGACTAAAACAAAGAGGCATCTCAATGGATTTCTTCCCTGTCTTGATCCTTAGTCAGGTGCAACCACTTGTGACCCACACGTGACGATGGTACTTTTTTGAGACTATTATTCTGACTTATACTCTGCTCCCACTACTGACTTTCAGGCCTCCAAAATGCAAACAGACTTTTCTAGACTGAGCAAATTTACCGTGTTTGCCCTTACAGAAGCAACAATTGCTACTAGACACTATATCAAAGCTAGAAATTAAGGAAGCCATTATTTCCTTTTCATCTGACAAAGCTCCAGGCCCTAATGGCTTTTCTCCTCTTTTTTTATAAAACATTTATAGAAGATCTGTACCCCTGTTATTACAGTTGTTTCATTTTTTTTTAACCTCAACCCCTAAGGAGTCTTCACACTTTGAAGCTAGAATTGTACTTTTACCCAAGCCTGAGAGGTACGCCACAAAGGTAGAAAATTACAGACCCATATCGTTATTAAATTTAGACATTAAAATTTATGATAAGATTTTGGCAACACAGCTCACTTAAGTTTGGGTGTCCCTCTTGGGTCCAGAGCAATAAGGATTTGTGGCTGGTCACACATCCAGTGACCACTTTTGGAAGCTATTTCACATTATCACTGCATCTGGGGAGACAGGTAATGATTCATTGTTGGTCTCCCTGAATGCAGAGAAAGTTTTTGACTGGATAGACTGGTCTTATTTATTTAATGTCTTGTCAAAATACGAGCTTCCTGAAGAATTTATTCATAGAATACATGTCTTGTATATTAAACCGTCAGCCTGTTTCCTCTGCAATAATGTGATATCTGACACATTTATTCACTCAAGATGGGCACGGCAAGACTGCCCCCTCTCCTCATATTTATTTAATCTTTATACAGAACCACTGACCTGTAGCATTAACCTTGATGACAATATCAAGAGCACTAAAACTGGACAATATGATCTGAAACTCTCTACCTTCACAGATGATGTGCTCCTACATATTTTGAATTGGAGGCAATCCCTCCTGGCTGCCATGCAGATTATTGCCAACTTTATCACCTTTTTTGGATACAAATTGAATTTAAATAAAACAGTAATACATCCTTTATCTCCCCACTCATTTAAATCAGATTTTGAGAGTTTGGGCCTTAAGTGGAAGCCTGAAGCATTATCGTATTTGAGCATCCACATTTCCAGAGTGTTAAATCAGTTAAGAGCTCTCAAGTTGGAACCTCTCCTCCAGCAAATTGCCTCACACCTCAATCACTGGGAGCATCTTCTGCTGATGCTCTGGGGAAGAGCTTCCACACTTAAAATGAATGTTAAGCCATGTTTAATTTATCCCCTTAGTGCTTTAAACACATTCATTCCTAAAAGCTGATTTCTCAAACTGCATGCCTTATGTTCTGCTTTTCTCTGGCTCCTTAAATCCCCTAGAAGGGCTTATTCTAAATTATATAGACCGCGCAATATGGGGGGCCTGCAATTACCAGATTTTTATCTCTATTATCTTTAAATATTTCCAGTGGTACAACTTGGGACTCCAACCCTTCTTCTCCCCCTATATGGCTCCTTTTAGAACAGACCCTGGTTGCCATGTTTCGGATATCTTTGTCCTCTTTACTCTTTGTCCCCCTATTCTTGACTACCAACCAACTTAAACCAATCTCCTGTTGGTTGGTCAGTGAGAACTCAACTGTGTACATTATTCAAATACTCTTATTTTAAGGATTTAGGTCAGCCTCTGTTCCACAATCCTAACCTTACAATGTAAGACTCGCCAATAATGTGGGACCCTCGGAAGAGGCTATGGATTAAATCCCTTGCTGACTTTATCCAGGGGAACCAAATTATAACCTTTTCTGAATTCTAAGAGTATTACCCTTGTTCAGTTACATTTCAGTTCAAATTCATACAATTATGTCACTGTTTGAAATCCTATCTGGGACCACCTCCATGGTCAGATGATGCTAGTACACAGTTTTTGAGTTGGGCCTCCATGTATGTAAAACCCAAGGTGATTTCTAGGCTTTATCAGTAATTGTGGAAACAGATCTGGAACAAATACAGACCAGAATCCTTCTATTTGAAGCAGGCCTTGCAGTTAAACTATTCCACAGTCCAGTGGCGCTCTATTTGGACTGATTTTTATCATATGGTTAAACAGAACAGATTTAGACTCCTGCATTTTATTACTTTATACAACCTTTATTACTCTCCCTTCAAACTATACAAATTGAGCAAATTAGATTCTTCTAAAAGTGAGTTTTGTGGTTACAGTGAGAGTACTTGTTCCATAAGTAATGGTCCTGTTCTCATGCAGTTGCTAACTGGGAACTTGTGCATAAGGCCCTGCTTCCATTTTTTTGGGACATCTGCCTATTTTACCAAACCTGTATGTCTCATAGGTGACTATTATACTATCAATAGATCTTGAGACACGGTATATATGGCCTTGATCTCATTTATTACCAAACTTTTACTGCTGAGACATTGGTGAGGTGACTGGACATCTACATATTCTGATTGGCTACATGAGTTTCTTATGGCCTATAATGCTGAACGTGCAGTCACCATGTCAAACCACACATGGCATAAGTTCCAAACCTATTGGCTGGCCCAACATTCCTTTTTCACAACCCCTCCAACCTGCCCTCCTGTTTTTTCTCTAATTAGGGCCTGAGGCTGGTGAGGAATAACAGAATTGCCTTAGTTGTCCTGGACCTCATTCTCTTTCTTTGTCCAACCCCTGCTTTAGGATGAAGGCTTTTTATATTGCATAAGCCCTATCCACCTTATTATTTTTAGATTGGACACAGAGACATTGGTTGTGGGTAGGGTATAGGGAGGGATGGGGAGTGGGTTGCTGTGGTTGCTGTATGTTGCATTGTTATATTATTGTTTATGACTGATTTTGTATGGTTTTGTATGTTTTTGTAATTATTGGAATTACATATTAAAATAAAGTTAATAAAAAAAAGAAGGCTATGTTGAAAATTTGGGGTCATAATATTAAAAACATCAAAGTTATGAATGTGCATTTAAATTGCTAATGTAGTATTCCTGTAACTCTGGTGCTATTTCTGCCACTGTTGTAAGCTAATCCTGCACTGACTGTTCATCAGCTGTATAGGACATCCTATTTCATGTAAATATTGTACAGTATTTTCTTTCATTGTCATGTATCACTCTGTTGTAACCCTCTGGGTCGTGCCTGAAAATAGGCATTTCTATGTCTTGTGCACCCTACCCAGTTATCAAAAACAAATAAATAAATTGTTCAAAGCTCACTCATAATTTTAGTAATACTTAATATTTTGACCCACATTTTCAACATAGCCATTTTTTAACACTACCTCATGAACATGACAAGTGTTGTTTCTCAAATTCTGGCCAAAATGTATTTTCATACATGTGGGTTGAAATGACACTTTGCATGGGATTTGAGCATTTTCATTGTGGGTTCATGAGGTATGGTGAAAAGAAGACTGTTGAAACTTTGTCATTGAAATCTCAAAAAAACAACAAAGATGTGAAACAACATTGAAATTATTCAGCATTTATTCATAGCTTTACAATTTTTCCAGATTTAGACCCCATATTTTCAATAAAGCCTTTTTTTAACCCATTTTATGAACAAGGCAGGTACAGGTCATCTAATCCACTGCAAAACATGTTTTTACAGTCTCTCCACAAAATCACCTTTCAGATGGGATTTGAAAAAATTCCACTAGTCTTGATCATAAGGTGGGGTAATAAAAATACTATTGTGTGTGTGTGTGTGTGCATGCATAACTATTCATCGCAATCCAATCTACACATTAATTCTGTTGCCATAGTAATGCATTAGCAGACATTTTGGCTCTGACCAGAGTTTGTTTTCAAAGTGGTTTGCTCATTAATCAGATTTCAGCTGAGATTTGAGTTAAACCCAAACATGGAGGGAGGACTTCTGGACAATATCTCTTTCTACCACATGAATAAGTTGTTGTTTCATGAGTCTCTTGAGTCTATGTGTCTGATTTTCAAAAGGGCTAGATCGACACAAGGGACTTGCGACAAACAAGAATGATTCAAATAACGTTTTACATCCAAAGATGCGTCAAGCATGTGTCGTAGGGTGTGGGTGTAGACAACTTAACACAGGTAGAGACCAAAGGTAGGTTGTGACACACAAGAACGCCTTGAGTGCCTTTTATTATAATGATCCAAATAAAAGTTCAAATAATATAACCAAGGAGGAAATAAAACACTGAAAAACTGGATACAAATCAAATCCTAGCTCACCAAGAGCTTACAGTTACTTTTCAAGGTGTAACATAGAGTGGAAGTAGTTTTAGTCTAACTTTCCACTATCTTCTATGGTTCTGGAACAGAGTTTCACCTACTCCCTTCCACTGCTATCTAACATCTGTGTCTACCTTTCTCTCTTTATAGGAATTCACAGGGCATAATTAATCATGGTCACTGTAGTCCACCCCCTAATTAAATAATTACATTTTATTTCTACACTAATACACAAAAATGGGGGACTACAGTTATAACAAGTTGATATTCTATTTTACAATTTTGATGTCTTAGTTACTACAGTCTTCAAAGCAGGTTAAAAACACATATTCAATAGTTCGAAACCTTAATTACCTAAATTAGCTAATAACTCTGCCCACATTGTGATGTCACTCAGTTCTAGCCCTCTACAAATGTGCTTCATTCTGGGCTGCCAGACCCTTTAGGAGCACTTCAGTCAAGACAACAACCAGGTAATCTGTAGGGGTTCTTCTTTAAATACTGCCTAGTACATTTGTTTAATGTGTCCTTATGTTTTCTTCATGCATGGGATAAAACTCAAACAAAAGATAACTCACAAGTCTGATAAACAGACAGACTAAACCCTTTTATTTAGTGGGACATGCTGCTTTCCCTTTTGCAGCTGAACTAGTTTGCACAACTCACATCTGACAAGGAAGACCCCTTGTATGTTAAAACCCCTGACCAGCCTTCTCAAAGCCCCACAGCTTCTCTCCTAAAGCTGTACCTGTAACGGCGCTAGCGCTAGCTTTCTTAAGGAGGGACTTAATTCAGTAATCTCAACAGGGGAAAAAAAGGCTAATTTTTATTATTCATTCTGTTAAACAATGCAACAAACGCCATAATAAACTTTGGGCGTTTTGTGCATTTTTCTTTATTTGAAGTTGGGAATTCTCGAGACAGGTAGAACGAATAAAGGGGGGTTAGAGAATACACTATAATGGGCGGCCACTCCATTATAGTGTGAAAAAGATAGAGGATACTGCTGCAGCAGAATTTTATAGAAGGAGAGGCAGATGGGGGGAGGGACAGAAACAAGAGGGCAAAAGACTAGAAGTCTGTCTCATGGATTTCTAAGTCCAAATCTGGGGCAATACTGCCACACACTCCCATGCTTAAGTGATAACCTATCTAGGTTATCAAGACAACCTACCCCTTTACACTTGGGTAGGATGGAGCTCCGGCCCTCCCTCACCATAGAGCTCCACCCCAGGGTCCCTTAAATACTTCTATTATTATAGGAATGAACAATTCAACCTAATTCATTCTAACACTACCCTGGGGTGTCTATACCAATATCATTCTCTCTATTCGAAATAGAGTTATGACCTTGAAATAATATTTTAACATTCTATATATTATCTCATTTGTCGGGATAAATAATCAGCATTTGCATGCGAGGTACCAGCTCGATGTTGCACAGTAAATGTAAAAGGCTGTAATGACAGGTACCACCTCATGATTCTGTTGTTTTTATCTTTCATCTGGGACAAAAAGCAAAGGGGATTATGGTCTGTTACTAGGGTAAAAGGGGCTCCCCATAAATAAAATCGTAATGATTCAATTGCCCATTTTGCTGCTAGACATTCTAGTTCAACCGTACTATATTTCCTCTCTCTATCATGTAGCTTTCGGGAGATATATACTATAGGGTGTTTTTCTCCATTTATAGTCTGACTAAGTACGGCTCCCAGACCCGTCCCAGAGGCGTCTGTGTGGACTTCAAATAGGTAATCAAAATCAGGGCTCCTTAACACAGGGGAAGAGCACAGTGCTGCTTTTATGGTATTAAAGGCTTGTTCAAATTCTTGTGACCATTGTATTTTATTCCTATATTTCTTTTTTGTCAGATCAGTTAGCGGGGCAGCAATTGTAGAGAAATTGGGGATAAAATGCCTGTAATACCTGGCAAGTCCTAAAAATGAACGGATTTGTTTCTTTGTGGTTGGTCTGGCACTGTTAGCAACTGCTTCTACCTTATCCATTTGTGGTTTAATGAGCCCATTACCAAGTACAAATCCCAAATATTTGGACTCATTCATAGCCAATGCACATTTACTTGGATTAATGGTCATACCTGCCATTTTGATTGCATTTATTATGTCTCAGAGATGTGTCAAATGGGAATCCCAGTCTTTACTGAATACGACCACATCATCCAAGTATGCAGCACAAAATGTAGTGTATGGTGTTAATATTTGATCCATATACCGCTGGAAAGTGGCTGGTGTGCCATGGAGCCCAAATGGCATAGTACAGAACTGGAAAAGGCCTGTAGGGGTACTGAAAGCTGTTTTTTCTTTATCTGCACTAGCCAAAGGGATCTGAAAATATCCTTTGGTAAGATCTAACGTGGATATGTATCTAGCATTTCCAATTTTATCTATAATATCATCTATTCGTGGCATAGGGTACGCATCGAATTGTGCAACTTGGTTAAGGTTTCTAAAGTTGAGGCACAACCTAATACCTCCTTCCTTCTTTGGCACTATCACAACTGGAGAACCCCATGCACTTTTTGAGGGTTCAATGATTCCTAAGGCTAGCAGTTTGTTGATTTCCTCTTGCACCTCTTTTTGAACCCTCTCAGGGAGTCTATAGGGTCTTTTCCTAACTGGGCCTCCATGAGTTTTTATTTGCTGTTCCACATTTTTAGCCTTACCAGGTATGCTTGTAAAGGTTGTGGCAAAGGTTTGAATCAGAGCGTCAAGTTGCTCTCTTTGTTTTTGTTCTAAACTGGGGTTTATAAACATGTCTTGGGGTCCTTTCCTATCCTCCAGTCACCCATAAGTGACTTCAAAATCTGTCTCCCCTTCGTCAGGTATGACCATGAGACTGATGTCATCATTTGTTCTCTCATACCATCTTTTTAACAAATTTACATGATACACCTTTTTTCCAGGTTTAATATCATGGGTAGCTATTTCATAATTAACTGGGCCTGTCTGCCTCAGAACCTGATAGGGGCCCTGCCACTTCATGAGTAACTTGTTACTAGATGAGGGTAACAATAATAATACCTGATCCACACTCTGAAATTGTTTCCTACTTGTACCTTGATCATACAATGATTTCTGTACTTTTTGGGCTTGAACACTGGATTCATGTGCTTTAGTTACATAAGTCACTAACTTCTGCCTCAGTGTTTTCATATACTCAGCAATGCCTTTTTGCTTCATCTCCTTCCCTTCTTCCCAGAATTCTTTTATGACATCTAACGGTCCCTGAGGATTTCTGCCATATAGAAGGGAAGAAGGGGAAGAGCCAGTAGAGGCCTGGGGTACTTCTCGATAGGCAAATAACAAATAGGGTAAATATTTATCCCAGTTTTTCCCTTCCTCATGGACAAATTTCATCAACATCCATTTCAAAGTTTGATTGAAACGTTCTACAAGTCCATCTGTCTGGGGATGATAGGGGGAAGTTCGTACTGCCACAATACCCAACAATCTATAAAGTTCTTTTAATAAAGAAGCATTAAAATTACTCCCCCTGATCTGATAAAATCTCTTTCGGTATACCCACTCTACTAAATAATTTGACTAGTTCTTCTGCTATTTTCTGGGTGGTGACAGTGCGTAAGGGGATGGCCTCAGGATATTTAGTTCCATAATCACAGATGACTAATATGAATCGATTCCTGCTGGAGCTCTTAGTCAAAGGTCCCACTATATCTATTCCTATCCGTTCAAATGGGGTTGTCACTAAAGGGAGTGGTACCAGGGGAACAATCTCTTTTCGTCCTACCTGACTTAGTTTTTGGCACTCACTGCAGCTCTGACAATATTTAGCTATGTCTTCGTGAGTACCTGGCCAATAGAACCTTTGTAAAATCCTCCCCCAAAGTTCTATCCCATCCTGCATGTCCTGCCAATGGGATATTATGGGCTAGAAAAATCAAATTGCATCTATACTGGGTGGGAACTATCAGTTGTTCTACCTGTTCTCCTGTATCTTCTTTAGTACATACCCAATACAATATGTTATGCTGTATGATGATCTTAGGGACACCAGGACCATTTGCTTTATCCACTTGCTGAAACAGAAATTGTAAGGTACAATCCTTAGCCTGTTCTTCAGCTATGCTACTTTTTACAAAAATGGAGATATTAATTCAGGTAACCCCTTTTCCTTTTCAACCCACCTTCTTAGGAGACATCTCTTAGCATTTTTAGACACCCTTATTTTCACTGGTGGATCATACAGTTCATCCTGAAATGGAAATACATCCCCCAGTTGTTGTGGCAGTTTACTCTGAGCTCTAGTGGTTACTGCAGACAGAGTTTCCTTAATTTGTTTTTATGCTTGGAAGTCAGGGTAATCATGGCCAATTAGTATCAGTACTGCTAGATTAGGAACTATCCCTGCAGTCATCTCAGAGCATTTCCCATCTATATTGATACATATCTGCATTGTAGAATAGTGGTGAGAATCACCATGAACACATATGACATGCATATCAGGTCCTTCACTTTTATTACTCCGAGTATCAAGCAATTCAGGCCTTACTAAAGTATTTTTGCTACCTGAATCTATTAATCCTATTATATTTTGATTGCCCAGCTTTACCATAGTAGTAAAATATCCAGCACCTAGCAGAGCCAAATGAGTAGTACCCCCATGTATTTTTGGACAGTATCTGGCTATATGGCCTAGCCCTTGGCAGTTTCTACAAACAATGTCTGCTGGAGAAGAGCGTCTTTTATTATCAGTTTTATTGTCCTTCTTTAAGTCACTTGTGGTTGGAACACTAGTCTTTGTTCCAGAAATAGTTCTTCCTGTTACCATCTCTTGGGGACATGAAGTCCCTTTCCGATATGTCTGGTGGGCTGTTAAAAAGTCCTCAGCCAAGGAAATGGCTTTTTCTGCTGTTTCTGGCTTATGTTCTTTTACCCATATTTGTACCTCATGGGGGAGTATTTGTAAAAATTGTTCAACAATAAAGGCCTTCATAATTGCAGTTACAGACTTTCCTTCTGGTTGTATCCACTTCCAACACAGTTCCCGTAGATGTGTAAATGTCTCTCTAGGATTATCTTGGGGATGGTACTTTAAGGTACGAAACCTTTGCCTATATGTTTCCGAACTAATATCATATCTTTTCAGTATTTCAGTTTTTACCAGGTCATAGTTTTCAGCATCTCTAGATTCCATGTGACTATAAGCCAATTGGGCCCTCCCAGACAAATAGGGGGCCAACCGTACCACCCACTGAGTTTGTGGCCAATTACAAGCCCTAGCCACCATCTCAAACATAGTTAGGTAGGCCTCTATATCATCTGAGTTAGTCATTTTAGTTAGCTTGATGTCTTTGGGGTTGGAGGTACCACTATCCCCACTATTGCCAGTATTAGACCCAATTAATAGTAGCACTTTCACAGTCTCAGCCCACCTGATTTTCTGCTGCCGCAGTTCCCATCTCCTTTTCTGGGCATCTGTTTCCTGCTGTCTCTCCATCCCACTCTGTCGAATCACCAGCCAACGTAATAAACCAGCCAAGTCCTCAGGTGGTTCCTCTCTGAAGGGCATCTTCTGTAGAACCTCTTCAGACTCCTCCTCACTGTATGTTTCCTCCTTTGCCATGGGATCCTTTCTCCTGACATCTGGACCCAGTCCTGGATTCAAAGGGTCTCCTGTCAAAGCCGTCTGGGTTCTGGTCACCATTCCCAACTTCTTCTCCTCTCCACCAGATGCCATCTCCACTCCAAGTTGTCTGGAACCCTGGTCAGGTTCCTTACTGGTTCCTCCCAATATGCCTTCGACAACCAGTAACATCCCACTGCTGACACCACTTTGTCATAGGGTGTGGGTGTGGACAACTTAACACAGGTAGAGACCAAAGATATGTTGCGACACACAAGAACACCTTGAGTGCCTTTTATTATAATGATCCAAATAAAAGTTGAAATAATATAACCAAGGAGGAAATAAAACACTGAAAAACTGGATACAAATCAAATCCTAGCTCACCAAGAGCTTACAGTTACTTTTCAAGGTGTAACATAAAGAGTAGAGGAAGTAGTTTAGCCTAACTTTCCACTATCTTCTATGGTTCTGGAACAGAGTTTCACCTACTCCCTTCCACTGCTATCTAACATCTGTGTCTACCTTTCTCTCTTTATAGGAATTCACAGAGCATAATTATTCATGTGGTCACTGTAGTCCGCCCCCTAATTAAATAATTACATTTTATTTCTACACTAGTACACAAAAATGGGGGACTACAGTTATAACAAGTTGATATTCTATTTTACAATTTTGATATCTTAGTTACTACAGTCTTCAAAGCAGGTTAAAAACACATATTCAATAGTTTGAAACCTTAATTACCTAAATTAGCTAATAACTCTGCCCACATTGTGATGTCACTCAGTTCTAGCCCTCTACAAATGTGCTTCATTCTGGGCTGCCAGACCCTTTAGGAGCACTTCAGTCAAGACAACAACCAGGTAATCTGTATGGGCTTCTTCTTTAAATACTGCCTAGTACATTTGTTTAATGTGTCCTAATATTTTCTTCATGCATGTGGATAAAAACTCAAACAAAAAGCATAACCTACAAGTCTGATAAACAGACAGACTAAACCCTTTTATTTAGTGGGACATGCTGCTTTCCCTTTTGCAGCTGAACTAGTTTGCACAACTCACATCTGACAAGGAAGACCCTTTGTTTGCTAAAACTCCCTACCAGCCTTCTCAAAGCTCCACAGCTTCTCTCCTAAAGCTGTACATGTAACGGCGCTTGCGCTAGCTTTCTTAAGGAGGGACTTAATTCAGTAACCTCAACAGGGGAAAAAAAGGCTCATTTTTATTATTCATTCTGTTAAACAATGCAACAAACGCCATAATAAACTTCGGGCGTTTTGTGCATTTTTCTTTATTTGAAGTTGGGAATTCTCGAGACAGGAAGAACGAATAAAAGGGGAGGGGGGTTAGAGAATACACTATAATGGGCGGCCACTCCATATAGTGTGAAAAAGATAGAGGATACTGCTGCAGCAGAATTTGATAGAAGGAGAGGCAGATGGGGGGGACAGAAACAAGAGGGCAAAAGACTAGAAGTCTGTCTCGAGGATTTCTAAGTCCAAATCTGGGGCAATACTTCCACTGCATGATTTTCAAATGTGCAATGTGGCAGACACAGTGTGATTGTGTTCAAGGATCTTGCAACCACAGAATGGCAAAAATCAGGAAGCACCATTACGCAAATGCTATTTGCATCAATGCAAGCTGCTACATCCTTGTAAATGGGAATTTAGAAGAGGAGTGATGCAGACATGCTTCCAACATGCTTCCAACATTAGACACACCTGTTAGACCAGGGAGGAGCTGGTCTACAGCACATATAAGTAGTGCCCTGTACTGCAGCTTGGAGTGAGTCACCAGTGAAGAGATTCTACAAGGTGGGTGCCTACTAGGTAAGTAGAATGATGAGGCCAGTGGACATCCCCAGGCAACACATCAGTGGTGTACATGGCACTGGAAGCTGTGTTGTGTGCTGCTGAGAGCCAGGCATATGGTAACATAAGGAGCAGATGTCCTGAAAGCACAATGCCTAGACCCATATTGATGACATGGATCCTGTGGCCTGGTTGAACTAGGGTGTGTGTGTAGTCCTGCCAATGTGTGTGTCACATAGAAGGTATACATGGGGTGCTGTGTGCTGGGTGGGCTATTGTAGGGCTGGTACAGATATCTGCAGGACAGTTGTGAAGGGTAGAAGATGGTGTCTGGCAGAGTGCCATGTGATTGTGTCTAACTGTGCCCTAACCTTCCAACAGGTTGCATTGGTTACCCACAGCAGCCATGGATTATGACACCAGTGAGGCATCCACAGTCCAAGGCTGAAAAATGCTACAACTAGGCCCATGCCAGCACCAAGGTAGTCATAGAGTGCACATTCAGACTTTGAAGACTAGGTTCCAATGCCTTGACCACTCTGAAGGGTCAATGCAGTACTCACTGGTGATGGCCTGCAAGATCTTTGTTGCATTCTGCATACTACACAACATTGCACTGGCACATCATGTTGACATTACTGATGTCCTGGAGGAGCTGGACTCTGGAGAGCTGTCTCATGAGAAGGACTGTGCCAACAGCATTACTGTGAACCAATGCTTAGGATGTGGCAGTATAGCAGCAGCTGGACATCATGTAAGAGCTGAACTGATCCACAGCCACTTTACATGATGATGAAGACACCCACCAGAAAACACAGTTGTGCAATAAAAACAATATCATGGCATGCTGACCACTGTGTCCCCTGGTAGCTCATGACAGCCACAACCTGCCATCTGGGGGAGCCACCCAGGAGTGTTGGTGTGTGGCACACTCTGTACCCACTCACAGATGGTTCCCCCTGGTGCAAGGTAAAACACTGTTGGGGAGCACACAGTGGATGATGCTGAACGTACAGGAATGATGCACGTACCACATGGGCCACATGCAGTGTGCTGATGGATACATTATACATGCATGTGTGGCTGCTGTCACTCTACTATAATAGCCAAAGCCATGTTGTCCAGTGGTCTGGTGCAGCCATGCCCCCAGGCAGTTGCTGTGTGACTGCTGCCATGTTGGTGGCAAGGGTGTATGTGGGCAATGTCCTGGGAGGTGTCACTGCCATGCAACATGACACATGAGCAGGCATGTTGGTGTACACACAGTGTGAGGCCACAGGCCAGTGTGTCACACAGACCCACCCAGTAACATTGCACATGAGGGGCACAGCAGTCACAGCTACATCTTGGAGGCAATGGTCATCCAACCACCACTCTCTCAACTGTTGTACTCATGCTGTGTGGGATATCATGTCCCGGTCTGTGCAAAGATGATAACTTCCCCTTGTACCTCCACAGGTGACAACAGACATGCAAGGGCTCAGGAGAGACCTCCATCCCCATGATGCCATACACTGGAGAGGGCCATGCAGCATTTGAAATGGGGTGAGGCACAGGCCTATGCAGCAAGGACCTGAAGGTACCTGGGTAGTCCATGACCAGGAAGCATACAAAGGGCATGTGTGTGTAGGATGTGCAGCCAGTTCCACAGGGGATATGGATCGCCAACCAATGCCACAGCCAGATGGACAGCAAAGATGGCAGACAGTGGCCAGCAAGCAGACACGGACCGCACAGAGAGGGAGCGAGGTGTCAGCACGGTGGAGGACACTAGGGACACACTGCAGTACCCTGAGGCAGGTGACGGGGACGTGGATCTGGCTGTGGATGTGGCAGTGCCCAACACTGTAAGCCAGGGTGTGCAGGTCAACGATGGGCATGTGGACACTGCTGGTGAGTGGGAACAACAACCATCTTGGGAGCAGAACCACATGATATTGGCTGCCATACTGCAGGCCAGACTACAGGGACTGGAATTGGATCTACACCGCATGCTGAGAAAGGTGGAAGCCATGAACAAGGCCATCTGCCAGTACTTGCTGTAAACATTGTACACTGGCCATGGTGCAGTGACTGTTGTTGAGGTGGGACAGTTGTTGACATTACCCTAGTTGGACAATCTTTTGTACATGTCCCTCTTGTTCCTGTAATTGTCATTCCTCCCTGTTCTTGTTCATTTTACCTGGTTTGTTTTGGTACACTGTTTGGTTTGTTATAGTAGTTGTATTTATCATTGCTGTTGTTGTTATTGTTGCTGTTTATGATATTGTCATTACTGATTTTGTTGAATACACCTATTTTGCACCAAAGATCTGTGTCTGCTCTCATTACTGTGTATGGTGTACATGCTACTACAGGGATGGGATAGTCAGGCACATGGCTGTGTGATGCGGGGATTGCTTCTAGTGACACATGCTACGGTCTGCCAGACACAGGTGCTTCAGACCCATGCTCGACAGCCACTTTGTGTCACATGGGTGCTTGTCCCATTGTTGTGACATGGTCAGGCATGGCAGTAAAGTACATACTGTATGTGGGTCTTGTTGTGCTTGCACATCACCAACTGCCACAAGGGTTGAATATGTCACATTTGTGGGTGCCACATAGGCATATGGGCTAACACATAATGGGTGATATATGTGAAGGGTCCAGATGCCTAGTGCGCACTGTGGTGCAAGGGCCAACACCACAGTACACCACTGGTAGGACATCTGTACCCTGTGTAGGGTGGAGAGGACCTAGGACTTATGTGACACAGTATTGTTGCATGGTAAGGGTGATGAATACAAGGACCAGCCTCCCTAGGGATGTAATATGGCCAGAAATGGTAAGGACATTCAGGCATGCATGGGAAAGACATGTGGAACCCTAGTGACAGGACAGAGGGTGTAGACTACAGATCATTCAGGATCTGCAGTTTATGACACAGATAGGGTGACCAGCCAGACTAGGTAGACATGTTTGGACACATGAAATAGCCTGCCACATGAGGTGGTGGAAGCGGGAACAGTGGAGTGATTTAAACATGCCTGCAACAGGCTGAAGGAAACCCTACAGGTGGGAAGGAGTAGGGAAAAGCCATTGACCAAGCAGGGTCTAGGGTCGCATATAAGTATAGTGCTTCTGGGAAAACTGTATGGGCCTAGCAGTCCTTACTTGTCAACAATTGCTATGTTTCCATGTTCCTGTGCGGGCTAAGCGGTACCCATCTTCCATCACATTCCATATGTCTATGTTTCTATGTGCACATCTGGGGTATTAACATGATGAACCCATTGTGCACCTGACAGGGGATGTCTGCCAAGGGTGTGCTGCACCATACCAGTGCCTACAGTCTATGCCATGCACAGATTTTATCAAGGCTGTGGGCTAGGCCCTGCTGAGTGCCACAACTTTCTGCATGGTTGTCACTGGCCATTCCCCTGGGGAAGGTAGCAGTTATACAGGCTATCATTCTATTGTGCCTTTGTGGCCTGCTGTGGCACACATGCTGTGTTGTGCAGAGGGTTTGTGGTACATGAAGAGTATGAGACACACATTTCAATATTTCATGACATGTTTATTCAAACAATACAGGGTTGGTTGCCAGCATCACTGGATACAATCCCACATTGTGTGTACTCCATCTCACCCTCTCCCCCCATCTGCATGACCCATACAGCTTAGTCTCATTTTCACCCACAACCCCGGTTTACCCACATGGCTGCTCCCCCGCCTGCCCTATGTGCTCCACTCAGTGCAGTGTTCACGCCCAACTCCTGTCACCTCACCCAACTGTGCAGACCCCCAACAGACATGCCTGCCCATGATCCCACCAGTCTACTCAGGATCCCTTTCCCCTTTCACATCCTCTGTCAGCATTCCACTTCTGGCATTGTGCACCCTTGCCCACAGGTGGGCCACTTGTGTCACTGGTACCTGCATGGGTATGCATTGCACTGCCACTGTCTTCAGTGCCTGTTGTTTGCTGGCTAGAGTGTTGGCATGACTGGTGGAGCTCTGGCAGTACCTCCACCTGTGGTTCTACAGCAGGGATGGTTGCCTTCATGGTGGTATATGACCACGTCCCCATGGTTGCTGTTGCACCATGGCTTGTGGCACCATGTCCACTGTAGCATGGCAGTCCGCTACAGACAGAGCTGTTGTGGTGGTGGCAGGCACTGCTACTGAGGTGTCAGCATGGATAGAGTCCACACTGCTCCCTTGCTGGTGCCTTGAGTCAAGGCTGGACACCGTGGTATGTGGGTTTTGCCTGCTGCAAAGTCCTGATACCAGGGTACTCTGGTCTGCAGTGGTTCCTGGGCCCACATCCCATGTGGGTCTGTGCATGCAAGCACCTTGTGGGTTTGCGTCAGGTGGATCACACGCCAGGGGCTGACTGTGTGCACCTGTGGCCTGGGCTGTCCCCCAAGTGGGCACCCCATGTATTCTGTGGACTCTGTAGATGGTGCACATGCCTGTGCCAACACCATGACCACATGGGTTGTGTCCGTGTCTACATTGTTGGTGACAGTGGACCACAATGACACCTGTATGTCATTGGCTATGTCTCTAGGCATGGCCTGCATAGTGTCTGCACACTCAGCCATTTGCTTACATGTGATTTGTGTGCCAAACATAGCTGTGGTGGGGGCACTGTCCAGCATAGGGGTGGCCATTCTTTGTGGCTGGCATGTCCATGTCCCAGTTCCCTGCCCTGTGTGCTGTTCTATGATGCCAGGGGGACACCTGTCCCAGACACACTCCATTTTATGGGTGGCTACTGTTACAGTGGTTATGTGTGGGATACTGGGGCCTGCTACAACACCATCCTGCCAGGCTGTGACCATGGCTGCCTGGGTTGTACACACCAGCTGGGTTGCGTGTTGTGCCACTTGGCCTGTTATGTGGCCATGATAGGTGGGCAGGCTGGGTGCTGCAGTTCCACACTGCAATGCAATGCATTGGCTGACCTGTGGGAAGGGCCCCCCATGGATAAGAGCTGGTGAAGCCAGCAAGTGGTGTCACTGTCTGGGTTGGGCATTGCCCGGCACCAAGCCAGCTGGCTCCTGTAGCCACACTAGGTGCTTAAGGGCACCTGACATCTGATCCGGGATGGTGAGTTGATGTTTGGATAACACCTGTAGGCCATGCAGGATGTCTGTCCGCTGCTGTGACTGGTTCACCACACTCTCTGCAGTCACTGGGTAATGGCATCCCTCACCCCTGTCATATCTGCATGCAATTCCTGTTAATGTGCCTGGGAAGCATTTTGTTGAATGTTGAGGAGCTGCCTTGTGGATGAAAGGTCACGTGGTACCGTATCCTCTGATGTCAACATATTGTGGCACAGTTGGTCCACATCATCCACGCATATCACCATGCTAGTTGTGTTTGCCTCACAACCTTCCTTCCCCCCCAGCATAGATAGTACTGGGGACAGGTCTTGGGCGATGTTCTCCTGGATGTCATCCTCCATGTTTCCCCCTTTGTTTCCGTGCCACCCTCCTTCTCTTCATCCTCTCCTGCTTCCTACCCCTCCTCCTCAACTGCCACTGCAGCGTCCTCAAAAGGCCACATCCATTAACTGGTCCACAATGTCATTGGGGCTGCCAACTGTATAACTGTCTCCATTGCTTGCTTATGGTTCTTCACCATGTGCTTCCTTGCCACTGTCCTCTGTATGGGCACTGTGTTGAGCTTCGGATGTGGATCCTGATGTCTGTGCCTCCACTGGTTGTACATACCACTGGTACCTGCAAAAGCAGGGGAGACAGCAGTCAGAAACATCAGTGGCTGTGGTAATGGGGCATTTCTGCCAACACCAAGTGAACTAGTCACTTCTCTACAAGGGGCTGTGAATCCACTGGGCTTCATTTGTTTACAGTCACCTTCCCAACCCACAGCAATGGCATTGGGGGCCCCATGTGGGCTTGTGTTCTGTGTGACTCATCCAGCATAAGGGCATATGATGCCCTTTGGCATGTGCCATCCATGAGCCCTACATGCATCCAAGCATACCCTGTACAGCATGTATTGGTTCGGTAGCATGTGAAGTAAGCAATTCAATAATAGTGATGCCAATCTGGGCAACACAATTATAGCGACTACAATTACAGAGTCCTGAAATATGGGCGACCACTGTTAGGGTGACTAATGTATGCCCCCCCTCCCCAAGGTGCTATAACCTTGAGGTTGATTATTTTAGTAAGGGAGATGTGTGGGGAAAAGCTTCCCATGATACACGTATTTTACAAACTTCACCCTAATAGTGGCCGCCCACATTTCAGGGCGCTGTAATTGCAGGCGCTATAACAGTGTCACCCAAATTGGCGTCACTATTATTGAATCGCTCACTTGACATGGAATCTGTTGGTTCCTGTCATAGAATCATAGAAATCTGGTGGCAGAAAAGGACCCTATTGGCCCATTGAGTCTGACCCTTACCCCCCCCACTTGTTTCTTTTATTCAGAGATCTCCCAAGCTACCCACTAGTCAACCCCTTGTGTCTGTCCCATGCCCTCTTGAATCCTTCCATTGTTTCAGCCCCTGCCACCTCTTCTGGCAGAATGTTCCAGGAATCCATCTCCCTTTCAGTGAAGTAACGCCCCCTCACATTGCCCCTAAACCTTCCACCTTCTAATCTTAGATTATGACCCCTAATTCTAGCACTTACTTTTCTTGTACATAAGCTCCCCCAACCTTATTAATCCCCTTCATGTTCATAAACATTTCTGTCATGTCCCCCCCCCTTTTAGCCTCCAGCAGGATCAGATCCAACTCCCTCCACCTCTCCTCATAGGGCTTCCCATGCATACCATGCACTATCTTGGTTGCCCTTCTCATAACCCTTTCTGTCCCATCTATGTCCTTGCATAGGTGATGTCTCCAGAACTGGACCCTGAACTCCAGGTGAGGCCTCACCATGACTTTATAAAGGGGCATCAGCACCTCCCTTCTTCTGCTTGTTATATCCTGCACTATGCAAGCCAGCATTCTATTCACATTGCCCACTGCCTTGCTGCATTGATTTTCCACCTTAAGGTTATCTGAAATGATAATCCCCAGATCTCTCTCTGCCTCAGTTGCCTTAATTCCTCCCCTCCTCCAGTGTGTAGATAGATTTTGGGTTATCATGTCCCATGTGCACTACTGTACACTTTTTGGCATTGGATTTCAGCTGCCATGTTTCCGACCATCCCTTCAGAATCTTTAGATCCTCCCTCATTGCCCCCCCCCTCGGGTGTCTACCCTATTACATATCTTCATATCATCTGCAAATAGGCAGACCTTCCCCTGCAGTCCCTCTGCTATGTCACTGATATAGATATTGAAATAGATGGTTCCCAGCACTGACCCCTGGGGCACCCCACTCATCACCCCTTCCTCCCTGGAATGCACCTCATTTACCACAACCCTCTGGCTTATATCCTTCAGTTAGTTCTCCACCCACCTTGTTATTTTTGGCCCCACTCCCACACCTTTTGGATTATTTACCAGTCTTTTATGGGGGACAGTGTCAAAGGCCTTCCTCAAGTCCAGCTAGGCCACATCCGCTGCCCCTCCCTGATCAACCACCCTCATCACCCAATCGAAAAACTTGATTATGTTCATCTGGTATGATCTCCCTTGTGTGAAGCCATGCTGTCTATCATCCTGTAGTCCACTGTCTACAAGGTAGCTGATAGCCCTTTCTTTTGATGATGTACATTTAAGAAACTGAAACTCAGAATCTCAAAACTCACGGGACTAAGTTCAGTATCCCGACACCTACAAGCCTGACAAGGAGGAAGGTAATGCCGACGGGTACAGTAGCGGATGTGATGAACCACTAATCTACCCCTTGTCAGGCACCACAACACACTGGAGAATGCAGAAGCTGGCTGAGCTGCTCCTGTGGCATGGAGTGATCAGCTACTAGCAGCTCAGCCAACATGGTCTGGAAGACCTGGATTCTGTTACCAGCTACCATTTTTGCTGGAACACAATTTCACCCCTCACCCATAACTTTTTTTAAACTATGAAATCCGCTCCCCCACAGAGTTGGTTATTTAAGTTACTGGGGGTGCTGGGGGCAGAGTTTCCCATGTGGAAGGTACACGAAGTGAAGCTCCCCGCATTACAGGTAAGTGCCTGTCAGGAATTTTGAAATTCAGCATCCCAAACTTGGTCTTGTGGGGTTCAGGATACTGAGTTTCTAGATTCCATAGGTATTCCCTTTTAATAGCACCTCCACCACCTTACCCACCACTGAGGTGAGGCTGACCAGACCATAATTTTCCGCCTCCTCCCTGCTGCTATGCTTGTAAAGTGGCACCATGTCTGCCCTCTTCCAGTCTTCAGGCACCCATTCTGTATCCAGGGACAAGTTAAACAGCCTCGCCAAAGGTGCTCCCAGCTCCTCCATTAGTTCCCAGAGTACACTCGGATGCAGGGCATCTGAACCCATTGCCTTGTCCACCCTCAGCCTTCCTAATTCTTCTCTTACCCTGTTTTCACTGAACAGGCTAGGATCTACCCTTATGTCATCCCTTCCCCTCTCTCTTAACTTCGGTCCCCTTCATTCCCCTTCCACCATGAGGACCATGCAGAAATTCCAATTCAGCACCTCTGCCTTCTTGAAGACCCCCTCTACTTGTACTCTCCCCTCTTTCTTCACTCTTACTATCCCCTGTCTTGCCTTCCTCTTCTCGCCTACATACCTAAAAAAATGTTATCTCCATGTTTGGCCTGCATAGCAATTCTCTCCTCTGTTTCTGCTTTTGCCTTCCTAATCTTCTGCCCTGCCACAGCTTTTCCCTGTAAATCTCCCTGTCTGCTGTCCTCTGGGTCCTCTTATATGATCTGAATGCCCTCTTTTTTCCCATATTGCCCCCTTACTTCCCTGGTGAACCAGAGATGCCTCTTTCCTTTCTTGTTCTTCCTTACCTTCTTTATGCAGAGTTCAGTGGCTTTCAGTAATCCCCCTTTAATTGATTTCCATAATTCCTCCATGTCCACTATTTTCTCCTTCCTCTCCATTCCGTCCCTGAATATCTTCCTCATTTTGGCAAAGTTCGCTTACCTGAAATCCAGAACCTTCGTGATGGTCCAACTTGTTTCCTTCCCTGTCCTTATCCTGAAACTCACTGTATTGTGGTCTCTACCTGTAAATCTCTCCGCCTTCCTAGCCCTGTACCCCCCCTTTACCAGTTTAATCCCCCCTTAAGACCTTATTTATATAACCTTGTAGTCTTCCCCTCAGCAGTCTTGCCCCCATCTCACTTAGATTTAGCCTGTTCTTCCAATGTACTGTAAATCCTCATCCTCCCATGTGTCCCCCCACTTACCTATACAGGCAAACCATTCTTTCCCACACCATTCCCTGGGCCATTCATTGAACTCCCCAATTCTTTGTTGTCTAGCAGTGCAGGGGACTGGCAAGACCTCCAAGAACATCAAGGATCTCACCTCTGTCTTGTACCCTCTTGCTCATGCCCTAAGCCTTCTCTGGACCTCTTCCACTTCATTGCCCAACAGATCATTTGTGCCCAAATGAATGGCTAGGTGTGGCTTCCCCCACCACCCTTGCATACTCCCTGATATTTTGCATTGCTCACCCAGCCTCCATCCCTGGTTCATAAAAGACTGACCTCCCCTTCTAGGTAGACCTCCATACTGATTCCAATGTATCCCCTTTATAATAGAGTCTTCTAAGATCGTAACCTTCTCCACTTCCCCAGCTAATGAATCTGATCTTGTTCCTGGTGAATCCACCTTCCCTCTCCTTGTTCCCCTATTTTCACCCCGCTTGACCTGTACTGCCTGCTTGCCTCCCCCCTGTTCCTCCACATTTCCTCACTTGTTCTCCCCCAAGTGAATGATTCCAGCTTTTTTCTGCCAATCTCCTCTCCTCCCTCTCAGTACCCCTTTTCAGGCAGGAGGCAGTATAGCATAGTGGTTAAAGGTGCTGAGCTGCAAATCTGGAGACCTGGGTTTGAATCCCATCAGCCCCCAACTTGCATATTGTGTGACCCTGAGCAAGTCACTTAATTTCCTTGTGCTCCCAGGTCGCATCTGAAAACATGCTCTGACTTACTGTGCCTTTCCTGGTTAAACAATTTCCCCTTTCCCTATTCATACCTCCCTGGCCTTCCCTGCCTGCCTGCTTTGCCTGTTTCCCTCCTAGATCCTCATGTGCTACCTCTTCCCCTTTCTCCGTCCTCTGCTTCCTCTATGCCCCTTCCTCATTTTTGCTTTCCACAGCATCCCCTTCCTCTGTTCTTCTATCCCTTCCCCCTTTTCCTCTCCTTTCCATCCCTTTTTCTCTGGCCACTCCTTACCTTGCCAGTTTTCCCCTAACCTCGATTATTTCCCTCCCTTCCCCTCTGTCCTTCCCCGTTTCATGGTCCATACTTATGCCCTCCAAGTACTCCTGATCCCCCTGGTCCATCATAGCTGATAAAGGTGTGAACCTGTTGAACACCATAATCATCTCCTCAGTGGATGCTCTTCTGCCCCTTGGTGTCAAGGCACTTGCCCTTCCCTGAGCTCCTGTCCCTGGAACCTCCTTCCCCTTCCTCCTGACCTCCTGCCATCCATTGCTTCCCTCACAGCCTGGTCTGTGAACCTTTCCTCCATGTCACCATCTATTCTCTTCCCTCCCTCTTTCCATTTCTGCATCCCTCCAGCTCTCCCTGCTTGCATTGTAGTTGTAGTATCCCCCTCCTCCCCTCTAGCCTGCCACATTCTCACCTCCTCCCCCTTAGACTATTTATCTCTGTTGCTAGTTGCCTCAACCTAATACATACTGGACAACCCCCTATCCTCCACAGCATTTCCATGAACACTGCTGCCCCATATCCATTACACCCCACTATTCTGCCTGGTCTCCAGTGTACCCCTGGAGCTCCCTTCCCCATCCTATGAGTCCCCTGCCCCTTCGCTCGCCATCTTTATTTCATTTTATTTATTTTCATTTTATTTTTATTTATTATTTTTTATTTTATACTGAAAGGTCTGTGGGCTAAAAACCCATTTTCACTGACATCACAGTTTTAGACATATACAATATACATAGAAATCATTATGACAATATTATCAAACACCTTAAAATAAGAACAGAGTTACTAAGTTTGTGTAAAACACTTACAGACAGAATTAATAAACATCTTGGGCCAGATATTCAAACTGCGCCATTCTGTGGCGCAAGCCCTTGCGCTGCTCAAAAAAGTTGCTCAGGGGTGTGGCCAGGGCGATATTCAACGGAGCTGCATTATTGAGCAACTTCTTTGAATATTGCCCCCTGACCACAGCCACTGTGCACGGCGCAGTGGAACTTGCACCACCGCAAGTGGTCAGAGTGGAGCATTCAGATGTGGTGGCACAAGTTCCATTGCGCCATGAGCAAACCTGCAATATTCAAAAGGTGACATGCAAATAGGCCATAATTTATGCAAGGCATGGGGGTTATTTGCATCTAATTATGCTCCATTTGCATACCATTAGCATGCGGGTGTGCCGATCCCCGACGACTTACACCTAGCACCCTGCCAGGCAGGAGCCGTCGAGGAGAGATGCCCCCTGCAGCCCGATCGCAGGCATAACGTTAGTAAACCCCCCCGAGCAGCCCGATGGTGGGCATAATGTCAGTAACCCCCCCAAGCAGCCCGATCGTGGGCATAATGTTAGTAACCTCCCTGAGCAGCCCGATGGCAGGCATAACATCAGTAACCCCGAGCAGCCCGATCATGGGCATAATGTTAATAACTCACCCAAGCAGCCCGATCGTGGGCATAGCGTTATTACTCCCCAGCAGCCCGATCACGGGCATGATGGTAATAAACCCCTAGGCAGCCAATCGCGGGCATAACGTCAACCCCCAAGACCAATATCCCTGGTGGTCCAGTGGACGCGAAGCCCGATCGTGGGCATAACGTCAAACCATCCCCCATGTCCAATATCCCTGGTGATCTGGTGGCCCCCACCACCCACCCACCCACGGGCCCCACCACTTCCCCCCGTCAGCTGGCAGGCGACAGCACCCCACCCGCCTGCCACCCTGCCACCCACTGACTGACAGCTAGGTAGGGCTGCATGCCCATTGGTTCAGGGCAAGAGCCAATGGGTGTGCAGCTCATACTGTACAAGGCAGTCCAGATATGTGAATGAATGAATGGGGGGGCACTGCAGCCCGCGATCGGGGCATGAGGGGGCACAGCCAGAAATGAGTGGAGGGCCACCCACAGGTGTCAGCTGCTGTGTTGAGCCCTGCATTGTGGCAGCTCACCTGTGGGAGGCCCTCGACTTGATCCTTTTTTTTTTGGCTTAAAAGTTGTGCAGGCGCAGGTAGGGGGTTGCGCCTGCATAACTCTGCATGGCCCGGCTGAATATCGGGCTGTGCAGTTTATGCATAGTTCCTCCCCCTTCAGTTGTGCATGCCTTCATTAGCATTGCGCTGTTGCTCAGCATGATTTGGGGGGCACAACTGCCTACTGCTGAACATCGCAGAATGGTGCATTTCAGACTTGCGCAGGTGCAACCCTATTGCGCATGGCTCAACTCTTTTGGATATCTGGGCCCTTATTTCTAAGGGCTGTCTTGAAAGTTGTTATCCTTGAGCAACTAGCTATTAGACTTGGCAACATACTGTATAGCTTAGAAGCTGAAAAAGTCAGAGAATTTTGAGCAAATACAGTATGATATAATGGGATCTGGAAATAATTTTTACATTCAATCATGTGTAATCAAGTTTAGAAATCCTAGGAAACAAACTTAAGATACTTTTAGGGAGCACACCCCATTGAATCTTATGTAAAAAGATCAGGGACCTAAAATTAAAATGATCTACTGATGAAAGACAGTTGAAGGATTTATACAGAGTACAATGGTGTGTTGATCTTGGCTGTCCTGTGGTGAAACATACTGCAGAATGATATCTTGCTCTGGGTTTTGTTAATAATCTATCTGAAGTTTATGAATAAACTATGGATCCATAATCAATTATAGAAAAAAGGAGACTGTGTTAAAAAACGTCTAGTATCAACTGTAAGACTACTTTTCATACATTACAAGAACCCCTATATTTTGTGTAATCTACCACTAAGACCCAGAGGGCCAGATATTCAAAACTTTGCACTAAGCACAAACCGTTTGCACAGGTGTAGTGCAGGGTTAGCGTGGGTTTGCTATATTTAAAAGCGCAAATAGCATGCACAAACTGCATTAGCGCCGGGCAAACTCATAATGTATGCAAGGAGCAAATTGAGGGGGCATGTACATGAATACAGGCGCAATGCTATATTCAGTGACTAGTACTGCGCAAAGTGGTTTTGCATGACTTAGCGCGACACTTAGTGTGGTGCACATTACTGCCCAGGAAAAGGTAGTCTTAACCCTGGGCAATCAGCTTTGTGCTACATTATGGCTTTGTGTGGTGTTTGCACGGCATTTGCATGGCTTTGCCCAACCATAACAAATAGATATGACACATAGACAAAGCTAGACATAGAGGAAATATGCTGCTCATTGATGGCATAACAATGATGCCATCATCTGCCACCAGTCCCAACCATGCCAGGCAATAAGTGGTGACCTTGCCGTCAATGGACAGCATGACAGTGTAGCCATACAGCAAAACACCTGCGGACCACTCTTCTGTGGACACCAGCAGATGCCAGCACACACATGCAGCACTGTGGGAATGGAGGATGTTTGGAGAAGAGTATACAGGTGGCCAGGCTGTGCCACAGACCAGGTGTGGCCACAAGGCAGGGACACATGATGTAGTGCATGTGGGCCAGTATTGGGAATACCCCAACACCAGTGTGCCTTTCTAATAATATATGCCCCCCCAGCCACATACCGCACAGCTGTACAACTGCCACAGCACACAAAGCCAGACATGTATATGTCACTGTGAGCATCCCATGCCAGAGGTGCAGCATCTGTGGGTCACACAACAGCTTAACAGTAATGTCCACTGTCAGTAAACATGTTGCGTGTTGTGCTTGTCACTGTGTATAGTGCAGTCATCATCACTGCCCTACACTCCATAGTCAGTGTTGTGTCCACACACTACTGGCTCCCTTGCTACTGTAGTGTCTGCTGTGCACTATAGCATGACTTACAGTGTGACAGGTGCATGCAGCACCACCACCATCTGTGCCTATGCTGTGTTGTCCCCTGGGGTACAATATTCTATGCTATGCTGTACTGTTTACACGTAATCTACAGCTATCATCATGCACTGCCAGATTGACCTACAGATGGAGCTGCGGTCAGCCCTGGCCAGCCCCTGTACTTCCAGACTGACCTACAGATGGAGCTGTGGGACCCCGCAGTAACGCTGGGCAAACTGCATGCAAATCAGCATAATGAGATGCTAATCTGGATGTTTGCCTAGAAACTACCTAAGTAGGCTCATTTGCATGTCACTTTTGAATATGGCAAAGTTTAGCACCAGGCAAATGTGTTTGCACCGGGCAAACGGTTTAGCTCCATGCTAAACCCGCGTAAACTTGTTAGTGCTGCGCAGACAGTTCAGGGAATATTATACAGTTTAAACACTGTACTTTCACATGTGCTGCTGACTGCAGCTGTACTGGGTCCACATATTTGCTGGCACACACATTGGCCACATAGATCACCTCTATCTACTTTCACGTCGATGTGCACTGTGTTGCTGTTGTGGTTTACACTTCCTGGTTGCTATATTCAGAGCTGTCTTATTCTAGGGCTAAGTTTGCCCTGCACTCCCAGCCCAGTTTGCCCGGCTTCATTCCCATGCTATATTCAGAAGCTGTTTGCCCCGGGCTATGCCTTTTGAATATAGCTTGCTTTTTGCTCTGGGCTATGTTTGACTACTGGCAGTGCTAATTTAGCCCCAGGACAAAGTTTTGAATAGCCGGGCCATAATATGGTGCTCATATGAAAGATAAGAATGTAATATTAGCCCCAGATACTTAAATATCTTAACTTGTTTGATGTAATTACCAAGGTTATCAACAATATTAAATTCCATAGATCCATAGTTATTGGTCTTCTGAAACTGGAAAAGAACATAGTCATAGTTTCTTCCTGTAAAATTCATTTTTCCTGGTATCACTCTCCTCCCTACTGCTTTTCCAGTGCAGTCCTCAGTACTCTTTTTTGATCCCCTGAACGCCAAACCTCCTTTTGCCATGATCCCCCTACATAGATCCCCTTCTCAAAGAGCTCCTGTCCACTCACATTGACAGTGTTTCCCCGTCAGACAGTTTGAACAGTACCCAGACTCCAAAGAGAAACACTTATTCTCCTGTAGTGAGTCTCTGTCAGACTATCTGAATAGGCCCCTTTTAACAGTATGAACTTTAGAGTTCTAATAGTCCTTTTTTTGCCAACAACAATAACCCCTTAGCACCTGACCGTGTTTCTTAAGCAGTTTGAGTATGATCCCTCCCAACCCCTATAAGAACACATTAAACATAATCATAAGCTGCCATTGGTCTAAGCCCATATAAGTGCACAATAAGAATACCTGTGGTCTAAATCTTTCTATTTGCTCTTTTCTAGCTGACTAGGCTAATACCCGACTGTAGCCACTAGTTTTGGTACATTCAGACAGTGATAAATGCAGATATGGCTCAAGCCCATTAATAAAAAAAAAAACTAAAAATCATGTAAAAAGTTTTTTCTCTCTTGAAAAAGGTTTTGCCACTACCTCTACACACCTTACTCAATGCTCCACCTCTCTGTCTATGCTGCCCAATCCCCAGAAGGCTCCTAGGGCATTTAAAAATGTCGGGGTGGGGGCAGGTGGGTGTTTTTTTTTCTGCTGAGTCTCTGTCCTCGTTGCCTGCTATGGTTGCACTTTTAAGCTGTGAAGCAGCTTACATGAATCTTAAAAGTTAGCACCTTCAAGATCTCTGGCTCTGACTGGCTGCTGCCTCCTATGCTCTCTTCTCCCACTGCAGCCATTTGCAGCTGTGGAACACAACCTCTCCTCCGTGTCCAATAGCTGCCGCTGAATTCCCCAATTTGTGATGTGGTGTGGGGGTAGAGTGAGTCCCAGGCAGGGACCCAGTCATCCTCCTTCCCCCTCCATTCCATTGAGTCTCTGTCCCCATTGCTTGCACTGGTTGCACTTTTAAGCCATGAAGCGCCTTACACAAATTTTAAAAGTTGGCTCCTTCAAGATCTCCAGCCCTGATTGGCTACTGCCTCCTATGCTCTCTTCTCTCTCTGTGGCCATTTGCAGCCGCCAGACACAACCTCTCCTCTGCAGCCAACAGCTGCCACTAAAACCCCTAGTTTATGATGTGGTGCAGGAGTAGAGGGAATCCCAGGCAGGGACACCATTGACCTTCATCCCCCTCCGTTCTGCTGAGTCTCTGTCCAATCATGCCTTGCACCATATACAATGGCTTGCATCATCTATGATGGGTACTCTCTTCTGCTGTGCCTTTCCACTATGACCATAACTCACAGGGCCATCAGCAGCACAGTGTGCTTCCTCCTGCCATGGACCAGGAACCATGCTCCTACCCAGGGGGTGCTGCATCACATATGACCTAGGGGGCCACCACATGACAGCATATGCAGGCCCAGATCATGTTTTGTGCCTGATAGTTGAACGCTGCTCACAGGTTGACACACCCAGTACAGTGCCCATGCTTGACTTCCTGCCCACTACTGCACTCTTTCACACAGGTGTGCACCCTAGCATGTTATTCACATATGCTAACCAGCAGGGACCCAAGGGCTGGGTTCACCCTGTTAATGTACCCCTCACACCAACAGCTCCATGCCCACCACCACTGGTTGCTCTGGGAGCAGTGCTATGCTCCATCACCCATGCCACTTCCCCCTATCCTAAGGTGGGATTCAGTATTACAGATTACAACCCCTGCATGTGGCATGTGTCACATGCATGCATGACACTAGCCATATGGGCATCAGGTGGGTTCTACATCACACACAACATTATGCAATGTTTATTTCTCACTGACCTGCCCCACTCCACAGCCTGGATGTGTCCAGGTTGCCATCCCCGTCAATGCTCCTCCTTCTTAGCTAGGATGCCACCCTCTCCTCTTGGATGGTGAGCTGTACTGGGTCTTGTGATCCTCCTCCAGTGGCCAGATTGTTGTGGTGTATTTGTACCAGTTTCTTCTTTGACAGCCATGTGAGGTCATTGTGCCTCTTCTGAAGCTCACGCACTGAGTGCTTCACACTGCTGACAGTATTCACATGGGTAGCAACTTTTTCCTAGGCCTCCTTTCTTTTCAACCTCTTGCCATTGCCCCCCCCTCCGACTGAGGAAGAGGGCTGCCTGGGCTTTCACCTTCTCTATTAGTATGTCTATCTCTTTCTGTGTGACATCTTTTTTTTTTTGCGTGGCTGCTTTTGTCCTTGCTGGGCTGCCATTTTCCACATTTGTTTACAGCTGTTTTTCAGTTCAGGAAGGCAGCGCTCTCAACAGACTGGGTGATGAAAAATAACACAGCATATAAATAACAACCAGCACTCCAGGCTTAGCTGGGATAATATGCAGTCTTTACTGTGCATGACTGTACTTGCAAAGGTTACTTCACAGCACACATATATTTGTGAGACTTTCACAGGTGGCTTCCTGGGTGTTGGAAAATAAATAACACAGACAGTAAAAAACAACCAACTTCCAGGCATAGGTGGAACAGTTTGATAGCCTTTACTATGCATAAATTACTTACAAAAGTTGATTCAAAGCATACATATTTACCCGTACCGCAATGTGTGCTGCGTCCTGGTTGGCATTCACATTTGTGTCATCAGACTGCTTCACACCCCTTTTTATGGTGCAATTTGCATCCTACATCATCTTCCTGCATCTGGGTGCAAATAGAACTTTTTCTTAAATATGGTGCAGTTGCATTGCTGCAGCCTTGCTGGATGCATTTTCTGTGTAGGATGTGAAGTGTGTCCTTTAAAATAGCATTTGAAAATTGAGCCCTATGTCTTAACTGAACTTAGAGGCTCAAACCTCACCAATGTGAGCTTATGTATAGTAATCCCATGAAAGAGGATTTTATATCGGTGTTTAGCAGTTGCAGCACCTTGGCACTGGTACACTGTGAACCATGTGCTCCTGTTGCAGCATCTTGTAGGGCAATTTTACCACAAGCATCTAAAAGAAAGGAAAAGCACCACAGACCATGTTACTTTTATAAAAAAAAATATCTGATAAAAAGGATGTGATCTTGCCACTGTTTACTTCACTACATGTGCATACCGCATCGCATCCCCTTGTGAAATCTGTCCCCAAATTTGTTGTGGCTTATGAAGAACATTCTTTAACAATTCATAAGTGTTCAAAGTCCTTTATCAGTTTATCCAGGTTGCCTACAACATCATGAACACAACAAGTATAACTGTTGTAGTCAGGTTGCTTGCTGCTCAGAGCCCTATTAATAGGACATTAAATTATCTTTTTTAGAGATTGTTCTAGTGTGTAAATACGTCAAACACAAAATTAATATTGTCTGTAACTGGAGACAATTTTTTAAATATTATTAGAAAGCAGCATTAAAACATGAAAATATAACACTTAGAAAAGTTAGCCTATGGCTGGAAATGCTCTTTCCTAGAACTGTAGTGGATTGCAATGAATTTCACAGTAGCTCAAACTAATTAAGCTACACTAAGTGTTTCAAAAGCATTAGATAACATATAAGGAATCAATTATTAATATAACTCAACAACTACATGCATCAGTTTTTATTGAAATGCACAGTATATGTGCCTGGATCCTAGATATGGCTACCAGAATTACTGTAATACACACTGTTAAAACTATTCCATTTATTTAAAAACCATATGCAATAGCTGCCACATGCAATTAATGCCAGACAGGACATGAGTCCTAATCACATGTGTGTCACAGATTACATTGTTTTGTCTTCATAAAGAAATAGCAATGGACATTTCTTTTACTAAAAGGCATAGCACCAGCCTGTGTGCTGAAAATAAAACAAAAGGCTAGAGTTGTGAAAAAGTTTAGGAGGGCTTATAGTGCTGTGTTCCGAAAAGCTTGAACATTTTGTGGTGAATTCTGTGAAATTTCACCAAGTAAATGATGCTTTTACTTTCAAGAAATCTTAAATTACCCTGTCTGGAACTGTCGCTGATGTCCACAATTTGCAGGATAAGATGAATGTATCTGAACAAAGAATCAAAGTATTGGAGACACAACAGCAACAAATGTGGCAGTGCTTACACAGACAAGAGCAGCATCTGGCTGCCCTCTGGGAGAGGGTGGAGGACCAGGAGAATAGGGGACGCAGGAACAACTTGAGAATTCTAGGACTTCCAGAAGGGGCTGAGGGCACTTCAATGGAAAAGTTCCTTAATGAGAATTTACATCATGTTGGGGGAGCACTGGAGGGGTAACATTGAGGTGGAATGAGCCCACCGTGTAACAGCTAGGTCTAATAAATCTGGATCATCCCCAAGACCTATAGTTGCCTACCTTCTACGTACTCCACAAAGGAGAAAATTCTCGGGGTGGTCAGGGACCTGGGGGAGCTGTGATGAAATGTTGCTTTCATTGCAATCTATTAGGACTTTGCCCACAAAACTGTGGTGAAGAGAAGAGCTTTCAGCCCAATAAAACATTTCCTACACCAACACAACTTTAAATGTCAGTTTAAAAACCTTACCAAACTGCAGGTGGCTAAAGATGGGAGAGAAATGGTGGCAGCTCATCCTAGGGATCTAGAGCGATGGCTGGCTAGGTTTTGGCATTCACTACCGAATCTGACTACAGCTCCCAGAAGGCTTTGGAAGCCTCCTGCTGACAGGAACGTTTCTGCACCTCCCAGCTCCCTGGGGACAAAATTGCCTGATGGTCCATCCATACTGGTCCCACATTATTCGGATCCCCCACCGCTAATGGACATATCACCTCCCTGCCCAGATCATGCAGAAGCCACTAAATCAGCACCATCTCTTTCTACACATCCTCTTTCCAGAGACAATGACTATTTCTCTCTCTCTCACCAATGAATGAGAGGAGACTCACAGAATTCCACCAGTAAAGGGGCAGCTGCCCCCCCCCCGACAAAATCAGTTGGAATGATGCACCTGCCATACTGGAGCCTAGGGAAAATGTACTACCCAATATGAACACGGAGCATTCTGTTGACTAGGCAGACATTTCAGATGCCACCTTGCTGGAAGAAATGGATCATCTTATGACAATTAAACCGGGACTCTTCATATATGCAGCTGCTGTTACTGCTGCAAGTTCCAATGTTGAAGCCCTGGTCCCATTGTCTCATGAGCAGTCCAAAGGACTGGCTACTTGATCCCTTGCATGCTTCACTTTTTTGGCATCCTTATAACTGGGGCATTTAACCTAGTAGACATGCTTGCATGGTTCCTTCTTTTCTTTTTCTGCGTTAGTTGGTTACTATATGGAAGGAAGTGGCACTTTCATGGCCCCCCCACCCATCTCCCTGAATGTGGAACTGTATAGGCCCAGTCCGGCCTATGTCCTGTATGGCCTACCACCTAGCAAGCACATTTATCCACTATCGATGGACCAGCTGTTCTGCTTTCCTTCCTCCCATTCCTTTTTTCCCTACGCCCTCACTCCTATCTTCCCTTGCCCTCCCCTCCCATGAGTTCGTGGAGATGGCCCCCTGAGGGTGCTTAGCATAGGAGGAACTGTTCGATTACACCTCCACGCAAACCCGACTCGAGTGGCAGAT
The DNA here is from genome assembly GCA_016271365.2 of Neoceratodus forsteri. Classification (NCBI taxonomy): domain Eukaryota; kingdom Metazoa; phylum Chordata; order Ceratodontiformes; family Ceratodontidae; genus Neoceratodus; species Neoceratodus forsteri. Next base: position 740,859,199 of record CM028133.1, on the reverse strand, counting down.
AGACCATAGCAGTAGGGCACAATTTAGCCATCTTGTGCTTTGACCTCCATCCTCTAAGTGGTTATTCACTTGAATTATTTTAGCATACATAGAAAGTATTACATACTATAACTGTTCTTTTTTCCTTTTTTTTCTTGTGCTGTATAGTGTATTTAGGAATTTAAGAAGATACTTGTTAGCTAGTGATGCTTACACCCTCTTACTTTGGATTGGTTCTAGTTCTTTGGTTGGGCTGCAGTGATTCCTCATCTTTGCAGGGTACTTCTATCCCTCCCGGTTATTGGACCGCAGTAAGTACATGCTCTAATCCTTTCCTTGGGATCATGGCAAAGGGTAGTGTTGCACCATGTATGGGTGTCTTGGAACGTGAAGGATCTAAACCAACTGGTTAAGTGCACAAAAGAGCTACAACACTTGAACTCTCTTTCTGGGCAGAGATAGCCTTATTGCATGAGACCCATCTCATTTCTCGAGCCACTACGTGGCTTAAAAAAGCTTAGGTGGGAGAGGTAATAGCCAGCTCAGCAATGAATAAGATGAAAGGAGTAGCTATCCTCATCAGATGTTCCTCATCATGGAAAGTAGATGATGTCAGAAGAGATACAAGGAGGGGTGGGTGGTGACCTAATCTTTCTTCCTCAGGGAGTACATTACTATTGGGGAACCTATATGTGCCTAACAAAGACCATTCTGACTTTTTCCCAGCAATTAGTCAAGCATTAGTGGATATAAACCCTCAAGGGGCTCATATACCCATAATCCTTGGTGGGAATTTTAACATGGTCAGTGATATTTTTCTGGACAAATCTCACCCTACACCGCATACCACACCCAAGGGTAGGCAAGCATTGCAGGACCTGATTGAGGAATGGGCCCTTGTTGATGTTTGGCAAAGGGATCATCCTACAGGTCGGGATTTCACATTCTATCCCCCCCCCACAATTCTTATAGCCATATTGACTTCTGGCTCATCAACGATCTGGCAGCCCAAGGCACAGTAAATGTGTCTATAGGACAGACCCTTATATCTGACCATGCCCCTGCTATAATCTCATATCTCCCTTCTGGCACCCCCTCACGTAGGATTCAGTGGCATTGCAACCCATTATTACTTCAAAATCCAGAGTTCTGACTAATTGTCAAACAGGCATCTAAGGAGTATTTTACCTTGAACTCAGACTGTGGGATTGCGCCGGACATAGTATGGGAGGCATTCAAAGCGGTCCTCCATGGTCGCAATATCTCCTTTGTGGCAGCTCGGGATAAGGCCCATAGATCTAAGCTGACCAACCTACAAACACAGCTCCAAGAGCTAGAACAACGCTTCAAGCAAACTGTGCCCAACAATAGGGATAAGTCACTGTAGTGCTGAATTGTAGGACTTAAATATGAAATAAACAGCATTCTCCATCAGAAAGCTGAATGGCTTCTCCTTCGTTCAAAGCATGCATACTGGGAGGGTGGCAAAAAATTGGGTAAACTCTTGGCATTTCACCTGTGCCAACAATGGGACGCCACCAAAATTCACTCTCTCCACTCCCCATCTGGCACCACCATCTCCAATTCCCAGGGCATCAATGAGGTTATGAAAACCTATTACAAGGCTCTCTACCAATCTCAGGGTGTTATCCCCAACACCCAAGTTCGCTACCGTATTCTCAACTTCGCCCAACAAACTCACCTGCCTGTCCTCACTCAGGCCCAGTTAGCAACCTTGGATGTCCATTTAGCCTGTGAAGAACATCACCAGGCCTTGGCAGGCATGGTCCGTGGTAAGGTACCGGAGCCAGACGGAATGACAGTCGAGCTATATCAAGCCTTGGGACCAGATATTTACCACCGTCGAACTTAGCCCTACAAGCGTCACATACTGCCGGATCCCTCCCAACGATGAAGAGAGATGCACTTATTATATTGCTCCCCAAAAAATCACTAGACCCCCTAGATTGCGCTTACTACAGACCAATATCCCTACTATCAGTTGATACCAAGATACTGGCCAAAGCCTTAACCATAAGACTAATGTCCTTTCTCCATCTATTATTCACCCGGCACAAACAGGGTTTATGCAGGGTAAAACAGGATCTGATAATACTAGGCTCCTTCTCAACCTTAAATGGTTTGCAACTAAGGCGGCCCTTCCAATGGCAGCAATGGCTGTGGATTTTTCTAAGGCCTTTGATTCCATAGAATGGCCATACATCCACCAAGTCCTTGACATTTATGGTTTTGGGAAAAGTTTTAAACATTGGATCATGACCTTGTATCATTCCCCCATGGCACACATTCTTACAAATAGTGATATCTCCCCCTCCTTTTCTCTCCACAGAGGCATGAGACAAGGATGCCCTCTCTCCCCTCTGCTGTTTCTAATAGCCCTGGACCCTCTCATTTGGGCTTTGATCTCATCTCACCAGGTGCAGGGTATCCAGGTTGCCCAACGTTCCTACCTGGTAGCGGCCTCTGTGGATGACCTATTGCTGACCATTTCCAAACCTGGCCAGTCTATACCTGTGGCTCTTGATGTTCTACAGGAATTTGCCACACTATAGGGCTTAAAGGTCAACCATATGAAGACATCTGTTGCCCCCTCAACTCAAGATACACGCCAGCTTGTGTGCAAGGTACTGATCTGGTGTGGTTGGCAGGTGGCTTTTCCTATTGGGGGATCTGGATGCCCACCAACTGGTCGATATTGGAGGGGCACAATTTTCTTCCTCTGGTAAACCGGTATCCCATGATAATAGCGCTGACAAAATAGTGAATGACAAAATAGCGACTACAAAATAGCGACTGACACATAATAGCGACTCAGAATAAAAGTGTTCCGAATATGTGATTCTCCTCCAAAATCAATGAGCAGCGTAGTGTTAGAATATTTAAGTGGGGGGGATGGGTATAGCCCCCTGCATATGTATCAAGTTGTCATGCCAGGAACAACAGTCAAACGAACAGGTAGTAGTAGCTGTTATTGGCAGTGGAAGTCGCTATTTGACATTTGCTGTTTTGTCTGGGCTGTTATCACATGGAACCGAGAAACCGGCTCACAACAGAGATTGAAAGGTGGCGTAAACTGCATCTTTCCCTACAGGGATAGGTGGCAGCCATATGCATGCTCCTGTTTCCCTGTCTTCTTTATTTGTTTACTAATATTCCTATCAAACTCTCTAGTAAGCTGTTCTCTCGAATAGAACACTTAATTTCAGTCTTCTTCTGGGATGACAAACCCCCTAGATGGAGCATGCAAAAGCTAAGAATGCACTGGTCCAGAGGAGGCTTTGCCTTTAATGCCCCGTGGTTTCAAGGGTACCACTGAGCCTGCCTGACTGCGTAGGTGACCAGATGGTTCTTTCCCAGTTGAAGTGACCCCCCTATATGGGTTCAACTGGAATCAGACCTGGTGGGAACAACCACATTGTTCTCTCTACTTACCTTTCAGACCCCCCTTCCGCACACACTGCCTCCCACAGTACTAAGTACAGTCATGGCCTGGAAATCACTGAAAGTTAGGACTAATACCCTGAGGCAGGCATGGCCACCTCCTTTTCAATTTGCCCCCTTACGGCACAATCCCCTGTTTAAAATTGACACAGCCTCCTTCTACCAGCTGAGCTGGTCCATGAAAGGTATCAACACAGTCCAAGATTTATGTGCTCCCGGGGAAAGATACTTGTTGTCCTTTACCCAGCTCTAATCTCAGTTCACCCTCTTTCAGAGAGATTTCTGGAAATACCTCCACAACCAAAGTATCATACAGCCCCATCTGCAAACCTTACCTGTGGAACCGCCTTGGCAATGGTTAAATACAGAACGTGAATACCCTACATTTAAAGGCTTAATGGGGTGGTTTTATTCGACATGGAGAGATTTGCAACCCTTGGTAAGACAAACTTGAAAACAACACTGGGAAACATATCTAACAACACCCATCGAGCAGGTCCAATGGGAACGATACATTAAGAACACATTTCGTGTACATAAGGATACATGAAGTAATTTCTTGCAGTTTAAAATATTGTTCCTTTGGCACCATATACCAGAGGTATTCCGTAAGCAAGGGCTGCTCAACCATGCCAACTGTTGGAGATGTTCTAAACCCAATGCTCATATTCTCCATATCCTACGGACATGCCCTCACCTTAGGCAGTTTTGAAACATTGTCTCTGCAGATATAGGTAGGGTACTCCTGGTACCAGTAGCACTTCAGAATAATAGGATATTGTTGGAGAATACCTCCTTGATTGCCTTCCTTCCCAAACCTCACCAGGATTGGATCCTTTCAGCCCTCCTGGAAGATGAACACTTTCTACTTCAACATTGGCATCAACAGCCTCTGCCCACTAGAAGATCATGGCATGCAGCTCTGGCAAAGGTGTCCATATCTGAGAGATTATCATATTCCCACAAGGGAAACTTGGCATGGTATTTTGATAAATGGGGTCCATACCTGGCCTCTGACATGTGTAAACTGCCAGCAAAACCAATTAACCCCCCAAATCTTTCTTAGTAATGGGTAACATAAACGGTGTAAGCATCCAGTTAGGTTATTATCTAGGTTTGATGATCCTTATAGAAACATGATACAGCATTAATCTGGATTTGAGGATACCTTAAAAAAGATTCATGATATTATTACATATCTTTGATGTTAAGTGTATATCCGACTCCTTATGTATGGATGGATAGACCATGCATGTACAAGTTGTATGGTAACCTTACGTTATCTTAAAACTAAATAAAATATTACATGATAAAAAAAAAAGAAATCTTAGATTTTTACGTGGTCTGCATTTTTGCCTCTTAAATCACTGAAACATGTTCTGCCAAAAACAAATAGACTGTAAAAACTGCAGAAATGTTTGTGATGTTCTACAGAATTTCAAAACAATTGGAGAAATACCACATTTTTCATGCTTTTGTCCACAAAATTCACTTTTCAAGTTAATTTGTGCATTTCTCGGAATTCGCTGAGCGATTTTATGAAATTCACTGCTGTGAATTTCACTGATTTTGCCATGGAGTGCCAAATTTCACCAGAGAATTTCACACTCCACCCACAAATTTCATGCTTTGTGTTAGAAGAAGGCAAATTTCATAGAAATTTTCATGCAAATCTCGCAAATCAAAGTTTTGGAGTGTTCTGAAAACTCCACTAATTCCACAAAGCACACAGTTTTGGCAATTCACGTTAACTTCTCAACACCTCTTAATTAGAATAAATATTTAGAGCTTACCGTAGCTCTTCTTTACATATGAAATATAAAGAAAATTTATAAATACTGTATGGTCAAAAAATCTATTCTGCATTTCTGTTGTAATTTATTTGCTACAGTGTATGCATTTAATTTACCCCTTTTGCCATTAACTTACTTTATTTGCATGCATCACTGGATATAATTTTTCAAATGAACACATTCTGGTTTGAAATCACTTTCCATTTTGTAGATGCAGAACCTCCCACCAAAAAAAAAATCTTGTAGACTTACATGAATACATAGAGACTTAGGGCAGGATTTTCGAAATGTGTTGCAGGGCTCACAGTTCGTCCAACCCTGTGCCATGACACTTTGGTTCTAACAATGTGCCAAACCCTTCCTCTGCATCTACTCCCGATTTTATCATTTCAGGTGCAGTTGCAACAGTTTTCACAAATTACAGCAGCTTGTGCCGCATATTTGGTACAAGCTCCATAAAACAGTCCTCGAGGATTACCACAAGACAGACCAGAAAAAGTTGGTCTAACTTGCGGCAATTGACATACAGGATAAAAAAATCCAAATTGATTGCCGCAAGCCCTGTGCACCGTACTGTTGGCACACTGGGGCTTGAGGTGATCTAAGGCATTTGAAAATCCAGTCCATAAGAATTAATTGGCAGATAAAGACCCACTGATCTGGGGGAACGGCTTGGATGTTAACTAGGAAGGCTGAAGAATTTACAACTCTGCCTCCTGGGCTTTCTAATGCATATGTTTTCACATGTAGTATCGGGCGTCCCATGGGCTACAACTAACTCCCACCATTCATTAAAGCTTCAGGAGTGTGGGGATGTATCCAGCACCCTAGTCATCAGCCACAGAGATCTTTGTTCCTCATGAGCAGCTCAGTGTGTTTTGGCATTCACTATCCCCTTTTCCCACCAATACTGCAGCTGTTCAGTCATTCCATAATGGCTGGAGCAGAAAAAGAGAGATGTTCACCACTGTGCCAGCCTTCTTTGGGGTATATAACACAACTGCTTGAGTCCCTAGTGGTGGACATGGCCAAGCTTAAAAACACAGCAGCATCCACAGCAGAGAAGGTTCAGTTCCTCATGGACCATGTCAATGTGGCTGAGTTACAGATAGAGAAATTCAAGGATACTCAACAACATTTACTGAGATGGCTGGAGGAACAAAAGAGGGGCCTGGACTGGCTCTGGGAATAGGTTGAGGATCAAGAGAACAGAGGGCTCCACAATAATATATGGATACTGGCTATCCCAGAAAGAGCTAATATTGGGGAATTTTTCAGTGACATATTATCCAAGCTGGTCACCTCATGATGGCAGGGAGTGATAGAAGTGGGTGGGCCCACCTCACAAGGGGTTCCTGGCTCCAGCTAGTAGTGGACCCCATCCAGTCATTGTTAATCTACTGAGATACTTTGTTAGGGAGAAGCTGCTATGTGCCACCATAGAGAAGGGAGAATTATACTGGAAAGTTGCATGTATATCCCTATACCAGTACTATTCTAATGAAACTGTGCAGTGGTGGTGGGTTTATGACCCCTTCAAGCAAATTATTTGAGAAGCAGGCATGGAATACAGATTTAACAGTTTGACTGACCTTTGTATCCAGTGTAATGGCCAAGAATTTGAAGGCACATCCCCTCAAGAAATCTCTGGGTAATTGCAAAAGAGTTGGTTCAACATATGACTTGGAACTTCATCTCCCAGAAGGCAGTGTGAGGACCAAAACAGAGCAGACTTGTGCAATAGCAACCAAGGGGATGGTAGAGGGAAGGAGTGGAGCTCTAATGATACACCCACCATATCGAGTAAGATGGCTGCATACACTACCTCTGAAGTTTATTTAGCCTTTTGAAACAAACATGAGCAGCAATCCAAACACAGAGGCTGAGGTAAACAATGGCACCAGGATACTTCCCACAGCTGACAGCAATCCAGGAGTCGTATTCTAGGGGAGCAAATATCAGACTATGAACTCTGTTTCCTGGTGGTGAAAACAGCTTGCTATTCATCCAGAGACAGTTATTCTGCAGCCAGTGAGGAAAAACATTTCCCCTGAGAACCACTTGACACTGCATTGGATGCACCTTCTTCCTGGTCCTGTAAGGTGGATGCCACCAACCCAAATGAGATTAGTCAGTCTTCTGATACAAAAGTGCTTCTGGGAACTAGAACTTTCACTGAAGTTGCCACCACTTTTCCACCTTGATGTACTGGCCTACACTTGATTTCTCTGCAATAGCCACTGCCAGTTAGAAACACAGTGCTTGAGGACTCTTGACTCAAATGAACACAGTTGGGTAATTTGTAAACATGGACTCTGTCTGTATATTTTTTCCTGTGTTTCTAAAACTGTATGTTTACTGCAAAGCTATCAATGGAAGGGGTGAGAGCAAGGACAGTTCTCTATTGCGTCTAATAGCACCCCCATCTGTATGTGTACCCCTTCCCCTACTTGCCCAGCCAGACATTCCCCTCTACTACATATCCACCCCTATGTTTGCCTTCCCTTTATTGCAGTTACTTTGGGGAGATGGTGGTTTAGCCAGTTTCTGTTATGGTCATAGGAGGCATGAGTACCCACCCTATTTTTCAACTGGTGGATCAATTAATTGGTACTGTAGGTAGTAAGTGGGGGGGGTTCTATACCTTAGTACAGTGATTGTACTGATTTTCAGTCCACCCTCATAAAAGGCTTGGGCAGCAATATTCCAGGCCCCGATTATTTATGGAAAAGTTTCACCAGAAAAGCACACTAAGCTATCAGGGATTGATCATCTCCCGGTGTGTCGTGGGAAGGAGGTACACAGGGATAATACATAAGCAAATGCCAATGCTGGCTCTGTAAAATACAATTCATGATATATACAGTGCAAAATTAATACAGAATGGGCAGAATAATACACAACTGATGAAGCAGGGAACATAACAAATTCCACAATTAGAACATTACTTAAGTGCTATTAAGTGCTTAAGGTAGAGTATAATGGTTACTGAGAGGTCGAAAATCATAGATAGTATGGTGAGAGTATAAGGAAGAATGTTTAGGGGCAGGTGCAGTTAGGGGAGATGAAGTTTAGTAGGGCCAAAGATAAGGATGAGGGAGATGAAGAGCAGTGACTTTGAGGAGGAAATGAGTTCCAGAGTTTAGGGAACCGATATGAGAACGCAGATTGGCCTATTGTTGTAGTGTATTGAGGGACAGGCAAAGTGCGAGAGAAATTTGATCTGAGAGAGTGACGAGGGGATGGGTTAGTGGGAAGGGAGGAGGAGGGGTAAGAGGGTAGAGTGCCAAACCAGAATTTAGAGATAAATTTTGGACAGTGGAAGAGATGCCTGTTGTCCAGTGAATGGAAGGCCAGAGAGCAGTAGAGGTCACAGTGGTGGAGAGAGGAGGGTGCCCCCATCTCTCACTACCCCCACATCCACTTCTGGTTTGCAGGGTGAAGCTATCCTCTCAGACCCACCCCTAAGCTATGGCTTTGGTTGTTAATTTCCATTGTCTCTGGTTGGCCATCCCACCATGACAAATCTCCACCCCCTTGGGCTATGGAGTCAGGGGTTCTATCCAGTCCTGATGTAATAGTACAGTCATGGGTATGGGTTAAGGCCTGCTGATCAGTATACTGTTCAAGTATGAGTTAATGGGAGGGTTGGAATGAGACTTTGGCATAAGTCTCTCATTCCATGCACCTCACTGAGTACCACTGTAGTAGAACTTGGAGGATATAACTTTCCATCTCTCTGCAACACTTTTTGTACAGTAACTTTCTGTGAATTTCAAAGTTTCCACAGTTTGAATTAACTAGTTTCTTCTTTTTCAGCTTGCTGCTGTTGAATGTGCTTTGTTGTGCTTTATTTGATTTTATAGTTTGCAGGTACACCCCATTAGAGGGCATATAGGGAAGGTTCTGTAGTGTGTTTAACATTGCTTGCAAGTAACTCTGGAGCAGAGCATTGTGATATACCGACTAACTTGACTGTATCTTACCCAAGGCTTCTTGGTGTGAACAGCAAATGTCACCCTTTCCCCTCTCAGTTCAGTTTGTGATTCCACATGCACACAAGGTACCCACATGGTATGGGCACTGGGAAGGTTTACATACGTAGAGGTGAAGATCACCATCTCCTTGCTTGAGATGGTTAAGGAAAATTATGACCCCCTATTAATGGCTCTTGAACAAGTAGTTCACAGATGACTCCAGCACCATTTAACTCTAAAAGGAAAAATAGATCCAACCTGAATTTTTATCCTTCCTAAATTTGCATATGTCTTCCACAGCCTCCCTCTGGCAATTCCAGACCAGATCTTCTGTAGGCTAGACTGGCTCCTTGCTTTAGTCCTTTGGAAAGGGAAAAAAAAACCAACTCAGTAAGACTAAATTAGGAGCACATTGGACACTAGGAAGATTGGAACTGACTTGGATGCAGTGGTACCTAGGGGCTTGCAGGATGGCCCAAGCCAGAAAATGGTTTCTCCCACACAGTGATACCACCCCTCAAAGGGTCACCCTTGAAAGGGATGACTCAAACCCCCTGGTTAGGACTTCTTTTAGCTGTTAAGAGCAGGAAGGAACACAAAGAAAATCCAGTTATCCAAGAGATTTCCTAAGCATGGAGGCAGGATCTGGGATTCTCCCGCTGTCCATGGAAGGACTGGCACCTCCATGGCCTTACACGTATCTATGGCAAAACCATTGCATTCTAGTGGGAGGGTCAACAGTTTAGGGAAGAGAGTGGGAACAGGTGGGAATTTGCATTGTGTCATATATTTTAATGCCAAATGTGGACTCTTTGATGTCATTCCAACAGGTCTAGAGCAAATTTGAACTACCAGAGTCTGACTTTTGTAAATTCCTGAAAATTAGGGGTGCCATCTCATCCCTTAAAAAGTCAACTCTGGCACCACATCAGTGGGAATGACTACAACAGTTGCTTAAGCCAAAACTTTCGAAGAGTGTTGTGGGGTGGATGTACTATATGATGAAGGGTGTAAACTCAGATGATAAGGAGAGGAGCAAGAAGGGTTGGGAATCAGAATTACAGGATGGCATTGATTGGGTCACAAGAGCACTTGTTGGGGGCCATGTGGTGGATGTCCTGTATCTGGACCTCAGCATGGTCTTCAAGTTAGTGCCCCATGGTAGGATGCTCAGTAAACTAGCCAACCTGGGAGTCGGTGAGAAACTGGTGGGGTGGGTCAGGATCTGTCTGCAGAAAAGGGTGCAGATGGTAACTGTAGGGGGTGAACTATCGAAATCCATTTCTGTAACAAGTGGGGTCCCACAGGGCTCAGTACTCAGTCCAGTGTTATTTAACATCTTCACTTGGGACATCACAAAAGGGATCAATAGTAAAATCTGCCTACTCACAGATGACACTAAGATCAGTGTGAGAGTTGACAGCAAGGAGTGGAGGCAGAAACTCAAGTGAGGACCTGGCTAAGCTTCAGCATTGGTCAGCCATCTGGCAGTTTGGGTTCAATGCTAAGAAATGTAAGGTCATACACCTAGGAGTCAGGAACCCTAGGACTAGCCACTGGCTGGGGGAAGTGCAGGAAGCCACTTCTGAGGAAGAAAAGGATTTAGGGGAGATTGTCATGGGGATATGAAACACTCAGCTCAGTTTTATAAAGAAGCAGCCAAGGCAAACAAAGTGCTGGGGTGCATCACCAGAGGTATCACCTCAAGGAGTGAGGAAGTCATCATGCCTTTGTACAGGTCTCAGGTTAGACCACACACGAAGTACTGTGTGCAGTTTTGATGCCCTTATTTGAAGAAAATCAAATTGCTGGAGGTGGTGCAGTGAAGGGTGACCAAGATGATCCAGGACCTGGGGACAAACCTTATGAAGCGAGACTGAGGGAGCTCAACATGTACTTCCTGGAGGATAGGAGGGAAAGGGGGGACATAATAGAAAACCTTCAAATACTTAAAATGTATGAATAAGGTTAGAGCAGAGGACATGTTTAACTTAAAGGGAGAGGGGTCCAAAAAGCACAACCTGAAATTGGTGGGGGAAGATTTAGAAGGGAAATGAGGAGGTACTATTTCACAGAAAGGGTGGTGATAAAGTGGAACAAATTGCCAGGGTAAGTAATCTCACTTCAAACTGTGGGCAATTTTAAGAGGGGGTGGGATAGGGTTAAAAGGAAAGTGAGTTCTGTGGGAGAGTGGGGGAAGGGGAGAGGGTAGGGTGGGGGAAGATAAATCCAGGGAGGAAATGGGTGGGGGTGCAGCTACAGCAGAATAAATTGTGTGCTGCATACTCAAGCAGACTTGATAGACTGCAATGGCCTGTTTCTGCTGGCATGTTTGTATGTTCATATAACCAGGGAGGCTGGGAACTCTGTCTCTAAAGAGCTCATCAAGCTTAAAAAGATGCAAAAGGTCAATTATTACAGATAAATATTTTTCACAGATGCTACAGGACTACCACTACTCCATATGGGTCTAATGCCTCACTCTAGGTGTTGGAGATGCAGTGCCCTGTAGGCATGGCTGCTACATGTTCCATGGCAATGCTCGAGGTTGGACAGGTACTGGAAAGGAGTGCTAGTGGATTGATCCAGAGTTATAGATAGGCCAATACCAATTGATCCAGTGTTGGTCCTACTCAGGAATACCTCCAAACTCCCAAGGTAGCCCTCATTGGCCATACTTTGATTACTAGCAGTGATCGTGGAGGTAAAAAAAGGCAATTTTGATAAAATGGAGATGACCGGCACCACCTTCTACCATAGCATTGCATTCAGCAGTGGCTAAGATAGCTATATTCAAAAGTTTTTCCTTCCTGGCCCAAGGTAAATTACTTCTCTACTACAGAAAGTGGGATAAGTATCTCCGCTCCCACCTCTATTCAGTCCCAATCCCACAATCTAAGAACCCACACCCACCTCTCCCTAGTTAGCAGAATAATGCAGGTTGGATAGAGCATGAAAGGTGTTAGGACATGGGCTAGTCCAATGCTCTGGAGGAATGAGACACCAGTAGGGTTTGGTACTCCAACTTAAGTTCACATAAAGGATTAGTGAGCTACAGAGCAAACTCTTTAGAGCATGGTTGATACCCATTTTAGCTGAACTGTCTTGAGTTCCAGTGACTAGATAGGCAGATAAATATTCCCTTCACAATACTAGGAGTTGAGCTTGATCATTGGTTACACTGTGGTGCATTGCTGGTCCCAACCTGATGTGCATGGTATATTGCTATACAGAATATGAACTGAATCTCATTTCATTTTTTAGTTTTCCTGTAAGTCCTGCTGCCATACTTTACACCATGCACTTTAGCTTTGGATAGCTTAAATCCTATTTTCACATTTCTGTGCACAGTAAATGAAAGCTATCACCTAATGAGGTAAGCGGTTGTTTTATTTTGGACAATGCATTTGTTGTATAAGCATTCGCTTATAGTGGTCAGTGCCACAGGTTTGTGGAAATTGTAGTTTCCATTGCTTGCAATCTGTACTCTCTGGTCTTGTGAGCACTGATTTGGTCACATGCTAAGAGAGGTGTTGAGCCTCTCACTGTGATTACTCATCTAATTGGGGTATACAATTAAAAGATGTTGTCAACTCCTGGCAACTTACCAGGGGCTTGGTGAATTTTTTATGCAAATTCTTTGTGGGAAGATGGAATATTAATAGTGGGAGATGACAGAGATGTAAAAGAGGATGTCCATGGGATTAGCTCTGGTTATCTGGGGTAGGCTAAAGTGAATTGCAATTTTTTTTTTTACTTTCAGATTTTTTTCCACAGTATAGAATACCCTCAACAATTTTAATTATTTAGTATTCCATGCCAGTGACCTGGCATTGGGAGCGATCTCAGGTGTCAGGGGTTGGCCAAAGAGAGGAGGGTCTAGCATCCAGAGGACAGCTCTCCTTCACTGGGGGGGAACACTAGCCCTGACATTAGCCTGACCACTAGCAATGGCTGGGGGGGTACAGGCAGCTCAGACCACAACGTGGGGGAAGGAGGAGCAGTGGCCATCAATGTCCTACACATGGGAGCATGCATAGGCATGTCTGGAAAGCATCACATGTCCACTCCTCAGATGGAAGGAAAAGTGAAAAATGGCTGGTAGTGGGGCAGGATGATACTGACCCCTTGCAGGTTCTGCACCCAGGCTACAGGCCCCCTCCCAGAAACAAGATCCATTCCATTGGTAGATGAGAGCTGCTGACCCCTGGCTCAGGAGGCAAGTCATGGGAGGAAGACTGGGATTGAGGTAAGTCCCTGGGATGCTGGGTGACAGGGCTGGTGGGGTAAGTGGAAGGAGCAGCCTGCCCCAGAAGGGGAGAAAAAGAGTAAGAAAAAAATATTTAGTATTCAATTCATAATACTGATTATCCCATTTTTACGACATTTGGTAGTGGTGTGCAAGTACCTTTTACTGAATACTCACTAAGTCCCTGTATAAGGCATCCAAACTACTCAGCTATTCATTTCTTGCTATTCATAGTATTTAACATGTTTATTAGGCATGGGCTACCTGCCGGGTAGCTGGGTTGGGTAGCGTGGGTATTGCCTATTTTTGTTCAGTTAATGTACTACTCTACCTGACATAACAGTGTAATTCTCAGGTTGGATAATTTGACAAGAGTACCATGTAAAGGACTTGGAAACAGGCATTAAGGACAGCCTGTGGGGTTCTTCACAGAGCTACAGCAGAATCAGAGCACATGACACCAGGCTGACACTTAATTGATGTGATGACTGTGCTCCATCTGCTGTGAGCCTGTAGTGAAAATTCCAGCTGGCAGCAGTGTGTATGTGTTGTGGTTGTGGAAGCAGCTCCATTGGCATTTGTTCAGAAGCACAAATCACATCTGTAGAGTCAATGATGTGTCTTTAAAAGTTGATCAATATGAAAAAACCTTCACTACAAAGAGCAAAGAGAGAAAGAGTGGGGGACTGAGAAACAATCTCAGCCAGGGGGAGGGGGGTTAAGACTCAGTCATGGAGGTGGTGCTGGAGACTGGCAGGAGAACAGAGAAGGAGCAAGGCAGGGGAAACAACAAGCAAAAACAGAAGACACTGGGCAGCTGATTTGAAATTAAGGTATATTAAACTGTTTGTTTTGTTTTGTACCCCTGAGCCCTGTAATTTATTGCTGTGATATAGTAGTCATCTACATTGTCTGTCTCTGCAGCATAGTGAACGCCTTTTGTGGCTGTATAGTATTACACTGTTTGTTAGGTTCCCTGAGCCGTGTCATTTATTATCATGACATAGTCAGTTACACTGTCTGTCTCTACAGCATGGTGAAATCCATTTACAGCTGTATTACACTGTTTGTGAGGTACCCCCCTGAGACCTGAGCCATGTCATTTATTACTGTGACATAGTCAGCTACACTGTCTGTCTCTGAAGCATAGTGAAAGACTTTTATGGCTATATGAAACTGTTTGTAGGTGCCCCTGAGGCCTGAGCCCTGTCATTAATTACTGTGATACTCAGCTACACTGTCTGTCCAGCAGTTAGTGAAACAATATAATTTCATGCTGTGTCTACTATGCCTCATACTTCCCAGTCTATGTCTACTAAAAGAAAACAAAGTACTGCTGCACATGTAACTGTTAATGATATGGACAATATGAATCATAGCAATAATGACGAACATAGCGACAAAAATAATAACCTCACCAGGACTGGTACTAAATCTCTTGAACAAAAAAAGCATGTTAGCAATAAAATGATAGTATTTTTCAGAAAGAACTGAGTGGAGTTACTCATAAAGGTACTGAACATTTTGTCGCATGTGCCAGAACACTTCCAGCTGCTGAAGAAGCAGGCAAGGAGGCATCGTCATCAAATATAAGCTCAGATGCTGAGGCAGAGAATGCAGATAGAGATGGTGGTGTTAGTGGAGATTGAGAATGGGATAGCCCAGGCTATGTCCCACATACTGTAATGATTATGGCACTTCCAGTTCTTCAGAATCTTGAGGCAATGAGGTCCGTAGTTTATATGAGTGGGTAGGAGAGGATGCTTCTGTAAGACATGAGCGGTGAGTGCAGAAAAAAAATCATATGGTAAAGTAGAATAAAAAGATGAGTATGAATGAAAACAATTCATCTCAATAAGAAAATGACAGTGTAGGTTTCCTCTTGGTTCCTTGACTGTACAAGGAATAGTGCCAGGCACCACGGCACAAAGCAAATAGGTAAATATTTAATATGGAATTTATTTAATATTGACCCTGAAGACAGCTCTTGAACTTTATGCAGCCTGTGCAAAAAAGAACATCAGTCATGGCAAAGGGGCATATTTTGAAACATCACTAATGATGTGAAATACAAAGGCAAAACACCCAACTGAGTGGGGCAGGGTAAGGGGCAATGTGATTTGTATGGGCAGTAGTGGAGGTGGTGGTGGCAGTGACCAGACTGACAATGAACTGGAAGCAGAACTGGCACCATGGCACATATGAACTACTTGTTGATGCTCTTAAAGGCATCAACAATGCACAGAAAAGGGACAAATACAAGTTTCTCATTAGACCATGCTACAAAGTAATCATGAGGTTTTAGACTGTAATGATGAAGCACGGCTACACTGGCGAGTTTGAGATTATCGATGATGACAGAGCCAGGAAAATTGTTGCTAATCTAACTGGTAGATTGAACAACTGTGGAGTTACCAGTCCCAGATCTGATATTCAACTGAGTGATCTGGAGAAATGGCAGAACAACTTGCAGTCATCTCATCAGTTTGGGTACATAGTGCTGACCACCTCAGCTGGCATCATGGATCATGAAGAAGCCAGGAGAAAACACACAGTAGGTACGATCCTGGGATTCTTTTTCTAAACATGTAAAAACAGGCATGCCAATAAAAAATATACAAATGGAAGCAGTACGTGTCATTGAATGACTTGATGTGTCCTTTCAGTCTTCCCAGACAAACATAGATCAAGTGCTGGAATAGCCCAAAGTAGTACTCCACGTGAAAGATACATTGCCCCCCAAATTAAAAATATCTCATTAACTAACATAAAAAAAAGTGTTGCAAGGGTATCACAATTTATCCACCAGCATCAAACATGCCAGATGTTAAATATAGCCACTGCAGAGCTGCTGGCAAATTGTCAACTCCTTTTTGCTGTTATTGCCCACAAAGGATTCCTCAAGTTCCTGAACTGGCATGAACCATGGTACACTATTCCCTGTCCAACATATTTTTTGGAAAAGGCTGTTCCACAGTTGTATGACTTGGTGTGTACTGAAGTCATTAAGCAAATGAAACTCTGAGGTGAAGCAGGTTCACATAATTACAGATATTTGGACCAGCAACCAAACAATTGACTACATGACTGTTACAGCTCACTGGACACATTTTCAGTCAGAAAGTAATAATCCCCACTCTACCATAAGCAATAGGAATCAGGATGTATTATGTGTCACCATTTTTTGAGGGAAATCACAGTGCTGTGAATAGTTTGCAGGATCTGGAAAAACAGTTCCAGAAATGACATAGCTGTATTCCTTATCTCCAGGGTTCATAGTATCAGATAATGGTGCCAACATAGTCAAAGCTGTTATAGATGGCAGCTACCAATACATACCTTGTTTTGCACATTGTTTAAATCTTCCCATCCATAGTTTCTTAAATGGAAACAGAAATGTTGAATAACTGTTAGATATTAGGAAAATATATGGAGAACACTGGATGGGCAACCATGCAGAACCAGTGTGTTTTGCCACAGAGGGGTAGGATTCCCTCTCACCTTGACAGCAAAGTTCTCGAGGTCCCAGAGAATCAGACCCCAAGGTGACAGAATGCACTGATTCTGCATTTGGTTGCCCATACCATATTTTTTTTTAGTGTATGCTTCATTGGCAAGCATTTAAACTAGCCAAGGGGGGAGGTACTGGAAAGGATCAGGGAAATCCTAGCCCTCCAAAAAAGTCAGGGTAGTAAGTGAGGTAAACACCAAGTTAGAGATGTCGATAGGGAGAAGGCAGGGGTAAATGGAGAAAGTGATAAAGGCAATAAGGACAGGGATGGGGCACAAAGGGGTAAGGCCATCAGGAAATGGAGGATAATGAGTACCAATGCCCATAGTCTGGGCAACAAGCTCCCTGAACTGGTGGCCTTGATGGGAGAGGGATGCCTGGATATCATAACAGTCACTGAAACATGGTACACATAGAACCATGACTGGGATGTTAACATACCAGGGTACACAACCTACAGGAGAGACAGGGAGGGGAGAAGAGGGGGAGGAGTAGCTCTCTATGTAAGTGAAGGGATAAAAGCAACTGAACAAAAGAGTAAACATGGGGGAGGAGGCACTGTGGGTCACCTTAGAGCAGGGTTTCTCAAATGGTGAGGCCAGCCTCCCTGGGGAGGCCCCAACCTGCTCCAGGGGAGGCTCAAGCAAGTCTGAAAAAGTAGCGTATTTTAATTTTGAGTTCAAGAAATTTTGTGTGAAGGGATGAGGCAAACTGAAAGAGGATAACAGGGCAATTTATGTATTTATTTATATATTGGTGACCAGGAAAGGTACACTGAGCTAAGGCTTATTGCAGGTGAACCTGGGGAAGGGCAGCAAGTGACTACAATTCCAAAGGCAACTGCAAAGCAGTCAAGCATTACAAAAAGAACAATAATGCAAACAAATATGAACCATGAACAAATAGTGAGAGGCAACAATTGACCAATTAGGCTTGTGGCAGAACAGCCCAGTATAACAGCCCACATACAAGGCTTTAGCAGAGCGGTACTAGGAGCAAGAGCAGGAGAAAGCAAAAGGATCCCTGAGGAGTTGCTTAAGAGCAGAATAAGAGGGGGGAGAGACGGAGGTGGGTAGGAAGGTTATTTCAGATAGAAGATAAATGGAATGAGAAAGCAGTCTGACCATGAAGGTATTGCAACAAAGGGTAACAGAAGTTCGAGAATCAAAACAGCAGAGCATGTAGGTTGATGGGAAGGGGGTCAATAAGCTGAATAAGTGAGAACCAACTACTCAAAGGAGTTTTACTTTATTCCTGAAGAACTGTGCAAAGTGTGCTATTTTCTATGGGGAGGCACAAGATTATTTGAATATTTGGGGGAGGCTCAAGATCTTTTCCACGGCTTGGGGGAGGCTCACTATGGCAAAGACTGAGAACTGTTGCCTTAGAGACTGGAAATGGCACCACAGTCCACACAGGGGTTGTGTACAGACCCCCATGTCAGGGGGAGGGAATGGACAAGGATATGATAGAAGGCATTCTTAGTATGGAAGAAAAAGGGGAGATACTGTTGATGGGAAACCTGAATATGCCAGATGGTAACTGGAGCACATTTGCTGAAGCCACATCCAAGAGCAAGGCCATTCTTGATGTCCTAAAAGTGGCTTGCCTCAGACAGCTAGTTTTGGAACCCACTCATGAGGAAGCAATCTTAGACCTCGTACTCTCAAATGGGGACAATAAGAGGATCTCAGATCTATAAGTGGGTAGCCATCTGGGAACAAGTGACCACTAAACAGTGTGGTTCACGATAAACTCAGCTACAGAGTCAAGCCATACAAAAGTGAGGGTACTGGACTTCAGGAGGGCTGACTTTGGCAAGATTGGAGAGTGCCTTAAAAAAGCACTAGCAAACAGGCTAGAAGGAGGGGTGGAGCAACAATGGTGAAACATCAAAACTGCCATCACAGAGGCAACAAGCCTTTGTGTGAAGCAAATAAACAAATCAAAATGAAAGAAAAAGTCACTATAGTTCTCAAAAGAGATGGCAGGGAAGGTCAGCGAGAAAAAGATAGCATTCAGGAAGTATAAGGAAACACAGAAGGAGCAGGACAGAGAGCTGTACCAGTTAAGGCAGACAGAAGCAGGGAAGGAAGTCAGAATAGCAAAGGCTCAAACTGAGGAAAAGATAGCCAACTCAGTTAAGAACGGGGATAAAACCTTTTATAGGTACATCAGGGAGTGTAGAAAGACAAAGGGAGGGAAAGTAAGGCTGAATAGAATGGACAGTGGGTGGGCAGAGAGGGACAGTGAAAAAGCAGGGATACTGAATGTATATTTCTGCTCAGTATTCACAAAACAGGAGCAGGGGGATGTGCCTAATCCAATTAACAGAAGCACTGTGGATAGGGGTGTTGATCCCAGTCCTTTCACAGAAGAAAGGGTTCTGAAAGAACTCCTAAAACTGAAGGTGGACAAAGCAATGGAACCTGACAGAATTCACCCCAGAATTTTAAAATAATTAAGGGGAGAACTAGTGAAACCACTGACTACACTTTTTAACAAATCATGGGAGGATGGTGTGGTACCTGAGGTCTGGAGGAAGGTGGATGTGATTCCACTTTACAAAAGTGGGACCAAGACAGAAGCAGGAAACTACAGACCTGTCAGTTTGACCTCTGTGGTAGGGAAAGTGATGGAATCACTTCTGAAGGAAAGACTTGTTGAGTACCTCGAGGCCAGTGGGGCACAGGACCCAAGGCAGCATGGGTTCACAGTGGGAAGGTCATGTCACACTAATCTAATTGATTTCTTTGACTGGGTGACTAAAGTAGTAGACCAGGTAGGGGCTGTGGACATGGCCTACCTAGACTTTAGCAAGGCATTTGACACAGTCCCACACAAAAGATTAATAGCCAAATTAACCAGCCTGGGAGTGGGTCCCAGGGTGGTAGCCTGGGTAAAACATTGGCTGGACAACAGGACACAGAAGGTAATTGTAAATGGAGTCCACTCTGAAGAAAGAGGAGTTACTAGTGGGGTACAGTACTGGGTCCAGTCCTTTTTAATGTCTTTATAAGTGACATTGCAGAGTAACTGGAAGGAAAGGTATGCCTCTTTGCAGATGACACAAAGATCTGCAACAGGGTTGATACACAAGGAGATATAAAAAGGATGAGAAGGGACTTGGCAAGGTTGGAGGAATGGTCAGAAGTATGGTAGCTTGGATTCAATGCAAAGAAGTGCAAAATAATGCTCCTGGGAAACAAAAACCCAGGGGAAGATTACTCAATGGGGGAGGCAGTAACAACAAAAAAAATGGAAAGGGACTTAGGGCAATCATATCAGGTGACCTTAAGGTTATCACGCAGCGCAAGAATGCAGTAGGGAAGGATGGGTGGATACTGGGATGTATAGGGAGAGGCATCACCAGCAGAAAACAGGAAGTTGTTATCCCTCTGTACAGACAGTTGGTGAGACCCCATCTGGAGTACTGCATCCAGTTCTGGAGACCCCATCTCTGCAAGGACATAGACAGCATAGAGGCAGTCCAGAGGAGGGCAACTAAAATGGTGCACAGTCTGCAAGAGAAGCCATACAAGGAGAGACTAAAGGAGCTTAATATGTATACCCTTGAGGAAAGAAGGGAGAGGGGGGACATGACAGAAACTTTTAAGTACCTAAGTGGAATCAACAAAGTCTAAGAGGGTAGCTTCTTTCAGAAAAAGTGATGTGCAAGAACAAGGGGACACAATTTGAAGATTGGGGGGCAATTCAGGGGCAACTGAGGAAGTATTTTTTTCACAGAAAGGATGGTGTACGCATGGAACAGTCTTCCTGAGGAGGTTGTGGGGTCTAAATCTGTGGGACAATTCAAGAATGCATGGGACAGACATAGGGCAATTTTTGTGAGGGTAGAAAGAAATAGGCTGTTAGTTAACTAGGATCTGCAGCTTATCCTGTAGGTAGGGAAATGGGTAGATTAAGTTGGCCAAGCAGTCCTTATCTGCCATCAAAGTCTATGTTTCTATGATGCTGAAAATACATTTTAAATGCTTGTAGTTTGTATATAAAATCCAGTTTGGCTGCTTTGTTTTAGTCCATGTTACTGGCTGGTTGCTAGGTTCACTGGTCATTGCCAGGTAACCAGAACAGTGTACGTCACTAACGTGTCTTTCAATTGGCTGTTTGTTTAATTAGGGAGAGTCTAAAAAATAAATAACATGCTGGCTGTATTCTCGCTAAGGGAGAGACTATCGATTAAGTAAAATTAAATATAATATCTGATTAATCCTGTCTACTTATCTAGTTGATCCTGCTGGTCCAGAGTTTGTAGCTGAGGTTCTGCTGACACCAGGATGGATTATCTGGTTGATGTCTACCATTTCTGGTGAGTGCTTCTACCTGTAGCCTTATGAAACAAGAACACTGTTCTGCACGTACAGCGTTCTAAGAACTGTTTTTATCTGTGCTTAACAGCTTTTCAGCACAGTTAAAAAATGATCAAATGCAACATTCCACCATACACTATGTGGGCATTTCAGCCAGTCTGTAAAAGCACAACAAATCCTGAAGGGGCTGCAGAGGTCCAACAACATCTCCTTGCATACATTAAGGCTGGAAGCTCCAACCCACTGGAATTCAACATTTTACGTGTTGGAAAGGCTTCTTGAACAGAAAAAAGCTTTTGCACATGACTACACCATGCAGAATCAAATGGGTAATGTAGACATCATGCTCTGTTCTAGCAGTTGGAGTCTGTTTGAAACTTTGCTCACCTTATTGGAGCCATTTTAGGCTCCCACATGTGATACCACTGTGGACAGTGCAGCTCTGAGTCAAATTATTCCTCAAATAAGATTTCTTCACATTTTCCTTGATGACATAAGGAAAAACTTTCTGTTGAAAGAAGACACGGCTACTGTTACATTATGCTGGCAGATGACTTGAGTCTCCAACTGTTGACTAATCACAGAATAAATGCTTAAGAATGACATCTACTGTATGTGTTGGCTACATTGCTATGTCCCCACTTCATCACTGCCACTATGCCAGTCACATGTGCCACACTACTCTTAGTTTTCTCAATTATCAGTTTATTATATATGATGCCCACCATTAGTATAACTTTTTGAGACAGCAGCAGCCTCACTCAGATCAGCAGCACCTCTTGTATGTTTCTCAGCAATGCCTGCCATGGGTATAATTTCTGGAAACAGCAGCAGGATCAATCAGAACAACTATGCTCTTGTACCTACCTCAGCAAAGACTGCCATGGGTATAGTTTTTTGAAACAGCAGCAGGCTCTCTCACAGCACCTGTGCATCTCATACCTGTCCCAGCAATGCCCCCCATTGGTATAATTTTGGAAACAGCAGCAGGATCACTCGCAGCAGCTGCACCTGTCATACCTGCCTCAGCAATGCTCCATGGGTATAACTTTTTGGAAACAGAAGCATGCTAACTCAGAGCACCTGCACCTCTTTTACCTGCTTCTGCAATGCCTATTATGGATATAATTTTTGAAAACAGAAGCAGGCTCAATCAGAGAAGCTGCACCTCTCATACCTGCCTCATAAATGACAGGACTTGGGGCACCTAACAAACAGTGTAATAGTATACAGTTTACAGTCAAAAACAGTCTTTCACATTCTGTTATGGTCAGGATTTGGTACTAAGGTAATAGAATCAAGTAGTAAGTACCTGACCAGAACCAACTACCCATTTCTTATTAGGGTATAATTACAATAATTTCAGGTAGTTTGGAGGTACTACCAGGAAATATTACTGGTCAGGTATTTCAGTACCTGCCCATGCCTAATGTTTATGTAATCTTCCCTTCCAAATTGTGGTATACCTTTAGGGCTCCACAGAGCAAGAGATGTGTGAAGTTGGAAACATTCACACCACAAAATATTTGAAGTGCAGTTCCTGAAATTCACCAATTTGTGGAGCACCAGATTGAATACAAAGTGTGGAATTTTGCAGGTGAAATTCCACACTTGGCACAGAAACTTCCCTGCCTTGGGTATTGGCTCCCCCCATTGCCCAAAAATGTAAAAAAAATATATATATAAATCCCTGGTGTCTACTGCTCCTCCCAGCACCCCCACCCCACCGATCGAGGGCCACAATATAAGAATATATATGTTAAATCCCCCACTGATTGCTGGCCCCAATTTAAAAACATGTATATATGTGTGTATATATATATATATATATATATATATATATATATATATATATATTTTAAAGCCCATTCCTGGTATATAATGCCTCCCCCACTGATCGCTGGTCAAAATGTGTTTTTATAATGGAATTAAATCCCTGGTGTCTAGTGGTTAGAGATGTGTGAAGCTGTGAAAATTTGTTACGCTAAATATTTAATTAAATTCATGCATTTTGAAAAATATTTCATGGATATGAAATTTCATCCATGGAATGGCAACAGTTCACCTTCCGCAGGTGAAATTCTTCCTTCCGCAAGCAAAATTTTGCCATTTTGGATGAAATTGTGCATTTCATGGTGAAAGCTTGTCTTTCACAGGTGAAATTTAGAAGCTTCACACCCTGAGACGAATTTTGCTGAACAGTGGAATTTTGCAAAATGTTTTGCACAGTGAAATTGCCAATTGGCAATTGAACATCTCACTTATGGTCCCCTTCAATCGCTGGTTGTTGAATACAATGTAAAATATGTATTTGAAATCAACCATCATGTCTAGTGATTCTCATACCCCACCCCATTGGGGAGTGCCCCACCACCAAGCTCCCCCCTGACCCAAGTGGGAAACAGGCACAAACCATTACTCACCTTCAAGGCTGGCAGCTTGACTGAGCTCTCTCAATGAATGAGTACATGCATGCTCATTCACTGAGACTTTGAGAGAGCTCAGTAAGGCTGCCAACCATGGAGTAGAGGTGTGCGAAGTCTGTAAAATTTGCTCCATGAGTTAATTTGTGCATTTTGTGGAATTCATGATGCAATTCTGTGAAATTCACAGCTGCGAATTTTGCAGAATTTACTGTAGAGTGTGAAATTTCACCCCTGAATTTCGCACTCTGCCCACAAAATTCATGCTTTGCATGCATAAGAAAAGATGAATGTAGTTGAAATTTTCATGCAAATTGCACAAATCGAAGTTTTGGAGTATTCTGAAAACTCTGCAAATTCCATGAAGAGTGAATTTTCAGCAATTTGCGTGAGCTTTGCAGGCAAAGTTTAACTTCTTAGCAACTCTACCATGGAGGTGAATGGAGGGCTGTGCCAATGACCCACTCAGGTTTGCGGAGGGGGGACTGAGTGGTGGGGCACTCGCTGATGGGGTGGGTGGTCCATTAGACACCAGGGATTTAATCTCAAATATATATTTTTACATTGTGACTGACTGCCCAGCGATCGGCGGGAGGGGGGACAATAGACACTAGGAATTTAATTTGCTTACAAAAAACATTGTGGCCAGAGATCGTGGGGGGGGCACTAGACACCAGGGAATGGGCTTTAAAATGTATGTGTGTATATATATCTATATATCTATCTATATATATATATATAGATAGATAGATAGATATATGTATTCATGGCAAAAAACTCTGTTTAATGGATCATTTAGGGTTGTTTCACAGCGACAAAAGTGAGGAAATTTGGTGTTAGGGTTGCCACCCCTTGAACCCGATGCCCACCCTGTCCCCACCAACAGGCATCGGAGTTTGCATTGGGGTTGCTGCTCTAACTCTCACCCCATTCCATGTGTAAATAAGCTGAGGTGGTGCAATGTAGAAGAATGGGGTGAGCGTTAGGACTGATGACCTCAACGCACACCCCGATGCCTGTTGGTGGGGGCAAGGTGGGCATGGGGTGCAAGGGGTGGCAACCCTGACACTGAATTTCTTCACTTTTGTCACTGTGGAACAACCCTAACTGATGCATTAAACTGAGTTTTTTTGCCATGAATTTCACTTCTTTTTGAGAATGTACACTATAAATAGTAAATGGAATGTGGTAGTGGGATCACAGGGCCCTTTGGGCCCTGCACTCCCTCTATGTTTCTGTACCTTCAAGAAGTCTTCCCCCACAAAATGGCAGAATTCGTGGCCAAAAATGCACCAAAATGGCAGACCTGGAGGCCGAAAAATCAGTGACTGTGAAGCGGGCCAACTTCAAATGGCCATAACTCTGGAACAGAGCAACATTTTTTCACCAAACACAAACTGGCGTGTTCCCTGAATAAAGATATGTATACCTGCCAAGTTTCACACCAATCAACTACACTGTGGCTGTGCTATGCAGTGCAGAAGACAGTGCAGAAAAATAGCAAAAACATAATGTTTTGCAGTGGACTACGCAAACACAAAAACACAAACAATAATGTTTATGGAAACAGGTAAAATAAAATAGTAACGTTAACAGTAATGCAAACACAAGTGCAAAAGGTAATGCACATGGTGATGCAAACATAAACGATCATGCAAACGGTAAGAGAAATGCAAGTGCAAATGTTAATGAAAACAGAAATGGTAACACCAACAGTAATGAAAATGCTAACGGCAACAGAAACACAAACATTAACAAAAACAGCAGTGCAAATGCCAACGCCAACGGAAATGCAAACGGTAACGAAAATGCAAACAGTAATACAAACACAAACAGAAATGCAAATGGTAATGGCAACGGCGACACAGAAGGAAACAGTCATGCAACTGACAAGGGAAATGCTACTGAAAACACAAACGCTAAGGCCAATAGAAACACAAACGCAAATAATGATGAACATGCAAACAGTAACGGTAACACAATTGGAAGCACAAATGGTTATGGTAACACCAACGATGACATCAAAGGGAACAGTAACAAAAACAGAAACAGAAATACAAGTGTGTACGCAAACGCAAATGGTAACACGCATGGTCACGGTAATGCAATTGGAAGTGCAAATGCTTATGGTAACACCAACAATGATGCCAAAGGAAACACAAATGCAAACGGAAGCACATACGCAAATGCAAATGGTAATGCACACCGTAATGCAAAAGGAAAGGTAAACAAAAACAGTAATGGAAACGCAAATGGTAACAGTAATGCAAACACAAGCGCAAATGCAAAGGGTAACGCACATGGTGACGTAAATGGAAACGCTAACTTAAACAGTTAAACATGCGCTGATAGTCATTATTTTGCATACATTATTTGTACTCACTGTGTTTCTCAATGCAGGTTTTGGGGAAAACCAGCCTGTGCGCTTACATTACTGTTACTGTTGCCCTTTCCGCTTGCGGATCCGCACCGCTTCACTTTACCATTGACGCCTGCGCCACCATGTGCGTATCCTTGCTTTCATTTGTGCTTATGCTTGTCATTTTTTGCCATTTGGGCCCCAGGCCCCGCCAACGCATTACATTCACTATTTCTGCTCTCATTCTCAGAAAGAAGGAAATTAGAGGCAAAACTCCATTTAGTGCATTAGTTAGGGTTGTTCCACAGCGACAAAAGTGAGGAATTTGCTGTTGGGGTTGAAAACTCCTTGACCTCCGCCCCCCCCAAACTGGCATTGGGGTGCCGTGAGTCATGGGTCCTAACTCTCACCCTTTCTCCTATACTTCTGCTGCTTTACACATGTCATGGGGTGAGAGTTAGGCTGATTTTCATTTGTGCTTGTGTTTCTGTTATTTTTTGCCATTTCTGTCTACAGTGCTGTTTATCTTACTGTTTCACTTTACATCACCATGCCCATTGACATTTCTGTTTGCAGGCACCATGTTACTATGTGACAACACATCACGTGGCAGACCATTCCCATCTACGCACCATGTGCGTTACCCTTTCTGTTCTCATTCGTCCTTGTGTTACCATGTGTGCCACTGTTAGCATTTTTGTTTGCGTTGCTGTCCCTGCTAGTATGCCACAACACATCATGTGCGCCCGCCAACACATTACATTCACTATTTCTCGTTATCATTCTCAAAAAGAAGGGAAATTAGAGGCAAAAAACTCCATTTAATGCATTAGTTAGGGTTGTTCCACAGCGACAAAAGTGAGGAAATTCACTGTTAGGGTTGGAAACCCCCCTTGGAACCCCCCAACCACCCCGCGAACCAGCATTGGGGTGCACATTGGGATCGAGGGTCCTAACTCTCACCCCATTCTCCTATACTTCTGCTGCTTTACACATGTAATGGGTGAGACTTAGGCTGACGATCCTGTCTATGCCACCATGTGTGTTACCCTTTGTGTTGCTGTGTTACTGACTGCATGTCATAGGTACCAAACAAATAGATGGAGGTTTAGTTGTAGCAGTATTAGTAAACATTTATTTGTATGCTTAAGTCATAGACACTTATTTTTATGTCATGATGGTATTAAGAAGGAGACGACACAGGGTGGTTATGGTTTTAAAAATGTATTGCCAATTTTCCAAATGGAGAAAAGGTCCAATCAAGAGTGAAATTAAGTTAACAGAAGCAGTCTCACAATACAATGTTTGTATGTGTGCAATCATTGCTTGTGAAATTTGTAAATGTAAGAATAATAAGTGTATCATGTGGATTGGACTAAGGTGTGATATTATATGAAACTAATCAGATGTTGTGTGTTTTAGTTGTGCTTCACTCACGCTTCTGTTTATATGTGAAAGTATTTTCGGCATTTGAATTATTATTTTAATAGTCAGGCTGAAGCTATTGCTATTGAATGTGAATGTGGTTTGTAAAATGTAACTTTTTAAATGGTTGTATGTTGTAACTATGTGTAGTGCATTAGTTGTCTGCTATGTTAATAAGGAATGTCAGTTGGTAGTGAAGTGTGATTAGACACAAGATAGACAAGTGTTTTGTTGTAATTGTGTGACTGCTAATGTGCATGTTCCTGGGGTGGGCAAAAACCATATGCTGATTGTCTACAGTAGTACAGTTTACACAATTGTAAGTTTAGTGACATTTGATTGTTATTATTTAATTATATGTCACTGACTAGGTGCAAATGGAAAATTCCCACCCAATTCCTCAATTGAGGCGATCATAAATATTGTCAGGAACAGGTATGCAGTTTGTTGTGATCAGCAACAGTGCCTGATTTACAATTGTCAATATTTTGTACATACGTACAGTTAGTTATGTGACAAGTACAAAACAAAAATACAGGTTTTATATGAACAAAAATGTTATCAATTCTTACATTGGCTTCTATGTAAATTCTTAACTTGTAAATACTAAAACTGTGATGGAATGCATTTTTTCACAAACTTATGCTTAGTTACATGTTGTTAGTATACTGCAGAGTAATATGTAAGACATTCACTTGTACTGTAGTGCTACACTGCTATTTTTAGTTCAATTATTAAATAAGTTATTAACAATGTACACTTGAAAACAAATGTTTCTATTATGTACAAGAAATTTAAAACAGTTGTAAGAGTCACTGAATTACATTCAGTAATTGGTTATTATTAACAGTTGTGTAAGTCAGCTTCTTGCATTATCAATAACGGTAGTTGTTTTTACATATGTACAATACTAGTACTACATCTGAAAGCGTGATAGTTCTACACTGTTGCATGGTGATCTAATGATGTTTCTATATGTGAAGAGTCACTAGAAGTGTTAAAAGACTACTTCTGACACAGTGGAATGTTTGTTGAGTGTTATATGATAGAATCTTTCACAGACATGTAATCATGGTTTCTCTAGTGACTGTAAATATTGTTGGCGCCGATTGAAGCCACTACAACAATTTTCATGTAGTCACTGATCTACACAAGATGTAACATGTCACAGTCTATGTAATGTCTGTATTTTAATTCCATTTTTGTTGAAATTGTATTGTTTATTTACAGTTGTTAATTGTAGAACATTGTAACGAGTTATGACATTTTTGGGACAAAGTACTCATGTAAAATGGTAGCGTTTTGTCCTATTCTTCTGAAATATGAAGGTTGTCATAATTTTCAATATTAGAAGATATGCATTTTCAGGTGACGTGGCAGTCTCTGTTTAAAAGTTGTTGTAGAGTCGCCACACTCTAACCATCCAGCTGTGCACCTTAGTAACGGGTGTAACGTCCAGAATGCATGGATTGACCATGGTGATAGATAATGCTGTGCGTGTCAAACAGTGATTGGTTGAACACTATTCTACTAGCTGTGTAGTCTGTGATAGGAGTATCAACTCTGAGCCCATTGGTGTCAAATCTGTGCAACATAAGCAACAGATATTGAGATGAACTCCTCAGGCGTATGGACTGAGTGCATCTGCCTCCGCACCTTCCACAGGCATGACTACATTCAGCATTAGTGAACAGCTGTCGAAATTTGACACTTTTGGCTTTAGGAACAAAGAGAGTTATCCACAACATGTCTTGTGTGGTTTCACGCTGTGAATTGCCACATGAAACACATACATATTTTGTAACGTATGTTACTGTGAAGTACTGGCGGATTGGGGTGCCGTCTTCATCAAGGTTGTTTATCACAGCCATCATAAACTCAGTACTGTCTTGCTGTATGTCTGCAGCAAATGTACTACATCCAGCATATGTAGATAACACCCGTCGAGTGGTGTTAGTGAGTGTACATTGTTAGAGTGGTCAGAAGTCATGTTGATAATCTGCTTCAAAGCATTTGATAGGGGATTGTCTTGTGAAGCAGATATTGCTTGCACAAACTGTGGCATGTAGGAAAACTTGCATAGCTGAGTTAGCATAGCAGTTACCTACTGCTGTTGTCAAACAGTGGTACAGCAGCTACACCAACTGATTTCTGATGAACTGTTGGTTGTGAATGTTTACTTGAGGTTTGGTGGCCTTTGCTGAACTCTTTTTTGAATCACTTTCTGAGCTTGCTGCTGTTTGTTGCTCTCGCCTAGCTGTGACTGAACTGTGAGACAGACAGATATGTAGGCAGTGGTATTAAAGACATTTGTGGCTGATGTAGAGTACGCAATCTGTTGTAATCAAGAATACATCGCTGTCAGCTCGTATTTTCTGAGGTGCTATACTAATGATGTGCAATCCAGAAAGGCTTCTACGTGAAAGTGCAACGTAGCTCATGCCATCTTTGAATATGTCTGTACCTATGTCTATCATTGCTGAATCCAAACTTAATCCCTGAGATTTGTGAATGGAGACAGCATATGCAACACATAATGGGAACTGTTTCCTGTTTACGTAGATATCCTTAAAAACCTGGAATTTAACGCAGGTTCTATCTATGTGTACAGAGTGTTGCATGTTGTCAAACTGCACTACAAGTGTCTGAATAAATGTCTTCTGTACATTATAGATAAAGTCAGTGATGTTTCCCATGGCACCATTTACCATGCCTTGTTCGGACATCCAGATTTACGTCGAGCATGATACGTGCATTCTTACAAAGTGTGAGAAGAGCTCAGGCCAGCTGTTCGTGAAACATCTAACTTCAGTTCACTTAGTCATTCAGTCATCTTTGCTACTAGCTTTCGACTAAGAATAACGCCATCAACTGTATCAATTGCATGGAGAGTGACAATCTCTTGGTTCTCTCTTTGTAGTATTAGATTGTTGAATTCAGTGCATTTCTTTAGTCGTGGCATAAGACACACTATGTGTCTGGCAGTAGAGTATATGTCGCTGAAGACATTACATGCTGTTTCTATGCATGTACTATCTACTATGATTTTTTGATCATTTAACATACAAACATGTTCTGATGATAGAGAACCGTGCGTAGCTTCATCTAAAAGTGATTTGTAAGCTAGGTCACCACTTTGTCGCATGTTATCAGACAACTCCAACATAGTAAATAATTTCCATATGTTATAGCCTGCAATGCAACCGAGGATATTCTTAGCTTGCTTGGCAGTCAGAGTTGTGAATACATGCCTCATTGACTGGTGCAAGTTGTAAAGGTCTCCCAACACAAGTATACTTTTGCCACCAAATGGCACTGCATCATCAGTACCTAAGATCTGCTGTAGACGTAGATGAATACAGGCTTCAATGACATTGGAGACCATGCTGATTTTGTCAACAATGAGTAGCTGCATCTTTGTGAACATGGACGGAGCTGAGATGCAACCTCGAATGACAGTTTACTGATACTCTCCAGTTCTTCCATGTTCGACTGGCAACATAAAGAGACGGTGTATGTTATTCCACCAATGTTGTATGCTGCTAGTCCTGTGGGAGCAGTCACAGCAACAGACATTGAAGAGCCTGTCACAGTCCGTATTTCTGAAGTGATAGCTTCAATCAGGAAACTCTTTCCTGTGCCAGCTGAACCACTGACAAACATTAGTAGTGGTTTGTGCTGAGTGCAGCACATTTTTGTTTCATGTAGTATACCATGTTGGACAGCTTCAACCACTTTGAGTGTACTGTATGCTGCAGCTGATTTAGTCTTTGTCTTACGCCAGCTGGGTTGACCATAGAGTGTGTGCCATGTTGCATGGCGTTGCTCAATTTCTGAGAATAACAGTTCTGGGGCATTTAACGGCAGAGGGTCACCTAGAACACCTTGTCCTTCTGGATCAAGGTTGTCTTGTGAACTCACTGGAGTGTCTTCCTGAAGTTGCTTCTCTGCCTGCTCGAGCTGTTCTTTCTCAGCTTTTAGTCTTGTATGTATGTTTGTGAGTAGTCAGTTTGGAAATTCTCATAAGTGAGATTGAACTGTTCTTCGAATGTGTCAGAGTCACCTTTAATTCAGACTCACCTCCAGGGTCTAAATAGAATAGGAGAGCAAAGTAGTAATGTTCTGTGCTCTCTGATGTGCCTAGATACAGTTTTCAGTGATCTATAAGCCATGGCTTGTTACTCTTCACAAGACAGCCATCTAGTCCATTGACCTTGTAAATGTGCCGTGTTGAGTCATGTGCTACACCTGTCTTGTAGTCATACCACTTAGCCACCTCAAACAGACACATATCAGTCATCTTGTTGTGTCTACATGGGTAGTATGTGTCTATCAGGTTATTCTTCAAGATATGTTTTGAAGAAGGTGTTGACAGCAAGCTCTTCAATTTCTCGTATGAGGAATCAGTACACGCCCATTTCTCTTTGTAGTTTACACTGAGGAAACATACAGCCAGACTTCCTGCATAGATGTGTACCCATTAAGCGTCACTGCTGTAAGCTCCACATTCTCTGTGTGAAAGAGTCTTCAAACCCAATGACCACAGCTGAGATGTCAGGCTTTGCTTGAACTGGCAATATCTTCCTCAAAGATCTTGCAAGCTAGTCTGTTCATGTTTGGTTATGTACGAAGTCACATAGCTAACCAGGGCTAGTGAGTTGTCAGCACAAACTGAACATCTATGTTTGCTTGCCACATTAGGAGAAGAGTTGGGTTGTAGTCATTGATATACACCTCTTTTCATCTCTGGGTAACTCGTATACCCTCTTGGTTGATTTTGCCTTCAAGTGGTGTCGCATTGCTGAGAAAAGGTCATTCATGGCACCATTCTGACAAACTCTTCTAGGAAATCCAAAGCGACATCGTGTGTACCAATTAGATTTGTTCTTTACTGCTCGCCGGCAATATTTTGCACAAATATGTCGCTGGAACATTTGAACCAACTTCCATAGTGTAGGACTGTCATACTTGTCTGGAATGTGACAAGTGATATATTTTTTTATGAATGACAGCACTTCTGCTGCATACATGTTCACCGATTCTGGTGCATCCTTGATCCATAAACATATGGATATGAGGGGCACCTCGTGCTTGATATTCTGTCCTCCAAAAGTAGTGTTCTACAAATGCCTAGAGGAGGATTGTCCTTTGATAAGATGAAATTGAGAATGTCATGGAAGCGCTTGTGAAAGTGTCTTGTGACAGACACAGGATCAAGTGAACACATTTCTCCGATAGTCATTGATGAAATGCTTTGACATCGGAATTTGCCCACTTCAACAGTTCAATGAGTTCGTCCCAGGCATATTCTGCACAACTAAGTGTGATAAACCATGTGGCTGCGCCATACTCTCGTAGCATTGTCATCACTTCCGAAGTGTCTCAGATACCAATATTATTTGGTGCCACGAGGCTTGAAAGTATGGAAGACAGATTCACTTGCACATTCATCTTTTCTGTTTCAATTCTCCAGAAATTGAGCAGCTGTAATTCCATCTAGTGGAGTTGTTAGTCGAATGGTATGTGCTATAGATGCAGACAGAATGCTAAGCTCACTTTCCCAGAGCAGATGGAAGAGGTACTGTATGTTACATCTGAATTTGCCATCTTTGCTCAGGATACGGCTGGTGCGGTACTCAGCACCCTGTACCCGGACTTCTCTTTCATCTAGGCATCCTCCTGACCCTTTTGGAAATAGGTCTTGGAAGCAGTGTGCTTCTAGTGTTGCCTCCCAAATGCTGACAGGCTCACCTTCCACCTGCTTCATTTGATAGAGATCAATGTTGTCTCCTAATGGATCTCTACCATGTAGTGGGTGAATTGTGTACTGTTCATACACATTGTCACTTGTCTGTGTAGTAGACTTTCTCAATGATTGAGCTACTTTTTCTAATAGATCATGTTGCACAGAGAGGCTGGCCATTTGATCTATGTCAAGGTCTATATAAAAGGAATTGTTCTTCTTTAAATAAGCCAGAGCAAGCTTTACCTTTGCAGGTTGACAACATCTTGCCAGATGACCTTGGCCTTTGTGGCACAACTATTTACTAGAATGACCAAGCTATTTTCTGTTGAGATAGCTTGAACATTTTCCTGTAGAGGAAGTGGTAGATACATCACAGAGCCCTTTAGAGATCTAACTAGTCTCTTCTATGGAATCTCATGTGTCTTTGTGTTCAGACGTGAATGTTTGGAAGGGTTTCATTGTCTGAATTAGAATACGCTCAAACATATTCAATGTTGAAATCTCAGTTGGTGTGACATCTGTTTCCATGTTGTTTAGCACTGACCTTGTTGGCAAAGTGTTGTACTTCAGTTTTGAAAACAGTGTTTGCATAGTACAATGGTTTGTTGTGGATGAAAGTCAGATTTCAGAAGCAAGAATGCTGTGAGGTGCAAACACATGTCATTGTATGATGACCAGGTTTCTAGGTTTACTGTGACAGTTTGTTTTATGAGTACAAACAGCTCCATGACACACATACAAAATCAAACTTTGATACTTTGCTATCTCAAACTTAGTAATTTCATTTCCATGCTGTTTCAGAATGTCATTTTCTAACACTGAAACAGATTTTCTGTCGAATTGTGACACTGGAAATTCCCTGTTTCTGGCTCAGAAGGAATGTGTTTCTCTTTTTCATGAAAGTCATGGCACTGTGCATGTCACCCGACTGCAGTAAGTCATTTAAACAAGTGTAGTGATGCACAGCATGCTGTACTCATATACTCTGTAGACAAAGTTCGCGATGCCTGTGTGATGCACTGCGAGCATCCGCGATGTTGTGAAAAAAACTATCACAAACACCACTATTGAGACATGCAAGCGAAGTGACCCATGAGTCCAGTATAGTGACGTATTTCACAATGATCGATTTGCAATAGCTTTGCGTCTCTTTCGATCTGTTATTATGAATAGGTTAACAAACTGTTCTACTTTTTAAATGATGATTGCTACGGTGCAGGTAGCATCACATGACCATGTAAGGCAGTGCCATTTATTCAAGACTATGGTTGGACCACTATGTCATCATCAGTATCTCAATTGATTGTCATCAGAGATACTGTGGACATTTGTAAGTTTGCTGGACTCATCGATATTGAATGTCTGTTGTTTCATAAAGTCATGATTAAGTCTCTTCCCAGAAATATGTTTCTTGAGTGCTGTGTGCATCCACTGTCCTGTGAAGACATGGCAGAAGTTGTACAGTCAAACAAGGATACTGTTGAAGTTTTTTATGCTATATACAAGTTTCCTGAATTGTTCAATGACATGAGACATCTACGCCATAATTAATCTTTGTAGTACAAACAGTGCCTGTTGACAAATGTTTGTACTTTCAGATGGAAATTCATCAGAGAAAGGCGACTTTGATCTGTTTGTGGCTGTGCTGCATTTCACAGCAGTAAAAAGTCTTTCAATCTTAGCTTTACTTGCTAGTGATCAGAAATACTTTCTTTTTCTGGGTTGTAAGTCACAATTTTCGCTTTACGTTGTTGATTTGAGCGCTCCTGATGGTTACACTCAAGATAGTTGTGTTTCGGCTTCCACAGATCGACACAACATTTGTTGCTGTTATACATTTCTGTTTCTTTTTTGGTGGAATTTGTTTCTTTGTGCAGTGACTTGATGTAGGAGTCACTGTTGCAGCAATGCTCTGTCGATTCTCATTTTTTGGTAACTTACTTTTTAGTTTGTTGCCCTTATACAACAGTGTAGTACTATTATGCGCCTCGCTTTGAGATACACCCACGCCTGTATTTAGTTGGCATTTTCAGGTAGTCTAGTTGACAGTCACAGTAACCAATCTTACAGAAGTATCAGGCACCTGTATGAGAAAGAAAAAAGTTTTAGAATATGCTTCAGTACATTTCTATAGTAATGTGTATTACTAAAATATCATGCTAATAATGTTGACAATTTGGTGAAAAGAAGCAAATGATAGCTGTTATGAATGTGCATTGCACAGCTGTTATGTAACATCAGAAATTTTAACATCTCAATATTTCTGTGAGATTTGCATGTTTTTTCTTTCACGTGTGTTCTACGTATTATGATGGATGGTATTTTTATTCAGTGCTAATATGTGTTTAATGCTGTGTGGCTGTTATGTGACAGTCAGGTTGATGATAAAGTATGGTGGAGCAAGAAATTGAGAGTGACAGTGTATTATTAAATGTATCACAATTAGTATATTTACAATAATGTGGAGGATATGCCTCTATTGCTGTTTGTGACTGTGTGTGTGTGGCAGAACTGGTAGATATGGTTGCATGTTAGGTATCTTTTATGTTGATGCTGCATTGTAGCAACATAGTGTTTTTGTGCTGGTGTGTATTGTTACTCTGAGCTGTGATTTTCACACCATGCCAAAATAATGTTTTTCTTATATGTGCTGTGCAATGATGAAGTTTTCTTGCAGAAATAATCGTGTGGAAGACAGTGTGAGAATTAGTGTAATGTATTTCTGAACACATAAATTGAATATCTTCCAAAATGTGTGAGAATTCTAAATATTTCGATTTATAAGCTTGTGCATTACAGTTCACAGGTACACTACTAACTTTGTGTTGTGTCATACTTTTCAGTTCAGAGTTTACTATATGGTTTTGAAAATGGGTCTGAAAATCCCAGCCTCTGATTGGCTATGATACCAACTTAGTGGTTCGGTATTTATGAATAGATACCAAAAAAAGTTAGTATTCGGCTGCTGCACTACTTGTGTATTTGTAGCTAACCCGAGTCTTACGCTTTCAATTTCATCTTGTACCACTCTATACGCAAATGAGTTAACAAGACCATGATGTTCCCACACACACACACACAGAAAACCCAACAGAAGCACAGTACTCATTCAAAACCTCTAAAGACTGACATCTACCAGCAAATAGGTAAGAAAATGCCGTGGTATCATAGTCTGTCAAAGACTGGGCAATCCATTATGTGGCAAAGCTATGGATGTGTCCATTCATGGCCACTGTAAGTTATGAAAGGCTGTGAATGTTGCCTGGCCTCTATTCAGAAAATCTATAAAGAAAATGCCAAGTCCCCTATTGTATTTACTAATCTCGTGATGTGCCTAAACTACTGGCAGGCACAGAGTACTTCCAAACAAAAAAATCTTCAATGAATGGTTACCCAGTAACCAGGATTCAGAGCCCTCTGCAGAAGCTGTAGTCACAAAGTGCATGCCAACAAAGTGCCCTGTCACATAATGTGGAGTCCCTAATAGTTTATATATCAAACAGCCAGAGGGATTACTTATTCATTAAAGTTGTATGAAGCTCATTTTGTATTTTTATATATATTTTAAAATTTTTTTTGTCAAATTTTTCTTGCTTTACAGTGCACATTTTCTAAGTGCAATAATACGCTCCAGGGTGGCTGATATAGGGAAATACTGTAGCTTCCAGATCTTATAAGCCCTTCCTCCTGTGTTGTCAGGTCTCATTATGCCTCTGGTTGGTTTGGTTTTTGCCTACAGTATCCAGTCTGGAGGGTGTTATTGTTAACTTCAGACAACACTGTTCTGAAAAGTGTAGATTTCATTTGTCGCTTCTTGATGATGCTGTGTTTTTGTTTATGTGCTGCGTTTTACATGCGTCTATGTGACAAATGACTATTCTGTGAAATGTAATATAAGAGTGTAATGTTATGAGCAGAGGTTGTGCAATGCATATATGAGATGCTTGAGTGTAAAAAATACTACAAATAAGTGTTTTGCGAAAGGTACACTGCACAGTTAATGGGTACGACACATTGTAAATCTCAAATCTCTGCACCGCGCTGAGTTTGAGGCAGTCATGTAGCAGATTATGTGTTACAATTGATAATTAAATCAGTTTTCCATAAAATGTAAATCTGTCAATATATAGAAAGTTCTTTAGCACTTTCAGGAGCACGAAATGTCGAATAAATTGCTTTGCAGATTCAAAAGTACGCAAATGTACTTTCGCATGCGACACTATGATGTGCACGTTTGAGTTCTACACTTTCGCAAAATTTACTGCTACATCGAAGTGAAAAACAGAAATGTACTTTCGCAGTATCTGAAAGTAAAGCAATGTAATATTTGGGAGTGGCAGAACATTCATTATCAAATCATTCAATAGTCTCGTTGAGTGACAGATAGGTCTACCAATGAAATTAAAGATTTGTCAGGCCACTTGAGAACCAATCAGTGACAGACAACACTGAAGAAGAAGAAAACAAGATCCATTTTGAAAATAGCAGAGAGAAGTAGTTTAAACTGTAAGTACAGTCTATGTTCACATGATTTTTTCTAGTATTTAAAAAATTATTAGAACATGTACATATCATTAATCAAAACGTTTTTGGGTGTTTAATCTGATGATGTCAATTGTTATATCGTGGCATGCTATTTTCTGAAGAGAAAATACTTTAAAGTAAGAAAGAAGTTCTGTACTCACTCGTACAGATACAGCTGCAAATGGAGGGAGATAGAAGGCACGGAGTTGTATGATGAAACGCAACCAATCAGACTTCTTCTGATGTTGTAATTGTTTTAAACTGCCTATGAAAAGCATGCATTTTGTTTAGTTCTCAGTGGTTTTAGATTTTAGCAGATACATAGTCTAATAATATTGAATGCATGGGCCACATTGGTTCATGAAGCCAGACCAGGAGGGAATGTTTTTTTTAAATGTGTGTGTTTTGACTGAATGCGTGAAGCTAGGTTGAAATAAGGAGGAAAATATCAGTTTGATTTTCAGTGCTGTCTGGTCACTGCAGGGTGAACAGTCCTTTCTTAGTAGCTTTCTACAGTTCTTGGGTGAAAAAACTTAGAATGGCAGAAAATAGGAAAAGGATTTTGTGGATTATTGAAGCAGTTATATAAGACGAGAGCTGAGTTTGCACTTCATAGTGATTTTGAAGGGACCTGCAGCTCCTGAATTGCTATGTAAAATGGTTTGGTTGTGGTGGGATGATGTGAACATCTTATGCCAACCATGCACAGACTTTGAGAACTCACCTCCTCCCTGACATACTGCTAATCCATCTTGAGGCAATGATTTGGGCTCAAAACGCTGGGTAGATTTAGTAACAGAGGCAAAATTGGACCTTGCTTCTATTATGTCTATGTTGCCTGCCTGTATTATCATATTTTCAGATATTACAGAGCGCAGAGTCTGGCAAGCAGAGCATCATATGTATCTGATTGACAGAGCTCGCAGAAAAGTAAATGTACAGATTACTGCTTTTTTTACGCATGCATGGAATGCATACTATACGTCACCCCGAAATTAAATTCTGTAATGATTGGCTATTCCTACCAGATGGTGTGCATTTCTCGCATGCTGGCAATTGTCATTTTCTGGGAGCCCTTCAAGATGGAATCCTGAAAGTCCTTAAGATTGTGAGACTGTTTGAGGAAATATGATAGATACACAAAGGTTCTTTTCAGAACCATATTTATGTGGTCAAAAAATAGATTTAAAATATGCAGTAGCTTAGCTGCTATGGTGAACTGAGTGTCTGGTAATTTATCTGAATTTTGCTGCACTAATGCTTTAGTGTTTTTCGAAGTTTGTCAGGTTGTAGGAGAATATTTCTTTTGGTTAACTGTTGAAGGATGTCACAGTGATAACTGTTTGACAATACCCTGTAACGTGTCACAGTATGATTCCTTTCAATGAATGTTAAAGTACATATCTGAATAAATGTAGTTTTTTCATTCTGAGAAAACAATCATGATGTGGCAGGCTGCAGGTAAGGTATTGTACAAATGAACTGTGGTAAACATCCTTGAACAGTAGAGTATGAAGGATATATTTGAATCACACCCTGTAGCATTTTGTGTTAGCTAACCCACCGAAGTTTCATCTGTAGGATTTTGGCTTCCCAGGACCATGTAAAATATTTCATACCCCTTCCGGTACTGCTTTATGGATTGACTCACCCACATTACATTTGGCTACTCGTGGTTCAATTTATTTACTACGCAGGACAGACACATGACTAGTTACTCAGGAGTGCTCCTGTTGCTGCCTTTAAAGCAGCAGGTGGCAATTACTAAACTGAAGTGTATTTTAGTTGTCAGTGCCTACTTTTTTGACTCCTGTGGTGCATTCTCATATCATGAGGTCCTGACATCACTTTTTTTCTATATAGAGTGCTGTTTGGGTCCTAGCAGCTCATATGTGTGGGTAAACTTGTAAATCAGAACTGTTTGTTCAAGGGACAGGCTACAGGTGCGACGCCTCCCAATGAAAAGCAGGTGTCTGAGCTGTGTGGAGAGTATGTTATTTCAAGGCCTGTGTACCAGTAATGTATGTTTGCGTTTAATAAAAACACATGTTCTGTGATGTGTTTTATCTGTGTTTAATAGCACATTACAATGTTATGCAAATATTTCACTGTGGTAGAGATGGATATGTTATGGTATCCCAAATGTGATGTTTGATACAGTTACTCCAACGCATGAGACTACAGCATAGCATGTTAGTGTACTAGCAGTTGCTTTTACGGTCAAGGTGGCTGTATCCTGTTTTTTTTTTTTCTATCAGGGTACTGATGTGTGTTTGTGCTATCTTGAAGGACAAATGGTGTTTGATGTAATTTAATCACTATTGTATAGAATTTGTTTAAGAAATGATGAATATTGTTACATGAAACTAATGTGCATGTTTTTGGGTTTTGTATTGCAGAACTAATAACACCCGAAACTGAGATGAGGCAGTGGAACTTGCGTAGACGGTGTGCACTGCTTCAGGCAGTCCAGGTCTGGGGTAATGCTAGAGTCTTGATGCGAGTACCAACCGGAAGCTGGATGCAATGTGGAGTTAATGTTAGTTACCTTTATATCGCCTAAAGGTAAAAAATAAGTCAATTGTTCAACTGAAAAAGAAGTGGAAGCTGTTGCGCCAGTGTTTCTAATACGTGCTAAAGGAACAGAGGTGATACCGACAACGACACATGCTGGTACTACTCGCTTCACGTAATCAGGGAGGTTGCTGGGAAGCCGGCGCGGGGGAGCGCTTTTACATTAAGCGTGGTAATCAGTACAAATTTGAACTATAGTTGTGAATGTTTTCAGACTTAGTGAAAAACGCCTTATAGTGTGGAACACATATTGAAAAGGGTTCCTCGATGTGCAACAGGGTTGTGTTTGTGCAAGTTCAACCTTTTACATTTGTGCAACTATGTGCAAGAGGTAGTTATGTGATTCACAACAGATTGTGCAAAAGATTTATGGAAATGAATGCATGGTTAAGAGGAGGGGAGGAACGATGATAAGCTGCCCAACACAATATTCAGTGGTAATAAATAGTTGTGCATGCGCATGACCAACATATGGTTGTGCAACTTGAGTCCCCAAGAAACATGAAGTTGATGGCCAACACAGGTGAGCTGTTGTATTGCAGTGGTACAACACAGTAGCTGCCACTACTGGCTGGACCCGTAGTTGTTTCTGTGCCCCCACCAGCCCCATTGTGTGCATATGAGTAGTAACATACTGCCCACCTGCACACTCCTGATGCCCGCCTGCAGGAATAAAGTTACATGCCGCCTCTACAGATCTCCTCTACAGTGGTCGAGGACAATAGAGCAACATGACCTCTTTCTCACATCTCCTGAAGCCCAACTGGCTGTGAACATGTATCACCCACCCAGTGCGTGAATCATAGGCAGAATCTGGAGCCCTTCAACTAAATATATCCCTCAGTGGCCCAGTGGCTTGTGTAATCTCTGATTAGTGGCAGAATGTCACTGGGTTACTACCAGCTCAAAAAGTCAGCCTGGTGCCCAGTGCCCTACAGTCCTGGTATGAAGCCCTCTACCCTGCTCCTCCGTCTGTAGGAGGGCAGATTCACACCGCATGATGCCGTGTTGGGCGTCGAGTCAACCGCCTGGTATGACTGCATGACCATTGATGAACCATAGCCACTGGACGCAGCGCACAATGTACATGACAGTCCATTTTTAGTGAATGATGTTACCTGTATTGCCCGTGATGGGGCGTCAGGTAGTGTGTGGGTGGGGGGCATGTTACTTATTGCCTGTGATTGTGCTTAAGGATCTGTCTGGGGACAGTAAATGTCAACAGAGAGATAGTGTGTGTCATTGGGCTGCAGGGTGCATCGGTCTCCAACAGCTGCTGCTTAGTGGTGGGGTGGTGAGGCAAAATGCTTGTGCATCATGGACCTACATGCTACTGTGGCATGCACATGCTGCAATAGATGTTAATTATCCCACGTTCGCCTTGTATAAACTATTATCTCATTTGCATGCCAGCTTTTGAATTTCTGAATTTGTGTAAGGGGCGAGTGGTATTTCCACTACAAATTTTATGTTTCAACTCTGGCAACTTGTGGTGGCGCAGTTGCAGTGTGTTATGTCCAGTGGCTGTCGCTGGGGGTGATAGTGAAAGAAGTTGTACCATTGCACAATTTATTGAATATTACCCTGAGACACCTGTGCAAAATTATTTTGAGCAGCTGAGGGCTGGTGATTCAGAATGGCAGTTATAAGATGTGCATGCATGAAATAAACTAATGAGACATCAGTAGTGATTATTCGATGTTGTAAAATGAGTGCTTACTGGTGTAATGTGGTATGAGGCACAGTTGAGTACTACATCAGTTACACAGTGATAAAGTGACTATTGAGATATACAGTCAGAGTGCCTTATTTGTATTATCATAGCAATATTTTGAAAAATAGTATTGAACATTGTTTGTTTGCCCCTAGTCTCTGTTATTATATATCAACAAAGCAATAGT
This sequence comes from Neoceratodus forsteri, assembly GCA_016271365.2. NCBI lineage: Eukaryota > Metazoa > Chordata > Ceratodontiformes > Ceratodontidae > Neoceratodus > Neoceratodus forsteri. The sequence goes on along the minus strand of CM028133.1, from coordinate 740,816,945 downwards.
AGCTCAACAGGCGTGTCGTGTCGCCATAACCCAGTGCCTCTGGTGGCTGGGCACGAGGCCACAGTCCGAGTGTCCACAAGTGAGGCTTGACGTTATCCCAAACAACACACCGAGGCATTATTGCTATAATGCAATGTTTCATTGTTATGCTGGTGAAAACAAAAACATTGATTTTAAAGATGTTTTTGTGTGGAAAAATATTTTTTAAGAGCAGATGAAATAATGATAAATGATCGGCATGGTCATGCTGATCAGCAGGTTCTCGGGCAAGGCTGAGACTACACCTGATCTTGTACTGATTACATCACACCTGTTATCTTGTACTGATTAATATCACGGGTCCAGTCCAAGACTGACCAATCAGAGCCAAGTTTTTTTTTTGCATTGTATAATCAAAGATTGAATACAGTATTACCATCGCGATAGAAATTAGAAAGTAGTATTTTAACAACTGTTGCTGCAGTGTTAAAAATGTTGTCTGATTTCCATACTTAACATTAACATGTATTTTTTCTCATTTATTGTAGAACATCGAGCATGCCTCCCCAGCCACGAGCGAGGAAAGTGCCAGCAGCGGTAGCGAACCTGTGGAGGGTGGCCAGTCAGATACTGAGAGTGTCATTGTCATTGAGTCTGACGGTAAGACTTTATAATTACAAGTTCCTAGGTTGTTTTCAAATAAGAAATGAGGGTTTCTCATGACACAAGTGTGTGATATTGAAATTGTGGCATTGATACATCGGAAGGTATTGTGTTGTGCAAATTTGCTGACAGCTGTATGTATGGGTAATATTTGAAATGTGACATGAAATGTGGTATTATCATATTGCAAGATGCAATGTGGGCACATTTTTGTATGTTGTCATGCTGCAGCTGGCATTTTGCTGTTCTTGAGCTGAAGGATATATTTAGTAGTTTCCGTAACATTATACAATGGCAAGAAAAATCCTGGACAGTGATTGGTCAGTATTAGTTGACTCATGATGTTAATCAGCACAGTATCACGGGTCTAGTCTCAGTCTTATTGTGAACCTGCTGATCAGCATGAGCATGCTGATCATCTGCTTGATGATCATATCGATTATTTGCTTGATTGTTTCGTCTGTTGTTAAAAACAAAATATTTTTGCACACAAAACATCTTTACAATTGTCTTTCTTCTTATGAACAATCCATAGTAACAGCACACAGCCCAGGGTGTGTGTGTCACAACGCCACGCCTCAGCTGCTGAACGACCAGACTGGCGCACTTGTGCCCAACCACCTGAGGTGTGACGTTATCCTAGCACAACACACACCCTGTAAGGAATTGCCAATTATGGATGAGATCGGGCATTTTGCTGGAGGAGTTCAACGCCAATTACAACAATGTTGACAGGGTGTTGTCGCCTTGGGATAACGTCACACTCTGGTGGTTTCGCATGAGTACGCAAGCTGAGTGTGTCCAACAACTGAGGCATGATGTTATCCTAAATGACACACACCCTGTTGGGCATAATTTAAGCAATAATGCATGACACGGTGTGGTATATCATTGGATATCGTCACGCCTCGGGTGGTTGTGCACGAGGCCGCAGGACGAGTGCGTCCAACGACCTGAGAAGTTACGATATCCCACGATATACCACACCCTGGAGTGCATTATTGATATTATGAACAGGAATACAAGTTTTAGCAGTAAAAAAAAATAAGAATCTTTTAAATCGTTCTGAAAATGTGTTTTGTTAGGTGTTGGAGGAGTACCTTTTAATAAAATAGTTCCTGGAGGCTCAGCCAGCAGGTGGTGCCAGTGTGTGTACTTGAAGTTGTTTGGTTGAGGAGGTGTGCTGTGATTGTACCTCACCTAAAAAAAATAGTGTGGCTCGTAGACACATCCTATTTATGGGTGACTTTTTGGGAAAAATATGAAAGTTTCTAGTATACCACATATGTGAAAGTATCATTGAGCCACAGAGGATCAGGCAACAGTTTGAAAGGAGTGACTGAAAAGCGGGCACTTCAAGAGTTTCCAATATATCGCTACAGGCAGGAAGATGTAACAAATGTAAGCATTAGTACATGAAGCAAACGAGCAGGCAAGCGCAAGGCTTTGAAAAAAAGATCGGTAGCAGGTGACGTGACAGCTGCACGAACGCAGCAACGCCAGTTTTAAAAAATTTACAGCTTTGTTCGTATTAATAAATGCCGCAGTTTTACTGAGAGTGCCAATGACATGGTTTTAATTATCTTGCTGTGTCGCCTGCTTAGACACTCTGTGCGTTGCTGAAACTGTGATTTCATCGGAGCGTGAAGAGCTGGTCGAATCAGGACTGTCCATTGCCGTTGGAATGATTTGCGGGTAAGGAGGCTGGTGGTCGGAGACTTTTGGTAGCTTGATGATGTAGCAAGATTTCATCACGTTCAAATACTTTCAGCCAATCAGAATCGTCCATTTATGATCACCGGTTCATAACCTAGTATTATAACAAGGGTCTGAGAAATACAGCTTGATTGGTTATACACATTGTATCAGCCCATGTTCATCTTTGATTTACATATGTACAGCGTATTAGCTTGTTGAAGGTAAACACTATTTAGAAAGCATTGTTATTGATGGTTACAATAAGGCATTTAGGTTATGTTAATGGCTGTTAATCACCTCTAGGGCACAGCATTCAGCTACGCTCGTGCCATTACACCCTAGAAGTAATTAGACCATTAACATAACCTCTGGTCATGCCTTACTGCTTAAATAGATAAATAAATTTAACGTTGTTGTACTGTTGTAGGTGTGCTGTGGAATTCAATGGTGTGCTGCTAAATTATCTGGTGCCTAATAATGATATATGTCTTTATCGTATTTAGTTAATATTTATATATGTAATGGCACGTTTCATTTTTATTATTGTAATAGTTATTAATGTGCATAATAGAATATATATATGTTTGTTAATGTTTTTATACCCTAGGGGCTAGTATGGTTAATAACACATCCATGGCTGCTACATTCAGCTAGAGGGTCATTGAGTGAGCAGTGACATTATCGTTGTGTTTGTGTTGTTTTTGTTATAACTGACATTTTTAAACTATTAAAGGACAGAGTGTCATATTATTAGGTATGCATGTATGTTAATATAACATAAATGTAATGTTTTAGGATGTTCATGTGTCTCAACCATGCATTATGACAATGTTATAAGTATTGTGGATCCATGGTCAGGCACTCACTTGTTCTGCATCAATAAAATATTTTGTGAGTAATGTTTTTAAATACGTTATTGAAGAAATTGATGTTTTTAACAAAACAGTTTGACCTTGATATTTCATCATTCATGTGATCTTTTTTTTCTTGTTTCCTTTATTAGAGCCCGGGAAGCTTGCTGTTAGGAATATGGAGGTGAAGCAGGAAGCCAGCGCCAGCCCACCACGTAAGTGAAAATCTATTGCTGATATTATCTGCATCCTTGAGAAGCACCTAGGGTTGTAAACGCTCTGTGGTGATCAATGCCCTGTTGAGAATTACACGCTGCAGTCCTACTGTATGATAGGGGAGTGCACTGTCCATTGATACTACTGCTAATGTTAAATACTTTTGGGTGTGACAAGAGAGCTTCGCTGCTAAGTGTAGACCACTTTATTTTGTTTGTTGTGTGTGGAATCACTGTTTACATTACTTAGTTTTACGTTGATGTGACCTTTGTAAGGGTGGGAATGCATTGATCATTGCAGATATCCATCAAATTCCCAAAACACAAACATGGTGGTGGTATTATAGTTACATAAATGTTGTGCACTTTGCAAAGTAAGCAACCATGTTTAATTTGTTTTTTTCAATATGCAAATTTAAAGGAGCCTTTATAGTGTACATGAGCCGGTTTTCCCAGTGAAAGTGAATAGCTGTGCAGTGTTTATGTCTTCAGCCTTCCAGCCTAATGCTTACCTGTACAATGTAGTGCAATGCTGTTCAGTCACTGGCATATGTGTGTATTTTTAAAGGTGACTGCGTACTGAGAGAATGTTGATAAAAGCACAATCCAGGTAATGTTGGGACTGTTTATGCTCACTTCCATGAATATCGTATACTTCCCCTAAATAACACTATGGAAGTTGTCTCACCACTTAGAAAATCGGGTATTGTTTCTGCATCTGATTGGCTAGTGCTCCTTCCCAGGGGTGTACATTAACCACACATGCCCAGCAAATAAAAAGTATCAGCCCAGTACCCTCCTCGCACCCACTCAAGTATCCTCTGCCCATGAAAGCTCATTGGGTAAAAACATCTAAATTAATTTAAAGTCACTGCCATTTTTTTTCTGTCACTTAGTCAAAGAGATTGGCTCACGGCGATGTTGTCCAAAAGACACTGCACCACACCACACACACACACACACTGTCACTGTTCCTCAACAAGTTTTATTAGGCAAATTCATTTGGTGCAGAACTGTAAATATATGAATTTTATAATTGAGGACTTTATGAACTGAATGAACATTTTACAGTGCTGTGGGCTTCAGAATTGTAAAATTAGATTAAGTTCCACGGTTTTCCTATTCTTTCAACATTTAGAGAAGAATAAACACATTTTGGGAACAAACACTTAAGACGGGAGTGAGACAGAGTGAGACGGCACGCACAGGTGGCAGCTCCTTGTGTTGGGCGCCCTGCAATGCAGCAGATCACTTGTGGTTGGTCCTGAATGATCCTTTTTCTAAAGTTCTGCGCGGCAGAGTTTTGGGGTTGCGCCTGCACAACTCTGCTGAGCTTAACCTCGATATCTGCATGGTTTTGCATCGACTGTTATATTAGTGACTTATTTATTTAAAGTACTGATCTGTGGTGACTTTGAAACACGGGTCAAAAAGCCGTCCGGGTTTAAAAGTATCATTAAACTTATCATGATAGTGTACTTAATGAAACAATTTTATTATACTGCTACCGTCAAGGTACTTATCACCTTTATTGATGATCGCATTATGGCAGACATAGAAGTAAACATTCTCACACTTGATGAGGATAGCTTCCACTCTATGGCATAATAGTGTAAACAATGCTAAAGTATGATATACAGAATAGTTCTGAGTAGTGAAAGAAAATCTAAGGGTATCACTATAAGTCACAGCTAACTATACATTTTTTATGTTGTGAGTTTTAGATAATATAGATAGTCAAGTACGACAGAGAGACAAATAGATATTTACAACTTATCCCTCCGAGTGGGTACACCGGAGGATTTATTACGGCTGGTGTGACTGGCCTTCACGAAGCCCAGCCGAAAGGACTGAGCTGCCACCAGTGGTGTTAAATTTCTCCAGCGTACCGACACTGTCGGAGGATAAATTTTACAACACAATGCAGAATGTTGTATTTTATGTTTTAAATCAGTGTTATACCTCACTGAGGTCCCTCATGTTCGAAAAGAGGAGGTCATTTATCAAAATTTCTGTGGTGTTTTAGCTTAACTGGCAACGGACAAACTGTGCAGTTTTGTTTGAAGTGAATGGACCGGATTAGTATGGTATAAGGTTGATGGCACTTCTTCCACTGGGTACACTGGAGGATTTATCATGGTGGTCATTGTGCCAGCTAACCTCCCTAGGATGCAGGATTCTGCATATCGGATTTACCACATTGTATAATTAATATGTAGCATCATAGTTTAAAGTATTATCATAACTTTAAAATGAATGCATTTGATATTTTATTAGATTAGAAATATTTGAAGTGAAATATTTTAGAGTTGTAATTGTTCATTTGTGTTGTATATTCACTATTACTGTTTTTTTTCTTTATCTTTGCAGGGCGTCAAGTGATCAAGCGTGAGATGCACAGGCTATTGCTGTTACAGCCGGCTCACTCGCGAGGTTCGGCAGTCTGAAGGAGAACGCTGGTCTCGAGAGGCTGACAAAATCCAGCCTCTTGGATGCCAGCAGCAGATCAGAACCTCGGCCCTGAGCCGGTCATAGCAGTGGGTGATGGTGCTGTTGCACATAGCAGTGCTTCACCTCCGAGCTACCAACTGTTCCTGCAGCTTCCTGGGTGAGACTGGCCACCCTTCATAGAGGTCCTGTGTCATTCTCACGGCGCAACAGCTTCTACTTCTTTTGCCCTCCACATTGCATCCAGCTACAGCCTGATTGCCTGATGCAGTGCACACACCTCTCGCGAAGTCTTGATCATAAAACAACAAAATGATATTTTATATGTTTTATTATTTTAAAAAGATTTTTGTATTTTTTCTATGAAATGTGTATGAAGTAATACACACCTTTTTTTTGTGTATGTATATATTGTTTTATAAAATCTATTTTTTATGTATAAAAAATATATTTTTGTTTGTGATTTTTATATTTAATATTTTTATACTCAAAGAACTTAAACTATGCTCTGTTGTGTTTGGTGTCTTATTCATATTCAAGAGACAAAGTGTGACATTCAAGCCGTAACATTTTTTGGACAATTGTGATAACCATATCATCTTTAACATTGGGTATATGTGGCAGTATTGTTATCCAGAATATAAAGATAGTTAATAGAAAGGTTCACAGAAATTTCTTAAGGAGTGGAGGAGGCCAGACAGTAAAGAATAGGTTATAGCTGTTCCCAGCCAATATCTCTATGTAGTCATGTTAGCTTCCTTCATAACAATTTCTATACAGCTGAGTTTTAAAAAGCATCTTTGACTTGGACAAATATGACAAAGGACCTCATTCTAAGGGCCCACCAGCCTCTGTGTGACAAATGCCTTCCTTCTATTAGTATAATTTTAATGGGCAAGATATTCAAAAGGGTTGCAACATGTGTAAAAGGGTAGAGCCTGTGCAAGTGAAGACTTGCTGTATTTTATGATATTCAGCAGGAGGCAGTTCCACTAGAGAAACATGCTGAGTAACAGTGCAATGCAAATCAATGCATAATGAACTGCAGGGTACAAAACCATGATTAACTGCACAGCCTGACATTCAGCAAGGCTGTGTAGAGTTGTGAGTCAGCATTCCTGAACCCGCGCCTGCACAACTTCCAGGCCAAAAGTGCTCAAGTCAACAATCATGCCCAGGTAAACTTGTGAATTGCATGTCCGACACAGCACATGACAGCTGCCGTCAGCCTCCCAAGCCACCCATGTCCTGTTGTGCACTAATCGGTCAAAAAGAGGGACAATTCAACAACACCCCACCACTGGGCCTGTTGTGGGAATGCAAATGTCTTCCCCCAGAAGCCTGACCACAATGCTCTAGTTTAGAAACAGACCTCCTGTGAATACATCCCAGGCAAGTGTACTGAGAAGCTGATTTCAGGTGTATCAGTGAAACACAACCCGCCTCTCCTGTCGTACATAGCCCGGTGGTGTAGTGGACTGAAAGTCCCATTCATGGATGTAAACAGTAAAGCTGACCGTCGATGATAAGCCTGTGTCTAGTGGAGCAAAACTCCTGTTCTGGATGTAAGCAGTAAACCCCGTCTGAACATACCCTGTGGTGCAGTGCACCGAAACTCCTGCTCTGGATGTAAAGTGTAACCCCCGAAACATTGCCCTGGTGGTCCAGTATATGTATTCAGTATAACAAACCTCTTCCACTGCTGTTCACATGATTGATGGTACCACTCAGTTGGTAGTGGAAGCACTTTGAAATCTCAAGTTACTATAGTATTATCCATTTGTTTAGCATGAACTAATAGTGTCCATGTCATGTTATATTGTCTTTTAGTTATGCACATTTTAAAGTTATATGTGATCAGAAACAAAATGATTAAGACACTTTAACATTAAAACTACTACATGGAACAAGAATGACAAATGACAATTAATAAAGTAATTAAGAGAGTGACAGTAAGTGCAACTCACAACAGTAGAAATATTTCTGATACTGAAACATTGTTTTATATGTATGTGCACTATTCTAGGACTATAAATCATGTACTATGCTGAGTGATACTTGAAAAGACAGGATATTCATGGCAAAAACCCATTTAATGCATCAGTTAGTTGTTCCACAGCTTACAGTGGGGAGGAAATTCGCTGTTAGTGTTGGAAACCCCAACTCAATTCAACCCCCCAGCACCTCACAGACAGACACACACACACATTCAATATGGGGAGGACCCGGTCAACACAAACAATGACAGACATCCAGCAGCAGGTGACAGAAATAATAAACAATTGTCTAAATGTACTATGAGACATCCCACCCACCTGACCAGGTACTGCATGCTCAGTGGATCAACAGCAAAACTGACGCCATGTACACCAAACATACACATCCCTGATTGCAGCTGCACACAACTACTACACTTAGTAGTTGTATGGCCTTACCTACCGATGCCCACACCACACCACACCACTTGTAGTGGGCCACCTGAGCAGTAGAGTTAAGTAAACCAAGGAGTTGTACAGGTATAATATTCTGATTATAACAAGGGTTTGAGCAACGTAGCTTTTCTAATTGACTGTAAACATTATTACAGGCTTATGTTTAGTTTTAGTGACATATGTAGAGCCTGAACCATATGATGAACATGGTTTAATGTTGTTTAAAAACAGTTTATTATGATATAATAAGCCATTCCAGGTATTATGTTAATGGTCAGTTTATCACTGTCTAGTGATGTGGCACTCGGATATGCCTCATCAGGTATGAAACTCTACAGGGTGATTAACAGATTCATTTAAAAACTGTTGCTCATGCCTTATTGCTTAATTGTCTTAATGAGAGATACTCCTCTGCTAGGCATCAGCAGCTGGCACAGTGTACCACCAGTTATTCATACCATACACTGTCTAGTTGTTGGAAAATGGCTGCAGAATATGAACTCATGAAGATGAACAGTGTAACTTGATAATTACAGTCATGAAACTCTAGTGTGATCATAACTGACAGACTCAGTGATAGAGGATAACCCTTCTGCTGTCCTACTACATTTACCCCATTATGAGTTAAATCAATACTAAAGACATTCTGTTTATATCTACACCTACCTATTCCTGTTGTAGCAGAATTAATAGTTATCAGTTTGATAGCATCAGTGACAGCGTGGCAAACCCAAATACTAGGGATAGCCTGAGTATGAAACAACTGTTAAAAAAATCACACTGTGTCCATATGCTAGATCAGTTGAACAATAGCAAATCTATTACTATTTGAATAAGTTAGTTATCACAGATGCAATGAGATTGTCTTTATCAGGTGCAACATACTCAGTAAGCTTCAGGAAAATCTATCCTATTTAAATGTCCATACAGGTACATCATTGTTGGCTCACTAGTGCTATGACATTTGTAGTTGTTCGCTTGATCCATGCAATTACAATCTTCTTACAAAGAATACTTACGTATGTTATTGAGACACACTGTGGGTCTGTATACATCAGCAGCACCTTCATCAGTAAGAATGCATGTGATATTGGCAGTGCTAATTTCACCGCGAACAGGCAATGCTTTTCATACGTTTACATCAGCCTCTCTGTTGAGTAAACCATTGTGCAATGTACTATATGGAAATCACTTACTAAATGTATCACTACTTTTATCTGAGCATGCTAGTGTCTTGTAGTTAATGGCGTCCTTCTTAATTAATGTATACCAGTAGTGTTGTCCCATCTACAACTGTCATCAGGCCTTCAGCATTATATTGAATAACAGCACAGTACCAGTTGGGTGTGGTGGTGGGGCATGGTCAGGGGCCATGCAACTACTGTGTGGTACATTGTGTGCAGCTGCAATCAGGGATGTGTGCACGCTTGGTGTACATGGCCTCAGTTTGCTGTTGATCCCACTCGGAGTATGCAGCACCTGGTCAGTGGGTGGGGATGTCTCGTAGTACATTTAGACAATTGTTTGTTATTTCTGTCACCTGCTGCTGGCGTCTGTCATTGTTTGTGTTGACTTGTCCCCATACTTGAATGTGAGTGTTGTTGTGTCTGTGGTGCTGGGGGTTGAATTGAGTTAGGTTTAACCCTAACAGCGACTTCACTTTGCTGTGAACAACCCAATTGATGCATTAAACTGAGTTTTTGTCGTGAATATATATATATACATTATGGTAGCACGGTAGTTCTACCATAGTTAGTTGAGGAGACATGTTATGTTAAACCCCAAAACATTGCACCTTCATAATTTCAACTGTTGACTGATTTTCCTGAAATTTGAACATGATCAACCATAGGCTGTGGACCTGCTGTTTTGTACTGGTCAGATACAGCTGTGTTATTAAGCTGATCATTGTACGTGTTTACGCTTTTCTGAATTCTACGGTCGGCCAGGTCGCACGGTTTGCGCGACTGGTCCAAACTACGGAACGTGGTAGCTGTTCCCTGGTGTGCCTTTTGAAGATTTTGTGAAATATTAAACTGTTCAAAAGTTATATAGTCTGAATTTTGTTTTTTCATTTTGGATAACATTATGGCATTCGCTTTTGAGTCTTAACTAAAATGGTAAGATAGAGTTTTTGGTAAAATTTTCGTTCTTTTATGGGGCTGTATATAACTGTCCAGAAAGTTTTCACAGACTCTTAAACATTTTTTCATGTCGATAGCTACTGAGATATAAGCAATTACTATTACAACTACTGATTTTTGTGTTCCGAGAGTCATTATTTTGTATATTCTTTCTACCACTGTCTTTCTATACGCCTTTGGGGAAAACCGCATGTGTGCTTACATTACCTTTATATCACTGTTTCTGCTTTTGTGGTTCGTGCACGTTTCATTTACTGTCACAAGCACGTTTACCCAGCGTTACCCTTATGCTTACTGGCGGTTGTGTTTCATTGTTTTTAACATTTCGTCTATGGTACTGTTCCCTTTCTGTTTCGCTTTATGCCATCATGCATTACACATTTGGCGCTTTTATGGGCACAATGTCACAGCACGACAAGACATCACCCTGTGCCCTGCTGTTGCATTACATTCACTATTTCTCATACATTCTGAAAGAAGACAAATTAGAGGCAAAACCCGCTAATGCATCAGTAGGTGTTCCACAGCGACAAAAGCAGGAAATTGATGATAGTTGAAACCTCGCACTCCCTCCAGCCCACACCCCAACTGAATCAGGTGTGGCTGGGGCACTGTCCCTGTCACCCCATTCTCCTATCCTCAGCTTCTTCCACATATGATGGGACACTTAGTCGATGACTTCAATGCTCATTTTACCTGTATTGGAGGTGGCTGAAGGCAAAGTGTTTCAACCCTAACTTCAATATATATATATATATATTTTTTTTTCATTATTTATATCTATATATATATATATATATATATATGTCTACACATTATGGTAGAGGAGTTATTTCATGTTAAACCACAAAACTTTGCACCTTAATAAATTTGCAACCATTTACGTTGTGGCTGAAATTTGAATACATTATCAAGAACCACAGTCCGTGATCTGCCTAGTTTGTACTGGTTGATACACAGCTGCGGAGTTATTGCGATTCATGCAAGCATTTATGCTTTTCACTCATGTCGCTACTTACAGGTCGACGGTTTCATGACCTGCCCGGAATCTTCAGGGTATTTGCAGCTGTATGGCCCTGGTGTGCCTTTCAAGATTTTGTGAAAAATATTAAACTGTTCAAAGTTTGGCAGTCCAACTTCTGTTTTTCCCTAAAGGATAACATTATGGAGTTCGCTGAGCCTTTGAGGCCTGTATCTCGAAACGTGCGAGATGCGAGTTTTGTTTAAAATTTGGGGGCTACAGGTAACTAGCCCAGAAAGTTTTAATACATATGACTTAAAAACATTTTTCTAGTTACTGCATTGAGATATAAGCAATTTATTATTACAACTATTGATTTTTTGTGTTCGGTTGTTATTTGAATACATTCTTCTACTCACTGTCTTTTCTATACAGCTTGGTGGAAAACCAGGCTGTAAAAATACATTATTTTACCATTATCGCTTTCTTGCTTGTGGTTCCCATACCTTTCACTTATCGCCTGGCGCTTCACGCCACCATGTGTGTCCTTTTATGCTTACTTTGGGTTGCATTTCCATTGTTTTTAATTTTTGTTTACAGTACTGAAACCTTCTTCTATTTCGCCAGTCATCATGCGATTACGATTAAGCTTGCAGGCACAATGTTACAATGCTGACAAGACATCACCCCTGCATTTCCCACCGCTGTATTATTCACTATTTCTTATTATCATTCTCAAAAAGACAAATTAGAGAAAAACTGTTTAATGCACTGTTAGATTGTTCCACAGTGATAAAGGAAATTGATGTTATGTTGAATTTTAATACTCCTCCCGCCACTATCTGAACAGTGCATTGGGCACTTTCTTAGCAGTCACCCCATTCTCCATTCTCAGCTTTCCATGCAGATGGGACACTTAGGTCGATGATCTCAATGCACTGGCCCCAGTTGGGGGTGGGCTGGGTGTGCAGTGGTTTCAATCCTAACATCATATATATTCTTCATTTTTTTGTTATATATATATATTATGGTAGCAAGTTGTGTTGCCATAGTAGGGAGGAGCTATTTTGTTAAACCCCAAAACCTTTGTACTTTAATAATTTTGCAACAGTTTGACGATTTATGAAATTGAATACATGATCGGGAACGAGGGTGCAGGATCTGCCAAGTATTGTATCGTTTGATACACAGCTTTGGGAGTTATTGTTTGAATTCATGCGGTGCTTACGCTTTTTCTGAATTTTACGTCCGCTTTGGCAGGTTTCATAGTTTTGGCGTGTCTGTTCAAATCTTGAGGAACGGCAGTTGTGTCCCCAATGCCTTTTGAAGATTTTACAGTAATATTAAACTGTTCGTTATGGCAGTCCGAATTTGTTTTTTTTCCCTGTAAGATAAATAAATGCAAATTACAGGTATTTGAGGGCCTGTATCTCAAAACGGTATAGATATAGAGTTTTTTGTTTAAAATTTTAGCCCCTGCGGGGGCTTCCATGTATAACTAGCCAGGAAAGTGGATAATATATATGACTTTAAAAATTTTTTCTATGTCGACGTTACTTGAGATATAAGGTTTACTATTATAACTACTGATTTTGTGTTCCGAGACATATTTGCTTACATTCTTTCTACTCACTGTCTTTCTTTACATTTAAAACCAGCCGGCGCTACCTCTTTACCATTACTGTTTTCTGCTTGTGGTTCCGTACACGTTTCACTTACTGTTTACGCCACGCCACCATGTAAAGTATCTTTTGTGTTTTCATTTGCGGGTTATGCTCGTTGTTTTAACATTTCGTTTGCATACTGTTCCTCTTCTGTTTTGCTTTGCGCTATCATGACACGATTTGAGTTTGCGGGCACAATGTTACAATGCTGACAAGACATCACCCCAGCTCCCGCCATCTTATTACATTCACTTTTTATTATCATTCTCAAAAGAAGACAAATTATAAATAACTCCGTATTTAATGAATCATTTATGATTGTTCCATATTGACAGTGAGGAGTTTGATGTTGGGTGAGGCCCTTGTACTCTCCATTACCCTCAATTGGTATCTGGTGTATTGGGCTGTCCTGTCACCCCATTCTCCATGCCTCGCCCACATGATGTAGTGACACTAAGGGCCGTGATGACCTCAATGCGCACTCCATTCCAGTTAGGGGAGGGCTGAGGGTTGCAAAGGGTTTTTCAACCCAACACGAATACATACATATATATATATATATATATATATATATATATATATATATATATATATATATATATATATGCATATATACACATATTATGGTAGAGGAGCCATTTATGTTAAACCCCAAACTTGCACCTAATAACTTTGCAAACCGCTTGACGGATTTGCTAGTTTGAATACGATCAAGAACTATAGGCTATTGATTTGCTAAGTTTTTACTGGTGGATACAAAACCGCGGAGTATTAACATGATCTGTCACGCTTGCTCTTTTTCTAGAATTTTACGGTCACTACTGCAGGTCACACGTAACCGCCCAAATCTTCAGTGAACGGGCAGTTGGTTCTGATGTCTTTTGAAATTTTGTGAAAAGTATTAAACTGTTCAAAAGTTATTGTTGTCCTAAATTTGATTTTATTCCCTAGATAACACGGTGTCGCTGCGCCTTTGACGGCTTGTATCTTGAAACGTTATGGATACGGATCTTTTGTCGAAAATTTTAGCCCCTTTTGGGGCTACTTATAACTTTCCAGAAAGTCATAATACATATGATTTAAAATTTGTTTTCTATCGACGTTGCTGAAATATAAGCAATTTTTAACTACTGATTTTTGTGTTCCAGAGTCATTTTTTGTATATTCTTTCTACTTACTGTCTTTCTTATACAGGTTTTGGGAAAACCAGTCTGGCGCTTTACATATTTTACCATTACCGCTTTTGCTTGTGGTTCCTTTCACATTTCATTTACTATCTACATGCTATCACCATGTGCTACCCTTTATGCTTACTTGCGGTTGCATTTCATTGTTTTAACATTTGTTTACAGTACTGTTCCTCTTCTGTTTTGCTTTATGTCATCATGCGGCACATGATTTATGCTGCAGGCACAATGTTACAATGCGACAAAAACATAACCCCCGCGGTTCCCACCGCTGTATTATATTACTATTCTATTATCATTCTCAAAAGAAGACAAATTAGAGGCAATAACTCGTTTAATGTATCAGTTAGGTAGTTCCACAGGTGCCTTTCAGTGTTGTATTGAAAAATATTACATGGCAGCAAAGTTACGGCACTCCAAAGTTGATGCTTTTTCCCATAGGATAACATTATGGTGCCTGACGCATTACAGGAATCATTTGGCACCCTGGTGCAAAATAACGGTTTAGTCTTTTTTCCTGAAATTTGGGGGGAAGACAGCCAATAGCCCACAGATGTGCCTTTCAGTGGTTTGGTGAAAAAATATTACAGGGAGGCAAAGTTATGGCACTCCGAACTTCTCTTTTTTTCCCATAGGATAACATTATGGCGTTCACCGCGCCTTTCAGGGCCCGTATCTCAGAAACGGTGCGAGATACGGACTTTTTGCTGGAAATTGTTTAGCTCCCTAATGGGGCTAAGCAAAAAATTAGCCAGGACAGTTGTAAATCATATGACTTTTAAATTTTTTTCCTACGCCGTACGGTTCCTGAGATATAACCTATTTAGTATTCCAAGTTATTTTCTGCTCCGATACTCATTATTATGCATACATTATTTGTACTCACTGTCTTTCTCTATGGAGGTTTTGGGGAAAACCAGCCTGTGTGCTTACATTACTGTTACTGTTGCCCTTTCTGCTTGTGGTTCCGTACCATTACTCTCACGCTGGCGTCCTGCGCCACCATTTGCGTTATCCTTTGCGTTTTCATTTGCGCTTGCGTTTCTGTTATTTTTTTGCCATTTGTGTCTACAGTACTGTTTCTATTTCTGTTTCACTTTGCGTCACCATGCCCATTGACATTTCCTTTTTCAGGCACCATGTTACTATGTGACAACACATCACGTGGCAGACCAGTCCCGTCTATGCCACCGTGTATGTTACCCTTTCTGTTCTCAATAGCGCTTGCATTACCATGTGCACCACTGTTAGCGCTTCTGTTTGCATTGCTGTTCCTGTTACTATGCGGGCCCCGCGCTCCCGCCGCCGCATTACATTCACTATTTCTTGTTATCATTCTCAAAAAGAAGGGAAATTAGAGGCAAAAAACTCCGTTTAATGCATTAGTTAGGGTTGTTCCACAGTGACAAAAGTGAGGAAATTCACTGTTAGGGTTGAAAACCCTAACTCGGAATTCACCCCCCCCAGCACCACACACACACAGACACACACACACACATATGCAAGTATGGGGGAGGACAAAGTCAACACAACCAATGACAGACATCCAGCAGCAGGTGTCAGAAATAAACAATTGTCTAAATGTACTACGAGACATCCCCACCCACCTGACCAGGTACTACATGCTCAGTGGAGATCAACAGCAAAACTGAGGCCATGTACACCAAACGTACACATCCCTGATTGCAGCTGCACACAACGTACCACAGTTAGTAGTTGCATGGCCTTACCTAATAATGCTCCACACCACACCACAACTGGTACTGTGCCGTTAGTCAATATAAATGCTAAAGGTGCATGATCACAGTTGTAGAAAGGTTTTAACACTAGTGAGTATACATTAATTAAGAGAAGTACATAAATTAACTACAAGACACTAGCATGCTCAAGATAAAAGTAGTGTTACATTTAGTATGTGATTTTCATAGTAGTACATTTACTGCAACTGTTTACTGAAGATAGAGAAGCTGATGTAAACATGTGGAAAAAGCATTGCCTGTTCAATGCTGTGAAATTCGTACTGCCAGTATCACATGCATTCTTACTGATGAAGGTGTACTGCTGATGTACATACATAGACCTTCAGTGTGTTCCAATACTAAAGATGCAGTAAGTATTCTTTGTAAGAAACAGTGTAATTGTATGGATCAGGTCAAGCAACTTCTAAATATCATAGGACTACTGAGCCAACAATGACGTACCTGTATCGGATATGTCTATAGGATAGATTTTCCTGTAGGCACTTACTCAGTATGTTGTACCTGATAAAGACAATCTCATTGCATCTGTGATGACTAACTTATTCAAATAGTGATACATTTACTATTGTTGCAATGAGTGATCTATGCTACTTATGGACACAGCGTAATTTTTTTTAACAGTTGTTTCATACTCAGGCTGTATACGTAGTGTTTGGGTTTGCCACACTTCTGTCACTGATGCTATCAAAGTGATAACTATGTCAATTGTGGTACAACAGCAATCAAGTAGGTATAGTGTTGATATAAACAGAATGTCTTTTAGTATTGATTTAAATCACAATGGGATAAGTGTACTAGGACGGCAAGGGTTATTCTCTATCACTGACTCTGTCAGTTATAATCACACTAAGGTTTCGATGACTGTAATGATCAAGTTACACTGTTCATCTTCATGAGTTCATATTCACAGCCATTCTCCAGTAAGTAGATAGAGTATGGTGTATCTGGGTGTGACACTGTGTTGCAAAACTACTGCAGTGCCTAGCAGAGGGAGAGTATCTAGTCATGAAGACAATTAAGCAATAAGACATGACCAACGGCAATGTTAAATGGTCTGTTAATCACCATGTAGGGGTTTAATGTTGAATGAGGCATAGCCGAGTGCCACATGTCACTAGACAGTGATAAACTGACCATTAACATAATACCTGGGAGTGGCTTATTGCTAGCATACTAAAACAGTTTTTTTAAACAACATTAAAGCATGTTCATCATATGGTTAGGCTCTACATGTATGTTAATAAAAACTAAACATAAGGCTGTTACAATGTTTACAGTCAATTAGAAAGCTGCATTTCTCAAACCCTTGTTATAATCAGAGATATTATACCTGTACAATTCCTTGGTTTTGCTCAACTCCATTGCTCAGGTGGCCCATCACATGTGGTGTCGTCTGGTGTGGGGCATCGGTAGGTAAGTCCATGCAACTACTAAGTGTGGTATGTTGTGTGCAGCTGCAATCAGGGATGTGTACATTTGGTGTACATGGCCTCAGTTTTGCTGTTGATCTCCACTGAGCATGCAGTACCTGGTCAGGTGGGTGGGGATGTCTCGTAGTACATTTAGACAATTGTTTGTTATTTCTGGCACCTGCTGTTGGATGTCTGTCATTGGTTGTGTTGACTTGGTCCTCCCCCATACTTGCATATGTGTGTGTGTGTCTGTGTGTGTGTGGTGCTGGGGTGGTGAATTCGGAGTTAGGGTTTTCAACCCTAACAGTGAATTTCCTCACTTTTGTCACTGTGGAACAACCCTAACTAATGCATTAAACAGAGTTTTTTGCCTCTAATATATATATATATGTATATATATATATATACATATATATATATATATATATACACATATATATATATACACATATGTTTTACACTGGGGCCTGCAAAAGGGATTTAACATATATATTTTTATGTGGGGGCCGACGATTGGCGGGGGGACGACTACATCTATATTTTTGAACAGCGATCAGTATGGGGGCACTAGACATCAGTTATCTGAGGGCTTTGTAGAAATTTGTAACTTCTTCTTGCTTTGGGGGCTTTCTAAGTGCAATTTGCACTTAAACTCAGAACAAGATGAAGTTAAAAATGGTGAATTATTGCTTCAGGGAACAACTTTGTAAATTGATCCATGGAGGTAAATTTGCCAACTTTGCCGATAATTTGCGGGTGAAGTAAAACTTACTGCATCTCTACACAGAGCCTGTCCACCTTTCCCAACCAGCTCTTCTTCCACTCCTCACAAACACTTGCAGTTGGGGGGACAAGGCACATAGCAAAGGGGATTTTTTTTTCTTCTTCAGTGCATCTTAACACGCAAATGATCATGGCAGTGGTGCTGCTGATGGGGGGCAAGACACAAAGATCAGTCTTCCCAGAGTCCTGTCCCAGTCCCAGTGGCTATGTTTTTTGTAGTTTTGACTACTGTTTTAAAAGCAATAAATTTTATATGTTTTTTGCTGTTCTCTGTTAGATTAGTATTGTGTATTTTAACAGTTCTTTACCAGTTCCATGCTCCTGAAAACAGGAGAGTCATAGTTTTCATTGATTCTATGTTTGGGTTCCCAGGTTTAAACAAGTAATAAAAATAGTGTCTTTGATTTAAATTTGACTTTATTTTTAGAAGAGTTGTCCTTTTTTACCCAGCTACAATCATTAAACATATTTTTATTGCTGTTTTCTGTCAAACTGTTTTCAAGATATCAAACAATTGAGACCTACACCATGAACACCATCGTGCCTTGGCCAAAAGAGAGAGAGATACAGTGATTGCAATGGAGTCATGCACTGACTTTCACCCAGACAGTCTTAGTACATTTAGACAGCAAGAAAGAGGAATGCAAAACAGTTTAGCTTTAATGTGCAGCCCATTTACTCTGCAGAATTCAGCAGTAAAAACACTCAGGCCCCTTTCTCAGCTACAGGACATCACAGGATAAACAGTTTTTTTTAAATAGTATCTGTATCACACACTGCGCCAGCTAGCCAGTCCTCCACGACCTTGCATGGCCTAACATGTTTCATGGATAAGCATTTTCTCAAAACCTCAACCTATACCCAGACTCTGGTGTCTGAGGAGGAGGACAAAGAAGTTGTGATCAATGGGATGCAGTGTAACAGAGGCACAGCACCATAAACCCTAATCAGTACACTTTCCTATATACTGGTACTGTGTACCAGCTGCCAGATGTACATGGCAGGGATGGACAGGACCACACAGGTCCATGTCTTAACCTTTGTGCACAGTCATGGCATCCCACACAGACAGGTGTGCCATGACCCAGGCAAAGTTGGAACCCTACATCCCACTGTTGTAACCATGGCTTAGCACTGTGTATGCAACCATGTATAGTGCCCAAATCCAGATATCCTCACTACCACTGTCCAGCATATCAATCCATGTCAGCTACAGGCCATGTATACCTCATAGTATGCAGTAGGATGCATGTAACCCCAAGTCTTATACAACAGGGGCACAGGAAGCATACCTGTGCGACAATAGGAGATGACATTTTGCAGTAGTTGTAGCCCAATACAGTGGTCAGGCCAAGAGTGGTACACTTTGTGCAACATAATAGTACACCATGCATTGCACAGTATATTTGTCCTGGCACTGATACTAAATACTGTAACATGAACAGTGTACAAAGAACAGGCAGTGGCCTCTGCAAAGTACTATTGGGTACACCTGCAATCATAGCTACATAGTCATCCCCTCTGAAACAAGTACTATGTCACTGTGTTAGCACACACCCTTCTTGCCATGGCAGGTACATGCTTCAGAGGTCCACAGTCGGTCCTGTCTAACATTGAACCTTTTACTGAATATTTTCAGGACACAATACAAGCAATACAGAGTAGTACGTAACAGTAAAAGTCACATTAAATCTCCATCAGTCTGTGAAATGCATAAGACTGAAGACATTTCTATAAACCCTAACAATGGATATTCAGAAAGACAGCACAACGTATATAGGTAGAGCAACATAATTAAAACTTTACATCACTGCTTAGTAGTTAGGGCCAACTACATAAACACTGCTCTGGGAATTATAACATTCCATCACTGCTTAATAGTGGGGGGCAACTACCTAAGCACTGCTCTGGGACATTACCAGAGAGAGAAGCACTACTAGCTACCTGAGAGCTTGACTGACAAAACTGCAGTATGGTGGCTGTCTGTTGGATAGCAGTTTAGGTGTCCTGGTGACCTGAAGTCCTCCCCTCATTACCTTTTGCTACACTAGTATGCACTACTGGGACTGGACCATCTTGGCCTGCTGTGTCTGAGGGTACCTGGGTAGCCAGAATGGATGACCAAACTTTGTGGAAGATATCAGACTTGCCCAGTGAGATGTGTGATAGATGCTCAAAGGAGACCAAATGACCCATTACCAGCAGTCACTTACTCAGGGAGGGGACTAGAGCTTGGCAAAATGTATCTTTCACCAGCAGTGGAAAGCCAGCAGGTAAATCAGTGGGAAAGAAGAGGAGCGGTCTCATCAGCAGCTGCTGGCAGCTACTGTTTACTGGTATAAAGAGGATCCAGTGGGGAAGTCTTGGTCCTTGATGTGTGCTGTGGCAGAGGTGGCAATTGTTGGGAGTGGTGAGAGACATCTGGAAATAGTGCCCTTGGAAAAGAACATTTAATGAAGTCCTCCACTGACTCTAGAGTGGAATAAGAGTGAAAAAAAAACATTTTGGGCCAAATGTAGTTACTGAATATCTGAGACTGTGGGTAAACCCCAGTTGCTGAAAGACTTAGGAGCTAAGGTGAAGGCCCTCTGCTTCTCTATGATGGCTGGTGAGAAGTCAGTAAATATTTGAATTATGTGCCACTGCCAGTGCAATGATCCCCTTTCCCTCACCAAAGCCATTAGTTATTCCTTTACCAGGACCCGAAGGAATTTTTCCAGAATGGGTCAAGGTTTCTAATCAAGTTTAGGAAGAGGAGTGAAATAGCAGTGGGACAGATTGATTTTCAATGGGACTTGTAAATGGTGTTTAAGCAGCACTGGGTATATATTCTGCAAGAACCCATTTGTGCCTTTTCCCTCCACCCTTTTGGAAAAACTGACAAAACATGTTTTTTTTATGCCATCCCCTGTTTTCTGTGTCCTCCAGGCAATCCCTCAAAAACTTGACAGTGTAATTTTGCTCCTGCAGGTAGGCTGCAATTCTATCTGTGTAGGTTTCCTTGTACACAGCCTGCTGTTTGGTATAGAAGCCCCTTTGATTTAGGCTGGCCACATCCTCAGCATTATGGTGCACTGCTGCCTTGAGGTCCCCGATGTCCAAGAGGATTTTACTTAACATTTGCTTTATTTCTTACAGGTCTATTGGAGCCGCAGGGTGAGCTGTACTGGGGAGTGCCATTCCCACCATTCACATAGGGGCCATGTGGAGCAAGGACACTGACAGCTAGCAGCACCATGGGAGTACCATGAAGTGAGAAGAATATCAATGGGATTCAAGCTGATCAGCGGCTGTTAGGTAAGGACTTTTTGGCTTGTGGATGGAAACTTCTCCCCCTCCCCCTTGCTCCTGTCAACCCTCTTCCTGAACCCTTCCTTACACTTAACTTGGTCCTGGGTTTTGATCACCCCTTATCTCTCCCTCTTCCTTAACCTCATAGTTCCAGAAACTTTTTTGAAATTTATCAACCTGTTTTGACTTTTACTTTCAGCACCAGCTTAGCCTCTCTTGACCTCCATATGCAACGTTTTGCTGTTTTGTCTGTACTGCACTCAACTTATGCTCTTTATGTCATCCTCACTGTAACCACATCACTTGACTGGCTGTATTTTGTTTGTAATTATGCTTCTCCCATTCTCCTTTCCCTCAGGTCATACCTGGAAATGACCCTTAGTTCAGTGTGCCTCTCATGGTTACCAGTTTTAACTAACTAACTAAACTAACTAACTAACTAACTAACTAACTAACTAATTTAATGGCAGCATTAGAATCACAATTTAAACAGATGTAAGTTGAGGGAAGGGGGAGCTAGCAAGATTAAGCAGCCATCTTCTCAGCAGCCAAGCCACAACCCTCCACAGTAGGTCCTGTAAAGTGCAATGCACCAGGGACGTCTACTGGGACAGTGGTCCCATACACCTGCGTTGGTAAAGTCATGCTATACAGTGGAGCTGGTCCAATAGAACAGTGGGGACACAACAAGGGCTCACAGGTACTGTGCACATTCCCTTGGGGACAGTAACCAAGAGGTACAGTAGCATGTAAATAGTACTTTGCACAGGACACAACTCAAACCATATATAGAGCTGTCTGTACTCACCTGGTCTTGGCAGAGTGCAACCCTTCATCATGGCCTTTAGCTGTTGCAGGCAGTGTGACTTCCTCCATGTGAAGTCATTATATTGGTGGGGATATTGGTCGCTGGTGTGGGTGATCCCTGTGCGGTGTGTAAGGGACCTCCCCACAGAGGCTCACAACTCACACCCGGGCCTGTCAGCCTCAGTCCCCTCACATAGTTGCTGGTCCTCCTTGGCCAACACCAGGTCAAGCAGGTTAGCCAGATCAGTTGCAGACCACCCAGTGTCCCTCTGCATGACAGCTGTGCTTCTTCTCTCAGCCATTGTTTCAGTGTCTCTATTCCTAGCCCTCACATCAAGGTTCCTGGCTTTATGGGTGTGGTCTTTTATTTGCACAATATGTTTCTTCATTAGTGCAGTGCTGATATTGATTAGCATAGCATTAAGCATGTTTCTGGATGGGGGCCATATGCACATGGCAGCATGGGTTGGTGCATGCGTATAGTACATATGTGCAGATCAGCACTGCACATGCACAGTGCCATAGCGTGAAGTCATAGTGTGCACACTGGTGCTGTTTAATGACATTACTCATGATGTGCGACATCATGTCGGCACCACATATGGATGTAGCACTAGCACAATATCAGTGACTGCGCTACCACAAATATAATAGTCTTGGGGCTCACCTGCAATACTTAAACATTGTACACAAATTAGTTAATTTGGCATTCAGAGGGCAAAATTCACATTTGCATGTCATTACTGAAATGTATTTTTCATTTGCATACCTGCTTGCACCTGGAGGACATAAAAGGAGCAAAGTGCACCACCCAAATGGGGTGATCTCCACATTTTTTGAAGTGGGGAGCGGTACCAGATAAGGTTGCCCTTTATCTCCTCTCTTATTTAACATCACCATAGACCCTTTAATAAGACATTTCACTAATGAAAGGGGGATCAAAGGTATTAAAGTGGGTCAAAAGGAACAACTAGTGGCAGCTTATGCAGATGATACCCTACTCATGATTTCTAACCCATCTACATCATTATCCATTATCTTCAATATAATACAAAGCTATGGAGAGATTTCTGGATATAAATTAAATAAGGAAAAATCTAAATTTTTATCACGCAATAAATACTGTATGAGGGAGGACATTACCAAGGCTGGGATAACATGCTTCAAAGGCCATATGGAATATCTAGGCATTCATATTTATAAAACTATCAATAAGACAATATCTAAAACATAACAAAAGTCAGACAAAAAACATCAGAATACTTAATTAGATGGAATAAATTACCTCTGGGTCTTTGAGGGACATTAGAATGCATTAACATGAATCTTCTCTCTAGGACTTTGTACTTATTTATGATGATCCCTTGCAGCCTGACAAAAAAGTGGATACAGAGAATTTTTTCTCAAGCAGCGCACTCCATTTGGGGATATAAGAGACATAAGTTGGCCTATACCAGACTGTATAGGACCAAACTTAGAGGAGGCCTGAAGGCACCGGATTTTTATACTTACTTTCTAGCTGCTAGAATAGCTTAGTTAGCCTTTTGGTTTAAACTAGAGACTTCGCAAACATACATCCCTGACTGAGTATGCATTGAACAGGAAATCATAAGTAAACAAGGTGCTGATATTAGGTCTCTCTTCTCCTCAAAGCCCTGTGGATTGTATAAAAACAAAGTAATGGCAGATTCTATCAGATAGATCAAACAACTTACCCTCCTCCCTCAATCTAGGTCAAGCTAGAATTCAACCAATCTGGGACAATCCCAACTTTCTAAAAGATGGAAACCCCCACAACAATAGAGTTTGGTGACATAGAGGCATACACCCAATACAGGATATAACGAAAAACAACTAATTTCTTCCCTTTTCATCCTTAGTAGACACGTTTGGAGTCTGTCCTTTGGAAAATACATTGTACACATCCATGACACAAGCAATTCAAGTTAAACTCAACTTATCAACAGCACTTAATGCAAACTCTATCTCTTTTCTGGGGGCCTGAGATTATCAGCCTCCATCTCCACATTGTATGCATTGCTGGTGGACCTAGTTAGGGGTTCAGCAGCAGAGTCAGTTAGGTGGTGGTCTCAAGCTCCACAGAGGATTGGGACTGGGAAAGCTTACGGTCATTGGCATTAAAGACTTTCAGTACTGTGGATCTTAGGTTAGTCCACTCTAAGACAATACACAACCTTTATTACACCCCTGTACTGAGATCTAAGATGGGCCTGTCCCCTTCTCCAATTTGTAATAAATGCAGACTGGGTGCTGGCACATTATTGCACATGTTTTGGTATTGTACTCTTATTCAGCCACTTTGGGTTGAATTAGGACACCTATTTCAAGATGCCCCCATGATTTCAAACCATATTCAATTGAACACATGTATCTTGGGCCACTTTGACAAAAACACCTGCTGGTCTATAGAGTAAAAGCACACCCTCCTCCTGATAGGTACTTCTCTCAGGCATATTATTTTGAAGCACTGGCTGAAGGAAATGTCTCCTATTTTACAAGAATGGAGAAATAACTTATGGGAAATTCTACGGTTAGAGAAGCTAGCATTGTCCATAAGAGATAACACTACTAAATTTCTTAAAAAGTGGAACACCATTTACAAGCTGTTATGTACAGATGCCCAATCAGCAGCCCTGCCATGATCCTATTACCCTACTAATGGTTCAGGTTTCATTTGATCACATGCTTGCTCCATTTTGACAATGTACAGTATGTGAAATAATAGGGGCCTTCATAGGCCTTTCACACTGCTTAAAACTTATTCCTTCTACTCCTCCCTTCTCGCCTTTCTACTTCCTATCTCTTAGACTCTTTCTATATCTGAGTCTCAAATCTCTGTTAAGTCCTTATGCAACAACATATTAAATACAATTGGACATACAATTTATTTTATACAACATATCTACTATTGTTTTTATGTGATTGTCATTGCCTTATAGACTTCTGTGGTGTAATCTTTCAAACCTTGAGCAATTGCCATCTGTTCTTCAATTTACATCTCAAGATTATGTACAGTCAATTATATGTCACTGAATTCACAATACATTTGTCCAAGACAGATATTAATATAGATATATAGATGGCTTGTTACATAAATCCTTTTTAGAACATTATTTCACTGTACTTTTACAATTAATACTTGGTGTCAGTACCAAACATGATAGTATAGCTAATGTAATATTCAATTTCACATTTTTTCTTTTTTAAACTATGGTTGTGTAATGTACACTGTCATGATATTTAATGTGTTGTTGTTTGATGGTTACAGTTTGGTTATGTATTGTTTCCTTGTTTGTAAAAGAACAAAAAAAGAAAAACAAATACAAATTTCATTGACAAAAAAAAGAGTGCACCACCCAAATTCCACAGAGGAACTGCAGACAGCTAGACACCATACTCAAGAGATCCAAGCTGGACCAACACAGCCACATGAGTGATCATGTCAGCCCCATCTCATCAAGCTTGTTTGTTCACATGCAACAGTGCAACACTGGTGTTCTGCTTTGCTTACTTGTGGGGGGTCATGGTGACCCATGGCTAGATAAGTAAAGTGTGCAGGCACAGGATGTACTGCACAGATCCTTGTTCTGCATGCACATCATACCACAGCCCTATGCATACATCCTATATGGGCTATGGTACACCATGCTTGTGGGCCATCACTGCTGCATGCCCTGTCTGTAATGGTGTACCTGTGTGCAGTGTTTGACTAGCAAGCTCGATGCCTTGATATTCCCATGTTACCCTCTCTATTGGGTTCCTGGTCACGGTCTACCCTGTATAGCTCCTTGCATTTTCCATCATTTGCCTAATAAAATAGAGTAGTTGTGGCAATGCAGATATATTTAGGGGGCTCACAGAGAGCTAGTGTATCACATTTACATGACATATTCACATGCATTTGTCACCATGTGCCTTCCCCTATTGATTTCACCTGTTTGTCACCTTATCAACATTGTAGTTGGGCTGCCATATCCCAAGCCAGACCCTGACTGTTGGATGTATTGCACAATGGGTATGGTCTGCATGGTGCTATCTGTTTATTGTGGCAGCGTGGTAGTCGGTTGTGTACTCAAATACTGTGCCACATGTGTGTTGTCTCCTGTATAATCACTGGTAATGGTGTGTGTGTGAGATGTGTACAGCACTGGGGGTGTATGACCACTGCACAGGATGGGTGGCAAGACACAGTGCACTGGTCATACATACTATCA
The DNA here is from genome assembly GCA_016271365.2 of Neoceratodus forsteri. NCBI lineage: Eukaryota > Metazoa > Chordata > Ceratodontiformes > Ceratodontidae > Neoceratodus > Neoceratodus forsteri. Next base: position 740,790,415 of record CM028133.1, on the reverse strand, counting down.
TGGTCAGAATATAGATATGTGCATTACTCCACAATATTGCTCTCTTCTCTTCTGTCATAAGCCCAATCCCTGGTGGAAGGCACTGTCATGAAGAATGGCCTGGGAGCACACTGATGTCTGCTGCCCCTGAGGGCCACCCATGTTGGGGCAGAGAGAGACCATGACAGCAAAAAGTAGGATAATGACACATTTGTTGAGGAGTGGAGGACAGAGGGGTCCAACTCAGACCAGGAGGTATTGCCTGCCATGCCACCCCCAGCCACTGCCCTTGTCACAGCAGACTTGTACCATCCCAGAATTTCACACATTGCATGGCCCATGCCTTGCCTACCCAGGCTCTCACTGCAGGCACAGCCAATGCTGTGCCCCCCATGCCCCTGCCACTGGTTGCACTACAGCCTGGCCCATCTGCCCAATACCACCAGCTCATTCACCACTTTGCTGTGTTGGCCAACAGACCAATGCACATTACTGGCCATGATGACCCCCTGGGCAATACAAGGGCCTAGGGCATAACCTGAACCTATCCCTCATGACACAACACATCAACAGTAGGAGGCAGATAACAGGCACATGCTGCAGTCAGCCATGGGAGTACACAAGGGTGTGCAGTTCAAACTGGCCTGCATATAGGCTCACCATGCAGAGCACATGGCAGCCTTTAGTGAACTGTGGCAGTCCCTGTCTGCCAGCATGGATTCTGGCTTCAGGGCACTGGAGCAATCATTTGTGAATGACATTGGTGAGCTATCTGCTGCTGTGCTGGGGACTACAGCCATAGACTCTGGCACCGTATGTGTCTGCCACAGCACTGGATGTCCCAGTCGGGAGAGTGTCCCATCACAGCACATGCTTAAGCACATCACCACCCTCCCCCACAGTGTGGGCATCAGCATGACCAACACACCCCGGACACCCTGGATGCCCATGACACCATGAACCCATGACGATGGCTTGCTCTTTGGTGAGGTCAGTACCCCGAGGCCATGGCCATGGTTGGATCTCAACATCCCCACACTCATCACCCATTGCATGGATGATGATCATCCACTACCCTGCCAGATACAGCCCACATGCAGTGTCCATTTCTGTGGAGGTAGTATGTCATTCACCTAGTGTGCACAGTGTTCCACCAGCCTTATACCCCATTCGACACCTCATGCCCTCACATCACAGTACCCATCCCCCCACCAGAATGGTATGTTTTCTTACAACCCCCCCCCCAACTACCACCACCAGGATGGCATGTAATTTTCTTTCATTCCCCTTTAACTCCCCTGCCTGGATGGATTTTTATTTTATTTCTTCATAACCCATTATTGTTATTATTTAATGAATACAGTTTTTGGCATCATTATAGTCTTCTGTGTGGTCTGTATTTACCATCTGGGTTTGACAAGGTCTGTGATGACCTCCTGGCCATTGTGTGGCCATGCTTGTCAAGTTGTTCCAACAACTACTGGGTCTATGGCTCAGTAGCCACTGCATTGTGTTCCTATGAAGCTGGAAGGCATATCCCACAGTGGAATGCCGTTTTGTGTAATATTCAACAGGCAAGAAATAAGGCACAGGTCTTATGAGGGGGTGTATTATAGGGTACCATCAGAAAGGTCAAGGCCCCTGAACCACATCTTGTCCATGCCAAAGATTTGCTCAATGATGTTCCATGTAGTGATGTGTGCCACATTCTTCCTGTCCTCTGCAGTGGATGAAGGTTGCATGACAGGTGTGAGGCGCCTGGGATGTAGGAGATGTGCACTGTCTCCTGTGTAAGTAAAGAACATGGGTTAGTGACATCATCAGCAACATGGATGGGTGAGGGGAGTGAGGCCTTTATGGTATACTCATTGACAAGGTGCCTATTTTGGATGTACCCACCTTCAAAACACTGGCAAAGGATGCAGTTGTGCCAGATAGGCACTACCAGGAAATCGTGCTAGGACATTGATGATGCGCCCTGATGCACTGCACAGCACCTGGCAGTTGATGTAATGGTACCCCTTCTTATTCATAAATGCCTTGGATCCATCACTGGTGGGTGCCCAGATGGCAACATGGATGCAGTCAGTCACAGCAAGTATAGCTGGTAAATGCACAACTCAATAGAATTGCTACATGGCTGCTGTTCACTGTGCTGGTGTGGTGGGGAATATGTTGAACTCCCTAGCAAGGGCCAGAAGAGCACCTAGGAACAGGCACAACAGGTGCAAGTTTGCAGACTGTGCGATACCAGTGTTATCCCCCACTGGTGTCTGGCAGATTCTGGTGGCCAGGAAGCTCAGTGTTGCTGTCACCTTAAGCTCTATGGACATTGCATGGCTGTGCTGAGTGTCTGTCTGGAGCTGGTTATGCAACTGCTCATACAGCTGCATGATCACGGTTCTGTTGAGCCTGTACTGGCCCATGATTTGTTCACCACTGAGAACTTCCAATGTGACTCATGGATGGTACTTTTGGTTTGTAGAATAGTGCCCCCTGGGGCCAGTGCTGGGACCAGGGAGGGCAATGGCCCTCCTCTCATCCTGCATGATTTGCTGCATCAGGTACACAATGTGATACATTTCATTGTCAGATGTGTGTGTGTGTGTGCATGTGTGTGTGTGTGTGTGTGTGTGTTCTGCAGTACCTCTCCCCACTTCTGGTGTTTGCCCCAGGTCTAGACCTGCTTTATACAGATGTTATTTGTGCTGCCCTGTGGTGCTGTGGTATTCCATTAGCTCAGTGCTAAAGCTTGAATATCATACTGCGCATGATATGCATGACATCACCACCCCATCTGGACACTGTGTGTATTAACTTTGTAGTCTCACTAGTGCTAATGACATGTGCTGTTCTATCCACTGAACATTGGGAATGGTCACAAAATGGGCACAGCACTAGCACTAATGTTTAGCACTGGGATCAAATTTTTTGAATATTGCCCCCAGTGGGTTATGTTATTTCTACAGTGCCCTATCCCTAGGGTTTAGGGCACTTCATAGTTACAACAATAATAACATTCACAACTACTCTCAAATATGATATACCCCAGTGTATAAGTAAGCAATAATGCCTGACAGGGTGGGCGGTATTGGGCAATACCGGACCGGCCAGGGGTGTAATGAGGCCCGACGCCGCAGGTGGAGGGCCTTATAGCTCCTGGCCGGTCTGGTATTGCCCATACCGCCCACCCTGGAGGGCATTATTGCGCTTAGAAAATGGGCTAACTGTGGTATTTTTAGGTGGTATTTTAAAAAATTACCCCAACAAATTCCAAACAAAAAAACCAAAAATAACAAGGAAGTTAGTAATAAAGTAGTTCCTCCGAGTTTTTGTGCTGTTCCATCTGCTGTTGAGCCATTAACACCCCCGCACCACCATGTCTACAACATGGTATGGAGTTTCTGTTTCAGGTTCCGTCATCCGTCCCCCCTCCCCAAAATGTCTCGATATTGTTGAGGCAATAAAAAAAAGCTTTATTTTGTTGCAGGAAGACTGGATGCCCGGACCGGATGATGAGAGAATGCCTTCCTATTGCGAGCTCGGGTCAGTGGACAATGAGTTAGTAGTGCGAGAGCGACTTTATTTGACTGTGTACAAAGCAGGAAGTGATCAGAACTATCACTGCTGCTTGTCCTGGGGATTTTTGCCTCATTTTTTTTTCTCATTTCTCGGTCCTCGCTGCCTGCCCTGAGGACCGGGAGTATGAAGAGGAGCGCGTTTCAGTGGAGCGAGTGTAATGAAACTGGAGCAGCAAACAACAACAGCCGTGCCAGTGCCGTTTGGTGGAGCGATCGGATTAAGGCTGGAAGCAGAGGAGCAAGAACAACAGCTCTGCTAGCAGACATAGGTACTAATGTTCAGGAATGGATATCTCGGAAGGAGAGTCTGTTGTAGTTTGTTGCTGAGAAGGGTTTTCTTTTGGGTTTGTGATGGGAAGGACTGTTGCGGGGTCTGGCATGCTCGCTCTGAACTGAGCTTGCTCTATTACTCCGTCCAGTTAGTGGAAAGACATAACAAGAACAACTAAAAATATATATATACACCTGCATTTGATGTCTTTTATATATATTTTTGGCTTTACTGGGTATTTTTTGATATGTCTGCTTGGTAGCACATTGAGTTTCGCGGGGGCTCTCCTTTCGGTCTTTTGTCACAAGCTAACGGTAAAAAATGGCGGTGGTTGAAATTATGTGCACTGCTTCAGCCAATAATGAAGCAGGCTGGGCACATGGATATCTGGCTGGGCATCAGGCAGGTTTGGAATGGGGCTTTTTATTTGGTGGGCATCTATTGTCTGATAGACGCCCACCTAAATAAGTGTGTCAGCCAATCAGATGAAAGAATTTTCTTTGCCCATTTTCTAAAAGAAATCAGTGCACTAGCACAAATTATTACTTATAGAATAATACATGAGGTTGAGTACTTAATGAGAATTTTACACACACCCAAGGGGTTGAATGCTATGTAAACCCTGAGAGTGAAGCTCGAGGGGTTTATTTAAGCATCCAACTCTGAGGGTGTGTGTAAAATTGAAGTTTTACACACAGCCCCATGTTTTATTTTATATTATTGCTGGGTATTGTTTTTTCACCACAGCAATTATATAGAATAAAAGAGCAATATGTTCATGTGCCACCAAGGTCTGGTCAGGGAGGGTTCAGAACGGTTGAATGAGGCTGCCGATAAAAAATATGCTCCCTTTTTTTGTTTGTTTCTTTGAAATGCTTTGTTCACAACATTTTTAGCCCAGTGATTTTGTTTTAAAAACTTACCTCTGAATCTGAGTGGCAGTGAATAAGTCAGTCTCCAGCATAAGGAAAGTGGTGGGCGCCAAGGGAACAGCTGCAGCTGGCGCATGCAGAGAACAGGGGAAATCCAGCACCTGTTCGCTGTTATAACCCACAAGTTATAACAGCAAATTATAACCTGGCTTCCCTATCAGAAAACACAAGACCCAGTTATTATATTAAGATAACTGCTGTTTTAGTTCATTCAACACAACTACTTGTGTAAATAAAAAGCATTTTAACACTTTGTTAAACACCTCCACCAAGGGGGAACTGCCGAAATGGAATGGTAACAAGTTCTTAATAATTAGCCATTATTATTTTTTTTTTTTTCAGGATGTAGTGAGTGTTTAAGATACTAAATTAAGGGTATGTCTCACAATTAGCGAATGTGTTATCTGTATTTTCTATGAAAGTATTTTAGAAAAGCTGTTTAGCTCACAGGTTTTCCTGAAGTATAATAATAAATATAAAATTGCACACATTTCCAAACCACTACCCCAAGAAATGTTCTTATCCTAGCATAATCAACATCCCAAAGTCTTTTACTGCTCTTACAAAATAGGTTTTGTGTGTAAATGTATTAAAACATTTTTAGAAAATATGAAATAAATGCTATTTTGTTTTATAAATAGTCCCTCCACTGCTGGGTTGTTACTAGGGCTCTACTGTGCCCATTACTGCTTACATTGCACAGGTTTTAGCTTCTTCACTTTGATTTGTGAAATTATTTGATTTTTTTATGTGTGTGTAACCCCCTCGGCCACTTATAATAAGTTAGCACACATCCCTTTAAAATCTGTCACTGGTACCCATATATTGGCATGCCATTTACTTTTCAAAAGGTTGGTATCATCCTTGGCTTTAGGATGTATACCAGGCTCATTTCTAGAGGAAGAGGAGTGGGGATACAAGAACAAATCACAGGAACCTTTTGTAAAATTACAACCCAGATCCAGAGTGCAGGCTGCTAGGCATGTGCTAGATCTAAGCTGCTGAGGGGGCCCCAGTAAATCCAACACCAGAAGCAAGAATCAGAATGTCCAGAACAGGAACTGGGATTGTGCAGTATGGCTTTATTTAACAGATGGAAAACTAAGGCAAGTGATTAAGGCAGGATAGGTACATTTCATAAACTCTCCTTGCATGCAGTACAGTTCGAGAACACATAAAAACTTCTTCACACTTCCAGATGGTGCACATGGTGGACACCTGGTCATGCACCCAAACATTTTCCTCCCATGAGTGCACATATTGTGAAACTAAGCCACACACTCAGAACTTTTCTTTGCAAACAGGTGCAATTAAGTGAAACTCAGCCACACACCTAAACATGTAGCACTGGCCTTTGCTCAGGTAAAAACTGGTGCCCTTTATGAACCAGTTAGCCCTGCCTTGTAAGTATCCAGATGCCGTTCCTACCACCATTTGCCACAAGTGACAATCTCTGCTATTCCTTCAGGGTGACACCATTGAAACCACCATTTCCCACTAAAATGTTAGAGGTCCCACACTTTCCATTTCTGTCACTCACTGGGGTGACCACAGTACAGCTTCACTCTCTGGCATGAACATGTTGCAGAAATGTCACACTCCCCTGGGTGAACTAGGAGCACTGACAGGTGCGTTGTAGCCTTATCTATTGGCACACACACCCCAGAAATGATTCCCCTAAACGTGTGGAGAACTTGTCTCCTAAAGCAGTACTTAGGAACTGGTTGTCCCTTCCACTGGGCATGGAACAACAAAAGAAACCTCTCCTGGGTAGCATGTCAGAACAGTCTCTTAGAAATTCTTTTCCAAGGCAGCTGAAACACACAAAGGATCTTCAGAGGATTGGATATGCCGACCATATTGCAACACCATTACAGTGAACAAGTCAATGCCAACATCGACAGTTCACTGTAATGGTTCACCCAAGACCCCGGCACTCTATCTCCTGGTCCTGCACCCCCTCCCTGAATCAGCTCTGACTCAGAGTAGGAATCTAATAGAGTGAGGGGTGCGGTACACATTGAAAAGTGACCAGGGTCTCCTGTTGGAATTATGTCGACTACAACTTGCAGTCAACATAATTCTATTACTGTGATGTCGGTTGACAACATAGTTGTCGAATTGGCATCATAGAGCCAAGGAATTGCACCTTGAACCCACTGAGAAAAGCAATTCCTTCCACTTCACTGGGACTAGAAATCAGAAAATCCTGCTGTAGAATGGTCTCCACCAGTTCACTGGAAGCTGGAAACTGTACTCCCACACTAGGGTGAGAAGTTCTGGGCCCTCAACTCAGAGCCCACTGGCAGACCTTCTGCCACTCTCACCTCTACTCAGTTACAACTCCAACTACTGACTGAACATTCTAAGCTCCCCAGAGGAGCTGTAAACAGAAAAGGGTTATGCTGCTGTGAGAGTTCCAAAAGACATAATCATTCTTCTCTCAGACTAGCTGAGTAAACAATGATGTAATTGTGTAAGAAGGCCCTAAAGAGCTCCCTACCAGCTGCCTGCTACCTTCCTAACACTAATACTGATAGGAGTCTAGTAACCCCAGTGGACTGGGTGGTTACATATACATGATTTTATTTTCTTTATTCTGTCATGTGTTGTGTATTGTCCTTCTAAGAGGAGAGAGAGAGAGAGAGAGAGAGGGGTGAGAGAGCACTGAGAGTGAGCAGGTGAGTCAGCGTTGCCTGGTTCTGTGTAGCATTTCTCAAAAGCATGATCAGGTGAGTGACTGCTGTACAGTGGGAGGTGAGTGAGAGTCCAGCTAATATAGCTATGCAGCTGCTTAGTGCAGAACGCACCTATATTTCCTTAGTAATGCACTACTGATTTGGGAGGGTACAGTAAGCTGTTGTGTAGTGTGGGGGAAATCATCAGGGGAGTGAGATCTGTGGCTCTTAAGTGAGAGCTACTGAGCACTTCATGCCTGGAGGGCAGGAAGGTGGGAGGCAGGGCGAGATATCATGATAAATTCAGAGGAAAGTCAGTTTATTAGGTAACGATCTCTAAAAAAAAAATCTGATGTGTGGCGTTTTTCATTTAACTGAAAGAAGATGGAGGGTGTGGATCTCTGAATAATGGCTGCTAGATGACATTTTTTTAACCTTGATTAGTGCACAACTATATTTGTATTAAAGAGGACACAGGTTAAGGGACTTTTCCATCCGTGTTTGTAGCTAAAAAAAAAGTATGGCTGGAAAGCAGACTCAGCTAATCAGATTGTAGGACCCTCTTTATCCATGTTATATTATGTTAAAAGGACAGAGGAAGAGCCAGCTTGATGATGCTGAGGGTCAAGGTGCTTGACACCACACCTCACTGCTCACCAGTAACCTGAGTTCAGGTCTGTTGGGGGGGTCAAGCAACTGAAGGAATGCTCTCCTCTCCTCTCCTGGGAAGGGAGGTTTTGTTTGCTCAGCCTCTGTCTGCCACTAGCTGGAGGTATAATGGTAGTGCAGGCTGGGGAAGCCCAGAAGGGATGGGCTGTGGCCTGCTGATTTGTTCATGCCTCAGCACACACACTTCTTGTTAACCACAGTAGGGAACAGGGAGAAAAGTGTGAAAAGTGACTTGAGGTTTAATGAAACCTGGCACGTCATGTGGACCTGCACTGTAACCAGGGATCACCTTGGTCTGAACTGGATATGTGTCACAGAGGGGGAAATGATGGCCCACCCTCCACTGACCCTGCCATGGGGGGATCAATGAGGGTGCCCAACTGAAGGTAAGGTCCCTGGGAGGCAAGCACTGGTCCATGGGGATGGGAACAGGGCTGACAAGCTGCCCCTGTTGTCCCAAAGAAGAAAAACCTATATGAAAAAAAATGACAGAGGAAGGGAGTCATATTGAAAATGAACAGGTAAAGCAAATAGCCCAATTGGAAATATAAAATCAAACTGGTTTTGACACAGAGGGTTGAGAAAAGCTACTACACAAGGATGATTACCAGACAATAGGAAAATGAAATTTAAAAAGGGTAACAAAGTCAGCCTGGTGGTGTTGAGGCATTGGTGCCTTACCTCAACCCACGCCAGCGACCCAGGTTCGGGAATGAGCCTAGGGCATCGGACGTCGGCACTGGGGGGGGAAGCTGGATGAAACTGCTAGCAGGTAAGCTCTCTTCTCTGGGGAGGAAACATAGCATTCCTCAGCTGATGGTGACCCCCAGAGGAGGCTGAGGGTAGCACGGGCTCAGAGGGGGCCACAGGCACTAGCCTGTGGGGTGGGGTGGGGGAAAGGAGCCATAACCAGGGCTGTATGGTGCATGCATACCTCCACTCACATGCATGCATACTCCTGGGGCTCCTGGGAGAAAACCATTAGGAGAAAATATGTCAGTCAGCAGGATGAAGATCGACCCCCCGCAGGTGCCTCTCCCGGGTCAGGCAAGGTAAGCACCAGTAATTCTGGGTGACAGGGTTGGGAAGGGTCAGTCAGATGGGGCTGACCAGCACAGAGCACAAAGAGCAGCTGTGATGAAAAAAAAAAGAGTAACAAGGGCAGAAGAGTTTGAGCTAAAAAAATTAAAACAGGTTTCTTTTTCAGCAACAATGTTAATGGCAGTAAAATGAAGTAACGTCTATCAACATGTGAAATACCTGAAGCTGATTAAACATTACATAAAAACAGTAAGGCAAAAAACTTTGCACAATTACAAAATCTAACAAATGCAAATGTGTAAGAAAAGAATGATGCAAACTGAGCATTATCTATTTGCTAGTCAGAAAATATTAGAAGGCAATAAAATCTACCTAGGGTAGTTTCCTTTTTTGGGCTGCAGTGGGCAGAGCACTGCAGACCTTTTACAATCATGAGAAAAAGGACTCTGCATTCCTTCCAAATGAACAACATGTTGGATTGTGTCACAGTCCACCCATGTTGTCTCTACTGACCGCAGCACTGCATTATTTCACAGTGCCGATGGTCATGGTGGAACACAGTGCACTCTGTCATGTCAAAGATGGCTGCCGCACTGTACTGTGCATGGGCTAGCAGTTGTGCATGAGCAGGAGCATGTGGTGGCCATCTTGGTCATGGCAGAGTGGGCTGTGTTCCATTGTGACCACATTATACATTTTTTTATATTTTTTATATTATAGAAATTCTCCCCACCTGACCCTCCCTCTCAGCACCCATCACACCACACCCTCAGAAACATAGAAATGACACCGGGGTGCCCAATCATCAGTGTCACGATTGGCCCCCAGAAACACAACTGTGACACTGGAGGTCCCCAATCCCCCAGTGTCATGATTGAGGATCCTCAGACTTTTTTACCAGCCCACACACTCCCAAAAACATAGAAATGACACTGGCGGTACCCAGTCCCCCAGTGTCATGATCAGAGATTGTTTTTTTTTACCTGTAAAAAAAATGGTCCATTCATGTCTTCCCCCACATAACTGTGACACTGGGGGTGCCCAATCCACCAGTGTTGTGATCGGAGATTGTCAGTCTCTTTTTTTTTTTCACCTGAAAAAACTAAAATGGTCCATCAATGACTTTTTTGGCCATCCCTTACCCACCACCTGACAATCCCACTGAGCATCCACCATCCCACACACCCCCAAGCCCTTTCTTACCCATCGGGGGTCCAACTTCATAATCCTCTCTAGACAGAAGACACCGCTTCTCTCTTCAAAGCTGGACCACAAACTGAAGACGCAGGTATGCAGTTCAATGTATTTCAATGGGGTTTTGAACTTTGTGCCATAACTTTGGAATTTTTACATATTTCTGGCCCAAATTTTTAACAACTCGTGAGCAATGTCACTGTCATTAGGCAGATCGGTCCCAAAAGGTGATTTCGCAGTCCCTGTATGAAATCACCTTTTGGGCAGGAGTTTAAAATTTCCTCTGCCCTTGTTTATGAGGTGGCATCATAAGAAGGCTATGTTGAAAATTTGGTGTTAAAATATTGAAAAACAACAAAGTTATGAGCCTATGTTGAATTTTGCCAATGCAGGCTCATGACTTTGGTACTTTACAATATTTCTACCCCAAATTTACAACATAGTCATATCTTTTTTGTATTTGTATTTTGTATTTTCTTGAAACTTGGCTTCCCAGCCAAATGCCCTTTGGGGTAACCCTTGTCTCAGTGTTTGCACACAGAGGTTCTTTGTCTTTTAAATAGTTTTTTTATTTTAATGGGTTCACCACAACATATCCAAGACACACTGTCTTAGGCTAGCTGGTCTGTTCCACTGGGGTGTCAAACAGATGAGGCATACTGATGAGTCCTGGTAGGACGAAACACGTGTCTATGTCTTCTGTTAGCACCCTTTGCAAACTGTGTGAGAGACCTTTCGGCACCATGCAATTCTGCTTAAAGTTGAACCAGCATAACATTCTGTGGTGATTTGCCTATGCAGCCCATGATGCTTTGCATTGTATGGGCATGTGTGATTTTGTATATCTTTACAGCACCTCATGAATGTGACAGCTGACATTTTTCAACTCCTGGTCAATATGTTTTTTTACATACTGAAAGGTGATTTCGCGATCCCTGGCCAAAAACACCTTTTTGCAAGGAGTTGAAATTTTCTTTGCCCAAGTTAATGAGGTGGGGTCATAAGAAGGCTATGTTAGAAATTTGGTGTAAAAACATTAACAAACAAAAAAGTTAAAGCCTACATTGATTTCTTTGCAAATGCAGGCTTGTAAGTTCTGTAATATTCAATATTTTTTCCCCAGATTTTCAACATAGCCATTTCTTTACAGCACCTCATGAATGTGACAGCTGTCATTTTTTAATTCCTGCCCAAAATGTGTTTTTGCATCCTGAAAGTTGATTTTGCAGTCCCTGTGCAAAAACATCTTTAAGCCAGGAGTTGAGCATTTTGCCTGCCCGTCTTCATGATGCAAGGTCATAACAAGGCTATGTTGAAAATTTGGAGTAAAAATATTACAAACCAACACATTTATGAGCTTATGTTATGTTTTGCAAATGCATGCATGTAACTTCGGGTAATTTACAATATGTTTTACCCCAAATTGCACTACTGCAGCCCTATTGGCTTCGGCCAGAGTTTGTTTAATTAAACGCTGCTGCAGGCTATACAGCACATATATTGTATATTAACAAATATGAACATATGAAAAGAGCCAGCAGAAGAAGATCACCTGGTCTATTGAGTCTGCTTAGTAGGTGATGCAGGGTCTGGTCTCACAACTGTCTAGCCAACTCAGTTAAGAAGGGGGATAAAACTTTTTTTAGATACATCAGGGAGTGAAGGAAGACTAAGAGAAGGATAATGAGGCTTAATAAGGGGAGGGGGTGGGCAGAGGGTGACGGTGAAAAGGCAGAGATACTAAACACATATTTTTGCTCAGTATTTATAAATGAAGAGGGGGGGAGGTACCTAAAACAAACAATAGAAACACTCTGGATACAGAAGTTGATACCAGCCCATTTACAGAACAAAGGGTTCTGAAAGAACTCTTAAAACTGAAGGTAGACAAAGCAATGGGGCCTGATGGGATTCATCCCAGAATTCTAAAAGTACTAAGGGTAGAACTAGTGACACCACTGACTACCCTCTTTAACAAATCATGGGAAGATGGGGTGGTACCTGAGGACTGGAGGAGGGCAGATGTGATTCCCCTTCACAAAAGCGGGAGCTGGGCAGAAGCAGGAAACTACAGACCTGTTAGTTTAACCTCAGTGATAGGGAAAATGATGGAATCAATTCTGAAGGAAAGAATTGTCAAGTACCTAGAGGCCAGAGGGGCACAGGACCCAAGGCAGTATGGATTCACAGTGGGAAGGTCATGCCAGATGAATCTAATAGATTTCTTTGACTGGGTGACCAAAGTAGTAGATCAGGGAGGGGCTGTGGACATGGTCTGCCTAGACTTTAGTAAGGCATTTGACACAGTCCCACACAAAGATTAATATACAGTTAGCCAGCCTGGGGTGGGTCCCAAGATGATAGCCTGGGTAAAGAATTGGCTGGAGAATAGGACACAGAGGGTAACAGTAAATGGAGTCCACTCTGAAGAAAGGGGGGTTACTAGTGGGGTACTGCAGGGTTCAGTATTAGAACCGGTCCTCTTCAATGTCTTTATAAGCGACATTGCAGAGGTACTGGAAGGAAAAGCATGTCTCTTTGCAGATGACACAACGATCTGCAACAGAGTTGATGCACAAGGTGGGGTGGAAAGGATGAGAAGGGATTTGGCAAGGTTATAGGAATGGTCAAATGTATGGCAGCTTAGATTCAATGCTAAGAAGTGCAAGGTAACGCACCTGGGAAACAAAAACCCAGGGGAAGAGTATACAATGGGGGGTGAGATACTAACAACAACAAAAATGGAAAGGGACCTGGGGGTAGTCATATTAGATGACTTAAAGGTGAGCAAGCAATGTGAGAGGGCAGTAGGGAGGGCTGGGGGGATACTGGGATGCACAGGGAGAGGCATCACCAGTAGAAAACCAGAAGTTGTTATCCCTCTGTACAGACAGTTGGTGAGACCTCATCTGGAGTACTGTGTGCAGTTCTGAAGACCCAGTCTCCACAAGGACATAGACAGGATGGAAGCTGTCCAGAGGAAGGCAACTAAAATGGTGCAGGGTCTGCCCTGGAAGACATATGAAGAGAGACTAAAGGAGCTTAATATGTATAGCCTCGAGGAAAGGAGGGAGAGGGGAGACATGATAGAAACTTTCAAGTACCTCAAGGGAATCAACAAAGTTCAAGACGGTAGTATCTTTCAAAAAAAGAGGTGTGCAAGAACAAGGGGCACAATTTGAAGATAGAGGTGGGAGGTGGCTCAGAGGTAATGTAAGGAAGTATTTTTTCACAGAGAGGGTTGTGGATGCATGGAACGGTCTTCCGGAGGAGGTTGTGGAGTCACAAACAGTGGTTGAATTCAAGCATGCATGGAACAGTCATAAGGCAATTCTAGGGGGTGGGGGTAGGAAGAAGTAGGCTGTTGGTTAACTAGGATCTGCAGCTTATCCATTAGGTAGGGAAATGGGCAGACTGGGTGGGCCAAGCGGTCCTTATCTGCCATCAAATTCTATGTTTCTATGTTATGTTTCTATGTTTCCCCCATTCTCCCCATCCTTGGTCCAAAGGGTTCCCTTTGTGCTTGTCTCAGGCTGTTTTGAATGCTCCCATCATCCTTATTAATACGGCCCCCTCTGACAGGTTATTCCAGGAGGACACCACCCTCTCCATATAGAAATGCTTCCTTACATCCCTTCTGACTCCCCCCCATCATTTTTAAGTTGTGCCCCCTAGCGGTAATGTTGTCACTCATTTTAAAGAGAATCTCCCCTTCCACTCTCTTAATTCCCTTGAATTAGAAGGTTAGGGTTTGAGGGATAGGATACATAAGTTGATAAAAAAAATCTTAATATACTCTGTAAAATACAATGTCAGTGACACACCTAACACAGTTTCTTAGTATTTATCAGTATTTCTTTAAAACAAGTTTAACACATGGTTTAAATAGTAAATCTTAAATAGACTACACCATTATATGCAGGACATATCCAGGTCAGGACTCACAAAAGCGACAGTTCTGGACATCAGGAGGGCAGACTTCACCAGGATGGGAGTTTGTCTCAGGAAAGCCCTAGCAGAGGGACAGAGTTGCAGGAGAGTGGAGAAACAGTGGGCACATCTAAAATGAACCATAGTGGAAGAGACAAACCTTTGTGTTGAGCAAATACAGAAAGGCAAGAGAAAAAGAAGGTGGATGGGAAAGGAAGAGCAGAAAAGGTGGCTTTCAGAAAGTATAAAGAAACACAGAAGAAGGGGGACAGGGCAGTCTATCTAGAGGAGCAAAGAGAGGCAGGAAAATTGGTAAGGAGCAGAAAGGCACAGACAGAAGAAAAAATAGTGCAAGAAGTGAAATAGGGAGACAAGACCTTCTACATGTATGTTAGTGAGAGGAGAAAAACGGAGGGGGGGTTGTAAGAATAAAAGGTGAAGAAGGTGACGCGTAGAAGGAAACCAGGAAAAAGTATCAATTCTGAACAGATATTTCTGTTCAGTTTTCAGAGAGGATGGGGAAGGGGAGGGACCACAGCTGACAAGCAGGATTGGAAAGGAGGTGGACGCAAGCTCTTTTTCAGAGGAAAGAGTCCTAAAGGAGCTCACAAAACTGAAGGTGGACAAAGCAATGCGACCAGATGAGCTTCACACTAGAATATTTAAGGAGTTAAGGGAGGTGCTGAAGGCACCACTGGCAGCCCTATCCAACAAGTCACTGGAGATGGGAATGGTTCCAGAGGACTGGAGAAGGGCAGATGTAGTCCCTATCCACAAAAAAGAGAGCAGGGAAGATGCTGGAAACTATAGACCTGCAAGCATGACCTCAGTGGTGAGTAAAATGATGGAATCATTGTTAAAAGAAAAGATAGTGAAGCATCTGGAGTCCAGAGGAGAATAAGATCTGAGGCAGCAAGGATTCGCAACAGAAGGTCATGTCAAGTGAATATGATAGATTTCTTTGACTGGGTGATTTGGGAGGTGGACCAGGGGGAAGTGGTGGATGTGGCCTTCCTGGACTTCAACAAGGCATTTGACACCATTCCACATAGGAGGCTTGTGAACAAATTGGGTAGCCTGGGTTTGGGTCACAGGGTGGTGAACTAGACTAGAAATTGATTGAGGGATAGAACACAAAAGTTGGTGGTAAATGCAGCAAGATCCGAGGAGGGAAGGGGAGGGTGACCAGCTTGGTGCCACAGGGATCAGTTCTTGAGCTAGTCCTGTTTAACATCTTCATTAGTGACATTGCAGAGGGGCTGGAGGGAAAGGTGTGCCTCTTTGCAGATGACACTAAGATCTGCAATATGGTAGATACTCCAAAAGGGGTGGAAAAAGTGAGGAAGGACCTAGCCAAACTGGAAAACTGGTCCAGAGTATGGCAGTTAGGATTCAATGCGAAGAAATGCAAAATCATGCACTTGGAATGCAAGAACTAAGTGGAGGATTGCATCTTTGGTGGGATTTGTTAGCAGCCACCAAGCAGGAAAGAGCTCTTGGGGTAATCATATCTGATGATCTAAAGGTGGTCAAATAATGTGCCAGGGCTATGGGGAAAGCCAGCTGGATGCTGGGGTGCATAGGGAGAGGGATCACCAGCAGAAGAAAACAGATGGTGATGCCACTGTACAGGTCATTGGTGAGACCTCATTTGGGGTAATGTGTCCAGCTCTGGAGGCCGCATCTCTGAAAGGACATAGACAGGTTAGTGGTAGTTCAGAGAAGGATGACAAAAATGGTGCAGGGCCTGCACCAAAGGTCATACGAGGAGAGACTGGAGGCACTTACTATGTATACCCTGGAGGAGCAGAAGGAAAGGGGAGACATGATAGAGACCTTCAAATACCTAAAGGGAGTAAATAAGGTACAGGAGGGATGGGGAGCATCTTTCAGAAAAGGAGTTACTTTAGAACAAGGGGGCATGGTTTTAGATTGGAGGGGGGTAGACTAAGGGGCAATGTGAGAAAGTACTTTTTCAGGAAAGGGTGGTGGAGGCACGGAACAGCCTTCCAGTGGAGGTGGTGGGGGCAAAGTAAGTAGAGGAATTTAAAACTGCATGGGATAACCATAGGGGTACCCTATCGAGACAAAAAGGTAGGTAAAGCTTAAGATAAAATAGTATCTGCAGCTTTGTTAGTGAGTAGGAAGGGGCAGCCTATTGATCCCTATCTGCCATCAAACTCTACGTTTCTATGTTTCTATTGCCTATTTGGTTGTCACCCAACCAAGTTCATACTGTTCTGGAGTTAGCACGGTATTGTATACAGATTTTTCATATTTCATAGTATCAAAAGAAAGATATTCCATAAGTCAGTTAAAAGAAGAGTATAGTCCCTCCATATTCCAGAAATAGATTGCCTTGCACTGGTAAACAGCCATATTTAACAGTTTTCTTTTGGGGCCTATTGGTACCATTTGATACAAGGATGTACCTAATAATCAGAGTTCTAGTTAATGAACCAGATCAGTTACTAAAAGCACACATTAAATATTTTGAAAATCTTAATCTAACATGGGAGGATCGATCTACAGGAGGAGATAACATGGCTAAGGATACATTTTCTACAACAACATCTATTACATAGGCAAGGCAATTTTATTTTTATAGTGCCCTGTCCCTAGGGCTCAAGGCACTTCACAGTTACATCACTGATAACATTCACAAATATATGCAAATGTGATATACCCATTATTGCAGAAATCAGTGAATGAACACAGATTGTTACTTGAAGACTCCTGGCGCCCAATATTCAAAATGTTGTCCCATCGCGAATTCCAGTTTTCGCGCGAAAACTGGATTTTGAGTGGAAATCCCATATTCAAAAGCTCAGTTAGAATGGGTAAACAGGGTTTGCACCCGGGCAAACTGTGAAGGGGTGTGCAAGGCAAAGTTATGCAAATTGGAGGTGGGGGACCTGAATATTGGCACAGTTTGATAGTCAGAGTATTTGTTCCATGGAGGGGCGCTTTGAACGATCCCCTTGTAATGAGTAAATACCGCCAATCTAACCCTCATCTTAAACCAGTGCAACCCTAGCATTTGCCTGAGGAAGTGCATCAGCCCATCACCCCTAACACATTAAGCCACAGTGTCTAGTGGTGCCCCCTCCCTCTGATCCCACTCCTGGTAACAATAGCAATATTCCCTGGTGTCCAGTGGTCCCTTTCCAACCCAAGCCCCATTTCGTTAATAATACTATAGTTCTCTAGGGTTCAGCAGTCACTCACGCCACCCAATACCCATTCCAATACTATTAGTATAGCTCCCTGGTGTTCAGCTGCCCCTCCCCCACATGATCCCCATTCGTATAATATTAGCAAAGTTCCCTATTGTCCAGTGGTCCTTCCCCTCACCCAATCCCCATCCTGGTACCAGGAAAGCTCCACCCCCATTAGTCAGTGTCTCCCCAGATGACAGCCAGGCTGCCTTTGCCCTTGGCATGCCATGAGCAAAGACAAGCAGCCCACCCCCATAACAAAGCCCCATCCTCATCCCAAACTGTTAGCTGTACCCCCCTCCCAGCCTGTACACTGTTGGTGGATAGTGGCCCCCCTCCCACCCATGGCACTGAAACTCACCCACCAGCCCCCCTATATGTACATTGGTGCCACAGTTAAACAATGATGAGTGACACATCCCACCACACACCACCTCAGCCACCTAGTATCTATCAGTAGCAAGGACCACGGTTTATTTATACAGCATGGGGGATGTGCCTTACCTATAAATAAGCCACACTCCCTGCTACTGATAGATGCTGGACTGCTGAGTTGGTGAGTGTTGGGATGTACTGCTCATTGTCATTTAACTCCTCACTGATGGACAGATAGGGGAAACAGAGGGTAAGTGTCGGTGCCACGGGTGGGAGGGGGCCATCAAGCACCAACAATGTATGGGCTGAGAGGGCGACACTACTAACAGTTCAGGATATTAATGGGGCTTTGTTGTGGGGGGGGCAGCTTTGCTCATGGCATGCCAAAGGCAGTGGTGGCCTGGCTGTCACAAGGTGGACATTCGCAAACTGTGTGGGGGGGTTCTTTCCCAGTACCAGAATGGGGACTGGGTGAGGGGGGAGAGAACATTGGACACCAGGGAACTATATTAATATTATCAGAACAGGGTCAGGTGGGGGTAGGGACAACTGTACACCAGGAAGTTATATTAATATTATCAGAATGGGGATCAGGTGAGGGGAGAGATCACTGGACACTAGAGAACTATATTAGTATCTTCGAAATGGGGAGCAGATGGTGGGAGGGACCACTAGACACCAGAGAAATATGTTTCTGTAAATAGGACTGGGATCGCCTCACTCTCCATGCAAATGAGGCCATAATGGGTATGCAAATGGCTCCTTGGTGCCTTGCATGTCCAGTGTGCTCATTGCATGGAACATTTGAATATAGCAAATGTTGCCCAGGCACAAGCCATTGTGGTGCCCTATTTTAGGGGTGCTATCATGTGGTTGTAAATGGCTTAGCAATGGGCAACAATGGAGCTATATGCAGAGGAATGGCACCCTGCACTATTCCTCTGAATAAAGCATTTTTCTGCACCTGCGCTATTGCAGTGTACATTTACAAATATGTGGCCCCTGCTGTTTTAATTCATTCAACACCAGAAACTTGTGTACTGTAAATAACAAGCTTTTCAGTCCCTTGTTAAACACCTGTACTGAAGGGGAACAGCTGAAATGGAATGGCAACAAGTTCCAAATAATTGCCCATTTTTAGGGTTTTATTTTTACTGGCTTTAAAGAATGTTTAACATACTAAATAAACGTTATGCTTCCCAGTAAGGGACAGTGTGATCTGAAATTGCAAGGAAAGTATTTTTGAACTACAGTTTTGTCAACAGGTTTCCCTGGAGCATATTGATATAAATCTGGAATTGCACACATTTCCAAACTATGTCTTACATTTTAGGTAAATTGAAAAATGTTATACTGTTTTTGTTTCCTGTGTTCATGAATATAGGTAGTTGCTACATTTTGTTTCACATAGAGTATTCATGACATTAGAACATTCAAGATATAAGGGGAAAATTGATTTAGAAACATGTGGACTTCAACAAATAGTGGTTACCAGTCAGCAATTTAAGGTTGTGATTGACATCATTGACTGTTGGCAGGAGTTTAAAAAGTTTCAGCAGTGTTGACAGCCTGTTTCATCAAATCTAGCTCTGTTTTATGTACATTTGGTGGTGGGCATAAATTAGAAGTTAAGTCAGATGCATGGCCAGCTTTGGAGGTACCTGACACTGCAACAGACTCACCTGTTCAGGCATTGAGCAGCAATGGATAAAGCAACCTTGACAGAAGCAATGTGAACCAGTTTCAGCCTCTGGTGGCAAGTTGAGGACAGGGTTTCAGGAACTCTGCTCAATAAAAACAGGGTAGCACACTAACATGTGGACTGCAAACAAAATAAAAAGATAAGATTGAATGCATGCTAAGAATAGAAAATATAGTTAACATTGACATAGGTCAAAATGTTGATTTTTACTATTTTTTTCTATTCTCAGCACATATTTAATATTAACATTTTGCTTTGTCTTTATCTATAAGTCTCTAAATACTGTACCCTTGACATCAGTGTAAGTTGTTCTGAACATTTAACAATGGCAAATTATGACTACAGTTTTCTTCCAAATGGCAATGTGGGAATACAATGCATAACAATGGGTCTCATAATATTTATATGCACTGAAAGCAAACATATCAGCAGTGAACCTGAAGAGAGGGTAAAAAAGATTAAGGCGGAATTGTCCAACATAAATTTAAAAAGAGACCTAAAAATTGTGTAGATCAAATGATGTCTAGCAGCAGCACCTTTGATAAAAATAATAAAACAGGGCCAAATATGGAAAGTGTAGAAACAAACTTTAAAATAATATCATAAGTTGATAAGACTTACAAATACTGAGTAATGGAAGTTGCAGGTTGATGACTGATGCTTGGTAAGTGGGAACATACACTAGAGAGAGAGAGGTAAAAGAGCAGCTGTTTCTCAGTTATTAAACAATAACAGTTTTTTTTAATTAATTAACAAAATTGAAATACATTAGTAATTTAGAAACACAAGGAAATGACTTATCAGGGACACCCAAGAACCCCCAAACTGAACAATATAACTTGACTGATGGGAACATACAGACCATACAACTAATACAGTAGTTGCTGGTGATTCCGTACTTTGTTATAACAGCAGACATATTTGTCTGAATGATAAAATAAATAATGCAATTTGCTGCATCCTAGGATCATAGACATACATGCCATTATGTAGGGATTCACAGTGGCGGTTGGCAGTATAGCCTAGACGTTAGGGTAATGAGTTGTGAATGAGCCTGGCACTGTACATCCACCAGATCTCTGTTTGATTCCCACAGCCTCCACCTGCACACTGTGTGACTCTGAACAAGTCACTTAACCAACCCATTGCTCCTGCATCACCTCTAAAATCAGGCACCTGTGCCTTGTTGGCCTTATCTGGTTACCAAAGAAAAATAATATTGTAAGAAATTCTGAAACTGGCAGAAGAGAAACCAGTTACTTTCATATTTCCTGAAACAAATTACTCTATGTAGGACATAAATTAGATGAGTACAGATTCTGCAAAGTTTTAATCTGTTGGTGAAGTTAGGTAAATTTGCCAAATTAGCCTTTGAGGATAAATTCAAAATTTTTTGAAATTTAACAGGAAATTTGTCTTTTGCAACTTCACCTGACAATTTTGCTTATAGTTTTGACCTTTGGGAACATTTAGGCAAAGTTTGGTCAACATTAGGCTACTACTGAACAAGTGTCTCAAGGTGATATGGAAGAGCTTCTGCAGGTCATATGGTTCATCTCTGTACAGCAAGATGGTTCCATTTTCTGTTTTGCACTGTTAGTTAATCAGTGGAGGGGAGAGGAGCCTGACAGCTATCACAAAGAAAATAACATGACATCCTATTTTCAGCATTTTGCAAGTTTTTTTCCCCCCGATTCTTTTTTTCAGTATCATTTAATTATCTGTCATATTATTAATTTAGTTTCATTTTCTTCTATATTTTGCCTATTTTTTAGTTATTAGACATCTCCATTTTTCCTTTTACCCCCTTTTTTCTAATTTTCTTTTCTCTCTTTCTGTCTCTGTTTCTGTTTCTCTTCTTAGATGGAGTCCTCTTGGGGTTGTGTAAAGACTTGTGGTGGGGGGGCAATACCCCTACACCATACTGTGCTCACAGATTATCCAGCAACCTCTCATAGCAGCATAGTAGCCCCAACTTCTGTAGCAGCAAGTCCTAGCCCCAGAATCACAGTAGCCTCCAGTTCCCCCAGCACCACAGCAGTAGCCTGAACTTACCAGCCGCAGTGCAGCAGCACCCCCATTTCCCTAGCTCCACAATAGTAGCCACCAGCTCCTCCGCAGCCTGAGCCCCTGTGTCCCCTCTGTGGTACAACAAAACTGATATGCGGACTTAAAAATCTGACACACTTTGACTAGTTTTCTTGAACATGTGCATCCTTCAGAGGAGAAAAAAAAACTTGTTTTGTTCTCTTTGTCCTGTGTAAAACACACAAGGAAAGAATGCTATTGAACAAAATAAAATTAACATAAAAAAGCAATGACTGTAATATTAATGTGCATAACTGTCAATGAGAAGACCATATAGAATAGAAATGCAGAATAACTCTTTTATACACACATATTTATTAGCATGTGGAATGCACCACCCACACATGTGGATTTAAATAACCTGAACCTTTACAAAAAAATCATGGATAATTTCATACTCATGTTCATATCTTACTGCTAAAGGAGCAGGGGATGGTCTTGATGGGCTATTACCTTCCTCCATCCTTAACATCCAGTATGATATCCAGTAGAACTGAACCTCATCTCAGGACCTTCCGGTAAGATATCTCTTAGTATAGGCCTGGCTAGCAATAACATTAGCTTCATTTTGAAAATGTTTTATTTATTTATTTATTGTTAACAACCAAACTGCTCATCCATGACCCCTCTCTGCCAGGCTACTGCTCAGCCCCATTGCCCACCCAAACCCAAGAAAGACACCTTTTCCTGCATGATGGTAAAACAAACCATGTTATGACCTTTCAGGGTGTACTACTCCCCCATCTTGTCTTCTCCAAATTTGGAGGCTGGGAACTCCTCATAATGGGAGATAACATTCATTTTGCAGGGACCTAGGTTGTCAGCATCATCCTGCAGGCATTAAGACTTATAACTAAGTTCTCCCTTCACCAAAATACCAGACTGAGAATGTGTAGCATGCAGTGCAACAGGTGTGCTTACCACTAAGCTACTGCATCTCCCTTCTCACGTCTGTCTTAGACTGTCTCCTGCCACCTGGACAACCTCTGGTGACACTCATGCAGCAAGGATGAGTCGACCACTCACCCCAAGGAAAACAGCCCTTCCCACTCTGCTGGTCATGTAATGCTCCAGACTCATTTTTAATCCCATGTCATCTGTATCACAAGTGACATCTTAGTTGCTGTACTGACTGACTGAGTTGTTGTTTCCAAACTTATATAATGTCTCACTCAGACATTTTTCTACTGGAAAAAACACATTTTATACATGTAATAACTCACAACAAATCTTATTATACTCCCAAATGGATGAAGGCATTTACAGTAGAAGTGCATTATGCCTCATAACACTCCTGAAGGTGTGTGAAACACCATGACATACATTGCCAATGAACTGATGTCCACCTACTTTGTGCCAATTTTCAGTAGAATTCAATATTTTTTTATAAGACACTAAGAAGGGAAACCAAAGATATGTGTTAATGGTATCTATTAGAACAATCATCATGTCATGAATGCAAACAATGTATCATGCTTCTCTACATAGACTCAGAAAATGTAGCCGTGAAATGCAAACAGTAAGTGATTCTAAAGGAATTTCTGTTAATAAACCATTGCCTTGGTTATTCTTAAACTCCATTGGTCAATAAAACCATGCGGGAAACTCATGCAAGTAGACCAATGTAAAGTCATAGACAAATACAACAGCTCTCTCTTATCAGTGCTCTGCTTAACAGCTGTTGTCCTTTTTATTAGACTTTAATAACACCACACAAAGTAATGCACAGGTAAAATAACTCTATAGAGCAATACTGGGTGTGACATTTATGAAAAAAAATTGGATACTCATTATAGCAGATGTTCATTGTGAAATGTATGTTTCACAATTGCTCTGTGACCTCTGTTGTATTCGTACTTGAATGATTATGCTTACATAAAGGTAACAATATTGTCTTTTTAAGTAATTGAGGCTGTGCAGTGGATAGAATGAGCACATGAGCTGGGCACTGTCCTGGAGACCCCAGCTGAAATCATACTGTTGTGACTTTCTCATGACCTTGAGCAACTAATGGTACCTAACCTCCCTGTACTTTACTTTCTCTTCCTTCCCCCACCCCTCCCCTGCATAACCTTTCTCTACTCTTCTTAACTTACTTATTTATTTATTTATTTATTTATATTTATTTATTTTTCTAAACAGCAGTTTGGAAAACCTTTGAGCCATAGGCTCATTTACAAAGGTACCTTGTCACAGAAAGACAAACGAAAATACACAGTATAACAGTACAACACAGAATAACAGTAACTTAAGACATAGATACAAACAAGCTGGTACAGGTAGGATTGATGCAAACAATACCAGAGTTATGTTGTCCTGGTATTTGTACTTCTCTTAGCCTCCTGGAACCCATCTAATGGCTGATGCAGTTGTTTAAGGCATGTGCAACATTTAGGGATTCAATGTGTATGAAATGAATTATATAAACTACAATATAAACAATTTTCTTTTGTTTATGATATTTTTTTTGTACTTTCTGTTTATGCCACCTTCACACCCTGAACTCAGACACCTTCTGGACTCACCAAGGCATGCCCACTTCATCCCTTTTACCTGTGGACCAGCACACTGGACCTTTCCCCATGGATCCTTGGCTATTCCCCCTCAGACAGAAATGAGGTGGAGGGGTTTACCATTGAGCTTCTAATTTTGTTGGGATACGTTAGCGGTGGATCATATAGGGGGATCCTTTAGTGCCAGGCAGTCCTTAATCCCTGAGTGCAGGTGTCCATTTTCCTTGTTTCTACCCAGCCCTGAGGATGTCAGCATGCAGATGGGATCTATGGATGTGTGAGCACGCATAGCAATGCTGTTGCACCCGGATCCTGGTCGATATCCTGCCCCCTCCCTATTGTCTCTAGCTACATTGCCACCCATTGTCACCCAGGCTGCAGTATAGCAGTGGGGATGACTGCCCTCCTTCTCTGGAGAAGAAGAGTGTCATGTGGGATGCTCAATCCTCCTCCTCTCAGGCCAGTCCCTAACAACTGGAGCTCATACCTGACTGGGCCAGCATAAAGTTTTTAAGAATTTAAATTCCCTTCCACCTGGTTTGCATCATATTATGTCTTGTACTGCTTTCAAATTACATTTATGACAGTATTGTATCAACAGCTCTAAATGTAATTGTTATGGTGATTTGTACTAACTACAGTATGTAATTGTATCTGTTTTGGAGTATTATATTGTTTTTAACTGTTACCAAGTGGCCGGGTCCTCCACGAAAATGGACATTTATGCTCTTGGAGTTACCTGGTTACCAAATTCTAAATAAAAAAAATAAGATGACTTTCTGTTATTTCTTTAAACAGTCAGAAGGTGTATAAAACCTAGAAGGACAAAGTTGTCTTCGCTGTTCTTAGTTTATGAGGTAAAAAATATTAAGCTATTTTATAAAAACCCTGTTTTGCTGTCCCTCCCCCAAAAAACACATTTGCTTAATGAAAGGGAGACAGTGGAGTGAATAATGTTGCAATTAGGCATACAGGGAGATTCCAACAGCATGGAGAGATTACATGGGAGTTTAGTGTCAGTGTCAGTGGCTCAGTAGGTAGCACACTCGCCTCTAAGGCTGGGAGATCAGAGGGCTGTGGGTTCAGTTCCCACATCTGGCACTTGGGTTAATATCCCAGTACTGACACTGTAGTACAGCATGAGATTGGTGCTGCACTTCTTAGGTGCCATCTTTTGGATGGCACGTTAAACCGAGGTCCCATCTGCCTGGATTGGTGGTAGTTCAGGTGGATGTTAAAGATCTCATGACACTTCTCAAAAAGAGTAGGGAATTTCCCCAGTGTCCTGGCCAAATTTCTCTCATTCACTAAAAATACCACCAACAGTTTAATCTGGTTCAAGGTCAGTTGGCATTCATCTGTATCCCCAAACCCTGGGTCATGCCTGAAAATAGGCAGGATTTGTCTAGTGCACTTACCAGTCAACAAAAATGAAATAAATAAATAGTGAGAGGTTAAAGACAGGGGTCTTTGGGATTTGCTCAGTCACAGAGTGAGTATGCCATGGTGGTGGGACTGAAACCTGGGTTTCCAGCTTCTTAACTCAGCTCTAACCACTAACCTAAACACTTACATAAATTCTTCAGCCCTCAATAATTCCCACAAACAACCAAACACCTTTGTTGTCCCTTCTTTCACCTTGACAGGGTTGTCTTGGGAGACACAGACATAGTATGACCATCAATCATCTGACAGTTGTCTTGTGTCTCCTCTTACTTTGGGAGTTGGTATGTTTTTGACCCTGCAATTACCTTTAAAATGAAAACAGAAGTAGGGCCCAGTCTTTAGGATATTCAGCCGTGAGTGCTCTCATCCATTAATCTCATCCCCTACATTAGCCTTAGATATTCACCTGATTTGTCATTATGAGGGGGAAACAGGGCATAGAGACAGGATGGACTAAGATTCAGATCAGAATCTAGGAATAAGGAAGTGAGTTAGTTTAGGGGTAGAATATCAGTGTTCTGCACATACCTTTGGTAATGGCATCTTTTGGACAGCCTTTTAATGCCCACCATTGACATGTGTCAACACTGACACTTTGCTCTGGAACCTCCTAGATTCCTTGTTCTCAGCTCCTGGTCCAGCTCTTTATGCTGCCTGTCATCTTGCAAAGTGGTCATTCATTAGTTTTAATGAACTGACTATTATAATGTTTGCCATTTGGTACAGTGGGATTACACTGCACCAAACACTGGTACTAGTGTAGCACTGGTGGTTAATATATATTCTCTTTAGGAAAATCAGTATTAAAATGGCATTCTGTTGAAGGATGAGCCAGTATTCAAACTGGCAGGTCACGCTTGCCTGTAGTTCTCAGATTTTTGCACATTACAGTTGACACTAATGCACATGGCCAGAGGTACATGGCTCCTACCACCCAGGACTGTGCTGTCTGTCCCCAGTCCTTGCTCTTTACTTCCCCCAAGTCTTCCTCATGAGTCGTGGTATGGCTTTCCTCTATCCCTGGTTTCTCACTCTTTGACTGCTTTGTTGTCCCTTTTTTCACCTTGACAAGGATCTACTTAACAGAAATTAACCACTCCAAAAGGAAAGTGCTTCATTTCTTTCATAGCCATAACTCCAGCCATGCACATTACAGTTGACCCTAATGCACATGGCCAGAGGTACATGGCTCAAGCTGTTCACCACTGTGTTCTCTGTCCCTGGTCCTTGCTCTTTGCTTCCCCCCAGGTTACCACATGAGCTGTGGTGTAGCTTTCTTCTGTTCCCATTTTTTTTTGCTCTTGGCCCCCCCCCCAGGCTTGCTCATGAGTGGCAGTGTGGTTTTCTGTATTGGCAGTTCCTGCTGCCCGCCATGCTCTCTCTCCCCAGTTTCTATCTGTTTTCCCCTCCCCAAATCTTCTTCTTGAGCTACGGTGTGGCTTTCTGTATTGGCAGCTGCTACCGCCCACCGCCAGGCTCTCTGTCCCCGGTCTTTGATCTTTGCTCCCCTTCCCCTGAGGTTTTCTCATGAGTCATGGTGTGGCTTTCTTTATTGGGTTTCCCTGTAAAAAAGAAAATGGTCCCCAGACATTTTTTTTTTGTACCTGAAAAAATGAAAATGGTCCCTCGTCATATCCCTTGTCTCCCTCCCCCATCCCAGCCCTCCCGCTGTCCACCCACCTCTCTGCAGCCCCCTTACCCATACTTACCTCTAAATGTCAGCAGCTGCAATCTTCTCTGGACTGCAACATGTCTGCACTCTTCAAAGCCGAACCATGAACTGAAGAAGGTGAGCGCCATATAATGGCCGTCAGTGGGGGTTTCAACTTATATTGATATCGCACTCATTTTTTGAAATTTTTGCCCTAAGTTTTCAACATAGTGATTTTGGGACCCCCACCTCATGATCACTGGCACTGTTAATTCATTACTCAATCCCAAAAGGTGATTTTGCGGTCACTGCGCATAATCACTTTTTGGGACTGATTAAGGAAAAGACAGTGCCAGTGTTTATGAGGGGAGGTCCCTAAAAGCCCATGTTGAAAATCTGGTGGAAAAAATCCCCAAAATGACCACATTGCAAGTGAGCATTGCACAGTTTCTATGCATGCCTGCAACTTCGCCAGTTTTTTTATATTTTCACTCCAGATTTTCCACATTGCTATTTTTTCACATCTCTTCATGAACAGTAGAGCTGTAATTTTTCATAGGCTGCCCAAAATGTGTTTTCACACCTGTGGCACAGAATGGTGCTCTACAAAATCAACTTTCATGATGGATTAATAAAATCACAGTGTCGCTGTTCATGAGGTGGCATCCCAAAAAGGCCTCATTGAAACTTTGGTATAAAAATACCCCAAAACCCCTGAGTTACGTGCGGTGGTTGAAATTTCACTACACATGTGTGTAACTTAGGCAGATTTTTATATTTTCACTCCAAATATTCAACATTGGCAGATTTTCACACCACCTCATGAATAGTATAACTGTCAGTTTTCACATCCTGCCTGAAATGTGTTTTCACACCTGTAGCACTGAATGGCGCAGTCGCTGTGTGGAATTGACTTTCGGGATTGAGTAACTAAATGAAAGTGCCACTGTTCATGAGGTGAGGTCCCAAAAAGCCCATTTTAAAAATCTGGAGTGAAAATACCAATATACAACTGGGGCATTAGGGTTTCCAACTGTAAGCCCCCCCCCCCACAGAGACTGACAGGTTTTGGGGGTGTGCCTTGGGTTCGTCGGCTCTAATGCTCATTCCATTCCACTCCCACCCTGCATCCACTGACAGGCATTGGGGTGTGCCTTGGGTCTTTAGCCATAATGCTCACACCCTTCCACCCCCCCACCACCCTGCAGCCACTGACAGGCATCGGGATGTGCCTGAGGTCTTCGGCCCTAAAGATCACCCTATTCTCCTATACTGCACCCCTCTCAGCTTATTTCATTATTGAATGGGGTGAGAGTTAGGGTTGAAGACCCTAAGGCCACCGCAGTACTTGCCAATGTCTGCAGAGTGGGAGTGGGGGTGGAATATCGTGAGCGTTACAGCTGATGACCCAAACGCACACCCTCAATGTCCTGTTAGTCTCAGCAGGGTAGGGGTGGGGCATTAGGGTTGGAAACCCTAGTGCCTCATTAAGGAAGTAAATCAGGTAGGAATGGTTGATGTCACCTACCTTGATTTCAGCAAAACCTTTGATAATGTCCAACATAGAAGGCTGATTAACAAGATGGGTAGTCTGGCCATGGGGTACAAGTTAATAAACTGGGTTAGAAACTGGCTGACTGACCAGAGGTAGAGGGTGGTGGCAATGAGATGAAATCTGGGAAGAGGAAGGTGACCAGCAGGGTACCTCAGGGATCAGTCCTGGAACCATTTACAATGCAGCATACACCATGCAGCACCCAGCACTCTAACTGCTGCCTCCTCTCTCTTCTGAAGCCAGTACCTGTACCAAACACCATTGCAGATACCTGCAAGTGGGCATTTAGCATTGACAAATGCTTTTTTTTTGTTAGTTTTTAGTTGGTTTCACTGTGGTCATCCAATTAGAAGGACAATACTCCATAGATAGGCTTAGTGATCATTTTATTTTTAATTTTTTTTTATTTAAAATTTGATAACCGGGAAAGGCACCCTAAGCCAAGGCTCATTTCCAGGTACGACCTTGGTATACTTTGTACAGAGAGTAACAATAGCTTGAAGTATACAAACAGTTTGTAGAACATTTACATTTGTACAGAGAGTAACAATGGATTGAAGAAAACAGATACTATTGCAGAACATTTTACAGCAGTAAAATACACTGGTTCAGTGGTAAGACAGCAAAACAATTGTGTGAGGAAAGGGAGAAAAGGAGAAAGGAGATGAGGTCAGTAAGGTCTAGGTTGCTGGGGTAGGTGTGTTTCAACATTCCATCTTACAACCCCAACTGATGGATGACTTCTCAATGAAACCTGTGACCTCTATTGAATCACCAGCTACTTTAATAAATCCTGGGCCCCCTTCTCTTCTCGCTCTATCTGAACACCCTGCCCAGTGCATGCCCTGGCAAAATTCTCCTGTATGCAGATGATGCTGTCCTTTTTGCCACCCACCGCAATCCCGTCTCCCTTCAGGACACCCTACAGCAGTCTTTCAATAGTGCCAAAACTTGGTTTAAGGAGCGCAGACTCGTCATCAATCTTAAAAAGACAAAAGCTATGCTCTTTCCCACCCCCAAAACAAAGCTAGCAACCACCCACTCCATATCCTTCCTAGTACCAATCAGCCACTGGAACAAGTCTGCTCCTACAAATACCTTGGGGTTACCTTCGACTCAGCCCTCACATTCACAACCATATCAATGCCCTAACATCCACCACTAACACACGGCTTGGCATCCTCTTCCACCATAGAACCTGCCTTCCCCCAAATGCGCTCCGGCTCACTGTTACGTCATCCGTTTTGTCCCTTGTAGACTATGGTCTACCAGTCTATGGTGCTGCCGACACGACTGCACTCAAAAAAATTCACTTAACCCTGAATAAAGCCTGCAGATTGATTACTGGTGCCCCAGGCTCACACACACCTGTCAGCTGTATGACGAGGCTAAACTCCTTACCCTGGATGAACGGCTCCGATATCAAACCTGTCTCCTCACAAAAAAAACCCTACTCGGGCTCTCCCCCCCTGGGGTAACGGCATCCATCCACCAGAGCCCTCCCACTATTGCAACACGGTCATCCAACAAGACCACTCTAATGGTCCCCAGATCAAGAACCAGCCGTGGCCAGAGGTCCTTCTGCTACAGAGCCCCATCCTGGTTTAACTCTCTCCCTGCCCCCATCACCAATGCCACCACCATCTCCAAGTTCAAAACCACCTTGAAACAACTCTTCAACACCGTAGCTGCTCCTGTCTCTGAAAGTAGCCTCCACCTCGACTTCTCATGACAACACCCACCGGGCTGCTCTCCACCTAGCCATCCCCACCACTGCTTCCCGCACACCTGCATCTATGTCTAACCTGGCCAGTGCCAGTTGTTTTCATTGTATACCTATTAGATTGCTCAATTTTTGATACCAACTTGTGTAACACCTGTTCTCAATTACATGTACCCTGTAACCTAAATGTATTTTGTCTGACCTCAGTGTGACATGGCGCCTCTGTTGAACACCTATTGTTTTGCAAACCTATGCTATGTAACCTAAAACTCTATGTATGTCTTTAATGTGACGAGGTACCTTTGGAAACGAGCCTCTGGCTCAAAGGTTGTAAACTGATTTTACAAATAAATAAAAATAAATAAATAATGTTCAATGTAACCTAACCATTCATGCTGATGGCACTCAAGTTTACCTTTCAGTTAGACATGGGCAGAGAGATACAATGCTTGCGATTGCAAAATGTCATCTTGGAGATGAGAGACTGGATGAATGCCACTTGGCTGAGACTCAACCTTAGCAAAACTGAATTTATTTTTGTGGGCCCAGACAGCCTGATGTCTGGTGCACTTGAATATCTACAGCTGCCCATTATAAACAGGGCTAAATTCCAGATGAGGGAGGAGTTCTGCTGTCTTTGAGCCATCTTTGACTGTGAGATATGGCCTCACAAATGTCAGCGATCATACACTGTGGCTTCTGTCATATAAAAAATGTATCTAGGTAGTGTCCATTTCTTTAAAAGTGCAATCTGTTCACCCTTATGCAAGCTTTCATCACCTCACAAATTGACTACTGCAACATGTGTATTATGGCCTTCCAGTTATTTAGCTCCTCAGACTTCAGCTTATTCAGAATGGAGCAACCAGGTTAGTATAGTAACTAAAGTGTTAAAATTTGAACATATCACTCTGGCCCTTTATGAGCTACATTGGCTACTGGTGAAATGGTAAGCTGAATTTAAAATATTTTTGCTGGTTTAAGAAGCCATAAATGAACCCCCACACACACACACACATTCTAGAGCTATCAGTAACCTGACATGAACATTATGAGGATGACAGAGTCCTTTATTCCAATACTATGGAGATCCTGAAGATTTCCTCATCAAGACTGAGCATTTTTGGTTGCTGCCCCAAGGTTCTGGAGCACCATCCCTATTCATATTGCCACCTCGCTAGACATTTTTAAATCAAAATTGAAAACCTACTGTAGTTGTTTGGTATAGCCTTTTCAGGTGATTAATATTCTATGTGATTAGTTATGAGAATGTAATCTTGAAAGCTTGACATTATTAAAATTGTGAGACAATTTGTTTTGACTTAGTATTTGGTGTATGTCTTTTTTTTCTAAATGTATAATTTTGTGTGTTTTTAATTA
Source organism: Neoceratodus forsteri (assembly GCA_016271365.2). NCBI lineage: Eukaryota > Metazoa > Chordata > Ceratodontiformes > Ceratodontidae > Neoceratodus > Neoceratodus forsteri. The sequence continues at coordinate 740,758,489 of CM028133.1, read as the reverse complement.
TTACTTTTGTTTTTTATTGTTTAAGCACTTTTGAGCCTTGGAAAGGAACTACATAAGTCAAAATATATGTCTGTCTATCTATCTATCTATCTATCTATCTATCTATCTATCTATCTGTCTATCTATCTATCTATCTATCTATCTTCTGTATCTAGAAGACTGAGAAGAAGAGGGGTTAGGGACTTTATGAAACTTATGGTTATGTATAAACTCTAGTATTCAGTGTATCCTGGCAATTGTTTAGGATTTGGGGGCAAAGCCAGATGTGACTTAAAATATCCCTGCTCTTTATTCTAGAGTCATTGAGCTTAATCAATCATTTGAGCAGTCTGAAAAGCATCTGGAAGATCTTTGATCATAACAAGATCAGTCATGGGGCATCAGGTGAAACTAAGTACTTGCACAACAAAGTATAATTTGGAGGACTAGATGCAGGCCTAAAATACTTACCTACTAGGGATCCCAGATACTGCAAGTAAATAAGAAGTTCTGGGTACACCACTACAAATTACTAACAGCTTGGAATCCACCTACCCTATCCCTGGAGACAATGACCACACCATATTATTGGATTTCATAGCCACATCCTTATTATTATTGTGATTTATCTTACTATATGTGTGTGTCTCATGCAGAGAAGGAAGTCGTATATTGCTTAACTCCACCCTGTAGCGGATGTTTCATGTATTTCTGCAGACCTTATCACAAAGGCCCCTTCTTTGCAACTACAGCCCTAGTGGAGGCCTCTGGGACACCCCAGAGGCCTCATGGAAAAGGAAGGTATCATAGTCCATTGTGCCTGGTATGTTGAAGTGGTATGCCCTTCCTTTCTCGGCCATAGGTCAGATCCATGCCATGCAGATGTAACCCTACTTTTCTTTCCAGATGCCAGCTCAGGTTGACCTGCGCCATTGTGTGGCAATTTACTCCAAAGACAACCAACCTCACACCCAGGCTGTCTCCTTACCTGGGCTCTGACTCTGTAGCATGACATAATAGCTTCCCTTCCACTGCTACCTAGATGTGTAGCAGGAATATGTCAAGCTCTGTCCTGGGTAAGTGGACTCTGTCCCTTCTGTGTAGTTCTGGGTTATCTACACTCAGGTTCCCCTATGTCCAAGATTGCCCCTCATCTGTTTTGAATCATAAAGTTGTATATTTCAGCATTACCTTTACTACTGGTCCTTTTAACTGCTTCATATCCATGTCCCCTATAAAACTAGTCTCAGCACATGTGGGACCACATCCATCACTTTTGTGGCAGAGGTTGACATAGGATCAGGAAGTCCTTGTTTTTGCCACAGAGTTTTTGCCCCCAGACCACCACCTATTCTGGTAACCTCCATGCCTGGTTAGCTGATCTCCCCCTATGTCAGACATGGGGATCCACATAGAGTCGGGCCTGACAGTACAGGTGGCAAAAATAATCATGGTGTATTTTCTTTGGTTTTCAACACCCCAAATCCTGCCCACTTCCCACTGAATGTTGGATAAGTGCCTGTCAGTACTCATATGCATGCAGCACATGCCATTGCAGAGCAGAGAAGCTCCCATTCCCACTGCACAGCTTATTGCAATGGCATTCCTGACCTCATTGGAGTACCAACTGAGCTACTGGGTCTGCTCCAATACCTGGGCCGCTGGTGCAGGAGCACAATGACTTAGCAGATGGGCTATGAAGTGATCCTCTGGAAGATCTCTTTCATTGGTTAAAAATGTTCATGGACTTCACTGTCTTCTGGTCATTTCACCCCAAATACTCAAAGAGTATATAGAGTTCGCATCACTCTCTGTCTTGGGCCAGTGAAGGGAACAGATCCTCCCAGTACATGCTGCTCCAGGCAGGGGAAAAAAACATTATCTTACAGATAGATTATGGAAAAAAGAAAGAAGGGTGGAAGATTTATTAGCCTTATGGAAGGGGTGGGGTACTAGAGGAGGATAAGCAGAAGGCATCTGTTCATAAAGACTGTTTCTGCTCAGTATCCATAATAGAGAATAAAGGACCTTTGTCGGAAAGCACAATGAAGTCTGCTGCAAGGAGATGCCCCAAATGAGAGAGTTGGTATTTATGAGAGAAAGAGTCAGAGAAGGGCTTGCAGCCCTGAAAATACTGTAGATAAAACAACAGGACTAGATAAGATGAACCCAAATGTGCACAGGGAACTGGCAAGAGAAATGACTGAACCACTGGTAGGGCTATGTAACAGTTCACTAGTGTTGGGGTGGTTCCAACATATTGTAGAGTAGCAGACCTGGTTCTGCTTCATAATGGAGGGGACAAGGAGTAACCAGGTAATTAAAGGCCAGTCAGACTTACCTCCATTGTGAGTAAACTGATGGAGACATAATTAAGGAGGATCTAGTAGTAACTCCTCTCATTCAAGTACTCTAAATCCCCACAAGGCTACTACTTGCTTGACTGAAGTCACACTCAGTCTCCAGCAGTACACAAAGCCTTTCCCTGCTAGTCTCCACAACACCAGTAAAGCACATGCCAGCCCATCTCATTATAAACAAGAATAGCATTTTTCACTTGTAACTGTACATTTGGTGTTTACCAGTCACAAATGTCAACTGCCACAAAGACTGATAGTTGGCAATAGTGTTTAAAGTTTAATTTACTATGTTGTCTCCTTTCCAGAGGGTAACTTAATAGAAGATCACTCCGTTTCACAGTGTAATGCTACTTAGAAATGTATTTTCCAATGGGTGATATCTATAGCTCTAGCTACAGTAGGTTGCATGCATAACTTGTACATACTGTATTTTTTTTTTAAAAATATTGTTTAATTAAAAACTAGAGGGACTACTATCATCCTTAGGGAGAAATACGCTTCAGAACAGTAAGCAGCATGAAGCTTTGTCAACAAGATCTTGTCAGACCAACCTGATAGTATTATTTGACTGGTAGGGAGGTAGGACAACATATAAAGGACATGGAGTGGATTTACTCTACTTTTTATTTAGCAAGATATTCCCCTAAGGGCTATATAGAAGGTTGCTAACAAAAAGGACCTGGGTGCAGCAAGTGACTTAATAAGTTTGGCGGGTAGAGGTGTGCAAAAAACACCTTCCACCAGTGGAATTTCCACAAAAGTCAGATGTTTGCTTCCACAAAAGTACAGAAATCAAATTAGCAACTTTCACAGAAATTCTAACTTAGAATGGCAGAATAAATGAATACATTCTGGATTAATCTATTAAACTGCAGAGAAAAAGTCTGCAGAACTGATTACTGAACTACGGAATAATTACACAAATTGCAGAATAATTTATCAAACTGGGGAAAAAAAATTCCTCAGAACTGTTATTCCACAGTTCATGTGTATTTTTCCGCAGTCCAGCCAAAAAATTCTGTGGAACATGGTGAAAATCTGCCAAACACATTCAGAAGAGTCTGATCTCACCAATGGTGGAAATTCAGAAAATTCCACGAAATGTCCTAATTTTCACAGAAATTCCATGAAAGTGGAATTCGCAACTTTCACCCACCCCTATTGGTGGGTGGTTGGCTGAGAAGTAGGAACCAGAGGGTGGTAGTAAACAGGATCATACTAGTAAAGTGAGGTGTCATGAGTGGGGTGTCCAGAGGTCAGCCCTGGAACCAGTCCATTTCAATATGTTGATCAGACACCTATGATAAGCATTTAGGGCAAGATGTGTCTGTTTGCCAATGGCACGAAGCTCTGTGGCAGGTTAGACCGGTGGGAGTAAGTGAAGGGGAAGGGAAATTGTTTAACCAGGAAAGGCACAGTAAGGCAAAGCTTGTTTCCAGTTGCATTCTGGGAGCAAATGGAAGTTAAATGACTTGCTCAGAGTCATGCAGCATGCAAGTGGGTGCTGTGGGATTCAAACCCAGGTTTGCAGCTCAGTGCCCTAAACCACAGTTCTATCTTGTCTCCACAGTAAGGGAGTTGCAGAGGGACCTGCAAAGGTTAGACAGGTTGTGAATGATCTGGGAGGTGAAATTCAGTGCTAAAATCTGTAAGGTGACGTACATAGTGTATAAGATCCGTATGATGAAATATTCGATGAGAGGGGGTTGGGAGGAGTGAAGCTTTGTGTTATCACTGAATAAAAGGATCAGAGAATCATCATAAGTGACTTCTTAAAGCACTACAGTTAATGATACAAGGCCTACAGCAAGGCAACCGAAATGTTGAAGTGTATAGGGAAGGGTTTTGATAGCAGAAGTAAAGAGGTAATTCTACCTCTCTTGTAAGCCACTGATAAGGCCTCATCTGGAATGGTGTGCCCAGTTCTGGAATCCCCACTTAAAGAAAGATAAAGACAGGCTTGAAGGTGTTCAGTGAAGGGTAACAAAAATGATTCAGGGCAACAAGGCAGTTGCTGCACAGATCAACTCAGTGATCTGAACATATACTCGCAGGAGGACAGAGAGAAGAAGAGAGATACGATAGAGATCTTTAAGTTCCAGAAAGGAATTAACAAGGTAGACTGTGAGGAACTATTCGGCATGAATGGTGAGTCAAAACATGGGGGCATGAAAGGAAGATGGTGTGGAGAGGTAGAGAGTGAGAAAGTTTTAGAAAATAAGTTGAAAATTTCTCAGCCTCTGATCGCCTGAGACCCCTGGCAAGGGGTGCATTTATGTGCCAACAGAGACCTGGAAATAACAAGTCCCATACTAACCTACCTCACCACCAAGTAAATCACTGCTCCCCAAAACTTTTCCAAATTGAAAAGCATCTATTTTTTCTTTTTACCAAGCGGCTGACCCCCTCCCACCACCCCCACACTCCAAACACAAATGGAACTGTCCCTAAGCAGTGGCACAAACTGCAGCATTTTGTTTTTTTAACTTTGTCTACTAACATACCAAAACACTTCTTTCATATTAAAATTGTTGTACACTCGTGTTCACTCACACATTCCAGATATGCTGCTCCACTCCGTTTTGCCCCATCATTGGTGCCCATTTAAAAAAAAATTAAATTCTGTTCAAATGGTTCTTTTGCTAAAAATCCATAACTATGTGAATATGTTTTCATTTGATGATGCCAATGAAACTCCCCATCTCTGCTCCCCATTGCTGCCTCATACACTGGGACCCGCCTGGTCATGAACAGCATACCTGCATGATAGCTCCTGACTTATTGTCCTGGCTCCCAAGTACTTAAAAAACAAAATAAATAAAAAAAAAAGAATTTCTTTGAGACACTGATGGAGAATGATGTAACATTTCTTCCAGCTGTGCCAAACAATACCACTGTCCCAACTGTCCTATTGCTGTCACTCTCTCACCCAGCCACAGTCCCTCTTAAAGCAGTGGCATTCATTATGGAGATTGAAAAAAGAAACAACTGCTGAATCAGGTAGGAAAAGTTAAAATCCATAAAACTCTGCTAACAAAAGTCATGGCGGTGGTGGTGGGGGGGGGGACAGAAGGACACAAGCAGTGAAGCACACGTTAAAGCCACAGAAAAAAAGCTGTATTCAAAACACAACACCCTCTACTGGCAGTTGTATGAGTCTACTTTAGAACAAAATAGATTTCTATTAATTTATACTATTTTTTTAAGTAAATGTGTGCCATTTTTCAATTATTTTATTAAAATGACACAAATATCCCCTTTTCTAAGTGAAAAAATACCCTCCTGGGTGGACAGTATGGGCTACAGCATTGAGCCTCATTACACCCCTGGGCTGTCCAGTATAGCCCAATAGCACCCATCCTGTCTGATACTATTGCTAGTTTATTTTACAGAAAGATTGACTGAGCCATGAACAAGTTTACCAGCAGAGGTGGTGAGTGCAAGAACCGTTAATGGTTTCAAGAGCAGTTACACACCTTTAAAGGCTTAGTAGTTACTCATGTGGGTAACTACAATAAAGGGGCAAGGGTGTGGATATAAATGTGAAAACCCCATTCAGACACAAAGTTTTAAGGTAACATGGGGTATAACAGGGCTGACTGGATAAACCAAATGGTCTTTTTCTGTTCGAATTAAAAAAACAACAGCAAGCAATAGGCAAGCAATTTATTTGTTTATTGGTACATCAGTTTACAACCTTTGAGCCAGAGGCTCATTTGCAAAGGTACCTCATCACATTGAGGACTCACAGAACAGACTTTTGGTTACAGCATACGAGACACATAACTTGGCAAGAACAAGTGGTTACATACATTTGGGACTTGGGGTACTGGGACTCATCTGTGGTGCTAGGGAAATGTACAAACACTAGCCACTATGAAATCCAAGCATCCACAGGAATAAATCACTCAGAAATGGTATCAGTGAAAAAATCTTACCATTTATTAATCTACTGTGCGATCATGGGAAGGGGGGGTACTAGCACCAGGAATGTTGTATTTCTACATCAGGCTGCAATGAGAGGGAGGTGAGACCGCTAGCACAAGAGAAGTTGCAGTTCCATATCAGGCTAGTGTATGGGGGGGCCACAAGCACCAAGGGAGGGTTTTTTGTAACCACGGCTAGAGAAGGGGGGGAGGGGTGCTACAAATCATAGGGACAGGTGTGTTCCCCTAGTGGCTAGCTGGCTAGTTGGCTACATTATCTCTGGAAGCTGCTAGGATTGTGCTAAGTAAGAGGAGGTTTTGTTGGCTGGTATTTGCACAGCGCAAAAGGATCAAGCTAAATCCTTTTACACCGCACAAATTGGCTGAATATTGGCTTGTATTGATATTCCTGTCCCTGCCCCCACATTTGAAAAAACCCTCATTTTGGTTTGCATGGGTGCTAACCCTGTTTGCCAGTGCAACCAAACATTTTGAATACTGTGTTCCAGTGCAAAACCCAGTTTGCATGGGCAAACACCAGTTAGCACCCAGTAAACTTTTGAATATTGGGCCCCTGATGTAATACCAACCTGCATATGGTTCTATGTGAAAATGGTGATCACCAAAGGGTGTTCGCCATTAGGGCGAATGTACATCACTGAAAATAAAAATGGTGATGTACATTTGCAGTAAGGAAACTCCCCTGTACTGTTTATGTGGTGGGTATCGCCCCTACTCCCCCTTACTAAAAATAACAAACTCAGGTGTGTGGGGGGGTGCATGTCAGGGAGGGAGAATTGGGAAGCAAAAAAAAAAAACACCAGCACAGAAAAAGCACAATATATTGTGCTCCTCCCCAGCCCCCTTCCCACTAGAGCCAGCCACCCCAACCACCACACCACACAGCCAGCTTAGTGGCTTCCCACCTCTCCACCCCTCACATACCTTCCAGTATTCTGTCGCTCTTCCCTTTGCCCTGCACTGCCCAGTTGCCACTGTTTCAGGTTCGCTGATCTTACAGGTGCTGAGATTAAGTCACTCAAATCTGAGTTGGTCAATCTCAGGCACCCTTTTAAGGGTATGCCCCTGCAAATGCAATGCACCCACCAATGGTGACTATGTGACATCACAGAAAGGCTGACACAGAAATAATGTTTTGCTTGAGCATCCCCAGGCTTCCTCAGAGTTTGAACTGCACACTAGTAATAAACAGTAAGATTTTTTTTTCACTTTACCAATTCCAATTGTATTTCTTGCTGTGGGTGTTTGGATTTCACAGTGGCAAGTGTTCTGCTGGTTTTGTCTATGTTTCCATGTATATAGAAAGAGCACATTGTGGTCTAGCCACCAAGACAAGAGCTCTATTGAGGACCCACATACAGTACATATGTTAGGGAGCTGCCAGGCAGTCTAGGCAAACAGCACAAATGAAATAATGCCATAAGGGTGCTACTCAAACTCAGTTACGTAATGCTGGGGAACAGATTAGGCAAATATGGGGTATTCACTAACTAGTGGGAAGGACTAGTCTCTGAAAATAGTGAATACCAGAAGAACCACCTCTATAAGTGCAGCAAGCCCATTTAAAGGGCAATTGAAATTGAACTAGGTTTTACGAAACCAAAAATAGGCAACTGTTCAGCAGTATAAAAAGAGCTAGTCCCTAGAGCAAAATATTTCAGGTATCAACAGTATTGAAAGTACAGTATGACTCTATAACAACCTAAACATAGCAATGGAAGTAAGCATTTAGTTTTACTATACACTTTTCAGTACTTCAGTTGAGGGTAAGACAACTGCTCACAGGTCATAGAAGAGTTCCTGAGCAGAGTCTTTCATCTTCATAGAATCTCACTTGGTGACTCCTTAAGAACTCTCACTCTAGCTGGTCCAGTTATGCATGAACCCTTTGGCAAGTGAGGTACAGAATAAGAAAAGGTAAGTTCAGCCCTGTATCATGTGCTCATACTGATTGGCTTGGGAAACAATGTCTTGTACTTTGAAACAGAACTGGTTGCTGGGTACTGAGGAGCCCAGTTGTCTAGGGTTCATGACCCTTGTCCTGGAGGGCATAACAGTGTCAGCTCAGGGTAGTAATAGGCACAGAGGTGATGTTCTAACTCTTTAAATAATGTTTTTTGTTTCACTGCAAGCTAAGCGATAGAATATTTACTTAAATGTTTGAGTTAGAGGTTTCTGTTAGCTTGAGGGGTTAAAAATGTTTACTGTCCTGTGGACACAGTTGTTCCATCTAAGTTATACATATTTCTGTTTTTCAACAGGGAGTGCTTTTTATTCTTTTTTTTAATTTTTCCTTTTTTTATTTAATTTTTTCCTTTTTTCTTTATTTTTTCTTTTCTTTAAATTCAATATACTGAGTGCTTTTTTTATGCTTGTATTTATTTATTTATGCTTTTGATAACCCAGTGGGTGCACTGATCCAAAGGACCATTTGCAGGCATGACCCAAGCCACAGTATGGTACATCAAGCAATACAGGTGTGGAGAACAACAGTAAACACAGGCCTCAACATGAGGTGCAGGAAATTACAGGACAAGGGGTCATTAAATAGAGTGCAATTACATAAGAACACAAGGTGTCAAAGAAGGCCAGCATACGGGTCAAACATACATAGTCACAGGCAAGGCAACAGACTAAAATATGTCACAAAACACAGTGACCAAACACAAGTCTTGGATATGATACATAAAGTGCAAAATGCATTTAGGTACACTAATAGTGCACAGGTCAATGAGCAGATTGGAACTCAAGTCAAGTACAACACTTCCCCCTAGCAAATGGTGATGGGACTTAGAAAAGGGAGGCAACAGCAGAAGCCCTGAAAAGTAGAGGAAGAGGACAGGAGCAGTAGTGGAGTGTAGCAAGGATGAGACACTGCTAATTGGTGGTGGGGGGTGGAGGGAGGTGATGCCAGAGATTACCCAGGAGAGCAGTAGCATTTGGATTCAGACAGTAGTCATTCTTTGAAATTGTTTTGAAGGGGAGATGGGAGGTGGAAGAGTGGAGTGATGTAGGGACTCTGTTCCATAGGAAGGAGGCAGAGACAGAAAAGGCTTTACTACCGATAGTAGAGGAGATTTGTGGAACTACCGGGGAAGATGGATGATTCGCAGAGGCTCCTAGCTGCCACTCTGCCCATGAGGAGGAATGAGTATGGGAACAGGTGTCCACCTCTCAGAGTATTGTCAACTGAGCAACCAAGGGCATAGTCGCACTGTTCTTGCAGTGGGAGCCAACCAAGTGACTGGTACAATACACAATGATGGGTAGAAAATGGGGCACGGAGAACAAAGCAACAGATACTGTTGTAGATTGAGTTCAGTCTATAGCTCAGAGCTGAGGATATGAAGGAATAGATAGGAGAGCAGTATTCAAGGAGCAGTAGAAGGTTTCCTTGTGCAATTGCTAGGTGCGCCTCATAAGAAAGGAATTGATGACATAGGTGGCACGTGGCACCTAGCTTCTGATCAACTCTTCATACAGAATTATTGATGTAGTCAGTGAATGTAAGAGAGGGGTCCAGAGTGACACCTAAGTATTTGAAACTAGAGACATTTGGGGGACCAGCAGGTGTGGGTAGAAGGAAGGAGGAGTTTGTCTTGGAGATCGTTGTGTGGAATGGTTTGGGTACAAATAGCATTACTTATGTTTTCTTTTCATTTACCAAGAGTCTGTTGGAAAGAAATCAATTGTGGGCAGCACCATAGTTGAGTGTCAGAGCAGAGGAGATGTTTACAAGAGGCTTGTTGCTATGGTAAAGGACAAGGTCATCCACATAGAGGACAGCCTCACAGGTGAGGCTTTCAGATGGAAGTGCGTTAATAAAAATGGAAAAAAAGTAGGGGGCCAAGGATGAGCCTTGGGAACCCCTGTGGATACTGGTAGGGCAGGGGAGGAGGCTGTACCAATTGTACCAGACTGGGACCTGCCTTTGAGGTTGCTTCTAAACCATGCTGCTGTTTCGGCAGAGCAGCCAAGATATAGGAGAGTGGAGTGGAGGCGGGAGTGGTCAACGAGGTCAAAGGCCTTAGTCAGATCCATGAATACAGCACCAGTGGCTGCATCCATGTTTCTGAGTACATGGTTAGAGAAATGGGCTAAGGTTGATGTGGTGCTCTGTTGCTTATGGAAGCTGTGCTGCTGAGGGCACAGCAGATTATACTTTTCAAGATGCTCTGAGAGTTAGAAGAGCATGATTTTTCCAGTAGCTTGCTCAGATGGGGGAGGAGGGAGATAGGCCTATAATTACCAGGAGAAAGGAGATTGCATGATTTGAAAATAGGCACAATGTTAACAAGTTTCCAAGAGTCTGACACTGTGGATGAGGAGAGGGCAAGGTTAAATATGAAGGTAAGGGGGTTCAATGACTGCTGGAGAGATATGCCTAAGGAACAAGGGGAAAAGCCCATCACTGCCAGTGCTACCCCTGGGAGGGAGGGGCTTCATGAGCTTGGTGGTAACACCTGAGCCAATGGCCCTAAAGTAGAAGGGTGGGGTGTCTGAGTGGGTGGCAGGAAGGGTAGTTTGGTAAGATGGGTGGAGAAATCATAAAATACTTTGTTAAAAATCTGCACAATCTCAGAGGGATAAGTCAAGAGGCCTGAGGGGGAGGCAAACTGAGTAGCTTGGCTATGGATCTTGGGGTTGAGCAAGGACCCAGCTGAGCCCCAGAAATTATGGGAATCGCCAAGGTCATTCCTTTGAAGGATTAAGTAGAAATTGCAGTTTAGTGATTTGGCAGTTTGCTTACATGTGTTGCATAAGCACCTATAGTACTGGCATTCCAGAGTTGGGGGGAAGGGGATGCTTTATAAGCTTTCCATTTATTGTCCCTCTCTTTCATTAGGGACAGTAACTATTTGGATATCCAATGGGTGCAGCCACCTCTTGCCCTCTGAGTAGTGAGAGGGAAGTGGAGGTCTTGTATCTGAATTAGGGCATTTGTGAGGAAGTTAGCTGCATCTGACACATTGTTGACGATGTAGAGGGCAGACCAGTTCACCACTCTTACATCATCTAGATTTGTTGGATCCAGACAGTTAAAATTTCTGAAAGACAGGTACTACGCGGGGGGCATTTGATTTTGGTGGTCAATATGATGTAGGCAGGGGAGTGGTCACTTATGGAGTCTGACAATGTACCCACCTGTAGGACTACGTCCACCCGATTTGTGGCTATCCAGTCAAGCAGCGAGTGGTTGAGCATATGGGCATTGTGCCTGGTGGGGGATGATATGATTTGCCTGAGGTTGTGTGTTTTTAGAAGGTTTGCATAGTCAGGTTCCTGGGAGCTTAACCAATTAAGGTTAAAGTCCCTGAGCAATAAGGTGTCCATGGTAGGACAGAGTAGTCTTAGGCCATTGAGAAGGGTGGATAGTCCAGCGATACCTCCAGCAGGGAGTTGTAACAGAAGCCCAGTGAGAACTTTTTTGAGGAACACAGGGTCAAATCTGCAAGGAGCCATTCCCTGGGGAGAGGGGATTGGAGTTGCTAACAATGGTAGCCAAGATATGTTCCTGGACATACAGTGCTACTCTCCCACCCTTTTTTCTTCCTGAGTTGTAGGGTTTCAGCCAACACTCAGAGAGCACTAGCACATGGGGCTAATAGAGGGACACCCAGGCCTCAAGGTGTTGGAACTTGGATGGGAGGCTGCAAGCATTTAAATGTGCAATTCTTAGACCAATGTGCCTTGCCTAGTAATAGTAGTAATTTAAAGTCAGAAGGATTTCTAGGTTCATTGTTCCTGTACACCCTTCCCCCAAACATAATTCATAAGCAGAAATGAATTTATATGTTGTGTACTAATTTATAGGGATTATGTGCCCACTCTTCTACCCATGATACTGTTTTAGCTGATCCAGAAAGAAGTACAAAGAGCAAAGTAAACTGTAACTAAAGATTCATGTTTCTGTACAGTATATCATGTCTTCAACATTTGGTGAAATTAAAACTTTCATGTTTGTGACAATCCTCTTTTCTTCTTTGTGAATACACAATTTAGAAATATGATTTAGATTTTCAACTCTATGGAGCTAATATGCAATAATGCTTCTCTGTCCTGTACACCTGTGGATCACTCGATGTCTGCCTTTGTGCTGAATGTTCTCTTAGGAATGATTTTGGCATAGTCCAGGTATAGTTAGAGTTAATATTGCAAGCAGCTCCACTACTGGATGTGCCAGCAAAAAGTGCCAGAACCACAAACAAAAGAGACAACACCATCCCTGATGATAGTCATGCAAGCAGGAACTGGTTGGAAGAAGTTGAGCTCTGAGTCTGTGTCCCACTTGTTTGTGAACCCATGCCGTTTTTATGAGCAGTTTTATCTTCTTTTTCTGGCAAATAAATTCACAGTTTGCATTAAATAGTATATGGTTGTGGATGGTGCTGTCTTTTTTTGTGTGTAGTGAGGAATACAGAAGTCAGCTTAGTTTTAACTGAGAAATAATTGAAGTCTTTGTTGGGACTGAGATCAATATAGGATTGAGGGGCTTACACTGCTCACTGCCACATAATTCATTTTGCCTTATCCCATGTTAGTCCTTTGTTACATGCTGTAGAGACTCGCCTATGGCTATGCACTCTGTGTTGCCTATCCTAGAACATTTGCAGCTTGTGAAAAATGTTGCAGCTACTGTAGGGTAGACAATTCTGCAAATCTGAATGAGCATGTATACAACACACATGCACTGATAAATAACAAGATAAAAAGTGTTATCTTAATCCAACCTAATAAGATAAATAAATCTGGTCACTGAACATACTCAGAAATTTATCTTACTCATTTTGGTCACTCTGAGCATGCTCAGAATTTATTCTACATTTGAGATGCCATAAACCTTTTACTGGAATGAGCTGTTATTGATTGGTTGTTCTTATGATGAACCATTAAACAGAGGAACACTATTTGCATTCTGTACATTTTTCCTTCATAACTTTTTATCATTTCTATAACAAAATCATCCAAGCATGTGTTGTTTAAATTGAATGCAACATGGGCTGACTTATGATGTCATTCTTATCTTCATTTGAGGGTACTGGTCTATTGCAATCTCACTTGGGGCTTCAGCCGCATGTTAGATACAAATCAATAGGCCAACATTCTCTCATGAAGATAAAAAATGATATCTTAAGTTAGCCCTTGTCATATCCCCTATTTATAGCCCATGTTTTAATACCATTGCATGGCTACCTTCCAAGCCTCATGTTAACATCAAAGCTTTTGTATTAGCTTATACGGTAGTAAATAGACTGCCGCCATCCTATTAATGGTACTTTCTTGTGCTTTTTCCTTGTTCTAATCCTCTCATGGACCAGCAGGTAATCTCTATTCATTAGTTGGCAGAAGCAGTTGCTTATGCTGTAGCAGGGGACAATGGCTTTCTTAAGATAGCAGTACTTCTTTGGAATACTTCACCATTGAGTAGTTGAGCTGGTCCATCTATCTATCAAATCTTTTAAAACTATGTTAAAAACTCAGTTCATGAAGCCTTTGTGTTTCATTAAGGGGTTAATCTTGGATGTGTTTTATTGTTAACAGATAAATATTGCAAACTTGAATATCATGCCCCATGGGCAAATACATACTGAATACAGTACAGTATATAAAGGTAGAACAACAGTGTCTATACGCACATTAATCCCACCATATGAGCCACTGTTTACTGTTAGAAACATAGAAACATAGAATTTGATGGCAGATAAGGACCGCTTGGCCCACCTAGTCTGCCCATTTCCCTACCTGATGGATAAGCTGCAAAGTCTAGTTAATCAGCAGCTTACTTCTTCCAAACCCCCTCTAGAATTGCCCTATGCCTGTCCCATGCATTCTTGAATTCTCCCACTGTTCCTGACTCCACAACCTCCTCAGAAAGGATGTTCCATGCATCCACAACCCTCTCTGTGAAAAAATACTTTCTAACATTACCTCTGAGCCATCCCCCTCTATCTTTCAATTGTGTCCCCTTGTTCTTGCACATCTCTTCTTCTGAAAGATACTACCCTCTTGTACTTTGTTAATTCCATTGAGATACTAGAAAGTTTCTATCATGTCCCCCCTTTCCTCAAGGGTATACATATTAAGCTTCTTTAGTCTCTTCTCATATGTCTTCTGGTGTAGACCCTGCACCATTTTGGTTGCCCTCTTCTGAACAGCTTACACTCTGTCTATGTCTTTGCAGAGATGGGGTCTCTAGAATTGCATGCGGTACTCCAGATGGAGTCTCACTAACTGTCTGTACAGAGGGATAACAACTTTCTGTTTTCTACTGTTGATGCCTCTCCCTATGCATCCCAGTATCCCCCCAGCCCTCCTTACTGCCTTCTCACATTGCTTGCCCACCTTTAGGTCATCTGATATAATTACTCTTAGGTCTCTTTCAATTTTTGTTGTTGTTATTAACTAACCCCCCATTGTGTACTCTTCCCCTGGGTTTTTGTTTCCTAGATGAATTACTCTGTACTTCTTTGCATTGAAACTGAGCTGCCACATATTTGACCATTCCTCCAACCTTGCCAAGTCCCTTTTCATTCTTTCCACCCCACCTTGTGTATCAACCCTGTTGCAGATCTTTGTGTCATCTGCAAAGAGACATAACATTTCCTTCCATGTGCTCTCCAATGTCACTTATAAAGACATTAAAGAGGACCAGTCCCAGTACTGAACCCTGCAGTACCCCACTAGTTACCCTCCTTTCTTCACTGTGGACTATGTTTATTATTACCCTTTGCATCTTGTTGTCCAGCCAGTTTTTTATCCAGGCTACCACCTTGGGACTCACTCCAAGGCTGGCTAACTTGTATATTATTTTTTTGTGTGAGACTGTGTCAAATGCTTTGCTAAAATCTAGGCAGGCCATATCCACAGCCCCTCCCTGGTCTACTACTTTGGTCACCGAGTCAAAAAAAAAACTATTAGGTTCATCTGGCATGACCTTCCTGCTGTGAAACCATGCTGTATTGGGTCATGTGCCCCACTGGCCTCTAGGTACTCAGCGATTCTTTCCTTCAGAAGTGATTCCATCATTTTCCCTACCACTAAAGTCAAACTAACTGGTCTGTAGTTTCCTGCCTCTGCCCTGCTCCCACTTTTGTGAAGTGAATCACATTTGCCCTTCTCCAGTCCTCAGGTATCACCCCATCCTCCCATGATTTGTTAGAGAGTAGTCAGTGATGTTACTAGTTCTACCCTTAGTTCTTTTAGAATTCTTGGGTGAATCCCATCAGGCCCCATTGCTTTATCCACCCTCAGTTTCAAGAGTTCTTTCAAAACCCTGTATTCTGTCAATGGACTGGTATCAACCCCTCTATTCAGAGTTTCTCTCTTGTTTGGTTTAGGTACCTCCCCCTCCTCTTCTGTTGTGAATACTGAGCAGAAATATTCATTCAGTATCCCTGCTTTTTCACTGTCACCCTCTGCCCACATCCCTCCCCTTTATTAAGTCTCTGTCTCCATCCCTTGGTCTTTCTTCACTCTCTAATGTACCTATAAAAGGTTGTATCCCCCTTCTTAACAGAGTTGCCTATATTTTCCTCTGTTTGTGCCTTTGCTATTCTGACTGCCTTCCCTGCCTCCTTCAGCTTTAACTGATAAAGTTCTCTATCCTGCTCCTTCTGTGTTTCCTTATATTTCCTGAATACTATCCTTTTCTCCTTAACCGTTCCCTGCCACTTCTTTTGAGATGCATAGTGTTTTTTTTCCCTTCATTTTGTTTTGTTGATTTGCTTCACACAAAGGCTTGTTGCCTCTGCAATGGCTGTTTTGATTATTTCCCCATTCTTCCTCCACCCCTCCTTCTTGCACATTTGCTAGTGTGTTTCTGAGGCACTCTCTCATTTTCTGAAAGTCAGCCCTCCTAAAGTCCAATAGTCTTGTTGTTGTATGGCTTGACTCTATGGCTGTGTTTATTGTGAACCACACTGTTTTGTGGTCACTTGTTCCCAGATGGCTACCCACCTCTAAATCTGAGATCCTTTCCCCTTCCCCTTTTGAGAGTATCAGGTCTAAGATTGCTCCCTCCTGAGTGGGTTCCAACACTAGCTGTCTGAGGCATGCCCCCTGTAGGGCATCAAGAATGACCCTGCTCTTGGATGTGCCTGCAGCAAAGGTACTCCAGTTAACATCTGGCATATTCAGGTCCCCCATCAACAATATCTCCCTTTTTCTGCCATTTTAAGGATGCCTTCTATCATTTCCTTGTCCATTTCCTCCACCTAAGATGGTGGTCTGTACCCAACCCCCATGCAGACTGTGGTGTCATTTCCTGTCTCCAGAGTGACCCATAGTGACTCATCAGCTTCCTGTTTACTCTTTACTTCTGTTGCTTTAATCTCTTCCTTATATAGAGAGCTACTCCTCCTCCTCTTTTACACACCCTGTCCCTCCTGTAGACTGTGTATCCTGGTATGTTGACATCCCAGTCACGGTCCTCTGTGTACCATGTTTCAGTGACTGCCACAGTATCCAGGCATCCCTCTTCCATCAAGGCCACTAGTTCAGCGAGCTTGTTGCACAGACTGCAGGCATTGGTGCTCATCGCCTTCCATTTATTTTTTATGGCCTTACCCCTTTTAGCCCCATCCCTGTCCTTCTTGCCTTTTTCTGCATTTATCCCTGTCCTGCTCCCTACTGACTTCTCTACCTTGGTGTTTACCTCTCTAGCTATTGTGTTTTGTGGGGGGATGCTGGGATTTCCCTGCTCTTTTTCAGTGCCTCCCTCCTTGGCTAGTTTAAATGCTTGCCAGTGAAGCATTTAAACCTGTCACCTAGGATCCTGGTTCCCCCCCTGGACAGATGCAGACCATCACGCCAGTATAAGCCTGCATCCCTCCAGGTGACTCCTTGTTGGAAGACAAATGAGAAAAAAATAGCAACAGCTAAAACAAAAGCTGAAGGTACTACAGGTTTTCCGAACAAAAGTAAAGATAGCCAGAGGAAATCTCCATAGCAATGTACTCTTTGAACTCATAAAAGTATTACGTTGTTCAGAAGTTCTGAACTACACCCTGCACATAAGTTAATCACTGTTTGTCTGCAGGTGAACAATATTCCACTGCGTTTGTCAGCCTTAAATTTATTTAACGCCACACGTCTAAAAACTTAATTAAATATTGATTTAAGATATATAGCCATATTATACACACATGGCCCTGCATGTATGTTAGGGTTGAGTAGGCAGTTTAATGTTAAACCTCAACATTATTACCTTAAAAATGCAGCCATCCCTGGAAGGAGTAGCATGCAATGTGGTATAGAAGAAGTCAGTGTCAGGGTCTCTGGGTTTTGTAAATTTGAGTTGGTCAGTTATGTAGTTCAGTAGCTCTAAAATGTTGAACTTCCCCTAAAAATACAGTATGGGAATTAATAACTGTTTTTTTTATTTTGCTCACTGATATTACAAAAATGACTGGGAGTTGAAATCTGAAAATACTGGTTATAGTTTGGACCTACAATGGTTGTTTGGGATGTGGCTTTACTGGAAAAAGTTTTTTTGGGAGGTGGTTTTACTGGAAAATGTGTACTTTTAAAATTATTAAAAAATAAAGTGCCATTTCTACATGTGCACAGACCTTTTTGTTTTTCAGTGTTCTAAGGATGACTGGATTTTTTTGCAAAACTGAGATACAGTATGTCAGTTTTATAAGGGTGCCCCAATTTTTTTACTCGAAACAGCAATTTATATGAAATTGATTCCAAAAAAATCACTCCCCCCACCAGCACTGTCTTCAAATTGCCAGCATTCAGGAGACCATGCACACTGTCAACACAATACCCCCCTTCCAAAGTTTGTCCAGCATCAAGTTCCCAAGCCTACTGCTGGTATTCACTCCCAACCACACCTCACAACTTAAAAAAGGTCTTGTAGTGTGTACCCAACCCTGCTGCCATTACTGTCCTCCTGCTCACCCTTCATAACATTAAGAAATCTGATGGCAGGTGCCCAGCACTGACATCAGTATTCCCTTCTGCCCACATGATGCAACATTAAAAATCTGGCACTGAGTACACAACCCTTTCATCAGTACCACCCTCCTACCTTCCTGATCTTTAATAGAACTTGAGGCAGGTGCCCAGCTGTGCCACCACTACCCCACCTGTCCTCCCCCCCAACCACATTGACAAATGTTGTGGTGGGTGCAAATCCCCACAGCCGGTATTCCCATTCCTGCCTACCTGCTGTTTAATTAAACCAGTGTCAGGTACCCAACCCTGCCTCCTGTCTGCTCCCACTCCATTCCAGCCTGAACTTCCAGAAATCTACTGGTAGATATTAAACAATGCTACTGCTATTCCCTTGATCCCCAAGTTGATAACCCTTCCCCCCCCACCCCTGACCATTTTTCCCTCTTCTTCCAACAATTTTGTATAATTATAAGAAAAAAATGATCTTCCACTCTCTAGCACCACCACTATGCTCTCCCCCAACTAGTGCAACAACATGCCCTCACATTGAATTTCCTCAATGTCCCACATCACAGTTCCTCAATGTTCCACAGTGCCATTCCATAGTGTCCCTCATCATGCTCATTTATTAGCAGGTAAGACTTAGGGTTTTAAGTGGAAAAAAGTGATGTCTGTATCTGAACTATTGGACAGTTTGAAAACTGCACAATTAAGGATCCAAATAAAGTACACTCCAACTTTCAAAACTTGGAAATTGTCAATTCGATGTTCATTAAGTGGGTTATTAATACTCCAACCCTCAAACTTGGTAATAAATAAAAAAAATAGCTATGTCTGTTAGAAACAAGCATTTGGAATGCTGAATGTTTGCTTGCTGGTATTGGCATTGGTAGTGAAGGAGTTAGAGAGATGCATGATAGGAAAGGCAGTGAAGTATTAAACTAACACCAACCCCCACCCCCACCCTGCAGAGACTGACTGGCATTTGGGGGAGTGCCTTTGGGTCATCAGCCATAATGCTCATGCCATTCCACCTCACTCTACCCTGCAGACACCGGCAGGTGTTGCGGTGTGCCTTGGGGTCTTTGGCCCTTACGCTCACCCAATTCCATAAGGAAATAAGCTGAAATGGGTGCAGTAGAGGAGGATAGGGTGAACGTTAGCACTGAAGACCCCAGGGCACACCTCAATGCCTGTCACTGGCTGCAGGTTGGAGGTGGAGGTGGAATGGCATGAGTATTACAGCTGACCACCCCAAGTCACCCCCCCAATGCTTGTCAGTCTCTACAGGGTGGGGCATTACGGATGGAAACCCTAATGCTCCAGGCATTTGTTGGTATTTTCACTCCAAATTGTCAAGATGGACTTTTTGGGACCCCACCTCATGAACATTGGCACTATCATTTTGTTACTCAATCCTGAAAGGTGAGCTCGCACAGTGACTGTGCCATTCGGCACCACAGGTGCAAAAACACATTTGGGGCAGGATGTGAAAAATGACAGCTGAACTGTTTATAAGGAGGTATGAAAAAATGGCAATGTTGAAAATCTGGACTAAAAATATTAAAAATTGGTGAAGTTACTAGCGTGTGCAGTAACTGTGCAACACATGCTCGTAAAGATGTCATTTTTTGGTATTTTCTCACCTAATTTACAACACAGGTTTTTTGGGACCCCACATCATGAACAGTGGTACTATCATTTTGTCACTCAATCCAGAAAGGTGAGTTTGCACAGCAACTGTGCTATTCAGCACCACAGGTGCAAAAAACACATTTTGGACAAGATATGAAAAACTACAGCTGAACTGTTCATGAGGAGGTATGACAAAATGGCAATGTTGAAAATCGGGAGTGAAAATATGAAAAATTGGTGAAGTTACTAGAGTGCATAGAAAATGCACAACACATGCCTGTAACACAATCATTTTTTGAAATTTGTCACTTCATTTTCAACATGGGCATTTGTGACCTCCCCTCATGAACAATGCCTCTGTGATTTTGTTACTCTGTCCTGAAAGTTGATTTCCCACAATGACCGCGCCATTCTGAGCCACAGATGGAAAAACACATTTCAGGCAGGATTGAAAAAATGACAGCTTTACAGTTCATACAGAGGTGTAAAAAATGGCAATGTTGAAAATCTGGAGTAAAAATATTAAAACTTGGAAAGTTACGAGCTTGTGTAGAAACTGTGCATCACACATTCGTAACGCTGTTAATTTTTTGAATTTTTTTACCAGATTTGAACAAGGATTTTTTTGGGACCCCACCTCATGAACAGTGGCACTGTCATTGCATTAATCAGTCCTGAAAGGTGATTCCAAGCAGCAATTGCAAAATCACATTTCGGGACCGAGTAACCAAATGACAGTGACAGTGTTCATGAGGTGGGGTCCCAAGAACCCCATGTTGAAAATGTGGGACCAACATTCTTAAAAATGGCTGAGATATCAAGCTAAGTTGAACCCCCCCATTGACTCCCATTATACAGCTTACCATCATTTCTTTAGTTTGCTGGTCGGCTTTGAAGAGTGCAGGTGTGTTCCGGTCCAAAGAAGGTCACTGCTCCCAACCTCCAGAGGTAAGTATGGGGTAAGCAGGGGTGCGAGGTGGTGGGACCACAGAAGGAGGGTGGGGGGAATGGGGAGATGACAAGGGGCCATTGTAAAGGTGTGGGAAATACAGATAGACACAACACAAGTAAATAAGGTGTAACCCACTGTTGTCTTAGTGGACTGTTTATTTTTTCACATAAACAGCATATAACTTCTGCAACATAACTTTCAAAATAAAACAGTCAAAAGAAAATAAAATAAATGTTGCTGGAAATACTCTTTCCACACTCTGTTCTGTGTAGCAGTAGACTCTCCTAGTCCTCTGCCTGCACCCTGTCAGAAGATACTGACCCTATCTATCTCCCTCCTACTGATTCAGGTAGATTTTTTATATCCACCCACTTGAGGTCAGGTGACTTTGCATCACAAAATAGGGAACATTTTATTTAAGCTTTCTTTTTACTTTACATAATTATAGAGGGGTTCTTGAGTACACCTATTAGTACCCAACAAGGCTTTTAGAAATCAAAAAGTCCTGAGAGAAAAGAAGATAAAAACATGAGAATGTGGAAAACTTTCCACAAAGCAGTGATTGACTGCTATCAGTGTATAAAATATGTCCACTAGGGGCCGCTGCCGTCCTATAGGCACTGCAGTTGTCATGAAGTTCTTGGAGAGTACAGACCTCAATAACTTAGCTCTAAACAGTAACTAGTATTTAGAATGTCTCTACCATAATTAATTATGAGGTTCTTTGTTTTCATTCAAAAAGTATACACTCATAGGGGCTTAGGGTTTTACAGAAACCCACAGGGGAGAATAATCTCTAAAGTTTATATCATTCATACAAGCTGTGTGTTTATTCTTTAAATATGCAATAAGCATTAGGAATAGATATCTGTACACATTGTATGTCTAAAGTTAGCAGGATGTAGATATGAAGAAACATTAGTGTTCTGCAAGATTAGGAGTGCTGATGGCTATTATTTCAAGCTGCTGGCTTTATTTTTCAATTTGGCTTTTGAAATGGGCAGTCTCAATATAAACTCTTGTACTGTTAGCCAAAAGATACTGCTCCCATGGGGAGCTCACCGAGACCTTTGTGCCTCTTAACTCCACTACAGGGTTAATTTAAGTTTAGGAGACCGAGGGGTCTCCTCGTACAAGCATGTTACGTGCATGGGGACTTTCAGAAGAGAGAGAGAGAGAGTTTCTGTACAGCAGCAACAGTATTATACAGTAAGAACAAAACCCTCTCCTCTTTGTGACTCTCAATAACCATGCTCTTTTCAGTGGGCATGTGGGGACCCAGGAGAGCTCTTGAATCATGTGGCTATAAGCCACCAGAGATAATTATAAAACCTCAGGGTAACAGGGTAAGGAAGTGCTAAAAACAGCGCACATGTTGAAGCCACTACTAGCTTTCTTTATGGCTACAGGATAGTACATAGTCTGGACACTGTTACCTAAGATGATAGGGAGACACAGAGGGTACAGAAAATGACAAGGGAAAGGAATTGCCACCCGTGTCTTTTATTAGTTCTGCACTTTATATTTAACACATGCTTTAAGACAAGATTTTTTTTATACATACTACAGTTTATATATATTACAGTTACCCTTTTTGGCTATTTTAGCCCATGCTTCTATTTTCTGGCTTTCATGTCTAATTATATCTCAATGTCTAAGACAGCCTGAGACCAAGAGGTCACTGCCAGTTTGACCTCCTTCATTTTGGACCCAGGGAAGGAAGGAAACATATAGCTTAAAGCTAGAAAGAGAAGGACTGAGTTTGTTTGAAAGTGGCCTGCCTTCAGACGAGAAAGAAAGGGATAATTTTAGAGAGACAGAATAAAATACTTGCAACCATAGAGTGGAAAAGAGGTCCTACTATAGGAGCAGGGATGTACCCTGTCACACTCCCACTCCCCTTTTTTATGAGGGGAACAGTAAAATACAAGTTACCCTTCCTAAATCCCTGGAAGGGGTTGAAACTTCTGCCCACCCACTCTCAGAATTTCCTTCCCAGTGTCTCATTTTCATGATTAGTGGTCAAATGACCATTAATGTGTTTGCATTCCACACAAGTACTTCATACCCTGGGACATAAAATCAACCTCTCGGTCCTCATTGTACACATATCATCTGTGACACATACTACTATACTATATACCATCGTGTCACTCTAAATCTAACCTAATGCACAACTCAATACATATGAATATGACCTAGGTTCACCACCTCCCAAAATGTTTGTTGGGAGGGGTTTGGAACTCTGGCCCACCCACTCCGTGAAGTTCCATCCCAGGGTCCCTTTTTTTGTTAACACAGCTACAACTACACAACTACAAGAAGGGTGTAGCCTATCTCAAATGTGTTTCACATATTAATATCACATATACTGTACTCTGGGATTTAAAATCATGTCAAGTACTATTTCAGTACTATAAGCAATAAAATGATAAACCTTATAAGTCGTTCATTTCTCATGTTTCAGTTTCATGTCTTCAACCGCTACTCCATAACATGACTAGAAGTCTGCATTTGTACGTACACTACCTTTTCTCTGGGTTACAGTAAAACGATAGGGTTGTAAGGCCAGATACCAATGCATAATGCATGGATTCTTCTCTTGCATTTGCTGCAGCCAACATAGGGGGTCATGATCAGTCACTACCTTAGAACTCAATTCTACAGAGATAATACTTAAGTGATTCAATCCCCCATTTGAGAGCTAAACACTCTTTTTCAACAGTATCGTATTTCCTCTCCCTGTCATGCAGTTTCCTGCTGATAAAGCTTCTGGAGTGCTCCTCTCCCTCAATGTGATGGGTGAGCATTGTTCCAATAATCCACCCCTGAAGCATCTGTATGTACTTCAAAGGGTCTAGTAAAGTCTGGACATTGTAATACTGGAGATGAACATAGACTGGCTTTAATGGCCCTGAAGGCCACATTGCACTCTGTGGACCATTGTACCTTGTTAGAATATTTTTTCTTTGTTAGCTCTGTTAAAGGGAATGCCATAGCTGAGAAGTTTGGGATGAACTGCCTATAATACCCTACCAACCCTTAAAAGGATCTCACCTGTTTTTTGGTTGTGGGGATGGGGCTATTAGCCACAGCGATCACCTTGCTAACCTTCAGTTTCACTAGTCCATTGCCTATGGTAAATCCCAGATACCTAGTTTCTGTGTGGGCTAGTCTGTACTTAGTTGGGTTTATTGTGACTCCCGCCTCCCAGATGGTGGTTATCACCTTGTCAAGGTGTTGTATGTGTGATTCCCAATCAGGGCTGAACACCACCAAATCATCTAGGTAAGAGGCACAAAAGTCAATATGGAGTCTGAGCATGTGGTCCATGAAGCACTGGAAAGTTGAAGGCGCTCCATGGAGACCAAATGGCATAGTCACAAAATGGAACAATCCTAGTGGGGCACTGAAGGATGACTTTTTCTTGGAAACTGGTGTTAATGGGTTCTGCCAGTAACCCTTGATAAGGTCCAAGGTGGAAATGAATTTAGCACTACCCAAACAGTTGATAATATCATCAATGTGGGGTATGGGGTACCCATCAAAGAGATAGACTGCATTAACTTTCCAGAAGTCTAAACAAAGTCATATGCTCCTTTCCTTTTTATTGACCACAACTAATGGGGATGACTATGAACTCTTTGAGGGTTCTATAAAACCAAGTTGTTCTAGTTTCCTCACTTTCTGTATGATTTCCTCTCTTACTTGGATGGGTAGTCTGTAGGGCTTTTGGTGGATAGACCTATCTTGAGTTACCCAGATTTCATGCTCAATACCTGATGCCCTTCGTGGTATGCTGGTAAAGGTGGCAGTATGTTTTCTTAATACCTTGTGTAATTGCTCAGCTGGGGGGGGGTAAGGTCAGGGTTGATATTAACTTACTGAATATTCCCTGGTTTCTCAAATTTCTGATAGGCCACATTTAATTCTGACTCTTGGCTTTCAGAGAGACGGTAGTACCGAAGTGTGTCTAGGTGCTTTCTCTCATGCCATTTCTTTAGGAGATTAGCATAATGTATTTGCAAGGGAACTCTCTGGTTTGACATTTCCAATTCATAATTTATCAGATCTACCTGTTGGCTGATAGTGTAAGGACCCTGCCACTTCATAAGTATCTTATTTTCTGTTGCAGGGAGTAGTAGTAGTAGAACCTGATCTCCTGTCTGCATGACAAAAGTGTGGGAATCAAACATTTTCAGAGTGTTCTGATTGCTCTGTTTCTCCTGTAGTGCCTGATGGGCCAAACCTACATATTTAATTAAGTGTTTTCTTAGTGTAGTGATATATTCCAAAACACGACACTGTTCAAAGTTTTTATTCTCCTCCCAATGTTCTTTCACCACATCTAGGGGTCCTCTAGGATTATGTCCATAGAGTAAAGAAAAAGGGGAAAATCCAGTGGATGCTTGGGGTATTTCCCTATAGGAAAAAAGCAGATAGGGCAGGAATCTATCTCAGTTTTTACCTTCTCCAATAACATATTTTTGAAACATTTTCTTTACTATCTGATTAAATCTCTCCACAAGAAAATCGGTCTGGGGGTGGTATGGAGAGGTTTTCACTGCATGGATACCTAACAGGTGGTACAACTCACTTAACAGTACAGAGGTGAAATTACTGCCCCTGTCAGAAAGGATCACTTGATGTATTCCTATGTGGTTCAACACTTTAGTTAGCTCTTCCTCAATCCTGGGGGCTGTAACCATCCTCATAGGAATAGCCTCCGGATAACGGGTTGAATAATTGCATATTACTAGAATGAAGTGATTCCTTTTTCAACTGGTCTCCAAAGGGCCAATCAGATCCATAGCTATGGGTTCAAAGGGTTGGGCAACAATAGGTATATTTTGTAGGGGCACCATGTCTTTTCTCCCATTTTGGGCAACCTTCTGACATTCTGTGCAGCTACAAACATAATTAGCAACTTGTTCATGAATCCCGGGCCAATAGACTTGATTTAAAATTCTACTTAGTGTGTTGTCTTGCCCAGTATGACCTGCTAAGGGAATGTCATGGGCTAACCTAATTACATCCTCTCTATATTTTTCTGGGACTAGTAACTGGGCTACCATTGCTCTATTTCTAGGGTTTATACATTCTCTGTAGAGTAGCCCATTCTTTTCAAATATTTAGGGGCCCCGCCTTTAAAAATAAAGGGGTTAGTGTTTCATCAGCATCCTGTTCCAACTGTAATGTCCCTTCTTCACATTTAACAACATCATGTTTTTCTGTTTATTCTGTTTTTCTTGCCACACTCTCTTCTTCTTCCTTTTTATGGTCTTTGTTTTGCGGCTTTTACTCAGACATTCAAAAGGTTCCTTGTCAAAGGGAAAAACACTGGGCAATTGTGCCTGCTACTTGGCTTGAGCTCTAGTAGTTACTGCTACCAGGGGTGATTGTCCTGTATTATAGTCTAGCAGTGATGAAAAATCAGGATAATCATGTCCTATGATTATTGATAATGGCAGTTGTGGTACCAATCCAACCTCCAGTTCATGTGAGGTGCCTTTCACAGTCATTTCAAGGGGCAAAGTAGGGTAGCAATGTGTATCCCCATGAATGCAGATAACTGCTGTTCTCTTTCCTGTTTTATTCTGTACTTCCACAAGGTCTGATAAGATTAGTGTCTGTTGGCTGCCAGAGTCAATAAGGCCCATAAACATTTGTGACCCCACCTCCACAGTTGCAAGACAAAGTGCCCAATTTGCCAAGGCCAAATGCCCATATTCCCTTTATACATTTGGGCAGTTCCTTATCAAGTGTCCTTTCTTCTGGCACTCATGGCAAATAACCTCTGAAAGGGGCAACCTCCCTTTTCTGTCCTGTCTCCAATCAGTTCTGTTAGCTGTGTTAGTAATAATAGATGGTCTTACCAGGTTGGTGGAGGTGGTGGTGGTCAATCCCCCTTAAAAGTTCTTCTCCTTCAAAAGTCTGGCCACCAGGATCCTCTGCCAGGGTGATCACTTTTTCTGCACCCTCTGGTTTGTTTTCTCACACCCATAATTGGATTCCCTGGGGAAGTATTTTAATAAACTGCTCTATGATAATCATCTCCATAAGCTGGTGGTTTGTTTTAGTATCCTGCTGTAACCATTTATAACTTAAGTCCTTTAGGCAGGCAAACATTTCTGTTGTGGTATTTGTGGTCTGCATTTTTGAGATATTTGAAGTGCTGACGATATGTTTTGTTATTGATATCATACTTTTTATTGATTTTATTTATTTATGTCTAGGATTACAAGTACCTTTGAGCCAAGGCTCTTTTACAAAGGTTCTACATCAGGGACAAGACAATACAGTGGTACACAGTGGAGCAAAATGCAATAAGCAAATAAAGTAAGTGCAGGTTTAGAGCAGATAAAACAGAGTTAACATGCAGTTTCATAATATACAAGGAGAGCCTGCAAGAGGCAATTGTCAGTTAGGATATTTGTACAGGAAGTGGACTGGGGAGAATGGTTGAGGGTGAGTGGGGGATATGATTATGGGGAGGGAGTGGAAAGGGGAGAGGTGCAAGGAGGGGGCACTGTAGCTAGGGCTACTGGACTGAGCTGAGGGGATCTGGATAGGTATGACAGTCGCAGATGCTGGAGGCAGAGAGGTGGAGACGGAGCCTTGATTTGAATTGACCAAGCATGGGAGCAGAGGAGATTTCAGTGTTAAGGCTATTCCACCAACAAGGAGCCCAGTAGGCAAATGAGCATTGGCCCATGGAGGTTCTACAGAGTGGGACCAACAGGCAATGAAATTCTGAGCCTCTTCTGTGACGGGAGTTACTACTAGGGTTCAGGAGTGATAGAACCCCAGGGGGTGCCAGACCCATAGTAATCTTCTTAGCCATGGTGCAGGTTTGATATTTTATGCAATTAGAGAGTTGCAGCCAGCCAGATTGAACGTAGAGTTCACAGGTGTGGGTTAGGAGGTGGGACCCAGTGATTAGACGGCTTGCTTTGTTGAGCAAGGTAGAGATACATCTGAAGGCAGTAGTGGTGGCTGAGCCATAAATAATGAGGCCATAATCGATGATGGAGACAACTGAGCTTTGCACGGCAAGGTGCAAGGCAGCATGAGTTAAGCTGGACCTGTGCCTGTAGAGAAGGCCAAGCTGCATGTTGGCAGCCTTAGCGACATTGTCAATGTGGGACATGTAGGACAGGTTACTGTCAAGGGTGATCCTCAAGTATTTGAAGGTTAGAACCTGTTCAAGGGTTGAGTCATGTAGGTTTGATATGATCAGGGGGGTATTCTGTGTTTGTTGTGGGAGTTATGGAAAAGCATAGTCTTGTTTTTTTTTGTAATTGAGAATAAGTCTCTGTGTACTGAATCATTTTTCCACTGATGAGAATCCAAGTTGGAGTTTTTTTTGCAGGGAGTGCTGGTCCTTATGGGAGGAGAAAATTATGGCATTGTCTGCGTAATGAATAACTTGTTCAGGGCAGGATTTAGGGAGGTTGTTCAGAAAAAGGGAGAAGAGAAGCGGTCCCAGTATGGAGCCCTGGGGGACTCCCAAACAGACTGGCATAGCATCAGAGAGAGTGCCTGCAATCTTTACTCGTGATCTGTTTAACTGGTAGCTTTGGAACCAGGCAGTAGAGTGTGGGGAGAGCCCTGTAGCTAAGAACTGGTTCAGAAGCAGGTTGTGGTGGACGGTATCAAAAGCCTTTGTTAAATCAATGAAGACTACCCAGGTAAGGCAGCCGTTGTCTAGGGATTTGTGGATTGCTGCAGTAAATTTCATAAGGGAGGATGTGGTGCTGTGCCCTTTCCTGAAGCATTGTTGCTGAGAACACAGGATGTTGTGGTTGTTCAGATAGTCAGTGAGTTGGTCGGCAACAATGCATTCGAGTGCCTTTGAGGGGGGGTAGTATGGAGATCGGTTGGTAATTTCCATGGTGAGTCTTGTCCTCGTTCTTGTGTATGGGGTGACGATAGCATATTTCCATAAGTCAGGGAACTGTCCAAGGCAGAAGGAGAGGTTAAGGATCTTGGTGAGAGGTCTGATAACTTCATTGAGTGTGAGGGACAGCAGTTTAAGGTCCAATGAGTCCCCACTATACCTTGTGTTGGTAATGGCCTTGCTGATGTAGTTGTGAGTTTCATGCTGATTGACTGATTTGAAATAGAAGGGTGGGTAGGGAGTAGAGTGGAGAGCGTTGGAAGTGTCGGATTAAGAGAAGAAGTCAGGGGGGAGAATGGAGCAGAGGTCAGTGAACGCGGTATTGAAGGTATTGGCGATAGTTGTGGGGTCAAGTGTGATAGTTCCATTGATGCTAAGCATAGTTGGGGAGGTTTTTGGCTGTTTACTGGTCACTTCCTTGATGTTGTTCCAGAAAGCTCTACCATTACCCCAAGTCTTAGGGAGGACTTCCCTGTGATAGTTGCTTCTGTGTAGTTTAATGGCCTTAGTGCAGTCATTCTGTGCACGCTTACAGTTCTGGATGGCCATTGGTCATCCAGAGTCACAGACCAAGAGCCAGAGGTGGTCCCTTGTTTTTAGCCATGCTATTAGGTCGGTGGTAAGCCAGGGGTTGCAAAGGGATTTAACGTTATGCTTTTTGTAAGGGGTGTAGATATCGCAGGCTTTGTGGGAGATGGAGATGAAAGAGTCCAAGGCTGTACTGACATCATTTGCCTTGAAGATTGGTATCCAGTCAAGGTTCCTGAGATGAGAGTTAAGGAGATTCAGGTTTCCATGAGGTAGGATTCTACTGGTGATGACTGATGGTGGGGTTTTGTAGAATTTGTTGGATCACACACAGGAAATAGGAGAGTGATCACTGAGGGAATCCGGAAGAATGGAGATATTGGAGATTTGGGTGGGATAGCTGGGTAAAATCCAGTCATGTAAAGAGTTGGTACCAGTTCTATAGTTGTGCCTGGTGGGGGAGTAGACCAGTTGTGAGAGGTGAACAGAGGAAATGGTGTCCTTGAGGCCTCTAGGATCAGGGGCAAGTAGTTTATGTTAAAATCCCCAAGCAAGATTAACTCAGAGTCAGGTGGCTGCATTTGGATGAATTCCAGGACAGTGTTTAGACCTTTCACTTGGACTTTGGGGGGAATGTAGACTGTGGCAACTGTGAGTAATTTGCCATGGGCTCCAAGTATGATACGGATTGGGAGGATCTGTGCCAGTGAGTCTGAGGGCGGGACAGTTATGGGGTGGGCCAAGAGGGCGTCTTTAAGGTATAATCCACAGCCCCCACCTCTTTTAGCCTGCCGTTCCAGCCTGAAAACAGTGTAACCAGGCAGGGCAATTGCATAGTCAGGAATTTTGGGTGTGAGCCAGGTTTCGACAACTGAGATGACTTTAGGTTTATGCAGGTTTGTGAAAACTTGTAGGGCAACAAGCTTGGGAAGGAGACTAAATGTTTAAGGATACAAGGGAGAGAACTCCAGTGTGTTTTAAATTCTTTGATGGCCCATTGGTTGGGGAGCCAGGGTTTGAGTGAATATTCCCAGACAGAAGTAGCAGAAGTTTCAGAGAGGACAATCACAGGGCCCGGATGGAGAGTTTTCGAGACTGCTCAGTGCTGTTTGTATGAGTGGGCAGTAGGTGTTGTTCCCAGAGAGGCATCGTAAATTGTAATAGGGGGAGTGGTGGTAGAGAGTCCCAGGGACCTTGAGTGGATGATCCTGTGAGTTGCCACTTAAAGCAAAAGTAGGGGGTAGGAGTGTGGAGAGGGAGAAAGGAGAGGGTGCCTGTGGGGTTGTAGGTAGAGTTGAACTGGTAATTGGACAGGGGGGAGGGGTAGCAGGCCCCAGAGTGGTAGCAGAGTGGAAGAAGTGACAGAAGAATAAGTAACCAAGGAAACATAATGTTGAGGTGTTAGGGCAAATCAACAACCATGAGTATGAGACATGGATAGGTAGTAGAGGAGCACACAAGAAAGAAGGAAGAGATAAGGAGTAAGTCACAGTAGAAGGAGAGAGAGAGAGAGAGGTGGGAGGTCAGGCAGAAGTAGGAGTGGTAGAGGTGTGAGTAGAAAAGTTAGGACCAATATGGAAAGGGGAAGGGTGGTGGCTAGGGAAGTGGGAGGGGTTTAAGACTATTTAATTAAAAGCTGAGGGGTGAAAAAAGTGGTGTTTTGCAAAGCTTTTCTATGGGTGCAGTAGCTCAGAATCAGCGTTAAAAAGGTGGACAAATCGTAGGCAAAGGCGTAAAAGCCTAGTCCGGTCAGAGGCAGCAGCAAACTGCAGTAGCCAATGGGGAGACACAGAGCTGTCCGGTCCAGGTTTGCACTCTTACCTGGTTTCAGAAACTCCTAGGGTGTCCATTGGTGGTGGTGAGGGCGGGTGGCTGGCTTCCTGAGCTGCAGGCGCTCAAGTGACAGAGGCAGGCCCAATTCAAGTGTTGAGTTCTGGCTTCAGGAGCTCCTAGGATGGCCATTGGTGGTGGTGAGGGTGGGCGGCTGGCTTCCTGAGCTGCGGCCACTCCGACAGCAGAGGCGAGCCTGAATCAAGGGCTGAGATCTGCGGGGAGAGATACTTTCTTAATATTTAATGCTTAACTTGCTCATAGTCCTGTGCCACTTGAATATTTAAGCAGCTGTATACTACTTGGGCTCTACCAGTCAGTTGAGGGGCTAGACAGACTACCCATTGGTCCCGAGGCCACCCACATGTTTGAGTTACCTTCTCAGATATCATCAAGTATGCCTCTATGTCGTCATTGTCCTGCAATCAGGCACGCTTAATGTCTCTAGGACTACTGCTGCAGTCTACTGTACCGGCGTGAATGGCTTGCAGTGCTTTCATTGTATCTGCCAATTTTGCATCTTGCCACTGTCATTCCACTTCTCTCTCTCTCTCTCTCTCTCTCTCTCTCTCTCTCTGTCCAGTTGTACATCATGAACACAAAGCCATTTTAACAATTCCCCAACATCTTCTTGTGGAGCATGTTCTAGATCTGGACTAGAGGTATCCACGTCTTCTTCACCCTCCTCAGTTTCTTGGATCCTATCAACTGGGTCTTCTTCCAGGACTCTGTCACTAAGGTCATCATCCTCTAGAGGCTGTCTTTTCAGCTTTCGCCATGCTCCTATATGAAGGCCTGGTGGTAGCTATACTCCAGTCTGGGCAGCCATCTTCCTCATTAGGGAACCAGTCACTTGGATCCCCTCAGCCATGTGTCCACCTGGGATACCGGATGTTATCCGCCACAATGTCTCCAGTCCCTGATGACCCCCTAGCAGCAGTAAATCACACCTCTGCCACCACTTGTGAAGGTGTGGGAAATACAGATGGACACAATACAAGTAAGTAAGGTGCAACTCACTGTTGTATTAGAGGGATGTTTATTTTTTCACATAAACACCATATAACTTCTGCACCAAAACTTTAAAAATAAAGCAATCAGAATAAAATAAAATAAATGTTGCTGGAAATACTCTCTTTCCACACTCTGTTCTGTGTAGCAGCATACTCTCCTAGTCCTCTGCCTACACCCTGTCAGAAGATACTGACCCTATCTATCTCCCTCCTACTGTTTCAGGTAGGCTTTTTATATCCACCCACTTGAGGTCAGGTGACTGCATCACAAAATAGAAAACATTTTATTTAAGCCTTCTTTTTATTTGACATAATTATAGAGGGCTTCTTAGTTACACCTATTACCCAACAAGGCTTTTAGAAATCAAAAGGTCCTGACAGAAAAGAAGATAAAAACGTGAGAAGGTAGAAAACTGTTCACTAATTGGTGATTGACAGTTATCAGTGTATAACATATGGCCAGTAGGGGCTGTTGCCGTCCTATAGGCACCCCAGTTGTCATGAAGTTCTTGATGAGTACAGACCTCAATAAATTAGCTCTAAACAGGAACTAGTATTTAGAATGACTACCATAATTATGACTCTGAGGTTCTTTGTTTTCATTCAGAAAGAATACACTCATAGGGGCTTAGTGTTTTACAGAAACCCACAGGGGGAATAATCTCTAAAGTTTGTATCATTCATACACGCCGTGTGTTTATCCTTTAAATATGCAATAAGCATTAGGAATATATATCTGTACACATTGTATGTCCAAAGTTAGGAGGATGTAGATAAAAAGTAACAATAGTGTTCTGCAAGATTAGGAGTGCTGACAGCTATTATTTCAAGTTGCCGGCTTTATTTTTCAATTTGGCTCTTGAAAAGGGCAGCCTCCATATAAACTCTTGTACTGTAAGCGGAAAGATACTGCTTCCACGGACAGCTCACCAAGACCTTTGCGTCTCTTAACTCCACTACAGGGTTAATTTAAGTTAAGGTGACCGAGGGGTCTCCTTGTACAAGCGCATTATGCGCATGATGACTTTCGGAAGAGAGAGAGTTTCTATACAGCAGCAACTGTATTATACAGCAAGAACAAAACCCTCACCTCTTTGTGAATCTCGATGACCATGCCCCTTCCAGTGGGCATGAAGGGACCCTGGAGAGCTCTTGAATCATGTGGCTAAAAGGGGCAGAGTTAATTATAAAACCTTAGAGTAACAGAGTAAGGAAGCACTAAAAGCAGTGCACATGTTGAAGCCGCTACCAGCTTTCTTTACACCTGCAGGATAGCACTTAGTCTGGGCACTGTCACCTAAGATGAAAGGGAAACGCACAATAGCACAGAGGGTACAGAAAATAACAAGGTAAAGGGATTGCCACCCATGTCTTTTATTAGTGCTATACTTTATATCTAGCTCATGCTGTAAGACAAGACATATTACAGTTTATACATATTACAGTTACCCTTTTTCCCTGTTTTAGCCCAGGCATCAAATGCTGGCTTTCATGCCTAATTATGTCTCAGACAGCCTGAGACCAAGAGGTCACTGCCAGTTTGACCTCCTTCATTTCAGACCCAGGGAAGGAAGGAAACATATTGCTTAAAGATAGAAAGAGAAGGACTGAATTTGTCTGAAAGTGGCCTGCCTTCAGATGAGAAAGAAAGGGATAGTTTTAGCAGTGAGAGAATAGAATGGTTACAACCATAGAGTGGAAAAAAGGTCCTACTATAGGGGCAGGGATGTACCCTGTCACAACTGTTTCCTTTTTAAGAGGGAGAAAAAAAGACTTCAGGGATAGTTTTCTTTATTTTAGAGGTTACCAAAAATATTTAGGCACACTGGGGTGGGCTTCCAGTGTGCCACAATAGTGTGTGTGTGGGGGGGGGGAGGGTGGCATGCCGACATAGGGATTGGACACCCCAATGTCAGCACTTGAAATATTCAGGCAGCTGGGGTCATCTGTCACTGGGCGTGGGCATCCCAGTGTCAGAGACATAAATAAAAAATTATTTTGGCACACTGAGGTGTTCTCCCAGTGTGTAACATTAATGGGGGGAGGGAGGATACATGCTGACATGGGGACTGGGCACCTCAATGTTGGCTTTCTGGGGTGTCTGTGGCAGGTGGTAGGAGCCGCCAATGTGGAAAGCCATGCTGTGTCCCATTTATTTATCTATTGAAATGGTTCTCTAGGAAAGGAACACTGAACAACAAGGTGCTTGGTGGCAGTAGCCGTCAAGAACCGTAACTCAAGTCATGCACATTACTGTGCACTATACTGCACATGGCCAGAGTCTTGTCAGCTGCTGCCAACACAGAAAAGGTATGTCTGTGTGCCTGGTTGCAAGGGAGGGGGAAGGTCCCGCTGCAACAAGGAAACTGTTTCTCATTACAGCAGCAGATTTCTTTCATGTGCGGTCCTCTATCTCAAATTGCTGTCATAGACAGCTGGTCGATTCATTGGTGCCTGAGGGAAGAACCCCATAAAGCATCAGTTGCATTGGGCAGAAACTCACACACGTCTAAAATGTTGCACTGTCCCAAGATGTTTCTTGCTCATGCACAGCCGCATGCCCATGCAAACATAAAAATGACTCCACCCACAAAGAAAAGCTCAAAGTCCTATAAAATACGTACAACACAAGCTCAAACACTTATGGGTAGCTTTTTTTCTTAATTTTTTTTATCACTTTTTTTAACACAGATTTTTATTTTAAGGACAGGGTACTAACTATATTCTTATGAATACCCAGTTGACAAGCTTTACAACTGTCTGATGGATATGCTGTTTCATGTAGGCCCGCAGGTCCCTGCACAAAGCAAGCTATAATTCTGGGGCTGTGTCCAGTGGGTGTGCTGCTTTGTATAGGGCCCACAGGACCCTGCATGATGCATGCTACAGGTCCAGACCCCCCACCCCATCGGACCTATGTTTCAAATAAAACCCAAAGGGCTTAACAGGTGTCTGTCACAGTAAGTGTCACCATGCAACTGCTCCATGAGTGAGCCAGTGGCTATTAGGGTCATTTGTGAAACAACCTACAGGCCTAAAGCAATGGGCATCACTATGCAGATGCTTTGTGAGAGGTGTGCAGGATCACTTCCATATAAAGCTACAGATCTGGTGCACAGAACATCATTAAGCAGCTGCTTCATGAGAAGCTCTCAGTGCTGTTTTTTTCTTTAAACGGGAAACAGGAATAGTGGATGTTTCTACTATTATTAGTGCCCTATCTGTGATCTGTTTTCGATTTGGAATAAGAAAGGTGCCATTACCTGTTGGAGCCCCTAATATTGCTGTGGAAAGGAGTGTGAAGAACAGGGTGGGAGTGCAGAGAGCAGGGCGTGGAGTCTTGGTGGTGGAGCGAGCAGTGACTCAGATTAAGCAGCGCTTGACTTGGAGGCAAACGCCGGTGGACTGCGGAGATGAGTTCCTTCCTGGACCTGACCTCAACCTGGTGGTGTGCCATGGTGTTGTTGCCGTTGGGCTGCCATATCCGTGGCAGTTCCGCTTCTGCTGCTCGGTAGTTGGAGGACAGCCGTAGTGGAGAGCCGGTCTAGGAAAAGGTTTTTGGGTCTGGGTGGGTCCTTCTGGTATTACCTGAAGAATCGGCTGGAATCTAGACATCTTTTGCACCTAAAGTGCTCTTTCAGCCCTGTTATCGGCTGATGTGAGGAATCCAGGGGAGTGGTGAAGTGGAATTTTGATTCCTGGGTGCCCTGGCTGGTTTTTCCTGCTCTCCAACCTGGATTTCATAGTGAGTTTTGTTTTCAGCTGCAAACTGTATGTACTTTTCCGTGGATTTAAGATTACTGTTTGGGGCTTCATTGACTCTCAAGTGGAAGTGAGAGCCCATGAGAGAGAGATTGAACAGTGCTACCTTTCCCTGGAGGTGATAGCTCCTGGGTACGTTCCGTGGGTCTGCCATTTACTGTTTGTCGATTTGGCTTTCACCCGTGAGAGGGATGAATTACCCTTTGGCCAACCCTGAGCTCCGATCAACCTGTGACTCTCAGTTTTTTGCTCTCTATTCCTCATTCCTCTTTAGGAACAGACAGTTTTTGGATTCTTTCTTTTTCTCTTTCTTGAGATTAAGGGCTCATTTATTCAGACCTGGACTTGGACTGTTTGCTTGTGAATTTAGCTACACAGTTTCTTGCCTTTTGAAAGAGTTTTTGTTTTGTTTTTAGTGTATTTGTGGTGTGTTCAGATTTGTTTTTCTGCAAGGGATGGTTGATAGTACTGAGACATCTTAAAATATAATTGTTGGGTGGGAGTTTTGGGGTGGGGTAGGGTGAGTTTTAAAGTTATTAATGTATGTGTAGGTGTATGAGAGGAATGAATGGTCTAGAGTGTGTTTGTGGGTTGTGTTTTGCGCTAAGGTTTAAGTAATTGGCAGGGATGTGTCTGGGAAGGTATGAGGGCCTGGGACAGGCTAGGATTGTGTATGGGGCCCCCGGCTATACGATCTATGGCTTTTTGTCAGCCTTCCAGTGTCTGTTAGTATGGCTAGGTGCTGTAAGGAGGTCGGAATAAGTAGGAACTATTTGACTTGTCCGGATGGGGGTGCCCCATGCACTGCGGTTGGTGATAGGATCGAGGTAGTGAGATGTACTGTAGAAGGTGCCCTGTGGTTAGATGGGTTCTGAAGAGAAGGTCAGACCTGTTTAGTTCCTGTCACTAGGGTTCTAACCAGACCGAGTGGGCAGGTAACCAGAGGGGCTGCACTATCCACCAATCCCCTGAGGGCAGTGCTTTGCAATGCCAGATCAGTCAGAAACAAGACTGCAATTATAGCAGACTTGGTTTCTTCAGCCGATCTGGCTTGCATTATGGAGACCTGGATTGGTGATGATGTTGGCCCGGTTTTAGAGGCTGCCGTCCAGTCCAGATATACTGTGGTGCATTGCACCAGAGTGGAATGCAGGGGGGTAGCCATCTGTTTTAGATTCAAACTAGGCTTCACCCTACACCCAGTGAGAACACCACATTCATTTGAATGTGTGGTCATCTATGGGAGTCCAGGCACAGGTTGCCTGATTCTTCTGATTTATTGCCCCTCTTGGATGGTGGGAGACTTTCTTCAGGAGGTGGATGATTTTGTGGTCCGTGAGACGTTGGAGGCCCCCAGATGTTTAGTGCTGGGGGACTTCAATGTCTGGGCCAATGACGAGTCATCTCAGCTGGGTTACAACTTCCTCTGGATGATGTCTTCCATGGGTTTTCCGAAGGGTGTTTCCTCCGTAACTCATCTGGGTGGCCACATGTTGGATCTGTTGTTCTCACTGGGGCTTGAGATTAATTTTCTCAGGACTGATTGGGTCCTTTGGTCCAATCATTATATGATGAAGTTCTCATTCTGGGCCCCCCTCCCAGTAGCCCTCCCCCTGCTGAGATGGTCAGCTATCACCTTTTTCAGGCGTTGACCCCTGAGGATTTTCTGGTGGTAGCTGACCTATCTATTGTGGATAATGCAAGCGATAGGGGTGTGTGCACAGCAGTGGATGCCTATAATAAGGCACTTGCTGGTGCACTCGACTCCTTCGGACCAGTCCATGTATGACCCAGGTCTTCTCACTTGAGGTCCCCTTGGTATGATGGTGACCTCAAGGGGTTGAAGACTTTGGGTCAGAGATTAGAGCGCTGCTGGCGGAAGTCTGGCCTGGAAGTGGACAAACTGGCCCTCTGTATGTATTTTAGTGCATACCAAGGAGCAATCAACCGTAAGAAGGCAGAATTCCTGTCCAGGGAGATTGCTGCCAGGAGGAACTGACCAGCTATGCTCTTTCTGACTGTGGACAGGCTTCTCCATCCTTTCTGTCTACAGCTGAAGGAAGCCTTTTCTAATGCATTATGTGAAGAGTTTGCTCGGTTCTTCTCAGACAGAGTGTCCACCATCAGGCAGGGGGTTCTGCCAGTGGGTCAAAGCTTGGCCAACAGTGGTTGCTATGGGTGCCCTGAAAGCTCTCCGACTGGTTGGGGTGAGTTTAGACTGGTGGAGGTGGCTGAGGTCGTTGAGATTGCTTCCAAGCTTTGGCACACCTTTTGTGAACTGGGCCCGGTGCCAACTCATTTATTAATGAGATGTGTTGACTCCATTGGCCTGGTAATTTCCTTGATTGTCCGGTGTTCCTTGTTGGAGGGAGTCTTTCCTGATGTCTTGAAGGAGGCATTGGTGAGACCCCTTCTGAAAAAAACATCTTTGGACCCTGAGATCAAGGCAAATTATCGTCCTATCTCCAATCTTCCATTTTTGGGTAAGATTGTGGAGAAAGTGGTGGCGCTTCAGCTTGAGGAGCATCACATGGCCCATGATTTATATGAGCCGCTCCAGTCTGGGTTTTGTGCGAGGCATATCACAGAAACTGTGCTGGTTCAGGTGCATAATGACCTCCTTAGGGCTAGAGATTGAGAAGAGGGGACAATTCTTGTTCTCCTTGATCTCTCTTCAGCATTTGACACGGTTGGCCATCAGGTGTTACTTGACCGCCTAAGAGAATTCTGCGGACTTGCCGGCATGGTTATCTGCTGGTTTGTGTCCTTTCTATCTAACAGGAAGCAGAGGGTGGTGATGGGGAATTTCTCCTCCTCCTCCTCCCCTGGCCACCTGTTATGCAGGGTTCCTCAGGGTTCGGTCTTGTCACCGATGTTGTTTGCTGTGTATATGCTGCCCCTGGGAGAGCTCATTAGGAAGTACAGCTTGGATTTTCATTGCTATGCTGATGACACCCAGCAGTATTTTTCCTTTGCCCATGGAACATCTCCTGCAGTGGAAGTGCTTAATAGCTGCCTTATTGAAATCAATGACTGTATGGCCTCCAGCTGGTTGCAACTGAACCCTGATAAGATGGAGGTACTGTTGGCAGAGTCGAACAGAGGGCATGATAGGTTGGCCTCTGGTGCAGAGACAGGGCTTTTTCTTGGCTCTGTGCCATTGAAGGCCTCCTCTAGGGTACAAGATCTTGGCATTATTCTGGACAGTGAGTGGGCACTTGAGTTTCAGGTGTCTTCCACTGTCCGTACCAGTTTTTTATCATCTGAGGAATATCACCAGGATTAAGCCCCTAGTTCTGCCGCAGGACATCCCCACCTTGGTACATGCCTTTGTGACATCCAGACTGGACTACTGTAATGCGCTCTATTTTGGGGTCTCTAGGGATACCCTGCACTGACTGCAGCTGGTGCAGAATGTGGCAGCAAGGTTGTTGACTGGACAGTCTAAGTGCTGTCATATCACTCCAGTCCTGCATCAACTGCACTGGCTGTCAGTTAGGTGGAGGGTCCTCTTAAAGATGGGTTTACTCACCTTTAAGGCCCTGCACAGCCTGGGCCCTGGTTATCTGAAGGACCTTCTCATTCCTGCTGTCCTGACCTGCCCCCTCCATTCCTCCTTTAGGGGCTTCCTCGTGATTCCCAGGACGAGGTTAAAAAAGCTGGTGACAGAGCATTTAGTGTTGCCGCTCCCATCCTGTGGAACTCGCTTGCTCCAGCTGTTCGGGAGGCCCCTTCTGTGGAGGTTTTTAAGGCCCTCATCAAGGCCTTCTTATATAATCAAGCCTTCCCAGATTGCACATTATAGTCCTTGCTGTTTCAGAAACTATGTCAGGCTAGTACTGTTTTTACTTACCTAAGCTCCTGTATATATACAGTATATATATATATATATATATAATATATATATATATATATATATATATGTGCTATATCTGAGATATTGTTAGAGTTTTATTTAGACTGTATAGTATTTATTTTCTTTTAAATGTTCGGTGCCCAGAGCCTCCAGGATGGGCGTCTCTTATTTTTTTTATCATATAAGGTTTTATTAGGTATTTTTTTTTGACATACCATAATACACTGCACAATCTGATTTAACCACATAGCCAGGTCAAGGGTATATATAACACCATGATGACTAGTTATATATATATATATCTATATATACAGTATATATATATATACAAATCCACATAGTATAACTATACATTAATCTCTATTCACGAATTAGTAATAGAGACTATTTATGAGTTAACATACTTAACACCTAACTTATCAAACACCATGCTGTTAATGCTTCCACCTCTTTCTTCAGTTTCGCTCCAGCTAAACGCACTAGGCCATGAAAGGTGTTGGGGGGGGGGGAGAAGTGTTCGCCCAGCCTATTAACCAGCTACATGAGTAAGGGTGTTCCAGGAGGAATTTACAACTAATTATGTAATTTGTAAAAAGTCAGATTGGAGATATGGTCCACATTTAGCTGAGAATAGCCGCATGTTTGCCCCTTGCATGGCAGAAAGCTTCTCGAACAGTGAGAGGCGAGCTAAAGCTTTATGCCACATATTCCTGCTAGGTATTGCAGGTTGTCTCCAGTGCATGAGCAAGAGGCGTTTGGCTTCCAAAATGGAGGAGATGACCCAGTGCTGTAGAGATTTAGAAAGAAATTTGAGCTGCCTTGCATCTCCTAAGAGGACCAGGGAAGCAGACAGGGTAAGCTTGGTACCTAACACTTGCAACAAGTCTGCAGCTACCATGTCCCAGAATGATACCAGGGGGGAGCAGGACCAGAGTATGTAAGCAATATGAGCATCTGGCTGAGAACAACACCAGCAACGGCTATGGCCCAGTAGACCCCTCCTATGTAGCATTGCTGGGGTACGATACCAGAACAACAATATTTTTAATTGTATGAAATGGCTATTAGAATCTCTGTAAGAGTAATAGATGTTTTTACAGTAGGACAGCCATTGTTC
Organism: Neoceratodus forsteri; assembly: GCA_016271365.2. Classification (NCBI taxonomy): domain Eukaryota; kingdom Metazoa; phylum Chordata; order Ceratodontiformes; family Ceratodontidae; genus Neoceratodus; species Neoceratodus forsteri. Next base: position 740,717,706 of record CM028133.1, on the reverse strand, counting down.
CTGAGATATTGATACCCCCAGCAGTGATTCTCATTGCATTCTACATCTGTGCATGGGGTTAGGTCGTGAGTCTCTCCACATACCATAAAATCTACCCATAAGACCCTTTCAGGTGTCTCGCCAGCGGGGGTCAGCAAGCCATTGCCACACTGTACTATGTAGACTTTTAGCAAGCAAGGGTGTAATTGCACTGCGAATTTGTAGATATCGCCAAAAATCTTTGTTCGGTAGGCCATATTTTCCCTGTAGTTGTTCAAAGGAAAGCAGATGGCTCACCCCTTGTTTAACCAAGTCTTGGACTATTTGAATACCTTTTTGTTGCCATTGCATCCAGTTCACCCTCGCACCTTCAATCTGAATTGAATTATTATGCCATATTAGGGCCAGCTACATTGGGTGGAACCATTCTCATTTTGGCGTGTGGGATTTAATGCCTAAGAGTCTCCAGGCTTTGGCGGTGTAAGAGATTATAGAGTTGTGTGTCAGTTTTAGAGTGACCCACTAGAAGGTTATATAGTATAGCGGGGCTTGCTAAGGCTGCTTCCATTTGAACCCAGAGAGGGGTTGCCCTATTTTTTGCCATGAACCACCTAGTGGCGGGGCTGACATACATGATAAATGGTATCCATAAAACCTGGGTACATTCATCCCCCTCTAGTCCAATGCTCCCTTATTTTTTGCCTACTCCATCTTGGTGGTTTGTAGTCCCAGATAAAATTAAATGCTAACTTATCTAGGGATTGAAATAGTTTTTTAGATAAAGGTGTGGGTAAGTTGTTTAAAAGAAATAAGACCCACGGTAGAAACAACATCCGGATTGTAGTCACCATACCTGGAAGGGATAGTTTAATTTTTCACCACCTCTCTACTTCCACAGCCAGCTGAGTACACAATGGGGAAAAATTAGCCATTTCAAGGGCTGTCCATTTAAAAGGGATTTGAATTCCTAAATATTGGAAACTAAGGTCAGCCCACGACAGGTTAGTGTCCTGTATACACTCCTTTGTACAAAGGTAGTTTAGTGGTGCTATGATGGTCTTTTTTTGGTTAATCCTGAGACTGGAGATTGTGGCAAACTCTTTTAAAAGTAAAAGTACCTCCGGAATTGCTTGCTGAGGATTAATTAGAGTTAGTAAAAGGTCATCTGCATATGCCATAGCCACATAGTTGCCCCCCCCACGTTCAATGCCCTGTATCAATGGGTCTGAACAATAACCCGTATAAGTGGGTCCAAGGCAATCAGGAACAGGAGGGGAGAGAGTGGGCAACCCTGCCTAGTTCCTCTTTGCAATGAGAAGGGAGGAGAGATATCACCATTTGTGAGGATGCAGGCCATGGGTGATGCATACAAGGTGCATATCCATTGTTGAAAATATGGCCCAAAACCATACGCCTTTAAAGTTTCATGCAAGTATACCCACTCAATAGAATCAAAAGCCTTGGCAAAATCTATCACCATGGCTGCCATAGAGTGAGAAGACCTAGATGCAATCCACTTAAGGCCAAGTAATAGGCGTGTATTGTCTGCACCTGTTTTTCCCCTCATAAAGCCCATCTGTGCCAGATAAATAATGGAGGGAAGCACTGCACTCAGTCTAGTGGAAAGCACCTTAGCTAGAATCTTGGTATTTACTGGTGATAATGATATTGGTCTAAAATTCACGCAGTCTAAAGGATCGGATGACTTTTTAGGCAGGAGAATGATAAGGGCATCAATCATAGATGGTGGAAAAATAGTCTTATTACGTGAATCCTGAAGGGCTTGTTGAAGTGGGAGGAGTATATCTGAACCTAATGCCTGATATAATTCGACTGACATACCGTCAGGTCCAGGAGCTTTTCCACACACCATTTTTGCTAACGCTAGTCGTATTTCCTCACTGGATACCGGTGCTTCCAATTGCTCCAAGTGCTCAGATGATTGGGATGGGAGGTGTATTTGATGACAGAAACTCAATAGTTTCTGGCTCTTCTCCATAGGGTTAATTGTGGAATGGGATTTATACAAATATTCATAGAATAACCGCATGGTATGGTTCACCTCTTTGGGGGTAGAAGCTAATGATCCCGAGGAAGTACGGAGGGAATATATCCTCGTGGCAACCTGCTGCTTATGTAACCGATAAGCCAAAAGCTTTCCTGTTCTTTTCCCACTAGCCCAATACTCCTGTTTAGTTCGAAGGAGAAGCCACTCAGCATTTTGCTGTAAAATCACATTAATCTGGTATTTTAGATTAATGATTCTGCGATATAACTCTTTATCTACATTTGTTCTTGGGGCAGCCTTGAAGGATTGTTCCAACCTGGCCAATTCTACTTGCATGGATTTAAGCTTGGCTTTCCGTATCCTATCTTGATTTACTGAGAAGGCAATAATACGCCCCCTCAAAACCGCTTTAAAGGCATCCCAAACCATGCTTGGAGACACTCCACAATCTGAGTTTAATGAAAAATACTCTTTCGTAGCCATTGAAAGCATACATTTAAAATCTGGGTCCTTGAACAATAGTGGGTTGCATCGCCACTGGACTTTTTGGGTAGATTGCTTGGTAGGGAGATATGAGAGCCGTACTGGAGATTGGTCCAATATTATTATTGAACCTATCCCAGAATCAGAGATACTACCTCCAGCTAGGTCATTCACCAGCCAGAAATCTATACGACTATGGGTTTGGTGTGGTGTGGAAAAAAAGTATAGTCTCTAGCAGTAGAGTGCTCTCTACACCAGGCATCCACCAATGCCAATTCTTCTTGTAATTTGGTAAGGAGTGTCTCCCCTTAGGAGTGGCATGTGCAGTGGGTGTAGACTTATCTAAATATATGTCCTCCACTAGATTAAAATCACCTCCTAGCATGACGGGATGGGGGAGACCATCTGCTTGTAGTTCTGAGATTGCCTGTCTTACTGCTGGGAAGAAATCAGTGTGTTCCCCATCGGGGGCATATACTGTATATTACCCAAGATCATGGCTCCCTCCAGAGAAATTAGTCTTAAAACTATCCACCTGCCTTTGTTATCTTTCTTTACACCAGTGATCTTCCAGGCAGAGGTCCGTCGAAGCAGAATGGCTACCCCCTTGGATTTGGTAGGGGCAGAACTCACCACCAATTGTCCAACCCATGCTTTCTTCAGCCAATTATTAGCTCCGGGCAGGAGATGTGTTTCCTGGAGTAGGGCTACTTCTACCTTCAGGGACCTTAACTGCTGTAAAACCTTTGTTCCTTTAACAGGGTGGTTGAACCCCTTTACATTCCAAGATATCCATCTATAAGCCTGGGCTGTGTTCAACATCCTGTTCACCCTCAATGAAAGAGAAGAAAAATTACTTACTGCGAGTCCGGGGAGGAGGGAGCTCTGTAGCTGGAATCAGTGCCTTAATACTGTACCCTGCCCACAACAGCAATATCCAACCCTGAATTAGGATAGACAGAGGTGGAAGCATCACCAGGAACAGACAATACCTTGACCTTGGTTTCTTAATATACTACTGTGCTAAAAGAGAAAAGAAAAAACAGAGCTGTGTAAACAATTATAACGTATAACGATATTGCAATCAAATACCTTGTTAATACACAAAATAGTGTCCCAAAAACCAGGCACTAAAATGAATCCTATCTATGAGAGCGGAGATCACAGCAAAAGGGTAATCTTAACACCCTGCAACTATGCTGGCTCCAGTGCTCAGTACGAGGTCGAGTACTAGATGTGGTCACTCTATCCGAGTCAGCCTAAGCCAAGTGTGCATCCATGGTCAGTCACTCCGACTCCGTGGATGGAGGGGGAGATGGGTAGAAACACACAAAAAAAAAAGAAAAGAAAAAAAAGGGAGGGGGGATGGAGTATCTATATCACCCATCCACGATAAACAAGACCCCATTTAAAATATAAGGAGAACCAAGAAAGGAGTAGGGAAGTTGGGGACATCTACCTTCCGATTATTGCCATACCCTTGGAGCCATATTCTCTACACTTTAATGGGGAGAGAAAATTAGGAACAAATAACAACACCCTTAATAAACCACAATAACAGTAGGGCAGTCTCTCAACCTTAATTTGAGGGGGGGGTAGGACAGGGGGAGTATCCTGTCTTCCTGATTGTAGACAAGAGAGAGAGATGAGAGGAGGTACAAATACTAAGCAGATATCCCAAGATGCAATAATAAATCATGACCCCCTGAAGCCATCCACCTTTTCAAAGGGTTCAGGTATTCGAGCCTTCAGCCATCTCGGGCGGTCCCTGAGGGAGAGTCCCAGGATCTGGAGAAACCTTTGTGGGCTTTACACTTGATGGACCCTCTACCGCTTCTATTAGTGTGCTATCTGGAAAGTCCGCCCAGTCCCCCATAACCTCTGTCTCCATTTCTGAACTGAAAGAAGCTTCCACATTTCTGTTTTCTGCTGAACTGGGTGAGTCACCCCATGAGATTTTTGCAGGAGTGTCTTTACTTGGCGACTGCTGGGGTTCACTTCTTGCTTGGTGCCTAGATTTAGAGAAGGAAATGTCCAATCTTTGTGGCAGAGAGCTAGTCTGGGTCATTTGTGCGACATTTGATTTCTGCAGTTGCTTACTACCCCTTCTAGCAGGGGGATTGTCAACTGGTTGCACTGGTCCCATTGCTAACGTACCCCCAGGCATGTGTCTTCCAGCAGAAAGGTTCCTATCAGGAGATGTAGTCACATGAGGTTCCCAGAGCATTCTGGGTGTTGTAGTTGGGTAATGTAAACCAGGCCAGGACTGAGCTAGCAACCGTTCCAACTCTTCTGGGTGGTCCACAACCATTTCATGCCCACCTTTACTGACCCAGAGTCTGGTAAGGTTCTTGAATCTGAAACGAAAGTCATTCTGGTATAAAAACCTTTTAATAGGGCTGAATGCCCTTCTCTTTGCTGCCGTTTCTTGTGTAAAGTCTCTATAAATTTGTATTGGTGTTTCTTGTCAGTGCAACTCTCCTAGATTCCTCACCGCCCTTAGAATCCTCTCTTTAGCTGAGTAATGAAGCAGATACGCCACAATAGGTTGGGGATGTTCAGACTGTTTGTTATATCGGGCAGTCACTCTGTGGGCCCTTTCAACTTCAATGGGGTCCTGCCATCTCTCACCCAGTATTACAGGGATACTGTGATTTAGGAATTTCTCCATATCCTGACCCTCCACTCGCTCAGGCAAACCAATAATTCGCAAATTATTACAGCAATTCCTATTTTAGTGGTCTTCTGCCCTACTCCATAGTACTTTGAGGCACTCTTCATGTTGCCTCATCTTTTGCCAAATTTGCGACTGATGATCCTCGCAGGTTTCTGACTTTTGCTCCCGAATGTTGACCTTGTCCTGTAGTTGTTTAACCTCCGTAACTGTGTTTGAAAGCGATGAACTTAGCCCGTCCACCCTAGAAATTAAGGCCTCCAACAGGTGGGTAATATGGCGTAAGGATTCTTCTACAGCAGGAGGCTTGTCGGGGCATGAGGGTGTTGTATTTTATTCAATGATAGTAGCTGGAGAGCTTATCTTTACTGAATGTTTGCTAAATTAAAGTGGAGAAAAAAAACGGGTTGTCACCGATTGAATCTCTTTACTGCTTGTCTTCTCCACACTGCTCAGCTACCATCTCTGATCTTCACTGCAGTGTGTAGAATGGCTGGGGGTTGTAAATAGAGCCTACCTGGCCTCCCAGAAGTCTGCCAACTCCCAAACACACGGCACCCAAAGACACTACCGCTCTCCCCTAAATCCGCTTTAAACATACACCTTTCAGAAGGTACGCATGTCACCCGCTCATAGAGCTGTTTTCCTGGTCAGAACTCCTTGGAATCGTGGCGATTAAGCATGGATGAGCACATTTAGGGCAAGAGCTCTCTTTTTAGGCAGCAATCTTTTCAGAGGCCAAACCACGCCCCGGGATGGGCGTCTCTTAAATAAAATTTGCCTTGCCTTGCCACTCACAAAGCAAGCTGCAGGTCTGGTACAGTGAGTGTCAGTATGTAACTGCTTTTTGAGTGCCCAGTATGCCCACTCATGAAGCAAGCTGTAGGTTTATGAGTGGATTAAGTGTCACCATAAAGCTGCTATTATACTGTATATTTTTTTCTAAAATGTAAGGAAATTAATAAAAAAAAATACATTAAAACAGCAGTATTGATTAGTCACCACAGAGTTTTATTTCAGCAATAATGTTCTTATGGCAAAACTGTCAAGAGACCTGTTTTCATTTTCATTTTCTTTCATTCCTGATCTCAGATACAGTATTTTGAAGTTTTCAAAAGTTCCCACTCCTGTGCCATGCCTGTCAAAATAAAAACAACTTAAATATCTTGGTACTGTATAGAAATGTGATTTACCATCAGAAACATGAGGCAACACTATCCTAATACAGCCACAGTAGGAATCTAGTATTTATATTTAACAGGCAACCTTAACAGAAGAGATTTTTAAAAATTGCAAGTGGCAGTCATCTTTAATGACATGAGTCATCAATTAAAAAATTAGCTATAAAAGCCATTTTAAAAATATGTTAGAAGGAGTCATGTGATGGTGAGCTGAGGCATGGTTGTTCCTGACTTAGCTCCCTAAAGCATCAGCTTATTCTTAACTTTTTGCTATTATTGACTTGAATTTAGTGTTGTTTTTAGAAAATGGGCTTGAAAAATAAAGCATGCTGATTGGCTGAAAGCCATGGTCAGGCATGCAGTTATTTTTCAACAGTGCCCAGTGAAAAACAAGCATCAATTTGGGGTTCCCCATTATTTAGTGTACCATTAGGCACCCAAAATTTTCAAAGTGACCAGCCACCATTCTCATTCTCTCGCTTAGTGGCAAGTTGGCTGCCAGTCCAATCCCCCCCCAGTCAGTCTCAGTTTACTTTAATGAATGTTAAAAAAAAGGTAAATCTACTTAAACTCAGGAGCAAATATGATGATTTACTAAGAGAAAAAGCAGAATATGCTATTCTTAAAACTAAGGCTCACTACCTGGACCAAGGGGAGAAACCGGGAAGATTGTTAGCCCTTAGATTGAGGGAGACGGAGAGTTCAAGGTTAATCCCGGCACTGAACTCCCTTGACGGCTCCATTAAAACTTTGCCTAGAGAAATAGCCCTTATTTTTGAATCCTTTTATAGGGAGATTTATGGCAGAGGTACTTCTCAGTCGCCTCTCCCCATAGTAGAGCAGTTTTTGGATGGGGTTAAGCTCCCTTCCCTTCAAGTACACCATTGCGATATATTATCCTCCCCCATTACCTTAACTGAGGTAGAAGAAGCAATTAAAGCACTGCCTCTGGACAAGGCTCCAGGTCCCGACGGCTTCCCTCCCAATTTCTATAAAGTCTTTTACAAGGAGTTATCCCCTCTACTCCTGAAATTATATGATTACATGTTCTCCTCAGACCTCCTTGATCCCTTTCTGTTAGAGGCCACAATAATTTTAATTCCGAAGCCAGACAAACCTTTGTTAGACCCAGCCAGCTACTGCCCAATTTCACTATTAAATTATGATATCAAAATCCTAACCAAGATTCTCTCTCTTAGAATTAAACAGATCTGGCAACACCTGCTAAGCCCTGAACAGGTTGGTTTTATTCAAGGCAGATCTGCAGCAGATCATTTGTGAACCCTTTCCCACATCTTTCAAACTGCTCAAGATGTTCAGTCCCCTATGACACTAATTGCGCTAGACGCAGAAAAGGCCTTTGATAGTGTGAATTTGGACTTCTTGTGAGCCACTCTGAGGAGAATGGGCTTTCCTGATATCTTTATTCAGTGGGTTAAAATAGTTTACAAATCACCCTCAGCCAAGATCTACTGTAATGGGTCTTCTCATCTCGATTCCCCTTATGCTCTGGTACACGGCAAGGGTGCCCTTTGTCCCCCTACTTATTTAATTTGTATTTAGAACCCTTGATACTTAGCATTAAGGCCTCAACACAGGTTACAGGTTGTGTTATCTCTTAAATACCTTTGACTTTGTTGGTCTTCGCAGACGATATCTTACTGCACCTCACCAACCCAGAATCATCCTTAGCACAGGCTTTACAAATTATTGAACGATTTGCTCAAGTGTCCAACTATAGATTAAACTTATTTAAATCAGTTATTTTCCCACTAAACTCTTTCACCTTTCATGCTAGCTTTACCCAGTTTGGCATGAAGTGGTCCCCTGTTTCGCTTAAATATTTGGGCATACATCTGGCCCGCGAGACTGAAGTGGTCAAGAAGCTCAGCTTGGATGACTTGCTGATAAGGGTCCAGAGAGACCTTTGTAGATGGAAAAGCTTGCCGATATCCCTATGGGGACGTATCAACATTATCAAAATGAATGTACTACCCCGCATCTTCTACCCCTTGAACTTATTAAACATATGGCTCCCCAGATCATATTTTCAGCAGATACACTCTGCTCTATCCAGTTTTATCTGGAAAGGAAAACAACCTAGACAGGCCTTTCTCAAACTTAATGTACCTAGGGATAAAGGGGGCCTCCGTCTCCCTAACTTTTTACTATACTATTGGGCTAGCCAATTAGGCAAAATAGGGAGATGGTCAACTGCCCAATCCAACTTACCCCAACCAACATGGTTACAATTGGAGCTTAAACTTCTGGATCAATTTAATCTTCAACCTCCCCACATCTTCTACTACTCCTTCTCCACATTACCCAAATCCATACAAAATTCTGTTATAGGTCTCTCTATCAAAATTCTATCCCAATGTTGGAGTTTCTTCAACATACCATATACCAAGGATCTGGCACAGCCCTTCACATTAAATCCCAACATCAAAATAGGAGGCACCCCGCTGACCTCTGATTGGCTCCCACAAATTCGAGACTCATCAGTGGAGACCCTATATTCTCAGGGCTCTCTCTTACCCTCCGCAGATATCTTAACCACTTTAAATATTTCCCAGAAACACATTTTCAGGGTTTTCCAACTGAGACATCTAATAGTTAAGTTATTTGAGACTGTATCTATACCATCTAAAACAAGGTCCTTTCTGGAAAGGATTCAAGAATCCATAGCCAAATCCCATGGTATTGCCAGAATCTATGCCTTCCTACTGGACGTCATGTTTCCCAATGCCCTGGAGGGCTCTAAAATCTGGGCGCCTCTCATACCCGACTCTCCTCAACCCTGGAGTCTGATCTGGAAGGACACACACAGGTACCTTTCCCAGGACATTCACAGACTAACTCAGTACCATATTCTGAACAATCTGTACTACACACCAATCAAACTGGTTAAATTTGGTAAACTTAAATCATCCAACTGTACTCGGTGTGGAGTAACTGAAGGAACCTGATGCATATATTTTGGTATTGTGACAGGTGGCATCTCTATGGAATACAATACAAGTTAACCTAGACCCACTTCTTGGGTTAAAGATCTTTTACAAAGAAATATGTATACTAAGGATGTACTCTAACATCGAGGTTAGGAGCATAGGTACCATATGGCTTTAATCTCTATAGTAGTCAAAAACTGGTCCTTAGGCATTGGATGGATCAACATTCCATCACATATTTGGAATGGCTCAAGAAATGTCCCTCTGTTTTAATACAGAGGTTAATAGCCATTCCGAAATCACATGGCCTCTTTCAATCAGAAGTGGGGTAAACTTATACGCTTTTATACCTGAAGTAATCCCGTATAATGATGACCTCTGACAACCGCAGCCTAATCTGCCTCTCTTGGAACAATTCTGTTACTTGGGTATTTCTTCTCAATAGTCTTCTCATTTTCTGAATTTTTGTTATGGCACACCCTGGGTGGGGCGGGTGGGTAGGGGAGTTCGAGTTGGTTTGATATGGTTTTTTCTTAGTTTGTGAGTTCATAGACACCTTTCATCCTTTAGGGGACTGTTATCTCATCAGTTGTTTATTATTTTATCCAAGCATAGTATGTTATACAGTCTCTATTTCATGTACTGTTGGTTCTATATAATTCAATAAAGATGCTAAAGTTAAAAAAAAAAGGTAATAAACTGCCTACTTTTCATCTACAGTACACATTCAGACGCAGCAAACTGATCTAATCCGCCAGAGCAAATCACGGCTTCAGTCCTTCAAAAGCTAGCCAATGTAGTAATTATAACAAGCCAGTAACGCATCTCCATGACTGGGGAGTGGAAGTTAAGAGACTCTGCCACTGATCCTCATCCTATTCTCCCAATCGCTCAAACACTGAAGAAATAGCCCTGCTAAGTCTTTCTACACTCCCTCCTCAGTCAAAACTACATACACACATACAGAAATCTATTTATTGCTCTTTTCACAGGTTTAATTCCTTTTCTTGCTGCCACCACACTTGAAACTGCTGCCACCACACTTAAAACTGCTGCCACCACTCCTTGGGCTGAGTGTCCCAATCTTTGAAACCTGTTAAAAATAACCCAGTTCAACACTGCACATCAAACCCAAAAGTAAATAGAAAGATACCTGCTTTTAAGTCTCATTTTTTTTTGTTTTGTTTTTTTCTGCTACTACGCTTACCTCCTTGAATATAGGTCCTGTCCTTCGTCCCTCTGTAGCAACATATTACGGCTGCCCACCGGTGTCATACTCCTACCTGGAAGCTACAGATCATGGAAAAAATAAATGAAAAAAATGAAAGAATAGAAATAATAAATAAAGAAAAGTAAAACACAAGCCGTGAGAGAGAGAGAGTCTGTGTGTGTGTGTGTGTGTGTGTGTTTATGCGGTTGCCATGACAGCCAGCTTCACAACTACAGAGACTCCAGCAGGACAAAACTCCTTAGCTCAAAAAATAAAACACACTTCTAATGCAGGTGTAGGAATTATTTTATTACAAAGTAAATGAAACAGTTAAGAGTTTTACCATTTAAATATGAAAACTATTTTTTTTCAAAGCATATAATATAGTGGCCCATTTTCTAAGCACAATTATACCCTCCAGGGTGGGTGGTATTGGGTTATGCCAGACATTTCAGGGACTATAAGGCCCTACACCTGTAGCATCAGTCCTCATTATGCCCCTGGGCAGTCAGGTATAGCCCAATTCCTCCCACTCTGTTGGGTATTATTGCTTACTTAAACATTCCTGACAGCCCCAAGCAAGCTCTATGTTGTGGTTCTTTTTGAGGGCTGCAGTGGATGTAGCCCTACAGATCTCTTGCTATCAGAAAAGACAGTCAAATTCCTTCTGACCGAACAACATGTTGGAGTTGAAACACAGTTGCCTCAGCTTCTATGAAGCACACTCCACTCACTGTCTCCATAGGCAGTTGCACTGCACTTTTTTAACTGTCAGCTGTCATGGCAGAACACAGCACACTCTGCTGTGTCCAAGATGGCCACCAAACTGTATTTGTGCATGCACAACCTCTAGCACATGTGCAGTACAGAGAGGAGGCCATATTGGTCAAGGCGGAGTGTGGTGTGTTCCATCGTGACTGCCTATTTTGTTTAAAATAAATTATGTATATCCACCTCCCAACCCTCACTCTAAGCACCCACCACCCCTCCCAGAAACATAACAATGACACTGGGGGTGCCTAATCCCACAGTGTCATGATCTTGCTCCCTGTCACCTTTCATTTTTTTTTTTAGCACATATAAATTTTTTTATTCCCCCAGCTGACCCTCCCTTTCAGCACCCCCCCCCGAAACATAACAGTGGCACTGAGGGTGCTCAGTTCCCCAGTGTCATGATGGGAATCCTTGGTCCTGATTTTTTTTTGGACACCTGTAAAAAGAAAACTGTCCATTGATGTCTTTTGCAGTCATTTCTGACACCCCATATGACCCTCCCACTCAGCATCCACCACCCTCCCCAAGCCACAATTTACCCACTGGGGATCAGACACCGTAATTCTCTCTGGACCACAGTTACATCTTCACTCTTCAAAGCTGGACAGTGAACTAAAGAAACAGGTATGTGGTTCAATGTGTTTCAACAGGGTTTGGAACTTAGTGGCAGAACTTGGGCATTTTTTCATATTTCTGGCTCAAATTTTCAGCATGCCATTTCTGGGACCCTGCCTCATAAACAGTTGGACTGATGTTAGGTAAATCTGTCCCAAAAAGTGGTTTTGCGGTTTCTGTGCAAAATCACCTTTCAGGCAGGAGCTGAACATTTTCTCTGCCCTTGATTATGAGGTGGCTCATAAGAAGGCTATGTTGAAAATTTGGTGTAAAAACCTTAAAAAACAATAACGTTATGAGCTTACATTGAATTTTGTGAATGCAGGCTCATAATGTCAGTAATTTTCAAAATAGTTATACCACATTTACAGCATAGCCATATCTTCACAGCACCTCATGAATGTGATAGCTGTCATTTTTCAAAACCTGGCCAAAATGTTTCTTTACATCCCAGAAAGTGATTTTGTGGTCCCTGCATTAAATCACTTTTTGGACAGGGGTTGAAAATGTTCTCTGCCCTTATTCATGAGGCGGGGTCATAAGAAGGCTATGTTGAAAATTTTGTGTAAAAATATGAGGAAAAAAAAGATAATGAGGATATGCTGAATTTTGCAAATGCAGGCTCATAACTTTGGTAATATTTAACCCCAAATTTTCAGCATAGCCATTTCTTTACAGCACCTCATGAATGTGACAGCTGTCATTTTTCAACTCTTGCCCAAAATGTGTTTTTGCATCCTGAGAGTTGATTTCACAGTTCCTGTGCAAAATGACCTTTTGGCCAGAAGTTGAACATTTTCTCTCCGCTTCTTCATAAAGCAGAGTAATAACAAGGCTATGTTGAAAATTTGGTGTAAAAATATTAAAAAACAAATTTTCAATATTTCTACCCTAAATTCCTCAGCTGCAGCCCTTTCGGCTCTGGCCAGAATTTGTTTGTTTTGGCATGTCCGCGGACCAGCAAGCAATGGAAGTGGCAACCACACTAGTGACTCTCTCAAAACAGACCATTCCCTCGATGAGCCATATGGAGGATGACCTGTTACTTTCCTGTCTGGATCTTAAGACCATCACTACCACCATGGAGCAGTTCTTTCAAGAACTGGAAGACATTTTCGAATACTTTACAGGCCTTAGTGGCTGACTTTTGTCCGGTGGCACCTGCACTAGAAGCTTACTATTCGATTCATGGACACAGATGCTTGACTGAGCCCCCCCCCCATACTCATTCTTACCCTCATCCATCCCTGCTTTCTATTAATCCTCAACCCAGTCCTCCTAATTATCCTCTTTCTCCTGTCACTGTACACTAACCATATTTATTGCTTTATACCAGAGTTATGTTTATTAACCCTCCTTTTATTGCTTGAACACTATGAATCAAATGTTCCTTAACTGTACATTACTTTATAATGATGTTTCTTTCTATGAAATGTGTTACACGAACTATGTTAGCACTTTGTTTACTTATAATCAATGATGCCTTAGTATGTAATGTCTCCATGACTGTGTACATGCCTCAGGACCTCCTTTGTGAATGAGCTTGCTCAATGGAGTCTTCCTGCAATAAACATGAACTTGATCTTAAGTATAAACTACAGAAGCTCAAAGACCAGGTGGAAGATCAGACAGGCTGTAGTCAGCAAAACAACTTAATGATTGTTGGCCTTCTTGAATGGCTGGAGGGGCAAGACACAGTTACATTTGTTCAGCAGCTTAACATAAAAACATAGAAACATAGAAACATAGACTTTGATAGCAGATAAGGACCACTTAGCCCACCCAGTCTGCCCATTTCCCTACCTATTGGATAAGCTGCAGATCCTAGTTAACCAACAGCCTACTTCTTCCTACCCTCACTAGAATTGCCTTATGTCTATACCATGCACTCTTGAATTTTCCCACTGTTTTCGACCCCACTACCTCCTCAGGAAGGCCGTTCCATGCGTCCACCACCCTCTCTGTGAAAAAAATGCTTCCTCATGTTGCCCCCAAGCCATCCCTCCTCTATCTTCAACTTGTGCCCCCTTGTTCTTGCGCATCTCTTTTTCTGAAAGATGCTATCCACTTGGACTTTGTTGATTCCCTTGAGGGACTTGAAAGTTTCTATCATGTCTCCCCTCTCCCTCCTTTCCTCGAGGGTATATGTATTAAGCTTATTTAGTCTGTCTTCGTGGCTTCTGGTGAAGATCCTGCACCATTTTAATTGTCCTCTTCTGGACTGCCGCCATCCTGTCTATGCCCTTGTGCAGATGGAGTCTCCAGAACTGCATGCAGTACTTCACATGAGGTCTTACCAACTGTCTATATAGAGGGATGACAGCTTCCTGTTTTCTACTGGTGATGCCCCTCACTATGCATCCCAGTATCCATCAGTGCTCCTTACTGTTTTCTCACAATGCTTGCCTACCTTTAGATCATCTGATATGACTACTCCCAGGACTCTTTCCATTTGTGTTGTTAGTACCCCTCCACCCCATTGTGTACTCTTCCCCAGGGCTTTTGTTTCCCAGGTGCATTACTTTGGTCACCCAGTAAAAGAAATCTATTAGATTCATCTGACATGACCTTCCCTTTTTGAATCCATGCTGCTTTGGTTCCTGTGCCATGCAGGCCTCTAGGTACTTAACAGTTGTCTCTTTCAGAAGTGATTTCATCATTTTCCCTACCATTGAGGTCAAACTAACAGTTCTGTAGTTTTCTGCCTCTGCCGAGCTCCCACTTTTGTGAAGGGGAATCACATCCGCCCTCCTCCAGTCCTCAAGTACCATACCATCCTCCCATGATTTGTTAAAAAGGGTAGTCAGTGATGCCACTAGTTCTTCCCTTAGTTCTTTAAGAATTCTGGGGTGAATCCCATCAGGTCCCATTGCTTTGCCCACTTTCAGTTTCTGGAGTTATTTCAGGACACTCTCTTCTGTGAATAGACTGGTATCGACCCCCCTTTCCAGAGTGCATTTATTGTTTGGTTTAGGTACCTCCTCCTCCTCTTCTTTTGTGAATACTGAGCAGAAGTATTCATTCAGTATCCCTGCTTTTCACTATCACCACCTGCCCACACCCCTTCCCTTTATTAAGCCTCACTATCCCTCCCTTGGTCTTTCTTTGCTCCCTAATGTACCTATAAAAGGTTTTATTCCCCTTCTTAACTGAGTTGGCTATGTTTTCCTTGGTTTGGGCCTTTATAATTCTGACTGCTTTCCCCTCTTCCTTCTGCTTTAACTGGTACAGTTTTCTGTCCTGCTCCTTTTGTGTTTCTTTATACTTACTGAATGCTATCTATTTATTCTTAACCTTCCCCAGCACCTCTTTTGAGAATCATAGTGGTTTATCCTTCCTTTTGATTTGTTCATTTGCTTCACACAAAGGCTTGTTGCCTCTGTGATGGCAGTCTTGATTTTTCCCCATTGTTCATCCACCCCTCCTTCTTGCTCATCTGCTAGTGCTTTTCTGAGGCATGCTCCCATTTTGCCAAAGTCTGCCCTTCTAAAGTCCAATACCCTTGTTTTTGTATGGCTTGACTCTACAGCTGTGTTTATCGTGAACCACACTGTTTGGTAGTTGCTTGTTCCCAGATGACTATCCACTTCTAAATCTGAAATCCTGTCTCTGTCCATGTTTGAGATACCAGCTCTAAGATTGCTCCCTCCCGAGTGGGTTCCAACACTAGCTGTCTGAGGCACGCCCCCTGTTGTGCATCAAGAATGACCCTGCTCTTGGATGTGGGAGCAGCAAAGGTGCTCCAGTTAACATCAGCTACTTGCCAAGGTGATGGGGTCCTGTCCACAGAGCCTACACAATATTATTGAGAGAACCAACAGAGCACTTCAGCCTTAACCTAACCCAGGTGATAAAACCCATCCAATAATTTTCAGACTTCTTAACATCTTGAACAAAACACACATTCAGTCTAAACTCCAGGAGCTTAAAGAAGTGTGGTGGGAAGGCAGTCTGATTTTAATTTACAATGGTCTCAGCCCTTCTGTTAAGCTGAAATGACAGGAATATAGAGATATGAAAAATAAGTTACATGTAGCTGGGATTAAGTTCAGAATGGGTTACTGGCATGCCTTCAAGTTGCTACTTTGGTGGGGGATAAGCAAATTCTGTCTGTTTCTAAGGCTGCTATGGAGCTTCCAAAATATTTTCCTGACCTCTTCGCACCTATTTGAGTTCCACCTCACTGATGGTTTGCTTGCCTATGCCTGTGGAGGGTGTGCAGACACCTGCCATGCCTTCATTTTAAACTTTGTATTTACCACTGGATAACACTTTATTAGAAAGGGTTCCATGTAATAATGGGGACTGCCTGAAGGTGATCATCGTTATTGGCACTCTGACACCCTCGGTGTATGGAACAATGGTGCTGGGGACTTAGATTTTTATGCTTTCTGTGGTGGTTTCTACGCCCTCCCACACCTCCCCATACATGCGGGGCTTTTCCCCCCGCATCTCCCTACTAAAGGATTCTCAACTCCATAGGGTGCAAGTCGGGGGGCAAAAGCATGAAAAATAAAGGTTTGGGCTGGGCTCAATAAAATCGTACCAGTGCCGGACCTGAACCTGGTACCTTGCCCGCTCCAGCTGCAGGCCAACACCCATTGCCACGGTGCAGCTTGGTAACCCACCGCAGTGCCACCACCTACATCCCCTCTGACATCTTCCAGCCCACGCTTGCCATGCTTGCTCCTCCCCAAGCACATGTGTACATATAGCAACATCCTGTCACCCAATTCACCAACTCCCACATCCACTCACCTTACCCTCCCCATTGCCATTCGGGATTTCACCCTGAAGATGTCACCATTATGGACGGTGCCCTTCTCCATGCGTACATATCACAGGCTACCATTAGAAACATATTGCTGCTGTTTCCCATTGCCTTTATATATTACTCTTATTTAGTCTGACTGGAAGTTGGTGTCTCCAGTGTTGAGGCCTACCGTCGCTGCAGTGTTAGCCTGACATGTGAGCATTCCACTGGAGTCCAGGTGTTACTTTATGGATTTGCTTCTGTTTGTCTAGAATGCTGAGCTATTCAACTATTTCTGTTGTGGACTGTTCTGAGGTGCTGTTCTTGTGCCTGAGTGACTACCAGGTGATACAGGCATTGTGTGCTTCATGGACTATAGCAGGGGTCTTCAACCTTTTCAGGTCCGGGAGCTACATGTCCACCTGCCATGACAGATCTGATCACCAGAGAGCCTTATGAGAGCATGCACAGTAGATGTCTTTTGTAATGCTTAATTTTACCTAAAATTATCTCCAAGTGTATTTGAGTAAAACAAATGTTACTTAATTGGAGCACTACTCAAAGCAAACCACTAAAAAGTCTAACTTATTAATTGTTTTCAACAACAGTGATGCATTTATCATCCTATGTAAATGTGCAACCATTTCAACTTGCAGGATATGCCAATTTACAAAGCACAGTTGTACCACCAGTTTGCTCAGAGAGGCCTAAGCTTCTGGCTGACTTAGTATGGACTATCATGCTATAGTAGGAGCACAGTCTGTCAGACATTAACAAGTTTATCCATGGTTAGCTTCTCATTTTCCAAACCCTCTCCTAGAAAACTGATAAAGTTTTAACTATGATCCTGTTACCGAAGGGTAACTAGTTAGCAACTCATCCTTATTTCCTTTAGCATTCAAACAGTAGAATGGACTACAAGTGCCAGCTGTGCTGTATAGTATATTTGTTAAATATAGGTTCATCAAGCACAAGAGAGACATAGTAAGTTAACCTCATATCACAAACATGGATAATAATCCATATTCCACAAAATGTTCTTTGCATGGTCTTTCATGGTCTTGTGTTCAAGAAAAGCCTGTGCCAAATCTAGCATACAGTACAATTCTGCTCTGTTCCCTGAGATCTGCAGACAAGTGTAGGCCCATTTTGAAAACTGCATCCTTTGTAACCTCTCCATTTACAAAACTGTTGCCTGTACAAAGCAACTGCAGGGCTCTGTGGAAGTTGGACAGATGCATGCCATGAAGTCTAATCAATCTTCTCTTGGGCCAGTTTATTTTTAAGTATAGAAAAGTGTTTCTTGCATGCCTCGCTTTCATATTTTCTGGCATTTGTAGAATGTTTTATTTTGACATGTCCTTGCAGTTTAAGTTCTTATTTCTTGTAAAGACTTTCCCTGTATTTCTCATGGAACATATGCCCATCTCTGTTGATGAAACCAAAATCACTCAAGTCATCAAGAAAGACCATGTATTATTTATCTCTTTTTTACTGGATGTGACATTTTTATCATAAGCTGTATAGCAGAGTCACTGGTACCAGTGCCATATTAAGAAAGCAGAAAAAATGTAAAAAATAAATTAAACAAAAATGCTGTTTATTGTGGTTTTGTGATCCATGTCTTGACTCAGTCCTCCTTCCACCTTGACAATCTACTACCTCACCCAAGGAACCACTGTCTTCCTCACATTCCAACCAATGAACATTATCCTGAAGTAACTTTGGTTGTTCCCCTCCACCTCGCTACTCACACTCATTGAAACAACTGATGTGGGGCTAGATCCCAGATGATGTGGGATAACCCATTAAAGCATATAGAATGTTCAGCATTTGTTATGAGGCAAGGAAGAATAATAAAAGAATTGGTGGGACAATCCTGTATGGTAGAAGGTAAGACGTCATCTTGCTGGTCAATCCAATTACATTCTCCTACCTTTGTCTCAACTCTCTCCCTCCCACTTGGGGCAAAATGTCTTAGACAAGTGTGGATGGGCATGGCCATCCACAAGCCTTGCCTGCTTATATAAACACACCTAACTTGAAGTCTAGTACCTCTGCATCAAATTAAAGGCATCACAAACCCTGCTGATACTTGACAACATGTCTAGCACTGCACAACCCTAACAATATAATCCCTCCCCTTGGGCTACTAGGGAAGCACATGTGTAGAGTCAGGACAGAAGGCATCCAAACTGGATTCTTATTGATATTACTACTTAAAAATAGCCTCCCTTATTTAACTATTCTTGATTACCTCTAACTGCCCCAGCATCACGCATATCAGTGTGTAAGTGATGTTCATATATGTGACCTTTAAAAGGTGGCCCTACATAGATAAATTGCTAAAAAGCCTACTTTCAGTGTCCCAGATCCTTTTATTATGGAGCACAGTAGCAGTGATGCTGCGAACCATAAATGCTGGACCTTTGAGGGGTAAGGAGCTACTGAGCCATATAAACACAACAAACAGCCACATGTGGTTTCTGAGCCTCACATTGCAGACCTTTGGACTATAGGCTCCATTTACATGGTTTTGCTTCATGGAGAATTGTTGTGACTCAATTCATGGCTGGCTACATGGAGCTCTTTTTAGCAACTTGGCAACTGTTTGACTCTGCTATATGTACTGTTACATGACGTCCCTGCACCCTAATTGATACCCTCATGGTACACCATGGACAGCTACCATTTATGTATATGTTATACTAACATATAGGGCTAAGGACATCTACCGTACAAGAGCAGATGTCAGGATATGTATGCACATGATTGCAATAATCTTTACTGTCTAATATACACATGTATTTCTTGCTTATAAGATGTTAGGACACTTGTGCCCTTGTAGTATTATGATATATGAGTTGGCATTGTCATCTTCTGATGATCTGTATTATTACACAGCCAAGTACATAAACTGTACTTTCTTTGTTTCCACAAAGAGATGGCTATAACAAAATTGTATAATGTTATCTAAGACTGTGGAGCCACCTCTAACTTAGCCAATAGGGCTCATCTCTGTAACTAGAAATGTTTATATTTTACAGTAGCTATGGTAACTATCTTAGGTATATAATGTAAGACATTATGTCCTCTACCTCAGAGACCTGGAGACACAGAGATTCCTTGAGGTATAGGGAATGCATAGCATTGGCCCCCAGTTCCTATGGTGAGAACTGCTTAGGGCAACTGTGATTTTCCTTTTGGTAGTAATAAACAAGATGTATTACTCTTATGCAACAAATTTGTGATTTCTTGCATTCCCATTATTGCCAAGAACCGGAGAGTGAAGGTTTAGATCTCCTGACAATTGGTGACTGCGTGCAGGCAATATTTGGTGTTTGCAAAGTTTTCACTTGTTGCTAATACTTTCCCTTCCTAACAGGGACAGAAGGTATACACACCTGCATCACCTGTTCCATTTTTCACCCACTTTGTAACTACTTGTAAAGTCTGGCTGCTTACTGAATGCACAGTAGCCCACCTGTGAATTAGTGCACCTGTTGTGGATCGATTACACAGCACAGAGCCTTTCACAGTGTGATTTTACATCCCATCCCACTAAATGGCCACCGCATCGAATATCTGTGCAGACTTGAGACTCAATGTGTCAAACTTCCTTGCCTCTCATGGAGGATGGTCTGACATCATGCTGGATGCAAGTCAATCTGATAACCCTATGCTTGGGATTTCAACCCAGTACTCAGAGATGAGGCAAACAGCCAGAAATCGTGAAGCTAAAGGGCTGTTGGTCGCAGCTCTCTACGCTGCTCTGGAAGCCTCTGAAAGTGAGGTTTTGAACCCTTGATCTGCGAGTCTTATCTCACAAGCAGGAGATGGGGCTGCAGGAAACTGAATGTTTGAAAGGAGAGCAGGATTTGGAGTCTGTGCTCTAAACTCTGCAAAATGAAAAGGATTTGCTTTTGCATCATTCTGCTCAGGATAATGTGCAGGAACTTTCTATGTTGAAGCAGGACTGTGAAAGTTTGAGACAGGATAAGAGGCAGGCATTGCAAATGAATGATATATTAAGAAGAACTAATTATCAGATTCGTGATGAGTTGAGAGAGCTCCAGGATGAGATAAACCAGGTATGTAATGATTTAGGTGTAGCTACTAGAGACAATCGAAAATTGAGTGCCGTGTATAGAGTGTTACAGAAGCAGTTACAGGATGATGTGGATCAGAATGTTGCAAAAGTTAGTCATTAAGACTGTGAATGTAAAATGGCGAAACTGCACCATAAGCGAGACATACTGGCTGGTCACGTCAAGGCAATGTGTGGTGTTTCCTCCATCCTGACAATGTCCTCTGAGGAGGAGGAGTCAGATGATGACATTTTTCAGTACAACGCCCAGTCGCGCCCCTACTATGGCCCAGTCACCCCACCCCACCATCCACACCATGGCGGACCTCGGTCACATGACAGCACATCCCTACATCATCAATGGCATGACACCTATCATGGGTGGTGCCAACATGGTGACCCCCATGATGGGGGGGAGCAGTCCCAGGCCAAGTCCAAATGGCATCACTGATCACCGTTATTTCTGTGGATGATCGGAAAGAGATAGAACAAATGATTGATAATGCCTTAGGCACTGTGACCGTTCTTGAGAGAAGCAAGTGGACCCTCTGAATGCAGATCAAACAGCTGCTGCAGGAGAGTGCTACTAGGGAAAAGATGGTCCAGACTGTGGCTGAAGCTGTGGCTCAGGCAGCCCTGCAGGGAACCTGAGACAATCCACCTTTGAACAATCATCCTAGTAATCCCCTACAAATGGCCCATTCTGTTCAGCAGATAACTGACAGCATGGGTCTGATGAGCCCCTCCAACAACCTCAGTTGCCACTTGGAAAAGGTGCATTCCAAATGTGAGATGCTTAGTCTTGCTGCAGACTACCAAGTCCAGATCTTATGCCAGACCATCAATCCTGGCCTATGGATGAAACTCCCCAATGCTATCCAGTAGGATAGCCACACCACCTTTGACAATGTTGCAGCAGAACTCATTACTGCACATAACCCAGGTGTGGTAGGAGTGATGCTCACTTACCCTGTGGAACAGAATGTGAAGTAAATTCCAGCAACCTTCCACTACAGGCTTTGGATGGCCTACCGAGCAAGAAAGAATCTTGCAGAAGAGGCCACGGAAGTGGACCTTATTGCATATAAAATTTTGTTCCTTTGGAACATGATCAAAGCCACTGTTTTTCGGTTTTTACTGGAAAATCCGGTAAAATTCCAGAATTAGGGTTGCCTGAAAACTGGAAAAAACGAAGATTTCATGGAATCTGGCATTTTCTATCAGATCAGTAAATCTAAAAAAAGGGTGTTTTTCTTTTAATTCCTTCCTGTACTATTTTCAGTTTGCTTTATTTAATGCTCTGTGTATTAAGCCTTCTTTAATTCTGATTATTTATGCACATACTAAAAGAATGATAACAGAATCCCGGTAAAATCCGGAAATTAGAGTAGCAATCATCGGTGAAATTCCGGAATCTTAAGTCTTGAAAATGGAATTTAATTGTTTTAATCACCGTAAATCAGTGGCCTTGAACATGATCCCTGCAGTGTGAGAGAGAAGGTAGAGCCAACCACCTATCCTACCACGGATAAGTTTTCTGAAATTCTTCGGAAAACAGAGAGTTTATCAGCTCTATATCCATGATTCACGCTCTGGCTCCAAGAAGGTAGCTGCCATGGAAACCATTTCGGAGGCCACAATGCACTATACAGTGGAGGCGCAGGCCCAAAAGAAGCAACCCCTCCCTACAGACAACCAACAACCTCAGCAGGCCCAACAAAAATCCTGGGACAGGAACTGGAACTACCACAAAAACAAGAAACACCAGAAAAATAATAAGGATAAACAACAGAGACCAGGCCCTTCATGTAGGGAAATAGCTGATGAGAACTGAAGCCTCCGAGACCTTCTCGGGAAAGTGCACTTCATAGTGGATGCTGTTCCAGTTCAGGCCCTTGCTGCAGTACAACTGGGAGGGCAGGCCTCAGCAGTCCATGGGGATACCAGAAACCCAGGCTCTCAGGCCCCTACAGGCATGAACCTGGAAACGGCTCCCTATAGAGCATCAGTACAGCATGATGAAACAGTTCACAGGAAACAGGCCCAAATGCTCTTTCAAGAGCTTCCCCATGCCTCTACTAGTACAGATTGACAATTACAGGCCCCCGTCTGTATTGTAAACAAGCTAATCTTTGATACAAATGGAAGGCCCTTTACAGAGGACAAGGTCGGGGGCTTCCTACTTACAGTATTTCTGGATATAGGTATGGCAGTGTCTGTATTGCATGATGACAACCCAGCCACATCACCTTGGTCCACCAGACGGAAGACCAATATGTCTGGCATAGACAGAACTAAGCTACCTGCGTACTGCTCCCTGACACTACCTGTGACACTGGGACACCTGGATGCACCTAATACCTTCCAGCTTATGGTATTACATGATCACCCTAGTATTATCGGAATTGACTTCTTGGCACCACACGGCTATGTGGTAGACCTGGCCAACATGTTGCTGATACAAATCCAGGGACAGTACCACACTGTCATGTTTCCTAACTCACATATGGTTGTAACAATTGCTACAAATGACAAAGAATATGACATCATAGATTTGTTCAAAAACCACAAGTTTTTCCCAAAGCTCCTTCCCATCCTACAAAGGCATCTGGAGGCATTTGCCACCAACAAGCATGATTGTAGCAAGATGCATACTGTCATTGAGGTGACTGGCCCAGCCCATGAGAGGCAAAGGCAATACCCCTTTCCATCCGAGGCCTTGCCCTCTCTTTGAGAAACAATCAAATCACTTCTCAAGCAAGGTGCAATCAGGACATATGTTTCCACTGCAAATTTCCCAGAGTGGCTTGTGAAAAAACCCACAGGCGCATGGATGGAGACTTGCAAGTGACTACAGGAGACTAAACCAGGTCACCCATAGTTGTGCCCCAATGGTGTCATCAGCACTGGATGTGCTATGACTACTGACCTCTGACCAACAATGGTTAAGTGCCCTGGATATTTCCAGTTGTTCAGGTCATTGCCATTGGCCCACAAGAGTCAATATAAGTTTGCCTTCACTTTTGAAGGTAGGCAGTACATGTAGACCTGCTTACCACATGGGTTCCATAACAGCCCCTCCCTATTCCATCTGCACATGATGGATGATCTTGAGGGTTTCTCAACACCCCAGTGCCTCTTGCAGTATGTGGATGGCCTGTTGCTGGCAACAGCCATACAAGAACAACATCTGGATCTCTTGGATGAATTGCTGACCCTCATTCAGAGGGCAGGCCTCAAATGTAACCCAGCGAAAGCACAACTTTGCCAGAAAGAGATACTCTTTCTTTGCCTGAGGATAACAGAAAAAGGCAGAAGCCCTACCTGGAAGATGATACAGGGATTAAAGGACTTGCCACTCCCCACCAGTGTGGCCACCCTTAGAAGATTTCTAGGTATGGTAAATTATTCCAGAGATTTCATTTGTGATTTTGCTCTGAAGGCCATCCCTCTGTATGAACTACTGAAAAAGGATGTTCCCTGGACTTGGGGCTCCATACATGCCCTAGCTGTGATGTCACTAAAACAGGCTCTGGCCTCAGATCCAGCCTTGGGTAACCCCAATCCAGCCCTGCCATTCCATCTGGAATCTGTCACCTCTGACACTGCAATGTCTGCAGTGTTGGCCCAGAAGGTCCATGGCACCCTGAGCCCCATTGCATATGCATCACAGCTCTTGAACCCAGTGGAACAGAAGTACAGCCTTTGTGAAATTAACCTTCTAGCTACTTATTGACCTGTCAAGCACTTTTTGTGTATCATTGGGTAGTCCCCTCTTATCATCAGTACAAACCACACCCCTACAACCTTCCTACTCTCAGACAGAGTAAAGGATGAATCAGTCTCTAATACCAGACTGACACACTGGTCCCTCCTCCTCCAGGATAGGGACATCAAGGTTCATCTAACCAAAATGCAGTCCATGCTGGTGCATGGCCTCCTTTTCCAAGAAGAACCACATGATTGTACACTGCAGCCACCTGATCTACCAGATCTGGCCCTTTCCTTCCTGCTACACCACAACTACTTGAGAACACCTCAATGTGTCTCATTTTCACGGATGGATCAGTCTCCTATTTTCAGGGAGAACAGATAGCAGGAATCTGTATATTTGTGGTTTACCCTTTTGGTAACACTGTTAAGATTTCCAAACATTGCAGTGTAGCATCATCACAGTATGTGGAAATGGCAGTGGTGGCCTGTACCCTCGAGTTCATCCAGCATGGAACTGGGGATACCATCATTTTACAGACTCTAACTGCATCTGTTTTTTTCTTACAAAATTTCTCCCTTTCTGGCAGAAGAACTCCTTTACGTCTTCTGACGGCACCACCAGTGAAACACAAGGAACTGGTAATATACATTCATTCACTGGCACAGAAATTTGCACACAAACTCTACATACACAAGGTTAAGGCCCACTCCATACATGACCCCTATCTGCCTTCGATGAGACAGCTGACACCTTGCTAAGGAAGGTGCCTGAGGTGGGAACATCTGGATGATGGACCATCCAGAAGCCAGAGTGGCTTGGATTTGTCAGAGGCCCAGCATGCTGATTCTGAACTCAAGGATATGTTTAGATTTATGGATTAAGGCACCAAGAAGAATTTACTTGCCCATAACCCATACTGAAGGCATGAAGGTAAGTTACATTTGTCCCCAGATGACAAGCTAATTTGGTATCGACTGGATGACACCACCACAAAATTGTGGGTGGTTCCTCATCATCTTAGGCTTGAATGATTGGACCAGGTGCATGACACCCCCACTGGTGGACACCAAGGAGTAGAAAACACACTCCAGAGGCTAACGACCACAGAATGGTGGCATGGTATCACCAAGGATGTCGAACAGTACATAGATAACTGTCTTGTTTGTGTGCAAAACAACCTCATCCCTACCAAAAGAAATACCAAATTATTACCACAAAGGCATTCTGGCCCTTGTCATGCTTTACAGATCGATTTTATTGGTTCCCTCACCAATACCAGTAAGAACAATAAATACGCCATTGTGGTCACTAATCTTTTCTCTAAGTGGGTTGAGGCTTTCCCCACCAAGACATGCACTGCAAAAGCCACTGCCAAAATCCTGGTGGAACAGATGTTCTCTAGGTGGGTCCTATCTCTTGAGGTGGACTCCGACAAAGGAACCAGTTTTACAGGTGAGTTGATGAAGGAAGCCCTTGAACTCCTTGGAATTCACCAGAAGTTCCACATACTGTACCACCCACAATCTTTAGGTCAAGTAGAGAGGGCCAACAGATGGATTAAGCAAATGCTTTCCAAATTTATTGAGGACAATCCCAAGGATTGGGATTCCCTACTGCCTTTACTCCTTGTGGCAATTAGGGGCACACCCTCAGCTACCACTCAGCTGACACCCTTTGAGGTGGTGACTGGCAGAAGTATGAGATTACCTGAACACCTGTTGTTTGATCTGCACACTCCCACCACAGGGTATGTCTCTGTGGATAGATATGTGGAAAAGTTGAGAAAAGACCAAATGCACACTCATTTGTATGCTGCAAACTGCATGGGCAAAGCCCGGCAACAGTCCAAAATTCAGTTTGACAAACACGCACAAGAAGTGTATTGCCAAGTTGGAGATCAGGTAATGGTTCTCCTTTTTGTGCATCGAACACACTCTTTCTCCAACAAGTGGGAAGGACCCTACCCAATTGTCAACAAGCTCAGTCCAGCAGTCTATCAAATTAGACTCATGCAAAACAACAAACTGCCTAATAGTTACATGCAAACCAGTTGAAACTATATAAAGGAATATAATTACTTTTCCTAACCCCATTAGGTGGAATAGTACTAACCTTGCTAAGGTTTGATTTTCCCTTTCAGATACACTGACAAGATGGCTATCTTGTTCCATTTTCTTCTCATCTCAGGCATAATCCTCTGCATCCAAGGCACTGTAATGCACATCCTTCCTCATCTTGATCCACCTGCAACTACCCCAGAGGGAGTCTACATCAATATTCCCAACAATTTGATTACAGTTAAGGAAGGTTCAGATGCCTACCTCACTGCCTCGGTTGTTGCTCCTGAAAAAGCTACCCTACAAATTGACTGACAAACCAAGTCTCAAGGACAAATATTTCCTGTGGCCAAACTCTCCAGAGGAACTCTCCATGGATGGCCCAATGCAAAAATATCCCCAAATGATACCTTGTCCTTGCACCAAACCTCTCTTAGACATTCAGGTTTATATAATATTACTGCCTTAATTGATCCTTCTTATTGTAATACACTTACTATAGATTCTGCCAGGAAATGTGCCATACGCAACATGGCCTCAGCTACAATGTATTTATCTGCCTTACTCCCCACTGAGAAAGAACTTTTGGAATGTCCAAAACAACATCCTGGCCCTCGTAGTGGTCTCACAGCCACTGCTTTACCTGGAACACTTATTCACAATTTACAATATATGCATATACCTGTGTTGTTTAACTTGACTTACTGGAATATGAAAGAATTTGGTATGTGTCACACTACTAACACATTGTTATTTTATAGTACTTTGTTACCTGATAGCTTAGCTGCTTTTCATATTCGCAATCAAGACCCTATTGCCGGGGTACACACCACTGAGCAAAGAGGCAATTTTAGGAGAAAACCTAGTTCTCAGAAAGATGATTGACAAAGTCATAAAAGAAACACACATGACACGTCAGATGTCCCCGGTGCTACCGGCACCCTTACTGGTCTCTTTGGTACTAGAATGTCTATCTGGAATAAAGCAGACATTGCTACTATCAAAGCACATTCACAAAAAATTGAAGTTGGTATGTTCAATGACATTATACCCCCATTACTGCATGGTGTGGATGGCCTTAGTCAGGAAGAAAGATACACTGTATATAATATGCACAACATTGCTAAGGCATTTTCAGATTCTAAAGAAACGATTAACGCCCTTATTGCACATAACAATAAGGAGGCAGATAAGCAATACATTGCCCGCGAAATGCTATGCTCTGCCTACGGGTCATACATTGTCACTACCATCAACAATCTCTTCGGCGATCTTGAATCCAGAAGAATCCCTGATATCATACATGATAGACGTATCTCTAAATGGTACTGCCCTCACTGCAAATCCCCTAACTGTTTTGCCACCTGTATGTTACAATCTGTTTCTATTACTATTTCTACTGCTTGAAATTTGGGATTTATGATGAGGCATCCTAATACTGGTACTTGCCTTACTTCTAAGAAATGTTCCATTAAGGATGCTATGTTTCTGTCTTTTACTGTTTCTTTACCAAATTTTGATCCCAATACAGCTATATTCGATAAACTAGCATCCATACACTTCATTAAGCACCCTGATGAAGATATCTACAGAGAACGCCTCGACTTGCCACCTCTTCTGGTTTTCCATCCTCTTCTGGACACATGAGTCTCACTGCACACAGACTGTTGTGCTAAGAAAGGTCATATTTATTTGTGCCGATGTTATGTATTTGATGTTAAACCTGTACGTGGATATTCCCCAGACAGTATTGATTGGTCCTTTTCCATGGATGATGACATCACCACCAATGACACCAAACACCAGGACTCAACATCTGCTCCAGACACTTCTCAATTGTACCACTCTTACTGGAAGGAGGTTCATTGGCTGTCAACCCGGATTTCCAACCAGACTTACAATTGCCCAGTACAACTACAAAAATGGAGACTACCTACTGTGAAAATGCAATATAATTTGGATGGTGAATTTTGTGTGGTAACTAATTTTAAGCAATTTACATATGGAGAAGAGTTATGTGTCATTACTGAACTAAACTTTAGTTTTGTCCCTCACCAGACAACTAATATTGGGCACACAGTTATCACACCTGTTCCCCTTGTGGAACCAGATATCATTGATGGTGACCCTGATTATCTTCTTATTCTTTCAGAATATTTACCTTACTTTAATGTACATATTGATCCTCTGACTTTAGCGCTGAAGTCACTTTTAGACAGGAAAGATACACACATACACATCAGCAATAATATGACCAAAGCAAATGAAGCAACATATGATCTTATTAATGATGGTGATTTTAATAGTGCACCTACTAATACTTGGTTAGAAATTACCCTTAAAGGTTTTGTTATTATACAAGCATTTTTGATATTTTTCCTTATCATTATGCTTTGTTGCCTCCGGCACGTACTCCGCCAACACCGTGAGCAGCTGGAGTTCCTTTAGAAGGCTTGTATGCCAGGTCTGTAAACAACACCTGTTCTCTCTCCACTTCCCTAGTTTTGTCTTTCCCCTTCTGAGGCAACAAGGGAGGGAATGTCACACGAGGTCCCTGCACCCTAATTGATACCCTAGAGGTACTCCACGCACAGCTAGCATTTATGTATATGTTATACTAACATATAGGGCTAAGGACATCTATCGTACAAGAGTAGATGTCAGGATATGTATGCACATGATTGCAATATGAGTTACTTTATAATATACACATGTATTTCTTGCTTTTAAGATGTTAGAACACTTGTGTCCTTGTAGTATTATGATATATGAGTTGGTATTGCCATCTTCTGATGATTTGTATTATTACACGGCCATGTATGCAAACTGTACTTTCTTTGTTTCCACAAAGTGATGACTATAACAAAATGGTATAATGTTATCTAGGACTGTGATCCACCTCTAATTTAGCCAATAGGGCTCATCTCTGTGACTAGAAATGTTTCTATCTTACAGTAGCTATGGTAACTATCTTAGGTATATAATGTAAGACATTATGTCTTCTACCTCAGAGACCTAGAGACATGGAGATTCCTTGAGGTATAGGGAATGCATAGCATTGGCTCCCAGTTCCTATGGTAAGAACTGCTTAGGGCAACTGTGATTTTCCTTTTGGTAGTAATAAACAAGATATATTACTCTTATGCAACATATTTGTGATTTATTGCATTCCCATTATTGCCAAGAACTTGAGACTGAGGGTTTAGACCTCCTGACACCTACATTACCTGCTGTACTTACTTGATTAATTTTTCTATTGGCAGATATTTATCTGTTTATAATGTGTCCTTCATGTTACACTTTTACTACTTTTCTCTGCAGTTATTGGAGTTGGGGTGAGGGTGATTGGATTAAACATTGACTTGTTTCATTCTGATTAGATTGGTAACCCATTATTTATGCCAGGGGAATTAACCCTACTTTATATGTTTTGTTCCTTCTTCATGGTGCATTGCTATAGGGGAGGCCATCAGTTATATTTCCCCTACCCTTCTTATGCGATTTGTTTATGGACTTTATTAAATATTTGGCTCACACCATAATATTAGATGCTGGTGAGCTTCAGGAGCATCTCTATCAGACCCAGAGAGGCCCTACCAAGAGGAGAGAGGTCCAGGATCGGGGGTTGGTTATAACTGTGGATTAATGTCTTTTTGGGTTTTGGTTGTTCCATTTATTTTCTCACATTTTACTCTTTGGGATGTTAGTGTCTGTGTTAGTTCAGGTGGTGGGGGTCTACTGCCTTTGGGGGTGAGGGGTAAGTGAGGACAATTTGAGGACATACTCATCAATTTTTATGCAAAATATTGTGATGTGTTGGAGAGGATACATCAATTTACATTTTTCTTAATCTGGTATGCGTATTGGTATTAAACATGCTTCTTGGAATGTCAATGGGGTGCATTCCAAAACCAAAAGATATCAAATTATTAGGCACCTTATGAAAGTACTGTAAGTGTACATATTTCTTTTCTCTAAGAAACTCTTTTACTACCCTCTGATGGTGCACTTTTATGGAAAGAGAATATTGGCCTAGTGTTTGGGGCAGGGGATGAGACCAGAACTAGAGGAGTTGCTATTCTGATTATGAGGTGTTTAAGGTTTAGCCATTCCCAACCCATGGTAGACCCAGAAGGGAGATTTATATTAATTGTGGGTTCCCTTGATAATTTTGGAGGTTTTATTGGGTTGCATATACGGCTCCAATTCTAACTCTCCCCAATATTTTACAAAATTAGCTTCATTTTATCCCCTTTCCTTACTCTCCCCTTTATCCTGGGAGGATACTGGAATTTAACTTTCACTTGTGACTTAGTTCGCACTGGTCAGCCTAAAGTGGGATCATCTCCAGCACATCAATCTCTACATGATATGTTTAACACCCTGGGTTTGTGTGGTCCGTTGAGGTTATGGAACTCTTCTTCTAAATAGTATGCCCTTTTTTCACCTATTCACAAATCCTCTTGAAGAATACATTATATTCTAATTAGTCAATCATTTTTATATGGGTTACACGCTTGTGACATCTCACCTAGGGTATTGTCAGATCATTCATTAGTTTGGCTCCAACATTCCTTCACTGCCACAATAGATAAATACACCCTGTGGAAGCTAAATAATCAGTTACTTAAAGACTCCTTTGTGGTGTCCCAAATTAAAGATACAGTATTTTAAAGACATTTTAAGATACAAACTGGGACTTGCCTATGAATAGAGACATGGAACGGGCTGCTGGCAAATGTGTATTGCAAGGGAAATTCATTACATTAGCAACTAAATAAGTCAGGAATCACAACGGAAAATGTTCCTTTTTATTGCAGGATATTCAAATGTTGGGACATCAGATGAATCCCTCATCCTCATATGATATTAGGGTTGAACTCTCCTTACTTTTGGAACAGTACACAGAAGTAATGCAGGAAAAGGCAGAACATGCTATCTTTAAAACCCATTCCAAGTATGTTGACCAGGGAGAGAAAGCTGGAAAGCTTATGGCTCTCTATTTTATAAAGCAGGAATCATCCAGGCGTATATTAGTCTCATTAAATCAGATAATATTCCTAGAACCTCTACCCCAGAAATTACTAAAGATTATTTTGAATATAATCGATTCGTGTATAGACCCTTTTCAAATTTCCCCTCTTGCCAGATCATTTCCCAGTTTTCAGATTCCTTCTGTCATTAACTGAGCCTCAACAGACTGTGCTGGATCAATTGACTTTCTAGGAAGAACTGTTAGATGGGTTCCACCCTTACATGGAGCCAACGTTAAGGTGCTAAGTCACTACAGCACCAAACATCTATGTCACCATCCTCTTTTTGCGGGGGAGGGGCCCTGCAACCCCCCTTGTGAAAGACCAGGACTGGCTGAAATGTTAAAAGTTGTTGTTGCTATTCTCCTTGCCAAAGCCTGAACAGGTGCTTCACTGTTGTGGTAGTTTGTAACAAAATAAATAGATTTCATTTTGGTTAAGTACAAATTTACTGCCTTTATTTGAGTGTGGTGGAGTGCCATGATTTTCTCCTATAGTCTATGTCTGTCACACAGCACCCAGACCCAGTGCAGCTCTTTTGCTGTCCAACCTCAACAGACTGTGTTGGTCCAACTGATTTTCCAGATAAAAGTGTTAGATGGGTTCCACCCTTGCATAGCGCCAACTGTAGGGCACAAAGTCACTACAGCACCAAAATGTCTATGTCACCAACCTCTCTTTTTGTGGGGGGGCCAGCACCCCCTTGTGGGGGGGGCTGTGACCCCATACCCACAACTATATATTCTAACTTGGGAGTTGGTGGACCTCGGGGGGGTGGTGAACACTAATTCTGGCACTGTAGTGACTCAGCACCCTAATGTTGTTACCCTGATTCAATGAAGTGTGTTAGATGCTATTCAATCCTTATCACTGGCTAAGGCCCCCACCATGATGGGTTTACTAAAAATTTCTATAAAACTTTCACCTTGGAACTTGTTCTGATTTTAACTCAGGTCTTTAGAGATTTTTGGAATGTGGGTTGTCAGTTGCTTAGATGGCAGAAGCCCCGATTATACTGCTACCAAAACCTGGCAAAAATCTGGAGTATGTGGTGACGTATTGTCCCATTTCTCTGATTAATCAAGATCTTAAAATATTGGCTAAGATTTTGGCAAAATGAGTTTACGGGGTTTGGCAGGGCCTCATTGATAAAAAAGTAAGTGAGGTTTATGCCCACCCACCACTCCATGGCCCACCTCTGCCAGCTGGCCCAGTTCTTCTCTACATTGGAAACCTTGGTCTTCCAGCATCCCTGGTGTCTCTAGACACAGAGGAAGCTTTTGACAAAGTCTCTTGGCTTTTCCTTTTCCATGTTTTGGAGAAAATGGGATTTCCTGCTGCATATATTAAATGGGTTCAGATTCTTTATTCTAAACCTCAAGCAAAACTTTCTTTTAATGGGGTGCTCTCTCCTGCTTTTTCCTTACAGCGTGGCACCAACCAAGGATGCCTTTAGCTCCCACTATTATTTAATTTATACATGGAGCCACTGCTTGTTAAACTAAAATCTAACCCCTTATTTACTGGAATCCCCACTGGTAACCACCACTTCCAACTTTCCACTTAATGCCGATGATATTTTGTTACAGGTAACCCATCCCACTCTCTCTACACCTGTGCCACTGGCCACTTTTTGGGAAAATGGAATTTTTCCCAATTATAAACTAAATACTCATAAAACAGTGGTTATGTCCCCTTAATGCTGGTGTTCTTAAGGATGATATTCGTCAACTGGGACTGGTTGGGTTGCCCTCCCAGCCTAGGTAACTTGATTTAGACCTTAGTAGGGACCACTCTGCACTCAAAAATTGAAATTTAAAGGATTTAATCATGGTAATTAAACAGGACCTGGACAGGTGGCTATTCCTTCTTTTAACATTATGGGGACAAATAAAAGGACCCTGTCAACCCCTCTTAGGCATCAAACTGTCGCTAGTTTAAAACATCCATTTTGTGATAGCTTACATTCCATGGAATATGCTGATGCAGTTTGTAGTTTGATTCTGATCTTTTTTTTTTCTTTTTAAAAGTGAAAAACAGACTGCCTACCATGGTGGTGTTACCACACCAAAATATATTTGTTTACATTTATTAATCAATTCCCACTGCATCTTTCCTGGACTTTGGAACACCACAACACAGACTAGCCACTCAAAATACAGTAGAAGAAGAGGCTATTGCATCATGAGTGGCTGCTCTTTTTGGGTGTTTACCTAATGTTCAGCAAGTATGCAATAAAAATCGAGAATCTGAAACAAAACAAGGCTGAATATAATTACACCATTAGCATACATTTCAGTTCTACTGTGAAAGGAGGCAGATTAAACAACCAGCAACACCAATGAATTTTAGACAAGGTAAATGAGCATAAAGTGTGGTGTTTCTACTAGAAATAGTATGATCAAAAAAGGGTTGACAGTGTCCACTCAATATAATCTGACTGGGTGAGAGCATCACCTGACTGTCAGGTTATCTGACCATACCAAAACTGTTTAGAATTGCAAGCCAATCTGTACTTCAGAAATGGATTTAGGACCTGTTTTATAAGAGGCATAACAATCATTGTAGAACAAAAGAACTGAGAACAGACAACAGAATATCTGGGAGGTGTCACTGCTATAACTGAGAAACTACAACAACAGAGCAGAGACACTGGTATAGCTGGGATGAGGAACTGCTGCAACCAAGTGGAAACACTGTTGCAACTCTATCTAGTGAACTTCCATGACACAAAATAAATGCACTGGGTGACTTGTAGATGCTTTATAAAGCAGTAGCCAGGCTGGACAGTTGGTGCAGCAATAGGGACACCACTTGCAATGCTGGTGACCTGTGTTCAGGAATGAACTGGGGTCATCACAGGCCAGCCAGAGGAGAAGGAGGAATGAGCATCACAGAAATGCTCCCTCCTCCAGGGAAGGGAGAGTCACTGTCTTCACTGAAGTGTTGCCACTGTGTGACCCAGCTAGTGATGCAGAATTA
The DNA here is from genome assembly GCA_016271365.2 of Neoceratodus forsteri. NCBI lineage: Eukaryota > Metazoa > Chordata > Ceratodontiformes > Ceratodontidae > Neoceratodus > Neoceratodus forsteri. The sequence goes on along the minus strand of CM028133.1, from coordinate 740,683,204 downwards.
AGCAGAGTGGGAGAGAGGATGTCAGCCAGGCATGCAGCCTGCATAGCACCATCGATGCCCCTGCACTGAACCTCAAGCATAACAACATCTTAGAGGGCTAGCAGAAACATGGCCCCAACAGATATGGCAATTGCCGGCAGTATAAATGAGCCTGCAGCACCAGCAGCAGTACTGTACCTCATACTGAGACACGAGACTCAGTGTAATTTCCCCTACCATACCCCTACCTGGGGTAAGCCATGGCTCAGTGAAGAATGATAAACACAGGTAGTAGTACCTGGGGTTGGGTGTGCCTTAGGAGCTCCTGAGGGAGCTTGGTGCTGCAGACAGGAAGAGGGTATAAAGAACATGCTAACAAAATATATACTGTAAATAAAAAGCAGTGGCCTATGTAACCCACAGCATAACCTGCAAACTATGGATTTCACATTCACTGTTCAGGTAATGATGGATATTTTAGTCACTGCAGATGCATGAATTGTGCCCATCTCCATGAGCATTCAACAGCTCCTGCTTCCAGCATTGGTGCTGTCACATCTCTCACAGATTTGCTTACATACTGTCCTTTGAATGAGATGCCTATTTCTGGTTGTTGTTGTTCAGGTGGACGTTAATGGCACTTCTTGAAAAAGTTGAGGAATTTTTCTAGTGTTCTGGTCAAATTTCCAGTTCACCAAAATACCACCAGTAGCTCAAGCCAGTTAGATTTCAGTTGGATTTAGTGCTGGGTGAAAGTTGAGAATTCTGCTTTCACAGAACATTCATGAAAATTCGTAACTTTTGTGGAAGTTACTGAAATTCTGCCATTGGCAAATGTTGAATCTTCCAAAATGATACTGCAAATTGTCGCTAAGTACTAGGGTAGCTATTAACAAACAGTGGAGCAATAGTCATAAACTGTATAATTAAATCTCCTTGCCATTTATTTTTCAGTTCATTTATTAATTTCACAGTTCCCAATATAATTGTCTGTTTTTTCTCCCCAAGCAACTTAGGGTCATATTTGTGTTCCTGTAGGTAGTACGGTAAAATTAATTGTATCCTGAGGATCGTGGGAGCAGCTGCATGGGGGAGGAAGCTGGATGTCACTGTCCACCTAGGGACAAATGATCTGGTTGGGAAAGGGATCAAAGCAGTGCAGGTGGAGTTTGTGGAGTTGAGGATGGGGCCTTAGACAAGTAGCATGCACGGTAACTTTCTCGGAGGTGCTGCCTGTCTATGGCATGGGTGAGGCTAGGGTACACTGCACCATAAGATTCAATCAGTGGTTAAAACACTAGTGCAGAGTTCAGGGTTTTGGCTTCATTGGGGACTGGGGGTCCTCCTGGAGGGATGCAGGCCTATATTGGAGTGATGGTCTGCATCTGTCCAGGACGGGAACCAGAATCCTAGGTGATAGGCTTAAATGCTTCATTGGAAAGCATTTAAACTAGCCATGGGGGGGGGGGGTAGGCACTAAAATCCTACCCCCAAAAGAAAAATCAGGGTAGTTAGTGAGGTAAACACCAAGACAGAGAAGTAAATGGGGAGAAGGGCAGCTGTAAATGGAGAAAAAGGCAAAGGCAGTAAGGACAGGGATGGGGCAAAAAGGGGTAAAGGCCATCAAAAAATGGAAGATAATGAGTACCAATGCCCCTAGTCTAGGTAACAAGCTCCATGAACTGGTAGTCTTGATGGAAGAGGGACACCTGGATATTGTGACAGTCACAGAAACATGGTACACAGAGAACCATGACTGGGATGTCAACATACCAGGGTACACAATCTACAGGAGGGATAGAGAGGGTAGAAGTGGAGGAGGAGGAGAAGCTGTCTACATAAGTGAAGGGATCAAAGCAGTGGAACTAAAGAGTAAACAGGTAGGGGAGGAGGTAGTGTGGGCACCCCTAGAGACCAGAAATAGCACTACAATCTGCACAGGGGTTGTATACAGACCCCCATCTTAGGGGGAGGAAATGGACAAGAAAATGATAGAAAGCATCCTCAGGATGGCTGAAAAAGGGGAGATATTGTTGATGGGGGAAACTGAATATGCCAGATGATAACTGGAGCACTTTAGTTGCAGCCACATCCAAGAGCAGGATCATTCTTGATGCCCTACATAGGGCATGCCTCAGACAACTAGTGTTGTAACCCACTCAGGAGGGAGCAATCTTACAGGTACTCTCAAATGGGGATGGAGAGAGGATCTCAGATCTAGAAGTGGGCAGCCATCTGGGAACAAGTGACCACCAAACAGTGTGGTTCAAAGTAAACATAGCCACAGAGTCAAGCCATACAAAAGTGAGGGTACTGGACTTTAGGAGGGCTGACTTTGTCAAAATGGGAGAGCGCCTCAGAAAAACACTTGCAGATGGGCAAGAAGTGCTTCTCACTGGCTGCAGGGTGTGGAATGGAATGAGCATTACAGGCAAGAATCCCAAGTCACACCCCTGATGCCTGTCATTCTCTACAGGGTTGGGCATTATGATTGAAAACCCTAATACCTCAGGAGCTTAATATGTATACCCTCGAGGAAAGGAGGGAGAAAGGGGACATGATAGAAATGCTCAAGTACCTCAAGGAAATCAACAAAGCCCAAGAGGGTAGCATCTTTCAGAAAAAGTGATGTGCAAGAACAAGGGGACACAATTTGAAGGTAGATGGGGGACTGCTCAGGGGCAATGTGAGGAAGTATTTTTTTCACAGAGAGGGTGGTGTACTCATGGAATGGCCTTCCTGTGGAGGTTGTGGGGTCAAAAACAGTGGGGGAATTCAAGAATGCATGGGACAGACATAAGGCAATTCTGGTGAGGGGTAGGAAGAAATAGGCTGTTGGTTAACTAGGATCTGCAGCTTATCCAATCGGTAGAGAAATGGGCAGTCTAGGTGGACCAATCGTTTTTATAAGAGAATGTCAGGTTCACTGCCACCTATGGGATCACTCTGGTTAGCATGGTCAAGAGTGTTTCTCAAAGTTTCAACAGAGCTAAGTAGCTCTGGTAGTTCAACTACTTCTTTTTGAAGTGCTAATGAGAACCTGGCAAGCAGCTAAAGCAATTGTTCAAAATATGAAAGGTGTGGCACCATTTGGAATTTTGTCATAATTTGCAACACTCCCTTGGCTTTGGCCTGGTCATGAGTTGGGTCTGCGGCCATAGATTCTAAATAAGCACAAATTACGGGGAATGATTTGGTAACAGCATGGGTGGCAAGAAGTTTATGCTGCACCCATGTGACATGGGCCTTCCTGGGCTTTTCAACTGACATCTCCACGGCCTGGGCAAGGGATCATAACTCTCTGAGTTTCTTAGGACATTTCAATAGAGATAAAACAGCTGGGTCAGAAAGTTTGAAATATAACTTAAATAGGTGTTATCCAAAGCATCTTTTATGGCCAGTTCTAATTTGTGTGAGAAACAATGAACACCAACTAACTAACCACTGTATGTCTTCCTTTAAAAGAGCAGCAATACCCCATCTTACACCCATGTTGACAGATGCCCCATCAGCCCCAAACCCAGCCATGTTTTTTATATTAGGGCACAGTCTGTAAAAATGCCTAAAGGGAGATTTTTTGACCCCTGGCTTGTACCATCTGATACAGCTTTCATTAGTAAAAAGTTGGTCTCCACGTGACCATTGATGGGATTTATATAAATTACGTAAACCAGTTCCTTTTCAATTACACCACTGTCAATACTACCATCCATAAGCACTGAAAAAGAATTTGCATTTTTGATAGTTACCAGCAGGTTTTCTTCTAGGTTCTTGCCTATACATATTGTGAGTTTTTTCCACTAACAGCATTGATGTATCTATTGCCCAAATGAACTCCATGGCACTTCTGTTGTTCCGCTATCACTTCAAACCTTTTCATAGGGATGTCCTCTTTGGTCATCATATACAGGATCTCCATCAGCCTGCCTAGAATCATTCTGTGCTGTTCCTATGTATTACTGAAAGCTCTCCCTGCAAATAAATTCAAAGTTTTAAGTCTGGGTCCAAACCCCTAACCCCCCCCCTCACTATTTTAAACTTATCAGTTGTGGTATGGTGATATATATCAAGTGGTCACCTTGTTCTACCAAATTTTAAAATGTTAACAGCTTTCTTGTGCTGCTTTGTCAGAAGATGTTTCCAGGTGGTGTCAACTTTTAAATGGAGACCTGTAATCCCTGCAATTAATGCCTCACTGAAGTTCCTCAATGCACGTAGCTCATCACTGTACTCACTGCACAATTTGCAGCTACACACACTGCACAGTCTCCATCAATGCTTATCTCTAGCCAATTTTTTTCTGGATCATATTTTCAGCAGCATCCCTCTGCAGTTGTTAATTTAACTCCAGCCATGTCAGACTGTAATTATTAAGACGTTTGAAGTTGAGAGTCACATGATGTCTGCAGACTAGTAGCAGCCTTTTTGAGGAGTTCTCTTCTCCCTCTCCTGCATCCTGCCTAATCCTCAATTTAAAATGCAGATTTAACTCCTATTTGCATAACTATTGGTGCCTGCCTATCTGCTGCAATGATCTACTGCTTTTTTACATCGCTATTGGTGGTTTCAACACCGCAGTGGACGCAGACATGAGGCAGGCACCGCTGCACCATACGCCTCCAACCTTGCCATTGAAGGCCCCTAAGAAATCCAAAGCACAAGGGAGTCAGCCTACTTGATCTACCTGGCAGTCTTCTTCAGAAAATCCCCTTACTGAAGATAGATTTCTGCAAGAGCTGCTTCCCTTTAGGGAAGCTTTTTCGGAAGTCCTTACACTCGGACATGGGGGACCTGGGGCACAAAATCAGCAACGTGGATGCCAGGACTTCATCCCTGGAAGCCTGGAAAGGTTGGACTGATCTGGAGCTTGTTTAACTAAAACAACAAGTGGTCAATCTCCAAGCAAAGGTGGAAGATCTAGAAGGAAGGAGCCAGAGGAACAATATTCTCATTTTCGGCTTACCAGACTCCAAAGAGGGGCCCAAAGTTGTCTCCTTCATCCAGAAGCTGCTGGCAAAAATAGTTGGGCCTTTCTCTTTCAATCCTGGGTACCAGATCAAAAGAGCACACAGGTCACTGAGACCGCTACCCCCAGAAGATGCACTGAAAAGACCCATCATCCTAAAGTTTCTCAGTTATTTAGAGAAACAGCATGTCTTAGCTAAGGCCTGTGAGCTGCAGGCTATCCTGTGGGAGGGCAGACCCTTACGACTTACTCAAGACCTACCCTTGGAGACACATCAAAAACAGATTGCTTTTCACCCAATAGTGTCCAAAATAATTGCTGCTGGAATGGGGTTTAAACTGTCTTATCCAGCACGCCTACAGATCTGCATTAATGACGCCTGGTACTTCTATGATAGCCCTGAGGCCGCCAAGAAAGATCTGGGCTAGAGACTTCCTAACCTCTTTTCCACCACCTGAATTGTCTGATTGTAATACTGCTTAAATATGTTATAAAATTGGTACCTGTTGTTGTTGGTTGTTTTGTTGCTGTGCGGATTTGTTCTGGCTAAATGTTTCTCTCCTGGGGCGGTTGCCTTGGGGAGGGGGGGTTTGAGGCTTTGGATGGGGTGATCCGCGGTGTACTGCTGGGCTTTCCCGGTTGTGAACTGCAGGGCCCGCTTCACTTCTTGATCCCTGAGTGGGGTGGTAAGCTCCTCGCATAACCTCAGTTCCACTCTTAGCTGGAACCACGAGCCAGATAGCTGTTCCCAAGGGACCTGTTTACAAGAGCACTAGTCCTACATTGTTTTAGTTCCCCCTACAGGCTGAATCAACTGAATTATGATTCTAAGGGAGGGCCGGGGGTTCTCTGGTTTAATTAAATTAGCCAAATTCCAGGCTTTTTCACATGGGTCATAGTTCAGTAATAGATCTTGTAGCTGGTAGTTTAAGGGTCCTTTTCATAAGGCTGCATCACACTCCAGGAACGCAAGAGTATTTGGTCCTGACCCATGCTCCCTAAGCCCTGTGCCAACCATATTTGGTACCTCCCACTCTCCCACAGTGCCTTGTGCACAGGGAAATAGTGAATGGGGTTTGTAGCAGATTCTCAAGTGCCCAGACCTGTCTAGTGATGGTATGGTCCCGCGTGCCTCTCAAAAATGGATGGTAAGAAATCTCTCCATCTAACTTATCTTTACCAAGTTATTGAATGTTTTAATTGGATGAAGTACTATGTGGGATGTGGGGGGGGGATGTCCCGGGAAGGTGTGCTGTTGAGCTGTGTGTCATCATGAGCTGGTTCAAGGGGGGGGGTCTGTGCCTGCTCCTATTCACCTGGTATGCTAAATGAATTAGCCTAGCTATTGCATCTTGCCCTATTAAGATGAATGGAATCAGACACAGTGTTTTTTTTTCCTCTCCTGCAATTAATTTTCTTTGATTGGTGCAGATTGGATTAATAGGTGGGTTATTGTAAACAGTTTTTAGGGTTGGGATAATTTACTAGATATAAGGGGGACACTGGCTTTGCATGATATGTTCAACTTAAGTGTATTACAAAGGGGTGTGGGAGGGTGGAGGGCAACTGGCTTTCTACTAGTGGTACCTCTTTACAGGGTTCGGGGGATACATATGTTTGGACTGGTTATTCTGAATTTGGCACTGTTGCCTTCTGTGTTATCAGATTTCTGTCAGGGCCTAATTGGATGGTTCTCGGGATGGGGTTGGAGTGTTCCTTGTGTACTGTAAGTGGATATTCTGTTTCATATTATTCTCAACTGTCTTGACTGTTTCAATTGTGGAGTAGAACGGTTAGAACTGTGATGTGGACTGTCAGGGATGTTAGAGCCCCTACTAAAAGATACTGGGTTTTGAAACACTGTGCGTTACTAAATGCTAGCATAATTTTCTTGCAGGAAACCCATCTCCTAGTTAAAGATACCACATGGTTATGCAGGCAGGGAGTGAGCCATATCTTTGATTCAGGTGACTCGTCTTTGAGTAGGGGAGTAACTATATAATAATGAACAGTGTCCCCTTTCAGGCTGACTTGACTATTGTCGACCCAGGAGGCAGATTTATTCTGGTCAAGGGAACCCTATTTTGTAGTGAATTGGTCTTCGGATGCCTTTATGTTCTAGTGGGTGGGGATGCACAGTTCTTCATGGACCTTGCCAACAAGCATGCTTCCCTGTTGTCCAATCCCTTAGTTCTGGGTGGGGACTGGAATCCACTCATGCAGGATCTAGATTGATCCTATTTACCCCTGAAGCCCCCTTCTCCCCCCCCAAAGAGCTCTGAGGGATTTTATAGATATGCTGGGTCTATGTGACTCATGGCATATCCTTAATTCCTCTCACCATCTCTATTCTTTTTACTCCTCAATTCACCAGTCTTGGTCCAGGCTGGATTATATATTAATTAGTCTTCCCCTTTTAGCTTGCCTATGTCAAGCAGGGATTGAACCAACTGTACTGTCTGACCACTTGGTGACCTGGTTAGTCCTTACCCCTGACTCTGACATGCAGAGGTATTCTACCTGGAAGCTGAATACTCAGCTCCTCAAGGACAAGACTGTTATCACACAGATTCAATCCCTTATACAGTCTTTTAATGATCATAACAGAAGATCTGTCCCAAGGGTGGATCTTGAATGGTTTACACTTACATGTTTTCTTCAAGGTGAATTTATTAAAATCTCCTCAAGAAGGAAAAAGCTGTGGGAGGCTGAGGCCCTAACTCTCCTAACTCAAATTAGAACCGCTGAATATTCTCTTTCTTCTTCCACAACCCCAGACTCCCTGGACACTCTACTCTTACTACACAATAAATATGCAGATATTCTACACAAGAAAGCAGACTATGCCCTCCTGAAAACTCGTTCTAAATATACAGACTGGGGGAAAAAGCGGGCAGGCTCCTAGCTCTTCGCTTGTGGAAGCTAGAAAGCTCCAGGCTAATTCCCTCCATTCTTACCCCAGATGGCTCTAACAAGACTTTGTCCCGGGATATTGCATAGTTTTTTGAAAATTTCTTCCACAATCTTTATAGTAAAAACCCTTCTCCTCCGGATTCTCAAGAAATAGAGGACTATCTGAATTCCTTCAACATCCCATGCATTTTAGACCACCATCAAGCCTCCCTGTCATCCCTTATCTCTCCCTCTGAAGTGGAAGAGGCCATTAAAGGCCTTGCCCTTGATAAAGCACCAGAACCGGATGGCTTTCCTTCCAATTTTTACAGAACCTTCTCTATAGAACTATTCCAATTGCTACTAAGATTCTATAAATATATGCTCACTGCTGACTCACTACGCCCATCACTACTGGATGCTACCATTGTCCTTCTCCTCAGACTGGGCAAACCAGACACCCAGACAGCTAGTTACTGTCCTATCTCCCTTTTGAACTGTGACATTAAAATTCTCACTAAAATTCTCTCCACATGTATCAGAATGGTCTGGATGTCCCTGCTAAGTCCAGAACAGGTAGAATTTGTGCCTGGTAGGTCCTTGGCAGACCACCTTTGGAAATTAAATCACATTTTTCAGGTTGCCCAATCTTCTCCTATGGCTCTGATCTCACTAGACGCTGAGAAGGTCTTTGACAAAATTGACTGAAGTTTTCTCTGGTCAACTCTCCAAAAAACAGGCTTCCTCTCCACGTTTATTCAATGGGTTCAAAGCATATATTCCTCTCCCACAGCTAGGATATATTGCAACAGGGTCTTTTCTTCTCATTTCCCTCTCTTTACTGGCACAAGGCAAGGTTGTCCCCTTTCACCCTTCCTCTTTAATTTATACCTGGAACCTCTCCTTAGACATATTAAAATGTCCCCCCAGATACAGGGTATCTAGGTGCAAAATTCCAGACTCACATTTTCGGTGTATGTGGATGATATTCTCTCACACTAAGAACAACCACCAACTTCCCTGGAGAGATCGCTCAATGTTATATCCCAGTTTGGTCGTCTCTCCAACTACAAGTTAAATCTGACTAAAACTAAAATCTTTCCCCTTAACCACTACACACACAAGGCATATTTCTCCTCATTTGGCATGAAATGGGCCCCTCAATCGCTTAGATATTGAGGGATCCTTTTAACCATCAACTCCTCTCTTACCAAGAAACTAAACCTGGATGAGCTGGTGACCACCATACAACAGAATATTACGAGATATGAATCCCTTCCAATATCCTTATGGGGAGAATAAACATTGTTAAAATGAATATTCTTCCCAGACTGTTTTGTCCTTTAAACATGTTGAATATATGGCTTCCACTGACCTTCTTCTGACACATTCACTCCCTCATCTGTAATTTTATATGGTTGAATAAAGACCCCAGATGCTCTTTTCTTAAGTTAAGTCTTCCTAAGGATTTAGGTGGTCTCTGTCTTCCAAACTTCCTTTTGTATTATTGGGCTAGCCACTTTGCTAAACGAAGAAGATGGTTGTTGAACACAGACAGCGAATATATCCCCTCATGGTTGCTAATTGAAAAGCAACTCCTACAAACACACAACTTAACTGCTCCTACTATCTTTCACCTGACTTGGAGTGCCCTGCCGGAATCTCTCTGAAAATCACCTATTGGTACTTTGGTTAGGGTATTCTCACAATTTTGCTCCTTCCTTAAGATTTCCCCTCACAAAGATCTCTCCAAACCCATCTTTCTCAATCCCAATATTAAGATAGGGGGCTCTTGTCTCACTCCAGGATGGTTGCCCCAACTAAGAGAGGCCACTGTGGCTGATCTGTATTCCCAAGACTCTCTTCTTTGTTCTCCTGACATTATCTCAAAATTTAGTCTGGACCAAGTGCACATCTTCAAGATCTTCCAGCTCAGGCACTTAATAGGGCAGTCATTTGGTACTACCCCAAATCCTTTAGTTTGCCTCCCATTCTGGCCCAATTAAAGGATCTGGCAAACATGCCACGTGGAATCTCACTATTTTACTCTTATCTCCTATCTCTAGGTCACCCTGAACCACTTTCGGGCTCTAAAATCCGGGACTCCCTGTTGCCTGACGTAGCTCTCAATTGGTCACGGATGTGGAAAGATCTCCATACTTACATTTATCAGGACAGGCTTAGACTTACCCAATATCACATTCTTAATGATATGTACTACACTCCCAATAAATTAGCCAAAACTGGGTGCTTCCCATTCCCTTTATGTTCTAGATGTGGTAAGTCAGAAGGGAATATCTTGAACATTGTCTGGCACTGTGAGAAAGTTTTCACCTTATGGAAGTCAATTCAATCTAAACTGGATCCTTTACTAGGATTGGATTGTCTTTGTAATGTTAAAACCTGCATTTTAGGTGTCTATGATAATATCAGAGTTAAAGAAAGAAGATACTACATGGCTTTAATCTCGATGGTTGTCAAGAAATTGGTTCTGAGATGGCTGGATTAGCTTGTCATCTCCTGTAATGAATGGCTGAACAAACTCTTTGTTTGTTTTAGAACTGAACGGTTGATAAGTTCCAATAATAGACTTAAACTTTTTAACAAAAAGTGGGGTAAAATCTATGCACTATATTTGCACTAACATATACTATACCTGTAACTCTCCATATGTTTTATTGTTAAGGGTATATAATCATAATTCTGGTTTACTCATTTAAGGAAGGCACATTCCAGGGGAGAGAGAGTTGGGGGGAAGGGGGTAGACAGGCGTTACTGTTAATACCATTTTCCTCGACAATGTACTTATGTATGTGTTATAATTATAAAATCTAACAAAAAAGTTTGAAGTTAGCAAAACAAGGTGTCAGGGTATGCAACTACTTAAATTAACATGAGGCTTTTCCTGTACTGAAAAAAAGAAAATAGCGGCAGATGTGTGACCCCAGCCCCCCTCCCAGCCCAGTCACTGACACTTCTCAGACCTAACCCTGTTCCTGTCTAAGTGGAGCAATCCCTCCCATTGTGATTGTGCAGCAGACAGTGAAGTTACTGTATAGCAAGGTACATTACTTAAGTTTTTGTGGGCTTGCTGCCACAGTAAGACAAATAGTGTGTCCAAATCGAAGTGTAAGGGTACAGTTAATTCCTTCCTCTAACAAACATTTGTCAATGCCGAATGTTTGCTTGCTGGCATTGGCAGTAGTAGTGTAGAAGTTACAGAGATGCGTAATAGTAATGGCAGTGAAGTATTGAACTGAAGCCAACCCCACCACCACCCTGCAGAGAGTGACAGGCATTGGGGTGTGCCTTTGGGTCATCAGGCATAACGGCCACGCAATTTCAGTACACCCCACCCTGCAGACACTGGCAAGTGTCACGGTGTTCCTTGGGGTCTTTGGTCCTTATGCGCACCCGATTCCATTAGGAAATACAGAGAGATGGGTGTGATATAGGAGAATGAGGTGAACTTTGGGGCCGAAGAGTCCAAGGCATACCTCGGTGCTTCTCACTGGCTGCAGGGTGTGGAATGGAATGAGCATTACAGGCAAGAATCCCAAGTCACACCCCTGATGCCTGTCATTCTCTACAGGGTTGGGCATTATGATTGGAAACCCTAATACCTCAGGCATTCGTTGGTATTCTCACTCCAAATGTTCAACATGGTTTTTTTGTGACCCCACCTCATGAACAGGGGGAATATCAGTTTCTTAGCCGAAAGCTGCTTATGCACAGCGACTACGGCATTTAGCACCACAGGTGCAAAAACATTCCGAACAGGATGTAAAAAATGACAGCTGTACTGTTCATGGGGAGGTGTAAAAAATGGCAATGTTGCAAATCTGCAGTAAAAATATTTAAAAAAATGGTGAAGTCACGAGCGTACATAGAAACTGTGCAACGCACACCCGTAATATAATTAGGTTGGGGTTTACAGCAGATTGTCAACTCAGGCATTTTGGTGCCTCCGATCATGAACAGTGTCACTGTGATTTTCTTTATCTGTCCAGAACAATGATTTCCCACAGTGACCGCGCATCTCTGTGCTGAAAGTGTGAAAACACTCTTTGGCCATGTTGTGAAAAATGACAGCTGTACTGTAAATACGGCAGTGTGGAAAATTGCCACTAGTGAAAATCTGGACTTAAAATATTACAAAGTCATGAACTTACGAGGGTGCGTGGAAACTGCACAATGCTTATTCGTAACACAGTCATTTTATGGACTTTTGTCACCAAATTTTCAACATAGCCATTTTAAGACCTCTGCTCGTGAACAGTTTAACTGTGATTTTCTTAATCTGTCCCAAACATTGCTTTCACACACCAACAGCACCATTGTGCGCTACATGTCCGAAAACACATTTTGGGCGTCATATGAAAAATGGCAGCTGTACTGCTCATGAGGAAGTGTAATAAAATGGCAATGTTGAAAATCTGGAGTGAAAATATTAAATTTGCAAATGTATGAGCAAGCATAGGAACTGCGCAACGCACGCTCGTAAAACAGTCAGTTTTAGGAATGTTTTCACCAAATTTTCAACATAGCCATTTTAAGACCTCTGCTCATGAACAGTGTCACTGTGATTTTCTTAATGTGTCCCATACATTGATTTAGCACACCAACTGCTCCATTGTGCGCTACATGGGTGGAAACACGTTTTGGGTGAGATGTGAAAAATGACAGCTGTACTACTCATAAGAAGGTGTGGTAAAATGGCAATGTTGAAAATCTGGAGTGAAAATATTGAAAATTCGCGAACTTACTAGCGTGCGTAGGAACTGTGCAACGCACGCTCGTAAAACAGTCATTGTTAGGAATTTTTTCACCACATTTTCAACATAGCCATTTTAAGACCTCTGCTCATGAACAGTGTCACTGTGTTTTTCTTAATTTGTCCCATACATTGGTTTCGCACACCGACTGCGCCATTGTGCACTACATGGGCTGAAACACGTTTTGGGTGAGATGTGAAAAATGACAGCTGCACTACTCTGCTCATAAGAAGGTGTGGTAAAATGGCAATGTTGAAAATCTGGAGTGAAAATATTGAAAATTTGTGAACTTATGAGCGTGCGTAGGAACTGCGCAACGCACGCTCGTAAAACAGTCGTTATTTGGAATTTTTCCACCAAATTTTCAAAATAGGCTTCTTGAGAGCCCGCCTTATGAACACTGGCAGTTTTGTTTCATTAATTGGTCCCAAAAGGTGATTTCATGCAGTGACTGCGCAGTGACTGCAAAATCACCCTTCGGGCTTGAATAACGCCATTACAGTGACATCATTTATGAGAAGGGGTCCCAAAAACCCCATGTTGAAAATTTGGTGCAAAAATTCCAAAAAATGCCTGAGATATGCAACAAAGTTGAAACCCCCCTATCTAGCCCATTATACAGCTTACTGGCATTTCCTCAGTTTGCGGTCGGCTTTGAAGAGTGCAGACGTGTTCCCGGTCCACCGAAGATCATCGTGCCGAGGTCCGGAGGTAAGTATGGGGTGAGGGGGGGTGTGGGGAGGCAGGGTGCACAGTGGGTGGGTGTGGGTTGTGGGAGAGGGGCCAGGGAGTCTACTTGGGACCATTTTTTCTTTACAGGTTTTTTTTTTTGTATGACTACGCGGGACGTTTGCCACGCTGGGGTGGGCTCCCAGGGTGGCACAAGGATGGTTGGGGGGATGTTCAGCCAATGGGGAATTGGGCACCCCCGTCGGCCAAAGCATCAATTGCCATGCTCGGGTGGGCTTCCAGCATGGCACCCAGTACCGGGTGGAGAGGACAGTGGAGCCGGCGGAGATTGGGCACCCCGTCGGCTATATCGATAGTTGCTTGCGCTGGGGTGGGCACCCAGCATGGCACAGGCTGGGGGAGCTGAGCCAACAGGGATGGGCACCCCGTCGGCTATACACTGTGTGCGTGCATGCGGGGGCTGCGTGGCGTGGGGGGGAGCTGTGCATGAGCAGGCAATATCTTATCGCTGCTCACTCAAGGGTAGCTCCCCCTTTTAAATGTATGCCACTGCATTTTGGAGCTTGTCATAGACAGCTCTAGCATGCATTGGCTTACAGGGGCCACGCCTGCCAACACACTTACTGAATTGGAAGAGGGGGTGACACACCTCTGAAATCTCCGATGATGGCACTATTTTCCTTGCACACGCGTGCAAGCAAACATAAAAAGCAAGGGCAACACAGTGAGTTCAAGCTAAAATCTGTGAAGTTGCATGGCACGTGACAACACTTAACATTTTCATTTTCTGCCCAGAAAAAGGGCAGATAGTATAGTTTTTTTGTCCAACACTGCCAAAGCAGGGCACACGTCTTTAAGTTCCCTCATGGATCTCTGACAAGCAAGGCAAAAGCAGGACACATTTAGAGTTATTCTGTGTTCCCAAGTTCATTGCAAAGAGCAGGGAACAACACTTAGCAGAGCATATTTTCTGATTCCCCACTGGATTCTCTGCAAAGCTGCAGGGCATAACTTAGTATTCTTCTGTTCCCAAAAGGTTCACTTCAAAGAGCAGGGCACAGTCGCAGCAGGGTTGGTTCCTCCTCCAAGATCTCTGCATAGCAGAGCACATTACTTTGTCTTAATTTTGTTCCCATGGCACAACAGGTTAGCAGGGCACATTAAGTCTTTTTGGTTCCCCTTGTGGATCACTGCAATTAGCAGGGCACATAACAGTCTTATTACCAAATGTTCCCTACAAGAGCAGTGCACACATTGACAACATAAGCAGGGCACATAATTCTTAAGTGCCTGGTTCCCCTCATCTCTGCAAAGCAGGGCACATTACTTGGTCTTTTCTCTATTCCCAAATTGTTCACGGCATGTGGGCATACAACTAGTAGGGCACAATACAGATCTCTGGAAAGCAGGGCACATTATTTAGTCTTTATCTGTTCCCAAATGTTCACTGCAGGTGCAGGGCACACAACATAATAAGCAGGGAACATTAAATAAGTTCTGTTTCCCCCATAATCTCTGCAAAGCAGGGTGCATTACTTAGTCTTTATCTGTTCCAAATTCTTCACTGCAAAGAGCAGGGCACACAACCCGCAGGGCACATTACTTCTTGTTTACTCTCAGATCTCTGCAAAGCAGGCAGGGCTGCTTACTTAGTCTTTATCTGTTCTCAAATGTTCATTGCAAAGATTCTGGGCACACAACATAGTAACGGAGCACAGTAAGCTCTGGTTCCCCCATAATCTCTGCAAAGCAGGGCACATAGTCTTTATTCTGTTCTCAAATGTTCACTGCATTATGTTCACTGTTTGTTTCCAAATTCACTGCAAGCAGGGCACAAACTTAAAGTGCAAGCTGGGCACCCTCTACTTGCCCAGTGATCATGCCCTTGTTCTCCCACCACCCACTATCCAGCTCTAGGCCTTGCCCATTCATTGCCATTATGTGACAATGGTCCCTCACATCTGTGCCCTGAAGTCCATTTACCCCTCTTCCCTCTTCCAGGCTCCCTGAACAAATGAAAATGTTTTATTTGGTTTTTACTGCTCCCCAATTCTGCTGTGCTCCTGCTCTCAGTCTCTGCAGTCATTGAAACCTGCCTGTCCGACCGTGCCTCACCCCGCGATGCAGCCACCTGCTCTCTGCACCGTCCAAGTCACTCCTGTCTCCTCTCATGGTCTCGGCCTTCTCCCTCTGGCTCCTCCTCACTGCAGCCACCCATCACTCCTCCCGGCTGAGGCTTGTCTCTGACCACCTGCAAAACAAAAAGACACAATTTAAGTTAACCAGATGGTGCAATGATGGAATAAAAAAAAATTGAAAAATAGAAATAAAATTAAGAAAACTCAACTTTGGACTCCTGCTCGACCTCCGAATGCCTGCTTCCTCTTCTGGGTGCATTGCAAAAGGACTCAGTCATGTTTTTCCCACATGGAGATTGGGTGGGGGGGAGAAGCAGGAGCATCACTTGACCAATCACATAACAGCTTGAGGTTCATGGGGTGGGGCATGGAGGAGGAGAGCAAAAAATGGATACCAGAACAAAAAAAAATTAAAGCGACAGTGCCCAAGAAGGCACTTTTACAGGACCCAGGACCAGTTGGCAATGATTAGCAATGACTGCTAATCATTACCACATTTGACTCACTTTTTACCAATCTTAGGTTGCAAATTGTGATGCGAATCTGCTTATTTTATGCCTTGTGCATTGTACCAATCTGCAGTTCTTAGAATCTACCTGACCACAGATATCTAGACCAGTGACTCATTATCTGGTATCAGTTTTACGTGTATTACTGCACACTTGGTCCATTTCCCCCATTTCCCTGGGATATATGCTACACGGTCATGCCCATCTTCTATCTGTCCTTGGGAAGTGCCAGTAGTACTGATAGTCCTTGTCAGCATGCCGCACTGAGCATGAAGAGAATGCATGGCTCACATACAGTACATCAGCCAGAATACTGACCCAGCTTAATAAAGCCTAGTCTAGTCCTAGCTGAAGCTACATGGCTTCAATGCTGGCTTCATTGTAAGTGACAAACCTGGAATGCTGTGAAAGCAATGATTGATCTCTATATTTATCATGTCCCATGCTTTATACATGTTCATAACCCGATTGTGAAGGCCTTTCTCAATCATGAAGCCATCAGGAGCATGTTGACTATCAGTTACAAAATCTGTAGTCATTTCAGTCACTCCTCACTGGCACGATCAGAGCTCAGCAGCTTAGAGAAGGGCTATGGAGTTCCACAACACTGGCTAAAGCTTGATGTCATGACATATTGGAACTCAACTCTCTACATGTTTGAAAGACTATTTGATCACTATAAGCCGATCAATGACTGTGATATGGAAATGCATGATTGTGAAACACAGATTGCCATTTTACTGAGTCCATCCAAGTGAATGTTGATGGATTGTGTCATCCAAATCCTCTGACCAGTTGAACATGTTACACACATTGTTAGCTCTGAAAATGCCTGTCATAGCCAGATTATACCACTGCTGTTTGTACTCTGCTAGGCACTGGTCAATGTCAGGGAGCAATATGAAGTGTCGGCAGACTCTGTTGGAGCAAAGCTAGCTAATCAGATCATGCAGCTGTTTGATAACGATCCTAGGGTGATTCACATTAACACTTCTTAGGTGTACACCCTGTCCTAGTCAGCTTGCTAGATACATGGAACAAGCATGGCATGCCAGCACTTCTTCCAGGTGGGAAATCTGATATGTATCACTATGTTGTGACCATTTGTGGTAAAGTGCCAGACTGGCTGATGGTAAAGCATCCAGAGAGAAGACCAGAATCTGGAAACACACCTGAAGGAACAACAGCCCCTCTGAAACTATTCTCCCCATCGTCCTCCTCTACTCTGTCCACTACTGCCCCCCCCTCATCTTCACATAGCAGTGGCACAAACCCTTTGTGGTCCATGCCTCAGCAAGTTGGTGTTTCCACATGTCAACCAACTGAGGGTAAAATACAAGTTCAAATGTCTGCTACCCATATGATTCAATCATACCTGGATGACCTGGATGCAAGTGAGCATTGATTGATGATGAGCCATTGGACTATTGGACTATTGGACTATTGGAGAACTGAACTCAAAATCTGGCCAGCTGTCACAGCTCTGGGGATTGAGTATTTAACCTACCCCTGATCCAGTGTCAGCTCAGAAGGGGTATTTAGTGCTTCTGATGCCATTATCCATGATCTATGAATTTGCCTCTCTGACAGGAATATAGAGTACTTCACATTCATAAAAATGAATGCACATTTCCTCACACACCAGTACAAGTTGTCATCTTCAAGATATCATGATCCTTGTGAAGAAGGTGATGTGGAGCAGGAATTTTCAGAGGAAGAGGAGTGTCTGCCACTGCCATATGATGAAGAAGACACTACTGAGGGTTTGAGTTCCCCTGAGTACAACACATAACACATGTTCCACCACTCTCACTGTCAGTTGTACATCCATATTGTTGTTTGGTGTAACTTAATATTTATATGAGTCTGCAGTTAGCAGAACAAAGAAGCATTTCTCCACACGTGAGTGTGACAGATGCATCCTGAACTCCTGGTCATGAACATTACAAGTGTAAAAAATGTTTCTGTACATCTACCCTCATATTAACATGTTATATTAATAGCTGTGTTTTCCAAACACAGCACTAGCTGTAAATTTCCCAGTTGAGTGCTGTTTAGGCCCCCCTCACCAGAAGAAAAAACCCCCCAAAAAAATTTTATCAGACATTGTTAATTATCATTTAGCATTTACCTATCTTTCTGCTACTGTTTCTTTTAAAAAAAAGAGGGGAAAAAAAATAGCCTTTGCTATAAATATCCCAGTTGGCTGCTGTTTAGGGCCCCCTCCCAAGAAGAAAAAATGACACCAAAACCAAAAAACAAAAAATTGTCATACGTTGTTAACTGTCATTTAGCATTTATGATATCTAACTTTCTGCTACTGTTTTGATAAAAAAAAAAAAAAAACAGCATTTGCTGTGCACTTCTGGTAGACTGCTGTTTAGGCCTCCCTTGGTAAAAGAGAAAAGAAAAACACCAACATAATGTTGTCAGATGTTTCTAAATGTCCTTTAGCATTTATTCATTTTTCTGCTATTGTTCTGTTTAAAAAAAAACAGCAAGTGCTGTAATCTCCACACTTGGCCGATGTTGAGGCCTCCCCAACCCTAAAAGACAAAAGGACCCCCTCCAAAAAAAAATGTTTTAGTATATCGTTTATTGTCCTTAATCATGTCTCCTTCTTTCTGCTGCTGCTTGGTTTGAAAAAAATAGCATGTGCTGTAAACTCCACAGTTGGCCACTGTTTTAGGCCTCCTCTCCCAAAAAAGACAGAAGAACCCCCCCCACCAGAAGTTTTGTTGGCTTTGCTTATTATCATTTATCATTTCTTTTTTTTTTATACCACTGTGCTGTGTAATAAAGCAGCACTTGCTGTAAACTCCACAGTTGGCTGTCCATTGTTTGCTCCCAATCCCAAATAACAAGCATCACTTCCCAAAATTTCATAATATGTCTGCTGAGCACATAACTTGTGAGAAAAATCAGTTACATATGTAGTAATCTCCTGTTCCAAGACTGACCAATCCACCATGCAAATAACAACCATAGAGGCACCAGCAAAATTGGCCAGTATCACCTCCCGAAATTTCATAATGGTGGTAGTCAGCACATGGCCTGTAATTTCAAACACATAAATATGTACTCACAGGCTTGTGACATGAGTGACTGACACAACTACCATGGCAAATAGCCACAGAGGCATCAACAGGATCTGTCAACATCATCTCCCAAAATTTCAGAATATGCATCAGTGGCACTGGCACAATGCATGTCTTATGACTGAAACTCCATATGATATTTAAGCAATAAACCACTCCAGGGTGTGGGTTATGCTGGGATTTACCCACGCCTGCTGTGGTTTGGTCATAAGGAAGCAGGCTGAGTGACCAAATCCACACCAGACATCAATAAATCACAGCATAACCCACACCCTGGAGTGGTTTATTGTAATTATACTATGTCTCAATTTTTTTTACAAGAAATAAAGAGAAAACTTATACTGATATTGTTTTTACTGCTTTTTCTTCAAATATCCTTCCACTATGTTGAATAGTCTACTGAGGAGTCAAGTCAAGAATATGAAGGATTCATTTGTGCCATTTTCTTTATGTTACCAACGTTGGAAAGAGCACCATTCAGCTTGCGTCAGGCAGCAAAGAGTGGGCTGGGAAAGGGGAATGTGAGCAACATTTTTTTTAACAGACCCGGGAGCGAGCGAGAAAAACGAAGGAAAAGACAACGTGACAATGAAGGTACACGAAATGAGATAAGCACTCTTTTCCTGGGCACGCTCTGTTTTTTCTCTCTTGATTCTGGAAAAAAAATCAAACTGCTCACTCTTTCCATTTCACAACCACCTATATTGCTTAAAAGGACACTGCCAACCCACCTTAGGCTTCAAAGTGTCCTTAGTTTAAACAAGCATTTGTCAATGCCGAATGTTTGCTTGCTGGTATTAGCATTGGAAATGCAGGAGTTAGACAGATGCAGAATAGGAATAGCAGTGAAGTATTGAACTTCACGCCAACCCCACTTCCATTCTGTAGAGATGGACAGGCATTGGGGTAAGTGTTTGGATTGTTTTCCAAGACAGTCATGGCATGTTACGTCACCCTATTATGCAGACACCGAGACGTGTTGAGGTGTGTCTTGGGGTGTTTGGCTTTACAGTCACCCCATTCCATAAGGACATATGCTGACATGGGTGCACCATAGGAGAATGGAGTGAAGTGTGGGGCTGAAAAGTCCAAGGTACACCTTAGTGCCTGTCAGTGGCTGGGAGGGGTGGGATGGCATGATCAGTGCAGTCAGTAATCCAAAGGCACACCTCCGCTGCCTGTCAGTTTGCACAGGGTGGGATGTTATGGTTAGAAACCCTATTGCCCTGGGCGTTTGTTGGTATTTGCATTACAAATTTTCAACATGGCATTTTTCTGACACCACCTCATGAAAGCATTTGGGACCTCTTCTCATGAAGAGTAGCAGTGTGATTTTGTCAATGTGGCCTGAACTTTGATTTCCAACAGCGACCATGCCATTCTGTGCCACATGTATGAAACCACAGATTGGGCAGGATGCGAAAAATGACAGCTGTACCATCCATAGGGAGGTCTGAAGAGATGGCAATGTTGAAAATCTGTAGTGGGAATATTAGAAATGCTCACACTTCTGCGCATATGTGGAAACTGTGCAACGCATGCACGTAACACAGGCATTTTATGGACTTTCATCACCAAATTTTCAACATAGGCATTTTAGGACCTCTGCTTATAAACAGTGTCACTGTGATTTTCTTAATGTCCCCCGAACAGTGATTACCCACAGCGACCACGCTATTCTGCGCCTGAAGTACAAAACCAAATTTCAGCCAGGATGCAAAAAATGACAGCTAAACTGTTCATAAGGAGATGTGGGAAAATGGCAATATTGAAAATCTGAAGTGAAAATATTGCAAATTCGTGAAGTTACGAGTGTGTGTGGAAACTGCACAATGCACGCTTGTAACACACTCATGTTATGGACTTTTGTGAAAACATTTTCAACATAGGCATTTTAGGACCTCTGCTCATGAACAGTGTCACTATGATTTTCTTAATGTGTCCCAAACACTGATTTCCCACAGCAACCACGCTATTCTGTGCTGGAAGTGCGAAAACACATTTCGTCCAGGATGTGAAAAATGACAGCTATACTATTTATAAGGAGGCATGGCAAAATGGTGATGTTGAAAATCTGGAGTGAAAATGTTGCAAATTTGTGAAGTTACGAGCGTGTGTAGCAACTGCGCTATGCACACTCGTAAAACAGTCATTTCTTGGATTTTTTTCACCAAATTTGCAACATAGACTTTTTGAGAGTCCACCTCATGAACACTGCCACTGTCGTTTCATTAATCGGTCCTGAAAGGTGATTCCATGCAGTGACCGCAAAATCACCTTTCGAGACCAGATAACGCCATGACAGTGCCTGAATTCATGAGGAGGGGTCCCAATAACCCCATGTTGAAAACTTGATGGCAAAATTCCTGAAAATGACTGAGATATGCACCAAAGTTAAAAAAAACCTATTTATGCCATTATACACCTTACTGGCATTTCTTAATTTCGCGGTCGGCTTTGAAGAGTGCAGACATGTTCCTGGTCCACTGAAGATCATCGTGCCATGCTCCGGAGGTAAGTATGAGTTGGGAGGAGTGTGGGGGAGGCAGGGTGCACAGAGGGTGGGTGCAGGTTGGGGGAGGGGCCACCAGACTTAACGAGGGACCATTTTCCGGGTTGCAGGTTAAAAAAAGCATGGCGGGTGGGCTCCCAGCATGCCAACCAGTGTTTTTTTGGGGGTGTGGCTGTAGCCAACTAAGGATTGGGCACCCCCGTTGGCACATAGGGGTGGGTGGCGCATGAGCTGAGGGAGACTGGGAACCCCCCCAGGCACAAACCTACTTTTTTTTGGGGGGGGACATTATGCCGATGGGGAGTGGGCTCCCCCATTGGCAAATTAAACTGGGACAGGGACTGAAGCTGACGGGGATTGGGGTCCCCGTCAGCAAACAAAGACTGTTTTGGGGGGCGCATGCTGCCGAGGGGGATTGTGCACCCCCTGGTCAGTGGGGGCTGAGTAATATTGTTTGTGAACATGGCGGCAAGCTTCTGCCATGTTCACAAACAATATTACACTACTAATGTTCTGCCCCTGCAATGACGGGTCACTCCCTCATTGCAGCGGAATGGCTGACGTTGCAATGATGAGCGGGCCCCTGATTGCTGCAGTGAAAACGTTACAAGTTTGAGGAACTTGTGGAAGCCAGTGTCATCAGCACACTGTGCCTCCATTGGTCCATCAATGCCAAACCCCCCAAATGATGTGCCTCCCTTTGGCTGCCACAGTGCCACGCCTCCACAACCTACTTCTCTCCTAAGCTGCCGCATAATGTTTCTTGCTCATGTGCACAAGCAAACATAAAAACGCATTTTATGATTGTTCACATTCTACAGGGAATGCTGATGCAGTTAGTAGTTTAATTCAGAACCCTTTTTCTTTTTAAAAAGGGAAAAACGGACTGCCCACCATACTGGTGTTACCATACCAAAACATGTTTGTTTACATTTTTTGACCAGCTCCCACTGCATCTTTCCTGAATTCAGGAACACCCCCAACACATTCTAGACACTCATTTTGCAGTGGGAGTAGAGGAGACTATTGTGTCATGAGTGATTGCACTGCGAGAATGTTTTTAATGTTCAGGAAGTTTTCACTAAGAGTAGTTCCATGATTTGAAGCAAAACAAAGCTGGGCATAGCTATATATTACCATGCATTTTGGTTCTAATAAGCAAAGAGGCAGATAAACAACCAGCAACATCAATGAATTTTATAGATTGTAAGCAATCATAAAATGTGGGTTTTTTACCTAAAAATAGTATGATGCAAAAAAGGTTGACAGTGTCTCTTTAAATATTCTGTCTTATTTTGCCAGGGGGATTTTATCAACAGTGGTACTGATAGAATGGTTAATGCCATGGGTTGCTGTAGCAGCCTGTTTTACCTGCCTTAAGCAGAAAGGTAATCAGCTTTGTGTTTCACTAAGTAATACCTTTTTTTTTTTAGTTGTTTCTTTCTTTCCCATCCTGGCCCCGGTCGGCCCCTTGTCTGGCTGCACTCCCTCGCTTCCGCTCCTTCAGTTCCTCACCCTTATAACTCCCAAGGTGTGGCAGTGGGGAGCCTCCTACTCACCTGCTGATCCAGGATTCAGTTCAGTGTGTCACCTCTGGAAATGGAGCAATGGGGGACAGCCATCAAGCCGAACGACTGGCCATCAGGGTCTTTTTCCATTTTCTCCCTTATGGGAGCTTGGCATGCAATGATGCCTGCAGCGGGCACATGCATGCACCCGCACATGTCCCTGCCAAGCATCTTCCATGCTTCTGCCCCACATTCTAGCAGCAGTACAGAGCTGAGCACCAGCCTGTGCCATGGATCAGATGAGTGCTGACTGAAGGTCACCCCCCCCAGAGATGGAGAACAGTCCATTGGACGCTAGATCCAGCTTCTCCCTGCTGACCCCCGGTGGTCCATGTTCATTCCTGAATGTGGGTCACTGGTGTAGCACGAGCTGTGGCATCCAGCCCTTCAACTCTCAGTGCCACCGGGCCATACTAAGTAATACTTGCTGGAGAGTTTGCCATCAGAAATGATGATCGGTACCTCTACTGCCTGTACTCCAGTTGTCCAACGTTAGCACAGTTTGAGAGACACTGATACCGTGGCTGTAATTAAGGGAGAGAGAGAGACACACACAAACACAGATAGCGGGGCTATATTGGGAGCAATTAACAGGTGAGCGGGTGTCAAATGCAGTGGTTGTTTTAATCTTCTGCTTTTGCATCTAGGTTTAGCAGTGGATAAAAATGGGAGTGGGATCTGAGTTTTTTTCCACGATGAGCTGGTATTTCATTTTTGCCAATGGGCAGGTGTGTCTGGCAGTCCTAAACTAGAACGGGGGGGGGGTGGGATCGGTACCACAACAGAGGTTGGAGAAAGTCACAGAGAGCTGCACTAACCACAACTGAAGTTGGAGTGAGTGGGAGTCAGAGGAGCTCCCAGCTGACGATGTTGTGGGGAATGAGAGACAGAGTGGAAAGAAAGCCACTGTCTGAACTGAGCCCATATTGCATTTCAGAGAGGCCTCATACTGTTTAGAAATTAACTGTTCTACATGTATTTGGGGCAAAAATGGGTTTTGTGCTTTTTAAAGTAGTTTTCCTGACTGCTGAGGTAGGGACTGCGAGAGGGGGGTGCGCTAATGATCCACCAGTAGTTCTCACTTTAGTAGGGAAAAGAAGATGGCAGCTTGATGGTTTTTGTGGGTTGGATTTTTTTTCTATGACATGCAGCTGACTGGCACCTTTTCCCTTGGATTATGACAGGATTTACCACAGATAGAAGGTGCCAGTCAGCCAGTCTGATTAAATAATTCTCAAACCCCATATAATAATTATATTTACTCACAGTGTACTCAACAATGACTGTACCATAGCAATATGCTGGTAATCCTTGTTAAAAACAATTCATGGAAATTCAATTGAAATAAAATCTTGTTGGGAAAACAACAGAGGTGCCACACTGACAAACAAAATCTGCCAATGTAGCTTCACAAGATGTCATCATATCAGTGAACGGCTTGTGAGTGACTATGTGATGTGTACTACTTATTCCTCCAAAAGTGACACAATAAATGTTATGTACCTAGTCCTGTTACTCAGCTGTGTTTTGGTTTGGATTAACTGCAGTACCACCAAAGTACAGTAATCTATCGTTATGGTACTCTGACTGTGATGAGAACCTCATCAACACTTTACATCTCCATCCAGTACACAGGTTGATAGAAATTATTTTTTTTGGTTTTATGTTGATTCGTGAATTTTTTCATTTGTGTGAGGAGACCATACAACGGTTATTACCTTCTCCATTCCACAAAGCCTCACCCTCGCTCCTCTTCTGGGCAAGCTGCTTTCTTCTTCCACCTCCATCCCCTTTAGAACATGCTCCCCCTCTTCCCTCAGCATCTCACCCTCCCTCACTCCCTGCCTTCAGATGTCAACAAATGCATCTTCCTGCTCACTCCTGTCCCTGTCAACCCCCCACCAGACCTTCCTTCTTCTTTCCCACCTGCTTATGACCCCCTTTAATCTCAGGTGTTTGGGACTATGCCCACAGTTTGTTTCTGTACCCCTGTAGCACTGCCACTGCCCCCTACAGGAACTGCACACTTTAATGTATTGTTGCACAATAACCCACTTGTCTTTGCATCATATTATGCTGTTATATGGTTTAATATGCTTGGTCACCACCTAGCTCCAACATCTGTTGCCTATGTAGCTGCAATCTGACGCTCTGTGATTGTATTTCTTCTGCATTCCCCTTCACCCCCCCCCCCCTTCCATCTCGCCTGGAAATTAGCCTTGGCTGGTGTGCCTTTCTCAGTTACCAATTTTTCACTAAATAAATTGTGTGCTTCATGCAGCATTCTGTTCAATGTGACCTGTACTTATGCTGCCCAATGTTTCCACCACCCATTGGTGCTGTGCATGAGCAGTACTGCTTGCTATACTGGCAATCCAGGTACAGGAAACCAGTATGGTCATTCACTTGAGGGATGTTCTGTGTATGTGCATATGGCAAAATGATTGTCCCTTGCATGTTCATCAACTGGCCCTTTGGGGGGGAGGTGGAGCTAGAGGTAGAGTTTTCTGCTGTTCACAGTCACCTAATCCATGTTGCTGCAGTTGTTGTGGTACCTGAGACCAACCCTGGAAGGTTCATAGGTGATAAGTATCTTCGGTTTGTAAAATAATTTTTTTTATGCTCCTTTTTATCAGGTCTATGCCTATTGACAATTTTGTTTGCTGCTGCTACCATGATGATTTTCTCCTCCTTTGTGCATGGAGTACAGCATGGACATCTCAATAAGGTAAGTAATAAGTATCATACCAATGTTTTTTTATTTTTTCCACAGGTGATGTCAATAGTACAGTGGTTCTTAGGGTACTCTGCTACCATAATCTGTTAGAGGAGGGTCAGGTGGACATAATTGGCACATTTATTTGCTTGAAGGGTAAAGGTTTAAGAGGAAGATGAGGAAGTTTCCCTTCATTGAGAGGGTGGTGTAGTCCTGGAACAGTCTTCTAGCATGGACGTGGGTGTTGTGGACAAAAAACAGTGGTTGGCTTCATTCATGCCATGCACAGAAGAGGTGACAGAAAAGGCAAGTAAAGGATAGGCAGGCAGACTTGGTGGATCAGGTGGACCCCACCTGCTATCCAATTCTATGTTTTCCTGTGTGTGTTTCGAAACTGGTTCTCTTTATGATTTTCTTTTCAGGTCTGTCTCTGACTGAATGCTGTTGATGATGCAGCCATGACGTTATCCTCCAGTTGTATGCCTTTATGGTGTATGCATCACAAGTTTGAAGGTTCAAGTTCAAGTTTATTAAGCCAGAAAAGCTCCATTGAACAAGCTCATTTACAAGAAGGTCCTGAGAGGGACTCTGAAGGTACACACAGTATTAAGTATACATTGCTACAATGGTACAACAACAAACACGATGAACAATACAGCGCAAAAGATGTATAAGAACTGTAAACAATCAAAAGAGGCACAGATGGTGCATATGATACAGTGGTTGAGGGGCAACAGGGCAAAAAATATAATACAGACAAAACCTTTGCAGCATTTGTAAGATACATACAATCCCATTAAATTCAGGTACAAGTGCGGAGATCAAAGTGTATGACATTTACAAAATAAATCACCACTTAAGGGAAGTGGAAGCATTTCAGCAATAGGAGGTCTCACAGGGATGGAGCGTGGGACAGACAGGTTAAGAATAAGAGTTGGGTGGGGAATAGAGGGGTAACAATAGAGATACGGTGAATTTTTAATCTGCTGGCTAAGTGAACGCGAATTGCCCACTTCGAGTTGGTGGAGCACAACACAAAGTGGGCACTGCAATGTGTTCACTTCGCGTTATCATTATTACTTTGCATTGCCATTATGCCTTAATGTGAAGTAAGGCGAAGTGAGAAGTAAATAGGCAGCCTCCCACACACATCACATGGCTTACAGTACTGTAAGTCACATGCTTTAGCCTGGAAGGAAGTAAGTGAGTCAGAGAAGCAGTTTCACTTTCTCCTTTGCATTCGTAGAGGGAGAAGGCTTGTGAGAGAGCAGTGTAGGAGTCAGTGACAAAATGCTTATTGCATTTGTAAAAACAACAGCTTTTTTCAAAGCTATCTTTATTTAGCTTTTGTATTGTGTTTGTGATTGTTATTTTGGTAGTTAATTTTTTTTTATAAGTGTTCTTTTGTTTAGTGTGTGTGACTGACTGTGTGTGAGAGTGTGTGTGTGTGTGTGTGTGTGCGGTAACTTGTGTGAGAGGGATGGACGTGGACCCTGGAGAAGGTGAGTCGCTGGCCTGTGGGCATGGTTGGAGGGGAGTGCAGACACGTGGGGGTGGTCATGTCAAGCTGGACTGCTCCCGACTCCTGGGTGTTGCTTTCCCCCCCGGCCCCATGTTGAAGCAATAGGAGCAGCAGCAGCAGCACTAGTGTCACCGGTGGCTGCTGTGTGCCCACCTTCTCTGCCACAACCACCACCACTGGTAGCAGCTGTAGGGGCTCCAGCAGCACCCCCTCCACCACCTCCACAGCCAGAGGAGGTGTCCCTAGAAAATCAAGGTGGTGTGAACCGTGCAACTCATGCGAGGACTGTGTCTGGTCCCCCCCCACAGCAGCTCCCCAGTGTGGGAGTTTTTTTAACTTTGTGGAGGGAGACAGCACAGTCGTGGTATGCCATGTGTGTGGTGTGCTGGTGCACTGTGGCCCCCGTGGGACACATTTGGGGACCAGTGGCCAGTGCACCCACATGCTCAACCACTACAAGGCAGAGTGACAGGCTGCCACGGAAGGGGTCAGGTGTCCACCTGCTGGCCCTTCCATGGCAGTGGCCAAGGGTGTTGCTGGGGTCAGAGTTGTGCCTCACAGTCACTGCTGCAGCAGAAGGAAGGCCAGTACAGCAGCTGCTCCACCACCACCACAGCCACCAGCATCACCCTCTCCACCTTTACCCTCGCTACCTGGATTCCCAGCTGCAGTGGACCACACCACAGTCCCTGAAACACAGCATGACATCTCCCTGATGTGGGTGGCTCTGGAAGAGAACAGTCAGAAGGTTGGTACTTTGCAGCAGCAGGTTCACACAATAGAAGAGCAGCAGCAGCAAATAGTTTGAATGCTGCACCTGCTGCTGGACCACCATGGCATCCCACGGCCACAGTAACTTACGTGATTGTTTTCTGGTGCCCCCCCCCATCCCACTACTGTGTTGTACTGTTTTTGTGTGTTTTTTCTTTGTTGTTGTTTAATAATACACATTTTCCCTTCCAAGGGAATCTTTCTTGTGCCACATAGTGCAGTACATTTCTGTGAAAACTGCCCATAATTTCATTACAGTGTGTCACGTGATGGAGGAACTCCTGTTCTAAAAAGCCGCCCACATTCTGCCTCCCTTCTCAGCCATGTTAGAACGTGATGCCAGAGACAGCACGTGTGCATGCTCCATTACAGTGAATATCCAATTGTCTGGCAGCTTTCTGAATGCTTCTTTATGTTATAATGGTCAGTTTGTGGTGAAACGTGTGGGCATGTTTCCAGTAAGAAGAGTCTTGATAGTGGGAACATTCCCATATTTCACCACAAAGTGAACCTTATAACATAAGGAAACATTGGGATAGCTGCCGGACATTCTCTATAGTGGAGCATGCACCTGCGCTCCCCCTGGCATCATGTCCTAATGTTTCTGAGAAAGGGGGCCAGAATGTGGGCGGCTTTTCTGAACTGTAATTCATCCATGACATGACACATTGTAATGAAATTATGGGCAGTTTCCACAGAAATATATTGTACTCTGTGGAGCAAGAAATATTTCAGTGGGAGTAAGGCCCCCACATATTAGGTTATGTGCATCACCATAACTATGTAATGTGGTGAATCTCTGTAAAGCAGCAGCAGAGCAGCAATTTGTTGAGAACTCTGAGTTATATTTTTTAATGCTGTTACAACTTCCTTTACTTACATCCTGACTGACTGGAATGATACGAGAATTTACAGTAGTTGAGTCTGCTGTACTACCTTTTTTCAAGTGTGAAATAATGAAAGGAGCATTCCTTTTAAATTGGTGCTGACCAGGTCTTTGTCATTGTTCTCCTCTGCTTTTCTCCATCACATCAGTTAGTTGTTATATATCACTTCTGTTGTTAATTAACAGTTATGCAGGAGGCAGTGTTTTATGACACCACGGAACAATAGTTATTGAAAAGCAGCTGCAAATTAATACAAACCTGGTCAGAACAATATTGGAAGGCGTGCTCATTTTTTTTTTTCATACATAAAAAAAGTAGTCAACTAAGTAAAGCAGACATAAACTGTGAAAAGAAGCGTATCATTCAAGTCACAACTAGGAGGTAACTTTTGGCTGTGGCAATGTAAAGTAGCATAACAATGTACAGTTCAAAACTGTCACAACATTCTTGCAATGCTGCTTTAATTGTAATGTCAGTATGACATCATGAGCTCACAACAATTACACAACACACAAAAATGGCACAGAGTCCCAGATTTTTTCTGCAGGCCCAAAATGCATCCTCCTTGTGTGCAAAAAATTGACAACTGGTATCACAGTGAAATGGGAGTGTTTCAGCACATGTAAAGTCCCTCAGTATAAAATGATGACCATGAGCATTCTGTTGCTGGTCCAATGTGTTCTACAAGGTGACTCGAGCAAATGCAATGTGATCATCTCAACTGGATTGAAGGGTGCCCTTTGGCTGTATGCTAATAGTAGCCTTGGTGAGTAGATATATATATATAGATATACGGTTGTGTATTAGGTGAGGAGGAGGCTTGACATGGATATGTACTCCTGGTATTGTTCTGCATCACAGGTCACAGAAACTGTTGGTGTGCACATTCCAGTGTGCTCAATGAGAATTTTTTCCACTGAAATTGGAAACGGATAACTCTCAAGCACTTGAATGTAAGTATTATTTTTTGGGGTTGGGGTGGATCATATTTGCTGGTTTGTCTGTAATGGTTTCTTACTTTGTTACTTCTTCACAGATTTCATATGCATCCTTCTGGAGTCCGGTTGTTGTTATTGATGGTCATGGTCATCTAATGAAATGACTTCTGCATGTTACATGTGTGCCCAAGCCCGGGGGAGGGGGTGCCTGATGTTAAAGAACTTTTTTGGATAAGGCCAGTTTGACAGAACAACAAAGCATCTGGAAGTTTCCTAAAAAAAGCAATGAAAGACTTCTTACAACTTAATTGTTATTTCTCTCCCTGGTTCTGAATCTCAAGTCAAGTTACATTGAAACCCACATCTTGTCAGCTAACACAACCTGTGTGCAATATTTGCTGCAGTCTTTTCAAAACAATGAAATGGATGAAATAAAATCTTCTTTCTTACCAGAATGGATTTCACGTGGATATTCCATTGGTTCCTCTATGTATGGTACAGCTGCAGTACCATTTCCACTGAGCTTTAGCGATGGATAATTTTTTTGTTAACCTGTAAAAGAAACAAAATAAGTGTTGTGTACCATCTGTGTTTTACCATTGCAGCTGTGAAAAGCTACAGAAAACAAAACATACAAGTAAAGGAAGTGAAGCAGCATAACAAACATGAGTACACATACTCACTTTATGGTTTAAATATTAAGAAGCTTTGTGTCTCTGGCTGATGGATGTGGTGGTCTGGGGGGCGGACAGACTCAGGCTCAGTGGTGGCAGTGGCTAACAGCAGTCCCAGTGGTGGTGGTCCGGGGGGGCAGACAGACTCAGGCTCAGTGGTGGCAGTGGCTAACAGCAGTCCCAGTGGTGGTGGTCTGGAGGGTGAACAGACTCAGTCTCAGTGGTGGCAGTGGCTAACAGCAATCCCGGTGGTGGTGGTGGTCCAGGGTGGCACACTGCCTTTTAAAAACTTCAGTTAAAACCTGCCAACATTAACCACATCATCATCCTCACAAAGAAAGCTGCCCCCACATTCATCGATGTGTGAAGTCTGACCAGTGGGAAATTCTTTCTCCATTGTGTCATCATCTACATCAGTGGTATGCCATTTCAGGCAGCCACTGCCAGTGCCACCAGGATGGTCCATTTCCGCATCACCAAAACCACCATGAATAGGCTGGGTATGAATACAGAGGTTGCAGTCTGTGCTGGTATGTGCCTCTCATTCATTTTAATGAATGTTAACAAACTAACATTTGCAGGAGACAGGTTTGTCTGATGATCCCTGACTTTTGCACCTGCTGAGCTGAATACCCTCTCAACACTTACACTGGAGGGTGGGCATGTGATGTACTTCAGTGCCACTGTAGTCAGCTCTGGCCATTCACTGACCTTTCCATTGCAGTACAAAAGAGGATCTTCATTTATTGTCAGATGCCTGTTTTCAGACAAATATCACTCAACCATTCTCTGTGCCACACTAAGTCCAGTGGTTGATGCATCATCCTGTTCTCCTGAATCATTTATTTTACAAATACCCACTTGGGACAAAGCCTCCCAAAGTGGGTTGATGCCAGTCACTTTGGATGACAGATCACCTGGAACTGCAGTCACCTTCCCCTTGCAGGATATGCTTGATGGTCCTCCAGGTACACCTTCAGCCAGATTATGCTGCTGAGGTTTGCTGACCTTGGCACGTGACTGCTGTGCCCCATGAACCAAGCGCACCAGTTGACCACAGATATTTTTTACCCATTCAGGCCCTCCCTCCAGTACTGATGCAATTCCATGTTTGTATCGTGGGTCCAGCATTGTTGCTATGGCAAAGTTGTCACTATGCTGAATGCTCACAATGTGGCAATTCTGGTTGAATACTGTCAGAATGTGTTGCAGCAACATACTGCTACCACCATCTCCGACAACATCAAGGCCATGCTGTACATTCACCAATGTCTGCCTCAGCACCCACAGTAGTGGAAATTGATTGGCTAATGGAGGCAGACTCGCCACTCACTGCCTGTGTGGCATGTTCAAAAGGCCGCAAAATTGTTATTACAGGTCCATGAGGTGCTACTGTTCAGTTGTCATAGACATGGAGGCCCCAGAACTGCCACAGCTAGTGTACATCACAAGATATCCTGAGATTACTTTGTATTGTACATACAACCTCTCTGCCATGTGTAAAGTGGAATTCCCTCTGGTGACAACTTCCAGCTTCAAGTGGTGCTGAGGCAGGCTGTTTTGTATCTGCAACTGCCGCAGTTGGTCTTGGGCCTTTCCAGATCTTGAAAAGTGAGAGAAGATACGTTGTGCAATGATCAGCATTTCCTTTACATCAGGGTGCTGCAGAAACTCCTGAACCACAAGATTTAAACGGTGGGCCATGCATGGAACATGAAAGAAACTACCATTCGTGATGCATTTCACCACATTTGACCCATTGTCATTTGCTATGAACCCAGCGCTCAGGGACAGAGGGTTTAGCCATTTGTCAGTTTCAGTCAATACCATGTCCAACATGTTCTCACCAGTGTGTGAACAGGTCACACTGTGCATAGCAATCGTTGCATGCTGTCGAATTCCCGGAAGATTGTTACCGCGACAATCCACCTTACTGCACTGATTATTCACACTACTAACATCACAAACAATCTCCGGCACCTGCACCCAGTGTAAAGTTATACACAGATATGAACTCCCCACTGTTTTGCCACTTGTCCACATATCCATTCTTAAATGGATGAATGGAGAGGAGGAATGTTGAAGGGCATGTCTTACTGAGTCGGACACAGTGCAGAACAACTCGGGGACAGCACGTGTAGAAGAGTATGTCCTGGATAGGACTTTCCATTTTGGACAGGCATGTGCAGCAAACCACCGGAATCCAGAATTCTCCACAAAGGAGAAGGGCAAAAGATCAATTGCCAGCATTTCCACTACAGCAGCATTAAGTTCACATGACACTGTATGGTTCGGGGGGTACCTCAGCTTATGCTCAAAAGCACTCTGTAACGTGCACTGACTTACACGTTTTACGCGAAGTGTGATCACAAATGGTTGTGCTCTGTGATGAATTGCATTGGCAGGGGCTGGAGTGTGGACATTTGATGAAGGCGGTTGCACAGGTGATGAAGACAAACCCAGAAATGCTGTTATTTTGCCAGATTCACCAACCGGGGTTGGTGTACCACTTGCACTAGACACACTGCATTCACCACCACCACAAAAACTGCTACTTTCACCAGCACTGGACAACATTTCAAAGTCATTATGGTCCTCCACCTCATCATGCCTATAGTAATCTTCTGCTCTTATTACCGCACTACTGCACACGTTTAATTTACTGCTGGACTTAACAGTTATGGAAGGGGATAACATGCTCGCTATGCTTGCCAGTGACAAGGGTGAACTCCTTACTGTGGTATTAGCTGCCAGCTTGTGCTGGGTCCACAGTGCCAAGTGCCTATTCTTAAGATGTGTATGCTGTTCTCCTGTGCCCAGATGGCTCCCCTTTTTGCCTCGACTCACATGCACATGGCAAACCTGGCAGATTGCAACTGACACATCATTTGCATCTTGAACAAAAAAATCCCAAACAAGGGATTGTGATGCTGTACTTTTAACATGTCCATGATGTGGCTTATTTAAATCCGTTATTTTAAGCACTGAAGTGGGGGGGGGGTCACGTGATGTTTCGGGCGCTGCACACCTGTACTGCAACAGACCACCACGGCTACCTATCATATTTATTACTGCGTCATCATCATCATCAACTAAAACCGGTAAATCACATGTTTTTATGGGGGGGGGATTCCTGCAAACAGACTCAGATGCAGCCACTTTGACTTTCTTTTTCTCCTGTTCCCAAATGGGGTCAATCACATCATCATCATATTCATCAGCGTCACACACATCCACGTCTTCTGCTCGGATGCTAGCATGTGGACTGCATGTTGTAACAACAGCAACATCATCGCCATTAACACATTTGTCATCAGCATCTACACCACCATCACCTGATATTTTTTCACCACACTATGAATCACTGCATAGAAAATGCTTGACATTAACTGCCACGGTGGATGGAATATCACGTTGTATGCTATCGTTGACATGATTATCAGAATCCTCAGGTTCAGTTACTGGGATGTTTCTGGAAAGTATGACATCATCTACACTGCTCACTTGCACTGTTTCACACTCAATATTTTTGACATGGTACACTGGTCGGAATTAGAACTTGATGCAACAATACGAATACTACAACCACCACCAACACAAGTAACAATAACACCACCGGCTGGGAAAACATCATCTCCTCCAACTATGAGTGAAGCTACTGATTGGGCTGTAAAAAAACATTGCAGGAGAAATACCTTTCCTCACATCAGCAATGCACTTCTGCATCTGCGTACTACTACCACGCCCACAGACTATCTTACTGCCAACATTGCCATGGCTAGAAACCGCTTTGCTTGCATGTCTCTTTGCAGGCATTTTGGATGATCAACTACAATATTATAACCAAATTCAGATTTTGATATGTTCACTTTCTGATTGGGGGGGACGCTGGATGTGAAGCCAAAAAAAACAACTATAGCTTCAGCAACAGATAAGAGACTAGTCTGTCATGCAATGAAAACAACTTCAGTAACTGGTGGTGCTGATGAGGTCACAAAAACAATCCAATCTGGTAAAAAATTCCTTTTGCACATGAGGGTGGGGAGAGCACTAACTGCAGTGCAAATGTTTACGGCAGTACAAACAGCAAAACAAAGAACACATACCACGATCGCAATACAAAATCAGGCAGCTCCAGTGGATAGCAGGTTCACACTGCTGCGCCTGCAATTACACTAGTCCGTGGCACAATAAAAGGTGTATTATTTGATGTCTCGCAACACTGCACTCACACTCACACACACACAGAGAACAGTTTGTTTACAATGCTAAACGAGTAATGCGTATCAAACGCAAAAGTTCAGTACTATGCCACGTTACATATTGTAATGTAAACAACCTGAATTTATGAACTGCTGCGCCAGATCCACACAACAAACAGCGAGAAAATTTCAACTATTACTGACAATATTACTGTGTGTACATTAACACAGTAAGTTATATTACAAAAATATAACCAAAAAACAAAGAAATCACTATTTCTCCAACTTAAATCTACCTACACCACAGATATGACCCTCCCCCAAAGCACACTTTCACTGTCTTTCACTACACACTCTCAATGTTGTAAATTAACATTCAAAATCCACACAAAAACAAAAACGCTTGATGGTATGAGCACAGGAGGGTTTCCTTCAATTGATGAACTAAATTTGGAGCCCCCAAAAAATGCAAAAATGTTTTTTTAACAGCTTTTACATGATTTCAAACGCAGACAGCTATCAGAACACATTGTCTCCTACTCCTTGCTACACATACTACCCCAAACTGAGGCTGTGCAGATCAATACAGAGTCCATGTGACCTAAAATCCCATAAATCACTGCAAAATTCACCTTCGGGTGCTCAAAAACAAGGTGAAGTGAGACGAAGTGCATTGTCCTCAATGCACTTTGCCTTAAATTTGGTGGAGTAGTGGTCTGGGGAGGCGGAGTAACGCAAAGTCATTGTTTCCAATGGACTTCGAGTTCCTCATCATAACGCGAAGTACCCCACTTCGTGTTGTGGAGCACTCTGCGAATCTGTCTTTGCTCCACGAATCACTTCATGGAGCAGATTGAGCACCCTTCGCCCACCACTAGGTAACAAGGGTGAAGTACAGAATGAGTGGGGAAGAATGGAAAGCATGGATGAGAGCACAGAAGGAGTGAGGAGGGTGAGGACCATTGCCCCAAAAGATGGTTTACTATGACAGATATAATCAGAAGACAGTTTACTACAACAGACATAATTAGAATAGAGAGGAACTAGTAGGAAGTAAGTCTGGGCCAATGGTGGGTCATCGAGGGGGGTGACATGTGCAGAACTCATGTAAGTTGCAGGTGACCAAATTTTTGAATGTATTTAGAGGTACCAGATTTCACAATTTAAGGGTAGATTGTACTTTGTTCCAAGCATCAGAGAGAGCATGGCTGATGGCCATTTTACTGAAGTGTGAGTGAGATTTAGGGACATCCAACATGATATAGGAGCTACTACATAGTGGATAGATACAAACAGAGCAATGGAAAAGACTTGATATATATGATGGAAGTTTTAGCATAAGGGTTGTAAAGTGGGACTGATATCAAGGCAGGTGGGGGGGGTGATGAAGACCAGTTAGGGTCTGCAGTGACAGAAGAGGCAGGGGAAGTATGGGCAGACTTGATGGGCCAGACAGTCCCTGTCTGCTGACCAATTTCATGTTTTCCTGTGTGTGTTTGTAAAACACTTTCCCTTTATGATTTTCTTGTCTGGTCTGTCTCAGTTTGGATGCTATTGATGCTGCGGTCATGAGATGTTCTCCTCCAGTCCATCCCAAGTCTAGAGGTAAGTAATCTATTGTATTAAAGTTTATTATTAATATTTTTAGCCAGTAATTTCATTAGATCAATTATTTCCCTTTGACTGTAGTATCAGAGGATTAATGAAAACAGAGGTGTGGGTGTGCCCATTTTGTTATCTCATGTTACTAAAAGAATTATTTTTGATTCTTCTCTGTAGAGGTCATTTTTTTCCATGCTGCTGCTGATATTCTTGATGCCCATACATTGTCCTGTGCCTTTGAGTCAATATCCATAGGTTTGGGTGTCCAGCAACCAAAGAACCAAACCATAACTAAGTTCTACCTATTCTGCTGCTGCTGCTGATGTGCCATGGCCCTCTGCTTCTTCCTCTATGTGGTGTTGCCATGCCAAAGAACCAAACCAGAACAGAATTCTACATGGTATACCTTGACCTGGGTATTCAAAGCGGTTGTGCATGGCACAACAGAGTTGGTCTGGTGCAGCCCCACAATGTGCCCCAGCGGGATATTGAAAGGGCTGCCTGGTGCAGGGCGCAATGTAATCATATGTGGCACAGATGCAGGGGGCATGCCCATGCATATGTGGCACATCCAGATATTTAGCACAGGATGTGCTGTGCATAAGCTGGTGCAGACTTGCATTATGCCACATAGGGGGCTCAAAGTGGAACCCGTGAAAAGTGGGAACAAATCTGGGCCACCCACAGGCGGGCTGCTGTATTGCAGGGCACAACACAGCAGCCACCAGCCGTGGGTGGCCACCCTCCCACCCAGAACACTGTTCACAAGCACCCACATCCTCCTGGTAGTCTAGTGGTACCCCCTCCTTACTATTCCATGAGAAATGTAAATGTAAACACACCCTGATAGTCTAGTGGACCTCCAAACCCATTGCTGTGCTCACCCTACAATAATGTAGAAATAGTGCCTGGCAGTCTAGTGGCACCCCGCTCCCTCCCGTATCCCTGATCGCCATAAAATTCTGTTGCATTATGCCCTGGTAGTCTAGTGGTACCCCCCCCATTGTCGCGATCACAGTACATCTCCATATATCACTTCCCTGGTGATCCAGTGGCACCCCCGCCCCTCGCACCTACACAGCACCACTCCCCCCTCACCACCCACTATCATTGGTGGGCGACTGCAACCCGCACACATTCTGCCCAGCTGCCCACCGAATGACAGGTACAGTATGGGCTGCAATGGACAGTATGTACTTCATTCACATATTTGGGATTGTCTAGTACAGTATGTCCTGCAAGCATATACTGTACCTGTCATTAAGCAGCCAGCCGGCCAGGCGATATGCAGGCGGGTTGCAGCAGGCCGCCAATGATGGGGGGAAGTGGGGTGGACAAGATGTGCTGTGTGGGTGGGAGGGGTTCCACTGGATCACCAGGGAATTGATATATGGAGATGTATCGCGATCACGGCAATGGTCATGGGAGTACCACTAGATTACCAGGGCATAATTCTACAGTAATATACAGCGATCGGGGACATAGGAAGGAGTGGACACCGCTAGACTACCAGGGAATATTTCTACGGTAGTTTATGGTGATTGGGAACATGGGAGGGAGGGGCAACCACTAGACCACCAGGGCAGGTCTTATGTTACATATATCAGAAAATCAGGGACTCAGGAGTGAGGGAGGTCCACTAGACTACCAGGGAATATTATGTTTTTCATTTACCATGATCACGGCTATGGGGCGGGGGATGCCCTGGGATCCCCACTGCACACATCATGCTGTGCAGGGCACCAGGCTCAAGTTGCCAGGCCGCCCTGTGCAAGGCATGCAAATGGGTCCATAATGACATGCAAATTACTCCATTTGCATCTTGCATATGTTATGGCCTCATTTGCATGCCAT
Source organism: Neoceratodus forsteri (assembly GCA_016271365.2). Lineage (NCBI taxonomy): Eukaryota > Metazoa > Chordata > Ceratodontiformes > Ceratodontidae > Neoceratodus > Neoceratodus forsteri. The sequence continues at coordinate 740,644,911 of CM028133.1, read as the reverse complement.
CTGCTGAATATCACAGGTGATGCGCCCCACGCAACTGCATTTGCACTGGTGCATCTCCATGCTCCCTATCTGTGGCTTGTACAGGAGCAATGCCACTATACCATGCACAGTGAGTCCACTGTCTGTGCCATACGCAACGGTGCTGTGCCATGGTGCATCGCCGTTGAATATCAGCTGGCCCTGCTCCTGGCACATCCCAATTGCACTGCGCCCAGGCTTGTGCCACTGCCTGGCGCAGTCTGAATATCTGGACTCCAGTGTACACAAAATGTTGTATGACTGTTTAAAATAGTTCTATTTGATGGATTACTCGTAATGACAGATATGTCATAACCCCATTCTGGCACTCTTGACCACCACTCCACAACAATGTGCAGATTCTGTGTATGCTTTGTATATGATATATATCAGAACATCAAGTGTCGCCTGAAATAATTTATGATGTCAGCTTGTAACACATTAGAGGCAGCAGAAACTGATGTTCTGATTATGCATCTGATCTGACTCTATCAGATGACAGTAAAGCAATAAGCAACCCAACCGCCACCAATTGAAAAACAGATCTGTGACAATAGAACACTACTGCCCTTTAAAAATAATCCCCCTAAAACAACAATAACAATGCTGCATCTGCTGCTGCTGGTGATCCCCTCCTGTCTTAAGTACTTCTATATCACAGAAGTTATAGTGTAGCTGTCCACTCACTGTACTTGCTTCAGTTTCCTTCCAAAATCCATCCTGTAATCCCGACCAGTCTGGTCAGTTATGTCCATCTGTACTGCACCAACAAGCTTCAATCCAGAGCCTCTCCATCCTGACTGGGACCCTCTGGCTCTAGTTCTACTCAGTACTCACCCCTGCTGTACAACTCTATGTCCCTTCAGGCAGGCCAGTATTAGAACCTGATTCACCAGAACTGTAAAGTTTGAAAAACTTTGGATTGTAAAAGGACATTGAAGCTGAATCAATGGTGATTAAGAGAATATGTTTATTGACCTTTAACCTGCAAACACAAAAGAAAGGACTCAAATGATAACAGTTTTAACAGTCTAAGCCTTTTAAGAGAAAAAAAATAACAACAACAATAAAACAAACAGTAAACAGTAAAACCCCAAAACTATGTACAGAAGAAGAAAACCAAACTATTTACAAATATTTACAGAACAGTGAATGATGTTCTACACACTGAGGTACAGTGCGGGTTGTTGCTGGCTGGTGGTGTGGCCTCTTCCCTAGCCACCATTTCAGAACTCTGCAGCAGTAAGTGCTGCAGGTTGCTGCTGTTTCGGGCTATGGCTGCCTGCAGGCACATTTTTTTTATGACATTGATGTCCTGCCACATGGACATCAGTAGGTCATGCAGCATGAGTGTCGTTTCTGCCACTGGTACAGTGGCGTCCTGCTGCACTGAGCTGCTAGAGGTGAGTTTCACTGCTGTTGGGCCCTCCTAGGTCTCATCTGCCTGCTCTCTGGCCAGATGCTGCAGTTCTTTCTGAAAATGGGCCATCTTATTTTTGGCCCATTGGTGGTGTCTTTTCAGGCCTCCTGCAGGCTGCTGTGTCTCACTCAAGTTGGTACAGAAATAAATAAATAATTTGAACCAAACAAACTTCACAAATGCCACTGAACTCATCACTAATTGTGATAGTCTGTCCAGTTTAACAGTACTGTACCCCGTGACCTTTTGTTGAGGCATAATTTACACCCTTGCCTAGCCTGCTTGCACCTTGCGGTATGTATACTATTCCACATAGGCTCAGCAGAACTATGAAACCCTTGACTATATGAAAGCTGTGCTTTTACCAAGTAATATGTTTGAGCACCAGTAGGCTGTTCCCTCAGCACCTCAACCACTGTCTCTGTAAGGTGAAACCACCTAACATCCCCACTAATCTCTTCTCATCCCAGGTTACATGCGCATTTGTTTTGTTTCGCTCCCCCTCCAAGCTGCATAGTTCCTCACACTTTACCATGCTTATTCCTTTCTGGAATGGGAAGTTATCTGTCTAGTGCATTTTGGCAGGAGCCCAGACCCTCACTTTCAGCCTTGGACTGCTGTCTGTCTGTCTCTCTCACTCTCTCTCTCTCTCTCTCTCTCTCTCTCTCTCTCTCTCTACTTGTTCACAGATCCAGAAACAGGAACGGGGGGACCACTATGGGCCTACAACTTTGCTAATTGTCAGGGCCTGTCCCTATCACTTCTTGCAGTCATATATATTTATTACTATAGAGGACTTAACCTGTAAAATACAGCATGTGAGCCGGCCGGTGGTGTTGAGGGTTGAGGTGCTGGACGCCACACCTCGTGCCACATCGGTGACCCGGGGGTCGGCGGAGGGAGAGAGAGGATTGAGCGTCTGGAGGACTGCTCTCCTTTCTCGGGGAGGAATCCAGGATTGCCTGTCATTGCAGTGTCCCCGGTGGAGACCAGAGGCATTGCAATGCTCAGGGCCAAAGTAGTGGGACGCAGAGCCATGACAGACGTTCCTGGTGTCATTGCATGCTCGGGTTCTGAGGGGAGGGAGGGCATAACAAGAAAAGCCCCTCTCCTCCGATAGGTAATGGCTCTCTACAGGGCTGGCTGCCACACTCCCAGCACCGGGTCCTCTCTCCACCCCTTCAGCCTCTGTCGTCCCAGCCAGGCAATTATAGATAGAGTGCCAAGAGTGGCTAACAGCCCGGCCCCAAGGAGCTCAGAGTTGGGGATGCTTGTCTGGAATGGGCTTGATGAGAGGCAGTAATACATATGAGGAAGAGAGGACCATAGTGGGTGGTACAGTGGTCCAGTGAGCTAGGGCAGACCGAGAGAGTTCTGGGGAGTAGGAGACAAAATTAGAGATTGAAAAAAAAATGCAGCATATGCACTACACAGTGTTGATTACTAATCAATGCCTTTGTGGCTTAATCAGCAGAAGTTTGAATAACCAAGGCCTGAATAGCTTTCCTGAGGTTAAATGGGGTCATGGTCTACTGTGTTAAGGCACACTGGTCTAACTTTGACAATGAAAATGAAGGGCCAGACCATGGGGGGTGAGGGTTATCAAGAAACTAGATACAAAGAGGAAGCTGCTGTCCAGATGTCAACATTAACCTTTTTTTGGCGCTAAACAGCAGGATAACTCAAAGCAAAACTGCAGTAGCCAGCAGATGGTTACACTAGTTCCCAGTTATTATGGTGAACTGTGATCACCTCTACAGGGAAAAAAATGAAATCCAAGAAGCACTGTGTTTCCTGTACATTTATCCTGTTCCCACATTACTTCCGGCCCCAGCCAAAAAAAATAAGACTGCCATGAAATCACAAGGAGTCTCAACTGTTTTGTAGCATGTACCCCTCTCGTCTTCATTCTGCATGCCTCAACTGAACCAGAGGATCCCACAACAGCAAATGCTGAGTGAAGCAGGCCTAGCTCTGTACAAACAATAGCCAGAATAATCAAGCACCTACCACACTCTCACCCAAAGCACAGGGCAATGAACCGTGTCAAACAGAGAAAGGCACTGTCACTCCCCAACCTGTGAGCAAATTGAGACCTACATGTCTGGATGTTTTCATACAATGTGGTCAAGTGAGCCAGAACATAGTCTTCCTCATAGAAACATAGACTATGACGGCAGATAAGGACCGCTTGGCCCATCCAGTCAGCCCATTTCCCTTCCTACAGGATAGGCCGCAGATCCTAGTTAACCAACAGCCTATTTCTTCCTACCCCCCACAAGAATTGCTTTATGTCTGTCCCAAGCATTCTTGAATTCTCCCATAGTTTTAGAACCCACAACTTCCTCAGGAAGGCTGTTCCATGCATCCACTACCCTCTCAGTGAAATAATACTTCCTTACATTGCCCCTGAACCGCCCCCCCCCATCTTTAAATTGTGTCCCCTGTTCTTGCACATCTCTTTTCTGAAAGATGCTACCTCTTGGACTTTGTTGATTCCACTGAGGTACTTAAAAGTTTCTATCATGTCCCTCTCCCTTCTTTCCTCAAGGATATACATATTAAGCTCCTTTAGTCTCTCCTCATACAGCTTCTCTTGCAGACCCTGTGCCATTTTAGTTGCCCTCCTCTGAACTGCCTCCATCCTGTCTATGTCCTTGCGGAGATGGGGTCTCCAGAACTGGACACAGTACTCCAGATGGGGTCTCACTAACTGTCTGTACAGAGGGATAACAACTTCCTGTTTTCTGCTGCTGGTGCCTCTCCCTATGCCTCCCAGTGTACCTCCAGCCCTCCCTACTGCCTTCTCACATTGCTTGCTAACCTTAAGGTCATCTGATATGATTACCCCCAGGTCCCTTTCCTAATTTGTTGTTGTTACTACCTCCCCTCCCATTGTATATTCTTCCCCTGGGTTCTTTTTTCCCAGGTGCATTATTTTGCACTTCTTTGCATTGAATCCCAGTAGCCATACTTCTAACCATTCCTCCAACCTTGCCAAGTCCCTTCTCATCCTTTCCACGCCTCCTTGTGTATCAACCCTGTTGCAGATCTTTGTGTCATCTGCAAAGAGGCATACTTTTCCTTCCAGTCCCTCTGCAATGTCACTTATGAAGACATTAAAAGGACTGGACCCAATACTGAACTCCTGGGTACCCCACTAGTAACCCCTCTTCTTCAGAGTGGACTCCATTTACAATTATCTTCTGTGTCCTGTTGTCCAGCCAATGTTTTACCCAGGCTACCACCCTGAGACCCACTCCCAGGCTGGTTAATTTGACTATTAATGTTTTGTGTGGGACTGCGTCAAATGCCTTGATAAAGTCTAGGTAGGCCATGTCCACTGCCCCTCCCTGGTCTACTACTTTGGTCACCCAGTCAAAGAAATCTATTAGATTCGTCTGACATGACCTTCCCGCTGTGAACCCATGCTGCCTTGGGTCCAATGCCCCACTGGCCACTAGGTACTCAATTATTCTTTCCTTCAGAAGTGACTCCATAACTTTCCCTACCACAGAGGTCAGACTGACAGGTCTGTAGTTTCCTGCCTCTGTCTTGGTCCCACTTTTGTGAAGGGGAATCACATCTGCCTTCCTCCAGTCCTCGGGTACCACACCATCCTCCCAAGATTTATTAAAAAGAGTAACCAGTGGTTTCACTAGTTCCCCCCTTACTTCTTTTAGAATTCTGGGGTGAATTCCATCAGGCCTCATTGCTTTGTCCACCTTCAGTTTTAGGAGTTCTTGCAGAATCCTTTCTTCTGTGAAAGGGCTGGGATCGACCCCACTATCAAGACTGCTTCAGTTAATTGGATTAGGCACTTCCCCCTCCTCTTTTGTGAATACTGAGCAGAAAATATTCATTCAGTATCTCTGCTTTTTCACTGTCCCCTCTGCCCACCCACCGTTCATTCTATTCAGCCTCACTATCCCTCCCTTTGTCTTTCTACGCTCGCTGATGTACCTATAAAAGGTTTTATCCCCCTTCTTAACCGAGTTGGCTATCTTTTCCTCAGTTTGGGCCTTTGCTATTCAGACTTCCCTCCCTGCTTCCTTCTGCCTTACCTGGTACAGCTGTCTGTCCTGCTCCTTCTGTGTTTCCTTATACTTCTGGAATGCTATCTTTTTCTTCCTGATTTTCACAGCTACCTCTTTTGAGAACCATAGTGGCTTTTTCTTTCATTTTGATTTGTTTATTTGCTTCACACAAAAGCTTGTTGCCTCTGTGATGGCAGTTTTGATGATTCCCCATTGTTGCTGCACACCTCCTTTTAGCCTGTTTGCTAGTGCTTTTCTGAGGCACTCTCCCATCTTGCCAAAGTCAGCCCTCCTGAAGTCCAGTGCCCTCACTTTTGTATGGCTAGACTCTGTAGCTGCATTTAACATGAACCACACTGTTTGATGGTCACTTGTTCCCAGATGGCAACCCACTTCTAGATCTGAGATCTTCTCACTGCCCCCATTTGAGAGTATGAGGTCTAAGATTTCTTCCTCATGAGTGGGTTCCGAAACTAGCTGTCTGAGGCCTGCCACCTGTAGGGCATCAAGAATGGCCCTGCTCTTGGATGTGGCTGCAGCAAATGTGCTCCAGTTAACATCTGGCATATTCAGATCTCCCTTCAACAGTATCTCCCCTTTCTCTGCCATTCTAAGAATGCCTTCTATCATATCCTTGTCCATTCCCTCCCCCTGACATGGGGGTCTGTACACAACCCCTGTGCGGATTGTGGTGCCCTTTCCAGTCTCCAAGGTGACCCACAGTGCCTCCTCTCCTCCCTGTTGACTCTTTTGTTCAGTTGCTTTTATGCCTTCCTTTACATAGAGAGCTACTCCTCCCCCTCTTCTCCCCTGTCTGTCTCTCCTGTAGGTTATGTACCCTGGTATGTTAACATCCCAGCCATGGTTCTCTGTGTACCATGTTTCAGTGACTGCTACGATATCCAGGCATCCCTCTTCCATCAAGGCCACCAGCTCAGGGAGCTTGTTGCCCAGACTACGGGCATTGGTACTCATTACCCTCCATTTCCTGTTGGCCTTACTCCTTTTTGCCCCATCCGTGTCCTTCTTGCCTTTGTCACTTTCTCCATTTACCCCGTCCCTTCTCCCTATCGACACCTCTATGTTGGTGTTTACTGCACTTACTACGGTGATTTTTTTGGGGGGGTCTAGGTTTTCCCTACTTCTTTCCAGTGCCTCCCTCCTTGGCTAGTTAAAATGCTTGCCAATGAAGCATTTAAACCTATCACCTAGGATCCTGGTTCCCCTCCTGGACAGATGCAGCCCATCATGCCAGTATAGGCTTGCATCACTCCACGTGGACCCCCAGTCCCCAATGAAGCCAAACTCTGGCCACACTGTTTTTCAACCACTGATTGAATCCCATGGTGCGGAACACCCTAGCCTCTTCTCACCATAGATGGGCAGCACCTCCAGAGAGGTTACCGTGGTGCTACTCATCTAAGGCCCCTCCCAATTCCACAAACTCTTCCTGCACTTCTCTAATCCCTTTCTTAGCCAGGCCATTTGTCCCTAGGTGGACAATGACATCCAGCTCCCTCCCCTGTGCAGCTGCTCCGACAATCCTGAGGATTCGCTCCCTGTCCCTCAAAGCCATGGCACCAGGCAGGCACCTTACCTCCCTCTCCCCCTCCTCCCCCAGTTCTACCTTCTTAACAATGGAGTCCCCCCCCCAGAGTTGTTTCTTTCCCCTGCGGGGTCCCCTGCCACCCTCCTGTGGGTCTCCTTTGTGGAGGTTCCCAGCATCCTCCTTGGTCTGCACTGCGGGTGCCTCCATAGAGGAACCACACTTTGCCAGAATGGCATAGGAATTGTGGAGAGGTACAACTGGAGGGATGTGCCTCTGTTCCACCACCCTCACCCTCCCTGAGCCCACTGTGGTCCAACCGCTCCTCTTTCTTGGCAACCTCTGAGGCAACATAGTCCCAGCAAAGAAATCCAGTCACACAGCAGTCCTTTCTCCTGGTGTCTTCTGCCAAGCTACTAGCAAAATCTTTCTAAGGCAGTCTTTAAATGTAGCTTCCTTCTAGCTAAGCCAGTCCCCCTACTTACTAGATCTTTCTACAAGTAATTTAAACCTCACAGCTATCAAGTCCTTTCAATCACCTGAGATTTATACCTAGATAACTGTTCAGATAAACATTCAGTTCAGTTAAGTCAGAAAAACACACTCTTTTTTTTTGTTTTGTTTGTTAGTTTTTTTTTTACCCTAAATTAAAGTTCCAAGTACAAGAGTTCTACTTCTTTAGTCCCAGCAGAGAAGTCCAGTCACACAGCAGTCCTTTCTCCTGGTGTCTTCTGCCAAGCTTCCTCGATTTCAGTAAGACCTTTGACACCGTTCCACACAGAAGGCTGGTACGCAAGCTGGTAGTCTGGGGATGGGTCAAAAAGTGGAGAACTGGGTTAGAAATTGGTTGAGGGTCAGGAAACAAAGGGTGGTAATAAATAGGACTAACTCTGAAGAGAGGGGGGGCCTGTGGGGTGCCTCAGGGATCAGTCCTGGGGCCAGTCCTTTTCAGTGTCTTCATTTGTGACATTTTGGAAGGACTAGAGGGGAAGATTTGCCTGTTTGCAGGCTACACCAAGATCTGCAACAGGGTAGACACTCCAGAGGGGGGTTGATAGAATGAGAAGGGACCGAGGTAAGCTTCAAAGATGGTCCAAAATGTGGCAAAAATATTCAACACAAAGAAATGCAAAAGCATGTACCTGGGGTGCAGAAACCCTGTGGAGAGTTGCAAGATGGGGGGAGTTGTTGACAGTTACGACAGAAGAAAGGGATTTGGGGATTATCATCTCAGATGACCTAAAGGTAGACAAACAGTGTACAAAGGCTGTGGTGAGGGTCAGTGGTATGATTGGGTACATAGGGAGGGGTATCACTAGCAGAAGAAGGGAGGTGGTGATGCCACTGTACAAAATGCTGGTGAGACCTCATCTGGAATGCTAGGTACAGTTCTGGAGACCACATCTTTGTAAGGACATAGACAGTGTAGAGGAGGTCCAGAGAAGGGCAACTAAGATGATACAGGGCTTGCACCAGAAGACATATGAAGAGAGACTGAGGGACTTCAATATGTATACACTGGAGGAGAGGCGGGAAAGTGGAGATATGATTGAAACATTCAAGTATCTTAAGGGCTTGAACAAAGTACAGGTGGGCAACATCTTTCAGTATAGGAGCTGTACAAGGATCAGAGATTACAGGGGGGCAGGATAAAGGGGAATGGGAGAAAGTTTTTCTTCATGGAAAGGGTGGCAGATGCATGGAACAGCCTATCCAAGGAGGTAGTAGGCGCTAGTACAATTGGGGGATTCAAACACGCATGGGATAGGCATAAGGGAACAGTAGAAGTGGGTAAGAGAGGCAGTAGCCAATGACCAAGCAAGGTCAATGGCTGCTGATACAGGCAGGGAATTCAAGCAGAGTAGGTGTGCCTTGCGGTCCTTATCTGCAATCAATTACTATGTTACTATGTTCTAGAAGATCTAGGATTTCTCTACAGATGGGAACCAGACAAACGTAGGGGACTTGGGAAGTAGAAAACATTGCAACACATTTCAAGGTTATATACCAGGCAGGAAAGTATTCATCTTAACATGCTGTGCCTCAACAACATTTTTTACACGTTGTCCTTTCATCAACCAAGGGGAAACAGTATCCAGGCATGAATCTCTACTACATTTACTTCTGTTGAAGATGACCTATGCTCCCTAGGAATGGCTACTTTTACCTTTCAAAGTATCAAATATTGAAGCCTATTTTTGTACCAAATATTCTCCAAAGAATTGTTTTTAAGATCAAAGAACTGTATTGGATAAAAGTGGGACTGCATGAATAGCACTTTCTGGCATGCTCCAATAAGAAGAGCAGTTGACCCACACACCTGACAGTAATGGTAGCTAGGGGTCTATGGATGGTCATTTCAATCTTCAATGGTGTCCCGGGGATGGTACAGAGTTGGGAGATTGGGAGGGGAGAAGGAGCAGATACGGTGAGGCTGGGATAAAAAAACACCTCCTGCCAGGCAGATCCCGTACACCTTTTATCATTTTGTAAGTGAAATGTTGGATACACACACCGAAAAAGTAGGGATATGAAAGGCACTTGTGTTAATAATATGGGACAGATCATCAGACACCAAAAGGCAAGTTATGAACACTGGAAGCTAGTGACTTAAAAACAGGTTGAACACAGCCTACGCACTAGCTGAAAGTCCTAACAATGGAATGATAATGACTTAAATTGACCGTTTTTTGGGATCCTCCCTTGTGGTGCCAGATAATTGCAGCTTTGAAAGACCAGAATATTTGGAATACTAAGGAGTATTTGTATGAGGACTACAGCTTGCTAAAATAAGGACTTCTTTAAGTACACATTGACAGCCATGGAAATATGCAGTATTCAATATGGACAAGAGGGATAGTTGTAGTAGACCTGGCTGATTTTTACTAGGCCCTGGACTAGTAAAGCAATGTTAAAATGAACCCCTGCTGTGAGTTTCTGGTGGTGGGGGGTTAGTCTACATATTAAAAATTTCACTGAGGAAACAAACAAGTGTGTATGTGAATCCACTCAACATGAGGGGGGTCATAATTTATATACGAGCATAAGAACATACATATGAAATTGCCAGCAGAAAAAGGCCCACAGGTCTATCAAGTCTGCCCGATTGTGCAGCTCTTAGTTTCATATCACTACAGCTGCCTCACCCCCACCAAACCCCCCCTTCTTCCTCTTTCCTAGTCCTTCCCTCCTTTGTGTTCTTTTCTGTACTAATCCTGCCCTTGACTCGATCCCATCCCCGCTTTCAGCTGTCCACTGACCTTTGAGCGATTAACTCCTCCGGCAGTGCATTCCAGCCCAAAGCCACTCTCTCTGTGAAGTAGTGCCTCCTCATCTCCCTCCTAAACCTTCCCCCTTCCAACTTCAGACTGTGGCTCCTAGTAACCCTTCCCCCTTTAAGCGGAACAATCATTCCTCCCTGACTTTGTTTATGCCTTTCAAGTACTTGAAGGTCTCTATTATGTCCCCTCTTTCCCTTCTCTCTTCCAGTGAGTCATGTTGAGCTCCTTCAACATTTCCTCATATGGCAACTGCCCTAGTCCCATGATATTTTTTGTAGCCCTACGCTGCACCCCCTCCAGTAATCTCCCATAATTTTTGAGGTATGGGCACCAGTACTATACACAGTACTCCAAGTGTGGCCTCACCAGTGATCTATACAATGGCAGGATGACCTCCCCCTTTCTAGATGTGATCCCTCTGGCAATTCACCCCGGCATCCTATTTGCCATTGCTGCTGCCCTCCTACATGGTGCTTATATCTTCATGTCCCCTGTAACTGTTATCCCCAGGTCCCTTTCCTCTTCTGATGCTGTTACTTGCACTCCCCCTAGCCAGTAGCTGTTCCTGGGATTTCTGCCACCGAGGTGCATGACCTTGCACTTCTTAACATTAAACCCCAACTGCCATTCCCTAGACTAGTGTTTGAGTTCCTCTCTGAGGGCCTGCCTCCCTTCCTCGTTGTCCACTTTTGCACAAATCTTAGTGTCATCCGCGAACAAGCTGATCTTACTCTTGACTTCCTCTGCCATGTCTCCAATAAAGTAATTTAACAAAACATGGCCCAGTACTGAACCCTGCGGTACCACACTTGTTATTGGCCTTGGCTTGGATGTCTCCCCCCTTACAACAACCTCTGTTGTCTGCCCTGCAGTCAACTCTCTACCCACTGCACCAGTTTTTACCCTGCCCCCACGCCCGGTGCTGTCGCAAGGTTTATATTAAGAGGCCCTGGAGTGATCAGGTATGGCGGGATGCCCTGTGCTGGGCAGAGGTGGGTAGGATTGAGGTTATCAAGAGCAGAAGGCACCCTGGGTGTCGACAGACCTTAGAGAGAGAGATGAGACTTGTTTGGTTTCTGTCCCCAGGGTTTCCACTAGACCAAGTGGACCAGTAGGCAATAGGGTAGCACTCTCCACTAATCCCCTGAGGGCAGTGCTTTGCAATGCCATATCGATCAAGAACAAGACTGCAATTATAGTGGACTTGATTTCCTTGGTTGACCTGGCATGCATCACTGAGACCTGGGTGGGTGACGATGCTGGAAAGGTTTTAGAGGCTTCCATCCCTCCCCCACCTGGGTACAAAGTAGTGCATTGCCTCAGAGTGGCGTGCAGGGCCGGGGGTGTGGCCATCAGCTTTAGATCTGAGTTAGGCTTCACCATTTTCCCTGTGAGAAGGCTGGGATCCTTGGAATGTGTGGCCATCCGTCGGGGTCCGGGAGCAGGCTGCAGGGTTCTCCTAGTTCATTGGCCCCATAGGGAGGCAAGAGAATTCCTACAGGAGATAGCAGATTTCATCGTCAGCAAAACATTGGAGCCCCCAGATGTTTAATCCTGGGGGACTTCAATGTTTGGGCAGATGACAAAACCTCTAGGCTAAGTTATTATCTCCTCCAGATGATGTAATCTCTGGGCCTGTAGCAAGAAGCTTCCTCCATGACGCACCAGGGCAGCCACATGTTGGACTTGGTTTTCTCACTGGGGCTTGAGGCTAGTAACCTCAAGACTGATTGGGTCATTTGGTCCGATCATTGTATAGTGGAGTTCTCATTCAGGGGCCCCCCCAAGAGCCCTCCCCTGCAGAGATAGTAAGCTACCATCCTTTGAGGGGTTTGACCCCGGAGGGTTTTCTGGCAGTAGTTGATCTATCTAGTGTGGGCAGTGCGTGCATGAGGGGTATGGGCGAGGCTGTCTTCACCTATAAGGTGCTGATGGCAGCACTCGACTCTCTTGCACCAGTTCATGTATGATCCAGATCTTCTCACCTGAAGTTCCCTTGGTTTGAAGGGGAGCTCAAGATGATGAAGATCATGGGTCACAGGTTGGAGTGCTGCTGGTGGAAGTCTGAGCTGGAGGTGTACAGACTGGCCCTACTTTACCATTATGGTGACTATCAGGGGGCAATCACCCATAAGAAGGCAGTGTTCCTGTCTAGGGAGATTGCTACCAGGAAGAACTGACAAGCTGTTCTCTTTTGGACTGTAGACAGGCTGCTAAACCCAACCTGTGTTCGGCTGAAAAAAGCCTTTTCAAACACTCTATCCAAAGAGTTTGCTTGATTCTTCTCAGACAGGGTGTCCAACATCTGGCAGGGTGTCCCACCAATGTGCCTTGGTATGGCTGACAGTTGTTGTCTTAGGCATCCGGAAAGCACTCCACTTGGTTGGGGGGAGTTTAAACCAGTGGAGGCAGCAGAGATCTTGGGGGTTGCTCGCAGACTGAAGCACACATACTGTGAATTGGACCCGGTGCCAACGCATTTCTTAATGAGATGTGTTGACTCTGTTGGCCCAGTGTTTACCTTGATTGTCTGGTGTTTTGTCTTGGTGGGAGTCTTCCCAGATGCCTTGAAGGAGGCTCTGGTTAGGGCCCTTCTGAAGAAACCATCTTTAGGCCCTGATGTCATGCTGAATTACCATCCTATCTCCAACCTCCTATTTTCAGGAAAGGTTGTTGAGAAGGTTGTGGCGCTTCAGCTTGAGGAGCACCTCACGGTCTTTGGTTTGTATAAACCTTTCCAGTAGGGGTTTTAAGTGAGACATAGCATTGAAACCGCATTAGTTTGGGTGCATAATGACCTCCTCAGGGCTAGAGATCGAGGGGAGGGACAATTCTCGTACTCCTCAACCTCTCCTCAGCTTTTGACACGATAGACCATTGTGCGCTGCTCGACCGCCTGAGGGAATTTTGCGGACTCACTGGCACTGTCATCTGCTGGTATGAGTCCTATCTCGTGAACAGAAGGCAACAGGTAGTGATGGGGAATTCTTCTTCCTCCCCTAACCTCCTGTTGTGTGGAGTACCTCAGGGTTCGGTCCTGTTACAGATGTTGTTTGCCATGTATATGCTGCTCCTGGGAGTGCTCATTAAGAAGTACAGCTTGGATTTTCATTTTTATGCAGATGATACCCAGCTGTATCTTTCTTTTGCACCAGGGACATCCAATATGATGGATGTTCTAAATAATTGTCCCAACAAGATCAATGCCTGGATGGCCTCCAGTTGGTTACAACTGAACCCCGATAAGGTATGGCGGTACTGGCTGTGGAGTTGAACAGAGGACGTGATAGGATGTCCCCTGGCTCAGACACAGGATTGTTCCTGGGGTCTGTGCCATTGAAGGCCTCTTCTAGGGTATGCTATCCTGGTGTGACCTTTGACAGCAGACTGATATTTGAAACTCAGGTGTCATCAATTGTCCAGTCCAGCTTTTACCACCTGAGGAATATTGCCAGGATCAAGTCCCTAGTTCCGTCTCTGGAACTCCTTACCTTAGTACATGCCTTCATGATGTCAAAGCTAGACTACTGTAATGCGTTCTACCTGGTGGTCACAGGAGGTACTCTCCGCAGACTGCAGCAGGTACAGAATGCTGCTGCAAGGTTGGTGACAGGCCAGTTGAAATACTGCCATGTCACCCCGGTGTTGCGTGAGCTGTACTTGCTGGCAGTCAGGTGGAGGGTCCTCTTTAGGGTGGGTTTACTCATCTTTAAGGTCCTACATGGGCTGGGCCCTGACTACTTGTCTGACCTTCTGACTCCTGCTGCCTTGATCCTTTCCCTCCACTCTTGAGGGATGGGCTCCTTGCCATTCCCAGGACGAGGTTGAAAACTGCTGGTGACAGAGAGTTTAGCGTTACTGGCCCCGTCCTGTGGAATTTGCTTCCATCATCTGTATGGGAGGCCCTTTGGTTAGAGTATTCAAAACCCGCCTAAAGACCCATTTGCTTAGTCAGGTCTTCCCGGACTTTCTGTATTAGATCCTGCCCGGGTTGGCCCTTTTTACTTTTTTCTAGTTACAGTTCTTTTATTATAATTTTCAATCTGTGTTTTATTTACTTGTTTATATTTATACTACTGTTGTAATTGTATTATTTTTTGATTAGTGTTTTTTTTTTACTTTATTTATCTGCCTTACCTTCCTGCTGGGGTGGTCCTATGGTTTCCCCTTCTGGTCCTGCCATGGCTCCTGCATCGGGCACCATGCCCGAGCTGCTACCTCCTCACCCTTTCCCTCTCTAAGGTCACATTGTGGACCCCCTCGTGGAAGACCAAGGGGTCGGGACCAGAGGAAGCTCCTGGGAGCATCTGATGCAGTGCTGTAGTGGGCAAGAGGCTTAGCCATTTTGTCCCCTATAGTTCCCCCCAACAGTGCAGGCATGCAAGGACATCAATGATGCTACAATATGTGCATCCACCCACCTCATGTCAGATGTCTGTCCGTGCTGTCTCCTCCATTGTACTGTGACTTGCAGTACCCCCAGCCACTGCCAGAAGCCAGAACTGTCACGGATACCCCACCCCATCCTCCCCGGAGGAGAAAAGCAGGCCCATGGACACTCAATCCTCCTCCCCCAGATGACCCCCGACGACCTGAGTCTGCTCCTGAACCCAGGTCACTAGCATAGCACGAGGTGTGACATCCAGGGGTGCTTAGTGTTTCTGATTTGTCCTGCTCTCAGAGCCTTCAGGATTGGGCACCTGGAAAAATAAAACTTGCCTTGCCTTGCCTGTTCCTCAGCTTACTCATTAACCTCCTCTGTGGCACTAAGTCAAAAGCCTTGCTAAAGTCCAGATAAAGGACATCCACAGCATGGCCATCGTCAACCGCCCTAGTGACCCAGTTAAAGAAGGTTAGTTTGGCAAGCTCTTCCCATGACAAACCAATGCTGTCTCTTGTCCTGCAGACCATTGCTGTTGAGAAAGGTTATCAGTCTCTCCTTCAGAATGGTCTCCATCAACTTCCCCACTATGGAAGTTAAGCTCACTGGTCTGTAGTTGCCTGGTTGGTCCTTGGGTCCGCTCTTTTTTTTTATCTTCAATTTATTTTCTCTCCTTCAGCTACTGACCTGCCTTTTAATCCAGCCACCGCTCCACTCCCCCCAACAACCACGGAGACACATCTTCTGGGCCAACTGGCATATGCAGCTGTACCCACGAGAGGGACCCCCCTCAGTTCCCATGCCAGGCCAAGTTACAACACTGGCCATGGAATCTGCGCCCACGAACGCCGCCAGGCTCAGGGAGTGCGGCCATCAAGCTGCTACAGACAGTGCTGCATTTTCCTTCTCTTTCTTGTCCCAGGAGTGCAGACATGCAATGATGTCTAGCACTAATATGCTGACATCCGCTGCACTCCTTCCTTCTTTACACCGTCTCTGCCAATGCCTCCGGGCATCTCCAGGGGCCGCTGCAGAGCGGTGAAGACCCACAGCCCACCCCAGAATAGGAGAGCAGTCCTCTGAATGCTCAATCCTATCCTTCCTGACAACCTGGGCTCATATCCGAACCTGGGTCGCCAGTGTGACGCAAGGTGTGGCATCCAGTGCCTCAACCTTCAGTGCCACCGAGCTGTCCCTTGGGTCCACTCTTGTGAAGGGCAAACACATGAGCCACCCTGCAGTCTCTGGACACATTCCCAGTCTCCAGGGAGGTGTTGAACAGGTCCATCAGAGGGCCTGCCAACATCTCTGCTAGTTCCTTCAGGACTTTTGGGTGTACACCGACTGGTCCTGGTGCCTTGTATGCCCTCAAGGCTTTAAGGCCCTTCAACACTCCATCCTCTTGTATGACCCCATCTGTTATCTCTGCCCCCTCCTCCACCCTTGCTCCATTTCCTCTTCAGTATTGGGCCATACCTTTCTTTCATGAACACTGAGCAGAAATACTTATTGAGTGCCTCTGCCTGATCTTCCCCTTGTTCCGATCACCCCCCCCCTCTCTCTTGATTCTAACAATGTCATCCATACAACTCCTCTTCTTCCTTATGTATTTAAAGAACCCCTTTTGCTCCTCTCAGATCCCATGAGTCAACTTCAGATCCTTTGCTGCCTTGGTTGTCCTGACTGACCTGGTCACCTCCCTAGATGCCTTTGTGAACATCTGTCTATCCTCCCTACGCCCTGATTTTTTTTAACCTAAGGAAGGGCAATCTTTTTTCCCTCACCTTCCCCTCCACTTCCTTGCTGAGCTGTATACCACACTATGTCCTTTTGTCCATTTTATATTCATTAAAAGTGTGGAACTGTGGAATTATTTTCAAGATGAGTGGAGTCTTCCTTTTTTGTTCTTTTCCTTGCTGAGCCAGATAGTTTTGTTTTTTTTAGCTGGACTGCTTTCTCTGAGATTTGGCACACGTATTTATGGCCTCATTCAGCCCCTTCCTAATGATTGCCCACTTCTATTCAACACCCATCTCTGGGTTAATTTTAACTAAGTACCCCTCTAAGATGCTGCCCATTCTGTCAAAATCTGCCTTCCTGAAGTCCAACACTCTTGTCCTGGTCTTAGCCCACTCCCTCCCTGTGTTGAGGAGTTACGACACTGAGTGGTGGTCGCTTTCTGCTAGAAGGTCCTGTACTATCACATCCTGGACTTGATCCCCATTTGTTAGCACCAAGTCCAGTATGTTCCCCTCCTAGTAGGATCCATCACCCCTTACATTAGAAAGTTGTCTTGGATAGCCTCCAGCAGCACCTGTTCCCCAGCGTGTACTGTAGTTACTGTCTGCCAGTCAACCCAAGGTAGGTTGAAGTCTCCCACTATAACTATATTCCCTTTGCCACTGACCTTCCTGATTTATTCCTCCAGCTCACTATCCACCTCCTTGCTCTGTGAGGGTGGCCTGTACACCACCCCCATCCTGAGTTTCTTACCTTTAGGGCTTTGCAGCAATACCCATATGGCTTCTGGCCTCTCCTCCTCCCCTCCTCCCTGGTCACAGAGATGGTATGAAATAAAATTTTGCCAGTGAAATTGCTGCAAAATTGGCAATTTTGCTGCAAAAAATATTTCACGAAATTCTACCGTTCCCTGAAATATTTTGCAGGCTGCGAACTTGCAAAATTTCACTGTGAAATGTGAAATTTTGCTGTTTGCGAGAAAAATTTCACATTTTGCAATGAAATTTTGCCATTTTAGGGCAAAATTTAGCAATTTTCAGGTGAAATTTCACATTTCACACCCACACAATATTACATGAAATGCGTAAATTTCACAAAATATTTTGCATAAGGAAATTTCTCAATTTCGCACAACTCTATACACTGTATCCCTTCCCTGACATAAATAGCCACCCGTCCCCCTCCAGATCCCTGCAGAACACCTTGTATCCCAGGATCATGAGATCTCAATCATGGTATTGTGTGGCTCAGGTCTCTGAGACGGCGGCAATATCTACCTGTTCCTCTGCTATCGTTGCCTGGAACTATGCCACCTTGTTTGATAAGCTGCTTGCATTAATGGATACTACAGTCCCCCTTGTGTCCTTCCCCTCCTCTTCACAGCTCTCCCCCTTCCACTTTTGTCTTGGTAACTTCACCTCTTTCTCCTCCTCCATTTCTGGGGGGAGAGGCCTCCCGGTCTCCCCTGGAAGGTGTCTTCTCCCTGCTATCCGACTCAGCCCTCCCCCTCCTCAGTTTAAATCTATGTTGTTTTTAATGTACTTCTCCAACCTTGTCCCAATGCCCTTGTGCCCTCAATGTTGAGATGCAGCCTAACCTTGGCATAAAGCCCCTTATTGTTCCATATCTCACCCCACTCCCCTACTACCCCATACCTCATTTCTGCACACCACCTCTTCAGCCACCCATTAGACTCCTGTATTCTTAGCTTCCTCGCCGTGTTTGCCCTAGGTACAGGGAGTTCCTCAAAGAATATCACTGAGCTTCCCACCCAATTGCAGATACCTCCCACTTCCCTGATCCTCTCCTGCACTTCTTCCACTGTACTGCCCTGTAGGTCATTTGTTCCTAGGCGCACAATGACTTGAGGCTTCCCTCCCACCTTCTCCACACATTTCTGAATGTACTACTCTACTCTCCCCACTGTCATACATGTCATACACTCCATCCTTGTTCGGCTCTTCCTTGCTCCCTTACCTCCCCATCTCACCCCCCTTACCTGTTGCATCCTTGGCCCTGCCATTTTAAGGCCCTTCTGCCACCTATGTTCAGAGTGAAGTGCAACATGCCACACTACAGCTTTGTGTAAGAAACATTAATCATGATAATACACAAGCATTCGTCTGTACTGGGTGCAGCAGCAGTGTATTTACTGATATTACACATCTTTCCTAATTTAACAGAGTACGGTACACAGAAAGAAGTGCAGGTGTGAAACTACTGTATATGTACATAATTACATGTCTCTACTGGTGCTTTACACAATCACAGCACTTCATTTTTCTTGCACAATTTCTACTGTTTTGTTAATGTTACACTCAGTCCAAAACATTATAGGCCTGATATACAAATTTGCTCAAGCAGAGTGCACATAGAAACGCAGAAATTGATGGCAGATAAGGACCGACAGGCCCATCCAGTCTGCTCGTAGGCCCTTTACATTGTATGTGGCCACTGACCCTATGTGATCAATGGCTTTTCATCAGTTCATTCCCTCTCAAGGTTCCCTTGTGCCTGTCCAAGGCATGCTTAAACCCCTCCACTGTGCTTGCCACCACTACCTTCTGTGGCAGACTATTCCAAGCATCAACTACTCTTTCTATGTAGAAAAACTTCCTCACATTTCCTCTTAATCTACCCCCCTCCAATATCATATTGTGCCCTCTTGTTATAGTACTCTTTCTACATTGTAAAAAGTCCCCCACCTGCACCTTGTTTATGCCCTTGAGGTACTTAAAAGTTTCAACCATGCCCCCCCCGCTCTCTCCTCTCCTCCAATGGCACCCCATTTTTTCTTCTGTCTCTGATGTACCTATAAAATGCCTTGTCCCCTTTCTTCACAGACTGTGCTAAACCCTCCTCTGTCTGCAGTTTAGCTCTTCTAACAGCTTTCCCTGCTTCCCTTAGACATTCAAGGTACACCTTCTTGTTGTCTTCCATTTGGGTCCCCTTATATTTCCTGAAACTCACATCTTCTATCCCTAAGTTTGTCCCCCACTTCCTTAGAGAATCATAGTGGTTTTCTTCTTTTCCTTTGGCCACTATCCTAATTCACTGGTTTGTTATCTCCACTATGGCTCCTTTCAGTTTCTCCCATTGTTCCTCCACCCTCTCTCTTACCTCTCCCTTCCCCTTGGACAGCTTGTATACATCTACCCATTTCAGTGAAATCTGCCCTCCTAAAATCTAATACTTTAGCCCTTGTTTGGCATACTTGAGTCATGTTGCCATGCTGAACCACACCATATGGTGGTCACTGGACCCCAGCTGCCCTTCAACCTGTATTTCTTTGACTCTGTTCCCATTGGTCCATACCAGGTCCTGAATCAACTTGTACCTGGTTGGTTCATGCACCAGCTGCCTGAGTTAACCCCCCCGCTGGGATTCTAGGATGGCTGTGCTTCTGACTGAAGAAGTCACGTGGGTGGTCCAATCCACGTCTAGCATATAGAAATCCCCCAGTAGCAGGATTTCTCCTTTAGCTGTCATGTTGTGTATTTCCTGCACTAGTTTCCTGTTAACATCCTCCCTCTGTGTTGGAGGCCTGTAGATCACCCTTGTGCATAATGCTGTTCCATTCCATGGCTGCAGGGTGATTCACATTGCCTCAGATGCCCCTTGTCTTCCTCAAATATCTGTAGCCATTATACCATCTCTGATGTACAGGGCCCCCCAACCCTTATTACCCTCCCTGTCCCTCCTGAACAGTGTATAGCCTCATACATTGACTTCCCAGCCATGATTCGCAGAGTACCAAGTCTTTGTTATTGCTACTATGTCAAGGTGTGCATCCGCCAACAATGCTTCCAGGTCTGGAACCTTATTTCCTAGGCTACAGGAATTTAACATGACCTTCCATGTTTTACAGTCTGTTCTCTCTGTGCTCCTGTCATCCCTCTGCAGCATCTTTCCACCCCGGTTGCTCTTGTGGTGTGCCCCATGTAATACCTATTATACACCTTTTGCTTTCATCTGCCCCTCCCTGCCTTCTTCAGCTGTATCTGTTGGCAACTTATGTTCCTGCATGTTCCCATGGGGGGGGTGTTCCTAAGGCTCCTGCCCCTTCTGGGTCTCCCCATTGGGTAGTTAAAATGCTCACTACTAAAGCATTTCAACTTCTCACTAAGGTCCAGTGTCCCCTACTTGTACAGATGTAGGCCATCCTCCTTATATAAGCTTGCACCTCTCCAGGTCAGGCCCCAGTCCCCTATGAAGCCAAAACCCTTCCTTCCACACCAATCCTTCAACCAGGAGCTGAAGGTACGGATGTGGAGTGCCCTATCTTCCCCTGTGACCTGGACAGGTAGCACCTGTGAGAATGAGATGTAGTGTGCTATCTGTTTCAAGTTTCCCCAGCTTCCTGAAATCCTCCTAGATTCTGGCTAACTCCACCCTTCTCCCTGACAGGTCATTGGTCCCCAGGTGGACAATGACATACAGCTGTTCCCTCTTAGCTACTGCCCTAGGGATCCTATGGATCTGCTCCCCATCCCTCCATGCAGCACTTCCCAGGATGGACTTGACATCCCTCTCTCTCTCTCTCTCCCCTGCTAGGTGTCCCTAACTCCACTCCAAGGACAATAGAGTCCCCCACTATAAGAAGCTTCACCCTTCTCCAGGGTCCCCTGCCTCCCTTCCCTGGGGCTCCATCCTGGATCACTTGCCTACCTTCCTTTGTCCCAGCCTCAGGTCCCTGAGTGGGCTTTCCTTTTCCTCCAAAACAGTGTAGGAGTTACTAAGCAGGACTTGTTGGGGGATATGTACTGCACCATGCAATTGCCCTGGTGCCCAAAGATGCCATATTCAGTTGAATAGTGCACTGGTGCTATTCGACAGAATATAGGGCCATGTCAGCACAGGGCTAAGCCACTTAGTGCTGCACCTACAGGGCTCTCAAAGTATGCTGCCAGAATGGATAGTGCTGGAGCACATTTTGCAATATTCAAAGGAACCCATGCAAATGAGCCCACTCCATGCAAGGCACTAAGGGGCCATTTACATGCCTATTATGGGCTCATTTGCATGGATAGCAAGGCAGGTTAGTGCAGCACCACCCTCAGTTACCCAGTCCCAGACATGTAAATATCCCTGGTGCTAGTTGCCCCCTGAGCACTGGCCTGTACTGTAAAACTATATCCCTGGTGCTAGTGCCCCCGCTGATCGGTAGCCTGTTCTGTATAAAATAATATCCCTTATGCTAGTGGTTCCACCTCACTGATTGTCGACTGGTTTTGTATTAAGTAATATGCTTGGTGTTAACAGTCCACCCCCCTTGCTGATTGCTGGCCTGTTCTATATAAAATAATATCCCTGGTGCTAGTGGGCCCCCCTCTGACCTCTGGCCCTCTCTGTAGAAAATAATGTCCCTGGTGCTAGTCATCCCCTGTAAGTGCTGGTCCATTCTCAATAAAATAATATCGCTGTGCTACTGACTCCCCCTCACTCTGTTCACCATCCCCAACGTGCAAATTATATTCCCTCATGCTAGTGGTCCCCCTCTATGAACACCATCCCTTCCATGACAAGATTATCTCTGATGCCAGTGGTCCCCCCCCCGATCACCAGCTCAGAAGTACAAAAAAAAACTCCCCTGTGACCAGGGATCCTCCCCTCAACATTGTGCATACCTTCCCCACTCACTTTAGCATTGCTGTGGTGCTGCAGGACCATATGTTGACTGGCACAGCCCTCTTCACATCTACTCTGCTGGCTGCTGTATGATCAGGTAGGGAGTGTGCCTCTTATTTATAGGATGGGAGAATCACCCTGTCCTGTAAATAAGAGGCACACTCCCTGCCTGTGCATTCAGCAGCCAGCAAACAAGGTGTAAGGAGTGCTGTGCTGATCACTGAATGCTCCCAGAGCAAGATAATGGTAAGGTAAGTGTGGGTGTATGCACTGTGCTATGTGGGGGAACCACTGGATGCCAGGGATTTTTTTTTTTGTACTTCTAGGCTGGTGATCAGAGGGAGGGAGGGGCACCAATGCCACTAGGGATATTATTTTACACAAAACGGGTTGGTGATCAGGTGGGGGCCACAAGCATAGGGACATTATTTTATGCAGAATAGGCCGGTGATTGGTGGGGAAGGGGCCAGGGACCTCAGGGGGCAGTTGTGTTCCTCCAGAAGCCAACCGGATAGGTGGCTGCATTTCCTCTGGAAGCTGCTGGGGTTGCCCAGAGTTATGTTGGGCTTTGGTTTGGCTGTATTTACGCTGCACAAAAGGCCTGCACTAAGCCCTTTTGCAGAGCTTAAAGCCCCCAAATATTGAAGAAGGCAATTCCACTCCCCTTGCTCATACGCATACATTATGTTTTGTGCAGGCATTACCCCTCTTTGTCTGCATAACAGCCCCTTTTGAATATGGGGATCTTGCACAAACCCCAATTTGCTCAGGCAAAGACCCATTAGTGACCACAAAAACTTCTGAATACTGGGCCCTAGATTATCTTCTGCTAACAATCTATATATATGTTTGACTGCTACTCTTACAGCACATTTTACACATTTATTCAAAGCTGTGTAAACTGCATCTCCATGGTGCAGGGCAGGTGCAAGGAAAAGGCGGCCAGTCCTACACATGGCATAAACTCCAAAGTCTTGCACACACTTGAACAAAAGCACAACAACCTGTAAGCATCCTCTGGGCACTTATTAGTTAATTTTAGGTTGCTAGTGTAGCTAAAATAACTTAGGTACATTAGCAGCAAGTTGGTTAGGCTGTGTAACCAAAATATTAGGTACTTCACACATTGAAAGAGCAACAGTCATGCTAATTTCTGTGAAGTATGGCAAAATGACCCACAAATAGATTGCCTGCACTGGAGTGCAATAGCACCAATTTTAAAATGTTTCATTTGCTATTTCATGATGGATACAGGATTGTACATAAGAGCTGGCTGCCTGATCCCTTCCCCAAGGGGCGTCAGCAGCCCCCAAAATGGGGGCAGGCTGCCCCCAGCTTATGGCAGTGCCTTCCCCCAAGATTTTGACATTTTTTAAGTGTACTACTAGTACAGAAGCACAGCCACTGTGCTGTGAGTCAGGACAGTGATGACTGAGTGAGTGCAAGCAAGTGACAATGCCATGGATATGTGCTCACTTCTCACAGTCAGCCAGTGGGAAACTTTGCAGCAAAGACTGACTAGCCTGAGCTGAGCTGCAGGCCCTCTTTCCACTCTTCCAGTCTCGCTTTCACTTTGAGCCCTGAAACCTACTGTGTGTATGTGACAGTGCGCCTGATGTAGAGGTGGGTGAAACCACTCTGTCCTCCAGCAAACCTGACTCCTCCTCAGTCCCATCAGCTCCTGACTTTATGATGTGTGCTGTGCATGGCGGTGATCTTCCCCTTTGGCGGGCCCATGCCAAAGGGGAAGATTGGAATGCCCTTAAGAGGGGGCCGGAGTATGAAGGGCAGATTGAGGTTGACAGGGTCTTGAGAGGACATAAGGAACTGTGGGCAGACAAGGCTCCTGTCCCAGATGGGGTGCACCCAAAGGTTATGAGAGAACTGGTGGAGATATTAGAAGCACCACTGATGGACCTATTTAACACCTTGCTCAAGGAGGAGTATGTCCCTCAGGACTGGGGGTAGCTCTTGTGGTGCCTATCCACAAGAGTGGCCCTGGAGATGAGCTGGGAAACTACAAGCCAGTCAGGTTAACCTCCATAGTGGGCAGGTTAATGGAGGACACTCTGAAAGAAAGGCTTGTGTCCATCCCTCAAGAAAATGGTCTCCAGGATGAGAGGCAGCATGGATTTGTGAGGGGGAGGTCATGTCAAACCAACATGGAGGACTTCTTTGACTGAGTTACAAGGACCCTGGATAAAGGGCAGGTGGTGAATGTACTTTATCTGGACTTTAGCAAGGCGTTTGACTCAGTGCACCCTGGCAGGTTGGTTAGCAAGTTGAGGGACCTGGAGGCTGAGGACAAACTGCTGGCATGGGTAAAGAGCTGGCTGATGGACAGGAACTAGAGAGTAGTTATAGGGGGTGAGCTGTCCAAACCTAGGTTTGTGACCAGTGGTGTCCCACAGGGCTCAGTACTGGGACCTGTGTTGTTCAATGTATTTATTGGCGACAAAGCAGAGGGGGTCAAGAGCAAAATCTGTCTCTTTGCAGATGATACTAAGCTCTGTGGGAGGGTGAACACAGAGGAGGGGACACAGGATCTAAGGGAGGTCCTGGCAAAGCTGGAGTAATGATCTGGCATCTGTCAGTTAGGTTTTAATGCTAAAAAATATAAGGTGATGCACATGGAAGACAAAAATACACAGGCTAGTTACTGGCTAGGGGGAGTTCAGGTGACAGTATCGGAAGAGGAGAAGGACCTGGGGGTTATGTTGAGGAGTGACATGAAACACACAGCACATTGCCATAAAGCAGCAGCTAAGGCAAACTGAATGCTGGGTTGCATAGCCAGGGGAATCACCTCCAGGACGGAGGAGGTTATTCCACAACTGCACAGGTCACTGGTGAGGCCACACTTGGAGTACTGTGTCCAGTTCTGGTGCCCCTACCTTAAGAAACAGCTGAGAGCAACCAAATTGGTCCAGGGTATGGGGGACAGAACATACAAGGAGCGACTGCGTTTGCTGAACATGTACTCTCTGGAGGACAGGCGAGAGAGAGAGGACATGACTGCGACCTTCAAGTACCTACAGGCCATAAATAATACCAGCACTCAGGGCATCTTTAATCTAAGGAAGGAGGATACAACAAGGGGTCATGACCCGAAGTTAGTGGGGGGGGGGCAGATTCAGGAGGAAAACAGTAGTGAAAGGGTGGAATGAGTTGTCAGAGGAGGTGGCGGCAGCAAAGACAGTGACCAGTTTTAAGAGGGGTTAGGACAGGATAAAGAAGAAGATTAGGTCAACAGGGGACATGGGGGGGGATGAGGTACAGTGAGAGAAGAGAGAGGGTGAGAGTACAACTCCAGGAGGAAGTGGGGGCAGCTACTTGGTATAACTAATTGCACACTCAAGCATACTTGATAGACCATTATGGCCTGCATCTGCTGGCAATTTCATATGTTCATATGTTCATAAGAACTCAGTGCTCCCAGCTTTCCTCCCAGTGCTCCCTCATCACATGGTCTCTGTCTCTCTGAAGTGAGAGAGACAGAGAGTGAGAGGCAAGCAGTCAGTCGCAGGATAAGTGCATGCAGGGTAGCAGATCAGGAAGATAGGAAGTAATGGGTTCACGGGGTTGGGACTTGAGAGGGATGGAGGGAGGGAGGGAGGGAGGGAGGAATGAATGGATGATGGACAGCCTGTGCTTGTGTTGCTTGCTCCAGTCATGTGCAGCCATTTGGTGCAGGTATGCAGTGCCACAACATGATTGGAGCAAGGATGACAAGGGGCAAGATGGGCTGAGTCTGTCTGAGAGAGTGAGAAATCAGACATTCTGTCATCACCATCATTTTGAGTCAGCACCAGGATTGAGCAGTAGAATGTCCAATGAAGAAAGCCTAAAACAAATCGATTCTGGTGCAAAGGGCATCAGCTTGCTCTGCAACAGCTGCTGTAGTAGCAATCCCATTTACTTTATTATTTATTTATTTATTTTTTGCTTAGAATCATTATTTTTTATAGGAGCCAGTTAAAAAAACAAGAGAGGGGAATGAGAAAGGGAGACTGCGACACAGCAGGCCAGGTACAGCAGTACTCACACTTGCCTCTCAGCTGCAGCGTGCAGTTTGAGTTTTTTGCTCTCTGCCTAAAAAGTTGGGCAGATAATGGAACAAACAAAGGAAAGAATTTAGAGTAAATAAAATAATTAAGCAGGAAAATAGACTTAGTAAAAAAGGGGGAAGGGACACACAAACACCCACATGCACACAGTGCAGCAGCGGGTCTGAGAACTCAGAGTTGCAGGTGTCTAATGACCTGAGATTTTCTCTGTGCTACATCTGTCATAGCTCAAAAATAATAAACATTTCACTCACTTGAGCCAAGTGATTTTGATTTTAAAAAGGACATTGTAAAAAGCTTATTGTACCAGTGATAAAATTAGCTGGTAGATCATGCTTGTATTGCTGCAGATTTCCTAGAATGTGCTTCTAAAAGGCACCATTTTGTACCAGATTATTCAAAAATTTCTTATGGGGGCAAATCCCTCTGGACTCCCTTTTTGTGAAAAAGTCAGTGACAGCGGCATGTGGCCCCCAGTTTCAAAATCCTGCAGATGCCCCTGCCTTCCCCTTATGGTCCCAGAGAAGTTCTGCTCCACCCCATGATGCCACCACGCTGTAACATTTTGCAACATCACAATTTATAGAGCACTGAGGCATGTGCCATGAGTTGCAATGGGTGCATCTTTTAGTATATTTTCTCTTTAAGTTTTACAGGTTACCTCAGGCATATCAGTACCACTCATAAACTTCTTCAGGATCAGGAAGGGGAAGGGATCAGGTGGCCAGCACTTGCTTATGATCTGTTCCACTTCATGAAATTCAGATGAAAAATGTTACAACTGGCACCATTTCATCCTGGTAAAGGTAAGTTACCAATGGGTCACTTAGGTAATGCACCTAAACTGGTTGTCTTTCAATTTAGTTTTTCATCAATAGCTTCAGTTTGTTTAAAACAATAATAACTTACCAGAAACGGGCATCCCATTGCTCAGTTCTGCAGTGCTGGTGGTACTTGGCTCCCCCAGTGCCTGTTGAGTTTCTGCAGAAGCAGTTGAAAATAAACTAGATATTTCAGTGTTGGAAGAAACAGAAAATTCAAGCAACAGTAATCATCAAACACATTCCATCCTATGGGGAATGCCAAGTGTCACTGTGAAAAACTTCCCCGAGGATCACCATAGATAATCCCATAAAGGGAAGTTAAGATACACACTAAGGGGCCAAACAAAGAAAACTTCCCATTCACTATTCAGATGAGGAGTACTGGTAAAAGCCACTGAGCGCTATGAATGTGCAGGGACAGGAAGCACTCCATCAGAGAACACAGCTGCACTAAATGGCACCGTTTATCCCTGCTACATGGGCAGTCATGACGAGGGGGAGATGTATAGAGTGTAGGCCTGTGCACTGCCCACCAGACAATTTGGATAAAACAGATAGTGGGCATGCCACAGGCGGAAAATCAGACTTACTCACTAATAGAGATGATATGTACATGATTGCAGATGCAAAGGTTTAAAATGTTGATGTTGGATGAGAGCAACAAGTTGCAAAGCAATCAGAAAGGGATGCCATATCCTGTCAGTGCATGCACCTGTCCCTGTATAGCCATGTATGGAATATAGGAGTGATCCAGCACACCCATCTGACTGGATGACCATGATATAAACACAACACACTCACCTCTGACACACCATGACCCTCACCAGGGGGTTGTAGTCAGGTGCCATCTTTCATTCTCTCATGTGCAGGTACAGCGTAACAAAACACAGATTTATTTGTTATTCTTATCATTTGGTCTTTAGCATGTACTGTGAATGAAATTCCTAAAACCAGGATCCATTACATGCAGTGAACAAGTTAAAATGTTTAAATTATGGCAATCACTTTGATCAATCAAGCTGGCATACTCACTGGTGTTGCTGTCCTCCTTCCTGTTCCTCGTCCTCTTCTTGGATTTGCCTTTGTCCTACAGGGTGACTGCACCACCCAGCACCTTCAGAACTTCAAGGTCCTAGCAATGGATGTTGTCCCACTTGTGTTTTGTTTGCTGCTGTAGGTAATGCTTCCCTTACCCTGTGCATCCATGGTGGCCTTAAAATTGGCATACAACTCCTCCATCTGCTGTGAGGAGAGTCTACTGGAGCCATAGAGAGCCTTGGCATTCTTTGTGACTGCCTTCACCAGCAGTGCCACATCACTGCTGGAAAATGGTAGTGCCAGCTTTCTCCAAGAGGTGGCGTCCTGCTCTTCCACAGGGTTCAGCTGTGCTTGCGACCCGCTGTTGGCCCTGCATTTGCTGCCAACCCCTGCTACTGGCCCTGCTCCTCCTGACCAGCAGCACTCCCTTCTTACTGCTATGCTGTAACTGCTGGTACTATTTATCCTGCTGCAGACATTTTGGAGATAATAAGCAGCTAAAAATGGTACAGTACCAGCAGAGTTAAAGAAAAGTTGGTAAACAAAAGTTTTATGCTGAATGACTACTCGTTCTGCTCTCCAAATATCTCTACACTCTCTCTGCCTCTCTCTAGTGTCTCTCTCTCTTTCTTCTTCACACTGCTCAAAGAAGCTTGCACAGTAACGGTCATTTCCATGTGACGAAACAAAGATTTTTAAAATCACAGTTCACTAAAAATTTTGCATTTCACACTGGAGTACAGTTTACAGACAGTGGGATTATTTTCCAGTGGAGGCAGCTAAGTAATATATAATACGTAAAGTGAGGAAAATGTTGTCATGGGTGGCAAAGAAGTCCACTGTTTACATTGAAGTGTGGAAGTAGCTGTGAAGTATGAAATGGTATTCCCCAATAGTGAGTGGCAATGCAATGCATCAGTAATTCTGTAATTGTGGAAAGAGATTTTGCACATTATTTTATTCATTCCTCAACTGACAAATTTAGACATTACTAGAAAGATGGACCTCAGCCAAGTTAGTGGGTGATTTGATAAGTTTTAATCTGACCAGAAAAAGATGTACAGAATATAAGATGTCAGGCTAAACAGAGGAGTTTAGAGCTCCAATGTATGATAGCAATAGCAATGAAAACTTGGACCTATACCTTTATATTCTGTGTTACGTTGCCCATTATCTCCTGGCTTGTATGACACCATTATGTACACATTTTTGGTTTGATTTTCAGAAGAAAAATTTTACACCAGGTGCCTGCACCAAAGGTTTAAGATGCAAGTGGCACCTTGTGTCAAAGATTGCAGATATCTCAATTTCTGAACACCGGCTGCGCTGAAATTGCAATGCCTGCGTCAAAGCCACCCTGTGCCACCCTTGCACCAGAAGCAACTGTGCACCAGGTTGCAAGGGTGGTTGCATCACAGCGGGGCAGCACCATCCCCTTTTTCACAGTTATAGAAGCCCAGCCTTGGTTGCAACAGGGGGCTGAATTTAGACCAGCCAGAAGGTGCTGTAAAATCCCTGCCCCACTGCCAGGCAGGGTAGTGATTTGGGGAGACCTGGAAGGTGTGGACCATAGGCTGATGGAGTCCTTGTGGTGCCACAGGGGGTGAGGGGGGCTCAGCAGCAGTGAAAGGGATGTGTGAAGGCACCCATTGGAGATGCCATGCACCTTGCCACATGGCCAATCAGGCCAGGTGAGGGGGGCATGGCTGAACCATCATATTCTGGACCCCAGTGGACAGCAGCCCTGGCACTTGCTCAACAGGACCCACAGTCCCTGGCATTGTAGTTGGGCATCCTTTGGCCGCCACCTGGGGGGCTCTGGATGTGGGTAATATTGCAGTGCCTGGGGCACATCACTAGCCACCACATGCAGCCCACAACTGGCACCCACTGCAACTCTCTGCCTTTAGGGGATTGTCAGTCTTGTGGGGCAGGTACAGGGCTGCTGGCCAATGGGATCTGGAACATACTGGTCCAGCTGTTCCCCCCACTTGGCCTGATTAGCTGTGTGGCAAGGCACTTGGCATCTTCCCTGGATGCCTCTACATGTCCCTCCCGCAGTCACCCTGTCCCTCTCGCCCTCCATGGCTCTCTTGGTCCCTGGTCAATCCTTCCGGGCATAGCAATGCCACCAAAATCCTCCAGTTGGCTGGGGTTGCGCCATTGGGGTGATGGATCTCTCCATAAAAGCCTGCAGGTGTGCCACATGTTTGGCCCAGTCCTGCAGCTGCAGCAACTCCTGGGTCTATAGCACAAGAAACCTCATTTTAAGAAAATTCGATGCAGGGTCCCTAACGCACCCAGAGTTTGCTGCAGCCCTAGATAGCTACAAATTGCAGCAATCCCAGGACTCATTGAAAATCAATTAGTTTTGTTCACATTTTAATTATAAAAGGAGTGCTCCTTTTTATATGGCTGAAACCAAAGATTCTTCTCTTTTCTCACCCCTGCATTTGTATACCTGTTATCCTATAACTTCAGAGAGCCATGTATACTGAAGGCTACTTCATTGTAGTCACCACAAAAGTGATCTTACTGAATGGCTGTTCAGAAACAAACAACAGAGAACTGTGATGACAAGCTGGTCCTAGCCATCTTAACAGAATCACTCCATTTATTACTTCAGCTGTAAATACAAGCATTTGTCAATGCCAAATGTTGGCTTGCTGGTATTGGTAGTGCAGGAGTTAGAAATGCAAAATAGGAATGGCAGTGAAGTATTGAAGTAATGTCAACACCCCCGCACAGAGAATGAAAGGCGTTGGGAGTGTGGCTTTGGGTCTGCCATAATGCTTACGCCATTCCATCTTACCCCACCCTGCAGAGAGTGACAGGTGTTGGGGTGTGCATTGGGGCCTTCGGCCATTATGCTCACCCCATTCCAAAAGGAAATAAGCTGAGATGGGTGCAATAGAGGAGAATGAGGTGAACTTTGGGGTGACAGAACTGAAGGCACACCTCAATGCCTGTCAGTGGCTGTAGGGTTGGGGGTGGGGGTAAAATTCTGCAAACATTATGGTGGACGAACCCAAGTTACGTCCCTGATCCCTGTTAGTCTCTACAGGGTAGGTGTATAATTGGAAACCTTAATGCCCCAGGTGTTTGTTGGTATTTTCACTCCAAATTTTTAACAGTGGCTTTTTGGTACCACACCTCATGAACAGTGGTGCTATCATTTCGTTACTCATCCTGAAAGGTGATTTCACACAGCAACTGCACCATTGGGAGCCACCGATGCGGAACCACATTTCAGGCAGGATGCAAAAAATGACAGCTGTACTGTTCATGAGGAGGTGTAAAAGAATGGCAATGTTGAAAATCTGGAGAGAAAATATGAAAAATTTACAAACTTACAAGCGTACGTAGATACTGCACAATGCACGCCTGTAATGTGGTCATTTTTGGGATTATTTTTACCAAATTTTCAACATGGGCATTTTGGGAGCTCTCCTCATGAACAGTGGCACTGTTATTTTGTTACTCTGTCCCGAAAGTTGGTTTTGCACAGCGTGCGCCACAGGTGCAAAAACATGTTTCAGGCAAGATGTGAAAATGACAGCTGTACTGTTCTTAAGGAAGTATGCAAAAATGGCAATGTTAAAATCTGGAGTGAAAATATAAATAACTGGTGAACTTATGAGCGTACATAGAAACTGTGCAACGCACGCTGGTAATGCAGTCATTTTTTGCAATTTTTTCACTAAATTTGCAACATGGCCTTTTTGGGACCTCTCCTTATGAACACTGTCCCTGTGATTTTCTTAATCTGTCCCAAAACATTGATTTCCCACAGTGACCACGCCATTGTGTGCCATATGTGTGAAAACACATTTCAGGCAGGCTGTGAAAAATGACAGCTGTGCTGTTCATAAGGAGGTGTGAACAAATGGCAATGTTGAAAATCTGGAGGGAAAATACTAAAAACTCTGGAAGTTTATGAGCATGTGTGGAGACTGCTCAATGCATGCTTGTAACACAGTAATTTTTTGGAATTTTTTCACCAAATTTGCAGCATAGACATTTTGGGAGCCCACCTCATGAACAGTGGTTCTGTCATTTCATTAATCAGTGCTGAAAGGTGATCCTACGCAGTGACCATGAAATTATCTTTCACGACCAAATAACAAAATGACAGTGAGTGATTTCATGAGGTGGGGTCTCAAGAACCGCATGTTGTAAATTTGGATCCAAAAGTCAAAAAAATGACTGAGATATCAGCCTAAGTTGAAACCCCCGCATTGATGCCATTATACAGCTTACCGTAATTTTCTTCAGTTTGCGGTTGGCTTTTGAAGATTCAGATGTCTCCACTCCACCAAAGATCACTGCGCTTGGCCTCCAGAGGCACGTATGGGGTGGGGGTGGAGAGGTGGGTGTGCAGAGAGTGGGTGGGTTGGGGCATCGACCGTGAGGACCGGTTTCTGTTTTATAGGGCAAAAAAAAAAAAGAACACTGGGGAAGGTTTTTTTTTTTTTACAAGTTTGACAAATACATTTGGGCATATTGGGGTGGGCTCTCAGTGTTCCACCTGTTTTTTTTTTGGGGGGGGCTGAAGCCTACTGGGATTGGGCATCCTATCGGCAAAGAAAATGTGTCTGTGTTTGGGGGGGCATGATGCTGAGTGAGATTGGGCACCCCCATTGGCAGACAAATGAAACTAGGGGGACATTATGCCAATGAGGACTGGGCACCCTCATTGGCAAACAAATTCAACTGGGAGGGGGCATGCCAACAGGAGGATTGGGCACCCCTGAAGTCGGTTTTCTGGGGATTATAAGGGGCAGATGGTGGGAGCCTCTGCCATGTTTATTGAAATGTTTCAGCAGGAACGGCACGTAATGGAGGTGTGTCCGATCTGCCACTGCAATGACAAGCCTGTCTCTCATTGCAGCGGTGGATTTCTTTCAAGTTGGTGGCGGTCTCTGAAACTGCTGTCATCAGCAGCATACTCACTGGTTGGTGGTTGAGGGACACACCAGCTAAAGCATCCCCTGGATTAGCCACAACACTGACACACCTTTGAAACTGCTAGTACAGTGCTACTACCACAAATTGCTGCTTGGACATGCGCGCGTAAGTCAACATAAAAAAGGAATAACACAAAAGACTCAACATAGGCAAAAAATGGTATTCTATAACTCTGGAGATTAGGGGCACTCTTTAATATAAAATAGTATGGCAACTTTCAGGACATGCACTTATGCTTTAAATACATAGGGTAGTACTGTTCAAAAAAGGAAACTGTTACACATGAATGTGACAGTTGTGGAAAAGAACAAAATAGATATGTGCAGGGACTTGGGAGCAGAAACAGTTTATGAAATACTAATACAGTAAAAGTCAAGGTATAAAACCATGCTACTCTTAAAGAATCCAAAAGTGCATGCAGGCTCTGTCCTATCACACAAAAAGAGAAAAGCCACAGTGCACGCACACACACACACACACACACACACACACACACACACACACACACACACACACACACACACACACACACACACACACATGCACTATGCATTTAGACAGGAAAAGACTAGTTGGAGCAGACACTTAAAGAGCAGATATTCACTTAAAAATGTATCTTTTGGTTTTTTGCAGGTTCTGTGCTGGATATACGGTGGAGGATAAGCTGCTGTCAGTCGAGAATGATCACTGAAGAAAATCTGTTGGCTTGTTTCAGTCCCACAACCACACATCAGATGCAGAAGTCTGGCTACCATTTCAAAAATCCATCTCAGTCATGGATGGTGAAGCCCAAGTCTTGCTGACAGCAATCCAATTTTTGTCAATGGCTTCATGGATATGCATGCTAACAGACATACTGTACATTTACTTGTCCCTGATTAGAGCTGGGGCACACTGTTCCTAGTGGCATATCATAGTAAAACAGGTGGCAGCGGCGTGAGGTTCAAAGGAGGTGCTGTCTCTGTCAGGGCTTTCTGGCTGGAAGTGAGCACTAGTAGCGGTTTTGCTGTCATAGATTTAGTTTGTGCTGCCAGGTACATATATATACAAGTGAGTTCATGAATGAAAGTTAACTTTTTATGGAACACACTGCTGGGATGGCTGAAATATTTGTTAATTAGCTACATCCTAAACCTATTTCTCGCAGCTCTACCTGCTGTATTCCCTAAGCTGTCTCACACACTGCACCCAAAAAAAAAAAAAAGGGAACTGCAGTCAGTGGAGCTGAAGTCCTTAGTTGATGTTTTTTTTTTTTTATTTGCACAAGATGCACCATTATGTTTTATTCAATCGGCACCTTCGGTGAGCAAATGAGAGAATCATAACTGAGCTGACTAGACATGAACTGACTGGCTGACCCACATGCACACATTCAGAAAAAAAAGAACAGTAGTTGGTGGTGACTGAGTCTAGCTGACTGATTTATCCTCTGGTACATTTTCACTTGTCACAACCTGATGTGATCTTGAGTCCAACTCATAGTTGAACTGATGGGATGTTATCTGCCTGACTAATACCAAATGGTAGCAAGCTGGCTGTCCCCATCGCATGACCACCCTGGCCACCCCATAAAGAGGTGTTGATGACATACTGGTCATGGTCTCTCTAGTGCCAGTGTGTGACTGACTTGCACACAGCAGCCCTTCCCTTACTGACAACTTGTGACTGTCTTAACTATGTTACCGAAGACTGAAGTAGTGACTGGCCTCCATTCATTAGCTCAGGTTTAGTCTCGGTTGTCATCTGATGACATTCTGAACTTGTCAAGTGGCTGTGAAAGTTTAGATGTTGGCAGTGATAAATTCATAGAGCAAATATATTCTAAGTTGTACCGATGCTGCACAGTGGTAAACTGTTATTTCAGCCACACTCAGGGGGCAGTCCTGACACTCTGCCAGCATGGGTTTACACACTCACACATACTGTTAACAGAAAGTATACTGCCCAAATTCCTTCTGTCAGATAGTGTGACAAACATCGAGTTCTAAAACATGTACATGGCAGGGCTGAAATTCTACATGCGACTGAAGAAACAAAAAAATTTAATTGATGAGAAGGACAAATAAATTAAAAAAAAATTATGTTTGAAAATGAATTTTAGCTTCTGAGAGGAGCACTAACCTGAATGCAGGGAGAAATAATATGAAATATGGGAGGGAGCGAGGGAGGAGGTGTCACAGAAATAAATATATATGTGGAGCTGTTTCTGAAACATGTCATAAATTCATGTTAGTGTTATACAACAGGAGCAATTCATGATTCTGTTTGCACTACTGTACATGCACTGGATTTTGGTCAATGCTTACACTGATTGTATTGCAGGAGCATGCCAAATCTATTTTACTCAGATTACATACTGCATTCCTGTTTCATTCCAACGTGTTATCACTAGTAAAATTATTATAGCACAGAATTCACATTTTACCATATGCATAATGATATGTTTGCTGGCACAGTGGGATTGCAGGTATAAGGCTTTGAAGCTGGTGATGTTATAAAATCTTTCCATGCATACCGTATCATCATATGGCGTACCTCCTCTTTGCATATTACTTACCAAGTCAGGTATTTATGTTTATATCTTGATATGAGATTCTCAACTGAACTTTATCATCCTGGTTGCCACTTCACTCAGGCAGTTTGTAATACACCGCAGAAATTGCACTTACAGGTTTTTTTTTATTTGTTTTGTTTTAATAATTGCAAAACAGATAATGGTTTTGCAAAACCTCTGAGCACCTAGTCATAGAGCACACATCCCTTTACAATACTATGTAAAAATAGCTCATTATAAATAATGATTTTTCTTTATTACAAAATTCTGAACCTGTTTTCACAATCTTCAAAACTACCAATGCCAACATCTGTCCCCAGGCAGTAGTCAACACAGCCTGATCCGTAGGCCATGTAGCACAACATTCATAATAGTGATGTCATTGAAACATAGAAACATAGAAGGTGTTGCTAGATATGGGCCTCATGGCCCACCAAGTCTGTCCTATTATCTCCTTTATCCTTCCCTGACACTGTGGACACTAATCTGCATCTTGTTCCTTCCCCGCACCCCTTATTACTTCCAAGATACCTCAGTACATATCCCATGCTTTATTAAATCCTATGACTATTTCCAACTCCACCACCTCTGACGTTGGTTCATAGGTTCAGAGGAGTAATAGGAGTATGCAAGTTTGACGGCAGAGCCCTTAATGAACTCACCACCATTAAAAC
This sequence comes from Neoceratodus forsteri, assembly GCA_016271365.2. NCBI lineage: Eukaryota > Metazoa > Chordata > Ceratodontiformes > Ceratodontidae > Neoceratodus > Neoceratodus forsteri. The sequence goes on along the minus strand of CM028133.1, from coordinate 740,608,735 downwards.
CAATGGTGGAAATAGAATTTACTAGCACCCATGTATTAATCTAAGTTCTTTTTAAAAAGTTCAATATTAGCACTGGTCACAACAGACTCAGACAATGAATTCCAAATCGGATGTATTCTTTGTGTTACAAAATTATTTCTTTTTGTATTATGAGTAATATTTGTCTGAAGTTTTAATTTATGGGATCTTGTGTTTTTGTCTGATTGTTTTCTTTGAAAGCACAATGATTCAAATTGAGCATTATCTTGAAACACAATATACGTTAAACAAAAGCCCCCCCTTAGTGTCCTATATTCAAGAGAAAAGAGGCCTAGGGTGATTAGTCTTTCTTCATTCATATGTATGATTTTGTAAATTATAAATATTTTTAGTCATTCACCTTTGCACTTGTTCCATCATTGCTTTTGTACCTTTAGATGTTGGGCCACAGAGAGGGACACAGTAGTCGATGTGTGATCTTATCATGCTAGAAAAATGAGTAATTATAACATCAGCAGTATGACTTCTGATATGTTTCTAAATGCATGTTGTGATACCATAAAAATTTTTCATGGTTTTATTTAAATGAGCATTGAATTTTAAATAATTAGTAATGGTAACACCTAAATCTAGTTCGGTTGTAACTGTTTGTAACTTATTATTATTCAATGTATATTGTGTTAACTTATTCTTTTTTCCAAAATGCATTACTTTACACTTGGCACTGCTAAAAGTCATTTTGTTAAGTTTAACCCATGATGATAGTTGATCAATATTATTTTGTAAGGCCTGGATTGACTGTATATCATTTGTGATGCAACCAATCTTGCTATCATCTGTGTACTTATTTATCCAGACTCCACTGGAGGTCTGCATAGTTGATATTAAAATATTAAATAATACAGGCCCCAGGACTGATCCCTGGGGTACACCACTAGTAATTTTAATTGAAAGGTGAAGTTTACACAGTTATTACAGCATGTGAGAATAGACTTTGATGATAGCTAGTTAGCAAAATGGCTTAAATAAAAGCATTGCCACCTGCACACAGCTGCTTTCCAGCCTGGCAGTGTACCAGGTGAAATGTTAGTACTTGCTTAAGCCATTTTTGTACTTGTCCTTGTCTGCATATTTATAAACTTTGGAGTTGTAGTCTGTCTGTTGTCTATTTTATTGCTGTATGGATGCTTACATATTCACTGCTCTCATTCATTTATTAACATAGCACCATACCAGTTCTGGTGCTCCTCGATTCTCCTTTCTTTTGGTAACTTTAATTGAGGTAGATGACTGTCATTTGATAGTGACACGCTGTTCTCTATCTCTTAACCAAGAGTCTATCCACTTAATAAAATTAGGATGTAAATTAATCCTTATTAAATGTTCAAGTAAAACCCCATGTGAGACAGTAGTATCAAAAGCCATTTCATAGTCCAAAAATACTACATCAATGGGTAAACCTTTATCGAGAGCACTGCTAACTGGCTAAAAAAAAATGTATGAGTTTTTTTTTGGCAGGATCTACCTTGAGTGAAACCATACTGAGTTATATCTGTGTTATCTGTATTCATACTGTGCAATATAATTTTCTGGAGGAGTACCCTCTCCATCAACTTTCCAATAAAAGAGGTCAGGCTAATAGGTCTGTAATTAGCAGGGCTGTTCCTGTTTCCCTTCTTATGCATGCGAATGACAATAGCTGTCTTCCACTATTTGGGTACAACACCTTCAGTGACAGAGGTGTTGAACAGTAGAGTTAACATCCCAGATAATTATTTTATTATATTTTTAAGGAATAAGGGAGGTATGTTGTCAGGTCCTGCTGAGGTGTTATTTTTTATAGAGTTTAAGGTGTTTATGATATCACTTGAAGTAAATAAGTCTGATCCTCTAGTGGTTGGAAGATTATCTAGATTAATTTCCCATTTCTAACACCCATAATGCCCACTCACCCACACTTTCCTTCCCCTTCCTTTTACCCCCACTCTTCCCTCTTGCCCTCTCCCTCTGTCTCCCTCCCCCCTCCCGTGCCTTTTCCCCCACTGGATCAACCTTAAAACCAACCTACTACCACTACCTCCCAACCTTCTAGACAAAGCCACTTCTTTTGGCTGCCCATTCCCCCACCAGTCTTCCTCCCCACCTTGACTCCCCTTGGACTCTTACACTAGATGTCACACCTCTTTATCTCCTTCACTACATATAAACACTGTCCTTACCCTAGTTGAGTGCTCTTGACGCCGTACTATCACCATTGGTAGAAGGAATGACATTGTAACCTTATTGTATACTAGCTACCTACTATTCAAGTATTGTATATAAACTGTTTGTTATTGTTGTCATTGTCACTGTTTGACTTGGAACCTTTGTAAAAGAGTTCTGAGCTCAAAGGTATGATCCGAATCCCTAAATAAATAAAAAATAAAATAAATAAATAATTTCATCTTTGCTTTTATAGACACTACTAAAGTATTTATTTAATTCTTCAGCAATATTGTGCTCATTAGTAATAGTTTCCTGATTAATAAGTAATGGTCCATTTTTCTGTGGGTTACTTTTCAAGGAACCATCATAATTATAAAACCTTTTTTATTGCCTTTATTTAATATAGCCAAATTTAGTTCTAGGTTCCATTTTGCATTTCTAATAGCCCTTTTAGTTAACTTAGCCTTTGTTTTTAATTTGAGCCATCTGTTAGCTGTGGGATTTTTTTTTATATTTGTTGTAGGCTTGTTTCTTATTTTTGATTTGTCTTTGTATTTTCCTATTTAGCCACATAGGTGTTCTTGTTTTATTATTGTTATGCTTGTTATATTCAGGTACCCATTTTTGTATACAATAACTCAGTTTCTCTCTGATGAGCAACCACATTCCCTCAGTGTCTTTATTTACTAGGGCTGGGTTCCAATTCCAGGACAATAAATATTCTTTTATTTTGTTACAGTTTGCTTTATTGAAGTTTCTTATTTTAGTAATTCCATGAGTACTAATTGGACATATTTTCAAGGTCCATAGGACCATGTTATGGTCAGTATCCCCAAGAGGTGGTAGAATTTTTGTTAGCTCTCCAAGGTCTTTGATATTTGTTAATATTAAATCAAGAATAGAACTGTTTCTAGTAGGTTCTACCACTATTTGTTCCAGATAAAGCTGAAGTGATGCATTTATAAATTTGGTATCAAAAAGGCTTTTTTTCTTGTAGTGATGGCCGACAAATATTTGGTAACTTGAAGTCACCCATTATAATTAGGTCATCTTTAGCTGTTATATTTTCAATATTTTTCATAAAGGCTTCATTTACCATAGTATTTAAATGGGAAGGGGGGTGATAGCACAATTCTAAGGTTAACCAATTTGTCACAGTCTGAATTCTGGTCCAAATAATCTCTAAATCTTCCTCTGGGGTTACAATGTTGCTAATCTCTTGACGTTTCAAGTTGTCCCTAATATATAGGGCTACTCTGCCTCCCTTAGAGCCAGACTGATTTTTAATTATAGATGTATACCCTAGAGCAAAGGAGGGAGAGAGGTGATATGATCGAAACATTCAAACACCTTAAGGACTTTAACAAGGTGAAAGACTGTAACATGTTTCAATATAAGAAAAATAGCAGAACAAGAGGGCACAGCATAAGATTAGAGGGAAACCAATTAAGGGGTAATGTGATGAAGTTCTTTTTCACGGAAAGGGTGGTGGATGCATGAAATGGCCTACCTCAGGAAGTGGTGGATATGAATACAGTGCAGGACTTCAAACAGGCATGGGATAAGCATAAGGGAGCAATACAGATGAGTATGAATAGATAGGCCATTGACAGAGCAAAGGTCGATGGCACATTCATAAGGTAGAAAAAGAAATGGGCAGACTGGATGGGCCTTGCGGTCCTTATCTGCCGTCAACTTCTATGTTTCTATGTAATGTCCTGGCCCCAGTCTGAGTTTTTGAACCAAGTCTCTGTCATTGCACAAATATCAATTTTGTCCTTGATTAGTAAATATTGAAGTTCACCCATTTTATTTCTTAAACTTCTAGCATTCAGTAGTGAGAAAGTACTACTGCTGTTAAGATTATTCACTGAAATGTGTGTAGAACTAGGCTGTAATACTAACTCAGATGTACAAGTATTGGGAAGATAACAGTTACTCCCCTCCCCCCTTCTGTTCAGTTTAAAGTCTTATTTATGTATTTATTGAAGTGCTTTCCTAGAAGATTCACCTGAGTACTGCTTGGGTGCAAACCATCTCTACATGTTGTGTCTTGTCTGTCCACAAATTCTTCCCAATGAGTTATACACCCAAAATTCTGCTTATGACACCTAAGATACAAACAGTTATTGATTTGTTTGATTTTATTTTCCAGATGGGGTTAGCGCTAGGCACTGGGAGAATTTCAGAGAGAGCAATTTGACACCCCAGCTCAGTCAAGATGTTTGTTTATCCCACATACTTTTCCTTAATGCTTTACACATTCTGAGTCATGATATTATTGACTCCTACATGTATAATGACTAGTTTTTTTTTTTTACCACTGTTAGCTAAAATATGTCTAGTCATCTTTGTTATATCTCTAATCTCAGCCCCCCTGAAACAAGAGACAGTTCAATTCTTTGTGTCTTGATTGCATAGAGGTCAATCTAGCTGTTTTATAATAGAATCCCCTAACATATAGATTTGTTTGGGTTTAGATATATTGGTTTCGTCATGCTGCATTAGATTACCTGTAACATTTAGTGTATCTGGAACAGGAGTAGTGTTCTGGCCTGTATCAGAAAGGATTAACTAAGGGCTAATTAGTGTGGGGATAACATAGTTACAGAGTTGATTGTATGTAAATTGTCTTCCTCAACTAAATCAATAATTGGGTCAAAATGATTGAGCAATACAGTATCAAATTTTGTAGCTTTTCTACCCATTTTACCGGCTTAATTACTTTGGACATTATACCAAGTATTCTGGTCATTGGGAAGTTCATCCCCTCTCTTGGCCTTTTTTTATATATTGTATCCTGGGGACTGTAGGTGTTTGTAACTCATTACATATTAACAACTGAACTTCACTATGCTTCTCAGTATTTATACCAGTTAGGATTCTGTTTGGTTTAGTCAATCCTGTTTTGAGAAGCCTATTAGATGTCTCTAATTGGCTTTTTTCAAGTGCACTCAACCTGGCCCCAAAAAGGGCTATTTCTTGCATCATGTCCTCATTTTGTTTACACTTTGAACACTGAAATACTGTGTGTAGTGTATTTGGCAAATTGAAATACTACATTAAGCAAGACACACATTTTAAACTGACCCTAACTTCAAAGGTAATACTGGTGTCATTCATTTTAATTTATTAATTTTGCTACCATGAGTTGACACACAAAATGTACAGATGTGATAGTTCTTACCATGTATCAGGTGTACAATGTGGATTTAGTCTTCTTGTACTCCCTGCAAACTCTTCAAACACAAGAAACACGTGCATCTTTTCACGTCTTCTCACGCGATGACTGGTGCTCGCCCTGCTTGCCGCAGGGTGCTCAACTATACTGGTCACGTGACCTGGAACAAGATTGTGGGGTCACGTCTCATATTCAAGCACAAATGCTTGAATTCTCAAGTAAAATTGAACAATATTCCCCAAAATAGGGTGAAATCTCTATTTACTACTGTTTAGCAGGGCTCCAGATACAGTGCAAGGTACAGAAACTCACACAAACCTCAAATACAACAGTGCATATGGTTCATTTAAAATATAAATAAAAGGAATGAGCTGCACAGAGCTGTAATACAACCCACAGCACAAGAGCATACAACAAAGTTGTCTTGCTGCAGGGTGCTCAGATATACTGGTCACATGACCCAGAACAAGATCGCAGGATCACGTCTCAAATTCAAGCACAAATGCTTGAATTCTCAAGTAAAATCAAGCAATATTCCCCAAAATATGGTGCAATCCCTATTTTACTACTTGCTGGTGTAAAAGCAGTGAAGTTACAACACTTCAATTGAGTTTGTAGTCTTAGACAAACAGTTGTGGACTACAAAACCCCATTCCTGCTTCCTGTACTCTTTAGCAGGGCTCCAGATACAGAACACGGTCTAGGATGTTCCACTCATCTACCATTCTTTCAGTGGAACAATGCTTCCTCCATTTTCCTCTGAATCCCTATTTTTCTTGTTTCATTGGGTGACCCCATGTCCTTGAGCATCTTTTGATTTGAAAAAATGCTGCCTTCCCATACCATATTTTTCCCCATGAGGTTTTTGTTCTAGTCTATCATATCCTCCCTCCTTCTTCGATCCTACAAGGAGTACACGTTTAATTCCCTAAGCCTTTCCTCATAGGTCTTCAGAAGCATTCCATGTTCCATACTGGTTGTCCTCCTCTGAACTGCCTCCACCCCGGCTATGTTCTTTGGAAGATAAGGCATCCAGAACTGGACACAATATTCTAGGTGTGGTCTCCCCAGTGATCTGTTCAGTGGTATTAATGCCTCCCTCATTCTGCTGGTGATTGCCCTGCCAATTCACCCTAACATCCAGCCAACTTTCTCTACTACCTTGTCACACTGTTTTGCAACCGTTAGATCTTCTGTAATGATCATCTATGTACCGTTCCTGATTTGTGTCTGTCAGTGACTCCTATTCATTTCTTATGTTGCCCTCAGGATTTTGTGCCCCATATGCATTATTTTGCTCTTTTTGTTTTGTGATGGAAGCCAGTTGTCAATTTACTGACCATTCTTCAAGTATTTTTAGATTCCCTCATTCTATTCCCCCCCCCCCGGTGTGTCCACTCAGTGGGATTACAGGTGTGAGCCTGGTGTGAGCCTCTGAAGTTGATGATGTCGGTTAGTTGGTGATGTCCATTCAAAGAAAAAAAAAAAAACAGAGGCATTAATGAAGTAACAAAAATAAATAAATACGTACATAGATAAACAAATAATAGAAATGTGCAATTATACAATGGGTCCAAGACATACGCAAACCTGAGCATAAAAAGGATTATAGAAATAGAATTTTCTGATAGGCTATAAGCACTTCACCAGCCTTAGGTTAATATTTTATTATCATACATGTGGAGCCTAATCAAATGCCAAACACTGTTTAACACTGTTTAAACACTGTTTTTATTATAATAGCAATATGGCTGTCCCATGGGTTATGTTAATGGTCAGTCAATAACCCTCTGGGGTCATGTGGCATTCGGCTATGCCTTGCACAACATTACAGCTCTAAAGGATGATTAAGATACCTTTAACATAACCCCTTATCATGCCTTACTGCTTAATTGGTTGGCTGGCACTGTTTACCAGTGATAAACTCCAGCACGACTAATGGGAGAAATGTACTAACTAGCCACTTCTTGAACCTACCTATTTCTAAAAACACTCCATCCACCAAAATCTTTAAAGTTAATATCCGCTATATTGTTTTCTCGCTAAGCTGATCCTCATTCCCCAAACTGTGTAACAATCCTGCCCATGAAACTATATTTGATAAAAAGGTCTAATTTTTATTTTGTTTAAACAAACAAAAAAACAAAACAATCTATACCTCCTCATCCCACGTATTCTAATCTCTTCACCCTCTTGATCCAAGAGTGCCATAGATGGGTCCTGTTAGGGCTGTCACAGCAGGGTTACATATTTAAAATACTCAGTTGTTTTTGCTTGACCATCTGCCCTCAGACCGTGTCCAGTGTTCCAGGGGCTGGTGGGCGAGAGTGTGGGATGAGGCAGAGGATACAGAAAACCAAATTAAATCATACTTTGGTTCCCCGACCCATTAGTTAAAGATGACTGGGGCACAAGTGTTAGGAAGCACAGCAGCAAGGTTCACTGCAGCACATGCACACAGTGTGCTAAAATCAGAGCCAGAGCTACAAGCTTCAAATTGGATCATGCAGCAGACTGAGAGGGCTGTCCCAGCTTCTATAACAAAAACGTAGCTGGGATAGAGTAAAGTGGCAAACTGAAACACAGTGTTGAAGGTTTTTCAGTACCATGAAAAGCATCGTGCCAGGGAGGGCAAAACAGTCCTATGGATCAACATGACCCTAAAGCCCTAGCAACTCAATACCACAGCCCTAGCATCGTGGGACTATTTCTTCTCATCGAGCAACAAGTAACATAAAAAGTTACTTAACATAATCAAAATTGACTATTTTTTTTTCATTTTTTTTCCAAAAAAGCAAAAAGACATTGTATGGTTGCATACACCACTCTAGGGTGTGGGTGATGCTGGGCTTTATCCACTTACTCAAACGTCGGTTAATCCCAGCATCACCCACATTCTGGAGTGGTATATACTGTAGCTTAAATTGCTTTACCTAGATTTATTTTGAATTTGAAGATGATAATATAATATTTTATATCATACAATGAGTAAAAAACAATTTAAAAAACAGATTGGCTGAGGAAATCCCAATCCAGTGTTGCTATCCTGTACCAAACGCACTGTAAAAGGGTCCAGCATCCACTTCACAATCAAATCAATGGAAGACATTTCTTCATAAATACCGTAATTTCCTTTGCTCTTAGCTCTGACATTGTCAATGGGTAACCATACCAACTGGGTATAGTGCACCCCTACCAGGGGAATGGAACAAAGCTTTAGAATGTTGGGCTTATGAGGATTCCAAGCAGCAGCAATTTCCCAGTCACTACTGACCTTGTAGTGCCATAGTAGCTACACATTTGCCTATATTATAACCAATTAATTGTATGCAACATTTCTCAACACTGTAAATAAAGCTGTCTTACCTTCACTGCAGACATCCATGGAAGAAATGCTCCCCACTGTGCACAAGGCTTTGAAGATTTGGTTCTCTTTGCATAAAAATGATCAGGCAACAAGGAAGGCTCCACACCAGTTGCTTATCTGGAAAACTGAAGCTGACCAGCCCAATGAAACAATGATACATACATTTCAGGCAACAACTGTGTGCAGTGAGACTACCTGCAACAAGGAAAACACCTGAAGAGTTAATCTGTGGTCGCAGACTGATTGGAAAATAGTTTTTTGTGTATATATATATATTATATATGTATATATACACACACATATATATATAGATATATTAGAGGCAAAAACTCCGTGTTAATCATTAGTTAGGGTTACCCCACCAAAATGAGAACTCGTTGTGATGTTGAAAACCCCTGACTCCCACCATTGCCCGCATTGGGGTGTGTATTGGGATCATCAGCCCTAACTCTCACCCCATGACATGAGTAAAGCAGCAGAAGTATAGGAGAATGGGTGAGAGTTAGACCCACTATCCCAACGCTGCACCCCAATGCCAGTTGGGGAGGGCGGGGTCCAGGGGGTTTTCAACCCTACAGCGAATTTCCTCACTTTGTCACTGTGGAACAACCCTAACTAATGCATAAACTGAGTTTTGCCTCTAATTTCCTCTTGAGAATGATAACGAGAAATAGTGAATGTAATGCAGTGGTGGGAGGGCCCCGCGCTCCCGCCACATCATGTGTTGTGGCATACTAACAGGGACAGCAACGCAAACAGAAATGCTAACAGTGGCGCACATGGTAACACAAGCCCGAATGAGAACAGAAAGGGTAACGCACATGCTGGCGTAGACGGGAATGGTCTGCCACGTGATGTGTTGTCACATAGTAACATGGTGCCTGCAAACAGAAATGTCAATGGGCATGGTGATGTAAAGTGAAACAGTAAGATAAACAGTACTGTAGACAAAAATGGCAAAAAATAACAAAAACGCAAGCACAAATGAAAACGCAAACGATAACGCACATGGTGGCGCAGACGTCAATGGTAAGTGAAACGGGAAAATGATTCAAGAAGCGGAAGGGCAACAGTAACAGTAATGTAAGCGCACAGGCTGGTTTTCCCAAAACCTGCATTGAGAAAGACAGGAGTACAAATAATGTATGCAAAATAATGAGTATCGAGAGAAAATGAGATCTTGGAATACTAAATACATTATATCTCAGGAACCGTACGACGAGAAAAAAATTAAAAGTCATATTATTTACAATTGTCCTGGTTGATTTGTACCTTTAGCCCCACTCAGGGGCTAAGATATTTTCCGACGAAAACTCCGTATCTCGCATCGTTTCCGAGATACGGGCCCTGAAAGGAGCGGCGAACGCCGTAATGTTATCCTATGGGAAAAAAAGAAAAGTTCGGAGCGCCATAACTTTGCCTCCCTGTAATGTTTTTTCACCAAACTACTGAAAGGCACATCTGTGGGCTGTTGGCTGTCTTCCCTCCAAATTTCAGGAAAAAAGACCAAATCGTTATTTTGCAGCAGGGCTCCAAATGATTTCTGTTGAGTGTCAGGTGTCAGAATGTTATCCTATGGAAAAACCAATTTTGAGTGCCGTAATTTGTCGCCATGTGCTATTTTTTTTCACCAAACTACTGAAAGGCACATCTGTGTACTGTTGGCTGTCTTCCTCCAAATTTCAGGGAAAAAAGACCAAACTGCTATTTTGCACCAGGGTGCCAAAGGATTCCTATACGTTTTCGGGCGCCATAATGTTATCCTATGGGAAAAACTGTCAACTTTGGAGTGCCATAACTTTGCCGCCATGTAATATTTTTTCAATACAACACTGAAAGGCACATCTGTGAGATGTCGGCTGCGTTCCCTCCAAATTTCAGCCCAAAACTCCCAATGGTTATTTTGCAGTACAGTGCCAAAGAATTGCTGTCATTTCCCACAGGCTAGAAAATTACTGTCGCAATTTGCGAAAGCTTTCGAAAAAGTTCGACACTTTCATGAGCACAAAAGTAATTTGCGAAAGTACTTTTTCCAGAAATTTGAAAAACATATTTCTGGGGTGTTTTACCTCAAAATAAAGATATGGCAAGCATCCTCAGGGCCCGAATAGCTAAATACAAAAAGAATTACGTTGCTAGAGGGTCTCAAATTTAAATGCCAGCCATTTTTCTGATCACCAACTGAAAACAAAATGGCGGATTTGTGAAAGTAACAGGCCCATTTGCGAAAGTAAAAATGCATTTGCGACACTGTCGAACTTTTTGTTAACTTTTTCCCATTGACTTATAATGAAACTGTTTTTGAATAACTTTTTGAACCATTTAATATTTTCTTAAATTAGCAGCACATCGGGGACCCCACCTGCATGTTCCCGAAGATTTTGGTTGGTCACGCAAAACGTATGACCTGTATCGCTACCATAGAATTCCAGAAAGCTGCAACGCAAGCAGATCACGCTTAGTCAATCTTCGCAAATCGTATATCTGATCAGTACAAAACTGGCAGATCCCAAGGCCTATGGGTTTTGATCATACCTTCTTCCAGGCAATCCATCAATCAGTTGAAAGTTATTAAGACAAATTTGGGTTAATATGGAAATGGCTCCTGAACCTTAATATGATAGCACTACCATATACCATATATATATATATATGTATATCTATATAAATATATATATATATATATATATATATATAGATATATATATATATATATATATATATATATATATATATGTGTATGTATATATATATACACATATATATGTATATCTATATATAAATATAAATATAAATATAAATATAAATATATATATATTATGGCAGCACGGTAGTGCTCCCATAGTTAGGGTTAAGGAGCCATTTACATGTTAAACCTAAAATGTTGCACCTTAATAACTTTGCAACTGTTAAACGGATTTGCCTGAAATGTGGAACACACAATCAAGAACCATATATCTTGAGATCTGCCAACATTCGTACTGTTCGGATATACGGCTGCGGAATTATTAAGCGTGATCTGTGCATGCGTTTACGCTTTTTTGAATTCTTTGCTCATCTCTACAGGTCACACAGTTTGCACAACTGGTCCAAAATCTTCAGATAATGTGCAGCTGGGGTCCCCGATGTACCTTTTGAAGATTTCATGAAAAAATATTAAACAGTTCGAAAGTTATTCAAAAAACAATTTCCCATTATAAGTCAATGGGAAAAGTTAACAAAAGTTTGACAGTGTCACAAATGCACTTTTTAGTGTCGCAAATGGCCCTAGTAGTGTCACAAATCCACCATTTTGTTTTCAGTTGGTGATCAGAAAAATGCTTGGCATTTAAATGTGGGACACTTTAGCGACACAATTATTTTTGTGTTCATCTAGTCAGACCCTGAGGATGCTAGCCATGTCTTTATTTTGGGGTGAAACATCCTAGAAGTATGTTTTTCAAATTTATCGAAAAAGTAGTGTTGCAAAGTAGTGTCACACTCACGGCACATTCGCAAATGCTTGTGAAAGCTGTCACAAATCACAACACTACTTTTTCAGACTATGGCCAAAATGACAACAGTTCTTTGCCACCCTGCTGCAAATGAATGGTTTGGTCTTTTGAGATGAAATTTGGGAGGGAAGACAGCCAACATCTCACAGATGTGCCTTTTGGTGGTTTGGTGACAAAATATTGCATGGATGCAAAGTTACGGTACTATGAAGCTGACACTTTTTCCCATAGACTAACACTGAGGCACCCGCTGCATGACAGGAATTCTTTGCCACCCTGCTGCAAAATAACGGTTTTGTCTTTTATACTGAAATTTAGAGGTAAGAAAGCCAACATCCCACAGATGTGCATTTTGGTGGCTTGGTGAAAAAATATTACAGGGCGGCAAAGTTATGGCATTCCGAACTTCTCTTTTTTTCCCCATAGGATAACATTACGGCATTAGCCGCGCCTTTCAGAGCCCGTATCTCGGAAACAGTGAGAGATACAGACTTTTCATTGGAAAAATACCCCCTAATGGGGGCTAAGTACTAAACCAGCCAGGAAAGTGATAAATCATATGACTTTTAATTTTTTTTTCTACGTCGTACGGTTCCTGAGATATAAGCAATTTAGTATTCCAACTCCTCATTTTCTGCTCTGAGACCCATTATTATGCATGCATTCTTTGTACTCACTGTCTTTATGTATGCAGCTTTTGGGGAAAACTAGCCTGTGCTCTTACATTACTGTTACCATTACCGCTTCTGCTTGTGGTTCCGTACCCATTTCACTTACCGTTCCCGTCTACGCCATCATGTATGTTACCCTTTGCGTTTTCATTTGAGCTTGCGTTTGCATTATTTTTACCATTTGTGTCTATAGTACTGTTTCTCTTTCTGTTTTGCTTTGTGTCACTATGCGCATTACCATTTGTATTTGCTGGCATCATGTTACTATGTGACAGGACATCACGTGGCCCTGCACTCCCGCTGCCGCATTACATTCACTATTTCTCATTATCATTCTCAAAAGGAAGGGGAACTTAGAGTCTAAAAGCTCCATTTAATGCATCAATTAGTTGTTCCACAGCAAAAAAGCAAGGAAATTCGGTGTTAGGGGTTGAAAGCCCCCTTGACCCCCAGCCCACCCCAAACTGGCATCAGGGTATGCATTGGGTCATCGGTCCTAACTCTAACCCCATTCTCCTATACCTCTGCTTCTTTACACAGGTGATGGGGTGAGAGTTAGGGTTGAGCCGGCGACCCCAATGCCTCACCTGAAGCCGGTTGAGGGGTGGGCTGGGGGTCCAAGGCTTTCAACCCTAACACCGAATTTCCTACTTTTGTCGCTGTGGAACAACCCTAAGTGATGCATTTAACAGAGTTTTTTGCCTCTAATAGAGAGATAGATAGATAGATAGATAGATAGATAGATAGATAGATAGATAGATAGATAGATATTTACAGCACAGCAAAAGAGGGATGTCCAAAAACATAGTAGGGGATTTTATCAAACAGGACATCCTTCTTGGCATATCAGATAAGATTCTCCTACTGGAGCCAGGCTCCTGGGAGGACCACATTGACAAGATTGGAGCTAACAGAAAAGGAAAATATGGTAAGTATGAAGCAGTTTCTTTTTCTGTAGAACTCCACACTATCAATGGGTAATCATAACAACTGGGTTCTAAGACGCAGTAGCCAGAGAAACCGGAAGGGGGAGAATTGTATTTCATATGCCAGAGGCAAGCATTGAGAAATTACTTATGAACTGCTGCCTGTAGCACTCTGCAATCAAAAGCTGCATCAGCAGAACTCTGAGCATCCAATTTGGAATGTTTGCGAATGTGTGGATGGAAGACCACATAGTTGCCTCACATAACCCTAAAGAGTGATGTTTTAACACTATCTGCCCAGGCTGTCACCATAGCCCTGCAGAGTGAGCCTTGAGAGAGTCAGAGGCCTCCTATTTTCCATGAAGTTAGCCTTAACGATGGAGGCCTGTACCCTCCTAGCTAGGGTGTTCTTAGAGGCCTTCTGACCATGCTTGTCTTTTCCAAGAATAAACAATCTGACTTTCAGAATGCAGCTGTCCATTTAAGATAGATCCCTGAGTGGGTAGTTAGTTAAAGACTGCCTCTCACCCACGCAGACTGACATTGTTTGTGAGAATTAACTCTGGGGAAGTTCCAGTGGAACCGTTGCTCAAATGCTGCACATCAACTCATCAACTCAGTGATGTAGCTGAGGGATGAGTGGATCCTCACTTGATAATCCTCTGGTGAAGGATCCCAGGCTGTCAGCAAACCCATTTGAAGAGGCCACATATGGGAGTGAGCCCACTGGGCTAGATCTGTCACTGCCTGCCATGGGGCCAAGCATCTACAGCAGACTAAGGGCAGATGATGATGGCTGCATCTTGAGCCACTGGATTTCCATCAGTAAGGTCTCCTTCCAGGAAACATAGAAGTTGACAGCAGATAAGGACCGCAAGGCCCATCAAGTCTGCCCATTTTTTTCTCCCTTATGAATGTGCCATAGGCCTGTACTCGGTCAATGGCCCATCTATTCATACTCATCTGTATTGCTCCCTTATGCCTATCCCATACCCATTTGAAGACCTGCACAGTATTCATATCCACCACTTCCTTAGGTAGGCCTTTCCATGCATCCACCACCTTTCTGTGAAAAAGAACATCCTCACATTACCCCTTAATCGGCCTCCCTCTAATCTCATGCTGTGTCCTCTTGTCCTTCTATTTTTATTATATTGAAACATGTTAGACTCTTTCACCTTGTTAATGCCCTTAAGATGTTTGAATGTTTCGATCATATCACCTCTCTCCCTCCTTTGATCTAGGGTATACATAATGAGCAAGAGAAAAATCTTACCTGGGTTTGTGTTGAAGACTGCTCCAGGTATTCCAAGGTCTGAGATGACATGTGAGAACTCTTCTTCTGGTTAAATACCCAGCCATGTGTCTCTGGCATCTCTAGAGTCCTGAGTACTGACCTCTTGCCAGGGACAACGTTGTTGCATGAATAAGCAGGTTGTTCAATAAGGATAGACATGATGCCCTTTCTGTTGAAGTTTAACCACCAGGACTATCAACTCATTCGAGAAATTTGGGGTGGCTGATGCATGGACGAAGAGAAGTGCACCATACTGGAAAAGTTTACCAAGTACTGAGAACCTAAGATACTTTTTGAGACTGATGGATGGGATGTGGAGGTAGGTTTCCATCAGATCTATTGAAGCTAAGAAATACCCTTGGTGAAACAATCCTGGTTATGACCTCAGGGACTCTATCTTGAAAGGATTGTGGTGCACAAACTGTTCAAAAGCTTCAGATCCAGAATGGGACTGAAACCCCCCAATGAAATGAGTCAGGGTCTCTGACAAAGTGTGTCCTTTTGAGACATACAGGGAAACTGGGGCAGTAGAAAATATCCCCTAAAGGAGACCGTTGAGAACTATGGCATAGCCCAAGAAAAGGATCTCCAGAACTCAGGCATCTCATGTTGTTTTTTGCCCATTTTGAGAAAAATTCATGTAGCTTTCCATAAGGAAAAGGAGGCAGGGATGGGCCTGCACACCTTTATTGTGAGGCATCAGGGATTTGGAGCTGGACCTCCTGAACAGCACCTGACCAGGGCTCCTCTGATACTGTAAGTTTTGTTACCTGAGTAGGCACCTCTACTCTCTGGAGCCAATGTTCCAAAGGAATAAATACCCCCTCAGAACCGCCAGTGCTGGCCATTACCTTGACCCCTTTGGATTACGGTAATCTTACACTGTTTGACACTGGAGATAGCCCTTCCTGTGCTGAAAAGCATTTAAAACAGTATCCAGACTGGAATCCAACAATAAGCCTTCCTCAAGGGAAGGTTAAACATCTTAGCTTTTGAAGCTTGATCAGTCACCTGATGACTAAGCCTCAAGCCCATCATGGCCAAAAAAAATGAAGTAGGCTGTACAGGCTGACATGCACAATTCTCCACTCTAGAATCACCTGGAAAGTGGAGGCCATAGCCACCAATTGCAAAATGCTTACACCTTTCAAGTCAGGAAGAATGAAACTGGCCAGAGTAGTGACCCATATGTTTAAGGCCCTGGCAACAGTAAATGAAGTATAAGATGTACAAAAGTTTGTGCTGATAGAGTAAAAAAAAAAAACCTGCACGCAGTGTCCACCTGCTTGACATAAGAATCTGCTAGGGCCAGAAAGCCTTTGATAGGCAGGGAGGAGTATTTGACAGAATAATAAACGGCCGTGTCTTCCAGCGGAGGAGCTTCCCACCTGCAAGATCTTTCCTGAAAAAAATAGAAAATCCATGATTTTGGTTGGGAAGATACTTTCTCTGATCCACACCTGACAGTTGTTACTCAACAATTTGGTCACATAGTGGCCGAGGGGGATGCAGACAGCATCGGACTGACATCCACCATCTCCATGGACTGTACATCCTGAGTTGTAAGGATCTAGGTGCCTCAGTTATCCCAAAAAGACAAGGACCTATTGTCAAACAGGGGAGGAATCAGGATCCCTGACTTGGGCTCCATCCATTCCCCTTCCTTTTCCTCCCCCTCAGAGGGAAGGGAACATCCTCCTCATGTGACAGCCCTATATATATATATATATATATATATATATATATATATTTGTTTTTAATTAAAGTCAGGAGCATCCCCAAGATCCCCCCAATCCTCATCCTAGCCTTCTAAGAAGACACAGTATGGGTCTGCCTGCACATCCATTTCTGCAGCCTAAGCCCACTGTGATGCACCTAGACATGCCTGTGTGGGCCCCCTGACCAGAGGGGCCTGATTTGGGGTCAGGTATGTCTCCTGGGATGTCCTGTGGTACATCGGGGATGCAAAGCTCACTCAGGAACCATAAAAGTGATTTTCACAATTCTGCTTGCATCTGCCAACTGAAGAACCAAGAGCCCCTCCCTTCCCAGACCGGAGGACCAGCTGGGAGGTTCTGAGCAACACAAAGAGGACAATGGGAACCAATGGGGGAGGGCCTCATCACCCTTGCAGGTCTTACATCGTATCATGATTAATGGTCTCTGATAAGCCATAGTGCCAAGGAAAGTTATATTGTGAATGCCAAGGTAAATGTTTTTTTTTTTTTTACTAAGAGAGAATAATTAGCCCCAATTTGAGAACCTTAGCTAAAGGCTCTCCACTGAGGTAAAAACTGTAATCAGCGTGACCTAAAAGTGTTGGTTAGGCATGTGCGCTCACTAGCAGGAATGTGCAGCACTTCACAACATCTTACGTGATATTAATGTGTTAGCACAGATGTGTGTGTGCACCAGCAATTGTGGAAGTGCATTAGCATAATACAAAACAATAGGTGACCGCACTGTGCTAAAGTGCTGGCTGCATGTGAAAACAAGTGTGAGAAAATGGTCTGAAGGAGGAGTGCACACCCAGCCGGTACCACTGCTGAATGACAGCCATGCAGAAAGGAAAACAGAGGGTTGCAGAGATAAAATACACAAAATCCTCTGAGGTACAGAAAAACTACAAATTAACTGAAAAAAATGTAGATAAACACAGAAACCTGAAGCGGGGGGGGGCCGATTCCAGAGCCAAAGGACCCCCACAGAGACCCTACACTCCCAGAAACAAAATTGTAACTACCTGTGGCACCTTTTTTTTTTTAATAGAGACCATTAAAAAAAACACCCTAAAAAGGCAGAAGTATCTCTCAATCCTCACAAGGAAATGGGGTAAAAAAGGCAGGTTAGTCAGTTTGAAAGCCGCCGTTTATAAGGCACAATTTTAATTTAGGGGTTCTCTGTGGAACCTGGCAACCCTAACCTGCTATGCAGAATTGCAGCCCCAACAGAAATCATAAAATCTTGAAGAATCTTGAGAGAAGAAAAAAGTAGCTGCTTCCACTTCTTATGGCACATCATAACTGGGGAGTTGCTACTACTTGGAATCCTCATGAGCCCAACAGTCTAAAGCTTGGGCTGTGCCTTTCCATTGGTAGGGGGCACTATGCCCAATTGTTATGATTACCCTTTGACAATGTGGAGCACTACAGATAATAGCACACATCCCTGACTGTCATCACAAACTTGGCTGCCACCTTCACTCACTAATATCATCAAATTAGGGCATTCATAACATAAAAAATGAAGTACTACAGTTCCCACAATGGTAATCTTTTTGATCAGGAAAATTCCCCTTTCTATCTTCACCTGCTTACTGGGTAAAGCTGCACAAGTGAGTCTGTTCCTGATAAAACAAATGCCATGGGTCCATCTGAGGGCCTCTGTTGAGTGATAAAGGGGGTGAACATTCTGTCAGTAGATGTGAGCAGATGCAGTACAAGCCTGTCAGAATGGATGCACCTGCGCACAAATGTTTTGCCCATTATATCCAGAGGAAGTGAAGCCTATCCATTAGGTGTGTCTGTGCGTGTGAGCAGGGGCTCAGAGTGAAAACATATTATAAAACTTCATAGATTACTCAGAATCCTGCCTAGCATACGTGTTTCTGTACGTTGTGTGCTTATTTAGAGTTACTTAACTGTCAGGCAACATGAATTTTTTATGACGTTTACTGCAGAAGGTAAGAAGAACATAGTCATATGCCGATGCCACAGCAACATTTTTGTTTGTTTATTTTATTTATTTAGTTTTTGTTGGCCAGGTAAGTGCACTAGACAAATCCTGCCTATTTTTAGGCATGACCCGGGGAAGGGGGATACAGATGAATGCCAACTGACCTTGAACCAGATTAAACTGTTGGTGGTATTTTTTTTAGTGAGTGAGGGAAATTTGGCCAGGACACCGGGGAAATTCCCTTACTCTTTCCGATAAGTGCCATGGGATCTTTAACATCCACCTGAACTACCAGCAATCCAGGCAGATGGGACTTCGGTTTAATGTCTCATCCGAAAAACATAAAAAATCCATTAAATTGAATAAAGTGAGTAAATAAGTTGCTGTTGCCACTGTAATGTACCCATGGGACCCTGGCACTGCTTTCTCCAGGTTTTGCCCACCTCCTAGAATCAACTCCGACTCAGAGTTGACATTCCTAAGTTAGGGGGGATGCAAGGTGCTGAGCCCCCCACATGGGGGGTTGAGGGGGAAAAGCCCCCCCCAAAAAACAGACAGTTTCCCGATGGATTTATGATGACCACAACTAGCGGTCAACATAAATCCATCACTGTAATATCACATCAGGAAAAAGTTGTCACAGTGGTGCCATGGATCTGAAGATAATAACTCTGATGACTGGATGTTGGGGTTCTAGGACAGTAAGAACAAAGGCAATTGTACTATAAGGGTTTTATAATTACAGGCGAGCGCTTTTTCCCATAGGGAAACCCGGTTATAATTTGCCGTTATAACCAGCTCGGCTGGTTATAACAGCAAACACGCACCAGGTTTCCCTAGGAACAGCCATCCCTCAGTCGCTGTTCTCCGATGTTCACGTTCAGTGACGGAATTCCATTGCGCAGCACACTTCCTGGTCCCTCCTATTCGGGGAAATGAACTTCTCATAAAAAAAAAAAAACTATTTTCCTGCAGTAAACCACTTGAAAATGGAAACAAGTATTTTCCCGTCACTCTGACACCACAGCCGAGTCCATGTCAGACTGCCCCTGCCTCTCGAAGCCTAGAAGAACGCTGCAGCCGCCGCTCGGCGGTAAGTTTATATGAAAACTAAAATCATAAGTGTCTACACATTTTTTTAAAATGAAATATCCTCTTCCTTTTTTCTACAACAAGTACAGCCCTATAATTAGGAAGACTGCGGACCGCGCAAAATCAAGACTGGTCTGCAGCTTCCTGAACACTAATCTGTTAGGTAATTTAATTTTTTATAATTGCTGAGGTGAAAAAGCGCACTCCTGCAATTAAAAAATAAAATATGGGGTGGTGTGTGTAAAACTGGATTTTACAAACACCCTCGTTGTGGGATGCTTTTTATAAACCCCTCGGGCTTCGCCCTCGGGGTTTATGTAGCATCACACAACTCGGGTGTGTGTAAAATCTCGTTAAACACACCACCCCATATTTTATTCTCTATATTAACAAATAAGATCACTTCCTTTTTAATGTAATATGCCGCTTGTGGAGAATTATTTTCTAAGAAATTTAGTCTCTGTAGCTCCTCCACCTGATTGCTTCATTTGCCAAATCTCCTAACTAGCTCTGCATTCCTCAAAAACTCCACTACAAATACCTATAAAAGCTTCAACATGTCTGTTATAAGCAATGTTTCTGTTCATTATAACCAGAGAAAAATGCATTGGATTTGATATATTTGGTTTGGGAAATCAGTTTTTGTCCTCTATAACCAAATGTCCATTATAACAGTGTCCGTTATATGTGGAGTGCACTGTATTTGAATTATTGCTTTCTGTAAATAGTAAACATTCCTTGAATTTAATGCAGGCAAATCAGAAAATTAGCAGGGTAGGGTAGGGAAAAGTGAGGGAGTAATGTGGTGAAAGTGAAAGAAAAGTTAGAAAACAGGTAAACTGGAGTTGGTTGTGGAAACTAGAAAGTTTAACAGCTAATTAAAAAGTGCATTTACTTTGTTGTGCATATTATTTGAACCTTAGGTGGCATGTTAGTACTGGGATGTGCAGGAAGTATTTTGTTAAGTTTTACATTTTTTTCAATTCATAAAACTGTTTCCTTTCCAATTGTGGTACATGTCTTCGTCCACCTCACCCAAAAAAACAAAACAAAAAAAAAAAAAGTAAAAAACAAACAAACAAAAATTGTGGCCCATTTTATAATCTCAATAAGTCGCCTAATAGAGTGCGCCATAGCAGGGAACAACAAACACATGAGAGTGTAAGCACTTGGCTTCACTTCATGCTTCAATGCACCCTAGGTGTGCCATTATCCCATTATGACACATACCCTGCCATGCCTTATTGATTGTATATAAAACAGGCAAGACAATTCCTGTGTCCTGATTAGTTGAGACTTGATTCTAGCCATGGTAGTAAGAGGGCACCACCAATGGCTAAAAAGTCCCTGCTAACCAGTGTAGCTCACAGAATTCATATGCCAACTACTTCCTAATTTCTATCACACACATGGATGCAAACTTTACTGATATATAAAAACTTCAGCTAGGCCCCAAACATAAAAAATCCATTAAATTGAATAAAGTGAGTAAATACAATCAAGAGCCCCTCCTTACACACATGCACAAATTAAAAAAATCAAGTACTATTTATGGTTTCCATTGCATGTGTTTTTTTGATGTCCATGAAAAATTCCCCTCCTATCCCTACCTGTTTACCAGACAACACCCTACTTCTTACATGGCAATAGATAAAATGGAGATTGTGGCTCTATTTGAGGCCAGAGTTATGGCTGTGAGTGAATGCCAGTGGAACTTTGAAAAATGTTTAATTCATGTAAACATGTCATAATTGTGTGTGTGTGGGTGTGTGTGTGTGTGTGCATGCGTGCGTGCGTGCGTGTGTGTGTGTTGTGGGAGTGGCTGGGTTGCATTCTACTAGTGGAATAATGCAGAGATTTGAATTATTCTACTCTGTGACAAATTATCACACAAAGTATTGAATGTAGAGAAAGAAAGATGAATGACAAGTAAAAAGCATCTGTGGGGAGAGTATTTTACATTATTTAGTAACATTTTATTATACTGTTTTGTGGCTTTGAAAACCATTACAGTGTTCATTTTTAAAAAATGTCATATGGGCCTAGTTTTAATAAATAATACAGCATTACAGGGACACAGAGTTATACTACTTTAATACCACAGAGGTTGCATTTATGCTAATCCATGGTAAACAATCACACAATGTACTGAGGATGAAGAAGGACAGATGAATATCAGAAGAAAACTTTTGCAGTGTTCCTTTTTTCAAAGGTTGCTTATGGACTCATTCAATGGGCCCCATTCACCAATGGTGTGGATGGGCAATGCGCCGCAAACCTAGGCGCATAGTCCACCAGCACCCGTGCATGACCACCACGGCATTCCCAAAAACGTTATGCCCCCTCTCTGCACCAGATCCCTGGCCGAGCATGGAGCTCTGCATGTGTGAAGGCAGGGGTCTCTGCAGGGGGGGTGTTCTGGAACTCTGCACCATTCACAAATGTGAAGAGTGCTGTATGTGGGTGCTGGTGGCTATACATCTGGAGGACAGCCATACTGACTACACACCCCCCCTCCAGTTGCCACCACTGGACCTGCTGGTGCAGTTGGGGGGGTCATTGGACCCCAGCAGGATGGTGCCCCTGTCATCAGGGGATGGTAATCGTTTCGGAGCAGTGGCCAGCACATGAACCCCAGTAGCTGTACTAGCACTCTATGTGCCCCGACTAATGTGGCACCAGACTGGCACAAGGGATCCACTGTGGGCCCGGGTAGGGCAGCTGATTGTCCGCCGACCTGGGTCCGCAATCCTGCCCCTGCTAACCTCCATGCCAGGGGGGTGGGGACTTGGAAGGGAGCCAGGTGGGGACCGCTGCTTCATGAATGTGGTCCCCATGCAGATCTCCCAGGGGTCCGGAGCTGCACACTCCTTTATGCGCTGGCTCTGTACAATTTTGTGAATAACAGCCAATATAAGCAGTAACACTCTATGTGGATGTTGATGGTAATATGTTACCACCATGAACAGTGTATGGAATGCACTTAGCTTAGTCTTTTGCCTCACTACACTCCTGTCAGTAGTGCACTCCTAGTACCACCAATTCCTCATTGTTCCTTACTGCTTTGATTGGTGTGTGCTCAAGTGATTTAAAGTTTAATGAGAGAATGTGTGGTGGAGTGAATGGATCTCTGTAACTGGCTGTACTTTGATGTGATACAGAGGCTTATTAATGTATGTAAATCACATTGTAATGAAATGCTACCCCACACATGCATGTGTGGGTGTCTGTGTGATATGTACAACAATATGCTGTCAATCTGATACAGGGTATTGTCTGTCTTCAGGAGGATACATGAAGGGATGGGTTATGGTAAGGTTCGTGCGATGGGGCATAACTTCTCCAGTTCAGTGGGTTAAGCCATTTGGAAGGGGGTGGTGGTATACTTTGCATTAAATATCGAGGGGGCGCTACCAACCAGTCAGAGTGCTCCTTTCCTCTGCATGAGAGACACTTAACTTTTGAAGAACGGAGCATGTGCACATGCTTGTTGAATGGTCAAATTCCAGCACAATTGTTTATTTAGCCTTATCATTACAGATCGCGTTCAATTTACATTATAAAAAGGGTATGTGAAATGGAGAGCTTTGATTGGTTGCTGAGAGTCTAGTAGTCTTGTATTAACCTTTAGTTAGTATACTTCTACAGCCATTTCACATGGGCATTGATTTTTAAAAATAGGTTCATGGACCTTTTTAACTTCTCCTGTAGAACACTTATCCAACATTATTATAACTGCTAATACGGTGAACCCTGTATCAATGCAAAGAGGCACATTACATACACAGACATATTTCACCAGTTTTTTTAAAAACTTCTCAATGGAGCTCTTAATTTGTTGTCTTGCCTCTCTGTTTTCTGATTGTGCTTTGTTTGCTGATCAGCCAGAATCCTACGCACACTAATCAAAGATGTTCCTTGGTAAGCTTCACTGTTCCGTCGCATCTCATACCAGCTTCCCAGACAACAGTGCTTGACAATCTATTGAAATGGAGTTTGGATATGAAATGGGCAGCTTAAAGTGCCAGTGCATATGTTTATAACTAATACTGAGAAAAGAAACCTCACTCATATGTCTGTTGAGGGGTTGGCATGTGCTTTCTTTTGCACATGCTACTGAAATAAAATGGGTAGTTACACACGCTGAGTTGATACTGTGCTTGAGTTTTTTTGTTTTCTTAGGAATGGAGTTCAGTTATTCTTTATTGACATTATCTTTGCCTGATTTCTTCTGCTTGGCCCGCTGCCCATCAACATCCCCAGCAGCAATAAAATTATTTGATAGATATGGGGCAGAGGATGTGAGTGACCCAGCACTTCTGTACCTGTTATTTTATTTTATATTTCACACACGCCTGTACTTACCATTCAGTAGTAGTCAAGTAATGAATACTGTTATTTTTTTTACATGTATGTAGGGTTTACGTAAGTGCATATCTTAATGGCAACTCTCTTCCTGCACATTGGAGACTGTGCAGAGAATCTGGTTATAGTGTTGCCATTGTAGCACCCTACAAGCATGATGCTGCAGTTACCTCTCATGCACAGCTCAGAGATGACTGCAGAAGAACTAATTTATCAAAGTTCAACCTTCAGATCCTTTTTTTTTTACAGAAAAGAAGTATAGGTACAGAATTTTTATGTTTGTTCAATTTTCATAATAGCAATGAGGTACTCCAATGGGTTATGTTACTGTTCAAGTTAATCTTCCACTGTTGGCATGTGGCACTCAGTGTGCCTCATGCCTCATTTCAACCCCAGGGAATGATTAACCAGAACATTAACATAATACCTGGCCATACCTTATAGCTTAAATAAAATAGTGTGCTCTGCGTGATCATGTTTAATTTATAATTGTATGTGCATCTTAGGTATCATACAGCACCACCGTCCAAAATTTGAAGAATTCCAGAGACACTGTGTCATAGGTAGGTGTGATAATATTCATAGCAGGACAGTCAGTCTGTACACATGGCCACAAGACCTATCTCTAGATATGCAATGGGATTCATCTGTGAGAACAACATACAAAAATCGGAAAGGAGGTAGTGCAACGTCGGTAATCTGCAGAGAACACTTTGTTTCCCCTGTTGACTTTGTTGGCTATCAACAATGAAGAATGGGTTTCAAGAAAAAAATAGATCCCTTGAAAAATGCCTGTCCCACCAGGCTGTATGCTGACACTGGACATGTGAAGGAGATTGGTAATACTGAAACTACAGATGGAAGCTAACATCAGCATTTAGAAGATTACATTTGTGCACCATTTGTAAGTAAATTACCTAGATTATGTGATGTATCAAATCTTTTCAGATTCTGTGATGTCATGTTCCAGTATACTCAGGTACTTTTTGCATCAAAAGTATGTAAGAATCACTCAACTACATTGCTTGAATATCTTCTATGCCGATCATATATACAACATATGTAATTTCTTATATAGGGTATCTCCCAGGGTATGCAGGTCAAACAGTAAGAGACATGCTGCATGATTTCTAAAATATTTCTATAGACTGGGTATAAAACATCCATGCCATGGTCTGTGTATGCAGTTTGAAAGTAAGTGTAATTTTGACTAATTTATTTTTATATTACTGTACAATGCATTGTAGCAAACTGTTTCAGTGGGGTCGTCTCTTATTTGCACAGCCTGACCAGGCCTATTGTCCACTCTGGTTATCTTTAGAGAATCAGCTATGCAAACAATATGACCTTTACATCCACAGTCTTCTTTATGTGAAACCATTCTGCTTACCCAAGGAGCTTTGTTTGACTCCTTTAATGTGGTGCCTTAAAGTCCTTAGGCAGATTAGTATTTATTTGGACTCGGATTGGAGTAAGGACATGACACAACTGGTCCTTGGTAATCCAAATATTTAAATTGTTCTATCCCTGCCCTATCCCTTTTAATTTTTGCATGTCCCTTTGTGACACCTTTCTAGTTTCGCTGGTATATGATGGTAAATGTGTCCTGGCTAGTGTACTTGAAGAGCATCTCTCTATTCCACATTATCACTCTTTTAAGCACATGCAACTTTCCAGAGCTGTGACATCCTATTTAGGCCCCAGCCCTTGGTCTGCACCGCTCAATTCCATTTTACAGGACTTTTCATCCATTGTGGTGCAGCCCCATTCTGTCTCCTAGTTTTATGGTCATCTTCAGAGACTAGATCCAGGAATCATGAAGAGGATTTATTTTTATTGGCAGCAGCTCTTAGACCTTAACCTTGATATTAAGGTCTGACAGGCAATCTAGAGGAGCTTATATAAAGTTATTAAACAGGACCGTTATCGGTTATTACAGTTTCATATTATGCATAATTTATACTTCACTCCCCTTAGATTGTTCAAAATGGGTAGATCTGTGTCTCCAACCTGCTCCTGCTGTGGACTCGTTGAGGGTAATCTGAAGCGCATCCTGTGGGATTGTCCCAAAGTGATTCCTTTATGGCATGCCATTCGGGGTTCTTTGGATCCCTTTTTAGGACTGGACTCTTTTTTTATGCCACAGATCTGTCTGGTTGGTTATCATCCGGAGGAACAGTTTGGTCCTCACAGGGCCTATATGTCACTGATTTCTATCACAGCCAAGATGATAATCATGCAGCACTGGCTAGATGAATCCATATCCTCATTTAGCCCTGGAGACAGAAAAACATATAGCTTGTTGGCAGGATAGATGCAATAGCTTTAGGTCATGCTGGGAGCAACTTTTGGTTTTGCTCTTAGTTTGTCCTTAGGCTGATGTGGGTTAGACTAGTTTGTTGTTTTTTCTCTTTTTTTTCACCTTATGTCTATGGCTGTCTATTATTGGCATGCTTTAACGTGGTTTGTAGTTGTTCTCTGGGGGGTTATGTGGACTATATGTTTGGGAAGGGGTTAGTGGATTGTTTGGGGGTTTTCTTTTATGTTGGTTTGTTGTATTATTGGTTATTGTTGCATTTGTTCTTATATTCCTGTTTTCTTTGTATCTGGAAATTTAATAAAGTATATGAAATTGAAATAAAGAAAGCAATCATAATGGGAATTCTGCATAGGAGATGTGCAAGTTTTGAAGTAAAGATGCCCCATTTTGTTAACATTCATTAAGTTAAAATATATAAAACAATTATGAAGATGTGTTTGAGTTTATATTTTGGCATATCTTGGAAGACAGACATTTACAGCACATTTTTCTGGTTTCTGCACTCATATTTAGGGAGCTGCTCCACAAATGGTTTCAATGTGCACAGAGGTAGACTTGGATGACTATGAAAATGCCATTCAGAATAACAAGGCACTTCATGATGGAGAATCCTCTTCCACTAATGATGAGAATTTGCATCTTCATAGTGAGTACGTTGCAAAGATAACAACATGGCATGATTCACATGAGCACACATATGCCAGTCATCTTGTTGAACATTCCACAGAGGACCTCAGAACTCAATGTAACATGAAGAAGAGAAAATGTAGCTGTGGTAGATAACAATGAATGAGAGTCATATTAGATAATTTTCAAGGCAATTAATTATATTCATGTTTGGCAGAGGGGCAGAGGGGTACATCTACTCTAGTTCCTCAAATGGTGTAAGTCTTAACTGTTATCTATGCACCCACTTAATCATATAGAGAATTAGGTACAATACACTATCCAGAATAAATGTGTGTAGCCATCAAGTTGATGTCAATGGTGTCTCTCTAAACTTTGAAGGTAAAGTTCAAGTGGTTTGGGTTGCCATGCCAACCTCCAGGTAGATACTTGTGGTTTATATGGATAACGGAACATACATGGTCTTGTATGATGTATGGTCCTCTAGCATAAGGAATATGAACTGATGAGTATTTATTTGTTTATTTTTTTTTTCATTTTAATTTCCTTGATGCCGCTCTACTCTAGTGCAGTTCTCACTGCCAGGTGACTGGTGGTGATAAGCACAGACTGACATGAGCATGTAAGTGTGACCAGCTTTGTGCCATATGGATCTGTGCTGGGATCTGACCTCTGTAATGATTCAATTAAGTACATTGAGCAGGGGTGATAATGGAAAGTATGCCATCTATAGATGTCAATATGATATGATGTATTTACACACTGGAACATAAAATATACCATGAGTTAAGGAATGCTTGGCCCACCTGATCTGACTCTGTTCCATGTTCAATGCCTACTATCAAACCGTAGTCATTACTTGATAACTGGATTTACCTCTCCCTTTTTTTTACTTATGAGGTTCATGTACACTGTACCACTCATGTGCACTCATTGACCCTGTTACATTTTTTGTTCCTAAAATAATATTCTGTGAGAATGATGGACTGGGATGCAGTGGGACTTGTTCTTGGACTGGTGGGGTGGGGACAAAGCCTGACATCACTGTACAGTGCTGAAGAAGTGATCATTGATTAATTTTCTGTTGCCCATTCACTGTGCAAGACAATGGGTGTGCAAGTAAGCAATAATACCAACAGAGTGGGCAGTACTGGGCAATAATGGACAGCCCAGAGTCATGCTGAGGCCAGACCCCACAAGCGATGGGTCTTATAACCACTTGAAGATCTGATATGTAATCAAAAAGATGTGATGGAGTGTGCATTGAACAGATATTACTGCATGTCCAGGTGCATAGTTAGGCATGAGTCCACATGCTGAGTGCCTTAAGCCCCTGGAAGTATAATAATATCTGCACACCCCATCATGTCTTATTGAGCTTATAAAATGGACTTCTTTGTCCCTTTTTATTTAATTAAAAAAAAGTTTCTATGTTGAAATGTCAGATTTATGATGAAATAGACTCCCTGCCTAGTAGTTAATGACATCATTAAACTGCACACAATTTATGTGTTGTACAAAGTTTGTCCTTTACTGGCATCAGTAGTGCTGGTATAGGACCACAACCTCTGTGCCTCTGTGTATAGTTGTGGAGTTGAATTTATTTATATATATATTTTTTTCTGAATGGGACATATCTCTGGATGCTGTAGTGTGATAGAAAATGTTTTTTTAGTTTTTTTTAAATGAACAGTCACAAATGCTCGTCAGTGACAAGGTGTATCTGTACAGCAGTCAGCACATGGCTCAGTCTGTGTTCTCCACTCACTATGTCAGTGACTCTTTGCTTGAATTTAAAACTAATGGCTTTTTCAATGCATTATTGCTTGTACTACTAACCAGCTAAGAGAGACCTTTGAGGAACTGCTCATCAGCTGCTTACATTGCCAATATCGATAAACAGTTGTGAACTTTCATTGGTCAGTGATGTAATAACAAAGGTAGGCAGCAATGTTTACCCTGGACGGTAGACAATGCAACTTAATGGGATTTTCCTTCATGGAAGCAGTATTTTTGTCCACTTGATGGGGGAATTATATTTTAAAGGTTCAGGTCAACCAGGGGCTTAACCAGTACTGCCCAGAGTTATCTCAGCAACCTTTGGTTCACTGCATTAGGACTCATGGTCTTGTTCACTCTTACAGTGGATAATTCCTTACTACCCTGTCCGTGGTAAATTTGGCTACTGTCAATTTCCTTAATCTCTATTCCCTTGTTGTGTACTTCATCCGCACTTCCCACCCTCTCCTTCATAAAGACAGAAAGGAAGTATTTGTTCCATATTTTGGCCTTTTGGTCATCCTACTTCATCGAGGTCATTCCTTCACCCAATAGTCTGAATACTCCTTCCCCAGCCCACTATATGCTGCCATTCCTCATATTTTCTGGTCCTTTTAGCCAATGTGGTGGTCTTTGCTCCCCTCCACCATCTCTACATTACTCACAAATGCTTTTGGGAGTCCCAGAATGCCTCTATTCCCCTAGACAGGCATTTTCCTCCCATCACTCATCCTTAAATTTTGACCTCATACCTGTGCTACCCTGTGCCTCTATCTCCTATTGTGTCCCCTAGCTCATGAGCCCTTCTTACACTTCATGCAACATAGAAACATAGAATTTCATGGCAGATAAGGACCGCTTGGCCCACCCAGTCTGCCCATTTCCCTACCTAATGGATAAGCTGCAGATCCTAGTTAATCAGCAGCCTACTTCCTTCTACCCCAACCCCCTAGAATTGCCTTATGACTGTCCCATGCATGCTTGAATTCAACCACTGTTTTTGACTCCACAACCTCCTCCGGAAGGCCGTTCCATGCATCCACAACCTCTGTGTGAAAAAATACTTCCTTACATTACCTCTGAGCCACCCTCCATCTTCAAATTGTGCCCCCTTGTTCTTGCACACCTCTTTTTTTGAAAGATGCTAGCCTCTTGACTTTGTTGATTCCCTGAGGTACTTGGAAAGTTTCTATCATGTCCCCTCCCTCCTTTCCTTGAGGCTATATATTAAGCCCTTTAGTCTCTACATATGTCTCTGGTGCAGACCCTGCACCATTTTAGTTGCCTTCCTCTGGCTGCTTCCATCTTGTCTATGTCCTTATGAGTAATGGGTCTCCAGAACTGCACACAGTAATCTAGATGGGGTCTTACCAGCTGTCTGTACAGAGGCATAACAACTTGTTGTTTCCACTGGTGATGCCTCTCTCTATGCATCCCAGTATACCCCAGCCCTCCTTACTGCCCTCTTACATTGCTTGTCCACCTTTAAGTCATCTGATATGACTACCCCCCATGTCCCTTTCCATTTTTGTTGTTGTTAGTATCTCAACCCCCATTGTGTACTCTTCCCCTGGGTTTTTGCTTCCCAGGTGCATTATCTTGCACTTCTTAGCATTGAATCTAAGCTGCCATACATTTGACCATTCCTCTGACCTTGGCAAGTCCCTTCTCATCCTTTCCACCCCACCTTGTGCATCAACTCTGTTTGCAGATCTTTGTGTCATCTGCAAAAAGACATACTATTCCTTCCAGTCCCTCTGCAATGTCACTTATAAAGACATTGAAGAGGACCGGTCCTAATACTGAACCCTGCGGTACCCCACTAGTAACCCCCCTTTCTTCAGAGTGGACTCCATTTATTATTACCCTCTGTGTCCTATTCTCCAGCCATTTCTTTACCCAGGCTATCATCTTGGGACCCACTCCCAGGCTGGCTAACTTGTATATTAATCTTTTGTGTGGGACTGAGTCAAATGCCTTGCTAAAGTCTAGGTAGGCCATGTCCACAGCCCCTCCCTGATCTACTACTTTGGTCACCCAGTCAAAGAAATCTATTAGAGTCATCTGGCATGACCTTCCTATTGTGAATCCATGCTGCTTTGGGTCCTGTGCCATATGCTGTACTTATACAGCTCTCCTTCCCCATTCCCTTTTCTCTTACTTCCTTTCACTCCCCAGTAATAGAGTTGATTGGTATATGTGAGGACTCTGCCAGCATGCCCACTTGCATCCCCAACTAGCTCCTTTGCTCTCACTATCCAAATTGTCCATACATCTTCTTCCCTATAAGTTTCCCCTTTCTTCCCTCCTCCATCCACCTACCTCCATCTCTCTGTCCTTACTTAAACAGTTGATCTCTGGTCTTGTCTGTAACAGTGAAAATCACATTAAACTGTCTCACCAATGAGTTGGTTTAGAATTGTTTTTTTTTACAGTTGCAAGTGCATTGGCAACTTGTAATGCATTGTTTTTCAATGCTTAACAAGATCAAGAGCAATGTTTATAAAATGTTTTTGCAACTCAGTTGGTATGTACCTGTGGTCCCATCATAGGGTATTCCAAAACTGCATTTTAACTCTTAAGAAACAATTTTTGTAGGGCTTTGTGTTGGATCCAACAACACGTACGCAACTCAGTCGGAAATGATAAAGCAACTCTTTGAAGAAACAGTTAAATGTGACTTGCACTATACCAGCACATCTGACAAATCCCTGTCCTGAAAATTACTATATGGAATACTGCCACCCCACATCCATTTCAGTTTACTACCATTCTCCTTCCAGCCTGCCCCCTGTACTGTATCTGCTGATGCCCTCTGGCCAACCCATCCCTTACGAGGTCTAAATTAGTGTTTCTATACTAGAACATATTCAATTGGTTGTTACTGCAGTCATGATGTACAAAACGAGGTGCAAAGTATTTCTATAGTTTTTTTCATGTTAATTTACTAATACTAGAAACTGTAATCCCATTAGAAAACTGGCAATCTGATTGTGGAAACTATGTTTCTTTTATAATTCTTTATGATTTCTGGTGGTAGAAAACTAGCTATTAAAAAATTCATAAATATGTAAAAATAAAATAATTTCCTTGATTTGTAACACACAGAGTAATGAAGTCAAAAGTAGTTACTGGTGTGAACTAGAGAGCTTGAAGCATATGGTGGAATGTTTGCAGTCAAGAGATCAGGAAATAAACACCAATACAACAGACTGCCATTGTTAAATAGTCAAGTGGGTTAAAAATAATCTACCCACTGCCATGCACCAATATGACATTTGACATGTTGCAAAGAGTAAGTTTCATACAGATAACTCTTTACTAAATTATGACAGTGTTATTTTTTGGTTGCATTTATTTTCTGATGTAATCATCACAACCACTGAGATTGGATGTATCAAATGAGCTGTGTTGATCAACAGTGTAATTATCTCTTACCACAAAGTCATTAGGTCACATGCTCTATAAGATGCATTTGGACCACAACATGCATGTTTACTTTGTTTATGGGCTGTTTGTTTCTTCCATATTTGTTGTACTTAACATACAAAATGTAATCAAGTTGTGCATATTCTTCTGAGGAAATATATGCTGATACTGATATGCTTGTGAAGAATGCCATCTGTATATCAGCAGTAAGATGTCTGTGAAAAATGTACTAGTATATTGACAACTGCGGTTGTGATATCTTAACTGTCAATGGTTGCACACCATTCATACCGATCATGGTTAAATGTCAAACATCATACAAAATACAAGATGGAAAGCTATGCTCTACTGCTATGTTCTCCCAAGAAAAGGTTTTCTGATTATATTGGTTGATATATAGGCTGCATATATTATGTCAATGGAATGGGTCCAAATGGTATCAGCGGTACCATGTATTTCACTTTTTACATTAGTTATCATAATATATGCATATTAATGAATATGTATGCATTTATAAAACTGTTTCAAAGGTGTTGGGGAAAAAGATTGCCATCTTGGCAAAGGAGGAAGGTTGTGAAGACATAGGCCTGTGGAGATCATTGATCATAAACCAAATGTACTGGAGTGCATCCTCTAGTATTGACCATAGTAGTGACATAATAGCTGGTAAATGGGGAAGCGTTTTCAATCATGTGATGAATATTCATATTGGTCACCGCAGACATTTTCAAAAATGCCTGTATGGTGATCAGACTGGAGATGAAAAAAAACAGTGAATCATGCCGGGTAAGTGCCTTTGTATCTATAATTACATAATCATTATGTGATAAGTATGTACGATCGATGCTTTCACAATATGTGAAACAGCTACTCATTTGCAGTTCTCAATGAAACTGGGAAACCATAACTAATTTTGAACTCTCTAATGATAGTTTATTTATAAAAAAATAAAAAAAAATTAACATTAAGTTTTGAAAAACAACAGACACAATAACTGTAGTAGGAGACAAGTTGTTATGATCAGTGTGATTGTTCTTATTTAATTCTTTTTATATAATTGAACATGCTTTCAAAAGTATGCAATGCAAGGTCAGCTTTCAAAATAGCAGTTGCATGCTTGATATTATGCTGCAACAAATTATGCTGTAATACAGCTGACAGGCATTGACCTCATCAGGTTCCATCATTTTTATACATTGTAACGTGTTGCAGGTAACATTTTCTGGCCTAGTCAGCATTTTTCAAACATAATGCAAGATACAGTTTGAATAAACTATTTTACTATGGAGGGTAATGATTTGTTATGCATTTTGTCCTGTAGATATAGATTCAAAGGTTGCCATGAAACTGGAGGCAACACTAACGAACAACATGCTACTAAATAATGTAAAATGACTTTCAACTAACTTTCAAACATCAAACTAAGAAGTATTTCATAGCTTGATTCTCCATTTTGCGCCCAAGCATATTGCTTTTTTCAATATCAGAATGAGTTGTTGGTATGATACATTGATACTTTAAAAAAAGAAGGAAAAGGGGGGGCGTGGCCTAGCTCTGAGCAAGATGGAGGTTTAAGCTCTGAGCTCCTTCGAATAAACAATATCCAGCATCATCTTAAGCCATCTAAGTCAAATACAACATTGATTTTGAGAGAACAACAAGAAAGAAGATACTACAGTTAACTTGGTAATATCCTTTTTTTCTGCATAAGACTCTTTTTATCACTATCAGATCTTCTATTGACTCTGTGGGGAAGGCTGCAAAACTCCACTATGGCCTATTCCAACAAACAAGTGAATCCTCTTGGGAAAATTGAAGAAATGTTCAATAAATT
The DNA here is from genome assembly GCA_016271365.2 of Neoceratodus forsteri. NCBI lineage: Eukaryota > Metazoa > Chordata > Ceratodontiformes > Ceratodontidae > Neoceratodus > Neoceratodus forsteri. Next base: position 740,574,494 of record CM028133.1, on the reverse strand, counting down.
ATCAATAGATATGAAGGATTTAAAAACCGCTACCCAACAAAATACTCAAACAATGAAAACTATCGACTCACGACTTGCTTTTACAGAAAAGAAAGTTCGTCTGAATGAAGAAGCTATACATGAATTAAAATCCACTATCAGATTTCAAGATCGAGTTATCAAAGAATTACAATCTAGAGTTGAAGATATGGAAAACAGAAATCGAAGAAATAATCTCAGAATATTTGGGTTTCCCGAGGACGTAGAGGCCAAAAACACCACAGCATTCCTACTACATGTACTACCGCAAATACTGGGACTTCAGTCCAGTAATGACTTAATAATAGAATGCTCTCATCGATCACTAGGCCCAAAACCTTCTGCAGAGCTAAGACCCAGACCAATAATTGCTAAATTTCTTAACTATGCTAACATAGAGTTAATTATGCAAAAATCTAAAGAAATCGGACAACTTTCCTGGCATGGGCATAATATTTACATATATCGTGATTTTTCAAAAGAGGTTTCTATGAAACGGAAAGCCTACACGACAGCCAGACGTACTATGCATCAGATGGGACTTCATTTTTCTCTTAGATATCTTGCTATTATGAGGGTCTTTATGGGGGATTCATTTAAAGATTTCAATAGCCCAGAATCACTGATGGTCTTCCTGAATAACTATACTGCAGCTAGCCAGAAAGTCCCCGAGACCCGACAGGCTCAATACAGAGCCGACACTCAGACAGCTACCAGTATCGAAAAAACCACAGATCCAAAAGCTCCAGAGAACACTACTAACCTTCCTGACCCTTCTAATAAAATATCACAAAAGCAGCATATTCATGCACAGGAAAGGCTAACTTCTGAAGCTGATCTCTCTGGGACGCAGGGCTGTACCCCCATGTCAGTGAGTGTTGGCATGTCCACTGATTCTGTTTCAATTGCCCCTGGTATTGCTGTGCAAAATAGATATGCATTGCTGCAAGATCTACCTACCTCCAGTGATTACTGTGAAGGTGAGCCGAGCGTTCCGTTGATGATGGATGAGGATGCGAACCGAGGAATGCTTCCTAGATTTGTAACGGTAACAAAACGCCTTTAAAATAAAATGAACCTCAAGAAGAGACGACGTGGAAAATAAGAATAGAGGGGATACTCCTCTGAGCATTGATCAGAACATCTGACTAGTTTACAGCGTGGATCGTTGTTTCATGCTGTAGCGGAGGGTATGCTCGATATAATTAGGTGGATGACCGACGATGACAACTGATTGATTATTGTGCCTTAGCAATTGATCTGGGACACACCCCATATTGCTTCCTTCTTGTACTTTGAAATATGGTGAGCATTTCTATTAGCAGGTATATCTGTAGATCGCTAGACTCAACAGCTAATATTTGAGACCTGGGTATAAATGTCTATCCGTACAATACATGAAACGGCATTACCTGCTTGGGAGAACACCCAGATACCTATAAACAGAAGTTAAATAGACGATACTACTCAGTCCTACTACTATAAGACAAATGGTATACACTTAATTGAGATGGTATCCTTTGTTACACACTGATAATGAGGATACCCCCGTGACATTTGGTGTGGATAGATGTAGACAGTCTGTTGATCATAATATTCACATAATTGGCTATACTAATTCCTGGAAATGTTTATCTCTTGTACTTCTGAGGATAGATGTATCAAGGGCTCAATTTACGTGGGTGGATGACATTGTGCTACAAATGTGAATCTGCCTTGCATCGAGGAATATCCTTGAATAGTTATAAATTATATCTGGTGCTGCTGACTGTAATATCTAACTATGGATGTTAATGTCAAAATTAGCATAGAGTTTTAGCAAGATTGATCTTGTAAAATCCCTACAGGGAACTTGGGAAGAGTCACAATATCAGATAACTGTAACAATGATGTAATGGGGATATAGACACAGAGCACATTACATCTAAGGGATTTGCATGCTATAACTTACTGAAATTTTACTATTGTAGGATCCTTGAATCTGTAAAAAAAGAGCAACTAAATTTTTTTTTCCCCTTCTTCTTACTGTAGTAACACATTATTTGCAGATCATTGGTTCCCAATTTATTAGAGGTGATGCTGGATTTGACAATTTTACTGGAATACTATTGCGCTTAACTTAAAAAAGTAAAACAAATATAATATACTTTATCCCATTTAGGGGTCTTGTATAAAATTACAATACCTTGATATTGTTAAATTAATCTTTGTTAGATTTAATTTTCAAGAGAAATCGGATAGTACTTTTTCTTCATCTCTTGCTCTTTTCTTTCTTTCTTTTTCATTACTCTCAGCTAATACTATCCTATTCCTTATGGTTAGCTTCGTCCCAGAGAACAGAGAGGTGGTCTTGGTCTCTTCTTTTGCTTTTCTTTTTCTGAGCTTAGACCGACCTTTTCTCCTCTGTTCATCTCAGATGATAACAATTCTTTTTTATTGTTATATAATTCTGATATATTGTAGTGTTAAGGTTATAGTGTTAGTAGAGAGCTGCAAGGAAGGTGAACAAATAGACTGTATTCATTTTTTCGGCCTGATATCTATTAACAGTTCTGCCAACAGTTTACTTATATGTAACAAACACAATAAGCTGATCTGCATACCTTCATTTGATCATAATTGTGTATTTGAGCCCCTTGACACTATTCCTACTCTATTACAGACTAAAATATTCAATATATGATGACTAATATATCATTATGTACATGGATTGTCAAGGGACTCAATACACCAAATAAACGCAAACAAGTGCTTAATCATCTTAAAAAGCATAAAACACAGATTGCATTATTGCAAGAAACTAAACTGTTGGATGCAGACAGCATCAGATTAAAATGCGATTGGGTCGGTCAGGTGTTTGTGGCTTCTGCTGCTTCCAAAAAAAGAGGTGTGGCTACACTGATTCATAAAAAACTGAAATGGAAACCTTCTGACATTCAGAAAGATTCTGAAGGTAGGTGGCTTATTATAACCTTTGATACCTCATCAGGTCCATTAACTATAGTTAACATTTATGCCCCAAATTCAGATGATCCCCTGTTTTTTCAAAATTTGTTTCATATTTTAATCTCATCAAACTTAGTTAATTCCCCTTTATTGATTGGAGGGGATTTTAACTTTACTTTAGACACATATATGGACAGAAGTAATGGCTCACTAGACAGCCATCCTAGAAGTTCTACCATAACTTCTCAGTTAATGCAGGACCTGGGTTTAACTGACATATGGAGGACTCTTCACCCTAGAGAGAGGGATTATACTTTTTATTCTTTTCGTCATCAGACTTATAGTAGAATAGACTATTGGTTGACGTCCCCCGTAATCACGGCTAATATAATAGATGTTGAAATCCTCCCATTAATCATATCTGATCACTCCCCAATTAAACTTTTCTTTACTTGGGGCCCTCCCCCCATGAAATCCCCCTCATGGCGCCTAGATCCCCTATTATTAAAAGATCCAGAATTCCTACCTTGGATTAAAACACAAATAGAAGAATTTATAACCTTTAATGACCCTAAAGATACCTCTATGGGTATTACCTGGGAAACACTTAAAGCCACATTACATGGTAAAATAATTGGGTTTGCAACTTATAGAAGGAAACTCAGGGAACAACAAATTAACAATCTTGAAAAACTACTTAAAGCAAAACAAACAACATATTCGAATAATATTAACCCTGACCCCTCTTTGACTTTACATTATGAAATTTTACAATTACGTATGCAAATCAACGAACTAATCTCTAGAAAAACAGAATTAGCATTATTAAGAATAAAACATAAATTTTGGAAAGAAGGGCAAAAAGGGAGTAAAATACTCGCTTATAGACTTTAAATGCAACAAATGGAACATCACATAGCTGCTTTAAAAGATCAGACAGGAAAAATTTGTACTAGTGAACCCTCCATTAACGAAATCATGACAACCTTTTATAAGGAACTCTACTCTTCACCCTCCCCAACACTTACCTCAGACATTTCCTCTTTTCTAGATGAGCTTGTACTCCCTCGTCTTACAGATGATGCAATACATTCCCTTGATATATCCTTCACCATAGAAGAAGTGAAAAAAGCTATCCTTTCTCTTAAATCCGGACATTCTCCGGGAGGAGATGGCTTTCCTGTTGAATTCTATAAGATCATTACTGAACAATTGTCCCCTTTATTATGTAACGTATTTCAAGAATCTACTAAAATAGGGCTTTACCTCATACGTTGACAGATGCTATCATAACAGTTCTCCCAAAGAAAGACAAAGATGTTACTATTCCGGCGAATTATCGCCCTATATCATTACTTAATACAGATGGCAAGATCTTGCTAAGATCTTGGCTAATCGTGATAGAATCATATATTCCCAAACTAATTCATAGATCCCGGTAGGTTTTGTTAGGGAAGGATGGGTTCCGATCATCTCACGCTCTTTAATTAACCTTATTTATAAGGCTAAGTCTCTTCCCTCTCCGGCAGTAGCTATCGCTATAGATTTTGAAAAAGCATTTGATTCGTTAGATTGGAATTTTCTTTATCTGGTTTTATCACAATTTGGATTTAGCAATCGGTTCTGTTCTTGGATCCAACTTATTTATACAAACCCTCATGCGAGGGTACTTACCAATTCTACATTATCTCAGCCCTTTAAATTAGCGAGGGGCACGCGACAAGGCTGCCCTCTTTCTCCATCCCTTTTTATCTTAGCTCTTGAAACTTTAGCAGCCTTTCTTAGACAGAATAATGATTTTAAAGGTATATCCATTGGTCATAGGCAATATACATCATTGTCATATGCGGATGACATGCTTATACTGCTAGAAAATTTTAAATTATCAGAACAACCACTTAACAATATACTCAACTGATTCTCCAGACTTTCTGGACTTAAGGTCAATTATCAAAAGACTGAAATATTACCATTAAATAAACATTGTGATACTCAAATGAACAACTGCCTCAGATTTCGTTATTCCACATGGTATTACATACCTAGGTATAAACTATCCGATTTAGATAAGATATGGGATATAAATATTCATCCCTTACTAGCAGATATTAAAATAAGCTTGGATAAATGGAAAGCCTGAATCTGTCTCTTTTGGTAAAATATCTGCAATTAAAATGAATATCACACCTAAAATACTTTATTTATTTGCTTGTATCCCACTCAAGATCTCCCTCGCTTCTATATAAAATTGACAAAATGGTAGGAGACTTTTATGGGAAGGACACATACCAAGGTTTAGCCGTACTAAATTACGATCTCATTGGTCTCATGGTGGCCTTGGATTACCATGGTTTACGGCCTACCTTTGGGCAATTAGAACCTCACAAACTATTAAATGGTTTCTTAAACCTAACTGCAATGTACCTTTGTGGTATGACATGGAAGCCTCACTATCTCCAGGACAAACCCCTAACAGTTTCATTTATTTTACTTTAACGTCTAAATTAAAAAAAAATCCTATTATCAATGCATCCATACATTATTGGTTTAAAATGCATAAATGGCTTAAAAGTGACCCTTCGCCTATGCGTTATATGCCAATTTGGGGAAACCCGAAATTCACACTAGAAAATAAACCAATATATTGTAACTCCTGGATACATAAAAACATTTTTTTAAATGATATACTAACGGATAGTAGTATTACATTAGACTCCTTCAGTAATCTACAAACTAAATGGAATATTTCCAAAATAGAATTTTGGAAATATTTACAGGTTAGATCTGCCATACTCCTCTTTATTCAACAATTTAATAACCTACCATTAACTCCTTACACATTAATAAGTGGATTACTCCTTATGGTCTAACCAGTAAAATTTATAAACTAATTAGGACATGCTCCCAAACCAATCCCTCATGGCCAGAAATAAATGGAATCGGGTATTGAATGAAAAGATATCTGATTTCCATTGGGACAAATGCTGGAAACTTTGTCATGACTCTTTTAAAGACATGCATAGTAGATTAATCCAATACAAAATCCTACATCTGTGGTATAAAACTCCAGCTCACCTGCATAATATAGGTTTACTACCTAACAATAACTGTTGGCATTGCAACGCTCCAAATGGTGATCTTCTGCATATACAATGGTTATGTAAACCTATTTCCAATTTATGGCAATCTATTCATAGTTTAGCTATAAAAATTACTGGTCGGAATATTTTATTTGACCCTAAATTTTATTTATTAGGTGTTATAGATAATAATATAAATCTAACAAAATATCAACATAAATGGCTTCAAATTTTGTTTATGCAAGTTAAAAGATTGATCTTAATGCATTGAAATCTCATTTAATACCTACTTTGTCTGATATTCTAAATAACTTAACCCACACCTCTTCTCTCGAACGGATCTCATACTTAACAACAGACCGACTCAATGAATACTATCTTTGTTGGCAGGACTATTTGAACTTTCTTCAATCCCAAAAATGACATACATTGATAAACTTTCTCTTTCCCATTTAAAACATGCATCACTTTTGGGAACGGATATGGTTGTATAACACTATCCTTATGCAGCTCCTTTTGTTAATTATAGAACTGTTAACTGTAATATTTTGATACCTCTTTCTTTATTTTTTTTTTTGCATAGTACAGACTATTAATAACATATTGAATTAAGTAGGTATGCAAAATATATAATAATTGCAATACTACTGGTTATAATAATGTGTTAAACATATTACTACCTGCACTATATACTACATTATGTATACTTCAATCTGAGCAATGTATTTTGCGCTGTACTATGTAATATGGATAATAGAGTCAATAAACAATTTAATGACAAAAAAAAGAAGGAAAAAACTATATATATATATATATATATATGTATATATAAATAATGGGGTGCTGTTGTGCCGCTATAGTTAGGGTTGAGTAGGCACTTTAATGTTAAACCTCAAATTTTGTGCGTTAATAACTTGGCAACAGTTCAATTGATTTGCACAAAATTTGGAATGCGTGCTCTGGTGTGGTAGATCTCTTGACTTGCCAAGTTGCGTTTCAGTTGGATAAATGGTTCCTGCGTGGCAAAACACCAAATAATGCACTTTTTGCCAGTTTTTACATGTTTTTTCCCATGGCGCTGTGACCACACTATGTAAGCTTTTGGTCTGTTGGAATGTAGAAAGAGTTTGGATCAAGGAACAATACAGCATTAATCTGGTAAAAAATATTAATCCATTCAAAAGTTATTACATTTTTATTTTTTGAGTTGTGCATGCTCAGTTCACTCAAAAATTATTACAGTACATATATTTTGTGACCTAAAAATTGTCTCATGGTCAAGGATTTTGCAACCTGACGAAAGAAAATCCTAGTCTGTCAGAAAAATTCTTTGCCTGTGAGTCGTCTTCTTATTTTCAGTTTTTTAGCCAAACAAAATGTCATAGCTTTATCTATGGGTGACTTTTGGGCTAAATGAGGCATGGGTTTTGTTTAGGCCCTCTACAAAGCCATGTCTTTGGTTTGGCTTGTTTTTGTCAAAAAATAGCTTTTTAAAAATAAAATATTCTTCTTTTGTGACTCCCTAACAATCCACTTCTTCGAGCCTGCAAAATCCTGATCCGCGAGATGATCCTGGTCCATGAGCTTTGTCCATCAGGGGATGACCAGATAGCTGGAATTTCACAACCAGATATCCCTGGATGTGACCAGTTGTCCCTGGGGAAGACAGATGGCCATGATGGCATGACCAGATGCCCCCTCATGGACTTGAATTTTGCTAGCTCACAGACTAGGATTGATCTGGTGTCCCAGGATTTTGCTGTCTCAGAAATGAAGAATTTTTAAAGGTGTAAAAACTTTAGAATTGCATAGCTCATTAACAGGTTGGTCTTTTTACATGAAATTTACAGTGTGTTGAAGGGATGCCCTACTGGTGTGAATTATGCTGTTTAGGTGTTAGGGAATTAATTGGTTCCTAGATATGCCATCACAAAGTTGAGATTTTCCCCATAGGATTAAATTGCGGGGTCTGTCATGCCTGTCAACACCCTTATCTCGAAAATGAAGCAAGATATAGAGTTTTTGCCACTGGCACAATATTTTAAACCATGGAGTCAGCCTGCAGTGGAATTTTTTCTGTGGGCTGCACGGTTAATGAGATATTGTCAAATTTGTGCTACAAGGGTTCCTTGCCCTATAGGGCTGATGTATGGCTCTGTACCTATGCGTTACTGGATTATGAAGAAAGGGCCCTGCACTCCCACCAATACATGTTTTTTACTAGTCATATTACACTTTTTCAGAAAGTAGGGAAATCCATGGCAAAAAAATGCATTTAATGCATCAGTTATGGTTAAACCAACAAAAGTGAGGAAATTAAATGTTAGGACTGAGCCCCTAACCCCCACCACATAACATACACCCATCCTCCACAGACTGAAATATGCCAGGGTGTTCCATGGAGTCATGAGGCCTAACAGTCACCCCATTCTCGTTTACTGTAGAATGTCAACCTGCTTACACATGGAAGGGGTGAGAGTTGGGCCTGATGACCCCATGGCACACCCTGGCATTTGTCAGTCTGTAGAGGATGGGTGTGTAGGTTATGTGAGGGGGGTTGGGGCTCAACCCTAACATTTCACTTCCAAACTTTTGTCACTTTAACCCTAATTGATGCATTAAACACAGTTTTTCGCCATGATTATTATTATATATATATATATATATATATATATATATATATGTGTATAGATATATATATATATATAGATATATACTCCACATACCTACATATATTGTGTATATGTATATATACATACATATATATATATATATGTGTGTATATATTATGGTAGTACGGTAGTGGTACCATAGTTAGGGTTGAGGAGCCATTTACATGTTAAACCTAACATTTTGCACCTTAATAACTTTGCAACTGTTCAACGGATTTGCCTGAAATTTGGAATACATGATCAAGAACCATACATCTTGGGATCTACCAACTTTCGTACTGTTCGACTACATGGCTGCGGAGTTATTAGGGGTGATCTGTGTGCACGTTTACGCTTTTTTGGAATTCTTTGCTTGTCTCTACAGGTTGCACGGTTTGTGCTACTGGTCTGAAATTTTCAGGGAACATATGACCAAGGTCCCTGATGTGCCTTTTGAAGATTTCGTGAACAAATATTAAACAGTTCAAACGTTATTTAAAAAACAATTTCCCATTATAAGTAAATGGGAAAAGTTAACAAAAAGTTAGACAGTGTCGCAAATGTAGTTTTTACTTTCGCAAATGGCCCTTTTACTGTCGCAAATCAGCCAATTTGTTTTCTGTTGGTCATCAGAAAAATGCTTGGCATTTAAATTTGGGACCCTCTAGCAACCTAATTCTTTTTGTATTCACCTAGTTGGACCCTGAGGATTCTAGACATGTCTTTATTCTGGGGTAAAACACCCCAAAAATATGTTTTTCAAATTTCTGAAAAAAGTACTTTCACAAAGTACTTTCACATTTGAGATACTGTCACATGAATTTGCAAAAGCTTTCACAAAGTTCGACAGTACTTTTCCAGGCTGTGGGAAAATGACAGCAATTCTTTGCCACCCTGCTGCAAAAGAACGGTTTAGTCTTTTGGGCTGAAATTTGGTGCGAACGCAGCCAACATCTCACAGATGTGCCTTTCAGTGTTTCGGTGAAAAAATGTTACATGCTGGCAAAGATACTGCACTCCAAATTTGACGCTTTTTCCCGTAGGATAACATTACGGCATCTGCTGCATTACAGGAATCCTTTGCCACCTTGCTGCAAAATAACAGCTTGGCCTTTTGGCCTGAAATTTGAAGAGAAGAAAGCCAACATCCCACAGATGTGCTTTTTAGTGGTTTGGTGAAAAAATATTACAGGAAGCCAAAGTTATGGCACTCCTAACTACTCTTTTCTTCCCTTAGGATAACATTATGGCATTCGGCGCACCTTTCAGGGCCCGTATCTTGGAAACGGTGCGAGATACGGACTTTTAGTTGGGAAAATACTTAGCCTCCTTGCAGGATAAGTACAAAACCAGCCAGGAAAGTCATAAATTATATGACTTTTAAATTTTTTTTCTACGTCGTACGGTTCCTGAGATATAAGCAATTTAGTATTCCAACTCCTCTTTTTCTGCTCTGAGACCCATTATTATGCATACATTCTTTGTACTCACTGTCTTTCTCTATGCAGCTTTTGGGGAAAACCAGCCTGTGCACTTACATTACTGTTACCCTTACCGCTTCTGCTTGCGGTTCCGTAACCATTTCACTTACTGTTCCTGTCTACGGCACTATGTGTGTTACCCTTCATGTTTTCATTTGTGCTTGCATTTGTGTTATTTTAACCATTTGTGTCTACAATACTGTTTATCTTTCTGTTTTGCTTTGCGTCACCATGCGCATTATCATTTGCATTTGCGGGCACTGTGTTACTATGTTACAAGACATCACGCAGCGGGATTGTGGGGCCCAAATGGTCCCAAGCTCCCACTGCATAGCAGTCACTATTTCTCATTATCCTTCTCAAAAAGAAGGGAAATTAGAGACAAAAAAATTCTGTTTAATGCATTAGTTAGGGTTGTTCCACAGTGACAAAAGTGAGGAAATTTGGTGTTAGGGTTGAAAGCCCCCCTTGGACCCCGCCCACACCCCCAACTGGCTTTGAGGTGCACACTGGGGTTGTCAGTCCTAATTCTCACCCCATTCTCCTATACCTCTGCTCCTTCACACATCTGATGGGGTGAGAGGTAGGGTCAGTAACCCCAATGCACACCCCAATGCTGGTTGGGGTGAGGCCGGGGGGTCCAAGGGGGGCTTTCAACCCTAACACTGAATTTCCTCACTTTTGTCACTGTGGAACAACCCTAACTAATGCATTAAATGGAGTATTTTGCTGTTAATATATATATATATATATATATATATATATATATATACTGTATATATATATATATATTTCATTGCAAAAACTTCATTAATGCATCAGTTAGGGTTGAAGTGACAAAAGTAGGGAAATGAGACATTAGGGTTGATCCCCTAACCTCTCCACACTACTACCCCACCCACCATCCTCCACATGCCAACAGGCATCAGGGTGTATCATGGGATCATTAGGCCCAACTCTCACCCCATTCCATATGTAAAGAGGCTGACATGGTACAGCATAGGAGAATGGGGTGAGAATTAGGCCTAATGACCACATGGCACACCTCGATGCCTGTTGGTGTGTGGAGGATGGGGGTAGGTTGGTACAGTGGGGGGGTTAGGGGCTCAACCCTAACATCTCGTTTCCCTACTTCTGTCACTTCAACCCTAACTGATGCATTAACAATGTTTTTTGCAATGAATGTCCTTATATTTTGAGAAAGTGTAATGTAACTAGTAAGTAGTATGTGTTGGTGGGAGCATGGGCCCTCAAGAACGCGTGTTCCCTTCAAGCTGCCAACTTTTTGCATAAAGATATGCATCTGTGGGAGAGCAGGCCCTCCAGGCCTTGCTCTCCCACTTACACATAACAACAGAGCCATACAGCAGCCCTATAGGGATGAAAAGGCAACCTTGTAACACTAATCTGCCAATATTTCAGTAACCATGGCAGCTATGAAAAAAATTCCACTGCATTTGTAATCATGACTTCAAACCTCCACATGGCTGCCCAGAGCAGAAAGTCCATGTCTCACATAGTTTCTGAGATATGGGCATTGAAAGGTGCTGTGGGAGCCACAATGTTATCCTATGGGAAACTCTCAACTTCATTATGGCATATCTATGAAACTGATTAAATTTTCTGCACCTAAACAGCATAATTCACATCTCTGGGACACCCCTTTATACCCTGCAAATTTCAAGCAAAAGACCAAGCCATTTATTTACAGTGCACTGGGAAAGTTTTAATAGTCCTAGTTCGTGAGGTGGCAAAATTCCCGTTCATGAGGTCAATCCCCATTCGCTAGCTGTAATAATTGTCATTTGTGAGAAAGTCTTGTTAGTCAGATTTTGACCATCTTGTCTGTAAGTCACGATCAAGGATTTTGTCAGCTCGTGAAGAGGTTTGACTCACAAAAGGGGATTTTGACAGCTCACAAATGTGGATTTTGTCACCTCGTGAACAAGGATTCAAAAAAATCTCCTTTCGCGATATGTCAAAATCCCCTTTTGAGAGTCAATCCCCTTTGCGAGGTGACAAAATCCCCATTTGTGAGCCAGTCCTTGTTCACTTGAAGGGACAGCTGGTCTGGAAATAATGATGAAGAATTTTGTCAGGTCGTGGAAGGGAATCAGCTCACAAAATGGAATTTTGACAGTTCGTGAAAGGGGATTCAAAAAACCCATCCCCTTTTGCTAGCTGTCAGAATCATCTTTCATGAGGTGATCCACTTTTGCAAGGTGACAAAATCCCCATAGGTGAGCTGATCCTTGTTCAGAAGATAGGGCCACCTGGTCCCTAAATTGCGATTAAGGATTTTGTTACCTTGTGAAAGGGGGATGACTTACAAAAGGGGATTTTATCAGCTTGCAAACGAGGATTGGAAGCGAGTCATGAATAAAGAATTTTAAAATTTAAAATGGACATTTTCTAACCAAAACAAAGGAAACCAAAGGTATGAGTTTGTAGAGGGTGTCACCCTGAACGAAACCCATGCTTAATTTACAAGAGAAGACATCCATGGGGCACGCTACAATATTTTGTTTGTGAGGAAAAATGAAAACAAGATGGCGGCTCATGAAAGGGGAATTTTTTCTCCTGTATGGGGATTTAATAAACCCTTCTGCTTGGTGACAAAATCTTTGATCATGAGCCCAATCCTCTATCGCAAAATCTCAGACTAAACTGAACATGCTCAGAACACAAACATTCAAAATTAAAGAACTTTTGAACAGGTTAATAGTTTTTCACCAAACTAATGCTGAATTGTTCTTTCAGCAAACCTCTTTCCACTCAAAAATTTCAGACCAAAATTCCAAACAGTGTGGCCACAATGCAATGGGCAAAAATCTGAAAAAATGGGCAAAAAAAGTGAAAAACTTATTTTTTGGTGCTTTGCTGCATTAAAACTGCAAGTTTGATCAGAACACACCTAGGCAAATCAAGAGATCTACAGTATGAGACCACACATTCCTAATTTTGTGCAAATCCTTTGAACAGTTGCAAAGTTATTAAGGTGCAAAATGTGGGATTTAACATTAAACTGCCTATTCAACCCTAACTATAGTGATGCGACCACACCACTATAATATATATACACATATATATATATTAGAGACAAAAAATCCATTTAATGCATTAGTTAGGGTTGTTCCACAGTGACAAAAGTGAGGAAATTTGGTGTTAGGGTTGAAAGCTCCCCTTGGACCCCCCACCCACACCCCCCAACTGGTATCAGGGTGCGCGTTGGGGATGCTGGCCCTAACTCTCACCCCATCAGATGTGTGAAGAAGCAGAGGTATAGAAGAATGGGGTGAGATTTAGGACTGACAATCCTAATGTGCATCCCGATACTGGTTGGGGGTGATGGCGGGGGGTCCAAGGGGGGCTCTCAACCCTAACACTGAATTTCCTCACTTTTGTCACTGTGGAACAAACCTAATTAATGCATTAAACAGAGTTTTTGGCCTCTAATTTCCCTTCTTTTTGAGAAGGATAATGAGTAATAGTGAATGTAATGTGGCAGCAGAAGCACGGCACGATTTGGGCCCCGCGCTCCCGCCACGTGATGCTTGTCACATAGTAACACAGTGCCTGCAAACACAAATGGTAATGTGCATGGTGAGGCAAAGTGAAACATAAAGATAAACAGTACTGTAGACATAAATGGTTAAAATAACGCAAACGCAAGTGCAAATGAAAATGCGAAGGGTAACGCACATGGTGCTATAGACAGGAACAGTAAGTGAAAGCAGTTTACAGAACTACAAGCAGAAGCGGTAAGGGTAACAGTAATGTAAGCATACAGGCTGGTTTTCCCCAAAAGCTGCATAGAAAAAGACAGTGAGTACAAAGAATGCATGCATAATAATGGGTCTCAGAGCAGAAAATGAGGAGTTTGAATACTAAATTGCTTATATCTCAGGAACCATACGACATAGAAAAAAAATTTCAAGATCATATAATTTATGACTTTCCTGGCTAGTTTTGTACTTAGCCCCTGTCAGGGGGCTAAGCATTTTTCTGACGAAAAGTCCGATCTCACATCTTTTTCGAGATATGGGCCCTGAAAGGCACGGCGAACGCCGTAATGTTATCCTATGGGAATAAAAGAGAAGTTCAGAGTGCCATAACTTTGTCTTCCTGTAAAATTTTTTCACCAAACCACTAAAAGGTACATATGTGGGATGTTGTCTTTCTTCTCTTCAAATTTTAGTCCAAAAGACCAAACCGTTATTTTGTAGCAGAGCAGCAAAGGATTCCAGTAAAGCAGTGGATGCCGTAATGTTATCCTATGGAAAAAAGCATCAACTTTGGAGTGCCGTAACTTTGCCGCCCTGTAATATTTTTTTACCAAAATACTGAGTGGCACATCAGTGAGATGTTGGCTGCAAGCCCTCCAAATTTCAGCCCGAAAGACCAAACCGTTCCTGTGCAGCAGGGTGGCAAAGAATTGCTGTCTTTTTCCCACAGCCTGGAAAAGTACTGTCGAACTTTGTGAAAGCTTTCGCAAATTCATTCGACAGTGTCACAAGTGCAAAAGTCCTTTGTGAAAGTACTTTTTCCAGAAATTTGAAAAACATATTTCTGGGGTGTTTTACCTCAAAATAAAGACATGCCTAGCATCCTCAGGGTCCGACTACGTGAATACAAAAAGAATTAGGTTGCTAGAGGGTCCCAAATTTAAATGCCAAACACTTTTCTGATGACCAACTGAAAACAAAATTACAGATTTGTGACAGTAAAAGGACCATCTGCGAAAGTAAAAACTGCATTTGCGACACTGTCAAACTTTTTGTTAACTTTTCCCATTGACTTATAATGGGAAATTGTTTTTGAATAACTTTTGAACCGTTTAATACTTTTTCACAAAATCTTCAAAAGGCACATCGGGGAACCAAGCCGCATGTTCCTTGAAGATTTTGGACTGGTCGAGCAAACCGTGTGACTTGTAGAGATGAGCAAAGAATTCCCAAAAAGTGTAAACATGTGCGCAGATCATGCTTAATAACTCCACAGCCATATATCCGAACAGTACAAAAGTTGGCAGATCCCAAGAAGTATGATTCTTGATCATGTATTCCAAATTTCAGGCAAATCCGTTAAATGGTTGCAAAGTCATTTAGGTGCAAATTTTAGGTTTAACATGTAAATGGCTCCTCTACCATAATATATATATATATATATATATATATATATATACTATCTATCTATCTATCTATCTATCTATCTATCTATCTATCTATCTATCTATCTTATGGTAGCACGGTAGTGATACCATAGATTAAGGATTGAGTAGCATTTTTAAGGTTAAGGGTCAAATTTTGCACCTTAATAACTTTGCCACTGTTCAACAGATTTGTCTGAAATGTGATATGCCCAATTGGGCATGGTAGATCTTGACATCTGCCAAGTTTCGTACCAGTCAGTTATAGGGATGCGGAGTTATTAAGCGATAACCAATTGCGCAATTATGCTTTTTTGCGATTTCTTTGCTATCACCTACAGGTTGCACGGTTTGTGTGACCAGTCTGAAAACTTCAGGGAACGTGCAGCCAGGGTCCCCAATGTGCCTTTTGAAGATTTCATGAAAAAATATTTAACGGTTCAAAAGTTATTCAAAAAACAAGTTCCCATTATAAGTTAATGGGAAAAGTTAACAAAAAGTTCAACACTTTTGCAAATGCAGTTTTTACTTTCACAAATGGCCCTTTTACTTTTGCAAATCTACCATTTTGTTTTCAGTTGGCAATCAGAAAAATGCTTGGCATTTAAATTTGGGACGGTTTAGCAACACAATTCATTTTGTGTTTACCTAGTCGGACCCTGAGGATGCTAGGCATGTCTTTATTTTGAGGTTAAACACCCTAGAAATAAGTTTTTCAAGTTTCTGGAAAAAGCACTTTCACAAAGTAGTGTCGCACTCTCGAAAGTGTTGCAAATTTTTGCCAAAACTTTTCTCAAATTACAACACTACTTTTCCAGGCTATGGCAAAATGACAGCAATTCTTTGCCACCCTGCTGCAAAAGAACGGTTTGGTCCTTTGGGATGAAATTTAGAGGAAACGCAGCCAAAATCTCACAGATGTGCCTTTCAGTGTTTTGGTGAAAAAATATTACAGGGCAGCAAAGTTATGGCACTCCAAAATTGACACTTTTTCCCATAGGATAACACTACAGAGTCATCCGCATTACAGGAATCCTATGCCGCCCTGCTGCAAAAAACCGGTTTGGTCTCTTTGGCTGAAATTTGGAGGGAAAAAAGCCAACATCCCTCTGATGTGCCTTTTCATGATTTGGTGAAAAAATATTACAGGGCGGCACAGTGATGGCACTCCGAAGTTAACACTTTTTCCCCGTGGATAACATTACAGCGCCTGTCTCGCCTGTCGGGGCCCGTTTCTCGGAAACGGTGCGAGATATGGACTTTTTGTCACAAAAACATTAAGTACAAAATTAGCCAGGAAAGTCATAATTTATATGAAATTTACATTTCTTTGTACTTGGTATGGTTCCTGAGATACAAGCAATTTAATATTACAAGTCCTCATTTTCTACTCTGAGGCCCATTATTATGTATACATTTTTTGTTTCACTGTGTTTTCCAATGCATTTTTTGGGGAAAAGAAGGGTGTGACCTTTTCATTACTGTGCCAGTTAGTGTTCCAGTTGTGTTTCTGTTACCGTTTGTGGCCCGATTACCGTCTACAACACCGTGTGCGTTCTGGTTTGCGTTTTCACTTGCATTTACGTTTCAGTATCGTTTGGCATTATTGTTGCTGTTACCATTACCAGTTTCATTTGCAATTGCGGTACCATCCACATGCATTACGGTTTGCATTTTCATACGTGCTTGCATTTCTCTTTCATTTCTGTTTCCTTTGGCATTATTTTTGATGTTACCTTTACTGTTTGCATTTACAATTGCGGTATCATGACCGTGCGCATACTAACATACTAAAATGCCAGCAGAATAGGCCTAACGGTCTTTCGTGTCTGCTCGTTTGGTCAGCCTCCACCCTGGGTGCTGACCTTGCTGCCCCCCTCGCCTCCTCTGGCTTCTCCCTTCCCAGTTCCGGATATTCTTGCTGCATTGGATTTTGCTTCCAGAACCCTTCCTCTGTACCTGTCCCACCCCCTCTTGAACCCCTCCACTGTCTCTGCCTCCACCAGCCCCTAGGTAGTGCATTCCATGGCTCCACCACCCTCTCAGTGAAGTAGCACCTCCTCCTTCTCCCTGAATCTTCCCCCTCCAGCTTCCACCCATGCCTCTAGTGGCCCCTCCTCCTTCCTTTGAAGCACCCTGACTGTTCCTCCACTATTTACCTCTTCATGTACCTGAAGACCTCTATCATGTCCCCCTGGTCCCTTCTCTCTTCCAATGTGTACATATTTAGCTCTTCAAGCCTCTCCTCATAGGTCCTGTCCCCAAGCCCCAAATCATTTTGGTTGCCCTCCTCTGGACCCTCTCCAGGACGGTAATGTCCCTCTTTAAGTGTGGCCTCCTAAACTGCACGCAGTACTCAAGGTGCGGCCTCACCAAGCAGTTATACAGAGGGAGTATCACTTCCCTCCTTCTGGAGGTGATCCCCCAAGCGATGCATCCCAGCATCCTGCTGGCCTTGGCTGCTGCCCTCCTGCAAGTCTCTGAGTTGTTCATCTTGACATCCACCACCACCCCCAGGTCCTTCTCAGCCATCGAGACTTGTAGCATTCCCCAGGGTGTACACTTGGTCTGGGTTTCTGGCCCCCAGGTGGAGTACCTTGCATTTCCCTGCATTGAACCTCAGCTTCCACTTTCTAGACCATCTTTCCAGAGCCTCCAGGTCCCCCTGTAGGGCCACCCTCCCCTCCTCCCCATCCACCACCGCCCCCAGTTTTGAGTCATCTGCAAAGAGACTCATCTCACTCCTGATTCCTGTCCTTATGTCAGAGACGTAGGCGTTGAAGAGGAGGGGCCCAAGGACTGATCCCTGTGGGACCCCACTAATAACCCTCCTTGGGGATGAGACTATCCCACCAACTACGACCCTCTGGGTTCGGTACTGGAGCCAATTGTCTATCCATCTGATCATCTGGTTCCCCACCCCCATTTCTCCCAGCTTATCCAACAGGCCTACATGAGGAACAGAGTCAAATGCCTTGCTGAAGTCTAGAAAGAGGACGTCAACTGGTCTACCCAGGTCCAAGGCACTCATCACCCAGTCATAGAACTCCCCAAGGTTTGTCTGATACGATTTCCCCGGGATGAATCCATGCTGTCTATCGTCCAGGCACCCTGACTTTTCCAGGTCCCCCCCAGCCTCTCCTTGACAATGCCCTCCATCACCTTGCCCACCACTGATGTCAGGCTGACAGGCCTGTAGTTCCCTGCCACCTTTCTTGATCCCCCTTTGTGGATAGGCACTATATTCGCCACCTTCCAGTCCTGGGGCACCCACCCTGTCCTCAGAGAGATGGTGAAAAGCTCCACCAGGGGTTTCGCCAGGACATCTGCAAGTTCTTTCAGCACTCTGGGATGTAATTTATCCGGCCCCGGTGCTTTCTCTGTCTTAAGGGAGCTGAGGGCTTCCCTCACTCTCTATGCTGTGATTTCCACTTCCGGTACCTCTTCTCCCTGCTTAGCCCTCTTCCCTCCTGCCAGTGATGCCTCCCCCTTTCCCCAGACCTGCCGATCGGTAAGGGTCCCCCCCTCCTCAGTATCTCTGTCTCCTCCCATGTATGATGCAGCAGACCCATTTTTCTTGGTGAAAACTGAGGTGAAGTACTCATTTAGTACCTCAGCCTGCTCCCCCGGGTCTTGTGCCCATCTCTCCCCTGATTTAATCCTGCTAATCTGCCCCTTCCCCTTGTTCCCTCTCCTAATTTCCCTGGCCAGGTTCTGCTCCTTCCTTGCCTTAGCCACCCTCACCACCCTAGTGGCCCTTCTAGCCATCAGCTCATACTCCCCTCGATTCCTTTCACTCCTTGAGCACTTGAATTGCCTATAGGCGCCTTCTTTTCCTGCACTACCTCCTGGACCTCCCTGGTCCACCAGCAGGGTTTTCGGGCCCTACCGCATTTTTGCTTTACTCTTGCACAGGTGCTGGTAGCATCCTGTACCCCTTTCCTGATGATTTTCCACCTACTATCAGCATCCATGTCTGACCCAATCACATCCAAATGCTCCTTAAGGATCCTTCCCATTTCCTTAAAATCTGTCCCCTGAAGTCAGTTACCTCCATCTTTGTGCAGCCTTCTAGCCCTCCTAGGTCCAGGCAGAACCAGACCGTGGCATGGTCACTCCCCGCCAATGGGTCCCTTACCTCCAGGCCCCCAATCTGGTCACTGTCTGCCAGGACCACATCCAGTACCCGCGCCTCCCTGGTCAGTCTCCCCACCTGCTGAGTTAGGGAACGCATCCTGAAAGACATCCAACAACCTCTGTTCCTGGTCACAGAGGATGTCATAGTCTCCTCAGTCTGTTCCTGGCATGTTTAAGTACCCCACACCACCACCGCTCTCTGCCCAGTCTGCAGTGACTCCCAACATCTGCCACCAAACTCTCCTCCAGCTCCTCCGCAAGGGCAGGGGGTCTATACACCACTCCTATTTTTACTCTCTTGCCCCCCCTTGTTATAAAGGTGACCCAAATGGCCTCCACGGTTCCCTCCGCCTCCTCTACTCCCCCTATGCCAATGCAGTTTTTGACTATCATTGCTACCCCTCCTCCCCTTCCCTCCCCCTGTCCTTCCTGAACATAATGTAACCCTCCAGGTTCAGGTCCCAGTCGTGTCCTGCAGTGGCCCAGGTCTCAGTGACCATTGCCATATCCACTGCTCCCTCAGTTAGCATCACCTGGAGCTCAGGCATTTTATTTCCCAAGCTCCTGGCATTTAAAAGGACTACCTTCCACCCTTTCCCTATACTTCCATTTCCCCTGCTAATGTTCCCATGGGGATTCTGTTTTCCCCCGGTCTGCACTTTACCAGTTGGCCTTTTCCTGCAATCCTCCAGCTCCCCAGGGGGGTGGAGACAGAGTCCCTCCTTTATCGGCACCCCTCAACAGCCTCTTCTCCCATCCCTCCCCTTCACAAGTTTAAACCCCACCTTTCACCAATGAACCCTCTATTTTCAACTTAAAATTCCCTCCTCCAAATTGAGATGGAGTCTATCTCAGCTACAGCTCCTTATCCTCCCAGGTCTCCCCCAATCCCCATCAACCCATACCATCTGGCCTCACACCACTCCCTGAGCCACTGGTTTATCTCCCTAATCTTCCTTTTGTGCTCCCCACTAGCCCTTGGCACTGGCAGGATTTCTGAGAAGGAAACTGTGCATCCTATGTCATGACAGATCCTGGCAAGCTCTCTGAATCTTGCCTGTATCTCTAGCTCACTATTTCCCTCAATGTCATTTGTACCCAGGTGGACCAGTATGTCCGTGGAACCCCCACAATCCTTTGCCAGCTGATATACCTCGTGCTTAGCCCTGTGCGCCGTTAGTCCAGGGAAGCATTTTGTTCTAACTGACCAGGCTTCTCCCTTGCAGTTTGCATTTCTGTACTCACTTGAATTTGCATTTCTCTTTCCTTTGGCATTATTGTTGCTGTTACCATTATCGTTTGCGTTAACAATTGCGGTTTCATGACCATGCACGTTACGGTTTGCGTTTCCATAGGCGCCTCCGTTCCCATTTCTGTTTCTGTTTTCTTTGGCATTATTCTTCATGTGAACTTTACCATATGCATTTACTATTGTGGTACCATGGCTGTGCGCGTTACGGTTTGCGTTTATGTGTGCGCTCACGTTCGCGTTTCCGTTTCTGCTCCCTTTTGCATTCTTTTTGCTGTGACACTTAACATTTCTATTTAAAATACCACTGCCATCACTGTTCACATTAGCAGTTGTGTTTTCATATGTGCTTCAATGTCCATTTACGTCACTGTTCTCTTTGGCATTACTTTGCTCTTGTGTTTCAATTAACATTTCCTTTACCATTTACATTTCCGTTACCATGTGCACCACTGTTGGCAGTTCTGTTTGTGTTGCTGTTCCTGTTACTATGTCATAAGACATCACGTGGCAGGAGCATGGGGCCCAAAGGGCCCTGTACTCCCGCCGCTGCATTACTTTCACTATTTGTCATCATCATTCTCAAAAGAGGAAATTAGAGCAAAAACTCCATTTAAAAATGCATCAGATTAGGGTTGTTCCACAGTGAAAAAAAGTGAAGAAATTTGGTGTTAGGTTGAAACTCGCGGACCCACAACCCACCCCCAACCAGCATCGGGGTGCACATTGGGTTTGTCGGTCTAACTCTCACCCCATTCTCCTATACCTCTGCTTTTTACACATGTGATGGGGTGAGAGTTAGGACTAATAACCCCAATGTGCACCCTGATGCTGGTTGGAGGGTGGCTGGGGTTCAAGGGGTGTTTTCAACCCTATCACCGAATTTCTTCACTTTTGTCGCTGTGGAACAACCCTAACTGATGCATTAAACAGATTTTTTTTGCCTCTAATATATATCTATAGATATATATACAGTATTATCCACAGACATTGCCAGCTATTTCCAGATATTTTGTGAAATATCTAAAGAGTTTCTCTCTGCTGCTCCTACTGTGGAAATGGAGAAAGCAGGAGATATATCTGGAAATATCACAGAAATTTTGGGAAATAGCTGGCAGCGTCTGTGGCTGCTACTGTGTATATCTGTAATAGATAAACCACTCTGAGTTGTGCGGTCACACTCTGATATATGCACATCTTACTGTACGTTGCTACACGAGGCCGCAGGCCGAGTGCATCAACCACCCAAGATGTGCATATATCAGAGCACAACTGCACACCTCAGAGTGGTTCATCTATCTTATAAAATGTCAAAATTGTTTTGGGGTAAAAGTGCAGGTGTGCAGTCACGCTCTGATATACGCATGGTCAAGTGATGTGTTTCAACCAACCAGCAGGGATAACTTTCCCTACCCATTTTTATACATATATATATATATATATATATAGTTTAGAGGCAAATAACTCTGTTTAATGAATTAGTTAGGGTTGTTCCACAGCAACAAATTGAGGAAATTTAGTGATACGATTGAAAGCCCCTTGGACCTCCCAACCCAACCCCAACCCCTATCTCCATCAGGGTGCACATTGGGGTTGACCCTAACTGTCACCCCACCATATGTAAAGAAGCATAGGTATAGGAGAATGGGGTGAGAGTCAGGCTGACGACCCTAACACACACCCTGATGCCAGTTGGGGGTGGGCTGGGGGTCCAAGGGGCTTTCAACCTAACACTGAATTTCATCAATTTTAGTCACTGTGGAACAACCCTAGTGATGCATTAAACAGAGTTTGTTGCCTCTTATATATATATATATATATATAAATATTGTGTGTGTGTTCATGGCAAAAACTCTGTTTAATGCAACAGTTAGGGTTGTTCCACAGTGACAAAAGAAAATTTGGTGTTGGGGTTGCCACCTCTTGCACCCACTCCCAACCACCCCACCAACAGGCTTTGGGTGCAATGGGTCGCCAGCCCTCATCTCTCACCCCATTCCATGTAAACAAGCTGAGGTGGTGCAGTATAGGAGAATGGGGTAAGAAGTTAGGCCCGATGACCCCAATGCACCTCAATGCCTGTTGAGAGTGCAGGTACTAACACCGAATTTCCTCACTTTTGTCACTGTGGAACAACCCTAACTGATACATTAAATTGAGTTTTTTGCCATGAATTTCCCTTCCTTTTCAGAATGTGCACTATAAATAGTGAATGGTATGTGGTGGTGGGGCTCACGCTCCCACCATGCTTCCCATTTTTGCATAATAACCCTAGCAGTAACAGTAACAGTAACAGTAATGGCAATGGTAATGGTAATCCATATGGGAACATTGACACTAACAATAATGCCAATGCTAATGGTAATGGTAACATTAATGAGAACAGTAACAGAAATGCACACACAAATGGTAACACAAACAGTGACGAAAATGCAAATGGTAATGCAAATGCAAGCGGAAAGAGTAATGCCAATGTTGATGTAAAAAGAAACAGTAATACAAAGAGTAATGTAAACACATGCACACAGGGGCGTCGGCAGGCATGTGCACTATACTCAGCAGAGTACAGTAAAAAATAATCAGACGGGGCAACAAATCAGGCAGGGGCAACAAAAAGAGGAAAGCAAAGGACATTGTGAGTCACATTGCATCTGTGTCATACTGAGACCTTTTGCCTTTGTTGTTCACTATGGTGCACTGATGCCACCAGCCAAATACACGAACAAGAACAACTTACCAGGCAGGCAGAAAAACAAAGGAAGGAGGATTACAGGAAGAAACTGACTACTTGAACTCAGACATGACAAATGGGGGGGCAGGCCTATAGTTGGTGTGGCGTGGCAGCACATATTTTAGTTTATGTTTACATAATGGGGGGGCAACAGTGCATCAGTTTTGAGTACAAGTTTAAAATTCCTGGCTACACCCCTCCATGCACAATAGCAAATGGAAACGGTAATGAAAATGGCAATGGTAACACAAGGGCAAACGTGAAACCAAACACAGATGGTAATGGAAATGGCAACGAAAATGCAAACAATAATGGTAACGCAGACAGAAATGCAAACACAAGAACAAATACAAATGCAAATGGTAATGCACACAGTGACACAAACGAAACAATAACACAAATGGTAATGGAAATGCACGCACAAATGTAAACACAAACACAAAATGTTAATGCAAATGGTAATGCTAATGCAAACGGTAATGGCAACAGAGATGCACCGGGAAACAGTAATGCAAGTGACAACAGTAATGCAAGTGCCAACACAGAAGCTAATGGCAATGGAAACACAAAGGGAAATGGTAATGGAAACGCAAATGGTAATGGTAATACAAATGCAAATGCAAACAGTAATGCACACGGTGATGTAAATGGAAATACTAATGAAAATGTTAACGAAAATGCAAATGGTAATGCAAATGCAAATGGTAATGCCAATGATGATGCAAAAAGAAACAGTAATGCAAACGGTATTGCAAACCCAAGTGCAAATGCAAACCATAATGCACACGGTGACACAAACAGAAATGCTAACGGAAATGGTAATGGAAATGTAAGTGGAAACATAAACACAAACGCTAATGGCAACAGTAACTCAAATGCACACTCTTTGTGTTCAAAAGAGGTGCATCCAGAATTACAGTGAATACAAAGAACGTGGGCATAATATTGCCCTTGGACAGGAAAATGAACACTTGGAATACTAAATTGCTTATATAGCAGGAACCATACAACATAGAAAAAAAATTTAAATCTCATATAATTTATGACTTTCCAGGATAGGTTTGTACTTAGCCCTCCACTGGGGAACTAAGAAGTTTTGTGACAAAAAGTTCATATCTCGAACCGTTTTCAAGATACGGGACCCGAAATGTGCAGCTGACACCGTAATGTTACCCTATGGGAAAAATCATCAACTTCGGAGTGCCATAACTTTGCAGCCCTATTATATTTTGGCACCAAACCACCAAAAGGCACATCTGTGTGATGTTGGCTGTCTTCCATGCAAATTTCAGCCCAAAAGACCGAACAGTTGTTTTGCAGCAGGGTGGCAAAGGTTTCCTATTGTTTTGGGCATAGTGTCACAAATTACTTTCTCAAATCACAACAGTTTTGCAAAAAACATCACGAAAGTGTCACATTTGCGAAAGTACTTTGTGATACTACTTTTTACAAAAATTTAAAAAACATATTTCTGGGGTGTTTTACCCCCCCAAAAAAGACATGGCTAGCATCCTCAGGGCTCGACTAGGTGAACACAACAAGAATTGTGTCCCTAGAGGGTTCCAAATCTAAATGCCAAGCATTTTTATGACCACAAACTGAAAAATAAAATGACTGAATCACGAAACTAAAAGGGTCATTTGTGGCAGTAAAAACTGCATTTACAAAACTTTTGCATAGTTTGTTAACATTTCCCCATAGACAATATTGGGATTCAGTGTTTTTTGAATAATTGTTGAACCATTTAATATTTTTTCACAAACATTTTGAAAGGCACATCGGGGACCCTGGCTGCATGTTTCCTGAAGTTTTTGGACGATGCTTAAAAACCGTGCTTGGCTGTAATAAACAAGAAACACAAAAAACATATAATGTATGTGTTTTCTGGTGCTTTGTAGCTCTGCAAATGTATATCTAACTGTAACAAAACGTGGCAGGTCCAGAGACCTATAGTACCAGACTGGGTATTCAAAATTTCAGGCAAATCCATCATACAGTGGCAAAGTTATTAAGGTACAAAATGTCAGATTTAACCTCACATGGGGTACTCAACACTAATTAAAGTGGTGTGGCACTACCATGCCACTATGAGGTACATATATATAATACAGTTTGATAATGAATTTAAAACTTGCAGTCAATATAACAAGATTTTGTGTCTCAGTCTCATCCCAGCAGATATGTATTTTAATGAAAATGTGAATCGAGGACAATCAGTTCGACGTGGCAGTGTCCCACAGTACCTGATAAGGTTCCCCAAGTGCAAAAGAGGTGGATACACAGTTCAGAAACTCCTTAAAAATGCTACCTATGGTAATTATATGGTTATTTTCATGGAATATTGTATATACGTGTCATGCCATCAAAATGTTACACTAAACACTTTTACATCTGTGAACACCAAATTGCTTGTTTAGTACCTCCATGTGCATGCAGTAATGCAAGTTTTAAATGACATTGACCCTCTAAAAAGATAGTGAGTTTTTTTTTTAAATCAACATTGGACACCCTGTCCATCATATAACATTGAGAACTGCCATCTCAACACACAAAAAAAATCTATGACTCCAGCAGACTGCATGTTTAAGAGAGATGTCTCATAGAACCCTAAAAATGAAATGATAAGATCTGAACCTCCAATCACTCTCAATGAAATGAATTATTGTACTGTAATTGATCCTTGACTCTATCAACCACTTGCAATGAGGTCTTGGGGCAAATAAATAGCTTGGCGAAGTGTTTACCTTGCTGCCTGCACAGCAGACTTACATTATGAGCTCTCCCATGGCCCTAAATCCAATTAAAATTCTGGTTCGAGAAGCTTAGTATTAAACATGGTGCCTGTATTTGTTGTCAATGACTGTTGAATTGTAACGTAGGGTAATAGCTTAATTGACATATTCATGAACAGTGGCCATCACAGTCTGAGGCCCATGGAAAGCTCTTTCAAATGAGATATTGGGCTTGTCTGTAGCTAGAAGTACTCCAGAGATATAGATGACTGAGTCTGTTCAACATTAATACTAAATTACAGCCATTTTTATAACCTTGTGATGTCAGTGATGAACAAGCTGTGCCTAACTGCATTGAGTTAAACACAGCTTGTTTGTCATTGACATCAGAAGGTTCTAAAAATGGCTGTCAAGTAGTATTATTATTGAACAGACTCAGTCATCTATAACTCTGGAGCACTTCCAGATATAGATGAGCCCAATACCTCATTTGAAAGAGCTTTTCATGGGCTTTCAGGCTGTGATGGCAACTGGGCAAGACTGTTTCCCTTTAACTCATTATACCTTATGCAGAAATGCTGTATCAGGTTTGTAAATGGAAGGTTCGGACTTCATATGGGACTAGTAGCTACAACGAGTTTTACAAAAGCCTAATTGCACGGCATGGAAAGTAAGCAGTACTACATGTCAGAGAATCCAATTATTGAGTAATGTACACACCAGCCCCCCCATCGCAACTCCAATGAGTTAGATTTGTAGGGGTTGGGGGGCTATTTACTTGATACAACATCCATGGTAATTTTATGTTGTCTGTATAAAATGGCCTGAAAAACAGGTATCAAACAGTTAGTTATGTCTTTGAGGTTGATACTGTATCAGTGTTTGTAGCACGCACTTGCCTAGCATGTCTGCATATTTGGAGACAAATCCATGGGGAACTCAAACAAAAAAAAGAAGATGCAATCTGTGTGATTGATGTTGAACTCCTATTCATTTTCACAACACAGTGTTCACCGTCACATTCTGGACTGAAACTTATACAGGTACTTCTCCATTACAGAAATAGTCTAGTCAACCACTAAATTCTGAATTCCTGTATTCAGTGTTACCATTCCATGTGTGTGGGGTCAGGAGAGCATTTCACTACTGAAATAATGCAGAGCTTTGAATTCTTCTATTCCATGGAAAACAATCACAAAATGTATTGAATGTAGAGTAAGACAGATGACTGATATGTGAAAAAAACACTGCAGAGGTACTGTTTTTCATTATTTGCCAATATCTTATTGTATTTTTTTGTGTGTTAAAAACTTTTTAGAGTGTTTGTCTTTTAACTGTTGCCTATGACCCATTTTGTTATAAGCAATAAGGCACTGTGAGGACATTGGTGGTAATAGGTTTATCCTGTGGTTATGGGGTTTGAAGGTACTCGACCTCAACTCCAGCCTCAATACTACCCTGATCATGGTGGAAACGTAGTACATCCAACAATCCCTCATGCCTTATTGTTTACCTTTCACATGCACAGGGGCGTAGTGATGGATGATGCCAAGGACTGAGTGCATTCATCCACTGGAGGTACAGCATTATCCATTCAAAGCATGTTCCCAGAATGTCTTATTGCCATTATAAAATGGGCTTTCTTTTACTTTTTATGTATCTGATATCAGTAAGATACAATAAACTGATTTATCTGCTTTCTGTCTTTTATCAAGTAGCAAACATCAAAACAACTACACAGTACTGTCTGCAATGCTGTTTTGAATACTGACAAAAAACTCATTTTTTTCAAACATATAGATAAGGGTACTTTAATGACCAATCCATGTTTGTAATGAACTACCATTACTGCATTTCAATCCTTTGTGGAGCACATGAAAGTCAAGTATTATAAGTGGTTAGAAACAGGGTGCATGATTCAGTGGTTGTGTCATCTTCTGGCAATGGATTCCAGACCATTTTTACAATCAGAATGCAATACATTGTATATACATTGTATTAGAGTACGTAATGCATGGAAAAATATTGTGTGCAAGACAATGCTATTTATAGATTTCATTTCAGAATGCTGAACAAAATTATACTTTCCAGTTAATTAACATTGTTGCCTGTAAATCCTTTTTTGTAGGTTATGCGGAGGAGTTGTTGGAAAAACTAGTCATGGAGTACAAACTGGACCCTCTACAATTAATCCAGTCCTTAGAGGATATGAGGAAGATGCTACCCAAGCCTCTACATTCTGCAGTGCCTGAACAACCAGATAAACATGATGCAGTGAACAGTTTTGTCAGTTGATATCGACCACCAAATTAATTTATCCCATTGTCATCTTCAGATAATAACAGTGCAGAAGCTTATAAAGATGCAATGACAAACACTAACCTATGATAACAAGTACCCTGAGCAAGTAATTGGATGATATGTCACTAGATTCTAAATTATAGCTGCCATGATGGAACACTTTCTACAGACATGTGATGGATGTTGTGCAGATCATTCCATGCCTCACTATGAGTGCCTCTGTGAGCTCCTGACTGTAGGGGAAACTTATTACCACCAATGCCTCATCTTGCTTTAACTCTTAATTACAAATATTGATGCTGGGGGGGGGGCACCTTGATGAAGACTTGATGTAAAAATTGGGGATAAGGGAAATATATTGCAGAGATAATATGTGAGTGAAATGAAATGGTTCACCCTAGTGACACTCACTAATCACTGCAGGAGTTTTGTTTTTTTACTTGTACTAGTGATGTGAAGATTCAAGCTGTTTTATGAGT
Source organism: Neoceratodus forsteri (assembly GCA_016271365.2). Taxonomy (NCBI): domain Eukaryota; kingdom Metazoa; phylum Chordata; order Ceratodontiformes; family Ceratodontidae; genus Neoceratodus; species Neoceratodus forsteri. The sequence continues at coordinate 740,545,540 of CM028133.1, read as the reverse complement.
GTTAAAGATTTTTTTAAATTTTTTTTTGTTTGTTTTAGGGCATATACTGTATGTTTAAGAATTATTTTATAACAAGGATTTGTTTTTACTCTTCCAGGGTCCTCAGTAACCCTCACTGGTGACTTCCCTTATGGAGGACCCCCTTAATCAGTGCATTTTGCTTCTGCGAGTGCGTCCATGTAACAGACCCGACCTGCCATTTCATTGTGTGAGTTGGGTATTAGAACTGCCTCCCTTGCCTTCTCAGACCAATTATAGTCATGCAGCCCTCACCATCAATATGCTTTGAGGCATCTGTTACAGATCTGGAGGTCACCATGTGGAAACAAAACCAACTCATTCAGGAGTTGAGGAATCTCCTCATTCATCAATGACAGTTGCACACAGAACTTACCGTCAAACAGGATTTGGTGTTTTTCCTGTTCCCAACTTTTGCTGACTGTATCCCATCCTCTTACCTAGTACTGCCTCCACCTGATGTGTTCTGCCCCATACTTTAATCCTTCGCTGGTTCCCCTACCTAAACCATGAGTACCTGAATGACCTAGTGCATGCAGCCTTGTTGGGCAGATTTAGGTGTATGAAATTAGCATATATCTTATTTCAAGTAACATTGTTTGGTTAAACAGTTAGTATTTTTGTAAGTGTTCACAAAATGTATTCATTGTTCCTGCAAGATATTTTTAAACTATTAGATCCATCAGTTACTATTTTATATCATTGTGTCATTTATAGTAACATTGCAACACAAGTTAATAGACAATGTAAGTTGTGGTTATGTACCATGACTTCAATATAAAGATTAGAAATTCAATAGTTAGTACTGTACACCCACTCAGATGGAATCAGCATATATCTTCTCTCAAGTCACACTGGGTCCTATGCATGAAAGCACAGAAAATATGCCACAAATCAATGTAAGCGAGGCACAGCTATGCGACGCATAGCGGCATAGAAGGACGCAACATTCACCAAGATCGGTATGTGCAGGGGGCATGGTGGAAGGTGCCAAGCAATGGAACATGCAGGCAAAGCTGGCAGAGGACCAATATGCAGGAATGCCCCTTGACCCCACCATATAAGGCAGTGCACCACCCCCACGCAAATGCATGGCTGAGAATGCCACATGACAGAAACACATAGGACACGATGGTGGACCAGAAAGGGGATGCACAGCAAGACAGGCAGCAAGCAGAGGAGGCTGAGTAGGGTGAAGATGAGGTGAACATGGGCAAGGATACGGTTGTGAAAGGGGCGGGTGCAAGTCCAGATCAAACAACTTCACTGGTGGTTAGGTTGCCGTAATGGTGGCCGACATACAGCTGCACTACAGCTGGCTGTACAGTGCAGAGGCCCTGACCACACAAGCTCAGGTCAAAGCCAGGCTGACACTTGACATACTGGCTGTGGTCTACACCGCCAAGACAGAGGCATGTACCATAGCGGCCATAAGGCATAAATGGCAGGACATGAGGGCCACCATCAAGCAGAAACCCGCAACCAATGGAAGAGTACACAGAGGCATTGGGGATGGTTCTCCCTGCACTGACAGCCAGCTGACAGCCCTAAAGTGACTGGTAGTGGAGACACTGATGGACATTGCTGTCCATGGAGAGGTAAAAGGTGTGGATGGCATGGCGGGTAGGGGAAGCACACATCCATGAAGCTGTGACAGCACAGCTAGCAATGTGCCCACTAACAGCCATGTCGTGTACCCACAGGTGTCACATAGGCTGGTAGGAGTGCAGCGGTGGCCACTATTGTGTGACTGCCACTATCATGACATTGGCAACACCTGCAGCAGGGCAACAGGGAGAGAAGCATGCAGGTAGGTATGCACATACCAGGGGATTGCACTGGAGGGCGATGGCCAGCACCCGCCTAACATGTTATATGTTCACCAACAGGTACAGAGGCAATGATGGAGTCCCTGATGAAGATGGCCACCAAGGAGGACAGCAACATACTCCCCTGTGAAGATGATACTGAGACAGGCAGCAACATGGCTGCAGGGATGGACACGCAGCCCTCCCATGGGGGAACATATGGCACAATGAGCCACACACGGGATGGCACTGTGAACACAGCAACACTGGCCACTGGTGGTGGCACTCCCTGGGCCATCACAACAACTGCACATTGTGGCACTGCACACTGACAGTGGAGATGAGGGCCCCTCAGACCACACTTGGACATGTACCAGGGCTGCAAGGTCCCAGACATACAGGGAAAGGCTGTACCACCAGCTGCAGCAGCTGGAGCTTTACAGGCTGGAGACACAGTGGTCTCACACTGTGGCAGTGGAGGAACAAACCGCAGTGCAACGGGCCATAGACATGGCCATCCTGTGGTGCGCAGTGGCATTGGAGGGCATCCAGGAGCTAGTGCATCACATCCCCACCAGTGAGCAGACAGGAGGACATGCACAGCCAGTGGCAACTGATATGGGCACAAAGTACATGCCATCAGCAGACACACACCATGGATTATGGGGGGGGGGACAGCCCGACACTGCCATGCTGTGCCGACATCATGACCAGTGCACCCGACACTGAGAAACTACGGGCAGTGGAGACTACTATGCCACAGAGGGGCCATTGGACTGTGATGTGCACATAGCCCCAGTGGACAGTGCCATTAATGAGGGCACTGGAATGGATGGTGCCACTGTTGGACGCAGAGGCAGGGGTGCACCCCGTGGCAGTCAACTGGCACGTGAACCTAGCAGCCATGTATCTGAGAGGCTGCAGTCATGACCAGATACTGAGAGAACAGGGCTGCTCACAGACACAGTGCCACGTGGCAGGCCACACCCCAATGTGGAAAAATGCCCCAGTGCATGACACACACTGCACACCCAGATGCACAACATTGCCTGAATGGGTATGGCATGGTGGTAGATCCACCTACACACACGTGCTTACCCACCCACCTGACATGTGGTGCACACAGGCAGCTCTCATCATCATGCACTGCCAGAGCCTCTCCTACCCTGGGACGTGACACCACTACATGTGGGATATGGGCCACAGTGCCAGGCACACTGCTGCACAGTGTTGGGGTGGTGATGTGTGCCATGGCATGGCACAACAGCTGTGGCATTCCCTAATGGGCACATGCATGCTGTGGTGTCAGTGCCTGAACGTGCCCTCCACAAGTGCCTGCCAGGCTACGTGACCTCCCTCTGTCCCTGGCATGCAGACAGGTACCAAGTCATCATCCTCATCAGCTGCGGGGTTGTTGGGTGCATCATTAGGCATCAGCATGTTCTCCCTCTTTGCGATGTTGTGCAGCATGGCACACACCATGAACGCCTGGCACGCCTTCATGGGACTCAACATGAATCTGCCACCAGTGTGGTCCAGGCAATAGAACCACATCTTCAGCTGTCCAATAGTCTTGTCTATGACGGACTGGGTCCGCTTGTGTGCCATGTTGTAGGCAACCTCTATAGGCATGGCGGGCACATGGAAGGGGGTCATGAGGTTGGTCTGCAGTGGATACCCACTGTCAGCTGCAGTAGGGGGAAGAATACATTAGTACATGACTGTGTAACTGTGACATGTGTTTTGTAACATGCTGTGTCATTGCAACTCACCAAGCAACCAAGCATCCAGCTGTCCAGCATGTAGCATCGCACCCGGTCCAGAGTCATCCAGGATGTATGAATCATTTGTCGAGCCAGGGTACTTGGCACACATGTCCATAACCGTGCCCCTGGCATCACATACCAAATGACAATTTATGCTCTGATAGTCCTTGCAGTTCCTGTATGCCTCCTAATTGCTCTGTGGCATGAGTATGGCAATGTGTGTGCAGTCAGTGGCAGCGCAAACATTAGGCATGCCGTGCATGCTGTAGAATGCCTCCTTAGTTGCCCTGAGTTCCTTTGGCATTGAAGGGAATATGATGTGCTCCCCAAGATGCAAGAGGAGGGCATCTGTCACCTGTGCCACAGCCCTGGACAGAGAGGACTGCCCCACACCAACTGCATCACCTGTCACACACTAGAATGACCCAGTAGCATAGTATCATAGAGTGCATAGCATCTTATTCTCTATGGACATGACATATGACCACCGTGTTCTCAGTTGGATGTCACTGAGGATGCTATCACACAGTCGGGTGATGGCCGATCACTGTAGCCTGAATTGCTGAATGCAGTGGGTGTCCTGCAATGTAGAGGCATCCAGTCATGTGAGGAACATACGTGGAAGTGGGCCATACCAGCGGCGCCTCTTGGTGAGGTCAGCTAGAAGGTGGATGTGAAGCAGTACACCTGGACACATCCCAGTGCACAATCACTGCTTCCTGCATTTCAGTGCATCAGCACCTGTTGTCCGCAATACACCTCCAGTCATGTGTCCATGCCCCTGTAAGGGGGCATTCTCCTGCTGCCATGTGCCCTGTGGAAGTGCTGCACACGTGCACCCACCATGCACAGTGATCAGTTGTGTGTGTCACGATATCATGGCGGGCATGATGCTGACATGCAAGGCACAGTTTCCTGGACACCTATTTCATGTAGCCGAGCAAGACTACATGGACAATTGGGACCATGGTGACCTGTGGGCCATCAGGGTTTTTGGGAGGGTGGGTATGTTTATGTGGGTTGGCCAGGCAGTGGGTTCTGGGTCTCGAGCATCTATGTAGGTGTATAGTGTACTGATTACTGTCCCTTGTGCTCCACAGGACCATCGTGTCATGCCAGGCTGCCTGGAGCTGTCACTCCAGATGCAACCGGATGGGGCGAAAGTCTATGTATCCTCACTGCCAGTGAGGTGCATGTGATACTGGAATTGGCTGCCTGGGTACCTGTACTTGAAGGGTGCTGGAGGGGACCTCTTCTATGAAGACAATGATTATTGGGCATGAGAGATATATGTCCCCTCACCAGTGAGTACAGTGGCCCATTGCCTGTGGGGCATGGGGCCTGTGTGGTCTGTTGCTAATGATACTAATGTGTCACCCTTTCTCTTGCAGTGGTACAGGGGCCCAGTGAAGTGGATCATGCTCCGGAATGGGGGCAAGCACCCACCAGTGGAGGTGACATAAGACACAGGGTATGAGGAGAAGAGTGTCAGTGAGAGGTCTACCCCCACACGGCCTAGCCCATGGCATGGAACAGAGGATGGGCCATCACTGGTGATCCAAGGACATGAGTACTGCCTGCGTGTCATCCCTGGTGTCATGACTGGCAGACTGTGGTAGCTGCTGCTGCATCCACTGGATACTCACGTTTGTTTTATTTTGCAGGGACCTACTTCCACTGTGTGCTACCTTATTGCCCTCTACTGGGGACAGACTGTACTGCCTGGGGCTAGCATGGTGGGTTTTGTGGGGGTTGCTGCAGCACTGGGCTGCTGGACTTAGGGGGGGCTGTACAGAAGTTGGTATCAGTTGTTGGGATGTCTGCTGGTGGGGGTGCTGGCGGGTGTGCTGGGGCATGTGCAATAGGTGTTGCAGGGTGTGTAGGTGGTCCTTGGGGGGATTGTAGGGGTGTCATGTGGCTCATGGTAGGTGTATTTGGGGGGGTAGGTGATTGTTGTTGTTCCAGACTGTTTTCTGATGTACACCTCAGGCAATAAATGTCTTTTGCATACTTCTGTGTGGTCACTGTCTCGGGTGGGGGATGCATGTCATCGGCTTGCCCTTGCCAGTTGCTTGCTCTGGCTGTCATGACCATGTGCCCATGTGCAGCTGTTCACTGGGCAGTTTCATGCAAGTGTGGCCACACAGCTTGGGAGATGGGACATATGTACATTCCACTGGTGTGCGTGCTGTCACCCCTGCATGTCCCATCCTCCAGTGGTGTGTGTGTCTCTGCTCCATGCCACATGTGGCTGCATTGTCTGCCTGCTGTGCTGTGTGCCTACCATGTAGCATGGCCATGCAGCTGCAGTGTCACATGGCTATGTGTGACTGCTGCTGTCCCACATTCATGTGCAGCTGCCTCATGTATGCGGGCATTTTGGTACTGTGGTGGTGGCCTGTTGATGCCTGCATGTCTGTGCTGGCATCCTCTGGGTGCTTGGTGCTACCCTATGCCACCCTGTAGATGGTGTATCTTACATGATGCCACCACCTCAGCATTCTGTCGTATGGGCTGTCATGCATGCACATACAGCCTATGTATGCAAGCTGCTATGCAGCCCCCCCCCACATACTACACACATGGGGTGCTTGCGTACCAGTTTGTGCTTTGGCTGTGCACTCGCTACACGCCTGTCATGCATGCCTCCTTTGAGTGGTGTGCGCATGTTTGTGTCATAGCACTTACACCCTGACTCTATGCGTGGCTGCGCACACTGCATATCTTTTGTGCACAGGGCCCACTGTTTGTTGATGAACTTATTAATGATTTCCATAACAAACAAAAAAAGAGAATAAACAGACATTCGAAAGTAAGACAAATTTATTTTAACTTTATTTAGTTTTTGTTGACCGGGTAAGTGCACTAGACAAATCCTGCCTATTTTCAGTCACGACCCGGGGAAGGGGGATACAGATGAATGCCAACTGACCTTGAACCAGATTAAGCTGTTGGTGGTATTTTTTAGTGAATGAGGGAAATTTGGCCAGGACACCATGGAAATTCCCCCACTCTTTTCGATAAGTGCATTGGGATCTTTAACATCCACCTGAACTACCACCAATCCAGGCAGATGGGACCTCGGTTTAAAGCCTCATCCGAAAGAAGGCACCTCAGAAGTGTAGCATCCCTCTCATGATGTACAACAGTGTCAGTACTGGAATATTAACCCAAGTGCCAGATGTGGGAACTGAACCCACAGCCCTCTGATCTCCCAGCCTCAAAGGCAAGTGCGCTACCCACTAAGCCACTGACACTGTTCCCAAATGCCAGATGTAAAGCTACTTCTTTAATATGTTCAATTTGCATAAACAATAAACATATAAACTTGAAATAAAACTGTTGTTGTTGACTTGTCGATGCATAAACTTGTGCAAATCATTCATATATGATTATGTAAGTGTAAAACCCTTGCAATGTCCACCTTCATATGGAAAAGATTCTCTGATTTTAATCATGACATATGTGGGCAGAAGTACATGATTTTTCCTTCCTAGCCAACCTCCGCACCAATGCATAAACTGACAGTAGGTGATGTATCTGTAGCCTCTGGAAGAGAAATATAAAAGAGTAAATGGGGGGAAACAATAAGATGTAGGCTTGCATGACACTATTTAATAAGTCCAGTTGGTATTTTGACTTCATTCCCTACACATGCATGTCTTACATATAGACATTAGGCATAACCAAATAAAAAATTAAATCAACAAAGTTCCCTACTGTTTTTTTAATATGAAGATACTTCAATAATGTTAGTGATATATACAGTAGATACATGACTAATGTGTGTATATCATATAAAATGGTCATCTGCAGCATATTCACAGATTAAACACCTATAGTGTTTATTCAAGGAAAGGGTTGAAGTAAGGGACAAATTTAATTGTAGATTCAGATTACATACTTGATGTTCAAATGCCTAGCACTAACAGCATATATCTGTTGACTGGTGTGCACCCACATAGAAACATAGAAAATTGACAGCAGATAAGGACAACTAGGCCCATCCAATCTACCCATATACCATACCTTAGATGATTGTAGAAGGGATGATGTAGTACAAATTCATGGCAATGATGTTTGCAAGGAGGGTCTGTCTGCATCTAGGCAGATACAGATGTCATTTCCATCAAGGTGAGTCAAAATAACAATTAGTTTATAAGGGAAGGTGCCATCTTACAATAAAAGAAAAACAATATTAACATTAACTTAATCTTGCTCACAGATAATGTTCTGGCCCATTTATCGAGTGGGAACAAATGGCAAGTATGTAATGCTATGAAAAGCTAATTAGGCTGCATAAATAGAAATCGCATAACTATCAGATTTTTGTATCAGACACCATACATTGGACTAGTTGTCTGTAATTCAACATTCAATCAATGATGACATGTCATGTATTGTGGTGGGATTTACACATGCCTTGTGTGGTGTGTCATGAATCGCAGCTGAGTAACTGTTACCACACAAGAAGTATGTAAACCCTATTACAACACATATGCCATGAAGTGCATTATTGTGGTTATACAATAAATCTGTCATTTAAAATTAAAATAAAAAAGAATTAGGTTCAAAGAAAGTAATTATACAATGGGGTCTCTTTTTCAACAATCTGATTGGCCAACGAGGGTCTTTACCCCTGGGTAAATCTTGCAAAGACCCACAGATAAAGATCCAGTAGCCCATTCACCAAGGCCAACCATAACAAAATCACTGCAACCCCCCCCCAAAAGAAAAATGAAATCTGCACGCTAAATGGTCAAGTCCCAGTACAACACACAATATACAGTAGAACAAGTTCTGCCAATAGTTCGAATAGCAGATCGGAACCAAAACAGTTTTTTCCAACTCTTCCCCCATGACCACTTCCACCCGATTCACACTTGCCCAAAAAAAAACAACTTACTTATGATCATATTGGACAACTTCTGCATCATCTGTATATTCTTGCCAGTATTGATAGTATGCAGTTTCTAACACATGCTGATTCGAACATACAGATGCAACCTCCCACCCCCCCCACCAAGTGAGGTAATGCATTCCATGGCTTCTCCTTCTGTGTAATTTTCATCCTTTCGTATTCGGGATACATGCTGCTGAATTTCATGGCAGCACTGACAGTTTGAGAGATCAGCCATCTGAGAGCATTTATTACATGTACATCAGCAAAAGACAACCAAAAGGACAAAACTAAGTTAATCTTACAAAGAGGTGCAATATGCTTATACTGAACAATATTTACATAATCTTTGTGCTGCTGTACTTCTACTTAGACTCTGCTCCAGAGAGGCGGCAGGAGGGAGTTCACCAAACCAGAATATATTTGCTCTAAGAAGTTATCACTGCCAACACCTAAACATTCACAGCCACTTGCCAAAGTCAGAATGTCATCAAATGATTACCGAGACTAAACCATTCACTACTTCAGTCTTTGGTGACACAGTAATCACAGTAATGAGTTGTCAGTAAAGAGTGGGCAGTAGTGTCCAAGTTAGTCACATACTGTCACTAGAGTGATTAGGATCAGTATGTCATCAACACCTCCTTATAGAGTGGCTGTATCCTGTGATGGGGACAATCAGCATGCTACCAGTTGGTATTAATCAGGCAGATAATATCCTGTCAGCTCAACTATGAGTCAGACACATGAGCACATCAGATTGTGACGAGTGAAAATGTACCAGAGAATAAAATCAGTCAGCTACAGACTCAGTCACCACCAACTAATGTCTGTTTTTTTCTGAATCTGTACATGTGGGTCAGCCAGTCAGTTTATGTCCAGTAAGCTCAGTTATGATCTGGTCATTTGCTCACCAAAGGTGCTGAATAAATAAAACATAATCGTGCATTTTGGGAAAAAAAACCCCATCAACTAAGGACTTCGGCTCCATTGACTGCAGTTCCCTTTCTTGGGGGGGTGCAGTGTACAAGACAGCTTAGGGAATGCAGGAGCGCTTTTGATGCAGATTCTGCACCATTTTGGTTGTCCTCCAGGAGGAAGATCATTCTGTGCATGTCAGAATGTCCAGCTGTGCCTAATTGGTCGCTCATGAAGGAGATGTGGTCCAATCATTTTGGCATTTGAAGAAGAATCCCCTTCTGCTTATTTGTAAAATGAATTTAAAATAGGAGGGTTTCTTTGTTAAAGTTACCTTCAGTTGACTTACCTCTTTGTTTTTTGAAGCTCTGTTTTCTCTTTTTATTTCCCAGGAAACACCATTCAGAGTAACGTGTTCACGTCTATGTTCCAGTCAGGAGAAGGTAAAGAGAACAGTGGCTGGAGCAGTGTGTTTAAGGTTTCAAGGGTCAAAGGCTACTGTTTATGAAGTTGTCGGGTGTAAGTGAGAAGCAGAGGATCCATTTTGACGTTCTGTGTGCCCGCAGCCCCAGCCTCATAGTATATTTGGGTCAGTTAATTTGGGGAGGTGATTTGGGGGTATGTCAGAGCTTTACCAATGGGTCTGTAATATCATCCAAACTTCAAGAGAGTGTAGCAAGGAAAAAAATGAAGGTGAGAAGATCACAGGATATAACAGAAATAAACACAGAAGGGAAGAAAACTACAGATCCTGAAATCAAACTGACAGAAGGAAGGACAGGCCAGCTACCTGCAGGTAACCCCTTCATCTGGGAAAGCCAGGTGGAGGTTTTTTTATGTTTGGTCAAAGAGATAAAATCCAAGATGTATCAAACAAAGTGCCCACTTTGGTAGAAAAGGAAGATATTGGGACATACCAAAAGAACAAAACCACTGAAAGAAAAAACCCTAGTCTTTCAGGGGAATGTCCTAGTGAAAATAAGTCTCAAAGAGGGGAGGGAGTACAAAGTGCAAAGAAAAGAGGTAAAAAAGGTGAAAGAAATATTATTGAGAAACCTGAGCAATCTGCATCCTTCACTGCTCTAGTAAAAGGGTATATTGCCTCACCTACTTGCACTTATGACATTTTTTCTCTGAAGGGAAAAATTTCAGAGAAGGGCAAAAATTTAAAAAGGAATCTAGAAAAAGAGGAAAAAGCAGTAATGGCCTCGGACAAAATTAGGGGGAATGGTGGGAATGTCATAGATTCTGTGGAGAGGTGTCAAGAAGTAGGGAGGTGATAGAAAATAATTTGTAGAGAAGGTGTTAAAAGAAAGGGAACATTTTAAGAAGGGGAAGGGAGAAAAGGAAAATAGTCAAGATGAGCTTTTGAAGGAAATGTGGCAGCGTTTTGGGCATTAAACCTGGCTGTGTCATCACTTACTAGTAAACTCACAGAAGCTGCAGAAAAATTAGATTCCTTAGTGGTTAGGGCCACCGAATGTGAGAACAGGGTTAGCAATATAGAAGACACCCTTCCAAAAATGAACTCTGTAACTGAAAACAGCAAAAAAGAGTTGGATGAATTAAAGATGAAAATCGAGGACTTTGAATCCAGATCTAGAAGTGTAAATTTAAATATCGGTAATTTACCTGAAGGAATAGAAGGAATGTAGGAGGGTTTCTGTGAGGAAATGCTCTCTAACGTTCTTGGTCTAACTTATCTGGGGAAAAAAATAGAAGTGGACAGAGCACACAGAGCATTTGGGAAAAGGGATATGCATGGGAGACCACATTTCATGTTTATAAAAACATTACAATATCAGGGTAAAGAAAGAATTCTAATAAAAGCCAGAACAGAATAGGGTCTCTACTATAATGAAATGAAGTTGCAAGTTTATCAAGATATTCCTCCAGGAATTCTGGCTAAAAGAAAGCTGTTTGATGAAATTCAGGACAACCTTAGGAAAGAAGGAATTCAATTTGCAATGATGTATCCAGCTAAATTGAGAGTTTATATGGATGGTAGAATATATTTTTTTAATTCACCACAGGAGGGAGACTTAGCCCTGAAGAAGCATCAGAAAACTTTGGTACAGGATATAGACCCAGATCCAGGAGGAACTTGAGGGATGGGGAGAAAGGAGAGAAGTTTGGGGAGCGGGGGGAGGAGGGATGAAAGACAGAACTTTATGATTCCTCTTTTGTTTTCCTCTCCCTCTTAATCTGCAGGTTTGGGAGGGTGCTCCACCTTTTTCTCTCTTTCTTGCCTTGGTTCCCCCCCCCATATGTTTTTCATTTTGTCTTGGCTCTTAGGATCCTTAAAGTATATGGTACTAGGAGAGATGTAACAGGGAAAAATAAGCAGAGGGAGGTTTTGTAATTAGCAATGTGACTTACTCTTTCTTCAACTTAGTTATTAACTTTGTGCCCAACAGAGGTTAGGCAACCTCAGAGGGAGAAGGGTAGCACCTGATGTCTAATCAGTTGCTTGGGAGTCAGGTATTTAGATAGGAAGAAAAGGCAAAAAAAAAAAAAAAAGAAAAAAATGGATGAAGCAACAGTAAAAAAAGACTCAAAAAAAGCGTGGGTGCCAGGGTTGCAAGACATGGAAGATTAATAGAACTACCGGTGATATCTGCAAATTTGGCAGAATCTGTTAGGTAAAAATTAAAAATGGATATTTATCTATATTTGTTGAAAAGTTGAGATTGCTGTCCTGGAATTTGAATGGGTGTAAGGACAGAACTAAAATAAGGAAAATAGTTAAAATTATGAAAAGGAAAAAAATAGATGGTCTTGTTTTGCAAGAGACACATTTTAACCAAAATAATGTAAGGTATTTTGGAAACTTAATGAGGTCCAGAGGTACTGCAATATTTCTTGGGGGTCATTTCAGAGATACATTAGGGAAATATAGGCTGGATAAAGGGAGAGGTATGTGATAGTGTAGCTAGGTTTACAAGAAGGGAAATTGACTATAGTCTCTATTTATTGTCCTAATCAAGACAATCCTGTTTTTTTCTCAGATTTTTATTTGGAATTATCTCAGTTTGAATCACCTAGAATAATAGGAGGGCATTTTAATCTCTCCCTTTCTAGATTGGACAGAAATCCTCCAGCTATGGAGAGGAAAAAACAAGCCTTAGAAATAGTAAAACAGGCACATAAAAACCTGGACCTGATGGACCCATTTAAAGAGCTTTACCCTGGTCTGTATAATTATTCATATTATTCAAAAACATATGTATTTTTCAAGGCTGGATTACTTTTTCATTAGCACAGAGTTGAAAAAAGAAATAAAAGACATTATCTATGAGGCAATAAGGGTTTTAGATCATGCCCCAGTAGTTATGGTAATAGAAAGGAAAAGTAAAGAAGACACAGAGATCCCAAGCTTGGAGAATGGATAGTTCAGTCTGGTTGCTTCCAAGCTTTAAGGAAAAATTGCAAGAGGAAATACAATGCTATTGGAGATAGGACTCTGGACAAGGGGTAAGTATTAATGTATTATGGGATGCTCAGAAAGCATATATAAGGGGTTGGATGATTTCCTAGACAATTGTAGGAAAAAATCTACAGGAAAATAATGTATTAGAATTGGAAAGAGAGTTGGCAAGAGTTGTAAATGAATATTTACATCAAAAGATGGAACAAATGGAAATTAAGTATATGCTGGTTAGGGATAAATTAGAACAAAAATTGCAGGAGAAAGCAGAAAAAGAGTTGAATAATGTTAGAGCAAAATATTATTATTATGGGAAATTACCAGGTAAGGTCCAAGCATATCAAATTCGAGCTGAAAGAAATAAAAAGTTAATTTGGAGTATGTCTAAAGAAGATGGGACACTAACTCGTGAAGCAACAGAGATATTGGAAGTATTCTATCGATACTATGAAAACCTTATACCCCAGAAGTAATACCAGCAGAGATTAAAATTCAGGAATATATAAAGGCATTACAGCTTCATCAGATTGTAGAGCAAGAATTAGAAGATTTAAACAAAGAATTTACAGCTGAAGAAATAATAGAGGTAATTAGAAACCTTGATGAATAATAAAGCTCCAGGGTCAGATGGTCTTATGTTTGAATTATATAAAAATCAGCTGGAGATTTGGGTGCCACCACCTGGTGAAGTTATTTAACAGATTTATAGCATCAGTGGCTTTACCAGACTCCTGTAATGAAGCAGAAATAGTATTGCTATTAAAAAAAAAAGAAAAAACAGAAAATGTATGTGGATCCTATAGACCCATTTCCCTTCTTAATAGTGAGTACAAGATATTTACTAAGGTTTTGGCAGAGAGGTTGGCCAGGGTGGTTCCAGCATTGGTACATCAGGATCAGGTCAGATTGGTTTTAGGGAGAAGACTTCATCACAACACTAGGAAGGCATTTAATGTCATAAAGGCTTTTAGGGGAACAGACACTGCACTTCTTTCATTAGACGCTGAAAAAGCCTTTGACAGAGTGTACTGTGCCTTCCTATTGGAAGTGTTGAATGAATATGGGATGAAGGGTAATTTTCAATCTTGGATTAGAACAATTTATAATAAACCAAGAACTAAAGTGAAGATTAATAGGCTTTTGTCTCCACATTTTCAGTTGGTTAGAGGGACAACGCAGGGTTGCCCCCCCCCTTCTCTTTGCCTTATTTTTAGAACCTCTGGCTGTTAAGTTGAGATCACATATTCAGGAATTAGGACTTGAGACAACTATGGGTCCAGTTTTAACAATGTTATATGCGGATGATATATTATTAGGATTAAAAAGTCTGGATATAACATACCAAATAGTTTGTGAGATCTTAGAACATTTTGGAAGCATTTCCGGATGTAAGGTGAACTGGGGGAAATCAGAGATGCTCTACCTGGGCCCACATCATGGTATTAAAAAATAAAATTAAAAGAAATACAAAGAGACAAAATAAAATATCTGGGGGTTGTCTTGGCACTGGACCCAGAGAGGGTGCTTCAATTAAATTATGATCCAGTTATAAATAAAATCAGATTTAGCAAAATGGCAGTGTTTACCCCTGGTTTTGATGAGCAGAATAAGCATTCTAAAAATGAATGTTTTGCCTAAATGACTTTTTTTTTTTTTCAGTCTGTCCCTTTTAGTCTGTCAAAAAAATGTTTCCAGGGTTTAGAAAGTATGGTGCGGAAATTTATTTGGCAAGTGAAACCTCCAAGGTTAGCATTAAATAAATTATATTAAAAAAAGGCAGAAGCAGGTTTGGTATGTCCAGACTTTAGATTATACTATATAGCTGCACAGCTAGAAATAGTTTATCACTGGTTTCATGATTCTGGGAATTATGTTCAGGTAGGGGATGGGACTGGAATTACAAAAATAGGTGGGATGCCCTTGAGAAATGTTTTGGCACCCATAAAGATGGATATAGTATCTACAACTAAAACAACTGTTGAGGTATGGGAAATATAAGATTTTGAAAAGGGTAAAGGGGATGTCTGGACTGACATCTATTTACAATAATAGAAGCTTTCAACCAGCCCAGACAGACTGTACTTTTAAATATTGGTATTTTAAAATAAATATCAAGGGAATAAGAGACTTCTATAAAGGGGAGGAATCGATGTCCTTTGCCCAGTTTCAGGAATAATATGATATGGGAAGTAATCAATATTGGCAATTTAATCAATTGAAGAATGTTATGGTCAAAAGGAACCATAATTCTTTTAATCTCTGGGATGACCTCCCAGAGAAAATGTTTGTGGAGTTGGACTCAGATAAACATTTGGTTTGCAAGATCTACCAAAGTCTCTTGCAAAAAGTTCCTAATCAAATGGATGCAATTAAGCAGGCATGGGAGATAGATCTTAATGTAGAGATCTTTGAGATAGAATGGGCTTCATTCAGAAATATAGAAGAAATAATAGGCTTTTGCAAATCTATTTTAACATAATACATAAAACATACTGTACCTTGCACCCACTAAATTACACAAGATAGATAATTGCATTTTCAGAATTCAGTCAAAGATGTCAGAAGGAAAGGTGTTCTTTATCCCATATGTTATTTGGGTGTGAAAAGCTTAAACCCCTTTGGAAATACATATGGCTGTTGTTGGGGAGACCATTGGGATTGTTGTTCCCCTTTGATTCTGGAATTGCAATATTCGGCTGTAAAATAGATTTTAGCCAGGTTAAGGATCCACGGGGAACAGAGAAGATCATTTGGAATATAGGCATTTTAACTGCCAGTAAGATAATACTCCAGCACTGGAAAGATGCTGCAGCTCTATCTAAGGAGGAATGGCAGGAGAAAATCCTGGAGTATGCAAGACTGGATAGAACAGTGTGTATATCTGAAAAGGCAATAGAGACACACAGCTTGATATTGTCTCCTTTTAAGCAAAATGTGTTTAATTTGGCATAAATTAGAATTTGACTGGTAAAATGGTATGGTGGTGATGTTACATGAAGTCTTCAAGACATCTTAAAAGATTGAAGCACCCATATTCTGAGTCATACCATTAAAAAAAAAAAGACCAAAAAAAAAAAGAATAAATATTTCAGCCATCCCAGCAGTGCATTCCATAAAAAATTAACTTTCATTCATGAACTCACTTGTGTATATATCTCTAAACACACCTAGCAGCACAAACTAAATCTATGACAGCAAAATTGCTACTAGCGTTCGCTTCCAGTCAGAAAGCCCTGACAGTGACATCGCCTCCTCTGAGCATCCTGCCACTCCTACCTTCTTTATTATGATATGTCACAAGAAAAAGAGTGTCCCCAGCTTCAGTCGGGGATGAGTAAATGTAAGTCTTTAAGCTTGTGTGAGTCCATGAAGTCTGAGACAAAAACTGGAGTTGACATCAGCGAGACTTGGGATTCACCATCCATGGCTGAGATGGGTTTCTGAAATGGGAGCCAAACTTCTGATTCTGATGTGTGGTTGGGGCACTAAAATAAGCCAACAGATTTTCTTCAGTGGTCATTCTCAGCAGAGAGCAACTGATCCTTCACCATATAACCAGGTCAGAACCTGCAAAAAAAAAAAGATATATTTTAAGTGAATATCTGCTCTTTAACAGTTCATTGCCTAGACCACTAACCTGCTGCTCTGTGACCCCCCACCTGTGAGCATAGATGCAGATCTGATCTGCTTTTTTTAGGATTTCAAAGACTGTTTTGGTCTCAGTCTATAGTACTCTACAGCACTGAATTATTTTACCCTCCTCTGCATCTTTTTGAAGAAATATTTTAGTGAAACGCTGAAGGATCTTTAAGGGATCGCCTCAGAACATTGTGGGGAGAACCCTGCTAGTTTCACTGTGAAAGTTTTGCTTTGTTTTGTTATGGGTGTTTTGCCTGTGCAGATGCTAGTGTTATTTATTTATTTAAATACAGGTAGGGGTAAAAGTGAGGAAGCAGTAGGAGAGAAGTTTTTATTATTTTTTAGGTTGTTCACATGGAGGCCCCTGTCCTGGAAGTTTTAATCATTTCACATATTTCAGTTACACATTTGCAGGACAGTTACTGCACAGGGTCCCCAGCTTGATGTGGATTGGTACCTGAGGAGAAGCATCTGCTACCTGGATGTGCGGAGGAAGAGTTGTGGATGGGGAGTCATGGATCAACTGGAAAAATCAACACAATAATCTTTGCTATAGCGGTGTATACAGGGCTGAATCAAGGCTAGAGGACTACATGAACCATGTAGCCCCATGTCCTGACCCACTTAACCAAAAACATGACTACCTAAGTGGCCACCAGAAAAAAGGATCCCAAAGGTAAGGGTGACAAATCTGATGGTCAGACCTGTATCTAGGACCAATATGTGAAATGCAACACACATATCCAATCAGGAGATCATTCCACAAACTCTGGCCATTTAATTTCTTCACTGATACCGTATCTCTTATCTTAGGTACCAAACCTTTGTATCCAGAATGATTCTTTGCAAAAGTAATTGTTATAAATTCCCTCCTATTGGTGGGGATTTCTACTTTTTTCACTGCGATGAACCTCAGTGATGCAACACCATGTTTTTTTTTTTGGTTTTTTTTTTTACCAGGAGAGACACACTAAGCTGAAAGCTTGTTTACAGGTGTGACCTGGGAGCACAAGGAAGTTAAGTGACTTGTTCTGGGTTATACAGTATGCAAGTGGGGGCTGTGGGATTCAAACCCAGGTCTCCAGCTCAGAGCCTTAAACCACTGCACTATACTGCCTCCTGTTTGCTCTCCCTGAAGTGTTGAGCCACTACAGATTCCACATCATTTCTTCTTATTTCACTCCTGTGTTCATTTAGATGAAGTTTTAAACTTCTTGAGGTCTGTCCTATATAACACAAATCACAAGGACATATTAATAAATATATGACTTGTTCAATCTGACATGTTAGGAAGTTCTTAATTTCTATGTGCTCATCATTGTAGGGATTACACACTGTCTTTGTTTTTCTGGTATTATTGCAATTTTGACATCTACCACAGGGGTAGTTGCCCTTTATTTTCATTCTCCCTTCGAACACTTCAAATGTCCTTTCTGGTGCTTGATATACAGTATGGCATAATTTCTCCTTTAGTGATTTTACTGTTTTGGCTATAACTAATGGTTTTCCTCAAAAATTGTTTATCCCAATTTCGTTTTTGACTGCAGAGTTTCCCCAATGTTTGAGTATGCTATGTTTTATACCTCCAAAATGGTCTGAGTAATCTATAGGGACTATAATTCTAGCTCCCATTTTGTCTGTTTTTACAGTAGGTGCCAATAACTCTGACCTTTCTTTAGCATTGCATGTTTCCATTGTTTTATCTAAGATATCTGCTCTATAACCTCTAACTTCAAACACTCCCATAGTTCATATGCAGCTTCTTGAATGTCCCTTTCTCTAGTACAGTTTCTTTTTATTCTAATAATTTGTCCATAATGTGTATTATCAATTAAACTAGGTTTGTGAAAGCGGCTGGCATGCAAAAGGATATTTCTGTCTGTGGGCTTTCTATAAACCTTTGTGTTAAGCCTGTTCTCTTTTTCTCTATTTCAAGATGTAAAAAGTTTACATTGTTTTTGTCGTGTGTTATGACAAACTATAAGTATTTTGTCCTGGAATTTAGACAAATCAAACAATCCATTAGTTTTTGTTCTGTACCTACCCAGATACAGATACAGAGACAATAGTATATGTATATTTTCCATTTTGCTGTGTTTCTCTTATATATGTTGTCTTCATTAAAAATAAATTTGTTTTCAAATTGGTCCATAGATAGATTAACATAGCTTGCTGCCATTGATGAGCCCATAGCTGTGCCCTTGCATTGCCATAATGTCTATTTTCAAATCTGAAAAAAAATGTTGTTAATACTAGCTCTGTCATTTCCAATAAATACTCGGTTGGTGGATTTTCTTTGTTCCCTCTTTTTTTTACTTTTCTTTTAGGCCTTCTAACCCTGCCTGGTGTGGTATACTGATGTAGTGATCTTTTACACCTAGTGTAACTAAAATTGTGTTTTCTGTGATTAAGTTTATGTCGTTAATCTGATTTAATAATTCTACTGTTTTCTTACTATCTTTCAAATATGCTTTAGTTGTTGTGACTAGAGGTTGTAAGTAGTAATCAATGTGCATGAAAAAGGATTCCAAAAGAGACCCTATTCCTGCTATTACTGGTCTCCAAGATGGATTAGTTGGATTCTTATGGATTTTGGGGAGGGAGTAAAAGACAGGCATAATTGGATGCTGTCTAAAGAGTGTCCTATATTCCCAGTCTGTAATAAACTTTTTTTCCACCCCTTTTTCCAGTAAATTTTTAATCAATTTTTTTTACTAATAGGGTCAGATTATTGTCACATACTTTGCAATATTCTTTATTATTTAGTTGTCTCAAACATTCTTCTCTATATTTATCACTATCCATTATCACAATCCTCCTTCCTTTGTCTGCTTTTATTACTATAGAATTATAATTTTCAAAACTTCTTAATGTACCATATTCTGTCACTGTAAGGTTACATTTTTTTCTTCTGTCTGATTTTTCTCAAGTTGTTCTATATCTCTCTGTACTAGTTCTATCTAAGTAGTTATACTGGTTGGAACTGGTCCTGGTGGAGTAAATTTAGACTTGTAATTAAGGTTACTTGCTAATGTTCTTTTTTTTCATTTGAGTCTGTCGTATCCTCAATGGTACTGAAAACATGTCTAAGTCTGATTTTTCTATAGAATTCCTGTAAATCCATTTTTAGGTGGAAGAAGTTCAGTTTCTCATGTGGGCAAAATGGTAAACCTAAATTCAGAATTTTTTCTTCTGCTTCAGTAAGTACTTTTTTTATAAATTGAAAACTAAACTTAACATCACTTATGGCCTCATTGGGCTACTCTGATGCCTATTGTGTCTGTTTTGTTTCTTTGTTCTTATTCTTGTCCTATATCTGATTCTTGACCTCTTGTATCCTCTGGTTCTCTGATGTTCCCTTGTGTTTATCTTCCCTGGCCTCTGTTTCTCCACTATCCGCTGTTCCAGCTGCCTCTTCCTCTGTACCACCCTCTCCCCAAAAAAGGTTTGAAGCCCTGTTGTCTGTTGCTACTTTCTAAACTACTATCTGAACTGTAGAGACTGCTATCTGAATCTGGATTATAACTATATTATTGTTTATACAGACTAAATTTATTATATGTGTACACCATACCTTCCTTGTAATCATTTAGGTCTCTTCTGAATTTTTTTGTTTCTGTTTGATTAAATTGTTTTCATAGTCATCTATTGCTTTCTGTATTTTATCTAGAAAATCTGAAAATTCTTTCAAATCTGTTTTTTTGTTATATTGTTCATGTACTATTTTAATATCTCCACTGACATTGACTAGTTCTATGTTCAAGGCTTCTACTAATAACAAAATGAAGTCAAGGGAGCATTTATTCCTCACCCCATCCAATTTTGTTTCTAACTCTGCTGTTGTAAACTCTAAATTGGGTTCCGTGGATACTCTCAGACCCCTTGGTATCCTTTTTTGCTTATAATATTTGGCGAAGGTAACACTGTGTCATTCCAGGTGCAGCTCCCTGTGTTTTAAAGATTCAGACTTACTGATCAAATGTTTAGTGTTTAAGTCTCCACTTAACTTCTTTTTTCTTATTGAGCTCTGCAAAATTCTTTCCTCATCTGTTTTTGTTAGAGTCCCAGGCACTGATCTTTCCATGTCACAAAAAAGATCCATAAATTAATGAAATAAATATATTTTTTCAATTTGAAGTTTGGTGAATGGGTCCAGTTTCTCCAACTGTGTGCAATACAGTTCTGCTAGAGGTTT
The DNA here is from genome assembly GCA_016271365.2 of Neoceratodus forsteri. Taxonomy (NCBI): domain Eukaryota; kingdom Metazoa; phylum Chordata; order Ceratodontiformes; family Ceratodontidae; genus Neoceratodus; species Neoceratodus forsteri. The sequence goes on along the minus strand of CM028133.1, from coordinate 740,524,869 downwards.
ATTGGTGCACAATCCCTCCCAGCATCTTTATTTATTTTTTAGGTACTGGGTGGGCCTCACTGCCTCCTAGCAGTTTTCCTGAAGATGGAGAGGAGTCTTGGACCTGGTCATATAGTGTATGCAACATTCCAGCTGTGTGACCGCCACCCCTTAGCTGACCTCCCTGTTCCAACTACAGCAGAAAGGTGCTGTAGGGAGGTGGGCATTGCCAGGGAGATTGTAGGTTGGTAGCGGCAGGGTGCAGTGATCTTGACAGAGGTGAGGGGTATTTGGGGTGGTCAGGGACAGGAGACACCCTGAGGCTAAATGGAACCAAGAGACAGGGGCCAGTCATGTTTGGTGTACAGTCACAGCCAAAGACATAGCCAGATATTTCCTGAAATTTCTCCGATATTTCTAGAGAGAAATCTCCTGCTTTCTCCGTTTACACAGTAGGGACAGCAGACAGAAACTCTTCAGAAATTTTGTGAAATATCTGGCCATGTCAATGGCTAATACTGTACATTCCCAGGGTGGTAGTTGGGGAGTCTGCAGCATCCACTAGTCCCCTTCAGGCCATTCTATGTAACACCAGATTGATGAGAAACAAGATTGCAATTATGGTGAACCTGATTTCTTCTGTTGATCTGGCTTGCATCACAGAGACCTGTATGGGTGATGACACTGAGCCAGTTTTGGAGGTGGCCATTCCTGCTGGGTACTCTGTTATGCACTATCCAAGGAGGGTGGGGGTGCAGCCATCTGCTTTACATCCAGCTTGGGCTTCACTGTGCACCCAGTGAGTTTTGCCAAGTCCTTTGAGTGTGTTGCAGTGTGTGGGGGTCCAGGTGTGGGTTGCAGAATTCTCCTCATTTACCACCCCCCAGGGTCGGAAGGAGAGTTTCTGCAGGAGGTTGCAGACATCATAGTCTGTGAGTGTTGGGGTCCCCAAGGTGGTTGATTCTGCAAAACTTCAGTGCCTAAATAGATGATGAATCCTCACAATTAGGTTATAACCTTCTCCAGTTGATGACATCATTGGGCCTGACATAAGTGGATATTTCTGTGACTCATCTCCACAGCCACACATTGGACTTTGTCTTCTCAATGGGTCTTGAGGTCATGAACCTCGAGACTGATAGGGTCATTTGATCTGATCATTGCATGGTGGAGTTCATGTTTTATGCTCCCCCATAGTCCCCCACTCTGTTGAGAAGATCAGCTATCGGAGACTGTCCCCATAGGGACTGTTGGCAGTAGCTGATTTATCTAGTGTGATTGCTGCATGTACAGTTGGCATGGGTGAGGCAGTGGCTGCCTATAACAATGCAGTCTCCGAGGTGCTTGATAGCATTGCACCAGTCGATATGTGACCCAGATCTTCTGACTTGAGATCCCCCCGGTTTGATGGGGATCTCAAATTGATGAAGATCAGTGGTCAGAAGTTGGAGCATTGCTGGTGGAAGACCCACACCAAGGAGGACAAACTGGCCTTGCATGCCCACAGTGGTGAGTACCAAGGGACAATCAACCATAAGAAGGCAGAGTTCTTGCCCAGGGAGATTACTGCTGGGAAGAACAGACCATCTCATCTTTTTTGGATTGTGGTCAGACTTCATCCAGTCTGTCTTCATACAAAAATAGCTTTTTCAATTGCTTTATGTGATGATTTTGCTCAGTTTGTGGAGGTAGGAAGAAGTAGGCTGCTGGTTAACTAGGATCTGCAGCTTATCCATCAGGTAGGAAATGGGCAGACTGGGTGGGCCAAGTGGTCCTTATCTGCCATCAAATTCTATGTTTCTATGTTTCTATGTTTCTTCTCTGACAGGGTCTCCTCTGTCTGGTCAGAGATCACACCAGTGAGGCAAGTTTTGCTTCACAGTGACCAACCTGGTATGAGCAGAGGCACTGCTATTGTCTGGGAGGAGTTTAGACCAGTGGAGGTGGTTAAGGTTATACAGGTGATCTCAAAGCTGAGGCACACTTACTGTGAACTGGACCCAGCTCTGAACCATTTCTTAATGAGATGCAATGAGATCATTAGTCCCAGTGTTTGCTGGGAATATCCAGTGCTTGTTGTTAGAGGGAGTCTTTCCAGATGCCTTGAAGGAGACATTGGAGAGACCCCTCTTGAAAAAGCTATCACTCAACCCAGAAATTCTGATGAATTATTGCACAATCTCCAACCTTCCATTTTTAGGAAATGTTGTCGAGAAAATAGTGGTGCAGTAGCTTGAGAAGCACCTTGTGACCTTTGACATCTATGAGCCTTTCCAGACAGGTTTCAGAGCAAAGCATAGCACTGAAACAGCATTGGTAAGGGTGCAGAATGACCTCCTCAGGGCGAGAGATAGAGGGGACAGGTCAGTTCTTGTTCTGCTAGATCTCTCTTCAGCTTTTGACACCGTATATCACATTATTCTACTGGATTGCCTTAGAAAACACTGTGGACACACCAGTACTGTCAGTTGGTTCCTATCTCTTAGGCAGGATGCAATGGGTAGTGATAGGGAATGTCTCCTCCTCCCCAAATCCCCTGCCCTGTGGAGTGCCTCAGGGCTAGATTATGTCACCAATGTTATTCGTGGTGTACATTCTACCCCTGGGTGAGCTCATTAGACATTACAGTTTGGGTTTTCACTGTTATGCAGATGATACCCTACCATATATGTCCTTTGCCCCTGGAACACATGACACCATGGAAGTGCTTAACAACTGCCAGTCAGAGATCAATGACTGTATGTCCTCCAACTAGTTGAGACTAAACCCAGTAAAGACAGAGGGGCCAGATTCTAGAAGGGTTATGCCTGGTGAACTGCAGTTGCACCAAGTAGAATGGCACATGTAGCAACTTACACCAGCAGTTGTGACATGCACAATCCTACAGAGTGGCCTGCAACATGGTGCAGGCCACTTGCGCCAAACAGCAGTTACACCACATAAACCCCCTGTAACATGGCACTAGGGGGTTTATGGCAACAGTTGTGCCCCATTCTAGAAAGGCAGCCATAAAGTGCCCACATCGGGATTCCAAAAGAACCCCCAGAGGAGAGCTGGCAATGTAAGTTATACCAGCATTTAGCTGGTATAACTTATGGACACCCCCGGGGGTTATGTAGACCTGTCACCTGTCCAGCGAACAGTGCACAGTTTCCCTCCCCCCATGCCCAGCACACACCAGTAGGGCCCCACAGGGCTACCCATACCCCCAGCCCCCCAAAACAGCCATTGGCAGAAGCCCCACAGGACGGCGCTGCCATCCCCCCGTGCCATGAACCATGAGTTGCCTACCACATATGCAGCAATAAGCCAGCCCTGGTAGTCTAGTGCCCCCCCCGAACAGTAAAGTAATAGAAAACAGAATCCCCATTTCTCTGGAAGTCTAGTGGCCTCCCAAACTGTACATAAATAAAAAAAGAATCCCTGTTTCCCTGGTAGGCTTGTGGACCCCCACCCCCAAAAAGTACATAACTAAAACAAGAATCCCCATTTCCCTGGTAGTCTAGCTGCACACCCAGCACCCCTCCACCCATCCCCAGCCAGTGACTGGCACAACCCACTTCTCACCTCCATGGTCAGCTGCCGACTGACTGCAGTAGACATGCTCAGAAATTAATTTCTAGAGCATGTCACATGTAACGCTAATACTGCACTCAGTCAGTGGCTGGCCATGGAAGTGAAAGGTAGGCTATTAACCAGTTGCTAGATGGACAGGTGGGGTGCTGGGTCAGCTTAACATAGCTGGTGGGGGCCACGATCAAAGGAAATAGGGGATTCTCTTTTTATTTATGTATGTACAGTTCGAGGCACTAGAACCCAGGGCAACAGGGATTCTTTTATTAATTTACAGTTGGGGGGTACTAGACTACCAGAGAAATGGGGATTCTTTTTTTATTACTGTACAGTTGTGGGGGCACTAGACTACCAGGGTGGATAATGTGCCGCATTTGTGGTGGGTGACATGGGGGTCAGGGCACAGGTGGGGGGTGCACTTGTGACCTGCGGCAGCGGGTTGCGACATGCTGGCTAGGTACACCCTCTGTGTGGCGTACCTAGCTGCATGTCACAAGTCACAGGTCTTTGTTGTGGAGACTCTGCCCCTTCTAGAATAGGGCACAGGGTCATTGTCACAGTTACGGGTGGCGCAGGTTGTATTTGGTGGCAAGTTGCACCACCCTTCTAGAATTGGGCCCAGAGGTTCTAGTGATTGAGCCAGGTTTTTTTTTATTCCAATTGTTTAACCAGGTGAGATACACTAAGCAGAAAGCTTGTTTACAGGTGCAACCTGGGAGCACAGGAAAGTTAAGTGACTTGCTCAGGGTCACACAGTATGGAAGTGCGGGCTGTGGGATTCAAACCCAGGTCTACAGATTTGCAGCTCAAAGCCTTAAACCACAGTGCTATACAGCCTCCTATGAGGTCATTGCTCTCAGATTGCTGGTGTGATGGGAGTGCCTCAGGAGTGACCTCGGGATTTGTCCTAGGGACTGCTGCATTGATGCATTCCCCTAGGGTGAGAAATCTTGGCATCATCCTGGATGACAGATTGACTCTTGATGCTCAGGTGTCATCTGTTGTCCAAAGTGGTTTCTACCACTTAAGGAATGTCACCATGATTAAATCCTTAGTTCTGCCTGAGGATCTGCCATCACTGGTTCATGCCATTGTTACATCTAGGCTTGATTACTGTAATGCTCCGTACTTCAGGGTCGGTGAAGGGACCCTCTGCCAGTTGCAGCTCATGCAGAATGCAGTGGCTAGGCTACTGATTGGTCTGCCAAGATCTAGTCATGTAACCCTGGTCCTGCAAGCTCTGCACTGGCTGCCTGTCTGGTGGAGGATCATCTTCAAGGTGGACTTGCTCACTTACAAGGCCCTATATGGACTGGGCCCTGGCTACCTGGCTGATCTTCTGTATCGTGCCTCCTCAGTCTACTTCCTCTGTTCATCCACCAGAGTCCTCTTTATGGTTCTGACGGCCAGGTTAAAAAACTTCCAGCAACTAAGCTTTCAAAGTCACTGGTCCATTTGGGATCTCATTTCCCATCTCTGTTAGGGATACGCAAACAGTGGAGGATTTTAAAAGGGGTCTAAAGACTCACCTCTTTCTCTTGGCCTTCCCGGATTAAATCAGAGCTATTATACTAAACCGTATTTTAAGGTTATGTTTATTGATTTTAATATTATATTGCATGTTAAATAATGTATTGTGTGTAATTTACCTTACTTGCATTTTCCTACCTGTTTGCTTTTATGTTTGCTTTTATGTAAGGTGCCCAGAGCCTCCGGGATTGGGCACCTTAGAAATAAATGCGCCTTGCCTTGCCTTGTCTTAACAATAGTACTCTGACCATCCATGTGTACATTTTTCTTTTATAAGTTGTACCTGTACCCAATGTAATGCTAAAGTTATTTCTCTGGATAGTTATGTAATGTGAATCAAAGTCGCTTGAGAACTTATGTCAGAGTCTTCTTGGTCCAAGAAAAGTTGGTTTATCTTTTTGTACAAGGACCAATGTGTCTACTAACAGTTTTCTACATCTGATGTTTAATTTATTACACATTGAAAAAATACTGTTTTTATTAAGAATTCCTAGATTTATACCCGCATGACCCAATCATGTCCCCCACTTCACGTATGACCCCCAGCCCTGTCAGCAGACTTCCCATGGACTTAATGGACATCCACAATCATTTCTTCTCTCAAGGCTTACCACCACCCCCACAGCAGGGTCAAATATGTTGATGGCAGATCCACAAACTGAGGGGTAAAGGATCTGGTTATTTGGGAGCAGGCAACAGCACCAGTGCAGGGCCTGAGAGGGTTTATACCATCATATATGCTCCTCTTTGTTTTTAACCCTGGGTTTCTCCCCATGTGGGATGCTGATGTGAGGGTGTGTGTATGTTTGCAGCATGCCAAGCATGATGCATGTGTTGGCATCCCCTTCAGACAACTTCTACAGGTTCATGTCAACCTGATTTACCCCAGGTGGCATTATAGTGCCATAGCCAACTGAACTTCATGACTCAGAGGAGGACAGCATGCTCTGGGATTCTCAGTCCTCCTCCCCTGACTCTCCACTGATGATTCAGACTTGCTTCCATACTCAGGTTGACAGTAAGGCAATTGGTAGCACTACCACTGAGCAAATGACCCACCCTGAAACAATCAATTTTTGTGGGAGCAGTTCACTGGGAAGGGGTGATGTGATGCATGGATGATGAATGGTATTATGCTACTACTGTACACTTGATTGGAACATGGTAGGGGATTAAGGGCAGAAAAGGGTGATGAGGACATTCAGTGGCACCAGGGAACACCACCAATGACTCTAGGGTCTGTGCAGCACAGGTATGGGGGCATTTCTCACCTGCGATCACTTCACTGACTCCTCTAGAGTGATGGAAGTACTGGGTGGGGGGGATTAGATATCTGGAGGAGTCTAACACTGTTAAGAGTGACACGGTGTGTGGGGAACATTGCATAGATAATAGTGCACTAGTTCTCCAGAGTGAAAGTGGGGTAAAGGGATGGCCTGTTGGATACCAGAAAGTTCATGACTGGGAGGGATGAGGCTGGTCATAAGGTAAAGGGGAAGCCATGAGTCTGCTGGGTACATCACTGTCTTCTCTCAGTCCGAATCCCATCACAGGCAGAGGGCTGGATCCACAAAAGCACGCAAAATACACATACATTGCATGTCTGTGGGATGCATAGTTCTCCACCATCAGATGCACATGCACATGCACATGCAAATGCTGGAATCAAAACACATTCCCCCCCCACAGATATGTCCAGTTATGGAATTGTGTGGGATCCCTTGGTGGGCCATAGTACTATGGGACAGCAAAATAGGCATCCAAATATCTGCACAACAATGAATCCCCTGCACCTCTCTGAGCAGGTGATTGCTATTTTTTTTTTCAGAAACAGCATTGAGATGGTCACCTCCAGCCCTCAGTGCAATGTTGCAGACTACATGCAAGGTAAGGGGGTGTGAATTGGGAACAAGAGATGTTAGGTTAGCTGGTTGAAGGTGTCACATATGCATGATATTTGAGTCCTTTTCTTTCTTTAGTTTTTGTTGACCGGGAAAGGAGGGCTAGCCAATTCTACATATTTTCAGCCTCGCCCCAGAGGAGGAGAAATATACACATGGTAACTAACTGAAATTGAACCAGATTAAGCTGTTGGTGGTAATTTTTGTGAAGGGAGGAAATCTGGCCAGGACACCAGGGAAATTCCCCTACTCTTGGTAGGGGGAACTTTGTTCAACATCTGGTCGATAAGATGGCCGACAAAGGAGTAGGGCGTTCGGATGGTGTGACAGGAGCTATGGATTCTTTGCCTCAGGGACTTACTTCGATTGACTCTACAGCACCTTCTTTTTTGGCTTCTCGGCTGTGTAATAATGTCTTGCTTAGTGATACTACTACACCGATTTCTCCAGCTTCAGTTCCTATGGATAATACCATCTTACACAATCCTGCAGCTACAACTCTGACTACTGGACCTGCTTTGGTTGACTCTTTGTGAGCCTTTTCTAGACAAGTTTCTTATTCTTCATTATGGTAAGTTAGGCAACGACAGGATAAACTTCTCACTCTTTTGCAAGTTGAAGAACAAGCTCTTTCTCACCTGGAAGGCACTACGGATAATTTTCCTTCGGTTTCGTTGGAAGCCCTCACTGTTTGCTCATCTCAAGGATGACCCAGCTGCTCGGATTCTCCAGCTTCTGTTTGGTCTCCCCTACACACTTTGTGGAAAGCTGGTTGGATCTGAAACCCAGAGGATACTTCTTGGATGTCTCCCTCTGTTCCTACTGTGTCGGAGATTCAGAATCCTGCAGTCTTAACCATTGAAATTCCATCCTTTCCACAAGATTGTTGCCCTGCTACTTCTTCTGTTTTGTCTATGGGACCTGCTCCTCTGACTACACAATCAGCAAGTCAGTCGAATGCCGTGCCGGACGCCTTACCTATTTTACTTTCTCAAGTCTCCATTGCCTTAGACCCTGGACTTATGCCTGTTCCTGATTCTGCAGTTGATGTGGGGCTTTCTACTCCTTTAAGTATCAGTCCATTGCCTGCTGAGGTAAACATTGCTCCTGTTGTGTCTCTCCCCTCTGCTGTTGATACTTCTGCTAATGCTTCTGTCACATTGTCACCTTTCCCTACTATTCCCGCAACGTCTTGGGGTGACATTATGGATTCTCAACCTCCATCTGAGACCCCACTTCCTCACCCTGCTCTTGAACCTAATAAGCCCCTACCACCTAGGACCTTTAAGCTGTCTGATCTTTTCTCTAATTTGGGTGAGCCAACTAAACGGAAGAATGCAGTCCAATTGAAATACCGAGGTGGACTAGATGATCTGCCTGACAGGCTTATGTTGCCAGACATTTATTGAAGGATACGATGCAGTTTACTGCTACTGAAGTGTTTGCCCTGATTCATACCTCTGGTGACACTCAGTTTGATGTTAGCTTCAGATCCCTTTTCTTACTTGATAAATTTTGGCTTAAATATCACACTGTGAAACATTCTCATTTCAACACCTTTTCTGGTTATCCCTTTAACTAACTTGAAAACTATTAATATTCTCTTCAAGAATTAAGGTGTTAATGTTTCCGATGTTTTGCACTGGCTCAATGGGGGGTTGGTGTATTAAGGCTAAATTAAAGACTTCTGAAACTGGTGTTCAACATCTACCAAGTAGTTCTTATGTTGGCCGGGACAAGGCTTTTTGCTTTTACCCTGGGCAGCCTAAGACGTGCCACAGATGTGGTTTGCTTTCTCATTTAAGTAATGCCTGTGAAGTTCAAGTTTGTGACTTTTGCCTGGAAGGGGGTCAGTCTCATCACTTCTGTTCAAATTCAGTTAGTTGTAATCTGTGTGATGAACAGGGGCACTCTTATGGACAGTGCCATTGGGCTGCTCATAATAGGGGGTCTTTTTATGATAAGGAGTAAATTGTCCTTGAGACCCAACAGCAAAGGGAAAAAACTCAGCAACTGAAGGAACAGACTTCTTCTCTATGTCCCACTTCTGCTCCTGTTTTGAAGGATCCTGCTGATTGTTATCTTCCCACACCAGTTCTACCTCTTGTCCAGCCCTTGCCTTCTTCGGATCCTCCTACTGTACATTTAGACATACAAACCTCCCCTGCCCCTCATCCTGAGATGATTTCATCGTGGTGGGTGGGAAGTGAAAACAAGATAAACCTCAGACTGAATCTAAAATTTCTTATTGGGATGCCATTGTGACACGGTATAGTTATGCTGCCTTACAGGCAGGCATGGATGATGATGGGATGAATCAGATCTGTCTTCTAAGGCTTCATCTGCTAGAGATAACTCTGGTGGTGAGGAGGTACCTGTGTTGCTTGATAAACAAAAAGCCTATAAACAGATGAGAAAAAAGTCATCTTTGACTTAACTTTTGCTTATGTCCTTTTCCTGGCTTCACGTTATGTCCTTAAAAGTTAATAGTATTCATAATCTTAAAAGGCGACATTCTTTATTTTTCTCTTTACATTTACTTATGGCTCGAATTTTTTTTTTTTACAGGACACAAGACTAAGGTCTGACCAAGACATATTATATACTAAGTGGTCTTCGCCTTGGGAGGCCTCTTTTTTGTCCATGGGAGAGGATGCATGCTCAGGTGTGGGTATTTTGTTCACAAATCTGGCATTTAAAGTTCTCAGAATTATGGATGTTATTCCTGGTAGAATGCTTCTGTTGGATGTTCTGTTTGGTGCCTTGTTGCTGAGAATTGGTATGCTTTATGCAACCCAGACTAAAAGTGACAGAATTACATTTTTAAAACATTACAGCATTATTTACACAAAGGGAAATTTGTATTATTGGGGGGTGACTTTAACTGCCCATTGGATTTTCATGATAAAACTGGGGACATGCATAAATTGTATTGCGATACTAATGCCCTTAGGTCCATTATTCAGATGGCTAATCTATATGATTCTTAAAGGCAACTTCATCCCTCAGGTGGACATACTTATTTTAGAAATACTATATCTACCCGTATTGACTATATTTTTTCCTCTAGTAGGGGAGGGTGTTTGAGGCTTGGACTCATGCTAATGCTTTATCGGATCATGCAGAACTTCATGTGATTTTGGATCTGGGCCTTACTAGAAAATCGGGAAGGGGATATTGGAAGTTGAATACTTCTCTCCTTCTTCGTTCTGAAATTTATCAGGATTGTTTCTCTTTTTTACAAGCTTGACTTTCCATGGCCATTTTTATGATACTATTTTGGTTTGGTGGTCTGTTACTAAACAGGAATTGCATTATTTCCACTCTAAAGATAAACATAGTGCTACTGCTGATTATTTAAACTACTTACAACTTCGAATACAACTTTATAAACTTCTTTCTTTGCAGACCACTTTGAAAACATATTTTCCCTCTCAAATATCTTGCCTTAAGCTTAAAATGAAAACTTTTCTTTACAACAGAGCCAAGTTGTTGGTTGCAGAACAAAGATTTGGGATTAGATTGCTGCATGGTTCTGTAGACATTTTTAAATATAATCAGGAATTTACTCACACCAAAATAATTGAAAGTCTTTGTACAGCAGATGGGGTCTTATTAGATCACAGTATGCCTATTCTGCACTATGTTACTTCTCATTATAAATCCTTTTTTACGGATTCTACCCATATTTCATTGGATATTTTTTTCATGATTTACACCCTACTTCCCTTTCACTTGGGGGTAGTGTTTTATTAACTAGGCCTATTTCTCAATCTGAGGTTGAAGATGCCATTCAAGCTCTTCCTTTGAAAAAGTGCTTGGACCTGATGGCATTAGTTCCAAATTTTATAGAACCTTTAAGTCCTTTTTGTCTGGTGTCCTTACTGAAATGTTTAATAATATTTTAGACACTCATTGTGTTTCTGAGGACTGGCTTCAAGCCTATATGATTCTATTATATAAAAAAGGGGATAAAATGGATCTCAATAATTGGAGATCGATATCTTTTTCTAATTCAGATCTGAACATTTTAACCAAAATCTTAACTCACCGTCTGAATTTGGTGACACCTAACATTATTTCTACTGAACAAACTTGTTCAATTCCTGAAAGAAATATTTCTGATAATCTGATTCAAATTAGAGATCTCCATGAATCATGTAGGCATCATAGTACACCTGGTTGTTTGCTTTCCTTAGATCAAGCGAAAACATTCGATCGTATGTCATATCATTTTTTGTTTCAGGCCGTATGTCATTGTGGTATTCCTGTTACCTTTATTTCATGGATCCAATTGCTTTATTGACATGCATCCTTTAAATTGTTACCTAATGTTTTTTTTGGGTGATGTCATTAGACCAATGCAAGGAGTTAGACAGAGTTGTCCTCTTAGCCCCATCCTGTATATTTTTGGTTTGTATATTTTGATTCAAAAGATTTTACTTGAGCCAGATATTTATGGACTTTCTCATTTGGATGGCCACCCTCCTGTTAAAATGTTAGCTTATGCAGATAACCTTTGTTTATTTCTTAAAGACCAGCATTCAGGAATTAATTTGCAACAGCTTCTTTTTTGATTATTCTTGTGTTTCTAATGCAAAGATTAATACTGCTAAAAGTAAAGTGTTACAATTCAGTCTTGATAACTCTGCCTTAGATAATATAGTAGGGATCCCCATTGTAGATTCTGGTATTAAAATTCTATGGGTTACCTTTGGGATTTCCAACACTGGTCGATTTAACTGGGAGATGAAACTTATGGCCAGCTTTGTCCTTATGAAAAGATGAAAGCAGATGCAAATTTCTAAGAGAAAGAGGGTGCTCTTAATTAAGTCATTATTATTGCTTCTTTTCTGTATGTTGCTTCAATTTTCCCTGTACCATTGGACCTGGAAAATAAACTTCATAGTCTCTTTTTCCTGGATCTTTGGGGTAACAGGATTAATCCTGTTAAGTGGAATTTTACCTATTTACCCATTGAACAGGGTGGTTTGGGTATGATTAATCCTGTGGCTTTTTTAATACTATTTTTATTTTTTCTAATATATGACCCATTTTGTGTCCTCATACCAAATCCTGGCAATCTTTTCTTTGTTTTATTCTGCATCATTTATTGGTCCTGTGGGGTGGGGGTAAGTATAATTTTCATACTATATGGGTTAAGACTGTTATACCTTCTTATGTGGTTACTATTTTTAAGAAATTTAAGCAATGGAGAGTTACGCAAGAAGAAGTTATTTTATTTTCAAAGAAGGACTTTTATAAACACCTTTTAGTTTAGTTTCTGGGAACGTTTGATTTTTTTTCTCAAGCTATGGTGGATACTACTCTTTATACTTTACAATTTTTATGGGATCCCCGTTTACCCTGACACATTTGGGAGACCATTTGGCTCTCCTGTAATGGTCATTTGGGTGTTCAAAACTCTCATAAAAATAAAGTTATTAAGGAAAGATTTTGCCCCAGAGATACCTGTAATAGTGTTTTGGAGACTCAATCTCATCTTTTTTTTTATTGTCCTTATGCGACCTCTTTTTGGACATTATTAGCTGCTGTTTTGGATAAGCTGAAATTTGGCTGCACGACTTATGAGGTTTAGTTCTAGGTGTTTATCATGCATGGAATGGCTTACCATTCATGGAATGGCTTACCACAAGAAGTAGTGGCTATGAATACAGTGCAGGGCTTCAAACAGGCATGGGATAGGCATAAGGGAGCAATACAAATGACTATGAATAGATAGGTCACTGACATAGCAAAGGCCGATGGCACATTTATAAGATAGAAAAAGAAATGGGCAGACTGGATGGGCCTTGCGGTCCTTATCTGCCGTCAACTTCTATGTTTCTATGTTTCTATGTTATCGGGGTGTATGGCTTCAATATCACCCTAGTACCTTGCATGTGATTATGGGGACCTTGCTGTATTATTTATGGTTATCCAGGTGTACTTTTATTTTTCAGCAGACTCAATGGACACAAATGGAAGTTGTTTGATTTGTTAAATGACAAGTGGTTGCCCTTTATGAGTCAGAATCTTCTCATACCCATTATTCTCATCAAATTCATTTGTGGGACAATTGTGAGTCTTGGTGGTTTCATCCTCCATGACTCTCCTTTTAGTGGAAGACTCTCTCTGATATTTCTTCAATTGTTTTGATTGTTTTTGTTCACATGTTTGCCTTTCTAAGCACTTTGTAATATTTTTGTTGTTTATTTCACATTCCTTTGTATAAGTTCTTGTTTCTTCAATAAAAACTCCCCTGCTCTTCTGTAGGGGGAACCCATGGCCATTTGGTCTCTGATCAATATGGCCGATGGAGGAGGAGAGAGGATGGAGGAGGTAGGAACTAGGGAGATAGCCTCCTCCCTGTCTCTGAAACTTCAAAAGGCTAAAGAAAATACAAACAGAAAGGCAGAGGAATTGAATACTAATATTGTTGAATCTGAGTCTGAAATGAATAAACATGATGTGGACCCGCTTACAAAATTGGAAAAGAAGAAATTGCAGCTACTTAATTTTCTTTCTGAAATTGAGACAGTGATTTGCATGGAAAAATGCAGCAGAATACAAAGACAGAGCAGCGGCAACAAGAACAGGACAGTGTGACAGTGCCACAACTGATTTGGACAAGCAATGGCATGGCAGCATCAAAGGCCTCAGGAACTGAACAGGCGACGCCTACTATGGATGGTGTTCAGATTATCGAGGAGAAAAAAATAAACCAGGTACTTTTACAAACTACAGTGCATGCGAGCAATGTTAAAGACACTGAGCAACTACTACAGGTGGAAACCCCACTCTTAAACCCTGTGGCTTATAAGACAGTTGTTGAAAAAATAACTGAGAAGAAAGAAACAATAAAAACTTTTGGAATAGGAAAGCTAATAATAGAAAGCAAGAAAGAAACTCAAAATTGGAGTCCAGATGAGGCTTTAGAAGCAGCTGGGTGGTTAAAAACAATGAAGGGACAATGGAAACTGGATTATTCTGATCCCAAAATGCTACAATACATTAAAGTTGTGAGCATACATAAACAAATATCTGGAGTACAGATAGATGATGAACAACCAACAACTTCAGGAACAGGGGCCCCGTTGCAGAAACAGGAGTTTTAAAAGAAGATACTGGTACAGAAGACGTGAGCGAGATGTCGGAATCAAAGAATGTGGACCATAATAAACCAAACAAAAGACAATTTTCTGAACTGTTTGCTTCTGGTGGGGAACCCACTCCGAGAAGGAAAGCAGTTAGACTAATCTATAAAAGGGGTTTAGAGATAATACCAGACAGGATGTACATAGCAAGAACACTACTGAAAATTTCCATGAGATTCTTTTCGTCAGAAATATATGCTCTCATACACATTGGGGATTCAAATTACGACATTAGTTTTAGATCTGTTGCAGAACTGGAAAGGTTTTGAGCCAAATACAATGTAATGTGTAAAAATCCCTTATGGAGCCCATTTTTAGCCCTTCATCTAATGAAGCTGATGGTAAAAAATATAACAATCTTATTTAGAAATGAAGGCGTTAACATGTCAAATATTATTTTTTGGTTAAAGCAAAGATGTGAGGTGATGGGGCCCCCCTCCCCCATTATAGACTCAGAATAAATATGGTAAGGGGTGGAAAGTTCAGGTAAAACTGAAACAAACGGACATGGGGGTACTTCATCTTCCAGGCAGTTTTTTCTCAGGAAAGATTGGGGGTCACTATTCTATATAGGACAGCCAAAAACTTGTTTTAAATGTGGGGCTCGAGGGCATTTTAGCAATGCGTGTGTCAGTAGTAAGTGTAACAAATGTTGCAAATATGGGCATGTATCTACAGACTGTAATAACAGTTTTAAATGTAATTTATGTGAAAGGAGGGTACATGCATATACAAAATGTCTGTGGGCTTCCCACAATAAGGGAGAAAGTATATCACATGAGCAACTGAGTTTTTCAAGCACAACAAAAAGGTTCCTTACAGGTGTCAGAAAAAAGATTAGAAGAAATATTATTGAAGGAAAAAGAATAGGAAAGAAATAAGACAGTAGAGGAAGAAGAGAGTGATAATGAACCAATATCACAGGACAAAGGAAACAGAGTGCTTCTAGAGCAAAGGGAGCAAGAGCAAAATACTGAAGAAATGGAGGTCACTCAGGTCAACCAAGAAATACTGCAGGGAAAGGAAAAGGATAATGAGGCAGAGACTAGCCAGGCCCCCTCAAGCAAAAAGGATTTTATTGCAAGGAAAGAGGAATTTACCACATTGGTAAGGAAAAAAAGGGAAGAAAAAACAACCCAGGGAAGATGTACAAATAAAAAGGTTAAGAAAATGAGCAATTCAGCTGAGCTTATGTGTAAAAACAAGTATTTAATACTTATAAAGAAAGCTGAAGAAGAGCAAGACATGCTTACCTCTGGAGAGGGGGACACAGAAGATTCTTCTGCCTCCACATTTACCAGGGATGGGATGTCAAACATAGAAGACCACAACTCAGAAATCCCTCAAGAAACTATGGGCAAAAGAACAAGATCACAGAGAAAGAAAATGGTGACATAATAATGTACCCTTCCCCCATTTTAGTTGAAATAATATGACTGTACTTAGCATTTCAACAATTAATGTGAATAGTATTAGGGACATAAGAAAATGTTTTCAGTGCTCACTAGTTTATCATCTGTAGCTAGTCCAATAATAGGGATACAGGACACAAGATTAAAAACAAAGTATGAATTGTCTAAAGCATCAAAATTATGGTCAGTAGGACCATTTTTCTGGTCAGTAGGATTAGACAGATGTGATGGGGTCAGGATACTGTTAAAAAAACAAATAAATAAAAGTATCTAAGCCAGTAAAAATAGTGCCAGGTAGGGCCTTAGGTTTAGACATGAATTATGGGGAAAATAGCTTAAGATTAATAACAGTATATGCACCACAAACAAAAGCTACAAGAGTACAACTATATACTAAAACACAAGCTTTTTTGCACACATGCACTACAGTAATATGGGCTGGTGATTTTAACTGTAGTACAGAGCTATCAGGCAGAGGGATGGTAACAAAGAAACTGTTTAGTGACACAAATAAAGTAAATTAAATAGTCAAATTAAGTAAATTATCAGATGCTTACAGGAAAATACATCAGACTGGTGGGTATACATGTTTTAGAGGAACCATTAAAACCAGAATAGGTTTTATTTTTGTTACAAACACTGTTAAAATACAGTCTAGTCAGGTTAGTAGTTACAAATTCTCGGGTCATAGAATGGTAGAGTGTACTTTACAGAGGGGAGCAGCACCCATGCATGGAAAAGGTGTATGGTAAATTAATAATAGCATATTAGAAGAAGAATCTCTGCTAAAACAATGGTGCCAATTATGGATAGCCATGAAATCAGTGAAATGTGTATATGATGATGAATTACAATGGTGGGAGGATAGTAAAATAGATATAAAAGCCTTATTTAGTAGGTATATGGGGAAGAAATCACAGAAGGATTACATAAAATATCTGTGGTTAAGAAGTCAATTGCAAACATTAATTTCAAAATCAGAAACAGAAAATCAACACTATAGTCGGCAAATACAACAAATACAAAACTAACTAAAAGAGGTACTATATAATAGAGCACACTCATTAAAACAAGAACTACATTTTGGAACCCAAAATAAGAGACAGACATTTTATCTGTTTAAAGACTGCAGTATAAAGACAGACAAAAGAATAATCAATAAAATACATAATAATGAGAGAATGTTGCAAACTAGTAAACAAGGTATATTGCAGACTATCAATAAGTATGTGCAACAAACTTTTGGTGAGGTTCCAGAGATTGTAGAGCCAGAACAAATTTAAAATATATTGACTATACCAAGTTTAATGGAAAAGGATGAAGAGAATCTGATAAAACCAATAACAGAGGCAGAAGTAGAACAAAGTATACAAATGCAGAAAAATAATACAACTTAGGGGAAAGACAGTTTAAGTGTAGAATTTTAATAAAAAAATCCTAAAGCAACTAGCCCCTGCACTGGCTGAAGTGAATAATTGTAGTTTGGATAAAGGTTATTTACTGACAAGTCAAAATGAGGCTCAACTTTTATTACTACACAAGAAAGGAGAAAAAGCAGTTTTGAATAACTGGAAGCCACTAAGTCTACTAAATGTGGACTACAAAATCTTAGCAAAAATTTTACAAATTAGATTAGCAGAGGTGGCTGAGAAACTCATTAGTAAACAGCTGTCATGTTCTATCAAGAATAAAAATATACAAGATAACTTAATTTGACTTAGGGAACTATGGGAACATGGGAATAGAAGGAAAGTAGGAGGGTATATTTTAACTATTGACTAGGAAAAGGCTTTTGATAAAATAGCACATGAATATCTTTTTCAGACTTTAAAAGCATATGATATTTCAGAAGATTTCATAGGATGGATACAGTGTATTTATAAAAGAGCAAGTATTACACCATTAATAAATGGGTGGTTAGGACAGGAACAACATTTTTATAGAGGGGTAGATCAAGGGTGTCCATTAAGCACCTATATTATATGTATTTGGGTTAGACCCATTATCAAGATATATTCAAGAACAAGAAGTATTATAAGGATACCCCTGGAAGAACAATTACCAACAGTTGAAATATTGGCATATGCTGATGGTATAGTACTAACACTGGATGAAAGTGCAGATGAACTTACATTAAAACAGTCGCTAGGACAATATGCCACTATATCTTGATCTAAGATAAATTACAATTAAAGTATAGGAACATGCACAGGAAACAGAACAACATCTTCAATGCAGACAATGGCAGGGATTGCAATAAACAAACAAGATATAAAAGTATTAGGACTAATATTTGGGGAAGAGAACATAGCAGAAAAGAACTGGGAATCATGTTTAGAAGTAGCAAAGTATAAAGTAGGGCTATGGAAAAATAATAAAATATCCCAGCTGAAGAGGGTATTGTTATTAAAAACATTAATACTCCCTATATGTTTATATATAAGTGTGGAATATCCAGTTTCAAGTCAGATGGAAACTAGGGTATTAAGCATATTCTTTCAAGGGTTTTGGGGCAGTCGACTTAACCCAATTAAGAGAAATGTTATATATAGGAGTAAAACAAAGGGAGGATGTGGAATGATAAATCCTGTTGTCATTTTCTACTGTATATTTTTTTTCATATAATATAGTAGAAGTCTTGAAAAACAACAACAGAATGTAAGTACTAGGGGTGAAGAGGTGGTTAGATCCATATACTGTATAGAGAGGTGGCATCTGGATAGATAAAGAAAGTTAAACAGACAAATATTCTGGACTATATGATCAATATTGTAAACAAGATTAAACAATGGAATATTGCATTTCGGATGGTATTAACCAAAGATATCAAACCATACAACAAGCATGTTTCTATGAGGCACTACATATACTAGATTGTCTGGAAATGAACACACAGAAAGTTTTGAAATATTTAAACAATAAATGAATCCCTGAACAAATATGGGATGTACATTGGATAACCATTCATGGTCTCATAGGGGTACGGAACAATCATAAACATAAGCAGTTAAGATATATATTCTGTGTAAGACAAGAATGTGTACAGCAGTTAGAGACTCAGGGGCATTTATATACAGTATAACATGCCCATATACTCAAAATTACTGGAAATATTTAGCAGTGAGATGGAAAGAACCATTATTTGATAACATCAAATATGAAGAAGTAATACTGGGTTTATATAGGGAAGCCTGGAGAAAATATGACAAAAAAACATTACAATTAATTGGAACAATATGTAAATCCTACATATGGCAAACGAGGTGTGCTTGGGTACTCCAGCAAAAAGTGATGTCATTTGAAGAATTGACAAATATGATTGAATGTCGGGAGATCATACTAGAGCCATTGTAACATTTTTTTCATTTCATGAAAGTAGACTTTTGTAATCTCTCCTTCAATCATATTTGTCAATTCTTCATATGATATCACTTTTTGCTGGAGTACCCAAGCACACCTCGCTTGCCATATGTAGGATTTACATATTGTTCCAATTAATTGTAATTTTTTTTGTCATATTTTCTCCAGGCTTCCCTAGGGTCTAGTACGATCTCCCGACATCAATCTTCCTGGTTAAAAATAGCCTGTATTTTACTTCCCGTTTGTAATCTTCCTGCTGTTGATTTTATACCGACGCTGATTCTCCTGACACATTTATTTTCTAATTTCAACTGCAAGTCAGTATTATGTTCTGTTTAGTTATGTAGTCGTTACATTGTGGACATCTAAGTTTGCCCTGAGTAGCTTGTGTCCAAGTCTTTAATGGATCTGATAGCGGGAATAGTCCCCCTGATGCCTTTAGCATGGCAGAAAGACTCAGTCTCCTGTAAAAGTTGTTTTGGGAATAGCAGTCTCTGCACTGATGCTGAGTGTCTGACAGTAAAACCAACAGCTGTTCAGTTAACAGCTCATCATGCCATCAACTACCATGTCAGTCTCTGCACCAATGCCGATTCTCCTGACAGAGAAACCAACAGCTGTTCAGGGAACAGCTGATCATGTCAGCAACGAACATTACTCCGATAGGCTACTCACCTGATGTTACTAGAGCATAAAGGACAGGCCATATTACATATTGAATGTTTATAGCAAATCAAAATGGCAGAAGTGGTCTTGTCAGCTGAGGAATCAGTAGTTTGCGATATGGTGCTCTCTCAGCATGGAAATCCTTAATTGAGCATTAATGGCTACCTTTACATGAAAGAAAGAAGTCACAATGACATAGTTTATTAGTGCAGATAGGGAAGAAAATCTTTGGCATGCCACAGCTGTGCTTCAACATTACTTGTAGGTGGGCAACACCATCTGGGGTCAACCACTGACCACCACCATAGCCCCAATGCTTGTGCTGCTCAAATTGCCCCAGTGATAGCTTCACTGAAGCAAAGAGCCATAACAACACATGACAGTCTGGCATAGCTCATACAGAGTGAGACTGCTGGTTTGTGCCCTGAAGTCTGTCACAACTTTCCGCACAAGCAGTCACTGTGGCAAGTAATTAAGCATGCTAGGCAAATAAATATAGCCCCTGAACCACAAATACTGGAGGAGGTTGCAATACCTCATGAATTCACCACAGTCAATGGGCAATCTTTCCTAGCCTGAGATACTACTTGTGGCAACGAAAGAATTCTGTTATTCACCACCAAAGAAAATATGGAAAAGCTAATGAATGCAGACTATTGGATAATGGACAGAAAGTTTTGCACTGTTCCTAACCTTTTCCATCAGCTCTATTCTATTCATGCACCAGCTGGGAATGTAGAGACATTCAGAATTTTGCCACTGGTGTACACACTAATGTCTGCTAAATCCGAGGACTGTTATGTCATGATGTTTCAGGACCTTCAAGGTGTGGCAGAGAAAAGACTGAGTTCCCCAATGCAATAAACAAGGGTTGCCTTTTCCATCTAGTACAAATTGTATAGAGAAAGATTCGGGGATTTGGTCTTGCCACAAGGTATGGCTCAGATCCTGATTTTAGCTTAAAAATGCGGCAGTTAGTGGTATTAGTTTTCAACCCCCTGAGAAAATTCCCACTGTATATGAGGAAATCAAGCAAGAAATGCCTCCTGAAAGTGCTCCTATCCTAGACTGTTTTGAGGAAAATTATATTTTGGTAAGGGTCAGGTGTATAATGAGGAACAATATTGTGGTGCAAGTGGTCCCTTTATGTCTTCCTTATTTTTTGGTATATTCATTCCTAAATGCTGACTGGAACACCAGGAATGAAAAAAAAAAAGTTGAGGTTTGGAACAGATGGCTTGGGACACTAATTGGCAACTCCCATGTTGGCATCCACAGATTTGTTGAAGAGTTGCACAATGAACAAACTGTGACTGACATAACTATTGAAAAAATAAACCGAGGCCTCCCAAAATCACCAATAAAGAAGCAGTACACCAAAAGGGAGGACAAAATAATCAATGTTGTTGCTGATGTAGACACCCGAGCACCAAAAGACTTTGTTTGCAGCATCACACACAACATGGTGCTGTAACTTGTTTTTTTTTTTGGGGGGGGGGGTATGATTTTAAACATTAAAAATAAATCTTTGTTTTGTCTGGATATACTACGGGGAACTGTCACTCATGGATTGCCTCTGATAATGGATTTAATTCTGCCCAGCACCTGTTTACTATAGGAATTTACCAAAGGAATTTTAACCTCTGACTGATGTCTGATTATGGATTATACATAAAAGAATATGGAGAAACGTAGCATGGATAAGTCAATGAATAAGAAAGAACAAGTGAAAGAGTGGATGGGGATATTGTACTGTATATACTGTTTATTTTTGTACATTGTTTGTAAATATTGATGGATGTGTTTGTATATCATGGAAATTGTTATGTATCAAATAAATATTCCCCTACTCTGAGGTAGGGGGCATTTCTGTCTGTTCGGGATGGTGACCACTAGTGCCAGAGCAGTGAAGGAGGAGGAGGTAGCAGGAGGGGTGGCCTCTACTCCTGCTTTGAACCTGCAAAAGGCTGAAACAGTGAAAGCATGTAGTAATGCAGAATCGACTCCAGAGCAGCATAAGGAAGAAAGGAACTCACCTATCCAGTCAACGACAACTCGAGACATGGAGGAAGATTTGTTCCTAGAGTTAGAGGAGAAATGCACCTGCTCACTGAAATTGTTACCTGGCAGGAACAGCTCTTGCAGGGCAAGTAGAATGCTTCAATGGCTGTCAACAAGGTGGAGGGTCACAGGCAAAGTGCGACACAGGAGGAAGACATTTCGGGTAGGACAATGGCATGGCCTGATGTACCACTGCCTCAGGAGGATGCAGCAGTACAGCAAGATGCTGTGGAGGTAGGTTAACATGACTGACAAATGCTTTTGACAAATTCCATAGAAGTTTCTTTTGGGAGCAAGGGGGAGAATAGTAAGGAGATTACCACTCCCTCAGAAGATGTTGTGCCCACCGGAGATACAGGTACTGACATTCCTACCATTATTTCTGTGCCACAAGTTGGGGAAAATACTACAGCAGGGATTGAGGGGATCAACACACAGACACTTGCACATAATATGGGGAGGCACTTGGATCACTCCTTCAGGTGGACTCAACCCCAGTTATAATTTCAAAAGGGACATTTGGAAGAAACCCCTCTGACAAATTGGATTTGGGAGGGGAGGATTTTTGTACAGCAGACACTGAAACTTTGATGCAGGCCTCTTTTGATATCAATGTCTTGGCCTCTGGGCTCATGATTGCTGAAGCCCTTGAACAGCTAGGGTGGGTGAAAGGACCAGAACAATAGCCTTGGCACTCCCAAGGATTGGTACCAGCAAGCAGGCTGGGAACTCTGGTAAAATCAGGCTTAGATTCAGCAGGCAGCAGCCCCATGCACATTCCTTCTACTTTGGAACTTACTCAGAATCATAGTTTTGCTCCTACTTTTGGCAGTGAAGAGAGAACCACAGGGGGTAGCTCCACCGCCCAGTGGTCCTCCTCCACCTGTTACAGACCCAGCTTTATCAGGCCAGTCTTCCACAAACCAAGAATGGCAAGGTGCCCACTCTGGGACTGAGCACAAACTGTCCACCAGTGGACCCAGGTCTTCTTCTGCAAGTATGAGCTCTCCACCACCAAGTACATGCACTTGTTTATTCCATGTCCCCCCCCCCCCAAGCCAGCTAAACTTAGGAACGCAGTTCAGATCAAACATAGGAGGGTTTGGAGGCTTTTTCTGGTCAGATTTATGTGGTGCGACATTTGATTAAGACTAGCCAGCAGTTTCAGGTGAGCAAAGTATATGCCTTGTTTCATATGGCAGGGGACCCAGTCTTTGACATGAGCTTTAAAACAACAAGTGGTTTGCAGAACTTTTGGCTCAGGTATCAACAGATCAGATATACCCCACGTTGGTCTCCATTTAAATGATTTCCTTTGACTAAATCTGCGTTCAAGGTGATTACATTGTTCAAAAATGAGGGGGTCTACATAAGTGACATTCTAAACTGGTTGTGATAAATATTTACAGTATTGGGGAATCCAGACCCAGTCATGGATGCCAAGCAGTTCTGGATGGGGGGGTGGGGGGCTGGAGAATTCAAGTTTTGCATTCCCCAAGTAAATGGGATGATACAACATCTCTGCAGCTGCTTCTATTTGGGCTGAAGTTGGGGCTTTGTGTTCTATACAGGACTGTCAACATCCTGCTTCCAGTGTAGTGCTTGTACCCACCCGAGTAATGCTTGCAATCATATGAAATGCTCTCAGTGTGAGGGGATAGGGCATGTGAGTGCTGGATGCCCCAATCCAGGTTGCTGTAACATGTGTAATGAAATGAGGCATTCACTTCAGAACTGCTCATGGGCTGCACACAATCAGCCTGACACTTTTAGAGTTGAACAGGAAGAAGCAGTTTCTAAAGCACAAGAATGTCTTGCTGATCTTTCCTTGATCTCTGTGCCACACTTCCCAGAGCTAGTGAACACTGTCCAGCCTAATCAAGAGAAATCCATGGAGGGTCAGTTGACCCCCTTCTTGGAAAAGACAGCCTCTGAGACAGCCTTTACTTCAGATTCTGAGGACAGAGGCAGGACCCAGGACATGCAGGAGGTATGATAAGGAACCACACCCATGGGACAGACAGAATCTATGTGTCAGGATCCTATAGAGACACAACAAAAGGAGGGAGCTAATGAGCCCATGACAAGCTCGGACCCTACCATGCAGGTCATGCCCCCCTCCACCCCCAGAAAAATGGGAAAAACAACTTCCCAGGAGAAGTGCTAGACATAAGAACCCATCGAATCCTCCTCCATGCAAAACAGAGCAAAGAGATGTAATTCCAGTAGAAAATAAGTTTGCAGTTTTGGCCAAACAAAAGTTGGGGAAGGGGATACAGATGAAGATTCTGATACTTCCTCCATTATGTCCTCACAACCTGAAATCACCACAGATGTGGACTTGGTATCTACGGATTCCAAAAGAGCGAGAAGGAAAAAAGTAAATATAGAGAAAGCATCCAAATCTGACCCTTGACAGTCAATCATCAGAATTCCAGGCTTCTTCCTCATTAACGTTTGCCTAACTTAATGCATATAGTATTAAGAATATCAAACGGAGGCACACTACTGTTGCTCTTATGTGGGGCTTTATCATGCATGTCCTGTTTTTGCAGGACACCCATTTACATAGTTACCAGAGATAGCATAAGCTTCCATGGAATGATTTGGGAGTCTATCATTTTGGACTTCAGAGGTAGACCCCTTGGTATTTATTCAATGCTCCAGAGTTTACAATTAGTAGGTTAATAGATTTGGTTCTGGGGCAAACCTTATTATAGGATGTTTATTATTCTTATCAATAATTCTGGTTAATAAACATTTATGCTCCCCAAACAAAGATGCTACAGGTTGAACTTTTTAAACTATTACAGCCTTATTTGTTTACCACCAAAATAATAGTATTTGGTGGAGATTTTATCTGCACACTGTGCTTACAGGATAAGACAGGGAAGATCCCAAAATTATATAGTGATTCAAATTTCCTTAACACCATGGTGTCTCAAGCTCGGTTAAAGGATGGGGCCTAAGGTGGCACACAGCCCCAAGACCATACTTTTAATAAGGGGATTCTGTCCTCTAGGATAGATTTTTTCTTACTTTCACAATGGGTTTCATTATTGGAATATAAAGTAACTCCCGTGGAAACTTCTGACCATGGGGTAATCACAATATGACTTGGAGCTGCATTTAATAACCCACATACTCACCATATGTGGAGACTAAATATTTCTGTGTTAGGAGAACAATATGTTTGGATAGCCTTGCAGGAACTTCTGGAAGCCAGGAAATCAGTGTATGAACTATATGATACTGTTATACAATGATGGGTGGACATGAAATATGATTTGAAACTTTTTTTAAATAATGGGCCAAACATTAACACACAACATGCTACGTTCATTATTTGAACTAAAGGAAACAGTTACAAGTTTTGATTTCACAGACATATGAAATGGGGTAAAATTATATAGACAAAACTGCTAATATTAAGAAGGAGATGGGTGCTGTTCAGTATGACAGAGCTGCTTCCCTGTTGGCTGAACAAAAAATATGGGACACACTGGAATGAAAGTCATGTTAACCCATATGATTGTTGCAAAGACATAATTGACACTAAATATATAGCCCAGATAAAACATCCAGATGGCTCTATGACAACACATAATTTGGAAATGTCACATTTTGTGCAGGACCATGCAACTCATTTATTTGGGTCTACTGAGGATGTCCTGGCTTCTATATCAAGGTTTCTTCAGGATCTCCAGATCAAGAGTTAGCTCAAGCAACTAGAGAACACTTGGTAGCCCCGATTACATTGGGGGAAGTTTGAGCATTATAGCCTCTTGTAAAGGAAGAACAGCACTGGAACCTGGTGGTTTGCCCATGGAACTATACAAAAAGATTGTAGATATTACTGCAGAATATCTAGCACTACTGTTTAATGAGATTATACAGGGACATAGAGTGATTCCACAGGAAATGTCAGAAAGTTTTTAAATCTTTCTGCATAAAAAGTGGATAAGGCAGATCTTGGTAACTGCAGGCCTATTAGCCTACTAAATGTGGATTGGAAAATTTTGAGAAAATGCTTAGCACGAGATTATCAGATGCAGCTCAAATTTTGATTACCCATATGCAAACCTGTGCTGTGCTGAACAGTACAGCACAAAACAGTATGTTTCTTCTTAGGGAAATTTGTGACGGTTCAGAGAGTAAGGGATACTGTATGTCATCAGTTTGGATCAGGCACAAGCTTTTGATACAGTCATACGTGACTTTTTGTTTAAGGTGTTGGAAATTTATGATTTACCACCTCACTTTATAGCTTGGAAACGCCGACTATATGTGAATGCCACCGCTTGTCCGGTGGTTAATGGCCTGCTGGGGTCTTTAGTAAAAATCTGTAGGGGAGTAGGTCGAAGTGCCCTCTTAGTACTTTAATATACGTCTTTAGTACTGAGCCATTAATTTGGAAAATAGAGCAACATCCAGGTATTATGCACATAAGTGGGACCCAAGGAATGATTTTCCCTTGTGTCATGGCTTATGCTGATGACATTTGTCTTATGATTGCTGTTGATATTTCAGGGAATAGGGCTTTGTCTGTTGTATTGGATTTTGTGCAGGTTTCATGTTCTACCCCAAATAAGGATAAAAGTAAAGGGATGGGATTATATGGTACGGGGGGGGTCCAGTAAGAGAGATTGTTGGGGTAAAAATCATCCCAGGCCCAATACGAGTATTGGGCATTATGTTTGGGGCAGCAAATCCTGCTATCCAGAATTGGACAGAGGTGCTACAAACAGCAGAAGTTAAAGTAAAACAATGGAAAACATAGCCCGTAATGAAACTCAAATGGATTTTTTTATTACGAACTTTTATAGTTCCACTTTTACTGTGTGTAAGTTATGTTTTCCTCTTTCTGTGCAATTAGAAACTAAGGTACACAGTATTTTTTTTAGGTTATTATGGGGTAGCAGGTTGAATACTGTAAAGAGGGTGGTCAGCTATAGGCCTATAAAACAAGCGGAGTTAAACATGATCAAATCCAATCGTGTTCTTTTTTCTATTTACATACATGTCAACTTTTTACCAATCATACAAGGTCATGAGAAGGTTTGGGCCCTGGTATATCAAAATAGGTGTCAATACTTTTTTTCTAAAGTGGAATTCAGGGACATGGGGGGATTTCATAATATTCCACCCAGAACTGTAGATGATTTAATTTCCCATTTAAAAACATTTAAAATATGGACTATTACTATTACAGATATTCTTCATAAAATGTGTAAAAATGCATATAGTCAAGTATTGCATACACGATTTATTACAGATCCAGGTTTTCAACACCCTCCACATGTGGAAGAAACATGTCTTCCAAGCCTACTTATAGAACCTCACATTCCTTCCCAAAATCTGGGACACTTTCTGGTTATGTTGCCATGGGAGACTGGATGTTCAGGGTAACCACTATCATAAAGTGGTGCAGAATTATATTGTTTGAGAGACAACTGTGTGAACCTTGTGGAAACCATGAAACACTTATTTTTTGTATGTCCTTGGTCTCTGTTGGCAAAACAAAGGAAACTTCCTATACTTCCTTTTATGACTTATGATATTTTGGTTTATGGTGTGATAAGGGAGGGGTGGACTAATATCCATCCAGAAACTTTGTGGGTTATTTTGGCATGCATTAAGTGGGGGATTTGGCAAGTCCGGTGCCACTATATAATGTAACAAAAGTATATTCCTTTGGAAGGTTTGGTGGTACTTATAGATAAAGAGATTACTATTTTGTTTAGTAAGGAACAAAAAGGGTTGCCCCGCAATGTTTTAGACACTTGTTGGAGACATTGCCCTTGGCTCCCCCAATAAAAAACTTTGAAAAAGAAATATAGGTAGAGGGATTTGGTGGATGGTCCATAGTCACTAGCTTTAGAGTGTATGTTGGGTGGGTGGATTGTCATGTACACTTTAGGGTGGATTATCACTAGCTTTTGGTGTTTTCACTTTAGCAAGGCTTGAATGTGTAGATTTTTTTTCTAGAGCATTGTGTGGAATTTTTATTTCTGTATCCTTGTTTGCTTTCCTGTCTTAAATGAAAATTGCCCTACTCTTGCAGTAGGGAGAGAGTCTGTTCATTTCAGCAAGATGGCAGACTGGGATTTTGCCTATGCTACCACCTCAGGTATGGA
Organism: Neoceratodus forsteri; assembly: GCA_016271365.2. Taxonomy (NCBI): domain Eukaryota; kingdom Metazoa; phylum Chordata; order Ceratodontiformes; family Ceratodontidae; genus Neoceratodus; species Neoceratodus forsteri. The sequence continues at coordinate 740,497,093 of CM028133.1, read as the reverse complement.
AAGGAGATCCTCCCTCTCCATACCTGCAACCTCAGAGGCTACTACACCAGATAACCTGTGTATTTTCAATAATCTGACACCAGCCACAAAAACCTGCTTACCTGCCTCTACGGAGTTTTCTGGTTTGGATCCTGTGCCCATCTCTGTCATGCAGCTTCAAGCTGCTGAAGACCATCTGAACCATGCTCTCATGCAGAAGAAGCTGCACATTCTGGCACTTTTGGAGAAAGAGAAAGAATGTTTTCAGCTTGAAAAAGAAAAATTGCATGCCACAGTGATCACCACCATTGCACTTCCTCCTGAGCCCTTTCTGACAGTTCTACCCTACAATAAACAAGTGAAGATGCACTTGCATCAAAGGCTTTGCTGTGGCCCCCATGCCAAATGCAATCAGTGGCTTCACTTCTTCCACAAGCTGCTTCACAGAATTTTGCACCAGGTGAGCCTTTTACCACAGTTGTATTTTCTGCTTCCCAACAACCCCGTACTGTATCCTTGCCTGCCTCTCAAATTGTTACTGAAGTGTCTAACATTACTGGCCTGCCTGTACCAAAAAAAGCCTTTCTGACCCCTACTTTGACATTTGTTGCACCTCCTTTCCTTTACTCCAAGCCCTTGCAATGTTCAACTTTGGGCATCAAAAGAGGGTCCTGCAAACCTTACACTTCTGATTAACATCCCATGGACAGAAACAAGAAAACAGTTTTACATAAGGCAGGCTGGAGAAAAACCGAAGATGGCTGCTGGTTCCCTGTTTGTTCAGAATCACAGTCAGTTACTTCTCTGCTGGCTGCCTCACGTTCAGTTTCATCCCCATGGCTGTCTGATCCTCCCTCAGTTATTTCAGCACCTATTGATTTTTGCACTGCACCTCTGAAGCACTCGATTATTCCTTCCCCCCCACCAAACTCTTCCTCCATTGCCTGCCATACCAGTCCTTGCTACTGACACTGACAACTCTTCCAGCCTTATTGCGGATTTTTCCTCTCCTTATTCAGTGTATTATCTGCAAACTGCTGACATGGCTACTGACTTTCCTCCACTACTTCCTGACCCACATAAGGATTCTAGCAGTCCATCTGCTCATCCTGAATCCTGGGCAGATAGGGTGGACAGTGAGTTACTGCTCCCATAATCAGAACCTCCAGCATCCACTTTTGCCTCCTCTACTACTCAATGGCATTCCTTCTGCAAATCAACTCCAAACACTGTTACTTAAGCCCTTGCCCAGCATCAGAATGCAGTTTGTTTGCTATATCTTGGTAGGACAGAGCTGCCCCCTGATTGAACATATTTGGGAAAAACATTGTTGAAGGATTCAGTGCACTTCACCCCAAGTGAAATATTCACTCTGTTTCACTCTACTGTACATCCTTACTTTCATGTTAGTTTCAAGTCAGACACTTATCTGGATGGTTTCTGACATCAACATGGCCATCTTAAAAATACCCCTTTATGGAACAACTTTGAGGTTATTCCTTTCACAAAGCATGTGCAACACACTGTTACCATTCTTTTGAAGCATGAGGGTGTCAACATTTTCGATGTCAAATATTGTTGAAACATGGCCCCTCTGGCTTACAGCATGTATTTAGTATTATCTATCTTGATAGAAATAGGGTGCACTGTTTCTATCCTGGGCAGCCCAAGACCTGCTTCAAATGTGGATACGACTAACACCTCAATACTGGTTGTGACAAATTCCATTGCACCCTCTGCCTGAGCTTTGGTCATGTCAATGCACACTGTACCAACTGGCTTCCATGCAATCTATGTGATGAAGAGGGTCACTCATACCACTCCTGCCAATGGGCATCCCACAATAGAGGATAGGCCCCATCCAGCCCAACAACTTGCACATGCTGATGAGGGCTCAACCAATTCATCTTGTACGCCATCTCTCCTGCAGTCATCTGTCCCTACACCCCCTTCTACTCAGACTTCTCCTATGAACACTGACTTAATCATGCAGTCTACTGAAACCGAGAGCATCCTAGATGCACCAGCTGACCCTTCAGTTGAACACAACTTGACATGAACTCCATGCTTTCTCCAGACCACAATATGATGACCAGGAAAAGATCCCTCTGCCTGACTATTGCAGCCTCCTCCCAGCCTTCAGTTTCTCTGAAAAATAAATATACTGTGCTAGACCATGACTGACTGGATTTTGAAGAAAGCATGGAGTCAGACTTTCCTAATTTGAAGTCCGCCTCCTTTCAACCAGTGGAGGATGACATGGATACCCCAGCCTCTGACCTGCTTCAAACACAACAATGGAACAAATCAAAAAGGGGTTCCAAGTCTTCCTCCAAAATGAGAGCCATGACATAAGCATGGACCACCTTCCACTGATACCTCATGGCACTCACCGTATCTCTTGTGACTCTCAAAGTGAATGGCATCATAAATTCCTTCAAGCAGAGATTTCTCTTTACCACTCTGCAACAGTAAACTTATGATGTCTATTTTCTGCAGGACACAAAATTTTCCACTATATCTGACATTTATCGGGCACAAAAATCTTGGCTGTGGGGCCCCTCCTATTGGTCTCTAGGACTGGAATGATGTGATGGCATTGGTATTCTGTTTTAGGGGGTTAACATACAAGTGCACAAACTGGTTGACATTGAATCTGGCAGAGCCCTCCTCTTGGATGAAATAATACAATTTGAATAGTTTGCTTTCTCACAGTTTATTCTCCTCAGATGAAAAGAGAGAGGATAGACTTGTTTAAAAGACTTCAACCCTATCTGTATTCTACCGTATATCTCTTCCTGGGAGGGGATTTCAGTTTTAGTCTCTTCACTTCAAATTGGGGTGTGAAAACCAACAAACTGTACTGTGACACAAGCTTTCTGAATCACATGCTTAAAGATGCAACCTTATGAGATACCTATAGAACTCTGTATGGGACTGGTGGTTTTTCCTGTTATAGAAATTCATTGGCAACCAGCGTTGATTACATCTTTACTGCATCCCATATTGTTACCTGTTCCATGACCCTGACCCCATTTGAAACTTCTGACCATTTATTACTGGTGGGACTACAGTCTACAATCCTTTATGATCCAGGCACCATACGTTTGATTTTCATTACAATTACATTTTTCTTATTGCAGTCCAGATGTGCACTAATCCTCCAATAAAAAGACATTTCCCACAGATCTTAGTCCTCAGAGGTGAGTGTGCAACCTGCTGAGCCCCTGGCACTAGAACACACATACAATTGCATGCAACATTTACTCTGCCTATATCAATGAAGTTGCACCAAGAGAAAATGCACAGACAAGATGGGATCATCTATGGAGGGAGCACACATGCCATTCATGAATGCCACAGGGTGTTCTGTCTGTATAGAGTGGAAAACCCAAAGGCTCATTCAAAACTCCACACCTACAGAAGGATATTTTTGATAGTCCCTTACTTACCCGATGCTTGTAATATATGTACTGTTCTTGTAGATCAGACACAGAGGCCAGTCAGTACTGCAAAATTAAAAATAACTTCATAAATTTGAACAGGGAAGTGTAGGGGAGGTAGGGGTGTAATAAGTGAGTCACTTGGCAAGGGCATCTGGTGACTGCAAACCATTAATGAACCTAAGACTGGAGTTAGCAGGGCACTTGGTGCCAGGATTAGGAAGGTGCCTTTGGGGTTTCTAACAAAGGGATTGAACAACCTATGCCAGAAAAAGAACAACAAAATAAGACTTTATTTGCATTATGTAAGCATGATACACTAGTAATTGGTAATGTTTCATATGGGTATGATAGCACCCCTATAGTTAGGGTTGAGTAGCCTGTTTAATATTAAACCCCTAAATTTGCACATTAATATCTTTGGATCTGTTTGATGAAATGATCTGAAATTTTGTATGTGCTGTCCAGGAGGCAGGGTCTTGATCTGTGTACATTTGTGTGACTGCAGCCTGTGTGGTTTCTGAGATCCGCATCTGTCATTTTTTGTAAAAATTTAAAATTTTTCCTATATTTTACGTTTTTTTTTTTTTTTGCTGTCCCATACAGCCTGCATGGAATAGAATTTTTTCTCCAGACTTGCAGAGAACAATAGTCATGTCCCAAGGACGTGCATTTGACAGGCCTGGTGAAAAAATATTAATGGGTTCCCAAGTTATAAGGCTTTACAATTTAGAGTTTTCTGACCTGCACATGCGCAGTAGGATTTTTCAGATAATGTTGCTATGCAAAAGTAAAAATCTGATGCCACAAATGCTGGTTTTTGCTTTTCTGCCACTAAATTGGCAGGGCACCAAACATTTGTTGTACCATGCCAGTCACCATCTTGTTGATCTTTTCCATGAATCAACAAACATTGAAAATACATAAAAATACTGGGATTTAAAAAACAAGCAGACATCAGAACCTAGCTAAACAGGACCCTTTTAACTACATTCTGATGTTTGTTTTTTTTACTTTGTGGCCACAAATACCTTTCCTTGAAACCCAAAATCCCAGGTGCCCACATAGCGAGAGGAGTATATCCCCTCATTCTCTATATGAGTACAATGGGAATTACTTCACTTCTGTAGCCACAGCTGAACTCATGCTTCCAGCTGCAGTTTGAGCTGTGATCCTCCCTTTTTCCTGGCATCTAGTGGCACCCAGACCCACCAATAGCTAGGGTTTTACATCAGTATCTCCTTCCTGAAACCTGATCATCCACACAGCTAAGGAAACAACAACATTTGCTTTGACTGAAGCCAGAGCCACCTTCCCCCCATGTACTGTGATCTGCTGAGCATCAAGAACAGTTGTTTATTATCTGTTTTGTTACCAAAAAGTATTTCAGTAATCTAAAGCAGCAACATCCCTCTGCCCCATGAAGGATGAGCTGTACATATGAACCTGTAGCAGCAGTCGAATTGAAGGAGGTCAGATGGTCAGATTAGCTCATATAGAAACTGGTGCACACTGATGCAGTTTGCATTACCAATGGGTCTCTTAAGCAAACATTTTACACTACAAAGGCAGTTTCTATAATGAAGCCACTGATTACTTTACAGAAATGTCCTTTCCTTGTTTCCTGTTAAGAATAAACACTACATTTATCAGGCAGTGCTAATTATTAATCAGTCTAAATAGGAAGAAGATTGTATATCATTTTAAACATTATAGGGTAGACCTCTGGGGCACAGTTCCCCAAGCAACATTTACCAAGTGGCTTTCCTGACTCCTCACTGCAGCAGCTATATCAATGACATGATCATTCATTAAAACTCTCTTAAACGGTAACAGATTTGGCTCCGAGCCCCACCGAGTATATCTACTGGATACATGATGACCAAAGTGTTTGAGAGAAAGAGTATCCATGCATCTGAAAACTTCTACAATGATGGTGGTAGGTAGCCTTTGCAGTGTTAACCTAGGTCATGAATTAAGCTCCAGAGGTAGACAGTCAAAAGTCTGATCCAGCCTTTGGCCCTTACAAATGACCATTAATACTAGTAATATATTATTTTAGTGAGTGAGGCAATGGAAACCATACTGTATTTATTACCTGCAAGTTTTAGTGGCAGTGCAGCCCAACGTTTACACTTGCTAGGGACCCCTACCACCAGCAAAACAGCTACTAATCTTGAGTGATTCTCTTCCTAGTGTTCTAGCTGCCCAATGGGAAGATGCAGGACCACAATGAAAATAAGATTTTTGGTGTTAGGAGTATTACTGGGTAAATAAGTTACGCAATAAAAAACTTTGTGAAAATATGCATATGTAAAATACATAACATTGCAATAATGCAATGTGCATTATTTTTCATTAATAAAATAATGCTACTTAGTTTTCTGACACAAAAAATACAGTATTTTTCTATAGTGCCTTTCTTTTAGTTATGTCAGCTTTACGATTAGTGTTGTGCGAAATTAGCACATTTCGTTACTTGGACTATTTCATGAAATTCATGTATTTCACAAAATATTTTGCAGTAGCAAAATGCTAAATTTCATGATCCATGGGCAAAGGTTTGCCCATGAAATGGTAAAATCCACTGCTTGTGGGTGAAATGTCATAATTTTAAGTATCAATTAAATTATCCATGGTGGCTAGTGGCCCCACCCCCGGTGGATCACTGGCCCAAATTGAAGAAAGCCCCCCTGCCAGTATTTACCTTCATTATTTCCACATACACCAATCTGTAAAAAAAACAAAAATTCAATCTCCACTCCCTGGTGTCTAGTGGACCCCCCCACCCTGTCATCAGATAGTGCCCACCCCTGCTCTGCCTCCAGGACACAGGCCATCGACACAGCCCTCCACTCACCTCCATGACCGGCAGCCTGACTGAGTGTTTCAATGAATGAGCATGTGCTTACATGTGTTCATTCACTGCAGCTTTCAGTCAGGCTGCCAGCCATGGAGTTAAGTGCAGGCTGTGCCTGTGGCCCAGTAGGAGTACTGAGGGGGGAACAGGGTGGCCACTATATGATGACAGGTTAGGTGGTCCACTAGACACCAGAGAATAGGGACTGGAATTTTTTTTTTTTTTACAGATTGGTGGATGGGGAAATAATGAGGTTAAGTCTCAGTGAGGGGGGCATTCTTCAATTTGGGATGGTGACCAGCCAAGGGGGGGACCACTAGACACCAGGGAGAGTCTTTATCTTAAGTTTGGGGTGGTGATCAGCCAGGGGGAGGGACACTAGACACCAAGGATATACAAATAAAGTTGGAATCTCTAAGCTCTACAATGTATATTGTTGCAGCAGCTCAAAGAAAGAATGCAAAACCTTTGTCATCTGCTGTTTGGGACTATATCAATAAAAGTATCACTATAGGTATTTATGGTCCAAAATATATTCATCCTTCCTTTACAGCTGTTTGTGCAATATTTGGTCACAGCCATACTCCACAAAAGCTTACAGTCTCTAACCTTAAGAAAGGAAGAAAAACATTGCCACCAGTTGTGTTTCAGCTTTGGGGAATGCATCAATTTCTGTTTGAAAAGTCACAAGAATTAAATGTTTATGTACTCTCCAATGGCTCAAAATTTGAGGAAGAGACTGTCAACTAATGATGCCCATTTGCGGGCATAATTGCAGACGAAATTTTGCAGTTTCGAGAAACTGACAATTTTGCAGCAATTTCAAAGGCAAAATTTTGTTTCACAACATCTCTATTTATGACTAACAAGGACTGCTCCGATATGTGATGGGCTCACAGTGACACACCTTTCTGACATCACCCAGAAAGCTTGTGGCTAAGCCTTTACCTAGTACAGTCTCAACAAAGAATAGAAACAAACTAGCAGGAAATGGAGTCTTTATGTACTGTTATCCCATCATAAGCTTTTTCTAAAGCGTTTTTCCAGTGTCAAGGAAGACTCTTCAAATATAAAATTTGACCACAACTAAGCTTGTAAGTAAGTTGGACTGCAGGAGGCTCCCCCATCGACTTTTTTATTCTTGCTCCCTATAAGTATTCCAAGCATTAAATGTCCTTACAAAATTAAGCCTGTCATGGTATGCTACTAATGATCTTTCAGATATCAGCCCCACTCACATTTTGCAATGTTCTAAAGTTCTTGCCACATGTTGTTTATTACTGAGGACATTTGCATGTAGGGTTACCACCTGTCCTGATTTTGGCAGGACAGTTCTGATTTGGGCAGCTGTATCTGATAAAAATCATGACAAATGGTACATGTCCTGATCTTATAGTAGAAAACTATTTTCTTACTTTCCTCAAAATGCTGCAGAAAACTATATTACCTTAACTAAACTAACATAAAATAAGAAACAACATAAACAACTAAAAAACTAGAACACAGTTTTAATTCTGATTAGAGGAAACAAGTCTGCTGCATTAGCCGAATGACATTGTCTTATGAAAAATCATGTTTCAGTAAGAAATGTCCCACTTTGGACTCCTTAAAAGGTGATAACCCTATGTCTAGTGGCACCCCCCACACACCAATCGCTTCCCCCATTTGCAACTTTTATATTCGCTGGGCTCTAGAGGCAACTGCCAGCCTTTCATTGCAGCCAAATCTGAAACCAAATTTGAAATAAACAAAATTGTCCCTCAATGTTTTTTTAAACTGCAAAAAAAAAAAGATTGTCCCTCACCAATCGGCCCTCCATCCCCACCTACCACTCAGCACCCACCACCCCTCATCCCCCAGTACACCCCCACACACCCTCACTCACCTGAACAAGTACCATGTCCAAGATCCACTCTCCAATAAAAGACACGCCTTGCTGCTGGGACCAGCGACTGCAATATGAACAACTGAGGTAAATGCGGTTCAATGTATTTCAAAGGGAGTTTTAACTCTGGTGCATAACCTTGCCATTTTTTAAGCAAGCAAGCACAACTTTATTTATATAGTGCCTTTCAAGGCTCTGTACACAGTATAAACCACAGATATAATAAAAACAAACAATAATATAAATTATTTAGGAACAGTCTGGGAATGCCAATGAAAATAAATATGTTTTTAACATGGCTTTAAAACTACTGATGGTCAGGCTTTCTCTTAACTGATGAAGTACAGAATTCCACAGGGTTGATGCTGCAAATGAAAAAGCACGACCTCCAGAGGTTTTTAAGTGAACCCTGGGAATCTCTAGCAATCCCTCATTGGCAAATCGGAGAGGATGACTGGGGGAATAGAGAGTCAGGAGATCTTTCAGGTAGTCGGGTACCTGTTGATGCAGGGCTTTAAATGAAAGCAAGCCTATCTTATAGGTGATCCACCACTGAACCAGCAGCCAGCACAGTCCACACAGCACAGGCATAATGTGACTGGCCCTAGAAGTACCAGTCAACAGCCTGGCGTGCACTAGCTGCAAGCAGTGGACATCAACCCAAGACAGCCCTAGGTAGAGGGCATTGCAGTAGTCAAGACAGGTGGTGATGAAGGCATGGACCAATGTTGGAAGGTCACCAGGAGGAACCACGTATTTCACCCGGACGATATTCCTCAAAAGGTAAAATGAGGATTTACCCATGGCTGACACCTGGAATTTCAGGGTCTAATTGTCAGCCAAAATAACTCCCAGGTTCTGCTCCCAATCACAGGTAGTAAGCTGAACATAGTCAAACCATAGTCCCAACGTGTGCCCAGCCACCAAACCACCCCTGGCCGACCCGGGTCCACAACCAATACTTCAGTCTTATCCAGATTCAACCTCAGCCAACTAGGGCTCATCCAGTCTTTAATCTCAGAGAAGCAGCTGTTTAGCACTGAAATCGCATCAACCTGGCTGGGCACAAAGGACATATACAGCTGAGTATCATCCATATAGCAGTAAAAACTCAAGCAGTATCGCCTAATGATATCTCCCAACGGCAGCATATACACTGCAAACAGCACGGTTGCTAACATGGAGCCCTGTGGTATCCCACAAGACAGGGGAAGGGCATCAGAGGAATAAATTCCAGTGACCACCCTCTGAGACCTGCCCGTGAGGAATGATCGAAACCATTCAAGGATTGTACCCAACCATCCACAAGGAAACTGCAGGGACTCCAAAAGCACACCATGGTACACAGTGTCAAAAGCTGCTGAGAGATTGAGAAGGACCAAGATGGTATGAGCCTTTTGATCTCTTGCCATTAGGAGATTATTTAATACCCTGACAAGGGTGGTCTCCATGCTATGCCTCTCCCTAAACCCAGACTGAAGAGCTTCATAGACTTTGTGAGCTACAAGATGATTGTCCAGTTGTAACGCAACCACCTTCTCAGTAACCTTACCCACAAAGGGCAGGTTACAGACAGGTTGGTAGTTAGCTGGACAGTCAGGATCCAAGGAGAGCTTTTTAAGGAATCATCGAATGACCTCCTCCTTTAGGGGATCTGGAAAGAACCCCTTGCCCAAGGATCTCCAGACAATTTCAGCTAGGATTGGGCAGATAACATCTACACACCCCACTAAAAGGGGGATAGGGCCAGTATCCAAACTACAACAGGCTGGGTGTGGAGTCTGGACAATCTTCACAATGTCCATGAATTTTGGCCTGCTGAAATCCTTCCATACAAACCAGAAGCTCACCACCTCCTAAAAGCCTCCACTACCCCTCATAGAGAGAGCCAGGCCAATTCCAGACCTGATGCTGGCAACCTTATCTGTGTAGAAATGAGCTAGCTCATCACATTTAACTTGCGAAAAGACTCTTCTGGACTAGAGACAGATTGGATTGTACAATCTGTTGACAGTTCAGAAAAGCTGAGCCAGTCGGTTCTGTGCAGCAGAAATCTCACTGGACTGGAACTTTGCCTTCTTACGGGTGATTTCTGATCAATAGTCCGTAAAATGTTCCATCAATCTAAGCCTGTCAGCATCCAGGCCAGACTTCCGCCATGCTTTCTCTAACCTTTGACCAACTCACCTCAGATCCTTCAAGGACCCATCATACCAAGGGGAACTTGGGCGAAGAGTAAATGGTTGAACATGAACAGGAGCAATCAAGTCCAGGGCATCTCCCACTGCCTTATTATATTCTAGTATGAGGTTCTCTGGACGCATGCTTTCACCCAGCAATCCTGATAGGTCCAGCACTTCCAAGAGACCCTCTAGGGTAGTTCCTCTTAAACGGTGGTACCAGACCATCTCCGAAGAGGTAGGTCATTTGGGAGGGGGCCCAAAACTGAACCCTATGGTGTGATGGTCAGACCAACCAACTGGCTCAACTCCCAAGTCCTAGACCTCCATCCCCAGAAGGAACAACAGATCAAACGAGTAACCTCCTATATGGGTAGAGGAGGTAGTTACCTGTGCAAGGCCCAGCATTGTCATTAGCTGGAGGAGATTTTGACCAAACTGCAAGAGTTCATCATCGACCCAGGCATTGAAGTCCCCCAGAATTATCCATCTGGGATACTCCAGTACCATGTCAATGATGAATTCTGCTATCTCCTGAAGGAAAACACCCTCATCACCTGGTGGATGGTAGATGAGGAGTATCCTGCAACCTGCAGCCTCTCCCATGATACACTCAAAGGATCTGGTAGTCCCCACTGGAACCTCCACAAGGCCCAGTTCAGTCTTAAAAAAGATGGCTACACCCCCCCACTCCTTCGATCCAACCTCGGGCGGTGGGTCACTGAGAACCCAGCTGGAACTACAGAAGCCAATACTGGGCCTGCATTTTCATCCACCGAGGTCTCGGTGATACATGCCAGATCCAACATTTAAACATGATCAGCTATAATGGCTATCTTATTTTTGATGGATCTGGCATTGCAGAACACAGCCCGGGTTGGATGGGATGCTGAGGAAGACCTCGACTCCTGTCCAGCAACAAATTCTGGGCCCTTGGGTATGGAAACAAGACAGGTATTACCCCTGTCCTGACACCATTTCACCCCAGAGTGTCTTCTGGTCCCCACTACCCGAATTCACCCCCTTTACATTTCCCCACCAGACCCAGTTCTCCCCCTTCTCCTACACCTCCTGGCAATCCCTAAGGATTGACAATGTTTGTAGGTTTCAACTGGTAGGGAGGGGCAGTCAAAAGGGCATAATTCCCTGAGTCTGGTGGGGGAATACTGCCTGACTGTCATTTGGCCCCCCCCAGCACATTACTAACTAACACCAAATTAACTTAAACCACCACCCAACCAAATAAACTATGAATCACAAAAATAATATCTAACAAAATAATATAAATATTGCACAAACTTCATAAACACAGGTCAAAGAAGAGACAAATCAGTCACTATAAATTGCTGCAAATAAAGTAAAATCATCACCTGGAAAGCTCCCATCAATCCAGGCAATCCAGAAACAGTCTTCAGTCCCCACATCACCTCTCACGTAGTGGGAAACACAGACAGCAGAACTTGTGATGTAGTCTTAATACAGGGTACTCTTATCAATCCTCCAAATCAGCAATGTTGCAAGGAAGCTGGGCAGTGAAGTCTAGAAATATAAGTCCCACATATAACAGCCCATCATGAAATAGTAAAGGGTGAGGTACTCAGACCTTAGAATGCACACAATAAGCAGTCCCACTAAGGATCCATCCATCAACAGAAAGTTTCCAGAGTCTCAGTATAGGTTTTCCTTCCCCTTAAAGCTGATGGACCAGTAAACTCCCCGCGGGTCAGCTACCCAACCCCAGGGAAGTTAACAAAAAAGGCCTGGGAAGATAGAAAAGGGGGAATCGAAGGCCCTCAACTGCACCACCAAAAAAACACTGCCCACCTAGGCAGCCATGACTAGCGGCTACAGATGCTTGGAAAATCAGCTGACAGACCAACCTTCAGGCAACTTAGGATAGCACTGCACTCCCACACTGACTCAACAGCAGCCAGATGCAGGCATCCTGCCCCAGACCTGGGCACGACTAGGGAACAGCAGCCTTCAGGCAGATGACTATGGGCCTTCCCTCACTGTCTCTCTAGGTCAAATCCTCACTTAAATCCAATCCAGGTCAAAATCCCAAAAATGCTGTTAAAATTATGACTTGTTACGCATCCTAGGCTCCTCGCTTCCAAGTCTCAAGATCGAATCTGAGAGTTCCTCACCCTAACTTTTCAGAAGATAGAACTGGCTCCTTCAAACCTTCAAATCGGTCATTCACCCAAATCAGCTTAATCTCCAGTGCCCAGTATCCGTAAACATCCAGCAGCAGAAAGTGAACTGATGCCTGAACTCAAGTTCTTTGTCACAGTCCTTTATCTCCAGGATAATGTAGGTAAAATATAGAACGGAACTCTGTCCATGAACTCCGTCCATGAACCTAATCTACCTACCTCACTCACTGTCCCTAATCTAACTAACAGTCGACAGAAAGAAGTATGAAGTAATTTAAGGTAAATTAAAATAAACAACTTAACTAAATAATAACAAATGATTTAAAAACAATTTTAAAAAGATTTAAAAAGCCAGCTTATACTACATGCAGCTACAGCTAACAAATGGCTGGCCCAGCATGGCCGCCATCTTCAACACTTTGACCCCAAATTTTCAACATGGCCTTTTGGGGACCCCACCTCATGAACAATAGGACTGTTATTACTCAACTCACACCTGAAGGATGATTTTGCAGTCACTTGGAAAAGTCACCTTTCTGGTGGGATTTGGACATTTTTTCTGCCCTTGTTCAGGAGATGTGGTCATAAGAAGGCAATGTTGAAAATTTGGTGTCAAATGTGTAAAAATGGCAAAGTTATGACCATCCATTGCAATTTCACTTCGCACACTCATAACTGGAAATTTTAAGCATTTTGACCCCAGATTTTCAAATTAGCCTTCCTGTTATCCCATCTCATGTATGTCACAGCTGTCGTTTTTCAAATCCTGACAAAAATGTGTTTTTGCACTTGTGTCGTGGAATGGCGTTGTAGTTGTGCAAAATTACGTTTTGGTGGGGATTGAAAAATATTCTGTACCGGGTACATGAGATGAGGAATATGATGGCTATGCTAATAATTTGGTCACTGTTGTCCGATGAATGGATGTGCAGGGCCCATAGGGCCCTGTGTTTCCACAGCTTCATACATATACGCATCTATGGAGGGACAGGAGCACAGGAACCTGCAGGCCCTGTTCTCCCACAGGCAAATAAGGAAACGATAATACTATCTCAAAAAGTAAGGAAATAAATTGCAAAGAAAACAGCATTAATGCTCTAGTAAGGATTACAGCCACAAAAGTAGGGAAATGTGGTATTAGGGTTTCCAAACCTAACATCCGACCCCCACGTTGCACACACCAACAGGTGTTGGAGTGATCCTTGACGTCTTCAGCCCTAAAGCTCACCCCATTCTCCTATACTATACCCATCTCAGCTTATATAATTATGAAATGGAGTGAGTGTTAGGACTGACAACCCCAAGGAACATCCCCAATGCCTGTCGTTGATGTGGTATCTTGACTGATGAGAAAATATCCTTTTTCACGAGGGAAAAAACATTTCTGGCTTGCAGGCATCTTCTCCCTGGTGTCTAGTGGTACCCCAGACTCAAATCTCCATAGCCCTAGTAATTGGATTTTTCCCTGGTGTCCAGTGATGCCCTCATTCTCCAATGAGGCAGTCAATATATAACATGGATACTGGATTCAAGTGCAAATTCAGAACTATACCAGGCTGTGGTGGAGTATTCTTACATCATTATGTCAAGTATATCAGAAAGATGTGTATGCCACATTTAAAAAAAACTCAGCTACAAAAGGTTCTCATCTTTAAACAGTGCAGCTACCACCTTAGCTAACTCTATTTCCCTGTCTATATAGCTGAGCTTGCAATGAAGTCTCCTGGGGATGTTTTGGGACTGTGCAAGCTGCATGTCATACACAGTAGTTGAACTGTCTGCATACTCTCTTAATTCAAACTGCTCACTCTTCACCTCCAAGACCCATGGTGTGAACAGAGCATAGGCACTGAGCAAGCCCTGTACCCTGTGCACCAAGAAAAGTACCATTCAACAGAAAGGGCCTGATCTGGATTCATTTTCAATGCACCCACCCTGACACAAACACTCTCCCCCCAACTTTAGCAGGTAAGCACTCAACCAATGTGGTCATTGATGGGAGGAGGTCTAAGAAGAGGCCCTCACCAGAGTCATCAAGTCATGAGACTGAATTACCTTTGTTACTTTTTAATTTATTTGACTCACTGCTCCATGTTAAAACATTACAAATGGGAATTGACTTGGCTGAAACTTATAAAATGTTACCATTGTTCCATGAGGTTACTTGAATTGGATGAAACACCAGTAAACACTTGTAGAACATCTGAACACGTGGGGGTGGGAAACATTAAGTTGCAATGGCCCCCTCCTTTGTGTCTTTCTTTCTCTCTCACTCTCTGTCTCTCTCTCTCTCCCACCCCCTCTCTTTGCCATAATTCTTTCCTTTATCCCTCCCCTGCTTTTCTCACTCTGTTTCTCTTTCTCCATGTCTCCACTCCCTCCCTGTCACTTCCTCTTCCCCCTCTGTGTTTTCTCACATATATGCACATTCTCTCACTCTGTCTGACTCACACACAGGTGCACACACTCACACATAAGGGAATACCTGTGAAATCTAGAAACTCAGTATTCTGAACCTTACATGACTGAGTTCAGGATACTGAGTTTCAAAATCCCTAAAGGTAATAAGTAATGTGGAGCCTTCACCCCCAGCACCGCCCACACCCTCTGTAACTTAAAAAAAAAAGTCAGAGGGGGAGTGGACCTTGGAGTAAAAAAATATGATATGGTGAGGTGAAACACTGGGCTGGCAAAATTTCTGGTAACTGGAAACAGATCCCAGTCTACCAGACCATGCTGGCCAAGCTGCTAATTGCTTAGACCACCATGCCATGGGAGCAGCTCGGCCAGCTGCTGGTTTTGTTTTCCCTTGTGGTGCCTGGCTAGGGGTAGGGTAATGGTTCATCAAATTTTCTACTGTACCCCTGTTGGCATCAGCTTCCTTCTTGCTGGGCTTGTCAGTGTAGGGACACTGAACTTGATTCTGTGAGTTTTGGGATTCCAAGTTTCAGTCTCTTAAACGTATACCCCCATGAGCGCCTGCCCAAGCAGACTCTGTCTCTCCCCATCTCTACCTTCTCTGTTTCTCTCTCTCACAATCTCTCTCTGTTGTGCAGCTTTTCTCATTTATTCTTTCACTTACAATCTACTCCCCATCCACCCCATATACACATATGCATGCACATACATTTTTCTCTCACATTCACTCACCTTCTTAGTCACTAACTCAACACAAATTCTGTCTCTCTCTCTCTCTCTCTCTCCTTGTTCTTCCTCCCTCCTTGAGGGTTAGTGGGCTCATTCATTATGTCACTCATTTCCCAGTGCTGCCAGATGCTGAGACCAAAAATGTAGTGACTTGGAGACACAAAATAAGATGCTGCACCACCACAACTTTGTCTTGAGGAGCTTTTACTTCAGATTATTGTCCCTTTTCTGCTATTTTAACCTGACTGCACATGGGATTAAAAAACTGACACTAAGAATAAAAGAGGAAAGCAAAAGGACAAGCATTGCATAGCCGAAGTAGTCACCAGTGGTAAGTAGGGGCCATCCTTCCTGGGATGTGAGATAGTGCAAGTTTAAGAATTTGTTCCACTTTCACATTCTTTGCTCTGTCTCCATGATTTGTAACTTGGAGCACACTGCTGCACAGAAAATGACTGCCAACAATGAGTTTCACTTCTTGGGATTGTGGTGTATATTTTTTCAAGGAGTATCAATAAAAATACTGATGTTAACTGGTGCAGCTTCCTACAGCTTATCCCCATCACTGTCAGTCAGCAAGCTCTGGTATTGTATAACTTAAGTATGACATGCATTCTTATAAAAATGGTACTAGACTGCTAAACTTGCTAAATAAACAAACAAAAAACTCAGCCTAGTTCAATCTCTTTGTCACTTTCGAATATTTTGTCCCAAGATCTGTGAGTGGAGGGATATAATGCATTTACCTTATTGCAAAACATATTTTGTGATATATCTAGATTGTTCCCATAGTTACTGTGGCAACCCCCAGTACCAAGTTAAAACCAGTTGATTACCTTATAGCACTGCTGGCACACGTCTGTTCTGCTTCGCTGCAACAAATAAGAATGCACCTTATTTAATAAGGATAATTAATTTAGCATATACATTAGATAATACATATATGACATCTGCATCTCATTCCTATAGGGTTCATTATCCACAGAATAATGCTTTAATAATTTTGTGCATGTGGGGATGACTTCCTCGACTCAGTATTAAAATGGCACGTCAGTGCTTATACTCAGCTCTGCACCAGATAAAAGCTAGTTATACAGAACAGAAACATTTCCTTTCTCCATCTTATTGGGATTCCTTTCTCATTTATTGGTATCTTTATGGAAAAGTTCTAATTGTGTTTTTTTAAATGTTATGAAGACACAAAAATCCAGACTTTAGTTCCCTGAAAGACATTTGCAAAACCATGAATGAAAAGTATAAAACCCAAATAACAAACCAAATCTGCACCTGATAACATTAAACATAAATGTTACCTCAAATGCTGACTAAATCCTATTGCAATTAAACAATATGTTACTGTCATATATGTGGGCCCAAATATCTGTTAAATAAAGCCAAATGATGTCACTTTCAAAACTGACAAGGCTTAATTTTATTTATTGGACAAGGTGATGGGGTAATGTCAAGTCAAATTGTGAATGGATTGGAGCACAGGTTCCAGAAGGCTTAGAGCTCCAAGAACACAATTACAGTATCTCACAAATTATTCTGGATCAGGCAAATAAGGAAACAATTATGCTATCTCAAAAAGTAAAACAATTCATTGCAAAAAAAACTTTGTTAATGCACTAGTTAGGGTTAAAATGACAAAAGAAGGGAAATGTGGCAATAGGGTTTCCAAATATATATATACAGTATATATATATATATATATACAGTATATTCTGTATATATATATATAGGGGATATGACATGGCCGACTGAAGATATCATATTTATCTTCACGAGAAGGCCAATGATATCATAATTCTTTGGCCTCAGTGAAGATAAATATGATATCTTCAGTCAGGCCATGTCATATTCGGTTTATACAAACAAATGTTTGGGCCACATACAATAGAAAGTCCTATGTATGGTATATGCCTAACAGATGAGATGTTACTTGAAAAAACTGTGGTTGATCCTGCCAGTTTAAAGTTTTGTATATCTTAATTTTAAGTTGTAGATCTTGCCATTATTTTAAATAAATAAAATTTTAAAACATATCTGGTTGATTCTGCCACTCTGTGCTTTAGTAATTGAAAATACTACTTACTTTCCCTCTTGAAATGTAAGCGTGACCGAGCCTATAAAGTAAAAATAGAATGAACTCCAGTGATTTACACAACAGTCAGTCTTTCTATCATATCTCAAAATTGTTTTTTTCTCTATTGTTTTTCTTCAATTTTTATGCAAGAAGTCATTACAGTACTGTGTGAGCTAGAGAGTGGGAGTGTAGCCGGCAGCTTCAGAACAGCAGAAAGAAATGAGAGCGAGCTGCTATATAGTAACGCCGTGACTCGCTTCTTTCTGTTGTTCTGAGCCCGACTACCACTCTCTTACATCTACAGCATTGTCGGCAACTTTCGTGTATAAAATTGAAGTAAATTTATAGGAAAACAATTTTGAGTGACGTTTGGATGACTTGACTGGTGTCGTAAATCACTGGGAATTCATTCTATCTTTTACTTAAACACCGGTCACGCTTACATTTTAAGAGGGAAAGTGAAAGTGTTATTTTCAATTACTGAAACATGGAGTGGCAGGATCAACCAGATACACTCTATAGAGTTATTTGTTAAAAAATATTTGTTGGGTCAAGTAAATGCCAGGGTGTGTGCCCGTGTGTGGGGAAACAGCTTAGGCTGTAGAGAGAGGTAGGACTGCAATGGAAAGTGTAGTTTCACTTTTGTTTGATGACGTATAGGAACATAGAGATATCTCCATGACGATAGGAACATGGAGATATCACTATGACGTATAGGAACATGGAGATATCAATGATATCTTCACTGGGTGCCTGAGATACAAGTTTTTATCTGTACATTTATCCCCAAACATGTGTTGTATATAAATATATATATATATATATATATATATATATATACACTTTGTTGCCAAATGTACACCAATCATGCATTAGTGTTGACAACTGCAAGGAAGACACTACCCCTCTTTCACTTCAGGGGTGGGGCAGGAGTGTTAGGGTTTGAAACCTTAACATCACATTTCCCTACTTTTGTTGGTTTAACCTGAATGCTTACTGTTGCGTTAACACTGTTTTTTTTTTGCAAAGAATATAGGAAATATAGAATGCCTTTAAGACAAAATGATTACAGATGGAGGACAAAGTTGTGCCCAGCAAGTGGATGTAGAACAATAGAGGAAAAAAAAAACAATGTGGTGTACCAGGAAAGTTGTAAAGAAATGCAATGAAAAAAAGAAAGCTTTTGATTTAATGAAGACAAACACAAATGAGGCTACTGTGATGGCATATAAAAGGGATTTAAGGGAGTTAAAGAAAATGATCAGGCAGGAAAGAAATAAACTTGAAATAAATAAATATATTACACAAAAATGACAATGGTAAAAGCTTTTTTGCATATGTTAATATTCAAAAGAGCAATAACTCCCAAGTAGGGCCATTAATACATGAAGGTCAGGAAAGTAAGGATTCTGTAAATGATAACTGGTGAAGAGGGTGACTGTGGAAGGGTGAACTGTCACATTGGCAATGGAACCACAGCGTCCACACATTTACATAACCCCAGTTCTCCCCCATCCCCGAGTTATGCCCCACTGAAGTTAAAATCTAAATTAAGGGGGTGTCTGGAGGGCAAAGCCCCCCACAAGGGTGGTGCAGGGGGCAAAGTCCCCACAAGAAAATGCACTTGCAAAATCATTTGTGCTGTGAGTTCGGCACCGTTGTGACAGTTTGCCATTCCACAGTCACCATTCTGACAAGGAACCCTGTAAACATGGCATTCTTATTCAATACCTACTTCTGTACTGTATTTAACCAAGGTAAGGCTGAGAATAATACTATCGAGGATAATAAATATTCAACCTAATCATTGAGATCAGTACACAAAAGGCAGTTGACTTATTGGAAAAACTTAACATGGAAACCATAGAAACATAGACGTTGATGGCAGAAAAGGACTGCAAGGCCCATCCAGTCTGCCCATTAAGGTTCATAAGTCTGCAGGACCTGATTTATTACATCCCAGATTTCTTATGGAATTAGTGTACAATATAGCTGCATCACTAGCTTTTCTGTTTAATGCATCCTTTTCAACAGGAGATGTTCCACTTGACTGGACAATGGCAACCGTTGTTCTACAGTTTAAAAAAGGGATAAAGCCATACTATCTATTTACAGACTAATCAGTCTGAAACTTGGGGTTTGTAAAATGGCAAAATATTTTTTTAAATCCAAAATATATGAGAATTTAAAGATCATTAAGTATAAAGATGGCAAACAGCATGGCTTCAAATAGGACAGAGCATGTATTACTAACCAACTATGCTTTTATGAGAAGGTGAATAGCAGCTTAAATAATAACATACCAGTAGATGTGCTCTACTTGGATTTCCAAAAAGATTTTGATAAGGTGCCCCATAGCTTATTATTGGAAAAGTTGATTAAACTAGGAGTTGCTAGCAGGTTGGTCACCTGGATCAGGAATTGGTTAAATAAAAGAACTCAGAAAGTTAGGGTGAAAGGCTCATATTCAGATAGTGGTAATATGATTAAAGGGGTGCCCCAAGGCTCAGTCCTGGGCCCCATATTGTTCACGCTATTCATCAGTAATGTACATCACAATATTGAAAGTTGGATAGTAACATTCACCACCAATGTGAAGTTAGGTGGACCAGTAGACACAACAGATAACATGACCAAACTAATGTCTGACTTAAAAAAGTGGAAAGATGAGCAAAGGATAATGGAATGATGTTTAAAGTAGAAAAATGCTCAATACAGATACTACACATTGAAAAAAACAATACCAAACAAGACTATTTTCTTGATGCTACAGCGTTGAATATGGTAGGGTCAGAAAATGATTTTGTGGTATTTATACAGTAGACCAGGATGTTAATTTTATAGTGCACTGGACTAAACTAATACAAAACACTAATTACATGATTAGTAATATAAACAAGCATTAATAAATAGATCTTCAACCTGTCTACTTTCATTATATAGATAATTTATCAGACCCTATTTAGATTATGGCTCTCTGCTGTGGAGTCTATACCTGAGGAGAGACATGGCAAGGGTTGAGGGAGTTCAGCGTAGGTTCACAAAAATGATGGAAGGAATGAAGGGATTAGACTATGATAGTAGGTTAAAAAAACTGGGACTATATAGTCTTGAACATAGAAGGACCAGGGGTAACCTCCTAACTATGTACAAAATCATGAAGAATGATGATTTATGTGAAGAGCTGGGTATACAAATCCAGGGTAAACCGGAGGGACTAATAGAACAAATAAAGGTAAAGAATGTGGTCAAAAGAGAAGGATATCATTGTTTTATGCATCACACAGGCAGACTCTGGAATTGTCTTCCAAAAGAAATAGTGGTAAGACATAATATGAATATATTTAAAACTAGACTGGATTATTTTCTGCTAGAAAGAGTAATAAGTTGAACCTGCTGATGTGGGGGAACAGATTTAATGGGCATTTATGCCTTCTTCTGTTCACTACCCAGTATGAATATACATGGTGTGCACATATTTGTGTGTACATGTATGTATATATCACTATATGTACATATAGAAAAAATATATTTTAATGATACATAATGTCCACAGCTTTACCAGTAGCACCTAGCCTCCTGCCTGAAACACGAAATACAACTAGGCTCAAATCCATGCCTCAAAGGCATTTAGTCTTTAGAGGTCCAGAAGCTACTGAACTGCAAGTTATGTATAGTACCAGTTATACCTTTCTGTGTGCCATGCATGAAGAAAGACAGAGACCATGTATAACTTTGTTTGCTCAAGGGAGGGGATGGGCATCAGGAAATAAACAAAATAGTGGAGATATTTCAAGCAGTGTGACACCAGCCACCTAAAGGTGAAAGACAACAAGTGAAATCCAACAGTGACTTAATACTTGGGTTGTTATATATTAATGATATAAGCATAGGTAATAAGTAAGAGATCTCTTACCTGGGTGCTAGGAAACCCTGGATAGGGGTCTCCAGGGAATATCCACTCATACCCATAACATGACAATAGAAATGTGGTCCAAAAGGATGATTGGAGCTGCAGCTCTTTAATAAACAAGCTGGGACAAGCAACTACTCTATACATAAAACAACTTATCTGATACACAGGGTAAGTGTCTAGTCATGCCGGGGGGTGGGGGATCAGTGTTCCCAGATACTGCATGGTCGGAGTCCCTCTGGTCAAACCTGTATAAGTAAAGGTGGAATGTGCTTAGCATATGGATTAAAATACCAATCACCTTCAAGTGGGTTGTATTGGAGGAGGGATATGGAACAGTTAAGAAGTGAAAAAAGGAGAACAAGCACTTGGTTAAGCCACTAAATGTTCATGAATGCCAGCCAAGTGGTGAGGCAGTAGTGCTACAGCCCACCACCACATCAATGTCCTTAGTGTGGAAATAGAATCAGTCAATTGGGGGACAATGGGGAGGAAGGGGGAAGATTCAGTAACCCCAAAAAATGCTTTTCTCTACTCTATAAGAGGGGAGGCCATGTTGCTATGCTGATCGACTGCAGTGACATCTGGTGAAGGCCTAGTGGCAGTTCAGCATGATAGGATAAGAAGGGTTGTTTGCCATGTGACATCATGTCGGCATGCCTCCAGACACATATCAATGTCATGTCTAATGTAGCACAAGAGTGTAGGACAAATGTAGGCCCCATGTGGTGCTAGGGCATGATGAATCTGCCAGCCATCACAGGTACTGTACCACCAACAGCATGGCATTTCATTTCCAATAAATTGGAGGAAACTCTGAAGGGAAAATGGGCCTCCTACACTTCCACATCATGGCCTCAGAACAGAGAGAATCTGTGGGGTTACCAAAAGTTCAAGGTAAGTCCCTAGGACAGTAGGGGTGATGGTGCTAGGTGGCCTGAAGCAAAGGAGGGCCTGTTGAAGATGTGGGGACTGCAGACAACCGAGCTTCACTCTGACAGCTGCTGGGTTTTCCACTTTCTTATGCCCTCCCACCTCTCCCTTAAACAGTGCTTAGTTCATCAGACCTGGACACATGCATTGATCCTTGTGAGGGAAGGCTCTCATGCCTGCCACAAGTGATAGCCCATGTGACAGAACACTGCGCTGTCCATCCTCGGACTGTGACTAATGCTATAGGGTAGACTCAGCCACTCACATTAGGCAACCCAGACAGCTCCAAAGGCTTGTCACAGAACTTGAGATAACAGTGTGGTAACACAACACACTACCTACTGGGCCAGTGCAAGGCTCTGAACACAATGTTTCTTCTCTAAATTGTTGTTTTTGAAGATTTTGACACCACATTTTAAACACTTTGGTGAAATACAAATCCTAATGTGTTCCATGAATTTTCCACCCATTCTCTGAAATTTTCTGGCTGAATTGTGAAATGATACCCTTGAGCTGCTGCAGATTCCAGTTGTGCAAAATACAACCACATGATTTATCACATTAATCCACAAAGCACATGCAATCATTATACAGTACAACAGATAAACTGAGTGATCTGTTCTGCATAACTTTATTCTGCAATTCAATACATAAATTCACAGTGAATACAAGAATAATGCCATTGTAAATTGGAATTTAACAAAAGTTGCCAAAATGATTTCTGAACATTCACCAAACTGAAATTCTGACTTTCCCGAAATTCTGCTGGCAGAAGTTTTTTTTTTTTCACACAACTCTAATTGAATTGCATCTGTGTTCCCTAACCCAACCCCCCTTTAGGACAAGGTTGAAAATTGGCAGTATTGTCTAGCTTTACTTTCCCCATTGAAGAAAACTAAATGAATATATTATGTTCACACTTGGCATAGACATTGCAGGCTTTTGGTTTAGTATTATATCAAGCCCGAATAACAAGTAATAATGATGCAAGCCACAGATGTGCATGCTCTACAACAAAAAACAATAAATTACTGTAATAATAATATTGTTGAAAACACCACATTCAAATCTGTAGAGACTTCACCAAGAATCAGCACAAAAGTAATGCCAGAAAGTGATTTGATGTGGCACATGTTATACAAAACTAAGCCATAAAGAGCTACAGACCTTCTACATTCAACACACAAAACTTCATAGCGGGGTAGAAGGAGCAGTCGTTTGAGATAGAAAGAGAGACAGAGAAAGAGAGTAAGGCTTGATAGAGCATTTAAGCAAGATGCTATCATGTCACCTCATTGTTTGCAGAGCAATTGTCGATTTATGAAATTCAGCAACAAATGTCTGAATTATTTGGTGAACTGAGGATTTAAAAAAATACATACAAAATTAATTTTGCTTTGCTAGGAACCATATTTGGTAAGAGGAGCAGTCTCACTTGAGAGAGAAGGTTACTATAGAAGACAACAATTTTTCCCTTACATTCCAGGCTAAATGAGGACTACCTAATGACTGCTGTGTGCACAAGATACGTTTCCATGGACCTCAACTGCAAACCATCTGAATTTTGCTATGGACTGGGACATGGTGTCATGGTAAAACATAATTCTGCAGTTCATCAATAGAAGTATGCCATTTGCATGATTATTCCACCAAAGTGAAATTCTGGAGAACTGGGGTGGATTTTACCATTGGCAAATATTAGCAAACGTCTGCAGGATTCACAATATTTCCACAGGAGTAGAATCTGCAATTATTGCCCAATCCTTGTTCAATTGGTTTTAATATGAAAAGAACAGTATATACCTACTGAAGTCTACCTAGCTCCTGTTTTGTATTGTGAATCAAGTTCTTCAGAGGGAAGATCTCTTCCAAATCAGTTGAGACTTTCTAAGGAGATAATGGCTTGCTTCACAATTACTGACAAAAATTGGTCCCCATGGGTTATGAAATGTCTTGGCCTGCTCAGAATTCGGGGAAACGACAGAGGATTTTATCTCAGAGAGCATGGACAAATTGAGTTAATCAGACATAAACCTTCAAGGCCTGCACATGTGAGGTGGACTCGTTCATTTCCTGAGTATGATAAGACTTATGGCTCAATTTTCAAAAGCTTCCGGCATGGCACAAGGGGCTTCCACCACAAAGAATGGTGCAACATGTCCCTTGCACCAAAAGATGCAACGGGAGTGATTCTCAAAGGCAGCCTATGTCAACCACAGACTGCCTGCACCAAATGGGGCTTGCACTGCCCATGCACCACAAAATGCACAGCAGCATGGCACTAAGGACTTGTGGCAGATGCAGTCTGCCAAATTCCCTTAATCAGGATTCTCAAAACTCTCCCAGAGGGCAAATTTATAAGTACCATTACACCAACCAGGGCTGGTCTAAAGGTACATAGACATTTGCCTTCCGAGAGAGTTGTGCAATTTTTGGCAGTGTGCCACAGTCCCCTTTTCCCAGCCCCAATCCCCCTGTTATAGAAAGAAGTCCTTGGAGGTCTACCAGCCCCCCTAAGCCCTGATCCCCTGTTACAACAAATGAAATCAACCCTAGTGGTCTAGCAGAACCCCCTCCCTATCTCCAATTGCCCCCATAGGTAATTATATTTATATGCCCTGGCGGTCTTATTAAAACCACGCTGGTAGTCTAGCAGCCCCCCAACCCCTAATCCCATGTTATGAAACACTAAATCATCCTTGGTGGTCTAATGGACCCCCCAAACCCCAATCCTCTTTTATGGTACATTAAATAATCCCTGGTGACCTATCAGATGCCCCCTCCCAAGTTCTGATCCCCATTATGAATAATTAACACAGCCCTGATGGTCTAGTGGACCCCACCTCCTTATCCTCAAATGCATTGCTCCACCAACTCACTCCACCCCACCCTGAGACTGAGCCAGCAACTGGCACAGCTGATCGATTACCACCACAGCCAGTCATCAAAAGAGCTCTCAATGAGTGTCTATTGTATTTAGAATGTGCTTATTGATTTACAGCTAGTCAGTAAATGAGTGCATACTGAATACAGTAGGCACTCATTGAGAGGTCAGTCAGTGGCTGGCCATGGTGGTGACTGGTGGGCTGTGTCAGTCACAGGATCAGTTTCTGGATGGGGTAGCAGTGTGGTGGGGCAATGACTGCCAGGGTGGGGGTCCACTAGACCTCCATGGATGTGTTAATTCTTCATAATGGGGGATCAGGGCTGGGGTGGTGGTGCTAGACCACTAGTGATGATTTAATTTAATATAACAGAAGATCAGGACTTGGGGGTACAGACCAGCTTGTATCAATCTATGGGCCCTTTGAGAATCAAGCCCTGATACTTTAGTTTAACCTTTTTTCTGCCTTGCATTTCCCTATTGTGTAATGCTTATTTAGCTTAATTTTCCTAGTGTGATCTGGTTAACTGATTTATTGTTTTATATCTTATAAATGCTATAAATATTACATTATGTTTAATACGTCTATGACTATGCAGACTTAAAAAAAAAAACAGTAAATGCATCAATGGTCCCAGCTGGCATATTGGAGGCTTTTGTTTGATTTTCAACTGATGGTTCCTTTCCTAATCTAATGGCATGTTTCTCTGCTTTTATTTAGCTCTTATCAGTCATTCAGATTGTAAAATACTATCTCCATGTGTAAATCTTCTCAGTTCTCAAAGATACTGGTAGTGGAAATAACTTTAAGAGAAGCGTTCTGCTTAAAATTAATGTTCAACACTAGTTAACTATTATTTTGTGTATCTAAAGTATATATATATATATATATATATATATATATATATATATATTTATTTTCCATTTGCCAATTAGAAGATTTAATACCCCAAGAAGTGCATTTATCCGAGCATAACCAACACCTCAGAGTGTTTTATTGTGCTTTTAAAATAGGAATTGCACTTCTGAAATGTATTTTGTTTCTAAATCTATTTTAAAAAGTGTAAAATTATTTAAATAATGTTTCTTTTGTGGAAAATAATTGCTAAACTGCTGGGCTGCAACAAGAGTCACTGTTGTGCCCTGTACTGTTTATTGTCTATTGCAGATGCTCCTTACTTTTTTGTTCTGTTGTTGATTCCAGGTTTTCAGTTAGATCTCGTGAGTGAGCAGGTCTAGGCACCACTGCTGATTACTAGCAAAGTGACAATAGAGCTGCTGTGTAATGTGATTGGGGTAAGTGAGCTCTGCAAGCTGGCATATAGCATCAGACAACATGGTCATGAAGAGTGACACCATGTGACAAAAGCACATTTTGCCTTCCATTTTGTTCTGAAAATACTTACAGTTCCTTAAAGTGGATACTGAGCTCTGACATGAATTGTACTTGTTTCTTTTTTTCTAAATATTTTGGGAGTGGAATCTATATCTCTGTAGCAGATCCCTGCAGTAGCTAATTAAACCCGGGTGTGTGTGTGATTGTAGTGAAAATGGGAATACCATCTGATATTCTGGGAACGCTTGTTGTTGAATTTGCTAATTGCTAGGTAATCTGTAAAAACTGCACTACGTAACTGTTTAGATGTGTCCATGCCTTGCCTACCAACATTTTTGAGGAATGTTTTTAATCTGTACTTTGTGTACCTTGCCATATATATGGATGCTCTTTCTTTTTCTTAATGTATTTCTTTACAGTTATTTTGTATATATAATGAGACAACTTTGTGCAATTTGAAACACTTAAATAGCTCAACTACTGTATCTCACTGTACCTTTAACTTTGGCCATTAGAAACATAGAAACATAGAATTTGACGGCAGATAAGGATCGCTTGGCCCACCCAGTCTGCTGATTTCCCTACCAAATGGATAAGCTGCAGATCCTAGTTAACCAGCAGCCTACTTCTTTCTACCCCCACCCCCAAGAACTGCCTTATGACTGTCCCATGCATGCTGGAATTCAGCCACTGTTTTTGACTCCATAACCTCCTCCGGAAGGCCGTTCCATGTATCTACAACCCTCTCTGTGAAAAAATACTTTCTTACATTACCTCTGAGCCGCCCCCCCATCTTCAAATTGTGCCCTCTTGTTCTTGCACAACTCTTTTTTTGAAAGATTCTAACCTCTTGGACTTTACTGATTCCCTTGAGGTACTTGATAGTTTCTATCATGTCCCCCCTCTCCCTCCTTTCCCCAAGGCTATACATATTAAGCTCCTTTAGTCTCTCTTCATGTGTCTTCCAGTGCAGACCCTGCACCATTTTAGTTGCCCTCCTCTGGACAGCTTCCATCTTGTCTATGTCCTTGCGGAGATTAGGTCTCCAGAACTGCAAACAGTACTCCAGATGGAGTCTCACCAGCTGTCTGTACAGAGGGATAACAACTTCCTGTTTTCTACTGGTGATGCCTCTCCCTATGCATCCCAGTATCACCCAACCCTCCTTACTGCCCTCTTGCATTGCTTGCCCACCTTTAAGTCATCTGATATGACTACCCCCAGGTCCCTTTCCATTTTTGTTGTTGTTAGTATCTCACCCCCCATTGTGTACTCTTCCCCTGGGTTTTTGTTTCCCAGGTGCATTACCTTGCACTTCTTAGCATTGAATCTAAGCTGCCATTCATTTAACCATTCCTCTAACCTTGACAAGTCCCTTCTCATCCTTTCCACCCCACCTTGCACATCAACTCTGTTACAGATCTTTGTGTCATCTGCAAAGAGACATACTTTTCCTTCCAGTCCCTCTGCAATGTTTCTTACAAAGACATTGAAGAGGACCGGTCCTAATACTGAACCCTGCAGTACCCCAAAAGTGACCCCTCTTTCTTCAGAGTGGACTCCATTTACTGTTACCCTCTGTGTCCTATTCTCCAGCCAATTCTTTATCCAGGCTATCATCTTGGGACCCACTCCCAGGCTGGCTAACTTGTATATTAATCTTTTGTGTGGGACTGAGTCAAATGCCTTGCTGAAGTCTAGGTAGGCCATGTCCTCAGCCCCTCCCTGATCTCCTACTTTGGTCACCCAGTCAAAGAAATCTATTAGATTCATCTGGCATGACCTTCCCACTGTGAATCCATGCTGCCTTGGGTCCTGTGCCCCTCTGGCTTCTAGGTACTTGACAATTCTTTCCTTCAGAAGTGATTCCATCATTTTCCACCACTTCCCTACATTGTAAATGGGCAAACAATTAAACTGCAACATGGCCATTAGTAAGTGTTTAAATGCTGTGATGTAATGTCCAAGAGCCCACCCTTTGATGAACACCAACCTGGTCAAAGTGCTGTGGGACTTGATCAATGGTCCTTGTTACAGTACTTGTAATTTGGGACTTTTTTCCTACCAATTTGAGTATTTCTGCAGCAGTTTGTTGTGTGAGCTGCCACTTTTTCTTTGTGTGTCTCATCCTGGTACTCGTTAGAGAATCACTTAGACTGGAACAAAACCCTAGGTTGCTAGTTACTATTCCAGATGATGTA
The DNA here is from genome assembly GCA_016271365.2 of Neoceratodus forsteri. Lineage (NCBI taxonomy): Eukaryota > Metazoa > Chordata > Ceratodontiformes > Ceratodontidae > Neoceratodus > Neoceratodus forsteri. Next base: position 740,468,090 of record CM028133.1, on the reverse strand, counting down.
CTGAAGAAAATGTCTAGTGGTACCCTAGGGTTTTCCTCTGGTGGGTCATCACTGTTCCTTCTCAGTTGTTCCCACATAACTGAAATAAGTGGTCAACTTTACTTGTGTGATGATGGCTGAGCAAGGGTTCAGTTATGTTCTCAAGTTGAGTTTGGAGTCCTTTGGGATGTTTCAGTTTAGCAAGTACATGTAGTTATAGTCTGGGACTGGGATGGAAGTGACTGGCTATTACTGGGTGCAGTTTATGGTGGGCACATTGTGGCAGGTAGCTGTGAATTGGGGATCTTTTGGTGGTCGAAGTGGAACTTATTTTTTTCTTATTTCATTCAGCCAATGGATTTTAAAGTCAGACTCTCCAGCACCAGTTACCTCCCCTCTACAACCACCTAGCTGAATCGAGAGCTCACCATCTTCAGTATCATCCCAAATATTTAAGTATTAGAGCCTGCCTGGGAAAATATGGGTGGAGAAAGAGGAGGTCTTTCTTTAAGTTGCAGGAGCCTTTTTATTGCATACCAGGTGGGAAACATTTTTAACAAGTATTCTAACACCTATATCAATGCCATAACTGTTACTGAATCAAAATTTCTCTTCTGACAGATGGTCAGTGGATTGGAATCAGCTGATTACAATTGGCTCTAGTTGAAGGCCTTACTATACAGTAGTTGAGGTATAGGATGCCAACTGCTTAATTGTTGCCTACAATCTTCAGTATGTCTCCATGTTGAAGAAGTTTTCAGGGTTGGTTTACCATGATCATTCTCTTTTAAATCAATACTATAAGTCCATTCTCCTTCAGAAAGTTTACTATCCTTCCATTGATGATGCTTTTCATCACATTACATGCATTTGATATTAAGCATACTAGATTCCAGTATAGTCACCAGGGTTGTTCAAACATTTATGCAGGAGGACAACATTTGTAGTATTGCAGTCTACTGCTACTTTGCCTGTATTTATTGACTACATACAAAAGTCTGACACAGGTGCCACCAGTGATTAGCTGAACTCTTTCCAGGCAAGGCAATTTATTTGTCAGGAACTCAATCCATAAAACTTGGTGCACCATACAGTGAATCAGAAAATACAACACATTTCAGAAAATAAAGTTATGAAATATAAATTATAGATTTCAACAATTTAAAGCAGATTTATTTGGACCCAAATTCTATATTGCATAAATACGTTTTCAATAATACCTTTAAAACATTCACTGATCAGGCTCCATGAATGTCTAGGGTGAGAGAAACCCATAGCAATGTGGAAGCTATACCTAAGCCTCTGTCTCCTTAAGATGTCAGCTGAGAATGAGGAACTCTCAAAAGACCCTTATCAGATGAATAAAGGGTGTGGATGAGATTGTTTTCAGACAGGAGGTCTTTCAAGTAGCCAGGATCCAGATTGTCCAGAGTTTGTAGATCAAGAAACATATCTTGAAGTTGATATGCCACCAAACGTAGCCAGTGCAGTACATGCAGTACTGGCTTGATATTCTCAAACTGTGAGGTCACAGCAATGAGACAGGTTACAGCATTTGACACTAGCTGCAAGCAACATACCAAACCCTTAGATAGCACCAGACAAAGAGCATTGCAGTTGTCCAGTCATAAGGCAGTAACAATATGGAACAGTGTGCAACATCATTTGTAAGAATTTTGTTGTTTACTGACAACTAAGTGAAGATAACATTAGGATTCACAGACAAAGCTCCAAATATGCAGAAATCCAAAGGTAGGATTCTCAAAGTGCAACCCTTTCTTTAACTGTATAAGCAAGGTACTGTAATAGGTTTTATAGTTTGCTTGGTAAATCAACTCTAACTTCAGGGTTTAACAGAACAGATGCAGCTAAGATTGGAGAACTTCAACTGATTTCATGACTCTCTGTGTTTTTCTCCCAAACCCTAACATTATCTTTCTTTGTCTGGTTGGTTGGTGGGTTGTTTGATTGTTCATCAGGCTGACCCTTGGGCAAGATGTGTCCATTTTCATAGGTGGACTTGATCCAAAAAGATTATATTCTGTACAAACAATAATGCCTGGTAATATTAGTAACATGTAGAAGTGTTATAAAAATTTGTCACATGCTCACAAATTGCTTATACATTTATATAACTGGTCTTCCTTTTTGTCATTGAAAACCATGGCATTATTTACCATAATAAAGGAGTGTTTATTATGGTAAACATGTGCATGGTTTCCATCACTCTGTGCACGCGCCTGCCACATCTCTTCCTCCTGGACTGCTGGCCAAGTCTTTCTACGGGATATGGAACTGCCACTTGGACTACTCAGCACCAGCGTCATGTCACTGCTACAAAAAATATAAAACACATTTTAACATAAAAAACATCTCCAGCCAGAAATGAAGTGGCTAAATGATTTAAAAAAAAGTTTAAATAAATAAAACGACCGCAGACTGGCACACTCAAACCTAAGCAGACCGTGGCTGCACAAGAACATCTTTTTTTATTTTATATAATTGCTGTGCTCAAAAAGGAAGACCCAGCAATTATATAATATAAAATATGAGGTGGTGTGTGTGTGTGTGTGTGTGTAATCTCGAGTTAACACACACCTTCAGGGTTAGGTGCTTGCACAAACCTCTCAAGCTTTGCTCTCGGGGTTTATGTAGCATCTAACCCTTCGTGTGTGTGTAAACTTCTCATTATACACACCACCCCATACTTTATTCTATATATAGTATATAGCTCTTCGTAATAAATTGTATAATTGAACAAGAATGTTGCATACTGTGTACAAGACACTTGGTTAACAATTGCAGAGAGGTGGTTCATGTGCTAGGGAGTTTGCTATGTAATGAGAGTAGATGAAATCATTGAGATATACTACAGTTGTTTGACTATTGCAGCAGGTACAGTGGCTCAATGAGTGCACATGTTCAGTGGTTTGCCTTTAAAAATATGGTCATACTGGACATCAGTGTAGCTAAGAATGGGATGTGGTACTATTGTGTAACATGAAAACCATGGTTTAGTCAGTGAGGGAAAAAGTATTTAGCAATTTAAGCAATGTGGTGCAGGTGTGGGCAGGAGAGAGCTCCCTTTTCCTTACATATAAGATAGTCTCATAGTCACTAGAATTATTGTCTTGAGTGACCTTTTAGTTGGAAATTTCAGTTTTAAAGGGAATTAGTGGATAGATAAATTTTTGTAATATTCTATACATTCTGAACTTTTAATGTAAAGTGGTTCAGAATAGTGACTATCAAACACACCCACAAATAGGAAATTATTTATAGGTGAAAAATGACAACAAATACTATACTCTCTGCTAATCAGTCATTGCAGGACTTTTAGGGATAGCTGAGCATCGTGCAACTGACTGTTACCCCCCCAACACACAGACACACACACACACACACACACACACACACACACACCACTCTTTCCAAATTATAAGTATGATGTTTCCACGGTCCTCTCCAGGCTCGGCTGGCTTTAGACCCAGCTGTCCTGTGTCCAGCTGCCAAGTAAGCTAGTTTTAGTTCAAGAAGAACTGCAATAACTTGTTTAACAGTACTTCTGCTTTCTTAGGAACTGGGTGTACATGCAGATTACTGCAGCTGCTATCAGCACTGAAAATGTTCTTGTAAACAGGATATGTCTATAATCTTTGCGTGATAATTGTGTTCATGACAATGGCTTAAGAGCACTCAAATACAGTAGTTACCACATACAGACATCACAGCTGTTAAAGTAAAAGTTTGCACAAAAGCAATTGAAGCAGGGTCTCTAGGGCACTGAACACCCCTCCCCCAGCAGATCTCCAGCACAGGGATCTTCAGCCAGCCCCTGGCCAGACCCACAGAAGCAATTGAAGCAGGATCTCCAGGGCACTGAATGCTTGTCCTCCCCCAGTGGATCTCTGGAGCAGGGCTCTTCAGCCAGTCCCCTACCAGACCTACAGAAGCAATCGAAGCAGGGTCTCTGGGATGCTGAATGCCCACACTCCTCCAGCGGATCTCTGGAGCAAAGCTCCTCAGGTATGGTTCCAGCGCCATCAACATCCTCTTAAGGACTGCCTTTTCATCAAAAGAAATTAAAAAACAACTAGTACTATCACTAGACTGCTCATTTGGCTCCGGTGCTTGGTCCTTGCCACTGCTGTAGTCCGAGGTCCATTTCTGGCTTGCTGCATATACAAATGGACTCAGCTGTGCAGTGTGCTGTTAAACTCAGAACACCTAGCTAGACAATTTGTACTGTGTTCACATTAGCATTGTAAACAGCTGCAGTAAGAGTGTTAGGCAGCTAGAACCAGATGGAAGAGAATCTTTACCGCATATCCCTACCTGTAATGTGTACTGCATGAAAGTATTAGGTAGCAACCTTTATAAAGTGAGCTAGGTCTGAATTGCACTGCCTGAATGTGTTTTGAGTACTGCATAAAAGCATTAGGTAGTATCTTTTATAAAATGAGCTAGGTCAGAATTGCACTGCCTGAATATATTTTGGGCATCAGCCTTTGTAACTGTTAAACTGTACTGAGAGCTTAGTCTGTGTAATTGTACTCTGGGGCTGTGCTAAGTAGCCCAGGTAAAAAGCAAAACTGTACTTAGGGCTGAGTTACCTTTTTTGGGGTCGTGAGGTTCCTCACTATGTACAGCCATGTTAGAGGTTGGAATAGCCATGTTGCTTGTTTCAGGTCTAAGTGGAGTTGCTGTTCAGTAGAACAGGATTGGGCCCATAGATCTTTAACACTACCTGACACCTGCAGCTCTACCTCACCTGTCCCATAGCTCCAGCTCCCTTCCCCCCTCATGGCCAATGGGGGTTCCCCTGCTAGCACCTTGAAGGCATGGTCTAGCCACTGGTTATCCTTCCCCCCACTGAGCTGACCTTAAGGGCACAGTGTTTAATGTCGGCAGAGATCAATTGATTGTTTTTTGTTTGCTGCTTGCACCCTGGGTGCGTTTAACTCATCCGTCTTTTGTTGTCCTCCACAGCCAGTCCTTGAACAGACCCATAGAAGCAATCAAAGCAGAGTCTCCAGGGCACTGAATGCTCCCCCTCCACCAGCGGATCTCCTGAGCAGGGCTCCTGAGGTACAGCAGCGCTTACTCCTCTCAGGGCTCTGGCACCAATGGTGCCAAAGAATATTCCTCCCTCCCACCCCCCAATCCTCCCTCCCTCCCATGTCATAGGTGTCCTTTTATACCACCCCCTATCCAATCAAGGCCCTTCCCCGCCACACACTCCAGCTGCACACTCTTAGTTACTGTCCATCCTGGCACCAACTCACTGCTGCATCCCACACACACACACACACACCCCACCCACTCACTTTCTATTTCATTACTCCCCTCAGCACCATGAAGCTTGCCATTTGTGTCCATTTCATAGCAACCGTATTGCTGCTACTTTGTTTGCCTGGTAGTTGTAATTGGGCACTATCTCTCTCTCTCTGCCTCACCTGACCCCCACCCAGCCTTCCCCAGTATTCCATCCCCCGGACCTATTCTGAGTTCCGCCTGCACTCGATTACCTCTCCACATTCATTATCTCTGCTCACCTGGAGCACCTTAATCCTCTGTGGACCCCTCTTAGGAACCTCCCCTGGATGGAATCACTATCTTCTTTACCTCTGCTGTCTCCACTAGTGCACACACTGCTGCTGCCCCTGTGAGTAATCCTCCACCCTCTCTTAAAGCTTAGATCTCCCAGGGACCTAATGTTTACCAACAACTGGCACAGAAAACTCCTCCTGCTCCTCCTCTTTCTCTCAGACCCCATAAGGCTGCCTCTGATACCTCCTATCCCCCCAAAGATTCCAGCCAGCTAAAAATTGTTCACCTGAACTTACAGCGCCTCCTCGCCAAGAAATCTCAGCTCGAAGCCTAGATCTCTGAGAACAACTTCGATATTATCACCCTGACTGAGACCTGGCTAACCCATAAGATCCCTCCCAGTGAAACCAGTCTCAAAGGGTACTCCCTCTTCAGAAGGGATAGGCAAGGGAAAATAGGTGGTGGATTCCTCCTCTGTATTGGGAATCATCTCTCTGCCTCTGTTTTTGAAACCCATGTGGTGACACCAAATTGAATTTCTTTCTATAAATCTCCTCGGCAACAACAAAATAGTCACTGTTAGTGTTACTTATCTCCCCCCACAATACTCCCCCCTAATGAGTGTGACACTTTTCTCAATATTAAAAACACCCTCCCTAGTGGAAGGGAGTGGATCATCCTAGGGAATTTCAGCATTAACTGGCAGTCCCTCAGGCTAATGTAGCCAAAGAAACCATCATCAGCCTAGGCCTCCACCAGTAAATCACTACCCTCACCTGCACCAACTGTAGGACAGGGTATGAATCAGTCCTAGACTGGATACTTGTCTCAAACTCTTCACATGTTATCGACTCAGGGCTTCTCCCTGACTCTTTTAGTGACCACTGTGCAGTCTTTTGCCACTGGTCTGCTGAAACTCCTAAAACAGAACACAAGTTCATTTATTCCTGCCAGCTAAAAAAACTAAACACTGAAGAATTCACTAAAGCCTTACTAGCCTCCAACTGGTCCTTCACTGACTCCATCGATGACATTGACTCCACCCTTGAAGCTTTCAGTAGTAGCTTCCTTACCATTTGTGACAACCTCATTCCTCTTAAAAAACTAAAGATAAAGGGGCACACTCACAAATGGGTTTCTCATGGGTTTCCTCCAATCTCCTTAACCTAATGAGGAAGAGGGACAGGGCCTGGAAAAAATATAAGAAATATAAACTCCTTAACCTCCTACAACAGTACAATACACGCTGCAATAGATGTAGATCAGCAGTCCAGAACACAAAAATTGCCTTCCTCAAAGATAAACAAGAAAGCTCCAGGGCAACCCTAAGCACACCTGGAGACTCTGTAATGACCTGACTGGGAGAGAAATGCACAGTGAACATATCAGTCTCACCTGTGATGGTCAACCTGTCACCGACCCTCCTGCAGTTGCCACTCTGTTCAATTCCTACTTCGGTGACCTGGACAAGTACAAGATCAACACCCCCTGACCCCGACCCACAACTCCCTCCTTTCCCCCAACCCTCTTCCCAGTTTCCACTTCAGATACCTTACACACCTGGAGGTTCTTAGACTCATAAAAACAAACAACCCTAGTCCTAGCCTAGGAGTTGACAACATTGACTACTGCATCATTAAGCTGGTTTGTGAGACTATAGCCCTCACCCTAACCAGCATCTTTGACTACTGCCTCTGCTCAGGCTCTTTCCCCCTAAAATGGAAATGCACCACAATCACACCCTTCCAAAAATCAGGCCCCAAAAATGATGTTACCCACTACAGGCCTAATTCCCTCCTAGCACCACTGCCTAAGATAATGGGAAAAAAATCATCCTAGGTCAAACCATTGAATACCTAGAGAAATACAACCTGCAGACAGATGCACAGCATGGGTTAAGAGCTGACCAAAACACTGAGACAGCTCTGATCAAGTTCACCCACTTCATCGAAAAGGCCAATGATGATGGCCTCTATACTGGGTCAGTGTTTGTGAGCCTCACAAAGACCTTTGACCTTGTGGACCACAAAGTTCTCCTCTGGTCCCTTACCAGTCTCAACTTCTCCTCCAAGGTGATTAACTGGTTCTCCAATTACCTCAGCCAAAGATCTCACAGAACCATGATCGAAGGTGTTCACTCCCCCCTCTCCCCTATCAAATATGGAGTTCCCCAGGGCTCTATTCTGGGGCCTCTTCTTTTCTCCCTAGTGGTCAACTCCCTCCCCAAGATCTGCAGGCACACTGTATTAATACTCTACATTGATAATACCATGCTCTTCTACAAAGACAAGGGCCTGATTCTCTTTTTTTCAAACTTCAGCAAGACTTCCACAGGCTCCATTCCTGTTTCTCATCCAGAGGTCTAGTCCAAAACTCGAAAAAACCCATAAATCCATAGTCTTCTCCAGTGCCAGAAAATCATCACTCATTGATTTCCCTCTCCTTGACAATGATGGCATTCCCATTGAGCGAGTCTCAGCATTCAAATACCTTGGCTTGCTCCTTGACTCCCACCTCACCTATGAACTTCACATCAACTTGCTAATTAAGAAAGAGCACCAAAGACCCAGCATGTTATAGCAAGTTAAACCTTTCTTTATCCCTGAATAAAGGACTCTACTTGCCACCAGTTTCCTTTTTCCCCTCTTTTTCTATGAAGCTCTGATACACTACCCCTCCCTCTCTGAAATAGGCTGCATTGCACCTACCATAATGTAATTCGGTTTGCCACAGGCCTTCTCAGACTAACACACCATTGTGACCTCTACAAAGTGGCAACTGGCCTCCCCTCAAGAACAGACTTGACAGCAGAATTCTTACCTTCTTCCACAGACTCACTCTGGGACTTCTTCCAACCAGTATTATCTCCTTCTTCTCCACATCTACCCCCACACACTCTACCAGATGGTCCACCTCCTTCTCCTTCTCCATCCCTTTCTGCCACACTACTCAAGGCCAAAATACCCTTTCACCCAAGGGTGCTAAATGTTTCAACACTTTTCCCCCATTCCTCATCCAATGCCCCTCAACCGCTTCTTTTAAGTGCAACCTAAATGGTCACCTCTCCAACGCATTTACATGTAAATGCACAAGGCTATGACCAGCCCTTCAATATTTTATCCTACCTAACTGAACCTCTTCATATGGTATGATACATATGATACTTCATCTGCCTGCCCTTTTATCCTATTACTGTTTAGTTTTTGTATTTTGCACCAAATTAATGCACTTTGTTCTATGTAATGTTCATTCCTTGCAATTGCACTTTCCTGTGTATACTGTAACCTTTGTTTGTTTGTCTTTAAATGAACGCTTATGAAAATGGATAATTTTGCTCTCATGCCTTTCCAGTATAAAAATAAACTGAAACTGATAATGCCAAATAAGAGCAGGCAAAAAATGTTATTATTTTTTAAACAGTAATCAGTTGTTCCTTTTTATTTCCGAAGTAGTTCTCATTTCCCATTTTCTTATTAAAAGGTTTTCTACCTTATAGTGTTAGATGTGATGTGACGTGAGGTATTTTTTCACCTTTCCAGTTCTATTCCTCTTTGTACCTCATCACCATTGGGACTGCACTGATTGTGACATCACAATTCAGCAGTGTTGGGGAAGGTGATTGGTTCTTCTTGGTCAGACTTTATGTCATAGATGGTGAGGTTATTGGACTGATGATGTATGAAGAGGAACAGAACCAGTTATGCCAGCCTCCAGGCAAAGTACTATTCTACAAATTGCACCAAGTATTCTCTGGTAAAACATCTTCAAATTATCAAAAGGGACAAGAATGAAAATATTGGAGATACATGACTCATAGCTCATTATTCTTAAATGCTCATATTAATTTCAGGCAGTTCACCAACTCTTTAATGTCAATACCTGCATTTGCTAGAGTTTTGCTCTGTAAAAGCATCACTAAGGATCATGCTAAAGAACCAACACATAGGCTGCATCGCCTATACCCTCTGCTCCCTACCATTCAGTGGATGTAATAGTTGGCCTTATTTTCATGAAGAAACTTATCTAAGTTGCTTTTTAATGGACATTGTCAACCTCTTAGGCCTAAAAGTGTCCCTAGTTTAAAAAGAAACTGCATTATGATTGCTCTCATTTCATATAATTAATTTGCTAATGCAGTTGGTAGCTTGATTCTGATTATGTTTTCTTTTTTTTTTGTGGTTAATAAGTTTTATTGATTTAACTTACTAAGATGATACAAACATTAAAACAATCGGATACATTGCAAAGATCTTACAGACTGTTACATATGTCTGTAGAAGCAGAGAACGGAACATGCTGGCCAAATAGTAACAAACTGAATATAATAGCCAGGTAAGCAGTAGGATAGTACTCTGTGCCTGGATGTACAACACCTATCCAGCTGGAGATTAACTTTGAAAGTATTAGCAGTTGATGCATTGCATTATGGCTAACTCATAGAAACATATCTTACCTGGCCCCATCCTGCTAGTTTCTGCAGTATTTGACAAAGCATCAGAAATTATGAGAGGTCCAGGGCCACTGTCTTCTACTTTAAGCCTACAAAATACAAGAGATCACACACACAAAACAAACAGATCTTCATTGTCAGTGAAGATACTATCCTTTATTGATATTATACCATGTCATCCATAGAGCAGGGTCCCCTATAACTCAGTAACAAACTCTCCAGCTCTTGCCCCTAAATGCATCATGACAGGAGACCATTATAGTAGCATAGTTGTGCCTATTCAGGCGAGTCCCTCCCTAGGTTTCAAAAATAGATGGAAGGGCAGTATATTTAAAGAGGGTATTGGTCGCAGTATGTGATATTCTGGCCCAGTTGGCAGCTTGAGCCATGGAGGTAAGTACATCCCCCAGGAAGGGGATTATCCGGGACCGACATTTACACAGTAGGAGTGTTTTAACCTGCATACTGAGTGTCAGAAGTAGTTTCAACTTGGAGAGATGAAGGTGAAGGGCCGGGGTCCAGAGTCCTAATAACTGCAACTCAGGGGACTGAGGCACAGACTTCCTAAGTATTTTGGACCCCATCTCACAGGTAGCCTGCCATAGGGGCTGGATCAGCCTGCAGGAACAAAGTATATGGAACAGGTCACCAGGGAGTTCCTGACACCTCCAACACAGGTCAGACTGAACCAGCTTTGTCTTGGCAAGGACTACAGGAGTCCTGTACCAGGAGTGAATTATCTTGTTCTGTATTAATTGACTACTGGTGTCAGGAAATGCCCCATGAGCTAGTTTTAGACAAGACTTCCACTCCAGGTTTGTAATAGAGGCATGCGGTGCTTTCTCCTATTAATGCTTGGATTCCTCTGCTTGGGAAGGGATGGTGCTCCGAATGGCCGCCTATACCTGGCTTGACTGTCCTCTTTCTAGGGCCAGCCATGACTCTACCTGCGAGATGTGCTGCTCATGGTGCTGCTTATGCCTGTACGTAAGGATGGTACTTCTTATTTGAAGGAATCACCAGAAGTCTTTGGGAGAGATCCCATGAGAGCTCCGCTGGCCCTCAAAGGAATTAAGGGTATCTGTACCAGGAATGATCATATCTTGAAGCAATGAGATACCACCACATTCCCATGAGGGCCATGCAATTGGTTGTTTATTGATGGCAATCTTATTATTGCCCCATAGTGGGGTAAGTCTTAGGGGAAATGGGGAGGCACCCAACCTCTTATGCACCTTGGCCCAATATTCCAGAGAGGGATCTATAGTAGGATGAGAGCGAGTGCCCTTAGGGGGATACTTAAATAACAATAGTACCAAGTGAGTACGCTAAGATACTTCTCTTTCCATATCCAGCCACTGGGGAGCATTGTGTTCAGGGAAAAGGAACCATTTTAACGTCTAAGCCAGCTGAAAGGCCCATTTATAACCCTCTAACCATGGAAGACCCCAACCCCCTTCCTACCAATAAGCTCTGAGCTTATTTCTACTGTACCTAGGTTTCTTACCCTCCCACAAAAAGGATCCCAGCAGGGAGTCTAACTTAGTAAACCAAGGTATTTTCAAAGGAATATGGGAGAGAAGATATAGAATTTTTGGTGCTGTGACCATTTTAATTGACAATATTTTACCTACAAGCGACAGTCGAAGAGATTTTCTTCAGTCCAGTTCTGTACGAATGGACGCAAAAAGTGGTTTCATATTCAGGTCCAGATTTTATGCAAATTAGGAGAGATAGTAATGCCCAAGTAGGTAATCCCCTCCGGGGCCCATTGCAGCCCATGCTGAGTAACCATTTGAGAGGTACACTTAGAGTTTAAAGGAAGGACCTCCATCTTGGCCAGGTTAATCTTGAGCCCTGAAAATGTAGAAATATCTGACAAGGTGGACAGTAGGGGAGGAAGGGAGGGAGGTGACGATATTGGCTATAGGTAGCAACAGGTCATCTGCATACATAGGAGTATGATATGCCCTTATTCCCACCTGGACACCGGAAATTAGAGGATTTTGCCTAATAGCAGCAGCCAGGGGTTCTACTGCCAATACAAAAAGTAGTAAGGAAAGTGTGCAGCCCTGATGGGTACCCATGCCCAGTATGAATGGGGGAGACAGCATCATATTGGTGAGTATCCGTGCAGCTGGGGATGAATATGTTTCCCCAATCCAGGCCCGAAACCCTATCCCCAAGCTCATAGTGCAAAGTACTTGTTTGACATAATCCCACTCCAGGGAATCAAAGGCTTTTTTGAAATCTATTGCAATGGCAGTAGCGGAGGAAGATAATGTTTGGGCCTTATGGATTAAATTTACCAATGATCTAATATGGTCTGTGCTAAAGCGGTCATTAACAAAGCCTACTTGGGATGGGTGGATCAAACTGGGAAGGAGAGGATTAAGTCTATTAGCTAGTATCTTAGCACCTTGCTATCAGCATTCAATAGTGAAATAGGGTGGTAGCTGGACGCTTTAAGAGGGTCTTTACCTTTTTTGGTAGGATAGTAATAGTTGCCACCCTAAGGGATGAAGGGAGAGACACTGTTTGCAATGACTCAGTAAATACTTGTTGCAATACCAGAGAGATTATGGGATGCAACATCTGCTGCACTTTAATAGGGAAACTGTCCCCTCCTGGGGCCTTTCCCTTTTTAAGGGAGAGGATGGTGTCTGCCACCTCCTGGGTTGAGATCGGGCCACTAGGGCATTAGCCTGGGCTTTCAAGATTTTAGGGAGATGTAGGGACTCCAGAAATTGGAGGACCCACTGGGGGTCTGGAGCTCTGGAGGATTTATATAACAAGGAGTAAAAATCCATAATTATTAGATTAATATGTTGTGCCATGGTCTGGGTCTTTTCCCCTGCATCCTCTAAAGCCACTATATACCTTTCAGCTTGCTGCTTTTTGAGATGGTATGCCAGCAGCTTACCCCCCCTTTTCTCCACCTTCCCAATATTTATGCTTGAGTCTAATGATCAAAATCTCTGCCTTTCTAGAGACCAGCTTATTCACTTGCATCTTCAGAGAGATGACCTTGTGATCTGCCTCTGACCTAAGGGAAGGGATGCAAAGGGCCTTAAAAGCAAGCTCCATTTCTCAGAGTTGTCATTCAAGCCCTCTCAAATGTTGTTCCCTCCTCTTTTGGCGCCGGCTCGCATACCCCATTATCGCACCACTTAGAGTAGCTTTGAATACATAGATACATAGACAGTGTCAGCAGATAAGGACCTATGGCCTACCCAGTCTGCCCATTTGAGCTTGTAAGTACAGTTTATGTTTTCCTAGAAGTCTGTTGCCCCTTACCCCTGACCTCCAGAATTCCTTTATATCTATCCCATGCATTCTTAAATCCCGTGATTGTTTCAACCCCCACCACTTCCTCTGGCAGGGTGTTCCACTTGTCCACCACCCGTTCTGTGAAGAAATTCTTCCTCACGTTTCCTTTGAATCGTCCTCCCTCCAACTTCATCCCATGCCCTCTAGTCCTGCAACATCTTTTTCACTTAAAAATAGTGTATTCCTGCACCCTGTTCCTCCCTGTAAGATACTTGTATGTCTCTATCATATCCCCTCTCTCCCTTCTCTCCTCCAGGGAGTACATGTTCAGTTCCTTCAACGTGTCCTCATAGGACTTGTGATGCAATCCATGCACCATCTTTGTTGCCCTCCTCTGAACCTTATCTACCCTGTCTATGTCCTTACATAGGTAAGGTCTCCAGAACTGTACACTGTACTCCAGGTGGGGCCTCACTAGTGTCTTGTATAGTAGAATTATGATCTCCCTTTTCCTACTAGTGATGCCCCTGCCTATGCATCCCAGCATCCTATTTGCTTTACCTGCTGCCTTGTCACACTGTTTCCCTACCTTGAGGTCATCAGAGATGATAACCCCAAGATCCCTTTCCTGCTTGGTGCATGCTATATCCTCACCCCCCAAATGATATATTGTGCCAGGGTTTTTGTGCCCCATATGCATTATCTTGCACTTCTTTGCATTGAATTTCAACTGCCGAACCCCTGACCATTCTTCAAGTTTCTACAGGTCCCTTCTCATTCTGTCTACACCCTCTGGTGTGTCTACTCTGGAATGCCTCCCATGTGGTACCTGCAGAGATATCTGCTATGAGGTTATGCTGAGAAAAATTCTGTTGCTTCCTTTTGAAGCCAAGGGGGAATGTCTGGGTCACAAAGTAGCAATGGGTCCAGCCTCCATGCTGGAGACTTAGGTAGAAGGAGGCCCCATGTGAAGGCAAGCTGCACAGGAGCATGATCCGAGATAACTAAGGGATGAATAAGGGTATTAACAGTGTTACTAGTAATAGTAGGAGAGGTGAGCCAGAAGTTTATTCTACTAAGAGAACTAGGTACTGGGGAATGAAAGGTGTAGTCCTGCTGGGAGTGGTGAAATATTCTCCAGATGTCCATAAGGGCCAACTCTTGTTGTAATTGAGCCACTGCCATTACAGCCCTGGAATGGGGCTCAGTATTGGAAGGGAATCTATCCAGGAAAGGGTCCAGAGTAAGATTAAAATCACCCCCTAATAAAATGGGGGTGTCTTCTGGAGCTACGGATCCCAGCACCTGGGCCAACTTGTGAAAGAAGGAGGGTGAGTACTCATTCAGAGCGTATACTTTATCCAGGATCAGAGGGCCCTCCCCAGTATCCATGAGTACCACCACCCATCTACCCTCAGGGTCTCTCACTTGTCTCTGCAATTTCCACTGTAGTTGCTTGTGAAGCAGAATCACTACCCCTCTCTTTCTAGATGAGGCTGAGGCATGTATGACCTGACCTACCCACTCCCTCTTCAGTCTCTCAGGATCCTACCCGGTAAGTTTGGTCTCCTGCAGGAAGGTGACCCTTGCTCCCAGTCTCTTAAGGTGGCCCAAAACTTGCTTCCTCTTGTTTGGGGTGTTAAGTCCTCTGATGTTCAATGTCAGACAAGTGATATCACCTGTTAGTAATAGGGAGCAAAAATTTAATTAAGAGGTATATCAAGAACAACCAGCAGATAGTGGGTGAGGGCAGCCCAACCAGAGGAGGCAAATTTCTATAGAGCACCACCAGATATGGAGAGAGTGAGTAAAGCCCATATACCCTGCCCCTACCAGATGACCTTATACTAACAAATATCGAAACATCTGTGTGTGTCTCTTGTGAAACAAACATACATAAACACATTAACAAACTATATACATTGTGCACAGTGTACCATGCAATTTGTAGATATAGACGTGTCTCTTCAGCTGCAGAGCCCTGCTGTAGGTCAGCCCCTATTCCCAGGGCATTATCAAGTGGTATCCATCCTTTCTTAGCACTACGGTGAGTGCAGTGGGGGAAGTTCCCCCCCCTGAGAGAATCGAGCAACCCAATAATAAGGTTGGACCACATGGCTCATTGCAACCCCAGAGGGTTGAGAGAGCTGCTCCAGTGGTGTAGCTCAGAAGCTGGGGTAGTTAAAGTGGGACTACACAATGCTTCTAATGAGGTGGGAGTTTGCAGGAAAGAAAGTGGGGGAGAATTGCCCACTATTTCGGTGAACCTAGGGTTATTGCTGATGGGTGCCAACGTGTTCTCACAACAAAAATCTTGATGAGGTCAGGCTCATCACACCTATGAAGAGTGTACTGTAAGCCACCCAATGCGGGGGCTGGGAGACCTCCCCTTGACAGAAAAAAATAATAAAAAAAAACATACCAGAGGGGCACAGGCCTGTGCCATTCACCACTTAGGGCCTCACGTAAAAAACATCCTGGCTACCCATTCAGCACAACAGTATATGCATGCCAACAAATACTTTCATATTATATGACACAGTTTCCCAGTGGACCTCACCCCCCCACACACACGCAAGTAAGTGAGGTAGAACCCACAAAAGTTCTGCTGTTTAATCAGATGGTACAAAAAAGGCCTCCTTTGCCATCTAGACATGCCAGGACCTTTGATCAGGACATCCACTGAGAGCTTGTTAGTAGGCCTCATTGAATCCCTCCCAGTATAGAAGTGAGGCATCTTCTCTACCATATGACAGTGCAAGTCGGGGGTCAAGGTTGGGGTGAAGAGGGCTTGAATGTTCCCTTACATGGGTAACACATAGAAAGGGTAGCAGATGGGTCAGCCAAGGAGATTATCCACTGAAGATCAATTCAGACACCCCAAACTTGCCCCATACCTACAACTCCCCGGGGGATTAAAAGAACAGGAATATAAAGAAAACAGAAGGATGACCACTTATCTGACCATGCTGGTGAGTTTTCTCTGATCAATTGCCCTGGAGATGTAGAGCACTCAGGATGGTCCACACTGAAGATGAGGTCTCCACTGGTAGAGGAGGCCTCCTTCATAGCATTTGGTGGACACTGCCCTCCACTATCTGTAGCTCCGTTCTGTGGCTGGTGAGGAGTTGCTGACGAGGACAAGTAGCTGGGCTGCAACATAGGAGTAGGCCTGCCTTCCTCAGTCAAATCCAGGATGCCTGGGTGTTGATCCAATCCAGGATGCCTGGGTGTTGATCCAAAGAGCTGGGGCATATAACTTCATATCTATTAGCAGTGTTATAGGCCTGTAATGGATCTGGAGCTACAGTGTTCATGCTTGTGGCCTCCTCTGTGTCATCTTTCCCTTTCTCCGAAGGATGCTCCTGGTGGCCGTGTTTCTTTGAGGATTGCCTTTGTTGGTGTACTTTTGGGGGGAGTTCCCAGTGTTGCTCCCTGAGGTCTTGCCAAAATGCAGGCCTGCTCACTGATGGAGAGGAGCAGCAATCCAACCTGTCGGTAGCAGTTTTTGCCGAAGGAGCTCTCAGGGTAGTGGTGGTGAATTCTTGTGGCCAGTTGTGCCATAAAAAATCCATGAGTGCATCAGGAGATTCAAAACTGTTTGGGACCCCATTATGCATAACCCGCATCATGGCTGCGTAATGCAAGGAGAAGGATAGTCCAATACTGTGCATTTTATGCCTTGCCTCAGAGTACGCACGCCGTTTGTCCGACAGATCCTTAGAGAAGTCCTGAAAGATGTTGATCCTATTCGATCTCCACACTACATGCTGTAACTCATGAGCTCTAATGAGGACCTTCTCTTTGTCCCTAAAATCAATAAATCAGGCTATGATAGGTCGTGGTCTGTTCTGGGTCTGAGACATACTAAGGTTCATACTAAGGTTATGGAAAGAGCAAGAGGGCATTAGCCCATAGCACTCTTATACTAAGCCAAAGGATAATATGAAAAAAACAAATCCAGTGCTAATTAATTGATCAAGCCTGTATTTAAAAGATTTCTTATTCTCACTGATAATAACATTAATAGGCAAATTATTCCAGTGACCCACAACTCTTAATGTAAAAAAATACTGTCAGCTTTTATTTCTAAATGGAGTCCTTATTAATTGAAGGGATGACCTCTGACATTATGTGAATGGTCTTTGAACTGTAAATTTAATTCAGTCATAAAAGTAGGATCCTTAATTATGTCGAAAAGAAGAAGCAAATCACCTCTGAGACGACAAGTGGATAAAGACATTAAATTTAGGTCTGTTACCGATCATTATATGAATCGTTTTTTAGACCAGATATTTTCTTTGTAAATTGTCTTTGAACATTCTCCAGTGAATTACTAATAAATTTTTTATATGGAGACCACAGCTGAGAAGCATACTCCAAATGAGGCCTGACATAGGATCTAAACAGAGGGACAAGAACCTCAGATTTTCATGATCTAATATTACGTAAAATAGACCATATTACCCTATTGGACTTATTAATGATGTCATGAATGTGCTTATTATAGGACGTGTCATTAGAGATACGAATACCCAAATCTTTTTCATCAAGGTAACTAACAAGGTTAGTTCTATATAGTTTTATATAGTTGGCATGTATAATTAAGGTTATTAAAGCCCAAATGCATGACTTTACACTTATCAAAATTCAACTTCATACCCCACTTATCTACCCAAGATGTAATAATATCCAAGTCAGTTTGAATAATGATAGATTGCGTGGTATCTAAACAAGGACCGCCAATTTTAACATCGTCTGCATATTTAATAGAAATAGACTGACATTCATCAGTCATGTCACAAATAAAAGCCTGAAAAAGACAAGGGTCCAACAGAGAGCCCTGTGGAACCCCACTAGACACATAGCCCATTTCAGAACTAAATCCATCAATGACGACACACTGTGTCCTGTCCTGCAACCAATTACTAATCCAATTAGTAATATAACAGTTTATTTTAACATTACATAATTTGGAAATAAGAGCCATATGCGGCATGATGTCAAATGCTCTGCTGAAATCAATATAAATAACATCACATGGAATATTATGGTCCAGAAATTTGCTGATGTTTTCATAAAAGGATAACAAATTGGTAAGGCAAATTCTGCCCTTCTTAAATCCATGCTGTTCAGTGTCATGAACGTTCAAAGTTGGTGTAATGATATCTTTAATAAGACTGTCCAAAACTTTGCATACTGTGGAGGTCAAACTAATAGGACGGTAATTTTCCCAATTATTTTTTAATCCCTTCTTATGAATTGGTATAACATTAGCTTTTTTCCAGTCATCTGGAACATAGTTTTCTAATAAAAACTTGTCAAATATCATTTTTAATGGTGATGCAATATATTTGGCTAACAAGAACAATAAGTGCCCAGCCAATTTATCAGGACCAGAGCAGTATTTACCTTTTAAAGAAATCAATTTGTCATATATTTGTTTTTCATCAAAAGTTATAACAGACTCATTATTATTATTAGTGCTAACAGGAAGATTGTCAGAAACTGCAAATGTTTTACAAAAATTCTATATTGAATATATCGGCCATCATACACAGTATCATTATGTTGTATAATGGGGCCAACTTGGCAAACAGGTTTTTTTAAAGAATTAATATATGAGTAAAAATCTTTAGTATTATTTTTATTAGCGGAATTAGCAAGCTTATATTCCCATGTTGACTTTGCCCTCTTAATAGCAAGTTTGCATTTGATCTGTATCTGTCTATAAGCCTGCCAAGTAGTGCTAGATTTATGCTTTAAATAACAATTGTATTTTTTCTTTTTTGATTTTATTAACTTTTTTATAGATGAATTAAACCATTTTGGTGACTGTTTATTATTTTGGACTTTACATTTGAAAGGAATATATGTATCTCTTATATTAGAGATAGTTGATTTAAAAGCAGAGCAACAATTTTCAGAACTTAAATTAGATAAAATGAACTTCCAATCAATCTCATTCATAACACTACCAATAGACTTTAAATCTGCTTTATTATAAAGGTAAATATTAGTTTTATTATTCACAGAAGAATTTGTCTTCTCAATAGCAAACAAAATAGTATTATGGTCACTTCCAGTGATTGGGTCCAGGATACTTAAGTCGATAATTGGTGCAGAGTCACTACTGATTACAAGATCCAGAATATTATTCACCCTAGTAGGTTCAGTAACATGCTGTATTAGATTCAGCTCAAGACAAGTGGAAAGAAATTTAATTCCTTTACCACTTGTGCAAGTGGAATTAAACCAATCAATGTTTCCAAGATTAAAGTCACCAATAATTATTACCTGTCCAATCTCACTTACCTGTTCAAATTCTATTAGAATTGCTTCTAATACATTGACTTGTGAATTGGGAGGGTGGTAACAACTACCAATAATGAGAAAATCATCCTGAGTTAAATACAGTTTAACTCAAATAGTCTCAGTAAATGTGTTATGTTTTTTTATACGATTAGTAATGTCAATTGTATTCAAATTATTTTTAAAAAATAAAGCTACTCCACCCCCCTTCTATTTAGTTTATTAAGCCTATATGACTTATAGTCAACCAAACAACCTTCCCATAAGGCATTATCATCTCCCCATGTTTCACAAATGGAAAAATGTCAACATTATAATGTAAAGTTTTTAATTGAAGCTCATCCATTTTTTTTTGTTAAACCTCTGGCATTGAAACTTAAAACCTGTATCTTTTTATTCAATAAGGAAGTGCCACATTTATTATCATGGGATGATAGCTGCTTGACCCCCCCCTCCCACAGTCTAATTTAAATTGTTATTGATCAGTGACAGAAACTGATTACTCAAAACAGCATTTCCTCTTCGACTTAAATGCAGTCCATCCCTACCGAACAATTCACTTCTGCCATCAACATTTTCCCAGTGGGTGATACAATTAATTTCTTGTTGAAGACACCATTGGCAAACCCAATTATTAATGATCTTAATTTTATGGTTAAGATGAGTGGAATAACGAGGAACAGGGAGAATTTCAGATATGCTGATTTGACAACCGATGTCCACCAATTTATTAGTCAACCCTACAAAGGTGGACTTAATATCCTGAATGGAGTCATGTAGAATATTATTTACACCCACGTGCATAACAACTATAGGTTTACTGCCACACTTGTTCATAATATTATCTACCATACTAGAAACATCAGTAGTCTTAGCACCACTGAAACTTGTATGTGTTCTATTAACTTTATCTTGATTATAAATGGATCTATCCAGATGTTTCATAGAGTCACCAATAAACAGAATCTGTCTTGAGGGAGGGTTAGAAGGGGAAATGCTGCAATTATGATTAGGAGTATCAGGATTACAAGGAGTGGTATCCATTGAAAAATCAATCAAGGGTTGATCATGAACAGATTAAATCAATTGTAAGGGAATGACATTACTTGTTGAAGATGAATCATATGGGTTGTTGTCACCAATTAAACTGTGAGGTGTGTTATTTACATCAGGTGGCTGACATAGCCAGGGTTGGAGACAATCAAATCTGTTTGATAAAGGAATAGCATGATGTTCAGCCTTTCTTCCTTTTTTAGTTGTCCTAGAAATTTGAACTTTATACATTGCAGTGTCATTACCATCCTCATTTACATCTTTCTCCCTAGCCCTTTTTTATTTGAGACTTCACTTGTAGTGGAAAATGGTGTAGGGGTAATAGGGTAGGTAATAAATTACCAACCAGTTGTTGGTCATTAACTTCATCAAATAATGGTATGGGGTTGATAGGACACTGATCATCATTAGTAATATGTGATTCACTAACCAAATTTAAGGTATTCAAACTATTAAATCACTCAGACATATTCAATTGACTAATTTCTGTTTTAGTCATGAGATAAATACATTTATTTCCTGTTTCAATTCTATATTCTCCAGACATTTACTACATTTAAAAGGCTCATTAGAAATAACCTCAGTAATACAGGAGAACATTCTACACAGTATACACTGGCCTCCTTAATAACCTGAATTAGCTGTTGGTACAGAGTTATTTAAATCAATTAGTACTGGTGAAGCCATACTGCTTTTCACTTTATTTCAAACCAAGACACAAAATACTATTAAATTATCAGAAAAGCATCAAACTTACCGACAGGCTATATTTAATTCAGTCAAACAGAGATTAAAACCCTTCTATCCCTCTATACCCTCTTGACACTCTAGACACATGCTGAAGAGCATGTCTCCGGCACACGTCTCCACGTGCAGAGGAACACGCTCGCCCCGCTCGCAGAGATGCGAGCAGATATAGCGCAAGACCCGGAAGTAATTTACCGGGTCACGACTCCCTTCGTAATCTAATTTCAAATCTTGCAGTAGATTTTAGCCAAAAGTGTATGGTACATACTGCTTATAAAGCAGACAGCCTTCCCAGTTAACAATAAAGTAAAAAATCACTTCTGGACCTTAGTTGTAGTCCAAAACATTCCCCCCTAAAAACTACACACTGGGCTGGACTTCCTGATATAGCTAAAGTATAGGCACTACAATAAAATTGCAATACACAAGGATATTACGAGTTAGAGCTCACAACAAATGCTGCAGCACTCCTGTACTGTCTCACACTGAATAGTGTCTCACAGCATAGGGAGCGTACAAAATCATTTGGTTCATACAAGACATGGGGGCTAACGTATGGTGTGTACGTTCCACCTGAAGCAGTATCAATGGGTCCAGCTGCAGCATTTCAGCAATGGCTAATTGTAGAAATCCCTTGGTATCTTTGCCTTCTACACTCTCGGGGAAGCCCAGGAAGTGAAGATTATTATGGCAAGCTCAATTCTCGAGATCATCCATTTTACTGCGCAGCATCTGTATGGCCCATTGTTAATCTCTTAATTCTGCCCTTAAGTACTGAATATGTCCCTCCATCACCGAGACCCACTGTTTGGTATACAGCATCCTTGCTTCTAAATTTTGAACCACTTGGGTATTTTGATTAGTTGCCACAGTGATTTGTGCCATCTGGGCCATCAGTTGGCAGAACATCACCTTAACTGACATTTGCTCCCAGGTTTGTGGCAAGCGGCCTTCAGACATATTTTCAGGGCTACCTCGTCCAGGAGGCTCTTCAGTAAAATAACGATTTCCACATAGCAAATGAAGGCCTTTGTATCAATGAAGCTAAATTAGTGTAGCTTGAGTATTACCCCACAAGTTAAGGTAGAGTGAGGATATAATACCAGCTGGTAGAAAAAGGATTTTAGAGGATATTTCCCGCTGGGTTGTGGAGCTGATCTTTAAGCTGCCAACATATTAAGCACCCCTAGTGGCAGCATGTTTTCTTTTAAAAAGTACAAAACATTTTTTCCCACCACACTGATGTTACCATATAGAGACATGCTTGTTTACATTACTTGACCAGCTCACACTGCATATTTCCTAGACTTGGGAACACCCTCAACAGTCTAACTACTCATGATGAAGTGGGAGGAGAAGAGGCTATTGCACCATGAGTTATTTTACTTTTTGGGGTTGTCCATAATTCAGGAAGAAGGCAATGAGAGTAGATTAAGAATTTCAGACAAAACAAGGTTGGGTATAACTTTACCATTAGTATGCATTTCAATTCTACTGAGAAAGGAAGCAGATAAAATAACAAGTTACAAAAATGAATTGTACAGAATGTGAGCAATTATAAAATGTGGTGTTTTAACTAGAACAAATGTGATACAAACAAAGTTGACAGTGTCCCTTTTAAATGCTTTTTTGACAAACAACTGTGTGCAATATCAGGCAGTGTATTCCATATTCCAGCTATACACTGTAAAACTAAATACTTCTTTTCAGTTTTAAATGGTCTGCATTTATGTTGGAAATTGTTTCCCTTTCTCACATTCTGCCTTGCTTTTAGTTTGAACCAAATTTCTTCCATCAGATCTTTACCCTGTAAAGCATTAAAAGGAAACAGAAGATCTTTCCTTAACCTTTTTATTTCCAAGCTCACCAGATTGAGCTTAAAACAGTCTTTCCTCATGTCATGTCATTCATGCCCTTTATTATTTCTGTTGTTCTACAGTATGCTCAGAGCTCCTAGAATTCTGTGATTCCACAGCTGCAGAATTTTCTGTGGAACTTGCATCATTCTGCAGAATATATGTAGTGCTGCAGAATTCATTGTTCTTGGTGAATTTTCATTCAAATATATAGTTTTTCCATATGGCTCGGCTCCCTTCCTCATCTTATTTATTCTGAAACCCCTCCTTTATGCTTGGTATGTGATGTCATCAATGACATCACATCATAGTTTAGCAAACAGCAGGGCTGTATTCTGCTACAGAAATAAATAAATTATGCCACAGAAATCAGAAGATGCTGCTTCAGACATTTGGAAGCCCTGACGCAGAAATCAAGACAAAGTTCTGTAGAGTAGAAGGGGCCCTATCTGTGCTGGATTCTTTCAAGTCTTCTCACATCTTTCCTGAAAAAGGAGACAAAAGTTGCGAGCAATGACCTGAAATACATGTAGCGTTGCTTCTGTATAATAGTGTTATGTCACTTCTACTGTAAATACCCCATTGAATGGTTCTCAATATGTTATTTATCTTATTGCACATTTCACAATGCTTACTATGCTTAAGGTCAGGTGGGACAGACCTGTCTGAGCATGTTGTGCAGGAGCTCCAAAACAAACATTTTTATGCCTGATAGTACTTTTTTTTGGTAGGCCTCTTAATATATGAGCCTTCTATATACTATTAATGTTTATATGAGAGCAAATATACATGCACTTGGAGTTGTTTTATCATTTTGCTTGGTTATATCAAGGAATGTTCTCTGACAGCCATATTCCCTAATCAGGGTCTTCTCAGTGGAGAACAGTGTGCTGAGCTGAGCGGGGAAGTGAGAAGTGAGGAGTAATCCCTGCCTGGGCAGGGATGAATGGAGTGGAATAATTTGGAGTGGAGTGGTCACTGAGGAGCAGCAGAGAGACAGATGGGATTCAAGCAGATTACCCTTTTGGAATATAGAACTGATTGGGAAATCTGGAGAGACAGGGAATGAATATGTTACAGGACTGAGACATTAAATTAAAGTAATCTGCATTAAGTCAGAAAGTCTAATTGAGTGGTTCAGAAACTAAAGGACAAGTACTCTGAGAACTTACATTGTTCTTTTTCTTTTCTGCTTAGATAGCATAAAACTTCCATTTCAGGAAACAGAGTGGCATTTACTTAGCAAACATCTATACATGGGAAAGGAATACTGAAGGAAAATATTATACGGGTGTCTTCTGCTTTGTGTTTAGTCCTCTATTTATTATAATTTTTAGTTACTTTTTATATTGTAGTTCAAATTTGGAGCCCTTTTTCATAGATTGGTTCCTGGCATCACATTACACAATAGATCTGGATATTTTATAATCTGGTATGTTAGTGTTCTGTTTACACTGTTACTCTCCCTTCAAGAAAATTATCAGCTGGCCAGGCTGCTTTCTTTTACTGTTTCCCCAAACTGTGGAATTCTCTCCCTATGAACATCCACTCAGCCTCTTCCCACTGCTCATTCTCCTCTCTATTCCATGACTTCTCAACCCACACCCATAACTGCACCTGATAGCTGTTCATGTTCCTCTACACTGTACCTGCTATCCTCATCACCTCCTGATCTTCTCTTGACCACCCCTTCTGCTATCCCCTGGTACCCCTGGCACCTTGAATCTGTTTTTTCTCAAAACCTAAGGGATAGCTTTCTCTGCCTCTTCTTTCTTAGTGCACTTTGCACTTTATTTGCACCTCCTTGATTTCCTCTGGGCTGCAATCTCCTCCTCATCCTTGGAAGTATTTGCACTAATATTGCATAAACTGCTTATTTAATTGTAGCTTAATGTTTGTTACTAAGTCCTTCTACTTGCCATGTAATTATTGCTTATGGTTGTTGTACAGTATTCCCTTCTTTCCCCTTCATCCCAGAATGCATCTGGAAATGAGCTGTTATCCGCTCAGTATGTATTTCATGATGAAGCTTTTAAAATAAATAAATAAGCAAACAAACAGGAAGGAGACACCAGCTATACAAGCTGCAGCATTATGATTTATTTGCCAAAGCTGTGTTTGCTTTCATTCCAAACATTAGCAATTAACTATTTTAACACCATCATGTGTGTCTAGACCATTCTTTTGTTTCTGAAAATCTTAAGCTACTAACTTAATGCTGAAAAAACAAGCATTTGTCAATGCCGAATGTTGTCGCGCTGGCATTGGCTTTGGTGGTGCAGTGCAGAAACATATTTTTGGCAGGATGTGAAAAGTGACAGCTGTACTGTTCATAAGGAGGTGTAAAAAAATGGCAGTGGTGAAAATGTGGCATGTAAGTATTGCAAATTTGTGAAGTTAGAAGGATGCGTGGGAAATGCGCAATGCACACTTGTAACACAGTCATTTTATGGAGTTTCGGCACCAAATTTTCAACATAGGCATTTTATCACCTCTGCTTATGTACAGTGTCACTGTCATTTCCTCAGACTGTTCCAAAAAGTGATTTTGTACGGCGACCGAGCTATTCTGTACCGGACGTGCGAAAACACATTTCGGGCAGGATATGTAAAATGACAGCTGCACTGTTCATCAAGAGGTATAAAAAAATGCTAATTGTGAAAATCCAGAGTGAAAATATTACAAATGCACAACATTATGAGTGTGCGTGCAAACTGCGCAATGCACACTCGTAACACAATCATTTTATGCAGTATCATCACCAAATTTTCAACATAGGCATTTTAGGACCTTTGCTCATGAACAGTGTCACTGTCAATTTCATAATCTGCCCCCAACACTGATTTCCAACAGCGACTGTGGTATTGTGCCAGGATGTGAAAAATGACAGCTGTACTGTTCATAAGGGGGTGTAGAAAAATGACAATGTTGAAAATCTGGCATGAAAATATTGTGAATTCACAAAGTTACGAGCGTGCATAGCAACTGTGCAATGCACGCTCATCAAACAGCCATTTTTGGAATTTTTTCCATCAAATTTGCAACATAGGCTTTTTGAGAGCCCACCTCATGAACACTGCCACTGTCCTTGCATTAATCAGTCCCAAAAGGTGATTCCATGCAGTGACTGCAAAATCACCTTTTGGGACCGATTAATATCATAATTGTGACAGAATTCATGAGGAGAGTCCCAAAAACCCAATGTTGAAAATTTGGTGCAAAAATTCCAAAATATGCCTGAGATATGCATCAAAGTTGAAAAAAACCCTATTTATTCCATTATACAGCTTACCAGCATTTCCTCAGTTCACGGTTGGCTTTGAAGAGTGAAGGTGTATTCCCGGTCTATCGAAGATCATTGCACTGAGCTCCGGAGGTAAGTATGGGGTAAAGGGGAGTGTGGGGAGGCAGGGTGCACAGTTGGTGGGTGTGGGTGGTGGGTAGGGAGACTACGAGGGACCGTTTTCAGTTTACAGGTACTAAAAAAACAACATCGTGGATGGTTTTCTTTTTTACAGGTGGATTATTTTTTGGGGGGGTACAGCAGCCAATGGGGGATTGAGCACCCCTGTCATCACAGGAGAAGGGGGGGATATCATGCCAATGGGGAGTGGGCTCTCCAGTCGGCTAACAATGAAAGCAGGGGGGCCACATTCTGCTGAAGGGGAGTGGGCTCCCCCGTTGGCACATACTTTGAGGTGTAGGGTAAGCCAACCAGGGGTTTGGGCACCCCCAAAGTTGGCAGTTTAGCAGCCACTGTGCCACCATGTTACTAGCTAGTGAGCACATAGAAAGGGTCTGCTGCATGGGATAAGCTTTGCTTGCATTGCAGTGGACCTTGGCTAAGATGTGCTCGCCACATTAGTATGCATGGTGTGGTGCCAGCATGCAGGCTGATTGGGGAATGAGGGACGCACCTACTGGTGCATGCCCTGCATTCACCCAACAGCGACCACGCCTCCAAATCTGCACTACTGCAAGATGTTGGCTGCGCAAGCACGCCAACATAAAAAAACACTTAGTGTTTAAAACTGAGAGAAGAAAAGGCTTACCTCTTTTTTAAAATGTAAGTTGATTTTAAAACTTAGATGTTATACCCATTATGTCTATACATTTTTCAATTTTTATAAACAGTGCTTTTTAAATGGATGTATAACAACCAGATATATAAAGAAATAGAGCTGCATTGATGTTTCTAGTTGATAGCAACCCATAGCTGTTGTTACTCCTACTCTTAAAGATCTTATTGCAAGCTTATTCTTTTCTTCACATTTTTCTAACACATACTGTAGGCTGCCATTGAAACACAACCACAATTGAATGTTTGAAGTTACCTGTAGCACAATATAACCAGACAGACAGAATAAATGAGACTATGAAGAGCATCAAAATCTATAAAAACTCTAAACTGGATGCACTTTACATACATGAGGCCAGAAGATTATGAGTAAAGGAGAAAACAGGAATTGCTTGAAGGAACATACTAATGCTTTCTGCATTTTTCTGAACTATTCACATGGTCTACTGAAAAACAACTCTTGGTATAACTATGCAGCACATTTCATATTGAAACTTTTTCAAGTTTGCTCTATTAATCAGACTGATCTTGATGTTAAGGGCTTTTTGGAGGCAGTATAGCACAGTGGTTTAAGACTCTGAGCTGCAAACCTGGAGACAGGGGTTTGAATCCCACAGCCCCCACTTGCATACTGTGCAACCCTGAGCAACTCATTTAACTTCCTTGTGCTCCCAGGTTGCACCTGGAAACAAGCTTTAGCTTAGTGTGCCTTTCCTGGTTAAACAAGTTCTTTCTCTTTCCTTTCCCTTTTGTACCAACTGCAGTTATTATATATCATAGATGTTTTAAGATTTATATTCTGTACTTTACATTTTGTGTGTGGTACTTTCATAGTAGAGAGAAGATGGATACCACAAGTAAAACTTGGAACCAAAATGAAGAAATTCCCTGACTGTAACTGAAACAATATTGTCAACAAGTAGTGGTAGCACAAGTCATTAAAGAAAATTCTGCATATGTTGCCTCAACAACACTAGCTACAAAAAAGATAACATTGATATAAGAGAATATAAAGCAGGTGACAATTTAGATACCTCTAAAGAACAGTACCTATTACAAGAAATTAGAAATCTGGAAAAGCCCATTGATAACATTTATCAGCCCCCACCCCCACAATAAAGAAACACACTCTGGAATGGAAGAATTGAATTATCAAGAAGAGGATGTAAATTATAGATCCCTAGTAAAAAAAATAAAGAAAAAGCAGAGTAATGAAGAGGGAAATAAATGGAAAAGAACCCCCAATCACAAGGTGTCAGCCATTAACCACTAAGTTTTTAGATAAACCAACAAAATGAAATGCATAGTGATTATGCATAGTGACTCTGGATACTCTACTCTATCTCGCACAGATTATGGATTCTCAAGTTACTCTGGACCCCTTCCAGGAACAAGTCCAGCATAATAATACACTTGAAAGAGGAGGTAGTACTAATTTAAAATTGTTTAGCTTCCTATCTAAGAAGAACAACATTAGATCTGGTGCACCTGGCTTACTTCTAACTAATGTGCATTGTGTGTATTATTAAATGATGAGTATCTGCTCTCTGTGATTAGTCTATTTAAAGCAAGCAGCTGACTCCGGCTCGGCTTAGAGTGAGTCGCACTCACTGCGCTCACTTCGTGCTGCGTGCTGCAGCTGGCTTCCTCCTCTGTTCTGCCCCCCCCCCGCATTTGTCTGTGTTCCTTGCCTTTTATCTGCCTCTCTTCCCCTCCTCCTGTACTGTTGTTGTCCACCGTCCGTTCATCTTCTTTACCTTCTTGGGATTGCTTCTGCCTGCCTCCAGCTCTCTGTGTTCACATGTTCGGCTGCTGCTTTTACTCCATCTTCGGATCTTCCCTCATCCTCGCCAGCATTACTCCATCATCTGGCCTATTCTGCTTCACTTCATTGACTCCTCTCCAGCCTTCTGGAAGCACTTGCTCAAGCTGAATCCATTTGTCTGCCTACCATAGCTTGCATGCTGCTTACTACTCTTCCTTGTGCCTCAGCCATTTTGCTCCTCGGCGTTCCGCCACGCCACGCTTCGCTCTGCTGCTGTCAGGTCTAGGCTCGCTCGATGCCGGCATTCGGGATGTCTGCTCCTACCATGCCTACATCGTTAACCACCTCCTCACATCTGGGTTTCTCCGCCGTCCTCCTACACTACATGCTTCTCGCTTTGCCTACCACCTGGGTTTGCCATCTAAGATGCGGCATTACGCTGCATTGCATCTGCAGGGCCCTTGCCTATATGTGCCTTGACATTCCTATCTGTTGGCGTGTACTGCTGCCGCTACCCTGAATCAGCTGCCTAATCATCGGAGTTGCAACAGGTGCTGCTGAATCTGAATTAATGGGAATCGAACTGTGATATGGAACTCTTCTCTGTACCTGCTCTATTGCAAGGTCTGAAACTCAATTGTTTGTTGACTTTGTACCTGCGATGACATTTATGGATGCTGTTTACTTACTGATCATGTCCGATTACCCTCATTGTATATATCAGATGCCTTGGGTCCCTTGGTGTTATATAGCATTTATCTAGTCCAGGGTTGCATTGCTTCCCCATAATATAGTGGGATTTGTCTCCAGCCTTAAGGGTGCAACAGTATCCTACCAATGCGATCTCTTCATTCCTCTGACTCTACTCTCGGTACGGTCTCCGGCATCACCACAGATGACCTTGTGTGACCTGAGAGCAGCTGCGCCACTTGCACATTCCTATTCTGTTGTTCCACTCCTCCAGTTGCCTACGCTGTACTTAAGCATCCATCCTTCTCGGATCTGGAGCGCTCAGCCCTGTCCAGCCATCATTGGCTTTAGTTACTGTACATTTGGCCTAACAACCCTCTTCCTAGCTATCATTACAGCTAGCATCTCCTCGATCTGGCAAAGTATTTACCTCCAGTCTAATCCTTGCAGTGTCACTATTGGTTCTGCATTGCATGCAGCTTGACATTACCAGCACTGTACCTATCACCGCTGCAACCTGCCTTCGCCCATCGGGCTGGGGGGTTTACCTTCTAATCGCTTGCTTCTACGACCTGCTTTCTCCCATCGGGCTGGAAGATTTACCTACTAATCATCTACTTTTGTGACCTGCCATCGCCCATCGGGCTGGGAGGTTTATCTACTAATCGCCTGCTTCTATGACCTGCCTTTGCCCATTGGGCTGGGAGATTTCCCTACTAATCGCTTGTTTCTATGACCTGCCTTCGCCCATAGGGAAGGAAGATTTACCTACTTCTGCTCTTCTTCTGCCTCGCCCTTCTCGGGCTTGAGATACATGCATGCTAATATATGCCTACCTGATGCTGGTTCAGCCAGATGGAAGCTCCTTTCCTTGGATTCCCACCTGGCCATTTCCTCCGTCATCTGTTCTTGGATGCTTTCCCTGCCACTTCCATAAGACATTACTGATGCTTCTCCTTTTAGAGATGCTTGCTTGAACTTCTCTTAAAGAACTTCCTTATCCTGGTTGTGCTTTACGCTTCTTGGACCCTATGTTTCTACTCCAATGGCTACGCCTTTTTGTTCTCTCCATCTGAGACTTTCTGCTCGACTATTCCAGTTTTGTCAAGTTTTGCTGCCTCAACCATTGACTACCTGCAGTTCAGATGTTATTCCTTTCATCCAATTGCCATATCCCTGCCTCAGTCTCTTCCATGTGATCCCTGCCTTCCTTGATTTGGATTCATCGGTCCTCAGAATCATTACATTCTGTATGTCTGCCTTCCAGCTGCTATACTACTGGGTTCAATGATGATTCAAGATGTGTCTCCTGGAGGCTCTATGCCACGCTTGTTCTATTAGCTGACTTTTGTAGTTATGGTTGCTTCATGTTACCTGGATCTCCTTGCCTCTACGTACCTCTCCAGAGGTTGGATTGCTGCGCATCACATCAAAGGACTATTTACCATGCTCAAATTCTGCCAGTGGTCATTCTTGGGTCTGGCTGCACTTTACATACTGGAGTCAGCTGCCTGTCTCCTACTTCTCCAGCTATCGGTTCAGCTGCGCTTCTCCAGGGGCTGATTGCCACATCCTGTTCTTTCTCATCTGCCTTCATGGGTACAATCCCTGCTTCTACTACCTTTCACTTTGGATTAGCAGTCCCACTGACTTACTTACCATTGGGATCACAATATTCTACTATTTGGATGCTTCATACCTCGCACCAGTGTCTCCAATTATCCTCTACAGCTTACCATTCCAGCTCTGCATTATAGCCATTGCCTTCATATCAATTCCAAAGACTATACTTCACTTATCAGAACAGGATTCATCAGTCGGTAGCCTACTATAAGCCTTCTCTCATTACACGTACTACACAAGCCATCTATTAGAAATCAGGAAGTCCTCCTACTTCTATTCATCCTGCCTTGTTGACGACAAGTTTGGATGCAACTATCTGCATCTGGTCTCCTGTATTGAATTCGTCAGTCATCATCTTCATCTCCACCATCATACATTTCCTGGATTATGCCCTCTGTCAACCGTAGTCCAGAAGAAAATTCTTCATATCCATTCTCCATCATTCCGAATTGTATATGGATTTCGGACTCAGACTTTATTAGGAGGAAATTACTTCACTGGACATTTACAATTCAGTTCTTCTTAAGCTCTGTCTATCTGGATTAAATTCTACAAATTAGAATTCAGATTTAGCTGATTAATTTAGTTTAATTAGGATCTCTCTCCTTTAGTATGCCCAGAAGGAAGGGCAGGTCAGTAGCCATGGGTCCTCAGAGGTTCCCCCAAGGGTTTTTTTCCTCTCCTGAGTGCTAATGATCACACTCTCTGGAGTTGGAGGAGGTGATTGTCTATTCCTATCATTATTGGGTGTTGTCATGCTCGACTCTTCAGCATTCAGTTAAAGAACAATCGTTGATATATATATTCTTTTTGGGGGCTTTCATATTTCTAAACCAAGCTTCCTTCCTACAGGTGGGATACAGAGGAAGGCCCAAACCATCAAATATTATCAAACAACTCAATTCAAGCATCCAAGTTCCTAAGCATAAACATTCTATACTACTACCTAATAAACACTGTCCTCCTAATGCTGGCCTCTGTATCCAACAACCATCGACATCATTCCAATATATGTTCCATAAGCACAGAGCTATGAACTACACATAATGTACATTTAAACAAGCTGAGGGGAGTAGATAATGGAAATAAGGAGGGAGAAAATGCCTCCCACAGGCTGAAGTAGAGACTAGGAAGAATCTGAGGGGAGAAGAATCCCCAAGGGTGCAAGTTAACAAAGAAAGCAGGGTGGTAGAGATGAAAGAGAAAGGAACAGGTGCATTAAAAAGAGAGGGGGAAGGAGAGAAGTCAAAAAGGAAAAAAGGTGGTAAACAAGCAGAGCAGAAACAAAATCTGGGGGCATGTGTGTGACCACTAGAAGTCTAGGAAATAAGATTCTGGACCAAGAGACCATCATGGCAGAAGTCAGCCTGGATACTGTGGCCATTACTGAGTCATGATACACTGAAAACCATGACTGTCACATGGCCATTCCAAGCTATTATCTGTTCAGGAAGGACAAGGTGGGAAGGGAAGGAGAGGAGGGTGTGTGGTGCTTTATGTGAGGAGAAGCATAAAAGTGATGGAGAATACAAGGAGAGGCAGAGGTACTGTGGGTCACCCTGAAGATGGGGAAAGGAGCCAATGTTCACATTGGAGTAATCTACAGACCTCCAGCACACAGGCAGGAATTAGATAAGGTAGTGGTGGACTCCATGGGCAAGGTGACAGAAAAGGGGGAGGTGCTACTTTGGGGGGAATTCAACCTGCCAAATGTAGATTGGAGTCTCCCAGCAGCAGCTTCAGCTAGGAGCATGGACATCCTGGACTCTCTATAGAAGGCATTCCTCAGGCAAATAGTGAACTCCTCATGTTGGGGCAATACTAGACCTGGTACTCACTAACAGGACTGTGTTACAGATGTCAAGTTGGGAGATTTAGGATCATTTTTATGGTGTAGTTCAGTATAAAGATGACTGCAAAATTGAATCACACAAGTTCAAGGGTCCTGGACCTCAGAAGGGCAGATTTCATAAAGATGGGTAAATGATTCAGGCATGACTTGGCGGTCATGATTCCCTGGATGGGGTGGAAGAAGGAGAGGGCAAAGCTAAAAGGGTAGCAAATGTAATGCAAAAAATTGGTAGCAAAGCTGAAAAGGAGCACAGTGATTGCAACAAACTTCTACATCCAACAACTGAGCTAAAGCAAGAGGAAAAAGAGACTGATATGGTTCTCGAAAGAGGTGGCTAAAAATATAAAGGCTAAAAGGGTAGCATTCAGAAACTTTAAGGAAGTGCAGATGGATGAGCATAGGGAGGTGTACAAGGGGAAACAGAGGTAAGCAGGGAAAGCAGTAAGGAGGGAAAAGGCACAAACTGAAGAGAGAGAGAATAGCCCAGTAGGTAATGAACAAGAGCAAGACATTGTTCACATATGTAAGTAAAAAGAAAAAGACCAGGGGTGGGATTGTAAGATTAAAAAGGGAAGGGGGGACATTGAAAGGCAGAGATCCTGAACAAATACTTGTGTTCAATGTTACAGAGGAATG
Organism: Neoceratodus forsteri; assembly: GCA_016271365.2. Taxonomy (NCBI): domain Eukaryota; kingdom Metazoa; phylum Chordata; order Ceratodontiformes; family Ceratodontidae; genus Neoceratodus; species Neoceratodus forsteri. The sequence continues at coordinate 740,434,229 of CM028133.1, read as the reverse complement.
AGAAGGGGAGGGACCTCAAAAAAGTAACTGAAGCTTGAGAGGGAGTGAGGTGGACACTAGTCCTCTCCTGGAGGAGTGAGTCCTGAAGGGGCTCAATAATCTGAATGTGGACAAAGCAATGGGGCTATATGGAGTGCATCCAATGGTATTGACAGAGCTCAGGGAAGTACTGACTGCACCTCTGCCAGTCCTATTTAACATCTCACTGGAAACAGAAGTGGTTCCAGGACTGAAGGATGGCAGATATAGTCCCGTCCCACTGCACAAAAGTGGTAGCAGGGAGAAGGCTGGCAAATATAGGCCAATCAGCCTGACATCGGTGGTGCAAAAGCTAATGGAATCACTGCTGAAAGAAAGGATTGTGGAATATCTTGAATCCAGTGGGTTACAACACTGATGCAGCATTGTTTCATGGGGGTGGGTTCATGTCAAATGAATCTGATAGATTTCTTTAACTGGGTGATGAAGAAAAAAGATCAGGGTGGAGTGGGGTACATGACCTATCTAGATTTTAATAAGGCTTTTAGCATCGCTCCACACAGGAGACTTGTGAGTAAATTGCATAACTTAGAGTGGGTCCAAAGGTGGTAAACTAGATATGAAATTGGTTATGGGAAAGACAGCAGTGGGTGCTGGTAAACAGAGTTCACTCTGAGGAAGGAAGGATAACATCTGGAGGTGCCTCAGGGATCAGTGCTTGGACCAGTCCTCTTTAATGTCTTGATAAGTTACATTGAAGAGAAGCTGGAAGGGAAGGTCTGCCTCTGCAGATGATACCAGAATCTGCTGTAGGATGGACACTCCAAGTAGGGGGGGATGGAAAGGATAAGCAATGGCCTGAGAAAACTAGAGGAGTGGTCAAGGGTATGGCAACTGGGTATGAATGCAAAAAAGTGCAAAATAATGCCTTTAAGGCACAGAAACCCAGGAGCAGAGTATAAAATTGGTTTGCTGGCCAAGGCAACTAGCTTCACCTGAGCTCTTTCCTTCTAAGATTGCTTGAAAGGACAGAGCAGAGAACCTTACCAGAGCAAGGGAAACGGATTAAGACTTCTTTTGGCTAAGAAGATTTACTGTGTGTTGTTATTTTTATTTTGTACTCACAGAGATTGCTACTGTTTGCTGCTAACGTTTCATTGCTTTATTTTTCTCTGATTCAAATTATTGTTGCTGGTATACATTCTTCTGCATTATTATAAGATGTGCCTACAGGTGTGTGCTTACAGATTACTGCTGTAATCTTCTGATTCAAATTGCCTTTTGCAAGGTATATCTTCTGTTACTGCTTTATTTTTCTCTGTAGCAAAGTGTTTCTTACAGTGTATATTTTCTCTGAAATTATTACAGGTGGTGCTTTACAGGTTTTACCATTTTATCTAACATTAGGATAAGCTTTCAGGGTTACTGCATTTGTTGTTGACTGATTGTTTCTGCTCTTACCTCCTTGTTCTTTCATCCGTGGTTCTTTTTCAGCAGGGGAAGGGCCCAACCAACCACCCACCCACATCCCCAACCACCCCACTCCTTTTATAGGGTACCACAGTTGTAATATTTCCTGTGGCAAAGCAGGAAGGGGCAGATCAGTGGGGCATCCACAAGGTGAGCTCATTTACAGGGGCACTAGTAATTTAACTTGTTATAACAAGTTATACGAAAACAAAACACAAAATCAAACCATTACTTGCATTTTCTTCCTTCTAATTACTCTGACCATGTTATAAACCCAGCAACTTATCTGGAATGGATATCATTAACTGCAGGTGCTGTGGAACACATTTCAGAAGGATAGTCTTACAGGATTTAGGACGCTGCCCTACATGCTGGGCCATTGGAGATCTTAGGGCTCAGCTCTGGGCAGCATGGGCAGAGATTGCACACCTCAAATTTCATATTCAAGAGGAAATACTTTAAAAGAACCACCCGTCATTTTCCCAACATCCAACAGAAAAACCTCGACCACAGAGGGTAGCTGGTCCAGGAGGTTGGCAGGTGGTTAGAAGGGGCAAATCAGGCACCCCATCACTCTGTGCTCTCCAACATATTGCCTCCAAAAATAATATAAACACTACAAACAGGTATCTGCCTCTATCTCCAAAATCGAACAAAGGGGCAGAGGACACTGCAGCACAGGACACTGCAGCACAGGAGCTAGCACAACAAAACTCACCCAAATCAGGAGCCAAAACAAAAAAAGCAAAAGGAAAATCCAAAAAAACTTCTGATCATAGGAGACTCCATGATCTGGGGAGTTGAAACCCAACTCCAGCCAGGGGTACTGGTCAGATGTCTCCCAGGTGCATCAGCATGGAGAGACACTGACCGCATTGCTAAAATTGGTCACAAACCAGGAGAAAACATTTATGTCCTGGTACACATAGGGACTAATGATCTCACCAGCAAGTCAGTTGTGGAGACCAAGGAACACCTGACCAAGCTTGGTGACAAACTATAATCCATTTCATCTAACATCTCCTTCTCTGAGATCCTGCCAGTCTGGGAGAGGAGGGGGGGCAGATTAACAGAAGGTCAAAGAAGGGGAGATAGGGGAGCTAAACATGTGGCTCAAGGGTTGGTGCCAGGAAAAAGGACACAGATTTGAAGGGAACTGGCAACAGTTCTGGGAGAGAAAGCTCTTTAAATTTGATGGACTGCATCTGTCTAAGGTGGGAGTCAGTGCATTGGGGCAGAAGTTTAATGTCTTTACAGAATATTTAAACTAGCAAATGGGGAGAGGGGTGCAGCACCCCATACGTCGAATGGGAAGAACACCTCCCCCAGCTAGTGGTCAAACAGGGATTCAGCATGTTTGCAGTTCATTTGCATCACCAGGTAAGAAAAAAGGTCCATCTCCCCATACGATGCACAGGGGGAAATGCCAAACCTCACCCAACGACTAACACACTGAAATCTGGCCAATGGAAAATCATGTACACAAATGATCACAGCCTGGGAAATAAGATCTCAGACCTGCAGGCAATAATGTCAGAGGATAAACTTGACATAGTAGCAATTAGTGAGACGTGGTTTACCAGTAACCACACTTGGGAGACTTCGATACCTGGCTATGTACTGTTCAGAAGAGACCAAGGTGCAAAAAGGGGGGGGGGTGGATTGGCCCTGTATGTCAATGAAAATATCAAAGCTACAGAATTTCAGAATACACGTAAGGAGTGAGAAGTACTGTGGATCACCCTGAAAACAGGAAATGGGACAGCCAAAATAACTGGGGTTGTCTACAGGCCCCCAGACCAGGGGGGAGGACATAGACACATTACTGTTAGAAGATATACAAAACATGACAGCTAAAGGGGAGGTTCTGGTAATGGGAGACTTCAACATGCCAGGTACAGATTGGTCAATACCAGCAGGAACATCTGCCAGAACTAGACACATAGTGGATTCCCTGCAGGAGGAGGGCCTCAAACAACTGCTACAACAACCTACAAGAGACAGGGCTATCCTAGATCTAGTACTGACTAACAGGGAAGGGATCACAGATCTCCAGGTAGAAGGTCACCTTGGGGTCAGTGACCATCACATGGTATGGTTCAATTTGGCCACTACATCTAAATAATCCCATTCCAAGGCAAAAATATGGGACTTCAGAGGAGCTGACTTTGATAAGATGGCCAAGAGAGATAAGCTAGCCCTGGCAAAAGGAAAAAAAGGTGAGAGGGTACAGGCAAAGAGGGCAAGCATTAAGGATGCAATGCTTGAAGCAACATTCCATTGTGTTAGACAGAAAAGGAAGTACAAAAGAAGAAGGAAACCACTTTGGTTCTCAAATACAGTAGCAGAAAAGGCCAGAGCCAAAAGGCTGGCCTTCAGAAAATATAAGGGAACACAGCTGAATGAAGATAGGGAGGCATACCAAACTGCCCTAAGGGAAGCAGGGAGGGCAGTAAGGCAGGCAAAGTCCCAAACTGAGGAAACACTAGCACGAACAGTAAAAGAAGGTGTCAAGACTTTCTATAGATACATTAGCGAAAGAAGAAAGTCCAGAGGGGGTATTGTTAAGCTCAAAGGAGAAAAGGCGGCATGTGAGGAGGAGGACCCTGTAAAAGCATCTATCCTAAATAGATACCTTTGCTCAATATTTACTGAAAAGAAGGCAGGGCAGGGCCCACAGCTCAGCACCATGGACACAGGGGGGAGGGAGGTGAGCACTACTCCCTTCACAAAAGAAAGGGTCATACAAGAGCTCGCTAAACTCAGGGTGGACAAGGCAATGGGAACTGATGGCATACATCCCAAGGTACTTAAGCAGCTAAGGGTGGAACTAGTTGAGCTATTAGCAGAACTGTTTAGTGAGTCCAGGAGCACAGGAAAGGTCCCAGAAGACTGGAGATGGGCTCATATGATCCCGCTCCACAAGAGTGGTAGCAGGGAGGAGGCAGGGAACTGCAGACCAGTCAGTCTTACCTCAATAGTGGGCAAGAGTATGGAGGCACTCCTTAAGGAAAGAATAGTGCAACACCTGGAATCCATAGGGGTGCAGGATCCAAGACAGCATGGATTTACAAAAGGAAGGTCCTGTCAAACTAATTTCATAGATTTCTTTGACTGGGTAACCAGAGTGGTGGACCAAGGGGGAGCAGTTAATGTTGCCTACCTTGACTTCAGCAAAGCTTTCAACACAATGTTCCACATAGAAGATTGATAAATAAGCTGGGTAGGCTCATGGTGGGTCTGAAGTTGGTCAACTGGGTGGTAAACTGATTGACAAGCAGAAAACAGAGAGTGGTGGTAAATTGTATGCAGTCAGAAGAGATGCAAGTCACAAGTAGGGTACCTCAGGGATCAGTCCTGGGGCCAGTCCTCTCCAATATATTCATTAGTGACATTGCAGATGGACTAGAGGGTAAGGTTGTCTGTTTGCAGATGACACCAAGATCTGCAACTGAGTAGATGCTCCAGATGGGGTCGGCAGAATGAGAAGTGGTCTGGATAAACTAGCAAAATGGTCAGAAGAGTGGCAACTGGGATTTAATGCAAAGAAGTGCAAGATCATGCACATAGGGAAGAGAAACCCTGAAGCCACCTATAGGCTGGGAGGGGAGTTGCTGGCAGTCACAAAGGAAGAAAGAGACTTGGGCATCATCATCACCGATGACCTGAAATCATCCAAGCAGACCTCTAAAGCAGTAGGTAAGGCTAGGGGGATGTTAGGGTGTATTAGTAGGGGTATCACAAGTCGTAAGAGGGAGGTAATGATCCCTCTTTACAAGACACTTGTTGGGCCCCATCTGGAGTACTGCGTGCAGTACTGGAGGCTACACCTTCACAAGGACATTAACCAAATTGAGGCAGTCCAGAGAAGGGCAACCAAAATGGTGCAGGAACTGCATCAGAGAGACATGTGAGGACAGATTAATGGCGCTCAATATGTATACCCTTGACAAAGGAGGGAGAGAGGTGATATGATCGAAACATTCAAACACCTTAAGGGCATTAACAAGGTGAAAGAGTCTAACATGTTTCAATATAAGAAAAATAGCAGCACAAGAGGACACAGCATGAGATTAGAGGGAGGCCAATTAAGGGGGAATGTGAGGAAATTATTTTTCACAGAAAGAGTGGTGGATGCATGGAATGGCCTACCTCAGGAAGTGGTGGCTATGAATACAGTGCAGGGCTTCAAACAGGCATAGGATAGGCATAAGGGAGCAATACAGATGAGTATGAATAGATAGGCCACTGACAGAATAAAGGCCGATGGCACATTTATAAGGTAGAAAAAGAAATGGGCAGACTAGATGGACCTTGTGGTCCTTATCTGCCATCAACCTCTATGTTATGTTTCTATGTTAGTTGTATTGATAACTACCAAGCAATAAAGAGACCTGGAGGTAGTCATAACAGGTGACCAGAAGGTTGCCAGGCAGTGCGTCAAGGCAGTCGAGGGGGGCTAGTGAGATGCTATGTCGAACAGGGAGGAGTATCACCAGCAGAAAATTGGAGGTGGGGTTGCCTCTGTATAGATCGATGGTAAGACTCCACCTAGGCCACTGTATCCAGTTCTGGAGACCTCATCTCTGGAAGGACATAGGCAGAGTGGAGGTGGTCCAAAGGAGAGCAAATAAAATGGTTCAGGCTCTGCATCAAAAGCCGTATGCATAGAAACTAAAGGACCTCAATATGTACACCCTAAAAGAGAGGATGGGGAGGGCAGATATGATAAGAGACCTTTAAACACTTCAGGGGTAAATAGGGTACAGGAGAGAAATATTTTTCCAAAAAAAAGGTGCTCAAGAACAATGGGACATGCTAAATAGCTGGAGGGGTAGGTTCAGGGGAGATGTGAGGAAGTAATTCTTCACAGAAAGGTGGTAGATGCTCAAGAAAAAGGGGGCATGCTATGAAGCTGAATGGGGTAGACTGAGGAGAGATGTGAGGATGTACTTTCATCACCGAAATAGTAGAGGATTCCTAGAACAGCCTTTCTACGGAGGGAATGGGGGAAATGGTAGGGTTCAGTAATGCATGGGTTAGGCACAATGGAATCACAGTGGAAAGGAAGGGGAAGGGAGAAAGAGTTGTTGATAAAGTAGGGTCTGTGGTGATAATGAAGGTAGGGAATTAAAATGGGCTGACTGGGTGTGCCAAGTGATCCTTATCTGCCATCAAACTGTGTTTCTATAATGCACTAGAGGTACTAAGCCCCTTATATAGGCATACAGATGTATCAGTTGTCCTAGTAACCACTCAAAGTGCAGATGCTCATTAAATAAACTATATTAAACTTTTTTAAAAAACACTAGGCTTTTATATTACCTTAGTGATGCTCATTAAAAACCATTTACTAAAGTGAATAGTTTGAAAAGCGGTACAGCTACATCCGCTTGCTAGGCTTACAATGAATTAAAACAGTTAACATTTTTTATAAGCAATTAATGCCATAAAACACTGTTGTTTCAGCTGCTATACTCTTGCTATTCTATAACGATGTTTATGCTTTAAATATAAGATTCCATTGACTGTATTTGAAGGATCAAAATATATGTCCATTTTATGACAAGAACATTTTTTATCTAGTATGTAACCTTTAACACTTATTTAAGGCATACAAAAATATATGTAGATCACAATAATCTCTGTTGCTATCTTCTAGGGCTGGAAGAAAGTTGTGGATTATGCTTTTACAGAAGTTTTTAGAAATTTCTAAACATTTGTGGAATTTTCCACCCTTTCACCTGTGGCAAAATTATGAACTTCTGACAATTTACTGCAAATTTTCAGTTAGCACTCCTATAGTTATTCATTAACGGTAGACCTATAGTTATGAAGTGTGGCATTAAAGTTTCATGCCATTTATTTTGCAGGATCATTTATTTATCCACAATTTGCAATATAATTCTGTGGGATTTTTGTTTCCACCAGCAATGTATGGCCATGTCTGTTTTTCTTTAGGTGGTATTGTAAATTTTAAGATTACATAGTGGGAGAGATATTCAAAAGGGTTGCGCCATGTGCAATAGGGTTGCGCCTGCACAAGTCCGAAATTGCTCCATTCTGCGATATTCAGCAGGAGGCAGTTGCGCCACTGAAAATATGCTGAGCAACAGTGCAATGCAAATGAATGCATGCTGAACTGGAGGGGAAGGAACCATGTATAAACTGCACATTCTGATATTCAGCCGGGCTGTGCAGAGTTGTGCAGGCGCAACCCCCAATCTGCGCCTGCACAACTTTGAGCCAAAAAAGGATCAAGTCGAGGCCACCCACAGGTGAGCTGCTGCATTGCAGGGTGCAACACAGCAGCTGCCACCTGTGGCTGGCCTCAACCCACTCCCTGTGCCCCCTGCAGCCCGATCACAGGCAAAGAGTGTAAAATCCCCCACCACCCCCACTGGCCCGATCACGGGCTAGCTTAAATCCCCCACCAGCCCGATCGAGGCAGCAATGTGTCTCTCCCCGAACACATCCCTGTGGTCCAGTGGACCGATAACCCGATCACGGGCTGGAGTTGTAAACACCCCACCTCCCGAATATATCCTTGGTGGTCCAGTGGACTGAAAATCCCGATCCCGGGCTGGGTTGTCAAACACACCCCCCACCTCCGAATATATCCCTGGTGGTCCAGTGACCGATAATCCCGATCGTGGGCTGGGTTGTCAAACACACACCCCCCACCTCCGAATATATCCCTGGTGGTCAGTTGTCAGAAAAATCCCGATCGGCGGGATGGAGTTGTAAACACCCACCCGAACACATCCCTGGTGACCCAGTGTCTCAACCCCACCCACCCCACCCACGAAGCCCCACCCGTCCGCCGCGGCGGGCAGCAGCATTCCACCTCCTGCTGCCCGCCGCGCGACGATTGCCCGTGAGACTGCACGCTTGTTGTGTAGATAGTTACTGGCAGCATGTCGCATACGACAGATCCAGATTTGTGGAATGAATACATTCATTCACAAAACTGACTGTCTTGGTATATGGGATGCACGCCTACCGCTCTGCTCTGCACCACCGGGCATGCAGTCTCTACCGGCAGACAGTTGGCGGGCGCGGGGCGGCAGGCGGGTGGATGCTGCCGCCTACCGCCGCGGAGGGGGAGGTGGTGGGCTTCGTGGTGGGTGGGGACACTAGGTCACCAGGGATGTTCGGGGTGTTTTACAACCCATCCCACGGATCGGGATTATCGGTCCACTGGACCACCAGGGATATTCAGGAGGTGGGGGTGTGTGTTTTACAACTCCAGCCCACGATCGGGCTTATCGTCCACTGGACCACTAGGGATGTGTTCGGGAGGAGACATATTGCTGCCCGCGATCGGGCTGCTGGTGGGGATGGTTATGCCCACGATTGGGCCAGTGTGGGGATGGTGGTGGGATTTTACACTCTTTGCCCGCGATCGGGCTGAAGGGGCGCCGGTCCACGATGGCTGCCCCGGCAGGGCGCCAGGCACAAGTCCTCAGATCGGCGCACCTGCATGCTAATGGCATGCAAATGAGGCCATAATCAGATGCAAATGGCCCCCCCTGCACCTTGCATGAATTATGGCCCCATTTGCATGTCACCTTTTGAATATCGGAAATTTGCACATGGCGCAATGGTACTTGCGCCACCGCAAGTTGACTGCACAACTCTGACCACTTGGGGTGGCGCAAGTTCCACTGCGACATGCACAGTGGCTGTGTCCGGGGGGTGATATTCAAAGGAGTTGCTCAAGAGTGCAACCCCTTTGAATATCGCTCTGGCCACACCCCTGCGCAACTATTTTGTGCAGCGCAAGGGCTTGCTCCACAAAATAGCGCAGTTTGAATATCTGGCCCAGTGAGTCAAAACACCTGTCCTGTAGAGCACCATTATTGTACTGTCAGCAAATCAACCTTTTTTTGTTTAAATATTTTTCATTTTTTCTGTGATTCCAGCTTTATTTTGAGTTTTTCCTTTTGAATTCCACAGAACCCAAGGATTGCATCTATTTTCCATTTTGCTGTAGCGAGTTAAATACTGTGGTTCAGTACAGTACTGCTATTGCACTGAAAACTCAAATTATTCCGCCTACAGCTCTGCTGTCACATGGGGTGCAGAGGGCTGTATCAGGTGACAACACACATTTCTTGCTGCACAGCTTCTCACTTTTGAAGTGATTGCTGAAGAGGAAACAACTTTGTTCATTCTGCTCCACAGTTACAGCCATTTTTACTCAGAATCTGCAGTTTTCTTACTGATTACAAGTGAAAAAGAGCTAGTATCTGTACTTTCAGTGCTGACTTAAACATATTGCTGCAGTTCTGAATTTCTTGGAATAACCATTAGTAAATGTCTTTCTGGTGTTCTCTTCTCTGTAGTACTGTGTTGTTTCTAATTATTGTATTTAGTGAAGAAAACACAGCACACCATGGTGGGCAGGAGAAAGTGTGGAAGATGTGTAAAATGTCCTGTTGCTGGTGGATCACATGGAGGTGCATAGGGTGCTGGGGAAGGTGTTAATGGGCACAGCACAGTCAGTGACATTGGCCTTCCAGTGGCAGTGCACTTCCAGCAGTGCTCCATACTGTGCCAGTGTCAGCTGGAGTTGGCACTAAAGCTGCTAGATTCTTTTGTTTGCTGTGTAGTAGTCTCACAGCAGGTATTGCTCAGCATGCAAAACTGGCAAGAAAACTACTATGGATATCGCTGCACTACTGTTTCAGTCCCAGGAGTCGCAGGAGGAGAAACAGTCACAGAAGACTTAGGAGTTGTCTCAAGAGCTGCTAGGGATTAGGGGTGATGAGGGTATGCATCCAGTAGCAGTCAGTATCATAAATGATGATGCTAAGGGGTTGGGCAGGACCATTAACTGTCCTGGCAGAGGAGGAGGAGAAGGAGCTGGAGCAGAGTGTGCTTGAGATGGAGGCTGAAGCGGAAGAACATCCTCAGTCCAAGCATCCTGCTACTGTTGAGGTGGAAGAGAATGGTTGTGAGAAAGAGGTGGTGGGGGATATTAAATCTTAGTAGTGTCAGTGCCAGAAATATCTGGGTCAAACACCCATGATGATAGTGATGAGGGAGATGATGACCCAGTACTTTACCCTATTTGGCATCATCCTCATGCACCCATTAAAAAAAGTAATGTCACAGGTAAAGAGAAAGCAACCTCTCTTATGCTGCTTACTCATAATGAACAATCTGATGTTAGGGGAAAGGGACCTCAACTTAAAAGGGTACATGGGGATAAGGAGCAGCAGGAGCAACAACAGGCAACCATTTTGCCCACCTCTTTTCCCTGCCCCCATCTACCCCACCCAAGACAATCTGACTTGTTGGCAGAAAGTCCCTTGTGTGAGATTTTTTTTCTCAGTGGATAAGGTCATTGACAGTGTGGCTGTGCGTAATATATGCAAGTCAAGAATTAGCAGGGGTAAGCTGAGAACACACTTTGGGACAACTGGTATGCATAGCCATCTGCAAACTACACATTCCATTCACTGGGCACAGCACAAGCAGTCGGCATCAATGCCCACTTTTGAGATTGTACCTGAAAAGTCTGAAAGAGGGGGTCATGGTGCTGTAGCATTTAACCCTTCATTGTGTTCCACCCCTAGGCATACAGATTCAAGTCATAGTAGTCAATGTGCTGAATCAGGGCCTTCCCCTTCCCATATAGAGAGTTTTATCCAGTGGGTCCCCGCTGTCAGACAAGGCAACCACAGTAGCATGAGCAGAACTGCTAAATCCAGTACATTAGCCTCCTCCACAGTCCATCCCACTGCCAAGTTTAAGCAACCAGATATTAAATCTGCCTTAACCAAGCACACCAAATACCACCATAACCACCCTGTGTCAAAAGAGCTAAACTCTGGTGTTGCAAAGATGCTGGCAACAGACCTGCTGCCATATTCTTTTCTTGAGAAGCATTGGTTTCTACAAGTCATGGAAGAAGCTGCAACCAAATACAAAGTGCCATTTCACACTTATTTCTCCACTAAAGCTGTTCTGACACTTTACAATGACTTTGCTTGCATTGTGTTACTTGCAGTGTCCCACTCTGCAGTACCCAGCATCCACCTTACCACAGATATCTGGACTAGTGGCTCATCGTTTGCTATCAGTTTTATGTGCAATACTGCACACTCAGCCTATTTCCCTGGGGTGTGTGCACCAATTCCCATAATCTATTTTTCCTCTGAGAACTGGCAGCACTAGTGGTGGTTCTTGTCAGCATGCCACACTGAGTATGCAGAGCATGCATGGCTCACATACTGTACATTTTCCAGAACGCTCAACTGAATTAATGAAGCCATTACATCCTGGCTGAAGCCACATGGATTCCATGCTGGTTTACCTGCAAGTGGCAATGTATGGAATGCCATTTAAGCAATCGGTGATGGCTGTTTTTATCATTTCCCATGCTTCACACATATCCTAAACCTGATTGTGAAGGCCTTTCTCAATCATGAAGCAGTCAGTAGTATGTTGACTATCAGTTGCAAAATCTGCAGTCACTTCAGTCACTCCTCACTAGCAAGATCAGAGTTGAGCAGTCTACAGAAGACTAACGTAGTACCACAACACCGGCTAAAGCTTGATGTAGTGACATGCTGGAACTCAATGCTCTACATGCTTGAGAGGGCTATTTGAGCAGTATAAGTCAGTCATTGACTATGTTATGCAGATGCATGATAGTGAAACACAAACAGCTGTGTCACTGAGTCCATTCCAGTGGATGATGATGGATAGTGTTATCTAAATCCTCTGACCATTTGAACTTGCTATACAAGTTGTTAGCTCTGAAAATGCATACCTGAGCTAGATTATACTGTACCACTGCTGCGTGTACTCTGCAAGGCACTGGTCAATGTCAGGGAGCAGTTTGAATTGTCATCAGACTCTGTGGGCATAAAACTGGCTGACCGGATCATGCAGCTCTGTGATAATGATCCCAGGGTGATTCATATTAACACCTCTGAGGCATACAAACTGGCAACCTTGCTAGATCCATGGTACAAGCATGGCATGATGGAATTTCTTCCAGGTGGGAAGGTTGATCTGGATCACTATATTGTGATCCTTCATGGCAAAGTGGAAACTTGGATGATGGTTAGGCACTCAGAAGAAAGGGCACAATCGGTATTTGGAGACAAACCTGAAGAAGCCACCTCATCCTCACATAGCAGTGGCATAAACCCTCTCTGGTAGGTTGGTATTTACACACGCTACACAACTGAGGGCAACACTCAAGTGGAGCTGTCTGCCACCCATATGTTTCAGCCATACCTGGCTGACCCACAGCAGCTGAGCATATAAGATGAGCTATTGGAGTATTAGCAAAGTAAATTGGAAATCTGGCCTGCTCTCACAGCTCTGGCCACTGACTATGTAACCTGCCCCTGTGCCAGTTTTAACTCAGAAAGGGTATTTAATTCTTCAGATTCCATTGTGGCTGACCTGCAAAGCTGCCTGTCTGACAGGAATATTGAGTACCTCACATTCATAAAAATGAACTCACATTTCCTCACACTGCAGAACACATTCTCATTGACTACAACATATCATGATCCTGCTGAAGAAGATGATGTGGAGCAGGAATCTTCAGAGGAAGAGGAGAGTTTGCAGGTGTCATCTAATGAGAAAGACACAACTGAGGGGTCTGAGACCTCCAGAGTACAAGACATAACATGTGTTATGCTGCTGTCATTTTCAGGTGTGCACTTGAATTGTGTGGTAATGTAATGTAATAGTAATATGTGTCTGCAGTTATAGCAGAACAAAAACGTATATCACCAAAAGTCAGTGTGACAGATTCATCCTGAATTGCTGGTTCATATGTTATAACACAAGTTGGAGAAATGTTTTTGATTTCATCCTGATTTTGACTATGTACCCTCAGATTAACAACACTTCTGTTGTCTGAACAAAGCAGTATCTGGAAATGTCTCAGTTGGCCACTGTTTAGGTCCCCCCTGATAAAAAAAGACAAATACTGGCCCAGTGGTGCTGAGGGTTGAGGAGCTGGATGCTACACCTTGCAGCATGTCAATGACCTGGGTTCGGGAAAGAGCCCGTGCCATCGGGGTTGGCATGGGAGGGGAAAGGATTGAGTGCCCGATGGACTGCTCTCCTTTCCCTGGGGAGGGATTGGGGTTTCATTGCTCTGCAGTGGCACCCAATGGAGATCAGGAGCACAGCAGGAACAGTGAACTCAGGGGTGAGGTGCAGCAGACATCGGCATGTAGTGCCTGGATGTCATTGCACATCTGAAATCTCAGGGGAAGAAAACTGGAACATAATGGCAGTCGACTGAGCAGCTGGATGTCTTGGTCTCTCACCCAGTGGGGCCTGTCATGGGATTGCACTCCAGTATTAGATCCCCTCTGCAGGTATGTAGTGTGCTAGCCAGATGCGAGTGAGTCTGAGGGTTGGAAAGGAGACGCGGCTGGATGTAGGCAGGCTGAGCTGCAAGGAGCAAGAAGTAAAGATATGAAAAGAAAAGGCAAATACCCCCCAAAATTATTTGGACATTGTTATTTGTCCTTTACTGTTTCTTCATCTCTTTTTCAGCAACTTGTTCCCTGAAAAACACTACACTATTTCTAAGTGTCCCAATTGGCTGCTGTTTAAGCCCCCCACCACAAAAAGAAACAGGCATTTGTCAAAGCCAAATGCTGTCTCGCTGGCATTGGCATTGGTAGTGCAGAAGTTAGAGACGCATAATAGGAATGGCAGTGAAGTATTGAAGTGACGCCAACCCCACCCCCACCCTGAAGAGACCAACAGGCGTTGGGGTGTTCCTTTGGGTCATCAGCTATAATGCTCATGCCATTTTACCTCACCATACCCTGTAGACACTGACAAGTGTCGGGGTGCTTTGGGGTCTTTGGGCATTATACTTACCCTATTCCATAAGGAAATACACTGAGGTGGGTGAAGTATAGGAGAATGGGGTGAACTTTGTGGCCAAACACTGCAAGGTACACCACGATACCTGTCACTGGCTGCAGGGTGGGGATGGAGGTGGAATGGCATGAACATTACAGTTGATGATCCCAAGTCACACCCCTGACACCTGCCAGTCTGTACAGGGTGGGGTGTTACAGTGGGAAACCCTAACACTGTAGGCGTGTGTTGGTATTTTCACTCCAAATTTTCAACATGGGCTTTTTGTGACCCCACCTTATGAACAGCGTCACTATCAGTTTGTTAGCTGAAAGGTGATTTTGCACCTTGGCTATGCCATTTGGCGACACAAAGATGAAAACACATTTTGAGCAGTATGTGAAAAATGATAACTGTATTGTTCATGAGGAGATGTAAAAAAATGGCAACATTGAAAATCTGGAGTGAAAATAACAACACACATCCGTAACCCAATTATTTGTGGGATTTTTTTAACCACACTTTCAACATAGGCATTTTGGGACCTCCCCTCATGAACAGTGGCATTGTAATTTTGTTAATTTGTCCCAAACTTTGATTTCCCACAGCAACCATGCCATTGTGTGCCACAGGTGCAAAAACACATTTTGGGCAGGATGTGAAAAATTACATCTGTACTGTTCATAAGGAGGTGTGAAAAAATGCCATTGTTGGAAATGTGGCATGAAAATATTGCAAATTTGTGAAGTTACAGGGGTGAGTGGAAACTGTGCAATGCATGCTTATAACACAGTAATTTTATGGTCTTTCATCATCAAATGTTCAACATAGGCATTTTAGGACCTCTGCTCATGAACAGAGTCACCATCATTTCCTCAAACTGTCCTGAAAACTGATTTCGCACAGTGACCGCACCATTCTGTACTGGATGTGTGAAAATACATTTTGGCCAGGATAAGTAAAATGACAGCTGTAGTGTTCATGAAGAGGTGTGGAAAAATACCAATTTTGAAAATCTGGAGTGAAACTATTACAAATTCACGAAGTTACAAGCCTGCTTGGAAACTGCGCAATGCACGCTCGTAAAATCGCCATTTTTTGGATGTTTTCCACCAAATTTGCAACATAGGCCTTTTGAGAGACCCCCTCAAGAACAGTGGCACTGCCATTTCATTAATGGTCCCAAAAGGTGTTTCCACACAGTGACCACAAAATCACCTTCCGGGTCCGAATAATGCCATGACAGTGACGGAACTCATGAGGAGGGGTCCCAATAACCCAATGTTTAAAATTTGGTGCCAAAATTTCCCAAAATGCCTGAGATATGTACCAAAGTTGAAAAAACCCTATTTATGCCATTATACAGCTTATCGGCATTTCTTCAGTTCACGGTCAGCTTTGAAGAGTTCAGACATGTTCCCGGTCCACCGAAGATCGTTGCGCCAGACTCCAGAGGTAAGTATGGGGTGAGGGGGGTGTAGAGAGGCAGGGTGCACAGTGGATGGGCATGGGTTGTGGGAGGGTCAGGGAGACCATGAGGGATCATTTTCTTTTTTACAGGGTAAAAAAAAAAGGGAACATCGTGGGACAGTTTTTGTTTTTTCAGGCACATTTGGCATGCTGGGGTGGGCTGCCAGCATGTCACCCAATTGTTTTGGGGAGCTGTAGCCAATGGGGGATTGGGCACCCCCATCAGCACATGGGGGGCAAGAGCCGAGGAGGATAGGGTACCCCCCTCAGCACATAACAGATGGTGGGGCACATTATGCCAATGGGGAATGGGCTCCCCATTGGCTAAATAAACAGGGAAGGAAGGACTGTAGCTGATGGGTATTGGGTCCCCTGTCAGCAAAGGAAGACTGTTGGGGGGAAGCGCATGATACCAAGGGGGATTGGGCACCCCCTAAACACATACTTGTGGGGGGCATTATGCCAATGTGGATGGGAACCCGCATTGTCAAATGAAGTGGGTCGGGGAATGCGACAGGGTGATGGGGCACCCCTGTTGCCATGTTTATGTGGGGAGGCTGTGCCGCTGCAATGAGAAGCTTGCTTCTCATTGCAGCAGACATTTTCTTAGATGTGATCACCACATTACGTCTTGCTGGTATGGTGCCTACATGCTGTCTTATTGGAGAATGAGAGACGCGCCTACTGATGCGTGCCTTGCATTCGCCCACAGTGACGCACCAACTTCAAATCTGCTCCTAATGCAATATGTTGGCCGGTGCGCAAGAGTGAGCCAACATAAAAAGACTAATACCCCAAAACATTTGTGTGGACATTGTTATTTATTCTTTACTGTTTGTTCATCTCTGTTTCTGCAGCTTATTTCCTGAAAAACACAGCACTATTTCTAAGTGTCCCAGTTGGCCACTGTTTAGGTCATCCCCTTCCCCAAAAAGAAAAAGAAAAAGACAAATACTAAAATAATAATTGTTTGGACATTCTTATTTGCCCTTTACTGTTCATCTTTCTTGCAACTACTTTTTTCTTAACAAAAAAAAAAGCATTTTCATTACTATACATTCCCCATTTGCCTCCTGTTTAGGCCCCCCTCCACAAAATAAAAAAAGACCCCCCCATTAAATGGGGTCAGCCGTTGTTTCTTGTCCTGTATCATTTAGGCCAGGATTTGAAAAATGACAGCTGTCACATTCATTAGGCGTTGTAAAGATATGGCTATGTTGCAAATTTGAGGGAAAAATATTGAAAATTACCAACGTTACGAGCCTGCATTGCAAAATTTAACATAGACACATAACTTTGTTGTTTTTAAATATTTTTACACCAAATTTTCAACATAGCCTACTTATGACCCCACCTTGTGAACAAAGGCAGAGAAAACTGTCAACTCTTGCCAGAAAAGGGATTTCACATAGAGACCACAAAATCAGATGCCAGGATGTAAAAAAAAATAACATTTTGCCCAAGATTTGAAAAATGAAAAATTTCATGATCGTGAGATGCTGTGAAGATATGGCTGTTTTGTAAATGTAAGGTAAACATATTGAAAATGACCAAAGGTATGAGCCTACATTTGCAAAATCCAATGTAGGCTCATAACTTTTTTTTTTTTTTTTAATGTTTTTACATCAGATTTTCAACATAGCCTTCTTACGACCCCTCCTCATGAACAAGAGCAGAGAAAATGTTCAACTCCTGCCCTAAATGTGATTTCGCACAGGGACCATGAAATGACCGTTCAGAACAGATTTGCCTAATGTCAGTTCAATTGTTCATGAGGTGGGGTCTCAAAAAAGGCATGTTGAACATTTGGGACATCAATATGCAAAAATGCTCAGGTTATGCCTCTAAGTTCAAAACCCCATTGAAATATATTGAATCACATACCTGTTTATACATTTTTTATATACATATATTTATGTGTTTTTTTCTACATTTTTTTGCTCCAACCCGGGACCCCAGCAGACATACGCATGCCTGCATATCAATCAATCAATCAAAATCTTTATTTATCCAGGTGAACATCATTGAGCAAACTCATTTACAAGATGGGCCTGGTTAGCTCTGGGTCAAATGGTACAGTGCATACAGAGATATTTACAATAGGGCCAAATAACACAAGTAAAAAACAATTAATGCAATTAATGCAAATAAGTACTCAGTGTTACATCAGTCATATCAGTTCAGAGTGCTTCTGTTATATTTAAGGAGGACATAAGTTGAGGCTTAGTAGGAACTTCAGTAGGGAGAACTGATTGGCCGCTCGTGTAGGGAGCTGACACAAGCACAGAATTTTCAAAGTAGTGTAATCACACAGCAACACTAAATGTAACACTCTAAAGAGAAGGATAAGGGTCTTAACAATCAAGGAGAAAAGTAATTACAGCTCTTTTTTTAGCAAATTTTGGCATGGAAATCAGATTTATGCTTGGTTTAGAACGGACACAGAAGCAGACTGCAGGAACTAATCAGAAGCCGATGCTGAAGACGCGCGAGTTCCGACTGGATGGCTGCAAATGCCATATTTTGCTAATGGGAAGTCTGAGCTTAGGTTCTCAAATGGTGGTTGAGGCAACACCGACTGCCCGGTGCCTGGGTTTCCCACCCCTAGGGGCAGGGAGCCAATGGAGAGCATATCCTTGGCGGGGGATGGAAGAAGGGGTTGGTATTAAGTACTGGGCCATGGACAATGTAACGTCTGAACCAGTGGGAGGACCAAAACAGCAGGACAACAGAATCGGGTATTCCTTAATGCCTAAAGATTGGACCAACCACAGAAATTCAGAAAGGAGTGTAATCAAACAGAACCCCAACTCTTGACACTCTAAACAAGTAAAAATAGAGGTCATAACTGGTAGGCAGTAAGTAAAGTGCAGATGTTTTTTGTGCAAGTTTTAGACAAGAAATCAGGCTTTAGCTTAGTATTGAGGGAGACACAGGAGCAGACTGCAGGAGCCAATCAGGTGCCAGAACAGAAATGCACTCGCGTTCCGTTTGGGTATTGGCAATACTGCACCTCGCTAGTAAGGAGTCTGGTCTAGGTGTCTCAGGCTATGGCTATAGAAGTGACAACTGCCTGGTATCCACATTTCTCCTACCTGAGGGGCAGGAAGCCCCTGAATGGCTAGTCTATGGCAGGAAATAGAGTTAGGGGACAGAGGAAAGAGATGGTAAGAGTGGAATACAGTGGGGAAGGGAATATGAAGATGACAAAGGTCAGTTAAATGGTACAGGGTAGAGGAATAAAAGCCAAAGATTAAGCAATATGTAAAAGACAGCAGGGTGAGTAAGGTGTAGCGGCCACAAAGTCATGAAGAGATAATAACCCTACAGGGATTTCTAGAGGGGAAAAACATTTAAGGCATAAGACACTCACAGAGTTAAAGTCATGAAAGGTTACAAGCGATCATAAATTCAACTATGCTCAGAGGGCAGCAGCCTAATGCTTCAGACAAAAATTAGGGGCTGGAGTAACAATTGCATGGCTCTCACATGTACCGAGGATATAGAGATTTAAATGCATTCATACTGCGGAGAGAGCTTAATTTCAATAATTTTTGTACTTTGTTCCACAATTTTGGCAACAGGAAACTAATGCCCACTCTGCCATAGTGAGAGGAAGCCTTGGGGATACATAATGTGATGTAGTATGCCCTTCTTAGTGCATACGTTCCTGGCTCACTTAGTGGGAGACAGTCTATTACATATTGTGGAAGCCTCTTCAAGAAGACTCTGTAAGTCCAAAGGACTGCTTTTCTATTAGGTCTAAACATAAGAAAGGACTGTCATATGGCTTTGTACAAGGAACAGTGATGGGTAGAGATGGGGAGACCAGTAATAAACTGGATGGCCCTGTGGTAAAGCGTATCCAACTTTGCAAGCGAGGCTTTGGGACATTGACTATGAAGGAAATCTACATAATCAATCACTGAAAGAAAAGTAGTTTGGACAAGGACACTTTTGCATCTCTAGTAAGAAACTGGTTAATTCTAAATAAAAAATATGGGGGGGGAGATGCACACACATGTTGGGTACTGGCATGACCCCTCCACCCCATTCCTGGCAATTGCTGCCACCCCCTCCTGTCTATGCATCCTATTGGACCTCCACTGAAGGGAGTGGAACTACAGGAATGGCAGAATACCACCACGGGAGGGGAGAGCTGCCTTTGGCTGCTATATCCCACTCCCTCCCTTTATTCCATGCTGGCTATCTGATGACCAAAGGTTGTTCCCAAATCCAGGTCACCAGCAAGGCATGAGATAAGGCGTTTAATGCGTCAGCCCTCTGCGCTACCGGGCAGGCTATAAATTTTTATTTTTAATTTTAGAATGTGATGATATAAAACGGCATTCCCTGAAGAAGCTGCATATTACTGGTAAAGCATTGGGGTCTGTTGACTTGAATAATAAAAGTTTATCACACAAAATGAAAACCAAAGCACGGAAGACTTATGGGAGTTTTTTGTTTTGAGATCACCCACCCCTTCCCCCCCATATTTTTGTTTGTCTTGTAGGCACCGATAGATGATTGTTCACCTGTTTAAGTTTGTGACTGGATAAGACTTGCTTCCACTTGTCATTATGTTTGCACTTGCTATTTTTGTGACCTTATGCTTGCTGTTTGCTTTCAATATGTGACTATGCCAGATATTCATGTCCCACCCCCTCATTAGCATACTGTTTGTACTGGTTTTGCTTGTTATTGCATTTGCAGGCACTCTTTCCACACTTTGAATATGGACCCTTCCTTACTATCCACCTGTTCACAACTCACTAACTCCATCTGTGAGTAACAATTCACTTTTGTGACTCGCAAGCTGAGTATCCTGGTCACCTTTTCATGCTTTTTTGCTCAAATGTGGGTTCAGTGATGATTAGTATATGACATTGAATCTGTCTTTTCCTGCAAATCCTACATTATAAGTTTTGGTGTGAGCAAAGTCAACAAGAGATTTTCAGTCATATGCTTGTCAAAAAGTTAATCATAAAGATCCACTATTCACACACGCCATTGAATGAATGAAGTTTTGTGCTTGTATTGTATGTGTGTGTTGCATTGCATTCATTGTTTTTAATGTTATGTCCTTGGGACAGTGTCATGAAAGGCACTATATAAATAACTATTGTATGACATGGAATGGCATCATAGCACAGCATAGTATAGTAAATAGGAAAACAGAACTCTGCATCGACATGTAGACAGCAAGCAAAATAAAAGGATAATATTAAATGCATGCTGAAATTAGAAAACTGACCTTCCTTACTCTTCTCTTTATAGATATTGCCTAAACAAGATCTGTAATAGAAATGTCAATTCTAATGCTGTCTATAATAGCAAAACATAAATTCTATTTCTGTTTTCTCTTCTGTCAGCTCCACCTCCCCGTGCCATTTCGTGAAGTTGCCCCCGTGGTGAAAACTTTGCCAAAACTGGCATCGCATAGCTTTGTTTTTTTTCCAAGTGCAAACTGCACTTAAAAAAACATCAAGCAAGGAGAGATCGCACCCCCCCCAAAAGCCTTCAGCCCATCCCTCCCTGGTGTTTAGTGGTCCCTTCCCCCCACTGATGCTGTTTGTCCCAGTGGTCCCACCCCCTCCGGCCGATCTCCAGCCCAATATGAAAAAAATAAATAAATCCCCCCCATCCTGTAACGTCTATCCATTGTCCTGGAGTCCAGTGGTCCCACCCTGCAGCCGCTCGCTGGCCCAATATGTAAAATTACATTCCCTCTGGTGTGTTTAGCAGTAGCTAGTGTCCCTCTCCCACCAATCATAATCCCTATTCCAAAAGGAAGAGCCCTCTAATACAGGGCACCCATTGCGCCGAATCTGACCATCATTACAAAAATAAACCAAAAAATTTCAGCCAGCCATGGAGGTGAGTGGAGGGCTGTACCAGTGGCCTGCTTGGGGTCAGGTTGGGGGGGAGTTGGGGTGATGGGATGGGAGCTACACTAGACACCAGGGACATTTTTTGATTTATTTTTGTAATGGTGGTTGGACTCAGTGCGACAGGCACCCTGTTATGGGGGTGGTTCTTCCTTTTGGAACAAGGCCAGTGATCAACGGGAGGGGCAGACACTAACTGCTACTAGACAAACTGGGGGGATGAAATTTTACATATTGGGCCAATGATTGGCCTGAGGGTGGGACTACTAGACACCAGGGAATGGGAGAGACTTTACGTAAATTGCGAGTGGGGGAATTTTTTTTTATTATTTATTTGTTACCTCTTTGGCAGAGGGAGTTGCCAGTGGTTCCCCCTTCTGTAACTGGCCCTGTGGCACCACACCTCTCCTAGTGCTCATGCTCAACCCTCTCCTCCACTCCTCTCATAAGCCACTTCACAGCGAGTACTTACCCCACCAATATGGAAGGACCGTGATCAGGATCCAGGGGCAGCAGCCTGAGTGCGGGTGATGTGGCACCATTGGCACCAATCTTCATGCGCACTGGAGGATTTTTCCCTTGTTCCTCCATAGCGCGGGCATGCACTAATGTCAATGATGCTGTCACATTGGACATCTGCCCACACCTACCCCATGTTCCAGCTGCTCAGTGCACCAGCTCCCAGCCACTGCCAGGAGAAGGTATTACAGTGGACCATCCCTCCCACCCACACTGGAGGAGAGCAGTTAACTGGACACTGAATCCATTTCGCACCAGCTGACCCTCGAGTTCCTGAGGTTGATCCCGACCCTGGCTCATTGGTGCGGTAAGCGGTAGGTCTACTGCTGTACTAGCAGGCTGGCTGGGGAGGAGGAATGCATTTCTTTACATTGGGGCCAGGCAGTGATTGGTGGAGGGGGAGCTAGATAGTGGGGAAGGGCGATCTGTGGTTGGGGCACTACTACTACAAAATGCGAAGTTTGACTCTACCAGCGGAGTTATCAGACTCTACATTTTGGGGAGCTGCTTTTGAGGGGGCAAAGCTGGACTTCGCACACCAATCCACTCCATGAAGTGGGGAAGATACGCAAAATTTTTTGTGGAGCTAATTTTCCCCACTTCGCACACCCCTAATCAGGATACTGGAGTAATGTGATGTGTGAAGTATTCATTCGTACAAGAGTGATGGAAGAAATGCTAATCCTACTGCTTGGCTATGGGTGTTGATGAACTGCAGCACTGTACCACAGAGGTAATTTACTGCTACAGTACTTTGACTGGGTTCCATGTGATAATGGTGAGTGCCAAATGGTGACCCCCATTATCGTGACATCATGGTGGCAAAAACAATTTCACCACCCTGACATCCTCAGCACATGGAAGAAAGGCGCCGAGGACTTGAATCATTTGTTTTCTGTGGGGGGGTGCAGGGTGGCTTTTCCCCCACTCCCTCCAACTAAAAGATTCTCAACTTCAGGGGGGTGCATATCGTGGGGGCGGGCAAAAAAATAGTTTCGGGCTGGGCGCAACAAAAATGCAGTAGTGCCCGGACCCAGACCTGAACCCGGTACCCCACAAACTGCAAGTGGAGGCCAACCCCCGATGCCATGGCACAGCTCTGCAGCCGACTGCAGTGCCACCCCCTACATCCTCTCTGCCCCCTCCCAGCCTCCACTCGCTGTGCTCGCTCCCCCCCACATGCATGTACATATAGCGATAGCCTGTCGGTGCAGTCACCCACCCTAACACATCCAGTCTCCCTGCCCCCCCATCACCATTCAGGCTTTCACCCACATCACGTCACCATTTCGGATGGCTCCTTAATTCAGGCACCCACCTCATGTGTTACCCTTTGGCTGTGATGGTATCCTTTTCAACACATATCATATCTCCTTCCACCATCACACAGGTTAGTAGAAATATTTTGGGGGGGTTCTTCTGATGATTCTTGACTTTTCTTATTAGTATGACAACATCATACATCACTTATTACATTATAATTATCCTATCCATTGCCCAAGTCACATCCTCTCTCTGCTGCTGGTGATGGAGTGATTGGTAAGTTGCTTTCATGCCGCCTCCATTTCCTCTCTGATCTGCTGCCCTATTCCCTCCACTTCTCCCCCTCCCTTCCTCTCCAGTCTCTGACTGCCTTGGGAAGATGCCAGCAAATGAATCTTATTGCTTCCTCTTGTCCATGTCAACCCCCATACTGACCCTCTTTTCTGTTTGTCCCTCCTGCTTATGATATCAGCCATTGTAACCTCAGATACTATGGACTAATATGCCAGTGTTCTGTCCCAGTAGAGCTGCACCAGAACTGCTATCTTCCCCAACAGTCATATCCCATTAATGTGCCAACTCATTATTACCACTGTGATGTTGCCGTCGAAATAATATCGCACACTTCTTGTGTGACTTGGTTTTTTAGAGTCAGGTGATGTTGGTGATCCCCTGGTCACCCTTCATACCACCAGGGTTCCACCCAAAGTTTGTTATAAATAAGGGGGGGGGCATGGGGGGCACAGCCCCCCACAATTGAGGTCACTCTTACTTCCAGACAGCAGATAGTCAGAGCATGGTGTCTGTAGTTGACAAGTTGCTGGTGCTGCATTTTATGCCAGTAACTTGGTTGTCTCTGTGGCATTGGTGAACCCCCAACAGTCACTGCTCACTTTGTTGTACTGTTGCAGGAGATCCCACTTGTCATTGCAGCACTCCAATATGTTGTGATGTTCCATATAGTTGCTCACCACACTGCTTCTACATGTGTTATGTTGCTCATGTCTCTTCAATGTGATGTTTTGTGATGTAATTCCTGCTGCTGTCGGCTTCCCCCTTTTCCTGTCTCCCACTTGGACATGAGCCAAGGCTAGGTGTGCCTTTCCCTGTTGTGGATTTTTCAGTAAGCACAGTACGTAAACTTATGTGAATGCTTCATGAAGCACTCAGTTCAGTGTGATGATGACCTGTCATTACTCCACCCAATGTGCCCAGCACCCCATTGGTGGTGCTATGCATGATTGGGCAGTACTGGCTGGTCTACTATTAACCCATGTTCAGGAAATCACTGTGTTCATTTGCTGGAGAGCTGTCCTCTGCATGCGCATATGGCATTATGATTATCGCCTGTAGGGTTCATCAAGTGATCCTTTGGGGGGGTGACTCAAAATAGAGTTTAGCACTGTTTACAGCCACCTAATCTGTTTTGTTGCACGTTCTACTCTACCTGAAGACATGCTTGGGAGGGCCATAACTGTCAAGTGTCTACTGTTTCTAAAAGAATTGTTTGTAAATTATTATGCTCTTTTTTTACAGGTCTGTTCTTTGGATTCTGTCTGCTGCTGCTGCCATGATCATTTTACCAAACTCTGTGCATGGACTACAGCATGGACATCTCAAGAAGGTAAGTAAAAGATATCATAGCAATTAACTGTATTTTTTCCATAGTTGACTGAGGTGATCATTACAGCAGGCAGCTGGCAGGGGTCCTGGCTGTGCAATCATACACTGGAAACCCATTGATTTGGACTTGAAGTGTAAATAGTCCACTCATAATTTGAGATGGCATAAATTGCAGCTGGTGGAAATTACCCCAATAAAAATATTAGGAAATATGCCTTTGTCCCTAGGGCGATAAAACTATGAAATAAGCTCCCTCATGACATTGTTGATTCAAATAGTTTTCATGTTTTTAAAAATAAAAATTGTAGACTTTAATAAAGAATGGCTGCTTGTCAAGCATAGACCACTGAGAAGTGGGGGGGGGGCAATCATATATGGGCTATAAGCCTTCTGTTGTTCTTATTACCAGGTAAAAGACCAATTATAAGTGGGGTTGGTGTTTACCTTCATGTACACCTTTTTGGGGTCTTTCCCAGTAACAGTTGGGAGAAATGGGGGTGGGGAACCAGATGATCAGATGGATCAGATGGATAGACAATTGGCTCCAGGACCGAACCCAGAGGGTCGTAGTTGGTGGGATAGTCTCATCCCCAAGGAGCGTTATTAGTGGGGTCCCACAGGGATCAGTGCTTGGGCCCCTCCTGTTCAACGCCTACATCTCTGACATAAGGACAGGTATTAGGAGTGAGATGAGTCTCTCTATGGATGACTCCAAAACTGGGGGCGGTGGTGGATGGGGAGGAGGGAGGGTGGCCCACAGGGGACCTGAGGCTCTGGAAAGATGGTCTAGAAAGGGAAGCTGAGGTTCAATGCAGGTAAATGCAAGGTACTTCACCTGGGGTCAGAAACCCGGCCAAGTGTACACCCTGGGGGGGAATGCTACAAGTCTCAATGGCTGAGAGGGACCTGGGGGTGGTGGTGGATGTCAAGATGAACAACTCAGAGACTTGTAGGAGGGCAGCAGCCAAGGCCAACAGGATGCTGGGATGCATTGCTAGGGGGATCACCTCCAGAAGGAGGGAAGTGATACTCCCTCTGTATAACTGCTTGGTGAGGCCGCACCTCGAGTACTGCATGCAATTTTGGAGGCTACACTTAAAGAGGGACATTAAACTCCTGGAAAAGGTCCAGAGGAGGGCAACCAAAATGATTTGTGGCTTGGGGGACAGGACCTATGGGGAGAGGCTCGAAGAGCTAAATATGTACACATTGGAAGAGTGAAGGGATCGGGGGAACATGATAGAGGTCTTCAGGTATATGTAGGGGGTAAATAGGGGAGGAGCAGTCAGGGTGCTTTGAAGGAAGGAGGAGGGGACAACTAGAGGGCATGGGTGCGAGCTGGAGGGGGGAAGATTCAGGGGAGAAAGGAGGAGGTGCTACTTCACTGAGAGGGAGGTGGAGCCATGGAATGCGCTGCCCAGGGGGCTGGTGGAGGCAGAGATGGTGGAGGGGTTCAAGAGGGGGTGGGACAGGTACAGGGGAAGGGTTCTGGAAGCAAAATCCAGTACAGCAAGAATATCCAGAACTGAGAAGGGAGAAGCCAGAGAAGGCGAGGGGGGCAGCAAGGCAAGCTCCCAGTGTGGGGGTTGACCAAACGAGCAGACACGAAAGACCGTTAGGCCTATTCTACTGGCATTTTAGTATGTTAACATGTTAGTTTAAGATGGATGTGAGTTGTCAGCTAGTATTTCTTCACTAACAGGTGTTTTTGGATGCAAGTGACAGTCTTCCAGCATGGGTAGTGTTGCCACCTGTCTGGTTTTAGACAGTATAATTCCAGTTCTTAGGGTCTTGATCTGGATATCCATTCATCAGGTTTAGTGTCGCTTAGATGTAGTATGATTTTTAGCTCATGTTCAGGGAGGCATCACGATGCTTACAAATGACTTTATCAAATCATGTAATGTTTTGGCTGCATGTCCAGGTTACCATGAAGTTCTTCTGATTCTATGTTTCCCTGTGTGTTTCTGGAACTCCCTGTATGATTTTCTTTTCAAGTCTGTCTCAAAGGCTATATGGATGTTGCTGCTGATGCTGAGATCCTGATGTAATCTGCTGGCCCTGTGACTTCATGGTGTGTCCATTAAAAGTGCCAAGATAAATATTAATGTTTGTTACACCTTGCTATTGACTTTTTTACAAAAGGTCATTTGATGGGAATGGGATAGCTGTACATTAAGACTGACATCAAGGTGGGGGGAAGGGAGCTGCCGCAGAACAGTTTTGGTGGTAGATTGGGCAGTGACAGGTTGTTCAGACTTGGTGGGCCAGCCTGCCAGGTGGTCCCCCTCTGCTAACCAATATCATGTTTCCCTGTGCATTTGTGGAACTCTGCATGGTTTTCTTTTCAGATCTGTCTCTAACGCTATATGGATGCTGCTGGTGATGCTGAGATCCTAATGCAATCCACCAGCCTTGTGCCTTCATTGTGTGTCCATCACAAGTGCCAAGGTAAGTAATATGTTCAATCATAGTTTATTATCTACCTTCTTCAAGCATTAATTTCAATAGTTCATTTATGTTTCTTTCAGTACAGTAGTATCATCATGATATTAGTGACAATGGAGGTGTGTGTGTGGCATATGGTCAAAACGCTGCAGTATAAATTGCTGCGGTTAAGACGTCGTGGTCTATACGTCGATAAAACAAACAGTCACCATCTTTTATGCTGTGGACAATACGGCACACCTTATAGATGTATCCCGCAATGAAAATGAAAACATTGCAACATTGCTAGTGATTCAGTGTAAAACACTTTAGGATACCATATGTTAACTTACCCAGTTTAGAGTAACATTACTGTACTACTGTTGAAACTCCTTCACTTCCTGCATTTTCAGTTTGTGCATCAATGATTTCGGCCCCAACATCTGCATAAATTTAAAGACACACAGTGCAATCTCCTCAATCCTGTATTTGCTTGAACCTGTTCCCAGTTTCATCTAGAATAAATCAGCACCACTTCCTGGTGTATAAATATTGTGAGTCACTATGATCATTCATTCATTCAAACAACAGCGTACAATGGAATATGTGCCAATAAAGAAAGGGATGCAGAAGCTTGCCCTGGACAATTTTCTATACACCAAGGAGAAGGACGGAGCAAACGGCAAAATATTTTGGAGATGCGAAATGAGAACTTGCCGTGCACATCTACATACCTTTAGTGACATTATAACATCGCCTTCCTCCGACCACAATCATGCATCCATACATGGATGTGTAGAGGTGTTAGCAGCTCAAGCTGTCATGAAGCAGTGTGCCGCTGAGTCAGAGGAGCCGACAAGAAATGTTGTACACCAGGGGTTGCAACAGGTTTCTGTCACCCATGCCCACCTACTGCCCTCACAAGAGACACTGCAGCAAGTTGTTCACTGACAACGGCAGAATGGAGGGCACAATGATGTTGATGTGTTGCAGTATGAACTCACTATAAGTGGGGAACCCTTTCTTAGAGTCAATGAGGATGAAATGCTTATATTTGCCAGTGACTCTGATCTTGCAGTGTGCTTAAACAGGCAAAGTGCTGGTTCTACGATGGGACATTTGCGGTTGCACCAAGAGATGTTGATCAGTTGTACACTATTCATGCACTAGTCAATAGTGTCAACAGGCCATGTGTATATGCTCTTCTACCTGGGCGAAGTGAGAGCTTATACAGAAAGTTCTTTCTGAACTTGGAAGACGAACTTGGTGCAAAACTAAGTGCAAGCAATGTCATGACAGTTATGACAGACTTTGAACTGGCAGCTGTCAACGTATTAAAAGAAATGCTACCAAATGCAGAGCTTATTGGCTGCAATTTCCACTTAGGTCAAGCTATGTGGAGTAGAGTATAGCAGGAGAGGATGCAGAGCCAGTACATTCAGGACGAGACTTTTGGGCATAAGGTACAGTGTATTCTGGCACTTGCCTTTGTGCCAGAACACCGCGTCAAAGCGGCTTTCAAATGTTGCAGGATGACACAGAGTTTGAGGATGTACAGTGCCTCATGGACTATTTTGAGGACACATATATTGGACGCTTAACCAGAAATAAAAAAAAGCGTTGTCTGCTCAGTTCCCAATCAAATTCTGGAACCAATATGAGTGAGCTGTTGTTGATTTTCCTCACAGCAAGAATGCTCTTGAGGCATGGCACAGAGCATTTTCACGGACTGTGTCAATAGCACACCCGACCCGTGCTAAGCTCGCCAGAAAACTGCACCAGGAACAGCATGCTGTGTCCCTACTAAGAAGGCAGGTGGAACTGGGACAGCAGGCTCTGAGAAAGCATCTAAAGTATCAATGTATAAATAAGGTTTTCCACACTATTTGTGAGGATTTTAAAAACAGAACCGAGCTGCGGTATCTATGAGACATTGCAACTGCCATCGAGATAAATGTAGCATAATGTAGCATAATGACAGCATCTACTACTGCACATATTAGCTTACTTGCACTACAGACTCGTGTAATTTGCATAGCTTTAGATGCACATTAGTTTACTTATTTGCTACATTTGCACAGCTGTATTTGCACACATGATTTAATGATGTTACTAAAATAAAGGCTATTGCTACATTTGCACATTTACTATGCTATGTATTTTTTATGTATATGAATAAAGTTATTGAAAACAAAACCATTGTGACTATTTGTCCTTAATTCGATGAATACAATTCACCCTTTGTTGCTAGCGACTACATTTCATTTCAACTGCTTGACTGGCGCCTTTTAGACCATGCGACCATTAGTCCACAACATCTAGTCCTCAACGAGTTGTCCGGTGGCAATTCATCCACTTACGCTGTGTGTGTGATTGTGTGTGTGCGTGTGTGTGTGTGTGTGTGTGTGAGAGTATTGTGCTCTCATGTTACCCACACAATTCTTGTTATTTCCTATCTGTGCAGGGTAGTTCTGTTGTTTTCAAAGCAGATGCTGATTTTACTGAAGACAATCCAGCATCCTATTCCTCTCAGTCCAGATCCATGGAGTGTCACTGCTGTACAACCAAAGAAACAAACCATGGGAGTTCAACGTACTCTTGCTGCTCCCAATGATGTTCCATACTCCTGTTCCTGCTCCTCTGGCCATGTGTTGTTGCTGTGACCATGAACCAAATCAGAAAATTAATTTGCGTAGGATTGTATCTACAGTAAATTGCTTGAGTATTTGAAGAATGGTTCTTCTCTATTTGCTGCTGTACTTGCAATGAGAGCTATGTGGGGCCTCATTTCTACACTGCTGGATAGCATCCCTCACAAATATGTGTTCATTATGTGTATATGTGTATAAGATGGAGAAACCAATGTCATGTTTAGCCTATAGGAATTTATAATAATGTGGGCCTGTCAGTCAAGACTCGTACATCACAAGCAGCACAATGTGATGTTCTCATTTGTATATGATCTGAATACAACAAATCACAGTAAGGAAATAATCTACCCAAACACCAATATGTAAAAAACAATTTTGTGCCACTAGAACATTTATTGCCCATTAGAAATAATCCCCCTAGGACCCCAATAAAATATGCTGAATGTGCTGCTGCTGGCACCTGTGTCTCTTATCTACTTCTATATCATGAAAGCTGTTGCTCAACTCTCCACGAAATGCACTTTCAATTTCCTTCCAAAACCCATCCTGTAGGTCCCCAGCAGTCTAATCATGTCCACCTGTACTGCACCACCAAGCTGCTATCTATGACCCCCTCCCAGAGTACCGTTGACTCAGCCACTCCAGTTGTACTCGTCATCACCCCAAGTGTCAAAATTAGCATCCCTTCAGGCAAGCCATGTTCTGTACCTGATCCTTCAGTACTGTGAAGTTTGAAAGAGTGATTGTAGAAGGAAATGGAATCTGAATCAAATAAAGAGAATATATTCATTGAAATTTTGTCAGCCGTAACTGGGAGTTAAAGGTACAGTTTATCCACAATCCTAGAACAAATAGTTGCAGGTGAATTTTGAAAAGATTGCTTTTGGGAAGAGTAAATTCCAGTTTCTAAATAGGTACTATTAAAAACAGCACAATCTTGACTGATAATAAGGATTCAAAAACTCTGTGTGTTTCATAAAAAAATAGTACTATGGGTGAAGAACTAAAACAATTTATTTATTTATTCAATTTTGTTAACTGGGTAGGCCCATTGAGCCCCGAAGGTGCCTTTTTCAGGAGAGACCCAAATTTAGTTACAGAGGATATAGATACAAAAGTTTACATTATATAGTACATCATCACAACAGAAAGAAATTCAAGTACAGAAATCATGCAGATACTGCAGCAAAATTAGTTACAGGCAAAGACAAATAATATAGCATAAGAGGTGGCAGTACAATACTCTGGAGAGGACTACAATAAGAAGAGTCAAGAGTAGACAGTACAGGGGAAGAAAACAATGTACAAGGAGTCAGATATATGTGAAAGAAGAAGTTTTGACAAAATTTACATGCAGAAAGTGTAATTATATTGTACAATTACTGGAAGAAAACAGGGATGTGAAGGAGTGTTTAACCACTCAAACAGGGCTGTGTAAACTGGAGCATTTCTTAGGAAACACATGGTTGTCTCTTTAAGCAGATGAAATGGTTGATACACTAGATATCCAGGCTGTGAAATTGTCAGCAGACACTCAGTTGGGGGACAACAGGAAAAGAGACACAACAGTTGATGAGTTGAATGAGGAAGAATGGTGTAGGGTACAAGGAGTAGGAAAATAATGAGATATGCAATGGAACTAATGCCAATAGAAATAAATAACAGGTTTTCTGTGCTTAAAACAACTGTGGAAACAGATAATATAGGAAAAAAATATTAAAAAATCAAAGCAATATACCCAATCAGTTTAAAACTGTACAAGATCTGAATAGTGAAAGTAATCAAGAACAAGCAGATGTGATTAATAGGAAGGGGGAACCAGATGAAGCTGCACAAATGCTAAATGAGACACTTACCATACTACCAACATCACTATTATACCATGGACATAAGTGAACAGCCAATGAAATCATCAGATTAGCAGTTTACCACCAGTTTAAATCATTTGATAGTCAATGACTGTTGATGAGTAAATAATCCCAATCTTAATCCAAATCATCTGCAGCATAGGAATAAATGCAATAAAAATAAAAAAACAAAAACAAAGCAACCTTTTTAAAAGTTGCATTTTATCATAGTAAAAAAAATGAACCTTGGTATAATGGCAATAAGCCACTCAGATGATGTGGGTTATCTGGGGATTTACCATGGCTGGTGAGGATTTACCCACTCAGCTGCTCCTCATGGGCAAACCACTCCAGCTGTGGTAAATCACCTGATAACCCACACCCCCCTCATGGCTTATTACTTAAATAACTGCTTGCTGCAAGATGGTAATTATGGAAGATGGACTATACACCAATGGGATATTGTTGTTATGGGTGATTCATACATTAAATATACAGACACAATAGTATGCAAAGATAAAAAGGAAACAACATCAGTCAGTAGCCTGTCAGGAGCAGGAGTCTACACTGTGATATCATACTTGGATGGAATGATATAGGGTACTAATAAACCCATAGTTGTGGTCCATGCAGGAATAAAGGAAGTAGGGAAAAAAAGGGAACTCAATATACAAAAGGATTTCAAAAAACTTGGCAGACTTTTAAAACAGAAAAATTGTGATGTTAATATATCTGAAATATTGTTAATTCCTAGAGCTAGTAAGAAAGAATTCTGAAATAAGAAGACTAAATGGATGGTTATGTAGATGGAGTATGAGAGATGATTTTTACTTTATTAGAAATTGTGATAGTAGTAGTAGTAGTAGTAAAAGGTTTATTTTTATACGGGAGGTTGGCTTATAACATCATTAGGTTCAAAGAACCTGTTCTCAAGATGATCCTGTGTACAATTCTTAAAGTACATCATAAATTGATTACACCATAATACAAACAGTTTAAGCACATTTCAATAAAAATCAGTATGTATAAACAAAACACAGACACAACCTAAGAACATACCATTTACAGATGACTGTACTATAAATCATTATCCAAACCCCACTTTAAACATTTACCACTCCCCAATCTTAAATAGACATTTACAGCCATTCCATTGTTTTTTATTCATTTGCTGCATAAAACTTTTAGTGTATTAGTTCTTTCCCCTCCTGGTCAATATGATTCCAGGCTTTATTGAGCTGATTTAAGAAAGTCAGTCCCCCATATTTATTTTTTATTTTAGGGCACACAAAAGACTTTGCCCCCCCCCCCAGGTTCTGAACTAATGCTGATGGACCTTTTCTTGTAATTTTTCAATTAAATATTCAGGAGTACCTGAATATCATACTTTATATACAAGACAAGTCAATTTCTGGTGTCACTTGGTCTCAAAATCTTTCCACCCCAATCTATCATACATCTTACAATGGTGGGTAAAAAAATCACATTTTAATATAAAACATGCCATTTTAGGTTGCCTTCAAATAAATGACTGTAAGGCTTACACTTTAGAACTGGAACAAGAGTGCTAGCAGGGGGATTCGTTTATGCAAAACATTTAAACTAAATTATAGGAGGGATTGGGGAGGAGATCATGTTAATGCCAAGGCATATAAAGTTACTAGTAACAACAAGATAAGCAATGCTTGCTCTGAGAACTTGAATGTACTGTTGATAAATGCAAGGATCTTGGGGAATAAAAAAAATTAGAATTACTGTTAAGAACAGATAATATACATATATGCACTATCACAGAGACATGGTGGAAAGACAAAGAATGTGGTAGTGAAATTCCTAGCTATAGGTTATTCCATAAAAATCATACCAACAAGAAGGGAGGTGGTGTGGCTATATACATTAGAAGCTCAGCTGATACAATAGTTCTGGAACAAATGAAAAGACTTACTGGTCAAGATGAACAGCTATGGGTGCAAGTCAATTAAAGAAAAATAGCAAAATTGTTCTGATAATTTGTTAGTGTTCACCACATTGTACTAAAGACAAAAACACCAGGTTCATTGAGGTGTTGGACAGCACTGAACTTGGAAATAGGACATAGTCCTTGGGGATTTTAACCTCCAGAGTGTGGATTGGAATATGTTTACAGGAGAATCAATAATCAATAAAAAACTGTTGAAGTTGTGGTGACACATAATTTTGATCAGTATGTGAAGGGAGGGACTGGAGAAAATAATACTCTAGATCTAGTAGTAAGTAATATGGAGAACGAAATTGTGGAATGTACAGTAAGAGAATCATTGGGGGGTAGTGACCACAATATGGTTCAATTCACTTTAAAGGGAATCTGGAAACCTCAAGTTTGGTAAAACTAAAGGTAAATGCTATAACAAGAAAAGATTTAGTGAAATTAAATTATACATAACCAAGTGGGACTGGGCAAAAAACCTCTGTGGCAATGACCTGGAACAAATGTGGAACAAGTTGAACCCTAAACTAGAGTACTGTAGACATAAATTCATCCCAGAAAGAATGAAGTACAATAGCCATGATAAAATTACTGCTTGGTTTAATAAGAACATCGAAAAAACTAAAGAAGATAAAAAGGGTTTATAAAAAAGGTAAAAAAAAATCAATCACAACATGGTAAACATATAACGATTGTGAAGGATTATGTAAAAAAGCCATAAAAAAAACAAGCAAGATGTGAAATTGAAATTGGCCACCAACACTAAAGATAATAAAACAAATGTTCTATAACTACTGTACATCAACAGTCTTAAATGGCGGCAACAAAAAGTAGGACCAATAACTGTGGGAAACTATAGGATTATTGATGGTTTAAAAACATGGCAGACATTTTTAATATTTATTTCTTGATCATTAATCAAGTAAAAGATGAAATACCTTCCTGTTGTCCAGGAGGAGGGGAGGAGAGAACATGAATATAACAATAAAGGAAAGTGACATTAAAACAAAACTGGATAAATTGGACTCAAATAAATCCCTAGGATGGATGAAACCCCAGACTTCTGAAGGAAATGGCCAGGGAACTGATTGGACCAATAGTAATGATTTTTTTTTTTCAAAATCAATTTATGGGAGTAAAGTGTTATCAGCATGGAGGGAAGCCAATGTTTTATCTATTTTTAAAAAGTGACCCAGAGAAGATTATAAGAACTGAAGGCTGATTAGTCTAATGTCATTTTTTGGAAAAGTGATGGAGGAATTTATTAAGTAGGAAATTGAAAAGCATATAGTTCAAGAAGGAGTAGTAGATATAACTCAACACGGTTTCAGGGCAAATATATCTTGCCAGATGAATTTATTTAAATTTTTCAAACCTGTTAGTAAAGCATGGGATAATGGACTCCCTGTGGGCATTGTTTTGTTGGACTATTTGAAGGCCTTTGACACAGTACCCCACAAGGAGTTAATAGAGTGTCTCGCTTAATTGAAATTCAGTATAAATATAATCAGCTGGGTACAGTCATGGTTGGAAGGTAGGAGACAGATTGCGTGTGTTTGAGGCTTTCAGTCAGCATGGGGTACTGTGACTAGTGGGGTGCCACAGGGATCCATATTTGGACCAACCCCGTTTAACATCTATGTATCCTACATGCAGGCTTCATCAAATGCTTGGATCTGCAAATTTTCAGATGATACCAAGACTGGTGCAGTAGTGGAAAATAACAATGTGATTGAACAATTTCAGAGAGATATTATGAATCTTGAGTATTGGGAAAGGAAACCTAAATTAATCTTTAACCTAGAAAAATGTAGCATAATGCATTTTGGCACAAATAACATGGTGAATTAAACATTAAATGGCAAACTATTAAAAGAAAGGAAGAAAGGGATTTTGGAGTTAAAATCACAAGTAAACTAACATTTGATGAGCACTGCAGTGAGGTAGCTAAAAAGGGGAATAAGATACTGGTGCATAGGAGTTTGTGATAGTTAAACTATTTTTAAATAAGCTACTGTGGTTAAGGAGTTGTCATAGCAAAACCCGCAGTGTGAATTGAAACACAGACAGCCTTAGGGGCAGGACATTGTTTTCAGACTAAAAAGTGTTGTATTGGAACAGGAAGGGCTGCATCATAACCATTGTCAACAAATTGCCCTGGGTGGAGATATCCAGACTAGATCAGATTATTATAAGTTACTGGAGGCTGCAATTTTTAAAGACAAAAAGACACAAAGCACATTTTCTTGACCTGGAAGGACACTACTTCTTTATTCAGCTGTGAGCTGTGTGAGAAATTCTATATTGCACTTGATATCTGCAACAAATGTGCACTTTTGCTTAATTCTGTGGGAGGTGAAACTAACTACCCTTGGTAATTGCTTTTTATTCACATACTTATTTAGTGTTTAACCAAGAAGGGGCTTGCAAACTCTGTTTATCTTGTTAGTAACTTGTTAGTAACTTCAGAAGGATTTAAATACTGCATTTGGGTAGATCCTTGGAGGTAGCTAGATTGTCTACTAGGATTTTCTGACAGTTAAACTATTTTTAAATAAATTACAGGTGGCTGAGGAGTTGAAAAAGAAGCTTGCAAACTCTGCTTATCTTTGAAGTAACTTCATAAGTGTTTGAATACTGCATTTTGGTTGTCCCTTGGGGGTAGCTGGATTGACTACTAGGATTTTGGGACAGAAACTATTTTTAAATAATTTACTGGTGCGTGGAGTTTGTGGATAGTTAAACTATTTTTAAATAAGTTACTGTGGTTAAGGAGTTGTCATAGAAAAACCTGCAGTGTGAATAAGGAAAAGACAGTCTTTCAAGCAATAGAGGGAGGTGGATCTAGGTTTACATTTGTCTGTTACAATTCTTAACATTTTCAGTGCAGGAAGAGTTTAAAGCACAGCTGACTTATTTTGGGGCTGACAGCTTTCAGAGCACAAATTTTTGGGGCTGGGGAGGTTTACCTGTGTCTGACTTGGATGTGTGGATTTTTCTCTGTTTGATTAGCAGGGTATTTTCTCTGTCAAATTGTTGTGTAGGGCATCTTGCTGACAGGAAGGCACTCATCACAGCGGTGGGTCAGAGCTTTTAGCTGATTGTTTTTGAGGGCACAGTTTAGGCCCAACCCATTCCCACCCTCACCCCACCCACCCCAGGAAATAGTTCCTTTATACCTGGGGTTCTGACATCATTTCTCAAGAGTGCAAGGTGCATATCACTGTCATATCCTCTCTAGCACACTGCACTGACAATATAAGCATACACATTGTATAATGTATATATATATATATATATGTATATATATATTTCTATATTACAAACCAATGACACACACACACAAACACACACAAAAAAAATGTGGGGGTAGTGCAATGTAATGGCTGTGGGGCAGCAGTCTTCCGGGAGTCTTTCTGGAGGCTGAGATGC
The DNA here is from genome assembly GCA_016271365.2 of Neoceratodus forsteri. Lineage (NCBI taxonomy): Eukaryota > Metazoa > Chordata > Ceratodontiformes > Ceratodontidae > Neoceratodus > Neoceratodus forsteri. The sequence continues at coordinate 740,396,839 of CM028133.1, read as the reverse complement.
TGCCCTATTTGCAGACAACTCTCTGCCCTGAGGGAGGAAGTAGTAAGGGAACCTTCCCCCAGGCCACACTGGATGGTAGGAAGGGAACCTCCTCCATCCAGGGATCACCACAGCCACCACCACTACCTCAGAGGTTGTGAAGAAAGCACAGCAGTTGGACCACAGTGGGCTCAGGGAGGGTGAGGATGGTGGAACAGAGGCACACCCAGTCAGTTGTTCCACACCACAATCCATACACCATTCTGGGGGAGCATAGCTCCCCTATGGATGCACCCACAGAGGAGACTAAAGAAGCTGAGGACAACTGTCACAAGGGAGGCCCACAGGAAGGAGGCAGAGGACACCACAAGGAAAGGAAGCAGCTCCTGGTGGGGGACTCAAGTATTAGGGGGATAGAACTGGGGGAGCAGGAAAAACTGAAGTAAGGTGCCTGCCTGGTGCCATGGCTTGAGAGACAGGAAGCGATCCTCAGGATCATGAGAACAGCTGCACGGAGTCTGAGCTGGATGTCATTGTCCACCGAGGACAAATGACTTGGCTAATCATGAGATTAGAGCAGTGCAGAAGGACTTTGTAGAATTGGGGAGGGCCTAAGACAAGTAGCACACACAATATCCTTCTCTGAGGTGCGGTGTCAATGGCATGAGTGAGGCGGGGTACTTTGCACCATGCAGTTTAATGAATGGTTGAAAAATGGTGTGGAGCACAGGGTTTGGCTTCATTGGGGACTGGGTTCCACCTGGAGGGACACCAGCCTATACTGGCAGGATGGTCTGCATCTGTCCAGGAAGGGAACAAGTCTTTTGAGAAATCGGTTTAAATGCTTCATTGGCAAGCTTTTAAACTAGTCAAGGGGGGAGGCACTGATAAGCAGCAGGAAAATCTCAGCCCCTCCCTACAAAACAGGGTACTAAATGAGAAAAAGACCGAGGTAGACAGGTCAGTGTGGGTTGCTGCAAAAGAAGGTAAAGCCATCAAAATATGGAGACCAATGAGTACCAATGCCTGTAGTCTGAGTAACAAGCTTCCTGAATTAGTGGCCTTGATGGTGGAAGAACATCTGGATATTGTGGCAGTCACAGAAACATGGTACACACAAAACCATGACTGGGACATAAACATACCAGGATACACTATCTACAGGAGGGACAGAGAGGGTAAAAGAGGAGGAGGAGTAGCTTTTTACATAAGGGAAGGAATCAAAGCAACAGAACAAAAGGGAAAACAGGGAGGAGAAGAAGCACTGTGGGTAAATTTGGAGACCGGCAATGGCACCACAATCCGCACAGGGGTTGTATACAGACCCCATTCTCAGGGGGAGGAAATGGACACAGAAATGATAAAAAGAATACTTAGAATGGCAGAAAAAGGGGAGATATTGCTGATGGGTGATCTGAATATGCCAGATGTTAACTGGAGTGCAGTTGCAGCAGGCACTTCAAAGAGTGGGGTTATTCTAGATGCCCTACAAGGGGCATGCCTTAGACAACTAGTATTGGAGCCCACTCAAGAGGGAGCAATCTTAGACCTGGTTCTCTCAAATGGAGATGAAGAGAGGATCACAGATGTAGAAGTGGGTAGCCATCTGGGAACTAGTGACCATCAAACAGTGTGGTTCACAATAAACACAGCAATAGAGTAAAGCCATACAAAGGCAAAAGTACTGGACTTTAGGAGGGCTGACTTTGCCAAAATGGGTGAGTGCCTAAGGAATGCACTAGCAAATGGGCAGGAAGGAGGGGTGGAAGAACAATGGGGAATAATAAAAACTGCCATCACAGAGGTAACAAGCCTTTGTGTGAAGCAAATTAACAAAACGAAACTATGTAAGAAACCACTATGGTTCTCAAAGGAAGTGGCAGTGAAGGTTCAAGAGAAAAAGAAAGCATTCAGGAAGTACAAGGAATCACAGAAGGAGCAGGACAGAGAACTGTAACAGTTAAAGCAAAAGGAAGCTGGGAAGGCAGGCAGAACAGCAAAGGCCCAAACCGAGGAAAAGATAGCCAACTCAGTTAAGAAGGGGGACAAAACCTTTTATAGGTACATCAGGGAGCGAAGGAAGACCAAGGGAGGGCTAGTGAGGCTTAATAAAGAGGAGGGAGGGTGGGAAGAGGGTGACTCTGAAAGGCAGAGATACTAAACAAATATTTTTCTCAGTATTTACAAAGGAAGTGGGAGGTACCTAAAACAAACAGTAGAAACACTCTGGATACAGAAGTTGATACCAGCCCATTTACAGAAGAAAGGGTTCTGAAAGAACTCTTAAAACTGAAGGTGGACAAAGCAATGGGGCCTGATGGGATTCATCCCAGAATTCTAAAAGAACTAAGGGTAGAACTAGTGACACCACTGACTACCCTCTTTAACAAATCATGGGAGGATGGGGTGGTACACCAGGACTGGAGGAGGGCAGATGTGATTCCCTTCACAAAAGTGGGAGCAAGGCAGAAGCAGAAAACTACAGACCTGTTAGTTTAACCTCAGTGGTAGGGAAATGATGGAATCACTTCTGAAGGAAAGAATTGTTGAGTATTTAGAGGCCAGAGGGCTCAGGACCCAAGGCAGCATGTTTTCACAGCAGGAAGGTCATGCCAGACAAATCTGATAGATTTCTTTGACTGGGTGACCAAAGTAGTAGATCAGGAAGGGGCTGTTGACATGGCCTACCTAGACTTTAGCAAGCATTTGACACAGTCCCACACAAAAGATTAATATACAAGTTAGCCAGCCTGGGAGTGGGTCCCAAGATGACAGGCTGGGTAGAGAATTGGCTGGAGAATAGGACACAGAGAGTAATAGTAAATGGAGTCCACTCTGAAGAAAGAGGGGTTACTAGTGGGGTACTGCAGGGTTCAGTATTAGGACCGGTTCTCTTCAATGTCTTTATAAGTGACATTGCAGAGGGACTGGAAGGAAAAGTATGTCTCTTTGCAGATGACACAAAGATCTGCAACAGAGTTGATGCACAAGGTGGGGTGGAAAGGATGAGAAGGGGCTTGGCAAGGTTAGAGGAATGGTCAAATGTATAGCAGCTTAGATTCAATGCTAAGAAGTGCAAGGTAATGCACCTGGGAAACAAAAACCCAGGGGAAGAGTACACAATGGGGGGTGAGATACCAACAACAACAAAATGGAAGGGACTTGGGGTAGTCATATCAGATGACCTAAAGGTGGGCAAGCAATGTGAGAGGGCAGCAAGGAGGGCTGGGGGATACTGGGATGCATAGGAGGCATCACCAGTAGAAAACAGGAAGTTGTTATCCCTCTGTACAGACAGCTGGTGAGACCCCATCTGGAGTACTGTGTGCAGTTCTGGAGACCCAATCTCCGCAAGGACACTAGACAGGATGGAGGCTGTCCAGAGGAGGCAATCAAAATGGTGCAGGGTCTGCACCGGAAGACATATGAAGAGAGACTAAAGGAGCTGAATATGTATAGCCTTGAGGAAAGGAGGAGAGGGGGACATGATAGAAACTTTCAAGTATCTCAAGGGACTCAACAAAGTCCAAGAGGTAGCATCTTTCAAAAAAAGAGGTGTGCAGAACAAGGGCACAATTTGAAGATAGAAGGAGGCGGCTCAGAGGTAATTTAAAGTATTTTTCACAGAGGGTTGTGGATGCATGGAGCCGGCCTTCCGGAGGAGGTTGTGGAGTCAAAAACAGTGGTGGAATTCAAGCATGCATGGGACAGTCATAAGGCAATTCTAGGGGGTGGGGGTAGGAAGAAGTAGGCTGCTGGTTAACTAGGATCTGCAGCTTATCCATTAGGTAGGGAAATGGGCAGACTGGGTGGGCCAAGCGGTCCTTATCTGCCATCAAAATCTATGTTTCTATGTTTCTATACTGGGGTGCACTGCACAGAATATAAGGAGCCGAGATAAAGAGGTTATTATTCCTCTGTATCAAGTGTTGGTACATTCACACTTGCAGTATTGCACCCAGTTTTAGGTGCCATATACTAAGAATTGTTTGAACTTGTTGGAATCGATCCAGAGGAGAACTACAAAAAGGGTGACTTGTCATATAAGGATAAGCTGCAAACTTTAAATATGTTTTCACTAGAATACAGGAGACTTTGGGATGATCTATGTCTGATTTATAGGGCATTTAGAGAGAATGACCTTTGGGAATGCCTAGGGCTCAAAAGGAAAAGAGTGGAAAGAGAAACCAGACTGCACAAATATCAAATTAAAGTTGAATTTTATAGAATCAATAAGAGAGGAGCTTGGATTAACCAGAGGGTGGTGATACAATGAAGCAGTGATCTGAAGCACCTCCATGGTATCTTTAAAAAAACACTCAAGTTTGTGGGTCCCAAATTGATTATGGTCAACCACTGAGAAATGATGAGTCATAAAGGCTTATGCTAACTGACTTGTACTGTTCCTAAGATTCACATTCAATAAAGAGACCCATGAGTAGAAAGTCTTGTGTAACCAGAGAAATGTTTATAGGAACAAAACAACAAGAACAATAACATATGAAAACAGCAGAAAGAACTTTAAACACACAGAAAATAAAACTAATTGTATAACAAATACCAAAAAAGAACTATGTACAATTATTTGGGACATATAAGTGCTCCAGTACTCACGGGTGGCCAGCAACTGGCCTCTTCTGTGGCCTCACCATGACTAAAATATTTTTAAGGAGCCACAAAATGCGGCACTGGGTGGCTATGATTCTGGCCAGGCCAGACCACAGTGCAGGCACTTTTCTTATCAATTTGTTAATATCCACGCAGATGGCATAGATGTTATGCTGGGTGGCTGTTGTTGGAATTTCCTCCTGGGGACCTGGTGCTGCTGGTGGTGCTGGTACCATGTTCTTTTCTGTGGGCCTGGTGCTTGGGAGTTCGAGGTCCTGGGTCTGGTGGTGTTGCTCCTTCTCCGCCAACTTCTCAAGTTCCCTCTAAAGCTCGGCCAAATGGGTTTCTGCCCATTTGTTGGTCTTGGCCTGTGGCAGTGTGTCAGTGTTGGCTGTAGTGCATAAAGAAATATGCAGTTTGAACAGAATGAACTGTGAAAGTGCCAAATTAATTAAATTATCAGTAATTGTAGTACAGTAGTCTGTCCAGTGTAACATTACTGTACCCTGACTTTCTGCTGAGACATGGTTTACAGCCTCAGCCATCAACAAGTCTCCTTTGTCCCTCCTGTACATATACCGCTCCCCACCACATCCCACAGAGGAAGTAAGAAGCCCATCAGTCTGTGAAAGCTGATATTTAAGCAATGTTTCAGCACCCATGTTCCGCTAGGCTGTACCATCATCAGCACCTCAACCACTGTCTCTCTAAAGTGTACCATCCATTGAAAATATCCTTCCTTGCTTACATTTGTGTACCTTGTTTTTTGGTCACCACCTCCACCTATGTAGTTCCTAACATTTTACTACCATGAGTGTTCCTTTCTGGAATAGGAATTTGCATGTCAAGTGCATGTTGCCTACAAAGACCATGAACCCTCCTTTCCAGCCTGGGGTGACTACATGTTTAGTGGACCAACTTAAACCTCATACAATGTACGTGGTTGAGTAAACCCACTGACTCTTTTAGGATACCAAACAGTGTATGTTGCTACATTTACAACATATGTACGTGTGTGTGTGTGTGTGTATATATATATATATATATATATATATATATATATATATATATATATATATATATATATATATATATATATATATATATATATATATATATATATATATATATATATATATTATAGATACAGATATATATATATATATATATGTATCCTCTTGGGAGGACTCCATTACTGGACATTGGACACAGTGTTGTACTCAGGAGGACATGTGGAGTGTCTGTCAGAGGTTGTGGCATGTGTTTGACATAAGAAAAGAAACAGCAGTAGGTGCGGGCAGCTGCTGAGTTCAAGGGGAAACAATGCACTATTAATATAGTATGACAGACATTGATGATGATGATGAATTTATCAACAACTGGTCAGGTCAAACATTTTATTAGAATATATGACTGACGTTGAATGACAAGAAAATGGGAGGGGGTTCACAAGTGGTTACAGTAATTCAGCTGTGAATGTGCATTGTACATCTAGTAGACCTCGATTTGATTCTCACAACTTCCACTTGCAAACTATGTGCCCTTGAGCAAGATACTCAAAGTCCCTGTGCTGCCTGGTCACACTGGTAAATTAACCTAATGCATAGTGGCCCTTACTTACCTGGCTGCCTAACACAGAAATACATAATTAAATAATAGTCCAAACATGATTTCCTATCACTTTCAAAGTCTTATCTGACCTCACCCAGAAGTGGCAACGCTAGCCCCCTCACTCTGACAGCAGCTTCTACTGACTAGTTCCTTTATATCTACCTGATGGCCTGGGATGACCCTTCTTTTTCACTGACACAGTTTGACTACGGTACTTTAACTCTGTAGGCCATGATCAACCCACACCCCTACCACAACCCACTAGGCATTCACTGTTCCAGATTCTGCAGATGACACCACACACTCCAATAAAGGAGTAATAAATAACACTGCCTACTACAATGCTGTAGTTTACTGACATGGACATAATCCTCACAAGTAATGAATCATGATATTCTCAAGAACTGATTGGGGCAGGCAAGGCTATGGCACTTCTCAAAGTGGTATGGCCTTGGCCATGGAATTTGTGTCCCCCTTTTCCAGCAGCCATGGAGCCACAGGAGGATAACCTACACTGGACTGTAAAGGCACTGATTTTAACAGTTGTCATCTGGTATTTTATGATGAGTTATAAGGATCGTATAGATGAGCTGATTAACCAATGTCATCCTCTGCCTGGTCCGATGATGTTGGTCTCTAACCCTGTGAAGCCAGCATGATCCACCCCCATGCAATAATCACCCTGCTGCATTGATTACAATGGAGGTGTGTTTACAATGCTTTGTATCATAATTTACACAGGGCCCCTCGGGGAATATTTAAGCAATAATGCCCAACAGGGTGTGTGTCGTGCTGGGATAACATCATGCCTCAGGAGGTTGGGCACGAGGCCGCAGGCTGAGTGCGTCCAACAACTAAGGCATGACGTTATCCCAAACGACACTCACCCTGGAGGGCATTATTGCTATTATACAGTGGCTCGTTGTTATATGTAAAATAAAAAAATAGTTTTAAAGAATGTTTTTATTAGAGTGGAAAAATATTTTTATTTCTTGAGAGGAGATGCAAAAAAAAGAGATCATCAGCCATAAGATCATCTACATTGGTTCACAATGAGGCTGAGACTTAACCCATGATGTTGTGCTGGGATAACATCATGGGTCCAGTCCCAGACTGACCAATCAGAGACCAGGATTTTGTCTTGCCATTGTATAATAGTAGTTATTCAGCACCAGGATGGGGGAAGGAGTAGGGTAGCCAGTTGTTCCTTAAGAGCACTTGAACATCACAATGCAGCAGATCAACACTTTTGAAAGTGGTACCTTTTAACTATAGTGGAGGCACACCTCCAGTAGTTTGATGTGGTGCAACACCTAAAATGGTAGTCTTTCAAGTCAGTTTTTCATCACTACCTACATATTGTTTATAACAATAATAAATAGCTTACCAGACATGGCCTCCCCACTACTCCTACTCAGTCCTGATCCTTCAGTGCTGGTGGGCTGCTGTGATGGAATCACCGATGGCTGGGGCACTTGCAGTTTCTGCAGCAACTGTTACAAATAAACAGGAATAGTTCAAAACAGTGTTGGAAGTGGGAACACAAAATTAAAGCAGCAGTAATCAAACATATTACATCCTGTGAGGAAGTTCCAAGTGCTAATATGAAATACTTTACCACGGATCACCAAAGATAACCTCTTAAAGGGAGATCAGGATACTCACTAAGGGGTCCACCAAAGAAAGGTTCACATGTACTATTCAGATAAGGAGTGCTGTTGGAAACAGCCATGGAGTGAGATGACTTCAGAGTGAGGACTGGGAATCAGGATACACACAGCACAGCACAAAAATGCAGTGAATTATAGCATTGCTCCTTCCCTGCTACAGGGGCTGCCATGATAGGGGATATATGGTATGGTGGGCAGTCCTGCGCACTGCCCACTCCCACTGGGTAATCTAGGTGAAGACACCAATGGTAGGCATGACACATGCGGCAGGTCAGAGTGTCTAGTCACAGTGGAATTAGCTGTTATGCACATGACTGCAGGTGGAAATGTTAACAATGTTGAGGTTGAGCAACAACAACCAATAGGAAAGCAATCCAGAAGAGATGCCATATCCTCTTAGTTCATTCACCTGTCCCTGAGGATCCATATATGGAATATGGTGGTGCTGCAGCCAGCCCATGCAGTTGTCTAACACTGTTATAAACACAGTACGCCCACATGTGACACACACACCATGACCTTCACAGAGGGGTTGTAGTTACGTGCCATCCATCGTGCCTGTTATCACAGGTAGGGACAGTAAGAAAGCACAGAGTTATTTAATGTTCTTAACAGCTGGTTAACAGTATGTAAATGGAATTCCTAAACCTAGAATGACAACATTATATGCAGTATTTCAGGGTACACGTTAACTTTTTGAAATTATTTTCAGGGTTGGAATTATTTATTTTTTCTTTTTTATTTATGTCTTTGGTAACCAGGTAAGTGCACTGATCCATTGGACCATTTTCAGACATGACCCGGGCCACAGATGTGGCTACAAAATAACATAATTAACAGAGACGATGTACAAAAATAGCAACAGTACAGAGTAACACATATAATACAATATACACAATATAATACAAGATTTGGTAACATACCTCCAAATGAGGTAATTAACACATGATGGAGACAAAGCAGGTCTGCATTCATAGTTTCAGTGTTCAAGGTCTATCTAAGATGCCTACCTGCTGTAACAGTGGGCAGTAGGCTAAATTAGTAAGTGCATGGAAGCTTACATAGAGCATACAAGCTGGGAATGAGCAAGGATAATTAGGTGCATAGAAGCTCAGACTTGCTAGAGAAATATCAAAACAGTGGATCACTAGTACTGTAAAGAGGTAAGAACAGGTTAGGAGAGCAAAGAGTACCGGGGGGCTTGTAGGGGCTTAGCCACACACACACACACCCCAGCTCTGCAATAAGCCCTGATGGCTCAAGCTCATGTATCACTGTGATTCAATCTTGAGTTATAATGGGAAGAGGGGCTGTATTTAACAGTTGTGCCTTTATGGGCCACCCTAGCTCTCAGTCGCAATAAAGCTAATAAAGTGTAATTTCAACACATACTGAAGAAAATAATTTTGTTGGATCAAGTTAGTACACTCACTAGTGATGCTGCCCTCCAACTGCTTCCTTTTGGCTCCAGAAGATCCAGACTCCTCCTGTTGTCTCTTCCTCTGGTCTCAATCCTGCATGGTGACCACTCCACCCACCACCTCCAGAACTTGGAGGTCCCTTCTCTGCAGGTCATCCCACTTGTGCTTTATTTGAGGGATGTTCCTGGAGATGCACCCTCTTCCCTCTGCATCAAGGGTAGTCTTTATAGTAGCCCAAAATTGCTCACCCTGCTTTAGATGGAGTCTCTCCAGTCCATAAAGAGCCTTTCACAGGTGGTGACCTCCTTCACCAGAACAGCCACCTCTTTATGGGAGAAGTGGGGCATTAGCTTTCTCCATGTGCTGGCAGAGGAGGTGGTGGCCTACTCCTCAGAGTTCTGCTGCATCAGTGCCACCCCAAGGCCCTCCATCTGCCATCACACCACCTGCTGTTGGCCCTACTCCTGCTGCCCCCTTTGGTCCCAACCATACTGCTGGTCTACCTCCTTCTCCTGGCTCCTACAGCCAGGATGCACTGTTGTTGATGCTGCTGCTGAGTCAGACATTTTAATTAAATCAATCAACAGAGTCACAGACACAAACTTAAACTGAAAAGTAGATCTTCTGAGTCCCTAGACTCCCTGCCTGACACTGGTGGTGACCTGGGGCTAGATTCACAAAAAAATCACAAAGTACAGTGCAAAGATCTGCATTGTGCTTTGTGTTTCCCTAGGTGTCAAATGTTGCTATTCTCGGTCACATAGTGCACCTTGGATAGGGCCAGGTTGAGTCAGCAGTAACCCTATTACTGCTAGCACTAACCCCCCTAGTGCCACCACGACATGCAGCCGGGAGTTGGACTCTGCAATGAACAGTGCAGGTGTGCTATTTCAAATTCACAAAAGCAGCCATGTAAATGAACCCATTGGGCATGCAATACTCAAGAAGCTAGGTGGCCATTTGCATGGCCATTATGGGCCCGTTTACATAGGTTGTGCTGTAGTTTAGCACCATTCCTTGATGTCTAGTTGACATCCCACCCTATCCCTGATCTCCTGTATGTTATAGTTCAACATTTCCCTAATGTCTAGCACCCTCCTGGCAGGTAGTGTCTCACCACCCTTCCCCCCCATCCCAACCCCAAGCTGGCGACAGTAACAACCCTCCACTCTCCACCATGGCCAGCAGCCAACTGAGCTGAGTGTGTACTGTAACAGCCATGGTGGAGCATGGAGGGCTGTGCTGGTCTCCAGATTGGGGTCCGGATGGGGGTTGTGGGTTGGTGGGGCACTACCTGCTGTGGTGGGGAGATCTGCTAGACACCAGGAAATTGTTGAACTATAACATACAGAGGATCAGGGACAGGCAGGGGGTCCACTAGACACTGGGGAATAGTTGCACTATAATATACAGGGTAACAGGATGGGGGGATACACTGGAAACCAGGAAAACAGTGTCCAGAATTTGGGCAGGTGATGGATGGGGAGAGGGGCCACTGGACACCAGAGTACATGTTTTTCTATAACAGGTGGGTGATCAGATGGGGGGCGGTACCATTGGACACCAGGGAATATGTTTTTGTTACATCAAGTGAGGGATCAGGTGAAGGAGGGGTACTGGATACCAGGGAAAATTTAGATTACATATTGGGCCGGTGATCAGCAGGGATCCCAATAGACACCAGGGAATACTATATAGGACATATTGGGGCAGCAATCGGTGAGAGAGGGGACCACTAGACACCAAGAAAAACTATATATGACATTTTGGATTGGTATTCGGTGGGGAGGGGACCACTAGACACCAGGGAAAACTATAGAGGACATACTGGGCTGGTGATCAGTGGGAGGGGAACACTAGCACCAGGGAAAGTTTATATTACATTTTGTACCAGCTATTGTTGAGGGGGACCACTAGCATCAGGGGAAGTTTTATTTTATATTGGGCATGGGATCTGGTGAGAGGAGGGACCACTGGACACCAGGGTCTATTGTGCAGAGGGTTAGGCGGGAGTGTCGCTGCAGTACCTCCATCAACCACTTAGGTTCTGCAGGATTAAACTAATGTCTCAGTCAGTGGTATTTGCTCCATGCAAGTGGACTGTGCAAAAAGACTCTTGCAGGGAGCAAATGCTCTGTTAATAGAACTGCACTGATATGCAGGTCCCCTCCCACTCAATTGCATTGTGCCCCCCCCCCAAAGTTTGCCCAAATGCAAACCTGGTTTGAGTGTATAAACCAGGCTTCTGTGAATAGGGACTCAGCATAAAACCCGGATTGCTCGTGCAAAGTTTTATGAATCCTGGCCCTGCCTTTTCTAATTTTTCAAACATTTCAAAACTACAGTATTTGTTTTGTCTCTCTCTCTTAAGGATGTGGAACAACGGAGATGTGCATTTCCCACATGCTGATAGGTGGAGTTTTCTGATGCAGTTTACAGAAAGTTCTGCAGTTCACATTGTGATACAGTTTACAAAGTGTGGAATTATTTTACTGCAGAGATAAGTATATAAGTAATTATGTAAAATGCAGAAATGTCACTGCAACCACAAGTTTTGGGGCAATCATTCCCACTACATACCATACCATGTGGAATAATAATCTGTAAAGTGCACAGTCAGAATTCTGCCATAGTAAATGTGGCTGTGGCAGACACTGAGCATTTCAAATGCTAAATGCATAGTAATTTCACAGTTATCCAAGTGCAGGAAAAAGAATTTCGACTTTAAGACAATTCATCTGCAATGGCATCCACCCGAAAGAAAGCAAGACATTACAGTTATTACTAGTATACAGATGACTCTCCTGGATGATTTAGTAACTTTTATTGAACTAAGAAAATATGTAGTACAGGATAGGCTATCAAATACAAGAGTTCATAAGAGACAGTGATGGGATATCTTCACAGTGAATCGTTGACAAAGAGGAGCAGGGTAGATAGACTGGTGTGCCCATAAAAAAACTTAACAGTCAACATCAGAAGACGTGTGCATAATACTGGTAGCCTTTAAAAAATGTAACCTATACTTTTATAATCTGTGTTACATTCCTTGCCCCTTATATCCTGACTAGTATTTATTTATTTGTTTATTGTTTGTTAGCAGAATAAGAAATCATAAGACCCACTAGGCACAAGTGCCCCTTTTGCAGTTAAGCAGCTTCCTCAGACTCGCAAAGCATGGATTTGGAAGTTGTGCTGGGAATCAAATCCAGGTCTGTTGGATGTACTAAGCTCATTCACAGCTTGTTACTCTAACCTCTATAATATACTGGCACATGTATAATACCACTGTGTACACATTTTGAGTTTGCTGTAAATTTTGGTTCACATTTTAATTATAAATTAAAGGGCCAGTACTTTTCATCTGGGGCCAGATATTCAAAACTTAGCCCCAGGGCAAAGTTAGTACTGCATGGCATGCTAAATTAGCCCAGAACCAGTAGCATGCTATATTCAAAGGAACAGCCCCAGGGCTAAACCTGCTGAATATAGCTTGCAAAGGAAGCAGTGCAAACAGGGCTAAGAATGTACTGCTAAAAATACCCCAGAATAAAAGACAGCTCTGAATATGGCAACAGGGAAGGCCAAAATGCAACAACAGATCAATGGACACAGAGGTGGAGGTAGACAGAGCTGCAGTAGCAGGCCAATTGAGCAACAGGAATGGAGTGTTGCACGACAACAGTAACCATCAATGCAGGCCACACACAGCAAAACAGTGCTGCACAAGTGACAGGTTAGTCTGGAGCAAACACATTAGCTTGGTGGTAGCACTTTGCCCCAGGCTATCACGTTAGCCCATAGCAAAAGTTTGCTATATTCAAAGCTCCTATGCAAATGAGCCTACTTAGGCAATCCGTGTGCAAACAGCCACATTAGTATCTCATTCTGGCCTGCTTTGCATACATTACCATGTGGATTGCCCAACACTATTCCAAGGTGCACACAGCTCCACCTGTAGGTTGGACTGGAAGCACAGGTTCAAATCCGCAGGTCAGGAGGTGCACACAGCTCCACCTGTATGCTAGACCTGAGAACAGCTTGGTAGCTGCATGCAATGGTTGTCGGCAGGCTCACACAGTGCATACCACACATCCAGTCTGTACTGAAATGAGGAACACAGATGTGCAGAATGAGAGTCCATCGGGCACACTGATCCCTATAATGAGGGCCACAGCCTCAAGCATGGAGCAACAAACACAAAACACTATGGAAACCATCACCTTTGTATGTACAAAGGTCATTTGTTAGTGAGCAGCATAGAATTGTATTAATGTCTTCTTTAAAGTCTGGAGGAAATGGACAACAAAATGATAGAGGACATTAGCAAAATGGCTGAAAAAGGGGAGATACTGTTGATGGGGGACTTGAATATGCCAGATGTTAACTGGATGACATGTACTGCAGCCACATCCAAGAGCAGGGTCATTCTTGATGCCCTGCAAGGGGAAGGCCTTAGACGGCTAGTGTTGGAACCCACTCGGGAGGGAGCAATACTAGACCTGGTACTCTCAAATGGAGAGAGGATCCAAATTTAGAAGTCAGTAGACATCTGGGAACAAGCGACCACTGCACAATGTGCTTCACAATGAGCACAACCATGCAGATAAGTCATACAAAAACAAGGATACTGGACATTAGAAGGGCTGACTTTGGCAAAGTGGGTGAATACCTGAAGAATGCACTAGCAAATGGCCAAAAAGGAGGGGTGGAAGAACAAATGGAGAAAATTCAAAACTGCCATCATAGAGGCAACAAGCCTTTGTGTGAAACATAAATAAAACAAAGTGGAGTAAAAAAACACTATGGCCCTCAAAAGAGGTGGCAGGGAAGTTTAAGTAGAAAAAGGCTGCATTCAAAAAGTATAAGGAATCACAGAAGGAGCATGACAGGGAACTGTATCAATTAAAGCAGAAAGAAGTGGGGAAGGCAGTCAGAATAGCAGAGGCACAAACAGAGGAAAAAATAGCCAACTCAGTTAAGAAGGGGGATAAAACCTTTTATAGGTACATTAGGGAGCATAGAAAGGTTAAGGGAGGGATAGTGAAGATCAATAAAGGAGAGGGGAGGTGGGCAGAGGGAGACAGTGAAAAGGCAGAGATCCTGAATGAATACTTTTGCTCAGTATTCACAAAAGAAGATGAGGAGGAGTTACCTAAACCACACAATAGAAGCACTCTGGGTAGGGGGGTTGACACCAGTCCATTCACAGAAGAAAGCGTCCTGAAAGAACTCCTAAAACTCAAGGTGGACAAAGCAATGGGGCCTGACGGGATTCACCCCAGACTCCTACAAGAACTAAGGGAGGACCTAGTGACACCACTGACCACGCTTTTTAACAAATCATAGCAGGATGGGGTAGTACCTGAGGACTGGAGGAGGGCAGATGTAATTCCCCTTCACAAAAGTGGGAGCAAGGCAGAAGCAGGAAACTATAGACCTGTATGTTTGACCTCAGTGGTAGGGAAAATGATGGAATCACTTCTGAAAGAAATAATTGTTGAGTACCTAGAGGCCAGCGGGGCACAGGACCCAAAGCAGCATGGATTTACAGCAGGAAGGTCACGGCAGACAAATCTAGTTGATTTCTTTGACTGGGTGACCAAAGTAATAGATCAGGGAGGGGCTGTGGATATAGCCTACCTAGACATTAGTAAGGCATTTGACACAGTCCCACACAAAACATTAATAATCAAGTTAGCCAGCCTGGGAGTGGGTCCAAGGGTGGTAGCCTGGGTAGCAAACTGGCTGCACAACAGGACACAGAAGGTAATAGTGAATGGAACACATTCCAAAGAAAAGGGGATTACTAGTGGAGTACCTCAAGGCTCAGTACTGGGTCCAGTCCTCTTTAACATCTTTATAGATGACATTGCAGAGGGTCTGGAGGGAAAGGTATGCCTCTTTGCAGATGACACAAATATCTGTAACAGAGTTGATACACAAAGAGGGAGTAGAAAAGATGAGAAGGGACTTGGCAAGGTTGGAGGCATGGTCAGACATGCGGCAACTTAGATTCAATGCAAAGAAGTGCAAAGTGTCAGTGTCAGTGGCTCAGTAGGTAGCACATTCACCTCTGAGGCTAGGAGATCAGAGGGCTGTGGGTTCAGTTCCCACATCTGGCACTTGGGTTAATATCCCAGTACTGAGAGGGGTGCTGCACTTCTGAGGTGCCGTCTTTCGGATGAGACGTTAAACCGAGGTCCCATCTGCCTGGATTGGTAGTAGTTCAGGTGGATGTTAAAGATCCCATGACACTTATCGAAAAGAGTAGAGGAATTTTTTTATTATAATAACATCAACAACAAATAATCACAAACAGTGTTGCATCACACAAAACGATAAACTAATCATAAAAGAAAGAAAATCCAAATAGATATAAAATAGTGTTAAGCCACACAAAAATTATTCAACCCAAACAAAAGGATTAATATAAGTTTTTACAATCCCCCATTGTTTTTTTTTTCATGAAACTAACCACCTAATCTAAAGGGGAAAAAAAAGGAAGTGTTATAGGCATAATAAAGCATCATTTAACCAAAGGGACTTCAGATGCAAAAGTATCGACCCTTCCCTATCCCAATGTAATAGAAATATATTGATCTTCCTATTTGTATTTGATAAACCTTGTAAATCCCTTCCACCAATCAGTCACCTTCCTAGTAGTAGCAAATCCCAAATCATTAAGGTAAATCCTTTCCATTGCCCCATGAACCAATAATTCCACTGTATCATAAGACATCAGTCTTTGATACAGTACCCACTGGCATCTAGCCTGCCATAAATAATAAGTCAAACAGCAACAAAATATTTGCCAGGTTTCTAAATTATACCTCCCCCCTAACCGAGGAAAACAACCTAAAACCAGTGTGTCATAATCCAGATGTAATAACCATGTCATATTTCATTTTAAGGCTAAGAATTTCCAAAGAGAACTAGCATATGTACAGGAGAATAAAAAATGCTCCATTGTTTCTTCCTCAGTTATACACTCTAGATAGGCACAAAATCTTTCATTTATCGCTTTATGCTTTGCATTACCCCTAACTCCAATCCTACCGTAAACTGAAAGCCATACAAATTCCCACATATATTCAGGTAATCTGGGATTATTTAATCTCTGAAGTACCTTCAGTGTACGTATCGAAGGACAGTTTTTAAAAGCCAGTTCATTTTGGTATAATAGAGACATCACTACTTTATATAATTGTGGACCTGCACTGTCTTTAACCACTTGAGCAAATAAACCCCATTTAAAAAGTTTTTTGCTACCGGCTGAAAATAACATGGCAATAATAATTTCTGGAGGGGCTTAGGAGGGCTTACCTGCCAGGCCGAATAATAGTGAACTAATACTTGCTTCATTAATAACCCATATCTAGCCATGGTTGGTGATAATCCTACTTTAATATTTTGTGATAAAAATAATGTATGGAAAAAATAGCTGGATCCACCATCCCTAAGTCTCTCTTTTTCTTTTGCAAGATAAGTATATTGCCTTTTAATAGGGTTGAGTCTATTACTCCATAACATTTGAAAAAATAAACTATAAATCCGTGTTTCTAACCGTATGGGTAATGGAAATATCATTGCAGTATACAATAAACCTGGGATAACATTTTTTTTCATTATTTGCACACGTTTCAATTTTGATAATTTCCAATGTTTCCACATTTGAATTTTGCCCTCTATAGAGGCCAGTGCATTTTCCCAGTTCAACTCAGGAAGATTCTGAGGCCCATATAACAATCCTAAGATTTTTACAGGATCTGAGGAAATTTGAAGTCCCTTAATAATAATTTCCGATGAACATCCAACCCCAATAAACAGACCTTGACTTTTCTTTTTTTGAATTTTTGAATTGGAAACCCTAGAATAAGAACTCATATGATCCAAAAATACTGCCACTTGCTCATAATTAGAAAAAAACACACAAAGATCATCAGCATAAGCCTGTATGTGTAGGTCTTCCACCAAGGGAGGTCCTAAAACCCCTTTCCATTTTGGATTTTGTGAAACTGATTGGATCAATGTGTCTATAATGAAAGAATACAGTAAAGGGCTTAAGGGACACCCTTGGCATACCCCGGTGGGCACTTGGAACCCCTCCCCAATTACTCTCTGGATAATTGGATGAATAATAGCCCTATTATAAAGTAATTTTATCCAATTTATGACAATGTCAGGAACCCTGTAATATTCTAACGTCATAAACAAAAATGGGTGATAGACTCAATCAAATGCTTTCCTTTGGTCCATTGAGACAATACAGCCCGGTTGATTATACAAACCAGAATACTCTATTAAATCTTGGAGAATCATATGAGCATGTTGAATTTTCCTTCCCGGAAGCCCACAATATTGAGAAGGTGAGAGCACCTTGACTGCATATTGTTTAAGCCTATTATTCAGAATTCCTGTAAAAGGTTTATAATCTGTATTCAAAATTGTAATAGGTTTCCAATTCTCACTAATTGCTTTGTCTCCTGATTTATAAAGAAAAATCAATAACCCTTCAGAAAACCAAACTGGAAATGCCACAGCAGATAAAAAAAAATTAAAAACCAATTCTAAACATTCGGAAAATTCAAATGGTAGTTCTTTATACAATTCGGAAGTTAATCCATCCTTCCCAGGTGAAGTACCTGATTTTTGAGATTTAATTACTGCCACAATTTCTGATCTTGTAATTGGACTAGATAACAAAGATTTATCAAATTGAGAATCCGGAAGTTTTATTGTGTGCAAAAATTGCCTGATGTCCTCGACACTAGGGGCCACTGTAGGTGTATGAGAAAGTAAAAAAATCTTGATAACCATATGTAGACCCTTAGGATCCCCCACTAGTTGTCCCTCCCTATTTAACAGTGCAACTAAATTAGTGTTATTTTTAAATTTCTTAAAGGCTTCATATGGATCACCATGGGGCTGTTTTTTTATACTGAATTGAAGAAGTACCTGTGATGTTTTAGCTCTATTATATTGCACCTCTTGTATTTGCTGCTTTAAAGTTTTTATTTGAGCAGAATAATCATTTTTTGAGGTATTTGCAATAGAAAGTAAATAGTATAACTGCTGCCTTAGTTTTAAATAACAAAGAAATTTAAAGTTTTCCTTGGACCTCCCTTGGTTTCTAAGTAAATTACACAAATCTTCTTTCGTGTCACCCCACCATTGCCCCAAGTCCTCGTATAAAAAGGAAACTGAAAGTCATGCACTAAGTAATGCTAGAATAGTAGGAAGTACTCCAGGGGTCTTTAATAAAAGTGCATTAAGTTTCCACTGGGTTTTCTGCCACTTAGGTAAGGAATTAGGGGACAAATTGCACTGAAGTAGCAAATGATCTGAAAAGGAAACTGGAATTGTATAAAATTGAAAAGGGAGATTATCTGAAAGAAAAATATAGTCTATAGTGGATGTATATACATTTTTCTTATAAGAAAATTTTGGACCCCCTTGCTGATGGCTGCTACCAATAACTAACCCAGATGATTTTATTAAATTACCTAATGCGTGAGAATCACAATAAATCTTTTTCCCGGAATCCCTTGAATTATTCCGACCCGATTTAAGTTCACAATTAAAATCACCACAGAGGAAAATTTCAAAGGCGGTGACTAAAAAGGGTTTAATCATCTGAAACAGTGCCACCCATTCTGCTTTCAACTGTGAACAGTACACATTAATAAATCTACAAGTCATGGACCTCCAGACCCCATCTAGGATCATTAGCCACCCAGGAATGAGATCCATTAATTTTATCAAAGAAAACTCATAAGAATTAAAAAGAAAACCTAAACCATCAGCTGATTGTTGTCCAAAGGACCAGTATGAAGGACCCCATCACCATTCTCTTTGGAAAATTCTGACTTGATCTAAAGTATACATCCAAGGTTCTTGTAATAGACATATATCCAAAAAATTACAGTGAATATAATCGTAAATGACATCCTGTCTTTTAAAGTTCAATAAACTATGAACATTCACAGAACCCAGTTTAAAACTAGCCAGTTATAATGTAAGAGATTAACCATCTTTTTTCCTTCTCTTTTTCTTTTTACTTTTATATCCCTCCTGGACCACACAGGGGGAGGAGGGCTATCTTGTACAGGTTGAGACTCTGGTTCCTGACAATCCATAACTGAATCACCCCACTGGGTTGACAGAACATCAAAGGGATTACTAGTTTCCATTTCTACTGAAGGAGGGGGAACTAGGGGTGGTTTAAAGTTTCTGGAGGACCTTCTCACCTAAAGTAATAAAGAATTGACAGACTCCTGAGGTAAAACTTCCTTTTGTTTGGAATAACAAACAGGAGAGAGAATGGGGGAATTTTCTACTGGAACGTCAGGAGGACGGACCTCAGGTGTCTCCAGCAGGGAATGTGAAAAAGGGATAACTACTTCTCCACTGTTTACTGGGCTCACTGGAATAACACCTGTGGCCAGGTCTTGGGCCCTTTGAATTAACAGATCTGGGCTACTAGTAGAAGCTTTATTTTTTGCAGCCCAATCACATTCTGAAAAAACATGGACTGTGTCCTCACAAAGATCACATTTTGTGAGATTCATACATTGAAAGGCAATATGTCCAGTTTCCCCACAGTTATCGCAACAAGGTTTGTTGCATGAACTAGATAAATGTTTCCTGGAACCACATTTATAGCAGGCCCTAGGCTGCCCAGCATAAAAACAAACCCCCCATCCCATCCCAACAAGAAGGAATTTGGAATATGTTCAATCCCATTATCAGTCTGCCTAAGCTTAACCTTAAACCGCCATCCCCAGTCCAAAACTGTTCTGCATCTAATATAGTTTCCGGAGAACTCAAAACCTCACATTTTTGAGATTGCCAGTACAAGATATCATCTACGTGGACTCCCTCATTCCTGAACATTATTGTAACAAACTTAATTAATGGTTTCGTTAAAGGAATTGCCAAAAAGGGGGTCCATATAGGAGAAAATTTCACTTGGTTGTACCTTTCCCAAGACAAATCCAGGGCATAAGCTGAGCGAAAGCTCACATCAAAATTATCTTCTCCAGAGATATTGATAAAGGCAAACACCTCCCAGGGAGAAAAATGTAGGGAATCTTTTAATAAACATTTCCCAACATAGTGCCTATCAGGCCTGACCTCCAAACCTCCTTTATACCGCAACCTTACTGCATTTCTACGTGGTACCGCTTCTTTCTTAATTTTAGAAAAAAATTCGGACATTAGTGGCTTCTCAGATCCTGAATTACTCTGTATAGGTTTAGCAGGTGGCTCAGATCTTAAGTCAATAAGAATATCAGAAGAGGTGGCCTGTAAGGCCCTATGAGAAGGCTCATTTCCCCCTTGTTCCTCCACAGGCTTTTCTGGGGTTACAGGTAAAGTAGGCAACCTTGGCTGCCATGTTGGTTTGTTTTGGAAAAAATTCAGCTTGGGGTCCCAATCTGGCACTGGTCACCACGATCCATCATTCAAAGTCCAACCTGCAACACTTAAAGCTTGCTGAGGAGTCCAGTTTTCATCAGTCAATGGCTGTATAGGGGGAACAACCCTGGAAGCTGTAGAATCTGTTGTTTTACCAATGGGTGTAGAGACAGTTTGTACCCCATCTAGTACCCCCAAGTTCCTTTTGGAAGAAATCACAGCTGCCCATTTCTCTTTCCCTTCCTCTCCCAACTTCTCATAATGAGCCTGAGTCCTTTTCGAAAAGGAAAATTCTGACACCCCGGTTTGATTCAGTGGCTCCGTTTGAAAAATGCATCTTACCTCGGGATGCTGCAGCGCTGAAGAAGCTGCTCGGTTAGAAGCCCGAAAGGCAAACCCGGCTTCTTTGGATAAGTTATTCACCTGCTCGGTGGAAACGGAGCCTCCGTGCTCCGATATGGACACATCCAGGACTCCCATGGTCACCGCAGGAACCGGAGGTACGTCGGGAGTGACCACAGGCAATTCAATTTCTGTAACAGGCTCTCGGCACAGAATCTCCTCTGATTCATTACTGCCAACCAAACAAGTGGTGCCAGAAGATTGTGCAGGCTGTATTACCGTGTTGACAGCACGCAAAAACTCCCCCAACTGAACCGAAGGCTCTAACTCTCTGTCAAGGCTGCTGACAGTGAGAGGGAACATAATGACAGGTAACTCCTTAGTAGCATATGAACTCAATTGTTGCTTGACTCGCTCATGTTCCCGAGCTAATTCAGTAAGCTGCCTTTCAAGCTGCTCCTGCTGTTCCTCTGTGACAATAGATGCAGAAAGGGTTCCATTTTTAACCAAAACAGCGGATAAATCCTCCGTCGAAACGAAAATCTCTCCATCCTCCAAAGTTTCATCAATAACCTGGCTCTCAAATAACACTGTAGATCCAACCATTATACCAGTAGAGCCCGACTGCTCTTCATGTTCCATGACGACCATCCTCCACCAAGTCTGATCCACAAGTGATCCGACTCTCAGCAGCAAGTCACTCTACCGCCAGCAATGCAGTAGGGGAATTTACCCGGTGTCCTGGCCAAATTTTCCTCATTCACTAAAAATACCACCAACAGCTTAATCTGGTTCAAGGTCAGTTGGCATTCATCTATATCCCACTCCCCCGGGCCGTGCCTGAAAATAGGCAGGATTTGTCTAGTGCACTTACCCGGTCAACAAAAACTAAATAAAATAAAGTAATGCACCTGGGAAACAAAAACCCAGGAGAAGAGTACACAATAGCAGGGGAGGTACTAACAACAATAAATATGGAAAGGGACCTGGGGGTAGTCACATCAGATGACCTAAAGGTGAGTAAGCAATGTGAAAAATCAGTAAAGAGAGCCAGGGAGATACTGGGATGCATAGGAAGGGGCATCACAAGTAGAAAAAGGGAAGTGGTTATCCCTTTATACAGACAGTTGGTGAGACCCCATCTGGAGTACTGTGTGCAGTTTTGGAGACCTCATCTATGCAAGGACATAGACAAGATGGAAACAGTCCAGAGGAGGGCATCTAAAATGGTACAGGGTCTGCATCAGAAACCATATGAAGAGAGACTAAGAAAGCTCAATATGTATACTCTTGATGAAAGGAGGGACGGGGGGACACGATAGAAACTTTCAAGTACCTCAGGGGAATCAACAAAGTCCAGGAGGGTAGCATCTTTCAGAAAAAGAGATGTGTATGAACAAGGGGGCACAATTTAAAGATAGAAGGGGACGGCTCAGGGGTAATGTGAGGAAATTTTTTTTCACGGAGAGAGTGGTGGATACATGGAACCACCTTCCTGCGGAGGTCATTGGGTCTAAAACAGTGGGGGAATTCAAACATGCATGGGACAGACATAAGGCAATTATAGTGGGGGGTTGCAGGAAGTAGGCTGTTGGTTAACTAGAATCTGCAGCTTATCCAGTAGGTAGGGAAATGGGCAGACTGGGTGGGCCAAGTGATCCTTATCTGCTGTCAAAGTCTGTGTTTCTATGTTTCTATGGATGTACAAATGAGGGACAGGATATTTATGAGGGGTAGAATGTGGGATGTCCCTTGCAATGAGGGACACTCGCAAGGGATGTTACACATATATTTATCTATTTATATATAATGTGTGTGCCTGCGTGCATGCATGTTTGTATGTGTGTGTGTGTGTGTCAGTGGCTCAGCAGGTAAAACACTTGCCTCTGAGGCTGGGACATCAGAAGACTGTGGGCTGTATCCCCACATCAGGCACTTGGGTTAAATTTATTTATTTTATTCAAACATTTGTTAACTAGGAAAGGCACACTGAGCCAAGGCTTGATTCTAGGTGCAACCCGGGAGCAGGGGAGAGACAGGAATACAATATTTCCAAGTGCAATAATCCACTTTACAGTGTGGCTTGACAAGACATCACAGGTAAACATTAAGGCAGTACAAATGTAGTTACAAATGCAGTTACATAGCAGTTGTTTAGAGCAGAAATACAGCATGCAGGGCAGATTACAAGAGATAGTAGGTTGAAGCATCAAGGAACATTTTGAGATGAGTGCTTTGGGGCATCTTTCAGTGGGAGATTAGAGTGAAGCATAAACAGGTTCAATTGTGACAGTGACAAGGGGGAGGTGGGAGGAGATGAAATTGTTGCTTGCAGGCCAGGTGGGAGGAGGAGCTTCTAGTGAGGTGGAAGAGATTGTTTCATAAATTGTGGAGCTGATAGGCAAAGCCAGCTTTGCTGGCTGAGGAAGCTGGTCAAGGTAGGGTGAAGTAGCTTCCATTTCTGTGCCTCAGTTCATAGGGGAAATGAGAGTCTAGGGAGAGGCAGTCCATAAGATAGGAGGGAAGCATACTGAACCAAAATTTTGATATGAGAGATAGGGGGTGTATGCAGCATCAGAGTGACAGCGGGGAGAGATCAAGGAGGGAGTAAAGATCACAGTGGTGAGTTCAGAGTGGTGAATTTGTTGCAAAATGACAGAAGGAGTTTAGGAGGGTATCTAGCATGGACTGGATGGTTACAGAGATAGAGCTATAGACCACGTCTGTGCAGTTGAAGATGGGGAGGATAATTTTATATAGGATTACCCATCTGACTAGTAGTGGTAGAGAGTCTCTATGCCGGTACAGCATCCCAAGTTTGGGGCATTGTTTTGAAACAGTGACATTGATGTGGATACAGAAGAATAAATGTGGGTCTGACCAAGTGCCCTGGTATTTGTATTTTGTTACCTGATTTTGAGGAGTGCCATCCTATGATGTGATTGGGGGAGAGAGAGAGAGAGAGAGAGAGAGAGAGATATTATCTGCTCAGTTTTTGCGCCATTCCAAAAACCATGAAGACCGTTTTGGAGGTGTTTACTTTCAGTTGGTTTAGTCTGAACCATTTCTGGATGTTGTTAAAGTCAGCTTGGAAGGTAAATTGAGTTTTGTGCATTGTTGGACCAGAGGTAAAGAGGACAGATCATCCACATACATGTCTATGCAGGATTTGGGGCAGGAGGAGGGAAGGTCATTAATGAAGAGAATGAAGAGGATGAGACTAAGGACTGAGCCTTGGGGGACACCCGTCATGATAGATAGGGGGGAAGTGATGTCTTGCAATTTTAACTGACTGTTGCCTGTTAGTGAGGTAGGACTTAAATCACTGGACGATGATAGGGGATAGCCCAGCTGCTTCAAGTTACTGAAGGAGGAGGGGATGGGATATAGAACTGAAGGTCTTTGCCGGTCGACAAACACATTGGCAGTTAGTGGACCCTGGTCATAGGCAATGAGGATGTGATTTGTGACCCACAGCAGGGAGGAGATGGTGGAATGTTGCTTTCTGAAGCCTGACTGGTGGGGAGAGAGGAGATTTTTGTTGGTGAGGTATTCTGATAATCTGGTGTGAGCTAGGGATTCCTGAAGCTTGGCTAGAGCTGGGAGGAGGGAGATAGGCCTGTAGTTGCCAGGAAGGGAGGGGTCGCTGCTTTTGTGGTGAAGGATTACGTAGGCTGACTTCCATGCCTGTGGGACTGTACCTGAAGAAAAAGAGAGGTTTAGTATGTGGGTGAGATATTTAGTGATAGCTGGAGCTGAGATCTGCAGGAGCTTTGGGTGGATCCCATCAGGGCTGGATTTAGTGGTATTAAGTGAGTGGAGGACTTTAAGGACTTCTTGCTCAGAGATGGCAGGGAATTGAAATTATTGTTTTTGAGGGATGGGTGGGGGGTAGGGATAGATGGGGGAGGCCAAGGTGGCAAAGTACATGATGTGAATAATTTGTTGATTGTGTCACCAGTGCTGATAGAGTCTGTTGTAGGCTGGTCATGTTTTATGAAAGCAGGGGAACTACAGTACAAGTCATATTAAACTGTTCCATCAGCTCGCTGGTGTAGCATTTTTTTGTGATGCTACTGCAGTGGCAACTCAAACTGTTGAAGCTTTTAACTATTTTCCAACCTTCCTTCACTGCCTATTCAACTAAATGGCAGTAGCTGTTTTGCTATGTGTATGCAATGTATTTTCATGGCATTGTTTATAAATATCACAGCATTCCTTAAGAGCATTGTTTATAAATATCACAGCATTCCTTAACAGTAGTTTAGTCTGCCTTCTGAAATGAAACTCTTAAGCACTCAGCTGAAAATAAAGCTTATAGTGCATAACAGCTAGCTGCAAACCAATACTAACCTTTTACTAATTCATTGACTTAAACATTGCACAGATTAGGAAACACATTGAGCAATCCTACACCAGTGAGTTGAGGGAACAGTTTAATGTGACTTGTACTGTAGGTTGGGCTGGAGGGTCAAGAGTGGAGTGTACAACTTTTCAGAATTTGTGGGGCTGAGAGTTAGAGAGCTGCGACTTGAAATAGTCTGCTTTGGCTCACCTTGTGGCCTTGGTGCAGACATTTTGGAGTGTATTAAAGGTTTGCCTGTTTTGGGGGGTGGGGAGGGACTTGAAGGTAGCACAGACTTTATCTGTGGCTTTGCATTAAGATAGAATGTTTGCCAGGATCCATTTGTGGTGCCGCTTCTTGACTCTGGTCTTTTTGAAGGGGGCATGGGAGTCCCAGATTCTAATAGAAATGTTCAGGAATCTGGGGATGGCAGTGTCAGTATCAGCAGCTGAGTGCACCTGCTGCCAGTTGGGTGCCTAAGGCTGGTAAGTTGAGACGCAGTGTCCAGTGCATTTAGAGGGCATGAATTTAAGTATTTGGGGGCAGATTTTGGCAAGTGAGTTTTTCTAATGCAGTATGTTATGCAGTGGTCACTTAGTGCATAGGCAAGGGTGCCAAAAGAAGTAAATCTGTGGGTTGGAAAAGAGAATCCAGTCTAGAAGAGACTGGTTTTGGGAGTGTGGGTTATGTGGGTGGGTTTACTTACTAGTTGGATAAGATTGAGGGACTCTATTTTGGAGATGTGGGCCTTGGAGGAGGGGGCTAACCAGTCCAGGTTGAAGTCACCTAGAAGTACCTGTTCCCTGTTTGGGACTAAGTCAGGTATGGAGGCTATGGCAGAGATGAGCGAGTCATGAGCTATGCAGGGAGAGGCATAAAACACACCTATGTAAAGTGGGAGTAAGGTTGGTAGGGCAAGTTTAGCCAGGAGAATTTCATGGGAGCTAGGGCATGGTTCCTTGAAAGTGACAGAGCATGAGAGGGGCTGTTTGTAGTAAATGGCTACTCCTTTGCTTCTGTTTCTGCGGTCTTCCATAGCAAGGAATAGTTTGGGAGGCTGATGGAGGAATCAGGGGTCTTGGCTGAGAGCCAGGTTTCTAACAGGCAGAGCATGTCTGGTGAGTGCTCGATCATCCAGCAAGTTAACTGATCAAGTTTAGGCTGGAGGCTCCTGATGTTAATATGAGCAATAGAGAGACCTTTTGGGGAGCATAGAGGCAGTGGGCCATCGAGAGGGCCAGGGTTAGATTTGACATCCCTTGAGAGTGGCAGGATGAGAAGGAGGAAAGTGTATGTAGCTGGGAGCTTGAGCCTCCTTGTCTAGAGGATGGCTTTAGGGGATGGTCTGGCAGCCCTGATTTGGGCTGCAAAAGATAGCATCAGATGTGGGAGGATGATGGGACAAACATAGGGGGAGGGGAGTGGGGGAACGGTAAGTGTGTAGCATGGCTGAGTAATGGTAGAGCTGGCTAGTGTGACAGGAGGAACAGGATGGGATGTGAGGATGTATTTAGGGTTAGGAGCAGGAATAGTTAATCCCAATACTGCCACTGTAGTGCAGCATGAAGGGGGTGCTGCACTCCTGAGGTGCCGTCTTTTGGATGAGACTTTAAACTGAAGTCCCATCTGACTGTTCTGGTGGTAGTTTAGGTGGATGTTAAAGATCCCATGGCACTTCTCGAAAAGAGTAGGGGAATTTTTTATTTACAACTTCAAAACAAATAATAAAAAGTAATGTTAATTCACATTAAATAATACATATATAATGAAATAACTCAAAAATGTATTACAATCATACTATTCAAAATGAAACAAAAATGTGCAAAATATTTAGAAAAGAAAAAGAACTAAATGAGAAAAAAAGTATTGACTCATACTTGTCCCCTTTCATAATTCATGAATAAGAAAAACAAATCAGCATTTCAATCATACTCCTATCAGATTACTTTTCAAATAAATATTTAACATGTTAAGAAGAACTATGAAAATACCCAATACCCCTTCCCCCACAAAAGAGATGGGGAAATTTTTATTGCAACTTCAAAATAAATATCAAAAATATGTTAGTAAGCACATGAAAAAGCAATCCATTAATAAATTGTGAAAAAGAAGAAATAAAGTAAACTAAGTATTATAACATATGATCAGATTTAAACGTTAGGTCAAAAAATGAATCAAATACCATGCAAATAAAGACCCTAAAGAAAAGAAGTATTAATGCATACTACCATATCTATCAAATATTATACTTGTTAAATGAAATGTAAAGCTCATAAATGAAAAACACTAAACAGTCTGTGAATTACCATGCATCTCCCCCCCCAACTAAAAGAGTAGGAATTTGGTATTATAACTTAAAAGCAAGTACAGACCAATAAGTGTTACTTCACACAAAATTATGAGAAAGTTAAAAGGAAACAGAAATAAGTATTACATCATACATCAGAAAAAAGAAATCCAGCACTTATTAATAACTCTAAAATAAAAATAAATGCAGAAGACAGACCCTCACTCCCACTAAAGGACTAGGGATATATTTTTTTTAAACTGAAAAATCATAATACAATGTGGTGTGTGATTGTGAAAAGAAAAGGGAAAACTGCAAAGCAAGTGAGCAGTCCAGTACACTGACCCCACAAAAAAGAAAAGCCAAAACATAATGACCTGTCAATCAGCAAAACAATGTAAGCTAAAACAAATTAGACATGTCAACATACCATCTCC
This sequence comes from Neoceratodus forsteri, assembly GCA_016271365.2. Lineage (NCBI taxonomy): Eukaryota > Metazoa > Chordata > Ceratodontiformes > Ceratodontidae > Neoceratodus > Neoceratodus forsteri. Next base: position 740,368,721 of record CM028133.1, on the reverse strand, counting down.
AGACAACCCCAACCCCCATGGACTGCAATGGAGGAAGGGGAAATTATGTATGTAAACTGAAAAACAAGTCATACATGGGAGCAACAGAAAGGTAAAAATAAAAGTTCTTAACAATTGTGAAAGATTATATGAAATACATTACTCCTGAAAAAGAACAAAGCATTAGTGGACCCTGTAATATGTCAAAGCCTTTATAAGAGTAGAATCTTAAAAGGGTGGTTAAGACTAAATTTTGCCACATAGATGAATGCTGCATCTGACGCCACACAGCTGTTGTTCATTTTAGCAAAGGGGAGTATCTCAGGCCACTGACGCCATTCATATGAATAAGGTGACACCGGATCACCAGGCTCCTGGGCACCTCTACAGCTCACAGGATCCACAGAATACTCCCCCACATGTCCTGGAATACCTGAGTGGAAAAAAGATTTTTCTTGAGGCTTTACTGTTATTATGGCTGATTCAATCATATGAAACAATTGTACTTCGGGAACTTCCAGTTGTTGAATAGATAACCGGCATCTTGCATTCCAGATGTGGTATTTAAAGCATGCCAACATAACCCATAATGTCTGAGAATTACATGTCACCCAAGCCCCTGGGAAAATGTCACAAAAGAGTATGTCTTGTGTCAAATTTTGCAAAGGTGAAGTACCCCAGTTGTGCTGCACTAAATCCCAGAATGTTTGTATGAATGGGCAGTTAAAAAATAGGTGGTCCATAGTTTCAGTGTTGATGGCACAGGACCATCTGGGGCAATATCTCTCTTTGATCGCTGTAGCTTTAAGATTCCCTTTCACATTTAATTTCCCAAGAACAGATAATTATGTCACATCCCACATTTGTTATGGTATACGGGAACAAGTGAGCATTTTCCCTATGGCATCTTTATCAGATCTAGGTCTGTTTGAAAAGGATGTAAGTGCTATAAAAAAATTCCCCATAATATACCCATACAACTGTTTCCTAAGAAGGGACATAAAATTATTCTTTGTCAACAGCCACAACTTGATTTTCCCAAAACAAGGGATAAGATGGGTCAGGAGGGCATGAAGTGACATCGGCGTGGGAATCTCCCCATGCAATAGCCACACTTGCAACAAAAGATTAACATAGAAACATAGAAGTTGACAGCAGTTAAGGATGTCAAGGCCCATTCAGTCTGCCCATGTTTTTCTATCTTATGAATGTGCCATAGTCCTGTACTATGTCAATGGCCTATCTATTCATACTCATCTTTATTTCTCCCTTATGCCTATCCCATGCCTGTCTGAAGTCTTGCACTGTATTCCTATTCATCACTTCCTGAGTTAGGCCATTCCATGCATCGACCACTCTTTCTGTGAAGAACTTCCTCATATTCCCCCATAATCAGCCTCCCTCTAATCTCATGCGGTGTCCTGTTGTCCTGCTATTTTTCTTATATTGAAACATGTTAGGCTCTTTCACCTTGTTAATGCCCTTAAGATGTTTGAATGTTTCAATCATATCACCTCTCTCCCTCCTTTGCTCTAGGGTATACATATTGAGCTCCGTTAATCTGTCCTCATATGTTTTCTGATGCAGTCCCTGCACCATTTTGGTTGCCCTTCACTGGACTGCATCCATTTTGTTAATGTCCTTGTGCAGGTGCGGCCTCCAGTACTGCATTCAGTACTCCAGATGGGGCCCAACCAGTGTCCTGTAAAGAGGGATTATTACCTCCCACTTATGACTTGCATACCCCTACTAATACACACCAACATCCCTCTAGCCTTACCTACTGTACAGCTTCAGTAGTCTGCTTGGATGATTTCAGGTCATCTGTGATGATGATGCCAGAGTCTCTTTCTTCCCTTGAGGTTGCCAGCAACTCCCCTCCCAACCTATAGTTGGCTTCAGGGTTTCTCTTCCCTACATAAATGATCTTGCACTTCTTTGCTTTAAAACCCATTTGCCACTTTTCCAACCATTTTGCTAATTTATCCAAATCTCTTATCATTCGGCCCACCCCATCTAGATCCTCTACTCTGTTGCAGATCTTGGTGTCATCTGCAAACAGAAAAACCTTACCCTCCAGTCCATCTGCAATGTCACTGATGAAGACATTGAAGAGTGCTGGCCCCAGGACTGATACCTGAGGTACCCCACTTGTGACTTGCATCTCTTCTGACTGTATACCGTTTACCATCACTCTCTGTTTTCTGCCCGCCAACCAGTTTGCCACCCAGCTGACCAACTTCTGACCCACTCCAAGCCGACACAGCTTATTAATCAATCTTCTATGTGGAACAGTATTGAAAGCTTTGCTGAAGTCAAGGTAGGTGACATCAACTGCTCCTCCTTGGAACACCACTCTGGTTACCCAGTCAAAGAAATCTATGAGATTAGTTTGACAGGACCTACCTGCTGTAAACCCATGCTGTCTTGGATCTTGTGCTCCTATAGATTCCAGGTGTTGCACTATCCTTTCCTTAAGGAGTGCCTCCATAATCTTGCCCAATACTGAGGTAAGACTGACTGGTCTGTAGTTCCCTGCCTCCTCCCTGCTACCACTCTTGTGGAGCAGGATCACATGAGTCCTTTTCCAGTCTTCTGGCACCTCTCCTGTGCTCAGAGAACACACTAAACAGTTCTGATAATGGTTCTGCTAGTTCCACCCTTAGCTCCTTTAGTACCCTGGGATGTATGCCATCAGGTCCCATTGCCTTGTTCATCCTGAGCTTTGCAAGCTCTTGTAGGACCCTTTCTTTTGTGAAGGGACTAGTGTGCACCTCCCTCCCCCTGTGTCCATGGTGCTGAGATGTGTGCCCTGCCCTACCTTCTTCTCAGTAAATACTGAGCAGAAGTATCTATTTAGGATAAATGCTTTACCTTGGTCCTCTTCCTAACCCTCCTCTTTATCCCCTTTGATCTTAGCAATACCCCCTCTGGACTTTCTCCTTTCACTAATGTATCTATAGAAAGTCTTGTCACCTTGTTTTACTGTTTGTGCTAGTGTTTTCTCAGTTTGGGCCTTTGCCTGTCTTACTGCCTTCCCAGCTTCCCTTAGGGAAGTTTGGTATGCCTCCATATCTTTGTTCTGCTGCATTTCCTTATATTTCCTGAAGGCCAACCTTTTGGCTCTGACCTTTTCTGCTACTGTTTTTGAGAACCAAAGTGGTTTCCTTCTTCTTTTGCTCTTGCTTTTCTCTCTCTAACACAATGGGATGTTGCTTCAAGTATTGCAACCTTAATGCTTGCCCACTTTGCCTGTATCCACTCACCTGCATTTCTTCTTGCCAGGGCTAGCTTAACTCTGTGGCCATCTTATCAAAGTCAGCTCCTCTGAAGTCCCATATGTTTGCCTTGGAATGGGATGATTTAGTTTTAGTGGCTAAATTGAACCATACCATGTGATGGTCTCTGGCCCTCAGGTGACCTTCTACCTGAAGATCTGCAATCCTTTCCCTGTTAGTTAGTACTAGATTTTAAATAGCCCTGTCTCTTGTGGGTTGTTGTATCGGATGTTTGAAGCCCTCCCCCTGCAGGGAATCCACTATGTGTCTATTTCTGGCAGATGCTCCTGCTGGTATGACCAGTCTGTATCTGGTGTGTTGAAGTCTCCCATTATCAGAACCTTCACTTTAGCTGCCATGTTCTGTATATCATCTAACAGTAATGTGTCTATGTACTCCCCCTAGTCTGGAGGCCTCTGGACAATCCCAGTTCATATGGCTGTCACATTTCCTGTTTCCAGAGTGACCCACCGTTCTTCTGGCTTCTTATTTGTATTCTGAATTTCTGTAGCTTTGATATTTTCATTGACATAAAGGGCCACTCCACCCCCCTTTTTGCACCTCGGTCTCTTCTGAACAGTACATAACCGGGTCCTGAAGTCTCCCAAGTGTGGTTACTGAAGAACCATGTCTTGCTAATGGCTACTATGTCCAGTTTAGCCTGTCATTGTTGCCTGCAGGTCTGGAATCTTGTTTACCAGACTGCAAGCATTTGTGTACATGATTTTACATTAGATAGATTTTGGTGTGTTAGTTGTTGGGTGAGGTCTGGTGTTTCCTTTGTGCATTGTGTGAGAAGCTGGACTTTTTTCCTTACCTGGTGATGCAAATGAACTACAAATATGCTGAACTCCTGTTTGATGACTAGCTGAGGGTGGAGGGGTGTTCTTCCCATTCGACTTATCGGATACTGCACCCCTCTCCCCATTTGCTAGTTTAAATATTCTGCAAAGACGTCAAACTTCTGCCTCAATGCACTGACTTTCTCCTTAGTCAGAGATGCAGTCCATCGAATTTAAAGAACTTTCTCTCCCAAAACTGTTGCCAGTTACCTACAAATGTGTGTCCTTTTTCCTGGCACCAGCCCTTGAGCCACATATTTAGCTCCCCTCTCTCCCCTTATTTGACCTTCCGTCCATCTGTCCCCCTTTGCCAGACTGGCAGGATCTCAGAGAAGGAGATGCTGGATGAAATGGATGACATTTTGTCACCCAGCCTGGGCAGGTGTTCCTTGATCTCCACAACTGACCAACTGGCGAGATTGTTAGTCCCTATATGTACCAGAATATTGATGTTTTCTCCTGCTTCCTGCACAGTTTTAGAAATGTGGTCAGTGTCTCTCCATGCTGATGTGCCTGGGTGACATCTAACCATTACCCCCAGCTGGAGGTAGCTATATACTCAGAGAAACATGGAGTCTCCTATGATTAGAAGTGTTTTGGATTTCCTTTTTGCTTTTTTTGTTTTGGTCCCTATTTTGAGTGAGTTTTGTTGTGCTAGCTCCTGTGCTGCAGTGTCCTGCTCTGCAGTGTCCTCTGTCCCTTTGTTTGATTTTGGAGATAGAGGCAGATACCTGTCCGTCATTTACCCAAGGTATCCATAATATATCTTCACTGAACTTGATATAAGTGTATATGGTAAAAAAGAAAGTGATAGGGCTGATCATTATGAGGCCCCCATGAGCCTTGTCCAAAAACAGAATCCCCCTTTTGACAGGGTTCTAACGGCTTCCCCAGATACAGGAGAAGAAGCAGCTGTGCATTTTTGTATTGTAACTGTTTAGGAAGGGAATATATATCACTAATGTGTAAACACATGGAAAGTAAAAAGGTTTTCACCATGTATATCCTTTTAGTCTTAGTCATTTTCTATTTATTTCAAAGGGTAAAATTAGACTTCATCTGTTTATCCTGCCAATTCAGCAGGGCAATATCTCCTTTGCCAATGATCACCCCCAGAATGCTACAGGGTCATAAGTTATTGGAATACCAATTATTTGGTCTACTGAAGGGTTATCCACACCTATGACCATGCATTTACTTTCGTGGAGGTTAATTCTGGAGTTTGTGTAAAGTGAAAACTGTGACAGAATCTTTCCAGCTAGTGTACAAGAGTCAACATCTGTTAAAAGAAGGCATATGTCATCTGCATAAGTGACTGTCCTGATTTGTTGGTTAATACTGGAGTAAGACAAACCAGTGACACCTGCCATCTGGTTAATTCTATGGATCAATGGGTCTAATGAGAATATATAGAGGAGTGGACTAAGGGGGCAGCCCTGACATACAACCCTCTGTACCCTACTTCCCTTTACTGCCCATCCATTACAGTAAGGCTTAACAATGGCATTCTTATAGCCCATCTGTAACTAACCACTAAATTTAGGGAAGATACCGCACTTCTTTAGGCAATTCCAGAGATAACTGTGGAGTACCCAATCAAAAGCTTTACTTTGGTCTAAGGCAAGGAGAAAGCCAGATAATTCCCCCACTTGTCATTTTTCCCAAATGTACCTAATAAGAATTATGTTATCATAAATATAACTTCCCAGAATTCTACAGGTTTGTGTAGGGTGGATAAGATCACCAGCCACAAGAGACAATCTATTTGCCAATATTTTTGATAAAATCTTAAAATCTGTATTGAGCAAGGATATGGGCCTCCAATTTGTAAGTAGGGACGTATCCCCCAATTTACAAAATAACACTACTAGACCCTCCCACATACTGTTAGGTGAAGTATCCTCAACCAACATAGTACTGAAGAGTGCTACTAGCTCATCCATCAAGTTGCCCACAATGTGTTTACACATCTCATAAGGAATGCCATCAGGACTAGGGGCCGAACCATCTCTCATGGAGTTAAGTACTCCCAGGAATTCTTGTTTCATAATAGGTTGAACCATCAGCTCTTAATGGTATATGGATAAACAGGGCAAATCATAACCTTGTAACCACAGGGCTGTCAAATCATCGTCATGTTGAGGAGCCTGAAACATTTGTGTAAAATGATGTTCCATTTCTTTCAGGATGTCTGATTTCCCAGTTACAATCCTACCTTCTGGAGCCATGATTTTAAAGAGACCTGTGATATGTTGTTCTGAAAGGCCAAATTGGAAGGGATTGGTGAAATTGTGTTTACCTTGTGTTCTGAAATGCGGTTCGGCTTCTAAAGTTTTGTATCTGTTATACTGGATATCAGTCATCTTTTGTTTGACTCTATTTGGTCCGATAAATCTAGGTGAGACTGATTCTGCATGGATATCAAAGTATGTAATTCTGCCCAATAGAGTTTATATTGATCAGTTTTGTGTTTACCAATAAGCTTCCCAACCAGTTTAAAGTAGTGTTGCATATCCCCTTTCATCTCTTTCCACCAAGTTTGAAGGTCGTCATACAAAAAATATACCAATTTCCTAGCTTGTAGGAGCCCCAGAAACTCATCACAGACCAGGGAGATGACCAATAAAGTAAGGTATATTCGCCAATAACCTGGTCTTTTCCCCATTTTTTCAAAATTAGACACAGTGAGACCTAATAAAGCATGGTCTGAGAAAAGCACAGGTGTAGCTTGTGAATGTAGTATAACAAGATTGTCAGAAATGAACCAATAATCTATCCTGGTTACGTGTGGGCCCCTAAAATATGTTTTGGGAGGAATAATTCCTGATTTAACAAAAGCATCTTTCAGACCACTGTGGGATAAAAGGTCATTTAAACAGGAGATATCAAAAAATACTTTATTAGTTTGCAACCCCCTATCTGTTTTATATCTACTACAGTTAAAAGCCCCTCCCAGCAGGACATATATAGAAATTAATAAATAAGATTGGATGGCTTGAAATAATTCAATTCTAGTTGCTTTGGACGGTGTAGCATACACGTTTATGCACCTAAATTCAGCATCATGTAAAATGAATATCCAGTAAGAAGGCTTTGCCTGGAACTATATCTACTTGGTGTAGCACTTTGATATCCACATTATTAAGTCAAATGCTCAACCCACTACAAACATTGTCACCCATAGACCAGAAAGTGCCCCCTTTGTGCTAAGCTGAACTAGCAGAGAGCATGTCCTCTGTGAAGTGTAACCTAGTATCCTGTAAAAAAATAAGATCATAAGAGACAGACTCAAATTGTGCATAAGTCAACACTCTTTTACATTCAGATTGGATGTTGTTAGCAATCAAGGAGGCTGCAGCAATGCTATATAGTGGAAAAGTCACAGAAGCCTCTTATCATCGTTTCTTACGTGTCCAAGCCCTAGTCCTCATATGTCTGGCCTAAGGTTTGGGTCAGGCTCTTCAGTGGTTAATTCTCCCTCTGATCTGCCATCAATTTGGGAAGAATGGAAGGGTGCTGGATTGGATTCAGTTCCAGGATCTCCTTCTTCCAGAGGCAAAACATCATATTTATTGTGTGTTGGAACTGGGTCATGAACCTCAGGCCCTTTGTCCGGGCCCTTTTTCCTGTTGATTCCATGCCTCTTTACCACTTGAAAGGAATCTGTATCCAGAAGGGGGGGGCAAAATTATGGTGTGAACCTCAACCTAGGCTGCTGCTGTCAAGGCTGGAAAATCAGATTCTGAGATAAGATGCATAGGATTCGGAGGGTTAGGTTGGGTCACAGATGGAGGAGCCGATATAAGAGGAATTGTGCAAGCAACCACATCCTGTGGAAGAGGGGTCTGAGATTGCATCTGGAATCTGGAGCTTTGTTTTAATGCAGTATTGATATAATAATCCTGGATAGCATAGTCATTATTAGAAGTATTGTGTGATGCCCAAGGACATCCAGTTAAAGAGTGTCCATCCTCATACACACTGCATTTCATAGGACCTGTGCAGCGGAACATGGAGTGTCCAGTTTCCCTGCATTGTGCACATTTAACTAAATCACAAGTGTGGCTCAAGTGTCTGGGGGACCCATATTTGTAACAGTGACTGGGGTGAAAATAACAATCTGAGGTAAAAATAAAGCCCTTGTCCCAGCCTATATAAAAACAGTTAGGGAGATGTTGCAAATTGTTATCATTTTGTTGTAGATTAATTTTCACTCTTCAATCCCCATTCCAAAAGCCTTCATCGTCCAGTATTGATTCTGGATTGCCTTGTACTTTGCACTTTTTTTCAAGCCGGTACAGAATATCAATGATGTTGACCCCCTCATTCTGGAAAAGTACTGTGATCACTTTAAAGAATTGCTTGGTCAGGGGTATGGCTCTAAAATGTTCCCAAGCCGGGTTGGTTTTCAGGGTGGCATATGTAATCCAAAACCTGTCCAGGATGTCAGGGGACCTGAAGCTAATGCCAAAGGACTGTTCCCCAGTGTGAATGAAGGCATAAACCTCTGTAGGAGACAGGCCAATCTGTTGTTTTAGCAGTACTTTGCCCATGTAAAACCTGTTTGTGGTTTCCTTAGAAGACCCCAAGAACCAGAGGCACACTGCATTGCACCGTTTTGCCAATTCAACTGGCTTCTTTAGGAAACTGGCATATGTGGGAGCCACCAAGGATTCTTGATGATCTGAGAAGTTGAGGTCCACTACAGGCGTCTCACTTTCCATATTGTGAGGCACACCATTTAGGGACAAACAAGTAGTAGCATTCACTGCCCCCGGCCCCCCGCTGCGAGGGAAAAATGGCAGTAGCATCAAAAAACATCATTGCTAGGGATATTAAGGGGAGAAAAGGATAATGTACCTGATGTGGAGGCTGTATCCAGATCCGGTGGTGCAGCAAACTCCAGACGTATTCCATGTATCTGTGTAGATCCACCCTGCTGTAAACAACCTGCATCTTGTGAAATGACATTCAGTGCTGGAGCAAGGGACCCAGGTAACAGTATTTTATGGTCAGGTATCCAAGTTTCCGATTCTTGTCGGGTCTACTCTGCCTCTGCAAGCACCATCTCTGAGGACCATGTGGATGCATGCTGTGAGCTGTAAGGATTTATTCCATCCTGCTGCAGGCCAGATTCCACCTCACGTTGTGTCGTCAATGAGGAAATGAAGATTTTGGGGTTAGATTCTGGCGAGGAGAGGTAAAATCAGGGCTTTTTCATTTTTTCTCTTCTTTGGCCTGCTTTTTGGCCACATTGTATTCCTGTTGTGCTTTTAGAAAGTTGTCCATAAGGAATCATATGTGGATTGAGTCGGCAGCCTCTGCTGGTCCTAATGGTGTTTTCTGCTGTGTTGGGATGGGGGGATCGCTTGAATGGAATCCCCCGAGACAGTAACACTAGCAACTGAATTTTTCCTGGGGAGAGATGAACATCCAGAGACCTGTGGCTGGCCACCTACCACATGCTTTCCAGCAGTCTCATTCACCTTCTCTACAACGTTTGCAGGACCTCCTCTTCCACTGTCTTCCTCCATGACTGGGATCCAAAAACCCGACAGACAGAAACACAGTGCCCTCTGTCAGAAGAGTAGAGGAAAATTTCATTCACTAGGAAACGTATTCACAAATCATAATAGGATTTTCATACATTCACTCCAGTACTTCATAAATTATTTACATTCAATTCATGTTACAGGAACATCTGAGTTTGTTATCCAAGGTAAACACTTCCATAATTCTAAAACCAACTGTCTATGCATAGATTTCAATTCCAGGTAGTACACATGTTTTAAATTAGCCTCAATTTTCTTCAACAATTCTTGATGGGATTGTTATTTTTGCTGCAGAGTAAAAAGGTACCGTACTGTCCAGATAAGCCATTTTAACATTGTAAAAATAACATTCAAAGTATCAATGTTCCATTTGTTCCATGCCCATGTGAAAACCCCATACATCAGATTTATATGAGATACTGTAACAAACAGAGGTTCATTTCAACTATCCACAAGAAAAGCCCCAAAACCCTGTATATATTTATCTTATTTATTTATTTATTTCAATCTAGGATTAGAAAGTACCTTTGAGCACAGTGGAGCTCCTTTACAAAGGTTCCATGTTAATAATGGGGAGGGAGTTACAAAACAGACAGTATAAAACATAATAACATGTACAGATAATATCAAATACAGAGAACAGTAGAACAGCACACTACTTAGTAAACATAGGTGATTGCAATCAGATACAAAGTTGGCATTCTAGGACTTAATAGGTGAAAACGTGGGGTGGGTAATCCCATTTGGAAATCGGGAAGGGTGAGTCAAGGGATGAAGAGTAGCAGCAGGACAGAGAACAAAGGGGGGAGGATGCAGCTGGGCAGCATTGTCAAGCATGTTGAATGAGGCAGGAAGGGGTAGAATAGGTGGGAACGGGAGCAAGTACAGAAGGAGAAGGTGAGAGGATGGAGGGGATGGTGAAGTGTGGGGGGAGGAAGGGAACAGGGGAAGGGAGGAAGAAAGCTGTGGAAAAGAGTCAGTCAGAGGTCATAGTGGGTGAGTTAGTGGGACAGAGTAGGAGGGTCAGGATGTGACAGGAAGATGGGAGGGGTGAGAGAGGCGATTGAGCAGGGAAGGAAGGATGCAGCCAGGGTCCTTGTCGAGAAGGCTGAGGAATGCAGGTTGCCAGATGAGGTGCAAGTCACATGACTAATTAAAGCAGGTATACTCACTTTCCTTTGAGATGTGCAGACGCAGGAGACACTTGAACTGGGTAAGTTGAGGTACACTAGTTAGTTCACAGCTCAGGCCATTCATCCAGTTATGAGCTCTGTAAGGAAAGGATCGCTGTCATTGGGTGGTCCAAACCCTAGGAATGTGAAAGAGTTCAGAGACAGAGGACTGGTGTGATGCAACTTTTGAGGCTTTGATAGAAGACAGGCGATGCCCATTGACAGGGGTCCAAGCAACACTTGCTTGGCAAGTATACATGAGTGGTACTTAATGCGGTCTTGTAGTTTGAGCCACAGAGTTAGGGTGGCTAGATCACACGTATGGGTGAGGTAGCCTGCACCAGTGATAATTCTACCGGCTTTGTTTAGGGCAGTATTTAGTCTTTTGAGAGACGTAGCTGTAGCAGCTACATATATAACCAAGCCGTGGTCAATAACAGATAGTACCAAGCTGTGGATTAAAAGTTTAAGTGCTTCTGGGGTCAGACTTCATCTGTGTCTGTAAAGCAGTCCTAGTTTAGCATTTACGTTCTTAGCAACAATATCAATGTGTGGCATGTAGGTAAGGTGGCAGTCCAGGGTTTCTCCAAGGTATTTGAAGTGCTGGATTTGTTCGATGGGGGATCCTTGGTTATTTTTAACTGTGAGGGCATGTGACTTGTGTTTATGGTAGGAGGATGAGAACAGCATAAGTTTTGTTTTTTTGTAGTTTATAACTAGCTTGTGGGATTGGAGCCATTTTTCAACTTCAAGGAACCCATGTTCTAGGTTGTCTTCAAGCATGGTGGGATCTGGGTGATTTGCAAAGATGACAGCATCATCTGTGTAAAGGAGGGTCCTTAAATGATAGGCCTTTGGTAGGTTGTTTAGGAAGATACTAAACAGAAGGGGTCCCAGCATGGACCCTTGGGGTACGCCTGATCTGATACAGCACAGTTCCGAGATGGAATTTGAAATCTTCACCCTCTGTGACCTGTTGGCAAGATAGTTGCTGAACCATTTTAGTGAACTAGGTGAGAGACCAGTCTTTGTGAGTTGACCAAGGAGGAGTTTGTGATTCATGGTGTCAAAGGCCTTAGTAAGGTCTATGAGCACTGCTTCTACCAGACTGCTATTGTTGACAGACTGTTGGATGAAGCAAGTGAATTCTAGCAGAGCTGTAGTCATGCTATGCTTTTCCCTAAAGCTGTGCTGTTGTGTGCATTGCAGGGAGTACTTATCAAGATAGTCCACAAGCTGGTTGGTTACTATGCATTCCAGAACTTTTGACAGTGGAGGAAGGATGGATATTGGTCTGTAGTTGCTAGGTTCCGTACGATCACCTGATTTGTGCACTGGCCGATCAGTGCAGATTTCCAGGCTTCTGGGAACTGGGACAGAGTGAGGGATAGGTTGAGTATTTTAGTTATAGGCAGGAGAACATCTTCTAGGGTAAGTGCAAAAAGTCTGAGGTCCAGTGAGTCCCCACTATGTCTGTTTTTTCCCAATACTTTGGATAGTAGTTTCCTGACCTGAGTGGCAGAGATCTGTTTGAAGTAGAATGGTGGGTGATCAGGCTTCTCTGTATCTGAGCATGGGGCAGCCGACGGGGGAGCATCTTCAAAGAAGTCATTAGGGATGACCTCTGATAGATTAGTGAAGGCAGTAGTAAAAGTATTTGCAATTGAGAGAGGGTCAGTAATGGGATTGCCTTCAAGATTTAATGTAGTCAGAGAGACCTTCTGTACTATGCCCGTGACGTCTTTTATGTTCACCCAGAATTTTCTGCTGTCACCCCAGGAGTTTGACAGAAGCTCTTTATGGTGGTTTTGTTTTGCATGATGAATTGTCCTTGTAGAGTCATTTCTGGCCTCTTTGTATGCTTGAGAGCCATGCTGCCTCCCTGTTGACTTAACAATGAGCCAGAGATGGTCACGTTGTTTCATTTTGGTAATGAGTTCTGGTCAGATCCAGGAGTTAATAGTTCCATGGACCTTCATCTTTCTAAATGGAGCATGGGTGTTGCAGGCTGTATTGAAAACCTTGATGAAGTGATCAAGAGCAACATTTATGTCACTGACAGAGTCCAGGAGGGCCCAGTCATGGGACTGGAGTTGGCGATTTAGTAGATCTAGATGCCCACACTTTAACATTCAGTTGTAGATGGTTAGGGTTGGGGGGGCAGAATTTATTAGACCAGTTACATGTGATGGGGAGTGGTCACTGATGGAGTCAGGGTGAACTCTAACAGTAGAGATGCGATCAGGGTGACTTGATATGATCCAGTCAATGGTGGTGCTAGTACCTGTTTTATAGTTTATCCTGGTGGGTGTGCTGACGAGTTGAGTGAGGTGTAGGGATGCTAAGGAGTCCTTTATAGTTCCATTTGCTGATGACAGCCAGTTTATATTAAAGTCTCCCATTATTACTGTCTCAGCAAGATGCTTTTTCTCTCCCGGAGATGGTGTAAGCCAGGGGTTGAGTCCTTAGGTGATATATAGATACAGAATCAGTGAGGGTTTTATTGTGTGCACCCAGGAGCAGTTGTACAGCCAGTGCCTGTGCAAGGCATCCGAGGTCCACCTGAGGTAATGCCAGCCCTCTAATAATATTTTTTAAGTATACTGCGCAGCCCCCCAGCATGATTAAAGGATCTATCCAGTCGATAGATTGTATATCCTGGCAATACAACTGCTGCATTTGGCACTTTTGGGTGACAGCCAGGTTTCAACAGTGGAGAGTAAGTCTGGGTTGTTCATGGTCACCCAGACTTTGAGGGCATCAATTTTGTTGAGGAGACTACAGATGTTGATAGTGGCCAGTGTAATGGAATTCTGTTTTGGGAGCCCATTTATTAGGGTTACCGCCTTAGGTCCAGTGTTTGAGTGAATGTTTCCCAATAGCATCAGTAGCAATAGGGCTAGACTATAAAGGTACAGTCTTTGAAGTTTGGTTGAGTGTTTGGTGAGCCTTCTGTAGTGTAGGTATTTTTTCTTTTTCTTTTTTTTTTTACTTGACTCGAAGAAGAGGTAGAGATCCAGGCAAATGTGGTGGCAGGTAAGCTTGTTATTGCTCTGCCACCTACAGTATTGAGGTTGTGAAAAGAAGGGGAACCAAGGTCTGCAGTTTAGAGTGAAGAAATTTCCTGTTGTGTAGCCAATAGTGTAGTAAGGGCTGCTAGCCATATATTTGTTTGTCAATTGAGTGATACCTGGTGGTTAAATCAAAAGCCAAAAGAAATGATCAACAGCTGATGTCCAGAGTCCCAGAATGTGTTAGAATTCCTGAAGGTGATTAACTGTGCCTGCACATATGTAAGATGTGAAATCCTTTTTTTCTGTATGCTTCTTTGTCATTCAAAGAGGTTGCTGAAAAGTTCACACACAGATCATGGAGCAGGTCAGATGAAAATGTGGATTCAAGCAGGACCCAGAGTCACTGAGTTTGTCTGACTTAGTTGCTTCACTATGTTTAGCTTGGGATAGATTCCAAATAGTTGATTTTAAAATGAAAATGCAGATACCTGGTGATGGTGTTTTGCAGAAATCCAGTCCAGGAGATTTTCACAAATGTAGTGAGCAAGAATGGTGTAGTTACTCCAAGCAGAAAACCATTTAAATCCACAAAAACTAAGCTACAGACATAGACAAACACAAGCAGCCACCATACAGACCCAGTAGGTGGAGTCATATAGATATATATGTACAATGAAAGAATAAATGATCAATAGTTTCTTCTTCTTGTATACATTCAAGTTTACTACATAATCTTTCTGCTATCTGTTTGTGGTTTTGGTTTGCTTTGATATTAATGCTTTCATGGCAGCTCAGCCAATGAAAGTCCCACATCTGGGTGGGGGGGGGATTCTGGGGTTTTGTAAAAGTTTTGTAAGGGAGTTTCTCTATACCTCTGGACACTTTTGGAAAATTATAGATGCAGTACAAATCTGATGCACTAAAAGTTTGTACAAGTTTTTCCGATGGAGGGCCACTATCATATTACTCGAAATATACAATTGTTTTAGCCTTAAAAAAGTCTCCCTGACATATTTTGGAATTGAAGGGATACTTTTGATTGATTTTAGACTGTTTGTTTTCCATTGTCTGAACCAAGGATTACAAGACTCAAAAACCCAAAGTTTCCATCCTGTGTCCATATTTATTAATAAATGTTTTATATTCACCACAGAAAAAATACTATTATAAAAATGTAATGGATGGACCATATTTAAACCACCTTTTATGATTGGTAGGTAGGTTATATCTCTTTTAATAGGATTAAGGTGACTGCCCCACAGTGCATGGAAAAATATACTTAGCAATCTTGTTTCTAAAACTTTAGGTGGGGGAAATATGTAACTTAAAAAAAGAAACACTGGAATCAAATAAGTTTTAATCATATATACCCTCTTTTTCCCCAATTTCCCTTCATTACATTGATTCTCTTTATTTTTTGCAATTTTCATCTTAGGAATCCAATTTTGAATATCCAACGGTCCATCTCCAAAATGTATTCCTAAAATTTTCACTGGATCCTGGATTATTCTTATGTTTGTGAGCATAGTTTCTTTTTGGCTACTATTCCCTAATTGCCTTCCTACACACTTTACCAGGTTCAAGGCAGCTCCTGACATAGTCCCAAAAGTCATGTACTGCTTCTTGAACTGATTGTATATTAGCCACTACTAAACTCATATCGTTGGCATATGCCATGACTTTATAGGGGGTGGTATTTAATGTTGTATGTATTGAAATTATCCTCTGAGAATCATTTATGTATCTAAGCAGGGGATCTACAGTAGGAAAAATAATTAGAGAGTAGGGTTGAGTGGGCAGCCCTGTTGTACTCCTCTTTCAATCCTTATCATGGGCCCTTTCCATCCATTTGTAATGGGGACTATTGTTGCAGTATGGTACATTTTTTTAATCCAATAAATAGTCCTATCAGGTACTTGATATTGTTTCAATGTAAGTCATAAAAAGTCATAATTGACAGAGTCAATGTCTTGTTTTTGGTCTAGGGAAACCAAATAGCCAGTAAGCATATCATTGTTCCTTCTTTCTACTAATTCCCTCAACATTATTATGTGGTCTGACATACTTCTTCCAGGTATAGTGCTGAATTGTGCTTTAGAAATCACTTGCTGTGCAATTTTTAATAACCTAATTGTTATAATGTTGGCTAAAATTTTAAAGTCAGTGTTTAAAAGGCTAATAGGTCTCCAGTTTTGTAAATGTTTTTTTCCCTTTTTTGTATATGTAAATCAGAGCCATATTCATTTCTAATGGTAAGGCATAATTTTTATGAATATAGTTAAATACTGCAGCCAATTCCTGTCCTATTTATGCACCTAATACTTTATATATTTCATTTGGAAGACCATCTAAGCACCTGGTGTTACTCTCGTTCTTAAGGTGTTAATCATCTCTTCCACTTCCTTCTGTTGTATATCCCCTGTGTTTAAATCCTTTATTGATTGTGAGATGCCCGGGACCTTAATTTTGGATAAATAGCTAGAGGCCCATTCTATATTAGATGTAATAGGACCATACACTTTTCAGGTGTAATTAGCTATACAATTCTGGATTCCTATATTATCTGTACATTCATTTGATGTTCATCTATCAACGCCTCAAAAACCTTGTTTTCAATTCTTTTTTTACAGCTTTTATAAGGACAAACACTAGCAAAGGATCCTGTGGTGCCAGACTGTTGTTGTTGTTTTAATAATATTGATTTCTGTGAATGATATTCTGTAAGATCACTTTTTACCTTATTAACTTGTTTTTTAAAATCCTGGCCTGTGGTGTGTGATAAAGTTAAAGGTTTTTGTAGGTGTTGTCTTTTCCTCAAGTATTCTATGTGTTGTGTATTATTTTGTATACTAAACTGTTTTAACAAGATTTGTAATTCTTTTTTGTGTGTCAGACCACCACATTTGTTACTCATCATATAAAATAAAAACTGATTTCCTAGCCATCAGAAAGTGCTTGATTTGTTCTAATAAATTTACATTTTGTAATATTGATGTGTTTAGTTTCCATGTACCTGGACCATTTACTCAGTTATGGACTGTTCCTAAGATAATGGTTAATAACTTTTGGTCAGAAAATTCCTCTATTTCTACTTTAGCTTTAGAGATCATTAAATACTGCAATACAAAAAATAAATCTATGTGAGTGGCTAAAGGTCCCTTACGGAATGTAGGTGTATGTGTTTTTTCTACTGTTAAGTATGCATCCTGAAGCTTGGCTGTTTTCAAAACTGAAGTTAAAAAATTTTAATCACAAAATAATTTTGATGTTTTTGTGTTTTTTGATCTATCTTCTGTGTATAATCCACAATTAAAGTCTCCCCCAAAAATAACGTATTGGGAAGTATGCAAGTACGGCTGTGCAATCTTCAGTAGATCTGTCCTGAGGGATTTCATTTGTGGCACATATATGTTTAAAAATGTGTACTCCACATTATAAATTCTAACATCCATTATTAATAATCTACCTGGAAATAGGTCTAGCACCTTCATCACTTCTATGTCAGGCATACTAAACAGGATACCTAACCCAGAGAAAGTCTCCTGCCCAAAGGACCAAAAGGATGGGCCAAGAAACCATACTTTCTGTACTTGCCTTACTTCAGTCAAAGAATGAAATCTCACATCTTGTAAACATATTACCTCCATTGTTAAACAAGATAGAAAAGAGAAAACCATATCTCTTTTTGCTTGTTTCTTTATACTGTTTACATTTGCAGTAAGTATTGAAAAGTAAGGAGCCATTTACATAACAGTAGACAGTGTATTCCACATCTCAAAATTCCCCTCACCTAGGTTTTCCTCTTCTAGATATACTTTCTTTATGTTTTGCCTTTCCTTTTGCCTTTCTTTTTTGGGGCTCCATACTCTCTATGGGTACTTCTGTATCTGTATGTAACTCCCCTACAAATGGGGGTTCCTAGAAGCCTTTCCTGGAGCTTGCCCAAATGCTCCATGCCTGACTGGCGTTCAGCGTAAGGCCACTTCTGTGGGCATTGTGAGTGCTTTTTAAAAGGCCTCCAGTACTGTCTCTTTAAGAGCTGCTTGCTCACTGGTTTTAGCAGTAGCAATGGGGGGACTGGGGTTTCCCTGCTCGAGTCCCACGCTGAGCTGCTGCCTGATCGCTCCATTTTTATGGTCGCTAGGAGCACTGAGGGAGCCTATCTAGCAGATATAGTTGCCCCCCTGAAAACATATATAGTATTGGTAAAATTGCAGTTTGTCTAACATTTTTATTGCAGCTGGGATTTGTGTTGTGCCCCTCT
Source organism: Neoceratodus forsteri (assembly GCA_016271365.2). NCBI lineage: Eukaryota > Metazoa > Chordata > Ceratodontiformes > Ceratodontidae > Neoceratodus > Neoceratodus forsteri. The sequence continues at coordinate 740,350,620 of CM028133.1, read as the reverse complement.
ATGCTGGACCCGGACTGTGTGAAAGGGGTCCAATAGTAGCTAAGGGGCATCAGAAGTGGCGTGAGGTGACCAACCAGGAATCAGGACTCTGGCTGGAGCCAGCTAGCCAATGGGGACCCAGCTTGTAATCATTGGAAGTGGTATTATGGGCCATGGTGCCTTTTCGCACCACTGAGGGCCAGACTAAGTGACTGGCATTGGTAACCAGCCAATGGAATCAGGTAGTGCCTGAGCTGTGAGGATTGCCCCATGCTGTCAGGAGCAGATGCTTTATGACTGTGAAGGAGAAGGGAGCTCTGCGCTCCTGCGACCGTTGAGTGTTCGCGCAGGAAGCACGTGAAAGGCCTGAGGCAGCCGTTTGCATTGCCAGCATTCCAGGGATGAAATCTGTAGGCTTGCAGTCAGAGGAGGCTGTGTACAAGCGCAACTACCTACCAGGCTTCACCGGAAGAGGACTGGAGAATCTGCTAAATTGCTTTCAGTCAGGACAATGAAGCTGCAGTGAAAAGCCTGTATAGCTGTGAGTTCGTTCGGGTTCTGGGAGCAGCTGCCTGGTATGGTACCCCTAAGTTTTTCCATATGAATGTGTGAGGAGGCCTTGAAGCCCAGGCTTAGCCCTGCAAATGTTAAAGGCATGATTCTCTGCTGGAGTTGTGAGTACTGAATCAGGGTAGCTCCCTGCTAAAGGTTATAGTCGAAGGAGAATACAAAATTGTTGTTGTATTGCTGACAGCACTAATTTAGCTTTCTGGCTCTACTTGATCTTCTCAGGGATTAAATGCTTGCGTGTGTCAGGGTCCCAACCAGCTGCATCGAGAAACTAGCCATTAGGGCTTGGGTACCCATAGACTGCATTTAATAGGTTAGGCATGTGCACAGAGCCATAGGTAGATTTCTGTATACTGTAGTGATAAGCCAATTAATCTGATTTACCCCGATCCTTGTTATTCCCCTTCCAATAAATCAGATTGCTGGTTTTGCAGAAGTACACTGGCTAGTTTGTATTAATGGTGAAATACTGCACAGTGAATGTGGTATAACTGTACCTTACTTTTCAGGGGGTCCCCGAAGTGAGCTGACTTGTTCGAGCTGGGGGTAAGTGTAAGTGGTAGAAACACTGCAATTGAACTGCGTAGGCCACTAGTGGGAAGAAGAGGGGTTGCAGCAGGGTACACTATCTACAGGAGGGACAGGGAGGGTAAAAGAGGAGGAGGAGTAGCTCTTTACATAAGGGAAGGAATAAAAGCAACAGAACAAAAGGGTAAACAAGGAGGAGAAGAAGAAGCACTGTGGGTAAATTTGGTTATCTATAGACAAGTGTCAATTCTTTCAAACTTCTGTGAAATATGTGGGCCACATAGTATCCACTGAAGGCATAGAGACTGATCCCAGCAAAGTGGAGGCTCTGACTACTTGGCCTCAGCCAAAGAATTTGAAAGAGCTGCAGCAGTTCCTGGGGTTTTGTGGATATTATAGGCGGTCTGTCAAAGATTATTCTCGAGTGATCCACCCCCTCCTCAATCTTACTCAGTGGTACCCCCCCACCCACAAAAAGTATAAGAAAGTGGTGCACTCTGAAACAGAGAAGAAGTATTTTCACCCGGATGATGTGTTTGGAAACCGCTGGACTACTGAGTGTGAGGAAGCTTTCTACGACATCATCTATCAACTTACCCATGCCCCAGTGCTGGCTTATGCTGACCCGGCCAAGCTGTACGTTCTTCATACTGATGCCAGTCTACAAGGGTTGGGGGCTGTGTTATATCAGGAGCACCCAAACGGTCTAAGAGCTGTAGCTTTTGCCAGCAGAAGTCTGACTCCTTCAGAAAAAACTATCCCGTGCACAAACTAGAGTTCCTTGCCCTGAAGTGGGCCATTGTTGATCAATTTCATGACTGTTTGAATGGTGCCAAGATATTGGTAAAGACTGATAACAATCCTCTGACCTATGTGCAGACCTCAGCCAAGTTAGACGCCACTGGCCAGAGGTGGCTCTCTGCGCTGGCCACCTACGACTATGCTGTTGAGTACTGAGCTGACCTCAACCATATAGATGCGGATGCTCTCTCTAGGTGGCCTGTGCCCCAACCCAACTGGGTCAGGTTGTCAGAGCCTGACATAAGAGCCCTTTGCCAAAAATTTGACACGGAGGAACAGGTGTCTCCTGATGCTGTGGATTGCATGGTGGACTACTTGGGGCCCTCTGAGAACTGCATACTGGCTGCCTATTGTCATTTTTCTGCATTAGATACTAGTGTGCTACCCCAGTTTAACAATGATAGTCTCCAACAGGCTCAATCTCGGGACCCCATGATAAAAGCTGCTTTTGAGGCCCTGCAGGCAGGGAGAGACATGTCCAAACTGCGTTCCACTGACCTGGAAACTGCCTTGTTATACAAAGAAGGTTCAAAGTTGAAGCTGATTAACCAACTACTGTACAGGGAGACTGTGGACAAACAGGGCTGGGTAGACAAACAACAACTGGTGCTGCCCACTGCTTTTAGAGAACTGGTGTTGAGGTCCCTGCACAACCACATGGGACACCTCAGCATAGACCGAACCCTTGACTTAGTGCGGTCCCGATTTCATTGGCCCAAAATGGGTGCTGATGTGGAGCAGTATATCATGACTTGTAGCTGATGTTTAAAGAAAGACCCTGCCCCAGAGGGCCGCTCCCCTGGTCAATATCACTACTAGTGCCCCTATGGAACTGGTTTGCATTGATTTCCTGAGTCTAGAGCCAAATCTAAAAAACATCAGCAACATATTGGTAGTCACTGATCACTTTACTCAGTATGCGCAGGCTTTTCCTACTAAAGATCAAAAAGCAACCACGATGGCTAAAGTACTTGTGGAAAATTTCTTTGTTCACTATGGGGTGCCTCAACGAATTCATTCCAACCAGGGCAGAGATTTTGAGAGCCGCCTAATCAAAGAAATGCTATCCTTATAGGGAGTGAGAAAGTCAAGAACCACCCCATACCACCCACAGGGGGATCCCCAGCCTGAAAGATTTAACCACACATTGTTTGATATGTTGGGCACCCTGCAACCTAAAGATAAGCCTAGATGGAGCCAGCAGATTAGCACCCTGGTACATGCTTATAACTGCACCAAAAGTGATGCCACTGGATTTTCTCCGTATAGACCGATGTTTGGGAAAGAGGCTAGACTGCCAGTGGATGTGTGTTTCGGAGTTTCTCCTGATTGGGTTCAACGGACAACCATCTACAGTATGTGCAAAAGTTGAAAGCACAACTCAACCATGCTTACCAACTAGCCCAGACTATGGCTACTAAGCGAAACCTGGCTAATAAGGAACGGTATGACAAAAAAGTGAAAGCCCTGGAACTGCAGAAGGGGATAGGGTGCTACTGAGAAATTTGGGACTGCATGGCAAACATAAGATTGCTGATAGATAGCATCACCTCCCTCATATTGTCATGGGAAAGCTGGCAGATTTACCTGTATACAAAGTGCGGCCTGAAAACAATTCAAAAGATGTGAAAACTATCCACAGAAATCATCTGCTGCCGATCAGGCAGATCTTGATTGAAGGTGAAACATAGAAACATAGAAACATAGAATTTGATGGCAGATAAGGACCGCTTGGCCCACCCAGTCTGCCCATTTCCCTACCTACTGGATAAGCTGCAGATCCTAGTTAACCAGCAGCCTACTTCTTCCTACCCCCACCCCCTAGAATGGCCTTATGACTATCCCATGCATGCTTGAATTCCACCACTGATTTTGACTCCACAACCTCCTCTGGAAGGCCGTTCCATGCATCCACAACCCTCTCTGTGAAAAAATACTTCCTTAAATTACCTCTGAGCCGCCCCCATCTTCAAATTGTGCCCTCTTGTTCTTGCACACCTCTTTTTTTGAAAGATGCTACCCTCTTGGACTTTGTTGATTCCCTTGAGGTACTTGAACATTTCTATCATGTCCCCCTCTCCCTCCTTTCCTCGAGGCTATACATATTAAGCTCCTTTCGTCTCTCTTCATATGTCTTCTGGTGCAGACCCTGCACCATTTTAGTTGCCCTCCTCTGGACAGCTTCCATCCTGTCTATGTCTTTGCAGAGATTGGGTCTCCAGAACTACACACAGTACTCCAGATGGGGTCTCACCAGCTGTCTGTACAGAGGGATAATAACTTCCCATTTTCTACTGATGATACCTCTCCCTATGCATCCCAGTATCCCCCCCAGCCCTCCTTGCTGCCCTCTCACATTGCTTGCCCACCTTTAGGTCATCTGATATGACTATCCCCAGGTCCCTTTCCATTTTTGTTGTTGTTAGTATCTCACCCCCCATTGTGTACTCTTCCCCTGGGTTTTTGTTTCCCAGGTGCATTACCTTGCACTTCTTAGCATTGAATCTAAGCTGCCTTACATTTGACCATTCCTCTAACCTTGCCAAGTCCCTTCTTATCCTTTCCACCCCACCCTGTGCATCAACTCTGTTGCAGAAATTTGTGTCATCTACAAAGAGACATACTTTTCCTTCCAGTCCCTCTGCAATGCCGTTTATAAAGACATTGAAGAGGACCAGTCCTAATACTGAACCCTGCGGTACCCCACTAGTAACCCTCCTTTCTTCTGAGTGGACTCCATTTACTATTACATAGGTTACATAGGTTAGACAGAGCTGAAAAGACCGTAGTCCATAATGCTGGCCAATAATTAATTATAACCACCTATACAATTTTGTTTTAAGTATATGTCCAACTGATTTTTAAAAACATCAATATTATTGCATGCCACAATTTCCACAGGTAATTTATTCCAAATCTTGCAAATTCTTACTGAAAACCAGTTACTCCTATTTTTTGAATTGCAATGTTCCATGGTCAATTGCCAGGGATGAGCCCTAGTTGCATAGGTTTTATCTTTGACTTGTAGGCCTAATAAGTTATTTAGATCATTATCCTGCATTGCTTTATAAGCCAGGCACAAATCTCCTCTCAATCTACGATATTCAAGGGTAAATAAACCTAAAATGTCCAATCTGGCTTGATACTCTAGGCCTTTTACTTCCAAAATGTTTTTCGTTGCCCAATGTTGAATTTTTTCTAATAATTTTATAGTGCCCTTGTCACCAGGTGCCCAGAACTGTGCACAGTATTCCAAATGGGGCCTCACCAAGGAAGTATACAAAGGGAGTAGAACATCACGACTTGTGCTACTAATGTGTTTGTTGATGCAATGAAGCACGCTAGCTGCCTTTTTAATAACAGCCTGACAATGAAGTTTGGGGCTAAGATCACTAGAAATTCTAACACCCAAGTCTCTCTCATCAGTTACAGAGTTAAGGAGTTTGCCACCTAAGAAATATTTGTTATGTAAATTTTGTTTGCCCAAATGCATAACAACACATTTATCAGTATTAAAGGGTAATTTCCTAAGAGTTGACCACTCATGTAACTCATTCAAAGCATGCTGAAGTGTGTTACTGTCTTCAGGGTTAACAATTGGGTATCCTATGCGTGTGTCATCGGCAAACTTAGTCAGCCAAACATCTGTCTTGGTTATCAGTGAAGCAATATATAAATTAAACAAACACGGACCCAAAACAGAACCCTGCGGCACTCCACTGGTGACCTCAACCCAGTCAGAGAAATAGCCTTTTATACACACACGCTGGGTGCGTCCTTTGAGCCAAGATTCGACCCATCTGGATATATTGCCACTAATACCAAAGTGTATCAGATCATCTATGATTTGTCCATGCGGGACCTTGTCAAAGGCCTTAGAAAAGTCCAAAAAAATAACATCCACAGCTTTGCCACAGTCCAATGCCAAGCTTACACCATTATAAAAGTTTAGCAAGTTTGTCTGGCATGATCTTGCCCTGATAAAACCATGCTGTGTAGGATCTGGGACAATCATAGAGTTTAAATATTCTTTAATTATTCCTTCAAATAGTTTACCCAAAACTGAAGTCAAGCTGATGGGCCTATAATTTGACACATCCTGCTTAGAACCCTTTTTTGAAAATCGGGGTTACAGTAGCTTGTCTCCAAACATCAATAACTTCACCTTCCTCTATAGATTTGTTAAATAGAGCAGCAACAGGACCTGATAGGGGTGCTGCAAGTTCTTTAAGGATACGAGGATGTAAACCGTCAGGTCCAGGAGACTTATAGGAGTCCAATTTTAGTTGTAAATTGAATACAGTAGTAGTGTCTATAGTAAGATGTTCCTTTGTAATGTGGTTATTATGTTCCTTTGTAGACTCTGACTTAATGTTAAAAACAGATGAAAACTGATTATTTCATATAGCGGCCATACCGGTTTTATCCACAACTAGATCACCAAAGGTGTTTTAATGGGCCAATGGTAGGAATATCACCCCTTTTATTATTGATGTATTTATAAAAGGATTTATAGTTGTCTCCCACAGTTTTGGCCAAGTGTAGCTCATAATCTTTTTTAGCTTTTTTGATACTATATTTGGAAACCTTTAAATGGAATTTGAAAATTTCCCAATTTTGCTTGGTACCACTAGACTTTGCTTTTTTATAGGCCCTATTTTTATATTTAATATGTTTTTTGACAGTTTTGGTAATCCATGGTCTTTTCGTGTTAGTGCTATCTGTTTTTTTAATAGTAGGAATATATTTATTTGTAAGTATGGTTAAGTGTGTAATCAAAGTTTGCCAAATGTCGGAGAATGAATGGCCAACGAAAGAATGCTGCCAGTCCCAGGATACACAATCAGCTATCATACCTGTGAAGTCAGCTTTTTTAAAATTATAAAGCGTTATGATACTAGGATCATGCTCTAATTTCACGCTAAGTGTAAAATACACAATGGAGTGGTCACTTGAACCCAGTGGATGGAGGACTGAGCAGTTTGATACTAAATTACCCATATTGTGTAACACTAGGTCCAGAATATTATTGCCCCTAGTGCTAGTTTTAACTACTTGTTCCATATTTTCCAATAAAAATAGATGCAGATATCTATTTTCAACGGAAGAGTGGGTATACAAATTATTCCAATTTATTCCAGAAAGGTTAAAATCACCCATCAATAAAACATTTTTGGAAGAAGATAATTTCTCTACAAAATCTAGCAACTGAGTTTCGTCTATCGATGAAATTGCTGGTGGTCTATATACTAATCCCACATCAATGCTAGGTGTAGAAGTAGGAAAAATTTTAACCCATATGGCCTCAATACTGGGCCACTGTATTAGTTCTACTCTCTCGGCGTTTATAAATTTGACAGATACAGCATACCCCACCTCCTGAGTAGTACTTGATCTTTGTGAAACAGGGTATAACCAGGAATGTTCTCATCCCAGGAATCATTTTGTGCCACCATGTTTCTGTGACTGCACATATGTATATTTAATTGATCTAATAGTATGATAAGTTCGTCAAACTTATTCCCTAGACTACGTGCATTGATGACTAAACAATTCCAGTCCGATTGACACATGGGAATATTTCTGTTACTATTATTATTTGGATCAGGGTACTGAGTATTATCCCCGCCACCTGTTAGTTTAAACAGTAGTCAATCTGGTGTCGCAGTCTTGTAGCAAATATACGTTTACCCTGCCTATTTAGGTGTACACCATCTGTAGCAAATAGGTTTTTATTCAGAAAGCTAGTCCAGTTCTCCAGAAAATAAAACCCTTCCCTTAAGCACCACTCTCTGTGTCCAGCCAATTCTTTACCCAGGCTGTCATCTTGGGACCCACTCCCAGGTTGGCTAACTTGTATTTTAATCTTTTGTGTGAGACTGTGTCAAATGCCTTGCTAAAGTCTAGGTAGGCCATGTCCACAGCCCCTCCCTGATCTACTACTTTGGTCACCCAGTCAAAGAAATCTATCAGATTCATCTGGCATGACCTTCCCACTGTGAATCCATGCTGCCTAGGGTCCTGTGCCTCTGGCCTCTAGATACTCGACAATTCTTTCCTTCAGAAGTGATTCCATCATTTTCCTATCACTGAGGTTAAACTAACAGGTCCGTGAGTTTCTGCTTCTGCCTTGCTCCCACTTTTGTGAAAGGGAATCACATCTGCCCTCCTCCAGTCCTTGGGTACTACCCCATCCTCCCATGATTTGTTAAAAGGGTAGTCAGTGGTGTCACTAGTTCTACCCTTAGTTCTTTTAAGATTCTGGGATGAATCCCATCAGGCCCCATTGCTTTGTCCACCTTCAGTTTTAAGAGTTCTTTCAGAACCCTTTCTTCTGTAAATGGGCTGGTATCAACTTCTGTATCCAGGGTGTTTCTACTGTTTGTTTTAGGTACCTCCCCCTCTTCATTTGTAAATACTGAGCAAAAATATTTGTTTGGTATCTCTGCCTTTTCACAGTCTCCCTCTGCCCACCCTCCCTCACCTTTATTAAGCCTCACTATCCCTCCCTTGGTCTTCCTTCGCTCCCTGATGTACCTATAAAAGGTTTTATCCCCCTTCTTAACTGAGTTGGCTATCTTTTCCTCAGTTTGGGCCTTTACTGTTCTGACTGCCTTCCCAGCCTTCTTTTGCTTTAACTGATACAGTTCTCTGTCCTGCTCCTTCTGAAATTCCTTGTACTTCCTGAATGCTTTCTTCTTCTCTTGAACCTTCACTGCCACTTCCTTTGAGAACCATAGTGGTTTCTTGCATCGTTTTGTTTTGTTTATTTGCTTTACACAAAGGCTTGTTACCTCTGTGATGGCAGTTTTTATTATTCCCCATTGTTCTTCCACCCCTCCTTCCTGCCCATTTGCTAGTGCATTCCTTAGGCACTCAACCATTTTGGCAAAGTCAGCCCTCCTAAAGTCCAGTACTTTTGCCTTTGTATGGCTTGACTCTATTGCTGTGTTTATTGTGAACCATACTGTTCGATGGTCACTAGTTCCCAGATGGCTACCCACTTCTACATCTGTGATCCTCTCTCCATCTCCATTTGAGAGAACCAGGTCTAAGATTGCTCCCTCTCGAGTGGGCTCCAATACTAATTGTCTAAGGCATGCCCCCTGTAGGGCATCTAGAATAACCCCACTCTTGAAGTGGCTGCTGCAACTGCACTCCAGTTAACATCTGGCATATTCAGATCACCCATCAGCAATATCTCCCCTTTTTCTGCCATTCTAAGTATACTTTCTATCATTTCCTTGTCCATTTCCTCCCCCTGAGAAGGGGGTCTGTATACAACCCCTGTGCAGATTGTGGTGCCATTGCCTGTCTCCAAATTTACCCGCCAATGGATCCGGGCCCCTCACCCTGCCACAGTTAGGGCAGGCAGGGGTAGTAGCCCTTAGGATAGCGCCCCTGGGGCTTACATGTAGTTTGTTCTGGATGAGACAATACTACAGATGAGGAATCAGAGTCTGTGTTTTCTAAATTGTCTTGTAGTAATTCATATTTATTCCCCAAGGGAATGTTTTCTGTTTTGGAAGCCTTAGGTAAGGGTGACCCCTTTGTTCTACTTCCCCCTGTGGTTCTAGTTTTAGGGGTGACAGCTTCTGAGGGGGTTCTCATTCTACCTATTGCCAAATCTTGGGGGGGGCAGGTACTGAATTCCCTGTACCAGAAATTCCTTCTTCTGTCAATGGGGGGGGACCTGGGTCTGGGACTATCTGGGAGGGGGCCTGATTCCACTGGAGTCTCTACCTCTTCCCCAGATATAGCTGAGGTCTGTACAGAAGTCTGGGGTTGTGGATCCAAGGACTGAAGAGAAGGTCCAGGCCTTGCTGAAACCGATTGTTTTTCAATTATTTTTGTTCTTTGTGCCAAGGTAATAATCAATCTGTGTTCTTCTCCATCTGCAAAATTTGGGGAGTTATGAGCTGCCCATGTACATTGTTGAAAGGTATGGCCAGATTCCTCACATAAAACACATTTTGATTCTTTTATACATTGATTCCCAGAATGACCTACTTCTCCACGTACTACACATCTCACTTTATCACAAATGCTGCTCAGATGACTAATTGAACTGCATTTGTAACAAGCCTTTGGCTGTCCTGGGTAAAAAAGCTTTCCTCTATTCCTTCCTAGCATAAAGCTATTTGGCAAATGCTGTATCCCTGTTTCTATGGTCTTAAGCAACACCCTCACCTTCTATCCCCCAATCCATAGAGTCTCTGTATCAAAGATTGCCTCTGGGTCACTTAAAACTGTACATCTCTGTTTTAGCCATACATTTATGTTGTTTAAGCTCACCCCCTCATTTCTAAACAGAATTGTAATGGTTTTCTGTGCAGGCTTACTAAGGGGGATAGTGCTGAAGGGGGCCCACAGTGGAATATTTTTTAATTTATGAAACTTTGTCCAAAATCTCTCCAACCCATTCAACATTTTAAAGCTAGTGATAAAATTTGGTTCATGAGACACATGTATTAAAGTGTGTATTTAGTAAGCAAAAAACTTCATTGAGTCTTTAAACAAAGTTCATCCCACAAAAACACGGTCTGGCATTTCTTCCATTCCCCCAACATACTGTAGCCATACCGCATTGTGCCTCATTGCCTGCTGAGTGGGGACAGAAAAGCAAGAGGCATATGTTCTAACATTTGAAGAATTACTGGGTGCAAAAGACTGTATCACCCGTTGTGCAAGAGACCCAGGGCCCTGGGATTTTAGGTTTTGTGCAGCTGTTACCTTTTCAGAAGTGTTCTCCTCATTAGCTTCATCACAAGGAAGATTCAGAATTGGGTTTTGAGTCATCTGCAATTCTGGAGGTAAAGAAAGATCTGGCTTCTTTGTATTATTATTTTTGTTTACCACATCTTCCATATTTTGGATTTGAATAGGAGTCGACCCTGAGTGCCAAATCCCTGCATCTGGATCCTTTTCCCAGCCTGCCACTCATAAAGCATTGTCCACTGTCCACACTTCACTCAGTTCTACAGACCTATTTGATGGGGTACATCTTAGGCGGTTGGCTTCTCAGTAGTCTCTGCCATTCCGGACATTCCCCCACCGGTGACGTGTATTTTCCTTGCGTGCTACTGCTCCTTTGCTTGACATTTGCTTCAAGGGAGTTTGTAGTGGTACCGCTCCTGTTTTGACTGCATCAAAGATCAAAGCAGTCCCTGTCAGCTGTCTTGAGTCATTGTTTATAACATTCTCTGACACACTGTCAATCTGTTTGCAAGCTAAAAGTTCTCTCCTTTTCTCTAAATAACGTTGTTCCTCCAATGCTAGCTGCATTTCAATCAACTCATTTTCTAGTATATCTGTACTATATTTGGTAACAGTTCTAGATGTTTGCACAACTTTTCCTTTATCCTTTATATAGTCTGTAATCATACCTTGTTTATAATTTCCTAGAATTATAGCTGAAGATGTCTAGACTTCTTTATTCTGTGCCATATGCTCATTTCCAATTCCTTGTTTTTTTCTTATTCTTCTCATGCTCTCACAACTCAGAGACAGGGGAGGAGATCATCTCCCCTGCCTCCAACACTTCCACGTTCTCCATAGCTCCTCCAGGGCAGCCATCTTGGCAGAATGCCAGGATGTAAGGGCCCCCCTACCTGTGAGTAGGGGAATGTTTTATTCAAAAACTCAAAACAAAATATACAGAAATGTATTACTTCATACAAAATCATAAGACAAATAAAACAGAACTAAATATGACATCATACAGTAAAGGCAAACATAAATAAGGCATAATAATACAACCCCCATAGATTCAAAAATAAGAGAGTTATGCTATAACTTCAAAGCTAAGAAATACAAACCAGTGAAAACTCATACAGAAGTGATATAAACCATAGAAAATCAAATAAGTATTTCAGCCATACTTGTGCTAGCAAAACTGTCAAAATAAATATTTCATGGCCAAAAGAAAATCATAAAACTAAAAAGACCCCCCCCCCACTAAGGAAGCACCACGTTTGGTCGACAGTAAATCTGTCAACCAAGCACACAGCGACAGAACAATACCAACACAGGTATTGTACTGCCCAAACCCCAGTGTTTTCTGTGGGGGCTTACTACCCCATGCAGGCTCTTCCCCCACACACCCCAGACTTTAGGATTCTCAACTCCAGGGCACAGTTGGTCCGAGAAGGGGGAAGGACACTGGGGGGAAGTGAAACATGGAAACGGATCATTACAGTGACTGTCGCTGTAGTGGTAATTTTCTGTGTTTCACCGTGAGGTGTCTGGCAAAAGGGCCCTCCCCCCCCCACTAGAAGAGTAGGGAAAGGTCTTATACAAAACTGTAAACAAAATATACAAAAAATCATAACACATTATACAAAATGATAATAAAAAAATCAAAATAAACAGAAAGAAGTAATACCACAGATGGAAACGGCAAACAAAAACAATTCATAGAATATACACCCCCCCCGTCCCATCCCTACTAAAAAAGCAGGGGAATTCCTTACTAAGCCCTGAAGCAACGTATACAAAATAGCAGTCAGAATCATAAAAAAGAAAAATATGAAAACAAAAAATAAACAGTGCATCATACTGCAGAAAGCAACACACATGATGTAATAAAGAGACATAAATCTGTCTAGTAGTAAGCAAAAAGTCACCCTGTGTCCAACCAATTCATATGTTTCCAATAAGTATGAAACTGAGCAGCATGGACTCTATGTTGGTTTTTACGTTTGAGCTGTTGAATAAGGGCCAAAATGTTCCAAAACAATTGTTCAGGGGTCACAAAGTGCTGTCTGAGGGACCAACAGAAAGCAACTGCCATATCTTAAATTTTATGCAAGCCAAAATCACATGCATAATGTCAGCATGATACCTGTCCCAAGCCTGTGGTAAAATGACAAGGAGAAGAATCTCTGCTGTCAGGGACCCAGATTGGGAGTCTGACTACCTGGAAAGAACATAGGCCCAAAACTGACAGATATAAGGACAGGCAAAGAACAAATGGGCAACAGTTTCCACTGGGGCTTGACACAAATTTTGTCATGGACACCCTCTTTCTTGCAACCCTTTATGTTTAAGATTACCTTTAACATTAAGTCTATCATGTGTACCTAACCATAAAACATCCCACATGTAGGTCGGTATCCTCCTAGAAGTTAACATACTGCCAATCTGCCAAAAGTGGTGTGGATGTACGGCAAAGTCTGATAACACCAAAAAGTGTTGTTTCACAGTAGCCCTATATAGTTCTTTCCTAGAAAATCTTTCAATATGTTGTTGGAAAAGCCCCCAGAGTTTCATTTTTGCTAAACAGGATTTAAAATAATCTGGTAAACCTGTTAAAGATTTCTGCTTCGGAATCGGCTCCAAGGGGTGCCAGGAGCTAATCCAGGGAGAGACAGAATCCCAAACCCAAGGGTGCCACACCTTGTCTATTGTCTTGAAAAGGTGACTAATGTTTGCAGAGACAAAAAGGGAAAAGAAAAAAACAATTGGATTCACCATCCGAATACCTCCACAGTTAAAATCCTGATACAAGACACCCCGTTTAATAAGGTTCCATCTGCTGCCCCATATTGTCTGAAAAAATATATTATAAATGCTAGTATCCAATAATGCTGAAGGAGGGAAAACAGCCCCCAGATGGAGAAACAAACTAAGTAAAATGATTTTAACCATGTAAGCCATTTTTTCTTTGACATTCTCTATGCATTCCATTTCCGTACCTTAAACTGTGCAGCTTTGAGTAGTAAATCCCAATTATAGGTGGAGAGGTCCTCCATCCCAAAATTAATTCCTAATATCTTACAATAACTGACATAAGCTGGAATCCTCATAATGGCAATATCATCAATACTGGTTTGACCTATGGAATGATACTTACTTTTAGAAAGATTCACATGTGAACCTGAGCCCTCCTCATATGCCAACAGCAAGGCCTCTGCAGCATAGTATGATGGGAGATCTGCCAAAAAAGGACAGAGATTGTCAGCATAGGTTATTGTTTTCACTTCAGGACATGTGCTATGTAAGGAAAGACCCCTAATATCATCTGAAGCATTAATCTGTGCCAATAAAGGTTCCAGAGTTAAGATATAAAGACGAGAACTCAATGGGCATCCCTGACGAACTCCTCTAGTCACTTTCACGGTGGTCCTAATCATAAATTCACAAAGGGAATTGCTAGAGCTGCAGTGTAACATGTCCGAAGCCAAGATATAAAGGGAAGGGGATACTTCATTTTGGACAAACAGGCCCAGATATAATCATGGGGTACCCTATCAAATGCCTTTTGTCGATCTAAGCGAAAACCAAAACCCAGAAGTTCACCCAAGAACCCTCTGGAAAATATTTCCTATACTAAAATGAGGCCATCCATGATGGTCCTACCAGGGACAGAGCAAAACTGAGTTGGGTGGATAACATCAGCTAAATAAGCAGAAAGACGGGTACTCAAAATGTTTGCTAATAGCTTATAATCACTATTAAGGTTCTGAACTGCAAATCTGGCGACATCCAGCAGACCAGACCTGGGTTTGAATCCCACAGCTTTCACTTGCGTACTGTGTGACCCTGAGCAAGTCACTTAACTTCCCTGTATTCCCAGGTCGCCGCTGTAAAAAAACTTTCAGCTTAGTGTGCTACTCCTGGTTAAACAACTAAATAAAATAAAATAAATAAAAGTAATCAGTCTCCAGTTATGCAGGTCTGTTCTATCACCCTGTTTATAAAGTAAAACAACAAGACCATCATACATACTATGAGGCAACATATTGTCCCGTAAACTGTCAGAAAGAAGTAGAGATAATTCTTCTGCCAGAAAAGGACTAATCAGTTTATAGAACTCTTATGGGAGCCCATCGAGGTCCGGTGCTGTATCCCAGGGAAAATGTGAAATTACTTCCATGACTTCGGTTGGGGAAACAGGATGGAGAAGACCAGGAAAAAAAATATTCAAGCACAGTGTTCAATGTGCAAGAATCTAACCATTTCTTAATCAAGGATTCTGAGAGATGAGGGTCAGCAGAGAACAAGCCCTCTAGAGTTTTATGAGAAATTACTTCTCCTGTAGGAGAGGTAAGTGTCAGAATATCTTTATGGTGATGTGCTGCTTGGCAAAAATCAAAAGGATTTATGTGGGCCTTCGTACCATGCATCCCAAACCATTGTTCCTGTCTCAGGGAGGACATACGGTCATACTGTAATTTAGTCAGGGTAGCTTTCAAAGACCAAAATTCCTGCATATCAATCTCAGAACCATGTTGAAGACATTTATGAAAAACTAGCAGTTTTTGTCTATGCACTGAATATTCCTGTCTCTTATGTTTACCCAGAAGCCTATTAGCAGAAAATATGACTTAAATTCCAATTTTTTATCTTCCCACCAGTCTTGATGATTGTCATAGAGACAAAGTACAGACTTCCTAGCTTCGATAGTGGCCAGGAAACCTTCCTTCACCTCAGGAATGTCTAACAATGACAAATTTAGTTTCCAGTAACCCAAACCCCTGGATGTACCAACATAGTTAGAAATGGTAACACTCAGTAAACCATGATCCGATGGAGCCACCAAGTGCACCGAAGGATTCCTGGTTTGGAGCAAGACAGGCAAAAAACAATAATCAATCCAAGATGATTTTCTACCTTGAAAAAATGTATGGGGGTGCTGGATTATGGGAGGGGAGAAAAACATCCAACAGGCCACATGGGGCCAATAAGGAACTGAGAAAGGCAGTATCTCAATACAATTTGGTGGTACTAAAATGTCTATCCAGAGTAGTGTGATTAATGTTAAAATTCCCGCCAAACAACACATTTTTACTAGTATATAATAATAATATAATAATAATATATGTTATTTGTATGGCACCTTTCAGAAAACCAAGGTGCCTTAACAATAATTAAAATCATGGTACACATACAAACATCTCAGCATAAAACAATGATAATACTAAAAACAACTTTAATCAGCCACCAAAAGCTTGATTCCACAAGTAGGTTTTCAAAGCTTGTTTAAAGCCCTCTACGGTCGAGCACTCACGTAACCGACAGGGTAGAGCATTCCAGACAGTGGGGGCAGCATACATAAATGTTCTTACTCCCGAAGTTTTCAAACACACCCTTGGAATCTCTAGCAACCCCTCATAGGCTGAACAGAGCAATCGCCCAGGGCAGTGGGGGACCAGGAGCTCTTTCAGGTAGTCCGGGCCCAGTCTGTGTAGGGCTTTAAAAGTCAGAAGACTGACTTTGAAGGTGATCCACCACTGAACCAGCAGCCAGTGCAGTCCGCGCAGCACACATGTAATATGACAGGACCGAGAAGATCCTGTCAAAAGCCACGCAGCAGCATTCTGCACTAGCTGCAAGTGACAGATTTCCACCCCAGGAAGCCCTAGGTACAGGGAGTTGCAATAGTCCAAATGCAAAGTTACAAAGGCATGAATCAGAGTAGGAAGGTCGCTGGATGGAACTACATGCTTAATTCTGGAGATATTCCTCAGATGGTAAAATGAGGATTCAACAACAGCAGACACCTGAGAATGCAGGGTCAGCCTCTCATAGAAAACTACCCCCAAGTTCTGCACCCATTCAGAGGCCAAGAGAGGCGCACCCCTAAGGTAAAGACCAGAGGATGACCCCTCCCACTCAATTCCCCTGTCTGGTGACCCGAATCAACAACCAATACCTCGGTCTTATCAGAGTTCAACTTTATCCAGCTGGCATCCATCCACTCCCGGATTTCAGCGAGACAGCTACTATGGATCGAGACAGCTCCATCCTGGTCAGGTTGCAAAAGAGAGGTAGAGCTGGGTAACATCTGCATAACAGTGAAACTTCAGCCCATACCTTCTTACACTGTCTCTGAGGGGCAGCATATACACTGCAAACAACATGGGGGACAGAACTGAGCCCTGAGGAACCCCACATAACAGAAAGACTGGGTCCGAGGAAAAAACCCGGACACCACCCTCTGAGATCTTCCTGTGAGGAAAGATGTAAACCACTCGAGGACTGTACCTGATAGTCCACAAATGAGCCTCAGGCAATCAAGCAGGACCCCATGGTCCACAGTGTCAAAAGCTGATGAGAAATCCAGGAGGACCAAGATAGAACGGCTCCTCCCATCTCTAGCCATCAGAAGATCATTGAGCACCCAAACCAGCACTGTCTTAGTACTATGCTTCTTTTGGAATCAGGACTGGAGGGATTCCTAGTTGTAATGGATGGTCAAGTGGTCCTCCAACTGCATAGCCACTACTTTCTCAATCACTTTCCCTATAAAGGGAAGGTTAGAGATTGGTCTGTAGTTTGCAAGGCTGTCTGGGTCCAAAGAAGCTTTCTTCAAGAGCAGTGTCACCACTGCCTCTTTCAGTAAGCTTGGAAACTCACCTGTCTCCAAGGAGCACCAGACTATCTGAGCTAGGACCGGCCTGATAACATCAATGCAACCCAAAATTAGGGAAGTAGGTCCCGGATCCAAACTACAGCATGTAGGGTGCACACTCTGGATGGTCCGCATGACATCCATGAAAACCGGTAAGACAAAGGTACTCCAAGAAGGCCAGAAATAGGCAATCCCACATTGATCCACAACAGCACCCATAGGGCGTGCTGATCAGCAAGCCGATCTGATGTCAGCCACCCTATTTGCAAAGAATCAAGCAAGTTCATTGCACTCCTCTTGCAGAAAAGCTTTCCGAACTTGTAGACAGGCTGGGCTGCACAGTCTGTCCACAGTTCGGGAACAGCTGAGCTGGTCAATTTTGAGCAACTGCAATCTATCAGGACAGAAATTCTGCTTTCTTATGAGAGATTGCAGATTGGTAGATTTGATAATGGTCCATCAATCTAAGGTGGTCGGCCTCAAGAGCAGATTTCTACCATCAATGCTCTAACCTTTGTCCTAATCGCTGCAACTCCCTCAAAGTCCCATTAAACCAAGGGGCTCGAGGATAAAGGAAGGGAGGATGCACATGGACCAGAGCAATGACATCCAGGGCCACCACAATGGTCAAATTATAAGCCACCACAAGGGCCTCTGGGTCCCTGTTTGCCTCTGAGAGGGGCGAGAGATCAAGCACCGCCATTAGGCCTTGGGAGTTTATATCTCGCAAATGGTGGTACCACATCATCTCCACAGGGATAGGCCTACCTAGGGGGGAGCTGAAGCTGAACCCCACAATGTAGTGATCAGACCATCCAACTGGTTCTACCCCCAAGTTAGAGGCCTCAGTCCCCAGAAGGAATACTAAGTCAAGAGAGTGACCATGATTATGAGTGGCAGTGGTAACAACCTGTGTAAGGCCCAGAGATGTCATCAACTGGAGGAAGTGTTGACCGAATTACAAGAGTTTGTCATCGACCCAAGCTTTGAAATTGCCCTGGACCATCAGCCTGCATAACTCAAATGCCATGTCGTCGATAAAGTCTGCAACTTCCTGGAGGAATCGCTTCTCATCTCCTAGTGGATGGTAGATAAGAACAATCCTACAGCCTACACCAGCACCACGGTACACTCAAATGACTCAGTATCCCCCACTGGTACATTCATGAGGGTAAGTTCAGTCTTGAAACAGACAGCTACCCCCCCCAGAACCAATCTCGGTCGGTGTATCACCGAGTACCCGGCCAGAGTTGCAGCCTCCAAAATGGGGTCAGAGTTCTCGTCTAGCCAGGTCTCAGTGATGCAAGCCAGGTCCACCAATTCAACAAGAGCTGCAATAATTGTAGTCTTGTTCTTAATAGACCTAACATTGCACAACACAGCCTGGGTTGGATGAGCTTCTCAGGCCTCCCGGACGACCTGCTTAACATCATTTGCAGTGCCCTTGGGTATGGAAACCAGGCACGGCAAGCCAAGTTTTGGGTTCCACTTCACCCCAGGGCATCTCCTGGACCTCACTACCCCAATGCGGTGGCTCGCCTCATTCATCCTCTGCTGTTCACACCCCCAGGCCCTCCTCCAACCCCTCTGAGCAATAACCAGGGCCCTACAGTGCAGGTATGTTGTAAACTGATGTGGAGGGAGGGGAGAACGGACAGAGAACATGGAGAGCGCGAAGAGCGGAGGATGAATAGGCACGATTCCAACACATTTTGGTGATCTAAACAAAACTTTCCATACTATTCAACTGAATTTCAATACCAAAAGAAAAAGTATAAAATAATAAATATCTTTAAGTTCACTCCCCAAAATAATAAAACACAAAACTCAACTCTTAGCAACACATACCTACAATCTAATACAAACAAAATAATTCCAAATAAATAGAAAAAATGAATATGGATGGATAACCCTCAACAGGGAAATCCTAGCTGACTTAGTTTGGGGAGCATATATACTATAAGACAGAAATCAACATTAAATAATGTAACATCCCAAAGATAAGCTCGGCCTGAAAAAATATCAACCATATGTGTGACTAAAATGTGAGGAGTAGTGAAGCAAATCCCTAAAGCACAACATCTATCTTCACCTCCTGACCAATAGCTAGGACCCCA
Source organism: Neoceratodus forsteri (assembly GCA_016271365.2). NCBI lineage: Eukaryota > Metazoa > Chordata > Ceratodontiformes > Ceratodontidae > Neoceratodus > Neoceratodus forsteri. The sequence goes on along the minus strand of CM028133.1, from coordinate 740,331,270 downwards.
AATCCAGGCATCGGAAGCAGTTTGAAAATCAGTTTGTGTATAATCTGGTGTCCTGGAAGAACACAATATCAAATTTGAGAAAGGAAAAAAGCTTCTCTTCATCCGGCCACCCCCACTATCTCGACCCGCAACTCGGAGAAAGCACCCCTGGTTGTGCCCAGGGTAAAAACCTCCGTTGCCCAGAGATCTTTCCACTCCAGGGCCTCCACATGGTTTAATGCACTCCCAAACACCTTCACTAGTGCACCCAAGATCGCCCACTTCAAAACCACTCTTTGCAACCACCTCTTCAATATCCGCTCCTGTAACTGCAACTAACATTTCACTGTCTCACCATCTCTGATTCTAATTCTCTGACAAAGTCCATTATGGATTGCAACCTACGTCAAGAATTACCAAACCCATGAATAGGACTGACTGCTCTGTTTAGATGCTTTCTCAAGCTAATAATGTCTCTCTGCTGTGATGATGTAAATATCATCATCTAAATATTGTAAATAAAGTCTGTACTTACTGTAAATACTGTAAATAATGCCTGTGACAAATCTCTGTTGCACATGCTCTATGTAACTGTTGTTATACCCTGTCTGTATTATCTTCTGTCTTACATGTGACAAGGCACCTTTGGAAATGAGCCTCTGGCTCAAAAGGTTGTAAACCGATATATCAAATAAATAAATTAAAAGTAGCTAACATCCTGACCTCAGATCTAATACTGTTGGTGTTAAGATTGCCTATGTGTAACTCATAGCCCGGTTGTACGGCAGCAAAAGCAGTAGTTTAGGTACCAGAGGTAGGTTTCCTCGAACTTTTTCTGGTACCAACACGGGGCCCTAAACTACATTTCTTTTTACCTTTACTAGGTGAAACAGCCTGAGAGTCAGAATCAGAAACAATCTCCATTTGGGAAGAGGCTAGAGAGGCAAAATCAGAGTATGGGTCCTCCCCTTCCAGTGTCAGAAGGCAAAACCGAGTACCTGTTTTCAGACAGCGGCAGCCCCATAAGGGAAGAAGGATAAGGAGTTTGAGACAGTGGATGGTGCAGTGTTATCACCCCATGGGGTTCTAAGGGAACAACATGGACTGGAGGTGGGGGAGGGAGCATAGCGTCCCCACTATCTTGAGGTAAAGAGACTTCCTCAGTGCAAATCGTGGGAGATATAATAGGAGCTACCTCTGGTAATACTGGGACCTCTGACCCAGATTCTGGGGCTTGAGAGGGGGATTTTGCTCTGGATGTAGGACAGGGTTGGTGTGGAGACTGTCTCCTTTGGGGTTGTGGGTCAAAAGGAAAATGGTGCCTCATATTGTCAGTAGCCAGTCTAGTAGCCTTATGAACAAAAAAATCATGGACACCATTATCTGCATCCTCAGTATTATGAGCTGCCCATGGGCAGGACATAAAATCATGACCCCCCTCCACACACAGATTGCAGTTAGGTGTACTGACACAATGTACAGAAGAATTACCCATTTCCCCACAAAAGGTACACTGAATAATTTGACAATTGGTACTAAGATGCCATTCCGACCCACATTTAAAGCAATGTTTGATTTGGCACAGGTAAAAAATGAAACCCTTATCCCGACCAATATAAAAACAGTTTGGAAGGTGTTCTAACCCTTCATCAGTTTGAAAGAGCTTAATCTATGTCTTCCACTCCCCATTCCAAAAACCTTCAGAATACAGAATGGGGTCTGGAGTACCCTGTACATCACAGTGCTTTTCTAACCAATATAAAATATCAGAAATGTTGACACCTTCATTACGAAACAAGACAGTAATCACCCGAAAAGGCTGTTTAGTCAATGGAATCACCTGAAAAGGCATCCATAATGGGTTTGTTTTAACAGTCATATGTTTAACCCAAAACCTTTCCAAAATGTCTGGTGTCCGAAAACTATTGTCAAATGCCTGCTCCCTGGGAGCATGAATCAGGGCATATACCTCAGATGGCATAAAACCCAGAGATTGTTTAAGTAAAATGCACCACACAAAAAAACTATCTGGGAACTGTTCCATACCCCCCACAGGTATCTCAATCTGGTGGAATTTCTACATTTGGCTAGGTCCACAGGTTTGGGGAACAAATCTGCAAAAAATGGGCATGGAGTAGCATCAGGCTCATGCAGTTCAGGAGCTCCTGTCTAGGTAGAGATATCAGGGAGTGGGGGAACAACAGGGTCAGACATGGCAGGTATAGTAGCAGAAACAACTGTGGGCAGAGATGGCTGTGGGGAAAAAGAAATGCTACCTGAGACAGACTCCCTCCAAGGTTGGTCCTCCTCTGCGATAACTGAAATTGGGCCATCTCCCAAGGGTATCACAGGAGAAGCAGCCTGTGCATCTTGATCAGAAACTGGAGATTCCAAATTAGGAGCCAAAGGACTAGTAAGATCAACCTCCCTCTTCGCTCCAGGAGCTGGACGGCAGTTGCTGCCAACCAGCCTCACGTAGAGCCCAATCCGGGGACCATCCAGGGCCTCCAGAAACAGTGTGCAGATCTGAAGGTGTCCATCCATCTACATCCTGTGACTGAGTTCTGGTTCCAAAAAGAAAAACTTTGACAGAATTTGGTGGAGTAGTATCCAAACTTCAGTTCCTCTTCTTCTCCTCCTCAAGATGGCATTGCTCCTCAGACAGTTCCAATTTCGAAAGGAAAAGCTTCTGTTTTAAGTAAGACTTTTTTTCAGTGAGACTCTGGGTACAGCACAATGAAGAAATAAAGAGAACTTCTGTTGGCAATGATGAAATAGCCTTAGCGGCATGCGATAGTTCCACTCCAAGATTCTCTGAAGCCTCAGTAGGTGGAGACGCCATATGCTGGCCACAAGCGCTGTGCATTCCAGCCACCTCCGAGATACCATTCACTGCATGATCTCCTCCGTCCAGCACCAGAGTCACACTGGGCTCCTCCATGCTCAGCAGACAGACGAACAGTGCCCCCTGCCTACAGAGTAGGGGAAAGTTTATTGAACAAAAATCGAAATACATCTAAGCAAATTAGTGCAAAACACAATCATTATATACATCCTTTTTTTTGGTTTAAATTAAAGAAAAACAATGTGTAACAGAAATCAACATTAAGTCTTTTGTATAGAACCAGGTCTCAAGTTTACATTACTTCATGTAACTGGAATATCTGAATCTGTTACCTAGGGAAGACCTGTCCATAATTCTAAAAGTTCAGTAGTGGGTAACTTTTTATACTCTGATGCATATACTGTAAATAAACCTTGTTTAATTTTATTAGCAAGCTCTATATATGTACTGTACTATCTTTCTGCTGTAATACATACAAACATCAGGCCATCCAGATGTTCCACTTTATAATAGTAAAAATCAGGTGTAGAGTGCCTATATTCCATTTCTTTCAAGGAGGAGACACTTCTCCATACATTAGATTTACATATGAGATAGTAGCATACAAAGGTTCTTGCCATAGTTTTGCTATGTATGTCCAAAACCCTGTAATGTATGAACAGTCAAAAAACAAATGCTCAATGGTTTCTAGTATATTAACATACTGAAATCTGCTGCAAATCTAGTCTTGAAGCTGTTTGTGTTTATGATTGTTTTTGTATTTATTCTCTCATGGCAAGACAACCAGTGAAAGTCCCACATATGTGCTGGTATTCTGGGGGACTGTAACAAGGTTCAGAGAGATGGCAAATAGGGACTGGGGCACTTCTCAAAAGATTCTGAAACATGACACAAATTATCTAAAAGGGCTTTATGCAACATTTTATGTGTCTGAACAGAAATCAGCATGTTGGGGTGTAATGTGCCATTGCTTCAGTCTTAAAAAACGTTCTTTCAGGTAAGAAGGAGTTGCAGCAGAGGCTCTAATATACTGCAATGCATTCTCCTCCCACTGTTGAAACCAAACTTCACTATTTTCAAAAAAACAATGTTCCCAACCTCTTTGTGTGCTGACAAGAATGGGTTTTAAATCTGACATGAAGAAGATACTATTGAAAAAAGGATGGGTTTTATCATGTCCAATCCCCCCATTTTGATTGACAGGTATGTTATATTCCTTTTAATGGGATCGAGGCAGCTGCCCCAGACTCCTTGAAAAAAAAGGCTCAACACTGTTGTTTACAAATGCTTGGGTATTGAAAATACATAGCTCAGGTACAGGAAAACTGGAAATAAAAAGTTTTAATTAAGAATACCCTTTTCTTTTTACCTATTGTCCCCCTGTTCCATTTGGCTACCTTTATTTTTCCAATTTCTAGTTTCTCCTCCCAGTTTAAACTTCCAGTATCCCTGGGACCAAACTTTATGCTTAGTATATGAATTGGGTCCTCTGTGAGCTGGATAGGGCCTATACTACTACTTACTGTGTTAGGGTTTCCTAAAGCGAACCCTATGCATTTCTCCCAGAGTTATAGCTGCACCTGATAGGCAGCCAAATGTGTTGCATTGTTCCATAGCCTCCTCAACTGATGATTGGTCTGCTACCATAAGACATAAGTCACCTCCATAAGCTATCAATTTTGGGGATGTCAAACCAGGGGGAAATACATATTGGTCTAATGGTCTGTGCCTCATTTAATTTCCACAGTAACGGATCTAAAAACAAAACATATAGTAGAGGGCTCATGGGACACTCCTGTCTTACTCCTCTCTGAATTGGTATCAAAGGCCCCAACCAGCCATTAACTACAGGGACTACTGTAGCTGTCCTGCAAAGTGATTTAAGCCACCCTATCATTTTAGGGGTACCCCATAGTGTTGTTGTACCGTCCATAGAAACTTGTGACTAATGGAGTCAAAAGCCTTTTATTTGATCGAGAGAAATTATGTGGCCTGGAACTTTCCTGGAAGAGCACTGTGTTATAATTTCTCGAATCAAAATGAGCTGGTCCTGAATTCTCCTATTTGGGACTGAACAAGTTTGGTGAGATGTAATAACTATTTCTGCTACTGAAAGTAGACATTTAGTTAATATTTTAGTTGGTAGTTTACAATCAGTATTCAGCATGCATACGGGCCTCCAGTTATTTGAATTAGCTTTGTCATCATTTTTTGTGTAGGAATATTAATGTCCCTTTATTACACTGTAGTGAGATATTCCCAGAATCTAACATTTCATTATAAACTGTGACTAGTTCTGGCCCCTAAGTGCTCACCCAGTATCTTAAATAATTCACTGGGTAGGCCAACAGGTCCAGGTGTAGTAAGGTTCTTTAATTGATGTATACAGCCTATCAATTCTTCCTGAGAAATAGGTTGTGTGACTTTAGTCAGTGTCAGAGGCGGGGGAAGGGGGTGCTGGTAAGAAAATATCTTTAAGATAATTTGAAATACTACTAACATCTGATTCAATCAAAAAAAAGAGGGAGGTAGCATAGTCCACAATTATTCTCATTATTCGTTCTCTGGAGGTATGCTGTATACCAGCAGAGTCCTTTAGGCTAGGCATATTTTTTCTCTCTATCCTATCAGAGTTATGTTCAAAGGGGCAAAGCTCTTGTGCAGTGCCTTGTGTTTCAAATTGTTGTTGGTGATATAGCTTCTGTACTTTTTGCTTAAGAAAGAATAGCATTTCTTTTTGTACTAGTGTGATTTGTTTACCCAAATTTTGCCCTGTAGATTTCAAAGTTGTAAAAAGGTTTTGTAAGTGGGCTCTTTGAGATATTGTAAATATGCAGTATTACTGTTGTTTTTACTATAATACTTTGAAAAATTCCTTAAATCCAGCTTGGTGTCTTCCCAACATACTGTGGGAGAGTCATAACAAATCAGAACTGATTTTTTAGCCAATAAAAACTGAATTAGCTGATTTTTAAAAGCTAGCTCAGAAAGAACGGTAGTAGTATTAAACTTCCATAGACCTGGGCCTTTAGCATGAGATGGATTTGTGATCAAGGAAACAGAGACCACTCTGCGATCCGAAAAAGGCGCAAGAAGCACTTTTGCAGAAAAAATAGGTAAAGTTTGTGATGTAAATATAAAATCAATCCTAGTGGTTAATGCATCCTTCTGAAAGGTAGGGGTATGCTGTTTTGTTATTTCTAAGTAAGCATCCTGCAGATGAGCAGTATGAAGCAGAGCTCCTAATGCTTTGGAGTCACAGTATATTTTTTTTGTTTTGGCCTGATGATTTTTATCCTGCAGACTGAGCCCACAGTTAAAGTCACCTGCAAAATGGTGTATTGTGAAGTGTGTAAATATGGTTTTATGTGTGATAACATTTTTATTCTATATGATTTGGTTTGTGGAGCATATTGATTAATAAGTCGAAAAGGTGTGCGCTGTACTATCACATCTAACATAAGCAAGGCCACTGTTTTTCGTTTTTACACCTGCATTCATTAAGACAGTCTGCATTCTGATGCTCCATTTCGCCACACAGGTTACATTTTATTTTATCACAGGCACTGCTCAGATGTGAGGGATCTCCACATCTGTAGCAGGACTTTGGCTGGACAGGATAGAAAAGTACACCTCTATCTCTTCCAATAAAAAAATGAATTGGATAAATATGTATCCCCAGTGTCTGCAGATTTCAATAAGACCTTAATTTTCCATCCCTCTGTCAATATGTTTTCGGTACTTAGAATAGCCTCTGGGTCCCCTAATACTGTGCAGTGTAATTTCAACCAGTACAAAACATCAGAAATATCAAAGAACCTCTGTGTGCTAACACTGAGACAAGGGTTACCCCAAAGGGCATTTGGCTGGGGAGCCAAGTTTCAAGAAAATACAAAATCACACATGGTCTCACAATGCAAAGCATCATGGGCTGCATATGCAAATCACCATAAAATGTTATGCTGGTCCAACTTTAAGCAAAATTACATGGTGCCAAAAGGCCTCTCACACAGTTTGCAAAGGGTGCTAACAGAAGACATAGCCACATGTTTCGTCCTACCAGGACTCATCAGTATGCCTCATCTGCTTGACACCCCAGTGGACTGGACCAGCTACCCTAAGACAGTGTGTCTTGGATATGTTGTGGTGAACTGATTAAAATAAAAAACTATTTAAAAGACAAAGAACCTCTGTGTGCAAACACTGAGACAAGGGTTACCCCAAAGGGCATTTAGCTGGGAAGCCAAGTTTCAAGAAAATACAAAATTACACATGCTCTCACAATGCAACGTGTCATGGGTTGCATATGCAAATCACCACAGAATGTTATGCTGGTCCAACTTTAAGCAAAATTGCATGGTGCCAAAAGGCCTCTCACACAGTTTGCAAAGGGTGCTAACAGAAGACATAGACATGTGTTTCGTCCTACCAGGACTCATCAGTATGCCTCATCTGCTTGACACCCCAGTGGACTGGACCAGCTACCCTAAGACAGTGTGTCTTGGATATGTTGTGGTGAACCCATTAAAATAAAAAACTATTTAAAAGACAAAGAACCTCTGTGTGCAAACACTGAGACAACATATCCAAGACACACTGTCTTAGGGTAGCTGGTCCAGTCCACTGGGGTGTCAAGCAGACAAGGCATACTGATGAGTCCTGGTAGGACGAAACACGTGTCTATGTCTTCTGTTAGCACCCTTTGCAAACTGTGTGAGAGGCCTTTCGGCACCATGCAATTTTGCTTAAAGTTGGACCAGCATAACATTTTATGGTGACTTGCATATGCAGCCCATGATGCTTTGCATTGTGAGAGCATGTGTGATTTTGTATTTTCTTGAAACTTGGCTTCCCAGCAAAATGCCCTTTGGGGTAACCCTTGTCTCAGTGTTTGCACACAGAGGTTCTTTGTCTTTTAAATAGTTTTTTTATTTTAATGGGTTCACCACAACATATCCAAGACACACTGTCTTAGGGTAGGTGGTCCAGTCCACTGGGGTGTCAAGCAGACGAGGCATACTGATGAGTCCTGGTAGGATGAAACACGTGTTTATGTCTTCTGTTAGCACCCTTTGCAACCTGTGTGAGAGGCCTTTCGGCACCATGCAATTTTGCTTAAAGTTGGACCAGCATAACATTCTGTGGAGATTTGCATATGCAGCCCATGATGCTTTGCATTATCAGAAATATCTACCCCCTCATTCCTAAACAGAATGGTAACAGTGTTATACGCAGGCTTTGTTAATGGTATGGCTAAAAAAGGAGTCCACAATGCAGTTTTTTTTAAGACATGAGACTTGGCCCCAAAACGTTCTAAGTCTTCAGTAGTTTTGAAGATAATGTCAAAATCAGTCTCTCCAGAAATGTGCATTAAGTCATAAATCCATGTGGAAAAAATGTCATGGAGTCCTTCAGCAGACTGCATGTCACAAACAGTGAATCTGGGGGTTCAGGCATACCCCCTACATATGATAACATCACTGCGTTTTGTCTCTGTGCCGGTAATACTGGTAGATGAAATAGTGAAGAAATGTTTTTCTCTGTCTTCTAGGCCTGTTATTTAGATGAGCTGAAGTCTGTAGTGGTGTTTCTGTATTCACCATACCCTGTGCATTTTGAACATTTGCCTGAAATTGCAAAACCGGGTGCTGTGTTAAAGCCAAGTCTGTAGGTAGGGCTAGAGAATCTGCTGACATAAGCTCTGCAGTCACAGCAGTGGTAGTGGTTTTACTATTAGTTCTTGCTAGTTTAGGAAAGTCATTTATGTCTGGCATCTGAATCAGGGAACAGCCTGATGTCCAGAGGTCAAAACCTGGACCCCTTTCAGCCCACCCCCCAGCCGGCATCAGGGTGCACGTTGGGGTCATCGGTCCTAACTCTCACCCCATTCTTTTATTCCTCAGCTTATTTACACATGTGATGGGGTGAGAGTTACAGAGACCCGATATAACACCCGATGCTGGTTGGGGGAGCTGGAGAGTTCAAGGGGGCTTTCAACCCTAAAAGTGAATTTCCTCACTTTTGTCACTGTGGTACAACCCTAACTGATGCATTAAACAAAGTTTTTTTGCCTCTGAGATATATATATATATATACATATATATATACACACACACATATATATCTGTTTCAACTTCTCAATTAAATATCACTCAGAGCAAATGACCAGAATGTGGAGTGCCTACCTATGTTAAAGAATAACTTGTCTTTAAACAGTAGCCCCTATATATATATATATATATTATAGTGGCACTATTGCGCCACTATAGTTAGGATTTAATGGTCAGTTACATACTAAAGTCAAAAGTTTGGGTGTTAACAACTTTGGACCCGTTCAACAGATTTGCCTGAAATTTGGTACATGCGGTGGTGCATGGTAGAGCTCTTGATCTGTTAAATTGCGTTTCAGTCAGAGTGATGGTCTTTGTGTACGAAAGCACTGAAAAATGCAAAATTATCAATTTTTGGAGGCACCTTTTGGGATTCTGAATGTGGTCCTGCACAGCCATTGTGTGGCATGCTGCTCTGTGAGATGGCTTGTTTGAAAGAGCTTTTGTGGCCGAATATGCCGCTTTTCATTTGGTGAAAAAAATATTAAGGCATTCAAAAGTTATGGCACTTTTAAGTTCCCATTATAAGTCAATGGGAAAATTTATATGTGAACAAAGAATGGTGTTCTGGCCATCTGGTGCTGCCTGGCTGTCAAAGAATTTGCAGCCTTGCAGTTCAAGAATGTTTGTCCCTGAGGATTTTCAAAATTATTTGATCGCAAGGTCTGCCATTTTGTTTTTAGTTTTCCGATTGGAAAAACACAAATATCTCGGCTCAGGGGTCACTTCGGAAGTAAAACTTGGATGGGTTTTACTCAGGGAGCTCTGATCTCTTAAGCCATGCCTTTGGTTTCATCCAAATTGGTCAGAAAATAGAGTTATAAGCTTTTAAAATCTTAATTCGTGGCTCACTAACAATCTTTGATCGCGAGCCTGCAAATTCTTTGATCGTGAGATTCTTTGATAGCGATCTTGCATTACGACCTAAAAACACAAATATCTTGGCTCAGGGGTGGGTTAGGGACACAGATGAGAGTGAGTTTTGCTCAGGAGGGTCAGTTCTATCGAGGCATGCAGTTTGGTTCCCTTCAAATCGGTGAAAAATTCGCATTTCACCATTTTTAATTCTTTGTTCGTGAGCCTGCAAATTCTTTGATTGCAAGCCTGCAAATTCTTTGATCGTGAGATTCTTTGATTGTGATTGTGCATCGTGAGCAAGGGACGAGATAGGCCAATTTATAAATAAATTTTCTCAGCCCAGGAGTGTCCTAGGAAGTCAAATGAGAGTGGAATTTACTCAGGGGGCTTCGTTCTGTTGAACCATGGTGGTGGTTTACCACAATTCCTTACATTTTTTGATTTATAACATTTTTAATTCTTTGTTTGTGAGCCTGCAAATTCTTTGATCGCAAGCCTGCAAATTCTTTGATTGTGAGATTCTTTGATCACCATCTTTGATCGCAAGGGCAGGACAAGATGAGCAGATTTTTTATAATGGAATAGATAGGGACATTTTACCAATCTTTAACATTGAATATCTCAGAAACAGTTTGGTGTTTTTACTTGAAATTTGAAAGGGCGTTTACAGCATGTCCTGCAGATGTGAATTACGGTGTTTACGTGTCAGAGAAATTTTTTTGTTGCCGAGATATTGCATGATGCACTTTATGTGTTGTGGACAGTGTTTTGCTTGTGGTGGTGGCTTGAAATTGATAGGATACCTAGCCTTAGTGTCATGGATGTAGTTTTCAGTCATTGTGTGTATTAAATGTCAACAGGTGTGGAACTGTGCCAGTCTGACTAATGAAAATCTCATACGTTAAAATGTTATATCTCGGACATAGTTTGGTCTTTTCACTTGAAATATGGAGGGTGTTGATGGCAAGTCATGTGGATGTAAATTACAGTGTTTCTGTGTCAGAAAGTTTTTTTTGGGTGGAGATGGCGTGGTGCAGTTTACGTTCTGCGGACAGCATTTTGCTTGTGGTGGTGGCTTGAAATTGATAGGATACCTAGCCTTAGTGTCATGGATGTAGTTTTCAGTTGTGTGTGTTAAATGTCCACAGGTGCGGAACTGTTTCACTCTGACTAAAGAAAATTTCAAATTTTGACATGTCATATCTTGGACATGGTTTGGTCTTTTGCTAGAAATATGGAGGGTGTTAACAGCATGTTCTGTAGATGTTAATAGATGTGTTTATGTGTCAGACAATATATTTTTGCAGAGATATTGTGTGGTGCAGTTTACATTTTGTGGAGAGTGTTTTCTATTGTTCTACTAGATTAACATTTCTTTGGTAGCTGGTCTTGCTGTTGTGAATGTACTTTTCAATCATTGTGTGTGTGATGTGGCCTGACACTTACAAGTTGGTGGGAGCATGGGGCCCAAAAGGACCGGTGCTCCCACCAACTTGCGCAACTTTCTACTTTTCTATTCTTTCTTAAAAAGTAAGGAAATTCTATGCAAAAAACTTTGTAAATGCATCAGTTAGGGTTCTTCTACAGTGACAAAAGTGAGAAATTTGATTTTAGGGTTCCCATCCATACCCCCCTGCCCCACCAACAGGCATTGAGGTGTCGTTGGGGTCATCGGCCTAACTCTCACCCATTCTCTACACTGCACCACCTCAGCTTGTTTACACAAGGGATGGGGTGAGAGTTAGGCGATGACCCTAGCGCACACCCGATGCCTGTTGGTGGGCGGGATGGGAGTGGGGTGCAAGGGATGGAGAAAAATTTAATTTCCTCTCTTTTTTGCTGTAGAAGAATCCTAACTGATGCATTAATGAAGTTTTTTGCATAGAATATATATACACACACACACACACACACATATACAATGTCATTGAATGAGGCTATCATGTAATGTCAATTATTCAATAGTTTGTGTGTGTAGAAATAGCTCTCACATTATGAAGAACATCAATAAACCTATGGTGAGCAAGGTTACATATGAGTGTAAAAATCATAGTGCTATGCAACCTTCATAGCAGTTTAGACATATGGCTCCAGTCTGAACCCCAGAAAGACAGATGTAGACCTCCCCGGTGGTCTGATGTACAGCTCCAGCTCCATTTCCCATATATTTACTTGTATGTCTCCTCGGTGGTCCCTAAGCAGAGTCAGCCTGATCTCTGGATCATTAATAGTATGTGTCCCTTGTGGTCCATTAATCAGCTACAGCCCCGATTCCCCATATAAATCATCCCCAATACCTGGTGGTTAAGTGGCCCCCACCCAGCAGTGCTGACCATCCTGCTCCCCCCATCCTGGAATGGAGCCAGCGACAGGCTCAGCTTACCACTCACTTCCATGTCTAGCCGCAGACTGAGTTATGAGCGAGCACGTACTGTATAAGTATGCTATCATTCATAACTCAGTTGGCGGCTGGCTGTGGAGGTGAATGGTGGGCTGAGCCAGTTGCTGGCTCCATTCCGGGATGGGAGTAGCGAGGTGGTTGGCACTGCTGGGTTGGGGGTGGGGTGGCTAATAGACTATCAGGGATATTACTGCATTATTAACAAAGGGTGTCAGGGACCTGATAGGTGGGTGGGGGCCACTAAACTATCAGGGAATTTAATAAATTATTAGCAACAGATGTTGGGGATTGTGATGGGGGTCACTAGACTACCAGAGAATTTAATTAATTATTAGCAACAGGTGTCGGGGATCGTGATGGGGTGGGGGGGCCACTAGACTACCAGGAATTTAATGAATTATTAGCAATGGGTGTTGGGGATCATGATGGGGGTACTACACTAACAGGGAAATTACTGAATTATTAACAAGGAGTTTCAGGGATTGTGATGGAGGGGTCATGGTGTACTGTGTGCATGCGGTGGGGACCTGGAGATCAGCTCCGCCATTTGCTCCACATTACCGCATGCTTTTTGCTGGCGGTATTGTGTGCTGCACTATAAGTAATGCAAATTCCTATAGTGCAGCACTGGTCTTTTGAATATGCAGGTGCACTGGCATTCATAGCCCCTCCTCTCCCTACCTCAGATACTTACGTTAACTTTTAGCATTGGCGCTATCACATAGCACTGGTGGTAATTGTGCTTCTCAATATTGCAGCCTGGCACAAATTCATCACTATTCCAGTGCTATGGGTTTGCGCTAGGTGCAAAGCTTTGAATATCTGGCCCTGGGGTTAAAACAGGACACAGTAGTCTTAACTGAGCTTTGCTTTTATCAATTTAGGCTCTGACAGACATAGAGACAGCATCCCGTCCCCCCATACACATACACAGGAGATTGGCTATGGAAGTATGCTTTAAAGCTGTGTGGATCTAATGCTTAAAGCAGACAGTTCCTGATTTATGGCCACCAGCCGCCTACTGCACTGTGATAGTCATATTACACATCCCTTGGGGAGACAGTTGCAGAAATCATCTGGTTTTATAGATTCAAAAGACTGCTTTCATTCTGATCCTGACTAAAACATAAACATACCATATCATTTACTTTAGCATTGAAAGTGACAATACTCTGATCATCTATTATATGGGTTGGCAGTATAGCCTAGAGGTTAGAAGAATGAGGTGTGAACAAGCTTGGTACATCCAGCAGACCAGACCTGAGTTTGATTCTCACAACCTCCACTTGCATACTGTGTGACTCTGAGCAAGTCACTTAACCACTCGGTGCTCCCAGGTCACCCCTGAAAACAGACACTTGTGCCTAGTGGGCCTAACCCGGTTACCAAAGACTAAAATAAAAAAAAAATAAAAAAAACATGTTTTCAGTGGTAGTACCCAATATAAAATAAGACTGTTGTTTTTGACTTCATGTCTAAATCTTATGCTGAGAGCTTCTATGCAACTCTTCATGATCCCATAAAATAAATTTCATCTTTTTGTACAAGGAAGAATAAGTACAGCTACAAACAAGTTTCTACTAGTGAGATGATTCACTCATTATACATAATGTATGATTCTTACAAATTCCACATTTATACCCACAAGACCAGATCATGCACCCCCCTCAAGTATGACTCAAAAGCCCAGTTTCCAGGCTTCCTATGGACTTCACAGGTATCCCCAACAAGTGTCTTCTCGGAAGGCTCCCCCACCCACAGCAGGGTCATCATTAACTTGTATGGCACCTCACTGAACTGACTGGCAAGTGGTACATCAATGTGAGGCCATGCACAAGCATGGTGAGCATGTTACAATATGGAGAACAACTGTATTACTGCATGCAACATGTACTCTGCCTATACCAATTCAGTTGCACCAAGATAACCTACACAGGCAAGATGAAGTCATCTATGGAGGGGGCATGCATGCCACTCTTGAGTACCACAGGGTGTCCTTCATCTGCATAGAGGGAAAACAATATTCACTTAGCAATCAGCACCTGCAGAGGGCTTTTCAGGAGTGGGCCCTTACTTACTCACTACTTACACTCTGTGCACTGTTTTTACAGATGAGGTGAACAGAGAATAGTAAGTACTGCAAAATTCAAAATAACACCTTCATAGATAAATGTTGCCAGGAAACTGTGTGGGAGGTAGGGTGGAATTAAAGTGAGTCACTAGACTCATTCATGAAGGGAACCCAGTGACTGTACGGCGGACCCAGGAAGACTGGAATTGGCTGGGCACCTGGAGTCAGAATGATGCCATATTGGTTTATAACACAGAAGTTGAGCACCAAGTGTCAAAAAAAAAAATTAACAAAATAGAGTCTTCATTTTCATTCCACAGTCAAGATACATTACTACTTGCTATTGTATTTATACATATAGTGTGTGACGTGTGTGTGTGTGTGTGTGTGTGTGTGTGTGTGTGTGTGTGTGTATGTATGTATATATATGAGTGTGTGAATATATATTATGACAAGGCGCAACCTCGCCATGGGATTCAGGATCAGCTTTGCGGTGATTAAGGAGTCTCAGGAAGAGCAGTTTGTTAACATCAAACCAACCAAGTATATTTTTATTTTCTTAATATGGTTGGTGACACAGAACTTTGGGCTTCTGCCTTTTCCTTTTTAAGCCCCACCGTGAAAAATGAAACAAAAACAGAAATAAAGAGGCCAAGCTCTGGGCGGGAGCGCTGACTAAACAATCCCCAACCCTAACTAGAAATCCCCCTTTTCCAGAAGGCTAGACCTTCTGGAAGAACACAAAAAGTAAAACAGAAAACTCACAATGGAAATAACTTTTTCCTTTTTGGCCTAATTCAGGAGACCAATCTCCTGAGGGTTGCTTAAGGGGCTCCTGTTCTGGAACACATCCAAGCAACTTGTCAGCCCTCTACCCCTGCAGCAACTGCCTGCTGGCTTTTCCTTCCTGTTTTTAAAGCTCTCCTGTCTGTACAGCTGCAGCCAATCAGCTGAATCAGATAAAGCGACAAATGTAGGGAAATATGACGTTAAAGTTTCCAACCATAAAACACTTTTCCCACCCCTGAAGCGACCAAGGGATGGAGTCTTCCTTGGGGTTGTCAACCATAATGCTTATCCCATTGTAGTAACAGAAGAGCTAAGATGTGACGGTGACAGATTTGTATGTTTCATGAGTGCATACAATGGGGTAAGCATTAGGGTTGACAACCCAAAGGAAGGCTCCTCCCTTCATTTGCTTTAGTTTTGAGACAGGTGTTTTACGGTTGGAAACCCTAACATCATACCTCCCTACATTTGTTGCTTTATCTTCAACCCTAACTGATTAATTAACATAGCTGTTTGCAATGAATTTCTGTACTTTTTGAGATAGTGTAATCATAGCCTCATTTGCCAGTGGACGCGCAGGACCCTCTGTGCCCTGCGCTCCCCTCCTTGTATGGTTTTTGAGGCAGAGTAATCATATTCTTAGTGCCATGCGCTCCCATCCCTCCATAGATGCATAAATATATGTAGCTGTGAAAACTCCCTGCACCTTCATTTATAGGAAAAAAGTGACCAGATTGTAATCATGAACATCTTATTACCCCACCTCATTTATCCAGTACTGAAAATTTTCAAATCCCCACCAAAATGTAATTCTACGCAACTACAACGCCATTCTACACCATAGGTATGAAAAGACATTTCGACCAGGTTTTGAAAAATGACAGCTGTGACATACATGTGTTGGGTTAATAAGAAGTTAATTTCGAAAATTTGGGGTCAAAATATTTAAAATTTCTGAAGTTACGAGTGTGAGTAGCGAAACTGCAACAAATGGTCATAACTCTGTCATTTTTACATATTTTGACCCCAAATTTTCAGCATAGCCTTCTTATGGCCCCACCTCATGGATAAAGGCAAGAAGTTTGAAATCCCACTCAAAAGGTGAATTCACTAACCAACCCTGAAATCACCTTCCGGGTGGGAGTTGCATGATGACAGTCATATTGTTCATGAGGTGGGGTCCCCAAAAGATCATGTTGAAAATTTGGGGTCATAATTTCAAAAAATTGCTGAGTCGTGCATAAAAGTGGAAAAACCCACTGAAATAGACTGAACTGCATTTACCTTAGTTTCTCATATTGCAGTCACTGGTTCCAGCAGCATAATGTGTCTTTGATTGGAGAGTAAATCTCAAACCTGGGACCTGTTCAGGTGAGTGAGGGTGTGTGGGGGTGTCCTGGGAGTGTGGGTGGTGGGTGCTGAGTGGAAGGTATGTGTGGGTGGCTGATCAGCAAGAGACCTTTCATTTGCAAAAAAAAACACATCAAAGGATGGTTTTCTTCATTTCAGGGATGGACAGTCATGGGGGGTGCCACTAGGCACCAAGGACATAAAGCGCTGCATGGGGATGGTGATCAAACAACAGGGGAGGTGGAGGAACAAGACAAGGGAACAGAAAGCTGTAAACCTCTTAGCTTGTATACGCAGCCTGGAAGCCAGCCTCTCACCTAATACTGCCGAGGCAGTTAGATCCCAGTTGGTGGGATATAGAGACCAATATAATGAGATATTAAGAGAGAAAGCAGAGTATACTATTTTAAAGACCAGAGAAATGTACATAGACCAGGGTAAAAAAGCTAGCAGACTGCTTGCCCTACGGCTTAAAAACATAGAGTCTTCCAAAATTATCGAAAGTATACACACCCTTTCTGACAATTCCATTATACTGCACCCCAAAGAAATAGTCCAGGAATTTGAAAAGTGCTATCAGGAGCTCTACAGCTCCTTGCCTCATCCCCCAGAAAAAGACATGGTGGAAAAATACTTGGACACTATGCCACTACTAGCATTGTCTGAGGAACAAAAAGTAGGTCTCATTTCTTCCATAACTGAGGCTGAGATCTTGTCAGTTATCAAGTCCTTACCCTTGGACAAAGCCACTGGCCCGGATAGATTTTCCCTGAATTTTTATAAGTGTTTCACCAAAAATGTAACCCCCTGGCTTGGGAAACTTTTCCAAGGAATTCTGAGCTCAGATGTGATTGACAAGAATTTACTGGAAGCCCTCATAATAGTTATTCATAAGCCTGGGAAAGAGGAGGAAATGTTACCAGCTACAAACCCATCTCATTGCTAAACTATGATGTCAAAATACTAGCCAAATTGCTGGCTAACAGGGTGGTTGGGGTTCTGCCCTCCATACTCCATCAAGACCAAGTGGGCTTTATGATGGATAGAATGTCATCTGAGCACCTGCATAAATTGTCTCACATTTTCTCTGCCTCCAGGGACTCAGACATTCCATTCAGTTTGTTGTCCCTGGATGTAGAGAAAGCCTTTGACAGAGCAGACTGGCAGTTCTCATTCTGTGCTATGCACAAATTCGGTTTCCCTCCCATTTTTATTAAGTGAGTATCCTCCCTATACAATAACCCCAGTGCCAGGCTGTATTGCAATGGAGTGTTCTCTTCCTCTTTTTCACTACACTCAGGTACTAGGCAAGGGTGCCCATTGTCTTCCCTCCTGTTTAACATCTATCTAGAACCTCTTCTTACTGAATTGAGAGTTAGTCCCCAAATACAAAGTATCACAATTGGATTCCAAAAACTTAAATTACCAACCTATGCAGATGATGTATTACTTTATCTAGCCCACCTTCAGAGAACATTCCCAGCTGTTTTAAACACCAGTAAGGTATTTAGCCAACTGTCTAACTACAAAATCAAATTAGAGAAAACAATGGTATTTTTTCTTAATAATAGGCTATTAAAACAAGGCATTACAGACCTGGGACTGCAGTGGAGACCAAAGAATTAGAAGTATTTGGGCATCACCCTAGCTGCAGTAGGAGTGAATCCAAAATGATAAATTCTAACCTAGATACCCTCCTTCATAGTATTCAGCAGGACCTCTCTAGATGGAAAGTCCTTCCACTCTTGCTCCTGGGGTGGATCAATTTAATTAAAATGAATATATTGCCTAGATTGTTCTAGCCCCTCAACATGCTAAATATATGGCTGCCTCTAAAATATTTTTAAAAAGTTCACTCCGTGATCATGGATTTCATTTGGCAAGGTAAGACACCTAGAAGGGCATATCACAAGATGGCTGCCCCTAAAGACCAAAGTGGGCAGAGACTGCTGCACTTTGGACTATACTACTGGGCTAGCCATGCATGCAAATACCTGAAGTGGTTTATAAATCAGACATAAATGAACTCCTTACCCTATGTTCCTTCATGGCTAAATCTGGAATTGAAACTGATTTCAGAAACAGGACTGTCTCTGACTGCCCTCCATTATAGTCCACCCAAAAACCTCCCATGCAGCTTAGTCTCAACCCTAATAGCAACATCACTTAGAATCCATATGGAACTTTACTTCTTCCTTATGTATGATGATAGAAAGGATTCCATCCAACCCCTTTTTGGGAACCCCAATTTCAAAATGGGGGACATGCCATAGCCACACATTGGCACCCTCAACTGCAAGGAATAAGGATCTGAGAGCTCCTCTCAGATGGAAGCTGCAGCTCAGTAGAAACTATTCTGAATAAATACAAGATTAGTCGTACCCAGGTTTTTGAAGTCTTTCAAATAAGACACATGATTATGCAGAAAAAAGACCTACTGACTGAAGGAGATACAATTGGAGATCATTTAGAAACTTTAGCTTTAGTTACCAGCTTACTACATGCTATTTTCAAAGTGTACAGTTCCCTCTTTGACAGAGCGTTTTCAGACCTGAGCGGGATTCCACATTACTGGGCAGTTCACGATCCAGACCCCAAAGGAAAATGGCCTAAAGTGTGGCAAGATACTTATAAATACATTACTGAAGATAGATTTAGGCTGATGCAATTCCAGTTTTTGAACATGTATTGGACCCCGGTTAGATTGTGTAAGATAGGAAGGGTTCCCCTCCCCTCTTGTAACAGGTGTCATCAAGAGGAAGGTATCCTCTTGCATATCTTTTGGGAATGCCCGCCTATTAAATCCCTTTGGAAATTATCAAAAGTAAGGCTAACCCGCTGCTTGGTATTAAGGAACACTTTATCCTGGAAGTCTGTTTAACAGGGGACTATAGGAGTGTGGGCATTCAACAGAGATGATTTTATATGGCCATGGTTGCTTTATCCCTTAAAAAAGTGGTGCTGCGCCACTAGTTGGATGGTCTCCCAATCACATACACAGAACAGCTACAATAATGGATGTTTAACTTATGAGCTGAGCAACTCAGTGCCGGCCTGAGAGGAATTCTTCCCAGGTATAAAAGGAATTGGGAGATGATGCACACTTAATACTTGGTCCAAACAGGATCCCTACCACCTTGATGGTATCTCTCTTGGGACCCCCTATAAATACAACCCCTGTTTGTTCTTTGACTGCTTCTGTTAAGCTCCCCTAGGTTATCCAGGGTGAATATTGTGAAGCTGGGGGAGGGGTGGTCTCAGAGGAGGGGAAGGATTAGGGAAGAGGGGGACATGCGATGTCATATTATGTCATATTATGCACTGTATGTGATTCCTCGATCATGTCCTGTATGTTGTGGTAAAACAATAAAGACTTTCAATTTAAAAAAAGAACAACAGGGAAGGGGAGAGGAACCACTGGACTATCAATGAAAAAGATCAGCAAATACAGGGATGGCAATCAGAGAATTGGGAAAGGGGGAGCGATCACTGGATTACCAGGGAAATGGTTGTTTGTTAAGGAGATGGCAATTGGACATCAGGGAAGGGCAGAGGGACCACTGGACTACTAATGAAACATAATAAAGTATGTGTATGGTGATCTGAGAATGGGGGAGGAGGAGGAACCCTCTTGAATTACCAGGGAAATGTTTTTTTTTTAAATCAAACTTTTTTCAGTTTTGACCAAAATCAGTACAGTCACTCGAAGGAAGCCTGTGAGTGGGCGCAGGTCTCTTTGTGGACTAATTGGTAGCTTGACACAGTTGCAGTTGTAAATGAATGAAATTTATTCAGTTCTGTCTCAAAATTTCTTTATAGCAGGACAAATATAACATCAGCGGACTGGTACGACAACAAAATAAAATAATCAGAATAGCAAATAAACTTTATCCCATGACTTGTACATGGCTTGAAAGGTGTTTTCTCCTAACACCTGCTGGAGCAATTCCCAGAGCTCCCTGGAGTTCACCTCAAGACCCAGGAGCACAATCTAAACTAACAATCTCAAATGACAGTCCTTTTATACAGGGAAATGATCATGTGTTCTCCCTAACTCCACCCACATCATTAATGCTAAAGTAAAGGTTTTTATTTAAACATAATTACTTTGTTTTAACTATCTAACTAAACAGTTTATAATTCACATACATTTATACACATATTCAGTCTATTTTATTTCAATTCCTGGCTCTTTTACAAACAGCTCTGACCAACAGGCACCGCCCCCAACAAGAGACGGCATAAAACAAAGGAACAAAGGGCTGGTCGGCACTATAGCTGTCCTGGAAGGGAGTGGTGCAAGGAGAGTCAGAAGCAGAAGCTGAAAATCCAAACACACACAAATGGGTGCCCTTTCTGTAAATGAGAACTGTACCACACAATTTATACAGTTATTCTCTGAGGTGTACAATCCCCCATGTAGTTTCATAACCTGCTTACTTAAACACAACTGCCAGGCTGTTACCAACATGTGCCTTAACTGGTTGTTTCAAACAGGGAGCTTTGAGCAGGAAGTAATTCAAACTAACCAGCCTTTTACAAACGCTTTTGCAGCCGACTACAAGTACCTTGTCCCTAGTCATTATTTTATCAAAAAATAGGAGAGGACATTTTGTATGAGTTAACATTACACTGACCTACTGCCAGGGGAAGTTAAATGTGCAATAAACACATGTTGCATTTCAATACTTTTGCTACTGTTAATATTTACAACCACTGGAGAAGGAATGACTTCCAAATAATACAGGCCCTTGAAGACTGAAACTTAAACAGGACAGTGAATTAAATGACTTTATTTTATTTCCCCTCACTTGCAACCCATTCTTCCCCTTAGTCAAGCAGCGTCTGTATTCTGGTGTGCTACCAAACACCTCTAAAAGGAAGGACTAAAAGTGTTCTTTCAACCCAAGTAGAAACAAATTGCTGGTGCTGCTCATTTAAGCTCCAAATTAACTCAATTACCATGTAAAGAATCCCAACTACGTTTACACAAGGGATTCAATTCTCCCTCTCTCTTTAACTGAATTATCTGGGGAGAGGGATTTACTAAATGACTCACTCTTACTTCTGTCCTCCCTTTGCTTTATTTTTCTACCTTGCTAGTCTCCACTACACTATCTTTTAACTTAGTCTCAACTTTTAAAGCTTACATTTATTTATTTAATTTCTGATTTTACATAGTTATAGTATCAAAAGGCTTTAAGTAAAGCACCAAGCCCAAAAGTTCCAGGGCCCCTAATCCATCACAGAGTCACTCTGTGACAAGGCCCCTCTGCATAACACAATAAAGTCCTTCTAACAGAACATCATAAACAGATTTCTAGGGCTTAAACCCTGTCTAGATCAAAAACTTTCAGTACATGTGAAAAGATATAACCCAAAAACAACAAATAATAAATGCATGCTCTCCTTCTTAAAAAGGAAGTTATAAACCAGAACAAATGACTTCTTTACATTTTATTATATATCACAAAAAGACCAAAACAGCTAGGGTGGAAGAGAATAAAATAAACCCAAGGGCCCAGATATTCAAAAGGGTTGCGCATGGCGCAACAGTGTTGCACCATGCACAACCCACTGATGTGCCCTGGTGCGATATTTAAAGCGGAAAGTGCGCCTGCACAAATCCCGATGCAGGCGCATCAGTAATGTATGCAGGCACAGGTGGGGGGGACATGCCATGCATAAACTGCGAGACTGATATTCAGCTCAGGCCATGCAGAGTTATGCAGAGTGCAACTTCTTAGCCTGCACAAAGTTCGTTGAAAAAAAGGAACAAGTCGGGAGCTACCCACAGGTGAGCTGCCACATTGCAGGGTGCAGCAGCAGCTGCCACCTGTGGTGGCCTGAACTTATTCCCGCCACCTGGCGGCACCCCCCATGCCCCGATCGCGGGCTGAAGTGTCACCCCTGAGTAGCCTGATGGCGGGCAGAACAGTATTCTTCCCCTCAGCAGCCGATCCACGGGCAGAACAGTATCGTCCCCATTAGCTCGATCGCGGGCATAACTGAAACGTCCCCTACCTCCCGAGTAGCCCAATCATGGGCATAATGGAAACATCCCCTGAGTAGCCCGATCGCGGGCATCAGACCTCCCTCAAGTCCAGTATCCTGGTGGTCCGAGTGGATATAGTAGCCGGTCAATGGCGACATCCTCCCCCATGTCCAAAATCCCTGGTGATCTGTGGCCCCACCCACCTGCCCAGAGGCCCCACCACCCGCTCCCCGTCAGATGGTGGGCGGCAGCACCCACCCACCTGCCGCCAAACCGCTCCCAATGACAGCTTCGGTAGGGCTGCCATTGGTTCAGAGCATGCCAATGTATGCAGCCCATACTGTACAAGCCAGTCCAGATATGTGAATGAATACTGTTCTGCCCGCGATCGGGCTGCTGGGGAGAATACTGTTCTGCCAGCGATCGGGCTGCAGGGGAACATTGGTCCCCGATGGCTGCTGCCTGGCAGGCGCCAGGCTGAAATCGTCGAGGGATCAGTGCACCTGCATGCTAATGGCATGCAAATGGGGCCGTAATCAGATGCAAATGGCACCCCGTGCACCTTGCATAAATTATGCTTCATTGCCTCATCTACTAGTTCTCGAGGTGCTGTGCAGACGAAATGGAACTTGCACCACCGCATCTCAATACTCCACTCTGACCACTTGTGCTGGCGCAGTTCCACTGTGCCATGCACAGTGGGTGTGGCCAGGGGACGATATTCAAAAAAGTTGCGCCATAGCACAACTCCATTGAATATCGCCCTGGCCACACCCCTGCACAACTATTTTGAGCGGTGCAGGGGCTTGCACCACAAAATGCCACAGTTTGAATACCTGGGCCAAAATCTATTAAGTGTCATTACTTATAGTCACATTAACTGCTGTATAGCAAGCCGGGCTATCTATTATCTCCGTTCCTTCTTTTCCTGCCCCCCCCAAAAAAAGGAAGCCAAGGGCTTCTAAATTATCTTTTTGAAGTTGAAGGGAGGCTGTTACTTCTAACATAATGAACATTTGTTGACAATTTTGTAACCAATGGTCCTCTGAGGGATCAGTCAAAGTTAACCACAATTGTGTTAATGTTTTTGAAGCTGACGCCACCAAAATGAAAAATAGGTATAGACTAGATTTATCCTGATTCTCAGGAGGTGGTATGCCCAGGACCTAAGTTTGAAAAAGAAGGGTATACTGGTCCCAAACATCTTCCCAACTGCATCAGCCACTGTCCTCCAATACACCTGCAGAAGGGGACAGATCCAAAAAATGTGGGAATGGGTTCCCAATGTAACACAGCCTCTTCAACACTGATCTGATTGGTGGTGTCCAAGATGTTTTATCATTACTGGGGTATAAAAACATCATAATACTACCTGCCATCTAAACTCCTGCCATGAACATGAGGCCATAGTAGTGTGAAGAGCTCTTCATATTCATGGCCAATCTTCATCTGCCACCGAGATCCCTATCTCCGTTGCCCATTTCATTTTAAGCTGGTTCAAATAGTCTTCCTCAAAATCCCGCAGAAAATTATAAAATGTAGAAATACAACCCTTATTACCTGATTGGGTGGCCATAGAAACCATAAGGGTTCAGAGAGGGTTAACTTTCACCTGATTAGCTAAAAAACAAAAGAATGCAATTGGGCTACCCAAAAGTAAACTCTAAAATTAGGCAAAGCTAACTCCCCTTTATCCTTTGGGGCTAAAAGTACAGACCATTTAATCCAAGGTTGTTTCTTTACCCATACAAATTTAGACAGAATATTTTTAAAGATGTCCAAAAAAACATGGCTGGCAGAGGTATGGGTAAAGTTGAAAATAAAAAAAAAAATGGGGTAAAACATTCATTCAGACCGTTTCAAACCTGCTATCAACAGAGAGGGGAAGTTCTCACCAACGAAGGCAGTCGTCTTGAACTTCTGACAATAATTTGGCATAATTAGTGGCATATAGTTGTGTAATGTTTCTAGGAATCCATGTTCCCAAATACCTAAATCCCCCCTTAGCTTGCTTAAACCCCAAATATTGCAAGTTAAAATCATTGGTCGAATGACCCAAAAACAAAATCTCTGTTTTAGACTCATTAATCTTCTTCTTCAGACATCAGACCTTATTCCTGTAATAAAGTTTTAGCTATTGGAATTGAACAGGGGGGATTTAAAAGGTACAATAATGTACCATCTGCATAGTGGGATATACACAACTCCTCACCAACCACTCGTATACCTTGATAAGTCTCTATTTGCCATATCAAAGCTGTCAAAGGTTCCGCACTTAAAGCAAATAAAAGTGGATAAAAGAGGAACTTTTTCTAGTACTCCTCTCTACCCCCAGCATGAGGAAAAGAAGTCCATTTACTCACACCCATGCCCATGTGGTATTGTATACATTTTGAAAGAAGGGACCGAATTTCTGGCCAAAGTAGAACTTGGAAAGAGTGTTCATTGAAAAAGCCCAATCAATGTGATCAAACTTCTTTTCTGCATCTGTTGATATAATTGCTCCCATCAGTTTATTTGGCCATTCCAGAGAAGCCGATAACATATTTAACAATTTCCTAACGTTATCTTACAGGTGATGTCCCGGGATAAACCCTGTTTGGTCAGTGTGTATAAGAGATGGAGTTACCCTTTGTAGTCTTAAACTAATCACCTTAGTAAATATCTCATAATCATAATTAAGAAGGGAAATTAGATAAAAATTTGTACATTTATTAGGTTGCTTCTCTGGTTTTTGCAATACCAAAATAATTGTCTTATCCCAAGAATCAGGAAGGGTACCAAGTTCATGAGCTGAGTTGTAAAGTGTTTTGTTAAAAGAGGGGCCAATTCAGACACAAGAGTGAAAAAAAAAATGGCGAATGAACCCATCAGGGTCTGGAACTTACCAGATTTCAAAGTCTTAATAACATCAAGAGTTCATGTTTCATAAAAGGGACTTCTAATTCCGCACACTGCTCCAAAGAAAGGGGTTGGCAACTCAAGATTATTTAAAAAAAAACATCTATTTTGACTTTGTGGTTAGGCCCCCTTTCTTTAAAGTAAAAATATGAATAATAATTGTAAAAATTCTGAATAATCTGATGAGGTTCCATATGAGTAGCAGGGAAAGGAATCTCCACATGAATGAGAAGGGCATATTTCTCTGCAGTTTGTTTCTGCAGTTGCATGTCCAAACGTTTGCCACCCTTCTACCCCCTTCATAATACATTGGTGAGTGAAGCATAGGAAATTCTCCACCCTACGCAATACTAATCCATTAAGCTTTTCCCTGACTTCCCAAATTTGGGACAGAATAAAGGGGCCCTGATTCTGTTTATGAATGCTTTCCAATTGAGACAATGGAGTTTCCAGTTGAAGCAAAAAACATGAACTCTGGCAGTCACTAACACCAACACAAATGTATTTAAAAAAAAGCAGATAGTCTTTCATTTAAATTCAGCATACCCTCTCAGCAAAAACCACAGAGCCAATAAAACACTCTGGGTGGGATATTCAGAGCAGTTGCATCATGCTCAATAGGGATGTGCCAGCGCAAGAACGGACATGCGCCAAAGCGTGATATTCAGTGACAATGGATGCGCAGTAAAAAACCTAATGCGCCGCAGTGCAACAGTAATGAATGCATTCACAAGTGCAGGGAGCGGCACCAGGAATAATGTGCACAGTGCGATATTCAACAGCAGGCAACGTGCGCAATAGCAGAGCAAGCGGAAGCTGCGCGAAGGCAGATATGAGTGAATAGGAAAGGGAGCAAGTGAGGGGAGGAAGAATACGCTACAGAGGAGCCATAGCGGGGGAGTATGGAGACAGAGCAGCAGGAAGCTACACAAAGAAGCAGGGGGCAGGCATGGCCAAGAGGTGGGGGGGCCACAGGAGGCGTGTGTCAGTGAGTGTATGTGTGAGTGAGTGAGTGTGGGTGGGTGTGAGTGGGTGCATGTGCGTCAGGGCCTGAGCGTGCCACAGAGGAAGGAGAGCAGTGGGGCAGAGGCAGGGCACACAGTGATGATGTGCCAAGGGTGCACCCGGTGCAGGGGAAAAAACAACAGCACACAGCCAGGGGAGGACCAGGTAGGCAGCTGCCCAGGGGGGGAACACCAACTAGGGACATGGCCAGTGCCACCTTCCAGATGGAGGTGGTGATGAGGGGTGTGAGGAGGCAGGCAGCAGGGAGGCATGGCTGTGGAAGAGCCCATCGGCGTTATGCCCAGAACAGGCTGTACTGTGCCTGCATCAGCTCTGAGCTGTACAGTGACATCAAGATCGTGGGCCAGTACCATCTGAACCAGGCTATTCTGAGGTGGCTCTGTGAGCTGTGCAGTGAGGAGATGCAGGCAGCCACACAACAAAGCCATGCGCTGTCCGTGGATACAAAGATCACAGCTGTCATGCTCCAGCTTGCCACGGGCACCTTCCAGAGACCAACAGGGGACATGACAGGCATAATCCAGTTGGCAGCATCATGTCTACTCACACAATTCCTCAGCGCACTGCTGCCACATGCTGTGGAGTACATCCATTTCCCCAGCACACAGGTGGAGTGCACAGCAAACATGCAGGAGTTTCACAGGGTAGCACAGTTGCCTGGCATGCTTGGGGCCATAGACTGCACCCATGTTGGCATCTGCATGCCACCTGGCCCTGAGGGGGCAGCAGACATCAACCACAAGGGATACCCAAGTGTTAACTGCCAGGCAGTGTGCAATGCCAGGAGGTGCATAATCAATGTCTGTGCCATGCACTCTGGGGGAGCACATGATGCCTTCATCTGGCACCAGTCTGCACTGTGCCATAGGTTCAAGAGTGGGGACATCCCCACTGGCCATCTGGTAGGTGAGTATGCAGTGAATGCCAGACAAAGGGTGCAGATAGGGGGTCACAGGAAGGGATGCCATGGGGAATGGACTAGAAGGCCAGTGGCACAGTGCCACAGACCACCAAGCTAACAATATCTCTCTCCACAAAGGTGACAGTGGGTACCCGCTGTGGCCCTGGCTTCTCACACCATACCACCACCCCACGACCCCAGCACAGCAACAGTACAATTAGGCAGACGCCACAACACGGAATATCACTGAGCGTGTGTTTGGGCTGCTGAAGGCATGGTTCTATTGCCTGCACAAGTCAGGCGATGCCCCACAGAACAGCCCCTCATAGGCCTGTAGGCTATTCCTGGCCTGCTGTATCCTGCATGACATGGCCACCAACTGTGGGATAGCCGTTGAGGTCAAGGAGGGGGACAGTTGTGGGGACGATGAGAATGCCGGGCCAGCTGGTGTTGAGCAGCCACCCCCTGGGCAAAGGGATCCCCACCTGGTCCAGATGGCCCAGCAGCACCGGGACACCATTGCAGAGGAGCACTTTGGACTGCACAAGTAGGTCAACAGGGACATGTGCAGGCACCAGGGGCAAGGGCACAGCCGACAGCCAGGCAGGGGTGGACACCAGGGACAGTCAGCAGCAGGGGCGTGGGAATGGGCAGGGGCCTGCACACAAAGGCAGGGAACAGCAATGCTGCATGTGGCATGCACACACAGGCACACACATCCCAACCCATGCCCACAGGGCCACACGCACACCCACCCCCACAGGCCCCCCCACACCCACACAGGACCCAACACAACCACACCCAGTGGCTGGCACTGTGAGTGCCTCAGATGCTGAGCACCATTGCACAGTGGTGGTCAGCATTACACTGGCATCATCATGCACACACCACAGTGGCCAGCAGCTGGGAGGGTTTGCACAGGGACTGTGTGAATGCAGGACAGGGCACAACACCCAGGTGCACACACAGAACACCACAGTGCACACTGGGCTGCAGTAGACAGCAGTCATGAAGGAGGAAGGGTCAGTCATGCAGCACAGTAGCATGGCTACCACTGATGCATGGGTGGCCCCACCGAGACCTGCCAGCTATAACAGGCTGACCAGTGGCCTCATGTGGTGGCACCGATGGTCCCCCAGGGGTGACACTACATGAATGTGACTTTGTCCGCGCAGGTGTCTGCAGGCCACCAAACATGCCCACACCAGGCGTGCTTGGTTTGCCCACAGCCAAACCCAGCATCGACATGGCAGTGGTCGCCTTTTGCTGAGAACGGGGAGTGGACAATGCACTCTGCGGGGTGTGCGGCAGACAGGCATACAGCCGGTCAGCCAGTGTAGCCATAGCAGTTGCCAACGCAGTAGTTTGCCTGTCGATGGCTGTGGTCACATCCACCCACTGTTGGGTCAACTCTGCAAGAAGCAGGGCATGGTCCCTGCTGCACCACACCTCTGCCTGGCGCAGCTCCACACAGAGTGTATCCACTGCATCTAAGAGCCACACCTGCTGATCTACAGAGGCCTGCAGTTGATGGCTGTGGTTTTCCAAGGGGTCATCCGCATGGCCAGCATGCTGGCCCCCATATTGTTCCTGGCCCTGCGGCACAGCACCCAGCGATGGTGGGTGCCACCCGGCGGTGACATCCTGGGGTACGTCATCACACGGTGCACTGCTTCCACCCCCTGCCCCCATTGCCACATCATCACAGTCCAGCTGCTGCCGCTGCCCCTCTGGCCGCCAATCACTGGGTGCCACCAGCGTGGCTGCAGTGACACCACCAGCCACAATACTGCAGCCTCACACCAGTGCTGCCCCACTGGATGCCACAGACATGGCCAGGACAGGGGCTGATGTGCAGGCAACCATGCCAACACTGCCCGCACTGCTGCCTAGGCAGATACCATTCATGGGATCCCCCTGTGACCCACCAACATCACTGTCAGGGACGTGCATCAGATCATCATTGGTACTGGAGTTGGCCTCGATCTGCATCTCAACACACAAGATACTGTGACTGGTGACACGCTGGAACACAGCCAGGGCCTCATCCACACCCACACCACAGGCATCAGTCCGGACAGCTGTGCAGGGCTGCAGGCAGTTGGTCCCTCGGACACCTGTGGAGGAGGATGGGAGCTCCACCAGTTCTAGGGCTGCCCCCTAGGTGGACACACCCACCACCACTGCTCCATGCAGATGCTCAGGAGCTGTAAAGGAACACAGTACCATTAGTGGTCCCATCTGGCCCAGGAGCCCGCCCCCATGCCTCCCACACTGCCAGCACTGGTCCTACCATGTAGTGATGGGCTGCCGCTCATCTGGAAGCCTCCGCTGGGAATGCCCTCTATGGCACAATGCCACATGCTGCCAGCCACCTGCTCCTCCAGTGGCATCAGGTGAGGCACATCCTGCTGGCCCCCACCAGTGGCTGCATGCACTGCCCTGATGGCAGCCACCTTGTCCTTAATACTCCTCCTGTCCGTGCCAACCTTTTTCTTGCACTCCTGCTTGGAACGCTGGTGGCTGCCTTGCTGGTTAACTGCATGTGCCACCTCACCCACACAGCAGCACGGGTCTGTGGTGTGCCCCTCTGTCCACTGAGCAGTGGCTCCCTCTCGAGGTAGGCCTCAAACAGAGAATCTGATTCCAACCTGGAGAAGTTGGGCCTCCACTTCCGCACCCTCCCCTGATCCTCATCCTCCTCATGCTCAGTCATGCTTGTGCCTGGGAAGATGGACAGGTGTTACTATGGACCATGCAGACCCATACAGCCCTTCCAGACCACTGTCCCCATGTCTCCACAGCATGGCACCTACCTGCAAAGGCTGCAATACTGATCCATGACCTGTGCATTTCCATGTCACTTTTATAGCACATCGCATGCAAATGAGGGCATGCGCAACTGTAATGGGATGCAAATGCAGTGTATGTGCTGTGGAATGGCTCATGAGTTGATTTGCATATCCTGGCTGAATGTCGCCCGGCTGCACCTTGTGCAATGGTGTTGAGCATGCTCAGGCTGTGGAGCACCGCTGTTACGTGCACAATCGACCTCACACCATGCATGCACACTGTGCTGACACGTACGCTAGCTGTGCAGCATACGCTCAGTGCATGGGAGGCAGTACAGCACACAGCCACTGCTGTGCCTGTGGTGCTCGTGCGCAGAATGCCCATTGGGAACACATACCATGGTGTGCCCTGGGTGCCATGGTGCCTCTGTGCAGTAGGCCACTTCATGTCAGCACACACAGGCACCCTACCACGCACCATACCAGTGCCTCCCAATAGAGCAATGGTGCTCAGTGTGTGGACAGACTCTTGACCCTGTGACTACCCTTTGCCCTCTAGACATTGTGGGTCCACATGGCTGCCCCCCTTATTGCACAGTACCATGCTGCCTCAGCACTGGGTGCCATTTTGAGACCAGCACTGACTGCATGATGCCACACACCAGAGCTTCTTTGTGGAGTGCGATCTATCTGGCTAACCTGGTGGCTCTTGTGGAGCCCCATGCAGATGTCCTACTTGGGCAGGTGCCCCTCCTAAGGCCTCGCATGGAGGAGTGGCAGGAGGTTGCAGAGGACCTTGAGGAGGCCACTGGGAGCATACGTACGGGGAAGCAGTGTTGTCACCGCTACGGGGACCTCCAGCGGCATGACCCCAACCACCTGGGTCAACTGCAGGCACTTTCCCATGCCACAGCCAGGTAGGTGCTCCTTCACTATCACTAGTCATATCCGACTGTCCTCAGGGCACAGGGTTTAGCAGGCCATGCTGCAGGGGGGGGCCAGCACCTGTATTGTTGGTTGTGGGAGTGGATCGTGCCCACCCTAAGCCACCACAACACAGACAGGCTGTGCGGGCACACACACTGGGGGGGGCTATGGGTCAGCCGTGTATTGATGTGCCTCTCTACTTGCTTCCCCCAGGCCCGGAAGACCGCCATAGGGCCCAGATGGCCCAGGAATGTCATGGGCAGGACAACAGAGGAGGTATGTCCATGCAGGCAGGACACAGTGGTGGTGCCGTGGGTCAGCAGTGCCCTGCTGACTGGGATGCAGGTGAGTACCGTGATTCCCTATACAGCTGTGCATGGTGGGTTGCAGGGGTGGTGGTGAGGCATGGACCCTCTGCACATGGCCCCTCCAGCTGTGCAAATCCCACGGTGCCCTCTGCACTGTCCTGTGGGACAGCACATGTGGGTGGGTGTCGCAGGTGGGCAGTGGGTGCACTCAGCACCTGGTTGTGCCACTGCCTTCCCACCCTATAGCCATGGCACCAGATGGCCAGGATGGTGCTGTGTGGTGCCTGGGCAGTGATGGTGTGCAGTGGTTTGCATGGCTGTGGGTGCCCAGGTAGGTGGATCATGTAGGTACACTCACTGTGGGTGGTCGCATGCCATCCCAGGAGCGCAGGCCACTGATGCACGCCATGAACATTTGGTGGGCTGCATTGGTCAGGCCAGTCAGTCATACTGTCTCTGCTCCCTTGTCCTAGGTGGACTGCGCTGGGCAGACATTAAGTGGACACTCCAGGAGATCCTGCAGGTCACCTGAGCCACACTGGAGATGTTGGACAGGATGGACATCGGAGAACATCGGCAGCACCACAGATGCCACAGGGAGGAGAGCGAAGACCAGGGCCACCGGTAGGGCCTGCGGTGACTGTTCAGACTCCACCCTTCCCCAAACTGTACCTCATGCCCCATATCCCCCACCTTTGCCTTTCCTATTGTCCCCTGCCTTATCCCCTCCTCCCTTGTTGCATCCTTGCACATCCCCTCACCCATTGTTCATATCTGTACATAGTTTTTGATGCTGTTCTGTTGTTTCATAATATATACTTTTATACCTATCAGTCTCTGATTTGCAGTGGGCACATGGAGCCTTGCTGCAGTGGTGTGCATGTCTACTGTGGGGCGGTGCTGGCCTGGCCAAGGGTGTGTCAGGCAGGGCTCTACCACTGGTGTGGTTGGGGGCCATGGGCTCTGTCTTGGGACTGTGTGGAGTGCCCTGTGCACTGTATGCCTGTGTGCAGCAGGCTGGGGTGCATGTGCCATGTCCCAGCCAGCCCTGTTGGTGTGTGCCATGCCCATGCGGCTGCGACCATTGCAGCTACACAGCCGCCATGCGTGACTGTGGTATGCATGGTTGTGCCAACCCCACCACCACATGCTTGGCTGCTGGCATGCTTTCAGGGGCAGTCCATACTTGCCACCTGCCAGGCATGGTGCACTTGCAGCTGCCATCCCAGCCCTGGCCTACTGCACATCTGTCCCTGTTGCCACTGTGGGCAGAGCCTTTGTCTGCCCCCTCCATGCAATCCATGGTGACTGGGGAGGTGCCTGTGGTCTGGTGGCTTTCACATGGGGTCCTGCTGCATGCGGGCGGTGGCCTGGTCACAGACCCCTGTGCCTGCCATCAGGGTGGCCAGGTGCATGGGTAGCCTGCCACATGGCAGGCTCACAAACAACATGGTAGTGGCCAGGCCGCAGGTACACGGCACCGTGGGCTTTGAGATGGCAGTGTCTGTTGCACTGCTTCATGTAGCAGTATGCCAGGATACCCATGGGACTTGGAAGGGGGGGCATTGTGTGTGCCCTGTGTTGCCTCCTGTGTGGCACATGCTTCCATGTGCCACAGTAGGGTGCTGTGATGTCTGGTGGGGCCAGTGCAGGGATGGGGTATGTGCACTGATGGAGGACCATGCTCGGGTCCTGTGTTTGGTGTGCCTTCCTGCTGGTGGTAGCATCTGGGGTGGCCCTTCTCACATGCAAGTTCCCTCGGGTGCTGATGCTGGGTCACTCACCTTGCTGTGCCTCTGTGGGGGCCATGCTGGGGGCCTTGTGTGGGTTGTGGTGACGTCGGTAGGTGGTGTTACCACATGTGGAGGGTGGTCACGGTGGGGATATGGTACATATGCATTGCACCCCAGGGCCACTGGTTTCCTTGGCACAGTGGTGAGGTATGCCTTCAGTGCCATACACTGTTTGGTCATGCTTCTGGGCTTGGTGTCTCAGGCTCACTGTACTGGGGGTGGTCGGCATTGGTGTGGTGCCGTGGCATGGGTGGGGCCTGGCCTGCCTTGTGTTCTGGTCTCTGTTGGCTGGGGGACAGTGCAGGGGCACCTTGCCCAGTGGGTGGGGACTGCTGGGTCACATCTGCTGTTTATTTTTATTTATTTATTTAAGAATCAGTTTACAACCTTTGAGCCAGAGGCTCATTTCCAAAGGTACTTCGTCACATAAAGACATACATTGCGTTTCGGTTACATAGCAAAGATTTGCAAAAAATCAATAGGCATTCACCAGAGGTGCCACGTCACCTAGTGGTCAGACAAATACAATTGGGTACAGGGTACATGTAATTGATAACAGGTATTACACAAGTCGGTATCAAGTGAGCATTCTGGTAGATAAACATTGAAAACAGCTGGCACTGGCCAGGTTAAACCTAGGCATGGTGTACAGGGAAGTGGTGGAGGGGATGGTAGGGTGGAGAGCTGCCCAGGGGGCATTGTCAAGAAAAGAGGTGGAGGCTATGTTCAGAGACAGGAGCAGTTACAGTGCTGAAGATGTGGTTCAAGTGCGGTTTTGAATGTGGAGATGGTGATGGCATTGGTGATGGTGGCAGGGAGAGTTAAACCAGGTTGGGGCTTTATAGCTGAAGGACCTCTGGCCACGGCTGGTTCTCGTTCTGGGGACCTTTAGAGTGGTCTTGTAGGAAGACCGTGTTGCAATGGTGGGAGGGCTCTGGTGGATGGATGCTGTTACCCCGGGGGGGAGAGCCTGAGTAGGGTTTTTTTGGTGAGGAGACAGGTCTGGTATCGGAGCCGTTCATCCAGGGTAAGCAGGTTAGCATCGACATATAGCTGACAGGTGTGTGTGAGCCTGGGGGCACCAGTAATCAATCTGCACGCTTTATTCAGGGTTAGGTGAATTTTGTTGAGTGCAGTGGTGTCGGCAGCACCGTATACTGGTAGACCATAGTCTACAAGGGACAGAACGGACGATGTAACAGCTAGCCGGAGAGAATTTGGTGGAAGGCAGGTTTTATGGTGGAATAGGATGCCAAGCCGTGTGTTGGTGGCGGATGTTAGGGCGTCGATGTGGTTGTGAGATGTGAGGGCTGAATCGAAGGTAACCCCAAGGTATTTGTAGGGCAGACTTGTTCCAGTGGTTGGTTGGTGCTTGGAAGGATATGGAGTGGGTGGTTGCTAGCTTTGTTTTGGGGTGTAGAAAAGAGCATAGTTTTGGTTTTCTTAAGATTGATGACGAGTCTCGCTCCTTAAACCAAGCCTCTGCACTGTTGAAAGACTGCTGTAGGAGTCCTGTAGGAGATGGGATTCATGGTGGGTGGCAAAAGGACAGCGTCGTCTGCATGCAGCAGAATTTTGCCAGAGCATGCACTGGGCAGGTGTTCAGATACAGCGAAGAGAAGGGGCCCAAGATGGAGCCTTGGGGACCCCAGAGAGAATGGGATGGGTGTCGGAGGTGTGCTATTAATCTTGACACACTGGGATCGAGTGTCAAGATAGCTAGCACACCATGCCAGGGGCCAGCCGAGAGACCAGTGAGGCAGAGTGCATTCAGCAGCAGTGGATGGGAGACAGTGTCAAAAGCCTTTAAAAGGTCAATGAACACTGCACCAGCTAGGGAGCTGGTATCCAAGGAGGAGTGTAGGAAGTTGGAGAATTCAATAAGGGCAGTGCTGGTACTGTGACCCTCACGGAAGCCATGTTGCTCTGGGCATAAGATGTTATGCTTAGCCAGATAATCAGTGATTTGAATGGCCACCACTTTCTCCAGGGCTTTAGAGAGGGGAGGGAGGATGGAGATTGGCCGGTAGTTGTTGGCCGATGACCTGTCGCCTCCTTTATGAATAGGTGTGATAATGGCTGTTTTCCAAGCTGTGGGGAATTGTCCCAGGCAGAGTGACTGGTTAATTAGGTTTGTGAGAGGTGCAAGGACTTCATCTAGCACCAGCCTGAGGATGCTGGGGTCCAGTGAGTCACTGCCGGGATTGTTGCCATTGAGAGCTTTGATTAGGATGGGTCTGGCTTGCCGGGTGGAAATCTTTCGCAGGAGGAAGCTGGGGTGCTGGAGGACAGGGGGAGTTTGGCTGGGGGAAGGGTCAAAGAAATTACTAGGGAGGACTGAGCTAAGGTCAGTGAAAGTGGTGTTGAACCAGTTAGCTATGGTGGCAGGCTCGGTGGAGGTTGTGCCATTTCTAGTGAGCTGGGATGGGGCAGAGGAGCAAGCTTTACCATTGAGTTGCTTAATATTATCCCAGAAGGTCCGGGCTGAGCCCAGGAGGAGGTAAGGAGGCCTAGTAATGGTCTGCCTTGGCTTTCCTGATGGCCCATGAGCATTTATTTCAGGCTGCATTGTATGCTTGCCTATCAGACAGACAACCTGTTTCAGTGGCAAGGTGCCAGAGGTTATCCCGGTTTCTAAGTAATTGTAGGAGGGCCGGGCTAACCCAGGGTGCGTTCTGTTTTTTGGACCGGGTTTTGGTTAAGGGTGCAAAGAGATCACAGGCCATGTTGAAGGTGTGGGTGAAAAAGGTGAGGGCAGTATCAATGTTGGTTGCCTGCTGAATGGGGACCAGTCTATCTGGGTGAGGAGTGCCTCAGTTTCTTCAGCCCACCAGGCGGAGGCGCCCTACGGAGGGTGGTCTGGGCTTTGGGCTTGGGATTGGGGGCTTCCCAGTGGAATAGGATAGGGAGTGGTCACTCAGGAGTCCGGGAGGACCTGGATGTTTTGGATTTTATAGAGGTCGGTTAGTTATAATAACATCCAGCAGGGTGCTGGTACCACTCTTAGGGTTAAGTCTCGTGGGCTGGGTGACGAGTTGTGTCAGATCTTGGGCAAATGAGTCTCTAGTGGTGGATGAGGAGGTGCTGAGCCAATTTACATTAAGGTCCCCACTAGGACTTGTTCTGCCTTATGGTGGAGGGTGGCTAGGTAGTCCGTTAAAAGATATCAGGGCTGGGTGCTGGTTCTTTGGGGAATGTAGGCTGTGGTGAGATAGAGAGGGCTCTAGAGGGTCTGGGGTGATCTGAGGTAAGAGGCCTGGGCCCTTTGTGAGGGTAGGGGTGGGGAGTGCATGTCCAGGTATTGTGTCCCTGGTGTAGATTGCACAGCCTCCCCCTCGTTTGCCTACTCGGTCCTCCCGGTATAAGGTATAGCCAGGGAGTTGTTGGTTCAGCACAGGGGGATGTGGGCTGGTGGTCCATCCTGCACCCCTCTGGCAGTGCAGCTCATAGCGGCCTTGTCCTGGGGGGGCTGGGGGGGCTGTCTCTCCTGGTGTATGCCCCTCGGCACATGGAGCATCTATGGCTGCTGCTCAGCTGCTTCCTGTCTTAGTCCCTGCGCGTCTCTAGGGGTGGTATTGTGCATCGACCCTGCCCCATTGCACATCCCTCATTGTGCTATGGCGCATTGGGCATGATATTCAGCCACATTGCGCAGGCACACCTTGTCCTGCACATGGTTGGAATATGGCGCACATTGCACCATGGTGCAATGGCCTTGCACTTGCTCCCTCTATTGCGCATCTTTTTGGAGCAGTCTGAATATCCCACCCTCAATGTTTCATGCAGATGTACCTGTGCTTTATCAAAAGAATAAAATGCTATACAACCTTACATGTTTTTATAGTGCCACCATCAGGTGTTACTAATTTACACATCATACAATTAAATAACAATCTTTGCCTTAAAACAATACCAACAATATTTACACAGTATTACCAATATTTTATGCATAATATAAAAAAGAAGGGAAGGGGGGAGAGGAAGAGAAGAAAAGGGGAAAGAAAGTTTATTTATTTTATTTCACACCACTGAGAGCAACAACTTATTGAAACACAATTAATACCTATGTAACATTTAATTAGATTGCCACAATAGCTTATAATTGATTTTAAACTGCATATACACCAGGCTGAATTTCATTGTGTTTTGTTTTTATTTTATTTTACAGATGGTGCTGCAACTCTATCTTATCATTTAATTCTGGCACATAAAGTGCCTGTAATTTAAAATTCCAATGGTTTTCTTTTTGTTCCAAAACATTATTTGAATCTCCCCTCGAGATCCAAACTTAGCTTTATCGATCCCCATAAACATCCAATTATGTAGTGTGGGTTCAGAACTACAATGAGAATGTTGGGCAGTAGCATATTTCAAGTTCCTACTGGCAATCACCTTGATATGCGTTTTTTTAATTTTCTCTTAGTCCGCCCTACATAGTATGCCCCACACTGACGGGATGCTAAATAAATAACTGAACACGAATCACAGTTGATAAATACATGAATGTCAGCTACACTTCCATCTACTGGATTTCTAAAACTTTTCCCAATCTGTATGTATTTACAAACCTTACATTATGGCATTTATGGCAACCTGACTGTAAAGCTGGTAACCAATTATTGGTATATTTGGACCCTGTCAAGCATCTTTGTCCTGAAGAACTCAGGGAGAGAAAGGAATTAAAGGAAGTGGAAGATAAATGAAATTCATCTGATGCCTTCAAATTACACTTAGGGTGGGATATTCAAAGCATTTGCGCATTGCACAACAGGGTTGTGACTGTGCAACTGCGCCATGAAGCGATATTCAGCAGGAGCCAGTGCGCAGCACAAGTAGCAGTAGGCCAATGTGCAACCCTAATGAATGCATGCACAAGGGCCGGGGGCATGCCCATGAATATGTGGCACAGTGTGATATTCAACCCCCAACCCATGGCGCAAGTGCAGAGTAATGGCCAGATGCGCCAAGCAGACCTGAGCTTATAAATACAGGGTGAAAGCAGGGGGACAGCACTTGTGCCAGAAGGGAGTGAGAGAGAGAGAGAGAGAGACAGAGAGGGAGAGAGAGAGAGACAGAGAGAGAGAGAGAGAGAGACAGAGAAAAAGCCAACAGACTGTGGAAGGAGGGAACAGAAGTCAAAAGGGAGACAGAGCCTGTGAGGGACTGGAACAGGCAGCCACAGGGGTATGGGACAGAGGTGGTAGTGAAGTGTGAGCCAGGGGCAGGGAAAGCAAGAGGGAGCCAGGCAGAGTGAAAGGCACCGCCCCACAGTGACAAGCAGACCACAGGAGCCGACATCCCAGGGGGAGACAGGACAACAGGGGCCATGGCCAGCTCAGCCTTCCAGATGGAGGCCATAATGAGGGGTGTGAGGAGGCAGGAGGAAGAGCGATGTGGGCCTGGAAGGGCACATCGGTGGTACACCCAGAACAAGTGGTACCATGCCTCCTTCAGCTTTGAGAACCACACCGATATGGAGATTGTGGGCCGATATCATCGGAACCAGATGATTCTGAGGCAGCTCTGTGAGCTGTGGAGTGAGGAGATGCAGGCACCCACTAGACAGAGCCATGCCCTGACAGTGGAGATGAAGGTGACAGTCATTATGTGCCTGCTCGCCACAGGAACATTCCAGAGACCAACAGGGGACACCACAGGCATAACCCAGTTGGCCACGTCACACCTCCCCACACAATTCCTCAATGCCGTGCTGCCACATGCTGTGGAATACATCCAGCTCCCCAGCACACAGGCAGAATGTTCAGCAACCATGTAGGACTTCCACAGGGTAGCACAGATGCCTGACATGCTTGGGGTCATTGACTGCACCCATGTGGGCATCCACATGCCACCTGGCCCTGAGGGTATAGCATACATGAACAGGAAGAGCTACCCCAGTGTCAACTGCTAGGTGGTGTGCGATGCCAGGAGGAACATAACTAATGTCTGTGTCACACACCCCGGGAGTGCATATGATTCATTAATCTGGCACAGCTCTGCACTGTGCCACAGGTTCAAGAGTGGGGACATCCCCATGGGCCACTTACTGGGTGAGTATGGGATGGCCATGGTGAGCTGGGAACAGCTGCTCATGGGATGGGGGCCAGCAGTGTGGGAGCGCTGGTGGGGGTGCCATGGATGTTCAAGGAGCACAGTGACAGAGGACACTAAGCTAACCATGTATCTGTCCACACAGGTGACAGTGGCTACCCACTCAGGCACTGGCTGCTCACCCTCTACCGGCGCCAGTCATCACCAGCAGAGGACCATTACAATGAGGCACACGCCAGCATGCAGAACATCATTGAGCATGTGTTTGGGATGCTGAAGGTAAGATTCTGTTGTCTTGACAGGTCTGGTGGTGCCCTACAGTACAGCTCCTCGAAAGCATCTGTCCTATTCCTGAACTGCTGCATACTGTACAACATGGCCATTAACCATGGGATAGTTGTCTAGGCTGAAGAGGGGGACAGCAGTGGGGATGATGAGGGCAATGGAATGGGAGGAGGTGGGCAGTCCCCTCAGGTAGAAGAATCTCTGGCTCCAAAAGATGGCACGCCAGCACCGGGACACAATTGCACAGGAACACTTTGGCACATGCAGGTAGGTGGAGCAACACCCATGCAGTTGCCAGACACAATGGCATGGCACATGGGCATGAGCAGGCATGGCAATGGGCATGCACCCACAGGTGTGGGGCAGGGGTGGTGGTGGCAGCGCCACACAGCCACACACAATAGCATGCATTACTGTACAGCAACACACACACACATATGAAAACATGCACCCAGGTGCCAGCACATGGCATGGATCAGATGCAGGGTACCACTGCACAGGCGCAACCAGTGCTATGCTGCTCTCATCATGCACACACCACACAGGCCAGCGGTTGGGCATGTGCACACACAGGCAATGTGTGGCATGACACACAGTTGCCATGACTGTGGCATGCACCCACACACATTGCCCATTTGCACACAGGGCAGTGGCAGCAGATTGCAGACAGGACAGTGCTCACATAAGGTCCACCGTGCAGAACCATGGTTATCGCAGACACGGGGGTGGCTGTGCCTGGGCTGGTCAGCAGCCACTGGCTGCTTAATGGCCACAGGGGGTGTATGCAACTGCCCCCCAGGGGTTGAACTGCAGGAATGTGACCGGGTTCATGCAGGGGTGTGTAGACAGCCAAACAGGCCCACCCCAGGCATGCCTGTGATGCCGACAGCAGAGCCCGGCATTGACATAGACGGAGTCGCTCGACACCAGGTCCATGGGGTGGACAGTGCACTCCGCAGTGTCTGAGGCTGGTGGTCATGCCCTGTGGAAGCCAATAGTGCAAGGTCAACAAAGATCGCATTGGCAATGCAATCCAGTGATGCTGTCGTGTCCTCCAAGCCAGCCTCCAGGACCAGCCTGGTGCCCCTCTTGCTCAGCTCGGCTACCTGGTGCACCTCTGTGTGAAGTACATGCACCCCAGCTATGAGCAGCATCTGTTGCTCCACAAAGCCCCATGGCAATCAGGTGTGCTCTGACAATGGGTCAATGCCCAGGGGAGCATGGGCATGCCACTGTCCCACCGGTGGTGTATGACTGCACTGCATGGCCCACTCAGGTGGATGCTGCACAGCAGGGTCCCCATAGGGTAGGTCACTGTCTGGGGCCCCAGCAGTGGACTCTGCATCTGGCCACCCAACGTCCCCAGTCATCTGCGACTGCTGCCCCCCATCCCTGTATGCTGGCCAGGACCTGAGCAGATTCACCACCACCTCCACATGGCACTGCTGTGGCTGTACACATGGCAGCACCAGAGGTGGTGGTGGGCAGCTATCCCACTGCTGACAGGCCATTGGCCAGCTGCCAGTGATGGTAGTAGGTATGGATGTCTTCCCACAATACCACCCATGCTGTCCAGGATGATAGTCATGTCATCATCGGTGTCAGATCCTGCCCAGATCTGTGTCTCCATGCAGAGTATGCCATGGCTGGCATCCTACTGAAACACAGCCAGGGCCTCATCTGACAGCAGCCCTAGGACATCCGGCTGGATGGCGGTGGTGTGCTGTAGCCAATTGGGCCCCAGGATGCCCATTAAGGTGAATGGCTGGTGCTCCAGGTCTGGGCCTGCCCCCACAGCTGCCGCTGGTGCCCCTGCCACTGCATGCTGGCGTGCCAGTGCTATAAAAGAAAACAGATGTGTTAGTGCTGCAATTCTAGCATCCCCCCATCTGTTAGCCACCACCCAGCACACCCTCAATGGTGCTGTGACACGTGGTGGCCACCACCAGCTCCTTTTGCGCTGTGAGCTATGGCACAGCAACATGTCCCCCACCAGTGGCTACCCTGGTTGCCCATATGGCCACCACCTTCTCTTTAATGTGGTGTTTATCAGTGTCCACCTTCTTCTTGCACTCCTTCACAGACCACTGGTGGCTGCCCTGCAGATTCACAGAGATTGCCACCTCCAGTCAGGCCACAGCCCTGGCCTGTGGTGTGCCAGTGGCACCACTCAGCAGTTGCTCTCTGTCGAGGTAGGCCTTGAACAGGGCATCAGCTTCTGCCTTCGGAAAGTTGGGCATGTGCTTGCAGGCAGGCTCCCGCTCTTCAGTCTCCTCATGCTTGGACATGGTGCTACCTGTGGACAAGGACCTGTGTGTCACTGCCTGCTGCTGCCCATCCCATCCCATCCACCCTGCTGTGTTGGCTGTACCCACAGCAGGGGCAACTCACCTCAGATGGTTTCAATACCCATCCATGGCCTGTGCTGTTGTGCGGTGCCTTTATAGCGCACTGCATGCAAATGAGCTGTGGTGCAACAGTAATGACATGCTAATTTCCACAGTGAGCCAAGCACTGGCTGATGAGCTCATTAGCATGTTGTGGTGGAATATCGCACACTTGCTCCTTGAGCAATGGAATTGCTCTGGTGCATGTCATGGCACAATGCTGTGACTTGTGCAGTGCGCTGCCCACAGTATGCA
Source organism: Neoceratodus forsteri (assembly GCA_016271365.2). Taxonomy (NCBI): domain Eukaryota; kingdom Metazoa; phylum Chordata; order Ceratodontiformes; family Ceratodontidae; genus Neoceratodus; species Neoceratodus forsteri. The sequence continues at coordinate 740,289,246 of CM028133.1, read as the reverse complement.
TGCATAGAGGCCTGTGCTTCCACCTATCATGCACTGTGCACTCAGAGATCTATAGGGTCCATGCCCTCTATAGTGCTACAGTGCTATAGGGGCCATGGCACACAATGTGCTGTGGCCTCTATAGCACCAGAGTGTTATAAGGGACCATGACACACTATGCATCATGGCTTCTATTGTGCTCCAGCACACTGTGCACTGGGTGACCCCTGACCTGACCCTATGCCCGTTGGGACTACACCACCATGTGCTGGGTGGGCCATGTCCATGCCGTGCATTCATGGTGATGCGTGATTGGCGCACGTTGCACATGTCTCCACGAAGCGCAAATCCTGTGCACATTGTGCACATGTGCTACTGGCTGCCATTTTGGACCAGCAACTTGATGGAGAGCATGGCATGGTGAGGGGTGTTACATGCATGGAATTAGACAGACATGGAGCTGGCAACCTTGTGGCCCATGTGCAGCCAAATGCACCTGGTCTGTTTGGCCAGGAGTCCCTGCAGCAGGCCAGAACTGAGATCTGGCAGGCCATTGCTGCAGGCCTGGTTTGGGACACTGGGGTGCCATGGACCAGTGAGCAATGTCACCACCAGTATGGGGACATGATGTGGCGGGACCCCAAGAGACTGAGGCTGCTGCAGGCACGTGTCCTCAGGGGGGCCATGCCATGACCAGGTAAGTCTTCACATGCTGCATGTGTGCCCATCCACTGTACTGTGGTGTTGGCAGGGCTGCCTGACATGCCCTGTGGGGGGGCACTGTTGGCATGTGCCATATGGTGCAGCATTGCTGGCTGCTGGGCGTGCTGTGCTGCTGCCTTGCGGGTCATGTCAGGCTGGGTGCACACTGTGCACAGGGGTGGGGGCGGTGGGCACATACTATGGTTATACTCTGATGTGTGCCTGTCTGTGTTCCATTCATAGGGCCTGAAGATCAGCGCCATGCAGTAATGGTGTGGTTTAGACCGGTAGAGGTGGAGTACAGCGGGACAGGCTCAAGTGGTGCTGCAGCGGGCAAGTAGGCACTGTTGTCTTCCTCTACTCAGTATCGGGTGGTCAGCATGGGTGAGGGTGCAGCCATGGTGCCCTGTGCCATGTGCCATGTCAGCTGTGTGCTGCACACTGTGTGGTGTGCATGCCGCTGTGGGGCAGCCATTGCACATGTGTATCAGCTGTTGGTGGGATGGGTGTGCACCCGGCTCCCACCGGTGCAGTTGTGGTGCTGCTGCAGCCCTGTGCCAACTGTCTGTCATTTCATGGTTGGGTGGCCACTGGGCAGCAGTGTCCACCACTGTGCCCTGTCATGTGGCATGCTGGGATGCCAGCAGACAGCACACCCACTGTGGGTGACCAGGGTGCCACTGCAGGGGTGTGTGTTTCCACTGCTCATTGCACACAGTGGGAGGGCATGGTTCCTAGGGACTTGTACTGATCACCTCTCCATTCCTTTGTCATAGGCAACTGGAGAAGGTCGGGGTTGCCACTCTTTTGACACCTATTACGGCAGATTATATTAATCATATCCATGACCCTGGAGGTGGCTCAACAAACCAGGTGGTTGGTGCTCTAGGACAGACAATGGCGGAGGTGTCAGGAAGCAGCAGGCCATGGCCGCCCATGATTGGACCCCACTGTTTCCCTTTTACCCCTGCCATCCTTTCCCCTTCCTTCCCCCATCCCACTGTACCGTCGCTGTCCTCTGTCCCCTTCCCTCACTCTCCTACCCTTTCCCACCCCATTCCATTGTAAATAGTTTTGATATTTTAATACAGATTTCCCTCTTAACTGTCAGCGTCCATGTCTGCTTTGCAGCTGGCGTGTGGAGTCATGCTGCAGTGGCGTGGTGGGTGTCTGTGTGGTGTGCCTGTGTCATTGTGTGGGCTGTGCATGGTGGTGTCCTGCTCCTTGGTCAGTGGCTGTGCCTTGGGGTGGCCATGGGCTAGCTGCCCAGGATGTGTGGCATGTGTGTTAGGCGCAGTGTTCCAGGGTGTGGCTGGCCATGGTCTGGGTTGGTGGGGGCATGGCATCCAGTGGGGGGTTCCAGTGGCAGCTCTCCCTTGGCCATTGGTGCCACCTGTTCCCTGTGTCCAGTGCCCTGGTGATGGGGGGGAGCTGGCTGCCTGTCTGTGCCCTGCAGTTGGTGCTCACCTGTGGCCCATCACTGTGCCTCCCTGCCACTGTCCCCAGCTGTGTTCCTTTGCCTGCCCCATGCTTTCTCTCTGCTTCTTTGCTCCCACCATTGCCTGGGGCTGGTCCTTGTGTACCCTGGCACTTCTCCATTTGCTCCCTCATGCATCTTTACTTGCACTATGGTGCAGGCCTGGTTGCTCCCTGGTGCACCTCTGGGTGTGCCATGGCACATCGCTGCAATATTCAGCCATGTTGTGCTGGCACATGTCACCATGCACATCCTTTGCATATTGCACTCACTGCACCATGGTGCATTGGAGTTGTGCTGTGCTGGACTTGTGCCAGTGTTTGGTGCATTTCTGAATATCTGGCCCTTAGGCTGATAACTACTTGTTAGTTTATCTCTCAAATTCCCCAGTCTTTTATAAACCGTACATGGAAAATCTTTCACATAGGGAGATATTTTTGGCTCTTTCTGCATAATATGCCAATTGTGCCTTAACACCATCTCTATTTTTTTGGCCCCTATAGAGTACGTTGTTACAAAATTAAGCCTAGCTTGATTATTCACACTCTGAAGAGGCATAGAAGGGCTATTTGTTGCCAATAACTGTTGTCTCTGCAACCCAGTAGCATGTTCCCTAGCTAGCAATACATCACTGACTGCATAGCCTCACTGCAAAAATCTTTTCTCTATATCATCCGCCCAATGTTCGAATCCCACTACCATGGAGCAGTTCCTACGTGCACATATGAACTGCCCTCTTGGTATGGATTTCACAGTATGTCTGGGGTGACAGGAACTAGCCAGAAGTACAGTATTTCTGCCATTCTGTTTGTGAAACAATGTAGTTCTTAGCCCATTGTCTAAATCTTTTGAGATCTGAACATTTAAAAAAGTTATACTAACCAAACTGGAATTTACCGTAAATCTTAGATTTTAATTAGTTGACTCCAAATAGTACACAAAGGACATCAATTCACTCTCTATCTCCTGCCAGATTAAAAAAAAAATCATCCATATAATATTTATAAATGGAAATATTTTGGTAAAAGGGATTAACATCAGAATTATAAATATACCTCTCCTCCCACATTCCCATATATGTATATAAATTTGAAAAATTGGGAGTGAAAGATTCCCCCATAGCTGTCCCACTGATTTGAAGGCAAAAACTACCCTGAAACAGGAATGCATTTTTTTCCAAAGCATTCTGTGCTAGACTAAGACCAAGTAATCCCATCCAGTAAATTTAACCAGCCCTCTCTAGCCAATAGTAAAGGAAGACTCTTGAGAAACCCCCAAATCCCCCAACAATTTAAGTATTTTTGAGACACTTCCCACCTCCCTCCAAACCAGCATGTTAACAACCATAAATGGCATAATAAAATGGATAAGGCCACTTAGGGGCAGGTACAGGGTTCGACCTTAACATACATTTACTAGCCCGGGGCATAGTGCAGATTGCCTTGGGCTAGTGCAGATACCTCCCTACCTGTCCGCGTGGGCTAGTGCAGTCACCAGAGTCGGCAGTACTTCCGGCGGTGGTAGCGGTTAACAGAGCAAAATCCTACTGATCCCCTGGAACTCTGGAGCAGCTGCAAAGAGCAGACATAGCCGGTGGGTACTTTCCAAGAACCTAACTAGCACTTCTGACTTCCTTGTTGTTTGGGTTCCTCCTAGAAGCAGTATGTGGACTGTCACTCATTGCTTGTTTTCCTATTGGCCAGCTCAATACACACAAGTCATGGGGGAGGCAGCAGAGGTGGGGCACAACAACATCACCTAGCACTGATTGGGTAAAAAATAGCCTAGGCATGTAAGAAGGAGGCAGACTGGTTGAAGCCATTGGTGGTTAGCGCTGTGGGAGTATGGCTTCGGATGCCTAACTTTTCATTTAAGGAGCTGTTTTTATACAAAAAAGTGTGGATGATTTAAAATTTGGTAGAGCTGTGCATTGCCGAAAGGCTGGAGGAACTGTTGGGTGTGTGAGGACCGGGAGCTTGGGAGTTTGGTGGTTTGGACAGTTTCAGTACGGTGGTGCTGCAGCGGTCTTGGCGGGGATCAAAGCCGGAGGACTGTCGGATATCTTCTTTGCATTTGTTGAGCAGACTACAACAACTACAGCAAAGCAATCAGAGCTGGATCACCCGAATTCTAGACACCAAAAACGCCAGCTCAGGTGAGGCAGTGCCACGTGGCATTCATAAAAATGCCGGTTATGGTCACCAGTTATATGGGGTGGGGGGTCTTCTGAGTGTCTTGCTGGCAGAGTGAGTAAATTTTGCCTCGTCTGTCTATAGCTCATCTTTGCTTTGCTGCTGTGACCTGCAGTATTCAATAGTAAATTAGCTTAGTAAGTGAATTAGTGATTTTGGGCTGTTCGCTCCATTAGGAGCTCTCTTTGAATAGTGCCAAACATCTACAAATCTGTGCCTGAACCTGATGGAGCCCCACGATGCAGTATGCTTTTCTTTTTATTGTGTACACTGCAGTACATGAGTGCGGGAATGCTGGTTCTATGGGGGATTTTAATGGGGCCATTACTAGGAGCAGTATTGAAACAGTCTGCCCTTGTGAAAAACTGCATTTTGATTTTGAAGTGAGCATAATCAGAAGATTCTTCGCTGTCAGGAACCGAGGCTGAGATTTACTCATAGTCACGCAGCCTTGGTAAGTCACAGTGTCATGTCATGGGATTGTTAATGCTGAGAGACTAGATAGCTTGCTGTGTACTCTGGCAATCCTTCTGGAGAAAGACAATTAGGGATTCTTTTTCTGCTTGGTTTGACTGCCAATGGTGATTTGTTGTGGGGCTGGGCTGCCGGGCTGGGCATGGCTGGGCATGTCTGCCATTGCTCTGCTCATATTGTGTTCTGTTGCCTCTTGTGGGGGTGGGGGGTGTTTGTGGCTTGTTGTGGGGCCTTGGCAGGTATTTCTGTAGCTGTTATCTTTTTGGATTGCTGCTTGAACACACCAATGTACTCGAGTAAGTCAAGTGTTAGTAATTACAATTCTTCTGAGGTTGTGTGGGGGATCGAAAGTGTGCCGTTGTGATCTGCCCTGTTGGGTATCTATTTTGTGCCAGCACATCCTGGCTTTCATTATAGAAATGTAAATAAATGTTTAAACTACAGTGATTTGTGTCATTTTTCATCATGTGTCAAAAGTGTGTGGTGTCATGAGTGCGGACTAGTGCAACTACTGCGGGCTAGAGCAATTTTGGACTGACTTGTCCTGCTGACTAGTGCAAAAAAAAGTTAAGGTCAACCCCTGGGCAAGTACCAAAAGGTACAAAGTAGGCCACAGATGGAATACCAGAAAAAGCTTACAGGGACTTTCCTGGTCCCACTTAGAGGGAGTAAGCCTCCCCAATTGGAAGCCAACAGTAAGAAAGTGATCACTGCGAAACCTATCAGTAGCCATAGATTGCACCACCCTCTATTTTAGGAACATCTGAGAGGATAAACCCCAACCATACCTTTATCACCAAGACAATTAACTAAATCCAAATTAAAGGAGGGCAGACAACAACTTGTAACAAAAAACAGCATAGTGGTATAATTAACAATAATAGTGGACACCTGTAAACAAAAAACAAAAAAATGGGCAAACCATCAGGATGTCCTTTTAACCCTGAATCTTCCATTTGGGCAAATTAAGGTCAGTTTTCAAACATCTCTCTCCACCATCCTCCAAAATCACAAATGATACCAGAAAGCAGAACAGTACTCTTTCAAGACGAATCTTCTCTTCTAAAGGCTTGTAACATAGCTTTGACTTCTTCCAAAGTTTGTTCTGATTGGCGTTTCTTTCCCAATGGAAAAACTTTTGTACAGCAATCTTTCTGATGTTCTTTCTTCTCTCTGGTTTCCAAACACTCCATCTGCCCTTCTGGTACTGTGAGATTATGTGACGTTAGTTCCTGGAATGCAGAATCTGGATCATCAAATACCTTTACACTATCAGGAAATCAGATTCTTAGGCTATCCAGATAAGATTAAGAGAACTTCAGTTTATGATCTTTCAAAATGCCGAAGAGTGGAACAAATGCTCATTGACAAAAAATTACTTCAGGAGAATAATCATTGTCCATCTTCAGTTTGTGACCCTTATATAGAGCCAGGCTCTAGTGAGTATGGTCTGTTTAACATCATAATTATACAGACAAATATGATGGAGCATGGTCTCTGAGCAGGAGTTGAGGAGATAGAGCCCAGTGGGCCCTCTCAATCAGCAAGGGACCCAAATCATTAAACTTTACTATATAGAGAAAGAATACTTGTAGAAATGTAATGAGGTCTCCAGAGCCCTCTTCCCCCTCTGGCAGGCCATACAATTTTATATTATTATGACGTGATCTGTTCTCCAGATATTTGCATTTATCCCTGAGTCTCTGTGATTTCTGTAGCAATTTAAAATTGACTCTCTCCATCCTGTTTACTCTGGAATCAGTGGAAGATTGGTGCAATACCAAATCTCAAAGTTAACTATCCAGCAGAGAAATAGAAGCTTTCAATTCCTCATGCCTCCCCATGCTTTATGTCCAAAATGCCCGGAGTTCTTCTAACTGAGCCATATTGCTGGGAACCAGGTCAGCCTCTCCTGGTAACATCAGGGGAACAGCTGCTGGAGTTGAAGATGCAATAACAACAGACAGGTTAGTTGAAGAAGATTTGGCCACATTAGTGGTACGAGATTCACCACCTTTCACTTTTTTAACTTTGCACTTTGCCCATGCACTCAGAAATCTCCCTCAGACATCTGGAGCATGAAAAAGTTGCAATATAAAAATTGGGAGTTAAAAAAGGCTGGGTGCCAGATGGAGCTCAAAACTAGCTTGACATTCCTGGTGGTGCCGCCACTGGAAGTCCTGGAATTTTTTTTTGCTATGGGGACTGTGATCGGAAATCAAAGGAGTAGAGAACGACCACTGGACTACCAATGAAGCATTAATAGATACAGCGACATCAATCACAGAATAGGGGAAGGAGGAGGGACCATTGGACCACCAGGAAAATGGTTGTTTGGTATGGGGATGACAATCAGACATCAGGAGAGGGAAGAGGGACCAGTGGACTACCAACGAAACATAATAGAATATTTGTATGGTGATTGGAGAATGGAAGGAGGGAGGGACCACTGGACTATCAGGGAAATTATTTTTTGCTACAGGGATGGTGATAGCACATCAGGGGAGGGGAGGGGAGAGGGACCACTGGACTACCAATGAAGCATTATTAAATATGGGGATGGTGATCAGAGAACAGGGAAGGTGGGAGGGACCACTGGACTACCAGATATATATTTTTTTGATATGGGCACAGTGATCAGACATCAGGGGAGGTGAGAGGGACCTCTGGACTACCTGGGCATTTTTCTTATTTGCTACGGGATGGTAATCTGACATTGGGGGATGGACCACTGGACTACCAGGGAAAGTTTTTTAGCTGTGGGGATGGCGATCGGAAAACAGGGGAGGGGGGAGGGACCACTGGACAAACAGAACTCCATATAGGAATTTACCTTTTAAACAGTAAACATTGAACAGCAAACAAACCAAATGATAATTACTTAGTGAGTGACGGGGGACATGATTTTCAGTGGAAAAACACAAATTTGCTATATCATTTTAAGAAAAACATCAAACTAAGTACATCACTGAGACCTAAATACAAGTGTTGTGCTGTCCTTACCACCCAGTAGTTGTACACAACACTATTTTACAAATAATCAGAAAAACAAGATGGCTGACATCAAGAACAGTATTTCTCTGAGAAAGAACAGTAAATTTACAGTACAACAGTAAAGTTACAGTTCAAACTGTTTTCATTTACCTGCCTGTCTTGCGGCTATCACAACAAACCTTATAGTTCAACAATTTTCACCAAACCATCCAAAGGCACACCCTTAGCACAGACCTCATCATTTTTAAACATTTCAGAGAAACATTTCATTCCATCTGGTCTACAGATGATGGCAAAAAATCCCATGTTAACCAATGTGAAAAAGTGTTTTTTTTCTGTTTTTTTACCACTTTATATCTCAAAAACCATACTAGATGTTGTCACAGAACTTTTCACATCTTGAGACTCTGGCAGAATGACAGTGCATACTAAATTTTGGACTATTTTGTTGAAGGATGCCAAAGTTATTAAGATGTAAAATTGTGAATTTAACATTGAAGTGCTGTAGTAACCCTAACCATAATGGCACTATAATAGAGTTAATCTGGGTTTCAATGTTAAATTTCAGATTTTGCACTTTCATAACATTGCAGCCATTCAACAGAGTTGCATGAATGTTTGCATGGGCAGTTTTGTGTGGCAGACCTGTTGACATGCCAAGTTTCGTTTTGATCAGATTTACTGATTCTGAGTTCTGCCGAGTGCTAAAACATTAAAAATTGCTGTTTTTACTGCTTTTTTATCATATCGCTGCACCCAGATGGTTTAGAATTTTGGTCTGACTTTTTCAGGGTAGAAAGGGCCTGCCTAATAGAAGTGGTTTTCACTAGTTTGGTGAAAAAAAATATTAATCTGTTCAAAAGTTATTTAATTTTAAAGTTTTGAGTTCTGAGCAAGCTCAGTTCAGTCTTTTTGCTAGCTTCCTGAAATGGCAAAAGAATTTGGTCTCAGGAAAAATGATTCCTTGTTGTGAGAGACCAATCCTTTTTTGTGGGGAATAGATCCTTTTTTCATGAGACACCATCTTTGCACTTTAATAGCTTGACAACTGTTTAATTGATTTGCATGAAATGTTGCATGCACAGTCTTAAAGGGAAGATCTCTTGACTTGCCAAATTTTTGTCCAGCCACACATGCAGATTCCAAGATCTGGATAGCAAAAAAAGTGAAATAAATCGCAAGAATTCAACGGATTTGCACAAAATTTGGCATGTGCAGTATTGGAGGGTAGTTCTCTTGATTTGCCTAGTTTTGCCTTGGTCAGATGTGTGGATTCCAAGAACTGGATAGTGAAAAAAGTTAAAAAAATAAAAATGTTTGCTGTTTTATTTATTTATTTTTGTCATTGTCTAGCACCCAAATGGTTTGGAATTTTGGTCTGAAATTTTCAGGTTAGAAAGGGTTTGGCCCACAGATGAACCTTTCTCTTTTTTGGTGAAGAAATATTAATCCGCTGCCAAGTGATAAGGATTTGAAATTTCAGTTCTAAGCATGCTCAGTAGGTTCTCTTGGATAGACATTTGATACCCTACTGAGCATGCGTAGAACAAAAAATTCAAATACTTGTAACCTGGGAACAGAGTATTATCTTTTCACCAAACTTATGAAAGGCACCATTCTGGGGCCTGCCCATTCTTCCCTGAAAATTTCAGACCAAAATTACAAACTGTCTGAGCTGTAAGTGATGACAAAAAAACAAAAAAAACAGAAATAAATCCCAATTTCTTGTGAAAACGTACTCTCCGGATCTTGGAATCCACATATCCGACTAAAATGAAACTTGGCAAATCAAGACATCTTGCCCTCAGACTGTGCATGCAAAATGTAGTGCAATTACATTGAATGGGGTCAAAGCTATTAATATATTAATATACAGTGTATATCTGTATACAGTATTACAGTGGCACAGTAGCACCACTGTAGTTAGGGTTGAGCAATGGGGTCTACGTTAAACCTCAAATTTTGCACTTTAATATCTTTGCAACAGTTTAATGGACTTGCACACAATTTTGCATGCACAGTCTCATTGGGTAGATCTCTTGACGTGCCAATGTTCATTCATGGAATTTTTTTTTTTTTGATTCTGGTTGGATGTGCAGATTCTGAGATGTGAATAGTGAAAACATAAATAATCACTTTTTTTTGCTAGTTTTTTGTCATCGCTTTGCATCAAGACAGCTTGAAGTTATGGTCTGAAGTTTTTTAGAGTAGAAATGGCTTGGCCCACAGATGTGCCTTTCGCTGTTTTGATGAAAAATTATTAATCTGTTCTAAGGTTATTCAATTTTAAAAATTCCGGTTCTGACCATGCTCAGTAAGCACTTCAAAATAGCTGTATGAAGGGCTTGGGTCCCTAGAATAGTCTCACAGCTCATGAATAATCATAAGCTTATTTGCATACCCCCTTTTTTTAAAAACTGAGGGAATTAGAAAAATCAGGTGATCTTTGGGAAGCTTGTTCTATTCAAAATCACTGTTTACAATAATTTATTTCTGGTCTCACCTGTTCACATTGCAAGAAGAACAGTTCCTTATATGCTCGATGTTTTTTGAAATGTCAGTATAACTGCAGTTTATGAATAATCATGAGCTGATTTGCATGCCCATTTTTTTAAAATTGAGGAAATTAGAAAAATCAAGTTAAAACTACAACCTATCTGTCTTTAGAAAGACTGGTATGTTCAAAATTACTGTTTACAACAACTGCTTTTTTGGTTTACTTTTTGGATACTGACAGAATGAAGATATGACGATATGAATTGTTTTGAAACATGGGATACAAGTCAGTATGCTAAACATTAGGACTATAGAAGGAAAGTAGTCATTTTTTAACATATGTTAAAATTGACATTAGAGTATTGATTTTGTGTTCATGTGAACTGAAAAAGTTTGACAATTTAATGGCTTAGAAATATGTGAAGTTTAAAAAAAAGTCTTTTGGAAATACAGAGAAACAGAAACTTATTACTGGCTGTTTTAGTTTGGAATTGTCTTGAGTTTGGATAACAGAACATTGACACCATGGTGTCAAATGAGGCAATATAGTGTAAAATTACTACTACTACTTAGGCTCTGGGCTATGACCCTGGACACCTGGGTTTGAGTCTCACAGCCCCCACTGAATATTTTTGTTTTTTTAAGTTATTTAACCAGGTGAGACACACTAAGCTGAAAGGTTTTTTACAGGTGCAACCTGGGAGCACAGGGCAGTTAAGTGACTTGCTCAGGGTCACACAGTATGCAAGTGGAAGCTATGGGATTCAAACCCCCATCTGGTCTGCTGGATGTCATCAGATGTGCAGCTCGGAGCCTTAAACCACTGCACTATACTGCCTATGGTCAAATATTGTTGTTTTTTATAGTAACTCGTGCATTTATAAAAACCAATTATAGAAAAACACTCATGCGTTTTTAAAAGCTAATTACAAAAAAATTACAATCTCAAGAAGTAAGCAATTTCATCGCAAAAAAACTTTGTTAATGCACTAGTTAGGGTAAAGCAACAAAAGTAGGGAAATGTAGCATTGGAATTTCCATCCCTTACATCCCATTTCCACCCTGCAGGCAGCAGCAGATGTGGGGTGTGCCTTGGGGTTGTCAACCTTAACGTTCACCCCATTTCATGAGCAAGTACACTGAGATGGGTACCATATATGAGAGAATGGAGTGAACGTTACAGTTTACAACCACAAGGCACATGCCATACTTGTTCCTTTGGACATGAAGCAGGTTTCATGACATATTGCATTAAGTAGGTATCTGTCATATTACCGCACACATGCAGAACAATATTACAACTGAAAATACAGAAATAGGGAAACATATACTTTCATGCACAGGATATCTATTTACACATTCTTATACAATAAATTTAAAGACACTTGATTACAAAATCTCTAATAACCAAAGCTGAAGTATATCAGTCCTCATCCATATATTCAACTTTACACAATATTTATGGCTTGATTATTACTTCAGTACATGGAATCTCATCACAAAAGGCACAATCAGAAATGATTACATATATGATTGTGTCTAAAAACAGCATATACTGCACAAAACCAGTACATAATGCACAGTGGCCAAGTGGGCAGTAGACCAAGTGGCACATCAGATGACCAAGTGATCTGCTCTTTAGCCCCCTTCTCTAGAATTTTTGACATCAAAAGAAACAGATAAATCTATATGTACAAGAGATATTCTCATTGAACTGAACCAAGAAATTTATAGTGATACGATAGATATGTCAATATACAGTCAGTATCCTACTACATTACCTAAGGATGGGGGCTTGTGACATGGCAAAGCTTTGATCAGTCCTTTTTTCAGGATTTTGTAAGCCCTACCATAGACACAGCAAGGGGCTAAACTTAGACCAGCCAGGAGGTGGTGTAAGCCCATTGTGCCAGTGCCACACACTATGGTGAATCTGGAGGATCTGAATGTGGGATCAGGGGGAAGAAGGAGCACAGGAGATGGCATTAGGGGAGTTAGGGGAACAGTGGGCATGAATGGAACTGATGTGGCATCTGGCAGGGTGTGTATGCCTTTGTATTTAAGCCAGCAATGTCTATCACTGCATTGATGATTACTACAATGTGCTGTACCTATACATTCTACAGTATATACATCAAACGGTTAAAATCCAACACATCCATGGATGGGCAAGTGCTATTTATGTTGCAATGTGCTGCCATGAATGTATAGGTGCTACCATTTATACTCACTTATAAGTCGATTTTTGGGGAGATTTTTTTACCTTCACAAACTGCAGGTCCAGACTTATATGCAAGTAAGTGGTAAAATAAAAAAACAAGCATTTGTCAATGCCGAACGTTCGCTTGCAGGTATTTGCAGTGGTGTTTGGCATGTATGGTGGTTTACCCTAATGCCCTGTGCGATTGCTGGTATTTGCTGAATAAATTTTCAGCATGACCATTTTGTTACCCCCACCTCATAAAAACATTTGAGACCTCTGTTGATGAACAGTATCACTGTTATTTTGTTAATCTGTCCTGAGCGTTGATTTCCCACAGCGACCACACCATTGTGCTCCACATGTTCAAAAACACAGTTCGGGCAGGATGTGAAAAATGACAGCTGTAGCATTCGCAGGGAGGTGTGAAGGGATGGCAATGTTGAACATCGAGTGAAAATACAACAATTTCTTGAACTTACGAGTGTACATGGAAACTACGTAATGAACGCTCATGACACAGTCATTTTTTGGACTTTTGTCACCAAATTTTCAACATAGGCATTGTGGGACCTCTGCTCATGAACAGTGTCACTGTGATTTTCATAATCTGTCCTGAGCATTGATTTCTCGCTGTGACCACACCATTGCGCGCTGGATGTGCAAAAACACATTTCAGCCAGGATGTGAAAAATGTCAGCTGTACTGTTCATAAGGAGTTGTGAAAAAATGCCAGTGTTGAAAATATGGACTGAAAATATTTCAAATTCTGGAAGGTATGCGTGTGCGTGGAAACTGCGCAACGCACACTCATAAAACAGTCATTTTTAGGAATTTTTTCACCAAATTTTCAACACAGCCATTTTAAGACATCTGCTCATGATCAGTGTCACTGTGATTTTCTTAATGTGTCCCATACATTGAGTTCGCACACTGACTGCGCCATTGTGCGCTACATGGGCGGAAACACATTTTGGGTAGGATGTGAAAAATGACAGCTGTACTGCTCATGAGGAGGTATGGTAAAATGCCAATGTTGAAAATTTGGAGTGGAAATATTGAAAATTCGCAAACCTACTAAAGTGCATGGGAACTGTGCAACGCACGCTCGTAAAACAGTCATTTTTAGGAATTTTTTCACCAAATTTTCAACATAGCCATTTTAAGACCTCTGCTCATGAACAGTGTCACTGTGATTTTCTTAATGTGTCTCATACATTTATTTCGCACACCGACTGCGCCATTGTGTGCTACATGGGCAGAAACACGTTTTGGGTGAGATGTGAAAAATGACAGCTGTACTATTCATAAGAAGGTGTGGTAAAATGGCAATGTTGAAAATCTGGAATGGAAATATTGAAAATTTCGCAAACCTACGAGCGTGCGTAGGAACTGCGCAGCGCACGCTCGTAAAACAGTCATTTTTAGGAATTTTTTCACCAAATTTTCAACATAGCAATTTTAAGACCTCTGCTAATGAACAGTGTCACGGTGATTTTCTTAATGTGTCCCATACATTGATTTCGCACACCAACTGCGCCATTGTGCACTACATGGGCAGAAACACATTTTGGGCAAGATGTGAAACATGACAGCTGTACTGCTCATAAAGAGGTGTGGTAAAATGGCAATGTGGAAAATCTGGAGTGAAAATATTGAAAATTCGTGAACTTACGAGCCTGTGTAGGAACTGCGCAATGCACGCTCGTAAAACAGTCATTTTTAGAAATCTTTGCACCAAATTTTCAACATGGGGTTTTTGGGACCCCTTCTCATGAATGATGTCACTGTCATGGCATTATTTGGGCCCAAAGGGTGATTTCATGCAGTGACTGCACAGTGACTGCAAAATCACCCTTCAGGCCCGAATAACTCCATGACAGTGACATCATTCATGAGAAGGGGTCCCAAAAACCCCATGTTGAAAATTTGGTGCAAAAATTCCAAAAAATGCCTGAGATATGCAATAAAGTTTAAAAACCCCTGTCTAGCCCATTATACAGCTTACCGGCATTTCCTCAGTTCGCGGTCAGGTTTGAAAAGTGCAGCCGTGTTCCCGGTCCACCAAAGATCATCACACTGAGCTCCGGAGGTAAGTATGGGGTGAGGGGGTGTGGGGAGGCAGGGTGCGCAGTGGGTGGGTGCGGGTTGTGGGGGCTGGGAGAGCGCCGTGGGACCGCTTTTATTTTTCAGGTTAAAAAAAACACGACAAGGGACGTTTGCCACGCTGGGGTGGGCTTTCAGCATGGCACCAAAGCTTTGGGGGGGCCTTTGGGGGGACGTGGAGCCGATGGGGGATTGGGCACCCCCATCGGCAGAGCACACAGGACGTTTGCCACGCTGGGGTGGGCTCCCAGCATGTCACCAAAGCTTTGGGGGGGCGTGAGGCCTACCAGCACTGTGTATGACAGCGGTGTTTTTCTTTGAAGGGAAGACCACTGCTGTCATACACAGCTCCCGCACCCATTGGTGCAGGACCACTACGCCTGCTCAATGGAGCAGTGCATTGAACAGGAGAGGCACACCTCCAAAGTGTGCTACTTTCCCAAAACGTTCCTTGTGCATGTGCGCAAGCAAATGTAAAAAGGTAAATGAAACGAAAGCAAGTTTTGCTCTCTGCCTGCACTGCTCACTCAGTATTGAGTGTTGACACCTAATTTGCCAGCTAACCAACTTAAAATTAACACCTCGCTAGCCAATTAACACCACAAGCCACATTTGCAAATTCCTAGCAGGCGAGGTAACAATGATGCACTGATTGGACTGGACAGTCATGTTCTTCTTTAATGTTCTGCACTAATTTAGTAGCACAGACAGTGTGTGTCTGCTTCTGCAGCTACTGTCATGATCTGCAGCTGGTATCTTCCATAATGAGGAGCAATTTGGATCCCTGTGACTCTAGGGTGCTGACAGTTCCATGGGGCGGGTGGGTGGAAAGACAAGAGGAAGTCTCACAGCTATACTGGCTGATCAGACCACTGAAGAGCTGCATATTATTCCAGTGCATAGTGCAGATCAGGCAGGTCTATGACATTTCACTCCCATCATTTCGGTCCCGCCACTTTCACTCCCGCATAATTTTGCCCTCATGAACACTCATTCCCAGGCATTTCACTACCGCACCAAAAATCATGTCCCCATTCCTCAATTTGTTTAAAAATACAGCCTGGCAGGATCCAAACATTGCTTTGGTGTGAGTTTATTAAGAGGACTGCCTGTGTTTTTTTTCCAACAGCTAGCGTCTAAAGTGCTTGGTGCTGTGTTGTTATATTAACAGTGGTGAGAACAAGACAATATGGATGAAGCTGAATATAGATCCACTTTTTGAGGTCTGTTGTTTTCCCCCTTTCCTGTGTCAGACATGGAACAATGGAATAATGGAGCAGGGACTTGTCATTCCACCTGACACCATTATTTTTATTTCAGGATTGTACATATAAAAAATGTTAAGTGCTTTAATTCATTTTTATTTTGTTAAATGAAAATACATGGTAGTTTAAAAATCACGAGCCCTTACAATCTGTCAATGGGCTGTAACACGAAACGGCCTGGATATTTCATTCTGCTACTGAAAGCTGCTCCATGACTGGAAATTCCCTGAGTATGCCACCGATCACAAAAATATAGCTGACATCTTAAAAGGAGTGGGAAAATGTACAAAAGAAGTTGTGTTAGTTTTGAATATTTTTGGTGCTACACACAAAAACGGGTTGTACATAGTCAGCTGTACAAGAATAATTGACAGCCCAGTCCGTAGCGCCAAAATCTTGCCAGTTAGATTCAAATTCTTTCCAGGGAAAGAAAAATGGCATTTATGACTGTATTAAGACTTACTTTTTTTCATTTAGGATAGCAGTGAGAGCCAGTTGGAGCGTTGGTTATATGCACTCTCTCTCTCCAACTCACTTTCTCCTCAGTGGCATTCACCAGTCCTTCTTCTATTTTGTTTGGAGGTTGTCACTTCCATAGCACCATCTAGCACTCCTTAAACAGATCTGGGAAAATTGTATTCATAGCTGAGGCGGCCAGCTTCAGGAGTGTAATAATAGGGAGCGATTTTGCTAGGGAGCGAGTTGTATAGGAGTGAACTGTCGGTAGCGAGAGTGGCGGGAGCGAAATCACGTGAGTGTAATGTCTCGCTCCCAGATCGGGCATCCATGATCACTGACTGTGCTGGACCTGACTGTGCACTTTGGGGATCCCCGATAGCAGACTCTGCCAAACCCAATCTTTGCATTTCAAACAGTGCCACTTGGAAATGCCTGTTCCCATTTCTGGTGCTGCCTGCTCCACTTTACATAATCGGGATGACATGGTAAGGCATCTGCTGTCAGTTCACTGACAAGGGGTTGTTTTTTGTTAGGGGAATCTTTACTTGGACTATGATCTGTAATGGGGACTAGCTCCGAGATTTATATATTTTTTTACATCTCTGATAACAGTTAGTAACAATGGGAAGTGGCAATGGATAAAAGACCACCTGACTTATAGGTGGGTCACGAGCTGAGGAACAAATCTGCTGCATGAACAAGGGTCCCTGACTTACATGCAGATCGACTTATATGTGAGTATATACGGTAATTATCACCGCAGTAATAGACATTGGCAGCATAAAAACAAAGGCATATGCACCCCACTGGGTGCCACATCAATCCTGTTCATGCCTGATGTTCCCCTGACTCCCTTAATGCCATCTCCTGTGCCCCTTCTGCCTCCAACCCCTGCTGTCCAGTAGCTGCACCACTGCCAAACCATCCCAGCCCCTCTAGTGTTGTACCAGGTGGGAGTGGGCTGGATCCCTTTGGAAATTCCCACAGGTGCACCAACTGTTTGCCACAGCTGTTGGATTGTGGCAAACTTGGGGTGTTTGGTGCCGGGACCCTCATTTTTGTAAACTTGGGCAAAGGATCCCTGGCACACCTTGAGGTTGCCTCAGCCCTGGAGTGATGCAACTTGCATCACTCTAAGGGCTCTTTGAGAATTGGGTCCATAATCTCAGGAGAGAAACTCAACCCTTTCTCCAGTAATAATTCAAAATAATTGTATTAATAGCAATAGTGAGGCAAACATAATCATTATAGTTACAACCAAACCGAATACTCTAAGGCATCACATAAATGTGGCTAGGGGAAATGGAAACCAACAATTATAATCAGATTATATGGTGAATTCTCATGTGATTAATGCACAGAGCAAAAGCAATCTTGTGACATTGCTAAGAAATTAATGATATATGGATATCGGAGGAGCCTATGAGAATTATTGTGAAATTCAAACAACTTCAACAGAGTTGGTCAGGTATTTGGCAGAATATGAGCTTGGAGTTAACAGTGGAGACTGTGGCTGCTATGAAACATTCAATTATTAACAAAACTGGCTTAACAGTTGGGTACTCCTAGTTAGTGTCACCCAAAATATTTTATATCAAATATGGACAAATGCATTTTTACTAACAAAGCTGGATTTGAGAGTTGATATCCCAAAAGCCTTTTTTAAAACTACTCTGTGGGGTAATAAATAATCTAATTTTTGAATTCTCCTTGATTAACAGAGGCCACTGTGGACCAAGTTGCCAGTCAGATGATCAAATTATCATCTTTCTGTATGGGTTAAGGCAATGACTAAATAAAAAGAAAACAAAATGTATTACATTGTTAAATTCTATTTCCCCTATGGGAATTAGCCAGTATAAATATACTTGTTATGATATATTGGATGTTAGGAGTGCACATGACTTCTCCAAATCTGGTCAGTTTGATAGTCTATTTGGAAACCATTTCATTGTTAAACAGGTACTTTCACATATGGCAGCATTTAATGCTTTTGGCATAAAGATAACAGACCCTTCAGTTTTCTTTGGTGATAATAGGAACCCCCAAAGAAATTCAACTGGACCTAGTAGATCAGAGGAAGTAGCTGGCTGAAACCCACTCTTTTGTGGAAATAACTAATCAGAGTGCCCCCTTGTCAGCCATAACAAATGTATGACTACTGCAACCAGAATGAAATCAAATAGAGGGGCCAATAAAAACACCAAGGATAAAGGAGCTACAAATTATTTCCTGGAATGCTGCAGGAGTAATAAATATAACTATGGACATAGAATGGGTAGAACATATAGAGTAATATGATGTCATTTATATGCAACAAACATGGTTATCTAAAATGCAACCAGATTGAAATCAAATAGAGGGGCCAATAAAAACACAAAGGATAAAGGAGCTACAAATTATTTCCTGGAATGCTGCAGGAGTAACAACTATAACTGTAGACAAATAATTGGTAGAATATATAGAGTAATATGATGCAATTTACAGTATATGCAAAAAAACTGGTTATCTAAAATGCAGCCAGAATGAAATCAAATAGAGGGGCCAATAAAAACACAAAGGATAAAGAAGCTACAAATTATTTCCTGAAATGTTGCAGGAGTAATGAATATAATTATAGACAGTCACTGGGTAGGCTATATAGAGCTATATGATATAATTTGTGTGCCAAAAAAATTAAAATTTCTAAAATGGTAATTTCACTAGAAAAAGTTTCCAAATGTTCTCTCATGAATCATGTAAAACCCCTGGAGGGAGACCAGCAGGTGGACTTCATAGCAATTAAAGTAAATCCAGATCTCCTGGTTAAAAAATAGTGTACTATTACCAGTACATTCAACTTCTTAAGATGGTAATAGAGGGTAGAGATTGCATTTTGTGAAATTTATACACCCTTCCCCCCCCAGCAAGAACAGATATGCTGCATTATCAGATTTTAAAAGTTTGTAAGCCCAACATAAAAGCACAGCTACCATTTACTTTGAAATTACCTTTATGGGAGATTTGAATGTTTACAAGGAAGTGCTGAATAGTCATAAAGATACATGTAATGTAATATTTTACGGCAAACCAATCAGCAACAGTAGACAATCAAAAGACAAGACTCTCAATAACATGGTATATATAGGGGTTATGACATGGCCTGACTGAAGATATCTTATTTATCTTCACGAGAGGCCAATGATATCATGATATCTCACGAGTGGCGAAGCCACGAGTGAGATATCTTGATGTCATTGGCCTCGAGTGAAGATAAATATGATATCTTCAGTCAGGCCATGTCATGTTCTGTTTATACAACATATCTGCTGGGTTGTCAAGACAACCATCTACATCAGTTTTAGGCAACTTACCACATCCCCCACTTGACAATCCACCATATATCTTATTGATGAGGCAGGACTACCAGCCAACCTCTTCTCTTTCTCCAGCAGGTCTGACACTGCTTGCAGACTGATTTGGCATTTTCCAGTAACTGCAGAGCAATGCTCCTGTGTTTTCATGAATATTTTATTAATTTCTATGGCTGTTTAATTGTTCTGTTTTGCAGTATAACCAAAAAAAGTTAATGGGAACAAGTTTATTTTTACATGGCTTCAGATTTTATAGAAATCCCTGTAGATGGGGAGCCCTGTAGCTATAATTGGTAAATCATTTTAAAATAAAACTTATCTGGCTGATCCTGACATTTCCTTGTGGTGTCAGCAGTTTCATTCTGGAGATTCTAAATTTGTAGCATGACCGAGCACTTTCAGAGTGGACACAGATTCGGAGTGGACAGAGATTCAAAAGAAGGCACTCTCACTGTGAAATGTTAGAAATACAGTGCCTTTTTGCTAATATTTTGGAGCTTTGTTACAATCCAGCTACTAACAGTAGAAAGAGGAGAGAGCGTGAGGTGACAGCTTCAGAGATATGAACGGAATGAGCGTTGCTATGGTAACACTCACTCTCACTCGCATTCATATGTCTGAAGTTGCTGACACATGCTCTCTTTTGTTTCTACTTTTGGCAGCTAGATTGTAACAAAGCTCTGCAATATTAGCAAAAAGGAACTGTATTTTTTAACATTTAACAGTAAGATCGCTTTTTTTGAATCCCTGTCAGCTCCAAAAGCGCTCGGTCACGCTACCAATTTAGAATGTGAGAAATGAAAACTGGTGACACCACAGGGAAACGGCAGGATCAATCAGATACTTTTTTTAAAAATAATTCTTGTTTGAAAATGGTGGCACGTAGGATATATGAGGTGTAAGAATCGCGTTGTGGGGGGGGCGCAGGTTATGGAAAAGCAGCACAGGAGCACTTTCAATTTCGAAGATGCCAGTAGGATTTATGAGATGACATATAGGAGTTTATAAGATAACACTGTGACGTATAGGAGTGTTGAAGATATCATGATGATGTATAGGAACATGGAGATATCAGTGTTATCTCCACTGGCTGCTTAAGATATCGCTTTTTATAATAGAATTTATCCAAGCACATGTGTTGTGTAAATATATATATATATATACACATATTATAGTGGCTCCCCACCCCATCCCACCAAAAGGCATTGTGGTGTGCATTGGGGTCATCGGTCCTAACTCTTACCCCATTCTCCTACATTGCAAGCCTCAAGCTTATTTACATATGGAATGGGGTGAGTTAGGGCCGTCAACCCCCAATGCACACCCTCGGCTACTGTTGCCTGTTGGGGGTGTGGGGTGGCAAGTGTGCCAACAACGAATTCCTTGCTTTTGTTGCTGTGGAACAACCTAACCGATGCATTAAATGGATTTTTGCCATAAAATATATATATATATATATATATATATAGATATATATATAGTATATTATAGTAGCACGGTAGTGTCACTATAGTTAGGGTTGAGTACCACATTTAAAGTTAAATCTGAAATGTTTCACCTTAATAACTTTACCATTGTAAAACAGATTTGCCTGAAATTAGGAATGCATGATCTGGTACCATAGATCTGTGGACCTGCTAAGTTTTGTTATGGTCAGATGTACAGTTGCGGAGCTACAGAGTGCAAAAAAAACACATAAATTACTTGTTTTGGTGCATTTCTTTGCTCACACCTTGCAAGGTTTTTGTGAAAAAATATTAAATGGTTCAAAAGTTATTCAAACAACACTGAATCCTATTATAGTATATGAGAAAAGTTAACAAACTATGCAAAAGTGTTGCAAATGCAGTTCTTTCTGTCGCAAATGACCCGTTTACTTTTGTGATTCAGCCATTTTTTTTCAGTTGGTGGTCAGAAAAATGCTTGGAATTTAAATTTGTGTGCTGCGTTGCCGTTATCATTACCATTTGCATTTCCATTACCATTTGCGTTACCATTAGTGTTTGTGTTTATGTTTGCTCTTTCATTACCGTTTGTGAAATCGTTTCACCATGTGTGTTATTGTTTGTGCTTACATTTGCGTTACCATTTGCGTTGCTGTTTCCTTTTGAGTCACCATTGGCATTACCAATTGTCTTTGTGTTACTGATACCACTTGCTTTTCTGGTACCTTTTTAATTAGCATGTTTGTTTGCATCACCGCATGCGTTTACCGTTTGCGTTTGTATTTGCACTTGCAATTGCATTTCTGTTTGTGTTACCATTACCGTTTTCATTTTTATTTCCATTTCCATTTGCATTACCATCTGGGTTTGTGTTCACATTTGTCCTTGTGTTTCCATTACCATTTGCGTTACCATTTCTATTTGCTTTTGCGCTTGCATTTGTGTTACTGACTGCATTACTGTTTCCTTGTGCATCACCATTGGTGTTACCATTTCTGCTTACGTTTGCGTTACCATTACCATTTGCATTTTCATTACCATTTGCATTATCCTGTGCATGTGCATTTCTGTTACTGTTACTGTTCTCATTACTGTTACCATTACCGTTAGCGTTGGCGTCACTGTTAGCATTAACGTTCAGATTAGGATTACCGGTACCATTGCCGTTACCTTTACTGTTTACATTACCGTTACTGTTAGGGTTATTATGCACAAATGGGAAGCATGGTAGGAGCGCAGGGCCCAAAAGGCCCAAATACTATTCACTATTTATAGTGCACATTCCTAAAAAGAAAGGAAATTCATGGCAAAAAAAATCTGTTTAATATATCAGTTAGGGTTGTTCCACAGCAACAGACGTGAGGAAATTCGGAGTTAGGGTTGCACCCCCTTGCACCCCACGCCCACCTCACCTCCACCAACAGGCATCGGGCATATCAGAATTTAAAAATTTTGCTGTTTAAAAAATCTCAATATGATCCGGACCGACAAGACAAGTTCGGTAATTATTGTAACATCATTACTTTTAGGACCACTAATTTTTAAACGCTAACATTTGCCAAATCTGGGGAGCACTAAGTTTATTTAATGCAAAATTTTTCAATTGTACAGTAGATACACTACCGGTCAAAAGTTTTAGAACACCCCCATTTTTCCAGTTTTTATTGAAATTTACGCAGGTTAATGTCTCAATGTACTCTGAAATTAAAGCATAGAACAAATAAACAATTGGAGATAAAAAAGAAACCATAGAATCATTTTGTTTAACAAAATTTAATCTAAATTTTTGACTCTTCAAAGTAGCCACCTTTTGCAGATATACTGTAACTGCCGAACACACTCGTGGCATTCTTCCTACAATGGACATCAAATATTGTTCAGGAAGTTCTTCCCAACACTGTTGCAGAAGTTCCCACAAATGTGTTGCACTTGTAGGTTGCTTTGCTTTCACCCTTCTGTCCAGTTCATCATGAGGTTTAAGTCTGGAGACTGTGCTGGCCATTCCATGATTTGAAGCCTACCGTCTTTTTTTTTTCCTCGAAGGTAGTTCTGACATAGCCTGGAGGTATGTTTTGGGTCATTATCTTGCTGTAGGATGAACCCCTGACCAACTAGGCGTAGACCAGAGGGTATTGTATGGCTCTGCAAAATGCTGTGGTAGCCCTTTTGGTTCAGGGTGCCAGTCACTCTGTGCTGTTGTCCTGTGAGCCGCCTATCACGCAAGCTGTTGACTCTCAGAAACTTGTCTTCTGATTCTGTTGTGGCTTTGGGTCTGCCGCCAGATCTCTTCCTGTCAGAGTTTCCTCCAGTTTCAAGTGCTTTTTGATGGTGTCGAAACTGTACTCACTGACACCTTGGCTTTTTGCAATTTCTCTACAGCAGTTTTTGTTAACCTAAACTTTTTTTTAACCTCTAGCAGTTTACCACTTACCTTTGTACCATTTCAGGTTATTCACTGGACTTGAATTGCTTAAATTTCAATAAAAACTGGAAAATGGGGTGTTCTAAAACTTTTGACCGGTAGTGTATATATATATATATATATATATATATATATATATATATATATATATATTTATATATATATATTTATATATATATATATTTTATAGTGGTGCGGTTGTGCCACTATAGTTAGGGTTCAGTAGTCAGTTACATACTAAAGTCAAAGGTTTGGGCATTAATAACTTTGGACCCGTTCAATGGATTTGCCTGAAATGTGGTACGTGCATTGGGGCATGGTAGGTCTCTTGACTTTCCAAATTGTGTTTTGGTCAGAGTGATGGTCTTTGTGTATGAAAGTGCTGAAAAATGCAAAATTATCCATTTTTGGAGGCACCTTTTGTTATTCTGAATGTGGTCCTGCATGGCTGTCATGTGGCATGCTGCTCTGTGAGATGGCTTGTTTGAAAGATCTTTGGTGGCTGAACATACACTTTTCGTTTGGTGAAAAAATATTAAGGCATTCAAAAAGTATGGCACTTTTGTGTTCCCATTATAAGTCAATGGAAAAATTTATATGTATGTTTTGCGAACAAAGAATGGGGTTCTGGCCATCTAGTCCCACCTGGCAATCAAAGAATTTGCAGCCTCGCGGTTCAACAATCTTTGTCCCCAAGGATTTTTTCTAATTCTTTAATCTCAAAGTCCACCATCTTGTTTTCAGTTTTCTGATCAGAAAAACACAAATATCTCTGCTCAGGGGTCACTTCTGAGGTAAAACTTGGATGGGTTTTACTCTGGGTACCCCGATCTATCGAGCCATTGCTTTGGTTCCATTCAAATCAGTCTAACAATAGAGTTTTCAGCTTTTTAAATCTTCACTCGTGGCTCACTAATGATCTTTGATCGCGAGCCTGCAAATTCTTTGATTGTGAGAATCTTTGATCGTGATCATGCATCGCGAGCAAGGGACGAGATGGCCAGATTTTAAATTTCATTTTTGTAGCCAGGGTGTCCTGTAAACTTATTTAAGGGTGAGTTTTGCTCAGGAGGCTAAACTCTTCACCATCTGAATAAAGAAACAGTAATTTTCATTATCCCTGGTAGTCTAGTGGCCCCCTCCCCATCATGGTTATGTACATAACCATGCTTGTATCCCTGGTAGTCTAGTAGCCTATTAATGACTATCTTATCAATATGCCCATTTTGTATCAGTGGTAGTCTAGTGGCCCCCATGTGTGTTTTTTATATATTTTAGAAATATCCCTGGTAGTCTAGTGCCCCCCACCTGTACTTCATTATTATTATTAACATCCCTGGTAGTCTAGCGTTCCCCCCATCATAATAAAATAAATTTGCATTTTCAATGTCCTGGTAGTCTAGTGGCCCCCCACCCAGCTGTGCCAGCCCACCCAACACCCTCCCACCTTCCCCAGCTGGCAACTGTCACAGCCCGCCTCTCACCTCCATGGCCAGATGCTGTGTGTTTTATGAGCGCTAATGGAAACAGGCGCTCTGAAATAACAATTCTGCATCTGTCAGACATTGATCAGTCCTCATTATGTATAAAAAGAATAATGTTCAAAGCCTGGTGTTGACCAGAAGCAGTTTACCAATCTGTTACAATTGTAACAGGTGTTACACAGAAGGCACAGTGGGCAGAACACTTTCCTGTCCTGTAACCTCAACCAATCACAGGAGGAATATTTCACTCAGCAAAAGCAATGCATTCCAGTTTTGCTTTCCTTAAATTCTAAGACCTGTTCTCTTCACAGGACCATCACTAGAAATGTTCCTATTCTGCACACTGAACCTAGTATTAAAGCTTCATTTACAGAGGCACCATTTGTCTCTGACAGTATACCACCCAACTTTTAGAATCCCATGGTAAGTAGCAGCCTCTGTACTCCCAAAAATTCCTTCCTATCTGGTACCAAAGCTTGTAACAGAACCTGCTGTTATATTTGCAAATGTATTTCTAGTACTACTGAAATTCAACATCCCAAAGGAATTTACACATTACCAATGAGTTCTCATGCATTTCCAACAATGATATATTGCATTCTTTTTAGGAAATATACAGTTATCTACATCAGAGAAACAGGCAGATGCCTGGCTGACCAATTCATGGAACATTACAGAGCAGTTAAACACTTATAAACCCAT
Source organism: Neoceratodus forsteri (assembly GCA_016271365.2). Taxonomy (NCBI): domain Eukaryota; kingdom Metazoa; phylum Chordata; order Ceratodontiformes; family Ceratodontidae; genus Neoceratodus; species Neoceratodus forsteri. The sequence goes on along the minus strand of CM028133.1, from coordinate 740,263,496 downwards.
TACATTCCATTTTACCTCCAGGGACCATAATGTCTTTGATCTTTTTGTGTATGTCCTTCAGCAGAAGTTGCTGGATGCTGACCAAAGGAAAAAAAAGAGAACCCAAGCTTATCATGCAGTTAGGCTGCCAGCAGCCCTCTTGTGTAAAATGACAAACTTATTTTCTACTAACATCTTTCAACCACCTTATGGTTTGCCACTGTAGTCTGCCCTTTTTTACTCTACCTCCATCACATATTTGCATACATGTCTGCATGATGTGTTTTCACGTGTGGGTATACCTGCATACACTTCCATCCAGTGCGCGTGTGTGTGTGTGTGTGTGTGTGTGTGTGTGTGTGTGTGTGTGTGTGTGTGTGTGTGTGCACAGCTATTGCAAAAATCCATTGTTGTGGGGATCTCCCTGAGAAATAAAACTCACCACCCAGAAATTGCGGTTAACAGTTGGCCAAGGTTTAAATTCTTGCATACAAAGCTAAAAATCATGTCTTATTTCTCCACTACATATTCATCCACATTTCCATACCACTTTGATTTAAGCCAATATACATTTTATTTCCAATATACATTTATTTTCTCCTCCTCTCTTCTTGGGTTTGAGTGTGTCACCCGATACCCCCACTGCCCTTCTTATTTTCTTGTCCTGTTTTCAGTTGTACCATCAGATCACCCTCTCTGTTTGATGCCCTTGGGGTGTTAACCCCAAGAGAGGTTCCTGGCCCCCTGGGCACTCCCCTTTTCTCCCCATTTACCCCCTTTATTTTGCCCCTCCCCCTTCTTTCTCACTAACCCATCTCCCACTTCTGCTACGATGATAGGCCCCCCCCCCGGCTAGGCCTGTGCTTGTCTCCCCTGGCCTGTGACTCCTCAATCACTTCCTCCAGTTTCAACAGAAAAAGATCATTCCCTACATTGGAAAAGTGTACCCCATCAGACCTGTAATCCTAAGGATAATAATGGGCTATATGATGCTTTATAAAAATTCCCCCTATTTTCCCCATCCATGCTGCCATCCATCTGTTCAGCCTTTTCCTTGCTCTTTCTACTGTCTTTATGTCCCTCACTTGTCTCCACACCCTCCTAGGGGTCATCGATGACCAAGTGATCACCATGTGCAACCACCAGGACTGGACCACCCCAAAGTCATGTATGATCTCCAACAGTAAATCCATCCAGGATCGCTCCCCCATAACTTTGCCCGCTTTGTGAAATATGAGCATGTCCGGCCTAGTCCACTTTACCACTTTACCTTCAGGTCTTCCATCAATGGTAACATCTGTGCCCATCTTAAACCCCAAACCCCCTTCCAATATATCTAGATGTCCTCTGGTGCTCTCCAAAACTGCTTCCCCCTGGGCCTGATGGCTGCCCTCTGTTCCATCCAATAGATGAAGAAGTGCCCCAGGATCCAGACATTCTTTCTGCAAGATGAATCTGGGGGAAGATAAAACTGGTTAACATCTATTTCCTTATGTATCTTTTGTAGCACCGAGAGCACATCTGCCCAGTCTCTTGATGTCCTCTGAAGAGGGCCCTTGCACCACCAAATCCATTGCCTCCCTAATTCTAAAAGAATGTGGGGTGAACCGACTCGGATCCTGACCCAAGAAAACCATGCCTTTCTTCATTACCACTGATACTTAGTAACAAGTAACCGGGTCCCTGTTGCCATATATAAACACTGTATCCAGACCCCAGATGGTCTCCATTATCTGTATGCTTCTATGGCTGTCACTACACATCTCCTCCCATTTGTTTACACAATATCATCTTTCCCCCCACCCACCTAGATTTGCCTTTGACCACCAAAGATGTACCTCCAGACTGTCTGCTTCCCACCTGATGCCACCCAATAGTAAAACACATGCCTTGTCTCTCTTGTTTTTTGCCATCACTTCCCCCACCCTGAACACTCCCTTTTGTAATAACAGATAACCTGCTGTAAATAGGCATGCCTCGTAAGCGGACATGTATGCTTGTTTGAGACTACCCACTAACCTCCCCATAAGTCTATCTGTAATGGGCTTCCTTCTGTCCAAGATCTTTCCCCATAGCCTTTTCCTTCCCTGAACCATTCTATGGATCGCTGGAGCCTTGTTTTTCTCTCCCCAACCTGCAGGTTGCACACCAGGCCTATCCCAGTCAAGTGTAGCCCAATGGTGGAGTGTGTCATTCCTTCCTCCCATTTCTGAACTATATATCTCATGACCTGCCCATCAGGCACCTGCTCACTTACCTGAATCCCCATCTGCCTTGAAAATTCCTGGAACGCTTTCCACACCCCTTCGTGTGCCCTCAAGGTGTTGGGCACCCAGGAACTCTGAAATAGCATCTGGGCTACTTCCAGCCAATTTCCCACAAGTGTGATGAGACCCTTGTTCTTTCCTGCATGACCTCAGGTACCAATGACCTGAACCTGTCCAACTGAAAGTGGGAAAAGCTGTCAGTCACATCGTTGTTTACACCCTCAATATGCCTGGCTTTAAAAGGCATATTCAAATGTATGCCTTCCATTATCAACTGTCTGACCACCCTGGTTAATGATTCTGTGGACCCCCTTTGTTTGTGCAAGACCTCAGCCACCACATGGTTGTCACACCAAAATATCACCATCTGATAATTTAACTTATCCCCACACAGCCTTAGCACCACCAAGATGGAAAATATCTCCAGGAATGTGATGTCTCTTGGTAAACCTCTGACTATCCATTCTGCTGGCCACCTTTCACAGACTCACTTCCCTTTGAAGTATGCCCCTATCCCAAGGGATCCTGCTGTGTCCATTTATAACTCCAAATACATGTTAAATAACCACTCTTCCTGCCAAAATGTTATTGCATTAAAATCCTGCAAAAAATGCTCCCATCCCTCCAAATCTTCCCTTACCCCTTTGTTTATGTCCAACCAATGGTGAGGGAGCACCATCCCTGCCGTGGCCCTTACCAATCTGCGTGTGACTACCCTACCCTGTGCTATTGCTCTGCAGGCAATGTTTAAATGCCCAAGGAGCTGCTGCACCATCCTTAACTGTACCATGTAGTTTCCTTTAATCCACTAATCAGTCTTCTGCATCAATCCACCTTGCTGGGTGGGAGCCTGAAGAAACCCTTCTTTGTGTCCACCTCAAACCACAAGAACTGCAAACAATGCAATGGGCCCACACTCTTATCCGGAACTAACAGGACCCCTACCATCCAGCACATTTCCTGATAATTCTGCAACATGATCTCCACATTGCCCCTACTGTCCTCCATTAGCAAGAAGTTGTTGAGGTAGTGAACCACTCTCCTGTGCCCATACCTTACCCAGAAGAGCCAATGTAACCATGTGCTAAATGTTTTGAAAGCCGTGTAAGCCAATGAATAACCCACTGGCATTGCCTTGTCAAAACTGCAGCCCCCTTCAAATAAGAAACCTGAGTGATCCCAGTCCCCAGACCAAACCAGAAGGAGCCTAAAAGCTGCCTCTATGTCTGTCTTTGCCAACCATGCCATTGGCTCTGCTTGGACCAGTACCACCGCCTACTCCAATGTGGCGTAGGATACTACCCACTGCTCCTTGGCTATCGCATAGTTCACTGACTCCCTCAGAGGATATGACAAGTGGTGGATCAAATTGTAGTCTCCAGGCTGTTTTTTCAGGACCAGGCCTAATGGTGACACCCATAACTCTGGGAACAGGGGCTCCTGAAAGGGCCCTTTGACCCAACCCACTGCCACCTCTTTCTCTATCTTTTTTTGTGCTATCTCCTCCTTCCCTTTGATTGACCCCAAATTTGTAGCCATCATTGGCTTCCTGGCACCCTTGTAATGTAAATTAAACCCCTTAGTAAAACCTTCCCATAACATGCTCTTCACTGCCTCATTGGGATATCCCTCAGTCCATTTCCAAATCACCACCACCCCAAAGTGGCATCCTGACCAACCTAAAACCTCTCTCCCAAACCTGATCACCTTCCCAACTGTTATCTGTTCCCTGTCTGAAGGTTTCCTTCCCCCCAGAACCCCTGTCCCTGAAACTGGGTCCCATTTCTTGCCCCCTGGTTGCTCCAAATTTCCCTTGAAATGGCTGTCTTCCATATCAGTGTGCTCTCCCCCTTTCCCCATGTAGTCTACATCTCAATAACCAGGTGAAAACCCCTGCATTTTGAACATATGTGCCAGAATTTGCAATTATCCCAGTTGTAAGTGGCCTTGTCATATCCCCAAAAGCATCCCCCACCAGGCCCAGTTCGAGCTGTATCCGAGAAACCACCTCCCTGTCCTGACATGGCCCTGACACACAAATCTGTGTGCATGCAATCCCAATGCACATCCCTGTGATTTGCTATCTGTTGCTTGAACTTCTCAACATAATGAAGCCATCCAACCCCCCATAATGCGTTAGCAGCAGTATGGCCAAATCTGGCTCTTTCACCAGCTTAATGGCACTAAAATGAATGAAATCTACCATTCAGGCATCAAATGATTTTCCCTTAAAAGTAACTTCCTCCATTGTTTTGCCCACAATGGCTAGAGCCACTGCCATCTCTGACTTCCCCACTGTCTCCTTCTGCTCATACCTCTTGGCTGCTTCTTTGTCTACCGAAGCAAACATGTCTCCTCTTTCCATATCTTCTCTTTTATAGATTGGGGTATGTGGTCTCCCAGTTTCATCCCCCGTTCCCCCTCATCGCATCCCCCCAGTGGTCTTATCCTTCCCTGTTCCTTCCCCTTTTTTGCCTTTCCATTTCAATTAGGCTTCCTGTAGCTAGCCCCACTCTGTATCCCCTTTCTCTGTAATCAACCCAGCCAAATAATCTTTCAGACTGCCCTCTACCATCAAATCCATGGCAGGTTTCTTACCCACATCCAGTTGGACCTCCGGCTCGTTACGGGGCGTGGCCTTCCTGCCTAGCTTTCCCCTTGCATCCCCTTTTTCTTCCTGGGCTTTCTATTTTCCATCTGCTTTCTCGTGGTCCATAACCTTTCTCACTTCGTTCAGCAGCTCCTGGACCTTTCCCATCAGATCTGCCACTTGCTGGGTCAGCTGCTCCCCAACTAATACTGCCTTCTTCTCTCCTTCTTTCTTTGGTGCCATACTAAAGTTGGGGTGAAATATGCATCTGTTATTTTGCATGTCATTCCAGCACTGCAATCCCCTCCTCCCAATGGCTACCTCTTCATAGTATTAATCCTGGTAGTCCCCCACAAGTTTGATTTTGGGTTTTCCCTTTTGTTTTTTTTTTAAACCTCCCTGTACTCCTTCCCATGTGCCGCCTTGTGCCTGTGGTAGCCATTCTACCAACTCGTGCAATTTGCCAGGGTCCTATGCTTTCTCTCCATTTTATAATAGATAGATTCTATTGACAAATTTAAATATTAACATTTATGAATGATATTAACATAGGTTTATTTGTACAGTGAAATAGTACCAACTACTGTTTCTCTGCTTATTCATTTTTAAACACCCAGGGCCCTATACTTTCTCTCCATTCAATAACCATATGCTACCCCTCGCTCTTTGTATCCCTTTCCCATGTTTAATTCATATGCCCCATCCCTTAGATAGGATCCCTTATTGTATAAATAGTAGTCCCAGATTCACTCCACCTATCATCCTATAGGCTGACATATAGCGGTGTACCAACTGTAGAGCGACAGCTCAACCTCGAAGACCAGCACAGTGATAGATTTCATCCAAACTCATCTGGTTGCTGTGCTGGTCCCTGCAGACACTGCCGGTGCAGCTCCCAGTGTTGCACCCCCACCCCGAGACAACTCTGACTCTGAGTTTTATATATAGAGACTGGGGGGTGCAGAGGGTGGAGCCACCCACATGGGGGGATCAGAGGGTGCATCCCCCCACTGAAAATAGGCTGACATGCCTGACAGAACAATGCCGACACTCAGCATTGTATCTGTCGCTGTGAGGGATGTTGGCATCCATGCTGTTGCAGCGATGTAGGTAAACCCATATAGCCCTGCCCCTGCTTATTGTTAGTGTCTGATTTCAAGCCCAGGACCTGTATTGCTTGTGATCCCATTTCTGTTACACACACACACACACATATATATATATATACAGTATATATATATTTTCTTTTCCTTTTTATATATTCCCGATCCTGTTCAAGCTCTAAAGAACCTTCCCCTGTTCTTAATGCCCCCTCCGAGCCTACTATGTGACAGGCTGCATCTGAGACAATTCGCCATTTTGTCCTGCACCTCATGGTCTCTCACAGAATGACGGCCATATCACAATATAGCTCACATGGAGAACTTTGTTCTCTTTTTCTTTTCTTTCCTTTTTTTTTATTCTTCGGTAACCGGGTAAGGCCCACTAGTCATAAGTTTCTGTTTACAGGGGCAACCTGGGAGCAATGGGTTGGTTAAGTGACTTGCTCAGTGTCACACAGTATGCAACTGGTGGATGTGGGAATCAAACCCAGGTCTGCTGGATGTACCAAGCTCATTCACAGCTCATTACTCTAACCTTTAGGTGATACTGGCAACCCATAACCCTATAATCCATTCTCCTATAATCCATACTTGTGCCCAGTCCCCTTTTCTCTTCAAGTTCCCCAAACATTTGCCCCTATGTCCACTGAAATGATCTGCCTGTAGCCATTCCCTTGTTGCAAAACCCTCCTGCCACACTGTTATCCTTCCACAGCCCTGCATATCTGCCATCCTGTCTCCTGTTTAAAGAGGGACTCTGCTCAAAAGTGCTACACTGCAGAATTAGAATAAGCATACCCCCAATAAATCTCATACCAAACATTAGGTTTCTGTGTTACTTCATTTTAAAGTTATGGGCTATTTTGTAACCCTGATTCCACTGCCTGTTCAAAAAAGCCAATTTCAGTGAAGAGGTGCTGATGATGTAATCTCCTGAACTCACAGTCTAGCCCTCCCTGTCAGCAAGCTTATGGAACATGTTTCATCAAAGTTAAAAGATCCTTCTGCAATGGTTTTCACAAGTAAAACAGGCAGCACCATACTAAAAACAGTGCTACAGAATCTATGTGTTTCAGGTATTGTAACAAAGTTGATGAATTTGTATTTTAATGCCTTTTTGGTGTGGTTCATTTCTCCAGAGTTGCAGGATACTGAGTCAGCATGCCTCTAGGCTGCTGATACCATGTGAATTAAGTGTTACTCTGCAGTGCCTGTTTGGAAATTGTAATGCTACAAGTGTTGCAATGTTGGTAACTGCATTGCTGTTTGTCAGTGTACACTTTACAATAAGTTTTAATAGGGGCCTTATATGTGTTAATTCCTACTTGGGGTGAAAGTGTTAGCCCTGGTAGAACAATCATTGTAATGTGGAGTACAATGCAGATGAGCCTGAATATAGCTCAAGTAACAGCCTGTCAACGAGAAAACAGAAAATGAGCTCTGCTCAACTGAATATCCCATTCATTCATACTTTGATGATGAATAAAAGATTGATTGATTGATTGACTGATTTATTAAGCATTGAGCTGAGTACTGCATAGAAACTCTTAGTAGGTTTTCAAAGCAGCACTACCTCTCCCACCCCCATTTACAGGGTGATGGAATAATTGATTTAAAGTGCCATCCTGAGAAATCACCTCAATTGAATGATAGGTGTGATCAATCACAGCCTTTCACCACATCAGAGATATCCAGTCCACAAATCTCACATTAGTGTGCTGTGACTTAGCATCCAGCAACCCAGGAGAAAATGACAACAAAAATGCACTAAAAGCAAAAATATGAATTTGTCAACTTTGTTACAAAACCTGAAACACACATAGGTTTTAAAGTGATGTTTATTGAATGGTGCTACCTGTTTTACTGGAGAAAACCATTTGCACATAGTTTTTAAACTTGGTAGAAGCAGGTCCTGTAAGCTTGCTGACAGGAAGGGCTAGACTGTGAGTTCAGAAGATGACATCATCAGCACCTCTTCACTGAAACTAACTTTTTTGAACAAGCAGAGAATTTAGGGTTGTAAAATGATTTGTAACTTTTAAACAAAATAACTTAGGGATCCCAGTTTTGGCATGAGGGTGATTGGGGCTATGTTTATCCATATTCTGGATTTATTGATGCCAGTAACTTCATTGCCTTGATTAAATCCTAATCTATTCTCACTTCTCCTCCCTTGCCCTCTTACCTGACAAAGGCCTATTAGAGGATCCTCTTCTCCAACTATGGTCTGCTCCTCCTCCCACCCCCCTTTTTCGTTTTCTTACTTACACTACCTATCATACCTCCCTTACCTATCTTCCCTCTCCATTTGTTTTCTAAATGATGAAAGTGCTTAAGTGATTTTATCTGCTGTTCATAAATGTCATTAGATTAGCTATTTTTTTTTGTCTCTGTCTATTTCCACAATGTTACCTAAATGTGCAACCCCTTGTATCTCTATTGTTTGTAACCTAATTTAACGCGGAACCTTTGTAAAAGATCCTTGGCTCAAAGGTATTAATTCCTAGAACTTACAATAAAAAGTAACTTCGACCATAGTCCCTCTTTAAACATTCAGTTTCCCTTCCCTTCATCAATGTGTCCTTGTGTTATTTTCTTTTTTTTTATAAAAGGAATGTTTTGCTCCACCCTCCCCACTTTTCTGCCTGCTTCTCTCTGAAGCGCGACCCTCGGTGTGCTCAATTACATCATCGCTATGTGCTTCCTGCTGGATGCAGGCCTCTCCATGTGGTCGGCCAGTCGCCACCTCGATAAACCCTTTCCTCCAAAAACCACTGAATAAAGTGAGGGGATCCCACATTTTGCAGGCTCCTACAGTAACAACAACTCTCTCCTTCACCTGCTTGGACCCATCAGTGTGTTCTTTTTCAGTGGTGACTCTACAGCCTGAAACTTGCCTACTCTACCACGTGGCCAACCACAGATCAGCTTATCCCTAATTCTTCCAAACCAGATGAATAATTCATTTGCTGCTTGCCATCTTCTTTCCCATTTCTACCCACTATCCATTTTCATTTTAGGCAAATGTTCTCTACCTATTCTTTTGGATTTCTTTTTTTTTTTTTTTTAAAGGCATCAACACAGTGAAAGTCCCCAAATCCTTACCATTACCTCTGAGCTCCAGCCAACCCAGGAAAAGTCAGGATCATATACCTGGGATGTTGCCAGCCAAATAAAAGCCCTGGACCCACCAACGAGCTCAGCCCTTACCTGGCCTGGCGAAATAGGCCACTATTGGCCCCACCTGCACAAAAACAACAATTCACAATTAATAAACATGAAAATATGCTTTATTGTTCTTTTGCCCTGTTACCCAGTTAAATACTCTCCAACCATTTAGCTCTGCTTACTCTTTCTTTCCAACTTGAAACTAAATAATAAACTCCATTATCTTACCTGCTATCAATAAGTCCTAAACAACAAGCCTCACAACCTTGGTCAATTGACTGTGCGGAAGTTGCAAATTCAAATCTTCAGCAAAAAGTGAGCTCCTAGCCAATCTGCATGGCCTTTCCTACCACACATTCTGCCCCTCTCCTCCAGGGTCCTCCACCAATCACCTACTTGCTGACCTCACCATTTTCCAGCATCCTCCCTTAATGTCTGCATCCACCTACCGCCCAGCACTCACCACTGCCTGGATCAATGGCCTATCATGAGAGTCCCTGGATGGGGACATGATGGCCCTTTCTTTCCTGTCTCACCACTTTTGGCAATCCTTGACGGTTTTTGGGTCAGGTGAGTCCAGGTGAGGTAGATGCTGGATGAGAAGACAGAGACAGGGCTGCCAGCTCACCTGTGCTTACCTCAAGGAAAAAAGCTTTACGGAAAAGGATTGCTAAATCAAATTTAAGTAAGATGATACAACATATTGTAAAAGATTAAATCCTACAAGAGTGATAGTAGCGGGGTGACCTGGCATTGGCCAAGGTGGCTGGATAATCTGTGAAGCTCCATTGCCTCTTGATGCATTTTGGTTCAGTTTGCCTATCTACTATGGTACAAATTGCCTCCATACGGCTAATCCAACTCCCAGTATCACATTGATCTCAACAGTGTTTTTATTTTGAGTCTGATTGTTCAACTTATTGAATTCCACTCAGCCATCACACTCTCTCACAGATGTGGCCCACCAGTCATTTCCTGTACTTCCCTGGTATGATCAGATTGCAGTTATAGTAACTGCAGTGCCAATGGAGGTCAACCCCCGGGAGATTAAGGAGATTACCTGTATGCTCACAAAAAATCCTTCAGGATGCAATGTCTTTTAAAGCTTCAGTCAAGCAGAACTCATTGGACCTGAAACAACTGTCCCACAGAATAACTGAGTATTTAGTGGTGGCGATTAGGCAAACTGAACAAGACACAGAGGGGACAATGTTAGAGCAGGCCAAAGACATCAATTTCCTCCTCAATAAAGTAGGCAGTTTTGAAGAACCAGGCCTAATGTAATACATATCAATATCAGATATGTCAGGTTTGCAGGAGAGGTGAAGTGCCCTGATGAGGCTTGTTTTTGGTAGAAGCTCATACTGGAGCTGAAGAATGCCTGATTGCCAGCACATCACAACTAAATGGACCCATTGTTCTCTGGCTCCAAAGCCACCTATAGGTGCCCATCCCTGCCCCACTCCTGCCAAACTATTACATTATTCTTGTTAAGGAGACTATCCACTGACTTGCTCACATGAGGGGAGCCCTGTAGTGGCAAGTGAACCATATCATTCTATTCCCAGACCAGTTTCCTGAATTGTATCAACATTAGTGGGTCTTTACAGTGGCCTGCAATGAGTTTACACAGATGGGCCTCAAGTTCATCATAAGGTATCCTGTTTTCCTTCAAGTAGTGATTTAATGGTGTCCCCCCTGACTGTCACATGCCAAAGGGTGCCACAAACCGTCTGTCCTTGATGCAGACCAGGATGGTGTGTACCCTCTTCTGTTGGGCACCTCTCAAAATCAGTACAGCCTGCTGCCTCAATGCACCCTAATGCCCCTCTGCCAGATTTGGGCTAGGACCAAGCCCCCCTTGTACCTCAGGAACCAATGTAGAACTGGACAGTTGCAAGAAGAAGGGGTGGATGCCAGAGGAACAGAGATCAGTCAAAAGTACCTACCACTCCACTGAAAATTCACTCGAGAAGCAGAAGCCATGGTTTTAGATCTCCATTGTTGTCTACTGGCAGTGTTGGAACTTCTGTACATCCAACAAGTTCAGAGCCCCATCCCCGATGTTGTCTGCTACCAAGCCACCCCAACGGCAGGCAAGCCCTGCCAGAAACCTGTCAAAAACCCATTCAGAAGTTATGAGTGACAATGGTTGCTTCTACTCCACTTCCATCAGGTCTCTCCTCTGGTCCTGACAACAATCCTAACTTTTCTGCCAAACATATGACCTTGGCTGTAGTCTCAGGCCCTGGGGGACTGACTGATAGCCCAAACAAAGAAGAAAATATTTGTGATCTGTCATTTGTTCAAAGATTCTCCTTTGTCTTCTGGTCAGTGCTGTTTCTGAACTAAGAACACCAGACTTTTTTTTACAGAATGTGAGGAGCTCTAAAGGGAGTTAGACAAGTATGCTAGTTCTAGTTTCACCCTGACCCCTTCCTGTAAAAGATTACCTCACTCTCAGTTTATACTGGACTGGACTAATTGCCTACCTGTCTCATCATTTGTGTTTATTATGTTGAGAGAGAGCTGTCTTTCCCCTTTTGTATGCTTCAGTTTGGGTGCCACTAGCTAAGAAGTTTCTGTTTGGATGGCTGCAGGGCAGAAATGCTGCCACAAAAGCACAGCACCTATTATACATAGAAGCATACAAACATAGATCAGGATAGCTTGGCCAACTTAGTCTGCCCATTCCCCCTGTCTGTACTTTCATAGCAGACCCCATTTGATCTCCAGCTACCTCCCCCTACCCACTGTCCGACCAAGATTCCTTTGTGCCTATCCCATGCATGCTTGAAGCCCAATACACTTTTCACTCCCAAGTCCAACACCTTCAGTGGAAGACTGTTCCAGGAATCCACCACACTGTCAGTGAAAAAGCACCTCAAACTGTTTGCACAGCTGACTTAGGCAGTGGTACATATGGGCATTAGTCCCCACAATAATCAGAATCTCTTCATACATACTTGTTCCTGAGCAAACCAGGGCACATCTCCCCACTGCACTGGGGGTTCCAGCAACATTCACTGGAAAGAGTTCCAGATACAAATCAACCCCCAAATGAGGGTATAAAGCAACACTGAGGACCCATACATCCAAACCTTTCAATTTCTCCAACTTTTTATGCAAGAGGTACTAGTCCTTGAACACTATAGTGACTTGGGACCCACTATCCAGCAGTACCTGGGTGGGCTGTCTATCCACTCAGGCTTTCACATCTGCAGTAGGACCCACAATCTTGCCCCAGTCCCTTGACACTGGATCTTTAGAGTTGGAAGCTTTGGTTTTGACACTGATGGTAGCTTTAGCACTAGTGATTGATGAGTGACTAGTTTCCAGGACCCCAGGGCCACAGGGTACTCTTCTACTGGGGGCCACTGACGTTTAATGGTCTAGAGGAGCTTGTAGCCAGTTTCTGTCTGATTAATCAATCTGTGACACTCTGAAAATTGCTTTTGGATGTACTCTGACATTGGGTATGCCCATTGTCTCCACACCAGTAACATTATACATCAGTTCAATGTGCTAGTGGTTGAGAGGGCTCAACTAGCGAGCTCCTTGGGTGCCCATCCCCACTGGCATGGGCCATAGATGATTTCAGGGCTGCGGAGTAATTCATTGAATCTCCTACCATTTTCCTTAACTCCATCAACTGAGCATGGACTGTCTCCAGTGAAATTATATCCGAACCTTACCCCTCAGGAACTGAGGACAATAATGTAACCTCACTCGACACAGGCATGCTAGGAACTGAAGGCTCAGGTTCCCTGGAGGTGAAGCTGAGTTTGCCCGTTTGACATTCTACACTTTTCAGTTCTTGATTCAGTTTCTGAATCTCTGTGGTCTCCATGGGGCACCCACTGTCTGACACTTGGGCACTGGCAGCGGCAGTAGATGAGTGCCCCCATTGCTTGTGTTGTTCCTCGGCTTCTTTAACCTCCTGCAGCAAGGTTCAGTGGGAGGGGGATCAGTCAACTTATCTTTTAAGTGTAACTTTAACAATAGTAACTCTGAGAATTGGGCAGCCTTCATCACTTATTCTAGATGCGCTTTGTTCAAATCATTAGACTCTAGCCCTCCTTTTTGATACACTTTCTAAAAATCCCTTTCCAGACTATGAAGGTAAGCTGAGAGGGACTCCCCCTGTGCTGTTTAGTTGTCTTAAATTTCCAGTATAAGTAATCACATGATTCCATAATCTCAAACACACTGTCCAGAGCAACAAGGTACTCATCTGCTTTGGCCTCTGGATCTGTGGCATGCATACCTCTCAACTGTCCCTGATTTTCAGGGACGTCCCTGATTTTGCCTCAGAATTTTACTCTGTCCCTCCTAAAAATTGTATTTCCCTAACCAAACAGTGTGGGATGTAAGGACAAAATAATGTCAAACATTAAAGTTACAGACTTGTTCTTCCTTAGAAAATACATTTTACACTAGGCCCCTTATTCTGCCAGCTTCCTGAGTGGATATCACCAATTTTGAAGATGTGTCCCTGATTTTGGTCCTTTGTCCCTGATTTTTTTTAAGCCTTGTCCCTGATTTATGTGGCAGGAGGTTGACAGGTATGGTGGCATGCAAGGACAGGATAGTATCCAAAGCAGGGTCTTTCTAACTGTCTACCAGCCTTTTACATTTGTAGGCCTCAGAACACTGCCATTCTTGTAGCATGGGGACAGCATAATAAATCCAAGTTTCATAATCATCTTCTCCAGCAGGCATGAGGAGGGTACCAGAGAAAAACCTTTGGCATCTGTATTCATCTGATTTAGCATGGCAGGCTAACCCAGGTTCCTCAGAGGTTGTCCCCAGAGGCAACAGAGTCCACACATCCTGCAAAGTCTTTTCTTCATTAGCCAGAAAAAATTCTAGCTCAGTCTGAACCCCCCCCCATTTTGGGGTAGGGGGATGAGGGAGAAGAAGAAGGTTTTGAACTGGCAGGACTTCCTTTACTTATCACCAACCAGATCTCTAGGGACCTCTCGAGTGTCACTGTGGTAGGCACATTTACAGTTCTTATGTCCTTCTCAGTTTCTACAATTTGGTTTCTAAACTGGGTACCTAGTTCTCTAGTCTCTGTTTGAATCTTCATGCTCCCACAATCCTTCATGGCCCCCTCTAGCACTCCCAAAATAAACTCCTTGACTCGCTCTTCAGCCACATTCATTATCAAAAGCACTTTCTGGGGGTACAACCCCTCAAACGCAAACCAGTCATGTGCTTCACCTTCACCTGAATTGCCAAAATGACTAAGACTTCTACACCTGAATATCAGAAGTCTATTCCCCAAAAGTGACATTTTACAGCTGCTCATGACTCAACTTAAACCCTCTGTACTCACTTTATTAGAGTCATGGCTCAGCTCCAAAATTACACTTGGCCATCTCCATCCCTGGATACTCCCTCATCCTTCAGGATTGTAAGTTATGGGGAGGTGGTGTAGCCATATATATATCCACATCCATCAAGTACTCTGTCTGCCTCTCTGTGACAGCTCCCTCTGCCTATGAAATGTTACTAGTAAAACTATGCCTCCCCTTCTCCCTTCCCATCTTTGAATGCATTGTCTATTGCTGCCCAAACATCCCCACTTCCTCCCTTTCCTCCCTTACTGATCTTATCTCCACCATCTCCTCCCTTGCCACCCCTGGTGAATTATTCATCCTGGGGGACTTCAACATAAACTGTCAGTCCAGCTCAGAGTAAAAAATCTGCAACCATGTCTTTTCACTAAACCTAACTCAACTTATTTCCTGCCAAACATGCCTAAATCACAAATCAGGGAAGCATAAGCTAATCAACTGGGTGCTGACCTCTCACCCCCACCATGTCATAACCTCTGGTATTCTTTCTGACACACTCAGCTACTCACCGTGCCAAGTCCCCACCAGTCATTCTTAACTTCCATTCCTTCCGGTCCCTAGATTTATCCTTGCTACATAAAGACATGTCAGTATTGATTGGACACCAATTACCACTGCCTTTTTCATTAACTCAGCCCTGACTTTTTTATCTCACAGTTCCTGAATGTCTGTGACCAACATGCACTGTTTAGGAAGGCAAGGGTCCACAGGAATCACCTTTCCTGGGTCACTGCCAAACTCATAGCATATAAGCGCACAAGAGACCAAGCATGGGCTAAGTATAAAACTTCTAGCACCCACCTCGACCTACAGTGATATCACTCACTCCGCAACACATGCACCAAGGCCATCCGCCTTGCCAAAGTGAAGTACTTCCAAACCATCTTCCAGGAAAACATCAATAATCCTTCCAAGCCAGCCCAGTGGTGCTGAGGGTTGAGGTGCTGGATGCCACACCTTGCACCACACTGGCAACCCGAGTTCGGGAACAAGCTTGAGTGCCCGGGGTCTCTCCTCTCCCTGGGGAGGGATCCAGGGTTCCTCAGTGCAGTAGAGACCTCCGGTGGAGGCCGGAGGTACTATCTGTACCTGGAGTAGTGTAGAGGAGGAGTGTGGAAAACACTTATGGCTGTTCCATGCCAGCATTACTGCACGTCCATGCTCCTAGGGGGAAATTGCTTACATAGAAAATTCCCCAGCCTCGAGGGTAGGTGAAGACACCTCCAGTGTCGCAGCCACACTCCCTCCATCAGGCTCGCTATCCAGGGCCCCTCCCTGAGTCTGACCCAGCGCATTAGTTTCTAGATAGAGCACCAGGGTGTAAGGCGACTGCACCTTGGGGAGATCAGAGCTGGGGGATCTGCTAGGCTGGGTTGGTCTGGTAGTAGCGAGCTTCAGACAGCGAGGTAGAGCCATGGACATGAGGGATTGCTGGAGAGAGTTCCTCGGGACCAGTGCATAAAGAATGTCTACAAATAAAAAAAAAAAATTCTTCCAAATTCTGGAAGGTTATCCTTGCCATATTCCCCCCTCCACCCACTCTCTGTCCTCAAAATTGGCACCCGCACAGTTGAAAATCCTCCCACAGTGGCCGCTGAATTCAACAACTACTTCACTACTTGTGCCTCCTCCCTTTTTGCATATCTTCCCTGTACTGCTTCTGGAGATGCTACAGCTCCCCCCATGCACCCCCTTCCCACACAAGTCAACATCACAATTCTCTTTCAAGCTCATACTCTTCGATGATACCCCACGCATGTTACTCGCTCTGAACTCATTTAAGGGAAAAAGCCATGATGACCTCAATCCCAAGTTACTCCACCTTTCAGCATACTCTTTTGCTTCTCCTTTAACTAATCTTCTGAACCTTTCCTTTTTTCACTCCACAGTGCCAGATGCTTGGAAGTCTGCTACCGTGATCCCCCTCCCTAAAGTCAGTGACACCTCCAACCCTTGCAACTTCCACCCCATCTCCCTACTCCCCACTCTGGCTAAACTCCAGTTTAGGTTTTGCAAAACCTACTCCACTACCACCTCCCTCCTTCAGCTCACCGACTCCATTCTCTCAGGCATGGATCAGGGACACATCACCTCAGCCATCTTTGTCAACTTGGCCAAAGCCTTCGACACTGTCTCCACTCCCTTCTCCTCAGCAAGCTTTCTGCAGCTGACCTGTCTGATTCAGTCACCAACTGGTTCTGGTACTACCTCATAGGCTGGTCTCAGTTCATCAGAGTAGGCAACTCCCTCTCCCCTCCTCTCCCAATCAACAATGGTGTCCCTTAAGGCTCAGTACCTGGCCCAATATTATTTTCTACAGTATATTCCTGAATGACCTCCCCAATGCTTGCACATCTTCATATATTCACATATATACAGACAATACTATGTTCTTCTCCTCTGGGAACTCCTCCTCCAAGGTGGCCACTAGTCTTCAGCTGGATTTTAACAATACCCAACACTGGTTTAATGCAAATCAACTCTCCATGAACATTAAAACAACAGTATCTATGACCTTCAGCTCCTGACAAAAACTGGCCAGGCTGGACTCCACTCCCACCTTTCACACCCTCTCTGGCTCAACACTGGATGATGTATCTACATTTACAGAAAGTACCTTGGATTATGGCTAGACAAAAATCTTGACTTCGGAGTACACATTGACGTCAACCACAATAAACTACTCCCAAGACTTGGTACTCTGTACAGACACTGCAACTGCCTCCGACAGAAAGCCAGGAGAGAAATCGTCCAAATGGTGATTCTCCCTGTCCTTGACTTTGGGGACATAGTCTACAACTCTGCCCTTAAAACCACCCTATCCAGACTGGACGCTCTCTTCAACTCCTTCTGCCACTACGTTCTTGGCTGCCCCCCATGTACTCATCACTGTGACCTTTACTCCTCCTTTCCTTTCCCTCTCTTTCCATGCCAGGTGCATGTCACACATTGCTAATTTAATTGGGACATTCTGGCTCGGTTCTCTGCTGCCCTATTTGTCCTCCCTCTTATCTACCCCCCTCCCATCCTGCTATTTATAGATAATTCCTGGACAGGCAGCCACTGTGGAGATTAAGTGCTCTGCACATGCTTGAATCCCCCCAGAAGCCATTGGAAGAAGGCACTGTGAGGCCGTAGCCCCAATAAGGTAAGCCCCCTCACCCCAAAGGGGGCTTGCACCACCATAATGGGGCACTCAGTAGTTGAGACCCAGTACTGAGTATTTCTCATTACTTGTAGCTATTTGTAGAAAAATACTCAGGTGATTAAAAATGCCCCTATTCCTCTCTAGATGGCAAGGACTAGCCCAGTATCAACCTCTCTCTCTCTCTCACACAAGTCATCTCTGGTCCACAACTACCTTTTTCTACATGCACAGCATTTTGTTTTAAAAAATTGCTGGGTTCCTCTCAGTGTTTGTTGGCACAGTCCATAGTGTCTTATTGCCTACAGGATATTTCTCCTACCCCTGAAATAAAAAACAGCAGTATTTGCTGGCACATTCCATGGTGTTTCATTGCCCCCATGGTATTTCTTCTATCCCAGAAATAAATAACAGCAGTGTTTGCTGGCACATTCCAAGGTGTTTTATTGCCCCCAGGGTATTTCGCCTATCCCAGAAATAAATAACAGCAGTGCTTGCTGGCACATTCCATGGTGTTTTATTGCCCTCAGGGCACTTCTCCTACCCTAGAAAGAAATAACAGTATTGTTTGCTGGCAGTGACTGATATGCTTTAGTGCCAGTGCTTTATACCTCCGACTCCTACCCAAGAAAATAAATAATGTCAGCGTTTGCTGGCAGTGCCCAGTCACACAATCTGTAATGCTTTTCATTTATGTGCAGCTTAGGTGTGAGGATTAAAAGATTGGGGCAATAAAGCAGTTCTAGAATGAGTATGTTCCTTCATTCTCTGACTCATGTTTTCTGCTGTATTTCATGGTTTTAACTTTAAATTCCTTTGCTTGTCTTGCTGGAAATTTCCTAGAATTTGCTTCTAAAATGCACCATTTCCCACCACATTCTTCAAAATTTCTTATGGGGGCAAATCCCCCACCCCTTTTCTGGAAAAAAGACACTGATGGGGGTATGCGGCAGGTGCCCCACCACTTTTAGAATCCTGCTGATGCCCCTAGTGGATCACCTGTGAAAGGGATACATTAAATAATATTGTTATAGGGTATATATGGTCCTAGACATTACAAAGTATTATTGTCATTATAAAAACATGCTGCACAATTATCAAATCAAGGTTAAATGGTAAAGAAAAACAAAGAATTCTGAGCTTGCTTGCAGAAAACAGCTTTCACATCCATTTAGCTATTCGGAAAAAAGAAATTAAATTAGAACATTATCTTAAATCAATCCATGATTATGAAATGAGAGTCACAATCACAAACTTTCAGTCTGGAATATTACCCGATAACATCCTGAAAAAAATATTAGTGCAGATAAACCTGTGTAGTATGGGCTTCCAAGATGACAAACTGTTGCCTGTGTGTTTTGAGGGGCACTTTCATTCATTACCAGCACAAGAACTCTTAGATACCAGTGTGTGGGGGCTCAGGAGAGTTAGTAGCTGATGATATCACAGGGGAGGTGGGGCTACTCTGTTTAAAGGCCTGTACCACCCACTCAGCGGGAGGAATGCCAGCATCTTCACAGCTGCTACTTGTACCCTCTGTCAGCAAATAAGCTCTTCACTACAGCACCTGAACTGTTGCTTGTGTGTTTTAAGGGGCACTTTCATTCATTACCAGCACAAGAACTCTTAGATACCAGTGTGTGGGGGCTCGGGAGAGCTGGCTGCTGGTGACATCACTAGGTAGGTGGGGCTACTCTGTTTAAAAGCCCATGCCACCCACTTAGTATTAGCAGAGCATGAGCATGAGTGGCATGAATGCCACTTCTGAAGGAAATTGTTAGGAAATAGGTACCGCCCCCAAATATACTGCAATTTTTGTAACTTATTGAGCTTTCTTAAAAAATGTTTTGTTATGGTCTACTTGGGAGGTTTTAAAAATTGTTTAGTAATTGGAATTTATTGTTAAGAGGAGTGTGAAAACCCAGATTAGTAGAATACACAGATTTCAGATCTGATAGGGAAAGTGCATAAAATGTTGTTTTATTTAATTGTTTGTAGTGTTCTGATCCCACAAAATTTCATTTATTCAGGGCTTGTCCTGGGGATAGAGATGCAGGGAATTTTTAATCCACTGGCGAAGTGGCCACTTCACATAAGCAGAGCACAACATGAAGTGGACACTACAAGGTGCTCACTTAGCCTCATTATCATCACCACTTCCCATTGCCATTATGCCTTAATGTGAAGTAAGGCAAAGTGAGAAGAGAATAGGCAGGCCCCCACACATCACATGGCTTACAGTACTGTAAGTCACATGCTTTAGCCAGGCAGGAAGGAAGTGAGTCAGAGAAGTAGTTTCACTTTCTCGTTTGCATTTGTAGAGGGAGAAACCATTGTGAGAGAAGAGTAGGAGTTACAGTGTTTGATTGCCTTTTCACTTGCGTTTCTGAACAAAACCAACAGCTTTTTTTAAAGCTATATCTTTATTTAGTTTTTGTATTGTATTTGTTGTTTTTTTTTGTTAGTGAATTTTTTGTATAAGTTTTGTTTTGTTTTGTGTGTGTGACTGACTGTGTGTGTGTGTCAGTGAGTGTTAGTGTGTGTGTGTCTGTTTGTGCGTGTGTGTGTGTGTGTGCTGGCCTAGGGACTTGTTATGTTTGTCAGGTTGGACCCAGGAGAAGGCGAGTCACTAGCCCATGGGTGCGGTGGGAGGGGAGTGTGGACCCATGGGGGCGGGGCAGTCATGTCATGCTGGACTGCTTCCGACTCCTGGGTGTTGTTCCCCCCATGTTCAAGCAACAGGAGTAGCAGCAGCAGCACCAGTGCCACCGGTGGCTGCTGTGCATCCACCTTCTTCACCACTACCACCACCACCACTGGTAGCAGCAGCTGTAGGGCTCCAGCAGCACCCCCTCCACCACCTCCACAGCCACAGGAGGTGGCCCTGAAAAATGTAGGTGGTGGGACTCATGCAAGGACTGTGTCTGGTCCTCCCCACAGCTCCCCAGTGTGGGGGTTTTTTAACTCTGTGGGGGATGACAGCACAGTGCTGGTGTGCCATCTGGGTGGTGTTGTGGTGTGCCATGGCCCCCGTGGGACACATTTGAGGATCAGTGGCCAGCGCACCCACATGCTGAACCACCACAGGGCAGAGTGGCAGGCTGCCATGGAAGGGGACAGGCGTCCACCTGCTGGCTTTTCCATGGCAGAGGCTGAGGGTGCTGCTGGGGTGGTATTTGTGCTTCGTCACCGCTGCAGTAGGAGGAGAGCTAGTACAGCAGCT
This sequence comes from Neoceratodus forsteri, assembly GCA_016271365.2. NCBI lineage: Eukaryota > Metazoa > Chordata > Ceratodontiformes > Ceratodontidae > Neoceratodus > Neoceratodus forsteri. Next base: position 740,242,658 of record CM028133.1, on the reverse strand, counting down.
GCTCACCACCACCACTGCCACCACAGCCACCAGCACCATCATCTTCACCATCACCCCGACTACCTGTATTCCATGCTGCAGTGGACCCCGCCACAGTCCCTGCAACACAGTCTGATATTGGCCTGGTGTGGGTCACTCTTGAAGAAAACAATGTGCGGTTCAGTGCTTTTCAGCAGCAGGTGAACAGAATAGAACAACAGTAGCAGCAAATAGTTTCAATGCTGCACCTGCTGCTGGATCACCACGGCATCCCATGGCCAAAATAAGTTAGGGGATTGTTTTCTGCCCCCCAACCCACTACTGTGTTGTACTGTTTTTGTGTATTTTTTCTTTGTTGTTGTTGTTTAATCATACACATTTTCCCTTCCAGGGGAATCTTCCTTGCACCATATAGTGCAATATATTTGTATGAAAACAGCCCGTAATTTCATTTACAGTAGGTCACGTGACGGAGGAATTCCCTTTCTGAAAATCTACCCACATTCTGCATCCCTTCTCAGGAACGTTAGGACGTGATGGCAGGGAAAGTGCATGTGCGTGCTCCTTACAGTGAATATCCGATTGTCCATCAGGTTTCTGAATGTTTCTTTATGTTATAATGGTCAGTTTGTGGTGAAACATATAGGCATGTTTCCAGTAAGAAGGGCCTTGTTAGCGGAAACATTCCCACATTTCACCAGAAAGTCAACCTTATAACATAAGGAAATATTGGGATAGCTGCCGGACATTCACTGTAGTGGAGCATGCACCTGTGCTCCCCCTGGCATCATGTCCTAAGATTGCTAAGAAAGGGGGGGCAGAATGTCGGTGGCTTTTCTGATCAGTAATTCCTCCATCACCTGACACTCTGTAATGAAATTATGGGCGGTTTTCGCAGAAATATATTTCACTCTGTGGATCAAGAAATATTCCTGTGGGAGTAATGCCCCTACATATTAGTTTATGTGCATCACCATAACTATGTAATGTAGTGAATCTCTGTAAAGCAGCAGTGCAACAATCTGTTGAGAATTCTGACCTATATTTTTTAATACTATGTTACAAATTCCTTTACTTACATCCTGACTGACTGGAATGATACACAAATTTGCTGTAGTTGAGTCTGCTGTACTACCTTTTTTCATGTATGAAATAATGAAAGGAGCATTCCTTTTAAATTGGTGCTGACCAGGTCTTTGTCATTGTTTTCCTCTGCTTTTCTATATCACACCAATTAGTTGTTATATATGACTTCTGTTGTCAATTAACAGTTATGCAGCAGGCAATGTTTTATGACACCATGGAACAATAGTTATTGAAAAGCAGCTGCAAATAAATACAAACCTGGTCTGAACTACATTGGAAGGTGTGCACATTTTTTTTTCATACACGAAAAAAAGTAGTCAAGTAAGTAAAGCAGACATAAATTGTGAAAAGAAGCGTATCATTCAAGTTACGACTCGGAGATAACTAGTGGTGGCTGTGGCACTGTAAAGTAGCATAAAAAAGTACAGTTCAAAACTGTCAGTACATTCTTGCAATGCTGCTTTAATTGTAAAAATGTCAGTATGACATTATGAGCTCACAGCAACAATCACAGAACACACAAAAGTGGCACAGAGTCCCCAGACATTTTCTGCAGGCCCAAAATGCAACCTGCTTGTGTGCATAAAATTGACAAGTGTTAGCACAGTGGAATAAGAGTGTTTCAGCACATACAAAGTCCCCCAGAATTAATGGCACACTCAGTCATGTGCGCAATGGTGGCACAGAGTCCCAGATTTTTTCTGCTGGCCCAAAATGCATCCTACTTGTGTGCAGAAGATTGACAAGTGTTAGCACAGTGGAGTCATGTGCACAAAACTAGCACAGAGTCCCACATTTTTTCTGCCAGCCCAAAATGCATCCTGCTTGTGTGCAGAAAATTAACAAGCATTAACACAGTGAAATGAGAGTGTTTCAGCACATACAAAGTCCCACAGAATTAATGGGGCACTCAGTCATGTGCGCAGTGGTGACACAGAGTCCCAGATTTTTTATGCCGGCCCTAATGCATCCTGCTTGTGTGCATAAAATTGACAAGTGTTAACACAGTGGAGTAAGAGTGTTTCAGCACATACAAAGTCCCCCGGAATTAATGGCGCACTCACTCATGTGCGCAGTGGTAGCACAGAGTCCCAGATTTTTTTTTGCCAGCCCAAAATGCATCCTGCTTGTTTGCAGAAACTTGACAAGTGTTAACACTGTGGAATGAGAGTGCTTCAGCACATACAAAGTCCCCCAGAATTAAGGGCGCACTCAGTCATGCACGCAGTAGTGGCACAGAGTCCCAGATTTTTTCTGCTGGCCCAAAATGCATTCTGCTTGTGTGCAGAAACTTGACAAGTGTTAACACAGTGGAATGAGAGATTTTCAGCACAAAGTCCCCCAGAATTTATGATGCACTCAGTCATGCGCGCACTGGTGGCACAGAGTCGCAGATTTTTTCTACCAGCTCAAAATGCATCCTGCTTGTGTGCAGAAACTTGACAAGTGTTAACACAGTGGAATGAGAGTGTTTCAGCACATACAAAGTCCCCCAGAATTAAGGGCGCACTCAGTCATGCAAGCAGTAGTGGCACAGAGTCCCAGATTTTTTCTGCTGGCCCAAAATGCATCCTGCTTGTGTGCAGAAAATTGACAAGTGTTAACACAGTGGAATGAGAGTGTTTCAGTACATACAAAATCCCCCGGAATTAATGGTGCACTATCTCATGCACGCAGTGGTGGCACAGAGTCCCAGATTTTTTCTGCCGGCCCAAAATGCATCCTGCTTGTGTGCTGAAAATTGACATGTTCTGCGAGATGATTCGAGCAAATGCAATGGGATCATCTCAACTGGATTGAAGGGTACCCATTTCCTGTGCACTACTAGTAGCTTTGGTGAGTAGATATGTACAGTATATAGATATACGGTTATGTATTTTGTAGGTGAGGTGGGGGTTTGACATAGACATGTACTCATGGTATTGTTCTGCATCACAGGTCACACAGAAACTGTTGGTGTGCACATTCCAGTGCTCAATGAGAATTTTTTGCACTGAAATTGGAAACAGATAACTATCAACCACATGACAGTAAGTATTTTTTTGGGGGGGTGGGGGAATCATATTTGCAGGTTTGTCTGTAATGGTTTCTTATTTTATTACTTCTCCACAGATTTCATCAGCATTCTTCTGGAGCCCGGTTGTTAATGATGGTCATGGTCATCTAATGAAACTACTTCTGCATGTTGCATGTGTGCCCAAGCTCGGGGGAGAGGGGTGCCTGATGTTGAAGAACTTTTTTGGATAAGGCCACTTTGACAGAACAACAAAGCATCTGGAAGTTTCCTAAAAAAAGAAATGAATGACTTCTTACAGCTTAACTGTTATGTGTCCCTCCCTGGTTCTCAAATCTCAATCTAAAGTCAAGTTACATTTCAAACCAACATCTTGTCAACTAACACAACCTGTGTGCAATATTTGCTGCAGTCTTTTCAAAAGCAATGAAACGGATGAAATAAAATCTTTATACTTACCAGAATGGATTTCACATGGATATTTCATCACTTTCTCTCTGTACGGTACAGCTACATTACCATTCCCAACGAGTTTTAGTGTAAGAGCCTTTTTTTGTTACCCTGTGAAAGAAACAAAATAAGTGTGCTGTATGTGTTTTACCATTGCGACTCTGAAAAGCTACAAGAAATAAAACATATAACTAATGGAAGTGAAGCAGCATAACAAACATGAGTACACATACTCACTTTATGGTTTTAATATTAAGAAGACTTGTGTCTGTAGCTGATGGATGTGGTGGTCTGGACAGAATCAGGCTCAGTAGTGGTGCAGTGGCTAACATCAGTCCAGGTGGTGGTAATCCGGGGGGGGCGGACAAACTCAGGCTCAGTAGCAGTGGCAGTGGCTAACATCAGTCCCAGTGGGGGTGTTCCGGGGGGCACACCACTTTTTAAAAACTTCAGTTAAAACCTGCCAACATTAACCACATCATCATCCTCATAAAGAAAGCTGCACTCACAGTCATCGATGTCGGAAGTCTGACCACTGGGAAATTATTTCTCCATTGTGTCATCTTCTATGTCAGTGGTGTGCCATTTCAGGCAGCCACTGCCGGTGTGACTTGGATGATCCATTTCCACATCAACAAGACCACCATGACTAGTCCGGGGTATGAATACCGAGGTTGCAGTCTGTGCTGGTATGTGCCTCTCATTCATTTTAATGAATGTTAGCAAACTAACATTTTCAGGAGACAGGTTTGTCTGACGATCCCTGACTATTGCACCTGCTGAGCTGAATACCTTCTCAACACTTACACTGGAGGGTGGGCATATGAGGTACTTAAGTGCCATTGCAGTCAGCTCTGGCCGTTCACTGACCTTTCCACTCCAGTACAAAAGATGATCTTCAGTTATTGTCAGATGCCTGTTTTCAGACAAATATGACTCAGCCATTCTCTGTGCCACGCTAAGTCCAGTTGTTGATACATCATCCTGTTCTCCCGAATCATTTATTTCACAAATACCCACTTGGGACAAAGCCTCGCATAGTGGGTTGGCGTCAACCACTTTGGATGACAGACCACCTGGAACTGCAGTTCCCTTCCCCTTGCAGTATAAGCTTGATGGTCCTCGAGGTACACCTTCTGCCAGATTATGCTGCTGAGGTTTGCTGACCTTGGCACGTGACTTCTGTTCTCCATGAACCAAGAGCACCAGTTGACCACTGATATTTTTTACCCATTCAGGCCCTCCCTCCAGTACTGATGTAATTCCACATTTGTATTGTGGGTCCAGCATTGTTGCTATGGCAAAGTTGTCACTATGTTGAATGCTCACAATGTGATGATTCTGGTCGAATACTGTCAGCATGTGTTGCAGCAACATACTGCTACCACCATCTCCAGCAATATCAAGGCTGTGCTGTACATTCACCATTGTCTGCCTCAGCACCTGCAGCAGTGGAATTGATTGGCTAATGGAGGCAGACTCGCCACTCACTGCCTGCGTGGCATGTTCAAAAGGCCACAAAATTGTTATTACAGAGTCCATGAAGTGCCACTGTTCAGTCATCATAGACATGGAGGCCCTGGAGCTGTCACGGCTAGTGTGCATAACAAGATATTCTGAGATGGCTTTGTAGAGTTCATACAACCTCTCAGCCATCTATAAAGTGGAGTTCCATTGGGTGACTTCTTCCAGCTTCAAGCAGTGCTGAGGCAGGCTGTTTTGTATCTGTAACTGCCGGAGTTGGTCACGGGCCTTTCCAGATCTTGAAAAGTGACAGCAGATATATTGTGCAACGGTCAGCAATTTCCTTTATATCAGAGTGCTGCAGAAACTCCTGAACCTCAAGATTTAAACAGTGGGCCATGCATGGAACATGGAAAAAAACACCATTTGTGATGCATTTCACCACATTTGACCTATTGTCACTTGCTATGAACCCAGCTCTCCGGGACAGAGGGTTTAGCCAAGTGTCAATTTCAGTCAGTACCACATCCAACATGTTCTCACCAGTGTGTGAACAAGTCACATTGCGCTTAGCAATCGTTGCATGCTGTCAAATTCCTGGAAGATTGCTACCGTGACAATCCACCTTACTGCACTGATTAGTCACACTACCAACATCACAAACAACCCCCAACTCCTGCACCTAGTGTGCAAATATGAACTCCCCACTGTTTTGCCACTTGTCCACATTTCCATACTTAAATGGATGAATGGAGAGGAGGAATGTTGAAGGGTATGTCTTATTGAGTCTGACACAGTGCGGAACAACCAGGGGACAGCACGGGTAGAGAAGTATGTCCTGGATGGGACTTTCTATTTTGGACAGGCATGTGCAGCAAACCACTGGAACCCAGAATTCTCCACAAAGGAGAAGGACAAAAGATCAATTGCCAGCATTTCCGGTACAGCAGCATTAAGGTCATGTGACACTGTGTGATTCGGGGGGGTACTTCAGCTTATGTGCAAAAACTCTCTGTAATGTGGGCTGAACTAAACATTTTACATGTGGTATGTTGATCACAAATGGTTGGGCTCTGTGACGAATGGCATTGGCAGGGGGTGGACTGTGGACATTTGATGAAGACGGTTGCACAGGTGATGATGACAAACCCAGAAATGCTGTTAGTTTGCCAGCTTTACCAACCCGGGGTTGATGTACCACTTGCACTAGACATACTGCATTCACCACCACCACCACCACAAAAACTACTACTCTCACCAGCACTGGACAACTTTTCAAAGTCATTATGGTCCTCCACCTCATCATGCCTGTGGTAATCCTCTGCTCTTATTACCTCACTACTGCACACATTTAATTTCCTTATGGGCTTAACAGTCATGGAAGGGAATACCATGCTGGCTATGGTTGCCGGTGGCGAGGGTGAGTGCCCCACTGTGGTATTAGCTGCCAGCTTGTGCTGGGTCCACAGTGCCAAGTGCCTATTCTTAAGATGTGTATGCTGTTCTCCTGTGCTCAGATGGTTCCCCTTTTTACCTTGACTCACACGCACATGGCAAGCCTGGCAGATTGCAACTGACTCATCATTTGCATCTTGAACAAAAAAATCCCAAAGAAGGGATTGTGATGCTCTGCTTCTAACATGTCCACAATGTGGCTTATTTAAGTCCATTATTTGAAGCACTGAAGTGGGGGGCACGTGATGTTTCGAGCACTGCACACCTGGACTGCAACTGACCACCACGACTACCTATCATATTGATTACTGGGTCATCATCATCATCATCAACTAAAACTGGGAGATCACAAGTTTTTACAGGTGGGGGGGATTCCTGCAAACAGACTCAGACACAGCCACTTTGAATTTCTTTTTCTCCAGTTCCCAACTAGGGTCAATTACATCATCATCATATTCATCAACGTCACACACATCCACATCTTCTGCTTGGATGCTAGCATGTGGACTGCATGTTGCAATAACAACAACATCATTGTCATCATCACATTCATCATCAGCATCTACACCATCAACTGATATTTTTTCACACACTGTGAATCACTGCATGGAAAATGTGTGACGTTAAGTTCCACGGTGGACGGAATATCACATTGTATGTTATTATTGACATGATTATCAGAATCCTCAGGTTCAGTTACTGGGATGTTACTGGGAAGTATGACATCATCTACGCTGCCCCTCACTTGCACTGCTTCACACTCAATATTTTTGGATATGGGACACTCGTCGGAATTAGAACTTGATGCAACAATACTAATACTACCTCCTCCACCACTAACACCATGAGCACTAACACCACCGGCTGGGCAAACATCATCTCCTCCAACTATGAGTGAAGCTACTGATTGGGCTGTAAAAAAACATTGCAGGAGAAATACCTTTTCTCACATCAGCAATGCACTTCTGCATCTGCGTACTACTACCACACCCACAGACCATCTTACTGACAACATTGCCATGGCGAGAAACAGCTTTGCTTGCATGTCTCTTTGCAGGCATTTTGGGGGATCAACCACAATATTGTAACCAAATTCAGATTTTGATACGTTCACTCGCTGTCTGAGTGGGGGGATGCTGGATGTGAAGCCAAAAAAACAACTGTAACTTCAGCAACAGATAAGACACTAGTCTGAGACTGTCACGCAATGAAAGCAGCTTCAGTAACCTGTGGTGCTGATGAGGTCACAAAAACAATCCAATGTGATAAAAAATACCTTTTGAATGTGGGGTTGGGGGGAGCACTGAATGCAGACAGTGCAGATTTTTAAGGCACTACAAGCAGCAAAACTAAGAACAGATACCAAGATCGCAGTACAAAATCAGGCTGCTGTAGTGGATAGCAGGTTCACACTGCTGCGCCTGCAATTACACTAGTCTGTGGCACAATAAAAGGTGTATTATTTGATGCATATAACACTGCACACACACTCACACACAGAACAGTTTGTGTACAATGCTGAACGAGGAATGTGTAGCAAATGCAAAAGTTCAGTACTATTCCACGTTATGTATTGTAAATTTGTACTGTAAACAACCTGAACTTATGAACTGCTGCACCACATCCACACAACAGACAGCAATAATATTTCTACTATTACTGACAATATTTCTGTGTGTACATTAACACAGTCAGTTATATAACAAAAATATAACCAAAAAACAAAGAAATCACTATTTCTCCAACTTAAATTTATCTACACCACAGATACGCCCCTCCCCAAAGCACACTTTCACTGTCTTTCACAACACACACTCAATGTTGTAAATTAACATTCAGAATCCACACAAAAACAAAAATGCTCAATGATATGAGTACAGGAGGGTTTCCTACAATCGATGAACTAAAGTTGAAATCAGAAAAGCAAAAATGCATTTCTGTTTGGTTGAACAGAAAAGGTCCTTTGGTAACCCTAAAAAAACCTGGCAGGCCCTTAACAATTTGCTGTGTAGAGAGCAATAGGAAACAGTAATCTCCTTACAGGATGGGAAACAGTTAGTAAGTAATCCAGAGGCACTGGATCAGTTGAGAAAACTGGGAGAGAGGGAGGCGCTTCTGCACGAGTTTCATCATGGCAGCTGAGCGAAAGAGAGCAGCAGCTGGGTTCCCAGCTCAGGCAGATGATGGCTTAGCGGCTATGCTGAATTTTTCTTTCCCGACCTTGTATCTCTCATGCCACTTGTTAAAACTCTCCAGTATCGCCACAAAATTGCTTTTAATGTCCATTTGGTGAGCTTTAGAGTATGCAATCGACGTCTGATCCCAATCATAAAAATGTTGGTACCTCATTTGAACAGCGCTGTAAAAAGAAAAAACGTCAAATGAACAAGTCCTGCAATTCCAGCAGTGGTAATTCTTTATTAGCTGCTTCATCAGATGGCTGCAGGACCTGATTATAGCAGCAAAAATTAAACTTTTTCCTCGGATCGAATAATTTATTTTTGGGTAAGCTTCTTTCCTCGCTCCCTCAATCACCTGTACCTTTAGCAAGTTCCACTGAGTCAATGGCTAAACCTCCATTGGACTATTCTACAATGGCTGGAAAATCTTCGTCTTCCCCTCACAGCCTCTACAGCCTTGTTTATCATCACTATCTATAGCAGCTATTTCAGTTGCAGATTCAGAAAAAATTGATTACTCCATGGTAGATGAGGAAAATGGTGAAAATCTGCATTCAACTGCTTCACTAGCACTGGAGGGAACCGAATGGCTTATGCAAGATAAATATGTTTAATTAAATTCTGCTTTGGAAGAGTTTGCTGTATTATTACCCACAGTAATGAGTTCAGAAGAATCCCCTGCCTCATCAGGACGGGGGGGGTGTCCCAAACACTATCTCATCTGATAATGGTGATGGTAGTGCTATTTCATTCATTCATGATTCAACAACACCTCATTCACTTCACCAAAACTCTGTCCTCACAAGTTATAGAGGAGAGAAGGGAGAAGCCAATGCAGGAGATTTACAAGGGAAGTATGGGGGAAGTGGTAAAAGGGTACCTGGCCAGAATTCAACCTAGCATGGGCACTAACCAGAGGTGGGAGCTCATAAGGCTAGGAAAAGTAGAGGCAACCAAAACCTACAGCAAAGCCCAGAGCAAGAAGGCTAGGGCTAAGAAACTGAGCTGGGTGAGCAAGGAGGTCATGGAAAAGGTAAGAAGGAAAAGAGCTGCCTTTAGGAGGTACAAGAAAATAGGGAGAGGGAGGGCAAGGAGGATTACCTGAAGGAATCGAAGAAAGGGAGAAGGGCAGTAAGGAGAGTCAAGGCATCTACAGAGCTCAGGCTGGCACAAGGCATTAAGAAGGGGAGAAGGACTTCTTTAGGTACTACAGGGAGAAAAGAAACTGTAAGTATCACATAGTAAGGATTAGGAAGGAGGGGAGTTGGGTGGAAGCAGGGCACAATAAGGCAGAAGTGCAAAATGATTACTTCTGCTCAGTATTTACTAAGGAGAAGAGGGGAGTGATACCCAATGGGAGAGGAATGGCAGAAACAGAGGGATAGGGGGTGACAAATGGGGAAATCATGGACGGCAGAGTTCTGGAGGGTTTGAAGGCACTGAGGGTGGACAAGGTACCAGGCCCAGATGGCATCCACCCCAGGGTACTGAAGGAACTGGCAGAGGTCCTTGTGGGACCCTTGGAAGACCTGTTTAATGCCTCACTACACTCAGGGTGCATACCTCAGGACTGGAGGATGGATCATGTGGTACCCCTCCACAAGAGTGGATCCAAGGATGAACTACAGACCAGTGAGCCTCACATCCATTGTGGGTAAGCTGCTGGAGACTATCCTGAAGGAAAGCCTGGTGGCCTTTCAGGAGGTCAAAGGACTATAGGACAGCAGACAGTATCAATCAATCAATCAAAATCTTTATTTAACCAGGCGATCACTATTGAGCAGAGCTCATTTTCGAGGTGGACCGGGGTGCAACAAATAGAAGTTAAGATAATACACAGTGGTTAAAATACACTGGCATAGTCAACAATAGGCATGAACACTACAAGTGTATGAAAATACAGGTTAAATACAACAATAATATACAGAAAGAAAAGGTACAAACAACAGTAATGCAGATAAGTTCAACAACTCTTATTGTGAATAGGGAACAAGTAAAAAAGGTGAACCTACTGGAACCCCAAGAGAACAAATCGGGTGATTGACTAGGGGCAGGGGGAGGAGGGAGGATGTGGAGGGGGAGTAGGACAGATACCAGAATGGGCAGCAGATAGGAGAAAAGGATCCACAAATGCAACAAGTAGGGTATGATACAATTAGAGGGGAGCTAGATGGTAGGAGCAGTGTGTGGTGGAATGCAGGATCAATGTGGGAGAAATGCAGGTGCAATACTAGAAATAGGACAGGGGATAAAAGAAAAAAAGAAGCATGAAAGGGGGGAGGGTTGGAGAGAGGGCCAGGCAGTAGCTGAGAGCAGTAGTGAGAGAATGGCTTCATATATGGCAGATCCTGCCAAACCAACCTGGTGGAGTTATATGACTGGCTAACTAGGAAATTGGACAGGGGCCATGCAGTGGATGTCCTGTATCTGGACTTCAGTAAGGCATTCAATGCGGTGCCACATGGGAGGCTGGGAAGTAAGTTAGAAGGTACAGGGGCAGGTGCAAAGCTGGTGGGATGGGTAGGGAACAGGCTTCAGGAAAGGCAATAGAGGGTGGTGGTGGGTGGGAAGCTCTCTTCCCCAAAGGTAGTGATGAGTGGTGTTCCACAGGGCTTGGTGCTGGGACCAGTGTTGTTTGGGATATTCATTGAAGACATATCATTGGACATCAACAGCAAGATCAGTCTGTTTGCTGATGATACCAAGATAGAACTGGTGGTGGATGGCCTAGGGGGATGGCAGGGGTTGCAGGATGATATGGCAAAGCTGGAAACCTGATCAGACACCTGGCAACTGGGGTTAATGCCAAAAAGTGCAAGGTGCTGTATTTTGGGGTGAAGAATCCAAAGAGGAGTTACCGGCTGGGGGGAGTGCAGCTAGCCCAGACAGAGGAGGAGAAGGATCAGAGGGTGCTTATTACATGGTCAATGAACAACCCAGCACAATGTAGGAAGGCAGCTGCAAAGGCCAACAAAATGCTGGGTTGCATTGCAAGGGGAATATCCTTCAGGAGGGAGAAGGTGATTCTGCCACTGTATAGGTCATTAGTTAGACTGTACCTGGAGTACTGCATGCAGTTCTGGCACCTGTATCTGAAGAGGGACATTAAGAAACTAGAGATTTTGCAGCACAGGGCAACAAAGATGATCAAGAGGCTGGGAGACTTATCATATGAAAGGAGGCTGAAGAAGTTGAACATGTGCTCACTGGAGGAGAGGAGAGATGGGGGACATGACTGAAACCTTTAAGTACATGAAAGGAATAAACAAGACAGGTACAGAGGGGCTGTTCAAAGTAAGGGAGGGGAGGGACTCCTAGGGCCATAATATGACACTGGAGGGAGGGAGGAAGGTTCAGGAGGGAGATGAGGAGACACTTTTTTACAGAGAGGGTGTAGCTGGATGGAATGCTTTACCGGCAGAAGTGGTATCCAGTAAAACAGTAGACTGCTTCAAAAGAGGTTGGGACAGGACAAGGGGAAGGGTCAATGGAGGGGAAGGATGGAAGGGAGGAAGGGAGTGGCAGCTGCAGAATAAGGAGTGCTAGCTGCACATTTGAGTAGACTTGATAGACTTCTAAGGCCTTTATCTGCTGGCAAATTGTATATGTTCGTATGTGAAACGTCAAGACTTAAAGCTCCTTGAAACAGAAATTAAGAATGAGATCAAATCTGGATTTGCTGTAATAAACTCTGCTTTATCAGATCTATCCTCTGTTTTGTCAGCTGTAGAAACTCAGATGGAGACTGTTACTCTGAGGACCATTGAGGTGGAGACTAGAATCAGTTATCTTGAGGACAGAATCTCCTCTGCTATAGAAAAGCAAGCTCTGCTGGGAAAAGAAATGGGGGAGCTTAAAGCCAAAATTTCAGACTTAGAAGACCACGGCAGGTGCTCCAATTTAATATTAATTGAAGTCCCCAAGGGCCTGGAATGCCCAGGAGACCCACTCCTATTTTTTGAAAAGCTGCCAACTGTGGCGCTTAACATGAAATTTCCAGAAGAGCAGATCAGCTTGGATAGGGCTTGCAGAGGCCCCTAGCTGATTACCCCTAATAATCCAAACACCCCAAACACCCCACAGCCTATCTCTATCAAAACCCCTCACTTTAAGGACAGAGAAATGGTTGTAAGTTTTGCCCATTCTAATTGGGGTCTTCAGTATGAACAGTTTAAATTCTCTGCCTATCCGGATTTATCTTCCCACTCACTGCAAGCTCATGGCACCTTTGATAGAACTAAAAATCTTTTGAAACAACATGATGTAAGATTTTCTTTCTTGCATTCAGTCAGGATTACATTTTTTTCCATGGGCAAACTTCGACATTTTGAGATCCCCAAAAGAGCTGAACAGTTCCTAGATGTACAGAATTAAAATCCCTCATGACTGTCTTTATACTGTTTCTCTAGGAAATTGAAGTTAATGGGGCAGATTCCAGGATGAATGTCTCAACTTGTAGGTGAATGTGAGCTGTGACATTTGCCACTACACTGGGGACCCTGTGTCATATTGTAAGAGTGGCTGAGTCCCGGCACTTATGACGTGTGACTTGCAGCAGGTGTAGGCTAACACCACTGGCATGGCATAATAGCCCTGCATGTCACAAGTTATAGCCCACTACAGATTGCCCCCCCAGAGCCCCCCTGCTCCAGAACACCACAACATGCACAAGGGGGTATGGGGGAGCTGGACAGGTGGCACAGGAATCCAGAGGGCACAGTGGTATATGGACCCCTGGGGGTCCCTGACATTTGGGGGGTGAGGGGCATGGTCATATTTGTGGCTGCACAGGGAGCACAGTGGGACCCTTGCCATGGTGAGCTGACTGGGCATCCATCGGATGGCACTGACGGATGCCCCTTAGAGCATTTCCAAGATGTTCTAAGTTAGCTCCACCAGTGCAGCTCCTGGAATCATGGTAGTGGGTTACAGCAGCCACCCTTCTGGAATAGGGTGCAGTTGCTGCCATAATCCACCCTTGCACCTTGTCAGTGCAGGTTGCGGTGTACTGGGTAACATATCCCACAGTTGGTGTAGCCCACAGCTGACATGGTGCAATCTGCCTTTTGAAATAGGGAATGGCGTAGCGCATGGCACAAATCGCGAGTTACGCCATGGGGTTTTGTGTAACAGCGCTTTCGTAGCATATGCCATCTTGGAATTCTGCCCCATATCTTTATGTTGTTATTAATATAAATGGTTTGTGGGGTAAAGTATGGGTGCCAGTGGAACAAGTATTTAAGAGAGAGATATCTATTTTTATTAAGGGATAAACTTATCCAGTGGAGTATAATTTTGTTTTTTTCTTTTCTATTCTGTTCTTAGAAACAGGGGTCTTTATGACTTTGCTTGGTCAGAGTTGGAAACTGCTGCACTCAAATCTTTAGCTCAATTTATGGGACAAAAAAAACAATCAATATATGGGAGGTGGGGGAGGAGGGCTAGTAAAGAACTCTGCACTTGACCCCCCAGCAGCTATACTGTGATAACAGTATTTTTATTAAGTCTGAAATTAGGCCAGATTACTCTGGGTAAAACCTGGGTTAAACATTCTTTTTTCCTTTGCTGCATTTATATGGCCTGGTTCATTTTCTTTATTTTTGTTACATTATTTTCTACAAGACTGACACCAGGGTTGGACAAACGTTGTTTGTTGTATGTGTCTAAATTGATCTTAAATCTCGAATGGGCTAAGGACGAACCAAATATGAGAGTGACACATAACTTTATGTACCCTTTTGAAATGTTAGGGTTCTATATAATAAGCTTTATTTTTGCAAAGACAATTTCAATTTAAGTGGCAGGAGTCGAGTGAATGTGAAAGTATATGATAACCTGGATTTTGGGTGGAAGGGGTAGGGGGCTTGGGGCACTTTAATAGCATTATGTTATATAAAGAGTTAAATAGTTCTGGATGTGACACGTTGAACATAAAAAATAGATTATTTTGTTTTGGATGCATTATTTTTGGGTTGGTTTACTTACTCATTATGACCAGAGGCAACAACTTACTACTTACTGTATTTAATAGAGATGTCTCAGTTACCTAAAATAGTGTCCTGGAATGTTTATGGCATTCACAATCCACTCAAGGCCAGAAACTTCTTCAACTACAGTATATAGACAGAATTGGTACAAACTGTGTTCTTCACCAAGAATCCCATCTAGATCAAAGAGAATTCTCTTTCCATGCCAAATGGTGGGGCACTGGGTTAATTACCCCCATACCAATTCTTCACATGGTGTAGCCATATTCTTTAAACAAAACAACAAAACCCTAGAAGTGAAGATTCTTAAGCATCTTATTGACTTGAATGGCTGATATATCATTGCACACATTTTGATAGCTGGAAATATATATACAATTTACAATATTTATGGACCCAACCAAAATACTCCACAATTCTTTTCACATATATTTCTTGAACTAGCTAATTTCTCAGCCCCATATATTATTGGAGGGGATTTTAACATGGTTTTAAACTCAACTCTGGACAAATCAGGGCTTTGCCCACATGACATCACGTCAGCTGCCTCAACAATAATTCAGTTTATGAGGGATTACAATTTGATTGATTCCTGGCATTATAAAACTCCCTATCTTTGTCAGTACTCTTTTTTTAAGTTTCCCACCTGTCTTACTCCCATAATGATTATTTTTTGATTTCCAGTTCTATAGAGTACCAAATTCAAACCATTAAATACTACAATATCGTATTATCAGACCATGCCCCTACATTAGTTACTCTTCAAGTTCCAAACTCTGCTAAGGTCTCCTCCTTTAAACTGGATCTGATATTATTAAAAGATACACAATTTACTGAATACATAAACAAAGAAATAGATTTTTTTTCCATCAATACTACTTCGGTTACAAGCATGGCTACAATTTGGGAATCATTTAAGGCTTGCATCCGGGGCTCCATCATCTCCTTTCAAATCATACGTAATAAAAAGGGATGGTTTAAGCTAACACAATTAGAAGATAGTATTTCTTATTTAGAATGAGACCATATGCAATCTAATGATGGTCAGACTTTTCAAAATTAAGTTCCCTTAAAGAAGAATTGAACTGCTTAATTGCAGAAACAGTTGAGAGGCAAGTACTGTACACAAAGAGTAAATATTACTGTAATGGGGAGTGCATACAAAAAATTATGACCTGACAACTGAAATCAGCCCAACAAAAAAGCACAATTATGCAGATTAAGGACTCAGTAGGGCAAACTCATGTAATCCCTAAAGATATTAATAAGGTGTTCTTTGATTTTTATAAAGAGTTATACACTTCAGATAACCCAGTCCAAATCAACACTGATTTGTAATTTCTTTCAAACCTTAAGTTCCCTACCATCCCTCCCCAATTTATTAATGAATTAGAACAGGATATATATGAGGAAGATATTACCTCTGCAATTAAGAGCCTCTCTCAAGGGAAGTCTCCAGGTCCAGATGGACTATCAACATATTTTTACAAAGTCTTCAAACCCAGGTCTCCATATTTGCAGCTCAGGGCCTTAAACCACTGAAAAATGGCAGCCACATTGGGCTAGCCTCTGCATGGTTCTTTGTTTGTTTTCCATTTTTGTTCTCCATTCTAGTTTACTCTTTTTTGTTTTAGCTTTCTGATATTTTAGTGCCTCTCCATGCATCCTATTGATTATTTATTTTATTTTTTCTTATTTTGCTGACTAGTCCCAACTGTGGAGATTGTAGTTGTATACTGAAGTCACTCCGATGTTCCTGTTATAGCGTGTGGATATATGGACCTGCGGCTTGACTGTTTGAAGTTGCACACTGTCTTTTATTTGTGTGCCTTAAATTGTATGAATTGAGTTTTAACTGTTCAGTAAAAGTGAATTCACTGGTTCTATGTGTGTGTGAACAGACCATGCGGATTGATGTTTTCTCCTGGAAAATATCTGCCTCTGGATTACTATCGTCGTTTTACCAGAAGTCCTGTTTGAACTAAGGGAGTTATCATCTCTGGTTAAATTATTGTGGGGAGACTTGAAGGAGCATCCAGGATTGGAGTTTGACTGCTGTGCAGAAGCTTGTTGGAATGCTAGGAATTAAAACCATAACTACTTGATATGGTGTGCTGAGCTTTGAATTTGTGTAAAACCTGTTTCCGGTGGACTCTTGCTTGCATTTGTATGGACTGGATCTATCACTTCATTTTTTATCTTGTGCTGAATTTCCGGGTAACTGTGGAAGTGAATTGTGGGGGTGAGCTGCCTGGGGTATTTAGTTGCTCTAGCTGGGTTTGGGATGGGTGATGATGGCTTTGGACCTGCCAAAGGGTGGGCACGAGTAATCAGTGCCTCCTAGGCCTACTGGGGGGATCCGCTGGTGGGTGGTTTCATTGCTGGGGGCCACTTTCTTGATCCCGGCCGGGGGCAACAATTTCCTCTAGGGTAGTTATTTTCCCCTCACAATTTTGACATTGGTTTTTATTTCTTATAAGCCTGGAAAGGCTATTATACTGAATTGGCCATGAAATAAGTGGCATTTCTTGAGATTCCTGGTGAGAGCAGAGTCTCAGAAGAAAACTTGGAGTAGCTGGGGAAGTGAGAGGTCCTCTTGCTTACAATAATAAGTATACTCAATTGTCATTTTCTACTAGTGCTGCTTATTGTCATGATCGCATGAACTAACTTGGACATAAAGGGACTGGTTTCCTTACCTTGTGAATTTAATCAGACTTTGAGTATAATAATTTGTTTATTTATTTTATGTGGTAATAATTGTTTTTGTTTAATTTATATTGATTTATTGTAGCGTGTATAATTTGTTAAATTGGATATTTGTGTGGTTATATGGTTATGTGTGTTAGATATTGATGTATGATTGATAGTTATATTGTGGTAGTGAGATAATATAATTTGTTTATTTATTGTTATTTGTTGACTGTTTGATTAAGATGTGTTGGGAGGCCTCTAAGATGATCAGGCATTATTCCCCCACTCTGCTTCGAGATCTCCACCCTTTTCATTGTCCCCCTTTATTGGTTGAGGTCTACAGAAGATGTCATGCATTGGGGATAGTGAGGAGATGTTTGAAGGGTAGATGGACTAGGCAGAGTTGGAGAATGGAGGGGGGTGGGCAGATAGAGACAATGGGGACTAGGAGGCACCCTGGGGTGAAATGGGACCAGGAGAGGGTTTTTTCCTGCCTGTCTCCCATACCCAAGGGCTCCAAAGATTGTGGGCAGATATTGCAATCCTCCTTGAAAACCCATCCAACCCGGGTGGTGTTATGCAATGCCAAGTCAATTAGGAACAAGACTGTAATTATAGGTGATCTTGTTGCAACATCTGACCTGGTATGCATTACCAAGACCTGGCTAGATGAGAATGCCGGCCCTATATTGGCATCTTCTACCCCGGCTGGGTTCTCGGTGATACACTGCCCAAGGTTGGATCGTAGGGGCCTGGGTGTAGCCATTTTCTTTAAAATGGATCTGGGTCTTGTGGATGTACCAGTAGGTTGCACTCAATCCTTGGAGTGGATCCTGGGAGCAGGTGTAGGGATCAGGATTCTCCTCATCTACCTTCCACCCGGTGATTGTGGAGAATTCCTGAAAGAGTTTGCAGACTTCATTGTCGATGTGGCATTGGAGTCACCCAGGTGGTTAATACTGGGTGACTTCAGTGCCTGGGTTGATGATGAACTCTCACATTTTGTGAATAACCTCCTCCAACTTATGACTGCGTTGGGCCTTACACAGGTAGGTAACTCTGCTACCCATATAGGGGTCACTCATTGGACCTAGTGTTCCTCCTGGAGATGGAGATCATGAAGCTGGGGATGAAACCAAATGCCTAGATGGGCCATCACACCATAAGATTCAGCTTTGGGGCACCCCCAAATAGGCCTGCCCCTACAGAAATGATCCAGTACTGCCCTTTGAGGGGAATTACCTCAGAAGGTCCATCGACAGTACTGGACCTATCGGGTATTTCAAGTGAGTGCATGAGTCCAGGGGACCTCATACTTGCCTATAATAAGGCAGTGGGTGATGCCCTGGACTCAATTGCTCCTGTTTGCTTTCACCCACTCACTCAGCACCCAAGAGCCCCCTGGTTTGATGGGTCCTTGAAGGAGCTGAGGAGAGTGGGATGAAGGCTAGACAGGACTTGGTGGAAATCCAGCCTGGATGCTGACAGGCTTAGACTGATGGACCATTATGTTGTCTGTCAATCAGCAATCACCCATAAGAAGGCAGAGTTCCTGTCCGGGGAGATTGCTGCTGCGCAGAACCGACCAGCTCAACTCTTTCAGACTGTCGACCGATTGTGCAATCCACTCTGTTTGCAGTCTGGAAGAGCTTTTTCACAAATAAAGTGTGATGAGCTTGCTCGTTTCTTTACAGATAAGATTGCCAGCATTAGGTCGGGCATTGGCCCAGCTCCCTCTTTCAAGGATTGCGGAGATCGGCAGGAGAAAACAAACATCCATGTTACTTGGTCTGACTTTGGTAGGCCAGAATTCATGGATATTGTGAGGATTGCTCAGATTGTACAACCAGCCAACTGTAGTTTGGATCCAGGCCATACGCCATTATTATTAAGATTTGTAGATGTTATCTGCCTGATCCTTGCTGAAATTGTGTGGAAGTCTTTGGAGCAGGGGGTCTTTTCTGATCCCCTAAAGGAGGCAGTGATTCAACCACTCTTTAAAAAACTATCCTTGAATCCAGGCAGCCCAGCAAACTTCAGTCCTATCTCTAACCTGCCCTTTGTGGGTAAGGTTATTGGAAAGGTGGTTGCAATAGAGCTGGATGACCATCTCATGATTTCCAATGTCTATGATACTCTCCAGTCAGGGTTTAGGAAAAGACATAGCACCGAGATCGCTCTTGTCCAGGTTTTAAATGACCTCCTAATTGTGAGCGATCGAAAGGCTTGTACTATCTTAGTCCTTCTTGATCTCTCTGTGGCATTTGATACTATGGACCATGGTGTGCTTTTGGAGCACCTGCAACTTTTTTGTGGACTGTCTGGCACAGTTCTACATTGGTTTCAATCTTTCCTCACAGGCTGGACACAGAGGGTTGTCACTGGAATTTATTCCTCTGATGCCATCTCTCTGTCCTGCGGGGTGCTGCAGGGCTCCAGTTTGGCACCCATGTTGTTCACAGTTTATATGCTGCCATTAGGAGATATCATCGGGCGATACAGTCTGGGTTTCCACTGCTATGCATATGATACCCAGCTGTATCTGTCCTTTACTCCAGGATGGGATGATGTGATCTCTATGCTTAACAGCTGTCTATCTGAGATCAAAGACAGGATGAGTGCTAGCTGGTTAAGGTTAAATCCGATAAGACCAAGGTGTTGGTTGTGGACCCAGGTCACCTTGAGGCATGTTGTAGGGCTGGGGTTCCATCAGGCTTATGGCTTGATGGTGTCCAGCTCTCCACCTCAGACCAGGTGCATAATCTGGGTGTTATTATTGATGATGGTTTGACCCTGAAATCACTGGTGTCTGCCATTGCCAAGTCTTCCTTTTATCATCTGAGGAGTATCACCTGAGTGAAACACCTGGTTCCTCTGGCTGACCTGCTTACTTTGGTCCATGCCTTCGTGACCTCCCACCTTGATTACTGCAATGCCCTGTACCTAGAGCTACCAGGGATTGATATCCACTGCTTGCAGCTAGTGCAAAAAGTAGTGGCCAGGCTTTTGATGGGGGCATATAGAACTAGTCATATTATGCCTGTGCTGCATGGACTGCACTGGCTGCCGGTTCAGATCAGGTTGGATTACTGACCTATAAAGCCCTACATGAACAGGGACCACAATATCTGCAAGAGCTCCTTACTCCCTACTGCCCCTCTCGCTCACTCCAATCCGCTGACAAAGGATTGCTAGAGATTCCAAGGGTTTGTTTGAACATCTGGGGCATGTGCATTTTCGTATGCTTCCCCTGCCCTGTGGAATTCTCTACCTCATTGGATATGAGATTGCCTGACCGTCAAGAGTTTTAAATCAGAGCTAAAAACATTTTTGTTTCAGAAAGCATATGGAGAAAGATTTTATTATAGTCTATTTAACTATTGTTGTTTTTAAATGTTTATTTTTAAATTCTGGATTTGAAAAGCGCTTAAAAAATACAATTTTACTTACTGTACTTTACTTACTTACTTACTTCTTGCAGAAATTAGCTCCATGGCTTAAGAAATTATTTGACTATATTTATGACTCTAAGCATTTGCCCTCCCCCCCACTTCAAGAGGCTACAATTTTGTTGTTTCTTAAAAAAGACAAAGATCCTGAAAATCTTACCTTTCATCACCCAATATCTTTGTTAAACTCTTACGCAAAAATATTAGTTAAGGCCCTGGCTGCCAGACTTGAGAGAGTTTCAGTCATGTTGATTCACCCCCATCAAAATGGCTTTATAAAAGGTAGGTCTGTAAACTCCGGTATACGTTGTACCATTAATATCTTGGATTGCTATCAAAATGCTTATCTAGCAATGTTATTAACTGATGCAGAAAAGGCCTTTGATCAGATTGAATGACAGTACAGCAAATTTATCATGGAAAAGTATAGTTTTGGATCTCAGTTTCGCAACTGGATTTGTATACTTTACTAAGTTCTGGTAGCCAGGGTCAAGACAAATTGGTGTCTCTCTCCTCAGGTTTACTTACAATGGAGCACCCATCAAAGATGTCCCTTATCTCCTTGAATATTTGCCCTGGCCATAGAACCAAGGGCTGTTGCTCTAAGAGCATCCCCTAGTATACAGGGCCCTATAACCAAAAGGCAGGAACATCATAGCAGCCTTTATGCTGATGATACTATGATTTATGTGGAAAACCTTTTCCTTTTATTTTAGAGATTTTGTCGCAATTTGGAGAAATTTCAGGCTATAAAGTAAATTCGGCAAAGACAGAGGTCCCAGAATCTCCATCTCTTACATACCCTTTCATTTCTTTAGCTCCTTATGACATCAAAAAAGTTTCTCAAATCCCTTATCTGGATGTGAAATTCAATAATAAACTTTAGGATCATCATACATTAAATTTTGGTCTCTTAATGCAAAACGTTAAAGGACTTCTTTCACATTGGGAAACTCTTCCCTACACACTGATAGGTAGAATTAATGTAATCAAAATGGTTATACTGCCCAAATGTATGTTTCTCTTCCAAATAGTTCCCGTAATTACATTGGAGAACTTGTATAAAGGGCTTGAGACATTAATTAAAAGGTTTCTTTGGAAGGGGAAACACCCAAGACTTAAAGTAGATAAATTAATACAGTAGTAGCCACAGACATTGCCAGCTATTTCCAGATATTTCACAAAATTTCTAAAGAGTTTCTCTCTGCTGCCTCTACTGTGGAAATGGAGAAAGTATGAGATATTTCTGGAAATATCAGAGAAATTTCAGGAAATAGCTGGCAGTGTCTGTGGCTGCTACTGTATTACCCAACTCAGAAGCTGGCCTGGCATTTCCACATTTCAAAATATATCATTTTGCAGCTAATCTCGCTATTAACTCATCTTGGTTTAAGGAATACAAGCAAGACCCTTCATTCCTTATTGAGACCTCACGAACTCCCTTCTACAATATCAAACATATGTTCTCAAAGGAAGTGGCAGTGAAGGTTCAAGAGAAAAAGAAAGCTTTCAGGAAGTACAAGGAATCACAGAAGGAGCAGGACAGAGAACTGTATCAGTTAAAGCAAAAGGAAGCTGGGAAGGCAGTCAGAACAGCAAAGGCCCAAACTGAGGAAAAGATAGCCAACTCAGTTAAGAAGGGGGATAAAACCTTTTATAGGTACATCAGTGAGTGAAGGAAGACCAAGGGAGGGATAGTGAGGCTTAATAAGGGGGTGGGCAGAGGGTGACTGTGAAAAGGCAGAGATACTAAACAAATATTTTTGCTCTGTATTTACAAAGGAAGAGGAGGTACCTAAAACAAACAGTAGAAACACTCTGGATACAGAAGTTGATAACAGCCCATTTACAGAAGAAAGGGTTCTGAAAGAACTCTTAAAACTGAAGGTGGACAAAGCAATGGGGCCTGATGGGATTCATCCCAGAATTCTAAAAGAACTAAGGGTGGAATTAGTGACACCACTGACTATCCTGTTTAACAAATCATGGGAGGATGGGGTGGTACCCGATGACTGGAGGAGGGCATATGTGATTCCCCTTCACAAAAGTGGGAGCAAGGCAGAAGCAGAAAACTACAGACCTGTTAGTTTAACCTCAGTGGTAGGGAAAATGATGGAATCACTTCTGAAGGAAAGACTTGTCGAGTATCTAGAGGCCAGAGGGGCACAGGACCCAAGGCAGCATGGATTCACAGTGGGAAGGTCATGCCAGACAAATCTGATAGATTTCTTTGACTGGGTGACCAAAGTAGTAGATCAGGAGGGCTGTGGACATGGCCTACCTAGACTTTAGCAAAGCATTTGACACAGTCCCACACAAAAGATTAATATACAAGTTAGCTAGCCTGGGAGTGGGTCCCAAGGTGACAGCCTGGGTAAAAATTGGCTGGAGAATAGGACACAGAGAGTAATAGTAAATGGAGTCCACTCTGAAGAAAGGGGGGTTACTAGTGGGGTACCACAGGGTTCAGTATTAGGACCGGTCCTCTTCAATGTCTTTATAAGCAACATTGCAGAGGGACTGGAAGGAAAAGTATGTCTCTTTGCAGATGACACAAAGATCTGCAACAGAGTTGATGCACAAGGTGGGGTGGAAAGGATGAAAAGGATGAAAAGGGACTTGGCAAGGTTTGAGAAATGGTCAAATGTATGGCAGCTTAGATTCAATGCTAAGAAGTGCAAGGTAATGCACCTGGTAAACAAAAACCCAGAGGAAGAGTACACAATGGGGGGTGAGATACTAACAACAACAAAAATGGAAAGGGACCTGGGGGTAGTCATATCAGATGACCTAAAGGTGGGCAAGCAATGTGAGAGGGCAGCAAGGAGGCTGGGGGATACTGGGATGCATAGGGAGAGGCATCACCAGTAGAAAACAGGAAGTTATTATCCCTCTGTACAGACAGCTGGTCAGACCCCATCTGGAGTACTGTGTGCAGTTCTGGAGACCCAGTCTTTGCAAAGACATAGACAGGATGGGAGCTGTCCAGAGGAGGGCAACTAAAATGGTACAGGGTCTGCACCGGAAGACATATGAAGAGATACTAAGGAGCTTAATATGTATAGCCTAGAGGAAAGGAGGAGAGGGGGACATGATAGAAACTTTCAAGTACCTCAAGGGAATCAACAAAGTCCAAGAGGGTAGCATCTTCCAAAAAAAGAGGTGTGCAAGAACAAGGGGGCACAATTTGAAGATGGGGGGGTGGCTCAGAGGTAATTTAAGGAAGTATTTTTTCACAGAGAGGGTTGTGGATGCATGGAACAGCCTTCCAGAGGAGGTCGTGGAGTCAAAAACAATGGTTGAATTCAAGCATTCATGGGACAGTCATAGGGCAATTCTAGGGGTTGGGGGTAGAAAGAAGTAAGCTGCTGGTTAACTAGGATCTGCAGCTTATCCAGTAGGCAGGGAAATGGGCAGACTGGGTGGGCCAAGTGGTCCTTATCTGCCGTCAAATTCTATGTTATAAAGTATATAGTTTCTTGAAAAATTAGGCTAAAATTATCCTGTACAAATAATACTACTTTATATGTTTGGAGCAACATATTTAGTAATGATAGACAAAAGGGCTTATTTTCTGAACATGCTCCAATCTATTTTTACACTCTTTCATCACCTTCACTTCATGATGTCATCTTCAAGGACTGGTACTATAAAGGATTAAGAGAAGTTGCAGACTGTATGGAAGATAGTTTAATGCTGGATTTTGACACTGTAGCTA
This sequence comes from Neoceratodus forsteri, assembly GCA_016271365.2. Taxonomy (NCBI): domain Eukaryota; kingdom Metazoa; phylum Chordata; order Ceratodontiformes; family Ceratodontidae; genus Neoceratodus; species Neoceratodus forsteri. The sequence goes on along the minus strand of CM028133.1, from coordinate 740,218,182 downwards.
TGAAATATTGCATTTCTAATTCTCAATTTTTTTGTTTTCTTCAACTTTGAGATTGTATCAATAAAAATTTTGGCAAAATTAACAAATGTTAACAAATTGACCTGGAAAACTTATTTAAGCAACAACCTCAATTAAAATTAATTTCCCAAATTTACTAAATTCTCTTACCCTCTTCTTCTCTTATAATTAACAATTGCAGAAGTATAAACTTCTATGGTCACCCCTTAAAGCCAAGTTTGAAGCTATAAGCATCCACTAAGGACGGTCCATTTAATTATATTGTAAGAATTGGTGCTATATCTTTTTATCTCTGTATTAATAATTTTTCTTTTGCAGCTGCAATGTGTCACCTAAATTTGTAATTTCTATGTTGCAAAGTATTTTTCTTAATTAAAAAAAAAGTATGTAATCCAGGGCCTGTATCTGAGTTATTCAATGATATTTTTGGAGACCTTGGGAGGTTCAGAATGAAATCATCAACCCTTCCTTCTAGAAATATACATCAAGTAGTAAGCAATGACTCACATCAAAAATTCTACTTTAGAAAAGTTTCTCCCAAACAAATCAAAAATGGCATTATACAACAGGACCCCTGTCCCTATATTGCATTGATTTTAGAGTTATTAAACTAGGAATTAAATCCTTGTCCCAGCCTTTAGCAACAATCTTTGATTTTTCTTTATGTTCTTGAGTTTTCCCTTATAAATGGAAACTTGCTACCATAAAACCAACCCTTACGAGTGGTAATCCAGTGCTTGTTTCAAACTACTGTCTGATCTCCCTACTAGCTCCCCTTTCAAAATTATTGGACAAATCATCCTCGATCAGGGTGGCTGGAGAGATGGAGCAGCAAGATGGCTGCAGGGTTGCTCTGCTGCACGCTGGATGGTCTCTTTTCCTCACCTGTTGTTGACTAAAAGAAGACTTTTGTGGGTCCTATGAATGAAAATCACTTTAATTCTAACTTGTAGCCCCAGAAATATGCTTCTCTTTGTGTTGGGAAAGCTATAGTGTGGTCCTTGTTCCTGATTACTTGTTTTGGTCATCCATCAGTTACAGCGTCTTCTCAGATACTGGTTGAATCAGTATGAGAGTGGTCTGATGGTGTGCATATAAACTGCTTACAGAATAAGGGAGCTCTTCTCAGAGTAAGAGTTTTTGGTCATTGAGAAATTCTTGGAACACATAGGGTCAGTGTTGGACCTAAACTGAGGAAATGGATTGAGTAGTGACTCTTACTGATTGGATCATATCTGCGGACGATAAGAGGAAAGTGGATCGAGTTGAAAAACCAGCATGGAATAAATGAAAATACATCATAGATGTTGATATGTCTGCCTCATCATAATTAAAAGTATGCCACTATTATCTGGGACTGGGGGTGGTGGGGTTTCAGTACTCCCAGCTGAATGAAATTTACCACCCTTGGAGGACTGTTTTATCTTTTATTTCTTTACAGGTATTACCATGCATGAGAGAGAATGGAGAAACAAAATACACACACAAACATGAACAGGGAGAGATTGTGACTGTAGTCGTGGTTTTGTGGGAGATGTAGTTATCAGAAGCCTCAGACTAGGAAAGGGAACTCAGTTTCTGAGCATGTTGAGTTTATGGTGGACCTTCCCTGCTAATTCTTACAGGGATGCGGTTTGGGCATCTGTTGGTGGATGCTGTGAGAAAATCTCTCCATGAGGTGCTGTTTTCCTTATTTTTAGCTGGTTACTTTATGACTAGACCAGAGAATTAAAAGTACCCTTCCCCGTGGAAACCAGAACTCTCAGCATAAGAATCAGAAATTTTGAATCATGCATTAAATGCTATAAATAATGACAACAGCTATTTTCCCCATTTTCCTCCTATGGCCATGCGTGGTTATATTTATAAAGATACTCCTACTAAGAACAAGAGAGCATTTGGCATTAATGGATTTCCTTGAAGACCACATTTTAAGAAAATACAAAATCACACATGCCCACACAATGCAAAGCATCATGGGCTGCATATGCAAATCACCACAGAATGTTATGCTGGTTCAACTATAAGCAGAATTGCATGGTGCTGAAAGGCCTCTCACACAGTTTGCAAAGGGTGCTAACAGATGACATAGACACGTGTTTCGTCCTATCAGGACTCATCAGTATGCCTCATCTGTTTGACACCCCAGTGGAATGGACCAGCTACCCTAAGACAGTGTGTCTTGGATATGTTGTGGTGAACTCATTAAAATAAAAAACTATTTAAAAGACAAAGAACCTCTGTGCACAAACACTGAGGCAAGGGTTACCCCAAAGGGCATTTGGCTGGGAAGCCAAGTTTCAAGAAAATACAAAATCACACATGCCCACACAATGTAAAACATCATGGGCTGCATATGCAAATCACCACAGAATGTTATGCTGATTTTAAACCCAAAAACTAATAAACATTCCTGAATAAGGTTGGATTTTGAATTTCAGAGGAGTATTTTATTATCTTGGTCAGAACTCATTATTAACTGTTAAAGTATTAGAGTTAGATATATCTACCATAGCCAACCACCGCTATTAAGGCCATAAAGAACTCCTGATTAAGGAGCTAAACAAGAGGTACTAAAAATGGCCTGAATCAATTATTTTGAGAAGGTATAAAAGTATGATATTTAGTCAGGGATTTGGGATTCTACGTTGTGAACTCCCTGTATTCAAAAATACATTCCTTGATAGAAATGCCTGTGTTTTCAACATTATCATTTGTGGCTGTAATACTGGATTTTAGTGTGCTATGGAAAAATTGATTGAGAAATTTGTAAATGAAAAAACTAAGTTAAAGGACAGACTTTGATAACCACCTACAAGCTGATTTTCTTTGCATGTTTTGATTTATTAATTAGCTTTGGATAACTGTGCTAAATAAATGATAGTGGGACATTACAGCCATTTAACTCCATGCCAGTGTCATGTTGAAGTCACTGGTGGGATAAAAACTCATTTCATGGAGTATGAACTCCTGTAATGGAGCTTGCTGTCTAGTTACCCACCTGTGGGGATATGAAAACATTGTACACCTTGGTTTATTTGTTTATTTGTTTACTGAAGTCTCGGATTACAACCTTTGAGCTTCAAGCTCATTTACAAAGGTTCCACATCAGGCAGAAATGAAAAAAATAAAGTTCACAGTCCATTACTAGAATGGTAAAACACATAGAGAGCTATAGGAAAACAAATCACAAAGAATATAACAGTTGTTACAGTTACTATACTTGTACTTGGAGATTACAAAGAGTTGGTATAGGAGGAGAAGATTATTAAGCAGCACAGAAGGCCTTAATTAGAGGAAAGGGGGAATAGATAGAGGAAGTGGGGTGTGTAAATAATATGGCAGTAACCTCAAGCTTGGGGTCACTTTGTCACAGGGGTTGGTGGCGGGTGGGGTGAGGGGCAAAGATGAGGAATTGGTAAGTGGGGTGGGAAGAAAACTCGGGAAGTGGTGTAGGGGTGGAGGGAGGGACAGGAATAAGATGGGACAGAGAGGGTCAAGTTGTGGATGAGATAGCAATGTAAGTGCAGGTGTTGGAGTGGACAATTACAGATCACAGGGGGAGAGGTCAGGGGAAGCAGGGGCATTTATTTTGGGTAGACAGGTGGGATCAGAGTGTTGATTTAAACAGACCAAGTTTGCTGATAGCAGTAAGCTCGGGTGGGAGCTTGCTAAGCCAGAGCGGGGCTCTGTATTCAAAGGATCTCTGTCCATATGTGTTGTGGTGGAAGGGGACCTTGAGGGAAAGATTATTAGATGCCCTGGCAGTCCTGGTAGGTTCAATCTGGTGCAGGAGGAACTGCATCCTGATGGTAGCAGGCCAAGGATCACTTTTTTGGCTAGGAGACAGACTTGATAGCCTTGAAAAACCTTGGTTTTTGAAGTTTGTACCTGAACTTTTTACAGACGTATATTCTATGATGGAAAAGAGCTAAAAGTGTATATTTTTATTGGAAAGTCTTAACTTTGAATTTATTCTATTTTCTTTTCTTAATTGTATTTATGTGCTCTTAATGCTTTTTAGAGTTTAATCAGAGGATGGACATCTTAAGAAGCTGTTAACTAATTTTGTTTGCACTTGATATTCATGAATTCATTGTCTACAGTTACTCCTAAATGAATCTTCTTAAGGCCCTTGTTATCTAAATTAAATCATTTTGGAGGCATCAGTTGCTGCAAAGACCTACAAGTGAGTACTGCTGGGTGAATTAATTTATTGTACCAACTTTAACAAGCAATTGTAGTGACCCAAAAAGAATGATGGCTTAGGAAATTACCAAGGGCTATAGTACTTTTTGCAGGGCATTGTCTGCTTCTTCCAGTCAGATCTGATAAACAGAATGTGGGATGGACAATGCCTGGCAGTTCTCTTCTTTCAAACTGGGATAAAAAACCATGCTTATTTTATGTACTGTTAATTGTGAGTTCTCTGGGCTCTTTGCCTTAATGTTGTAGCCATAATTCTTAAATTAAGTGAACCTTAGTGGTAGAGTGAATCCCTATAGTTGTAAGTCATTGGCAGATAATGGGCTAGAGTACAAAGTGGAATTCTGATTGGAAATTGGAATTTTCTTAACATAGCCCCTCTGCAGATCTTTTGATAAAATGTATGGATTGGGGACTGGCATTGCAGACTGCAAAAGATCCTTTCTTGATCTTTAAAGGGTTATTCCCAAACTGCCCTTTTGTTGGGCAGACTGTATATAATATAATATAATATAATATAATATAATATAATATAATATAATTAAATAGGGAGTTTTTAACAGAACTGAAGGCTGAAATTCTGCTGGTTTGCTTTAATTAATTTTAAGATTAACATGAAAGCACTTATTCTTGAAAATACAAATGATGATTTTATATAAGTGTGATGTATTATATTTGCATGTAACATACATTGCAGTTTAATGGCTTTTCAGTTATGTTATGCTGTAATGGTTTTTAACTGATAGACAATAAACTAAACTTGTACCCTTTATCAGACTGCTGAACATCTTGAAAAATATAGTTTGCTTACAGAGTGTCAACAGGGTTTCAAATCCAAGCATAATACTGAGATGGTCTTGATGGGATTCACAGGCTGCATACAGGGTGCCATAGATAAATAGCACTCTGTTGCAGCCATATTTGTGGACCTCACCAGGGCCTTGGATTTCATAGAACATCACCTTCTGCAAACTATTCTTCATAATTTTCACTTTTCTTTTGATGTTATTAAGTGGTATTCTGATTACTTGAACAATAGGTCTAATAGAACAAGAACAGAAGGAAGCTTGTCCCATCCAAAAAATGATCAAATGTGGGGTGCCCTAGGGATCAATATTGGGTCCACTCATTTCTTCTTTCTTCATCAATTTAGCACCCAAAATTTGTACCCAAATATCAATGACTGTATGCTGACAATGCTGTTGTTTACAGCATTAACGCTAGGTCTAGTAGCGTGATGGAGAATTCACAAACTGATTTTCATCTTTTTTTCAAAATTGGCTTATATCAAAGTGTATGGTACTAAATAATAAAAAAAAAAGTTGTGCTCTTTTCAAGGCCCAGAACAAAATTAAAAAATATTGATCCCATTGTACATCTTAGTGGTGAAGTAACTGAGCTTGTTGAAAGCTTCAAATATTTGGGTATTACTGTGGGATTCCAACCTCACTTTTGAATTGAATATTAATAACTTTAAGAAAACATTATATCAAAGACTTTGATTACTCTATAGAGTAAAGCCTTTCCCAATCACAGAATCCTGGAAATTACTCTCTCATAGCTTCCTTCTAAGTGTGCTAGATTACAGACTTATTATTTACACACCAAGACTGATAAGGTTCTGGACAGACTCAAGGTTACTTATAATTCTCATCTTATGTTTATGACATGTTCATCGAGTCGAACACATCATTTTGATATATTAAAGTCATCAAATTGCTTATCTCTTGAAAATAGGGTAAAATTAAGAATAGGGATTCTCCTTTTCAAGGGTATCACAGATCTGCTCCCTTCTTCTTTCTTTATAGTTCTGATTGTTTAATGTTGTATTCTTTTGTTTTATTTATTCTGTACAGCGCCTTGATTTTGAAAGGTGCTTTAAAAATAAATTGAATTGAATTGAAATTGAATTCTGGTAATGTTTTATTTTCTTGATTTACCAATCGGTGTGCAACCAGAACCCAAAGCAGATTTGTATTTAATGTACTACTTTTTTAAAAAGGCTATTGGACAAAGGTTCTTATTATATAGAGTCCCCCTCTTTTTTAACACCCTTCCAGTGGAAATAACTAACTGTTTGACAGTACAAACTTTTAAAACAAGATCTAGAATATGGTTTGATGTCCATAATGAATATACTTGTTTCACATCACAGAACATTTATTGTTAATCTGTCCTTACTCTGTTTTGTTCTGAAATTATTTTTTATTAATTTGTCATATGTCTGTATTTACATTTGATGTTTTATGTAAGACTTGTCATGTGAAAACAGTCAATATTGCTCATCATGCCTACAAGTATAAAAAATGAAAAATGTAGCTCTTGTGGTGTTACAGTGTCCTAGATTCCACAGTCATAGAGAAAAATAGTTATGTACTGACCTTAAAAACTTGTATCGGAATAAATATAACATCTTTGTTGTCTATTATCCAAAAACAATATTAAGTTTGGATTTGATCCTTATTTTACTTCTGATTACGGTAAAATAAACATCAAATCCAAACTTAAGTGGCTGAATGTTAATGCCAGAAGTTTAAATGCTGGTAAGGTAGCTGAGTTAAGAGTTTTGTTAGGTACAGACAATGTATATACAGTATTGTCTGTGTAACAGAGACCTGGTGGGACCACACAAATTCATGGTCTAATAGCATACCAGGGTACCAACTTTTTTACAAAAATAGGATTGGCAGAAAGGATGGCGGAGTATGCTGTTACATATCAAATCAGATCCTTTGTTCTTTAAATTTAAATATGAATCTTGACATATCTCCAGAAACCTTATGGTTAAATCTTGATCTATCTTCCTCCCTAGAGCTAATTTTGGGGGTATGTTACAGACCTCCATCATCTGATCAGATCACTAATAATGCACGATTACAAGAAACAGAGGTTGCTTCAGGGTTAGGAGATGTGTTAATAGTAGGTGATTTTAATGTACCAGGTATTAATTGGGATGTCTAATCCGGGATAAGTGAATTTGAAAAGGACTTGCTGGACATGCTTGTATCTCGTGGATGTGATCAACTAGTAACTGATCCCACTAAGGATTCAAATATTTTGGACTTGATCCTTACTAATAGCCCTGAACGTATATCAGGTACAAGGGTTATTAGTAATTTGGCAACAAGCGATCATAATATCATTGAATGTCAAATCAATTATTTAAAGATGAAAGATAAGATATCTACAGTAACCCCCCGATTATAACAACACCAAGTGGAGTGATACAATTAATGATCTAAATCAAATGAATTGGGAGAGTACCTAAATGGATTAAAAGTTGATGACATGTGGGCTAAAATTAAAAACATTGTCCAGACCATGACTCAGAGACATGTTCCAATGAAGAAGAACTACAATAAAAAAGGAATTGTTCCCATATGGTTGAATAAATCAGCTATGAAACAGGTACGTAAAAATCAGAAGTTATTTAAAAGGTATAAAAAGAATCTAACCATCAGGAATAAGATACTCTATAAATTTGAACAAACCAAATGAATCAAAATGATAAGAAAAGATAAAAGATCATTTGAAACAAGACTGTCTTGGAAGAAAGATATGAAAAGTTTCTATGTCAATATTAATACTAACAAACATACTAAGAAAACAATTACATCTGTTTCCCAGAATGGTAAATTGATCACTGAACCCTTGGCAATGGTGAATAATTTCAATCACTATTTTGGTTCAGTCTTTAAGCCCCCTACTAATATTCCCTCAGTAAGTGCTGTCTATGATTCTTCCCCTCCAAGCCCTAACAATTTGAGTCCTGTCATCCTCAGAAATGACTAAACAGCTTGTGTTTCCATTAAGATTACTATTCAACCATTTGCTAAAAACAGGAGAGGTCCCTGATGATTGGAGGAGGGCAGTTGTTGTCCCTATCTGAGCATGGCTCAGTTGGTAGCACATCCGCCTCTGGACCAGAAGGTTGTAGGTTCTCGTCCCACACTGGGATTGGACTTGCACCTAAAAATTGCTGGCATCTGAGTGCAGTATTGGTGGGTGCTGCACTGCTGGGGTGTGCCATCCTTTGGATGAGACGTTAAACCGAGGTCCCTTCTGCCCGTCCTGGTGTTGTCCTGGTGGGTGTCCAGGTGGAAGTAAAAGAACCCAGGGCACTCTTCGCAAGAAGTGGGAACATTCCTGGTGTCCTGGCCAACATTCCCCTTCCCATAAAACTGGTTCATGCAATTATCCAGGCTGTGTGTGGGTGATGATGTGCGATATGGCCGCCACCACACACTCAGTCACTTCACTACCAGTCTAGCATTGCTTGTAAAGTGCTTTGGATGTATGAAAAGCGCTATATAAATACTGATTCTTCTTCTTCTTCTTCTTCTTCTTCTTCTTCTTCTTCTTCTTCTTCTATCTAATTATAGGCCAATTAGCCTAACTTCTATCTGTTCTAAAATGATGGAAAGGATCATTAAAAATTGCATTGAAGGGGAAATAGATGTGTTAAAACTAATGGATCATCCCCAACATGATTTCCGTGAAGGTTTATCTTGTATTACTAACCTCTTGTCATTCTATGACTTCGGAAGTAACAACTTGGACAGAAACATCTCCACTGATGTCATCCTCCTGGATATTAGAAAGGGACTTGACACAGTGCCTTATGACACATTAATAGCCAAATTAAATAACTTTGGAATAAATAAAGTCATTGTTAATTGGACTAAAAACTGACTTACTGACCATATACAATGTGTTAGGATAAATGGAGTAAGATCTAATGAGGTGGGTGTCACCAGCTGAGTACCTCAAGGATTAGTCCTTGGGCCTGTTTTGTTTTCGCTGTTTATTAGAGATATGGGGAATGGAATTAAGAGTGTTATTTCCAAATCTGCGGGTGACACTAAAGTAGGACGTGAGGTAGATTCCTTACAGAGTTATATGGAACTTTCTCTGGACCTTGAGAAAATATAACATTGGGGTAAATGTAACAAAATGGATTTTGATTAGACTAAGTGCTCAGTTTTGCATTTTGGTAAAAATAATTTAGAATATAAATATAAGATGAATGGCAAAACCTTGAAATCCTCTAAAAAGGAACTGAACCTGGGAATATGGGTGAATACTAAACTTGACTCACTTGATCACTGCCGTCATGTATCACTTAAAGCAAATAGATTACTAAGAACTATAAAAAAAATAACTAGAGATAGTGTTTACTTATTGAAATTATATAAATTGTATGTTGTCCCCCATTTTAATTAGGGACCCCCCATGTGGAGTCCCTATCTAAAGTGGGATATAAGATTAATTGAAAAATACAAAGGAAAATGACAAAATCATTATGTGGGTTTAAAAATATAGATCTTAGCTTTTGAGTGAAATCCCTAAAACTGTTTACATTTGAGACTAGAATAACTAAAGGTGATTTACTTCTCTTATATAAAATAATGCAAAATTCAAAGCTAATGGAGCAATGTGGTCTACAACCTAAAAGACTATTAACAAAAAAATTGAGATCTCACTCAAAACAATTTAATATTCCAACGGTTAACACAGTTAAAATGTTCAATTTCTTTACCATAAGAACTACCAAATTATGGAATTCCTTGCCTGGTGATGTTGTTTAGGCCTCTAGTTTCGATCAGTTGAAGAGTAAATTGGATGAGTTTTTGAACTTAAAACAAATGGGTGTATAAAACCCCACATGGAATGGGAAACAATTAAATGGGTTTGCAGCCTACTTTGTCTAAATTACCCAAGTATAATATTCTCAAGAGACTTAACTATTTTTTAAAGCACATCTTAAAAAAAGAGGCATAACAAACAAAACTCTCATGATAAAAACTAAAATTATGCAATGGCAAGAAAAAATGCTGGGATCTGATTGGTCAGTCTGGTGGCTGGACCTGTGATGTTATCCCAGCTTAACATCATGGATCTAGTCCCAGCACACACATGACCACATTAAATCTTAAAGGAATGACTCCACAAGCCATGTCCAGTGAAAGTGAAGCTGTCAGCATGATCAAATTCACAGTCCACCACTCTGCAGCCAGCTTCACAGTGCCCTGCTCCTCACATGGTGTCAGAAATAATCCCTTGGCCAGACTGTTACTTGCTCCCTTATTCTTCAAGGCATACATATCCCCATCAACTTTCTGTCTGCCCACCACTTCAATGGCAACTCTAGGTAAATCCAAAAATAAAAGTAAATTAAAGCTGCTGTTCTCAGCTTCTTGGTCCACTCAGTTGATAGTGGGATAGTAACAGTGCATGCTCATTAAAACAGTCATGCTCATTTCACAATTGACAGACATGCTGAAAGAGAAAAATTTTTTTTTTCTAACTTACCTCTACTGTATTGTTTTCACTGCCGTAACTCAATTCGACATTATCACACATGACTGAGGACTTTAAAGGAGTGCTATTTCAAAAGCTTACCATATGGTGGTTGACTTTGCATTCCGCTCACTCACCACAGGCAGATACAAAGAGCAGAGTGGGAGACTTGAAACACAAGGCTGTTAAGGTAAAAAAGAGACAGAGGGATCCAAATAAAGGTTACTGACACAGCAACAGACAAATGTATGGGTGGGGGGATGAAACACTTAAGCAGTCACAAAGACAGACCGTGAAACTGCATATAGGGCAAGCATATAGCACCAGCACCACCTGCTGGACAAAACACAGACTATGGAATTGACTCTTTTTTGAATAATTATACCTGCCATAATGTTTCCCATTTTCTTTTCTTTTTTTTAATAAAGAAGCCATTGAATAATAGGAATAACTCCAGAGTGTGTCATACTGAGATAATTTATCTACTTGAGTGTTGGATTCACTTGACCTGCAGCCTCATGCTCAGCCAACCGAGGCATGATGTCATCCCAGCACAACACACACACCCTGTCATGGATTATTCCTTTATTATGGCTGTGGGCAGAGCCTGAAGCCATCTTGCTGTTGCTGGAAAAATGGGATACCAAAGCACAAATTTTAGTACTTTTCATTGTATCCTTCTATAAATGCAAATCACCACACTACTTTAATAATATACTCCTTTCTGTCTTCTGGGTTTCTGAAACTCAAGACCTGTCAAGTGTTTTTAACATAAATAACAGTATAGCATCTAAGATAACTCCAAATTCCAGCCCTCTTACATGTGTCTAGCAAACCTGAGAAACATAAGGGCTATCTAGCATGACAAAGTTAATTAGGTTCCAATGCACACACAATAGGTGCTTTGCTGTCTTAAGAAGTGTCACGTGCTTCTAACATAAATAACATCTTTGATCGTTAAGATAAGGATTCCAAATTCCAGGCCCCTTACAAGTGTCATGGTAGCCTAAGAATGTGTTTCTTTGAATCTGCTGTGGTGCATGTTAAGGTAAGGCTGGCAATTTCAGGAGGCAAAGGTTATTTGTTCACAACTGAAAATAAGCATAATGTTGCATTTTCCTACAGGGGTCCCAGGCACTAATGAAAGTGAGGAGTATTAATTTAAGTGTATTTTATGCATTTGCATCTGGCTGTTGCTCAATTTGAAATCTCCCCAAGCCCCTCTAACCTGCTTACTTCTGATTGCTGGAGTTGTTCTTTATATATAAAAAAAAGTTATTTGTTTTTTTTTATTGCAGCCTATCTTTGTCTGTAGGCAGAGGTGTAGTGAGGACTGGTACAGTGCAGACTTACTCTGTGATGTGTTTAATTCTGGTGAAAGGTGAGAGACTAATAGCACTAGAAATGAAAGCCTTCCATTTAGCTAGGATAGAGACAGTGCAGGATTTTCCCCCAGTGTGATGTGTTTAGTTCTGGTGAAAAGTGATGGAATGAGAGCACTGGAAAGAAACAACCACTGTTTAGCTACAGGGACAGAGATGGTGCAGGAAGGTAGATTGCAGGCTTCCCTACACTGTGATGTATTTAGTGCTGGTGAAAGGAGAGGGACTGACAACACTGGAGACCAAAGCAGTATGTTTGCCTGTAGGCAAACGTGTAGAGAGGTCAGGTACAGTGCAGACTTAGGGAAAGGGAAAATTGGTTAACCTGCAAAAGCACACTAAGCCTAAGTTGTTTCCTGGTGTGACCTGGGAGCTCAAGGAAGTTAAGTAACTTGCTCAGGGTCACACAGTATGCAAGTTGGGGCTCTGGATTAAAACCCAAGTCTCCAGGTTTGTAGGTCAGTTTCCTTAACCACTATACTGTACTGACTCCAGTATAAGACAATCACTCTGTGGTGTATATGTTGGTGGTGAATGGTGGGGAGCTAGCAGCATTGGAGACTGAAGTGCTCTATTTATCTACAGAGAGAGTGCAGGTAAATACAGGGTAGGCTGAAATTCTCCCACAGTGTGATGGTGTGATGTATTTAATGCTGGTGAAAGGTAAGGGAGTAACAGCTCTGGAGACTAAAGCCCTCTGTTTACCCAAAAGGATATATATCATGCAGGTCTACTCAAATCTGTGATTTACTTATTTAGTCTTTGATAACTGGGTAAGTGCACTGATCCAAGGGACCATTTTCAGGCATGACCCGGACATAATAAATTAATGCTCACTGTGGCCCAGATATTCAAACTGTGCCAAAAAAGTGCACAACAGCAGGAGCAAGCGAAAGTCCACTGCACCCATGGGCAAGAAGAGTGATATTCAAATACTGCACAGGTCAAGATGTGCCACCTGCACCATAGCATAACCAGGGATGTGCAGTGGTGCAGTTCAAATGTGCCATAGTGCAACTAAGGATGCTCAGTGGAGCAGTTCAGATGCACCATAGCGCAACCAGGGTTGCTCAGTGGAGCAGGGCAGCAGTGCAGCAGCACAACCAGGGATGCTCAGTAGAGCAGGGCAGCAGTGCAACAGCACAACCAGGGATGTGCAGGGACAGGATGCAGGGGCCCACCACCCATGCCACAGATGGGCAGAGGAGCACACAGCACAACAGACATCACCCCCCCACACCCCATGCACTGCACAACTGGTGGAGAACTGGAATATACACCGGCCCATGGATACCAGCAACAAACCCACAGCCGGGACATGGTGCCCCAGCACACCCCCTGGCAAGCTGTGACCGGCACACAAAGAGGTCCAACCACCCCATGCCACACCATCTCACCAATGCAGAGCACACCCAACACCATGATCCCCAGACACCCTGCCCAGGAGCAGCATCCATGAGTGCAGGACACACCATGCATGCCACTACCCACACTGTGACAATGCAACCCTGTACACCACAGAACCATGCAAGGCAGCCCCACCACGAGCACCTGTCAGTGGGTGGCAGCAGACAGCGATGCAATGATTGCATACACAGTGCCACCACGCACGTCCCCCCTGAGGTACAGCTCAGAGACCGACCGTGCATCGGCACACGAGGTACCCCACACATGACAGGGCATGCCCCAGACCCCACCACCAGTGGTACATCACCCTGCACACCCTCCCAAGGACACACCCCGACCCAGCACTGGCCACAACAGCCAGTGCAGACACCCACAGTGATGCATGGAAGCATGCACCACACAGGATGCAACACAGTGCATGGACAAACACCCACCCATACCCAAGGGCAAACCAACACAGGGACACAGTGGTGGGCAGCAAGCCCCAGCAGTGCAGCCGCGGAAACTACGTGCAGTGGCCAGCACCCCTCCATGGCACTGGAGTGCCAGCCACCCTGCGCAGGCACCATGGAGCTGTACACCACCAGCATGCGCCCAGAGCACAAGTGACGGACAGTGGTGCACATCCCCTGTGACACTCAGAAGCGACAGCATGGAGGTGGGACAACAACAGCGGAGGCCACAGTGTCACCCAAGGCATACATGCACCACACCAGTGACAAGAGGCAAACCGGCATTGTGCCGGGTACAGTGCTAGACAGCCACCACTGACATGCCAGCAGACCGTGCAGGTCACAGACATGCAAGGGTGTCAGCTGCATAGGCCATGGATGGTCTGAGAGGTGCACCATGGACCACTGCACACAGTCATCCAGTGCACAGGGAACAAAACCCAAACCACAGACAGTGACTGATAGCTACTCCCACACCATAGTCACTTCCCCTACGGACACACACAGACACGCCTATGACTGCACCACCCCTGACGCCATGCACACCACTGCAGCTGAGCACCTATAGCCTGCTGCAAATCAGAGTCCACCACAGTAGGCATAACAAAGCAAATGTATTTTAAAAGATAAAAAAAACTATTTACAGCTATGTACAAAAGGTTGGGGGGAGGGCCACAAACAAGGTGGGGGTGGGTAAGGGGCAGGGGTGAACAAGTGGTAGAGGGAAGGAGGGGTGTGAGGGTGGGTCCATGGGGTAGGGGAAATCACAGGGTGTAACATGCTCAGTGGGAGCCCTGCTCCTCACTCTGACTGCACTTCCCACCATGCGTCTGTCGGACTCCCAGATGGTCTATTCACTCCAATATCTCCAGGGAGTCCCTGGCCACCTGCAGTATCTCCTGCAGCATTTGTTGGATGGTCTGCAACTGCCGTCCACCTAGGACAAGGGAGCAGAGTCAATAGGTGTGAATGCACAGCCCCTGCAGCCCACCCACTGTGCATGACATATGGCCGTGGGACATGCCTCTGTGATGGTGTGTGACCACCCACAGTGATCGTGTCCAAAAGACCTGCCCACCCAGGCACGCACAGCCAAGTGGACCACTGCACACACCCACCTGCCAAGTCCCGCACAGCACCACCGTAGCTGTACAGTGACATGGCTATGCGGTGCGAAGGCAGTGGCACAGCCATGTACCCAGTGCACGCATGGACCACCATTGACGCACTCCCAGACATGCAGTGTCACTGGACAGTGCTGACTGTACCAAGTTGCGTGCATGGCAGTGGTGTCAATGGATGGTGGCCATGCCCTGCTGCCTGCCCTGTTACACAGCATAAATAATCATGGATGTAAGGCACTCACCATCATCAGGCTGGTCCCTGCACTGGTCTTGTCCAGCCGCCCTTGCTGCATGAAGTGCCTCATGCCACAGCCTCCCCTCCCTGGCATGCCGGCGATCCTCAGGGCCTAGGGTGCAAACATGGAGAGAGGGACATCAGTATAATATGGTAGCAAAGTCCCCCCACCCCAGGTGTGTGCAATCCCACACAGCCATACCCATCTGCCCCCCACCCCATACCACCACCATGGCCCACACTGGACACCTCCCCCATGTGCTGGACACATGCCACCGTGATACCCATATGGATGTTAACACTGTATGGATGGGGCACCTACCTGGCCATGGAACCATGCCCCTCCTGGCACGTGACCACAGGTGGGCAAGCCTGTCTGGGTCCCGATGCTGCAGGTCCCCATAGCAGTGCCTGCACTGCTCGGCTGTGCACTCCATGCCCGTCGCCTCCTCCAGGGCCACCGCCACCTCCTCCCACATGGCACTCCTGGCCCTGTCCAGGGGTTTCTTCCCAAATAAAGCAGCAGCATGTGGCTCCACCAAGTTCACTAGGATGGCCAATTTGACCTGGCTCTAGATTGGTGCGCGTCTCCATGCCATCCTCCAATCTTTCAGTATCAAATGGCACTCTGTAGCGCATGTCCGCCACGTGCGGATGCTGCATGGTACTGTGCTGCCATTCCCCATCACGCTGTCACTGAACAGCATGATAGAGGTGCACCCATGCAGACACATGGCACCTAGGGGCAAAGGTCAGCACAGGGTCAGGGGTCTCTCGCGCCTGGAACACCACAGCACAATTGGTACTCACCGCATGTAGTGCCATAGGGCACCTGTGTGGCACTTCCTGTAGTGGTCTGCCATGCTGTGGCCCCACTGCGCCTACGGCGCCCCAGTGCCAGAGCGCCATACATGTGAACAGCACAGTAGCACCACTGGCACAATGGTGGCTGTGCCCTGCACTGTCTCCCATGCACAGCACGTCAGCAGCATGGCAGACATTGGTGTCAGCACCCCGGGCATGCGCCATTCAGTGTCCACTGTGCATATCACAGAAATGCAACCTTGCCTGAGCACGTTCAACACAGTTGCCCAAGGTGCAACAGCCCGATATTAAGCCAGCATATGCAAATAAGCTAATCGGCTATTCAATGGCACAGATAATGCATTAGCATCCACTTAAAATTGCGCCTCACCTCATTTGCATGCGTTGCACTATATAAATGCGACATTGGGCTGCAGAGGCCATAGTCTGGTATTGCAGTTTATTGTGGTGAGTTGCATGCTGTTTGGGAGTGTGGACTTTGGCGTGTGGGATATGCATGGGACTGGACAGTCACAGGTAACACCTGTCATTCATACAGGATCAATAATGAGTGATCATGAGGTGGAGGAAGAGGAACAAAGACGTGGAAGGAAGAGGAGGCCAAACTTCACCAAGGTAGAAACAGATGCCCTGTTTGAGGCCTACCTTGACCAGGAGCTGCTGTTCAGCAGACAGCGGGGAACACCACAGGCCCATGCTGCTGCATGAGAGAGGTGGCGCGTGCTGTCAACCTGCATGGCAGCCACCAGCGGTCCATGCAGGAGTGCAAGAAGAAGGTGGGCACAGACAGGCAGAGGATTAGGGATAAGCTGGCTGCCATCAGGGCAGCATGGTCTGCAACTGGTGGGGGACAGCCGGCCATGCAATGCCTGACCCCACAAGAAGTGTGGGTTGCTGGCAGCATGCAGCGTTGTGCCATCGAGGGTGTTCCAGGGTGGTGGATTCCAGACAAGTGGTAGCCCGTTACTGCATGGTAGGTCCTGATCTGTCACTGGGGGGGATGACAGAGGGTCAGGCAGATACATTAGTGCTACTGTGTTCCCTTATAGCTCCTGAGCATCTACATGGGTCAGTGGTGGTGGGCTCGTCCACTTAGGGTGATACCATGGACACAGAGGAGGGCCTGTCCTCCTCCACAGGTGTCCGAGGGTCAGGGCAACAGTGGGCCCATCTGGCTGTCCGGACTGATGTTGGTGGAGCAGGTGCGGAGGAGGCCCTGCCCATGTCCCAGCATGCCAGCGTCCATGGATGCCAGCATGCTGAGACTCGGACTCATGCTGGATCCGTCACTGATGATGATGGAGCTCATATCATGGACAGTGATACGTGTGGGCCACAGGATGGCCACACAGCAGGTTACAGTATGGGTATAGCCGTGGGTGGTGCCACCATGGAGGCTTGCGTGATATCACAGTGCCCTTCTGTGCCTGTCTGCACCAGTGGGGCAGCACTGGTGTGTGTCCAGGACAGTGGGGCTGTTGCATCCGCTGTGGTGGCACCGTTGAGCCCTGGAGAGTGGCAGCCAGAGGGGCACTGTCAGCAGTTGGCCAATGGCCATGGGGGTACAGTGTCAGGGGGCGGTGTCAGTGCACCACCTGTGGACATACCCAGGCATGGCCCTGGTGTGCAGTGCCCACCCTCAAGAGGTGCTGCCCATCAGGGCCACAAGCACCGTGAGGGACAGCATGCCGATCAGGTGGATGACCTCTTAGATGAGCACATCTGCATACTCCAAGATTCAGTCGATCAGAAGTTGCGGCTTGTGACGGCAGTGGATGCATTCAGTGTGGCCCTGCACCAGGTAGAGGAGCGGCACAGCAGGGACACCGGTCTGCTCCTGGCAGGGATGGACCTGCTGCGGGAAGATGTGACCGCTGACATTGACAGGCTGACACAGACAATCATAGCTGTCATGGCCACAGTGGGCACACAGTTATTTGCCCATGTGTCGCAGACACCGTACAGTGCAATGTCCACCCCCCGTGCGTTCACCCTACTTGTCGACACCGGGTTCAGCTGTGGACATCCCGAGCAAGCCTGGTGCAGGCATGTTCAGTGTGCTGCAGACCCCTGTGCGAGCACGGTTGTGTACATGAAGCAGAACCCTTGGGGGACTGTCGGTGCAACCCCATGAGGTCATTGGTCAGCCTGTCACTGCTGGCGGGTCTCAGCGGGGCTGCCCACACATCCATGGCAGCTTTGGCACTGTGGCACGTGACTGACCTGTCTCCCACCAAGGCTACTGTCTGACACTGCCCTGTGTGCCGTGTGTTGTTCAACGTGCAATGCATGGGTGGGGTACACACGTTCCATCTGCACACCATCCTGGCTACTGTCCACTGTGGCATGTGCATGATGATGCCTGCATTGCACTGTCCCCCACTGTGCAATGGTGTTCAACGTCTGACACACGCACAATGACAGGCACTGGGCGTGGTGGTCTGTGGATGTGTGTGTGGCTAGGGGTGGCGGTTGGGGTCTGTGTGCCTCCTACCCTTTGTGCATGTCTTGTGAGGTGTATGTGTGTGTGTGTGTCTGCGTGCCGTGTTAGAACTTGCCCATCCCTGATGGCGTGTGCGGTTCCATGATCAGCCAATTCCCTTTACGACATGCACCCTTGGGTTTTATCCATGCATGTTTGTGGGTTGTGCCCTTGCCATTGGTGGTTGCACATGGCTCCATGACTAACCTGGTTTGGTTGACGTGCTCCTCTGTGATGGTGTCCCGGTGCAGCTGCATCATCCTGATCAGTCGGGGGTCCCTTCAACCAAGGGAGGATTGCCCATCACCATCTTCACCAGCATCCTCATCGTCCCCATCGCTGTCCCCTTCTTCGACCTGTACAGCTATCCCACAGTCATTGGCCATGTTGTGCAGGATGCAACAGGCCAGGAATAGCCCGCAGGCCTTTGAAAGGCTGTACCGCAGGGCACCGCCAGACGTGTCCAGGCAACGGAAACGTGCCTTCAGCATCCCGAACACCCGCTCAACAACATTGCATGTGGTGGCATGTGCCTCATTGTAGCATTGCTGCGATGGGGTCACAGGCCGCCGGTATGGTGTGAGCAGCCAGGGACAGAGTGGGTATCCACTGTCACCTGTGTGTAGAGGGTAGACATTAGATTGGTGATCAGTGTCGCCCTGCCATGGGCCATCTAGGCCAATAACCATGTCACCTCTGACTGTGCCCCTCCCAAGATCCATGTATTTCTGCCTGATTTGCATACTCACCCACTAGGTGGCCAGTGGGGATGTCCCCACTCTCAAACCTGTGGCAAAGTGCAGACTGGTGCCAGATGAAGGCATCATGTGCTCCCACAGGGTGCATGGTACAAACATTGGTAATGTGGCCCCTGGCATCGCACACCACCTGGCAGTTGATGCTTGCATACCCCATCCGATTTATGCATGCGGTCCCTTCAGGGCCAGTGGCATGTGGATGACCACATGGATGCAATCTATGGCCCCGAGCATGCCAGGCATATGTGCTACCCTGTGGAACTCCTGTATGTTTGCTGTGCACTCCGCCAGTGTGCTGGGGAAATGGATGTACTCTGCAGAATGTGGCAGCAGTGCACTGAGGAATTGGGTGAGTAGGCGTGACACGGCCGACTGGGTTATGCATGTCGTGTCCCCTGTTGGTCTCTGGAAGGTACCCATGGTGAGTAGGCACATGACAGCTGTCACTTTGGTCTCCACTGACAGAGCATGGCTCCGTCGTGTGGATGCCTGCATCACATCACTGCACAGCTCACAGATCAACCTCAAGATCACCCAGTTCAGGTGGTACCAGCCCACGATCTCAGTGTCGGTGTACAGCTCGAAGCTGGTGCAGGCTCGGTACTGCCTGATGGGGCATACCGCCGATGGGTCCTTCTACGGCAGTACCCCCTGCTGCCTGCCTTCTCACACCCCTCATTATTGTCTTCATCTGAATGGTGGCACTGGCCATGTCCCGGCTTGTGTAACCCCGCAGCTGTTTTACGCTTCCACTGTCTTACGTTACTCCCTGCACCGGGAACACCTCCCAGTATTGGACATACTGCCCACTGTCTGTGCCCTCAGTCCTATGTGGCACTTCCCCCTTTCGTCCTGCCCAGTGGTACAGGTTCCCCACTCCTTCCCTGTTCCTGGTGGTTCCAGGTGCTCTGTCCTGCTCCTGCCCTGTGCTGCTCACAGCTGCTGTGTGCCTGCTTGCAGTTCTCCCACATGTGGCTTTTCTGTAGCGTTCTTGCACCTCTCTTTTGTTCCTTTTTGTTTTGGATCATTTCCGCTATCGCGCAACTTCCGTTTGCTCCCCATTGCGCATGGCACATGTTGTTGAATATCGCATTGTGCCATTTATTCTTGGTTCCTCCCCCTTCAGTTGTGCATGCATTCATTACCATTGCACTCTTGTGCATTATGATTTTGGGGGCGCATTTGCCTTCCGCTGAATTTCGCACAATGGCGCATTTTTGGACTTTTGCTGGCGCATCCCTGTTGCGCATGGTGCAACCCTTTTGAATATCTGGGCCTGTATGTAGAATACTATATATTTTATTTACTTGGCATTACATAGAAACAGAGAAAGATGGAATTTGATGGCAGATAAGGACCGCTTAGCCTACCTAATTTGCACATTTCCCTACCTATTGAACAAGCTGCAGATACTAGTCAACCAACAGCCTACTTCCTCCTACCTCCCACTATAATTGCCTTATTTCTGTCCCATGCATTCTTGAATTTCCCAACTGGTTTTGACCCCACTACCTCCTTGGGGAGGCCATTCCATGCGTCCACCACTCTCTGTGAAAAATTCTTCCTCACGTTGCCCCTGAGCTGTCCCCCCATCTGCAAATTGTGCCCCCTCGTTCTTGCACATCTCTTTCTCTGAAAGATGCTACCCTCTTGTACTTTATTGATTCCCTTCAGGCATTTGAAAGTTTCTATCATGTCCCCAATTTTTCTTCTTTCCTCGAGGATATACATACTGTATTAAGATTTTCTTAATCTCTCTTCACATTGTTTCTGGTGCAGACCATGCACCATTTTAGTTGCCCTACTCTGGACTGCCTCCATCCTGTCTATGTCCCTGCAGAGATAGAGTCTCCAGAACTGCATGCAGTACTCTAGATGGGGTCTCACCAACTGTTTGTACTGAGCCATGACAACTTCCTGTTTTCTACTGGTTGTGTCTCTCCCTATCACCCCAGTATCTCCCCAGCCCTCCTTACTGCCTTCTCACACTGCCTGCATACCTTTAGGTCTTCTGTTATAGCTATCCTCAGGTCCCTTTCCATTTTTGTTGTTGTTAGTAACCCCCCCCATTGTGTACTCTTCCCCTGGGTTTTTGTTTCGCAGGTGTATTACTTTGCATTGAATCTAAGCTGCCATACTTTTGACCATTCCTCCAACCTTCCCAAATCCCTTCTTATCCTTTCCACCTTCCCTCTTGTGTATCAACTCTGTTGCAGATCTTTGTGTCATCTGCAGAGACATACTTTTCCTTCCAGTCCCTCTGCAGTGTCACTTATAAAGACATTAAAGAGGATTGACCCCAGAACTAAACCCTGCAGTACCCTGCTAGTAACCTCCCTTTCTTCGGAGCGGACTCCGTTTACTATTAGCCTCTGCAACCTGTTATTCAGCCATTTTTTTACCCAGGCTACCACCCTGGGGCCCACTCCCAGGCTGACTTTCTTCTTTATTAATCTTTTGTGTGGGACCATGTCAGATAACATGCTAATGTCTAGGTAAGCCATGTCCACAGCCCCTCCCTGGTCTACTACTTTGGTCACCCAATCAAGAAAATCCATTAGATTCATCTGACAGGACCTTCCTGCTGTGAATCCATGCTGCCTTGGGTCCTGTGTCCTGCTGGCCTCTAGGTACTCAGTTATTCTTTCTTTCAGTAGCGATTCTGTCATTTTCCCTATCACTGAGGTCAAACTAACAGGTCTATAGTTTCCTGCCTCTGCCTTGCTCCCACTTTTGTGAAGGGGAATCACATTTACCAACCACCAGTCCTCAGGCACCATGCCCCTGTCCCATGATTTGTTAAAAAGAGTAGTCAGTGGTGTCACTAGTTTTCCCCTTAGTTCTTTTAGAATTCTGGGTTGAATCCCATCAGACCCCATTGCCTTGTCCACCTTGGATTTTAAGAGTTCTTTCAGGACCCTTTCTTTTGTGAATGGACTGGCCTTGACCTCCCCCATCCAGAGTGCTTCTATTGTTTGGTTTAGATAAGTCCCCCTCCTCTTCTTTTGTGAATACTGAAAAAAGTATTTGTTTAGTATCTCTGCTTTTTCACTGTCACCCTCTGCACACACCCTTCCCCTTTATTAAGCCTCACAATCCCTCTCTTGGTTTTTCTTCACTCACTAATGTACCTATAAAAGGTTTTATCCTCATTCTAAACTGAGTTGTCTATTTTTTCCTTGGTTTGTGCTTTTGCTATTCTAATTGCCTTTCCCACTTCCTTCTGCTTTAACTGGTACAGTTCTCTGTCCTGCTCCTTATGTGATTCCTTCTACTTTTTGAATGCTGTCTTTTTCTCCCTAACCTTCCCCACCATCTCTTTTGAGAACCATAGTGTTTTTTTCCTTCATTTTGTTTTGTTTATTTGCTTCACACAAAGATTCATTTCCTTTGTTATGGCAGTTTTGATTTTTCCCTATTGTTCCTCCACTCCTTCTTCCTGCCCTATTACTAGTGCATTCCTTAGGCACTGTCCCATTCTGCCAAAGTCAGCCCTCTGAAAGTACCCTTGCTTTTGTATGGCTTGACTCTATGGCTGTGTTTCTTGTAAACCACACTGTCTAGTGGTGACTTGTTCCCAGATGGCTACCCACTTCTTAATCTGAGATCCACTCACTGTCCCCATTTGAGAGTACCAGATTTAAGACTGCTCCCTCCTGAGTGGGTTCCAGCACTAACTGCCTGAGGCATGCCCTGTGTAGGGCATTGAGAATGACTCTGCTCTTGGATGCAGCTGCAGCAAACAATGTTCCAGTTAACATTTGGCATATTCAGGTCCCCCATCAACAAATCTCTCCTTTTTTGACATTCTAAGGATGCCTCCTATCATTTCTTTGCCCACTTCCTCCCACTGAGATGGGGCTTTGTATATAACCCCTGTGCGGATTGTGGTGCCATTTCCTGTCTCCATGGTAACCCACAGTGCCTCCTTTCCTCCCCACTTACCCTTTAGTTCCATTGCTTTGATCTCTTCTCTTATGTAGAGAGCTACTCCTCCTCCACTTTTACCCTCCCTGCCCTCCTGTAGATTGTGAACCACATAAAGTTGACATCCCAGTCATGCTTCTTTGTGAACCAGGTTTCTATGACTGCCACTATATCCAGGCATCCCACTTCCATTAAGGCCACTAATTCAGGAAGCTTGTTACCCATACTGTGGGCATTGGTACTCATCGCTCTCCATTGTTTGATGGCCTTACACCCTTTTAGACCAATCCCTGTACTTACTGCCTTTGCCTTTTTGTTCATTCACTCCTGCTGTGCCTCCTATTGACCTCTCTACTTTGGTGTTAACCTCACTAACTACCCTGTTTTGTGGGGGGAGATTGGGAATTCCCTGCTCCTTTTCAGTGCCTCTGCCATTGGCTAGTTTAAAGGGGAAGTAAACATTGCAGGGGTCTCTCAAATTATGAAAGCCTATAAAAAGATATTTCAAATTATGTATTGAACTTCCTTTTAGGTGTCAAGAGTCCTGAGATATGAATATCTAAATACTCTGGTGAAAGATGTGGGACTAACAACACTACCCAGATAGATAGGTGCCTTGCAGGTGTGCCCACTTTGTAATGCATTTAATGTTGATTGACAGCACTTGAGGATGAAGCTCCCTATTTATTTGTAGGGCCATGAACAAGGCAGGTACAGTGCTGGCTTCTCCATACTATGGTGTGTTTAATGCCCTTGGTGCAAGGTGGCATGGGGGACTGATAGCACTGGAGACTGAAAACCATCTGTTACAGTGTGGGTTCAGATGCACTGTGGAGGCAGGTACAGAGTGGGTCAGGTACAGTGTAGACAAGAACAGTGTGGGGCTAGGTATAGTGTAGGGGCAGGTACATTGCATGGGCAGGAACAGTGTGGGGTAGGTACAGTGCATAGGCAGGTAGAGTGCTAGGGCAGGTACAGCATGAGGGAGGTAACGAGCAAGGCAGGTACAGCGTGGGGCAGTTACAATGTGAGGCAGACACAGTGTAGGGCAGGTAGAGTCCAGGGCAGGTAGAGAACAGGGCAGGTACATTACAGGCTAGCTGGGAAGATACTGCAGTTACTGGACTGGCTGAAGGTGAGGCAGCAGTGAGTGGTGGTGTAACTCTGATCCCCTAGGGCTGTGATGACTGGTGCTGTTTGGGTTATTCATAGTGGATATTTCACAAGGCATCAGGAGTAAGATCAATCTGTTCACTGATGATACCAAGTCAGGGAGCAGTGGTGGATGACATAGTAGGGTGGCAGGGGCTACAGGACAACTTCACTAAACTTCACTAAACTGGAGGAGTGGTCAGAAACATGTCAGTTGGTGTTCAATGCTAAGACGTGCAAGGTACTGCACTTTAGAGCAAGGAATCCAGATGAGCTACCATTTGGGAGGGGTTCAGTTAGGTACCACTGAGGAGGAAAAGAATCTAGGGGTGGTTATAACAGGGAATATGAACAACTCAGCACATGCAGAAAGGCTGCAGCTAAAGCCAACAGGATGCCAACAGGATGCTAGGGTGTATTGTGAGAGGAATCTCCTCCAGAAGTAGGAATGTGATCCTGCCTCACAAGTCACTAGTCAGGCTACACCTGGAGTACTGCATGCAATACTGGCACCCATATCTGAAGAAGCATATCAGATTACTAGATGGGGTACAGTGCAGAGCAACAAAGATGATCAAGTGATTAGAAGAAAAACCCTACGAGGAAAGGATGAGTGAGTTAAATATGTACTCCCTAGAGGAGAGGCAGGACTGGGCATATAACTGAGACCTTTAAATATGTCACGGGAGATAAACAAGTTAGGAACAGAAAGTGTATTTAAGTTGAGGAGGGGGAGGGACACAAGAGGACATGGTCTCAGATTGCAGGGGGGAGCATATAGGAGAGAGAGATGAGGAGGAGACATTTTTTCATGGAGAAGGTAGTGGCCAAATGGAATGCTGTGCCCGAGGTGAGTATCCTGTAAGATGGTGGGCAGTTTTAAAAGGGGATGGGACAGGGACAGGGTGAGGGGGGTAACTGTCAGGGGAGTGGGGGCAGCTGCAATGTAAGGGTGCTAGTTTTACATTCGAGCAGACTTGATAGACCATGAGGCCATGTGGACAGGAGCAATGCTCCTTTACTGCTCCTCTGGTGAGCCTGTGGGTGAGAAAGGGAGCACTATAGTGATACAGTTTGTCAAGTTTTGCTTTGTCTGTGGTAGAGAATGCTCCCCAGCTGCCTACTGCACCAGTTTACATAAAAACTGGAGCACAAGGACATTACCTCCAGCCTGCAGGCAGTCACTCAAAAATCTGCAGAAATAAGGAACATGCTTGTGTAAGGCATGCCATATGCACTGCCAATGCTAAGGAAACCTCATCTCCTGCCTGCAGGGACATGAAAGAGTTACATTCATATGGTTAAAAAGAGAACAAAAGGGGACAGTGTTCCTAATGAAGAATAGTTTAAAGCACTTTGATTTGATCCCAGTGAATTTTTTTTATATTTTTCTATTCAGCCTTTGTACTGTATATTTGCTATCCCCCTGCTAGATTTAGTGCTGATGAAAGGTGGCAGACTAACAGCACTAGAGGCTGAAGCCTTCTGTTTCTCCACATGGATAGTTACAGCATGGGGCAGCGATAGTGCAGGGTTCTCACACTGATGTATTCAGTGTTGATAAAAACTAAGGGATAGTCAACACTGGGGACTGCTCAGCTGTCTTCTTGTCCACAGTCTCTATTGGGAGGTCATTTTAGAAGGCCACCACCCTATGGGACAAAATATGCTTCCTAATGTTACCCCTAAACTTACCATCTGTGACCTTCAGACCATGTCCCTGTGTCCTACTGGAGAACATATTCATTTGTTCAATCCTGTCAGTACCCATGAGTATGAGATTACTGAGGTCATGTCCCATCTCAGCTTGCTTTTCAACAGGGAGAAGTTAGTAACAACTACTAGAAAACTAAAATGTGGATATTATCTGTTAGATCCTTCCAAGTATTCCTGTTTTAAAAATGTGGCTTCTTCTTAACAGTGATATCTAAACAGAAAGCCCACCAGAAAATGTGTTTTTATTTTTGGTACTTAATATATTCACTTTACTGCTGCAGTAAATGTAAACACTGGAGGAAATATGAAGAAACTGATAGAGGGAAGCTTACAAAAGGTGTCAGTAGGCATTTTATGCAACTGCATAGATATGCAGAATTTAAAAAATGCTACATAAATTCACTGCCAATAAGCAAATGGCAGCCTGGGGGAGAAATTTGTCAAGATATAAAAGGGTTTGGTCTGCACTCAGAGGGGAGTGAGAATGTCAGTTTTCCTATGTGGGACAGTGACTCACAGGGTGTAAAAAGTTGGGGTTTATTGCAAATATTTATTTTTTATATATTTGCTTTTGTTTACCAGGTAAGTCACACTAGACATCCATGTGCCTATTTTCAGGTGTGACCCGGGAGAGTTACAAACATGAATTTTACAGGTACAGTGAGTAGTACAGCTTATACATACAGTGAAGTGACTGGTACATCTTTTTCATACAGTGAAGTGGTTGATATAATTTTTACATACAGAGGAGTATCAGAAGACATAGAGAAATGACAGTCAGTACAAAAGCAACACATGAGCCCGGGAGTGGTTACAGGTGGCCTAGGGAAGTTAAGAGCTAGGCCGCATATAGACAATGAGTGTCAACCCAATTTGATGGATTATAATGGTCTATAGAGCCCATACTCTTAAAGCAGCAGTTTTGTCATCAAGGGAGAAGAAAAGACGGGTCAGAATTGACAACCATCTGACATTTCTCACAATCCCCCACTCAGAAATGAATGCTGACACAATGAGTGTTTATTCACCTGGTAAAGGTGATTGTGTTGGTTGACATCCATGGCACTCCAGACATTACCTCATGGGTTTTAGCCCACCTGATAGGCTAGTGATGCACATGACTCTAGTGTCAAATTTCTTGTATATCAAGGTTAGTACAAGAGCAAGTACTAGAAAAAACACTAAACCTCCTATTCAATAATGTAGACTGAGGCGATATGAACATGTGGGCCAACGGCCCTAGTTTTATTTACCTATCATACAGTCTATACTCAACCCATAAGTGGTCGATGGTTGACATCCTGGATGTCCTTAGTGACAACAAGGCTTAGTTCCCCTCAAGGTAATTCTTCTATGTAGTCTAATCCTGGTCACTCTGAGTACTCTGTCAGGTGGGTCATGGAGTGCCATGGATGTTAACCAACACAATCACCTTTACCAGGTGAGTAAACACCCATTGTGATTGCTTGACCATCCATGGCACTCCAGACATTACCTCATGGGTAGATAAGTAGCAGTATTGTACATTAGGGAGGGAGATGGAGTGATCTAGGAGTGAGAGGAGGGGCTGGCAGCTGAGAGGACCTGATAGTCTGTCTGACTTTGATTTGTCTGGAAGCTGAGAACCTTGCTACACTGCAAAGAACAAACTAAAACTCCATTTAGGAGCTGGAAACCTGGTAAGGCATAATATTGTAAAGCAGGGGAGCTACGCTTTCTACAAAAATTTTAATTTCTTTTCCTTATTGGCATTAAGCAGAGAATTGCAGGATTCCATTAAAAGTGTAGTAATTTATAACCAGAGGGAGTGAGATACAACTGAATTTGCTTGATTGTTGGGGTTGAGACCTAGGATTTGGAAGGATATTTTTGCAACATTTTAAAAGTGTCCTGCTGGCTGAGAAGTTAAGTTTTTATCCTTGGTTTCACTGAAAGATTTTGTGTATTGGAATCAGACATAGCAGACTGCCTACATCGAAAGGCCTGCTTACATCACATGTGTCACTAGTCAATCAATTGGCTCTGGGTGGAGTTTCATCACTCTGCTGTCTTAGGCATCCTTCACAGTTAGAAGTCAGTCAGTCTGACTTTGATTTGTCTGGAAGCTGAGAACCATGCTACACTGCAAAGAACAAACTATAACTCCATTTAGGAGCTGGAAACCTGGTAAGGCATAATATTGTAAAGCAGGGGAGCTACGCTTTCTACAAAAATTTTAATTTCTTTTCCTTATTGGCATTAAGCAGAGAATTGCAGGATTCCATTAAAAGTGTAGTAATTTATAACCAGAGGGAGTGAGATACAACTGAATTTGCTTGATTGTTGGGGTTGAGACCTAGGATTTGGAAGGATATTTTTGCAACATTTTAAAAGTGTCCTGCTGGCTGAGAAGTTAAGTTTATATCCCTGGTTTCACTGAAAGATTTTGTGTATTGGAATCAGACATAGCAGACTGCCTACATTGAAAGGCCTGCTTACATCACAGGTGTCACTAGTTAATCAATTGGCTCTGGGTGGAGTTTCATCACTCTGCTGTCTTAGGCATCCTTCACAGTTAGAAGTCAGTCAGTCTGACTTTGATTTGTCTGGAAGCTGAGAACCTTGCTACACTGCAAAGAACAAACTATAACTCCATTTAGGAGCTGGAAACCTGGTAAGGCATAATATTGTAAAGCAGGGGAGCTACGCTTTCTACAAAAAGTTAAATTTTTTGTCCATATTGGCATTAAGCAGAGAATTGCAGGATTCCATTAAAAATGTAGTAATTTTATAATCAGAGGGAGTGAGATACAACTGAATTTGCTTGATTGTCAGGGTTGAGACCTAGGATTTGGAAGGATATTTTTGCAACATTTTAAAAGTGTCCATTTTAAAAGGATCTAGCTTTACTTTTGTTACAATTCTTAAGATTTTCAGTGCAGGAAGAGTTTAAAGCACAGCTGACTTATTTTGGAGCTGACTGCTTTCAGAGCACAAACCACCAGGCTGTTTTGGGTCTGGGGAGGTTTACCTGTGTCTGACTTGGATGTCTGGATTTTTCTCTGTTTGATTAGCAGGGTATTTTCTCTGTCAAATTGTTGTGTAAGGCATCTTGCTGACAGGAAGGCACTCATCGCAGCAGTGGGTCAGTGCTTTTAGCTGATTGTTTTGTGAGGGCACAGTTTAGGCCCAACCCCTTCCCACCCTCACCCACCCCTGGAAATAGTTCCTTTATACCGGGGTTCTGACATAATTCCTCAAGAGTGCAAGGTGCATATCACTGTCATATCCTCTCTAGCACACTGCACTGACAATATAAGCATACACATTGTATAATATATATATTTTTATATAACAAACCAAACACACACACACACACACACACACACACATACACATGCACACACATGCACACACACAAAAAAAGTAGATAAACATGTGGGGAGTAGTGCAATGTAATGGCTGTGGGGCAGCAGTCTTCTGGGAGTCTTTCTGGAGGCTGAGATGCTGCCCTATTTGCAGAGAACTCTCTGCCCTGAGGGAGGAAGTTGCCTGTCTTCAGGCCACACTAGACAGTAGTAAGGGAACCTTCAGTCAGGCCACACTGGACAGTAGGAAGGAACCTCCCCATCCAGGGAGCACCAGAGCCACCACCACTACCTCAGAGGTTGTGAAGAAAGCACAGCAGTTGGACCACAGTGGGCTCAGGAGGGTGAGGAAGGTGGAACAGAGGCACACCCAGTCAGTTGTTCCACTCCACAATCCATACACCATTCTGGGGAGCATAGCTCCCCATGGATGCACCTACAGAGGAAACTAAGGAGGCTGAGGACAACTGTCACAAGGGGGCCCACAGGAAGGAGGCAGAGGACACCACAAGGAAAGGAAGCAGCTCCTGGTGGGGGCTCATTATTGGGGATAGAACTGGGGAGCAGGGAAAACTGAAGTAAAGTGCCTGCCTGGTGCCATGGCTTGGAGGGACAGGAAGCACATCCTCAGGATCATGAGAACAGCTGCACGGAGTCTGAGCTGGATGTCATTGTCCACCTAGGGACAAATGACTTGGCTCATCATGAGATTAGAGCAGCGCAGAAGGACTTTGCAGAGATGGGGAGGGCCTAAGACAAGTAGCACACACAGTATCCTTCTCAGAGGTGCTGCCTGTCAATGGCATGAGAGTGAGGGTACTTGCACCATGCAGTTTAATGAATGGTTAAAAATGGTGTGGAGCACAGGGGTTTGGCTTCATTGGGGACTGGGGTTCCACCTAGAGGACACCAGCCTATACTGGCAGGATGGTCTGCATCTGTCCAGGAAGGAACAAGTCTTTTGAGCAATCAGTTTAAATGCTTCATTGGCAAGCTTTTAAACTAATCAAGGGGGGGAGGCACTGATAAGCAGCAGAAAAATCCCAGCCTCTCCCTACAAAATAGGGTACTAAATGAGAAAAAGACCGAGGTAGAAAGGTCAGTGGGGGATGCTGCAACAGAAGGTAAAGCCATCAAAAAATGGAGAGCAATGAGAGTACCAATGTCCATAGCCTGAGTAACAAGCTTCCTGAATTAGTGGCCTTGATGGAGGAGGAACATCTGGATATCATGGCAGTCACAGAAACATGGTACACACACAACCATGACTGAGGCGTAAACATACCAGTATACACTATCTACAGGAGGGACAGGGAGGGTAAAAGAGGAGAGGAGTAGCTCTTTATCATAAGGGAAGAAATCAAAGCAACAGAACAAAAGGGTAAACGGGAGGAGAAGAAGCACTGTGGGTAAATTTGAGACCGCAATGGCACCACAATCCGACAGGGGTTAGATACAGACTCCTCTTCTCAGGGGAGGAAATGGATAAGGAAATGATAGAAAGTATACTTAGAATGGCAGAAAAAGGGAGATATTGCTGATGGGTGATCTGAATATGCCAGATGTTAACTGAGTGCAGTTGCGCAGCCACTTTGAAGAGTGGGTTATTCTAGATGCCCTACAGGGGCATGCCTTAGACAACTAGTATTGGAGCCCACTCAAGAGGGAACAATCTTAGACCAGTTCTCTCAAATGGAGATGAAGAGAAGATCACAGATGTAGAAGTGGGTAGCCATCTGGGAACTAGCAACCATCGAACAGTATGGTTCTAATAAACACAGCAATAGAGTCAAGCCATACAAAGGCAAAAGTACTGGACTTTAGGAGGGCTGACTTTGCCAAAATGGGTGAGTGCCTAAGGAATGCACTAGCAAATGGGCAGGAAGGAGGGGTGGAAGAACAATGGGGAATAATAAAAACTGCCATCACAGAGGTAACAAGCCTTTGTGTGAAGCAAATAAACAAAACAAAACGATGTAAGAAACCACTATGGTTCTCAAAGGAACTGGCAGTGAAGGTTCAAGAGAAAAAGAAAGCATTCAGGAAGTACAAGGAATCACAGAAGGAGCAGGACAGAGAACTGTATCAGTTAAAGCAAAAGGAAGCTGGGAAGGCAGTCGGAACAGCAAAGGCCCAAACCGAGGAAAAGATAGCCAACTCAGTTAAGAAGAGGGATAAAACCTTTTATAGGTACATCAGGGAGTGAAGGAAGACCAAGGGAGGGATAGTGAGGCTTAATAAAGAGGAGGGAGGGTGGGCAGAGGGTGACTGTGAAAAGGCAGAGATACTAAACAAATATTTTTGCTCAGTATTTACAAAGGAAGAGGGAGAGGTACCTAAAACAAACGGTAGAAACACTCTGGATACAGAAGTTGATACCAGCCCATTTACAGAAGAAAGGGTTCTGAAAGAACTCTTAAAAGTGAAGGTGTACAAAGCAACGGGGCCTGATGGGATTCATCCCAGCATTCTAAAAGAACTAAGGGTAGAACTAGTGACACCACTCACTACCCTCTTTAACAAATCATGGGAGGATGGGGTGGTACCTGAGGACTGGAGGAGGGCAGATGTGATTCCCCTTCACAAAAGTGGGAGCAAGGCAGAAGCAGGAAACTACAGACCTGTTAGTTTAACCTCAGTGGTAGGGAAAATTATGGAATCACTTCTGAAGGAAAGAATTGTTGAGTATCTAGAGGCCAGAGGGGCACAGGACCCAAGGCAGCATGGATTCGCGGGAAGGTCTGCCAGACAAATCTGATAGATTTCTTTGACTGGGTGACCAAAGTAGTAGATCAGGGAGGGGCTGTGGACATGGCCTACCTAGACTTTAGCAAGGCATTTGACACAGTCCCACACAAAAAATTAATATACAAGTTAGCCAGCCTGGGAGTGGGTCCCAATATGACAGCCTGGGTAAAGAATTGGCTGGAGAATTCAACACAGAGAGTAATAGTAAATGGAGTCCACTCTGAAGAAAGGGGGGTTACTAGTGGGATACCGCAGGGTTCAGTATTAGGACCGGTCCTCTTCAATGTCTTTATAAGTGACATTGCAGAGGGACTGGAAGGAAAAGTATGTCTCTTTGCAGATGACACAAAGATCTGCAACAGAGTTGATGCACAAGGTGGGGTGGAAAGGATGAGACGGACTTGGCAAGGTTAGAGGAATGGTCAAATGTATGGCAGCTTAGATTCAATGCTAAGAAGTGCAAGGTAATGCACCTGGGAAACAAAACCCAAGGGAAGAGTACACAATGGGGGCAGATACTAACAACAACAAAATGGAAAGGGACCTGAGGTAGTCATATCAGATGACCTAAAGGTGGGCAAGCAATGTGAGAGGGCAGCAAGGAGGGCTGGGGGATACTGAGATGCATAGGGAGAGGCATCAACAGTAGAAAACAGGAAGTTATTATCCCTCTGTACAGACAGTTGGTGAGACCCCATCTGGAGTACTGCATGTAGTTCTGGAGACCCAGTCTCCGCAAAGACATAGGCAGGATGGAAGCTGTCCAGAGGAGGGTAACTAAAATGGTGCAGAATCTGCACTGGAAGACATATGAAGAGAGACTTAAGGAGCTTAATATGTATAGCCTCGAGGAAAGGAGGGAGATGGGGGACATGATAGAAACTTTCAAGTACCTCAAGGGAATCAACAAAGTCCAACAGGGTAGCATCTTTCAAAAAAAGAGGTGTGCAAGAATTAGGGGGCACAATTTGAAGATGGGGGGGTGGCTCAGAGGTAATTTAAGGAAGTATTTTTTCACAGAGAGGGTTGTGGATGCATGGAATGGCCTTCCCGAGGAGGTTGTGGAGTCAAAAACAGTGGTAGAATTTAAGCATGCATGGGACAGTCATAAGGCAATTTTAGGGAGTGGGGGTAGGAAGAAGTAGGCTGCTGGTTAACTAGGATCTGCAGCTTATCCATTAGGTAGGGAAATGGGCAGACTGGGTGGGCCAAGCGGTCCTTATCTGCCGCCAAATTCTATATTTTTATGTTTCTACGACCTGAGTGGCAAAAGTGGGCTGTAGCCTGTACAGGTGCACCAGTCTATAGTATCTGGCAAATATATGGATGGAAGTCCATCTTGCCGCCTTACAGATGTCTTCTGAAGACACATTTGCCTTTTCCGCCCAAGAGGTGGCTACTGCTTTCATGGCATGGGCCTTGATGCCCTCTGGGGGCATCATCTGTTTAACCCTTTAGGCTTCCTGGGTGGTTCTCTTGAGCCAGCCAGCAATAGTAGTCTTAGAGGCTACCTTGCCTTGTCTTTGTCCCCTTGTGACAATGAACAATCTCTCCATCTTGTGTAAGGGCAAAGTTCTGGATATGTAGACAGACAGGGTGATCCTGACATCTAGATGGTGTGGGACAGGCTTGTCGCCCGATTTAGTGTCTCCAGTAAAGGTAGGCAACTCAATGGGTTATTCCCTGTGAAAGGTGGAGGAGACCTTTGGTTTGAAGGCTGGTACTGTGCGTAGGCGAACTCCCTGAGGGGTGAATACCATGTAGGGTTCTTTGTATGACAGTGCCCCTAGTTCCCCGATCCTTCGAGCTGAACAGATAGCGATGAGGAAGTATGTCTTCAGACCCACGCAGAACAGGTCTACCTTGTGGAGTGGTTCAAAGGGGGTTGTACTGAGGGAATCTAATACCAAAGAGAGGTCCCAGGGAGCGATGGATGGTTTGACTCTGGGCCGTAGAACTTCTACCAGTTTCAGGAAGCGCAAGGCGTCCAGGTTGGCCCCCAGACTGTGTCCCCCTATGGGACCAATGGCTGCTCCAATGGCTGAGAGTTGTACCCTGAAGGACGAGTGGGCCAACCCCTTGTCTACACCTTGTTGAAGGAATAAGAGGATGGTGGACATGTCTGCTAGTTCAGGATTCTTACCCTGTTCTCAGCACCATTTTACGAACACCGACCATTGCCTACCATAGGTAGAGGTGGTTGAGGCTCTTCTGGATTGCAGCATTGTGGAGATGACTGACTCATGATAACCTGCTCTCAACAGTCTCTTCCTCTCAGTAGCCAGGCTGTGAGCTTTAGCGTCCGTGGAGCCAGGTGTAATACTGGTCCCTGGGTCAGCATATCCGGTTGGTAGGATAACCTGAGACTGTCCATTGTCATAGCCAGCACCATGGCAAACCAGGTTCTCCATGGCCAGTAGGGTGCCACTAGAATGATGGTTCATCGTGAAGTTCAGATCTTGGCTAGAACTTGGGGTATCAATGGAATTGGGGAGAAACGTACGCCAGGTCCCAAGACCAGGGTTGTGATAGGGCATCGGTTCCCTGGGACTGGGTGTCCCTGTATCTCAAATAGAATCTCTTGACATGCGCATTTTCCGCTGTGGCCATGAGGTCCATGGATACCGGTCCCCAAGCCTCCTGAATCATTTTGAAGAGGCTGTGGTGGAGATGCCACTCCCCTGGGCGGACCTGTTGTCGGCTGAGCCAATCTGCTCGCATGTTGAGCTTGTCAGCGAGATGCACTGAGTTGAGATGAGTGAGGTTGCTTTGTGCCCAGTTGAGGACCGTTGCAGCCTCCCTCAGCATAGCTCTGCTTTTGGTACCCCCTTGCTTGGTGATGTACGCCACCGTGACTTTGTTATTGGATCGTATCAGAACCGACTGACAGGAAATGGAGGATATGAAAGCTTTGAGAGCATGGTACACTGCTCTCATATCTAGGACGTTGATGGACAACTGGGCCTCTGATGTTGTCCATTGACCCTGTGCCGTGATGTGACCCAGGCATGCTCCCCAGCCCAATAGGCTTGCGTCCATCTCTATAGTGGCGTTGTAAGATGCCTCTAGTGGGACCCCTCATGTGAGGTTGGAGCGCACTGTCCACCATGTTAGTGACCACCTCACTGGTGGAGATAATGGGACTATGACATGCAAGTTTTACTCATTCGGTGACCCCCGAGTGAGAACGTAAGTCTGAAGGGGTCGCATGTGCCACCTGGCCCAAAGGATCAGGTTGATACATGATGCCATGTAGCCTAATAACTGGGCTATTCAGCCCATGGTTGACTGATGGCAATCCCTCAGGTGGCGAGACAGTCTTATTAGGTTGTGAACCCTTGTTTGGGATGGTTTTGCCCATCCCTGTAATGCGTTGATCTGTGCCCCTAGGTGTTCTATCTGTTGTGTGGGCACCAAATGACTCTTGGCCTGGTTCACCACCCAGCCATGCTCCTCGAGTGGTCTCAGAGCAGTTACAGTGTCTCGATGCGAGTGCTCCATGGAGCATGCCTGAGTCAGCCAGTCGTCTGGGTAGGGGATGATATCGAGACCTTGTTCTCGGAGTCTGGCCACTAGCACTACAGACA
Organism: Neoceratodus forsteri; assembly: GCA_016271365.2. Taxonomy (NCBI): domain Eukaryota; kingdom Metazoa; phylum Chordata; order Ceratodontiformes; family Ceratodontidae; genus Neoceratodus; species Neoceratodus forsteri. The sequence continues at coordinate 740,182,516 of CM028133.1, read as the reverse complement.
CCTTGGTGAACACTCTCAGTGCTGAGGTAAGACTGAAGGGTAGGGGCTGATATTGGTAGTGCTGGCCTAGGATGTGGAATCTGAGGAATTGTCTGTGTTTTGGTCTGATAGGTATGTGAAGGTATGCGTCCTTCAAATCTATAGACGTGAGGTAGTCACCTACGCAGATGCTGCGTAGAGTCGACCTTAGGGTGTCCATTTTGAACCTCTGGGGAACTACGTGCTGGTTGAGATGCTTCGGGTCCAGGATGGGGAGTAGTTCCCCCAATGTCTTGGGCATGAGGAAGAAAATGGAGTACACTCCTTGTTTCTGTTCATGAAGAGGAACGGGTTGTATTGCTCTGTTCTGTATTAGATCCCACAGAATTTGTTGGACCTGATGAGGTGTTCCCTTCTTTTCGGCAATGGGAGTGCTTATGAATCTGTGTGTGACAGGGGACTGGGATAACTCTATGGAGTATCCTCTCAACACCACCTCTTGGACCCACTTGTCCGAGGTTGTGCAGAACCACTGGTGTGTGAAAAGAGACAAACTTTGACCCACGGGGGGGCACAGTTCTCACCCATGAGGAGTTCTGGTCAGGTAGTCATCGTTGTTTTCCCCATGTCCTCTACCTCTTCCTCCGAACTTGGACCCACGGGTCAAGGAACTGTGGTGTCTGCTGTTTGTTCCTCTGCCTCTAAATGTATTGTTGTGTTAATGGGTGTCTTTGCGTGCTTGATAACACTTGTTGCCCCCCGAAACCTCTGCCTAGTGGAATGGAGATAGGTGTGCCTATTCCTATTTTTGAGTAGGTCTTTACCCTCCTCTTTCTGCTTTAGGAATTCCTGCAGTCCCTTCCCAAATACATGTTTTCCCTTCATGGGCAAGTTGTGCAGTAATGTTTTGGATTCGTTGTCGGCTTCCCATAATTTTAGCCACAATGCTCTTCTGGCACAGTTAATGATGGCCGTAGCCCTGGCATTCAGTCCGAGGGTGTCCACTGCCATGTCAGCCAGGTATCTTGCCGCATTGAGAGTGCATTCTAACAGTTCTGCCTCTCTAGATTTGGGGTTTGCCTGCTCGAGGAGTTCTTTGAGCCAGCGGATCTGGGCACATGCCATGTAAATGGCTGTAGTAGAGGCTTTTGCAGCCGTTACTTTGATTTCAAAGGTCTTTTTCAGCATGTCCTCCACTTTCTTGTCTGTGAGGTCTTTTTATTATATGGTCCCACACAGCAGGATGTTTTTTCAACTGAGTGCCACCACCTAAGGGTCAATAGTCAGGGCTGTGCACCAGTTGCTGGTCTTTTCCTCCTGGACCAGATACATGCGATCCAAGTTTCTCTTGTTTGACATTCTGCTAGGTTATGTGGCTTGCCACTCCTTGTTGAAGATGTCCTCAATCGCTGGGCATACTGGGAATGTATCCTTGATAGTCGCCTTTTGGTGAATCATGGGGTCTAACTTCGATTCTGGCTTACACTCTTCGACATCAAATCCCATGGTGGCGTTGACTAATTTCATAAGTCAGGGAACCATGTCGAAAGTACAAAGTTTTGATGTGAGGGATGGCGCGGATTGTGGTTCCATGTCCTCGTCGTCAGTCTTTGCCTCCACTTCCTCATCTGGCATTTCCTTGTCTTCTCCGGAGTCTGGTTTATGGCTGTCCGGTGCTGGTTCTACCGGGTCTGAGCACTCTTCGTTTGGCCCCCCCACGATATCTGGCTCTGGAGGTGGTGCGGTAGTGGGCCTATGCTGGGTAAGGGATTCTAGCTTCTCCATTATCTTCAGCATAAAATTCTGTTGGCTCTCCATCATTGCTACCATGGCCTGCTGGTTCTGGAGTAGGATAGATCCAGGGTCCATCCAAGTAGAGCCGCTGGGCCCTGGATTACTGGAGCCCATGACAGAGGTTTGCTCCAGGGATAGGTCATCGTCATCATGGAGACAGGCTGGACATAGGGGACCTGGAGCATGGGGCAGAAGGGAAGCACTGCAGGAAGTGCATTTCTTGGCTTTGACCATCTGGTGGAGAGAGGGAGACAAAGGAGACATATGTTAGGACTATGTGACAATGGGCCTCCAACTCAGTGGGTGCCCCCTGTCTGCGCAATACCTTCTTAGCAGAATAGAATGTCCTGTGAGAGAACTGCCCTAGGGGTCTGCTGATAACCCTTTATTGGATGCTCGCTATTGAGAAACTGTTAGTGAGGAGTACAAGAATAATTACAGGTGAGGTTCGGCATGGGGGGTTGCTATAGTGAGGGACCTTGCATGGAGAAGGAAACTGTGGAGGTTGCTATGGGGAGGGACCACCAGATTCTTTTGATGTATATGGGGTCACTGCGAAAAGGGACCCCATATAACTAGAGGAGAGGTACCAGTAGTTTGTTATGCACTTCATATAGGGTCACTATGGGAGGGACCCCATATGGAGGTACAGGAGGTCCTGAGTAGTAAAAAAATTGAGCCAGGGTGCTTCATGGAGCTGCAAGAATCATTATTATAACCCAAGTCTGTTATAGCTCCCACTCTGGTAAGGCATGTCAGCTTCTTATTAATTTGCCCAGGAAATAACCTAACATGCCTCACTTCCAGGATTCTTCTAGAGGATTTAGTTTGGAAACACATTAGAAATACCTCAGAAAGCTCTAATGTTGCTTACTTGCAGGAAGGCATCTAACCCTCGCCCCCCCCACGCTAGGCCCAGAAGCAGCAATGGCCTTGGAATAGGCCACGCAGGCCAGGCGGCTCAAAACTAGCATGGTGAAGGTGAGAAGGGGCCTCTCCTGGTAGAATATCACTTGAATTGGGGATATAGATGATGGAGAGGCTGCTGCTGCCTGGGAGGTGCTTGCAGCATTATGAGGGAGTAGGCCATGGGAACTATGCGGCTGAGAAGAGCGTGGGGTTGAAAGCAAACCCCATCCAGGTCAAGAAAAGGAGAAAAAATCCTTAAATGTTGGGGATTCTTGGTAGGAGAGCAGTTTCTTTAACAGTAATGCTCTCCAATGCCGTCTTTCCTGAACAGGAAGTAGAGGAGCAGTAAGACGCCGAGGCCACATGCCAGGGGGAGGAGCACCACGCGGTGTTAGCCATAGGCCAGAGGCCTGAAAACAATGGAGGAGTGCTCTCTTATACTCGTGGGGCAAGCAAAAAAAGAGCTTGCTTGTAGTCACTGCCTCTGGTTCCCTTGTTCTCCTTCTACAAGGGCAAACGATAGCTGCACTGTCGCTAGCGGGTCTGCTGAGAGAGAGAGAGAGGGCTTGGGGTCAGCTGTCTGGGTGCTGCGCTGCCTGCTCGAGGTAAGGGGAGCAGGTAAACTCCAGGACTCGTGCATAAGCGAGTGGACAATGGAAAATTAAAAAAACTTCTCGCTTTGCCAATCGTGAAGCTAGAGGAATGCAACAAGTGCAGAGAAGGGTTTTCCTTGTTTGCAGAGGAGCAGAGAATCTTTGGTTGGCTTGAAATAAGCCAGAGTCTGGGCAACAACTGCAAATTAGGCCAGAGAAGGCCAGGCATATACTGCTTCTTGAAACAACACATCAAGCTAGATATCTCTAAACAGTACCTCGCAATAAACCAATGTAAAACTTTGTTTATATGCCAGACAAGTGAAAAATTATATCTGAATAACGAAATGAACAACACTGGCCTCAAACATTTATAGTCTCAAAAATATACTATGCTGCAGATTTCCTTCCCCTTTTAGGGAGGCCACATTAGGAATTGCAGTAGATGTGGTCATAATTTACATTATAAATGGCTTAAGAGTTATGAAGAGAGGCCTACCTTCCTAGAGAAACAACAGGGATCCTGGTGTGCAAGTAGCCTGATCAGATGCAGGATTTGAACTGGAGAACAGGGGTTTCTGGGACCTGGATATACAATAAATTTGATACTAGAGTCATGTGCATCACTAGCCTATCAGGTGGGCTAAAACCCATAAGGTAATGTCTGGAGTGCCATGGATGGTCAACCAATCACAATTTAACTTGGTGCAGTATAAGACCGCACCAAAGAATCCAGCATCTACTGTATGCCAAGCTGGTGTTTCTCTGTTTGCCATGCCTGTTGCATTCTTTTGGCACTATCTCTATAGAATACAGTACCGCAATAAATTTTCTTGCTTCCTCACTTCCATCTGAGTGCACCCTAACCCCCTTTCTGCCCTGATATCATGCTATTCAGGGCTTGATTATGTAAAGCTGCATCCAAATTTCCTCCCCGTGGATCAAGTGAAACTTTTTCAATGCCAAAAAAAAAAGAGTAGCAATGCATTCCCTGGTCTTGAATACATTTAATATGGGGTGGTATTATACTTTGCAGCAGCTGTCATTCACTGAGTGCATACTATTTACAGTGGTACATGCTCATACAGAGCTCAGTTGGTTGCTGGCCATGGTGGTGAGAGGTGGGCTGTGCCAGTCGCCAGCTGGGTATAGGTCAGGGGGAGTGGGGTGGTTTGGCAATGCCAGGTGGGGAACCACTAAAGTACCAGGGCTAACAGGGATGTGGGAATGTTTTTTTAATTAGTCTTAAGGACCAACAAGATGTTATCAGGGTTCAAGGAGCAGGTCTTGGGGAGGGGCCAATAGCCCTGTGAGGCTTTACCATTTGTTCAAACTAGGATCGGGACTTGGGGACTATAGCCCTGCAGGGCTTTATCATGTATTCAACTGAGGATCAGGACATGGGGGGGACCATAGTCCTGGGGGGCTTCATTTATTCAGACTGGGGACTGGAACCGGGGGGGGGCTGCCTCACCTATGGGGGATTGATTGGGGGCACATTGGTGCAACCCCCAGTGGATGCAAAGTACACTTACACCAGCTAATTACTGGTGTAAATGTACTTGAAGGATTTCTCCCAGGGGTTGTTTTAGAATCCCAAATTAGAGGATATGGCATCTGCCCTTATAGAATAGGGTGCAGCTACTGCCATAAACCCCCTTGCACCATGTTTTATCAGGGTTTATGGTGCAGCCATGGCTTAAATCCACTTTGGGGCAAGCAGCCTGCATCATGTAGCAGGCTGCTTTCCAGAATCCCCTTATGTTGCAACTCATGGTGCAATATGCTACTTGCATCATTCCTGTTGGCACAAATTACTTTACACCATGCGTAAACCTTTGAGAATGAGCCCTAAAGTTTTTCCAGTGCATGGCTGACTCCTCAGCAAACATCGCATGCATAAGTATCATGCATGTGCAGTACTGTAATCGCTACAGTATTAGTTATGGCTGACTCCAGTGCAATGAGTGCATCACATATTCTTTTCAACGCTCTTGCCACTCCTCAAAGCTCTCCACAGCAGTATCGGCTCTGACCAGAATTTGTTATATAGGTGATGATAGAATGCCATAATTACTATGAAGGGAATTTTAGGAAAATCAAATGATGTATTATCGTGGGTATAATGCTTTGCGCTGTCTTCTCAAATTTGTATGTGATATAAATATTTGTTGAAATGTATTTAATAGTTGTACTGTTTTATTTCCTTTTAAACCTGTAATGTCTCTTTGACAGTCAATAAATAATTAAACTGAATTGAACTAAGATCAGGTGTTTTAAAAAACTCACAGTTCTTTTCCTTCCTTTTTCTCCCTTATATTAAAGAAAACCAAAACTATGCTCTTTTCACACCCCCAAAACAAAGCTAGCAACCACCCACTCCATATCCTTCCAAGCACCAACCAACCACTGGAACAAGTCTGCTCCTACAAATACCTTGGGGTTACCTTCGATTCAGCCCTCACATTTCACAACCACATCGACGCCCTAACATCCGCGCCACCAACACACGGCTTGGCATCCTATTCCGCCATAAAACCTGCCTTCCACCAAATGCTTTCCAGCTAGCTGTTACATCATCCGTTCTGTCCCTTGTAGACTATGGTCTACCAGTATACGGTGCTGCCGACACCACTGCACTCAACAAAATTCACCTAACCCTGAATAAAGCATGCAGATTGATTACTGGTGCCCCCAGGCTCACACACACCTGTCAGCTATATGTCGATGCTAACCTGCTTACCCTGGATGAACGGTTCCGATACCAGACCTGTCTCCTCACCAAAAAAACCCTACTCGGGCTCTCCCCCCCTGGGGTAATGGCATCCATCCACCAGAGCCCTCCCACCATTGCAACATGGTCTTCCCACAAGACCACTCTAAAGGTCTCCAGAACGAGAACCAGCCGTGGCCAGAGGTCCTTCAGCTATAGAGCCCCAACCTGGTTTAACTCTCTCCCTGCCACCATCACCAATGCCATCACCATCTCCACATTCAAAACCGCATTTCGGAACCACATCTTCAGCACTCGTAACTGCTCCTGTCTCTGAACATAGCCTCCACCTCTTTCTCTTGACAATGCCCCCGGGCAGCTCTCCACCCTACCATCCTCTCCACCACTTCCTGTACACCATGCTAGGTTTAACCTGGCCAGTGCCAGCTGTTTTCAATGTTTATCTACCAGAATGCTCACTTGATACCGACTTGTGTAATACCTGTTATCAATTACATGTACCCTGTACCCAATTGTATTTGTCTGACCACTATGTGACGTGGCACCTCTGGTGAATGCCTATTGATTTTTTGCAAATCTTTGCTATGTAACCGAAACACAATGTATGTCTTTATGTGACGAAGTACCTTTGGAAACGAGCCTCTGGCTCAAAGGTTGTAAACGGATTCTTAAATAAATAAATAAATAAATAAATAATGTACTGTCTAAAACTAATTTTAGTTTTTCAATGCAGTCAAGGATTACCATTTACACCAAAAGTAATTACCTTTTCCCTTTTCTTGATTTGAAATTTTTTTACCTTATGATGCTCGGTGTGATGTGTGAAACCATATTCTGTCTGGCAACTGACATATCCACCTCTGTTACTCCCATTGTACCATCACAATTTTGACTTCACTGACTGTGACATCATAGCTGCTCAGGAAGAGCTACTCAGTAGCTACCAGGTTAATAACGTGTGATGTCACTGTTAGTAAGGTCACAGTGCTAATGATGTAGTGGAAGGAATATAAATAGATATGTCAATGATGAGACTGAATGCTATTCTACCATAATGAATGAAAATAGTGCTTTAATAATATTGCTGTCAAAACTTTGCTTCAAAAACACATCTGCCTTGATAGTGACAGGGTTGAGACAGAGCAAGGTAATAACCACTACCCCTGTAACTGTCAAGGTAAGGGAGAAACATGGGATGAAGTGCAGAAGTAGGCAAAAAGGATGGGTCTGTCTGAACTGCTCCCATGGTTGAGAGGGCTAAGGCAGAAACAGCTCAGGCGGTATAGCTCAGGACACATAGGTTCTTTTCCCAGTCTCCTAAATCTTGTGGCTTCACTTTTCCCCCCACCTTAAGAGTGTTTTTTTTTAGGCCTTGATTTGGTGCCCCCCCCAGATTTCTACCCATCACTAAGACCCCCCCATGGAGTTGATTATTTGAATATTGGGGGGGCAAGCAACACAAGTTGCGGCTTTGCTTCTTTTGCATGGCAACGGTTTTTCAAACACTACCACTGGTGCTGTTTTTGTAGTCAGCATATTGCATGGGCGCTGTTTTTGTTAGCAGTGTTTTTACTGCATGGTTCTTGACTGCACTGTTCTTATTTTCGGCATTAGGACCTAGTGCCCTATTCTACACATCCAACATAATATTATCAGACAGAAAACATTCTAAAGATCAAAAGGAAAATAAAAATGCTTCTGAAATAAAAAGTTGCAACTGACTCATTCTTAAAATTTGCCACATTAATGTCTGCTATTTTTGTGTCAACTAACTACAGTGTCAGCTCCATTAATGCTGTACTGTATATTATGATTCTTTGTGCCCAAGTGCCTCATCAAACATTTTTCTGTTTAGTTTTATTCCCCATTCATTAACCCAGTGGCCAATACTTTTTAAATTCATTGTAATGTTTCTGATTCCCCTATTACTTGAAGCGGTCTGCCTAACTTAGTACCATTAGTGTACCTTTTGGTCCAGCTGCTGACCCTGTCATTTAGGTCTATTAAATATAATTGAGAAAGCAAATGTCCAAGAACAGACCCCTGTGGTGCCCCTCTTGTGACTATTTCACTTTCTGAAATGCACCCATTATTGCATGCCATCTGAATTAAATCAGACAGCCAGGATCTTGTCCAGTATATTATGTCATTTCTTAAACCATAACTCTGCATTCTGAAAAGATTCCCTTCGTATGGGACTAAATCAAAGGTTTAACTAAAATCAAGAAAAACTATGTCAACTGGTATTCCTGCATTCATTTTTCCTAAGAACATTTTCATAAAAACGTTGAGCAGACTTATAATACATGATCTACCTTTTTAGAAATGCTCTGGACTCCACCCTCCCCCCCCCGACCACCATCATCACACCCACATCCACCACTGCTTCCTGTATTCCTCCCTCTCTATCCTCTCTCTTGAGGCCAGACATCTTGCCATTGTGCTTCCTTCATCTCTAAATACTGGCTTGGCTCCTTCCCTTCCTAGCTTGCTACCATCCCTCGCCCCCAAACCACTTCTTATCAACTTCATAGATCTGGTTGTTGTTGTCTTGGACTCCCTCAAGGGAAATCCAGTGCTTTTCAAGCTGCCTTCTCCTTTCACTTTTCCTAACTATGGGGTTCTCTCCCCCTTATCCACTCTCCTTCTTCCAACCACTCATTCTTCTCCTTCCCCTGTGACTTCACTACTCACTTGTGCAGTTACACAAATAATGGTTCCTGGACTGCTGCCTTCCACCCCGTACTTCTGCTCCCTCTTCACCCTACACATACACTAGTGTTGTCCACTCTTCACTCTCTCCAGTCATTAACCGTTGCTCTGGCACATAACTCAGTATTGCTTCTGCACATTGCCAATGTTGTTATCCTCCAGCTCATCAATATATTATAATTGGAGATGCAGTTATCCTCCAGCCAGTTATTGCATCGTTTTATATTTACATTGCACAGTCCTTGTCTTTAAATGTAGTTATCCACCAGCCCGTTATTGCATAGTTATGCATTTACTTCTCACAATCCCTGTCTTTACAAAATTGTTATTTATGTTGCTTATTCATCTACTATTGTATTATTGTTATCATTTTATTATTTTTCTTAATGTTCCTTATTGTCCTCCTTTCCCCCTTCCCCCAGAACACATATGGAAGTGAGCTGTTACTAACTCGGTATATCTTTCCTAGTGAAACGTTTGAAATAAATAAATGGTGTACTTTGTCAATTTGTCATTTTTCCTCTATTTCTCCTTAAATGTGTATTTTATTTAGGCCTCCCAAGATTTTACCCATTATTGACTCAATGGAGATCAGTCTGTATTTCTCTAGATCAGTTTTACAGTGGTTCCCTTTTTATGTATCAGATTTGTGCATCTGTGGGGATGCCATTTTCACTTACAGACTTTTTTTAAATAATCTCTCATGGGTCTACAGTCTCTTCACTAGTATTTTTTTAGCTGAATTGGTGAGATTTTTTCTGGCCAAGATGATCTATTTTCAACTAGCAGATCCAAACACCTCCTTTATACCTTCCCTTGTTACTATGCTTGTGGAGCACTGACGCGTTTGTGATCTAGGGTTCTGAATTGGGCAGAAAATCCTGGCTAATAGTAGACGAGTGTTAATGAAGAGATTGGATGAACTACATATCACACAAAATAGATTCTTGTGCCTTGTTTTATTCCAGTTAACACACAGAAATGTTTAGGTTATGTTTTGTAGCACTGTACTACTTTGTCAGATCCATCCTATAAGCTGCGTTACCTGTGTACACAAGTAATATATATATGACATTATTTTCAATATTTTTACATCATTTAAATATCTGTGCCACCACCACCAGTCTCCATATGTGCTCCCTGCACTCTGTATTCACTCACTGTGAATGTTCTCCATGTTATAAACCATTATTTCCCTGTATATAAGGAAGCTATATCCCTTGTCAATTGTATTTCATTTGAATATTTCATTAAATATTTATATTGCCAAAGGTCATACAATTATTAGGAAAACATAAAATACACATCAACATTTGACAATTGCTTGGTAATATGATGGATTATAGTAATAAATTTAAAAATGCATATGTTTCCTTACCAAAATGATTATGTTTGTTTCCTTCTTTTCCAGTTCTTTCATAGTTCTATAACTAGGAGCCTCTTTGAAAAGTATTAATTAAAATCTAATATGTTTGTTATTTGAAAAGGTTTTGTTGTAGCTAAAATACTAATAAAATGACACACCTCCTTTCATTGAGTTCCTTTTCAGGCCGGGCCACCCCATCCCTTTCTAAATTTTCATTTTCACTCTCCTTCTTTAGATAGTGTTGAGAAATACAGATATTCAGGGGATCACTCTTCCACTCTCATTATTTGGAACAGAGTAACATTTTATTTAATGTTAAGCAGAGACTTACACTGTTCCTTGACAGGGGAATTGCATTGCATCCAACCAGCTTTCTAAGGTTAACAGGTGTAGTTGGAGCTGCTGACATGTGCCATTTATGTATCCCAATGCGGATGGGAAGAATGATATTATATGAGAATGCCTAGCAGTTCGGCCAACAACTAATGCTCCCATGGCTTGACTAGTCAAGACAGATAGCAGAGAAGAGTCTGTGCAGACTGAACACAAATAGTTATTAAATTTTGTTGCTGTCTGTTTTTCACTTAACATAATATTGCTCTCTGAAACACTTGGTACCACTGTTCAATTTTGTGTTCTTAGAGAGTTAGTAAAGTTATAGAAGTCTTTAACTTGCCTTTGTTGATTTCTTTTTGCCAGACTACATTTTTCCCTCTTTTTTTGTACTATTATTACTAGATAGGTGTGAAGTGGCTGAAATGGATAGAGTTGGCAAAATTCACAAAGTGCTGAATTTATAAAGTGTTCACCAGGTGAAGTGGCCACTTTGCAATACTTTCCATGACTTTACCTGAAAAAGTGCCACTTTTCCAGAAAAAAATCATTACAAATTTGTGGAGTGGCAAATAGGGAACTTTGTGAACTAAATCCTGGAAGCAAATCTTGCAGCTTTGCAGGAACTTTGTCTGTGAAGCAACACTTTACAACATCTCTACTTAAAACCTTTCTGAAACATATTGTGCAAGCAGTAATACCCAACAGGGTGGGTGTTTCGGGCTATACTAAACTGCTTAGGGGCATAAAACACCCAACAACACAATCGAAAGGCCTTATAGCCCCTGGAAGGTCCTGAATAGCCCATACCACCAAAACTGAACACTATTACTGCACCTAGAAAATGATTTATTAAATTATTTATAAGTGAATATCTAGACAGACACAAGTTTTTAAACAGTTTTAATTCAAATATATTCAACTTTTGCTAGGATGTGACCTCATCTGTTGCAATAGATGAAATTAATAGTTGCAATAAAAATAGCTCAATGGTGTACATATGTCCAACCAGTGGAGTCAGATTTTACCTTCTCAAACATTATAGCAGAGGGCTCTCCCCTGACCGTGGTCCTTGGTGGTCTGAAACTAGGGTACCTTCGGAGACCCTTTCATAAGGTCAGGCGTTATGACTGTAGGTCACAGAACAAGGAGAGTGTCCCCTCCTTTAAGGCATCTACTCTGGCTCCTGCTGATGATACTTGCGCTAGCAGGGGACATTGAACTAAACCCAGGATTGCCACCCCAGTCCATACCTACATGGGCGGGCTGGCCAGTGGTTAAAGGGCTGAAGGTGGCCCATCTAAATGTCAGAAGCCTGCTCCCAAACCTAACGGAACTTCGTGTCTGGGTAACTCAGCACAGTCCTGACATTCTTGGAATTACAGAAACCTTGCTGAAGCCTTCCACCCCCAGCTCAGCATGTGCCTTCCCTGGTTACGACCTTATCTGCCGAGATCGTCCAGGAAGTAAGAGAGGTGGTGGCATCCTGGTCTACTACAGGAACCATCTAAATCTGTCCACCCTCCCTGATCAACAGACCATACAGTCCCCCTGTGAGGCTCTGCACACGGTACTGTTACTAGGGATGGCAAAAAAGATTCACATTGTATTTGCATGCAATCCTTCAAAAGGAGGCTTAGAGGGACTGACTGGTCTCCTTGGTGCAGTTGGTGCTGCAACACGGCAGAATAAGCTAATCATTCTGGGTGACCTCAACCTAAATTGGTTGGGTGGCAATGCCAAGGCCTTTGAACCCTCACTTACCAGTCTCTCTCTGACTCAACTTGTCAAGGATCCTACCAGATGCCCTACTAGTGGTGGTAAGGGCTCACTCCTGGACTGGATCCTGACAAATGAACCAGATAAGATCAGCTCATCGGGTATCCTACCAGAATCTATCTCTGATCACTCCCCGGTGTACTGTGTTTGGAGGGTACCACATCAAAAAATTCCCCATAAAATTATCCAGATCAGAGACTACTCCAAGTTTGATCTGTCCTCCTTTCAAAATGACATCAAGTACACAGATTGGGGGTCAGTTTGGAATGCTAAGGACCCCGCATCGCTGTCAGTCACTTTCTTTGCTCTCTAAGGGCCTTGCAGGAGAAACATGCCCCCTCATCAGATGGAGGTGAGGGAATGGCTACTAAATGGCTTCATGGTGGCACTCCTCAACACTAGAGATAAGTGCTGGGCCAAGTTCAAGGCCACAGCTGACCAAGCCATCTTTCCTGAGATATAGACAACTCAGAAATGAATGCAAAAAGAACATTAGGATTGCCAAGGTGAATTTTGCAAATCTGCTTTATTGAACTTGGCTAGGGATCTAGAAGGTTCTGGAGGAACATTAAACAAGTTGTGAGTGGTACACAGAGCACTGAGTCCACTGACATGATAATCGATGGTTGAGCTGTAACAACTCGGAAACCATCGCCAACTCCTTCAACCATTATTTTGCGGATCTGTTTGAGTACACCTCGTCGTTCCCAAATGATGCTGGTGTCAGTGGCAATCAGCCCACAGCACCATCTTCACTCCACCCGCCTTTTCTGTTCAGGGCAGTGGTAGTTCAAGAGGTGCAGAAACTGCTAGGGGGACTCTCCCGTACTCAAGTGCGGACAAGATGGCTTAGAACCCAGCTCCTCAGTCTTGGTGCCCCTGGCTGGCACCTCTGGTGGCACACATTTTCAATCTGTCCTGGCAACTGGAGTTATCCCAGACATGTGGAAGGTTGCCAGGGGTAGTTCCAATCCTTAAACAAGGGAACCCTAAGCTGATAGAGAACTATCGCCCTATATCTATCCTGTCGTGAAACTACTGGAGAAAGTTGTGGCAGGACAACTCTCAGAGTACTTACAGGTGCATGACATAATGACTCCTGTACAGCATGGATTCAGGAAGGGGCATGGTACCTCATCAGCCCTAGTTACTGTTACATCTTGGATCAGGGAGGCCATGGACCAGGGTAAACTCTCGGGGGCCCTCTTCATTGACCTCTCGAAGGCATTTGACCTGGTCGACCATGCCATGCTGTCGACTCAGCTTAAATCAATTGGTCTGTCCACTACTGCTCTTAGCAGGTTCGACAACTACTTATATGGTTGAACGCAGTGGGTCAAATTTGGCAAACAGCTTTCGGGTCCCATCCCAGTAATGGTAGGGGTCCCCCAAGGCTCTGTCCTTGACCAATGCTCTTCTCCATTTTTATAAATAACCTCCCAGAAACCGCAGCACACTGTAAACCAATTCTCTGCACAGACGATCTGGTTATCCTTTCTTACTCCCATGAGGTGGTGGTCATCAATCAACAACTGAGTGAAGACCTTATAAACATTCAGGCATGGATCTTGAACCACAAGCTTGTCCTTAACCTAAAAAAAACCCAGGCCATGCTCTTTGGGTCCCGGGCAAAGATTAAGGCCGTCCGTGTGCCATTCTGTGTATCCAGCAAGGGAGATGTCCCAATCCCTATCATGGACAACTTCAAATACCTGAGAGTAATGCTGGACCCACAGCTCGACCTTGGCCTTCATATTCAGAGAATATGTAAAACAGTCAACTGTAAACTGAGTCTGGCCTACAGGGCAAAAAACAACCTTATACCAGCCGCGCGTGCTGCCCTTGTGAGAGGAATGCTTCTCCCCTCTTTGTGTTATGGGCTCCTGCTGTTTGCTAACACCACTAAGGCCCTTCTCTCCAGGTGGTCGATGGCTTATAACAATATCTGTCGCTTCACCCTATTGGCCCCCAAGCTCACTCATCACTGTGAGCTCTACAACAAGCTATACTGGCTCTAAGCCTACAAAGTACATTGACTTTGTCCTTGGTTTGCTTCACTGGTAAGGTCCTCAACATGAGTACCCTCAGGGGTAGCAATCTTGCTGGCCCAAACTGCCCCATCGTCATATCACCTTAGGTCTCAGGGGTCTGCCACACTCAAGGTACCTGTGACTAGGACCAAGATAGGTGAAAGGGACTTCACAGCATGTGTCCCTAAACTTTGGAATACCTTCCCAACCCAGGTCCATGCTGGCCCCTCGCAGGGCAGCCTGCACTCTTCCCTATGGAGCCATCTTAAAAGTGCATCAGCCTGCGGATGTCAAAACCCCCCATGACATATGTTTAGCACTTGCACCCATACAAAACTGCCGGCCCTTAAAATGTAGTATTTCTATACTGCCCCAAACTTGATGCAAGATGTGTAATCTTACCTGTAGTCTCTTGACGTGTAACCTGTTCCTAATCATGGAATGTGTAATCTTACCTTGTAGTCTCATGATGTGTAGCCTGTTCCTAATTATGTGATGTGTAATCTTACCTTGTAGTCTCATGATGTGTGACCTGTTCTTAATTATGTACCATGTTGTCCCTAGTGTGTAAGTATGTAATTTCCTGTACTCTCCCGGGTCGTACCTGAAAATAGGCAAATTGCTTGTTTAGTGTACTTACCTGGTTAACAAAAGCTAAATAAATAAATAAATAAAGTTGTATTTTGCAGGAATAAAGTTGTTTACAGTTTCAGGGCTGAAGCTTGCTTGACAACTGGTACATGCAGGTGGCAGGGATGAGCTTTCTTTCTCTTGTTTGCCTTCTTCCTTTGCTGTTTGTAGTCTAATGGTATGTTTGTGCTGCCCACCCAGGTTAGAGCTCCACTGTCCTCTGTCATCTGCACTTAGAGTCCAATATTTAGTGAGACTGTTCTCTGATCTAAGTCAAGTGATGTTAGTTATTTCCCAGTTTGACAGGTGTTATGGTGTGGGATCTACAGATGGGCACAGAGACTGAATTTTAGGAGCAACCCACTGTTGGTCTTAGTGGGATGTTTATTTTAAAGTCATAAACATTCAAAATGCACCAGCAATAAAATGCAAAACAAAACAATCAAAAAGCAAAAGAAAATAAGCTCTGCAGTACAGGACCTCTCCTTGTCCTTCACCTGCCACTGGTCAGGAAGAACTTAACCTACACATTTTGTTTCCTGTCCAGGAAGTGCCTTGTGTACCACCTACCTGAGTCAGGTGATCTATCATCATCAAAAAAAAAACATTAAATCTTTTATACAGCCCCTTAATGTATTGCTAACCTATCTAGGCATATAATACATCTATAATAACAATAGCAGAGGGTTGAAAATTAAAATAATTCACTTTTCAAGCGTAGTTTCACAAGACTCCAGTTCTTCAGGGTGTGATTGACAGTTCATCTACTCGAAAAAGAGACCACAAGGGGCCACTGTCTCCCTATAGAGCAGGCTTAGTGCAGTAATAGAGATTGAGAAGCCAATACCCTGTCCTGCCAGAGAAGGCTGTAGCTTACCAGTCCACCAAACAGTAAAATTACACCCCATTTTGACCCACAGTATTACTGTTTACATGTCAGCAAATTAACCTGAGGTAAGCTATGGACCAGCATATAATCATATTGTGGGGGGAACTGTCAGTTCTTGGTTTTATATTGTTTAAGTGGCACTACTTTGGTTTTGGTTATGTTTAAGTTTTACTGTATTTGTGCATACAGATTTTGAAAGTGACAGGGCTTTTATTAGGAATGCCCCACTTTCTCGCCACAACTTACAAAGCAAACTATGGCTTAATGTAGCTTGATTAAGGTATTTTTACATAATTAGGCTGCTGCACAGTTTAATAGCAGGCACTCAAAGGCTGCAAAGTCAAGCCATTGGCTAAAATTGCAAGCTGATGGCTGACACTTTTACTTCATACCAGCAGCAGCTTCAGGGCTGTTTTTTCTAATGCAGCTCAATGCAGAAAACATTCAGAGAGCTGCCATAAAAACACAGTCTAACAACTGTAAGACTGTGCACAAAACAAATATAGGAGCTTGTATGAATGAGCAAGTGCTAATGCTGCATGAACCTATGCATGTTCTTGAGGGCTTAGTGAATGTGCAACAGTTCATGTAGGCACCACAGCCGAGCTAGACGGACCGCATCTGTAAGACACTAACATCTTTATTGCAGTGTACCTCGGTTTGTGCCTTTTTTGTCTTTATAGGACCAAAAGGTCTTTCTTTTATGAGACTCTTTCAGGGGAGTACATTACCACCCACAAAGGAGGTATCACTATCTCTGTGCACCTACTAATATTGAATGTAATTATGGTATCACGGTAGTGCTACCATAGTTAGGGTTGAGGAGCCATTTCTATGTTAAACCCCAAATTTTGCACCTTAATAACTTTGCAACCATTTGATGGAGTTGTCTGAAATTTGGCATACATGGTCAAGAATCATAGGCCTTGGGGTTTGCCAAGTTTTGTACCAGTCAGATATACGGCTGCGGAGTTATTAAGCGTGATCTGCGCACGTGTTTACGCTTTTCTGAAATTCTACGGTTGCACCTACAGGTCGTACGGTTTGCGCGACTGGCCCGAATTCTTCAGGGAACATGTGGCCAGGGTCCCCGATGTGCCTTTCAAAGATTTGGTGAAAAAATATTAAACAGTTCAAAAGTTATTCAAAAAACAATTTCCCATTACAAGTCAATGGGAAAAGTTAACAAAAAGTTTGACAGTGTAGCAAATGCACTTTTACTGTCTAAATGCCCTGTTACTGTATAAATCCACCATCTTGTTTTCAGTTAGTGATCAGAAAAATGCTTGGCATTTAAAATTGAGACCCTCTAGCAACCTAATTCTTTTTGTATTCACCTAGTCGGGCCCTGAGGATGCTAGCCATGTCTTTATTTTGGGGTAAAACTCCCCAGAAACATGTTTTCAAATTTCTGGAAAAAGTACTTTCACAAAGTAGTGTCACACTCATGAAAGTGTCGCAAATTTTTTCCAAAAGCTTTCGCAAATTGTGACTACTTTTGTACACTATGCCCAAAATAACAGTAATTCTTTGGCACTCGGCTGCAAAAGAACGGTTGGGAGTTTTGGGCTGAAATTTGGAGGGAACGCAGATTACATCTCACAGATGTGCCTTTCAGTGTTTTTATGAAAAAATATTACACAGCAGCAAAGTAACAGCACTCCAAAGTTGACGTTTTTCCCCATAGGATAACATTACGGTGCCCAACGCATTACAGGAATCCTTTGGCACCCTGCTGCAAAATAATGATTTAGTCTTTTTTCCTGAAATTTGGAGGGAAGACAGCCAACTGCCCACAGATGTGCCTTTCAGTGGTTTGCTGAAAAAATATTACAGGTAGGCAAAGTTATGGCACTCCAAACTTCTCTCTTTTTCCCATAGGATAACATTACGGCGTTCGCCGCGCCTTTCAGGGCCCGTATCTCGGAAAAGGTGCAAGATACGGACTTTTCGTCAGAAAAATACTTAGCCCCCTACAAAATTAGCCAGGACAGTTGTAAATCATATGACTTTTACATTTTTTTCTACGTCGTACGGTTCCTGAGATATAACGTATTTAGTATTCCAAGTTCTCATTTTCTGCTCCGATACTCATTATTATGCATACATTATTTGTACTCACTGTCTTTCTCTATGCAGGTTTTGGGTAAAACCAGCCTGTGCGCTTACATTACTGTTACTGTTTCCCTTTCCGCTTGCAGTTCCATTACTCGTTCCTACCCGTTGGCGTCTGCGCCCACCATGCGTTATCCTTTGCGTTTTCATTTGCGCTTGTGTTTCTGTTATTTTTTGCCATTTGTGTCTACAGTACTGTTTCTCTTTCTGTTTTACTTTGCATCACCATGCCCATTGACATTTCCATTTGCAGGCACCATGTTACTATGTGACAACACATCACGTTGCAGAGTGTTCCCGTCTACACCACCGTGTGCGTTACCCTTTCTGTTCTCATTCGCGTTTGCGTTACCATGTGCGCCACTGTTAGCGCTTCTTTTTGTGTTGCTGTTCCTGTTACTATGCCACAAGACATCATGTGGCGGGCGCTTTTGGCCCCTGCGCCCGCCGCTGCATTACATTCACTATTTCTCGTTATCATTCTCAAAAAGAAGGGAAATTAGAGGCAAAAAACTCAGTTTAATGCATTAGTTAGGGTTGTTCCACAGCAACAAAAGTGAGGAAATTTGCTGTTAGGGTTGAAAACCCTAACTCCAAATTCACCCCCCCTAGCACCACACACACAGACACACACACACATGCAAGTATGGGGGAGGACCATGTCAACACAACCAATGACAGACATCCAGCAGCAGGTGACAGAAATAACAAACAATTGTCTAAATGTACTACGTGACATCCCTACCCACCTCACCAGGTACTGCATGCTCAGTGGAGATCAACACCGAAACTGAGGCCATGTACACCAAATGTACACATCCCTGATTGCAGCTGCTCACAATGTACCACACTTAGTAGTTGCATGGCCTTACCTACCGATGCCCCACACCACACCACAACTGTTACTTTTGCCCTTTACGGTTGTGGTTCTGTACCTGTTTCACTTACTGTTGCTGTCTGCACCATCACGTGTGTTATGCTTTGCGTTTTCATTTGTGCTTGCCTTTCTGTTATTTTTAGGGATTACTGTGTACAGTACTGTTTCTCTTTCTGTTTCACTTTGTGTCAGTATGTCCATTGAAATTTCTGTTTGCAGGCACCATGTTGCTATGTGACAACACATAATGTGGCAGATCATTCCTGTCTATACCATCGTGTGTGTTACCCTTTCTGTTCTCATTCGTGCTTGCGTTACCATGTGCACTACTGTTAGCAGTTCTGTTTGCGTTGCTCTTTCTGTTACTATGCCACAAGACATCACCAGCAGTGTCAGGTAGGCAGTGGAGCACCCAATGGCAGACAAAAGTGGGTAGTACATTGTAATTGTAGATGCTGATGACAATTCAGATGGATTTGTAAACTGAAGCATACTGTATACTCTCAGCTTGTATATGTACCATTGTCTTCTATTCCATGTACTGTTTACTTCCCGGGTCAGCCCTGAAAAAGGGATCTCTGGGGCCCAGTGGGCCTACCCAGTCATCAAAATTCAATTAAACAATAACGCATGACTCAGGGTTATGTTAATGGTCTGTTAATCACCTTCTAGGGGTGTACTGTTGCACGAGGTGTAGCCGAGTGCCATATGCCCCTATAGGGTGAGTAACTGACCATTAACTCCTAGTAATGCCTGTATTGCTATTATAATAAAAATGTTTTTAACAGTGTTAAAGCTTGTTCAGGAAATGGTTAACCTCTTCATGTATGTCAATAAAAGATTTACATAAGGCTGTTAGAATGTTTGCAGCCAATCAGAAAGCTCAATTTCTGAGACCCTTTTAATAATTAAGTAATAAGGCATGACCAGGGGTTATATTAATGGTCTGTTAATCACGTTCTAGGGTGTACTGTGGCACGAGGTGTGGCCGAGTGCCACATGTCCCTACAAGGTGATTAACTGACCATTAACATAATCCTTGGGAGTGACTTATTGCTATTATAATGAAACATGTTTTTAAACAATGTTAAACCTTGTTCAGCATATGGTTAACCTCTTCATGTATGTTAATAAAAGATTAACATAAGGCTGTTAGGATGTTTGCAGCCAATTAGAAACCTCCATTTCTCAGACTCTTTTTATAATAAATAATAAATAAATAAAGACACACAATACAGTTGAGTATGTGTACATCTATACCACACATGACTGAAAACAGGCAAACTGTATTGTCATTTGTTAGTATTTGCATGGATTTAGGCAGCTAGAGCTGGTGTGCCTCGTTATATTTTTACTGCATTATGACTGGTTATTGATATGGGACTGGAGATCTATGGCACACCTCTGTAATTCTAGGTATAGTTAAGTTAATACAGTTGGGAGTTGCAGAAGCTGAGACAGGGAATTGAAGTACACATAGTCGTGACTGCATCCTAAGTGTATAGTCACAGCTGTGCACTGTTGGGTGCTGATGTGTGGCACCTTGGTACAGTAATAATGACTGTATAGGCACAGGAAAAGTAAGTACATTGCTGAGTTTTTTACACTCTTAGGAATTATGTCAAGTGTGACATGCAATGTGCCACATTCATTGCATATGCTGTGATACTGACTGGACATCATAGGCACCAAACAAATTGATGGAGGTATAGTTGTAGTACTGTTAGTTAACATTGGTTTGTATGCTTAAGTCAGACACACTTATTTTTATGTCATTATGCTATTTTAAGTAAAGAGTCGACAGAGGTGGTTATGGTTTTAAGAAATTTATTGCCAATTTGTTAAATGGAGAAAAGGGCCAATCAAGACTGAAATTTAGTTAACAGAAGCAGTCTCACAATACAATCTCTGTATGTGTGTAATCATTGGTTGTCATATATGTAAATGTGTAAGAATAATAACAACTGTATAATATGAATTTGAGTAAGTATGTGATATTATAGGAAACTAATCAGGTGTTGTGTGTTTCTCGTGATCTTTCACTACTCACTACTGTTTATGTGAGGAAGTACTTTCTGACATTCGACCTGGAATTCTAATAGTCAAGCTGAAGCTGTGATGCATTATTATATATTTACTATTGAACGTGAAGAGACTTTGTTAAAAAATGTTACGTTTTTTTAAAATGGTTGTATGTCGTAATTATGTGTAGTGCATTACTTGTGTGGTATGTTAATAAGGCAATGTTACTAGGTTGTTAACTGTGATTACACACATGATATACAAGTGTTTTGTTGTTATTGTGTGACTGCTAATGTGGATGTTCCTGGGGTAGGTGAAAAACCATATGCTAACTGTTGAAGTAATACAATATTAAAAAATGTTACTTCAGTGACATTTGATTGGTGTTATTTAATTATATGTCACTGACTAGGCCCAAATGGAAAATTCCCACCCAACCCCTCAATTGAGGCAATCATAAATATTGTCAGGAACAGGTATGCAGTGTGTTGTGATCAGTAACAGTGTCTGATTTACAATTGTCAATATTTTTTACATACGTTAGAATTACTTATGTGACAAGTTGAAAAAATAGAATATTCTTACATGAACAAATGACATTTTTTCAATTCTTACATTAGCTTCTATGTAAATTCTTAACTTGTAAATACTAAAACTGTGCATGGTATGCATTTTTTAACAAACTTATGCTTAACTAGATATAGTTAGTATAGTGCTGTATAATATGTTAAACATTCAGTTGTACTTTAGTGTTACACTAATACTTTTAGTACAAGTATTAAAGTAGTTATTAACAATGTACAGGTGAATACAAATCCTTGTATTATGTACAAGTAATTACAAACGCATATAAAAGTCAGTTAATTATATTGTGCAATTGGTTGGTATTTACAGTTGCGTAATTCAGCTTCTTGCATTATCAATAAAGGTAATTATTTTTACATATGTACAGTATTAGTATTACACATGAAGGCGGGATAGTTCTACACTGTTGCATGGTGAGTGAATGATGCTGTTGTCTATATGTCAAGAGTCAACAGACAAATTGAAGTGCTGATGACTGCAATGTTTGGTGAATGGTAGAAGTGTTGCTCAGTTATTTATGATGATAACTGAGAACTTCTCTTTATTTGCAAAGAGTATCACTTTATAACTCATATCAATTTGTTGTTATGTATGAGTCGATACATGAATAATTAAAGATGTGTACAGAGGAGGACAGCAGTAAGGCCTCTGTTTTTAGATGTACAATCTTTGATAGACATGTAATTATGGTTTCTCTAGTGACTGTGAATATTGTTGGCACCGATTGAAGCCACTACAACAATTTTCATGTGGTCACTGATCCACACAAGATCTTACATGTTACAGTGTATGGAATGTCTCTGTCAGAATAGCATTTAGTTGAAGTGCTATGGTTTATTCAGAGTCATACATTATACAACATTGTAATGAGGTATGAATGTTTCTGGGACAAAGTAGTCATTTAAAAAATGCAACATGTTTTGTCCTATTCTTCTGAAATATGAAGGTTATCATAGTTCTTCAATATTAGAAGATTTGCATTTTTTAAGTGTCATGGCAGTCTCTGTTTAAAACTGCTTTTGGAGTCATCACACTCTACCCATCCAGTTCTGCACCTTAGTAAGGAGGTGTAATGCCCAGAATGCATGGATTGCATGAGTGATATATTATACTGTGAGTGTCAAACACTGATTGGTTGAAGACTATTCTACCAGCTGTGTAATCTGTGATAGGAGTATCAACTCTGAGCCCGTTGGAGTCAAATCTGTGCAACATAAGCAACAGATATTGAGATGAACTCCTGAGACGTATGGACTGAATGCATCTGCCTCCACACCTTCCACAGGCATTACTACATTCAGCATTGGTGAATAGCTGTCGAAATTTGACACTTTTGGTTTGAGGGACAAAGAGAGTAATCCACAGCATGTCTTCTGTGGTTTCACGCTGTGAATGGCCACATGAAACACATACATATTTTGTTACATATGTTACTGTGAAGTACTGCTGCATTGGGGTGCCGTCTTCATCCAGGTTGTTTATGACAGCCATCATTAACTCAGTAGTGTCTTGCTACATGTCTGCAGCAAATGTACTACATCCAGCATATGTAGCTAACACCTGTTGTAGTGGTGTTAGTGACTGTACATTGTTAGACTGGTCAGAAGTCATGTTGATAATCTGCTTCAAAGCATTTGATAGGGGATTGTCTTGTGAAGCAAGATATTGCCTGCACAAAGTGTGGCATGTGTAGAAAAACTTGCATAGCTGAGTTAGCATAGCAGTTTACTCTAGTGCTGTTGTCAAAGACTGATACAGCAGCTACACCAACTGATTTCTGATGAATTGCTGGCTGTGAATGTTTACTAGAAGTTGTGATCTTTGTTGAACTCTTTTTTGTTGAATCACTTCTGGAAGCTTGTTGCTGTTTGTTGATACCTGTAGCTGTGACTGAATTGTGTGAGACAGACAGATATGTAGGCAGTGGTATAAAGACATTTGTGGCTGATGGAGAGTACGTAACCTGTTGTACTTCAAGAATACATCGCTTGTCAGCTTGTATTTTCTGAGGTGCATAGTAATAATGTGCAACCAGAAAGGCTGTACACGTGAAAGTGCCACGTAGCTCATGCCATCCTTGAAAATGTCTGTACCTATGTCTACCATTGCTGAATCAAACTCAATCCCTGACATTTGTGAATGGAGACAGCATATGTAACACATAATGGAAACTGTTTCCTGTTTACATAGACATCCTTAAAAACCTGGAATTTTACGAGTTCGGTCTATGTGTACAGAGTGTTCCATGTTGTCAAAGTGAACTACAAGTGTCTCAATATATGTCTTCTGGACATTGTAGACAAAGTCAGTGATGTTTCCCATGGCACCGTTTACCATGCCTCATTCTACATCTAGATTACGTCGCAGCATGATACGTGCATTCTTACAAACTGTGAGAACAGCTTCTAGGCCAGCTGTGCGTGAAACATCTGACTTGAGTTCACTTAGTCGTTCAGTCATCTTTGCTACTAGGTTTCGACTAAGAATAACACCATCAACTGTATCAACAGCATGCAGAGTTACAATCTCTTGGTTTTCTCTCTGCAGCATTAGATTGTTGAATTCAGTGCATTTCTTTAGTCGTGGCATAAGACACACTATGTGTGTCCCTGTAGAGTATATATCGCTGAAGACATTACATGCTGTTTCTATGCATGCAGTATCTACTGTGATTCTCTGATCGTTTAACATACAAACATGTTCTGGTGATAGAGAACCTGTACGAGCTTCATCTAAAAGTGATTTGTAAGCTAGATCACCACTTTGGCGCATGTTCTCAGACAACTCAACATAGGTAAATAATTCCCATATGTTATAGCCTGCAATGCAACCGAGGATATTCTTAGCTTGTTTGGCAGTTAGAGTTGTAAATACATGCTCTGCATTGACTGGTGCAAGCTGTAAAAGGTCTCCCAACACAAGTATACTTTTGCCACCAAATGGCACTCCATCATCAGTACCTAAGATCTGCTGTAGACATAGATGAATACAGGCAAGCATGACATTGGAGACCATGCTGATTTCATCAATGATGAGTAACTTCATCTTTGTGAACATGGAATGGAGCTGAGATGCAACCTCAAATGACAGTTTATGATACTCTCCAGTTCTCCCATGTTCCACTGGCAACATAAAGAGACGGTGTAATGTAACTCCACCAATGTTGTATGCTGCTAGTCCTGTGGGAGCAGTTACAGCAACAGACATTGAAGAGCCTGTCAGACTCCATACTTCACAGTGATGGCTTCAATCAGGAAACTCTTTCCTGTGCCAGCTGAACCACTAACAAACATTAGTAGTGGCTTGTAGTCAGTGCAGTCACATTGTTTTGTTTCATGTAGTATGCCATGTTGGACAGCTTCAACTACTTGAGAGTGAACTGTATGCTGCAGCTGATTTAGTCTTTCTCTTAAGTCAGCTGGGTTGACCATAGAGTGTGTGCCATGTTCCATGGCTGTCTCAATTTCTGACATTAACACTTCTGGGGCATTTAAGGGCAGAGGGTCACCTAGAACACCTTGTCCTTCTGGATCAAGGTTGTCTTGTGAACTAACTGGAGTGTCTTCCTGAAGCTGCTTCTCTGCCTTCTCAAGCTGTTCTTTCTCAGCTTCTAGTCTTTGTATATATGTCTGTGAGTATTCAGTTTGGAAAGTCTCATAAGTGAGATTGAACTGTTCTTCAAATGTGTCACAGTCACCTTTTAATTCAGACTCACTCCTCCAGGGTCTAAATAGGAATAGGAGAGCAAAGTAGTAATGTTCTGTGCTCTCTGATGTACCTAGATGCAGTTTGCAGTGATCTGAGCCATGGCTTGTGTCTCTTCATGAGACAGCCATCACTCCATTGACCTTGTAAATCTGGCGTGTTGAGTCAGGTGCTACACCTGTCTTGTAGTCATACCACTTAGCCACCTGAAGAGACACATATCATTCATGTCATTGTGTCTACGTGGGTAGTATGTGTCTATCAGGTTATTCTTCAAGATATGTTTTGAAGAAGGTGTATTGAGAGCTCCTCAATTTCGGCATGAGGAATCAGTACACGTTTCCGTTTCTCTTTGTAGTTTACACTGAGAAACGTACAGCATCAGACTTCCGTACAGATGTGTACCCATTAACAGGTCACTGGCTTCATAAGCTCCACATTCTCTGTGTGAAAGAGTCTTCAAACCCAATGACCACAGCTGAGATGTCAGGCTTTTGCTTGAACTGGCAATATCTTCCCAAAGATCTTGCAAGCTAGTCTGTTCATGTTTGGTTATATGCAGTGGCGTGCCAACCAGGGCCAGTGAGTTATCAGCCACAAACTGAACATCTATGTTTGCTTGCCACATTAGGAGAAGAGTTGGGTTGTAGTCATTGATGTACACCTCTTTTTCATCTCTGGGTAACTCGTATACCCTCTTGGTTGATTTTGCCTTCAAGTGGTGTCGCATTGCTGAGAAAAGGTCATTCATGGCACCATCCTGACAAACTCGTCTAGGAAATCCAAAGCGACATCATGTGTACCAATTAGATTTGTTCTTTACTACTCGCTGGCAATATTTTGTGCAAATATGTCGCTGGAACTTTTGTACCAACTTCCATAGTGTAGGACTGTCATACTTGTCTGGAATGTGACAAGTGATATATTTTTTGATGAATGATAGCACTTCTGCTGCTTCATGTTCACCAATGCGTGGAGCATCCTTGATCCACAATAACATATGGATATGAGGGGCACCTCGTGCTTGATATTCTGTCCTCCAAAAGTAATGTTCCACAATACCTAGGGAGGATTGTCCTTTGACAAGATGAAAGTCAGAATGTCATGGAACCGCTTGTGAAAATGTCTTGTGACAGACACAGGATCAAGTGAACACATTTCTCTGACAGTCATTGATGAAATGCGTCAACATCAGAATTTGCCCACTTCAACAGTTCAATGAGCTCGTCCCAGGCATATTCAGCACAACTAAGTGTGACAAACCATGTGGCTGCACCATACTCTCGCAGCATTGTCATCACTTCAGAGTGTCTGCGATACCAATATTCTTTGGTGCCACGAAGACTTGAAAGTATGGAAGACAGATTCACTTGCACATTTCATCTTTCTGCTTTAATTTCTCTAGAAATTGAGCAGCTGTTATTCCATCTAGTGGACTTGTTAGATGAATGGTATGTGCTATAGAAGCAGACAGAATGCTAAGTTCACTCTCCCAGAGGAGATGGAACAGGTACTGTATGTTACATCTGAATTTGCCATCTTTGCTGAGGACACGGCTAGTGCGGTACTCAGCACCCTGTACCGTACTTCTCTTTCATCTAGGCATCCACCTGACCCTTTTGGAAATAGGTCTGGGAAACAGCGTGCTTCTAGTGTTGCCTCCCAAATGCTGACAGGCTCACCTTCCACCTGCTTCATTTGATAGAGATCAATGTTGTCTCCTAATGGATCTCTGCCATGTAGTGGGTGAATTGTGTACTGTTCATACATTGTCACTTGTCTGTGCACTGACCTTCTCAATGATTGGCTTACTTTTTTCTAATAGATCATGTTGCACAGAGAGACTGGCCATCTGATCTATGTCAAGGTCTGTATAAAAGGGATTGTTACTCTTTAAATAAGTAAGAGCAAGCTTTACCTTTTGCACATTGACAACATCTTGCCAGATGACCTTGGCCTTTGTAGGCACACCATTTACAAGAATCACCAAGCTATTTTCAGTTGAGATTGCTTGAACATTTTCCTGTAGAGGAAGTGGTAGATACATCACAGAACCCTTTAGAGATCTAACAAGCTCTTTCTGTGGAATGTTCCGTGTCTTTGTGTTCAGACGTAGAATCGTTTGGAATGGTTTCATTGTCTGAATTAGAATGCATTCAAACATATTCAATGTTGAAATCTCACTTGGTGTAACATCTGTTTCCATGTTATTCAGCATTGACCTTGCTGGCAAAGTGTTAGACTTCAGTTTGGAAAAACAGTGTTTGCATAGCACAATGGTGTCTTGTAACTGAAAGTCAGATTTCAGCAGCAAGAATGCTGAGAGACAGAACCACTTGTATGGTGACAAGGTTTCTAGGTTGACTGTGACTGTTTGTTTTGTGTAGCAAGCGGTTGCATGACACACATACAGAATCAAACTCTGAGACTTTGCAACCTCAAACTAGCAATTTCTTTGCCATACTGTCTCAGAATGTCAGTTTCTAACACTGAAACAGATTTTTCTGCAAGATGTTACACTGAAAATTGTTGTTTGGTACAGAAGTAATGTGTTGCAGTTTTTAGGAATGTGATGGCACCCTGCATGTCACCTGATTGCAATAAGTCATTTAAACAAGTGTACTGATGTACAGCTCGCTGTACTTCATATACTCTGTAGACAAAGTTTGCATGCCTGTTTGATGCACTGCAAGCATCCGCATGTTGTGAAAAATACTATCACAAACACCACTATCGAGACATGCAAGTGGTGACCCATGAGTCCAGTATGTGGTGTTTCACAATGGTCAATTTTTATAAACAGTTTATGTCTGTCTTTGTGATCTGTTATTACAAATAGGTTTACAAACTGTTCTACTTTTCAAATGATGATTGCCTACGGTTGCAGGTATCATCACATGACCATGCCAGACAGTGCCGTTTATTGAAGACTGTGGTTGGATCACAGTCATCATCAGTATCCAATTGATTGTCATCAGAGATACTGAGGACATTTACTAGTTTGCCGTACTCATCAATAGTGAACTTGTGTTCTTTTGTTAGGGAATGATAAGACTCTTCCCAAAAATATGCCTCTGAGTGCTGTGTGTGCATCCACTGTCCTGTGAAAACATGACAGAAGTTGTCAACAGTCAAACAAGGATACTGTTGAAGCCTTTTTTTATGGCATATACAACTTTCCTGAATTGTTCAAGCACATGACATCTTACGCCACAATCACTGTAGTACAAACAGTGCTCTGTTGACAAAGTTTGCTACTTTCAGATGTAACTTCATCAAGACAGGTGACTCTTACTCTTTTTGGGCTGTGTCTCAACACAGCAGCGATAAGTCTTTCGATCTTAGCTTTACTTGCTAGTGATCGGAAATACTTTCTCTTTCTGAATTGTAAATCACAATTGTGAGTTTACGGTGTTGTTTTGAGTTTCTTGATGGTTACACTCAAAATAGTTGTGTTTTGTCTCGAGATCTACACAACATTTGTGATGGTATACCTTTTTTCTTTTCTGTTAAAGAATTTTGTTTGGTTGTGCAGTGACTTGATGTAGGGGTCACTGTTGCAGTAAAGGTCTGTCCATGTTCATTTTGTGGTGTGACTTTACTGTTTTGTTTGTTGCCCTTATACAACAGTGTAGTACTATTATACTCTTCTCGTTTGAAACACATCTCGTCTGTATTTAGTTGGCATGTTTTGCTATTATGGTTCACAGTGCAGTAAGCAATCTTGAAGTATCAGGCACCTGTATGAGACAGAGAAAAAAGTGTTAGAATATGCCTCTGTACATTTCTTATACAGTGTGCATTGCATAATTGTAAGTTAACTATGTTTACAAAATTGGTTCAAAATTACTTAAGATTACTGTTTATGAATGTGCATAGTGCAGTTGTTACACACACTCATAAGATTGTGCATTATCAATATTTCAGTTCAGCTTTTCAACATTGTCTTTTACCACACTGTTCATAGGCAGTACAGCTGTCATTTTCACATGTTGGGCCAAACATGTTTCCGCCCATATAGCGCACAATGGCGCAGTCGATGTGCGAAAGTCACTATATACGGGACACATTAAAGAAAATCACAGTCAAACTGTTCATGAGCAGAATTATTAAAAATACTCTATTGAAAATTTGAGTAAAATTCCTAAAATGACTGTTTAAGAGCCTGCATTGCAGCCTTGCGCTCCTTAAGTTTGCAGATTTTCAATATTTTCTCTTCATATTTTCAACATTGTCATTTTACCACACCTCCTTATGAGCAGTACAGGTGTCATTTTTCACATCTTGTGCAAAATGTGTTTCCACTCATGTAGCGCACAATGGCGCAGTTGGTGTGTGAAATCAATGTTTGGGACACATAAAGAAAATCGCAGTGACACTGTGCATCAGCAGAGGTCTTAAAATGGCTATGTTGAAAATGTGGTGGAAAAATTCCTACAAATGACTGTTTAACAACGCTGTGTATGCAGTTTAGTACGTTACACCATCGTAATTTTGAAAATGTTCCCAGATTT
Source organism: Neoceratodus forsteri (assembly GCA_016271365.2). NCBI lineage: Eukaryota > Metazoa > Chordata > Ceratodontiformes > Ceratodontidae > Neoceratodus > Neoceratodus forsteri. The sequence goes on along the minus strand of CM028133.1, from coordinate 740,152,950 downwards.
GCAGTACACTGTGTTTGAAATACCTACACAGGATATACATGTGTTTATTATTGAAAATTTGGTATTTTTGCCATAAAGGGTGAAATTGTAGCAATAATAGACATGATTTGGGAAATTACTGTCGGGCCGCGAAAGTGCTCATAAATTATGCTAAGTGCATTCAACAGTGTAACAAATTGTACTATCGTGCATTCGAGCAATGTCGCAAAAAATACTGTCGCAGTGCAAAGTGTTGCAAAATTACTTTCGTGCGCAGCCGACAGTGTGCATAAATTGTACTATCGTGCATTCGACAGGGTTGCAAAAGGATACTATACGCAGTCACGAAAGTGTCATAAAATACTTCGTGCATTTGACAGTGCATGCAAATTTGAACTTGGGGTGCAAAATACATTCATTATCAAATCAGATTTGAGTGTATTTGACTGACAGATGGTCCTACTAATGTAATACAAGATTGGTCAGGCCATGTCAGACAACCAATCAGAAACGGACAACACTGAAGAAGAAGTCAAAGCAGCCATCTTAGTTCTAACTGAGACAGAGCAGATTGCATAACTGTAAAGTACAGTATATTTTATAAATCATTTTTATAATATGATAAAATGTTACCAGCATGTAAATACTATTAATCAAAATGTTTTTCAATGCTGAATTTGATTATGTAACATTGTTATTATCTAACATGCTGTATTATTTAGAAAAAACAGTTTAAAGTCAGATAGCATTTTAGTACTAACTTGTACAGATACAGCTGCAAATAAAGGGAGATAGGAAGCTGCACGTGGACCCATAACAGAAGATGTAACCAATCAGACATGTTTCTGCTGTTGTAATTGTTTAAAACTGCCTATGAAAAGGATGCATTTTTGCCACTTCTCAATGTTTACAGATTTTAGCTGGAACAGAAGTCTAGTAATAGTGACTGCATCACTTAGATTGGTTAATGAAGCCACAGCTGCAGGGAATGTTTATTTTTGATTTGTGTGTTATGTCTCAGCCCACTGAAGCTGGCTTGAAATAAGGAGGGAAAATATCAGTTTTATTTTCAGTACTGCCTGGTCACTGCAGGGTGAACACTGACTTTCTTTGTAGCTCTCTGTACAGTTCTGAGTGTTAAAACTTAGAATGGCAGAAAATAGCAAAAGGACTTTGTGGATAGTTGGAAGCAGTTACGTAAGATGAGCAGCTGAGTTTGCAGTTCATAGTAATTTTGGTAGGGACCTGCAGCTCCCCGATTGCTATGTAAGATGGTTTGGTCGTGGTGGCATGAGATGGGAACATCTTATGCCAACCATGCACAGACTTTTGAGAACTCACTCTCCTCCTGACATACTGCTAATACATCTTGGAGGCAATGATTTGGGCTCAAAACACTGGGTAGATTTAGTTACAGAGGCAAAATTGGACCTTGCTTCTATCATATCTATGTTGCCTGCCTGTATTATCATTTTTTCTGATATTACAAAGTGTAAGGTCTGGCAAGCAGAACATCATATGTATTTGATTGACAGAGCTTGCAGAAAAGTAAACATACAAATATCTGCTTTTCTATGCATGCATGGAATGTACACCATACGTCACCCCGAAATTAAGTATTGTTAGGATTGGCTATACCTACCTGATGGTGTGCACTTTTCGCATGCTGGCAATTGCCATTTCCTAGCAGACCTTTGAGATGCAATCCTCAAAGTCCTCTAAGAATGTCAGACTGCTTGAACAAATAACTAAGTGCAAACAAAGGTTCTTTTCAGAACCAAGAAATGTTGGTCAAAAATTAGAATAGGTGTAAACATCACTCAACAGATGTAAAAGATGAGTTGGGATTATTCAGACCATTCCAGGGTGTGGAAGAACAGTGGGAAATTTGCAGCAGGAGTGCAACAGACTGTAGTCAAGACAATCCCCTGTCAGCTCCACTGTCTCTCCCCCCACGGTGGTCATGAATTCTTGTACTGTCATGCTGTTAATTGGCCCCAAAGGTGGGTTTTGCAGTTACTGCCCGAAATCACTTTTATGCACTGATTAACAAAACGACACTGCCAGTGTTCATAAGGTGTGCTCTCTAAAAGCATATGTTGAAAATGTAGGGCTGGATATTCAAACTGCAACATTCTGTGCTGCAAGCACTTGTGCTGCTCAAAAAGTTCTGCTGGGGTGTGGCCGGGTGATATTCAAAGGAGTTATGCTATGAGCAAGTCCTTTGAATATCCCCCCACCACTGCCACTGTGCATGGTGCACTGGAACTTGTGCTATTACAAGTGGTCAGAGTGGATTATTCAAGATGCGGTGGCACAAGTTCCATTGCGGCATGTGCAAATTTTCAATATTCAAAAGGTGATATGGAAATGGGCCCATCATTCATGCAAGGTGCAGGGGGGGGCCATTTGCATCTATTTATGGAACCATTTGCATGCCATTACCATGCAGGTGCACCGATCACGAATGACTTGCACCTGGCACCCTGACAGGCAGCAGTCGTCAGGGACCAACACATGCTGCAGCCCCATCATGGGGAAAACAGTGGTAACCCCCCCCGATTGGCCCGATCATGGGCAAAACAGTAGTAATCTCCCTCCCCAACTTGTCTGATCGTGGACAAAACTGTAGTAATCCCCCCCGACTGGTCCAATCGCGGACAAAATATAGTCACCCCCCCATGACTGGCCTGATTCTGGGCAAAACTGCTGTAATGCCCCCCTCACTAGGCCAATTGCAGGCAAAACAGTAGTAATCTGCATCCCCCAGTAGCCCGATTGCGGTCAGAAAACAGTTCAACCTCCACCCAAGACCAATATTCTTGGTGGTCTGCTGAACCGCAAAGCACGATCACTGGCATTACAGTCAACCCCCCCCAGGTCCAAGTACCCTGGTGATCTAGTGGCCCCCACCCCACCTACCCATGGAGCACGACCAGTCCACTCCCCAGCCCCCATCAGACAACGTGCAGCAGCACCCCACCTGTCTGCTGTCCTATCGCCCGCTGACTGACTGCTCAGTAGGGCTACGCGTCCATTGGTTCCAGAGCAGAGCCAATAGGCATGCAGCCCATACCGTACAAGGCGGTGCAGATATGTGAATGAATTTATTCACATGTCTGCACTACCTCAATGGCTTCTGAAACCATTGGTTGCTCTGAACCAATAAGCGTCCAGCCTGAGCGGTCAGTCAGCGGTGAGCAGACAGGTGAATACCACCCGCTGGCTGATGGTGGGAAGGGGGTGGTGGGGTCCACTAGGTGGGTGAGGTGTTAACCACTAGATCTGAAGTACTGAACCTGAGAAACTGACTCAATGCCCGTGATCGAGGCTTCATGGTCAGCGTGCCACCAGGATATTGGTCTTGAGAGGAAACTGAACTCTGTTCTGCCTGCGGTCTGACTAGTGGGGGTGGAGGACTACTGTTTTGCCTGTGATCGAGATAGTGGGGAGGTGGGGATTACTATTGTTTTGCCCATGATTGAGCTAGTGGGGGTTGGGGCTTACTACTGTTTTGAGTGTGATTGGCCCAGTCGGGGGGGTATTACTATTATGCCCATGATTGGGCTGCATCGTGGGCACAGGGAATAAGTGGATGGCCACCCACAGGTGGCAGCTGCTGTGTTGTGCTCTGCAATGCTGCAGCTCAGCTCTGGGTGACCCTCGACTTACTCCTTTTTTTTGGGTTGCTCAAAGTTGTGCAGGAGGAGGTTGGGGTTGCACCTGCACAACTATGCAGAGCCTCGGTGAATATCGGGCTGTGCAGTTTATGCATGGTTCCTCCCCTGGTGCAGTTGTTGTGTGACATCACTGTACGGGACACATGAAGAAAATCACAGTGACAATGTGCATGAGCAGTGGTCTGAAAATGGCTATGTTGAAAAACTGGTGACAAAATGCCTAAAAATGGCTGTTTCATGAGTGTATGTTGTTCAGTTATTATGGAGGATTGTAACTTTGGAAAATTTTTATATTTGCACTATACTGACTTTGTACTTAACAGAATGCTTAAATGTTATTTTGAGACTATTTTTTCTGTATGCATGTAAAGATTTGTGATAATGATGACAAAAGCAATAAGATACAGCTGTAAAGATTTAAGTAGTTTAACTTAATAGAACAGAAAGTCAAATATTTCAGAGAACATGGCAATAAGTACTATGATTTGTGTGTTTTTTTTTCAGAGTCATGAGAATCTGGAGCGTCAGAGAGGTGTGTGTGCTGCTTGAGGCAGTACAGGCATGCGATAGTGCAAGCATCCTCATGCGTAGCACTAACTTAAGTTGGACAATATGTGGGCGCATACACAATTATTTGTATGCAGTTTTAAAAGTGCGAAACAAGACACCACTCCAATGTAAGAAGAAGTGGAAGCTGTTGCGGCAGCGATTCTACCAACTCAAGCAGAGGGAGCAGATACCAGATCAGGACACGTGCTGGTACTACCTCGACTATGAGCTGTGGGAGGCGGCTGGAAAGTCACAAGTTGGCGCGCGTGCTACTCAACGTAAGTAAAGTATCAATATTTTCAGGATAATAGTAGTTGGGTTGTGTTGTGGTGTATGACACATTCTGCAACCAGTATAGACAGAATGTAGCTGTGTTTATGTTAGGCTGTGTTTTGCTGGTTTGCTCACACACCAACTGTAATGTTCGATCACTGCATACACTTACTTAAATGATTTTCTTGGTGTCTTAGTGATGTGTACACCCACCCAAGGCATGATTGCAAACTCTGAGTAGTCGCACAATGACAGAACATTTGCTGTTGTAGTGGTGCCTGTCCTGCTCAGATCTGTGCTGGTGATCTTCCTGTTAGAACATGCAGAAGAGGTCCAGAGGAGGCAACCAAAATGATTTGGGGCTTGGGGACAGGACCTATGAGGAGAGGCTCGAAGAACTAAATATGTACACATTGGAAGAGAGAAGGGACAGGGGGACATGATAGAGGTCTTCAGGTACATGAAGAGGAGTAAGCAGGGGAGGAACAGTCAGGGTGCTTGAAGGAAGGAGGAAGGAGAGGGGCCACTAGGGGCATGGGTGGAAGCTGGAGGGAAGATTCAGGGAGAAAGGAGGAGGTGCTACTTCACTGAGAGGGTGGTGGAGCCATGGAATACACTACCTTGGGGGCTGGTGGAGCAGAGACAGTGGAGGGGTTCAAGAGGAGTGGGACAGGTACAGGGAAGGGTTCTGGAAGCAAAATCCAATGCAGCAAGAATATCCGGAACTGGGAAGGAGAAGCCAGAGAAGAGCGGAGGACAGCAAGGTCAGCACCCAGGGTGGGGCTGACCAAACGAACAGAACATGAAAGACCGTTAGGCCTATTCTGCTGGCATTTTAGTATGTTAGTAACATTGATAGATCGGTGGCAAACAGATCAGGACTCTTCTGAACACTACAGCTGTCTGATGAATGTGGTATGCATTACTGCTACTGCAGTCGCTTTGCCAGTTCTGATGGTGAGAGGAGAACTGGCTTGCTTGTCAGACCTGTTCTTACTGTGTGTATTGGAAGATGGACACTGCACTTCAGGTTTTGGGGTACTGAAACACTAGATTTTGCCGTGATATTTGAGTGCTTTGAGTAATGTTTTGTGGTTTGGGGGCTGAGGGAGTACTATTTCACCAGTTAAAATTACTTTCTGATGCTGATGTGTTTGAAATTGCAGCGGTGGGGTTGAGTGTTCTACTGGAACAGCAGGTATATTTTGATGTTAGCATGACAATGTAGGATTATGATCATGCTTACTGGATGGGAGGGTACCAGTACAAGTAGAGGGTGTTCATTCATTTATGTGCCTACATGGGTTAGAAATCATGATTGGTGGTGGGACACAAGAACAAAACTGGCTGAATCCTTAAAAAAATGTGGGTCTGAGGCTCAGGGATTGCACTTGGTGAGTGGGGAGTAGAGGCACTATACTGGTACAAAAAAGAAGAATGTTAAATGGTACAGGTGACAAACATAGTGTCATCATGTGTGCTGATTGCTAGGTTAACTGTTACTGTTTTGTGATGTGCTATCAAGGTTAACTGACACTGCAGGAACCACTTGTGTAATGTAACAATGCTTATCAGCTGTATATCATGTATTAGTGTATATATCCCTAACTATTGTTTTATGGATGTGTATACTGAATATAGAGTAGTATTATGTTAAACAGCAATGGTTATTATATTTATTACACTGCTGAACTGATGACAATTTGAATAATGTGAATAATTTGTTTGCTTGTAATAGTTATGATAACACGTGACATTTACATGTCTGTATGATGACTAGAAATACTCGATAAAGGAACATGTTAAGTAGTAGAAATATGTCAATTATTTATATTTAAGTGTTCCTACATAACTGATGATTCAAATAATACAGTAACTAAATACCCTTTTTTATGTTAATTTAACAGATCGTCAGAAGCGCTCCCCACCTGTTGCCGAGGTAGTACCAGAATGGGCTGAAGCTGTGGAGGCTGTGGAGTCTGACTCCGAAAGTGTGATTTTTGTGGAGTCAGATGGTAAGAATGCACCTGTTTTCATAATGTTTAATATCACCTATGAGTACTTCTTGGATATTGTATAAGTAAGCCTTTTTTATAAGTGAGGAACAGAGAGTAACAAGTATTTTCTGTGGCTATAATTAAGCAATAATGTGAACAGTGTGTGTGTTGTGGTGGGATTATGTCATGCCTCAAGTGCTTGGCCAAGAACGCGGGCCGAGGCTCCAACACCTGATGTGTGATGCTATCAAAACAACACACACCCTGGAAACCATATTGCTATTATCAAGGTTTCATTGGTATTCAGAATAAAAATATCATTGTAAAGATGTTTTGTGTAAGACAACATCTGTTTTGTGAAAAGAAGATTCAACAATGAAGCTGATCATCTAGTACAGCATCAAGCAAAACTAATGTACAGCTTTACAGTGAGGTTCAGATTAGACCCGTGATGTTGTACAGATTAAGATCATAGGAACATTCAACACTGAACAATTACAGACCAGGCAATGTATGATGAATAATGTCAAACTGACAAAAGAATGCTGCAGCAGAAACAATGGTATTTTGACATTGAATAGGTCATGGGAAAGAATATTATAGTGCTTGTGATTACTTCATTTGCATTACTACTGTAACACACAGTAAAGTTTAAACACAAACAAAAAACAATGACTGCTCAAACTGAGGTAAGCTGCTATATTACACAGTGCTAGAGATGACGTGGTCCCTCTGAATAAATCTGATTTATGGTACTATTCTGTGTTGCCATGATACCTCCCTCCCCCCGCACACACACACATATTAGGACAGTGTAATAGACTACAGTGTGAACAGTCACTGTTCATGTTGTGTATAGATTAGAGTAGAGCCAAAGTCAATGCTATCAGTTGTTGGCTGTGTACTATTTGCCAGGTGCTAAGCTGTTATCTGCTGGTGACTGAGTGGTGGGCAGGTTGTCAGGACACAGTGGTAGGGTTGCTAGGTGGGTATGACTATCAAGCAGTGTAGTGGCTGATTGTATTTGCTGTAATTTCCTAAATGCAGCCACTGTCCCAAGACCATTTCATTTTCAATTCTGTGTCACAATGACATTGTGATAAGATTCCAGTGAACTTCTATGTTTAAATATAGCATGGTAAGTTTGCATTTGGTCATGAGGGTGAGGTCAGCTGGATATCATGATTATAAATATAAAATACCATCAGTGAGTGATAGGTTTTGCTTCACTGCATCAGTATAGATATTTCAGAAAGTAACTGTGTGATTAGGTGAATAGTTGATAGTACTTGACTGACGGAAAATTTCTTATAGTAAGAGTCTGATCAGGTGATGTGGTTGCCTGCAGTGCTCTACAAAGGAACATTTTTTATGTTGAGAGGATGTAATTTGGTTATGGGGTACATTGAAGTTAAAGTTCATGGCAATCACTATAAAGTGCTCACTGTGGCAGGGTAAACAGTAGCAGCACTGCAGCCATACAGGTGATCACACACAGTTAACTGTTAATTGCCTTGCTTGTATACTAAGTGGTCCACATTAACACAGCAATGTTAACATTTGTAGTTCACATGTAGTATGTTGATATGTGGGTGTCCGTTGCTGAATATTATAGTTTGTGTGTATAGTAATACACCACTGGTGCTGTGTAGTTGATATACTATTGTCTGTTGACTTACAGTGCCACAGTTCCACTGTGCAATGCATGATGGAGCTGGTGAAAGTGCAAATTTAGTTGTAGTGAACAGGTTACAGCACTGCAGCATTTTTGCTGTGTTGAACTTTGTGAAACACCCAGTACTATTACAACAAAGTTGCACCACTTTGTGTTGCAGTGCTAATATTGCAGCCTTTCTGTGTTTGCAGTTTTCAGAGTACTATGTTTATAATGCTGTACTTTAGCTATTTAGAATTTAAACATATACTTGGATGATACTAGTGCAGTTTGTGATCTTTATGTAATACAGTAAGAGTTTTGTTAAATATCGAAATATTTCAATTATCATCATTACATACAATTTTGATATTTTTTTATAGTGCCTACGGGAGGTGTGGTGACACCACTGGTGCAGGTGAAGGAGGAGGAGAGTGGTACTGTAGAGCATAAGTATGAAATAAGAAGTATATACTTGGAATGTATTGATTAGTACATTGAAATTAACAGTTATGTCCTATTAGATTATGCCCATAAAAATGAAGTGTGACTCTTCTGATCTAATTGTCTGTCTGTACAGCTCTGCGATTGTTAAAACTGCAATCAGAACATCAGAAGATGTGGTAAACAGATGTATCTGTAAAACACTTGTTACCATTGAAATTCTGAAATAAAACTACTATCTTGAACAACGCTAAGCTGGTGTCTGCTAAAGCTCAGTAACAAAATACAAACACCCTTTACTTTCGTAATTGTACTGCTAGACAAACTAAGATGACAGCCAGCCTTTTGACAGATAAGTGTGTATGAATCAGTCTGACACCCATCTTGGTTCACATGGGAGAACATCTCCGTCATTTGCATATACAACCAGTTCAGTATAGAAAAGACAGTGTTTGTTAAAAGGAAAGCTAATGGGTACTTCATTCGCATTAACAGACAGAACCTTGAAAGAGCAGAGTGCCGAAAAACTATCACCAGACAATAATGTCTGAAACGTGCTGTCCAATCCTGCGTTTGGCATGTCAATTGGCTGCTTGCTAACAAAGTGTCCCTTGAAAATATGGTGAAACTGATAATAATGATACAAATCTACACAAGCTCAGTAGCAGGGCAGTGTAGCAATTAGGAAATATTTTTTGCAGTGCAACAAGTACCACAGTAACATTGCATAAACTTACTGCTTTTTTAATTTACTTAGTTCTTTCTATCTTACCCAAAAACCAGGCTAGTGCATAATTCCACTGTGCCACTTGAGAATGTTGGTAGTGGTAGGATTCTCCGTAGATGGTGTGTTTACGGCATTTTCATGTGCCTTGTTGCGAAACAACACTACACTACATGGGCAAATGATGTCATCACCAATACTGTTTGGTGTGATATCGCTTAACTATATGGTTGTTGAATGTAGAATAATTACAACTGTTTAGAATACTGTTTCTGTAAATATCATTGTAGGGTAAGTGACGAGCATATGTTCTGTGATGAGTACCAGTAACTTGTAACTCCATGTTACAATTTTTCATTATTAAACTGTGAAAAAATGTATTGTCGATACTGAGTAAAAGAGTAACATTTTGAGAGATAGTCTGTACATAATTGTAAGTAGTAGTTGTAAAATTTACTGTTGCTTTATATTCACTATGTTATGACATGTAAATATTAAAAATCAATTAAGCAATAATGCACAACAGGGTGTGTTGTGTTGAGATAACGTGGCCTCGGTGATTAGGCACAAGGGTCCACAATGTCAAAATACCTGGTGATCAAGTGGAGCCCCACCCAAAGCATACATAAAGCGCCATCACCGTTGCCCCCTCAGCTGGCGGGCGGCAGCACCACCTGGCTGCCCGCCTGCTGCAACAGACTGACAGCTTCATAGGGCTGCACGCACACATTGGATTAGGGCAGCAACCAATGGGCATGCAGCAATACCATTCAAGGCAGTCGAGATGTGAATGAATGATTCATTCACATATCTGGACTGACTTATCTGTATAGTCTGTCGCCCATTGGCTGTTGTCCTGAACCAATGGGCATGCAGCCTACCAAGCTGCTAGTCGGTGGGTGGGAGGGCAGCAGGTGTGGGGGTTCTGCTGCCCACTGGCTGATGGGAGAGCAGGATGGTGGTGTCCGTGGGTGGGTGGGGTGAGGACACTACATCACCAGTGATATTGTAGATTAGGTGGGTTAATGTTATGCCCATGATCAGGCTTCATGGTACATTGGAACACCAGGCATATTGGTCTTTGGTGGGGGTTGAAGTTATGGTCACTATCAGGAAGGGGTAAATAATGTTATGCACATGATTGAGCTGCTTGGAGGGTTACTGATGTTGTGCATGTGATTGGGCTGGTTGGGGGGTAATAATCTTATGCACATCATTAGGCTGCTGTGGGGGTTACTAACATTATGCCCCCCATTGGGATGCTCAGGGGGGTTTACTAATCTTATGACCGTGATCAGGCTGCAGGGGGTGTCGCTCCCTGATGGCTGCTGCCTACCAGGGTGTAAGGTGCAAGTTGTCGGGGATCTGCGCAACCGCATGATAATGCCGTGCAAATGGGGCCATAATTACATGCAAATGGCCCCCGCTGTGCCTTACATAAATCGTGGCCTCATTTACATGTCACCTTTTCAATATCATAGGTTTGCACATGATGCAATGGAAATTGTGCCATTGCTACTAAATGGTCTACTCTGAGCACTTGTGATGCTGCAAGTTACACACTGCCATGAACAGTGGCTCTGGAGATGGGTGAATATTCAAAGAAAATACTCAATAGTGCAACTCCATACAATATCGTCCTTGCTACACACCTGCACAACTTATTTTACTAGTGCAAGGGCTTGCACCACAGAATGTGCAGTTTGAATATCTGTCCCAGTATTTTAATATCAGTAGAAGATCGTTATTCAGTCTTGGTAGTAAAGTTACAGTTCAACACTGTTTTAACTTGTTCCTATGTAAGACAAATCATTGTTATTAACATTTATTAATGTGTACTACCTGATGTAACACTGTCAGGGTGCTGCAGAAATGTTCAAATAAAAATACTTGACAAAACAGTACATCTATATTATGGTAGTTGCACAGACTTTAAGACTGTAAATGACATTAGTTTGATCAATATCTTACTGTGCTATAGATAGTTAGCAACAATTGTATGAATCAAAACTGTGATGCATAAGGTTATGTATAATATAAATATATTACATTGACAATTGTTAATATTTACAGAACTAATTGAGTAATGATGCATCATATGTGACTCATATAATATATTGAGTAAGAACAGTAAGTTTTAAGAATGACTAAAATCTATATCCCTAGTAGCAGTGATCTATCTCTGCTTATGATATATGAAAGGAAAAGATAATATAATCATTAGATACAACAGAAGAGCAAAATGGTATATTTATTACTATATATGAATTGCTATTTTATTTGTATCTTTACAGAAGAACATCGCAGGAGACATGCACTTTACACTGCTGCTGTGTCCGGAGCTCGAGCAGAAAATAGATTCTATTAAAGAAGAAACTGCTGCGCCATGGAGGGGCAAGAGAAATTGTTGTCCCCTTCGCAGCACAGCAGGCAATGATCAAATTGCTGCTTGAGCTCAGGGATACAGTAGCAGGTGTCAGTGTCCAGTACCACTGCCTCACCTGCACCAGCAACACTGAAGGACAGACACAATAACCAGCCTCCACAGCTTCATGTGTGTCTCCCCCCTCTGCTTTGCCGCAACAGCTTCCACTTTGGTGTGCCTCCACATATTGTCCAACTTCTGGACTGTGCTGCCTCGAGCAGCGCCACACCTCTCTTGATCATGGAGAGTCTGTTGTTTGTATATAGTTTAATAGTTGTATTAATAGTAATCATGTTTATTTGAAATGTTTAGAAAATAATTTCATCAACATATTTATTTTTCTAATTATTTTTGTAAAAGTATAATTTATCATTTCTTATTTTTATTTAAGAATGATAATTTATTTTGGTATGAAACAGAAATTTTATTTTTTGTATAACATGTGATTTTTTATATATTTATATATTGAAAGATAAAAAATAGAATATTTTCTTTAACAAAACGTTTCTTGTGTTTCATTTAACATTTGTCCATAGCATCTATGAAAAACATGATTCATTAGAAAGTCTTTCCTATACTGATTCTATTACAAGGGTGTAACTTTTGATATTCTGTTAAACAGTGCACGATTTGTTACAGCCTTATGCTAATCTCTTATTTACCATATTAGTACAGTTTAGCAATATGGTGTTCAATATTTTCTAGTGTTTGATAACATATATATATAGTATTCATACATTAAATAGTGTGGTTCTTTAACAGCATCCCAAAGGTGTGTACTTGCACTACAAATGCATAATGTTAATGATTAGCTGGTACTGTGGGGTATGTAAACTATTTCTATATTACCACTGTACTCATACACCAGATTATGTGGTGGGAGTCTGATAGCAGAAGGTTAGGCAGTAGCAGCACTGTAGTCATGCAGGTGATCATGCAGTGATACTGTACATCTTGAAGGACCTGTCCCTCTACCACCACATGTATATGCCAAATCAGATACTGTCACTATATGGCTTGTAGGACATACACTGACAGAACAGTATAGATATAACAAATGATTTTATGAGACCGTAGGAGCAAAAGGGTCCATGGTACCACATCTGCATTCATACTGTGAATGATTTGTTGCCATTGTGTGACTGCAGTGCCATGTCTGTATTTACTACTTATACTTACCATTCTCAAAAAGAAGGGAAATTCATAGCAAAAAACTCCATTTAATGCATCAGTTAAGGTTGTAGACAGCGACAAAGTGAGGAAATTCAGTGTCAGGTTTGAAAGCCCTCCAATTCACCCCCAGCACCACACACACACACACACAGACACACACACACACACATATACAAGTAAGGGGTAGGACCAAGGCAACACGACCAATGACAGACAACCAGCAGCAGGTGACAGAAATAAGAAAAAAATGTCTAAATGTACTACAAGACACCCCCACCCACCTGACCAGGTACTGCACGCTCAGTGGAGATCAACAGCAAAACTGAGGACATGTACACCAAATGTAGACATCCTTGATTGCAGCTGCACACAATGTACCACACTTAGTAGTTGCATGGCCTTACCTACCGATGCCCCACACCACAGCACAACTGTTACTGTGCCATTAGTCAATATAAATGCTAAAGGTGCATGATCACAGCTGTACAAAAGTTTTAACACTAGTGAGTGTACATTAATTAAGAGAACTACATAAATTAACTACAAGACACAGCCATGGTCAAGATAAAGTATTGTTGCATTTAGTATCTGATTTACATAGTAGTACATTTACTGCACTGTTTACTCAAGATAGAAAGGCTGATGTAAACATATGGAAAAGCATTGCCTGTTCAATGCTGTGAAATTTGTACTCAGCATCAGATGCATTCTTACTGATGAAGGTGTACTCTCATGTGCATACATATACCTTCAGTGTGTTTGAATACTAAAGATGCAGTAAGTATTCTTTTGAAGAAACAGTGTAATTGCATGGATCAGGCCAAACAACTTCTAAATATCATAGCACTACTTAGCCAACAATGGCGTAGCTGTATCGGAGATGTGTATAGGGTAGATTTTCCTGTAGGCACTTACTGAGTATGTTGTAACTGATAAAGACAATGTCATTGCATCTGCGATGACTATCTTATTGAAATAGTTATACATTTACTATTGCTGCAATGAGTGATCTATGCCACTTATGGACACAGCCTAATTTTTGTAACAGTTGTTTCATACTCAGGCTGTATGCCTAGTGTTTGGGTTTGCCACACTTCTGTCACTGGTGCTATCAAAGTGATAACTATATTAATTGCGCTACAACAGGAATCAAGTAGGTATAGTGTCAATATAAATAGAATGTCTTTTAGTATAGATTTAACTCACAATGGGATAAGTGCACTAGGACAGCAGGGGTTATTCTCTATCACTGAGTCTGTCAGTTATAATCACACTAAGGTTTCGATGATCTTCATGAGTTAATATTCGCAGCCATTCTCCAGTAACTAGACAGTGGATGGTATAACTGGGTGGGACACTATGTTGCAAAACTCCTGCAGTGCCTAGCAGAGGGAGAGTATCTGTACATGAAGGAAATTAAGCAATAAGGCATGACCAACGGTTATGTTAAATGGTCTCTTAATCACCCTGTAGGGGTTTAATGTTGAATGAGGTGTAGCCGAGTGCCACATGTCCCTAGACAGTGATAAACTGACCATTAACATAATACCTGGGAGTGGCTTATTGCTATCATAATAAAACTGTTTTTTAAACAACATTAAACCATGTTCATCATATGGTTAGGCTCTACATGTATGTTAACAAAAACTAAACATAAGGCTGTTAGAATGTTTACAGCCAATCAGAAAGCTGCATTTCTCAAATCCTTGTTATAATCAGAGAGATTATACCTGTACAACTGCTTGGTTTTGCTCAACTCTATTGCTCAGCTGGTCCACCACATGTGCTGTGGTGTGGGGCGATGGTAGGTAAGGCCATGCAACTACTAAATATGGTACGTTGTGTGCAGCTGCAATCAGGGATGTGTCGTTTGGTGTACATGTCCTCAGTTTTGCTGTTGATCTCCACTGAGCATGCAGTACCTGGTCAGGTGCGTGGGGATGTCTTGTAGTACATTTAGACAATTTTTCTTATTCCTGTCACCTGCTGCTGGTTGTCTGTCATTGGTCGTGTTGCCTTGGTCCTCCCCGTACTTGCATGTGTGTGTCTCTGTGTGTGTGTGGTGCTTAGGGGAAGTGGTCCAGTTGGGGTTTCAGCCCCTAACTTGCAGGAATTTCCCTCACCCCAATAGCTGTCGAACAACCCTAACTGATGCATTAAACTGAGTTTTTTGCTCTGAATATAATATATATTAGATACATCTACCATTTGCTAACACAGCACTTTCCTAATAATACTGTACCTTAATAACTTAATAACTGTTACTGTAGTAACACCATCATATCACATTCATAGTTCTAGCAAGGCAGCACAGGATACATAAAATTAAAAAGGGAAGGGAATGCTGCTTGCTTATTCTGTTAATCCATTGCTCATTTAACTAGCCACTGTGTAAAACACATTTTGCCACATGTGTGCTTGTCTCTTATAACTTATGACTTATGACATGCTTATAACTACAAGGTTCCCTTACTTGAACCTATTTACCCGTACCCAGAAGGAAGAGAACTTGAAAGCAGGATGTAGACAGAGAAAAGCGGGGGGGGGGGCTGGTTAGAGGTGGCCTGCCTCTAACCAAGAAAGCAAGGAATTGCCAAACTAGAAGGAAAAAGAGTGGTTGCAACCAGACAAAAAAAAAACAGACGGGTCCTTACTTCAGTGGCAGGGATGAACCCTGTCACACCAGTCACATGGATGCTATGGTTGGTATATCTGCAGCTCAGTTTAGCTTCTGTGTTTAGTTTTGTCACCAGGGAACCGAGGAAAGTCTTCCTCATTGCCTTTTATTATACCAGGATTGCTGGGTGTCTATGAAGAGCTGTGACTGACATTGGGGGTGGCAGTATAATGTAGGAGTGTCTGTGGGCAGTTTTTCAATGTATTTAAAAACAAGATTTTATGGAGCAGAATGGATTTGCTGCCTCTGAATACATAAATCCTAAGGTAGTGTCTCTGGAAGCCTCCATTGGATATTTATGGTTCTTTGTTTGTTCATTGTGGCTGAGAGCTATGTATTGCAACCCCTCTTTGTCTATCTTCATTATAAAGGACTTGGCAGTCAGCTCCCATTGGTCTTACTGGCTATGCCTGGCAGTGTAGATCTGGATGTCAAACCACACCTTGCATACAAGACCAGGCATGGTATTGGGAGATAAAACAGTTGCTTTCCTCAGTCTGTGCAGGTCAGAAGGGCTAATAGTGGGATGGTGTGCAGCAGAGTCTTTTTTGTTCTTAGTGGAGTTTTTTTTTTAATACTGAAGTGAGGATGTTATTACAATATTTAAATATGGGGTTGCTGATCAGACTTGTATTGTGGACTATAGGGGACTGTTGAGGTGGCTGTCAAGATGCCTGCAGAGCACAATATCAGAGATAGAGTACTGTGGCAGGATTCTCAAGGAACAGTAAAATTCCACAGCTGTGGGAAAAGGCTTGCAGCACTGCAGAAATGCAGTTGTGTGATATTTTTAAAGAAAATTCCGTAGCTGAAGGAATTCAGCAAAAGTCCTGCAGCTGCGGAATTCCATCATCTGCGGGAATTCTACAACTGCTGAGAATCCGCAGATGCAGATCCACAGCTGTGGAAATGGCTGAGGAGGCACAGCAATAATACAACAAGTAGCTGACACAGTAGACATTAACATTGCTGCCATAGTATGAGGCTGACAGCACCCACAAAGATACCAGCAACCAGTCCCTCAACTGGGACCACTGCAGCACCACAGATACCAGCAATACCATGGCACCACAGTGTCTGACTGTCACTGCTGGTCATCCCTCCCTGGGGCATTCCTTTTGCATGCAGGGGTAGCACTCGCTGCAGGATGGTCAGGCTCTACTGCCTGTGGGGCTCCGTCATGAGCTGCACTGAGTCTGGTGGTTGTTGCCTTTTACCATAGCATGACAATGTGTGGTTTTATGCGTAACATCAACCACTGCTATACTATCCGGGATGCTATTACCTGTGCCTCACCTCCACCTTAATTGATTCCAATTGTGGGGCACTACTGAGTTTGCCAAGAGGTAGTTGCGCCTCATTTCACTGTGTGTAACATTTTTCCACAGCTGCGTAAAAAGCTAGGCTGAGAATAACCCTTTAGGAATGCCCTACTTATCTCACACCTTTTTTTTTCTGAGGGACTTCCACAACTGCACATTTTTGCCACAGTCCGTAGTGTTTTTCTTTGTAGCTGCAGAGGCTTTTGTGACTAGCACTTAGAGCGATCTCCCCATTTTTCCATAACTACAGCAGTTTGGGGGTCTTAGGGAAGGTATTGCACCTTCTGAAAGCTTTGTGAATCCAGCACCTGTTCCCCTGCGGTGGTGACAATCTTTGCAAAAAAATTGCTGGAGTATTTTATTTCATTGTTCAAAAGTCATTTTGCTAATTTTGGTAATTGGGACACTCGTTTTTGGCAGTCATCTGGTCATTAACATATTTTAGAGCCCAGACAGTATTTTTTTTGTATGTTTACTCTCATTCCTGTCAGCTTCTGCCTAGTATAGCTGCTCTGAGGTAAGAAAACATATTTCATATTCTCAGTCATATTTTTTTTATTCTTTAGAGATGGTACTGTACTTGTGAGGCTGTCTTCTTCATTGCTGAAGAAAATGTCCAGAACTGGTGGTTCAACACATTAAAGTTTACTGGCAGTCATCAGACATTTTCTTTTTTCTGTGTGGGCCAGAAAAAGGTGGCTAGCTACTGCCTGCCTTTTTTGAAAATTCTATGGCTGGCACAATGACACCAGATGGTAATAGGGCAGTTGGCCCTAGTGCGTGTTAATTCCAAGTCTCTTTCGTCACATAAATGCCTACCTTAGCAAGGGGCTCAGCTAGTCATGACCAGAAACATTTCAAATCAATTATCTAAATTTTATTTATGCCCTGTCTGGTTATTTTTCCATATTCTATGCAATCTATTTTGCTTGCTAACATTCTTTACTTCCATCCTTTTGTATTGTATTTGTTCCTCATTCATCTAATTCCAAATATAGTAGACATGCCCTTACATCTCTGGGACCTCAGACATAGAATATGTTTCTAATTAACTTGTGTGCCTGTATTGGTACATTTCCATCATTTCATTCTATCTATGCCTGGTTTGTTGCTCTATATTCCCTCCCTAAAGAATGTTATAAACAAGGTAATAGTTTATCTAAAGGATGGCTGTTTATAGTTTCTATTTTTTATAATGTGTCATTTAGTTTAAATTGATACTCCACATAAAAACATTATATATTATGATGTTTATGTGTAATCATATATGTAATCATATTTCATGCATCTTCTATGTTTTTCACTTTAAGGGCACCCTGCCTGTTCCAAGATCTTAAGCTTTATAGTACATGAAGAGGATTGTTAACACTTTTCTTTGGTTTTATATGGTTCCAACAAGAATTTAACCATGCCGTGATCATTTCCTAACAGGAGCTCTAGTACTTTAAAACATTTTATACAGTTAACAGGAGAAGCTAATAGGATAGTCAATATATTGTCACCTCTAATTGGTATAGTGACATATTGGATCAGGTGCAAATCGTCACACATTAACATGAACTTCCATCTATATAACTTTAGTCTATTTGTCCAACAGAAATCCTCAAGACCTTTGGCTCAGACATTAAGATGTAGCTTTTTCCACATACAGTACAGTGAACTGAACCAATAATAAATTAGACCTTTTCAGACTAAACAAGATTGATGACCACATAATAACATTGCTGTGGCTTGTTATTTGGTTTGGTTGTGTACTTCATCATAAGACAGCACTGATCTGTTGTTTTACAACTGTCATTGTTCTTTCAATCTAGTGTTCTAATGATCGCTGTGTTGTTCTAATACGAGTGTTACATTCTTAACTGTTTTAACTCTATAACTAGAAATTAGATCTATAACTAAGGCCATGTACATACTGGGGAGCTTAAAATAGTTTAAGTGCCTTAAATAATTTTAAATCCCCCTAGCACTATTTGCATCCAGACTACAAGCCCCTTAAAATGTTTTAACAAAAACATTTTTAAACCCTGCTAGATACCTATTCTTAAAACCATTTTTAAAAACGTTTTAGAGATAGCATGGTTTTACTCACAGGTCAGGACAGGAGTAAAAACGTTTTAAGCTGTAATGGTTTAACTAAAACAGTTCCAGCTGCAGTGTGTACAGGCAAGCACAGTTCTGTATGTTGGACTTAACAAAAATAATTACAAGGAGAACAGGTTTAACACTAGCAGTGTGGACACACTAAACCATTATCAGAAATGGTTACTGAGTAGTGTGGATGCACTGAAATGGTTTAGCTAAACTGGTTTTCAAGCCTTTTCAAAAACAGTTTTGTAGTATGTCCAGAGCCTTAGAGGGTTTTGTTTCAACTAAGGCCCCATCCACTATACATGCTCAGACCCGTAATGGACAGAAACCATTACAGCTGGGGAGAGGTACAGTGTGTCCACACTGCAGAGGTGACCAGTACGAGACTGGTACCGTCATTCTACACCTTGGAACCAGGCGACTGTTACCGCAGGGCCCAATCCCACAATGCATCTCGTGACCGCGCTTATAGGCTCCTGCAGGGGACCATCACTGGCTCATACACTACCGCTGGTAACGCTACCGAGGTGGAATTGGTCTCATAACTGTTGTTGAAACCACCTCATATGTGGTTTCAACAATGGTTATGAAAATGCCTTCTGTAACGTTACAGGTGTAAACGCAAACCATTGCGGTAACGGTTTGGGGACTCTGTAAAGTTACAGAGGTGTAGTGTAGGCAGGGCCTTAGGTTTTTACCTTAAAATCATTATAATTACTGATGAAATGTATATCTACATCACAAAAGTGTTTTCTTAGTTTCCATTAAACATAAGTTTGCATGGCAAAGGAATACATAGCTGCAGCTTTTCAATAATGAAACACTTTTGTTTTGTTCTTTCCTGCACAGTGCTGCTGCTTATGTTTTACTGACCAGACAGAAAAGCAGCATGGTACAACTTCTGTCCACTTTTAAATTCACCAGTCATAAAAAAAATAAACATGGATAGTATAATAACTCATATAAATTTCAACAGAGCAGGAGGCCACTATGATAAGTTACAATATTTCAGGTGAGCAGATATAATACATTAAAAGAAAAGAACAAAAATGTTACACACTACTCCCCATGTAATACTCTGTATTTATTTACAAATCATTTTGCTTGGCTATAGAAAATTATATCTGGTAAAAGAAGATTAAAGGTTTGAGTCTTATTGCATTAAAACTGAGTTATTCTGATGATGGTTTCCAGATAAACTCATAATCAAATCAAGCCATACCAAAAGTAAAATTATGAACCTAGGATCGTAAATAGAGGAATCTGATTGGCCCAGAGCTCTTTGAAGCCCTTCAAAAAAGTTCCAGCGCCACCAGCCTCCTTGCGCTCTACTGTCTGAGAACTATTTTTTCAAAATGTACTCCTACACCACCCAAAAACTCATTCATAAAATATTTTAAAACCTGTTCATTTTATTTTTTTATTTATAAAACTTGAAACTCAGTTCATAATAGCAATAAGTCACTCTAGGGTGTGGTATATCTTGCGATATTGGCACTTTTTGGGTGGTTGGAAGCACTCGGCTGCACCCAAAGCGAATATATCCATGATATACCACATCCTGTCGCGGCCTTTATTGCTTAATTAAAGAATGACCAGTGTGTAATAACCAGAATGCCTGATTTGCATTAGATGATGTC
Organism: Neoceratodus forsteri; assembly: GCA_016271365.2. NCBI lineage: Eukaryota > Metazoa > Chordata > Ceratodontiformes > Ceratodontidae > Neoceratodus > Neoceratodus forsteri. Next base: position 740,132,322 of record CM028133.1, on the reverse strand, counting down.
TAGATATGTCAATGTTGTAGAGGATTAACATTTTGCCTATTTCAATAAGGTAATTAACGTTTATAGTATTCGCTGGAAGGAATTTGTCAGCACAATAAAACTTTCTACAGCCTGTTTTATTACTATGGTGGTAATTGTTTCTGAAATAGATGCAGTTTAGTTAGGAGACAGAAAAGCTAATGTTCCATTTGCAAAAGTAATCTAAAGATGAATGGCAGGAATTTCAAAAGGATCTGTCCAAGATCTGCCAGTAACTATTTTAAATAATAAATGCATCCAAAATGTTAGAACATCTATTTGACAAACTAACTGTGCCTATATCGTGTATCTGAAAGAAAGATGTAGCTGTGGCAAGACATTGCAAAAACCACGCTTCTGTCAGTTTCTTAAATTGAATTGTGACTTTTTGTCATAAACGGATACAGACACAGGAGCAGCATACATTTGCATTTGTATCTGTAGCTGATCATTTTAAAAATCAGACCCAGTGAGTGTTATCTTATGATACCAAGTCAGAACCTTGCTGCAGTTAGTGCTACTGTATGTCTGTTCAAAATATTATGAAATGACTGAGTAAGAAAGACAAGTTACTGTATGATGCCATGAAATATTGATTCTTATAGGTCAGGATTGCATCTTATTGGTAATGTAGTAAGGGGCAGGCTGCCTTACAGTTAATGAGGAGGAAGATTAAGACACAGGGAGAGCCAGACCCAGTGAAAGATTAAATGAATTTAACATTATTATGAGACAAGATTCTAAGGGTGAGTGAGTATACAGATCAGCATCACCAATTTTAAAGTTACAGTGCCTAAACATGGTAAACATGGAAACATGACCCTTGTTCTAGAACATCTCTTTTCCAAAAGATGCTCTCTCCTGTACCTTATTTATGCCCTTGAGGTATTTGAATGTCTTTGTCATACCCCCTCTCCTAAGGAATACATTTCGAGGTCCTTCAGTTTCTACTCATATGGCTTTTGGTGTAAGCCCTGCACCATTTTTGTTGCGCTTCTCTGGGCTGCCTTTACCCTATGTCCTTATAGAGATGTGGCCTCCAGAACTGGACACAGTACTCCAGATGAGTTCTCACCAATGATTTGTACAGTGCTATCACCACCTCCTTTCTTCTGCCAGTGATGCCTCTCCCTATGTACCCCTGTACCCCACTGGCTCTACCCACAGCCATGGCACATTGTTTGGATACCTTTAAGTCATCTCACATGATTACCCACAGATCTCTTTTCTGTTTGGTGGCTGTCAGAATCTTCCTTCCCCCCCATAGTGTAAGCCTCCCTTGGGTTCCTGTGCCCCAAATGCCTGATTTTGCACTTGTTTGCATTGAATCTTAGCTGCCACACTCTTGACCATTCCTCTAGTTTACCTAGGTCCTTTCTCATTTTTTTCACCCACTCGGGAGTGTATACCCTGTTACAGATCTCAGTGTCATCTGCAAGGGTATACCTTTTCTTCCACCCCTCCACAGTCTCACTTACTGTACTGTATGAAGATATTAAATATGACTGATAGATAAAATGTACAGGAGGCTTGGACTGGGTTCGTCAACTTCTTATCAGGGTGTGCTCCAAGTTTTGTCATTGCAACACCCAGTGTCTTCATACTGGATCAAATAAAATCTGATACGCATCTGTGAGAATGGTGTTTACTAGCATCACACATGTTTCCTTTATAGAGCATACCCTCCCATCTGCACTGAATAGTGAGCTACTTTTGCTTTCATCTTGATGTTCTTGCCAACCTCAGGCCTATATCCAGTGATTTTTTCAGGGAAAGATAGTAGCTAGAAACATAGAAACACAGACTTTGACAGAAGATGACTGCTTGGCCCACCCAGTCTGCCCATTGCCCTACCTTTGGATAAGCTGCAGATCCTATTTAACCAACAACCTACTTCCTCCTACTACCCACTAGAATTGCCTTATGTCTGTATCATGCATTCTTGAATTCACCCTCTATTTTGATCCAACTACCTCCTCTTAAAGGCCATTCCATGCATCCATCACCCTCTCTGTGAAAAATACTTCCCCATGTTGCCCTAGAGCCATCCCCCACTTTCTTCAAATTGTGCCTCCTTGTTCTTAGGGTAGGGTGGTACTGATCTCCACCAAGGTATCATTCATCTATTCCCATTCACATACACTAAGTTTTGTGCCAGAAGCCAACAAAGTGAAGTCAGGACACATTTATAACAAGTTGGACCCTCTCTTGATATCTGATCTATGATTAAAGGGACAAGTAGTAGTCAATTCCAAGTAGTTAGTGGGTGCATTTCATTAACCTCATTATGTCTTTCCTTGGTGTTAGATGCAGTCATATAACTTAACAATGCATACCTAGCAGGAGAGTTGACTTTTTGCACAGATGAATGTGTAAATCATTAAGCACTTTAGGCATCAAAGGTATATAAAAGGAAACATGAAGTTTACAATGCACTATTGATTATATTATTGGTCACCATGGTAACTAATTAATGGTGGTTACTATAAGGTGCTAATTAGGCATTTTGATTGTAAGCACTTTATTGTGAACACATGTAGGCACTATGTATAAATGTATGGTCAGTCACAGTCAAGCCTCAGCCCTGACAAAGAGATCCTTGGGGTCTTAAAGCACTTGGTTATTTGCATTGTTTTCATTTCATTAATATAAAAAGATCTTTTGAATGCTAGCCTGGCGTGCAGTGTACTTTATTTATTGAGGTTATTAATTTTACAGCTGCCAACCTTAACTGTGTGCACTCTTCTTTTTCTAGTCAATACTAGGCACACTGACTGGTCACTCAAATGATTAATTGTGCCTATTGTTTATGAATTGATTTTTGGGGGTCCAAGTTGTTGGACTGGGTGTCTCCAACATTACATTCTCAGATCCTGGCACAGTGGCAGGAGATTGGTAATATTTGTTTATGGAAATTGGTGTTTGAGAGGGTGGAACATGACAGGTTTGAGGGAACAGATGGCCACAGGGCAAGCCCTGGTCTCCAAGGGATGGCTATATTTTTAATTTATTTTTCTTTCATTTTAGAGTAGAATACTGAACAACAAATCAGAAATAGTGCAATATCTGGGGTTCTGAGTACAAGTACTCAGTAAGGATGGATCTTTTCTGGAGAAATAAAGAAATCTTTGTTTGATAAAACTGATTTATACTTGAGCGTTTAAAACTGTCCCTGCATATTTATGCAATGTATTCACCACTAAAAATTCTCCATCTGGGTTAAGAACAGTCTTAGGTCTTGAATTCTCTTATGCATTAACCATATCTAAATATAGTAGACATGCGCTCACATTCCTGGGATCGTAAGTATGAAATATGTGTCTATATAACTTGTTGCCTTGTACTGTTGGTCTCTTTCCTTCATTTCACTCCATCTCTGCCTGATTTAATGCTTCATTTTCTTTCCTGAAGATATTCTAAACATAGTAATAGTATATCCAAGTGAAGGCTATTTATAGTTCATAATATTTTGATAGATTCTGTATTTTGTTTGTATCATGTGTGAATGTATGGACCTCACTGAAAATGAGCTTTGCTCAACTGTGTATTCGATTTGTATGATGAATAAAATGTTTTACTACTATTGCTACTATATAATGTTTTTATGTATAATTTATTTTACCTTTATACACCTAATTATGTATTGCAAGTAATTTCTTTTGTAGAACTCATTTATCATTGCATGTATAGTATTGTTTACTGAATGCTGTTTGAAATTAACAAATTCTCAATGGCTCTCAGCTTTAGTACTTAACATGTGCACTGCTAAACCTAGTAAATGAATAAAGTACTTAGGAAAATGGACTCCGGCACCACTACTCAGGTATTTAGTGCTGGTCAGAATGCAAAATTTAGCTGCTACAGTTCCTATTATGGAGCCCTATTCAGCAACCTGTGTAGCATGATATGCACCATGCATCCATCCTGCATATTCCCCTAAATGTAACACATGTAGGACCTGCCCAAACACTATGCATAACAGGTTATGCAGCATAATAAATATGTGTGTGTGCACATCACAAGGAGGGCCACACACATACATGTGGGGCATGGCAGAATGACATGTGCTGTATGCACAGTATAATGCAGATATGAGATGCTGGTTATGCCAAAAGGAATGTGCACAGGCTGCAGTATAATTACACTAGGCAGACTCCTGCAGTAAAACATGGAATATGTCTCCAGGAGCTCCTGTTCCAATGGGATGTTCCTGATTTTCACTGCATCTGAGCCCTGGCACCCTGTACATGGTACACATGCCACAGAGGTGTAGAAATATGAGGATAGATTCTTACTGGACAATAGTCTCAATACTAAGTATCAATACTTACTGGACAATAGTCCACAGTCAATGTCCCATGAAATAATGCCTGTATTGGTAAACAACCTTAATTAGCTGGTCTGACAAGGCTACTACCCACAGTACAATGTGTCCCACATGTAAATCATGTGCCCCCATTTACTAGTGGTGTACCCTGGGGTTTGTAGTGGTAGATTGTGGATGTGCTTGGAGCAGCCAAGGGACCTTGGTTTCACTTCCATAACCACACATGCAGACTGTGTGACCCTGGGCATGACAAAAGACCCCTAATGAACTAGGTGACAACACTGCCATACTGCACTGTACACAGTGTACATAACTGACACATGTGTACCGCAACAGAACCTTGTGGTTCTGTCACCCAGAGTAACATCCCCTTGATAGCATACAGTACATTATTCATGGTCCCCTGTAGCATTCTTGCAGCCTTGACCCCTAAAAGGGGTGCCTTCATATGGAGATGCCCTAAGGGCCTGATCAGCTCTGTTCCCATATACAAAATCTGTTGGCACATTAAGCTTCCAGATAGTGCTATATTGCATGAAAACAAGAGGCTCCAGCAGGGCTGCATGAACTGTAGCACCAACACCAAGAAGCATTACAAATATATGTAGTGGGGACAGGTCATATGTATTACTTTAATACCATTATGCATTTGTAATATATGGATTTCTAAAATAATAGTACTGCAAAGCATTCAAAAAAATTCCCTGTAATACACTGAAGCCAAGTCATAATAGTATTGTTCCCTCTTTGTAATACTATCATTCAGGCCCTGTAATAGTATTGTTCTGAGGTCTGGACGATAGTGTTATCAGGGTATTTCAAGAGCGCAAGCGCAGCAAGATAGCTCGCACTGACTGCAAGCCAGCTTTTACTGTAACCACCACTTACAGTAAAAGCTGACTGTATGATCAGTAGACACAGCAAACTTCCAAGGATGGCAGTTTCCAAGCAAGAAAACTCAACCGAAGACAGGCTCCAGTTTACCCAAAATCAAGAGACTATCAACACAATCAAAAAATGGATTTGAACTGAGACTCCTGCAAAATTACATCACGAAAATAGGTGAATCTCGTCAAATAAAAGACATTCCTATTGAACATCTTGACAGGCTTCTAACTGATTTCATTTTTCAGCTGAAAAGGCATGAGGGTACTGAATATGAGCCTAGCACCATTCAGGGGGGGGGGGCAAGGAAGCGTCAATTACTACTTAATAAAAAAAAATTACCTCGACTCCATCTTTCAGGGTCCCTGTGTCACTTTCCAGCAAACGCTGGACACCCTAATGGCCAAATAAAAGTATCTCAAAAAATTAGGGATGGGCAACTGACCCAGACAAGCCCAACCCCTTACAGACACAGACATCAGCTTCCACTACACCAGTGGCACACTGGGTTTCCACTCCCCAACCGCTCTCTTACATATGTTATTTTTTAATATTGTGCTGCACTGTGCCCTCCAAACCAATGAGCAGTACCAATTATGGTTAGAGGGACATTGTCCTAGCACAGACAGTAACAGCAAATAAAATAGATGCATAGATACATAGACAGTGTCAGTAGATAAGGACCTACGGTCCTCCCAGTCTGCCCAATTGAATATCTTGAATATCATGAACAGCAGATGAAGACTAAGATAGGGGCTAATCTGTGGGATGTCAGACCGGTGCCACCCAGACTGTACAAAAACACACCTCACCCTGAAACAGATCCAGCAGCAACTTATCATAAATATGCATCTCAAAGGCCACCTGACATGAATAAACTTGATGTCCCATTCTACCTGGCAGCAAATGGGAAGCTGAAACCTACCAGTTACTGGTTTAGATGCATAACGATCGAGTAGAATAAAATTAGAAATATAATGAAGTTGCTCCAAAAACTGCAGGCCTGCCACCAGACAAGAGGATCACAAATCATTCTATGCAGAAGACAGCAATCCAAATGTTGATAGGTTTGAGCATGCTCCCCGACTTGGCAGAGCTTTCTGGCGATAAAACATCAAAGTATCAATATTACAGTACCTTATCTGAAAAACAAAAGAAAATTTGCTCAGTCCTTGTAGACAACCAGCAACCCCCACCTGCTGAGCAGAACCTGCAGCACAGAAGCAGTAGCCCACACAGGCAACATCCCCTGCTACATCAGCTACACAGCAGGAAATGGCAACATCTCAGAAGCTCACCACTAAGAGCTCTCCATTCTCAGGGACGTCAGGCAATGTATTTGGTTCCCACTGTAATTTTTTCAGACGTATCTCCAGCAACATTCAGCAATCTCCTCAGTCAGTGAAAAAACAGCACTATGTGATTTACTCAGATTCCAATTCTGAGTGACCAGCAACATTCCAAACGGAGCTACGATTAAAAAAAAAAAGATGCTTTTCACCAAAGTTCATTTTTTTGCTATTTCTTTCCCATTCACAAGTTCATTTGTTTGCTGTTTCCTGCTGTTGCGGCAATCATTGGTAAATATTTAAAAGACTGAACTATTTGAATTTTATGCTGTTGGACCTGAAAACACAAGACAACTTGAAGAGTTCAGCCTTCTCTCAAGCAAGACAAAGGTAAGACCTCGTGATCAACTCTGATCCATATATTACAAAAAAATAACTAATTGGTTAGTGTGCATTTCAAGGGAGTAATACCATCTCGAGATTCTGGGGACATGGGAACCTCTCAAACAAAAGGACATGGGAACCTCTCGAGCTTCAGTCTTGATGTTCCCTATGTCCCCAGAACCTCTCAATGGTATTACGCCCTTGTAATACACACTAACCTATCTATTATTCTATTTATATTGACACAACAGTTGAGGTGTTCCTAATGGTCCATCTAAGGGTTTCTGTGTAAACAATGTCCCTGAAAGAGGATGGTCATTGCCCATATGGCTGGGCATCAGTGCAATTGTTTTCTGGTGTCCTGCAGCCCTCCCAGATGGTGGAGGACAAAGTTTCAGTTGCAGGGTCTACACGGCTTCTGTACATTACAAATAAAACAATCTCACCAGCAGATGTTCAGGATGGTAAAGCATCATTCTTCAAGTCCAGCAGCCTCAATGAAAACCTCAACCCACAATAGGCAGCAGGCCTCTGCTGAGAAGTCTTTAGGCAAATCTGCCCATTTGAAAACAGGAGCTCTTCACAAAGTGTCCCAGCACAGCTGCCTTATTTGGTCTGCCAGTGTCCTAGGTATCACAGAACACTTGCAGTATTAACCTGATAGGGGTGCTCCATATCCCCTTTGCTGGGTAGTAACAGTACCAGGGATCCAGCTTGGTGAAGGGCTCCCTGAAGGAGTCCATAGGCTTCCACCCCATGCTGTGTTCTGTTGCCTTCGATGTCCTGGTGCGGTATGTAATATCCTGTGTCAGTCAGCCCCTGATACAGTGTCCATCAGGGTTCTGGCATGCACCTGGGCCTCTAAGAGATGAAGAAGTACACTATCTTTACTCAGTCCATGCTTTAAGTAAATCATACAGTTAATCCTCCCTTTTCCATTCTATCAACATCCCACAGCACCTCTGGGACATAGGGATAGGTGTGGTGGGGCATTCCTGCTTGATCCTATCGCATATCATCCCCTCCACCTGGGACCACTAAGGTGTCATTTGTATGTGCCTTCATGGGGCCCAACCAGGCTGCTGCCCCTGTCCCTTGTGATAATTTAGGAGGCAGGATGTATCCTTTGCTGTAGCCCACCAAGGCGCTCTGTGCCCATGCCCTACTTGTGGTGCCCCCATTTACTGCTTTGGATGCCACCTGTTCCTTACCCACAGTTGCCCAGATCACCCCACTGGAGATGGTACTAACTCAACAGTCCTAGCAACCACAGGGCTTGTTGACCCATCTGAGATTTGGGAGGTCAAGAGGTGTCTACCTTCAATTGCATTATTTTTTGGAGTAGGGATCAAGGGTCCTGGGAATTGGCCCATTGTGATTATCTCTTGTGGGAACATCTCACAGTCCAAGGGTGTTAATGAACAGGCAAGCCTTGGGTTGGTAGTAGTTGTTGCAGCAGATGCCAAATGGGGAAGATGGGGGAGGCAGTATAACGTAGTGGTTTAAGGCTCTGAGCTGCAAATCTGGAGACCTGGGTTTGAATCCCACAGCCCCCACTTGCATACTGTGTGACCCTGAGAAAGTCACTTAACTTTCCTGTGCTCCCAGGTTGCACTTGTAAACAAGCTTTCAGCTTAGTGTGTCTCACCTGGTTAAACAATTGGGGGAAAAAATGCAGGCTAGCTTCCCGATGCTGTGGTTCTTGGGAGGCAGGTTCTGTGGATATGCTCCTATGTGACATGAGCCACCCCTCTAGATTGGTTAGGCAGACCTCAAGTATATTGTGTCTGAAGACTGCTGCCTCTACATCATCACTCAGTGGTTGTTTTGACCCAGGTGGGAGCAGTGGTAGTGTCACAGCCTCCTGCCGTGCAAGGAGCCACTCGCTCTAGTACTCCTCATCCAATACTTCAGACTCCCCAATAAAAACAGCACTGGACACTGTTGTATTCATTAGCATGGTCCTCGCAAGTGCTCTGCACACTTTGTGTAGGTGCACGGTTTCGACATCAGAGCAGCAGTGGCTGTACGCATCGCAGAGGTTATGTACCTTGGGGCCAGGGGCCAGGATGGTCTGTTGATACAGCAGCCATTCCAATGTACCTATGGGTACTTTCACCTCTCTTTGTTCTCCACTCTGTGCCATTCTGATGCTCTGAAAGCAAGACATACAGAAGACTTATAGATTAGAGTCCATATCTTTGCTTACAATACTCTACCTTTACAAAACTATTATTTTTCTCTGTGTGGCACACTAAGTGCATTGCACACAACAGTCTCTCACTTTACCTTGCTTCTTTTTCTATCCCTATATTGCTCCGCTACTTTTCCAGGCACAATACTGCCAGCACTATCTCTTACAGTCCTGACAATTCAATGGGTGTGAACAGTACTCACAGACAATCCTCCACTGCAGGCACAGTTCAGTCTCACACATCCTTCATGTGCATGTACAGCGATCATTCTGAGGCTTTTGTTGTACCAACACACAGCGGTTATTGATTGGAGATTTCTGTGTTGTGCAGGTAATTAGGTGAATCTTCTGCTCCAAGATGTGGGTTACTCTTGCCTCTCTGATCACACCTAAGATGTCTGCCCAATCACATGAGCCAGCTGGTTCAGTGTCCATGTTCCACCTCCTTTTGGATTGGTAGTTCCATCACAGACAGGGACCTGGGGTTGGTGGCAACAGACTCTGCATACTAATGGGTAGGGCATGCTTCTGGGCTTGGTTTCTGTTTAGACCCAATCACACACCTTTCCTTTCTTGCTTCCTCACATGGCGGTGTCAGTCTTATTTATGTGTGAGGCAGTGGCCTTGGCCTAGGTGGGTGCTGCAGACCCACCATCCTGCCGTGGTCCAGAGTGCCATCTCTGGACTGGCATCCTTAGCTGAAGTCCTGTGTGATCTTCATCTCAATTTCCATGTCTGCAAGTTTGCATGCACGTACACATTAGATAGCTATATGCCTCCTTTAGAGTACGGATCCCCTTTATGCTGGGGTCAAGAGGAATGTCTGGGGACTGGCAGTATGGCTATAGGCTTAGAGTAATGAGTTGTGAATGAACTCGGTACATCCAGTAGACAGATCTGGGTTTGATTCCCACAACCTCCCTTGCATAATGGGTGACTCTGAGCAAGTCACTTATCCTCCTCAGTGCTCCCAGGTTACCCCTTGAAGGCAGGTACCTTTGCCTAGTGGGCATTACCTGGTTACAAAGAATAAAATAAAATAAAAAGTCTGCCTCTAGCAGTCCCTCCCATACTTGATCTGTAAAACTAGAATGGCAGAAAATAGCAAAGGACCTTTTGTGGATAGTTGGAGCGTTACGAAGATGAGCAGCTGAGTTTGCAGTTCATAATTTTGTAGGGACCCGCAGCCCATTGCTATGTAAGATGGTTTGTCGGTGTATGAGATTGGAACATCTTATGCCAACCATGTTGTGACTTTGAGAACTCACCTCCTGACATATTGCTAATACATCTTGAGGTATGATTTGGCTCAAACACTGGGTAGATTTAGTTGCAGAGGCAAATTGACCTTGCTTCTATCATATCTATGTTGCCTGCCTGTATTATCATTTTTTATATTACAGTGTGCGGTCTGGCAAGCAGAACATCATGTATTTGATTGTCAGAGCTTGCAGAAAGTAAACATACAAATATCTGGTTTCTTTCTATGCATGAAACGCGTACAACTACACGCCAAATTCCCTGAATTCATAATTGTTAGAACAATATAATTTACCTGATGGTGCACTTTTCGTGATACGTTGGCAATTGCTTATTTCCCTGGCAGACCTCGAGATGCAATCAACCTCAAAGTCCTCTAAGCACGTGCTCGACCGTTTGAACAAATAACTATGCAAACAAAGCAATTTTTCAGAACCCAGAAATGTTGGTCAAAATTTGAATAGGTGTAACATCACTCAATGATGTAAAAGATGAGTTGGGATTATTCAGACCATCTAGGTGTGGAAGAACAGGGAAATTTGCAGCAGGAGTGCAACAGATGAGTCAAGACAATCCTGTCAGTTTCATTGCTCCCCACGGTGGTCATGAATTTGTATTGTCATGCTGTTAATTGGCCCCAAAGGTGGGTTTGTAGTTACTGCCCGGAATCACTTTTTAACTGATTAACAAACGACACTGCCAGTGTTCATGCTGCGTGCCTCTATGCATATGTTGAAATGTAGGGCTGATATTCAACCGCGCCTATTCTGTGCTGCGCGCATTGTGCTGCCCAAAAAGTTCTGCTGGGGTGTGGCCGGGTGATATCTGTGTTGAGTTGTGCTATGAGCAAGTCCTTTGAATATCCCCCCACCACAGCCACTGTGCATGGTGCACTGAACGTGCATGGGGCGGTCAGAGTGGATTATTCAAGATGCGTGGCACAAGTTCCATTGGCGATGCAAATTTTCATTATCTGTGGTGATATGGAAATGGGCCCATCATCTGCGCGCAGGGGCCATTTGCATCTGTTTATGGAACCATTTGTACGCGATTACTATGCAGGTGCATCGATCACTTAATGATTTGCACTGGCACCTGACAGGCAGCAGTCGCCAGGACCAACATTACGCTGCAGCCCCATCATGGGGAAAACATGGTAACTCCCTTTATCAATCTCGATCATGGCAAAACAGTAGTAATCTCCTCCCAACTTGTCTGATCGCGGATGTAGGTCTTTCCACTGGTCCACTCGGGGACAAATTGCGTCACCCCCCATGACTGGTTTGACCGGCGCAAAAACTGTTGCAATGCCCCCTCACCAGGTTACTGGCAAAACAGCAGTATTCGCATCCCCAGTAGTTCGGTCATGTCAGAAAACAGTTCCTCACTTCACTCCAAGACCAATATTCTTGCGGTCTGCCGGAACCAGGTAAAGCACGCATCACCGGCAATACAGTCAACCTCTGGTCCGGCGGTTTCAGGATCTATCCTCACTCACCTACCCATGGGAGTACGACCAGTCCATTTCAGCCCCCATCAGACAACGGTAGAGCATTCTCACCCGTCTTCGTTAGAGATTTCTCGCTGATCGATCAGCCAGGGGTTACATGTTCCATTGGTTCAGTTCAGGCGTTACCAGGGCATGCAACTCCATACCGGTTAGCAGCAGCGCAGATATGGAATGAATTTTATTCACATATCTGCACTGCCTTAGTCCAGTATAGTTGCAAGCCCATTGGCTTTGCCTGAACCACCGAAGGCCCAGCCCTACTGAGCAGCCAGTCAGCGGGAGCAGTGGGGCAAGCAGACAGGTGGGGTGCTGCCACCGCTGCTGATGGTGGTGGGGAGTGGTGGGGTCCATGGGTGGTGGGTGTTGGCCACTAGATCACCAGGGTACTTGGACCTGAGGGGGCTTGACTCTAATGCCCGTGGATCGGGCTTCATGGTCCAGCTGCACCACCAGGGATATTGGTTTGGGAGGCTGAACTCGTTCTGCCTGCGATCTGACTAGTGGGGGTGGGGATATTTAACTGTTTTGCCTGTGATCGATAGTGGGGAGGTGGGGATTACTATTGTTTCGCCCATGATTGAGCTAGTGGGGTGGGCCTTCACTGTTTTGAGTGTGATTGGCCCAGTCGGGGTACTATTATTATGCCCATGATTGGGCTGCACTGAGCACAGGAATAGTGGATGGCCACCCACAGGTGGCAGCTGCTGTGTTGTGCTCTGCAATGCTGCAGCTCAGCTCTGGGTGACCCTCGACTTACTCCTTTTTTTTGGGTTGCTCAAAGTTGTGCAGGAGGAGGTTGGGGGTTGCACCTGCACAACTATGCAGAGCCTCGGTGAATATCGGGCTGTGCAGTTTATGCATGGTTCCTCCCCTGGTGCAGTTGTTGTGTGACATCACTGTACGGGACACATGAAGAAAATCACAGTGACAATGTGCATGAGCAGTGGTCTGAAAATGGCTATGTTGAAAAACTGGTGACAAAATGCCTAAAAATGGCTGTTTCATGAGTGTATGTTGTTCAGTTATTATGGAGGATTGTAACTTTGGAAAATTTTTATATTTGCACTATACTGACTTTGTACTTAACAGAATGCTTAAATGTTATTTTGAGACTATTTTTTCTGTATGCATGTAAAGATTTGTGATAATGATGACAAAAGCAATAAGATACAGCTGTAAAGATTTAAGTAGTTTAACTTAATAGAACAGAAAGTCAAATATTTCAGAGAACATGGCAATAAGTACTATGATTTGTGTGTTTTTTTTCAGAGTCATGAGAATCTGGAGCGTCAGAGAGGTGTGTGTGCTGCTTGAGGCAGTACAGGCATGCGGTAGTGCAAGCATCCTCATGCGTAGCACTAACCTTAAGTTGGACAATATGTGGAGGCGCATACACAATTATTTGTATGCAGTTTTAAAAGTGTGAAACAAGACACCACTCCAATGTAAGAAGAAGTGGAAGCTGTTGCGGCAGCGATTCTACCAACTCAAGCAGAGGGAGCAGATACCAGATCAGGACACGTGCTGGTACTACCCGACTATGAGCTGTGGGAGGCGGCTGGAAAGTCACAAGTTGCGTTGCAGTGCTACTAGCGTAAGTAAAGTATCAATATTTTCAGGATAATAGTAGTTGGGTTGTGTTGTAGGTGATGACACATTCTGCAACCAGTATAGACAGAATGTAGCTGTGTTTATGTTAGGCTGTGTTTTGCTGGTTTGCTCACACACCAACTGTAATGTTCGATCACTGCATACACTTACTTAAATGATTTTCTTGGTGTCTTAGTGATGTGTACACCCACCCAAGGCATGATTGCAAACTCTGAGTAGTCGCACAATGACAGGAACATTTGCTGTTGTAGTGGTGCCTGTCCCTGCTCAGATCTGTGCTGGTGATCTTCCTGTGTAGAACATGCAGAAGAGGGTCCAGAGGAGGGCAACCAAAATGATTTGGGGCTTGGGGGACAGGACCTATGAGGAGAGGCTCGAAGAACTAAATATGTACACATTGGAAGAGAGAAGGGACAGGGGGGACATGATAGAGGTCTTCAGGTACATGAAGAGGGTAAACGGGGGAGGAACAGTCAGGGTGCTTCGAAGGAAGGAGGAAGGAGGAAGGGGCCACTAGAGGGCATGGGTGGAAGCTGGAGGGGAAGATTCAGGGGAGAAAGGAGGAGGTGCTACTTCACTGAGAGGGTGGTGGAGCCATGGAATGCACTACCTTGGGGGCTGGTGGAGGCAGAGACAGTGGAGGGGTTCAAGAGGGAGTGGGACAGGTACAGGGGAAGGGTTCTGGAAGCAAAATCCAATGCAGCAAGAATATCCGGAACTGGGAAGGGAGAAGCCAGAGAAGGCGAGGGGGACAGCAAGGTCAGCACCCAGGGTGGGGGCTGACCAAACGAGCAGACATGAAAGACCGTTAGGCCTATTCTGCTGGCATTTTAGTATGTTAGTAACATTGATAGATCGGTGGCAAACAGATCAGGACTCTTCTGAACACTACAGCTGTCTGATGAATGTGGTATGCATTACTGCTACTGCAGTCGCTTGCCAGTTCTGATGGTGAGAGGAGAACTGGCTTGCTTGTCAGACCTGTTCTTACTGTGTGTATTGGAAGATGGACACTGCACTTCAGGTTTTGGGGTACTGAAACACTAGATTTTGCCGTGATATTTGAGTGCTTTGAGTAATGTTTTGTGGTTTGGGGCTGAGGAATTTCACCAGTTAAAATTACTTTCTGATGCTGATGTGTTTGAAATTGCAGCGTGGGGTTGAGTGTTCTACTGAACAGCAGGTATATTTTGATGTTAGCATGACAATGTAGGATTATGATCATGCTTACTGGATGGGAGGGTACCAGTACAAGTAGAGGGTGTTCATTCATTTATGTGCCTACATGGGTTAGAAATCATGATTGGTGGTGGACACAAGAACAAACTGGCTGAATCCTTAAAAATGTGGGTCTGAGGCTCAGGGATTGCACTTGGTGAGTGGGGAGTAGAGGCACTATACTGGTACAAAAAGAAGAATGTTAAATGGTACAGGTGACAAACATAGTGTCATCATGTGTGCTGATTGCTAGGTTAACTGTTACTGTTTTGTGATGTGCTATCAAGGTTAACTGACACTGCAGGAACCACTTGTCGTAATGTAACAATGCTTATCAGCTGTATATCATGTATTAGTGTATATATCCCTAACTATTGTTTTATGGATGTGTATACTGAATATAGAGTAGTATTATGTTAAACAGCAATGGTTATTATATTTATTACACTGCTGAACTGATGACAATTTGAATAATGTGAATAATTTGTTTGCTTGTAATAGTTATGATAACACGTGACATTTTACATGTCTGTATGATGACTGGGAAATACTCGATAAAGGAACATGTTAAGTAGTAGAAATATGTCAATTATTTATATTTAAGTGTTCCTACATAACTGATGATTCAAATAATACAGTAACTAAATACCCTTTTTTATGTTAATTTAACAGATCGTCAGAAGCGCTCCCCACCTGTTGCCGAGGTAGTACCAGAATGGGCTGAAGCTGTGGAGGCTGTGGAGTCTGACTCGGAAAGTGTGATTTTTGTGGAGTCAGATGGTAAGAATGCACCTGTTTTCATAATGTTTAATATCACCTATGAGTACTTCTTGGATATTGTATAAGTAAGCCTTTTTTATAAGTGAGGAACAGAGAGTTAACAAGTATTTTCTGTGGCTATAATTAAGCAATAATGTGAACAGTGTGTGTGTGTTGTGGTGGGATTATGTCATGCCTCAAGTGCTTGGCCAAAAGGCCGCAGGCCGGGGTGCTCCAACACCTGATGTGTGATGCTATCCAAAACAACACACACCCTGGAGGCCATTATTGCTATTATCCAAGGTTTCATTGGTATTCAGAATAAGAAATATCATTGTAAAGATGTTTGTGTGTAAGACAACATCTGTTTTGTGAAAAGAAGATTCAACAATGAAGCTGATCATCTAGTACAGCATCAAGCAAAACTTAATGTACAGCTTTACAGTGAGGTTCAGATTAGACCCGTGATGTTGTACAGATTAAGATCATGGGAACATTCCAACACTGAACAATTACAGACCAGGCAATGTATGATGAATAATGTCAAACTGACAAAAGAATGCTGCAGCAGAAACAATGGTATTTTGACATTGAATAGGTCATGGGAAAGAATATTATAGTGCTTGTGATTACTTCATTTGCATTACTACTGTAACACACAGTAAAGTTTAAACACAAACAAAAAACAATGACTGCTCAAACTGAGGTAAGCTGCTATATTACACAGTGCTAGAGATGACGTGGTCCTCTGAATAAATCTGATTTATGGTACTATTCTGTGTTCATGATACCTCCCTCCCCCACACACACACATATTAGGACAGTGTAATGACTACAGTGTGAACAGTCACTGTTCATGTTGTGTATAGATTAGAGTAGAGCCAAAGTCAATGCTATCAGTTGTTGGCTGTGTACTTATTTGCCAGGTGCTAAGCTGTTATCTGCTGGTGACTGAGTGAGTGGGCAGGTTGTCAGGACACAGTGGTAGGGTTGCTAGGTGGGTATGACTATCAAGCAGTGTAGTGGCTGATTGTATTTGCTGTAATTTCCCTAAATGCAGCCACTGTCCCAAGACGCATTTTCATTTTTCAATTCTGTGTCACAATGACATTGTGATAAGATTCCAGTGAACTTCTATGTTTAAATATAGCATGGTAAGTTTGCATTTGGTCATGGGTTGGGCGTCAGCTGGATATCGCAGTTATAAATATAAAATACCATCAGTGAGTGATAGGTTTTGCTTCACTGCATCAGTATAGATATTTCCAGAAAGTAACTGTGTGATTAGGTGAATAGTTGATAGTAATTGGCTGACAGGGAAAATTTCTTATAGTAAGAGTCTGATCAGGTGATGTGGTTGCCTGCAGTGCTCTACAAAGGAACATTTTTTTATGTTGAGAGGATGTAATTTGGTTATGGGGTACATTGAAGTTAAAGTTCATGGCAATCACTATAAAGTGCTCACTGTGGCAGGGTAAACAGTAGCAGCACTGCAGCCATACAGGTGATCACACACAGTTAACTGTTAATTGCCTTGCTTGTATACTACTGGTCCACATTAACACAGCAATGTTAACATTTGTAGTTCACATGTAGTATGTTGATATGTGGGTGTCCGTTGCTGAATGTTATAGTTTGTGTGTATAGTAATACACCACTGGTGCTGTGTAGTTGATATACTATTGTCTGTTGACTTACAGTGCCACAGTTCCACTGTGCAATGCATGATGGAGCTGGTGAAAGTGCAAATTTAGTTGTAGTGAACAGGTTACAGCACTGCAGCATTTTTGCTGTGTTGAACTTTGTGAAACACCCAGTAATTACACAAAGGATTGCACCACTTTGTGTTGCAGTGCTAATATTGCAGCCTTTCTGTGTTTTGCAGTTTTCAGAGTACTATGTTTATAATGCTGTACTTTAGCTATTTAGAATTTAAACATATACTTGGATGATACTAGTGCAGTTTGTGATCTTTATGTAATACAGTAAGAGTTTTGTTAAATATCGAAATATTTCAATTATCATCATTACATACAATTTTGATATTTTTTTATAGTGCCTACGGGAGGTGTGGTGACACCACTGGTGCAGGTGAAGGAGGAGGAGAGTGGTACTGTAGAGCATAAGTATGAAATAAGAAGTATATACTTGGAATGTATTGATTAGTACATTGAAATTAACAGTTATGTCCTATTAGATTATGCCCATAAAAATGAAGTGTGACTCTTCTGATCTAATTGTCTGTCTGTACAGCTCTACGATTGTTAAAACTGCAATCAGAACATCAGAAGATGTGGTAAACAGATGTATCTGTAAAACACTTGTTACCATTGAAATTCTGAAATAAACTACTATCTTGAACTAACGCTAAGTTGGTGTCTGCTAAAGCTCAGTAACAAAATACAAACACCCTTTACTTTCGTAATTGTACTGCTAGACAAACTAAGATGACAGCCAGCCTTTTGACAGATAAGTGTATGAATCAGTCTGACACCCATCTTGGTTCACATGGGAGAACATCTCGTCATTTGCATATACAACCAGTTCAGTATAGAAAAGACAGTGTTTGTTAAAGAGAAGCTAATGGGTACTTCATTCGCATTAACAGACAGAACCTTGAAAGAGCAGAGTGCCGAAAAACTATCACCAGACAATAATGTCTGAAACGTGCTGTCCAATCCTGCGTTTGGCATGTCAATTGGCTGCTTGCTAACAAAGTGTCCCTTGAAAATATGGTGAAACTGATAATAATGATACAAATCTACACAAGCTCAGTAGCAGGGCAGTGTAGCAATTAGGAAATATTTTTTGCAGTGCAACAAGTACCACAGTAACATTGCATAAACTTACTGCTTTTTTAATTTACTAGTTCTTTCTATCTTACCCAAAACCAGGCTAGTGCATAATTCCACTGTGCCACTTGAGAATGTTGGTAGTGGTAGGATTCTCCGTAGATGGTGTGTTTACGGCATTTTCATGTGCCTTGTTGCGAAACAACACTACACTACATGGGCAAATGATGTCATCACCAATACTGTTTGGTGTGATATCGCTTAACTATATGGTTGTTGAATGTAGAATAATTACAACTGTTTAGAATACTGTTTCTGTAAATATCATTGTAGGGTAAGTGACGAGCATATGTTCTGTGATGAGTACCAGTAACTTGTAACTCCATGTTACAATTTTTCATTATTAAACTGTGAAAAAATGTATTGTCGATACTGAGTAAAAGAGTAACATTTTGAGAGATAGTCTGTACATAATTGTAAGTAGTAGTTGTAAAATTTACTGTTGCTTTATATTCACTATGTTATGACATGTAAATATTAAAAATCAATTAAGCAATAATGCACAACAGGGTGTGTGTTGTGTTGAGATAACGTGACGCCTGCGGTGATTAGGCACAAGGGTCCACCAATGTCCAAAATACCTGGTGATCAAGTGGAGCCCCACCAAACGCATACATAAAGCGCCATCACCGTGCCCCCCCTCAGCTGGCGGGCGGCAGCACCACACCTGGCTGCCGCCCTGCTACCGGCAGACTGACAGCTTCATAGGGCTGCACGCACATTGGATTAGGGCAACAGCCAATGGGCATGCAGCCAATACCATTCAAGGCAGTCGAGAGATGTGAATGAATGATTCATTCACATATCTGGACTGACTTGTACGGTATGGTCTGTACGCCCATTGGCTGTTGTCCTGAACCAATGGGCATGCAGCCCTACCAAGCTGCTAGTCGGTGGGTGGAGGGCAGCAGGTGTGTGGGTTCTGCTGCCCACTGGCTGATGGGGGGAGCAGGATGGTGGTGTCCGTGGGTGGTGGGTGAGGACACTACATCACCAGTGATATTGTAGATTAGGTGGGTTAATGTATGCCCTATGATCAGGCTTCATGGTACATTGGAACACCAGGCATATTGGTCTTTGGTGGGGTTGAAGTTATGGTCACTATCAGGAAGGGGTAAATAATGTTATGCACATGATTGAGCTGCTTGGAGGGTTACTGATGTTGTGCATGTGATTGGGCTGGTTGGGGGTAATAATCTTATGCACATCATTAGGCTGCTGTGGGGTTACTAACATTATGCCCCCATTGGGATCCTCAGGGGTTTACTAATCTTATGACCGTGATCAGGCTGCAGGGGTGTCGGCTCCTGATGGCTGCTGCCTACCAGGGTGTAAGGGTGCAAGTTGTAGCCGAGGATCCTGCGCAACCGCATGATAATGCCGGTAAATGGGGCCATAATTACATGCAAATGGCCCCGCTGTGCCATTATATAAATCGTGGCCTCATTTACATGTCACCTTTTCAATATCATAGGTTTGCACATGATGCAATGGAAATTGTGCCATTGCTACTAAATGGTCTACTCTGAGCACTTGTGATGCTGCAAGTTACACACTGCCATGAACAGTGGCTCTGGAGATGGGTGAATATTCAAAGAAAATACTCAATAGTGCAACTCCATACAATATCGTCCTTGCTACACACCTGCACAACTTATTTTACTAGTGCAAGGGCTTGCACCACAGAATGTGCAGTTTGAATATCTGTCCCAGTATTTTAATATCAGTAGAAGATCGTTATTCAGTCTTGGTAGTAAAAGTTACAGTTCAACACTGTTTTTAACTTGTTCCTATGTAAGACAAATCATTGTTATTAACATTTATTAATGTGTACTACCTGATGTAACACTGTCAGGGTGCACAGCAGAAATGTTCAAATAAGAAATACTTGACAAAAACAGTACATCTATATTATGGTAGTTGCACAGACTTTAAGACTGTAAATGACATTAGTTTGATCAATATCTTACTGTGCTATAGATAGTTAGCAACAATTGTATGAATCAAAACTGTGATGCATAAGGTTATGTATAATATAAATATATTACATTGACAATTGTTAATATTTACAGAACTAATTGAGTAATGATGCATCATATGTGACTCATATAATATATTGAGTAAGAACAGTAAGTTTTAAGAATGACTAAAATCTATATCCCTAGTAGCAGTGATCTATCTCTGCTTATGATATATGAAAGGAAAAGATAATATAATCATTAGATACAACAGAAGAGCAAAATGGTATATTTATTACTATATATGAATTGCTATTTTATTTGTATCTTTACAGAAGAACATCGCAAGGAGACATGCACTTTACACTGCTGCTGTGTCCGCAGGCTCGAGCAGAAAATAGATTCTATTAAAGAAGAAACTGCTGCGCTGCGGAAGGGGCAAGAGAAATTGTTGTCCTCTTCGCAGCACAGCAGGCAATGATCAAATTGCTGCTTGAGCTCAGGGATGCTGCAGCAGGTGTCAGTGTCCAGTACCACTGCCTCACCTGCACCAGCAATAACTGAAGGACAGACACAATAACCAGCCTCCACAGCTTCATGTGTGTCTCCCCTCTGCTTTGCGCAACAGCTTCCACTTTGGTGTGCCTCCACATATTGTCCAACTTCTGGACTGTGCTGCCTCGAGCAGCCACACCTCTCTGATCATGGAGAGTCTGTTGTTTGTATATAGTTTAATAGTTGTATTAATAGTAATCATGTTTATTTGAAATGTTTAGAAAATAATTTCATCAACATATTTATTTTTCTAATTATTTTTGTAAAAGTATAATTTATCATTTTCTTATTTTTTATTTAAGAATGATAATTTATTTTTGGTATGAAACAGAAATTTTATTTTTTGTATAACATGTGATTTTTTATATATTTATATATTGAAAGATAAAAAATAGAATATTTTCTTTAACAAAACGTTTCTTGTGTTTCATTTAACATTTGTCCATAGCATCTATGAAAACATGATTCATTAGAAAGTCTTTCCTATACTGATTCTATTACAAAGGGTGTAACTTTTGATATTCTGTTAAACAGTGCACGATTTGTTACAGCCTTATGCTAATCTCTTATTTACCATATTAGTACAGTTTAGCAATATGGTGTTCAATATTTTCTAGTGTTTGATAACATATATATATAGTATTCATACATTAAATAGTGTGGTTCTTTAACAGCATCCCAAAGGTGTACTTGCACTACAAATGCATAATGTTAATGATTAGCTGGTACTGTGGGGTATGTAAACTATTTCTATATTACCACTGTACTCATACACCAGATTATGTGGTGGAGTCTGATAGCAGAAGGTTAGGCAGTAGCAGCACTGTAGTCATGCAGGTGATCATGCAGTGATACTGTACATCTTGAAGGACCTGTCCTCTACCACCACATGTATATGCAATCAGATACTGTCACTATATGGCTTGTAGGACATACACTGACAGAACAGTATAGATATAACAAATGATTTTATGAGACCGTAGGAGCAAAAGGGTCCATGGTACCACATCTGCATTCATACTGTGAATGATTTGTTGCCATTGTGTGACTGCAGTGCCATGTCTGTATTTACTACTTATACTTACCATTCTCAAAAAGAAGGGAAATTCATAGCAAAAAACTCCATTTAATGCATCAGTTAAGGTTGTTCGACAGCGACAAAAGTGAGGAAATTCAGTGTCAGGTTTGAAAGCCCTAACTCCGAATTCACCCCCCCCAGCACCACACACACACACACACAGACACACACACACACACACATATACAAGTACGGGGTAGGACCAAGGCAACACGACCAATGACAGACAACCAGCAGCAGGTGACAGAAATAAGAAAAAAATGTCTAAATGTACTACAAGACACCCCCACCCACCTGACCAGGTACTGCACGCTCAGTGGAGATCAACAGCAAAACTGAGGACATGTACACCAAATGTAGACATCCTTGATTGCAGCTGCACACAATGTACCACACTTAGTAGTTGCATGGCCTTACCTACCGATGCCCCACACCACAGCACAACTGTTACTGTGCCATTAGTCAATATAAATGCTAAAGGTGCATGATCACAGCTGTACAAAAGTTTTAACACTAGTGAGTGTACATTAATTAAGAGAACTACATAAATTAACTACAAGACACAGCCATGGTCAAGATAAAAGTATTGTTGCATTTAGTATCTGATTTACATAGTAGTACATTTACTGCACTGTTTACTCAAGATAGAAAGGCTGATGTAAACATATGGAAAAGCATTGCCTGTTCAATGCTGTGAAATTTGTACTGCCAGCATCAGATGCATTCTTACTGATGAAGGTGTACTGCTCATGTGCATACATATACCTTCAGTGTGTTTGAATACTAAAGATGCAGTAAGTATTCTTTGTAAGAAACAGTGTAATTGCATGGATCAGGCCAAACAACTTCTAAATATCATAGCACTACTTAGCCAACAATGGCGTAGCTGTATCGGAGATGTGTATAGGGTAGATTTTCCTGTAGGCACTTACTGAGTATGTTGTAACTGATAAAGACAATGTCATTGCATCTGCGATGACTATCTTATTGAAATAGTTATACATTTACTATTGCTGCAATGAGTGATCTATGCCACTTATGGACACAGCCTAATTTTTGTAACAGTTGTTTCATACTCAGGCTGTATGCCTAGTGTTTGGGTTTGCCACACTTCTGTCACTGGTGCTATCAAAGTGATAACTATATTAATTGCGCTACAACAGGAATCAAGTAGGTATAGTGTCAATATAAATAGAATGTCTTTTAGTATAGATTTAACTCACAATGGGATAAGTGCACTAGGACAGCAGGGGTTATTCTCTATCACTGAGTCTGTCAGTTATAATCACACTAAGGTTTCGATGATCTTCATGAGTTAATATTGCAGCCATTCTCAGTAACTAGACAGTGGATGGTATAACTGGGTGGGACACTATGTTGCAAAACTCCTGCAGTGCCTAGCAGAGGGAGAGTATCTGTACATGAAGGAAATTAAGCAATACAAGGCATGACCAACGGTTATAAGAAATTGGTCTCTTTAATCACCCCTGTAGGGGTTTAATGTTGAATGAGGTGTAGCCGAGTGCCACATGTCCCTAGACAGTGATAAACTGACCATTAACATAATACCTGGGAGTGGCTTATTGCTATCATAATAAAACTGTTTTTTAAACAACATTAAACCATGTTCATCATATGGTTAGGCTCTACATGTATGTTAACAAAAACTAAACATAAGGCTGTTAGAATGTTTACAGCCAATCAGAAAGCTGCATTTCTCAAATCCTTGTTATAATCAGAGAGATTATACCTGTACAACTGCTTGGTTTTGCTCAACTCTATTGCTCAGCTGGTCCACCACATGTGCTGTGGTGTGGGGCATTGGTAGGTAAGGCCATGCAACTACTAAGTGTGGTACGTTGTGTGCAGCTGCAATCAGGGATGTGTACGTTTGGTGTACATGTCCTCAGTTTTGCTGTTGATCTCCACTGAGCATGCAGTACCTGGTCAGGTGCGTGGGGATGTCTTGTAGTACATTTAGACAATTTTTTCTTATTCCTGTCACCTGCTGCTGGTTGTCTGTCATTGGTCGTGTTGCCTTGGTCCTCCCCCGTACTTGCATGTGTGTGTCTGTGTGTGTGTGGTGCTTGGGGGGGGAATTCGGAGTTAGGGTTTTCAACCCTAACACCGAATTTCCTCACTTTTGTCGCTGTCGAACAACCCTAACTGATGCATTAAACTGAGTTTTTTGCTCTGAATATAATATATATTAGATACATCTACCATTTGCTAACACAGCACTTTCCTAATAATACTGTACCTTAATAACTTAATAACTGTTACTGTAGTAACACCATCATATCACATTCATAGTTCTAGCAAGGCAGCACAGGATACATAAAATTAAAAAGGGAAGGGAATGCTGCTTGCTTATTCTGTTAATCCATTGCTCATTTAACTAGCCACTGTGTAAAACACATTTTGCCACATGTGTGCTTGTCTCTTATAACTTATGACTTATGACATGCTTATAACTACAAGGTTCCCTTACTTGAACCTATTTACCCGTACCCAGAAGGAAGAGAACTTGAAAGCAGGATGTAGACAGAGAAAAGGGGGGCTGGTTAGAGGTGGCCTGCCTCTAACCAAGAAAGCAAGGAATTGCCAAACTAGAAGGAAAAGAGTGGTTGCAACCAGACAAAAAACAGACGGGTCTCTTACTTCAGTGGCAGGGATGAACCCTGTCACACCAGTCACATGGATGCTATGGTTGGTATATCTGCAGCTCAGTTTAGCTTCTGTGTTTAGTTTTGTCACCAGGGAACCGAGGAAAGTCTTCCTCATTGCCTTTATTATACCAGGATTGCTGGGTGTCTATGAAGAGCTGTGACTGACATTGGGGTGGCAGTATAATGTAGGAGTGTCTGTGGGCAGTTTTCAATGTATTTAAAAACAAGATTTTATGGAGCAGAATGGATTTGCTGCTCTGAATACATAAATCCTAAGGTAGTGTCTCTGGAAGCCTCCATTGGATATTTATGGTTCTTTGTTTGTTCATTGTGGCTGAGAGCTATGTATTGCAACCCCTCTTTGTCTATCTTCATTATAAAGGACTTGGCAGTCAGCTCCCATTGGTCTTACTGGCTATGCCTGGCAGTGTAGATCTGGATGTCAAACCACACCTTGCATACAAGACCAGGCATGGTATTGGGAGATAAAACAGTTGCTTTCCTCAGTCTGTGCAGGTCAGAAGGGCTAATAGTGGGATGGTGTGCAGCAGAGTCTTTTTTGTTCTTAGTGGAGTTTTTTTTTTAATACTGAAGTGAGGATGTTATTACAATATTTAAATATGGGGTTGCTGATCAGACTTGTATTGTGGACTATAGGGGGACTGTTGAGGTGGCTGTCAAGATGCCTGCAGAGAGCACAATATCCAGAGATAGAGTACTGTGGCAGGATTCTCAAGGAACAGTAAAATTCCCACAGCTGTGGGAAAAAGGCTTGCAGCACTGCAGAAATGCAGTTGTGTGATATTTTTAAAGAAAATTCCGTAGCTGAAGGAATTCAGCAAAAGTCCTGCAGCTGCGGAATTCCATCATCTGCGGGAATTCTACAACTGCTGAGAATCCGCAGATGCAGATCCACAGCTGTGGAAATGGCTGAGGAGGCACAGCAATAATACAACAAGTAGCTGACACAGTAGACATTAACATTGCTGCCATAGTATGAGGCTGACAGCACCCACAAAGATACCAGCAACCAGTCCCTCAACTGGGACCACTGCAGCACCACAGATACCAGCAATACCATGGCACCACAGTGTCTGACTGTCACTGCTGGTCATCCCTCCCTGGGGCATTCCTTTGCATGCAGGGGTAGCACTGCTGCAGGATGGTCAGGCTCTACTGCCTGTGGGGCTCCGTCATGAGCTGCACTGAGTCTGGTGGTTGTTGCCTTTTACCATAGCATGACAATGTGTGGTTTTATTGCGTAACATCAACCACTGCTATACTATCCGGGATGCTATTACCTGTGCCTCACCTCCACCTTAATTGATTCCAATTGTGGGGCACTACTGAGTTTGCCAAGAGGTAGTTGCGCCTCATTTCACTGTGTGTAACATTTTTTCCACAGCTGCGTAAAAAGCTAGGCTGAGAATAACCCTTTAAGGAATGTGCCCTACTTATCTCACACCTTTTTTTTTCTGAGGGACTTCCACAACTGCACATTTTTGCCACAGTCCGTAGTGTTTTTCTTTGTAGCTGCAGAGGCTTTTGTGACTAGCACTTAGAGCGATCTCCCCATTTTTCCATAACTACAGCAGTTTGGGGGTCTTAGGGAAGGTATTGCACCTTCTGAAAGCTTTGTGAATCCAGCACCTGTTCCCCTGCGGTGGTGACAATCTTTGCAAAAAAATTGCTGGAGTATTTTATTTCATTGTTCAAAAAGTCATTTTGCTAATTTTGGTAATTGGGGACACCGTTTTTGGCAGTCATCTGGTCATTAACATATTTTAGAGCCCAGACAGTATTTTTTTGTATGTTTACCTCATTCCTGTCAGCTTCTGCCTAGTATAGCTGCTCTGAGGTAAGAAAAACATATTTCATATTCTCAGTCATATTTTTTTTTTTATTCTTTAGAGATGGTACTGTACTTGTGGAAAGCTGTCTTCTTCATTGCTGAAGAAAATGTCCAGAACTGGTGGTTCAACACATTAAAGTTTACTGGCAGTCATCAGACATTTTCTTTTTTCTGTGTGGGCCAGAAAAAAGGTGGCTAGCTACTGCCTGCCTTTTTTGAAAATTCTATGGCTGGCACAATGACACCAGATGGTAATAGGGCAGTTGGCCCTAGTGCGTGTTAATTCCAAGTCTCTTTCGTCACATAAATGCCTACCTTAGCAAGGGGCTCAGCTAGTCATGACCAGAAACATTTCAAATCAATTATCTAAATTTTATTTATGCCCTGTCTGGTTATTTTTCCATATTCTATGCAATCTATTTTGTTGCTAACATTCTTTACTTCCATCCTTTTGTATTGTATTTGTTCCTCATTCATCTAATTCCAAATATAGTAGACATGCCCTTACATCTCTGGGACCTCAGACATAGAATATGTTTCTAATTAACTTTGTGCCTGTATTGGTACATTTCCATCATTTCATTCTATCTATGCCTGGTTTGTTGCTCTATATTCCCTCCTAAAGAATGTTATAAACAAGGTAATAGTTTATCTAAAGGATGGCTGTTTATAGTTTCTATTTTTATAATGTGTCATTTAGTTTAAATTGATACTCCACATAAAAACATTATATATTATGATGTTTATGTGTAATCATATATGTAATCATATTTCATGCATCTTCTATGTTTTTCACTTTAAGGGCACCCTGCCTGTTCCAAGATCTTAAGCTTTATAGTACATGAAGAGGATTGTTAACACTTTTCTTTGGTTTTATATGGTTCCAACAAGAATTTAACCATGCCGTGATCATTTCCTAACAGGAGCTCTAGTACTTTAAAACATTTTATACAGTTAACAGGAGAAGCTAATAGGATAGTCAATATATTGTCACCTCTAATTGGTATAGTGACATATTGGATCAGGTGCAAATCGCACACATTAACATGAACTTCCATCTATATAACTTTAGTCTATTTGTCCAACAGAAATCCTCAAGACCTTTGGCTCAGACATTAAGATGTAGCTTTTTCCACATACAGTACAGTGAACTGAACCAATAATAAATTAGACCTTTTCAGACTAAACAAGATTGATGACCACATAATAACATTGCTGTGGCTTGTTATTTGGTTTGGTTGTGTACTTCATCATAAGACAGCACTGATCTGTTGTTTTACAACTGTCATTGTTCTTTCAATCTAGTGTTCTAATGATCGCTGTGTTGTTCTAATACGAGTGTTACATTCTTAACTGTTTTAACTCTATAACTAGAAATTAGATCTATAACTAAGGCATGTACATACTGGGAGCTTAAAATAGTTTAAGTGCCTTAAATAATTTTAAATCCCCTAGCACTATTTGCATCCAGACTACAAGCCCCTTAAAATGTTTTAACAAAAACATTTTTAAACCCTGCTAGATACCTATTCTTAAAACCATTTTTAAAAACGTTTTAGAGATAGCATGGTTTTACTCACAGGTCAGGACAGGAGTAAAAACGTTTTAAGCTGTAATGGTTTAACTAAAACAGTTCCAGCTGCAGTGTGTACAGGCAAGCACAGTTCTGTATGTTGGACTTAACACAAAATAATTACAAGGAGAACAGGTTTAACACTAGCAGTGTGGACACACTAAACCATTATCAGAAATGGTTACTGAGTAGTGTGGATGCACTGAAATGGTTTAGCTAAACTGGTTTTCAAAACGCTTTTCAAAAACAGTTTTGTAGTATGTACCGGGCCTTAGAGGTTTTGTTTTCAACTAAGGCCCCATCCACACTATACTGCTCAGACCCCGTAATGGACAGAAACCATTACAGCTGGGGAGAGGTACAGTGTGTCCACACTGCAGAGGTGACCAGTACGAGACTGGTACCGTCATTCTACACCTTTGGAACCAGGCGACTGTTACCGCAGGGCCCAATCCCACAATGCATCTCGCACTGCGCTATAGGCCCTGCAGGGGACCATTACCGCCCGTCTACACTACCGCTGGTAACGTTACCGAGGTGGAATTGGTCTCATAACTGTTGTTGAAACCACCTCATATGTGGTTTCAACAATGGTTATGAAAATGCCTTCTGTAACGTTACAGGTGTAAATGCAAACCATTGCGGTAACGGTTTGGGGACTCTGTAAAGTTACAGAGGTGTAGTGTAGGCAGGGCCTTAGGTTTTTACCTTAAAATCATTATAATTACTGATGAAATGTATATCTACATCACAAAAGTGTTTTCTTAGTTTCCATTAAACATAAGTTTGCATGGCAAAGGAATACATAGCTGCAGCTTTTCAATAATGAAACACTTTTGTTTTGTTCTTTCCTGCACAGTGCTGTTGCTTATGTTTTACTGACCAGACAGAAAAGCAGCATGGTACAACTTCTGTCCACTTTTAAATTCACCAGTCATAAAAAAAATAAACATGGATAGTATAATAACTCATATAAATTTCAACAGAGCAGGAGGCCACTATGATAAGTTACAATATTTCAGGTGAGCAGATATAATACATTAAAAGAAAAGAACAAAAATGTTACACACTACTCCCCATGTAATACTCTGTATTTATTTACAAATCATTTTGCTTGGCTATAGAAAATTATATCTGGTAAAAGAAGATTAAAGGTTTGAGTCTTATTGCATTAAAACTGAGTTATTCTGATGATGGTTTCCAGATAAACTCATAATCAAATCAAGCCATACCAAAAGTAAAATTATGAACCTAGGATCGTAAATAGAGGAATCTGATTGGCCCAGAGCTCTTTGAAGCCCTTCAAAAGTTCCAGGCGCCACCAGCCTCCTTGGCGCCTACTGTCTGAGAACTATTTTTTTCAAAATGTACTCCTACACCACCCAAAACTCATTCATAAAATATTTTAAAACCTGTTCATTTTATTTTTTTATTTATAAAACTTGAAACTCAGTTCATAATAGCAATAAGTCACTCTAGGGTGTGGTATATCTTGCGATATTGGCACTTTTTGGGTGGTTGGAAGCACTCGGCTGCACCCAAAGCGCGAATATATCCCATGATATACCACATCCTGTCGTGCCTTATTGCTTAATTAAAGAATGACCAGTGTGTAATAACCAGAATGCCTGATTTGCATTAGATGATGTCTAGATATGTCAATGTTGTAGAGGGATTAACATTTTGCCTATTTCAATAAGGTAATTAACCGTTTATAGTATTCGCTGGAAGGAATTTGTCAGCACAATAAAACTTTCTACAGCCTGTTTTATTACTATGGTGGTAATTGTTTCTGAAATAGATGCAGTTTAGTTAAGGAGACAGAAAAGCTAATGTTCCATTTGCAAAAGTAATCTAAAGATGAATGGCAGGAATTTCAAAAGGATCTGTCCAAGATCTGCCAGTAACTATTTTAAATAATAAATGCATCCAAAATGTTAGAACATCTATTTGACAAACTAACTGTGCCTATATCGTGTATCTGAAAGAAAGATGTAGCTGTGGCAAGACATTGCAAAAACCACGCTTCTGTCAGTTTCTTAAATTGAATTGTGACTTTTTGTCATAAACGGATACAGACACAGGAGCAGCATACATTTGCATTTGTATCTGTAGCTGATCATTTTAAAAATCAGACCCAGTGAGTGTTATCTTATGATACCAAGTCAGAACCTTGCTGCAGTTAGTGCTACTGTATGTCTGTTCAAAATATTATGAAATGACTGAGTAAGAAAGACAAGTTACTGTATGATGCCATGAAATATTGATTCTTATAGGTCAGGATTGCATCTTATTGGTAATGTAGTAAGGGGCAGGCTGCCTTACAGTTAATGAGGAGGAAGATTAAGACACAGGGAGAGCCAGACCCAGTGAAAGATTAAATGAATTTAACATTATTATGAGACAAGATTCTAAGGGTGAGTGAGTATACAGATCAGCATCACCAATTTTAAAGTTACAGTGCCTAAACATGGTAAACATGGAAACATGACCCCTTGTTCTAGAACATCTCTTTTTCCAAAAGATGCTACTCTCCTGTACCTTATTTATGCCCTTGAGGTATTTGAATGTCTTTGTCATACCCCCCTCTCTTCCAAGGAATACATTTCGAGGTCCTTCAGTTTCTACTCATATGGCTTTTGGTGTAAGCCCTGCACCATTTTTGTTGCGCTTCTCTGGGCTGCCTTTACCCTATGTCCTTATAGAGATGTGGCCTCCAGAACTGGACACAGTACTCCAGATGAGTTCTCACCAATGATTTGTACAGTGCTATCACCACCTCCTTTCTTCTGCCAGTGATGCCTCTCCTATGTACCCTGTACCCCACTGGCTCTACCCACAGCCATGGCACATTGTTTGGATACCTTAAGTCATCTCATGATTACCCACAGATCTCTTTTCTGTTTGGTGGCTGTCAGAATCTTCCTTCCCCCCCATAGTGTAAGCCTCCCTTGGGTTCCTGTGCCCCAAATGCCTGATTTTGCACTTGTTTGCATTGAATCTTAGCTGCCACACTCTTGACCATTCCTCTAGTTTACCTAGGTCCTTTCTCATTTTTTTTCACCCTCCGGGAGTGTATACCCTGTTACAGATCTCAGTGTCATCTGCAAAGGGGTATACCTTTTCTTCCAGCCCCTCCACAGTCTCACTTACTGTACTGTATGAAGATATTAAATATGACTGATAGATAAAATGTACAGGAGGCTTGGACTGGGTTTACGCCAGCTTCTTATCAGGGTGTGCTCCAAGTTTTGTCATTGCAACACCCAGTGTCTTCATACTGGATCAAATAAAATCTGATACGCATCTGTGAGAATGGTGTTTACTAGCATCACACATGTTTCCTTTATAGAGCATACCCTCCCATCTGCACTGAATAGTGAGCTACTTTTGCTTTCATCTTGATGTTCTTGCCAACCTCAGGCCTATATCCAGTGATTTTTTCAGGGAAAGATAGTAGCTAGAAACATAGAAACACAGACTTTGACAGAAGATGACTGCTTGGCCCACCCAGTCTGCCCATTGCCCTACCTTTTGGATAAGCTGCAGATCCTATTTAACCAACAACCTACTTCCTCCTACTACCCACTAGAATTGCCTTATGTCTGTATCATGCATTCTTGAATTCACCCTCTATTTTTGATCCAACTACCTCCTCTTAAAGGCCATTCCATGCATCCATCACCCTCTCTGTGAAAAATACTTCCCCATGTTGCCCTAGAGCCATCCCCCACTTTCTTCAAATTGTGCCTCCTTGTTCTTAGGGTAGGGTGGTACTGATCTCCCACCCAAGGTATCATTCATCTATTCCCATTCTCACATACACTAAGTTTTGTGCCAGAAGCCAACAAAGTGAAGTCAGGACACATTTATAACAAGTTGGACCCTCTCTTGATATCTGATCTATGATTAAAGGGACAAGTAGTAGTCGAATTCCAAGTAGTTAGTGGGTGCATTTCATTAACCTCATTATGTCTTTCCCTTGGTGTTAGATGCAGTCATATAACTTAACAATGCATACCTAGCAGGGAGAGTTGACTTTTTTGCACAGATGAATGTGTAAATCATTAAGCACTTTAGGCATCAAAGGTATATAAAAGGAAACATGAAGTTTACAATGCACTATTGATTATATTATTGGTCACCATGGTAACTAATTAATGGTGGTTACTATAAGGTGCTAATTAGGCATTTTGATTGTAAGCACTTTATTGTGAACACATGTAGGCACTATGTATAAATGTATGGTCAGTCACAGTCAAGCCTCAGCCCTGACAAAGAGATCCTTGGGGTCTTAAAGCACTTGGTTATTTGCATTGTTTTCATTTCATTAATATAAAAGATCTTTTGAATGCTAGCCTGGCGCAGTGTACTTTATTTATTGAGGTTATTAATTTTACAGCTGCCAACCTTAACTGTGTGCACTCTTCTTTTTCTAGTCAATACTAGGCACACTGACTGGTCACTCAAATGATTAATTGTGCCTATTGTTTATGAATTGATTTTTGGGGGTCCAAGTTGTTGGACTGGGTGTCTCCAACATTACATTCTCAGATCCTGGCACAGTGGCAGGAGATTGGTAATATTTGTTTATGGAAATTGGTGTTTGAGAGGGTGGAACATGACAGGTTTGAGGGAACAGATGGCCACAGGGCAAGCCCTGGTCTCCAAGGGATGGCTATATTTTTTAATTTATTTTTTCTTTCATTTTAGAGTAGAATACTGAACAACAAATCAGAAATAGTGCAATATCTGGGGGTTCTGAGTACAAGTACTCAGTAAGGATGGATCTTTTCTGGAGAAATAAAGAAATCTTTGTTTGATAAAACTGATTTATACTTGAGCGTTTAAAACTGTCCCTGCATATTTATGCAATGTATTCACCACTAAAAATTCTCCATCTGGGTTAAGAACAGTCTTAGGTCTTGAATTCTCTTATGCATTAACCATATCTAAATATAGTAGACATGCGCCACATTCCTGGGATCGTAAGTATGAAATATGTGTCTATATAACTTGTTGCCTTGTACTGTTGGTCTCTTTCCTTCATTTCACTCCATCTCTGCCTGATTTAATGCTTCATTTTCTTTCCCTGAAGATATTCTAAACATAGTAATAGTATATCCAAGTGAAGGCTATTTATAGTTCATAATATTTTGATAGATTCTGTATTTTGTTTGTATCATGTGTGAATGTATGGGACCTCACTGAAAATGAGCTTTGCTCAACTGTGTATTCGATTTGTATGATGAATAAAATGTTTTACTACTATTGCTACTATATAATGTTTTTTATGTATAATTTATTTTACCTTTATACACCTAATTATGTATTGCAAGTAATTTCTTTTTTGTAGAACTCATTTATCATTGCATGTATAGTATTGTTTACTGAATGCTGTTTGAAATTAACAAATTCTCAATGGCTCTCAGCTTTAGTACTTAACATGTGCACTGCTAAACCTAGTAAATGAATAAAAGTACTTAGGAAAATGGACTCCGGCACCACTACTCAAGGTATTTAGTGCTGGTCAGAATGCAAAATTTAGCTGCTACAGTTCCTATTATGGAGCCCTATTCAGCAACCTGTGTAGCATGATATGCACCATGCATCCATCCTGCATATTCCCCTAAATGTGAAGCACATGTATGACCTGCCCAAACACTATGCATAACCGGGTTATGCAGCATAAGTAGGCATGGTGTGTGCACATCACAAGGAGGGGCCACACACATACATGTGGGGCATGGCAGAATGACATGTGCTGTATGCACAGTATAATGCAGATATGAGATGCTGGTTATGCCAAAAAGGAATGTGCACAGGCTGCAGTATAGTTACACTAGGCAGACTCCTGCAGTAAAACATGGAATATGTCTCCAGGAGCTCCTGTTCCAATGGGATGTTCCTGATTTTTCACTGCATCTGAGCCCTGGCACCCCTGTACATGGTACACATGCCACAGAGGTGTAGAAATATGAGGGATAGATTCTTACTGGACAATAGTCTCAATACTAAGTATCAATACTTACTGGACAATAGTCCACAGTCAATGTCCCATGAAATAATGCCTGTATTGGTAAACAACCTTAATTAGCTGGTCTGACAAGGCTACTACCCACAGTACAATGTGTCCCACATGTAAATCATGTGCCCCCATTTACTAGTGGTGTACCCTGGGGTTTGTAGTGGTAGATTGTGGATGTGCTTGGAGCAGCCAAGGGACCTTGGTTTCACTTCCATAACCACACATGCAGACTGTGTGACCCTGGGCATGACAAAAGACCCTAATGAACTAGGTGACAACACTCCATATACTGCACTGTACACAGTGTACATAACTGACACATGTGTACCCTGCACAGAACCTTGTGGTTCTGTCACCCAGAGTAACATCCCTTGATAGCATACAGTACATTATTCATGGTCCCTGTAGCATTCTTGCAGCCTTGACCCCTAAAAGGGTGCCTTCATATGGAGATGCCCTAAGGGCCTGATCAGCTCTGTTCCCATATACAAAATCTGTTGGCACATTAAGCTTCCAGATAGTGCTATATTGCATGAAAACAAGAGGCTCCAGCAGGGCTGCATGAACTGTAGCACCAACACCAAGAAGCATTACAAATATATGTAGTGGGGACAGGTCATATGTATTACTTTAATACCATTATGCATTTGTAATATATGGATTTCTAAAATAATAGTACTGCAAAGCATTCAAAAAAATTCCCTGTAATACACTGAAGCCAAGTCATAATAGTATTGTTCCCTCTTTGTAATACTATCATTCAGGCCCTGTAATAGTATTGTTCTGAGGTCTGGACGATAGTGTTATCAGGGTATTTCAAAGGCATAGCGCAGCGAGATAGCTTCGCACTGACTGGCCAGCTTTTACTGTAACCACCACTTACAGTAAAAGCTGACTGTATGATCAGTAGACACAGCAAACTTCCAAGGATGGCAGTTTCCAAGCAAGAAAACTCAACCGAAGACAGGCTCCAGTTTACCCAAAATCAAGAGACTATCAACACAATCAAAAAAATGGATTTGAACTGAGACTCCTGCAAAATTACATCACGAAAATAGGTGAATCTCGTCAAATAAAAGACATTCCTATTGAACATCTTGACAGGCTTCTAACTGATTTCATTTTTCAGCTGAAAAGGCATGAGGGTACTGAATATGAGCCTAGCACCATTCAGGGGGGCAAGGCGTCAATTACTACTTAATAAAAAAATTACCTCGACTCCATCTTCAGGGGTCCCTGTGTCACTTTCCAGCAAGCGCTGGACACCCTAATGGCCAAATAAAAGTATCTCAAAAAATTAGGGATGGGCAACTGACCCAGACAAGCCCAACCCCTTACAGACACAGACATCAGCTTCCACTACACCAGTGGCACACTGGGTTTCCACTCCCCAACCGCTCTCTTACATATGTTATTTTTTAATATTGTGCTGCACTGTGCCCTCCAAACCAATGAGCAGTACCAATTATGGTTGGGGGGACATTGTCCCTGGCACAGACAGTAACAGCAAATAAAATAGATGCATAGATACATAGACAGTGTCAGTAGATAAGGACCTACGGTCCTCCCAGTCTGCCCAATTGAATATCTTGAATATCATGAACAGCAGATGAAGACTAAGATAGGGGCTAATCTGTGGGATGTCAGACCGGTGCCACCCAGACTGTACAAAAACACACCTCACCCTGAAACAGATCCAGCAGCAACTTATCATAAATATGCATCTCAAAGGCCACCTGACATGAATAAACTTGATGTCCCATTCTACCTGGCAGCAAATGGGAAGCTGAAACCTACCAGTTACTGGTTTAGATGCATAACGATCGAGTAGAATAAAATTAGAAATATAATGAAGTTGCTCCAAAAAAACTGCAGGCCTGCCACCAGACAAGAGGATCACAAATCATTCTATGCAGAAGACAGCAATCCAAATGTTGATAGGTTTGAGCATGCTCCCCCCCCCCCGACTTGGCAGAGCTTTCTGGCGATAAAAACATCCAAAGTATCAATATTACAGTACCTTATCTGAAAAACAAAAGAAAATTTGCTCAGTCCTTGTAGACAACCAGCAACCCCCCACCTGCTGAGCAGAACCTGCAGCACAGAAGCAGTAGCCCACACAGGCAACATCCCCTGCTACATCAGCTACACAGCAGGAAATGGCAACATCTCAGAAGCTCACCACTAAGAGCTCTCCATTCTCAGGGACGTCAGGCAATGTATTTGGTTCCCACTGTAATTTTTTCAGACGTATCTCCAGCAACATTCAGCAATCTCCTCAGTCAGTGAAAAAACAGCACTATGTGATTTACTCAGATTCCAATTCTGAGTGACCAGCAACATTCCAAACGGAGCTACGATTAAAAAAAAAAAGATGCTTTTCACCAAAGTTCATTTTTTTGCTATTTCTTTCCCATTCACAAGTTCATTTGTTTGCTGTTTCCTGCTGTTGCGGCAATCATTGGTAAATATTTAAAAGACTGAACTATTTGAATTTTATGCTGTTGGACCTGAAAACACAAGACAACTTGAAGAGTTCAGCCTTCTCTCAAGCAAGACAAAGGTAAGACCTCGTGATCAACTCTGATCCATATATTACAAAAAAATAACTAATTGGTTAGTGTGCATTTCAAGGGAGTAATACCATCTCGAGATTCTGGGGACATGGGAACCTCTCAAACAAAAGGACATGGAACCTCTCGAGCTTCAGTCTTGATGTTCCTATGTCCCCAGAACCTCTCAATGGTATTACGCCCTTGTAATACACACTAACCTATCTATTATTCTATTTATATTGACACAACAGTTGAGGTGTTCCTAATGGTCCATCTAAGGGTTTCTGTGTAAACAATGTCCCTGAAAGAGGATGGTCATTGCCCATATGGCTGGGCATCAGTGCAATTGTTTTCTGGTGTCCTGCAGCCCTCCCAGATGGTGGAGGACAAAGTTTCAGTTGCAGGGTCTACACGGCTTCTGTACATTACAAATAAAACAATCTCACCAGCAGATGTTCAGGATGGTAAAGCATCATTCTTCAAGTCCAGCAGCCTCAATGAAAACCTCAACCCACAATAGGCAGCAGGCCTCTGCTGAGAAGTCTTTAGGCAAATCTGCCCATTTGAAAACAGGAGCTCTTCACAAAGTGTCCCAGCACAGCTGCCTTATTTGGTCTGCCAGTGTCCTAGGTATCACAGAACACTTGCAGTATTAACTGATGGGGTGCTCCATATCCCCCTTTGCTGGGTAGTAACAGTACCAGGGATCCAGCTTGGTGAAGGGCTCCCTGAAGGAGTCCATGGCTTCCACCCCATGCTGTGTTCTGTTGCCTTCGATGTCCTGGTGCGGTATGTAATATCCTGTGTCAGTCAGCCCCTGATACAGTGTCCATCAGGGTTCTGGCATGCACCTGGGCCTCTAAGAGATGAAGAAGTACACTATCTTTACTCAGTCCATGCTTTAAGTAAATCATACAGTTAATCCTCCCTTTCCATTCTATCAACATCCCACAGCACCTCTGGGACATAGGGATAGTGTGGTGGGGCATTCCTGCTTGATCCTATCGCATATCATCCCTCCACCTGGGACCACTAAGGTGTCATTTGTATGTGCCTTCATGGGGCCCAACCAGGCTGCTGCCCCTGTCCCTTGTGATAATTTAGGAGGCAGGATGTATCCTTTGCTGTAGCCCACCAAGGCGCTCTGTGCCCATGCCCTACTTGTGGTGCCCCCATTTACTGCTTTGGATGCCACCTGTTCCTTTACCCACAGTTGCCCAGATCACCCCACTGGAGATGGTACTAACTCAACAGTCCTAGCAACCACAGGGCTTGTTGACCCATCTGAGATTTGGGAGGTCAAAGAGGTGTCTACCTTCAATTGCATTATTTTTGGAGTAGGGATCAAGGGTCCTGGGAATTGGCCCATTGTGATTATCTCTTGTGGGAACATCTCACAGTCCAAGGGTGTTAATGAACAGGCAAGCCTTGGGTTGGTAGTAGTTGTTGCAGCAGATGCCAAATGGGGAAGATGGGGGAGGCAGTATAACGTAGTGGTTTAAGGCTCTGAGCTGCAAATCTGGAGACCTGGGTTTGAATCCCACAGCCCCACTTGCACACTGTGTGACCCTGAGAAAGTCACTTAACTTTCCTGTGCCCAGGTTGCACTTGTAAACAAGCTTTCAGCTTAGTGTGTCTCACCTGGTTAAACAATTGGGGAAAATGCAGGCTAGCTTCCCGATGCTGTGGTTCTTGGGAGGCAGGTTCTGTGGATATGCTCCTATGTGACATGAGCCACCCCTCTAGATTGGTTAGGCAGACCCAAGTATTGTGTCTGAAGACTGCTGCCTCTACATCATCACTCAGTGGTTGTTTTGACCCAGGTGGGGAGCAGTGGTAGTGTCACAGCCTCCTGCCGTGCAAGGAGCCACTGCCTAGTACTCCTCATCCAATACTTCAGACTCCCCAATAAAACAGCACTGGACACTGTTGTATTCATTAGCATGGTCCTGCAAGTGCTCTGCACACTTTGTGTAGGTGCACGGTTTCGACATCAGAGCAGCAGTGGCTGTACGCATCGCAGAGGTTATGTACCTTGGGGCCAGGGGCCAGGATGGTCTGTTGATACAGCAGATTCCAATGTACCTATGGGTACTTTCACCTCTCTTTGTTCTCCACTCTGTGCCATTCTGATGCTCTGAAAGCAAGACATACAGAAGACTTATAGATTAGAGTCCATATCTTGCTTACAATACTCTACCTTTACAAAACTATTATTTTTCTCTGTGTGGTACACTAAGTGCATTGCACACAACAGTCTCTCACTTTACCTTGCTTCTTTTTCTATCCCTATATTGCTCCGCTACTTTTCCAGGCACAATACTGCCAGCACTATTCTTACAGTCCTGACAATTCAATGGTGTGAACAGTACTCACAGACAATCCTCCACTGCAGGCACAGTTCAGTCTCACATCCTTCATGTGCATGTACAGCTATCATTCTGAGGCTTTTGTTGTACCAACACACAGCGGTTATTGATTGGAGATTTCTGTGTTGTGCAGGTAATTAGTGAATCTTCTGCTCAAGATGTGGGTTACTCTTGCCTCTCTGATCACACCTAAGATGTCTGCCCAATCACATGAGCCAGCTGGTTCAGTGTCCATGTTCCACCTCCTTTGGATTGGTAGTTCCATCACAGACAGGGACCTGGGGTTGGTGGCAACAGACTCTGCATACTAATGGGTAGGGCATGCTTCTGGGCTTGGTTTCTGTTTAGACCCAATCACACACCTTTCCTTTCTTGCTTCCTCACATGGCGGTGTCAGTCTTATTTATGTGTGAGGCAGTGGTCTTGGCCTAGGTGGGTGCTGCAGACCCACCATCCTGCCGTGGTCCAGAGTGCCATCTCTGGACTGGCATCCTTAGCTGAAGTCCTGTGTGATCTTCATCTCAATTTCCATGTCTGCAAGTTTGCATGCACGTACACATTAGATAGCTATATGCCTTTAGGGGTACGGATCCCCTTTTATGCTGGGGTCAAGAGGAATGTCTGGGGACTGGCAGTATGGCCTATAGGCTTAGAGTAATGAGTTGTGAATGAACTCGGTACATCCAGTAGACAGATCTGGGTTTGATTCCCACAACCTCCCCTTGCATAATGGGTGACTCTGAGCAAGTCACTTATCCTCCTCAGTGCTCCCAGGTTACCCTGAAGGCAGGTACCTTTGCCTAGTGGGCATTACCTGGTTACCAAAGAATAAAATAAAATAAAAAAAGTCTGCCTCTAGCAGTCCCTCCCATACTTTGATCTGCACCCTCCAGCACACCCCTGTGCACCTTTCCATCTGTGCATGGGCTGTAGCTGAATGCCACATTTTCTGCCTCCACTACTGCACAACACCGCACCTGATATAACACTCCATTCCACTGTATGTGACTGTGTTCATCAATAGAGCCCAAAGAGAATAAAGAGAACTGCTCTGTTTGGTTGTTCCAGCTTTTTCCTCAGTATCTGACAAGCTGTACTACTAGGTGCTGACCAATCACCTTGGGAGATTTGAGGATTTTGTTACCCTAGTTTTGGTCAGTCACATGTGATCTAGACCACCAAGTGCTAATGGATGGCTGTCACCATCCACCATTACTCTAGATTCAGATATGCCTCAAGGCTCAAAGGTGTCAAT
This sequence comes from Neoceratodus forsteri, assembly GCA_016271365.2. Taxonomy (NCBI): domain Eukaryota; kingdom Metazoa; phylum Chordata; order Ceratodontiformes; family Ceratodontidae; genus Neoceratodus; species Neoceratodus forsteri. The sequence continues at coordinate 740,092,123 of CM028133.1, read as the reverse complement.
AGTGTTGTTCCCAGTGTATACTGCATGGTGCCATGTGTTAGATAATTCGGATATATACTTTGGAGTTTTAATGTTTTTATTTGACAATGAACTACAGTGAACCCAGCCAGAATGCAACGCAACAGTGTCAGTCAGTGTCAGCATCAGTGACTCAGTAGTAGCTCAGAAGGTTGTAGGTTCTAGTTTCATACCAGGCACTTAGGGAACTACCCATACCTCTCAACTGTCCCTGATTTTCAGGGACATCCCTGATTTTGCCTCAAAATTTTACTCTGTCCCTCCTAAAAATTGTGTTTCTGTAGCCAAACAGTAGGAGTTGTAAGCACAAAATAATGTCAAACATTAAAGCTACAGACTTATTCTTTCCTTAGAAAATGCATTTTACACTAAGCCACTTATTCTACCAGCTTCCTGAGAGGATATCACCAATTTTGAAGATGTATCCCTGATTTTGGTCCTTTTGTCCCTGATTTTTTTAAGCCTTGTCCCTGATTTATGAGGCAGGAGATTGAGAGGTATGGTACTACCACTAACTGATGCTGTAGTGCAGTACAAACGGGATGCTGCACTGTTGATGTGCCATCCTTTGGATGAGATGTTAAATTGAGGCCCATTTTGCCCGTCTCTGGTCACTGTCCAGGTGGAAGTGAAAGATCCCATGGCACTTATTGAAGAGGAGTAGGGGAGTTTCTTCTCTGTCATAGCCTACATATCACCTATCAATAAATCAACTCCATGACACCCCCCAGGACACACCTGGAATCAAGCTATCCTAGCTTAGTATGCCTTTCCTGGTCAAATATTACCAGCAGAAAATAAACAAGCATTTGTCAATACCGAATGTTTGCTTGCTGGTATTAGCATTGGAAGTGCAAGAGTTAGACAGATGCAGAATAGGAATGGCAGTGAAGTAATGAACTTCACTTGAACCCCACATCCACCCTGCAGAGATGGACATGCATTGGGGTATGCCTTTGGGTTGTCGTGCATAACGATCACGCCATTTCTCCTCACCCTAATCTGCAGACACCGGCAAGTGTTGAGGTATGCCTTGGGCTGTTCGGCTTTACAGTCACCCCATTTTATAAGGATAAATAAATGGGTGCAGTATAGGAGAATGGGGTGAACTCTGGGCCAAAGAGTCCAAGGCACACCTTGATTCCTGTTACTAGCTGCAGGATGGGGGTGGAATGGCATGAGCATTATAGCCAGCAATCCAAAGGCACACCCCTGATGCCTGTCGGTCTGTATCGGGCAGGATGTTATGGTTAGGAACCATAACACCCTGGGCATTTGTTAGTATTTGCACTACAGATTTTCAACATAGCCTTTTGTGACCCCCCCCACCTCATGAAAGCATTTGGTACATCTGCTCATGAACAGTGGCACTGTGATTTTGTTAATCTGTCTCAAATGTTGGTTTGCTACAGGGACTGTGCCATTCTGCACCAGATGTGTGAAAACAGTTTGGCAGGAGGTCAAAAATGACAGCTATCCTGTTCATAAAGAGGTGTGAAAAAATGGCAATGCTGGAAATCTGGAGTGAAAATATTAAAAATTATTGGAGTTACAAATGTGCTTGGAAATTGCACAACGCACACTCGTAATACAGTCATTTTGTGAAATGTTCTCACCCAATATTTAACATAGACATTTTGTGACCTCTGCTCATGAACATTGTCACTATGATTTTTGTAGTCTGTCCCGAACATTGATTTCCTACACTGACCATGCCATTGTGCACCAGATGTGCAAACACACATTTCAGGCAGGATGTGAAAAATGACAGCTGTTCTTTTGATAAGCAGGTGTGAAAAAATGCCAATGTTGAAAATCTGCAGTGAAAACATTACAAATTTGCAAAGTTACAAGGGTGCGTGGAAACTGCACAATGCACGCTCATTACACAGTCATTTTATGGACTTTTGTCACCAAATTTTCAACATAGGCATTTTAGGACCTCTGCAAGTGAACAGTGTCACTGAGATTTTCTTACTGTGTTCCAAACACTGATTTCCCACAGCGACTGTGCTATTCTGTGCCAGAAGTGCAAAAACACATTTTGGACAGGATGTGAAAATGACATACTGTTCATAAGGAGATGTCAAAAAATGGCAATGTTGAAAATCTGGAGTGAAAATATTACAGATTTATGAAGTTATGAGTGTGCATGGAAACTATGCAATGCATGCTCATAACACAGTCATTTTTGAAATTGTTCCATCAAATTTGCAATATAGGATTTTTGAGAGCCTGCCTCATGAATACTGACACTGTCATTTCGTTAATCAGTCTCAAAATGTAATTCCATACACTGACTGCGAAATCACTTTTCAGGACCAAATAATGAAATGATAGTGACTGGATTCATGAGGTGGGGTCCCAAGAAACCAATGTTGAAAATTTGGAGCAGAAATTTGCAAAATTGGCGGAGATATCCACCTAAGTTGAAAAAAACACATTTATGCCATTATACAGCTTACCGGCATTTCTTCAGTTCGCGGCCGACTTTGAAGAGTGCAGACATGTTCCTAGTAACATAGAAACATCGAAACATAGACTTTGATGGCAGATAAGGACCACTTGGCCCACCCAGTCTGCCCATTTCCCTACCTACTGGATAAGCTGCAGATTCTAGTTAACCAACAGCCTACTTCCTGCAACCCCCCACTATAATTGCCTTATGTCTGTTCCATGCATGTTTGAATTCCCCCACTCTTTTAGACCCCACAACCTCTCCAGGAAGGCAGTTCCATGCGTCCACCACTCTCTCCGTAAAAAATAATTTCCTCACATTACCCCTGAGCCGTCCCCCCTCTAACTTTAAATTGTGCCCCCTTGTTCTTACACATCTCTTTTTCTGAAAGATGCTACCCTCCTGGACTTTGTTGATTCCCTTGAGGTACTTAAAAGTTTCTATCATGTCCCCCCATCCCTCCTTTCATCAATGTATACATAATAAGCTATCTCAGTCTCTCTTCATATGGTTTCTGATGTAGACCCTGCACCATTTTAGTTGCCCTCCTCTGGACTGCTTCCATCCTGTCTATGTCCTTGTGTAGATGAGGTCTCCAAAACTGCATGCAGTACTCCAGACTGGGTCTCACCAACTGTCTGTACAGAAGGATAACCACTTCCCTTTTTCTACTTGTGATGCCCCTCCCTATGCATCCCAGTACCCCCTGACTCTCCTTACTGACTTCTCATATTGCTTACCCACCTTTAGGTCAACTGGTATGACTACACCCAGATCCTTTTCTATTATTGTTGTTGTTAGTACCTCCCCTACTATTATGTACTCTTCTCCTGGATTTTTATTTCCAAGGTGCATTACTTTACACTTCTTTGCATTGAATCTAAGTTGCCATATGTCTGACCATTCCTCCAACCTTGCCAAGTCCCTTCTCATCCTTTCAACCCCCCAGATCTTTGTGTCATCTGCAAAGAGGCGTACCTTTCCTTCCAGATCCTCTGCAATGTCACCTATGAAGACGTTAAAGAGGACTGGACCCAGTACTGAGCCCTGAGGTACTCCACTAGTAATCCAAAGATTGTTGTGCTGGGCTCCAGAGGTAAGTATGGGGTGAGGAGGAGTATGGGGTTGCAGGGTGAGCAGAGGGTGGGTGCAGGTTGGGGAGGAGACACAACGCGGTGAAGGACCATTTCCTTTGTTTCAGGCAAAAATAAAATTTTAAAAATTCACCACGGACCGTTTTCTGCTTTTTTACAGGTTTTGGCCACACTGGGGTTGGCTCCCAGTGTGACACTTTTCTTTGCAGGGGTCATGTTAGCCACATTGGGGTGGGCTCCCAGTGTGGCACATAATCGGGTGGGGCAACACTAGGAAAATGGGGGTTAACATGCCGACAGGGGGATTGGGCGCCCCCGTCGGCAAGCATGTCTGTATTTGGGGGCATGATGTCAAGGGGGATTGGGCACCCCCTCAACAGACTACAGCAATAAAGGGGGCAGACATGCCAACAGGAGGATTGTGCACCCCCAAAGTCAGCTTCCTAGGGACTGTGGGTGAGCATCGGGCAGCAAGCTGCCACCTGCCATGTTTATTGAAATGTTACACCACGCAAGGCACACCCTGCAATAATGGGTCGCTCTCTCTTTGCAGTGGCTAATTCATTTCATCTTGGTGGCACGCTTGCTGAACTACTGTCAGCAGCAGCATGCCATCGCATTGGGGAAACATGGCCAAGCCTCAGAATGCAGTGGGGGCATTGGCTGCCACAGTGCCACACCTCCAAAACTCTGCTTATCTCCTAATCAGTCACATAATGTTTCTTGCACATGCACGCAAGCAAACATAATAAAAATAATTCAGTAGTAGTGCTGTGTGGAATTTTTAAATTCTGGCAGAATGGAATTTCATGGAATTTTCAAAATTCAGCTGAAATTCTGTTGAATTTCACTGGAAACATAACAGTAGATTTTCTTGGCAGAAAAAATGCAGACTGAGTTTTCTGCAAAATTTCTGCAGAATTCTGTTCTGTGGATCTCAATATTTTCCATGGAAGCTGTTGCGGAATGATTTTTGGCAGAAAAAATGCTGCTCTGTGGAATATAATTCTGCAGATCACAGCAGGCCGAATTCTACTGGTGGAATGATAATTCCGTACTAATTTCGCTGGCAGAATTCTGCATTTCCCAAAGCACTACTCAGTATCTTGCAAATAACACATATCACAAAATACTGCATGACAAAAGGACTTAGTTCCTTTGGAATGTAGTATTCCCTGCAGCATACTGCAAGACACTCCATTGCTTCCTGGCTAGCTCTGCTGTATATATTTCTTTTGTATTCAGCTCAAATTAAGGGAGCTGTTTTATTGCAGTTTTTTCATAAAAATCTAAAGTTAAATGGCCCTAATACAGTGGTGCTTAGCTTCTGGTACCATCAGTATGAAGGGATATGCTGATACTACTGTCATTATGGCCCCAGTCGTAACTAGTTGCAATAGTTACTGTCACTGTTTTTAAATGCTTTCATTATACATAGTCATCTGCAGTACTGCTAATCTAATGAGTCAGCAGGTGGTGTTCTATAGAAACAGTACTAACCATGTACAGTATGGGTGTCCATAAGTCCTTTAGCTTATGGGATCTAGTAAGCAGCTGGAATATTTCAAGAAGACAAAGAAGTGCAAAGTGATGGCCTTGACTAGTATCCACTGTTCATCTCTCAAGTTGCTGATTGACATGATTTGACATGATGGAACCTGATACTGGGGAAAACTGTATGACTACTGTAAGTTTGCATATAAACAAAACTGAAGTGCTAGTCATTAAATGAGGTTACTAGCTGGAGGAAATGTGCACTGTCCTGGAGTTTCCAGTTCTTTGTTTTCCCCCACCTTATGTCTGTCGCCTGGACACTTTGACTGGCCTTATCTAGACTGGTCTCCCCAACCTGGTCACTCATCTTTCCTGGGACTTACCTTCTTTGCTGTCATCCTGGCACAGGACCTGGCTTAAAGTGCTCAGTCCTCAATGTGGGGCCTGCAAGAGACTGGGCTGTCACAGTGCTGCTGTGGAGTTTTTTTCATTCTTTGTCTCCATTAGGGCCCACATTGCCACTGTAAGCAAGCTCCACCTCTCTGATGACATCCCCAGCATTCAGGTATGGGATCCCCCTCCCTTGTTGTATCATGGTGGTGCCACCTAGGATCCTCTAGGTGGCAGTCAATCCACGGGACACACATTCCTCTCTGCCTCAGCAAGCCCCTAAGTGAACCAGGCGTATTCCTGGACCCAGGTTACGAGTATGGAAGCAGTGAAGTCAATGCCTCAGCCCACTTGGCAAGCAATTTCCAATTCTTTAAGTTGTGTCTCTGAGACATGCATAGGAGTACACAATATAGACCTCATCTTGGATGGTACTCAGATACTTGAACAGGTGTTACACTTAAGAAGTATCACCAGATTCCACCCTTTCCTTTGTATTCCTGAACCAAAAGCTTTACTTCCTAAATTTCTTGTTTTAAAGTTACACTACTCTAATGGGCATTATTTGGGACTACTAAGAACTTAGTTTTGCCTCCTATTGCTGATGGAGAAGATGATACTGTACCTCAGTTGCTGATATGAAGATATTGTAACGTATTACACCAGGACTTCTGAGTTTGTAGTGGCTAGTGGAAGACTGAGTTAAATGTATTGTGTTTAACCAAAGAACCTGCATATGCTGGGTCCCTGTTACCTCCTTGACCTCCTGCACTCATATTTCTGGCATTTAATATCATTTTAAACAGCTCACCTTAATTTGATGACTTCCAGAGAAGCATTTAACAAAGATAGCAACCAGTTAACTATACACACTAAAAAGTAATTAGCAGTAACTAATACAAGCACTGCTCATTTATTAATTAATTAATATATTTATTCATTTATTTGCATACCAGGAAAGCAAGCACACATGTTTTTTGCAGAGATTTTATGTCAAGACCGATTACAGACAGTGCACAGCTGAATAGTATAAGACCACATAAGAATATCAATACAAGAGCATAGACAGTACAGATCAATTTATCAAGAGTTACAGTGAGCAGCCAGCCCAGTGGTGCTGAGGGTTGAGGCATTGGACACCACACCTTGTGCTACACTGGTGACCAGTGTTTGGAAAAATGACTACCCCAGGTGGAAGCCAGAAGGTAGTGCAGGCCAGAGGGGCCAGAAGAAGGGATGGTGCTCTGGGACATCTGCAGAAGCATGCACATCTCTACGTGCACACGTCTTGCATGTGCACCTCAGTAATAGGAAGGGAAAAAATGGAGGGAAAAACACCACTGGCTGTGGATGACAACTGACCTCTCACAGGCCCCGCACCCAGTGACTGGGCAGGGGTAAGTGCCAGTGATACCAGGGTGATGGGGCAGGGGAGGTCAGCCAGAAGGGAGCAACTGGGGGCAGAAGAGCATAAAGTACATATGTAAAAAAAAAAAAGAGTTACAGTGAGTTTGTTCAAGATGTAATGCATACAGACGGAGTTTAAACTGGTTCAGATTTGACATATTAAATATTGTATTTGGTAGATCATTTAGCCAGTAGGGCAAGGTGAAATTTAATTTCTGCCAGTGACATTCTGGCACTATGCTAATTTCACATCCATGAAACTTTGCAATATTTCTCTGAAAATTTCATAAAATGTAAAAAAAAAATGATTTCAGTCATTTCTATCTCATTTAAACAGTATTTGTCCAAACTGCACCACATTAGGAATGTTGTCTTTGCTAAAGTTTATACAGTTTTGTACCAAGTTTCAGATCTCTATCTTTAAAGATGACAGTTATATGCATCCAAATGTTCAGAAATTTTAGAATTACATTTTGCAATTATGTAAATTACAGAATTTTAAGCCCCTATAACTTCAAAACTAGAGAACACAATGTCACCGATATTGCTAGGTTCATTGACCATAAACATTAGGTTTTGAGGCCACCACCATGGCCCAGCAGTAGAGCATCATGCTGCCATGCTGATGACCCAGATTCAGAAGTGAGCATGGGAAGTCACTACAGGAAGTAGATCATGATCAAGACACCTACTGCTCAGCCATGCATCTCAGTCAGGGAAGGATGGTGGCAGGTTTGACCAACACAACCGCTCTTGTAGAATGTACCAGTTTCATCCATAATGTTTTAGATTGTGGGATCTTGGATGAGGGCTACCTATATGGACCTCACCAAGGCCTTTGACACTGTAAACCAAGAACTGCTTCTAATCCATCTATCTCATACTGGCCTATCAGTTAAGTCACTGTCTTGGTTTAGGAGCTACCTCACTAGGAGAGTGCAGAAAGTTAAAATTCAAAATGTTCTCTCAGACACTCATCCGGTTACTACAGGGGTGCCACAAGGCTCTATCCTTGGTCTGCTTCTCTTTAGTCTATTCCTTAACCATCTCCCCCTCTCAGTGTCAGACAATGTATTACTTTAAGCAGATGATGCAGTGCTTTATTCTCCTCACCACGATCTCTGGGCCCTACAAAACCAACTGCAGTCCAATTTCTCTTCAGTCAAAAAATGGTTCACCAACTCCAAATTATTAGTTAACTACAAGAAAACTAAAACAATGATCTTCACCTCTGCCCAAAATAAGCACAGCACTTTCCAGCTTCGAGTCTGCAACAACCTTAACTCCCCTCCTGAAATGGTTCAGTATTTCAAATACCTGAGTATTGCGCTGGACAGCACTCTATCTTTCACCCAACACATTGATAATATAGCTAAAACTGCCAATGCCAAACTTGGTCTTCTTTATCGGAACAAACTTTGCTTTACCACAGAAACACTCAAAACTGCCGTAACAAGTGTAGTGCTGTCTATTATCAATTACAGTCTAGTTGTCTATGGGTCCGCAACCCCCATCAAACTTAAAAGAATTAAGATTACATTAAACAAAGCTTGTAGACTTCTCCTGGGTGCCGACCACCAGACTCATACTTGTACACTATACAAGCAATCCAGATGGCTCAACTTTAGACAGTAGAATTCAATACCAGGTCTGTGTCATGGGTAAGAAGTCCACCTTAGGGCTTACCCCATCTGATGAGTGGAACCTCCTATCAATGTACTGCTCTGCAAGAAATTCAAGGGGAGTTCACTATCTGTTTCTGAATATCCAATTCCAGAGGACTGCTCAAGGTCAATAGTTATATGAGTACTGCACACCACTGTGGTTAAACTCTCTCATCGGGGATCTTCAGAAGGCAACCAAGCTTGGAACATTCAAAGTCAAGCTCCTTTCATCTCTAGCATCTACCAGTAGTTGTGACTGTGGGACCTAATGTCCCTGCAACCTGTTCTTCCTTCTGTGGTCAGTAGCTTATCCTTCCTCTACCCGCAATCTTTTTCATCATTTCCATATGGCCTAGTGCTGTGCAGAATTTTCAAATTACGGGAGAACGAAATTCCACTGAATATTCAGAATTCTGCTGAATTCTGCCAGAAACAGAATGGTGGAATTTCAAAGCATAAAATAGTTGTGGAATAATTTTCTGTGAAAAATCACTGTTCTGCAGAATATTATTTGGCGGATCACAGTATTTTCCATGGAAATTGTTGCACAATAATTTTCCGCAGAAAAAATAATGTTCCATGGAATATTATTCCATGGATCACAGTAGGCAAAATTCCACAGAAGAACAAGCGAATACTGGCAGAAATTCAGCCAGCAGAATGGTCATTCTGCACTAATTCTGTGGGTGGAATTCTGCATTCCACTCAGCACTAATCTGACCATCTCAGTTTACCCCACCTTTGTGCCCTTTGTGCTCTTTCCCTATGTCCATCTCTGCACTTATGTTAAGAACTTCTTAACACCTCAACAGCAATATGACAAAATAACTTTTTTTCATCTCAACAAAAGGAAAAAAAATATTCTCAAGTCCTGCAATGTTACTAATCATCTAAGCCTAGAATCAGTGAACAACATTGATGTTTTCTTGTAACCAATGTTTGACTCAAATAAATCTTTTATTACTTGCCTTGTATTCCTTTAACTACTGAACTTGTAACTTCTGTGTATGATTTATTGTTATTTGTTCTGTCTTATGTGACGTGGAACCTCTGTAAAAGAGCCTCTGGCTAAAAGATCTTTCTGAATATATAAATAAATAAATGATTCCTGTGCCTGGGCCAGGGAATCTTGCTCCTGCCGTAGGGAAAGCTGTGGCTTTGTGAGGCTGACAGAGGCATCATCCCACACAAGGGTGGATGGGAAGAAGAAAATGTTGGAGAATAATCCTCCAGCCAACTGAATGAAGGATGGGTTCAGCCTGATCAAGATATATCCCTGTGAACTAGGTATATCCCTTAGAGACAAGCTGTCAGCCCAGAAAAAAACAATATGGAAAGAAAGGAGATTGCATGTGTTAGCTCTCTAATCTCTTTCTCAAAGGCCAGCCAAGTTATAAGGAATCAAAGACTCCAAACTAACATCAGTAATTAAAAATGAGTTTCATGAGCTTTTGTGAAATATAGGAATGTTGTGATAATTTTGCCTAAACCATGTTCATACATTTTTCCCAATAATGCACCTGAGCTGCTATTGTAGATGAAGGTAAAGGCTGTGTAAAGTGACAATAAGGTAGTAGCATTCATAGGAGGCTACACAGTAAACTTGTAGTGGTGCAAATGTAAGGTCACAGTCTTGATTGCCAGACTATGAAGAATAGTCTGGGACATCACTGTGCAGTAGCCTGAATTCTTGCAATATAACCACTAGAGCTCAATGACTTAATGACTTCTTAAAACACATGCACCATTTTTTTCTGTACAATGTTCACCTGTTGACTCATTAATAACCCTCTAGATAACAATGTATATTTTTACTATTTGAAAACAGTGACATCAAGTGATGTCAAGCCTTACAACTAGTTGTGACTAGGCCATTGTGACAGCAGTATCTGGATATCTTTAGTCATGATGGAGCATGATGCTGGGTATCACTGTCACAGGAGTGTTGGAGGGGTATTGCAGGGCCACAACGCTAGTGCAGGTATGGTGATTCAACTGTGATAAGTACTTTATGAAAATCAAATTCCTCAAGTGGAATTCTGGTGACATTACCTATTGTGCGCCCATAAATGTTTGAGCAAATTTTGTCAATTAGTATTTTCTAAAGTATCCACATTAAATGTTAAACTACTAAAGCACATTTACCAAGCTTAATTATATTCCAGGACATATTTACTTTGGCATGCATGCCAAATCTTGAGCCTATATCTGCAATAGTAGTGGAGCTATAAACATCCAAATATTTTGAACGTGTTCACATAATTTAACAAATAATTAAACTGTGAAATTTTGAACTTCTGTAACTTACAATTTATACAACAAATTACCCCTTCTATTTAGCAGTTTATTTGACTCATCCAAGAAAGTATGCACAGACATTTTCAACTATCTAACTGCAAGGGTTGCTAACTTATAATCATAGGAACAATTTCAGAAATTTTCACATGAATAATAAATCGCCAGACTCTGAGCCTGAATAACATCCTCACCCCATCCAAATCAAATAAAACTGGACATACTTTTAGAGCCTCTTCCAAATAATATGCACAACAAAGTTCAAATTTCTAGCTATAGCACTGACTGAGTTACGACCAATTAAAGAATTTCAGAAAAATCCTGCAAAACTTTGTGAACAATTCCATAAAATCATAATTTGATAATTTCAGTCAGCCCTATTTGTCAATTTTCCCCCTTACAGTAAAGAAGCATTGGCCTTGGATTTCCCTGAAGAATTGTTTCAGTCTCCTACTTCTGGTCATACACTTCGGTATAGTTTACTGACAAACCTTGGGCAATTTCTTTTTTATATTGGGGGGGTGGGTCCAAGCAGAACCTTTTTCCCTGACATGCAGGTTTATAACTTGGTTCTGCTTGTTAGAGGTAACCAGTTGGTATGTGTATATACTGTAGATCACATATGTGAGTAAACTTGATTACACCCAGGGCAACTCTGTAAGCTTTTATACAGATTATCTTGACTCTGTCCAGTGCAGAATCCCATGCTGCAGAATAGACAGCAAGGCCATAGCAAATACCGGTTAATATGGAACTTGATACATCTGAGAGTGTTGCCTCAGGGGTAAATGTTTTCAGTTTTAGAATAGGGTTCACAATCTATAACTGACTTTTTTTTTACCAGGCATTTCACATGGGGACAAAAGATAGGTGTCATCTAACTAGACTACAGTTTTGAGCCAATAGCATTGTATTTATCCAAAGAGGAGACTTTCTTCTTTTGGTACAAGCTGCTGAAAAGCATGATTTTGGTTTTCTTATAGTTCACTGGTCCAGCAGACAACTACTGCATTTATGGAGTAGGTTGTGGTTGTGCAGCATATGGTGTGCATGGTATTTCACACTCTCTGTATCAATGGAACTACTACCCTTTTGAGGTACCAGAGGCACAGAAACCCTCTTGAGGGGGGTTCCACCCCTAGAAGTGCCACAGCATGCATTCCTTTGGCTTATGGTACTTTAGAGAAGCAGCCAAAAAACAGAGCTGAAGGCATATAATGGAAATGTCAGAATATTGTCTTCCACTAAGGAAAATGGGAAGGCCACAAAGCAAATTAACCAGTGAAGGAGTAGAGCCACCATCTCAACACATTAAGCAGAAGAAACCCAACTACACCATAGGAATGTAACTACTTGTATGACCGGACTTTGGACAGCTATGAGACAGAAAAAGGACTTTAGCCCTTTCTTTGAATACTGTAACCTAATATCTGAAGATGAATCTTTTTCTCCTGCACAAATAGACCTCACTTCCTCCAACTGGAAACACCTAGGCCTCTCACATTTTTTCAGCTCTTGACCCCAGAGGGTATTCTCTCTTTTGATAAACTTATGGACAAATATAATTTCCAATGAACAGATCTCTTTAGGTATTCCAAATCAGAAATCATATTCTCCAAAACTGTATAATCAAGGCTAAGACACCTTCTCCTATGTCTTCACTATTTAAAATATTTATAGATTCCATCCAGGGCACTACCTGTATCCATCTCATTAGCTCGTTGTATACGGGCTTGAGAGAGGTTGTAGAAGCATCCACTGAATCAATATTAGAGGGTTGGAATGGGGACTTAAGCCTGGAAATAATGAAGGAGGAGTGGCTGAAGACTGCATTACAGGTGGGGAAAATTACTTCCTCCCCTCATAGGAGAGAATTCTCATGGAAGTGCAGATCTAGATATTTTTGCTGTCCTGCGATATTGACCAAATATATCCCAGATAGATATGGTCACTATTGGAGGAATTGTGGGTGTACCAAGGCAACCTTGGGACATGTTTTTTGGCAATGCCTATGTCTCATGCCTTTCTGGATCACCTTACAAACAGAGATATCTCTCTGTCTCAATGAACCCATCAAATTAACAGCTGAACAGGTCCTACTAGCAATTTATCCAGATCGCTCACCTCCCTGGACTCAAACCCTAGTACCAATATATTTATTAGCTGCAAAAAAAGTTCATTATTAGAAAGTGGATGTCTCCCATTATACCAACCCTTGGTGACTGGAAAATAATAATGAAAAATATTCACCAAATAGAGTACCTTTACCGATAAACTACAAGATAAGTCACAATGTTTTGTAACAAAATGGCAAAGATGGATCCTTCACCAAACTGAGACAGATCCAGAATTTTATCCTTGACTTAACCAGTGGTTGATAATGAAAGGGAGTGGGGCGGGGCATTGGAAGAGGAATGCCAAAGTTGCTACAGGATAACTTAGGAGGACTAACCAGATTGAGGGAGAGACTGTTGATAGATCTGGGAAATGTTACTTTACTTTTACTCCATCCTGTGGCATAGACAGGGTCTAACATCAGAGTCTGTGTTATAATATGTAAATCTGATGTGAAAATCAGACCTTGTTAAGAAATAATGCTCACATATATGGAATCATAACTGTTGGCTTGTGTGTAGAAAATCTGCCAATAAAAAAATAAATGAAAAAAAAAAGAAAGAAAGAAACAGCTACTTCAAGCTTGGCAGCCCAAAAATACTCCTGATGGAGCTCAGTGATAATAGAATGCTGTTCCCTTGAGGGGGGTCTGGTGTTGCAGCATGAAGCCAGAATAGCAAAAGCATACTGATCATTGCAGCATGAAGCCACAGAGAGCAGACAGCATACTGAATTTTGCAATGCCAAGCCAGAAAGGCAAAAGCATACTGGTCCCTTGAGGAGCCAAGAGCAAGGGTATGACCAATTGTAGGATGCATCTGCTTATTGATAGTTGGAGAGGCTTTTACCTGAAAGTAGCTGGTAGAGTAGGAATGGTAAACAGTAAGACTAAAAGTGAGCCCTGAGGAGGGGCTGGGTGGCTGCTGTAAACAAACAGGTATCGCAAGGACAGTAGGATTGAGTGTGCTTAGGTAGTGCTTGGTGGGTGGCATCAAGCATGTTGACTGCTGCCCCTCACAACCTCAGGCATAACCTTTCAATTAAGTACCAGACTATCGTTAGAGAACCATCTTTCCACACATTCAATGTCACATTGTAGGACTTAGAACAGACTGCGTTTACTGGAGTGTCTAGCAGAAACTGCTGCATGACATACATACAAAAGAACTTCAGCAGTCTTCAGGCAGTTGATTTATGAACAGACCATACAGTACTGGGCCCAAAATAGAGCCTTGAGGTACCCACACAGAGACAGTCCTGTCCACATTAGTCATGCCATCAGTTTTAATCACCTGGGTTTGCTCAAGTAATTCTCAAACCAAGAAACAGTGTTGATAGACAGCCCCAGATTGAATCATTTTTTTCAAGCACAAGTTTATTGTTGATAAGGTAAAAGGTCTTTGTCAGGTCAATGTAAATTTCCCAAACCATATTATCACTGTCCAGAGCTTCATAAAGAAAGTTAGTGGATTCAACCAAGACAGTACTGGTACTGTGTAACTTCCTGAATCCATGTTGCTGGATGCTCTGAATGGCTAATTTATCTACGTAGGTGACTAGTTGGTCACCAGTATCTTTTCAAGTGATTTGGGCAGTAGGGAGAGGGTATAGATAGGCCTGTAGTTTACTATATTTGGTCTGTCACCTCTCTTAAAAACAGGCATGACCAGAGCTGACCTCCATTTTTCAGGGAATGAGAGTATGATGGGATGTGTTAAATAGCTCAAAGCCAGGAATAATCACTTCCTGTCAATAGCATTACCACCACCCAGGGTTTACCCAAGGCTTTCTGATATATTTTAGTCTCCATTTCATAAATGGTCCTGAAATAACAAGATCGGGTGGTCTCAGTCAGATTGTCAAGCCCCAAGCCTTTATGGTTTAGGAATGGTGAGCCAGATGGGATGAAGAAGCATAGGCTTGTAGAAGGCTTATGAAATCTGTTAGCTGTTTCAGTGGGTTCTACAACCTCTTTCCCATCAGTATTCAGCATTGTTGGAGACTTCTTTTTTTTCTGCACTTTAATCACTGTTAATATTTTCCCAAAACGTTTTACCATTGTTCCATTCAGGATTTGCTGGATATTACAGAAATCTGACCTGTCAGCTGTTACTCTCCTTATACATTTGCTTCTTACATTCCTAATCTTCTGCAGTTGGGATGCAACCTAATTCTCTGGCTGTTACTCACCACTTATCCCCCTTTTACATTACGGCCACTAGTTCTGGTGAGAGCAAGGCTTTTGAAACACCTCTAACCTTCACCTTTATTAACTGGCTGAACTTCTTCACAAACTCTGCTAAATTCAATAATTAAGTCATACACTAAACCAACGTCAGGGATATAATCAAGATAGCTCCAGTCGATCTGTGCTACTTTGTTCTTAAAGTTGGGTACCCTGTCCTTTATTAAAACATTGCTAAAATGTCCAGGGAGAGGGAGTGGCTTAAATTGCTTGGCAGCCCATTTGAACTGTGCAGGTAAATGCATACTTATGCTGTCTGAAAGAAACTTAATGTCTTTCACTCTGTCTGAGTGGATAACTAGACTCCAGTCAAGAGTGTTTAAGTACTAGTCTTATAATTAATTCTGGTGCAGTCAGTTACCATTTGAGTTAAAAAGAAAAGCCTGCAGTCATGTCTCTGTGGCCATACTGCCTTTGAGTTCCAATTAATATTAATGTCACCCATTTCTGATTTATTTGTTTAAAGTATCCACAAACAGATTCTAGACCCTTATCCTGTTTGCGAGATGGGACATAGGTGGTCAAAAGGACAAGTTTTTTGTGGGAATTTTGTGGGAATTCCCCAGTATCAGTTTAGTAGCCAGACACTTGAAGCCTCTTTACTTGCTTTTAACTCAACTTTTGAAACCTTTAGATCAGTCTTAGTCAAGTCTTCTCTTAGGAGGTTAAAACCAAAGGAGGGAGCCAGACACATCTGGAATTTCAGGGGTTAGCCAGGATTCTGCCAGTGATATTATATTAGGTTGTACTGATCCCACTTAGCACTTGAGTTTCTAATGTTAAGGGAGATAATATTTAAATTCCCCTGGTTGTTATGGCTGGAACCTGACCTATCAAACTGCCCAGGGTTTGGATGCACATTTCCAGGTAGCAGAAATAAAATCATTAAGAAATGCTACCAGCCCTCAGCTGATCACTCAGACTTGTTTTCTTTTTCCTAACTGATATAGGCTTAATGAACTACACGTTTTACACAAGGTCTTGTAATGTTGATGATACGTTCTCTGTAAATTATCAGTAGTCGACCTACTACAATGAGAGGTGGGCTGACAACCCAGCAGGCTTCCAGGGTCATTCAGGAGTGCTGATATATATGAGAAGGATCAGTTTTCCAAAGAAGACTGTAGCATTATTGTTATTTTCTATCTTACTTATGTGCCACTAGTTATTAAGGAGTTGAAGCACAGTAATAACCATTTTAGACATATAATGCTTATGAGCTAAGGTTAAAATTCATTGAACATCTAGTAAGGGGCTACCTTTGAGTGAGTAAAAGACAGCAGGATACCCCTTCCCAAGTGCTTCCTCCTGGAGCAAACAACACGCAGGCGCTTGGAGGTAATAAACTACCTCTAACTGTAGCACCCTTGTGAGGGGGATAGCCCGTCAACACGCTGTACTCATCAACTGCCCCACCCACCCTGGCTCAGCATTTCCTTTATAGGCAATGTCTAGTGACATCACATCCTGTCACTCATTTAACTAAGTCCCCATTTGCAGGTTATACCTGCTAGCCACTAGAGGGAACCTCTGACCTTTCCACCTCAGTCTCCCCACCTGAATTCCCCTCCCACTTCCTGTTACCTCTCTACCTGTTTAGACTATTTCTCTCCCTACTCCCACCCCTGCCTCTGCCCACACCCCTCCCTAACCCTACTCACTACCCCTGTCCTATCACCAGACCCACACCCAGCCTGCCATTAACCCCAGTGACCACTACGAATCACTATTTCAACCCTGTTTTCTGGCCCAAACCCAGCCAGCTGTAAGCCACTTAGAACCTGGATCCCTGATCTCAGCCAGGTCTAAGCCCTACTGCCCTACCAGGGTCTTGAACCTTGTACCCTGTCCACCAGAGTCGATGACAGTACCACTACTCCAAAGTGGTACCTACGGTTTCTGAGGGGCTATCAAGATACTTGTAACTCCTCACCCTGCTTTTACCAGGGTATTATGATTGGTCACCTCTTCCTCAAATCTGGCAAAATGCCCCCATCAATAACCCTTGTACTTCAGTCTCCTCCATTTTACTATCCCTTCCCATTTACTCCCCTCTAAGTTGCTACCCTACCCCCCACTGGCTATTCTGACACATCCTACAAATGCCCCCTATGAGTCCCCTGCATCTCTCCCAGCTATCTCCTGGTCCCATTACCCCACACCACCTTACTCCTCAGTCTATTCCTTTGGCTACCTCCTGGCTTCTCTCTCACACTCCAGAACCCACTCCCCCACTGCCACCTCCAAACAATGAATGGCTAAATCCCGGTCCCTTCATGTGATACGCTGCCACCTAACCATTGCCCTACTCCTTCTGGTGGCAGGGGATATACACCCTAACCCTTGCCCAACCCCAACCCCAGGCCTTGATCACCCCATACCAAACCCCTCAGCCAAGGCAAACTCCGACACTCATCCTGGCTACCTCCCCTGAGGCTTGCGTCTTCTCCATCTAAATATTCTTAGCCTAGCCCCTAAGCTTGATCAGCTCCAGGTCCTAGCCACCCACCATGCCCCTGACATAATCATCCTATCTGAGACCTGGCTAAACCCTAGCCTACCAGATAATACTATTGCTATTCCAGGGTTCACCATCACACGGCAAGACCTGCCCTCCAGAGGTGGTGGGGTGGCTATCTACATCAGATCTGCCCTCCACTTCACTGTCTCCCTTACAAAAACTGTACCCAAAGCTTACAAGCTTCTAATGGTAAAACTGTCCCCCCCATTACCTATCTTTGTGTCTGGTATTTACTGCTACCCAGGCAGGCCAACCACAATAGTCACCGATCTTCTGGGCCAGCTCTCATCTCTTGCCCAGTCGGGTGAACTATATGTTTTGGGTGACTTTAACCACAACTGGCTAGCACCCACTTTGAACAAAACCCAAACTGAGTTAACCACTCTCAACCTCAGCCAAACCATTACGGAATCAAAACACTCAAAACTTAAGTCCGGTAATCACTCACTCCTAGACTGGGTGCTTACATTCCACCCACACTGCGTCATCAGTTCAGGCCTCCTCCCTGATTCCATTAGTGACCACCACCTAATCTACTTAGTCTGCAAAATCCACAGAGTTAAATCCCCTCCCAAATTTATATTCCAATGATCATACAATTCCCTCAATCTCTCCCTCCTCTTGGATGATCTTTATCACTCTAATTGGGTCCCAAGCTCAGACTGCTCTAACATGGATTCGGCCCTTTTGCACTTTCGGAACACCTTCCTCACCGCCTGGGACAAACACGTCCCCCTGTGCCAGGCTAGAGTCCGTGGTTCTCACCTACCCTGGATAACTCCTGAGCCGATAGCTTGCCAACAAGCCCGTGATAAAGCCTGGTGAAACTACAAATCCACGCTCCTCCCAGATGACTATATCTCCTACCTCATGCTCCACAACAGGTGCACAAAGGCCATCCACTTAGCTTAGTCTGAATATTTTAATAACACACTAAATGCAAATCTTGGGAGCCCTTCCAAATTCTGGAAAGTCATTAACTCCCTTTTCTTCCCCCAAACAGCTAGCCCCCCACTCTCCTCCTCACCCAAGGGACTCTCCTCTCTGACCCCCTGAAGGTAGCCTCCGAGTTTAATTCCTATTTCACTACCTGCACCCTGGCCCTCCTAGACTCCCTACCTCCTACAACCACACCCTCTCCTCAGACATCTATCCCCTATCATCTGGTAGAAACCCCTTTTCCTTCAGACACTTCTCCCCCACCAAAACACTAGATGCCCTTCACTCCCTAAACCCTTCCAAAGGCAAATTCTCTGATGGTCTTGATAACAAACTCCTCTTCCTATCTGCACCCACCACTGCTACCCTCACAGCCCTACTAAATCTTTTTTTCACCACTGAGTCACTCCCCTTCGAATGGAAGCATGCCACTGTTCTACCCCTCCCTAAAGGTGGTGATCCTACCTCCGCATCTAACTACCATCCCATCTCCCTCCTCCCCACCCTCTCAAAACTCCAAGATCACCTAGTGCTATCCCAACTCTCCCACTTTCTCTCAGAAACTAACTTCTTCACCCCTTTTTAGTCTGGGTTCAGATAACACCACTCTACTACCTCCTCCTCCCTACTAAGACTCACGGACTACATCCTCACTGGAATGGATACAGGCATAATCACTGCCGCTATTTTCATTGACCTAGCAAAAGCCTTCAACATGGTATCCCATTCTCTCTTACTATCCTGCCTTTCTGGGACTGGGTTAGCTGAATCCACCACAAACTGGTTCAATGCCTACCTACTAAATAGAACCCAATCCACTAAAATAGCTGACCACACCTCCCCCCTCTCCCAATCACCATTGGCATTTCCCAAGGCTCAGTTCTTGGCCCCATCCTCTTCTCCATCCTGCTAAATGATCTGTCAAACTCTTGCTCCTCTACCGCTATCCACATGTATGCAGACGACATGGTCCTCTTCACCTCCAGACGGACCTACGAAGAAGTCACCTCCAAACTTCAAACTGATTTCAACAAATTCCAACACTGGTTCAAAATCAACCAACTCTCCCTAAATGCCAAGAAAACCGTGTCTGTGTCTTTCGGTACTAGACAGCGTCTATCCAAACTCACCTCCCCTCTGAGCTTCCATACCCTAATTAACACCATCCTTGATGAAGTGCCCTCCTTCAGGTATCTAGGGGTTTGGCTTGATTGCCACCTCTCCTTTTCCACACACGTGGATGCCATCATGTCAAAACTGCACCCAAAACTTGGTGCCCTCTATAGAAACCGCACTAGTCTCCCGCTTCCTGTCAGACATGAATTAGTCCAGAAAATGATTCTACCCTCCTTCGATTACTGTGATGTAGTTTACAGCTCTGCCGCTAAGACCACCCTAGCCAGACTTGACCCCCTCTTTAATGCTCTCTGCCACTTTGTCCTCGGTGCCTCCCCGATCACATCGCTGCATGCTATACTGTTCCCTGGCCCTGCCATCCCTGAGTAACTGGTGCCTAATTCATAGTGTTAAATTCGCCTCCAACTTCTGGCTCGGCTCCCTCCCTCCCTACCTTGTATCCTCCCTATCTTCCCCACCTACCCCAACTCATGCCCTCAGGTCTACTGATGCTAGGCTATTATTCATCCCTCACCGAAGGACCACGGCCAGCTAATCGGCCTTCTTTTACCTCTTCGCTAAACTCTGGAACGGCCTGCCAGCCCTGATCTGACATTCTTCATCCATACTCTCCCTATCCTCTGCCCTCTCTAACTTCCTTGCATCAAATTGCAACTGCTCCTGACCACCCCCCCAATAGCTTCTCTTCCCTCGTTCCTCCCCTGCACCTGACCAGTGGTTCAGCCATTGCCTAATTGTCTGGCTTATATACTGCCCTAGGCTCTTACACTCTCACTCTTACTTACTCTTCTCACTCCTAATATCTCCCTTCTCTCCCTCCTTCCTAATTAACCTATGCTCTTCAACCCTACTCACAGCTATTAACTCCACTCTCCTTCCCTCCCACCTCACCTAAACCTCCCCCTACACACCTAATGTTTACTTGTCCACTCCTCCTCTACCCCCCATCTTCTCTCTCCAACTCCTACTGTCAACTTGGTGTATCTCACTACAGCTCAAGTTCTGCTACTGGCACTCAAGTTCTATTGCTGGCACTCTAGTTCTGTTACTGGCACTTATTTAATTCATGTATTGCCTCAATGTGCACCCATGATATGTATACCCTGTCCTTGATGATCATGTTCTGTACTGTTCTCCTTATGTAACAAGTTCAAATGTAATCCCTCCCAACTATGTACATTATCTGTATTGCTCTACTGCTAAATTCAACTATTGTATGTATACCTGCCTCCTCTGTAAACCCCCTTCCCGGTCTCACTGTGAGATGAGCATCTTTTTGCTCAGTGTGCCTTTCCGGGTGAAACATTTTCAATAAATAAATAAATAAATAAAATGACTAGCTGTAGGCACATGATCAGTAAGGCAGCAGTTAGGTACTTCTCTGCTGGGACTAAAGTAGAAGAACTTTTGTATTTGGACCTTTAATTTAGGGTAAAAATACTAACATACAAAACAAAAAAAAAAGTGTGTGTTTGGGTTAACTGAACTGAATGGGTAACTGAAAAGTCATCTAGGTGTAAATCTCAGGTGACTGAAAGGACTTAACTGCTGAGAGGTTTAAATTACTTGTAGAAAGATCTGGTAAGTAGGGGGAGTGGCTTAGCTAGAAGGAAGCTACATTTAAAGACTGCCTTAGAAAGATTCTGCTAATAGCTTGGCAGAAGACTCCAGGAGAAAGGACTGATGTGTGACTGAACTTCTCTACTGGAACTATATTGCCCTCCTTCCCCACCCAAAGCTAGTTCTATTTTTATAGGCACGGGATTTGACTGACAACAGGAACTTCCTGTTTAGGGACAGGAAGTGAGTGATCACAGAACCACCAAGTACCCACCATCCTAGAAGGGCAAGAGTAGCTCTCCGGCCGCCTCTAGCTGCTGGAGGTCTGCCTCTGAACAAGTAAGTGGTCTACTGAGAAATATAGGATATTCTTGTCTCAGAACAGGACAATCAGGAGCTTAAAGGGAACACAGGCAGAAAGTAAGGAGAGAGAGAGAGAGAGAGAGAAAAAACAGAGGAAAGAGTAAGGATTGCAAACAGTTAAGGGGCCAGAAATAAGACATGATTGAGTGGTGCAGTGCAGTGGCTGTGGAGCAGCAGTCTTCCAGGAGATGTTCTGGAGGATGCGGTGTTGTCCCATCTGCAGGCACCCTCTGGGCTGAGGGAGGAGGTTGCTCATCTCCAGGCTGAGTTGGCCAGATTTTGGGACCTCCCTTCCATCCAGGGACCACCAGTGCCACTGCCTGTCTCCCAGAGGTTGCCAAGAAAGAGGAGTGGTTGGACCACAGTGGCCCAGGGAGGGTGAGGGTGGTGGAACAGAGGCACATCCCTCCAGTTGTACCTCTCCACAATTCCTATGCCATTCTGGCAAAGTGTGGTTCCTCTATGGAGGCACCCACAGTGGAGACCAAGGAGGATGCTGGGAACCTCCACAAAGGAGACCCACAGGAGGGTGGCATGGGACCCTGCAGGGGAAGGAAACAACTCCTGGTGGGGGCCTCCATTGTTAGGAAGGTAGAACTGGGCAAGGAAGGGGAGAGGGAGGTAAGGTGCCTGCCTGGCGCCATGACTTGGAGGGACGGGGAGCGAATCCTCAGGACTGCCGGAGCAGCTGCACAGGGGAGGGAGCTAGATGTCATTGTACACCTAGGGACAAATGGCCTGGCTAAGAAAGGGATTAGAGAAGTGCAGGAAGAGTTTTTGGAATTGGGGAGGGGCCTTAGTCAAGTAGCACGCACGGTAACCTTCTCGGAGGTGCTACCCATCTATGGCATAGGAGAGGCTAGGTGTTCCATACCATGGGATTCAATCAGTGGTTGAAAAACTGGTGGAGCTCAGGATTTGGCTTCATTGGGGACTGGGGGTCCACCTGGAGTGATTCAAGCCTATACTGGCATGATGGGCTGCATCTGTCAGGGAGGGGAACCAGGATCCTAGGTGATAGGTTTAAATGCTTCATTGGCAAGCTTTTAAACTAGCCAAGGGGGTAGGCACTGGAAAGGAGCAGGAAAATGCTAGCCCCCCCAAACAATCACGGTAGTAAGTGTGGCAAACACCAACATGGAGGTGTCGATAGGGAGAAGGGCAGTGGTAAATAGAGAAAGTGACAAAGGCAAGAAGGACAGGGATGGGGCAAAAGGGGGGAAGGCCATCAGGAAATAGAGGGTAATGAGTACCAATGCCCGTAGTCTGGGCAGCAAGCTCCCTGAGCTGGTGGCCTTAATGGAAGAGGGATGCCTGGATATCGTGGCAGTCACAGAAACATGGTACACAGAGAACCATGACTGGATGTTAACATACCAGGGTACATAACCTACAGGAGAGACAGGCAGGGGAGAAGAGGGGAGGAGTAGCTTCTATGTAAAGGAAGGGATAAAAGCAACTGAACAAAAGAGTAAACAAGGAGGAGAGGAGGCACTGGGGTCACCTTGGAGACTGAAAGGCACCACAATCCGCACAGGGTTGTGTACAGACCCCATGTCAGGGGAAGGAATGAGAAGGATATGATGGAAGGCATTCTTAGAATGGCAGAGAAAGGGAGATACTGTTGATGGAGACCTGAATATGCCAGATGATAACTGGAGCACATTTGCTGCAGCCACATCCAAGAGCAGGGCCATTCTTGACGCCCCTACAGGTGGCAGGCATTAGACAGCTAGTTTCAGAACCCACTCGTGAGGAGCAATCTTAGACCTCGTACTCTCAAACGGGGCAGTGAGAGGATCTCAGATCTAGAGTGGGTTGCCATCTGGGGACAAGTGACCATCAAACAGTGTAGTTCACGTTAAACTCAGCTACAGAGTCAAGCCATACAAAAGTGAGGGTACTGGACCTTAGGAGGCTGACTTTGGTAAGATGGAGAGTGCCTCAGAAAACACTAGCAAACAGGCTAGAAGGAGGTGTGGAGCAACAATGGGGAATTATCAAAACTGCCATCACAGAGGCAACAAGCCTTTGTGTGAAGCAAATAAACAAATCAAAATGAAAGAAAAGCCACTATGGTTCTCAAGAGAGTGACTGTGAAAGTCAGAAGAAAAAGATAGCATTCCTGAAGTATAAGGAAACACAGAAGGAGCAGGACAGAGAGCTGTACCAGTTAAGGCAGAAGGAAGCAGGGAGGGAAGTCAGAATAGCAAAGGCCCAAACTGAGGAAAAGATAGCCAACTCAGTTAAGAAGGGGGATAAAACCTTTTATAGGTACATCAGCGAGCGTAGAAAGACAAAGGGAGGGCTAGTGAGCCTGAATAGAATGAACGGTGGGTGGGCAGAGGGGGACAGTGAAAAAGCAGGAATACTGAATGAATATTTCTGCTCAGTATTCACAAAAGAGGAGGGAGAAGTGCCTAATCCAATTAACAGAAGCAGTCTTGATAGGGGGGTCGATCCCAGTCCTTTCACAGAAGAAAGGGTTCTGCAAGAACTCCTAAAACTGAAGGTGGACAAAGCAATGGGTCCTGATGGAATTCACCCCAGAATTCTAAAAGAATTAAGGAAGGAACTAGTGAAACCACTGGCTACTCTTTTTAATAAATCATGGGAGGATGGTGTGGTACCTGAGGTCTGGAGGAAGGCGGATGTGATTCCCCTTCACAAAAGTGGGACCAAGACAGAGGCAGGAAACTACAGACCTGTCAGTCTGACCTCTGTGGTAGGGAAAGTGATGGAGTCACTTCTGAAGGAAAGAATAGTTGAGTACCTAGAGGTCAGTGGAGCACAGGATCCAAGGCAGCATGGGTTCACAGTGGGAAGGTCATGTCAGACAAATCTAATAGATTTCTTTGACTGGGTGACCAAAGTAGTAGACCAGGGAGCGGCTGTGGACATGGCCTACCTAGACTTTAGCAAGGCATTTGACACAGTCCCACACAAAAGATTATTAGTCAAATTAACCAGCCTGGGAGTGGGTCCCAGGTGGTAGCCTGGGTAAAACATTGGCTGGACAACAGGACACAGAAGGTAATTGTAAATGGAGTCCACTCTGAAGAAAGGGCGGTTACTAGTGGGGTACTGCAGGGTTCAGTATTGGGTCCAGTCCTTTTAAAGTCTTCATCAGTGACATTGCAGAGGCACTGGAAGGAAAAGTATGCCTTTTTGCAGATGACACAAAGATCTGCAACAGGGTTGATACACAAGGAGGCGTGGAAAGGATGAAAAGGGACTTGGCAAGGTTGGAGGAATGGTCAGATGTATGGCAGCTAGGATTCAATGCAAAAAAGGCAAAATAATGCACCTGGGAAACAAGAACCCTGGGGAAGAATACACAATGGGTGGGGAGGTAGTAACAGCAACAAAACAGGAAAGGGACCTGGGGGTAATCATATCAGATGACCTTAAGGTTAGCAAGCAATGTGAGAAGGCAGTAGGGAGGGCGGGGTATACTGGGATGTATAGGAGAGGCATCAGCAGCAGAAAACAGGAAGTTGTTATCCCTCTGTACAGACAGTTGGTGAGACCCCATCTGGAATACTGTGTCCAGTTCTGGAGACCCCATCTCCACAAGGACATAGACAGGATAGAGGCAGTCCAGAGGAGGGCAACTAAAATGGTGCAGGGTCTGCAAGAGAAGCCAGTATGAGGAGAGACTAAAGGAGCTTAATATGTATACCCTTGAGGAAAGAAGGGATAGGGGGGACATGATAGAAACTTTCAAGTACCTCAAGGGAATCAACAAAGTCCAAGAGGGTAGCATCTTTCAGAAAAAGAGACTTGCAAGAACAAGGGGACACAATTTAAAGATAGAAGGAGGGCGGTTCAGGGGCAATGTGAGGAAGTATTATTTCACTGAGAGGGTAGTGGATGCATGGAACAGCCTTCCTGAGGAAGTTGTGGGGTCTAAAACTGTGGGAGAATTCAAGAATGCATGGGACAGACATCAGGCAATTCTTGTGGGGGGCAGGAAGATATAGGCTGTTGGTTAACTAGGATCTGCGGCCTATCCTGTTGGTAGGGAAATAGGCAGACTAGATGGACCTAGCGGTCCTTATCTGCTGTCAAAGTCTATGTTTCTATGTTTCTCCCAGGCAGGGTGTAAGCTACATTTGTTACAATATTCAAAGCAAAGTTCATCCAGTTAGGGTGCTAGCTACATTACATACATAATTCATAATGCTGTTCACTCATAAATACCTAGTGCATGCTCATGAAGCAAGGCTTAGCCAGATAGGCTGTAAGCTACATACAGTTCAATACAATATTCACAAAACAGATTCATAAGCTATGATGCTAGCTACATGCAGTACACTGTTCATAATGTAGGCCCACCCAGAATAACTGGTAAATGTTCCTAGAGGACAGCTCACTGTCAGTAAGTAAAATTTAATTCTTTAGCACCCCATCCCAGGGGTTATGGGTGCTGTAAAGGTAGGCAGGAATTAAAACAACCTACATCAATACAAAAACATGAGACAGAGCAACAATAATAAAAAACAATTAAACCTAAATAAATCCTAAATTAAAATAAAACAATGCAGCAGTTTACTAATTAAAAACTACAAGCAGTCTACAAACACTGCTTTAAAAAGATGTACCTTCAGCCCCCGCTTAAAAACCTCCACTGATGGGGCTTCCCTCAAAGGTCTTGGAAATGAGTTCCACAATACCAGGCTCACAACCTCAAATGAATGATCTCCAGAAGATTTCAGGTGGGCCCAGGGGACCACTAGGAGGCCCTCAGTAGAGGAGCAGAGTGAGCACACAGGATGGACAGGAGTCAGGAGGTCACTCAGGTAGCCACTGCCTTATCCATATAGAGCCTTGTAGGTGAGCAAGGCCTCCATGAAGATGATTCTCTGCCTAACAGGCAGCCAGTGCAGTTTGCACAGAACCAGGGTTACATGACAGGACCTTGGCTGCCCCATCAGCAACCTGGCCACTGCATTCTGCACCAGCGAACACCTCAATTGACCCCAAGGTACAGAGCATTGCAGCAGATGAGTTGCAACATTACAAACATATGTACCAGTGAGAGCAGGTCATTAGGTGGAATCAAGGCTTTGATCCAGGCAACATTCCTCAGGTGATGAAAAAACAGTCTTGATGACAGACAACAACTGAGCCTCAAGTGTCAGTCCATCATCAAGGATGATGCCCAGATTTTTCTTCTTGGTAGATGCCGCCAATGGAGTGGGGTCAAGGAATAACCCTGTTCCCATCCCAGCAGTACCTACATCCCACCGATGACCAGATCCAATCACTAGCACCTTCATCTTGTCAGGACTGAGTCTCAGCCAACTAGAGGAATCCAGTTCTGAATCTTGGCCAGATATTTGTTTAGCACCTCCACAGCATCACTCATCCTGGGTGCAAATGACATGTATAGATTGGTGTCACCTGCATAACACTGAAAACCTAAGCTGTACAGTCTAATGATCTCACCCAGCAAACATGTAAGCCGTGAACAGTGCAAGCAACAGGACTGAGCCCTGGGGAACTTCACGTGGCAGAGGCTTTGGGCAGGATGAGAAATTCCCCATCACTACCTCCTACATCCTGCTTGTGAAGAAGGAATCCAACCAGTTGATGATGGTACTGATGAGTCTGCAGAGATCCCTTAGGCGATCCAGCAGCACTACATGGTCCACAGTGTCAAATACTGAGGAGATATCAAGGAGAACAAGATAGGGTGTTAGATATGTACATTAAGTTAAAGCCCTGTGTGGGCAGCAGCAAGTTAAGTACTCAAGATATCTGTAGAGCTTGTTAATTTGAATATGATGGTGCACAGCAGTGGGGCACAGTGGCCAGATATTGGATGACTTACTGTTCATGCTCACAGTGTGACACCCTTTGAGCTGTGACCGGTAGTGCTCTTAACCACAACAAGGAGGACCCCTGATAGTGCAGCTGTTTGCTGCAGGGATAGAAAACCCATTCACTTTCATCAGATGCTATCTGATTCTCAGAGTGCAGGAGAGGAAGGAGGTCAGTGGAATGAAGTACCAAGTCCAGTTGGGGGTGACTGATGGAACAACAGGCAGCAGGCAGCAGATTTCTTCTTGACCTCCTTGCAGAATTCTGGCAGTGGTATGGAGTGCGCACGATTCAAGAATGGACTGGAGGATTTTAAATTCAAAGATTGCAAGCTTCCTAGCCCCACCCACTTGTGTCAGCTATCACCTGACTGGCAGATCGATGGAAAGGATGGAGGTCTGTGGAAATAAAGTACCAGGTCTGTACCATGGGTAAGATGTGGCTGATGAGAGGGAAGACTGGAACAGGCAGCAGATGTCCTCACAAACCCCTGCTGAGTTCCGGTGGTGGTGGTATGGAATGTGTTCAGCTCAAGAAATATATGATTAAGTTAGAGTCCTATAAAGGAGAACTGATTTGAGCTTCTCAGTTTTTTTCACTGTAGAAGCAAGTTTTTAATATCTGGTTCCAATTCTGTTATTTTCCCATCTTTAATGACCCTTTAATAAACTCAGTGGTTGTTTCTGGTTTGCATCAATGCACTTAGTACCACAGCAGAACTGTATGTTGATTATGCCCCTTTGAACCACAAAGGTCTATAGCATGGAGGGATTGAGATGCATTGCAACAACAATGTAAGGGCTGAACAAGGATGTAACTTAATGCTACTGTTCAACAATGATCACCAATACCATGCACATGTTTATCAGAAACAACACCTTCATTTATTAAATGGCCAGTGAAGCTGGAACAGTTAAAGACTGTAAACCAGTAGTTTAAAAACAGCCTTCCAACAAGAGGTTAGCTATCCTACTTTGGTAAATTCAGAAGGGAGAGTCTACATCCTGAAGAATCATGATCATCTTCACCAATTCACCAACAGCATTGCTAGAATGATTGAATAAACATATCTGATTGGGTGTTAAAATCATATACATTTCCCAGGGACTCATAGAAGATACTGGGTTAGAATCATGAAGGGCAGCACAGGTCCTGCATCAAGCCCTGCATAAAACCCTTCTGGCCGCACACCTGTGCCAACCACTTTGACACACTGAACCAATTCAAGAAAATCAGGCGCATTTACGACAGTTCACCTTTACAGCAACTAGCACTAAATATTTGGCACAAGCCCTGTAAAAAGGGTGCCTGAGATCGCCACAAGCTAGACCAGAAAAAAGCTGGTTTATTTTAAGGCAATTGGTGCATAGGATTGCTGCAAGCCCCATGCACCATATGTTTGTCACACCCAGGGTTTTGGGCATTCTTGGGACTTTTGAGAATCTGGCCAAATGTGTTGCAGTACGTGGAGACAGTAACTCATTTCTTATCAGGTGTTATCGTGGTTTGGTTGGTAGCACGTCCACCTCTGGGCCAGAAGGTCATGGGTTCTAGTCCCACACCAGGATTGGGCTGATACCTAACTTGCTGCCACCTGAGTGCAGTATTGGGGGTACTGTACTATTGGGGTGTGCCATCCTTCAGATGAGACATTAAACTGAGGCCCCTTCTACCAATTTTGGTGCTGTCCAGGTGGAAGTAAAAGAACCCAAGGCACTTTTCGCAAAACAGTAGGTGACTTTCCCTGGTGTTCTGGACAATATTCCCCTTCCCATAAAATTGGTTCATGCAATTGTCCAAGCCTGTGTTTTGGTGTTGATGTACTTTATGGCTGCCACTACATGTTCAGTCACTTCACTACCAGTCTAGCATTATGAGATACAATGTGCATGAAAAGTGCAGTATCAATTCTTCTTTTTCTTCTTCTTCTTCTTGAATTTTAAACTAGAAAAAGGTGATAGTCCTTCTTTACATAATGAGGGTAGAATCAGCCAATGCAGTGACCAATATTATATCAAGCATTGCCCATCTCCATGGAGCAGTAATATATCTGAAACCTGATTCTTAGTCACAGTAAGTGGCAGCACAAATGAGGGCTGCAAAGAGGAACGCCTGTTGCACTGCTACTCCAAACTGCCTTGCATAAAGGCATGATCTAGTTGCTGGGTTGAGGACTCTCCCCAGCATCTAAATCAAAATGCAAATATGTTGGTCAGATGTCGGAGGGCTCAAACAGGGTTTTTAATTTTTTTTTATCCATTCCTAAGGTGGTGAATACACATAAAGAAGTTACCCCACAATCTTCCCATGCAATTGCAAAAATACTATTCAAGACTAACTAATGCGGTATAGATTTGCACAACCAGTGATTCACTCATTTTTGTTTTTATGAAAGCAACACAACTATAATGTGGTCAGATGCAAAAGTTTTTCTCAATTTGCGGTTCAAAATACTTATTACTTTGCATACTAGGGAAGTCAGTATTCTAAGGCAGACCAGAGTAAGTATGTTAATTAAGCAATAATGCCCAACAGGGTGTGTGTGTGTGTCATGCTGGGATAATGTCACGCCTCAGGTGGTTGGGCATGAGGCCGCAGGTCAAATTCGTCCAATGACTGAGGCGTGACGTTATCCAAAACGACACACACCCTGGAGAGCATTATTGCTATTATACAATGGCTCGTTGTTATACAGAATAAAAAAATAATTTTAGAGATGTTTTTGTGTGGAAAAATATTTTTGTTTTTTAAGAGAAGATGAAACAATCAAGCAGAAACAAATCAAGCAAACAATCATCTACAGGTTCACAATGAGGCTGAAATTAGACCCGTGATGTTGTACTGGGATAACATCATAGGTCCAGCCCAAGACTGACCAATCAGAGTCCAGGATTTTTTCTTGCCATTGTATAATACTGTAATATACCCCTTTCATTAAAACAAATCAACAATAATTGACTTTCTTTGCTCGCAAAATTAGATGTCATGTGATTTTCTTTTCCCATTCAGATGCAAAATATGTTTCCATCTTTATTTTGAATATTTGAATGTTATTGTGAATGTGACCCCACTACAAGATATAAAGATGAACTACGTGACTTAATTAAAACTTTTCCAGACCATGTCTGAGAGAAACTAACTCACCTCATCCCTGATGAACCCAGGCCAGGGACATTCTACATGCTACCTAAAATACATAAACCTGGCAATCCAGGGAGACCTATAGTCTCTGGTAATGGTACCTTGACTGAGGGGATCTCAGGGTTTGTAGAGACCATTTTGAAACTGCTGGTTATGGAAAGAGACAGTTATAT
The DNA here is from genome assembly GCA_016271365.2 of Neoceratodus forsteri. Taxonomy (NCBI): domain Eukaryota; kingdom Metazoa; phylum Chordata; order Ceratodontiformes; family Ceratodontidae; genus Neoceratodus; species Neoceratodus forsteri. The sequence goes on along the minus strand of CM028133.1, from coordinate 740,061,283 downwards.
CCAGGACACTACGCACTTTTTGCGTGTACTTTCTGTTTATAAGGATTTACCACCTGATACCATTTTAGTGACAATGGATGTAACATCCCTCTACACTAATATTCCACACACAGATGGCATTGCAGAATGTCTTAAATACATACATGAGAAAAGACCGGAACAAAACATCAACCCTGGAGTGGTGGGGGAACTTATAGAATTCATTTTGACACATAACAACTTCAACTTCAATGGTAAACATTATGTTCAAACTATGGGAACAGCAATGGGCACCAAAATGGCTCCACAGTATGCTAACCTCTTTATGGCTGACTTGGAGGAGGATTTTTAAGGGCAGTATCCCCACAAACCACTAGCTTTTTTCCGTTACATTGATGATTTGTTTATCATCTGGATGGAGGGCACAGATGCACTCAAAGATTTTCATCACAAACTTAATAATTTCCACCCTACCATAAAGCTTACCCTAGAGTACTCTACCACCAAGGTTAACTTTCTGGCCACCACAGTCACCATTAAGGATGGAACCTTACATACATGTATTTACAGGAAGCCAACAGACAGAGATACCTGCACAAGAAAAGTAATCACCAAAACCATACAAAAAAATCTGTCATATACAGTCAAGCACTCCATTGTCACTGTATTTGTTCAAATGAGGATGACAGAGATACACATTTGGCTATGTTGAAAACCACCTTTATTGAGCAGGGACACTCTTCCAGGGAAATTGACAGGATAACAGAACGGGCAACACAATTAACAAGACAACAACTACTTCAATATAAAGAAAAGACAGCTACAGACAGAATACCCTTGGTAGTCACATATCATCCAGACCTTGAACGTCTGCGTAAGATTATTAAAGATCTCCACCCAATATTTAGTGAGAATGAAACCCTTAATTGTATTTTTAAGGAACTCCCACTACTATCTTTTAAACAACCACCAAATTTATCCAGCCTAATTATTAGGAGCAAACTTTCACTGAACAGAATACCATGTCACACAATGGCACATGACCCTGCAATCAACGCCCCTGTAAGACTTGTGGGCTCATTTCTACCTCGGACTGTGTGGTTACATCACAAAACAGACAATTCCAGGTGCATGGGAGTTATACATGCATGTCACAACATGTTGTTTATTTCATTCAGTGCAAGAGATGTCCACAAACAGGTTATGTTGGAGAGACACGCTAACAGCTCCGCACTAGGATGAACTCGCACAGACACACTATTACAGCAAAGAAGACTGAAAAACCAGTGGGGCACCACTTCTCCCAGCCTGGCCACTCAATCTCAGATATGTCAGTAATGGTCTTGAAAAAGGAAATCTCAAAAACACACAACGGAGACGAGTTTTTGAGATTAAACTTATTTTACATCTCAATATGGTAGCAGATGGGATGAACACTGATCTTGGTTTTATGGGACACTACAGAAACTAACATCCACAGACCTTTTCTTCTTCAGACTGACATATTATAGGACTTCAGCATGTGTGGGATGTGGGTGCGTGTGTGTATGTATGTGTGTGGGTATATGTTGTGAGGTATGTGATATAACAGATGTGGGGCTTGCTGTCACATTGAGGTAAGTCTCTATTTAGATATATGGAGCTATAATGTGTTACTATTCTTACTTCTCACACATAATGAATATTAATTCCTCCTTACTTTTTATCTTTGCCTGGGGGTGGGATTGATTCCATTGCACCATATTCAGATTACCTAGCCTGCTACTGTACATACAGGAGTGTTATCATATACTGTCACATATAATATATAATTTTTGTAACTGTACATATTGGGGTGTGTGATCTCATTTGCATGGGGGTCCTGCACAGATCTTTTTACATTAGGCTAATATTGTAGTAATTTGTGGATATGTAGGTATGTTAGACTTCTGGTCTTACACACATACTTTATATTCACTTCTAGTTACCTTATCCTGGGGAGGGTGGCAGGTTTATTTCATGGTAGTTCTATCCAGTATCCTTGGAAATGTTACTATGCAGATAGTAGTACAGTTAAATAGTGTTACATTTTTGCTCTGTAGGTATTAGGAGACATAAACCCTTTTACTCAGGATTTCATGACAAGTTGAATTCCTTTAGGGAACAATTGCAGTGACTGAAGTGAATGTAGGTTCACTAGGAGAGATAGAGTGTGTGTGTGTGTGTGTGTGTGTGTGTGTGTGTGTGTATGTGTGTGTGTGTCTGTGGGAGAGAGAGGGGGGAGAGAAAGAGAGAGAAGGGAAAAAAAGGAGAGAGAGAGAGAGAGAGAGAGAGAGAGACACAACATCTCCTTAAAGCTATGTATCTCCCCCACCCACATTATGGTGACGTGGGGTGGGTTAGGGTGTATTGTTTATATGAAGAGGAGGAGAGAAGTTACATTTTTATCTCTTTTTCAGATTCCTTAGACACTTGTGGTACATCAAGTTGTTACATTCTCAGTGTATATTGACATCAGTACATATCAGGCTACATGGTCTTAATTCCTTGAGGTTCCTCGGCTACAGTTTTTTGTTTGACACTAATATTATCACTTTATATTTAAATTATCATTTATTTAGTTCTGAGGTTTTTGAAATATCTTGGGCCTTATATCTAGCTGGAGAGTACAGCTGGGTGACAGGTCCAGCTAGGTTTTACACATCACACAGTGTGCACCGATGTCTTTAAGACAACTTTACTGGTCAATTCTTGTCTATAATGCAGACATTGAAACTTCATGAGCCCTATAACAATCTTACTTTGTCTTTAATCTGGGTGGGGGTTGCCTTTCAGTAATCACATCCTTATACTAACTGTGACACTCATAGCTTGATTTAGGAGTTATCTGCTTCAGCAGTGTTATCTTATGTCAATTAAATTTATATGCAGTAGGATTCTTTGTATGTGTGTTCCACCAAGCATGTTTAACCCAAGGTTGCTTCTGGCTGAAGGCAGTATGGTACTGTTAAACTTCTCTGACATCATCTTCTGGATTTTTTTTGTTTTGTTTTTTTAATGAGTATTTTAAACCAATGGGGATTTTTTTCTGTTTTTCTCTGCATTATCTAGCTGTTATAAGTATTGTATTTTCTAAACAACTGCCATGAGCTTCTGAAGAAGGACTGGTTGGTCCGAAAGCTAGAGCACTTTGTTCTTGTTATTACATCTATGTTGGTCTATTAAAAGGTATCAAATCATTTGCTTCTGGATCTCTTTATTTTTGGAAGTCAGATATTTTAAAAGTGCACTGTTAGCTTTGCCCCTTCATTTTTTGGCAAAAGCAAGCAGTGTGCCTTTTGGCCATACACCACTAGGGGGAGATACTCAGAATGACCCTATGGATATAAAATATAAGACTTTTTACCTGTGTTCTTAATTTTGGCCTGAATAAGTTTTTGCTCTGCCCGCCTGTAATCCCATGCATACAAGAAGCACTTCTAGGTCAGGACCGTGCGTTTTCTACTAGCACGGTCCCAAAGTATGATTTTTTTTTCATATGCACCCAGTACAGTCATGGTACATCTGTTCCTTGCTTAATTCTTAACTATTCCATCTATCTGGCACTGTAAACCAAACACTGGTGATATAGTATTCATATTTTTAAGCTGTGGCCAAAATCCAAAGCATGTGCACCAGATGCAGAACCAAAAGATCCAGCGAATGCGCAAAAGCATGCCATTGGTGCACATGTGCCGGATTTCGGCTGCAGCTTAAAAATACGAATACTGTATCTCCAGTGCTCAGTTTGCAGTGCCAGATAGATGGAATATTTGAGGATTACACAAGGAACAGGTGCAACATGACTGTACTGGGTGCATATGAAAAAATCGTACTTCGGGACCGCGCTCATGGCAGCCATGTGGTCCTGACCTGCATGGCATTAATGGTGGGCTGAGTGAAAACCTATTGAGGCAAAAATTAACAAAATAGGTAAAAAGTCTTATATTTTATATCCATAGAGGAATTCTGAGCATCTCCCTGAGTGGTGTGTAGCCAAGAGGCACACTGCATACTTTTACCAAAAAACAAAGGGGCAAAGCTAACAGTGCCTCTTTAAGCAAATGAGAAACAAATGAAGATAGTTGCTGACTAAGCAAATCAGATAACAAAAAAATATTATCTTGTAAAGGACAAAAGGTGATATTGAAAAATACCCATAATTTAGAAAATCCAGTTGCTGGTTGAATCATTAGCTAAAGTACAAACAGGTTAGAGATATTATATACAGTATTGGAAGATTACTAACCTGGTAAAGGTGATTATAGGAGCACCGTTTGAAGCACTGCCAGCCATGAATCATGGGTTATTGATGCATCTTCTGATAGGCTGATGCAAAAACACAACTTTTTTGGGAATCTGATCCTGTCTCCACCCCTTGCTGGGGATCTTTCCGTAGTACTGGTCTTCCAAAGCTGTTTATGTGAAACTTACATACTCGAATGAAAGAAACCTCATTGATATCAAACCAGTTTTTTTTCCAGTTGTTTAACCAGGTGAGACACATTAAGCTGAAAGCTTGTTTACAGGTACAACCTGGGAGCACAGGGAAGTAAAGTGACTTGCTCAGGTTCACACAGTTTAGTGATAGACTGCAGAGATTGGGATAATCTTGGATTCAATGGGATTAATTAAGCATCCTGAGTAGATAAATAAATCTCACTAAACCCAAATACATATAAACATAGAAACATAGACTTTGACGGCAGATAAGGGCCACTTGGCCCACACAGTCTGCCCATTTCCCTATCTACTGGATAAGCTGCAGATTCTAGTTAACCAACAGCCTACTTCCTGCAACCCCCACTGTAATTGCCTTATGTCTGTCCCATGCATGTTTGAATTCCCCCACTGTTTTAGACCCAACAACCTCCCCAGGATGGCGGTTCCATGTACCCACCACTCTCTCCGTGAAACAAAATGTCCTCACATTACCCCTGAGCCGTCCCCCCTCTATCTTTAAATTGTGCCCCCTTGTTCTTACACATCTCTTTTTCTGAAAGATGCTACCCTCCTGGAATTTGTTGATTCCCTTGAGGTACTTGAAAGTTTCTATCATGTCCCCCCATCCCTTCTTTCATCAAGGGTATACATATTAAGCTCTCTCAGTCTCTCTTCATATGGTTTCTGATGCAGACTCTGCACCATTTTAGTTGCCTTCCTCTAGACTGCTTCCATCCTGTCTATGTCCTCATGTAGAAGAGGTCTCCAAAACTGCACACAGTACTCCAGATGGGGTCTCACAAACTGTCTGTTTAGAAGGATAACCACTTTCCTTTTTATGTTTGCTTGCACGCATGTGCAAGAAACATAGTGCCATCATCGGAGATTTTGGAGGTGTGTCACCTCCTCCTCCAATTCAGTCAGTGTGCTGGCAGGCATGGCCCCTGTAAGCCAATGCACGCCGGAGCTGTCTATGACAGGCTCCAAAATGCAGTGGCATACAGTTTAAAGGGGGAGCTACGCTTGAGTGAGCAGCAATAAGATATCGCCTGCTCATGCTCAGCTCCCCCACACACACATAAAACACGCCACGAGGCGTGCATGCCCCCACACACATGCACACACTTAGGCCCACGGGGTGCCCAATCCCTCGGCTGTGCTGCTCCCCCGCCTCCCCCCAAAGCCTTCCAAAATGCCACACTGGGTGCCCACCCCAGCATGGCAATTAATGATATAGCTGACAGGGTGCCCAATCCCCCGTTGGCTCCACTGTCCTCACCTCCCCCGAGTAGTAAGTGCCACACTGGGAGCCCACCCCAGCGTGGCAATTGATGCTTAGACTGACGGGGGTGCCCAATCCCCCATCAGCTGAACGCCCCCCCAGCCATCCTTGTGCCATGCTGGGAGCCCACCCCAGTGTGGCAAACATCCCACGTTGTTCTTTTTTTTTTTTTACCTGGAAAGAAAAAACAGTCCCACGTAGTCTCCCTGGCCCCCCTCCCACAACCCGCACCCACCCACTGTGCACCCTGCCTCCTCACAGCCCCCTCACCCCATACTTACCTCCAGACCTCGGTGCGATGATCTTCGGTGGACCGAGAACATGTCTGCACTCTTCAAAGTCGACCTCGAACTGAGGAAATGCCAGCAAGCTATATAATGTGCTAGATAGGGGGTTTTCAACTTTGTTGCATATCTCAGGCATTTTTGGGAATTTGTGCACCAAATTTTCAACATGGGGTTTTTGGGACCCCTTCTCATGAATGATGTCACTGTCATGGCGTTATTCTGACCCGAAGGGAGATTTTGCAGTCACTGTGCAGTCACTGTGCGAAACCACCCTTCAGGCCTGAATAACACCATGACAGTGACATAATTCATGAGAAAGGGTCCCAATAACCCCATGTTGAAAATTTGGTGCCAAAATTCCAAAAAATGACTGTTTTACGAGCGTGCGTTGCGCAGTTCCTACGCACGCTCGTAAGGTCACGAATTTTCAATATTTTCACTCCAGATTTTCAACATTGCCATGTTGCCACACCATCTTATGAGTAGTACAGCTGTCATTTTTCACATCTCACCCAAAATGTGTTTCCTCCCATGTAGCGTACAATGGCGCAGTCGGTGTGCGAAATCAATGTACGGGACAAAGTAAGAAAATCACAGTGACACTGTTCATGAGCAGACGTCTTAAAATGGCTATGTTGAAAATTTAGTGAAAAAATTCCGAAAAATGACTGTTTTATGAGCGTGCATTGCACAGTTCCTATGCATGCTTGTAAATTTGCAAATTTAATATTTTCACTCCAGATTTTTAACATTGCCATTTTATTACACTTCCTTATGTACAGTACAGCTGTAATTTTTCATATGCCGCCCAAAATGTGTTTTAGCACATGTAGCGCACAATGGTGCTGTTGGTGTGCGAAAGCAATGTTTAGGACACATTAAGAAAATCACAGTTACACTGTTCATGAGCAGAGGTCTTAAAATGACTATGTTGAAAATTTGGTGACAAAAGTGCGAAATGACTGTGTTATGAGTGAGCATTGCACAGTTTCCATGCACCCTCATTAGTTCATGACTTTGTAATATTTTCAGTCCAGATTTTCACCAGTGGCATTTTCCACTTCCTTATGAACAGTACAGCTGTCATTTTACAACATGGCTGAAGTGTGTTTTCACACTTTCAGCGCAGAGATGCGCTGGTCGCTTGTGGGAAATCATTGTTAGGCACAGATAAAAAAATCACAGTGACACTGTTCATGATTGGAGGCACCAAAATGCCTGAGTTGACAATCTGCTGTAAAAATCCCCAACCTAATTATATTACAGGTGTGCTTGCACAGTTTCTATGTACACGTGATCACCATTTTTTAAATACTTTACTACAGATTTGCAACATTGCCATTTTTTACACCTCCCCATGAACAGTACAGCTGTCATTTTTACTTCCTGTTTGAATGTTTTTGCACCTGTGTGTGCCGTAGTCACTGTGCATAAGCAGCTTTGGCTAACAAACTGATATTCCCCTGTTCATGAGGTGGGGTCACAAAACAAACATGTTGAAAATTTGGAGTGAAAATACCAATGAATGCCTGAGGTATTAGAGTTTCCAACCATAACGCCCAACCCTGTAGAGAATGACAGGCATCAGGGGTGTGACTTGGGATTCTTGCCTGTGATGCTCATACCATTCCACACCCTGCAGTCAGTGAGAGGCATTGAGGTATGCCTTGGACTCTTCAGTCCCAAACTTCACCCCATTCTCCTATATCGCACCATCTCACCATATTTCCTAATGAAATGGGTGCTAGCATAAGCCAAAGACCCCAAGGAACACCGTGTCACTTGTCAGTGTCTGCAGGGTGGTGGTGAATGGCGTGGCCATATGCCTGATGACCTAAATGCAGACCCCAATGCCTGTCACTCTCTGCAGGGTGGTGGTGGGGTTGGCTTCAGTTCAATACTTCACTGCCATTCCTATTACGCAGCTCTGTAACTTCTACAGTACCACTGCCAATGCCAGCAAGCAAACATTCGGCATTAACAAATGCTTGTTCTACTTGTGATGCCCCTTCCTATGCATCCCAGTATCCCCTTGGCTCTCCCTACTGACTTCTCACATTGCTTACCCACCTTTAGGTCACCTGATATGACTACCCTCAGGTCCCTTTCCATTTTTGTTGTTGTTAGTACCTCCCCTGCTATTGTGTACTCTTCTCCTGGGTTTTTGTTTCCCAGGTGCATTACTTTGCACTTCTTTGCATTGAATCTAAGTTGCCATATGTCTGACCATTCCTCCAACCTTGCCAAGTTCTTTCTCATCTTTTCTAACCCTCTTGTGTATCAACTCTGTAACAGATCTTTGCGTCATCTGCAAAGATGCATACCTTTCCCTCCAGACCTTCTGCAATGTCTCCTATAAAGATGTTAAAGAGGACTGGACCCAGTACTGAGCCCTGAGGTACTCCACTAGTAACCCCTCTTCCTTCAGAATGTGTTCCATTCACTATTACCTTCTGTGTCCAGTTGTGCAGCTAGTTTGCTACCCAGGCTACCACCCTGGGACCCACTCCCAGGCTGGCCAACTTGATTATTAATCTTTTGTGTGGGACTGTGTCAAATACCTTGCTAAAGTCTAGGTAGGACATATCCACAGCCCCTCCCTGGTCTATTACTTTGGTCACCCAGTCAAAGAAATTAATTTGATTCATCTGACATGACCTTCCTGCTGTAAATCTATGTTGCTTTGGGTTCTGTGCCCCACTGGCCTATAGGTACTCAACGATTCTTTCTTTCAGAAGTGATTCCATCATTTTCCCTACCACTGAGGTCAAACTTACAGGTCTGTAGTTTCCTGCTTCTGTGCTTCTGCCTTTCTCCCACTTTTGTGCAGGGGAATCACATTTGCCCTCCTTCAGTCCTAAGGTACCACCCCTTCCTGCCATGATTTGTTAAAAAGCGTGGTCAATGTTGTCACTAGGTTCTCATTTGGTTCTTTTAGAATTCTGGGGTGAATCCCGTCAGGCCCCATTGCTTTGTCCACCTTGAGTTTTAGGAGTTCTTTCAGGACTCTTTCTTCAGTGAATGCACTGGTGTCAACTCCCATACCCAGAGTGCTTCTATTGTCTAGTTTAGGTAACTCCTCCTCATCTTATTTTGTGAATACTGAACAAAAGTATTCATTCAGCATCTCTGCCTTTTCACTGTCTCCCTCTGACCACCTCCCCTCTCCTTTATTAATCTTCACTATCCATCTCTTAACCTTTCTATGCTCCCTAATGTACCTATAAAAGGTTTTATCCCCCTTCTTAACTGAGTTCGCTATTTTTTCCATGGTTTGGGCCTTTGCTATTCTGACTGCCTTCCCCACTTCTTTCTGCTTTAATTGATACAGTTACCTATTGTGCTCCTTCTGTGATTCCTTATACTTTTTGAATGCAGCCTTTTTCTCCTTAACCTTCCCTGCCACCTCTTTTGAGAACCTTAGTGGTTGTTTACTCCACTTTGTTTTCTTTATTTGTTTCACACAAAGGCTTGTTGCCTCTATGATGGCAGTTTTGATTTTTCTCCATTGTTCTTCCAGCCCTCCTTTTTTGGCCATTTGCCAGTGCATTCTTCAGGTTTTCACCCATTTTGCCAAAGTCAGCCCTTCTAAAGTCCAGTATCCTTGTTTTTGTACGGCTTATCTCCATGGCTGTGCTCATTGTGAAGCACACTGTGCAGTGGTAACTTGTTCCCAGATGTCTACTGACTTCTAAATTTGTGATCCTCTCTACATTTGAGAGTACCAGGTCTAGTATTGCTCCCTCCCGAGTGGGTTCCAACACTAGCTGTCTAAGGCCTACCCCCTGCAGGGCATCGAGAATGACCCTGCTCTTGGATGTGCCTGCAGTACATGTCATCCAGTTAACATCTGGCATATTCAGGTCCCCCATCAACAGTATCTCCCCTTTTTCAGCCATTTTGAGAATGTCCTCTATCATTTTCTTGTCCGTTTCCTCCCCTTGAGATGGGGGTCTGTATACAACCCCTGTGCTGATTGTGATGCAATTCCCTGTCTCCAAGGTGACCCAGAGTGCCTCTTGTCCTCCCCCTTTACTTTCTAATTCTGTAGCTTTGATCCCTTCCCTTATGTATACAGCTACTCCACCTCCCCTTTTACTTTCCCTGTCCCTTTTGTAGATTGTGTACCCTGGTATGTTGACATCCCAGTCATGGTTCTCTATGTACCATGTTTCCATGACTGCCACAATATCCAATTGTTCATCTTCCATCAGGGCTACTAGCTCAGGAAGCTTTTTTCCCTGACTATGGGCATTGGTACTCATTGCCCTCCATTTAATGTTGGCTTTATCCTTTTTTCCCCATCCCTGCTCTTATTGCCCTTGTCTATTTTTCCATTTACCCCTGTCCTGCCCTGTGTTGAACTCTGTACCTCAGTGTTTACCTTACTACCTGCCATGTTTTGTGGGGGGAGACTTGAAATTTCCTGCCTCTTATCAGCACCTCCCCCCTTGACTAGTTTAAAAGCTTGCCAAGGAAGCATTTAAACCTGTCACCCAGGAGACTGGTTCCTTTCATGGACAGATGCAAACCATTGTGCCAGTATAGACCTTTATCTCTCCAGGTGGACCCCCAGTTCCCAATGAAGTCAAAGCCCTGTGCTCTGCACCAGTTTTGCAACCATTCATTAAACTGCATGGTGTGCAGTACCCTACCCTCACCCCTGCCATGGACTGGCAGCACCTCTGAGAAGGTTACCATGCTTGCTACCCATCTGAGGCCCCTCCCCAACTCCACAAATTCATTCTGCACTGCAATGATCCAATGCCTAGCTAGGTCATTTGTCCCAAGGTGGACAATGATATCTAGTTCCCTCTCCTGTGATGCTGCTTCTGCAATCCTGAGGATTTGCTTCCTGTCCTTCCAAGCCATGGCACCAGGCAGGCACCTTACTTCCTTCTCCACTCCCTTCCCCAGTTTTACCCACTAACAATTGTGTCCCCTATCAGAAGCTGTTTCCTTCCCCTGTGGTGTCCCTTGCCACCCTTTTGTGGGTCTCCCTTATGGATGTCCTCAGCATTCTTCTTGGTCTCCACTGAGGGTGCCATCATAGATAAACCTTGCTCTGCCAGAAAGGCATATGATTTGTGTAGAGGTACATCTAGGGGCTTCACCTCTGTTCCACCACCCACACCCTCCCAGAACCCACTGTGGTCCAACTGCTCTTCATACTTGGCAACCTCTGAGGCAGTGGTTGTACCAGTAGTGCTCTTTGGGTGTGGGAGGCCTCCTTAGTCCTTGCTAGTTCAGCCTGGAGGAGGGCAACTTCCTCCCTGAGAGCTGATAGTTGCCTGCAAACAGGACAGCAACACAGTTTTCAGAATGTCTCCTGGAAAACTGCTGCCCCACAGCCAGTGCATTGCACCACTCCCCACATGTCCCTGTCACTTATAATATGCAATATGTAATACATATATATAGATAGATATATATCTATCTATCTATCTATCTATCTATCTATATATAGATAGATAGATAGATAGATAGATATCTATGTATATGTATGTGTATATATATATATATATATATATATATATATATATATATATATATATATATATATATATATATATATATATATATATTATTATTGTGGTGTGTACCTACCCTTTATGCACTGTGCTGGGTTATTAAGAATATGACAGTTCTGCCCCAAGACCTGTTGAGGAAGTGATATCAGAACTTTGGCTATAAAGAAAATGCCACCCTGGGGTGTGGGTGGGGAAGGGTGTGGGTAGTCCACTGCCACTGGTGACTGTTAGAAACAATCAAACACACAACTGCTCCACCACCCTGGTGAGTACTGCCCTTTATAGTGATTCAACTAACACCACAATTTACTAGACCACTGCACCTACACAAACCACTCTACTGAGTCCAGGGGCAAAAATGAACTCACTCCTCAGCCAGCAGGACACTTTTAAAATGTTGTAAAAATATCTTTCCAAATCCTAGGTCTCAACTCCAGGAATCAAGCAACTTTAGTTGTATCTCATTCCCTCTGGTTATAAAATTACTACACTTTTAATGGAATCCTGCAATTCTCTGCTTAATGCCAATAAGGAAAAAAATGAAACTTTCTGTAGAAAGCATAGCTCCTCTTCTTAACAAGTCCCCAACAATATTATGTCTTACCAGGTTTCCAGGTCCTAAATGGAGTTATAGTTTGTTCTTTGCAGTGTAGCAAGGTTCTCAGCCTCCAACAGACAAATCAAAGTCAGTCTGACTGGCTTCTAACTGTGAAGGTTGCCTAAGACAGCACAGTGATGAACCCCCCACCCCCAGAACCAATTGATTGACTAGTGTCACCTGTGATGTAAGCAGGCCTTTCAATGTAGGCACTCTGCTATGTCTGATGCCAATACACAAAACCTTTCAGTGAAACCAGGGATAAAAACTTAACTTCTCAGCCAGCAGGATAAATAAATCTGGAAACTCAGATGGAAGGACCCATTTGTTACCCTCGTCACTAAAAGAAAAAAAATTAGAACCCGCTCCCATAATCAAAAGAAAACCTGAACATTTGTTTTACTCAGATACATGTCTGCAATCACTATGCATTAAAATGTCCCTCCTCACTTCCAATTATCCTTTGCACCTTTACAGCATTTACTTTAAACTGAAATTGGCTTTTTCAGCATCCCAAGTATCAGGTAATGCCTGGAAAATGTGTGCAGAGAAGTCCAGGAGGCAGTGACATATATCTCTGCAATTGACACCTAGTTGTTTTCCATTCATGACGTCTGTAATGCTCTTGTGGAGTGAGCCCTCAGGTTGGAGGGAATTCATAAGTCCAGTGTCATGTTAGCCTCTGCATTGGCAGTCTTCAACCATCAGGTGATAGTGGACCTGGATGCTGGCAATCCTTGTCTGCCTTCATGGAACTGTACAAATATGCTGCCTTCAGGAATGGAGCTGTCCTGTCTTAATACCTTTTGACAGTTGTACTGACAGCTAGGTTAAGCAGTAAGTCTCTGTTAGGATCATCTGATGTCAGATCAAAAGGTGGGAGTGAAATCTCTTGGGTCAGATGGAAGAGGGATGACACTCTGGACAGAAAAGATAGGACGTCCTGGAAATTATTCTGTGATCATGGAACCAATAAGGCAGGGAAGCACCTGCAGTTCATGTGTCCAAATATATGACAATGAGAAACACTGTTTAGAATATGAGGTACAGCAAGGGAATGTCTTACATAGGTTCAAAAAGAACCCAAGTCCGGGTCTCCAGCACCACATTTAGCTGCCATGGTGCTACAAGCAGCCTTTGTTTCAGTCTAATGCTGGCTGTGGCTTTGAAAAATGTGAACATTTGAGGGTGTTCTCATGGTAAAGACTCAATGATGGTTCCACGGATTACTCCAATGGCTGCCTACTTGAACTCACAGTGACACCATGGTCAGTCACTTATTGAAACTGTCCTGTGAAAATTCCAACACTTGAGGGATGGAGTGAGAACTTTCATTGACCTCATGGACCTCACACCACCTTGAGAAAACTGCCCAGTGTTATTGTACGTCTTGTTGGTTGACCCCCTATGGGACTGCTGCATGGCCTCTACTACCTGTTATGAAAGGCCCGTGGCTGACAGTTCTCAACTCTGTGTTACCATGCCATCAACTTAAAGGACTGGGGACTTGCATGTAGAATGGGGCCTTGAAACAGAAGCTCAAGTCTGTTAGGAAGTGGCAGGGGGTCATAACACATCTGCATGATGGAGGCGTACTAGATTCTCCTTGGACAGTCTGGAGCAATCACTGTGCTCCTGCAGTGCTGAATCTTTTGGATCAATCATGCTATTAGAGTGATCAATGGGAAGAGGTAAGCTCTCAAGAAGTTGTATGGTGTGCACAAGGTGTCTACTGCCATTGAATCTGTTTTTTTGTACCTTAAGAAAAAGTTATGTACCTGTCTGTTTTCCTTTGTTGCCATGAGATCAAGGTTGAATGGGCCCCACCAATTTTGGATTGTGTGAAATACTTGTCAACTGAGCTACCATTCCCATGTATTCAGAGTTCATTGACTGAGCCAATCCATGTGTTTATTTATTTATCCAGCTAAGTGACTGGCTGACAGGCTTGACAGATGGAGTTCCGGCCAGGTCAACAGTACTGCAGGCTCCTTTGACATTTGCTTTCTATTTGTGCCGCCATCTTTGTTAATATATGCCATTGTAACTCTGTTGTTCACCCATATTCTGATGTGTTCTGATGTGTTGCCCTGTCACCCTTTCCTTGAAGTGGAGTAGAGCTAATCTGATTGCTGTGACCTCCAGTACATTAACTGGTAGCTTTGTTTCCATTGGTGACCACTTTCCCTGTACTATGGATGTGCATATAACTGCTTTCCATCCTTGCAGACAGGCATTGGTATCAATTCTGGTGAGCATCTGCCTGGCCAGGGTCACTCCTTGCTTAAGAATGCAGTCCTGGGTCCACCACAGAATGAACCTTTTAACTTGCAGTGGCAACAACAGTCTTTCCCTGTAGGTCTGTGTCACATGGTCTCAGTTGTTGAGTAGGAATCTCTGGAAGGGTACCATATGCAAGTCCAACATTGTGTAAGTCCATGTAAGACACCATGAGTCCAAGAATTTGTATCAGGTCCCACAACATCACATCCCTGCAGATTAGTATAGCTTTGCAGTGCACTTTTAGATTGTTAGTCCAGTCATCTGATGATTTTATTACTCCTCTTTCTGTGTTGAACACTGTCTGCTGATGTTCTACTGTTGAAGTTGGGTTTAGGTTGCTTTTCATTTTCTTGACTATCCAGGTGCAGTGTGCCAGGAGTTGTTGCACCCTGTGGGTAGCTTGTTGTGCAGCTTCATGGACTCCGCCCTTATAAACCAGTCATGAGAAATGGGACTACATGTATTCCTTCTATTCTTGGTATTTTGGCCAGAGCCAACGTGACTGTTGTAAATATGCGGGGAGCAGACGTTAGCCCAAATGGTAGACATCTATACTGAAAGTGAAGCCCAAGGATGCAAAATCTCAGGGATTTCCAGTGTGATGAATGGATCGGGTTATGGAGATACGCATCTCTGAGATCTATGGAAGTAAAATAGTCCTCTTTTCTGACTGCTGCATTTTCATCCTTAGCATTTCCATTTTGAAACATTTGTAATGGATGAAAAGACTGACACATATTAGATCCAGGTGAGGTTGGAGATCCCATGCCTGTTTGGGAACCAGAAAGAATATGGAGTATGTTCTGGATTGTTACTTGTGTCTGGCAACTGGTGTAATGACAGTCCAGAAGACAAGAGTGTGCTCTGGTGGACAGACGGAGTTTGGTGCTCGGCTGGAGCTGCTTAATACATACCAAAAACTCACAATCCAAAAAGAGCTGGGCACTCTGGAGAATGCACTGAAAGTATATAAATTACCACGTTGGATGAGGACAATACTTTCAGTGCTTTTATTAAAGTGTCATTATACAAACAAAGTGGTGGGCTAGTGTTAGCCTCTGAACAGCCCAGTGGTGTAATGGCACTGCCTTGCAGTAGCTTACTTGGGAGTGCCCTGACCTGAGGTAAAAGGGATCTATTTGTTGAGATGTGAGACCCTATAAACCTGACTCTTCTTAGAATTTGACTGAATTCAATGGCACAGCCTTTCATGATTGCCTCGGATACACATTTGTCCGTTGTTGTCTTGGCCCAGGTCCATAAAAACAGTTGAAGACTTCCTCCAACTGCAACCTCCATGTCCTGGGTCTTGCTCTCGTCATGGTTGGAATCTTCTGCTGTTATGGGAGGAGTGGCTGTTTCCTCTACCTCTGGAATGTTCCCATTAATTTCTGTTGTTTGCAAAATTTCCCCTTTGCTAAACGAATTTGATATAAATCCAAAATTTTGCAACTTGCTATTCTGAGACTAGTTACTTCTGTAGTGTCTTTCAAAGAGAAGGCAAAGTTGTTTTACCAGGAAAGGTGCACTAAGCTGAAGCTGTTTCCAGGTGTGACCTAGGAGCACAGGGATGGTAAGTGACTTACTCAGGGTCACACAGTATGCAAGTAGGGGCTGAGATGATTCAAGCCCAGGTCTCCAGGTTTGCCGCTTTGTGCTTTTAACCACTACACAATACTGCTTCCCAATCTACAAAACATACTCTTCCAGAAAATTGGCAGTTATCCCAACCAATTACAGGTTAGAAACATAGAAACATAGACTTTGACGGCAGATAAGGACCGCTAGGCCCATCTAGTCTGCCCATTTCCCTACCTACAGGATAGGCCGCAGATCCTAGTTAACCAACAGCCTTTTTCTTCCTGCCCCCCACA
This sequence comes from Neoceratodus forsteri, assembly GCA_016271365.2. Classification (NCBI taxonomy): domain Eukaryota; kingdom Metazoa; phylum Chordata; order Ceratodontiformes; family Ceratodontidae; genus Neoceratodus; species Neoceratodus forsteri. The sequence goes on along the minus strand of CM028133.1, from coordinate 740,044,988 downwards.
AGAATTGCCTTATGTCTGTCCCATGCATTCTTGAATTCTCCTACAGTTTCAGACCCCACAACTTCCTCAGGAAGGCTGTTCCATGCATCCACTACCCTCTCTGTGAAATAATACTTCCTCACATTGCCCCTGAACCGCACTCCTTCTATCTTTAAATTGTGTCCCCTTGTTCTTGCAAGTCTCTTTTTCTGAAAGATGCTACCCTCTTGGACTTTGTTGATTCCCTTGAGGTACTTGAAAGTTTCTATCATGTCCCCCCTCTCCCTTCTTTCCTCAAGGGTATACATATTAAGCTCCTTTAGTCTCTCCTCATACGGCTTCTCTTGCAGACCCTGCACCATTTTAGTTGCCCTCCTCTGGACTGCCTCTATCCTGTCTATGTCCTTGCAGAGATGGGGTCTCCAGAACTGGACACAGTATTCCAGATGGGGTCTCACCAACTGTCTGTACAGAGGATAACAACTTCCTGTTTTCTGCTGCTGATGCCTCTCCCTATACATCCCAGTATACCTGCCCTCCCTACTACCTTCTCACATTGCTTGCTAACCTTAAGTTCATCTGATATGATTACCCCAGGTCCCTTTCCTGTTTGTTGTTGTTACTAGCTCCCCACCCATTGTGTATTCTTCCCTGGTTCTTGTTTCCCAGTGCATTATTTTGCACTTTTTTACTTGAACCCTAGCTGCCATAATGCCCGACCATTCCTCCAACCTTGCTAAGTCCCTTTTCATCCTTTCCACGCCTCCTTGTGTATCAACCCTGTTGCAGATCTTTGTGTCATCTGCAAAAGGCATACTTTTCCTTCCAGTCCCTCTGCAATGTCACTGATGAAGACATTAAAAAGGACTGGACCCAATACTGAACCCTCACGGTACCCCACTAGTAACACTCCCTTTCTTCGAGTGGACTCCATTTACAATTACCTTCTGTGTCCTGTTGTCCAGCCAATGTTTTACCAGGCTACCACCCAGGGACCCACTCCCAGGCTGGTTAATTTGACTATCAATCTTTGTGTGGGACTGTGTCAAATGCCTTGCTAAAGTCTAGGTAGGCCATGTCCACAGCCCCTCCCTGTCTACTACTTTGGTCACCCAGTCAAAGAAATCTATTAGATTCGTCTGACATGACCTTCCCGCTGTGAACCCATGCTGTCTTGGATCCCAGCCCCACTGACCTCTAGGTACTCAACTATTCTTTCTTTTTAGAAGTGACTCCATCACGTTCCCTACCACAGAGGTCAGACTGACAGGTCTGTAGTTTCCTGCCTCTGTCTTGGTCCCACTTTTGTGAAGGGGAATCACATCCGCCTTCCTCCAGTCCTCGGGTACCACACCATCCTCCCATGATTTATTAAAAAGAGTAGCCAGTGGTTTCACTAGTTCCTTCCTTAATTCTTGTAGAATTCTGGGGTGAATTCCATCAGGACCCATTGCTTTGTCCACCTTCAGTTTTAGGAGTTCTTGCAGAACCCTTTCTTCTGTGAAAGGACTGGGATCGACCCCCCTATCAAGAGTGCTTCTGTTAATTGGATTAGGCACTTCCCCCTCCTCTTTTGTGAATACTGAGCAGAAATATTTGTTCAGTATTCCTGCTTTTTCACTGTCCCCTCTGCCCACCCACCGTTCATTCTATTCAGCCTCACTATCCCTCCCTTTGTCTTTCTACGCTCGCTGATGTACCTATAAAAGGTTTTATCCCCTTTCTTAACTGAGTTGGCTATCTTTTCCTCAGTTTGAGACTTTGCTATTCTGACTTCCCTCCCTGCTTCTTTCTGCCTTAACTGGTACAGCTCTCTGTCCTGCTCCTTCTGTGTTTCTTATACTTCGGAATGCTATCTTTTCTTCCTGACTTTCACAGCCACCTCTCTTGAGAACCATAGTGGCTTTTTCTTTCGTTTTGATTTGTTTATTTGCTTCACACAAAGGATTGTTGCGTCTGTGATGGCAGTTTTGATAATTCCCCATTGTTGCTCCACACCTCCTTCTAGCCTGTTTGCTAGTGCTTTTCTGAGGCACTCTCCCATCTTGCCAAAGTCAGCCCTCCTAAAGTCCAGTACCCTCACTTTTGTATGGTTGACTCTGTAGCTGAGTTTAACGTGAACCACACTGTTTGATGGTCACTTGTCCCCAGATGGCAACCTACTTCTAGATCTGAGATCCTCTCACTGCCCCCGTTTGAGAATGCTGAGGTCTAAGATTGCTCCCTCACAGTGGGTTCCAAACTAGCTGTCTAATGCCTGCCACCTGTAGGGCATCAAGAATGGCCCTGTCTTGGATGTGGCTGCAGCAAATGCGCTCAGTTAACATCTGGCATATTCAGGTCTCCCATCAACAGTATCTCCTTTCTCTGCCATTCTAAGAATGCCTTCCATCATATCCTTGTCCATTTCTTCCCCTACATGGGGTCTGTACATAACCCCTGTGCGGATTGTGGTGCCCTTTCCAGTCTCCAAGGTGACCCACAGTGCCTCCTCTCCTCCCTGTTTACTTTTGTTCAGTTGCTTTTATCCCTTCCTTTACATGAGAGCTACTCCTCCCCTCTTCTCCCTGCCTGTCTCTCCTGTAGGTTATGTACCCTGGTATGTTAACATCCCAGTCATGGTTCTGTGTGTACCATGTTTCTGTGACTGCTATGATATCCAGGCATCCCTCTTCCATTAAGGCCACCAGCTCAGGAGCTTGTTGCCCAGACTACAGGCATTGGTACTCATTACCCTCCATTTCTGATGGCCTTACCCCTTTGCCCCATCCCTGTCCTTCTTGCCTTTGTCACTTTCTCCATTTACCCCTGCCCTTCTCCTATCGACACCTCCATGTTGGTGTTTGCCACACTTACTACCGTGATTGTTTGGAGGCTAGGATTTTCCTGCTCCTTTCCAGTGCCTCCCCTTGGCTAGTTTAAAAGCTTGCCAATGAAGCATTTAAACCTATCACCTAGGATCCTGGTTCCCTCCGGACAGATGCAGCCCATCATGCCAGTATAGGCTTGCATCACTCCAGGTGGACCCCCAGTCCCCAATGAAGCCAAATCCTGAGCTCCACCAGTTTTCAACCACTGATTGAATCCCATGAATGCGGAACATCTAGCCTCTCTATGCCCATAGATGGGTAGCACCTCCGAGAAGGTTACCGTGCGTGCTACTTGACCAAGGCCCTCCCAATTCCACAAACTCTTCCTGCACTTCTCTAATCCCTTTCTTAACCAGGTCATTTGTCCCTAGGTGGACAATGACATCCAGCTCCCTCCCCCTGTGCAGCTGCTCCGGCAATCCTGAGGATTCGCTCCCTGTCCCTCCAAGCCATGGCGCCAGGCAGGCACCTTACCTCCCTCTCCCCTTCCTTGCCCAGTTCTACCTTCCTAACAATGGAGTCCCCCACCAGGAGTTGTTTCCTTCCCCTGCAGTGTCCCCTGCCACCCTCCTGTGGGTCTCCTTTGTGGAGGTTCCCAGCATCCTCCTTGGTCTCCACTGTAGGTGCCTCCATAGAGGAACCACACTTTGCCAGAATGGCATAGGAATTGTGGAGAGGTACAACTGGAGGGGATGTGCCTCTGTTCCACCACCCTCACCCTCCCTGAGCCCACTGTGGTCCAACCACTCCTCTTTCTTGGCAACCTCTGCGGCAATGGCAGTGGCACTGGTGGTCCCTGGATGGAAGAGGAGGTCCCACAAATCCTGGCCAACTCAGCCTGGAGATGAGCAACCTCCTCCCTCAGCCCAGAGAGGTGCCTGCAGATGGGACAACACCGCATCCTCCAGAACATCTCCTGGAAGACTGCTGCTCCACAGCCACTGCACTGCACCACTCCATTCATGTCTTATTTCTGACCCCTTAACTGTTTGCAATCCTTACTCTTTCGTCTGTTTTTTTCTCTCTCTCTCCTTACTTTCTGCCTGTGTGCCCTTTAAGCTCCTGATTGTCCTGTTCTGAGACAAGAATATCCTATATTTCTCAGTAGACTGCTTACTTGTTCAGAGGCAGACCTCCAGCAGCTAGAGGGGGCCGGAGAGCTACTCTTGCCTTTCTAGGATGGTGGGTCCTTGGTGGTTCTGTGATCACTCACTTCCTGCCTAAACAGGAAGTTCCTGTTGTCAGTCAAATCCTGTGCCTATAAAAATAGAACTAGCTTTCAGTGGGGGGGTGGAGGGAAGGGAAGGAGGGCAATATAGTCCCAGCAGAGAAGTTCAGTCACACAGCAGTCCTTTCTCTTGGTGTCTTCTGCCAAGCTACCAAGAACCACAAATGTCTCCCTCAGGGGGCATCACAATCAGGGGTACTACCCCTTTTATGTACATCACATATCACATGTTACATTCTTATATTTGTTTTAGTTTTTTTAGGTTTTTTGATGAAACACACAAATATCTCTCTATTTGTGCCATCAAAAAACAAGACAAGAAACCAATAAAGAAATGAAATAAAACGTAAACAGCTAATATATACATAACATGTATTTTAAATAAATTGTGATGTTTATGGTGCAGGTAAGAAGGTAACACAGGTCTCACCAAGGAACCTAGACCACTGAATTCTGGTAAAATTAATATAGTTTCCAGTATACTAATATTTTAAAATGAATAATAACTTTTGTATTTTATATAGTATTTTATCCAATATAAGTACGAGGGAGTTGTTACCAAGTGTCATAATGTCATTAGAAAATTGCAGACAATTTTAAATGCATGATACATTAAATTATCATATCTTTTTAAGTTTAAAGGTTTTTAAGGTTTCTTAAAACCAAAGTGAGATATGAGGATGAGGCATGTGGTAGGCACTTTTCTTATATAAAAGAAGTTTATACAATTCAGTTACATACTTCATTCATGTAATGAGTTTAGCTTAATCTCATAATTATCTAATTTCATAACAATGTCATCCTCTCATAAAAAATAATAATAAAAGAAAGGAAAGGCAAATGATTCGAGAGGGTAATTAATATGAAAATGAAGAATGCATGTTTAGAAAAAAGATTGGAAACGTTCAATGGACCCCCCTCCCGAATGCAAATAGGATTGAAAGGTTAATAAACATTTAAATAGTTTCTGATATGAGCAGTGTGTTCTGGAATGGATGAATAGAAGAGAGGTGGGTTATGGGAAGGGGTAAGGGGGAAAAAGAGAGGGAAGTACAGAGAAAAGGGGTGGAGTGGAGGAATGGGTTCAGGAAGGGGAGGGGGAAAGAAGGGGGTAATGGGGCAGAGAAATGCGAGGAAAGAGAGAGAGAGATTAAATGGAGAGAAAGGGAAAGGGAAAAGTGAGGGGCAAGAGGGAAGGGGATAGAAGGGAGAAAAATGGAGGAGGAAGAAGAAAAGGAAAGTGGTAAAAAGAAGATATAATAGGGAGGTGGTGAAGAGGGAAGACAAGAGAAATGAGGGATATTTGGAGGTCAGCCAGGAAGCATCTTCACAGTATATCCCATGGGGTGAAGAAGATTATATGGTGCTAGTTTCGAGGCAGGTAAGATCATCTCAGGCCTCAATGTTGGCAAAAAAGGCTGAAACAGAAAAAAAGGAAGATAAAACTAAGTTTTTCTTAGTTTTAAGCTGTTTATCTTATTATTTTAGCAGTAATCACATTGGTTAGGTTCCCGCCCACATTATTCTCATACAGTTTAATTTATGTATCTTTCAAATAAGGCCTGTAGTCAATGTCTTCAATCATGACCTTTGGATTTAAGGCTCCTAAGATAGAGATCCATCGACTTTCTTTAATTTGTAATACATTTAGATGATCACCCCCAAAAAAGATGTGGCACTTTTTTAGTGCTATAAATTTCAAACCCACAGGGCTAGAGCAGTGTGCAACAGTATAATGGGCTCCTATCACATTTTTATAATTCTTATTAACTATAGCCTTGATATGCTCTTGTATTCTAACCATCAGCATTCTTGTGGCCATCCCTACATATTGCAAATCACAAGTACACCATACAATGTAGATCACATAGGTACTATGACATGTCATAAATTGTTTGATTTTTGTTATCTTATTGTGTTCAAGTGGATGTATGTAAATATTTCCCACAGATGTGTACTGCAAACATTGCAGTTACCACATCTGTGGAAAACTCCTTGCCTACATAGTAACCAATGTCTAACTGTAATTTCATTTGTTTTTTTTCCCTTGAAAATGGCTTTTAGCCAGAATGTCACCTATAGTGTTGGGCAAAATTGGAATATTTTGCAGAGTGAAATATTTAGTGTAATTAACGCTTTATGCAAAATATTTTGCTTGGCGAAATGAGAAAATTTCTCCCGCAATTTTGAGTGAAATTTTACCCCAATCTGGTGAAATTTTGTCTGTGGATGAAATGTCACCACTGCTGGTGGAATTTTGTCACTCGCGGGTGAAATTTCACCTCCCGCAGGTGAAATTTTGCCATCTGTGCTGGACTGGTGGACTGGTAAAATTGTGGGCGAAATTCCGCCGCAGTTACGTGAAACATTTTGCATGGTGAAATTGATGATTTTGCTGCAATTTTGCTGGCAAAATTTAATTTTGTTGCATTCCTAGTCACCTATATTTCTTCCTTTTTGGAATGTAACCCTTGTTTTTCTCTGATCACTGAATGTAATGTGCTGTCAGTCATTAGTAGTGGCCAGTATCTATGTATTAACCCACCTATCTCTCCTGATACTGGTCTGTAATCTATGCTAAAGGTATAGGATGTGTCTTCATTTGAGTTCTTATTTTTTTGGAGTCAGTGAGTTCTCTCTTCTCTGTTCTCTGGCTTTATCCAAGGCATTATGTAAGACAGATTGATCATAACCCCTTGCTAGCAATCTTTTAGTCAACTCCTCAACTTGTTCTTCAAAATTTCCACTCATACAATAATGTTTTATTCTGATAAATATGGGATGGATTTCACCAGTTTACGTGAATGGGAACTATTGTAATGTAGGATACTGTTAGCTACATTTGATTTTCTGTAGCCTTTACTGGAAATTGTTAGATCACTGTTAGCCACTAGGGTCAAATCAAACAAATTAATTTCAGTTTCTGCCAAAGTGGATATGAAATGCAAGTTAAAATCATTTAGATTAAAATAATCCACGAATTCTGCAAAATGTTTGTAATTTCCATTCCATATGCACAGCCCATTGTCAAGAAACCTGAACCAGCACGCTATTTTACAATGACATTTGTTTTTATTGATATCATAGATGTGCTGGTTTTCCCACTGTCCCATGAAAATGCTGGCATATGAAGGGGCAAAAGCCACCCCCATAGCCATGCTGCATCACTGCAGGAAAACTCCCTGTCAAATGTAAAGAAATTCTTAGACAATGCAAACTCTAAACCTTTCAAAATGAATGGAACAAGGATAGACCCCTGTTCCATCAGGGTGTTTCTGACTGCAGCAATGTCTTTATCATGAGGTATGCATGTGTAAAGGCTTGTGGCATCTATGGTAGTCCATTTAAAACTAGCATTCCAACTTTGCTGTTGTAATTTTTTTAATAGGTCCATAGTGTCATGGATGTAAGATTTTAAGCCCAAAGCGCATGACTGAAGATAGTGATCTAAGTAAAGGCAAAGGTTCTGTGTTAGGGAACCCACTCCCAACAAGATAGGTTAACTTGGGGGGGTGAATCCTTATGGATCTTGGGGAGGATACAGAAGGTTGAGGCTATGGGGAATTCTGTTTTTAGAAATGTTGCCTCTTCCGGTGTAATGAAATTCTCTTCTAATCCCCAATCCACAACTTCAAATAGTTCTAACTAAAATCTCTTAACAGGATTCATTTTACATAGTGTAGCTCATTATCTAGCTATTCCTTCACTTTACTAATGTAAAATTCCTCAGTCATTAATACTAAAGTACCCCCATTATCAGATGGTTTTACATCCATGCCTTGCAGGTCCTGCAGTTCTTTCAGGTCATCATGTTCTGCTTTCGGTAAGCTGGTTTGTATCTAAACCTCCTCTGGCTAGTAATCCTTTCCAACTCTTGATTAATTAATTTCTCAAAGTTGGTAATGGCAACATTTTGTATGTTGGGGTAAAAACTAGATTTTGGTTTGAATTTAGTATATTTTAGATTGCAGTCACAAGGACTACTGGCATCCCTTTCCAAAAGTTCACTTAAATCCACATTGTTCTATAAATTCTGTCCCCAGTACTGTTCTGGCTCCACCTCCAAATCCACACTCCAATCACTTATGGGTCCAATTAGTGGTGGGAGAAGTGGGCTCAATCCACTCCGTGAAGTGATTCGCGGAGCAAAGGTGGATAAGCAGAGTGCTCCACAATGTGAAGTGGAGTACTTCAAGTTAGGATTAGGAATGCAAAGTGCATTGGAAACAATCACTTTGCATTACTCCGCCTCCCATGATCACTTCTTTGCCAAATTTAAGGTGAAGTGCACCGCGGGCAGTGTACTTCGCCTCACTTCACCTTGTTTTCGAGCTCAGAAGGTGAATTTTGCAGTGATTTATGGGATTTCAGGTCACATGGGCTCTATATTGATCTGTGCAGCCTCAGTTCGGGATAGTATGTGTAGGAAGGAGTAGGAAACAGTGTGCTCTGATAGCTGTCTGTGATAGAAATCTTGTAAAAGCTGTCAAAAAAGCATTTTTGCATTTTTTGGGGGGTCCAAATTTAGTTCATCGATTGTAGGAAACCCTCCTGTGCTCATATCATCAAGCATTTTTGTTTTTGTGTGGATTTTGAATGTTAATTTACAACATTGAGTGTGTGTAGTGAAAGACAGTGTGTGCTTTGGGGGAGGGGCGTATCTGTGGTGTAGGTAGATTTAAGTTGGAGAAATAGTGATTTCTTTGTTTTATGGTTATATTTTTGTTATATAACTGACTGTGCTAATGTACACAGTCATATTATCAGTAATAGTTGACATTTTCTTGCTGTTTGTGTGTAGATGTGGTGCAGCAGTTCATAATTTCAGGTTGTTTACATTACAAATTTACAATACATAACGTGGCTAGTACTGAACTTTTGCATTTGCTATGCATTACTTGTTCAGCATTGTACACAAACTGCTCTGTGTGTGAGTGTGTGTGCAGTGTTGCATGCATCAAATAATATACCTTTTATTGTACAACAGACTAGTATAATTGCAGGAGCAGCAGTGTGAACCTGCTATCCACTGCAGCTGCCTGATTTTTGTACTGCGATCATGGTATCTGTTCTTTGTTTTGCTGCTGTAAAAATCTGCACTGTCTGCATTCAGAGCCCCCCACCTCCACGTTCAAAAGGAATTTTTTACCAGATTGGATTGTTTTTGTGACCTCATCAGCACCACTGGTTGCTGAAGTTGTTTTCATTGCATGACAGTCTCAGACAAGTCTCTTATCTGTTGCTGAAGCTACAGTAGTTTTTATGGCTTCACATCCAGTGTCCTCCTAATCAGACAGAGAGTGAACGAATCAAAATTTGAATTTGGTTATAATATTGTGGTTGATCTCCCAAAATGCCTGCAAAGAGACGTGCAAGCAAAGCTGTTTCTTGCCATGGCAATGTTGGCAGTGAGATAGTCTGTGGGCATGGCAGTAGTACGCAGATGCAGAAGTTCATTGCCGATGTGAGGAAAGGCATTTCTTCTGCAATGTTTTTTATTGCCCAATCAGTAGCTTCACTCATAGTAGTAGGAGGTGATGTTTTCCCAGTCGGTGGTGTTAGTGTTACTGGTGTTAGTGGTGGTGATAGTATTAGTATTGTTGTGTCAAGTTCTAATTCTGACCAGTGTACCATATCCAAAAATATTGAGTGTGAAGCAGTGCAAGTAAGTGGCAGCATAGATGATAACATACTTCCCAGTAACATCCCAGCAAGTCAACCTGAGGATTCTGATAATCATGTCAACGATAGCATACCATGTGGTATTCCGTTCACTGTGGCAGTTAACATCATGCATTTTCCATGCAGTGATTCACAGTGTGGTGAAAAAATATCAGGTGATGGTGGTGTAGATGCTGATGATGAATGTGATGATGATGATGATGTTGCTGTTGTTGCAACATGCAGTCCACATGCTAGCATCCAAGCAGAAGATGTGGATGTGTGTGATGTTGATGAATATGATGATGATGATGTGATTGACCCCAATTCAGAACTGGAGAAAAAGAAATTCAAAGTGGCCGTGTCTGAGTCTGTTTGCAGGAATCCTCCAACCCCGTAAAAACTTGTGATCTACAGGTTTTAGTTGAAGATGATGACCCAGTAATCAATAGGATAGGTTGTTGTGGTGGTCAGTTGCAGTCAAGGGGTACAGTGCTTGAAACATTACATGCCTCCTCACTTCAGTGCTTAAAATAATGGACTTAAATAAGCTACATCATGGGTGTGTTAAAAGCAGAGCATCACAATTGCTTGTTTGGGATTTTTTTGTTCAAGATGCAAATGATGAGACAGTTGCAATCTGCCAGGATTGCCATGTGCTTGTGAGTCGAGGTAAAAAGGGGAGCAATCTGGGCACAGGAAGACAGCATACACATCTTAAGAATAGGCACTTGGCACTGTGGACCCAGCACTGGCTGGCAGCTAATACCACAGTGGGACATTCACTCTCGTCACTGGCAACCATAGCCAGCACGTTATCCCCTTCCATGACTGTTAAGTCCAGTAGGAAATTAAACATGTGCAGTAGTGTGGTAACAAGAGCAGAGGATTATTACAGTCATGATGAAGTGGAGGACCATAATGACTTTGAAATGTTGTCTAGTGCTGGTTAGAGTAGCAGTTTTTGTGGTGGTGGTGGTGATGGTGAATGCAGTATGTCTAGTGCAAGTGGTATATCAACCCCAGTTGGCAAATCTGGCAAACTAACTGCATTTCTGGGTTTGTCATCATCACCTGTGCAACCGTCTTCATAAAATGTCCACATTCCACCCCCTGCCAATGCCATTCATCACAGAAAGCACAACCATTTGTGATCAACACACCCCATGTAAAATGTTTTAAGTCAGCCCACGTTACAGAGTGTTTTTGCTCATAAGCTGAAATACGCCTCGAATCATATGAAGTACACCCTGAATCATACAGTGTCACATGAACTTAATGCTGCTGTATTTTTTATTTATTTTATTTGTACATCGGTTTGAAAAAAACCTTTGAGCCATGGGCTCATTTACAAAGGTACCTCGTCGAAAAAGACAAACACAATACAACAGTATGTTACAACAATGAGATATACTACAGATTGGTTTAAGCACAATACAACAGTATGCTACAACAATGAGATGTACAACAGATTGGTTTAAACAGGTGTGTTTCAACAATGGGCATACTGTAGCAGAAATGCTGGCAATTGATCTTTTGCCCTTCTCCTTTGTGGAGAATTCTGGGTTCCAGCAGTTTGCTGCATGTGCGTGTCCAAAATGGAAAGTCCCATCCAGGACATACTTTTCTACCTGTGCTGTCCCCGAGTTGTTCCGCACTGTGTCCGAGTCAGTAAGACATGCCCTTCAACATTCCTCCTATCCATTTATCCATGTAAGTATGGATATGTGGACAAGTGGCAAAACAACAGGGAGTTCATATTTGTGTATAACTGCACACTGGGCACAGATGCCGGGGGTTGTTTAGGATGTTGGTAGTGTGAATAATCAGTGCAGTAAGGTGGATTGTTGCAGTAGCAATCTTTGAGGAATTCAACAGCATGCAACGATTGTTATGCACAATGTGACCTGTTCACACACTGGTGAGAACATGTTGGATGTGGTACTGACTGAAATTGACTGATGGCTAAACTCTCTGTCCCTGAGAGCTGGGTTCATAGCAAGTGACAATGGGTCAAATGTGATGAAATGCATCACAAATGACGTTTTTTTTTGTGTTCCATGCATAACCCACTGTTTAAATCTGGTGTTTCAAGAGTTTCTGCAGCACCCTGATATAAAGGAAATGCTGACCATTGGACAATATATCTGCTCTCACTTTTCAAGATCTGGAAAGGCACGTGACCAACTGCGGCATTTGTAGATACAAAACAGCCTGCCTCTGCACCGCCTGAAGCTGGAAGTTGTCACCCGATGGAACTCCACTTTATACATGGCAGAGAGGTTGTATGAATAATATAAAGCCATCTCAGAATATCTTGTGCTGCACACTAGCCGTGACAGTTCCGGGGCCTCCATGTCTATGACGACTGAAAAGTGGTGCCTCATGGACTCTGTAATAACAATTTTACAGCCTTTTGAACATGCCACACAGGCCATGAGTGGCGACTCTGCCTCCATTAGTCAATCAATTCCTCTGCTGTGGGTGCTGAGGCAGACATTAGTGAATGTACAGCATAGCCTTGATGTTGCCGGAGATAGTGGTAGCAGTATATTGCTGCAACACATGCTGACAGTATTCAACCAGAATTGTCACATTGTGAGCATTCAGCATAGTGGCAACTTTGCCATAGCAACAATGTTGGATCCACAATACAAACGTGGAATTGTATCAGTACTGGAGGGAGGGCCTGAACAGGCATAAAATGTCAGTGGTCAACTGGTGCTCTTGGTTCATGGGGCACAGAAGTCACATGCCAAGGTCAGCAAAGCTCAGCAGCATAATCTGGCTGAAGGTGTACCTGGTGGACCATCAAGCATATCCTGTAAGGGGAAGAGGATTGCAGTTCCAGGTGGTCTGTCATCCAAAGTGGCTGGTGTCAGTCTGCTTTGGGAGGCTTTGTTCCAGGTGGGTATTTGTGAAATAAATGATTCGGGAGAACAGGATGATGCATCAACAACTGGACTTAGTGGGTACAGAGAATGGTTGAGTCATATTTGTCTGAAAACAGGCATCTGACAATAACTAAAGATCCTCTTTTGTACTGGAGTGGAAAGGTCAGTGAATGGCCAGAGCTGACTGCACTGGCACTAAAGTACCTCACATGCCCACCCTCCAGTGTAAGTGTTGAGAGGGTATTCAGCTCAGCAGGTGCAATAGTCAGGGATCGTTGGACAAACCTGTCTCCTGCAAATGTCAGTTTCCTAACATTCATTAAAATGAATGAGAGGCACATACCAGCACAGACTGCAACCTCAGTATTTGTACCCCGGACTAGTCGTGGTGGTCTTGCTGATGTGGAAATGGACCATTCTGGAGGCACTGGCAGTGGCTTCCAGAAACGGCACACCACTGATGTTGATGACACAATGAAGAAAGAATTTCCCAGTGGTTAGACTTCAGACATCGATGACTGTGAGGGCAGCTTTCTTTATGAGGAAGATGATGTGGTTAATGTTTGCAGGTTTTAACTGAAGTTTTCAAAAGGCAGTATGCCCCCCAGACCACCACCACCACCACCGGGACTGATGTCAGCCACTGCCACCACTGAGCCTGAGTCTGTCTGCCCCCCCTGAGACCAACACCACCAGGACTGATGTTAGCCACTGCCATCACTGAGCCTGGATCTGTCTGCCCCCTGGACCACCACCACAGGGACTGATGTTAACCACTGCTACCGCTGAGCCTGAGTCTGTCCAGCACACCACATACATCAGCTGCAGACACAATGCTTCTTAATATTTAAACCATAAAGTGAGTATGTGTACTCATGTTTGTTAAGCTGCTTCACTTCCTTTAGTTGTATGTTTTGTTTTCTGTAGCTTTTCAGAGCCACAATGGTAAAACACATATGGTATACTTATTTTGTACCTTTTACAGGTTAACAAAAAAACTATCCATCACTAGAAGTCAGTGTGAATGGTACTGCAGTTGTACCGTACAGAGAGGAACCTATGGAATATCCATGTGAAATCCATTCTGGTAAGTATGAAGATTTTATTTCATACGTTTCATTGTTTTGGAAAGATTGCAGCAAATATTGCCCACAGGTTGTGTTAGCTGACAAGATGTGGGATTGAAATGTAACTTGACTTGAGATTGAGAACCAGGGAGGGACAAATAACAAGTAAGTTGTAAGAAGTAATTCATTTCTTTTTTTAGGAAACTTCCAGATGCTTTGTTGTTCTGTCAAAGTGGCCTTATCCAAAAAAGTTCTTCAACATCAGGGTCCCCCTTCCCCTTGGCTAGGCACACATGCAACATGCAGAAGTCATTTCATTCGATGACCATGACCATCATTAACAACCTAACTCCAGAAGGATGCTGATGAAATCTGTGAAGAAGTAACAAAATAAGAAACCATTACAGACAAATCTGCAAATATGATTGCCCCCCCACACACACACCCAACAAAATACTTACCTTCATGTGCTTGAGAGTTATCTATTTCCAATTTCAGTGCAACAAATTCTCATTGAGCACTGGAATGTGCACACCAACAGTTTCTGTGTCTCCTGTGATGATGCAGAACAATACCATGAGTACATGTCCATGTCAACCCCCCCACCTACAAAGTACACAACCATATATTTATATATAGCAACTCACCAAGGCTACTATTAGCGTACAGCCAAAAGGCACCCTTCAGTCCAGTTCTTTAAATTCGATGGACTGCATCTGACTAAGGAAGGGGTCAGTGCATTGGGGCAGAAGTTTGATGTATTTACAGAATATTTAAACTAGCAAATGGGGAGAGGGGTGCAGCACCCCATAAATCGAACGGGAAGAACACCCCTCCCCCCTCAGCTAGTGGTCAAACAGGGATTCAGCATGTTTGCAGTTCATTTGCATCACCAGATAAGAAAAAAGGTTTGTCTTCCCATTTGACACACAGAGGTATTGCCAAACCTCACCCAACAACTAACACACCGAAATCTGGCCAATGGAAAATCATGTACACAAATGCTCACAGCCTGGGAAATAAGATCCCAGACCTGCAGGCAATAATGTCAGAGGCTAAACTGGACATAGTAGCAATTAGTGAGACGTGGTTTACCAGTAACCACACTTGGAAGACTTCAGTACCTGGCTATGTATTGTTCAGAAGAGACCGAGGTGCAAAAATGGGAGGAGGAGTGGCCCTGTATGTCAATGAAAATATCAAAGCTACAGAAATTCAGAATACACATAAGGAGCCAGAAGAACTGTAGGTCACCCTGGAAACAGGAAATGGGACAGCCATAAGAACCGGGGTTGTCTATAGGCCCCCAGACCAGAGGAAGGACATAGACACATTACTGTTAGAAGATATACAAAACATGACAGCTAAAGGGGAGGTTCTGATAATGGGAGACTTCAACATGCCGGATACAGATTGGTCAATACCAGCAGGAACATCTGCCAGAACTAGACACATAGTGGATTCCCTGCAGGGGGAGGGTCTCAAACAACTAGTACAACAACCCACAAGAGACAGGGCTATCCTAGATCTAGTACTGACTAACAGGGAAGGGATCACGGATCTCCAGGTAGAAGGTCACCTGGGGGCCAGTGACCATCAAATGGTATGGTTCAATTTGGCTACTACATCTAAATCATCTCATTCCAAGGCAAAAATATGGGACTTCAGAGGAGCTGACTTTGATAAGATGGCCAACAGAATTAAGCTAGCCCTGGCAAAAAGAAACACAGGTGAGGGGGTACAGGCAAAGTGGGCAAGCATTAAGGATGCAATACTTGAAGCAACACCCCACTGTGTTAGACAGAAAAGGAAGTGCAAAAGAAGAAGGAAACCACTTTGGTTCTCAAATACAATAGCAGAAAAGGTCAGAGCCAAATGGCTGGCCTTCAGGAAATATAAGGGAACATAGCAGGATGAAGATAGGGAGGCATACCAAACCGCCCTAAGGGAAGCAGGGAAGGCAGTAAGGCAGGCAAAGTCCCAAACTGAGGAAACACTAGCACGAACAATAAAAGAAGGTGACAAGACTTTCTACAGATACATTAGTGAAAGGAGAAAGTCCAGAGGGGGTATTGCTAAGCCTAATGGAGAAAAGGGAGCATGTGAGGAGGAGTACCAAGGAAAAGCATCTATCCTAAATAGATACTTCTGCTCAGTATTTACTGAGGAGATGGTAGGGTAGGGCTCATAGCGCAGCACCATTGACACGGGGGGTATGAGGGTGTCCCTTCCCCAAAGAAAGGGTTCTACAAGAGCTCGCTAAGCTCAGGGTGGACAAGATAATAGGACCGGATGGCATACATCCCAAGATGCTAAATGAGCTAAGGGTGGAACTAGCAGAGCTATTACCAGAACTGTTTAGTGAGTCTCTGAGCACAGGAGAGGTCCCAGAAGACTGGTGAAGGGCTCATGTGATCCCACTCCACAAGCATGGTAGCAGGGAGGAGGCAGGGAACTACAGACCAGTCAGTCTTACCTCAGTAGTGGGCAAGATTATGGAGGCACTCCTTAAGGAAAGGATAGTGCAACACCTGGAATCCATAGGGGGCACAGGATCCAAGACAGCATGGGTTTACAAAAGGAAGGTCCTGTCAAACTAATCTCATAGATTTCTTTGACTGGGTAACCAGAGTGGTGGACCAAGGGGGAGCAGTTGATGTCACCTACCATGACTTCAGCAAAGCTTTTGACACATTTCCACATAGAAGATTGATAAATAAGCTGGGTAGGCTTGGGGTGGGTCAGAAGTTGGTCAACTGGGTGGAAAACTGGTTGACGGGCAGAAAACAGAGAGTGGTGGTAAATGGTATACAGTCACAAGAGATGCAAGTCACAAGTGGGGTACCTCAGGGATCAGTCCTGGGGCCAGTCCTCTTCAACATCTTCATTAGTGACCTTGCAGATGGACTAGAGGGTAAGGCTTGTCTGTTTGCAGATGACACCAAGATCTGCAACAGAGTAGATGATCCAGACGGGGTGGACAGAATGAGAAGAGATCTGGATAAACTAGCAAAATGGTCAGAAAAGTGGCAACTGGGATTTAATGCAAAGAAGTGCAAGATCATGCACATAGGGAAGAGAAACCCTGAAGCCACCTATAGGCTGGGAGGGGAGTTGCTAGCAGTCACAAAGGAAGAAAGAGACTTGGGCATCATCATCACTGATGACCTGAAATCATCCAAGCAGACCTCTAAAGCAGTAGGTAAGGCTAGGGGGGTGTTAGGGTGTATTAGTAGTGGTATCACTAATCATAACAGGGAGGTAATAATCCCTCTTTACAAGACACTGGTTAGGCCCCATCTGGAGTCTTGCGTGCAGTATTGGAGGCCACACCTTCACAAGGACATTAACCAAACTGAGGCAGTCCAGAGAAGGGCAACCAAAATGGTGCAAGGACTGCATCAGAAGACATATGAGGACAGATTAACAGAGCTCAATATGTATACCCTTGAGCAAAGGAGGGAGAGAGGTGATATGATCGAGGCATTCAAACACCTTAAGGGCATTAACAAGGTGAAAGAGTCTAACATGTTTAAATATAAGAAAAATAGCAGGACAAGAGGACACAGCATGAGATTAGAGAGGGGCCGATTAAGGGGGAATGTGAGGAAATTCTTTTTCACAGAAAGGATGGTGGATGCATGGAATGGCCTACCTCAAGAAGTGGTGGCTATGAATACAGTGCAGGGCTTCAAGCAGGCATGGGATAGGCATAAGGGAGCAATACAAATGAGTATGAATAGATAGGCCACTGACAGAGCAAAGGCCGATGGCACATTTATAAGGTAGAAAAAGAAATGGGCAGACTGGATGGGCCTTGCGGTCCTTATCTGCCGTCAACTTCTATGTTTCTATGTATGTTTCTATGTTGAGATGATCACATTGCATTTTCTCGAATCACCTTGCAGAACACATTGGACCAGCAACAAGATACTCATGGTCATTATTTTATACTGGGGGACTTTGTATGTGCTGAAACACTCTCATTTTACTGCGTTACCACTTGTCAATTTTCTACACACAAGGAGGATGCATTTTGGGCCTGCAGAAAAATCTAGGGACTCTGTGCCACCACTGCGCTCATGACTGAGTGTGCCATTAATTCTAAGGGACTTTATATGTCCTGAAACAGTCTCATTTCACTGGGTTACCACTTGTCAATTTTCTACACACAAGGAGGATGCATTTTAGGCCTGCAGAAAAAAATCTGGGGACTCTGTTCTGTCTGTGATTGTTGTGAGCTCATGATGTCATACTGACATTACAGTTAAAGCAGCATTGCAAGATTGTTCTGACAATTTTGAACTGCACTTTTTTATGCTACTTTACATTGCCACAGCTACCACTAGTTACCTCTGAGTGGTGACTTGAATGATATGCTTCTTTTCACAATTTAAGTCTGCTTTACTTAGTTGACTATATTTTTCATGTATAAAAAAAATGAGCACGCCTTCCAATATTGTTCTGACCAGGTTTATATTTATTTGCAGCTGCTTTTCAATAACTGTTGTTCCATGGTGTCATAAAACACTGCCTGCTGCATAACTGTTAATTAACAACAGAAGTGATATATAACAACTAACTGATGTGATGGGCAAAAGCAGAGGAAAACAATGACAAAGACCTGGTCAGCACCAATTTTAAAGGAATGCGCCTTTCATTATTTCACACATGAAAAAAGGTAGTACAGCAGACTCAACTGCTGCAAATACTTGTATCTTTCCTTTTAGTCAAATTTTAAGTAAAGGAAGTTATAACATAGCATTAAAAAATATAGCTCAGCATTCTCAACAGATTATTGTGCTGCTGCTTTACAGAGATTCACCACATTACATAGCTATGGTGATGCACATAACCTAATATGTGGGGGCCTTACTCCCACTGGAATATTTCTTGCTCCACAGAGTGCAATATATTTCTGTGAAAACTGCCCATAATTTCATTACTGTGTGTCACGTGATGGAGTAATTACCATTCAGAAAAGTCACCCACATTCTGCCCCCCTTTCTCAGCAATGTTAGGGTGTGATGCCAGGGGGAGCGCAGGTGCATGCTCCACTATAGTGAATGTCCTGCAGATATCCCAATGCTTCCTTATGTAATAAGGTTGACTTTGTGGTGAACTGTGGGAATATTTCCACTAACAAGGCTCTTCTTACTGGAAATGTGCCCCCACGTTTCACCACAAACTGACCATTATAACATAAAGAAACATTCGGAAAGCTGCTGGATAATCCGATATTCACTGTAAGAATCACGCACATGCTCTCTCCCTAGCATCAGGTCCTAACATTGCTGAGAAGGGAGGCAGAATGTGGGCAGATCTTCAGAATGGCAATTCCTCCTTCATGTGACATACTGTAATAAAATTACAGGCTGTTTTCACAGAAATGTATTGCACTATGTGGTGCAAGAAAGATTCCCCTGGAAGGGAAATGTGTATGATTAAACAACAACAAAGAAAAAACACACAAAAACAGTACAACACAGTAGTGGGTGGGTGGGGGGGCCAGAAAACAATCCTGTAAGTTACTGTGGCCTTGAGATGCTTTGGTGGTCCAGCAGCAGGTGCAGCATTGTAGCTATTTGCTGCTACTGTTGTTCTATTGTGTTGACCTGCTGCTGCAAAGCACCGACCTTCTGACTGTTTTCTTCCAGAGCTGCCCACACCAGGAAGATGTCATGCTGTGTTGCAGGGACTGTGGTGGGGTCCACTGCAGCAGGGAATTCAGGTAGTGTTGGTGGTGGTGGAGAGGGTTTTGCTGGTGGCTGTGGTGGCGGTGGTGGTGGTGGTGGAGCAGCTGCTATACAGGCCCTCCTCCTGCAGCGGCAGTGACTGCAAGGCACAACTCTGACCCTGGCAGCACCCTCTGCCATTGCCATGGAAGGACCAGCAGGTGGATGACTGGCCTCTTCCATAGCAGCCTGCCACTTTGTCCTGTGGTGGTTGAGCATGTGGGTGCACTGGCCACTGGTTCCCAAATGTGTCCCACGGGGGCTACAGCACACCAGCACACCACACAGATGTCACACCACCACTGTGCTGTCTCCCCCCACGGAGTTAAAATACTCCCACTCTGGGGAGCTGTGGGGGGACCAGACACAGTCCTCACTCAAGTCCCACCACCTACATTTACCAGGGCCACCTCCTGTTGCAGTGGAGGTGGTGGAGGGGGTGCATACTGCTGCTACCAGTGGTGGTGGTGGTGGTGGTAGTGGTGGAGAAGGTGGATGCACAGCAGCCACCAGTGACACTGCTGCTGCTGCTGCTGCTCCTGTTGCTTCAACATAGGGGGAGGCTACACCCAGGAGTCGGGAGTGGTCCAGCTTGACACGACAGCCCCGCCCCCCCAAGTGTCCGCACTCCCCTCCGACTGCGCCCATAGGCCAGTGGCTCCCCTTCTCCTGGGTCCATCCTGACAGAACAAGTCCCCGGGCCAACACGCACACAGAGATATACACTGACACTCAGTGACACACACAGTCAGTCACACACACACACAAACACACAACAAAACAAAACTTATAAAAAAAAATTCACTAACAAGAAAAACACACAACTACAATACAAAAACTAAATAAAGATATATAGTAGTTTTTAAAAAGCTGTTGCTTTTCTTCAGTACTGAAACTCAAGCGGCAAACAAGCACTGTCAGTCCTAGTCTCCTTTCACAAAGCTTTCTCCCTCTATGAATGCAAAGGAGAAAGTGAAACTGCTTATCTGACTCACTTCCTTCCTGCCTGACTAAATCATGTGACTTACAGAACTGTAAGCCATATGATGTGTGGGGGGGGGCTGGCTATTCTCCTCTCACTTCACCTTACTTCACGTTAAGGCATAATGGCAATGTGAAGTAGTAATAATACTGCGAAGTGAGCACTTTGCAATTGTCCACTTCACATTGTGCTCTGCTAACGCGAAGTGGTCACTTCACATCCACTTCGATGGTGGATTACAATTTCGCTGCATCTCTAGTCCCAGTTTCAGCTCCTGATTGATTAGTTCAAGAAATGTTGCTTGAATGGTCTGTTGTTCAAAGTCAAGTAAGTTAACATCAAGAAGAATCCTACTGCTTTGACCTTCTGATGCATCAGTCAGATTTTGGCTGTTATAATCGAGTCTGAGGTTTTCCAGGTGTCTGTCCTTAAAACAGAGCCATAATTTAAGTTTTCTTATGAATTTATAAAGATCAACTTTGATCTTGAAAATGTCCACTTTTGGGACTGGTACAAAAGATACTGCCTTAGTAAGCAATTTGTTCTATTCCTCAGTGAGAATATGTTCAGATAAATTGATTATATTTATTTCTTCCTCATGGAGTAATGACTGTTCTGTTCTTCCTCCCCTTCTCCCTCCAGCCCCACTTTATTTTTTCTTTCACTTTTGGGGGGATTTCATGTTGAGTTTTTTGACTGTTTTTTTTTAATTGTCCTGCTCTATTTTCTTTTTGTCATAGAGCTTCTTGGCTTGGGGAGGGGTGCTGAACTGTCATTGTCCATCAGTTCTTATTCTTATGTTTCTCCTCTGAAATAACAGTGGCAGGTGTTCAGACTCAAAGTGTACACTTTGAGATTTTTGATTTACTTCTGGTGGAAGTTCTGTTTATTACAGCTCTTACTGCGGTTTCTTCCCTGGTTCCTTCCTTGGCTAAAGGAGAGACTTTCTCTCCCAACAGAAAATATCATCCATCTGAAAGTCTTTAGCATCTCTAGCAAGTTTGGTTTTCTTTCTTTGAAACAGCTCTTTTTCATGCTTTGTAATTTTTATGCACAAACATTTATTTAATTCATCAAAGTGGTGGTCTTTCTTATGGGTGCTAAGATTAATTTTCAGCTCTTGGATCTTCTTATTAATTCTCTCCTCATGTCTCTAGTTTCTCTTAATAATAGGTTTGATTAGACGCTCTGTATAATTAGTTAATCCTGGCTTTCACTCCTCCTTAAACTCAATTTCTTACTCCGGGAATCCACACGTAGGTTCCTTGTCTATCCAAAGTCCTCTAGATGATCTTTCTAATTCAATATACTTCTCCAGTGTCACACTGTTATAAAAATGATTTATTTCAGAAATTCTTAACTTCTCAAACAGTCTGAATAGGTCATCCAGCTCTTCTGTTCTGGAGGGTCCAAGTACCTCATCAGAGAAAAGTGCTTCACTGGCTCTCTCCCTGTGCTAATACATGGCTGCAGCATCCTCTAAACAATGTGAATAACTGAAATCCCCTGATGTGCTGGCTTCCCCATTCTTAGGCAAGTTGCTCATTTCAGTTTATTGAAAGTCTTAAATGTACTCACTTGTTGTAGCAGGGGTTCAGGAAATGTATTAAATCACTGGACCAATGTGGTATATGCACCATAAACTTCACAATTTATTTAAAATGCATGTTATGTATATATTCACTGTTTGCTTTTTATTTTATTTTTTTATTATTATCATGTTTTGGTTTATTGTTATTTGATGTCACAAACAACGAGGTGTCTGTGTGATTCATTAAAAAACCTAAAAGCCTAAAAAAATCTAAGAATGTAATATGTGATGTGTGATGGATGTAAAAGGGGTAGTACACCTGATTGTGACACACTCCCTGAGTATGACCTGTGTGGTGGAAGCCCTGGGGCTGTTTATGGCATTCTATAATACTGGATTAAATCTCTGAAAGCATATTCCTTGCTTTGGTGTTGTTCCTGTGAGAGCAACCTCTCCATTCTTTACCATATTTTGGCTTGCTTCCTACAGACCTCTGTCTTTGATTTTGTACCTTTCATTTCCTTGTTTTTCCATTAGAAGCACTATCTTGCTGTTAACTTTGAATGTGATATGAGTTGTCAATTTAAGTGCCCATGGCTGCAGAGCCACATACATAATGACCTACATGATGTAATCCATCCTAGCCTTATGTTTACTGGATATGGGTTGATGATCCTAAATGGCCTCCAATCATCATACAATCACCTTGGTGATGTAGACTGATGTTGTGGTCATTTTGGTTGCCATGCTGAATATTTCATATGTTATCTTGATTGAATCCATTACTTTGTTGTCTTTTGGATCTTTTAAGGCTGTGTACCCTTCAGATAGGAGCACTGTGCAGTGACCGAGTGAAGCTATTTGGTGATCCACCTTTGGTGGTACTGAACACAGGTCCAGTTTATCTTCTTATAAGCAATACTTTAAGTCAAATGTTGCTTTTTATCTCTTCTTGGCAGTGTCTGGGGCATCCCATTCCTTCAACAATAAGTCATCTAGGGCCTTGCACACTGGGAAGAATGTTAGTGTAGGCTTCCTTTCTCTCACAAACAGATCAAGTTTCTGACCCTCCTGTGGAGCTGGATCTTCAAACCTTGGCATCTCACTGACCACTCTTATAATCTCAGGGATGGTGTCACAGGGGCAGAGTCAGACCACTAGGTGTTTCTTCTGCTGCACTTCTTTGGTGTATGAATATTCCTCTCCTGAGGGACCTTTGTTGTCTGTGTCCTCAGGTTTGTCATTCTTATCATTATCTTCTTCTTGTCTGGGTGTTTAGACTTGCCCTTAGCTTTCTCTGGTTGAACTCTTGGATGTCTAGCATTAGCCATTATCTTGATTTTTTTCTAATGATTTCTGGAGCATCTCCACCATCAGGATCTGGGACAGAGTGGAGACTGTCTTCAATATTTTCTTCTGCTGAGGAGCCAAATGCTACTGCATGTTGTCCTTCTACAGGTCATAATCAACCATACAGACACAACATAGATCTCCAGTTTGACTGATTAGCATGAGGTTAGGGCACTTCCTGCAAACTCTTTTGGTTTGGACCATCTCAAAGAAGGTGGCAACCTCTGAATCTGTGATGAGAAAATCTTACCTGGTCAGAACAGCCCTACAATAATAGTACTGCTCAGAAGAGTGTGGTCTACACAGCACTTCCAAGGACAGCGAAGGGGGAATAACAGAGCTATGTAGTAAGTGCTCCCCAGGTCACTGTCTGTAGTGGTACAGGAGAGCACAAGGCGATGAGAAATCAGGAGGCTGGCTGAGCTGCTCCCCTTAGCATGGAGCACTAAGGCATGAGCAGCTCAGCTAGAATGGTGGTGGAGACCAGGGTTCTAATTCTGGCCTCCAAAATTTTATTTTTTCCCCAAAATCCAACTCTGACTCGGAGTAGGTAGTTTTAAGTATGGGGGTGTGGGGGGCACAGCCCCCCATTTGGGTGGTGTGGGGCAGACAACCCCCCACAAAAATACAGTTTTTGGTGGTAGTGATCGCAAACCAGACTTGCAATCACTATCAGTGATGCTGTGTTTGTTTGCGGCATTTATTCCAGCCGCTTTTATGATCAGCCCTGTTTGGATGGCGCTGTTTTTTGACAGCACTGTCCATACAGTCATTGTTCTGCTCGAGTGCCAAGAAAACAGAGGAGGCATCCAAAATCACTTTCCATGACACATACAACGACAAGACAGAGATTACTAACCACAAGGAATACAACACCATGAACACTGTTGGAAGATAGGTGGAGTTCTAGTAAGATGGTTAGCTGAGTGCAGCAGCTGTGTGCACTGAACATCCCTGCTTCACTTTGCACATCACGGTGTAAGAGAAAAATTGCCTTTATGCTTGTGGTCAGCTTAAATGTGGAGCTGGGTATGTCCAAAAGGTACAGAATGTCCCGAGAGATCCTGCTGCCCAGTGTGGAAAAGAAGAGAGCTCCTGGAGGATGCCAGAGCATCAGACATGTGGAAGACTCAGGATGCCTTCAGCTACTCCTGGGATTAAGTGCCTTTTTAGCTCAGGTAACAGCAGGTGAACTGCCCATACAGCAGGATTCAGGTACGCTTTTTTGCCTTGTGACTACTCAGGGAAGAATTGATCTGAAGAAGAGTCATGTGTGGGAGCAGTTGATGAAGAGTCCCAGTCTTATGTGAACAGTGAGCCATAGTTGCAGGTGGCTCTGCAGGTAACTATGTCTCCGGTTGGCTCTCACATGA
The DNA here is from genome assembly GCA_016271365.2 of Neoceratodus forsteri. Classification (NCBI taxonomy): domain Eukaryota; kingdom Metazoa; phylum Chordata; order Ceratodontiformes; family Ceratodontidae; genus Neoceratodus; species Neoceratodus forsteri. The sequence continues at coordinate 740,020,318 of CM028133.1, read as the reverse complement.
GTGCTTTAACTTCAGGGAGCGAGAAAAATATTGTGAGGAACAAAGGGGGTTGAGAAATTACTCCCCAGCCACAAGCCTCTAATTTTCTTGATATAGACTGGCAAAGGAGAGAAAATCCTGGTGTGATGGTGAATGAGGGAAAGAAAGCAACAGGGGCAATTGAGGGAGCAAACTCAGCACCTGCTGCCTCAGGACTGAATCTTGAGACTGCAGGCTCATTGCCTGGCTCTGTTAAAACAAAGGGGTAAAACTCTCTGTACGCTATTCCAGCAGTCAATAATCACTTAAATTCCCCCACTTGTAAAAAAACATTTTTGGCACTTACTGAAATGGCTTCTCTCCTCAAGACAAGATATGCTAAACAAATGGACAGACAACATAAACAGGATAAACAAGATAAGGCCAAGGAGATGCAGCATAAGGAAAGGGGGGGGGAATAAAAATTTTGAGCAGCACTCTAAGCTGATTCCTGCCCTCCCCGCCCACTGATATGGGCCACCATGACTCCCACAGTTCTAAGAACAATTTTGATGGTAAGAATGAAGAAGAAGAAGAAGAATCAGCATTTACAGTATATAGTGCTTTTCATACACAGTATCCCAAAGCACTTTACATGCAATGCTAGACTGATAGTGAAGTGACTGAATGTGTGGTGGCGGCCATATCACACATCATCACCCACACACAGCCTGGATAATTGCATGAACCGGTTTTATGGGAAGGGGAATGTTGGCCAGGACACCGGGAATGTTCCCTGCTCTTTGCAAAGAGTGCCCTGGGTTCTTTTGCTTCCACCTGGACACCTACCAGGACAACACCAGGATGGGCAGAAGGGGTCTCAGTATAACATCTCATCTGAAGGACAGCACACCCCAGCAGTACAGCACCCCCAATACTGCTCTCGGATGCCAGTAATTTTTAGATGCAAGTCAAATCCCGGTGTGGGACAAGAACCCATGACCTTGTGGTCCAGAGGTGGATGCGGAATGACTCTGGTGTTAATTCAGACCTTTCACAACTAACAATATTGGAGGTGCTAAGAGCTTGATTTGCTAATATTAATTTAGTTATTTCCTCCTTACATCAAACTCACTGATATAGTAGAAAGAGTGAATGCTGCTACTTTATGAACTGAACAATATGATTTTATTATATTTATTTATTTATTGAAATGTTTCACCAGGAAAGCATACTGAACAAGTTGCTCATCTCCCAGGTGCGACCTGGGGGGAAGGGGTACAGAGGATGAACACAAATATATTCAAGGTGCATAAGACAACAGTTACATACGATGATCATACAGTTGGCAATTTACAGCAGGCAATTTAGTGTATGAGGAGGGGAACAAGAGGACATCGCAGGCATGTACCTCATACTAAGAATGAATACTAGTAGTAGGGGTTACTTTGGAATAGACAGAACAGATATAGCAAGGGGACAGCTGCAGAGAGGTGCAAAAGTATTAGCAAGTGCATGTGGTATGGGCAATTATTAAAGTGCCAAGGGGAGTGGGGGGGTTGGTTAAGTAGGTCTCTAGTGCAATAGGAAGAACAGGAGGAGGAGAGGGGGAGGAGGGGAATGAGAGCTGAGCCCAGAGTCCTCTCCAAGATGTTTAGAACTCTGCAAGCGGAGGGGACCACATAGATGAGTAGGGGGGATTTTGGCGAGTGCCAGGAGAACTAATGATAAAAAGGGTAAGGAAGAGGGGAAGGAGAGCCAAACCTGAGGGACCCCTTCAGGATGCTGAGAACCCTGCAAGGGGGCACAGAAGGCTAGAAAAGATAGGGGGAGGAAAGATTAGGCAAGGAGTAGAAGTGGGAAAGAGGACCAAGTCCAAGGGACCATTTCAGGATGCTGGGAACCTTGCAAGGGGGCAGGGGAGGTAAGGAAAGATTGGGGTGAGAAAAGATTGAGCTAAGAGTAGATATGAGTTAGGGTGAGTCAAGACACATGTGAGGATGAGGTTTAGGGAGGGCCATCGCAGGAGCAGTTAGGTGAAAGATAGTTGTGAAGGCCTGAGCTGATGGAGTAGGAGGAGTGACACACTTGAGGAGGGAGGGAATTCCAAATTTTTTGGGAACAGTATGAGTAGCTTGACTGACAAATGAGAGTGGAACACTGAGGGATCACCAGTGTGCGAGAGTTGGTAGATCTAAGGGAATGAAATGGAGAGGGAGGGGTGATAAAAGAGGAGGAAAGGTAGGTTTGGAGTTCACCCAACCAGTGTTTAGAGGTGAACTTAGCACAGTGGGGGAGTCATCTGTTTGTGAGAGAGAGAGAGAGAGAGAGAGAGAGAGGAAGGACAAGGCATGATAGAGATTGCAATGATGAGTGCAAGAGGAAGCATTGAGGATAAAGCAGCAAAAAGAGTGGAATAGGGTGTCCAATCTGGTCAGGAAGGATTTAGGAGTGGCATCATAGACTATGTAGCAGTAGTCAACAATGGGGATAATCTTCAGGACAAGTGCATGCCTAGTCACAGGAGGGATACAATTATGGTTCCTGAACAGGGCACCAAGCTTTGGGTGCAGTTTGTTTCAGGAAGACATCAATATGTTCAGAAAAGTTGAGATGTTGGTCCAACCAAACACAAGGTATCTGAAAGAGGAAGTGTCCTGTAAAATAGTTCCATCTAGGGTGTGGCTAGAGGGCAGACTCCGGAGCCTAGAGAGTCTTTGCCTGGTGCCAAAGGTCATGGAGACAGTCTTCTTGGCATTGAGGAAGAGATAATGGTTAGCAAACCAGAGCTGAATTTGGTTGAAATCATGCTGCAAGTTGGATGTAACCTCAGCTGGACTTGGGCCAGAAGTATACAAGACCATATCATTGGCATACATGTGAATGAAGGAGGAAGGGGAGCAGACTAATAGCAGGTCATTTAGGAAGATTGAAAATAAAAATGGACCAAGCACAGAGCCCTGTGGGACTCTGGTGGTGATCAGTAGGAGGGGGAGGTGACTCCAGAGATCCTAACTGATTGAGGTCTACCAGTGAGGTAGGCTCTGAACCAGCTAGTTGCTGAAGAAGACAGGCCAGCTGATGAGGGAGAGTCCAGGAGAAGGTAATGGGAGACAGTGTCAAATGCCTTGGCGAGGTCAACAAAAATGACTGAGGTGATAAGGCCATTTTCCATCCCTGTGAGGATAGAGTCAGTGAGCCTGAGCAGGGAGGTGAAAGTGAAGTTTTTTTTCCTGAAACCAGGCTGGAATGGGGTGAAAAAGGAGGAGTCAGATAGATTGGTGGTATTTTGGATGAGAACCAGGTGTTCTTGGAGTTTAGGGAGAGTAGAGAGGAGAGAGATGCTGCAATAATTGCTAGGGGAAGAGGAGTCCCCACCTTTAGATAAGGGGAGGACCACGGCATGCTTCCAAGAGGTGGGGATTGTGCCAGTGGAGAAGGAGAGGTTTTGAATGACAGAGAGGGGATAAGCGATGGCTGGGGCTGAGAGAGAGAGAGAGAGAGGAGTTTGGGGTCAAGTTCATCAGGGGAGGAATCTTTTGAGGAGTTGATAGTGAGCATGGTTTTTAATGCATCATCAGTGGTGATAGAGGAGAAGGAAAATGAGGGGGAGAGGAAGGGGAAGGGTTATGATATTGGAGCATTTGGAAAGGGGAGTAAGAAGGTAGGGAGGGACCTTAGAAGTTCAGAAGCACATGAGGTACAGTATGAGTTAAAATCCACAGCCACCGTGCTCGGGTCAGCCACAAGAGTGTTGTTTATTTTAAGGACCATAGAGGACGGGTGGTTCTGGGTGTGAAGAGGGCATGGACCACCATCCAGAATTTTGATGGAGTATTTATGTTTGTGAGGAAGGCCATTTTAAAGTAGTCAGACTTTGCTAATCTTGTTGCTTTGGTACAGGCATTTCGGAGCTTATGGTATGTGGCAAAGTCTCTAGGAAGCTGAATTGATTGATGTAGCTACTAGGTTTCATCTTGTGCCCTGAGGCAGGCCAGAAGTCCTGAGGTGATCCAGGAGAGATGATTGCACCTGTTTCTGGTTGCTTTGATTGGGGCAAAGGTATCCCAAGTATCTAGGAATATACCTTTAAAGTAAGTAAGGGCCAGGTTGACCGAGGAAAAGGAAGCTGAGGGTGACCAGTCAGAGAGGTTAAGGTTGTGCAGTAATGGTTCAAGATTCAGGGAGTTAAATGAGCATAGTTGAAAGGTTTTATACTGGGATTTCGGCCCATGGACTTTTCTGACTATGAAGATTGGGTTATGGTAGCTAAGAGCATCAGGAAGGATACCAGATCTGATTACTTTGTGAGAATAGGAGATGAGTGTCCCATCAAGCAGGGAGTTATTTAGTGTCTTGTGGTTTAGGTGGGTGGATTCTGAGCTCAGCTGGGTAAGGTTAAGGGCTCCTAATTCATTACCTGTTTTGGCAGACTTGGGTGATAGCCAATTAAAATTGAAATCACTGAGGATGTACAGTTCTCCAGAGTTGGAAAGGGCTGAGATGCTGGTTACTAGGTCAAGAGCGATAGTGGGCTGGATGTTTGGATGGCAATAGACATTGGCTATGAAAATGGAAAGAGTGAAGGGTAGGGCTACTTGTATGGCTAGAGCATTGTGGGTTGCAGGACTAGAAGTGGAATATATAGTAGAATGTTGGAGTGAAGTAAGAATATAGATGGACACACCACCACCCCTGCCAACAAAGTTTATCTAATGTGGAAGACCTATTGCCAATGGTATCTACAGATTTGTCAGCAACAAATAAGGAAAGTGGATGATCTGGAATCCAGATCAAGGTGAATGAATATAAAAATAGGCAACTTGCCAGAGGGGGTTGAAGAAGGGAAGCACTTAATTTATTGTGAAGAGATGTTAACATCAATTATGTGTCTGAAATAACCAGATGAAAAAGTTTAATTGGATTGCGCTCATAGAGCCTTTGACCCTAGAAGGGAGGATGGAAGGCACAGATTAATGTTTGTTAAACCATTATGTTTTCAAGATAAAGAAAACTAGAACAGAAAAAAGTTTGGTGTATAATGGTATGAAGCTTCAAGCCTTTCCTGTCCTTCCTCTTTCTATCTTACTGAAGCAGAAGGCTTTTGATGATGTCAGAGAGCACTTGAGGAAGCAGGGAATTCCTTTTTCTTTATTGCACCCTGCAAGATTATGTATTCTTCTGGATGGAAACACTTTTTTTTCTCTATGCCACACAAGGCTTCAGATTTTTTGTAAAACAGATTACATAGAGATTTTTCAGCCTGTTCTGCACCCAATACTTAGGTATAGGCTATCCTGAGTGGTTTTGATAGGTTTTGGGGTGGGGGGAGTAAAAATGTAAAAGTAAAAAGTAAAAGGAGTAGGGACCTTCTCAAATAAATAATTGAAATATGGTGGGGGGGGTAGACATGAATATCTTCTACTCCCTCTTTTATGGTTGTCTTTTTTGCTTTTGTTTTTTCCTTCTCAGAAGGGCAATAATAAGTAATTACAAGAAAGTTAGAAGGTAATGGTGGAGGAAGCTAGCTCATTTTTACACCATGCACATAGCTTAAGGCAAGCTGTCTATAAAGGTAGCAGAGATCCTTTGAATTCAGAAGATCGCATCAGGGTGGACCACCTAGGGTGGATCAACTAAAATGTTTATTTAATGAAAGTATTATTAAGAGGAGGGGTTAATTTAATTACATTTTTAGTTTTATTGAGCTATTCAGTAAAGGTATTGCATATGGTACATGGAAGCATGAGTACATTATTAAAGTAGTGCTTAGTTCTTTGACTATTAGGTATGTCCTGCTGCCTTTTTTACTAACATACTAACATACTAAAATGGCAGCAGAATAGGCCTTAACGGTCTTTCAAGTCTGCACGATTGGTCAGCCCCCACCCTGGGTGCTGACCTTGCTGGCCCCCTCACCTTCTCTGGCTTCTCCCTTCCCAGTTCTGGATATTCTTGCTGCATTGGATTTTGCTTCCAGAACCCTTCCCCTGTACCTGTCCCAGCCCCTCTTGAACCCCTCCACTGTCTCTGCCTCCACCAGCCCCCTAGGCAGTGCATTCCATGGCTCCACCACCCTCTCAGTGAAGTAGCACCTCCTCCTTTCTCCCCTGAATCTTCCCCCCTCCAGCTTCCACCCATGCCCTCTAGTGGCCCCCTCCTCCTTCCTTCAAAGCACCCTGACTGTTCCTCCCCTATTTACCCTCTTCATGTACTTGAAGACCTCTATCATGTCCCCTGGTCCCTTCTCTCTTCCAATGTGTACATATTTAGCTCTTCGAGCCTCTCCTCATAGGTCCTGTCCCCCAAGCCCCAAATCATTTTGGTTGTCCTCCTCTGGACCCTCTCCAGGAGTTTAATGTCCCTCTTTAAGTGTGGCCTCCAAAACTGCACGAAGTAGTCAAGGTGTGGCCTCTCCAAGCAGTTATACAGAGGGATCATCACTTCCCTCCTTCTGGAGGTGAACCCCCTAGCGATGTATCCCAGCATCCTGTTGGCCTTGGCTGCTGCCCTCCTACAAGTCTCTGAGTTGTTCATTTTGACATCCACCACCACCCCCAGGTCCCTCTCAGCCATCAAGACTTGTAGCATTTCCCCCCCAGAATGTACACTTGGCCTGGGTTTCTGGCCCCCAGGTGGAGTACCTTGCATTTCCCAGCATTGAACCTCAGCTTCCACTTTCTAGACCATCTTTCCAGAGCCTCCAGGTCCCCCTGTAGGGCCACCCTCCCCTCCTCCCCATCCACCACCGCCCCCAGTTTTGAGTCATCTGCAAAGAGACTCATCTCACTCCTGATTCCTGTCCTTATGTCAGAGACGTAGACATTGAACAGGAGGGGCCCAAGGACTGATCCCTGTGGGACCCCACTAATGACCCTCTTTGGGGATGAGACTATCCCACCAACTATGACCCTCTGGGTCCGGTCCTGGAGCCAATTGCCTATCCATCTGATCATCTGGTTCCCCACCCCCATTTCTCCCAGCTTATCCAACAGGCCCATGTGAGGAACAGAGTCAAATGCCTTGCTGAAGTCTAGAAAGAGGACATCCACTGGTCTACCAAGGTCCAAGGAACTGGTCACCCAGTCATAGAACTCCACAAGGTTTGTCTGACACGATTTCACCGAGATGAATCTATGCTGTCTATCGTCCAGGCACCCTGACTTTCCCAGGTCCCTCCCCAGCCTCTCCTTGACAATGCCGTCCATCACCTTGCCCACCACCAATGTCAGGCTGACAGGCTTGTAGTTCTCTGCCACCTCCCTTGATCCCCCCTTGTGGACAGGCACTATATGCGCCACCTTCCAGTCCTGGGGCACCCACCCTGTCCTCAGAGAGATGGTGAAAAGCTCCACCAGGGGTTTCGCCAGGACATCCACAAGTTCCTTCAGCACTCTGGGATGTAACTTATCTGGCCCCGGTGCTTTCTCCATCTTAAGGGAGCTGAGGGCTTCCCTCACTCTCTCTGCTGTGATTTCCACTTCCAGTACCTCTTCTCCCTGCTTAGCCGTCCCCCCTCCTGTCAGTGATGCCTCCCCCTCTCCCCAGACCCGCCGATCGGTAAGGGTCCCCCCCTCCTCAGTATCTCTGTCTCCTCCCATGTATGATGCAGCACTCCCATTTTCCTTGGTGAAAACTGAGGTGAAGTACTCATTTAGTAGTTTTATGAGTCATAGTTTTTTTTCACCTACAGAATGTTTAGATGCAGACATTTAGATTGTTAACCTGGAACCTGAATGGAGTCAGGAATAGAATAAAACTTAGACAAATTGTTAATTATTTAAATAATAAAAAATAGATTGTGTCCTGTTGCAGGAAACACATTTTGAAAACAAAATATATTGTCTATTTTTCTAACCTTTTTTTTTCTAGTTGTTTAACCAGGAGTAGCACACTAAACTGAAAGCTTTTTTACAGGAGCAACCTGGGACCACAGGGAAGTTAAGTGACTTGCTTAGGGTCACACAGTATGCAAGTGGAAGCTGTGGGATTCAAACCCAGGTCTGGTCTGCTGAATGTCACCAGATTTGTAGCTCAGAGCCTTAAACCACTGTGCTATACTGCCTTTTTCATGCAATTGGCATTTCTACCATTTTTGCAGGTAATGCATAAGGGGCCATAATTTTTATTAAAATATATTTAAAATCTAAGATAATTCATTCCAGTGTGGATCCTGGGGAAGATGAGTAAATACTATGGTGCTTATTGATCAAACACAAGTTTCACTTATTAGAGTACAGTATATGCACCAAATGAGGAGGCCTTGGACTTCTTTACAAATTTGATCCTTCAAGCTTATACCTTAAACTCTCCTGTAATAATAGGGGAGACTTTAATGTAGCTCTTACTGCTTTGAATAGGGCTCAGTCAGTCACAGAAAGGAAGAACAACACTATTGATTTAATTAATAATTATGCTCAAGAATTGACCCTGGTGGATCCTTTTTGAAAATGATATCCTAATTCAAAAAAAGTTCTTTTTCAAAATCTTAGAACAGTTTTTCAAGGATAGACTATTTTTTTTTTTGGTTCCTAGTTCATTACTGCATACAATTAAATTTGCTTGATACAATTCTACAAAAAAATTGGCATTCAATAGTCTGTTACTACAAGATGAGCAATTTGTAATTTTTTTGAGGAATGAAATTGCAATCTTTCTTGTATGGAATTCACCAATTGAGTTTTTATGGACTACAATTTGGCAATCCCTCAAAACATATCTGAGGGGTTGTATTGTGTCATATGACTCCAATGCTAGGAAAACATATGGGAGCTTTTTGGAAGGGCTGGAGCAGTACCTGGCCTTGGAGGAAGCAGTGTTTACTACAAAGGGAGAGAAGAAGATGACATAAAGATGATTCTTCTGAAGGAATGACTAGAGAGGATCAGTCAGGGGAGAGTGGAGAAGCAAATGTATGAATCATGTGTTATTATTTATTTATTTATTTTTTTTTTTTGCAGATTCACCTTCAAAACTCTTGGCCTATCAACTAAGGTCCAGGATAATCAGACTATGATTTGTAGTATCATTGCTGTGGATTGGACAACTTTATTAGATCCATTTAGATTAATAAAGAATTTAAGAACTTTTTTGTGACATATGAGAAGGATTGCTGTGCCTCTCTAATGGAAGTTCAGGACTATAGTTGTAGCCACAGACAAGGACAGATATTTCAAGATATTTCACAAAATTTGTAAAGAGTTTCTCTCTGCTACCCCTATTGTGTAAATGAAGAGAGTAGGAGATTTCTCTAGAAATATCACAGAAATTCCAGGAAATATCAGGCCATATCTTTGGCTTCGACTGTATATCAAGAAGATTGATTTACTCAAGATCTCAGAGGCCAACAGAATAATCATTAATGGGGAAATAAATTAAGCAGATACTGTATATATAATGTAATATCTAATTTGGAACAAAACCAACTGGAGTAGGCACTAGGACAGTGGTGCTACCATACTTAAAAAATTCAAAATGGCAAACTGAAAAGCAGAGCACACACCAACCTGAAAAATGCAAGGACACCAGTCTCTTTAAAATAAACACTTTAGTATAGCATAAAAAGAGGCATATTCAGCCCAACACTTTTTGGATGTCCACACATCCTTTTCAAAGGCTAAATTGAAAGAACGAATATGTGGCAGTTATATACAATATCTGAAAAATACCATCATGATGTCATTGCTAACAATGGATCTGATTAGTCATAGTATAATCTAAGTAATCATTAGCAAGATCTATAGTAACCACTAAAACCTTAAAGTTCATCATGCAGTAAAAAATCAATTAAGTGAAAGCAGAATAAGAAATACCCCAATAAATATATCACACTATATATCTATTGCCTATATAAAAAGAAAGGGAAGGGAAGGTTGATAAGAATCAATAATAAAGCTGCATAGATATAACAATTACCCATATGTATATATATATGTATCTCAAAGGGCTATATAAATATAACTAACAAATATCAAAAAGTGACGTAATCACTAACTATACAATTAAACAACAGAATCAGTTAGCGGAGAGCAGAGAAGCAAATGTATAAATCATGGGCTAATTATAATTTTTTGCCAGATTCACCTTCTTAACTCTTGGCCTATCAACTGAGAGTCCATGATAATCAGAATAGGATTGATATTGTCAGAGCACTGGATGGGAGATCCAGTTGAGATTAATAAAGATGTTAAAAGCTTTTCTGTGACATTCTATCAGGAGGATTGCTATGCCTCTCTAACAGAAGCTCAGGTCAATATCAAGAAGATTGATTTACCCAAGATCTCAGATGCAGACAGAATAATCCTTAATGGGGAAATAAATGAAGTAGAGATATATAATGTATTATCTAATCTGCTAAATAATAATTTACCGGGCCCGATGGCTACTCTGCTGAGTTTTATAAAGCATTTAAAGAAGAACTTGCTCCCCTTTTGTGTCATTTGTTTCAAAGTTTTCAGGCTCAAACAGATCTTCCACCTTCTTTTAATGAGTCCTCAGTAATTCTACTTCTGGAAAAAGATAAGGCTATGGATGTTTGTGGTTCATATAGCCCTATATATTTGCTGAATAACAACTGTAACATTTTTGCAACAGTGTTGGCTAATAGTATTGCAAGTATTCCTAGTATTGTACACATCGATCAGACTGGTTTTGTGGTGGGTAGAAGGTTAAATCATAATATTACAAGAGCCCTAAATTTAATGGATCCATCATTAAATATTGACCTGGCAGAGCTTTCCCTCTATATTGAAAAAGCCTTTGATAGAGTGCATTGGGAATTTTTATTACAGCTTCTTGTGGCTTTCGGCATCAAGGGAAAGTATCTGGAATGGATACAAATGACATATTTTTCACCGCAGGCCTCTGTCAAAAGAAATCATATTTCTTCTGATTATTTCAGTTTACAGCGTGGTACTAGGCAAGGGTGCCCCCTCTCTCCCTTACTATTTTCCTTATTTATAGAACCATTAGCAGCTTTAATAAGAGAAGATTCTGAGGTTAAAGGAGTTAAGCTAGGTAATCAGACACATGAAATATCACTGTACATAGGTGATATTTTACTTTTTGGGGGAGATTCAATGAATGATTATGACCGTCTACTCCAAATGTTCTTGGAGTATGGTAAACTTTCAGGATATAAAATTAATTGGGCTGAAACTGAGACTATAATAATCTCAGAATGTAAGGCCCCAAGTCAGGATCACCCTCTATAAAAATTTCATAAACGATATATGAAGTATTTGGAGAGTTCAGATTTTACCAGATAAAAATTTGTTATATACTATGAACATTTTACCAGGTCTTAATAAAATTGAACAACACCTTTTAGGTGACACAATCTTCCATTAGTCTTATTAGGATGGATCAATATTGTAAGAATGAAAATGTTACCAATGCTGTTATTTTTCTTCCAGGTCTTTCCTATTATGATCCCTAAAATATTTTTTGATTCATTGGAAAAGGCCATAAGAAAATTTCTCTGAAAACAGAAGGTGCCTAGAATTGCGTATAGTAAACTACAGCTACCAATGGAAACAGGAGGCATGTCATTGCCTAATTTTTAGCAATGTTGTTTGTCAGTTCAATTAGAAAGTCTTGGCTGCTGGTTTAGAGAGGTACAGGATCAATCTGCATGTGTTCATATAGACTAGGTTTGCTAGCAAAGGCACCTAGCTTCACCTGAGCTCTTTTCTTCTAGGTTTGCTTGTAAGGAAAGAGCAAGGAACAATATTATCAGAGCAAGGAAAAAGATTAAGTCTTCTTTTGGCTAGGCAGATTTATGTGTGTTACTATTTTCTTTTGTGCTCACAGGTTTAGTTACTGTGTTTTGCTTACATTTTATTGCTTTATTGTTCTCTGTTTTAAATTGCTGTTGCAGGGTATACTTTCTGCTGCATTATTACAGGATGTGCCTACAGGTTTGTTACAGTTTTGTGCTTATAGATTACTGCTGTAATCTTCTCTGATTCAAATTGGTTTTTGCAAAGTATATCTTCTGTTGCTGCTTTATTTTTCTCTGTAGCAAAGTTTTTTGCAGGATATGTCTTCTGTAAAATTGTTACAGGTGGTGCTTGCAGGCTTTACAGTTTTATCTATCGTTAGGCTAAGCTTTCAGGGCTACTTCATTTCTTGTTGGCTGATTGTTTCTGCTCTTACCTAACATACTAGACAACAGCAGAGTAGACCTACTGATCTATCAAGTCTGCTCATGCTTCAGCACCCTGATTGGGTACCATAGCCCTCTATCTGTCTCCTTCCACTGTTACTCCATTCCCAGTCCTGCCCCCCTGGGCAAATCAGCCTCCGCTTCACCCCTTGCCTATACCTGTCTCCCCCTTGACTCCCTCCACTGTAGCTAACTGTACCAGCTCCCCAGGCAGTGCATTCCATTGTTACACCACTATCTCTGTGAAGTACCTCCTCCTCCTTTCCCCCTTATCCTACCACCCTCAATCTTCCAACTGTGTCCTCTGGTGATTCCATCCTCCTTCAGTCGAAAGATCCGACCTTGGCTTACTTTATTTACTCCCCTGAAGTACTTGAGGACCTTAATCATGTCCCCCAGGTCCCTCCTCTCCTCCAGTGAGAAAAGATTGAGCTCCCCTATTCATTCATCATATGTCATATCCTCCAGGCCCCAGATCATTCTGGTTGCTCTCCTCTGAACCCTCTCCAGGAGTTGGATGTCCCTCCTTAGGTGCAGCCTCCAGAACTGCACACAGTACTCAAGATGTAGTCTAACCAGGCTGTTGTACAGTGGCAAAATCACCTCAATGTTCCTTGAGGTTACCCCCCAGTGATGCATCCCAGCATCCTATTTGCCTTGACAGCAGCCCTCCTGCACTGCTCTGAATTATTCATGTTAACATCCACCAAGACTTCTAGGTCTCTTTCCTCTGCTGTGGCCTGCAACTCATTCCCCCAGGGTATACACATAGTTGGGTTTTCCCCACCCTAGGTGTACCTCCTTGTTTCTTTCATCCATGGTTCTTCATTTTTGGCAGAGGAATGGCCCAACCACCCACCCCATCCCCAAACACCCCATGCTATGCTCGTTTTGTAGAGTAGCACAGTCGTGACATTTCCTGTAGCAAAGCAGGAATGGGAGGATCAGAGGGGTATCCAGACAGTGACCTCACCTACAGGTGCTCAAGTAATTTAAATTGTTATAAAAAGTTATACAAAAACAAACAAACAAAAAATATTTAACAAAAAAGTCAAACATTTGCTTTCATTTTCCTTCTAATTACTAGGACCAGGTTATAAACACAGCAACTCAAGTGGAATGAATATTAACTGCAGGCACTGAGGGACACTTTTCAAAATGGCAGTTATACAGGATTTTTGATGCTATCCTACATGTTGGACCATTGGAGATCTAAGGGCTCAGCTCCAGGCAGCATGGGCAGAGATTGCATGCATCAAATCACATATTCAGGAGAAAATATATTACAAGAACCACCGCCATTTCCCCAACATCTAACTGAAACACCTCGACCACAGAGTGTAGTTGGCCCAAGAGGCTGGCAGGTGGTTAGAAGGGGTAAATCGGGTGCCCCATCACACAATGTATTCCAATGTATCACCTCCACAAACCATATAAAAACAACAAACAGGTATTTGACTCTATCTCCAAAATCAAACAAATGGGAAGAGGACACTGCAAAGCTGGACAGTTCAGCAAAGGAGCTAGCATTACAGAACTCACCAAAAACATGGCCCAAACCCCGAAAATCAAAAAGGAAATTTAAAACATTTCCAATCCTAGGAGACTCCATGATTTGGGGAGTTGATATCTACCTCCGTCTGGGATCAATGGTCAGATGTATCCAAGGTACATCAGCATGGAGAGACACCAACCACATTGCTAAAATCATGCAGGAAGCAGGAGAAAACATCAATGTCCTGGTACACATAGGGACTAATGATCTTGCCAGCAGGTCAGTTGTGGAGACCAAGGGACACCTGACCAGACTGGGAGACAAACTGTCATCCATTTTGCCTGACATCTCCTTCTCTGAGATCCTACCATTCTGGGAGATGGGGCAGAGAGATGAAAGGTCAGATAAGGGGAGATAGGGGAGCTAAACATGTGGTTCAAGAGCTGGAGCTAAGAAAAAGGACACAAATTTGTAGGTAACTGGCAACAGTTTGGGGAGCAAAAGTTCTTTAAATTCGATGGACTACATCTGACTAAGGAGAGAGTCAGTGAATTGGGGAAGAAGTTTGATGCCTTTGCAGAATATTTAAACTCGCAAATAGGGAGAGGGGTGCAGTACCCGATACATCGAACGGGAAGAACACACCTCCCCCTCAGCTAGTGATCCAACAGGAGTCCAGCATGTTTGTAGTTCCTTTGCATCAAAAGTTAAGGAAAAAGGTTCAGCTCCTGATATGATGCACAGAGGAAACGACAGATTTTGCCCTACAATTAACGCACGAAAATCTGGCCAATGGAAAGTCACATAAACAAATGCTTGCAGTCTGGGAAACAAGATCTCAAACCTGCAGGCAACAATGATGGAGGATAAACTGGACACAGTAATCATTAGTGAGACATGGTTCACCAGTAACCACACTTGGGAGACTTCAGTGCCCAACTATGTACTGTTCAGAAGAAACTGAAGTGCAAAAAGGGGGGAGGGGAGTGACCCTTTATGTCAATGAAAATATCAAAACTACAGAAATTCAGAATACACATAAGGAGCCAGAAGAACTGTGGGTCACCCTGGAAACAGGAAATGAGACAGCCATATGAACAGGGGACATCTATGTGCCTCCAGATCGGGGGGGGGGGGACATAGATGCATTACTGTTAGAAGATATATAAAACATGACCGCTAAAGGGGAGGTTCTGATAATGGGAGTCTTCAACATGCCAGATACAGATTGGTCAATACCAGCAGGAACATCTTTCAGAACTAGACACATAGTTGATTCCCTGCAGGGGGAGGCCTCAAACAACTGATACAACAACCCACAAGAGACAGGGATGTCCTAGATCTAGTGCTGACTAATGGGGAAAGGATCACAGATCTCCAAGTAGAAGGTCACCTCGGGGCCAGTGACCATCACATGGTATGGTTCAATTGGCCACTGGAATTAAATCATCCCATTCCAAGGTAAAAATATGGAACTTTAGAAGATCTGACTTTGATAAGATGGCCAAGAGCGTTAAGATAGACCTGGCAAGAAGAAATACAGGTGAGGGGGTATAGACAAAGTGAGCAGGCATTAAGGATGCAATGCTTGAAGCAACATCCCATTGTGTTAGGGAGAAAAACAAGAGCAAAGAAGGAGAAATCCATTGTAGTTCTCAAAAAACAGTAGCAGAAAAGATCAGAGTCAAAAGGTTGGCCTTCAGAAAATATAAGGGAAAGCATCAGGATGAAGATAGGGAGACATACCAAACTTCTCTAAAGGAAGCAAGGAAGGCAGTGAGGCAAGCAAATGACCAAACCAAGGAAACACTTGCACAAACAGTAAAAGAAGGGGACAAGACTTTCTATAGATACATTAGTGAAAAGAGAAAGTCCAGAGGGGGGTTTGCTAAGATCAAAGAGTATAAGGGGAGTGTGTGGAGGAGTACCAAGGAAAAGCATCTATCCTAAATAGATACTTCTGCTCAGTATTTACTGAGGAGATGGTAGGGCAGGGCTCATAGCTCAGCACCATTGACACAGGGGGTATGAGGGTGTCCCTTCCCCAAAGAAAGGGTTCTACAAGAGCTCGCTAAGCTCAGGGTGGACGAGGTAATAGGACCGGATGGCATACATCCCAAGATACTAAATAAGCTAAGGGTGGAACTAGCAGAGCTATTACCAGAACTGTTTAGTGAGTCTCTGAGCACAGGAGAGGTCCCAGAAGACTGGTGAAGGGCTCATGTGATCCCACTCCACAAGCATGGTAGCAGGGAGGAGGCAGGGAACTACAGATCAGTCAGTCTTACCTCAGTAGTGGGCAAGATTATGGAGGCACTCCTTAAGGAAAGGATAGTGCAATGCCTGGAATCCTCCATAGGTGCACAGGATCCAGGACAGCATTGGTTTACAACAGGAATGTCCTGTCAAACAAATGTCATAGATTTCTTTGATTGGGTAACCAGAGTGGTGGACCAAGGGGGTACTGTTGATGTTGCCTACGTTGACTTCATCAAAGTTTTCGATAGTGTTCCACATAGAAGATTGATTAATTAGGCTCGGCTGGGTCAGAAGTTGGTCAGCTGGCTGGCAAACTGGTTGGCGGGCAGAAAACAGAGAGTGGTGGTAGACGGTATACAGTCAGGAGAGATGCAAGTCACAAGTGGAGTAACTCAGGGATCAGTCCTGAGGCCAGTCCTCTTCAATATCTTCAACAGTGACATTGCAGATGGACTGGAGGGTAAGGTTTCTCTGATTAAAGATGATGCCAAGATATGTAACAGAGAAGATGATTTAGATGGGATGGGCAGAATGAGAAGAGATCTGGATAAACTGGCAAAATGGTCAGAAGAGTGGCAACTGGGGTTTAACTCAAAGAAGTGCAAGATCAAGCACATAGGGAAGAGAAACCCTGAAACCACCTATTGGTTGAGAGGGGAGTTGCTGGCAATCACAAGGGAAGAAAGATACTTAGGCATCATCATCATCATCACAGATAACCATCCAGGCAGACCACTAAAGCAGCAGGTAAGGCTAGACAGATGTTGGGGTGTATTAGTAGGGCTGTCACAAGTTGTAAGAGGGAGGTAAATAATCCCTCTTTACAAGACACTGATTAGGCCCCATCTGGAGTACTGCATGCAGTACTGGAGGCTGCACCTGAAGAAGGACATTAACACAATGGAGGCAGGCCAGTGAAGGACAACCAAAACGGTGCTGGGACTGTATCAGAAAACATAAGAGGACAGATTAATTGAGTTCAATATGTATACCCTAGAGCAAAGGATGGAGACAGGTGATATGATTGAAACATTCAAACATCTTAAGGGCATTAACAAGGTGAAAGAGTCTAACATGTTTCAGTATAAGAAAAATAGCAGGACAAGTGGACACAGCATGAGATTAGAGGGAGGCCGATTAAGGGGTAATGTGAGGAAGTTCTTTTTCACAGAAAGGGTGGTGGATGCATGGAATGACCTACCTCAGGAAGTGGTGGATATGAACACAGTGCAGGGCTTCAAACAAGCATGGAATGGGCATAAGGGTGCAATACAGAAGAGTATGAATAAACAGGCCTTTGACAGAGTAAAGGCCTATGGCACATTCATAAGGTAGAAAAAATGGGCAGACTGGATAGGCCTTGTTGTCCTTATCTGCTATCATCTTCTTTATTTTTGCATGTTTCTACAACTGATAAACCTCAAGAGCAGATCTCTTGAGGTTTATGTAGTAACCACACCAAGTATGTGTAAAAAAAACTTTCATTAGAACAGAGTTGCTTATGTTTTATTTTATTTTTTTATAATTACTTATGCAGGGATATGAGCATAAAAAACAAGTTCCTCAACAGGGAAATTGAACTGTGAGCTCTCCAAATTCCACAATAATTGGGTATGATGTCATACCCAGCTATTAAGGCATTTGATCACACTGATAATGGACAGTGCTTCAATTTGCAGTCACTGGTGAATTCTAATTTTATTAATACAAAATAGTCAGCAAGGCATGGCAATGTGACTAAGGAGGAAAGGAGAGGTCATGCAGACTGAAAGTCCCTGGACAGTGTTTCAGTTTGTAGTCATGGGGCTTTCTAGTAATAAAATGTTCTGTTTTGTACAAAACAGCCAGCAAGGTGGGGCAATATGAGGAGAGGAGAGGTAAAACTGAGGGTAATGCAGTATAACATTACATAAATTTGCTGACACTGAGGCATTCTGGTGAGAAAAGTAACATTTTAAAGGCATGGCAGAGAGAGGAGAGAAAAGGTCACACGGAATGCATGTCACCAGACAATGCATCAATTTGCATTCACTAGGGTATACAATCCTCATTAATACTAATTCTGTTTTCCTGAAGTATTCTGATTTCCATCAATATGCTTAACACAAAAACATCACAATGCACTGCAATAAGAGAGAGCTCACACCACAAGAGTCTGCCTGAGTGTACATTATGCAGTGCTTTAGGACAGGTGCTGCTGTTGCCCTCCCTGTCTAGTCTAGCCAGTGAGTCCATCACTCCCCCAAAATGCTTTCTTTAAATCTTTTTTTAAATTTAATTTGTAATGACTAAGCAGCAAACCAGACTGGAAAATAACTCCAGCAGACAGTATACTTTTATACTACTGTATATATTATATGTAAGTGTGGCTGAGGCTGGTGCAGCTAACCGGCCACCAGTAATTCCCAGACTTTATTTTGCAGTCTTTTTGGTGACAAAAAAATAAACTGACCTGCTGACTGCTGCAGCAGCTGTTTCTATCTGATTATCTGTCTGTCTGTCTGCCTCTCTCTCTCTCTCTCTCTCTAGTCTTAAAAAATGACTGGCTAGTGCAGCCAGAGTCACCTGATAAACAATCAATTGGGAGAGTCTCCATAGCCCAATATGTTTTATCTTTTGTTCTGACCTAAATTATACCATAAATTGTCACTTAAAATTAAAATACAGCCAGGCCAGAGTGCAATGGCTGGGCTAGTATTACAACCTGCCACAACCAGTAGCTGACAGCCAGCTTAATTTTCCACCCAGTCCCTCAAAGGCCTTTATTTCTTTTTTCTTGGTGAAAAATGTTTAAAGGATTAAATAATAAAATCTCTTTCTCTGTCTTTCTCTCTCTCTCTCTCCCCCTCTCCCTTCATCAGCTGTTTAAATCAGTCCTGGAAAGATGGAACTATTTATTAATTGATTGATTTTATTATATTTATGGACAGATGGATTGATTGACTGATTTTTTTGTGTGTTTAAATGACCTTTGAGCTCAAGAACCTTTTTTCAAATGTGTCCAAGCCATGACTTTTGCAATCAAAAAGATTATCTCACCTCTCTCCACCATAGGACTCTGAGACTGACAGACACATGAGACACAGTCATTTACCCTTCTGCTCTTTTTATTAACAGTAATAAATTAAGTATTCAGCTTACTTTTCCCAGGCTGCTCCCTCCCTCTCTTACCTAGCACCAGTCAGTAGTTAATTCTAATTAACAGGTCACATACTGTAGCAAATCAGGTACTAGGACTGTTGATCTGGTTTGCCAGTTCATGTTTCTACTGGTATGTTGTAACTACAGAGACATGATCGTAAGACTATGCAACTGCATGGGGTAATGCACAGAGGGGCGTGGACTGGATGAAAAGAGGTCCTTCCTACCTCTCAGTGTGCTGGCTTGTGCTATTGCACTTGCTTTTGCTGCTGTGTGTTGTTTCTGTGATTACTGTTCCTCCCTCACCCCTCACCCTCATGACGTATGCTCTTGAGGGAGTGTTTCATCTATGTCCTGGCTCCTGTAAATAGCTGCCATCTTCCCCAAACCTACCCCCCCCCAGTCACTGCATAGGGCCAGGCCACCAGCTGTGGAAGTTTCCAATAGGAAGGAGGAGCCTGCAATGCCTAACAAGAAGCAAGTCACCAGAGCAGAGAGAAGAGATGGGCTTGGTGCAGCTGCCATGGCCACGCAGTGGCAGGGCGATGTCATGGAAGTGTGAGAGGCAGGAAACAGACCTCACTAGTGCTGTAAATAATAGCATAGAGAATTATTTCTCAACATCTCCAAGGCATATGAAGCAACATCAGTTAGCCAGCTCTGCCCTCTTCCCAGTGCAAGACTCGTGATCTGGCTCAGCAGTGTAGTGTTTATGCTGCCCCATGGTACCTCCCCCACCAAAAATCCCAACTGATCTAAAGCAAATCTATGCCAAACACTGGTTGGTGTTATTTGGCATTGGTTTGCCCAGAATCAATCAGATGGGAATGTGTGAGTTTGAGTCAGTGACGAGCAGGCAGCCTCATGAGTAAGCAGAAAAGCTAGGGGAGGGAAAAAACTCAGGGTAGCAGTCACAGTAGGTTAGGGGGCTAAATTTCAGGGGCCCAAAGGCCCAAACTGTTTATTGGGGGGACCCAGCAGTTCCTCCAAAGGAAGTGCATATGCCGTACAGTATGTTCTAGCCAAAGCAATTATAGGACAATCCCAATCCTTCCAATATAATAAAATGCAGTTCCTGTCATTACAGTACAGTAGTTGGACCATAGCAAAGCAGTCATTGTGTACCCATCTCAATTTGATATATTTCTGTTTGCACTACCAATCCAAATAGACCAATACTAATTAGGACACCTTAGTAAATGATCATATTCTCAATGGTTTTATTTCAAAATAAAATGAAATGAGTAATACCAGGATCAAAAGGAATGTTTAGCAAAGGTATCTGGTTTATGCAACTAATGACCTCTTTCCTGAAGGATTTTATAGCCTGGTGAGTCAGGAACATATTCATTAGCATATAGTATCTCTTTCACTCTGTCATTAAGAGCAAGGTGATGAAACTGCTTGGTTGAATTTAAGTGCTGTGGAGTACAATATTCCTTAAATTACATATTTTTAAATGTAGTATTTTTAAAAACTATGACAAGCAGAAATTATCCAGCTTCATTGAATGTCATTGAATTGATGACCCACATCAGCTACCCCATTTGTCCAAAGGTTACAGGTTTGTTGGCATGTGCATCAGTATCAAGAGTCAAGATTGCATAGCATTTTTTTCTAAATGAGAAGGTTGTAGCAGGTTGTAATAACCCCTTTGATCTTTCTGAATATAATCTATAACCTAATGATATCTAAAATGATGAGAATTGTGTACTATAGTTCATATTAAAAGTTTCAGAGCAGAGAATGTGCTTTGTCTATATGTGTGCCTTCTTATTACCTGAAGTACAAAATTCATGTCCCTCAAGAATGTATATGTCAAGCTTGGATTTGAAATCATTCTTATCCTTATTGATGATTATATTAATAGGTAATTTATTACAAGGGTTCACTGCATATAGTAACCCTTCCATTTATTAGAATGAAATCTTTTTTATTTGAGTTGTAATGGATGCCCCTTGGTACTTAGACAATTTTTAAATTCCAGGCTAAGCTTATTCATTAAGTACATGTCCTGCATGATATCATATCATATTAATAAGTGCCCCCTCATCGTTCTTGTTTCCAGGGACATTAAATTGAGGTATGTGAGATGATTCGGGTAGCTTTAGTTTTTGATGTTATTTACCAATTTGGTGACTCAGCGTTACACCCACTCCATTTTATTTATTCTAGCCCTGTATAGTGGGCACCAAATTGGGCTCTCATAGTCTAGGATAAGCCTTATAAATGCCCTATAAAGTGGCATAATTACTTTTGCTTTTCTACTTAAGTATCTTTTGATTGTCCTTATTATGTGATTAGCCTGTTGACGTGAATTTATTATTAACAGTGACCTCCGATCCCATTCAAGTATTTCCTCCTCTATGACCTTATTGCCCAATTTATATGTGTGTTTAAATTGCTGATTACCCATGTGTATTATGCAACAATTATCAAAATTAAAAGTTAGTCCCCATTTGCTAGCCCATTTGCATATCATATCTAAGCCTATCTGGATTGACTCCTTGGGCTTGATTCTTGAAAGTTAGTGCAGAGCCCTGTGTCAGACCCTCTGCTGCCCCAACACATTGGTGCATGGTATGCCTGATTCTCTTAGGTTGCGCACATTTGTTACACTTTAACAATTTTATGGTGTTTTGCTCCAAATACTTGGTGCAAACCCTGTAAAAAGGTTAGCAAAGTTAGACCAGCAAAAGCTGGTCTAACTTGCTGCTTTAGGTGCTCAGGGGTCTTGGGGACTGAAAATCTTGATTGCCACCTGGGAATGCCACAACCCCCATGCGCCACGCATGCAGCATGCCCGGGACTTGTGGAAATGAAATCCTTATGAGAATCAAGTCCCTTATCTTTTGAAGTGCTGACAACTCCAACCAATTTTGTATCATCCGCATGTTTGCTGTACCAATTACCCACATGACTGTACACATCAGAAAGGAAGATTTGGAATAAAACTGGTCCCAGAACAGATCCCTGTGGCACACCACTAGTCACATTAGGTAGCTCAAACTTTTCCATAAAATTAAAAAAACAAATGGAGAAATTACATTCTGAAAGACGTCACCTGATTTTAATAAACCAAACTGTTATCTGCCAGGATATAAATGTTAGATCTGTGAAGGATGGCAGGAAGTCAACATTTTAAGCTACAGACATGCATCAGAAGATCTTTCATTTCCAGGTAAACACCATCTTAACCTCCTGTAACATTTCTGAAGCCAATTAGTGAATAGTAAGCATTTTTGATATTTTCACTGAGAGATTAACATGTAGCATATACTGTATAAAGCATAAGGCTTAAAGAAATCCATCATTGATATTGCTTTGTTCACCCAGATTATAAACACATATTCTGTACATGATTAATTACAGTATAAGTAAATTCAGTCTGGGCCATATGAACATACCACTGTAGATTCAGAAGGTCTTATCAGCTCCATTTTGTTTCATTTATTTTTTTCAGTGTGATTCTCAGCCATTTATTTTTAAATTTTTTTCATCTTTGGTGTTACAAAGGGTTCTTCTAGGTTTGATTAGTAGAATAGATTGGAAAGAGAAACCTTGACAGAATATTCCTTTTTATTACACTTATTCAGCGTATTTGTGTTGATGGCAGTGATTCCTGTTTCCCTAAATCAGCAAAGACTTTGCTATCAGTTACTTATGATAATTGCCATATAGTTTACTAAGGTTTCTTATTATTTAGAGTGAATACCTTCCTCATCCATAGGGTGTCAAAGCCTCATAGTTGTCTTGTAACAGCAATACTGAACAAAACCAAAGAGGTCTAAATATACCTCCTGTAAAAATGTGACACATTACAATAATTAAATGGTCGACCCTGTGGTTCAGAGGAGGGCTGCCAGACTCCTTCCCTTTTGCATCTAGTTGAATCCCCCACAATCCATCAGCTCCCTGCCTAGGGGGTCTCTATGAACCTTATGCACTGCTTGGCTCTTTTATTTTTTTGCAGTTTCTGCTCTTGTTGCTGTGTCCTGTATTCTTATTAATAGTTGTCAAGTCCTGCCTCCTAATCTAGGTGACCAGAATTTGGTATCATGTATAATGACACACAATCATATCATTAAAGAACAGAAGAAGATTTTGGTTAAGAGAGATTTCACAAATTACCATTTGGAACATTTTGTCAGGGATTTGGGAAATGAAAAACTGGAAAGGTTGAGCCTCATACCCGATATTAATTTGGGGGTTGAAGAGTTCACAAGAACATTTTTGAATATCTGTAACAGACATGCCCCCTTTAAAACTAAAAAGTTTTGGAAAAAACTTCTTCCCTGGGTTAACGAGCATTTTAAGAAAACGATTTGCAATTACAGATAAATAATGCTCATATACATCTTTACGCAGACGATACTATATTACTGACATCAGCAAAAACTCAAGAGGAGATGCTGATTAAGTTGCAAGCTGACTTTGATGTCCTTCAAGATTCATTTTCGGTTTCTAAATTAGTACTGAGTTAGAAGAGAACACAAGTTATGTATTTTAGTAAAAAAACAAACCAATGTTAATAATAAAATAAAAATTGATAGGGAAATACTAACAAGAGGTGGGAAACAATTAACAGTCACAAAACAATGTAAGTATCTGGGAGTATTAAATTGATAGTTCCCTTACTTTTTCTGATCATATTGATAATGTGTCTAAGAAAGTAAATAATAGAATTGGAGCATTGCGTAGATCCTTTCAAATACTAAATATTCAGTTACAAAAAAATAATTGCCACACAACTAATATTGCTTGTGTTGGAATATGGAAATCTTGTGTATAACCTTGCTGAACAAATACATTTGGATAAATTAGTTATAACATATAATTGGTTGGCAAGGTTTACTTTGAAGTGTAAATATAAAACGCACCACTGTTCTATGTATAAACAGTTAAAATGGGACAGTTTAATTATTCGATATAAAAAAAACAATTTGCCATTTTTGTTTTTAAGGTTAATAAGGGAATAATAAAAGGGAATATGAACATCAAGTTTGGCAGTGAAACTAATCAACATGTACTCAGGGAAGTGAAATTTAGGGGTCCGAACTTTCCAAAAGTAAACACTACATATGGGAGCATGATGTTTCAAGCTCGTGCTGCAAAAATATGGAATGAGATCTCACCTCAGATAAGAAACCTTGCAAAACTGTCTTTATTCAAATTCAGATTGGATGACAGTTACATTGTAGAATGTACTTGTCAGTAGTATTTTTAAGTTAAGGGGTGACGTTAATTTTCTGTCTGTCTTTTCTCTGGTAAATGTACTGACCATTATAATGTGTCTGTTTGTGTCTACATGTTAGATATGAGTAATTAAATGTGATGCTGATATTCTTGTAACTATGGTTATGATAGGATTTTTTTAGGATTTGGCATGACATCTGTTTATTATGTCTTTGCAATTTATAAATGCTTTGCAACTTGTATAAATGTGAAAAGGATTACTTTGTAAATAGGTCTTAAGAGCTAAAGTACTACCCTGTCTAAAAATAAACATTTTTGCTACTACTACTTTTACTACTACTACTTATTCTTTGCTGCCATTTTGTTGTTCTTCCCCTCGTGGCTTTGCCACCTCCCCTCTGTTATACTTGTTTTTTTGTTTTTTTTTGTGTGTGTGTGTTTCAACCATGGTGCTCTCTCCTCCTCTGTCTGTCCCTTGCCCCCTTGTTTATTATTCTGCTGTGGCTCCACCACTCCTCATGTTTTAGTGCTATCCCCATCTTTTTCCTGTTGCTCTGCTGCTGCAATCCCTTTCTCCCTGTCCTCTCCCATCCTTAGTTTACAGCTCTGTCTCTTTTCTTCTCCTTCGTTCTGCTGTGTTCCCACCATCTCTGTGACTCGCCCATGGATTTTTCTCTCTGTCTCCCACTCATTGGGCTGCCCTGCTTTCTGTATTCCTCTGTTCTGTGTCCATCTCCACTCTGCTGCTTTGATCTTGGTTCCACTCCTGTGATGCCTACCTCCTGCTCTGCTTTTCTGGCAGTCATTTTTTGTCTGTTGCCCTGTTGCTTTTGGCTATGTAAGTAAACTTTCTTGCTCTCAGTATTTTCCATTTTTCTCTGGCCTCCTACACACTGGTTTCTCAATGCACTTTCTTTGCATGTATATCTTATTGTCTTTGTCCACTATCCAGGTGTGTCTGTCCCAACAGCCATCTACAACTTGTTTCCAGTTCCACTGGCAATTGGTGTTGCTGTCATCTAGAACTCCATGACATGCTCTGGCAGGGGCTGGTTCAGAGCTCTTCACCATTTACTGATGAGATAACCTTTCAGTCAGCTGCAGGCTCCTGGATAAGCATTGTAACAGTAGTGCAACAGCTTTATGAAGCATAATAATGTGGCCATGTGCCTGTCCTCAGCCTGTACTTGGAATCAGGTCCCTTTTGGTAATGTCACTCTGGACATGGGGAGTCATCCACCCTTAGTGGATAACCTTTGTGACAAGCTTCACCTAGGGCATTTCAGGTCATTTATTTGTTCTCTTTATTTTCTAGTTCTCATGTCTCTACCTCAAGATGAAAGTACTTGTCAATTGGACCATGAATATTTTGATGCTCCTCAACCTTCTGCAGGAAGGTTGCACCCAAATCTGGGCAGACTATTAAAGCATGGCAGTCCCCCAAAAGTCCCTTTTTCTGCCTCTGCCAAATAGGAATAACTTTTTAATCTTTACATAGCTAATATTTCTACTAATACTGTTCCCATTCCACCCCGTCACATCTTCTACTTCTGATCAACTTCCTGCTTCCTCCCAGTTTTCAGAACTACATGTTTTGTTGCTTCAAATCAACTCCTCAATTTCAAACCTCAGCACCAAAGTTGGTACCTTAGAATCCAGACCATCTGAATCTCGAGAGATATAAAACCTGCTCCTGTTCTCCTGCAAGCTTAACTGCTGACCATGACTCCATCATCTGGACCATCAACAAGTCCCCACATCTCCCTTCCACCTACACCCATCTCAGGAACTACTTCTACTTCTCAGACACAGTTCCCAGCTACTGCTGGTCCTACTCACCTGGTTCCAAATCATGTCAGGACAGACATTATTGAAGGTAAAGACATCATTCTTATAACGCTTCTTATATTATCCAAACAAATTGTGCAAAATTTGTTGCTGCATTTTTCATTTACTGTGAAATAATTGTTTGTGAGGCATTTCCATCCTGACATGAAGAACTGGACTCTTATATTTATCTTGTTGTTGATCTAGCCATTAGATATGGTGGTACTCATTTTTACGATTATCATAAATTGTTTTCAACTAAGACAACTGCTTACCTACTGAAATTCAATTCACACATTTCTTGGGCTTCTCTCGACAAGAGGTTGTTTTGCAGACATTTTGCTGGGTCCCAGACATTGTTGTGCACAATCTATGGTGCCTTTTCTCATTTGGCTACCTTGTGTCCTTTAACTGTCACCATTAGTCAACCACCTGCCACATCCACTTCAAACTGACCATCTACTTCACAACACGTCTTTTATATGCCCAAAAACTTCATGGATAAACAGGATCATCATATAGTCTTTTCTGCCAGGAGAGTTGTGTGTAATAATTTCAATGAAACTGCTCGCTTTGCACAGTCTTAAACACTTCTTCATGTCTGCAACCACTGTAGGGAAGCACATTTAGAAGTGGCCTGTCACCAGAAAACAAATTCCACTCCTGCTCCAGGTTACAAATGATAGTCTACCTATCCTTGACAGCAGTAAAGATTACTTATTTACATCAGCTTTTTTCAGCTCATCCTTCTCAGTCTGTTATGTAGTTCCTTATTTCGGGCCTTTCCAGCTGATTTCATAGAGCACTTCATACAGTTCCTACCACATCTGTCCAGTGCCCCAGTCTTACATCTGCTACCACTGAACCAAAGGTTGTGGGAACATTACTGGTGAAAGAATTGTCTAAAGGGTTTATCACTGGACCCATTGCAGCTTCCCCTTTTCCATCTTTCTGAATAAGTCCTATAGGCATAGCCACCCCAAAATATTCAAGGAAGAAACATCTTGTAATCAACTTATCGGCTCCTCATTCCACAACAGACACAAGCATCAATTGCCTCATTCCATCTGAAAATTATTCACTTTCCTATGCACAAATTAATGATTCTATTAAATTTATTAAACTCAGTGGTCAGAGTGCTTGGTTAACTAAAGTAGATATTATGGATGCCTTCAAATTGCTGCCTATTCATACTTCCTTGTGGTATGTTTTCAGACTCTCTTGGAGAAACCAATAGTATTTCACTAACAGTATGTCTAACTTTTGGATGTAAAAGTAGTCCAGTTCTCTTTGATACCTTTTCTATTTCTTTGTGTTGGATTCTGCTGAATCTATTTAAATGTCTATTCTTTTTGTATCTCTGGTATGATTTCTGTCTCATCGATACACCTTCATCTCCTCCTACCCCAAGCATCTCCTGCCTTCAGCGATTATTCTCCATGATTAACATTCCTCTGGTAGATGACAAAACTTAAGCACCAGTTCATACTTTAACGTTCCCAGGTATTAAAACAGATACCATTAAAATGCAGTTCCACCTTCCTCAAGAGAAATTACACAGAATTTCAAACCTGGTTTCACTCTTTTCCAAGAAGCAATTCAATACAAAAAGAGAACTCTTTTCTATATTGTACTATCTCACCTTCGCTATGAGAATCATCCCACAGGGACAGAGTTTCATACTGTAACAATTCACTCTAGCTCATTCTGTTATACCTTTGGACCATCATATAACCATTAATGCTGCCTCACCTTAAACCTGGCTACGTGGTCTCTTTTCTTAGTAGAATGGAATGAAATATCAATGTTTTATAAGTATCCATCCCCTTTAAATCATACCTCCTGATTTACAGATGCAACTCCTTCATTTGGCTTTTGCTACCATTCCTGGAAGTCCTTGGTTTGCCTGCACCTTGCCTCCAGAACTTGACTACCTTCTTAAGTTCCACTCAATTTCATCTTTGTGTGAAATCTATCGTATTGTAGCTGCTGCACTCATTTGGGGACATGCATCGAAAATCAGATAGTAGCTATATTTACAGACAACCAAGAAGCCATTGCCATTATAAATAAAGGACATTCTTCCTCTAATTCCATAACACATTTTCTGAGACAATTAACATGGAATTCCCCTGTTGTACCACTTTACTATTCATTGTGTGCATATGTCCGGTTCTTCTAATTAATATTTTGTGGAAATTGCACACTTCACGAAATATTTTGCAGTGCAAAAATGTGAAATTGTGCCCACTGGGCAGGTGAAATTTCATCTTTGATTGGCAAAATTTGCCACCAGCAGGCGAAATTTCAGTACCCGCCATTGAAATTTCTCAATTTCACCACAGGGCCCCTAATCTTTCAAAAACAAAACTATCCCTTCCCCTGTCTCTGGTTTCTAGTGGCCCTCCTGGCTGATCACCAGTCAAATTCAAATCCGGAGACCCCCCCGTCATCCTGAGCCCTGGCCCCCAGTCTTTACAAAAAAAAATCTCCCCCATGTCCCTGGTGTCTAGTGGCCCCCCTGGCCAATCACTGGCTGAATTCAAATCAAGATCCCTCCTTCACCCCCAAACACCCTGAGCTCTGGCTCCAAATTTTGTAAAAAAAAAAATAATCTCCTCTCCTGTTCCAGGTGTCTAGTGAACCCTCACCCCCACCCTGTCTTAAGTCAGACCCCCTCCATCTCCCCTACAGTACCCCAATCATGCCACTGGCATAGCTCTCCACTCACCTCCATGGCCAGCAGCCAGTCTGAGTGCTCAGTGAATGAGCATGGTACACTCACACTCATTCATTGAGCACTCAGATGGGCTGCTGGCCATGGAGGTGAGTGGAGGGCTGTGTCAGTGGCCAGATCGGGGTACTGGAGGTGATAAGGATGAGCTCTGACTTAAGACAGTGTGGTGTGGGGGGTCCACTAGACACTAGGGACTGGGGAAGGGATTTTTTTTACAAAGATTGAGGGCTGGGGATCAGGGTGACTTGGGGGAAGGATGAATCTTGATTTGAATTCAGCTGGTGATTTTCCAAGGGGAAGACCACTAGACACCAGGGACATTGGAGGGGAGTGTTTTTTTTTTTCAAAGATTAGTGGCTGGGGTTCGAGATGACTGGGGAGGAGGTTCTCTGAGATGAATTTGTTGGTGATCAGCGGGGGACACTAGACACAAGGGACAGGGGAAGAGATTTTTTTTCTCAAAGATTGGGGGATGGTACTCAGGGTGACTTGTGGGGTCCTGATTTGAATTTAGCTGGTGATCAGTCAGGGAGGCTAACTAGACACTGGGGGTATAAATTAAAGACTGGGCATATACAGATGTGGACAAAATTGTGGGATAAATTTTGCAATTTTGCTAAATATTTTGCATGGTGAAATTGCTGATTTCACAGCAATTTTGCTGGCAAAATAAAATTTTGCAACATCTCTATTCACAGTTTCATTTTCAGCAGTTCAGAGCTGCTTTTCCAGAAGTCAATCAAGAGATGTCCCCTCCACTAATGTTTTGCGAACTGCAAATGACAAACCCTACTCCTCTGTGATGCCTCACTCACTATATGGAACTCCTAAGCTTCCTCTACTCAAGTGGCATATAAGCCAGCCTGGAAAAAATGTTCTACCTTCAGCATTTTACAAAACATTAACACTTCCACTGTTCTGTCTCTCACATTTTTGCATTCCCTTTATCAGTAGCAACAATCGAACAATATGTTTCTGGAATACAGATCACCTTGATGTCTTCCCAGCCTGGTGTTGCAATATCATATATTTCTAACTCAGCAACCAAAGCCTTCTTACAAGGTATAAAGAGACAGACTCTTGTGGACACTTCCTCAGTAAAACCATGGACAACAATCTATATGCTCAGCTAATGCCTGTCCTGAGTAATGGCTTCTTCAGACCTGTTCCTGATGTTACAAGTAGCTATGATCCTGGCCTTCTTTAGGTATGTGTGACCTGGAGAATTTAGATCATCAGCATCAGTTTTTATGTTTGTTTGCATGCATGTGCAAGAAACATAGTTACATCATCCGAGTTTTCAGAGATGTGGCAGCCCTCTTCCAATTCAATCAGTGTGTTTGCAGTATTTGCAGGTGCGTCCACAGTTCTCCAATGCCTGCAGGAGCTGTCTATGACAGCAGTCCAAAATGCAGTGGCATACAGTTGAAAGGGGGAGCTACACTTCATTGAGCAGTGATAAGATATCGCCTGCTCATGCGCGGCCCCCTACACACACACATACACACACATGCATACTGCGTGCTCACCCCCCTGCACTGTATAGCCAATGGGGGTGCCCAATCTCCCATCAGCTGTGCTGCACCCCCCCAAACAGAGTTGTACATGCCATGCTGGGTGCCCACCCCAGTATGGCTAAACATGTATAGCCAATGGGGGTGGCCAATCCCCCGTCGGCTCCACTGTACCCCCCCAGAGAGTACAGCATGCCACGCTGGGAGCCCACCCCAGATGCTGTCACTGATGGGGGTGCCCAATCCCCCATGGGCTCCACACACCCCCACAAGCCGTCCTTGTGCCACGCTGGTAGCCCACCCCAGCATGGCAAATGTCCCGCGTTGTTTCCTCCTTTGTAAAAAAAAAACTGCAACAGAAAAACAGTCCCTCACTGTCTCTGCCCCCACCCATGCCCACCCACTGCGCACCCTGCCTCCCACACCCCACCCCATACTTACCTCTAGACCTGACGCGACGATCTACGGTGGACCGGGAACACATCTGCACTATTCAAAGCAGATCGCGAACTGAGGAAATGCTGGTAAGCTGTATAATGTAATGAATAAGGTTTTTTCAACTTTGCTGCATATCTCAGGCATTTTTTGGAATTTTGGCACCAAATTTTCAACATGGCGTTTTTGGGACCCCTCCTCATGAATTCTGTCACTGTCATGGCATTCATTGGGCCTGAAGAGTGATTTTGCAGTCACTGCATGAAATAACCTTTCAGGACTGATTAAAAAAATGACAGTGCTAGTGTTCATAAGGTGGGCTCTCAAAAAGCCTATGTTGAAAATTTGGTGAAAGAATTCCTAATAATGACTGTTTTACGAGCGTGCATTGCGCTGTTCCTACGCACACTCGTAGGTCCACAAATTTTCAATATTTTCACTCCAGATTTTCAACATTGCCATTTGACCACATTTCCTTATGAGCAGTATAGCTGTCAATTTTCACATCTCACCCAAAATGTGTTTCCGTGCATGTACTGCACAATGGCACAGTCGGTGTGCAAAATCAATGTTTGGGACAGATTAAGAAAATCACATTGACACTGTTCATGAGCAGAGGTGTTAAATGGCTATGTTGAAAATTTGCGAGAAACAATTCCTAAAATGACTGTGTTATGAGCGCATAGCAGTTGTTCCTACGACGCTTGTAAGTTCTTAGAAATTTTCAACATTTTCAACTCCAGATTTTCAACATTGTCATTTTACCACACCACCTTATGAGCAGTACAGCTGTTATTTCTCACTTCTCACCCAAAATGTGTTTCCGTGCAGGTAGCGCACAATGGAGCAGTCAGTGTGCAAACTCAATGTATGGGACACATTAAGAAAATCACAGTCACACTGTTCATGAGCAGAAGTGTTAAAATGCTATGTTAAAAATTTGGAGAAAAAATTCCCCAAAATGACTTTTTTATGAGTGTTTGTTGCACTGATCCTATGCACACTCATAAGTTCGCAAATTTTCAATATTTTTACTCCAGATTTTCAACATTGCCATTTTACCACACCTCCTTATAAGCAGTACAGCTGTCATTTTTTGCATCTCACCCAAAACATGTTTCCACCCATGTAGCTCACAATGGCACAGTCGGTGTGTGAAATCAACGTATGGGACAAATTAAGAAAATCACAGTGACACTATTCATGAGCAGAGGTCTTAAAATGGCTATTTTGAAAATTTGGTGAAAAAATTCTTTAAAATGACTGTGTTATGAGTGAGCATTGCGCAGTTTCCACGCACCCTCATAAGTTCATGAATTTGTAATATTTTCAGTCCACATTTTCACCAGTGGCATTTTTCGACTCTTCCTTATGAACAGTACAGCTGTCATTTTTCACAACATGGCTGAAATGTGTTTTCACACTTTCAGCACAGAAATGCGTGGTCGCTGTAGGAAATCATTGTTCGGGACAGATAAAGAAAATCACAGTGACACTGTTCATGACCGGTGGTCTCAAAATGCCTGTGTTACATAGAAATATAGAAACATAGACTTTGACGGCAGATAATGACCACTTGGTCCACCCAGTCTGCCCATTTCCCCTACCTACTGGATAAGCTGCAGATTCTGTTTAACCAATAGCCTACGTCCTGCAACCCCCCACTATAATTGCCTTATGTCTGTCCCATGCATGTTTGAATTCCCCCACTGTTTTAGAACCAACGACCTCCTCAGGAAGGCTGTTCCATGTATCCACCACTCTCTCTGTGAAAAAAAAAATCCTTACATTACCCCTGAGCCATCCCTCCTTTATCTTTAAATTGTGCCCCCCTTGTTCTAACACATCTCTTTTTCTTAAAGATGCTACCTTCCTGGACTTTGTTGATTCCCTTGAGGTACTTGAACATTTCTATCATGTCCCCCTGTCCTTCCTTTTATCAAGAGTACACATATTAAGCTCTCTCAATCTCTCTTCATATGGTTTCTGCTGCAGACCCTGCACCATTTTAGTTACCCTCCTCTGGACTGCTTCCATCCTGTCTATGTCCTTGTGTAAATGAGGTCTCCAAAACTGTACAGAGTACTCCAGATGGGGTCTCACCAACTGTCTGTACAGAGGGATAACCACTTCCCTTTTTCTGTTTATGATGCCCCTTCCTATGCATCCCAGTATCCCTCTGACTCCCCTTACTGACTTTTCACATTACTTACCCACCTTTAGGTCATCTGATATGACTACCCCCCAGGTCCCTTTCCATTTTTGTTGCTGTTAGTACCTACCCTGCTATTGTGTACTCTTCTCCTGGGTTTTTGTTTCCCAGGTGCATTACTTTTCACTTCTTTGTATTGAATCTAAGTTGCCATATGTCTGTCTATTCCTCCAACCTTGCCAAGTCCCTTCTCATCTTTTCTACCCCCCCTTGTGTATCAACTTTGTTACAGATCTTTGTGTCATCTGCAAAGATGCATACATTTCCCTCCAGACCCTCTGCAATGTCACCTATAAAGATGTAAAAGAGGACTGGATCCAGTAATGAGCCCTGAGGTACTCCACTAGTAACCCCCCTTTCTTTGGAATGTGTTCCATTCACTATTACCTTCTGTGTGTTGACAATCTGCTGTAAGCAATTCCCAAACTAATTACATTATGGATACACATTGCACAGTTTCTATGCACGCTCGTACTTCACCAGTTTTTTTTAATGTTTTCACTGCAGATTTTCAACATTGCCATTTTTTACACCTCCCCATGAACAGTACAGCTGTCATTTTTCACATCCTGTTCAGAATGTGTTTTTGCACCTGTGGTGACAAATGCCGTAGTCACTGTGCAAAAGCAGCTTTCAAGCTAATAAACTGATATTGCCACTGTTCATGAGGTGGGGGTCACAAAAAACCCATGTTGAAAATCTGGAGTGAAAATACCAACGAATGCATGAGGCATTAGGGTTTTCAACCATAGCACCCCACCCTGTAGAGAATGACAGGCATCAGGGGTGTGACTTGGGACTCTAGTCTGTAATGCTCATACCATTCCATACCCTGCAGCCAGTGAGAGGCATCGAGGTATGCCTTGGACTCTTTGGCTCCAAAGTTCACCCCATTCTCCTATACCACACCCATCTCACCGTATTTCCTGATGGAATGGGGTGCGCATAAGGGCCAAAGACCCCAAGGCACACTGTGACACTTGTCGATGTCTGCACTGTAGGGTGTGGTGAAATGGCATGGCCGTTATGACAGATGACCCAAAGGCACACCCCAATGTCTGCCACTATCTGCAGGGTGGTGATGGGGTTGGCTTCAGTTTAACACTTCACTGCCATTCCTATTATGCAGCTCTGTAACTCCTACACTACCTATGCCAATGCCAGCAAGCAAACATTTGGCATTGACAAATGCTTGTTAATCCAGCCATCCACCATACTAATTGCTGTTTATGGAAACATTCTGCAGACCACTTCGTCCTTACTCTACCAAAATACAAAACTAACAGAATTAACAAAAGATTCCATCTCTCCAATTTTCCTTCAAAATCCACTTGGTGTCCATTTGAAATATTGAATTTGCTGCAATCTTCAGACAAAAATCCTTATTCTGTTCACCCTCTCCTGTAGACTGAGTCCTACTCCATCATGACTATGTCTTGGTTTGTCCTCCATGTCAGAACACTGCTTTCCTGCCTGCGTCATGATGCTTCTTCTTTTTCTGGCCAATCATTTAGAATAGAAACAGCCACGTTAGTGTCCCAAAAAGCATTCTGGCTCACATAATTAAAATCACTGGTTGCTGGACATGTTCCTGTTTTGAAACATATATTAAATAACTGAATTCCAAACTCTGCCAATCTTAATAACAGGCTCATAACTCTATGCCTTCTGGGATGGCTGTCTCAGTAACTTTGGATCACCCTAGGCTTCCTCCAGATAGGGTTTTTCTCTCTCCTCTGTGTCTTTGTTACTTTTCCATTGGCTGGAGGAGATGGGTTTCATTACATTTGACTTCGTGCTTTTGGTTCTTTGGCTATAACTTTCCTTTTATCCTCAAGGCTATTCTTCTGGCACTTCTACTGAGGGTGGAAAACCAAAGAGACATGCCAAAGTAGCACAACAGTTGCACAATCACTATTAACATAGGTGGCCTTCCATTGAATCAAAATGTTTACCCTGTTGTTCAATGGGGAGAGGTGCTGCTAGACTCTTCCCAATTTATGTCTACTTAACACCCCCACAATCCATCAGGTCAATGTGTAGTGGATCTTCACAGTCCTCCTGCCTCCTCTTATCTGGCTCTCCACCTCTGGTATGGCTCTTTAGCTAAAATTGTTCCTTTAGACATGACACTACTATTCTGGCACCTCTACTGAAAGTGAAAATCTAGAGAAAGAGACATGCCAAAGTACTTTATCACAACAGTTGCACAATCACTACACACATTGGTAGCCTTCCTCTGAAATCCTCCTTGGTACTATAAGAGTGCACACAAGCCAAGCCTGTACAGAAGGTCAACTTAAGGGTATGCGTGTTCCTGTTCTTAATTTATAGCATAGAATTAGAGATTCAATAACTGTTGTCAGAAGTGAATGATCATACTTATCTATAACCCATTGTTAGGACTGGTGGATATGGCTGTTTATAGAACCATATTACTAGATAAGGAACATTCTCCTTTGGTCTGCTGTAGCTGTGAAAAGTTAAATTTTAATTTCAATATCATAAACATTTATTTCCCTGAATAACACATTTCATTTCTCCCATATGTGGAACCTGGCATTCTGTGCAGCATAGCTGTCAGCTTTTAATTTATTAATGTATCTGAAATAATGTTAGTGCCAATAACTTTGACATCCGAGTCACCACTGACATTTATTGCTTATCTTAAGTAGTGCTAGTTTGTAAACCATCTGTCTCCTACTGTATGTTGTATATTAAAATAGTTGATTGATGCAGTTGACTGTATTTGTATTAATGATGATTAATTATTATATTAATTCTTTGATTAAGTGTTTTGATGTTGGACTCTTTTCAAGCTAGAAATGCTATGACTGGCTTGTGAATTAAACAGAATTAAAACAATTATCACTACGTTGCCAGAATTAGATACAAAATAAAACCTTTTTTGCAAAAAATGTATACTGTGCAGCCCATACATAATCACAAATAGTGGTAGCCAGAGAACAGGGTGCAGATATGCTCTCCATTGTGCCACCATCCACAACTATCATATAAAAATTTTATTTAATCATTTGGGGAGGAGTCCTGCCTATGACTAAGTTATAATACAAATTATGCAACCAGATGTTAGTGGGTACAAATGGGGTGTCAACACCCTTGTTAGTAATACCCATGGAGATCTGCACATGGCATACTGCTAGTTGTATGGAATTATGCCCAGAGACCCTAGATATTGGCTCTACCAGCAAGTATTCCCCCACCTACCTAATACAGTTGGAACTGCTTGTGTGCTGATCCTCATCTGAATTTTTTATCTTGCCAGTGTTGATGCCTGTTGGTCTAATGGCCCCTACTAGCACCATGATCCCTTGTGAGTCTCTGGCATCTAGTAGAACCCCATTGTCAACAGCCATTCCCTAACAATACTGACCTCTTGAACATAACCCATGGCACCTGGTAAATAGTGCTGGCCACATTTACATGATTTCTTCAAAACAGGTAAAAACTAATAGTTTTTGTGTTTTGCCAATTTTTAGTGAAACCAGTTGTGTATTTTGTCCAACTGTGCATTTTTAAAATCACACCTATGCAACTGTAGCACATGTTCTGAAAGTCAAGAATAGAAAGCAACATATATTCAGATCTAGAGGTATCAATAAAGTTAACCCTAAACTGGGGGAGGTAACTATAATGGCATGGTCCTAAAGAGACAAGCATTTTGAATCATAAATCTGGGAGCTATAAAAAGCCCAGGTCTAAATACAAGTTTTGATATCAGACCCTTTTAAAGGAATAGACAATAGCTATTATGAGCAAACAATGGGCCATTATACTGCATATTCATCATCTGCTACCTAGTATTAAGTCTCATGTTTAGGAAAAAAAAGTCATCATTCTATGTGGCATTTTGAATGCTTTTAAATTTTATATATATATTTTATATATATATATATGTATATATATATATATATATAATATTTCTTCTCTTGTTCCCTTGCCCTCGTTTCCACTCCCTTCCCCATTTTCTAATTCCACTTCCTGCTTTGTCCCTTCTGCTTCCACTGCTTCTCCAGTGAATTTATACCTTTGTAATTTACATCATTGTGATGTCATTTTAATGTGACCATTTACTGCATGTTTGATTGTATATGCCCTAGCCTTTGATAAAGGATCGAGTGGAAACATGTCTGGCAGGCAAGTCTGTGAACAGTCCAGTGATTGTCAATAAATGACAACTTAACAATAAAAATTTGAAGTTTGGCATCCATTTTATCCAGGTGGTGTGTGCTCGATGACGTGTGTGTGGTAGCAAGTTACGTTTGGTCATCTTAGCAACACCTGCCCTGTGCAAACTTTTTTTGTTCATTTTTAGAAATCTGATTTGGAAAAAAAAAAGGAATTCAGAACTTTTTTAATGTACAATACACACGGTTCAGCCATTATTTCCCAAATTGCTAATTTTTGACAACCCAAGGCTTAAAAATGATCACTCTGGAACATTTACAATAGGTTCAAAATATGTTAGAGTGATCCTTTTCATCCAAATAACTTTCTTTAAAAAAAAAAGGTCCTGAAAATGTCCACTTGGGAATTGTCAAGCATAAAATATTTGAAAGTGCTTCTTTTTCATGTCCAAAATGTGCCTTTAATAAAATCAGTTTTACAAAATGAACAATTTATCATTTTTTGAATGCAAATTACACATAATTATGGATTGGGCTTGATTTTCAAATGGTTCTTAAAGTGACACAAGGTGTGTGGCTCTAAGGCTGTGGTGAACTCCAGGTGCATCGAGGACCCTGCATCCAATTTCATAATGGGGGTCCCTGCACCAAAACCCAGGAGTGCTGTAGCAACAGACTAGTGCCAAGCATACGACTCATCTGTGGGAATTAGCACAGGGATCAGCCACAACCAGTGTAACACTAGAGGGGCTGGAATTGTTGGGGGTGAATCTGCTGGACAACAGGGAGCTGAGGGTAGAAGGGGCATGGGGTACCATGGGGGAGTCAGAAGACAGCTGGGCATGAGAGGGAGTGATGTGGCACCCAGTGGGGGTGCCATTTGCATATCCATACAGTCAATGGGATGGCTTGGGGGGGTTCAGTGACAGAATGTGACATGGCACTAGGAGGTCACAGCCCTGACAGCTGTCCCAGTGCTGCCAGCCTGGATGTATTTACACTTGATCTACAAATGCCATCTGTGTAGCCTCTTTGTAGAGGTCTTGTAAAATATGAGTGTCCTTCATCTCATATATTTTGAATTTTTTTTTTAAGAACTGTAATCTCACCCCCCCCATCACCACTATCAATTCTCTAACAAGTGGATAAAATAGGTTAACATATCACTATTGTCTTGTGGTTCTAAACCAGCATTGCAATGTAACTTTGGTAAAGAGGTTGTCAATAATTGTAATTTAGGTTCTGTTTCTAAAGACTCCAATACGAGAATCTTCTTACTGACCACCATCCATCCTGATAAGGGTCTTAGCTAGCAGGCTTGCCAGTACAGTTTAAATCAGGGAGAATAAGCCCTCTTCATCCCATCTAAGCATGACAAGGGAATATTGGATACAAAGGTCTACTACTGGGACCTTCAATTTAGGTTAAAAAAAAAGTGTGTTTGTCTGAGTTGGCTGAAATGAGTTGTTATCTGAGCAGTTATCTAGGTGTTAATCTCAGGTGACTGAAGGGGATTGTTATCTGTGCAATTTAACTAAGTGTAGAAAGATCTGCTAAGTGGGGGAGTGGCTTAGCTAGAATGAAGCCAGGTTTAAAGCTAGATTTAAACACTGCCCTAGATAGCTTCTGCCAGAGAATTGGCAGACAATGCCAGGACAAGTAGCTGCTGTTGTGACTGGACTTCTCTACTGGAATTATATATAGCCCTCCTTCCCTCCCCTCCACCTCCCCTCCCAAAGCCAGTTCAACTTTTATAGGCACAGGATTTGACTGACAACAGGAACTTCCTATATAGGAGCAGGACATGAGTGATCACAGAGCGATCAAAGACATACCATCCTAGAAGGACAAGAGTTGCTCTCCACCCCTCCAGCTGCTGGAGGTCTGCCTCTGAGCAAGTAAGGGAACTACTGAGAAATATAGGATCTTCTTGTCTCAGAACAGGAAGATAAGGAGCTTAAAGGGCACAGAGGTAGTAAGTAAGTAGGGAGAAAAAAAATAAACAGTAAAGAGTAAGGATTCCAAACAACATTGAAGGGGCCAGAAATAAGATATGATGGGTGTGGTGCAGTGCAGTGGCTGTGGAGCAGCAGTCTTCCAGAAGATGTTCTGGAGGATGCAGTGTTGTCTCATTTGCAGGCACCTCTGTGGGCTGAGGGAGGAGGTTGCTTATCTCCAGGCTGAATTGGCAAAGATTTGTGGGATTTCCTCTCCCATCCAGGGACCACCAGAGCCACTGCCATTGCCTCAGAGGTTGCCAAGAAAGAAGAGTGGTTGGACCACAGTGGGCTCAGGGAGGGTGAGGGTGGTGGAACAGAGGTGCATTCTTGCAGTTGTATCTCTCCACAATTCATATGCCATTCTGGAAAAGTGTGGTTCCTCTATGGAGGCACTCACAGTGGAGACCAAGGAGGATGCTGGGAACCTCTACAAAGAAGACCCACAGGAGGGTGGCAAGGGACCCCACAGGGGAAGAAAACAACTTCTGGTGGGGGACTCCATTGTTAGGAAGGTAGAACTGGGGGAGGAATGGGAGAGGGGGTAAAGTGCCTCCCTGGTGCCATGGCTTAGAGAGACAGGGAGCGGAGCCTCAGGATTGCTGAGCAGCTACACAGGAGAGGGAGCTGGATGTCATTGTCCATCTAGGGACAAATGACCTGGCTACAAAAGGGATCAGAACAGTGCAGGAAGAGTTTGTGGAGTTGGGGAGGGGCCATAGACAAGCAGCACGCATGGTAACCTTCTCGGAGGTGCTGCATGTCTATGGCATAGGTGAGGCTAGGGTGCTCTGTACCATGGTATTCAATCAGTGGTTGAAAAACTGGTGCAGAGCTCAGGGATTTGGCTTCATTTGGGACTGGGGATCCACCTGGAGTGATGCAGGCCTATACTGGCATGATGGTCTTCATCTGTCCAGGAAGGGAACCAGAATCCTAGGTGATAGGTTTAAATGCTTCACTGGAAAGCATTTAAACTAGCCAAGGGGGAGGCACTGGAAAGGAGCAGGGGAAATCCTAGCCCCCCCAAAATATCAGGGTACTAAGTGAGGCAGGCACCAACACAGAGATGTCAATAGGGAGAAGCGCTGGGGTAAATGGAGAAAGTGACAAATGCAATAAGGACAGGGATGGGGCAAAAAGGGGTAAGGCCCTCAAGAAATGGAGGGTAATGAGTACCAACACCCGTAGTCTGGGCAACAAGCTCCCTGAACTAGTGGCCTTGATGGAAGAGGGATGGCTGGATATTGTAGCAGTCACAGAAACATGGTACACAGGGAACCATGACTGGGATGTTAACATACCAGGGTACACAACGTACAGGAGAGACAGGGAGGGCAGAAGAAGGGGAGGAGTAGCTCTCTATGTAAGGGAAGGGATAAAAGCAACTGAACAAAAGAGTAAACAGGGAGGACAGTAGGCACTGTGGGTCACCTTAGAGAATGGAAATGGCACCACAATTCGTACAGGGGTTGTTTACAGACCCCCATGTCAGTTAGAGGGAATATACAAGGAGATGATAGAAGGCATTCTTAGGATGGCAGTGAAAAGGGAAATACTGTTGATGGGAGACCTGAATTTGCCAGATGTTAACTGGAGCACATTTACTGTAGCCACAACCAAGATCAGTGTCATTCTCGATGCCCTACAGATGGCATGCCTCAGGCAGCTAGTTTTGAAACCCACTCATGAGGGAGCAATCTTAGACACCTTACTCTCAAATGGGGACAGTGAGAGGATCTCAGATCTAGAAGTGGGTAGCCATCTGGAAACAAGTGACCACCAAACAGTGTGGTTCATGATAGACTCAGCTACAGAGTCAAGCCATACAAAAGTGAGAGTACTGGACTTCACGGGGCTGACTTTGGCAAGATGGGAGAGTGCCTTAGAAAAGCACTAGCAAACAGGCTAGAAGGAGGGTTGGAGCAACAATGGGGAAACATCAAAACTGCCATCACAGAGGCAACAAGCCTTTGTGTGAAGCAAATAAACAAATCAAAATGAAAGAAAAAGCCACTATGGTTCTCAAAAGAGGTGGCAGGGAAGGTCAGGGTGAAAAAGATAGCATTCAGGAAGTAAAAGGAAACACAGAAGGAGCAGGACAGGGAGCTGTACCAGTTAAGCAGAAGGAAGCAGGGAGGGAAGTCAGAATAGCAAAGGCCCAAACTGAGGAAAAGATAGCCAACTTGGTAAAGAAGGGGGATAAAACCTTTTATAGGTACATCAGGGAGTGTAGAGAGACAAAGGGAGGGATAATGTGTCTGAATAGAATGGACGGTGGGTGGGCAGAGAGGGACAGTGAAACAGCAGGGATACTAAATTAATATTTCTGCTCAGTATTCACAAAAAAGGAGGAGGGGGAGGTGCCTAATCCAATTAATAGAAGCACTCTGGATAGGGGGTAGATCCTTTCACAGAAGAAAGGGTTCTGAAAGAACTCCTAAAACTGAAGATGGGCAAAGCAATGGGGACTTGATGGAATTCACTCCAGAATTCTAAAAGAATTAAGGGTAGAAATAGAGAAACCACTGACTACGCTTTTTAACAAATCATGGGAAGATAGTGTGGTACCTGAGGACTGGAAGAAGGCAGATGTTATCCCCCTTCACAAAAGTGGGACCAAGACAGAGGCAGGAAACTACAGACCTGTCAGTTTGACCTCAGTGGTAGGGAAAATGATGGAATCACTTTTGAAGGAAAGAATTGTTGAGTACCTAGATGCCAGTGGGGCACAGGACCCAAGGCAGTGGGGGTTCACAGCAGGACGGTGATGTCAGATGTCAGATGAATCTAATTGATTTCTTTGACTAGGTGACCAAAGTAGTAGACAAGGGAGGGTCTGTGGACATGGCCTACCTAGACGTTAGCAAGACATTTGACACAGTCCCACACAAAAGATTAATAGTCAAATTAACCAACCTGGGAGTGGGTCCCAGTGTGGTAGCCTGGGTAAAATATTAGCTGGACAACAGGACGCAGAAGGTAATTGTAAATGGAGGCCACTCTGAAGAAAGAGGGGTTACTAGTGGGGTACCGCAGGGTTCAGTTCTGGGTCCAGTCCTTTTTAATGTCTATAAGTGATATTGCAGACAGACTGGAAGGAAAAGTATGCCTCTTTGCAGATGACACAAAGATCTGCAACATGGTTGGTACACAAGGATGTGTGGAAAGGATGAGAAGGGACTTGGCAAGGTTGGAGAAATGGTCAGAAGTGTGGCAGCTTGGATTTAATGCAAAGATGTGCAACATAATGCACCTGGGAAACAAAAACCCAGGGTAATGTTACACAATGGGGGGGTAGTAACAACAACAAAAATGGAAAGGGACCTGGAGGTAATCATATCAAATGACCTCAAGGTTAGCAAGCAATGTGAGAAGGCAGTAGGGAGGGCTGGGGGGATACTGGGATGTATAGAGAGAGGTGTCACCTGCAGAAAACAGGAAGTTGTTATACCTCTGTACAGACAGTTGGTGAGACCCCATCTGGAGTACTGCATCCAGTTCTGGAGACCCCATCTCTGCAAGGACATAGACAGGAGAGAGGCATTCCAGAGTAGGCAACTAAAATGGTGGAGGATCTGCAAGAGAAGCCATACGAGGAAATACTAAAGGAGCTTAATATGTATACCCTTGAAGAAAGGAGGGAGAGAGGGGACATGATAGAAACTTTTAAGTACCTCAGTGGAATCAACAAAGTCCAAGAGGGTAGCATCTTTCAGAAGAAGAGTTGTGCAAGAACAAGGGGACACAACTTGAAGATGGGGGGGGCAGTTCAGGGGCAATGTGAGGAAGTACTTTTTCACAGAGAGGGTGGTGGATGCATGGGAAAGTCTTCTTGAAGAGGTTGTGGGGTCTAAAACTCTGGGAGAATTCAAGAATGCATGGGACAGACATAAGGCAATTTTTGTGGGGGGTAGGAAGAAATAGTCTGCTGGTTAACTAGGATCTACAAAGTATCCTGTAGGTATTGAAATGGGCAGACTAGGTGGGCCAAGCAGTCCTTATCTGCCGTCAAAGTCTATGTTTCTATGTTTGTAAGGGTTTTCTTGGCCTAGGATTAGATGTAGCAGCTCCATGGTACTAAGTAGTGCGTGACCACCCTGGCATGCTAGTGAAATGGCTTCATGCCCCTGTCCTGGGATGTCACAATCGATGCCAGCAGGGATCGAGGGAACAGAACATCTGAGCAGACTGTCTCCCTCTGGAGGGGTGGGTTCAGGGCTGTACTGCTTGTACAGTAACACCTGATTAGGCTTAAGGGAGATGCCGTTGGCAACATGGGTTACCACACATACTCCATTGTCTCCCCCTCCAGATAGCATAGTGGCCTTGCACTCTTAATCTGGGGAGGAGGGTAGTACGAAAAATGGTGGAAAAAAGCCTCCATGGGATGCACAATGATGTCAGCCCTGATTCCACCCAGAAGTAGGAAAAATATCTGCCACTGACAGCACTGCGATCCTGAACCTACATAGGAGTATGATGTAAGGAACTGCTAGAAATAGTGACCCACCCTTAAAGGCAAGTCAGTGGGCAAGAGCTGTGGCTAGCAGGGAGGCTGTACCAACAAGAACGAGGACAATGAATGGGAAATAAAGGAAGGCATTTGCAGTAGCACATCACAATGGAGAATAAAAGCAAGTAACAAGAAAAAGGATGAGATTAGTGTTTTATATTGCTTAAAAACTTAATCTGGGACTTTTATCAGAAGGGAGATTGGAAGATATAGCTTCCTGGGCAAGATATTCATTTTTAACTAAGTTTGTTCTACCAGTGATGGAGAGAGAAAAATGTCCCCATGTGTGTTGCCTCTAACATCACTTTGAAAGGAGAGAAGATTTTAATATGTACAGTTAGTTTATTTTCATGGTTGCCACTGACTACAGGGATGAGGATAGATCTTGTATTTTGCATGAGTCAAAGTCATCTATTTGTAATAAGGTGCTTTAGATCAATTTGATTTCATAAGCAGATAATAGGCTAAAGTTTTCAACAGTGGCCGCTGCATTATGTAAAGACTCATAGAAACACAGCAATCGTCAGCAGATAAGGACCACTAGCCCCACCTAGTCTGCCCGTAGGCCCTATACATTGTATGTGGCCACTGACCCTATGTGATCACTGGCTTTTCATCACTTCCTAAAATTCTCTACTAGTGGATCTATCACCAGTGCAAACAGTACTGGGGATAATGGGCAAGTCTGTGTATTCCACTTTATCCACTATTAAAGGGGAAAGGGTCCAAGATGTAACTATTTATCTTAACTCACAACATGATGCTTG
This sequence comes from Neoceratodus forsteri, assembly GCA_016271365.2. Classification (NCBI taxonomy): domain Eukaryota; kingdom Metazoa; phylum Chordata; order Ceratodontiformes; family Ceratodontidae; genus Neoceratodus; species Neoceratodus forsteri. The sequence continues at coordinate 739,975,950 of CM028133.1, read as the reverse complement.
GGTACAGGAGGGCTACCATTTGTTGCTACAACATGTGTCCCTGAAACTGAAATTGTGCAACACTGTTCTCAGGAAAAGCCATTCTAGTTTATTGAATGCCTTCAAATGAGGCCAGGATTAAGGGTTTTCTTTAGGAGATTTGCTCTGTAAATAATGTTTAAGGTCCTTCAAAAATTATTTCCTCCAGACATGTACCTTGTACCTTCCTCTTATGAAAGCTGCTTGGTTCAGGTCGCTGAGATGAGGGACGAAATGCTCTAATTGCCAGACTAAAATGTTAGTGTACATTTTAACATCCTTACTGAGAAGTGTGAGATGGTGAAAGGACACACAATCTGAATTCTTTTTTCCCAGTTTTTCTTAATTTAGTTATAACCTTATGTGCATAGTGGGTTGGAGTTTCTGCTCTGTCAACATATCTTCATATTCACCTAGTAGCTGGGATTAAAGGCCCGGCTGGAATTTTTTTTTAAATTAAATGTGGCTCCCTATCCACCTTCCTTCGGGGTCTTACAGTTATTGGGTGGTTAGGTAACCTTAATTATTTCTTCTATAGTGACTGGGCTATCAAGGGTGCATTTTACTTCTTCACTGAGTTGAGGAAAGTTGGTGAATCTCAGAATCTGCTTGATCTGCTCTGAATGGTCTGTTTATCACCACAGAAAATCCCTGAATTGCTTATTAATCTACTCTTGTTTGTGTACCATGTTCCCTTGTGTGCTCTCGATCCCTATTATGAGGCTATCTCCCTGGTCCTTCCTGATTCTCCAAACTATGACTTTCTTTCCATGCTCTTGGAATTTATATCTGGAATGGAAGACTTGCATCTCCACTTTGTACATATAAATATTCACTATATTCTGCCTCATTACTTTCTGTAAGGGCTTGTAGTAGACCTCCTTACTTTAAGCAATCCCATACAAACATATGAACATACAAAAAGAGTCAGCTGAAAATGGCAGTGCAGTCTATCTTGTCATTTTGAAGATACCCCAGTATCTACTGAGGGATCTACCCCCTCTGACCACTATCCAGTCATCCAGTCTCTCTGACAGCTCCCTTCTCTCCCCACATCCCCCTTCTCTGCAACTTTCCCTTTTACTCTCTCCCAGTCTCTCCTAAAGCTGTCCAAAATCTTCAGGGAGACTACTTCCTCTGGCATCTCATTCCATTTTGCTACCTCCCTCTCATTGAAAAAAGTTTCTTTTCATTTCCCTCTTGAATTGTCCCCCCATCCCAGTTGCTTGAGGTAGGACACTGTAATGGTTCTGTTCACACTAAATTTGAAAGAACCACCAGAGATCACTTTGTTGAAACACTTAAAATATTTAAAGGTTTTGATCATGTAACTGTCGCTCTTCTATACCCCAGTGAGTACGTGTTGAAATCTTTGAGGCTGTTCTTATATGACCTACATTGTTAACCCTGGATCATCTTGGTCACCCTTCTGTAAACTGTCTCCAGCAGGTTAATGTCCTTCTTTAGGTAAGGACTTCAGTACTGCACACTGTACTCAAGGTGTATCCGAACCAATGACCTGTACGGTGGCAGAATGACCTCTGCTTTCCTGCTGGTTATACTTCTGGCTATTACCCCAGCATCTGATTTTCTTTGGCTGCAAATGTCCTGCAGTGTACTGAGTGGGACAGTTCACTCATATTGATCACACCCAGGTCCTTCTCCTCATTTGACTTTGTACGTTGCACACCTCCCAGCCAGTATTTGACTTTTGGTCCTTCTCCACAAAGTGCATTACTTTACACTTTTTGGCATTGAATCCCAGTTGCCAAATACCTGACCACCTTTCCAGTTTGGCCAGGTCTTCTCTAATGTCTTGTCTCCCATCTGATGTGTCCACTGTCCCACATAACTTTGTGCTGCCTGCAAACAGGAATATCTTGCCATTAATCCCATCTGCAATGTCACTGATGATGTTAAAAAACACAGGCCCAATCATCAAGCCCTGTGGGACCCTACTAGTGACTAGTTTATCTTCCAAGAATTCCCCCTGACTAATATCTTATGCCTCCTATCCTGCAGCCAGTTTTTAACCCATGTAGCCAGTTTTGTCCCTACCCACATGTCCTCCAGCTAACTAATTAATCTCCGGTGGAGAACAAAGTCAAAGGTCTTGCTAAAATCTAGATACAGTATGCCCACTGCTTGGTTCTTGTGCACTGCCCTGGCTGCCAAGTCAAAGGAATCAGTCAGGTTAGTCTGATAGGACTGTCCTGAAATGAACCCATGCTGCCTATCATCATGGAGCCCATTTTCATCCAGAAAGCTTACCACTCTTTTTTTCAGTATAGTTTCCATGAGCTTCCCCACTATCAAGGTCAGATTGACCATTCAATAGCTACCAGGATCATCCCTTTGCCCTCTCTTGTGTAGCAACATTACATGTGCTATCTTCCAGTCCAGGGGTACAACCCCCATCTCCAGGGAGTGTTAAACAGGTCTGATAGGGGACCCACCAGCACATCCGGTAAGTCCCTCAGTACATTCAGTTAAATGCTATCTGGTCCTAGGGACTTGTCCACCTTAAAGGCCTTCAAGCCTTTCTTTACCATATCAGCTTCAATCACTCAATCTATGACTCCTCCCCACTTCTTCCCTTGGGGTATTAGGCCAGCCTTCTCCTTAGTGAAGACTGAACAGAAGTACTTGTAATGTACTTCTGCTTTTCTCATATTATTCTCCACTTATCTGTCCTCCATTGTCAACCTGACTCATGCTTGATATCCCACTTCTCCCTGATGTACTGGAGAAATACTTTATCCCCCATCGTCACCCCCTCTGCCAGCTGCAGCTGTTTCTTGGTCTTGACCTATTGTACTGTTCTGCCTGGCTTGCTTACTTTATTACAGTATTCTTCCCTGTCCTCATCCTTCTGGATGCATTTATACTGTATTCTCTGTGAGATCCCACTACCAACTCCTTTGTACAATGGAGCCAGCCACAGTGTAATGCATTAACTTCCAGTAAGTGACGTTGCAAATTAATGCATAGCAAAATGACTCAATTGTCTTTTAATTACACTGTTCCCTACAGTATACTGCAGCATTTTGTGATGCACTGCAACTGCAGCATTAGCGTGTTGCATCCTGACTGGCACTGCTGTAAGCTGATCTCAGATAGGGAACAGCTGCAACCCCTTGACAATGCCTTTTGTCACAACACAACATGCACATATCTGAATAAAAGGGTGCAGCAGTACAAAATAGCTGGTGAAAGCCTGTAGTCACAAAAAGAGTACAGTGCACTCCAAAGTAGTGAAACTTCAGAAAGTGCTTTATTCTTGCACTAACAAGCAAGTGCTCCAACAGATGTGTTCCTTGACAGTGACCCTGATGAAGATGCAGTGAGCAAACCAAAACACCAGCGAACACTCCTGCTGGAGCTGCGACTTGTTTGTGCAAGAATAAAACACTTTTTGAATTTTCATAACTTTAGAGTGTGCAGTGCTTTATTTTGTAACCAGAGACGCTTAACAAAGTCAGCTTGCTAAGTACGTACTCTCATCTTTAACTTACCTCACCTTCCGTGCAGACCCCATTAGATACCACTTAGTCAGATGCTACACTCCTGCTTTGTGGCACTCATGTTTTGAGGTTGCTCATGATTCATTGTCGCTTGGAACTCTAGAAATTTATATGGAACTGCAGCCAAGTGATTGGCCAGCTACAGTCACATAACCAGCACTCTATAACAATGGTGCTGAGTTTGACAGCTAAACCACACTCCCTCCACCTCTCACAATGCTTTTCTCCCTCCTACCCAATCCTATGTCCTAGTAGTAGCACTTAACTGAACACGAAATGGTCCTTCATAATTAAAGTTCCTGCTGAAAAATGCTGCAGCTCAGTGTCTGCTCCAACTAAACAGCTATAAATGGGGAAAAAAGTACAGATTTTTAATTCACAGACTGCAGCATCAAGATTGGCTGACTGCAGTCACATGACCAACAACCTCAACAACAATGGTGCTGAGTAGAGATGCAGCAAATTTAAATTTTGCTGGTGAAATGAACGCAAAGTGGGCACTTTCCTTTGTCACTCAGCTACGCGAAACTTTCCAATACAAGAGGCTCTCTTCTCCTTGTAATTATTACTTTGCATTGTCATTCCGCCTTAACGTGAAGTAAGGTGAAGTGACAACAATATTGGCAGTCCCTCACACACACAGTCACCAGAATACATCCCCAAAATGCTACTGCCTTGTGTCCAGAAAACTCCCCAGTGCTGATGAAGTGAAATGAGAGCACAACAAGAAATGTAAAGTCTCCCAGAATAACGGCACACTCAGTCATGCACGCAGTGGTCACACACAGTCACCAGAATTAATGTGCACCCCAAAATGCTACTGTCTTGTGTCCAGAAAATTCCCCAGTGCTGACAAAGTGAAATGAGAGTGTAACATGAAATGCAAAGTCTCCCAGAATTAATGACGCACTCAGTCATGCACGCAGTGGTCACACACAGTCACCAGAATTAATGTGCATCCCCAAAATGCTACCATCTTGTGTCCAGAAAATTCCCCAGTGCTGATGAAGTGAAATGAGAGTGTAACAAGAAATGCAAAGTCTCCCACAATTAATGACGCACTCAGTCATGCACGCAGTGGTCACACACAGTCACCAGAATTATTTTTCATCCACAAAATGCTACTGTCTTGTGTCCAGAAAATTCCCAAGTGCTGAGGAAGTAAAATTAGAGCGTAACAAGAAATGCAGTCTCCCAGAATGAATGGTGTACTCCAAATGCACAGACAGATTAAGCCTGTGCTGCACACTCAAGAGATGCAGATGCAAAGGCACAACCATACTTAACCAGTGCTCACATGTCACAAACCCACATCTGGAAAGAATACCTTTTTCCGGTTGGGGGGGAATGCATGGCAATAACAGTCCGCTATCAGTAAAGATACCACAAAACAGTATACAAAATTCATGCAGGTGCAGTGGATAGCAGGTTCACACTGCTACAATTACTATGTGGCACAATAAACGGTGTCTGATTTAATGGCACGCATGCACACACACTCACATACACACTACAAGTAATGCGTAGCGAATTGAAAACCTTTGGTAATATAACCAAATGTTTTAAACAAATGAACTTATACACTCCTGCATCACAACAATCCATGAAAAATTGTCAGGAATTACTGAAAATATTACAGTGTGTACATTAACAGCTATACAAGAAAAATATAACCAAAACAGAAAGACTGCCTCTTTCTCCCAGTTAATCTACCTACACCACAGATATGCCCTTCCCCCAAAGCACACGTCACAGTGTACAGACTGACTGTTCTAAATTAACATTCAAAATCCACACACAAACAATAAACACTTGATGATATGAGCGCAGGAGGGTTTCCTACAATCGATGTACTAAATTTTGAGAAAAAAAATGGCTCAAAAAGGATTTCTTAACAGCTTTTAGAGGATTTGAATCACAGAGCTCTGAGAAGAAACTGTCTACATCTTCCACTACACACACTACACAGAACTGAGGCTGCACAGAACAATATGGAGCCCATGTGACCTGTAAGCCCATGAAGCACTGCAAAATATGCCTTGGAGCTCAATAACAAGGTAAAGAGATGTGAAGTACATTGATTTCAATGTACTTTCCTTAAAATTGGTGGGGAAGTGGTTTGGAAAGGCAGAATAATGCAGAGTACTTGGTTTCAATGAACTTCGTGTTTCCTATCATGACATGAAGTACTTCACCTCGCATTGCAGAATATTTCGCGGATTCCGCGTTACTCAGCAAATCACTCCGTGGAGCGAATTTCGGCCACTTAGCCCCCACTAGTGCTGAGTTCAGCTCTCTTTTTTTCACAGACTGCAGCCGCACAATTGGCCAGCTTCAATCATGTGACCAGCACCCCCCACAACAATGCCACCAAACTTAGTAGCCAAACTACACTCCACCCCACCTCCCACAATGCTTTCCTCCCTCTGCCCCCTCCCATTTCACAGAGTAGTTTTATCTCAATAGCAGCTCTTAAATGAACATGAAATGGTTCCTCAGAATTCAAATCACTGCCAACAAACTCTGCTGCTTGGCTGCTGCTCCAACTGAGCTCCTCTGTATGAGAAAAAAGCAGACTTCTCTTTTGTTTCATATACTGCAGCAATGTGATTGGCTGGCTTGGGTCACATGACCAGCAACTCCCACAACAATGGTGCTGAGTTTGGTAGACAAATTACATTCCACCCCACTTTACACAATGTTTTTCTCCCTCCTCTCCTTTCTGTTTCACAAAGCAGCCATATCCCACTAGCAGCACTTAACTGAACACAAAATGATCCCTCAGAATTGGCGTTCCTGCTTATAAACACTGCAGCTTGGCAGCTGCTCCAACTGAGCTCCTCTAAATGAAAAAAAAAACACACATATTACTGTTTAATTTCACAGACTGCAGCTATGTGATTAGTCAGCTGCAGTTATATGACCAGCACCCCTAACAACAATGGCACCTAGTTTGCCAGTGACACTGCACTCCACCCCACCTCTCATAATGCTTTCCTTCCCTCCTTCCTCCAATTTCACAGAGCAGCCATATCCCAGTAACCACACTTAACTGAATGTGAAATGATCCATCAGGATCAGCATTCCTGTTGCCGAATGCTACATCTCGTGGCTGTTCCAAAAGAGTTCCTCTCATTGGAAAAAAAAGCACAGATTTCTCTTATTTCATGGACTACAGTTGTATAATTGGCCATCTACAGTCATGTGTTCAGCATGCCCTACAACAATGGTGAGAATTTTGGCAGCCAAACTGCACTCCACCCCGCCTCCCACAATGCTCCCCTCCTTCTTCCTCCCCCTCCTGTTTTACAGAGCAGCCATATTCCAGCAGCAGCATTTCATTGAACATGACATTTTTTATTTATTGAAGTGTTTGATGACACCTGTGAGTGGATGCTCTTTGAGAGGTTCCACATCAGATACAGTAACACAAGAAGACACAATATACTTACAGTAAATTATACATACAGAGTACAAAAAATTCAACAATACATGGGCTTTAGTGACAAGCAGTTTACAAACTGTGCTAAGGCATTGTACATGGTATGCTAGCATCCTGCAGAAGAGAGAGAGAGAGAGGCAGAGGCAGACAGTTAGGGTGAGGTAGGGAGGGGAAGTGGGAGCTGTGATATGGAGGGCAGAGGGAAAAAAGTGCCAAGGGGTAGGGGGTGGAAATGGTACCTCAGAATCAGCACTGTTGCCAAAGAAATTAGCTCAGTGGCAGGTGCAACTCAGCTCTTCTGAAGTTGATGTTTTTTTCTGTAGCTCACTTATTTCCTTCATTAGCTTGCCTATTTAGGAATTATAGGTTTTATATTTCTTGGCCATGTATGAGACAATACAATCTCTGAGGCAGGTTTTCATTGACTTCCATCTTGCCTACTCGGATATTACTGAGCTCCTTTTGGTAGCTAGAAATGTCTTGATCTGAATGGAGAGTTGGGTGAGAACCCCATTCTCAGGTTGTCCATGTTTTAATGGGCAAAGCTGTCTATGGATATCCATGATCCTCCTTCCACTGTCACTAGTTTTTGATCATGACAACTCTATTCATGGTCTGTCCATGATTCATGGACAAGATTGTCCATGGTTGATGTCCAAATGCTTGGAAGATACACTCAATCAAGGAGAGAACTGAAGCCAAGTCAATATTTTAAAACAAAAAAGTTTCTGTTTAAAAAAAAAAGGAAATATATTATTACAGGTAGAAGCCATGACTGAGCTCTAAATATGATTTTAACCCTTGCTGTGCTGCAGGCTGATATATCAGTCCAGAATCCCTATGCATTCTAATTCTGTGAGCAGCCTAATGGTTAAGTCCCATGGTAAAAACTAATTGTTTTCATGATTTCATTTTTAGTTATGATACTGCATTGGTCAAATGTATTCTTTTTAACCTGTTTAAGATGATATTATGGATGGTATCCTGATCAAAATATAAACATTGCTTTTATCACTTTAGTAGTTCCATAATTAAAATACCTCACAGTATATATTCTACTGTAAAACAGATTAGCATCATTTAGAGATGGATCTGACTACCTTGCTCATTCTATCATTGGAAACAGGGAAGGTACTCAAGGACTGGAGGAGGGCCAATGTAGTCACTCTATACAAAAGTGGAAACAAGGAGGAAGTAGGACACTATAGACCAGTTAGTCTGACCACAGGTGTAGGAAAGGTTATGGAAACTCTGCTAAAGGAAAGAATAAAGGAACACCTGGTTGTCAAGCAACTACAACAACCAAGACAACATGGTATTATGGGTGGAAAGTCATGCCAGACAAACCTCATTGAGTTCTTCGACTGGGTAACCAGAGAGGTTGATCGGTGTGTGTGTGTGCAGTGGATGTGACCTATCTGGATTTCAGAAAGGCCTTTGATACTGTGCCACATAAAAGGCTGTTAAGCAAGCTAGAGAACATGGGGGTGGGAAAGAGGGTAGTGAAGTGCATGGGGAATCGGCTGGATAATAGGATGCAGAAGATGGTGGTAAATGGCATCCACACTGCGGAGAGTAAAGTGACCAGTGGGGTGCCACAGGGTTCAGTTTTGGGTCTGATCCTCTTTAATGTCTTCATTCTTGACATTGCAGAGGATCTAGTAGGAAAAATATGATGTGATCATCTTTGATGACCTCAAGGTCAGCAGGCAATGTGACAAGGCTAGCAGGATGATGGGATTCATAGGCAGAGGTATCACCAGCAGAAAAAGGGAGGTGATGATTTCACTATATAGATCTTTGGTGAAACCACACCTTGAGTTCTGTGTCCAGTTTTTTAGACCTCATCTATGAAAGGACATTAACAGACTAGAGGCGGTTCAGAGGTGGGCAACCAAAATGATGCAGGGACTACATCACATACCCTACAGGGATAGGCTAAGGGAATTAAATATGTATTCTCTGGAGGAGTGGAGGGAGAGGGGGGGGATATGACTGAGACATTTAAATACCTCACTAGGATAAAGTACAGTTGGGTAGGTAGGTAACGTTTATTTATATAGCACCCAATCCCAGAGGTTCTGGGGACTTTACAACAGTTTAAACACAGACAAAATAAACGATAGCAAAAGATAAGTAGCTCTAAAGAGTTATTCAGAGAGTTAAAATTAGTTAAATAAACAGTTTTAAGTAATTAATAAATACCAGTACAAACTTAAAAACACTGTGGTTGGTCCGGAAAGGCCTGTTTGAAAAGATACGTCTTTTGACCCCTCTTAAATGCCTCCACCAATGGGGCCTCCCATAAGGTGCTGGGTATCAAATTCTAGAGGGCCAGACAAGCCACCAAATGCTCAGTCACCACAGGTTTTCAGCCTGGCCCTCGGAACCACAAGGAGACCCCTGATGGAGGAGCAGAGGGAGTTGACCAGAGTGGCAGTGGTAAGGAGATTTGTCAGGTAGCCAGGGCCTGATCCATGCAGGGCCTTATAGGTGATCAAGCCCACCTTGAAGAGGATCCTCCACCTCACTGGCAGCCAGTGCAGCTCTAGTAGGACTGGAATCACATAAGATGACCCAGACAGGCCAGTCAGTAACCTGGCCGTTGTGTTCTGCATGAGCTGCAGTCAATAGAGGGTCCCTCCACAGACCCTGAAGCACATAGCATTACAGTAGTCCAGCCTAGAAGTAACAGAAGTGTTTACTAGTAATGGCAGGTCTTTGGGCAGTACTAGAAGTTTAATCTGGGTGATATTACTTAAAGCAGCAGTGCAACAAAAATGGGTTAACATTTTACCCCACCTTTTTTTCTTTCTAATTGATGCCAGCTGTCTTCCAGTTTATTTTGGTAGTGAAATTTTCAGTTTACATCATCATTTAAGAATTTTATGAATGTTTAAAGTAATTATTTCTCAAAAAATAAAGGTGGCCGCCTCATTTTTGCATTGAAACAATACTGATGACCTGAGGAGGATAAGAGTCTAGACAAAAATGCACATGTACAGTACACAGGGTAGGAAGCATCCAAAACACCCAAAGCAACAGTTCTGACATTTGTTTTTATAACCATAGTAGAAAATTAGCTTTTCCGAATAACTTTTTTCATTGCGCTGCTGCTTAAAGTGGTAAAAAACACTTTGGACAACAGACAATTCCTGAGCATTAAGTGTCAATCTGTTATCAAGAAACATGCCTAGATTTCTCACCCTCGGGAAACCACCACTAGAGTTGTTCCCAGGAACAATCCTGTTGCCACTCTGGAGGCACTCCCATTATACCCTCAACCAGGCTTTATCACCAGGACCTCTGTCTTCTCGGGATATAGCCTCAGCCTGTTGGAGACAATCCAGTCTTGAATTTCAGCAAGGCTGCTGTTTAGCACTTTCACAGTGTCATTAATTCTGGGAGCAAAAGACATGTACATTTGGGTATGATCTGCATAGCAGTGAAAACCCAGATTGTACCACCTAATGAGCTCACTCAAGGGTAGTATGATCACTGCAAACAGCATCAGTGACAGGATAGACCCTTGAGGAACTCCACATTGCAGGAGCATAGGGGAGGAAGAGAAATTCCCCATCACTATCCATTGCTTCCTGCCCAAGAGGTAGGACTTAAACCAGTTGATGGCAGTACTGGTGAGTCCACAATATTCTCTAAGGTGAGCCAGAAGCACAATGTGGTCTGTGGTGTCAAATGCTAAGGAAAGATCATGGAGAATGAGAATTGACCAGTCTGCTCTATCTCTTTCCCTGAAGAGGTAATTTTTGCACCCTGACTAACTCTGTTTAAGTGCTATGCCTAGCCCTGAAACCAGACTGTAATGGCTCATAGATGTCATGGGCCATGACATGCACCTTGAGCTGCAGTGCCAGTATTTTCTCAATAACCTTTATAAAAATGTGAGGTTGGAGATAGGTCGATAATTCACCAGGACAGCAGGGCCAAGTGATGGTTTCTTCAAGAGAGGCCTCACCAGTGCCTCCTTCATGGCATCAGGGAAACCCCCCTCTGAAAGTAAACACTGTATTATCCTAGCAAACACTGGAGCAACAGTCTCGGCACATCCCACTAGGAGATGGGTCATGGCCAGGTCTAGTTCACAAGAGGTGGGCTTGAGCTTCAAAATCATCCGAACAACCTCAGTTATCTCCACATGCCTAAACTCCTCCCAGACAATAGGAGTGTCCGTGCTCCTACCAGTCTGACCATCATGGGGCAAACTTTGTTACACTGGGGAGATCTCACATGGAATAGAGGACACCCTGTCAGAGAAGAACTGAGCAAACTCATCACACAATGCAATTGAAAATACTTTCTTTGGCTGCAGACAGACTAGATGAAGTAGTCTGTCCACAGACTGCAAAAGCGGAGCTGGTCTGTTCCTCCCTGAAGAAATCTCCTGGGACAGGAACTCTGCCTTTGTATGGTCAATTGTCCCTTGGTACTCATGACAATGAGCTCACAAGGCCATTTTGTCCTCCTCAGAATGGCTTCTCTGCCAGCAATGCTTCAACTTCTGACCCTTGATCTTCATCGTCTTGAGAGTCCTGTCAAACCATGGGGGGCCCAAGCAAGAAGATCTGGGTCATGTATGGACAGCTATAATGGCATTGAGCACCACGGAGATGGCCTTACTATAGGCAGCCACCACAGGAGAATACAATTTTTCAAAGAAAAAGATGCTCAAGGACAAGGGGGCACAAGATGAAACTGAAAGATGTGAGGTTCAGGGGGAATGTGAGGAAGTACTTCTTCACAGAGAGGATGGTGGACAAATGGAACAGTTTGCCAACAGAAGTTGTATAGGCAGAAATTATTACAGGTTTTAAAAAAGCTTGGGATAGGCATAGTGGGCTGGTGGTAGATGGAGGAGGAGACAGCCTATTACTAGCAGAATTTGAATCTCTTAGGGATGATAGGACAGACTCGTTGGGCTGAAGGTCCTTATCTGCTGACAAAATATATGTGTCTATGTCCACTTAAGCCTGTTACAGCAGTCAACATAAATTTAAGTGGTGTTAGTGCTGTGAACACCAAAGTTTGAAGATAAGATTGAAAAATATGACTTTCCTAATTTATTTTACTTCTACTTGTCCCTTTTTTTAAGTTTACACATTCTCCCATGTCGGCTAACTGTATTCCATTGAAAGTCTTGCTACGATTAATTTAATTCTTAATCTAAATAAGGCCAACCTTTAGTGTCAAGCATACATTTTTTCAAAATAAAGAAAAGTTTCTTAAAATATATCTTCAAGTTGTAAGTCTATTCTAAAAATCTATAGTTTATCAATAGACTATGTAAAATAACACATTATTTTGGTTCCATTTGGCTACACTATTGTTCTTTGTCAAAGTTGCTACAGAGTTCTTCTGTCATAATTTCCAAGTGTGGCCTTTCCCAATGTTTTTTGAAAGCTCTTGGCACACCAAGGTCAGCCATGATAACCATGGGACATCTATGTTTAACCATAGTTTGTCTAAGGTCATAACAGCATGGGATAGCAACTAAATGTGCATCATTTACTGTATGTGCATATCAGAATGCAGAATTTAATAATTTTGAGTAATGAACATAGTCACAATTCTAACACTGTTTTGCAACTTATGAACAAGAACTAAGGTTTTGCACAAAGAAATTAATTACTGATGCTAAACAATTTGATATGAAAAGCCACCACATCCTGACAGAGATTAGTTTTAGGTGGTATTCATACTGTAGTAATTGGGCCATTCTATCAGTTATTATTTATTTATATAAAAGTTGATTACCGGGAAAGGCGCACAAAGCCAAGGCTCGTTTTCAGGTGTGACCCAGGGCAGGGGACAAAGACATAGTATGCATTAATACAATAGGATAATCAAGGAAGGAATTTACAAAACATTTACAATATAAAGAAATACAAAATCACACATGCCCCCACAATGCAAAGCATCATGGGCTGCATATGCAAATCATCACCGAATATTATGCTGGTTCAACTTTAAGCAGACATGTATGATGCCAAAAAGGCCTTTCACACAGTTTGCAAAAGGTGCCAACAGAAGACCTAGACAGGTGTTTCGTCCTACCAGAACTCATCAGTATGCCTCATCTGTTTGACACCCCAGTGGAATGAACCAGCTACCATAAGATGGTCTATCTGGGTTATGTTGTGGTGAACCCAATTAAAACAAAAAACAATTTAAAAGACAAAGAACCTCTGGGTGCGAGTACTAAGGCAATGGTTACCTCAAAGGGCATTTGGCTGGGAAGCCAAGTTTCAAAGAAATACAAAATCACACATGCCCTCACAATGCAAAGCATCATGGGCTGCATATGCAAATCACCACAGTATATTATGCTGGTTCAACTTTAAGCAGACATATATGGTGCCAAAAAGGCCTCTCACACAGTTCACAAAGGGTGCCAATGGAAGACATAGACTCGTGTTTCATCCTAACAGGACTCATCAGTATGCTTCATCTGTTTGACACCCCAGTGGAATGAACCAGCTACCATAAGATGGTCTATCTGGGTATGTAGTGGTGAACCCAATTAAAACAAAAAGCAATTTAAAAGACAAAGAACCTGTGTGCGCGAGCTTCCCAGCCAATTGCCCTTTGGGGTAACCATTGTCTCAGTGCTCGCGCACAGAGGTTCTTTGTCATTTACAATATACTTGCATTTACAAAACATTGGTATTGTGCAAGCATTGCAGGTACATAGTGTAGTAAAGCAGCAGTAAAGAAATAGATGTGAATGAGAGAAAATGGCACAGTGGGTTTTATATATGGTGAAGGTAATACTGCAATACTTAATATGTACAATGAGAAGTGAACATACGTATCTACATAGAGAATTGCATGAGGTAAGCCAAGCAACAGTGAGTATGGGCGAGAGGATAGGAGACATTTAGATTGGGGGAAGGGGAGAAAAGATAAGGGGATAGGGTGAGAAGTCTGAATTACTTCCTGAGGGATGCTGCAGTTGACAGACTGTGTACTGAGAAAGGTAGGTTGTTCCAGAGGGCTTGGAGCCGACAGGCAAAGGCTAGTTTCCCAGAGAGTGAGTGAAGCTGGGGTAGGGCAAAGGGACGGTGATCATTAGTGTGCAGTGAGTAACTGGAATTGGGGGCAGGAGATATCAGCAAAGAGAGGTAGGAGCAAAGGGTGTTGCACCAGTATTTGGTGATGAAGGAGGCGCAGTGCACAAGGCGAAGGTTTGCAAGCGGCAGGAGAGATACTGTTTTGTAGACAAGGCAGTGGTGTTTGTGGTAGGGGAGGTTAGTGGCAAAGCAGCAGAGGGCATGAAACAGAGGACCTAGCTTGGCGATGTCTAATTTAGGAGCAGAGTTGTATACTACATCAGCACAGTTGAAGGATGGGAGGATGAGTTTAGAGATTATTTCCAACCGCTAGGGATCAAGAGACTGTTCTTGTGCTTATGCATTAAGCCCAGTTTAGGACAGAGTTTTTTATGTATTACATCAAGGTGGAGGCAGAAATCCAGTCTGTGGTCCAGCCAAACACCCAGATATTTACAAGAGTTTATGGCCTTGATTTCCGTGCCATCTAGGGCATAGAAAGGGGGGGGCGATGACAGTTTGACCAGTTTCTGGGCAGTGCCAAATGACATTGTGACTGTTTTCTTTGTATTACACTTGAGGGATCTGACATCGAACCAGTGCAGCATTTTCATGAAGTCAGCTTGGAGGATGGGCTCAATTTGCACGAGAGAGGGACCTGATGTGAAGATTACCATGTTATCAGCATACATTTGAACATGTGATACAGAGCTAATAGATGGTAGGTTTTTTATGAATAGGGAGGAGAGTATGGGTCTAAGGATCGACCCCTGTGGTATACCGGCTTGGATGGTGAGGGGGGATTTGGCGTTGTCCAGCTGCACATACTGGTATCTGTTGGACAGATAGGCCTTGAACCACTAAGTGACTGATTGTGAGAGACTGATGGAGGATAGATCATTCAGGAGGATTCTGTGGGCAACCAAATCAAAGGCCTTAGCTAGGTCGGCAAACATGGCCAGGGTCAGATGGCCTTTGTCCATGGCGGTGTTGATATAATTAGTTAAGGGATGATAAAGTAGAGTGGAGAATCCAAAAGCATGATTGATAGGGGTTCAGTATGTAATTTTTGGTCAGAAAGGAATTCAATCTTTTAGAGATAAGAGATTCAAGGATGTTTGAAAGAGAACGGAGATGGGAGATGGACCTAAAGTTGACTGGAATGGAAGAGTCACCTCCATTATGAAGAGGGATCATTTTGGCTAGTTTCCAGGCCTTGGGTATGGTGCTGGTAGAGAGAGAGAGAAGTTGAAAAGATAGGTGATGGGTGATGCGTGAGACTATGGCAGGTGCAGAGATTTTCAGGAGGTTATGACTGAGTCAGTTGGGACTCTGCTTAGAGGAGTTTAGGTATTTGAGCGCATGCAGTACTTCTGTAGGGGTGATGGGGGGAAGGTGGGAGTGGACCCAGGAGGGGACAACTAGTGTTGGTTTGATCGGGGGTGGGAGACAGGGAAAGGGGATTGTCTGGGTGAGAGAGCGCAAGTAGTGAAGAAGTGGTTTATGGAAGATGCATCAGATACTTGATCGTCTCGATGAGTACTTTGGGTGGGAGTGGAGTGAGAAGAGGTACCTAGTGGGGAATGGAGATTCTTCCAGAATGCCGATAGTGAAGGGCAGCAGTCCTCTAGCTGTGATTTAAAGAAACTAGCTTTGGCGGTATGCACAGCCTTGGTGCATGCATTCCTTAGTGATCTGTAATTTTGGAGGTCAGAGGCATTGGAGGAGACTTAGTAAATTTTCCAGGCATGTTCTCTGGATTTAAGGAATCTCACCAGATTAGGAGAAATCCAGGGAAGGTGCCTGTGCCGAAGCCACAGCCTTTTGCATGGGGCATGGTAGTTCCACACATTCGGGAAGCTAGAACTGAAGGCTGCCAGGCAGATTCTCTATCAGATGCATTAAAGACTCCAGACCAATTGACCTGGAAGAGGTTGGCCAGGAGAGCCTGCTGGTTCAGTGACCTTAGGGATCTGAACCACATGTACTTGGGTTGGGCTGGAGGAGGGTGGGTCTTCCTATGGCAGTGAGTGATGCAGTGGTCACTGAAGGCATCAGTTAGGGTACTGGCTGAGGAGAATTTTTGGGGGTGAGAAGGTAGGATCCAATCCAGGAATGGGTGGTTGGAGGAATGGGGATGGAGCCTGGAAAGATCCTAGATAAGTTGAGTGAGGTTTAGGGCATCATTCTCCTGGGTAAATGCTCTGGCTTGTGGGGCAAGCCAGTTGAGGTTGAAGTTGCCCATGACTAGGGGTTCTCCAGATGCAGTGGAGGAGATTAGGGTGACTAGGCTGGAGACAATTGATGCAGGGTTAGCTTTTGGGGAAAAACAGCATACTCCAGTACAGGGTAGGCTGTGATGTCGGTGCCTGAAGTAAGACACCATCTGAAATGGTGATGTGTTGCGGGCAAAAGCCCGAATGGCGATAGAGGGGGTAGGGTGACCGGATGTAGTGAGGTGGACAAATGCAGTGATAGGATGTCACTATATGTACATGCATGTGGAGGTGAGCCAGGTGATCGTGGACTGGGGGACGGGAGGTAGGGGTGGCACTGGGGTGGCTGCTGAGGTGCACTGTGTTGTCAGGGGTTGGCTTCGGTTGTGGTGCGGAGGTGTGGGTTCATGTCTGGTCAGGCACTAGTGCAATTATTTTGTGCCCGGCCGAAATTTTTTTTTTGCTTTAGCCCCTCCCCCGTATACGCCCTGGAGTTGAGAATCTTTAGTAGGGTGCGGGGCACAGCCTCTCACAGAAAGCAAAACGAGGTCCCAGCACCATTCTTCTGAGTGCTGAGGATGTCAAAGTGGTGAAAATGTTTTCACCGCCTCTGACATCGTGATAACGAGGCTCACCATTTGACAGTTGCTTTTATCACATAGAACCCAAGTAAAGAGGGGGTGGATAACGGGGGCACCAGCTTGCTGAGTTTTGAATAAGAAAAGACTCCATAGGAAAGAGGAAAAGTATTGGAAATGCAAAAATAAATAAAAAACACTTAAAAAGTATGTGTGGATAATATGTATCCATTGCAGAATGCTGAGCTTGTTGGAAAAAATTGAATTACCTGAGATTTTTTTTTTAACAACTATGGATGACCCGAGTCAACTTGAATATTTCTCAAACTATATTGATCATGGTTATTTGTGGTTGAGGACACATTAATTCACTCCAGGCAATTTGTTCCCAGACAATTCACTCTAGACAAGTTGGTCCTGTGACTATTCCCTGAAAATCTGCTTCCACCATATACCAAACTCGATTCAACAGCAGAAATGCTAGTTTTAAAAGCCTCAAGCATACTGGGTCATTTGGTGAGTCAAATTGTGCCCACCTGGAGGTAATATAATAATATATATTGTGGGAACAAATTGTTTGGGAATGAATTTGACAGGGACACTTATTGTTGTGGGAGTGATTTGTCTGGAGCGAATTGTCTGAGAGCAAATTGCCCAGAGTAAATTGACTTGTAGCCTCTGTGGTCAGTCCCTAGGCCATTTACCACCAGTGTTTTTCCATGGGTAACTATGGTTAAAAGCATGGGCAAAGCATGAACGACCACTACTGCTGACCATGCATAACTGTGGTGGGATAAGGTGATATCTGAAAACAAGAGCTACTTAGATTGTTACAGGCATAGCCCACTATATGGAGGAAGTGTATCTATCAGAAACATGAAGGGTGAATTATCTGCAATTGCTCCGCATAAATATTCATGCTTATCTATCTTGGTATAAGAGTCTGGTGAAGGTTCTGTGTACAGTATCTATTTGGAATGAGAAGCACGGGGCAGAGAAAAATTAAGAGTCACTGGGTAGAGAATATAAGAGATGCTAGGCATCTTGCAGTATAAATGTAGATAGTTCCACTTTGATACATTTTGCTTCATTAATTTGGGAGCCTGGCCTGATGGATTATTTGTCCAAGACAGGGTGTAAACTACAATTAAAGTTTCCCCCAAATAGTATCAGTGTTAGAAACTCTGCCGCCTGCAGAATTACTCAGTGAGAGATGGGACATGATATCTATACTGGGGCTTAAGACTCACCATGATGACTGGGTCTCTCTGCATTGTACCCTGCAGGGCTATAAATCTGCTAAACTCTCCTTTGATTATTTGTCCATTATTCAGGGCATCTTTTTATGTACTGTATCAAGATAGCCACTCCTCAAGCATGAAAAGTGAAAGAAGTGTAGAAACCCTATCCCACCTATCCCCTTTTAAGTTTCTCATGCTTCACAGCCATCAGACAGGTTTCTCATAGTAGCTCTATATCAGGCTGCTGCTGGCTTAGATAAGCAATTACTCTGTCTTTTTTAATTTGGCTGTTACACCATTAAATAATTTGGGAGATAACTGTAAATGGTTGACCCATGATTCAGGATTTGAGATTATCTAAAAATTTGCTTGAGTGGTAAATATAATGGTATCTTAGCCAAGGTCTTAGGCATAATATATGACTAAGTAAAAATGGGTTACTCACCTGTAACAGTAGTTCTATGAGTGGTATATGTTGTTCATCCACACTCTTTGACATGTCCCCTTCCTCTTTAAATCTCAATGGAAGTCTTCAAGCAGCCTCCTCCAACCCACTCGGGTGGCACATACCTTGGCTCCACCCCATGACACCAGATTTTAGCCCCCTGGAAGACAGGTTGTGTGCATCCATAGCCGGGGATGTCTGGTGGGTCCATGTGTATGAACAACATATACCACTCCTAGAACTACTGTTACAGGTGAGTAACCTGTTTTTCTAGGAGTGTGGATATGTTGTTCATCCACACTCTTTGGCAGACTCCTAGCAGTTCTCTGGGAGGAGGGAGGCAAGGTGCAAACCCCCTACTTAGGGAACAGAGATTGGAGAACTGAGGCCCCAAAACCAGCATCCTGGCGTGACTCAAAGTCGATGTGGTAGTGGGTGATGAAGGTGTTTTCTGACTTACGGCAGTAGCCCAGCAGATTTCCTGGCTGCAGATGTCCCTGGAAGCAGCCACTGATACAGCAGTATGGTGGGTAGAATGAGCTCTTACCCCTCTGGGAGGCTCCTTGCCTGCCAGCTCATAGCACAGACCTATGCATGATGTAATCCACCTTGCATTGGTTCCTTTTGCTGCAGGTCTGCCAGAAGTGGCTTCAGCATAGGTGACAAACAGCTGGAAAACTGCTCCCCAAATTTCTGTTGTCTTCTCCTTATATTATGAGAGAGCACATCTCATGAGTATGGAGCCTATACTCGGCCTTCGAGGTGTAATTAAGGTAGTACACTGGCAGAGTTAACACCTGGTTAAGGTGAAACTCTGACACCACCTTCAGAAGGAATTTCTGGTGTGGGCATAGGACAACCTTGTCCCTGTGAAAGACCAGATAAAGGGAGTCAACCGAAGCGCCTGGAGCTCCCTGTCCTTCTGGCAGATGTGATAGCCACCAGGAAGGCTGTCTTCCACAACAAGTGTGACAAGGCACACTTGTGCATTGGTTTGAATGGCTTGCCCATGAGTTTTGCCAGTACCAGCAGTAGATCCCACTGAGGTGGAGGTTCACGCAGCAAAGGGGATATGTGATCCAGGTCTTTGAAAATGCACCCGATCACTGTCTCCTGCACTACCTTTGGCTGACCGGCCTGTACCCGGTAAGCAGAGATGGCTGCCAGGTACACCCTAATGGTCGATGACTGAAGACCCCCTTGGAGAGAGACCAAAGGTAGTTAAGAATGTTAGCCAATGGACAGAAATTCAAAAAGGAAAAAAACGTGAAGCAACCTCGGTAACTGGTGCACCTAAATGAGCAGCCAGCTCAATATGTTAATTAAAGTCAGACAGAAAGCAGTGCACTCCACACCAAAAGAAAGCTCAGAGTATCCAAAAATGTAATCCAAAATAGAAATTTATTCCAGCTCTTGAGCTCACATCAAACACAGCATATGCCTGCTACCACCCAGCACTTCGACTCCTTGCGAGTCTTCCTCTGAGGAGTGCGCTCCTTTCTGTCTGACTTTTTTTTAGCCCCTGGACAGGACAGAGGGTCCAGGCCCTTGCCCTGACTCCAAATGGAAAACCTTTTCCATTTGAAGGCATAAGATTTCCTGGTCAATTCCTTTCTGGATGCATTCACCATGGTGTAGACATCTTCGGAATTACCCAAAGCCTGGAACTCTAGCCGCTCAGGTACAAGTCTGTGAGGTGAAGGGACTGAAGATCCAGATGGAATACCTTGCCCTGATTGAGTGATATCAGGTCCGGGCATGTGCAAAGCTGCTCTGGGGGCCTGCAGCTGAGGCTGAAGAGATCTGGGTACCAGAACTGGTGTGGCCAGTCTGGGTCTACCAGGATCACCTTCACCTTATCCCTCCTCACCTTGAGGAGCACCTTGTGGATCAAGGTAAATGGAGGGAAGGCATAGAGGAGGCCTGGTGTCCACGGCCTTGAGAAGGCATCCCCCTGCAGCGAGCCCTGCTGAGGGGCCAGGTATGAAACAGCCTCAGCTTGCTGTTTTCCCTGGAGGCAAACAGATCCACCATCAGTTTGCCTCAACAGGAGAACAGGCTGTAAGCTACCTCTGGATGGAAAGACCACTCATGGGATGTCTGGCCTAAGCGGCTGAGAGCATCCACCAGGTGATTTGAGGCTCCTGCCACATGGATGGCTAGGAGATCTGACTCCAACCATCTCATGAGGGCCCAGATGCAGAGCGCCTCCTTGCGCAGCAAACGGGAGTGCTTGCTGCCCAGTTTGTTGAGGTAGTACATGGTTGTGGTATTGTCCATCCGGACTTGAACCACTTGACCCTGGAGCTGATGAGTGAAAGCTGACAGTGCCAGCTCTGACTGCTCTAAGCTCCAACAGGTTGATGCGGTATCAGGACTCCTCTGGGGTCCAAAGCCTATGGGCCCTTTTGACCCCCATGTGGGCTCCCCAGCCCATGAGAGAGGCATCGGTTGTGAGGATGACCATCGGCTCATGACAGACAAATGGGATTCCTTCCTGCAACCAGTCTGGGCCTGTCCACCATTGGAGAGCATCCCACATCTTCTGGGTTACAGTGACCAGCTGGTCGAAATGACCATGGCACTGAGTCCACTGGGTGGCTAGGTCCCATTGGAGGGGGAGCATGTGCAACCGGGCCCAATGGACCACTGAGGTGCATGCCACCATGTAACCCAGAAGGCAGAGAAAGTCCCACGCAGGGCACAATTGCCCAACCAGAAATGATTGGACAAAGGAGGAAAGAACCTCATCCCTGTCTGCCAGGATCCAAGCTCTGGCTTGACAAGAGTCGAGCTCTGCCCCGATGAAGCCCATCACCTGAGACTGCATGAGTTCTGACTTGGCCTCATTGATCATGAGGCCAAGTTGGAATCAGGTCTGGAGAGCCAGGTCCCTGGACCTCTTCACCTCCTGTTTGGTGGATCCAGCAAGGAGCCAATCATTGAGGTAAGGATAAATCCTGACCCCCTGATGCCTGAGATGGGCCCCCACCACTGCAATGCAGTTGGGGAAGACATGGGTGGCCAATGACAGGCTGAACAGTATGGCTCAGAACTCATACAGGATCCCTTTGATCCTGAAGTGGAGGAACTGCTGATGGGATGGACGGATTGGGAAGTGAAAGAACGCATCCTGTAGATCCAGTGAACAGAACCACATCTTTCACTCCAAGGATGGTATGATCTGGGACAGAGTGACCATCTGAAAGGTGCGTGACCTGAGATATTGATTCAGGTCATGCAGATCTAGAATGGCGCACCAGCCCTCCATCTGCTTGGGCACCAGGAAGTACCTGGAGACAAAGCCTGGGTCTGCTGGAGGATCTACCACTGGAGCTACTGCCTCCTTTAGGAGGAGCTAAGTGATGTCTTCTTAGAGAGCCATCTGGGTCTGGGTGGATACTCTTTCCTCCCATGGGGTACCTACACAGCTTGGAGGGTACTGCTCAAATTTCTGAGGCAGTCCCTGACTGACCACTTCAATAACCCACCTGTCCAAAGTGATAACGAACCAGGCAGAAAGGAAGTGGCAGAGCCGGCCCCCCATGGGAGGACCCAAAGCTGAGGTTCTTTGTTTTTATCATTTAACACTTTTTCCACCTGCAGCCACAGTCCTGCTCTACATCCAGCCACTGCTCCTCCATTACACTGCCGACCTCGAAGATCCACACACCCAGCTGGCAGATTCAGCTACACCTGCGAAAGGGGCCCCACTTTAGCCCCCTCGCCTGTCGAGGAAACCATTACTGGCACATGCCTTTCTGGCATCGTCAGCCAGTAAAACTGTGGCCATCAAGCTACTGCAGACCTCTGCTGCCTTTTTCCCACTTATCTTCTCCAATGGAAGCACAGACATGAAAGGACAACAGTGCACTAGCATGCAGATGTCTGCCATGCTTCCTCCCCAACTGGCACCTGCACAGCTGCAGTACCTCCGGGTGTCCCCAGGGACCAGCAGAATGTGGTATGCATCCATCCCACTTCTTCCCAGGACTAGGAGAGCTGTTGTCAGATGCTCAATCCTGGTCCTCCCCTACTGACCCCTGACAACCCAGGCTCAATCCTGAACCTGGGTCACTGGCACAGAGCAAGATGTGGCGTCCAATGCCTCAACCGTCAGTGCTACCAGGCCACCAACCCAGAGCTGAAGTGATGAGAGAGGGGGTTGACAACCCCTGTCCCATCACTGAACAGGCTTGGAGGAGGAGGCTCCAGGACCTGAACCTCGGCTTCCTTTATGGGCCTGTTGGGGCCCAGGCTTGGGCTGGGGGGGTACCAAGCTTGAATCTGCTGCTGTTGCTGGTGCTGCTGTCCACCTTGGAAGGAGGACTGCTGAGCCACAGAGGAAGAATGCCGAAAGGGCTTCTTCTTCTTCTGTTGGTTCTTGCCTGAAGAACCCCTGGCAGAAGTAGCATCCAAGGTGGCATTGGACAGCTCAATGCACTGAAGGTGACCGGTCGCTCCTGGGCCGAACAAATTAGTCCCTAGGAAGGGCACATCAGCTAATTTGTGCTGGTTATCTGCTGGGAAGGAGGAGAGCCTCAGCCAAGCCCTGCGATGAGAAGCAACTGCAGCAGCCATCAAGCGGGCACAAGAATCCCCAAAGTCCAGGGCTGTCTGAAGCTGCTGTTTGGCAACAGTTCATCCCTGGTCCCAGACCTGCTTGACTGTGGTCTGCACGTCCACTGGGAGATGTGGGAGGACTTCATCCAGCTACCCAAGAATGGCGTGAGAGAAGTGTTCCATGATGATGGATGAACTTGCCTGATGAAGGCCCAAGGAGGAAACCTCATAGACCTTCCTGGCTGAGTGGTCCAGAAGCTTGGACTCTTTATCAGGAGATTGGTCAGTGCCAGCAGAATTGCCAGTATGTCTGAACACAGAGGCAGTCACCAGGATCACAGCTGAAGGGTGCTCTGTGAACCCCACGAGGGACCCCATGGGCACTGGAGAGACTGTTTGGGGCTAAACTGGTGGTTTTGCCAGCTCCACGGCCTGAGGGGCCAATTTAATTGGCATTGAAGGAGTCAGCTTTGGCCTCGAAGGCAAAAGCCAGGTAATGGCTGGTGTAGAAGTTGGGGTCGGCTTGTGCCCTTTCAGAATTAGCTATTGCCACATGAGGTCCTCTTAGCACCGACGGAGTTTCCGCAGAAGCCTCTCCTCATCTGAGGAGGATAAGGACGACCGATGGTGTCACCTCTTTTTAGAGTGTTTATGGCTCTTCCTTGGCTTGTTGGTCAAGGGGGTCTGAGATCTCAGTCGAGATTGGATGAGCCAACTCTGTTGCCCGGGAGACACTGGTGGGACTGGTGATTTCCTGGAATCAGGGACCACTTATTCGATGAGAGTCCCAGCAGGCTGGGTCTCATCATCTGGAAATACCAGATTCGGGGTCCAATCTAGGGTATCATTGGCCAGAGCTGGTGATATTGGATCGATCATGATTTCAACATTGTCAATTGATAATTCGGTTGACTGACTGGACGGCAGAGCCAAAAATCCAGTGGCTGAATACGCGACCTCAACTGAAGTCAAGACCGCATGTTCCTGGGATCAAGATCTCTCCCACTTGCAAGAACATCTCAGTCAAGATGAAGATGATCCTAGGTCCTTCCCCACTTATCAAGATCAAGAGGAGTGATAGCCTGCAGGTGCCTGTCCCTTGGTTGTGAGAAACTGGCACAACTCTCGGAAGGCGTCAAAGAAGGTAGAGCCCAGGTTGAGAGGATGAAGAAGCTCTGAGAGGTATCCACAGCACAAGCCGCTTCCTCCTCGAATGCTTGCATAAGTTCCAACAGCTTAGCAGATCCCGAAGCTGTGGAAACCACCCGTCGAGCCTCCTTGGATTTCACCGTAGGGTTCCTCTTCTCTGGCCTCCCCAGCTTCAGGCTTGTGAGACGGTCATTGAGGATGTTGGGATGAAAGGCAAGACACAGATTGCATTTTGAGGTGTCATAGTCTACACTGAGGCAATGGATGCATGTGGTGTGGAGATCAGTGCGCAACATTTTCTGGCTGCAAAAGCACCACAAAATCAGGGGGAAGACTTGTCTTCCACGATCAAAGCCTCAAATTTGCAATCGCTAATGCAAACAATGAAAATCTTCGGTATAACTGAAGGTTTGAAAGCCAGGGTATACAAAATGCATGAGCACGAGGAAGGCAACCTGAATCTTCCAGTGGAAAGGAAGATCTGTCGTCATGGGGCAGAGCTGAGGTATATACCACCTGGGTGGGTGGGAGGAGCCAGCTTGAAGACTTCCAGTGAGATTTAAAGAGGAAGGGGACATTCCAAAGAGCATGGATGAACAACATATCCATGATCCTAGAACATTTATTATTATACTGCCCACTTTTTTTTATTTAGTCTTTGGTAACCAGGTAAGGCCCACTAGGTACAAGTGCCTGTTCACAGGGGCAACCTGGGAGCACTAGGGAGGTTAAGTGACTGGCTCAGAGTCGCATAAAATGCAACTGGAGGTTATGGGAATCAAACCCAGGTCTGCCGATGTACCAAGCTCATTCACAGCTCATTATTCTAATCTCTAGGCTATATGCTCACTTGATATCTAATTTAAAAATAGCCGAGGTCCCCCTGTAATATTATTCCCCTTTGCTTGCTGGTCCCCCAGTTGGCTTAGGTTATACCATATGACAAACACTCAAAACATTTTCTGTCAAAAAATTGCACTCAATACGGATGACATCCTTCTATTCCTGAGCGATCCAGCCAGTTCACTCCCACATCTGCTGATGGTCCTGAAGCAATTTGTAATACTGGCAGGTTATGAAAATAATTTATCTAAATCAGAGGCCATGATCTTGAATGGATCTCCCCCCGGATGACTTTAAGGATCAATTCCCCATTGCAGGGGCTTCCAGGAATGGGTTTCAATATCTGGGCATAAATATCTCAGCTGATATCACGAGATTGTCCTCTGATAACTACCAAAAACTATTGCAAACAATCAAACAAGATGGGGCACGCTGGAGTGTTCTCTGCTTAACTTTGTATGGCAGGGTTAATTCAATACAAATTAATATACTCCCTTATTTTTTATTTCTATTCCAGACACTTCCTATATAAATCCCAAGGATGTACTGTATGGAACTTCATATTAGTTTGCTTACATTTATTTGGCAGGGTAAAAGGCCCAGAATTTCCAAATCTGTGCTTTGTCTCCACAGAGACAGAGGTGGCCCAGGGCTTCCTGATTTCCAAAAGTATTATCTGGCTGCTCAGGGACCCTGGTTCCACACGTGGCTCAAATGAAGGAGAGAAGTGGGGTGGTATGATGTAGAGCTCCAGCAATTAGTTTACCACCCCTATGGACATTGTCTACTGGCATGATCTCTTCCCAGATACTCCGCGCAGTTAGATATCCTCGGACTAGACACACTATCACTGAATTACTCAAGTTAAGAAAACTAACTGGTACACCCAACTCCACTGGACCCCGTGCTCTTATTAGATATCAGGAAGACGTTATCCCTGCCAAACTAGATATGGATTATCAATACTGGAAAGCCCAGGGCCTTACTGGCTTTACCCATTTTCTTCATGGTGACACTTGTATGTCTCTCTAGCAATTACAACAGAAATATATAATGTAGAAAGTAGATCATTTCCACTTCCTTTAAGTTAGACATTTCATATTGCATCAGCCACACCTTCACCAATTACAAACACCTCAGACTGGGCTAGAGGAGCTTTTATATTGGTAGGTTATTCTTAGAACAAAGTCCAAGAGGGTAGCATCTTTCAAAAAAAGAGGTGTGCAAGAACAAGGAGGCACAATTTGAAGATGGGGGGGGTGGCTCAGAGGTAATGTAAGGAAGTATTTTTTCACAGAGAGGGTTGTGGATGCATGGAATGGCCTTCCGGAGGAGGTTGTAGAGTCAAAAACAGTGATTGAATTCAAGCATGCAAGGGACAGCCATAAGGCCATTCTAGGGGGTGAGGGTAGAAAGAAGTAAGCTGCTGGTTAACTAAGATCTGCAGCTTATCCATTAAGTAGGAAAAGGGGCAGACTGGGTGGGTGAAGTGGTCCTTATCTGCCATCAAATTCTATGTTTCTATGTCCACTCTCCCAGTTATACAAACTATTATCAGATCAAGCCCCCTTCTTGGTGGGCTCTGTCTCTCTTAAATGAGAACAAGACTCTAACCTTACTATTCCCAAGGCCCAGTGGAATTGCAGACTCAGGCAGGAATGGGCAGTGACAGCCTCTCCCACTTAGTGAGAGTTTCATTGCAAAATCATAATGAGATATTTCCAAACCCTGATGATAACAAAGCATTTCCAAACTATCCACTGTGATCTATGTTCAAGGGTATGTGGGTTGGTTGGCTCCCACTGGCACATTTTTGGGGATTGTCCTCTTTTGGTACCATATTGGCAGCAGGTGCACGCTTACATGCAAACTCTTTTTGGCATCTCCTTCCCATTTACTTTTCCAAGTTTAGTACTAGATCTGGTGGGGACAGTGGAGGGGAATGGAACTAGAGTGAAACTTTACCATAGCCTGTGTGTGACTGCCTTGAAGCGCATTACACTGAGATCGCTCTCCCCGCAGGCTCCTACTTTCACTCAGTGGAAGAGTAATGTCTCAGAATTGGAGTCCATTGAGTGAATTATGGCCACTCTCAGACTGACTAAAGAGAAAGTTTTGGAGATTTGGTGTACCTGGCACCTTATGGAGTCTGTAGGTAGAGAGTCAGACCCACAGCAGTCACAGGATTAACTGAGTGTTAACATCATTGTATTAGCCTTACAAAGAAGGATTCCACACTTTTTTACTTAACTATAATTACTGGGTTCCATTTTGTCAATGGCAAAATCCGTTTATTAAAAACTGTAATACTTGAATAAGTATTACAGTATTCACGAAGTTTCTTCCCCTACGAATGGGCTCGAGACACTACACAAACACAGCTGAAGCTTAAAAGGGTCCGTTTTTCTTCACACACTACTGACCAGAAAAACTCACCTGCTTACTGGTGCTAGCTTCATACAAAACATTCTCTGGCACCCTCACATCACCTAAAGAAAAAAAAAAACGCTTAGCAGATTTCAAACTGTGGATGAAATAGAAAGAGAAAACTTTGTCAAACAAGAAGAAATATACAACATCATCCATAAAACACAAAGTGACCTCAAACTATTTGCAACCTACTTGTCTGAGGTAAGACAGCCACTGAGTTTTGAAACTTTGAAACTTACACAATTAGACAAAGTACTGGCAAATTTTCTATATGTTCTTAAAAAACAAGACGGCTCAGAATACGAGCCAGGCACTATATGAGGCATTGTGGCTAGCACTGAGAGACATTTGTCTGCACACAAATACCCAAATTCTATATTTAGACGCCCTGACAACATATTTGAGGACAAAAGAAAACTTTGGCAGTCAAACAAAAACAACTGAAAAAGGCTGGAAAAGGCAATCGCCCAAAGCCCAAGCGTTAACTGACATAGATGTAGAGCTGCTCTACAACTCAGAAACGTTAAATATGACCACACCAACAGGGTTCCTCAATTTACTGTTTTTTATTCTGAGTATTCATTTCACATTTCACATAAAAGAACATTATGACTTGCAATGGGGAGACATTTGAGAAAGCATAGACACAAATGGAAACACCTTTCTCGAATACTGCGAGTGCCAGACTAAAACCAGGACAGGAGAAAAACCCCGCGATGTGCCCCCAATAAATCCACAAATTTACCAGAACACACAAAACCCAGAGAGAGACACCATACAAGCATACCATATTTATAAATCCCAGAGACCACCAGAAATGCTAAAACTATATGCTCTATTTTACATAGCACCCAACAGCAACAAAAAGCAGTCATCCCTTTGGTTTAGAAACATGACTATTGGCATAAATAAACTGAGAACAATGATGCATACCATGAAAATGGATTCTGACATTCTTGAATCAAAAAGAATTACAAACCACAGCACAAGAAAGACTACCATTCAGTGACTGGTAGATCATAATATTCCACCAACTGATGTACAGCAGATATTATGGCACCACAGTATGCAGTCCATTAATAATTATTCCAGTCTTTCTGAACATAAACAGCAGGAGATAAGCAACCTCCTAACTTACTCTGACCACCAAATGCTATGTACCACCAAGGCTCTTCAGCAACAGCAAGACAGATCGCCACAGTTCGCTAACCAGCACGACAAAATGGATTCCGGTAACATGCAGGCTATATTTGGGAGTGCCTGCATTTTTCACAGCCCCGTCACAGTCAACATATACAACTCCAACCAGAAACCTCAAAAAGGAAAAAGAATCTGAGTCATCGAGGACTCAGAAAGCTCTGATTAAGTTATTCCTACTAAAACAAAACAAAGCCACTTTCATTTAACTCATAAATATAAGATTTTTCTATAACAAACCTGACTCCTACAGTACACACTTCTACCACGATCCCTAACTACTCTCCCTTTCAGTCCTCACCTTTCCTCTGCAGACCAAACAATGACACCACTTGAAAACAGACGTGGCAACATGAAACTCCACCACAATCATCTGGACAGTTATTTACCCTTTATTGTTTCTTCTCTTTACTAGTGAAGAATTTAAATTTAAATGTTCAACCTGCAGTTCTCTGTTTCTGATATAAATGAAAGCATTTCATCTGCACAAGGTAAGACTCCAGTTTCTTCTTTGTTGTATGTCAAATCTCAACAAGAAAAAAATGGCAACATTCAATTATAAATAACAAAATATGGGGTGCAGTGTGTTTCACTCAAATTTAACACACACCCTCATTGTTGGAAGGCTATCATAAACCCCTTGGGCTTCGCCCCTTGGGGCTAATGTGATATCCAACAACAAGGGTGTGTGTAAAATTAGAGTGAAACGCACTGCACCCCATACTCTATCATATATATAACACACACTGATCTTCTAACCAGCTAGGCCTGTGGAGAGGTTTAACCCTTCCCCCTTCATAAGTCTGCACACAACCACATTTCGCACATTGGGTTTATTGTTTTAAGTGTTTTTATTAAACATGTTTCAAACTGTTCCTACTTGCAATTCCTGTTGAACTAATTGTTTGAATGTAATTTTACCGGAACCGGTACCTCCCAGGGAATCTTTAATATTAGAGCCTATATTTAGACAGGAGAACTTATTATTTCTGTCCCTCAGAAGTGAGAATATCCAACTTGTATCACATGAATTGTGGATTTCATGTGGTAAAATTAACTGTTTGGAATTATGTATACTGAAATAAAAACTAAGTTAAAAAAAAATTTCTGTGGGCTTCTGAGAATAAACAATATAGCACTGCAGGATATCTTGGTGACCTTAGGGACGGATGGCCATGAAATCCTTGGGTTCCCTAGGTTGCACATATCTAAAGGACCAGAGAGCAAGCAATTCATGTTTATGGCAACTATGCTTCTTGATGTTATGGAGATGGTCCCCTTAAGCAAAATATACAGTAATTTCTTTGTGAAAGAACAATCCAAGTAATGAAACAGATTACCTTTTGTGATAACCTTATACTATAACCTTATACCTTAACCTAAAATTTGTATGAGTGACTCTAACACAATCTCATAGCAAGGGTTCAAGAGTGAACCTCTTGAGTATGAACTACAATAAGTAAGCAGTAAAACACAATAGGGTGTGCGTTAGACAGTTCTAATGCATGGCTAGGGGGTGCTGTGAGGTATAAGGTCATAGTACTAGTGCGTCCAGCCCCCTAGCCATGCATTGCACTTATAAAATGGGCTTCTGTAATTTATATGACTGTAAAAATCAAAGACTGACATTTAACTAAAAATAAATATTAAAACATATAATGTATTTTGATGTTAAATAGATCCTCTGCATGAAAATGACTGTATTTTTTTGTCTCTCTGGACATTTGTCCCACTATGACCACTGAAGTTGAAGGTGATAACTATGGCAACTAGGTGCCTACCCCACACACACTGTTGAGTTCCTCACCAACAAGCATATTTTGTACAGCAAAAAGACAACAGAATGTTCTATATGTTTTATTTATTTATTTCTGTATTCTCTTTTCCTTTCATTTAGTTGTACCATAAGGAGTCAGAGACTGCGGGCATACTGGTCAAGCAGAAAATTCGAGTGAAGCCCAGCAGTGACTGCAGGTGTGTGTGTGATTTTAAAAGAAAGTAAAAAGAAAAAAAAACTTTAAACTAGGTTCTATTTGGTGCAGCAATGGAACTTTATTTATTTATGTATTTATTAGAACAGTATCAAAATTACAATCCTTTGAGTCAGAGACTCCTTTTCAATGGCTCCACATCAAAGAAGGACAAAACTTTATAGAAAATGTATAAAGATCTTTGGCATGGAGGGGCCAACAGCAGGGTATCAGCATCATACAATATTGGTGGTCATGTACAGGCAAGTACAGGAGGTATAAAACACTGTTACAATCAATGGAGGAGATCACTTAGTACCGAGGTGGTCAAGTCTAGGTAGACATTCAGACTTGTCCATTATCAAAGATGTAGGAGGAGAAGGGAAAGAGGGAGGGGTAGAGTTGGGGGAGAGAGGTTAGGGGCAGTTACAGGAATGGGTAGTGTGGAGGAGGTCTAGGAGCAGGAATTTGAAGCAAACAAGTTTTGGCTTCTGGGTGATGGATCAGGGTAGGGGGTTTAGCCAGGTGGGGGCTTTTTAGGAGAAAGAGTGCTGACCGAGTGATGTTTTGAAGTGTGGAAATAGTAGGGGAAGTTTGAGTGAGATGCTGGTGGCTACAGAAGTGGGGGAAGGTTGGATGAGAGAGGAGAGGCTGGGAGCTGTAAGGCCATCAGATATCCTCCTGGTGAGGAGGCAGGTTTGGTACTTTAGCCTGTCCTCAAAGTTTAGCCAGCTAGCTTGGCTATAGAGTGCGCAGGTGTGGTTAGTTCTGTGGCACCCTATGACTAGATGGCAGGCTTTGTTTAATGAGACTTTGACTCTGTGAATAGCAGTATTGTCAGCAGCCCAATAGATCAGGATGCCATAATCAATGTGGGACAAGATGGAGGATGAGATAGCGAGTTGGAAGGCATTGGGGGGGAGACAGTCTCTGTGGTGATAAAGTAGGCCAATTCTGGAGTTGACAGTGGTGCAGAGGAGGTGAATGTGGTCATGGAAGGTGAGTGCAGAGTCAAGAGTGACATGCAGGTATATAAAGGTGTTCACCTGCTCGATGGGGAGAGAAAGGGAAGTGTGGATGTGGAGTGGGGTGTGACGCTTGGCCAGCTGGTTATGATTGTTGTATGATATTTGTAATATAAAAATATAGTATGTGATTGTCTCACATAAGGCATCATGTGCCATGGGTGCCCCCACCTCCCCAGGTTTCAGTTACAGGATGTAACTGACCAGAAGATCTCTGTAATGTAATTAACTTCCTTGAGAAATTGCATTTTATGTCATTTTTATGCTGGCTCGCGCTTGCACAGCCAACATATTGTGGTAGTAGCAGATTTAGAGGTGCGGTCATTGTTGGGCGAATGCAGGGCATACATGAGAAGGTGCATCCCTCATTCCCCAATCAGGCAACAGGAGGCACTGACCTCATGCATGCCTAATGTGGCCATCACAACAAAGAAAGGGTCCACTGCAATGAGACTGAAGCTCTCGTGCAGCGTGACCATTACACGCCTCCCTTGGTGCAGACAACATGGCGGCAATGACTGACACCGCTGCTACCTGTCACAATGCCGACGGGGATCCCACTCCCCGTCGGCATAATGTTTCCCACCTTTTGTTGATTGCTGAGAGGTGTACCCAATCCCCCTTGGCATCATGCACCCTCCCCATCCCATTTGTTATGTGCTGACAGGGGTGCTCAATCCCCCACTGGCTAAAGCACCCCCCCCACACACAAACACTGAGGTGGCATGCTGGGAGCCCACCCCAGTGTGTCAAATCCCACCTGAAACATGAAACCATCCCACGACGTCTTTTTTTTTAAACTCTGTAAAACAAAAACAGTCCTCGGTGGTCTCCTGCCCCCTGCAACCCGCACCACTGCACCTTGCCTCACCACACCCCCTCATCCCATACTACCCCTACGAGTCCAGTGTGATGATCTTCAGTGGACCAGGAGCAGCGTCTGCACTCTTCAAAGCTGACTGCAAACTGAGGAAATGCTGGTAAGCTGTATAATGGAATGAATAGGGTTTTTCCAACTTTGATGCATATCTTGGACATTTTTTGGAATTTTGGCACCAAATTTTCAACATGGGTTTTTGGGACCCCCCTCATGAATTCTGTCACTGTCATGGCATCATCTGGCCCCAAAAGGTGATTTCGTGGTCACTGAACGGAATCAACTTTTGGGACTGATTAATGAAATGACAGTGACAGTGTTCATGAAGTGGGCTCTCAAAACGCCTATGTTGCAAGTGGGGTGGACAAAATCAAAAATTACTGTTTTACTGCTTATATCAGTCAGTTGCTACACACTTGTAACTTCATGAATTTGCAATTTTTTCATGCCAGATTTTTAACATTGTCATTTTTACACACCTCCCTGTGAACAGTACAGCTGTCATTTTTCACATCCCGTCCGAAATGTGTTTTTGCACTTCCGGCACAGAATAGCGTGGTCGCTATGAGAAATCCATGTTCAAGACACATTATGAAAATGACAGTGACACTGTTCATTAACAGAGGTCCTAAAATGCCTATGTTGAAAATTTGGTGATGAAAGTCCATAGAATGAGTGTTTCCAGAGTGTGTGTTGCGCAGTTTGCATGCACACTTGTAACTTCATGAATTTGTAATATGTTCACTCCAGATTTTTAAAATTGGCATTTTTTCCACACCTCCTTATGAACAGTACAACTATCATTTTAAATATCCTGGCCAAAATGTATTTTCACATGTCCGGTGCAGAAATGCATGATCTCTGTGCGAAATTGGTTTTCAGGACAGTGTGAGGAAATGATGGTGACACTGTTCATGAGCAGAGGTCCCAAAATGCCTATGTTGAAAATTTGCTGCTGGAAGTCCATAAAATGACTGTGTTGCAAGCATGCATTGCGCAGTTTCCACGCACCCTTGTAACTTCGCAGATTTACAATATTTTCATGCCAGATTTTCAACACTGGCATTTTTACATACCTCCTTATCAACAGTACAGCTGTCATTTTTCACATCCTGCCCAAAATGTTTTTCCAAACCCGTGGCCCACAATGGCGTGGTCGCTGTGGGAAATCAACTTTTGGGACTGATTAACAAAATCACAATGTCACTGTTTATGAGGGGGAGGTCCCAAAATGCCTATGTTAAAAATGTGGCTAACAAGCTCCCACAAATAATTGGGTTATGACCATGTGTTGCACAGTTTCTATGCATGCTAATGACTTCACCAATTTTTCATATTTTCACTCCAGATTTTCAACGTGGCCATTTTTTATGCTTTTTCATGAACAATACAGCTGCCATTCTCCACATTCTGCCCAAAATGTGTTTTCGTCCCTATGTTACCAAATGGCATATCCACTGTGCAAAACCACCTTTCAGCTCACAAACTGGTTGTGCCACTTCTCACGAGGTGGCCTCACAAACAGCCCATGTTGAAAATCTGGAGTGAAAATACCACTGCGCCCCCACGGTGTTAGGGTTTCCAACTGTAGCACCTCGCCCAGTACAGACTGACAGGTGTCAGGGCTATGACTTGGGATTACCGGATGTAATGCTCATGCCATTGCACCCCCATCCCACCCTGCAGCCACTGACAGGCATTGTGGTGTGCCTTGCACTGTTTAGCCACAAAATTCACTGCTTTCTCCTATACTGCACCCATGTCAGCATATTTCCTTATGGAATGGGGTAAGAATAATGCTCCAAGACCCCAAAGCACAACGTGGCACTTGTCAGTGTCTACAGGGTAGGGTGACGTACAATGACATGACCGTTATAGCTGATGACCCAAAGGCACACCCCAATGCCTGTCGCTCTCTATAGGGTGAGGATGGGGTTGGCATCACTTCAATACTTCACTGCCATTCCTATTATGCATCTCTACCAAAGCCAATGCCAGCGAGACAGCATTCAGCACTGACAAATACTTGTTATGACCTGTTTCTGCCTCTGAAGTTGGGTAGCTAAATATGCATTTTATTACAGGACAGGACGTACCTTAGCTGATTCCTGTTGGCTATATTCACACCTAAGTGATGTATGGCAGAGCTGTAAAAACCTTTGATGTTCCTTGAGAAAATAAGAAACCAGTCACCAGTTCAAAGGAAAGGCTTGATTAAAAACTGTCATAATTTGGGAAATTTGTTTTTGCTGAAGTCACAGTATTTAAAATATCTCCTGACAGGAAATCATGTTTGTATTTTTTTGGTTCTGAAAGGAGGAGCTAGATGACTCATAGAAGGGGTGTGGAGACATAGAGTTTTAAACTGAATACTGTGTCTGAACTTGCTGTCATATATACCATCTGGGGACTCTAGAGAAAGACATATATCTGATAAGCACTTAAAGAGATAATACATTAGACAGAAATTGTCTAAATGTATTGTGGTAGGAGTTTTTGTTTTGTACCTTTCCTTGTTTTCTTTTAAGTGATTGTTTGCTCTTTGATATATTGTTCTGTGTTTACATTTTTCATATTTTTATCCATTTTTAGTAA
The DNA here is from genome assembly GCA_016271365.2 of Neoceratodus forsteri. Classification (NCBI taxonomy): domain Eukaryota; kingdom Metazoa; phylum Chordata; order Ceratodontiformes; family Ceratodontidae; genus Neoceratodus; species Neoceratodus forsteri. The sequence continues at coordinate 739,940,770 of CM028133.1, read as the reverse complement.
ATACATTATTTGAAAGACTGCCTGGGTGTCTACCAGTTCTTTTTTTTTTGCATGTGACTTATAGATGATTAAGTCTGACAATTGTTAAAAGCTTGATGGTGTTACCAAACTGGAAAAAGGTAAGAATATATGTAAGGTCTTTTATAGAGTTTTAAGGGTTAATTTTGGAAGTCTGGCTGAGTGCCCCTGGCATAAGATTGTACCACAATTCCCAAAGACAGTACAAATCTGTGCCGTACATTGGGTACGCTAGCATAAGGTTCACAGTTTGAATCCCCCCAGAACTTGAGACTAAAGGTGATTCAGATCCAAAAGCAGATGGGGGGTTACCCTGTCTGTTACCTGTTCTTATTACTGCACTCAGAGGTTGGTACTGTGGGAGCAGAGGTCCTGACCTGCTAAGTGTGTTTGTGACATGGGGTACCCTTGTGTCTGTTTCTGTGGTGCAAAAACATCATAACTTTTGTCTTTTTTTGGTTCAGCACAAGCCTGTGCTTGATAAACCAGGACTCTGCTTCATTAAAGGAGTTCTGGAGGGAATGTTTGAGGGAGACAGGGTTTGTATGGGAATAGTAGAGAACAGCATCATCTGTATAAAGGAGAATATTCTCAGAACATGCTTTTGGTAAGGTGTTGAAGAAAATGCTAAACAGAATGGGCCCTTAGATAGACCCCTGCGGGACAACAGAGAAGACCGGAAAGGGTTGGGAGAGGTTGCTGCATATTTTGACACACTGGGAGTGATTCAACAGATAGTCAGAAAACCAGGCCGTGGCCTCCTGGGAGAGGCCAAGTTGAAAGTGAGTAGTGATAAGGAGGGTGTGATTGACAGTGTTGAAGGCCTTAGATAAATTTAGGAACACTGCACCAGCCAGTCTCCCTCTCTGAAGGACAGAGTGGCTGTAACTGGAAAATTCAAGTAGGGCAGTGGCGGTGCTGTGACCATGATGGAAACCATGTTGTTCTTTGGTGAGAAGGTTATATCTGTGAGGTATTCCGTAAGCTGGTCTGAGACAATGCGTTCCAGGGCTTTAGAAAGGGTTGGGATGGAAATTGGGCGGTAATTGCTGGGGGAGAAACGGTCTCCGCTTTTGTGGATTGAGGTAATGATGGCTGTCTTTCTGAATGTCTACCTAGACTTGACCATTAGGAGGTAGGTGAGGGGGGAGAGGACCTCATCCAGAACCAAGCATAGGAATCTGAGGTCAAGAGTATCATTACTGTGATTGGCGCAACTTAGAGCTTTAAGGAGATAGGGTGTGGTTTCCAGAGGAGTAAGGGCATGGAGGTGGAAAGGTGGGTGAGAGTGTTGGGGGGTGATGGGGTCAAAGAACTTAGGGGGAAGGACTGAGCTAAGGTCAGAGAAAGAAGAATTAAGGGTATCAATGACGAGTTGCAGGTCGGCGGAGATGGAACCACTGACGTTAAGTTGGGTAGAGGAAGGGGAGGTGGTTTTGCCATCGAGGGTTTCATGTTTTCCCAGAACTTGCAACCAGAGCCCTAGGAGGAAGTGAGGGTAGTTCTGAAATATTCTGCCTTGGATTTCTGGATGGCCCAGGTGCAACTATTGTGTGCTGCCCAGTAGCGCTGTCTGTCTGCAGGTTTGCCAGAGTCTAAGGCTTTTTTCCATAGGTTATCCCTCAGGCGCATTTGTTCTAGAAAGGCCTGAGAGATCCAGGGGGTGTCAGGGCCTTTAAGAATATGTTTGAGATGGGGGCAAATACATCACAAGCTGCACTGAAAAAGCAGACGAAATAATTAAGGGCAGCATCAATGCCATGAATATGGTATATCGGGGACCAGTCCTATTGGGCAAGGTAGGCATTCAGCAGACCTAGCTTCTGACCTGGACTTGTTCAAGGTGGTGGTTTTGATTGCTCCCAATAGACAAACTTGCAAACTTATACTTATAAGCAGTTGGCTGAGGACAGTCTTGGGGGGAGGTTTCTTTACCTTACAAGTCCACATACAGAGAACCAGGAAATGATAATTTAGAGCAATGGGGAGGATGGCGACATCTGTGATCTTGTGGGGGTGGTTGGACAGAATAAGGTCAAGCAGGGTGGCAGTATCATTGTGGGGATTAAAGTGGGTGGGGCAGACTACAAGTTGGGCAAGGTCATGAGCCACTATAGTATCCTTGTATGGGGTGGCTGAGGAAGAGAACTAGTTTATATTGAAATCCCTGAGAGTTAATTGTTCAGACTTGGGATGGAGGCCGGAGAGGTAATCAATAAGAGATTGGAAGACAGGTTTCTGGCCATGAGGGGGGATGTAGACCAAGGTGATGATAAGTGTGCCCCTAGAAGAACAGGGGGAGACACTAAGTGACAATGCTTGGGTGCCAGCCTCCAGCTGGGGTTGGGGGAGGGTGAAATCTTGGAGGGAGTCCTGAAGATAGATAGCGCAGCCACCACCATGTGTGCCAACTCTGTCATTATGGGAAAGGGACTATCCAGGAATAGCGATAGAGGAGTCAGGGTGGATTCAGAGAGCCAGGTTTCCACAATGGAGAGGATGTTGTGCTGGTTTTGTGTAATCAGTCATCATTAATTGATTGCTAGGATTACAAATACCTTTGAACCAAACAATTCTTTTACAAAGGTTCTGCATCTTACAGATATAGACTAGACAATTAGTTAAGGAGATACAGTTGCAGTGACAAACAGATAAGGTAAATCACAATTGGATCAGCATGAGACAGCAAACTTGAGATACAAGTAGGATGAAGGAATGCAGTCAACTAAATGACTGACTAATAAGAGCTGGAAAAGCAAACATTTGTCTAGATATCCCAAAAGTGGGAGGGGGGTTAGGGAGTGAGGGATGAGGAGACCTAGAGTATGGAAACTTCACTAGAGCTGGGGAAAGGGGTAAGCAGGTGCAGGGGGCTAGTGAGAGAGTAAGGGAGGGGTGGAGGAGTGGGAGGTAGGGTGGATGGAGAAAAGGGGAAACAGGATAGCTTGATAGGCAGGATGGTAAGACTATTTGACTGTATAAGATGTATAGAGTGGTGACCTTGATTACAGAGCACAGTCGCAGCTACTACGCTCAGTGAGGTGATGGCGTAGTTTGATTTTAAAGGGGCCTAGTTTAGATTGAGTGGATATGTCTAGGGGGAGGCCATTAAACCAAGTGGGTCCCCGAGAGCTGAAGGTGCGTTGGGTCCATGAAGTCTGGCAGAAAGGGATGAAGAAGGTCTCCTTAGTTGCACTGTGGGTGCATTGGGGGTTTAGGGTTGGTGTAACTAGGTACTGGGTGGTTGGAGGGGTTAGATGAAGGTTACATTTTTCCATGTGCAAACAGGTTTGGTAGGCAATCCTTCCCTTTATTTTTAGCCAGTTTCTTTACTTGTATAGTTCACAGATGTGGGTTCATTTGTCAGACCCAGTTACATGTCTGCAGGCCTTGTTTAGCATATTTGAGATTTTGTTTAGAGTGGTATCAGTGGCCACTCCATAGATAACTAATCCATAGTTGATAATGGATAGAATATAACTGGTTGCAACTAATCAAACAGCTTCAGGGGTCAGGCAGTGATGGTGATGATAAAGGATGTAAATACTGGTGTTTACTAACCTGGAGATTTGAATAACATGCAGGGTGTAGCATAGTGGGCAGTCGAGTGTTACACCAAGGTATTTGAATTCCTGGACTTGTTCAAGGTGGTGGTTTTGATTGCTCCCAATAGTCAAACTTGCAAACTTATACTTGTTTTGAGGGTTGGAGAAGAGCATCTCCTTTGTTTTTTAATAATTCATGAGTAATTTGTGCTGAGTAAACCAAGTATCAGGGATGCAGCATCAGTCATTTCTGTGAGTGAAATAATTGGGTCGGGGTAGTGAGGGGATGACTTCTGAATGTGTGGATTGATAGTGAGCAGGTGAACTATTAGAGGATTTGGTAATGAGCGAGAGTGCAAAGGCATTCTGGTCGAGCAGGAAATGTGAGCACAGTGCTGCAGCGACTGCAGGTGTGTGATCTGAAAAGAAAGTTAAGAGAAAAACAACTTTAAACTAGGTTCTGTTTGGTGCAGCAACCAGTCCTTTCTGTGAGTAGAATGGCAGGGTGGGAAGGGGGGAGTGCGATCGGATGACTGTCCGAGGCGGGGACTGTTACTGAGCAGGGAACTATCTATGTGTTTGAAACAAAAAAAATCCAAAACAAAACAAAAATCAAGAGTGAGAAAAATATATGATTCCCTGAAATATTATGGAGGGTTGTGTTATTTTTCACAAATATTTACTTTCTCACAAGTAGGATGCTCTGTTTTTTTATTTGTGTACAATGTAGTCTTTCTCAGTAATGATTAGAAAAAAATGGTGGCTATTTGATTTTTTTTTAATTCCATGTCTCAAGGATTTTGAACAGGGAACTGCATCTCACATGGCTGGACTAGTTTTTAGCCATGGCTACCGACCAATCAAATTGGTCAAAAACCTTTGTCCATTTTATAATGCTTTTTCAAATCTACTAGTACCAACATCAGACTTATGAGAGATGGTGACCATAGTGAGTGTTGTTTCAGGAGGCAGTAACCCACTAGGATATGTACAGACATGCATTAAGCAAGGGTTTGCCATGGTGGAGTCCTGCGACTAAATTTATTATGATATATATTTTATGCTCATGTCTTCTGCAGGGAGCAATTAGCCCTTCCCTTCAGATGAGTGTTAATGCCAGTAGGTAGGTGGGAGGGTCATGGAACCCAAATGGATGCCATGTGTCCCAGAGGTGGTAGCCAGTTCCATCAAATGTATTCTATTAAGAAACTATGAGGAGGCAGAAATGTCCATAGTCTTCCATCTGGCTCAATGACATATCACGTGGGTTACATGCCACTCCTAAAAGCAGGTCAGTAAGGTACTGAGAAGCAGGGGACTAACTTAGAGCTGTGCAGAATATAAAATCCAGCCTATGAAATGCCCACGGAATGACCATTCCGATTCCGTAGAATTCCACGGAATTTTGAAAAGTTTAAATTTCAGTTATTTCACTATACTTTTATATGCATGTGTCCAAACAATACCAAGTTTGGAACATCATCAATACCCCAGAGCTTACAAATGTGTTCCAAATCTTAGAGTGGTAAATTCAAAGGGAGTAGAGTTGTGGGTGGCCAAACATTTAATCCAAATTTAAATTTCAGTTAGTTTGAGATAATTTTAAAATTTCAAATCCAAATTTCTCCACGATATCAGGATTTAGAGAAGCATGTAGATTGCATATATGCACCATGTCTTAAGTTTCAAGTTTTAATGGGAGCTGAGTTATAGGTAGCCAAATATTTTGCCAAAATTTTAATTTCTGTCATTTTAGTATAACTTTGATAATATTCCTTGAAATATTGCAAACATTGCCAGTTATACAGGTTATTACTGCATTTGTATATGCACATAGTTTTTACCTTTAAATGGGACTGTGTTATAGCCTGCCAAACATGTTGCCAACATATACATTTTGGTTAGTTTTCTCTAATTTTAAAACTACATATTCAAATTTAACCAGAGTTGAAACATTTTAAATACTGTACCACATGGTCATTTCTGAAAAAGTTAATATTTTTAGCTTTGAATGGGATTGAACTAAAAGTAGTCAAACTTTCACAACATTTAAAAATGTTATTTTGCAAGAATATAAACTATACATTTATAAACCCCTGCAACTTTAAAACTAGAGAATGCAATGCCATTAAATTTGGCACATTCATAAACTTTACAAGGGCACTGTGTGTGCCAATTTTATGAACTGCTTGCTGCGAGAGATTTGTGAGAGGAAGAGGGTGCCAAATGAACCTGACTGACTTATTTGACTGGGTCACCAGGGCAGTCGACAAGCGTCAAGCAATATACATCCTTTACCTGGACTTCAGCAAGGCCTTCAACTCAATTCCCCAAAAGAGGTTGATCAGAAAACTAGTGGATCTAGGGGTTGGGGAGAAAATGACCAGGTGATTAAAAAGCTGGCTGAGGGACAGGATCCAGTAGGTGATGATAGAGGGAGAGCCATCCAGATCCAGGGAAGTCACCAGCAGGGTCCCTGAGGGCTTGGTGATGGGATCAGTGTTGTCCAATGTCTTTATCAGTGACATTGGGGAGGGCAATAATGGCAAAATGTGCCTGTTTGTGGGCAAAACTAAACTCTGTGGAATGTTGGACATAGTGAAAGGGATACAGGACCTGCAGGAGGACCTCAGAAAACTTGAGAGATAGTCAGGGATCTGGCAACACAGCTTCAATGCCAAGAAATGCAGAGGTATGCAAGTTAGAACCAGGAACCCAAGGACCAAGTACTGCCTGGGGGGGTCCGGGTAGCAGCAAAAGAGGAGGAAAAGGATCTGGGAGTGATGATAACTAATGATCTGAAGCACTCCATGCAGTACAAAAAGGCAGCAGCAAATGCAAACAGGATTTTGGGATGTATAGCCAGGGGAATCGGCGGAAAGAAGTTATACTGCCTCTATACTGGTCACTGGTGAGACGGCATCTTGAATATGAAGTGAGATACTGGGCTCTTTACCTTAAGAAGGACATCAGTTTGTTGGAGAAAGTCCAGAAGAGGACAACCAAGATGATCACAGGTCAGCATAGGAAGTCTTACAAGGAGGGTGGGGAGCCCTAAGAATGAACTCCCTGGAGGAAAGGGGAGAGAGAGAGAGATGGGACATGATTGAGACTTTCAAATACTTGAAGGGGATAAATAGGGAAGAAAAGGAAGATCTCTTAAAACTAAGAGACAGCTGAACCATGAGGGGCCACAGTTTAAGGCAGGTGAGGGGGAGGTTTTGGAGGGATGTTAGAACACGTTTCTCTATGGAAAGGGTGGTAACCAACTGGAATGCCATACCAGATGAGGTTGCCTCAGAGAAGACAGTAGGCAGCTTTAAGAGGGCCTTGGATAGGCATAAAGGGAAACTATGGGGGGGTCTGGGGGCACAGATAGAAAGAGTGGAGTAACTGGGGGGTAGTGGTGTAATCTAAGGACCCTGCAATATGAGTAGACTCAATAGACCGAATGACCTTCTTCTGCTGGCTCTTTTATATGTTTGTATATTCGTGGGTGACATGCTACATGAGCCTTGAACTTGCCTAACAAAAGGTTAGTCCACTGCTCAGCACTGTCACAGAAATGGACATCAGGTGCATAGTGAGGGGTTGAGAGAGCAGGAGACAGAGTTGTTAAAGCCCATCCTCCCTGCTGATTGCCTCTTCCCCACTGTTGCTGCATCAGGAGCTGTCCTCAGTAAACAGCACCTCTTCTGCTGCCTCCGCCAATCAGGAGACAGCATTCATGAGACTTCAAGCCTGGGAAACCTTGAACTTGCCTAACAAAAGGCCAGTTCACTGCTCAGCTGTACCACAAAAATAGACATTGGATGTGTAGTGGGAATCAAGAGGGCAAGAGCCTGAGACCTTGAAATGTGTCACTACTGAGCACCTCTTCCACAGTGTTACTGCATCAGGAGCTATCCTCAGTGAACCATGCCTTCTCCTTCTCCTTCTGCTGCCTCAGCCAATCAGGATGCAACATTCTACTTTTAAAAATGCTTTCCACTAGTGGTCCTCTGAGCAGCAGTCCTCCATGCAAAGGGCAGTGAGGGAGTCTGCTTGGGAGATAGCCAGGAGAGGCAGCCAGCAACCAGGAACTCTAAACATGTCAACATTGGTAAAACTGTATATAACAAGCATTTGTCAATGCCAAATGCTGTCTCGCTGGCATTGGCATTGGTAGTGCTGGAGTTAGAGATGCATAATAGGAATGGCAGTGAAGTACTGAACTGACGCCAACCTCACCCCAACCCGGAGGAGACACATTTTTAACATAAGCATTTTGGGACCTCCCCTCATTAACAGTGGCACTATGATTTTGTTAATCTGTCCCAAAAGTTGATGTCCCACAGCGACCACGCCATTCTACGCTACAGGTGCAAAAACACATTTTAGCCAGCATGTGAAAAATTACAGCTGTACTGTTTGTAAGGAGGTGTGAAAAAATGGCAGTGTTGAAAATCTGGCATGAAAATATTGCAAATTTTCGAAGTTACAAGGGTGCATGGAAACTGCGCAATGCATGCTTGTAACACAGTCATTTTATGGACTTTCATCAACAAATTTTCAACATACACATTTTAGAACCTCTGCTCATGAACAGTGTCACTGCCGTTTTCTCAAACTGTCCCAAAAACTGATTTCGCACAGTGACCACGCTATTCTGTGCAAGAAGTGCAATAACACATTTCGGCCAGGATATGTAAAATGACAGCTGTACTGTTCATAAGAAGGTGTGGAAAATGCCAGTGCTGAAAATCTGGAGTGAAAATATTACAAATTCACAAAGTTACGAGCGTGCGTAGCAACTGCACAATGCACGCTCATAAAATAGTCATTTTTTTGATTTTTTTCACCAAATTTGCAATATAGACTTTTTGAGAGCCCACCTCATGAACAGTGGCACTGTCATTTCATTAATCAGTCCGGAAAGATGATTCCGTGCAGTGACTGAGAAATCACCTTTCGGGGTCGAATAATGCCATGACAGTGACTGAATTTATGAAGAGGGGCCCCAATAACCCCATGTTGAAAATTTGGTGCCAAAATTCCCCAAAATGCCTGAGATATGCACCAAAGTTGAAAAAACCCTATTTATGACATTATACAGCTTTCGGCATTTCTTCAGTTTGCGGTCAGCTTTGAAGAGTGCAGACTTGTTCACGGTCCACCGAAGATCGTCGCACCAGACTCCGGCAGTACGTATGGTGTGTGGGGGGGAGGCAGGGTGCTCAGAGGGTGGGCACCGGTTGAGGAAGGGAGCAGGACAGACCACGAGGGACCGTTTTCTTCTTTTACAGATTACAAAAAAAAATTGCGGGACTTTTTTTTTTTTAACAGTGGCATTTGGCATGCTGGGGTGGGCTGCCAGCATGCCACCTTAGTGTTTTGGGGGACTAGCTGACTGGGGAATTGGGCAGCCCTGTCAGCATATACCGAAGGGGAGGCAAGAGCTGAGGGGGATTGGGTACCCTCTTTGGCACACAACAAATGGGAGGAGGCAATATGCTGACAAGGAGTGGGCTCCCCCATCGGTACATGAACTGGGTCAGGGTATGCTGACAGAGGGATTGGGCATCCCCAAAGTCGGCATTGTGGCAGGTGGTGATGGCAGTCACTGCCACCATGTTTAGTAGAATGCTTCACCAGGAAAGGCATGTGGGGAGGTGCCATTGCATGATGATCTTGGCTCTCATTGCAGTAGACCTTTCCTCACATCTGGAGGCCACATTACGTGTTGCTGGTGTCAGCACCTGCAGTTGCCTTATTGGGGAATGAGGGAGGCACCTACTGATGCGTGCTCTGTATTCGCCCACATTGACTGCACCTCCATATCTGCTTCTTACGCAATATGTTGGCTGGTGTGCAAGCATGAGCCAACATAAAAACATAACTGCCTTGTCTGTTTGAACATATTTAATCTAGGTCCTAGAAACACACTATCTGGGTGAGCACTACAAATTAATTTAGCATCCTATTTGTGCTGAAGTGATACTGTTTCTACTACTGCTACTTCTGGTTCAATTTAGTGATCAGTGCTAAAGTTGATGCTTACTGCTTTACCCTGAGTGAGACATACAAACATAAAACCAGAAATTGATGGCACAGAAGGACCGCTTGGCCCACCTAGTCTGCCCATTTTTCCTACCTACTGCAATACTACAGATCCTACTTGATCTCTGGCTTTTACCCTCTCTTTCCTATTGCTAGGGTTCCCTTGTGCCTATCCCATGCTTTCTTGAATTCTCCTGCCATGTTGGTCCCCACCACCTCCACTGAGAGGTTGTTCCATGCATCCATCACCCTTTCGGTGAAAAAGAACTTCCTCAAGTTACCTGAGTCTACCTCCTCCAGCTTCATATCATGTTCCTTTGTTCTTGAACATCTTTTTTTCTGAAAGATGCTACTGTCTTGTACCTTATTTATGCCCTTGTGGTATTTGAAGGGGGATGGGGAGGGGAGGCAGGGTGAGCACTATCAGTTCAACTAAGCATCTGTATCAGTGTAAAAGTTGTTGCCTACAGTATAAGTAGGGGTACAGAGGGGGGCATTTAGTTACGGTGGCTGTCAGGTGCTCTTCTCAATCTGCAGGGCTTCAGTGGAGCTCCATGCTCTGCTAGTTGCTGCAAAGGTAGAAATACCTCAGCTGTGTAATCGACACAGCTGGAGCCACCCCCAACCCCCCGATCCCCCTAAGGCCCACTAGTCCAGGGGGGTGGAGAGCAGTGGGGAGGGAATGGGGAGGGGAACCAGGGTTTGTGACAAGGAGGTTGTCCAGCTCAATGGCATCCAGATGGCTAAATGCTTTGCACCCCAGAAGAGACTCAGGTACCTGACTCCACTTTGGGACTCTCGGAGTCAGAAGGAGAAAAAGAGCAGGACAGCATGATGGCACCCAAGGTGACAAACAGGAGGAAGTCTACTAGGAGAGTCCAAGTGGTTGGGGACTCAGTGATTAGAGGATTTGAGAAGGTGGTGAGTGGGGTGTTGGAAAGGGAGAGGGATGGTCATGTACCTTTCTGGTTCATCAGCCATCAGGGATTTAGAAAGGATAGTGAGGATGGTGGAGAGGGATTGGGGAGAGATTCAGAGATGGTAGACCTGGGTACCAATTATATGGTGAACCAGTCTGTGAAGGTGGTGAAGAGGAACTTTCATAGACTGGGGGACATATTAGCAGCATTCTCAGCCTCTGTAGCCTTTTCTGAGGTCCTCCCTGTGTAGGGAAGGGAGTGGAAGAAGGATAGAATAAGGATGCATGAGATAGAGGACTTTAATGGGTGGCTTAATTGATGGTGTCAGGAGAAGGGGGGTACCACTTTGTGGGGGACTGGGGGGACTTCTGGGACAGAAGGCTCTTTAAGGGTGATGGACTCCACCTGACAAGAGAAAGGGCCTGTGCATTGGGGCAGAAGTTTGACATCTAATGAGACATTTAAACTGATTGTGCAGGAGACTTGGATTAGGAGAACCACAGCGGCAGTTGAGAGGAAGAGAATCCTAGCTAGTTCTCCCCAAACCTGGAGGCTTGTAGCAGTTCAGATGGTATAACGATAGATGAGGCCTAATCTGGTCTAGGTGAGGGAACATTAGAGAGAGGGAAATGCAAATTATGCAAATGCCAAAAAATTAGAGGCTGTAAGAACTTGGGAAGCAGTAGAGTAATAGACAGAGGAATAGCAAAGTGGGTTCAGGGGTCAGATGGGAGGGGGTATGTCTTAATACCAGAACCCCGGTTAATAAAATCATTGAGCTCCAGGTGCTGATGACAGACACTGAGGTGGACCTAGAGGCCACCATGGAAACAAGGGCTTCAGAAAATAACAACTGGGGCCGGATGGTCCCTTGATACACAATGTTCAGGAGGGATACAGTAATTGGTAGAGGAGGAGGAGTAGCCCTCTGTGTCAGGGAAGGCATTGAGGTGGTGGAAAGTGGGGTAATAATGGGGAGACAGAGTTGCTGTGAGTGCAACTCCTGGCAGCCTCAAGCATGAAACTACACTTGGCAGTGAGCTGTAGACCTCTGGGGCAAGAGGAACACAGGAACAGAGAACTCACAGAAGAACTTGGAAGGAGGGTGGGAAAGGGAGAAGTAGTGGTTGTGGGTGGCCTGAACCTGCCAGACATTGATTATGTGTGGTTCATAGCTCAGTGCTTATGTAACATATTGAAACGATGTAGATGGTTGTTGGATACAGAGGCCAACATAGAATGATTTGTGCTTAGGTACTTGGATGCTTGAATTGAATAGTTTGATAATATTTGATGGTTTTGGCCTTTCTCTGTATCCCACCTGTAGGAAGGAGGCTTGGTTTAGAATTATGGAGCCCCAAAAAGAATAAATATCACTGATTGTTCAGTAACTGAATACTGAAGAAGTCGTGCATAATAACTTAATGATAAGAATAGATGATCACTTCCTCCAACTCCAGAGAGTGTGACCAGTAGCACTTAGGAGAGGAAAACCCCCCTTGGGGGGAAACCTCTGAGGACCCATGGCTACCAACCTGCCCGTCCTTCTGGGCATACTAAAGGAGAAAGATCCTAATTAAACTGAATTAATTAGCTAAATCTGAATTCAAATTTGTAGAATTCAATCCAGATGAATGGAGCTTAAGAAAAGCTGAATTGTAAATGTCCAGTGAAATAATTTCCTTCTAATAAAGTCCAAGTCCGTGAATCCATGCATAATTCAGAATGAAGGAGAGTAGATATATTGAAGAACCGTCTTCCGTACTTCAGTTAATAGAGGGCATAATCCAAGGAATTGAATGATGGTGGAGATGAAGTTGATGACCAACGAACTCAATACAGGAGACCAGAAATAATTGCATCCAAGCTTGATGTCTACTAGGCAGGACCAAATAAAAGTAGTACGACGTCCAGGTTTCTAATAGGGCTTGTATAGTACGAGGAATGAGAGAAGGCTTGAGGCCAGGCTATCGAGTGACGAATTCAGTTCTGATAAGAAATATAATCTTTAGGAACTGATATGAAGCAACGGCTGTAGAGTTGAGCTGGAATAATGGCATGCTGTATATGATAATCGGAGACACTGGTGTGATTTATGAAGCATCCAAGTAATAGAATGAGGTGAGCCCAAATGAAAGAAGGCAGTCGAACTGAATCCAAAGCGAGAGGCAGTAGGAGCAGGATTGCACCAAGTAGGCAAATAAGAAGGAACAGGACGTGGCAACCAGCCCCTGAAGAAAACATAGCTAATAGACAGCTGGCAAGATAGGAGAGTGGCAGCTGATTCCAGTATGGGAAACAGCTAGACCCAGGAATGACCACTGGCAGAAATCAAGCGATGTAGTCCCTCAATGATGCGCAGGAATCCATCAGCTGGATAGCTACGGAATCACCTAGAAGAGACTGAGATGGAGACATGGCAACTGCACGAGAGGAATAAGATGGAGAACTGAAGGCATGCAAATTCGAGGCATGAAGCAGACGAGACCAGAAGAGTCTGAGATGGAGATAACTGAAGAAGCGGAGTCCAATGAAGCAGCAGAGTCACAGGCCTGAAGATGGTAGAGCACAAGCAGGGTAATGAAAGTCTGCAGGAGACACCAACCAAGTCCTGGAAAGAAGCAGCTGTAATTCCACGGCTGAGGCACAGGACAAAACATCCAAGATAGCAACCCCGGAAGCCACTGAATGAGCACTGAGGCAATCTGAAAGCGTTTGAGTATGAGGACCAGCCACTTAGTCATAGAAGTAGGAGTGACCAGGCATGTAGGGGGAGCAAAGTCGAGATGGTAACTAATGTCCCAAAAGGTGAAGCATCAGTGAGTCCATGGCTAAGGCAGCAGAAGCAGGTATGCATAAGTAGAATGGGACTCACCAGGTCCCGAGCTGGGCGAGGCAGAAGTAGAACAGAAGTAGGTGAACCTCCCAGCCCTAAAGGCGAAGGGAGGTCAGAGAAGCAGGCGAGTAGTAGGTAAACCTCCCAGCCCAATGGGCGAAGGCAGGACATAAAAGCAGGAATTAGTGGGTAATCCTCCCAGCCCGATGGGCGAAGGCAGGTTGCAGAAGCAGGCGAGTAGTAGGTAAACCTCCCAGCCCGATGGGCGAAGGCAGGTCGTAGAAGCTGTGAATCTTGAAGCCCCAAGCTGAATGAGGCAGGTAGAGAGTAGAAGTAGATAAACCTCCCAGCCTGAAGGACGAAGGCAGGTCGTAGCAGTTGTAAATCTCCAGGCCCCGAGCTGGGCAAGGCGGCATAGAAGAAAAGTAAGTATTGAAATGGTGGTAGCATCCTGAGCCAGATAAGTGTGAAGGAGTATTGTAACTGTAAAGCAGATGTATGAAAGTAAAAACAATGCTGTAGACCTATGGATCCGGCATATCGAGGATGGTAGGGATCGCAGCGAATATCTTGGCAGAGTAGTAGGCAAGCTGTCGAGTCAACGAACTTCCTGAATCTGGCAGTTTATGACTGAGGCAAAGGTGCGATCATGGAAGCAGTGCAGGCTAGCATGGCCGAGGAGCTGAATGGAACATCCAGAAGCACACCAAAGGATAAGGCCTGAGGAACCATACAAGCCATGAAGAAGCTAGAGGGAAGAACTGAGGGAGGCTAATGCAGGTAAGGAGCAGCGTAGGAACCGAGGAGCCGTAGAGCATTGGAATAACCATGAAGGGAAGAATCACACCTTCAGATATCCCAGCATTGAGCCAGAGCATAGCCTGTAAGTCATAGGAATGGCCAGAAAGTAGAGTAAGCCTGATATGGAAACAGAACAAGTCCACGAAATGGGCCCCAGATAGGTAGGTACAGGGAAGGGATCCATCAATTGAAACAATCCATATATCCAAAAGCAGCACAATGAAGAACCAGAAAACGAGCAAGCGAAGGCAACAGCTAGCCAAATACAATACGGAGCACAAAGCACAGGGAGAACAGGTGAGGGGCATGCTTACCCCACAATCGTCCCTGATTTTCAGGGATGTCTCTGAAGTGCTGCAAAATGTACCATGTCCCCTTTAAATAGTATGTGTCCACAGCCAAATGGTGAGATTGCAAGGATTCGATATGCAGGCAGGAACTAGCTGAAAAAGGGGAAGGCAGCACCGGTGCAATGCATCCAGAGAACAGGATAAGGCCATCCTAGTATCCAAATCATGATGACGTCCAAGTCGGAGAAAGGAAATAGGGCCTGCAGTGACCTGGGAGCATTGGACAGGGGGATAGTAAGGCATAAGGAGACTGCTGTGGATTCATGCTGAATACAAGAATCGCTTTACCATAGTAGTACTCCAAGGCTGGAATGGCAGGCAGCGAGCGGCTGCAGTGCTGCACAGTGGTCACCATGCAGAGAAGTGTGAAACTGAAATAAAGCAGTGTGCCACTGTAGAGGTAAGAGGACACGAGTAGGTTAACAAGGAGTCTGGAAAACACTAATAAGTCAAGTCTAGTACAAAGAAATGCAGTAGTCAGGAGAAACGCTGGCGGTATTGTAAATAATGCCTTCAATGATACTAGTACCTTTTAGGCGAGACTTCAAGCTGCCACCAGAAATGGACATGTTAGCAGAGCAGAGACACCAAAGCAAAAGGCCGAGCCAAGTCCTCATATTGCAGGAGCAATGCAAAGCTGAAGGCAAAGACTATATACATGGCAATGAGGGCTGAAAGCCAAGACATCGTGCAGCAGGCGCTAAGCAGCGCAGAAGTTTCCAGCGGAGAAGAGACAGGAGCCCAGTTCAGAGGTGGCTCACAGCCGTGTGGAGCGGAGCATAGTCAAATGGCAGTGCAGGTTGTTGGAGGCAAGAGCAAGGCAGACAGACCTTGATAACACAGGACGAGCACCAACTCAATGATGAAGGTGGCTGTGGCGTAGCAAGGAGTGGAACTCCTCGAGGAGAGGCAGCATCCAACTGCAGTGGAAGGAAGCAGAGCTGGAGAAATGAAGGTCTGAAGCTCCGAGGGAAGGGAGCAGTATGGGCTGAATGGAAAATGGTGGAAGCACGGCAACTGCTGCTGAAGAAATGGAGGTACAAAGAAGGAGCAGGGCAGATAGGGGGGCGGACATAGGACAGCTAGGAAAACAGCAGGCAAGGAAGAATTCCTAAGAACAGGGCAGGAAGAAAGAAACAACAATGGGAGAGGAGCAGGGGAAAGGGGGGAAGACAAGCAACCGCAATGGACAGAACAAACAAGGATCCACTGGAGTGGGGGGAGGGACACGGAAGGAACGAAGGAAAGAGCAGTCGAGCACTGGCAGTGCCACTAGTGAGTGCGACTTACTCTAAGCAGAGCGGGAGTTACAGTAGCTGCTCTAATTAAATAGGCAGTTGGAGAGGAGCTCTTCCCCCACATAATCCTGGGAATCCCTTCAATTAGGATATTCTAGTGGCCAGGAAGAACAGATGTCAGGCCTATCTGGATGAATTCCAGGACTGTCTTCTGGTACAGCAAGTTAAGGTACCTACCAGGCAGTCTCCCATTCCTGATGTAGTGCTTACCTAATCAGAGGTGGTAGGAGCTGTGAGTGTAGTGCAGTCACTGGGGAACCGTGACTATAATTCCATCTGGTTCAAACTGGCCTTTAGGACTGGAAAACCCCAACTGAGAGCTGAAGTGCTTGATTTTAGGAGGGTAGACTTCAGCAGACTAAGGGAGCTGGTCAAGGAAATGTTAGTCAGGGTAGACAACATAGGTGGAGTGGAAGAGATCGGGGTAATAAAGGAGATCCTTCTCAAGGCATCTAAGTGATGTATGAGAAAAGTAACCAAAGGGAACAAGTTCAAGAGATTGTTATAGTTCTCAGCAACAGTCATGGAAGCAGTGATTGGCAAGAAAAAGACCTTCTACAAGTACAAAGAAAAACAGGAGAAGAAAGAATAGGGAGACTACTTGCTGAGAATTATGGAGGCAAAGAGGGCAGTTAGAGAGGTAAAAGCAGACACAGAGCTGCATATCATAGAAGAGATCATGAGTGGAGAAAACATTTCTTCTGATATATTAAGGAACAAAGAACAAAAGGAGGGGGAATCATTAGGCTGTTGGAGGGGGATAGGATGACAGAGAAGGGGCAACAGTCTGGCATCTGTATTTATTACTTTTGCTCAGTTTTTACTAGGGAGGACAGTGGGCCCTTACATAGAGTGGCATCAAAGCAGCCACTAAGGGGGTCCCAGAGATGAGACTGCCAACATTTACAAGCAAAAGGGTTCAGAAAGGCAGGCAGCACTAAAGATTGATAAGGACCGGGATCCAGATTGGTTGCATCTGAGGATACTCCGGAAACTGGAAGTGGGACTGGCTCAACCACTGGTAGGACTATTCAACAGCTTTCTACAGACATAGGGCAGCTCCAAAATACTGGAAGAGGACGACATGGTTCTGCTCCAAAAAAGGGAGACAAAAACCACTAGGGAACTACAAACCTGTCAGACTCACCTTAATTGTAGGGAAGCTGAAGGAGTCACTGGTCAAAGAGGACCTCATGGAATACCTGGAAAGCATGGTCTCCAGGATAGCACACAACACAGATTTATGGTAAAGAGGTCTTGTCAGACTAACCTGATGGTTTTCTTTGACTGGGTGATGAGGGAACTGGAAAGAAGCCATGCTGTAGACTGGCTCTACTTCAACTTCAGCAAGGTTTCCAACTTGGTGCCCCACAGACACTTACTGAAGAAGTTGGAGGATCTGGGTGTTGCTAAGGATATAGTAAACTGGATAGGTAATGGCCTAAAGGGGAGGCAGCAGAGACTCAATGGGGTCATATCAAAGAGAGGGCGGTCGCAAGCAGGGTACCACAGGCATCTGTCCTGGGCCTGGTACACTTCAGTATGTTTATCAGTGACACTGAAGAAGGAAACTGGGGCACATGAAGTCTCTTGGCAGATGACACTAAGGTCAGGGGGAGGGTGGATAGTAATAAAGGAATCAGGGAAATGCAGAGTGACTTACAAAAGCTATTGGGTAGTCTAAGGTTTGGCAGTTGAAATTCAATGCCAAAAAGTTCAAGGCAATGTACCTAGGGAATAAGAACCTCGGGACAGAGTACTGGATTGGTGGTGTGATACTTAGCAATATGGCTGAGGAACAGGACCTTGGAGTGATTATCAGTGACACCCTCAATCAAGCCAGTGAAACAAGGCCCAAAGCAAGTAGGATGCTGGAGTGTATTGGGAGGCGTACAGATAGCAGAAAAAAGGAGGTAATACTACCCATTTATAGATCTTTGGTAAGGCCACACCTGGAGTACTGTGCCCAGTTCTGAAGCCCTTACCTCAGGAAAGATAGGGACAGGCTACAGACGGTACAACACAGAGTAACAAAGATAATTTAGGGCCAATAGGGCAGGTGTTATGAGGAGTACCTCAAGGTACCAAACATGTACTCACTGGAGACCAGAAGGGAGGTGGAGATGTGATAGAGACCTTTGAGTCCCTAAAAGGAATTAACAAGATGAATTGTAGGAAGCTACTTAGCTTGAATACTAGTTCAAGGTCACAAGGGCATGAGTGGAAACTGGCAGGAGAGAGGTTCAGAAGGGATATAAGTAAATATTACTTTACAGAAAGGGTGGGGAGTCATGGAACAGTTTACCAGGAAAAGTGGTGAGTGCTAAATTAGTTAATGGTTTCAAGTGTTTTTTTATGTTGTCTTTCACACATGCAAGCAACATGTTTTGGCAGTAGAAGATCAGTAAGAGAAATGCAGAGGTGTGTCAGTTTTGGCGAATGCAGGGCACGCTTTTGAAGGTGCATCCCTCATTCGCCATTTAGCGAGCATGCTAGCAGTGATACTAGTATTTTTTAGTGCCACAAACTTGTAACAATTTAACTGCTGCAATCAGAGCCAAGTTCATCATACAGCGGCACTGATGACATGCCTCCCCTACGTGCCTTGCCTGGTGAAAAAGTTGAGTAAACAAGGTGGCAGCTCCAACGTCCACCTGTCGCAATGCTGCAATGAAGCTGACTTTGGGGGTGCCCAATCCTCCTGTCGGCATGCGTAATAACCCCCCCACCTTCCAAGATTGTGTGGCACACTTGGACCCCACCCCAGTGTGCCTCCCTGTGTCTGCAAGCCGACCTCGTCAGCATGTTTCTGCCCCTGCCTACCCCTACTGCAAGCCACTCTGGGAACCCACCCCAGTGTGGCCAAGATGATGTCCCATAAGTCATGGGCACACTGGTAGCCCACCTCAGTGTCCCCAATGTTTTGTTTCATACCTGTAAAGAAAGAAAGGTCCATACTGATCTTTTTTAAACCTGAAACAAAGGAAACGGTCCCTTGCTGTCGGTGAGGCCCCTCCCCAACCCACACCCACCCTCTGCACATCCACCTCACCCACCTCACCCCATACATACCTCTAGAGCCCAGCGCAATGATCTTCGGTGGAGCAGGAACACGTCTGCACTCTTCAAAGCCGACCATGAACTGAAGAAATGCCGGTAAGCTGTATAATGGCATAAATGGGGGTTTTCAACTTAGGTGGATATCTCGGCCATTCTTTTGACTTTTGACTCCAAATTTTCAACATGGGGTTCTTGGGACCCTGCCTCATGAAATCAGTCACTGTCATTTTGTTATTCAGCCCAGAAAGGTGATTTTCTGGTCACTGCACAGAATCACCTTTTGGTACTGATTAACAAAACAACAGTGCAACTGTGCATGATGTGGGCTCCCAAAAAGTCTATGTTGCAAATTTGGTGAAAAATTTAAAAAAAATGACTCTGTTATGCACATGCATTGTGCAGTTTGCACGCACGCTCGTGACTTCAAGAGTTTTCAATATTTTCACTCCAAATTTTCGACATTGTCATTTTTCCACACCTCCTTATGAACAGTACAGCTGTCATTTTTCACATCCTGCCCAAAAGGTGTTTTCGCACATCTGGCGCACAATGGCGCAGTCACTGTGGGAAATCAACATTTGGGACAGATTAAGAAAATCCCAGTGTTACTGTTCATGAGCAGAGATTCCAAAATGCCTATGTAGAAAATTTGGTGAAAACATTTTAAGAAATGACTGCGTTACGAGAGTGTGTTGTACAGTTTTCACACATACTCGTAACTTCGAGAATTTGTAATATTTTCAGTCCAGGTTTTCAACATTGCCATTTCTTTACCCCTCCCTATGAACAATATAGCTGTCATTTTTCACATCCTGCCTGAAATGTGTTTTTTGCACATCTGCCGCAGAATGGAGCGGTCGCTGTGAGAAATCAATGTTTGGGACACAGTAACAAAATTACAGTGCCACTGTTCATAAGCGGAGGTCCCAAAATGCCTATGTTGAAAATTTGGTTAAAAAAATCCCCAAAATAATTGCGTAACAAGCGTCTGTTGCCCAATTTCTACGCAAGCTCGTGACTTCACCAATTTTACAGAGTTTCACTCCAGATTTTCAACATTATCATTTTTTTACATCTCCTCATGAACAGCACAGCTGTAATTTTTCACATCCTGCCCAAAATGTGTTTTCACACCTGTGGCGCCAAATGGCATATTCACTGTGCAAAATCGCCTTTCAGCTAACTAACTAATAGTGCCACTGTCCATGAGGTGGGGTCACAAAAAGCCCATGTTGAAAATTTGGAGTGAAAATACCCAACAAACGCTTGGGTGTTAGGGTTTCCAATTGTGGAGCTGGGGTTTTTATATAATTGATTAGCAGTTTTTTCCTTTGACAGTACTAACTGTAAATAAAGTATGTATATAGGTTTTCTAGAATTGTTATATTTGTTAAACAAAGTGAGGCAAGTGCTATGCATTTTCACAGTGTATTAGCACTTTTATTAGCAAAACACTAATCAATTTTCTGACCCCACCCTGTAGAGACTGACAGGCATCAGGGGTGTGACTTGGGATTTTCAGCTGTAATGCTCACACTCATCCCACCCCCAGTCTGCAGCCACTGACAGGCATCGAGGTGTGCCTTGGACTCTTTGTCCCCAAAGTTCACCCCCATTCTCCAATAGTGCACCCATCTCAGTGTATTTCCTTATGGAATGGGGTGAGCATAAGGACCGAAGACCCCACGGCACACTGTGACACTTTTCGGTGTCTGCTGGGAAGGGTGAGGTGAAGTGGCATGAGCATTATGGCTGACCAAAAGGCATACCCCAATGCCTGTCATTCTCTTCAGGGTGAGAGCGGGGTTGGCATCACTTCAGTTCTTCACTGCCATTCCTATTGTGCATCTCTCCAACTCCTGCACTACAAATGCCAATGCGAGCAAGACAACATTCAGCATTGACAAATGCTTCTTTCTGTAGCTGTCCTAACCAAAGCTTCCTTGAAAATGAGTGTTGCTCAATGAACCCTATTTCAAAGAACAAATAAATACAAAACAAATCAATAAAAACATGCATGGCTGGGACCGAATGAAGAGTAAAGTGGTCACTCAGGTGACAGAAACAATAAGATGAAGGGGGGGAGGGTGGAGAGAGAAGGAGGGCTTGGATCCTGGATGGTCAGTAGATCCCAGGGTTAGATTAAGAACTCAGGCAGACTGGATGGACCATTGGTCTTTTTCTGCTGTCATTGTGTTTCTTTGAGCTTGTCCCTCATCTACAAAAATTTTTTAGCTGTCGTTCCAAATGTTAGCTCACTCATGGATTGTGATATGTGTCGTTTTTATTAACCTGTTGAAATAGAATAAAACTGCTCATTTTATGTTCCTGAAATTTTCATAAATCTGTGCCAGAAACTAACAATTTCACACTAGATATTTTTAAAACAATACCACTTTTTCCAAACTGTGCACTTTTGAAAATTTCATTTTTTAATGTGCAATTTAACAAAAGTGTTGCATCTAAGTTGAGTTTGCAAGACAAATTTGTTATACCAAGTTCAAATAACATCACAAACATGTACAATTTACAGTAAATGCATGTTTGAAGTTGTGCTTTATGCTACAGCTTCAAGAACTAGTTTATCAGAATTTGAGAGCTGCATCATTAGATAATGCATCTGTACTGGTAATGTGTACGCAAAACATTTAGTTTTCATTTTTAAATTTCTCTATCATGTTGCTTGACACAATAGCAGTTGCCCTTTTAAATAGCAGATTCTTTTTTTTTAATCATATAAGATTTTATTGGATTTTCCAAGTACAACCAACCATGGTAGAGACAACCAAGCACTGAACATACAAGTAAACAGGAACACCACAACTATGTTTTGAACATTCCATAACTACAACTGCTAGGAGAGGTTTACATATTGCATCCCACCACTTTTATAGATCATATGAACTTACATCTTATTTATGCTAGTTTTATACATATCTGAATATAACGCTAGGTTTCTAGGTTAATACCTCTTTCAGACTGGGGGATCTCTAGTAACTAACTGCTCAAAGGACAATCATAATGATCATAGGTCAGGATCCTCATACCTCTTCTTGTTAGTCGGTCCACCTGAACCCATTCAGGTTGGACATCTGAGACCTAAGACAAGAAGAGAGCTAGTAAAGGAAGATTGAAGATAGAGTGGACAGTGTGAGGTAATTAGCCAATTTGAACTGACATTGGGCCACAGCGGTCTAGAGAAGGAGTACAAATAAAAAAGAAAATAGGGAGAAGAAAGAGGGGGCACCATGATTCAGAATAGTAGTGGGTTTTGGGGGGGAGACCGCACAAATGTGTGAGTGCAGATATGCATCCCATTTCTTGTGAATTCTGGAGAGACAGCCCTTCCCGATCACGGAGAGTCTTTCAAATGTGGTCAGCCAGGCCATTGCAGCCTGCTAGTGGGAGATCATAGGAGGGGTAGACAGCCTCCACTTCATCAATATGGATCTCTTAGCCTCCATCACTGCAACCATCACCCAGGCCTTGGTTGACGCAGGCAATGGGCCCAGGGTAGAGACATCCCCCAGCACCAGAGAGGGTTTACCAATCGACAGGGGTTTGCCAATAATCTTAGAACAATCCTCTAAAACCTGCAGCCAAAACCCCTAAAGTACTGGACATGTCCACAGAATATGAAGTAGATGGGCAGGGGAGGTATTGCACCTCCAGCATTTGTCGTGTTTCATTATGTTCAGTTTATAAAGCACTGCAGGTGTCTTGTACGACCTGAGGGGAATTTTCAACTGAATCAATTGACTTTTGGCATCCTCAAGTGGGTAGCTTTCAAACAATCAGACCATTGCTGCGGTGAAAGAGGGCATTGAAGTTCAGCTTCCCAAGCTGTTCGGCTAGCCGAAGTAGTGTCGGGCTAGGCATCCCTAATTACCTTATACAAAGTTCCAACCAAACCCCTGCCTTTTCTGGGCTTGTGGAGGGTAGTAAGGCAGCTCCACTTAACTGTAATGGTAGAGGCTGCTAGAAGGGAGGCAATTGCACTTCGAATTTGGAGGTATCTCCAAACATCCTGTGCTTTCAATCCATAGGTCTCTCACAATTGCTCAAAGGACATGAGTGTCTTATTACCTGGGATGAGGAGGTCCCTCACCACCCGAATACCCCTGGTAGTCCAGTGGTGCCAGTATAAGGGTTTATGATCCACTGTTATGAGCTGATTGTTCCACAAAGGAGCGTAGGAGATTGGAGGGGGGCATTCTCCGCTGGGAGTACCAGTGAGGACCATTGCCCATCACCAGGCTCTACAAGTTTCAGTCATAATTGGAGTAAGCAGCTCTCACGAGGGCTTCTTGTTAGTGAGCAGAGAGAAAAGTGAATTATCAGGTAGGAGAGCTGCTTCAAAGTGTACCCATTGAGGAGGGGGGATAAGGAAGGGGCAAACCAATTAGTAGCCTGGGCCATACGAAAGGCTAGGTGATATCCCATGAACAATGGGAATCCCAACCTTCCCCTAGTCCAATGTGCCCATAGTTTGGCTCAACCCCAGCATGCCATTTTGCCTTCCCACAAGAAGGAGGAGATCAGTTTGTCCAACAGGGCTTAGGGGACAAGGGGATGGGGAGGTTACATAGATACATAGATACATAGACAGTGTCGGCAGATAAGGGCCTATGGCCCACCTAGTCTGCCCATTTGAGCTTGTAAGTTCAGTTTGTTTTCCTAGAAGTCTATTTCCCCTTACCCCTGACCTCTAGAATTCCTTTATGTCTATCCCATGCATTCTTAAATGCCGTGATTGTTTCAGCCCCCACCACTTCCTCTGGCAGGGTGTTCCACTTGTCCACCACCCGTTCTGTGAAGAAATTCTTTCTCATGTTTCCTCTGAATCGTCCTCCCTCCAACTTCATCCCATGCCCTCTAGTCCTGAAACATCTTTTCAGCTAAAAATAGTGTTTTCCTGCACCCTGTTCCTCCCTGTAAGATACTTGTATGTCTCTATCATATCCCTCTCCCTCCTCTCCTCCAGGGAGTACATGTTCAGTTCCTTCAACCTGTCTTCATAGGATTTGTGATGCAACCCATGCACCATCTTTGTTGCCCTCCTCTGAACCTTCTCTACCCTGTCTATGTCCTTACGTAGGTATGGTCTCCAGAACTGTACACTGTACTCCAGGTGGGGCCTCACTAGTGTCTTGTATAGCGGAATTATGACCTCCCTTTTCCTGCTGGTGATGCCCCTGCCTATACATCCCAGCATCTTATTTGCTTTACCTGATGCCTTGTCACACTGTTTCCCTACCTTGAGGTCATCAGAGATGACAACCCCAAGATCCCTTTCCTGCTTGGTGCATGCTATATCCTCACCCCCCAACTGATATATTGTGCCAGGGTTTTTGTGCCCCATATGCATTATCTTGCACTTCTTTGCATTGAATTTCAACTGCCAAACCCTTGACCATTCTTCAAGTTTCTGCAGGTCCTTCTCATTCTGTCTACACCCTCTGGTGTGTCAACTCTGTTACAGAGCTTTGTGTCATCAGCGAACAGTGAAATTCTGCCTTCTATATCCTGTGCAATGTCACTGATGAAGATGTTGAATAGGACCGGTCCCAGCACTGATCCCTGTGGTAACCACTGGTCACTCTTCCCTCTGTGGAGTGACAGCCATTTACCACCACCCTCTGTGTCCTGCCACCCAGCCAGTTACCTACCCACCACACTACTGTCCTGCCCACACCATATTCCCCAGTTTGTGTAATAGTCTTCTATGTGGCACAGTGTCAAGGCCTTGCTGAAGTCCAGATAGGCCATGTCCACTGCCCTCCCTGATCCACCTCCCTAGTCACCCAGTCAAAAATTCAATGAGGTTGGTCTGACATGACCTCCCCTGGTGAAACCATGCTGCCTTGGGTCCTGTAGTCCATTGACAACCAGATGTTCCACCAACTCTCCTTCAGTAGTGCTTCCATGATCTTTCCCACTACCGAGGTGAGGCTGACTGGTCTGTAGTTCCCTGCTTCCTCTTTGTTCCCACTTTTGTATAAGGGGACTATATCTGCTGTCCTCCAGTCTTTGGGTACCTCCCTGTTTCCAGTGATTGGCTGAACAGGATAGCCAGAGAGTTCAGCCACCACTCTCTTAGTTCTTAAGGACCCTGGGTGCACCCATCTGGCCCCATTGCTTTGTCAACTCTTATTACTTCCAGTTCCTTCAGGACCCTTTCTCTTGTAAAGGGACTGTGTCCATTTCTGCACCATTCTCACCCTGTACTCCTTCAGACCCATTACCCTCTTCCTTAGTAAAGACTGAGCAGAAATACCTGTTCAATATGTCAGCTTTACTGTTGTCATCCTCACGCTGCTCCCATCCTCCCCTTCAGTCTAACTATCCCTCCTTTGACCTTCTTTTTTCACTTATGTACCTGTAAAAGGTTTTGTCCCCTTTAACCACTGATTTTGCAATGTGTTCTTCTGTCTGAGCTTTGGCTTCCTGACTGACTTCCTGCCTCCCTTTGTTTCTCCTGGTACTTCTCCCTATCCTTCTGCCTGTGTCTTTTGTATTGCCTGAATGCAGTCTTTTGGCTTTCACTTTCTTTGCTACCTCTTTGGAAAACCATAATGGTCTCCTCTTTCTTTTCCTCTTGCTAACCTGCTTAATGCATAATTCTGTTGTTCTTATAATCCCCATTTTAAATACTGCCCACTGTTCCTCAACTCGATTTCTGTCCCATTCCCTTAATGCCTCTTTCAAGCATCTCCCATTTCCCAAAGTCTGCCCCTAAAATCCAGGATACGTGTTTTTGTGTGGTTTGGTTCTGCTCTTTCTGTGATTTCAAACCACAATGACTGGTGGTCACTGTTACCTAGGTGCTCCCCACTGTTACCCCATCACACTGTCCCTGTTTGTGAGCACAAGGTCCAGTATTGCCTTCTGCCGAGTTGGTTCCATGACCAGTTGCTTGAGGAAGGCACCCTGAAGAGTCCAGGATAAATCTGCTCCTAGTTGATGCTGCTGCTGGGATGCTCCAGTCCACATCTGGTATATTGAAGTCTCCAACCAGTACTACCTCACCCTTGTCAGCCATCCTTTGGATGGCTAGCATCAACTCCTATCTGTTTCTTCCTCCTGGGCTGGTGGTCTATAGACCACACCTTGCGGATGATGGCCCCATTTTCCTTTCCAGCTTAACCCACAGTATCTCTCCCCATTTGTTCCTCCTGGATCTGTGTGGCCCTTATGTCATTTTTCACATACAGTGCCACTCCTCCTCCCTTCCTGCCTGCTCTGTCTCTTCTGAATATGTTGTAGCCAGGTATTGCCATCTCCCAGTCATGGTTATCATTACACCAGGTTTCAGTGATGGCCACAATGTCCAGGTCTGACTGTACCATGACAGCCTCCAGATCTTCCATCTTGTTGCTAAGGCTCCTGGCATTTGCACACATGGCTTTCCATGATTTGACCTCCCTAGACTGCTTCACTGTTCTACTCCAGCCCCTTCCTTGGTTGTCATTTATCCCTGGTTCTCCTTGCTGCCTGCCCTTCTGCTGAATTTTGCCCCTTTTCTGCTTATCCACCTTTTGGACACTAATCTCCAACTTTTGCACACTGCTTTGCAGAGATAGCCACTCCTCTGGTTCACTGGTTCCATTACTAGCTGTGGGGGGTGAGCAAGTAGGTACCATCCTTGCTGGCCTGCCACCCCCCTTTGCTAGTTTAAATGCTTGTCAATGTAGCATTTAAACTTATCATTGAGTGCTTGGATTCCCCTCCAGGATGGATGCAGGCCGTCAGGCTTGAACAAACCTCCATCCTCCAGATGGGTCCCCAGTCACCAATGAATCCAAACCCTTCCTCACAGCACCAGTTCTTCAACCATGAGTTAAAGTTCCTGGTGCATGCACTCCTATGCTCTCCCTTGCCTCTCACAGGTAGTACTTCTGAGAAAGTGACAGAAGTAGCTACTTGCTTGAGACCCCTCCCCAGTTTCCTAAACTCTTACTGAACTTCCTTTGGCTCCCCATTTGCCAAGTCATTAGTACCTAGGTGGATAATGACATCCAGCTCACCCTCCTGTCTTGCCTTCCCAGTGATCCCCAGTATCTTCCTTCCATCCCTCCATGCCGTGGCACCTAGTGAGCACCTCACCTCCCTGTCCTCCCCCTCCTGTGTTCCTAGCTGGATCCCTCTTATGTGGAGTCCCCCACCAGGATTCTTCCTCCTCCTCTGGGGTCCACTGCTTTCCCCACTGAGGTCACCTCCTTGCCTAACCTCCACATCCTTTCCTTCCACTTCCCTGGGTACCTCTATTGGTTGTCCTCATTTGCCAGTGTGGCATATGAGTTCTTGAAGGAATAGGATCTGGGATGTGCCTCTGCCTGACTGCTCTAACCCTCCCTGAGCCCACTGTCATCCAAGTGCTCCTCGTTCTCGGCATCCTTTGAGGCAGCTGCATTGGACTGGGTGGTTCCTGGACAGGGGTGATGGTACTCCTGACCAAGTTTACTTCCGCTCTGAGTCTGGCTACCTCATCCCTCAGTCCCGAGAGATGCATGCAGATAGGGCAGCACCTCAGTTGCTAAGGAGATGCAAAACTCTGGAGAAAATAAACATACGAATGGCCTCCATTTTATCCATTAAGGAAAGCTGCAGCTTCCTCCATCTCTGGACTTCAGCCATAAGGGCTGTTAACAGTGGAGAAAAGTTGACCGTTTCCAGATCTCTCCAGACAGAGGGAATAAAAATCCCAAGGTATGAAAATCCTTGGGGTGCCCAGGTGATATCCATACCTCGTAGACAATTCCTTCCACACCTTGCATTCAGGGGAGATAAAATTGTCTTTTTTTTGGTTAATTACCAGACCAGAAAGGGAGGCAAACTCTTGCAGCACATGTAGAATGGTAGGGATGGAGAACTCTGGATTAGACAGGGTGAGCAACATGTTATCCACATAGGCATTAACCAGGAAGCAATGTTCTTTCACTGGAATCCCAGTAATGTCTGGGGTGCTCAGGAGGTTTTGTATCAAGGGATCCAGGGCTAGAATAAAAAAAGAGGTGAGAGAGGGCAACCTTGTCTGGTGCCCCTCTGTAAAGGAAAGGGCTGAGCGATATCTTGATTGGTTACAATTTTAGCTGTGGGCAAGTGATAAAGAGTGGAGACCCAGGAGCAGAACCGTGGCCTGAACCCGTATAAGAACAACACCGTGTGAAGATACCCCCGCTCTAAAGAATTGAAAGCCTTGGCAAAATCTATGGCCAGGGCTGCCATCGGTGTATCAGAGTGCAAAGCTAACCATTTTAAACTGAGGACCAATTGGAGATTGTCTGCCCCAGACCTTCCCTTAGAAAAAACAGCCTGTGAGGGGTGTATTAAGGTTGGTAAAAATGGAGTTAGCCTATTTGACAGGACTTTGGCTAGCAGTTTGGTATCCACTGACAGCAAGGAAATGGGCCAAAATTTGCACAATCCATTGCGTCAGAGGATTTTTCAGGAATTAAGGTTATCAGAGCCTCCCACATGGTGGGAGGGAGAGCTCTAGAGGCCTGGGCTTCTTGTAAAGCATGTAGAAGTGGGACAGTGAATTCTGCTTGAAGGAGTTGATACAACTCCACTGTCATTCCGTCTGGGCCTGGTGCCTTCCCTTTGGCCAGCTGGAATAAGGCAGAATGAAGTTCCTCCGGGGTAACCTGGGCATCTAAAACCACACACTGCTCCTGGGAGAGTTCAGGGAAAGAAACCCCATCAAACATCTTGGATAGCCAGGTAGAGAGCTCCATGCCTGATAACTGGGCTTGAGACCGGTAGAGCTCTTGGGAGAATCTCTGCATCATGTCGTTTATGGCCTTAGGTGTAGACACTATTTTGCCCTGCAGATTTTTGAGAGCAAGTATCCTGGAGGATTCTTGCTGCGTCCGAAGGTGGTATGCAAGAAGTTTGCCCCCCTTGTCCCCTCCCTCCCAGGATGTATGCTTAGCACAAATTAATTGACATGCAGCCTTTCCATTTAGCAAGGTGTTTAGTTGATACTTTAAGCCAGTGATAGCGGACAAGAGAGGGTGAATTCAGCAGGTTTTGAGTTGTCACTTTGAACTGTCTCTCCAGGTTCACAGGATCTGCTTGCATTGAGGATATAGTCTTTGTTCTAGCCTTATTCTTGGCGGCCATGAAGGAAATAATTCTTCCCCTTAGGACTGCCTTAAACACCTCCCATACAGTAGAAGCCATAGTTTCCCAAGGGGGGGTTAAGATTAAAGTAACACTCGGCTTCCTTTTTAATATAGGCTTGGAAGGATTTTTCTTGCAGCAAGGACGGATTACACCTCCATCTTGTAGAAGGGGCACCCTGGCCCGGTGGAGAGTACAAAATGGAGACAGGAGCATGGTCAGAGATTTATATGCTGCCTATAGAGGCATCAATTATTCCCGGCACTGCAGCATAATTGGTAAGCCAAAAGTCCAGTTTATTATGTGCATGATGTACTGCCGAATAGAATGAGTAGTCTCACCCCTGTGGGTTGGCTCTCCTCCAGGGGTCACATAGACTCCATTCTGTCATCAGGTCAGTAAGGCTGGCTAATGCCTTGGGGTGGGTTTGTGGGGTGGGGAGGTATTTATCGAAAAAGATGTCTAAGACTAAATTGTGATCCCCTCCTAACAGAATGGGGACATCAGAGAAGCCGTTCATCAAATCCGAGAAGGCCTGAATGAGGTCCGAATATACCTCCCCTATATCCAAGTTGTGGCCATACATGTTGGTGATCAGTACTCTACCTCCCGGGTACGACAGCCGAGTTACTATCCATCACCCTTGGGAGTCCGTGCGCTTATTGTATATTACCCATGGCACAGATTTCTTTAGTAAAATGACCACTCCTCTGGATTTGATGGTGTCACGGCTGGCAACCACTGTGCCAACCCAGAGCTTCCTTAGCCATTGTACTGTCCAGCTGGTAAGGTGCATCTCCTGGAGAAGGGCAACATCTGTCCCCATAGAGTTAAGATATTGTAGAACCTTAGTTTGTTTAGCTGGATGATTAAGTCCCTTAACATTCCAGGAGATGCACCTCCAGCCATGCTCTGACAAAGGTGCAGCAGTCATTGCCACCCCTCCGAGGTTCAGTGAGAGAGAAAACAAACTGGGTACTAACCCTGATACCACCCAGGAGACGTATGACAGTCTGCAACAAATGCGGAGTGAGGGCAAGTACCTGTCTGACATCCGTATGTGCAGAGTAGCAGAGGCAATAGCAAAGGGAAAAGAAAGGGAGTATGAGCAGTTGCTATCCCACCTGAATCAAACCTAGTTGGGGAGAGGAGAGGAAGAAAACATAGAGGATTGTGTATGAGCAAGCATACACAACAAGGCAGTTGTGATCGAGAGGTTTCAGTGGTAACCAGAGACCTCAAGGGCGTAGCTCGAGAGGTCCGTTACCATGTAAACCTCGAGATCTTACAACTGTCTTGTTTGTGTATGCTTGCTCATACACAATATTTTATAGTGTATGGGCAAGCATAATCAGTGCTCCGTGATCCCCCGAACAAGTCTACCTCTTAAAATAAGGCTTACTTTGGGATGTGTAGCAGCATGCCGACTTCCGCATCACCGTGGGCCACTCAATTGTGCATGCGCTAATGCGTTCGATCTTGTTGGGCTGCATCGGTGACGTACTCAGTGCAGCACAACAATGTAGTGACGCACTGAGGCAAGCAAAACAACGCTGTTGGGAGCATGGATTTCCATGCTCAACAGCGTTCTACCATACACTATAAGCAAATAAGAACTGTTATATAAAAAAACTTGAAAATGCAATTCTCTAATATATAACAATGGAGCTAATGCTCTTAATATAACACACTAACAAGTAAGAGTTAATGGTGTTGAGGTGAACGTGTGAAAGGAGCCGTCCAATTAAAGGGCGCTCCAAGCCACACTGCTTCAAACACCAAAGGTACAAGGGGAGAGGTTACACCAGAACATGAGTAACCTGTCCCAGCCTAGCCTCGTGGATCACTGCAATAAGTTGGGATCCGGAGGGTCAGGAGAGAGGAAAACCTACCCTTGTGGTAGGACATACATAGATATGTATCCATTGGAGAGGGAGAAAAGGAGGGGAGAGAGTTTTAGGGGAAGGGGAATATTTCCTGGACATTGTACAAACCAGGAAAGGGGCGGGATTCTGATCCTAGCACCAGATTGTAAGTTCCTTGGGAGGTTAGAGGGAAGCCAAGGAGGATCGTTGCAGGGGAAGATGGACATTGGGTGCACAGCGTGCATCTCAGTCATCTGGCAAGGCCCCATTTTCCCATATGTCAGTTTTAGATTGTCTGCACGGGGCTTTGTGTAAGTGCGCGATAAGCCAAGAAGTATGCATAAACTGGGGAATATTGGGAGAAAATGAGGGTTGAGCAGAGGGGGGCTAGCTTCTCTGAACTGTGCCCCTGTAAATGGGAACACCACCACCCGGGGAGGGGACTAGAGTGTGACAGTGAAAGAAGATATCTTCATGTGTTATCCATTCCTCCTCAGACACTAGAAGTGGAGGGCCTGAATACTCAAGCGGAGAGAAAAAAGTCAAAGCTTGTTCAGCTTAAGATTCTAGTAGTCCATTCAGTTGTCTGTCCCCGATAGGGTGGACTGCTTCTTGCTCGTTGGGCTGAGCAGGTCTGAAGGAGAGGTGAGCACCTCCACATAGGATTTGGGTCCAGGTTTCAGGAGACCTGCCTCTGCAGCAGCTTCTTCCTCACTTTCTTCCACCACAGCGGCCCAGTCTAGCGACCCCATGGCATCCATGGAATCCTCGACGTCTTCTGCCCAGAAGGCTAAAGCTGTAGTTGTTGCTGCTGCAGCCACTTCTGCTCTGGGGAGTTTGGCAGCGGCAGAGGCTTCCATGTTATCTGAAGCCAGCTGATGAGGGCTCCTGGCCCATTGTCATTGTCGACCTGGTGTTGGTAAAGTTGTCTGATCTATTTGGCTGTTTGCTTCAGCACCGCTAGCTGGATACCCAACTCGATTTGGGGGAGAGCCCACACTACAGCATCTATCTGCCTTTTGCAGTGAGGAAGGAGGAAGCAGAGGGGACTCAATTACACCCATACCAGTCTGATCAGAGTTAATGCCTCCCTGGAATTGGTTCCCTCTCTTGTTGGTTCCCTTTAGTGTGTGTTCTCTCGGGGACCAGAGGCATCTGGGAAGTGTAGTCCATGGCAGTAGGCCTGGCCACTAACTGTTGATCCAGGCTTCTGCCTCCCTAGGTGAGTCCACCAGGAATGTTCTGCCATCTTTGGACAAGTGCAAGGCAGTCAGCCTCCTGAATCTGTACTGGAAGGAGTTAGTGGTAAGAATTTTCTTCAGTGGCCCATATGCTTTTCGCTTCATTGCCACCTCTTGTGAAATATCCCGATAAAAAGAAATTATGTTGCCTTTCCAGGTGATCTCCCTAAGCTCCCTAGTGGCCCACAGAAGTTTTTATTTGATGGAGTATTTTAACAAGTAGGCTATGATCGTTCTGGTACCGTGAGCACCATCAGGTCTGCCAAATACACGATGTGCTCTTTCCACCCCCACAGGCTCTTTCCATCTTTCACCGAGTAACCGAGGCAGCCATTCATTCAAATATTTCTCCATATTCGACCCCTCAGCCCCCTCCGGCACCCCCAGAATCCTAATGTTGTTTCTCCTGCTCCTATTTTCTTGGTCCTCCACTCTTTGCCACAGGCTAGAGAATTTTTCATCATGGTCTTTGAGCCTTTGTAATACTGTAAGGTACTGTCTCTCTAGTTCCTCTGTCCGCTGTTTAAGCACATTCTGATGGTCCTCCAGCCTGCGTACATCTGCTACATTCCCGGCCAGGGTCATCCCTATGTTTTCTACTCCAACCAGGAGCACCTCT
Source organism: Neoceratodus forsteri (assembly GCA_016271365.2). Lineage (NCBI taxonomy): Eukaryota > Metazoa > Chordata > Ceratodontiformes > Ceratodontidae > Neoceratodus > Neoceratodus forsteri. The sequence continues at coordinate 739,908,053 of CM028133.1, read as the reverse complement.
AGCATTTTTGTTATATTAGCTAGGGCACCTCCAACTTGGGTCTGGTCCTGTGAAAGATGCAGAGACATGTGGATTGCCCTAATGCGTTGTCTCCCAAGACCTCCATCCCCACTTCCATTACTGTAGCACCAATATAGGGAAGATCTATATCACAATTTTCAGCGAGTCTCCCAGGTGGTCGGGGGTGTCTGACGTTCACAACCTGTGCTCAGTGATACTTAGCACTTCTACACTCGCGGTATGGCTCTGCAGTACTACTGTTCCCCCACGCTTGGGCCTATGCAGCCTAGCTCCTCAGGTGGCTTCAAAATATGCGCGACGGGATTGCTATTCTAGAGGCGTGACTTCCCACATCAGAACAGCTAGGCTAGTATCCGTAGGGATAGAGCTGGAATCCCCAGTGGTTAGTAGTGTAATTCAGTCCAGCATTCCAGCAGATCAGACAGGATGTATTGCCAGGCCGGGACAGAAAGAAAGAATTATGCTGCCTTCTTTCTCGGGTCCAAGCCACGCCCCCCTAAATAGCAGATTCAAAATGGCATATCTGATGATGACAGTGAATTGCTTCACTGCATGTGTTTCGCACAGCCCTGCATAATGTACGATGCATAGTTGGATGGTGTTACTGCACTGTTACTGGCTGAGCCGAAAACATTTTTTTTAAAGTACTCCATCCTGTTACCTGTTACATGAAGCAGCTACTGTGACTTCTACTGTTTAATGGGTAACTCCAGTGTTGACGATGGCGAATCACAGCACAGCAAGTGTACCATCAGTCACGTATGATGCAGAACATCGATATGGATGTGGTCCCTTTTCCGGTACTAGCTGATTACAAAAAAATGCTTTCCTTTTAAACTGCTGCTGCCAACTATAAGAAATAATTCTCTTTTAAATTCCTACAGCTGCTAAATGGCTAAAATACTGACCAATGATTGTGAGCTACAGTGCTACTCTGCATGCATATCATGCTACCTTGCATGCCACAAGTGGCACACATATACTACACAACACTAAGTAAGAAATAAGACATGACAGGGTGTGCATGGAATAGATTTTACCATATGGCTAGGAGCATAATAAAGCATGAGGCCATGGCTGAGTGCCTTTAGCCCCTGGCATGTGGTAAAATCTGTCCCATGCACACACCTGGAGTGTCTTATTGCGCATATAAAATGGGCTACTTTTGTTAAAACCTTTTACAGTTGGAATAATCATTTTTTATATGTAGCAAAACAGATGTCCTTATGTGAATTTATGATAAAATAGTCCTTCCGCCTTCTACTAAATGATGTCATTACTGACATGAAAACAAAATGCCTGACATCCACAGCAGTATCTGTGTCCCCTTCCCCCCACCCATTAGGAAAACGAATGGGGAAAAGCATATTAAAAAAAACAGAGGTAATGTCTTTATTTTTTTGAAGAAGCAGATTGCTGACTTGAAAGCTCTGCATTTGCTATGCAAACTGCAATGATAGGTCCTGCTGAATGAGTACTATTAGCTCTCCGCCTACTCCCCCCAATGCTGCAGCTCCCAGTCTACTCATAATTTCACCATCTACTCCCCAGACAGGATGAGGGTCCAGTTCGAGTCACTGAGGGGCATCACCTCCTGTGCAACAGCCCCGCTTCCTGAGCCTAGCCGCGCAGGACTTCTTCAACGAAAACCGTACTGCTGTAGGTGCCACTCTGCTGCTGCCCACCATGTTGCTCTAAAACCATTCAAAATTGAGGAAGGGGCAGTGCTCGGTTTAAGGTGGGCTGCCAGTTCTTCAGAAGTAGTCATCTTGTGTGTCTCAGTGATCACCACACAACTGATATTCCCCACAACATCTCAAAAAACAGAAATCCTCTTAACGTGTGGAAAAAAGATTTTGTGGGTGATTTACAATGGAGCGCAGGAAGGAAACTGACTGTCTCAGCAGTTTACAAAATATGTACTGAATTTTTGTTGTATTTTCACATTTATAGGATGTAAACTGCAGTAATATAAGCAAGGCAGACTGCTTTTAGCGAGGAAACAACAATGACAGCATTTTTAAATGCCAACATTCTAAGGCTTTGTGATTTTAGCCTTTTTACTGCTGTCCTTTTTTTACCCATGCATGGAATATATTCCATGCACGGTGAGCTTGATCTCTGATTGGCTGGTTTAGCCTACCCATTTTATAATGCTAAATAATATGGCTGAGAAAAAGATTTCCTTTCTACTAACTAGATCTTATGATCAGTCCATCTGAACACCAAATAATTGACCCCTCCAAACTAAAGCTACTTGAAAAATCACAGTAACTCGGTTATTGTAGATCATTATAATACTTTTGACCACTTTATGATTAGTCAGCTCTGGGTGTGCATCTATGCTGCAGTAACCTCACTTCCTTCGGTGGTTGTAGGTTCTTGACTACACCTTTGCTTCACAACCAACCCAGGTCATTGGGTTATTACAATATTGCCATGCACCTGACCGTTGATTATTCCTTATATCTGTTAGTGAAAGAAAAACAAAATTCTCTTTTTCAAGGAGCAATGTAAGGTTATATTAAGAACAAGTCCAGCTTCTGATAGCTATATCTTCTGAATGCACAATGTTTTCTTCCCAAGACTGGGACATGCTCAGTGCAAGACTACCAGGAATCTTGGGAACCCCCACCCTCATGAAAAACACTATGGGAAGGACATTCAGAAGTCATAGAGTGGAGACAGCTCCTAGGTACAGTACATCACTATCAGAAACTGTTCTATGTCTAAACCAGTTCCTTCTTGTGGGAGCTATTTTTATGTTGGTTTGTATGCATTAGCAAGCAACATCTTGTGCTAGTAGCACATTACAGAGGTGTGTCAGTGTCGGTGAATGCAGGGCACACTTTAGTAGGTGCACCCCTCATTCCCCAATAAGTCAGCATGCTAGCGCTGACACATGCATTATGTAAAGTGGCCACAACTTGTAAGAAAAGTGCTGCTGCAATCAGAGACAAGCTCTTCATTCAGCGGCACAGATACTGTAACATGCCTCTGGACGTACCTTTCCTGGTGAAACAGTTGAACAAACATGGCAGTTGCAGCTGTCACCATCTGCCACACAATCCCCAGAAAGCCTACTTCAGGGGTGCCCAATCCCCCTGTTAGCATGTCAACCCCCAGATTGTGGCACATTGGAAGCCCATGCCAGTGTGCATCTATGTAATGGAAAGCCGACCACGTCGGCATATTTCTACCCCACCCCCATATATGTGGCACACTGGCGCCACCCCAGTGTGGCCAACATCACCCCCACCGAAAGTCATGGGGCACACTGGGAGCCCATCCTAGTGTGCCCAACATTTGTTTTGTTTCACCTGTATGGAAAGAAAACTTTACACACTGTTCTTTTTTTTTCTGTACCTGAAATAAAGAAAATGGTCCCTCACTGTCTGTGGCACCCCCAACCTGCACCCACCCTCTGTGCACCCCACCTCCCCACACCCCCCTCACCCCATACTTCCTTCCGGAGGTCCAGCACTGCGATCTTCGGTGGAGCAGGAACACAACTGCATTCTTCAAAGCCGACTGCAAACTGAAGTAATGCCGGAAAGCTGTAAAATGGCATAAATGGGGGGGGTCAACTTAGGTGGATATCTCAGCCTTTTATTTGAATTTTGCCTCCAAATTTTCAACATGGGACTCTTGGGACCACTCCTCATGAACACATGCACTGTCATCTCATTATTTGGTCCTGAAAGGTCATCTTGCAGGCACTGTGCGGAATCAACTTTTGGGAATGATCAACAAAATGACAGTGCCATTGTTCATGAGGTGGGGTCCCAAAAAGCCTATTTTGCAAATGTGGTGGAAAAATTCAAAAAAATGACTGTGTTACAAGTGTGCATTTTGCAGTTTCCATGCATGCTGGTAACTTTGACAATTTTTAATATTTTCACTCCAGATTTTCAACATTGCAATTTTTCACACCTCCTTATGAACAGAATAGTTGTCATTTTTCACAACCTGCCTGAAATGTGTTTTCGTGCATGTGGTCCACAATAGCACAGTCGCTGTGCGAAATCAATGTTCAGGACACATGAACAAAATCACAGTGACATTGTTCATGAGCGGAGGTCCCAAAATGCCTATATTGACAATTTGGTTAAAAAAATACACAAAAGATATTGCATTACGGGCATGCGTTGCACAGTTTCTACACACGCTCATGACTTCACTGATTTTTCATATTTTCACTCCAGATTTTCAACATCACCATTTTCTTACACCTCCTTATAAACATTACAGCTGTCATTTTTCACAGCCAGAAGAAGCCAGAAGGGGAAGGAAGGAAACATATTCAATTCAGTGCTTTAGAGTAACTGGTAATTGCTATTTTTCTTTTAAACTTAGATTGTAGGCTTTTAGTGACACTATACTTTCTTTGTTGTCTTTACTTATAATCAAGGCCACTGATTTTCGGTGATTAAAATAATTAAATTCCATTTTCAAGACTTAAGATTCTGGAATTTCACCGGTGATTGTTACTCTAATTTTCAGATTTTACCGGGATTCTGCTATCATTCTTTTAGTATGTGCATAAATAATCAGAATTAAAGAAGGCTTAATATACAGAGCATTAAATAAAGCAAACTTAAAATAGTACAGGAAGGAATTAAAAGAAAAACACCCTTTTTTATAGATTTAATGATCTTATAGAAAATGCCAGATTCCATGAAATCTTCATTTTTACCGGTCTTCAGGAAGCCCTAATTCCGGAATTTTACCGGATTTTCCGGTAAAAACCGAAAAACAGTGGCCTTGCTTATAATTGTTTTTGGGCTGTTGAAAATTTAAAACATAGTGGTGGTGTAATTCTGTGCTGTCTTTAATTGCTGCAAATTTTCGCCCCCCTCCCTCCCCTTCCCCCAACTCTTAATTATATGCCCTGTTAAATCTGATTGACAGGAGCTAAACACAGGGTATAGTAAGGGGTGTGAAGTAGGAGGGGCATAAGGGGGAAGAAGCCCACCCTCAGCACGACAAGTGTTTTGACTCATTTGTTTATTTATTGGTTTCTTTTTCTTTAAAAAAAAAAAATTATCTGAGGATCAGTGGCAGGATTTTTAGTACAGTAAATTAATAAAAAGGGAACTAGGAGAGCTTCAGTAGCAGACAAGTAGTGGAATTGCAGTATAATGTGGGGAGTGGTTTAATGCAGTGGCTGTGGGGCAGCCATATTCAGGCAGACCTTCTGGACACTGAGGTGCTGCCCTATCTGCATGCATCTCTCTGGACAGCGGATGAGGTAGCCAGACTCAGAGCAGAAGTAAACTGGGTCAGAGTACCATCACCCTATCCAGGGACCACCCAGTCCAATGCCACTGCCTCAAAGGATGCCGAGAATGAGAGCACTTGGATGACAGTGGGCTCAGGGAGGGTTAGAGCAGTTAGGCAGAGGCACATCCCAGATCCTATTCCACTCAAGAACTCATATGCCACACTGGCAAATGAGAACAACCAAATAAAGGTACCAGAGAAGTGGAAGGAAAGGATGAGGAGGTTAGCCAAGGAGGTGACCTCAGCGGGGAAAGCAGTGGACCCCAGAGGAGGAGGAAGAATCCTGGTGGGGACTCCATCATAAGAGGGATCCAGCTAGGAACACAGGAGGGGAGGACAGGAGGTGAGGTGCCTACCAGGTGCCACCGGCATGGAGGGATGGAAGGGAAGATCCTGGGGATCACACTGGGAGAGCAAGGCAGGAGGGTGAGCTGGATGTCAGTATCCACCTAGGTACTAATGACCTGGAAAATGGGGAGCCAAAGGAAGTTCAGGAAGAGTTTAGGAAACTGGGGAGGGTCTCAAGCAAGTAGCTACTTCTGTCACTTTCTCAAATACTACCTGTGAGAGGCAAGGGAAGCATAAGGTGCATGCACCAGGAACTTTAACTCATGGTTGAAGAACTGGTGCTGTGAGGAAGGAGTTTGGATTCATTGGTGACTGGGGACCCACCTGGAGGGATGGAGGTTTGTTCAAGCCTGATGGCCTGCATCCATCCTGGAGGGAATCAAAACACTCAATGATAAGTTCGAATGCTACGATGACAAGCATTTAAACTAGAAAGAGGGGTGACAGGCCACCAAGGAGGGTACCCACTTGCTCACCCCACAGCCTAGCAATGGAACCAGTGAACCAGAGGAGTGGCTATCTCTGCAAAGCAGTGTGCAAAAGATGGAGATTAGTGCCCAAGAAGTGGATAAGCAGAAAAGGGGCAAAATTCAGCAGAAGGGCAGACAGCAAGGAGAACCAGGGATACATGACAACCAAGGAAGGGCTGGAGTAGAACAGTGAAACAGTCTAGGAGGTCAAATCATGGAAAGCCATGTGTGCAAATGCCAAGCACTTAGCAACAAGATGGAAGATCTGGAGGCTGTCATGGTACAGTCAGACCTGGACATTGTGGCCATCACTGAAACCTGGTGTAATGATAACCATGACTGGGAGATGACCATACCTGGCTACAACATATTCAGAAGAGACAGAGCAGGCAGGAAGGGAGGAGGAGTGGCACTGTATGTGAAAAATGACATAAAGACCACAGAGATCAGGAGGAACAAAATGGGGGAGAGATACTGTGGGTTAAGCTGGAAAGGAAAATGGGGACAGCCATCCGCACAGGTGTGGTCTATAGACCACCAGCCCAGGAGGAAGAAACAGATAGGGAGCTGATGCTAGCCATCCAAAGGATAGCAGACAAAGGTGAGTAGTACTGGTTGGAGACTTCAATATTCCCGCCGTGGACTGGAGCATCCAGCTGCAGCATCAACTAGGAGCAGATTTATCCTGGACTCCCTTCAGGGTGCCTTCCTCAAGCAACTGGTCATGGAACCAACTCGGCACAAGGCAATACTGGACCTTGTGCTCTGAAACAAGGGACAGTGTGATGGGGGTAACAGTGGGGGCACCTGGAAACAGTGACCACCAGTCATTGTGGTTTGAAATCACAGAAAGAGCAGAACCAAACCACACAAAAACACGTATCCTGGATTTTAGGGGGCAGACTTTGGGAAAATGGGAGATACTTGAAAAGAGGCATTAAGAGAATGGGACAGGAATCAGGGGTTGAGAACAGTGGGCAGTATTTAAAATGGGGATTACAAGAACAACAAAATTATGCATTAAGCAGGTTAGCAAGAGGAAAAGGAAGAGGAGACCATTATGGTTTTCCAAAGAGGTAGCAAAGAAAGTGAAAGCCAAAAAGATTGCATTCAGGCAATACAAAAAGACACAGGCAGAAGGTGATAGGGAGAAGTACCAGGAGAAGCAAAGGGAGGCAGGGAGGTCAGTAAGGGAAGCCAAAGCTCAGACAGAAGAACACATTGCAAAATCAGTGGGTAGAGGGGACAAAACCTTTTACAGGTACATAAGTGAAAAAAGAAAGACAAAGGGAGGGATAGTGAGACTGAAGGGGGAGGATGGGGGCCCCGTGGAGGATGACAACAGTAAAGCTGACATATTGAACAGGTATTTCTGCTCAGTCTTTACTGAGGAAGAGGAGGGTAATGGGTCTGAAGGGAGTACAAGGGGTGAGAATGGTGCAGAAATGGACACAAGTCCCTTTACATGAGAAAGGGTCCTGAAGGAACTGGAAATAAGAGTTGATAAAGCAATGGGGCCAGATGGGGTGCACCCCAGGGTCCTTAAAGAACTAAGAGAGGTGGTGGCTGAACCTCTGGCTATCCTGTTTAGCCGATCACTGGAAACAGGAGGTACCCAAAGACTGAGGACAGCAGATGTAGTCCCTTATACAAAAGTGGGAACAAAGAGGAAGCAGGGAACTACAGACCAGTCAGCCTCACTTCAGTAGTGGGAAGATCATGGAAGCACTACTGAAGGAGAATTAGTGGAACATTTGGTTGTCAATGGACTACAGGACCCAAGGCAGCATGGTTTCACCAGGGGAGGTCATGTCAGACCAACCTAGTTGAATTTTTGACTGGGTGACTGGGAGGTGGATCAGGGGAGGGCAGTGGACATGGCCTATCTGGACTTCAGCAAGGCCTTTGACACTGTGCCACATAGAAGACTATTACACAAACTGAGGAATATGGGTGTGGGCAGGGCAGTATTGTGGTGGGTAGGTAACTGGCTGGGTGGCAGGACACAGAGGGTGGTGGTAAATGGCTGTCACACCACAGAGGGAAGAGTGACCAGTGGGGTACCACAGGGATCAGTGCTGGGACCGTCCTATTCAACATCTTCATCAGTGACATTGCGAGGACCTAGAAGGCAGAATTTCACTGTTGCTGATGACACAAAGCTCTGTAACAGAGTAGACACACCAGAGGGTGTAGACAGAATGAGATGGGACCTGCAGAAACTTGAAGAATGGTCAGGGTTTGGAAGTTGAAATTCAATGCAAAGATGCAAGATAATGCATATGGGACACAAAAACTCTGGCACAATATATCAGTTGGGGGTGAGGATATAGCGTGCACCAAGCAGGAAAGGGATCTTGGGGTTGTCATCTCTGATGACCTCAAGGTGAGGAAACAGTGTGACACGACAGCAGGTAAAGCAAATAGGATGCTGGGATGTATAGGCAAGGGCATCACCAGCAGGAAAAGGAGGTCATAATTCCGCTATACAAGACACTAGTGAGGCCCCCACCTGGAGTACAGTGTACAGTTCTGGAGACCATACCTACGTAAGGACATAGACAGGGTAGAGAATGTTCAGAGGAGGGCAACAAAGATGGTGCATGGATTGCATCACAAGTCCTTTGAAGACAGGTTGAAGGAACTGAACATGTACTCCCTGGAGGAGAGGAGGGAGAGAGGGGATATGATAGAGACATACAAGTATCTTACAGGGAGGACCAGGGTGCAAGAAAACACTATTTTTAAGCGAAAAAGATGTTCCAGGACTAGAGGGCATGGGATGAAGTTGGAGGGAGGACGATTCAGAGGAAACATGAGAAAGAATTTCTTCACAGAACGGGTGGTGGACAAGTGGAACACCCTGCCAGAGGAAGTGGTGGGGGCTGAAACAATCATGGGATTTAAGAATGCATGGGATAGACATAAAGGAATTCTGGAGGTCAGGGGCAAGGGGCAACAGACTTCTAGGAAAACAAACTGAACTTACAAGCTCAAATGAGCAGACTGGGTGGGCCATAGGCCCTTATCTGCCGACACTGTCTATGTATCTATGTCTATGTATCTATGTATCTTGCCCAAAATGTGTTTTTGCACCTGTGGTGCCAAATGTCACAGTCGCTGTGCAAAATCATGTTTCAGCCAACAAACTTATAGTGCCACTGTTCATGAGGTGGGGTCATAAAAAGCCCATGCTGAAAATTTGGAGTGAAAATACCAACAAATGCCCTGGGTGTTAGAGTTTTTAACCATAACGCCCCACCCTCTAGAGACTGACAGGCGTCAGGGGTGTGACTTGGCATTGTCAGCTGTAATGCTCATGCCATTCCATCCCCATCCCCACCCTGCAGCTAGTGTCAGGCATTGAGGTGTGCCTTTGACTCTTCAGCCCCAAAGTTCACCCCATTCTGCTATACTGCACCCATCTCAGCATATTTCCTTATGGAATGAGGTGAGCGTAAGGCCCGAAGACCCCAAGGTACACCACTACAATTGTCGGTGTCTGTGGGGTAGGGTGAGGTGAAATGGAGTGAGCGTTATGGCCGATGACCCAAAGGTACACCCCAGTGCCTGACACTCTCTGCAGGGTGGGGGTGGGGTCAGCGTCAGTTCACTACTTCACTGTCATTCATCAGTTCACTACTTCACTGCCATTCCAATTATGCATCTCTCTAACTCCTGCACTACCAATGCCAATGCCAATGCCAGCACGTCAACATTCGGCATTGACAAATGCTTGTTTTAAACAGTTTGATTTATGGGACATTACCGCCAGTTGTGGTCAAAAAATGCTAGACAGAGTGGTAAATAACGGACTAGACTGTATTCAGTCTGCAAACTGTGTCTATGCACATTTATTTCTGAAAATGTCAAATTGGACATAACTAAGTTCGAGGTTTTTATTTGTTTTGTTTTGTTTTGTTCATGATTTTATCCTCCTGCTGTGCAGGCCTGTGCCTCCATAGAAACATAGGAAGTGGTGGCAGAAGGGGACCGCAAGGTCCATCTAGTATGCCCAAGAAGCTACCTGGTGCTATTTCCCCCTCTCCTCCTTTGCATTTTCATATGCTACCTTTATGCCTATCCCATGTGTTCTTGAACTCAGTTACCATTTAGTTCCCCACTAACTCATTAGGTAGGCTATTCCATGGGTCCACCACCCTCTCTGTAAAGAAAAACTTTCTTTTATTACTCCTGAGTTGTGGTGGGTGAAGTGGGCTCAATCCACTCCGAGAAGTGATTCGCGGAGTAAAGGCAAATTTATGGAGTGCTCCGCAACGTGAATAGGAATAATTCGAATTATGATGGGTAACGCAAAGTCCATTGAAAACAATGACTTAGCATTACTCAACCTGCCCAGACCACTACTCCACCAATTTTAAAGGTGAAGGGCATTGAAAACAATGCACTTCAACTCACTTCACCTTGTTTTTAAGCTCTGAAGGAGAATTTTGCAGTGATTCATGGGATTTCAGGTCACATGGACTCCATATTGATCTGCACAGTATCTGTTCAGGGTAGTGTGTGTAGGAAGCTGTAGGAGACAGTGTGCTCTGAGAGCTGTCTGTGATTCAAACCTTCTAAAAGCTGTTAAAAAAGCCTTTTTGAGTCATTTTTTTTTGCTCAAACTTTAGTTCTTCGAGTGTAGAAAACCCTCCTGTGCACATATGATCGAGCATTTTTGTTTGTGTGTGGATTTTGAATGTTAATGTACAACACTGAGTGTGTGGTAAAAGACAGTGAAAGTGTGCTTTGGGGGAGGGGCGTATCTGTGGTGTAGGTAGATTTAAGTTGGAAAAATAGAGACTTCTTTGCTTTTTGGTTATATTTTTGTTATATAACTGACTGTGTTAATGTACACACAGTAATATTGTCAGTAATTGTTGAAATTTTATTGCTGATTGTGTGTTGTGTGGATCTGGTGCAGTAGTTCATAATTTCAGGTTGTTTACAATATGTGGCATATTACTGAACTTTTCAATTTACTACTCATTACTCATTGTAGACAAATTGTGTGTGTGTGTGTGAGTGTGAGTGCGGTGATGTGTGACATCAAATAATACACCTTTTATTGTACCACAGTGTAATTGCAGGCACAGCAATGTGAACCTGCTATCCACTGCAGCTCTATGATGTTGTACTGCCATTGTGGTATGTGTTCTTTGTTTTGCTGCTTGTACTGCCATAAAAATCTGCAGTCAGTACCCCCCCCCCCCCACTGGCAAAAGGAATTGTTTTCCAGATTGGATTGTTTGTGACCTCAGCACCACTGGTTAGTTAAGGTGTTGTTTTCACTTGTGAATTTGTGTCTCTATCTGTGGCTGAAGCCACAGTTGTATTTTTGGCTTCACATCCAGCATCCCCCCACCAAGAGTGAATGTTCCAAAATCTAAATTTGTTTAGAATATTGATGTTGATCTCACAAAATGCTTGCAAAGAGATGTGTAAGCAAATCTGGTTCTCACCATGGCACTGCTGCCAGTGGTAAGATAGTCTGTGAGCATGGTAGTATGCAGATGCAGAAGTGCATTGCTGATGTGAGGAAAGGTATTTCTCCTGCAATGTTTTTTACCACCCAATCAGTAGCTTCACTCAGTTGGAGGAGATGATGTTGTCTCAGCCGGTGGTGTTAGTGCAGTTGTTGGTGGTGGTAGTATGAGTATTGCTGTCTCAAGTTTGACTTCTGACCAGTGTACCATGTCCAAAAATATAGTGGAGTGTGAAGCATTGCAAGTTAGTGGCAGTGTAGATGATGTCATAATTCCCAGGAACATCCCAGTAACTGAACCTGAGGATTCTGATAATCATGTCAATGATACCATACAATGTGACATTTCTTCCACCATGATTCATGTCACTCATTTTCCATGCAGTGATTTATAGTGTGGTGAAAAAATATCAGGTGATGGTGTTGATGATGATGATGATGTTGTTGTGGTGGCAACATGCAGTCCACATGCCAGTAACCAAGCAGAAGACGGGGATGTGGGTGACGCAGATGAATATAATGATGATGTAATTGACCCCAGTTGGGAAACGGAGAAAAAGAAATTCAAGGTGGCTGTGTCTGGGTCTGTTTGCATTAATCCCCACCGTAAAAACTTGTGATTTACCAGTTTCAGTTGATGATGATGATGACCCAGTGATAATGATAGGTAGTCGTGGTGGTCAGTTGCAGTCCAGGTTTTCACTGCCCGAAAAAACACGTAGCACCCCCCACTTCAGTGCTTAAAAGACCAGAGTTCAATAAGCAGCATCATGGACATGTTAAAAGTAAAGCATCACAATCCCTTTTTGGGGATTTTTTTGTTCAAGATGCAAATGATAAGTCAGTTGCAATCTGCCAGGTTTGCCATGTGCATGTGAGTTGAGGTAAAAAGGGGAGCCATCTGGGCACAGAAGGACAATATACGCATCTTAAGAATAGGCACATGGCACTGTGGACTCAGCACAATATGGCAGCTAATACCACAGTGGGGTGTTCACCCTCATCATCAACTATTACAAGTGTGTTATCCCCTTCCATGAGTGTTGAGTCCAGTAGAAAATTAAATCTGTGCAGTAGTGAGGAAATAAGAGCAGAGGATTACTACAGGCATGATGAGGTGGTGGAGCATAATGATTTTGAAATGTTGCCCAGTGGTGATGAGAGTAGCAGTTTTGGTGGTGGTGGTGGTGAATGCAGCATGTCTAGTGCAAGTGGTACATCAACCCCGGTTGGCAGATCTGGCAAAATAACTGCATTTCTGGGTTTGTCATCAACACCTGTGCAACCGTCTTCATCAAACTTCCTCACTCCACCCCTGCCATTCACAGAGCAGAATCATTTGTCATCACACTCCATGTAAAACGTTTGTCAGCCCATGTTACAGAATGATTTTGTGCATAAGCTGAAGTACCCACCCAATCATACAGTGCCACGTGAACTTAATGCTGTTGTAGCTGAAATGCTGGCAATTGATCTTTTGCCCTTCACCTTTGTGGAGAATTCTGGGTTCCTGCAATTTACTGAACGTGCTTCTCCAAAATGGAAAGTCCCATTCAGGACATACTTTTCGACCTGTGCTGTCCCCGAGTTGTTCCGTACTGTGTCCAGCTCAGTAAGACATGCCCTTCAACATTCCTCCTCTCCATTCATCCATTTAAGTATGGATATGTGGACACGTGGCAAAACAGTGGGGAGTTCATATTTGTGTATAACTGCACACTGTGTGTAGGTGCCAGGGGCTGTTTGTGATGTTGGTAGTGTGAATAATCAGTGCAGTAAGGTGGAGTGTCATGGTAGCAATCTCCAAGAATTCGACAGCATGCAATGATTGCTATGGGCAATGAGACCTGTTCACACACTGGTGAAAACATTTTGGCCATGGTACTGACTGAAACTGACAAGTGGCTGAGCCCCTGTCCCTGACAGCTGGGTTCATAGCAAGTGACAATGGGTCAAATGTGGTAAAATGCATCACGGATGGTGTTTTTTTTTGTGTTCCAAGCATGGCACATTGTTTAAGTCTTGAGGTGCAGGAGTTTCTGCAGCACCCTGATGTAAAGGAAATGCTGACAGTTGCATGCCATATCTGATCTCACTTTTCACAATCTGCAAAGGCCCGTGACCAACTTCAGCAGTTGCAGATGCGAAACAGCCTCCCTCAGCACCGCTTGAAGCTAGAAGTTGTCTCCTGGTGGAACTCCACTTTATACACGGCAGAGAGGTTGTATGAATAATACAAAGCCATCTCAGAATTTCTTGTTATGCACACTAGCCGTGACAGTTCCGGGGCCTCCATGTCTATGACGACTAAACAGTGGCACCTCATGGACTCCATAATAACAATTTTGTGTTCTTTTGAACATGCCACACAGGCAGTGAGTGGTGAGTCTGCCTCCATTAGCCTATCAATTCCACTGCTGCAGGTGCTGAGGCAAACATTGGTGAATGTACAGCATGGCCTTGATGATGCCAGAGATATTGCTAGCAGTATGTTGCTGAAACACGTGCTGGCAGTATTCGACCAGAATCATCACATTTTGAGCATTCAGTGTATTGACAACTTTGCCATAGAAACAATACTGAACCTATGATAAAAATGTGGAATTGCCTCAGTACTGGAGGGAGGACCTGAACAGGTACAAAATGTCAGTGGACAACTGGTGCGCTTGGTTCGTGTAGGGCACAGAAGTCAAGTGCCAAGGTCAGCAAACCTCAGCAGCATAATCCGGCTGAAGGTGTATGTGGAGGACCATCAAGCATATTCTGTAAGGAGAAGGACACTACAGTTCCAGGTAGTCTGACATCCAAAGTGGTTGGTGTCAAACTGCTTTTGGAGGCTTTGTCTCAAGTGGGGATTTGTGAAATAAATGATTCTGGAGAACAGGATGATGCATCAACCACTGGACCCGGCACAGAAAATGGTTAAGTCCTATTCATCTGAAAACAGGCATCTGTCAATAACTGAAGGAAAGGTCAGTGAATGGCCAGAGCTGACTGCAGTGGCACTGAAGTAACTCACATGCCCACCCTCCAGTGTAAGTGTTGAGAGGGTATTCAGCTCAGCAGGTGTAGTAGTCAGGGATCGTCAGACAAACCTGTCTCCTGCAAATGTTAGTTTGCTAACATTCATAAAAATTAATGAGAGGCACATACCAGCACAGACTGCAACCTTGGTATTCCTACCCTGGCCTACTAATGGTGGTTTTGGTGATGTAGAAATGGACCATCCTGGTGTCATTGGCAGTGGCAGCGTGAAACGGCCTACCATTGATGCAGATGATGACACAATGGAGAAAGAAGTTCCCAGTGGTCAGAATTCAGACATAGATGACTGTGAGGGCAGCTTTCTTTATGAGTATGATGATGTGGATAATGTTGGCATGTTTTAACTGAAGTTGTTAAAAGGCAGTATAAAGACAAAGAACCTCTGTGCGTAAACACTGAGGCAAGGGTTACCCCAAAGGGCATTTGGCTGGGAAGCCAAGTTTCAAGAAAATACAAAGTCACACATGCCCCCACAATGCAAAGCATCATGGGCTGCATATGCAAATCACCACAGAATGTTATGCTGGTCCAACTTTAAGCAGAATTGCATGGTGCCGAAAGGCCTCTCACACAGTTGCTAAGGGTGCTAACAGAAAACATAGACACGTGTTTGGTCCCTACCAGGACTCATCAGTATGCCTCGTCTGTTTAACACCCTAGTGGACTGGACCAGCTACCTCAAGGCAGTGTGCCTGGGATATATTGTGGTGAACCCATTAAAATAAAAACCATTTAAAGACAAAGAACCTCGGTGCGCAAACACTGAGGCAAGGGTTACCCAAAAGGGCATTTGGCTGGGAAGCCAAGTTTCAAGAAAATACAAGATCACACATGCCCCCACAATGCAAAGCATCATGGGCTGCATATGCAAATCACCACAGAATGTTATGCTGGTCCAACTTTAAGCAGAATTGCATGGTGCCGAAAGGCCTCTCACACAGTTTGCTAAGGGTGCTAACAGAAGACATAGACACGTGTTTCGTCCTACCAGGACTCATCAGTATGCCTCGTCTGTTTAACACCCTAGTGGACTGGACCAGCTACCCCTAAGGCAGTGTGCCTGGGATATATTGTGGTGAACCCATTAAAATAAAAAACCATTTAAAAGGCAAAGAACCTCTGTGCGTAAACACTGAGGCAAGGGTTACCCCAAAGGTTTTAAAAGGCAGTATGCCCCCTTGGAGTCAGACCACCACCACCAGGACTGATGTTAGCCACTGCCATCACAGAGAATAAGTTTGTCCACCCCCCTGGACCACCACCACCGGGACTGTGTTAGCCACTGCCACCACAGAGAATGAGATTGTCCGCCCCCCCAGACCACCACCACCGGGACTGATGCTAGCCACTGCCACCACAGAGAATGAGTTTGTCTGCCAGCTGCACCACCACCACCACCAGGACTGATGTTAGCCTCTGCCACCACAGAGAATGAGATTGTCCGCCCCCCGCACCACCACCACCGGGACTGATATTAGCCACTGCCTCCACAGAGAATGAGCTTGTCCGCCCCCGGACCACCACCACTGGGACTGATGTTAGCCACTGCCACCACAGAGAATGAGTTTGTCCGCCCCCTGGACCACCACCACCGGGATTGATGTTAGCCACTGCCACCACCACCAGATGCAGGAACATGTCACAAGGAATGTCATCATGTGCTGCAGCTCTCACCACCAGCACCCACCACCACTGTCATTCAGACAATGTTTCCCCATTACATTGATCATGCCAAGGCAGAGGGAGTTGAACGGGAGACCACATTTATCAGCCACAGGCACATAGCTTCCTAATATTAAAACTATAAAATGAGTATGTGTACTAATGTTTTTTATACTATTTAACTTCTTTAGCTGTATATTTTGTTTTCTGTAGCTTTTCTGAGCTGCAATGGTCAAACACATATGGTAAACTTATTTTGTTTTTTTTTACAGGTTAACAAAAAAAACTCTCCTTCACTGAAAGTCGGTATGAGTGGTACTGCAGCTGTACTGTACACAGGAGCATATGGAATATCCATTTCAAATCCATACTGTAGATTTTATTTCATCTGTTCAATTTTTTTTAAAAGACTGCAGTAAATGCGACTGAGTACGATTCATAAACTAGGTGATGTGTACATTGTCAAAACTATTTCTGCATGATATCATGCACTGTATTCTGAACTTGCAGCTGTGCAGCCATGCCAGTGTGTTACTTGACAAGATGTGGTTTTGAAATGTAACTTGACTTGAGGTTGAGAACCAGGGACAATCAAGTTGTAAGAAGTCATTCATTTCTTTTTTTTAGGAAACTTCCAGATGCTTTGTTGTGTCATGGTTGCCTTATCCAAAGAAATTATTCAACATCAGGCCCCCCTCCCGGGCTGGGGCAGACATGCAACACGCTGAAGTCATTTCAATCAATGACCATGACCATCATTAACAACCAGACTTGAGAAGGATGCAGATGAAATCTGTGAAGAAGTAACCAAATAAGAAACCATTAATGAGACAAACCTGCAAATATGCTTCCCCCCACAAAAAAAAAATCTTACCTTCATTGGCTTGAGAGTTATCCATTTCAAATTTCTATGCAAAAAGTTGTCATCAAGCACTGGAATGTGCATACCAACAGTATCTGTGACCTGTGATACAAAACAATACAATGAGTATATGTCTATATGTGTCAACACCACCTACAAAATACACACACATCTATATATATTATATATATATATATATATATATATATATATTAGAGCAAAAACTCCGTTTAATGCATTAGTTAGGGTTGTTCACAGCAACAAAAGTGAGAAATTGCTGTTAGGGTTGAAACCCCCTTTGGACCCCATACCCACCCCCAGCTTTGGCATTGGGGTATACATTTGGATCATCCAGCCCTAACTCTCACCCCACATGACATGTGTAAAGCACCAGAAGTATGGGAGAATGGGGTGAGAGTTGGGACCCACGATCCCAATCGCTGTGCTGGGAGGGTGTGAAATGAAGGGGTTTCAACAAGCATTCACTGTCGCCTAGA
Source organism: Neoceratodus forsteri (assembly GCA_016271365.2). NCBI lineage: Eukaryota > Metazoa > Chordata > Ceratodontiformes > Ceratodontidae > Neoceratodus > Neoceratodus forsteri. The sequence goes on along the minus strand of CM028133.1, from coordinate 739,890,377 downwards.
TGAGAACATACATTAAACAAATTTGCCTCTAATCCTTCTTTTGAGAATGATACGAGAAATAGTGAATGTGTAATGCGGCGGGGCGCTCGGGGCCCAATGCGTTGGCGGGGCTCCGCCACATGATATGTTGTGGCATACTAACAGGGACAGCAAGCGCAAACAGAAATGCTAACAGTGGCGCACATGGTAACACAAGCCTGAATGAGAACAGAAAGGATACACGCATGGTGCAGTATCACGGAATGGTCTGCCACGTGATGTGTTGTCACATAGTAACATGGTGCCTGCAAACAGAAATGTCAATGGGCATGGTGATGTAAAGTGAAACAGTAAGATAAACAGTACTGTAGACAGAAATGGCAAAAAATAACAGAAAGCATAGCGCAAATGAAAGCATAAAGGATAACGCACATGGTGGCGCGGGCGTCAATGGTAAGTGAAATGTGCGGATCCACTTAGCGGAAAGGGCAACAGTAACAGTAATGTAGCGCACAGGCTGGTTTTCCCCAAAACCTGCATTGAGAAAGACAGTGAGTACAAATAATGTATGCAAAATAATGAGTATCAGGGCAGAAAATTAGATCTTGGAATACTAAATACATTATATCTCAGGAACCGTCTGACGTAGAAAAAATTTAAAAGTCATATTATTTACAACTGTACTAGCTAATTTGAATCTTAGCCCCAGTTGGGAGCTAAATTTACCAACGAAAAGTCCGTGATCTCGCACCGTTCCGAGATACGGCCCTGAAAGGCGCGAATGCCGTAATGTTATCCTATGGGAAAAAGAAATGTTGGACGCCATAACTTTGCCTCCCTGTAATGTTTTCTACCAAACTACTGAAAGAGCACATCTGTGGGCTGTTGGCTGTCTTCCTCCAAATTTCAGGAAAAAAGACCAAACCGTTATTTTGCAGCAGGGCTCCAAATGATTTCTGTTAATGTGGGCGCCATAATGTTATCCTATGGGAAAAACGTCAATTTTGAGTGCCGTAACTTTGCCGTCATGTGATATTTTTTCACCAAACTACTGAAAGGCACATCTGTGTACTGTTGGCTGTCTTCCTCCAAATTTCAGGAAAAAGACCAAACCGTTATTTTGCAGCAGGGTGCCAAAGGATTCCTGTAATGCTTGAGGCTGAATGTTATCCTATGGAAAAACTGTCAAATTTGGAGTGCCATAACTTTGCCGCCATGTAATATTTTTTCAATACAACACCGAAAGGCACATCTGTGAGATGTCGGCGCTTCCTCCAAATTTCAGCCCAAAACTCCAACGGTTATTTTGTGCAGTGCGCAAAGAATTGCTGTCATTTTCCACAGACTAGAAAATTACTGTCGCATTTGAAAGTCTAGATAAAATTTGTGACACTTTCATGAGCACGAAAGTAATTTCATGAAAGTACTTTTTCCAGAAATTTGAAAACATATTTCTGGGGTGTTTTACCACAAAATAAAGACATGGCAAGCATCCTCAGGGCCCGACTAGGTGAATACAAAAAAAATTAGGTTGCTAGAGGGTCCCAAATTTAAATGCCAACCATTTTTCTCTTCACCAACTGAAAACAAAATGGCTGATTTGCGAAAGTAACAGGCCTATTTGCAAAAGTAAAAATGCATTTGCGAAAGTGTTGAACTTTTTGTTAACTTTTCCCATTGACTTATAATGGGAAACTGTTTTTTGAATAACTTTTGAACCGTTTAATATTTTTTCATGAAATCTTTGAAAGGCACATCAGGGACCCTGGCTGCACGTTCCCTGAAGATTTTGGGCTGGTCACGCAAACCGTACGACCTGTAGGCGCGACCACAGAATTCCAGAAAAGCGTAAATGCGCGCACAGATCACACTTAATAACTCCGCAGCCGTATATCCAACCAGTACAAAACTTGGCAGATCCCAAGGCCTATGGTTCTTGATCATAAATTCCAAATTTCAGGCAAATCCATCAAACAGTTGCAAAGTTATTAAGGTGCAAAGTTTTGGGGTTTAACATAGAAATGGCTCCTCTACCATAATATATATATATATATATATATATATATATATATATATATATATATATATATATATATATATATATGCATTTATATGTATTTATATCAACTCACCAAGGCTCTCATTAGTGTACAGACAAAGGGTGTCCTTCCATCCGGTTGAGATGATCACATTGCATTTGTGGGAATTGCAACACACATTGGACCAACAATAGTTCGCTCATGGTCATCATTTCTGAGTGGACTTTGCATGTGGTGTAACTCTCCCATTTCACTTCATTGCCACTTGTTAATTTTCTGCACACCAGACAGATGCATTTTGGGCATGCATAAAAAATCTGGGGACTCTGTGTGAGTACTGCACGCATGACTGAGTGTGTCATTAATTCTGGGGGGCTTAGCATGTGGTGTAACGCTCCCATTTCACTTCGTTACCACTTGTCAATTTTCTGCACACCAGACAGATGCATTTGGGGCATGCAGAAAAATCTGAGCACTCTGTGTGAGTACTGCATGCATGACTGAGTGCATCATTAATTCTGGGGGGCTTTGCATGTGGTGTAATGCTACCATTTCACTTATTTACCACTTGTCAATTTTCTGCACATCAGACAGATGCATTTTGTGTGTTGTGATTATGAGCACATGATGTCATACTTAAATTATAAATTAAAGCAGCATTGCAAGAATGTGGTGACACTTTTGACCTGTACTTTTTATGCTATTTTACATTGCCAGCCACTAATTACCTCTGAGTCATGACTTGAATGATACCCTTCTTTTCACAATTTCTGTCTGCTTTACTACTTTTTCTGATGTCTGAAAAAAAAACAGAAGCACGCCTTTCAGTATTGTTCTGACCAGGTTTTTAACACTATTTGCAGCTGTTTTTCAATAAATATTGTTCTGTGAGGTCATAAAACACTGCCTGCTGCATAACTGTTCACACCAGCTTGTCCACAAGCACTCCACAACAGAAAGTCAACATTACTGAGGCACTGCGTTATAACAAAGGGGCAAGTGTCTATTATTAAACAAAAAAAAATCCACAAAACACTAAAGCACAGCAGTGGGGGGTGGGGGAGGTGTCCCGGAAAAAATCCCTTAATGGGGGATTCCATGGTGTTTCAGCAGCAGGTGGAGCATTGACAGTATCTGCAGCTGCTGTTGCTGGATCTTATCCACCCTGCTGCTGCACAGCATCCACAATTTTGTTGCTTTCCTCAAGGGCCACCCACACCAGTGCAAAGTCTGCCTGTGAAGCAGACACTGTGGTGGGGTCCACTGCAGTAGGAAAGTCAGGTAGTGGTGGTGAGGGTGGTGCTGGTGGCTGTGGTGGAGGTGGTGGAGCACTTGCTGCTGTTGCCCTCCTGCTGCGGCGGTGAGGCACATCACCCCCAGCACCCTCTGCCACTGCCAAGGAAGGGCCAGCAGGTGAGCACCTGGCCCCTTTGGTGGAAGCATGTCACTCCACCTTATGGTGGTTTGCCATGTGTGTGTGCTGGCTACCAGTCCCCAAATGTGTCCAGTGGGGGTCACAGTGCACCTGCATACCACACAAACAGCAAACCACAATGGTGCTGTCTCCCCCCAACACAGTTAAAAAACTGCCACACTGGGGAGCTGCGGGGGGACCAGATGTACTGCCGGAAGCACCTTCATTCACCTGGGGCTCCACCTGCGGCTGTGAAGGTGGTGGATGGGGTGCTGCTGGAGCCCCTGTAGCTGCAACTGGTGGTGGTGGTGGTAGTGGCGGACTCGGTGGATGTGCTACCATTGGTGGCACTGGTGCTGCTGCTTCCAGAGGGGGAGACACAACACCAAACAGTCAAGAGTGGTCCAATGACACCCGACCGTCTCCACGTGTGTGCACTCCTCCCCTCTGCCCACGCACATGGGCCACAGACTCTCCTCCCAGGTCCATCATGCACAAGTCCCTCAGACTGTGACCGACGCCTCACAATATTCCTTCAACGCACTCACAGTCACACACAAAACAAAACAAACTTATAAAAATAAAACAAAATCAGTAGCAAAAAAAACTACTGCAAAAACACACTACAAAAAAAAGTAAAGATTTAGTTTTTAAAAAAGCTGGGTTTTTTTTTCGTCAGATCGCATGATACCTACTACCAAATATAAACTCTCCTCTCTCTACACCCAAAAGGCCTCCTCCTTCTACCACTGGAAAGGAAAAAGTGAAACTAACTGCTTTTCTGACTCACTCCCTTCCTGCCTGGCTAAAGCATGTGACTTACAGTACTGTAAGCCATGTGATGTATGGGAGGCTGCCTATATTGTTGTCACTTTGCCTTAGTTCGCATTAAGATGGAATGACAATGCAAAGTCATAATGAAAAGGCGAAGTGAGCACATTCCAGTGGCCACTTCACATAGAGTTATGCTAACTCGAAGTGGCCACTTCGTGTCCACTTCACCGGTGGATTTTAAATTTGCTGCATCTCTACTCCTGAACCTCCCTCCCTTCAGCCTCATGTCATGCCCTCTCATTCTCCAACTATCTTTCAATTGGAAGAGCTCCTGAATGTTAACCTTATATATACCCCTCATATATTTAAAAGTCTCAGTCATGTTGCCCCTCTTCCTCCTCTGTTCCAGGGAGTACATGTTGAGTTATCTCAGCCTGTCCTGCTATGCCACGTGGTGCAGTCCCTGAATCATTTTCATAGCTCTCTTCTGCACAGTCTTGATTCTGTCTATGCCCCTTTTAACATGCAGTCTCCAGTATTGTATGCAGCACACCAAGTGGGGATGCACCAGCACCCTGTAGTGTGATACCAGCACCTTCCTTCTGCGACTCATAATTCCCTTCCCAATGCAACCCAGCATACCACTTGCCTTTAGTGCCAGCTTTTAGCACTGTTTACCCACCTTCAAGTCTTCTGATTTAATTACCACAGGTCCCTCTCCTGGTTGGTGGAGGCTAGCTTCTTTCCTCCCAGGTAGTAATTCTTCAGGGACTGTTACTGCCTAAGTGCATGACTTTGCACTTTTTGGCACTGAATTTCAGCTGCCATGTTTCTGACCTCTCCTCCAATTTCTTCAAGTCTGAAATCATACTCCTCACACCCTCATGGGAGTCCACTCTGTTGCAAATCTAGATGTTGTCAGCAAACAGACACATTTTATCTACCAGTCTATTTGCAATGTCTGCTATGAACACATTGAAGAGTAGGGTACCCAGTGTCAAACCCTATAGTATCCCGCTGGTCACCTCCCTCTCAGCTGAAAATGGTCTGTTTACCTGAACCCTCTGTGTTCTTCCTCTCAGCCAGCTACTGATCAGCCCGACCACCTCCCTGCCCAACCCCATGTGATCCAGCTTCCTTACCAGCCTTCTGTGTGGAAAAAAGTTGAAGGCTTTGCTAAAGTCCAGATAGATGACATCTACTGCCGATTCCTGTTCTACTATCCTTGTAACCCAGTCAAAGAAGCCAACTAGATTAGTTTGGCAGACCTACCTGCCATGAACCCATGCTGTTTTGGGTCTTGCTGCCCACTGGATTCCAGATACGTTAAGATTCTCTGTTTGAGTAGTGTCTCCATCAACTTCCCTACCACCAACATGAAGCTTACAGGATGATAATTTCCAGCCTCCTCACTGCTCCCTGCTTTGTGGATCAGTACCACTGTTGCCCTTTTCCAGTCCTCTGGTATGATCCCACTCTATAGTGATTTGGTGAATAGTTCTGCTAAGGGTGCTTCCAGTACACTTCCCAGCTCCCTGAGAACTATAGGGTGAATCCTATCTGGTCCCATGGCCTTGTCCACCTTTAGTTTATTTTAAACTTCCAAGACTTGGGCCTCTGTGAAGGGGCTTGTGTCAACCCCCTGTCCCTGGGTGTTGCTGCTATGCAGGCTTGGCCAATCCCCTGTGTTCTCCTTGGTGAGCACAGAACAGAAACACTGGTTTAAGACTTCTGCTTTCTTGCAATCTTTTTCTACCAGTTTCCTTCCAGTATCTGCTAATCTAACTATCTCCCCTTTGGGTTTCCTCTTTTCCCTTATGTACCAAAAGAAGGCTTTATCTCTCTTCTTTACTCCCTGCACAATCCTCAGTTCAGTCAGGGCTTTAGCCTTACTTATTGCCTTACCAGCTTCCCTCTGTGCTACCTTATAGGCTTTCTTATCCTCATCTTTCATCTAGACTAACACTTCTAGCTCCATCACCACAAAATCTCATGGACTTACTGGCATCTGCCATATCTGCCCCCATGGATTTCTCCTCGTGGTGGGACCAACAGGGCCCCAACTGCCCCACAATGATCTGATTCTGTGGTGGGCAGCCACATTGCCGATGTGGGGCCTGCTGAGGGTCAATCCTTCATACTGCCCCAGCCTTGAATTCTTTGTTCTTCCTTTTCTTCCCTTAGCTTTCTGAGATGCTGGCCTTGGGGATGTGCATAAGCTGGCAATGGTGTGCATCATCAGCCATCATCTCCCTACCCAATGAGCCACTTTAAAGTGCACTACCACCTTTGGTCACCCAGGTGGCAGCCATGCATGGGAGCATGCTGCCTTCCCTCCCAGAGAAGAATAGTACCTCTGGGATGCTCGATCCTCCTCCCCTCAGCCAGCCCCTTACAACTTTGGTTTGCTTCTAAACATGGGTCACCAGTGTTGCAAGTGGTAGCGCTAGTGCTGAGACATCTGACTGGTGTTAAGTCAGAGTTTTGAAAATTGAACTTAGCAATGTTCTAGCTTTGAAGCTTGGATATAGGAAAAATTTATACTTCTGTCCCAATTTGTACACAACTGAAAATTGCATGTAGACATAGGCTTTGAAAATCCCCACCCTTTCTGTTAAGTCCCTGTTTGACACTGTCTCACATGCCTGCAAATACATGCACTAGTTACTCAATAAAATAAGAGGTAATTAACTAAGCCTTCATTTGGTTTTTCATTATAGGTCCACAAATTTGTGCACTTGTCACTGTCAGAATAGGGCACATGGTACTGGTTCCTGAAATGAAGTACATCACAACAACTCCAGCATACCTCTTCTCCTGGAATTTAATTCTCAGTCTTATTCACTACTCTAAATTTAAGCCACCTTCGAACACCAAAGAAAACTGTTTGCTGCTGGTATGGCTGCAGCTATCTGGAAATAATGCATGCCTGTTAGAATTCCAGGAACATGAGGTAGGGAAGGCAGTGTGGTGACCCACCTAGATGGCACAGATGGTGGTGCCATTTGTGAAGTTTTGTGGTTTCCTGACATCCTAGGTCCATGACAGGTAGAGTGACTGATGAAGCTGTGACACATTTCATCTGTTTGGTTAGAGGAACCAACTACTGTTGGATAAGGCTGGCTTTAAAATTTAATAGAGGTACTCTTGGTTGGACTCACACCCTACACCATAAGCAGGGTAGGCTTGGGGTGGGTCAGAAGTTGGTCAACTTGGTGGCAAACTGGTTGACAAGCAGAAAACAGAGAGTGGTGGTAAACAGTATACAGTCAGAAGAGATGCAAGTCACAAGTGGGGTACTTCAGGGATCAGTTCTGAGGCCAGTCCTCTTCAAAATCTTCATCAGTGATATTGCAGATGGACTGTAGGGTAAGGTTTGTCTGTTTGCAGATGACACCAAGATCTGCGACAGAGTAGATGATCCAGATGGGGTGGGCAGAATAAGAAGAGATCTGGCTAAACTAGCAAAATGGTCGGAAGAGTGGCAACTGGAGTTTAATGCAAAGAAGTGCAAGATCATACACGTAGGGAAGAGAAATCCTGAAGCCACCTATAGGCTGGGAGGGTAGTTGCTGGCAGTCACAAGGGAAGAAAGAGACTTGGATGTCATCATCACTGATGACCTGAAATCATCCAAGCAGACCACTAAAGCAGTAGGTAAGGCTAGAGGTATGTTGAGGTGTATTAGTAGGGGTATCACAAGTCGGAAGAGGGAGGTAATAATCACTCTTTACAAGAAACTGGTTAAGCCCCATCTGGAGTACTGTGTGCAGTACTGGAGGCCACACCTTCACAAGGACATTAACCAAATTGAGGCAGTCCAGAGAAGGGGAACCAAAATGGTGCAGGGACTGCATCAGAAAACATATGAGGACAGATTAATGGAGCTCAGTGTGTATACCCTACAGCAAAAGAAAGGAGAGAGGTGATATGACCGAAACATTCAAACACATTAAGGGCATTAACAAGGTGAAAGAGTCTAACATATTTCAATATAAGAAAAATAGCAGGACAAGAGGACACAGCATGAGATTAGAGGGTGGATGATTAAGGGTAATGTGAGGAAGTTCTTTTTCACAGACAGGGTGGTAGATGCATGGAATGGCATACCTCAGGAAGTGGTGGATATGGATACAGTGCAGGGCTTCAGACTGGCATGGGATAGGCATAAGGGAGCAATACAGATGAATATGAGCAGATAGGCCATTGACAAAGCAAAGACCAATGGCACATTCATAAGGCAGAAAAAGAAATGGGCAGACTGGATGGGCCTTGTGGTCCCTATCTGCCATCAACTTCAATGTTTCTATGTTTCATAAGAACCTAATACTGAATTTACAAACAGCAGTTATTGTCTAAAGTGGGGCTTTATCATTCTTATTTGTATGAATGTTTTTTTAAAATACAGAAGTGCTAGGAGACACAGAACAATGTGATCATACCCAAGGAATAAAAGGAAATTAAAAACAGGAGCATATTCCACTGAAGTGGGATAGAAGTTTTGTTTTGCCTTGCACTGTTAGACAGCTGAAACCTTTTGTTTGATTTGGAGATCATTCCTGAAGCACTTGGCTCATGAAGAAGTAAAAAATTAGAAGCATTAAATGTCAGAATGACAGACAATACAACAGTGAAGTTAGCATTTAGAGTGTATTTAATTTTTATTTTTTTATTTTTTTTTTTTAGGTTGGGATCTGTTATTGTTTGACTGATGAAGCCATGACACCAAGGTCATACTCGTGTGTGCACCCACACACACACACACACACACACACACACACACACACACACACACACGCACACATATACTCACACTTGCTAACATACACATATACGTGCACATAGATATATAGACAATGGCAGAAAGAGCCCATAGGCCCATCTAGCCTGCCCACCCTAACTACTCTGCACTAGTCCTAGTGGTTATCCTGCCCCTTTATTTCTGCCACCCCCTTTCTAACTAATCCCATGTGGCAGTCCCATCCCGGTTTGAAGTTTCTCACTGATTTGGCCTGTAGCACTGCCTCTGGTAGCTTGATACATTTGACCATCACTCTTTCCATGAAAAGTGCTTGCAGCTGTCCCTCTTGAATCTTGTCCCTGTATTTCAGCTGAAGGAGAAATGCTCATGGGCATCTACCCTATTTATCTCATATAGGTACTCGCATGTTTTCATCATTTCACCAAATTCACTCTTTTCCCATAAAAAAATAGGCCTAATGCTCAACTGCCTAAAATTATTAATAATTAGTTAATGTTCAGTTATTCCTCAGCTTTGCTTTGGTTGATTTTTTTCACATGCAAATGAGTTAGTGGCTAACTCCTTCAAGTTCAACCTACTGCTAACTAATTCTTAACAGTTTCAGCAGTTAGTCATTGACCTGTTTCCTAATTAAGAGTTAACTAATCCCCATGAATTAAGTATTAGTTTGGCATTCATTAATTACTAGTTGAGCTTACACAACAAAAGAGACCTAATGCTCAGCTGCCTCAAATCACTAATAATTATAAAATGGCAATAAAAAAATCTAGAAATCTCATTGGTCAAGACAGATCAGCTGACCATACATTAATTCTCTGTATATGCACAGTCATCCTGGTCCTAAACCACATTATACAATGAGCAGATCAATCCTCCTACAACCCAAACTATCTTCTATCAGTCTTCCTACAACCAGACTTGATCTTCCACCACAAACATGGCTGCTTCCTTTACACTGTAGACACCTTCAACTGGGCCCTAAAATTAAAATTATCTTAAATATAAAATAAAACAAATTAATTTAATGTTATTTACCAGCTCATTACACTCTCCTTTCACACATAAACAAATTAGAAACATTAAAGATTATGTGCAACAGGTTTTACATATTTTTTATAAAAGCTTTAAAAGCTGACATTCAAGTCCCTGTGTCATGATTAGTGTTTCCTGAAAATTTCATGCTGATTGATTTTGTGGTTTTCTATAAATCAGCATTTGTTAACTTGCTCTACAGTGGCTGAAAACAGTGGAGTTATTTCTATCCTCTCAGTCAAACTTAAAGTGCGATGACCTCATTTTGGAGTAGCTTACTGTTTCAGATTCCCAATCAGAGCAGTATTTTGTAAAGTTAATGGTTTGCTGAGCTCTCCAAGTTTCTTACAAACCCAGTCTCTGGTTTGTGTTTAGGTAGATCAACTTAAAACATATCATTATCTTCTGATAAAGAGCTGATCATTTCAGTTTCGATGCTGAATTGAAGTAGTGGAAATATTTCTCTGTGAGAAATCAGCTTGTCTGTATTACAGCTTTCAATTATTTCTAATCAAAAATCTTATTTTTTTTCTAACTATATAGCACAGGACTGTTTAATGATTATAAAACAAATCTAAATTTTGTCCGTTCACAGAAACCATTTGTCTTTTATGTAGCCTTCATAAATATGTTCATGTAAGAAAATTTTTTTAATGTCAGATTGACAAAGAGTACGTGTGCTTGAAATACTGTAGTAGAGTGTGACAGGCACCTGTCTGAACTCAGAAATATCAGTTCTTTGGTGGTTTCTGTGTGAAAATATATCATGTATGTGTACAACCAGAAACACTATGTGGCATCCTGATGCACCATGTTTCTGCCCCACAGTTGAGGCAGCTGCAGTCTACTACCACCTGTCCCTGCCCCACAAGCCCCCTGCCTTCTGTTCCACATGCGAGACTGCTGCATCCTGCTTCCCACTGTCTTCTCCCACACAGTCAGGGATTGTGCACCCTGCTGCTTCCATGTCATGCCTAAAGAATCAGGGCTGCTGCACCCTGCCACCCCCTGCCCAAACAATTGGGGATGATGCACTCTGCTGCCCTTTCTCCCTCACCCTCACAATTAGGGAAGCTGCACCTGTTGACCCCTGTTCTTGTCTCCACAGTCAGGACTGTTGTGCTGTGCTAAGCCCTAGTGTGCCAGGTTCCCTGTCTCCACAGCTGGGGCTGCTGTACCATGCTGCCCTAGCCACCAGTGGTGGGGCTTTTGCTACACCCTGCTACCCACTTCCATTGCCCCAAATGTGCAGGGCTGCTGCACCATCTGTTCCCCATCTCATAGTCAGGGCTGATGCCCCCTGTGTTCTGCACCACAGTTGAGACTTCTGCATCATACTGTCCTCTATTCCTTGTCACCAGAGACAGGGCTGCTGCACCCTGCTCCTTTCTACACATTTGGGATTGTGAATGGCCTGTTGTGCTCTAGTTCCCCATGCTGCTGCAGTTTGGGCTGCTGCACCATGCTGCCACTTGCCACAAGATGCAGGGCATTTGCTGTGCCCTGTTGCATGCCTCCACAGTTGAGACAGTTGCACCTTGCTGTCCCCTGCCACCAGAGTCAGATCCTTTGCTATACCCTGCTGCCTACATCCCTCGTCCCAGACAGTCATGGCTGCTGCACCCTGTCCCACAGTTTGGGCTGCTGTATCTTGATGCCACCCCTATCTCCTGCCTGAACATTCAGAGCTGCTACACCCTGCTCCACTCTGTCCCCACACTCACAGTCAGGGTCACGGCACCCTGTTGCCCCCTGTCCCTGTCTCCATAGTCAGGGCTGCTGTGCTGTGCTACAACCTAGAGTCTCATGCTGCCTGCATCCACATTTGGGGCTGCTCAGCCCTGCTACACATTTCCATTGCCCCAAATGAGCTGGGATGCTGCACAATATACTCCCTGTACCTCTGTCAATGCTGCTGTATCCTGGTGCCCACCTGTGTCCTGCCCCACAGTTAAGGGTTCTGCACCATGCTGTCTTTTGTCCCCTGCCACCTGTTGTGTCCTGCTGCACCACGCAGCCCCTTGCCTCCACAGGCAGGGAACAGGGTGCAGCAAATGCCCTAACTCTTGTGCTGCACCCTTTCCAAACAGTTGGGTTTGCTGCACCCTGCTAACCTTCCTCTCTCACCCTCACAGTTAGGGACACTGCACATGTTGCCCCCGTTCCTGTCTCAGCAGAGTGTAGCAAAGGATCTGACTCTGGTGGCAGTGGGACATCAGGGTGCAACTGACTCAACTGTGGAGGCATGCAAAAGGGTGCAGCTAATGCCCTGAATCTTGTGGCAAGTGGCAGCATGGTGCAGCAGCCTTAACTGCAGAGGCATGGGGTTCTAGGGCACAGCAGGCCACAGCAACCACAACTGCGTAGAAAGGAGCAGGATGCAGCAGCCCTGTCTGTGGTGATAGATGATGGAAAACAGCATGGTGTAGAAGCCTCAACTGTAGGGCAGGACACATGGGGCAACAGGGCACAGCAGCCCTAACTGTGAGATGGGGTACATGTGGTGCAGCAGTCCTACCCATGGAGGCAGGGAACATGGCACATTAAGGCCTAGTGCAGCACAGCAACCTTGAATGTGGAGACAAGAACAGGGGGTAACAGATGCAGCTTCCCTAACTGTGAGGGTGGGGGAGATAGGGCAGCAGGGTGCAGCAACCCCAATTGTTTGGGCAGGGAGCAGCAGCATGCAGTAGTTCTGATTCTTTAGGCAGGGGATAGAAGCAGCAGAGTGCACAATCCATGACTGTGTAGGAGAAGGCAGTGGGCAGCAGGGTGCAGCAGCTTTAAATGTGGTGCAGAAGGCAACGGGCTTGTGGGGCAGGGGACTGGTGGCAGTAGACTGCAGCTGCCTCAACTGTGGGGCAGAGACACAGTGCATCAGGATGCCACATAGTGGTTCTAGTTGTACATGTACATGATGTATTTTCACACAGAAACCACCAAAGAGCTTACTTTTGTGAGTTGTGACAGTACATGTGCTTGAAATACTGTAGCAGAGTGTGACAAGCACCTGTTTGTCAATCTGACATGAAAAAAACATTTCTTACATGACTGTATTTATGAAGGCAACATCAAAGACAAACTGTTTCTGTGAATGAACAGCATTTAGATTTATTTTATATTGATTGAACAGCCCTGTGTTATATAGTTAGAAAGTTAGAAACAAACTTGAGGTTTGATTAGAAAGAACAGAGCTGTTATACAGACAAGCTGATTTCTCACAGAAAAAAGATTTCCACTACTTCAATTCAGCATTGAAACTGAAATGATCAGCTTTTTAAAGGAAGAGAATGATATATTTTAAGTTGATCTTTCTAAGCACAAACCAGAGACTGGGTTTGTAAGGAACCTGGAGAGCTCAGCAAACCATAAACTCTACAGAGTGCTGCTCTGATTGGGAATCTGAAACAGTAAGCTACTCCAATATTATGTCATTGCACTCTAAGTTTGACTGAGAGGACATAAATAACTCCACTGTTTTCAGCCACTGTAGAGCAAGTTAACAAATGCTGATTTAAAGAAAACCACAAAATCAATCAGCATGAAATTTTCAGGAAAAACTAATCATGACACAGGGACTTGAATGTCAGCTTTTAAAGCTTTTATTAAAAATATGCAAAAACCATTGCATGTGATCTTTAAGTACTGTGTATAGTTTTCATTACAACTGTTTGTTTGCTAACAGTAAAACATACTTCTTATATCTTTACCTGATAATCAGGGAAATCTCTTGTGCGTTCCCTGACAAGTGAGATAATTGAGTCAGTGGCTCTAAAACAGGCCTTTGTTGTCTGTGTGTACAGTATATTAATAGAGGAACATTCTGCTAGTAGAACTGAAAAGAATTTTGAATCCCTGTATTCCATGGTAAACGTTCCATGATAAAAATTTCATTTCTTGAATGTGGGGAAACACAGAGGGAAAAAAAACAGAATGAAGAAAGTAAGCAATAATACTATGTAAACAAAGAGAAAAGGTGGTAAATGACTCACTCTGCTGTTTATCTTTTAGGACAGAGTGAGCAGTTCATGATGTTGTCAATGAGTGTGGCAGTTTTGAACCACGCTCAAGCTGGCAGCACTGGGGAACTGAGAAGCCTCTATTATGGCTTCCTTTTAGTTTTGTCTACAGAGTGAGGAGAATAAAATAAAATAAGGGGGCTATGTGTCATACTTAGAATGAGAAAAACAGCATTTGTGAATTGTTGTGGCTGGCAGGGGATATGAAGCTTAAAGGAGACAGGAAATGATTTTTACATAGGTAACTGCCCTTCCATCTTCCTTTCCATTCTAGTTAAGTATTCTGATATGCTTTGATGATTTTTTGGTAAATAAATAATCTACTTTTGGGGTGTCTTCAGATGTACCTTGAATTCTACTCTCCGCACCAGCTTCTGCTCCTGATTTTCATATTTCTAAGACATTCTATGACATCACAAACTCACATTCCATGCAATTCATCTGAATGGGCTGGAATTGGTGCTTCTGATGTCACAGAATGTTCAGGCAATATGAAAACAGACAGCAACAACTGCTGAACACAGAGAGATTCAGGGTGGCTACAAAGGCAGCAAAATATAGATTATTCATTTAACAAATAAAAGGTCAAAAACATATCAGAATAGTGGGTAGCCAATAAAAGAACAACTGGAGGGCACTAGGAAGTCTGAAAACTGGTTCCTATCACCTTTAAGTGGGCAGGGAGGCACACACTGTATAACATTACTTTAATCTAGCACCAATAGGTGGAAGGACTAGTTTATGTTAAAAGCACAGATTCACTTACATTTTTACTTATTTAAAAATATGTTTAAAATTAAAAAAAGTGCTTCTAAAAATAAAGGGACATTTTATAAATGCAGCAAGACACTCCTGTGTTGCGCATTATGGTGTGATAACCACACTCCTAGGGACGACCGGCACTTGGCCCTCAGCCTCGTGCCTAACTACACCCCTAGGAGTGCAGTTATCACATCGTATTGCACACCCTGTCATGTCTTATTGCTTACTTAGTTAATGTTCAATTATTCCTCACTTTCGTTTTGGTTGATTTTTTTCACATGCAAATGAGTTAGTGATTAACTCCTCCTAGATTAACCTACTGCTAACTAATTAACAGTTTCAGTAGTTAGTCATTGACCTATTTCCTAATTAAGAATTAATTAATCTCCATGAATTGACCATTAGTTTGGCATTTATTAATTACTAGTTGAGTTTGTGTATTAATTTATGAGCAATACTCAACTTGTTGAGCATTAGCTGATAATTAATTGTACACCACATGGTAAGCATAGTTAGTTAAGAATAACCAGTTCTTAACCAGCTCATTTGCACAGTGCTGCTATAAACTGTCCAGTTAGGAGTCCGGGTAAGCTCCAGGAGCACATTCACCCCTCACTGAAGGTGCCACACATCTGACTGAGGCACCCTGAGGTACCCTTCAACACCCCCGATGCCAGACATTAGTCTCTGTCTGGAGTAGAGCCCATCCTGCAGGTACAGCCTTTGGGGTAGGCCTGAGAGTCAAGCAGGAGGCAGAGGAAAGACCAAATGACTATTTGAAATAAACTGCATTTATGCAGGGAAAAGACTCCCTTACCCAACTGGAGTCACTTGTTAGTAAAAACATAGAAACTGAAACTGATGGCAGATAAGGACCGCTTGGCCCACCTAGTCTGCCCATTTTCTCTACCTGTGATACTGCAGTCCCTACTTGGTCTCCAGCTTTACCCTCCCTTTCCTATCCAATAAGTCTCCCTTATGCCTAGCCTATGTGTTCTTGAATCCCATTAGTTTTTGCCCCAACCACCTCCACTGGGAGGCTTTTCCAGGTAGTCACCACTTTCTGTAAAGAAGTACTTCCTCACATTTCCCCTGAATCTACCCCCCTTCAGCATCACCCTTTTCTTGAGCATCTTTTTTTCTGAAAAATGCTTCCCTCTTGTACCCTATTTATGCACGTGAAGTAGTTGAAAGTCTCCATCATAACCCCCCTCTTCTCCAGGGTGTACATATTGAGATCCTTTAGACTCTCTCTTCATAGGGCTTTTGACACAGGCCCTGCACAATTTTAGTTGCCCTCCTCTGGACTACCTCCACTCTGTTTATGGACTTCTGTAGATGTGATCTCCAGAACTAGACATAGTACTCTTGAGGTATCACCAATGATTTATACTGCGGTATCACCAGCTCCCTCTTTCTGCTGGTAAAACCCTTCCCTATGCACCCTAGCATCCCACAAGTAATTTAAATAGTAATTTTGTAGTCACCTACTAGCACAAAGATTGGGTACATTCTCCAAATGTGCCACTAGAAATTTGAGCCACTTTATGATAACTACCAATCAATCAACTGATAACTGCTGAGTAAATTGGGAGTATTTCAAAAATGCTAATGAAGTGCCTTATAGTTTTTCCTGGTACTCCTCCAAAGGAGTACCTTCTTAGCTGGTACATTCCTACATTACTCCAGAAAAGCTCCTTTAGAGTGTGCTCAAAAAATGCTACTGAAGTGCCGTGGAATTACAGTATATACACTTCAAATTGGGTACCCGTACTCTGCAAATGCAACTAATAAGCAATTGAAGTACCTTCTTGAGTAAACTTCAATCTTTCAGTGTAAAATAACCTCACAGTTAGGGCACAATTGAAAATTAAAACTTCTAGAAGTGCCCATGTGCCACAATGGGGTAGTGAGCCCTTCCCCATGTAGTACCCTCCCAGAGAACTGAACTAGGCAAATATGGTACTCAGAACATGCTCTTGCCCTCATGTCAGTTTCTCAGCCTCTGACTTGACTAGCCGCATAAATCTGCAAGCACAGCAGGACTAAGAAAGGGAATGGGGTGTGCATTTTATTTTTTTTAAATGAGAGTTAGGGAGTCCTAGAAGCCATCACATTGGGGTGTGCAAGTACCTTTCATATTACTGGCAAATACTTTTGCACCCCAGATACTTTGTGATTCATTACTCAATACTCATATTTGTCAAATAGTGTTTTATCACATAATGACCAAGAATACCCCAGCTGAGATGCAACATTTCAGTAGGGTCCATCTTCATATTATTTTACAACTTGGAGCAAAAGCTCAATGGAGATCAAGATCAGTTTCTCAGGGTCACACTGAGTCACAGACTGTGGCTGGGCTTGAATGTGGATATCCTGCTTCACAGTTTCAGAGACAATATTACGATGGAAAGACGGTCCCATCCAACTAACCACAATTCAACACTACAACCCCCCCCCCCCACGCACATTTCTTAGGGCATTTACTTACTGGTGGTGGAGCTTTCTTCAGGAGGATGCCAGTGTATTTTCATTTCTGCCCATTGAATTAAACAATATTTTTATAATTTCTTGGTAGTTAAATCCTGAATGTGTTCAGAAAAAAAATGTAAAGGTCATATACATTGTTTTTCTGTCATGAAGTTCAAGGGACACTGTCCTCAACTCCCTTTGCATCTTTCTAGAAATTGTGAATACCTCCAATACAGCCTAGATACAGTGCAGTGGGAGTAGAGGAGACTATTGTATCATGAGTAAATGCACTCTTTGGGAGTGTCCCTAATGTTCAGGAAGCATGTAATAAGAGTAGATCAAGGATTTGAAGCAAAATGTTGGGAATAAATACTATTTGCATGCATTTCAGTTAAGCTAAAAAAAGCACAGTGGTTAAAACAACCATCAACTTCAATGAACTATAGAGAAGGTAAGCAATCATCAAATGTATATTTTCAGTTATAAATAATACAATGTAAAAAGGATTGACAACTGCCCCTTTAAAGGTGATAGAAAACAATTTTTACACCTCTAGATGCTCTCCAGTTGTTCTTTTATTGGCTACCAAGTATTCTGATATGTTTTTGACCTTTTTAGTTAAATTAATAATCTAATATTGCTGCTTTTTTAATTACCCTGAACCCCTCTCTCCTCAGCTTTTGCTGTTCTCTCTTTTCATACTGCCTGAACATTCTATGACATCACAAACTCCCATTCCAGGCCATTCAGATGAACAGCATGAAATGGGAGTTTCTGATGTCATAGAATGTCTTAGAAATATGAAAATCAAGAGCAGTAGCTGGTGAGGAGAATGGGAACTCTATGTAGATCTGAGAGTATTTCAAACCTAGATTATTTTTTTATCAAAAGATCATCAAGACATATCAGACTACATAAATGTCATGGAAAAGAAGATGGAAGGGCAGTTAACTATGTAAAAATCATTTATCTCCCTTAACACTAACTCTGTACCAAAATATGTATGTGATGGTCAAACAACAAAGTGTTTTAAAAGCAATTTTATTGTAAACAACATTTTTTTCCCTGTTAATCTTATTTCTCCCACACGCACTGGCAGCCTTCATTATACTGGCCACCCCAGCCCCATCACCCCAACATCCCCCAGGACTTATTATCCCTCAGAGGCAGCAGTCAGGTGCGGGGCATGTAGGAAGCTGAAGTCATCCTGCAGCCAGTGCACAGATTTTCCTAGTACTCCCCTTAAAGTGCAATGTGCCCACATGTGCAGTACACCTGACATGTGTTCCTCCTCTTCCCAACTCTGGCAACTTTAGCTTGCTTATCCTCAGCCACTACTAGGATCTGGCAAGCACTGAACTCTACCCCCACCCCACCCAGAGATGAGCAATCCAGCAAGAATTCAATCTTCCTCCCTCTTGCTGACCTTTGAACTCCCAAGCTAACACCTGAAACTTGGGTCATCTGCTCCACAAGTAGTAGCACTATCACTGTACTGGTGGGCCTGCAAAAATCTAAGATCTGTGAAATGTAATTGGTCTGCACATCCACATGTGTAGATGTAGTTGCTGTCATCTTATTTTTTGTGGCTATTTCTGCCCTAGTAAACACAGAACTTGTCAACAGACAAGGACCATATTGCCCACTTAGTCTGTCCATTTCCCTACTCACTGCTGCAGCCCCAGATCCTATCTGGTGCAATTCTGTAAGTTGGTAGTTATTGCTCAAGAACCGTCTCAGTCATTAAATAACTCCTAAAAACACCATAATGATGACATTTGGGAGGGAATGGGGCTGCAGGTTCTCTATGGGCATTGCAGTAGATCAGGAAGGGGTGGGGAATGCCTAAATATACTTGGATCATCTGTGCTGGAAGGTATACATGTATGGGACTATTTTCCTAACATAATCATTATGCTGTTTCATGGCTAGGGCTGCAGTGCTTGGTGGCCACTTGACTCGCACAAGGAAATTATAAGCCAGGCTTTGTGGACTAAACTCTTTATGTAAGCAAATAAATTTAATATATGGCTAAGAGCCAACATCATGTTATGAGTTGCCTGCCTGGAACCAGCAGTCATGTCATTTGCTTTTAAAAATGGGAGCCCTTCCATTTCCATGTGGAAAACACCAAGCTGGAACATGCAGATGAAGCTGCAATAGAAGCAGCTGCTTGATTGGATACCATATGGGGTTCAATAGACCTGGTCACAGGTGGATTAAGAGCAAGACTAAGCATACAGCAGAAGTGATACATTGTATCATAAAGCATTGTTCTACACAGAAATCCATTGTTTTCAAAATGCTGTTGTACCACAGTTTAAAAGTCATGGAATGTGACCGTACCCTTCTGTGGTAGAACAGCAGTCTAAAACCTCTAGAGACATGCACAAGTCAATTTCACTATGAAAGAGAATAAAATAATGCAAGGAGAAGTGTGGTTTATTATGCACCCAGAGGTGTGTGTTGTCCCACAAAGTCTGAGGGATTTATGTGGGCATCACACACTAAGGTAGTGAATAAAATCCCCATAGAACCATACCTTCTTCATGTTTTATTTTTTCATTTACTGCTTTTTGGTTTAAATTGTCTTTGATGCTTTGCAAGGGTAACTGTTACCGCTGACAAGCTTGTCTCATGCTGAGTGACCAATTGAGTAGCGCTTGTGAAAGTCCAGTACAAGGACAGCTTGTTCAGCGTTTTTTCAGGTGATGCTCCAGTACTGTTCTGCCCATGGTTTATGGAGCTCCATAAACATACAGTATGTGGTTTACAAAGCTGTTGGTCAGTCACTGGCAATGGTGTATAACTGGGCTGAAAGGTCAGTTTTTTTATCCCTCTTAAAACGAATTGGTTCCTGTATGCTTCATGTTTTTCTTTTCTTTCACCCTGTATGTATTTCCTGCCAGTTATTGTTACCTTATGGTATGTCACTGCTGCATACCCAGAAACCAAATTCTGATCTGTTTTATTGTTTTTACTGACCATATATGCACTTTTTCTACCAATTATTCTACCTGTATGCTATGTCATCACTTTTATTGTACACTGTTTAATGTTGTCCTTACATGACCTCCTTGAAAATGAATGTGCTCAGTGGAGTCTTCCTGCCAATAAACCTAACATATAATCACTAACCAGTAAATATAAAAACAACAATGCACGTATTTCACATAATAATATATAGTACAAAAACACAGGATGAGCAACTTTATGTATAACCTGTGTGTTGTGCCACCTCAGGGTTCTGATTCCCACAGACCTCTTGAGCTTCATCCTTGAGGTCAGAGAGAATCACATGCCCTCTGTGGCAGAACACACTGGTTATGTATAGTTACCCATTCAGTATTTTCTGTATGCTGAAGATTGCCCAATTTTGACTGCATATCAATATGTCAGTTTTGTTTCGGGCATCATTTTCAAACCACTAGCAAGCTGGGAATAGCTTTGTTGTGGAATTTTGGCATGGCCATCAATGCAAACACCCCCCCCCCACCAATAATTTGGGTAGCCTTTCCTTCACAAGACTGATGCCTCATCCTCCCCATTCTTTAACAGGCATTCCCTGCTGTACAGTGGAACCCTCTTTCCACCCATCCTATATGGACCATTACCTGATTTCTAGTGGCACCTTCTTCCCATTACATGCAAAGTTTTCTGTTGTCTAGTGGTACTTGTCTGCCTTTCCCAGTATTGTGCAATTCCCTGGTGTCCGGTGGCCCCAACCTCTATCTTTATGATAAACACTATCATAGTGTATGGAGATCTATACATTGTGGTATGGTCTGGCATGGAGACAGGGACTCAGTTAAGCCACACAAGGGCAAAACTATTAGATATCAGGAGGGCAGCTTTAAATGAAATGTGTAGATGTTTAAGAGCAGCCCTAGAGATAGACATAATAGAGGGGCAGAGAAACAGTGGAGGACACTACAACGAGGTAACTAACCAATGCATTAGGAGAGAAAAGAAGAAATAAACCACTATGGTTCTCTAAAGAGGTGGGAGACTAAGTAAGGGCTAAAAGAGTAAGTTTCAGAAAGCATAAGGGGAACCAAAGGGAGGACAGGGAGGTGTACCTTGAATGTCTAAGAGAAGCAGGGAAGGCTGTTAGGTGGGATTCGCATAGACTGTGAAAAACAAGCATTTGTCAATGCCAAATGTTGTCTTGCTGGCATTGACATTGGTAGTGCAGGAGTTAGAGATGCATAATAGGAATGGCAGTGAATTACTGAAGTGATGCCAACTCTATCCCCACCCTGCAGAGACTGACAGGCATTGGGGTGTGCCTTTGGGTTGTCTGCTATAACGCTCATGGCACTTTACCTCACCCTACCCTGTAGACACTGACAAGTGTTGTGGTGTGCTTCTGGGTCTTTGGGCATTATACATACCCCATTCCATAAGGAAATACACTGCGGTGGGTGCAGTATATGAGAATGGGGTGAACTTTGTGGCTGAACATTCTAAGGCACTCCACAATGTCTGTCACTAGCTGCAGAGTGGGGTGGGGGTGGAATAGGGAGCATTACAGCTGATGATCCCAAGTCACACCCCTGATGCCGGTCAGTCTACACAGAGGGGGTGTTATAGTTGGAAACCCTAATGCTGTAGGTGTGTGTTGGTATTTTTACTCCAAAGTTTCAGCATGGGCTTTTTGTGACCCCACCTCATGAAGAGCGGCACTATTAGTTTGTTAACTGAAAGGTGGTTTTGCACAGCGGCTATGCCATTTGGCGACACAGGTCCAAAAACACATTTTGGGCAGTATGTGAAAAATGACAACTGTAATGTTCATGAGGAGGTGTAAAAAAATGGTAATGTTGAAAATCTGGGTGAAAATATGAAAAATTGGTGAAGTCATGAACATGCATAAAAACTGTGCAACACACGTCCATAGTCCAATTGTTTTGGGAATTTTTTTAGCCACATTTTCAATGTAGGCATTTTGGGACCTCCCTCATGAACAGAGGCAGTGTGATTTTGTTAATTTGTCCCAAATGTTGACTTCCCACAGTGACCATGCCATTGTGCTCCACAGGTGCGAAAGCACATTTTGGGCAGGATGTGAAAAATGACAGCTATACTGTTCATAAGGAGGTGTGAAAAAATGTCAGCGTTGAAAATCTTGCATGAAAATATTGCAGATTTGCAAAGTTACAGGGATGCGTGGGAACTGCACAATGCACGCTTGTAACGCAGTCATTTTATAGACTTTAGTCACCAAATTTTCAACATAGGCATTTTAGGACCTCTGCTCATGAACAGTGTCACCGTCATTTCCTCAAACTGTCCCAAAAACTGATTTTGTGCAGCGACCTTACTATTCTGCGCTGGACATGCGAAAACACATTTCAGCCAGGATATGTAAAATGACAGCTGTACTCTTCATAAGAAGGTGTGGGAAAATGCCAATTTTGAAAATCTGGAGTGAAAATATTACAAATTCATGAAGTTACAAGTGTGTGTGGAAACTGCATAATGCATGCTCATAAAACATTCATTTTGGGGATTTTTTTCCACCAAATTTACAACATAGGCTTTTTGAGAGGCCCCTCATTAACATTGGTACTGTGCTTCATTAATCGGTCCCGAAAGGTGATTCTACACAGTGACTGCAAAATCACTTTTTGGGACCGAATAACACAATGACAGTGACAGAATTCATGAGGAGGGGTCCCAATAACCCATGTTGAAAATTTGGTATCAGAATTCCCCAAAATGCCCGAGATATGCACCAAAGTTGCAAAAACCCTATTTAAGTTATTATGCAGCTTACCGACATTTCTTCAGTTCGCGGTCGGCTTTGAAGAGTGCAGATGTGTTCCTGGTCCACTGAAAATCGTCATGGCAGACTCCAGAGGTAATTATGGGGTGAGGGTGTGTGTGTGTGGAGGCAGGGTGTGCAGATGGCTGGCGCAGGTTTGGGGAGGGGCAGGGAGACTGTGATGGACTGTTTTCTGTTTTACAGGAGAAAAAAAAAGAGAAAACATTGCAGGATTTTTTTTAGGGACATTTGGCATGTTGGGGTGGGTGCTCAGCATGCCACCTGATTGTTTTTGGGGGCTGTATCTGATGGGGATTAGCGCCCATTGCACATGCAAAAGGGGTGCAAGAGCTAAGGGGATTGTGCACCCCCTCGGCACACAACGGATGGGGGAAGACGTTATGCCTATGGGGAGTGGGCTCCCCATTGGCAAAATAAACAGGGAAGGGGGGACTGTAGCCAATGGGGATTGGGCCCCCCCATCAGCAAAGAAAGACTGTTGGGAGGAGAGAGCATGATGCCGAGGGGGATTGGGCACCCCCTTGTCACACACTTGGGAGGTCATTATGCCAATGGGGAAGGGCCCCCATCAGCAAATAAAGTGGGATCGAAAAGTAATGCCATTGTGGGGAATCAGCAACCCTAAGTCAATGCGGGCAGTCAGTGCTGCCATGTTTATGTCGAAAGGCTGAAGATGAGAGCTGCTGCAATGAGAAGCTTCCTTATCATTGCAGTGGATCTTTTCTTAGATCTGGTGGTCACATTTCATATTGCTGGTGTGGCGCCTGCATGCTGCCTTATTGGGGAATGAGGGACACACCTACTGATGCATGCCCTGCATACACCCACAGTGTCCGCACCTCCAAATCTGCTACTACTGCAATATGTTGACTCGTGTGCAAGTGCGAGCCAACATAAAAAGTGGATAAGACATTCTACAGTTACATAAAAAAAACTGGGGTGGAGGTGATTGTTAGGCTCCAGTGGCAAGAGGGAGCATATAGGGGTGGGGATTTAGACAAGGCAGAAATACTGTACACATATATTTATTTATTTATTTAAGCCTAGGATTACAAGTACCTTTGAGCCAAGGCTCTTTTACAAAGGTTCCACGTCAATTCGAGGACAGTACGGCAAAATACAACAAGCATGGTATAATAGGCATGGTAAACAGGTTACAATCAGTTCCATGAAGATACATGCATATATTTTGGAGGAGACAGGGCAAGGACAGATGAAGGTGTACAATTAGTGTTACAAGACATGGGTAGGACAGTGGGAGGTGACAGCTGCCAGGGTCATTGTCGCATCACAAAGAGAAGTGCAGGTGGAGGGGTAAGGTGGAGAATGGGAGGAGGAGGAGAGGAAGGGAGGGGGAGGAGGACAGAAAGGGGAGAAGGAGTTAAGTGCTCGGTGGAGGAGCTGGGGCAAGGACTGCAGGATAGACAAGAGGAATGGCTAGACGAGGCAGTCACAGGTGCTGGAGGCAGTGAGAGAGAGGCGGAGCCTTGCTTTCAAGGGGCCAAGCTTGGGAACGGAGGAGATCTCACTGTTGAGACTATTCAATCAGATTGGGGACCTGTAGGTGAATGAACGTTGTCCCAGAGATGTTCAGCAGTGAGGCACCAGGAGGAGTTGAGATTCAGAGCCCCTAGTGTGGCAAAGATTGCTGCTTGGGCAGTGGAGGGCTTGGACACCTTGGGGATCAAGGTCCATGGTTGTCTTCTTTGCCATAATGCAGGTTTGGTATTTTATGCAGTTTGAGAGTTGTAGTCAGTCAGTTTGAGCGTAGAGGTCACAGGTGTGGGTAAGATGATGAGATCCAGTCATACGACAACAGGCTTTGTTGAAGGTGGTGGCATTGCATCTGAGGGCTGTTGTGGTGGCAAAGCCATAAATGAAGAGGCCATAGTTGATAATGGAGACGATAGAGACCCTTAAGGCTTCTGAGGTAAGGAATGATCTGTGCCTGGAAAGGAGACCGAGTCGCGTGTTGGCAGCCTTGGCGATGCTATCAATATGGGCAAAATATGACAGGTTACTTTTCAAGAGAGAGATCCCAAGATATTTGAAGGAATGCATCAGTTCAAGGTCCATTTTAAGGCAATCTGTGATGGTCAGGGGATGCATCCGGTACTTGTTGTGAGAGTTACTGAAAAACATCAATTTAGTTTTCCTTATAGTTAAGAATGAGTCTATGTTTGCTGAACCACATCTCAACTGTGGTGAAACCAAGCTGGAGGTGGTTTTGCAAGGATTGTGGGTCCTTATGGGTCATGTAAATTATGACATCATCAGCACAGAGTATGCTTTGTTCCGGGCAGGATTGAGGGAGGTTATTCAGGAAGAGACTGAATAGAAGGGGACCCAGTATGGAACCTTGAGGAACTCCAGGGCAGACTGGTCTTGCATTGGAGAGGACACCAGCAATTTTTACTCTTTGAGATCTGTTTTCCAGATAGCTTTTAAACCAAGCTGTGGAGTCTGGGGAGAGCCCAGCATTTAAAAGCTGTTCCAGGAGCAGACAATGATGGATGATATCATAGACCTTAGTTAGATCTATAAAGACCGACCCAGCTAGTGTCCCATTGTTCAGAGAATTGTGGATGGCTACGGTGCTTGAGGAGCTGCAAACTGATCTGAGCCCTCAGAACAGGCCAGGAAGGAGGAAACAAGGAACAGACATATGAGTTAAGTCTTAAGGACATATAAATATACAAAACGTGTGAGTAGATCAATAGTCCTTATGAGTAGGATTGTGGTTTCCAGTTAGTACTGTAGTTGACTGTCTTATGCTCCATGCAAGGGTATTTAGGATAACAATTTCTGTTAGAGGCTGGGCTAGGATTAGTTAATTCTACTTGCTGCAGGGAGAGTGGTGTGGAGAGGCTGTATAGGTAGTGTGGACCATGAGTAGGATTGTAGGGTGCAATGGTTGTGGGGCAGCAATGCAGATGGACATACTGTGGAGGCTGGGAGGGTGTTCAATATGCCACAGGCCAAGGAGACTTGAGGAAGAGGTTCAGTGGCTTGGCAGGGTGCTGGGGAGGTTGCGGGAGGAGGTGAGGATTGTGCCGGTAGGAGGGCTGACTTCTGAGAGTATTGTGGAGGCACCACAGAGAAGGAACAGTGGGACATGAGAGAGGTCAGGGGAGGAGGCACAGTAGACAGGAAGCCAGTTCATGAAGGGTGGAGTCTAGTAGGACATAGAAAAAGAGGAACAGCAGTAGGCAGGAGGGAGGAGGAAACACAGAATAAGGAAAAGGGAGAAGGGAACATGTTTGCTGTACTAGCAACACATGGGAAAGAGGATGCTGGAGGAGATTGCACAAGGGGTAGTACTCACAAAGAGAAGGGAGAGAGAGAGGCATTACTAGTGGAGAGACTGAGTATGGCATGGCATGTGCATATATACAATATCCATGAACAAAATATCTCACGCGTGAAAATGCATGCTATTTATCACGTATGCCCACGGCCGTGACCATACAAATAATAATGCCACTTCTAGTGCTCACAGATGGCAGACAGCTGCAACTTTAAATAACACAAGGGACAGGGGCAACATGACTCACTGGCTATTTCTGAAAAAAAAATCATACTTCGGGACCGCGCTTGTGGCAGACGCAAGGTCCCGACCTGAATGT
Organism: Neoceratodus forsteri; assembly: GCA_016271365.2. Taxonomy (NCBI): domain Eukaryota; kingdom Metazoa; phylum Chordata; order Ceratodontiformes; family Ceratodontidae; genus Neoceratodus; species Neoceratodus forsteri. The sequence goes on along the minus strand of CM028133.1, from coordinate 739,863,707 downwards.
GCTTCCAGTTTGCAGGGGTTTAGCACTGGGATGGCAAACTGTATTTATGCAAAAAACAGAGAAAGCAGGTAAAATCCTGATCTTGTATATCTATAGGGCTGTTCAAAGTACATCATTGAGTGTTGTGTGGCCCATAGGCACACTGCTTGCTTTTGCCAAACAAAAAAGGGGAAAAGCTGACAGTGACCCTTTAAGGTGGAAAATGCCAAGTAGGCATGGCTGAAGTATCCTACCTTAAGCACCGGAGTGGGCAGTGAACGCATCAGTCCGAAGTCAGCAAAGGTTGATGCCATCCAGGCCTGGCCCACTCCAGCCACAAAAACAAACAAACAAACAAAAAAAAAACAGGTAAGGTCATTTCTGGGAAACAGCCGCGTAATAAAGGAGGTTTTGTCCCTCTCTACGGTGATGCAGCCAAACCTCTGACAGACCTGGCAAAAAAGAGAATGCCTGAAAAAGTTCTCTGGACATAGGACTGTGAGTCTGCCTTCCAGTGGTTGAAGGAGGCATTATGTGGGTCACCTATGCTGGCTAGCCTCAATTATGACCTAAAGTTTGTAGTACACATTGATGCCTTGGACCATGGGCTGGGTGCTGCACTGAGCCAGGTTACACTGCAAGGGGAAGAGCACTCCATAGTGTACTCAAGTCAGAAGCTGTTGCCCAGGGAAGAGTTATATGCTCCAGTGGAGAGGAATGTCTGGGGATATTGTGGGCCCTTCAGAAGCTGCAGCCATATCTGTATTGGAGGGAGTTCACTGTGATCATAGATCATAACCCATGGACATGGCTTTATTGGATTAGTGGGCAAAACACAGAGTTAATGTGCTGGAGTTTGGTACTACAGTCATATAATATGATCGTTCAGCACTGAAGTGGGGTGCAGAATGCCAATGCAGATGAACTGCTGAGGCAGGGCTAGGTGCTTGGCGTATTCCATTAGGCACTCCCCAGGACTTACATGAACACCAGTGTCTCTTGGGGGTTGCCCAAAACAGACACACCTTCATTTCTGGAGGGGGGGAAGATGCGATGGGAAAGGGGACCAGGACCATGTATTCTTTTGATTTATTCCTTTTTGGAATATGCATCTTCTTCAGACAAGATGGGTGCCAGCTCACATGAGCAAGTGTATGTGGAAAAGGTAAATTACAGGTCTGATGGATCTCATGAGGAAGTTAAACAAGAAAAGCCAGGCAGGAGGAAGTAAAGCAATAAACCCATAAAATCTGTGGGGGTATTCTTCCTGGGGATGTGCCCAAGTTGAACAAAATGAAATGGGTGGGCATCATTATGGTAACAAGGAGGTGCTGAAGGGTGGGGACACATACACACACACACACACACAAAGAGGTCTGGGCCACATGGGTCTGTCACTCAGAAGGAATACAACCCTCCCCACTTGGAGCAAGGCAATATATTGAGGAGCTTATAACAAGATCACTTTCTTGGACTGAAACGCCTAAAGAACAGAGCCCCTGCCATTACAAAGACTACCTGAGGTAAGATTGCACAGTGAGGGAAAAGTGCTTCTTTAGCTGAGGCAGGTGAAGGATTTGTAGGGGAGGACAGCTTAGAATTCTGCTGTACGATACCTATCTGTTTAATGTGATTTTATTTTCTGCTTCTTAATAAATGTGCAACTCTTTTGTTTCCTGTAAATACATCCTGTTGTAATTGCTTGTAGTATTCTAGCAAACAGTCTGTTTTATACAATCAATGACTGCTTGTGTGTTATTTAAAAGGGTAATTCTATTTCTGCTGGACTCTGTTTGCAGTCTGTCTACAAGACAGCACTCTACCCTCAGTTACTGTGTTGACCTTCCTTGCCTTGTGAAAAGGAGAAAGTCAGAAACAGGCTTCCTGGGCCCTGTTGGTTAAAAAAAAACAAGTGTTGGCAGTGAACTGAAGTTGTTCGTGAGGGATTTGTATTACATGGCCCATCTAAAATGAGCCATAGTGGAGGCAATGACCCTTTGCATTAGGCAAATAAAGGCAAGAGAAACTATGGTTCTCAAAAGGAAGTGGCCAGGAGTTAAGAGTGAAAAAAAAATTGGCTTTCAGCAATTACAAGGAAACAGAAAAGGAGGAGTGCAGGATAGTTTGTCTGGATAAGCAGAGGGAAGCAGGCAGGAAAAGCAGCCAGGAGTGCAAAGGTACAGACAGAGGGAAAAAATAGCCCAAGAAGTAAAGAAAGGGGACAAGACTTTTCACATGTAGTTAGTGAAAGAAGAAAAAGGTGGGATTGTAAGGCTTAAAAGGGAAAACAGAAGTGTGCAGAAGACACGGGGTCATAATGTCAGAAGACATTATGGCTCTGCAATATACTGCGTTGCTAATACAGAGCAATATATTGCAAACGGCATAAGTCTTATTTTAGCAGGGGACTATGCCCCCTGTTATGGAGGGCTGCGCCCACGACCATCCCAATGAAATTATCTAATTCTTGGGGGGAGGGGTTACCAGTAAATATCGCACAAAGTGCAAAACATAAATACAATTTCATGTGTCTGGGACCAAGAATCAAAACACGGTCCCAAACGCACTACCTGCCTTCCTAGCTGTCAGTGGCTCAATCTGTCAGGCCATGGCAGTCCACCACCCTTGTCCCAGAAGGATCCTTGTCCTGCTAAGGGAAGAGTGAGAGGGCGCACTACCGTGCATACATCCTCTCACATGTTGCACCCTCGTGTTCTACCATACTGCACTATTCCTACTATGTGGTCATATCATACGCTGTACAGCGTGCAACATATTGACCCTGTAGGTTTGCGGATGGGGACTTGGAAAAAGCAACAATCATGAACAAATATCTTTGTTCAGTATCCACAGAAGAGGGGCAAGGTGAGAGACCACAATTAAGTGGCAGGAGCAATAAGGGGAGGGAGGTAGACGCCAGTCCATCTGTCGAGGAGACAGAGTTCTAAGGAAACTCACAAAACTGAAAATGGACAAAGAAATAAAAAACATCCTAGAATATTAAAGAAGTTTGGGAAGGTGCTGGCAGCACCACTGGCAGCCCTGTTCAATGAATCGCTGGAACCAGAAGTGTCTCCAGAGGTCTGGAGGAGAGCAGATGTACAGTAGTCCCGCTACAGAAAAGTCAATCAATCAATCAAATTCTTTATTTATCCAGGCAAACACCATTGAGAGAGCTCATTTACAAGGTGGACCTGCATTACACAAGTCAAGTAACAATGCATTTATATACAGACAAAAAGACAGTAGATGCAAGAGTACAACAGTAGAGGTAGGCCTGCAATAGACAAGATAAGTAAAAATACATTTGGGTTCAGGTAAAAGACAGTCGGTAAAGGTATACATAACAATAGGGTAGCAAATCAGTAAAAATTTATACCAGATACAACATACATGGTTTAGTATTCCTGTAAGGTAAAGGCATTATAGTCCAGTGAAGAGATTAGTTGAAGTGGATGCTACAAGTGAAGAGACATACATAGTCAGTTTAAAAAGACCCAGGCATATCAAAGGGGAGATGTGAGAAGTGGAGAAGTCAGAGCAGTGGGGGTCTGGAACTGGGATAATACTAGGTGCGAAAGAATAAGATGCTGTAGTATACAAGGAATAGGTGGGTGAGGGAGGGTGAGATTTAGGGCGTGATAAGTAGGTGTCTCAGGACAAGTTATTCACTGACAAGAAGGAAGGAGGATGGGAAAAGCAGGGAGGATGTGGAAGGGGGTGTAAATAAGCTATGATCATTGGAAGCAGTTGCAGGCTTCTGTAATGTATTTTGAGTATAAGGACTTAAACACAGTAATACTAACAGGAGTCCTCAGTTTCAGTGATTTCTGTAGCACATTCCAGAGTGATGGTAGAACGAATCCTAGGGCAGCTCTCCCAAAACACATTAGGGCTTTGGGCACTTTCAGACAAATCAGAGAACAGCTTCTTAGGTCATAGGTTCCAGGCATATTGAGAGTCAGGCAATCAACAATGTACTGCAGAAGTTTGCCAGTGATAGCTCTGTATGTCCAGAGAGCTGTATTTTTATTTTGTCTGTATTATACGGAGGTACAACCTACAGCCACATATAAAGAGCAGTGATGGGTGGAGAAGGGGAGACCAGAGATGAAGTGCAGGGCTCTGTGGTAAAGTAAAGTGGAAGCAGGGAGGATGCTAGAAACTATAGACCAGTTGGCCTGACTTCGGCGGTGGCAAAAATAATGGAATCACTGCTAAAAGAAAGGATTGAGGAACATCTAGAGTCCAGCAAAGCACCAGATCTGAGGCAGTATGGAATCACAGCAGGAAAGTAATGTCAAACAAATCTGATTCTGATCAGTCTGGTGGTTCAAAGGGTTGTGGCACTAGATGCCACATGCCTGTGACCAGTGTTTGGGAGTGAGCATGGGACACAGGGGGTTGGCAGGGGAGAAGAGTGCTGAAGCATTGGTAGACAGCTCCCATTCTCCTGGGAGAGAGGGTAGCAGGGTTTGACATTTGAATGCCTCCTGGTGGCAGATGGGAGGTACTATGCTGGCAGCCTGCATGCAAGAGGGGAGGCGAAGCATGGCAAACATCTGCAGGAATGTCCAACAGATGTCCGTGCACATTCATGGCCACGTAGGGAAGAGCTAAGAAGCAGAACCACCAGAACAAGGAAAAGCCCCAGAATGTTCGTAGGTGATGGCACACCCTGGCTCCCATGCTACCTGCCAGACTCTGCCCACCTGGGTCCTGATCCACCATACACCAAGCCTAGATATAATTAGATGTCTAGGGTGCCTGTGGGAGTCACAAGCACACAATCTGGGGGGTATGCCAGGGGATCCCTCGCTAGGCAAGGTAAGGTGTAATCGGAGCTCTGGGAGGGGACCCAGGGGGGGGAGGGGAGTTCAGGTTGGGTGGGAGATGGCTGGACATTGCCTGAGAGAGACTACCACCCTGGTGACCGGAGGGAGAAGAAAAAAAAAAGAGTAAAAAAAAATCTAGATTCTTTGACTGGGTGGTTAGGGATATGGATTGGGGGAAGCAGTGAATGTGACCTACCTGGAGTTCAGCAAGGCCTTCAACACTGTTCCACATAAGGTGGTTTGTGAACAAGCTAGACAGCCAAGGAATGGGTCCCAAGGTGGTAAACTGGGTTAGAAATTGGTTGAGGGAGAGGGTGGTGGAGAATGGAGCTCAATCCGAGGAAAGGAGGGTGACCAGCAGGGTGTCCCAGAGATCATTTCTGGGACAGTCCTATTTAATGAAGACAGTACAGCACAGTGGATTAGGGCTGTGAGCTGCAAGCCTGGAGATCTGGGTTTGAATCCCACAGCCCCAACTTACATACTGTGTGACCCTGAGTAAGTCTGGTAAATTCCTTGTGCTCCCACGTCACACCTCTAAACAAGCTTTCAGCTTAGTGTCTCTCTTCCGGTTAAATAAAATTAAATAAATAAATGGTGTTTTCATACGTGACATTGTAGAGGGGATGGAAGGAAAGGTATTCCTCTCTGCAAGTGTCACTAAGATCTGCAACAGGGTAGACAGTCCAGAAGGGGTGGAAAAAATGAGGAGGGACCTAGGTAAAGAAGAGTAAAGGTCAATAGTCTGGCAGCTAAGATTCAATGCAAAGAAGTTCAGAATCATACATTTGGGGGACAAGAAAGGGATCTGGATTAATCACATCAGAGGACCCATTTAACCAATTGACATAAGTGGCTTTCAGAGGGACTTGAGCCTGTAGTCACTTAATCATACCTTTATAGCACTTTTTTGTTAGGACTTTGTTTATATAAATATTTGATGTAACAGATTATAGTATTGGCTCTTGTTAAGCCTTAATTCACATTTAGGATACATTGGCATTGTTATTTGGTAGCTAGATCATTTTGCAATAGAATTCATTGTTTTTAGGTGTGAGTTTTTAAGTTTTTTAATAGCGTTTTGGGATATTAAGGTAATTTGCATTTCTTTTTTGAAGCCCCTGACACCGAGAAATAAGGTATTCGGTGTCGCATAAAGGCGGGTCCAGCACACAGGTAAGCACGTTTGTGCTTACGTCAACAAGTTTCGTTGGATGCGGTATTCAGAGGCGGTGCTTGTCCTTCCTTTAAAAGTAGAACATTAGTTTCCCCACGTTCTTACTCCCGCAAAACAGACACCAGTCCGTTCTCCATACTCGTCAAATGAGTAAGTTTTACACTTAGAAATTGTGGAGGTTCTGTTACTTGGAAAGATTTGTGGGTATTGACGGTTCTGCTGGCACTTTGTTCGTTTTAAAAAATTGTTTTCCTTTTTTTACTAAATAGCGATATCATTGGAGGGTGATGTTGATTATAAGAACCTAGAGGACACAACAAAAGGTTTTCCGCCCACAGGTTAGCGCCTTTTAAAGTTATTATCACGTTTATTGAAACTAATGATAAATGCCTGTCTTGGTGTTAAGGCAAATATTTAAAGGCTTACAGATTAGATAGTAAAGTTTGTTTAGCTTGTGCTATTTAGTTTTTCCCCCCATTTTATTGACTAAATAAGAATAACCAGGAGATATAATACTACGTTCGAATAGTGTCATGTTTGAACCGTTTTCATACGAGTATGGTTTACAGGCAAAGTATTAATAAATAAACATATGTTTGAAATATTGATATAAATCAGGATTTATATTTGGAAAATAGTTGATATTTGTTAAAAAGAACTAATGAACAAGAATTTTTGGACATGGATAACTTTTTCTTTTTTATTTTGTTTGGCTGATGTTTAATAGTGGCTGTAAGGGAGTCAAACATTGAACCTGAGGCTTATGAATAAGAAGAAATGAAAGCTTTTGACTGTAAATAAGTAAGGACTTGTTTCTGCTTCTGTTGATGTGTATATTGATACTATTTAATTATTGGCAGTTATGAAAAATTGAAAATGAAATATGTTTATTATATATTTTTTAGACGTATGACCAGTGTTCTGATGAAGGGTTAATTCCTGAAACGTCGAGTTTAAGCCTGGAAGATAAATGAATAAATTACTTGGACACTATTTACATTTGTTTCATTCATTTGGACTATGAGGGAGAGTGGGCTTCTTAAGATCCAGTATTGTTTTCTTTGATTATATAGCGTCAGCTATTTACTGGATTCTAGCTCACCCCGTGTTGGAAGAACTATAATTCTAATTATTTTGAAGACTTGGGGCTGTACTGGATGAATCTCTTTTTCACATCAGAGGACCTAAAGGTGCCAAGGCTGCAGGGAGAACCTGTGGAGTTCTGGGGTTCACAGGCAGAGGTGTCTCAGCAGAAGAAGAAACAAGATAGTGTATAAATCACTGGTGAGACCTCATCTGGAGTACTGGAGTACTGTGTCCAGTTATCGAGGCCACATCTCCGTAAGGACAAAGATAGGTTAGAGTTAGTTCAGAGAAGGGCAACAAAAATGGTGCAGAGCCTGCACCACAAGTCATATGAGGAGAGACTGGAGGACTGCAATATGTGTACCATGGAGGAGAGGAGAGGAGAGAGAGGGAGGGATATAAGAGACCTTCAAATATCACATGGGAGCAAATAAGGTGCAGGACAGTAGCATCTTTCAGGAAAAAAAAGATGTTCTAGAATAAGGGGTCATGACACGAGTCTTGAAGGGGTAACTGGAAAGGGAGACTACCGGGTAACGCGAGGAAGCATTTCTTCACAGAAAGGGTGGTGGCTGCATGGAACAGCCTACCAGTGGAGGCACTGTGGGTGAACTTAGTTGGGGAATTCAAAACATAGAAACATAGGCTTTGATGGCAGATGAGGACTGCTTGGCCTACCTAGTCTGCCCATTTCCCTACCTACCTACTGGATAAGCTGCAGATCCTAGTCAACCAACAGCCTATTTCTTCCTACCTCGCACAAGAATTGTCTTATGTCTGTCCCATGCATTCTTGAATTCTCACCACTGTTTGTGACCCCACAACTTCCTCAAGAAGGCCATTCCATGTGTCCACCACCCTCTCTGTGAAAAATACTTCCTCACATTACCCCTGAGCTGTCCCCTCTCTATCTTCAAATGGTGTCCCCTTGTTCTTGTACATCTCTTTTTCTGAAAGATGCTACCCTCTTGGGCTTTGTTGATTCCCTTGAGGTACTTAAAAGTTTCTATCATGTCCCATCCTCTCCCTCCTTTCCTCAAGGGTATACATATTAAGCTCCCTTTAGTCTCCTTATATGGCTTCTGTTGCAGACCCTGCACCATTTTAGTTGCCCTCTTCTGGACTGTCTCAAACCCATCTATGTCTTTTCGGAGATGGAGTCTCCAGAACTGCATGCAGTACTCCAGATGGGGTCTCACCAACTGTCTGTACAGAAGGAAAACAACTTCCTGTTTTCTACTGGTAATGCCTCTCCCTATACATCCCCAGCCATCCCTACTGCCTTCTCACATTGCTTGATAACCTTTATCTAGCCTTCATCTGATATGATTACCCCAGGTCCCTTTCCATTTTCGTTGTTGTTTCTACTCCCACATTGTGTACTCTTCCCCAGGGCTTTTGTTTCCCAGGCGCATCACTTTGCACTTCTTTGCATCAAATCCAAGCTGCCATTCCTCCAACTTTGCCAAGTCCCTTATCATCCTTTCCACCCCCACTGTGTATCAACCCTGTTGCAGATCTTTGTGTCATCTACAAACAAGCATACGTTTCCTTCCAGTCCCCCTATAATGTCACCTATAAAGACATTAAAAAGGACCAGATGCAGTACTGAACCCTGTGGTATCTCACTAGTAACCCCCCCTTTCTTCAGGGTGGACTCCATTCACTATTACCTTTTGTGTTCTGTTGTTCAGTCAATGTTTTACCCAGGCTACCACCCTGGGACCCATTCCCAGGCTGGCTAACTTGTCTATTAATGTTTTGTGTGGGACTGTGTTAAATGCCTTGCTAAAGTCTAGGTAGACCATGTCCACAGCCCCTCCCTGGTCTACTACTTTGGTCACCCAGTCAAAGAAATCAATTAGATTCATCTGACATGACCTTCCCACTGTGAATCAATGCTGCCTTTTGTCTTGTCTTTTGTCTTGTGCCCCACTGGCCTCTAGGTACTCAACAATTCTTTCGTTCAAAAGCGATTCCATCATTTTCCCTACCACAGAGGTCAAACTGACAGGTCTGTGGTTTCCTACCTCTGTCTCGCTCCCACTTTTGTGAAGGGAAATAACATCTGCCTTTCTCCAGTCCTCAGGTACCACACTATCCTATCATGATTTGTTAAAAAGGGTAGTCAGCGGTGTCACTAGTTCTCCCCTTAGTTCTTTTAGAATTCTGGGGTTAATACGGTTAGGCCCCATTGTTTTGTCCACCATCAGTTTTAGGAATTCTTTTAGAACCCTTTCTTCCGTGAAATGACTTGGACTGACCCTCCCCCCATCCAGACTGCTTCTACTGATTGGATTAGGTACCTCCCCCTAATGCATGGGATAGGCGCAGGGAATCCTAGCAATAGGAAAGAGAATAAAGCCAGAAATCAAGAAGGATACATGATTTTTGCAGCAGGCAGCGAAAATGGGCAGACAGGGTGGGCCTAGTGGACCGTATCTGCAGTAAATTTCTATGTTTCTATATTTCTACTGGTGCTGAACAATTTGCATGTGGCGAATGAGTGCCACCAAGACACCACATAATGTCCCCTCCATATATATGTGCATATATATGTATATATAGTATATACACCGGTACTTACTGCAAAAAACTACATTAATGCTGACATTAAGGTGAAGAATGAATGCAAAGTACACAAAGAAAATGAAAAACAGGGTTTTGAGCCTCAGGAGTTTGGGTTAATCATTTGTACAGTGTTCCTTGGGGTTGTTAATCTTAATGCCTACCCCCTCTCCCAGACCGTAGTCTCCTATCTGAAGCACAAGGTATAGCTCCAAGCCAGTGCCTCATAGACAATTACTCTTTGAAGAGAAAGAAGTATGGCTCAGTGTGTAGCTTTCATTTCACAGGGCCCTGTGGGATATAAGAGATCATGTGAACACCAAGCAGGGTGTACTCTATAGGCATAAAAAGTATCTCACACCAGAGGCCCCCCCATCTCTCAATCTCCAGCTCCATCCTTTCTAGCATCGACTATGGATTGGTGGTCTATGATGCAGCAACAGACACTGCACTAAAAAGGATTTATATTGCCCTCAGCAAGGTATGTAGACTCACAATGGCTGCAGATTGAAATACCCACACCTGCTTTTTATATGAGCAGGCCAACTGGCTGCCACTAAAGAACAGTATTATAATCCAAACATGTCTCCTTGGAAAAAATGCGTTAATGGGTAAAACCCCCCATGCATTTCTAGCATCCTAACATCAAGTGCTACCAGCTATACCACCAGAGGCAGGATGAGGGGGGCCCTATCAACACCTTTCTGTCGAACTGTGCAGGGACAGTGTGCTTTCAGCTATAGAGCTCCCCAATGGCTCAATGAAATCCCAGTGCACATTCTAAACTCCCAATGCATCTCGCAATTCAAAAATGACCTATGGTAACACATTCTTACTAGGACAGTTTGTGACTGCCACTAGGACTCTAACTCCCATAATGCCCACTCACCCACACTCTCCTTCCTCTTCCTTTTACCCACTCTTCCCTCTTGCCGTATCCCTCTGTCTTTCTCTTCCCTGTGCCTTTTCCCCCACTGGATCAACCTTATAACCAACCTACTACCACTAGCTCCCAACCTCCTAGAAAAAGCCACTTTTTTGGAAGCGCACCTCCCCACCCCAGTCTCCCCTCCCTCACCTGACTCCTCCTCGGACTGTCACACTAAGTTTCACACCTCTTTATCTCCTTCACATATACAAACACTGTATTTTACCCTAGCTGAATGCTCTCGATGCTGTGCTATCTCCATTGGTACTATGAATGACATTGTTTCCTTATTGTGTACTAACTACCTACTATTGAGTATTGTATATAAACTGTTTGTTATTGTTGTCATTGTCACTGTTTGATGTAGAAACTTTCTAAAAGAGCTCTGAGCTCAAAGGTATGATCCAAATCCCTAAATAAATAAATAAATGTTTGCTATGGGGAGGTGCCTGGGCTTTAGGCTTGACAATCCCACAGAACACCACACCAATGATTCGTTAAGACTCCTCAAAACCCCAATGTTTTTATGCGTGAGCTTTGTGTGCTTTGCATTCTTCAACCCTAATGTCTGCATTAACATAGTTTTGTGAAATAAATTTCCCTGGTGATGGTTGTTCTTAATACAGTAGTGGACTTACTTCAAACCCTGTTTCACCAACCACCTAACAAATGATATCCTACAGTGTAAATAATACTTGGGGTTGCACCATTAGAGGTTAACATCGTAGCACAGATAAAGAGATCTCTTGCCTGTTTCTTGTGGAGCCTGGGATAAGGGACTCTCAGGGGAACATCCTGTCATACCTGTAAAACAAGAACAGCAATGGGGTCACAAAGGATTGCAGCTCTTTAATAACTATGACAAACAATGTACGGTAAACAAAAAGCAATACTTATCTGATACATGTAGCCAATGTCCTCCTACCCCTGGTCAGCATCCTATCAGAGCTGTAGACATAAAAGGGAAAATGGGTCAGTATGAAGAACACAAATACTGATCAACTGGGTTGGTTGGGAAAGACTCAGAGGTAAAAAAAAAAAGTGGGTTGTGTGTGTGGGAAGACACTGAACCGGTACCACACCATTAGCCTGAGTTTTAGAATGGACTCCATCACTCAGGGTCTATATGGGGGGATTCAGTGTTCAAAAGACTGATCTCTGATGGAGTGAGGGGCCATGTTGCTTCATCCATTGACTGACACAGGGCAGGATGAAGACACCAGCTGTTATGCTCCCTGCACCTCTGACAGGGCTCCGGATCACCAAACTTGTAGAGAATCTTTGGGGGGGGCGGCTATGGCGTCCCTCAGGTGTGGATGCTCGTCTGCTGCTTCTGCTGCCTGCCTGAAGCCTCAGACATGTGCTCCAGTCTGGGCACTCTGTCCACTCCATTCCAGTCACTCGACCCCTGGTTTGGAGCCCCTTGGGGTGGAGCTACCATTTTATCTGGCACTCTATCTAGACTCTAGTGGAAAGATTGGATGTGAGAAGACAGAATGGAAGCACATGCCAGTAGAGCCCAGGACTGGGCATGGGACCCAGCCACTGATCCCACCATTGCCTATCACAGGGGTAAGGGTATGTTCCCTTTGTTTTGGTTTCCTCTAGGGCCATGGCATGCAATGGCTCCTGCGTGGCCTATACCTCTACACCTCACACTGCTGCAGCATGCCAACAACCCACCCCTAAATATGTCCCATCATCTTACACTACTACTGGTCTTCACCAGAGGCTGCTACTGCATCAGAAGCTACCTGCAGCCCACCCCAAAAGAGAAGAACAGTCCTCTGGATGCTCAGTCCCCTCCCTCCCTCCCCTGCCTGCCCCCGGAGACCCGGATCCGGCCCCGAACCCAGATCGCCGGTGTGGCATCCAGCACTTCAACCCTCAGCACCACCAGGCCGTCTGCAGTCTCTTCTTAGTAACTAGGTAGTTAAAGGAATTTTTGTCACCCTCCCAACCCTGAAAGTTCTAGCCCCAGATTAAGCTTTTGGGATATTAACCTTTAGGCTACAGAATTAGAACGTATAAGAATTCTGGACTGCTACAGCAGTCCACGATATAGCAAAGTTTAAAATGATTTTTTTACCTTCAGTTTACTTACTTTATTTTAACTCTGTAAATTCTGCAATGACCAAACATGCTAGATGCTGTGCGGTTTCATTTCATGTCACGATGCAGAGCCACATCACTCACCCCAATACATTTTGTATTGGGGTGAGTGTGCAGCGCCACACCATGACATAAAATGGAACTGAGCAGCATCCAGCATGTTTGGTGATCGCAGAATTTACAAAGTTAAAATAAAGTAGCAATCACACAGGAGTGTGGTGTGCATATTTTATGGAACACATACAAACAGAGGTGAGAAAGAATAAGTGCATCAGCTGGGACTTGAACCTAGATCACCCAGCATAGCATTCAGATTGAGCTAACCAGCTGTGCCACTGAGACAACTGGAACCTGGGCTGTTGCTGAGCATATTACTCTTTCTCAAATGCACAACCCAATGGAAAGACAAAATATTTACTTGTAACAATCCCCACCATTATTCTTTATCTATATTCTGCTCTGGATGCTTGTCTACACTTAATATCACAATTCTGTTTATATGACAATTTGTTGTGGAGGTAACTATGATGTCATAAATAAGGGGATTGCGATGTGGACAAGAAGCCAGAGCAGATAACATAAAATGCATTAATTTATTAACTATTTATTCCTCAGCTTCATCATGTGCCCTTTTCATCTTGCACCCTCAGCCCTGTCACATTGCATCTTCAGCACTTAAAACTGTTCCCCAAATTGCCCCACAGTGAGACAGAATCTGTGAGTAATTTTACTCCTCTTGGAGTCAGCAGCTCAACATGCACATGCATGCATGCAACAGACATGTACATGTGAAAGCTGGCACACACTCCCCCCTTAATACGATGGCCATCATGCTGCCTCCCATGCTACAAAAGGAGGTGCTTATGGCAGCTTCCCTCTCCTCAGGCTAGCCCTCCAGCACCTCATACACAATACTAAACCCAAACTGTCAGCATCACGAAAAAAAGTGATTGATATGGGGAACATATAATAGCAAGAGACAGAGTTGGAGCAGTGGGGTTAGAAGGCTTGGGAAGCCATTACCAAAATGTAAAATAAATTAAAAAAATGCAAAGGAAAGTACAGTACAGGAGTAATGGAAGGTAAGTTTTATACTGGGAGCTCAGCAAACCCCCTTAGTGACCCTAGGTGGCATGCTGGTGGTCAGCAGATATAGGCAGTAGCCCGAATAGGCTAGTAGGGATGCTCTCTGGCTAGTGGTCCCTGCATTATTTAAAAAGGGGACACTTGTGATTGAGGACTCTTGAGTTGTCCCAGGAGGCCAGTGTTGGCATACCCCTGGTGGTGTTAAAAGGCCAACTGCCTCCTGGCCAGTGGCAAATGGTGTTTTTTTTTGGGAGGGGGGGCTTCTGTCTAATCTTTTCCTGGCATTTAGTGAAGGGGTCCTGGCCCAGAAACTTTATGTAGCAGGCAGGTAGGCTGGTCAGAAAACCACTGACCAGAAATGCTGCTGCTGTTACTATGCAGCCAGTTTAGTGCTGCATGTGCTGCGCTACAGTGACAGTTATGGCAGGCAATTTCAACTGCTGGCTAAGAGGAGGGCAACTAAAATGGTGATGTGTCTGCACAAGAAGCCAGAGGACAGGAGAGAGAGGGGGCACATGATAGAAAGTGTCAAGTCAAGTACCTCAAGGTAATCAACAAATTCCAGGAGATTAGCATCTCTTAGAAAAAGATGTGCAAGATCAAGGGGAACAATGTAAACATAAAAGGGTGACAGCTTAGGGGCAGAGTGAGAAAGTATTTTTTTCACAGAGAGGGTGGTGGATGGATGAACAGCCTTCCGGAGGAGGTTGTGGGGTCAAAAATAATGGGGGACTTCAAGAATGCATGGGAAAGACACAAGGCAAGTCTATATATGCATAGGAGGAAGTAGACTGTTGACTAACTAGAATCTGCAGATTATCCAATAGGCGGGGAAATGGGTGGACTTGGTGGATAATTCAGTCCTTATCTGCCATCAGTGTTTATGTTTCTATGTGTCAGCCAGCACAGAGTTCAGGCTGTAGCATACTCCATGTCGGTGGCAAAGAAGATGGGAATTTTTTTGGGGGGGCTTGAGGAGGCAAGGGATAATATTCCTCCCTTTACTGATCAGTCACAAAATGGCTATGTGAAGAGCCCCCAAGGAGCTAGTTAAGAAGATCTGGAGGGTAAGCAGCCAGCAGTAGGTGGCAGGAACCTCTAGCTAAGCCACATTGGGGAAGACTGTAGGTGCTTAGAGGAGACTGGGAGAGCAAATGCACAGGATGGGGGCCACAAAGAAAAATCCACACAGTGTATTGTAGTTGAAGGCCAACACCTGAAATGGGCTTAAAAGTAGTTGTGAGTGGAAGGCAAGCAGAGGAAATCATTGGGCTCTCCGAAAGGAACATGAAAGTAGCAGGCACTGTATACAGTAGTGCTGCACAGCAGCTAATGTCAAAGTACCAGGAGCTAACAAAAGAATTGGAGGAACTAGACACATGGTGGATTCCCTGCAGAGCGAGGGCCTCAAACAACTAGTACAACAACCCACAAGAGACAGGACTATCCTAGATCTAGTACTGACTAACAGGGAAAGGATCACAGATCTCCAGGTAGAAGGTCACCTGGGGGCCAGTGACCATCACATGGTATGGTTCAATTTGGCCACTAGAACAAAATCATCCCATTCCAAGGCAGAAATATGGAACTTCAGAGGAGCTGACTTTGATAAGATGGCCAACAGAGTTAAGCAAGCCCTGACAAAAAGAAATACAGGTGAGGGGGTACAGGCAAAGTGGGCAAGCATTAAGTATGCAATACTTGAAGCAATATCCCATTGTGTTAGAGAGAAAAGGAAGTGCAAAAGAAGAAGGAAACCACTTTGGTTCTGAAAAACAGTAGCAGAAAAGGTCAGAGCAAAAAGGCTGACCTTCATGAAATATAAGGGAACATAGCGGAATGAAGATATGGAGGCATACCAAACTTCCCTAAGGGAAGCAGGGAAGGCAGTAAGGCAGGCAAATGCCCAAACCAAGGAAACACTAGCACAAACAGTAAAAGAAGGTGACAAGACTTTCTATAGATACATTAGTGAAAGGAGAAAGTCCAGAGGGGGTATTGCTAAGATCAAAGGAGATAAGGGGCGTGTGAGGAGGAGGACCATGTGAAAGTATCTATCTTAAATAGATACTTCTGCTCAGTATTTACTGAAGAGAAGGTAGGGCAGGGCCAAAAGCTCAGCACCATGGACAAAGGGGGGAGGGACATGAGCACTAGTCCCTTCACAAAAGAAAGGGTCCTACAAGAGTTCGATAAGCTCAGGGTGGACAAGGCAATGAGACCTGATGGCATACATCCCAGGGTACTAAACGAGCTAAGAGAGGAGCTAGCAGAGCCATTATCAGAACTGTTTAGTGAGTCTCTGAGCACAGGAGAGGTCCCAGAAGGCTGAAGAAAAGCTCATGTGATCCCACTCCACAAGAGTGGTATCAGGGAGGAGGCAGGGAACTACAGACCACTCAGTCTTACCTCAATAGTGGGCAAGATTATGGAGGCACTCCTTAAGGAAAGGATAGTGCAACACCTGGAATCCATAGGATCACAGGATCCAAAACAGCATGGGTTTACAAAAGGAAGGTCCTGTCAAAATAATCTCATAGATTTCTTTGACTGGGTAACCAGAGTGGTGGACCATGGGGGAGCAGTTGATGTCGTCTACCTTGACTTCAGCAAAGCTTTCGATACTGTTCCACATAGAAGATTGATTAATAAGCTAGGTAGGCTTGGGGTGGGTCAGAGGTTGGTCAACTGGGTGGCAAACTGTTTGACAGGCAGAAAACAGAGAGCGGTGGTAAATGGTATGCAGTCAGAAGAGACTCAAGTCACAAGTGGGGTACTTCAGGGATCAGTCCTGGGGCCAGTCCTCTTCAATATCTTCATCAGTGACATTGCAGATGGAGTGGAGGGTAAGGTTTGTCTGTTTGCAGATGACACCAAGATCTGCAACAGAGTATATGATCCAGATGGGGTGGGCAGAATGAAAAGAGATCTGGATAAAGTAGCAAAATGATCAGAAGAGTGGCATCTGAGGTTTAATGCAACGAAGTGCAAAGTCATACACAAAGGGAAGAGGAACCCTGAAGCCACCTATAGGTTCGGAGGGGAGTTGCTGGCAATCACAAGAGAAGAAAGAGCCTTGGCATCATCATCACCGATGACCTGAATTCATCCAAGCAGACCACTAAAGCAGTAGGCAAGGCTAGGGGGATGTTAGGGTGCATTAGTAGGGGTATCACAAGTTGGAAGAGGGAGGTAATAATCCCTCTTTACAAAACACTGGTTAGGCCCCATTTGGAGTACTGAATGCAGTACTGGAGGCCATACCTTCACAAGGACATTAACCAAATTGAGGCAGTCCAGAGAAGGGCAACCAAAATGGTGCAGGGACTGCATCAGAAAACATATGAGGACAGATTAGCGAAGGTCAATATGTATACCATAAAGCAAAGGAGGGAGAGAGGGGATATGATCGAAACATTCAAACACCTTAAGGGCATTAACAAGGTGAAAGAGTCTAATATGTTTCAATATAAGAAAAATAGCAGAACAAGAGGACACAGCAGGAGATTAGAAGGAGGCCAATTAAGGGGTGATGTGAGGAAGTTCTTTTTCACAGAAAGGGTGATGGATGCATGGAATGGCCTACCTTAGGAAGTGGTGGATATGAATATAGTGCAGGGCTTCAAACAGGCATAGGATAGGCATAAGGGAGCAATACAGATGAGTATGACTAGATAAGCCATTGACAGAGCAAAGGCCTATGGCACATTCATATGGTAGAAAAAGAAATGGGCAGATTGGATGGGCCTTGTGGTCCTTATCTGCCATCAACTTCTGTGTTTCAATGTTTCTATGAGAAAAAGAAAAGCATAAGGTCCAGAAGAGCCCATCATTGAAAATGCACAGCAGTAAGCAGAAAAAGCCCTGATGGGCTATAAATACAAATACATTTATGCAATAAGGATGGACATAAATGGAAGTGTGATAAATCCATTTATCTGGGTAAGTATGTGTATACATGATGAAACTTACATTTATACATACAGTTATTACATCATCCTCGATAATGTGCATAGTGGATGGACAGGGCTTTAAGTAAGCTACACAAATTAATTAGCACGAACTGCTAATCAATTTCAAAAATACGTAGCAGTTTCTTCAATTTGGTTATCAAAATTTAAAAATTGTACAAAATGCATATAGTTTAAAAAAATGTTAGCCTGAATAAAATCCTTATTAAAATTAGCTCCGTCATTGTTTCATTTGTTTACACACACACATACACGCACACACACATCTGGTACCAGAGAATTAATAGATACCCCACTCACTCCAGCAGACCCTGGTTTGGATCACCACAACCTCTACTTGCAATACTGTGCAACTCTTTTGACACCCACCATGCACCATGATCACCCCTGAAAACAGGCACTGTTATCTACCTGGTTATCAAATATTGAAATCCCCAGAACCCAGTCACTGTCCCCAGTCACAGAGCATCAGCAGTACTTTCCTTCTCTGAGCTCACTTCACTTTTTCAGCTGCTGTTCTTTTTTGCTTGTTGTAGCTGTTTTCTCTGTGGTGCCACAAAGCACTGTTCCCATGGGGTCCCAGAGTAGCTTCTTGGTGCCAAAACAAGAATGAACAGGCACCGGGAAAACTGGATACGTGGCAGTTGGGGGGGGGGGGTGCTCAATCAGAGTAGAGAAATGAGTAGAGGAACAACTTGAAAAGTCAGAGAGACTGGTTGTTTAAGTCACCCTTCAAGTGCCTGGGTGTTTTGGTAGTGCTGCCAATAGTATACTGTAACTGTCTCACTGCTGCAGCACGAATGCCAGTAGTGATTTGCAACATCACAAAGCACTACTGGGAGTGACTGCTGGAATTCAGGGCCATAGCGGTGAGACAGTTACCATACATATTATTGGCAGTGAAGGCAGTGACAGCACTGAAGGGTTTAAAACATGGGTCAAAATGGACCCACTGGTGTAAAAAAAAGTATGTGGGTCTAAAGAGGAACCTACCAGGTCAAGACATTATCAGTGGCAGATTTTGGAAATTTCACATTCCCTTTCTTTATTGTTATTGAGGGGGTGTATCAATTTGGACACACTAACAAAGAGAAGAAGAATCGTTTTTGGGCAGCATGCAATTTTTTTCCCTTTTGGTGCATGTTAGTGCTATCTCTAGGTGGAGAAGAATGGGGGAGGCTCACAGAATGGATTGCATTTTTTTTGTGCTACAAAGTAGAAATGGGTTGAATGAGCCGTCGGATCGCATCGCAAAGTGCAATGCAAAACCTGCTATTTAAATCCCTGTACTGTATCATACATCTCCATCCCTCACCCCTGCTGTTTGGCACTACTTACTGGTATCTTGCTTTAGTTTTTTCTTCCACTGTTCAGGTTGCCTGTCCTTCAGCCACACCACCTGCCACTTTTAGTACTTCTCCCCACTATAATATAGTGATCTCTTATTTCTGTTTGACAGTTTTGTTTTTGGTTTTTTTTGCCTTTTAACCAAAGCTTTGTTCAGCTGGCTGCTTCAAACTGCACTCCAGCTGTCACCCTCCTCTGCATGCTGCTGCTGTGTGTGTCCTCTCTGCACCGTTATATACAAACATACATTTTTTTAAACTGCTTCTCTGAAAACTGAACTAGTGATAACCCCTTTCTCTTACCCTACCACTCTGATATCCCAGCCTCACTACAACTGCTATCAGAGCTCCCCCCGCCACATAAAACTGTAAGATATTTTTTCATAAACTGCATGCTCACAAACCCCACTGCTGATTACACTTCACTCTACACTTCTGCTCTGGTTTCCAGACATCACTACAACTGCCACCAGAGGTTCCTGTTAAGTCCTTCTCTGCAAACTCTTAGTGATCTCTTGTGACCCTCCCTCTTCCCTGCTTATTTACTGATATTCTCTTATGTCTTTGCCACACATGCTTTGAGCCACCCCCATAGTTTGTTACTCCTGACCTCCAACACTAATGATGTCAGTCTGTTCCAGGTGTCAACTAACTTTTCAGGGAAGCAGTAATTCCTCACATCCATCTTACTCCCACCATAAGCTTCATCACATTGCCCCCTGACCCTGGTGTTCTTTCCTATTTGAAGGAGCCCACCCAGCACCCTTTTCATCCTTGTAAGGTATTTGTGGATCTCCATCAATTCCCCTCTCTTTCACGGTGTACATGTTGAGATCCCATTCCATCCTCACAGGGCTTTTGCCACAACCCATTTACCATTTTAGTTGCCCTTTATACTGTCTCCACCCTATGGTCTTTCTATGATGCAGCCTCCAAAACTGGACACATTACTCTAAGTCGGGTCTCACTAATGAGTGATTACTTGCAACACCACCACCTCCCTCTTCCTCCTGCTTAAGATACTCCTCCCTATGCAGACCCATCATCTTGCTAGCCCCACCTACCCACCCACAGCTTTGTCACACAGCCCTGCAGTTTTGAGATCATAATAAGCTCAATGCCCCCCTTCCTGCTTAGTGACCATCATTACCACCCTAACCCTATAAAGCCACTCCTAGATTCCTATGCCCTAATTGCACGATTCTGCTCTTTGTCTGCCATTGAACCTTAACTGCCATGATCTTGGCCACTCTTCAAGTTTCTCAAAGAGCCATTTGCATGCTCTTTGTTCCCTTCTTAGTGCCCACGCTACAGAATTAGATATCGTCTGCAAAAAGGCATTCCCTTCTCTGCCAGTTTTTCTGCAATGTCAGTTATGAAGACACTGAAGAGGAGCTGTCCTAGTACTGAGTCAAGCTGCTCACTGTCCCAGCACTGCAATGAGTGGCATTAACCATCACCCTCTGACATGTGCTAACCATTTTCCCCCAGCTACTATTCTTTTTTTCCACCTGCATCTTTGGTTGTCCCCCCTTTCCTCAGCTGCCACAACACCATAAAATTTGCACCTGCCAGGACTTGCTCCACCATAGAATGAATCCAGTATGTGGAGAAGCTGCCTAGGTAGCCAAGATACTTTCACATTTTCTTCCATCCCCTAAGACATGAGCAGTAATGATGCACAAACACATGCACAGACGTGTAGCACAACACCAGCCAATGTCTTCCGACGCATGAGCTGTTCCTGACTGCACTACCACTTGTAGTCACTCAGCTGGCAGTATTAAAGAGGAGCTGGCTGCCCTCCTTCTCCAGAAGAGAGCATCTCCTAGATCACTTTACCCACTTCCCCCTCCACCATCACAGCAAGCCACCAATGTCAGCTCATTCCAGAACTCAGGTTGTCTGCACCGTGGGCCACAGTGTTACCTCTGACCCGAAGGACTGACTAGTTAACCAGCTTCTAATTAATATCACCACTTTGGATACTCCTACACTGTTTAATTTCTTCAGCCTCAGCCACTCCCAACCCCCCAACAGCCAAGCACCCTCCTTTCTACTAAATCACCCTTCTAGGCACCAGACTATCCTCGATGCAACTGGACAACCCTTCTAGCCCCAGCCTGTCCTATGATGAGCAACCTCATTGGAGCTAGAGCTACACACAGCCTCCAGACCAGCCTCTTCCCAGCCAACCACCTTCCAACTATATGCTATACAACCTCCATGCAGCTGGAGAACCCCCCCAAGCCTTCACACCAAGAGATCACATCTCTGCAGCTGCCACCCTCAGACCCTGAACTAGCAGTCCCCAGTCAACTACTCTGCCTTCAGTTGGATCCACCAGAAGCCCCATACCAGTCCAACCATCCGACCACCCACTCTGCAGCTAGACCACACTTCCAATCCCAAATGAGTTCCCCCCCCCCACCACCACCACCACCACCACAACCAGCCACCCTTCCTGCTGCTGGCTCACTCTTTCATGCTCTGGATTAGCCTCCCACAACAGACATCCCTCCCTGCAGTTCTACCCCCTGTGTTCTTTCCCACGCATAAACCAGTCCTCCCCCCAAGTTGAGCAACCTCCCTGGAGCTGGACACCCAGATAGCTACCATTCTCAGTAGCTGGACCCACCCCTCTCTCCAGTGTAGAACCTAACCCTGACCACCCTCCCTTCAACTAGACACCCCCCCCGATCACCGTTCTGCAACCATGAACCCAAACTTCTCAACGTAGTGTAAAAAAATATGCAAGACACTAACATGTAAAATATAAATTCATAAGTGCCTTTAAAATGAACAGCTATATGGATTCAAAGAATCATTGCTTTTCAGACATAAGAAGATGACTCAAGAAATTCTTCCACATGCACAAAAGAGAACAGCAGCAGCAAAAGAAAAAAATAAAATAAACAAGAACACTAATCCCCAGACTACAAAATGGATTAAACACATGCAAATGTTTTAATCAAACACAATACTAAAATGCAAAAACCCTGCTCCTCCCCACACACACACACTCGTATCTGTAGTAAATAATTATTCCTTTATCAATCTCCAAGTTGCTCATCAAACTTGCTCAGATTAAAAACATTGTAGTCTTTTCTCTATAAATATAGATACATAGGCTACTGAATGGATATATACACAGAAAATGTATTCTGAATTTACTCATTTATACAATCTTCCTTCTAGAATTACACCAGATGCCCACCCCCGAGACACAACTTTAAAGTAACAAAATTGTTTAAAAAATTCCACAAATAAGGAGTAATCTAGATGCACGATGCACACTAGACTCTGTAAGGAGTGATTTTATTGAAAATAAAGTGGGTATTTTACAGACATTTTTAAAGGTTTTCAGCCACGAGTTCAGAGCAGAGAACATTTCTTCATCACAAACTACTGATTGTGAAACCTGTATAGCATTTCAATTACAAAGCAATATAACCTGAGTAATATAAGTCCCTTACTGTATTTAACATTTCAGGGAGTTAAAATTAGGTACTTTTCTATTAAATATAAGCACTTACCTTAATATGTAAATCTTAACAACAGAAAACACCAGTTCAAAGTGGAAACCACAGATCTTACTTCGAGAGGACTCATGCAGTAGGTAATTACACATAGGACTGATGCTGGCAGGTGTCAGGACCCCACGGAAAAATTTCTAGCTAGCAGTCCATGGCGAGGGACTGCCCCCATGTCAGGTGACCAGCGTCAGGAGACGTCAGTATAAAGGGCAGTCCCTGATGCCCGCCTTCCAATTCTTTCCGGCCGTTAGCTCTTGTAGCGCCTTGCAGTAAAGTTCATGCTTCGTCAGCCCTATCTTCTTCATTTTTTTACTGAAATAATTTGTTTTTCTTCGACTAACGTCAGGTACCATCGTCAGTGTATGTCGTCCCCTACACCTTCCAAGCACAAAAATAAGTGCGATCCATGTGGCGCCCAGCTACCGCACAAGGACAGCCATTCCCTGTGCCTGTTCTGCCTAGGCCCTGATCACCCAGTCAAGAAGTGCCAGCACTGCGTCAGCTTCAACGCAGCTACCCGGAAAAGGCGGCAGCAATCCCTGGAAGCCCATATTCTGAAGAAGAAAATAAGTTAAATGGAAAAGGAGCTCAAAAAACTGAGGCAGGCGTCCACTTCTCTCGAAGGCCATCAGAAGAAGAAGGATAAGGAGAGGCACCGGGAAAAGGGTTCCTCTACCGTGTCTCCCGCGGGAATTGCTGGGACACAGGCGCGTCCCTCTGGGGACCGCTCCTCGGCGGCCACCTCGGAGGTTTCAGGAAGGGGCATGCGGCCTGCCCATCTGGCTCAGCACTCTCGGGCCTTGTGGGGCACCCTCCCGGACGGTGGGAGGCCTCCGCCCTGAGTGCGGGCTGCAGGCTTGCAGCCTACCAATGCAGGCAACTCAGGTAAGTCGGGCGTCGGCTCCTCCGACATACTCCTGGAGAGGGCCGGTAAGACACCTGACCCTTCAGGGCGGCGTGCAGCCTCCATTCCACCAGATCAGGCCATTGCCTCTACTCAACCTGCCTCAGGTGATGGCTCCCATAAGCTGGATGCTGGCTCCTCCGGCGCATGCTAGGAGCTCGCCCTCAAGCCACACTTTGGTTGATCTGACTTCCGGCTGGTGAAGGAACTGATGACAGACCCTCCCACGTCTGTCATACCCAGTTTCCCACAGCCTTCGCTGCCATCTGGGGACCCAGAGTCTCCCCAGCCCAACCCCAGGGATACCTCTCCTCCATCCCCGGGCAACGCTGGGGACCTTCCTCCTCCTGCGTTGCGTTGGACCTGATGCTCGGCTCCCTGGGCGCCAGCTCCGGCGCTGGCTCTCTCTACTGGTCTCCGATGCTTGTCACCTAACCGGGAGACTTCCCTCTACTGTCGGGCCCTCTGCCCTCTGGGCCCTCCAATGTGGATCCACCCGTGAGGCCACCGGCCAGGCCATCTGCTCCAGCAGCCCCCCGGCTCCTGGGTACCCCCCCATCTTATCCGACACCGGCGTACCCGTGACCACAGTATCCGGCACCACAGTACTCGATGCCGGGTTTCCCTATGCCTCAGTACCTGATGCCACAATACCCGATGCCGGGCGACCCACAGCCGGGTTTTGGAT
Source organism: Neoceratodus forsteri (assembly GCA_016271365.2). Classification (NCBI taxonomy): domain Eukaryota; kingdom Metazoa; phylum Chordata; order Ceratodontiformes; family Ceratodontidae; genus Neoceratodus; species Neoceratodus forsteri. The sequence continues at coordinate 739,839,491 of CM028133.1, read as the reverse complement.
ATGCTCCATATGGTTATAACCCGTATCCTTATCCCCCTCCTCCTTGTCCTCCACCGCCCTCGCGGCTGCCGGTGGACCTGCAGGAGACTCTGGCCTCCTAGTGGGCTGAGGTCAAGGCTCAGCTCATCAAAGAGGTCGAGAGCCGCCTTCCAACGACAGTGCTGTCCCAGGTTCCCATACGTCCGAGGCGGCACACTCCCTCACCACCTCTGGATTCCAGGGTTCTTCCATCTGGATCCAGAGAAGGGCAGGACATGCTTCCCCGGGGACTTCCCAAGGGGTCCGTTCCTCCCCCGGGTCAGGAAAAGGAGTCTTTTTCCTCTTCATCCTCCTCTTCACCCTCGGACTCCTCGGATTCTTCCGACGGTTGCTCTGAGAGAAACGATGAGCCATGCTTTTCGTTGAAGCTCAGGCCAAGGACTCCTCTGAAGTCTCCTCCGGAGGATCCTTCTTTTATGGAGTTGCTTAGGAAAATCCAGGAGGTTCATGAGTGGCACTCCCTGGAACCAGACCCTCAGCGTCTGAAATTCGCTGAACATCTGGATCTGCCTGTGAGAGCTCCTACCTTGGTGCCACCCTGGATAGAGCCTCACTCCGACCTCATTATCACAATATGGAAACAGCCGTCGGCTTTAGCACCACTTCCTAGGAAGTCAAACAGGTTATATCAGGCTCCAGAGGGTGTTGATTTCCTGGATTCTCACCCTCATGCTGACTCGGTCATGATTAGCGCTGCTCACCTTAGCTCGTCACCACCTGATAATGAATCATGCCTTCTGGACCATAATGGGAGAAATATTTACACTTCTTCCATGCTGGGGATCAGGGCCCTGAACTATGTCAGCCATATGGGGGACTACCAGAAGGCCATTCTGACTCAGGTGGAAGCCAAATTGGACTCCCTGCCTGACTCCCAAGTCAAGCAGGAGTTGGCTGATCTTGTCTGCTCTGCTCGTTCAGCCAGTCGACACATGCTTCATGCGACATACGATGCAGTAGACACTGCTGGGTGGAACTCAGCTTTTGCTGTAGGCCTACGGCATCATGCTTGGCTCCGTGTGTCAGGGTTAGTCCCAGAGGTGCAATCTGCTATCCAGGAAGCACCCTTCGGGGTTGATGTCAAGGACATTATCACCGATTTGCAAGAGAAGGGGACGGCACTGAAGTCAGTTGATTCCATGTACCGTCCCCATCAGCAGCAGCGCTGTCCCTTTTGCAGATGGAATCGGTCAAAGGCGAAACCCCAGGGAAGGCAGGCCACAAAACACCGGGCCCCCACAGCTGCTAAGCCCCCCGGGAGCTTCAGCTGCGGCGCTGGGTCACACCACCTGACTCTCTCTCTCCCACTGCCTCCGGACTCACCGGAGGAACCGGTAGGAGGGAGGTTTTCCCTCCACCTTCCAGGATGGGAGAGGATAACCACAGATTCTTGGGTGCTCCAGCTCATAGCAGAAGGACACTCAATAGAGTTTCTTCAGAAACCACCTAGCCATCCCCCTCTGAAGTCGACATATTTATGGGAACATCTTCTCTTGGTCCCGGAGGAAATTTTGGCTCTCCTGCTGAAACAAGCAATAGAACCCGTTCCCCCTTCATCTGCAAGGGACGGGCTACTATTCCTATTTCTTCCTGGTCCCAAAGAAGCCAGGAGATCTCAGACAAATTTTGGATCTCAGTTCCCTGAATCTTTTCGTAGAATACAAAAGGTTCAGGATGCTCTCTTTGCAGAGCCTTCTGCCCTCCTCCGGCTGGGTCAATGGCTGTGTGTTCTGGATATGCAGGATGCTTATCTGCACATTCCCATTCACCCATCTCATCTCAAATACCTTAGGTTTGCATTCCAGGGGGACCACTACCAGTTCAAGGCAATCCCATTTGGTCTATCCTCGGCTTCCTGAGTGTTTACCAAATGCCTGGCAGTGGTGGAGGCCCACCTGCATACCAGGGGAGTGCAGATTTTCCTGTACCTGGATGATTGGCTCCTGGTGGCCTCATCCAGGGAGGAACTCCTGCATTGCCTCTCCCTTACCCAGCAGGTTTTTGCCTGCCTGGGTATTACCATCAACCATTCTAAGTCTCATCTGGTCCCATCCCAGAGACTACAGTTTATTGGGGTGATTCTCGATACGACCACGGGCAAGGCCTTCCTGCCTCCGGACAGGGCGTCCACCCTCCAGACCCAAATAAGTCTGTTGTCCGACCACAGAACAGTCTCTGCGAGGTCGGCCCTTCACCTTCTCTGGCTTATGGCAGCTGCTATCCCGACGGTTCCTCATGCTCGACTCCACATGAGAATTTCTCAGTGGACTCTACACTCCCAGTGGGATAAGCTAGTGGACAACCTAGATCACCCAGTTCTGGTCTCCTCACCGATGCTTCGAGACTTGCAATGGTGGATTGTTCAAGAGAACCTGTTTCTGGGAGTTCCTTTCTTTTGTCCTCCCCCCTCCCAGACTCTAACCACAGACACCTCGGGCGAAGGTTGGAGAGCCCATCTAGGCCCTCATCGGACCCAGGGCTCCTGGTCAAAGCTGGAACAAGCTCTCCACATCAATGTGCTCGAGCTTCGGGCAGTGTTGTATACTCTCCAAGCCCTTCACCAATACATTCTTCCCGGCCACCTAGCCATTCAGATGGACAACATGTGCGTGGTGTGGTACATCAACAAACAGGGAGGGACTTGGTCCTACCCTCTTTGCAGGGATGCTATTAGGGTTTGGGATTGGGCAACACAACATGGCCTTCACCTCACGGCAATTCACATTCCGGGAGTCGACAACACCCTGGCAGACAAGCTAAGTTGCTCTTCTGCTCTGACTCATGAGTGGGAACTGGACCAAGGGGTCCTAGACAATAAGGTCAACCTGTTCGCATCCCCTCTGAACGCAAAACTTCCTGTCTTCTGCTCACTCATTCCAGAGCGAGGCACTTTCTGGAGTGACGCTCTGTCTCTTGACTGGAAGGACAGATTTGTCTATGTCTTTCCCCCAATTCCACTTATCCCACGAGTCTTGCAGAAACTAGCTTCAGAAGGAGTACAAATGATTCTGATCGCTCCTTTCTGGCCCAGGCAAGTTTGGTTCTCCCTTCTACAACAATTCTCAGAGGATACTCCTCTTACTCTTCCTCTCTCTTGAGGTTTACTGACCCTGGATCAGGGGACCCTGGTCCATCCAGGCATCAAATCCCTTCAACTGCATGCATGGCTCCTGCAGACTAAGCCCAATCCCATTTTGGAGTGTCTCCCAAAGTAGCGGAGATTTTGGTGGAGGCCAGAAAACCCTCCACCAGACCCACTTATGCCATGAAGTGGAAAAGATTCACTATCTGGGCTGCTTCCAAGAATGTGGAACCCTTCTCCTGTTCAGTGGGGCTTCTGCTGGAGTATCTACGTCATCTGTTTGACCTGAGTCTCAGTCATTGTTCTCTGAAGGTACAGATGGCGGCCATCTCAGCCTACCATCTTCCCTTCGCAGACAAAGCTTTCGCTCAACTGGAGGTCTCTAAGACCTTTCTCAGAGGGGTCCTCCATTTGAGGCCCTCCATCCATACTCCTGCTCCCCCTTGGGACTTGAACTTTGTCCTCGAGAAACTTACTCTCCCTCCCTTTGAACCTGCAGCTTCTGCGGATTTGAAGTTCCTTTCATGGAAGACTCTCTTCCTGGTGGCCATTATTTCAGCTCGGAGAATTTCCGAGCTCCAGGCCTTGATGTGCAAGTCCCATACTTGATTTTTCACAAGGAACGTGTTGCTCTTTTTTCAAATCCTAAGTTTCTTCCTAAAGTAGTAGCAGAGTCTGCTCTAAATCAGTCCTTAGTGTTACCTGCCTTTTTCACAAAGTACTCTAATCAAGGGGAGTATTTACTCCATACTATGGATGTTCACCGGATTCTGAGATACTACACCAACAGGACGAAGGATCTCAGAAAGACTGATCAATTGTTCGTCTCTTTTGCTCATAAAAGGGAAGGCAATGCTGTTTCCAAGCAATGCCTTTCTAAATGGTGGCTCATTGCATCACTTTCTGTTATGACAAATACAACAAGACCCTTCCGGGTCAAGTAAGAGGCCACTCCACCAGAGGAGTAGCTGCCTCAGCGACTTGTTTCAAGAATGTGTCTGTGACAGACATCTGTGCTGCTGCCACATGGACTTCCGTCCATACCTTTACTAACCACTACAGTTTGGATGTTGCCTCTCCCTGTAGAGCAGCCAGGGCAGGCTTTGGGCTGGCTGTTCTGCAAGGCCTCTTATCTTGAGGCTTGCACAGCTAGAACTGCTTTTTGGAGTAGTTTCCTCCTCCCGGTGCCTCTCTTTGTTCCAGACTGCTTGAGATTCAGTCCTATATGTAATTACCTACTGCAAGAGCCCTCTCGAAGTAAGATAGTACAGTTATGTAAGAACTTACCGTAACAGTAGACCTTCGAGAGAGGCTTTTGCAGTAGGTAATACCTTCCTGCCCTCCATCCCTCTAGGCTTTTTCAGCTCCTTTTCCAGTGAGGGAAATATCCGCTCCTCTCTTGTCCGGCCTTTCTGGCCCGTGGCAGGAAAGAACTGGAAGGCAGGCATCAGGGACCTCTCCTTTATACCAACGTCTCCTGATGCCAGTCACCTGATGTGATGGTGGTCCCTTGCCAGGGACTGCTAGCTAGAAATGTTTCTGTGGGGTCCTGCTGCCTGCCGGTGTCAGTCCTATATGTAATTACCTACTGCAAGAGCCTCTCTTGAATATCTACTGTTACGGTAAGTTCTTCCATAACTGTACTTTACTGCTTGTGCAATTGCTCTTGCTCAGGCTGGACAGATACAGGAAGTGAGCTGGAAAATGTAGTTGACTGACTGAGTAGACTTCTGGAAAATATAGTTCAGTATAGACTTTTAAAGAGACACTGCTAACTTTTTTTGCATCATATTATTTCCTAGGTAAAACCCCACATTTTATGATTACTTACCTTCTCTAAAATTCATTGGTGCTGCTGATTGTTTCATGTCTACTTGTTTAGTAGAACTGAGAAGCATGGTAATATACCCAGCCTTGATTGGTTAAATCCTTGAACTACTTGGCTGACTGTAATCTTCATTTATGATTCAGTAATATTAAAAAAAATGTACTTTGAAGAGCATTACTGTTTGACAGAGCTGTATTAATGTCTTAATATTCTTGACAGAGCAAAATATACTGTAAAACAAGTGATCGTACTAGGGATCATACTAAGGTAATTAAGGAACTAGGAGGCTAATCATAGAATTATAGAATCTTGTTGGCTGATAAAGACCCTCTGGCCCATCTAGTCTGCCCTTCCCACCCTGTTTATTCGGTCCCCTTCCCTACAGTCCCCTTTGTATTTCCACACAGTCCCTTATGCCTGCCCCATGGCATTCTAAATTCTGTCACTGTTTTAGACCCTACCACATCCTCCATAAGTCTGTTCCATGCTTCCTCCACCCTCTCTTTGAAGAACTGTCCTCTTACATCTCCCTGGCTGAATCTCCACCCTGTAGTTTCAGACTATAGCCCCTTGATATTCAATATCTCTTTGAACTCAGAGTGCATGCCCAGGGACTGGAGGGAAGTACATGAGGTACCTCTCCATAAGAGTGGGTCCAAGGACGAACCAGGGAATTATAGACCAGTAAGCCTTACTGCAATTGTCAGAAAACTGATGGAGATAATCCTCAAGGAAAGACTGGTGTAATTTCTTGAGGATAACAATCTCCAGGGCAGCAGGCAGCATGGGTTTGTCTCAGGCAGATCCTGTCAGATGAACTTGTTTGATTTTTACAACTGGGTTACGAGGGCACTGGAAATGGGACGTGCGGTGGATGTCCTCTGCCTGGATTTCAACAAGGCCTTTGACTCAGTGCCACATGATAGGATGATCAAGTTGAGGAGTCTGGAAGCAGGGAAGAAACTGGTAAGACGGGTCAAGAACAGGCTGCAGGATAGACAGCAGAAGGTAGTAGTGGGAGGGGGAGCATCTGAACCTTGGGGAATAACAAGTGGTGTACCACATGGCTCAGTGCTGGGACCGGTTCAGTTTAACATCTTCATAGCTGACATTGCAGTGTGGATTAAGAGCAAGATCAGTCTCTTCACAGATGACGCAAAGATTTGTGCCGAGGTGGATGGGGGGGTGGGAGCAGAAGTACTTCAGGAGGATTTGATAAAACTGGAGGAATGATCTCACACTTGGCAGCTTGGTTTCAATGCCAAGAAGTGCAAAGTGATGCATTTAGGAGGCAAGAACCCAGGACACAATTACTGGCTGGAGGGTGTAGCGTTACCAAAATCCAAGGAGGAGAAGGATCTGGGAGTGCTGGTAACCTGGGAAATGAACCACTCTGCTCAGTGCAGGAAGACAGCAGCAAAGGCAAACAGGATGCTAAGGTGCATAGCAAGGGGGATTACTTCTAGGAGTGGGGAGGTCATCTTGCTCTTGTACAGGTCCCTGGTGTGATCACACCTAGAGTACTGCATGCAATTCTGGCACCCCTACTTGAAAAGGGACATCAATCTACTGGAGGAGGTACAGCACAGGGCAACAAAAAATGATCCTGGGGCTGGGGGACAGACCATATGAGAAGAGACTGAGAGAGCTCAATACATATACCCTGGAAGAAAGTAGAGAGAGAGAGAGAGAGAGAGAGAGGGGATATGATTGAGGCCTACAAGTACCTGAAGGGTTTGAACAAAGTAAACACCAGTTGTATGTTCAATCTGAAAGGTGGAATGGAAACCAGGGAACACGCTATGAAGCTGGAAGTGAGCAGGTTCAAGAGGGAACTGAGGAGGCACTATTTCACAGAAAGGGTGGTGGCAGGGTGGAATGCTCTGCCAGAGGAAGTTATATTGTTGCAGAGTGTTGGGGGCTTCAAGAGGGGGGTGGGACAAATTCAAGGGTAGGATACAAATCAGGAGGGGGTGGGAGATGGGGGATGGGCATATGAGGGAGGGGGGGGAGTAACTGCAGTCTAATGGACTGAAGTGCTGCACATTCGAGCAGACTAGATAGACCAAATGGCCTGTATCTGCTGGCAATTTCATATGTTCATATGTTCGTATGATACTACGCTGTCATTTCTGTGGACTAGGCTTCCTGTCTAAACCATATTGATCCACTTGACATACTTGAACATTTTGATCATATCCCTTCTCTCTCTGCAGAAACTTGAAGAATGGTCAGGGGTTTGGCAGTCAAAATTCAATGCAAGGAAGTGCAAGATAATGCATATGGGGCACAAAAACCCTGGCACAATACATCAGTTGGGGGGTGAGGATATAGCATGCACCAAGCAGGAAAGGGATCTTGGGGTTATCATCTCTGATGACCTTAAGGCAGGGAAACAGTGTGACAAGGCAGCAGGTAAAGCAAATAGGATGCTGGGATGCATAGGCAGGGGCATCACCAGAAGGAAAAGGGAGGTCATAATTCCACTATACAAGACACTAGTGAGGCCCCACCTGGAGTACACTGTACAGTTCTGGAGACCTTACCTATGTAAGAACATAGACAGGGTAGAGAAGGTTCAGAGGAGAGCAACAAAGATGGTGTATGGATTGCATCACAAGTCCTATGAGGATAGGTTGAAGGAACTGAACATGTACTCCCTGGAGGAGAGGAGGGAGAGAGGGGATATGATAGAGACATACAAGTATCTTACAGAGAGGAACAGGGTGCAGGAATACACTATTTTTAAGCAAAAAAGATGTTCCAGGACTAGAGGGCATGGGATGAAGTTGTAGGAGGACGATTCAGAGGAAATGTGAGGAAGAATTTCTTCACAGAACGGGTGGTGGACAAGTGGAACACCCTGCCAGAGGAAGTGGTGGGGGCTGAAACAATCACGGGATTTAAGAATGCATGGGATAGACATAAAGGAATTCTGGAGGTCAGGGGTAAGGGGCAACAGACTTCTTGGAAAACATAAACTGAACTTACAAGCTGAAATGGGCAGACTGGGTGGGCCATAGGCCCTTATCTGCCGACACTGTCAATGTATCTATGTATCTATGTATCTCGTCTAGTTTCCAAGGAGTACAGCCAACATTCCCTGCATCTCTGCTTGTACGATTTGCCCAGTATTCCATGCAACATCTTAGTTACATACTAACATACTAAAATGCCAGCAGAGTAGGCCTCATGGTCTATCAAGTTTGCTTGGGAATTAATACCCTGAATGGGTACCATTACTATCTTCTGGGTTACTCCCATGCTTGCCCCTCCTCCCCACCAAGGATCCCAATCCTGGACAAGCATTCCTCATCTTCACTCCCCTCCTATACCTGTCCCAGCCCTTCTTGAACTCCCCCACCATAGATACCTCCACCAGTTCTTCAGGCAATGCATTCCATGGTCCCACCACTCTTTCAGTGAGGCACTGCCTCTCCTCTCCTCTCCTCTCCCCTCCGAGTCCTCCACTCTCAAGCCTCCAACTGTGACCCCTGGTGACTGCTCCCTCCTTCCTCTGAAGGATCCCATTTGGGCCTACCTTAATTACTCCCTTCAGGGAGTTGCCCTTCTCTGAACCCCTGCCAACCGGTCTCTGTCCTTGTATAGATTTGACCTGTAGAACTGGACTCCATACTCCAGGTGAGACCTTACCATAGCCTTGTTAAGGGGCATAAGTACCTCATTTTGCCTGCTAGTGATTCCCCTGCAAAGACATGCCAGCATTTCATTTGCCATTCCCACCACCCTGCTGCACTGGTTGCCTGCCTTGATGTTGCTGGATACGATTACTACCAAATCCTTCCCTGCTCTGTCACCTTAATGTCCCCCCCCCCGGCATATAACTTGCCTTCAGGTTGTTGTGACTTAAGTGAATCACTGCACACTTTTTGACATTGAACTTCAACTGCCATGTCTCTGCCCATCCTTTTAAAATCCTCAAGTCCTGTCTCATGTCCTTTACAACCCTGCTGAGTTGCAGATCTTTGTATCATCTGCAAAAAGGCCCACCTGCCCTCTCAGTCCCTCCACTATGTTCCGTATCTAGATGTTGAATAGGAGGGGACCCAATACTGATCCCTGGGGTACTCTGTCTGTCACCCCCGTCTCCAAGTACATCCCGTTTACCACCACTCCTTAGCTTCTTCCTGCCAACCTGTTCTCTACCCACCTGGTTATTTTATTACCCACACCTGTGCTTTCAAACTTGTTCACTAGCCTTCTGTGGGAGATGGTGTTGAATGCCTTGCTAAAATCTGGGTAGAAAACATCCACTGCCCCCCTTTGTCAATTTCCTGTGTTGTTCAGACAAAGAATTAAAGTAGGTTTGTCTGGCATGACCTCCCTTTCATAAATCCATGCTGTCTGTCATCTAGGATTACATTTTCCTCCAGGTATTCAATCACCCTCTCCTTAGTGAGTGCATCTATGACCTCCCCACCACAGAGGTGAGGCTGACAGGGTAGTAATTTTTCTTTCAAATCCCTGATGCCCACCCCCTTATGCAACAGCATCATGTTTGCCTTCTTCCAATCATCTGGCACCCTTCCTGAATCCAGTGACAGTTTGAACAGGCTTGTCAATGGGGAAGCCAGATATTCTCCCAAATCCCAGGTCATTCTAAGGTGCAGCCCATCCAGACGTATGGCCTTATCCACCCACAGCCTGCCTAATTTCTCACTAACCTTCTTGACTATGATTGGACAAGTTAATCCCACTGCCCCAGATCTCCCTCCCCCTGAGCTCTGGACTCCTTCCCTCACCTTCCACCGTGAAAACTGAGCCGAAGTACTTGTTTAGTTCTGCTTTCTTACTGTACTCTTCAATTTGAGTTCCTCCCTCTCCCATTAGCCTTGTAAATAATCCCTTGCTTAGCCTTCCTCCTGTTTCTCGCATATCTAAAAAATGTTTTGTCCCCTCTTTTGGACTGTTTTGCTTTCTTCTCCTCAGTTCTCTGCCTTGTCTCTCCTTATTTCCTTCCCAACTTGCCTTCTCCTCTCCTTATAGGCTTCCCTGTCCTCTTCTTATTACATTCAGTTGTGTTTCTTGAAGGCTGTCCTCCTATCCCCTACCACCCTCACCACCTCCCTTGTGAACCACAGAGGTCTTCTCCTTCTTGTGCCCTTCCTTACCTGCCTTATGCACAAGTCCATTGTTTTCTGCATCAGCATCTGTAAAAAGCCCCATAGCGCCTCCATGTTGTCTAAACCCTCCATATCTGTCAATTCCTTCCTTTTCAGCTGTCTCATCCTGTCAAAGTCTACTCTCTTGAAGTCCAGGACTGTTGTGGTTGTGCATCTTATCACCCTTCCCACTCTAACTCTAAACTGAACCATCTTGTGGTCATTGTTGCCTAGTGCATTTCCCACCCCCACCTAATCCACACTTTCCCCATATGTTAGAAAATTTAGCAGGTTGTTTCCCCTTCTTGAGTCCTTGACCAACTGCTGGAGGAATGTACCCTGCAGCATCTCCAGAAGTCCCTGGCTCCTCGCCGAGGTGGAATCCAGGATGAACCAGTCTACATCTGGGAGATTTAGGTCCCCTACCTGTAGTGTTTCTCCTTTGAGGGCTATTCTTCCTATAGCACGTACCAGTTTTCTCTCCTCTTCCTCCCCTTGCAAAGGTGGACTGTATGCCACCCCTAGCCTTAGGGATTCACCTGTCCCTCTGCTCAGCATGACCCATAGGAGTTCAGTCATCCCCACTCCCTCCTGTCCCTTCATAGCCCAGATATCATATTTAACTTATAGAGCCACCCCCCTTCCTTTCCCCCTCCCGTACTTCCTAAACAGTCTATACCCAGGGATTGTAGTCTCCCATGTGTGATATTCCATCCATCATGTCTCTGTGACTGCAATTAAGTCTAGTCCCATATCCTGTATGATGACCTCTAATTCCACCATCTTATTAGTTAGCCTCCTAGCGTTTGCTACAAGCCCCCTCCAACAACGTCCCTCCATAGCCCCCTTCCTAGAGGTGTGTCAAACTCTATCATGTCACCTTTATCCTGGGGGACCCACAAACTCCCTTATTTGCTGTCCAGATAGTCTTTAATCCAGACCCCTCTTTGCTTAGTTTAAATGGCAGTATAGCCTAGAGATTAGAGTAACAAGCTGTGAATGAGCTTGGTCCATCCAGAAGATCGGACCTTAGTTTGATTCTCACAACATCCACTTGCATTCTGTGTGACTCTAAGCAAGTCACTTAACCACCCAGTGTTACCAGATCACCCCTGAAAACAGGCATTTCTGCCTACTGGGCCTTGCCCAGTTGCCAAAGACAAAAAATTAATAAATTATATGACTCTTCAGTGTACTCCCCTAGTCTACACTCACGGGCTAATGAATCCCATGTATGCTCCTATCATCTGCAATGCATAAAAATCAAGGTTATGCCCCATGATCTGAATGAAAATTAACAAACTTGCATATAAAACAAAAGAAGTATTGAAACATCTTCATTATCATTCAAAAGCATCCAATAATTTGTACTTCTAAAGTCTGTGTATAAAATTCATTTAATATTAATTTACTCTTAAAAAACATTTACAGTTGAATACTTCTTAAAATTAAATATTCCTGCAGGCAGTATTCTTCTTCTGCAGATTACAGAAGATTAATAATTACTAAATGTGGGAAGACTCTGTGGTGCCAAGCTAAGGTTTTCACTCTCTATGCTGGTGACCAGGGTTTGTGAGCCAAGCCTGGGTCCCAAGATCGGAGGCCAGGAGGGAGGGGTATCACAAGTCTCTATTGGACACGTTCCTCCCATAGCACACCTGCCCTCCCATAGCACACCTGTGAATCATGTTTGTAACCTCGGCGAGAGAAAGACAGGCTGCAGCTGCAACAGTGACCAGCATGCGATGGATGATCATGAGTCATGCTGCTTAGCTGATCTACCAGGGTTACGGGAGGGTGGAAGGAGTCGGGTAGCACAAGGCAACCTTGTACACCATGCTACAGTTGCTTGCTTATGGGGGGGTCACAGTCGGTGGTTAAGTAAAACAAAAAAAAGCAGAGGGTTCAAGGAAAGGGGGATTGTATAAATAACAGCTGTCAATGGCTTTGCATTAAGTTCCCCATTACATGAGGGAACAACATGGTACTCTCATCGTAATTTGATGTGCAGCCATACATCAAGGATCGCAGTCTGTCACACTGTTCCCGTTCTGCTTTTACTCACCTACATAAAGCTTGGTGTCACTTCTGCTTGTCTTATTCCCACTCATTCTGGTCACTCCTTGTTTAACTCCTTGAGGTTGATTTTTTTGCGTTAAACCAGCATGCTATGTCCTGTACGTCCTCCCATTTTCACCAACCATTACCATATTCTTTCGAGTTCTGTGTTCACGGGCTACTGAACTGGAAGTCCAACATTGCAAAGCTTCCTGACCAGTATTGGAGTTCTCAGAAGTCCAATGCTGCAAAGCTTCCTGGCCAATCTTTCTTTCTTTCTTTCTTTCTTGTTCTGTGAGAAACAAGTATAATAATAAAAAAGAGGACTCCGGGTATGAAAATGTGTTGTTCCAGGCTGACAAGTTGGACTCTTGTCCACAACACATGAGTCTCAGTGGATCATAGAATATAATTTAATATTTATTTAATGATTTATGCAGGCAAACTTTCTGGGACATTGCCTGGGGTGTGGAAAAGAAATCTGGCAGAGAGAGTGTGCAACATTTGCTGTACAGGAGTCCTAACGTCAGTCAGTACAGGCATGGAACAGATCAAAATCCGAACTATAATATAAAAGTGACCAATATGGTTAGACTGCGGGGCAAGGGACAGAATTGTTCAAGTTGAGCAAAGAATACTGGCAAAACCTACCCCCCAACCTCTATGCAGTAGATGGGCAGCAATTGGAATAACAAAAGCTATGCAATATCCTCCGGAAGCATGTCTTTCAGTTCTGGAGCAGTGATTGGGAAAAATATAGCTGTCTCCAGGCAGAGGTATTGATCAAGGGGATAAGACTAGAAATCCCCGGCCCCACCTGCTATTCTGTAACAGGGAAGTGGTTTGGGGTCATAGTTGGTAATCATCTCCCCTATCCTCCTGCCATTCAGTACATTGGCAGTCATCAGGGCATAGGACTGCAATCCCACCACCACATAGGGCAGGTAGGATGGTGGTCTTTCTTCTGGTGGCAGAGGGTAGTGGAGGCAGTTCTAGCACTGATCAGGCACATGCAACATTGTTCAGACAGAGTAAATGTTGTGTATGCTGGTGTTCCATCTTAATTACATTCTTTTGAGACTTGTGAAACTTTGTGAATGACAGGGTACAGTACACATTGCAAGTCCACTGATTGGCAGGATGCACCAATGGGCTTCCAGATGTATAGAAGCTGTCATTTACAGACAGCTCAGTTGGCAGGTGGCTGTGGCTGCATGGGGGTTGGTTGAGCTGCCCACTGACATTAGGACCATGCCATGACGGTGGAGCAAGGTGGGGCAGGGGTGCCTAAATGGGTGGGGGGGTCCACTCGACCACTGGGTTGACTTAAGAAATTACAGCGAATGTGTAATCAGGTCAAGCTGGTGGTGGGGAGGGACAGCTAGGATTCCTTTACCGCTGCAGTGTATGGCATACAGTCAGAGTGGCGGGCAGGGAGGGGGTTCATATAAGGTGGTTCATATATGTTTTATTTACTATTGCAGTGTGCGGCATACAGTCAGGGTGGCAGGCAGGGAGGGGATTCATATATGCTTTATTTACTCCTGCAGTGTGTGGCATACAGTTGGGAGGCAGGCAGGGAAGGGGGCACTGGACTGCTAGAGTGGGAAGGCTGCTGTGCTGCTATCTGCAGTATGGCAGCCTGCCAGTGGGTGAACACCCACTTACTCTACTTGTTGTAGACTTATCTTGAGGAGGCGTGTCTGCAGACATGCTCTGAGGGATGTGCCTCCAATGAGGATTGTGAATGGGGCTGCACATGATATGCATGGGAACACTCCCCACAACACCTCCAGATGTGCTACATAACATTAAGGGTGGTGTGATGCGCATCAGTCCCTTGCCATATTCATGCCAGTACATAGGTTGGGGTTGTGGTTGCACATCTCAGATGCACTGGATGTATCCTTTTTGTGAATCCTGCCCCGAAAATGGACCCTACTCCTGGACAGGTGAGTCCATTATCAAGTAGCTAGTGACTACAAAATATGCTAAGTTAAAATCTAAAGTAATTAATAACAGCCATTTCTTGCATTTCAAGTACAACAACTGAGAAATTTTCTAAGTTATATAAACAACTAACTGTCAAGCAGAATTATGTTTAAGTTGCAAATTTCAATTAATTCCTAGCTACAGTATTTTTCAGTCTCATCTCTCAACTAATGAATAAGTAAACAAAACAAATTCCCAACTAATTGCTAGATAGCAAAAGTTAAACCTTAGTTGAGAAAAACTCAACCAATGGTCAAGCTTAATGCTTAACTTTTTAGTTAGCTATTACCTAATGAAAAGGTAACCACTAGTTATTTGCTAAGACTTACCATCCTTACCCTTCTGAGGGTATGGCTGGCCTAACAAAGCTGACTCTGTTTTTCCCTTGCTAGTATAACGCTGTTACTCCACCATACTGTTTATTGTGATGCCTGTAGAACTTGTTTGTTACCTTTTCTCAGCCTGTGGAGCTTGTAATTGATGACTTTGCTGGCCCTATAGCTGTTAACTCTGCTGACCTTGCTTGTATGTTACTGTTACTCTACCATAATTGTTTTGTGATTCCTGTTGCTCTTATACGTTAACCTGTTACTTTGCCTGATGTGCTGACTGTACCTTGTAACCTCCCGGGTCACACCTGAAAATAGGCACTTAGCTGTCTAGTGTGCTTACCTGGTTAACAAAAGCAAATAAATAAATAAACTTATTTTGGATTTCTTGAGGGCATACATGTTCAAATCCTGCAGCCTTTCCTCATACTGTATGTCTTGACCCTAGCCCTGGGACCATCTTGGTTGCTCTATACTCTACTGCCTCCAATTTGATGCAGTCTCTTTTCAGGTGTGTACTTCAGTATCTTGCACAGTATTTCAGGGATGAAAGCACCAGTGACCTGTTCACTGTAAGAATCTCCTCCTGGCTTCTACTGTTTATCCCCCTCACTATGCATCCCAGCATCCTGTTTGCCTCACCCCCAGCTATGTTACAGTGTGTTGTTGATTTTAGGAACCTTGTTATCATGATCTCTAGGTCCTTTTTCTCCATGGTGCTTTCAAGAAACCCCCCTCCCCCATTTAATACTGCACTCTTGCATTCCTTTTCCCATTGTGCATTACTTAACATGTTTAGGTGTTGACACCCAGCTGCCAGATCTTTGACCAGCTCTCCAGCCCACACAGATCTCCCTGAATTCTCTTATATATTGCTCTGTATCCACTCTTGCTCTTTGTCATGTGCGAGGAGACAGATCTTGCCTTGATGGCTTCCCTATGCTGCAAGTTAACTCACTGAAAGGGACTGTCCCAGTATTGATCCAGGCTACTTTTTCTGTTGTAGCTTCCCTTGTTATTGAAAGCTCCCCATTAACCAGAACCCTTTGTGTTTTCCCCTTAGCAAGTTTTCTACCCAAGTCACCAATTTTTCCTCCATCCCTAAGCATCTTAGCTTCTTAACCAGCCTTATAAGGGGACTGGGTCAAAGTCTTTGCTGAAATCCAAGTATATTTTAGTGACTTCTTGTCCCCTACTGACTGACCTATTCAGCTAGTTGAAGAGATTGATCAGATTTATCTGACAAGACCTCACTTCATGAAACCATATTGTCTGGGGTACTGAAGCCCTTTTCCCTCCAAGCAGTCCTCTAGTTCCTCCCTTATTATAGACTCTCTAATTTTTACAACTATATACATTAAACTGACTTGTCTATAGTTCCCTTGCTCATCTATTCTTCTTTCTTTACTTCTGCTCACATTTAAAGGAAAAATGTCCTATGTCCTCCAGTCCTTAGGGACCACCCCTGTGGCCGGCCAGAAGTTGAATGTCTGCATATGGCCCTGCTATCACCTCCACTGCCTCCTTAACCATCCTTGGGTGTAAGCTATCAAGTCCCAATGATTTATCTATTTTTAACCCTTCAAACTTGTCAGCAATGATCAGCCTCATCCCCACTATTTTGGCCATGTTGCTTGAGCACTTGCTCCCCCCTTTTTTGCTCTTTAGCCCACACTTTGCTTGTTGCTTATCCTTCTCTCTAGTAAATACTGAAGGAAAATACTTGTTCTGTATCTCTGATTTCCCTTTGTCCCTCTCCTCCCATCCTTTCTCATTCATCAGTCTCACTACACCCTTTTTAACCTTATGCCTCTCCCAGACATACCTAAAGAATGCCATTTCCCCTTTCTTCACTTCTATTGCAAGAAAGTGACCCATCCCTGCCTTTGCCCCCTTACCTTCCAGGTAGCTACCTTTGCGTCCTCCAGGAAATTCTACCTATCAACCCACCTTTGGCCTGCTGTGTACTTCAAAAATGCTATATTTTTATTTTTTCTACCGTCTTTACTCCGGACATGAGCCGTATTTATGCCCTTTCCCTTTTTTCCTTCACTACACCTCAAATTGAGCTTTCAGTCACCTTTAGCATCATTCTTTTTTTAAATTCTTCCATTTTTTCCTCTGTCCATTCTACCTGTCCTACTTTCCTTGTGCTTCTTTCCATCAATCTTGTATTCCTGTTAAAATACTTTCTTAAAGTCTCACACCCTCACAGTGTTTGTTTGACTGGTGGTCCCTATGTGGACCTCCAATGACACTGTTCTGTGCATGCTGGAAACAAGCAGTTCCTATACTACCACATTTTGGACCTTCTTACTGTTGTTGTGTACCAAATCCAGCAAAGCACCTTCCTTTGTTGGGCTCTTGACCATCTGAACTAGGACCACCTTCTGGCATGTGTGTACACACAACCCTATAAATATACACACTGCACATACTTTATAAATAGCCACATACATCACTACCAGTTGGGGACTGTTAAGCTTCAAGCCTTTGATACCAATATTCTCTTCCTCCACTAAGAGGAATTAGGGTTGCAAAGAAAAGGACTTGTTTAATTTTGACCTAAAGATGCTGAAGCCTTTCTTTTTCAGGAGGAGTTGAGATTTGTAGGATGCCAAAGTCCCTTTGCGCCTTAGAGCTATGAACTCCTTTGCCCTGCTGGGATGAGTCAGAAATGGTGGAATGTAATTGGGAATAACTCAAAGAATTACTGTAGATTCAGTGTTTGGTCTTGATTTAGGTTTACATTTCTCTTTTTATCTTTTTAACTTTCTTTAACTCTGGTTGCCGACACCATGGCCCCTTCAGGTGAGACCCACGAGACCAGAGCTAACCGCCTGCCTGGTGAGAAATCACTGACAGAGTCCTCCCCTCCAGAGCCCTGGATGTTAGGGGAGGACCCAAGAGAGTCAACTGTGAGGGGACTGGCATTGGGCATGTGCATTTGCCACTGGGGACTGCCATCAACCTATTAGTGGCCAGGGTTTTTCCTCCTTAGGTTACCCCTGAGGTGGCGAGCATGCAATGACATCAGCATGGTAGGGGAACAAGACCACCCCCCTCCTCAGACCTCTGCCGCTGCCTTCCCCAACTTGTGTCCCCTCTTGATGCAGTGCCCCTGGTCTCCACCAGGAGCTGCTGTAAGGCGGAGAAGTCCCTAGATCCCACCCCAGGAGAGGAGACCAGTCCTCTGCATGCTTGATCCTTTTCTTCCCCTGCCGGCCCCCAATGGTCCAAGTCCACTCCAGAACCTAGGTCACTGACATGGTGTGAGGTGTGGCATCCAGTGCCTCAACACTTAACACCACTAGCCTAGCAAGGTCTGTGTTTCTTTTATGCAAACATTTTATATCCAACTAATATCCAAACACCATAACAATGCAAATGTGTTTTACTATGTCACAAAACACCACATACTGGAAATGATAAAATGCAAAAAAGCTAATAGACATCAGATCTTTGATTTTTAGAACATTCATTATTTATTTGCTTGAAGACACAGTTTACAGTACACTATTTTGAGTACTGAAAAGGATACCAAAATGTGAGAAAGTTTGACTTTTCAAGGAATAATTATTTTTTGTTAAAGAAAAACAATATTTCAACAATTCATACACTTATATAGCCTTTGTCATACTTCACTGAAGCACAAATAAATGTATACCAGCTATCAAAATGTTGAGCAGAAGTGGGAGTGAAGTATCCAGGCAGGGGTGTAGCCAGGGATTTCAAATCTGCACACCAAGTGGACTCATTCCTACCCCAGCCCCCTTGTTAGGGTGAGCTACCCCCAACCCCCTGGTGTGTAGCCAAACAATATACAAATGTACACCAGGACAGTGTTTATTGCCTCATTTGGCACAATAAATACAACTTTTGTATCTCATGACAATGGTTGTTGCCATGCATGGGTAAATACAAATGCCATGCATTGTTCCCTAAGACACCCACATACCAGCCCAGAGCCTGCAAAGTTGTATTGTCCTTGGGATGCAAAGAGAGTATTAGTGACCAGTCCTTCTAGTTTCAACTCCTATGAATAAAATTACAGAAAGGTTCAGTATTTTCTTTGTTAGTTGTCATGGAAAAAGGAAGCAGTTCAGAGCCTATTTGCTACCCCCTTAAATAAAATTGCACACCATGGAGTGCTTGGAGTATGCCTGCCTACACCCATGTATTCAGGCACTTCTATGTCCTATTTACCCTACTCACCTGATATAAAATTTGTTCAGCTCTGCTGGACAAGCATGAAATGGGTTGTGGGGAATATTACATGAGGCAGTTTTGGGAAGCACTTACTTTCTGGTATACACCAAATATTCCTCCTTCCTTTGCTGAATTAAATCTGTTGACTGATTTTATGTATACTACATGTTCCTTTGTACTGTGATACTTTATACTGGTGTAATGATTGCATACTGTAGTTTTATACTCCATTCTGCCTTTAACTGTACTCTTATGGGTTGTGACTGAAAATAAGCATATTATTGTCTTGTGCACAAACCCAGTTATCATAAACCAGATAAAAAGATAAACTAGAGTTAATGTACAGGACAGCTATGGAACATTTTATATCATCTTATCTGCTCTTTACTTTATGTTTGTTTTTTGAGAACCGTGCAGTGAATCAGTCTTTTCTGTTCAGGATGTTGGTGACACATTCAGTTCCCATAAAACTGTTTTAAGATAAGCCAACTTTCTTCTAAATGCCATTGCCCAACAGCTGGAAACTATAGCTAGACCAGGATCAGGGTGGGGCATATTCACTTTTGACGTCCTTTTTTCCCTCATTGGATTAATAACAATGCATAGCTTGCTGCACCAAAGGCTGTCGTTTCTCAATAAAGATGACACAATTGTGTTTTGTAATGTCACAACCACTGATAATTAAACATACTTTACCTGTGGATGACTGGGTAGCTTAGCCTTTATTACATTACCTTTTCATTAATAGATACCAAGGTTCAAATCCTAGTTATGCTAGAAGTGAAATGATTATGACATTCACACTACAATTCCAATACTTTTTATATCAATATATTTTATTTATTTGAATTTTGGTAACCAGGAAAGTCCACTGAGACAATAGCAGTCCTTATTTCAGGGATGACCCGGGAGAGCAACAAGAGAAGTACAGTACAGGACAATTGTGCAGAAAGTTAATTCCAATACAGTGCAAATTCATAAAAATATAATTACACCAGCAAAAACATGTCATAGTACAAAGGACAATGGTCAACAAGCACAGCAAAATACTGCAATGGTAGCAAAATAAAATAACAAATAACAATCTAGGCATCTAAAGTATTGCAGTTACTGTATACATAATCATGTTAAAGTCAAACCATGAGAATAAGTGCAGAACAGTACAAAAAAGGAGTCAGGGTAGAGGGCAAGGAAAGAAGCATACAGTAGGTAGGGAGTCAGGCAGAAAAGAGTGGAAGGAAAAACAGCTGGGTAAGAGTAGAATAGGCATCACCAGAAGCAGGAGCATGTAACAGAAGTGGAGAGAGTGGTGAGCAAACTGGATTGGAATATGGGAATAGAGAGGTAAGACAGGACGAAAGGAAGGAGGGAGTTCCAATCAGACACTGCTGCAAAAGCAAAGGACTTATGGGCAGTAGCTATTTGCAAATTAAGCCATATGAGGAGGGGGAGGGAGGCAGATCTGACAGTTTGTGGGGCTTGTCTATGGTGAACAATCTCACTGAGGCAGTGAGTGTTACATTTATGGACTAGCTTATGCATGGGACTAAGGGTGTTATACCTCAGTTAAGATTCATATGGTAGCCAACCTAAACCAGAGAGGACGTCACAGTGATGGTGATGGGAGTTGACCCCCAGTGTGAACCTACTTACTCTATGATATGCCTGAGCCAGGAGAGCCAGGGTAGTGACATTAGTAGATAGCAATAAAATAGCACCATAATTTAGAAGAGGGAGAAGGGATGAGGAAGCAATTTTAAAGCAAGAGACAGAGGTGAGGAAGGGACAGATATGGTAGAGGAGACCTAACTTTTGGTTCAGAGATTTGACTATGGTGGCGGCATGAATATTAAAGGAGAGTGAGGAATCAAGGGTGATGCCCAGGCATTTAAAGGTGTGGATAGATTCAAGGACATCCCCATTCAGAGATGTAGTACTAAGTGGGGGGAGGGTACTAGGAGAGGAGGATGTGTACGAGAATAACATACTTTTATTTTTAGTGTGTTAAAGACAAGATGATTATGCTTGAATCAGCCTTCTAGTTCAAAGAAACCAGAGGCACGGTCACTGTTTATTTGATTAATGTCAGGAGATGAGTGGTATATGATAGCATTGTCTGCATAGAGGTGCACAGAAGCACCACCACAGTTACTGGGTAAGTCAATAATGAACAGGAAGCACAACATTGGACCAAAAGTAGAGCCCTGAGGTACCCCAATTGTTACAGGACTAAGGCTAGATATGGCACCAGCCTACTTAATCCTTTGCAATTGGTAGGACAGATAGCTGTGGACCCAACCCAGGGCACTATTATCAAGACCAAGCTTAAGAAGCCATTGCAGCAGAAGTCCATGATTCACAAGGTTGAATGCTTTTGTCAGGTCAAAAAAGACAGCACCCATGGCATAACCTTGATCCATGGCCTGGACTTTGTCCAAGGTTACTTTAATCAAGGCTATGAGAGTGCTATAATTCTTTCTGAATAAATGTTGGTAGGGAGAGAATAGATTGTTGTGTTCCCGATAACTCTACATATGATTATAAACTATACATTCCTGTATTTTAGCCAGGAGGCACAAGATGGATACTAGTCTAAAGTTTTCAGCCACCGAGTTGAGTCCCCCTTTATGCACAGGAACAACTACTGCTACCTTCCACTTGTCAGGGACAGTACTTGAAAGGAAGGAGCAATTAAAAAGGTCACATAAAGCGCAAGTGAGGGCAGGTGCACCTAGTTTAAGGAACTTAGGTTTGAGTGTGTCATGACCAGGCAAGTTCTCAGCCTTCAAATTAGCTAGAAGCCTCTGGACCTCCTTAGTAGAGGCCAGCTTCAGGTGCAAAGAGGAGCTAGCCCATAGGTAGTTGTGGATAATTGAGGCAGAGTGGGACAAAGGGGAGTTATTAAAGAGTGAGGTGTTTCTGTCAAGGTCAGTGAAGAATTCACTGAAGCCAGTGGTGATCGATGGTGGGGGGGGGGGTTCAGTATGGGTGGTACCCTGGGCAATGAAGGAAAATGGGAGCTCAGTAGTTTTCCCTTTGACCAAGGAATTGATCTGTCTCCAGAATGCTTTAGGACCGCAAAGGTGTTCAGTTTGCAGCAACTTGTAGTGGTGGCATTTTACATTTTGTAGGGAGTTTTTGCATTTATTACTGAGTTGCCTGTAAAGTTGCCAGTCAGAAGGCAGACCAAGTATGGTCACAGGAGGACATAAGCATCCTGAGGTTCTTATTGAGCCATGGGGCCTTGATACCTTTAGACCTGCATTTTTCAGAGGAGCGTGCTTTTCTACAATTTGAGTGAAAGTGGAAATAAAGAAATCCAAAGCTTGGTTGATATCAAGGAGGGTTTAAAATAGGTCCCCAGTCAGTGATGGAAATAGTATTAATAAAATTATGAGTATCAAGTCTGGACATGTCATGGACAAGGGAGATCTTAGAGTGGGGTTGGTGTAATTATTCCTCCAGACACAAACAGTGGGAGAATGATCACTTTTACAATTGGAAAGTACGCCCATGGCTTTTACCTTCAGGTGGCAGTTAGTGATCACCCAATAAAGCAAAGAATATTTGTCAGTTTTGGTAATGAAGTGAGTTGGGTCTTGGATGAGCTGAACTAGGTTAGTCAGCTAGTGACAAGCGTAGTTTGTCAGCAGCGGGGCCAAGCCAATCAATATTGATGTCACCACAAAGCACAAGGTCATGATGAGGAAGATTAGTAAGGGAAATAATGGAAGATGGGAGGCCTAAAGGAGCTTTGTTTGGTGGAAGATAGGCACATCCAGTTATAAGCTTCTTGACATTACCCAGGGTCAGGAAGAGGAATAGGGACTCCATGGCGGGAGATCCAGAGTCAGGTTCAGGGAGCTCAGCAACATCCAGATCAGACGGAGTGTAGATAAGGATACCACCACCCCTTTTGCCTAGCCTATCCCTCCTAAAACTGTTATAACCTAGTAGTGCCACCTCATGTTGTTTGATAGTGGGCTTCAGCCAGGATTCAGAGATACATAGGATGTCTGGGGTCCATTGAACAATCCATGCTTCCAACTCAGCCACTTTTGAGCAGAGGCTACGAATGTTCATATGTGCGATCTTCAGGCCTTTGGGGTAGGTTTTGGTCATGGACATTGTAATTTGATTAAAATAAATAAAAAAAAACTAATACTTTTGATACCTGACACACGGCAGGGTTTTCAAAGAGGTGTGTGTTGTGTATAACACAGTACAGTAGCTGTACTTGTGATAAAAGTGTCAGACTCTGTAAAATGTGATCTAATGTTTTGCCGCACGTGCCACTAGATGCCCAAGAAAAATGACATATGCATCACAATAATGATGCATGCAACATTTTTGTGCAGTAAAGTCCGAGAATTGTTAAAAATGCATTCACACTTTTGAAAATTACCCACAAATATTTTGGCACATTTGTCGTGATACTGACCATGTCCAAAATTAGGAACTGTAATGTGTCATGTGTTTTGAAAATCTAACTCATTATGTCTTACTAAAGTATATTTTGTTTTCTTGAATTGGCAAAACTGTCAGTCTTGGCTGTGAAAAGCACATAAATAAGGCTGGTGGATCAATATTTTCCCCTAGGTACAGTAGCTATATAAGATTAACATTGAGATACACTGCAGAAACCTTAGCTGTGCAAGTCTGAAACTAAGGGCTTTGAGCTGCAGTGTCATAAATTTCTTACCTTTCACCTTAAAAGATTGAAAATGGTTCATTGCCAGATACTGTATATGTTTAAAAGTTAGGTACATATGGTAACAAGATATAGTAATTTAGCAATATATTTATTTTAAATTGCATGTGTGGAGGAAACGGGATGAATAATTACCAAGTATAAAATCTTTCTGATGTAATTTCTATGTTAGACAAACAGAATATCCCATCTTTGTTATTGCAGATGAGTAATTGTTAGTTTAAGAGTTAAATACAAGGTGACCAGATGAATAATTTAAATATACTGTCAGTTTCTCTGTGTCCTTACTTAACCCAAACAAGTGGCATAAGCTTCTGAGGAAGGACTTGGTTGGTCCTAAAGCTTAAGCACTGTTTCAAACCACATGAAGTCTTGCTGTATTCTAACAATTGCAGTTAGTCCCAGCACTCAAACTGACCTGGAGAGAAGAGGGTTCATTTTCTATGCAGAGCATAGAACGTTGAGCTTGAACTCGGGTCCCACCTTTGTCTGCTGCACTTTGTAGCACAACCATCCGACGATTCTTTACTCCGCCTAACTGAACGGTCACTCTGGCGATTTCTCCTTTGCTCACAGTTTGAAAGTTGGTTAAAGTCCTTGGTTTTACTGATTATTTTTCACAAGTTTCGGTTCAGTTCTCTGTCTGTGTTACACTAAGTACTAGGTAGTGAACTAGACATAGTAAACTTGTGGAAATTGTAAAAACTGATTTTTTGATCAGTTCAGCTGAACCAGCCGTTTAGTGAATGACATATTCTGTTTTTGTTTCTAAATTGAAAGTGTGGCTATCAGTTTAAAAAAACACGCATTTTCTTGCGTTTTTTTCCAAGACCCATGACACGGTTAGAAACCGATAAGGGTGTCTTGCCTGGTTGTTTGCCATAAAAATGGTAAGTCTGTGGTTAGGACGGCTATGTCTGAGGAACCCAAAAGAAAAACTGGGCCCACTGGGTTTCAACACTGCAGTGTGTGTGGGGAGGTCTTTGCTAAGGCTGATCCCCACACCACCTGTGTTTATTGTCTGGGGTTTGACCACCACAATTCAGACTGCCAAATCTGTAAAAATTTCTCTAAGTCTGCCCTGGAAAAAAGATTAGGTAGGCTTAGGGATAAGGACGCTGAGAAGTCAGCTGACCCGGATGGCCAGCCCTGTTCGATTCCGACCTAACCTGAGGGAGTGCCCTATGACCAAGGTGATACTTCTCCGTGCAAGAGGAGAACCCATCCTGAGGGATTGATTCCTACAAAAAGACAAAGAAAAGAACAATTAGCCGGTTCGGATCCAGAGACCCACTTTCTGACCACTGAAGAGATTGCCAAAGCGATAAGGATTGTAGAATTACTTCACCCTGTTCCGTCTGATCCGGCACCTTCTGGCAAGCGCTCGATTCAGTTGGTTCCTCTGGTTCAAGGTAATGCCTCTGAAGATTTTTATGAACCAGATTTGGAGATGGATGAAGATTATGATGATGATGATGATGACAATGGTGGGGGAGGTTTGGATGAGCCCATTGAATCGGAAATCTCCCCAGACAGGCCTTCTGGTGTTTCCACTCCTAGGCTTTCTGAGTCCCCTTCCCACGACATGTTTTACAGGAAAGTGGCAGAAACCCTCCAGCTTCCTGTGGCAGAAGCCATGGAGGACCAAGAGGAACCTGATTATGTGGAGATGATGGACATCCCAGAGTCCAAGAGACTGTCTATTCCCCTTCATAAGTCTTTTGGGAAACAGACAAAAAAGATTTTAAAAACTCCAAATTCTGTACCTCCTGTCGACAGAAGGATGGACAAAAGATACACCTTATCTGGTTCAGGTACAGAGTACTTGTATCAACGATTCAGCCATGTTGCGGTTGTGCAGGCTGCAGCCAGTGCTAAGGCTAGTATACCCTTGGCATCACACCCCCAGATAAAGACTCTAGAAAGCTGGATGCCATGGCAAAGAAACAGTACATGGCATCTGCCTTGGACCTCAGGCAGGCTAATTATATGGCCCATGCAACCAGGTACCAGAAGTCTAGGTGGGACACTATACTGGCACTGGCTAAGCAGGCCTCCCCCAGCTAGCCTCACAGCTGGAGGGGGTGGCTGCTGATGGGATTGAGACATCTAAGGTACAGTTCCATGCTACTGTGGACTCAAGTGATGTGTCATCTAGAGTCATGGTTACATCTGTGGCTCTTCATAGAATGGCTTGGCTCAGATGTACTAGCCTTTCACAAGACACCCAGGCTAAGGCCATGGATTTCCCTGAGGTGGGTAATTCTCTGTTTGGGGAGCAGACAGAGAATTACATGAAAAAGATGGATGAGTATAGGACCACCTATAGGAGTGCACAGGCCAAGGAAAGGCAGGCAACTCCTCAAAGGCAGCAAGCTAGGGGCAGGGGCAAGCCTTTTCATAGGCCTTTCTACCAAGCACAGGCCTCTTCTCCTTTTCCTCAAAGGGGGTTCTTCAGAGGGAGAGGCAGAAGGGGGATGAACAGGGCTGCATCCACCCCTCAACCTAAGGCTCCTGCTAAGCAGACACCCTGAGGTGTCAGCCTGCGTTGACTCCCCCATTTCTGTAGGAGGCAGGCTGGCTTATTTCTTTAAGGACTGGATGTCTGTTACCTCAGACAAGTGGGTTCTGGAGATGGTAAGCCAGGGGCTGGTTCTCGGCTTCAAGAACTTTCCAAAGCTGAGGGTCAGATCTTTTTCACCGCAAGCATCTCTGAAACCATTACTTTAGAGGCAAAGGTTTCATCTAACATACTAACATACTATTTGCCAGCAGATTAGGCCTTATGGTCTATCAAGTCTGCTCGAACCTCGATCCTTAGTTGGGTGCCGAGACCCTCCCATCCCTTGTGCTCCAGAAACCCCTATCATCCATCCCCACCCCCCCGGGACAGGCCATCATCTGATACATCCACTTTCTGTGTCTGTCCCACCTCTCTTAAAGCTCTCCACTGTGGATCTCTGAACCAGCTCACCAGGCAGAGCATTCCAAGGGTCCACCACCCTCTCAGTGAAAACCTCCTCCTCTTTTCCCCTCACCCTTCCACCTTCCAACTTCAAACCATGCCCTCTGGTGATGCCTCCTGCTTTAGTCTAAAGATCCCTCCATGTTTACCCTATTTATTCCCTTGAGGTACTTGAAGACCTCAATCATGTCCCCTGTCTCTCCTCTCTCTCCAATGAAAACAGGCAGAGCTCCTCAAGTCTGTCCTCGTAAGTCAAATCCCTAGCCCTCGTATCATCTTTGTTGCCCTCCTCTGTACCCTCTCCAGGAGCTGTATGTCCCTCTTCAAGTGTGGTCTCCAGTACTGTACACAGTACTCAAGGTGTGGTCTAACCAGTCCATTGTACAGTGGCAGAATCACTTCCTTGCTCCTAGAGGTGATCCCTCTTGCGATGCATCCCAACATCCTGTTTGCCTTGCTAGCTGCTCTCCTGCACTGCTCAGTGTTATTCATACATGTATCCACCATGACCCCTAGGTCTTTTCCCTGTTGAGGCTTCCAGCACCTCCTCCCAGGGTGTACCTGTGTTTAGGGTTTCCCCGACCAAGATGCAACACCTTGCACTTGGTGATATTGAAATTTAATTTCCATGTGTGAGCCCAGCTTTCCAGGGTGTCCAGGTCCCCTTGCAGGGCCAACCTCCCCTCTTCTCCCTCAACTACTGCTCCCATCTTGGAGTCATCCGCGAAGAGACTCATTTCACACCCTATACCATCCCTGATGTCTGATATGTATGCATTAAACAGGAATCATCTCTACTGGCAATCATCTCTACTGGCTCTAAAGGCAATCATCTCTACTGGCTCTAAAGGCTGTAGAGAGAGTTTCTACATTGCACAGGGGCAAAGGTCTGTACTCCAGGTACTTCCTTACACCAGAAAAGAAAGGGGAGTGGTGACCTATCCTTGACTTAAGATACCTGAACAAACATCTTTTAAAACCAAAATTCAAAATGGTGACTCTGGGAATAATCCTTCCCTCTTTAAGGCCACAGGACTCGCTAGCCTCCCTGGACTTAAAAGATGCCTACTTTCACATTCCCATCAGGTGCTCCCACATAAAGTACCTCAGGTTTGAATTGCCTTCAGGCCATTATCAGTTCAAAGTTATGCTCTTCAGCCTGGCATCAGCTATAAGGGTATTCACAAAATGCCTAGCAGTAGTAGCGGCCTTTTTAAGAAGGAAGAATATTTCCATATTTCCATACTTGGTTGCCTGGCTCATTGTGGGTCAGTCCTCAGACCAAGTCAAGTCAGACCTGCAAGTGACTCAGCAAGTGCTCACTTCCCTAGGATTCCTTCTCAATCTTCCCAAGTCAGTTCTCGAGCCTGTAGAGCTCCTCACCTTCATAGGTGCAGAGTTGGAGACAGTCAAAGCAAGAGCTTTTCTTCCCCTGGAAAAGGCAAGGGCTATTGTAGAGCTGGCTTCTTCATTCCACCTTCTGGTCTCTTGGCCAGCAAGGCACTTCCTTCAGCTTCTGGGCCACATGGCAGCTTCTACAGCAGTGGTCCAAGGGGCCAGATTTCAGATGAGGGACATTTAGTTTCACCTGAGGGCCTTTTGGTCTCAGAAGAAAGATTCTCTAACCAAACTAGTTTCAGTGACTCAGACTCTGATCCAGGCTCTACAAAGGTGGCAGGATCAGGGCAACCTCAGACAAGGAGTCCCATTCATCACTCAGTCTCACACTGTGGTTCCTATCCACGGATCCTTCTCAATTGGGGTGGGGAACCCATCTGGGGGCTCTCACAGCCCTGGGACTGTGGTCCCTTCAGGAATCCCTTCTTCATATCAAGCTCTTGGAACTCAGAACAGTCTTTCTGGCCCTGCAAGCTTTCTCTCAGTCAGTGGTGGTTCAGGTCAGGACAGACAACACCATCACCATGTGGTATACCAACAAGCAGGGAGGCACTCAGTCCATGGCCATGTGCATGGAAGCCATGAAATTGTGGTCCCTAGCTTATTCTCTGCAGACCTCTCTGACAGCAGTCCACCTTCCAGGGAAGGACAATGTGCTAGCAGATGCATTGAGCAGGATCTCCTAAGGCCATCACAAATGGTCTCTGGACCATCCGGTGTTGAAAGTGATTTTTTCAAGGTAGGGCACTCCAGAGATAGATCTCTTTGCAGCCCCAGACAATCACCAACTTCCTCTGTTTTGTTGCAGACCCCCAGTCTTGGGCTCAGTCCTTCTGGATGCTCTGATTTTGAACTGGGAGGGGAAATTTCCATATGCCTTCCCTCTCTTTCCTCTACTGTTCAAGGTTTTGGTCAAGATAAGGTCACAATCATGCAAAGTGATTTTGATTGCTCCAGACTGGGCCAGGCAACCTTGGTACCCCCTGTTGCTGTCCCTAGCAGTCCATCTTCCCCTGTCTCTTTCCAGGAATTACAACCTGTTAACCTCCTCTCAGGAGAGGATTTGGTACCTAGGTCTTCAGTCTCTCAATCTCAAGACATGGCTCTTGAAGAGTTAGAGTATGCAAATTTGCATTTGTCCCAAGGGGTTCTGGATATTATCAAAGCCTCTGGAAAGCCTGCCACCAGAAAAACTTATAACTCCAAATGGAAAAGATTCAGCATTTGGTGTTCCAAGAAGCATATATCCCCAGACGCTGCTGAATTGTCTACAGTTCAGGATGATATGGTTCATGTTAATGGCCTAGGCCTCAGACTAGCTACTCTCAAAGTACATTTGTTAGCTGTTTCTGCTTTTCTGTCAGTGGGAAAGCCTTCCTTATTGTCATTTCACCCTGTATTCTGTAAATTTTTCAAGGGCTTGCTTCATACCAATCCCCCCTTTAGGAATCCTACCTCTGCTTGGGATCTCAATCTTTGCATTGCTCAGCTTATGCTACCCCCTTTTGAGCCTATGTCTTCAGCAGAGCTTAAGTACTTGACTTGGAAAACTGTGTTCCTGGTAGCTATTACCTCTGCCAGGCGTATCAGTGAATTGCAAGCTCTGTCAGTGGAGCCTGATTTTATCCCATTACATAGAGATAAAGTGGTCCTTAGAACCAACAGGAGGTTTTTACCTAAAGTGGTTTCAGATTTTTATCTGAACCAATCTATGTCTCTCCCTGTGTTCTTCACTGATCATTCTTCTTCAGTAGAAAGAAGTTTACACAGTTTGGATGTTAAAAGAACCCTTAGTTAATACATTCAGAGTACTAAGGCTCACAGGTTTGACTCCCTCCAGTTGTTTCTCACTTATGGGGAAGAGGGGAAGGGCAAACCTGCCATGAAGAGAACTATTGCCAGGTGGGTTGTCTCTTGTATTCAATTCTGCTATGAGAAGCTAGGCAAACTACCTCCCTCAGGTCTGAGGGCTCATTCGACTAGAGGTACAGCTGCTTCCCTGGCTGCGGCCAGGGATATTCCTTTGCTAGAGATATGTAAAGCAGCCACCTGGAAAACAGTCCATACATTTACCAAACAGTACTCCCTGGACAGCCAGGCCAGGAGTGATGCTCGATTTGGTACAGCAGCACTGCAGAGCCTATTCCCAAGGTAGGTTCGATTTCCTCCTCCATGGAGGTACTGCTTGGTAGTCTACAATAGTCAGAACACAGCAAGACTTCATGTGGTTTGAAGAAAAAATGTCTCACCTTAGTAATTATATTTCTTCTAATGGAGTCTTGCTGTATTCTGACCTCCCTCTCTACCTCCCCCCTCAGAACCTGTTTTTGGGAAGTGGGCTGGCAGATGCAGTGTTGCACCCCAGGGGTGCATGTGGCACTCCTCCTTTAGAGAGGGGGAGTGGGTTATATTATTAATTTAACAGTCTTAAGTTGTTCACTACCTGGTTTTTAATTTTTGATTTCTTGACTTGAGTCTTTTGGGGATCCAAAATATTTGGTTGCCATTTGTCTAGTAAAAATTTTACAATTTCCACGTAGTAGTTAGTATTAGCTCGTGAGAATCTGACAGTTGTGCTTCAAAGTGCAGCAGACAGAGGTTGGAACCGAGCTCGAGCTCAACATTCTATGCTTTGCATAGAAAATTAACCCTCTTCTCTCATGGGCAGTTTGAGTGCTGGGGCTAACTGCAATAGTCAGAATACAGCAAGACTCCATTCGAAGAAACATAATTACTAAGGTGAGTAATTTTTTTTTTCATTTGTTTCATCTATGCTGGTCCAATAAAAGGTATCAAACCATTTGTTTCTAGATCTGTTCTTACTTAACCCAGTAATTATCTGAAGCAAATTTGTTGTAAATCAGAAATTATTGATTTTTAAACTTTTTTCATTGTATAAATGAATAACATTGAGACAAACAAGCTAACAATTCAAATTTTTAGCTGTCCAAATGCATTATTGGAAAATGGAGCACTTATCTTTATATATTGCTTCTATAGCAGTTTCTAGAAGGCATTTTACATGCGTCACCTATGAACAGCACAAGTCATAATTATGATTTCATAGTGAAGTCAGACAACCTACTGTGTTATTAGTTTAGATTTAAAGGGGAGGAAAGGGCCTAGACATCTATTATTTTATAATAATGTGTTGCCTGCAATGTATGTCATTAGAAAAACATTGTAGAACTATAGAAAACATGATGGTAGAAATAGACTCAGGGTCCATTCATTCTGCCCAAGATGCCTACCAACTTCCTTTTGGCCAAAGACCAGATAGAGTTATTAGCCCATATTCTTCTCCCCTCATTCCTCTGTCAGCTAGAGATGTTGCAAAGTTTTTCTTCACTTCACTAGTGAAGTTGGTGTTTTATAATAAAAATGTGTTAAAAAAAACTCTCTGCCCTGTGGGTCATAGTGAATGGCCCCTCTACCACCCCACCAGATTGTTTTAAATAATATCCCCCAACAGTCCCCCTTATAGGCATAAACCTCTGTCCTCCTTTCTTGTACCCTGCAAAGTTGTAATAATATGGCATTTGGCCCTTCCCCTGCCCATATAAAAGTCCCACACGTCCCTCTCCACACCCATGAAAAACTGTCACATAAACCCCAGCCCATTCCTCCCTACTTGTCATATGCTCCCTCTTCCACCCCAAAACACTGAAGCTCAGTTTTGATCTTTAAAAATACTGCAGAAAGGAAAACCACACCTGGGTGCAGTGAGCATCTTTACTTTTCAGTGTCTGCAATTCTTATGAATGGTAAGAAGTCTGTCCTTGTATTAATACCCAAAGGGCCCTGCAGAATGCAAGTAAGAACCCATCTCCTGATCTGCACAAGCCTCAAGAGCCCGGCATGAAGCAAATAAGAACTCGACTATTTCTTCAAGCAGGACTCACATCCTGCTTTGTGCAAGGCGTCGGTGGGCGTGTGCTGAGCATGTTAACAATTCTGCTGATTTCTGAAAAAGTAAGGCAATGCATTGAAAAAAAATAGTTTTTTATTAGGGTACAAAGCCACAAAAAGGGAAAAAGTGGCATTGTGTTTCTTCAGTCCTAACTGCCACCCCTCCCTTAGCTCCTACCCTCATAACTCAAGGATAATATACAGGTCTGGGGCCATGACAAATGGGTTTGCAACTTTAAGCTATAGGTCTGGGACCCTGAGGGAAGAAAGTTTTGAATGATCTCCAGCTTGGCACAGGGCCCAGTAAAAATACAGTTATGACTGATGCTGTTGGTTCTATGTGAAGTAAAAGAATAGAGGACTGGGGGAGGTACTAATAACAACAAAAATGGAAAGGGACTATAGGGTAGTCATATCAGATGACCTAAAGGTAGGCAAGAAATGTGAGAAGGCAGTAAGGAGGGCTGGGGGGATACTGGGATGCATAGGGAGAGGCATCACCAGTAGAAAACAGGAAGTTGTCATCCCTCTGTGCAGACAGTTGGTGAGACCCCATCTGGAGTAGTGTGTGCAGTTCTGGAGACAACATCTCCACAAGGACATAGACTGGATGGAGGCAGTCCAGAGGAAGGCAACTAAAATGGTGCAGGGTCTGCACCAGAAACAATACAAACAGAAACTAAAGAAGTGTAATATGCATACCCTCGAGGAAAGGAGGGAGAGAGGGGACAGGATAGAAATGTTCAAGTACCTCAAGGGAATCAACAAATTCCAAGAGGATAGCATTGTTCAGAAAAAGAGATGTGCAAGAACAAGGGGGGCACAGTTTGAAGATAGAGGGGGAACAGCTCAGGGGCAACGTGAGGAAGTATTTTTTTTTACACAGAGAGAGTGGTGGACACATGAAACAGCCCTCCTGAGGAGGTTGTGAGGTCAAAAACAGTCAGGGAATTCAAGAATGCATGTGACAGACATAAGGCAATTTCAGTGGGGGAGCTAGGAGGAAGTAGGCTGTTGGTTTACCAGGATCTGCAGCTTACCCAATAGGTAGGGAAATGGGCAGAATAGGTGGGCCAAGCAGTCCTTATCTGCCATCGAAGTCTGTGTTTCTATGACATGGCACTGGACCTGTAGCTTAAAGCAGCCAGACCCATGGTGCATGTTCCTGGACCTGTAGTTTGGCCTTGAGTCATGAGGCTAAGGGCTGGGGATGTGAGTACATGCTTTTTTTTGTTTGTTTGTAAAATTTCTTTATTAGCAGTTGAGCTCACAGCAACAGCGAAAAACTTGCAGTCTTGCATTATAAGCTGAAGCATCATTATCGATACATCTCTAAGTTGAGCACTCAAGGCGAGGCACACAGGCCACAAGCATGTACATCAGAGCTAGAAGCAAAACACATACCATGCTACACAGATTCAACCAGTTAGCTTTTTAATGGTAGTAAGTGTAGTGGCCATGTTCCCTTTGAGTTCCCCACCTATCTACCCTCCATAGCATTGTGATCAAAAGTTCTCTCACTTTTCCCAAAAGAGCACAGAGGGAATTGACTTAAACTACCCCAGCTGTGGGCAGCACACATCCATATGTTATGTATCATGGTTCAGCCACCACTGGTTCCACTGATGAGGAATGTGCTATTGCCCAGCTGCCAGGAGAGTTTTTTGGTGCCCAGAGCCTTGTTCAGGGGTGCCCCTATAGTGTCATATATGTCTGGCTAGTGCATTACCCGATGTTGAATCTTTTTGATTCTCATGCTTTCAAAGAGTGAGTCATACCCCATATAGCTATAGATTGGGAGGTTTCCAACACTCAGTCCTGTGTCATGACTCTGTTTTCTATTGCTAACCCTGGTTGCCAGGGAGGGTGTTTGTAATGTTTAATATAAGGACCAGTTTGGGCATATCCCAGAAGTACTGATTTCATTGTGCATTAAAAGGTATTGTCCAGTATTTTTGATAGCGCGTTCACCACCTTTTTCCAAAAGGTGCCAACTTTTGGGCATTCCCATGCTACATGTACCTTCTTCTGCCTTACATTTGGGACACTGATCTGACTTATATGGATCTATTTTTTGGTGAATGAGGGAGTAAAATACACTCTATGAAGGAAGTTCTATTGAATTTCCATAATCTGATGCTCCTAGAGCATGCTGTCACCACTTTTATTGCCTTCTCTCATAGATGTGCAGCAAGTTGACTTTTACTCAGATTGAAGGACCATTTTTGTTTTGCAGAGTCTATAGTGTCCTCTAGACTATTAGCCAGTGCAGAATGGAATTGTTGGAGTGGGGGCTTCCCCTTCCTATCAAGTCAAAATTTCCTCCAATTAGGTAAACTGTGGGGAATTGGTTACTTTTCCTACATACTTGCTGAGTCTGTTCCTTGTTTGCAAATACAAGAAAAAAATCATGCAGTGACAGGCCATATAACCATGTCACAACTGTTGCAAGGACTTTAATGTCCCCCATACTTATCTTCAATTAGCTTTAGCCCCTTTCCCCTCCATGTTTCCAGATGAGATTTGATGTTGGAAGGCATTGTCTGTGTATCTCTCCAAAGAAGACCTATATTTACAGTATGTGTGATGTCTGATTCCTATAACCTCACCCCCGACAAAGAGTGTTTACTCGAAGTGACATGGGAAGCTAGTGGTTAGCAACAAGTCTGTTTCATCACTTTATGTTAAATTTTGGCAAGAAAGCAATTTGTTTTGAACTACACAGAGTGCTTTGGACTCTCTGCTTTGAGTGCAGGTATTTTCTTGTTGTGCAGTTTGCTGCCAGCCTGGCCACCTGTTCTACCTGCACCAGCCCTGCATCGTGATTTTGTTATCTTCTTTTTGGAGTGTGTAAAGCTTTGCCATTCTGACTGCTGAAACACAGACATCTCTTTATGATGTTGTGGATTTGGAGTTGTGTCATCAATTTGCTGCTTTTTGGCTGAAACCTTTGTTTCCCTTAGTAAAGGTTCTCCCTTATATTAAAGGCTGAAGCGGATTCCATTGTAGGAATGCAACAACAGGATGAAGCTGGAACCTCGGGGAATGGAGCAAGTTTCAGATGGGAGAAAGATGTGAGCTTGAGAAATAAGCATCTGAGAACAAAGGAACTGTTTGCAGGGGCTAAAATACCACAGTCGTCGGCTGATGTTAAATACTGTTTTTTTTAAACTGAAGAAATTACTCCTGAAGGATATTGATTTAACATACAATATAATCACATTAGAGCAATACCTAGAGAGAAATTAGACTCCTAGAGTGTTAAGGATAACAGTGACACCCTCTAATGGCTTACATATGTTTGATATTTTGGAAGAATGGATTGAAGCAGCGAACACTTGTTCAAAGAAGTTTGTTGAATTGATCACTAAATCTGACATAAAAAAATACAAAACCTGCACCAAAGAATTGAAAGAAGCTAGAGCATCAGCACTTTCATTCAAAAATAGGAACGAGTACAAGGATTTAGATACAACATTAAAGAAAAAAATATTTAAATATGAAGAAGAGATAACACACAAACAGAACTCATCAGACATGCAGAAGACTATGAAAAAAGGTGATATATTGGATTGGGGGTGCAGCAACATTAAATCAAAAAAGCATGGGCTGGGGGGCGCTGTGGACCCTGAGCAATGTACAGCTCTTGGTGTGAGCTCCTCAGGTGTTCACCTTTCAAAAGCCATAAACTACATTTTTGAGGCTCCAAAATAGATTTTTGGTCAAACCATCAAACAGCGGGACCCTAAATTAGCCAATATGGGCTACCCAAAGAAGGAGAGACACACTGGTGGCAGTGGAAAAAGCAAGGGAAATGTTGGGGCCTTGCATCTGGATGACACCTCGCAACCTCCTGAAACTTCTGGCTCAGGTGAAACAATTGAGACTTTGGGGCATAAACTACAAAAGTTGCTACCATTGGTCATGATTTTGAATTCCAAAGTGGATGATTTCAATGGCCGAGTAGTACTTCCCGAGAATGGTCTTAAAGGAGATATGAATGATGTTAAGAAACAAGTGAATGCCTCTGCAGGAGCCACGGCACTGATGGTGAAGGAGAATCAACATTTGCGTACAAGGTTAGAGATGCTGGAAAATCAGTCACAGACTGCAAATATTCAGATTGTAGGCCTTCCCGAATGTAGGGATGGAGATAACCCCTTAATGCTGCTTAGAAAATGGCTTACTGAGAAACTCCTGCCTAAGGGTGCTGAGGAAACGTGGGATATATAGAAATGTATAGGATCACTCTGCAGGGCAGAGCCACAAATTCATCTGAACCCTGCACACTTATGTTGCTGACTTCGGGAGTGGGGGAAAGACATAAGATTTTGAAATATGCAAGGTGCGCTGCCCTGATTTTCCAGGACAGTGTGCCAATATATTTTTTCCCTGATATTAGGTATGCCACCCAGCAACGGCAAAGGCATTTTGACGGAGTTCGTTGGCAGCTCTGAGAGCTTGAGATACATCACACAATGATTTTCCTCGCCCGACTCTGGATTGCTTTCCAGAGCAAAATCTAATTTTTTTCTGATCCTGCAGAAGCAGGTAAATGGACTGATCGAAGGGCCATGGAAATAAGGACACAAAAGGAAGACTTAGATGATGAAGAGGTGCCTTATACCCTTACCTGATTCCTCTAAGAGATGTTGGGACTGATATTTTTTTCTGTGTATGATATTCTAAATTTACTTGATACTCTGTATGTTTTTGCCTCCCGAAAGTTACCTTTTCTAGTTTAATACTATAAGACAAGTGCTGGCTTACAATTCATACAGTATAGGGTAGTGTAAGTATAAAACTTATTGTTTGTCCTTGAAAGTTTTATCATTAAAATGGTTCAGTTTTTAACCTTTTAAGAAATGGTATCTTGAAAGGTGCAATATGTTCTAAATGTAACTAGCATGCTCTCACACAGTTTTATTCTGCAAATATTTCTAGGGGATATTTCATCATGCGTTAGGCATGGCACCATTTTATCCCCTTGGGGAATGATTAGCAAATTTGGATCAAAACTGCTGGACAATCCTCTCTCATCTGTTATTGCCATGTGGCTCATGGACTTCCATAAACAGCACCTATTAGGTTTTAAATTAGCACTTTAACTTGGCTTCCCCTGAAAGTTGTACCTCTATATGGCATATGAATAAGTAACCTGTATCACAGAGAATAGTTTCTCAATGGTCAAAATCTATTATGGTATGTGTGCTGTATGTAATGTTATCTCATGTCATGTTTATGATGTAAGAAAAAAATAAAGTTAAAAAAAAAGCAATGGCAAATCTAGAGCTCAATTTCAGTCTAAAAAGAACAAAACACACTGATCAAGTTCCATAGAGGGACCACAAGATAGTGAAGATCATGAAAGGAGTGAATCAGACATGAATATAGATTCAGAAAGGGCTATTTTAGACAAAAAGGCAAAGAAAAATAAGGAGTGGTAAGAGGGGAAAGTGCAAAAAATATAGTTAACTTCAGTATAGAGAGCTGATTACTGAGCCTTCATTTACATTAAACAAACAGCTTTACCAGATAGTCACTAATGCATAAACCAATGGCAGCATCAGGGAAAAGAATACAAGTGTATATGGAATAAGCATCCAATGATTCCAGGTTTTTATATTCTGCTGAAGATCCATACAGTAAGAGCATTGGTTTTGATACCTAGATGATTGCATTTGCTTGTGGGAGGGTGACATTATTGGAACATCAGACTTTATGAACTGGTTACATAAAACTGTTTTAAACCCTAAATTTACCCACAGTGCTTGGAAAGAACAGTTGCATTTTCTGGATTTAGATTTTTTTCGTATTTCTGGTGAAACTGTACACACTAAATGCTTCAGGAAAAATACAGCCACTAACTCAGCCTTAACAGCAGACAGTGTCCACCCTCCTCAGTTAAAAGGAGGCAGTATAGTGCAGTGGTCTAAGGCTCTGAGCTGCAAATCTGGTGACATTCAGCAGACCAGACCTGGGTTTGAATCCCACAGCTTCCACTTGCATACAGTGTGACCCTAAGCAAGTCACTTAACCTCCTTGTGTTCCCAGGTTGCTCCTGTAAAAAAGCTTTCAGCTTAGTGTGCTATACCTGGTTAAACAACTAAATAAAAAAAAAAAGAATCCAGACCAAATAGCCAAATGGCCTGGTTTCACAGGAACTGAACTACTGAAGATGATTTTTTAGTGCAAGCTGCTGAAGCAGAGGCACGTTTTATGGAACTGTGTTATGATAAAAATGTATTGGCATACTGTAAAACAAAAGCTCTGAAGTTATGTTGGCAGAAGTTATTATAAAGAAATGAAACCTCACCCCATTTGCATGAGAACTCTCCTAATCATGGACCAGTAACTTTTGCAACAGAATTCAATGGTCTTCCAGGTAGGATTGGTAACATTGTGCATGGGAATTGGCCCATACTTCTGGACGATAATTTAGTTAGTGTTACGAACATACGAACATACGAAATTTGCCAGCAGATAAAGGCCTAGAGGTCTATCAAGTCTGCTCGAATGTGCAGCTAGCACCCCTTATTCTGCAGCTGCCCCTCCCTTCCACCCTTCCCCTTCATTAACCCTCCCCCTTGTC
This sequence comes from Neoceratodus forsteri, assembly GCA_016271365.2. Taxonomy (NCBI): domain Eukaryota; kingdom Metazoa; phylum Chordata; order Ceratodontiformes; family Ceratodontidae; genus Neoceratodus; species Neoceratodus forsteri. The sequence continues at coordinate 739,801,256 of CM028133.1, read as the reverse complement.
CTGTCCCATCCTCGTTTGAAGCAGTCCACTGTTCTACTGCATACCACTTCTGCAGGTAACGATTCCACCCAGCCACCACCCTCTCTGTAAAAAAGTGTCTCCTCATCTCCCTCCTGAACCTTCCTCGCTCCAGTCTCATATCATGGCCCCTGGTGGCCCTCCTCCTTACTTGAACAGCCCCTCTGTACCTGTCTTGTTTATTCCTTTCATGTATTTAAAGGTTTCAATCATGTCCCCATTGTCTCTCCTCTCCTCCAGTGAGTACATGTTCAACTCCTTCAACCTCCTCTCATATGATAAGTCCCCAGACCCTTGATCATCTTTGTAGCCCTCTGGCTGCCTCCCTCAGTAACTTAATGTCCCTCTTCAGATCAGGACGCCAGTACTGCACGAGTACTCCAGGTGTGGTCTAACTAATGACCTATACAGTGGCAGAATCACCTCCTCCTCCTCGAGGATATACCCTTGCAATACAACCCAGCATTTTGTTGGCCTTGCAGCTGCCTTCCTACACTGTGCCGAGTTGTTCATTGACCCTGTGATGAGCACACCCAGATCCTTCTCCTCCTCTGTCTGGGCTAGCTGCACTCCCCCAGCTGGTAAGTCCTCCTTGGGTTCTTCATCCCAAAATGCATCACCTTGCACTTTTGGCATTAAAGCCCAGTTGTCAGGTGTCTGACCAGGTTTCAAGCTTTGCCAGATCATCCTGCAACCCCTGCCATCCCCCAGGTCATCCACCACACGCCAACCTTGGTATCATCAGCAAACAGACTGATCTTGCTCTTGATGTCCCATGATATGTCTGCAATGAATATCCCAAACAACACTGGTCCCAACACCGAGCCCTGTGGGACACCGCCCACTGCCCTTGGTGTGAGAGCTCCCACCCACCACCACCCTCTGTTGCCTTCCCTGCAGCCAGTTTCCTACCCATCTCACCAGCATTGTACCTGCCCCTGTGCCTACTAACTTCCTTCCCAGCCTTCCATGTGGCACTGAGTCGAATGCCTTACTGAAGTCCAGATACAGGACATCCACTGCATGTCCCCTGTCCAGTGGCCTAGTTACCCAGTCATAGAACTCGACCAGGTTGGTTTGGCAGGATCGGCCACATGTGAAGCCATGCTGTTTGCTGTCCTGTAGTCCTTTGGCCTCTAAGAGGGGCCACCAGCCTCTCATCTAGGATAGTCTCCATTAGCTTACCCACAATGGATGTGAGGCTCACTGGTCTGTAGTTTCCGGTTCATCCTTGGGGCCACTCTTGTGGAGGGCACCACATGAGCCATCCTCCAGTCCTGAGGCACACACCTCGGAATGTAGTGAGGCATTAGATAGGTTGCCAAAGGTCCTGCAGGACCTCTGCCAGCTCCTTCAGTACCCTGGGTGGATGCCATCTGGGCCTGGCGCCTTGTCCACCCTCAGTGCCTTCAAACCCTCTCGAACTCTGCCTCCATGATTTCCCATCTGTCACCACTCCCCTCGTCTGCCATTTCTCCCATCTTGGGTGTCACCCCTCTTCTTTTAGTAAATACTGAGCAGAAGTACTCATTTAGTGCTTCCGCCTTATCGTCCTGCTTCCACCCAACCCCTCCTTCCTAATCCTTACTAGTGGTCCTTAGGCTCCTTTTCTCCTGATGTACTTAAAGAGTCCTTCTCCCCTCTTAATGCCTTGTGCCAGCCTGAGTTCTGTAGATGCTTTGGCTCCCCTTACTGCCCTTGTCACCTCCTTCGATTCTGTCAAGTACTCCTCTCTGTCCTCCCCCCTCCCTGTTTTCTTGTATTTCCTAAAGGCAGCTCTTTTCCTCCTTACCTTTTCCATGACCTCCTTGTTGCTGTGGAAGTAGACCTAGGGTATCTTTGAAAGGAGCAACTAATCTCCGTGACTGCTCTGGCTACATGGCAAGTCGTGTCGGTGATGACATGTACGACCACTTTCAGACCTAGCTTAATCTCTGAAATTGGCACCCGCCCAATTTGTCTATGGAAAATTCACCCCCAGCATAAGTATTATAAAGCAAACTCATTTGGGGACCAGTTGTGCAGGGAATGCAATCATGCCAGAGCTAAGAGTCTGAAGCGGGGAGTTGGGCAGTGAGATGACTGGGGTAACTTGACATGTGCCCAACCTTCTGGCACATAGTCACCTTGCCAGCATTCCTTCAACAGTTAGTAGTAACTGGCTATCACAAAGACCCAAGGTCTTTTATAAATGTCTTAGAAGTAACATCCACAAATATGCCTGGGATGGGAGACAGTTCACTCACCCTAGAGATATCAACTTGGGTTTGGAAGTGAAGGAAAGCATTACTTGTGACACACCTTTCTCAGTGTACATTGTATGGTGTCCATGCAACCTTATTTATGTAATGTTACATGAGGTCCCTGCACCCTAATTGGTACCCTCAGAGGTACACTGTAGACAGATAGTACTTAAGCATATGTTATACTAACATATAGGGCTAAGGGCATCTACCATAAAAGAGTAGATGTCAGGATATGTACGCATATTGTTGTAATACACTTTGCTTGCTAATACATATACTCTTCTATGTATTTTCTGTGTATTTCTTACTTGTAAGATGCCAAGGCACCTGTGTCCTTGGAATAATTATGATATGTAAGTCAGCATTGCCACATTTTGGTGATTTGTACTACTACACTGAGTTATGTAAGACTCTGTATAAGAACTCTTTTGTTTCACAAACTGATGACTATTACAAAATTGTATAAAGTTATCTTGGACTGTGGAGCCACCTCTAATTTAGCCAATAGGGCTCACCTCTGTAACTAGAAATGTTTCTATCTTACAGTAACCGTAGTAATTATCATAGGTATATAATGTGATACACTAGTCTTGTACCTAGGAGATCCTAAGAGACACAAAGAAACCTTGAGGTATAGGGAACGCTTAGCACTGGCTCCCGGTTCGTATTGGTAAGAACTGCTTAGGGCAACTGTGATTTTATCCTTTTTGGTAGTAATAAACAAGTTTATTACTCTTATGCAATGTGTCTGTGATTACTTGCATTCCCGATATTGTCAAGAACCTGAACGTGAGGTTTAGACCTCCTGACAGTAGGTTGCATGGTCCAACCCTTGAAACAAAAAATTAAGAAACACATCAGGTCCATTGTGTATTCTAAATGATGCACACCTGTGGGCATCCACTTTGCAGACTGCCATAATATGAACCCAGATCTTGTTAAATTTATGAGCCTCAAACATTGAATTATCACGGAAGGGCGAGGACAGAACCAACAGTCTGTTAAAACAAGAACATGTTTGGATTCTTACACTAAAAAATGTAAAACCTTATGGATTCAGTTATCAGTGGGATCTGAATCCCTTTCTGTGAATTAATGTCTCATAGAAACATAGAAACATAGAAGCTGATGGCAGAAAAGGACCACAAGGTCTATCCATTCTGCCCATTTCTTTTTCTACCTTATGAATGTGCCATAGGCCTTTGCTCTGTCAATTGCCTATCTACTCATACTCATCTGTATTGCTCCCTTATGCCTATCCCATGCATGTTTGAAGTCCTACACTGTATACATATCCACCACTTCCTGAGGTAGGCCGTTCCATGCATCCACCACCCTTTGTGTGAAAATGAACTTTCTCACGTTACCCCTTAATTGGCCTCCCTCTAATCTCATGCTGTGTCCTCTTGTCATGCTATTTTTCTTATATTGAAACATGTTAGACTCTTTCACCTTGTTAATGCCCTTAAGGTATTTGAATGTTTCAATCATATCACCTCTCTCCCTCCTTTGCTCTAGGGTATACATAGTGAGTTCAGATAATCTGTCCTCATATGTTTTCTGATGCAGTCCCTGCACCATTTTGGTTGCCCTTATCTGGACTGCCTCAATCTGGTTAATGTCCCTGTGAAGGTGTGGCATCCAGTACTGCATGCAGTACTCCAGATGGGGCCTAACCTGTGTCTTATAAAGAGGGATTATTACCTTCCTCTTCTGACTTGTGATACCCCAACTAATACACCCCAACATCCCTCTAGCCTTACCTACTGCTTTAGAGGTCTGCTTGGATGATTTCAGGTCATCGGTGATGATGACGCCCAAGTCTCTTTCTTCCTTTGTGGCTGCCAGCAACTCCCCTCCCAGCCTATAGGTGGCTTCAGGGTTTCTCTTCCCTATGTTGCATGATCTTGCACTTCTTTACGTTAAACCCCAGTTGCCATTCTTCTGACCATTTTGCTAGTTTATCAGATCGCTTCTTTCTGCCCCACCATCTGGTTCATCTACTCTGTTGCAGATCTTGGTGTCATCTGCAAACAGACAAACCTTACCCTTCCATCCATCTGCAATATCCCTGATGAAGATATTGAAGAGGACTGGCCTCAGGACTGATCCCTGAGGTACCCCACTTGTGACTTGCATCTCTTCTGACTGTATACCATTTACCACCACTCTCTGTTTTCTTCCCGTCAAACAGTTTGCCACCCAGTTGACCAACGTCTGACCCATCCCGAGCCTACCCAGCTTATTAATCAGTCTTCTATGTGAAACAGTATCGAAAGCTCTGCTGAAGTCAAGGTAGGCAACATCAACTGCTCCCCCTTGGTCCACCACTCTGGTTACCCAGTCAAAGAAATCTATGAGATTAGTTTGACAGGACCTTCCTTTAGTAAACCCATGCTGTCTTGGATCTTGTGCTCCTATGGATTCCAGGTGTTGCACTATCCTTTCCTTAAGGAGTGTCTCCATAATCTTGCCCACTACAGAGATAAGACTGAGTGGTCTGTAGTTCCCTGCCTCTTCCCTGGTACCACTCTTGTGGAGCAGGATCACATAAGCCCTGCTCCATTCTTCTGGGACCTCTCCTGTGCTCAGAGACTCACTAAACAGTTCTGATAATGGGTCTGCTAGTTTCACCCTTAGCTCCTTTAGTACCCTTGGATGTATGCCATCAGGTCCCATTGCCTTGTCTACCCTGATCTTATCGAGCTTTTGTAGGACCCTTTCTTTTGTGAAGGGACTAGTGTACACCTCCCTCCTGTGTCCATGGTGCAGAGCTGTGGGCCCTGCCCTACCTTCTCTTCAGTAAATACTGAGCAGAAGTATCTATTTAGGATAGCTGCTTTTACATGGTCCTCTTCCTCGCACTCCCCCTTATTCCCTTTGATCTTATCAATACCCCTGTGGACTTTCTCCTTTCACTAGGGTAGCTAAAGAAAGTCTTGTCACCTTCTTTTACTGTTCGTGCTAGCGTTTTCTGATCTGGGCTTTGCATGCTTCTGCCTTCCCTGCTTCCCTTGGGGAAGTTTGGTATGCCTCCCTATCTTCATACCTTTGCATTCCCTTATGTTTCCTGAAGGCCAGCCTTTTGGCTCTGACCTTTTCTGCTACTGTGTTTGAGATCCAAAGTGGTTTCCTTCTTCTTTTGCACTTCCTTTTCTCACTAACACAATGGATGTTGATTCAAGTATTGCATCTTTAATGCTTGCCCACTTTGTCTGTACCCCCTCACCTGTATATCTTTTTGCCAGGGCTAGCTTAACTCTGTTGGCCATCTTATCAAAGTCAGCTCCTCTGAAGTCCCATATTTTTTCCTTGGAATGGGATGATTTTGTTCTAGTGGCCAAATTGAACCATACCACATGATGGTCACTGGCCCCAGGTGGCCTTCTACCTGGAGATCTATGATCCTTTCCCTGTTAGTCAGTACTAGATCTAGGATAGCCCTGTCTCTTGTGGGTTATTGTGCCAGTTGTTTGAAGTCCTCCCCCTACAGGGAATCCACCATGTGTCTAGTTCTGGCAAATGTCCCTGCTGGTATTGACCAATCTGTATCTGGCATGTTGAAGTTCCCCATTATCAGAACCTCCCCTTTAGCTGTCATGTTTTGTATATCTTCTAACAGTAATGTGTCTATGTCCTCCCCTTGATCTGTAGGCCTGTAAACAACCCCAGTTCATATGGCTTTCCCATTTCCTGTTTCCAGGGTGACCCACAGTTCTTCTGGCTCCTTATGTGTATTCTGAATTTCTGTAGCTTTGACGTTTTCATTGACATAAAGGGCCACTCCACCCCCCCTTTTGCACCTTGGTCTCTTCTGAACTGTACATAGCCAGGTACTGAAGTCTCCCAAGTGTGGTTACTAGTGAACCATGTCTCTCTAATGGCTACTATGTCCAGTTTAGCCTCTGTCATTATTGCCTGCAGGTCTGGGATCTTGTTTCCCAGACTATGAGCATTTTTGTACATGATTATCCATTGGTCAGATTTCAGTGTGTTAGTTGTTGGGCAAGGTCCAGCGTTTCCCCTGTGCATCATATAGGGAGCCAGACCTTTTTCTTTACCTGGTGATGCAAATGAACCACAAACATGCTGAACTCCTGTTTGACCACTAGTTGAGGGGAGAGGGGTGTTCTTCCCATTTGACATTTTGGGAGCTGCATCCCTCTCCCCATTTGCTAGTTTAAATATTCTGCAAAGACATCAAACTTCTGCCCCAATGCACTGACTTCCTCCTCAGTCAGATGCAGTCCATCAAATTTAAATAACTTTCGCTCCCAAAACATTTGCCAGTTCCCTACAAATTTGTGTCCTTTTTCCTGGCACCAACCCTTGAGCCACATGTTTAGCTCCCCTATCTCCCCTTCTCTGACCTTCCATCCATCTGTCCCCCTCTCCCAGATTGGCAGGATCTCAGAGAAGGAGATGCTGGATGAAATGGATGATAGTTTGTCCCCCAGACTGGTTAGGTGTTCCTTGGTCTCCACAACTGACTGGCTGGCGAGATCATTAGTCAATATTTGTACCAGGACATAAATGTTTTTTCCTGCTTCCTGAACAATTTTAGCAATGCGGTCAGTGTCTCTCCACGCTGATGTACCTGGAAGACATCTGACCATTACCCCTTGCTGGAGATATGTATCAACTCCCCGAATCATGGAGTCTCTTATGATCAGAAGTTTTTTTAGATTTCCTTTTTGCTTTTTTTGTTCTGGTTCCTGTTTTGGGTGCATTTTGTTGTGCTAGATCATGTGCTGCAGTGTCCTGCTCTGCAGTGTCCTCTGCCCCTTTGTTTAATTTTGGAGATAGAGGCAGATACCTGTTGGTAGTTTTTATATGGTTTGTGGAGGTGATATGTTGGAGAGCACCGAGTGATGGGGCACCCGATTTGCACCTCCTAACCACCTGCCAACCTCCTGGACCAACTACCCTCTGCGGTCGAGGTGCTTCTGTTGAATGTTGGGGAAATGGTGGGCAGTTCTTACAGTACATTTCCTCTTGAATATGTAATTTGAGGAGCGCAATCTCTGCCCATGCTGCCTGGAGCTGAGCCCTTAGATCTCCAATGGCCCAGCATGTACGACAGTGTCCTAAGTCCTGTAAAACTGCCCTTCTGAAAAGTGCTCCACAGTACCTGCAGTTAATGATATCCAGTCCAGGTAAGTTGCTGGGTTTATAACCTGGTCAGAGTAATTAGAAGGAAGAAAATGAAAGCAAAAGTTTGATTTTGTGTTTTGGTTGTTTGTCTTTGTATAACTTGTTATAACAAGTTAAATTACTAATGCCCCTGTAAATAAGGTCATTGTGTGGATACCCCTCTGATCCACCCCTTCCTTCTTTGCTACAAGAAATGTTACGACTGCTACCCTATAAAAGGAGTGTAGTGTGGGGTGGTTGGCTGGGCCCTTCCCCTGCTGAAAAAGAAGAACCATGGATGAAATAAATAAGGAGGTAAGAGTAGAAACAATCAGCCAGCAACAAATGCAGTAGCCCTGATAGCTTATCCTGACAGATAAAACTGTGAAACCAGTAAAACACCACCTGTAATAATTTCACAGAAGATATACCCTGTAAGAAACACTTTGCTACAGAGAAAAATAAAGCAGTAACAGAAGATATACCTTGCAAAGCACAATTTGAATCAGAAGAGTACAGCAGCAATCTGTAAACACACACCTGTAGGCACACCTTGTAATAATGCAGCAGAATGTATACCCAGCAACAACAATTTTAATTAGAGAAAAATAAAGCAATAAAATGTTAGCAACAAACAGTAACAATCCCTGTGAGTACAAAATAAAAATAACAACGCACAGTAAACCTGCCAAGCCAAAATAATCCTTAATCCTTACTGTTGCTTTGGTATGGTTATTTGCTCTGTCCTTTCAAGCAACCTAGAAGAAACTAAGTCAGGTGAAGCTAGGTGTCTTACCTAGCAAACCTAGTCTCCCTATATTTTGTCTGTTTCAGCTGTGAAATTGCTCAGTTGTAATAGCATGATACTGTGTTTGTTTTTACTCTCTAAGCTGTTTTTGCATTTTAAAATATCTAAGTGGTTTAACATGTATTTCATTTTTAATCTCTTTCAGGTGTGCTCTATGTGCCTCTCATTGCTTGAAGAGATGATATATAGCTGATCTTCCCTTTACCTTTCATATCCCCTCCCCCTTTTGGCTCCACTCAGAAAGCACAATGGTCTGCAGAATTTTATGGAGCGCCTTTGATCGCAGTTACTGATCTCTTTTTTATCTATTTTTATTTCAGGCTCTCTTAATATTATGTATGTTTAGGTTAATCAGTTTTAGTGAGTACATTTACTTTACTCCTCAGATTACAGTACTGTTTGAATTCAAAAATCATTTGTACAACACTTGTATGCTTTTTGTAGTTTAAATATTGTGTTTATTCATTAAGACTTTTATTTATGTGTGTTTTCTGACTCCTGTAACTATGGCCCCTGATAAAGGGTGTTTACTTGAAGTGTTGGGACAAGCCAGTGGATAGCAGCAAGTTGGGTCCCTCACTTTGACCCATACTGGCAGGACCTGGAAGTGGGGGATCCAGGATTTTACACTGGGGGGCAGGTGCTGTGGTGATGTGCACACTTGATATGCAACTTCCTGACATTTTTTAATCCTTTATATTATCTTTTTCATTACATTTTTGAATGAAAATATTAATGTAATCTATTGTTTTGATTTTAGATATTCTTACAATCAATATATTAGACTTCTCCAGCAAAGTGAAATGCAGCAGCAGCAGCAAGCAAGTAAGTTACAGTGGGGGGTGCACATGCACCCTTTAAAACCTCCTAGATCCACTCCTGTATCCACTACAGTAGTACTATATATAATAACTTAGGAAGGATACACATTTTGATGGTATTTACTCACCCTGTAAGAAAAAGTGGGGAGCTTCTCCATCACTCATAGTCTCTTTGACTTCCTGGAGTATAGGTTTCCAGTTTTTAGTTCCAGAGCTGAGACAGTTTTCTTGGGGAAGATTACCCCCAAATACTTTGTTTGGGTTCTGGGTTTTAAGGTGTATCCAGAGACCAAGAGTGGGTGGTCTGCATCTTCATCTATTGGGAGCCACTCACATTTTGACCAATTGATCTTATGGCCTGACATGGGGCCACAGAACTTGAAGAGATTCATAAAGATTTTTTGAGCGAACAGTGAGATTATATGGTGCTTGCCCCTCCAAGATTATGTCCACTCAATCTTTCTTGTATCTGACCACCACTGTCGGGTATGATTGTCAGTGGCAGCCCTCCTTGGTACCTCTGATCAGCTGGAAAGGAATTTATAACAGCCCATCGGTGACAGTCTGTGTCCACAACTCCCTGTACAGAGCAGCTTTCCATGAACATAGTCATAGCCCAATGCCGAATTTAGCAGGGACGGGAAACTTGAACAGTCACTCAGCCTGATCAAAGGCTTTCTCTGCATCCAACACCAACAGTCCAGATTGAGCAGCCCCGGACCACCACCATATGATGTCAAGTCACCTTCTGATGTTTTTTGTATCAATCCAGCTTTTCACAAAGCTTGCCTGATCATCATACAGGATTGCTAGGAGTATTCCCTCCAATCTCTCCACCAGCACCTTAGCCACCACCTTGTAGCCCATGTTCAGCAGAGAAAGAGAGCAGCAAGGAACCACACAAGGAAGGGTCCTTCCCTGGCTTCAGTAGGACTGTGATGGTTAATAGGCAATGCAAGTGGTGTAGCCTCCCTGATTCCAGAGCCTCCAACACCATTGCCTGCATAGGCAGGTTGAGGTCCTCCCAGAAGATCTTGTTGAAATCACCTGAGATCCCATTGGGACCCGTCACTGTTTCAGGTTGGAGTGACTTGACTGCTGTTTCCTCTTTTTTTGAAGTAACATCCTCCTCCAGTCCTTCTCTGTCTATGACAGAAATGTTTGGGAAGGGCAGGGTGTCCACGAAGGTGTCAGGGCTAGAAGCACTGTACCGAATGTCTGAGATGTGTAGCTTCTGATAAAAGCAAGTAAATGCTTCCTGTGTAGCTGACTGGTCCACTACTGTAAGTAAGCATCTACCTCAATTCTGAACAGGAAGTTCTGTAATTTCAATATGGCAATTATTGATGTATCCCATATGGAGAGCCTAGCTAGCACATGAATTTGTAATTATTTAATGTATGCTCCAGTTAGGCTGTCTGAAATATGTCATTCATAAAAATGAAGTTCTATATATGTAGATATATAAATGCATACATGTATGAAATAATATTTACCTTTTTGCCTTCTTTAACTTGTTCATAATGGGCTTAATCAATTGCATTGAGTGAATGTATTTCTTGTGTTTTGTTTTTGATATTGAGTGAACTTAATTTTGACCAATGGGAATCTCACACTGTTGTGATGTCACTGTTTGAAAATGTATTTGAACAAAGAACACTTCCTGTACGATAGATGATGCCCACTTGAAGGCAATTTGCCGAGGTGCTAGGGGCTGAGCACAGTTGTGGATTAAAAGATTTAATTCTATATTTTGTTTGCTGTTTGCCTGTTTTCTGAAGCATTGTTACATTGAAGTTTTGCCATTACCACCTCTCTGGTGAATCACAGCAGCCTCCTTCTTTTTTTGTTTTTGCCTACCTTCCAAATGCATTGATCCGTGGCTCTCAAAATTCCCCCCCTTATTATACCCCCACAGTTCTTCCATGTCCCCCAGTTTTAATCCCTGCTTTCCTTAGCTTCCCTGAATATCTTTCTCATTCGAATGCAGTCCACACACCTGAAGTCCAGTATCCTTGTGGTGGTTCTACTCACATCACAATTTGCCTTTCACTGTCTTCAATTTGGATAGCACCTCTCCATCCAGAGTCAGGATATGTGCCTTTTCTAGCTTCTCAACTTGTATTGTGAGCTCTGCCTCTCTCTCTCCTGTTGTTGCCTGCAACAATGGTCAGCAAAAGACACTGGTATCCTTCACACATAGGCCTTCATGTCCTCCCACTTTGTAGCCTCTGTCAGGTCCCCACTTTTGTTATTTTGGAAAAATTATGTTAGAGCGTTCCCCATCTGGGCCCAGTAATTTCCATCTATTAGTAGTCTGGGGTCTAGTCTCCATCTGGGGCTAACTTTTCAGTTCACATCCCTGATTACGGATACTATTAGTGGGGCATAATCAGATAGAAGTATGGGCTGCATTCTGCCTCGACTAATGATTGCAAAGTGGAGGGAAACACTAGAATGAGGTCCATCCTGGTATAGACACTATGGATTTGTGAATTAAATGAGTATTCCCTATCTACTGGGTGTAGCACCCTCCACATGTCCTGGAGGGAACATTCATTAACAATCCTCTTCAGTGTGTCTGAGCTTTTGGATGGGGGCTGTGTGCGGAATGCAGACCAGAATCTGGTCCCAATGGGTGTTATGGTATCCCTCTCACTATCAGTGAACAGTGGAAGCTTGCTAGGGTCACTGCCAGCTGGTTAAAAAAATCAGGGCTATCATAGTTTGAGCCATACATGGATGCTATTTTAAGAGTTTCATGGCCCACCCTAGCAGTCACTGATATATCACCCCTGGCTGCCTGTGACTTGTTTCCCTCTGGTAATCAAAAGACCTGGCTTGAACCAACTTGCCATGCTTCTTGCTTTGGTAGTGAAGCAGGATACCAAGAGTGTCTCACCAACCTCTCTCTGTCTTCTCAAACTCCTCCCTTACCCACGTGGGTTTCCTGTATTAAGCATATTTACCCTTTCATTTTTTAAAGTTGTCCACACCTTTTTAAACTTGGCTATGGTTTTCATACCATTGACATTCCGTTAGATAACATTTAGTTTGTCTGTCATTTTTTATCCTTTCTTTAGGGTATGTGGTGCACATGGGTGCGTTTGCTGCATATCACCTGAAAAACACCCACCCTCATGTCACCCACCTCACCTGCTCTCTGAAGTGACTACCTTCTTAGAGAAACCTTTATAGTGACAATGACAGCAGGAAAAGATCAAAGGTCCATCTTGTCTGCCCAGATTTCCCAATCTGCTCCAGGGCCTATTGTCCATATGGGATTTTTATCCCTCCTTGTCCACCCCCTGCTCCCCTCCCTACTGCTACCTACCTGAGTAACCACCAAACCCTTCAAACTGTACCAGCCATGCCTGAAAACATTTACAGTCTCTGCCCCCTCCAACAGCACAGTGTTCCACAGCCCCACCATCCTTTCTGTAAAATGTTACATACTGAAAACTGCTGACACAAGCCCTAGCACTCAAGGTGTGCATTTAATTGCAATGGGGAACACTTGTTTTTAAGAGACTTGTCCTCCCAATATTACCTACACTTACATATACTATGGTATTTCAGCACACTGTGCTGCGAGGGATTTTGTGACTCTAAACTGATACTTCTGAATTCAGACAGCATTTAAACTTGCCCTGCAGTGAGCAGGGCACGCGGAGACATCTTTGCGTGTCTGCTGTGTTCACTGTGGACACTGTGGCTGGGAAGACAGAAGTAAATACTTCTGTACCATTGCTGGAAGGATCAAAATTGAAGTAACTGACCACTGACGATCTAATCCGCAGCTAGTATTAGTAGATTAAGCAAACGGTCTGAGTATGTCACAAATTAAGGCAAAACAGAGCAAAGCCGAAAGACAAATTTGTGTGCAGTGCAATATGTACACAGAGGAGCCACCATGTCTCAACATTATATGTGGCAAATGTCTTCAAATTGAAACTCTGCAGGGAGAAATTGCCCAGTTATTACAGCATTTGGAAACACATAGAAAAAAAATCTCTTAGAGAATTTTATAGATGAAGCTATGTCAGAATCAACTAACCTGTTATCTAATTTAAGTACTACTGATATAAACAATGATACTGGGATAAATATTCCATCTATTGACACAGAATCTGTACAGTTTGTATCACCTTTGACCCTGCACAACAAATTTGAATCTCTGGATGATGACGTTGGGGCCAAAGGGCACCCTGTCGAGATAAAAATACCAGCTACGAGAGTACAAGCCCAGCCTACAGTCCCTATATGCAACCTATCAAATAATGAATCTTCCTCTAACCAACCCCCCAAAGTTAGGGATATAGTGGTATTCTTAGGGGAGAAGATTCTGCAGTTTGTCGAGGTAGAAAGGCTAATACAACAGTCAGCACACTTATAGAGGCCCATGTGAAAGATGTTTCTAGACTTTTGGATGGCCTTTTGGAAAATACTACTGAAGCTGTCATACTTTTACACATAGGCACCGATGACTTACTTATTAACAATTGGTCAGACTTACAAACTGACTTTACCAGTATTGTTGATCGGATAAAACAAAGAAAGGGGGAGGTAATAATCTCTGGGGTTTTACCTACAAGAGGAATGTACTCAAATAGAAATAGGTCAATCTTGACCTTAAAATCATGGCTATATCAACTGTGTCACCAAAAATATTGGTTTCATGGATAATTTAACTACTTTTTCTAAAAAAGCTTGTTTTAAAAATAATGGGTTGTATTTAAACCATTTTGTCACTTGTGTATTAGGCAAAAAAATCAGTGAGGTATTAAAATTCCATTTAAACTGGGAAATGGAGTGGAAGGGGACACACTAAGCCAAGGTAACACATGCCCTACATATTTAAATATCACATGGAATTGTTTGTTAACTAATGTCAGAAGTCTGACTAATAAGTTAAATGATTTTAACCCTATACTGGTCACTCAGGATATTCACTTGGCATTTGTCACTGAGACATGGGGCAACAAGAATGATACATGGGAAACAAATATACCAGGATACAAGGTATTCATTAAAAATAGGAAATACAAAAAAGGGGGCTGGCTATTTACATCCATGACTCAATAAAAGCTGAGGAGAGTTTTGATGATGCTGAGGATCTAGAAGCACTTTCGGTTAAAATATATCCCCTAGTAGGTGCCTCAATAAGATTGTGCTTAGTCTACAGGCCGCCTTCCATATCTCTAGAAAATTACACTAAACTATTAAAGCATATCAGAGAATTGAATCCATCTGATAACATTCCGATTATGGGAGATTTCAATTTGCCCAACATTGACTGGAAAATACACACTGGGCTAAGTAAAATTGATAACTCCTACCTTGATCTATCAGCGCAGATAGGGCTTGAGAAAATAGTCCCTTATGCTACCAGAAATGATAAAATAGTGGATATTATCTTATCCAACATGGACAACAGAGTGGCTAACATCAGCACTACAGCACCAGTGGGCAACGGTGATCACAAGTGTGCGAAATTCCAGATTCAGGGCCAAGCTAGGCAGATCGGGACAGGAGTTACCAAAAAACTGAATTTCAGAAAAAGTCAAATTTAATACTATAAAGAAAAATATGGCCAATTGGGATTGGGTAAGGGATTTTACAGGTCATTCAGTTGATAAGAAGTGGGAATTGCTGACCTCTAAACTCAAGGGAGAGGTAGCCATGAATATACCTAGCATACTGAAATATACTAATAAAAAACAAACAACCCATAGATGGATGAAGCCCTATACTAAAAAAATTAGTCAACAAAAGGAATAGCTTATTTAAATGTATTAAATATGGTAATCATCACATAATTCCAGGTTACAGGGCATTGGTTAAGAAATTAAATTAAATATTAAGCATTCAAAAGAACAACACAAAATAACCCTGGACACTAGGGTAAATGATAACAAAAAAGTGTTTTTCTCCTATATAAATAACTTAAATGGCTGATATGCAAAATAATTATTTTTGCACAGTATTTAGTAATAACATTGCTAACATTTTGAAGGACATACCATTACCCAAATCAGGACAAATAACCATTAACTCAATAGAAGTGCAGGAAAGACTCAAAACGTTAGCAGTTAATAAATGTCCGGGTCAGATGATATACACCCTAAGGTCCTGCATGAATTTGCAGATTACATATTTTTAGCCCTGACACACATATTTCAACATTCGCTGGATTCTGGTGATACACCACTGGGCTGGAAGGTTGCCACAATGGTACCCCTTCTAAAAAAAGGACCCCAGACAAAACCCAAATATTTTAGACCAATTAGTCTGACATCTTTAATGGGCAAAATACTGGTGAGTATAATCAAAGATCATATACAACAGCACCAACTAACACTTGGACTGGTGGACCCAAGCCAACATGGATTTATTAAAAACTCGGTCTTGTCAGACTAACTTACTTACATTTTATGAAAATGTTAGTAGGGGAAATAGATAGAAGGAACCCAGTGGATATAATATTCTTAGATTTTGCTAAGGCCTTTGATGAATTGCCCCATTTTGAACTAATTAAAACATTAAGGAACCTTAATTTGAGTAGTAATATCACATGTTGGATTGCCAGCTGATTGGAAGGGTGTCAGCAGAGAGTAGTGGTTAATGTTGTATTTTCTGAATGGGTCAGGGTCACTAGTGGGGTGCCTCAGGGGTTGGTCCTGGGTCAAACCCTTTTTAACATATTTATTTCCTCATTGCAATTGGATTCTCCAAATATTTGGCTGTCAAAAGTTGCAGATGACTGTCATTTGGGAGCTGTGGTAAATGGGACAGAAAGTACCACAGCACTGCAAAAAGTTTTGGACTATATTTTTTCATAGGCTGAGCATAGCAAATTGGCTTTGAATATTAGCAAGTGTAAAATCATGCATTTGGGCTCTCATAACAAATAGTGCAATAATTTCTTAAATAATGAACCTCTGAAACATACTGTGAAAAGACCTCGGCGTGGCTATAAGTCCTGATCTTAAATTTAATATACACTGTAAGGAAAAGGGAAAAAGGCCAACCAAATACTGAACTGTATCCTCAGGCATATTTCTAGTTGAGCTGAGGAAGTAACGCTCCCATTGTATGCAGCACTGGTCGAACCTCATCTAGAATATTGTATCCAGATTTGGTCCCCATATAATAAGGAAGATATAAAAAGGGTTGAAGCAGTCCAACAAAGACTGACCAGGTCTAAAACTGGTTTAAAAGGGATATCTTACCAGGAATGACTGATAACACTCAACCTTTATTCATTACAATGTAGAAGGCACAGGGGGGACTTGTGCATGCTGTTCAGAGCAATGGATGATAATATCCTTAGAACTGTGCTAGATTTAGTTTTCAACCGAAGTAGAGTTAGCAGTAGGACACACTCCAAGCAGCTCTATCTAGAACAAGCATTTGTCAATGCCGAATGTTGAATGCGTTGGTCTGTTGGGATCACTCACTGCCCCTCTGTCACTTACTCAGTCTGTTTCTCTGGATGCTGCAGGCTGCTCTTTTGTACTGGGCTCCTGCCTGTTTTGGCAGCTTTTTCTGCCCACTAAGAAATCTGCAGCTGTCTTGACAGAGCTCCATTGAGGTGGCTCACTCCCCCTCTCTCACTCACTCATTCTGTTTCTCCTGGCACTGCAGGCTGCCTTTTGTACTGGGCTCCTGCCTCTGTTGGTGGCTTTTTCTGCCCACAAAGAAATCTGCAGCAGTCCTGACACAGGTCTGTTGAGCATGCTCACTCCCCCTGTCTCACTCACTCATTCTGTTTCTGCCGGCGCTGCAGGCTGGCCTTTTGTAGTGGGCTCCTGCCTGCATTGCCGCCTTTTTCTGCCAACAAAGAAATCTGCAGCAGTCATGACAGAGCTCCACTGAGCTCGCTCACTCTCCCTGTCTCACTCGCTCATTGTGTTTATCCCGGCACTGCAGGCTGCCCTTTTGTACTGGGCTCCTGCCTGCATTGGCACCTTTTTCTGCCCACAAAGAAATCCACAGCTGTCCCGACAGAGCTCCGTTGAGGTCACTCACTCCCCCGTCTCACTCACTCATTCTGTTTCTCCTGGCACTGCAGGCTGCCCTTTTGTTCTGGGCTCCTGCCTCTGTTGGCACCTTTTTCTGCCCATGAAGAAATCTGCAGCAGTCCTGACAAAGTTACATTGAGCTCACTCACTCCCCTTCTCTCACTTGCTCATTCTGTTTCTGCTGTCACTGCAGGCTGCCCTTTTCTACTGGGCTCCTGCCTGCTTTGCCGCCTTCTTCTGCCCACAAAGAAATTTGCAGCAGTTACAATAGAGCTCTGTTGAGCTCGCTCATTCCCCCTCTCTCACTCACTCATTCTGGTTTTGCCACCACTGCAGGCTGCCCTTTTGTACTGGGGCCCTGCATGCATTGCTGCCCTTTTCCTGCCCTCAAACAAATCCATAGCATTCCCAACAGAGCTCCATTGCACTCACTCACTCCCCTTCCCTCACTTGCTCATTCTGTGTCTCCCGCCACTGTAGGCTGTGCTTTTGTACTGGGCTCCTGCCTGCGTTGGCAGCTTTTTCTGGCCACAAAGAAATCTGAAGCAGTCCTGACACAGATCCATTGAGTTCGCTCACTTCCCCTCTCTCACTTACTCATTCCGTTTCTGCTGGGTCTGCAAGCTGGCCTTTTGTACTGGGCTCCTGCCTGTGTTGTCTCCTTTTTCTGCCCACAAAGAAATCTTCAGCAGTCACAATAGAGCTCCATTGAGGTCACTCAGTCTCTCTCTCTCTCACACGCTCATTCTGTTTGTCCTGGCGCTGCAAGCTGCCCTTTTGTAAGGGGCTCCTGCCTGTGTTGTCGCCTTTTTCTGCCAACAAAGAAATCCGCAGCAGTCAAGATAGAGCTCCATTGAGCTCATTTACTCTCCCTGTCTCACTCACTTGTTCTGTTTCTCCCACCACTGCAGGCTGGCCTTTGGTACTGGGCCCCTGCCTGCATTGATGCCTTTTTCTGCCCACGAAGAAATCTGCAGCAGTCCTGATAGCGCTCCAGTGAGTTTGAACACTCCCCCTCCCTCACTAGCTCTCTCATTCTGTTTCTCCCAGTGCTGCAGGCTGCCCTATTGTACTGGGCTCTTGCGTTGGGGCCTTTTTCTGCCCACAAACAAATCCGTAGCAGTCCCAACAGAGCTCAGTTGAGCTCGGTCACTCCTGCCTCTCATTCGCTTGATCTCAATCTGTTCCAAACACTGATTTCCCACAGAGACCGTGTTATTCTTTGGCAGGAGTGCAAAAACATATTTTAGCCAGGATGTGAAAAATGACAGCTGTACTGTTCATAAGGAGGTTTGAAAAATGCCACTGTTGAAAATGTGGCATGAAAATATTACTAATTTGCAAAGTTACAAAGGTGCGTGGAAACAGTTCAACGCATGCTTGTAACACAGTCATGTTATGGAGTTTCGTCACCAAATTTTCAATGTAGGGATTTTAGTGCCACTGCCATTTTGTTAATCTGTCCTGAACACTGATTTCCCACAGTGACAGTGTTATTCTGCGCCGGAACTGTGAAAACACATTTTGGTCAGTATGTGAAAAATGACAGCTGCACTGCTCATAAGGAGGTGTGAAAAAATGCCACTGTTGAAAATCTGGCACAACAGTATTACAAATCTGCGGAGTTACAAGGGTGCATGGAAAGTGAGCAATGCACACTTGTAACAGAGTCATTTGATGGGCTATCATCACCAAATTTTCTACATAGGAATTTTAGGACCTCTGCTCATGAACAGTATCACTGTCATTTTCTTAACTGTCCTGAACAGTGATTTCCCACAGCGACTGCGCTATTCTGCACCAGAACTGCGAAAACACATTTTGGCCAGGATGTGAACAATGACAGCTGTACTGTTCACAAGGAGGTGTGATAAAATGTCAATGTTGAAAATCTGGTGTGAAAATATTGCAAATTCACAAAGACATGAGCGTGCATAGCAACTGCGCAACGCACGCTGAGAACAGTCATTTTGGGATCTTTCCAGCAATTTGCAATATAGTTTTTGAGAGCCCACCATGAACATTCGGCATTCATCATTTTCAGTTAATCGGCCCCAAAAGGTGATTCCATGCAGTGACCGTGGAAATCATCTTTAAGGGCCAATTAACGCCATGACAGTTCCAGAATTCATGAGGAGGGGTTCCAAAAAACCCATGTTGAAAATGTGGTGCCAAAATTCCCAAAAATGACTGAGATATGCATTAAAGTTGGAAAAAAAACATTTATTCCATTATACAGCCTACCAGCATTTCCTCAGCTCACGGTCGGCTTTTGAAGAAGAGTGCGGACGTGTTCCCGTCCACTGAAGATAGTCACCCGAGCTCTGGGGTAAGGGTAGGGTTAGGGGGTCTGGGGAGGCAGGGTGCGTAGAGTGGGTGTGGGTTGCATGAGGGGAGGGAGACTGCCAAGGACAGTTTCTTTTTACAGGTTAAAAAAGACATTGTGGGACTGTTTTTTATTTTACAGGGGCATGTGGCACACTGGGTGGGATCCCAGCATGCCACCAGAGTCTTTCTTTTGGGGGGGCAAGCTGCAGCTGATGGGGGATTGGGCACCCCCGTTGGCACACAACTAAAGGGGGGGACACTATGCCAATGGAGATTGGGCACCCCATCAGCAGTCAGTATAAGTGGGGGAGGGTTTACATAATGCCGACGGGGAGTGGGCTCCCCAGTCAGCAACAGAAACATTGGGGCACTGAAGCTGATGGGAATTGGGGCCCCTGTCAACAAATAAACAAGGTGGAGGGGTTAATATTGATTGTGAACATGGTGGCAAACAGCCGCCATGTTCACAAACAATATCAGTGTGTCAAGATCCCACCCTGTAATGACGGGTCGCTCCCTCATTGCACCAAATGGCTTACACTGCAATGACGAGGCAGTCCCTGATTGCAGCAGCTACATTTTTACAAGTTGGTGGCATGCTGGCTGAACTAGTGTCAGCAGCAGCATGCCACAGCATTGGGGAATGCTGGACAAGCCTTTAAAGGCTATGTGGGCATTGGCCACAACAGTGCCACACCTCTACAACCTGCTTGTGGAGAAAGCTGTTGCTATATGTTTCTTGTGCATGCATGCAATCAACATAAAAATGGAACCTGTTACTTAGAAAAAAATGGTTCAGTCAAGAGGGCAATTACAGCTTGGAATGCGCTACTGGTGGAAGTAATTGGAAGTAAAGATATGAATGCTTTTAAACATAACTTAGACAGGGTTATGGGTAATGAGGTAAAATGTGGGAGTCAGATATAAATTCTAACTTAGGACTGTTAACCTTGTAAATGGCAAGCATTACAGATGTAAGTCTATTACAAGCTTGAACCAATCTATGAAATCTATGAAATCCGTCTTAAACCTTCCTCCCCCCACCTGTTTCCACTTGTGACCTTGCATTCTTAACTCTGTACTCATGCTAAATAGTTCCTTTGCTGTTCACTGTGTCGATTCCCTTCAGGAACTTGAAGGTTTCTATCATTCCACCTCCCACCCCCCAACATGATCTCCATTAGTATATGTTTAGTGTCCTGAGAAGATCTTCATAGGAACTGCCCTTCTGGTCCTGAATCATCTTGGTCACCCTGCACTGCACTGTTCCCAGCCTGTCCCTGTCCTCCCTTAAGTGAGGACTCCCAAAACAGAGCATAGCATTCCAAGTGCAGCCTCATCAGTGACCTATATAGAACCTCCATCCATCCATCCATCTATCTATCTATCTATCTATCTATCTATCTATCTATCTATCTATCTATCTATCTATCTATCTATCTTCTGAACTGTCTCCCCCCCCTCAATAACCCCTCAAACAAGAAAGCCCTTACTCTGCTTTACCTTTGGCACTGGGAACAAACACAACATCAAAAACCTGTTCCCGAACTGTGAATCTGCCCTCCCTCAGTTGAGCAACCTGCTCCAATGCCCTTCACCTCTCTGGGGATCTGACCAAGAATATACAATTTTGCAACCATCTTCATGGTGGAGGTGGTTGGCTCATCCTGCCATATGAAAATAATAAAAATACATTTAACTAGGTCTGTATACTAGCAATCCTGCATGTTGGTAATGCATATTAATTAGAAACATCATTTTTCTTTTCTTTTTATGTTTGCTTGCACACATGCACAAGAAACATTATGTGACAGCTTAGGAGAGAAGTGGGTTGTGGAGGCACAGTACTGTTACAGCCAAGGAAGGCACTACATTTGGGGCTTGGCAGTGGTGGACCAATGGAGGGCCCAGTGTGCCGATGACACTGGTCTTCAAAAGTGCACCAAGTACAAACGTTTTCAACACAGCAATCAGGGGCCGCCTCATCATTGCAGCATCTGTCATTGTGCTGCAATGAGAGAGCGACCTGTCATTGTAGGGTGGAACATTAGCATTCTCAGGAACATGGCGGGCAGCTTTCGCGCCATGTTCACAAACAGTATTATGCAGTTCCCATGCTGAGGGAGTGCCAACTCTCGGGCAGCATGTGACCCCCCCAAATATTCTTTGTTTGCTGACGGGGGCACCAATCCCCACCTGCTTCAGTCCCTCTGAGTGTTTGGATGTGCCAAAGGGGGAGCCCACTCCCCATTGGCATAATTCCCCCCCCCACACACACACACACAAACCTATGTTTGTGCCAAGAGGGTGCCCAATCCCCTTCGTCTATTGTGTCCCCCTGTTTGCTGACAAGGGTGCCTAATCCCCCATCAGCTACAGTTGCCTTCCCAAGAAAACAGTAGGTTGGAATGCTGAGAGCCCATCCCAGCATACCAAATGTCCAGTTAAATGTCTCTGTAAAACAAAAACCATCCGGTAATGTTATATTTTTTTTTTCCTGCAAAGAAGGAAACAGTCCCTCAGCGGTCTCCCTGCCCCCCATCCCACAACCTGCACCCACCCACTGCACATCTTGCCTCCCTACCCCCCCACCTCATAATTACCTCCGGAGTCTGGCTTGATGATCTTCAGTGGACCGGGAACATGTCTGCACTCTTCAAAGCCGACCGCGAACTGAGGAAATGCCGGTAAGCTGTATAATGGAATGAATAGGAATTTTTCAACTTTGATGTATATCTTGGGCATTTTTTGGAATTTTGGCACCATGTTTTCAACAAGGGATTTTTGGGACCCCTCCTCATGAATTCTTTCACTGTCATGGCTTTAATCCACCCCAAACTCACTGTGCAGAATCACCTTTCAGGACTGATTAACAAAACGACAGTGCCAGTGTTCATGAGGTGGGCTCTCAAAAAGTCTATATTGCAAATTTGGTGGACAAAATCCAAACAAATGACTGTTTTATGAGCGCGCATTGTGCAGTTGCTATGCACGCTCATACTTTGTGAATTTGCAATATTTTCACTCCAGATTTTCAACATCGGTATTTTTATGCATCTCCTTATGAACAGTGCAGCTCTCATTTTTCACAACCTGGCTGAAATTTGTTTTCACATTATAACATGATCAAGAAAATGATCTTGGAAAACCACGGGAAATGTAAATGTAATTATTCAGAACTTGAAGTCCTTAGTTCTGCTGCTTCTTCAGATGTGTTCTTTAATCTAATTTATATGAACCCCACACATATCTGGGGAAGGGGGGAGAAGGGCGCAAGCCAGAAGAATTCACATGTAGACAGATCTTCTTGATTATAAATATCTGATTCCTTTATTATAAATAATGGCCCATTTCCTCCATGTTTCACCAATAAATCATTGTCTTCCTCAGGAGGTGCCTTTTAATAATACCTCAAAAAGACATAAATATGTATAAATTATCTATCTACATCACTTATCTTGTATACAAATAAATTCCAATGTATTATTAGGTCACTCACTTCTATCCATAAATGTGAATCAGTATTATTCACTTTAAATTACCTAAATCAGTGTTGTTTCTAAAATGGAAACAGATAAAACATAAATGAGACTAATCCATACACAGATATTATTCAATACCCTTTACATATTCACAATGTATTATTCTATTATATACTTAATAGTCTCATACGATTTTACAACAAAATATGTTATCTTAATAATTCTCTTATCAATAAAGACCCATTTTTTTTTAAATATCCTTTACCTTATTCAGCCTCTTATTTCTCTGCACATCATAATTTAGAAAACTGGTAAATAACCCCTTTTGTGGGCAATTCTATAATGACATAATCATACATATTCATAATCAACAATGTCGTTTTTTTACACATGTAAGCCATCGCTATACAAGTCACATGTTAAATTTCCTACTGTTTCATTCATATTCAACCTAGCCTCCTTAATTTATGTCGCAGCAATATTTTAAGCCCGACCTGACATTCACATTTAATTTCGTTACTTTACTTCAAACACTTTCTTTGTTTCAACTTTCCAAGACAAAACATCAGTTTTTAATGGCTTTATTTCCTAAAATTATGCTGGCATAAATCCTTAATTGGCCATTATGATTTGCAGTCCTTGTTAAAATGAACTCTCCTTAACAAGCTTATTACCAGCTCTGAACTTTCATTCTTACTCTAATGACTGCATTTCCAAACCTCTTGTTAACTGTGATTTACAAGTCAGCCACTACCTTTCAATTTGTTTTAGTTATTTCCATTACCTCTTTCTCTGACAAACTCGAACTACATTCTTTCCATATTCATTTACCGTGAACTCTAAGCAAAAGCAAGTAATGCCCTTCAGTCATTAAGTCTCCACTCATTTTACTGCTTCTCTCATTCATTTTTGCCACTAACATTTACTTCATTTTAAAACGTTGAAAGTCCATAACATTCCTAAACCCATTAAAACTATATATTCTGTCTTTCTTGTTGTAAATTACTAAAATGCCAGCATAACCTACCTTTGCTTCTCGCATATACATCCATGCTGTGGCTCGATTTGTGCTAAATGGGTTCAAGCGTGTTTGAACCTTCTTTTATACACCTATCCACCTGGGTTTACGTCATCACTTAGATCCTTCATTCATACTCATCTCACCTTAAAGGTACATGATTGATTTTGTAATTTATGGGCATTTTCAAGTAGTTTTTCTACATCTTTCTTATGTTGTTATTAAAATCTTTTTAAGTCCCTTATTATGTGTATCTCAATTATCTTGTCCCCAAGTGACACACACTTAGCACCATTCTATACCAAATGAACTCCCACTACATAAGCACTTTCCAATGCGACTCCACTCGAGTCCCTCCACTGCTAGGCCGAGGGACACCCGATTTCAGATTCCTGCCCTCCCAAGAAACACACAATAAGCATCAATCTACACCATGCTAGTTGTTACTACACACCGGCTTCCTAATATTTCTCCACTCGAGTCCCTCCACTGTAACACCGAGGGACATGATTGATTTTGTAATTTATGGGCATTTTCAAGTAGTTTTTCTACATCTTTCCTAAGTTGTTATTAAAATCTTTTTAAATCTCTTATTATGTGTATCTCAATTATCTTGTCTGCAAGTGACTCTCACTTAGCACCATTCTATACCAAATGAACTCCCTCTACATACGCACTTTCAAATGCGTCTCCACTCGAGTCCCTCCACTGCTAGGTCAAGGGACACCTGATTTCAGATTCATCCCCTCTCCAAGGAACACACAATAAGCATCAATCTACACCATGCTAGTTATTACTATGCACCGGTTTCATAATATTTCTTTACACGAGTCCATCCACTGTAACACACGAGGGACATGCTATCTCCAATTTTTTTACAGTCTGTAATACTTGCTATCAACTAAATAGTCACTCTGATCACAAAATGATTCTATACATTTCCTCCCACTCTATTTTTTCTTTATACTCAAATCCCACTACTTTTCATTTTATACGTCATACAGTGCTGTTATACCTTAACTGACATATATTACATTATTAATTTTCACTGCTTATAAATTTCCCGATGTACCACTACTCAAATCCCTTCATTATAACACCGAGGGATATCCGTTCTTTAGTTTGTCCTTTCCTGAAATCACACTTACTGGGCATTAGTCTATATCAAATTTATTTTCACTACATTCAGATTTTCGTCATGTCTCTATTTAAATTTCTCCACTGTAGCACTATGGGACATCCAACTTCTAAATGTAATTCCTTCTAATAAATATTAACAGCTAAATAGCACTTTTACTAAGTAATTCAATACACTTCTTCCCAATATTGTTGTTCTTCATGCTCGAATCCCACCACCTTTTAATTTTCAAATCGCACAAATCTGTTGTGCATTCTCTCTTTTTTTAAAATAAAGATGTCACTTAAATTTCAAACTCTCTGATCCATTTATGTTTTTCAAATTCCTATATTTCTATTCAAATCCCTGTACTTTAACACTAAAAAGAACATAATATTTAAATATAAACCACCCTTTCTAGTTGATGCTACCAATCACTCTTATGTAATTATTCTTTACTTTTCATCTTACTTTACTCTTCCTTATACTTGAATCCCACCACTTCTTAATTACTAATCACTCGACCCTAATTAGCTTTCTTATTATTTTTAATGTTATTGTATAATAATATTAATTAAATATTGTTTCATTTCTTAAGTCCTTGCTGTCAATATATATGCCTTATCTCACTTTGATATTTCCTCATCTCCTGCAACAGTTCCAATTAATGTCCCTATTCATCCCTATCCTGGGATTCAAAGGTCCCATTTCGTAAATCCACTTTGTTTCTGCTCTCTCTAAAATTTTAGTATAGTCTCCACCTCTGTTGGGTTTTTGTATAACCACCAAACCCCAAAATCGAATAGATGCCCCCATGTGGCCAGCTTCAACAAAATGTTCTGCCACTGGTGTCTTTAGTTTATTTCTAATATTAGACTTATGCTCCTGAATTCTTTGTTTACGTTGACGTATAGTCATACCTATACATATTTTATCACATGGACATTGTAATAAATATATAACACCTTTAGTTTCACACGCAATAAATTGTCTAATTGGATATTCCTTATTAGTCCAAGGATGTTTATAGATAGGTTTTTTACTTGTATGTCCACACACTGTGCAATGCCCACATTGTGTCATACCTGGACTCAATGGTCCTGACAACAGTTGTACACATGTATCTTGTTTCCTTTGTAAATGATCAGTATGTAATAATTTGTCTCTCAAAGTTTTTACTTTTCTTTCAGCAATCAAAGGAGGTTGTTGAAATACAGTATATTATTACCCGATGGGGAATTCTGTAATATTATCCAATGTATATTTATTATTTGTCTAATCTCTTTAGTTTTGTGATTATGTTTAAGACTAAATACTATCCTTTGTTGTTTCTCTATACCTTGCTTACCTTGTCATGCTCCTTCTTGGGTTACTGTTTCTATCCATTTTTTAACTTTTGATAATATTTTTTTCTCATAACCCCTCTGTTGAAATCTAACATTTGCCTCACACATTTCTCTCTCAAAATCCATATCTGATCCACAGTTTCTATGTACCCTAAGAAACTGTGAATATGGTATACTTTTAATTAAATCTTCTGAATGAAAACTTTTAGCATGCAACATTGTATTTTGAACAGTTTCTTTTCTGTACAAGCAAGTGTATAAACCATATTCTCCCTTAATTACTTTCACATCCAAATATGGAATACTTTGTTCATTGAAATCCATTGTGAATTTTATACATTGTGAACAAGAATTCAAATATGTATGAAATTCTTTAAGTTTTTCTACTGTACCAGACCATATTATAAATAAATCATCTATGTATTTCTTATACATTATAATCCACTCAAAATAGGGATTTTTGTCTGGATCAGTCACATAATATTTCTCAAATATATGCATGAATGCATTAGCATACGCTGGGACCGTAGTAGATCCCATAGCTGTCCCCTTTCTTTGTTCATAAAAATAATTTTCAAATCTTAAATAATTCTTTGTTAATATAAATTCCCCTACCATCTGTAATGTTCTAGTATTGGGATGTTGTCCATAATCCCTTTGATCCAATAGAATTCTCATGGCCAAAATTCCCTCATCATGTGTAATACTAGTATACAGATCAGAAAAATCCATGGTTACCAATGATACTTCTTCTTTTGCTATTTGTGTCCATTCAATCTCCTTTAACATTTCTATGAAGTGTGTTGTATCTCTTACATATGTTGGTATTAATTCTATTAAAGGCTGCAAATGAAAATTGATATAATTTGAAACAGTCTCAAACAGACTACCAATGCCAGATATAATCGGACGCCCGGGGGGTTAATTGGATTTTAAGGTATTTTTGGAATTGTATAAAATACTGGTGTACGTGGATGTTTCTGCAACAGTAAAGATCCTTCCCAATCTTCTAGCTGATGCATTAATACAAGTTCTTCTATCATTATTGACAGTTCTTCTCGCAATCTATCCAATGGGTCCAATGCTAACTTAACACAGTTATTTTCATTTAGTAACAATTCCAAACACATTCTTTGATAATGATTATAGTGCATCACAACTATTCCCCCACCTTTATCTGCTGGCTTTATTATGATGGACTGATCCCTTTCCAAAGAATTTAAAGCAGTTCTCTCCAATATATTCAAGTTGTCTCTTACTGGTCTCTTCTCTTTTCTGTTGAAAATAACCCATGTATTTCCTTTTTTACAATTTCCGCATAGACTTCTACAGCTGGAAATATTCTTATAGGTGGATTATAATTTGACCTAACCTTTAAATCCCTTGTTAATTCTTTATTATAACTCTCAACATGAACTTGATTACCATATTGAGCTTGTAATCTTAATTTCCTGAAAAAGATTTGTAAATCACACTCCAAATCAAAATGATTTACTGGTACAACTGGCTCAAAGGATAAACCTTTAGATAATGTTGTAATCTCTATTTCTGTCAAATTTCTATGACTCAAATTAAAGATGGGTATTACCTCTGGTAATACTTCTGTTTGGGCCTGGTGTCTCCTCTGCCTCTGCCTGTTCCTGTTCCTATATCTACCCTTCCCTGCTCTGTGGCCTCTTCTGTAATGTCCCTGGCTTGAGAATTGTATCTGCTCTCTATCTGTCCTGGTCTGATTTCCATTCTGCTCTGTTCTGGAGGTTCTTTGTTGTAATCTTCCTGTCTGGAAAAATCATTTCTTGAAACCTGTTCTTGTTCCTCCCTCCTCATATTCTGGGCTCCCTGTCCCATCCTATTATTCCTATTCCCCCATGATGTCTGTTCTGCGTCCTCTTTGGGATTTCAAACTACTTCTACTATAACTACCATCACTGTCTGATGCACTTTCATCAAATATTGACCTATATGCAAAATTCTGCTGAAATGTTTTTTTTTTTTTTGAATGAGTGTATATTTTACTTTCCTTATAATCATTGGCATCCCTATAATTTTTTTTATTTTCTGTTGTTTCAATTTTTCTTCATAGCTATCCAACTTCTTTTTAATCTGTTCCAATGCTATATTGAAATCTTCCAACTGCATCTTAAGTTTAAGAGCTTCTTTTTCCTGATTTAACTGTTCAGCTATTTTTCCTCTTTCTTCTATTATAGCCTCTATCAGGGCATGCATAAAGTCCACAGAGCACCTAGTTCTAATCCCATCCCATTTGTTGTCTAATTTGGCAGATTGTATTCCAGTGTTGTTCTACATAAATTCTCAAACCTCGTGGTATCAAGTTATGTCCCAAATATTGGCCCAATGTGATTGCATGCCAATCTAATCTACAATCTCTAAATTGTTGATTTTCTACTTTATGCATCAACTGCTTTGTATTATCAAATGCTGTAGAAGTTAAATCCCTATCACCCCTGATTTGTCCCAATAATCTATCTTTTTCAGCTTCTGTAAATGTTGCAAAATGATATTTAGTTTTTATACTGGCCCCTATTTCACTAAATGCATCCATCGACGTGGAACCTTTGTAAACGAGCAGCTCCTGCTCAAAGGTATTTGTAATCCTAGATTTCAATAAAATAAAAATAAAATAAAAATTTTATAAAAATTCCCAAACTTTTTATCTACTGAAATATACTAGAAGATCATGACCATATACCAACCTCTAAAAAAAATTTCACATTTATTTCTCAATAATTATCACCAGAAAAAAAAAACCTTTATTCCTCTCTATATTACATAGACTGTTATAACATAAATTTTGTCTTTCAAAAACACTCTTAATTATACAACCTCCGTGGCTATGATATAACACATCATTTATACCAAAACATCATAATATTACAACATGATCCAGAAAATGATCCTGGAAAACCACTGGAAATGTAAATATAATTATTCAGAACTTGAAGTCTTTAGTTCTGCTGCCTCTTCAGATGTATTCTTTAATCTAATTTCTGTGAACCCCACACATATCTGGGGGAGGAGGCGAAGGGTGCAAGCCAGAAGATTTCACACGCAGACAGATCTTCCTTTATTTAGGCCCATTTCCTCTACATATTTTGTTGTAAAATTGTATGAGACTATTAAGTATATAATAGAGTAATACATTGTGAATATGTGAAGGGTATTGCATAATATCTATGTATGGATTAGTCTCATTTATGTTTTATCTGTTTTCATTTTAGAAACAACACTGATTTAGGTAATTTAAAGTCAATAATACTGATTTGCATTTATGGATAGAAGTGAGTGACCTAATAATACATTGGAATTTATTTGTATACAAGATAAGTGATGTAGATAGATAATTTATACATATTTATGTCTTTTTGAAGGTATTATTAAAAGGCACCTCCTGAGGAAGACAATGATTTATTGGTGAAACATAGAGGAAATGGGCCGTTATTTATAATAAAGGAATCAGATATTTATAATCAAGAAGATCTGTCTACGTGTGAATTCTTCTGGCTTGTGCCCTTCTCCCCCCTCCCCCAGATATGTGTAGGGTTCATAGAAATGAAATATGTTTTCGCGGTTCCGGCACAGAATAGCATGGTCGCTGTGGGAACTCCATGTTCAAGAGACACTACAAAAATCACAGTGACACTGTTCATTAGCAGGGGTCCTAAAATGCCTGTGTTGAAAATTTGGTGAAAAAAGTCCACAAAAAGACTGTGTTATGAGCGTGTGTTACGCAGTTTGCGTGCACACTTGTAACTTCGCACATTTGCAATATTTTCACTCCAGATTGTCAACACTGTCATTTGTCTGCACCTCCTTATGAGCAGTACAACTGTCATCTTTCACATCCTGGCTGAAATGTGTTTTTGCACTTCTGGTACAGAACAGCGCACTCGCTGTGAGAAATCCGTGTTCCGGACACATTAGGAAAATCACACTGATGCTGTTCATGAGCACAGGTCGTAAAATGCCTATGTTGAAAATCTGATGACAAAACTCCATAAAGTGACTGTGTTATGCACATGCATTACGCAGTTTCTTCGTATGCTCGGAAGTGTGAGCATTTTTAATATTCCCACTACAGATTTTCAACATTGCCATCTCTTCATACCTCCCTATGGATGGTACAGCTGTCATTCTTCATATCCTGCCCAGTCTGTGTTTTCGTCCATGTGGAGCAGAATGGCACTGTCACTGTTGGAAGTCAGTTTTTGGACGACATTGACAAAATCACACTGCTACTCTTCATGAGAAGAGGCCCCAAAGGCTTTCCAGAGGTGGGGTCACAAAAAGGCCATGTTGAAAATGTGTACTGTAAATACCAACAAACGCCTGAGGCATTAGGGTTTCTAACCATAATGTCCTACCCTGTACATACAGACAGGCATCGGGGTGTGCCTTTGGATTGCTGACTGTACTGGTCACACCATCCCACCCCAACCCCCCAGCCATTGACAGGCATCAAGGTGTACCTTGGACTCTTCAGCCCAAGACTTCACCCCACTCTCCTATGCTGCACCCATTTCACCGTATATCCTTATGGAATGGGGTGACTGTAAAGCCAAACACCCTAACACGTTTCGATGTCTGCAGAATGGGGTGAGGTGACATGGCTCGACTGTCATGGGTGACGATCCAAACACTTACCCCAAAACCAGTCCATCTCTACAGGATGGAGGTGGGGTTCACGTGAAGTTCAATACTTCACTGCCATTCCTATTCTGCCTCTGTCTAACTCCTGCATTTCCAATGCTAATACCAGCAAGCAAACATTCAGCATTGACAAATGCTTGTTGTTTGGAGGTAACATTTAAAAAGTTCAATGATTATTTATTTATTTTTTTATTTATTTAGCTTTTATTAATGGGATAGGTAAACTAGGCAGAAACTGCCTTTTTTCAGGTACGACCCAGGAGATAACATCCCAGATGGGCAATACATAATGCATACATTTCAATATGACAAAACTCAGTGTACAACATTATACAGGAATGCAGGTAGAAATGTAACATAAGCATATGCAGCAGGAACAGACCTCATGAGGGAGGCATTTACATAGGGGTTAACAAAATGAAAGGGCTAAACTCAGTAACAAGTCACTAGTTTCTCAAAGGGAAAGGGTTTATCATAGAATCCCAAGTTATGAAAGCATCAATGACATGAAAAATTCCTGCTGCAATTTGGTAATCCAGGTTAATAGCGTTTCTAAATACCTTAAAGGGGAGTACCACAACTTTGAGACAGCAACCTCCTGCATGTTGGGAGAGCAGCAGGACACATTTCCGCACTGTAAATTCTGAAAGGAAAGGCTGAGATGGACTGTTTGTGGCAGAAAAACACTTTATGATATCTGCATTTAGGGCTCATAACTGGATAAAACCTCACTCCCTTTCATTACTCCTGAACATGAAAAACTAGGGCCATAATGATTTTTTGAAGAACATACACATCAGAACTGTTTTCAAACACTGTGAGAGCTGGGGGCAAATAACTTATCCCTGAAGTCTTTGGGGGGGTTGCCTCCCAGTATCCCTGCTCCACAATAAAGACCCGGTGCTGCTCAGTGAATCTACAATATTTTGTGGCTCCCCACTGCCAGATCCCCTTCTCCCCCTTAACTACCATGGCATTTACAAAGAAAACTACACCGCTTGGTAGTTCTCGGGAACCAGGGTGTCCTGCTTTTACCACACATAAATCTTACAAAGAAGTTAAGTTCAGACTGCTTTGGCAGTTTGCTAGCTTCAGGAGCCTAACTTTGTGCACCTCAAGCTATTACAATCCTAGGAAGCTACAGATCTTCCCCAGACTACAAACCCATACTCTTGGTTCTGATGCACTCCAGAACATGCATAGCTTTTATGTGCTAGGACCAGTTCTCTTGTGCACCAGATCACCATTATCTGGCAGATTTTGATCTAGGGAAGTCATTGCTGCTTCTGCAGAGGTGAAGGTATTTGGCAGCTTGACTTATGGTCACACTATCAGGAGGAAAGAACAGGGATGCACAAACTGCCATTGCTCCATCTGTAGGTGCCATTTAACATCATTAAATTCCTGTCTTCGAGATTGAAGTTACCTTCTGAAATCTGAGAGGATCCTCACAACGGAATTGTCCATTTTTTTATGCCTTGTTTACAGGATGCCTGTAATATCAGCAGCTGATCCCGATATCTCAGGAACTTTATGAGGAAATGTTGCAGGCTCTCATGTACCTTCAGTCGATGTCCTGGCAAGTGGTGTGCTCTCTGGACCTCCAGCTGGTTCCCTGATCCAGACTGAGTTCTTTGAGTAGCCAGTTTTTCAGGAATTTGAGGGGGTCTTTCTATTAACCCACCTACAGCAAGCCAACCACTCTGACATTATTCCACCCTTTTTGATTTTTGTGATCGTCAGCCATGTCATCTAGAAGCTTAGTTTTCTGCTCTGCACTCTGCAGCTTATGATGGAGCTCAGTGAGGTGTTCTTTTTGATTTGAAACTCTGCCCACCAGGTCATCCAAGTACTTAATGTGGTCATTTGAATCTCCCAGGGCATTGACGGTACACTGCATATATGTAACCTGGGCCACCAAGGTATCAATGCCAACTCTCATGTCCATTTTCTTTTGGTATAGGAGGGCTCACAGTGATTTCAGGGTGAAGGCTACTAACTAAGCATCTGATGCAGGCTACTGGGCTTCTTTCATAACTGGGCCTGGTCATATGTTCTCTTGCCTAGGTGTCTCTGGAGGCCCATCTTGATTGCCGGCTTTATCTGCTGATTTTAATGTAAGTTGTAGCTATTTTTTTTTTAAAGATTATCCATGTTTGTACACCATCAGAAGTGTCCCAGAAATCTATGCAGAGCTGTGCATTTCATAATTGTATGAGGATTGCTTAGATTAGGACAAGATGAGCCCCAGAGCTGAGCTACTGAGTAGCCATCTTGCTCCCCATATAGGCAACACCCTTGAGGGGGGTGCATGTTAGGGTTGAAAACCCCTAATGCTACAGATTCTCCTTTTTGTGGATTTTAAACCACAAAAAATTCATTAAGATAATTATTTTTGCAATGAATGTAATTAACCTAAAATTGTACCTGTTTTCACATTGCAATATTGAGAAGTATATTACATTTTATTTATTTTACTTTTAGAAAGCTCTATTAAGCACCAGCCCATAGACACAGAGGGCTAAGGCAGTCTGCCTTACCTCGTGTCATGCTGGCGACCTGGGTTCAGGAATGACCTTGGGTCATCTGGGAGCCAGCATGGGGGGGCAGGATTGTGCAGCCTAACGGAATCTCTCCTATCCCATGGAGGTTGTCATCCCCTCTGTAGTTTCACTGCCACCGGGTGAAAGTCCGATGGTGGCGCAGGTGGGAAGGAGTGTCACATAGTGAGGGTTTCTCAAAGCATGGTGTGCCCGGCCCCTCGAGACAGGGTTGGGCAAAAAATGGAGGTCAAAACATATAAACTATATATAAAGCAATATTAAGTAATGCTAATTTACAAAGTATAAACAAAATATTTACAAAGTGGACCCGAATAGAAAAATCAAATGGCAAAGAAATAACCAGAAGATTTAGGGCAGAGATGGCATTTATAGCTGTATGTAAGTTTTGCAGAAAATATTAAGGCAATTACAAGGCAGTTGAATATCAGCAGTGATGGAGTAGCTACTCAGAAAATTTGAAAGGAGGCATCAAGGCAATTTAAGACAATCTAAGTTCAGCAAAACCAGTGGACAGATCCAGATCAGTAATAAATGCTCTGAGAAATTACATGTCACATAGTTGTATATTTTTATCGTGAGGAAAATGTGTCTTCTTAATTCAGTGCATTGATATTAGTTGGCGATATCAGTTTTGGTTAAACTCTGGATGTAAACTCATTGCACTGCTATGTTTGTGGTGGTCCCTGCATATAACTCCAGAGCTATGCTTACGGGAGTTTCTAGCTTCTTATGCACCAAAGCACATTAGTATGCATTTGTGCACAGAAGAGGGTGGTGTCATCATGTAAACTGTCTGCAGAATCATAAACAAAGGGCATGGTGATCCCTCACTGACTGGTTGCAATTTATGATTGCCCCTGGATATATATCTATTACGGACAGATGGTAAGGCCAATGTGGAACTGGAACCCAGTCACTAGGAGAGGATGGAGATATTGATGGACTTGCATTGAGAAAGGTTAGAGAGGGGGCTACTTGACTACTATAGAGAGTGGCAAGAGATGGAATCAGTGATGTCTGGAGAAGGCCATAGCATCCTGTAGATACAGATCAGGCTCGGTGACATCTCTCTGTGATGTACGATTGTACACATGTATGTGCATGGCACCATTCCTTATGCAAATACTTGTGTATTGGCAATCAGTGCCATTACTCTTCCCAAACCATGTTTGTGCATAGTAACATCTGGGTAGCTTGATTTACATGTTTGGATTTGTGCTGGAAATCTCTACTCCACTAAAAGTGCAAATCCATACTTCTCTGCATAGCAGTTTTATGGTGTGGTGCCTCTTCACACCCTGTTTCATGACCCATAAAACACCCTGTTTCATGGCCCATAAAACTGTAACTAAGACCTGGGCACTGTATTTCCAAACCCAGCAAACCTTTCCAGATACTTGTCCTGCAAAAATGATCAATTAGTAAAATCTTGAACCCATGCAATCATTTTTCATCTGTG
Organism: Neoceratodus forsteri; assembly: GCA_016271365.2. Lineage (NCBI taxonomy): Eukaryota > Metazoa > Chordata > Ceratodontiformes > Ceratodontidae > Neoceratodus > Neoceratodus forsteri. The sequence goes on along the minus strand of CM028133.1, from coordinate 739,766,224 downwards.
ATCCTGTAATCTCAAACCCATGGCAATATCTTGAGAACTAGAATTTTTAGCATATACCTGTGTATTTATATTAATTCTGTAATTTTAGAAGCAAGATTTTTCTTTTCATTTCTTCTTAGATGAGTGAGTGGACCACCTGGAAATAAAAGGACTGCAGGACCACTGGCAGAAAGTTTCACTGGGTGGAGGTCATTCAAAACTAATCTCATAATTTTCTTTGACTAAGTTACCATGGAGGTAGATCAAAGGAGAAGAGTGGATATGGCCTATCTGGACTTTAGTAAGGTTTTCATCACTGTGCCATGCAGGAGGCTAGTTAAGAAATTAAGCAGCCCGAGGATGAGGGAGAAAGTGTCAAGCTGGGTATCCAAACTGATTAAGGGATAGCAGGCAAAGGATGGTGGTAAATGGAACCTCTCAGGAAATAGGAATGTAACTGGTGGGGTGCCACAGGGTTTGGTGCTGGGACTGGTCCTCTTCAATGTCTTCATAAGCATCGTTGCAGAGGAGCTTGAAGGAAATGTGTGTCTCTTTGTGGACAATATAAAAATCTGCAAAAGGGTTGACACTCAGGAAGGGGTGGAGAGAATGCAAAGGGATCTGAGGAAACCAGAGGAATGGTCTACAGGGTGGCAGTTAGGTTTCATTGCCAAAAAGTGCAAGGTTATGCATTTAGGGCTGTGGAACCTAGGAGTTATGTATAAGATGTGGGAAATGTGTAGCTTACAGTCACAAAGCAAGAAAGAGACCTAGGGGTCATCATATTGGATGACCTCAAGGTTGTTGGGCAATGTGACAAAGCAAAGGAAAAGCTAGCAGGATGCTGGAGTGCATTGGAAGAGAGATTTCTAGCAGGATGAGGGAGGCAGTGCTGTCATCACATTGCTCACCAATGAGGCCCCACCTGCAGTACTCTGTCCTGTTCTGGTGGCTGCCCCTTACACTTGCACAGTGAAGCACTAGTTCAGCAGATACAGCATCTCTGTTGATGGCAGACAGCAACAATGTAAACCTAAATGCAATCCTGCAAAAAGAACAGGCACTATAAAAGAAAGAAGACTGAAAGAGGAAAGAGTTTTCTGAGAAGGATTGCTTAGAGGAGTGAGTTTAATTAAGAGTTTATGCTCAAAAAGAAAAAAAGTTTAAAGAAACATTAAGACAGGGCAGATCTAAGTGAAGTGCTTATTTCTATTTCACAGAAACTGAAAAGTGCGCCTTGAAAATAAACAGAAGAGAATTGAAAAGGTATACATTGAAAAAGGTCTTTTAGAGGGGTAAGTCATACAAAATATGAATTATACAAAATAAATAGAATAAGATAAGTCAAACAAATGCTAATTGATTGCAGCTCTAAGTTTCATGTTTATTCTACTTCACAGAGATTGAAATTTAAATGTGAAGATAAGTACCCTATGAATGGTGAAATACAAGTAACTGATTTAGGAACCCACAAGAGATGATAAATGAAACCAACTGAAATACATTATAAGTAAAAATACATGTGTTTGGCTATAAGGATAAGCATAGAAATAGCACTCAGTGCAGCTTTTTCGATTCTTGAAATATGATTAAATTTTAATAATAGACTTTGAGAAAGAGAAAATAGATTCTCACATAGTGAGTTTATTAAAGCACAAATTCTATCCCATAAAGGAAAACTATTGATATTAATATAAAACAATAGCACTTAATTCAGTACATCTTTTCTGATCCCTTTTTACACCTTTCTCTCCCCCCCTTTCAGCAATTGAAAGGTGCTTAACGTAAGATTGCTAAAGCATGAAAAGAGGGTGTCAGTTTATAAGGCTACACTAAAGTAGCAGGTATGTTCCCCCTGCTCTAAGTAAAGTTTTTGATAATATTATTATTTATATGGAGAATTAGATATATTCTAACTATCTAAATGTATGCTTTCTATTGATTTAACAGCCCAGAATGTTCAGAAGAAGAGACAAGCTGGTCCTGAAATATAAACTAGAAGAAAAAAGTTGAATTTTGAAAATTCAAAAAAAAATGCATATTTAAGAAGAAACAAAGTAGGTAGAGGTCTTCCTTTTTCTTACAAACTGCTCCTTTATAAGGACATTGAAAGGGCAGAGGCAGTGCAGAAGTGGGCAACCAAAACAGAGAGTGGGTTGCTGTTAAGTAGCCATAGAAGGAAAGGCTGCACTCACTCAACATGTGCTCCCTGAAAGAGAAGAGAGTGAGAGGGTATACGATTGAAACATATAAGTACTTCACAGGAGGGAAAAAGATGCGAGTAGAACACCACTCTGATATATTGTGCATGACTGAATCTTGGTTCTCTGCCAGGATCCAGACTCTTGGTATTGCCCTCTCCACACGCTGGACTTTAACTCCCTTCTCCATCATTTAATGCATGCAGACTGATCTCCTATGTACTCTGCCCCTGATGCTGACACAGCACTTCAGTTATTTTCCTATGCCATAACCTGAATCTGGAACATTCACACCCCTTCCCTAAAAAAGGCTAGAGTAAAGCGTTGCCATCTCCCTTGGATAACTCTGAACCTCCTCTCCCTCTGTGGAACCAGAGACAAACTCTGGGCACAATTTAAGGCCTCCCTCCAACCCTCGCATCTTCAACTCTACAGGTCCCATAGAAATGCCTACACCCAGGCCGTCAGAAAAGCCAAATCTAACTTTTTGAAGTCCTAGCTTCAGGTAACTTCCAGTTCTCCTTCTAACTTTTGGAAAGTTCTCTGCTCCCTCATAGGCCCTTCCACTGCTCAAGCCCCCCAAATCCTACAAATTGAAGGTGCAACAGTCTCTGACTGATGTTTCAATCACCAAGACCTTCAACAAATTCTTTATCACCTGTGCCCTCCCTGAACATCTGATTCCCTCTCCCACTGGTTCCCCTCCCACCATTGCTGGGCATGGTTTCTCCTTTCCCCTTATTTCCTCCAAAGAGGTTTACAAGGCACCAGTGTCACTTAACCCTACAAAAACTAGCCAAGATGGTCTCCTCCCCAACATTCTTTGAATATCTGCTCCAGCAATTGCAGCCCCCCCTTCATCTCCTTAACCTCTCCCTCTCTACCAGTTCCATCCCCCAGGCTTGGAAATTGGCCAGATACTCCACATCCACAAGGCTAGGGATCCCACCTTGCCTGGCAACTATAGGTCCATATCTCTCCTAGCTGCTCTCACCAATCTCCAGGAGTCTCTTATCTACTTGAGGCTCATGAAACATGTCTCTGTTACTGACAGTCCTTCTCCCTACAAATCTGGTTTCAGGACAGAGCACATCACTGTCTCCTCCCTGCTCCGTGTCACCAACGCAATCCAGTCTGCCATGGACAGAGGCCTTGTCACTGCAGTCAGTTTCATGGACCTGGTAAAGGCCTTTGACTCTGTCTCTCATTACCTTCTTAGCCATAAACTTCATTCCCTCAGGGCTGGCTACAGCAGCCACTAATTGCTTCTGACCGTACCTTCAACATAGACAGCAATCTGTTCTAGTAGGAAATGCCCTCCCTCCCCTCTCTCTGTCTCAGCGGTGTCCCCCAAAGTTACATACTGGTCCCCATTCTATTCTCAATATTCATAAATGACTCCCCCCTCAGTCTATTCCCCCTCCAAAATCCATATGCATGTGGATGACACTGTGATATACTTCTCTGGTCCCTCTGCTACAAATGTTACTGCTCCCCTTCAATGTGACTTCTATAAAGTGCATAAATGATTACACGAAACCAACTGAAACTGAACTCCAAAAAAACAGTATAAATGTTCTTTGCATCGAGGCAAAGATGGTCCAATTCCCAATACCCCTCAACTTTTACAACCTTTAATGGCTCACCTCCAGAGTCAGTCAATTATTTCAAATATCTAGGGTCTGACTGGATAGGAGCCTTGACTTCTCAGACCATATAGACTCCATTTGCTCCAAACTTTGTCCAAAACTCAGAGCCCTCTACTGACACAAAGATTGCCTCCCAATGTCAACTCACCAAGACTTAGTCACCAGAACCATTTTCCTGGTAATAGACTATGCCAACATTTTCTACGGCTCAGGTAGTGCCCACTTCACTAGCTAGATTCAATATTTATTTTGCTGTTTTGCCACCTCCTCCCCCCTCCCTTACTCATCACTGTACCCACTACTCATCTATTTCCTTTATGCCTGTACACACAAGGTAACAGATACATAGCCTCACCTTCATCAGCAAATTCTGATTCAGGACTGTCCCCTTCTACCTCTACTCCTGTCTGTCTCCTGTTAGCTCCTCCGCATACTCCCTTCATTCTAGGAACACTTGAATGTTCTCCCTTCTACATCCTTACACATGCTCAGGCCATACAGCTTTCTCTTACTGCTTCCCTCATCTCTGGAATCAACTTCCTTGGGATCCCCCACTCCCCTACCTTATATGCCCTCAAATCCCTGCTATAAGCTATTCCTACCACTACATGCACTTGCCCTTCCTCCTCTCCATCCCCCCAACTTAGTGCTGATAATCCTTACCAGCTTTGCTTTGTGTATTACAGAACTATTGTATTTAAAATGTAAACATTGTTTTGCTCTGTAAAATTGTAAATATCGTTTTCTGCTCCGTATATCTGTGATGCTAATGTACATACTGTTAAGTATTTATCCAGTCTAAAATCTTGTACATAACTGCACTATCTGTTCTGCACCAATGTGTTTATTACCATAGTATTGTGTCTGTATTTCCCTGGGTCGCACCTGGAAGCAAGCCTGGGCTCAGTGTGCCTTTCCCGGTTATCAACTTTTAAATAAATAAGTAGAAGGTCTATTTGAGAGATGGGAAGGCACTAGAACAAGGGGGCATGTGATAAAGCTGGTGGGGGGGAGTATAGGAGAGATGTATGGAAATACTTCTTCAAGAAAGGATAATGGATGACTGGAACAGCCAGCCAAAGATGGTATTTGGGGCAAAGACTGTGGAGGGCTTCAAGCATGCATGGGATAGGCACAAGGGCAGAGGCATTGTGGGGGAAGTAACATTTATGACCAACTAGGTTCAGTGGTGATGTAATAGGCAGGGACAAGGGGCAGGTTGGATGGGCCTAAAATACATTTTCTGCCAATAAAATCTTTGTTTCTATATTTCTGTTATATTTACCATAAAGACACTTGACCATACAGTCATTTACAGTGTTCACAAGGTAAACAGATTATGATCACTGCTTAGCTCTGGGAAGTTTAACATTCCACCTGAAATCTTGAAATTTATATTTCAAGTCAGAAATATCTTATAAACTGCTACTTACAGAAGGCACTGAACATTTTGGATGGACCTGATGGTGTTATGTTTGTGTAACTGGAAACTGCATTCTAGCAGTGAGAAAACCAACATTTGACATGGATCTGAACATTTTTCAGCCACTTCCTCGGATGTACTGGTATTTTAGAGAATCAAAGTTTTTTTGTTTTTTTTTTACCTGTGAATGATTTTTGTCCTTGTGAAAGCTGTTGGGTTGACAGTGCTGAAAATGAAGACTTCTATTTAATTTAATTAGACTGGGTGGCTGTTACAGAAACATGATTACTGGGAACCACTCCTTAGATGTCATCATCCCAGGGTATGCATTATTCTGAAAAGATCACGAGAGAAAGAAAGGAGCGAGGTGGCATTGTATGTCAGAGATGACATATGCACAACAGAAATCCAGGGAAAACTCAGTAAAGCAGAAGCCCTTTGGGTTACACTAGGAGCTGGTGAAAAAGACCTATCCAGATAGGAGTCATATACAGACCCCCATCCCAGGAGGCCGATGTAGACAAGGATCTCATGAAACCATCTTGATGATGGTGGACAGGGGGTGAGTTGTTGCTTGTGGGGTTCTTCAATCTGTCAGATGTGGACTGGTCCCCATACACAGCATCCTCAGACAGCAAATAGTTCCTTTTTGCACTGGGGAGCAGGTTTGCACCAACTGGTGAACTCACCCACCAGAGACAAAGTAATATTGGATCTAGTGCTGACAAACAGTACAAGGATTACAAAAGCAGAGGTCGAGGCCAATCTAGGGACCAGTGATCACAGATCAGTCTTGTTTACTGTGAACAATATAGAGGAAAACAGTCACACCAAAATCAAGGTACTAGATTTCAGAAGAGCCAACTTCCCCAAAATGAGAACTATGATAGCATCCATGCTCGAAAGAGAAATCACAGGAGATATAGAAGACTGCTGGAATACTCTGAAGGCTGCTCTGCATACAGTAACAACTGTATGCATTAAGCAGATAAGCAAGTCCAAAGGAAGGAAAAGACCTCTCTGGTTCTCTCATGAAGTCGCATCCAAAATCAAAGAGAAAAAAAGGCTTTTACACAATTCAAGCAAACAAAACATGAAGCAGACATGGAAGAATACAAGAACAAATTAAAGGAGGCAGGGAAAGATGTTAGAAGGGCAAAAGCACAGATGGAAGAGAAAATAGCACAGGGTGTCAAGGAGGTAGACAAAACCTTCTATAGATACATAAGAGAAAAAAGAAAAACTAAGGGAGGAATTGTCAGACTATCAACCAAGGAAGGTAAGATGGCAGAGAGTGACGAGGACAAGGCAGAAGTGCTAAATGAGTTCTTTTGCACTGTCTTCACCATAGAAGACAGTGGCAAAGGTCCCACACTGAGCAGGACAAAGGAAGATACCCAGGTAGCAGATAGTAGCCTCTTCACAAAGGAGAGGGTCCTAAAAGAGCTTAATAAACTGAAAGTGGAAAAAGCCAAGGGACCAGATGTCATACAGTGCCTTCAGAAAGTATTCACCCCCCCTTGGATTTTGTCACATTTTGTAATGTTGCAAATTCAAATTAAAATACATTTATATGGGATTTTTTTGTCACGTATCTACACAAATTACTCTATAATGTCAAACTGGAATGAAACTTCTGGCATTTTTTTTACATGTAATTTAAAATAAAAACCTGAAATGTCTTGATTTGATAAGTATTCACCCCCTTTGCTATGACACTCCAAATTGAGCTCAGGTGCATCCAATTTCCTTGTGAGATCACTCTAAAACTTGAATGGAGTCCACCTGTGGTCAGTTCAAATGGTTGACACGAAGTCAGAGGAAATACACCTGTCCATATAAGGTCCCACTGTTGACAGTGCATGTCAGAGCAGAAACTCTACCATGAAGACCAAGGAGCTGTCTGTAGAACTCCATGATAGAATTGTGAGGAGGCATAGATCTGGGGTGGGGTATAAAAACATTTATAGGGTGTTGAAAGTTCCCAGGAGCACAGTCAAGTCCATCATTAGGAAATGGAAAGATTACGGAACCACCCAGACTCTTCCTAGAGCAGGCCATCCTCCCAAACTGAGCAACTGGGCAAGAAGAACCTTGGTCGGGGAAGTGACCAAGAACCCAATGACCACCCTGACAGAACTACAAAGTTCCATGGCTGAGATGGGAGAACCTGTCCAGAGGACAACAATCTCTGCAGCACTTCACAGGTGTAGCCTCTATGGGAGAGTGGCTAGATGGAAGCCACTCTTGAGAAAAGGCCGCATAATAGCATGCCTGGAGTTTGCAAGAAGGCACGTGGCAGACTCTGAGACCATGTGGTAAAAGATTCTCTGGTCTGATGAAACAAAAATTGAACTCTTTGGGCCTGAATGCAAAGCGCTACACTTGGCACAAACCGAACACAGCACATCACCCGTGTAACACCATCCCTACCATGAAGCATGGTGGTGGCAGCATCATGTTATGGGGATGCTTTTCAGCGGCAGGGACAGGGCACTTGTCAGGATAGAGGGAACAATGAATGGAGCCAAATACAGGCACATCCTTGAGGAGAACCTGCATCAGTCTGCAATAGACCTTGGACTGGGGTGAAGATTTACGCTCCAGCTAGACACAACGACCCCAAGCATACAGCCAAAGCAACACTGGAGTGGCTTCAGAACAAGAAGGTGAATGTCCTTGAGTGGCCCAGCCAAAGCCCAGACTTGAATCCCATTGAGAATCTGTGGAAAGACTTAAAGAGTGCAGTTCACCGACGATCCCCATCCAACTTGACAGAGCTTGAGCAAATCTGCAAGGAAGAAAGGGCAAAAATCCCCAAATCCAGATGTGCAAAGCTGATACAGACATACCCAAGAAGACTCAAAGCTGTAATTGCTGCCAAAGGCGCTTCTACAAAGTATTGACTCAGGGGGGTGAATACTTAAGTAAACAAGCTATTTCAGTTTTTAATGTTTCATCAATTTTTGTTACACAATAAAAATATTTTTGCCCCTTTAAATTGTTGAGTATGCTGTGTGAATCAAGGGGGAAAAAATCATTTCAATGTATTAAAAATTCTGGTAGTAACACAACATAATGTGACAAAATCCAAGGGGGGTGAATACTTTTTGAAGGCACTGTACATCCTAGGATATTGAAGGAACTCCGAGAGGAACTGGCTGCACCATTGGCTGAGCTCTTCAACAAGTCACTAGACAGTGGGAAAACACATCAGAATTGAAAACAGGCAACCATTGTGCCCTTACACAAGGTTGGAAACAAGGAAAAGGCAGGAAAATACCACCCTAACAGTTTGACTTCAGTTATAGGGAAAATGATGGAGTCACTACTAAAAGAGAGGATAGTGGTGTACCTAACAGATACTGGAAAAATGGACCCAAAGCAACATGGCTTCATAGCAAGATGCTCTTGTCAAACCAATTTGATTGACTTCTTCAACTGGGTCACCAGAACTTTGGATCAGGGAGGGGTGGTGGACATTGTTTACCTAGTTTTCAGCAAGGTCTTTGACACCGTCCCTCACAGAAGACTAACCAACAAGTTGGAACATACGGGAGTTGGCTAGAAGATGATCTGATGGATCAGTAACTGGCTGAATGATAGGACCCAGAGAGTGCTAGTCAATGGATCATTGTCAAGGGAGGGTAGGGTGACCAGTGGCGTCCTGCAGGGATTGGTACTGGGACCAATTCTATATAACATATTTATAACAGACATAGCAAATGGACTAACATGGAAGGTTCGCCTGTTCACAGATGATACAAAACTCTGCAACAGAGTGGAAACAAGGGAAGGGGCAGACAACATGGAAGCTGACCTTAGAAGGTTAGAGGATTGGTCCAGGGACTGGCAGTTACAATTTAACACCAAAACATGTAAGGTAATGCACTTGGGAAAGAGGAACCCTGGTAAAAAGTATACTCTGAGAGGATATCAACTTGAGGAGACACAGACGGGGTGCAATCTTGGCATAATCATCACTGACTGGGGGCACAATTTGAAGATGGGGGCAGTTCAGGGGCAATGAGAGGAAGTATTTTTTCACATAGAGGGTGGTGGACACATGGAACAGCCTTCCTGAGGATGTTGTGGGGTCAAAACTGTGGGAGAATTCAAGAATTCATGGGACAGACATAAAGCAATTTTTGTGGGGGGTAGGAAGAAATAGGCTGTTGGTTGACTAGGATCTGCATCTTATCCTGTAGGTAGGGGAAATGGGCTGACTAGGTGGGGCAAGCGGTCATTATCTGCCATCAAAGTCTATGTTTCTATGTTTTTATGACAAATTAAAGGTAGGAAAACAATGTGAGAAAGCAGCAGAAAAAGCGGGTGGCATCCTCGGATGTATAAGTAGCGGTATTTCTAGTAGAAAGAGGGAGATTATCATGCCCCTCTACAGGTCCTTGGTGAGGCCACATGTGAAGCACTGCATTCAGTTCTGAAGACCTCACCTCAAGAAGGACATTGACCTTTGGAAAATGGTGTAGAGAAGGGCTACTAAGATGGTGCATGGACTACATCACAGGATTTGTGAAACAAGACTCGGGGAGCTGAACCTATACTTCTTTGAGCAGAGAAGAAACAGAGGGAACATGATTGAAACATTTAAGTATGTGAGTGGATTTAATGCAGCTCAGACAGGCAATTTATTTCAACAGAACACGGCAGCATGCATGACTTGAGAGGGCATGATATGAGACTGGTAGGAGGAAGGGTCAAAAGCAACCTCAGTACTTCTTTACAGAGAGAGAGAGAGAGAGTGATAAACCCATGGAAGAGCCTGCCCCAGAAGGTTGTAGTGTAAACCCCAGTCAGTGCTAAACTGAGAGGGCTACTACCACTGCCTGTGTGGCTAGAGACAGGTTTATGGGTCTAGGTCCTATGATGTGGTGCCTCCATTTTTATAACCTGAAATTTGGGAAGAAATGCATCTCTCGGCACATTGACTAGGTTTGGCTACTCTGGCCAGGGGCACCCAAGTAATCCAGAAACTAGAAGCAATAACAGAATGTCCAATACCTGGAGATGGGATTCTAAAGTGTGGCTTTATTCAAACACTCTGAACAAAAATCATAGACAGACCCCCATGGGGCTACACTCCTGGTAATGCAGATTAGGTGAATACACAGACGCATATTCAATCTTGGATCCTAAGTTTCCATATGACATGGACTCTTCAACTAGTTGCACACTACCACCCTCTGCTCCATCCCAATGTCTGGGCACCCTCTTCAGGCACTGGACTGGCTGGTACCTGAAAGAAGGGTATCTGGTGTTTCAAAGCAAATCCGTAGAGGTGAGCCCTGTTATGCCAGGTGGGGGGTCTCCCACCTCTTGTTCCATAGACCCATACCTGGCCATTCCTTTGTTTAAACGCACTTCACTGGCTACTGTAGTGCAGACTGTACATGGCTTTGTAATGCAGTAACTGTCTTTCCCTGAAGACCACCCACATACAACAGTCATTACTGTCTCATTGTCCTATAAGCCCTGGACTTGGCATCCTGACTGACCCACAGTCCCAGAGACTTATTTACTTACTGTTTTGGTGAATGACACTGGCCTTTTATCAAAGTTTCATCACCCTCCACATTGCAGGTGTCCAAAACTCTGTAGGAATCTCTATTACTCAAAACTGTAGTGCCCCAGTACTCTCCATCAGGCAGCTTCTTCCTTTTTCCCAGGCCAGCGGATTTCCCCTGCGAGTTGGTACTTTGTACTTCTCTTATGGTGGAAGCACACACCCTAAGGTAGCTCTTTGTCAGAGCTGAGGGCAGGAGGGCCTGCCCCTGCAGGGCATCCCTCCCTCCACTGTACTACAGGATCTACATCCTTCTCTGTCTTGAGCCTACTTCAGACTAACTCAAAAACCCCAACGTTCTATCCTAACTCCCTGCTGCAACATTCCTTTGTGGCTTATGCAGCTGCGACAGTTCTAATTGATATCATAGCCCCAGCTCAGCAGAGACTGAAAACAGAGCAAGACAAAGTGAAATCCATTTAACTGGGAGTTCCGCTAGCTGCCTGTCTCTGCCTGCCACTAGATCTAACTAGGGTTCTAGTAACCCCCAGTAACAGGGGGGTTACCATAGCATCAAAGACAATCAGAGAGTTCAAACTAGCATGGGACAGACATAAAGGACAAGTTAGGATGAAGGCTGCATGGGGGAGGATAGTTTCTAGGGTAGACTAGATGGATCGCATGGTCCCCACCTGCCAACACTTTTCTTATGTTCTTATGTTCTGTTTATCCACATGACAGATAGAGCATGGGTTATCACAGTGCCATCTTCCCCACATTGTTTTACCCATGAGCTTCAGCACTGTCATGGAGGATCACCATGTCAGTGAGAGAGTAGTTCATTCTCCAGGCCTACTCAGTCCTTGGCCTCTCGTGAGACTGCCAACAAGGGTGCCAATAAGAATCATTTTTGTTGGTGGCTTTGTGATGCAGACACCTGCCCACTGAAAACTGAACTGAAGCCACCACAGCTTATTTCACATAGGTCACAGAACAGTCTGCAGGTGATAATGGCTTCCGGCCAGTACTGATCTAGGCTGGATTGGAACAAGTGTCCTAGAGGCGAAAGGCTCCTAAACCCATTATCAATCCACTGAACCATCTAGTCCCCCTGAGAATCCAAGCTTTGATTTAGAAATGTGTAGTTAATCCTCTCTATTCTAAGGATATTCTCCCCATTGTAAATCAATATCGGTGTCAGTCACAGTAAGGGTCAGAGAAGTGGGTCATTGGCAACTTTCTTTCAGCTTCATGTAAGGGTCCACAAATTCAGTTCAGCTTTCAGAATTTGGTCAAACTACTTTGGATCCCAAAGCAATAATTGGCATGGGCTAAAGAAAACTAGAAATGGGGGGAAATCTTGGACTTGAGGAGGGCAGATTTTAAAGATATAGGAAACTGACTCAGAGAATGTCTCAGATGGGGAAAGGCAGTGAAACAGTGAAGGCTCAATGGAGAAAGATTAAGGAGGGCATAGCCCAGGCAATGGCATACTATCTGAAAGAAGTGACCAAGGTAAAGAGGAGTAGGAGACTTTTATGGTTGTTTAAGGAGGTGGCTAAGGCAGTGAAGGAGAATAACATAGGATTTAAAGAACACAAAGAGACCCAGAAGTATGAACACAGGAAGCTATACCTAGCAAGACAAAGGGAGTAAGAAAGGAGAGAGAGAAGGCAGCTAAAGCAATAACAGAGGAGAGGATAGCTAAGAAGGTCAGAAAAGGGGACAAGACCTTCTTCAGGTATGTGGGGAAAGAGGAAGACAAGGGAAGGGATACTGAGAATCTGGAGGGCAGGGGGACTGCACAGAGGAAGATCAAGAGAAAGAGGAAATACTAAACAATTATTTCTTCTCAGTCTTCATGATAAAGGGTGGGGGGATGGACCACCAAGCTGTGGTAAGCAACAGGGAGGGGGAGGGCACAAATCCATTTTCAGCGGAGAGGGTCCAGAAGGAATTGGAAGACTTAAAGGAAAATAAAGCGATGGGGCCCAGCAGAATTCATCCAAGGATCAAAAGGAAACAGTACGGTGCTGGCCACCCCTCATTTTAACACCTAAATGGAGATGGGGGAAGTTTCAGAGGACTGGAGAAGGGCTAATGTGGTCCTTCTGCACAATAGCAGAGGGAATATGCTATCAACTACAGGCCAGTCAGTCTTACATCAGTGGTGGGGAGGTTGATTGAGATAGTATTGAATGAGAGGCTCATGGAGCACCTAGAGGCAAAAGAGCTGAAGGACCACCAGCAGTGTGGTTTCACAGGAGTCACTTTTTGTGCTGCTAGAAGCAACAGCTCCTTTGGACATCTCTGTCCTCCTTGCTCTATTTTTTCCATATTCCTGTCCTTGTCTGCAAATTTGTTGCTACTTTGAAGAACTACTGCCTGTACATTACCTTCTGCAGTTTGAATGATGTGGGAGTCTGATTTTTTTCAGACTGGAATGGAGTCTGAAATGAAGCTAGCCCTTCTGCACCATACACCACCTGCAATGATGGAGAAGGAGAAGACTCGTAAGCTTTCAAAGGCCCAATCTGCTCCTGCTGCTAAATCTAGTTCCCCTTCTGCTGCTCTAACTGAGGAACAGTTTTGTCAGCGTTTGTGCTGCTTAAGGACATGGGAAATACAAACACATACAGGGGTAATAAATACAATGGCACAGAACAGATATACAGAATAATGCATGGAGAAGTGTGGTTTATCGGGATTTTATGCACCCCTGAGGTGTGTGATGCCCATAAACCATGAGGGCGAAGCTAAAGGGGTTTATTTGGGCATCACACATCAAGGAGGTGCATAAAATTGCAGAGAACCACACTTCTCCATGTTTTACTTTTTATATTTAGTGGTTTTTGGTATTTTTTGGTTTAAATGACATTTTTGCCACTTTGCAAGTGCAACTGTTACCACCGATGAAAAGCTTGTCTCGCGCTGAGTGACCGATTGTGTAGCACTTGTGAACATCCATGGTGATGCTGTGGTACTCTTCTGCCCATGGTTTATGGAGCTCCAAAACCCACATATGTGGTTTATGGAACTCCTTAAACCACATATGTGGTTTATGAAGCTGTTGAGCTCTCACTGGCAGTGGTTTATAAGCACAAACCAGTAAATATAGTACTGTTATGAAAATGATTGTAACATTAACAAGTCAGCTAAAAGCTCTGTGCACGGCCACCAAGTCCTTAACCTAGGGAGTTGATGATACTGAAGCCTGTATCTGCTCTATGGAAAAATGGTATGACAAATTGGACTTGGAGATTGTGACCATGTGCCATGTGCCAAAAACTGACTAGTTTAGAAGCTAAGCTGGAAGATCTTGAGGGTCATAGTAGGTGCAGCAACCTAGTCATCCTGGGGCTGCTCAAGAGAGTGGAGGGTCCCTATGCAATCCTTTTTGCACCAAAAGATATTAGCTGGCACCTCCTCTGGAACCTCCCCTCATAGCCAAACTTATGTCATCAAATGTGCCCATCGTGCTTCCTGGACTATGCCCCAATTGAATGAGCCTGCATGACCCTTTATATTCAAACTTTTAAATTTTCTTGATTGCCAGCATCTCCTAAGCAAAATTAAAGAGCTCCAGAAGGTCAGTTGCGAGGACTCACAGATGTTTGTTGATGCAGACCATTTGTGCAGGACTTTCCCATTGTGGTGCAGCAGTGGAGAGCTGGGCATAATCCTGTGGTTTCTAAGCTCATTACCACTGGCATTAAATTTCAAGTTCTGTACCCTACCCAACTGCAAGTTAATATAGGAGGCGTACAGCATAACTTTGCAATGGCAGAGCAAGCGCACCGGGAACTGACTACCCTCCTTCCATATCTGTTCAAAATTCAAAACACAGTGATGTTTGACACAGTCTGACTGAGCTGGCTTCATTGCCTAAGAATATTTTTGGCTTCACTGGACATTGCTTGTTCTCCTGGGAGAACTGGCTTCATTGATGGTCACCTACTCTGGCTGCTTCAATGATCTCCTGGTTTCTTAAGCAATATACCACAAGAAAGAGTGGGTGATGCCAGGATTTACCCACGTCTAGTGTGTTGTTCAGTCATGAGGCACAGCTGACTTACCAACAACACACCAGAAGTGGGAAAATTCTGGCATCACCCACACTCTCGAGTGGAATATTGTGATTACACAATGTCCCACTCAATTGCTGTGAATAAAAATAAAGAGAAACTTTTCATTTTTTTATTTTAAATCATTGCTTAATTTATTACTGTGGTAGAAAATTAGTCCTTCTGAGTTGCAGGCTGTAGGAACTGCAGAGAGACACACAGTAAAGTGCTACAATGGGACCAAGGAGACCAGGTCATGTTCACAGCTTTCAGAATGGGTCTGAGCAGTTTTAGGAAACTGAGAACAGTTTCTTTATTCAGTTAGAGAAATGGTTTGTTTTCTGCAGAAAACTTGTTGTGGAAACCGACAGACACAAATGTAAGGGCTGGTGACTGAGCATGTGAGTGTGACGTCGTTATTCAGCATGTCCTTCCTGGTGAATCCATTGCCTAGTAGTGGAAAAAAACAGTTGTCATGAATGTTTTTAAGTGGGACTTCTCAATTCATCGATTGGTTGGGGAACTGTCATGTAGTGAAGTGGAACCAGATGGGGGAAAAAAGATTCCATGAGAGATGGGTGGAAGTGGATATAGGGTAAGATTTGTGATGTTTTGTTTAGGCTCAGCGTCTCCTATGTGACTTTCTGGAGTTTTTCTGTGGACTTGGGGCTGTGCTGGTCTACAATTAAGTGGATCAAGCAGTTCAATTTAGGTTTTGAATTTCCTGGTTAGTGGGTGGGTGAATATGGTGGATGCTAGTTTCCACGGTTAGCGTTAGCGGGCAATAGGGGACCAATGTAGGTGTGAGGAATTTTTGATGTTGGCGGTGTCGGAGTGATACTTGGTGGGCAATAAATTAAGTTGACTGGTATTGGCACTTCTTCCAGTGGGGTCATACCATGATTTACATGTTGTAAATTGTGATAGCCAGCCAATCAGGAGCCAGTAATTTTGATGTTGTTCTGTAATTCTCTTTAGCCAATGCCTCTCTACTCTGGTCTGGTCCAAATGGGCTACGCTGAGAAGACTTCATCAGTTGGACTTGCATCACTTTTCTGCCTGGCCAAAGGTAGTGTTCTATGTTATGTTTTCCCTTTTGCTGATCTACCATGGTGTTCCTGACTAGTGGAGCTCCTTATATTGTGGGGCCCGACTATTTGTTCAACCTAGCAGGACCTTATTAATTAATACGACCACCTTCTTGGTGCCCAGTTAACACTGTCGATTGGATTTACTCCTATGTTGGCCATTGATTTCTTGAGGAGTTTTACTTGTCTAATGATTCCCTTGGCTACTGGACAATGATGGTGTTGATTTCATACTCCAATTGCAGCCAATCGCCTGTTAGTCGTTGCTGTCTTTTGATTTGTGTGCCTCACATACAGGGTATTTGTGCTCTGATGATGCCTGACAGCTCTTTTGGTCATCTTGGCTGCCGATTATTAAAGATACTTTTTATTTTAAAGGTCTGTCCCAGGGCATCCTGAATGCATTTGAGTTTTGGACAGTGTATAAGGGGGAAATAATCCTTGTTTTTCTCTCCCAGCATCTTTTTGTTTTGTTACTGGCTTGGGATTCCTTACAACCTGTCTATTGGAGTTTTTCTCGCCTACCAGTATTAGTGCAGCCTTTTTGCGCTAGGACTTCATTACTCTCTCCCAGTTGTGGATTCAGACACTGAGTGCTTTTCTCAGTATCCCGTCAGTGATCTACTACCTGCACTGTCTTGCCAGACTTTACTCAATGAGGATTTTGTTTAATGTGATACTTTCCCCTGTGCTATATAACTTCCCTAAATTTCGGGAATTATCCCATCCATGGTCACCAACCCTTTTTTTTGTATTTGTATGCTTTTTATATTAGTCTGTTTGCTCTTCAATTATATTGTATTACTGCTGACATTCTGGATCCAGTCACAATTTGATGAAGGCAAAAGGTGAATGCCGTATTATGTTAATTTTCGGTATAACATCATATGTGGGGTTTTAATGAACATTGATTGGGTTTTATCTTGGGGGCATAGTTTTGAGCTCCTGTTTGTACTGTTATAATGACTGGGGTGTTGTGGTTTTTTAGGGTTATGGGGGTGGGGAGGTCTATAAGGGGGCTATCTATACTAACCACAGACCAAAGAGTATTCGGAGTGCAGTCTGTTGGACTGTGGGTGCATTATTTTTGTTTATGGGTTTTTTCCTTTGGGATGTTTATTTAGGTGGTGGGGGTGGGGATTACTTGGTCAAGGGACATTTCTTTGGGGGTTCCTTATTCCGTTTTTAGTGTTACATTTTGACTCAGCTATTTTGTCATATGAGGGGGGTGGGGGTAGGTGGACACATGCTGTTATTACATTTCTGTTGCATGGCTCAGTCTGGGATGTGGTGGGTTATTCTCTTTTCAATTTTGGGCTTTTTAGGGGTGGGTCATCTACATTTTTGACTATTTCTGTTGATAGTGGGCTTATTTTTGGGGGGTAGAGCACATTTGGATATTGAGCCTTGCTTTATTCATATCTAGAAATATTGGGCAGTATTCACAAAGATTTCTGAAGGTGCAAAACCTTTCCTAAGTCCCCAAAACTGCCATAGCTATGGAAACAAAGGGGAATTTGCACTGAGTGTTATTCACAAAAACCTCTGCAGCTTGCGGAGAAAAACACTATGGGCTGTGGAAAAAAATGCAGCTGCAGAAGTCCCTGAGGAAGAAAAGGTGATAGCCCAGCCCCTTAAAGGCTATTCACAACCATTTGTTTTTCTGCAGTTGCAGAAAAAATGTTACACACATTGGAGTGAGGTGTAACTCTCCCTCAGCAAACTGCAGTAGTGCCCCAACAATTGAAATTAATTATGGTGGAAGTGAGGAAAAAGTAATAGCATTCCAGTGGGTATAGCAGTGGTTGATGTTACAGCAACAACAGCACACATTGCCAGGAGATGGGAACATGGAACAACCACCAGACCCAGTGCAGCTCATGATGGAGCCCCACAGGCAGTAGAGCCTGACCAGCCTTCAGTGAATTCTACCACTGCAGGCAACAGGAACACCCCAGGGAGGGAGGGAGGGAGGACCAGCAGTGACAGTTGGCCACTGTGGTGCCATGGTATTGCTGGTACCTGTGGTGCTGCAGTGGTTCCAGTTGAAGGACTGGTTGCTGGTCTCTTTGTGGGTGCTTTCAGCTTTATTCTATGGCAGCAATGTTAACATCTGCTGCTTTAGCTAATTAGGTTCACTGTTGCTGTGCCTCCTAAGCCATTTCTGTAGCTGCGGATCTGCAGTTGTGGATTTTCAGCACTTGCTCAATTTCCACAGCTGCTGAATTTCTACAGCTGCGGGAATTTTACGGAATTCTGCACCTGTGCAAAATGTCTCTAAGAATATCACACAACTGCATTTTTGCAGTGCTGCAGGCCTTTTTCCCACAGCAGCAGGATTTCTGGCTTTGTTTGTGAATCCTGCCCTCTATGTTTAGGTCTGATCACCGCCTTCATACACATTTTATTAAAATGAAAAGACCCAGTCCCTCCTGAATACCAAACCTGCTAAATCTCATGATTTCTACTCACAGAATAGAAAAAGTACATTATAGCACCCCGAAAAATTTAAGATGTTATAACAAAATGAGGGTGCAATTTGAAAAAGAAACTCTGGAATCTAGCATTGTAATAAATATGCTAAGATAACACTCATGCTCCTCACTTCACATAATAACTATAATTAAAAATGAACAGCAGATGTCTCTGTATCCTTTTAACTTTTAATCTTTCTTTAGATTTAATATTATAATTATACCCTGAAATAAACAAATATATAAAATTATGATCTGATATAATTTATATTAACTGTTTGCCACCAGAATATTTGATAATAAAACTTTTCAGAGGGGTGGGAATAGGTTATAGATTAGGGTAGCTAGAATAGGAGAGTGGGAAGGGGTTATGAAGAATTGTACATACATGCAACATGGAATCTTTCATGAAGATGCCGCCTCCCCCAAAAGTGGGAATGACTTTTGAAAGTTAATTGATGC
This sequence comes from Neoceratodus forsteri, assembly GCA_016271365.2. Lineage (NCBI taxonomy): Eukaryota > Metazoa > Chordata > Ceratodontiformes > Ceratodontidae > Neoceratodus > Neoceratodus forsteri. The sequence continues at coordinate 739,747,360 of CM028133.1, read as the reverse complement.
ATTAATGTTAAATCTGAACAAAAAAAAAAAGAAAAAAAAATGAATTCTATGATTTTCATTTCTGGGCTATTCCTTTCCTTTTCGGAGTATAGTCAGGTTTGGCTCTACAATGCTGGATCAACAACTAAGTTGTCGACCACCATTATAGCGACAGATTTATATCAACTGCAGCTTGTGGTTGACATAAATCTGACTGGAGAACCCAGCTGTTTTTTCAGCGGGGGGGGGTTCGCACCCTGAACCCCCCATCTGAAGGGCTCTGCCTCCTGCACCCCTGATCTTTAGGATTCTAACTTCAAGTCAAAGTTGGATCGGGGAGGGGCTGCAGGTCCAGGAGAGAGAGAGAGAGAGAGAGAGAGAGAGAGAGTGCTGGGGTCTCTGGCAGTCTATTAGAGTGAAAACATCGATGCTGTTGAAATCAACATTTTCACTGTAATAGTGTTAGGATCCTGGGGGCATATCGTCGGGTGTTCAGTGAAGTGAGCTAATATTAATAGCTCTAATATTCAGTCTTCACCAGTCTTGTGCATTTGTCTATATACAGTAGTACTGAGATCTCTTTTGTGAATAGGTGTACATTGTGAGGGCACATGTACACTGTTTAATCTACTGATACCTTTAACAATTCCCTTTCCCAAACCTCACTGATATTCCATTCTTTGGTGTGATATACTTTGTGTTGGACATCAAATTTTCGTGAAAGGCATTTATTGCTAAAAACTATAGTATCTGCACCAAACCGATATTTCTCTCTAACCTTGCTGAACTCTAACCATTAAGCTGTTCACAAGACACTAATCATTTCATGTCTGTGATCTCCCTTCATTCGCAGGTATGTGGGCCAACTATTAACTTCTGAATAAGTGGTAACTATTTTGCTCCAAATTGAGATGTTGTCATGGTGACCAGGTGAATATCAATGTGTTTTAGGTTGTAAAGTGAAAATTGTCCTATTTCAATGATAACAAGTAGGAATTAAACTTTATTTTTGGCCAGATTTCCTTTGATATTTAGTAACACAGGAACTACAAAAGGTATGCTTGCTTAGGGCTACCATGCCAGTGGTGGAAATTTCTGGATGTGCCACCTTCCTCCATGGCACACTTAAGGAAATGTGCACAGAACATATTTTTTACATCTATTTAGCATGGAGGGAACAGTGTGTGTCATGTAGTGTACTCTATGTTGGTACTTATGCTTACTTGCACAGTGCATGACAGGTGCATGATAATGTGCATACTGCAGTTAGTGAAAATTGTGCTTTTTTATATATTGTCAGCACTTGCAGTAGGACCTTATGAAAGTTCTGCTAATTTTTGCCAGGCAGTATAATTTCACAACATACAGACTCTCATAAGAGAGAAAAAATACCAGTGGTAGAAATCTCTGGGAATCCATGGACTTGGCTGTGTCCTCTTTCCTTCTGGGAGCACATAATGAAATGTGGCATCTCACCTGTGTTGTATACTAATTACAGTACTGTGTACAGCGTGTTATCACAGAAGGCTTGCATATACTGAAATATTTTACAGTGTAATACATTTCACAGTGCAATACAATGCACACTACATTTTAACACTGTAACATTTCCATTTGAATGAAAATATCATAAGTAAGCATTTAGCCATGACACAGCATGGTTCTACTGGAGAATTGTTCAATGGCTGGGAGGATGGGGTTGGGGTCAAGTGCCTCCAACCACACAGGCATGGATTAACTCTCCAGTAGAACCATGCTGTGGAGTTGCTTCATGCACTTGTAACATGACAAGCACAGTAGAGGGTGTCATATTTTTGTTAAACACATTATATTACTTTAGAAATAAAACACAGAGGCATATGTGTAATTTCAACTTGTGTATTGTGTATTTGAACTGACAGCACATGTTTGCACATTCTCAAAATGGTAATACTGTGAATTTCCTACGAAAATACATCAACTGCTTATTAGATGTTTATTTGCTTGACATTCGCAAATATTGTATGTTTTCTACTCACTTAGTGCTATAGTCCTTGTGCTCAGTTCTGTTTTTCTATGCATTGCAACAGACACATGGCTCACTGTGTGGGACATGTCTGATGCATATATTATCGTTCCTCCCAAAACACAGCAACAGCTGCATGGAGTACTGAGGGCTAACTTTACAACAGCTTAACAGTTTGACTTGATATATTTAAGTATGCAATTACTTCTAATCTTAATGTGCATCTTAAAACATCAGAACACTGTAGGGAACATGCCTTTCTGCAGGCTTTTTCAACTAGGATGCAACATTGTTGTATTATATTGTACTAAAATATTGTTTGTATTTAAGTGTATTAATGAAACAACTTGACTATTTAGGTCACGGATCGGCTTGAAAAAGGGCCTTGGCTCATAGCACTTACCTGGCAAACAACAGTTAAATAAATAAATTAACTTTCAGATGTATGTGACCTGACTTTAAATTAACATCGGGGCACTGATTACATGCTAGTATTTTACAGTACGTGCACCATATAACATTGGAGTACTTTTTTCAGGCATGTGAGTGAGGAATGTTTACTTTTTACCAGGCAGACCAAGCTGGGTGTTGGCTACTTAACAAACAAAACATTTAGTTACAGTATGCCTCAGCACTACTAACAAAGCAACACAATAGTCTGGCACCACTCTCTCTCTGTAGGTATGTGACAGTGACTTGGGGGGGGGGGGAATGCATTACTATGTAGGGAAGAAAGGTAGGAAATTATTGCTGTAGCTGTACACATTTTTGAGGTACTAGCTTCCTGTTAAGTGAACCAGGACAAGGGAACCACTACTGATGTTCACCCGGTCCCGAAGGTCCGTGGGGCAAGTGGGTGGGAAGCCAAATAGTGGCAGGGAGAGTGCACTCCTGATGTCAACCATGGATTAACTAGCAGCGCGCTCTCGATGGCAACCGTGGATTAACTAGAAGAATGAATCCATGGTCAGGTGATGTGTTACAATGAGTCACTGGTAGAGCTTTGCAAGTGCCATGTTACAAGCACAATTACATAGTATATTAGTTACAGTATCTTGCAAAAGAAATTGTCACAGGAAAACAGAATTCAAACAACTAACAAAGCAGGCTATAGTGTAGTACAATGTGATATTCACAATCTTGTCATGTGTCTGAGCTTGGCAACCATGACAGATTACACTTTCTGCAAGTGTACAATGTATAATATGCAGTATCTTCTTCCAAGTTGTGTACAGGAGTGCTTGGAAACAACTGAGAAGCTGCGTGGGATATACTATTTTGGACGAATTATCTGTAACTAAACTCTCTCTCTCTTGCTTACATCTGAGAGAAGTTTTCCTCAGTTTTAAAGTGGCATTGCTTGGTATTTGTTTTAGTTTTTAATTCAGAAAGGGTTTTTTTAAAACTGCTTATCTTCTGCATATTTGATTTTCCTTTGTGGCTAACTGGACTGATTACTAGAATTCTGTGAGAATCTGCATCAATATATTTTGCAACTTTAGGTGGGTTGTGTGATTCAAAATAGCAAAAGCTGCAGGTTGTAACTGGAAGCCAAACATAGCCTGAGGTGGGGGTAATTGTCTTCACAAGTCAGAGCTCAGCATCATAGCCATTTGTCTAACTAGACCATTTGTCAGCATTATTCAATTACTATAAACTAGTGGTGTGATCCTGTGTGAGGCAGAAGCCCATCTTCTTCCAAGTTGTGTACAGGAGTGCTTGGAAACAACTGAGAAGCTGCGTGGGATATACTATTTTGGATGAATTGTCTGTAACTAAACTCTCTCTCTCGCTTACATCTGAGAGAAGTTTTCCTCACTTTTAAAGTGGCATTGCATGGTATTTGTTTTAGTTTTTAATTCAGAAAGGGGGGTTTTAAAACTGCTTATCTTGTCAGCATCCTCAGAAGGGCTGAAATAACTGCATATTTGATTTTCCTTTGTGGCTAACAAACCACCAGGCTGTTTTGGGGCTGGAGAGGTTTACCTGTGTCTGACTTGGATGTCTGGATTTTCCTCTGTTTGATTAGCAGGGTACTTTATCTGTCAAATTGTTGTGTAGGGTATCTTGCTGACAGGAAGGCATTCGTCGCAGCTGTGGGTGAGAGCTTTTAGTCGATTGTTTTGTGAGGACACAGTTTAGGCCCAACCCTTCCCACCTCACCCCACCCACCCCTGGAAATAGTTCCTTTATACCTGAGGTTCTGACATCATTTCCTCGAGTGCAAGGTGCATTTCACTGTCATATCCTCTCTAGCACACTGCACTGATAATATAAGCATACACGTTGTATAATATATATATATTTCTATATAACAAATCACACACGCACACGCGTGCACACACACACACAAATACAATAAAAAAAAACAACTAGATAAAAATGTGGGGAGTAGTGCAATGTCATGGCTGTGGGGCAGCAGTCTTCCGGGAGTCTTTCTGGAGGCTGAGATGCTGCCCTATTTGCAGACAACTATCTGCCCTGAGGGAGGAAGTTGCCCATCTTCAGGCCGCACTGGACAGTAGTAAGTAAACCTTCCCCCAGGCCACACTGGACAGTAGAAAGGGAACCTCCCCCATCCAGGGAGCACTAGCGCCACCACCACTACCTCAGAGGTTGCAAAGAAGGCACAGCAGTTGGACCACAGTGGGCTCAGGGAGGGTGAGGAGGGTGGAACAGAGGCACACCCAGTCAATTGTTCCACTCCACAATCCATACACCATTCTGGGGGAGCATAGCTCCCCTATGGATGCACCCGCAGAGAAGACTGATGATATCTGTCACAAGGGAGGCCCACAGAAAGGAGGCAGAGGGCACCAAAGGGAAAGGAAGCAGCTCCTGGTGGGGAACTCAGTTATTAGGGGTATAGAACTGGGGGGAGCTGGGAAAAATGAAGTAAGGTGCCTGCCTGGTGCCATGGCTTGGAGGGACAGGAAGCGCATCCTCAGGATCATGAGAACAGCTGCAAGGGATTCTGAGCTGGACGTAATTGTCCACCTAGGGACAAATGACTTGGCTTATCATGAGATTAGAGCAGTGCAGGAGGACATTGCAGAGTTGGGGAGGGACCTAAGATGAGTAGCACACACAGTATCCTTCTCAGAGGTGCTGCCTGTCAAAAGCATGGGGGATGCGAGGGCAATTGGCACCATGCAGTTTAATGGATGGTTGAAAAAATGGTGCAGAGCACAGGGTTTTGGCTTCATTGGGGACTGGGGTTCCACCTGGAGGGACACCAGCCTATACTGGCAGGATGGTCTGCATCTGTCCAGGAAGGAACAAGTCTTTTGAGCAATCGGTTTAAATGCTTCGCTGGCAAGCTTTTAAACTAGTCAAAGGGAGGCACTGACAAGCAGCAGGAAAATCCCAGCCTCTCCTACAAAACAGGGTACTAAATGAGAAAAAGACTGAGGTAGAACGGTCAGTGGGGGATGCTGCAACAGAAGGTAAAGCCATCAAAAAATGGAGAGCAATGAGTACTAATGCCCGTAGTCTGGGTAACAAGCTTCCTGAATTAGTGGCCTTGATGGAGGAGGAACATCTGGATATCGTGGCAGTCACAGAAACATGGTACACACAAAACCATGACTGGGACATAAACATACCAGGATACACTGTCTACAGGAGGGACGGGGGGTAAAAGAGGAGGAGGAGTAGTTCTTTACATAAGGGAAGGAATAAAAGCAACAGAACAAAAGGGTAAACAGGGAGGAGAAGAAGCACTGTGGGTAAATTTGGAGACAGGCAATGGCACCACAATACGCACAGGGGTTGTATACAGACTCCCTTCTAGGGGAGAAATGGACAGGGAAATGATAGAAAGTATACTTAGAATGGCAGAAAAGGGAGATATTGCTGATGGGTGATCTGAATATGCCAGATGTTAACTGGAGTGCAGTTGCAGCTGCCACTTCGAAGAGTGCAGTTATTCTAGATGCCCTACAGGGGCATGCCTTAGACAACTAGTACTGGAGCCCACTCGAGAGGGAGCAATATTAGACTTGATTCTCTCAAATGGAGATGGAGAGAGGATTACAGATGTAGAAGTGGGTAGCCATCTGGGAACTAGCGACCATCGAACAGTATGGTTCAAATAAACACAGCAATAGAGTCAAGCCATACAAAGACAAAAGTACTGGACTTTAGCAGGGCTGACTTTGCTAAATGGGTGAGTGCCTAAGGAATGCACTAGCAAATGGGCAGGAAGGAGGGGTGGAAGAACAATGGGGAATAATAAAAACTGTCATCACAGAGGTAACAAACCTTTGTGTGAAGCAAATAAACAAAACAAGATGATGTAAGAAACCACTATGGTTCTCAAAGGAAGTGGCAGTGAAGGTTCAAGAGAAAAAGAAAGCATTCAGGAAGTACAAGGAATCACAGAAGGAGCAGGACAGAGAACTGTATCAGTTAAAGCAAAAGGAGGCTGGGAAGGCAGTCAGAACAGCAAAGGCCCAAACCAAGGAAAAGATAGCCAACTCAGTTAAGAAGGGATAAACCTTTTATAGGTACATCAGGGAGCAAAAGAAAGACCAAGGGAGGGATAGTGAGGCTTAATAAAGGGAGGGAGGGTGGGCAGAGGAGACTGTGAAAAGGCAGAGATACTAAACAAATATTTTTGCTCAGTATTTACAAAGGAAGAGGGGGAGGTACATGAAACAAACAGTAGTAACATGCTGGATACAGAAGTTGATACCTGCCCATTTATAGAAAAAAGGGTTCTGAAAGAACTCTTAAAACTGAAGGTGGACAAAGCAATGGGGCCTGATGGGATTCATCCCAGAATTCTAAAAGAACTAAGGGTAGAACTAGTGACACCACTGACTACCCTTTTTAACAAATCATGGGAGGATGGGGTGGTACCCGAGGACTGGAGGAGGGCAGATGTGATTCCCCTTCACAAAAGTGGGAACAAGGCAGAAGCAGGAAACTATAGACCTGTTAGTTTAACCTCAGTGATAGGGAAAATGATGGAATCACTTCTAAAGGAAAGAACTGTCGAGTACCTAGAGGCCAGAGGGGCACAGGACCCCTGTGATTAAGCCCCTTGTTCCGGCTCTGGACCTCCCTACTTTGGTACATGCCTTAATCACTTCTAGGCTTGACTACTGTAATGCCCTCTATCTCGGGGTCTCTGGAACTTCTCTTCGCAGACTGCAGCTAGTGCAAAATGCTGCTGCCCGGCTTTTGACTGGACAAAGTAAGTCCTGTCATATCACTCTGGTATTAGCAAATTGCACTGGCTGCCTGTCAGGTGGAGAGTATTGTTCAAGGTGGGTTTTCACCTATAAGACCCTACATGGACAGGGCCCTGGTTACCTTTCTGATCTCCTGGTACCGTCCCACCTCTGTCCGGGATCTCCGCTCCTCTAATGGTGGCCTCCTCAAAGTTCCAAGAGCGAGGCTGAAATCAGCTGAGATCGATCATTTGGAGTTGCCGCCCAGCTCTTTGAACTGCCGTCATGGAAGTGAGAGAGGCCCCCACTATAGAAGCCTTTAAGAGCCGTCTGAAGACCTTTTTATTTATGCAGGCTTTTGGAGATTGAATTTTATAGGTATGTTATTTTAATGAAATGTATGCGGTATGACATACTGTACAGTTTTGTGCGGCGCCCAGAGCCTTTGGGATTGGGCGTCTTTTTAAATAAAATTGACATTGACATTGACATTGACCCTAGGCAGCATGGATTCACAGTGGGAAGGTCATGCCAGACGAATCTGATAGATTTCTTTGACTGGGTGACCAAAGTAGTAGATCAGGGAGGGGCTGTGGACATGGCCTACCTAGACTTTAGCAAGGCATTTGACACAGTCCCACACAAAAGATTAATATACAGGTTAGCCAGCCTGGGAGTGGGTCCCAAGATGACAGCCTGAGTAAAGAATTGGCTGGAGAATAGGACACAGAGAGTAATAGTAAATGGAGTCCACTCAGAAGAAAGGAGGGTTACTAGTGGGGTACTGCAGGGTTCAGTATTAGGACCGGTCCTCTTCAATGTCTTTATAAGCGACATTGCAGAAGGACTGGAAGGAAAAGTATGTCTCTTTGCAGATGACACTAAGATCTGCAACAGAGTTGATGCACAGGGTGGGGTGGAAAGGATGAGAAGGGACTTGGCAAGGTTAGAGGAATAGTCAAATGTATGGCAGCTTAGATTCAATGCTAAGAAGTGCAAGGTAATGCACCTGGGAAACAAAAACCCAGGGGAAGAGTACACAATGGGGGGTGAGATACTAACAACAACAAAATGGAGAGGGACCTGGGGTAGTCATCTCAGATGACCTAAAGATGGGCAAGCAATGTGAGAGGGCAGCAAGGAGGGCTGGGGGGATACTGGGATGCATAGGGAGAGGCATCACCAGTAGAAAACTGGAAGTTATTATCCCTCTGTACAGACAGCTGGTGAGACCCCATCTGGAGTACTGTGTGCAGTTCTGGAGACCCAATCTCCGCAAAGACATAGACAGGATGGAAGCTGTCCAGAGGAGGGCAACTAAAATGGTGCAGGGTCTGCACTGGAAGACATATGAAGAGAGACTTAAGGAGCTTAATATGTATAGCCTCGAGGAAAGGAGGAGAGGGGGACATGATAGAAACTTTCAAGTACCTCAAGGGAATCAACAAAGTCCAAGAGGGTAGCATCTTTCAAAAAAAGAGGTGTGCAAGAACAAGAGGGCACAATTTGAAGATAGAGGGGCGGCTCAGAGGTAATTTAAGGAAGTATTTTTTCACAGAGAGGGTTGTGGATGCATGGAACGGCCTTCCGGAGGAGGTTGTGGAGTCAAAATCAGTGGTGGAATTCAAGCATGCATGGGATAGTCATAAGGCAGTTCTGGGGAGTGGGGGTAGGAAGAAGTAGGCTGCTGGTTAACTAGGATCTGCAGCTTATCCAGTAGGTAGGGAAATGGGCAGACTGGGTGGGCCAAGCGGTCCTTATCTGCCATCAAATTCTATGTTTCTATGTTTCTATGTTTCTATCTTCTTTTTAACATGTTCCAAAATTGCTTGGTGCAATAAAAGAGTTCTTGCTTTTCTATGGTTTTCTATTTCTCCTGATAAATGTTTTCATTGCATGTCACACCATTTCAATAGGATTCATATCTGGAGATCTGGTGTGACACATATAAACCACACAAATATGACAAATATAAAAAACATATTTTTTACCGATGCTTCTGTTCAGTCCAGTACTTACTCTGTTGGCATCTTGATGCAATTTATTCCAGCAATTGCTTGCTTCTTATGCAATATGTTTAGATTCATTGTCTTGAATGAATCAATGTCCAGCAGGATATTATCTCCTTATGTATTTCTGTAGAACTCCCATGACAGTATGATTCCCTAAATGTTTCAACATCCATGGTTCCTGAGATCATATGATGCCCCCGTTCTCTGCAATATAGTAGACCTAACTTCTGTGGCAGGGATTATGATGTTCTGTGGCACCATTAGGCCTACTTCTGCAGCAGTGAGCAACGTTTTGTGGCACATAAATAAGATAACTTGTGCTTGTATATTTTTCCAGAACTGATTTTCTTTTATTAAGGAAATCACATAGTTAATTTCTGGCTCAAGTAAATCATAATGACAGCAACAAATCACTTTTCAAATGAGCCTTAAAATTGTCTACTGAGGAGGCCTCTCTTATGTCAGTGGGAAGTTCACTTGGATTAATGGTGCAGCAGTACCAAAAGGCAAAGAACAATCCATGGGAAATTTCTGAACTTAAGTATACATTAGGGATAGCAATTAGCAGTGAGAGTGTTTTAATGGCAGATGCTCATGGTTGTGAATGCAAGTAAATCAGATGTTTCTCAATATGGTGGGGCAAGCAGTATCTCAGCCCAACACACCACTAGGCCAGCTTATTTTGTATTTTGAGGTAAAACAGTAGCAGGCAAACTAATGGGCAAGAGCTGTTCCCAAACATTTTTCAGAACATTTTTTAAAATTCTGTGGAATTCCCAAAAGCATTCCGCAGAATGTTATATAAACTGCAGAATACTTTTCTTCACTTTGCACTGAAGAGTCAATGTATACTGCAGAATAATATTCCTTAGTTTATGTAAACTGCAGAACAATGTTCCTCAGTTTACGTAAGCTGCGAAACAATATTCCCCAGTTTATGTAAGCTACAGAACAATATTCCTCAGTTTATGTAAACTGCAAAATAGTATTCCTCAGCTCATGTAAACTGTGGAACATTATTCCTCAGCTCATGTAAACTGTGGAACAGTATTCCTCAGTTTATGTAAACTGTGGAACAATATTCCTCAGTTTATCAGAGCACTTTTTTCAGGCATGTGAACAAGGAATGTTTACTTTTTACCAGGCAGACTGAGCTGGGCTTTGGCTACTTAACAGACAAAACATTTAGCTACAGTACACCTCAGCACTACTAACAAAGCAACACAACAGTGTAGCACCACTGTCTCTCTGCAGGTATGTGACAGCGACTTACGGGGAGGGAAGAATTGCATTACTATGCAGGGAAGATGGGTAGGACATTATTGCTGTAGTGGTACACATTTTTGAGGTACTGGCTTACTGCTAAGTGAACCAGGGCAAGTCTACCACTACTGGTGTTGGATCCCCAGAGGTCCGTGGCGCGGGTGACATGGAAGCCAGATAGCGGCAAGGATGATGGCAACCATTGATTAACAATATTCCTCAGTTTATGTAAGTTGCGGAAAAATATTCCCCCTTTTAAGTAAGCTGCAGAACAATATTCCTCAATTTATGTAAGCTGTGGAACAATATTCCTCAGTTTATGTAAGCTGCAGAACAGTATTCCTCAGTTTATGCAAGCCGTGGAACAGTATTCCTCAGTTTATGTAAACTGCAGAATAATTAGTCATAATCGCACACACGTTTACCAGTAGCGCAGTATATTTTGCATTGCGCAAGTGAGGTACCCACTGAATAACATGTATACCGCTATTGCACAATGATGCACAGTGTGCGGTAATGTATTCTGTGGTTTACATTAAATTCTATGGAAATCTGCATGGAATCATGGAAAACAAGTGGCCCTGGTCTTAATTCAAGTGGCACCGTTAACAATATGTGACATTTTAATGGTTTCACAAAGTACAGTACAAGTTAGCATAATTAACCTTTGAAAACACACAGTGGGCCACACCCACATTTAAATATGGCACTTGAAATGTGAAGCTTTAGTGGGTGCTCTGGTTTCAGTTTCATGGAGTGCCTGCGCTTCTTATAAAATGTTATTGGAGAAAACTTCTCCAAAGCCACTGTTGTTTCTTCAGAAAAAAAAATTTCCTTCATAAAATGTCTCTTTGTTCTTTATCCATGTCCTGGCTTGCATCAGCCTTTTTTCTTTGTTCACATCCTGTAACATGATGCAAAACCTTTATTAAAAAAACAAACAGATGAAGTGCTGTATGTTATGAGATGTAGCTTACTATGATAACACAGTATAAAATACATTTTTAAAGGCTTTACTATCTCTGCCCATATGTCCACTCCTTCTGACAGTGCAATTGCTTAACAGATGAGACAGATACCACTACCCCATGTTTGACAGCCAGACAGTGAACAGTTTTTCAGTGGCAGTCTCATCATCATCCTCTGTTAGCATGCTGTCAGCAAATGACATTGTTTTCCTGTGTGTAGATAGAAAAAAAGTTCAAATAAATGTTTTACCACCCACAATTATGTTGGTAAATTACTGTAGGTAAATTTGTAATACTACATTACAGTAAAATGTAGTGTCAGAAGAGGTCAGTAACAATGCTATACAGGTGAGCACCTGGTGCAGACTGTAGGCCCTGGTGCACATAGAGTAAAAAGCATTTCTCATGGCTAGAATATATCAGTAGAACATAATGAAGCATAGTAGAACACAGATCCTGACACGTATGCTTATATAATAACTGGTCAGCAATTTCTCTCAATGTACTGACCAGGTTGATATTTTCCATAACAACCAGCTGGTTGTTATGACATTCATGAGCCATGCCAGTCAAACTATGCTGCTGCCTCATTGGCCAACATTCTGTATGTGAGTGGGGCCAAACAGTCTCACAAACTGCTGGAGAAAAATTGCTGGTCTGTTATTATAAAAAATAAAAGATGGGGAGGGTTTTTCACATGAGAATTTAATGCACACCCTCATGGGATGCTTTGATAAACCCTTGTGCATTAAATTATCATATCAAACCCTTCCCCATCCATTATTCTCTATATAAGTGTCTTCACCCTAAAGTTAGTACGTATCCCTACATAAGTTGCTGCTCATGAGGTGGGGGCACCATCAGGGGTGCTGGACCATGGATAACAGTAAGAAAGTTGTTTGGGAGACCACTTCATCTGCAATTGAAGGATACACACAGGTGACACTTGGTATTCAGAGGCATTGCTGCTGTTTTTGTCCAGATTACCTTGAACCCCGATAGTAGACCAAATTCCGCTAACATGTGCAAGGTAATGAGGAACATTAGGGTTCAAGAGGGCAAGTAACATATCACCGACATAGGCTAGTGTTTTGTGCTCCTACTTCCCTTTTATGACTCCTTGAATGTCAGTGGCCTGTTGCAGATTTTGTAAGAGCAGTTCCATGGCCAAAAGGTGCAACATAGGGAACATTAAGCACCCTTGCTGCATTCACCTAAATAATAATAAGTTGGTGAGATCATCCTGTTAGTGGCTAGAGTATAGGAGATGAGTTCAACCAGTAAAGGACAGGCCAAAGCCCATGGCGTCCATAACTTGATAGAGGTGTGGTCATTCCAGAGTTGAATGATTTTTCAGTGTCAATACTCAGGAGAAGGGTAGAATCTTGCTGATGTGAAGCAGCCCAAATTGTTTCTATAAATGCTCAAAGGTTATCAGGAGACTGCCCTTAACAAAGTCCATTTGGTGATGCACTTTAATGTGTGATATGATTTTCTCCAGTCTGAGGGCCATCAATTTGACCAGGATGTCAACATTCAGCAGAGACATGGGGCAATAGTTGGCAGGGCAAAGCTGGTCTTTGCCCGATTTGATCAAGAGTATGATGAGGGACTCAGACATGGAACTGGAGAGGTGCCTGCAACCAGCTGCCATGGTATAAACTGTCAGCAGTCTGCTGTCTAGCATGGGTTGAAAAGTTTTATTTAACTCTGCACAAAGGAATCTATTCCAGGGATTTTACCAGTGAGCAATGCCTTTACAGCTGCATGGAACTCCTGTAATGAAACAGGTTTCTACGGAGTCCATCTGTTGCTTTGTGAGGGCAGTGTCTTGCAGGAAATTCTGCAGAAAGGGAGTGGTGGAGCATCTACAGGATTTGAAGATGCAAAGTGACAGTCATAAAAGGCTCTGTTGATCTCTGATTGCTTGGTGGTAATAGTCATGGGATAGGTCTAAGCACTTGGAATACATTTAGCAGCTTGTCACAGTCCAGTTCTGTAGGCTAGAAGATGGCCTGCCTTCTAACCCAGTTCCCAATATTTGTGAACCTTTCACTGAAAGGTTTTCTGGGCTACCATGGAAGTGAGCTTATTAATTTGATATTTGAGTCACATTAGCTCCCAGGAGAGATCCAGGAAGGGACACTGAGTTGAGTCATATTCTTTTTCTTTTTGTTAAAGCTTAATCTGCAAAAAGAGCAAGCTCAGCGGTCCATTGTTTTTTTTATGTGGGTCAAGTAACTGATTATTCTGCCACAGAGAAAAGCTATAAAGGTATCCTAAAGGGATTTTCAATCACATGGGTGTGGTGTGCATATTTATACAATACATACTAATAGAGGAGAGAAAGAAGTAAGTGCCTCAGCTGAGACTTGAGCCCAGGCCACCAGGAATACCATTCCGGTCCCACTAACCATCTGTACCACCAAGGAAACTGGAAACTGGGCCAACCTGGAAGACAAGTTACTCTTTCTCCAATGCACAACATGGTACTACACTAATAATTACTTCATTTTCAATCATTTGGGTGCTGTGTGCATATTTACAGAACAAATACAAATACGGGAGAGAAAGAAGCAAGTGCCTCAGCTGAGATTTTAACTCAGGCTGCCTGAAATATAATTCCGGTCATGCTAACCAGTTGCACCACCAAGACAACTGGTACCTGGGCCGTCCTGGAGGACACATTAATCTTTCTCCAATGCACAACCTGGTGCTGCACAAATAAGCACTTCATTTTCTTTTTCTTCATAAGTCCTTTTTCCTCCGGTGACCTGATGATGTACTTCCTCCCTCTTCATAGTCACTCTTGGCTGCTATGCTACCCCAGCGTCTCAGGCCCCGTGATCCCCCATGGATTTCCCCCCATGGCAGGGCAGAAGGAGGGAGGGCCTTCCCCCCTCCCTCCCAAGCTATATCTGGAGTGGGCCAAAGAGCTGTGTAGCAACAACACAATAGCACTGCATTGCTTCTTTAAGCTGGTAGTCATTTTGCTGTTTTTCTGGTGGTCCCCACAGCCGAGAACATGTGTGCGTAGAGGCGCGTGCGTGTCCTGATGCTATGTTCATTAATCTCCTGTTGTCCGACACTACCCCTATCCTCCACCAGATGGCGGCCATAGAGTGGGGTGATGTACCCATGCACCCAGAGAGAGGACAGCTGTCGTGGGATTCTCAATCCTCTCTCTCCCCAGCCATCCCCCGGCAGCCTGAGCTCGTTCCTGAACCCAGGTTGCCCGCATGGCGCTACATGTGGCGTCCAGCACCTCAACCCTCAGCACCACTGGGTCGGTGCTAATTACTTCATTTTCAATCACAGTGATGCAGTGTGCATATTTATAGAACACATACAAATAGAGGAGAGAAAAAAGTAAGTGCCTCAGCTGGGACTTGAATCCAGACTGCTCGGAGGAGTTTACATCCTCATTTGTGCTGCACATGTTACTCAGTATTAGGGGGAGATCATTGATCTGCAACTGCAGCAAGAGCCACTGGCCATCTTTACTCACAAGTTTTCCCAGGATTTGGAAAAGAGTTGTTTGTGAAGGAGGATGACAGCACACCTGGCTTTGGATTTAAAGTAGCAACCTTCTACGTGCCCCTCCTATTCCCTTCTTAGTTTTTGTGATTCTTCATTTAGGAGGTGGGTCTCCTGTAAGAAGACAATATCATAACACTCTCGTTTTAGATGGGTGAGAATCTGTTTGCACTTAATTGGAGAGTGGATGCTGTGGACATTCCAGGATATGACCTTAAGCGGTGCAGTCATTGTGTGCAGCAAAACAGTCAGGAGGGACCAGGTTATGGTAATAAAAGTGCTGAGTTTCTATAGTCAGTAGCAAGAGAGGCAGGAGCAGCCTGGCTACAGGCTGTCAGCCTCAGTCAACATGGTGTTTCTTCCATAATTGTCTCCTCTGAGGGGGAACAGTCAGTGGACAGGGAAATAAGTTAGTGGATGTGTCTTGTACCTAATACTAGCTAGTGTAGGGAGATGGGAGGTACCAAATGCAGGGTGTAATGCAACAAGCCAGTGAAGGAGCCATCAAAATAATGAGTAGAAAAACAGAGCGCACTGTACAATGTAAATAAATAGTGTACAGCAATAAATACCAAAAATATAAACATTAAATAGGTGCCATGTTACACAAAGGGAAAATATAACAACTCAAAGGAAGTAACTGAAACTTAAGAGTGTTTCAGAGGTGAGTAGTCCTCCTGGAAACAGTTATCAGACCCAGTGCAGATAATCATCGAATTAACATGCTAGGACCACAACCTGTTTCCTGCAAAGAGGAGCAAGGTCTGTTTCACACCACAACTGATAAATGGGTGGCAGTTTAGTTCAACCTAGCCATGCGGGAGCAGAAATGCATCCAGGTCTCTGGCTATTTAATAGGAGGCCAGATAAAATCACTCAGGGATTCAGTCCCATCAGCAATTTTTGTGCTAGACTGTGGGGTGGTTTTGCCATATTTGCTGGGTTGCCCTAGTGAAGTCAATAGCAGGGAGTCACTACTTAAGGGCACAAGGAAAAAAAAATCCCATCACCAGCATAGTGCAGCAGTGACCAGTGCCAGATGTCTTGGGGTGAGCCACTAGCAGTGTGCCCAGGTGGGGAAGGGAGTGCAGTACAGCAGGTAGGGGGTAGTGCAGGAGAAGAGCCAGGGTTGTTTAGGGAGCAACAGTATAAAGGAAGTGTTGGTGGCGTTATCCGTGACCTGGGGGGAGCATAACAGGAGGGAAGGGGATCTGGCAGTAGACAGGGGAGAGAGGGACCATGGGAGCAGAAGCAGGTGCATTGGAATCATGTTTGAGTAGGGTGTGAGAAGGGGGATAAAAGACCTCAATAAAGGAGGGAGTATTAGAAGGAAGAGAAGGGGGGTAGGACAGTCCATCAGAGCAAAGGTTCATGGGATGCCACTCAGAGTTGCTACAGTCATCTGTGTGCCTTTTAATAATCTTCTCCATGTGCTAAGAATGGCAGTGTCAGTGTCTTGATTGGAGGGGCATCACACGAGCCTCCCCAGAAGAGTGCGGATCCTGGTATGAGGCACCTTCCCCTAATTTGCTTATTGATCGAGGGAGTATTGGAAAGGTATGCCATCTCTCAGGAGCAAATGATAGCACCTGAGAGACCATCCAGGCTTCCCTGGATACCTCAGTCAGGTGTGGGAGCATGAGTGCCTCGGTAATATTTCAATAGGGCAGTGTAATGTGTTACACCCCAACGATATGCAGTGCTTGTTCCTCATGGTCCAGTGTGATGAGGCATGATCATGCATTTTAAGCAAAGTGAAATAAAGTTTTGAACATAGGCAATAAAGGATATGAAGCCATGGTTTAGTTCTGCAGTGAGGAGGCATCTCCGAGGTGAACAGACCTGTCCCCCAAAAGAGAAGACAGCAGTGATGAAAGGAGTTACAGAAGTACCATGAAAGAGATATACAGCAAAGACAATAGCATAAATGAAGAGAGGAACAGCAAGAGGAGAAGCACAAAGATGAGAAAGGAGGTGGAGAACAGAGGGGCCCAGCAGTGGGGAACTAGATATTGGAAAGACTCAGGACTAACCACAGGTTTACCCTGATTTGAAAGGAAGTCGGTCCCCTGCAGTCAGTCTGAGTGTGCTACAAGGGCTTGTGTAGATTTCAACTGCAACAAACCTGGTCACAGTTGATGTCTCATGTAACTATCTAGGGGGAAACTGACAAGATGAGGAGGCCACAGCATGCACAGAATAGGTGAGCTCTGCTGTTGTGGCTGTGGCTGCTGGCAGATTGAATCCACTCCTGTAAATCTTTGTCCTGCCTTCCCACTCCAAATAAATTGTCAGCTGGACATTTATTTAGAGCAGCAAGAGCTGACAATCAAGCTCTGATGACACCTAGCCAGCAATACATGGGGCAGGGGGATGGGGAGATTACTACAATCTGGCAAGTAGAAACAGGGACACGTTACCAGTTGAAGGCATACAGGAGAAACAAAGTGCCAACAATTTCTGTTCCCCACCAAAAAAACAAATACAAATAACTACTGTATAAAACAAGCAGTAACAAATACCTTTACAGTAGGCTAGAAATCATACCAAAGGACAGTCGTGAGTGATAGGCGATGAAGTATGTAACTATGAAGAAATTGTCACTGCTGTACTAAAGGTAGTAATAGTGTCTAATTTATTATTAAGAAAATGTACAAAGACAGTGTGCAGATAGCTGGGAACCACAATCAAGAGATGACAATTCAGTAAACAAATTTGGTGGGAGTTGAAACAAAGGTCTTATGGGTGTCAGCAGCTGCCATGGAGAGAGAGAAAAGTAAAGTATTTTTTCAAGGCAACTGAGGACTCAGAGGTAGGAGAGTGTTCAGGAGGGCATTTGTTTCATGTACACTGTTGGCCCAAGACAAGGGACCCTTGGCCTTAGGGTATGCAACTTCATGGTCTCTGGCATTGTCACTGAGCCATGGAGGCAGGGGTCTCAGAGCAGACTGTAAGCAGAGGAGCTGGAACCGGGGGGGTGGCATACTTGGGAGGGCTCACTTCTAGTGCAGTGGGTGGCTTGATCAAAAGGCAAGCCACCATCATGGACCAGAGCTGTTTTCCTATGTTTGGACCTCTTACACTGCCACTGATCCGGGTTGGGGGGGGAGAGGGCTGTGCTGGTAAAAGGTGCAGGGGAGTAAGCTGACATGTCCATGGTTGCAGCCTCAGAGCAAATGAGATTGGATCTTCTTGAAGCTTGCATGCTTTGTAAATGGATGTTGGTGGGTGGGCCAGAAAGTAGGATCCCCCAGGAACACAATACAAACCCAGGAGCTTCAGTGGGCCTGTAAAGTCATGCAATATTCCATTCCTTTAAATTTTAAAGACCACAGGATAATATGGGATACTTGACAATGAGTTTCATCATGGCTTGGCAAGTGGGGATAAATGATGTATGTTGCTTATTCACCCATACTAAGTAGTCTTGATACAGGAAATAGTGTGACCATACCTCTTAAGGGGTCCCTTGCTTTTATCTAGTTTGAGGAACATTTCTTTCACAGAAAACTACTGGACCAGTACGAAGATAGGTTGTGGCTTTTCTCCAGGTTTCAGTTGGGGGGGGTTTAATGTTCTGTAAGCCCTCTGGATCTGTAGATTTGATCCAGGGAGATTCAACAGTTCACAAAGGAATTGCTGGATAAAATCATCCACATTCTTGCTTTCAGCACCCTTAGGGACACTGATGATGCAGATATTATTCTGCCGATCACAACATTCTAAGTCATCCACCTTTTGCCATAAAAGGATTATTTCAGACTGCAAATGATGATGGTGAGAGTCCCGATCATCAGCCTGACAGTCTAATTGCTTGAGGGTAGTTTCATTATCTGAGACCATGATGGACATCTGCTCCATCTTAATCTGTAAAGTAGTAATATTAGATTCGATCCCAGTTCCCTGTTGGAGAACATGTGCAAACATTTGTTGAATAGCTACAGTGTCAAAGTCAGCTGTATGGGTAGGGGACCATTAGCTATGACGGGGTTCCAAACTTCAGTTGATGAACCTGATGGGAAAATCATGGTTTTTCACTGCCAAGGGAAATGTTTTCCTTAGAGGAAAATGAAAGGAAATTAAACCAGTGAAATAAAAACACACTCAAAAAACAAACAATTGAACCAGTAATTTTGAAATGCTTGTGCCCAAGGAGAGCCACTGTCAATGCACATGGCCACCTTGCTCACTGCTCAAACATGATATGATGAGGCTGTGTCACAATGTAAGCTTGATAAAGTGGAAGACTATGGAACATCAAGCAGCAGTGATGAAAATCGTACACAAGATGAAGAATACAAAACTCATGAGGCACCAAAAAATAATGAACAGGAAGAGATTGAATGAGAAATGGAGACCCTGCCAGAGGTGAACTCTGAAGTACCGCAGGAAATAGAGGATGACCAAGCAAAGGTTTACAGAGAAATGACAAACAGGACACCACCTCTAACCAGGCTGTCTGTTGCCACAGGGAAGAAGAACATTAATAGACTGAATAAATGAAAACTTAGAAACTAATTGGATATGGTGAAGACCCCAAAGCAGGTTAGAACAATGGACCCAAGGTAAAGTACAGCACAGTTCAGGGGAAAGGAAGAAAGAGCTACAGATTGGGTACAGTCTGTAGTAATAGTGCATATAGGAAGGAATGGGCAGACTGGATGAGCAAAGTAGTATTTAGCTCCCATTAAAGTCTATATTTCTATTACTTGATTTTGAAATCAAGGTAGAACAGTCAGTTGTTAACTGGGATGTACATCATGCAATCGAGGAGGAAGTGCCAGATATTTACAGGGTGATGGAGGATGCTATTGAGGAGGAAGTGACAGATATTTACAGGGTGATGGAGGATGTTATCAAGGAGGAAGTGCTAGATATTTACAGGGTGATGGAGGATGCTAACGAGGATGAAGTGCCAGATATTTACAGGGTGATGGAGGATGCTATCAAGGAGGAAGTGCTAGATATTCACAGGGTGATGGAGGATGCTAACGAGGATGAAGTGCCAGATATTTACAGGGTGATGGAGGATGCTATTGAGGAGGAATTGCTAGATGCAGATGTTAAAAGAGATAGAGGATGAAACTGAGGAGGAACAGCCAGACATTAACAGGCAGATGCAGCATGAAAGTGAAGAAGAACAACCAGAGGAACAAGAGGACATTCCAGGTGTACATGAACAAAAAGGGGAAGGGGAAATTGTTTAACCAGGAAAGGCACACTAAGCCGGAGCTTGTTTCCCGGTGCAACCTGGGAGCACAAGGAAGTTAAGTGACTTGCTCAGGGTCACACAGTATACAAGTGGAAGCTGTGGGATTCAAACCCAGGTCTGGTTTGCTGGATGTCACCAGATTTGCAGCTCAGAACCTTAGGCCAATGCACTATAGAGCATATAGTAATGCTAAGAGCTGAACGGGGCATCATTGCAGAAATGCTGCTAAGCATCGAGAAAAAGATGGACCCCTTGCTCCAGTTGTTACAAATGAAGAGTGTCACATGCAGTCCAATGCTAACACATCCATGTTAGTCGTCACCTGTTTCTTCATTCAGCTTCTTGAATCTGACATGCAGATTCCAAGCAGTGGGAACAGTGATGGCATTGCAGTAGTACGCTAAGACAACTCCCCACATGTGCCAGTTATGCCTGCTGTTGAATACAATAACATTGCATCTTACTCACATGAAATGCAATTTGTTCTAATGAGTGAGGCAAGAGAACCTGAACTAGTGACAATGTCCGATGGCAGGCCTGAATTTCTTGCTGCTGTGGTTTTTCAGACATGGGTACTTCAAACTCAATATCTGTCCTGGCAGAAAAATGTAAGTTGTGATGGAAGCAGGGGGAAGAGTCCAATACCAAGTGCAATACACCATGAGGTTTTAAGGATTATCAGGAGGCACTTGGAGGTAGGCTGCAGCCCCATTAAATTAATAAGGAAAAAAATAAATGAACAGTTAAGGAACCCCTGAAAGACTCTAAATCATATCAATACATATGCACAGTACAGTATGAGGCTCACTATGGTTTTGTGTGAAGTCAATTATTTTTAAATCTGATTTAAAGTTTAAACTTAATTGTTATTTTTAAGGGGTTTCACATTTATTGATAATGTACTATAATTGTGGTGCCATATTGTATGATAACACCCTTCCATATTGCACAATAATACCTTGATTTTGAAGAATGCAGAGATGTGATTTCAATTTGGACAATCCTTAGGCTGGGCTTAGGGTGCAAATACCTGTGTTTTTTGTGCCCATTAGTGGACCCTTAATGTAACAATAATTACAAGTGACAGTTCATGCAGATCACAGTTGCACACTTAATGAGTGTTGACCTTGTGTGATTTCTAGATGTGGTTTTAATACTGTATATAGGATACTATACAGATATAGGCCAGTATATCAATCAAAACACATTACATTTTTTTGTACACTATGAACGCTGTATTGCATATTTGTTTCATGTGCATTGCCTCTTTATTTTGCATTGCCCCTTTAGTGCACATTGTCCCTTTAAATTTTCCACAGTGTGGAATGTGCATCTCTCCACCCTGCGTACATGTAGTCTTACAGGACTAGCTAGAATTACCAGAAGGATGAGGAAGGTAAAAAAGCCACAGTTCTCATGTCCATGGCACAGGGCCCAGTGCCGGCTTCACCCAATTCCTACAGTACTAAACAGGAAGCGCCTGATATACCATCACCCAGAAGATCGGGTGTGGGACATTGAGCAGCCCATTCTGTTAAGTATTGAACTGCACAGTATTTAATGTAGTATAATATTTAATTACTGAACAGTATGTAATTTTGTAGAGCAACCTCATAGTTAATGAAGTACATCTTGCACAATTAGTAATATAATTAACGGGTCTCCCCTTTTTGCTATAGGGAGACTGTGGCATAATTTGCCGTTATAAAGGAGCATTTATAAAAGCAAACATGAGCACGGTTCTCCTATCTCTGCACATGCCTCTGCTGTAGTTTTTCCCTTTCTTGCTCGCTGCTCTCTGCTCGACCACAACCTAGCCGCCAAAGAATCACGGCATGCCGGTAAGTCACATTTAAAAAAAAAAGTTATTTTCTAGAGGATACAAGTTTTAATTATTAAAAAAAAAACACATGTGAAACCTCTGAAAATCTAAATGTAAGAACCGGAAGAAAACCGAACTGGAGCGCGACCGCACTGAAACTGCTATTTTATATAATTGCTGTGGCCAAAAAGGGGAGATCCAGCAATTATATAAAATAAAATATGGGGTGGTGTATGTGTAAACTCGAAGTTTACACACACCCTTAGGGTTAGATGCATGTACAAACCCCTCAAGCTTTGCTCTCAGGGTTTCTTCAGCATCTACCCCCTCAGGTGTGTGTAAACTTCTCGTTACACGCACACACACCACCCCATACTTTATTCTATATGTAATGTACTTATACAAAGTTACCATTATCTACTTTTATTTGCTAAATTGTGTAATTAAAATTGTAAAGTACTTTAATGTCTTTTAACATTAGCTATTTTACTTTGACTTTATTACTTCATACAGTGCATTGCTGTTGGACTTCTTTTATAAGTACTTTATTATTTAATATAATACATTACTGTTGGACTTTTTTATACATACTTTATTGTGTAATACAGTACATTACTGTTGGACAATTTTTATGACTGCTTTATTATTTTTTTATCAGTACAGTTACTAATTTTATTTTTTATGAATTGCAGTGCCACGGTGATGAGGAGATAAAGAACATATTCATTACACAGCTGGAGCCCACTATGTACCCCTTTAGGTGAAAGCACTGGACTGGCACAGCACTTGTCCCCCTGGCACTTGCCTGGTTGGTACAGATCTCTACAAGGACTGGGCATCAGTGATCTCTGAGTGGTGACCCATGCTCATGGAGTAAGTAAAGTACTTTTCATTATTTCTTTATATTGTTAGATTTAATTAGCTTAAATTTGTAACCATTACTGGATTATAGACTAGTTGTTGAACTATTGTGAAATTGTACTTTTCTCGCATGTTTTTGGCACCATCTATTCAAGCAGTCACATTTTACTATGGTGCACTAGTTTTTAAGTACTGTTCCTACACATATTTAGTGCCAGTGATTCAAGAAGTTATGCTTTAATGTTAAAGGGCCTGCCAGGCCTTGACTTAATTTTGGTTAAAATGATCTCTAGCATGTACTGTAATATTCTGTATTTATTGTACTATGAATATAGAAGGCTGCATGCACAATTGCACTATTTTTGTTTTTGTCTCTTGCAGCAGGAGATCAAAACCATAACACTGCCCTTCGCTGGGTTGCAACCAACAGAGGAACCAACCAGCAAACAAGTAACCCAGGTCAAGCATTGCTCGGTTGGGGGAGGAGCTGCAATGGCTTGCCCCACTGCCGAGAACATTGTGGGTGCAAACTAGTACCAAGACTGAAAGACTGTGGATTTTTATAGACTTAAGCAATGGACTTAACTTTAAAAACATAAGCAAAAAAAAGTACAGTACAGTACAAAGCAAACTACAGTATGTACTGTTAATGTAGATGTGGAAGACATAATATAGTCTGAACTGCTGCATTTGTCAATGAAGCAGAATACAGAGTCATTTGATCTTTCCTGTGATTTTAAGCATGGTATACAAAACTACAATATAAAGGTTGACCACTGAGATTGTCTTTTCATAACTGGCACCATTTAGATTTAGGGGCTCTGGAGGGTACAATATTTGTATGTCTAAAGGCTCTTGGTTGGGACAGTGTATGGGTGTCTGTGGGCTCTAGGATGGGACAGTGTGCAGGTGTCTTAGGTTTCTGTAGTAGTACAATGTGAGGGTCTCTGAGGCTTTTGGGTGGGACAGTAGTTTGCTATAGTAGGTTAATTTAGGGACTCTGGGGGTACAGTATTTGGGTGTGTGAGGGCTCTGGGATGGAACTGTGTGTGGGTGTCTCGGGGCTCTGGGTTGGGGCACTATGTGAGTGTCTTAGTTCTCCACAGTGGGATAGTGTGTGGGTACATGAGGGTTCTGGGGTAGGACAATATGTCAGTGCCTGAGAGCTCTGCAGTGGTTGTGTATGTGGATCTGTAGTGGGACAATGTATGACAGCTGTGGTCAGTGGCAAAATAATTGGTAGAAGTGTTTTCACAAGTTAGGCTGCTGAAAGAGATCCTAACTGATCAAGGTACCAACTTTATGTCAAGACATATGACTGAGGTGTACACTTTACTAAAGCAGTGTGCTTTACTGAAGCAGTGTATCACCCACAGACCAATGGCTTAGTGGAATG
Organism: Neoceratodus forsteri; assembly: GCA_016271365.2. Taxonomy (NCBI): domain Eukaryota; kingdom Metazoa; phylum Chordata; order Ceratodontiformes; family Ceratodontidae; genus Neoceratodus; species Neoceratodus forsteri. The sequence continues at coordinate 739,723,128 of CM028133.1, read as the reverse complement.
ATTTAATAAATTGCTAAAGATATGCTGTCTAAATTTGTGTCTATTGAGGAAAAAACTGGGATGAATTCTTACTCTATTTAATGTTTACCATTTGGAAGGTGCCACAGTCATCCACTGGGTTCTCACCCTTTGAATTGTTGTACAGACAACAACCTTCAGAGATGTTGGATAGAAACATAGAAATTGACTCCAGATAAAGATCACTAGGCTCATACAGTCTGCCCATTTTCCCTGCTTAACTTAATCTTCTGTTTCACCTCCTCATTCCTATTGCTAGGGTTCCCCTATGCCTGTCACAAGCATGTTTGATCTCCCCCACTGTGTTTGCTCCCACCACCTCCACTTGGAGTCTATTCCATGCATCAACCACCCTTTCTGTGAAGAAATAGTTCCTCATGCTAGCCCTTAGTCCACCCCTTCCAACCTCATGACATGCTCCCTTGTTCCTGGACATCTCCTTATAAGAATGATGCTATCCTCTGGTACCCTATTCATGCCTTTTAGATATTTGTAGGTTTCTATCATAACTCCCCTGTCCCTCCTCTCCTCTAGGTTATACATATTGAGGTCTCCAAGTGTCTCCTCATATGACTTTTGGTGCAGGCCCTGCATCATCTTTGTTGCCCTTCTTTGAAATGCATCCTCCCTGTCTTTGTCCTTATGGAGATGTGGCCTTCAGAACTGGATACAGTATTCCAAATGAGGCCTCACCAATGATCCGTACAGTGGCACATACCTCTCAACCATTCAGCATTGAAAATCATAGCACTGGCCTTCAAAAATCATAGTAGATGGCCTGAATGTGGAGCACTTTCTTATTTTAAAGAATAAAATGTCTACAAATAGTGGGCTCCATATAGTTAGTGATAAGAGGCGTTTCTATCAACTTAGTTCAATGATTTAATAGTTTGTGTGTCCAGAAATAGCTCTAACACTATTAAGAGCATCAGTAAACCTATGCGGAGCAAGGGTAAATCTGAGTGTGAAAATCATAGCACTATGCAAAATTCATAGCAGTTGAGAGGTATGCAGTGGCATCACCACCTCCTTTCTTCTACTGGTGAGAGCTCTCCCTGTGCATCCAGCTTGTCATTGTCTCACCCCACAGCCTTGTCACATTGCTTGGTCACCTTTAGATCATCAGATATGGTTACCCCCAAATCTCTTTCCTCTTTGGTGACCATCAGTATCTCCCCCCATCATATAATTCTCCCCAGGTTGTTGCACCACAAATGCATAATTTTGCATTTTTTTGTATTGACTCTCAGCTGCCACACTCTAGATCATTCCTCCAGTTTACCTAGGTCCTGCCACATTTTTAACACCCCTCCGAGCAAGTCCACCCTGTTGCAGATCTTAGTGTCATCTGCAAAGAGGGACACCTTCCTTTATAGCCTCTTCACAATTTCACTTATGAAGACATTAAACAGGACTGGCCCCAGGACTGATCTCTGTGACACCCAGCTGGTCACCTTCCTTTCCTCAGATTGAGCTCGATTTATCACGACCCTCTGTCTTCTATCACTCATCTAGTTCCTAACCCAGTTTACCACATAATGACTCACTCTCAGGCTGCCCAGCTTGTTCACCAGTCTTCACCAGAATTGAAGGTCTTATTGAAATACAGGTAGGCCACATCCACCACTCTCCCCTGATCCATGACCCTAGTCACCCAGTCAAATAAATCAATTAGATTTGTTTGACACGCCCTTCCCACTGTGAATCCATACTGTCTCGGATCCTATTCTCTGCTGGATTCAAAATGTGCCACAATCCTTTCTTTAAGTAGTGATTTCATACTTTTCCCCACTATTGAGGTGAGGCAGGTTGGTCTATAATTTCCAGCCTCCTCCCTACTCCCACTTTTGTGAAGAGGGACTACATCTGCCCTCCTACAGTCCTCTGGAACCACTCCTGTATTGAGTAACTCATTGAACAGCACTGCCAGTGGTGTTGCCAGCATCTCCCATAGTTCTCTTAATATTCTAGGATGTATCCCATCGGGTCCCAGTGCCTTGTCCACTTTCAGTTTTGTGAGTTCTTTTAGGACTGTCTCTTCCATAAATAGACTGGTGGCCATCTCCCTCCCGTATTTGTTCAAGCTGCCTAACTGTGTAACCTCACCTTCTTCTTCTGTGAATACAAAACAAAAATATTTGTTCAGTATTGATGCTTTTTCCAGGTCCCCTTCCACACACTCCCCTTCTTTGCCTTTTAGCCTTACTATCCCACCCCTGTTTTCTCCTTTCGCTAATGTTCCTGTAAAAAGTCTTATCCCTGTTTTTACCTCCTGTGCTATGTTTCTTATGTTTGTGCCATTGCTCTCCTGAATGCTTTCCCTGGCTCCCTCTGTTTATCTAGGTACACTATACTGTCCTCCTCCCTCTGTATTTCCTTGTATTTCCTGAGAGACATCTTTTTTGCCCTTACCATCCCAGCCACTTCCACTGAGAACCATAGTGACTTTCTCTTTTTCTTGCCCGTGTTTACTTGTCTAATGCAAAGGTCTGTTGCCTCCACTCTGGCTCCTTTCAGATGGGCCCACTGCTTTCCCACCTCTGCCCCATTTGTCCCTCTCTGCCAAGGCATGCTTGAGACATATCCCCATCTTAGTAAAGTCCATCCTCCTGAATTCCAGGACCCTCTCCTTTGTGTGCCTTGACTGTACCACTGTACTCATGCTGAATCATGATGATCACTGGATTCCAGGTGTCCGCCCACCCTGACTTCCTCAGTTCCATCCCCATTGGGTAGTAATAGGTCCAAAATTGCACCATCACTGGTGGGCTCTAGGACTAGCTTCCTGAGGCCTGCCCCTTGTACAGAGTACAGGATGGCCCTGCTCCTGGTTGAGGAAGCAGCTAGGATGCTCCAATTCACATCTGGCAGGTTGAAATCACCTACCAGCAACCCCAAACTCTTTAGTTGCCATCACTGAGCTGGATCTCATAAAAGGAATGTGGGTTAGAACAGACACATAGTCCACCTAAAATGCTCCAATATGTATTACAAATGAGAGAAAGACTGAACATGGTTGGCAGATTTGCCAAAGAAAATTTAGTAACAGCACAGCAAATCCATTCAGAGCACTATAACCAAAGGTAAGGCTAATGGAGTTCAAGTCCAGCAACAGAGTACATCCTTCTGTTCGTTAACACTGAGAATAAACACTTAGCTAAATGGCAGGGACCATGTGGGGTCCTTGGGGGGGCAGTTGATTACGAAGTCTTGCAATGAGACAGGAAAAAGGAAATGCTAATTTACCATGTTAATTTGTTGAAACCCTGGAAAGACAAAGAGGTATTACTCATTGACTCAGATGATTCTAAAGGGACCCCAAGTTCAATGATGGATAAGAAGATTGATGTCAGAACCCTGGACTTAGGACCTAAACTTGTAAAGGAATTGAGAACTGTCCCAGAAGACAATTGGCTCAACCAGACCCAAAAACAAGACGCTCAGAGGCTGGTAAAGAATTCTCGGGATGTCACAAGCTGCCAGGGATGGTACAACCTGTCAGGGGTTGGCCAGTGAAGAATGACTTCCGATAGTGCTGAGGAACAGTGATACTGGATGTATTCCAGGATTTCTTCCCAATACACCAGGTGGTAGAGCCGACTGGAGAGAGGGACATTCTGGATCTGGTATTGGCAGATAGTAACCAGGTAAGGGGATGTGGTAGTAGAGGACCTGGTGGCTGGGTATGACCACTGTATGGTGTGGTTCTCCCATTGATCTGGGGAGGGAGGGAAATCTTACCAAAATGAGGGTAGCTGACTTAAGGGATGGGGACTTCAAAAGGATGGCAACCATACTTGAGGGGCTCATAGTGACAATCAGATTGGATGCGGATATGGAAAGCAAATGGGTCATCTTGAAGATGGGCCTCATAGAGGACACAAAAGCTGGGCTGGTCCAAAGAACTGCAGTAAGAAAGCAAGGTCCAGAAAACCCAGATGGTGTACCAGGGAGGTGTAGGAGAGGATAAGAGAGAAAAGGTTAGCCTTCAGAAAATACAACAGAACCCGCAGGGGGAAAGAGAAGGAGGAGTACATTAAGAAACAGAGGGAGGTGAGCAGAGTGGTAAAGGAAGCCAAGGTCTCAAAGGAGCTAAGGTTGGCACTAGGGATCAGGTATGCTGAGAAGGAATTTTTTAAGTACATCAGAAAATGGAGAAATTGTAGGGGCCAGATCACCAGGATAAAGAGAGATGGTGAGTGGGCAGAGAAGGGAGCTGAGAAGGCAGATGTACTAAATAAGTACCTCTGTTCAGTTTTCACAAAGGAAAAGGAAGGGCCAATGCCACAGGAGAATGGTAGGGTAGGGAGGTTGATGGGGGGATAATGGATGGCAAGATCCCGGTGAATAGAGTGTGGGAAGGTCTTAAGTCTTTACGGACAGACAAGGCACTGGGACCAGATGAAATCCACCCCAGAGTCCTGAAGGAACTGGTAGAGGTCCTGCCAGCACCTCTGTTGGAGTTGATCGACACCTCCCTTCGATAAGGATATGTACCACTGGATGTGAGGATGGCGCATGTGGTGCCCCTCCATAAGAGTGGACCCAGGGATGAGCTGGGAAATTACAGACAGGTCAGTCTTATGTCCATCATGGGAAAATTAATGGAGACCATCTTAAAAGAGAGGTTGATGACATTCCTGGAAGTAAATGGCATTCAGGAAGTCTGGCAACATGGGTTCATCCAGGGGAGAACTTATCAAACTAATCTGGTTGAATTTTTTGACTGTGTGACAAAAGCTCTAGATAGAGGTTGGCCAGTTGATGTCCTGTATCTGGACTTCAACAAGGCATTTGACATTGTACCACATGGGAGACTGATGGGTAAACTGAGAAACCTAGTGGTAGCAGTGAAGCTGATTCCGTGGATAGGCAACTGGTTGAGCAACTGACAGCAGAGGGTGGTGGTGATGGTGGTGGTGGTGGGGGATTCTTGTCACCCAGGAAGGTCACTAATGGGGTCCCACAAGGATGGATTTTGGGTCCATTGCTATTTAATGCTTTCATAGTGGACATAATGGAGGGAGTTAAGAGCAAAATTAATCTGTTCACTAATGAGTCCAAATTAGATGTGGTGGTGGATGGTGAAGAAGAGAGGAGGGTACTCTAGGAGGATCTGGAAAGACTTGTGCAGTGGTCAAACACATGGCAGTTGGGGTTCAATACTAGGAAGTGCAGTGTACTGCATTTCGTGGCCAGGAACCCAGGATACAGTTATCGCTTCGGGGAAGCAGATATCCGTATCTGGGGAGGAAAAGGATCTGGGTGTGGTAATCCCAGGGAATATGAATCACTCAGTACAGTGTAGAAAAGCAGCAGCAAAGGCAAACAAAATGCTTGAGTGCATTGCTAGGGGGATCACTTCAAGGAGGGAGGATGTTCTTCTGTCACTGTACAGATCATTGGTGAGGCAGCACTTGGAGTACTGTGTGCAGTTCTGGCACCCATACTAAAAGAGGGATGTCAGGTTCCTAGAGGGAGTCCAGAGGGATTACCTATGGAATCCCAAAATTCAGTATCCCGAGCTCTACAAGACCGAGTACTGGAGACTGAATTTTGGCATCCCAATAGGTGCCCCAGACTGAAATGCGGGATTCTGCGAGGGACTTGCATTTAATGTAGGGGGCATTGCCCACCGCACCACCATAACTAAAATAACCAATTCCAAGGGGGAGTGGACCTTGGAGTTAAAAACAATTGTTATGGAGCAGAATGGTGGGGAGCAAAAGTTACTGTGACTGGGAACAGAACCCAGCTCCATGCAGCCATGATGCTACTAACCCAGCCCTCCATGTCACAGGAGCAGCACAGCCAGCTTACATAATTTTTCCTGTTTTGTTCCTCCGTCCTGGCCTGGGGTAGGGTAGCAGCTCATCACATCTGCTTCCATACCCCTGTCCTTCTTATTGGGCGAGTGTGTCGGGACAGCAAAATTGAATTTTGGCAGCCCAATAGGTGCCCCAGATCAAAATGTGGGATCCTGCAAGGGACTTGCATTTAATGCAGGGGGCTTTGTCCACTGCACCCTCCATAACCAAAATAACCAACTCCAGGGGGGAGTGGACCTTGGAGTTAAAAAAAATATTTACGGGGGGGCAGAATGGAGGGATCAAAAGTTGCTGCAACTGGGAACAGAACTCTTATCCATGCAGCCATGCTGGCTAAGCTCCTACTAACATAGCCCTCCACAGCAAAGGAGCAGCTCAGCCATCTTCCCCAATTTTTCCTGTGTTCTTCCTCCATCCTGGCCGGGGTAGGGTAGTGGCTCATCACATCTGCTACCATACCCCTGTCCTTCCTAAAGGGCGCATGTATCGGGAAAGCAAAGCTGTTGAGTGAGAGAGTGTCAGGATACTGAATTTGGTCCCATGAGTGTCGGGATTCAGAGCTACAGTATCCTAAAAGGATACCATCCAGGGGAGGGCATCCAAGAAGATCCAGGGAATGGGGGAGAAATCCTATGGGGAGAGACTAAGTGAGCTCAACATGTACTCCCTGGAGGATAGAAGGGACAGAGGAGATATGATTGAGACCTTTAATTACGTGAAGGGCATAAACAACATTTAGTACTGAGGGTATGTTAAGATTGAAAGGAGAAGGAACCACAAGGGGAAATAGACTGAAACTGGTGGTGACAGAGAGGTTCAGAAGGGAGCTGAGGAAGCATTACTTCAAGGAAAGAGTGGTGGCAACTTGGTATATACTGCCTGAAGAGGTGATCTCGCTAGATTCGTTGGGGTGTTTTGAGAAGGGATGGAATAGGTTCATGGGCAAGGTACAAGTAGGGAGAAAATCGACCAGGGTAGTGAACTAAGGGATGGAAAATTTGGTGGGAGGGATGGAAAGGAGAGGGGGAGCAGCAGCAGTTGTCTGAACTGTGAGCTGCATTTTCACGCAGATGAAATAGACCTTGAGGCATAATTCTGCTGGCAATTTGGTATGTTCGAATGTTCGTATTCTCCCCAAAACCAGGATGAACCCATGTGATCCAGCACCACATCGACACAGATCAAGTTGTCCGGATCCACAAACACTTGTACAGACTACTGGAAAGAATCTGAGAGACAGTACAGGAGGAAATCCAGTCTACGTTGGAATTGGAGCCGCTGAGGAATCACAGAGTGAATTATATAGCCCTAGTGTACTAGTCCCAAAATCAGATGGGACCAACCAGTTTTGTATATACTTCCAGAAAGTTATTTTTTTTATACTTTATTTTTTAAATTTTTTATAAAGTACAGCATACACCATACCACAAATAACAGGACAGATAACAGTCGTTATACATCACAGTCAGATACAGCTCAGCAGACACTCTGAGTATTCAGCATTATTTGTTCATTCTGTACTAGTGAATAACAACCTTGGTAAGATTAAGGAATTATTCTCTGGCTAGATAATAAATGTAGGGCCTAGCGCTCTCATACGTCCTATACCATACAAAACATTTCTCCATTATTTCAGCCCCTCGTAGGAATTAGAAGAGGGAGGGAGGCTGGAATATCCTACCAAGGGAGACTAAAACTACAATATAACTAGCTTGTCTGGGCTCAATTAAGTTGCTTAATACCCCTATCCCATATGTCAGACCTGCTAACAGATAGGGAGACAGGCTATTAAAAAAGGGAGCTTCCAATTAGTTCATGAATTGAGTGGGGTAATATATCCTCTGTATTCATTGTGACCCTTAATAGGCAGGAAATTCAACAGCAACCTTCAAACGTATTAGCACCAACATGGCTTAGCAATCAGAAATGGTAAGTTCCAGCAAAGATCAAACATAAAGAAAAAACAGATACTTGCTACTCTGAGTAAGTTAGCATTATAGAGTAACATTACATCAAACTGTCCCAAGTTCAGTCATTAGTGTCCAATTCAGAACTCAAGTCCAGATCATCTTTTTTCCCCTGAGTTTGACCCTTGATTAATTTGGAAGCCAAAGTAGCAGTGGCATCTGGGTCTGTTAGAATATGGATTTTTCCTGAATACTTAATCTGGAGCCTCGCAGGAAAGAGGAGTTGGGCCTCGATACTGTTTTCAAGAGGATTTTCTTCATGAGTTGCAATGCCTTTTTCTTGGTCTGGGACTGAGAGGAAATATCAGTGAGAAAGGCAATCTTACTGCTTTCCCAGACCAAGTCTCCCCTTTGTCTAGCAGCCTGCAACAGCGGGATATGGCTTCCGGAATTCAAGAGCGTGGCGATGGCAGTCAAAGGACATGTGCTACCTGGTCCCCTTCTGGAGCGCATAGGAATGGCGAAGGCTTTGGTCACTGTAATCCCTGAATCAGCAGGCAATAGTGTTAGGCCTGTAAAAATGTGTCTATTTATCACTGTAAGGATTTCAGTGGATGAGGTAAATTGCGGCAGAAAGACCACTATATGCACATTTTATTGTCTTTGTGTGTATTTTCAAGGGCTTCTATCTTAGCCCGGAGAAAAGCCAAGTTCTGTGCAAAGGTAGCATTTTTTGCTTGTTGGTGACCCAATTCTGCTTTCAGTGCTAATACATCTGTCTCAGTTGCACCCACTTTCTCCTCAAGGTTGTTAAATCTGGACTCCACCACTGCCATTCTACGGTTGGTTTCTTTGTCATTCTCTTGGATTTTGTGTAGCAATGTCATAATCTGGGGATTCAAGAGTATCACTCGTTCATGGCTCAGATGACACAGATGGGCCCAGGCCTGTTCCTCTCGATGTAGGCGTCTTGGAAAGTAAGACTTCTATATACTGGGCAGCATGTTTCTGGTCTCCCTTTGAACTCATTTTGTGTTCAGTAGTCCTTACTACAAGGAATCTTACTTTTTAAAATTATCTGCTGTCCCAAGTAAGGTAGAATTAAGGCTTTTAAATCCTATCCTTGAGGGAGATAAAATAAACTAAGCAGCCACCATGTTGGGTGCTCAGCAGTGCCCCCCTACTTCCAGAAAGTTAATGCAGCTTCCAGGTTTGATGCATACCCTATGCCAAGGGTAGACAAACTTTTGGACTGAATGGGGAAGTCTTGTCACATTAGTATACTGGACCTAACCAAGGGGTATTGACAAATCCCACTAACTCCTGAGTCGCATGAGAAATCTGCCTTTGCTACCCCATTTGACCTACATCAATTTACCATGCTGCTCTTCAGATTGCATGGAGCCCTGGCCACATTCCAGAGAATGATGGACCACGTCCTCTGTCCCCATGGGCAGAATGTAGCAGTGTAACTGGACAATGTTGTAATATTTAGCCCTTTGTGGGACACTTACCTGCAAGATGTGGTCATGGTATTTCAGTTGCTCAGGGAGGCAGGTCTCATAGCCAGTGCAATGACATGCACCCTAGAGTGGCAGGAGATGAAATGGAGTTTATGGTTGGGAACAGACACATGTGCCCAGTTATCGACAAAGTAAAGGTAACAACTGATTGCCCCATCCTAACTGTTAATATCATAGTATCATAGTAATGTGTCAGCAGAAAAGGACTATCCTGGCCCATCCAGTCTGCCCATCTCCCCTCTGCCTTACTTGTCACCGGTGCACAAGGAGCCTATCCTCTGTCCTCTAACCAACTCCATATGTCTATCCCATACTCTCTTGAATCCCTCCACCTTTTTGACACCTACCACCTCCTCAGGGTAACCTGTTCCAGGATTCAACCACCCTCTCAGTGAAGTAACACTCTCTTACACTACCTTTAAATCTTCCTCCTGCCAATCTTAAAGTATGACCTCTTGTTTTAACTCCAACTTTCCTTTTAAATAGACTTCCTTCCCTCACTTTATTTATCCCCTTCATGTACTCTATCATGTCTCCTCTCCCTCTTCTAAACTCAAGCGGATACAGATTTAATTCTCTCAATCTTGTCTCATATGGTTTCCTTGCATACCCTGCACCATCTTTGTTGCCCTTCTCTGAACCTTTTCTATTGCATCTATGGCTTTTCTCCAGAACTGTACCCCGTACTGAAGGTGCGGTCTAACCATGGTCTTATATAATGGCATCAGCACCTCCCTCTTCCTACTAGTTATGCCCCTTCCTATGCATGCCATCATTCTATTAGCTTTGCCAACTGTCTTACTACATTGGTCACTTACCCTAAAGTTGTTTGATATTATAATCCCCAGATCCCTTTCTTGTTCTGTTTGCTTTATCTGCTTTCACCCCAGAGATCCTTTTCCTCCTTTGTATTGGCCAGCTGTGCTCCCCCCAGTATGTTGTGGTTCCTGGCACCCAAGTGCATAACCTTGCACTTGTTTGCACTGAAACCCATCTGCCATGTGTTTGACCAGTGTCTGAGTTAGTCCAGGTCCTCTTGCAGTCCTAGCCTGCCCTCTGTGTTGTCCACCACTGCACCTATCTTCATGGCATCTGCAAACAGGCTGACCGTATTGCTTACCCCATCTGCTATGTCAGCAATAAATATTCCAAACAGCACTGGACCTAGCAGCAAGCCCTGTTGCACCCTGCTTGTCACTGTCCTTGGGGATGAGAGTTCTCCCCTAACAACAACCCTCTGCCGCCTGTCACCCAACCAGTTTTTGACCCACTCCACCATCGTCTTTCCTAACCCCAGGCTCTCCAGCTTGCTTATTAACCTCCCATGTGGCATTGAATCAAAGGTCTTGCTGAAATCCAAATACAGGACATCCACAGCCTGGCCACTGTTGATTGCCCTTGTTACCCAATCATTGAAGTCCACCATGTTCATCTGGCAGGATCTACCAGAGACAATACCATGCTGCCTGATGTCCTGGAGACCATTTACCTCCAGAAGTGCTCCCAGCCTCTCTTTGATAAGAGACTCTGTGAGCTTCCCCATGATGGAGGTGAGGCTAACTGGTCTATTGTTACCTGGCTCATTCTTGGGCCAACTTTTATGGATGGGCACCACATGTGCCAATCTCCAGTCCTGGGGGATACACCCAGTCTTCAGGGATTTACTGAATAGGTTTGCCAGTGGTCCTTCCAGGACCTCTGCCATCTCCCTCAGCACCCTGGGGTGTATGCCATCTGGACCTGGTGCCTTGTCCACCCTCAGGGCTATCAGACCTTACAGCACTCTGCTCTCTTGATTACCTCCTCTGTCAGTTCTGCCCCCATACACCCTGCTCTCTTCTCCTGTGGGATCAGCCCCAGTTTTTCTCTGGTAAACACAGAACAGAAAAACTCATTGAGTGTTTCTGCCTGCTCCTCCCCCTTCTATGCCCACCCACTGTCCACCTTTATCCTAACAATCTGATCCCTACAGCTTCTTCTCTCCCTTATATATATCATGGCCTCAATACCTCCTTCAGTGATGACCCTATTCCATAACTTTGCATCATTTGCAAATGGACACATTTTCTCTTTGATTCCCTCAGATTTATCACTAATATATATGTTAAAAAGCATTGGTCCTAGTACAGACCCTTGAGGAATCCAACTCATAACCTTACTTACTCCAGAATGTACACCATTTACCACAACCCTCTGACTTCTATAATTCAGCCAGTTTTCCACCCATCTAGTTATTTTCTGTCCCACCCCTAGGCTATCTGTCTTTTTTAGCAGCCTGTGGTGAGGGGCAGAGTTGGAGAACTTACTGAAGTCCAGGTAGGCAACATCAACTGCCCCTCTTGGTCAACCACCTTCGTTACCCCATCAAAAAATGTTATCAGATTTGTTTGGCAAGATCTCCCACTAGTGAATCCATGTTGCTTTTCATCTAATAAATTGTCGTCCATTAATTTAATGTCTGGGTGAATACAGTATGGGGTTAATAGTGCTTGTGTAACTGTAGTTTACTTTTAGCTTTACTCTATTTCCACCCTTGGTAGGTAAGCTGGGTAGGAGTAGGGCATAGAAAGCCCAAAAGAATTATGAATGAACATTCAAAGTGAATGATTACCTCCCCCAACACACAGAGAGTATGACCAGTAGCATGCAGGAGAGGAACCCCCCGCAGGTGGAGGAAACCTCTGAAAACCCATGGCTACTAACCTGCTCATCCAGAGGGCAAATTAAGAGGAGATGAACCTGGTTCTAACAACCATAAACTACATTTGGGAGAAGGTGAGCTGTTTGGAGAGATGACGGTCCATCTTTGAATCCATGGATGATGCATTCTGGAAGGATGATTCTGAGGTTGAAGAGGTAGGTCTGTTCTGATGGAGCATCCAAATCCTGACAGTGGATTAGGTCCAGTCAAAAAGGGGGTGAATGTAGTCCAGGTTTCCAAGGTGATGATGGATGATGTCCAGAGGGATTACAGAGGCTAATGAGCAGGAAGAGCATGATGTGATAAATATGCTACCAGACTTTGAACAGAAGGAATATGATGGGTTTGAAGTCATAAGGTAAACAATCTAAATTTATAGAAGGTTTGACATTCAAGTTAGAGCCTGGAGGTGAGTAGTTAAGTGGTGAGTGATAAGTTTCAATGGAAGCATCCAAGGAGCTGACAAAGAAGTCAGACAGAGTCATTATGTAACTGTTTGGAGTAATGACGTGAATGATTTCTAGACCAATGAAGGGATTTTTGTAAATACAGTAGAGATAGTAACTGAATGTATATGGAATGATTGGAAGTTCAGTACAAGGAATTTGAAAGTTAATTTGAGTGTCAATGTCGTAATGATGTTTGTGTAGGCTCTTGCTGGTGCATCGGTAGAAAAGTAGATATGGATATTTCTGTGGCACAATTGTAGTGACATGCACTGAGGTGGCCATGACGGTTTTGCGTTACAGGCAATCCAATGTCTTAATACTGTGAGAAACCTGGAAATCAGTAAATGAAATAGTCTATAAACTAATATGGCAGATGAGAGTCAGGAGCAGTGTAGAATGCCAGGGGTGCCTAGCACTGTAGTTGAATACAGATCTGTTGAAAAGTAAGACTGGGATAGTGGGACAGCCAGATTGTAGTGGACGTTCAGACTGAGAATCAATGGAAGTCTGCTCTCAGTGCAAATCTGCAGTGAAGGGTGTATGGGAAGCAAATGATGAGGGATGAGCTAGAAGGACTGCTGGATGGGCAGCTGACCTGATGATGGCAATAAGATGAAGGAATATAGATGACTGTATTAAGTATGGGGACATCCAGGAGCTAGACCACAGAGGTTTGGATAGAATATCTTTAGTAAGGTAGCTAAGCATAGGACAGCCAACGATAGGAGTTCTGGGAATGTATCTGTGAAGGTCTTGGGACATCTGAGGGCTATTGAGGAAGTAGGAGTTGAGATACGGGATCAACAGAGTCAGTGCTCATATGAGCAATTACAGAAAGGTAAAATGAATGATGTCAGTACTGCTATGAGGTATCTTGTAGTTCCCATTATCCGTAACAGTGATGATGGTTACAGAGTCATTGCATGATGGAAGAAATTAAATCACTTTCCATGTAAGGGATATCCTATGAGACATGGTAAATAAGGAAGCCATAGTGCTCAAATTGACAGGATGCATACAGAGTATCGAGTAGAGTCGGATGAGTGATGAGATCTTTCTATATTCCAGTTGAATGGGATTCTGGAAATTATCCTGAGGAGATGATTGGGGAGTATATATAACTCTATGGTGATGTAGGAGTCTAAAAGACATGTTGTCCAATTGATGTTTGCTAGAAGAAGTTTTCTCGAGGTGAGATGAAGGAGTGCTCCATCGAGTAGTAGATGGGAGCTGTTAGAATGGCCAGGGTAGAAGTGTGAGATAGATAAATGGGAGGAGTAGTTGATTGGGTTGGAATACTAACTGGAGATAGGGTAAAAGGCCCAAAAGAGCCGCAGCAAGTGGAACAAAGCCTGAAGCCGCTAGAGCAGTGAGGAGAAAGCAGCTGTCCGAGGCTGGAGGGGAATGTCCAGAGGGGAAGCCAGCTGACTGGAAGAAGGAGTCCTGGAAAAAAACAGCAGAGGCAAAGCCAGACTGACATCATAGGTGCAGGAAGATACAGGACTGGGATCAGCACCACAACAAACCAAAGTAAGACATAGCAAGCCACTGCAGTTCAGGAACAATGGATCCAAGGAGGACCAGAAGTGATTCTGGATACCAAGTGCTATGAAGTTGATGCAGTAAGGTCCCAAGGTCATGCTAGATGGTGAACAGCAGGTGCAGAGTACATAAGGTGCTGCATCGATGAGGCATGAGGTTCCCACTTCCGACAGAGAAAGTGAACTCGCATGGTAGGCAGGAAGGGGTGACCAGCAATGCAGAAGTCCAAGAGGAGTAGAACTGAATGGAGGTAGAGACTGAACCAGCTTATGGAGTTCAAATCCAAAACACAAGGGGGCCAAGGCTAAGGCTGGGTCAAGTGTGATGAGTCCATGGAAGTGCAGGATGTAAACTGGTGAAGTAGAATGCAGAAGGTAAATAGAGTACAGAGGTCCCAGTTTGGAAGGAATGTGGCAACCAGGTAGCAGGTCTAGAATGCAGAAGGGTGAAATAGTCAATCACAAAAATAGTTTCCCAGTCCTGGTAGTTGAGTTGAGAAGACCAGCAGTTGATGCCTCCAGGCAAAGGTAGGATGGTGAAATCAAATGGGTACAGTAGTCCTGTTTCTGAAGGGAAGCAGCAACCAGGTATTCAAGTAGAGAATGTACAGAGTTAAAAGTGAAAAACAGACACAGGATTCCATCCTCAGTAGTCAGAGCGAGATGCCCTCCAGTCACTGCCAGACAAAGGCAGGATGTTTAAGTCAAAGGGTACAGCGCTTCCATTCCTGAAGGGAAGCAGCAACTGGGTATCAGGTAGAGATGAAATAACCATTTGCAGATGCAGTCTTCTATCCCAGGTTTTCAAGGAGAGATGATCGAAACTCGATGCCACCAGGCAATGTAGGAAGGTGAAGGCAAATAGGGTAAAGTAGGCCCGGCCTCGAAGGGAAGTGGCAACCAAATAGTCAGGGAGAGAATGCAGAGGTCTAAACAATGGATTGCAGATACAGGTTCCCAGCCCTGGTAGTCAGTGTGAGATGACTAACAGCCGATGCCAGCAGGCAGAAGTAGGAAGTTGAACACAAATGGAGTACAGCAGTCTCATTCCTGAAAGGAAGCAGTAACCAAGTAGCAGGTAGAGAATGCATAAGTTTGAGACAGTCAAATGGAAACTCAGGCTCTCATCCCAGCTAGTCGAGGTGAGACAACCTTGATCAAGGTCATCAGGCACAGGTAGGATGTGGAATATGCCAGGGTAGAGGGTCCTATTCTCGAAGGGAAGCACCAACCAGTATCAGGTAGAGAATTCAGAAGTATGACATGGTAGATTGCAGACATGGCTCCCATCCCTAGTAGTCTGGGTGAGCAAACCTTCACTCGGTGCATCCAGGCAGAGTTAGGGATGGAGGATGCCAGGTTTGTAAGTGGCAGTGAGTGTAACGGAGTCCCATCCCCAGTAGACAGGGCAAGCCAATCTTCTCTCAGTGCCTCAGAAGGTACGAGCCAGGGATGGAGTCTGGACAAACTGCTGGTATGGGCTGAGCAAAGAAAAGGCAGTTAGCAGCATAGCCTTAGGTAGGTAAACTGAGGTTGCATACATGGGAAGGAAGCAAAGCAGAGTAGGAGAACATAAGGAGAAGTCATCTGGAAAGTCAGGAAGGGGGAGTTTAGAGTAATCCAGAAATGACCATACTTGTAGTGATGGAATGCCATGAATGACACAAAGCCATGAAGAGAGCCAAAAATGTGGGCCATGGGGGCACTGGAAGGACCGTGTAAAAGCAGCAGGTAGGAATGTAGTAGGTAACTTGCAAGCTGGGAGGGAAGGGACACCAGGGGTAGAACAAGAAACATAAGTCTTGAAGCTGAGCATGGTGTATGTGCCAGGAACAGCATGGTAAGGGGTATCACGGCCTGACTAGGGTAGAGGTAGCAAGGGTCTGAATAGTATAAAGGGCAGAATAGGATGGAATGCTGGTGTGAGGAACGAAAGGACCAAAAGGAAACCAGGGGAGCAAGGGACAAGAGGAGGAATGGGAAACGGGGCTGGGGGCAAAAGTCAGACAAACAGGAAAGGGGGAGGAGCACTAGGAAGGAGACAGCAGGGGCAGGAAAGGAGAGCCACCAGATAGAGGGAGGGCAGTCTTGTACCACACATCATGGGGAGTGCATCGATTTGCATTGATAAACAGCGCATGAGTCTATGAAAGGCTCAAAACATGTGAAGAAGGAATGTGCCCCCCAACAATTGAGAAGCCAAGCTGTGGAGGAAAAGGTCACAGATGAATAGATGGTAGGAAGGCCTGTATATGGGTGACTCAGGAAGGAGATGTAGATGGAGGGCAGGGCAGTCAGCAAACGGTAGAACAGTAGAGGCAAGGACTGAGCCCTGAATGGCTTGATGTAGTGCATGCCACTAACGGGTATGGTAGGAAGCATGAGTAACATCCGGGCAGGACAGTACAGGGAGGCTCTACACCTGTGAAAATGATCTTTCAGACAAATGACAAATGGTGTACTGACAGCTGGAAGTTTCCAAATTCAAGAAATAAATACCGGCAAATAGAGAAGGTCATGATGTGGTCAGGATCTTTGAAGTCCCAAGACAAAAGACTTGCATTCTGACAGACGAGTTTTTGTGGGTTCGTGCACAGACTTCTAAACTTGATTTTAAGCTGTGTGTTAGTATTTGATGCTGGAATTGTGGACTGGGTCTGCAAAGTTTTCAAATAAACAACTGCTTGTTGTATCCCTCAGGGAGCAGCACAGGCGTCCCCTGTACAAATGCACAAATAACACAGCAGAGCAGGGTTGATACTGTCAGGTGGGAATGTTTGACAAAAACAGCTAGTGGAGCCCACATTAAGTCCAGAAAAACAAGACCAGGGCCAAAATAAAGCAAATGGAAATGTAAGGGTTAGGGCAGCAAGAAGCACAATAGGCATGAATTCTCAGCTCCAGCACTCACCTGGTAACACACACATCAAGCCAGAGAGGATGGGATGTGGCAATCGGGAATAGAGAAGCCAGCAAGAGATGCACCCAGTGGTGTGCAGAGACCCATTCAGTGTGAAGCAGGGTAGACAAATGGGTGCATGGGGATGATGCCACATTCTAAAGGGCAGGGTGTGGCGGCCCCAAACAGAGAGGAAAAGGTGAAAGAGTATGGGGAAGGGAGATGGGGGAAACAGAGGCAAACAGGAGAAAGCAGGGGGAGGAACAAAACAGGGGAAATAAAGGGAGTAGAGGAGTGGGAGGGAGCACAGGAGACAAGGAGAGGGAAAAGAAAGAGAAGGGTGAAGAAGGCTTAGCCATGAGCCATGGATGAGCCCAGGCGCCACGTTCACAATCGCTAAGTGGAGATTTGCCATGGGAGGCTGGCCTTTGTAGGGGAAGTGGGAGGGGCTATTTCCCCACATTGAACCTTGGGCTATAGCCCTCCCAATATTTTACCACTCTTTCCTTTATTAGTACCTCCATCACCTGGTCCTCCACTGATGTGAGGCTGACAGGTCTGTAATTCCCTGCCTCCTGTTTGCAGCCTCCCTTGTGCAGTGGTACTACATCTGCCATCCTCCAGTCACTTAGAACACACCCTGTATCTAGGAATAAGTTAAATAACCTCATTAAATGTGTTATCAACACATCCCTCAACTCACTAAGGCCCCTTGGATGCAAACCATATGGCCCCATTGCTCTATCTACCTTTAATTTTCCAAGTTCTTCCTTAACTCTTTCCCCACTTAATGGGCTTTGATCCACCCCACATTCATCTTCTCATGTCTTCTTTAACTCAGGTCCCTTTCCATCCCCCTTCCACTGTGAATACAGAGCAAAAATAACTATTTAAAACCTCAGCTTTCTCAAAGCCCCCTCAACCTTATTTCCCCCCTCAAACTCACAATCCCCTGTCTTGCCCTCCTCTTTTCCCCACATATCTAAAAAAGGTTGTATCTCCTTGTTTGACATGTTTAAGAATTCTCTCTTCTTTTTCTGCTTTTGCTCTTCTAATCAATTTCTCTGCCTGTCTCAGTTTCTCCTTATAATTTACTCTATCACACTCTGACTTTTCTTATATATTTTTGAAAGCAATCCTTCTATCTCTTATTGCCCTTATAACCTTCCTATTAAACCAAAGAGGCCATCTTCTTTTCTTGTTTTTTTTTCCTACACTCCTTATGCATAGTTCAGTTGCTTTTAATAATGCCTCCTTAATACATTTCCACAATTCCTCTACATCCTCTATCCAGTCACTGCATTTCATTTTCTCCATGAAAATTTCCCTCATTCTATTAAAGTTCACCTTCCTGAAGTCCAGTGCCTTCGTACTGGTCTTATTTGTTATCTTCCCTATTTGTATCTTGAAACTTACTGTGTTGTGATCACTTTTACCCAGACAGTCTCCCACAATAACCTCTTCAACACTATCCCCTTTTGTGAGTACCACTTCCAAAATATTTTCCCCCCACGTGGGCTCCTTAATCAGCTGATGTAAAGATGATCCCTGCAGTGCTTCAAGTATCTCCCTGCTCCTGGCTGATGTTGCCTTTGGGATTCCCCATTTTACATCTGGCAAATTAAGGTTCCCCAGTACTACAAATTCCACTTGGTTTGGCACCCTTTGCATCACCTGCATCATTTGCCTGTCTAACTCCACCCCTGATTTGGAGGCCTATATATCACTCCTATTCTTACTATGGCTCCAGTGTTTTTTCTAATGTGACACACAGGAATTCTATCTCGCTGTGCTCATCCTGTCTTTCATTTGCTTCATAGGACTCCTTAACATTTATTTCATTTATTTATTTTATTTTACAATTTTTGGCCAGGAAAGACACACTAAGCCAAGGCTTGTTTCCAGGTGTATCCTAGGAGCACAGATAAGTTAAGTGACCTGCTAATGGTCACACAGTATGCAAATTGTGACTGTGGAATTCAGCCCAGTTCTCCAGGTTTATAGCTCAGTGCTCTTAACCACTATGCTATACTGCCTCCCATATAGTGCTACCCCTCTTCCCTTTCTACCCACCCTGGTTCTTCTGAACAGCCTGTATCCTGGAACACTAACTTCCCAGGAGTGATGCTCTGTCCACCAGGTCTCTGTTATTGCCACAATATTAAGGCATTCATCCACCATCATTGTCTCTAGGTCCATCATGTTATTTCCCAGACTTCTGGCATTCACATATAACCCTCTCCACCCCAAAAATCCTACTTTATTACTATAGCTTATTAAGTTACCTACAGTATTGAAAGGGGGTTACTAGCTAGACTATTCCTCGCTGCTCTCCCACTAATCAGTTTAATTTTAACTTCCCTTACAAAGTAATACATCTTTTCACTCAGGATCATTGTGACAGCTCTGCTTAAAGGGACACTGTCAACCCCCTTAGGCCTCAAAGTGTGTCTTGTTTAAAAAACACATCTTATGATTGTTTACACTCTGTAAAGGCTGCTGATATAGCTTGTAGTTTGATTCTTATTCTTTTTTTTCAACAGTGAAAAAACAGACTGCCCACCATAATGGTGTTACCACACAAAAATGGTTTGTTTACATTCCTTGATCGACTCCCATCGCATCTTTCCTGGGCTTAGGAATGCACCAACACAGTCTAGCCACTCTTGATTGAGTGGGAGTTTAGGTGACTACTGCCTCATGAGTGACTGCATTGTTTGGGAGTGCTTCTAATGTTCAGGAAGTATGCAGCAAGAATAGATTCAGGATTTGAAACAAAACAAAGTTGTGTATAAATATACATTACCATGCATTTCATTTCTATTAAACAAGGAGACAGACAAAACAAACAGCAACATTAATGAATTATTGAGAAAGTAAGCAATAATAAAATGTGGGTTTTTAACTAAAATAATATGAAGCAGAACAGGTTGGTAGTGTCTCTTTAAGTGTAATCTTTCCTGAGCATATCATTCTGTATTATCACATGTCCTACCCCATCCCCCCATAAATCCAAACCCTTGTTCACTACACCACCATGTTAACCATACATTAAACTAATCAGTTCTTATTTTCTATCCATGCTAGCCTTTGGTACTGGAAGTACTTCTGAAAAAGAAACATTTATTATCCAACTTCCAGACTCTTACCAATTTCATGAATCTGGCTTGCATTGCCTCAAGAATGCTATCTGCCAAGTTATTTGTGCCCACATACAACACAATGTGTGTGGTCTCCTTATGTTTCCTGGATAGGGAGTATATAAGACAGAAGGCTGTATCTTCCTTGTATACCTGCCTCCTCAGCTATCACCCCTTCCCCACCTTCGCTCTGTTCAATATCTGAGTTTTCATGTTCACCTACCCCAGCTTATCCAGGCCAGTATCTACAAGATTAATTGTTCTATTTGTCATCCCACTACTCTCCTCCAGCTCCTTCTCCCACTTTCCTATTCTGTTTCACTCTGTTTTGTACCCCTCACCCCCCTTTATATCTGAGTCCATTAAATTTAACAATGGTGAATACCTATTTCTCAAGATAACCCTTCCCTCATTGACTAGCTCTCACCATTATTTTCCTTGCTCATGCTTTTCTTAATATTCTGATCCCCTTCCAACTTCTTACTCTCATTCCCATGTGTTGTTTCCTCATGCTTAGATCTATTTTTCTCTCTTTCTCCTCTCATTTCAAATCTATGCCCAT
The DNA here is from genome assembly GCA_016271365.2 of Neoceratodus forsteri. Taxonomy (NCBI): domain Eukaryota; kingdom Metazoa; phylum Chordata; order Ceratodontiformes; family Ceratodontidae; genus Neoceratodus; species Neoceratodus forsteri. The sequence goes on along the minus strand of CM028133.1, from coordinate 739,702,560 downwards.
TTCCACTAATTCCCCTTCCTTGCCTTTCCCCCTGCTTTGACATATCCCTTACTGCTTCTCCTTGCTTGACATTACTCTTCCACCTTCTTCTTCCTACTATATTCCATCCTCCATCCTCATAACCCATTCTTCCATTCCCATCCATTGTACACTTGTTAATTGCCTTCTCGTTCCATCTCCACATATTCCTATCACTATCATTCCGTGCCCAGCCCATCCAGCACCTTAGCGTATATGATTCCCTTTATATGAAACATAAGAACACTATACTAAGAAACTACACTAAGTATATTGCAGTGCCAGTGGCTCAGTAGGTAGCACGCTTGCCTCTGAGGCCAGGAGATCAGAGGCCTATGGGTTCGGTTCCCACATCTGGCACTTGGGTTAATATCTCAGTATTGACACTGTAGTGCAGCTTGAGAGGGGTGCTGCACTTCTGAGGTGCCATCTTTTGGATGAGGCGTTAAACCGAGGTCCCATCTGCCTGGATTGGTGGCAGTTCAGGTGGATGTTAAAGATCCCATGGCACTTATTGAAAAGAGTAGGGGAGTTCTTATTGTAATGAAAACATAAGAAACAACACATAATTATTTTGATACAACTCCAAAAAAGAATAACAATATTCAAAACCTAATACAAAAGGAAATAATGTACATTTCTCAGATTATCAACTAACAAGCTATTAGTATTTAATGAACATTTGAAATCCTTTCCACCATTTATTCATCTTTTCTGAGGTAAATAACTGTTTATCCTTCAAATATATCTTTGTTAGTTCTTGAATTACCAATCGATAATATCCCTCATAAGACATTTTATTTTGATAAATTACCCATTGACATCTCGCTTGCCAGAGGTAAAATCTAAGACAGCATAAAAAAATAGTTAAGGTATCTTGATGAAAGTGAGCAAGTCTAGAGGGATATATACCCAGCACAAGGCTGTCATAAGTAAGATGACTTAACCATTTAAAATTCCACTTGTCCCCTAAAAAAACATAATGATTTAGCATATGAACAATATGAAAAGAAATGTTCCATGGTTTCTTTCAAAGTAATACAATCTGGGTATGGACAATTTTTTTCAGCTTTAGCTTTGTATTTCGCATTTCTCCTAACATGCAATCTGCCATACATTATTAACCACTGAGTCTCCTACATATAAGGTATTATTAAGCTGAGCCAGAATAAAGGGATTCCATACTGTGGGGCAATTTTTAAAACTGAGTTCTGCAGGGTAGATTTTGTTCATTTTAAATTTGTACAAAGTAACACAGTGTTCTTCCATATTAGTTCTTTAGTAATTTGCCACTTACAAAGTTTCTGTACTGCAGGATAAAAATATAATGGAATGTGAACATGAACATTTAATTTTGGAGACATGTTGTGCCAGACTGCAAAATATCTTCCTAAAACTACCCTAACCCATTCTTGTCCCCCTCCACCTAAATATATGAGACCATTCTTAATTGTTTGTGAGAAAAATAAGGCATGAAAAAAAACTACAGGATCAATCATTCCAAGATCCCCCTCTGTTTTTCTCTAAATAAGTATAACACCACTTTACCAGGTTTAACCTATTCCCCTATAGCATCTGAAAAAATGCACTATATAATCTTGTTTCAAGATGTATGGGCAACGGATAGATCATGGCTATATAGTGTAAACAGGGAATGATAAATTGTTTCAATATAAAAATTTGGTTTAGCTTAGAAAGCTTCCACTGCTTCCATCTTGTTATCTTATTTATTTATTTAGTTTTTGTCGACCGGGTAAGTGCATTAGACAAATCCTGCCTATTTTCAGGCACGACCCGGGGGAGGGGGATACAGATAAATGCCAACTGACCTTGAACCAGATTAAGCTGTTGGTGGTATTTTTTTAGTGAATGAGGGAAATTTGGCCAGGACACTGGGGAAATTCCCCTACTCTGCTGGTGCTCTGTGGCCAGTAGAGGGCTGAGAGGACTCTGCACCATGGCAGAAGCTCTGCACTCCTGCGAGGAGATGGACGCTAGTGAGGACGCTCCCACTAGCAATGCTTCCGTATGTTTTTTGGATGATACTGTTGTGACTATGAGCACTATAGATACGGACCTGGAGAAGGCGTCTGCTGTCCCGGAGGTGATCGGTTCGCTACCGATTCGGGAGATCTTTCACACTGCATCTACCGACCCTGTCTGCCTTGCGTCTGCCTTGAGGCCTTTGGATTCTGCACTCCCTGTTTCCGCTATGGACAATTTTTGGCAACGTATACTTCCGGTTGCACTGGCGGAAGGTCCGACACAACTGGAGCCCCATGCTGCACCCGAGAGAATCTCTACCGCATTGCAAGCTCTGAAACGCTGATTTGGTTTGCAAACTCAGGACTCTCTTGATTTCAAGGACTGGTCGGAGGAAGATTCCTTACTTAATGTTGGCTGGACACAAAACATTTCAGGAACTTGGGTGCCTGACAATACTTGGAAGCCTGTTTCATATCTTTCACCTAAGCATGCCACCTCCCTGAGCTCAGGTATAGACATTGCTCCTTCTGTTGTTACTAATGTTGCTGGTGCGCACCCATTGTTAAAGGACACTGAGGCTGCTTGTAGCCCCAGTATGTCTTTGGGGGGGGGGGAGACTTAAGGTTACTGCTGCAGCAAATGATGGGTTTGGCTCCTGCAAGGGCCCTGCAAACCCTCCTCGCGTCCCTATGGCAGACCTGTTCAAACATAAACTTGAACAGGCTCCCAGGAGGAACGCTGTTCGACTAAGAAATAGAGGGGGTTTGAATGCTCATCCAGATAGATATTATATTGCCAACACTTTGCTTAGGGGTTCCATGTCTTTTCTCCCTTCAGACCTCTTTGCACTTATTCATGTTTCAGGGGAGGATTCCTTTGATGTTAGCTTCAGACTTAATCATAGTCTGGAAAAATTTTGGGAAAAATACTCTGTTCTCAAAACTACCCCTTTATGGCTTCCCTTTTTAGCCATTCCTCTGACTAGGCCACAAATTAGGTATATCACTGTTATGTTCAGAAATGAAGGGGTGAATGTCAGTGACATTTACCACTGGCTGCAGAAGCGTGAGGATATCTTTGGACCTCCTGAAGCTTTATTGATTTAGAGGGTATTTGGACTGGGGCTGGAAGTTTAAACTTAAACTGTTTCAAGTGAATTCTGATATAGCTCATCTCCCAAATAGTTTTTTCTAGGAAAGGACAGGGGTGTGTGCTTTTATAACGGTCAGCCCCGAGCTTGCTATAAATGCGGTTCACGCACTCACATTAGTAGTTCTTGTGACATGATGAAATGTTCACTTTGTGGGGGGTATGGACATTCGATGGACCTATGTCAGAATATTTTCCAGTGTAACCTGTGTGATGAAAAGGGGCATGCTTTTCATCAATGCCCCTGGGCTAAACGAAATAGAACCGAGGGATGGGATCACGATGATTTAGTGCTCCAAGCTCAGGATAAATTACATGATCCTGATCCACCTGTATCAACTGTACGGAAACCTATACCTTTGGTGGATACCTCTGGCCTTTCTTCTACTATACTCCAGGCCTCTGAGATGGAGAATGTGCCTGACAGGCCTACAATGCCTCCCCCACCCCACCTTTGAGACTGTGAAAGGCCGGAGATTTACAAGATCTTCTCTGAAACTATCCACTCCCTGCCCTATTCCAACTTCTAATATTTTTTTACCCCTACAAGAAGACTTGGGAGATTCAGACTTAGAATCTGATACATCCCATAGATCTGAGATAGTCACAGAAAATGAAGAAAGTAGATCTACAGAATTGGCAAAAGAAAAGAAAGGGAAAAAAGGAAAAAAAAGGAAAGCAAGCAATAGTTTAAAAGGGGGACTTAGCTGAACAATGACACCCTATGGCCACTTTGTGACTACTATCTTTTAATGTCTGCAGCTTAAAATCATATAGAAAACAAATTTCTGTATTGGCCTATTTTGCAACCCTTCCTGTGGATATTATTTTTATTCAGGAAAGTCACCTTTCCTCACTAGCTGAGGTAGATAATATTAAAAGATGATGGCACTGGGGACCTTCATTTTGGTCCTTTGGACTGGAACCTGCAGATGGAATTGGCATTCTTTTTAAATCTACCAATATTCGCATTTTTCGGTTAATGGATGTTTGTCCTGGTAGGGCCCTGATTTTGGACGGCTCTATAGGAGACTTTTCTTTCCGTCTTATTAACCTTTATGCCCCACAAACGAAATCTGCTAGGGTTGCATTATTTGGAGATATTAAACCATTTCTTTTCACCAGAATGCATGTTGTTTGGGGAGGGGATTTTAATTGTACTTTAGATACCCCTTTATCCGGAGCTACCCAGAAGAAAGTATATTGTGATTCTAATACTCTGAAACAAATCCTTGCTGACTCCAGTATGCAGGATGCTTTCCGTGCATTACACCCCAAGGGCCCTGGTGCTACTTATCATAGGTTTATTTACGCCACAAGGATTGATATGCATTTTTTCTCCCAACACTTACATCCCATTTCTTGTGAGTCTCAGCCCTCGGAGTTTTCTGATCATAACACACTTTTTTGCTCTTTTAGTTTACATTCTCTCCCACCCAAAATATTCTCCAAATATAATCGATGGAGATTGAATATGTCCCTTTTTGATACCCCCTCTTTCTATTCTCAGACTGTTCTTTTTTTTGCATACAGGGAATCTGTTTTCTGTGCATACACAGATTCTTTGAATTGGTGGATGGACACAAAACGGGAATTAAAAAAGCTTTTGCTTTCATTTGGAAAAGCTAGAGCTAATTCTAAATATATACAGTATTTGCTTGTCCTTAATCAATTATACAAATTGATGTCCTCCCCTTTTGAACATTCCCATGATTTGCTTCCTCAAATTAAGGTCCTGAAAGAACAGATGAAATCCTATCAATATGACAGAGCAAAGTCCCTAGAACTAGAGTTTAAATTTGGAACTAAGACCACACCAGCTTCAGACCCCTTTATGGCATGTAAACAAAGGTTAGAGGCCACCCTTATGACTCAGCTAGTTTCACCTACAGGTCTTTTGCTTACCAAAGATATGAATAAGTTGACTTTGGTTCAACAACATGTTGCAGCTTCTTTTCAGGATAGATCTATCCTTACTTTGCCTGATCTTTCTAGTTTCACTGCTTCTATTCCACAACTATCTACCTCTCAAGTGATTCCACTAATACAACCTATCTCTTCCCAGGAAATAGAACAAGCTATATCACAATTAAGTAAGGGTACTTCACCAGGGTGGGATGGTATCCCTAATGAATTTTACAAACTTTTTTTGCCTCACATGATTTACTTTTTGCCAAAGGTATTTAATTTTTTATTTTCCTCTGCGGCTTCTTCTAGGTTTAACACCTCCCTACTTTTTTTTCTATATAAATCAGGGGACAAACCTCTATTATCTAATTGGAGACCTTTGAGTTTGTTAAATAGTGACTACAAAATTCTAACCAAAATTCTTAATAATAGATTATTACTGGTAGCCGGGTCTCTTATTCACCCAGCCCAAACATGTGCCATTCCTCATCGGCGCAGTCAGCATAATTTATATCTTTTAAGAGATTTATTCAAACTCAGTAATAAAGGTCATATTTCTGGATATATTGTTGCTTTGGATCAAGCCAAAGCATTTGATAGGGTTAGACATAATTATTTATTTTCCATACTTTTGCGGTACGGCATTCCTCCGCCATTTATTAACTGGATCTCCATTCTATATGAGAGCACTAGTTGTGTTCCCATGGTTAATGGATATTTTGGTACAGAGTTACCTATATCAATTGGGGTAAGGCAGGGTTGCCCATTAAGCCCACTTTTGTATTCTTTAGTTCTGAACCCTGTTGTTAGACAGATTGTCTGGGACATGAATGTTATTGGATTATCACCTTCCTCTACTTTACCAGTTGAAAAAATAACTTACGCGGATGATATCATTTTATTACTTAAAGATATTCCTTCTTTACTTAATGCATTACACATTTTCTCTATTTTTGAGGCACTTTCCGGAGCCCAGATTAACATGCATAAGAGCTTTATTTTTATATTACAGTCTACACATCTAGACCCTTCTGAAATTGCAAGTATTCCGGTGGCTTCTTCTCCTCATAAGATGCTGGGCATTTGGTTTGGAGCAGAAGACTTAGCCACCTATAATGGGGAAAAACAATTATACATCGGAGAATTTAAAATACACCATTGGAAAGGGTGGAAATTTGGAAAGAAAAAAAGGGTTGCAATTATTAAAACATTTGTGTTGCCTGTGTTTTTATACTTGAGTTATGTGTTTCCACCTCCTCTTCATCTGGAGACTAGACTATTAAGTATTTTTTTTCCAAATGTTATGGGGCAATAGACTGAACCCAGTGCACAGAGATATTACTTATCTTCCCATTAATAAGGGTGGATTAGACATGATCAACCCCATTATTTTTTATCACTCTTTTTTTTTGTTTGGATCTTTTTCTTATATTTGGTCTTCTACCACTATGTCCTGGCAATTTTTTGTGGTCCACATATTTAAATAAATGGTCACTATTACCCCCTAAAATATTATTATCAGATTCCTTGCCATCTTATGGTATCGCTACTTTTAAGAAAATACGGCAGTGGAAAATATTGCTTCCACATTTGCTTACTCTTTCTAGAAAAACCTTTTATAAGTTTATTGTGTTTGAGGTGCAGAAATGTGTTCCTCTCTTCCCAGAATGTATACCCTCTAAACTATTTTTTTCTTTTAGGAAATTGACGGATTTTAGGATTCCCCACATATCTGGGATATTGTATGGCTTTCTATACAGGGTAGGTAGGGGGTTCTAGGTAACCTGAAATATAAACCCACTACAGAAAGATTTTGCTTATGGCCCAACTGTATTAATTGTGAAGAAACTATGGTTCATTTTTTTGTTACATGCCCTTTTAGTCAAACATTTTGGCAGGACGCTGCTGTACATTGGAACCTCCCCTTTTTAGTCACCATTACCTATCAGACCATAGTTTGGGGTAATTATACTGGGATATGGCGCCAATACCATAGAAGTACCTTGAATGTGTTTTTTGCTTTTATACAATATTATCTTTGGCAAGCTCGTTGCCAATTTATTTTTCAGCAACAAACAGTTTTGTCTAACAACATGTTTGTACAAATTGAGAATGGCTTAACCTCCGTTAAAGCTAGAGATTTGGATAAATTCTCCAAATCTAAAGTTGATCTCTTTTGGCGAAATTTTATACCTGTATAACGAGTTGTTATAATGTGTTTGTTTTGGATGTCCTTTTCCTTTTTCTGAATTGCTTTTGTTTTTTTTTTATATAATATGGTATTTTGCCTACACTTGTAATTTCTTTTTGTGATGTTATGTTTTTCTTTAATAAAACTACCCTACTCTTTTCGATAAGTGCCATGCAATCTTTAACATCCATCTGAACTACCACCAATCCAGGCAGATGAGACCTCGGTTTAACGTCTCATCCGAAAGACGGCACCTCAGAAGTGCAGCACCCCTTCTACTTTTTTAAGCATTATTTCCCAATTTTCAGCTGGTAGGTTTTGAGTTCCAAAAAGTACGCCCAAAATTGTGAGGGGTGTAGTTGATATGTAAATACCATTATGGTATCTATCCAACTTACTTCCTGTCCCAATAAATAAACTTTTAGTTTTTTCAATATTCAATTTAGCATTCGAGAGAGCTGAAAACTTTCAAATCCAGTTAAGAACTCATTTAATTGTTCAGGATCTGAGATGAAGATACAAACATCATCTGCATATGCCTGTAAAAGCAAATGTTGCTGCGGACCCTAACCAATTATTCCTTTCCATCTAGGAATATCAGTCAAGGAACGTAGAAGGGGTCTAAAGAGAAAATGTACAATAGAGGACTCAGGGGGCACCCTTGTTGTACTCCTGTCTGCATAGCAAAGCCTCATGCTATCTCACTTTTATCAATGTATAGACTTGTGTGGATTTGTATAAAAGATGGATAAGGTTTAATTATTGGATGAGAACCCCATAACTGACTAGTACTTGAAATAAATGAGGGAGATATACCTGGCCAAAAGCTTTTTCCAAATTGGCTGCTATAATACAACCTGTGCGACCTCCAAGTGTTAAATGCTCTATCACATCCCTTATGATCATAAGTGCTGTTTGTATTCATCTATCTGGAAGACCACAAAATTGAAAGGGGGAAATCACCTGTATTGCATATAATTTAAGATGGTTATTAAGTAATATTGAAAAAAAATTATAATCAGTATTTAAAAGCCGCCTTTTTCTGCCCACAAAGAATTCCGCAGCAGTCATGACAGAGTTCCGTTGAGCATGCTCACTCCCCCTCTCTCACTTGCTCATTCTGTTTCTCCCACAACTGCAGGCTGCCCTTTTGTACTGGGCCCTTGCATGCATTGCTGACTTTTTCTGCCCACAAAGAAATCTGTAGCAGTCTCAACAAAGCTCCGTTGAGCTTACCCACTCCCCCTCCCTCACTCTGTGTCTACCCATGCTGCAGGCTGCGCTCTGTTGAGCTTGCTGACTCCCACTCTCTCACTCACTCATTCTGTTTCTGCCATTGCTGTAGGCTACCCTTTTGTACTGGGCTCCTGCCTGCATTGGTGGCTTTTTCTGCCCTCAAAGAAATCTACAGCAGTTCCGACACAGCTCCGTTGAGCTCGCTCACTCCCCCGCTCTCGATTGCTCATTCCATTTCTGCCGGTGCTGCAGGCTGGCCTTTAGTACTGGGCTGCTGCCTGCATTGCTGCCTTTTTCTGCCCACAAAGAAATCTGCAGCAGTCACAGTAGAGCTCTTTTGAGCTCGCTCACTCCCTCCTCCCCTTCTCCTATTCACTTGTTCTGTTTCTCCTGCTGCTGCAGGCTACCCTTTTGTACTCAGCCCCTGCTTGCATTGCTCCCTTTTTCTGCCCACAAAGAAATCCACAGCAGTCCCAAACAGAGCTCTGTTAAGCTCACTCACTCACTCCCCCTCCCTCACTCACTCGTTCTGTGTCTCCCAGCACTGCAGGCTGCCCTTTTGTACTGGGCTTCTGCCTGCGTTGGTGGCTTTTTCTGCCCACAAAGAAATCTGCAGCAGTCTGGACACAGCTCCGTTGAGCTCGCTCACTGCCCCTTTCTCACTCACTCATTCCATTTCTGCTGGCGCTGCAGGCTGGCCTTTTGTACTGGGCTGCTGCCTGCATTGCTGCCTTTTTCTGTCCACAAAGAAATCCGCAGGTGTCATGATAGAGCTCCGTTGAGCTCACTCACTCCCCCCTCTCACTCACTCATTGTGATTCTCCCAGTGTTGCAGCCTGCCCTTTTGTACTGGGATCCTGCCTCTGTTGGCACCTTTTTCTGACAGCAAAGAAATCCGCAGGTGTTCCAACAGAGCTCCGTTGAGGTCGCTCATTCCCCCTCTCTCACTCGCTGATTCTGTTTCTCCCACCACTGCAGGTTGCCCTTTTGTACTGGGCCCTTGAGTTCAGTGCCGAATTTTTCTGCCTATGAAGAAATCTGCAGCAGTCCCAACAGAGCTCCGTTGAGGTCGCTCACTCTCCCTGTCTCACTCGCTCATTCTGTTTCTGCTGGTGCTACAGGTTGCCCTTTTGTACTGGGCTCCTTCCTCTGTTGGCGCCTTTTTCTGCCCACAAAGAATTCTGCAGCAGTCCTGACACAGCTTCATTGAGCTTGCTCATTCTGCCTCTCTCACTCGCTCCAGGGTTTTATTTAACTCTAAAAATTGAATAGCGTTTTGCTCATGAAAGTTCTAAAACATTGTGAAAATGCATTGCACTTGCCTCACTGTGTTTAACAAACATAACACTTCTAGAAAACCTACATAAATACTATCTGTACAGTTAGCATTGTCCCAAGAAAAAAACTGCTAATCAATTATTTAAAACCCTGCACTCATTCTATTGCTGCCAGCGCTGCAGGCTGGCCTTTTGACCTGGGCTGCTGCCTGCATTGCCACCTTTCTGTGCCCACAAAGAAATCTGCAGCACTCACAATAGAGCTCTGTTGAGCTTGCTCACTCCCCCTCTGTCACTCGATCATTCTGTTTCTCCCACTGCTGCAGGCTGCCCTATTGTACTTGGCCCCTGTGTTCATTGCTGCCTTTTTCTGCCCACAAAGAAACCAGCAGCAGTCCCAACAGAGCTCTGTTGAGCTCACTCACTCCCCGTCCCTCACTCACTCATTCTGTTTCTTCCAGCACTGCAGGCTACCCTTTTGTACTGGGCTATTGCTTGCATTGGGGGCTTTTTCTGCCCACAAAGAAATCTACAGCAGTCCTGACACAGCTCCGTTGAGCTTGCTCCCTTCACCCCTCTCACTCGCTCATTGTGTTTCTCACAGTGCTGCAGTCTGCCCTTTTGTACTGAGCTCCTGCCTGCATTGGCACCTTTTTCTGCCAAGAAAGAAATCTCCAGTAGTCCCAACAGAGCTCCATTGAGGTCACTCACTCCCCCTGTCTCACTCACTCATTCTGCTTCTCCCAGCGCTGCAAGCTGCCCTTTTGTACTGTGCTTTACCATTGCATTCCACCTTTTTCTGCCTACAAAGAAATCTGCAGCAGTCCCAAAAAGAGCTGTGCTGAGCTCACTCACTCCCCCTTCCTCACTCGCTCATTCTGTGCCTCCCAGCACTGAAGGCTGCCCTTTTGTACTGGGTTCCTGCCTCTGTACGGGGCTTTTTCTGCCCACAAAGAAATCTGAAGCTGTCCTCACACTGCTCCATTGACCTTTCTCATTCCCCCTCTATCACTCGCTCATTCTGTTTCTGCTGGCACTGCAGGCTAGCCTTTTGTACTTGGCTTCTGCCTGCATTGGCACCTTTTTCTGCCCACAAAGAAATCTGCAGGTGTTCCAACAGAGCTCCGTTGAGGTTGATCATTCACCCGTCTCACTCGCTCATTCTGTTTTTTTGGCACAGCAAACTGCCCTTTTGTATTGGGTTCCTGCCTCTGTTGGCATCTTTTTCTGGCCACAAAGAAATATGCAGTCATCCTGACAGAGCTCCGTTGAGCTCACTCACTCCCTCTCTCTTACTTGCTCATTCTGTTTCTGCTGGTGCTGCAGACTGCCCTTTTGTACTGGGCTCCTGCCTGCATTGCCGCCTTTTTCTGTCCACAAAGAAATCCACAGCAGTCATGACAGAGCTCCACTGAGCTCACTCACTCCCCCTCTCTCACTTGCTGATTCTGTTTCTCCCATCACTGCAGGCTGCCCTTTTGTACTGGGCCCCTGAGTGCATTGCTGACTTTTTCTGACCACAAAGAAATCTCCAGCAGTCCTAATAGAGCTCCGCTGAGCTCACTCACTCCCCCTCCATCACTCACTCACTCTGTGTCTCCCCTCGCTGCAGGCTGCCCTTTTGTACTGGGCTCCTGCCTGCATTTGGTACCTTTTTCTGCCCACAAAGAAATCCGCAGCAGTCCCGACGAGCTCAGTTGAGCTTGGTCACTCCCCCTCTCTCACTCGCTCGATCCTAATCTGTCCCAGACACTGATTTCCAAAAGTGACTGTGGTATTCTGCACTGGAAGTGTGACAACACATTAAAGGCAGGATGTGAAAAATTACAGCTGTACTGTTCATAAGGAGGTGTGAAAAAATGGCAGTGTTGAAAATCTGGCGTGAAAATATTACTAATTTGTGAAGTTACAATGATGCGTGGAAACTGCATGATGCACGCTAGTAACACAGTCATTTTATGGAGTTTCAGCACAAAATTTTCAACATATGCCTTTTAGGACCTCTGCTCATGAACAGTGTCACTGTGATTTTCTTAACACTGATTTCACACTGCGACTGCTCTATTCTGCACTGGAAGAGTGAAAACACATTTTGGCCATGATGTGAAAAATGACAGCTGCACTGTTCATAAGGAGATGAGTAAAAATGGCGATGTTGAAAATCTGGAGTGAAAATTTTGCAAAGTTGCGAAGTTACGAGCGTACATGGAACCTGTGCTATGCACTGTAGTAACACACTCATTCTATGGACTTTTGTCACAAAATTTTCAACACAGGAATTTTAGAACCTCTGCTCATGAACAGTGTCACTGTGTTGTTCTTAATGTGTTCTGAACACTGATTTCCAACAGCGACCATGCTATTCTGCGCCAGAACTGTGAAAACACATTTTGGCCAGGATGTGAAAATGACAGCTGTATTGTTCATAAGGAGGTTTGTAAAAATGGCAATGTTGAAAATCTGGAGTGAAAATATTGCAAATTGGCAAAGTTACGAGCATGCATAGCAACAGCGCAACGCACGCTCATTAAACAGTAATTTTTTGGATTTTTCCAACCAAATTTGCAACATACACTTTCTGAAATCCCACCTCATGAACTCTGGCACTGTCATTTTGTTAACCGGTCCTGAAAGCTGATTCCACGCAGTGACCACGAAATCACCTTTCAGGGTCAAATAACGCCATGACAGTGGCAGAATTCATGAAGAGGGGTCCCAAAAACCCCATGTTGAAAATTTGGTGGCAAAATTCCAAGAAATGCTTGATAGCTGCATAAAAGTTGAAAACCCCTTATTTATTCCATTATACAGCTTACCGACATTTCCTCAGTTCGTGGTTGGCTTTGAAGAGTGCAGACGTGTTCCCGGTTCACTGAAGATCATTGCGCCAGACTCCAGAGGTAAGTGTGGAGTGAGGAGGTCTGGGGAGGTAAGGTATGCAGTGGGTGGGCATGGGTTGGGGGGACAGGGACCCCACAAGGGACCATTTTCTTTTTTCACAGTTAAAAAAAAAAAACACTGTGAAATGTTTTTTTTTCTTTTACAGTGGCATGTGTCACACTGGGGTGGGCTCCCAGCATGCCAACGGAGTGCCTCTTGGGGGGAGCTGTACCTGATGGGGGATTGGGCACCCCTATTGGCACACAGGGGGGCACAACATCAGAGGGGTATTGGGCACTCCCTCGGCACTAATGTACTGGGTGTTTGGGGGGCATTATGCCAACGGGGAGTGGGCTGTCCCATTGGCAAATCAAAGTAGGAGGGAGGATATAATGCTGATGGAGGTGGGCTCCCCCATCGGCAACTGTAACTAAGAGGGGGTCTGAAGCCGACAGGGATTGGGACCCCAATCGGCAAAAACACTGGGGGGGCACATGCTGCTGAGGTGATTGGGCACCCCTTCATCACTGGGGGGTAATTAATATTGTTTGTGAACAGGCAGCAGGCCGCCCACCATGTTCGCAAAAAATATTACAGTCTGCAAGTTCCGTCCAGCAATGATGGGTCGCTCCCTCATTGCAGCAGTTCCGCTGACGCTGCAATGATGAGGCGGCCCCTCATTGATGCGGCTGAAATGTTTCAAGGTTGTGGCATGCTGGCTGAACTAGTGTCAGCAGCAGCATGCCATGGCATTGGGGAAAGCGGGCTAAGCTTTTAAAGGCTGTGTGGGCATTGGCCACAACAGTGCCACGCCTCCACAACCTGCTTCTGGCAAGCTGCTGCAATATGTTTCTTGCACATGCACACAATCAACATTAAAAGGGGGTCCATGTAGGGGAATATTTTACCTGCCCATATCTTTCCCAAAAAAGATCTAAGGCATAAGCTGCTCAAAAACTAACGTCAAAGTTATCCTCCCCAGAGATGTTTATGAAGGCAAAAACCTCCTTTGGGAAAAGTGTAATGAATCTTTTAACAAACGTCTCCCAATATAATGTCTGTCTGGTCTTTCCTCTAAACCTCTTTTATACCTAATGTGAACATCATTTTTTCTAGGAGCTGCCTCTTTTTTGGTTTTGGAAAAAAGTTCAGACATAAGAGGGTTCTTACTAAGTGCTTCAGTGTGTTCCGAATCATGAGAAGTAGAGTCAGTTAGTAACCTCATACTATGGGAAGGTTTAGAAGCATCATTAGAAGGCTTTATGACCTCAACAAGAGGTAGTTCAGTGTCCTTTGGAGCAGTTACTGTTAATTCCTTTGTTAGAGTAGCTGAAATGTTTGTAGTATTTCCAACCCTTTTTTCCTGAGCTGACAAAGTTTTAGTCCCTGGTTTCCAAGTTGGGGAAGATTGTGAGAAAGTCAAAGAAGAATCCCATTCAGGATGAGGTAACCAGATGCCCTTTGGCATTTGTTGCCATCCTGCTCCTAAAAGAGCCTTTTGTGGTGAACAAGGCCCTAATGGTATAGCAGGAATGGAAACTGGGGCATGAACAGTCTTGAGGGGTATAGAAGAAGTAGTTTCCATGGGAAAATTCACAAGTTTATAAGCAGGTTTCACATCTATTTGCTTAGTATCCATGTCCTGTCCTGTCATATCAAATGAAAAACAAGTTGCCCCATTTTGTGAATCAGGGCTTTCCTGATATATTGTTCGAGGGATTTTAGCCCCAGATGTTGATGGGAAAATAGTTTTTTTAAACTCAAACCCAGCCAATTTAGTAAGCTGTGTTTGTGGTGCAGCAGAGACGCCATGTTTGAAAGATATCTCATCTGCCCCCCCCTTTCATTACAGCTTTCCGTGGATTTCCCACTTTGTTAATTTTGTTGCACTCTTCCTGGACAACTGCAGGCTTTAGGCACACATGCATAAAACTGATATCACTGCCAGCCAAAATAAGCACATTATCTGTACCTGAAGATGTGAAAACATTTGATTTAACAGGGTTTGACTCACCTAGCCCCAGTGGGGCCTTTGATGATACTGCGTCATCTGTTGGTTTGACAGGCCAGTTGGGGCAATTGATAGGGAGCATGTCATCTGCTTTGTCAGCTGGTGCAGAAATCAGAATCTCTTCTCTGTGTTGCTGTGGCATATTCCATAGTTTCAATTGCTGCTGATAATCTTGAGACTGCAATACAATGTTTTGAATCTGTATTACTGGTTGTGGATGATCTGCAATTCTACTTAAATCCTCCATTGAGAGAAATATTTCTTGAAGTTCTTCCTCAGAATCCATATTGAAACTAGAATTTAAAGCAGCCTCTGGCGTAGTTTCAGTGGGAAAGGAGGCCTGCTCTCCCACCTGAGGAACATCCTCTTGCTCTGGAGTCTCACACTGAGTGGCCATCTTGCAAGCAGACGGCAGGTCCCCCTAGAGCTCTGTAAGGGAATTTCCCTGGTGTCCTGACCAAATTTCCATCATTCACTAAAAATACCACCAACAGCTTAATCTGGTTCAATTTCAGTTGCTTATCATCTGTAGCCCCCCCCCCCCCGTTTGCCCCGGAAAAAGGGACTTCTAGGCCCAGTGGGCTTATCGGGTCAACAAAATTCAACAAACAAACAAACTGTCTCCACCAACATCAAGGCTATGATGTACATTCACCAATGTCTGCCTCAGCACCCACAGCAGTGGAATTGATTGACTAATGGAGGCAGACTTACCACTCATTGCATGTGGCATGTTCAAAATGCCTCAAGATTGTTATTACAGAGTCCATGAGGTGCCACTGTTCAGTTGTCATAGACATGGAGGCCCTGGAACTGTCATGGCTAGTGTGCATGACAAGATATTCTGAGATGACTTTGTACTGTTCATACAACCTCTCTGCCATGTATAAAGTGGAGTTCCACCAGGTGACAACTTCCAGCTTCAAGCAGTGCTGCGGGAGGCTGTTTCGGATCTGCAACTGCCGAAGTTGGTCACAGGCCTTTGCAGAACATGAAAAGTGAGAACAGATACAGTGTGCAACTGTCAGCATTTCCTTTATATCAGAGTGCTGCAGAAACTCCTGCACCACAAGATTTAAACAGTGGACCATTCATGGAACCCGAAAAAAGCTACCATTTGTGATGCATTTCACCACATTTGACCCATTTTCACTTGCTATGAACCCAGCTCTCAGGGACGGGGGTTCAGCCACTTGTCAATTTCAGTCAGTACCAAGTCCAACATGTTTTCACCAGTGTGTGAACAGGTCATATTGCGCATAGCAATAGTTGCATGCTGTTGAATTCCTGGAAGATTGCTACCACAACACTCCACCTTACTATACTGATTATTCACACTACCAACAGCACAAACAACACCCGGCACCTGTGCCCAATGTGCAATTATACACAATTATGAACTCCCCACTGTTTTGCCACTTGTCCACATATCCATACCTAAATGGATGAATGCAGAGGAGGAATGTTGAAGGGCATGTCTTACAGAGTCAGACAAAGTATGGTACAACTCAGGAACAGCAGAGGTGGAAAAGTATGTCCTGGATGAGACTTTCCATTTTGAACAGGCACATGTAGCAAACCGCCGGAACCCAGAATTCTCCACAGAGGAGAAGGGCAAAATATCAATTGCCAACATTTCAGCTACAGCAGCATTAAGTTCACGTGACACTGTATGATTGGATGGGTATTTCAGCTTATGCAAAAAAACGCTTTGTAATGTGGGAAGACTTAAACATTTTACTCGGAGTGTGATGACAAATGGTTCTGCTCTGCGTATCGCAGGGGGTGGAATGCAGACGTGTGATGAAGACGGTTGCACAGGTGATGACAAATCCAGAAATGCAATTATTTTCCCAGATTTACCAACCGGGGTTGATGTACCACTTGCACTAGACATACTGCATTGACCACCACCACCAAAACTGCTATTTTCACCAGCATTGGACAACATTTCAGAATCATTATGATCCTCCACCTCTTCATGCCTGTAGTAATCCTCTGCTGTTATTTCATCACTACTGCACACATTTAATTTTCTACTTGATGTTATAGTCACGGAAGTGGATAGCATGCTCGTTATTTTGATGACGAGGGTGAACACCCCACTGTGGTATAGGTATTAGCTGCCATCTTGTGCTGGGTCCACAGTGCCATGTGCCTGTTCTTGAGATGTGTATGCTGTCCCCCTGTGCCGAAATGGCTCCCATTTTTACCTCACCTCACACGTGCCTGGCAAACCTGGCAGATTGCAACTGACTCATCATTTGCATCTTACACAAAAAAATCCCAAACAAGGGATTGTTATGCCCTACTTTTAACATGTCCCTGTTGTTACTCATTGGACTCTGTTTTTTTAGACCAAGTGGAGGGTGTGCTACATGATTTTTCAGGCAGGACACACTTGGACTGCAACTAACTACCACAACTACCTATCATTATTACTGGGTCATCATCATCATCGACTGAAGCTGGTAAATCACAATTTTTTACGGGGGGGGGGTTAATGCAAACAGACCCAGACACAGTCACCTTGAATTTCTTTATCTCCGGTTCCCAACAGGGGTTAATGACATCATCATCATATTCATTAACATCATCCAGATCTTCTGCTTGGATGCTGGCATGTGGACTGCATGTTGCAACCACAGCAACATCATCACCATCAGATTCATCATCATCATCAACACCACCATCACCCAATACTTTTTCACCACACTGTGAATCACTGCATGGCAAATGCATGACCTGAACTGCGGTGGAAGAAATGTGACACTGTGTGCTATTGTTGACATGATGATCAGAATCCTCATGTTCAGTTACTGGGATGTTACTGGTGAGTATGACATCATTTACACTGTCACTCACTGGCACTGCTTCACACTCCACTATATTTCTGGACGTGGTAAACTGGTCAGAAGTGGAACTTGAGGCAGCAGTACTCATACCACCACTAGCAACTGGACTAACACCACCAGCTGCGACAACATCATCTCCTCCAACTATGAGTGAAACTACCGATTGTGCTGTGAACAACATTGAAGGAGAAATACCTTTCCTCACATCAGTAATGCACTTCTGCTACTGCATACTACCATGCCCTCAGATGATCTTACCACTGGCAGCAGTGCCATGGTGAGAAACAACTTTGGGGGATCAACAAGAATATTCTAAACAACTTTAGTTTTGGAATGTTCACTCTTGGTGGGGGATGGGGGGACGCTGGATGTGAAGCCAAAAAAAACCAACTGTGGCTTCAACAAAAGATACAGACACAAACTCACAACAATTTCAACAACACCTTAACTAATCAGTGGTGCTCTCAAATCTACAAACAATCCAATCTAGAAGATAATACATTTTGCCAGTCTGGGGGGGGGGGCACTAACTGTAGATTATGGCAGTGCAAAACCAAAAAAAGATACCACAGTGGCAGTACAAAATCATGCAGGTGCAGTGGATAGCAGGTTAACAATGCTGTGCCTGCAATTACACTGTGGCACAATAAAAGGTGCATTATTTGATGTCATGCACCACACACACACACACACGCACGCGCGCAATTTGTCTACAAGTAATGTATGGCAAATTGAAAACTTCAGTAATATACCACATCTTTTAAACAACCTGAAATTATGTACTGCTGCACCAGGTCCACAACACACAATCAGCAAAAAAATGTCAACAATTACTGAAAATATTACTGTGCGTACATTAACACAGTCAGTTATACAAGAAAAATATAACCAAAAACCAAAAAACTCCCTATTTCTTCAATTCATGTCTACGTGCACCACAGATACGCCCCCCCAAAGCACACTTCCACTGTCTCTCAGTACACAGACTGAATGTTTTAGATTAACATACAAAATCAAAACAAAAACAATAAATGCTCAATAATATGAGCACAGGAGGGTTGCCTACAATCAATGAACTAAAGTTTCAGCCAAAAAAAAAAAAAAAAGACTCAAAAAGGCTTTTTTTACAGGTTTTCGAAGGTTTGACTCACAGAGAGATCTCAGAGCAGACTGTCTCTTACAGCTTCCTATACACACTACCCGAACTGAGGCTGTGCAAAACAATCTAGAGCCCATATATCCTGAAATCCCATGAATCACTGCAAAATTCACCTTTGGAGCTTAAAACAAGGTGAAGTGAGGTGAAGTACATTGCTTTCAATGCACGTCACCTTAAAATTTGTGGAGTAGTAATTTGTGGAAGGCGGAGTAACACAAAGTCATTGTTTTCAATGGACTTCAAGTTACACATTATGATGCAAAGTACTCTGCTTCGTGCAGCAGAGCACTTCGCAGATTTGCCTTCACTCCGCAAATCGCTTCACGGAGCGAACTGTGGCCACTTCCCCCACCACTAGTCTCATCCCCTGTAGTAAACCCTTCAGCAATGCATTCTTCTACTTCTGCCATTGCTCTTCTCAACACTTACCTGCTTCCTTCTGTTTTATCAGGTAAACCTCCCAGTCCTTCTCTCGCTACATTTTCTTATACCTCTTGAATCAGCCTTTTTTTCTTTTACCACACTTGTGACTTTGGAGAACCATAATTGTCACTTTTTGTGGGGCGTGGCCAGCAGCCAATCGGAATGGACTCTTGAGCTCTGAGCTCCTTGCAAAAACTGCGTAACATCCTAAGAATATCCAGATCCTTTCACTGTATGGCATGACTGCAACAAGTTTTACTGTTATTATAGCTACTTGCCCATCTAGTGATCTGTTGATCGACTATTGGTCTGCAAGATAACACAAACTGTTTTGATTTGCTGTACCAGCTCAGCCACAAGACCTTGCAAGCCAGCTTGCTCCTCAGGATGGAGCCAGCTTTAACACCAACTCTGGCAGATGTTTGCTGAAATCCTGCATCAGAAGAGCAATCTGAATTTGGCTACAAAGAAAAATACCTCAGATATCGCAGATCTCTCCCAGAGAGCTTGTGTCATGGAACATAGACTGCCTGAAATGGAGGATGGCTGGCACAAAACCAGAGCTAGGCTCCAAGAACAAAAGAGGCTGATCAATATGCTCTGGTCCAGCGTGGAAGACCTTGAAAATCGAAGCCACCGGAATAATCTCCGGTTTGTTGGGTTCCCTGAGGGCTGTGAAGGACCTGACACTATCCTATTTTTTCTTAAGGAGCTACCTCCCTTACTGGACTGATGTGGCATGGCCTTGCCTGAAATCGATAGGGCTCACAGATCACTTGCCCCCCAGTCTGCACACGGGGTCCGCCCGGACATGAGCCTTGCCTGATTTCTCTTTTTCCAAGACAGGGAAACCATCACCAAACTTGCTAGTGAAAAGAAAGAGCTCTCCTGGCAAGGCCATCATATACAGATTTTTGCTGATAACTCAAGAGGTGACTGCGAGATGGAGGGCTTTCACTCCAGCACGTAGAGCCTGTGCTGAAATTGGGCTTGAGTATTCCCTTAGATACCCTGCCTCTCTTAGAATAATTTTCAATGGCTCCCCACGGCTGTTTGATAACCCCACATCAGCTGAAAATTTTCTGGCGGCACAAGCTCCTAAATTGAACAGAGGCAAATTGAGAGATTATAGCAACCCAGTGGTTGTCTCAACTTGGCCAACACCGATGGAAACAGGACAGCAGGAGATCGGCCTAGTAACCCCAAAGCCCTCTAACCTGCCTTCTTCAACTCGCACCCCTTCCAAGAAATCCCCTGGCAGTAAGTGGAAAAATAGGCACAAGGTAAGGATACAAGGGGTTCATGTTGATAAAACTCCCTGGCGTCTATCTAGAAGCCGCAGTGAGACCCCTGACTTGATTGCTTCACCCAGCAAATCAGATATGAGCAACAACCAGTTTATCACCCTGATGAATTTACCGACAGTTGGCCTACCGCAAGACTTGCCCAAGCCCCCCAGGAGTACACCTACAAAAAACAGTAAGCCTCAGCCAACAAAAAGCCTTTCATGGGCTGAATCAGCAAGTTCCATCTCTCCTGAAACCTCTGCAAACACTGACACTTCATCTACCAAGCCTCTGTCGGACAGCACATCGCTGTTGCTAAACTGTGCCATGGACTCCGTGGGCTGATTCTAAACCTGCTTCCTTTTTTTTTTCTCTTCTGCTCTTTTTCCTTCTGGTTAATCTACACTCCAGTGATTCCAACCGAATTTTAGCCAGTTTGCCATACTGTAACCCCCTCCCAACATGGGGTAGTAAGTATGTGGGGATGTATTAGCAGCTGGGCTGTACTGGGGTTTGATAGGCTGTTTATTTAATAGTTGCTAGACTTTTATTTCCCTTCATGTGGTCAGGCCTCTATCCCACATTCTAGGTTCACAGCATGGTTTCCATGCTTTTGCCCACCAGACTTATTCTTACGAGGTCTGGCACATAGGTACCGCTTAGCCCCAATATATCCCCCTCCTTGGATGGGGATGGGTGCAGGAACAAGGGTTCTACCTGGCCTTTACATAAGCTACCTACTTGGGTAGTAGCTCATTAAGCTGTATTTGATGGAAGGCTCATAGTACTTGGGAAGTGGGGGAGTGCAGAGAGACTTCAGAACTCAGGTGTTCTTCTCTCCCTGATATTCTCTAAAAGATACTCACCACCCAGCAACCCCCACTGTTATCTGGGCTGTGTATTAGCTGATACTTACAGCAGATGCTGGTCTAGTACAGGAGTGTTTACGAGGGTTTTGGGGGTGGGGGATGGATTATGTTAAATACTGCGTTATCTGTTTTGCATGGTTATTTCTAATTATTATGCTTAGGGTATTCTTGTATTTGGTGGCCAGTTTGAGCCACATAGTTATGTTTCTGAGCATGGCAATCTGATGGAAGAGGGTAGGTCTCAATACTGGTGTAAGGGGGACAGATGCTGGCTAGCTTTGGGTGCCAGCTATAGCTTTGCCCTATAGGATTTCCTGTCTCACCTATCTTCAGCCATGATATACCCCAGGGGGGTGGAAATTAAATTGATATCCAGGAACGTTAGGGTGCTTAACTCCCTAATTAGAAGAAAGAAGGTGCTGCTTCATCTTAAAAAACTAGGCCCTCTTTTAGCGTTTCTACAAGAAATGAAGCTTTCCTCTACAGAGGCAAAGAAACTCAACAAGGGTGGGTGGGCGAAGAGATACATAGTGTGGCTAACTCTCATAAACGAGGAGTCTCTGTGCTTTTCCATAAAAAACTGGGATGGAAATTGATCAGGCACACCCATGATAAGGAAGGAAGATGAGTTATGGCTGAGATAGAAACTCCTGAGGGCTCACTGATCCTAGTCAAATTTACATCCCTAATCAAGACAGTCCTCAGTATTTCCATACTATCAATCAGGCCCTTTCTGATTTCAACTCAAAACAAGCTCCAGTATTAATGGGGGGGAGGTTAATTTGATGCTAGATCACATAAAAGATAGGAGTAACAAACCCCGCAGACAAGCTAAGCTAGCTGTTTAGGGACTAATGAGCAAAAAGGTATTGTTGGATGCCAGGTGACCATGATTTTATTTGCTTTTCTCCAGCTTACGGGTCCTCCAGCAGAGTAGACCTTTGGTTTATCTCCTCTGGGCTATATGAAATGGTTGTCCACTCCCATATATACCTGATCATTACTTCAGACCATGCAGTCTTAGAATTTTTGATTAGACAGGGGTTAGATTCCCCCCCATCTTCTGCTTAGCGCCTTGACTCCCTCTTGTTAGATGACATAAAATTCCAGAAGTGGCTTGGCCCTGATGTGGCGGACTACTGGGGAAATAATGACAATGCAGAGGTCTCTGATTTGACCCTCTGGGAGGCCTTCAAGGTAACTATCCGTGGCAGAATAATTGCCTTCACTTCTGCAAGGAGGCATCGATGAGAGGCTGATCATCGAGCCCACTATAAGGCGCTTAACTCTCAAGCTCCATCCCAGACTTTTCCAGCTCAGCTGATTAGCACTAGACTTTCCCTCAATGCCCACCTAACTAGCCAGGCCGAGTTGAATCTTAGAAGGATACACCATGCATACTGGGAAGGGGGAGAAGGCCAGCAAACTCCTCGCCTATCATTTGAAACATAAACAAGCCTCTCGCACTATACATGACTTAGCAGACAAACATGGAGTTAAATGTTACTCCAAAACAGAGATCAATGAGATCATGACATGGTTTTATCAGCAACTATAAGCATCTCCCCAACCCCCTGACCTGCTTAAAACCCATAGTTTTCTAGCCTCGTTACCTATCCCTCAACTCCCAGAGAGTGATTCCCAAGCCTTGGAATCCCTGATAACAGAAGAAGAGGTGACTGATGCTATCAAATCCATGAACCTTCGCAAGACCCCTGGTAGGGATAGATTGCCCATAGACCTCTACTGACTCCCAGGAGTCAAGCTGGCTCCATATTTGGTCTGTGCATTTCATCATTCCCTCTCAATTGATTGCCTGCCTCCTTCCTTAAGAGAAGCCACAATTATGGTTCTCCCAAAGAAAGGGAAAGACCTGCATTCCCCGAGTAGTTAACACCCTATATCTCTCATTAATGAATATGCCAAAATTCTGGCAAAAGTTCTGACAACCAGGCTTGAGCACCTTCTCCTAGGCCTAATCCATCCTTCACAGGCCAGTTTTGTTAAAGGCCGTTTAGGGTCAGACCATCATAGATCTCTGGTCTTGCTAATGCATCTTACCAAACTGTCCAAAAAGACCTCTGTAGCCCTGGCCATCAATTTTGAAAAGGCGTTTGACTTGGTAGCATGGTCCTTTCTATTCCACACCCTCTCCACAATGGGAATGGGCTCAAACTTTACCTTGTGGATTGAACTATATGCCTCATCCATGGCCTCAGTCCTGACCAATGGTATCCTTTCTACACCCTTTCAGCTACATAAAGGCATAAGGCAAGGCTGCCCCCTTTCCACACTCTTATTTGTCCTAGCTATAGAACCCCTGGCCATTGCTCTCCGGGAATCTTCCCAGATTCCTGGAATAAGAGGGGGTGACTCTATATTCAAAACATTCTTCTATGCAGATGATCTCCTCATCACTATGGAGTATACTCCACAAGTGATTAAGGGTATCTTCAATATTCTGGCTGAGTTTTCTCAGGTATCAGGACTTAAGCTGAATCAGTCAAAAACTGAGGTCCTCCCACTGAACTCAGTATCCTCAGGGGAAATCTTCATTACTTTAAGGCTAAAATAGTCACCCAATGGTACCAAATATTTGGGCGTTATTCTCCACCTGAACTTGGACAAAATGCTCTCAATCAACTTTATCAACCTATTACACTCACTTAGACAAGATATGGAGAGATGGAAAGCCATGAGGTTCTAGTTAGCAGGGAAAATCGATTCCATTAAGTTGATGGCTGCCCCGAAGATATTATATATTCTGGCTCACTTACCAGTGTCCATTCCCCAGAAATGGTTTCAAAAAATGGAGGTCCTAATGGAAATTTTTTATGGGAAGGGTTCCGTTCCAGATTCAGGAAACTTAAGCTGTGGCAGCACTGGAGTAGAGGTGGGTGGGGACTCCCCTTGCTACAAAGGTACCACATGGCCTATGTTTCAACTCAGACAACCAGATGGTTCTACAAGATAGGTCAGGCTTCTCCTTCTTGGCTTCTGCTGGAAGTGTCTCTGATGCTTGCTCCCTCCCCTGCAGTGGTTCTGTATGGTAAGAAGTCTTCCCTTCTGGTCTCTCTCCCTCCATACTGATTTCAGTTAAATACTGAAAGAAAGCCCTTGTCCACCTAGGCCAAGACGCAACTCCATGGGAATTTACCCCTCTTTGGAACAACCCCGCCATACAAATAGAGAACCACATGCTCCATTGGAAGCTGTGGGAAACTCAAGGTATTTCCTTGGTACATGACTTGTTACTTCCGGGCACCTGCTCTCTCTTGACTCTTTTGAAGCCCTGAAAACTTGATTTAATCTCCCCATGACTCACTTTTGGAGATGCCTTGAAATCAACGATGCCACCATCCACTTACCCAAGGCCCCACTCCAAAAGGAGCTCTGTCAAGACCCCCACCCCATTAGTATATGGGGTAAGCTCCTTCCAAATCGAGCAAGTGTGATATATACAGCTCTCAGAGATGCCTTGAAGGACCCTACCCAGACCGCTGAGCACAATGGGAGTCAGATTTACAGATCCCTATTTCCGATCACCAATGGGCTCATGGCTGGGTAAGAATCCATACCGCCTGTAGAGATGGTCGTACCCACCTTATAATGAACAAGATCCTACACAGGTGGTATCAAGACCCTGCCAAACTTAGGCACATGGGTCTCATTATGGCCAATAACTGCTGGAGATGTGGTAATCAGGGGGTTAATCTAAATCACATTCTCTGGGCCTGTCTCTCTCTTCATCCCTTCTGGCTATCAATCCAGGATATGTGTAAGCAAATATTTCCTATTTTTAACCCTGACCCCTCTCTTCTTCTATTGGGATGTGGAAGTCTGTCCACACTGAAACACTGCCCCAGGGCCAAATGGATTACTGCAATAGGTGCCATTGCCAAAATACTCATCTTGATGAGATGGAGATCCCCAGATATTCCGACTTTTCAAGAATTCCTTCTGGCGTTAGCCCAAGGTGCTATATTGGAGAGATTCTCCAGCTTTGCTGGGGGCCTAATCTCTGAGTTTGAGGAATGTTGACAGCCCTTCTTTAACTCGAAGTATTGTCATGACACCCACCCGAAGACTGTCTCACACGACTCCCCACCTCACTCTGAAGGGGGCTCCCCATCCTCCTCACCAACAAATACTGTTTCCCCTTGATGATATAGAATTTGTTAAATAACTGATTCCCCTTTCTTTAGATCAGATTGCCTTCTTTTGGTATATACTGTAGTTGATATTAGTAAAAGCATAATTATTGGGTCACACCACATCTAGTCCTAATTTGAGACTATCTGTTTTAGGCCCCTCCTGTTTACTTTGTAATGCCACAGAATAGTATACCATAGTCTCTTTACTTGACTACATATTTATGGACCTAGTAACGTCATAATTTGTCATTCTCATGCATTACCCTGTTTTTGAATTTGCTTAATTTTTTGCTCTGACTGGTCTTTATTTATATATGTTACTGCTTCTTGTCTCAGTGTATGTATCTTGAGATCTGGACATACTAAATGTTGTGGTAAGGTCTTAGATCCTGTGTGTACTAATGTGTGCATGTGGTGCTTATTCCTTTTAAATGAATAAACATTTTTAACAACAATAATGGTCACTTTTTCCTTTTGGTTTTGCTTACTTCTCTAATGCATAGGTTGATTGCTTTAGTTATGATCTTCCTTAGTCTCTTCTATTGTGCCTCCACCCCTTCCTGGTACTCCTCCACCCTATCTGGTAGTTCCTCAGACAGTCACCCTTTTTCTTAAAATATGCCCTGCTTAAAGACTAGAACCCTCACCCTTGTGTGGATCATCTCTGCTCCTATCTTTCTGTTGAACCACACTGTATTGTGATAACAGGTACCAATGGGGACTGCACACTGTGACATCTTCAGTGTCATCCCGGTTTGTGGAGCTTAAGCAACAGGTTGGTAGAAAAGAGGTCAGGAGTTATATTTTGTTTTAACTGAAATATTTGAATAGTTTGTAAGTGAAATTAGTTCTATGTGTTAAAAATTATTACCTTGAATTCGAATTGTTACTTGGGCTGTGATATTGTAGGTTTGGGGATAGTTGTTTGGCAGGGAAAATTAGAAGGTAATTTAAATGTGTTGTTTGCCTGGTGTTAGGGGGAAGGGACATTAGCTGCAATTAACTTGTCTTTAAACAGGAATTACCTTGGCTTTCATTGTTCACTTGGGAGCTTAAGCAACAGGTTGGTAGAAAAGAGGTCAGGAGTTATATTTTGTTTTAACTGAAATATTTGAATAGTTTGTAAGTGAAATTAGTTCTATGTGTTAAAAATTATTACCTTGAATTCGAACTGTTACTTGGGCTGTGATATTGTAGGTTTGGGGATAGTTGTTTGGCAGGGAAAATTAGAAGGTAATTTAAATGTGTTGTTTGCCTGGTGTTTGTAAGAGCCTCCCACCCACCCTGTTTTGTAGGCTTTCTTAAATACTGAAAAGCCACTGGGGTTGGGATTGAAGGGCTGAGTATTTCTGTTTGGGACTGAAATTTGAAGCAACAGGAGTTGGTGGGCCTGTGACATCATACGGTACCTGGTGTCTGCTTACACACACTGTTAGTGGGACCGAACACATACTGGACTGTATGTGTTTGTGAGACTTGGGAACTTTGCTGGTGGGGTTGAAATTGGGTTTGTAAATAACTACAGTCAGTATAGAGAGAAACTGTACTCCAGGGGAAAGGGACTGAGAAAAGGGGGTGTGCTATTATAAACAGAGGGGGATAATCAGGGTGGCCATATTCCACCATGGCGGGCATCTTCGGAAGGGTTGTATGCTGCACAGGCTGTGGGATGGCAACACTCCTAAATTGGGCCTGAGAGGGGAGGCTGCCCACTCTGTAGACAGCTATCTTGTATCAGGAGTGAGGTATATTGGTTAAGGAGTAAGCTGTGGAGCTGGGGGGGTGTCCAAGGACAAGGGGTGGATATGGGGCAGAAGGTGGAGCTGAGGGGAGGCTAGGCAACGCCTGAAACTACAGGACATTATGCTACAGCAAGCAGAAGGGGATATTAGGGACAGAGGACCTTAGATAGGGAAGTTGATGCTAAGGGAAAGCGTGCAGGGTGAACATTCTAAAGTCAAAGAGACTGGAGGGGGAAGTGTCAGGAGGGCTGTTGTGAGGAAGCCTAAAACAGCAGACTGTGGGAAGGGAGCTCCTAAGGTGAACAGTGCAAGAGAGGAAGAAGAGGGTCAGTTTAGAGATGCAGTCAGGGGAAACTCGGGTTACTTGATGGAGGCTGACATACAGTGTCACAATAAATTTGAGATACTAAGCATCCTAGAGGGGGAGGAAGGGGTTGGTGGAAATGAGGAAACTTATACAGAGGCCGGGGGGAGGGAGACAGATACCCATAGGGCATCACAGACCAGCTATGGAAAGGATAGACATAGTCCCAGAGGGAGAAGGGGAAACATATATGTTAAGCAAATGGGGGAGATGCAACATATTCCAGACATGAGGGAGGAGAGCATGATTGGAGAGAAACTGGGAGACAAGGAGGTGGGAGAGGAGCCCCCCTTCAGCAGGGAGGTCAGTACCAAGGATGGGGCCCTAGCTAAAGGGGACCCACAGAGAGCCTCTGGAGACAGGGGTACTATTACAAGGGGGATGGTGTGGGGGAGGGGAAACCATCAGGGCCAGGATAAATGGTTCAGATAAGAGAGGGTTAAAGGGGACACCTATTCAGAGGGGGTTTGAGTTAAGTGGGCAAAATAGCAAGGGAGGCAGAAAGGAGGGTGACAAGGGGTCTCTAATAAGGCAGGAAGACTCCTTGAAATTGCGCATCATGAATAAAGTGGGAGGGGGCGAGAAGGCATAGTGGAGGTAACCATAAGGATGATGGCGTGTGTTAAGGTTCTGTTACTGGGAGACTCGATGATTAAGGGTATCCATTGGGAGGGACAGGGGGGTGGATGCCATAGCCAGGTGAAGGTAGTGAGTATATCTGGGCTGACAGTGCACAGAGCAAAGTTCATGGTGTATGAAATGGTTAGGTATTGTGGAGGGAAACCGGATTTCCTGGTGCATTTGGGAACTAATGATCTAGAGGGAAATAGTATTATGGAAATCCAAGCAAGGTTCCAAGAACTTGCCAGAGTCTGTCGGATAATGGATGCAACATTTCTTTTCAGAGATATTGCCAGTACCAAAGGCCCTCAGTGGAGAAAAATGAAGCTCACAGAGGTTAATGACTGGCTCAGGAAGTGGGTGAAGAGAATGGGTTGGGGTGTTAGGGAACTGGAATGGAGTTTGGGAGGATAAGGGACTATATGCCAAGGACAGGTTTCATCTTGCCCCATTAGGGAAGGAAGTCCTTAAGCAGGGGATGGCTGACTACATACAAGAAAGGTGGAGTTTAAACTTGTAAGGGGGAAGGGATAAGGAGGGGCTGACTAGAAGCCTCCCTCCAGATGAGGGAGTAGCCTCAAGCCCAAGGGGGAGGGGGAAACAGACTGAGGTGGAGGTTTCAGGAGGAGCAGGGAGGATGGAAGTATAAGGAATCTGGGTGGGGTTTGACAAAGAGGATCAGGATAAGGGTGGGGTTAGTGTTAGTAAATGTCAGGAGCTTGGGAAACAAGTTGCCAGAGTTCCAGGCCATGCTGTTCGAGGGGTGGATGTGGGGCAGTCACACAAACGTGCAACAAAACCATGACTGGGACCTAAATGTAATGGGGGTACACTATGCTTAGGAAGGATAGAAAGGAGGGCAGAGGGGTGGAGTGGCTATGTTCATTAGAGATGACATAGAAATTGCTATGGTAGAAGAGGCAGAGGAAACGTGGAGGCCTTATGGTCACCTACGATCCCCAGCAGGAGATAAGGTCAAGCTGGGAGTAGCATATAGGCCCCCGGATGAGTGATGTTCTAGAGAATGGTTTGCTGGACAACATCATTGCCCAGTGTGGTCCAAAAGGGAAGGAGTGGTGTTGATGGGGACCTTAATATGCCAGGTACAAATTGGGGAACCATGTCCTCTAAGGTGGCCAAGGAGCAGAGGCTGCTGGATGGCTTCCAGGATGTGTTCTTAACACAGCATGTGATGGAGCCCATAAGGGAGGGGCATGTCCTGGATGTGGTTCTGGCAGATGGGGATCTGTAAGGGACATGGTTGTACAGGACCCCTGACTGGGAGTGACCACAATACTGTCTGGTTTCAAATAAGCATTGAGGAGTGGAGGTGGAAATCTAGGACACTGGCAGTGGACTCAGGGGGCAGACTTTACGGCATGGGAAATATTCTCAAGGATCACTTGAAGGGGATTACCTCAACGACAAGTGTGGAAAGGAGATGGGAGGTCATAAAATGGGGACTTCATGAGGCAGTCAGGATCTGCACTAAGTTGAAACGTAAGGGAGCAAGATCACATAAACCATGCTGGTGGTCCAATGAGGTCCAGGTAGCAGTCAGAGAAAAGAAGGCGGCTTACAAAAAAATATAAAACAACAAGAGGGGATAGGGATAAGGAAATGTACCAGCTTGCATCTAGAAAAGTCACCCGCATGGTGAGGGGAGCAAAGTCCAGTAAAGAGCAACGGCTGGCACAG
This sequence comes from Neoceratodus forsteri, assembly GCA_016271365.2. NCBI lineage: Eukaryota > Metazoa > Chordata > Ceratodontiformes > Ceratodontidae > Neoceratodus > Neoceratodus forsteri. The sequence continues at coordinate 739,672,733 of CM028133.1, read as the reverse complement.
GGGATACATGGAGGGGAAAAGGGGTTCTTCCGGTACATTGGGGAGTGGAGAAAAACTAAGGACCATCTCAGCAGATTGAGATCAGAAGGAGGGTGGGTGGAAGAGGTGAGGGACCAGGCAGAGGTATTTAACGAGTACTTTGCCTCTGTGTTCACTAGGGAGGGGGATGGGATATCTACAAAGCAAGGCACAAAGGGGATAGAAGCGGCAGGGAGTGGGATCAGGGGAGCAACAGAAATGGAGCAAAAGGGAGGGAAAGGTACCCCAGGGGTGTCACATCTGGATAAGGATAAAAAGACCAGTAAGGTGGAGGGGACGGATGATGCCATCCCCGCCAAAAGGGTGTGGTTTGCCCTCAAGGCCCTAAAGAAAGACAAATCTCCTGGGCCCGGATGGCATTCATCCGAGAGTACTATGGGAATTGGCGGACATACTGGCTGCACCCCTGGCGGAGCTTTTCAGCAGGTCACTTGAGACAGGGAGGGTACCTAGGGATTGGTGAGAGGCACATGTGGTACCAATCCATAAAGGGGGGTCAAAGGAAGTACCAGGAAACTATAGACCCACTCAGTTTAACCTCAATGGTGGAAAATTAATGGAGAGTATACTAAAGGAACGATTGGGGTTTACTTGGAGGAGGTGGGAGGTCTGGATAGTCGGCAGCATGGGTTTGTGCCAGGTAGATCATGTCAAACCAACCTTGTGGAGTTCTATGAATGGGTAACATCAGAACTGGACAGGGTAAGCCTGTGGATGTATTATTCTTGGACTTCAGCAATGCGTTTGACTCTGTCCCCACAATGGTCTGGTGGAGAAACTGATGGGGTTAGGAGTAGGCCCTTTGATGGTCAGATGGATTGAAAACTGGATAGCTGGACGCACTCAGAGAGTAGTGGTCTGTGGGGAGCTCTCGAACCCTACAGAGGTTGGTAGTGGGGTACCACAGGGCTCGGTCCTGGGTCCAATCCTGTTTAATGCATACATATAGGACATCAGGGATGGTATAGGGTGTGAAATGAGTCTTTTCGCGGATGACTCCAAGATAGGAGCAGTGTTGAGGGAGAAGAGGGGAGGTTGGCCCTGCAAGGGGACCTGGACACCCTGGAAAGCTGGGCTCATGCATGGAAATTAAATTTCAATATCACCAAGTGCAAGGTGTTGCATCTTGGTCGGGGAAGCCCTAAACACAGGTACACCCAGGGAGGGGAGGTGCTGGAAGCCTCAAAAGGGGAAAAAGACCTAGGGGTCATGGTGGATGCATGTATGAATAACTCTGAGCAGTGCAGGAGAGCGGCTAGCAAGGCAAACAGGATGTTGGGATGCATCGTAAGGGGAATCACCTCTAGGAGCAAGGAAGTGATTCTGCCGCTGTACAATGGACTGGTTAGACCACACCTTGAGTACTGTGTACAGTACTGGAGACCACACTTGAAGAGGGACATACAGCTCCTGGAGAGGGTACAGAGGAAGGCAACAAAGATGATACGAGGGCTAGGGGATTTGACTTACGAGGACAGACTTGAGGAGCTCTGCCTGTTTTCATTGGAGGCTAGGAGAGACAGGGGGGACATGATTGAGGTCTTCAAGTACCTCAAGGGAATAAATAGGGTAAACATGGAGGGGATCTTTAGACTAAAGCAGGGAGGCATCACCAGAGGGCATGGTTTGAAGTTGGAAGGTGGAAGGGTGGGGGGGGAAAGAGGAGGAGGTTCTTCACTGAGAGGGTGGTGGACCCTTGGAATGCTCTGCCTGGTGAGCTGGTTCAGAGATCCACAGTGGAGGGCTTTAAGAGAGGGTGGGACAGACACAGAAAGTGGATGTATCAGATGATGGCCTGTCCCAGGGGGGTGGGGATGGATGATAGGGGTTTCTGGAGCACAAGGGATGGGAGGGTCTCGGCACCCAACTAAGGATCTAGGTTCGAGCAGACTCGATAGACCATAAGGCCTAATCTGCTGGCAAATAGTATGTTAGTATGTTAGATGTCCAGTATTGCCCCATTCCTAGTGTGTTATTTGACTAAGTGATGCAGCAGTTGAAATGTTCCACTCCAAGTCTAGCAGACGGATGTTGCCAATTAGCAGTACCTCCACCATGTTTGCCATTCTGATTATGTCTTCACATGTGCCTTATCTATCTCCATGCCAAGTGCTGGGATCTGTACATTACTGCGGCACTGGGCTCAAAGAGTGCTGACAAGAACAGCCTCAGCTATGAGTGCACAATAAAAATGGTGCTGATTTTTTTTTTGTGGGAGGCTCTGCCCCCCGCATGCAACTTCAATAGGATTCTCACTACCAGGTGGAGCAGATCCCAGGAAAAGGTAAAATTTGTGGGGCCATGGAATACTGTTTCCATGGCCCCATGTAAAACAAAGCAAAGTGCCAATATGTTAAAGACCAGGATTAGAACCCTGGTCTCTACTGCTAGTGGTCGAATTGCTCTGTGCCCCAGCCTGCCACGCCACAGGGGTAGTATGGCCAGGCTCTTGGGTTCTGCTGTCCTTGTCCATGTAGTGGTACCATGGACAGCGACCACTGAACCACATGTGGCTAGTGCTGTAAAATCCCTGCTCACTCTCCCTGGTAGCACAATATGGACTAGCGCTTCCTTGAATGATGCTATTAATGTAGCACTCTTCTAAACGAGTACCCACTACTGCAGTTTGGATAGTGTAACCAGAGTCTGTCTCCAGGTTGACCCATAAAAATTCCAGCCCCTTATTTTACTCTTTTTGTCCCTGTACCTCCATTGGCTTGATAACCTCCATCACATACAATACAACCCTCCTCCTTTCCTCCCTGCGCTACCACTCCTGAAAAGAGAGAAACTTGATATGTTCATTTCTCAGTTGTAGTGCTCAGTACTCCATGGCCGTGATATTAGAAACAGTTGTTAATTGTGATGCAAACCACCATTAGCAATTGCAAATCTGCACTAGTCACTAAACAGTGGTATACTGGAACCATCACAAACTGACACAGTGCTCACAAAATGTGTACCAATACAGCTGATAAAATAGTGACAGTGGGAACACAGGTCCTCAAGGTCAGTGTCTATGGATTGTAACTTGCTACAATAAAAAGCAAATTCAGCATTGCTTTTGTCTGGTGTTCCTGAGTGCAGGATGTCTGTGTCATTATTGATTGAGGGTTGGCAACCTGTTCCTGCACCATGGTGATTTCTGTGATGCACATCTTATTTTGTACCAACATTGACAGTGGCAACTGAATTGCAAAAGCTGCTATAATGTGCTTTGCAACCCCTCTTGTGATAACAGATGGATGCCACAAAACCATAATGAGAGCATGAATGGCATACTGCAGCAGAGCCACAAGCCCTCTAACAATGGCCAATAAAAGCATACAGAACCACAAAGGACCACAGACACAGGTATGTATAAAAGAGGTATTTTGTTGGTATACAGACATTAAAAATATTAAACATAACAGGATGGAAATCATAAATCAGGAGCATACTGCCATGAAATATAAGAAACTGAAATCACTGGTACATTCCCATTAAACATATGAAGTTAAGCCTACTGGCACACCACCATTACACAACATGAAAAACAGCTGGCCCAAAGAATAGCCAGAAAAATCTAGGCAGCCCATATAAATGGTTTAATGGCTGTTCCCATCACCCTTGACACCTGGCTGCTGCTGTGGCTGCTCCTGAGACTGTGCTTGCACCTCAACCATGCTGGAATTTCCCACAGCAGTCCTGTTGCCCCCAACCTGTTTATGTACTGTATGTGCCCTGGACATTGTGGAGGGTTTGTCTTGCCATAGACAGGAGTGCTAAATTGCCAGCCTGGAGCTGCCACCATGGAGCATAACTTTAAATAGAAAAGGGAAACATCATCATCTTGTATGCCACACATGACACAAGGACAGGCTTGTGGCAGGTGAAATACAAGGTACAACTAGCATGTGTTTGGCAGTTATGAATCTCTATAGACAACACACAATGCACATATATGATAACACACCTGTGCAGTGCAGAGTGGCAGAAATGAACATTGCAAGAGTAAGGAATGCACATCACAGGTCTTGGTAATGACTGTATATATAATAAACACATGGCCCCCCACATGGTTAGTAGCATGCCTGTGGTACTGTGGGCAATGCCATGTGTGATGCCATGTGCTACCACCCCATACATCCAGATGTCACAGGGCACTGTGACAATATTGTTCAGTAAATGAATATGCCAATATGCTGAGAGACATATGTGACACAGGTGACAGTGGTGAGACATTGGTTGGTTGATACTATAGGTTACTGACCAGAGGTACATGAACATGCACCTACCAGAGTATGGGTCCATAATGTACTGTGAACCACACAGTGCAGGCAACTAGACATGCACAGGGGCAACAGCTAGATGGTATGATGGAGTGTTGCCACACTGGAATGCCCCACTGTACGGTAACAATATTAGGAGCACACATTGCATACCAGAAATCATGCCACCAGACTCATCAGGGGCACACAGGCAGTGCCTAATGTACAGTGGTAGTTATCTAAACATTGACTAATCGAAGGTAATGCTGATGTATGATGAGTCACTCAAGCTATACTTTGCAATGACCATAATGTGATCCTGCCTGAGTATACCACAGCAATACCACAGTACAAATTAACAGTTGTACAACTACCACAGGTGTATACACACCACTAGGGATACAATGGAGACAACTACAGGCATGGACAGTGGCAAGTGGTACATACGACACACGTGTGTGATGGGTTGAATAAGATTCTGTCTTATTTGTTATGCAGAAAGAGTTAAAAGCAAGAATCTGTTCTGTCCTTTCCTTTTCTGCCTCTTGTCTGTCTGATTGCACAATCAGATTTTCTTGTGAGACCTAGGAACTGATCACTCTGACAGTCTCATGATTCTCCCTCTCCAGCTATCTCTTTGCCTTCACTTTCTGTTTCTTGATGTTTCTATCTTTTTTTTCTCTCTTGCTTTTCTTTGGCTATAAAACTACATGTGAATCTTTCTATTAAACTGTTTGTGTGAAACTGGGATCCCTTGGTTTGAAAATGCATATAGTTATATTCTTGAAATGATTGTAAAAAGCAATTTGTAACTCATGAGGTTAACAGTGAAGTACAGTTTGACCTCAACAGACACATTTGCTCAGTTGTCAACAGCAGATCAGTTCTGGGACACAATATTCTGTCTTGTTGCACCTGCAAGGAAAGAATCTGACAAGTTTTTGGGACATTGTGTTAAAACAGGACATGTATTCTAATGATCTCAGGATGCAGATGTTAATTGTTGGGAAAAGACATTCTTTATAAAGAAAGCAATCTTTTGTTAGAGAGATATTGAAACTTGGACTTAAAGATTCACTCAGACGAAGGACTTTTGTTTCAGCTGCCTGTATTAAGAACCATCCTGTACAATATTATTTTTTATGTTATTGTTAATAATAAAATCTACTTGCAAATATCATAACTGCTTCTGGTTTTGCTGTCCTTCCCAACCTGTGCCTCAATTACAATGTGCATGTCATACGGGCACAGTTGGAGCATGTCTCTGGAAGATCATAGTGAAGTGTGCTAAGAGGACATGGCACATGTACCACAAACCCATGGCCCACCCCTGTGCCCCCCTCCTTGTGAACATGGTCATATGAGCAAACCCAGACACCATGCACATTCTCATTTGTATATGTAGTGCATCATACATGAGGCACAGGTCAGACAGTGGGACATAGCTATTAGCAGTGAATATTGGATGGGACACCATGGGCACAACATGTATAAGGAAAGCACCAATGACATACAGTGTTGCACAAAGGCCAACATGCAGCCCTCTATGTACTTCACTGACACAGGTCATGTGTACCACCGATATGAGAGTGTGGACAACTGTGGGAAACGTGTGTACCTGACATGTGACATTACTAAGGATGGTGCTATGGTGTCAGTATGGCTGCCACATTGTCATCCATGATGTATACTGACACAGCAGGTGCATCCCAGAATGCTCAGTAGCAAGCTGTAACACCATCAGTGGCAACATTGCTGCACTGAAGCATCACTGATGGCAGCCAGACACAGACACCTGGGCCAGTGCTGACACAGCTACATTGTTACCGTGGATGAACAAACACCACTGTGGCATATGGTGTTCTGCCCATGCCATGCCCAGCATCAGTGGTTATGCAGCACCTGTGGGAGTGTTGGGGCAGCTGTATATATCCAATGACCACATACCAATTTCAATATAAATGCCCTACAGTATAGATCACAGCTGGTGCAATACACATGCCATACACAGGACTGCATCATTTGCCACAGTACAGTCCACCTACATTTCCATATGGCACACCATGCAGAACCAGATGGCCCTGCATGGCCCATGAGTAGATAATGCACAATGCTGCACAGAGGCAGTAGATATGCAAAGCCCAGGAAGCTGCATGACACACACATGAGGAGTGTACAGTACACAGCAACTATATGGTGCACACAGTGTGGCATGGTACAATATGCAAACAACTAGAGACATAACTGAATGACTGCTCTTGGTCGCTGTGGTGGAGGGTCCCTTCCTGGTGTCAGACCCAATAGGTCCCATATTCTCTGCCTCTCCCCAGGCTGTGGTGCAGCACCATTGTACTGTGTAGTGAGTCCTTGCTGGCTTTGTCTGCTGCCACCCATTCCTGTCATGTGAGTCCATCCATGCGCATCTGGGATGTGTTTGCCCTGTCACTCATCCTCCTTGTGTCACCCTCTGAATATGGCTCCCCTGCTCCTGTATCTGTGGAGACATGAAACACAAAAAACAGTATGTACAGTAAGTGAATGGGGGCACACCAGTTATGCGGCCATGTACATCCATGTGGCACAGAGGGCATGTAGTGTACAGCACTACTTAGCCATGCACAGGCACAGGGCCATGATTGATATATGGCTTGACAACTTTGACACTGTACTGCATATGGTGGTGTGTTTAGGAACATGCTGCATGCAGGACTGGTGACTCACATGACCTCCACCCCATGGTCCCACAGATGGTAGTCTGGAACTAGTCAGGAACAATGCACATACCATACTACCAGTGAGCTGCACACTGCAGTATGTGGATACAGAAAGTAGTGGACCATGGATGCATGTGTAAGCCTCCCTTCGCTGTATCTAGGGATTTGTATGCTGATAACTGAGCTAAGTTCAGCAAAAGGACACTACACATCACTGTACCATAATATGTAGAATACTGCTCTGGATCTGGTGTAAATGAACTATGATCTCTCAATCCTGGTCATGACCATTGTCCTGCAAGACAGGGTGGGTTAACAAACCACAAGTATGGAAGCACAAAACACCTATCCACTACTGAGGGCTGGTCCAATCATTTTAGCAGGGTTTATCACAACTACAAAGACCACTTATGACAGTTAGAATGTTCATGTTATTTGGGATTAGAAATGTGTTCAAATTTTCAACATGTCGTATATACTTCGTCCAGTGAGACTGAGAGTGCTAGTGTCCCTTGTGCACTTGTCTAACAGAATAAGCCTGCAGACATGGGGGAGGAACACAAATGTCTAGCATGTGTCTATGTATGTAGTCCAGGAACAGTGGCATTCACATATGCAATGCATGTACAGAATTATGATAATGTACAGGATATGAATAAATACATAAACACAGCAAATCATGCACACAGCACACTGAAAAATACAGTCGCAGCAACTAATGCAGTAATGCTGCACTACAGTTGCTATCAGTGGTTAGTGCCCCAAATGGGTGTGTCCAGTCCCAAACAGTTGTAGCAATGTAACTCAAAAGACACTGCAACAGATGGCACTGCCTTACTGGTCTATATCCCTTATACAGCATACTGTGCCCACTGCAGTTTCAAGTGTTCCCTCTGATGCTGGGTCAGGTCATCCCAGTGTTGCTGGCACTGGGCTAGGGTGCAGTCTAGACCCTGCACTCAGGAGACGCTCCTTGCCACAGCCTTTCAATCCAGCTCTTCACAGCCCTTGGAAACGTCCCTGGCTGTGTCCCAAAAGAGTGAGATCTTCTTATTGATGTCCTTCCCCATCAGAACAGCCACCCTGTGAGGGGTGAGGTATATGTCCTTCACCCACTCCTTCTCAGTTTCCTTACTGCCTCTGGAAGCCATTATCATAGCTCTGTTCTGCACAGTGTGCTAGTTTGGCTGCCATTTGTGAATGTTACTTTCACAAATGACATGATATGCATGTGTGGCATCCACAAAATGCCTTGGGACAATGCCTCCACATATACACCATCATCCATATGCACAGTTGGATCAGCCGCTTCCACGTTGTTTGCACTTACTAACAACTGTTTGCAATCACAGTAGTACATGCTTGCAGAAAATGCCTAATGTTCTCATAACTGTTTACTGTACCATAATGCCAAAAAAATGTATGTATATAAATAAGCACATTCAAATTAATTAATAGAAACATAGAATCTGTCAGCAGATAAGGATCATACAGCCCACCTAGTCTGCCCATTTCCCTACTTGGTTTGGCAATCCCTACTCTTATCTGGACTGCCTTTCCCTCACTCTGCTGTACAGCAGGGTGCTTTTATGCTTATCCCATGCATTTTTGAATCTCTGTGCTGTTTTCACTTCCACCACCTCCTTTGGTAGGTTGTTCCACAAATCTACCACCCTTTCTGTGAAGAAACACATCCTAGCATTTCCCCTAAGCCTCCCTCCAGCCTCATGTTATGTCCTCTTGTCCTTGTGTACTTTCTTCTCTGAAACATGCTCCCCTCCTGTACCCTGTTTCTTCCTCTAAGGTATTTGAAAGTCTCTTTCATGTCCCCTCTCCCCTTCTCTCTTCCAGTGAATAGATGTTTAGTTCCTTGTATCTTTCCTCATGAGGCTTGCTGTGCAGCCCATGTATCATTTTTGTTGCTCTTCTCTGGAATGCTTCCATTCTGTCTATATCCCTCCTGAGATGCAGTCTCCAGAATAAGACACAGTATTCCATATGAGGCCTCACCAGTGATCTATACAGTGGCATCACCACTTCACTCCTCCTACTGGTTATGCCCCTGCCTATGCACCCCAGCATTCTGTTTGCCTTCCCCACTGCTTTTCCACATTGTATGGCTAACTTCAGGTCATCGGATATGATAACCCCCAAGACTTTTTCCTGACTTGTGGTGGCTAGAACCTGACCCCCATCCTGTATTCCTCTCTTGGGTTTCTGTGTCCTAGGTGCTTTATCTTGCACTTCTTTGTGTTGAAATCCAACTGCCAAACCCTTGACCATTCCTCAAGTAGTCTTAGGTGGTTTCTCATTTTATCTAGCCCCTCCTGTGTATTGACTCTGTTACAGATCTTGGTGTCAGCTGTGAACAGGCATACTTTCCCCTCCAGTTCCTCTGTAATGTTGCTTATTAAGACATTGAATAGAACTGGACCCAGCACCGATCCTTGTGGAACCACGCTGGTCACCTCCCCATTCTGATTTTATGCCATTTACTACCACCATCTGAGTCCTGCCTTTCAGCCAGTTACCAACCCATTACCACTTTAGAGCCCACACCCTGCTTCCACAATATGTTAAGCAACCTTCTGTGAGGATCAGTGTCAAAGGTCTTCTTGAAATCCAGGTAAGCCACATCCACTGCTCCTCCCTGATCCACCACTTTGGTCACCCACACAAAGAAATTGATAAGATTAGTCTGACAAGCTCAACCCTCAGTGAATCCAAGCTGCCTGGGGTCTTTTGCACCACTTGACTCCAGGAACTTCAGTACTCTATCCTTAAGCAGGGACTCCATCAGCTTCTCCACCAATGAGGTCAGGCTTACAGGTCTGTAATTGCCTACCTCCTACCTGCTTCCAGTCTTGTGCAGAGGGACCACCTCTGACATCCTCTAGTACCCAGGTATCTCCCCCATCTGTAGGGTGGTGCAGTATAGGAGAATGGGGTGAGAGTTAGCCTGATGCCTGTTGGTGGGGTGGGTTGGGCATGGGGTGCAAGGGTGGTAACTCTAACACCGAATTTCCTTGCTTCTCTCTCTGTGGAACAACCCTAACTGATGCATTAAATGGATTTTTTTGCCATGAAGTTCCCTTCTTTATCAGAATGCAATATAAATAGTGAATGGAATGTGGTGGTGGGAGCGCTGCCCATGTCTGCGTAAGAACCGTAAAAGTGACGCTAACACTAACGGTAACGGTGAGTGAAATGCAAACACTAATGGTAACTTCAACACCAACATAAATGTGAATGCTAACTCAAGCAATAACTGTTACAGCAATGCAAGTGGTAATGCAAATGGTATCGCAAACACAAGCTGTAATGGTAACAGTGACGCAAATGAAAACTCGAAATGCAACAGTAATGGTAGCAGTAATGTAACCGCAAACACTAACAGTAACAGCAACAGTGATGCAAATGTAAATAGAAACACAAATGGTAATGGAAACGCAAGCGCAAACCGTAACACAAATGGTAAGGGAAACGGAAACATAAATGCAAGTGGAAACATTAACAATAAGCTGATGTAAGGCAAGAGTAACAAAAAGTCTGTATTTTGCATCATTTCCGAGATAACAGCAGAAAGGTGTTGTGAGCCAACAGTAGCGAAAAGTCTGTATCTAGCTTTGTTTCCAAGATAACGTCACAAAGGAGATCTGAGCCAACAGTAGCGAAAAGTCTGTATCTAGCTGCGTTTCCGAGATAACAGCACAAAGGTTATGTGAGCCAACAGCAGCAAAAAGTCTGTATCTCGCTTTGTTTCCAAGACAACGGCACAAAGGTGATCTGAGCCAACAGTAGCAAAAAGTCTGTATCTCCCTTCATTTCTGAGATAACGGCAGAAAGGTGATGTAACCCAACAGTAGCAAAAAGTCTGTATCTCGCTTTGTTTCCAAGATAACGGCACACAGGTGATCTGAGACAACAGTAGCAAAATGCCTTTATCTCTCTTCATTTCCGAGATAACGGCAGAAAGGTGATGTGATCCAACAGTAGCGAAAAGTCTATATCTCGCTTCATTTCTGAGATAATGGCACAAAGGCTAATGTGAACCAAACCACTGAAAGGCACCTTCATACCACTAGGGCTACCTACGCTATAAACTTCAAGTCACTAGCACCATGCATAATGCTATGCACAAAACGTTAACTGCGTCACACAGTATAGAAACATAGAAACATAGAATCTGATAGCAGATAAGGACCACTTGGCCCACCCAGTCTGCCCATTTCTCCTACCTAATGAATAAGCTGCAGATCCTAGTTAATCAACAGCCTACTTCTTTCTGCCTCGCCCCCTAGAATTGCCTTATGACTGTCCCATGCATGCTTAAATTCAACCACTGTTTTTGACTCCACAACCTCCTCCGGAAGGCTGTTCCATGCATCCACAACCCTCTCTGTGAAAAAATACTTCCTTACATTACCTCTGAGCCACCCCCCCTCTATCTTCAAATTGTGCCCCCTTGTTCTTGCACACCTCTTTTTTTGAAAGATGCTACCCTCTTGGACTTTGTTGATTCCCTTGAGGTACTTGAAAGTTTCTATGATGTCCCCCCTCTCCCTCCTTTCCTCGAGGCTATACATATTAAGCTCCTTTAGTCTCTCTTCATATGTCTTTCGGTGCAGACTCTGCACCATTTTAGTTGCCCTCCTCTGGACAGCTTCCATTCTGTCTATGTCCTTGTGGAGATTGGGTCTCTAGAACTGCACGCAGTACTCCAGATGCTGTCTCACAAGCTGTCTGTACAGAGGGATAACAACTTCCTGTTTTCTACTGGTGATGCCTCTCCCTATGCATCCCAGTATCCTCCCAGCCCTCCTTACTGCACTCTCACATTGCTTGCCCACCTTTAAGTTATCTGATATGACTACCCCCAGATCCCTTTCCATTTTTGTTGTTGTTAGTATCTCACCCCCCATTGTGTACTCTTCCCTTGGGTTTTTGTTTCCCAAGTGCATTACCTTGCACTTCTTAGCATTGAATCTAAGCTGCCATACATCCTCTAACCTTGCCAAGTCCCTTCTCATCCTTTCCACCCACCTTGTGCATCAGCTCTGTTGCAGATCTTTGTGTCATTTGCAAAGAGACATATTTTCCTTCCAGTCCTCTGCAATGTCACTAATAAAGACATTGAAGAGGACCGGTCCTAATACTGAACCCCGTAGTACCCCACTAGCAACACCCCTTTCTTCTGAGTGGACTCCATTTACTATTACCCTCTGTGTCCTACTCTCCAGCCAATTCTTTACCTAGGCTATCATCTTGGGACCCACTCCCAGGCTGGCTAACTTGTATATTAATCTTTTGTGTGGGACTGTGTCAAATGCCTTGCTAAAGTCTAGGTAGGCCATGTCCACAGCCCCTTCCTGATCTACTACTTTTGTCACCCAGTCAAAGAAATCTTTTGGATTCATCTGGCATGACCTTCCCACTGTGAATCCATGCTGCCTTGGGTCCTGTGTCCCTCTGGCCTCTAGGTACTTGACAATTCTTTCCTTCAGAAGTGATTCCATCATTTTCCCTATCACAGAGGTTAAACTAACAGGTCTATAGTTTCCTGCTTCTGCCCTGCTCCCACTTTTGTGAAGGGGAATCACATCTGCTCTCCTCCAGTCCTCAGGTACCACCCCATCCTCCCATGATTTGTTAAAGAGGGTAGTCAGTGGTGTCACTAGTTCTACCCTTAGTTCTTTTAGAATTCTGGGATGAATCCCATCAGGCCCCATTGCTTTGTCCACCTTCAGTTTTAAGAGTTCTTTCAGAACGCTTTCTTCTGTAAATGGGCTGGTATCAACTTCTGTATCCAGAGTGTTTCTATTGTTTGTTTTAGGTACCTCCCCCTCTTCATTTGTAAATACTGAGCAAAAATATTTGTTTAGTATCTCTGCCTTTTCACAGTCAACCTCTGCCCCCCTTCACTTCATTAAGCCTCACTGTCCCTCCCTTGGTCTTCCTTCGCTCCCTGATGTACCTAAAAAAGGTTTTATCCCCTTTCTTAACTGAGTTGGCTATCTTTTCCTCAGTTAGGGCCTTTGCTGTACTGACTGCCTTCCTAGCTTCCTTTTGCTTTAACTGATACAATTCTCAGTCCTGCTCTTTCTGTGATACCTTATACTTCCTGAATGCTTTCTTTTTCTCTTGAACCTTCACTGCCACCTCCTTTGAGAACCATAGTGGTTTATCACATCATTTTGTTTTGTTTATTTGCTTCACACAAAGGCTTGTTACCTCTGTGATGGCAGTTTTCATTATTCCCCATTGTTCTTCCACCCCCTCCTTCCTGCCCATTTGCTAGTGCATTCCTTAGGCACTCACCCATTTTGTCAAAGTCAGACCTCCTGAAGTCCAGTACTTTTGCCTTTGTATGGCTTGACTCTATTGCTGTGTTTATTGTGAACCATACTGTTCGATGGTCGCTAGTTCCCAGATGGCTACCCACTTCTACATCTGTGATCCTCTCTCCATCTCTATTTGAAAGAACCAGGTCTAAGATTGCTCCCTCTCGAGTGGGTTCCAATAATAATTGTCTAAGGCATGCCACCTGTAGGGCATCTAGAATAACCCCACTCTTAGAAGTGGCTGCTGCAACTGCACTCCAGTTAATGTCTGGCATATTCAGATCACCCATCAACAATATCTCCCCTTTTTCTGCCATTCTAAGTATACTTTCTATCATTTCCTTGTCCATTTCCTCCCCCTGAGAGGGGGAGTCTGTATACAACCCCTGTGCCAATTGTGGTGCCAATGCCTGTCTCCAAATTGACCCACAGTGCTTCTTCTCCTCCCTGTTTACCCTTTTGTTCTGTTGCTTTTATTCCTTCCTTTATGTAGAGAGCTACTCCTCCTCCTCTTTTACCCTCCCTGTCCTTCCTGTAGATAGTGTATCCTGGTATGTTTACATCCCAGTCATGGTTCTGTGTGTACCATGTTTCTGTGACTGCCATGATATCCAGATGTTCCTCCTCCATCAAGGCCACTAATTCAGGAAGCTTGTTACCCAGACTATGGGCATTGGTGCTCATTTCTCTCCATTTTTTGATGGCTTTACCTTCTGTAGCAGCATCCCCCACTGACCTTTCTACCGTGGTCTTTTTTCTGTAGGGGAGGCTGGGATTTTCCTGCTGCTTTTCAGTGCCTCCCCCCTTGACTAGTTTAAAAGCTTGCCAATGAAGCAATGAAAATTGGTAAATGAAGACATGTTGCACACCAGAACATGTATGACAAATGTTATCTAAAGTATCTCCACAGCTAATTATTTTTCCAACATGTAAATAACATAATCCACATCTCCAGGACATCCACTCAACACCCTCCAAATTTCATTGTAAAATGCCAAACTATTCCAGAGATATTCAATTTCATAGTTTGTGCACATTTATGAAGTTTTCCACCACAAAATGGCTGAACTCGTGGCTGAAAATGCACTAAAATGGTGGACCTGGCAGCCAAACAATCATTAACCGTAAGGGGGCAATTTCAAATGCCAATAACTCTGGAACAGAACAAGAGTGTTTCACCAAAGAAAAAGTGGCATATTCCTTTAAGAAAGGGCTCTATATGTCCCAAGTTTCAGACCAATCAACCACACAATGGCTGTACAACACCATGGGCAACACATTGTGCAAAATTAGCAAGAACTGAAATGAAAATTGGTAAATGAAGACATGTAGCATACCAGAACATGTATAACAAGTGTTATCTAAATCTGTTCAACAATTGCACATGTCACGCCAGGAAAACTGTGCAGGAGTGCCAAAAAGAGTATTTTTGCCACTTTGCTACACAAGAACCATATATCCAACAGAACCAAAAACTGGTAAAACAAGACACGTACCATAGCACACCGTGTGTCCAAGATTGTGTGAATATCCATTTAATGGTTGCACAGCGCCACGAGAAAACAACTGTGCAGCAATAATTCAGCAACCTTAAATTGCCAGTGACCAGAAAATTGTTACAGTCAAAGATCTATTATAAATCTTTCTTTATTCCAAATACCAGGCAAATCTGATACATGGTTCAAAGTGTTATTGAAATGGAATAAACCAAATTTTCATTTGTCAGAGTGGCATAATTCCACACCTGTTGAAGTTTTACCCACCAGACCAGTGCAAATCACCTTCGTACAACTAGTGCTATCTATGCTATAAATGTCAAGCCACTAGCATCATGCATAACGATATGCACAAAACGTTAACTGAGTCATGCAGTATCTCCACAGAAAATTATTTTTCCAACAAATTCACATCTCCAGGACATCTACTCAGCACCCACCAAATTTCATGTTAAAAGACCAACCGTTCCAGAGATATTCAATTTTAAAGTTTGTACACCTTTAAGAAGTCTTCCACTATAAAATGGCAGAACTCATCTCCAAACATGCAGTAAAATGGCTGAACTCATGGCTGAAACATCTCTGACCATGAAGGGGTGGCAACTTTAAACACTTACAACTCTGGAACAGAACAACATTGTTTCACCAAGGAAAAACTGGCATCTTCCATTAACGAAAGGCTTTCTACGTACTAAGTTTCAGACCAATAAACCACACAGTGGCTGTGCTATGTGTTGTGCAAGACAGTGCAAAAAAGTAACAAAAACTACATGTTTTGCACTTCACTGTGCAAAAACTGTATATACCAGTGAAATAGAAATCGGTAAATAAATAGATGTACCATTCCACTCCACGTATACCAAATCTTATCCAAATCTCTTCAACGGTTGCAGAGCGGCACGAGCATAAAACTGTGCACAAGTGATGAAAAATAAATTCTGGGTGCTTCATTGTGCAAAAAGTGTATGCAAATGTCAAATGAAAATTGATAAGTGCAAAGAAGTACCATAGAAGACCAAGTTGTCACACCAAACCGTTCAACAGTTTAAAGTCATAATCACACAAAGAATGTGACGTTTAAGCACAAACGCAAACAGTAACACCAAAGGTGATGCAAATAGAAACAATAACACAAACAGTAAAAGAAACACAAGTGCAAACATAAACGCAAAAGATAATGAAAAAACAAATGTTAATGATAACACAAACTGAAGTGCAAATTATTTATTAAATTTGGTAACCAGGTAAGCTGACTGGTCCCCGAAGGTCCCTTTTTCAGGGGTGACCCGGAGTTAGTTACATAGAACTGAGCAGGTACAATCAGATAATGCAGGGTAGGACATTGCATATAGGAAGTTCAATGACAGAATACAATTTTCATAACAGAAGGTGGTGACATGTGGCACAACAGCGGTGAATCTTGCTAGGCTTAGGGCAATAGGTTGAAAAGTATTACCACATAGTACACATAGTACAATAGACCAAACAAGCATTATAAGCAAGCAGTACAACTAACTATACGAACAGTACCATATAGGACATAATCAATACAGAGTAGGATGTATGGTAAGGTTAGCATATGAGAGGTTGTAGAAGTACAGTTATGTAGTACAACGTCATATACAAGCAATTGAGTATATGATGTCGGGTATGGGGTTACATTGGTAAAGACCAGTTTTATACACAAACTCAGCTGTAGAATCTTGGGGAGATCACATGATGCAGGATCCCTGGTAGCAGCACTGAATTGGAGCTCCTGCTGCCTCACACCTATTTCGCTTATTTTATGATCATTATTAAAGGAAACACTGCTTAAAAGTGTACCAGGAGGACCTTCATGCCATAGGGCCTGCTCTACATAGGAATTCAGTTTCGAGACTGGCTATATCTGTTTTTATGGAGGCTGATAAGAAGCAGGCCTTGCCAAGGCACACTCTGCCAGCCACACCAGAAAAAATGCCTAAGAAACAACGAGCCCAAGGAACTGGTTCTGACAAACCGAACCCCTCATCCTCTGCTGCAACTCTGTTAACCGAGGATTGTTTCCTTCAAGAAATGCTTCCCTTCAAAGAAACACTTTCTGATATCTCGGCGGAGTTGAAATATCTTCGCAGCGATTTAAATGGTCTTACAAGAAGGGTGGGGAATACTGAGGCCCGGTCAGTCTCATTAGAGAAATGAAGTGAAAAGACTGAGCCTGAAATAACTCATTTACGTCAACAGATTCATAAATAGCAATTGAAGACAGAGGATTTGGAGGGCAGGAGCCGACGGAATAACATCCTGATTTTCGGCTTACCAGAATCGGAGGAAGGAGCCTATACTATTCCCTTTGTCCAGAAGTTCTTACAAAGGGTGGTAGGCCCTTCCCCTCTCAGCCCCAGCTACCAAATTGAAAGGGCACATCGCTCCCTCTGGCCTCGACCCCCTACAGGAGCTCCCCCCAGGCCACTCATTGTGAAGTTTCTAAGTTATGTGGAGAGACAGCATGTTCTCAGTAAAGTAAAGGATCTGCAGAAAATTACATGGGAGAGTGCAACCCTCAGGTTTACTCAAGATTTACCTCAGGAAACAAGCCAGGAGCTGGCTGCCTTCCACTCTACAGTCAGTAAATTAATTGCTGCCGGAATCCCCTTCAGGATGCAGTACCCGGCTAAATTATGGGTTTTGGTGCAAGGATCTTTGCTGGCGTATGATACTCCTGAGCAAGCAGCTTCAGACCTGGCTACATGGTTGCCTGATCTCCTCAAAGAGGACTGAACTTTTATTATGACATCCTGCTGCCTTAGGCTATTAAATGAAAAGATGTGACTGATTTACATTACCTGTAGAGATGATGAGAAGGGGTCTTGCCTGGTGGGATTTGTGGGGGGGATTCCTGATCTCTAGTTGAGATGGCTTGGGGGGGGCTTTTGTTTCACAGGGGGAACCCGTTTTCACAGAGGGTGGTTTCCTCGTGAGGAATACGTGAGGACCCTCTGGGGTGCCCTTATTTACTTCCCACAATTAGTTCCTCACACAAGGAATGACGCAAGATCAGGCCAGTCATCTTGGGTAGTATTGTGGATTTATAGGGTGGGTTCCCACTTTTCAGGTGTGGGTAAGCGATATGATTTTCATTATTAAGGTTAGAGGCACCTTTATTCACCTCTGAATATGGGCTTTAATTAGCTACACTGATCCTGAAGCGGCATGTTGTTTTCTTGTCAGGGTAATTCTGACCAAAGCCTGTCTATACTTTTAGCCATACAGGTTTAAATCGGAGGACGGGCTATGTGATTGCATATCATGGTGGTCTTAATAGGTGGACAAACAGTATGTGCCTCTCGTTCTCTTCAGGGTACTTTTTCAGATTTAGCCAGGACTTATGGTAGATGGTCTTGAGGTTATTAGGCCTTCCTCAATGCTGCGAGGTTTCCTAGTATAGCCCCAGGGAGATCGTGGGCTAATTCCTGGTCTTGAATTGGGTAGGCTGGGGGGGGGGGCTATTGCTTCATAGTGGGAACCTGTTTTATTGGTGGCAGTTTCCTAATGGGAAACATGCCAGAACT
Organism: Neoceratodus forsteri; assembly: GCA_016271365.2. Taxonomy (NCBI): domain Eukaryota; kingdom Metazoa; phylum Chordata; order Ceratodontiformes; family Ceratodontidae; genus Neoceratodus; species Neoceratodus forsteri. Next base: position 739,654,342 of record CM028133.1, on the reverse strand, counting down.
GATGGGGGTGCACTTATTTCCTTCCCCCAAATAGTTTCTAGAGTTGTGAGTGTCGCTAGATCGGGTCGGTCATTTTGGGTACTTTTATTGATTTGTAGGGAGGGTTTCCACTTTCCAGGTGTTGGTAAGTGAAATAGTTTGTATCAACAGGGTTAGAGGTATTTTTATTTGCCGCTGTATATGGGCCCTGGATAACTATGCTGATCCTGATGTGGCTGGTTATTTTCTCGTCAGTGTAATTCTGACCAGGGCCTGTTTTCACTTTTAGTCATACAGGTCTTGATCAGACAACAGGATACGTTATAGTAGCCTCAGTGAGGATTTGATAGGAGGACGAACCGTTTGTGCCTCTCGATCCTTTGGGGTACCTTCCTTAGCTCAACCAGATTCAGGGCAGTTTGGCTCATGGTTGTTAGAACTTCCTTAATTGGGAGTGGTTTCCTAATTTAGCAGTGTTCAGAGACTGAGGGATGGGAGGGCGCAGAGGCTCCGGGTTGGAGCAGGCTCAGGAAGGCTGCATAGTGTACTAGCATGGGGGGGGTGGCATTTTGGTATTCCTTCTCTTTGCTGTTTTTTGTATTAGATGTTCCTTAGTTCAGAGGATCATTATCATGATATGGATGCCTCAAGTGCTGATAGGTTATTTTCTTTGTTTTTGTTGCATTAGGGGTACAAAAAGCGCCACCAGGGATTGGCTCATCATTACGATATTAAATAAGTATAGACATTTACCTTCTTGGATCGAGGAGCCTAGTGTAAATAGTTATGGGGAATTATTAGAAGGGGGGAAGGCAGGGGTTTTATGGATTTCTGGACTGCTGATATTTCGAGTAAATACCATAACTATTGGTAGTATATTGTACCTAAACTTAAACAAGGTGATGGATATGGTATTTAACATTTATATACTGGTTGTGTTATTGTAGAATTATGTTGTTATAGGGGGGATTAGGTTGGGGTTGGGGATGGAGTATGCCTTATGCGATTAGTTTATGTAAGGTTGGGTCTCTTATTTTGGATGTTTTGTAGGGACAAATATGGTTTACAGTCCTGTGAAAATTGTTACGTGGAATGTTAGAGGAGCTAGAGATGTATCGAAAAGATATCAGATCCTTAAGCATTGTGCCATTTTGAATGTGGGTATTATTTTGCTTCAAGAAACGCCCTTGGTAAGTGCAGAAGCACTCTGGTTACGTAGACAAGGAATCTTTCAAGTGTTTGTAGTCGAAGATTCATCCTCGAGTCGGAGGGGTAGCCATACTAATTAAGAGTAATATTTCCTTTCAAGTGGAGATGACCTTTACTGATTCTAAGGGGAGATATGTTTTAGTTAAGGGGATTTTGAATAGTAGTACAGTGGTTTTGGGTTCGATATATGGCCTGCCGAGAGGGAACCCAGATTTCTTAATGGAACTGGCTAATAAAATAGCACCATACTTACCTTCCCCTCTGATTTTAGGGGGGATTGGAATGTCCCACCTACCCAGGACCTGGATAGGACATATAGACCGTTGAAACTGCTCTCGCCATCACAGAATGCACTGAAGGATTTAATGGTGTTGCTGGGGCTGTGTGACCCATGGCGGACAGTGAATCCTTCACAGCAGCTCTATACATTCTACTCAAGTATTCATCAATCGTGGTCAAGATTAGATTATTTTTAATTAGCTGTTCCCTTATGCCTGGACTCTGTCAATCTTGTATTGAGCCCATAGTCATATCTGACCATTCAGTAGCCTGGATAGTTATCTCTCTGGATTCTCATGCCCAGAGGGATAGGGTCTGGAAGCTGAATACACAGATGTTAAAGGACAATTCCGCGGTTTCCCATATTAAAACTCTGATTTCTACTTTTATGGAACGTAATGGAGATTTCATAACAAGAGGTGATCTTTTCTGGTGTATCCTAAAATGTTACCTCCGGGGACAGCTTATTAAGATAGCTTCTAGGAGGAAAAGGTTTAGGAAGGATAGGGCTTTATGTTTACTAACTCAGATTAAGGAGAGACAAAATTTCTTGGCCTCCACTACATCCCTGGCTACCCTAGAAGAGTTGCTGGCATTGCATAACGAATATGCTGACCCGATAAAGGAGAAGGGGGAATATACCCTTTTTAAGATTCAGGCCAAATATGTTGACCAAGGTGAAAAGGCCGGAAGGTTGCTGGCTTTACGGCTGCGCCAATTAGAGAGCTCCCGCCTAATTCCCTCCATTCGGTCCTCGGATGGTTCTATAAAAACTGAACCCCGGGAGGTCGCCCAGGTTTTTGAAGTATTTTACAAAGCACTTTATGGGAAATGTCCTCTTCAAATACTGCCCCAAGATATAGAGGCCTATCTGGATTCTCTGGATCTTCCCGTCTTAGATAACATATCTCAGGCTTCTTTGGTTTCCCCAGTAACTATTGATGAAATCGAAATGGCTATCAACAGCCTCGCTCCGGATAAAGCACCCGGTCCTGATGGGTTTCTTTCGAATTTTTACAAAACATTTTCTAAGGAGCTATCCCCTCTCTTTCTTAATTTATATAATTACATGTTTAAGGCAGATAAGTTGGACCCAACCCTTTTGGAGGCAACAATTATCCTCTTGCTCAAACCAGATAAACCCCATTTAGATCCAGCTAGTTATTGGCCGATCTCCTTTTTGAATTGTGACATTAACATTTTAGCTAAGGTACTTTTGCTTCGGATAAAGGCCTTATGGACCCAGCTCTTAAGCCCGGAACAAGTAGAGTTTGTGCCTGGCTGCTCTTCAGTAGATCATTTGAGAACCCTCGCACATATTTTTCAAGTGGCCCAAGCTTCTCAGTCTCCAATGGCCCTAATTTCTCTAGATGCTGAGAAAGCTTTTGATAGAGTGTATTGAGAATTTTTATGGATAACCTTGAAGAAATTAGGTTTCCCTTCCCCTTCCATCGTAATGATTCAGTCAATATATTCCTCTCCCTCGGCCAGGATCTACTATAATGGGGTTTTCTCTGCTAGATTTCTATTATTTACTGGTACTAGGCAGGGGTGTCCCCTTTCACCCTTTCTTTTTAATCTTTATTTAGAACCCCTCCTTCGTCATATAAAACAGTTCCCTCAAATTAAAGGTATCCCAATCTTCAACCAGAGCTTAACACTCTCGGCATATGCAGATGATATTTTTCTTCATCTGGATCAACCGGCACATTCCTTGGAGCATGTACTAGAAGTCATTGGTCAATATGGTAGGTTATCTAATTATAAATTGAATATTTCTAAAATGGAAATTTTTCCGCTCAACAGCTACACGGTGAAATCAGATTTTGTTCATTTGGGCATTAAATGGTCTTCCCAGGCAATCAAATATCTCGACATATACCTAACTAGGGACCCCACTTATACCAAGAAACTCAATCTGGAATGATTTAGTGGTGACCATTCTGCAAGATCTCCAAAGATGGCAGAAATTACCCTTATCTCTATGGGCTCGGATTAATGTGATCAAGATGAATGTTTTGCCTTGTTTCTTTTATCCCTTAAACCTGTTGAATTTGTGGCTTCCGACATCCTTCTTCAAATGATTACATTCCATGATTTCTAGGTATATTTGGGTGGGTAAACATCCCCGCTGTGCTTTTTGCAGACTCAGTATGCCTAAGGCTTTGTGGGGCCTTTGTCTTCCCAATTTTCTGTATTATTATTGGACAAGTCACTTAACCAAGTTGGGGAGATGGTTTTCTCAAAGGGATATGATTTATACTCCTATTTGGCTCCAGATAGAGAATGGTCTCTTAAGCTCTAATGCCATAAACCTCTCCACTGTTTTCTATTTGTCAAAAAATTCATTGCCTGCGGCATTGCGCGACTCGGTAATTGCTACCTCACTCAAAGTCCTGTCTCAATACTGTGCATATTTCAAGATACCCCTTAAATATGATATGGCACAGCTGATTCTAGTAAATCCCAATATTAGAATAGGTAGTTCCTGGCTTCTGATTCAATGGCTCCCTCCGTTACTGGAGGCGCAGGTGGAAGACCTGTTTTCTCAGGACAATCTCCTTTCCTCCCCTGAAATTCTTTCTAAATTTGATATTCCAAGGAACCAGATATTTAAGGTGTTCCAATTAAGACACTTTATAGGTGCATTTTTTAGTTTCAAGCCTAGTATATCAAGGGCTAGATCCCTATTAGCTCAAGTATCTGATTATGCTTCGAAACCACACTACGTTTCTACAATATATACCCTCCTTTTGACTACTGTCAGCTCCAATCCTCTCCCTGGCTCACCAATCTGGAGTACCTTACTTCCAGACCTGAATCTTGATTGGGCTCAGATCTGGAAGGATCTCTACTTATACCATTCCCAAGACAGATTCAGACTTACCCAATATCATATACTGAACAATATGTACTATACGCCTACTAGATTAGCCAAACTGGGTAGGCTACCAGACTCTAACTGTACTTGATGTGGCAAAGTGGAGGGCAATATAGTACATATATTCTGGTATTGTGAAAAGGTATTCCCGGTTTGGCTGGAAATCTGATCCAAATTGGATCCCTGGTTAGGGTTGGAAGACCTTTTCACAATTGAAGTCTGTCTGTTAGGTAAATATTCAGGTATCCAAGTCAAAAAGAGTAGATTCCACATAGCATTGATATCTATTATTGATAAAAAGCTAGTTCTTAAACATTGGATGGACCAGTTAACCGTTTCCTATAGTGAATGGTTAAATGACATTTCTGTTTTTTTTAGTACAGAACGACTAATTGCAGGATTTCGCAATAACATGTTAGGCTTCGATAGGAAATGGGGTAAATTATATGCATTATATTTAAAATAAGAATGCTGTAACTTAGATGTACTTAAGGTTAATGGGTTACATTGTTTTTTAGGTATCGTGATTATCAAGGTGAAAGGGTCTCTTTCTCCTTTTTTATTACTAGCTTTGGCACAAACCTAGGGGTGGGTGTGGGAGGGTTTGGGAAGAGGGATGGGAGAGGGAAGGGGCTGTGATTTACTTGATTTATTTGATAAGACTAATGTTGATCCACTACTGATATACTCATGTGTACTACCTTTCATGTATATGTAACATGTCCCTTCCTTGGATAAATTCAATAAAACTTTTAAATTAAAAAAAACAAACTGTAGAATCTTAATGCCAGTTAGGGCAAGGTAGACTTTTTGTAGCCAGATTAATGTGGTGGGTTTAGCTATCCTTCAGGACAGGAGCAGGAGCTGTGGTTTAAGAGGTGTGTGCATAGTCCTGTCTGAAAAGTCGCTAGGGAGGGGGCTTCCTGGAGATGACAGGGAAGCATATTCCACAGTGTAGGGGGTGTGTAGGAAAAGGATTTATTGCCTGCTGCGGATCTAGTCCTGGGCACTTCTAATAGTGTTTTGCCCAAAGTGCGGAGAGGCCTGCTGGACCTTTCTGGGGCAAGTAGCCCAATGAGCCCTGCAGGAGGATAATTGGTGAGAAGCTTATAGGTCCAGCTTAACAGGAGGTACTGGAGCCTAAGATTCAGGGTGGGCCAATTGAGTGAGGAGAGGGCTTCATAGTGGTGGGTCCTTGGATGGGCTTTTGTGACGAATCGCACAATTTTGTGGTACAAGGTCTACAGTCTACCTTGGTCATGCTTTGCAATGCCGAGTAGGGTTAGGGCATCATAGGTAAGAGTAGGTAGAAGGACACTCTGAGAGATTGCCAGGCTTGTCTCAGGTATCATGTTGGCGCTTAGACAGTAGAGCAGTCTGAGTTTTTGGTGGATGTTTCTTGTCACCAGATCCACATGAGGCTTTAGGGTGAGTCCTTGGTCTAGAGTAAGACCCAGTTATCTGAAGGATTGGACCACCTCAACTGTGGAGCCAGTCATAGTGACCAATGGCAGAAGATGTGTCTGGGAGGGACCCAGGGATTTTGGACCAAACAGGAATGCTTTGGACTTGCTTGGGTTAAGGTCCAGTCAATTCTTGACCAGCCAAGTTTCTGCCAGGGTGAGGTCTGATTGGAGCAGTGGTCCGAGGTCATCCAGGTAAGACACAGTTCTGTAGAGTACTGCATCATCAGCATTCTGCACCATGGAGCTACTGCCACAGTGGTGGCGAAGGTCGTTGACGAACAGGGAGAACAGGAGAGAGCCCAGGATGGATCCTTGAGGTACCCCCTCATTTAAAGGTAGAGAATTGGAGGTTCCACCTCTCCATTTGACCTGCTGGGAGCGGCCAGTCAGGTAGTTGTGGAACCAGTTCAGAGAGTGTTGATTCATCCAAATGTACTCAGTTTAGCTAGCAAGAGTGGGTGGTCTACCAGGTCGAAGGCCTTATTCAAATCTATAAAGACTGCCCCTGTGGGGATGCTCTTATCCAAGGCTGCCAGGACATCAGAGGTGAACCTGATGAGGGCTGTATCAGACCTGTGCTTTTGTCAGAAACTGTGTTGTGTCAGGGCCAGGAGATGGTTGGCTTCAAGGTAATCCCTTAGTTGGCTGTACATGAGCTGGTCCTGAATCTTTGCAAGGTGGCAATGGATAGAGATGGGTCTGTAATGGCTGATTGTATCTGTAGATGCACCCCTTTGGATTGGGACCATGTGGGCCTGCTTCCAGGTTTTGGGGACTACCTCTCCTTCAGGGATCTGTTTATTAGCAGGGTGACCGGTAAGACTATGGTGGGGGCAGCAGCTTTCAGCAGCCAAGGGTCCAGCCCATCAGGTCCTGATGAACCCATGGGTTTTAAAGTTTGCAGGAGGGGTAGCACTTCTTTGAAATGCATGGTCCTTAGGTGTAAGTGGGGGGGGGTCTGTGGGTCCTGCGTTTGAGTAACTGGGAGACCCTGGTTATGGTGTTGGTGGCCATTTTTGAGATTGCCCATGTCCATGAAGAAGCTGTTGAATGCAGCAACAGCCTCACCTCCATCGGTTAAGGTTTGCCTGTTGCAGGTTATATTGCTGTGCTGAGGTTTACTTGTACCTTTTAAAAGGGAATTAATACTGGCCCAAAAGGACTTAGGGTCTGACAAAGTATCCCGCTGAAGGGTTTTGATGAACTCCCTTTTGGCAGATTTCAAGACTTTCTTGCACTGGTTTCGCAGAGACCTATATTTATTTATTTATTTATTTTATTTATTAAACATCAGTTAACAACCTTTGAGCCAGAGGCTGGTTTACAAAGGTACCTCGTCACAGAGAGGATAATACAGTGATAACAACTTGGTACAGAGAAACAGTGTACAGTTTTTTTGAGGATACAGGAGGACAAATGAGATCAACAATTTACAACATACAGGATTGGTGAAGTTAACATCGTTCAGGGAAATAACATCAGAAAAACATAGGATATCAATACAGTGTGTTTTAGCGGAGTCAACAGGGAGCTAACAGGAACCAAGGGTAGAGAAGGTAAGGATTTGAGTAGCCAACAGGGGGCTTTGTCAGAGAGTGAGCAAGATAGCTTAGAAACAGAAACAGCTACAAGTAGTGAGAAGGTAGTTCCAGAGGGTAGTTTTAAAGCAAGAGATTGTGGGGGTGTCTGAGATACTGGCAGGGAGGGAATTGTACCAAGAAGGGGCATGGTAGAGGAAGGCCCGTTGTCCATGAGAGGTCCTTGCCCTAGGTACCTTCAACTTGGTTTTACAGGAGGACCGTGTTGAAGCTAGTGAGTTTACATGGTGGATAATGGCAGTCAAACCAGGAGGAGAGAGCCCAAGGAGAATTTTTTTTGTAAGGATGCAGGTTTGATACCTGAGACGTTCGTCAAGATTAAGCAGATTTGCCTGGGAATAAAGATGGCAGGTATGTGTAAGTTTGGGAGCACCAAAGATTAGTCAACAGGCCTTATTTAAGGTGAGGTGGATTTTGTTTAGCGAGGTCTGGTCAGCAGCCCCATAGACTGGTAAGCCATAGTCAACAAGTGACAGAATGGAGGACATAACTGCAAGTCGGAGGGCATCGGGGGGGAGACAGTGTTTGTGGCGGTAAAGGATTCCCAACCTAATATTGGTGGTGGAGGCTAAGGCTGAGATATGGGAATGGAATGTGAGGGCAGGGTCAAAGGTTATCCCAAGGTATTTGTATGTGTAAACTTGTTCGAGTGGGAACATAGAGCTGGTGAAGATTTGAAGTTGGAAATTACTAGCTTTGTTTTGGGGGTGGGAGAAGATCATAGATTTGGTCTTTTTAAGATTGATAACCAGTCTATGTTCTTTAAACCAGGCTTCCACGTCTTTATAGGATAATTGCAGGGAATCTTGGAGGGTGGTGGGGTTACGGTCAGAAGCGAAGATAACAGCATCATCAGCATAAAGGAGGAGTTTACCAGTACAGGCACCTGGCAGGGTGTTGAGATAAAGGAAAAAGAGGTCTGCAGGGGTTGCAGAGCACTTGGCCTATTTCCAGACTTTGTCTCTGATTATCATTAGGGATTTCAGCTCACGCAATATCCATCTATGCCACTGATCTTTCACCCATCATTTCCTTACTGAAGTGTGGAGATTGGCCACCATAGTGGAAGTATGCTGGAAGTACTGGGCAGCTTCATCAGCACTGCCTAGTATCCTTAGTGGCACCCAATCAGCATTTCTCAGTTAGCTCTGGAAGGCCTCAGCAGAGAAGCTAGAGAAGTCCCTGTCAGCTAGGAGCCTAGGGGAAATACTAGGGGACCTGTTTTTTCAGATGCATAAAGTGGAGTGATTACTTAGGGCATCAGACATCACACCAACCACTTGGATGTTAGCTGGGTTAGAGACTAGGATCCAATCAAGGGTGGAGTGGTTGCCAGTCTTTAGGTTTTGCCTGGTGAACTCTGTTATAACCTGTGTCAGGTTTGCTTCAAGGAGCGAGGCCCTGTGGGCTTGCTTGGTGGTAGGGACCCACCTCAGGTTGCAGTCCCCTATGACCAGAAGCTCAGTGTGTGAGGTCCCTGTTAGGGAGCGTGCTAAGTTTTGAAGGGCAGCATTGCCACCAGCAGGGGGGTTATATATACAGCCTATGGTTAGGTGTTTTGCATGGCCCAGTATGATGTTGATGAAGAGGGATTTGAGCCCAGAGGAGCTTGGCAGGTCAATAGAGGATTGGGAGGCCTCCAGCGAGGAGCTCACATAAATTAGGACACCCCATCCTTTATTCCCCTCTCTGTCCTTAAAAAAGGTGTGATATTTGGTAAGCTCTATTTCATGAGGGAGAATATGGAGCTTCAGCCAGGATTTAGAGATGGCAAGCACATCTGGTCTGTACATTTCCACCCAGGACTGGACCTAATGCATCTTGGGTTGCAAACTACAGATGTTCATGTGATCGATTCTCAGTTCTCTGGCATGATGCCATGTTGGGTTCCTGGGGACCCCAGTGACAAGTTAGCAACTTGAGGCCCAGGGTTGGGTTGTATATCACCTGAGCACATTAGCAGTGCAAGCACAATGAGGTGGAGGACCCCCTGCCAGATACAGGGAGACAGGTTTGCTTGCTTCGTGGTCACTCCTGCAAAGATGTGGTAGCAGGCTCCCCTGCACATGAGGCCATGCAACCCGATTAGGGCATCTGGGGTTGTAATTGCAGGCCATAATGTCAGATGCAGGAGGTGGTGTCCCCGAGTTCCCCTGTGCAGGTTAGGGTCATGGTCGGTGTACATTTTTGCATCTACCCAAGTTAATGCTGCAATGTACAAGAGAACTAGGACAAGGATTCTATTAAGGGTGAGGCTTGTGTAGTGCCCCATGCCCTGTGCCCCACAGGTTCCTGTGCTGTGACTGAGCAGCTCAAGACTGAAGCTTTGAGCTCGGGGCCTTCAACCCCATGGCAGGGGTGAGTGTGAGCGAGTTCACAACTTGCAGGGTTCTTGTCCTCAAGTGGAGTGTGCCCTAGTCGTGGTGGTAGTATCACCTTAAGAGCTTTGGGCTGGGACACTGGGGTGAGTGAGCTTAATTCTCCTCACTCCTGGTGTTAGTCAGAAAATTGGGTTCTGATCCTTATGTATATGCTGTGGTGTGTTGAGGGGAACTTAGTCCCTAGTTGTTAGAACAGCCAACTGGTTGCCATCTGGTATGTACAGCCTGAGCAGCACTCCAGTTAGCCCAGGATCTGGGCTGAATCACACTTTGCTGTAGACAGCAGTCCACCTTAGCTGTCCCAGTGTCTAGACTGAAAAGTGCCTGCAGTAGACAGCAGAGAGCAATTCAGACAGCCCTGGGAGGGCAGCCTCTAGTGACAGCAACTGATAATTTGCAAATGGTGAAGTGAGCTGACAGGCTCAGGTGCTGATGAGACCACTGCTATATAAGATGGTGTTTGCCAAGGGTGGTGGAGGGGGTAGTGGGCAAGACAACACAGAGCATCGGCAGGGCTCCTAGTCCCAGTTTGAAATGAAAAAATGGTGCCAGATGCCAGCTGTCCTCAGCAGATCAGTGCAGCTCTGTGGCCAAAACTGCATGGCATCCGAATTTCATACTTGCTCTGTGTTTGGAGGGAGGGCTTATGCTGTCTGGCCTTCATGACCGTCCACCCGGCAGGGGTGGGGGTGGGTCTGTCCCTAAGGAGTTGGGACTATCTGTGGAGAGGAGAGAGAGAAAAGCATGAGTGTTTATACCAGGTAGGTCCTTTTGCTAGCCCTAACAGGGGAGGGGGTGTACAGAATGGGGAGGACTGAAGGTACAGGCTGTAAGTAGCAATTAACTTTGCTTAGGTTTCCTGTTGCTTGCTGGGGAGCTAGGTAGCAGCGTTATTTAAATAAGTCAAAATCAAATGCTGTAAATTCTCTAGCTAAACAGTGAGATTGCTGGATCCACTAACTTTCCCCTTTAGGCACCTTACAGAGGTATCGAGACACCCATATTCTGAATATACCAGTTGAATGTCCATTGAAAAGGTGCCAGAATGCCGGATCCATCCTGATTAGCAGCTTTAATTTTAGTAGTTCCCAAGTCTTAATTCTCCCTTTAGGCAACATGCAAGAATGGCAAAAAATGAGGAGCCCACATGTGGCCACAATTTCCCTGCTTCTCAAGTAAATATTTCCCCTTAAGGCACCTCCCAAAACAAGCAAAAACCCACTGATAGTCACAATTTTTTAAATGTAGGAGACTATCTCCACTCCTACTCCAACAAGTTAAGTGAGTCCTAGTCCCAGTTTGAAATGAAAAAATGGTGCCAAACACCTGGTGTCCTCAACAGATCAGTGCAGCTCTGTGGCAAAAACTGTGTGATGTCCGAATGTCATGCCTGCTCTGTGTTTGGGAGGAGGGCTTCTACTGGCTGGCCCTCTTGACCATCCACCCAGCAGGGGGGGTCCATCCCTAGGGAGTTGGGACTATCTGTGGAGAGAAGAGAGAAAAGCATGAGCATTTATACCAGGTAGGTCCTTTTGCTAGCCCTAACAGGGAAGGGGGTGTACAGAATGGGAAGGGCTGAAGGTGCATGTTGGAAGTGGCAATTAACTTTGCTTAGGTTTCTTGTGGCTTACTGGGGACCTAGGTATCGGCCTTTTTTAAATGAGTCAAAATCAAATGCTGTGAATTCTCTAGCTAAACAGGTAATGCAAATGGAAATGCAAACAGTAACAGTAATGGTGACACAAGCAGAAACAGTAAGACAAACTTCAACAGAAACGCAAGTGCAAAAGTTAATGCAAATGATAATGGTAACAGTAACGGTAACATAAATGGTAACAGAAAGGCAAATGGCAACAGAAACAGAAACAAAAACGGTAACACCAACGGTGATGCAAAATGAAATGCTAATGCAAATGGTAGCAGAAAAGCAAGTGCAAACGCAAACAAAAATGGTTATACGACTGGTTACGTAAACACAAGTGCAAGCGTAACTGCAAACACAATTGGCTATGCAAACAGTAACAAAAATGCAAATGGTTAGGTAGTGCAAATGGAAATGCAAACAGTAATGGTAACGCCAACAGTGACACGAAAGGAAACAATAACGCAAATTTGCTTACTTTGCTAAATCAGTAGGGGGAGAGAGGTTAATTGGGGGTGTGGCTTAGGCAGTAGAAAAGCAGGTGACTCCAATTACAACTTCTTGTTGCTAGGTTTTGGAAGACAGAAATCTTGTTTGTAGAGCAGAAAGCAGCTAACTAGAAAAGCTACTGTTTTTCTTACTAATTGCCCTCCATCCCACCCTAAGCCAGTTCTACTTTTACAGCCACTGGATATGACTGGCAACAGAAACTTCCTGTTTGGCAGTAGAAAGGGAAGGATCACAGAGAAACATTAGTTTTGTCAACCCTGAAGGAAAAAAGTAGCTCTTTCTCCCCCCTTAGCTGCTAGTGGTCTAACTCTGAGCAAGGAAGAAGGAGATTACTGAAGAATATAGGAAGTTGCTGTCCCAGAACAGGAAGGTTGAGAGTTGTAAGGAGAGGAGAGGAGAGAGTAAGCATACAGAGAAACAGGAGAGGGGACACAAAATAAGATATGATGGGAGTGGAGCAGTGCAATGGCTGTGGGGCAGCAGTGTTCCAGGAGATATTCTGGAGGCTACGATGCTGCCCTATTTGCAGGAACCTCTCTGGTCTGAGGAAGGAGGTTGCCCATCTCCAGGATGATATGGCTAGGATTCTTGAAACCTTCTCCCCCACCCAGAGCCCACCTGGGCCACTGCCGCTACCTCAGAGGTTGCCAAGAAAGAGGAGACGCTCAATCAAGGTGGGCTCAGGGAGGGAGACAGTGGTAGAACAGAGGTGCATCCCTCCAGCTGTACATCTCTACAATTCATAAGCTGTTCTGGTGGATAGTGGTTCCTCTATGGAGGCACCTGCAGTGGAGACCAAGGAGGATGATGGGAAACTCCACAAAGGAGACCCACAGGAGAATGGCATGGGACCCCACAGGGGAAGGAAACAACTCCTGGTGGGGGACTCAGTCATTAGTGGGGTAGAAATTGGGAGGAGGAAGGGGAGAGGGAGGTGAGGTGCCTGCCTGCCTGGTGCCATGGCTTGGAGGGACAGGAAGTGAATCCTCAAGATATTGGGAGCAGCTGCACTAGGGAGCTGCATGCCATTGTCCACCTAGGGACAAATGCCTGGGCTAGGAATGGGATCAGAGCTGTGCAAGAGGAGTTTGTAGAGTTGGGAAGGGGCCTTAGACAAGCAGCACATATGCTAATATTCTTACAGGTGCTGCCTGTTTATGTCAAGGTGATGCTAGGGTACTCCACACCATGGAATTCAATGAATGGTTGAAAAACTGGTGTGGAGCTCAGGGTTTTGGTTTCACTGGGGACTGGGAGCCACCTGGAGGGATGCAGGCCTATTCTGGCGTGATGGTCTGCGTCTGTCTGGGGGGGGGACCAGGATCCTAGGTGATAGGTTTAAATGCTATTGGCAAGCATTTAAACTAACCAAGGGGGGAGGCACTGAAAAGGAGCAGGGAAATCCCAGCCTCCCCCCACAAAACATGGTAATTAGTGAGGTAAACACTAAGGTAGAGAAGTCATTAGGGATCAGGACAGAGGTAAATGCAAAAAAAAGCAAAGGCAGTAAGGACAGAGATGGGGCTAAAAGGGATAAGGCCATCACAAATTGGAGGGTGATGAGTACCAATGCCCATAGTCTGTGCAACAAGCTCCCTGAACTAGTGACCTTGATGGAAGATGGATGCCTGGATATTGTGGCAGTCACAGAAACATGGTACACAGAGAACCATGACTGGGATGTCAACATACCAGGATACACAATCTTTAGGAGGGGCACGGAGTGTAAAAGAGGAGGAGGAGTAGCTCTCTATGAAAGGGAAGGGATCAAAGCAACAGAACTAAAGAGTAAACAGGGAGCATATGAGGCACTCTGGGTCACCCTGGAGACAGAAAATTGCACCACAATCAGCATGGGGGGTTATATACAGACCCCCATCTCAGGGGGAGGGAATGGACACTGAAATGATAGAAGCATCCTTAGAATGGCAGAAAAAGTGGAGATATTGTTGATGGGGGACCTGAATATGCCAGATGATAACTGGAGCACCTTCACTGCAGGCACATCCAAGGGCAGGGTCATTCTTGATGCCCTACAAGGGGCATGCCTCAGGCAGCTAGTATTGGAATACACTCAGGAGGGAGCAATCTGAGACCTAGTACTCTCAAACAGGGACGAAGAAAGAATCTTGGATTTAGAAGTGGGTAGTCATCTGGGAACAAGCGACCACAAAACAGAGTGGTTCACAATAAACACAACCATAGAGTCAAGCCATACAAAAGCAAGAGTATTGGGCTTTTGGAGGGCTGACTTTGGGAAAATGAGAGAGTGCCTCAGAAAAGCACTAGCAAACAGGCAAGAAGGAGGGGTGGAGGAACAATGAGGAGAATTCAAAACAGTCATCACAGAGGCAACAATCCTTTGTGTTAAGCAAATCAAAACACAATGAAGGCAAAAAACGCTATGGTTCTCAAAAGAGGTGGCAGAGAAGGTTAAGGAGAAAAGTATAACATTCAGGAACTATAAGGAAACATAGAAAGAGAGGACAGAGAACTTTATCAGTTAAAGCAGAAAGAGACAGGGAAGGTAGTCAGAATAGCAAAGGCCCAAACCAAGGAAAGGATAGCCAACTCTGTTAAGAAGGGGGATAAGACCTTTTATAGGTATGTTAGAGAGCAAAGAAAGACCAAGGGAGGGATACTGAGGGGTAGCACCCATGTAGAGTGCTGATTATTGAGGGCTGCACTTTTGAGCAACTCAATAATAGCACTCTACAAGAGATCAAGTGGTGCAATACATCGCTATATCCTGCATAGCGAGTATAGCAAGGAGCTGTACTCACTACTACAGCATATAAGATCCTGTGTGACCAATTCTTGCTGAGCTGCTTGCATAGCATAGCATAGTGGTGTACACCACCGCTTATGATGCAATCAGACCCGAGTTCGGGTCTGGCTGTGGGTAGAATCTTTTTTTTTTTGCCACAGAATCCAATATGTTGCCCTGTGGTCTGCACCCACCTTGAGTTGATTATTTAAGTTTGGGGGGGGCTTCCCACCCCACAAGGGGGTGCGTGGGGGTCCACAGCCCATCGCATAAAAAAATAATTTTTGTGTTCTTCATTAAAGCATTGTAGTGACCGTCACTATTTGCAACAGTCGGTACAATACCCATCGCCCTTTTGAATATGGGCTTATATTTGCTCATATTATGTGATAGGTGGTCTTTCAGACTTACGTTTATTACATAAAACCTACTGAGGCTTTATAAAGGGGAGAGAATGTTGGCAGAGGGTGACAGTGAAAAAGCTGGGATACTGAACATATATTTCTGCTCAGTATTCACAAAGGAAAAGGAAGGGGAGGTACCTAAATCAAACAAGAGAAGCAGTCTGGAGATGGGGGTTGATACCAGTCCATTTACAGAAGAAAGGGTCCTGAAAGAACTGGTAAAATTGAAGGTGGACAAAGCAATGGGGCCTGATGGAATTCACCCAAGAATTCTACAAGAACTAAGGGTAGAACTAGTGACACTACTGACTACTGTCTTTAACAAATCATGGAAGGATGAGGTGGTACCTGAGGACTGGAGGAGGGCTGATGTGATTCCTCTTCACAATCATGGAAGCAGGGCAGGGGCAGGAAACTACAGACCGGTTAGTTTGACCTCAGTGGTAGGGAAAATAATGGAATCACTTCTGAAGGAAAGAATTGTTGAGTATCTAGAGGCCAGTGTGGCACAGGACCCAAGGCAGCATGGATTCACAGTGGGAAGGTCATGTCAGACAAATCTAATAGATTTCCTTGACTGGGTGACCAAAGTAGTGGTCCAGGAAAGGGCTGTGGACATGGCCTACCATGATTTTAGAAAGGCATTTCATTCAGTTCCACACAAAAGATTAATAAACAAGTTAGCCAGCCTTGGAGTGGGTCCCAAGGTGGTAGTCTGGATAAAAAAAATTGGCTGGACAACAGGATGCAAAGGGTAGTAGTAAACGTAGTGCACAGTGAAGAAAGGAGGGTTACTAGTGGGGTACCACAGGGTTTAGTACTGGGACCGGTCCTTTTTAATGTCTTTATAAGTGACATTGCAGAGGAACCGGAAGGAAAAGTAAGTCTCTTTGCAGATGACACAAAGATTTGCAACAGGGTTGATACACAAGATGGAGTGAAAAGGATGAGAAGGGACTTAGCAAGGTTGGAGGAATGGTTAAATGTATTGCAGCTTGGATTCAATGCAAAGAAGTGCAAGGTAATGCACCTGGGAAACAAAAACCCAGGGGAAGAGTACACAATAGCAGGTGAGATACTGACAGCAATAAAAACGGAAAGGGGCCGGGCTGTAATTATATCAGATGACCTAAAGGTGGGCAAGCAATGTGAGAAGGCAGTAAGGAAGGCTGCAGGGATAATGGAATGCATAGGGAGAGGCATCAACAGTAGAAAACAGGAAGTTGTTATCCCTCTGTACAGACAGTTGGTGAGACCTCATCTGGAGTACTGTGTACAGTTCTGGAGACCCCATCTCCACAAAGACATAGACAGAGTGGAGGCTGTCCAGAGGAGGGCAACCAAAATGGTGCAGGATCTGCACCAGAAGACATATGAAAAGAGACTAAAGGAGCTTAATATGTATACCCTTGAGGAAAGAAGGGAGGAAGGGACATGATAGAAACTTTCAAGTACCTCTAGGGAATCAACAAAGTCCAAGAGGGTAGTATCTTTCAGAAAAAGAGATGTGCAAGAACAAGGGGGCACAATTTGAAGATATCGGAGGAATGGCTCAGAGGTAATGTGAGGAAATATTTTTTCATGGAGAGGGTTGTGACTGCATGGAACAGCCTTTTTGAGGAGATCGTGGAGCCAAGAACAGTGAGGGAATTCAAAAAT
Source organism: Neoceratodus forsteri (assembly GCA_016271365.2). Classification (NCBI taxonomy): domain Eukaryota; kingdom Metazoa; phylum Chordata; order Ceratodontiformes; family Ceratodontidae; genus Neoceratodus; species Neoceratodus forsteri. The sequence goes on along the minus strand of CM028133.1, from coordinate 739,637,567 downwards.
GCATGGGACAGACATAAGGCAGTCCAAATGGGCGGTATGAGGAAGTAGGCTGTTGGTTAACTAGGATCTGCAGCTTATCCATTAGGTAAGAAAAAGGGCAGACTAGGTGGGCCAAGCGGTCCTTATCTGCCATCAAATTCTATGTTTCTATGTAAATGGTAACACAAATGCAAGTGCAAACACAAATAGAAACAATAATGCAAACGGTAACATAAATGCAAGTGCAAACGTAAACGAAAACAAAATGGTAACACAAATGGTAACAAAAATGCAAACGGTATCACAAATGTAAATGTTAACAGTAATGCCAGTGATGACTCAGAAGGAAACAGTAACACAAATGATAACGGAAACGCAAGTGCAAACGCAAACACTAATGGTAACAGAAACGCAAACGCAAATGGAAACACAAATGTTAACATAAAAGCAAAGAGTAATGGTAAAAGAAATGGTAATGGAAACACAAATGCAAATGGTAACAATAACGTCAGCGATGACTCAAAAGGAAACAGTTATGCAAATGAAAATGCAACCACAAACGCAACAGCAAATGGTAATGCACACATTGACGAAAACGGAAATGGTACGCAAACAGTAACAGTAAAGCAAGCAGAAATGGAAATGGAAATGCTAATGGGAACAGCAACACAAATGCACACACTCTGTATCCCAAGAAGGTGCATTCAGAAGCACAGTGAATACAAAGAATGTGGGCATAGTTATGGCACTCTGACCAGAAAATGAGCACTTGGAAAACTAAATTGCTTATATCTCAGGAACTGTACGATGTAGAAAAAAGAATGAACTCTCATATTATTTAAGACTTTCCGCTAGTTTTGTACTTAGCCCCCAGTGGGGGACTAAGAATTTTTGCAACGAAAAGTCCGCATCTTGAACCGTTTTCGAGATACTGGACCCGAAAGGCATGGCGGACGCTGTAATGTTATCCTATGGGAAAAACTGTCAACTTTAGAACGCGGTAAGTTTGCAGCCCAGTAATATTTTGGCACCAAACTATGAAAAGAAACATCTGTGGGATGTTGGCTTTATGCCCTGCAAATTTCAGCCCAGAATACCAAACTGTTGTTTTGCAGCAGGGTGGCAAAGATGTCCTACTGTTTTGGGCATAGTGTCACAAATTACTTTCGCAAAAAAAATCACAAGTGTCGCAGTTGCAAAAGTACTTTCCGACACTACTTTTTACAAACATTTAAAAAACATATTTCTGGGGTGTTTTACCCACAAAAAAAGTCATGGCTAGCATCCTCAGGGCTTGACTAGGAGAACACAACAAGAATTGTGTCCCTAGAGGGCCCAAAATTTAAATGCCAATCATTTTTCTGACCACCAACTGAAAACAAAATGACCGAATTATGAAAGTAAAAGGGTAATTTGTGACAGTAAAAACTGCATTTGCAACACTTTTGCATAGTTTATTAACTTTTCCCCTAGACTATAATGGGATTCAGTGTTTTTTCAATAACTTTTGAACCATTTTATATTGTTTCACAAAATTTTTGAAAGGCACATCAGGGACCTGGCTGCATGTTCCCTGAAATTTTCGGGCCAATCACACAAACTGTGTGGACTGTAGGCTCAAGCAAAGAAATGCGCAAACCCCCATAATTTATGAGTTTTTTGGCACTCCGTAGCTCCTCAAATGTACTTCTGACTGTAACGAACCTTGGCAGCTCCAGAGATCTATCATACCAAACTGTTTATACAAAATTTCAGATAAATCTGTCATACAGTGGCAAAGTTATTAAGGTGCACAATTTCAGATTTAACTTTAAATGTGGTACTTAACCCTAACTATAGTGGCACTACCATGCCACTATAATATATGTAAGCATTAATCACTGAGACAGGAGGTTATTTCCCTGGAATTAATGCATGTTTGGGGGGTTGCATGAGGCCGCAGGCCACCTGTCGAGGGAATTAATGCATTTGTAACATGACAAGTGCAAAGGAAGTATTCTTATACTGTTGTTTAAGTAACAAAATATGTGCAAATATAATAATATTTTTACTTTACAACACATAGTTCAATTCTATCTCTATCCCTTTAACAAATATGCACGTGCACGTTTACCACACCACATGCATTATTGTTGTGACTACCACTTTCTTATACGTGACAAGTTTGCATTATTTATCACATTAGTCATTAAAGAGTGATAGAACTTTACAGAGTGATATTTGAAATTACCACTTCAATTCCTTTTGCCTCCATTCAAAAACAATATTCATGTGTGTCACAGCTGCATTCTGGGGAATATATGTAACACTCATAGTATGCTGCAATACTATTCCGACCAACAGGTGGCATGGCAAACAGAAGACAGAGGCGCCTGATTAGTACTGAGATATTTACCACTTTCTTTTCCGGTACTGTTACTGCAACTGTAGTCACAGTGTACTTTATGTCTTCTACTATGTATTTCTACAACTGCGGAATTAACGACTTACCACAGTGTGAACCGGGTGACTGGGTGGGAAAGAACTATTTTGCCTGCTTTCACTGCATAACGACACACGTAGCATGCGAACAATACCACTTTAACTCAATACACGCCCGTATGCATAAAGCAATTGTCCCTCCAACCTCTTCGCGTACTCAGGTCTCCCTGACACCACATGGCAGTGCTGTATTTCTGTATTAATGCCTTGCCTAGCCTACTCTACTAGGTGTGATACTCTTCTGAGTGCAGTGCCACCTATAGGTCAGACAGCTACTTTCACTGAGGCATGCTCCTGATGTCGACAGCCAGATATCATGCTGTGTTGGTTTTCTTCATTTGAAATGCAGCCAAGCATATCTAGTGACTTAATGAACGCTTTCTTTTGTACCAATGGGTGTGTTTCCACCTATTGTTAAGCTGGATTCATGACACAAATTATTTGTCATGTTACATACATATATATATATATATATATATATATATATATGTATTATTCACAAATAAAGCCATGTACATCATTGTTATACCTGTTTTATATCAGCTGCACACATCTTAGAACACTGAGAAATTGAAAGGCCTCAGCCACTCAATGCTCCCTTCCCCCCTGCTCTCCACCCGATAGGTACTGGATGCTGAGTGCAGAACCACAGCAGGACGGTATGCCTCCATGATTCCAAGTGAGCATAAGTTAGCACACTGAACAGTTGCATGGCGTCAGCCAGGCAATGCATCCCCCCACCAGGAACTGGATCCTTATTCCAGAGCCACAGCCCAATTAAGGCCATGGATATCATTGATATATGCCTCTGATGCAGCTGCACAGGTTTTCTGAGAGGGACATGTAGAAGTGTTATTTCTCCTGTATATTGCTAATGCATGAACTATGTTGCAGCACTTATGCTCAGCGCCACTAGCTGGCTCTTTCTTCACCGCATGCAGTGGCTGATCCGATCCAGTCTCCCTGGCAGCTAGGAAAAAAATAAATACATTTTTGATAACAGATCTTATTGCTATCTCTATGTTCATTAAGACTGGTTTTGTTTTTCATGCTCCCTCCCCTGACTATGTGCTACATGCTGAGTTTTGAGACATAAGGCAAGTAAACTACTGGACATTAACATCACTCTTTTGTGATAGTAGGTGAACACAAGTTACAACAGTTATTAATTTGATGCATTAAGGAAGCAAATACAGCTGCCCCCCCCCAAACAATGCACAGCTATTGGGTCCTGAGTGCTGATGCACAGCCACAGTGAATGCTTTTATTACATTTTAATGAATACCTGTTACTGTTAGCACACAAGTTTGGGTACTTTACAAAATTATCCCTTAGTCAAGCAATGCCATTCCAGTGCACTCTCAGACACACCCTGGACACATTAGGTATTTGATCTCAGATGCTGAGCCACAGGTGGATTTTACTCATGGATATGAGTGGTATACTTCATTTATACCACTGGCATGCACGTTAGTATAGTAAGGAGTATCAAGGGATGAGCCAGCAGTGTCACACCCATTCTGGCTGTGCCCTACACACCAGGTTTTGTTACCCAAATGGTCAGGTACAGGACAACTTAACTCATGAATATCAGTGGTGAACCTTACAATACCAACTGTGCAGATTGTAGTGTGCTGACAAGTTGAGTGGAGTGAGGTAGGCGATCCCCAACACTTCAATGGGTGGTCTGTCACTCCAGTGTAAAAAGTATATACTTTTGAAAAATTAGAATATGGTCAGCCATACACAACTCGGCATGTGTTAACATCTCGGGGTTGAGATAACAGCATGGACGTCTCGAGATTCCCTCTTGGAGTTTATATGCTGTCATCTCAACCCACTCAATGGAAACACAGTCTTGTTGTGTATGATTGCCCATACATTATTCTCTATGTTTTGTATCTTTTTAACAGCTGTACTGGTAAACTGAAGTTATTGATATTAATGCTATTACTTACCAAATGCAGGGGTGTACTAGTTAGGACACTGAGAAGTTGCACGGCATCGGCCATGGCATGCCCTGACTACACACCCTCCCCAAGAAAGATGTGCTGTACGCTGAGTGTTGAGAGAGTAACCAAGGAAATACATGTTGATCAATAGTATAGGTGTATGGTTGCACATCTACACTACTTACAACAATGAGATGTTGTGCACCCTTGGCTAGCAATACTGCTCACTCCCTCCATTCAAAACAAAAGGCACAGGTTCCTGAGTGCTAACCCACAGCTGAACTGAATATATATATATATCTATATATCTATACATATATATATATATAATATATATATATATATATATCTATATATATACAGTATATATATATATATATATATATATAGATAGATAGATATACTGTATCTCTCTCTCTCTCTCTCTCTCTCTCTATATATATATATATATATATATATACATATATGTATGACACCACCTGCACACAATTTACTGCACTACCATGTTATATGTCCTTAGTCAACCACACACCCACTCCCACCTGAAGAACATCTATTGGATCTACAGTGCTGAGCAACACATCTACTGAAGTCATGGATAGTAATGACATATCTAATTGAGAGCACTCATGCACAGGTTGTTAGACTGAGGACTTGCACAGGAAGAGCTTGGCAATGTCATCCCTCGCCATCCATGACCAGGCATTCAAAACTAAGTGTTGACACAATTCAGTTTAACACATGTACTTTTTATATAATAGTTCCCTGATACCAGTCATGCAGAAGCTATTGTGCGAAGGTATTGCCCATTTGTATTACCTCATTAAGGAAATGTCCCCCCCTCACAGCCATCTGGTTATCTGTCATTGGTGTTGTAGTAACGGATTTCTCTTACCTTCTGACTCAACGAGAATCAGACTCTCGTCTGAGTCATGGCCCTCCACAGCTTACATCACAGCTGGTACTACCTTGGCCTACGATGTTCTGTAAATGAATAACAATACATATTAACAGTGTTGTATACATCATAGCACACTTCAGTATATATTGCTTTAATTATTGCTATTATTCTCTATAAATTACTAATTTTTTTTCTGTTAGTTTTTTGACACCTGTGTACTAGTCATAGATTAGTACTTCAGACTATACTGAGGTTTCTTCACTCAGATTTAATTAAACATAAGCCAGTACAAGGTCTCAGCCATACAATGCCACCCCCTGCAGACTAGGTACTAGACCCTCACTGCAGAGTCACACCAGAATTAAAGCCATGGACATCAATGATATACCTCCCTTATTGCAGCTTCACTCAAGTTTGCATGCTGAGCAGTTGCACACCCTCAGCCAGGCAATGCCCTCCCAGACCAGGTACTGGATTCTGAGTGCAGAGCCAGAGCACTACTAAACCCATGGACATCAATAGTTTACCTTTCTGATTCCAGGTGGACACAAGTTAGTATACTGAGGAGTTGCACAGCCTCAGCCAGGCAATGTCCCCCAACCACTCAGACCAGGCACTGCAGCCTGAGTGGAAAACCAAAGGAAAACTAAAGTCAAGGACATCAACAGTATACCTCCCTGATTGTGGCTGCACACAAGTTAGCACACTGAGGAGTTGCATGGGCTCAGCCTCACAACCCCCTCCCACCAGACCAGGCACTGGATCCTGAGTACAGTGATATCACCAAATTAACACCATATACATCATTGTTATACATCTCTGAAGTGAGCTACAGACAAGTTAGGACACTGAGTAGTTGCAGGGACTCAGCCAGGCAATGCCCCAGTCCCTGCTCCTCTGACCAGGTAGTGGATCCTGAGTGGAGAGCTACAGGTCAACTAAGCCCGTGTACTTCATTGGGATACCTCTGTGATAACAGCTGTAGACTAGTTAGAACAGTGAGGAGTTGCATGGTCTCAGAAAGGCAATGCCCCCCTCCACCCCAGACAAGGTACTGGGTTCTGAGTGGAACACTACAGCTGAACTACAACTGTTGAATCACTGATATTGATACCAAATCTGACTGTGCAGCATTGGTAAGACTGTTAAACATTTTGTGTTTAGGATTAAGTTTTCTCTATACTTATGATGCTGTAGGCACTCCCCAGCTGCAGGCTTCCCAGCAGACTCGATCAAGAAGCTGAGAAGCAGCACACCACTACAAGTGGGGTTCTTCTACAGAGGTTGCAAACCTCAATCTGTACACAAAGAAAAGAAGTAGGAGCAACTGTAGTCCAGTTTGTTTTCAGCTAAAATAGCATTTATTAGTGCCAGAAAATTCATGGCCAGGAACCCCTGCTCTTAGGAGTACTAGCCTTCAAGGGGGTTTGGCTGGGTATAGGAACACAATCACATTTAAATCATATCTGATGTCATAAAAAAGTGACACAAATGTTTAAACACGTAAACCACTAAGGGTTATACATAAATGGAGATTCTTATTTATACACATTTTTAAGCTCTAATAAATGCTGTTTTAGCTGAAAACAAACTGGACTGGAGTTGCTCCTACTTCTTTTCTTTTTGTTCCCATTGACTCCCACATCTCGTGGCCGAAGTAGTACCAGCCAACATTATTGTCCGGTATCTCCTCACATTGTTTCAGTATGTAAAAATGCTGGCACAGCAGTTTCCACTTCCTCTTGCACATCTCAGCTGTTCTATTCTTTATTTTGAACTGATGGCTGAGATGTGCATTAATGCACCTCCACATGGCATCCAGCTTCCGGTTGGTGCTCCGCACGAGCACTTTTGAGTTTCCTTTGGTCTGTGCTGCCTCGACCAGACAGCACACCTCCCTCATTGTCCAGATTCTCATCATTAAAGTAACTTCTTTTAATGCTGAAATAAATAGGGAGAGAGATAATAGTGATTTAGTATATGTCTGTTTATGTGTTCTTCTGAGGCGGCTAGGTAGATAGAGTTTTTACATTTTTTACACAGTTTGTGTGGACAGAGATCAATCAATCAATCAATCAAAATCTTTATTTATTCAGGCGAACATCATTGAGCATAGCTCATTTACAAGATGGACCTGAGTGGTCATAACAATATAAGGTTACACATTTTACACAAAAAACATGGTACTGAATAAACACAGATACAATGATTTATGATTGAGACAGATATACAAATATTTACATATATACAAGGAGATGATCAGAACGATTTAACTTCTCTACTATTCATATTGTTAATATTACACCACTGATGGCTACAATAAGTCACACAGGCAATCTATCCACCCCACCCTCCCAATATAGCACTTCACACTGCAGTCCTTGCCCATAGTCCAAGTATAAGTCTCAAGAGTAGGCTGGTTAATGAACAGCTGACTGCCAACATGCACTATTCTTTTTTCCACAAAACAGAATTACAGATACCGTGTAATGACAGTGTGTCACATCTCATAAAGACTAATTTAGATTAATGCTACATGTGTCAGGTGACACCTCCACTCAACTGAGTACAGTAAGGGTGTGCATGGTGTGGACAAGGCAGTGGTGACAGTGCAAGGAGACATACTGTGAGATTAGTGCACAGAGAAGATGTAATGTGTCATAGTTCAACTTGATAGTTACTATCTGTGAAAGTACTGTGGCCACACAGATTGCATGTGTGTGTGTTATGTATGTTATGTATGCAGCTTGTCTGTTTTTTGACCAAGGTTTTTTGGCTCTAAAAAGAACCATTTTTTTAATGGTCTACATTTAAACAGTCTGATATTTTTAGATGATTGTGAGGATTCCATCTTGAAGATCTCCCAGGAAAAGGCAATTGCTAGCATGAGAGAAGTGCACACTGTCTGGTAGGTATAGCCAATCATTACAATACTTAATTTCAGGGTGACGTATGGTGCGCATCCCAGACATGTGCAGATATCCAGAAATCTGTATGGTTACCTTTCTTCATGCACTGTCAAGCAGGTACATGTTCTGTTCTTCTTGCCAGACCCTACACTCTGTACTATCTGAAAATATGATCTTACAGGAAGGTAACATACTCATAATAGAAACAAGGCCCAATTTTGCTTCTGCTACTAAATCTATCCATCATTTGGTGCCTAAATCATTGCCTCTGAGATGAATCAGCAGTATGTCCGGATGAGCTTGAGTGCTCAGTAGTCTGTGCATTGTTGCCATGAGATGCTCCCACCTCGTGCCTCCCATGCCAAACCACTTAGCAGAGCAATTTGGAAGCTGCAGGTCTTTACCAAAATCACTTCTCTGAGCATACTCTGAAGCTTGTCATACTATGCTGCTGCCAATGACCCACACAGTCCATTTGCTGTTTTCTGCCATTCTGAGGTTTTAAACTGAGAAGTGGACAGAGAGCTACAAAAAAAAAATCAGTGTTTGTCTTGCAGGGTCTAGTCACTACTGAATATGAAACTGAAATTTCCCTCTCCGCTTCAATATTGCTTTGGTGGGCTGTCCCAAAAATGGCTAACCAATACAGTGGATGCATGCACTATGACTACTCTGAATGGCTGCAGCTCCTATCAAGCAAAAATGTTGCAAGATTTCTAGGTGGAAAAATACTACACTTTGATAGGCTAGTTCAAACAATCAAAAGTAAATAGCTAGCTATCATTGGTTGCCTTTTGTTTTATGATACATGTGCAAGCAGCTTTCTGCCTCCATTTGCAGCTCTATCTGTGCTAGTAAGTTGTCACTGACAGTCTGACTTTAAACAGTAATAACTTCTTTTCACAGCATTGGGTAATTTATATTGCCACAGTCAAATAGAGGAGTAAACAATGTTTTGTTTAATGCTATTTTTTGGTATTATTAGTTTTTATAATGCTAGAAAAATTGTATAGAAAATGTGATGTACTTACACAGATTAAAGCAGGGTCCTTCCTTTTTTTCTAAGATGGCTGCTATGTCCTTCTTCTCCAATGTTCAGCACTTGTGATTGGTTGCCTGACATGGCCTGATCAATGTTATGTTCCATTGGTGTGACCATCCATCACTCGAAAACAAAGCAGTGTCTGACTGGCTTAGCCTTAAATAGGGTGTTTTTTTAATGTGATTATTCTCCACTTTCGTGCTCACAGCATTATTATTCCACACTTTCATGCTGACGACAACATTTTGCGTCACTATCATGTATATTTGACACTATTATTCCACACTTTCCTGCATGCAATACTATTTTGTGACACTACTATTTGACACTGTTGTGCTGACAATATCAATATATTTTAAAATATATTTATTGATTGATTTTAGGATTTTGTTTTAATTTTATGTATTGATCTGTTGTAAAAGAGCCTTGGTTTTGGAAAGGCACTTTTTAAAAATAAAGTATTCATTCATTCATTCATTCATTCATTCATTCATTCAATATGTGTGACACTGTCATACATTCAACATTACTTTGTGAAAATGTCACAAAGAAACTGATTTTTGAGGAAAAGAGTGTGGATAGTTAACATTTTTAAAATAATTTTGTTTCTGCCATATTTTCAGAAATTCTGTCGTGTTATATGTCAGCTTCTGTTGTGCAGCATCTAAAAGCATTGTATGTTGTCTTCAGTAGTGTTCCACTGTGAGAAGGATTGTGTCTGCAATGTTTTGTTAGCAATGCTATCTATTCTCATAAAATGACACATGAACAGTGTGTGTGACTATGTATTGTTATTTAAAAATGTTTGCTCACCACTAGATATTTGTTTTTCTCTATTTCTTATACAGGTGTCTGATTCTTACGGAATATTTTCCCACACTACTGTGAATTTCTAGAGAAGAAAAATACCTTCTAAGCAGAGACGCAGTTCTATGCAAAGATGAAACAGGTATCATAGTAGTACACTGTTGCTTAAGAGTGGTCTGAAAACCACACATGGTACATCAAGACCTAAACTTGAATTATCATTCCACTCAAGAAGTGACTTCACAGGTTGCGCACTCCACAGAAATAGTACATACTTGCTCAACTGCAAGGCAGATATGCACAGCTCAGCAACAGTTGCAGAAATCTTTCAGATGGAAGGCTAATGTTGCAAAGGCAAGCCTGAACAAGCATACAAAGCAACAGCATAAAGGCATGGCTGCTGATGCTCATCTGAGTAAGCAAAAGTATTTCCGATCACTAGCTTGTAAAGCTAAGTCAGATAGACTTATTGGTGCTGTGATGAGACGTGAGTGCAAAAAATGAAAGACTCATCTGTCTTTGATGAAATTGCATCTCAGAGTCCATACATTTGTCAACAGAGCAGTATTTGTTCTTCAAAGCTTGTGATGTAAAATGGCACATGTACTTGAGCAGTTCAGAAAAGTTGTGTACAGCATTAAGATGAGGCTACAACACTATCCTGTCTTGAACCAACACAACTTCTGTGACATTTTCACAGGTAGCTGGCTACACACACAGCACTCAGAGGTATATTTTTGGGAGGAGTAATATTAATCACAGAAAAAAGGACAGCGAGTACTGCATTGATGAGTTCAGTAAACTGTGTAATGTGCTGAGTGTGTGTGATGACATTACAGCGCAGTCAGATGATGAGTCTGAGGCAACTATTCAGCCTCGTAAGCATCACTATCTGTCATGGACATGTGATGCAACTTGCAACTGGAGGCAGTCCTCATTTGACAAAGTCAAGCACTTTATCAACCTGTTTGTCATTACTGATTGTAAAGACAGACATAAACTGTTTGAGACTATAGACCTTTGTGAGATCCATCCACATACTGGACGTATGGGTCATTCACTTGTATGCCTAGATAGTGGTGTTTGTGACAGTGTATTTCACCACATGCAGATGCTGAGAGTGCATCAATCAGGGAAGCGGAGCTTTGTGTATAGGGTCTATGAGGTATGATGAGTTGTAGTGCAGTATACTCGTCTTAATGAGTTACTGCAGTCTGATGTCATGCATGGTGCCATGACATTTCTGAAATAGCTGCAGCATGACAGCAGTGTCACAGACACTGTGATTGATCAGTCATCAGTTGCAGATGGAAATTCTGTATCTGTCTTAGAAACAGATATTCTCAAGCAGTTTGGGAAATCCATTGCCAAATATGAGTTGGCAAAGACAGAGAAATTTGACTCTGTATGTGTGTCATGTGATCGGCTCTGTTACCAGAAACAAATGGTCACAGTTAATCTGGACACCTTGTCACTGTACAATGACATGTGGTTTCGACTGTCAGCATTTCTGCTGTTAAAGTGTGACTTCCAGTTAGACCCAATCATTGTGATGTGCAAGCACTGTTTCTCCAAAGTGAAGACTAACACTCTGCCACCACGGTCAATTTGAACAATATGGAGGCACATGTTATGCCTGCTGAGATTGCCACATTTAATATGTTTGAATAGATTCTTATTCAGACTATGAAACCGTTTTAAACTATTCTATGTCTGAATACAAAAACATGGAACATTCCACAAAAAGAACTCATTAGGTCTCTTAAGGGTTCCATTATGTATCTTCCACTTCATCTGCAGGAAAATGTGGAGGCAATCTCCAGTGAGAACAGTTTGGTGATTCTTGTCAACGGTGTTCCAACAAAGTCAAAGGTCATCTGGCAGGATGTTGTCAATGTAGAGAAGCTTGCTCTTACTTACTTGAAGAGCAACAATCCCTTTTATGCAGACCTTGACATTGATCGCATGACTAGTGTGTCTGCTGAACATGATGTGTTGGATACCACAAAACCAATGATTGAGAAGGTCAATGTAGAGACAAATGATAATGTGTTTGAACAGTACACAATACATCCACTGCATGGCAGAGATCCAGTAGGGGATAACACTGATCTGTACCAAATGAAACAGGTGGAAGGTGGCCCTGTCAGCATTTGGGAGATGACACTGGAAGCAGGTTGCTTTCTGGATTTATTCCCAAAAGGGTCATGTGGATGTCTAGATGATAGAGAAGTGAATGTGCAAGGTGCTGAATACCATACCAGTCGTGTGCTCAGTAAGGATGGCAAATTCAGATGCAACATACAGTACCTGTTTCATCTCTTCTGGGAGAGTGAGCTTAGCATACTGTCTGCATCTATTGCACATACTATACAGCTCACAACTCCACTTGATGGAATCACTACCATAGAGTTTATGCAGAAGTTAAAGCAAAAGGATGAAAATGTGCAAGTCAGTTTGTCTTCTATACTGTCAAGTCAACATGGCACCAAAGAATACTGTTATCGCAGACACTCTGAGATGATGACAATGTTGCGAGAGTATGGTGTAGTGACATGGTTCATCAAACTCAGCTGTGCCGAGTATACCTAGGAGGAGCTCATTGACCTCTTGAAGTGGGCAAATTGTGATGTAGTGGGCAGTTCATCAATGACTCTTAGAGAAATGTGCTCCCTTGACCCAGTGTCTGTGACTAGACATTTTCACAAGCAATTCCATGATGTTCTGACTTTCATTTTGTCAAAGGACAATCCACCTCTTGGTATTGTAGATCATTACTTTTGGAGGATGGAATATCAAGCATGAGGCACGCCTCATATTCATACGTTACTGTGGATCAAGGATTCCCCACGCATAGGCAAACATGAAGCATCAGAAGTGCTTGCGTTCATTAAGCAATACATCACTTGCCGCATACCAGGCAAGTATGACAGTCTTACATTCTGGAAGTTGGTGCAGAAGTTCCAATGCCATATTTGTGAAAAATGCTGCTGCCGGGTAGTGAAGAACAACTCTGACTGGTACACAAGATGTCATTTTGGATTTCCCAGACGTGTCTGTCAGGATGGTCACCTGAATTAACTGTTTTCAGCTATGCAACACCATTTGAAGGCAAAATCAACCAAGACGGTATATGAGTTTTCCAGGGCTCAGAATGAGGTGTACATCAATGACTACAACCCCACTCTTCTTCTAATGTGGCAAGCAAACATAGATGTTCAGTTTGTGGATGACAACTCGCTGGCTCTGGTTTGGTACATCACGTCGTACATCACCAAACATGAACAGACTAGCTTGCAAGATCTTTGGGAAAATATTCCAGTTCAAGCAAGTCACTGACATCTCAGTTGTGGTCACTGAGATTGAAAATCCTAATTCACAGAAAATTTGGTGCTTATGAGGCTGGTGATCACTTGATCGGTACACATTTGTATGGCAAATCTGATGCTGTGCGATTTCTCAGAGTAAACTACAAAGGGAAGCAGAGATGTGTACTTATTCCTCACGCTAAGATTAAGGAACTGGCTCTCAACAGACCCTCTTCAAAATCTATTTTGAAGAATAACCTGATTGACATGTACTTCTCTCGTAGGCACAGAGACATGGATGGTATGTGTCTATTTGAGGTGGCTAAATGGTATGACTACAAGACAGATGTCCCACCTGATTGCACACGTGACATCTACAAGGTCAGAGGAGTGGATGGCTGTCTCATAAAGAGACATAAGCCTTGGATCATTGACCACTGCAAATTACATCTAGGCACATCTGAGAGCAGAGAGCATTACTACTTTGCTCTGCCATTCTTATTTAAACCCTGGAGGAATGAGTCTGAATTGAAAGGTGAATGTGATACATTCGAGGAAGAATTCAATCACAGTTATGACAGATTCAAAACTGAATACTCTAACACATATATACAGTGACTGGATGCTGAGAAAGAACAGCTTGAAAAGGCACAGAAACAACTTGAAGAGGACACTCCTGTTAGTTCACAAAACAACCTTGATCCACAAGGAGAAGGTATACTTGGAGTACCTCTGCCTCTGAATGCCCCAGAAGTACTCATGTCAGAAATGGAGAGTGCTATGGAACATGGCACACACTGCACTGTTCATCCAGCAGAATTGAAAGACAGACTCAAGTTAGCAACAATGTTTGGTGCACTCTCAGTAATTGATGCTGTCTGGCATGGAATACTACATGAACAGAAGAAATGTGACTGTCTTGACCACAAACCACTACTGATGTTTGTTAGTGGCTCAGCAGTACAGGAAAGAGCTTCTTTATAGAGGCCATTATGGCTGAAATACAGAAACTGACAGGTTCATCAATGTATGTTACTGTTAATGATCCCACTGTACTGGCTGCATACAACATGGGTGGAGTTACATTACACCATCTCTTCATGTTGCCAGTGGAGCATGGCAAAGCAGGAGAGTATAATAAGCTGTCATTTGAGGTTGCATCTCAGCTTCGTTCTATGTTTACTAAGATGAAGTTACTAATCATTGATGAGATTAGCATGGTCTCAAATTTGATGCTTGCCTGTACACACCTATATCTACAGGAGATTTGAGGGGCCACTGGGTTATAATGTCGCATGGCAGAATGCCGTGCTGCACAATCGTGTTGTGCGATATCCATTTATTTATTGTTCTGTGGGGGCTCCATCCCACACCCTCGTTATGTGGGGCTGAGCCCCTGGACCCCCCCACTAAAGATTCTAACTCCGGGGGGGGTCCAACTGGGAGTGCGCACAGGTCAAGGTTTTGCCATAATGCTGTACGCCATTATGCGTACGACATTATGACCCGGTGCAGATTTTGGGCAAGGAATATGGAGATGTATTTGGTGGAAAAAGCACTGTTGTATTTGGAACAACTTACACCAATTAATGCGGAACATGTCTTTGCAGCTCTGACTGTCAAGCAGGCTAAGAATACATATGCTGCATTGGAGGTTTTAATCTGTGGGAGTTATTTACCTATGCCGAGTTGCATAAGAACATGCAGCAGAGTGGTGATCT
The DNA here is from genome assembly GCA_016271365.2 of Neoceratodus forsteri. Classification (NCBI taxonomy): domain Eukaryota; kingdom Metazoa; phylum Chordata; order Ceratodontiformes; family Ceratodontidae; genus Neoceratodus; species Neoceratodus forsteri. Next base: position 739,622,467 of record CM028133.1, on the reverse strand, counting down.
GGCTTACAAAGCACGGTTGGATCAAGCTCGTACAGGTTCTTTGTCACCAGAACATCTTTCAATGTTACATGGTCAAAGAATCACAATGGATACTACATTCATATATACAACATGTGATGTGTTCAGCGGTGTGTACTCCAAGGCACACGGATTGTGTGTCTTGTGCCACGACTTAAGATATGTGCTGAGTTCAACAGTGTAATGTTGCATACAGAGAATCAAGACATTCTCACACTGTATGCTGTTGATACAGTTGATGGTGTAATTCTAAGTCAGAAGCTGGTAGCAAAGATGACTGAATGACTATCTGAACTGAAGTCGTATGTTTCATGCACAGTTGGCCTGGAAACTGATCTTACAGTTTGTAAGAATGTGCATGTCATGCTACGGCCTAATCTTAATGTTGAGCATGGCATGGTAAATGGTGCCATGGGTCACATCATCGACTTCGTATACAATGTTCAGAAGACATTTATCAAGACACTTGTCTACTTTGACAACATGGAACAGCCTGTGCAGATTGATCGTACCTATGTTAAGTTCCAGGTATTGAAGGATATCTATGTCAACAGGAAACAGCTCCCAATATGTGTTGCATATGCTGTTTCCATTCACAAGTCATAGGGCTTGAGTTTGGATTCTGCAATGGTGGACATAGGCACAGACATTTTCAAAGATGGCATGAGCTACGTCGCACTTTCATGCATCTGCAGTCTTTCAGGGTTACACATCATAACACTCACACCACAGAAGATACACGCTGATAAGCGATGTATTATGGAGTACAACAGATTACATACTCTGTATCAGCCACAGATGTCTCTAATTTCACTACCTACGTATATGGTTGTCTCACATCCCACAGTCACAACTTCAGCTGGCAACAACAGAAAACAAGCTGTCACTACTGAATCAACTGTGCATAGTAATAAGAAGGTCAGAATGTAAAATACAGATGCTCAGAAGTCACTTGGAATGGCTGGTGTCCCAGAGTTTGATAACAGTACGAGAGTAAACTGCCATGCTAATTCAGCTATGCAAGCTTTTCTCCACATGCCATACTTTGTGCAAGCAATATCAGCTTCACAAGACACTCCCTTATCAAAGGCATTGAAGAAAGTTGTCAACATGACTTCTGATCAGTCACGCAATGTACAGTTACTGACACTTCTACTGCAGGTCTTAGGTACTTATGATCAGTGCAGTACGTTTGATGCTAACATGCAGCAGGACATCACTGAGTTTATGATGGCCATCATAAACAGTTTGGATGAAGAGGGGATTCCAATGCTACAGTACTTTACTCTCTCTCATATGTTACCAGATATGTATGTCTATCATGTGGTCATTCAGAATGAGAAACCACTGAGGACATGATTTGGGTTTCTCTGTTTGTGCCTCAGTCTCAAAGTGCCAAGTTCCAGCAGCTGTTTACCAATGCAGAAAGTGGTCACTTATGTGTAAGGTGTGGAGGTACATGTACTCAGTCTGTAAGTCTCAAGACTTCATCTCATTATCTTATGCTTGTATTGCATAGATTTGACTCTAACAGGCTCAGAGTCGACACACCTGTCACAGATTTCACAACTGGTAGAATTGTATTTAACCAAGCATTGTTTGACACTCAGGCTGTGATCTACCACTATCGCCAGTCTGTACATTCTGGACATTACACTTCTTTGCTGAGGTACGTAACTGGCTGGGTTCAATACAACAACTCCACAAGCACTTTTAAACAGAGGCTACCATGACACTTAAAAAATGCATACTTGCTGATATTGAAGGACGACTACAATCTTCATGCATCAGAGGAATAGTTACACAACATGTGAAATCACTTGTCCATTTTGTTACAGAGTGACTTCTGCTAGATAAACATTACTGTTTTTTTATGCACATCTGTGTTCAAGATTACACTGTTAATACATTGCATATTTTACATGCATTTGTTTACTCAATCTGACTTATAAGATTGTTGCGTTGATGAGTGACACAGTGAAAATAATTGCAGTGGTCTTCAATCAGTGCCAACCGTCTTCACAGTCACTAGAGAAACCACACTTAGATGTCTAAGAAAGACTTTGAAATGGCAAAAGAGATATGCCTATCTGGTCCTCCTCTTCTGTCATTGTCTTTTCTTCTGAGTAAATCGTATGCAGCCATAACAAGTACTACTTGGCACACTTGCCAACTGTGTGCCTCTACTAAGGCACAATTCTTGTCCATGTGCATGGAAAAACTGTGTATCATGTCTTTTTAAAGACTTGTGTGCATCATAATGTTATTTGGATCTTTTATGAGTAAAAGATATCCTGCTTTTGTTTGTGCTACTACTGTGTTAGCACAAATGAATACTGTTTTCTACATGATCTGCTGACCTGTACTTAAGAGTACCATACTCTGATATAGACATCACACTGTGACATGTTGAGTATCACCAGGTGTGGCTTGTGTTTTTTTTGTCCCTTTGTGTCTTGACTTAATGCATCGATATTGTACCACAACAGTGTACTACTATGTCTGTTTTCTTTTCGTATATCTGTATTGTACTGTATATATGTATATATGATTAATACATTATTTGATTAAAGTCAGTACTGTTAGCTTTTTAGTAGTTGTATTAATTGCTATTTAACTGAATGTATTAAACAATGCTAAATATTTTGCAGTTTTGCACTATTTAATTCACAAGTACTTAAACATATTCTTAATATATTTATTAATATAACATAGATATTTAGTAGACTTTTTCTAGTTTGTAGTGATTTCATATAGGTATCATTAAAAGTAACATAGAGTGGTGTGGTACATTTTTGTTTATTAGCAACAGGTGCCATTTTCTCAATAACAGCTTATTTATGTAATATTCATTGAATTGTGTGCAACCATTACATATTATTAACTAAAAGTTTTTAGTGATTTAGATACTTCATTAATTCATTATGAATGTTGATTATAGCTTTGATGATTTTCATTGATGTACAGTATGTAGTACCTGTTACCATATGGCATTTAATGTTGGTTTATGTAAGAAGTAAATTAAATGCATGTATACAGTTCTGCACTATTGTAAATCAGACACTTTCACTGATAACAACTGATTTTTATATTCCTGATAATATTTCTTGATCGCCTCTATTGATGGGTCGGGTCGGAATTTTCCAAATGCACCCATATATCTATGTCTTTACATGTATATGTATGTGTGTATATATATGCATATGTCTACACATAAATATATTATAATTAAATGTTTTTAAATACATAGACAGTGTCGGCAGATAAGGGCCTATGGCCCACCCAGTCTGCCCATTTGAGCTTGTAAGTTCAGTTTGTTTTCCTAGAAGTCTGTTGCCCCTTACCCCTGACCTCCAGAATTCCTTTATGTCTATCCCATGCATTCTTAAATCCTGTGATTGTTTCAGTCCCCACCACTTCCTCTGGCAGGGTGTTCCACTTGTCCACCACCCGTTCTGTGAAGAAATTCTTCCTCATGTTTCCTCTGAATCGTCCTCCCTCCAACTTCACCCCATGACCTCTAGTCCTGGAACATCTTTTTCGCTTAAAAATAGTGTATTCCTGCACCCTGTTCCTCCCTGTAAGATACTTGTATGTCTCTATCATATCCCTCTCTCCTCCTCTCCTCTCCTCCAGGAGTACATATTCAGTTCCTTCAACCTGTCTTCATAGGACTTGTGATGCAATCCATGCACCATATTTGTTGCCCTCCTCTGAACCTTCTCTACCCTGTCTATGTCCTTACGTGAGGTATGGTCTCCAGAACTGTACACTGTACTCCAGGTGGGGCCTCACTAGTGTCTTGTATAGCGAATTATGACCTCCCTTTTCCTGCTGGTGATGCCCCTGCCTATACATCCCAGCATCCTATTTGCTTTACCTGCTGCCTTGTCACACTGTTTCCCTACCTTGAGGTCATCAGAGATGATAACCCCAAGATCCTTTTCCTGCTTGGTGCATGCTATATCCTCACCCCCCAACTGATATATTGTGCCAGGGTTTTTGTGCCCCATATGCATTATCTTGCACTTCCTTGCATTGAATTTCAACTGCCAAACCCCGGACCATTCTTCAAGTTTCTGCAGGTCCCTTCTCATTCTGTCTACACCCTCTGGTGTGTCTACTCTGTTACAGAGCTTTGTGTCATCAGCGAACAGCGAAATTCTGCCTTCTAGGTCCTGCACAATGTCACTGATGAAGATGTTGAATAGGACCGGTCCCAGCACTGATCCCTGTGGTACCCCACTGGTCACTCTTCCCCTCTGTGGAGTGACAGCCATTTACCATCACACTCTGTGTCCTGCCACCCAGCCAGTTACCTACCCACCACACTACTGTCCTGCCCACACCCATATTCCCCAGTTTGTGTAATAGTCTTCTATGTGGCACAGTGTCAAAGGCCTTGCTGAAGTCCAGATAGGCCATGTCCACTGCCCTCCCTGATCCACCTCCCTAGTCACCCAGTCAAAAAATTCAACGAGGTTGGTCTGACATTCCCTCCCCCCTGGTGAAACTATGCTGCCTTGGGTCCTGTAGTCCATTGACAACCAGATGTTCCACCAATCTCTCCTTCAGTAGTGCTTCCATGATCTTCCCCACTACTGAGGTAAGGCTGACTGGTCTGTAGTTCCCTGCTTCCTCTTTGTTCCCACTTTTGTATAAGGGGACTACATCTGCTGTCCTCCAGTCTTTGGGTACCTCCTGTTTCCAGTGATTGGCTAAACAGGATAGCCAGAGGTTCAGCCACCACCTCTTAGTTCTTTAAGGACCCTGGGTGCACCCCATCTGGCCCCATTGCTTTATCAACTCATTACTTCCAGTTCCTTCAGGACCCTTTCTCATGTAAAGGGACTTGTGTCCATTTCTGCACCATTCTCACCCCTTGTACTCCTTTCAGACCCATTACCCTCCTCTTCCTCAGTAAAGACTGAGCAGAAATATCTGTTCAATATGTCAGCTTTACTGTTGTCATCCTCCACGTGGCCCCCCGTCCTCCCCCTTCAGTCTCACTATCCCTCCCTTTGTCTTTCTTTTATCACTTATGTACCTGTAAAAGGTTTTGTCCCCTCTACCCACTGATTTTGCAATGTGTTCTGTCTGAGCTTTGGCTTCCCTTACTGACCTCCCTGCCTCCCTTTGCTACTCCTGGTACTTCTCCCTGTCCCCTTCTGCCTGTGTCTTTTTGTATTGCCTGAATGCAATCTTTTTGGCTTTCACTTTCTCTGCTGCCTCTTTGGAAAACCATAATGGCCTCCTCTTCCTTTTCCTCTTGCTAACCTGCTTAATGCATAATTCTGTTGTTCTTGTAATCCCCATTTTAAATACTGCCCACTGTTCCTCAACCCCTGATTCCTGTCCCATTCCCCTCAATGCCTCTTTCAAGTATCTCCCATTTTCCCAAAGTCTGCCCCCTAAAATCCAGGATACGTGTTTTGTGTGGTTTGGTTCTGCTCTTTCTGTGATTTCAAACCACAATGACTGGTGGTCACTGTTCCCCAGGTGCTCCCCCAGTGTTACCCCCATCACACTGTCCTGTTTGTGAGCACAAGGTCCAGTATTGCCTTCTGCCGAGTTGGTTCCATGACCAGTTGCTTGAGGAAGGCACCCTGAAGGGATTCCAGGATAAATCTGCTCCTAGTTGATGCTGCTGCTGGGATGCTTCAGTCCACGTTTGGAATATTGAAATCTCCAACCAGTACTACCTCACCCTTGTCTGTCATCCTTTGGATGGCTAGAATCAGCTCCCTATCTGTTTCTTCCTGCTGGGCTGTTGGTCTATAGACCACACCTGTGCGGATGGCTGTCCCCATTTTCCTTTCCAGCTTAACCCACAGTATCTCTCCCCCATTTTGTTCCTCCTGGATCTCTGTGGCCCTTATGTCATTTTTCACATACAGTGCCACTCCTCCCCCCTCAAATATGTATCTTTTTTAGACATGATAATGTGTTTCTGCTGCTGTTATTTAAACAGTTGGCATCTAGTTTTTCACCCACCTCAGGAACATTCACACTATCAGTCAAACAATGACAATAACATCATCACTGTTTTATGCATACTATGCAGTGTACAGAGACTATTGAGGCAGCTGTGTTCATGTGTTCTGTGCTACTGTCACAACTTCCTCATCAAGTACCTGTCATACTGTTTTACATGTATTTTAAACTTTGATGTAATACTTTTTTTAATTGTTTTGTGAGACTGATTTTGTGTAACAACTAGACTTTTAATTTGGCCTTTTTAATCAACTATTAATTGGGCAAAAAATATTTTTTTAAGCCTTATCTACCTGGGTCATGTCATTTACTATATATTAAGTTACAGTGCTGATATGTATACTGGTCTTGGTATATTACAGCATACAAAGAAAGTACAAAAGGTTCATCTGTGTGTATTTTCTACTTAGCAGAGTACATGTACTATTGGTCCATGTGGCGCACAGATTACTCTCCTATTCCATTTATGTATGACTTTATTTTCATGTCAAAGTTGTAGCACATGAACTATTGCCGCATGAATAGGATAAGACAAGTTAATATTCTGATAAAGCTATCTATGTCTTGGTCAGAGTTTGGTGCAAAAAGGGAGTCACACTATCATCAACATATACAATGTAGTATGAGATTATGCTTTCTCAAAAAGACAGGAAATTCATGGCAAAACAACTCTGTTTAATGCATCAGTTAGGGTTGTTCCACAGTGACAAAAGTGAGGAAATTTGGTTTTAAGGTTGAAAACCCTAACTCCACATTCCCCATCCCCACCCTCCAGCACCACACACATGCACACACACACACACACACACACACACATGCAAGTAGGCAACATGACCAATCACAGACAACCAGCAGCAGGTGACAGAAATATCATACAACTGTCTAAATGTACTCCAAGACACATCCATCATCATGGGCCACCAACTGTAGCATATGTGCAGGCATGGATGTACACAGCATTGTGGGCATCTCTAGAGGGTTACATGGCAGAACAGTAGTACTCTACACAGAATACCTGTGATATGCATTGTTTGTTTATACTGGGATAATATCATGGGGCATCAACATAGAAGAAAGTATGGATAACATGATGTGTTTTGTTATGTGGACATAGGCGCAAAAATGCCAGCATGCCACCCTTTCAGTAACATGCAGCATCCAGTGTACCAATGCTCAAACAAGAGGGACATGGTCACATTAAGAAACACATGTAGTCTGGATAACAATATCTGGTCACAAAGCTATGAACACATGCAGTGCTCAATAGTTTAATGACAGCTCTGTAATTTTCTATTCAATATAGTATGCAGAATGAAAATTTGGTTATTATACTGCCACATGCAGAAGTAGTACCACAGAAATAGCAGTGGTATGAATGCAGCATGATGTTTCTAGGCTAGGATAATACTCATTTTCCTGTAAATATCTGAAATAATTTGTATGACGATGTCAACTATGGCCCATGATGATATTTAACAGTTTGTGTCCTATGATACCATGTACCTGCCCAACTGTACAGGATTACATAACAGTGCAACAACAAACTGTATATACTGTAATAGTATTCTGATACATTTTAGCTACTGTTAGGATAACATTAGGAGCCATTTACACACATGAAAGATTACTGCAAATGCTATCTGATATTATCCATCCATAGGTACAGAAGTGGTACAATAGTGTCTTTGGCCACCCCCTGCTACCAGAAAGGTAGGAATTTGTACAGAAAGATAAACATGTGTTTGTACTGACTAACTGACAGCAAGACAAAGACAGTAAAGTTGTACCATGGAATTCTTTGGGTGACACTCCCACATATAGCTCTGCAGGTTCAGATAATAGTGGAGATGGATTTAATGGATACTACTGTACTGATCCAATTGCTTCTTATGGCATTGTAAGAACAGTAGGTACTTAGACACATGAAACTGTGTTACAATGATCTGTGATACATCACAGTCATAAACACAAACATGTGAACATGGGAACCTTTGAACAGAATGCTAGCAGCAATATATAAAATAATACAGAAACACACATACCTGTTTCAAATGAGAAACTTTTCAGATCTCAGCTATCATGTAGTGTGACCATATTACTTTTTGGGTGTGACACTTCCACACAGATCTGCAGTTATGCAATGTAACATAATGGTGAGGCAGTACTGTGCACATGATAGCGTACTGATACATTATTGTCTTATTCCGGGGTAACATCAGGAGACATTAACAGTCAACAAAGGTGCCTAAAACCACTGTCAGACATTGCCATGTTATTAGACTGATGATTACCAACACACTGTCATTCAGAAGAGATAAGAAATGTGTTACATATAAAAAATATTTAATGTGATACAGCGACAATTGATGACCAGTATGCATGTATTGGACCAAGTCACTAGGATGGCAGCAGAACTCCTATGGTTGGTGGTCCATGATGATGGATGTGTCTCATAGTATGTTTAGACAGTTGTATGTTATTTCTGTCACCTGCTGCTGGTTGTCTGTGATTGGTCATGTTGCTTTGGTCCTCCCCCCACTTGCATATGTGTGTGTGTGTGTGGTGCTGGTTGGTGGGGAATGCAGAGTTAGGGTTTGCAACCCTAACACTGAATTTCCTTGCTTTTGTCACTGTGGAACAACCCTAACTGATGCATATATATATATATATATATATACATGTTTATAAAATGGGTAGGAAAAATTATGTCTGCTGATTTGTTGGAACACATCACATAATCATGTATATATCAGAGTGTGACTGCACACCTGCATTTTTACCCCCCTACAAAATAATTTTGACATTTGATAAGATAGATAAACCACTCTGAGGTGTGTGGTCATGCTCTGATATATGCACATCTTGGGTGGTTGACACACTCAACCTGTGGCCTCATACGTAACAATGCACACCAAGGCATGTGTATATCAGAGTGTGACCGCACACCTCAGAGTGGTTTATCTATTACACACACACACACACACATATATATATATATATATATATTTATATATAAAAGACAAAGAACCTCTGTGCGCAAACACTGAGGCAATGGTTACCCCAAAGAACATTTGGCTGGGAAGCCAAATTTCAAGGAAATACAAAATCACACATGCCCACACAATGCAAAGCATCATGGGCTGCATATGCAAATCACCATAGAATGTTTTGACACATAAGTTGAACCAGCATAATATTCTGTGGTGATTTGCATATGCAGTCCATGATGCTTTGCATTGTGCATATGAGAAAGTACTTTATAACACTACTTTTTACAGAAATTCTTTACAGAAAAACTTTTCAAAAAACATATGTATGGGATGTTTTACCCCGAAAAAAAGATATGGCTAGCATCCTCAAGGCTCGACTAGGTGAACACAGCAAGAATTTAAATGCCAAGCATTTTTCTGACCACCAACTGAAAAAAAAATGGCTGAATCACAAAAGTAAAAGGGTCATTTGTGACAGTAAAAACTATATTTGCTACACTTTTGCATAGTTTGTTAATTTTTCCCATAGACTATAATGGGATTTAGTGTTTTTTGAATAACTTTTGAACCGTTTAATATTTTTTCACACAATTTTTGAACGGCATATCAGGGACCATTGCTGCATGTTCCTTGGAGTGTTTGGACTGATCGCACAAACCATGCTGGCTGTAGGCGTGAGTAAAGAAACATGCAAAAACAGGTAATTTCTGCATTTTGTGGTGCTCTGTAGCACTGCAGCTGTACATCTGACTGTAACGTAACTTGGTAAGTACAGAGATCTATGATACCAGACTGCACATTCCAAATTTCAGGCAAATCTATTTTACAGTGCCAAAGTTATTAAGGTTCCAAATTTCAAATTGAACTTTAAATGGAGTACTCAACCCTAGCTACAGTACAGTAGCACTGCTGTGTCACTATAATATATTACTTATATAAGAAAGAACTTGCAGCCCTTACCGGAAAGAAAATGTTTAACAATTTCTAATCATTTTTAAAGGTAAACTGCACACTCATATCCGTGGTTGAAAAATAAAAATAAAAAACAACTGTGTCACTTTTGTTTCCTCTCAGAGTGATTATTTCTGTAAGTAAAGTGCATTTTAAGCCACATAATTGCTATATGTTATTTACCTAATCCACTTCATGGACAGGAAGGCCATTTCTTATCCTGTTCCATTGGCACTGAAAAATTTTGTTTATCTATAACACAATAAAATATAGTATACAGTTTGTAAACTAAAACTCCTGTCTGTCTTTTTTTAAAAAAGGTTTTATGATGGTAAAATACAATGGTTCTAAGCTTTTACCTCAGTTTGTTCTGTTAGTGTTTCATTTTTCATCTATTACATAGTCTGGTAAAAGAAAGGTAAAAATGTTGGCTATCAGTGCCCCTATTTGTTTAACATTTTCACCTTAGAATTATTTTTTTTAATCGTATACACAGATAGTGAACTTATCTCTTTTACTTACTATTGTGTGGACTGCAGAGCAGTGTGGCCCTTCCCGAGTTCTCTTATGTAATGGAGGAGCTAGCTGGCAGCTTTATGCAGCTCCACACCCACCAATCACCGGCACCATATAAAAAAAAAGAATTGTTTGTGTCCAGTCCCCTGAATCACCTGCCAATTGCCCATCCATATAAAAAATAAAATACCCTCATTTCCGGGTGTCTAGTGGCCCCCCACCCTACAATTGCAACTCCACATAAAAAATTAAACTTGTCCATTCCTCATTCCCTGGTGTCTAGTGGACCCCATCCCCCCACCCTGGCAGATGGTCCATCACCACCCTGCTCCCCCATCCCAACGCCAAGTGTGTGACCAGCACAGCCCTCCTCTCTCCTCTGTGGCTGGCCACCCACTGAGCTGAATTAATGATTGCACATCCTCATTCATTGTAACTCTCAGTCATCTTGCAGCACAGTTTTATTTATTTATTTGAGTTTTGGTGACCGAGTAAGACCTCTGAGACAATTACAGTCCCTTTTTCAGGGTTGACCCGGGGTCATACATAGTACAATATAGCAGTGCATTTGTACAAGGAGTCAGTACATTACAGTATCAAATTTGACATACATTGTATGGTGGATGCAATTTGACATACATTGTGCAGTGGATTCAATACAGTAGAGCTAGTTATGTACACCATATTTACATATCTATAAAAAAATCTATATACATTACAATTTTTAACTAGATATGTGCAATAGAATGTCACACTTTGAGCACATTAAACGGGGAGAGTAGGGCTGATGAAAGGATGGTGTGGAAGAAGGGGAGAGGTGGTATAGGTCAGAGGTCAGATGAGGGGGAGGTTAGGAGATTCAGCAGAAGCAGAGACAGGAGGCAGAGGCAGGAAGATAGACATGCAGGTTGGACTTGAAAAGAGGAAGAGAAAGACAGGTCAGGATGTGGGGAGAGAAAGCGTTCCAATCAGAGACAGCAGCAAACGAGAAGAACCTCCTTGAGAGGGATAGATGTAGAGTGGGAGGACTAGCAGGTAGAGGGAGGAGAATCATAGGGTTTGAGGTGCCTGCCAGAGGTGAATCAAATCCCTGAGGCATGGTGGAGTAAAGAGGTGGACAAGTTTAGACATTAAGCACATGGAGAAATACTTCAATTTAGCTTCATAAGGCAACCAGCCTAGAGAGGAGAGGACGTCACAGTGGTGTTATCGTGAGTTAGTCCCCAAAGAGAACCTACCAATCCTGTGGTAAATCTGAGAGAGGATGGAAAGAGATGAGGTAGTAGCAGAGTGAAGCAGGGGGCACCATACCTTAGGAGGGAAGTAAGAGACAAGGAGGCAATTCTTAGATGGGAAGCAGAGGTGAGATATGATCATATTCGGTAGAGCAGACCAAGCTTCTGCTGCATATGTTTAACTATATTGGAGATGTGAATTTTGAAAAAGAGCGACGGGTCCAGGGTGAATCCCAAATATTTAAAGGATTGGACTGTCTCCAAGGTATCTCCTATGATCGATGTTATGTTAAGAGAGGGATGAGCTTACTTGGAGGTAGGAGAGGGGAGAAGAGCATACATTTAGTTTTCCTGGTATTGAGAATGAGCTATTTGCAGTTGAACCAGTCCTCGAGGGAGGTGAAGTCAGTGGCAAATTCTCTATTGATTTGGTCAAAGTCTGGTGATGACCGATAGGTGATTACATCATCAGCATAAAGATGCACCATGGCACCACCACAAAATCAAGGGAGGTCGTTTATGAAGAGTGAGAATAATAATGGCCGAGGAATGGATCCCTGAGGCACACCATGGGTTATTGGCCTAAGTTCTGAGAGGGAGCGGACCCATTTTACTCTTTGGGAGTGGCCAGTTAGGTAGCTTCTTGCCCAATTTAGTGCACTTCTATCCAGACCTATGTCATGTAGCTGGTGGAGCAACAGAGCCTGATTTACCAGGTCAAATGCTTTAGTAAGGTCAACAAAGATGGCACCAGTAGCACAGCCCTTGTCCATGGCATGAAATTTATCCATTGTCAATTTTATCAGGACTGTTAGAGTGCTGTAATTCCTTCTGAAACTGTGTTGATGGGGGGATAGCAGGTTGTGAGATTCCAGGTAGTCCTGTAGGTGGTTATAAAGAATTTGCTTTTGTATCTTCACTAAATGGCAGAGGAGGGATACTGGTCTATAGTTGTTGACAATAGTATTGGACTCTCCCTTGTGCACTGGGTCTACCACTGCCCCTTTCCATTTATCAGGAACCAAGTTGGTGATGAAAGATCAGTTGAATTGGTCCCTAACTGGGTGAGCAAGGGCAGGGGCACCCAATTTTAGAAATTTTGCCTCAAGGGAGTTATGTCTGGATGAGCTGTCAGGATTTAATTGAGAGAGAAGCTTCTGGACCTCTTTGAGATTGGCAAGTTTTAGTTGGAACTCGGGGCATTCCTCAGGGATAGTTGAGGGCAGCAGGACAGTGTTAGGAGAGTAGGTGTTATGGAAGAGCAAGGTGTAGTTGTGCAGATCTGTAAAAAATTTATTGAAGCCGGAGGCAATGGAAGTAGTGTCAGTAAGGTCTGGGTCATTGGCATGGACTGAGTTTGGGGTATTAACAGTGTTTCCTTTTAATAAGGAGTTTACTTGTTGCCAGAATTTCTTTGGGTTGCAGAGGTGTTCCATTTGAAAGGATTTAAAGTGTAAGCACTTGGCTTTGTGCAAAGAATGTGTGCATTTGTTCCTGAGATGTCTATACGTTTGCCAATCTGTGGGGAGTTAACTTTTTTTTGTAGGCCCTCGACGCATTATTACGGTGCGACAAGAGCATCCAAATCTCCTTGGACAGCCATGGCACCTTGACACTCTTGGACCTGCACTTTTTCATAGGTGCATGTCTGTTAACTAACTGAGTGAAGGTTGTGATGAAGATGTCTAGTACAAGGTTAATATCTGGGAGTGAGTTAATGGGTCACCAGTCAGTATTATAGATGGAGGTGGTGAAGCTGTCTATGTTGAAACTAAACATATCGTGGACTAGAGATATCCTGGGAGGGGGGTTAGGCCAGTTGTTCCTCCACACACAAAAAGTGGGGGAATGATTGCTTATGCAGTCAGGGAGTACACCCGCAGCTCTGATCCTCAGTGGTCAGTTAGTGACCATCCAGTCAAGTAACATATGTTTGCAAGACCTGGTGTTGATTCGTATAGGGTTGTTGATAAGTTGAGTCAGGCAGGAGTCAGCCATTGCGGCTTGCACTTTAACAGCATCTGGTTGAAGCCAATCCTGGTTAAAGTCCCCACAGATAATGAGGTCAAGTCCAGGGAGATTAGTTAGGGAAGCTAAGATTAAGGATAGACCATAGGTAGCTTGACTAGGGGGCACGTAGACACACCTGATTATTCATTTTTTGACATTTCTGAGAGTTGGGGAGGCAAAAAGAGATTCAATTGGGGGTTCGCCCCCACCGGGATCAGGGAGCTCGGTGACATCAAGATTAGACCTGTAGTATAGGAGTACACCACCACCCTTCTTACCTATCCTGTCCTTTCTGAGACAGCTGTAACTGGGTAAGGACACCTCATGCTGCTTAATGGCCAGCTTGAGCCAAATTTTGGATATGCACAGTACATCAGGTGCCATCTGCAAGACCCAGGCTTCTAGTTCTGCCATTTTGTGGTGTATACTATGTAAATTCATGTGTGCAATTCGCAGCCCCTTTATCAGTGATAGAGACATGTATATGGGTGGGCTAGGAGCATTACTAGATGGCCCTGGGTTGGTCTCTATATTACCAGCACAGACAAGCAGCAAGAGGGTACAGAAATGAAGACCAGGTGAGGCATGAGATAAAAGTATATTTGGGTCTGTTAGGCTTTAAGGTATGCGGAGATGCTTGTAAAGCCAGAACCCCATTAGTGCAGCGTCCCTTTTTGGGAGGCATGAGATGTAGAGGAGCACAGGAGAGGATTCGGTCCATAGGTGGTGGGGGGATGTGAGCAGTTCCAAGAGGTATGTCATATGACCTTGGCAATAATCTGGTTGATGCAGCAACTCATGAGAATAAGACATGACACAAAGGCCATGAGATATAGGTTTTTCATGACTGTGTCAAATGGTCAGTAGGTGAGGCTGGAAGAGGGATGTGGAATATAAAATAGAATTGGTGTCTGAGTTTGGTACGGGTAGAGCCAGATAAGAGAATATAAAATGGTATTGCTGTCCAAATTGGGTTTGGGTAGAGCCAGCCAACGGGGCACAGGAGCAGAGATAAACAAGTAGAAAAATGCGCAGGCAAAGAGAACTGGGTGAAGCAGCCAATAAACAGAGATGACGGGGCTTAACGCATATTTAATAGAGGCCAAGGTCGGGTCCAGTCAGAGTGGGTGAGTGGGAAGAAATACAGTGTACAAATAATCCTCAGCGTGCACTGTACAGATGCTACTCAAATATTGTTTGAAATTTAACACAAAATGCTTGCGGGTAGCTGGCCTATCGATGGGAAAGCCATGAGTGCTGTGGCCAGTCCTGTGCACAGGGTGCAGCACTGCAACCAATCGCTGTGCAGACAAGGGTCCCCGAGGCTTGCAGAAAGCTTACCAGTCTGTGTGGAGCTTCGGGTGAGCAGAGCAGAGGTTAGCGACCGGCTGTGTTCCCCAGCCGCAGCCACCGGAGAGAAAGGAGTGGTCTGCCTAGTCATGGGCACCAATCTGTGTGGAGCTTCGGGTGGGCAGAGCAGCAGTTTGTGACCAGCTGGATTCCCCAGCCGCAGCTACCAGAGAGAAAGGAGCAGTCTACCTAGTCATGGGCATCGGTCTGTGTGGAGCTTCAGGTGGGCAATGCAGGGGTTTGTTACCAGCTGGATTCCCCAGCCACAGCTGCTGGAGAGAAAGGAGTGGTCTGCCCAGTCACATTAACCCTGATTATTCTTCAGCCTATTAGACAATCTGCAAATATTTTAAATAACTATTTTGTAGAATTGCCAGATTTAAATATTCCTCAGTTCATTCTAGGGAAAAACAATATTAAAAATATTAATGTACCCAAATTTAGATTCAAATACTTCTCATGTAAACAGATAAAGGAGGAAATAAGAAAACTTAAAATAAACAAAGCTTTTGGTCTGGATTATATAGAAAATCATTTTCTTAGAGATTCCCTTCAGGTTACTGCCCCGGTAATAACTAAACTTTTTAATTGGAGCTTAAAGGAGGGAATTTTCCCTTGTACATGGAAAAATGCAAAGATTATTCCCATTTATAAAGGGAAGGGGGATATTTTTGTGCCTACAAATTATAGGCCTATTGCTTTATTATCAGGTCTCTCTAAGGTTATGGAGAAACTGGTTCAGAAACAACTTACTGATTATCTGGAGCAGTACTCCTTACTAACAAAATATCAATTGGGATTTCACAGGGGATTTTCCATGGGCACCATGCTCACCGATATGGTAGATATTATTGCTTCTAAATTAGAGGACGCCCTGTCGGTGGGAGCGGTGTTTGTGGATTTATCTAAGGCCTTTGACACAGTGGCCCATGACCTGTTGGGGGAACGTTTAGAAGAAATAGGTTTGGGGGAAAATCCATTAAATTGGTTTAAGTCTTACTTGGGAAATAGAACTCAACAAGTATATATTGATGGTATACTTTCAGATAAAGCCCTGGTAAAGCGAGGAGTGCCCCAGGGCTCAATTTTAGGGCCAACCCTTTTTCTTATATACATAAACCAGTTAGCTGACAATGTCAAAAACTCTAGTGTTCGTTTATATGCAGATGAAACTATCCTGACCTCTGGTGGTAAGACTCCAGAGCTTATGGAAGTGTACCTGCAGAAACATTTCACTAGGCTTTGCACATGGCTATCTGACTCGGGGTTAATAGTAAATAGCAAAAAAACAAAACTTATGATATTTCAAAAAGAGGGAAAAGATTTGAACAAAAGAAATAAACAAATACAAATTAAAACATTACAAAATGAAACATTGACCCAAGTTTTGGAATATAAATACCTTGGGGTATGGTTTAATAATCAGTTAAAATTAGATTTTCATATAACTAATACATTATCAAAGATAAATAAAAAACTAGGAGCATTCAGGTGGTCTATGTTTTTTATAAACAGAGTAATAAGGGAGACTATAATAAACCAACTTATTCTCCCTGTGTTAGAGTATGGTAGTCATGTGTACGGCCTAGCTACAAAGGGTTTGTTGTCAAAAATTGATATAATGTATAATCGTTTGGCTCGATTTGTATTAAGAAAGGATTATTGTGAACATCATTGTAAATTACAAGAGGAATTCGGTTGGTTGACTCAGGAAAGTAAAAGGAAATGATTTGGGGCAAAACAGATATATAAAGTTATAAATACAAATCAGCTAACGTACCTTTATGAAAAATTGGAAAAAAACTCATATGTTTATAACATGAGAAGTTTGAGCACTAGAAGTTTTGAGTTCCCTAAACTTTAAAATAAGTACGGTTACATGCGATTCCCTATAATTATGAATAGATTATGGAGTTTTTAAAAATTTATTATGGGAAAACAGTATGAAAGCATTAAAGTGTTTTCATCTATCCTAAAAATTGAATTAAAGACAAAATGTGAGTGCTATGGATAAAGTTTTTGTCTGATTAGAGTGTCTTTTCATACTACTGGACCATAGGACTTAATTTAATATTTTTTATTTTTGTGTCATGGTATAAGATGTTATGTGACTTTGCAATGATGCTATTTATATTGTATATTATGTTATCTTGTTGAATCTTATTTGTAAATTTTTGTGTTTAAGAAACAATATTTTAAAAAACAGGACCATCTTGAAAATAGCACTTTTGTCCTAATGATGTGAAAATTGACCTTCTACTATCCTGTATAAAAATAAAGGTTTTACTACTACTACTACTACTAGTCACAGGCACCAGTTTGTGTGGAGCTTCGTGCAGGCAGAGCAGGTTGTTCGCGACCGGCTGGATTCCCCAGCCGCAGCCGCCGGAGAGAAAGGAGCAGTCTACCCAGTCACAAGCACCTGGAAACAGAGGTTTCTGGGGGTAGAGAAGGGGAGGGGCTTTTCCAGTCACCCATGGGGGTGGTGGGATGGGGGGAAATGAGTTGTGGACTTGAGCCCTCTAGGGTCTGCAATGCCAATCCTCCCATCATGCCCACCCTTCAGGCAACCGGAACAGCCCCCTCCCCTTTTCTATCCCCTGAAAATTGTGCTCACTGCTGTAAGATGACTGGGAGCTGCAATGAATGAGTGTGTGCACTCCTTCATTCAGTTCAGTGGGTGGCCAGCCATGGAGGAGAGAGAAGGGCTGTGCTGGTTGCCCTCTCGACAATGGGATGGGGGGAGTGGGGTGGTGATGGACTACCTGTCAGGGTTGGGGGGGTCCACTAGACACCGAGGAATGAGGAAAGGATATATTTTTATATGGTGGGGTGATCGGCTGGTGGGGGGCACTAGACACCAGGGAATGAGAATACTTAATTTTTTTATATGGATGGGTGATCAGAAGGTGGGTAGAGGGACTGAACACTAACAGTTTGTTTATATGGGGCCAGCAATCAGCAGGTGGTGGGGCCATTAGACACTGGGTAAAGAGGATATTATTATTTTTTATATGGAGGGGCGGTCGGTGGGTGGGTGGGGAGACTGAACACCAATAATTATTTTCATATGGGGCCCGTGATCGGGGGAGCACAAGAAACCAGCGGTCAGGGGCCAGCAATTGGCGGGGGGGGGGCTATATCACTAAATAATACATTAAACTGAAAATGGGATAAAGTTCACAATTTAATGCTTTATTATGCAGTTCAGCCCAAATATTCTGTAGAAAACAGTGAAAATCCACAGAAAATGGTCAGAAGTTTCCAATCTCACCATAGGCGAACATTTTATGAAAGTTCCGCCAAGGCAGAATTCACAGCTTTCGCCCATCCCTGTAGCGACATTACTTCATTTAACCAGGACAGGGCTAAGCTGCCTGATGCTCATTTACAAGGGGGCCCTGGGCCAGCCAGCAGTCCATGGTACAGACAGCAGTATCTGTCTTTTCTGACACATGTTACTGTCCATGGAAACTGGGTAAGGCCCAATAGGCAATCTGTAGACAGGGGAAGCATGGCAGCACTGGGAAGGTTACGTGGCCTGCTTAAGGTTACACGGCATGCAAGTGGATGTTTTGTCAAACAAAGCCAGGGATGTTGGATGGAACAAGCTCATTATTCACGGCTCTGTAGTCTAACCCCTTGTCTATAGTGCTAGACCACTTTATACAGATTATTTGTATACAGACCACACTTATATAACACAAGAGCATAGAGAGCTGTCTACCAGTAGTGCATGTCTGATCAACTACAGATTGCATATGACCACAGGCATGGATACATGTGTGGTGAGGAGTGTGGGAGAACATACCTTGATCAGTGCAGGGAGAGTGCCCCAACCACAGCCCTCTGACAACACCTCCATGTGTGCCTCAGCCAACAGCAAGGAGGTGCACATGTGTCCCATGGCATGTGCACAGGTGCCAGCAACCTCCCTTTTCCTCCATGTGCACTGTATCCATCCGCACTGCACATGTACATTCTGTACAGCAGTGGGCATGCAGGTCGCTGTGCAGCATCTATCACCACCTGGCTGGCCATGACTGCTGTTACCCAGCATGTGTTGACAGACACACTGTGGTGCATCCCCACACCATGTATGTTCAGTAGGGAGCCACAACCCTGTGCATGTGATGGAGTCTAGCCACAGCCTCTCCTGTCCACAGGCCATCCTCCACAACTCCTGCTGTCATCTGCACAGAACAACTGGAGGGGGGCACATCCATTCATACAGTGCTGTGGGTGATGATGCCATTTTTGGTGAGTGATGTACTCATAACCTTCTTTTCCAAACAAGTGCTAGGATGGGAATACATTGACCAGGAGGCCCACTTCCACAGGGGTGATCCTCCTAATGCAGGGCAGTGGCATTGAGGGAGGTAATGGAAGCACTCATTGCAGAGTGTGGTGGAGGGGTGCAGTACAGGAAAAGGAAAAGAGACTCTTTGACATGTGAAGATAGACTGGGGGAACTTGATGGATGTAAGGCAGGCAGTACAGGCCACTGGGGATGGACCACCAACACAGACTACACTCACACTGGCAGAGGACCCTATGGCTGGCACCCTGGTCTGCCATCAGGTGGAGGGTGGCATTGACATGATGGCCCCACCTTGCCAGGTGCACTTTATTTACTTTTATTCCATCCCCTGTGCTGCCTATTTCCATACCATATTCCACTCTCCCAATCTAAGTGTGGTTCAGCAGCAACCAATGCAGGGGCATGGTGTGTGTCAGTGTGTGTCTCACACTGGCCTGCCTGCCTCTCTAGTGTTCTGTGCAGGTTTTCTGAATCCCTGTGTTGATTTGTGAGTTGAATCTGTCTGCTTTTTGTGGATATTCCATTTGCAATCACAAGCCACTGCTTTGCAGAGGCAGTATTCCATAAATGATAGAGAGTGTGCGTGTCATCGCTCCAGTCTTGTTCTCTATCTTTCTAGCAGTCATTCTAGTCCTCACCAAAGGCCACCTTCCCACTGGAATTGACATTGAATACAGAATGGATGGAGGCCAATCTTGGACATCTCCATTCAAAGACCAAAATTTGCAAGGCATCCGTCTTTTACCTCCAGTACACTGATGACTGTACCACCCTTGCACACACCAGGAGTGACCTCCAGTCTGCGCTAGATCTCTTTGCGGAAGCTTACTGAAGTGTGGGACTCTCACTTAACTTCAAGAAGACCAAGGTGTTCTATCAACCTGCTCAAGGCCTTGTAAATAACCCTCCACAATTCACCATCGAGGAACAGACCCTGGAGACAGTTGAGCACTTCCCTTACCTCGGTAGCCACCTCTCTCTAAAAGCGAACATTGACGATGAGATTCAGCACAGGATCCATTGCACTAGTACCTCATTTGGGAAACTGCTTCAGTGCATCTTCACTGACAGTGACATATGAAAGGACACCAATATCCAGGTATACAGTTCGGTTATCATCCCTACCCTTCTTTACGGATGTGAAACTTCGGTGACATACCGACATCATCTAAAGAGCCTGGAGAGGTACCACCAACGATGTCTCTGGAAAATCCTCTGCATTAAGTGGGAAAACCATTGCACTAACATCAGTGTTCTCACTGAAACCAATGTCACCAGCATTGAGGCAATGATCCTCTGACATCAATTCTGCTGGACTGGGCACTGTGTATGGATGCCTGACTCTTGACATCCCAAACAAATTTTATACTCACAGCTCAGTCACGACCAGAGATCCTGTGGTGGTCAAAGGAAACACTACAAAAACACACTGAAGGCATATTTCAAGAAAACAGATATGGACATCACGAGCTGGGAGGAGCTGGTCACCAACCATTCTCAATGGCACCAGAACCTCCTTCTAGCGGGGGCCTGCTTCAAAGAGAAATGCCTTGCCCTCAAAGCCGAAAAGAAAGAGCATTGGAAGGAAAGGGAAAGAAACCCCAGTCAGCAGGCAGCTCTCCCACATTGAAACATCTGCAATTTCTGCAGAAGAATCTGTGGCTCTAGGATTAGATTACTGAGCCACCTCAGGACC
Organism: Neoceratodus forsteri; assembly: GCA_016271365.2. Taxonomy (NCBI): domain Eukaryota; kingdom Metazoa; phylum Chordata; order Ceratodontiformes; family Ceratodontidae; genus Neoceratodus; species Neoceratodus forsteri. The sequence continues at coordinate 739,601,386 of CM028133.1, read as the reverse complement.
CATCAGTGAACCATGGTAGAGATCATCCTCGAATCGAGGGATTCCCAATGACGATTCCATAAATATGTGACTGTACATGATATGCCTGGCCGAGACCCTAATTTGCATGTTGATTGCATGTGATGATTTTAGTGCTTACTGCTGATTTTACAATCACTCTTTCCACAAATCAAATATGGGGCAGAAACCTCTAAATTATAACAATTGCATTATAATTACTGGGTAGTGTTTTCTCCCATAGGGAAATCCAGTTATAATTTGCTGTTATAATCTGTGGGTTATAATGGTGAACACACGCTGGGTTTCCCTTGCTCCACACATGTGCCAGCAGCAGTCTTCCCATTATGAAATAAACTCAAGGACCATGGCTGCACTTCTCCTTATCTCCTACTCGGACTTCTGTCAGTAACTCTTACAAGAAGGAACCTTTTAAATCTTTTCTCACTGTAACTTTTTTTTCACTTGAGCAAATCAATCAGCACTTCAGCCTGACCACAGAACAATGCACAGATCATGCTTCAACTCAAACATGACTGAACAGCGATGTACTTTTATTTTATATAAATAGTGTGGTGAAAAAACCCTCCACAGAAATGATATAAAATAAAATATTCAAATTCTGGAAGTTGGTCCGATCCCTGTTCTCCCACCGTCTCAACCCCCTGCACTAGTTCTCAAAGTGGGAAATGTCACTCTCTCTGACCCCCTCTCTGTAGCCTCTGACTTCAATACCTTCTTCACCTCCTGTGCCTCCTCCTTGCTCTCTACCCTACCTTCCACCTCTTCACTATCCCCCCAAATCCTCTCTCTTAAACTGCCCATCTTCCTCATCTTTCTTCCTCACTCCTATCTCCCCTGCTGATGCTCTCAAAGCCCTTCTTTCCCTTAACCCTACAAAGGACAAATGCCCTTCTGGTCTTGTTTCTAAAATCCAATATCTATCAGTTCCAGCTAATACAAGCCTTCTTGCCTCTCTGCTAAATCTCTCCTTCTCACTTGCATTTGTCCCATCTGATTGGAAACATGCCACTGCAATCTGTCTTGCAAAAGGTGGTGATCCCACCTTCCCTGAAAACTACCATCCTATCTCCCAACTCCCCACTCTCACTAAGATTCAGGAGTGCTTGGTACTATCCCAACCCTCTTCCTACCTTGATTTGTCCTCCTTTTTCACCCCTTACCAGTCTGACTTCTGGAAATGTCACTCCACCACTTCCACCCTCCTAAGGCTCACTGACTCCATACTTACTGGCATGGAACAGGGACTTATTACCTCTGCTATCTTTATTGACCAAGCCAATGTGTTCAACATTGTCTTACATCCTCTCCTGAATACCAAACTCTTTGCATCTGGGCTCTCAGATGCTGCTGCTGCTAGTTTTGATCCTACCTAGTGGGTAGAACACAATCTGTTTGGATCACTGACAAAATATCCCCTCCTCTTATCGTAAATACAGGGTTCCCCTAAGGCTCCATGCTGGGCCCACTGATATTCTCTGTCGTCCTAAATGACCTTCCCTCTACCTGTCTTTCCACCTTTATCCACATGTGTGCTGATGACAATGTTCATTATATATCTGGGCCCTCTCCTGCTGATGTTGCACCTAGATTTCAGATTCATTTCTACAACATTCAACACTGGTTTCACTCAAATCAGCTTATCCTGAATGCCAAGAACACAGTCTCCATGACCTTGGACACTAGGCAGAGACACTCTCTCAGCTCTCATCCCCCCTCCTTACAAACCCTTGATGGGACGTTGCTCAAGGACACTTCCTCCTTTCATTATCTAGGGTTCTGGCTTAACTAGACCCTTAGTTTCTCTGGATACATCAGTGTCATCAACAAAAGGTTACACCGCAAACTGGGCACCCTATACAGAAATAGTGGATGTATCCCATTGCCGGTTCATAATGCTCTGATCCAGAAAATGATATTCTCTATATTTGACTACGTTGATGAAGTCTACAGTGTCACTTCCAAATCTTCCTTAACCAGACTGGACTCTCTTTTCCATTCCTTCTGCTGTTTTGCTCTTGACTCTTCTCCATGCACCCATCACTGCAACCTCTACTAGTCTCTCTCCCTCCCCTCACTAGCTGACTGACATCATATCCACTGTGCCTCCTTTCTGTCTAAATTCTCATTTTACTCTCTCCCCTCTTACCTTTTATCCTCAATCTCCCTCAAATCACCTCCCTCTCATTCCCTTAGAAACCATGACTCATGAACCCTAACTCTTCTTCACAGATTCTCCACAGCAGGCCAATCAGGTTTCTCATACCACTTCCCCAAAATATGGAACTCTGTCCCCTAGTCTGTCTGTTACGCTTCCTCACCTAAAACCCTCTCCTCCCTCATAAGGGACCTTTCCCCCCTGCCTGCACTTGTGCTTAACTATATAATAATAAAATAACCCTCCCTCACCTTATTTCTTTTTTTTTGCCTCCAGATTTTCACAAAACTGCCAGCACTTATTTAAATGTTTAAACATTTTGTCTCATGGCATTTCTGTTTTTTAAATGTATGTTTAGCTCTCACAGTCTTTGGTCTGTTTTTGTAACTTTGCCTGTATCTGAATATAATTTTCTTGTCAACCAGTTTATACTGTATGTGCTCATTTTCAATACTGTATGCAATTCTTACTCCTAAATGTAACAATTACCCTATCCTCATCCCTTTCCTTTCTCCCCCAGAATGTATCTGGAAATTAGCTTTCTGCTAAGTATGACTTTCCTGGTAAAACAAATAAATAAAGTTTGGGGTGGTGTGTAAAACTCAAATTTTACATACACCTTGGTGTTGGATGCTTAAATAAACCCCTCGAACTTTGCTCTCGGGGTTTATGTAGCATCAAGCTCCTCAGGTGTGTGTAAAGTTCTCATTAAACACACCACCCAATGCATTATTCTATATTTAATGCTTGCCAATTGCATGAGTTACTCAGAACATTTGAATATCCCCCACATCTCTGCTATTTCTTCAATAATTAGAGCAGCAGCTTGGAAATAGGATTTTTGTACCTCGGACTTCATCTACTTTTTCAGCCTGTCCAGAAGTTATGTTACAATCCTCTGTTTATAACTCAGAATTGGTTGTTGTGGAAGTATGATTATGATATCATAAGCAGGATATTATAAAATCATACAGTAGTAGCAATAATACCTAACAGGGTGGGCAGTATTGGGCTACACCACACTGCCCAGGAGTGTAATGAGGCCCAATGCCAAAGGCAGAGGGCCTTATGGCCCCTGCAAGGTCTGATATACAGTATTATATATTAAAATATGTAAAAATATGTCAAGAAGTGTAAAATGTAAATAACAAAGAAAGAAAAAGAACAAAAAAGAACATTTGTGTAAAATAGTTTCTCCACAGCTGCTTCTGGCTGTAGAGAATGCTGTTGCAGCATATCATTTATTTTTGCAGCATATTCCATAATGGAAAACAGTACTTGTGCTTGGCCCATTTTAAACTGTTTATTTTACTATCCAGATAGTGCCCTGCTCACTGCCATTAAAAAGCAGGCAATCCATTCAGTAATTACCATTTTTATGTTTGCTTGCACATGCGCAAGAAACATAATGTGGCAGCTTAGGAGAGATGCGAGTTGTAGAGATGCATCACTGTGGCAGCCAACACAGGCACTGCATTTGTGGGCTTGGCACTGTTCGCCCAATGCAGGCCCAGTGTCCTGATGATACTGGTTCTGCATAAGTGCCACCAAGTTGAAACAATTTGGCTGCTGCAATGAGTGGCCACCTCATCATTGCAGTGTCAGCCATCCCACTGCAATGAAGGTGCGACCCATCATTGTAGGGCAGTACCTTGCCTGCTGTAACATGTCCATAAACATGACAGAGGAGGGCAAGCTGACTGACTGGGGTGCCCGATCCCCCTGTTGGCATGCCTTGGCCCAGCTAATTTCCCAACGGGGAGCCCACTCCCCATTGGCATAATGCCCCCCCCATTTGTTTGGTGCCGAGGGGGGTACTCAGCATCATGCCCCCCAAACAGTCATTCTTTGCCAATGGGGGGCCCAATTCCCATTGGCTTAAGTCCCCCACCCCAAAAAGGCAGGTGGCACACTGGGAACCCACCATAGTGTGCAGAAAAAAAGTCTGCAAAAAAATAATCTTTCCGCAATGTCTTTTTTTTTTCTGTCCCTGAAAGAAAAAAGGAAACGGTCCCTGGTTAGGTCCACTCCCCCAACTCGCACCCACTCACTGCACACCCTACTTTTTCACACACACACACCCACCCCATACTTACCTGCAGAGCCTGGCGCGATGATCTTCTGTGGACCAGGAACACGTCTGCACTCTTCAAACTGACCACGAACTGAATAAATGCCGGTAAGCTGTATAATGGCATAAATAGGTTGTTTTCAACTTTGATGCATATCTTGGGCATTATGGGGAATTTTGGCACCAAATTTTCAGTGTGAAGTTATTCGGACGCCTCCTCCTGAATTCAGTCACTGTCATGGCATTACTCGATCCCGAAAGGTAATTTCACTGTCACTGCACAGAATCACCTTTTGGGACTGATTAAAGGAAACCACAGTGCCACTGTTCATGAGGTGGGCTCTCAAAAAGCCTATATTGCAACTTTGGTGAAAAAAATCAAAAAAATTACTGTTTTATGAGCATGCATTGTGCAGTTTCCACACACACTCGTAACTTTGAGAATTTATAATATTTTCACTCCAAACATTGGCATTTTTCCACACCTCCTTATGAACAGTACAGCTGTCATTTTTCACATCCTGGCCAAAATGTGTTTTCACACTTCCAGCACAGAATAGCATGGTCGCTGTGGAACATCAGTGTTCAAGAAACATTAAGAAAATCACAATGACACTGTTCATGAGCAGAGGTCCTAAAATGCCTATGTTGAAAATTTTGTGATGAAAGTTCATAAAATGACTGTGTTATGAGCGTGCATTGTGCAGTTTCATGCACAGTCACAACTTCAACATTTGTAATATTTCACTCCAGATTTTCAACATTGGTATTTTTCCACACCTCCTTATAAATAGTTCAGCTGTCATTTTTCACATCCTGGCTGAAAAGTGTCTTTGCACTTCAGGCACACAATAGCGCAATCGCTGTGGGAAGTCAGTGTTCGGGACATATTAAAAAAATCACAGAGACACTGTTCATGAGCAGAGGTGCTAAAATTGCCTATGTTGAAAATTTAGTGACAAAAGTCCATAAAATGACTGTTTTACCAGTGTACATTGCGCAATTTCCACGCATCCTCATAATTTCTTGCATTTGTAAAATTTTCACTCCAGATTTTCAACACTGGCATTTTTTCACACCTTCTTATGAACAGTACAGCTGTCATTTTTAATATCTTGCCCAAAATATGCATTTACACATCTGGTGCAGAATAGCACAGTTGCTGTGGGAAATCAATGTTCAGGACAGATTAAAAAAATCATAGTGACAGTGTTTATGAGCAGCAGTCACAAAATGCCTATGTTGAAAATTTGGTGAAATAATTCCACTAAATGATTGTGTTATGTGCATGTGTTGCACAGTTTCCACGTATGCTCAGAAGTGTGAGCATTTTTAATATTTTCACTACAGATTTTCAACATTGCCATCCCTTCACACCTCCCTATGGATGGTACAGCTGTCATTCTTTACATCCTGCCCAGTTTGTGTTTTCATACATCTGTCGCAGAATGGCACGGTCAGTGTGGGAACTCAAAGTTCGGGACACATTAACAAAATCACACTGCCACTCTTCATGAGAAGAGGTCCCAAATGCTTTCATGAGGTAGGGTCACAAAAAAGCCATATTGAAAATTTGTAGTGTAAGTACCAACAAATGCCAGGAGTGTTAGGGTTTCTAACCATAATGTCCCACCCTGTACAGACTGACAGGCATCAGGGGTGTGCCTTTGGATTGCAAACTGTAATTCTCATGCCATCCCACCCCCACCCCCCAGCCAGTGACAGGCATCGAGGTGTGCCTTGGAATCTTCGGCCCCAGAGTTCACCCCATTCTCCTATACTGCACCCAATTCAGCATATGTCCTTATGGAATGGGGTGACTGTAAAGTCAAACACCCCAAGGCACACCTCAACATGTTTTGGTGTCTGCAGGATAGGGTGAGGCAACATGGCATGAATGTCATGGGTGATGACACAAACGCATACCCCAATGCCTGTCTTCTCTGCAGGGTGAAGGTGGAGTTGGTGTAAAGTTCAATACTTCACTGCTGTTCCTATTCTGCATCTGTGTAACTCCTGCATTTCCAATGCTAATACCAGTAAGCAAACATTTGGCATTGACAAATTGTTGTTGTTATACTGCTGTTGTTAAGGGCTAAAGGGACTGCAGCATGTGCAAGCTCGAGCAGGATGGCAGCATAGTGCAAGTTGATAGTTAAATGTTCCCCCTCCCCCCACTGCTGCTGAAATGCAACAGATGGACCAGGGGGAAGCAGATGGAGGCAAGGCAGGCACTTCAGGCCACTGGTGTTCACCCACCAACCCAGATTACTCTCACACTTGTGGAGGAGCTTGTGGCTAGCACCCAGGTTCACCATCAGGTAGAGAGTGTGGAACATAGCATCGACATCATGGCCCCATCTTGACAGGTGCACTTTATTTACTTTTACTCCTTCCCCCGTGCTGCATATTTCCATACCATACCATATTCCACTCCCTCGTGCCAAATGTGGTTCAGCAGCAACCAATGCAGGGGCATGGTGTGTGTTAGTGTATGTCTCACACAGGCCTGCCTGTCTCTCTAGTGTCCTGTGCAGGTGTTATGAATCCATTTGCAATCACAAGCCACTGCTTTGCGGAGACAATATTCCATAAATATGTGACTGTGCTTGATATGCCTAGCCCAGACCCTCATTTGCATGTCGATTGCATGTGATTATTTTAGTGCTTGCTACCGATTTTACAATCACTATTCTCACAAATCAAATATAGGTCAGAAATCTCTAAATTGTCACAACTGCATTATACTGCTCACTAATCACATGAGTGACTCACAAAACATTTGAATATCCCCCCACATCTCCACATCTTTCTTCAGTAATTAGGGCAGTTGCTTGAAGATAGGATGTTTGTCCCTGAGGCTTCATCTGCTTTTTCAGCCTATCCAGAAGTTATATTACAATCCTCTGTCTATGACTCAGAATTGGTTGCCGTGAAGTATGATTATGATATCATAAGCAGTATATTATGAAATCAAGGTAGCAATAATAACCGACAGGGTGGGCAGTATTGGGCTATGCTAGACTACACAGGGGTGTAATGAGGCCTGATGCCACAGACAGTGGGCCTTATGGCCCCTGGAAGGTCTAGTATAGCCCATACTGTCCACTCTGAAGGGTACTATTGCCCTTAGAAAAAATCTTTTTTGTTACTTTTTATATAAAATGTGTAAAATATGTAAAAAAGTATAAAATGTAAATAAAAAAGAACATTTGTGAAAACAGTTTCTCCACCGCTGTTTCTGGCACTACAGAGTGCTGTTGCACGGTGTCATTTGTTTTTCCAGCACATTCCATATTGGAAAACAGTACTCATGTTTGCGCCATTTTAAACTGTTTATTTTACTGTCCAGATGGTGATCCTATCCACTGCCATTAAGAAGTAAGCAATATATTCAGTAGTTACCATTGTTGTTATACTGCTGTTGTTAAGGGCTAAGGGGACTGCAGCATGTGCAGACTCAAGCAGGATGACAGCATGGTGCAAGATGCTTGTTAAATGTTTCCCCTCCTCCCTCCACTGCTGAAACACAACAGGAACTGTAAATATTTTTATTTTTATTTTTTTTATCATTTGTGAGCAGGATGATTCAGTGAGACTGTGGAGGAACAGCAGAGTTGGCATGGTCCATAGTGTGTAGCACTGAGTGGTAAGCATGCTCTGTGCTAGTGACACAAGTAAATATTTAAAGAAAAATTGTTTCTGTTTAGCAAGAAGGAAGAACCAAGAGAAAATATCAGAATGACACCTCTTGTGGCACTGTATGTAGTGAGCGTGTCGGAGGGTCAGTCACTCGCTTAGTGAGAAAACAAGCTGGCTGCTATTTCAGTTTTCAAAAAGTTTGTTTCAGACAGTGACACAAGTTGATACAGAGGCAGGTGGGCATGGGGCTCATTTTTGTGCAGTTTCTGTGGCACATAAGTGCACCTCTAGATGGAGTGCTCAGCCAATCAAAGACCTGAATTTTGCTTACCCATTTTCTAAGTGCAGTCAGCTGCAGATGAAGTCCAGTGGCACATAAAACTTGAGTCCATACAAATTCCTTTACAAATAATACATATTGGGAAGACAATAATAGGAAACATACTAAATACAACTGAAATTGTATATAATTGCCAAAGTTTTCCCCGGAGGCATTACTAACTCTTTAATGAGTTTTTGTTTTCCCAGAGGCATCACTAACTCTTTAATGAGTTTTGTTTTTTTCTTTAATGATTTTTTTTCTCTCTTTTATGTCCTTTACAGAAGTTTTTAATGTAATGAATTGTGGTAGCACTCCTGTAGTTAGGGTTGAGTCATCAGTTCAATGTTACACCCAATTGTTTGCACCTATAATAACTTTGCTGTCGTAAGATGAATTAGAATAACATTTGAATTGAATGGTCAGGCTGTCAGAGCTTCAAGATGCGAAGAGTTTTGTGATAGCATCTTGTACAGCTTTTGAGATACAAAGGGTCAAATAATTTAAAAAAATGTATGTTTATTTCTCTATACTTAACATTGAATATTTTTGCTCTCTCCTACAGCCTAAACCATATGGCATTTCCTGTTGAAATTTTTAGGGCTGATGGTGACTGTACCAAGGGCATGCCTTGGGATGGTTTTGTGAAAAAATATTATACTGTTTTTGAATTGTAACAATGTTTGGGATAACACTCATGTCTGATTGATAAAAAAACTGATTGATAAAAAAAGATTTGTAAATTCTAATAGGTCATGATTCACTGTTCGTGTACAGAGAAATATCAATTGTGAAAGGTAAAAAAACCATCAAAATTGGTTATTTGCATGATTTTTTTGCCATAGGGGAAAAGCACTTGAGATGGCTGCCATTTTCTTTTTGCTATTTTAAACTTACAAACAGTAAAAGTACAATCAAATTATGTATTTTTTAAAAAAAAACAAACACCTAAACCTAACTAAACAGGACATGTTTAGCTGGAGTCTTGTGTTTGTTTGTATTTAAACTTGCCAGAAATACCTTTTCTAGGCACCCAAAAACCAGGGTGCCCAGCTTAGCAAGAGGCGTAGTGATATGCAGAATGTGGAATTCTGCCAGCAGAATTAACAGAATGACCATTCCACCAGTGGAATTTCCACTTAAATTTCACTGTTTCTTCTGAGAAATTCTGTCTGCTGTGATCCACAGAATATTATTCCACAGAACAGCATTTTTCAGCAGAACATCATTCCACGATGATTTTAATTGAAAATATTAAGATCTATGATATAAAAATCTGTGCAAATTTTGCGGAAAACTCATTATGCATTTTTCTGCTGTGGAATTCCACCATTCCATTTCCAGTGAAATTTGATGGAAATTCAGTGGAATTTTGAAAATTCCATGAAATTCCATTCTGCTGGAATCTGAAAATTCGACACAGCACTAGAGAGTAGCCACTTTGAATTGGCACACATCAGTTCCAAACAATGTCCACATCGAAGATGAAATCTTGAAACTTTATTCAAAGAATGTAAAAAAATGCAGCTAAGTGACAGCATAATGACCTCTCCCACCTGAACAGTCAACAGTTTTGTGCAGCAAGTGCTTTATCAAGACAGTCTTGACAAAGTACTTGCAGCATGAAACTGTTGACTGTTCAGGTGGGAGAGGTCATTAAGTAGTTTACTTAGCTGCTTTTTTTGCATTCTTTGAATAAAACTTCAAGATTTCATCATCAGTGTGGACATTGATTAGAGTTGGTTTGTGCCCCATTCCAAGTTGCTACATTTATGTTTCATTGAGTGAGCACCACCTACATTTCACAGTTACTTTTGTGGTGATACATTGAAACTCCAGAGGAGCCTTTGATCTCATTCTCTGTATGAGAACAGCATGACTTTCTTGACTTCTGCAGCTATAGCTGGAACTCATGCTGTGGGATGCTGTGAGGGGAGTGAGCAGCCATTTCCCTGGTGTCTAGTGGCCCCACCCTATTGTCATCCCTGTACAGGTATGCTGTTGTACTGCACCAGTGTCTAATGGCACCTCCCACCCTCCAATTGCCATCCTCACAAAGAATGAATCTTTCCCTGGTGTCCAGTGGCACCTTCCTTCCCTCCAATTGCTGTCCCCATAGTAAATTTATTCATTGTCCCTGTAGTTTACTGATCTTTCCCTGTAGTCTAGAGTCACCCCACCCTCCAATTGCCATCTCAGTAGTGTAATGATCTTTCCCTGGTGTCTAGACGCACCTTCCACCCTCCAATCACTGTCTCTCTAGTTTATTGAGCTTTCCTTGGTGTCTAGTGGCATGCCCACCCTCTGACCACCATCTCCTTGGTTTGATGATCTTTCTATGTTATCTAGTGCCACCTCCCACCCTGACAGCACCATCCCCATAGCTTATTAATCTTTCCCTGATGTCTAGTGGCATCCCCCACCATCTAATTACCATCCCCATAGTTTATTGATCTTTTTCTGGTGTCTTCCCACCTACCGATTGCTGTCTCCATAGTTTAATACTTTTTCCCTGGTGTCTAGTGGAACCCCCCCACTCTCCGATTGCCATCCCAGTTATTTTCATAATCTTTCTCTGGTGTCTAGTGTCATCCCTCCACCCTCTGATCAGTGCCCCAATCTGAAATAAAGAAAACATTCCCTCAATTTTTTGCAAACCTAAAAAGAAAATGGCCCTCACTGATCAGACCCTCCCACCCCCTACCCCCTCAGTACCCGCCTTCCCACAAACCCCGCTACACACCAACCCCACACACAGTCACTCACCTGAACAGGTCACAGTGTGAAGATTCACTCTCCAATCAAAGACACATCTTGCTGCTGGAACCACTGACTGTAATATAAGACGCTAAGATATCGGGTTTTAATCTTTGATGCATAACTCAACAATTTTCTCATATCTTGACACTGAGGACCCTATTGTAGAAGATCCCTGAGAGAGAATCAAGCTGCATAGCTCTAAGTGTTGCAGGAAAAACTCCAGGTGCACCAAGGACTCTGCACCCAATTTTTATAAAAAGTAGGGTCCTGGCACCAAACTGCCTGGGTTTACCACAAATATCTAGCTGCACTAAACAGTTGGTGCATCTGTGGACATTTTTGCCAGGGATCTGGCTTCCCAGCTGGGTGTAACACTAGAGGAACTGGGATGTGAAGGGGGAGAAACAGCATGCCAGGATGGTGCCAGGGGCATAAGGGGCATGGGAGGTGGCAGTGAGGGTGTCAGAGGACAGCTGTGCATCAGCCTTAGTGATGCTACACTTTGCAGGGTGTGTTTCCAGTGTGCAACAATATGTACAATAAACATAACTTCTCTGATGTCCTAGCAACTCTCCTGATTCCCAGTCTTCCCCAAGTATACCAATTTAACATCCCTGGTGGTCTAGTGCCTCCCCTTGATTCTGATACCCCCAAATTTAAATTATATGACTTCCCTGGTAGTCAAGGAGACACTGATTTCCCCCAATAACAATGTGATCACTGTCCCTGGTGGTCTAATGCCCCCCGACCATGTCAGGTAGTGTTCCACCACCCCATCCCCCATACTGAACTGGAGCTGGTAATCAGCACAGCCCTCCTCTCACCATCATTGCTGGCTGCTGACTGAGCTGTCAATGAGCACATACTGTTTAGAGTACATGCTCACTGAATGAGGAAGTGGGAAACTACAGATCAGTCAGCCTGACCTCAGTAGTGGGGAAGATTATGGAAACACTACTGAAGGAAAGGATAGTGGAACACTTCCTGGCCAATGGTCTACAGGATCCAAGGTAGCATGGTTTCACTCAGGGGAGGTCGTGCCAAACTAACCTCATTGAATTTTTTTCACTGGGTGACAAGGGAGGTGGATTAGGGGAGCAGTGTACATGGCCTAACTGGACTTCAGCAAGGCCTTTGACACTGTGCCACAAAGAAGTATGTTAAATAAGCTGAAGAATACGGAAGTGGGGTGGACAGTGGTGCAGTGGTTGGGAAACTGGCTGGACTGCAAGACACAGATGGTGGTGGTTAATGGCTGTCATTCCACAGAGGGAAGAGTGACCAGTTGGGTGCCACAGGAATCATTGCTGGATCCAGTCCTCTTCAACATCTTTATCAGTGACATCACAGAAGTCCTAGAAGGGAGAATGCATCTATTTGATGATGACACCAAGCTCTGTAACAGAATGGACATGCCAGAGGGTGTGGACAGAATTAGGTACGATCTACAGAAGCTTGAGAACTGGTTAGAAGGGTGGCAGTTGAGATTTAATGCAAAAAAAATGCAAGATAATGCACATGGGGCATAAAAACCCTGGAAAAATATATCAGCTTGGGGGGTGATGTCTTTGCAGAATATTTAAACTAGCAAATGGGGAGAAGGGTGCAGCATTTGATACATTGAATGGGAAGAACACCCCTTCCCCCCTTAGCTAGTGATCAAACAGGAGTTCAGAAAGTTTGTATTTCATTTTCATCACCAGGTAAGGAAAAAGATCCAGCTCCCCATATGATGCACAGGGGAAATGCCAGACCTTGCCCAACAACTAACACACTGAAATCTGACCAATAGAAAATCATGTAGACAAATGTTTGCTGCCTGGGAAACAAGATCCCAGACCTGCAGGCAATAATGACAGAGGCTAAACTGGACATAGCAGCCATTAGCGAGACATGGTTCACCAGTAACCACACTTGGGAGACTTCAGTACCCAGCTATGAACTGTTCGGAAGAGACTGAGGTGCAAAAAGGGGAGTGGGGGATGGAGTGGCCCTTTATGTCAATGAAAGTATCAAAGCTACGGAAATTCAGAATACACATATGGAGCCAGAAGAACTGTGGGTCACTCTAGAAATAGGAAATGGGAGAGCCATACAAACTGGGGTTGTCTACAGACCTCCAGTCCAGGGGGAGGACATAGACACATTACTGTTAGGAGATATACAAAACATGACAGCTAAAGGGGAGGTTCTGATAATGGAAGACTTCAACATGCCAGATACAGATTGATCAATACCATCAGGAACATCTGCCAGAACTAGTGACATGGTGGATTCCCTGTAGGGGGAGGGCCTCAAACAACTGGTAGAACAACCCACAAGAGACAGCGCTATCCTAGATCTAGTACTGACTAACGGGGGAAGGATCACAGATCTCCAGGTAGAAGGTCACCTGGTGGCTGGTGACCATCACAAGGTGTGGTTCAATTTGTCCACGAGAATTAAATCATCCCATTTCAAGGCAAAAATATGGGACTTCAGAGGAGCTGACTTTGATAAGATGACCAACAGAGTTAAGCTAACCCTGACAAGAAGAAATACAGGTGAGGGGGTACAGGCAAAGTGGACAAGCATTAAGGGTGCAATACTTGAAGCAACATCCCATTGTGTTAGAGAGAAAAGCAAGAGCAAAAGAAGAAGGAAACCAGTTTGGTTCTGAAAAACAGTAGCAGAACAGGTCAGAGCCAAAAGACTGGCCCTCAGAAACTATAAGGGAATGCAGCGGGATGAAGATAGGGAGGCATACCAAACTTCCCCAAGGTAAGCAGGGGAGGCAGTAAAGCAGGCAAAGGCCCAAACCAAGGAAACACTAGCACGAACAGTAAAAGAAGGTGAAAAGACTTTCTATAGATACATTAGTGAAAAGAGAAAGTCCAGAGGGGGTATTGCTAAGATCAAAGGGGATAAGGGGGAGTGTGAGGAGGAGGACCAAGGTAAAGCATCTATCCTAAATAGATACTTCTGCTTAGTGTTTGCGGAGGAGAAGGTAGGGCAGGGCCAACAGCCCTGCACCATGGACACAGGGGGGAGGGAGGTGTGCACTAGTCTCTTCACTAAAGAAATGGTCCTACAAAAGCTCACTAAGCTCAGGGTGGAAAAGGCAATAGGACCTGATGGCATAAATCCCAGGGTCCTAAAGGAGCTAAGGGTGGAACTAGCAGAGCCATTATCAGAACTGTTTAGTGAGTTTCTGAGCACAGGAGAGGTCCCAGACGACTGGAGAAGGGCTCATGTGATGCAGCTCCACAAGAGTGGTAGCAGGAAGAGGCAGTGAACTACAGACCACCCAGTCTTACCTCAGTAGCAGGCAAGATTATGGAGGCACCCCTTAAGAAAAGGATGGTGCAACACCTGGAATCCATAGGAGCCCAGGATCCAAGACTGCATGGGTTTACTACAGGAAGGCCCTGTCAAACTAATCTCATAGATTTCTTTGACTAGGTGACCAGAGTGGTGGACCAATGGGGAGCAGTTGATGTCACCTACCTTGACTTCAGCAAAGCTTTCAATACTATTCCACATAGAAGATTGATTAATAAGCTGGGTAGGCTCAGGTGGGTCAGAGGTTGGTCAACTGGGTGGCAAACTGGTTGACGGGCCAAAAACAGAGAGTGGTGGTAAGCAGTATACAGTCAGAAGAGATGCAAGTCACAAGTGGGGTACCTCAGGGATCAGTCCTATGGCCGGTCCTCTTTAATATCTTCATCAGTGACATTGCAAGTGGACTGGAGAGTAAGGCTTGTCTGTTTGCAGATGACACCAAGATCTGTAACAGAGTAGATGATCCAGATGGGGTGGTCAGAATGAAAAGAGATCTGGATAAACTGACAAAATGGTTGGAAGAGTGGCAAATGGGGTTTACCGCAAAGAAGTGCAAGATCATGCATATAGAGAAGAGAAACCCTAAAGCCATCTATAGGTTGAGAGGGTAGTTGCTGGCAATCACAAGGGAAGAAAGAGACTTGGGCATCATCATCACAGATGACCTGAAATCATTCAAGCAGACCACTAAAAAAGTAACAAGGCTAAAAGGATGTTGAGGTGTAGTAGCAGAGGTATCACAAGTCTTAAGAGGAAAGTAATAATCCCTCTTAACAAGACACTGGTTGGGCCCCATCTGGAGTACTGAGTTCAGTACTGGAGGCCAATAACAAAATAGAGGCAGTCCAGAGAAGGGCAAACAAAATGGTGCAGGGACTGCATCAGAAAACATATCAGGACAGATTAATGGAGCTCAATATATATACCATAGAGCAGTGGAGGGAGAAAGGTGATATGATCAAAACATTGAAACATCTTAAAGGCATTAACAAGATGAAAGAGTCTAACATGTTTCAATATTAGAAAAATAGCAGGACAAGAGGACACAACATGAGACTAGTGGGAGGCCAATTAAGGGGGAATGTGAGGAAGTTCTTTTTTACAGAAAGGGTGGTGGATGCATGGAATGGCCTACCTCAGGAAGTGGTGGATATCAATACAGTGCAGGGCTTCAAACAGGCATGGGATAGGCATAAGGAAGCAATAATGATGAGTATGAATAGATAGGCCAATGACAGAGTACAGGCCTATGGCACATTTATACGGTAGAAAAAATGGGTAGACTGGATGGGCCTTGTGGTCCTTATCTGCTGTCAACTTCTATGTTTCTATGATATAGAATGCTCCAAGCAGGAAAGGGACCTGGGGTTATTATCTCTGATTACCTCAAGGCAGGCAGTCAGTATGACAAAGCAGCAGGTAAAGCAAACAGCATGCTGGTATGCATAGGCAGGGGTATCACCAGCAGGAAAAAGGAGGTCATAATTCCACTATAGAAGAAAAAAGTGAGGCCACATCTCAAGCAAGAACTGCTGTCCAGTTCTCCAGTCCTTCTCTACTTAAAGACATAGACAGAGTGGAGACAGTTCAGTTGCAGGTGACCAAGATGGTGCAAGGATTACATCACAAAACCTTTGAGGATAGACTGAGGGACTTGAATATGTACTTACTGGAGAAGGGGGGGACATGATTGAGACATATATGACCTTCACAGGGAGGAACAAGATGCAGGAAAACAATTTGTTATCGAAAATGGGGTTCCTGGACTAGGGAACTATTTCTTCATAGAGTGGCTAGTGGAGAAATGGAATGCCCTGCTGGTTGAGGCAAAGGGGGGATGAAACAATTACAGGATTTAGAAATGCATGTGATAGGCATCTGGGGATACTGGTAGTTGGGGAAAGAGGACAACCCAGCCCTAGAGAAGCTTGAAGAACCAAAGTATGTGCACAAATGGCAGACTAGGTGGGCCATAATCCCTTATCTGCCATCAACATCTATGTAACTATGTATCTATGACAGCAGCTGTCAGTCAATGATCATGTACTGTATACAGTATGAACTCATTGAGAGCTCAGTCGCTGTCCAGCTGTGGTGGTGAGAGGAGGACTATGCTGGTCACAGGCTGATTCAAGATGGGGGAGCAGGGTGGTGGTAAACTACCTGACAGGGTTGGAGCACAGGGGCCACTACACCACCAGGGACAGTTATCACATTGTTATTGGATGAGATTAGGAATCAGCAGTTTGCTAGACTACTAAGGAAGTTGTATCATTTTATTTGCGTGAGATTGGGAAACGGGGTGCTGTTAAACCACCAGGGAGGTTAAATCAGTATACTTGGGGGAGATTGGGGATTGGAGGACCATGGACCATCATGGAAGTCAGGTTTATTGTGACACAGAATGACACTGTGGTGGCATGGAATGATGTTTCAGCAGGGTTTTGAAGGTCTCAGAACAGACTTCATGAGGTTGGGTAATAACAAGGCTATGCTCACAATTTGGTTGCTGCTTTGGCTGAAATGCAAGTGCAGAGCCCAAAGGACCATGCGCTTCTATGGCAGCATACATGTATGCATCTACAGAGGGATGGGGGCACAGTGCCCTCCAGGCCCTGCCCTTCCACAGGGAAATGAGGATATGATTGTAGTATCTTAAAAAGTAAGGAACTTCTTTGCAAAACACTGTGTTTATGCACCAGTTAGGGTAATGTAACACCACAGAAATATAGAAATGTGGCATTACAGTTTCTAACCCTAATGCCCCCCTCACCCCCAAGAAGTAAAAGGGAAAAACATTAGGGTTTGAGGTCTCCAGAGTCTCGGTGAATTAGTGGTGGGGTCTTCCTTTGGAGTTATCAACCAAATGCTCCTTCTCCGCTTTGTGGGCCCTGCCTGAAGAAAGGAGATCATGTGTGATGCTGTTTTCTCATAGAATGAGGTGGGCATCAGGGTTGACAACCCCCAAGGAAGACCTCACCACTGATTCACCGAGACTCTGGAGACCCCAAACCCTAATGTTTTTCCCTTTTTCTTCTTGGGGGGTATGGGGGGCTTAGGGTTGTAAACCCTAACACCACATTTCCATACTTTTGTGGTGTTAAGTTACCCTAACTGGTACATTAATGCAGTTTATTACAAAGAATATTGTATATATTTAATGTTATGAAATTCCACTTAATCTCTCAATTATTTTGGACTTTATAAAACTAAATTCATGTGCTGGATTAACATGTATAATTGAGCAACCCCTATGTTATTTACTTAAACAAAAAAATTAACAAAAAAAAGTTAAAAAAAAAAGAATCAGTCCCAGGAATTTCTTACGTGGCACACAACTAGTCATTGCTTTCCAGTCTGACATTTGTTGGAATTCCACCACAAACTCTTTTTAAAGACCACCTTTTCTGTTCTTTTATAAATTTTGTAAAAAAAATGTGAAAAGAGCCTTACCTGACCCAAAGTCCATCGGTGCATAAATTGTAATTTTATGGTGGTAGTAATAAGGAGGGAAGAGGTCATATTTTTTCCCTGTGGAGCTGAGTGCCCAATCACTTCCATTTCTTGATCTGGAGGCACCCCCACACCTGCACATTTTGTGATGTAATACTATGGAGAGCATTGGGGAGTGCTCCATAGACTTGTATAGGAGTTACTTTTGAAATTGTATTTTTAACATTTTAGAGTGCCAATTCCAACAAATGAAGGCCACTGCTCAACTAACAATACCCTTGTTAGTTGACCAGTGACCTTCATTTGTTGAAATTGGCTCTCTAAAATATTAAGAATTGTATGTAAAAATGGACCCCATACAAGGCTATGAAGCATGCTCCCAACACTCTCCAGAGTATTACATCACAAAACATGAGTGCAGGGGCATAACTCTGAACTGAGAAGTAAAAGGGACCATGCTATTGGCTCCACAGAGCCAAAATATGATTCCTCCCCTTCCTAATTACAGTTACCAAAAAATTTCAATTTATACAGCAGCAGACTTTGGAGCAGGCAAGGTTCCTTTATATTTTTCACATTATGCACCAGAAAATAAGTTCTTTAAGTTGACAATTTATAATGCACATTAATAGTTCCCATACCTTCTTCTTACTCATTTTGTGTATCAGAATTCTATTGTGATAATTGTCAACCTTTTCACAAAAATATAATAATACATTAAACCTGACATGCCCCCCTCTTCAGCCTTTTCAAACATGATGAACAGTGTAGTCCATGTGCACTGTGGGAATGACCTCCATTTGCCATACTAGTCACTAAGGTTTATGCTATGAGCCTAGGATGTTATCATGGGCTGGCAGAATGAGGAAGATCAATCATCCTAATAGACAGTCCCTACTTCCAGGTAAGTCAAACACAGTGTCCCTATGATTTGGGTTGAGGGAGCACATTGAAGATAATGGGGAGGAATATTGACAGATTATATCCCTCTGTGCCTTTAATCACTCTTTCAGTGTGGGGAGTCGGACCATTTTTCACCAGAAACTGTGCTTGGCAAACATAGAGGATAGATCAGGACCTGCCATGTGGGATGGGGAAACATGGAATTCTAAAGGGCAAAGGTGAGATCTTTTAGAAGGGGACAGACAGTGAGAGAGGCAGAGAAGGTTGGGTTACAGCTGATGTGATAAGACTTGTGGGCAGCTGAAGAAGTTCCCAGAAACTCCTGGAAATACTGAAGAATAAATAAAGTTGAAACAATAAAAAACAATAAAACATAATTACATTTGTTTGACAGTGCCATCCTCTACATATCCGTGCGGGCTATCACCTGTTGTCCTTTGCTTTGTCAAATGTGTTATCAGTACATCCTTACAAATGAGCTGGTGGTTCTTTACATGAAGAGGTTAAGCTACACAGTATATAACTGCTTTTTTTTCTATTGCTCATTATAGAAAAATGTGAAAATGTGTTATTTTTTCAATCTCCCAGTGCCTGACCTGTCTCTATGGATTTCCTTAAATTCTGCCAGTGGGTATATTGGTTCCTGTTTGAGTTTCTTCAGAATTCTTGGGTGTATTGTCTGGCTTTGTGCCTTGTTTACCTGAACAGTGCCTTTTCCTAGTAAGTAAATACTGACCTCAGTCTACAGTGTATTTTCAGTAACTTGTTAATCTGATGACAAACAGACTGCTCCCTTAGACTAGAGTTAGCACAATGACTACTGAAGAAAGAAGCATATGGGCTTCTTACTGTACTTTGACATGGTGATGCTCCAAATAAAACTGCTGTATCTCAGAACTGCTGTGAATTGTGACACATGCTTACAATAAGAAAGATAAAATTACATTTAAAGAATCAGTGGTAAAGATTCAGTATGTTCTTTATCTAGGGAAAATTTCACAAGACAATAGCAGTTGTCTTTGACCTTCATGTAACAGTGTGTGTCTGAATTTAAATATATAATTCCTCATTGCTTTGTTATTGAATATCTAGGGTCACATTCACAGTTACAAATGGGAGCACTTAGTGGTCACTGTGACCATTAAGTGCTACCAGCATACCCTCACAAGGTGGCACCAAAATCTTTGTCATGCTATTAATCTCTTTGTGACAAGGGTACAACCCTTTCCTCAGTCACAAATGGTGTTGTTGCCATGCAGGAAAATGGACATGGGCTGCCATGCAAATAGACAACAGAGCAAGGCATGTGGAAATACTTTTTTTTCAGTAAGTACTTGTATTCACCTTTCCCATGTAGTCAGCTATTCATTGTACTTGGTGTTAGGCCATCTTTCCAACAAATTAAAATAAGGTTTAATAACAATCCCTCTCCAGGAGGCCAAGACTAATTTCTTGGCTGTACCTTCTCCAACAAGAGTCATTTCCTGCCCTCAACCGTCTACTTGCCCCCGGTTGATTTAAAAATAAAATTACCATGCTTTTATCATTGAGCTCGGAGCCAACAGAAATAGGGTTTTTGGTTTTTTGTTTTTTTACCATGACACAGTAGAATGCTCCAAATCCTCCCAACCCCTTCTGCAGGCAGGGCCAGCACCAATAGAACAGGTCATCAACAGTCACTTAGAAAAATTAGAAACACAAAAATTGACGGCAGATATCTGCTAGATCTAGCCAGTCTGCTCTTTTTTCCTACCTAATGCAAAAGCCACAGCCCCTACTTGATCTCCAGCTTTACCTTCTTGTTCCTAACGCTAGGGTTTCCCAATGCCTGTCCCATGCATTTTTGAATTCCCCCACTATTTTTAAGTAAGTAAAGTATGAGACACCACATGCTTCACCTATATTCATAAAGCAGCACCCTCTGAACCCGCCAAACTCCTTCTGCAGGCAGGGCCAGCACAAAAAGAGCAATTGTAATCATTAAGAAATATTTATTGTGTCCAGTCTCCACAAACAGGCAATCAGCAGTTACTTAGATGTGCAACTTCAACTCTATATTTCAGCATTTCACTTCATATGTAATGAAACAGGGTATTTCAAAGGCATCTTCAATAGTTAAGAACTGTGAGTCAAAGATCTGAAAAATCAGAAGGCCATCGTCATCTGGGTGTCTGCACATTATTTTTGCTCTTTAAAACTTATCCTGGAAAGTACCTGAAATAAGATGCCTTTGAAATTCTCGGTTTGATTTATATGATGACAAATATAGAATACACAGTGGAATTTGCATTTCTATGTGACTGTTGATGGCCTGTTTGTGGAGACTGGACTCATAATAAAGATTTCTTAATGACTACAGTTGTTCTTTTTATCCTTGTAAAAGAAGTTTGGAGGGTTTCAGAAGGTTGTGCTATATGATTATGGGTATAGTAAGGGGTGTCTCATATTGTTTCACAAGGGTCTCTCATATTGGTTGGGTGAAAGGACCATGAGGCATAGCTGAGCAGTTCTATCTACCCAAACAGTATGAGAGACCCTTGTAAAACAGAGAGAGACACCCATAATCATGCTACCTGGCAATGAATCACTAAAATATGATTATGAAGTGCATTTTATTTTTGGCAAGTTTTGCTGTATTGCCCCCGATTGCAAGTGGTTTGGCCAATGAACATTGGCCATTGTGGATGTGCACAGTCCTGTGGGTTGAATGGTATGGCTATCATAGTAGTATTACAATTACCAATATTTTCCTGGTGCCCTATTTCCATTTAAAACAGAGTGATTATTTATTTGGTGCTGCTGTTTCCTGAGGAATCTAGCAGAAAGACAGTGATAGTAAATATATTTCCACTTCAGCACATATGAACACACAATCAGAGATGAGCACATCAGACATGAAGTGTAAGCAGCTGGCTATATCCTATATGCAGAATAAAAGGAACAGTCATTTTCCCCACTGATTGGCTAATGGTGATCCATTGCCATATAAATATATTGTGTCGCACTTAGCTTCCCATATGGGACTAGTGAACACGGGTAGTTTCTCCTGGAGAAAGGACTGCCTTTTGATAATTTTTTTTTTATTTTTTTGTTAGTCTCTACAATTTTTTCCCTTGAAATCCCTCAGGCAGGGAAAAATTCCTAGTAATGAGAGCTAAGAAGCATCTATCCTTTTATTCATGATATTTGGGAGAGAATATTTGAGAATGTGATACCCTAACATATGACCATTCAGAAAAGCACTGTGTTGCAACATCTTGTGACCCACTCCAGCTTTTTGAACTAACAAAAGCAAATGACATAGGGGGCTGCAGTGCTATGTTTAGGCATACTAGGATGGAAGGGGATGGTCTTCAGGGTGAGGGACACTTGAAGAGCATATACAGAAGAGGACTGGGGCTTGGGGGTACCACTGCACACCAATAAATATACCTTGGAATGAGAAGTGGGTAGGGGTCCATTGGATATCCAGGGAGGTGTGGAACTGTGTAATGGAGCACTGAAAATGTTAGTTCACTGGACATGAAAAGGTTTGTAATGGGGGGGCTAGGACCAGGGGATATTTCCAAGAGGGACATTTGTCCACAAGTGGTTGACAGCATGGTATTTTGTCATGTGTCTTGTGTGAAGTAATGCTGTTGGCAAGCATCATGTGCATTCTTTGACATGTGGGTCAGTCATCTGAACAGTGCCACTGTCATGTGAGACTCCACTCTCACAATGACAAATGCCTTGGTTTGTGTTTGGCACAAATGGGCAGTGGTGAAACAAAGCAAACCCCTGTTTTTAAAGGATCTGTGAATTGGGCCCCAAATTTCTTCTTGTTAAACAGAGTCAGAGATTGAGTAGGGTCTAAAGGTGACAATATAGACAGGGGACAAAAACAGGCAGACTGGGTGGTTCAAGCAATCCTTTTCTGATGTCAAATGCTATGTTTTGATGTTTCTCATCCATGTAGCCCACCACCTCCCTGATGTCTAAGGGTAGACTGATGGTAACTATCTGTGGGAAGGGGTGGCCACAGCAGACACTGTGCCTGATGGCTTAGGTTTACCAGGTCATCACGTCCACCGGTGGTACCAGTCTCTTTGGGTGCTAGGCTAAAAGGGAACCCATGTTAGTCACAACAAACATGTGATGACATAGCTTGCAGCAACACACTTTATAGAACTAATGGTGGGGATCCCATTTAATAAAGTAATTAATGCAACTCCATGGAGCCAGACACAGTTCATACAGTTCAATGAGGTAGCATTTCACATTCGACCAGGATGGTCACACAGTCCACAAGCACAGTCCAAACTCTTGGTGCAGGATTTACCATCCAGGGCGTGGTACTGACATCCCCATAATTTAGGCAGCTCTGTATTCCCAATCCATCCTTAATCCCCTTGCCCCTGTAACATCTCCCAACAGAGCAGGAGGGCCCTCTCACCTTGGGGCCACTAGCTACATTGTGACTCCCATCTTGACTTCTTAAACCCTTCCTTGAATGATGGTCCCCACAAATTATGAGTGACCCATCCCCAAGCCATATCCTACAGCTGTTCATCTCTTCCAGATCTCTTTCATTTTTTCAGGGCCATGAAACTGGATGTTCTGGAAGCTCCAGAGACACACCACTCCCAGCCACCACTTTCTTTAGCTCTACCTCAAGCCTCACACTTTGGCTGCAGTTCCACTGGTTTATGTTGTTCTAGTCACACTGGGGTAGCATGAATGGAGACCCACATGTGACTCAAACTTCCAACCACTACCATGCCCTTCCCCAGGTTCTCTATTTTCACACCACAGGGCCTAGAAGTATTCTGGCTGCCTGGAACAGACAATCACCCCCACTCTAGTCTCTGTCTCTGTCTCCCTCTCTCTCTCTCTCTCTCTCTCTCTCTCTGTCTGTCTGTCTCTCTCTCACTCCCCCTGACTCCCCCTCCTGGCCTCTCACCTGAGCTTAAACCCAGCCAGCCCATGATGAGTTCCCACCAGCAACAAGCCCCCCACAGTGCAACCTGGAGTTAATCTTTTCCTGATCAAGGCCGTTTTAACTCAGATTTTTCCTCTTGCTGTATTAAATGTTCATTGCTTTAAGCTCTATTCCATGAGGAGGGGTTACATCCATTTTCTTTAATAGTCTGAAATATTTTCTATACCTACCTTTCTGTTTGATATAGTGCAGCAAAATGGTGATTGGTTTGAACTGTACTGAATGTCTATGCATCTTCATTTCAGTAGTAGACTTGTTTAAAAAATATTTATCTAAAAATGATGCAAGGATAAAATGTTAAAAAAGATATTACATTTCATTTCTTTGTGTGCTATATCCTTATTTTATTACAACATTCTACATGGGCTGCTAAACCTCAAATTCCTCCCAGTTTTCCAGTGCAGTAAAATCAGAATGGAGGGA
Organism: Neoceratodus forsteri; assembly: GCA_016271365.2. Lineage (NCBI taxonomy): Eukaryota > Metazoa > Chordata > Ceratodontiformes > Ceratodontidae > Neoceratodus > Neoceratodus forsteri. Next base: position 739,577,337 of record CM028133.1, on the reverse strand, counting down.
AATACTCAAATTAGGAATAATCTTTAGCATAATAAACTGACATTCTGTTAGTTATTAAAATGATTCCTAAGGTGGTGGAAAATGTAAAAGTAAAGAGGATAGCATTCAGAAGATGCAAGAAGATGCAAAGGGAGGAGGACAGAGAAGCGTAGCATGGAAGCAAAGGGAAGCAGGGACAGCAGTAAGCAGCACAAAGGTGCAAACAGAAGAGAGATAGCCAAGGTAGTAACAAAACAGGACAAAACATTTTCTAGGTATGTAAGCAAAACAAAGGGAGACCAGGGGTGGGACTGTAAGTTTAAAAAGGGAAGGGGGACTGTGGAGATGGAGAACAGAAAAAGCCGATAGCTAAGTAAATACTTTTGTTCAGTGTTCACAGGGGAAAGAGGTGGGATGGTAAGGGCCAAAAAAATGTAACAGAGGCATTGGAGCAAGGGAGGTGGACAATAGTCTTTCTTCAGAGGAGAGAGTCCTGACTGGACTTCCAAATATGACAGTGGGGAAAAGCAATGGGTCCAGATGGTGTTCACCCAAAGGTACTGAGGGAGCTCAGGGAGGTACTGGCTACACCTCTGAAGGTCCTATTTAACAGCTCATTGGAATCAGAAGTGATTCTGGAGGACTGAAGGAGGGCAGATATAGTCTCACTTCACAAAGGTGGTAGCAGGGAAGAGGATGGCAATAATAGGTTAGTCAGCTTGACTTTAGTAGTGGGAAAATTAATGGAATCACTGCTGAAAGAAAGGATTGTGGAATATCTTGAGTCCAAGAGTTTACAAGATACAAGGTAGTGTGGATTCATGGAGGGTGGAGGGTCATGTCAAATGAAACTGATATATTTCTTTGAGGGGGTGACCAAGGAACCAGATCAGGGAGGAACAGTAGACATAGCCTACCTAGATAGTAGTAAGGCATTTAACATTTTTCTACATAGAAGACTACTAAGCAAGCTGGGTAGCTTAGAATGGGTCCAAAGGTGGTAAACTGAATAAGAAATTGGTTAGGGGATAGGCCACTGAGGATGGTGGTAAACAGAGTTCACTCCAAGGAAAGGATGGTGACAAGTGAGGTGCCTCAGGGATCAGTACTGGTACCAGTCCTCTTTCATGTCTTTATAAGTGTCATTGCAGAGGAGCTGGAAGGGAGGGTCAGCCTCTTTGCAGATAACACTAAACTCTGCAATAAGGTGGGCACTCAAGGGGGTGTGAGAATGATAAGCAATGACCTGAGAAAAACTTGTTGGGTGGTCAAGGGTATGGCAACTAGGTTTCAATGTGAAAAAGTACAAAATAATGCACTTGGGACTCAGAAACCCAGGGGTCAAGTACAAAGTGGAGGAGAGGTACTGATGACCACCAAGCAAGAAAGAAACCTGGGGTGATCATATCTGATGTTCTAAAAGTAGCCAGGCAGTGTGACAAGGCAGTTGGGAGGACTAATGGGATGCTGGGTGGTGTTGTGTCCATATAGATCATTGGTAAGACCCACCTAGAGTACTGTGTCCAGTTCTGGAAACCACATCTCTGGATTGACATAGACAGAGTGGAGACAGTCCAGAGGAGGGCAACTAAATGGGTACAGGGTCTTCATCAAAAGTCCTACAAGAAGAGATTAAAGGACCTAAATATGTACACCCTTGGGGGTATGATAGAGACCTTTAACTTCCTGACATGGGTAAACAAAGTACAGGAGGGAAGTATTTAAAAAAATAGGTGCTGAAGAACAAGACGGTATGCTGTAAAGCCACAGGGGGTAGATTCAGAAGAGTAGTGAGGATGTACTTCTTCACAAAAAGAGTGGTGGATTCCTGCAATAGACTTCCAGGGGAGGTGACTCGGGTGAAACAGTGGTGGGGTTCAAGACTGCATGGGCTGATATAAGGGAATCTGAGGGGAAAGGAAGTGGAAGGGAAAATGGGCCAGAGATCAAGCAGGATCTGCGATGACATTGTAGGTAGGGAAAAATGGGCAGACTGGGTGGGCCAAGCAATCCTTACCTGCCGGCAATTTCTGTGTTTCTGTGAAAGGCAGTTTAGTATGCTAACATGTCACTAAAATAATAGATGGAGTATTTGTGTTTTTGGACTAAGCTGATGCTGGTGCCATGTAATGCAGTTGATGGATTTTATTTATTAAAAGACCTGGCTAGCCCATGAGCATAGAGTATGCCTGCCCATTTTCATGGACAGCCAGGGAGGAAAATTCAAAAGAAATAAAAACAATAAACAACAATGTATAAAAGCAGAACAACTTTAACAGACCCAATAATTAAACAGAGCATCACATCTTTCACATGCAAGCAAATGAGTTCTCAAACACATGTTAAATCCATGACAGGATGAATGATTAAGCAAATCTATTCCAGTACTGTCTGACAACAGTGATTATAATAAAGACCCAGGAATGGCCATTAATTTGCCATCACAGTTTATACATAGCAAAAAATGCAGAAATTTATTATTTATATTGCATATAGTGACTTGTCATGTCTTGGAGGTGAAGGTATTTGTATGTGTGTGTTGGGGGGTGGGGGCAGCATTCCTTGCATTTGCCACTACCCAGTGCTTAACCTAATGACTCTAAGCGTGAACAAACATTCAGTATGTGACAAAATCAGAGTGGGTTGTGTCTTATTAACATTTAATAACTATGTCAGAACAAGTCATCTCAACCTTTTTCAAAGCAAAAATAATGATCACTTCTTTATGAGCAATAGGCTTTTATCTCTGACATAGAAGTCAAATGTAAATTAACATTTACAAGCCAATGCTACACCTCTTTGTAGTCCCTCCCTATTGTAAACATTTATGATTGCTGTTATTCTCAGTATAAAAAGGTGGGGAGTTTTAACTTTGACCATCACTGCACTGATCAGAGTTCTTCAAACTCCCATGGTTGTTCACCATGGGGCTAAAAATTATAGGCATATGGATGCTGTATGTATCCATTTTCTTCACAGATGGTGCTGGAATTAAAAAAGGTAAGCACTAACAGTTGTTCTGGTAAAAAGAAAAATATATGAAAATCCAAATTTCAAAGAATGAGAGAAGGAAAATGCTAATACTTGAGAAAGTTAGAAACTTATGAGATAATATACTGATTTTTACCTTTTCTTGCTGTATGTAATAAAAAGTTAACACATTTTAATCTGAACCCATATTTTGTTTTTGATAACCAAGTTCTGTCAAACCACTGTGCTACTTATTTAGCAATCATTCAGCATAATTGGTAATTGCACAGAAATGTGCAGGAAATATTTTTAAACAGATTATTTAATAACTGACAGACTATTATTGATACTCCAGCTTGAGTTTTTTGAGTCAAATAAAAAAAAAAAAAGCTCTGTGCAGTTTTATAGTTTGGACCACCAATATGTAAACACAAAAGTGGCAAAAAAATTTTTTGTCTGCAGAAATAAAATGCCTTGTAATGTAATGTCTTGTAGGCTGCAGGGATGGCACCGGAATTTCTAGTATTCAGAACTGATGGTGGCATCACTTTAATCTCCAGGATGAGACTTTCCTACAATCACTATAATAGTGAACATCTGCAAATATAGCTTTAGAAAATTAGCTGAAGTGAGAATGGCAAACACGCCTAGGCTTTCCACTAGAGTGGGTCTGAAAATGATACATATACAATGTTTCAGTGATTACCATTACTGTACTTTTCAGGTTAATTTGTATCTCAGTTTGTTGAATCTGATATTAGTTTTTGCATAGCACCCTAAACAGATACTTTTGCTAAACTCATTTGATACATTTAAGGATGCATTATAATACAGCTCTTGAGAATTACCATATTTATCAAATTTAACACTACAGGCTTTTGCCATAATCAGTATAAGGAATATCTGCTTTTACTGGTACCTACAGTACTAATTATTAATATTAGGCTTACATGTAATTACCAGCATGTTTCTTTCCTTACTTAAGAATTTGACCACAAAATGCTCTGAATGAAGACATTTAGTCTGAAACATTTGACATTTTAACAGCAAAAGAAGTTACTGTATGTTAGGCTACTGAATACATGGTTTCCCCATGTTATAAGTAAAGTTGTATCTGTTATGAGCAACTGAGTAATAATTCCATTATCAATATGGTATCTGTCTGTATTTTTTGATGTTTCATTGTATCTTTTCTGGTTACAGCAAGGATTCACAATCACAGTAGCTCTCTCTGCAGTACTTGGGGAAATAACCATTATAAAACATTTGATGGAGACATCTTCCAGTTCCCTGGAACCTGTTACTATAACTTTGCTTCTGACTGTGCAGAAACCTATGAAGAATTTTTAGTCCATTTCCAGCGTAAAGTTGTTGATGGACATCCCAAAATTGATCATGTGACAGTAAAGATCAAGGATATTGCCATCTACATCTCCCCCTTTGTTATAAGCGTTGATGGAGAAATGTAAGTGCAACTTAATTCGATTTTACAAACAGAATCACAAAACATAGTTTTTTTTTTCTCTTTTGTTGTCAGCTTAAAAATATTGCAAGCAGTGCTAACACAAATGATTTAAAACCCAACTCACAGGGTTAGTAATAACACAGGTGCAAATGTGTCAGAATTGTAACTCCTTAGAATAATTGTTTACAAATATAATAAATCTTCTAGGGTGATATACTGTCAAATGTGACCCCTGCATTACTGTAGTTCATTTTAGGTAGTGGGAAGCATTGCGAGTGATGTTACCTATGAACCTTACAGCATGGGTTATAGTACAGTTAGGTGACAAAGAGGAATTTCTCTCTAATTATAATAGATATAATAAGGCAATATTACTACAGCATAACCCCCTTTACCGTAGTAACGTGAAACCTTAGATCTGATCTTAGTTATAACCCATGCTGTAATAGCTTAAAGCAATGTAAAGCAATAGGAAGAATGGTGCTATTGATGCTGACTGGGTGGGATACAGCTAATATAAATTATTGTCTTTTGTTATTACCCTCTGTATCGCACTTACCAGTGCTCACAGTCTACCTAGCATACTTGTTTAGTTTGATAATGCTTAACCCTTCTTAGTTATAATTCAGCACCTTGCACACCTTCAGTAGTGTAAGCATTTATGTATATTGTTACTTTATGTTTAAGTTGTAACTTGTTATTAAACACATCTTGTGCCATTTCACTAGTACAGCCTACTATTTATTGCTGCTATACACCTTTTTAAATCATTTTGTATATCATTCAAGTTTCTTGGGTTTTTAAATTTCAACATGTGGTATCATTCTACCAACTATACTCCTGCAACCCTTTTTTATGTTGGCTTGCACACATGCACAAGAAACATCTTGAGGCAGTGCGGGTCTTGGGGGCGCTGCTCGAAGGAATGCAGGCATGCATCAGCAGGGTGCATCCTCATTCCCCAATCAGCCTGCATGCCACCGCCACACCATGAATTCATAATGGGGTAAGCACATCAAAGCAAAGGTCTGCTGCAATCGTCATACGCAGTGGTCCTTTGCTTGCCGTGCTCACCGCCATCATGATCATGGTCGGCGAGCGGGTCGCCGGCTCACGATTTCCGACATCAGGGGTGCCCAATCCCCCTGTCAGCAACCCCCCCATGTTTGTGTGCCAATGGGGGAGCCCACTCCCTGTTGGCATCCCCCTCTCCACAAATATGGAATGCCGAGGGGGTGCCCAATCCCCCCTTGCACCCCCTTTCTTTGTTTCGACGGGTGCCCAATCCCTACCGCATTACCCCCGTGTTGTGTGCTGACGGGTGCCCAATCCCATTGGCTACTTGACACCTCCCCAAAACCTGATGAGGTGGCATGCTGGGAGCCCACCCAGCATGCCAAATGCCCTGTAATACAAAAACTGTCCAGCGACGGTTTCACTTTTTTTTTTCTACACCTGGAAAACGAAAACCGTCCCTCGTAGTCTACATGCCTCCCTCCCCCCACCAGCACCCACTGAGCACCCTGCCTCCTCTCACCTCTCCTCACCCCAAACTTACCTCCGGACTCTGGCACGACGATCTTCACTGGACCGGGAACATGTCTGCACTCTTCAAAGCCGACCGCAAACTGAGAAAATGCCGGTAAGCTGTATAATGCAATGAATAGGGTTTTTTCAACTTTGTTGCACATCTCAGGCATTTCTTGGAATTTTGGCACCAAATTTTTAACATGGGGTTTTTGGGGCCCCTCCTCATGAATTCTGTCACTGTCATGGTGTTAATTGGCCTCAGAAGGTGATTTCGCAGTCACTGCATGAAATCACCTTTCAGGACCCATTAACAAAATGACAGTGCCAGGGTTCATGAGGTGGCCTCTCAAAAAGCCTATGTTGAATTTGGAGTAAAAATCAAGAAATGCCTGTTTCTAGATGTGCATTGCGCAGTTGCTACACGCAGGCTCGTAATCACGCATTCGAATATTTTAATGCAGTATTTTCAGCATTGGCATTTTCTGCACCTCCTTGTGAACAGTACAGCTGTCATTTCCCACATCCTGCCCGAAATGTGTTTCCACACTTCCAGCGCACAATTGCGCAGTCGCTGTGGGAAATCAGTGTTTGGGCCAGATTATGAAAATGACAGTGACACAGTTCATGAGCAGAGCTCCTAGAATGCCTATGTTGAAAATTTGGAGCTGATACTCCATAAAATGACTGTGATATGAGCGTGCATTGGCAGATTGCATGCATGCTTGTACCGTCATGCATTTGTGATATTTTCACTCTGGATTTTCACCATTGCCATTTTTACATACCTCTTGATGAACAGTACAGTTGTCACTTCACATATCCTGCCCAAAATGTGTTTCCACACTTCCGGCGCAGAATAGCGTGGTCACTGTGCGAAATCACTTTTTGGTACACTTTGAGAAAATGACAGTGACACTGTACATGAGCAGAGGTGCTAAAATGCCTATGTTGAAAATTTGGTGCCGAACGCCCACAAACTGCCAGTGCTGCAAGCTTGCCTTGCATATTTGCCACGCACCCTTGCAACTCCGTAACTTTCGTATATTTGTATGCCACATTTTCAGCACTGCCATTTAATTACACTTCCTTATGAACTGTGCAGCTGTCATTTTTCACATCCTTTCCAGCATGTTTTCCCACACTGCACTACCAGACACCCACAGGGATACCCTAATGCTTCTCACTCTCTGTAGGGTGGGGGTGGGTTGGCATCAGTTCAATACTTGACTGCCACTCCTATGCTGCATCTCTCTAACTCCTGCACTACCAATGGCAGCAAGACAACATTCGGCATTGGCAAATGCTTGTTCTAGTTCTTGCAATACCTTTCTCTTCTCTCAGTGCTGATTCCCCCCTACTAACCTCCTCACTGATCCCCTTTCTTCTAAAATGTCAGCTTGTCATGTCTCTCCTTCCATCATACACTCATATCCTCTCTGCTCAACTTTGATGACTTTTTCAGGTCATCTCCTTTCTTGCTACCGCTCTTCCCCACCCCACTGATGATAATCTTGCTTCATTTTGCTCCTGTTTACTTCACTCATGTGCTGTTGCTGTGTGGTGACATGGAGTTAAACCCTGAACCTCCATCCTCCACCTCTCATATGAGAGTCTGCAGCCCTTATACCAGGAGTCTGACTTCTCTCTAAGCTTGACCAGCTTAGGCTATTGTTGCCTAATATCAGCTTGATATTTCATTTCATTTTTAATTTTTATGCTTGTAAGTTGATGAGCATAAATGTCCATTTTCACCAGCCACAAGTTGGTTGATAAATAACATGTCATAACATTACAAATGATTAAAACTTGTAAACATACAGTACCTGCATAACCTTCCTAATGAATAATACATCATAAACATGTGCATACATTATTTTATGTGACCAGTCCTTATGTTTAACTTTAGATGTGTGGATAATAGAACAATTTCCAATTTAGAGAGGATGCAAATTATGAAAAAATTGGAGTCCTTTACAATATTAATCTTTGACATGATGACTTTCTGAACAAAGTAGTAGTAGTAGTAGTAGTATTAAAAATGTTTATTTTTATACAGAATAGCAAACTTTAGGTCATAGACCTATTTTCAAAGTTGTCCTGTGTCAAAGGGACAATATAAGGTATTCTATTGTGGGAACTGTATCCTGGGTATCAGTTAATCCTGGTACTCTGGTAGAAAAAGTGATGGTAATGTCTCCATTGCTGATTATGGGCTCCACAGACAGGTTCATGAGTAGAATGTTGGTGGTGTTGCACTATGCACTCGTCATGGTCTTATATGTAACTTTGTATCCACAGCTGATCTCCCCTCTTAACAGGCTTACGTTCTATGATTCTGTGCAGGCTGTCTTTCCCCTTTTCCCTACTTTTTTTGTTGGCATGTTCCATGCCTCTCCCAAGGATAGCACTGTTACACTATGAAATGCCATCATCATACTTGCCTCTTTTATATTCCTCTGAAGAACTGCTTTTCTTGAGGATTTCAATATCCTCCTCCTCCCCCATCAGCCCCATCAGTTAGTCAAAACATGTAATCCCTTAATCTCACCTAGCTCATCACTAAACCTATGCACCTTAATCCCCACTCCTTGAATTACTCATTCATAGACTGGTACTCTCCTCCCAGACCTACTGCATCATTGCCACTGGTGCCCTTTGAGAGGACTTCAGTTCCCATAGCATGGTCTACTGTGTCCACAAACTCTACTGCCCCCTATACTCCCCCAACTATATCTAGTCAATGTCATTTAAGTCTCTCAACCATAATTCCTTCCTTGATGATCTCTGGCACAATGACTGGCCCCCTCTCTCAGCCACCATTGACATCAGTGAAACTCCACCCTTTTTCCTATCAAAATTCATCTTTTTCTGGAATTAACATACGCTTCTTAGGAGGACCCATGCTTGAGGAATCTACTACCCCTGGGTGTCTGCAGAGCTCACTGATCTTTGTAAAGTCTGTGAGACTGTCTGGTACCTGTACAAAGCATTGGACTGCACTGATGATTTTTTTAGCTACAAATAGCTTAGAAGTTTGTGTACAAGCCCTCCAGGAAACTTTCAGGTTAACCATAACAAATCTCAAAAGTTCTGTAAGGTGATTCATTCCCTTTGTGACCACCTTCTAGCCTACTATCACTGCCCTCCTTAATAAAAACACAATTTTTACTAACCTTTACTAAGTTGCCTTCTGTTTCAAAAAATTAATTGCCACCAGTGCCCTTTTATTTTTCCCTACTTATTCAAATTGTCCCCTGCTCTCTCCATTGCCCTTTTTCTCATTCTCAGTCATCACTCCATTTATTTTCTCTTTGTACTCCTGTCCCAAAATCCCTTCAGAGTTCATATCCCTGATGGACAAAACATGAATCCTAGAGTGTGTTGAGACTGACAAAACTAAAATACTGCACCAAATAAAAAGCCATCCACAAATAAAGCCAACATGCTGTAAATGGTGACAGTTATTAGAAATCAAAATGAACATCACAGAATCATGGTTATTGCTGTTGGTTGTTTGGGAGAAAATTGATTAACAGGGACTATCTGAAAAATGGAACACAATAGGATACAGAATGCTCCCAAATCTCCCACTAGAGTGCATCTGGGGCAATTATTACTAGGGCATTCTGATAGCAGCAGTAACTGGGTGGGAGGCATTTTAGTTTGGGCATTTAGTAAGGGGACATTCAGTTGTGAGTCACTGCTCAGATTGGGTTGTATTCCAGTTCCTGGTAATAAACTCTTTCTTTCCAAAGATGGGGGCAAAAATCACATACATAGACAGGTCTTTTTAATCCAAAGTTTTATTCCTTTATTTGTTTTCTGGCCCATACCCTCTTTCTAAAGTAGCAACTAGGCATGGGCAGAAAAGATATAAAGATAAGAGCAACCACAATTTGGGGCCTACAAAATTACAGGAAGCAAAATCGTTTGAAACAAAGATTAAAAGGATGTGATTCTAAACTGAACAGTCTTACTGAATGGAATATTTAGTTGGATCATTGTATATCAAGTTTATAAAGGCACCTCCTGAGGAAGCCAATATTGTTGGTGAAATGTAGAGGGTATGGGCCAGAAAACAAATAAAGGAATTAGACTTTGGATAAAAAAGACCTGGCTGCGTATGAGATTTTTTGCACACACACCCAACTTTGGAAAGAAAGAGTTTGTTTTATTAGACACATCTGGAGAGGCAGCACATTGAAGGATTTAACTGAACTAGGACATTACCAGTGGACTAACTGGAGTTTCTCTAGAACTTTGATTTCCTGGTAATGCCAGTTTTAAACCAGAATGCTCCCTTATCCTGAATGTTACCCCAAACTAAATTGCTATCATTTTTGTTTATTTATGTTATTTAATGGGAGATGCACACCAAGCCAGCTATAATTCCATGTATGACATGTGGGAGGGTTTAAAGAAAAGAAATTACAGTAAACAACAAAGTTATGAATATGATACAGAATGTTCCATGTAACTGGAATGTGAGTAAGTGGAACACCTTGGTTAATTGTCATGTTTTTGTCAGAATAGATTGTGTCTCCCTTAACCCCCACTGCATTTACCTACTGGTACTCAAGACCTTAACTAGTGGTTATTGTGGACACTTGAGGAACTAGCTGGGTGTTAACAAGCCCTGTAGTCCTAATCCATCATCCATTATTACTCTTCTGTGCTGATGTCCAATTTTGTATGCTCTAGACTTGTCACAGATGGCTACCAAAAGAATGGTCATTGTCTGATTGACAAAATCCATGTTTTGGAGGTCCTGGAAGATCCAGTAGCCTCTTTGGCAACAGTATCCTAGCTTTTTTAGCATTTCAGGGTCAGAGGCAAGGAGAATCAAGCATTTCTGTTGAACTAGTAAATGAGTTTACACTTGTGAACTAAATAAATGTATGCTTCTGAGATGTACGTGTTCTTTGTTATGCAGTAATGAATCAGAAATGTCATTTTCTTAAAATTCATATCTATTAAAATGGTTTTAAAATACATGTGAAATGGGTAATGTATTTATTTCTTTAATGGCCTCACCATGGAACACAAACAATCCTGAAAATGAGACCATTCATTGGGGACACCTCATTAAATAGAAGAAATGCGACTCTACTAGACTGTCCAAATTCAGAGGGGTATACTGTAATTAAAAATCTATAACAGTTTCAGGCAGGTACAAAATACAGAATTTACAAAAATCTAAAAAGGCAATAGGACAATGGTCATACACTTCACAACAAAGTGAGATGTGAAAAGGTAGCCAGGGAATTAATTATGAACCTGCCATAAACAGTGCGTGTGTGGCTATCTGCAGAAGTAGTATTGGGAGGACTGTGCCAACATGGGCAGTTAAATCAAGCAGAGGGAGGATAAAAGATGCATATGGAGAGGAATGTATTTCCTGAGAGTTGGAAGATGGGTAGAAAATAGAAACTGAATAGTAGAGTTTTTGCTACAAGTGATACAGAAAGATCAAATGCCAGAGAAGCAAAGGAAGTAGGAGGTTGACATGGAGGTGATGATGTAGAGAGATGAGATACAATACAATAGAAGGGAATCATGGCAAGCTAGAATTTAGACAGGAAAGAGGATCAGTGGGACAGATGATGGGCCTTGATGAAAGAGACAGAGAGAGAGAGAGAGAGAGAGAGAGTTTAAGCAGCAGTATTTGTTTGTCAGCCAAACATTTCATCATGTAGTTTTTTTTTGTTTAGACAAAAAGCATAGCCAAAATCCTCATATTAATCTTTAGTATATTTTTAGTTTTCTCAGCTATTTTTAAAACTGTTTGTTATAGCTAGTTTTGTAATTAATGATGCACATAGCTTCCACTTTCAATTTCTAAAAATCTCTTTCGCTGTGGTTACCTGTTGAATGTAGATGCTAGATTCATAATGTTGGTGTGTTAGGTCAGTGATACCACTTGTTTTCAGTGGTAAACATCACAGCACTGTGCCAATATATTATTTTTTTTTCCACAGTGGGCATGACACAGAAGTGGGAACTTTTAAAAAATTCAGAATCCCATATCTTGATTTAGGAAAGAAAGAAAACAAAGAAAATGATAACTTGATATTTGTTTTCCAGAAAAAAAAATACTGTTGAATAAAACCAGACGGTGACTAATAAATACTGCTGCTTTAATACAAAAAAGGAACAGTAATGGTCAAGGAGTGGGGTATCTACAGCTGAAGGGACAGAAGGTGTGGAAAAATGTATACAGCCAGGCCAGAATGGATTTGAGGCAGCACTGTAAACCACATCCTCATAGTCAAAAAGCATATTTACACTTCCACCTTTACAGCAACTCAACCCCTGTTCACAGGTTGATGGGCTGCAACGACACTTACTGGACCATCCTAGAAGCACTTCAAATCATCTTTTTGTTCCAGCACAGGAGTAGGATCATTTATTGGAGTGAGCATATTCTGTGGAAGTGTAAATCTGCTGTGATGCTTGTTCTGATGCAAAGTATTCACTCCCAGACTGATGAGATCAGTGAGTTCATCACCAGCTCAACACCGCTGATGTTGGGGTGAACAACCAGTACCTCAAATGTACTCTCCAGAGCAACCTGCATTGGCACAAGAGCAGATTGTATATACATAGAAACATAGAAACTGACAGCAGAGAAGGACCACTTGGCCCACCTAGTCTGCCCATTTTCCATACCTACTGTAATACCACAGACCCTACTTGATCTCCAGCTTTATCCCCGCTTTTCTAATGACTAAGGTTCCCTTATGGCTATCCCATTTATTATTGAATTCCATTACTGTTTTTGTCCCCACCACCTATTCTGGGAGGCTGTTCCATGCATCCACTACCCTTTCAGTCAAGAAGCACTTTTTTTACATTTCCCTGAGTCCACCCACTCCAGTTTCATAGCATTACCCCTTGTTCTTGATCATCTTTTTCCCTGATAAATGTTTCCCTCCTGTACCTTATTTATACCCATGAGGCAGCTGAAAGTCTTTATCATATCCCCCCTTCCATCCTTTCTTTCAAAGTGTACAAAGTAAGGTCCTTTAGTCTTTCCTAATAAGGCTTTTGGTGCAGATCCTGCACCATTTTAGTTGCCCTCCTCTGGATTGCCTTTTCTCTGTCTATAGTCTTCCCATGATGTGGCCTCCAGAACTGAACAGAGTACTCTAGATGAGGTGTCACCGATGATCTGTACAGTAGTATCACCACTTCCTTTTTTCTGCTGGTTTTACCCCTCCCTATAGAACCCAGAATCCCATTGGCTGTCACCATTGCCTTGTCACACTGCTTGGCCACTTTCTGGGCATCAGATATGATAACCCTCAGATACATTTCCTGTTTGGTATTATTAGTACCATGCCCCCCATCATGCATTCTGCCACTGGGTTTCTGTGCCCCAGATGCATGATTTTGCATTTCTTTGCATTGAATCTTAGTTGCCACCCTCTTGACCACTCCTTAATCTTACTTAGATCCCTTCTTATCTTCCCAAGTGTCAACCCTGTTACAGATCTTTGTGTCATCTGAAAAATTCATACCTTCCCTTCTAACTCCTCTGCAATGTCATTAATAAAAACATTAAAGAGGATCAGCCCCAGTTCTGATTCCTGTGGCACCCCACTGGTCACCCACCCCCTCCTCAGAGTGAACTTTTTCTACCACAACCCTCTGTCACCTATCCCTCAACCAATTTCTTACCCATTTTACTATGTTAATACTCACTCTTAGGCTGCCCAGTTTGTGTATGAGTCTTCTATGTGCTATGGTGTTGAAGGCCTTTACTGAAATCTAGATAGGCCAAATTCACTACTCCACCCTGATGTAATTTCCTGGTCACCTAGTCAAACAAATCTATCAGATTTGTTTGACATGACCTTCTTCCAGTGAATCCATGCTGCCTTGGATCCTGTAAGCTATTGGATTCAAGATATTCCACTGTACTTTCCTTCAGCAGTGATTCCATTAATTTCTCAACCACTGAAGTCATGCTGACTGGCTGTAGTTGCAAGCCTCCTCCCTGATCCCACTTTTGTGAAGTGGGACTACATTTGCCTTTCTCCAGACCTCCAGATCCACTCACGTCTCCAGTGAATGGTTGAATAGGACTGTCAGTGGTGCTGCCAGCACCTCTGTAAACTCCTTCAATATCTTTGCATGTATCCTGTCCGGCTCCCATTGCCTTGTCCATGTTCCATATTACGAGTTCCTTCAGGTCAATCTCCTCCGTAAATGGACTGGTGTCTACCTCCATTCTATTGATGCTCCTGTCACTTATCTGTGGCCCAGCTCTTTCCTCTTCTTCTGAGAATACTGAGCAAAAATATTTGTTTAGTATACAGTATCTGCTTTGTCCTTTTTTTCCACACACTCCCAGACTTCCCTCCTTAGTCTTACAATCCCTCCCTTGTTTTTTTTTCATCTGCTTACATACCTGAAAAATGCCCTGTCCCCTTTCTTTACTGCCTGGGATGTTTTCTCCTCTGTTTGTGCCTTTGTGCACCTTCTTTCCTTGCCTACCTCCCTCCCTCTGCTTCATGTGATACACTTCCCTGTCCTCCTCCCTCTGAGTCTTCTTATACCTCCTGGATGCTAACTCAGAGAGTGAGTAAAGACTCAATTGAGTCTGCTGGAGAGATCAGAGCAGGAATGGAGCAGCACAAATGTCAGAGTGTGGAAGTCATGTAAACATGGAAAGACACCGAAAGGATCATGTTGAGGACAATCTCATAGTTTGCTAGGAGTGCAAGACAGAATGTGTTACATTACAGAGCACCAAGCTCACTGTGTTTTTTATTTTATTTATTTAAAATTGGTGACCAGGAAATGCACACTGAGCCGAAGCTGGTTTCCAGGTGTGACCCGGGTGAGATTATGCAAGGGTTAATTGAAAAATTACTTGCACAGGTTACATTACAGGCAATTTATAGAGATGTACAGGAGTAGCGTGTGGTTACAGTACATGTTACATTTCAGAAATTTACAGATATATATATATACACACACATATATATATATATATATATATATATACATACTATATATATATATATATATATATATATATTTATACAGAGTTAGAATATGGTTTAGGCTTAATGTTACTTAGGAGAAGCACAACCATTAAAGTCAAGAAAGCATAAACATAACCAGTAGGTTTACCTGATATACCTAGAAACAAAGATTGAGGTCCCTTATGAGGGATCCAGAGCATAACAGGGGCAGAGTATGGGAGTAGGGAGGTAACCAGCACAGGCCAGTGAAAACCTGAAGTTGCAGTGGGAGGGATGTGAGAGGACAATGATGGGGATGAGGGGAGGCAAGCTCACAAAGTCAGATGGGGATGCAGGGGTTAGGAGCATTGGAGGCACTGGAGATGGGGAGAAGTCTGAGGAGTCTTTTAAGGGATGAGAGAGGGGAAGCAAGATGAAGGTCAGAAGGAAGATTATTCCAAAGGAGATGGAGGAAGTACAAGAAAGCAGATTGACCAGCAATGGAGTGAGGATGAGGGATGGAGAAGGTGCATGAATCTCTATGGTGAAGTGAGTAGGTTGTGGATTCTGCAGGAGTGAGAGGGGAAGAGAGGTAGGGAGGAAGGGAGCTGAACTGGTACTTTTCAATGAAGGAGGCACAGTGGATAGTTCTTCCATGAGTCAGGGGGGTAAGAGAGAGGGGATCATAAAGAAGACAGTGGTGGAAGGGGGAGGCAGTGGCACAGCAGCAAAAGGAGTGGATAAGGGTGCCTAGTTGGAGAGGGAAGAGGTGAGACAACATCAACGTAATCTAACGCAGGCAACACCGTCTTAAGTACTAGTTCTCGTCTAGTGGGGAAAGGAAGGCTGGTTTTGTAGCAGCAGAGGACTGCGAGTTTGGGCTGGAGTTTTGTGCAGATGGTGACAATGTGAGTAGAGAAACTGAGGTGGCTGCTGAGCTGGACACCCAGGTATTTGAAAGCAGAGACCCTTTTGAGGGGTGAGTCATCCAGGGTAGTGACCATGGGTGGGGTTGGGGAGGCAGGCCAGCTTCTGTCTGGTTTAAAAAAATATGGTGACTGTCTTTTTGGTGTTGAGTTTTAACTGATCTGACTGGAGCCAAAACTGTACTCTGTTGAAGTCGTTTTGGAGGTTGGGGAGGACACTGTTATGGGATGGACCAGAGAAAAAAATATCAGTGTGGTCTGGTACATATGCATGTGAGAAGAATGACAGACTGAGGGAAGATCATTTATAAAAAGAGAGAAGAGAATGGGGCCAAGGACGGAGCCTTGTGGGATCCCAAACAGGATAGGGAGAGGAGTAGAGAGAGTAGCATCTATCTGACTGTTTTCTAGTTTGGAGGTAAGAGCAGAACCAGTCAACTGGGGGTATCGCAAGGCCAAATGCTGAAAGTTTATGTAGAAGTATTGTGTGGGAAATGGAGTCGAAAGCTTTAGCCAAATCAATAAACACAACAGCAGTGATTTGGCTTTGGTCCATTGCGGTAAGGATGGAGTTGGTGACCTGCAACAGGGAGGTGATAGTGGAGAGTTGTTTTCGAAAACCTGATTGCACTGGTAATAGAGAGTTATTTGAGGAGAGCAAGTCAGAGAGCTTTTCTAGAATGAGGGAATCCTGGACATTGGCATGAGAGGAGAGAGATGGGTCTGTAATTCAAGGAAATAAGGGATCACCACCCTTGTGCAGTGATAGGACCTTGGCAGATTTCCAGGCTTTAGGAGCAGTAGCAGAGGTGAGACAGAGATTTAGTATATGTGTCAAGGGGTGACTATAGCGGGGTGCAGACATATGGAGAAGTCTATGTTGGAGACCATCAGGGCTTGATTTGGTGGAGTTGAGTGACTTGAGGGCAGTATAAACTTCAAGAGGCTGAAGGGAGGGAAATGGTAGCCAGTGCGGGGGGGCAGGGAGAAGTGACTAGTGCAGGGGGAGAAGGGGAGTCGGGTAGGGCTCATGAGATAAAGAACTTGTTGAAAGCATCAGCAACAGCAGCAGGGTCAGAGACAGGGGAGCCATCAATTTTGAGGACTGGACAAGCTAGCTGGGTAGGGGGATCCAGGAGGGAGTAGATCACCTTCTAGAAGGAAGCAGGGGGAGTTTTGCCTCAGCTCAAGCTGAGATTTGAAGTAGGAGGCCTTAGATAGTCAAATAGCCTTGGTACACCTGTTTCTGAGTTGTTTATAAGTTAGGAGGTCATTATGGGCATTGGATGCTTTGTAAATTCTCCAGACTCTGTCACTGGAGTGACACAATGTGATAAGGTCAGGACTGATCAAAGGGTGGTGGTGTCATTTAACCCTGAGTTTTCAAAGGAGAGCGTGATGGTCCCAGGTAAGGTTAAAGATGTGTAGGAAGTAGGATAAGGCAAGGTCCACATCTGGAGCTCTAAAAACTGGTAACCAGTCCGCATTTAGGAGATTGTGCTGCAGGGTGGTGATGTTGAAGGAGTGAAGGGGGCAGGTCCATATGAATTTGGGAGAGGAGTGAGGAGTGTGGATTTTGTGAATACACTAGGTGACACAGTGATAGCTGAGTACATCAGAGAGAATGGCTGAGGCAGAGATATGGTGGGGATAGGAGGATAAAATTCAATCAAGGAGTGAGTGGTCTTGGGACCAAGGGTTTAGGCAGGTAGGTTCCTGAATGAGTTGAGAGAGGTTGAGGGCCTCAATTGTTAGGGTAGTAGGTTTGGCAGTAGGGGAGAACCAGTCAAAATTAAAATTACTAAGGAGCAGGAGTTCTCTGCTGGCAATAAGAGTGGAGATTGTAGAGATAACTTTGCTGATGGAGCTTGGTGGGGCTCTGGACGGGGTATATAGGGCACCAGCATAGAGGGGGGGCAGAGAATGGAAGGGAGAGGTGGGACAAGATGAGTTTGTGGGAGGAGGGGCTGGATTCATTGAGGATTATTGTGCTGGAGATGGATTGTCTAATGTACAGAGCTACTCCACCGCCTCGCTTGCCTCTATCCTGACGGTAGAGGTTAAAGTCAGAAATGGCAATGGAGGAGTAAGAAATTTTGGCAGATAACCAGGTTTCAGAGATGCAGAGTATGTCAGGGTGATACTGGGTAAATCAAACTCTTACAGCATCCATTTTGGGGAGAAGGCTCCTGGCATTTAGATGAAAGATGCAGAGACATTTAGGTAGGGAGGATAAGACCTGAGACAGGGACGATGTCTGAAGGGTCATGGTCGTGGTGGTGGGGGGTTGGGGTGTGGGGGGATCAGGGCTGGTTTGTACGTCACCTGCGAGAATGAGGAAGAGGGTGAGAAAGAGGACAGGCGGTACTTTGATCTGCCTGGACTGCGTGTGGAGGGTGGGACAGAGAGGTTTAGGCAGTGGTAGAGAGCCTCAAGGTTTAGGAGGTGGGAGGGGAGCAGGAAGGGGTGAATGATGGAGCAGAAAGGGGAGAGAAGGGGTGTGTAGGATTCAGGGACAGGGGCGGGAAGAGGTTGGGGTGGAAGGAAGTGGGGACAGGCCATGGTGAGATGGGAGGGTAGGGGGGCTGACTTGGGGGGCAGGAGGTTGAGCAGATGACATGAGATTGGGCAGGGTGTGTGGGGAGGGCAACAAGAGAGAGGAGTTGTGGGGAGTGTGGGTAGGTGCATTAAAAGGAGAAACAGGAAGGTGGTAAGTGTGGAGAGGGGAGAGACATGATCAGGAGAGAGGAGTCACCACAGAATTTGGTGGATAGGAGAATGGGTACTGTGGAGAGGAGATACAGTGATGAATAATAAAAAGGGGCTAAGCAGCAGAAGAGAAAGAGTGATTTTTCTGCTGGAAAAGTGTGTGGGCAGCCTCAGTATGAGATGTTCCAGGCAGAGGGATGTAGAGTGGAGCCAGGGGTGAAGAAGAGCTGCATAGTATTTGGTCAAGCTGCACTTGCTGGGAGGAGTCAGAGGTGCAGCAAGTGGATTTAAACAATGTCTGGGGTGGGCAGGAGGTAATTTGAGCAGAGAAGATAGATAGTAGGAGAAACAGGGGGTTAGAGTAACTCAAAAACTTTTGGGAGTGTAAAATTGCTGGAGTTCTTTAGGCTTGATCAGGAGCCAATCAGGAGGTGCATTCATGATTTAAGGCCACTCAGTAAGCTGTTGATGGAGAGTGCCAACAGTTTGAATGTGTCCTTAGGCTTGGGTTGTACCTAGGGTGGTCCTTGCGGTGTGGAAGTGAGGCGGGTGGCAGCTGCAGGGAAGCCACACAGCAGGGGCAGCACACCCATTCAGGGGCTCACGCTATGAAGAGAGAAGGAGAGAGAAGCGCGTTAGGTAGTTAAAGGTGGAATGGAGGTGGGGGTAGTTAGGGAAAGCACAGCAGGAGAGGGGAGTTGTCTGGAGAAGCGATTAACTTAATTGAGGGCAGGGAACAAAGATGGCAACAGGAAAGGTTAAAGAGCTTGGGAGGAAGGGCAGTTCAATGCAAGGTACAGGAAGGTGGTGGGACTGGGGAAAATAGCTGAGGAGAGAAAGATTACTAGCAATAGCACAGTGGGTCAAAAACAGAAATAGGTGGCATAAACAGAATTAGCAGAAATCAAAATGCAGGACAAAGTGGCTCAGGCAAGATAATCAGAAACTTCCAATGCTGAACACAGTTTGCTATTCTTGTTTTTAGCAACTGGACCATGGTTCAAAAACAGAGTTAGGTAACACAAACAGACTTTACATAAATTTAAAATGCAGGATTAAGTAGCCCGAGCAGGAATTACAGGATTTAAAATTGCAGAAGTTAACTACACAAGTCTTGAACAACAGAACTAATTAAATGAAAATCGGCTGAGCCGCAACTAATAAATTCTGACTGCAGTAAACAGCTCTTACTCTAGTCAGTTGTGTAACAATAATAAATTCAGCAGTTGCATCTAGGATTGAAAATGTGAGCAGAGAAGATAGACAGTAGGAGAAACAGGAGGACAGAGTACTTCAAAACCTTTTGGCAGTGGAAAATTGCTGGAGTCCTTTCAGTCAATCAAGAGCCAATCAGGAGGCATATTCGTGATTCAAGTCCAATCAGAAATCTGTTGATGGAGAGTGCCAAAAGTTTGAATGTGTCCCTGGGCTCAGGTTGTACCTGAGAGTTGTCCTTGCAGTGTGGAGGCAAGACAGGCATTGGCTGCAGGGAAGCCACATCACAGGGGCATTGCACCTGGTCAGAGGGCTCGTGCTGAGGGTTGTCCTTGTGGCATGGAGGCGAGGTGGGAGGCAGTTGCAGGGAAGGCACACTTCAGGGGCAATGCACCCAGTCAGGGGGCTCATGCTGAGGGTTGTCCTTGTGACATGGAGGCAAGGTGGGCAGTGGCTGCAGGGAATCCGCACCACAGGGGTAGCGTACCTGGTTAGGGGGCTCGTGCTAAGCCCAGTACATATTTCTCAAATCAGACTGTTTCCCAGATCAGGGATATTGTTTTTCACTGCCAGTCATTTGCTTTATAACACTCGACAGTTGGCACAATGTGGCTGACTAGTATGGATTTTCAACAACTTGGAACAAATGATGGGTTTGGCTCTGCCCACATTCAACATGTCTGTGAAGTGCACCTCCCAGAAGTTTGAAGTAAGCAATTTTATCACCGACTTTCATTCTACAGGACCACACTGCTTAACTTTTTTGTCACTCTTCTGGACAAAAATAACTTCCACCACCTATAGTATTATGCCTAAAAGTGGCTTCAAAGCTAGCAATAATGGATGATGTGTAATTATATCAATATATGAGTGTTTTTAGTGTTCCACACAATGCACGTGTGCCTTAATCTGATAGTACAGCATTTTCTCAGCCAAACAAACATCCAAGAGTTGTTCAATGCATTTTTCCTGCTCATCCAGGCCAATACAGCAGTTTTGCGAGCTACAAATAAAAAATAACTTGCCCTTCGGTATGTACGAAGCAAGAAGTTTTCAGTGGAGCATGCCCTCTACATGATTGACCATTTGTTCCAACAGTACAAGGTGTGGTCTGATTAAACACTCGTTCTTATCATCTATGATGCCTCAGTAGCTTCGATGTGCTTACCAACAGAGCAGTGGTGTCTCATGGGTAAATTGATTCTCATCTTACAGCCTTTTGGAAATGACACTCAGGCATTTTTTGGCCAGATGGCATCCACAGGTCAAGCAGTCCCACTTCTGTATATGTTGTGGGAAGCGTTGTGCAACGTGCACAAGAAATTGGAAGAAAGTGATTAATCTGTTTGTGTTGCACTTACAGAACAAATGCAGATACTATAAGTTAATAAGGCCTCCACGTGGTGTCTCTAATGGTATGAGAGCTCTGAGTCTGAGGTCTGAGCAAGAGGACCACAAAGTGATGCTGAGTAGTTCCGTCTGCACATACCTCATGAGAGGAATCTCTTACACCATAAAAGACATCCATCAGAGACCCTATTATTTTATTATAAATCACTTGAGTTTGGATTGCATGATTTGTAATCAGTTTAAAGTTTTTTTTTATTTTATTTTACAATCCTCCCCTGGTGCTGAAGTGGAGCTCCTGACTCCTACCACTCATACATGAGCCCAGACTGTACACAGGATAAGAAGCATAGTGGCTATGTGTGCCAGTTGGCTGAAATCATGACAGTGATTTATAATATTTATAATAATGCTTTCCTGCAGCTCAGTCAGCAGCTGACTGTGGTGGTGAGCGGTGGGCTATGCCAGTCGCTGGCTTGATTTCAGAATGGAGGAGCGGGGTGGTGAGACACTGCCTGCCTCGATGGGGGTCCACTAGACCACCAGGGATTATTAATTTATTTTAAATAACGGGGAATCATGGCTGGGGTGGTCCACTAGATCATCAGAGAATAGTAATTTATTCAAATAATGGGGACCTGGGCTGCGGCAGTCCACTAGAACACCAGGAATTATTAATTGTTTAAAAAATGGGAATTTGCAAATAACAGGGTATCGGAGCTGGGGCAGTCCACTAGACCACCTGGGATTATTAATTTATCTAAATAAAGGGAGATCTGGGTTGGGGCACTCCACTAGACCACCAGGATGTTTCTATAAACATAATGGGTGGATCGGGGCTGTGGAGAGAGGACTGCATAACATGACCACAATGTGCTGAACTCTACCAGAGGGATATTTCTGATTACCCTTAGATCAGCTCTGGCTGGTCTAATGGTACTTATAATTTCTCCCTCTAGGACAGTTTTGAGAAATACACTTTTGGGGATATGGCAGCTTGTGTCTGCCTCATGCCCCCAGGCCTGTTTTGAATTGTACTGTTCCTTGTTGAGAGCAGATGCACTGGTTGGTTGGATTTAGGAGCTGGAAGTAGTTGGTTGTTGTGCATTACATGGAAAATGTCAAGCAGCATTAAAACCATGAACAATGGGCAAATTCATTGTTAGAATCCAGGATAAGCAGATGGGTCTTTATGGCCTTTTTGAAATCTGAAACCCTGAGCTGCAACGGATATACTGTTTGGATGTAGGAGTTCCACAACTGAGGTTGCCACAGTGAAAACCCTATCGCTGTATGATTTGAAGTGCCCATGTGGAACCTTGAGCAAGTTCTTCCCAGCAGAGTGGAGTGTATGGTCACAGAATCTTTACAAGTTCAAGAGACTGAGGTCCAATAGAGAACTTGCCACCACTTAATTTTCTAATGGTGGTAATAATAAAGTTTGTCTTTCATGGATGTATCCAGTCTGACTTTAAATATCGCCATGTTACTACTTTCAACCACATGGCTAGGGAGTTTGTTCCATATTTCAACAACCCTCTGTGTATACCTGTGGTTTCTTTTAGTTGTTTGATTCAATTCTCCCTTATATTTATATTTATGAGATCTTGTTTTTAATGTGTTCTTACTTTGTTTTTGAAGCCCCAGTGTGCATTCAAGAATTACATCTGAACGTGCTCTGTATGCTAAGCATGAGTCTCCTCTTATCCTCCTATAATCCATGGAGTATAGCTTTAATGAGGATAGTCTTTCACTGTATGATTTATTCTTCATATTATTAATTTTTTTAGTGATCTTTCTCTGTACTGTCTTGATTTTATGTTTCTCTTCTATGGTATGCAATGCACAAAACTGTGTGCAATACTCCAAATGTGATCTAATTAAGGACGTATACAATGGTACGATTACCTCCGCACTACGATTCTTTATATTTTTCATTATACAATGATAGATACCATAACATTTTTCAACATAATGTTTCTATGTTTTTTTAAATTTAAGGTCGGGTGTAATATAAGCTCCCAGATCCCTTTCATTGTCCATTACCTTTAATAAGGTATTATTTAATTTATAATCAAAGCACAGATTATTCATGCCAAAGTGCATGATTTTACATTTTGCCTCATTAAAGACCACTTTATGCTCAGTTGCCCAGTCTGATAGTTTATCCAAGTTGGTCTGGAACAAGACTGCAGTTTTGTGATCAAAGGAGACACTTCATGTAACTGTGATGCTTCCTGGGCTCAATGATTTTGATATTACCTAGTAACCTTAACCTCTCCCAATTTGGTAATTCCCCCACCAGGCGTAACTACAGAACAGGCAACACCACTCAATTAGACTTACTTCTTACAAACCATCTTTAAAGGTTTATGGGCACAGAGGTCTTATCTGACTCACTTAGTGACCACTCCCTGGTTATCTGCTTCTGGTATAACAAGGCTACTAAACTCCTCCCAAGGCACTTGACCAGTGCATTCTGAAAAAAGAGCAGCAGCAGCAGTTCTTATGTTACCTTCAGCAGTGTGACTGGATGCCTATTTTTCTGGCCATTAATATTGACTCTGTGCTAGAATACTTTATCACTACTTTCAATGCAGCCTGTGATATCTTTGCCCCTCTCAGAAAAAGGAAATCTAAAGGTGCCTGTAACCTCTGGGTCTCCATCTCTCTCCTTAATCAGATGGCTGCTCAAGATTATCTCTAGCATAAAGCCCATGCCACTGGAAACTCCTGTGACTGAGAGAGGTATAAGGTGGCTAGGAACAACCTCATTCATGCAATTCACCTTGCTAAATCAGATTATTACAAAACTGTGTTTACTGACACATGGGTAACAGTAGGAATTTTTGGGAGAACATCAAGAAACTGACTGGCAAGCCCAACAAAACTCCCCCTCCTCACTTATCAACATCAATGGGGTTTTGGCCCAGGATCCACAACAATTTGCTGACATCTTTAATAATGCCTTCTCAGACCTGAGTAGAGTCCTTTCCCCTGACTTCTTCTCTAATTCCCCATCTACACCTGGAACCCATAACAGCTCCTCTAGAGTTATGACTACTCCCAACTCCTCCCCCATTTTACTTTAGTACAGTCTCGGCCAAAGAGACAAAAAGTACCTACTTTGGGTCCTTAACAGATCATGCTACAGCAGTAATTCCCTTGATCTTAAACATCTCCACCTTGCCCTAGATGCTGTACTGCTACCCATCACCAAGATTTTCAATCTCTCCCTCTGCCTAGGTCAATTCCCTCTCTTGGAAGGCAGCCATAGTTACCCCTGTCTACAAAAGTGGCAACAAGACCTTGCCCTCTAACTGCCATTCCATCTCTATACTTTCCCCATCCTCCAAAGTGCTTGAATGTATAGTTTCTGATCAGATCTCCAATTACCTGTCCAGATACAACACTCAATGTCTGCAGCACCACATGTTTAGAAAAAAATCATAGCATCACTGCCACACTTCTTAAAAATACTGCATTTATTCACAGAGCACTCGACCATGGTCACCTAGTGGGGTCCATCTACATTGACCTAACTAAAGCGTTCAACACGGTTAACCATTCCCTACTTATTGAGTCTCCCCCCGTCCTTGGCCTTGTAAATGCAGTTACCTCCTGGTTTCAGAACTACTCTGCTGGCAGAATGCACTGGTTGAAAATTAGGGGTACCCTCTCCACCTCCTGTTCTGTGCTCTCTGGTGTACTGTAAGGTTTCAATCTTGGCCCCCTACTTTTTAGTCTCCTCCTCAATTCCCACCACCAGGCCTGCCACAGTCAACTCCTCCTCTATGCAGATGATGCCATCTTATTCACAAGCAAGCCAGACCCCTCCCTCCTTACTGGAGAGTTGCAGCACAGCTTTGCCCTTGTTGGCTTACAGAACACAAGCTAATCCTGGACTATAAGGAGACCAAGGTGATGTTATTTGCAAATTCTCACAACAAGCATAAGACAGCTGAACTCACCATCTTCAACAACTGTCATGATCTTCTGCAGCAAGTACACAATTTCAAGTACCTAGGCAATACACTTGACAGCACCTTATCCTTTAATGACCATATAAATATAATTTCATAAAGCTGTTAATACTCAAATAGGGCTCCTCTACAGTCACTGTCACAGCCTTACCCCTAATGCATTTTGTCTTGCTGTCAACAGCTCAGTCCTCTCTATTGAGATCTGTCTGGGTCTAACCCTTCCAACAACACAACACCTCCTCACCCCAGTTACTGATCCTCAAAGGACAAGAAATGCAACTAGATCTACCTATTAGGCCCCATTCAGTTGGACTAATCAAGTGCAGTGGACCTTTCTCTGCAGAGTTCCCACCTAGCTATCTGATCTCCCTCTTGATGTACAAACTGCCTCCACATTAGGGCAGTTTACACACAACCTTAGACAGTGTCTCCCTTCTCTCAACCGCTGCCACTGCCCAACTTTATCTACTTCACCCTCACATATCCGCTCATTGTCTGGATAAACAGCTGCCAATCTCCCCCCTCCTCCCTCCCACCCCTCATAGGTACCTCTCTCTCGACGTGTTTCCTCTCTACTTCACCTCTCTCTGTAGCTCCTGAACCCTGATTTCCAACTAGTGCCCCTCCTCCCTTTTCCCCTTTTTCAAGTCTCCTTTTTATTTGTCTTGGCTGACCCATGCTAACCTATTGACTTTGACAAAGTTATTCTTTACTGCCTATTATCACATACTGATACATTATTGTGTTTCATCTTAGCTTTTACCCTGATATTTATTTTTGGTTCTTATTTGCCAACTTTGACAAGTTTGACATAATGATGGTGCTGACTGTTTTTGGTTTTTTTGTTATAGCCATGTCATGTTTTTGTCACATTGTTGTATTTAGTGAATTGTTATGATTTCTTTTGGACATGGAATCTTTGTAAATGAGTCTCTGACTCAAAGGTATGTCAAATTCTGAGACTGTATAAATAAAAAAAATAAAATAAATAAAATAATAAACCCTGCCACCTACAAAATAGTTACCATCAAAAAGTATAACAAAAGAATACTAAATGAAAATATTTTAAATATAGGGCATTGCATTCCCCTTCATTTTTTATCCATGGATAGATGTATTGTTTTCTCTTTTTTTTATTTACTTTTTTATACTGTATTTGATTGTTCCTTAAATTATTAGAACTACAGTTGAACACAGATACTGCCTGCCTGCAGTAAAAGGTGTAGCAGTTGATTACAAATTACTGTACATGAGATCAGACTGAAGAACTATATGTGCCTCTGCACTTCTGCTCATGTCACTCATTCTGTCACTGTCCCATTTGTAATGGGTGGGGTGACAGGTCTTAACTAAATGATAGGGATCCCGTGTGTTCAGTGGCAGACCTGATCATGTTGAGCTTGTCGGTAATGACAATGTGAACATTGTTGAAGTGCCATCTAGAGGGGAATATGAGTTTCTACTGCTGGAAGTTGCAAGTTTGACTGTGGTGATTGCACCATTCTGAGTCCAGAGAGACTTGCCAACAGTGTGCATCTGAATGGGAAGAGCACTAAAATGTCACTTGTTGGATATGTGAGTAATCAAATGAATAGCTGAAGCTGATCCTTAGTAGGCTGAGTTGGAGAAAGGTTAAAAAGCCAAGATTCTCAGGATGTAGACTTGAGCAATGAGATGAGACAATATCCCCAGTTTACTGAAACATTTTTCTAAAGGGAGCGATGCTGGAGGGCATCCAAGAAAATACAAAGCCACTTTTGACAGTGCAAAGGAAATAACTCACCAGTATTCAAAGAATTTGATTGGATCACTGTTTTTGATAGTCAGGGTCTCTCCTAGATAAGCATGCAATATGTAGTCTTGTAACAGATGTGAGCTTTTTTCTCTAGACTATCTGAGCATTGCCAGCATTCAGTATCAAAAAGCTCCCATTTTTCTCACTGGTTGTCTCAAGATCATTACTATCCAGGTCTTCTTCCGTGCCACACTGACAACTGACACTGCACCACATGACATCAGCAGAAGAGGAGGAGGAAGAGTGTCACCAAGATGCTGTGGGTGCACATACTTATAGGTTTCTTCAAGTTGTCTTTGCTGCTCTACCATAACTGTACACAACAGGTCCTTTTTGATGTAATGTAGTCTTTGCATCCTGGGGAATGAACATTTCTTTATACCTGGTATCCAGCATTGTTGCCGTGCAAAATAGCATGTGCAATGTAATGCTGTCAAACCTGTCAGCATGTAGAGTTAGAAATATCTCTGCTCTTCTTTAATGAATACTGCATCCTGCTGCTGGCATTACTTAGATGAACTAGTGGGATAAGGGGGAGTGTGAGGAGGACCAAGGAAAAGCATCTATCCTAAATAGATACTTCTGCTCAGTATTTACTGAGGAGAAGGTAGGGCAGGGCCCACAGCTCAGCACCATGGATACAGGTGGTAGAGAGGTGTGCACTAGTCCTTTCACAAAAGCAAGGGTCCTACAAGAGCTCACTAAGCTCAGGGTGGACAAGGCAATGGGACCTGGTGGCACACATCCCAGGGTACTAACAGAGCTAATGGTAGAAATAGCAGAGCCATTATCAGAACTGTTTAGTGAGTCTCTAAGCACAAGAGAGGTCCCAGAAGACTGAAGAAGGACTCAAGTGATCGTACTCCATAAGACTGGAAGCAGGGAAGAGGCAGGGAACTACAGACCAGTCAGTGTTACCTCAGCAGTGGACAAGAGTATGGAGGCACTCCTTAAGGAAAGGATAGTGCAACACCAGGAATCCATAGGAGCATAGGATCCAAGACAGCATGGGTTTACAACAGGAAGGTCCTGTCAAACTAATCTCATAGATTTCTTTGATTGGGTAACCAGAGTGGTGAACCAAGGGGAAGCAGTTGATGTCACCTACCTTGACTTCAGCAAAACTTTTGATACTGTTCCACATAGAAGATTAATTAAAAAGATGGATAGGCTCGGGCTAGGTCAGAAGTTGGTCAACTGGGTGGCAAATTGGTTGGCAGGCAGAAAACAGAGAGTGGTGGTAAATGGTATACAGTCAGAAAAGATGCAAGTCACAAGTGGGGTACCTCAGGGATCAGTCCTGGGACCAGTCATCTTCAATATCTTCATCAGTGACATTGTAGATGGACTGGAGGGTAAGGTTTGTCTGCTTGCAGATGACACCAAGATCTGCAACAGAGTAGATGATCCAGATGGGGTGGACAGAATGAGAAGAGATCTAGATAAACTGGCAAAATGGTTGGAAGAGTGGCAAATGGGGTTTAACGCAAAGAAGTGCAAGATAATGCACATAGGGAAGAGGAACCCTGAAGCTACCTATAGGTTCAGAAAGGGAGTTGCTGGCAATCACAAGGGAAGAAAGAGACTTGGGCATCATCATCACAGATGACCTGAAATCATCCAAGCAGACCACTAAAGCAGTAGTTAAGGCTAGAGGGATGTTGGAGTGTATTAGTAGGGGTATTGCAAGTCATAAGAGGGAGGTAATAATCCCTCTTTACAAGACACTGGTTAGGCCCCATCTGGAGTACTGCATGCAATACTGGAGGCTGCACCTGCACAAGGACATTAAAAAAATGGAGGCAGTCCAGAGAAGGGCAACCAAAATGGTGCAGGGACTGCATCAGAAAACATATGAGGACAGATTAACGGAGCTCAACATGTATACCCTAGACTAAAGGAGGGAAAAAGGTGATATGAACAAAACATTCAAACATCTTAAGGGCATTAACAAGGTAAAAGAGTTTAACATGTTTAAATATAAGAAAAATAGCAGGACAAGAGGACACAGCATGAGATTAAAGGGAGACTAATTAAGGGATAATGTGAAGAAGTTCTTTTTCACTGAAAGGGTGGTGGATGCATGGAATGGCCTATCTCAGGAATTGGTGGGTATGAATACTGTGCAGGGCTTCAAACAGGCATGGGATAGGCATAAGGGAACAATAAAGAAGAATATGAATAAATAGGCCACTGACAGAGTACAGGCCTATGGCACATTCATAAGGTAGAAAAAATGTGCAGACTGGATGGGCCTTGTGGTCCTTATCTGCCATCAATTCCTGTTTCTATGTTTCCTTCAACATCATCACTGTCATTCTTGTTCTTATCACCAAAGCCATTATGATAAGCATAGCCACAGGCCTTTACCTTTCTGGATTGCTGTAGAAGTCAGTGAATAAATGTCCATGTATTTGAATTTGAATAACCAGGTAGGACCAGTGAGACAGCATATCCCTTTTTTCAGGAGTGACACAGAATTAGTTACATTCAGATATATATACACTGGGCAATATTGCACATGAAGTCAGAGGTAAGGAATCATCATCAGAGAGTACATACACATGAATGATATAGGCTATTGCACATGGAGATTGCTATGCAAAGCTAAGAGATTGCATTAGTATACCCAAAACTAGTTACATACATTATACCACAATAGGAAATATTGTACAGGAATTAATTTGCCGAGTAGCAGTAACACACACTAGGTATACATACCTGGTATAGATTATTCACATATAAAACATAATACATTGGACAGATATTGGAAAAGATTGCACTGATCCAAAGTGGACTTTTGATACAGAAAAAATCAATAATACTATGAGTTAAGGCCATCAAGAGGACAGATGTAGCATGTTGTGAAAGACATAGGTCCTCAAGTTATACCAAGAGCAACAGTATGACAAGGGGCCTTAAAAACTGTAGGTAAGTGAATATGACCTCAGCAGTTACACTTAAAAGGACTAGCCACAGAGGAGTAAGTCATAAGCTTGTTTTTAAAATAAGTTAAAGAGGAGCAGCTTATGATTTCACTTGGGAGAGTGTTCCACAAGGATGGGAAAATGAAGGTGAAAGCATCTCTACCAGTGGCTGAAACTACCCGAGTGTGGCCTAGATGATATTGGGGTGCCAGATTATCAGTTGGCTGTAAGTCAGCAGCTGCTTGGAATCCATTTTCCAATTTTTTACTCTGAGGAGTATGCATGTAATGCCTGCCCATACACATGTCCATAGGTGGAATGCTGGCAGGCACCACTCCTCCCGCTGTTCATCAGTCCCTGGCTGCCTTACCACCAGCAAACACTAGGGGCCAGGCTAATGCTAGGCACTGTAACTCTCCCTCCCTGGGAGAGGAGAGCAGCCCTCTGGTTTCTCTATCCTCTCCCACCATGGCTGACCCCTGGCAATCCGAATCTGCATCTGAACCCGGGTTGCTGGTATGACACAAGGTGTGACATCCAGCACCACAGACCTCAGTGAAACCAGGCCAGCCATAAAATCAAAAATGTCTGCTTTGCAAAATATTAGAGAAACCACTGTCTGGGAAATTTACTATGTTAGCTAAGCTTGAAACTTCAGAGTGTTTCATTCACATATAATGTTTCACAGAAGGTGTTAGTAGAGAAAATACAAAATATAGTTAAAATGTTTTTCTTTTACAGATAGTCATGTGCAAAGGGTGTAGTAAACTGGAAAATATTGCTCAGTCATTTTTCATATCAGGAGAAGGCCTCAGACATCTCATTACCTACTTCTGGCAAAAAATCTGGATCACAAATTTGCATCATTCTGGATATTGTGAAGGCAGTATGGATTATCTAAGTGTCTCTGTTCAAAGCAGTTCAAAGAATATTATCAAGAGTCTGCAGCTAATCGACTGGCTTGCAATAATCCAGTATGTGCAAACAGTGACCTGTTGAGGCTATGCTTTTGTCATGGCGAATGTTGCAGAACATTATTATAAAATTATTGTCTCAATGCCAAACATATTGATAAAAGTGATGGAAAAGTCATGAATAACTCTATTTTGTTTTTGACATTTTTTATACATGCATTTCAGTTTTCATAAATTACATTTTCAGTGAGTAAAATATTTATTCAATATTGTTCTTAAATAGATTTTTTTTATTTTATCATTAAAACTCAAGGCATATTTATAGAGTAAAAAATACATAGATACACTGTCATGCAGAAAGACAAATAGCCAACCACAAATAAGGTCAAATGCTCTGTCCCACTGGAACCTTATCAATCAGACTGCTGAGGTATATAAACAGGGGATGCAGGAAATCTGCTCAATATGCTAAAAAACACTTTTTTCATTTCTTTTGTTTCTTCCTGGTCTGCTGTCTTAAGGTTTAATCATTTGTTTAATAAAGGTAAACATAAGTATACTGTAGGATTGTCATGGTAAATATTATATGGAATATGCATGGCATAATGGTCCTGATTCTCAAAACTCAGTGGAAGCTGCACAAAAGGTAGCTTGCACTGATTGCCAGTGTGCCAGAAGCAACATTTATATCAGGTAGGGTCCTGATAGCAAAGTTTCACAGCTTGCAGCAACTTTAGCCATGTGCCAAACAAAGGGTACATCTGGACAGGTCATCTCGCAAGCTGCGGGTGGCTATGCAGCAGTATAATTAAGCATTTCCTGGTGGTCTAGTGCCCCCCCAAGCCCCTATCCCCTTTTAGAATAATAATTCAAAGTCCCTTGTAGTCTAGCAGACCACCTTGCCTGATTCCCATATCACTGAAATATTAGTTCCCTGGTGGTCTAGCAGATCCCCCCCCACCTGATCCCCTCATTATTAAAATGTTCATTCCCTGGTGGTCTAGCAGACCCCCAGCCCGATTCCATTATCAGTAATATAAATGGATCCCTGGTGGTCTAGCAGACCCCCATTCCAGTCTGTCAAAACAATAATGCATCCATTTCCTGGAGGTCTAGTGGACCCTCCTCCCTATCCCCGATCTGCCTGTATAAATACAGTACACATATTTTTCCCTGGTGGTCTAGTGGACCCCAGTCCCCCACCCCAGCAGGCAGTGCCCCACCATCCCCGAGTCTGTGACAGGCACAGTCTTCTTCTTCCCACCTGGACAGCCACCAACTGAACCATCAAGGAGCACATAGAGTATATAGTACATGCTCACTGACTGACTGCTTTGTCAAGCAGTGAGTGCATACTGTGTAGAGTACATGCTCCTTACAACTCAGTTAGCAGCTATCTGACTCTGCTTTTTGTATGCACTACAGTACTGTATGAAATATAGAATTGTTCACATTTGGGGAGTTTTAATGTCCAGCTACCGGTATTTGATTTATTTTTAAATTTATACAACCATAGACTACTGAAATTAGTTCAATAAATGTTTTAGAGATAACTATTTTTAAGGTGTGAACTTGTTTAGTAACCAGTGTTAACATCTGTCTAGTGTTTTGTTAAATATTTCATGGAAATGTAGGTGCAACAGTGCACAGTTTGTTGCTGTTTTAATGTGCTGCTTTTCTAAAAAAAAAGTGAATATGCAGATAATAAGGAGAAGTTATAGCTAGATGCAGCCTTGCAGTTTTGCATGGATAGTGGAGAAGGTTTCAGCACCCTCAGTTTTTAGAAATAGGTACCATGGCAGGCCTCACTTACGAAGTTAGTGACACATTAACCCTGATACATACCTCAGGTTATATCCACATTAAACTAAAAGGCAGTGCTGGGCATGGATCTGTTTGAAAAATAATTATGAACTCTCATTTTGTAGGACTACAGATGGAAATTGATCAGCCCTTAAGAGTGCAGCAGTGTGCTAATTGCCTTGTCTTCATATAATGAACCATATGGAAGATACACTTCTTAAGGGTGGAGTGCTGGGTTTGGCCCTGTTATATATTGCAGTCTGTTGGATAAGTATATTTGCAAATAGTAAATGGGGCCATAATAATTAATCAATTAAAGTTACAGCAAAACTGTACTAAATGACAAAATGCCATTCCATACAAGTTAATATTTAATATCACTTCAGAAAAAAACTATTTCTGACCACATCAAAGATTGCAATGACTGTTTAAACTAGGTAGAGGTGTTTAAAGAACAACCCTGCCTCATTATATGTATCAGTCATTCAATTTCTTAATTTGCAAGATATAGCATTTGGCTGAAAATCTACAAAGCAGTGCAAGAGTATTATTACAATTAGCTTCCACTTGCATTTAGATTTGAGTGAGAAAATGACTATTGATTGTTAATTTCAAGGGAGAAACCAATTGACTAGTTAAGTAAATAAATTGAATTAAATTATATCTTTAGTAATGACTGTTATTAACAGACCAAACTGTATTTTGGACTGTTTGTAAGAAATACACAACTTTTTATGGATTCTTTATGTTATATTACTAAAAACGTATGAAAGCTCAATTATCAAGTGCCATTGAGGAGATACAAAATCAGTCCTGTTCAGATGCACCAAGGCATTATCACTTGACAATGTCACACATAAAGGATGAGGAGTGGTGTATGTTGCATGCAGAGGATTCCCTCCTACTAACCTACTGTAGTATAATGTAAGTAGGGTTTGCACCTGGTTACTACCAAACCTCTCCCCAAGAAGTATTAATCCCTGGTGGTCTAGAACCCCCCCATAGCCCCAGTCCTGTCATTAACCTTGTGATCTAGTGCCCCCCCACCACCCAAGCATGGTTGAATGTCAGCTTTGTGTGCCAGGTCATAGGACTACATCTCCTATTACCACATGTTTTTTAGGTATATTCCTCAACCCTATGCAACACTCCCAGCCTTCTTCCTTTACTAATGGTAACCTGCCAGTCCAATACCACTAAATATAGTCTGTTTCTCCATGGCTTGCCTGTTCATGGTCAGTTTGTCAGGGTCCCACCTATTGAGTTTCTATGGACTGAGGTCCAGAAGTATTGCAGGCAGGTAGTACTGACATGGCCAGTTTTCCAGGTATGCCATTTCTAGACACTTCTACTTACACCACAGGCAGCCACATACAGGCCTTTTCCACTGCAGTGATGACATCACAACCTACACCTATGAAAGAGCTAGCTCTCCTGTCCATTAAGATACTCTTTATAGAGGGATGGATAAACATCTCTTCCTCCCTGAGCTGGGAGGCACTGTCAAGGGTAGCACTCTATCCAGTCTGGCAACCTAGCTGCAGGCACACAAGCATGCTCCCAGTGCACATCCCCTGTTCCACCAGGCTGCCACTACAGCTTAGCTTTTATTTATTGATTGATTTGGAAATAACCTTTGAGCTAAGAGCTCTTTTACAAAGGTTCCACATCCAGAAGACTAAATAAATAGATACAATCGTACATTTTAACATTGACAAAGAACATGACTATCTAACATAGGAATACTAGGTGGGCTTGACCAGTTGCAAAAGGCTGAAGTTACAGGCAGATTACACATTACATATAACAGTGGTTAATTGATAGTTGCCTTGGGTCTGGCATTATTACATGAATCAAGTACATATTCTTACATGATAATTACGTGCAAATTTTAGAAGGAAGAGGGGAGTGGGGGATTGGAGAATAATCAGGCTGAGTCCTGGAGAAAGTGTTGGAATGACTGGCACTAGGAGAGTAACCAGGGGAAAGTAAAATCCGGTATGGGTGGCGATGGTAAAGTGAAAGGCAGGGAAACAGGAAAGTGTTATACGAACAGTATTGAGGTTGTTTGAGCAAGGGCATACAGAGAGGGGGACAGGGAAAAATATTGGGAGGGGAAGAACTAGTTAGCAGTGTCTCAAAATTCCTAAAGGGTGGGGTAAGAAGGTCAGATTTCCCAACAAAGGAGGTGCTTTAAGTAGATAACAAGCATCATTCAAAGGGGGGAAGCATGCATCATGCATACCTGTATTCACAAGTACTAGTATTGGTTAGAGATTGCATTAGGTCAAGTTTAAAAGAAGAAATGTTCAGAGCGTTGATTAACATACAGTTACCAGATAGTAGTGCAGGTTGCTGCACCTGTGCCTGTGACATCCACTGTGCTTTGGGCTGTCCCTTTGGTCAATGGCATGGTGATGCCACCCCCATTCCAGAATACTTGCAAAAACTTTGGTTGGAACTCTGGAAGGTGTTTCAACCCCAACTAGCATATGTTGGCAGGGTCACAGTTTCAGTGCTAGTGTTAAGTGGGAGCACAGACAATTAGCTCAGTGATAGGGACTGAGCATATGAACACAGATTTTATTATGAGTCAAGAAAAAAACACTAGCTGTTGCCACCCTCCCTCAACAAGGCTAAAAGCACTACTACTGGGCAGCTGGTTTTTGTCTTTCCCAATCTGCAGTTTGCCATCCATGCCCAGGAGTGAACCTGAGCAACTAATACTGCTTGCAGCTTCCTATTAACTCTTCTAGAGCTATTACTAACAAAACAGCAGCCCGAAAACATACTTCTCATTTTAGAAACATTTTTCCCCTTTAAGCAACTAGAAGATTTTTGACCCAATAGTTATGGGGCACATGTACAGACGAGTACTATACCTAGAGTTTGACATGTCTAGTTTTGTTTCACTACATACCTCATGTGCACTGTGACTTCACTCATTGTGGTATCACAAGTGGTTAACCTATCAGAAGACAGATGACCCATCTTGAACAGTCATGAAGTCATGAACAGGGAGGTCACAATGCTGATGAGGTATGAAAGGGACAATAACAATATATGGCATTCTCCAGTAGAGTACTGTTCCACACAGCATGCCTAGTACGGTCATATGGAAAATCTAATTAACAACTTGAAACAGAAAAAAGAGATTTTAGACATAAAAAGTAGCTGCTGGGTACTATTGAAAATCATTTGAATATCCAAAAAATTTACTCGCTCTTTAAGGCAGTAAAGTAGCTTGGAATTCAGAAGACATATATGGAGATACAGTATACAGAACAGGAAGAAACATACAGTATGTATAGACAAATATTTACAATAAGACCTAATTATGTACATGGGGGTCGGAAATGTTGTTTCTTTTTAAAGGGGAATATTCAGCTCCCCAGGAGAAATGCTGAGGGACCTTGAGATCCCAATTTAGCAATCCACAATGTTAATTTTTTAAATGCTTAGTTGCCGTTTAATTTATTATATAGTTGACCTTGATGATATGATTATTATGGAATTGCTACTACCTGCTTGTATTGATATTTGACAATGTTCCTCTGGATCAGCTTTCTTTGTATTTTATTGTTAAATTCTCTGTGTACATCGTCCTTGTCCTTGATGTGGAACTTTTATAAAAGAACATCTGTGTTCAAAGGTTTATTTCCCTATGAATGAATGAATCAATCGATCGATGCCCCAACCACCATGACACTGTACTGTTTATCACAGTCACCCAAGGCCAACCCTCTGATGATGCAACTGATGGACTATGGCGCAAGGGACGTCTATGTGCTGGCACCTCTACTAACTGAATACTAATGTTGTAGAGCACTTATTCTACTGGTATCAATTGTACTATTTCAGCACAATCAGTAGAATAAGCACGATCACGTTCTGTAACATTAGTATTCAATTAATAGAGGTGCCTGCACATGAATGTCCCCCCACAGTGTAGTCCATCAGTTGTGTCATCTGAGGATTGGTTGTGGGGACTCTGGGATAAACAGTATGGAACAATGGTGGGGCAGAGCACAGCATGAAGCAGATAATAAATTAAGCTACAACTAAGTAAGAGCCTTAAAATTTATTTATCATTTAGGACTGTAAAACGTGACTTCAAGATCCCTCAGTATTTCTCCTGGGCAGCTAAGTAGTTCCCTTTGGCATGCAAAAAACAAACTGATTTAAAATCAGTGTACACATATTACTGGTGCATCTGATATATATACAGTATATATATATATATACATATATATATATATATATACATATTATAATTTATTTACCAAAGATAGCCCACTGGCAATTCAACATCTCATTTTAAGAGGGATCCTAATTTTGCCAATTTCTTCAGCAGGATGGACTGGAGTACTAGGAACTTAAGTGGCTTGCTTAAGGCCATATAGTGCCCACAAATGAGAAGACTGGTTAGAAAAGTACAATATCATGAAAGGCTAGGATAGGATTTCATTAATTTCTTATTAGGCAATATTAAGATCACATGTATCTTTAGTTGAAGGATATGTCTTGCTGTAAAATAGAGGCTTATAAGAGTAAACTACAATGGGCTGTAAATTTCACTGCATCTTATGTATTTAACACGCTAACCTGAACCAATTAAAACAAACTATTTTCCCTACAGTGTTTCAACACCCTATTTTGGTGCTGGGTTGCTAATAGAAAAGAATGTTGCATACATAAAAGTCTATGCAAGAGCAGGTCTAGCCCTCATTTGGAATGGAGAGGATGCACTAATGGTAAGTATTCTGAATATTTAAACTACATTTTCACTTTTCTAATGTTTTCTCATTACACTGTTAAAGGGGCACTTGGGTCATCACTCCACCAATTACTCCAGAGCAGCTATCTTCCTATGAAACTGGTAATAAAATACCAATTTAAAACACAAAGCTGAACAAACATATCAGATCCCCTGAAATAACTTAAGATTTCATACTTTTTTAACAAAAGGCATGTGCAAAAACAAAATTATGCCGTCGGAATTTCGGCAAAAGTCAGACTTTCGCTTCCGTGAAAGTTCAGAAATCATTTCACCAGCTTTCAAGGAAATTGCAAATAAAAACTGTGGAATAAATGTAAGAACTCTGCATGATAATGTATTAAACTGTGGGAAAAAATTCTGCAGAACTGATCATTATCAGCGTTCAGCTGTGCAGCTTTTCCCCCCACAGTTTAATTCATTAACCCCCCTCCACACCAATTGCTGGTCCCTGGCCCCTGGTTTTCTTGTGCCCCCCCCTCCCCCACTGATATGTGGTCCCATATAAAAAAAAATATTGGTGCCTCTTCAATCCCCCCACCCACTGATCACCCCTTCATATAAAAAATAATAATATCCTCATTCCCTGGTGTCTAGTGGCCCCCTGACCCACCAATAGCCTGCGCCATATAGAAAAAAAATTGTTGGTGTCCAGTCCCCCCACTCACCCGCTGATTACCCATCCATATAAAAAATAAAATACCTTCATTCCCTGATGTCTAGTGGCCCCCTCCCACCTGCCAATTGCCTATCCATATAAAAAATAAAATATATCCATTCATCATTCCCTGGTGTCTAGTAGACCACCCCCATCCTGGCAGGTAGTCCATCACTACCCTGCTCCCCCCTTATCCCAACTCTGGGTTGGTGACCAGCACAGTCCTCCTCTCTCCTTCTCGGCTGGCTACCCTCTGAGCTGGTTGAATGAGTGCACTCACTCATTCATTGCAGCTCCTGGTCATCTTTCAGCACAGTTTTCAGGAGGAAGAGAAGGGTAGGGGACTGTTCCGGTCACCCTTGGGGTGGTGGGATGGAGGAAAAGGTATTGTGGACCCCTCTAGGGTCCACAATGCTGTACCCCATCTGGTCTTCCCCATAGGCAACCAGAACAGCCCCTTCCCCTTCTCTACTACCTGAAAACTGTGCTCACTGCTGTAAGATGACCGGGAGCTACAATGAATGAGCGTGTGTGCTCATACATTCAGCTCACTGGGTAGCCAATCATGGAGGAGAGAGGAGAGCTGTGCTGGTCACCCACTCGAGGTTGGGATGGGTTGGTGGGGTGGTGATGAACTACCTAACAGGGTGGGGGTCCACTAGACACCAGGGAATGAGGAAAGGACATATTTTATTTTTTATATGGAGGGACAATTGATGGGTTGGAGGGCACTACATACTGGTGAATGAAGGTATTTTATTTTTTTATATGGATGGGCAATCGGAGGGAGGGTGGGGGGACTGCACACCAACAATGTTTTTTTTTATATGTGGCCGGTGATCTGTTGGGGGGCACTAGACACCAGGGAATGAGGATATTATTATTTTTTATATGGAGGGGCAATCGGCAGGTGGGTGGGGGTTCTGGACAGCAATACATTTGTTCATATGGGACCGGTGATCAGTGGGGGAAGAGCACAAGAAACCAGGGCTAGCGATTGGCAGGGGTGGGGGCTGTATCACTAAATAATACATTTAACTGTGGATGGAGTTAATTCTGCAGGTTAATGGATTATTATGCAGTTCAGCCCAAAATTTCTGTAGAAAACAATGAAAATCCATGGAAAATGGTTGGAGGTTTCTTATCTCGCCAAATGCGAAAGTGCAAACCTTTAGCTGAATTTCCGAAATTCCATGAAAGTTCCACCAAGGCATAATTTTCAACTTTCACCCATCCCTAATTTGCTCCATTCTTTGAACTCCATTATGAAAAAGTTAGCAGCAGATCTGTGAATTAGCATGACAGCAGTCACATCTCCTCTGTGATAATACTTAGAGGTAGTTTTTAGCATTTGCTGATTCCAATATAGTCTCATTATTTTAACCTTGTATCTTAAAGGGACATTATCAACCCTTTTGGTAAAATATTATTTCTAGTTGAAGCCCCGCATTTTATGAGTACTTACCTTCTCTAAAATTCATTTATGTTGCTGGCTATTTTGATGATTCTTTTCTTAATAGGACTGAAATGTATGCTAATGATGTAATTATTCCCAAGTTTTTTGTTTCAAATCCTTGATATACTCTGATTGCATACCTCCTGAACATTAGGAACACCCCCAACAGGTGTGGCCACTAGAGATGCTGCAGAGTTTTAATTCATCAGCAAAGTTGGCAAATATTTCAAATTTTCTGGCAGTCACACTAACTTTGCTTTGAACAATTCTTTATTTTTTTTGTAAAAAAGAAACGCGTTAAACTCTAATGAAAGTCCTCTCCCACTCACTGTGCTGTAATGCCACCCTCTCCCAGCTCCCCAAAACTTTCTAGTCATATTCCCCCTCCCATGCACTGCTGGAACCTAACTCCTTCCTCCCCCTCTGACCTGGAGAAATTCAAAGTACTGTAATATGAACTTAAAAATTCAATATACTCTTCTGTCCACCTATGTGACAAACAAACTCACCCACCTCCCCCCACCCAAGTCCCACCACCAAGTCAAGTCATAAGACCCTTCACCAACCCTTCTTTGGCCCCCACTACCCTCATCCCACAACCAGTATCCAGAAAAAAGGTGACTTGTAACAGAGAAAATGTCCTCTTGGCACATAGCATCTGTTCTGTTCAAAGTCCAACTCCATTATAGCCCCCCATGAAAGAATGCTGGCATAGTTTGCCACTAATACAACCTGACTGGCAAAAAATGCTGCCAATCAGATTTTATCAGGAGAAAAGACATCATCATTAATTTGTGTGCCAGCATCATTACCGATATGGACACTGAACACAGCAGACGCTTTGCACTGGGGGGCCATTTTCTTTATTGCAGGTCACATTTATTCTGGGTGGTGGTCACAGGAGAAGGGTGGTGGGAAGTAAAAGTAGAAAGAAGGTTCAACTCCTTATTACTCTACAAAATACTTTCATTATGTCCTCCACATTTGGTGTCTTACCCACTTCTTCAGGTGTGTTTTTTTTTATTTCATGATTTGCTATACATTCATATGGAAAAATAAAGTTTATTTCATCTTTTTACTTAGTTTCAAAATCAGCTTACAAGACTTTTTGGCAAACTGCTCACCTCATGATTAACTGCCACAACATTTGCTTGCATGTTGTAAGATAAATCAAACCAGGTGGCTAGGGCTGGGGGAGAGGTTGAGTTGAGAGTACTTGATCTGTTCGTAGGACTCCTTTGGGGGAGGCAGGAGGAGAGTGTTTAGGGAGGCAGTATAGCACAGTGATTTAAGGCTCTGAGCAGAAAACTTGGAGACCTGGGTTTGAATGCCATAGCTCCCACTTGCATACTGTGTGACCCTGAGCAAGGCACTTAACTTCCCTGTGCTCCCAGGTGGCACCTTTCAGCTTAGTGTGCCTCTCTTCATTAAAAAAAAAGATGTTTTGCTTGCTGGTGGCGTATGGGTATATTGAACTTCATGTCACTCTGCTACTTTAAAATTCACCAGGGCAGAGGGGAGAGGAGGATGGAGGGTGCCAGCTGAGGATGGGATGGAGATATATGACTATAAAGCTTTTGAGAGGTGGAATGGGGCAGAATTACAACACAATGGGGACCAGTGATCACTGGATGATGTGGTTTAACACAAGAACAGGGTCAGAATCAAGCCACACGATGACTAGGGTCCTGGACTTCAGAAGGGCCAATTTTAAGAAAATGGTAGAATGCCTCAGGGATGCACTGGCAGGAATAGGGAAACTGGGTAGAAGAACAGTGGACTACAATAAGAGAGGGTACTGAAAAAGCTACTAAGCTATGTGTCAAGCACGTGAGCAGGAACAAAAGAAAAAAGATACTGCTATGGTTCTCTAGAGAGGTAGTGGAAAAAATAAAAGCAAAAAAATTGCTTTCAGAAAATACAAAAGAACACAGATGGAGGAAAATAGGCAGAGCTACCAAGAGAAACAAAGAGAGGTAGGGAAAGCAATAGAGATGTAGTGAATTTAAAATTTGCAGATGAAGCCTGTGCGAATCACCAAAAATTAAAGCTTTGCTGATTCTGTGAAGTTTGACCGGCATGGCAAATTTTGGCTTCACACGGATTATGTGAATTTCACTGGAAATCTCACCATAAAGCGTGAAATCCACCACAAAGTGAAAAATTCACGGGCAAAATTTCACACTCTGCAGCGAATTTCACAGAATTCATGGTCTGCAAATTTAGTGAATTCAGCAAATTGTGCTCTGTGAATTACACAAAATTCATAGATTACTCCACAGAGTTGATTTTGCAGACATCGCACATCTGTACAAAGCAGTTAAAAGTGCAAAAGCAAAATCAGAAGAAATATAGCTAAATCGGTAAAAAATGGAGGATAAAACATTTGTTAGATACATTAGTGAAAAAGGAAAGTCCAGGGGAGGGATATTAAGACTGAAAGTGGAAGTGGGGGGGAGTCTGCAGAAGAGAACCACCAAAAAATGGACAGATACTTCTGTTCAGTATTTATGGATGAGGGGGTAGGAAACAGTCCTTTGTTACAAGGCAAGGGCATAAAGGGTCAGGAGGTGGACACTAGCCCTTTCAAAGTGGAAAGATTGCTAAGGAAATTGTCAGATTTAAATGTAGAGAAGGCAATGGATCAAGATGCCATACACCCAGGCTGCTGAGAGAGCTCAGCGAGGAGCTGGCTGCACCTTTAACAACCCTGTTTCAGCCTGTTACTGGAAACTGGGGAGGTACCAGGGGACTGGAGGAGGACAGTTGTAGTCCCCCTGTACAAAAGTAGAAATAGGGAGGAGGTGGGAAATTACAAGCCAATTAACCTGACTTTGGTAGGGGGCAACCTAATGGAATCACCATGGAAGGAAATGATTGGAGAATATCTTGTTACTATACCAGCAGTCTACAATATCTGAGGCAACATGGAATCACAAGGGGAGAGGTCCTGCCAGACAATCCTGATCAAGTTGTTTGACTGGGTAAAAAAAGAAGTGGTCCAGGGAGGGGTGGGTGGCATGGCTTATCTGGATTTCAGCAAGGTCTTTGATGCTGTTCCTTATAGAAGACTGGTAAACTGAGTAACTATGAGTACAGCAGGTCCTAAAATAGTAAAATGGGTGGAGAGTTGGCTTAGTGGTAGGAGTCAAAGAGTGGTGGTAAATGGGGTGCACTCTGGGGAAGGCAAAGTGACTAGTGGGGTGCTGTAGTGGTCAGTATTAGGCCCGGTCCTCTTTAATGACTTTATTAGTGACATTGCAGAAGGACTGAAAGGGAAGGTATGTCTAATCACTGATGATACAACAATCTGCAAAAGAGTAGACACACCAGGAGTGGTTGAAAGAATGAAGGAGTATCTAAAGAAGTTAGAAGAATGGTCATGAGTTTGGCAGCTAAGATTCAACACAGAAAAGTGCAAAGTAATGCACTTAGGGCACAAAAACCAGGGGGCAATGGACCAGCATGAGAGAGAAGTATTAGAAGTCACACAACAGGAAAGATACCTGGGTGTTATTGTTTCTGATTGCCTGAAGGTAGTCAATCAGTGTGACAAGGCAGTTGGAAAGGCTATTGGTACGCTCAGATGCATAGGGAGGGATATCCCCAGCAGGAAAAGGGAGGTAATAATACCCTTGTGTAGACTGTTGGTGGGACCTCACCTTGAGTACTGTGTACAGTTTAGGAGGCCCCATCTCGAAAAGGACATAGATAGGGTAGAGGTGGGGCAAAGGAGGGCAACCAAGATGGTGCAGGGCCTACATCAGAAGCCCTACAAAGAATGTCCTAAGGATTTAAATATGTACTCCATAGAAGACAGGAGGGAGCAGGGAGATATGATAGACATTTGAATACATCACAGGACTAAACAAGGTGTGGGAAGGGACCATATTCCTATGAAAATGATGCTCAAGAACAATAGGTCACAATGTAAAGCTCGAGGGGGGAGGCTCAGAAGAAATGAGAAGAAGAGATCTGGTGGTGACTAGAATGGTCACAGGATTTAAGAATGCATGGAATTGACATAAGGGAATCTTAGAAGCAAGAGAAGGAGTAAGCCAAAATCCAAGTAGGGTCACTGGTGGCATGATAAGTATGGAATTTAGGGTAGACTAGGTGGGTCAAATGGTCCTTATCTGCTGACAACTTCTATGTTTCTGTGGGTGGAGGGAGGTATTTCTTTACAGCAGGGTTAGATACAACCACACATTGTGCAGATTTTCACCAGAAAATTGTACACATTCGTATGGCAAACTACATAAATTGCCTAATTCATCTGCAAATTGGCAATTTGTGTAGATTAGCAACATGAATTTGTCCAATTCACTGGGGGAATAACTACATGACTTGCCTAACTAGCCTGCAAATTGTCAATCTGTGTATATTTGGTGTGCATATTTGGCCACTTCAGTAGGTGAATAATGACATGAATTGCAGTAATTGGCAATGCAAAGTTGCTTAAATTTGTGAGGTTTGGCATGAAGCGAA
The DNA here is from genome assembly GCA_016271365.2 of Neoceratodus forsteri. Classification (NCBI taxonomy): domain Eukaryota; kingdom Metazoa; phylum Chordata; order Ceratodontiformes; family Ceratodontidae; genus Neoceratodus; species Neoceratodus forsteri. The sequence goes on along the minus strand of CM028133.1, from coordinate 739,533,423 downwards.
TTTCAGCAATGTCACCCATCTCTAATAAGTCATGATGCAACAATCTCACCTCCCCCCCACTGATTCTTGATTGTCTAAACTGTTTGGGGGGTGTTCCCAAGTCCAGGAAAGATGCAGCTGGAGTTGATCAAATACTGTTATCAAACACGTTTTTATGTGATAACACTAGTATGGTGGGAGTCTGTTTTTTACTTATAAAAGGAAAAAAAGAAAAAAGAATCAGAATAAAACTACCAGCTAAATCAGCAATCTCTACAGATGTGGTCAATCATAACGTGTTTTTTTTTTTTTTTTTTTAGCATAGACAGTTTGAGGCCTAAGGGAGTTGACAGTATCATTATAAAATGCCCTGCCACCAGTCAGCTTAAAGGAATCATGCATCCCCTTGTCCCATTCCTCCCTCAATTGTAGGTTCCAGAACTTTGCAGAGTTCCCTGATGAGGTTGAACTATGCATCTAGAAAGGAGCAGTGTCACCTGTCTCCTCCTGTTGCTGATCCCCCTTCCTGTGCATCCTGGCATCCAATCCCCTCCCCCCCCACACTGCGCTACTGCACTGAGCTGATGTTTTCAAATCATCCATAATTGTCACCTCCATGTCCATTTCCTAAAAATTCCTCTCTACCACTACCATTTCATCCTGTTTTTTGGTGGTTCATGGACCCTGTGTGCATTACATTACACCTTGTATTTGATTTCGGTGGCCATACTCATGACCATTTCTCCAGTCATTCCAATCTGCTCTCATTGTTTTTAATATTGTCCTTAATGACTGCTCTTCCACAGATCTTTGTGTCACCTGCAAAGAGGCAGGTCTTCCACTGGGTCTCTTCCCCAGTGTCATAAATGCAGATATTAAAGAGAACTGATAGAAAGACTAACCCCTGCAACACCCCACTGGTAACCTACTTGACTCCTGACTGATCTCCAATGAATACAACCCTCTGGTTTCTCCACATATCCAGTGTCTTACCTATTATGTGATTCTATTCCCTGCCCCATGATTGATGCCTTTTTGACAAATCTTCCATGTGGGACAGAATCAAAGGCTTTGCTGAATCCAGTTACTATACAGTGGTAGCAGTCCATTACACAAATGATTTGCCAAGAGTCTCTGAAGATACCTATAGGAATAAACCTCTAGAACTGCCTTTGCTGTGGGATAGCTCATGAAAATCTCCTTAGTGATCTACTGAGACACTTGGAAAATAACTTAGCAATTACTGCTACTACTTTGTAAATAGTGCCTGACCCTTGTCCACTGCCTTTATCACACAGCCAAAGAAATTGATGGTGTCCATCTGACATGACCTCCCTCCAATAAAACCATGCTGACAAATGTCTTAAATTCCATTTTCTTCTAGGAAACTCACAAGCCACTTTTATTATGGTCTCCACCAAATTCCCCACTATAGACATTAGGCTTATTGGTCTAGATCTTCTACTTATGTTTGACTTTATTAATGATCCAGTTCTGAGGAACATTGTAGATACTGAAACAAAAAAATGACACTTGGACCACCTGTAAACACACTAGGCAGATTAAAATAGTTGAAACATGTCATACAATTGAAAGATAATATTATGTTACCCACCAGATGATTGGTATGTTGAGTGATCTCCCTCAGATTGTGATCAATGGCTCAAAAAAAAAGAAATCTTAAAATACAATATCAACAAACTAATTATGGATAGCACTAATCTTAAAAATATTACATATCTAATTAGCATAGGCAGTCTTGATGGACCTCATGTTTTTTTTTCTGCCTTCTACCTAGCATAACCTCCACAGTATAGTTTCCTGGTCCAACCCAACTTCCATTCATTGGGAGGGGCACCATCTACTATCCTCCAATCCATTGGCACATCCTCTGTTTTCAAAGATCTATTAAAGAGACCTATTAGTAGTTCAGCCAGGATCATTCCTATCTCTTTCAGTACTCAGGGATGTAGACCATACAGGCCCATCAATTTATCCACCTTTAAAGCATGTTGCCCTTTCAATACTCTCTCCTCTGTAATTGGCTCAATATTGTTCTATACTGGTTCTGTATTTGTGTCCTTCCCTTCCTTTTTTGACCTTGACAACAACATTCAGGGAGTAATGCAATGGTTAATATTTGTGTTAATGTTCACACAACACAGTTAAATAAGAATAGCTGGACTAGGGTGCTGATTATTAGAATTTACAACTACCTTTCATTAAGTAAAACATTCATCATTAAGATCCAGTATGCAGCAAGTCAAGCCTTTATGTTGCAGTTTCTATGGACATAGTTTGAGGAAAGTCAGCTTTTAACCAGTTAAACAACAGTAGTATTTGCATTTAGTAGTTTTTATAGAGTTACAGTGGCTAATACCAACTATACAGTTAGAGCATGTATTCCTCAAGACTTTTGTAAGAAGCAAAACAATGACTGACAATATAAATAGTCAACATGTCTTGGAAAACATGCTTAATCTAAAAACAATTGTCTGTCATTTAATTCAGAGGTTACTGTTTACACATTACAAAATGATAGTTCCTAGAGTTTGCCAAACTGAAAGTGTACACTAGAGTACACTGAAATCATATGGTGGGGACAGCAACAGTGAAGCTCTACTTGCTCCATGCACTGAAAGTGTACTGTGTAGATGTGCTGACAGAATATATTTTTGAGATTATATTGCATTCTTATGTTGTTCTTGTGGGTGGGGAGTTAGAGAATTAACAAGTTAAATTCTTCTACCTGTCCTACATTATATGGATTTTTTAAGGCACTAAATGTTTTGGGGTTTTTTGGATGATGGTGTTATTAACCTTGCCATAATACAGGCACTCTGTACAAAACTTGCTATCCTAATTGAGTGTTGCATCCTTCCAATATAGTTGGAGCTTGATGACAAGTATCAGAATAAAACCTGTGGTCTCTGTGGTGACTACAATGCCCTTCCTGTGCTCAACGAATTTATTCATGAAGGTGGGTGATAATCTTATGCAAACATATACATAAGGAAATGTTTCACAAGCAGGAAGTTATGTTAGATAGAGAGATATATAGAAAGATGGATAGATAGACAGATAGATAGATAGATAGATAGATAGATAGATAGATAGATAGATAGATAGATAGACAGAGACAGACAGACAGACAGACAGATGGATAGACGGATGGACGGATGGACAGATGGATGGATGGATGTGTGAATGTGTAGGGTACTGTACAGTGTGTACATTGGAATTTATAAAATACTCTACAATGGTGAATTGCAAGCAATGAGGAAAAGCCAAGGACTACAGTGAGGAACTTACATTCGCTTTACTGAATAACACATACGATCAGTTATGTTATTGACAAGTCGAGGGCAGTATATTCCTAACTCACTCATGGCTCTGTGACCCATCAGTTATGGTACTGCCAGCTCACACTTAAAGACAAAGGGACCAATTCTAGAAGGATGGCACAAGTTGTCACCGAACAAAACTTGCGCCACCCACAACTGCAACAATGATTTTGCACCCTATTCTAGAAGGAGCAGGGTCTCTGCAGCTAAGTCCTGCAACTTGATATATGCGGCCAGGTACACCGAGCTTCTGGCACACCTGGCGAGCATGTCGCAAGCTGCACCACAGTTTGCAACTGCCCCCCTGCCCAGCTTGCCACAAGAGGTGCCCCTCAGGGCTGCCCACCCCTGCCCACAAACCCTACATCATCTGCCCCACAGTGCATCCCATTCCCACAGCCCCCTGATGTGCCACATAGAGACCCGCAGGGCTACCCATGCCCCCAGCCTCTGAAACACCCATTGGCACAAGCCCCGCAAAGCTAATCATCCCCCCATCCTCCTGAAACACCCATTGATAGAAGCCCCACAGGGCAGCGCTGCCATCCCCAGCCATGCCATCGTGCCTGACCCCCAAGTCGCCAGCCTCAAATGCAACAATTACCCTTCCCTGGTAGTCTAGTGGCTCCCTGCCCCCCCACCCAGCCATGCCAGCTCACCCAGCACCCCACCATCCCCATCTGGTGACTGGCACAGCCGACTCTCACCACCATGGTCACCACTTGACTGAGTCTGTATGAGCTGCTACTGGAAAGACGCACTCGGAATTAATTTCTGAGTGTGTCTTTCCAGTAACACTCATTCAGAACTCAGTCAGTGGCTGACCGTGGAGATGAGAGGTGGGCTGTGCCAGTCGCCAGCTGGGGACAGGTGGGGGGTGCTGGGTGGGCTGGCACTGTTGGGTGGGGTCCACTAGACTACCAGGGAAGGGTAATTGCTGCATTTACGGCCAGCAACTCAGGGGTCAGGGCACGGGTGGGGGGATGGCAGTTCCACCCTGTGGGGCTTCTACCAATGGGTGTTTCAGAGGACTGGGGATATGGGTAGCCCTGAAGGGCTTGTGCCAATGAGTGTTTTGGGGTAAGGTAGCCCTGTGGGGATTGTGCCAATGGGTGTTTCAGGGGTGGGGTATGGGTAGCTCCTGTGGGGCCTCTGCCAATGGGTGTTTAGGGGGATGGGGATGAAGGATAAGTAGCCCTGTGGAGCTTGTGCCAATGTGAGTTTTGGGGGGATGGGGTTATGGGTAGCCCTGTGAGGTTGTGTCAACGGGTGTTTTGGGGGACAGGGAGATGGGTAGCCCTGTGGGGCCCCACTGGGGTATGCTGGCATGGGGGGTGGACAAGGTGGCATGACTGCAGGTGGGTCTACAGGACCCCTGGGGGGCATCTGTAAGTTACACCAAGTCAACAAAAGCTAAATAAATGCTGGTGTAACTTACATTGTCAGGTCTCCTCTGGGGGTTCTTGTAGAATTCTTATATTGGGGACTTTGTTGCTGCCCTTCTGGAATAGGGCGCAACTGCTGCAGTAAACCCCCTAGCGCCATGTCACAGGGGGTTTATGGTGCAATTGCTGGCATAACTGCTGCTTGGCACATCTCGCAGGCCACTTTGTAGAATTGCGCATGTCGCAACTGCTGGCATAAGTTGCTACATGCACCATTCTACTTGATGCAACTGCTGTTATGCCAGGCATAACTCTTGTAGAATCTGGCCCAAAATGCATATATTTAAGTCAATGAAGAGAAGAGAATTAAAAACCAGCCATTCCTCAGAACATCAATTATCAATATGTTTTATTCATGTGGCACAGATCCCTTTCTACCCAACGTTTCCCCAAGATGGCTTCATCAGGGAGTGAGCTTATGCAAGTTTTTGTGGACTTACATTTGCCTACTGCACCTATCTACATTTGAAATAACTATGCCTAGGAGGGGACCCACTTTGAACTGTATGCTTTAATATATTTAAATCAGGCATATCCACTACTACTAGGGTTACAAATAGAGTTCTACATCAAACTACAAGGTTTGCACCTTAATAATGCAGGTGATCATAGTTCAAATAGCCTGACATTTGGCAAGTGTGCAGTCAATACAATGAACTTTGAATTCTGTAAATTTGGTAATGGTTGCATCCCTGGTGTAGTAGTTTTATAAGGTTGAAAAACCCTAGAAATATTGAAATTAAGATCCTTTTACTCACTGATAACACACAAATGGCTATGAGTTAAAACATGAAATTTTGAAGTTTGTTAGAGTTAGGTCCAGGAATGATTCTTTGACAGGTACTTTTACTGACAAATGCATTTTTAAATAATCAAAACGTAAAGTGTGATTTTAGCACATTCAGGAAATATTTTGCAATTTTCTTTTTGTAACTGAATTACTGCAATACTGATGTATATCAGTTTTGTGACAAGGTGAGCCATTTTGTCCCCCAGCAGTTTCCTGTCATGAAAATAGCCTACCTTTTGAGAAAAAAGAAAATGCACCAGGTGTCCACCTCACCACTGGTACCTCCATTTCAAAAGCCCACTCTTTAATAGAAAACCGATGTTGGGTGCCCAACCCCACCACTGGTACCCTCTTCCAGCCAACTAATCTTGAAAGTCACTGGCAGTCTGTGCCCAACCCTCCAATCTTTAGTGTCATTGGGGGGCAGTTGCTCAATGCCACTGTAAGTGTTCTCCCTCACGTCCAATCTTCAGAGATATCCCCTTGTATTTCAGATGTGCATCTTTCTGATGTACCTAAAAAACACTTCAAGGCTACTAACTGACACAAGTACATTTTTATATGTAAATTATGAAACCATTATATGAATAATGATCTCCCTATTATGTTATGTTCAGTTAAGGATCTTAATATGAAGGCAATGAGGAAATCATCTGGCACAATTGTAGGCATTGGCATTTTTCAAGATGCTCAGTGTAAATTACAGTAAATATCTGTCTGTTGTGGGTTACTTTGTTTCTTTTATAATCCAGTCTTTGTCAACGTGTAAGCATTTTTAAATTGCTTGAATTACTTTCTACTACATTTTGTGACTAATTGGAATTTTTTGTTACTTTTGTCCTGGGCAGACCAGCTCTGAATCTCCTGCTTTGAAAGCAGATATAACCAAAAGTAACACGATAACATCTACATTTCTGTCTTTTGCTATATTTATAACCATATTCTACATCTATCAAAAATGTTTTATGATACTGACAAGGGATTTATATGGTTTTATACAGGAATAAATAAACATATTGCCACATTTTATGAAATAGCAGTTCAAGAGGGTGTCCTCACATTAGTAATTAGCACTTTATTTTTACATTGTTGGGGAAAAAATAACACTCATGTAAACACCTAAAATAATTGTTCAAATTGTTTTATAACTATTAAAGATAATCTGACCTCTACAGATTTTTTCCAACAATTGGCACTAACTCTTACCATATATCTCAAGTCTAGCATGGAAACCCATGCTTATTTTTGTGGACTGTAAATGTTTACATAAACATTGTGTACTGTCCTTAATGTGATCTGCAGTGAGTACCCAATCTTGACACTGGTTTCCTCCTCCCGCCTTCTTGATATTTAATGTCACTAGCTGCAGCTGCCTAACCCTGCCACCAGTAATCTCCTTCTGTCTGACCAAGCTTTAAAGTGATCACTGGCATGTGCCAACCCTGCTGCCAGTATTCCCTCCTCCCACCAGCTCAATTTAAGGCTACCACTGGTGGGCACACACTCTGCTTGCAGTATCCCCCCTCCTGCTCATTCTTTAGAGTCATTATGGTAGTTTCCCAGCCCCACCACTGGGGCCCCTTTCCCAACTATCCAATCTCTAAATAGGCATCCACTGGTTGGTGTCCAACCCCACCACCAGAGTCCCTGTACTGCAGACCTGATCCTTACCACCTCCACCAGTAAGTGATCAACTTTGCAGCCACTACTACCCTTTCAAATAATGTAGAGACGCACACACTCAACAAACTATTAGCAAAGACACCACCCTCCTCCCCCCCACCAGTGCCCACTTGGTTTCTTATCACACATCCTTAATGTCAAAAATTAAGAATCCTCAATGTCCTAAATGTGCTCCTCTACCTGTAGGCAAGACAACAACTGGTCTACTAGTTTGCACATTGTGAATGCTTGTGGACTTTTTTGTTATTTTTTTATTTTAGTAGAGAAATTATTACCCCTCAATTTTAATACATATATAGTCAAATGGATCACTAATTGGCTTACTGATATGACACAGGCTGTGGCCATTAATGCCTATACATCATAAGAATGGCAGGTAATGAGCAGGGACCCACAAGGTTCAATACTAGATTCAATTGCATTCCATCTTTTTATTACTTACCTGGAAGATAAAGTATATAACTATATAAGTATGCTGATGATACAAAACTTGGAGGCCCATGTACCACTCAAGAAGAAGCTGATAAAATACAACTAGATCTAGATAGAATATTCAAATGTTCATATTGCTGGGGCATGTCCTTTAATCTAGAGAAATGCTGCATCCTACATTTTGGAAAAAAAAAACAATCAATATCAATACACATTAAGTAATACAATGTTAAAATCAGAAATTAAGGAGAGGGGTCTAGGCATAATAGCAGACCAAAATTTAGAATTCAGAGAGCAATGCACGCACACAGTTGTAAAGGCTAACAGAGTAATAGGAGCAGTAAAAAGAAACATAGCAAACAGAAGGGCTAAAGTGCTGATGTCGCTGAATAGATCGTATGTGAGACCACAATTTGACGCTTTGCCTGTAGCTCTGTGACAGTGCGGATGCCGACATCCCTCACTGTGACAGATGCAATGCTGAGTGTTGGCATTGTTCTGTCAGGGATGTTAGAATGCACGATCGAAGCAGACTTCAACCCACCACACTCCTTGTCTCTATATATACAATTCTGAGTTGGAGTTGTTCTTGCGGTGGGGCACAACACCAGGAGATGTACCTCAGGTGTCTGCAGGGAGCAGCACAGTGACCCAATGATTTCTGGTGAAATCTGCTGCTGTGCTGGACTTCGAGGTGGTGGTGTCGCTCTCCAGTCAGTGCACCCAACTTGACTATTACAGTCATCTTTGGTCACACTACAGAAGAGCTGATGTTAGGAAATTGGAAAGAGTCCAGCATAGAATGACCAGGATAGTGAAAGGGTTGCAGCATTGTTCCTATGAGGACAGACCGGAGAAACTTAGATTACACTCCCTGAAGGGTAAAAAGGAAGAGTGAAACTTACTGCTACTATATGATATACTGGAGGACAATAGTCTTATAACAGAATTAAATATTGACTTCAAGAACATTAATTTAGCAACACCTGGACACCCGCTGCAACTAAAAGGAAAAAAGGTTTACCGTGATAAAAATAAAGCATTTCTTTACACAAAGAATAATGAACCTATGGAATAAATTGCCACTGGAAGTAGCTATAAGTAAAACTAAGGACTCATTAATAAAAAAAAGACTAGACAATTATAATGAAAATGGTGGGGACATGACATATTATATGGGATTTTAATGGAGCTACTAATGCACCTTGTGCCTTCTTCTTACTCCTACACATCAGTGACATCAGTGGCATCAGTTTAAACTTGGCCAGTTTTAGCCATATTAATCCCAAATTTCAGAGTGATTAAGTCACCACCCCACCTTATGACCACATAAGTGGCACCATGTAAATTTCATCTATAGTGTGTTTTGAGGGTCACTGATCAGCCCAGATTGCAGAAAGATATGACTGATGCCCTCCACAGTGGAAAGTTTGTCTGGTATGACTGGTCCTGTGGACCCTAAATATAGCAGAAGACTTGTGGGGCATGGCACCAGACCACACCTAGAAGCAAAGATCTATAGAGCCTCTAGCTTGGTCGTGGATCATGGAGGTATAGGTTGATGAGTTCTGTGTGCATTAAGGGTTGAAAACCCCTAGGAATGACACACTACCAATTTGCCATTGTTTATGAGACTTTGCCCCCAATTTTTAATTTCCTTATTTTGCCCCTTTTGTATTTTAAGCCTAATAGATAACTGAATGTAGTCTTGTGCCATTAATACATATTATAGCAGTACAATACCAGCACCCTAAATTAGGGTTCAGTAGGCACTTCTAAGGCAATTCCAGATATTTGCAACATAATAATGTGGTTCTTCCTCGATGGAATGCCTAAAATTTTGCTTGCACATCGCCAGTACCAGGGCTGCTAGATATAGCACATTTAGTAATGTTTGATTCAGCGGTTTAAACATTCTAGAATATTAAGAATATATAAAATACAATTTTAAGATATTTTGATTCCTCTTTCATAGCAAAAAATGGATGTGAGATGAAATCTGAACATTTCAGGTTTGTTACAGTCTGGACCAATGATGATTCTTTGATAGGAGGCCCTACTGCAAAATGTGCTGCTTTTAAATAATTAGAAAACTGGAGAGCAATTTGTATGTAGGTGCAGCTGATTTGTTTTAAGCATTTTTCAAAACTGGATTTTTGCCAAACTGATGTATGTCATTTTTGTAAGTCTTTTTAAAAGATAACTTTTATGAGCTGTAACGGTCAGAAAAGTGAACAAAAAAAAAAAGACAAACCTTTGACTCTCAAAAACAAGAAAATGTATTGTAAGTTAAGTCTAAAAATTATGTAGTTGATAGGGTGTACAGTTAATTTTTACTAATACTTGTTAAACAATAAAGCAATTTGGCAGTTGCAAAACAAAAACAGGCACTACTTTCATTACAACTGAAGCAAAAGTGAAGTAGAAATGATGTTTACTAGAAAGGTGGGGGTAATAAATCATGGTATTACTGTATAGGGATTTCATAGCTACTACTCAGTTTGATTTTCACAGGTGAATAGATAAGAAGCACATGTTTCATGAATAACTGTTGTGTCAGATAGTGCTAGTAACTGGACTATCAGAAAATAACTGAGTATCTTCACATACTGTACCATTCTTTAAGTGTATGCAGCTATCATTTTCTTTAGGACATACATCCAAAATTAAACACTGTTATGGGGTAGGTAAGATTACTTCTTTCTTAGTTGTGAGCACCATTTCCAAAAGGGATTGTCCTTTTCCTAAACGTTGTATGGTTTAGATATTAAAGCATTAATAGGGATGGTATATGCCACAATTGATCAGTTTGTATGGGAACTGTAAATGTTCTGAGATTATCTATCTCAAGGCCCAGTTGCTGGTGGAATATTTCACTGTTAGAGTAATTACTAAAGGATGCAATATGGAGGAATCAGATGGCAAGTGACTGAAAAAATAATTGTACACTTTAACATTTTAGGCACACAGCTCACACCAAACCAGTTTGGAAATCTTCAAAAAATCCATAAACCAAATGAAGAGTGTCAGGACATTGCAGAGATGGAAATGGATTTGGAACCACATCGTGACTGCAGTGAGCATGTATGTCATATTTTTATTATGGTATCCTATAATAGCGGCGAGTCAAAAACAGTGAGCCCAAAATCAGCAAAGCCAAAAGAGTGCAGCCACATATGACAAGGCATACAACCCAGCGATTATGGCTTTTCCCTCTCCCCAAGTAGCTTTCCTTTCTGAGTTGGTTATTTTAGTAAGAGGGTGCAGGGGTGAGGGGTATGAAGCCCCCCACAGAAAGCTACTTTTACATTTTTGTCACCGTTTTGCCAATCACTGGGTTGTACCCCATGCCGTATGCGGCCACACTATTTTGGATTCGCTGATTTTGGGCTCACTCTTTTTGACTCACCCAAATCACACAGAACCTTTATTATAGAGTACTAATTTACATCCATGCTGTGAAACATATCCTCCATTGGGAGCTGCTCACCCTATTTCCGTGCATAACAGCACATAGTTCTGCTTAGCATGAATCATTTTAATTGTGACTTTTAGCTTTAATTGACTTTAAAATAAAGATTGAGAAATATAGGAACTTCTTGTCTCAGAACAGGAAGATCAGGAGCTAAAATGGCACAGAGGCAGTAAGTAAATAGGGAGAGAAAAAAAATTAATAAACAAACAAACAGAGGAAAGAGTTAGTATTCCAAACAACAGTTAAGGGGCCAGAAAAAAGACATGATGGGAGTGGTGCAGTGCAGTGGCTGTGGAGCAGCAGTCTTCTGGGAGATGTTCTGGAGGATGCAGTGTTGTCCCATCTGCAGGCACCTCTCTGGGCTGAGGGAGGAGGTTGCTAATCTCCAAGTTGAGTTGGCCAGGGTTTGTGGGACCTCTTCTCCCACCCAGGGACCACCAGGGTCACTGCTGTTACCTCAGAGGTTGCCAAGAAAGAGGAGCGTTTGGACCACAGTGGGTTCAGGGTGGGTGAGGGTGGTGGAACAGAGGTGCATCTCTCCAGTTGTACCTCTCCACAATTTCTATGCCATTCTGGAAAAGCGTGGTTCCTCTATGGAGGCACCCACAGTGGAGACCAAGGAGGATGCTGGGAACCTCCACAAAGGAGACCCACAGGAGTGTGGCATGGGACCCCACAGGGGAAGGAAACAACTCCTGGTGGGGGACTCCATTGTTAGGAAGGTAGAACTGGGGGAGGATGGGGAGAGGGAGGTAGGTGCCTGCCTGGTGCCATGGCTTGGAGGGACAGGGAGCGAATCCTCGGGATCGCAGGAGCAGCTGCACAGGAGAGGCAGCTGAATGTCATTGTCCACCTAGGGACAAATGACCTGGCTAAGAAAGGTATCAGAGCAGTGCAAGAAGCATTTGTGGAGATGGGAAGGGGCCTTAGACAAATATAGCACACATGGTAACCTTCTTGGAGGCGCTGTTTGTCTATGGCATGGGTGAGGCTAGGGTGCTCCACACCATGGCATTCAATCAGTGGTTGAAAAACTGGTGCAGAGTTCAGGGATTTGGCTTCATTGGGGACTGGGGGTCCACCTGGAGGGATGCAGGCCTATACTGGCATGATGGTCTGCATCTGTCCAGGAGGGGAACCAGAATACCAGGTGATAGGTTTAAATACTTCATTGGCAAGCATTTAAACTAGCCAAGGGGGAGGCACTGGAAAGGAGCAAGGAAATCTTAGCCCCCCCAAAAAAATCAGGGTACTAAGTTAGGTAGACACTAACATAGATATGTTAATAAGAAGAAGTGCAGATGTAAATGGAGAAAGTGACAAACTCAATACGGACAGGGATGGGGCAAAAAGGGGTAAGGCCATCAAGAAATGGAGGGTAATGAGTACCAACACCCATAGTCTGGGCAGCAAGCTCTCTAAACTGGTGGCCTTGATGGAAGAGGGATGCTTGGATATCGTAGCAGTCACAGAAACATGGTACATAGAGAACCATGACTGGGATGTTAACATACCAGGGTACACAACCTACAGGAGAGACAGGGAGGGCAGAAGAGGGGGAGTAGCTCTCTATGTAAGGGAAGGGATAAAAGCAACTGAACAAAAGAGTAAATAGGGAGTAGAGGAGGCACTGTGTGTCACCTTAGAGACTGGAAATGGCACCACAATCCACACAGGGCTTGTATACAGACCCCATGTCAGGGGAGGGAATGGACAAGGATATGATAGAAGGCATACTTAGGATGGCAGAGAAAGGGGAGATACTGTTGATGGGTGACCTTAATATGCCAGATGTTAACTGGAGCACCTTTGCTGCAGCCACATCCAAAAGCAGGGCCATTCTTGATGCCCTTCAGGTGGCATGCCTCAGACAGCTAGTTTTGGGACCTACTCATGAGGGAGCAATCTTAGACCTTGTACTCTCATATGGGGACAGTGAGAGGATCTCAGATCTAGTAGTGGGTAGCCATTTGGGAACAAGTGACCACCAAACAGTGAGGTTCATGATAAACTCAGCTATAGAGTCAAGCCATACAAAAGTGAGGGTTCTGGACTTCAAGAAGGTTGACTCGGGCAAGATGGGAGAGCACCTTAGAAAAGCACTAGCAAACAGGCTAGAAAGAGGGGTGGAGCAACAATGGGAAAATATCAAAACTGCCATCACAGAGGCAACAAGCCTTTGTGTGAAGCAAATAAACAAATCAAAATGAAAGAAAAAGTCACTATGGTTCTCAAACGAAGTGGTGGTGAGGGTTAGGGAGAAAAAGATAGCATTTAGGAAGTATAAGGAAACACAGAATGAGCAGGACATAGAACTGTACCAGTTAAGGCAGAAGGAAACAGGGAGGGTAGTCAGAATAGCAAAGGCCGAAACTGAGGAAAAGATAGCCAACTCAGTTAAGAAGGGGGATACAACCTTTTATAGGTATATCAGGGAGCGTAGAAAGACAAAAGAAGGAATAATGAGGCTGAATAGAATGGATGGTGGGTGGGCAAAGAGTGACAGTGAAAAAGCAGGGATACTGAATGAATACTTCTGTTCAGTATTCACAAAAGAGGAAGTGGGGGAGGTGCTTAATCCAATTAACAGAAGCACACTGGAGAGGGGGGGTCAATCCCAGTCCTTTCACAAAAGAAAAGGTTCTGAAAAAACTCCTAAAACTAAAGGTGGACAAAGCAATGGACCCAGATGGAATTCACCCCAGAATTTTAAAATAATTAAGCTGAGAGCTAGTGACACCACTGACTACCCTTTTTAACAAATCATGGGAGGATGGTGTGGTACCTGAGGACTGAAGGCAGATGTGATTCCCCTTCACAAAAGTGGGACCAAGACAGAAGTAGGAAACTACAGACCCATCAGTTTGACCTCTGTGGTAGGAAAAGTGATGGAATCACTTCTGAAGGAAAGAATTGTTGTGTACCTAGAGGCCAGTGGGGCACAGGACCCAAGGCAGCATGGGTTCACAGCGGGAAGGTCACATCAGATGAATCTAATTGATTTCTTTGACTGGGTGACCAAAGTAGTAGACCAGGGAGGGGCTGTGGACGTGACCTACCTAGACTTTAGCAAGGCATTTGACACAGTCCCACACAAAGATTAGTAGTCAAATTAACTAGCCTGGGAGTGGTCCCAGGTGGTAGCCTGAGTAAAACATTGGCTGAACAACAGGACACAGAAGGTAATTGTAAATGGAGTCCACTCTGAAGAAAGAGGGGTTATTAGTGGGGTATCGCAGGATTCAGTACTGGGTCCAGTCCTTTTTAATGTCTTTATAAGTGACATTGCAGAGGGACTGGAAGGAAAAGTATGCCTCTTTGCAGATGGCACAAAGATCTGCAACAGGGTTGATACACAAGGAGGCATGGAAATGATGAAAAGGGACTTGGCAAGGTTGGAGGAATGGTCAGAAGTATGGCAGCTAGAATTTAATGCAAAGAAGTCCAAAGTAATGCACCTGGGAAACAAAAACCCAGGGGAGGATTACACAATGGGGGAGGAGGTAGTAACAACAACAAAAATGGAAATGGACCTGAGGGTAATCATATCAGATGACCTTAAGGTTGGCAAGCAATGTGAGAAAGTGGTTGAGAGGGCTGGGTGGATACTGGGATTTATAGGGAGAGTCATCACCAGCAGAAAACAGGAAGTTGGTATCCCCCTATACAGACAGTTGGTGAGACCCCATCTGGAGTACTTCGTCCAGTTCTGGAGACCCCATCTCTGCAAGGACATAGACAAGATGGAGACAGTTCAGAGGAGGCAACTAAAATAGTGCAGGGTCTGCAAAAGAAGCCATATGAGGAGAGACTAAAGAAGCTTAATATGTATACCCTTGAGGAAAGGAGGGAGGGGGGGACATGATAGAAACTTTTAAGTACCTCAATGGAATCAACAAAGTCCAAGAGGGTAGCATTTTTCAGAAAAGGAGATGTGCAAGAACAAGGGGACACAATTTGAAGATGGGGGGGGATGGCTCAGGTGCAATGTGAGGAAGTATTTTTTCACAGAGAGGTTGGTGGACACATGGAACAGCCTTCCTGAGGAGGTTTTGGGGTCTAAAACTGTGGGAGAATTCAAGAATGCATGGGACAGACAAGGCGTTTTTTGTGGGGGGTAGGAAGAAATAGGCTGTTGGTTAAATAGGATCTGCAGCTTATCCTCTAGGTAGGGAAATGGGCAGACTAGGTGGGCCAAGCGGTCCTTATCTGCCGTCAAAGTCTATGTTTCTATGATTAGAGCATTATCATTCTGATATTTGTCCATGATATTTCCATACTAAGTCATTTACTTTGCAGTATGGACAGATGATAACATAGTTTAGGCAGTGTATCACATCACATTTTTGTCTAAGCACTACCAGAGAGATGGGAGAGATTTTATAAAATCTTGATATGAACTTGCCTTGATATAATATCACTGTATAGACCTTCCTTCTTTCCTCCCTTCCTTCCTTCCTTTCTTCCTTCCTTCCTCCCACCCTCCTTATCTATCTTTCTTTCTTTCTTTCTTTCTTTCTTTCTTTCTTTCTTTCTTTCTTTCTTTCTTTCTTTCTTTCTCTCTTTCTTTCATTCTTTCTTTCTTTCTTTCCAGAAACATACACAGAAGCTCACTGGAACACTGCAGTCCTTTCAATATAGCACACTACTATATTTTTCTGCTAGACTTCAAACTATCAAACTGAATGCATTTGTTTTCTATATTTTTATGATTCCACTGTCATCATAAGAACATAAGAATGGTGTCAGCAGATGGGGATCACTTGAACCATCTAGCCTGCCCAAGGTAGCTGCCCCCCCCTTTAATTGTTCCAGCCAAGCTGTCCACACTGGCTGTCCCACACTAGCTGACATTCTCTTACTGTTTTAGCTGCCACCACCCATGTTGGCAGGATGTTCCATGGCTCTATCACCCTCTCTGTAAAGTAATACTTTCTATAGTTGCTTCTGAGCTTGCCTCCCACAAGACGCAAGTTGTGCCCCCTTGTCCGAGTTCCCTTGTTTTCTTGGAAGAGGTTCTCCATCTAGTTTATTCTCTTGATGTATTTGAATGTTTCTATCATGTCACCTCTGTTTCCCCTCTCTTCTAGTAAGTACAACATCAGTTTCTTGGGCTTAGTTTCATATGTCTCATGGTATCAGCACTGAAAGGCAGTGTAGCCCCTGTAGAGATAATATATACTGTAGGTTAGATCATCAAGCTGTAAAAATGGAGAGCTAACATACCTGGGTTTGAAACCAGCAGTTGTCATTTTCATACTGTGCATTTGGGTCACAACACAAGTTTAAGTTCAGTTTGCCTTTCCTGGCCAATCAAACATTAAATTTCAAATAAATACAAATCAACATTATTTTTTTAGAAGAGGCAGGTGTAGACTAACTGTGTTTCCCATACATAAAATCTTAACATTTTTTGTCCTAAGTTGGTGATACCTGCCAGTGTTGTTCTATAGTCATTCTGTCTAGTTCCAGCTGTTCTGTCTTCTGTCTCTGATATTTCTTTTTTTTTTCTGTTCCTCAGTCCTTTTCTTTCACTTTTTCTCTAGTTTTTTTGAGTGGTCTATTTTACTTCTTCCACTTTTCTGTTATAGTGCCTTTCTCAGCCTTATTGCTATGGACATTTCTTCTTCCTGCAGGTACCGCTGCTCTGCTGCTCTCCCCTACCTAGCTCCTTTGCCCAACGCACTTGCCATAGTAGGCCTCCATCCCTCTCGCACTTCTGAATCTGACAATGCCACCAGTCTGACTGCCTCTCACCCACCATCCCCCCATCCATATCCCTACCCTACCCTCTCCTCTCCTCTCTCCTCCCCCTCGACCTCCTGTATTCTGCCCCTTCCATCATCCTACCAACCCCCTCCTTTTTTTTTCCTACCCACACCCTGCCTATTCCATGCAACATGTGTTCTTGTAACCTATTATGTGAAAAAAATGTTTTATTTTATGTGATATCAATGTTTTGACATAGAACCTTTGTAAAAAAGCCCTGGGCTCAAAGGTAACTTGTAATCCTAGAATTGAAATAAATAAATAAATAAATGAGACAAAGGTTATAAAACGTGTGTTAGCAATGTGATTAAACTGAGTAAAATTATATCTTTTAAATTCTGCCATTTCAGTAAGTTTTACTAATAGGGTACGTTATCAAACAAAACAAAAAAAACAAACAAAACAAAATCAGAACAGTGTTAAAACAAACAGAACAGTGGTACTTGACTGAGATCAAGGTTAAGTCCTTTAGCAGCACTAGTCATTGTTGCTTCAGCCACACTTTTTTTATTTATTTATTGATGTATATCGGATAACACCTTTGAGTCAAAGACTCCTTTACAAAGGTTCCACATCATTGAAAACATAGACATCAGGGACAATAGCAACAGCTAACACAATAATTACAGAAATGGATACAAAATGGTTACAAATGGATACAAAAAATGGTTACAGGTAGCACAGTAAAGCAGCTGAAGATACAGAGTTACAGAGTGCTACCAAACATAGGTACACAGTGCAAATGGTAGTAGGTAACAAAACATATACTGCAGGGCAGTGGTGCAAGCCATGCCCTGGTGGTTATTTGCAGGCCTAGGCCGGACTGAGGTGTCCATTGTCAAAATATTGGCATGTCCAAGGGTAGCTGCACCAGAGTTAAGTCCATAGTTGTGGGGGTGGGGTGGAGTGGGAAGGTCAGATTCAAGGGCAGTCACAGACTGATTCATGAGTGATTAGGTATCTTAGTTGGGACTTGAACTGACCAAGTTTGGGCTCTGTGAGGAGGGAGTTTGGGAGTGAGTTGAGCCAGTTAGGGGGCCAGGTCTTATTTGATTGACACTATTACTATGATACATTTTGTGTCTCATTGCCTCTTTGTTATTCTTCTGCACTTGTGTTATATTGTTGCTTTTGCTGTTTTATGTAATTTCAACAATGACCTGTAACCTTCTGGGTCATGTCTAAAAATAGGCATTTCTTGTCTGGCGCACCTACCTGATTAACAAAAAAACTAAAATAAATAAATTGATTAGGTGTTATTGAATCTATGCACTATCAGAAGTGGGGCAAATTTGCTTGACTTCATCACAATTTAACATGGAATTTTTTTTATATTAAGCAAAAAACAAACTGACAAAAATGACACCATCCATGCAGATCTATTGCTTCACCCCCTCCCACCACAAATTTGTATAAATAAGTACTCCCACCCTTACAGCACCCAGCTACCTTCTTTCCAGCAAAGTTTTCTTATCTATAGTAAAATCTTGCCTTTCCTTGCAGATAAATACTTCAAACCACCCACCAACCATACACGCCTGACCCTGTTTTATTCAGAGTACCATCACTGCTTTCCAGCATACATTTTCCTACTCCATCACTCACCCAAGAGGATAACGTTTAGGCTCCTGTAAAATTGAAAATCATCCTTTGCTGCAGCCACTGGCATCTTCCGGGATCATCAGCTCTTCATGAATCAACATGTGCTTTAATGACGTGCCCTTAGAAACATTTGATTGGCTTACAACCTTGACCTTTCGTATGTTACTAGGGCATATCATCAAAGCACAGACTAATTCATGAAAATCACTCAACAAGGATGCATTTGTTCACAATGGTAAGGGATGGTTTTCCCTTTTACAGTATTCTAAACCACATTCATCAGATTGATTGTTGTGGGTGGGGCAGCATCTTAGGTTCTAAAGGTTGGTAAAGTGGGGATTTCTAAATTGAACAGTTTGGTCAGTGGTGCTGGTGTGTAGCTGGAAATGTTCAACTGGGTAGGAATTTCATTATATAAAAAATAAAACTTTTCTGAGACTAAGTGGGAAGGCTGAGGGAAGTTGCTTTTAATGTGGAGTTACAGGACACTTCTTTTATGCAATTTTGTGTGGGGGGAAGTGGTGGAAAGGGTGGTACAAAAGATCAATGATATGTTTTCCTTTTATATTTAAATCATTATAAAAAAACTGAAATATGTATAATAGCAAAGTGGCACTCTAACCGGGAAATTCCACTATGCATGTTCAAAATCAAGCAAAGTGCTCACTTCACTTCACCAGAAAAAGACAAAAAGAACTACACATAATGGCACCTTTGCCAGTGAAGTTCCACTATGCAAAGTCTACATCTTGCAAAGTGCATGCTTCACTGGATGAAAAACAAGAGAAAATGCCACTTTGCACTACATGAACTTTGTAAATTGTGGGTAATGCTACACGATACCACTGAGGTGGATAGGTGCAGATCTACTGAGATAATCTGCTTAGACTTCAGGAAGGCACTGGCAATATACACAATGCATACACAACATGGATTACTAACTGGTTTGGGGGCAGTAAGCAGAGGATTGTGGTTGATGGGAACTACTCAGCCTGATAAGGCTTACTCAGCAGCATCCCTCAGGGATTCTTACTGGGGCCACTGATTTTAAACATTTTTATCAATGAACTGAAAGTTACAGACTCCAATGGACTCTTTAAGTTTGACACTATGTTGGACAGAGTGGTTGACTCCCTTAAGAATTGCAACAGCCAACCTCATGGCGCCGGATGATGGGGGATTGCCTGGCATACTGGCAACTTGGGTTTGCACCCGAACCCGGGATGGCAGGAGCAGAGGCCAGCAGGGAGGGCCAAAGTGCATCTCTTGGATGATCTCCTCCTGGGGGAGGGAGTCAAGTGTGCATTGCTCTTAGGCAGCTCCTGGCAGCCGGTTTCAGCATTGCACTTTGTGGTATGGGTGGCCACACATTGCATATGCAATTGGCCAGGATGCTGTGGCATGTGCACAAGTGGGTGGGGGAAGAAAACTAAGAAAATGGCTGACTAGCCATCAGAATGATGGCGGTACACCTGCCCATCACCGAGATAGTCTGAGATGTCCATGCTGCACACATGCCATCCCTGGCGAGGATGGAAGATTTGCCTTCAGACACTGACAGTCTCCCCTCCTGGTCATGACCATGGGAAGGGGGGCCCACAGTGAAGGAATATGGAGGGTCAGCTGAGGGATGGCAGGATGAGGGGCAGCAGATGGCTGATGGGAGGACCCTGGTGGTGGGACTTGGCTGCCCAAAGGAGTGGTTGGCTAAACTGTCAGGGGGGAAAAACAGATGATACAAAAAAAAAAAAAAGAATCAGGACAAACTTCTGGAGGATCTGAACAAGCTAGGCAAGTGGTCAATTTTCAGAATCTCAGATTCATGGTAACCAATTTCAAGGCAATACACTTGAGGAGAAACAGATGCAGGACCTACACATTGTGTGAGTCAATTGCATCTGTTGAAGGAAAAAAATGGACCTAGCTGTCTTAACAGACAAAGAGCCAAAGCATGACAAGCAGTGCACAGCTGCAGTAAGGAAGACTGGAAGTATGCTGGGGTCAATAAAAAATGTGGTGTAGGGGAAGGAGTTCTACCACTTTATATTGCCCATATATCAGGTCCAAGCAGGCACTATGTACAGTTCTGGTATCCCAATTACAAAAAGGACTCTGAGGAAGTAAATAAAGTGCAATGCAGGGCCACCAAAATGATAATGGATATGTAAAATAAAAGCAATGAGAGGAGACTAAAGGCCCTTATCATGTTCACCCTGGAGAAAAAGAGGCGGGAAGGGGGGGAATTTCAGTCTTCCGCATACTCAAGGGTATCAAACATGGTTGGACAGACAGGATTGTTTGATTTGGTGTGCTCTAGTAGGATGGAAAAACAATCCCTGAAGCTCAAATTCTGTAAATTCATGGGTGATGTTAGGAGTCATTTCATCTCCCATAGACTGGTAAACATAGGAAACAGCGTTTCCATGGAGGCTGTTGACATGAAGACAGGACAGGCCTTCACAGTAAGCCTGGATGGACTTCTGCTTGTAGTACCAAGGGTGTTATAAGTATCACTGGATACTCAGGGTAGTAGATTGGGTGGTAAATATTTTAACTGAGCACTTATTTGCACAGCAAACTAGTTTGTCCCTGCTTATAAAGCAGGAGTGGTTTTGATGGAGCTACTGTCCCTTGCAACATTAAATTGCTGTGTTACTGTGTTAGCCCTACTTGTACCCAGCTGATGATTCAGAGGTGGAGATGTATCACTACAGTTTCATTCAGGTACATGTTCAGAATACAATATTGGGTGCAATGCTCCCTCATCATAGACTCTGATCATACCAGAGAGTCAAAACACATGTCAAAATTCTTGCTTTTGGTGCTGCCTGATGGCCAAGTGTCATTGCATTTTACTGTCTTACTGGCAACCCAGGTTTAGGAGCAAAATTAGAAGCCAGTGATTGGGAGATTAGGCTTAGCAAGTGCTGTCAATGACAATGCTTCTTAGATGGAAGGGATGTTGTCTGTGGTTGCAGTGCCACAGTGGCCCCCAGTGAAAGATGAAGGACTTTGCATCTCCTACACTGGGCATTGCTGCTTTCATACTCTGCATCACACTAGGGGAAGGAAAATGGCAAAGGGAAAGAGGTGTCCATCAGGGAGAAAATGGGGAATCACCATGGGGCCCTCTCAATGACAGTTGTTGGCACTCCTGGATCCCACTCTACAGTGAAGTCCCATTTGAGGAATTGCAGGGGTAGCAGCTGACAAGGCTACAAAGTTGCTGGGAGAAAAGCCATCCCAGACCTGAAGTTAAAGGACACAGATATAAGGGGAGAAAAATCTATTTTATATGAAAAAGTCCTGCCTGTGGCTTCTGTGCCTTACCTGCCTGGGTACAAAAGTACTATTGCTTATAAGTTCAAGGCATACCCAAAACATGACATTCTTTTCTGGAAATTTTTTAATTAACTGTTTACATTGCAAATCTACCAGTACTAATTGTTTCTGTATTGTACTGCTGGATCGCAATTGGAATTTTATACCATCTCTACTACCTGTGATACCCTGTTAGTCCCTTGTTAAGGAACATTTGTCAAGGTTTAGCTAGAAGCAAAACAAAAAGGACACTCACCAGGTGCTGATTGTGGCAGGTAACCAAATCACAGCAACCAAAATAACCTGCACCAGTCACAAGGGTATGTAAATGTATAAAAATGTATTACAGTGCAACAAGAAGACAGTAGTTATACTGCTTGCAACACTTACATAGATACATAGAAGTTGTTGGCAGAAAAGGGACCTCTAGGCCCACCCAGTCTGCCCTAGTTTCCTACCTGTTGTGGCACTGCAGGCCCTAACTGGTCTAAGGTCCCCCCTTTATCTTCCCAGATCTCCTTCTGTCTGTTCCATGCATTCTTGAATTCTGTAACTGTTTCTGCCCCTACTGTACCACCTCCACCAGTCAGCTGTTCCACTATTCCACCACTCTCTCTTTGAAAAAGTACTTCCTCACATTCCCTCTTAACATCCTCTCTCTCCAGTGTCATATTGTGCCCCCTCATCCTTGAGCATCTTTTTGTTTGAAAAATGCTACCCTCCAGTACCTTGTTCTTCCCTGTGAGGTATTTGTATGTTTCAGTTCTATCTCCCCTTTCCTTCCTTTCTTCCAGGGAGGACATGTTTAATTCATTCAGCCTTTCCTCATATGGTTTTTGATGCAGGCCCTACACCATTTTGGCTGCCCTCCTCTGAACTGCCTCTGCCCTGTTTATGTTCTTTCAAAGATGCGATCTCTAAAACTGGACACAGTACACAAGGTGTGTCCTCACTAATGATCTGTACAGTGGGATTATTACCTCCTTCTTTCTGCTGGCAATTCCCCGGCCTATACATCTCAACATTCTGCTAGCTTTCCCTGCTGCCTTGCCACACTGCTTGATTACCTTCAGATCATCAGAGATGACTACCCCCAGGTTCCTTTAGTGTTTTGAGTCTGCTATTGCCTCCCCTTCCAGGTGATACGTTGTCCCTGGGTTTCTGTGCCCCATGTGCATTATTTTTCACTTTTTAGTGCTAGACCCCAGCTGCTAATCCCTTGACCATTCCTCCAGCTTTTTTATGTCTCTCCTCATTCTATCCACTCCTCACACACCCACATGTGTGTCCTCTCTGTTGCAGAGATTTGTATCATCTGCAAACAGGCATACTTTCCTTCTAGCCCATCTGTAATCTCACTGATAAAGACATTGAAGAGGACTGGGCTTAACATTGATCCCTGTGGCACCCCACTGGTTACTCTGCCTACTTCAGAGTGTATGTCATTTGCCACCACCCTCTGAGTTCTAGTGCCCAACCAATTCTCCACCCATGTCACAACTTTAGTACCTACTCTTAGGCTCCCCAGCTCATTTACTAGCCTTCAGTGTGGCACAGTATCAAAGGCCTTACTAAAATCCAGGTATGCCACATCCACTGCCCTCCCCCAATCCACTTCCCTGGTTAACCAGTACTAGTTGTTTCCAGATTGTACTGCTGGATTGCACTTTTGGCCTGAGTTCAGGGACCACATGGGCTAGCTGAGGAGAGCAGGACTGAGTGTCACACAAGGCTCTCTCCTCCTCAGGGGAGGGAGTACACCAAACTCTATAGCACTACTGCCATCAGTGGTGGTGCACCTGGGGTGCCTACCTTTGGAGGGGATGACATTCTTGGATGTTGCAGCACATGCACACACCTTGCATACATTGCTACCAGGAGAGTATCCACCACAATGCCCTCATGGGGGGCAAGAGCTCTAACTAAGGAGAAAACCACAAGTCTGTGCAGCATGCTGGCCATGGGTGCCTGTAGGCCTTACACCTGCTTACTGAAGACAGTCTCTCCATATCTCTATCACATTTCTGTGGGATTGGGATTGTCCTAAAGGGCCTTGCCATGTAGGCCAAGTCATAGGGCTTCAGAAAGGTTAAAAAAGTAAGTCCTGTGGGATGTCTGGGTGACAAGGATTGGTTGTCTCAGGAGGCCAGAATAAGATGCCACATGATGGGAGCATGAAATAGAGCATAAAACAGGATTAAAAAATCCCATTGCTGGTTAATATTTCTAAATAAAAAGGCTCATCTTGCAGTTGACAGTCACATTCTTTATTACCATGATTTCCTTATGTATAAAAAATATCTAACATTAGTCAAGTTTACCAGAGGGTAGTAGCAGGGTTCAAAAGCCTATGATGTTTTGCAAGCTTTTCCTTATATCAGCATACACTGCAATGAAGTACATTCCTTGACTGATACAATGCAAAATTTCCCAAGAGAACAGTGCTATATGTAGTTTGGCATGTTTCACATCTTGTACTTTTTATTAAATTTACATTTGAGTAACTCTGAGTAAGCATTACTGTATGTTATGCCTTATAACAGTCTGGATGATTTACCCTACCAAGCCTTAATAATGAAATTCAAAGAGTTTCTGACTGCAAACTGGATGAGTTCCTAAAGATGAATAAAATCACATGATACTACTACTAAAACAGGAGGTACATACAGATTAGCAGTTTCCAAACAAAAAAACTGCATGCTACATGAGCTCTGAGGAGGTATGCTGCTGTAATCAAAGGCAAACAGTTCATCTAAACACAGTGAAAACAGTGCTGACCACAGCATGGAATTATTAAAAATCGAACATAAGGGGACCTCCCCCCAATGAAAAGGCAGTGCATCCATGAAGCACCAGGGTCACTACCTGCTTGAAGAATGGCTAAATAAATGTTGGATTTTTGATAATTCCATGTGGTGGTGAGTGCAGTTTTTACTGTGAATAGATTAGCAGTCTCCCACTGGATTACATTTCTTTAAACAGTACTTTTTCAAAAGTGTACACTATGTCATATATCTATGACCATTACAGTCTTTCACTTTACCTCTCTTGTTTACACATAGCTTAGACTAATGCCAATATAGTTAGCCAGTTCCTGGTTTGTGCAAACTGAGGCTATCATTATACAAAGTTAGCCATTTTGATAAGCATCATAACAACTGCATTTTAATTTGTAGAGGCATATCTGTGAAACACTACTGATGTCCCGTGTGTTTGATGACTGTAAATCCCGCCTGAATGTAGAGACCTACATCCAAGCCTGCATGCAGGATATTTGCTCCTGTACAAATTCTGTGGACTCTTTCTGCCTCTGCAGCACCATCTCTGAGTATTCTAGGCAATGCTCACATGCTGGTGGTAGACCCGGGAACTGGAGGTCAGATCACTTCTGTGGTAAGTAGCTGAGTTCACATTAGTGTCCTGGAATATCGTTGTTGCCATCAGTAGTATGTTTTTCTATTGTACATGTTATAGATTCTGCATACATTATTACCAGTACAGCTCATGTCAGCATCATACCGGTTTCTGTCTTGAGCAGGAAAGATTAGAGGGGGAAAGAGACCAATCTAAGTTATACCAAGATAAGCTATTAAGTTCCATAATCAACAGTGCTACCCAGATATATAACTGTCTGTATGATCTGTTTAGTTTTTACAAAGCATATTGGAAAACAATACATTACCAAACATCTTCACTGCAAATCTTTAATCAAGTTAATGACTACGAAAGTTTGGACAGCAGAGCGTGTTGTAGTACAAGTATATCTTCTCATGTTGTATCAATATTAATGTGTCAATTGTCTGACTTCAAAGCAGTCCTATTATTAACTGACCAACTCTTTGCAATCTTTTGTGTGTCTTTCTTCCTCTCTCATTCTATTTCAATTTTCTAATGGTCACATGTACAGGGCACTGACTTAGGATTTACTTTAGTACAGCAATCTAGAACTGACCTTTAAGAGCATCCCATCTTCTTATGTTTTTAAAGTATTATCTAACCTAAATTCACTTTGGAATGATGTAGAAAACAGTGTTGACAAATGCAGTGCTGTGTTAATCAGCAATAAAGCAATGTTTTCTTTTCTTTTATGTGCACATTTAAGACCTTCCCCACTGCCATTTAAACAGGTGATGTCTCTTTACTAGTGTGCCTAGTCCACAGTTTCAAGAAGGACCAGGTACAAAATAAAGCAGAGATCACTAATAGCAGTGGATCAAGATTTACTGCATGTCACAATACTTTGTACAATACATAACACAAATGATAAGAATATGGGGATATGGCACGGGGGGTTCAAATCTCATAAAATGGGCAATATTCCTCAGTACACTTGGTGGGAGCTTCTAATGTCATAAAATGAATGCACATCCTAGATAGGATGAATTGCATTTTCAAAAGCTATGAAAAGGATGCCATTTCTAGTTACATCAATGTTATGAACTGCCCCTGTATGTCTACATCACGTAAATGATAGATCAGACCACACTCAGTCTGAAAACTGTGTCTGGCACATTTATATCAGAACTTTGCAAACTGGAGGTAACTAAGTCAGAATTTTGAAAACTGGACAAATGGGCAATTTGACTTATGTCCAAATTTGCACACAATAGAAAACTGTGCACCAGGGGATCGGGGCATCTCTCAGGAATGCCCACTGAACCGTGACCTCTACTCCCTGGCCTGAAACCACTTTTCTTCATGGATTCCTTGAGCACCCTTCTCCCTGAACCCAATGAACCTTCCTGCCCCCCCCCGGATCACCCCCCCCAGGGAGGGCCCACCTCACCTACCTGGTAGCCTTTCTGTAATTAGAGGTTCAGTCCTGGGTCAGTTCAAAGTGCCCAGGAGAACCCCGTTGGAAGGATGGTCCAGCCTGTGGGATTTGGGCTTTGTTTCCCAGGGCCTCTGTCACCTCCCCATATCCTCAGGGTTTTTTTCTGCTTTGTGCCCATTATCCTGAGGCCCCAGAAGCAGTAGCACATGCTAGTGGAGTTGCACATGTGCACCACAGCTCCAGTCCACAGCCTCATCCAGCCTCTCCTAGCCTATTACCAGGCCTCTTCAGATGCAATACTGCAACCTGGCCTCCACCAGGAGGCAACTGAACCCCAAGGAGCCCCTCAGATCCCTCCCAAGGATGAGAGCTGCCAACCAGCAGCTCAAGCAGCTCCTCGCCCTCCCCCCAGCAAACCCCTGATGATCCAAGTCTGTTCCCAAACTCGGGTCACTGGTGTGACACGAGGAGTGGCGCCAGTGCCTCAACCTCAGCACCACCGGTCCAGCAGAAAATTGCATCAAGACTTAGGCTTTGAACCCCACCCCCAACCCCTGAATCTTTTAAATTTCCTTAAATGCAGACCAGTAGAGCTTACAAATATTTATTAATTCTCCTAGTTACATTGGGTGGGATTTTCAAAAGTCAAAAAATGGATGCAAATCTTAGGTTGGGTTGCATTTTCAAAAGACAAAACTGCTGCAACTCCTAGTTACATCAATGTCACAAACTGCTCTTGTATGTCTTGACCATGTAAATGATAAGACAGATTACACTGGTCTGAAAACTGTGTCAGGCACATTTATATCAGAACTTTGCAAACCGGACATAAGTAAGTCAGAACTGTGAAAACTGGGCTTAACTACGTCCTAATTTTTAAAACTGAACATGCGGGCAATTTGGCTTATGTCTAAATTTGTTCACAATAGAAAATTATCTAGATAAAGGCTTTGACATCCCCCTCCCAAATCTTTTACATTTTCTTACATTCAAACCAGAACAGCTTGAAAATATTTATTGAAATGGGAGCACAGAGAGGCTCCAAGCACTCCACAAAGTGATACCTCTTCCTCTTCATTTAACTGTTGCAACTATAAGGCACATAAAACAAGCATTAACCTGGGAAACTAGAGCTACCAGATCTGATAAGGTCAAGTCAGAATGCATAATTACATACAATAAATACAAAATGGTAAAGAACAGAAAAAGGCTAATAGTAACATTGAGCTGGATGTTCCTACATAGTTTTACACAGCCTGTTAGAACGTTCCCTGCCTCTGCCTTTTCTTTTGTTTCTAATTACCCCATCAGAACTGTCCCATTTGGTTTTGGGCACTGAGAGAGTCTTGGCATATTACTGGTTAGATTGTTCCCCTATCCACTACCCTTTCAGAGAAAAGAATTTTCTGATGTCCTTCTTTAATTTCCCCTGCTAGTTTGAGGCTGTGGTACCTGGTGGCTGTGTAGTTCCCTAGCATAAATAACTTTGATCTGGCCACCCTGTTATGTTCCTGAATGTATCTGTAAGTTTATATCATTTCCCCTTCTTTTACTAGTGGGCCTTACTTACCCAGTTCTCTTTTCTTCTAGTAAATACTGAACATGTTTAGACTGCCCAGTTTTTCCTTATCAGTCTTGATTCCATGGAATTCTTTTGTAACCACCACTGAATAGTCTCCACCCTCTCCCTGCTGTTCTTGAGATGTGTTCCAAAACTGCATGCAGTGATCTAAACTTGATCTAAATAATGACCTACATAGTTGCACTATCAGCTCCTTGGTGTAGATAGTGAAACCACACCTGATACTTCCTGCATCTTGTTAGTTTTCCCATATGTTGAACTGCAACAGGAAAATATTTTGAAACTATTGTTTATTATAACCCATAGGTCTCTTTCCTCCTTTGAGTTATCTACTTTCACAGCACTGATGAAATATTACATCTGCAGGTTTTTCTATGTGCAGTCCCTTACATTTTTTCAGAATTACATTTTATTTGCTACATTTACACCACTGCTACAGCTTCTTTACACTCCATTTCATGCTGCTGAACACAACTTCATTATCTGTCCTCCATCAGAGTTTAGTGTCATCTGTGAACATACTCCCTTTTCTCTTTAATACAATCCTAGTTTCATTGAAATACATGTTAAAGAGTACTGACACAAAACAGACCCTTTTAGTACTACACTTGTGAATTTCCTGAATCCTGAGATTAGAGAATTTGCCGTTCAGGACCTCTCCATGTGCCCTATCTGATGATTAGTTACCATCCACTTGGTTAGTCTTTCTTCAAGTCTAGTTTCTATTTCTGGATAAACCTCCTATGTGATACAGAATCAAAGGCCTTACTAAAGTTCAGATACAGAAAGTTGACCTTTGATCTCCTTTGTGTGACTAAATCATTTGGCAGGATCTGCCACTCATGCATCTATACTGATTCTTATGTTAACCTCTAGGATGTCAGCTATTTGTTTCTTTATGATTAACTCAGTTTACCATCTATGAGTAAGGGGCTCATTTGCCACAAATTCCGTTTTTTTTTCTATTCTCAGTCTTGTGCTGGGGAGCCAATTTTAATTACTACAAAGTTCTTCAGAAGCTCTCTGCAGTCAGTACCACATTATAAACCATGCTGTAGTTAAGAGATGATAGAAACAAATATTTGCCAGCTCTTTGGTACAGTATTATAAAGGAGGGATTAACCCATGACAGGGTATGGGTTTAATGAGCATTAATCCACAGCTGGGGTCTTGGAGCCAAGAGGAGAAGCTGAGTGACTTCAACCACCCAGGTGTGGATTAATGCTCAGTAAACAGATACCCTGGAGTGGGTTAATCCTTTTATAACATGGGTAATGTTATGTTAGAGTTTTACCTACAGAAATAGTAAAATAAAGCCCAGTGAATATGCAACTTCAGGGATTAATAAATGGTCAGGTGACCTGTTTGGGCGAATCAGAAAACATTATTTTCGGAACCCATGGTATAATTAAGCAATAAGGCATGACAGGGTGTGGTACAATATATCATGGGGTATCATCACTCCTCGAGTGTTTGGGCATGAGGCCACACCCTGGAGTGACTTATTGCTATTATGAACTGGCTTTAACGTTTTAAAAATAAAAAAGTAAAAAAAAACAGGTTTTAATACATCTTAAAATGAGTTTTTGGGTGGTGTAGGGTTACATTTTGGTAAAATAGTTCTTAAGACAGTAGGTGGCACTATTTTATTTTTATTTATTTTTATTCATTTCATCTAGGATTACAATACCTTTGAGCCGAGGCTCTTTTACAAAGCTTCCATGTCAGCGTGTGCAACAGTCATCATTTTTAGTTACAAACATATAGTCATTGAATTACAGACATGTAATAACCAGTATAAAGACATGAACTATGAGCAAGACAAGGGAAGGAGGGGAGGTGAGTGCGGGGTAAGTGAGGGTAATAGATCGAGGGGGTAGGATGTGTAGGGGGAAAGGGGGAGTATGGGAGGTGGTTGGGGGCAGGAGTGGCGATACGGGGGAGTGGTTGAGGGCGGGAGCCAGTGCAGCCAGGGGGCCTTGTTGAGATATGGGGGGAGGGAGGTGGGCCTATTATACTGGTAGATGATAGAGGTGGGGCTGTTGTGTCCATGTGAACTCATCTCTCACTGTACATCACATCCGGATGTGAATTGTGGCTATTTTGAAGAGGCTTCTGTTCATTTGTGGTAACGAGTGGCATGTAAGGGATTTGTGGAGCTTAGTTTTTTTTTTAAATGAAGAATAAAAAGCCACGCATTGAAATGGTGTGGCAATGATGCGAGTCAGCACGGAGAAGAGACTTGTGGCTGGGGTGAGACAACAGACAGTACATTGGTAAGGAACCACATGGAGGAGTTACACCCGTTGTGTTATTTGAGCCCCGCATTGTTTTTATTTGCTACGGAAAAAAAAGACTCACCCGCTACTGTCAGTCGCATGTTGCTGCTGCTATTGAAACCGAGTGAGAAGTTACCGAATGCAACTTCTGTGCAGCTGCTCCTCCCCATGCTAATGGATTGAGTTTTTCTTGTTTGTTTGTTTCTTTTACATCTGTGGTTAGTTGCAGTATATCAGAGGACACGTTCTGTGTGGGGAGACTTTTGTGAAGGTAGTGAGGGATCTGGGGAATGCTGCTAACAGAGGAAATTTTGTGAGTGAGGTGGCTGGTTATCGGAGCTTTTTTAAAGCCATGGTGATTCATCCCGATACTATCAAGGCTTTAAAGAGCTGTCGGCCAATCAGATTGCTGCATTTACAATCCCCAGTTCATAATGCCCAACAAACACTAAACAATAATGCTTGGTTAGTTACAGAGAGGGTAGTCCATATGCTGAAAGGAAATTAATCATCAATTATAATATTTTAGTATGAAAAAAATAAGTTTGGTAAACCATGGAAAATAAGCATTTTTGCAACCAGAACTTCAGAGTGCGTTATTAAAAAATATGGGAGCAACACAGAAAGTGTCTTTAAAATCATCTATAGCATCCCTTTAAATTCTGATAGGTCTGAGTATCTAGTAGAAAACTGTGTTCAGAATGTCATTAATAATAGAAACCAAGAAACATGGAAGGTGTGAGTGGATAAAGGCCTCTTGGCCCACCCAGAATGCCTATTTACCCTATCCATTCCCTGTCTACTATCTACTCTATCACTTTAACCTATTCTATCTCTGGACCTTCCTGCCCCCTCCCACCCACACACACAACTTTGAAACCTCTGTGTCTATCCCAAGCCTTTTTTAATCCTGTATTTGTTTCTGACCTAACCACTTGTCCACTCATCCACCACTCTTTCAGTGAAGAAGTGCTTCCTCTTATTTCCTCTGAACTGCCCACCCCTTCTAATTTCACAGCATGGCCCCTCATTCTTGAGCATCTTTTCCTTTGGAAAATGTTGCCTTCCTCTACCTTGTTCTTCCCTGTGATGTATTTTTATGTTTCTCATATCCCCCTCTTCCTCCTATTCTCCAGGGAGTACATGTTCAATTCCTTGAGCCTTCTCTTGTAAGTTTTCTGGTGCATGCCCTGAACCATTTTGGTTGATTTCCTCTGATTTGTCTGCACCATATCTCCTTTTGAAGATAGGGCCTCCAGAACTGGACACAGTACTCGAAGTGTGGCTATAGAGTGGTATTATCACCCCCCTCCTTCTGCTCGGGGATTCCCCTGCCTATGCATCCAAGCATCCTGCTAGCCTTAACCACAGCATTGTCACACTATTTTCCAACTTTTAAATCATCTGACATAATCACCCAAAGGTCCCTTTCCTGCTCTGTGACTGCTAGTGCCTCCCCCTACCCAAGTGTATATGTTGCTTTCTGTTTTCTGTGCCCCATATGCATTATTTTGCACTTTTTAGCATTGAAAACCAGCTGACAATTCCTTGACCATTCTTCCAGTTTTTGTAGATCGCCACTCATTCTATTCACCCCTCCTGGTGTGTCCACTCTGTTACAAAGTTTTTTGTCATATGCGAAGAGGCACACTTTTCCTTCTGTGCCTTCAGCAATGTCACTAACAAAGACATTGAAGAGGACCGGACCCAGTACAGATTCCTGTGGCATCCCACTAGTCACTTTAACTTAGAAACATAGAAGTTGATGGCAGATAAGGACCTCAAGGCCCATCCAGTCTGCCCATTTCTTTTTCTAACTTATGAATGTGCCATTGGCCTTTGCTCTGTCAATGGCCTATCTATTCATACTCATCTGTATTGCTCCGTTATGCCTATCCCATGCCTGTTTGAAGCCCTGCACTGTATTCATATCCATAACTTCATGAGGTAGGCTATTCCATGCATCCATCACCCTTTCTGGGAGAAAGAACTTCCTTACATTACCCCTTAATCGGCCTCCCTCTAATCTCATACTGTGTCCTCTTATCCTGCTATTTTTATTATATTGAAACATGTTAGACTCTTTCACTTTGTTAATGCCCTTAAAGTGTATGAATGTTTCCATCATATCACCTCTCTCCCTCCTTTGCTCTAGGATATACATATTGAGCTCAGTTAATCTTTCCTCAGATGTTTTCTGATGCAGTCCCTGCACCATTTTGGTTGCCCTTCTCTGGGCTGCCTCAATTTGGTTAATGTCCTTGTGAAGGTGTGGCCTCCAGTACTGCATGCAGTACTCCAGATGGGGCCTAACCATTGTCTTGTAAAGAGGGATTATTACCTCTCTCTTCCAACTTGTGATACCCCTACTAATACACCCCAACATCCCTCTAGCCTTGCCTACTGCTTTAGTGGTCTGCTTGGATGATTTCATGTCATCGGTGATGATGACACCCAAGTCTCTTTCTTCCCTTGTGACTGCCAGCATCTCCCCTCCCAGCCTATAGGTGGCTTAAGGGTTTCTCTTTCCTATGTGCATGATCTTGCACTTCTTTGCCGTTAAACCCCAGTTGCCATTCTTCTGACCATTATGATAGTTTATCCAGATCTCTTCTCATTCTGCCCACCCCATCTGGATCATCTACTCTGTTGCAGATCTTGGTGTCATCTGCAAACAGACAAACCTTACCCTCCAGTCCATCTGCAATGTCACTGATGAAGGTATTGAAGAGGACTGGCCCCAGGACTGATGCCTGAGGTATCCCACTTGTGACCTGCATCTCTTCTGACTGTATACTGCTTACCACCATGCTCTGTTTTCTGCCTGTATACCAGTTTGCCACCCAGTTGACCAACTTCTGATCCACCCCAAGCCTACCCAGCTTATTAATCAATCTTCTATGTGGAACAGTATCGAAAGCTTTGCTAAAGTCAAGGTAGGTGTCATCAACTGCTCCACCTTGGTCCACCACTCTGGTTACCTAGTCAAAGAAATCTATGAGAATAGTTAGACAGGACCTTCCTTTTTGTAAAACCCATACTGTCTTGGATCCTGTGCTCCTAATGATTCCAGGTGTTGCACTATCCTTTCCTTAAAGAGTGCCTCCATAATCTTGTCCACCACCAAGGTAAGACTGACTGGCCTGTGGTTACCTGCCTCCTCCATGCTACCACTCATGTAGAGCGGGATCACATGAGCCCTTCTCCAGTCTTCTGGGACCTCTCCTGTGCTCAGAGACTCACTAAACAGTTCTGATAATGGCTCTGCTAGTTCCACCCTTAGCCTCTTTAGTACCCTGGGATGTATGCCATCAGATCCCATTGCCTTGTCCACTCTGAGCTTATTGAGCTCTTGTAGGACCTTTTCTTTTGTGAAGGGACTAGTGCACACCTCCCTCCCCCCTGTGTCCACGGTGCTGAGCTGTGGGCCCTGCCCTACCTTCTCTTCAGTAAATACTGAGCAGAAGTATCTATTTCGGATAGATGCTTTTACATGGTCCTCCGCCTCACACGCCTCCTTATCCACTTTGATCTTAGGAATACCCCCTCTGGACTTTCTCCTTTCACTAATGTATCTAGAGAAAGTCTTGTCACCTTCTTTTACTGTTTGTGCTAGTTTTCCTTGGTTTGGGCCTTTGCCTGCCTTACTGCCTTCACTGCTTCCCGTAAGGAAGTTTGGTATGCCTCCCTATCTTCATCCTGCTGCATTCCCTTATATTTCCTGAAGGCCAGCCTTTTGGCTGTGACCTTTTCTGCTACTGTGTTTGAGAACTAAAGTGGTTTCCTTCTTCTTTTGCACTCCCTTTTTTCACTAACACAATGGTATGTTGCTTCAAGTATTGCATCTTTAATGCTTACCCACTTTGCCTGTACCCCCTCACCTGTATTTCTTTTAACCAGGGCTAGCTTAACTCTGTTGGACATCTTATCAAAGTCAGCTCCTCTGAAGTCCCATATTTTTGCCTTGGAATGGGATGATTTCGTTCCAGTGGCCAAATTGAACCATACCATGTGATGGTCACTGGCCCCCAGGTGACCTTCTACCTTGAGATCTGTGATCCTTTTCCTGTTAGTCAGTACTAGATTTAGGATAGCCCTGTCTCTTGTGGGTTGTTGTACCAGTTATTTGAAGCCCTCCCCCTGCAGGGAATCCACCATGTGTCTAGTTCTGGCAGATGTCCCTGCTGGTATTGACCAACCTGTATCTGGCATGTTGAAGTCTCCCATTAGCAGAACTTCCTCTTTAACTGTCATGTTTTGTATATCTTCTAACAGTAATGTGTCTATGTCCTCCCCCTGGTCTGGAGGCCTGTACACAACCCCAGTTCATATGGCTGTCCCATTTCCTGTTTCCAGGGTGACACACAGTTCTTCTGGCTCCTTATGTGTATTCTGAATTTCTGTAGCTTTGATATTTTCATTGACATAAAGGGCCACTCCACCCCCACCTTTTTGCACCTTGGTCTTTTCTGAACAGTACATAGCCAGGTACTGAAGTTTCCCAAGAGTGGTTACTGGTAAACCAAGTCTCACTAATGGCTACTATGTCCAGTTTAGCCGCTGTCATTATTGCCTGCAGATCTGGGATCTTGTTTCCCAGACTGCGAGCATTAGTGTGCATGATTTTCCATTGGCCAGATTTCGGTGTGTTAGTTGTTGGGTGAGGTCCAGCATTTTCCCTGTGCTTCATATGGGGAGCCAGGCCTTTTTAATTACCTGGTGATGCAAATGAACTACAAACATGCTGAACTCCTGTTTGACCACTAGCTGAGGGTGGGTGGGGCATTCTTCCCATTCGACGTATGGGGTACTGCACCCCTCTCCCCATTTAAATATTCTGCAAAGATGTCAAACTTCTGCCCCAATGCATTGACTCCCTTTATAGTCAGATGCAGTCCATCAGATTTAAAGAACTTTTGCTCCCAAAACTGTTTCCAGTTCCCTACATGTTTGTGTCCTTTATCCTGGCACCAGCACTTGAGCCATATGTTTAGCTCGCCTATCTCCCCTTCTTTGACCTTCTGTCTATCTGCCCCCTCTCTCAGATTGGTAGGATCTCAGAGAAAGAGATGCTGAATGAAATGGATGATAGTGTGTCACCCAGCCTGGTTAGGTGTTCCTTGGTCTCCACAACTGACCGGCTGGCGAGATTGTTAGTCCCTATGTGTACCAGCACATCAATGTTTTCTCTTGCTTCCTGAATAATTTTAGCAATGTGGTCAGTGTATCTCCATGCTGATGTACCTGGGGGACATCTGACCATTACCTCTGGCTGGAGATACGTATCAACTCCCCGAATCATGGAGTCTCCTATGATTAGAAGTTTTTTGGATTTCTTTTTAATTTTTTTGTTTTGGTTCCTGTTTTGGGACAGTTTTGTTGTGCTAGCTCCTGTGCTGCAGTGTCCTGCTCTGCAGTATCATCTGCCCCTTTGTTTGATTTTGGAGATAGAGGCAGATACCTATTTATAGTTTTTATATGGTTTGTGGAGGTGATATTTTAGAGAGCACCAAGTGATGGGGCACCTGATGTGCCCCTCCTAACCACCTACCAACCTCCCAGACCAACTACCCTCTGTGGTCGAGGTGCTTCTGTTGAATGTTGGGGAAATGGCAGGCAGTCCTTATAATAGATTTCCTCTTGAATATGCAATTTGATGTTTATTCATTTATTTATTCATTACAAATCGGATTTACAACCTTTGAGTCACAGACTCATTTACAAAGACACCTTGTCGTGGGGGGGCAGACATCAAGACAGTTATTACAGTGCAGATTAAAACAGAGGATAACATTACAGGTGCAGTAAAAGGAACATTTAACATAGATACACTTAGGTTACATAATGTAGTAGTTTGTATGTTACATAATGTTATAAAATTGTGAGTTACACTCATGGATATAATAGGTCCTCAGAGAAGACAGTGGGTTACATCCCTATTTGGACCTAGTGGGGAAGGAGTGGGTCTGGGGAAGGGAGAGGCTGTCCAGTGGATGTTGTCGAGCCAGGGGGCAAGGTGGGCAGGTACCACAGGTTACTACAGGGGGTTAGTTGCACCTACAACTGTGGGTATTAAAGATATGGTTCTGAAGGGCTATTTTGAAGGAGCCAATTTTTGGCAAGTTGGAGGTGCAGCTAGGGAGGGAGTTGAACCAGGTGGGGGCTTGGTAGAGGAAGGATCTCTGGGCAAGAGAAGTCTTGGTTCTGAGCACCTTAAAAGTGGTCTTAACAGAGCTACAGGTGGTGACAGACAATGATGACTGTTGTAGGGAGGTGGAGACCCCTGGGGGCAAGAGTCCTAGCAGTGATTTCTTAGCAAGAAGGCAGGTCAGGTAGAGCAGTCATTCCTCAAAGTTGAGCAGATTGGTGGTAGTATAGATAAGGCAGGTGTGAGTTCGGCTGGGGGCACTGGTCAGAAGCCTATAGACCTTATTGATGTAGAGTTGGATTTTGGAGAGGGCAGTGTTGTCAGCTGCGGCATAGATGGGCAAGCCACAGTCCACGAGGGACAAGATGGAGGAGGTGATGGACAACCTGAGGGCAACCTGAGGCAGGCAGTCCCTGTGCCGGTATAGTAGGCCAATCTGAGAAGTTGATGGCAGCTGACAGGGCATTAATGTGGGTGTGGAAGGAGAGGGCAGTATTGAACATGATGCCTAGGTACTTGTATGTGGTCACTTGTTCTAGCGGGTGCAGAGTGCTGGGGATATTCAAGAGGGGGTATTTTTAGCTTCATTTTGGTGGTGGGAAAAGAGCACTGATTTGGTTTTCTTTAGGTTAATGACCAGTCTGTGGTCGCCGAACCACCTTTCAGCTTGGTTGTAAGCTTGCTGGAGGGATAATTGGAGGGAAGTGGGATTGGGATGTGAGACAATGAGGACTGCATCATCGGTGTAGAGAAGCATTTTATCAGTACATGAGCTGAGGAGGGTGTTGTGGTAGAGACTAAAAAGTATTGGACCCAGGATGGAGCCATGAGGGACCCTGGAGCCAACGGGAAGAGTGCTGGAGAGGGAGCTGCTGATCTTGACACTCTGGGATCTAGCAGAGAGGTAGCACAGTCTCTGCCCATGCTGCCTGGAGCTGAGTCCTTAGAGCTCCAATGGCCCAACATA
Source organism: Neoceratodus forsteri (assembly GCA_016271365.2). NCBI lineage: Eukaryota > Metazoa > Chordata > Ceratodontiformes > Ceratodontidae > Neoceratodus > Neoceratodus forsteri. Next base: position 739,495,833 of record CM028133.1, on the reverse strand, counting down.
TAGGGCAGTGTCCTAAATCCTTTAAAACTGCCCTCCTGAAAAGTGTTCTGCAGTACCTGCAGTTAATGATATCCATTCAAGATAAGTTGCTGGGTTTATAACCTGGTCAGAGTAATTAAAAGGAAGAAAATTAAAGCAAAAGTTTGATTTTGTGTTTTGTTTGTTTGTTTTTGTACAACTTGTTATAATAAGTTAAATTACTAGTGCCCCTGTAAATAAGGTCACTGTGTGGATACCCCTCTGATCCGCCCCTTTCAGCTTTGCACAGGAAATGTCACGACTGTGCTACCCTATAAAAGGAGTGTAGTGTGGGGTGGTTGAGGATGGTGGTGGGTGGCTGGGCCCTTCCCCTGCCTAAAAAGAAGAACCACAGATGAAAGAAACAAGGAGGTAAGAGCAGAAACAATCAGCCAGCAACAAATACAGTAGCCCTGAAAGCTTATCCTAATGACAGACAAAACTGTAAAACCTGTAAAGCACCACCTGAGATAATTTCACAGAAGATATACCCTCTAAGCAACACTTTGCTACAGAGAAAATTAAAGCAATATCAGAAGATATACCTTGCAAAAGACAATCTGAATCAGAAGATTACAGCAGTAATCTGTAAGCACACACATATAGACACACCCTGTAATAATGCAGCACAAGGTATACCCAGCAACAACAGTTTGAATCAGAGAAAACTAAAGCAATACAATGTTAGCAACATACTGTAACAATCCCTGTGAGTACACAATAAAAATAACAACACACAGTAAATCTGTCAAGCCAAAAGAAGCCTTAATCCTTATCCTTGCTCTGGTAAGGTTCTTTGCTCTGTCCTTTCAAGCAACCTAGAGGAAAAGAGCTCAGGTGAAGCTAGGTGCCTTGGCTAGCAAACCTAGTCTTCCACCTCCAAGATATCAACTAACCTCGCTTGCTTACTGAAGATTGGGTTCCAGTCACCACCACCATTTAAGTTCTGCTACTCAGTCAAATCTCCACCCATTTTACAACCTTAATACCCACTTCAAGCCTCCCCAGCTTGATTATCAGTCTCCTATGTTAAACGATGCCAAAGGGCTTTCTGAAATCCTTGTAGGCCATGTCCTTTGCCCCTCCCTGATCCACTTCCATGGTTATCTAGTCAAAGAACTCAATCAAGTTTGCCTAGCATGACCTCCCTCCCATGAAGCAATGTTCACTTGGATCTTTCAGACCAGTGTCAACAAGGTATTCACCAATCCTTTCCTTTAACAGTGATTACGTTACCCTACCCACCACTGATACATAGACAGTGTCTGCAGATAAGGGCCTATGGCCCACCCAGTCTGCCCATTTCAGCTTGTAAGTTCAGTTTATGTTTTCCTAGAAGTCTGTTGCCCCTTACCCCTGACCTCCAGAATTCCTTTATGTCTATCCCATGCATTCTTAAATCCCATGATTGTTTCAGCCCCCGCCACTTCCTCTGGCAGGGTGTTCACTTGTCCACCGCCCATTCTGTGAAGAAATTCTTTCTCATGTTTCCTCTGAATCATCCTCCTCAAATTCATCCCATGCCCTCTAGTCCTGGAACATCGTTTTCACTTAAAAATAGTGTATTCCTGTACCCTGTTCCTCCCTGTAAGATACTTGTATGTCTCTATCATATTCCCTCTCTCCCTCCTCTCCTCCAGGGAGTACATGTTCAGTTCTTTCAACCTGTCTTCATAGGACTTGTGATGCAATCCATGCACCATCTTTGTTGCCCTCCTCTGAACCTTCTTACCCTGTCTATGTCCTTATGTAGGTATGGTCTCCGGAACTGTACACTGTACTCCAGGTGGGGCCTCACTAGTGTCTTGTATAGCGGAATTATGACCTCCCTTTTCCTGCTGGTGATGCCCCTGCCTGTACATCCCAGCATCCTATTTGCTTTACCTGCTGCCTTGTCACACTGTTTCCCTACCTTGAGGTCATCAGAGATGATAACCCCAAGATCCCTTTCCTGCTTGGTGCATGCTATATCCTCACCCCCAACTGATATATTGTGCCAGGGTTTTTGTGCCCCATATGCATTATCTTGCACTTCTTTGCATTGAATTTCAACTGCCAAACCCCTGACCATTCTTCAAGTTTCTGCAGGTCCCTTCTCATTCTGTCTACACCCTCTGGTGTGTCTACTCTGTTACAGAGCTTTGTGTTATCAGCAAACAGTGAAATTCTGCCTTCTAGGTCCTGCATAATGTCACTGATGAAGATGTTGAATAGGACCGGTCCCACACTGATCCCTGTGGTACCCACTGGTCACTCTTCCCTCTGTGGAGTGACAGCCATTTACACCACCCTCTGTGTCCTGCCACCCAGCCAGTTACCTACCCACCACACTACTGTCCTGCCACACCCATATTCCCCAGTTTGTGTAATAGTCTTCTATGTGGCACAGTGTCAAAGGCCTTGCTGAAGTCCAGATAGGCCATGTCCACTGCCCTCCCATGATCCACCTCCCTAGTCACCCAGTCAAAAAAATTCAACGAGGTTGGTCTGACATGATCTCCCCCAGGTGAAACCATGCTGCCTTGGGTCCTGTAGTCCATTGACAACCAGATGTTCCCCAATCTCTCCTTCAGTAGTGCTTCCATGTTCTTCCCTGCTACTGAGGTGAGGCTGACTGGTCTGTAGTTCCCTGCTTCCTCTTTGTTCCCACTTTTGTATAAGAGGACTACATTTACTGTCCTCCAGTCTTTGGGTGCCTCCCCTGTTTCCAGTGATCGGCTAAACAGGATTGCCAGAGGTTAGCCACCACCTCTCTTAGTTCTTTAAGGACCCTGGGGTGTACCCCATCTGGCCCTATTGCTTTATCAACTCTTATTACTTCCAGTTCCTTCAGGACCCTTTCTCGTGTAAAGGGACTTGTGTCCATTTCTGCACCATTAACACCCCTTGTACTCCCTTCAGACCCATTACCTTCCCCTTCCTCAGTAAAGACTGAGCAGAAATACCTGTACAATATGTCAGCTTTACTGTTGTCATCCTGATGTCAACCTGATTTGCCTGTAGTTTCCTGCCTTCTCCCTACTTCCACTTTTGTAGGGAGGGACTACATCTGCCCTCCCCCAGTCCTCTGGTACCACCCCTGTTTCCAATAACAGGTTAAACAGAGACATCAAAGGTGCTGCCAGTACCTCTCTGAGTTTTCTCAATGTCCTGAGGTGCACCCCATCAGGACCCTTTCAGTTGTCCACTTTCAGTGTTGTTAGTTCCCTAAGTACCCTTTCCACTGGAAGCAGATTTACTGTATGTCCACTTCTCTGCCCCCCACCTTTTGTCCTTAATTCTTAGCCCTTCACCTGCCTCCTCCTCTGTAAACACTGAACAGAAGTATTTGTTAACATGTTCACCTTTTGGTGGTCCTCCTCTACACTGCCCCTTCTTTATGTTTTAGCTGTAATATCCCTCTTTCTGACTTCTTTCTTCACGTTTATACCTAAAGAATGTTTTATCCCTTATTTTAACTGTTTTGGCACTCTTTTCCTCTGTTTGCACATTTGCCCTGCTAGCTGCCTTCCCTGCTTCCCTTTGCTTCTCCTGGTATCTCACCCTGTCCTCCTCCCCCCTCTGTGTTGTCTTCTGTCTTCTAAATGTCATTTTGTTGCTCTTACTTTCTCCACTACCTCCTCTCAGAACCATAATGGTCTCTTCTTCCTTTTCCCCTTGCTAACCTACCTGACACAGATATTTGTAGCCTTTTCAATGCCCTCTTTTACTTTAGCCCACTGTTCCTCTACTCCCCCCATTTTCCATAACCCTGCTAGGTTGTCCCTGAGGCATTATCCCATTTTCTAGAAATCGGCCCTCCTGAAGTCCAGGACCAGCATCTTCATGTGATTTGATTTTGACCCATCTTTAATACCAAACCACACCACACCACTGTTCCCAACTGCCCCCCTACTATGACCTCTGTGACACTGTCTCCATTTGTCAGCACCAGGTCCAGTAATGCCTCTTCCCGATAGGGTTCCATAACCAGTTATGTGATGAATGACCCCTGCAGGGAGACTAGGATGCTCCTACTCCTGGCTGACACTGCAGCAGAGAGGCTCCAATCCATGTCTGATAGATTGAAGTCCTCTACTAGCAATACTTCTCCCCTATGGGCCATGTTTTGGACTGCTAGAATCATTTACCTATCCACCTCCACACTCTGAGCTGGAGGTCTGTAGATCACTCCTGTGTGGATAGCTGCTCTATACCTCCCTCTCCAGAGTGACCCACAGTGCCTCTTCCCCTCCCTTCTCCCCTTGTATTTCGGTGGCTTTTATGTTGTCCCTTAAATAAAAAGCCACTCCTCATTCCTTTTTGCCTACCCTATCTCTCCTGAATAAAGAATATTCTGAAATGGTAATTTCTCAGTCCTGGTTCACCAGGTCTCCATGATGGAGACTATTCAAGGTCTGCCCCCGGCATGGTGGCCTCTAGGTCAGCAGTCTTGTTGCACAGACTTTGAGTATTTGTGCACTTGACTTTCCAGGTTGTGTTTTCACCCCTCCTCTTCTCCATTTTGCTCACACCTTGCTTGGTCCTTATACAGTATTTTACAGTCCCAATTGCTTCTTCTACTTTCTGGCTTTCAGTTCATTTGATTCCTTCATTGGTTTTGCTCCCTAAATGTTCCTGTTGCTGGCCTTTTGAACTAGTGGGGAGGAGGCAGTTTTTGCCTCCCTGCCTCTCTCCATCTCCCCCCTTAGCTAGTTTAAATGCCTGCCAATGTAGCATTTAAACTGTTCACTAAGGTCTACAGTTCCCTCCCTGGAGGAATGTAGGCTGTCTCCTTTGTACAGGCCCTCATGCATCCAGATGGGTCTCCAGTCCCCAACAAAGTTGAACCCTTCCTGTCTGCACCAGTTTCTCAGCCATATATTTCACAGATCAAATCAAGCTTGTAGTAGACTTACATCCTTAATGCTTGCCTTTTGTAGTTTTAAATAATCCTAAATGTGTAGTATTTATCTAACCCCAAGTTTAGCCACATTACTCATAACCCTGTCTAAGTTATTTTTAAAAGTATTCATATCTTTACTTTCAATTACTTCCACTGGTAGAGCATTCCAAACTGTAGTCACCCTTTGGCTGTACCAGTTCTTTCTAAGTAATAGGTTCCATTTCTCTAGATGGAGTTGCTTGAAGTGTTTCCTACTGTTAACTCTGCCATGATTGAGAACAAGACCAAATTCAGTTCTAAGGTCATTGTCCTCCATTGCTCTATGCAGCATACACAAGTCCCCCCGTGTCTTCTGTATTATAATGAATAAAGGTTGAGTGTTGTCAACCTTTCTTGGTAAAATATCTCCCTTAGACCAGTAATAGACTTAGTTAATCTTCACTGTACTGCTTCAACTCTTTTTATGTCTTCTTTGCTATATGAAGACCATATCTGGACAGAGTGCTCCAGGTGAGGCCTGACCAGTGCGACATATAGGGGGAGCATTACTTCTTTAGTTCGACTGGAAATATGCCTGAAGATACAATTCAATATCTGATTGGCCTTTTTCACTGGGTCCCTACAGTGTATATTAAATTTAAGGTCAGGACTTATGCATTAAATTCCCTGGATATACAATAATGCAATGTAGTTACATGCTTTGCCTCTCCTAGAAAACATTTCAGGAAACTGGTGGAGTCTGATGATAAAAAGGAAGAAAATTATATTCTATTGTTCTGTCTGTCTGGATTAGTCCTCTTTTTGATATTTGAAAAATAATAAAAATTAATGCCAGCCAGTATGTATTTTATATTGGATTCAGGATAAAGAGAACGGTTGCAATTCTCTTTTTCATTAGTATATTAGTAGCCCATAAGAACTAGCACCTGGGCCTAGTTTTATTTTTCATCATAGAGAGAGCTGCATCTTCCTAGGGTTAACTCTTAACTTTGTATTATATTTAAATAACATGTGCCTGCATGATTGAAATGTGAGGGACATACATGTGTATGTGCTCGTTCAATACAGGTGGGGTTGTAAATTCAGCATGATGCAAATTCCTGGAGTGGATAACTTTGCTCATAAAATGGGAGACAAAGATGAAGAAAATCATGAAATATACAAACTTTTAAGTACAACGTTATTGTGCTTATTTGAATTGGCAAACACATTATTTTGTTATTCATGTTGACAAAGAGGGAAATTTAGGGAGAAAACCTGTTATTTTGGGATGGAAGTTCAGGGACACATATCTTAGTGAGGCATGTGGATATGATATAATCATTATGACCTTGTTAAAAAAAGGTTTCATTTTTGTAACTGCCGGGTCAGGGAGTCAACTGGCTAATCAGGATAAACAATCAATTCAAACCATTTTGTAAATCACAATATTGCTCTTTAGATTTTGTTATATTTTAGACATTAAACTATTGCAATACAACATGATAAATGGACAGATCACAGCAGACAGCATTGTATAAAGAAGGGATTACATTTTTGAGGGTGGGATGGTGAGGCTAAGGTATGCAGGAAGATATGCTCTGAAAACTGCTACAATGAGGTTCAGATTTTAGTATTGTTTATAAACTGCGACGTAAGGGAAATACATTTTTCACTTTTAAGTTTTCAGAGCCTTTCTATTTCTGAAGTAATGTTAGAGCAAATTTCTAGTCAGGCAACTAAAACAAGAACTATTTTCTCATTCATTTCAGCTAAAACATGTCCCATGAATTTGGTCTATGAAGAAAGTCATTCTCCATGTATGGACACCTGCACCCACCTTGACACAAGCACAATGTGTGAAGAGCATTACATGGATGGTTGCTATTGTCCTGAAGGTAAACCTGTCCAGATTGTGGTCCAGCATACAATATGTGTATATTTTTGTGCTATATCTTTCCTGTACAGTTTATTATGTATGTATGCACAATAAAGGTTGAGTGTTGTCAACCTTATTAGGCGCCAACAAGTATAGCTTGTAAATGCCTATTGGGGTGATTTGATGTGCATCATTTTGTGTGGCTGATCTACCCTGACACATGGCACATCACTAATGCTCACTGATGGGTACTATAGCAGCAAAGCCCAGAAACCAATCCACACTGCATGGAAAAAGTAGGTGCTGACTCTTCTTGATTGTATTTTATACAATAGAAGCCACTCATCTATGCCCTTTATCAGACGTGTTCTGAGTATTACGCTGTTTATTTATACAGTGGACATACCGATTGTATTTCCCCCAGTTTACACTGGTCTACTCACCTTCTGTATGTCTTTCAGCAATGAGCAGTGTTGCTGTGCTTTGTCAGTGTTCATTGTTCTAGCTCAAAATGTAGAAAGAAGGCATGATTTTCATTTTGTTGTCTCACTCCTTCCGTCATAAAACCGCTAGCAGTGGTAAGGAGGACATTCTTCCTGACATAGCAAAGAGCACTTTTATTTTAAAAGCAGATAAAAATCTATTTCTTACTGTGTTATAGCCTGAAATGTAGAGTGCAGGCATGATCTGTATTTTTATTTCTGGCTTTCTCCATACTTAAAACAGGTAGGAGCGGCAACAAAGGTAATCTTTGTGACAGCTAGCGGTGGTAAAGAGAAGAGCATGGGAGAGAGATACAAGCCACAGTCCTTGTGGCAGAGCAGAAAATGTTTTCTTTTTTTCTTTTAAAGCAGCTAGCATCAGTGGTGAGGCAAGCACTGGAGACAGAGAGACTAGCCACAGAGAGACAGGCAAAAGACATAGCAAGTCTCACAACTGTAGCTGTTCTGAGTTCAGAAACAGGAATGTGTGTGAGCAAGTGAGTGAGTGTGGAGCCCCTGGCTGTACTGAGGCTGCCGCACCTCAAAAAGCATGTAAGCTGCAGTGCCTGGTCTACAATACTGTGCCTGAAACTGCTACTTGTGTAGTCCAAAGGGCTGTGGGTGTTCTGTTCTCATCAGAGCCTCTGTCCACTCAATTATTCATTATGTTCACTCATTTGCCATGTTTGTTTCTTTATTTGGTGATTAAGGAGTGATAGGTATGCAGACAAGAAAAGCAGGAACTGGAACAGACCAAGCAAAATAATTTGCTGTTGGCTCTTAATCTGTTATCTCAGTACTACCATTTGGCATACACAGAAGAAGAATGGACCACTGAACACTGATCCCTCTTCTACAAATCCCTAGTCATAACTGCCTCAAAGAGAACTGGCTGTTCTTCCCTCTGTGGTTTCCTGTATCTGCCTTTTGCCCTTGGTAATCTCCTGCCCTGGATCCTTCCCCATCTATTACTTTAAATCCACTTGTTTGTCCTGTCCTGACCAGTACCCCATCCCTCATGGCTAATGTGCCACCCATTGTAGGCATAGAGGTGTACTTTGTCCAAGCAGGCCCTCCACATAGCCACAAAACAAATCCTTCTTTTGCAACACACCCTTATCTAAGATTAAGTCTTTCACATAGTCTGCTGCCCTTCTCAATTGTACCCAGTATTAGAATGATTTCCAAAATTATTCCCGTTGATACTTTTACCTTCAGGAATATTTCTAATCATGTGAAAGATTCTCTCATCTCCCTTGACATGTTTTCTCAAACTCATTCAAGCCACCATGAGCAATGATAGTTTAGCTGTTTAACTCTAGCTGTGTTGCTTGGCCCTGAATGACACTTGTTTGATCCACACTACAGGCACGTAAACCACTTACTTGAGCTACCATCCTGGTCCAGCTATGCCTCCTCCACCACACTCACCTCCTAAACTATGGAGTCCACAATGAAAACTACATCTACGCCTTGTCTTTATCTTCCACCCTCTTGGCTGATCCTGTATCCTAGTTCATGGATTGCCTAAGTCAGTCAAATACTCCTAATGACCAGCCTCAACAGTTCTAGACAGATGCTGAAACCTGTTGCCTGGGTCTGCCAGTGATGTTGTTCCCTCATGACAATATTGCACCTGCTACCTCCAGAGCAGTGATCAGCTTATGTCAACTACACAAGTACCAGCTTCTGCCTCCTGTTCAAAATGGTGCTGACAGTAGTAACATAATCTTCCTGGTAACGACTGCCATGCTATGGTAATACTGTAGATATGTTTTTCAAGTGGTGGCACAAATAATCCCACACTGCAAAGACTCTACAAGCAAATGCTACCCTGTCTCTAAATCCTGAGTGTGTTGCCTCTATAAATATACCACATATATACTGGATATGAAGCAGAGGTTTCAATCAAAACACTGGGTCCTCTAAACGGTAATGCAATGCACTGCTTCTGATGTCACTTGGCAGCTAAGGCAGAACATACGAACATATGAACTTATGTATGTGCCAGCAGAAACAGACCACCCAGTCTATCTAAGTCTGCTCTAGTATGCAGCCAACACCCCTAGTTTGCAGCTGCCCACCTCCCCTCCCCTTTGTCATCCCACTGCCACCCCCACCTCTCCCACCCTCACTCTCCACCCCATTCCCTTTCCCATGCCCTTTTGAAGCTGTTAACAGATTTACATGATACTACCCATTCTGGTAGGGAATTCCATTTTGCTACCACCCTCTCTGTGAAATAGTGTCTCCTCATTTCCTTCCTAAATCTTCCCACCTCTATTCTTAGCCTGTGCCCCCTGGTGACCCTCCCTCTCCTTAACTTAAAGACCCCATCTGCCCTATCCTTATTGATTCCCCTCAGACACTTGAATGTCTCTATCATGCAGCCCCTGTCCCTTCTATCCTCCAGGTTCTACATATTCAGGTCTCCCAGCCTGTTGTCATAGTCTGTCCCCTCCATTCCACATAACATCTCTGTTGCCCTCCTCTGCACCCCCTCCAGTAGCCTGATACCACACTGTAGGTATGGCCTCCAAAACTGCACACAATACTCTAAGTGCGGCCTTACCAGTGACCTGTAGAAGGGCAAGATCACCTCTCTTCACGTGGATGAAACCCCCCTTGCTATGCACCCAAGCATTTTGTTTGCTTTTGCAGCCACTCTCCTGCACTGGGCAGTGTTGTTCATGGTCCCTGTTATCATTACCCCTCAGTGGTCCCTGGCTTAACCCCCCCAAGCCAGTATTCCCTCCTTGTGTTCTTCACCCCAAAGTGCATAACCTTACACTTCTTTGCATTGAACCCCAGCTGCCACCTCTCTGACTACTCCTCTAGCTTGTGTAGGTCCCCCTGCAGCTGCTTCCATCCCTCCTCTCCATCCACCACTGCTCCAATTTTGGTGTCATCAGCAAACAGACTTACTTTGCTCACCACCCCATGTGCAATGTCTGATATGAAGAGCCCAAACAATACTGGCCCCAACACAGAACCCTGTGTGTGGCAACCCACTCACCACTGGCCGTGGAGTTGAGAGCTCCTCTCTCACCACCACCCATTGCAGCCTGCCACTCAACCAGCTTGTAATCCAGTTCATCAATTTTGCCCCTACCCCTACACCAGTTAGCTTCTCCCCAAGCTGCCCATGAGCCACCAAATTAAAGGCCTTGCTGAAGTCCAAGTAAAGAACATCCACTGTATGACCCTTATCCAGCTCACCTGTCACCCAGTCATACAATTGGGTGAGGTTGGTTTGACAAGATTTCCCTGAAATTAACCCATGCTGCCTCACATCCTGGAGGCCATTGTCATCCAGGTACAATACCAGTCTTTCCTTTAGTATCATTTCCATGAGTTTGCACACTATGGAGGTGAGACTTACCGGACGATAATTACCCAGTTCATCCTTTGGCCTGCTCGTGTGTAATGATACTACATGTGCCATCCTCCAGTCCAGTGTCCCACAGCCCGACTCCAGTGAGGTGATGTACAGATGCACCAGTGGCTCCACCAACACCTCTGCCATCTCCTTCAGCACCCTGGGGTGGATACCATCCAGCCCTCATGCCTAGTCTACCTTCAGTGCCCTCAGTCCCTCTAGGACTCTACTTGCCTCAATTCTTCCATCTGTCGCCTCCTCTCCCCCTGTTCCAAACCTCCCAGCCCATGCTGGTGGCAGTCCCACCCTTTCTTCCATGTACACTGAGCAAACGTATTCATTCAGTTCTTCTGCCTGCTCCTCCCCCTTTTCCATTCACTCCTCACCCATTTTTATCCTCACTATTCTCTCCTTGCACTTCCTATTCTCCCTCATGTATCTGAAAAAGTCTTTCTCCCCCCCATTAATTCCCTGTGCTAATCTCAGCTCCCTCTGGACCTTGGCTTCTCTCACTTTTCTGGTCTCCTCCCTGGATCATCTTGCATATTTCTCACTGTCCACTTCCTTCCCCGTCCTCCTAAACCTCTGGTGCACCACTCATTTTTCCCTCACCACCTCCACAACCTCGCTGTTCAACCAACATGGTTTTCTTGCTGTGCTCCTCTTATTCTGTGCCTTGGTGCAGGCTTCTTTTGCCTCTGTAACAACCCCCCCCCATTTAATAATATCCCATTTCTGCTCCACTTCCATCTCCTGCCTTATGCCCTCCAGTTTCCCTTTCAGTACTTCCTGTATCCTCCCAAAGTCTGCCCCCCTGATGTTTATCACCCAAGTAATTGATTTCTCTGGATCCCCGCACATCATGATATTAAACCACACCATTCAGTGTTCACTGTTGGCTAGTGGGTCCTCTACCTTTATTTCCCTCACTGCCTCCCCATTTGACAATACCAGATCTAAAGTGTTCTTTAGCCTAGTAGGTACAGTAACCAACTGTGTCAGGAGACCCTCCAGGATTGCATCCAGGAGCACTTGCTCCCTAGCACTGGAGGTAACCGGAATGCTCCAATCAACCCCTGGCAAGTTGAAATCCCTCACGATGACCACATCCTCTACTCAACCAAATGAAAGTTTTAAATGTCTTCAGATAACTATAAAGAGAACTGCCTGTCTACATTTTTTCATGTAGTGTATTTTCTACTAGTGCTTGCACACTCAGCCTTCAGGTTGGGTTTCCTCCAGCAACCTCCAAGCCTCATCTGCCACTATCCCTGCTTTTCCTCTGGTAGAGGTCAGTGCAACTCAGGGCTCTAGAGATTATTTTATTTAATCAGTGAACATTGCTGAGGCAGTTCTGAGGACTGATGTTTCTTCTCCTTATTCCTCAAATCCCTTTATAAAATGGCAAGAAAAAATCTAGAAATCTCTTTGGCTAAGAGACATCAGCTGACTGTACATTAAATATCTTTATGCACACAGTCATCCTGGTCCTAAACCACATCACACAATGAGCAAATCAGTCCTCATACAACCAGAACCATCTTCCATCAGTCCCCCTTCAACCAGAACAGATCTTCCATTATAAATATGGCTGTTGCCTTTACACTGTAAAAAAACTTCAACTGGGTCCTAACAATAAAACTACCTTAAATAAAAAATAAAATAAATTAATTAAATGTTGTTTCCCTGATCATCACACTCTCCTTACACACATAAACAAATTAGAAACATTAAGTATCGTTTATAGTTTTCATTGCAACTGTTTGTTTACTAACAGTGAAAAATACCCCTTCTGTCTTTACCTGCTCATCAGGGAAATCTGTTATGCTTACCCTGACAGTGATATAATTGAGTCTCTGGCTCTAAAACAGGCCTTTGTTGTCTGTGTGTACAGAATGTCAGGAAAGTAACATTCTACAAGTGGAATAGAGCAGAAGTTTGAATCCCTGTATTCCATGGTAAACATTCCATGATAAACATTCTATGTCTTGAATGTGGAGAAAACAGAAAACAAAAAACAGGATGAAGAAAGTAGGCAATACAGTAATACTTTATAAACAAAAAAGAAAAGGTGGGAAACACAGTTAAATAGGTAGAGGCAGACCCTAAGCACCCAAATACATTACTAATGTTAATAAAAGCATGTACATTTCAATCTTATATAGGAGTTTTCAGGTGAAATCTACCCTCTTTGTCCACCAAAAGAAAAGGCAACCTGGCAGGTTTAAAGTTTTTTTCTTACTAATCTTTCACCTTAGTCCTGTAGCAGTTTTCCTTTTATGTACTAGACTACAGCACATAAGTAAAAAACAAAATTAAAGAGAAGGCTGCCTTCAATGAGAGTATATAACTACAGTGTAATGAAAATTAAAGTTTTAAACACTACTTATGTTTTACAAATTTACAAATGTTACAGTGCATTTATATGATGAAATTTGCTTGTGACAGAGAAAGTATTTATTTTCAGCTAACTCTATCAATAAATACTTTTACTGCAGAGTACTGTACTAGTTAACCTATTGCTGAAATATATTATTTTATGCATTAATATGGACTACTTTTTTGTTTTTAGATGTTTTAGAGGTAATGTATTGTACACGCTTTTGAAAATACTAAATAAGTGTTAATCCCTATCAGAGTACATCAAACTAATTCTTTTATGAAGGTGGTCCATTTTATAAGTGTGATAAGCCACTCCAGGGTGTGCATTAAAGGATTTTAATGCACTTTCCAGGGGTGTAAGGCCACTTGGCTTTCAGCCTCATGCCTTAGCACACCCCTGGGGTGTGCATTAAAATCCTTTAATGCACACCCTGTCATGGCTTATTACCTACTAAACCTCCCCTGATGCCGGGTGATGCCTTGGTGTCTCACATGATGCAGTGCTCTTAACACATGTATGCTTAACATGAGGAGGTATATTTTCTGTCCCACCATGTGGGTTTCCTGTTCTGACAGAACCTGGCAGCATCTCCCATTGCTGGGAAGTGTTTCCATTCGCAACACTGTTTCCCAATCTGGCCACCCACTGCAAGCATCTAAATATGTGCCTGAACAATGCTAACTTGATACAGCAAAACAGTGTGCTGCCCCAGAGCCAATAGGTGGTACCCCCCTGATGTATACATTTAAAATTAATAGTATTTTCAAGAAATCTGTTAGATCTTTTAATTGAAATTTCTTTAACTAACAACTTGCCTGCATGTTTCTTTTCTGATGTACAGTATATTCACATAGGGGTCATCCAGCTAAGCAACTAACAAAAAGTTTGATGTTGTGCCTTGCAGGTACAGTGTTTGATGATATATCAAATAGTGGCTGTATCCCAGTTGAGCATTGTCAGTGTACACTTCATGGAAAGTTGTACAACCCAGGAAGCATGAGAATGAGCGAATGCGAGGAATGGTATGGTCAAGTCCATGATTTTCTGCATCACTAGAGATTGAATTTAAGTTTATTCTGTGAATGGAAGCATTTGGTTGGGGTGTATTAATTTTTAATGGAAGGATAAAATGGGTGCACTGTACTGGACTGATCAGAGTGCTAGGAACCTTATTTTTTAACTACTTGGACATGGGAGTCAGTTATAGTCACTTTGATATTTGTGCTGATGGATAAAAAAAATAGCCGTCATATGGGGGCTAACAACTGAAGACCATAGACTTCTTCTTTTGGGTCATGAAGGCAGATGGTGAGGGCCAAGTAGTATACATATCATATCTGAACTTCAGCAACGCCTTCAACTCTGTGCCTCATAGGAGAATAGTGAAACAGATGAAAGATATTGCGATGGGAGACATTAACTATGTAGACCAGCAACAATCTTGGAGGAAGAACTCGGAGGGTAGTTGTTATTCGGGAATACTGATGTGTTACAGAGATCATTAGTGGGGTACCACAGGATCTGTCCTGGGGCCAGTCCATTTTAATATATTCATCTGTGATACAGAACAGGAAATCCAGGGTAAAATTGTTCTTTTTACAGATGATACCAACATCTGAGGCTGAGCAAATGCAAAAATGGAACAAAACAGAGTGGAATAGTGGAAATTAAAAGTAGTGCTTAAATGTGTAAGGTTGTTCATTTTGGCAAAAATAATTTAAACACAGAGAACTGATTAGGGAAGTGAAGATGGAGCAGCCAATAGAGTTAAGGGAACTAGAGATCATTATTAATGGTACCCTAAAGTCCCATGACTTATGGTATGCCAGAAGACTGCAAGAAAAGGATGCTGAGGTTCATAGGAAGGGGTTTTGCTAGCAGACGGAAAGAAATGATTCTCCCCCTGTACAGTTCCTTGGTGAGGCCTCACCTGGAATACTGTGCACAGTTCTGGAGCTCACACTTCAAGAAGGACAGGAACCATTTGGAAGTTATTCAGGGGAGGGCAAAGTAGATGATTCAGGGGCAGCAGGGGAAGATGCAGAGTACAAGTAGAGACTGGAGAGTCTCAATTTGTACATATTAGAGGACAGGAAGGAAGACCTTTAACTAACCAAAGGGCTGTTAATGAAGTGGACAGCAAAATCTTATTCATAAAAAGCAAGGGAAAGATAACAAGAGGCAAAGGCTAAAAACTGGTGTGTTGGGGGGGGCTTTATGAAAAATGCAACAAAATTCTTCATTATGTAATTGTTCTGGAGACATAGAATGTGTGGCTAGTTATGAAGAAAAGGAGTCATAGCTCAAACTACTCAGCTGAGAAATTAAAAGAATTGGGGTACCTAATACATACAGTGTGTAGAAATTGCAAGGGGATAATGAAATAACATACAGGATATATATATAACACTGAAGGGGAAATGATAAATGTTAGGGGCCACTGCAGGTAAATCAATGATGCAAGCTTGGAAGAAAGAGGCAGAGGGAGTATTTCTATGCACACATTGTAATAGGTACACCAGTCTACCTCAGTCCTTAGTGGAGGCACAGATGCTGTACACTGTCAAATCTAGGTCTGATAAGCCCATGAAGGGAGTATTATTTCAGGTTAAAAACTATTGTACAGTTGGAAATGGCCATGACAGACAACATAGCTAGTTCCTGTCTTTGCTTTCTATGTTTCTATGAGATAGCTCAGTGAAGAAGTAAAACATTGTACAGTAACCCTACACTATGTGACAGATTGAAGTACTAATACTCTTGTTAATTCTAAGTTCACTTACTTTGTTTTCCTTATTATTTGTTCTTATGTTACATAATTGTATAGTTTATTTCTTGGGTTACTGAATCTTTCCCCGCTGTAATGTGATGTAGGATACATTTTACTGAACGATGAATAAAATGATGTATAAAATGATATTCCACTAAATTGTATTGCATGCCATATTAGTCCAAATTTCAGCCATTATTTTGGAAAACAGATGCTAGAAGTACAATATTTATTTGTGACAGTAGCCTTTGAAATGTTTTGTAATGCATTTTCCAAATCACATTCTTCCTTAAAAACATTTTCACATTTTATTTGCAGTGTATGTGATTCTGGAAAATGGTTGTGCAAGAATCTCCCCTGTCCTGGAATCTGTTCATTAGAAGGAGGGGCCCATATTGCTACTTTTGATGGCAAAACATACACCTTTCATGGGGCATGCTTCTATGTGCTCACCAAGGTATGACCATTTAAGTAACAAAAGAAAACATTTAAGGATACAAAAGTACACACAAAAGGCACTGCTCTGTATTTCACACTTTCACAGAAATCAATCAATCAAATCTTTATTTATTCAGGCGATCATCATTGAGCAAGGCTCATTTACAAGATGGACCTGATAAGGTCAAGGTTCGAGTTGGTGCACAGCAATTACATCACATACTTATGAGACAGTTATACATACAGAAACAAGAAAATGTTATTTATAACACAATAATATACAGAGAATTCACATGTTAAAGCTTGGCAAGAGAAAGTTAAACTACATATACAATATGTACAATACATATATATCACAATGAGGGCTATGACAGTCACTCACATAATGAGTACAAGGATGGTGAAGGAATATTGGGTGCCATATACTGGCGGTGTCTGGCTGGAAGGAATATGCCATATGTGATTGGAATAAGGTTTTGTGGGATGACTATTCTATCTCTAGCGGTAGCAACTGCATTTCTCTGTGAAGAAGGCTGTACAGTGCTGCTTGAAGGATGTAAATGGAATGATAATGGACAGTTTTAGGGATTTTTGTAGGGTGTTCCATGCTATGGCTAGAGAGTAGCTGATTGCTGCCCTCCCTATTTTGGTGTTGACTTTGGGCAATTTGAGCAGGATGATATTGTTGTTTCTTAGGGCATAGGAGCTGGGAGTGGTCAGGTTGAAGCAGTCCAGGATATAGCTTGGGAGTTTTTGATAAAGCTCTGTAGATCCATAGAGCTGCATTTCTGCTCCTCCTGACATGAAGGGAAACCATCCAACTGAATCATAGAGAGAACAATGGTGAGTATTATATGGCAGGTCTGTAATGAACCTTATTGCTCTATGGTATAAGGTATCCAACTTTTGAAGGTAGGGAGTGGAGCAGTGACTATAGAGAAGTCTGCGTAGTCAATGACTGATAGAAAGATGGCCTGGACTAATCTCATCTTTGAATCTCTATTAAGGAAGGTTTTAATCTGTAGGGAGGCCAAGCCTTAGGCAAAGCTTTTTCAGCAGTTGTTCTGATGCTGAGTAAAGTCAAGTCTGTTGTCAATCCACACACCTAGGTATTTGAAATTTTCAACATACTCCAGATTTTCTCCAAGTATAGTGCATATCTGGGGGAGACTGATTGAAGAGGATGTGTTGGTGGAGTTTTGGGTTGTGAACATCATTGCTTTGGTTTTCTTTGCATTTAGCAGAAGCTTTTTCTCGAGAAGCTGATGTTGTAACAAGGAGAATTGTGCTTGTAGGATTTCATGAGCAACTTTAGGTGAAGGGTTGCTGACATACAGTACAGTGTCATCAGCAAAGAGATGTACTGAGGACTTGGTAAGGGTTGAATCAATTTTATTTATATAAATGGCAAAAAGGATAGGACCCAGAATAGAGCCTTGGGGGACTCCTCTTGACAGTGGTCTTAATGGGGAGAGGTCACCTTCAGCTTTTACCTGCTGTGATCTACCGGAGAGGTAGCATCTGAACCACTTAAGGGAGGATGGATCTAGGCCAATGGAGTGTAGAGATGAGAGTAGCAGTTCATGGTCCACAGTGTCGAATGCTTTGCTCAGGTCCAGGAATACTGCACAGACATTGTTCTTTTTATCCAGTTCGGTTTGCCAATCATTGGTGACCTTGGCTAATGCAGTGATAGTGCTGTGTTTGGCCCTGAATCCAGATTGAGCTGGATTTAATAGATTAGCATTGTCCAGATATTCCCTTAACTGAATACTCACTAATTTCTCCAGCATCCTGGATAACACAGGTAGGATGGAAATGGGCCTGTAGTTATTAAGATCCATAGGGTCCCCTGATTTTAGAAGGGGACCACTTGGGCTGTCTTCCATAGTGTGGGAATAGAGCCAGAGTTTAGGGAAAGGTTAAAGAGGTGAGTTAGGGGGACTGCAAGCACATGACACGCAATCCTTAGAAAGAATGGGTCCAGAAGATCTGCTCCTGCACTTTTTTTGGTATCTAGATGCCATAATAGATCCTCAACTTGTTTCAACAGTATAGGTTTGAAGCTAAAGGAGAGTCAACTCTTTGTTCACCAGTATAGTGGGAGCTTAAATGATCCCTTAATAGGTTAGCTGGGAGGAGTCAAAGGCAAGGCCAGCTGTTGTGGAGTGGTTGTTGAATGCATCTAGGATTTCCAATGTGCCAGTAATGGGGCCTTAGTTACTGTGTAAATGGGTTGGAAGGGGTTGTTAACATCCTGCCCCATCATCCCTTGATGGTGCCTCAAAATCTAGCAGTATTATGGTAGGAGGAGTCTAGCTGGGCCAGGTAGTAGCAGCCTTGCATCCCTAACTTTCCTTGTGCATTTATTCCTGGCTTTCCTAAAGATCATCCAGTCCATGATATTCTTAGTTTTTCTTGCTACTTTCAAAGTTTATCTCTCTCCAGCAGTGCAGCTTTGAGGTCAGCTGAAAACCAGCGACAGGATTTGCTTTTTATTCGGATACTAGAGATTGGGGCATGGGTGTTAAGGGCATTTAATATAATGCTATTTAGCACCTGCTGAGCTTTTCTACAGAATGTGCAAGATAGAACTTTGCCAGTGTGGAGAGTAGGCTAGATCATGTAGATATCCTTCAATATTGATGTTTTTCTTGGATCTCCTCATGAGAATTTTGCAGGATCTGTTTTAATGCTGTTGGATCTTACCCTGCGATGGGGCAGTGGTCACTTATATGCATAGGAGCACTCCAGCGTGTGTGAATAGATGTGGTTTACTCACTAGTATGATGTCAAGTAGAGTACTGTTACTACTATTCCTTGCATTTAGTCTTGTTGGTTCATTAATTAACTGTGTGAGCCCATAGGTGTCACAGAATGATACCAGAGGTGTAGCTGCCTGGGTGAGCCAGTTGAAATTCAGGTCCCCTAGGATAATGACTTCTTCAGTACAGGACTTGACCAGGTTTCCCAGGTGGGATAAGAGCTTGTATTCAGCAGAGGTGGGTCTGTAGCATCCAATTAAATGGAAAGCTGCTGTATTTGGGAGAGAGACTTTTAGAGATAGACACACAAATTCCTTGGGCATAAATGTTGCAGCAGTACAGGATACAACTAAACCAGCTTTTACATATATATGGCTACTCTGCCTCCCCTTGTTTGGTGATCAGCTCTGAATAGCTGATAGTTAGGTAGGTTAACTTCCCTGTCCATTGTGGTGGTCTTGAGCCATGTCTCAGTTATCACAAGAAAGTCTGGCAAGGTATGGGCAACCCAGGATTGTAGCAATGTAAATTTTTTCAACAGACTACAGTAATATGCAGGAAACTGAGGCCTTTAATTAAGGATAGGTCTGAGGGAGAGGAGATGCTTTCAAGAGGTCCAGGGTTGATTTCTTCATTACCAATACAGAGCAATTGGAAGATCAGTAATTTCATAAGGCTGCAGTGATAGGGAGAGGGGCTGTCTTTGGTCCTCCTTTTTATTCCGTTGCCACTCTTTGTTTTGGGTGCTCCTGTGGATTTAAGGTAGTGTGTCAGGATACCAATTAGCAGTTTGATGACTAGGGCTTAGTGGGATCTATATACCCAGTAGTGGGGCCTTGTCTGAGAGACATATATGTGGTGATGTGTGTAACTTTATGGTGATTGTACCACTGTAGTCGATGCAGCAATGGCAAGACATATATGAAGGGTATGGGTGTCACCCACGGGGATGTTCCAGAGAAACTAGGTGGGTTGACCACTTTAGATTGTATAATAGGGTCATCTTCATTGTGGAACCCTATGGCTATTAGTGACAGGAGTATCAGTAGCAAGCTCCCATTCTGAGGGGGATATTGATAGTTGGCAATAAGGAGTAGCGAAGTTGCTGATTGGTTGGGTCAGTAAGCTGGTGTGACTGTCTATTGGTTTAGAGAAAAATGCTGTGGGCGGGGAAGAGATTTCGGCGGGAAGATGCCTATAAATTAACACACAGGAAGGGGGAAGGGCGGGTGGACAAAAATTCTGCACCTTTCCCGACTGCTCCCTCGCTGTTCCTCTTGGCCTTGTGGTTCCCAAGTTCGGCTAGGTGCCGCCGACCGCCCGCTAGCAGAGCAAAGCCCCGGCACTCAGCTGGTTGCTGTGGGCTGAAGGAAGCAGGCTGGAGAGAGACAGAGGAGGGTGCAGCAATTAATAAAGGCAGTAGCAAGCCTTTTTCTGAGCATCACTGACCAAATCTGCACTACAAAGGACTGTGGGGGGGTCCTGTGGCGCCTCAGCCTCCTGGCCCACCTTACATATTCAGACAAGGAGCTGCAATAATTTTAAAGAGCAGTAAAACAGTAGTTTCCCCTTACAATACAATAGTGGATAACAGCACTTTTTTTGATGATTTACACATATAAAACTAGAAGGAGAGTGGCACCTCAGCATCTGGCCCACTGCTGCTAACAGAGTCCAGCAGAATTCAACAGAATCAACAGCAGTTGTCCTCTATAGATGTCTCACCAGAGTGGAAGCAGCTCTTCTGGGAAACTTGCAGTAGAACACCAGGGGAAGAGTAAAAGACAAAAAGGAAAACAAATTTTCAAGTCCCACACAGATTTCAGCAATGCAAACTGAGCCAGTGTAAGTCAATGGGGCAGGAGAGCCAATCGGCTGCTGTGCCTGGTGGAGAGCTCGCTTACTGATTGGCTGCACCTTTCCCGACTGCTCCCTCGCTGTTCCTCCCGGCCTTGTGGTTCCCAAGTTCGGCTAGGTGCCGCCGACCGCCCGCTGGCAGAGCAAAGCCCCGGCACTCAGCTGGTTGCTGTGGGCTGAAGGAAGCAGGCGATTGGCTGCGCCTTTCCCAACTGCTCCCTCGCTGTTCCTCCCGGCCTTGTGGTTCCCAAGTTCGGCTAGGTGAATACCAGCATGTATCAGGATGCACATTGCCCAGGACTCAACTATAAAACACACTCTCCAACGAAATGAAGAAAGGCCAGCGCTTTCATTAAAAGGCAAAGTTCATTTCACATGTATTTTCTCAAGCTTTGCTGAAGCAGCAGCATGGTATAGAAGTAATCAAAAATGTCCAAAAGGAAGGTGCTGGTCACGGCACTGAAACATAAACTGTTCCGTGGTTTTTTTGCTTGGTTCACGGCATTTGTATGTATGTGGGGAAAATAAATTTATTCTGTGACTGAGACTGCATATTGGACATTTTGGATTATTGCCATACTGTACTGCTGCTTCAATAAGGTTTGAGAAAATAAATGTGAAATGAATGTTGCCTTTTAATGAGAGTGCTGGCCTTTCTTCATTTTGTTGGAGAGTGTTTTATAAAACATTTAAGGAATAATGCCCAACAGGGTGGGTGTCACACTGGGATAACATCCTGCCTCAGGTAGATGATCCCAAGGCCACAGGCCAAGGGCATCCAACACCCGAGAAGGAACGTTAGTCCAGCATAACACCCAACCTGGAGGACATTATTCATATTATGCAATGGCTTATTGTAATATAAGAATAAAAAATATATATAATGTTAAATAATGTTTTTGTTTGTGTGTAAAAGTATTTTTGTTTCTTAAGAGAAGATGCTAATAATGCTATGCAAACAATCAGCTGGGATATTATGCCAGGATAACATCTCTGCTGTGGTGGGCAACTGACCAATTAGAATCCAGGATTCTTTTTTGCCATTATGTAATAGCTTTTAAACACCAGTACATACTGAATAATCACAAATGTGCTACTTAATTGTATTGCAGATTTTTTTACCTGGATCAGGAAGATATTTCATATTTTCAAAGGGTGTATAACATTTGCAGACTTGTCATGTCATAGCAACTTACTGGTAATATTATTAAGATGGAAGGTTACCTAGATTTTATTGAAGGAGTAACATTAATGGCAGATACAGAGAATAGTTTAATGTTCAAAACATCATTAGGACAATTTTTCCTGTTCCATGGGTTCTGGCTGGATAAATTCCAAGATGTTATCTCTTGAATCAAATATGTATTTAAATTCTAAAGTACTGTAACAATCTACAGATCCTAAAATAATCCTGCACACTACTTCACTGCCACAATTAGCAGGACACATCTCTTTAAACTGTGGTAGCATTTCAAGCTAATAGAAACTTCTTCCTTAAATATTAATATTCATAGAAATGTAGTGGGTGTTGATAAACAGCATGAGACAGAAGTTCTAAGTTCCAGGATATCATTGTGACTATTCTAATTCCATGGGTCCATAAGTCAAAGCAACAAATAATTGTGAAAGCTAATATAAATACAACTATACCCCTTTTAAAGTTTAGTTACATTATGTGTTTATTATCACAAATAGTAAAGCACGTGCAGTATGTAGGCAATACTAAATAACAGGGTGTATAGTATGTTTTATGGGAACTGTAGTAATTCCTCCAGTATTTGCTGATACACAAAGGCAAAGACTGAGTGCTCCTCAGCAAACACCAGAGAAGTACTAAACTCTTCCAATGAATGCAGTACCCTGGAGTGTGTTATTGTACTTTTGAAATGATCTGTTAAGAAACATTTTGGAAAATGCTCATCATCTGTTTATGAGTGTGTATAAGTGTGGCAAGTAACCTGTTTATCAATCAGAGAGCAGTATTTGGAGTCAATTATGTTTTTTTTCACTGATTTGTATCTCTCAATGCCACCTTACATATTGTCCTGCAAGTATGCATATCTATTGTTGATAGTTCAGTGTAATAAAATGAAAACTGCTAATGTTCTTAAAATTATATTTCTGAAAATGTTAGGACTGCAAACTTGGCTACTACACCCTGCTTGCAGAACTGGTACCTTGTGGGAGTCTGGAAAGGGAGACCTGTCTGAAGTCTCTTGTGTTAAAGACCAATAACAACCAACAGGTAAGAGACAATAACCGCACCAGTGATGAATGTGAAGAAATGGTTTGAGTTCAATAATAAAGCATATTGACCTTCCAATAAGCATGTTTGTTAGACCACATAGCATAGGGTCAGTAGCCTTCTAAAAACATCTTTATTTAGTTTTTGTTGACCGGGAAAGGAGGACTAGACAATTCTGCCTATTTTCAGCCTCGTCCTGGGGGAGGTGGAATACAGATGGATGCTAATTGGCATTGAACCAGATTAAGCTGCTGGTGGTATATTTAGCAAATGTGGGAAATTTGTCCAGGACACTGAGGAAATTCTCTTACTCTTTTCCAGAAGTGCCATGAGATCTTTAGCATCTACCTGCACTACCACAAGAACAGGCAGATGGGACCTAAGTTTAATGTCTCATCAGAAAGACGGCATGTCAAATGTGCAGCAACCCCTCAAGCTACACTACAGTGGCAATATTGGGATTTAACCAAAATGACTGGTATACTTGGGTATGTCCATGAAAAGGGGTTATCAAAGTGTGACATGAGGGTCAGTTTTTCAAATCCATAATAGATCAGTTTTTTGCCAGCCCAGTGCCACTGAGGGTTGAGGTACTGGACATCACACCTCCTGACATGCCAGTGACCCATGTTTTGGAATGAGTATGGGCCACTGGGAGTCAGAAGGGAAGGAGAATGATTGAACATCCCAAGAACTGCTCTCCTTCTCCAGGGAGGGAGTCTTCAGTGGTTGGTGCATGCCTGGCCCCAAGTGGGGGCTGGGGGCAGCTCACTGATGCTGCCAACAAGGGTCAGAGGTGGGGCAGGAACACACATGGAAGCATGTGCATTACCAGAGCTGGCATCACTGCACACTCTGCCTCTGAGGGAGATGCACATTGGAGAAAAAATGAATGCTCTGGTAGGATGAGGAGAGTGCCTCACAGGATCTGCCCCTGAATAGCCATGGTAATGACTTTGTGGATCTGGTCTTTGGTGGGGGTTGGGTATCCCTGCTGGCTCCCCCAAGGGGGGGAATCCCTGGGAGTATTAGTCAGTGCCAGCTGGTGGACATCAGGGGGATGATTCTATGTCATAATGGTGACCACCAAAAGGTGATCACCATTAGGGTGAAGTCACATTGCCGAAAATCAGTTTCAGTGATGTGACTCCCTGGTGCACAGCAAAGCAATGCTGGGAACTTAAGTTACAATGTTTTATGCAGTGGGCTGCACCACCCACACCTCCTGCTTAAGGATTCTCAACTCCACAGGGGTGTATATCAGGGGTATGAAAAATGCAAAAAAAAAGAAATCCGGGCTGGGCACAACAAAAACGTACCTGCACTTGGACCCAAACCCAGCACCCTGTCCACCAAAGCTGCAAACCCACCCACCAAACCATGAGGCCAGCTCAGCAGCCCACCATGGCACCACCTCTCAAAAGCCCTCCCACCCATCATTGAGCATGCTCGCTCCAACCCCCCACAAGCATGTATGTGTAGCAACATCCTGTTGCTATATGTATTGGACCCCCTCCATCTGGTTACCCTACCTCGTTGGTAGCCCCCATGACATACACTGTGACTGAGTCACCATTTTTGGTTTTGCTCAATCGTGGTCACTCATGTCATGGGGTACTGGAGCGATAGGACTGGGAGCTCCCTCCTGAGTTAGGGGGCCTCAAACATGGAGTATAAAGTGATAGCTAAAAAAAAATAGATCAAGTTTTAATAAGATTGTCGAGACACTATGATCCAAGAGTGAAAAATGGACCAGACTGTGAGATAATTCCCTAACAGAGATGTGAGAAAAAGCACCTTCCATGTTGCACATGTAACAGTGGACACCATAGTGTTGCACATGTAACAATGGACACCACACAATTGATTAAGTTGAAGAAAATATTTACTTTACTTGATTTTACTAAGCATTACATGACTCTGTGACCAAAGATATGAAAGGGACCATATTGTGGGATGGCATTATATTACAGAGTCAAGAAAAATCACCTTAAATGTTGTGCATGTAATAGTGGACACCAATCAATGCTGCATGTATGTCAGTGGACACCACAACATTGCACATATAACAATGGGCTCTACACCACTGTTTAAGTGAAAAAACATTGCCTAGACCCTTCTCTCACCAAAGTCCTGCAGCACTTTTAAGACCCCATCCCAAAAGAAAATCCCAGACTCAAAAAAGCTTGATGGTTTGCTGAAATTGTCGAAACATGTAAAAAAATTAATTTGATGGGACACCACCATTACACATGCCACAAAAAACTTTGAGTGAACCAAAAATGTTTTATGCATTCAAAATCCAGGGTGAAAACATCTTCATTAAAAAAAAGAAAACAGCAGGGGCAGTTTTCAAAATACCTTCACTGAAGTGCAACTAAAGAAAAATCTGCATCGAAGCAGTGGAACATACAATGGTTTTGCATGTCACATTTTGCCAAAAATAAAACACGGCATTTTGGAGCTGGACATTAAAAATAAAATAAAATGGATGCACCTGAGTTTCTCAAATGATGGAATGTTTCTGTACTTATGGCCAATTCATTTATCATAACTGCAGTGGCTATTGTCATTTTTTTTTAATTAATGTACAAAGTATTTGTCACATTGGAATCCCCATTTCATGGAATTACCCATGTCTCTGTGCTGAAAAACAAGACCAACTTACTCCTTGCTTTTTGACTGACTCACAGCTATTTTACAATTATTCCATTTATTCAGCACTATATCCATTGTTTTGATTGTGCATTTCCCCAAGGTTAATCAGTAAGTAGTTTATTATAAACTGCAATGCCTTAAACTATGAATATTAAGACAGAATAACATTTTGTGAAAAATTCACTTGCATCTGTATTGCCGGCTTCATAGTTTTATATTCAGTTGTTATCTAAGGTGGGAAAATTCAGGAAACCTCAGTTTGAAAACTGGTCATGACATTTTATGACTTTGTGTAGAGGGGAGTGATCCTTCACACAGTTTCTCACCAGGTAGAGTGCCTCCTATACCAGGCAAAGATTATCTGTAATGATACTTTGCCAGAAGAAGTTCCACCATAGGTAAAAATTGCCCATCTTCACCGGCTGAAGTGAGTACTTCATCAGACAATGATTATGCATGGTGACACTTCACTGCAAAGGCATCATTATGAAGTTTGGTGTTTTGTGTTTTTGATCTTTAACTGTCCAGTCGAAAACAAACAAACAAACAAATACCTACACAGCAGTATTGTCCCATCCTATCCCACCAAACATGAAAATGTTTAATAACAACCCCACTTTAACCAGCCAATCAGATGTTATAATGTAGAGGGCATCAATATTTCAGCCACTGATAGAGCAGAAGCTGATGAAGATGGCCAGATGCTACTACAAGGGATGGTTTTATGTTTTATTAGTTAGAATTAGATAATCCAATATGTTTTAATATCCTTTGGGGGTGGATGGTGAAGGAGGGTGGTGTGGCACCAGAGGGAAGTGATGTGGTAGAATTCACATATGTTTATTGAGTCAGGTGAGTTGGGCTAGGTCAATGATGGAAGTATACAAACTGGGTGGAGGAAGAGTTGTTTAAACATTAACTTTGTCAGGACTATGAGACTAGGGAGGTATGGATGCAATGAGTGTGGTGGGTGATGTGGTTATTAAAAATGCTCTGGTCTTGTGGAAAGGTGATATATTAAACCACCAAGTGTCGTGGGTGAAAGGATTTTTTAAAAAAACATTGAAAATTATAGCATCTTTATTTGCAAGAATAACAGAATGTGACATAAACGTCTTCCACTGTGCTTAAATAATTATAGATGTTTCAAAGTACTGGAGAAGTTTTTATTTTTTTGTTTTTACTGTGCCCAGGCTTGGGGTACTCATTTTAATAATGCTCAGTGCCAATTTGTCTGACTACAATGTAAAGCTGGATATCTACAGCAAAACAATCTGATAGTGAATTATTTTAATGCAGAAAACCTCTTTTTATATATGTTATTTTTTTTATTTGAACATTTTCATTGGCTTATCTATTAAGCCTCAAAACTGTTTTAATTCATTCCTGCACAAGATGGTTAACATCTACACAGGCATTGAGGATATTTGCATGATAGCATTATCTATCATCTGGTGCACTCCACTGAAAGGTAAACAATTCCAGGGCAACTGTCAAGGTCACAGTAACACTGAAGTAACTTTACCAGTTGTGTAAGAAGTGCCGATAGTCATCCTTTGCACATCTCCTGATTGATTGGATGCACACATTGCTGTTAAACATTTACATATAAATAGCCTCAATGGTACAACAATTCTGATTACAGTGCAATTACACAATCTAATTATGTTCACAGATTCAAGAAGAGACCCATAAGCATAAACCTTACAGGTCTCATTTCTAGAAAAAAACGTTAGACCCAGTAGTCAAAGTCTTAGATATTTCATTTTTTAGAGCTAGCTTTTTTTTGTTTGTTTGTTTGTTTTGTTTATTGGCATTGGGAATATTTGGCAGGTCTTAATTTAAAATCTTTTCAATTTAATAATTTATTTTTATTTATTGAAAACTTCAGATATTACCTTTGAGCACAAGTGCTCATTTACAAAGGTTCCACGTCAAATACATACTCACTAAAAACATTACAAGTACAATAAGCAGTTCCAGAGGAAATGTAATCCAGCCAGGCTCAAACCACTTAAGAGAGGACAATTTCATACATTTTCAAAAAAAATCCATATAGATTGTTGTATAAAAGTCATAGGTTATACATGGAGAGAAATTGAATAAAACAGTTTAACAATTGCAGTTGGCCTCCAACTGTAGACTGCAAAGCTTTCTTAAACTGATTAAGCTTGGGGAGATTCAGCAGTCTATGAGGTAGGTCATTTAACCAGTTAGTCATCCTGACAGCAAATGACCATTTGCCCAGATGAGTACACCAGAAAGGATGTTTAAGGGCATTCCTGGTGTTGTTCCAAAGGAAGGCAACCAAAATGGCACAGGACCTGTATCAGAAACCCTACGAAGAAAGGCTTATGGATTTATATATGTACTCCCTAGAAGACAGTAGGGAATGGGGAATATGACAGAGACATTCAAATACCTCACAAGAATAAACAAGGAAGAGGAAGTGAGAATTTTCCAAAGAAAAAGATGATCAGGGGCAAGGGATCACAATATGAAGCTGAAGTGGGTGAGGCTGAGGAAAGATGACAAAGTACTTCTTCACAGATAGGGTGGTGGGCGTTTGGAACAGCCTCCCAACAGAAGTTGTGGGGACTAGAATGGTCACAGGTTTTAAGTAACTAAAAATAAGTTTGTCTTAGTCCACCTATCTAGTAAAACAAGCTAAAGAATAAAACCGAGTCTAGGAATAGCATACCACAAGGAATATGCACTGCAACTTAGATATGTTGTTTTCTGCATACTGTATAATTAAATGTGTAAAGTTACCTAATGACATTTTATCTCAGGGGCACTTCATGCAGTACTTATTTGAAAATCAAAGCTGATTATAAATGATATAAGGATTTACACTTGAACAATGTTAATGCATGATTTTCTTTTATACTTCATAGTCTATGACCTTTGCAGCTAATGGCAAAGTACTTCTGAATGAAGTCCCTCTCCCTTTGCCTTATGTATCAGGTAAGAACTGCAACACCTTGTTATTTTTGAAGTACTATACAGGCAGCTAAAATACATACAAAACATTGTCATTATACTAAAGCAGGATTTTGCTTACATTTAGTAAACAAATATCTTCAGAAAGACAACTTTGCAATGTATTATTTTTTCCATAGACCAATCAAAACAGAGTCAGTTTCCGATACTCCTGTCTTAGTAATACTCTTCAAATGCATTTGACTCTGATTCTTATACTGTAGATCATTTTCAGCAAAATTATTTATTCTCTGGCAATTTGTTTGTGATGTTTCCCTAAACCCCTTCAAATGGATTGTATTATAAGGTCATGATTATCCAAATGGATAACTCTGGAAGCTTTCATTGCATTTTGGCCTGAATGTGTACTCATCCCTAGCAGTATCCCACATCCATATCCAAATCTCCACTCTGCATGGCTACCGAGGACCTGCTTAACTACAGATAGTGTGTTTATGTGAGTGTAGAAGGTTGAAGGCTGACTGACAAGTCTAAAGTCCCTTTTCAGCTGTAGATTCATGTGACCTACTTGCATGGGAATGAAAGTCAGTGAGAGTTGAAATGCATTACTGGGATGTTGGTCCATGCCAGCATTATACCCCTTGACATACTGTCTAAAACATATCAGCAAAACAATTTGAACACAATACTAATGCTTCTATGAGGCTTATAATTTTCATAATTGCTATGCTGCTGCAAATGAACTAGTAGTTCTATTTAAAATACAACAGCACCAGTATAGATCTTTTGAGGCAGTTAAACCTGCCTCTCCAGATGTCGTACTTCTGCTCCCTCATCAGTCAGAATGGGGTCTGGCAGTACATCCTATAGGTTAGAGTAATGAGCTGTGAATGAGTTCAGTACATCCAGCAGATCTGGGTTTGATTCCCACAACCTCAACTTATATACTATGTGATGCTGATCAAGTCACTTAACCATCCCAGTGCTCTTCAGTCTTCCCAATAAATGGGCCTTGTGGCTCAGTGGGCCTCACCCAATTACCAAAATAAAAAAAACAAGAAATTCCCATCTCATTTAGATCCTTACCAAAAGAAAAAAGAAATGAAAAGGAATGCATGCCTCATTTATACCCTACAGAATGTGAGTGCCAGCAGATGTCACCTGGACATGCCCCCATCCTTGTACCTTCCACAAGGACATGTAAACAGACATTGTACCCTGTGAACAGCCAGGGATAAAGGATATTAGAATGCCACTTGAAACCCCAGGCAGGACAGAGGCCTGCATAAACATGAAGGGGTCTATATTGTTATGGATTGCGTCCAGAATCAGGCACTTAGTTTAGATTACAGTCATAGAAAGTGGAGGCTCTAAACCAGAAGAGCAGGGGACTTAATGGAAAAGTCATAATTGCTTAAAAACAGTAAGCTAGTTTAATGTAAAATGCAAATATTGTGGTGCTTTAGTCACCCAAGCCCCACTCATAGACACCCATGGTCATGGGGTATGCACAACTTCTTTGTAGAATTTCAATGAACTTTCAATCATCTATGCCCATTTCCAGGTAAGGCATGCTCATCATACTATGTTTCTTGTTCTGATAACATAATGAACATGGAACTCAAATGTGCCTCCCCTAGGGATGATGATTCCACCAAGTCACTATCAATTAAGACACCATGCAATGAAATCTTGTTGTATGCCCCACCAAATGGCAGTGCTTGTAGATAAATAGGGACTATTCATTTTCAGTCCCATCAGTCCATTATCTTTTTACAGAAACTAAGCACCTTAATATGTCGATTTTTGGAGTTTCTTTACATTATTTTAAATGCCTGATCTGAGCAGTACATTTTGTGAGACAGTGAGTAGGTTAATCTCTGCATATGTAAACAAAGGGGCCACAGTAGTGGATTAGTAAAGCCAGTTCTGCCACATTTGTTTCTCATTTTATATGACTGTAATATTTAATGATAGATTCATATTTAAAAATTCTTTTTTTGCAGTGAATTTCACAATTTTCCAGCCATCTTCATTTCACATCATTCTGCAGGCTACCTTTGGGTTCCAGCTTCACATTCAGCTAGTACCCATCATGCAGGTCTATATAACGCTGGAGAAGACTTTCCAAGGGAGAACATGTGGTAAGTACCCTTTGCAAGACCTACATACATTGGGGGCTGCTGGTACTGCTACAGTATAGTTGTTTAGGGTTCATCTCATTAGTAAGTGATCACATATAATTTTTAATTTTGAATAGAGACATGTCTTGAGCTAGGAATGTCTGTGTCTGCAGAACAATAACAGTAACAAATAAGCTAAAGAAGCCATCTGAGTTGCCCAGCTAGTATAAGGGATTTTAATAATTAAACATGGAATACTGCACCTTTATTTCAGTCAGGTAAGACTGAATGTTTGGATGTCTTCTTGTTCCTTTAGCTCGAGTATATCAGTCCTGACAGACAATGGAGTCAATACTTAAAATGATTCCATTATCATATGATTGTCACATGGGACATTTCACCACAAAAACAACTCACTACTTCAGCACATCTAAAGCATTTATTAAATAAAATGAAAAAAAAAAACAATAGCATTGCACCGTTCAGGAAGAGTGAGGTCAGGGTAAAAGGAGGCAATAGATGGAAGCTGGTAGGGACAAAATTCAGGAGGAATATAAGGAAGTTCTTTTTTATATAAAGGGTGGAGGAGAGGGGGATTATTTGCCAGCAAAGGTGGTCAGCACAGAGTTAATCATCAGCTTCAAACATGGGGATATACACATGGGAACAATCTGAACCAGAGGATGGAGTGAGGGTGGACAGACAAAGGAAGGAGATGAGTGGACTGGCAGATAGAAAAATATAGGCAGGGCTATTAGCAGATGAAATCTGATTCAGCATCCTGCTAGAGGTGGGGGGTTGCATGCAAGTAATGGGCAGATTCAAAAGGCAATTGCCTTTTTCTGCACTAACCCTTAATGTTTCTATGTTAAAAGAAGAACCAGAACACATGATTGAAAGACCATGTGATAAGTTTTTTCTCCAGTATATGACTCAGTAACAAGCACAACACACTGGAGAGTTTACCCTTGAGTGTCACATCTCACTCTCTACTACAGGTATCCTCTCTGTGTAGTGCTACTTTCATTGCTGCTCATCATGTTTTATACAGAAGAACGTTAACAGTCTTATACAAACTATCAACACACTTCATTTAGAACATTTTAATAACTTTCAAAACTGCTGAAGTAAGTTAGCATCTCATAATTTCTTTTATATTACTGTGTATATTTCTTTGTATGGTTCATTATTACATTTTTTGACCAGGAAAGGCACACTGAGCAGTGATTGCCCATTTCATGGTGCATCATGGGGTATGGATAACATGGACTTGTTTTATAGACACAGAAAATGAGTGCAAAGGCATGGAGGATCCTTGTTTTCAGTGCCGTAGGATCTTCAACTTCCAACAGGAAAGCCACCAGAAATGGATAGAAGGGACCTTGGACTAATGTCTTATCACAAGTATGGCACATCAGCAGTGCAGCACTTCTTCAATTGCTTTCCAACAGTACCAGTACTGGGTATTATCTCAAGTTCCTGAGATGGGATTAGAACCCACAACTTTCCAATCATCCAGTCCCAGAGGAAAGTGTGCAAGCAACAGAGTCAATGACACTGCCCAGTATCATGGAATTTTCATGTAAAAGAGTTATGGTGACAGAGACCTCGCCATTTTTTATTTCTCAATTTTTATTTGTAAATTTTTTTAGCAGAAAGGACACACTGAGCCGTGACAACTTGTTTCCAGGAGTCTCATGGGGGCTTGATCCATTGCATTGACGGGGGAATGTATATCAAATCAAATCAACTTTATTTTTATAGCGCCTTTCAAATCCAAGGTGCTGTACATAAAAACATATACACAATAATAAAAATTTTAACAAACAATAAAACATATCAACCATGACTAAGTAAAAGCTAAATGAAATAAATATGTTTTTAAACCAACTTTAAAGCTAGGCAAGGATACTGGGGAAAATCAGCCATTCTTACATCAAGTTCAATGGGATAGTTAATTCTGGACAGTCATTGCAGGTGGGACTTTGGTTTAACATCTAATCTGGGGAAAGGCACTGCAACAGTGCAGTACCCCCCTCCCCAGTGCTGCACTATATATTCAGTATTGGGTATTAGCCAAACTCCTGGTGGAGGACTGGAACCCATGACCTTCAGATCTTCCAGCCCCAGAGACAAGCATTCAATTGACACCATTAAAACAACATATATTCGTGTCACAAAAATTCACAATCTTCCCATTTAGTTCATGGAGATTGATGTTCAGCACTATAAAGAGCTGCAAAGATAGAACTGTATCATAAAAACATATTTGTAAACCAGAAACTGCTCTCTTTTTTAATCTATTGGATGAACACTTCTGAAGCCCGGCTAATAAAAAGCATTTTCCTGCAGGTCTTTGTGGTAATTTCAACTCTATGCAGAATGATGATTTTAAAACTGTCAATGGCTTGGTAGAAGGGACAGCTGCATCATTTGCCAACACTTGGAAGGCTCAATCCAGCTGCTTGGATAAACTAGACTGGCTGGGAGATCCCTGCTCTCTAAGTATTGAGAATGGTAGGTAACTCCATAACTTGGAAGATAATTATCGTGTTTGTTTCACAAGCAGTTAACTGACTTAGTCTGGATGTTTAATCCATGCAGAACCAATGCAGGGAATGTGCAAGTAAAAACTGATGCTTCCGTGGAAGTTTAACACTATCATTAAGCTGCATTTAAGAAGAATCAAGCTGTTTTAAGTGAAATGTTTCCATGGGATTTTAATGTTGTGAGGTTGGGAACTCCAAAAATGGATTTGTGAAGTAGCAACTGTAACTACTGCTTGACAATATGCCCTGAATAGACATTCAGTTTTTTCAGTTATGATGTAGGAAACATGCCCATCCAGTCCCTCAGCCATAGTCCCCCACCAAAAACTGTCTTTAAAAACCCTAGCTGATGTCTTACCCGATGGCAAAGAGGAGTGCAATGTGGTGGCCAGGCTAGGAGGTAGCACTGCCAATGGTAAAGTGACCCATCTGGGGTGGAAGGGAAGAAGAACACCTTGGTGCTGCAGCAGCTATTACCAGTCGGCTGAGGATCTTGTTCTCTCAGCAGGAACATGCTATACGCATTCAAGGTGAGACCCCCCCCCAGCTTGCTTGCATGCCACCTGATGTTCTGACAAGAAAAGCAGAGGAAAAGAAGTGGCCTGTGCAGGATGATGATCAGACAGAAATGTATCCAACATCACCACCAGCCTTACAGTTCAGGTTCAAGTTTAAAGATTTATTAGGAGAATCACTCATGACAGGCCTTCAGTAAACATTCAACATTTTACTGCCACCTAGCAACATTATCAAGGACTATAGTCCTAAACATAAATATATAAATATACATTAGGTCAGAGCCCTATAAACTCAAAGGTCACTCTATATTTTATTATACTTTTTAGGACACTCAGAAATTATATTTGCATTTCACTGGTAAAGAGCTAATCAAGTGTTAAATTTAAACAGTTTCTTACCTGCAAATGAATTTAAAACTGACAGCAGGACTGTCCTACATTATTGGGGTGGACCTGCTGGGTCCACAAAAGTCTGACATCATTCACAGGTGATGTCATGGTGCCCATGATGTGTTTTCAATTCACAGGTAAAATAAAGAGGCCCACACATGCAGTGGCCATATAGCAAACTTCCACGTGACTGCTTACTTGCAAGTGGTAGCTTCCACTTGTTTGTAGCTGCTTGGCCTTTTTGAATTCATTTACAGGTACAGTGTAAAACTGTTTCAATTTAACACCTGAGCAAATTTTTACCAGTGATAAGTAAATGTAACCTCTGAGTATCCTATAGGCACCTTATGAAATATAAAGTGACCTTTGCATTACAAGACTGTGACTAAATGTATGTTTATATATTTATGCTGAGGACCACCATCCTTGATAAAGCTGCAAGACTGTAGTGAAATGTTTGATATGTATAGATGGCCTATCTTGGAGTAACTCTTCTAATAAATATTTAAACTGAACCTGAGATCTAAGGCTTGTAGTGGCATATTGGCTACATTTCTGTTTGATCTACAGACCTGCACTGAAGCGAAGAAGTTTTGAAATAGTAACAAACTGCAGGAGAGGTAATCTTTTGTTTGCAATGTGCGGTATGATGGCCAGTCCCTCACAGGCCCCATACCAATGACCAGGCATCCACCTCCCCTGAGTCCGGATACCTGGAGTAATATACTTCCAAGCACCCAGTCACGGGGGCAAGCCATGGGGGATGGATGTTGCAGTAAATACCGAGGAAGGTCAATGACTGTGGGGGGTGGGGGCTGGCTAGAGAAAAGGAAAGTCCAGCTTGGAAGGAGGATAAAAATCAAAACAAAACAAAAAAGTCTGACCGCACCCCATGGTGGGGAGCTCCCTAGCACCAGAAAAAAGGTGGGTGTGGTTACATATACAGTAACACATACACACACACACACACACACACACACACACACACATATGCACAGACACATGACTGTGAGCATACATGCTTAGGGAATCAACAAAGTCCAAGAGAGTAGCATCTTTCAGAAAAAGAGATGTGCAAAAACAAGGAGGCACAATTTGAAGATAGAAGAGGGACAGCTCAGGGTAATATGAGGAAGTATTTCTTCACCAAGAGGGTTGTGGATACATGGAACAGCCTTTCTGAGGAGGTCATAGAGTCAAAAACAGGGGGGATTCAAGAATGTATGGGACAGACATAAGGCAATTCTAGTGGGGGGTAGGAGGAAGTTGGCTGTTGGTTAACTAGGATCTGCAGCTTATCCATTAGGTAAGGAAATGGGCAGACTAGGTGGGCCAAGCAGTACTTATCTGCCTTCAAATTCTATGTTTCTATGTTTCTATGTAAGTGCAAGATCATGCACATAGGAAAGAGAAACCCTTAAGCCACCTATAGGCTGGGAGGAGAGTTGATGGCAGTCACAAAGGAAGAAAGAGACTTGGGCATCATCATCACCGATGACCTGAAATCATCCAGGCAGACCACTAAAGCAGTAGGTAAGGCTAGGGCGATGTTGGGGTATATTAGTAGGGGCATCACAAGTCAGAAGAGGGAGGTAATAATCCCTTTTTACAAGACACTGGTTAGGCCCCATCTAGAGTACTGCATGCAGTACTGGAGGCCACACCTTCACAAGGACATTAACCAAACTGAGGCAGTCAAGAGAAGGGCAACCAAAATGGTGCAGGGACTGCATCAGAAAACACAAGAGGACAGATTAACGGAGCTCAATATGTATACCCTAGAGCAAAGGTGGGAGAGAGGTGATATGATCGAAACATTCAAACACCTTAAGGGCATTAACAAGGGGAAAGAGTCTAACATGTATCAATATAAGAAAAATAGCAGGATAAGAGGACACAGTATGAGATTAGAGGGAGGCCAATTAAGGGGTAATGTGAGTAAGTTCTTTTTTACAGAAAGGGTGGTGGATGCATGGAACGCCCTACCTCAGGAAGTGGTGGATATGAATACAGTGCAGGGCTTCAAACAGGCATGGGATAGGCATAAGAGATCAATACAGATGAGTATGAATAGATAGGCCTTTGGCAGAGCAAAGGCCGATGACACATTCAAAAGGAAGAAAAAGAAATGGGCAGACTGGACGGGCCTTGCGGTTCTTATCTGCCATCAAGGTCTATGTTTCTATGTTTAGAAGCACAAATCTTTGTGCTTGACTTTGCATGTAATTCCAATGCATACTATTGCACAGCTGATGAAGGAAACCTCTATGGTGTCATTTTAAATAATGTTTCAGCATGCCTAGCTACAGTACCAAAGAGGGGAGTAAAGTCTGTGAACTGCAAGTTTCAGAACTGATTAACACATTTCATGCAACACTACTGTGCACAGTAATGAAACTCTGCTAAACATTAAAGTGGGCTGGATTGACTCTAGCAGATCATTTGTGAAAGTTGCCATCACACCGAAAACAAAATGGAGGAAAATGAATGAGAGCTTCTAGAGTATACTGTGGCAAATTCTAGCTCCCCATTTACTTGGTCCTTATTTGACATCAGAAAAGCAATAACTCCAAGAGGTTCAACACCCTATTAAAAAGCAATGTTTTTTTTTCTAATGAACTTTATTCTAAATGAATGTCTGCAATGCAAGCAGCAATGAGTAACTCATTCTATATTCATTTACAGAGAATTACGCTGAGCATTGGTGTGCCCGCTTAAGGATGTCAAACGGTGTTTTTTCTAGCTGTCACTCTGTAATCAATCCAACAGACTATTACAAGGTAAGGCACTAGTTCTGGTATTCCTTTTTTTTTTTTGTAACTATGTTTACACCCCCAGCACCAGAACTCTCTAGGGCCGCTCCGCTCATCGGATCCACTCTACTGCCTGCTGTGAACCCTGCCTTCTTCAAAGTCATTACTGTCTCCCTGAGCCCTGGGTGGCTATGGGCCAGAGGAGACCAAAGGGGCAGAGGCAGGGAACCAGCATTGGGCATGTGGCAGTCCGGCACTAGGAGGGCCATCACCTATCCGGGCTGGAGGGGAGGTTTCCATGATGGTCCCTCGAAACTCGTTCTCCCTCCCGAGCATAGCACTCCCCTAACACCATGGTGCATGGCAATCCTGCTGGCATCAGACACACTCACCCTGACATGCGGTCTACATCCTGCAGCGCCTCACTCTCCACTGGGGGGGTCACTGGGATTACAGACAGGCCCAACCCGCCCCCGGGACAGGAGAGCAGCCCATCAGACACTCAATCCTCTCCCTCTCATGCTGTTCCCTGGTGCCTGAGCTCACTCTCAAACTTGGGTCACCAGTGTGGTGTGAGGTGTGGCATACAGAACGTCAACCCTCAGCACCACCGGTCCGGCCCTTCTTCCTTAATTACTGTTTGCTGAACTTAGACAATGTGGGACATTTATGCACTGTATGTTATAGGAAGCCCTCTCAAATTTCAAGTTTACCTAGCTCCATCCAAACCTCAGTGAAATTATTACCCTTGCAGCCTGGTAGCACTGGTGGAGAACACCACACTCCACCTGGATTTACATACCATTTTAATCCCCTCGCCCTAAGCTGAGGAATTCTGGAAGCATGGTGCAGGTAGACGTTCAGGTACCAGGGAAGGGAGAGAGACACCATGCAGTCAAATTGCTTACTATATGGAACTTGAGCAGGGCAGTGTGACAAAGTAGTAGATAGGGCTAGTGGGATGCTGGGCTGGCAGTATAGCCTATCAGTTAGAGTAACAAGCTGTGAATGAGCTTGGTACATCCAGCAGACCAGTCATTGGTTTGAGTCTCACAACCTCCACTTGCATATTGTGTGACTCTGAGCAAGCCACTTAACTGCCCAGTGCTCCCAGGTCACTCCTGAAAATGGGCACTTGTGCCTAGTGGACCTTACCCAGTTACCAAAGACTAAAATAAAATAAATAAGGAAGATTATATTAAGCAGGAGGTTGGAAAAGGTGGTGCCACTGTATCACTTACTGGTGAGGCCCAGTCTGGAGTCCTGTGTCCTTTTTTGGAGGCTGCACCTCAGAAAGGACATAGACAGGGTAGAGGCAACGAACATTTTGTGGGATTGCATAAGAAGCTCTATGAGTGGAGACTGAGGGATCTCAATATGACACCCTGTAAGAGCGGAGAGTGAGGGTGACATGATAGAGACCTACAAGTACCTCACAGGGATGAGCATGGTGCAGGAGGTATATCTCTTCCAAATAATTAGGAGCAGCAGGAGCAGGGGGCATGTAAAGAAGCTAGCGGGGAGTTGAAGAGAGATGGAAGAATATATTTCTTCAATGAAAGGGTGGTAGATGACTAGAACAGACTACCAGCAGAAGTGATGGAAGTGAAAACAGTGAGGGGCTTCAAGCATGCATAGGATAGACATAAGTGTCTATTAGAAAACTGGCAGGGGAAAGAAGGGTTGCCAGAGACCAGTTAGGGTGGGGACGAGGACAAGAAAGTTGTGTTGTATCTAAGGGAAAGCATCAAAGTTATGGAAATGCACAGAAAACAAGGGGAGAGGTGTGATTGGAGGTACTTTGGGTCGCCCTGGAGGCAGAAGCTGGAGCCTCTATTCAAAGTGAGGTGCTCTACAAATCTACAACACAAGTGGAAGAACTGGACAAGGCACTTGACAAAGCCATTATTGCAACGGCAGAAAACAAGGAGGTGCTGCTGATGGGGGAATTCAGTCTGCCAGATTTAGATTGGAGCCTCTCACCTTCAGCCTCAGCTAGAAGCAAGGACTCCTAAGATTCCCTCCAGGGTCATTTCTCAGGCAAGTAGTCAGAGATCCCACTTATGATGGGGCAATAGTGGACCTGGTGCTCACTAACAGGGACAGTGTTGCAGATATCAAGGCAGGAGGCCACCTGGGTTCCAGTGATCATGGTACAGTGTGGTTCAGCATAAGGACAGCAGCAGAAGAAAATCACACTATGACAAGGGTCCTGGCCTTCAGGAGAGCATATTGAAAATAAAGGGGTGAATGTCTTAGAGACAAACCAGCAGGGGGGAAATTGCCAGGGTGGGGTGCAGGAACAATGGGCAAAATTAAGGGATGGCATAGTAAAGGTAAAAAATCTCCACACAAAATAAGTGAGCTAGAAAAAAAGAAAAAAGAAACCACTATGAATCCCAAAGGAAGTGTCTGAAAAGATTAAAGCAAAAAGGGTAGCATTTAGCAGGTATGAAGAGATGTAGAGGGAAGAGGATAGAGAAGTGCACCATGAAAGACAGGGCAGCAGAGAAAGCCATGAGAAGCACAAAGGAGCAAATCAAGAGAAGGATAGCCAAAGAGGTGAATAAAGGGGACAAGACCTTTCTTAGGTATTTACGTGAGAAGAGAAGAAGAGGAAGACAAGATGAATGATTGCATAAGTAAAAAGGTCGGGGATTGTGCAGAGGAAGATAAGAAAAAAACAGATAACCTGAACAGATATTTCTGTTCATCCTTCATGTTGGGAGGGGAAGAAGATGGACCACGTAAAAGCTGCAGAAACATTTATTTATTCAATTTTGGTAACTGGGTAGGCCCACTGAGCCCCGGAGGTCCCCTTTTCAGGGGTGATCTGGAATTAGTTGCATAGGTATAAAAGTACAATAAAGGAAACAAGGTCACAGTGCAAAATAACATTGGTGGAAAATCAAGTACATGGATAAACAGTGCTGATGTAGTGCAAAAAAATTAGTTACAGAAGACAGTTACAGGAAGAGATAAGGGTAGCAGTGTAGCAATCAGGAGAGAGCTAATACATAATACAGCAGTGCATGGCTTAGTCAAGTGAGGGCCTCTCCTTAGAATGAGTAAGTCATCTCATTGACAGAAGCAGGCGCTAGCTTCTAGTAAGTGAGCACGGAGCCTCTTGTGGAAGGATCCAAGGGAGGTAGCTTCCTGAAGGTGGGGAGGAAGTTTATTCCATAGGGTAGGGGCAGCAATGTCAAAAGATTTACTGCCAGCAATTGTCCAAACCCTAGGTTTATCTAGTAGGTTTCACCCAGAGTTTCAGAGGGTGCATGCAGAATGCTTGGGAGCCAGGAGGTTGCCCGGCTATCAGGGGAATTGCAGTGTAGAAGCTTGTAAGCATTACAAAGCAGGGGGTACTGAAGGTGGCCATCTAGGGAGGGCCATTGAAGTGAAGGAAAGGCTTCACAGTGGTGCCATCTTTTGTGGGACTGAGATGCAAACTGAGCTATTTTGTTGTAGAGGACTTGCAGCCTGCTCATCTCCTGTTTAGCCAACCCATGAAGCATAGTGGCAGCATAGGTCAGTGTAGGAAGGAGGAGACTATTGGCAATGGTTGCTCTGGACTCGGGGATAAGCTGATCATTCAGGTGGTACAGCAGGCCAAGTTAGTGGTGCACCATTTTAGTTACCTGGTCTATGTGAGACTTGAGGGTAAACCCCTGATCTAGGGTTAACCCCAGGTATGTGAGCAAACTCACAACCTCAATGCAGCTGCCAGATGCTGAAGTCAGTGCGAGTAAGGCACTTCTATCCGGGCCAAGGTATCTCTGTCCAAAAAGCATTCCCTTGTATTTTGTGGTGTTTAAGACCAACTTGTTTACAGTGAGCCAGGACTCTAACTCTGCAAAGTCAGCTTGTAAATGAGGTCCCAGATCAGATGGGTTGCTCAGGGACCAGTAGATAACAGCATCATCAGAGTATTGAACAACTGAGCTGTCACTACAGTGAATTTTAAGGTCATTGACAAATAGCGAGAAGAGAAGGGACCCAGGATGGAACCTTGGGGCACTCCCTCACTTAGGGGGAGAGGATCTGAGGTTGCACTCTTCCATCTGTCCTGCTGGGAGCGACCAGACAGGTAGCAGGTGAACCAGGAAAGGGAATGCTGATCCAGGCCAAAGGAGGCCAGTTTGTTTAGGAGGAGTTTGTGGTCTACTAGGTCAAAGGTCTTAGATAGATCGATAAAAACGGCTCCTTTGTCCATGGCCCCAAGGATGTCAACTGAGAGTTTTATGAGGGCTGTATCAGTGCCATGGTACTGTCTTACTCCATGTTGCATGTTGGCTAGCAGCTGGTTAGCCTCAAGGTAGTCACAGAGCTGACAGTACGCTAGCCTTTCCTGTATCTTGGCCAGAGCACTAAGTAGCGAGATCGGCCTGTAGTTACCAATGGAATCCCTAGGGCCCCCTTTAGGGATGGGGCAACCACAGCCTGTTTCCAGTTATAGGGAACTGTACCTTCCAGCAGGAATCTGTTGATTAGCCATGTGATAGGTAAAGCAATAGCTGATGCTGCAGCCTTAAGTAGCTTAGGACAGATGCCATCAGGTCCCCCAGGACCTTTGGCTTTGATGGTCTTTAAGAGGGGGTAGAACCTCCTTGACCTTAACTAATCATAGGTGGAAAAGTGGCCATGTCAGGCAGGGTACCTCAGTATAGGGAAGCACAGAAGGGGTTGGCATAAGGCTGGACTTGTAGCTATCAAGCTTGGTGAAGTGACTGTTGAAGGCAGTGGCAATTTTATAGCAGTCGTAGGTTGTATAGCCATTGATTTCAATAGGTCCAAGGGTGGCGTTACTGTTGCCCTTTATTAGATCATTGATGTGGGACCAGAATGACTGAGGGTTGGCCAGAGTAGTTTGCTGGAGACACTTGACATACTCTCTTTTTGCAGTCTTAGTGGTACGTTTGGACTCATTCCTAAGTTTTTTGTAGGACACAAGGTCTGCAGGCAAGGCAGAATTTTTGTAACGCTTCCATGCCTTATCCCATTTTACCATCAGAGATTTGAGCTCAGTGGTGATCCATCTGTGGCAGCCACCTTTAGCACAGAGCTTCCTAAATGGGTTGACACTAGTCCATTTACAGAGCAGAGAGTACAGTACAAGTCTCATTAAATTGCTCATTCCACTCACTACTTTTACAATTTTTTTTGTGTTGCAAATCCAGTGCCAGTCCTAACAGTTTCAACTCCCAATGGTTTTCCGGCCTATAAGCAACTCACATGATGTACACATGCAGTACTTTAGGATATTTTTTTCAGCATCCTCCTAATGTTTAACTAATGTATATCCAATGCACTGATTTCTCAGTCACTGCATTTGCACACTGCAGTACAGTGCGATGATCTACAGAGTGCACTGTTTTCATTGCAGTTTTCTTCTGTACAGTATCGTACTGGTAAGAAAATGAATTATATACAGTATTTTATGGACATCAACTATTGTGCAGTATGCTGTGTACTTTTTTTAACAGGTGCTAGGTTTAGTGTTTGACAATAAAAAACAGCTCTCATGATTCTGTGTGTTAGCTCTATGTTGCACAGCTCTGTCCTAATTGTAGCTTCTTCCATGATCACCCTGTGAAAGTTTAACAAAAATGTAGGGGTTTCATACTCCAAATATTTTTTTTTGTTACGTTTACTAGAAAAGTTCAGTATTTAAAGAATTACTCCACTACCCCATCACAGGTACTGTATACTGAGCATGCATACGTAATGAGCTACCCAAAGCCCCTCAGTGC
The DNA here is from genome assembly GCA_016271365.2 of Neoceratodus forsteri. Lineage (NCBI taxonomy): Eukaryota > Metazoa > Chordata > Ceratodontiformes > Ceratodontidae > Neoceratodus > Neoceratodus forsteri. The sequence continues at coordinate 739,453,069 of CM028133.1, read as the reverse complement.
TGTATTGTGGCTCAGCATGATTCCAGAGTATTTTAAATAACTTGTGTTGTATTAAAAGAAAAACAGAAAATCATGTGTGTGTGTCAAACCCATAATTAGGGGTTTCCACTTAGGGTGGAGGGGGTTTTAATTAAGTTTTTCAGATGGGAGCCATTCATCGTCAGCATGACCCACAAGGCTCCATTTCGGTATGCATGCGCTTATAGTACTGTGAGTACACAAGCCTTTTGCATTTATAAAAATCATTTGTCATGAGTTCATCTTCACTTTTTTCTATTTTTAAGAAGCTGCTTGAGTTTAACATGAAGTGCCGGTGTTTCTTGCTGACTCTGAATTTGTATATCAGACTGTGGCACATTAATCCTTTTAAGTACTTCCATTCTTTATTTGGAGTGCAAAGCAGAGCTTATATAATGCATTTCACTGAAATTTGCACTACATGGAAACTGTTAGCAAACTACAATGAAATATTTAACAATTCATTGAAAAATATGGTTCGATGTGCTTAGGCAACTGGATGAGATAATATGAGATAATACTTGTATAACTTGATTTGCTTTGTGGCTTTCCACCTCTCTATCCATGGGATATACCACCCTGTAGGGGTACAATGCAAGGAACCCTAGAGGAGGGTCCCCCACCCACAGGTGCCCTGGGAATGAATGCATTGGCTAAAGGTAGGTTAGGAAGAAGGCCATGGGTAAGAGAGATGAGCTACTGGAGGAGGAGGAGGGGTGGATGGTGAGTAATGAAAAATGAAGCCTGGTGAAGCCTAGGATGTGTGACCTTTTAAGTCTGATGGGGGAGTGAAGTTGTTGCTGCGCTCATCAAACCTTGGGCTTAAAGCCCTCCCATTCAATGTGCTTACGCAACTGGATGAGATAATATGAGATTATGCTTGTGTAACTTGATTTGCTTTGTGGCTTTCCGCCTCTGTATCCATGGGATATACCACCCTGTAGGGGTATGAAGCAAGGAACCCTAGAGGTGGGTTCCCCCCTACAGGTGCCATGGGAATGAATGCATCAGTTAAAGGTAGGTTAGGAAGAAGTCCAAAAAGAATACCCAAAGATGTCGAGCTTCGAAGAGGCGATGATGATGAATGAATTCTGTGAAGAGAAGGACTAACCTCCTAGGGAGAGAGGAGAAAGCCGGGGCCACCATCCTCCTCCATCCAACAGTGGAACCTAACTAATAGAATAAAGCACCAACTCTAACGAATATTATGACCATTGGCACAGAGGAGAAGAAAACCCCCCTTTGAGGAGGAAACCTCTAGGGATCCAAGGCCTATGTCACCTTCCCTCCAGGCTGATGACGTTTGATTTGAGGACGTATGTCTGTAAAAAGAATAGTTCATTAACGAGGGATATGATTAAGGAGGATGATGATGAGATAGGGAAAACTCCAAAGAAGCATAGATTAAAGAAGGAACATGAGGCAGCAGGGACTCAAGAAGGGTATGCTCGAGTAGTCAATGGAAGGGAGTAATTCCATGTAGAAGTCAGAGGAGCAAAGGGGTATCCAGGTGTGCTCACAATGAGATTCCAGATGTGCTGATGAGGTGACTGAGGATAATGCAGACTGACTTGATTGAGCGATGCAGGTGAGCAGACACTGAGGTTGAAGAGGCATGCTTAATTATGCAATGTGAATGATTAGACCCTGAACGATTAGACCTTGAGGTTGTAGTCAATGAGATAGCATAGGATTCAATGATAGGAGTGTTCAAGTAAGTGATATAAATAGATAAATCTTAAGGTAATACTGAGTGAATGATGACTGGAGTTATGAACTCGATACATGCGGCAGGATGGCCGCGGATTGATAAGGTGGCATAGGAGTCATGATAGGTATGCCCAAAAATAAATATCAATAGCAGACCATGAGTTGAGTGAATCCTAAGAGCCGGTATGGAATTGGAAGAAGAGGGGACAGGAATGAACTTGAAATGAACTTGAATGAAGGTATCATGCTCTATGGAGCGATGCGAGTAATGATGCTCCTTGAAAGGAGGCAGACTCCGAGGCCAAGAAAGCATGTCAGGAACCAGAGGGTATGTGAACCAGAGGGTAATCTCAGCGTATCAGATGATGAATGATGAGAAGGGAAGTCATGAGTGGAAAGAATCCACGATGGTCAGGACAAGAATAAATGCTAGGCTGAGGCAGGCATCAGAGGAACAGATGAGGTATGATGAGGGATTGACACCATGAAGGCAGGTACTGGAAAGTGAGGTATGAAAGGATGAAGGATGGTAGGGAGGTCAATAGGGCAGCATAGGACCCAGCCAGTATGGGATGAGGGCTGCATAGGGGTGAGTCGGATTAGGTGGTATATGATCCATGATAGGTAATTAGATCCTGATGTTGTGGTCACTATGGAGTCACTGAAAGATCTCTGATGGAGGAATCAATGATGGAAGACATGGAGTAGGTAGGCTCCTCGAAAGGTGGTAGACTCTGACGGGGGAGGAGAATACGAATAGGAAGGTGATGGCAGGATTGGGCCAGAGACAGGATAGGGGAAACCCCAAAAGAAAGTACCGGACAAGGAAGGAGGGAGATGACAAACAAGAGGAAGGCATGAATGAAGGGACTTGGAGTGGCAGATCAAAGAAGCCAAGAGTCCACAATGCAGCAAAACGGCCATGAGGGAGGGAAGCACAGAAGGCCGAGTCAGATGAGGCAGACAGAGAGGCCAAGACTGGAGTGAGGCCACGATGGCTGGTCAGACAGATTTGAGTGGGATGAGAAAAGGCACCAGAATGAGGAAGGTAAAAATAGTAAATGGATGAGGTACAATGGTGGATTGAAGCCATGGATGCTGGTACTGGAAAGCAAGGCAGGAAAGGACAAAGGGAAGAAGGGAGGTCAATGGGTAGCATAGGACCCAGCTGGTACATGGAGATCGAGTCAGTTCGAGGTAGCAGAGATGGAACGAGGATGGAAGTGGCCAAAGACAGCCATAGGAGGAGAATGACAGGGAAGGCGAGATAGGTGTGTGGACAAGGCAATATGCTGAAAGGAAGCCATGAGGAAAATGGAGACCGAGCTGAAGTGAGGATAGGAAACGGCCAGTAATTTGAGGGCAGCAGCGCAGACAGGACAGTGAAGAGGAGTGAAGTGCAAGGGAAGCAGCTGTTTCATGTAAAGCAGACACCTCAGCATCTGGTACAAAGGCTTAAACTGAGAAGGACTCACCAGCTCGATCTGTTGGTGTTAGTACAACCAAGTGAGATACTGCCAGTAAACAACACCAGACGAAGGGCAAAATACCGGGCCTACAAAAGCTTAGCATGTATAAATGCAAAGCTTTGAGGTGCAGTCAGTCCCCAAAATAACAGAAGCCTGGTCGCCTGAACTAACCCTAAAAGGGGCAGACTGGAAGTGAACAATAGCAGGTCAATGGATCCAGAACCGGAATGGGATCCATCTCAAATGAGTGCACAAACAGCGAAATAAAACATACCTGAATGGACCCCAGAGCTTGAGCAAGGTGCACTGCTGCAGACACAGGAAAGTGCATAACTGACAGCTGGTGAGACCCAGCAGGACGCGCTGATTTTGTCTGCTGCAGGAAATCCATCTCCCACTGCACAAGGAGACTGTATTCCGAAGGAACAAAATGCCCAAAGAAAATCAAACAAACTCCAACCCACAGTCTGATAACAGAAGGCCACAAGAACCCACAATGAAAGATATTCCCATCCAGAACTTCAAGGACGTCATGGGTGCTAGAGCAGAAAGTCCAGCTCCAGCATGCAGTACAGAAGCACTGGCTGCGACAAACCCATAGGTGGCTAAAAGTGCAGTGGCAGTGACTGCAGGATGAGTCACAGTATGGAGAAAAGATGACATGGTGAAAGAGCAGGAGGTTCAAGAGGAAGAGCCATCCATGGTGAAGAAGATGATAAGGGGCTGGCAGGGAGGATAAGAGAAATGGAGACAGGATGGCCACAGAGGAAGCGGCAGGAGGGAGAAGTGGCTGCGGGAAACACAAAAAGTCAAAGAGCAGCAAAGAAACAAAATGGGGGGAGAGGAGCATGGAGGGTAGGAGAGTCAAGATGCAGGGAGGCAAAAGATGAGACGGACATAATGAAATGAACAATGGAGGGAAAGAGAAATGAATGGCAGCCAGAGGCAGCTGCTGAAACAGGGGGAAAAGCAAATGCAGTAGAAATCCACAGCAATGGGATGGAGAACAGCTCCTCCAGCTGCAATGAAAAATGAATTCTGGTAAAGCCCAGGATATGTGACTTTTTAAGTTTGATGGGGGAGTGACGTTGTTGCTGCACCCATCAAACCTCAGGCTTAAAGCCCTCCCATTAAGCCATTAAGAAACCCATTTAAAAATGCAAAAGCAATGAGGTAGAGTAACAGTTTAATGTGACTTGTACTGTATTAAAATAAATCACAAATTTGAAAGTGAGCAAAGCTACAGGGCCAGACAGGGTACACCCACGGGTGTTAAAGGAACTCAGAGAGGTACTGGCTGCACCTCTGACAGGCACATTCAACAATTCACTTGAAACAGGAGTGGTTCCAGAGGACTGAAGAGGGCAGATGTAGCTCCACTTCATAAATGTGGTGGCAGGTACAGGTAGGAGGTATGGCAGCTGGGTTTCAATGTGAAAAGTGCAAAATCATGCACTTAGGGCACATATACCCAAATGCAGAGTAAAACATTGGGGGTGGTATTGATGATCAACAAACAGGAAAGGCATGTGAATAATCATATCTGATGATCTCAAGTGGCAACACAGTGTGATAAGGCAGTGTGGAGGGGCAGGTTTGTGGGATGCTGGGCTATATAGGGAGGGGTATCATTAGCAGAAGAAGGGAGGTGGTGTTGCCACTGTATAGAACATAGGTGAGATACCACCTGGGAGTGCTATGTCCAGTTCTGATGACCACATCTCAAAAGGACATAGACAGGGTGAAGGCTGTCCAGAGGAGGGGAATTAAAATGATGCAGGGGATGCATCAGAAGCCCTGTGAGGAAAGTCTAAGTGATATCTGTATATGCACCCTGGAAGACAGGAGAGAGCAGAGTATATGATAGAGATCCATAAATTCCTCATGGGGCTGAACAAGGTACAGGAAGGGAGTATTTTTCTGAGGGAAAAAGGTGAACAAGAACAAGGAAACATGCAATATATTTGGAGGGGGGAATTTAGTTGGGATGTGAGGATGTACTTCTTCATTGAGAGAGTGGCATGTGCCTGGAATGGTCTTCCATTGGAGGTAGTGGTGGCAAAAACAGTGGTGGTCATCAGACATGCATGGGATAGGCACAAAGGAATCTTAGTTGGGAAACAGCAGGAGGAGTCACTGGAGTTCAGGTTGGGTCTGCAGTGATAATATAGGTAGAGGAAAAAATGGGCACACTAGGTGCACCAAGTGGTCCTTATCTGACACAAAATTCTAAGTTTCTATGTCATGGAGACTGGGTGTGCAAACGGTTCTTTTCTTATGACATGCCCTGTGTTTCTATGTTTCTACTCATACAGTGTTATCCCATTAGAGGGCTAGAATGAGAGGTATCCTCTAAAAGTTCTCCCTGGAACTGGACTTTTAAATTAGCACAGTGACCCTAATAATAGTACTCATACCAAAAGGGATGGCAACCAAGGCCATGGATCCGAAGAGATTTCCTCCACCAAGGGTTATTTCTCTTCTGAGTGCCAAAGACCACAAAGCACACTCAGACTTGATAAATATGTGTCTTGTTATTATGGATACTTGATTATCTGTGCAAGGAACCTCTGAAACTTTTTTTTTGTGATGTTAGTTGCCTCTTTAATATAGAAACCTTGGTTTCTGAATCCAAATCCAGTGTTCAGAGAACAAAGACCATTGTCCACAATCATTTTGAAATGGATAATTAGTACAAGTATTAATGAATGTGTCAATGACAGTCTTCTTAATCCCTCTTAATCTGCTTTGGCATGTTAAAAGTGATAGGAAATTATTTTAGATAGGTAACTGTCCTCACATTTTCCTTCCATGCCAGTTATGTATTCTGATAATCGTTGACCATATTTTTGATAGAAAACTAGATAGATAGATATCAATCAATCAATTCTTTGTTTTATTTTTTATTTCATATGTTTTTTTCACAATAATGTATATAGTAGGAATCACAATAAAAGCAGTCAAGGTAGAATTGACAGGTTACAACATAATGCATCGAGACTGGCAGTACCAGTCAGTTTACAAAATTAAACATAATTAAACACATATTAGAATAGAAGCAAAATAAAATCATACAGTTTAATCCAACCAATCATACTCCACCCTTTCCCATCCCCAACCACCTTGTGCCAAACATGATATCTGCTGCCCATGAAATAACATAAGTTAATGGAGCGTATTTAGTCTATAGGGTTTCCAGGCAGTAAGCAAAGCATCTAGAGGACCCCATTTGTTTTGATAGTCATTGAGTCAGTTGGCCATCAATGCAATATGTCACTCCAACTGGAGAGCCAATAAAATTTATCTATGCCACTCTATCACAGTTGGCCAAAATTCCTCCTTCCAGTACCTTATCATAGTTAATTTGGCTACAGCAGATATCAAGACCATGTGTGCCTTTCTAACTCTAGGGATAATAAGAGGATAATAATTAAGCAGACAGATCTCGGGTATAAACAATGGGTCTAGCCCTAGTATTGGATTGAGGGAACTTCTAATTGCTTGCCAATAGTTATGTACTTTTGGGCATTTCCATAACATGTACTGTAAGTCCTCGCCTATTGCTGAACACCACTGACATTGAGAGGAGTGTAACCTACCTATTTTATGTAGGCACTCTGGTGTAAAATATAGGTTGTACATATTATATTATACTAAACGGAGTCTGTCCTGCTTAATGAATCTATAGGTGTTACCCCAAATCTGCTTCCATGTGCTAACATCATCTTTAATGTATAGCTTTTGGGTCCAGTAATAGCATATACCTTGTGGTAGATGAGAATCTAGGGATTGTAGTGTTGTATATATCCTGGAAACAGAATGTGGTTGCTCTGCTATTTGGAAAAGGGAGGAAAGTTCCATTTTTGGAGATGTATAACCCTCCAGCATCCCTAGAAAAGAGGCCAAAGTTTGCTTAAGTTGCCAATATTTGAAAAGTTGTCTCTTATGTGTGTTGAAATGATGCTGAAATTGAGGGAAGGGGAGCATGTCCCCCTTAGAGGCCATATCCTGAAGTTTGGCATGCATTAGAGGTGCTCAATATGAGGAAGAGATGGGTCTATTTCCAATTTTAAGGTGAGGATTGCCCACTAGTGGTTGTTCTAAGGACTTGTGCCAGTCAAAAGCCAGATGTCTTTGCACTTGGTGCAGAGCCTTAAGGGATCATCCCATCGGGGTGTCTTTTAGGGACTTAGGGAGTGATTTCAGGGAAGAATAAGCTACAGAAAAAGATGTCAGGGTACAATAGTGCTTAGAGGCCAAATGTCTCTCCATGTCTAATCAGAGAGGTAAATATGGTTCTGTATCTTGTGGTTCAAGTGTGCAGGTCCAGTAACTTAATTTGCTGATATGATGCATGCTGTAATAGGTAAATACTGAGGGAAGGGCAAGACCCCCTTGTAGCTTGGGTGCTGTAAGTTTAGAGTCTGCTCATCTAACGTCTTTTCCCTTCCACAAATAGGAGTTCAGCAGTTTCTGTAGTTTAATAAACTATGACTTGGGAAGGAAGAACCCCAGCATGCCCATAGGATATAGGATTCTAGGGAGCACATTAATTTTTACTGTGGTGATCCTCCCCCATAGTGAAATGGGGAGGGTTCCCCACCTGTCAAGATCTGCTTTCAGTGTGGACATGAGGTTCGTAAGGTTCTCTTTTACCATGGTAGATACTTCTCTGGTAACTTTGATACCCAGGTACGTCAAAGATTTTGACTCCCACTTCAGTCCAAATTCCTCTATTTCGCCACGTGTGATCCTGCCATTCATTGGAAAAATTCTGTTTTTTGAGAGATTCAGTTTATAAAAGAAAACTCTGGAGAAGCAATCTATCTCTTCTAATAATGCTGGGATACCTATTATGGGCTCTTCTAGATGTAATAATAAATCATCTGCATAGGCTGATAAAAGATGTCGATGTTCTCCCACTTTAATACCTTTAAGGTATGAGGAAGAGACCTGCCATCGTATAAGGGGTTCTAGATACAGATTAAAAAGTAGCGGGAATAATAGGCAGCCCTGCCTGGTGCCATGGCATACTGGGAATGGGTCTGAGAGTACACCATTGCACCAAACCCGGGCCAGTGGGAAGGTATATAAGATATGAACCCACATGATAAACTCTTCTGACAGGCCAAAACGTTCAAGGGCAGAGAAGAGAAAATCCCAAGAGACCCAGTCAAAAGTCTTCTCGGCGTCTAAAGATATTAAGGTAATTGGGATATCTTACTTTTTGGCCAGCGAGAGGAGATGTAATAATCTGTGCATATGATCGGTAGAGGACCTGTTTGCCATAATACCCACCCTGTTCTGTGCCGATTAGTTTACCCATAATAGGTCTCAGCCTATTTGCTAAGACTTTTGCTAGTATTTTAAGGTCTGAGTTGAAGAGGAAAATGGGACGGTAATTCTCTGGAAGTTGTAGGTTCCTACCCTGCTTGGGAATTACTATAATAAGGGTTTCTAAGAAACTGTGTTCAGTTATCCCATTCTCATACCAGGAGTTAAACACATCCATTAGCATGGGGGCTAATTCTGATGCGCAAGATTTATACAGGTTACTTGGGAAGCCATCCGGTCCTGGTGACTTGTCTAAGAGAAGTTGTCTAATAGCATGCTCAATTTCCCAGACTTGTATATGAGATCCCAAGGAAGCGGCTTCAGCAGGTGACAAACATGAGAGCCCAGTAAAATCTAAATAAGTTCAAATGTCTTCCTCTGTGGGTGTTCCTTCTCTGCTGACTGCATAGAGGTTTTGGAAGTATTTCCATAATCCCTCAGCTATCTTCCTGGGATCTGTAGTTATTTGGCCCTCATTAGCAAAATATAAGCCAGGTATAAAATGGGCCGTCTCCACTTGCCTAAGTTGGATAGCCAATAGCTTCCCGGCTCTTTCCCCCGATTCAAGATAATTAAGTTTAGTCCTTTTAAGAGAAAGCTCAGCTTTTAATGCCATAAGGTCAGAGAATTGGGCCTGTAAATTATGCAGTGTGATCCAGTCCTGTTCCAATGAGCGAGCACTAATATCTCGTTCAGCGGACTTGATAGAGTTGAGCATGTCAACCATACGAGCCTTAAATTGTTGAGTTCTGGTAGTAGATAAACATATAAACTCCCCCCTTAATGCACATTTTAAAGCTGCTCAAACCACTTCTATGTTAGGTACCGAGCCAATGTTACTTTCTAGGAAGTGCAAGATAAAATCTTTGATGTGCTCTAATGTAGCCGGTATTTGCAGCAGCTGATTATTCAAACACCATAGGGAATCTGTCCTAACCACGGGCCTAGAAGAAATATGATGGAAATAGAAGAGTGATCCGATATGACACGTGGGTGAATAATCGCATCCGAAATCCCTGGGATAGCAAAAGAGCGCACCAAAAAATAATAAATTCTAGAGCAGGTTTGGTATGGGGAGGAGAAAAAGGTATAAGACTTCTCTGTAGGGTTTCGCACTCTCCAAATATCAACCAAGCTTGGCCCCAAATTTAGGTTCTTCAGGGCTCGCTGAGCTGGGGTTAGGCCACATCTTTTGGAGTCTGACCTATCTAGCTGGAGCTGAGGAGTAATGTTCCAATCTCCTCCCAGTATTATGGTCGCAGGGGGGTTAAGAGACAAAAGACCCAAGAGGTGAATAAAAAACTAGGGGGTGTCTGTATTTGGACCATATACTGAGCCTAATAACATTTTTTGCATGGCCAATATTCCATGGATCAAAATATAGCACCCATTAATGTCCCATATCTCCTTCTCCAGTTTAAAGAGAATGTTCTTACCAATCAATATGGCCACACCTCACCTCTTTGTGGATATTCCCACCCCAAAAGTCTGCCCAACCCAGTTTTTACATAACAGTGAGACATCTTCCCTTCTAAGGTGCATTTCTTCTAAACAGGCAATTCCGGCTTTAAGATATAAGAGATGTTTTAGGATCACTTGTCATTTGCACCTGTCATGTGCCCCCCCCAACATTCCAACTCAAAACATTATATGGTCCACTCATCTAAAAACTGCTGGTAACAACCCACAATCAGAATGTAGGCACAAAAAACAGTTTCTACCACTTATAGTCCACTTCCTACTAAGCTCTTGAAAGCACATATAGTTGGCACTCCCTCCCCCTGAGCCCCAATACGATCATACCATTCCTTAATAATATCAGCCCAGCATCCTCCCCCCTACCTCCCACATAATGAAACAGTAAACATTCCCTTTACCCGGGGCCGGCCCGTTGGCACAGCAGTGGGATTTCCTCTTGCGACACCAGCGACCAGGGTTTGGGAATGGGTCCGGATTGTCAGAGGGCTGGCCTGGGGGGAGAAGGACAGAGCATCCTAAGGACTGCTCTCCTTCCCCAGGGGGAGGGGGAGGGAAGCGATCAGTGCACTGAGGGCTCCTAGTGGAGGCCAGGGGACCTCAGGCAACCAACGCATACAGTTCTGGGAGGTGGGGTGGACGCCTGTGTCATTGCACATCCCCGCATCCGTAAGGAAGAAAAAACTGAGGCAAGGGCAACCGTGTACATGAAGCCCTCCCCGGAGGACCTCGAGGCACTACCATCGCTGCAGATCCCTGACCAGACATAAGCTCTGTGGGTCACCGGTGAAGGTGGCCACTGCCCCGCCCTCAGGTGAGCAAGCCGGGGGTGACTGAGGGATCTTGGCAGCCATAGGCAGTGGTGGAGGTCTCCAGGGGGCCGTGACTAGGGCCAAGTTAAGATGGGGTCCTGCCCAGAAAAAAGAGAAAATTAAAAAAAAAATCCCATTACCCACAATAACCACCCCCAGTTCAATCAACTGCACTGGCACAAATTTACTGCCAGGTGATGTTGTAACACAAGTCTGCTCTCTTGTGCATGAAGTGAAAGGTTGCAGTCATTCAGTCCTCTTCAGAGGTTTGTACGCAATCCCCATTTTCAGGTAAGACTAACACATTTCAATTTCGGTTAGGAAAGGCAACAATCTAACCAGTCACACAAACATTCTCAGGAACTGATTCAATCGTTGTTCCCTTCTTTACTCTAGAATGCCAGTCTCTATTTCGAGATCATGCAAAAAGCATTTAAACCAATCCAAAGATGTTTCTTTACTCATAAATTATCCAGACATTGTGCCATCATGTCACTCAATCCAGTTCATTTAAAAAGATCAGGATACAGTTCCTTGAGCTTTCAGGAAGCCTGTTCCAGCTTTTCAAACGTGAGCTATTTCTCACCATGTTTGACCTGAAGCACCATTGGGAATTTGACTCTAAATTGTTTCTCTGCAGCAATCAGCTTCGAGACGAGGGGATGCAGCTCCTGTCATTTCACTCAGACAGACTAAGGCAGATCTTGGGTTATGCACACTTTATGGCCTTCCCACTGCACCTTATGTAAAGCTTTAACTTTGGCCAATATGTGCTGCTTATAGAGAAAGTTAAATAATTTAAATATAATAGGCCTAGGTGGCAAGCCGGGAGGTGGCAGAGGGCAAACGCTCTGTGTGCTCTTTCTATTACATATGTAGTGCCATTTGGGGAGGGTCCTGCTACTTTTTCACAAAACTTCTGCATGAAAGTTATAGGAGAGTTGCCTTCCTCATTCTCAGGTACTCCTATGATCAGGAGATTGTTCTGCCTGCTTCTCCACTCCAAATCTTCTAATTTTTCTTTCAGCCTTTTTGGTCTCCGTGAAAAGTTTGTGTTGTCCAGTTCAGTTTTGTTATTTTTTTCTCCAAGGATATCAGTCGTGATTCCAAATCTCCAACTCTGACTGTCAGGGTTTCCACCGAGGACCTGATCTGGTGCAGTTCGTCAGAAATGTTAGCAATTGACTCTTGCATTGGCTGCATGATTTACATAAATCTATCTTCCGAGAGAGTCGTGGCCCCGAGTGAGATTTTAGCACTGCCTGTGGCCTGTTGTTTTGGTCACTTCAGGGCCTTGTCCTTCTCAGGCATTGGAGAGGAAGAATACTGTGGAGGTGCATTTCACATTTAAACTTCCATGTTTAGAGATGATCGGTGTTACCAGAAGATCTTCCTACACTAGCTCATTATTTTTTGTGTAAATATTGTTTCACTGTTGTGGATTAGCTGTAAAAAGTGACGGAAGAGGCACGGAGAGTCGGGAGCTTGCTGCTAATCATCCGACCACCATCACATGACCAGCCCAATCAATTATTTATTTAACCAGGTGAAGCACCCTTGAGGCAACTCATTTACAAGGTGGGCCTGGAGCTTCAATAGCACAACATAACAACAATACAATGTTACAATGGACGAGTCATAAGAACAGGAATAAAATCTGGAGGACAATATATGCAGCCACACAAAATAAAATAGTGGGTAAAACAAACACAATGTTGGGGGGGCAATATTACAATGCATAGCAATCAGTCTAGGGCACTAAGCAAATGAAGACATACATTTGTACATTGTGGCGGCAGATGTATACATAAGTAGAAAAATATTTACAGCCTATATGTTCAATAGCAAACATGTAATGATAGACAGATAGATAGATAGATAGATAGATAGACAGACAGACAGACAGACAGACAGACAGACAGACAGACAGACAGACAGACAGATAGATAGATAGATAGATAGATAGATAGATAGATAGATAGATAGATAGATAGATAGATAGATAGAGATCCCAGCTCTGGGTTGCCCTAATTTCTACCTAGAGTTCCACTCTTCTCATCAGTTACTGCTCTTGCTTTTCATATTCCTAAGACACTCCATGATATCAGTGACACCATTCAGTGCTTTCATCTGAATGGCCTAGAATGAAATTGCTACTGTCACAGATTTTTCATCCAGTGTGAAAAGAGAGAACAGGGATTCAGAGTATTTATGAGGCAAAAGAATAGATTCATTTAACAAAAAAGGTCAAACATCTCAGAATATTTGACACACAGTAAGAAGAAAATAGGTGAGCATCTAGAGTTGTAAAACAACCCATTTCCTATCACTTGTAGCACTGAATATTTTTTCACTTGTCATCGCACCCATTCCAGTAGTAGCTCAGCTTTGGCTGCTTACTGCCTCTGCTAGTTGTCAAATTTCTGTCCCTATTCAATATAGCTCCTGCTCTCAAAGTGTCCCCCCTCCCACTCAACAGTAACACACCCCCACATCATCTAGGTACCATGGTTAAAACATCTGTTAGCCTCTGCCATCTGAAAAAATTCCTGTTTAGCTGTAAGCTAAAAAAAACAATTCTCTACTCCTACCTGGAGCAAAGTCCCTCAAAGAGAACACAGATACTTGCAGGCTGTGTTCATAAAATAAAAATGTGTACAGTATACGGTTATGCTAAAGGAGCAGAAACATCTAAAAATATCATGGATTATTGTAAACTAATCAGTAAACTAAGCACTAATGAGTGATTAAGAAAGGAAAATTAAATTATTTAACTGATCAGTACCATACTTCCAAATGTTAAATTGTCTAATAAAATGAACAAAAAGCATCCTCTGGTCATTGTCTGGTTACTATGCATATGGTTTACAAAATGAGCAAAAACAATTATTTGTGGATTAACCTGTAGCTGTGTATTAACATGTTAGTATTAGAATTCCTACTGTGAACTGGGGTCAGACGGTGGCTTGCCTTCTCCTATAATCCTACCATTCCCTCTCTCCCATGGAAGTCATGCAGCAGCTGTCTGTATCATTGCATTACTCATTTGCGTTTGCAGATCCTGCCTCTCAGTTCTTTTGGGCTCCTTCCAAAAGTACCTTAAGTCAAATGAATCACATTTCTGTGGCTCCCCTAGTGGTAGAACCCAACTGAAGAGGGTTCCTTTGCCTTCCTGATACCCTGATAGGGTGATAGTCCCTTGGAGGAAAGGAAAAACACTATGAACTTGCTTTGAACATGGAGACTACATTAAACATCTGAGTACATTTTTGTAGTGCCACTTTTTCAATTGCATCATCAAAAAAGTCTGGGCTCCTGAGGCAACAGAAAGAAAGGTTTCACATTTGTCTTTCCTGTACCTGTACACCATTTTTCTCCCTAGATTATCAGTACTATGAGTCACTGAGGACAAGAGACTAAGGGCTCAATTTTCAAAGTCCGGTGATTGACACAAGGTGCCTATGTCAAACATAAATGACACAAGTGGCAGCTTGCGTCAAGAAATGCAGCAATCCCAATTTTCAAATGTGATCTGCGTTGAAAAGGGGAGCTGCAGCAACAAAATGGAACTGCACCAGCCTTGCACCATAAACTTGGGTGTGCTAGGTCACAAGGGGGCTTGCACCATGGTGGTGCTGCAACATTCCCTTTTTTCCAATGTTGCAAATGCCACCATAGATGCAGCAAGGGGCTCCACTTAGACAAGTCAGGAGGTGGTCTAAGGGACTTGCGCCAGTGCCACACACTATGGTGAATGGGGGAAATGTCAAAGTGGAGGTCTGAGGCAAAAGAGGCACATAAGTGCCCTACAACTGTGGCTGTCAAAAGTATCAGAAGATGGTGACCTTTTTGCTATATGTGTGTGTATATACTTAATGGAAAACAGTGCTTTTTTGCTGTAATGTTGGAGGAAATATAAAATATTTCATTTTAAAAGCAGATATTTTCTTCAGTCTACAGTATATAGGTAACTGAAAATCATCAAACCTAATGGCAAGTATACCTAGAAGGCATTTAGGAGAGAGTGGGCATGACAGTGAGTTATGTGGCACCTGGCGGCTGTTGTAGGCTCTGCAAAGAGTACCCCCCCGGAGGGTGCCGCATCACTCCCCATCATGCCATCTGTTACCATGATGCCTCCAAGGTTTAGTTCCCACCAAATTTGATGATTTTCAGCTATCTATATGGACTGAAGAAAATACTGAGTTTCAAAATGCGATATTTTATATTTCCTCCAGAATTAAAGTGCAAAACACTGTTTTCTGTTAAGTATACATACACACACACACACATAGCAAAACAAAATCACCAGCTTCTCATACTTTAGACAGCCACAGTCCTAGGGCACCCCATTGCCCCTTCTGCCTCCAGCACCCTGGCATGCAGACATCCCCAAATTCTCACAGCCCCTTCTAGTGTTGCACCTGGGGCCAGATCCCTGCGGCAGTTCCTGTAGGTGAGCCAAATGTTTGGCACTAGCCTGCAACTGCGGTGACTCCTGGGTGTTTGGTGCAGGGACACCCCATTATAAAATTGGGAGAAGGGTCCCTGACACACCTGGAGTTTACTGCAGCCCTAGATTGCTGCAAATTGTAGTAATCTAAGGACTGTTTGAAAATTGATCCCTAAGTGTTCTTTTACTTCCGAGGGTAGACCTCAGCAGTATTACTAGTGCAATTTCTCTGGATAAGTTTATTCATCACATGATAGTAACTAATTGTTTTCAATTCAGCGGTGCAAATATGATGCCTGTAACTGTGAGAAAAATGAAGACTGCATGTGCGCTGCAATCTCCTCCTATGTTCGAGCCTGTGCTGCCAAGGGAGTCATCTTAACAGACTGGAGAACAACAGTTTGTAGTAAGTATTTAAAAAAAAATCTCACAGTGACTTAATTCCTCTTATGGCTTTTAAAATCCATTTTCTACAGTTATCGCAGCTGGCACTACAAACAGGTATACTATAGGTAATGTGTCTTATCCACAATTAGAGATGACTAGCTAGTACAAAACTTCAGAAGAACTTCAGAAAGGTGCACGATTTCACATAGTTCACTGACTGGATAAGCACATACTTCACACAACAAAGGCTATTCATAGTGGAACTTTTCTAAGTAAAGTGCAGTGAGTAACCAATATTGAATAGTATTCACCAGGTGAAGTAACACTTCATCAGAGGAAACTGTGAAAAGTGCTCCTTTGTTAAGTTGGTTTAAACAAAAATGTTTTAAAACATAGTAGCCACCCCCAACCACTGCAGCTTACTGTACCTACCACCCAAACCATTTACTGATACATATTGTATCCCCCAGTCCTCCAATATCTAGCAGCCATCTCCCACCTCCAGTTTTGGTGAAGTTTTATAATAGTTATATCTCCATTCACTCCATCATGTCACTTCAGAAAAAAACCCTATCAATCATTTCCCAAACTCCGTCTCTGTCACCAAAGTCCACAATTTGTGTGATAACATCCAAGCTCCCACTTATCCCAACCTCCAAGTAGCCCAAAAATATATACTGTGAATAATTTAGTAAAATAAAAATACAAAATGAAAATGGTCCCTCACTGGAGCAAGCATACTCATTCTTCAGTGTCCTGCAATAGAATGAATTAACAGAGATGTTCTCACCTATAGTAACGCTTGATTGGCTGACATGTGGCCAGTTAGTTGATATTATAGGAGAGAAAATCAACATTCATTCATTCATTCATTCATTCATTCATTCATTCATTTATTCATTCATTCAGTCATTCAACTGCAAGACACTGAAAAGTGAGTATGCTTGTGATCTCATGGACTGTTTAATTTTTTATAGGCTTAACTGAATGACAGTGTAAGCTAAAATGTTCTGCATGGAAATCCATGCCTCGTACAGGGTTGTTGTGCTGTATTAGTGACATCAATATGTTGTTGTACTGCAGTAGTAATGTCACTACTGCAGCACAACAACTTAGAATGTCACCACACAGCTGCTTTCTTCTAGCCATTTGAGCTGGAAGCTGATTTTTTAAAACATTTTAAGTTACAGAAAGAGCTGCAGTTGCATTTGCTAGCTGTACGCTGAGTAAGTAATTTTAGGTCACACCAGCCCACAATGCCCCCTTCCAACCAACAGCTCATAGAAAGAAGGTGGAGTGTCTGAAATGGGCAGGCATACCCTTATACTATAAAAGATAATGAATGGCCATCCATACGCAGGCAAGCTTGTGTCTTCATATCAAGTTTTCTACATCAAGTAGGGAACCTCTCAAGCTTTGCTCTTGAGGTTTCTGGTTGCCATATGAATATGTTGATGCAGACAAAGACTTGTTGTGTATGTCTGCCTATACATTATCCTCTATGTATCCTTTTGGCTACTTTGGGCTTGGTGGTGGGGTGAGGTTGGGTGCTAGAGGGTGTTGTACACAGGCTATCACACTATTTTTGGACTTCTGGGACAGAGATAGGATGGACAGAAGTAGGTGGTGGAATCATTTACTGACATGGGGTGGGTGGGGGGATGGAAGTCTTTAATGCCAGAGCTGCTTTGAGCAACTTTTTTCAACCCACTGGAACACCACACCACATAATCCTAACGATTCATGGTACCTTTTACCCTAACATTACAGCTATTCCCTTCTATTGAAGCTTCTTTTGAAACTTTGTATTTCAAGGCTAAGAGGTGTAAAGTTGGCAAAGATCACTTTGTAAATTAATTTGCAAAGCTGACCAAATTGGAAAGTGTGAAGAGTCAACAGTGTGTAGCTTTTGGGAGGCAATGTGGCAATGTTTCAAGCAAAGCCATGCAAATTTGTTAGGGAAGTTACAGCTTCACGACAACTTTGCTGAATGTCACCTAAAAAACTGCCATTTCCAGAGGAAAACTCATTGTGGAGTGGTGAAGTGGGAAATTGACAAAGTTATTTCAAAAAGCAAATTTCACAACTTCACAAAAACTTTTCTGGTTTGTAAAATTTCACAGCATCTCCAAGCCTAACTCATTCTTAAACTTAGATTTTGCAATTAATTTCTTGATATTTTTAAAAGGATATTCCATAACTTTTGATATTTCATAATTTCAGTGTAATTGTTTTGAAAGTCCTAAAGGTAGTTATGCAGTGTGACAAGGCAGTTAGGAAGGCTAATGGGATGCTGGGTTGCATAGGGAGGAGGATCACCAGCAGAAGTAGGGAGGTTGTGTTACCTCTGTATGGGTCACTGGTTTGACCTCATCTGAAGTACTGTGTTTACATCTGGAGACCACATCTATGAAAGGACATAGACATAGATACATAGCTGCTGTTGGTAGATAAGGGCCTTTGGCCCACCTAATTTTGCTCATTAATGCAACTTACTGTGCTTCTTCAAGCTTCCTTGGAACTGGGTTGTCCACTTTTCCCTAACTACCAGGATCCCCTTATGCCTATCCCATGCATTCTTACATCCCATAATAATGTCTGCCCCTACCATCTCTTCTAGCAGGCTGTTACATTTGTCTACCACCCTCTCTGTGAAAAAGTACTTCCTCATGTTTCCTTTGAACCTCTCTCCCTCCAGTTTCCTCCAATGTCTCCTACTCCTGGAGAATCTTTCTCTTTGAAAAATTATGTTTTTCTGCACCTTGTTCCTCCTTGTGAGGTATTCATATGTCTCAGTCACCCTGCTCTCTTCTCTCCTCCAGTGAGTACATATTTAAGTCTTTCAGCCTGCCCTCACAGGGTTTGTGATGTAATCTTTGCACCATCTTGGTTGCCCTTCTCTGAACTGCCTCCATCCTGTCTATGTCCTTATATAGGTATGGTCTCCAGAATGGGACACTTTATTTTTATTTAGTTATTTATTGAAAGAAATCGGAATTACAATCCTTTGAGTCATAGTCTCCTTTGCAAAGGCTCCACATCAGTAAGAAAATACACAAAGTATTACAAACTTAAACATTTGGTACAAAACTTGAACATTTGGCACAGTACAAAACTTAAACATTTGGCACAGTACTAAACTTAAACATCTGATAGAAAATTTAAACATCTGGTACAGAGTAGAATGTGGGGTTACGTCAGCAGGGATCTTAAATAAAAAAAAGGTCCTGGGTCAACACTTTTGTACATATGATAGTACTTCAATTTCGGAGGGTCTGACAAAAATAGGCCCAGAGTCAAGATAAGTCTACAGTCAGACTGAGGATCCAAAACTTGGGAAAGAGAAGAAAAATCCCTATGCCGAATGCGGTACCCCATTTTTGTAGCACTGGAACCTGCTTGTAAAGTTATGTACAGTCACAGGTTGCAGAGTTGAAGAGGGTCTTAAAACCAGCTTTAAATTGACCCAAACTGGATGTACGGGAGATTGCGGATGGTGGATTGTTTACCCATAGGGGTTACGATAATGGAAAGACCATTGCCCAATGGAGTTCAACAGTATGGTACTAGTAGGGGTGTGTTTGCAGAGTGCCTTGGTGCCCTCCTGAGCGAGGCTGTTTGAAAAAGAGTGTGGAGGCCTATTGGAGCTTTTTTGTGTAGTATCTTTCTTGCTAGAAGGCAGGTGTGATACCTAACCCTATCTTGGAAGTTTAGTCAGCCAGTAAGTTTGTAAAGCTCACAAGTATGGGTTAGTCTATTACAATTAAAGATCAGACGTCAGGCTTTATTGAGAGCAAGGCTGATGCTGCATGGGCAGTATGGTCAGCAGACCCATAAATTACTATGCCGTAGTCCACCAAGGGTAGTATTGAGGAGGACACTGCTAGATGCATTGCCAATGGGGGAATGCAGTACCTATGTCTGTATAGGATCCCCAACCTGGCATTGACAGAGGAGGATACTTGTTGAATGTGAGCGTGATAGGTAAAGGAGGTGTCCAACATGACTCCCAGGTATTTGAAGCTGTAGACCTGCTCCAGAGCAATGCCACGGGAGTTAGTGATGATTAGCAGCATATTACAGAGTGGGTTTTGGTGGTGGGCGAAGATCATAGCTTTTGTCTTATAGTTAAGTATTAGGCGGTGTTCAGAGAACCAGGTTTTGATCTCTCCAAAGAAGCCCTGCAGGGAGGATTGTAGTGTGTTGAGATGGTGATGTTTCCAAAAGACTACAGCATCATCAGCACAGAGCAGTAGCTTCCCACTACATAACTGGAGGAGGGAGTTCAGAAAGAGGGTGAAAAGCAATGGGTCTAAAATGGACCCTTGTGGGACCCCTGTTAGGACTGGCTTACTGGAGGATATGGTTTCATTTGTTTTTACCTGCTGAGTCCTGCCAGTGACATAGTCTCTGAGCCAGGAGGTAACCTCTGGGGAGATATTCAGTGATGGTAGGGTGTGTAGAAGAATCTCGTGACTGACCATATCAAAAGCTTTGGTCAGATCAATATAGAAAACCCCCGCTACTGAGCCATGATCCAGGACCTCATGTATATAAGTAAATTCGACAAGGGCAGTGGAGGTGCTGTGACACCCTTCCAGAAACCGTGTTGTTCATGACAGAGTAGATTCCGTTTGGCCAGGTAGTCAGTGAGCTGGTCAGCCACAATTTTTTTCAAGGGCCTTTGGGGGGGCAGGATGGATATTGGCCTATAGTTGCTGGTGGAAGTGGGGTTTGCACTATTCAATATGGGAGTTATAACTGTTCTTTTCCAAGAGGTAGGGAACTGGCAGTGGCATAAGGATAAGTTAAGTATTTTGGTGAGATGGTGCAGGGTCATATCCAAAGTAAGCCGGATGAGTTTGAGGTCCAAGTCATCGCTACTATAGCGAGAGATTGTCAGGGCTTTGCGTAGGTAGCATTTTGCGTCATTGCAGGAGATGATTTGTAGCCAGAAAAGGGGATGGTTGAGGTTGGTAGGAGAGTTTATTGGGTGGTTACTGATTGGGTCAAAGAAGTTTGGGGGGAGAATATGGCTGAAGTCTGTGAAGGCAGTATTGAGGGCATTGGTGATAGATTTTGGGTCCTGGGAGATAACCCCATCAATTTGAAGCTGTACTGTGGTAGGGGATACATTTTTCCTGGTTAGTTCCTTAATGTTTCCCCAGAATTTACTACCAGAGCCCCAGAAGGAGGTGAGATCTTGATTGTAATACACAGCTTTGGCTTACCAGATAGCCCATGTGTAGTTGTTTCGACCTTCCCTGTAATTCTGTCTGTCTTGGGGGAGCTGCTAGGCAAGGGCCTTATGCCAGAGGTTATCCCTTAGTCGAGTGCGGTCAAGTAGCGACTGGGAAATCCAGAGGGTGTCCAGAGTTTTTACTATATGTCATGAGAAGGGGGCAAAGATGTAGTGAGCAGAGTTAAAGGAGGAAATAAAATAGGTGCAGGCAGCATCAACTGATTGGGCAGTGTGAATAAGAGACCAGTTGAAGGAAGCAAGGTAAGAGTTTAGGCATGGGAGGGCTCCTTTCCTTAAGCATCTTTGCATGGTGATTTTAGGAGGGATTGGGGGAATTTTATTAGACCACCAACAGGTAATTGGGGAATGGTCACTTATTGAGTCTGGGAGCACCTTGATATGGGAGAGATTTTTGGGGCGGTTGGTGATGATGAGGTCGATAAGGGTGGATGTTCCAGTTTTTGTGTCAAACGTAGTTGGGGAGTGGACCATTTGAGTGAGGTCATAACAAGCACTGCTTCTTTGTATGAGGAGGACGTAGCAGATGAACAGTTAACATTGAAATTACCCAGTAAGATGATTTTGCACTTGGGAAGAAGGTGGGAAATACTGGCCAGTACTGAGCAAAGGCAGGCTTTTGGTTTCTTGGGGGGGGGGTGTAGACTGCCAAAATGTATAGTATTTTTCCTGGATTTCCAAAGCTTACCTTGACTGCTAGGGTTTGGGCTCCATGGAAGGGTCGTGGGATGGGGCTGAGTGGGCGTGCAGGAAGGATCTAGTATAGATGGCGCAACCTCCACCCCTCTTGCTTAGCCTGTCGGCTCAATGTATGGTGTAATTGCTGAGGGTGACGGAATCATTAGTGACATTTTCTGAGAGACAGATCTCAGATAAGGCAAGGACGTCTGCGGAGTGCTGCGCAATCCAACTCTGGAGGGAAGTGAACTTCCTCTAAACACTGCAGATGTTAAGGGAGGCCAGTTTCAGACTTCCATGCTTTCTCTTTTGAGTGACTCAATAGATAGGTGGTCCTGGGTTACGATTAACATTCCCCCATAGGAGGAGAAGGAGGAGGGTACTCTAGAGTAGTGCTAACTGGAGTAGTTTTGGCGTAGTTCGGGCAGTTTTGGGGGTAGTATTTTTTTGTTGTTACGACTGGGATAGGGAGGGTGTATATGCGGTGGGCTGAATGAGTTGGAGACAAAGGAGGATGTTGCCCAGGTGGGTAGCTGCAGACAGGGGTCGGAGTGTGCCCCTGGTGGGGTCAAGGTGGTAGTGCAGCAAAGTATGTGCTCACAAAGGTTAATTTGCCTGCCAGGGTGGGCATATGTGTGTGCATAATAGTGGCCCAAGTGGTGCATTATGAGGGGGGGCATGGAGAGAGATATCCTCTGATAGACCAGCCTACAGGCAATGCTGCAGTGCTGGTGAAAATAGGTAGGGCTGTTGGTGTGATCAGGGTGGTGAGAAAGACTAGCACTATGAGGTGAGGATTCATGTTTTGCTGTCCTTGTATTGTGTGTGCGATCTGCGATTAGTGGCCACTAGTGGTGGTGTAGTACAAGCTGCAACTGAGAAAGTGGGTGATTGGTTAATTTCAGTCACAAGATTCACCCAATTTATTTCAATGTTCACTAAGAGCGGTGGTGGGCGTGGTGGGGGAGCCGATGCGTATCATCGGCGGGGCCAACAACACTGCCTAGACCAGTTTAGTCACAACTTTGGGCACCTCCACGGCGTTTCAGTGGGTCCATTCCTGATCAGCTTTAATGGCTCCTGAGTGTGGGGGAGGCCTGTTGCAAAGCCCTCATGACCTCCCTGTAATTCGGTTTCAGCACTGTAGAGAAGGAGAGGAAGAGGAATGGAACATTAAATAAGGTACTGGAGGGGAGGAACCCTGCAGGAGGGCTCAGTTTTCAATTGGCTCAGTTTACAAATTTGTTTTTTTTCTTTTGCCAGACTATTTAATTTGTGCTCAGACATGCTTGCTTTAACTAACAAATCAGGCTCTTTAAATTAGTGCTCAAGTATGTTTGCTTTACTACCAAATGAAGCTTACAAATTATGGCACTTTACAGTATCATTTTAAATCTCAATGAATATTTGGCAGAGAAATATAAGTTTACTCTAAGAAGGAGAGCAGAAGGTGGCCTGGTTTAAATTTACAAAGTGCTGGGCTGGAGATAGCTTACTTAAGGTAACCACTTCTGCAGCTCTAAAATGCAGCCTGAGTTCTCTTTTAAATTTAAGGTACTTGCACAGTCTCCAGTTAGGCAAGGCAGCAGTGAGCAAGTTTATTTTATGGAGAAACCATCTCCACTGCTGATCTAACATTTAAAAACCCAGCAAAAGAGAGAAAAGGGGCCAAAAACTGCAGTCCCTTTGTTTTCCAGCAACGACACTGCCTAGACCAGTTTGGTCGCGACTTTGGGTGCCTCCACGGCATTTCAGCGGGTCAGTACCTGATCAGTTTTAAAGGCTCCTGAATTTGGGGGAGGGCAGTTACAAAACCCTCATTTATTTATTTATTTATTTCATTTTTGTTGACTGGGTAAGTGCACTAGAGAAATCCAGCCTATTTTTAGGCATGATCTGGGGGAGGGAGATACAGATGAATGCCAACTGACCTTGAACCAGATTAAGCTTTTGGTGGTATTTTTAGTGAATGAGGGAAATTTGGCCAGGACACCAGGGAAATTCCCCTAATCTGCTTCCTGTAAGCAGGGGGGACCCATTTTCCTGTGGGACCAAGATAGCTGCCTCTGAACATGCTGTGAAGGACATGGAGGTGTTGGAGGCAGGGGTGTTGGTCTCCTCCCCTGTCTCTGGATTGCCAGAGACCTCATCGATTCTTCCTCAAGCTTCTTCTAATGGATCTAAGCTGCATGCATCTCCCAGTTCATTTCCTTCCTCAGAAACCTCGATGGATGAAAATGTGGACGCTTTGATATTACTTGAGGAAGCACGCTATCTTACAAAGAAACAGGAGCTTTTAGCACTTAAGAACTGAGCTTTGCAGCTGCCTACTGATTCTGACTCACTGTTGCAGACTGCTGCGTCAGACGCTAAAAAGACAGCCTTGACATTTCCGCATTCCAATGTGGTCTGTTCAACGATATCTTCTGCTCCTGCTGCTGAAACTTCTCCTGAAAACCTTGCTGTTTCCGCCGATCCTCTTCCACGAACCTCTGTGTCTGACTTGCCCCCTGCAGAGGTTGTTCCTCAGGGAGACTGGTCAGTTGACTCTACTCTTGTTGTGGCAGGGTGGGAGAGGGATCCAGTTGTCAGCACCTGGTGATCCGGTCCTTCCCAGTTCAGATCACACCTGCAGAGGCCCAGCTATTTCTCCTGTGCAAGACCAGTTGGACTTTACGCTTACGCCTGCTTTGTGCTTAACACAGAATCCAATTCTCAATTTACCGGTTTCCACTTCTCCTGCAGCTCTGTTTTCAGACTCCGACCCTCTTCACCAAAGTTTACCACCCCAGGGCCCTGATCTACCACCTCGATGGACTGAACGACTGACTTCTCTTGCTTCTACATCTACTAAAATGCATGCATCTTGTTTTTCTGTTCCCACCCACCAGGCTAAGAGACACAATGCTGTCAGATTACAGTATTTGGGGGGTTTACCTGAAATG
The DNA here is from genome assembly GCA_016271365.2 of Neoceratodus forsteri. NCBI lineage: Eukaryota > Metazoa > Chordata > Ceratodontiformes > Ceratodontidae > Neoceratodus > Neoceratodus forsteri. The sequence continues at coordinate 739,428,527 of CM028133.1, read as the reverse complement.
CCTGATAGGGTTTTTGTTGGGCGCACTTTGCTTAAAGACTCCATGAAATTTACTGCTTATGATATCCACGCATTGATACATGTTTCTAATGAGTCCCATTTTGATATAAGTTTTAAAACCTTAAAAGGTTTAGAGAAATTTTGGTCCCAGTTTCATCTGTTGAAAAATACCCCTTTATGGTCACCTTTCAGTGCAATTCCTTTAATGAAACCTGCACAAAAGACTGTCACTGTTCTGTTTAGAAATGACGGTGTTAGTTTGAACGATATTACAGTTTGGCTGAAACAAAGATTTCTGACCCTGAAGCTATTTTTGATTCGGAAAATTTGTGGATGGGAGGGTGGAAGGTTAGGGTTATGCCCCGGACTACTGATACTGGTATTCAACACCTACCCAATAGTTTTCTGTTAGGCAGGGATAGGGGAGTTTTGTTATATTCTGGACAACCTAAAGCCTGTTATAAATGCAGTTCCACCTCTCATCTCAGCAGCATTTGTGACACTATTAAATGTACTGTTTGTGGTGGTCTTGGTCATGCAAGCTCACAGTGTACTGAAGAACCTCTCTGTGTTTTATGTGAAGACCTAGGACATACTTTTCAGCAATGTTCTTGGGCTGCCCATAATTCTCCTACTTTATCTGATGGAGAGGAGCAATGGCTTGTTATTACAGTGGCCCAATGCTCTAACATTAAGGGTCCCTCTTCTTTTACTTCTACAGTTGCCCCCTCCCCCCTCCTACTACTTCAGCTGAATCACATAGTGTTGTTTCCACTGCCACTGTAGTAACTGCTGGGGAGGATTTGACTAAGCCTGTCCCACAACCTGTTATGTTTTCTCTACCTCCCCACCCTCCTTCTTCCCCAGTTCTTCTTAGCTGTTCTACTTCAGGTGGCTCTTCTATAGGACCCCCCCTGGCTCCATTAGAAACAATGGAACCTTCCCCTTCTGACCCTTTTACTACACCTTCTAGAATTACAAGGGGTTCAAGAAAGTTTGGTTCACCTTCCTCTAAGGCTCAGAGGGTAGAGACTCTCCCTTTGATGAATAAATATGAATTTCTGTGGCATACTTCTGAAAACACAGGCTCTGACTTTTCTTCTGTCCAGTCCTGTCACCCTGAACTTACTACAGATACTGAAGTCCCTATCGAAAATGTGGGGTCCCAAAAAAGGAAAGCCAAGGCCAAGACAAAACATAAAGAATGTACCCCGAGGAAGGGTAGACAGAGGTGATTGCTATGCATATGTCTACTTCTTTTGCAATACATACTGTTAATGTTAACAGTATAAAAAAACAACATAAGAGGGATTCAGTTTTTTTGTTTTTGTCTTGCCTTACTGCCAGTCTCATTCTTCTACAAGATGTTAGATTCCATTCTTTGCCCGAAATTTCTAGGGTCCCAAAATTCTGGCATTTAGGACCCTCCTATTGGTCATTTGGACAGGAGACATGTTCTGGGGTGAGTATTTTGTTTCATCTTCATAATGTCTCTATTATTCAGATTCTAGATTTATGCCCTGGCAGAGTATTATTGATAGACTTTACGTTCCTTTATATCCCTTTTCGGATTATCAATATTTATGCCCCACAAGCCAAGTTGCTTGGGATTGAACTCTTGAAAGTGGTTCGACCCTATCTTTACACCTCTATGCACGTCATTTTTGGTGGTGATTTCAATTGTGGGTTGTCCACTAAAGACAGGTCTCATTCTCAAAACCACAAAATTATTTTGTGATACCACTTTTCTCAAAAATCTTTTATTTTCTGAAAAACTGAAGGATGCTTATCTTTCTCTCACCCAGACAGATACCCCTATCTTTCATAAAGGCTCTTTAGCTACCCAGATAGATTTTTTTTTGTGTCCTCCTTTTTAAAAACTTCCGCTGCTGAAGTACAGGTGGCTGAATTTTCAGATCATGATTTGCTTGCCATTTTTCTTGGTCCTAAGAATGTTGCAACTTTTGGTCCTGGCACTTGGAAATTTAATGTTTCCTTATTGGAGAATTCTTTGTTGTTAACACTTCTTAAATCTTTTTTTTCAAAACAGAAAATCTGCGTTTTTTCTTTATGATGATCCTTGGTGGTGGTGGTTAGATATGAAGAAGGATTTGATGAAATTACTGAAATCCTTTAGCAAAACCCATCATGAAGATTGTTATTTCACATACCATAGGACACAACATCAGCTGCAAAAACTCCTTACCCTTTCATATACCACGGGCCAGGATTTTTCTTCACAAATTAGTACCCTGAAAAAATCTTTAATGGAATATCACTCCAAACAATATGCTTCCATGCAACAACGTCAACGTTTTAGTGTAAAAGGTGCCTATGATGTGATCTTCCCATTTGCACATTTTTCTAAACAGATTATGGGGAGAACCATTGATACTGTTGTGACTGAAGCTGGTCATACAATTACTGATTCTAGGCTTATCCAAAATTATGTGGCCGAGTATACTCAAAACTTATTTAGTCCATTCCCTACATGTCTACAAGATGTATTGACCTTCCTTAGTCCCATCTCTGTTCGTGATATGCAACAATCAGTGTCTGATATGCTTGCTTGTGATATTCAGGCATAAGAAGTAGTTGAGGTCATCACAACTCTGTGATCTGGAGTATCTCCAGGCTTGGATGGCCTTCCGAATGAGCTTTATAAATTGCTTAATATTGAGTTGGGCATGGAATTGGCCGCAGTTTATAATTTCCTTTTAAAAGCTGATACTTTACCATTAGAATTTCATATGGGTAGTACCTTCTATATCCATAAGAAAGGAGACAGAAAATTACTGACTAATTGGAGGCCTCTTAGCCTATTGAATACGGACTTTAAAATTTTAACTAAAATTATTGCTCTCTGTATAGCAAAGCTGGCCCCTCTTGTTATTTCAAAAGCTCAATCTAGTAACGTTCCAGGCAGAAGTATACATAATCATGCCCTTTTATTATGGGAATTGGTGGAACATGGCAATTCAAATAGGTTAACAGGCCTCCTGTATTCATAGGATCAAAGACAGGCATTTGATTTGGTGAGTCATGACTTTGTATGGCAGGTTTTGAGACATTATAGGGTTCCTGTGACTACTCTCTCCTGGTTACGCTTATTATATTCTACAGCCACTTCTATCCCTCTTGTTAATGGCTGGAAGGGTCATTTGATACCTTTTAAAGAGGTGTTAGACAAGGATGTCCCTCAGTCCTCTTTAGTATATCTTTTTTTGGATCCCTTACCAGCACCATTAATACAGCACACAATGTTAGGCCTATTTGTTCCTTACCACTTTTGTTTTAGCCTATGCTGATGACATGAGTTAAATAGTAGCTGATGTTCCTTGACAGGCGCATCTCTCCATCTCTGTAAGTCCTTTGGTCTTGTTTCAGGAGCATCTCTGAACTTGGAGAAATGTGTCGGTCGACAGCTTGGATCTCAGCAGTCGAATGATGTAATAGTTTCCAGTACTGCACTTTGTGACACCCCTATTAAGATTTTGGGCATTCTATTTGGCTCAGGTCCTTTAGACATTCTCAACTGGACTCCCAAACTGGACCTAGCGAAGGCCAAAGTTTCTCTTTGGAACACCTGGAAACTCAGTAAAAAAAGAGGGTTTACTTGATAAAGTCTCACTTGCTCCCAATTCTTTTGTTTTTGGCTTATGTTTTTCCCCCTCCCAGTGTTTTGGAAACCAAACTTCTAAGTATATTTTTTCAGGCCTCATGGGGCAGCCGCCTGAATCCCATTAAGCGTTCCGTTACCTGCTTATCTTTCAAGGAAGTTGGTCTTGATATGATACACCCATTATTTTTTTATAATAGTTTATTTTTTGTGACTAATCTTAAACCACTTTTAGTTAATCATGATGTGGGATAGGAATTTTATTTTTTTCAATCCTGTCAACCCTGGTTTCATCTTTGGGACCTTAACACTTTGAAACAGGTTAAACATGTATTGTCTACCCCTTCTTATCTTCGCGATACCTTTTGCCGTTTAAAACAATGGAAGATCACTAGCCATATGATTATGTCTCAAAATAGGAAAGCCATTTATAATTTTTTGATAGATACCACTTGTGCAGACCTTGTAATTTTTCTCAAATGTCCCCCTACTTCCTTACCTGCTTTATACACACTGTTAGGGAATCCTCGCATCCCCCAGAAGATGTGGGATCTACATTGGCTTAGTTGTCATGAACAGATCAATATTAAGGCAAATCATAAACATAAAACAGCTGAATGAAAGATTGTGTTCCAGACCTTTATGTGTTAATCAGGATGAAACAATACAACACCTGTTTTTTCTTTGTTCCTATATCACTGGTTTTTGGTTATTTTTAGTGAACAGATGGAATGAACCTTTATTTACTTCTGTTACTTATGAGATGTTATTGTATGGTAGGTTTCCAGTGACCTGAAAAAAGTGGAATATTGACACTCTAAACTTATTGTTTACCATCATTAAATGGCATTTATGGACTGCTCGCTGTCTTTTCACCTTGCAGCAAAAAGATATGTCCCACCTACTGGTGGTCCAAAGTATTGAACAGGATTTAAAATATGTTTATTTTTCTAAACTAAGAAGTTTGTCATCTGGATCATTGTTTGCTTTATGGAAATGCTTACCATGGGTGACTGATTCTGATTTTCCTGTTACATGAGTCTTTTGTAGTTATTTTTGTCAATGTGATTTTGGTTTGTAGTTTCTTTGTCAATAAAAAATTCCCCTACTCTTTTTTGATAAGTGCCATGGGATCTTTAACATCTACCTGAACTACCACCAATCCAGGCAGATGGTACCTCAGTTTAATGTCTCATCCAAAAGACGGCACCTCAGAAGTGCAGCACCCCTCTCATGCTGCACTACAGTGTCAGTATTGGGATATTAACCCAAGTGCCAGATGTGGGAACTGAACCCACAGCCCTCTGATCTCGCGGCCTCAGAGGCGAGTGTGCTACCTACTGAGCCACTGGCATGACCTCCCTGTAATTCAGTTTCAGTGCTGATCAGCTTTAATGGCTCCTGAATATGGGGCAAGGCATTTGCAAAGCCCTCACAACCTCTCTGTAATTCGGTTTCAGGTAGAACTAGACATGTACTAGAGGTGTTGCTCACTAATGTCCTGTGTAGTGGAATTATGGCCTCCCTTTTCCTGCTGGTGATACCCCTGCCTATGCATATAAGAATCCTCTTTGCTTTTCCTGCCTTCTTGTTGCACTGACTCCCTACCTTGAGTTCATCAGAGATGATAACCTCTAGGTCCCTTTCCTACTTGGAACATTCTATAACCCCCCCCCCCACTGATATGTTGTTCCTGGGTTTTTCTGCCCCATGTGCATTATCTTGCATATTTTTGCATTAAATCTCAACTACCTGTCCCTTGACCAGTCCTCAAGCTTCTGCAGATCTCTCCTTATTCTCTCCACACCCTCCATGTGTCCACCCTGTTGCATAGCTTTGTATCATCAGTGAATGGGAACATTTACCCTTCTAGGTGCTCTGTAATGTCACTGATAAAGATATTGAAGAGCACTAGACCCAGCACAGATCTCTGTGGAACCCCACTGGTGACCTCTCCCTCTGTGAAGTAACAGCCATTTACCACCACCCTCTATATCCCGCTATCTAGCCAATACTCCACACACTTTACCACCATCTTCCCCAGTCCCTCCTTTTACCAGACCTGGTTACTTTACCCAGGTTTACCTAGATGTAGGTGAAGGAGGTTATTTGTTGGCACCATGCGGAGCCCTGCATAGTGTACACATGTGCAACTGGCACCCTTGCCACCATCATCTATGGGGGGAGGCACAAGAGGGAAATCCCTGAGCATGCAGTATGAAAACTCCAATCCCTGGCCCTACCACTTCAAAGGGTTGCCTCCTCCTGGCATAAGATGAGCTTGTGAGTGAAAGCTGCATCACCCAAAGGTATTTACTTTGGAACTGATGCGGTGCTGTTGACCCCACCCCCCTCCCCAGGGAGAAAGAATAAGTACCTAAGGAGACAGATTTGGCTGGGATGTGGTGATGGAAGGGGGAAACACTGGTGAAAAGGAGATAAAAAATGTTTTTAAAAGAATTTACTGAATGTAAAAAAGTGATTGCTGAAGGTGTAGTAATATACATCATGATTTTACTAGCTGGTGTGTTTTTTAGGCACTGGCCCAAAAACACTTGACTGATTAAAAATGAAATTAATGGGATAATCACTCCCTGGAATCACCCTAACCTTCAAATGGCACTTCAGGAATGCTCTAACATTCAATATGACCTGTAATTGCTAACTAGCACTACAGTCAGCACTGGTTATTTTGTCTTGTATTTGCTGTGTGATTAGTGTTACCTGGACACTGTTATTCTCTAATTTAATTGTTACCCCACTGTGCTGGGCTAAGTATCTAAATGTTGTACTTATCACAATCACTTCACTGTAACCTGTGTAAACTGCTATTGCACTGTCATGCTGATCATGTCTTTGCACTGAGTGCCATCTAGATGGCCTGGGTTGTACCTTAAAATGGTTCTTTGGATCAGTGCACTTAACCGGTTAACAAACACATACAGTAAATAAATGAAATTCAGGAAAAATTAAAAACAGATAAAATAAAGGAAAGATTCTAAGCAACTGGAAATGACACATCTTGGATGGATGCATTTGTTAATTCTTTTTTTTATAATACAGGCAAATACCTTGACTCCTGCCCTGCATCTCAAGTCTTTGTCTATAACATACAAGGCTGCCCACAAACCTGCCATTCCTTGAATGGAAAAGATGCATCTTGTATGATCAACTATGTTCCAGTGGACGGTTGTATTTGTCCCAAAGATACCTATCTGAATGAAACAGGTCATTGCATTCCATCGGCCATGTGCCCATGCAGCTACAAAGGAAGCATCCTGAAACCAGGAGCAATGATTCGTGAGCAGGATGACAGATGGTAAGTGGAAACACTGTTTTACAGTACAGCAGGTCATTTCCTGGTATATAAGAATGAAACTATTGTGTCCCTCTCATTGCATTCAGTGGCTATTGTTACTATGTCTGTTAAGGTTATGAGAGTGCCTTCTTGAGCTCATTTTGGTAAGAGAAATTGGAAGTGATGCTGAGCAGTTCTGGCACACAAAGGAATTGTAAAGGCACCATTGCAACCATAAGCAACGCAGTTCCTGCACATTTAGAATATTGTAAATCATGTTAAAGAGTTTTGATTTTGAAAAGTGAAACCTGACATTAAAATAAAATTGATTTACTTTTCAAAAAGTAGAAAAAAAAACTGTATGCAATTGAATTATATCAACTGAACTTAGAACTTCAGAAATCTGGAACTGTTAAAATGAGAGATCCTGAAATAGTTATGAGTGTTTGGAATATTTAAGAATCTATAGTCCTGACTGGCTAAAAGTAGTGTCATGATTTTAATTCAAATTATGGTGTGATCAGTCAAACTGGGATTTTAAATATAGACTAAAGTATGGGGTGGTGTGTGTAATGAGAAGTTTACCCCCCCCCGAGGTGTTAGATGCTACATAAGCCCCAAGAGCAAAGCTCAAGAGGTTTATTAAAACATTTAACACTGAGGTGATTGTGTAAACTTCGAGTTTACCCATACCACCATATATTTTATTTTATGTAATTGCTGGGTTTCTCTTTTTTGCCACAGCAATTATATAAAATACCTGCTGTTCTGGTGTTGCCATGCTCCAATTCCATTTTCATCCGGTGCCAACATTTGTCCTGTGGTCATTTTTTAAATGTTTTACCCCCTTGAGTGAAATTAGGTTGTGTTATTTTTGTTTGCAAATAACTTACTGCCAAGTTCTACTGGCAGCTGACTTCTCTGGTACAACTGAATTCAAGCAGTGAGCAGTCAGAAAGGGATGGACTGTAGAGGATGCATGCGTAGAGTGAGGAAAACCATGCACATGTTTGCCATAATAAACACTCCTTTATTATGGAAAATTATGCCACAGTTTCCCTACAGGAAAAAGGGAACCCAGTTATTATGATACTGTACTGTATGGAATTTCTGAAATGCAGTGTACCTGGTGGAAAAGTCTTCCATGGATTCAGTGGGAGCTTCTTGTTACTTTTGCAGCAGCCTATGTTATTTGAGTGATAAATGACATTGAAAAGAAAGTACCGCAGGGAAACTGCATTGTTGCAGAGTCTCACTACCAGCTTTATCTAAATTCTGGGATGTGGAATGTATTACTTATTTATAATCTTTGATCAGGAGACTCACTGAGCCACCAGCTCTTTTCAAAGCATGTCATAAAAACAGACACATAACATTTGTTGGTAAAGGACCGCTTTGCCCACCCAGTCTGCCCTGATAGTCACTGACTAGTTTGTCTCTGTAGAGTCTAGCTGGTTCCCATCTGCCACCCTTCCTCCCTGCTCATTTCCTAGTATTCCCCTACAGTATGTCTATTCCAAACTTGCTTTAAAAAACCCTTACTGTTTTTGCTTCCACCACTTCTTCCGGCAATCTATTCCAGGCATTCACCACTCTTTTAGTGAAATGGTACTTCCTCACATCCCTCCTAAACTCCCCCAGCTTCCTGATGACCCTCACTCCCTCCTTCCAGCCCTTTTTCTAGTATCCCCTATGTCTGTCCCATGCATGGTTGAAGCCCCCTACTGTTTTCACTTCCACCACTTCCTCTGGCAGTTTATTTCACATATCCATCACCCTTTCAGTTAAGTAGTATTTCCTCACATCAGTCCTAAACTTCCCTCCAGTTTCATCGCGTACCCTCTGGTTCTAGTGGTATTCCTCATTTGAAATACACTCCCTGCTTGCATCCTGTTTACCCCTGTTATGTACTTGCAGGTCTTTATCATGTGCCTTCTTGATGTCCTGTCTTCCATAGAGAGCGTGTTGAGATCCCTCAGTCTCTCCTCATAGGGCTCTTGGTGCAACTCCTGTACCATCTTAGTTGCCTATCTCTGGACTGCCTCTACCTTGTCTATGCCCATTGTGAGGTGCAACCTCCAGAACTGGACGTAATACTCCAGGAGGGATCTCACCAGTGAGTGATATAGTGTCAACACCCTCTCTCTCCTCCTGCTGGAGATACTTCTCCCTATCATCTCAGTATCCCACTAACCCCACCTACTACTTTATCATACTAACATGCCACTTTTAGATCATCAGATATGATAACCCCAAGGTCCCTTTCCTGCTAGTGTTAACAGTACTCTCTCCATCATATACCCAATTCTTGGGTTCCTATGTCCTGAGGGCATGATTTGGCATCATTTGTTATTGAATCCCAACTGCCATGCCCAAGACTACTCCTGGAAATTTCCAAGATTCCTACACTTTCTTTCCATCCCTCCCTTATTGTCCATCCAATTACATATTTTGGTATCATCTGCAAAAATGCATACCTTCTAGTCCTAGTACTGAGCCCTGTGGTACCATAATTGTCACTCTTCCATCATAAGAGTGAGTCTGAGTGCCATTAATCATCACCCTCTGTTGCCTATCTGTTAACCAGTTTCTAATACAATTCACCATTTTGGATCACACTCCATAAGGTGCTCAATTTCTTAGTCTCCTCTGTGGTACAGTGTCAAAGGCCTTCTTAAATTCTAGATAGTCCACGTCCCGTGCCCTTCCTGATAATTTTCCCTGGTCACCCAGTCCTCCAGTCAGATTCGTCTGGCATGACATCCCCCTCTCCACATGAATCCATGCTGCCTTTCTAGGGACTTGCAATTTATTAGAGTCAGGATACTCTACCAACCATTTTTTTAGCAGTGCTTCCATTAATTTCCCCATCACTGTGGTGTGGCTTAAAGGTCTGTAATTACTAGCCTCTTCCCTTTTGCTACCCTTATGTAATGGGAACATGTCTGCTCTCATCCAGTCCTAGACAACCATGCCTGATTCCAGTAAGCTATTCAATAAGGCCATCAGAGGGGCAGCCAGCACCTCTCTGAGTTACTATAGTACCCTTGGGTGTATCCTGTGCAGTCTCATAGCCTTGTCTACTTTCAGATCTGCAGGTCTCTTCAGGTCTCTTCTCTCTGAATATGGATTTGCACTTGCCTCTTTACCCCTTTTGTTCTTGCTGATATTTTGTTGTCCCCCCGACATTTTGAAGACTGAGTAGAAGTACCTCTTCAAGAAGTCTGCTTTTTATTAGTTCACTTCTGCACAAACTCCATTAGCCACCCTCCTTATCTTCAGTGTCCCTTTCCTTGCTTTCTGATTTTTACTTACTGTATATACCTGAAGAAAGGCTTATTACTATTTTCTACCCCTTTGGCTATCCTTTCCTCTGTCTGTGCCTTTGATCCCCTTACTGTGTTACTTGTATTCACCTATTTTACATGATACACCTCCCTGTCTTCCTCCGTCTGCATTTACTTATACCTCCTGAATTCAACCATTTTTCCTTCACCACCATGGCCACTTCCCTGGAGTACCATAATATTTATTTTTCCTTTTGCTTTTACTCAATTCCTTCATGCACAAACTGGTTGATTTAATTACACTGTCCCTTATTTTCCTCGCTATTCATTTACCCTGACCTGCCATTCATCCTACCAGACAGTTTCTAAGGTAGTCTCCTGTTTTCTTAAAATCCGCTCTTCTAAAATCCAGGATCCTTCTCCTCATGTGGTTTGCCTCTGCTTCTATCTTAATGTTAAACCACACTGTATGGTAATGACTGGTACCTAGAGGACTGTCCACTGTGACGTATGCAATGCTGTCTCTGTTTGATTTTTTTTATACATTATTTTTATCAGAGAGAAATTAAAAATTTTACTTTCAATTGAACATGCATTATGAATCATCTAGAAATATAAATTAAAACAAAAACAGTCCTGCAACGTATATTTCTTTCTTTTTATTTTCAAGGGGGTAAAAAGAATTAAGCAGGCAATTATTTATGTAGAGTAACATCATGTGGACATTTATAAAATAATTTGTAATGTCCATATCCCAAATAAAACAATTAAGCAGCAATTGGAATGTATTGGGTGTTGTAAGCCATTGTATCTTCATCCTGCTCTGATCACAAATCGGTGGATAGGGGAACATTGTTCTCAGAGAATGTTCATGCTGCATCGGCAAAAAATAATCCTTGCTTTGAAAAGTAGCTTTCAGTTTACCAGGAGACAGTACTACATCCATCACTCCTTCTTGTAGAAATTTAGTTCTCAGCATGAGGAAGCATTTCCAACATTGCTGAATTGTGAGGCAGAAATCAGGGTACAGATGAAATTCAGTGCCTTCATACCAAGAAACATTTTTCATTCTTGAAACAATTTACTCCTCTGCAGTACAAAATCAAAGGTACAGATCACATACCTTGGCCCTGTCCCAGGTGAAACTTCTTGCCATTTCTGTCTTGGCTGAGATCTGAATACTGATTCCAGAATAACTGGTTGCTCAGATTTGAGAGCCAATATTAGTGGGTTTAATTCAGAAAGCTCCCCTGTGTGGTGCAAGGGACTTGCACCACAAGGAATGGTGCAAGGTACGGCTTGCACCACAGGATGCACTGGGAGCGATTCACACATCAAATGCAGGCTGCAAGAGACAAAGGTGGCTTGTACCACCCTAGCAACACAAAATGGGCTGCAGCACGGCAATGGGGCTTGTGGTGGATGCAAGCTGCCATTTCCCCAAAATTGAGATTTATGAAACCCAACCAGAAATCAAAATTTTAAGTTCTCTTAGATCAGCCAAGGCTGGTCCAAGGGTACTTAGAAGTGTGTCCTCTGGGAGAGTTTTGAACTGTGTGCCAGTGTGCTGTGGTCCCCAATCCCTAAACCTGATCCCCTGTTATTAACATAATTATATCCTTGGTGGTCTAGTGAACTCCCTCTCTATCCCTGATCAGCCCATATAATATAAATATACATTTTCCTGGTGGCCTAGTGGACCCTCACCCTGGCAGGCAGTACACCACTACCCCATTACCCTCATCCCTTCCTTGAGCCAGTAACTGGCATGGCCCTCTGCACTCCACCATGGCCAACTACCAACTGAACTGTTAAGAAGTGAGTACTGTAAACAGTACGCACTCACTGATTGATAGTTCTGTCAATATATGAGTGCGTACTGTATACAGTACATGGTCCTTGACAGTTCAGTCAGTAGCTGACCTTGGTGGATTACGGAGGCTGTGCTAGTCATCAGCAGAGAGATGGGATGGGGTAGGGGGATGGTGGGACATTGGGAGGGGATGGTGTGGTGTGGGGTGGGGTTCCACTAGATCAACAAGGAAATATATATTTCTATTATATTGGTTTGTCAGAGATAGGGAGGGGGTCAACAAGATCACCAGGGATATAATTATTATAATTACACAGGATGGGGCTAAGGGGGGCCATGAGACCACCAGGGATATAATTATTTTAATAACAGGGGATATGGGCAGGGGGTCTGCTAGACTACCAGGTATATACTTATGTTTATAAAAGGGATCAGGGCAGGGGAGTCCACTAGACCACCAGGGATATATTTATTTTAATCACAGGAGATCATGGATGGGGGTGCTAGCCACCAGGGACTGCTGACCATTGTTCTATTGCCACAAGGCTGCCCCTGGGTTTATGGCATATCTTCCAGATGTGCTGTCAGTTTGGTGTAGGTCCACAGGTGCCACAAGCCTTGGAACTTTGCCACAAGGACCCTTCCCAATAGTGAATTAGGTGCAGGGTCCTGGGCACACTGATGATTAATGCAAGCTGCTCTACGCACAGCTTGCGATGACCTTCGTGAATCGAGCCCAGTATCTTTTCAACTTCCAATTTTAACTCAGTATTAGGAATATTGTCTGAAAGTCCAGTTAGCCTTAAATTTCTCAAAAGCTGTTTATTTTTTAATTTTTCCAACTTAGTCATGGTGTTCAATTGTTCATGGAGGAAAGCATTGACTGCCCCTGCCACAGTTAGGATCCTCGCTGATGTTTTTTTCTGTGTTCTTTTCGGCTGACTCAACCCGCCTCTCAATAGTCACCATTTTTATTTCTGTATTTTCACATTGAGAAGAGATCTCCATTAATTAGGTTTGGACTTTTTGAAAATAGTTTTTTATGTCTGCTTTGAACTCCACAAGGAATGTTTGTAATGAAACCAAACTTGGCCTCACCACAGTCTTAAACTTAGTGCCTGTTTCAGGACATGGTACAGCCAGCGAAGTAATCTCTTTGGTTCGGAGCAATGAACCTGCAACCCCCACTGTGGGACTAACTTCCCAGCAATTTGGGGAGAAAGAACTTACCAATTAATTCTATTCATGCTTCTTCTCCTTCTCTGTGCTTAGAGTTCTACTGTGCAGCCATTTGTTCGCAACCAAGTATCGAGTGAAATTACAAGAAGCAGAACTGGCATTTTTCTAAGTGGAGATCCTAAAAATAAGTGCATCCACTGTGCCTATGCTGTGAGACCACCTTGTGTGGTGAGACAGTATGGGCAATGTGAGTGAGCACCACATTTGCAGTCCCAGAGTGTTTATTTTTAGTGTTAGAGCCGAATAGGTAGAACGGAGCAGTGTTAAGCCAAAACCAGGGCAGAAAGTAGTCTGGGGCTTGTAGTTTTTCTTCTGCTCCATGGAATACATGTTCCTGCTTCTGGTGGGATGAGAGATCTGCTCATTTCGAGCAACAAATGTTCCACTTGTAAGGATATTTTAAAGAAATAGCTAAGGCAGCAGTTTAGCTGTTCAGAGCTGGGAATTCCTGTATTTCTTTTTTAATTGCACTAAGCCTGTAGAGTGGGATTGTTAGCACTCACCCAAGTCACTTCTGGGTGTTCTTTCATTTAAGGGCATGCTCCACCAGTGGAGCACACCCGCGCATGTGAAGACTTGCGCCAAGACACAAAATTCATGTCTTGCATATGTCTGCAGTATCCACAGTGATTGCAGTGGTTCAGAAGCTACAAGCAACATATAGAGCTATTATTGTATTAGTGGCTAATATTAGTAGGAGGGTTAGTTGCAGTGCTACTCTACATAATACATTGTATATTGATTAGTGCAGGGACACAGGTACTGTATCAATGGCTACAAAAGTAAGGACACTAGATGGTGATTGGGCATTAAAATGCCAGAAATGTGGTATGTTTAAACTTATGGAAAAAGATGACTTAGAACCAGGCCCCATTGGTACAAATCATCTTTATATAGCCACATTGTGGCAAGAACTGGCCGAGCTGCATCTAAAACTTAATGATGTTATTTGTAATCAAAAGGAAATGCAGCAGATGGTGAATAATATTGTTACTCCATTATCAGTTATCCAGCAGAAGATGGTGAATAATGGAATAATGTGGGCAAGTAATCAGAGCAAGTTATTACCCTCAAATGTTGATTCTGTGGCCTAGAGCATTATTGGAGATGGGGGTATAAAGAGGAAAGAAAAAAAGTAGGTTGGCTGGTGAAGATAGTCTTGAATGGACAACAGTAATTGGCAATAAGTCAAAAAGAGGCAGAAGGGCTATAGATTTTTCACTCCCACTTATTAATCAATATTCCTTACTTAGTGATTGGAAGGACAGTACTGCTATGGGTAATGTAACAAATCTATCAGAGGAAATGATTTCCCCAGTTTGCAAAGATAATGTATCAGGTCAAAATATTACTGTAGGTGTAAAGCATATAAAATACATACCAGTTACTCAATTACCCACATCCCATGGCAAAAGAGGTGATGATTCAGTCTGCCCAGATACAAACTTGATTACGAACGCAGTTGTCAGCCCCCATCAAGAACCTTCAAAAAAGGAAATATCACACCAGGTTTTTGTCCTCATGGACTCAAAGATTAAACACATTGATAGGCATACCTATAAACCTGATAAACAAAACAGAACATGCAGTAGTTTTAGAGGAGCCACTATATCTGACATTACAATGATGGTTACTGATATTATGAAAAATGGTGGGGATAAACCAATGGTCATTATACATGCTGGAACCAATAACATTAATAGAAATAGTATAGAAGGTATTAAAAAAATTATGTTATATTAAGTGGAATTCTGCTATCCAGAGATTGTGATATTTCTTTTTCTGAAATATTACCTGGCCCATGAGCAACAAATGCTATGACTGGTAAAATCGAAGCAATTAACAACTGGCTCAGACAATGGTGCCTTATTAAAGGCTTTAATTGTATTACTCATTTGGAGGACTTTGATGACAAGCAGCATTTATTTGCATGGGATGGATTGCATTTAAATAAAAGGGGAAGCAATGTGTTGTGTAGAAAAATTGTCAAAATTATATCTGAAAATTTAAACTGATAAAAGGTGGAGGGGGGAGGGAGCACAATATAGGTGATCATTAGGGCCTGAAGGATGTAATATATTCTCTACTAATGCAAGAAGCTTAAATTTGCATACCAAATTGGAGTTAGAGGTCTAAATGACATACTTATAGCCACTATTACAGAAATTTGGTGGGACCTGGATTCAGAAGGTCTTAATACACTTTACAAGTGTGATAGGGATGGAAAAAGAGGAGGAGGAGTCTGTATTTATGTGCATTAGTTGATACCATCTACTAATATTGACTCTCCCTCAAACCCCAGAGTTAAGTTGGAATCAGTTTTGGTCAAAAATACCCTCTTAGGTAGGAAATCTATTATCCTGGGCAATTGTTATAGACAACCAATTGCAACTAATGAGTATAATAAAGCTCTAAATGATGAAATGTCTAAAATGTGCTCATTGGGAGATGTGCTATTAATGGGGGACTACAATTATCCATGAATTAATGGGTGGACCTTTCTGGCTCTGACCCTAAAGAAAGAGACTTTATTGAACTCTGCCTAAATAGCGCGGCTGATCAATTAATAGATTCCCCCAACAGAGATGGTAACATATTGGATTTAATACAGACAAATATGGAAAATGAAATAGAAAGTATAAATATTGGGGCATCCCTAGGCAATAATGATCACCAAACTATTAGATGTTATTTGGCTAAGGGGAGACTATATTCTGGTACTAAAATATTGATAAAAGACTATCATAAAGATGATTTTTCCAAAAGTTGTCAAAGTATTTCTGTTATAGATTGGGATTCATCCCTTGGTTTGGAGTCAACACAAAATGCATGAGACAGGTTCAAGGAGATTTTATTTGAGATAGAAGATGTTTATGTCCCTTCAAGGGAAAAATATAATAAGAAGGGTAAAATCCAGCTGTAGATTAATACAAAGATCAAAAAATTGATTAAACATAAACAGAGATTATATATTAAATTCAAGAAAAATTATATGGAAGAGAACAGAAATTGATATCTTTTAGTACAAAAAACACTTAAAAAAACAATTAGACTTGCAAAAGCTCAACTACAATTTAGGATAGCTCATACTAAAAATAGGAAGCTGTTATATTCTTACATGAACACCAACTGTCGTAACAGGGTTAACATTTAGGACCAATTATTGAGGATAAACAAGAGATATACAATGATAACATTATTGTCAATAAATTTAGTAAGTATTTCTGTTCTGTGTTTTCCCATCCATCAGTATAATTCTTGCCAGAACTTCCAAAATCTGGAGATATCCATTTCTCTGAGGAAAAAATAATCAATCTTGCATGCCAACTAGATAGTACTTCGAGTCCAGGGCCAGATGATATTAATAGCATTATATTAAAAAAAGTGGGTAGGCCATTGGTCTATCCTCTTTTGCTACTTTTTAACTATTCATTAAGAGAAGGATATGCCCCATATGATTGGAAAAATGCATTGGTGGTGCCTATTCGTAAAATAGGTAGTAGGGGAAGGGTGGATAATTATAGGGCCAATAGCCTCACATCCCATTGTTATAAGTTAATGGAGCACCTTAGTAAAAATAAGTTAACATTACATTTAGAAAATACAGAACAAACTGATAGAAAACAACATGGTTTTGTCAAGGGATGGTTGTGTACCACTAATTTGATCGCATTTTATGATAACATCAGTAACACTCTTGATAATGGTAGTCCTTCAGATGTAATACTGCTTGATTTATCTAAAGTTTTTGACAGAGTGGTTCATGAAAATTGATTATCAAGCTTATTAATTTACAGGTTAATAGTCTTCTAATTAGATGGATTTTCAACTTATTAAGTAGAAAACAAAAAGTGCATATTAATGGTATTATATCTGAAGAAGGGTTAGTGGGTAGTGGAGTTCCACAGGGCTCTGTGCTTGGACCCATCTTGTTCAGTATCTATGTTCTAGATATGAACAATGATATTCAAACTTGTATAAGTAAGTTTGCTGATGACACCAAGCTGAGTGGTAAAGTTGATACATTCACAAACACTTTCAGCTGAATTCAGATCTGGCTAATATCAAAATCTGGGCTAAGGAAAATGATGTGAAGTTTAACACTGAAAAATATGTAGTGCTCCATGCTGGGAAAAATAATCCGGGATATACTTATATCCTGAATCAAACTATTTTAAAATCAGTAACCTGTGTTAAAGATAATTGGCAATTACTCTATTTCCTCCAATAGTCAATGTAGGAAAATTGCTAAAACAGTACAGTCCTTTTTAACTAGGATAAGATGTACATTTGTTAGTTAAATAGAACAACTTATTTTACCCTGATGTAAAACCTACGTTCGACCTATTCTGGACTATGGCTCTCAATCTTGCACACCTTATTTAAAAAAGAACATTAAGATTCTGGAAGGGGTCCAGTAAAATGTAACTAGATATGTCCCTTGACTAAAAACACGGGATTATCACACAAGATTAAAAGACTGTATTACACTCATTAGAGGTATGAAGGCAGAGGGGAGACTTGTTGTTGTTACAGTATATAGGCTATCCCATAGTGATTTTGGCTTTAAAGAATTTAATTTGCGATACAGCAATACAAGAAATAATCTATGGTCACACAATAAAAAAAAATTGCAGTCAAACATGCAGAAACAGTAAAGAGGGATCATTATTTTACAATTAGAGCACCTCTCTTATTGAATAAACTGCCCCAGATAGTGATTGATTCCCTTAAAAGCTATCTTGACAGAACATATTATAACACTCACAATTTGGTATAATTATCCCACATATGTGGGAGACATACAATATGGGCCTATTGGCTCCCGTATGTCTTTGAAATCCTAGTAATCCATGTTGCTCTCATCAGCGTCCCTTCTGTCCCAGTTTGAAAGCATCAGGTTCAACACTGCTCCATTCCTAGTGAGCTAACTGACTAGCTATCGGAGAAAGGCCCCTTGCAGAGAGCAAACAATGGCCCCCCTGTTCCTTGCTGAAGCTGCATCTGAAAGGCTCCAATTCACAACTGGCAGACTGAGGTCACCAACTAGCAGCACTTCCATTTATTTACTACTCTGATGCTATCTTCCCCAAGTGCCCTATCTAACTAGAACACTGGTTGGATACATGTCAGCTGGATTCTAATGCAAAGAAGTGCAAGGATTTGCACATGGGAGCCAGAAACTGCATGTTCTGCTAAGGCTGGGGGAGTACAGTTATCCAACACATAGGATGAGAAGGATCTAGGGGTGGTAATCTCAAGTCAAATGAACCACTCAGGACAGCGCAGGAAGGCAGCAGCTAAGGCCAACAGGATGCTGGGGTATATTGCCGGGGGCATCACCTCACAGAGTAAGGAGGTCATCCTGCCACTGTACAGTTCACTGGTCAGACCAAACCTATAGCACTGCATGCAGTTCTGGTAGCCCTACTTAAAGAAAGATATCAGGTTACTGGAGGGGATCCAGCACAGAGCCACTAGCACGATCACAGGAATGGAGGACAAACCCTATGAGGACAGAATGAATGAGTTCAACCTGTACTCCCTGGAGGAGAGGAGGGATAGAGGGGATATGATCAAAACTTTCAATTATATGAGGGGCATAAACAAGGTTAGTGCAAGGGTTTTTTTTAGATTAAATGGAGGGGGAAACACTAGAGGCACAATCTGAAATTGGAGGGGAGACAGTTCAAGAGGGAAATGAGAAGACACTGCTTCATGGAAAGGATGGTGGATGGGTGGAAATCAATCCCAGAGGAGGTGGTAACGCTAAATTCAGTGGTCAGTTTTAAGAATGGGTGGAACAAGATCAAGTGAGATCAAGGGAAAGGTCACTACTGGACAGAAGGGGTGGGCAGCTGCAGAGTAACACACTGCTAGCTGCACAATCAAGCAGGCTCAATAGACCTTGAGGCCTGTATCTGCTGGCATTTTTTGTATGTTCGTGTCTTCATGTGAGTCTTAAATAAGACATCTGCATGAGCCACAAATCCAATGGGTTTCATGTGATAAGGGTGAGTACTTTATCTCATCAACCAAAAAGACTGACACAAAAAACATTCGACCTCAGTAGGGTGACCAACATTACAGTGACCATTGCAAATGGCGATGATTGCCTACTCCGTTACCAAAAACAGCCAAAGTAAGTATTTTTATGTGGGGGATATGGCTCCGCACTCCCCTTTGTGAGGGCAAGCCCCCCCCATGCCCCCCAGACTAAATATAATCAACTCCATGAGGGGCATGGACTTAGGAGAAAAGTACAAAAAAAGAAAAAAAAACTATTTTCCTCCAAGCACCAGACCCAAACCCAGGTCTGCTGGCTTCAGGGAAAATGGCTCACACTATTACAGTAAATGGCCAGCTCAGCAGAGCTTGGCCAAACAACCTCTTATATCCTGCTATAGTGAGTGTAGCTTCCTGCTACACTCACTCTATAGGATATAGCAATCTCTTTCAGCACTCACTGTAACTATGAGCGGTATTACTGAGTCACTCATATTGAGCCACTCAATAATAATTGCTCATATCACTGAACACCGTCCAATGGCAGGAAAGACTATGTTTATTTGTGCAGAAACTTGTGTTTCTCAGCTAGATTGTTTTACCCAGAAAACTTAGGGAGAGTTTTGACCAACTTTCATCTCCATGTCATGGAATCAAAACTGCAAAATCACCTTCTGCATAACTGAGTGCCTAGAGTATAGGAAATGAAAGAGGAAAAGTCTTAGGTGGCATGGGTGATCTCTGGAACTGATATTCAAAGGTGACTCTTACCATCAAGTAAACAGTGGCAGTATATAAAACAGTGCAAAGATGTTAGGGTACCTCATTTTTATAAACAGCATGTCCTGTGTGGTGTCCACTGCCTGTATGAATATGGGACTGTGTCAGCACCACATACAGCACATATACACAGCAGTTGCACAGCCTCTAGCTGGTAAGTGACGTCCAGAAGGAAATGGAGATAGTGTATCCAAAGCACCTTCACTCCTTTGAGCCATATTTAGTCTTCAAAATGCCAATGAACACCTACCCCAAGCAAGGCAAAAAGGGACCATGTGCATGCCATTATGTAATCATTATGAACGCTGTATGATGCATCCATGCACAAATGTGCACAAACTTTGTGCAGAGCCATAGCCCTTGCCCTCACCCTCACACAATCCCTAACTAAGCTGTCCATGGTACATTGTTCCCTGATCCCAGAGGTAATGTCATAGTTATCCCCAGTAATCAAATAATCAAATAATATCTTCCAAATCCCAGTGATAAAGTCATATTCATTCCTGTAGTCTAGCCATCCCCCAATCAATAAAATAATGTCATATGGATTTCTGGTAGTCTACTGCCTCCCCATCCTTGAGATAATATAAATATCCCTTGTACTCTAGCATTCCCCTAGTCCATGAGATGATGTTGTATCCTTGGTTGTCTAGAAGTGCCCTTAACTCTGAAATAATATCATAAGTATCACTGGTGTTCTAATGCCTCCACCTGATCCTCCATTGAATAGAAAACATCCATGATAGTCCAGTGGTACCCCTATCCAGCTACAAACTTGTTATAATAATAATAATAATAATAATACCCCCATCCCTCTCCCTGGCCAATGCACTCAGCATGCATTACTCCCTACTCCTTTCTTCCCCTATCTTACTCAACAAGATCCCCTGCTGGTCTGCCAGCTGAACAGCAGACAATAACTGGCACAGACCCTCCACTCACCACCATGGCTTGCAGCCATCTAAATGACAGGGAGCTAGCATGTGCATACCATAGCAATAGCTGTACATGCACACTCACTCCTTGCCAGTCAGGCAGTGGCCAGCTGAGGTGGTGAGCAGAGGGTCTGTGCTGGTCAGCATCTGTTGTTCTAGCAGTGGACCAGAAAGGAATCTTGAGGGGTAATTTGGGGGATGTGCTGAGTGGGTGGGGATTGTGGGGTGGAGGTACAATTATTATAACTGGAATCTTGCTATGGGGGCTGCCACTGGACTACTAGGATTGGTTTCTTTTCCATCAAGAAACAAGAAGGGGGGATCCTAGACTATCAGGATTAATTATGACATCTAAAGGATCAGGCAACCAGTAGAGAATCTGGAATATTTGTGACATTATCTCAGGGATGGGGGGGGGGCAACAGACTACTAAGTATACTTATGGTAATATCTTGGGGATCAGGAGGAATGTTAGACTATTTGTGATAATTCTGATGTTATCTCAGTGATCAGGTGAGAGGGATGAGTTATGTCAGTGTTAAGTACCAGTGCTGTAAGGGGATTGCAAGCCACTGTATGCACTGGTAAAAGCAAGGGTTTGGAATCAATAAATAGCATCACCATGGCAGCCTTTTACCTGTTACATGATCTGCTGGCAGCAGCACTGCACCTTTTATGCAAGAGGGTTCCCTTCTTTGCCTGAAGGCTGTGCTATATTCAGTGCAATTGCATTATTTCTTGAGAATCATGCACTGGAACCTTTGAAACTGGTCTATTCCTGTTCCTGATGTGCTACACCTGGTTAGTATGGTAGTATTCATGTCAATGCTACACTAATCTTCTAAATATTGAAGGAAGATCTGGGCAAAGTAGTGAAGGCAGAAGAATATGTAGTCATTGAATTACGTATTTAGTTGAAATTTGCATGCGCCCACAAGATAAATCTTAGTTTTATAGATACCTGTGACATATTGTATCAGAGAATAAACCTGCAAGGTATAATATACAGTATCATTAATTATGAAGGCACGAAAACAAAAAACATCTACAAATGCAGCATTACAATACAATACAGGTCATGGTAACAATAATCTGATGCTTATAAACAGTATAGTACCACTGCTAAAAAGAGTTGCCTTAATATAAAAACAGAAACCAAAGAAAGCGGATGAGACCGCATGTGAAAGCAGAATATACAAATCAGAAATTATGTATTTTGTAGGTAGTAACTGTTGCACAAGTGGATTCAGGTTGAAATAAAAGTTTTTCCATAGTGATAATGAGAAAGGAAAGAAAAGTCCCTAATGGAAAAAACAAACAGAAATGCAGTGAAATCTCAAACAAGACAGGTAGCAGTGGCCAGACTTAGAAAAGTATCAGTTTTAGTACAATAACAAAATCTTTCCACTCTTTTGTAGCATCTGCCACAATGGTCAAGTCCAGTGTATATCGGCAACACGAGATATAAAAAGTAAGTTTTGAATGTATACATATTAATTTCATAAAGCTTTCTTCTGAAGCTTTTTTTGTCATAAAACACTTAAATATCTGTGTATCTGTGTGAATACAGCAGGTGAGAGAGGTTGATAGTCAAAAGAATCTGCCCAAACTGCATTCACATCTATTTCTGAACTGCAACTGTGTCCAAACTATTATACAATCAATTACATGGTGTAACAGTTTTTGAATTTGGGGTATGAGAAAAGATGTTATAGAGGCAAAAAAAATGACGCCATTTGAATTTGTGTGAAATTTTACCACAAACCATGACTTTTTGTCACAATTAGCTTCATCTTTTGAAAACAGCAATAGGGCTGCTTTGATTCAATTAGGCTCCACTGACACAGGTGCTGCTTGCATTTTTGTCTGTGCCTAGACTTCTTAAAAATCCTCCCAACTAAGTCTGAGTTTTTGAAAATTGAACTTAACAATGTCCTAGCTTTGAGCATTGGACATACCATAGGGGCAATGTGCTTTTATATCCAGGTGTGTGCACATTATCAAACTGCATCAAGATATTTGGCTGGATTCCCAGGCATGTGTTAGAGACATGCAGCATGACACTGCCACATCCCCAACACTTGCATCAGTACCTTGGACCATGTAAAAGGTGATCTAAGTACTGTTTGCATCTGCCAAGACTTGCATCATCACAATGCTCTACAATGACATGGCATTAATCATTGGTGAAAGCATCATTATTTTGCTATAAAGCAGTGGGATCTGCCATAAATGCAACATAAAACTGGCATTTAAATGTTGTGCCACACGTACCCTGCTACTAGCAAACACCCAAAGCATGCTTGTGCTTGCTGCATAGTCTCTGTAAATCCAGCACTCAGGCTTTGAAAATATTTCCACACCACTATGCCTGTTTTCATTTATTAATTGACTGTCTGGCTCACAAAAAAATCAAAATAAATAAAAAGATGGAATTTGGTGTCCTGCAGAGGGAACCGTCTATAAAATAAAAATTATTTGTCAAGTAAAATGTTCACAAATCCTACTCCCCCTTTTTCTGTTTGTTGAATTCTGCCCTGTTGTAGGGATATAGCTGCAGCAAGAACATGTTGCATTTTCCTCTCCTTTGCGTTGGTACAAGCTTTTACTGTCCTTCTTTACTCCTGAGACTATATTTAACTGCTAATAACCTAACTAGAATGATAATGCATGCTTTTCTGAGTATATTTTTTTAATTTCTATTTTTTGTAGTTTTTTTCCCCATTTTTTGGTCCCATCCCTGTGCCTCAGCTGCCCACCCACCTGCACTGCACTCGGACCTCCACCCAGGAGCAGTGGAACTATAGTAGGCAACAGGTGTCCTCCCCAGGAAAGGAGAACTGCCATTTGGCTGCTTTATCTTGTTCCATCGTTCCTTCCCCCTGCCTGGCCCCCAATGACCCTGGCTCTTTGCCAAACCCAGGCCACGAGTGTGACATGAAGTAAGGCGTCCAATGCCTCAACCCTCAGTGCCAGCAGATTCGCCTTTTCTAGCTATTTATAATATTTTATGATCAAAAATAGCTTTTTTGGTGAAAAAAAAAATCAAACCATTTCAGTAACTACTTCTTTCTTCATAAAGAGAGAGTTGAACCTAGCACTGAAGCATGTACACAACATGGAGTTTTAATCTCCAGCATCACTGATTGGTTGCTGCAGGTCATGTGACTTGCATATGATCAGTGAGTGCTACATTATGATGCCGAAGTGCTGAAATGCCAAAGTGAAGTCAAGAATCTTCAGACCCATTTTGCTGGCATCAAGAGTGTCAGTTTTTCATTCATCAACAAAACTTCCATTCTACATTAGCTCACACTTAGTGCACATGCATATTTAAGATGATAATCTTGTTAATACTTGAACTTTTAAAGCAATGGTTAGAATCTAGTTAACATATAAAGACCAGTAAATACTACTACAAAGACTTTGATAATTAATAAAGGGACCATAACACAATTAAGAACTGAGGAAAATGTCTGAGAGGGTGTAATAGTATAACACATGTCCAGTACATGTAATTGCCTAAGGTAGTTCTAAAGTGGCACACTCCCTAGAGCGGTGGAGAGACACAAAAAACAAAGTGACTGCTTAATCATGAAATGTTGTTTCCATTATCTAAACAACAACAAAAAAAAAGATTAATACTAGAGGTGTGCAAGACACGAGCATTATTTTCCAAATGCCTCAAACAATAGGGTATTTAATACCCTCTACAGAGTGATTTCTCTTTTCAGGAGTACAGTATTCAGGAAAATAATGGACAATTAAAAAAAAAAGTATAATCCATCTCAGGTGACAAGGATTAGCCTGTTACCCAAACCTACAATATCCTACCCACTCCATGCACTCAGAGACATTCATTTTTAAAATGTACATAACTGTATGCTGGCATGTGGCACTGTGACAGGTGTCAACACTGTCTTTATCTTTAACCACCAGCCAACCTCCTCATGTCCCCCAAAATATCATATTTATTGAATTGTAGTCCCCAACCCTATTCCAGATTTGGTAGTAATCATATTCATTCCAGACTTGTTCAATCATCATTCACCCTCCATAGCCTACAACATGCCTTTACCCATAACGTATGGTATACTCACATCTGACTGAATAAGTACAACGTATGCATAGCCAGAAAGGAGGGGGAATAGTGCTCTGTATCAGAGATGATGCTAGTCAGATTGATTTGTCTAGCATTATCAGTGATGTAGACTATGCTACTCCACCTCCCTTCTGGTCACACATATCACATGCCAAATACAGTTGGATGACTGTATTAGCTAGTGTAGGAAGCATACTAAAAGAAGCTGACTGACTAGGCCAGCTTGGATTTAGTAGAATTGCACCCTCCCCCAAACGTCAGATCAGTGACCATGATGTGGGGCCACATTAAAAATATAATACTTTCCAGACTTCAGGGGACCCAGATAGAGAAAAGGGGTGATGTTACTTATGTGGTAGCTCCTGGCATAGAGGCAATAATTAACATACAGTGTGTACACGGTTTTAACAAATAAGTGTTTGTGCTTATGACAGAGGGTGTGGAGACTGGGAGATTACTGGAGTGTGTGGCCCTGGACATCTGCATAAGAAATATATATATATATTTAAATATACATCCATACACATATATATATATATATATATATATATATATATATATATATATAAAATGGGTAGGGAAAATGTGGATATTCTATTGGAGGAAAAGCATCACATAACTGTGTGTATATCAGAGCGTGACCACACACCTGCACTTTAACCCCTCTCCAAAACAATTTTGACATTTTATAAGATAGATAATCCACTCTGAGGTGTGCGGTTGCTCTCTGATGTATGCACACCTTGGGTGGTTGATGCACTCGGCCTGCGGCCTTGTGCATAACAATGCACACCAAGGCGTGCTTATATCAGAGCATGACCACACACCTCAGAGTCGTTTATCTATTACATGTATACATTTATACATATATATATGTGTATATACAGTATATGTATGTGTGTGTGTGTGTGTGTGTGTGTGTATATATATATATATATATATATATATATATATATATATATATATGGGAGATACATGATGGGCGACTGTGGACTATGGAAAATATTATCATGAGTGCACAGTGAACTGTGATAATATCACAAGTGGAGAAGCCACGAGTGATATTATTGCAGTTCACTCTGTACGGGTGCTAATATTTTCTATATTCCTCAAGTCACACATCATGTGTGCAATTTATACAATAGGGTTCTGTTTGTTTGTTGAAATTAAGTATTTTCTTTTTTATGTGGCGTTGTGGTGTTATTTTTTGTTGTGGTGTTCTTACTCAGTTGTGTGGTCTTTTTGTGAATGAAGCCGGTGGTGCTCTGTTATAAATGGGAAGTTTGTAGGTTTTGATTGGTTGCTGTGGTTGATTGAATGTGTGTTTGTAGCTTTTGGTTGGTTGGTATGGTGAATGGATGTGTGTGCGAGTATCTGTTTCATTGTTTGTGTTTCTCTGCATCATGCCTCGCGAGCCATTGGTGTCTCCATGGCTGGGGGATGGAGTTATTGCTGGAGCAGAGAGTCCACGTTTTACAAAGTTTTCTTTACAGTTAATGCTGTTTGGAGTTGTTTTGAGGATGTTTTTTACTTTACTGATCAGTTCTGTCTTATTTTGTTCATGTTCTGTGTCATATCGGGCTTCAGTGTTCACCACAGTAGTCCATTGTCAGGGAGATTGTGTGGTATATAGTTTCACATTTGGCTTTTTGGTGACTTTTGTTGCATATGTTTCAATTTATAAATACATTTTATTTTCAAGATTGGAGCAAGAACGTATGCGGAGGTCATGCAGCTAGCAGCATTTGAGGATCAAGAAGTCGCACAAGCCTCTCAGGATTGTTAGTGTTGTTTTTAGGTCCACTGAATTAGTTTGCTTTTTAAATTGTTGTAAGAAGTTCTGAGAGGCTCTTTGGTGTCTGTGGTGCATGGGTGACATAACCAGTGTGAGATTATCAGCTACTGAAGTAGACAGTGTTGAATATCAGTAGCTGACATAGACACTGTGGAAGATCTGTTAAGATCTTCCACAGTGTCTACATGAGCTCCTTGATATTCTATAGTGGTAACAATAATGACATTTATTCAGAGTGTTATTCCTTCACCCTATTGTATAAATATTTACATATATATATATATATATATATATATATATATATATATTCTATATATAAACACCTTCGTTAATGCATCATTTAGGGTTAAAACACAAAAAGTAAGGAAATTAAACTTTATGGGTTGACCCCTCCCCCTTGGACCTGCCCATCATCCCAAGATTGACACCTGACAGGGTGTGTCCTTGGGGTTGTGAGGCCTAAATACCATTCCATGTGTAATCATATTCACAAGCCACAGAAAAGAAGAACGGGGTGAGATTTAGGCCTCACAACCCGAAGGACACACCCCACCAGCTGTCAATCTTGGGATGATGGGCAGGTCCAAGGGGGGAGGGGTCTACCCTAAAAGTTTAGTTTCCTTATTTTTTGTGTTTTAACCCTAAATGATGCATTAATAAAGTTTTTTGCATAGAATTTCCTTACTTTTTGAGAAAGAAGCTAAAAGTAAAAAGTCATGGAAGTTGGTGGGGCCGTGGGCCCATCGAGCACTGCGCTTCCACCAAATTTCAAATTCATTAAAAGTGAAAAGTCACACAAGTTAGTGGGAGCATGGGCCCTTTGGGCTCCACGCTCCCACCAACTTATAAATTTCTGCGTAAGATAAGACTACAAGTACTGAGTATCATATGTATTGCTGGAAGTGCATATGGGTGGGAACTTGGGGCCTGAAAGCTCACACCACATTGAAAGTAAGCAAAGTGTCAGTCATCAGAGTGGCATAATTCAACATCTGTTTAAATGTCAGACATGTAACCACTGGAAATTACCTCCATGGCAGTAACGCTAGGCACCCTATAAATGTGAACCCAGTACCACAATGCAAAAATGTCATATCCAAAACATACAGTGTGTCACACAATATGACCACAGCAAATAAATTTTCCAACACCTAAACACTATAATTCACATGAACAAGACATCTCCAGAAGACCCTCCAAATTTCAATATAAAAGACAAAACCATTTCCGATAAACAATGTGAAAGTTTGAGATTTTCATTCATTGGAGTGGCAGAGTTCCACACCTGTTAAGATTTTAGACACCTAACAACTGAAAAGTAGATCCATGGCAGTAAGGCTAGCTACCATATAAATTTCAAGACAGTACAAGAATGGAAAATGCTGTCCACCAAATGTAAACTGCACCATGCAATATCTTCACAGAAAATGTGTTGTCTTACACATAAATACCGTCATTCACATCTGCAGAACATGCCATCAACACTCTCCAACTTTCAAGTAAAAAGACCAAACCATTTCTGAGATATTTAAAGTAAAAAATTGTTAAAACTGGCCTGTCTGTTGCATTAAAATCTGGCCATCTGGTCCCTCCCTCATGAGCAAAAATCACAATCAAAGAATCTCACGACTAAAGAATTTTGCAGGCTTGCGATCAAAGAATTTGCAGGCTCATGATCAAAAAATAAAAAAGGGTGAAATTAAAATTTTAGACATAAATGCATTAAACCACTGGCATGGTTGGATAAAACTAAGCCCCCCTGAGCAAAACCCACCCTCATTTGTGTTAATAACCCACCCCTGAGCTGAGAAATTTGCTTTTTTTAACTGGCCATCTTGTCCTTCACTCGCAATCAAAGATCGCGGTAAAAGAATCTCGTGATCAAAGAATTTGTAGGCTCACGATCAAAGAATAAAAACATGGTAACATTCAAATTTTAGACATAAATACATGAAAGAATTTGCAGGCTCTCAATCAAAGATCGTTAACGAGTTGCGATCAAATAATAAAAATGTGTGAAACTCTATTTTTTGACCATTTTGAACAAAACCAAAGGCATGGATCGATAGAGCGAAACCCCTTGAGCAAAACCCATCCAAGTTTTACTTCAGGAGTCACTTCTGAGCCAAGATATTTGAATGTTTCCAACCATAACCTTAAAACAAAATGGTGGCCATCGTGATCAAATAATTCTCTGGGTCAAAGATTCTTTGACTGTGAGCCTGCAAATTCTTTGATCTTGAGGAGGGACCAGATGTCCAAAACCCCATTCTTTGTTCACAAAATAACCATATAAATTTTCCCATTGACTTATAATGAGAACTTAAAACTGCAATAACTTTGAATGAATTAATATTTTCTCATGAAATGAAAAGGGGCATGTTCGTTGACTGAATCACTTTCAGATGAGCCAACTCGCAGAGAAGCACACCACACAACAGCCGCGCAGCGCCATGGACAAAATCCCCAAAAATGCCCACATAACTGGCGAAAAGTGCATTTTTCAGCATTTTGGTGTGCACAGACCATAAGCTCGACTGAAATGAAGTTTGGCAGATCAAGAGATCTACCATACACCACCGCGCTTACCAAATTTCATGCAAGTCCATTGAACGGGTCCAAAGTTATTAACGTGCAAAATTTTGAGTTTAACATAGTCCTAAATATAGGGGTGCGACCATGCCCCATATATAAATATATATATATATATATATATATATATATATATAATGGGTAAAAGTAAAAGCTCCAAATCCAATGTTCTGATTGTATAAAACACATCACATGACCCTGTGTATATCAGAGCGCAACCGCACACTTGCACTTTTACCCCCCTCCAAAACAATTTTGACATTTTATAAGATAGATAAACCACTCTGAGGTGTGCGGTCGCACTCTGATATACGCATGCCTTGGGTGGTTGATGTACTCGGCCTGTGGCCTTGTACGTAAAAATGCACATTAAGACGTGTGTAAATCAGGCGTGACTGCACACCTCAGAGTGGGTTATCTATTACATATATATATATATATATATATATATATATTTTTTTTTTCATTAAACAAGCCTTCGTTAATGCATCAGTTAGGGCTGAAGTGACAAAAGTAGGGCAATGAGGCATTAAGGTTGACAGCGTAACACCCCCCACCCTACCACCCCATGCACACCCTCCAGTGATCAACAGGTGATGGACTTTGCCTTGTGGTCATCAGGCCTAACTCTCACCCCATTCTCTTATACTGTACCATGTTAACTTTTGTATACATGGAATGGGGTGAGAGTTAGGGGTGACATACATATATATATATTCATTGCAAAAAAAACTTCATTAATGCATTAGTTAGGGTTGAAACAACAAAAATAGGGAAATGAGATGTCAGTGTTGAGCCTCTACTGCCCCACTCTACCACCCAACCCCACCCCTCCTCCCCACACCAACAGGGATTGGGGTGTGCCATGGGGTCTTTAGGCCCAGTTCTCACCTCATTCGATGTATAAACAGGATGACATGGTTCAGCATGGGAGAAGGGGGTAAGAGTTAAGACGAATGACTCCATGCCACACCCCAATACCTGTTGGTGTGTGGAGGATGGGGTGGGATGGTAGGGTATAGGGGTTAAGGGCTCAACCCTAACATCTCATTTCCTTACTTTTTTCACTTCAACCTAACTGATCTATTAATGAAGTTTTTTTTTTGCAATGAATATATATATATATATATATATATACATACACACACACACACATATATAAATTTCCTTACTTTTTGAGAAAGTGTAATGTAATTGGTAACTGGTATGTCTTGGTGGGAGCACGGGCCCTCTGGGCCCTGCGCTCCCTTCAAGCTGACAATTTTTGCATAACGATATGCATCTGTGGGAGCACAGACCCTCTTGGCCCTGCACTCCCACTTACACTTAACAGTGAAGACATACAGTAGCCCTATAGGGCTGAAAAGGAACCCTTGTATCACTAATTTGCCAATATCTTAGTAACCGTGGCAGCTATAAAAAAACTCCACTGCAGTTGTAATCATGTCTTCAAAACCCAGAGCAAAAAATCTGTATCTCACATCAATTCTGAGATACAGGCACTGAAAAGCACTGTGGGTACCACAATATTATCCTATGGGAAAAGTATTAACTTTGTTATGGCATATCTATGAAACTGATTAAAGTTTCTGCACCTAAACCACATAATTCACATCTCTGGGACACCCCTTTAATACCCTGTAAATTTCAAGCCAAAAGACCAAGCTGTTTATTTACAGTACACTGGGAAAGTTTAAAAATTCCTAGGTCATGAGGTGGTAAAATCACCATTCGTGAAGACAATCCCAATTTGCGAGCAGTCAGAATTGCTGTTCACAAGAAATTCTTCTTCATCAGATTTGGGCCATCTGGTCTGGAAGTCATGGTCAAGGATTTTGTCCACTTGCAAAAGGGGATTGGCTCATGAAAGGGGATTGTGGCAGCTTGCGAATGGGAATTATGGCACGTCATGAATGAGGATTTAAAAAAACAATCCCCTTTCATGAGCTGTCAAAAGCCCTTTTGTGAGACAATCCCCTTTCGTGAGGTGTTAAAGTCCCCATATGCAAGCCAATCTTTGTTCTCAAAAATGCCCATCCAGTCTGGAAATCATGATCAATGATTTTGTCAGCTCTCAAAAAGAGGATTAGCTCGCAAAAGGGGATTTTGACAGCTCATGAAAGGGGACTGAAAAAACCAATCCCTTTTCGCGAGCTGTCAAAATACCCTTTCACGAGCTGATCCCCTTTCGCCAGCTAACAAAATCCCTGTTCATGATCGCAGTCGATCCTTGTTCACGAGATAGGGCCATCTGTTCCCTATGTTGCAATCAATGATTTTGTTACCTCACAAAAGGGGATTGGCTCACAAAAGGGGATTTGGTCACCCATGAACTAGGATTGAAAGCGCGTCACAAATGGAGACTTAAAATCTAAAATGACCATTTTTTGACCAAAATGAAGGAAACTAAATGCTTGGGTTTCTAGAGGGCATCACCCTGAATAAAACCCATGCTTAATTCACAAAAGAAGACATCTGTGGGGCAAACTAGAAGGATGTAGGCTGTTGGTTAACTAGGATCTGCAGCTTATCCGTTAGGTAGGGAATTGGTCAGACTAGGTGGGCCAAGCGGTCCTTATCTGCCATCAAATTCTATGTTTCTATGTTAAGCTACAACATTTTGTTTGGGGAGAAAAATGAAAACCAGATGGAACTTCACAAAAGGGGAATTTTTTCTCATGAACGTGGATTTTATAAATCCCCATTCATGAGGAAACTAAATCCTTGTTTGTGAGCCCCTTTCTCAAATCATACATATAAATCTCAGACTGAACTGAGTATGCTCAGAACCCCAAAATTCTAAATTAAATAACTTTTGAATGGATTATTATTTGTTCACCACACCAACACTGGATTGTTCTTTGGGCAAATCTCTTTCTACCCTGAAAATGTCAGACCAAAATTCCAAATGGTGAGATTGCATCAGGGTTGTCAAATATCAGGGAAAATGGGGAAAAAAGGGCAAACAAATGCCTTCTTTGGCATTGTGCTGCTCAAAAACCACAGGTCTGATGAAATTGCAACTTGGCAAATCAAGAGAGCTACCATATGAGACTGTGCATTCTAAAATTCGTGCAAATCCGTTGAACGGTTGCAAACTTATTAATGTGCAAAATTTGGGGTTTAACTTTAAACTGCCGATTCAACCCTTACTATAGGGGCATGACTGTGCCTATATAATATATATATATTTACTGCAAAAGAAACAACCTATGCTAATGCAGACATTAGGGTGAAAAATGCAAACCAAGCAAAGTACAAAAATGAAAATAATATGGGTTGATGTTACACTGCTTTAGGTGATGAAACTGTGTGATGTTTGTTGCAGCTATCAACCCTAACGCTTCTTCCTTCCCCCCAATGCTTACTTACCTAGTTTCTTGACCCAACCCAAACACAATGTACATTTCCAGGGTATACCACACAGACTGCTGCCTTTCTGTATGACCTATTTTGCTATCTATGTCTTGTAATGAGTGTCTTCTGTTTATGAAATACTACTTATACCATTACATAAATCCTGATACTTGAGCAACAGAGTAAATACATTTAAATTTATGGGCACTGTACACATATCATCAGAATGTATGTGCATAGTAGACATGTCACCATGACATGTATTCCCCCACCCACATGCCTGTGCTACTTTTGATGAAAATTGTTTTCATGTTACAAAATCACATTTTCCTCCACTACCTCTACCCATAGACCTAGAGTTCTCTGCCACTATGACATTGGTCCCTTACTGACACTACCGTCTACACAAGCAGGTGATGTAGTGTAGACAGTTTTCTTAAAAAAAAATACACATATTCACTTGCTTCACACTGTTTCAAAAGATGAACCTCACTCCTTTCTGTTCCTTTCGACTCCGCTCGTTCATGCTTCTCCCTCTTACTTTACCCATGATTTTTTCACAACTAGCAGCTGAGATGAATAGAAGTATTTATTTATTTTAACTAACCCAAACTACTCTCTGTCTAGCACTCTTCCGGTTACCCCCCAACAGCGACATTTCACCAGCGAGGTCCCCCACAGTGACTACAGCACCATGCCGCTGTGGGAAACCTGCTGGGACCCAATGCTGTCTGTCAGGGGTCCTGCATCTCCCCAATCAGCCCCAACTGGGGGTTGATAATCTATAAGTGGGGTAGTGCAGGGGTGCAGACCCCCACATGGGGGGTTCAATGGGCGAGGTCCCCCGAAGAAAACAGGGACAGACAGTGCAAACCAGCAGCTGACTGCAGAATGCGGTTGACCTTCTGGTGTCTCTGATGGGGCGTTCGACAAAAATTTTGTTGAGCGCCTGTCGTGGATCCCACTCTTCCATCATCGTTCCCACTTCTGCTTACTTCAGTCGCTCACTCTGCCTTTCCATAAAATGATAGTCCATGATGTACTGTCACACTCTTTTTCATTTTTTTAATTAAAAAAAAACACAAAAACAGATCAGGCTCACAATGTCTGTGGCTCAGTGAACCACTGCAAGAGCCAGTAGGAAAACTGCCTCCAACTACCGCTTGCTAAAAGATGGCACCATTGAGCTTTTTTCATTTTTATGGCTGGGTGGGTGGAGCACTGGAGATGTTTTGACATCACTGTAGTAGAACAAGGGGTAGCATTCAGAACATGACCCTATGTTCTCTTACAGTGATGTGGCAACATGTGGACTGCACTGATTTGATTGGTGCTGTCATCTGCAATGGAGCTCTCCTCCACAGCATGGTCACCCCACTCCCCACGGGTGCACTATTCAAGAATGAACTTCTGGGAAAGCTGCACACGTGCGACTATCGTGCATGCACAGTTTTGTCGATGCCACCATCTAACAAATGGTACACTGTCACAACTCTGACAGCTGTGCCATCAGCTATGAAAATGCCACTCCCACCACTCCAGTATCAGCGCTGCTGATCCAGGAGCCATGCTGCCACTGTACAGCTAAGATCTCTGTGCCCACCATATCAGCTCTGACCAGAGTTTGTTGAGCAAGCTGCTTCTTCAGTTAATCAACAGCTATATTCTGATCAAGATACATCAGTGTCCCTAATGACTCTACAGAAATCAAGCTGAAAACATGTACTGATATGACAGAACACAAACAACTCCCCAAAAATAAATATATATATATATTTAAAACAACAGTTCAACAGAATTAAAAAGACACACACAAAAGGTTCCACCTATTGCATAAATGAGGCATCTGATGGACACCATGTGGGATAACTGACATTTGCACTCTAGCCATTTGAACTTGGGCA
Organism: Neoceratodus forsteri; assembly: GCA_016271365.2. Lineage (NCBI taxonomy): Eukaryota > Metazoa > Chordata > Ceratodontiformes > Ceratodontidae > Neoceratodus > Neoceratodus forsteri. Next base: position 739,393,801 of record CM028133.1, on the reverse strand, counting down.
CATCATGTGTGGCTAATGCCACTCTCAAGGTTACCCAAGGTCAAACAGTTCTAGTGCAAATAAATCAGTAATCCCACAGGTCCCCATTGTCGGTGTGTGTGTGTTCCTTCCTTCCTTTCTTTGTTTCTTTCTTTGTTTCTTTCTATCTATCTATCTATCTATCTATCTATCTATCTATCTATCTATCTATCTATCTATCTGTCTATCTATCTATCTATCGATCTATGTATCTATCAAATAACACCTTACATATGCTATGCTTGCCTCAAGCCTAACAACACACCAGAAAGGTTTGTATATCAGAGCATGCCTGGACACCTCAAAGGGTTGTCATTCTACTTATAATGCAGGTCCTAAATTGATTTGTGAAGTGTCAACAATCATTTACTTATGCCACTCACGAGGTTACCCTAGCAGATAAAGCATGTATCACACAGCTCCTACTGCATATCCTTTCTTTCTGTCAGTCTATCTATCTATCTATCTATCTATCTGTATAATTTTAATTTTATTTACTTAAATTTGACTGAATCTTAGTACCATGTAACCAGTAGTTGATTAACTGGGATGCTGAGTTTAGCTACTGATCAAGTATTAATAAAAAGACACTTGCTTACCCTTGTTTTCACAGTCATAAACAAGTAAACATGGCTTGGAATGGAAAGACTTAAGACATAATCCAAGAGTGAAGTCTCCAAGTAAGAGGCTATGGAGAGAGCTGCTGCAGGACCAAACTAACACTAGGACAGTGGAAGACATATTGGATTCACATAATGACTGACACTGAATTAACTTTGACTTTGTAATGAAACATTGGCGTTTAGGGCATTTTATTTCTGAGCAGGCTATCCCAACTCCATTGATGTCACTGTTTTCTCCACACTTTCTTTTAATGTTGTTCACATCTTATCCAATGTCTCTGTTTTGCAGAGTGTTCTGGTGGAAAGATTTACTTCAGCTGTAGTGGTGCAATACCAGGGACAACAGGGACTGAGTGCGAACGGACATGCCAAAATCCCAACAGAGAATGTGTATGTAGCCATCAGTTTATTCATAATGTGTATTTAACCACCAGTTAATTCATATGAGAAACAAAGAGTTATATGTCAGGTTCATATCAGCCATTAAATAACTTGAATACCAGGTTATATGATGAATGACCGAATATCCACATACAAAAGTACTGCATGTTCTAGGTATTTGATGGATAGTGTTTTTGGAGACATTTCCGTTCTCAAGTGATATCTCAAGCCAAACACCACTGTTAAAAGACCTCTTCAGATCTTAACCAGGTGTCCTGCCTGTACTGAGTACCAGAAATACACTCTGGCTATGAGGTTGTGCTTTGTTGCTGCTCTCAGGCATGTGCATTTCCTTTTAAAGACTTTATTTTGGAAGTAAAATAACTATGTCAGGTACTACTATTGACTGTCACATGGCTGAGTATTGTTTTACAAGTCAACTGTGTTGAAAGGTTTTGCTGAACCCTGCTGCTTCAGCATAAAAAAAAACTGTACTACTGGTTTCTTGTTTATTTGTCCTTAGATTTAGTAGACTATCTGTGTAGGGCAATAGTTAGTTATGTGTATCATCTGCAGCTGCAGCAGCTTTAATGTACTAGTAATACTCATCCTGTAGCTGTTGATTACCTGCAGAAAAAGGTAAAATAAAATGATATATATATATACATATCTAGAGAGAGAGAGAGAGAGAGAATAATGCATGGGCTTAAGTGTATTCCAGAATTTAATACACAAGGTGTGTGATGATACAGTACATAAATGCTGGAGGGGTTTATCCAACATCATATCAAGGGTCTGCATTAAGCTCAAGTGAAATCTAAATTGGCTGTCCCCTAAGTCATGCAAAATGCGCAATGATGTATCTGCCCTAAACCTATCCAATCTTATACTGGAACCCATGCACATAAATCTGAAAGCTCAAAATCACTCCGTGATAGACTGGGCTCTCACCTCCCACCACCATCAAGCCATAAAGTTGGGCATCCTACCAGATGCTGTCAGTGACCACCTCCCCCTCTTCCTAGTTCATAAAGTCCACCATCCCAAAGCCCCACACAAAATCATCCAACAGCAATCTGACAAATCCCTAGATCTCAACCCCCTCCTCCTCCACAAGCTTGCCTCCACTGACTGGACACCCCTTGCCTCCCATCTTGCTGTAGACCATGCCCTCACACACTTTACAGAAAAATTTCTCAGCATCTGGAATTCATTTGCTCTTTTCAGATGGTCTAGGGTTCAGGGAATCCATCTTCCTTGGATCACTCCTGAACTGCTAGCATGTCTTAGGGAACGTGCTTGTACTTGGAAAAAGCATAAATTCGCAAAGCTCCTCATAAACTATGCATCATACTGCATGTTCCAAAATTACTGCACAAAAGCTACCAGATTAGCAAAGTCTGAATATTTTAGATCTTCCTTCCTCTCCAATATAAACCCCCAAATTCTGCAGAGTTGTCCAAGCCCTCTTCTCCTTCTCCCCCTGTCCTCCTCCCCCAGTTTTGAAAATAAAAGGCTCCCTAGTGTCTGTCCCAGGCTTGGTAGCGATGGAATTCAACTCATACTATACCTACTGTGCCACAGCCCTCCTTAGTTCTTTCCCCTCTGTTTCACCCACCTCTACTCGTGTCCCCTTCCCTCCGTATCATGTCCCCCCTGACTTCCCCTTCTCCTTGATCACCCCAATGAAGCCTTAAATGCCCACCTCTCACTCAGCCCTTCAAAAGATTCTTCTCCTGATGACTTTGACCCAAAACTCCTCCACCTTTCTAACCCAGCAATAGCTTATCCTCATTCTCTAATCTTAAACTACTCTTTCAAGTCTGCTATGGTCCCTCACCCTTAAAACATGCAGTGATACTCTCTTCTCAAGAGTGGTGACTCATCTTCCCCCAGCAACTATCACCTTATCCCTCTTCTCCCCAAACTCGCTAACCTCGAAGAACATCTGATTCTTTCTCAAATTCACTCATTTCTTTCTGACTTCTCCTTCTTCAACCCATTCTAGTCTGTTTTTCAGAAAAATCACTCCACTACCACCTCCCTCCTCAGGCTCACTGACTCCATCCTTTCAGGGAAGAACAATAGCCAAATCACTTCAGCCATTTTATTGACCTCACTAAGGCCTTCAACACAGTCTCCAACCCCTTCTTATAGACTTCCTCTCTGCAGCAGGGCTGACCCCATCAGCCACTAACTGGTTCACGTCCTACCTCACTGGCAGGCCCCAATCTGTCAGGATCTCTGACTCCATCTCTACTCCCCTTCCTATCAACACAGAAGTCCCGCAGGGTTCAGTGCTTGGCCCCCTGATTTTCTCCATCTTCCTAAATGATCCTCCCTCAGTATGCAACCCTCTTCCTCTATACACATGTACGTGGATGATACTGTCTTGTACTCTGGCACATGTCCCTCTGATGTTGTATCCAGCCTTCAGCAGGATTTTGATCAGATCCAACTCAGATTTGCATCCCATCAACTCTTCCCAAATGCCAAGAAGACAGTCTCCATGACCTCTGGCACTAGGCAGAGACTCTCGGTTCCCTGGCCGGCCCACTTTCCACACCCTGGTTGGGACAACCCTGGAGGACACCGCCTTATTTAGGTACCTTGGAGTCTGATTGGACCAATGCCTCAACTTCTCTGTACATACTGATTCCATCCTGAAAAAACTGCGCCATAAGCTAGGTGCACTGTTCAGGAACCACAGCTGCATCCCTCCTGTGGTGAGGTGTGAACTTGTCCAGAAGATGATCCTCCCTATCTTTGACTACTGTGACATAGTCTATGGTGCCACTCCCAAATCCTCCCTGACCAGATTGGACACCCACTTTAACTAATTCTGTCACTTTGCTCTCAACACCCCCTCTTGCTCACATCACTGTGATCTCTACCATGCCCTGTCCTCTCCATCACTTACAAATAGACGCATCTCTCACTGCGCCAAACTGACCTCAAAAATTTGGCTTGGTGAACTTCCTCCTTACACATATTCATTCATCCTCCCTACACCCCTGCCCCCTCATTCTCTCAGATCATTTGACACCCACACCTTGGTGATCTCCTGCCACTCCACCATCATTGGTCAGACTGTTTTTTTCTCACCGATTCCCCAAATCTAGAACTCCCTCCCACACCAAATATACACTCTTCATCTTCCTACTCTCTCAGACTTGCCTTGCAAAATTACCTCTCCTCTAGCTACTCCTGTTATGATCCCCCTTAAGCTCCTCCTCCCTGCATCTTCCTCTATCCAGTACCTGCTACTCCCCTCCCTCTCTCTCTCTCTCTCTCTCTCTCTCTCTCTCTCTCTCCATTTACTAGCCTGTTCCTTGCCTCCTTGCAGGGTTCTCAATCATCCTGAAGGGTGAAACAGCGTTCTCAACATCCTGAAAGGGAAACAGGTTTTGGCTTTTTTTTCCCTCCTCCTGAAATCTTCATTCCCGCTGGCTCTCACAATCACAAACTCAGCCCTTAATTCTCCCCTGCATATTTTCACCTCCCTCTCCCCATCCCCTTCTCCTTCTCTATCTCTATCTCTCACTCTTTCTCACTCTCCTCTCTCCCCCTGTCCCTTGCTCTCTGTCTTTTTCTCACTTCATTAACAAACCTGCTCCATGCCACCCTTGCAGGGTTCTTAGGATCTTGAAGGGGGAATCTGGTTCTGCCTTTTCTCCCCCTTCCTTCCTTCCTAAATCTTCCTTCCCACTTGCTCTCACAAATACAATCTCACAATTTAATTCCCCCCCTGCACACTCCTCCCCACTTCCCCCACCCCACAATTATTCTGTCTTTGCCTTTGTTACCAACTTGTCTTGTTACTCTCTGTTCTCTGTCATATAGTTGGTTCACTGTTATTATATGTTTGTCTGTATTCCAGTCTGATTTTCCCTAACTGCCCTACTTTATTTTATGAATAAATTTGTAATTTGTTAATCTGCTTCCTTGTTTCCTCTCCTATCGCACTTCTGATGTTAGCTAAGTATGTATATGCTTACCTCATGTTCCTGTATGTAACTATTGCTGTATGTAACATTTGCTTCCCTGCTTATTTGTACATTTTTGTTTAAATCCTTTGTACCCCCCCCCCAGGTTGCACCCTGAGAAGAGCAACTTGATCAGTGTCCCTTCCTGGTGAAACATTTCAATAAATAAATAACTATTATATATCAAAGCTCGAGCTTTAGTTTTCAGAATTTCTGGTGCATCGATTTTTTTTCCAGCCAGAAACTACAAACTCTTAACTCTTTTACACACAGTGCCATATTGTACACTATAGAAAGTGAAAGACACTAGAATAATACAGTTCAAAAGAATTTTATAGGAAGTACCTTAAGCAGTACAATCACTTTTCTGTATACTCAGAACTTCAGGAACTGAAGTGTAGTGAAAATGGAAAACTGGCAAAATGTTAATTAATAGCCAATAAGAGCAACTGAAAATAGAGAGTTTGTAAATGTTTGAGTTTCAAAAACAAATTTCACTAGTTTTGGTATAGTGACAACAATATTTCAATTTAACTAAAAAAAAAATTCAAATATATAACAGCACAAACTTGAAGTTTTCTAAATCTCTTGTCTTCTGTTTTTTTTCTTTTGAAGATTGTTCTTACGAGATCTCCATTATCAATGGAGTTATGGTTACATGAGCGGAAGGCCAATCACTATGATAGAGCTAAAGAAACAATTGTGAAGTTTCTAAATAGCCTTATCAACTGTAAAACATTATTTTTTATTAGCAGTTGACATTAAAATTACACTGACTTTCAAAAAACATGACATTTCCAAGATGTGAAAGTACAGTTGGGACAGTTCTCACAGCTCCAGCAGGAATAGAAAGTGACAGTAGCTGTGCAGCTACTGAAAAGAGAATGGAGCTTAGGCTCAGAGTGTCTGAGGCAGCACATATCTCTTGTGATAACTAGATGGCTGTTGGTGGAAATAATAACTGGTTGAGCCAATTGAGAATATTGCTCAGCAGTTACTGTAGTATCTATTTATATTTTACTGGGTCATTGGCACCTTTTTTCCCTCTAACTAACTTCCCCATTAAACTGATTTATCAAACATTTGTAGGCATGAAGTCTAGGCCAGGGTCTCTGGATTCTGAAAATATTGTGTCAATTGGTGTAGTTGGGGCAAAGTTTCAAAGTTGCAAACATGCTAAAATTCACCATTTTTAATACCATTTCTAATGCTCCCTTGTAGTTATAAATGGTTTTATTATGAACCCTGAAACATACTATTTGATAGAATCTGATGAAAGGTACACACTTTCACAAGTTTAACATTTCAAGCATACAGTATAGAGATCCTGGTTTTCAAATTGTTTGGAGGGATGCAAGGTATTTGTACCCACAAAGTTTGACACAAGTGATGATTGTGTCCCAACTTGCATCAAATGTGATTTTCGAAGGCAGCCTGCATCTATTTAGGATGCAGCTGTGGCAAAGCCCCCTATGCCACAGATTGCTGTACACAACCAGATGCAGCATGGCATAAAGGGGTTTGTGCCATGACAGGGCTGCAACATCCATTTATCTGGGACATTCAAAGCCCCACCATGGACGCAGTAAGGGACACCACTTAGACCAGCCAGGAGGTGATCTAACTGAGTTTTGCCAGTGGGCTGCTGTACTACAGAGGGCAGGGGGTGCACACTATGGGCACCAGAAGTGACAAGTGAGGTGTTGTGGCAAAGTCAGCTAGCACCAGCAGTGGCATGGCACCCCGCCAGGTGCCACTGAGATATGTGGTAATAATATTTTAATAATTGACAACATCCACCAGTGAGGGACTGAAATCTTGATTCTAGTGCCCCACCATCCTCCCAGTGTTCAACACCTTCTGGTGATATAGTGACAAGCCCCCTCCCCCCATGCTCCCTTACCCCTCTGAATATGAGTTACAAATGCCACGGACCCATGGCACCCACGCCCTAATCTCTGATCACACCCAGCAAAACAACACATAACTCCCTGATGGTTTAGTGGAGCCCTGCATTTCCCACCCCATCTGGCATCTCCTAAACTCCCACCCCCCACCCCACTGTGACAGCAGAAGGATCCTGTGACTGGCACAGCCCTCTGTACAGCACCATATCCAGCTGCAAGATGCAGTTAACCCTGTCATGGGTGAAGTATATATCTGTATTGGATGCACAGTGTACTGCTATAATCATATCTGACTGTTGCAATCAAAAGTGGCTCTGAAAATTGCAACTGTTCTAGTCAGGCCTTTAAACATCTGGCCTTCAGGTCCCAAACACATTGATAAAATCAATGCTATTATTATATTTCAACAGTATAGTAAACAGTGTAGCTCTGGCTGCATGTGCCCAGCTGGACTTGTAGCAGATGGGAAGGGTAACTGTGTGGATAAAGACTCCTGCCCATGCTCACATAATGGACAAGATTTTCAACATGGCAGTACGATACCTGTGGACTGCAATACATGGTAAGTTCTCAGAAGCTAGTTTTGAACTTCTATAGTTTTGTGAAAAGGGGGTTGAGCAAGATATGGTAACTTAAATAGAACTAGCCTGTTCAGAGCTAGATTAGGAAACCAAATCGGTAAATGATGCTGAAAATCTTAGAAATTCTATAGAGGAACATGCCGTGTTCAAAATCTGGTTACTTAAGCTTAGAATGGCTATTATGAATCCACAGTAGGGTAATTGTGGACATTCTTGCTGCAACTGTTGAGCAGGAAATATTTTATTGCTGAACAGAACAATACAGTATATTAACTTTTATTTTATTCATTTTTTTCTAAATAAATGTGTGACCATCCCTTACCGGCCTTGTATGTTACTCAGTACACTGATACAGACTGTTTGAATGTGATGCAAAATACTTCTAAGTTCTTCAGAGTTACTTAAGGCAACCATGACATTTCAATGACAGTCTCCCTTTTGTCAAGTAGCAATTTGTGACATTGCATTGCTTCCTGGTGGGCTCCATTATAGCTTCTGGGACATGGTATTTACCATACTGTAGGTCTTTAGGTAGTGGGGCCAGGATTCAGTGGCACATGTCTGGCATGCCAGATGGGACAGCCAGGGCAAATTATCAGATATTTAACTTTCTTCTTTCAGTAGTAGAAATCACAGTCAGTACTTTGAATACCATGTTAATTAGGCATTTCACCTATGGTTCATTTAAAACCTGTTAAATAACGTACTGTTTCCATACCCCCAATGAAGAATTTATCAACTCAGTAGGAATGACAACAAACAGCTGAACTGTTTGTCTGTTGGCAGCCCTAGAAAATATCCCACAGATTATGTGGTGAGGCATAAGGACTGCATTAGGTAGAAAGCCCTTGACTGAGACCAAATCCATTTTATGCAGTCAGAAGTAATTACACAGTTGATGTACCTATAATCACTCCAGTTGCTTTCCTTTTGGTTTCTCCAGTTTAAACACTATTGTCTAAAAGGTCATAAAACTTTTTTAAGGAGAAAAAAAAAAACACACACAAAAAAGAGAATAGTTACACTCCTGTTGGCTTTGATAAGCAGCACCATGGACCCAACCAGGGATATTTTAAAACTTTTATGTCAGGAGGGATCTATCATTCAGTGTATCAAATGTAAAATGTGTGTTGAAAAAGCGACAAGTGTATCTACTGAAACATTTACCTGCAACAAATGTAAGGCTTATATTGACCTCAAAAACAAATTAAAACTTATAATAAACTAAATGAGGTTTTATAAGCAAATAATATAAACCTTTTGTACAAAAATTGCAAGGAGACACTGCCATGATCCCCAACAAAGTGAATGGTAGCATCAAAAATTAAATGACCAGACCGAAGCTCAGATGGTGTAGAAAGCTCATCTGATAATTTGAGCAAAAATGAGTTGGAAGGAAAATGTAATGATAAAGAGAATGAATGGTGTACAGTTGATTACCAAAGATGGAAGTTAAAATATAGCAGGATGTGCCTTGTAACAAACTCCCTACTAGAAATATCAAACAAGTATAAATACCTACCAGTAGACGGGGAAACTAACCCTATAAACAACACAACAGCCGATGAAAACAAACAATTGCTTTTTGTTGGGAATTCAATAATATGTTATTGGGTTACCCACATTTATGAAAATAGCAAGGAAAACACAATGGTGTCCTGTTTACCTGAGGCTAGGATTAAAGATGTGAAGTAATGTATGACAGGATTACAAGTATATACCCAGTAGTTGCAATTCACGTGGGCTCAAACAATGTAGGGTATGACAAGGAGATGAATATTTGTACTGAATTAATAGAATTAGGCAACTCTATAAAGGAAATAGGTGTGTCAGTATGTATTTTTAGTATTCTTCCCATCCCAAAGGCTATTAGACAAAAGAACAAAACAAGAGAAAGAATTAATTCAAGATTGGGTAACTTGTGCAGAAAGAATAATAGCAAGTTCATTGACACCTGGGAATTATTTTTTTAACAAACAAGGGCTTTAGCTGGCCAGGTGGCACTGAGACTTGAGGCGCTGGATGCCACACCTGGCACTATGCCAGCAACCCGGGTTCGGGAATGGACTCGGGTCAGCTGGGGTCAGCTGGGGGAGGGAGGATGGAGCATCCCAATGGATGCTCTCCTCCCTCAGGGTGGGATGCCAGGAGTGCTTTGGAGCATCCGACATCCTGAGAGGGTCGGTGGATGCACCAACTCTCAAGGGGCATGGCGGCTTCGTCTACTGGAGCCAGGGAGGGGGGATGTTGTTAGGCACTTGAGAGGAGTGTGCATCGGCACACAGACTCTCTGTGCCAGCATCTCAGGGGGTGGGGTTAAGGGGGAAACAAACACTGCTTGGAGGAAAAATGCCCTCCAGTCACCTAGATGAAGTCTTCCAGAGCCGGTCTCACCACCCACCAACCAAAGGCAGACCCCAATGTGCAGCTCACCACAGGGGAAAGAAGGGGGTAAAGGTGGGTTCTCTCCTACCCCACCCAGGGGGTAATCTGGGCCATCAAGGGCCCCAATGGCAGTATGGCACTCTAGGGGCAGACCAAGCTGGTTGGTAGAGGTTGGGAGGTCGTAACTCCTTGTAGGACGGAAGGAGTGGTGGTTGAAGGGGACAGTAGGAGTGGATAAAGAATAAGTAGAAAAAAAACAAGGGCTTTATAGCAGAGACAGGCTACACTTGAATAAGAAAGGAGCTCACACTTTAGGGAGACAGCTAAAATCTGAAATTACATCTTTAAACTACTAAGGATGGGAGAACAAAGTTACAAAGGTATACAAAGTAATAATAAATTGTATAGTATAAACAGAAATGTGCACAAAAGAGTGAGTACAAAGTACACCCTAAGATGGCTACCATGTAATGCTAGGAGTTTAAACAACAAGATTAAAGAGCTGCAGGCATTGAAAACCACAGAAAATACTATAAACATGATAAGTATAACAGAAACCTGGTGAAAAGAATCTGACATATGGGGTAAAAACATGGATGGATATACTTTGTGCAAAGGGATAGAGAAAGCAAACAATGAGGTGGAATTGCTTTGTTCATCACAAATAGTATAAGTGCAATTGATATAACAGATACCAATAAGGACCAAAATAAACATTCAGAAACGTTATGGGTTAAAATACTTGAAAATAATGACTACACAAATGGTATCACTGTAGGTGTGATATATGTACAGACCTCCTAGCACTGTCCATGAAGTAAATAATGTCTTATTGACATAAGTGGAAAAGGCAAATTTACTAGAAAAACTACTCATTACTGGGACTTTAACTATAGTGACATAATCTGCAGTACTTTACAAGCCCAGAACGGTGATAGTTAAGACTTTTTATCCTTATGTAATGAACTAAGTTTGATATAGCATGTCAAAAGCCCATCCAGGGGTGAAAACAAAACTCAGCCATGTGCTGACCTCTGATTCATTCATGATATCTAGTTATCATTCCTCTCTTTCCTTTGGTGACAGTGGTCATTCGACCATATTCTTTAACATAGAATAAAACCATGTACAGTCTCATGGGTGTACATAGATTTATGTGTATAAAACAGCAAATACTCATAAAATTAATTCAACCATAAAATCAGTAAATTGGCAGGAAATGCTCAAAGAAAAAACATTAAATGAAATTTGGGGTTTGATAAAAAAACACTATTAAATTTACATATGACACCTATATTAATAGGACCAGGAAATACAACCACAAAGGTTTAAAACCAAAATTGCTTAATAATAGAATAAGAAAATTATTAAACATGAAGAAAAAAGTCTACACTATTTGGTAGACAAAACTGACTCATGATGGGGTATATTTAAAAGTGCTCGGAGAGCATGTAAAAAAGAAATTAGAAAGGCAGAGGCCATAAAGGAATTAGAATTGGCCAAAAATGCAAATAAACAGAACCTAAAACTATTTTATGGACATATTAACTCACTATCAAAATCAGCACCAGCATTATCTCATATGGTAGTCAACAACGCAAACATTTCTGATTGAACTGAAATTACAGAACAGTTTAACTAACATTTTTGTTCAATGTTTAATAAAAAAAAAAATAGTACCAGCACATAGAAAATAAGCTTAATGCAAGACAATTTAACATCTTAGAGAAAAAAATAATGATACAATCACAAAATTAAAAATGAATGGAGTTTCATGCCCAGATGTTTTCTCTGCCAGGATGCTCCACATTGTAAGTAACATCATAACCTTGCCCCTCAAAATTCTCTTTGATAAATCCTTAAATAGTTGTATTGTTCCATGAAACTGGAAATGAGCAGCTGTGGTCCCAATCAACAAGAAAAGGTCAAAGCAGGAGCTTTCAAATTTCAGACCTATTAGTCTTACATTAGGCGTGTGTAAATTGTTGGAATCCATAATTAATGATAAATTGTTGGATTATATGAAAACCACTGGTAAAATGGATAGTGAGCAGCATGGGTTTATAGTTGCAAGATCCTGTACAACCAATCTCTTATGTTTTATGAACATTTAAGTAGCCATCCTGACAACAATGGGAGTGCAGATGTAATTCTGTTTTGATTTTACCAAGGCATTTAACATAGTACCCCACTGGACAATTATTAATAAAATATGTAATATGGGAATAGACCACCAACTTTTACATTGGGTAAACAATTGGTTATCCTACAGATCACAGAGATTCTCGATACATGGATACCTTTCAGATGAGGGATGAGTGACTAATGGAGTGCTGAAGGGATCTGTGCTGGAACCCATCCTGTTTCAGATTTTCATATCCGATATGTGTACAAATATATCAAATCTTAAAATAAAATATGCAGACGATACAAAACTGGATGGTCCCTTGTGATGCAATCAGTGATATCCAGAAACTTCAAAAAGATCTTGATACAATCTTAACATGGGCCTATAAGCGGGATATGCAATTTAATATCTCAAATTAAAATTCTGGAGGTAAGCTGGGGGGGGGTGCTCTAGAATTCAGCTTATGCATCAGAACTCATATTAAGTAGGGATAAATAGTGCTGACTGGGTGGGCCAAGAGGTCCTTATCTGCTGTCAGTTTTTAAGTATCTATGTATCTATGTAAAATCTAGAACAATACATCTGGGCGAACAAAAAATCTCCCACAGATACACTCTGTGTGGAACAGTTATCAAACATGTCAAAAGTGAAAGAGATCTGGGTATCCAAACATTATTTATTTATTTATTTTTGTTTATTTAGTATATCGGAAGACCTTTGAACGTGAGCTCTTTTGCAAAGGTTCCACATCAGGGTGGACAAATAAGACTAAACACATATACAGTGGTTACAGAGGCCTACTCATTAGGCTATAAGGAGCAATTACATGAGAATTTGACAAATAGGAGAAAAAATAGAGCAGTTGTAAGAGGTTGCAAGCTATATCTAATTGATTGTCTTAGGTAGCACACCCCTGGAGACCACTAAGTCTGTTGATAGACTATGGTTGAGAGACTGCACAGAGTTTGATGCTATCCCAGATGGCAACAGGCTAGGTGATAGAGGAATAGCAGGATTTGGTTTGATCCTTGTAGCAGAGAGTGAGAGGTGGGGGAAATAGTGAAGCGGGAGGTTGGGGGGGGGAGGAGGGAGCTAACTTACTTACTTACTCCCAAGGATCAGTGCCTTGCTGCCATGTCCATGGCAAATAAGTCCATGACCACTATTGGAAGCAACTTCACAAGTAGAAAGGCTGAGGTCATTTTATTTTTGTATTGGGCATATGTTGGACCAATATTGAAATTTGAAAGTCAGGATTGGTTTCCATACAGGGCATTGGATGTGTACAGACTTGAGAGTGTGCAAAGGAGAGACACAAAACTTATTGAAGGATTGCATGACAAGTCATATGAGAAAAGGTTGTGGGTACTGAATTTGTACACATTGGAGCACATGAGGCTTAGGGGGATCTTATACTAATGAACAACATAGTTCATGACTCTTACCTTCTTAAACAACTAAATATATATCTAAAAAGCAGAGATATTTCCACTAGAGGGCATCCCCTTCAACTATCAATAAAAAGTACTTTTTCTTCATTACAGTCATAAACCCCTGGAATCATCTTCCAAATTCTGTGATTACAGGTGCTGCAGGCAAAGGTTTTAAAGACAGATTAGTCATGTTTTTCATGGATGGTGGTACCCTATCGTACTATTAGTGATTTTAGGAGCAACTATGGATTAATGCTTTCTACAGTATGCTCCTTCAGACTGCTGTGAACCTTTTTGAAAGTACTTCAGTTAACAAAATGGTTGTGCCTCCATCCAGGGAGACTCTTGACTTACTACTATAGCGAGCAGCATGCTAGACTCTGGTAAATTAATACAATGATCCCCAACAGGTTCTCCTCGCAGTACCCATATTTATCAATAAAATAATAGTATTAAGTAACACAGTGTGCAATAAAATATATCACACATAAAATGTAATCTTAATAGTGGATTAGATTTAACAGTTGAAAGGCTGGACTAAGGTTCAAGAGAAAAGGCTGGGTTAGACAAATAATAAGCAATGCCATCAAATACAAATAAAAATGCACAATGATGACCTCCGCATTTCCAGTGATCTCCTGCCAAAAAAGCAATCACACACAGAGTCACTGAGATAGGATTGTACTAGGAAGATCAAAAAACAAATCACAGGGCTTCCTTAAACAGTCAGGTACTGGTATCCAGCAGCTTCACTGTTGCTCCAGAACCTCACACAATACACTAGGTGGGTTGAACCATAGACCTGTACAGGATAAGATTCATATTCGTGATTCTATTGCTAATCTCTCTTTATTTATCCCAGCATTCTGTAAGCCCTACCTACTGGTCTGTTGCACTGGACCAATTAATTCAGGCTCATATTATCCCCCCCCCAGTCTCTTTTCTCAGCCATTCACTCTATTGCTATCTCCCACATCAGGTATCACATTTTCAGATTTTACCTCCCCATATGAAATACATTTTTGGCATTGAATTTCAACTGCCATATCCTGGGCCATTATCTCTTACAACTATGTGATTTCTTTAAACAGTCAGTTGCTGGTGCCCAGCAGCTTCATTACAGCAGCACCTTATACAGTACTCAGGGCATGTCAAATCAGAGATCTATACAGGGGAGGATTTGCCCCCCTGCTTCTACTACTAATCTCTTCCTTTTTTTATAACTCCGTTTTACTCCTTCCTCACAGGCCCATTAGACCTCTATCCGGTGGCGTGTGGGGGTGCCTGTTTCCTGCCTCACCTGAGGTCCATCCACACAGGTTAGCTGCTCCTAGGAGCTCTACTCCAGTTCAACCAGCCACCCAACCCCCCAGCACTGAGCCACCAAGGGTTGGACCACCATTTACTCCTCCGGCATTCTATTTATAATCTAGAAGGCTGGCCAGGGAGTGGAGGAGGAGAGAGACAGCGATCAGCCAGGTAGGACCCGGCTATGGGTGTGGGGGACGTTCTTGGCCCCACTTTCATCTGTCTGGGTGCCAGGGCTTTTCTGTATGTTTCCTGCCCCTGGAGGCACAGATGTGCAATGATGGCCAGTGCATGACAGGCATGTTCCTGCACCCCTCTGCATGCCATCCACTGCCATCTCCAACCAACTTGCAAGTCTCCCGCATGTCGCACTGCCCCCAGTCTCCGCTGGGAGCTGCTGTCACAGTGGGAGATGTAACCCGCCCACCACCAAGAGAGGAGAGCAGTCCTCCAGATGATCAGTTCTCTCCTCTGACCCAGACTTGTTCTGGAACCTGGGTTGCCTGTGTGCACAAGGTGTGGCATCCAGTGCCTCAACCCTCAGCACCACTGGGCCAGCAATCTCTTCCCTTTTGTTCACTCCAGCATCCTGTTAGCCCTACCTAATGCTCTCTTGCACTAGGCCAATGCATTCAGGCTGATATTATTGTCCCCCAGGACTCCTTCATCAGCCATTCAATCTATTGCTACTCCATCAGGTATTGCAATTCCAAAGTGTTTCTTTGATGTGAACTACTTTCCAATTGTGGCATTGAATTTTATTTATAATATCTTGGACCATTTTCAGTATCTGTCTTTTCCAAGCCCTCCCTCCTTGTTCTGACCCTCATCACTGTCAACTTCACTATATATCTTAGTGTCATCTGTGGAGAGGAATATAGTCCCCTGGATTCCTATCCCTTTGTCTCAAAGGAATATGTTAAAGAGGATGGGCCTCAAGACTGAACCCTGAGGCACCCCAATTGTCCCTGTCCTAACCGCTGAGTAGTTTGCATTTATGAAAACCCTAAATGTTCATCCCTTCAGCCAGCTTCTTGCCCATACTGTTTCCTTTTCATCCACCATGATATCTCTTAGTTTATTGACCATTCTCCTTTAGGGCATTGAGTGTCAGGCCTTTCTAAAATCCAGTTACATTATGTCCATCATCTGTGCTTTACTGACCATCCTCATTACCCAATTAAATAATTCAATCAGATTTGTGTAGCATAACTGCTCCCTTATAAACCCATATTATCTGTATTCCATGAGACTGATTGCCTCCAGGATTTCTGTCAACCTCTCCATCAGGATAGAATCTGGCAATCTCCCAACTATAGAGGCCAGGTTGACTGGCCTATAATTTCTCTACTCCTGGTTTGGTGTACATGCACTGCATCTGTTGTCCTTCAGTCCATGGGTACTACGTCAGGGATTATATAAGTCGTAGATGTCTGCTAATGCTAGTGCTGCTGCAAGCACCTGCAACAACTTCCTTAGCACTCTAAGGTGCATTCTGTCCAGTCTTACAGATTTGTCCACTTTTAGTACTCTCGGTTCCTCAGTACTCTACTTTCAACAATGGGAACAATATTAGATCCACCTACTCCTATCCTTTGATCAAAGGCGACAGACAGGCAGTGGGCCATCTGCTTTTCATTTTTGCTAAATTAAACAAAAATAGTTATTCAGTATGTTAGCCTTACCCTTGCCCCATTCCTCTCATTCCTGCCTTCTTAACTATTCCTTTTTATTATTTCCAATGCTTTTTCAGTAAAAACCTGAGAAAATTAAGATGATTTGGTATTGCTAGAGTGGAGATTGAAATGTTCACAACATGATTAAAGGCATGTGACAGGGTAGCAAACCAGACGGCTTCTGGGTAACAATCTCAAAGAGAACACTCCAGACACCATCTTAAATTAAATTAAATCTGTTTTACCATCATTAGCAGGACAAGAAGAAAAAAAATGCATTCAGCTTAAGAGGGACCTCTTGCAGTTCAGTGTGTTGCCGTCTCCACTTGCATCTCACTGAAACAGAAACCTCATACTGCTTGTTTATGCTTCTCCCCTTATTGGGTTAAAATGTTGCTTGTTAACACTCCCACTCTCCCTGAGAGATAGCCAACAGGTTGGACATTGAGTGCAGTAAGATCTTAAAGGGCCAGTTTTATAACAAAAGGGGTTTGGTGCAAATCTCACCACAGCCCTGTCAAAACCTTCATTGTCTTTGTTGCAGGGTTGTGAAAACATTTATAGCCGAAAAGAGTGTAACAAATATACACTCCATCACATACTCTCCCCTTCAGAGTCGTAAATACAGCACATTCAGTATGGGCCATCAAAGACCCACCCTCACCAAAGCCATTTATAGGTGAAAGGAATATAATGGACATACACTCAATCTCATAGTCCCCCACTCAGAGTCATGCCCATGGCACACTCAGTATGGGCCATCAGAGACCCACCCTCACCAAACAGAAAATCTGCATTACCAAAGTTGGGTACCGGCCTGGTGGCACATATCAAATGAAAAAGGCTGCAGCAATAAATACCATCTGGTGACATGTGCAGTGGTATCTACATAGCATATAACCACTTGATCGAGATGGTGGTATGGTCAGTGATGAGGGTGAACTTCTGTCCCAACAGGTAGCAGCATAGGGTAATCACCACCCACTTTACTGCTAGACACTCTTTTTCCAGTGTGGCATAGTACTAATCCTAGAGAAAAAGTTTTTGAGAAAGCTATAGAATGGGGTGAATCCCACCCTCAAAGTTACTTTGGCTACATTGGTTGAGTGGGACAAAAGTAGGCCATAGGCACATCGAGATTGTCTTCACATTTTGCGGGCAATTTGTTCCCAACTAAATAGTAGATAGAAGCCATTCATCTAATTTTATTTTAAAATAATCAACATTTTCTAATTCAGTTAGTTCTTGTGGAAGGGAATTCAAGAGTTTGACAACTCTAATTTTATAAAACTGATCTATTTTGGCTGTATTTGCCCACATTACATCCACAATTCAGTTGTGTGATCTACCCACAACACGTCTATAAGATAATTATATATCCAATGAGTCCATCAATTTGCTATCATTTAAAATTTTGTATAGGAGAAGCAGGTCTCCTCTACATCTTCTTATTTGAAATGCGAACAGTCTTGTTTTTTTCAATCTACTGGCATAGTCAGTGTTTGCTAGCTTAGGGACCATTTTTGTGGTCCTCCTCTGGACTCTCTCCAACATTCCAATATCCCTTACGGATTACAAAATGGTGTACCATAATCCAGAAGTGGCTGAATATAAGATCTATATAGTGGGATAAGACAATGTTCATTTCTAGAAACAAATGTCCTCCTTATCCTGTTAAGTAATTCATTTGCCTGTTTACATATTTTAATACAATGGTCATCTGATGTTAATTTATTAACTATAATCCCAAGATCTTTCTCACAAGTTGATTTAGTAATTTGCCTGTTATTTAAATAATAATCTGCACATGGAGTGTTTGCTCCAAAGTGTATCATTTTACATTGATCAATGCTAAAGAGCATATCATTTTTAGTCACCCATTTCTCAATCTGTAGTAGATCATTGGAGATAGCTTTTATACTCTCTGTACTATCTGCTTTACTTCCTATTTTTGTATCATCTGCAAACTTGGTGAGGATGTTATTTTTACTAATAGTCATATCAGAAATATAAATATTAAACAGAAGTGGTCCCAAAACAGACCCCTGGGGAACCTCACTTGTCACTCTACCAAATTTAGGCAAATATCCCATTATTTTAACCTGTTGTGTTCAGTATGAAAGACATTCCCTGACCCAGTCTATTAACCATGGTGAAAAACCCATTTTTTTTTTTTAGCTGTTTAATCAGGAGTAGCACACTAAGCTGAAAGCTTTTTTACAAGAGCGACCTGGGAGCACAGGGAAGTTAAGTGACTTGCTCAGGGTCACACAGTATGCAGGTGGAAGCTGTGGGATTCAAACCCAGGTCTGATCTGCTGGATGTCACCAGATTTGCAGCTCAGAGCCTTAAACCAATCCAACAGTATTACATTCATGGGTATCCCTAGGTCTAATTTTTTACTGATATGATTATAAAAGTAAATTAGATTTGTGGTACATGAGTACCCTTTTCTAAATCCATGTTGGGTTTTATCTACGATATGCAGTTGTTTGATTTCTGTCTCAAGAGTTTCTTAATTATTTTCTCCATTAATTTGCAGACTACTGAGGTCAGACTTATAGGGCGAAAATTTGTAACTTCAGCTCGAGCCTCTTTATAAAAATGGGAACGAGTATAGCCTTGTGCCAATCTAAAGATATATGTTTGTTGGATAAGGATTTATTAAATAAGATGGTTAAAGGAATTTATATTTCTGTAGCAGTATTCCATAAAAATCTTGGATGAATGTGATATGGTCCAGGACTAGAATTTCAATTTTTTTTTATGGTTTGTAATCCTGATAATACATCTGTGTGTGTCATTGTATAGATTTCTTTAAACCTTGTGGGGTCTGAATCAAAGATGTGATTATAATTAATAACGTGTTGCAGTTAATTTATTAAATACTAAACAGAAATAGTTATTTAAACTATTTGCTATTTCCTGTTCTTTAATAATTATAGATACATTTTCATGAATAGGGCCTATGGTTTTATTGGTCCGACTTTTCCCTTTCAAATAGGAATGTAAGGCATTGGAATTGTTTTTTGAATGTGCTAATTTAAATTCTAATTTATATTTTGCTCTCTTTATTGCTTTCCTAAGACTATTAACAGATAATTTGTATTTATTTGTATTGAAGGGAATGGGATTTGTTTTAAATTTTTTAAATAATTTCATCTATGTATTTATTAATTTGTGTATTGACTTAGAATACCATAGGGAAATTTTACCTTTTTTTATTATATTTCTTTCTAATGGGAAGATACTTCCTTTCCAAGTCTAATATAATATTTTTAATATAATTCCAAACTTCTTCCACTGTGCACTGATATAGTTCTGTTCCCAATCTATAGCATGTCATTTTTTTATTTATTTCTACATAGTTTGCTTTGTCGTAGTCTATCAGTTTGGTTGACAACATATTTTTAATAATCTTGATAGGAATACTGAACAATACAGAATTATGATCTCTGTTAACTAAAGGCTCAGAAATTTTAATATCGGTTATATTAGATTCAAAATTAGTTATAAGCAGATCCAGGATACTGTGGCCATGGGTAGGTTGTTTTATTAGTTGTTCCATTCCTATGTGAATTATCATACTAATTAAATTATTTTCCATGTCTCCTGTACCTTTTAGGGTTTTCCAGTTAATCTCTGGAAAATTAAAGTCCCCTGATATGATAGTATTTTCATTATTAGTCATATCAATTATATCATTAAGTAAAGATTTATTATATCCTTGATCTGCTGCCGGTGGTCAAAAACAATTTCCAATTACTAAATTACAATGTCCTTTAAATCTAATATTTATCCAAACACTTTCATCTTCAATTTTATTGTTAGAAATAAGTTGATGAGAATCAGTGTTGTTATGTACATACAAGTCTTGTGATAACACTACCCCCTGCCTCACCTCTGATGCATCTGAGTAGAAAATGAAGGGATGATTAAAATCTAGACTCCGTATGTCTGGCCCCTCACATAGCACATTTCTGATGGTCTAAAATGCTGTCTAACACTCAGCTGACCAATGGACATTGGGCAGTTTTCTTGGTCAGGCCAGTCAGTGGGGTATTAAGGGTTGAGAATTCCAGAATGAACTGGCAGTAATACACTGCAAGTCAAAGAAATTACCTAACTTGTTTCCTAATAATTGGGATGAGGCAGTCAGGTAGGGCCTTTAATTTGTCAGTAAATGGGCATATGTGACCATTTCTAACCATATATCCAAAGTATTTCATGTCCTGCCACTCTAGGATGCATTTTGCTTCATCAGTTGTGAGGCCTGCCTCCCTGAGTGATTGAAGTACTGCAGGTTTCTGTCCTGATTGGGACAGCCATCCTGCAGTTGCCTGTCCCAATCAGGGCTAAATATGACAACATCACCCAGGTACATTGCTGCATGCAGCCTGTGGGGACAGAGGATGTGATCTATCATTCTCTGGAATGTGATCTGGATTCCATGCAATCTGAAAGGAAGCACATTAAACTGATATAGGCCAAATAAAGTGGAAAAGATCAGTTTCTCATGGGACTTGAAAGTTAGCAGGAAATCACCAATATTCATTGGTCAGGTCAAGGGTACTAATGTAACGAGCCTTCTCTAGCTAGTCCAAAAGTTTGTTTACCCTTAGCATAGGTCATGTGTCAAACTTGGATATAGTATTAACTTTCTGGAAGTCTGTACACAACTTTGGGAGTAGCACAATAGGGTTAGATCATTCACTCTGGGATTCCTAAGTGACTCCCAACTTCAACTTCAACATAGACTGGATTTCCTACTGTACTTTCTCTCAGATTCATTCCATTACTCATTACAGTTGTTGGTGGATCCAGACATCTGGATCACATGGGATCATCCTGGTTTCAGGGAGAATACATCCCCATACTTTGCTACTAGCCTCTGGACTTCTTGATTTGTTGTCTGGTTGAGCCAGTCGTCCACTGAGACAGTGCTTTGTTCCTTTACAAGTTTAAGTCCTACACTCAGGGTTCCATCATCAATGCCCTCATCTGTCACCAAACTTGGGGCCCCTTTAGAACCTTCTGGGTCAATAAGCAATACCTACCTATCTTTCCAGGGTATAAACAAATCAATATGGTAAAGTTATTTCTTCTTCTGTTCCTGTCTGGTTGCAAGACTTTGTAATGAACTGGCACCACTTTTATGAGGACCTCATATTGTCCCTGCCATTCAGCTAGGAGCTAACTCTGAGAACTAGGCAACAGAAGGGGTATTCTATCACCAGACTTGAACTCCTGTAGCCTGGCCTTTTGGTTAGATGGGTTATAGTGTCCTGGCTGTGCTCTTATTAAATTTTCTTTGACAAATCTTCCAACTGTGTCCAGTCTTTCTCTCATTTGTAACACATACTTGAGCACAGGACTTTGTGCGTGTTCTTCTATATTGCTTTCATGGGATCCAACATCCCTTGAGGTTGTCACCCGTAAAATAACTCAAAGAGCAAGAACCCAGTGGATGACTGTGGCATCTCCCGAATGGTAAATATGAATTCAATGGCCTATGCAGCCAGCACAGTGCTATGCTTGTGCAACTGTGTTACTTAGGTTTTGGCCATTTGCACTCTATTCCAGAGGAATTACCACCTTGAAGGGGTACCAAAGACAAGGAACCCTCAAAGAGGTTTTCACCCCTAGAGGTGTCACAGGACAATTCCCTTGGCTAAAGGTACCTTAGAAGGATCCCAAGGAGAGAGGCACTGCCACTGGAGGAGGAGGGGAGGATGGTGGGGCAAAGAAAACATGCTTCAGAAAGATGCTGAGAGGAACTGCTTATATAGGTCAGGAAGTAGGAGTAGCTGGCTACTTGTCCATTGAACCACAGACCCAGCCTTCCAATTCAATGGCCTATGCAGCCAGTATAGTGTTATGATTAAGCAACTGTGTTACTTAGGTTTTGGCCATTCACACTCTCTATTCCAGAGGAATTACCACCACATAGGGGTACCAAAGACAAGGAACCTTCAAAGAGAGCTTCTCCCTAAGAGGTGCCGTGGGATGATTCTCTTGGCTAACGGTACCTTAGGAAGGATTCCCAAAAATAAATGTAGTAGTACGAGCCATGTTAGCAATAAGTAGCTGTGAGACAATAGTAGTAGATAAGGCATCAGGCAACTTGATAATGTACTGAGATGTGCAGGTTAGCAATGGCATGAGTACGATGGGCTGCACTGGAAGTTGAGGGGACCTCCTAAGGAAAGAGGGAATTGCAAGTAAAGACACCATCCACCTCCATCCAACAGCAGAACCTACCAAAAGGAACTAGGGAACACTAACTATGGCTAACTAATGGTTATAACCTGAGGCACAGAGGAGAGGAAACCCCCCGTTGAGGAGAAAATCTCTGGGGATCCAAGGCCTAGGTCGCCTTCCCTCCAGGCTTGAGATGTTTATTTTGTGATGGCTCTGCTGCTGCAATTTAGAAACCCAATAAAGGGGAGCAGAAAATATTCCAGTTTAGAGGAAAGCTCTTGCACAGCCCCTCTAATGGGAATGCCATGGAAGGTTGCGAGAGTGCTCTGTAACATTGGGACAACCAAGGCAGGAGGGGAAGAGCTATGACTGCTGAGGCACTCACCTGGCCTACTCACCCTAAAAACAAACCAGGTGAACCAGAGACAGTCTTAGGGGGAATGTGGTGAAGGTGCCTTGCTAGTAGAATACTAGAGCCAAAAGAGATCGCTGTAACCACCCTTCACAGCTACTCATAAATTCTACACCAGGAGCTGCCATCAAGTCTCAAACAGCTAAAGCTAGACCTGGAGCAAAGACATTTCCAGCTATGGGCCAAGTGAGAAGGACCCCACCCCCAAGTCAGGCATGCTTAAGATGCAGACTTAGAAATGCAGAGTGACAACATCGGCTGAATGGAGGTCCTGCACCAGAATGGTATGGCTGATATGCCCTGAAACTGAAGAGAAGCTGAACGAGCATAGAGTGCTGGGAGCTCACATAGGTCAGATGATGGTAGTAGTGAGGTTGAGCAATGATTGTGTAAGTAGTTAGTGGACCTGCACATGGGTCAGTAAGACAGAATAGCAATAGCTGGACCTGCATGTAGGTCAGTAAGTAAAGTAGCAATAGTTGGACCTGCACGTAGGTCTGTAAAACAGAATAGCAATGGTTGGATCTGCATGTAGATTGGAGGAGCAGCAACTACGACTAGTGGGGCAAGCCAGGCAAGCATTCAAGGAAGCCAATGAAGGTAACAAATACTCTGAGGATTTTAGGTGGCAGAGGCAGGACTCGAACATAAAGTATGTATGCCACACAGGACCATGATTCCCCCAACACTTTCAAGTCCCCCGCTGTAGGAAAAACAAGAAAGTGATGGAAGGGGCTGAGACCCACATGCAGATGTAAAACTAGTTTTCAGCATCAACAGTAGATTAGCTGATCTCGAGTATAACAGTGTACAAACACAGACAGCAGCATCTGTACTGAGTAACTGAGTTGTAGGATTTGATGGACATAGATTGGAGATAGGCAATGCTCTCAAAGCTGCTATCACCAGTAAAACTGCAGCAATGAGGCATGTTGTATGAGTTGAGAAAGCATGACTGAGCTTCATAGCTAGGGTTCAGAGTGAGTGTGAACTAGGTGAAAAGTTACATAGGATGGAGAGCAGCTATGTGGTTTGAGTTGAAACACACAGAGAATGATTGCATGTGCATTAGAAGTAAATGAGAGCAAGTAGTATGAGCTCTGGACTAGCAATATATAAGAGGTTTAGAAATAGAAGCCCCTTAAAAAGGCAGAACAAAAGACACACAAACACAGAGGAACAGGCAACAAACAACACAAAGAAGCAGACAGCTGGAGGCAAAATACAAACCAGATGCAAGACGGCAGACAACAGAGTCCAGGAGAAACAAGCAGAAGCCAGAAGAGCAAGGTGGGGTTGGGGTAGGCCCCAGCCAGCTACAGATGACAGACTGACAGAGCCTCCAGCTTCAAAGAAAAGTGCTTCGGTAGGAGGCTGAGAGGAACTGCTAATAAAGGTCAGGAAGTGGGAGTGGCTGTCTGCTTGTCCATTGAACCACAGGCCCAGCCTTCCAAACAGGGTAGCATTCATCCCAGTTTTTTGCCTCAGTTGATATGAATTTATACAGGATAACTTTAACGATTTAGTAAAGCATTTCACTAAGCTGTTAGTCTGTGGGTGATACACTGATATCTAGATAGACTTAACCTTCAGTAAAGCACACACATCCCTCATAGCTGTTGACATAAAGTTGGGGCTTTGATCAATTCAGTTATCTTTCAACAACCCAGCTTGGGAAAACACGTTCATTTTATTGCCACTGCCTGGGCTGTAGTGGAATTTAGGGGAATAGTTTCAGGCTAATAGGTGACATAATCCAATATAAGCAATATATACTGATACCCAGATATATTTTTCATCAAGGATCCCATCCCATCAATCCCGATTTTTTCAAGTGGCCGTCTATTTTGGGAATAGGGATCTAAGGGGCCTTTTTATACTTCTGGGGGCCACCAACTGACACTGAAGGCAGGTAAAAACAAAAGTCTGCTAATTCCCTCCATATGCCTGGCCAGATTAATGGGGCAAGTATGCATGCCTTGGTTTTCTCCCAGCCAAAATGACCTGCAATAGGTATAGTATGAGCTAGCTATCAGTACCTCCTTTCTTGCTGAGCTTGGAACTGCTAACTGGTAACTTAAATTACCAATTTTTTTCTCAGGTTCTACTGGTTGCAAAATATAATCTTTCATTTCAAACCCTGGAAAACATTGCACATTTTGTTCATATACCACGTTACCATTTACCACAGCTAAGTTGTGGTAGATATTCCTGAGAACCTCATCAGCACTTTAGTCAGAAATTATATTGGCTGGGTTTTAAAAAAGTCTGGTCCAACCTCCAGAAGGATCTCATGACCTCCAGTAGATGTGGATGCCATGTCCTCATCTGAATCACATTGGACCTTGCCTGAACCTGAGTCCTTGTGGTCTCCAACCACTACAACATAAGATAGAGGGGCCCCTTCCTTTTTGTCCCTCCATTTCTGGCAACAGTACTTCTTAAGCATTCTGTCTGTGCCAAATAGTTCAGAATCATTAAAGGAAAATACATGTTCTAGTCACTCTGTCTGTTTGAACTTCTGTAGGCATGACATTTTTGTATTGCTCTGCATGAGGGTATGAAACCCTTCCCAGTCTTAGCTCAAGACTACTGACCAGAGTCAGGTTTTATAAATTCCCTCCCTTATTATTCCTGCCCAGTTGCTTACTTTAAACCATACTGAGTCAATACAGTATGTACAGGTATCCCCATGCACATAGGCAATATTTATGGGATCTTCCCACTGACCCAGGATGGCTGCTATCACTGATTCTTTAATCGATATCTACCCAAAGCCCAAATCCACTACAGCTGTAACTGCTGTGTTCTTATTTGCACTGGTACTGT
Source organism: Neoceratodus forsteri (assembly GCA_016271365.2). Lineage (NCBI taxonomy): Eukaryota > Metazoa > Chordata > Ceratodontiformes > Ceratodontidae > Neoceratodus > Neoceratodus forsteri. Next base: position 739,367,933 of record CM028133.1, on the reverse strand, counting down.
ATACTCATTTTTAGACTCATGTCTGTGTGTGTGAATGGTAGATATACATCATGCAAAACCATAGTCTATGTGGTCACAAAACTTACAGATATGACCAACTTTACAAAAATGGACAATGTTACTATCAGGTTTATGTTCTGTGCCCCATCAATTTGGGGTCACTGGAGAGCGGGGTCTTGGGAATGAGTTAATTGGACCAAGCCCAGGTGTTATACCTCTTATTTTACCACTTGACCACTTTCCCATACCAGCACATTTATTCCCATCTCCCAAAGTCCTTTCTCCCTCTTCAGGGGGATCTTCTCCTCAGGCCCCTGCGGGAGGCTTCTCATGGGTTCTGCTCTTCTTAGCCATCTGTAGTCTTTCAGCTTTCAGTAAATGTTCCATAATTTTCACTGTGCAGCCTGAGTGGTCTGTTCTTGTCAGCTTACCCAGTCATGTTTTCGATCTGGTAAAATGTTCTGGTAATCAAATCCATAAGTTCCTATTGAGGTCATACCTCTGGATTTAACCACTGAGTAACCAAATCTTGTGATTTTTGTGCCAGCACTCTGGGTCATGTTCCAACTGTGAAACATAAGGTGATAAAGTTCCATCAGAAATTCTCTTCAGTTATTCCATCTGGGCCTACAATAGCTACTTTTATCTGATCATAGTCTCTAGTGGCAGCATCAGTTGGGCTTCTGTATACAGCTTGAACATCTCTAGTTAGGTACAGTGCAATGCAAGTAGCCCAACCTTCTCATGATCAAGCAGTGGTACTGACAACTATCTCAAATGTCATACGGTAGGCCTTGGGGTCATCCTCAGGACCCTTTTTTATTAGCATGTGGTGGGGTTGTACAGTGACTTAATTGCCTGTGACATGGAGCTGTGGCACAGTTTCTTTCTGTGTTTGCTGCACCCACTTTATAAACTATGGCTGTTACTGGTCTCTGTGCCTGCAAGGACCTTGTTGATGGAGCAGACTTGATATGTCATAATCACAACTCTAAATTAATAAAAAACAAGTTAAAAAATGTCCCTGTTGTAGTCTATGGAGAGTGCCCCACACTCTGTATTTATTGACCTCATGAAACGTGCTATTGGAGAGGCATGTTTCACAATAGGGAAGTGCAAGCATTTTCCCATTCAGCTGCATGGATAAAAGTTCTATTGTATTGCCCAGTCCAGGCAGTAATAAATTATATGTTTTATGGGTGTCCACATGGGGCCAGGTAAGGTTTGTTATATGTTCGGGGGGGGGGAGGTTGTACTAAAAATCTGATCTTTAAATGAGTATACAAGTAAGCTTGATGAAAGGACTTATCTATAAAAATAATTTGGAGTTTGGTGTTGATGTACGACTATTAATAAAACCATTAATTCCATTGCAATGGGCTTATTTATACTGCAGGCAATTAAGCAGTACTGATTCCATTGTATCTATAAAAGCTGTCTCTATTTTCCTGAGAGTGAGCTGGAAATGATGCTTCCAATGTTGGCTCAGGTGTAGTGATGTGTGAAAAAAATCTGCTGGTGGAATATGCACAAAATTTGAACTTTCGCTTCCACAAAATGTCAGAAATCATTTTGCCAACTTTCACAGAAATTCCGACTTAGCATAGTGGGCATTTCATACATTTATTCTGCAGCTCAGTGAATAATTGAAATGCGGCATGAATGTATGAATTGAATTCAACTGTCCCTCCCTGATGTCTAGAGAAGCCCCCCTCCCTGTCACCAATCATCACTATAGTTATCAGAGCAAAGATCTTTAATTCAGTTGCATCTAGCAGACCCCCCATCCCTGATGACCAGTATAGTCACAAAATCAAAGATCTGTTAATTCACTGGTGTCTAGCAGATCCCCTCCATCCATGAGAGTACCTATGTATTAATTTTCCTGGTGTCTAGCAGACCCCCTGTCCCTGAGAGCTCCCCTATATTAATTTACCAGGTGTCTAGCAATCCCCCTCCTAATCCCTGAGAGGCACCCATATATTAATTTCCCTGGTGTTTACTGGACCCCTCTCCCTATCCCTGACAATGTCCGTATATTAATTTCCCTCATGTCTAGCAGACCCCCCCTTCCTATCCCTGAGAGCCCCCATTAAATATCAAATAGGTTTTCCCTGCTGACTAATGGACACCCCACCACAGCAGGTAGCACCCAATACCCTGCTTCCCCCACCCCATCCTGAGCTGATGATCAGCATAGCCCTCTACTCTCCACCATGACTGGCTGCTGGACTGAACTCAGTCAATGAATCAGCATGTGCTTTTACAAGTACTTGCTCATTCATTGATAGAACTCAGTCCAGTGATCAGCTGTGGTGGAGAGCAGATTGCTGTGCCAGTCACCAGCCTCAGATAGAGAGGGGGGGAGCAGAGTGTGGGGTGGTGCCTTACAGCATGGGGGGTCCACTAAACACCAGGGAAAACCAATCTGATTTTATTGGGGATGCTTGGGGATATGGAGGGTTATCTGCTGGACACCTGGGAAATTAATATATGAGCATTCTCGGGGATAGGAAGGGGATCTGCTAGACACCAGGTGAATTTAATATATGGATGCTCTTGGGAATATGGTGGGAGGTCCACTAGACACCAGGAAATAAATTTATGGGGGTTCCACCAAAGAAATTAAGGGCACTCTTGGGGATGGGGGCTCCACTAGACACCAAGAAAATTAATATAGGGGCACTATAGGGAGTGGTGAGTCTGCCAGACACCAGAGAAGCAACAGATCTTTGATTTTATGACTATACTGGAGATCGGGAATTGGGAGTCCGCTAGACACCACAGAACATTTCTTTGGGTGCCACAGCCACTAGACATTTGGAAAATTTCTAACTTCACCAAAGGTGGAAGTTCATAAACTTCTGTAAAAGTTGTGAATTTAGCACAGAAGTTCTGCTAAAGTGGAATTCCCATCTTTCACCCAGCTCTACTCATGAGTGATGTTGGCTGTGTTGCTTCTGCTTGTACTTCTTCACCTGTTTAGCTATCAGTTAGCAACATTACAAGGGAAAGAAGAAGAGGAATTTGTATATTATATGCTACCTTGTATGCACACTATTTGTATATCTAAGAGAACTTTATAAGCCATGAGTAGCTGCTGCATCTATTAGGTATGCTCAGGACCTCTTAAAAACCTTTTTGCACTTAAACATCTTCCAGCAGCTTCAGTTTTTTATGTAACCTGTTTTCCACATGAAAACTAATGACATCTATTAACTCAGTTTGGTGTTAACTAATATTTTTTGTGGAACATCACTACTAAGACTCAACTGTTTTACCAGATCTTCAGACTGGTATACTTTAATGGGCAGTGAAATGAGCTGCACTTGTATGGACAGGAACTGAAGCAGAAAAGTAACATTCAGGGCAAACACTTCCCATTGAACCTTTGGCCTATAGTAGAGGCCAGTTTACTTAGAATTTCATTTTACAAATTTGCACTTTCTTTCCCATGAGTAAGTTATTAATTTTGTTTGTTTCCCCAATTCTAGTACCTGTGAAAGGGGAAGTTGGAGTTGTACGAACAATACTTGCTTTGGGACCTGTGTCATTTATGGAAGTGGTCATTATTTCACCTTTGATGAGAAGCGCTACAGTTTTGATGGAAACTGTGAATATGTGGCTGTACAGGTAAAAGGCAATTTTATTTTGGTATCTATCAGATGGATGAATTCAGACACAAACTCTCTAAATCACTTTATTAAGAACAGTGTGAACTGAAATGTAGTGTACTATACAATGTGCAACTAGACCAGGAAGCACAATATAAAATAGTTCTAAAGTCACATTCGCAGAAGAGCCTTAAAAATTCCATGAATAATCATCAGGATATAGATTAAAATTTGATGTGATATTTCATTAGAGGGGTTCTTGCTATGCTTCTGTGTGTGGCAAATATAAAGACAATTTATAAACTTGCAATGTGCAATTAAACCCTGCTTACTGTCTGAGACCATTTAAACCATGAGTGTTGTAGTTGATAGCAAAGTTTGTGAAAGCCTCCCACCACATGTTGTTTTGCTCCCAGTGTGGGGATGTTAGCCCATGTTTCCATAAGAGTGAACTTTGTGATGGGTTCTCATGTGCTGGTGGGGTATTTGAGGTATGGCAAGTTTATAGCTAGAAAAGCATAGAAATTATTTTTAATTTAGCTTAGCTATATCTGTTCAGTTTCAGAGAGGATTCAAGGTCCTCAAGGTTCCATCCATGATAACTCAATTAGGAGCTTGGTTGTCTGGTAATGAAGCTGTTAGGGAGGTACGCAAAGACTTCCACCCACTAAAGAAAAATATCACGTCACCTAAACATCTTAAAAAAATAAGATAGATATACAGACAGACAGACAAATAAAGTCCACACTAACCTAGCTTAAGTCATAGTTATGACGTGTTAAGAAATGTGTTGTTGGCAAACAATATGTGCTTTTTATATTCCAGCCACCGCTTCCACAACTGCCACCAGTCACATGGAAAATCTAAGGGATGAATTATACATATATTATTTATTTTAATATTTGACTGGGAAAGGTATGCTAGCTGCAACAGCTCATTTCCTAGTGGATGCAAGGGGTATACAGAACAGATCTGCAATGCAATCACAGTTTTAAATGGGAGCAATATACAAAATGTAAAATTAGCAGTAACAGGAGCTACACTTAGTGCAACTTATGCCTAAACTCATTACCAAATGAAACTGTCACAGTATTACTATACTATGTTTCAGATACAATATATTTCAAGATATTCAGTTACTGTACAGCTAGACAAAGTCAGTTTATGTACTTGGTTTCTGTGACCAGGCATAGAAGAGGAGGATTTAATTTTAGTTCAATGACCTATGCAACCAGAATAGTGTTATGCTTGTGCAAATGTGGTAGCCTTGCATTGGACGTTCACACTCTCTATTCCTGAGAAACTACCACCCTATAGGGAAACCAAAGGAAAAGTAACAAAAGTAACCCTCAAAGAGGGTTCCACCACTAGAGATGTGGCAGAAAGTTTCCTTTGGCTAAACGTACCTTAGGAAGACTCCCCAAAAGAACTATAGCAGTGCCAAAAGAAAATTGGTGATCAATGACTATGAGGCAAAGAAGTAGAGTAACAGCAACAGGCAGCTTGATAAACATAATTGACATGTAGGTTAGCAGAATAGCACAGGTATAATAGATTGCATGAATGGCTGCTCGGGGCTTCCTAAGGAGATAGGGAATGGCAAATATGAACACCATTCACCTCCATTCAGCAGCAGAATCTATCTAAGTAAACTAAGGAATACTGCCTAAGGCTAACTCTTTATTATTACCTGAGGCATGGAGGGGAGAAAAAAAACCCTTTGATGAGGAAATCTCTAGGGGATACAAGGCCTAGGTCACCTTCCATCCAGGCATGGGATATTTTTTTAATTAGTGATGGCTCTGCTGCTGAAATTTGAAAACCCAATTAAGGGGTGGTGGAAAAGATTCCAGTTTGGAGGAACACTCTCCTCTATCCCTACTAACAGGAACACAATGAAGGGTTATGAGCAGGTTTGCTCTGCAACAAGCCTCCTCTAAGGCAGGAGGAGCAGAGCAATGACAGCTGATACACTCAGCTGGCCTACCAATCTAAAAACAAACCAGTTGAATCAGAGGCAATTGTAGGGCAAATAGCTTAAATGGTGCTGCTGAACCAACTGAGCAAGCCAAAGGAGCCCACTTGGGCCTAAAGGCCCCACCCTTTGCACCTGAAGACTTAAATTCTGCATCAAGAGATGTCATTGATACATCTGCAGGGCTGAAGCTCCACCTGGAATGAGGACATTCCCACTATGGGCCAGATGAGAAGGACCTCACCCCAGGTTCTGTACACTCAAGATGCGGACTTTGTAAGTACAGAGAGAACTGTTGGCTGCAGGGCAAGCACTATGGCATGGTAACTAATGTTCATTTTTGGCATGCCTCTGATTATGGAAGAAACAAAATGGGAGGGAGAGCATGCAGAGCACTGAAGACCCTCATGTAGGTCATACACATTATATAGCAGTACATAGCAGACTAAACCTTTAAGGGCAGTGTAAGCAATGAGTGGACCTGCATGTAGGTCTGTGACACAGTGTAAGCAATGATATGACCTGTACATAGGTCTGACAGGCAGCAATCTGCATGATTTGCAAGTAGGCAAGCCAACCAGTCCCATTGAGGAAGCCAATTAAAGGTGAAGCAAATACTCTGAGGATTTTAGCAGCAGAGGCAGTGTTCTAACTTGAGCTATTTGGACCACACGGGACCATGCCTCTGCATTACAACTCCCCTGTCCCCCACCATAGGAAAGGATGCCACAGTAAAGCACCATGACCCACATGCAGATTTTAAAACTAGTTTACAGTGACAGCTGTAGCTGATCTGATCTCCAGAGTATATTAAATCAATATACAAAAGTAGCTGTGCATCATCCAACAGCAATTAGTTGTAGCTTCTGGGAGTAGCTAAGCTGAACAGTTTTCAGAAGTGTAGGGAGAGGCAATGCACTGCAAACAACAGCAAAATTGCTTGGTATAATTGCATGGAAGCAGGTTTGAATGCCATGGGCTAGCTTTGCAAAGTGAGCCTGGTCAGGTGCAAACCATTAAGGTGGATAAGCACTGAGACAACAAAAGTATGGAAGCAGCAACTGAGCTGAAACATACAGATAACAATTGTAGTTGCTCTGAGGGTTGCTAAAACTGGTGAGGAAATGGGAGCCAAAATAGTACAAGCACAGAATTAGCATAATACAAACGGAGGGCAACAGGATGCTAGAGAAACCATAAAGTCCCCAAGAAGAAAATTGCAAAACAAAAACACAAACACAGGAGAACAGGAAACAGGCAACACAAAGAAGCATGCAGCAGCTGGAGGCAAGCAATACTAACCAAAAAGCAGGAGAACACAAAACAGAAGTCCAGTAGAAACCAAGCAGAGCCTAAAACAACAACAGTGGGGGGGGGACAAAGCCCCAGCAAGCCCAAAGAGAGAAGTTAGACTGACAGAGCCTCCAGCTGCAAAGAAAAAGTGCTTCAGAGTGAAGGAACTACTTATATAGCCCAGGAAGGGGGAGTGGCTAATTACTCGGTCATTGAACCATAGGCATAGCCTTTCAAAAGATAGAATGTTCCAGAGAGCAGGAATTCTCTGTGAGAGAGAGTGAGGGAGCAGGGAGGACACTAACAACCTTTAGGCTGGTCAATCTTACTTCAGTGGTGGGGAAATTAATGGAAACCTTGCTAAAAGAAAGACTGGTGCAATACCGTAACTCAAGTGGGTTGCAAGACCGTAGGCAGCATGGATTCATTGGGGTAGGGAGGTCATGCCAAATTAATATGATGAATTTATTTGATTGAGGAACCAGGTAAATAGATCAGGGCAAGGCAGTGGATGTGACCTATTTGGCCTTCAGCAAGACCTTCAACACTGTGCCACACAAGAGGCTGAAAAAGAAACTAAGCAACCTTGGGTGGGATTTAAAGTGATTAACTGGTCTAGAAACTAGTTAACAGATAGGAGACAGAGGGTGGTAGTAAACAGTACTCACTGGAATGATGGAGGAATGAACAGCATGGTGCTATAGTGCTCAGTAATAAGACTGACATCTTCAATGTCTTCATAAATGACATTGCTGAAGAACTGAAAGAAAAGGTTTACATTTTTGCTGATGAAACCAACATTTGTAATAGGGTAGGATAGACACTCAGGAGGGGAGTGGAGAGAATCAACAGGGATCTGGGGAAACTTAAGGAGTGGTCTAAAGCATTGCAGCTTGGGTTTGATGCCAAAAACTGCAAATTCATGCACTTAGAGCACAGGAACCCAAATGCTGAGTATAAAGGTAGGAGGAGGCAATAACAATCACTGAACAGGAAAAGGACCTTGGGTTATTATATCGGATGATCTCAAGGTGGCAGGGAACTGTGACAAAGCAGTGGCTTGGTCTAATGTGATGTTGGGGTGCATAGGAAGGGGTATATCAAGCTGGAGGTATGAGGGAGGTAGTTTTGTCAGTGTATCATTCAGTGATGAGACTCCACTTGGAGTACTGTGTCCAGTTTTGGAGGCCATACCTCATAAAGGACATAGAAAGGGTAGAGATGTCCAGAGGAGGGTGACTAAAATGGTGCTGGGGCTACATGAGAAGCCCTACAAGGAGAGACTGACAGATCTCAACATGTACACTCTGGAAGACAAGAGAGCGAGAGGTGACATGATAGAGACCAACAAGTACTTCACAGGGGTGAACAGGATGCAGGACAGAAGTCTCTTTCAAATAAGAAGGATCTTCATGACAGGTGGGCATGTGATGAAGCTGAAGGGGTGGGAAGTTTAAGAGAGATTTGTGGAAATGTTTCTTTATTAAAAGGGTGATAGACCCCGGAAAAAAAGTCCTAGCAGAAGTGATAGAAACAAAAACAACACAGGGTTTTAAGTATACATGGGATAGACATATGGATGTATCATAAAACAGGCAGGGAGGAGGGATGGTTTCCTGAGACCAGTTAGGGTCTGCAGAGACAGATTAGGCTTGGAACATCTGGGCAGACTGGGTGTGCCAAGCAGTCCTTTTCTGCCAACAGATTTCATGTTTTTATGTGAGACAGTGGCCTGGACAATTGTATACCATCTAAGAGTTAAGACAACATGAAAATTGCATTTTGTTGAGTTTACAAGGTGGTAGAATCGAGATAGCAAAGAGGAGAAAGGAAAGAGAGTCAGGGTGAGTATCACACTGGTACATGAAAATGACCAGGGTACCATGGAAGAGCCATCTCCATTCCAAAGAGACCCACTCGGGATTAACATATATGTATTGCAATGTTGGGTATAGTGTGGACATTTTAGAATGAATCTGGAGAAAGCATAGAACAGAATGTTCTATCAGTCTAGATGGGTTTTGGCAGCAGTACCATATACAACATTATCGTAATAGATGATTGGATGGCACATTTTGGTTAATATCGTCTGTCCAGCACCTGGGGCAAAACAAGCCTTATTACAGTAGAGCATATTAAGTTTGGGAAGTTTGGTAACAATGTTTGGTTTCTGACACATTCTGAATTTTATTCCTGTTTTTTAGGATGCTTGTGGCAGCAGGTCATCCAACGGCACATTCAGCATTATAACAGAAAATGTCCCATGTGGTACAACAGGAACCACCTGCTCTAAAGCTATAAGGATTATATTAGGGGTATGTTTTTTTTGCTTTATAAGTGATTTATCATTTCCATCCAGTATTGGTTATAAATGTCCAGAAGTTTACAAATACGGTACAATCCCTTGAGGTATGCCCTTCTATAGATTAATAACATGATTACAGTTGGCAAACATCTTAGCACCTGGAAAAAACTGTCTAGAGGCAAGTATCTAATGCAGTATGTTCAGGACCTATTGACTCTGGGAAAATCCTTTATGTACTTATTCCAAAAACCCATCCCTACAGTCTTCCTAGGCAGGACTTCTGGAGATTCCATCAGGTTAGATCCATGCTATCCCCCCTTCTGAAGGCACAAGGCACTCCATCCCACAATTTCTCTCACACTATCATCCATAGATGGATTGACTTGCCCAAAAAGAAGGTGGGCAGCATAAACAGAAGCCTTAAGGATGCTGGCCCTGAAAATACTCCATCTATGTGAGATAAGTGGCTGGACAAGGTAAGCATATCTGTATCAGACCAAGATTTCCAGGTCTGCTAGTACTCTGATCGCCTTTCCGGCAGAGACACCAAAGCCTACTGTAGCTGATACAATTGAAGATTCTGCACTCCTAGAACTCGTCATGTATTAAAAGCCCTGGGACTCTGCTCACAAGATCTGTGCAGGTGCTGTAGTGGCCAAGAAGGCTCATTGTCTCATATCCTGTGGCTCTGTCCTATGATACAGCTCTTCTGGGAAGAAGTCATGACAGTATGGCATGCAGCTTACTCCTCCCCAGTGTTATTCCTGATGTTCCTTTAATACTCTTGGGATGTACCTTTCAAGTACATCCAAAACCAGCTTCTCACTTTACTGACTCATGGCAGTAAGCATAATTGGAAAGTGTCCACTTCAGTGGAGGTGAAGAGTCACCCAAGTTGCTACAGTAGGAGAGTGGCACTAAGTGTGGGGCAGTTGGTCTCCTTTAAGAGACTGGCATGTCATGCTCTAGGCAGAATGGATGCATACACAGTTTTTTGGCCACCCTTCCCCTTCACTGCATTAAAATCTAAACCCCTTTAATCCAAGAAAACAGATGTATTACTTTCAGTACTTGAATATTTTTTGAATGTAGGGAATGTCACAGACTTACTACCAACTAAATGTATTCTTACTGAGTTAGAAGAAACAGTATTGTGTAATAGCTACTTTAGATTTGATGGAACCTACTATCAACAAATAAAAGGTACGGTGATAGATTCCTCCATGGTCCATTTTATTGTAACTTGTACATGGGCCATTTGGACAGAGTACATATTGATGCTTCATAAACAAATGGTGGGATCATACTATGGTGAAGAAGAACTACGTAGATGATCTATTGCCCATCTAGAAGTGCACAAGAATACTTGAAGGAGTTTGATTAATATGTAAATGAATGCAACCCAAACCTTAAATTCACACTGGAATTTGATAGGTTAAATCTACCATTTTTGGATATAAAAATATTCATTGAAGGAGGAAAATTAGGTACACATCTTTATGAAAATCCCACAGAAAGAAATACGATTCTCTGAAAGGACAGCTGTCACCCTCAGAAGCAGACCAATACTATAGCTTATAGTCAGTTTCTGAGGGCACAAAGGAACTGTTCAGAACTGGCAGACTTTGAGAAAGAAGTACTAGTAATGATCATTATAAGTCTAATTAATAATTCATGAGCTTAACAGTGAGTGAGTGCTGTGCCAGTCTGAAATCTCTAAGAAATGCCCGGCATGGCAACCACACAGCTATTTGCACACAGTCCACTCTATAGTTAAAGTACATGGCAAATGGAGCACGTAACGGAAGAAACGGAATGGAAGAAACAATCATAAAAAAAAAATGTAGAAACATGTGAAACCTTCCCAAACATACAGATGAGCAAAGCAGACTATGCTGCAGCCTTCAGTGAGTAAGAGAAAGTGCAGTGCAAGGTGCCAAAGTGGAAGAAAAAGAATAAAAAAAAAAACCTCCCAGAACGTCGTTATTGTGATTAGAATCATAATTACAATAATGACCCCAGAGCTGGTAATTTCCTGTTGATTAATGACCGACTGTATTAAGGCCACACTTCCCCCCAGCTGGTCATTAATCTCTATGAGATGACCATCTCTTCAGTCATTTTTGCTTAAATCATTTTTGTGATAGGAGTTACTGTACTCAAAAGTCATGTGGGATCAGTAAATAAACAAGGTCAAAGACCTTGACAGACAATCACTGTTAAAGTCTACACATGCTAAAACATTGGCCTACCAAATAACCCTGTTTTTTCTACCCCATCCATTCAGGGTTTTTTTTTTAAGTTTTTGTTGACCGGGTAAGTGCACTAGACAAATCCTGCCTATTTTCAGACACGACCCAAGGGAGGGGGCTACAGATGAATGCCAACTGACCTTAAACCAGATTAAGCTGTTGGTGGTATTTTTTAGTGAATGAGGGAAATTTGGCCAAGACACCGGGGAAATTCCCCTACTCTGTGAGGGAGGGGTTTCCTCTGCCGCCATGATGGAGGATTCAGTAAGGAACAGGACTGACTGCAGTGCAGACCTCCTCATGTTTTTTCCACCAGTGATAGATGATGACACTGTGACACAGGTTAAAGCTTTGGATAAAGAATTTTGTAACCGAGAAGCACAGCTAACGTTACCTACCTCGAGGGAGCTTTCGGATTCCATTCCTGGACCTTCACGATGTCTAGAGGACCGACAGGATGCCAAGCTTACAACGCCTGTGTTTCAGATGGAATGGAGCTCCTTGGAAACGGAGTGTGCAACACCACTGCTTCCCCAGCGCCTTCAAGATCAAGGGTGTAGACAGGCATACTCACTGTACACATTTGTGTACAGTTTTGTTGAGTGTCTGTCACAAAGCATAAGCCACTCTGTTAATATTATCATTCTAATATGTAGTATTTGAGTTAGTGTAGGCCACTGAGGAGTGTCCAATACATGTATAACCTCTTTAGAGAGTAGAGAAGTCATCTAACAACAATCTGACTTGTTTGGAAGGGGGTACCAATTGGAAAGGGAGTGTTCATTTTTTAATTGAGGGGGTGTAACTGTTGGAGATTGTGTACAAAATGGAAATTTCTGGCTACACTCCTGTTCCAGATCTTGCCCTCAGAGAGTCGTTGTGACTGAGGAGTCGCATGCTGAGCGAGTTTCCCCATTAAAACTGGATCCCTTTGTTTCTTCGGGACACCCAGAACCGGGACACCATGCGGCCGCCTCCTCTTCAGTCCCCACCACTGCAGACCTGCTTTGCTCTCGTTTTGGACTGCCTAAACAAAAGGACGTTTTGGAGACAACCTGGACTACAACAGCTGCCTTATCCAGGGCAGGTTGGACTCAATCAGCACAAGGGACATGGATTCCTGATCCTACATGGGATGCAGATAAACATGGAGTTTTATACTCCCCCACCAGGCCTGCTACGTTTATGAGCTCCAACGAGGTACCAACTGTTGATAAAGTTAAAAATTTGGACAATGGTGTAATAACTGCTAACTCAGGTGAATCTGTGCAATCTTGGGGGGAGATTATGGATGCTAGGGACAGGTTCTTGTGCATGTACCCCGGGACAGTACAGATATTGGTGAAGCACCTCTTATTTCATTGACTATATCCCCTGAAGCCCCCCCCCATGTTCTTCCTACCACTGATGTTTTTTTATCTCAGGGAATCACTGTTTCCCCTTCTTTTGGCATTCTGGACTCACAGCATGACCCCACTCCCTCCTTAGAGGACCTGGGGCAAGGTACATCTAAAACGTTGGTCCATAACTCAGATAAAGGCCCCATGAAACAAGTTTCTGGTCGGACACCCATTCTCTCCGATTTAAAAATAAACTCGAAGAAGCCCCCCTTAGAAATGCAGTCTGCCTCCATTACAGAGGCGGACTGTCGGAATTTCCTGATAGATATTATGTAACTCGCACCCTTTTTAAAGGCATGATGCACTTTCAGGCCTCAGACATATATGCCTTGATACATATCTCGGGGGAAGAGACTTTCGATATCAGTTTCAAAACCTCTGCTGGTTTAGACAGTTTCTGGCATTTATATACCTCCCAGAAAAATAATTCCATTTGGACCCCTTTTGCTGTTTTACCTCTGACTAAACCCACAATACATACTGTTACAATCATGTTTAGAAACGAGGGAGTTAGTATTAGTGATATTTATCATTGGTTACAGAATCACTGTAATGTCCTTTCTCCTCCTGAAGCTATCCTGGATGATGACGGTTTATGGACTGGTGGCTGGAAGTTTAGGGTGAAACTCTTTCAAGTAAATTCTGAAGTTGTGCACCTGCCAAATAGTTTCTTTTTGGGTAAAGACAGGGGTGGTTTGTTTTTACGGGGGCCAACCTAGGGCCTGTTTGGTGCTACTACGCATTTGAGTAGTACTTGTGACCTGCTGAAGTGTAGTCTTTGTGGGGGATATGGACACCCGAGTGTTTCTTGCAGGAATGTATTTCGATGTAATTTATGTAATGAAACTGGGCATGCATATCATCAATGTCCATGGGCTAGTAAAAATCGATCTAAGGGTTGGAATTCTGAAGCCTTAGTTCAGAAAGCCCAGGCTAAAGTGCAAGAGCAATCAACTTCCCTGAATGCAGCTTCTGACCCTTCCATACCCCCCAGATTTACCCATTCCTGTTTCTCCTGAGCCCTTGGTACCACAAGTTTCTTCTCAACAGCTAGATCAGGTTACCCAAATGAAAGCCCCCGTTGACCCCCTTCCCGAGAATGTGATTCCTATGACTTTCTCCACTACCATTTTTGATAAAGAGGGATTCCAGGCAACCAGACGGGTTACTAGGGCCACTGCACGGAAATCTCTTAAACTTCCTGATATTCCCCTATCCAACGCATTTGACTGTTTGAAAGGGGAAAGAGAGGAATCAGATGGGGATACTGATATATCTGCTATTCCGTCTGATATGGATATTCCTGCAAATAAACCTCCCGATGTTGCCAGGAAAAAAATGACAAAAATGAAAAAGGCAGTAAGAAACGGAAAAACATGGCTGTGACTGATGGGAGTGGATGACTCAAGCATATATACTGATGGATATCCGTATAGCCTCTTTAAATGTCTGTAGCTTAAAAGGATACAAAAAGAGGATGGATTTTTTTCATTATGCTAACTCCCTCCAGTTAGATATTTTGCTATTGCAAGAAACACATATCTCTACTTTACATGACATACAACAACTAAAACAGGGATGGTATAAAGGCCCCTCTTTTTGGACATTTGGAGATGATGCGGCGGATGGTGTGGCTGTTCTATTTTTTTCGCCCCAGTTTTCCATCACCCGCATTATTGATATACACCCAGGTAGGGCGCTTGTTGTTGATTTCACAAAGAATACATTATCTTTTCGGGTTATAGTTGTTTATGGTCCACAAACCAAAGCAGCCAGTATTGCATTGTTGGATTTAATCAAACCGTTTTTATGTACGTGTAAACACATCTTGTGGGGGAGATTTTAACTGTTCTATTGACACAGTAGGCAGAGTAAAATTGGGACAAAAAGTATATTGTGACTCCCTAGCCTTATCTACGTTGGTGAAAGATGCAGGTTTGATAGATGCATATCGTTATCTCCATTCCGATGCAGGATACACTTATCATAGATCGATATATCGCACCAGAATAGATTATTTTTTTATTTCTCGCCACTGTACCCCACGCCATGTTTCAGTACTTCCTAATGAGATTTCAGATCATTGTCTTATTATAGGTCATTTTTTCATTGGTTCCCCTATTATGTCTGTTGCATATCACTCCCAGTGGAAACTAAATAATTCTTTGTTTTCACCGATTTCTGTTCAGGCTCAAATACATACTCTCTTTCAAGCACGAATTTCAGTTATTTGTTGTTATGATTCTATGTGGGAATGGTGGACAGACATGAAGACAGATCTTGGCACTTTTTTTCAGGCTTTAGGGGAAAAGAATGTCAGGGACGATTATCTCACATATTTAACTTATCGCAACCAGTTGTATAAATTGATGTCTCTTCAAGCTACATCCTCTGTTGATTATTCTTCACAGATATCCAGAGTTAAGACCTGCATGTTCTCTCATCAGTATAATAGTGCTCGAACCCTAGATTACATCATGCAAACACGCACTTCTATTTCCCCCGTCTGCTGATCCTTTTTTTGCCTTTAAGGATAGACTTCATTCTACTGTACTGCATGGCTTGAAGGATGCTCAAGGTACAGTAGTGACCTCTATCCCTGATATGTTATCAGTCTCCTCTGATTATTTATGGCTGCATTTCTGTACAGTTCCTAGCTCCTCTCTGGATATATCCTACCTTATGTCAGCCCCAGTCCCTCAACTTCACGCTCATTTAATTCCTGACCTGATTAGAAGGATTTCTCAAGAGGAAGTTGCCAGTGCTATTTCCCATTTACAGTTAAAGGTCTCCCCAGGGCCGGGATGGATTAACACATGAATTTTATAAAACATTCCAAGTCAATTTGTTGGAAATTTTGACTCAGGTCTTTAATTATGTCCTGAATAATATGGATGATACATCTGGATTTGGCCTATCCATCTTGAAATTTTTATATAAAAAAGGGGATATAGTTTCTCTTGCTAATTGGAGGCTACTACATCTCTTGAACATGGATTTTAAGATTTTTTCTAAGATTCTTTGTTCTCGGCTGAGAGTAGTTGCCCCGGATTTGATAGATACGGCTCAATCTTGTGCCATACCTGGTAGATCTATTCATACGAATCTTTTTTTATTACGTGAAATTTTTGAAGCAAAAAAGAACAATAAGTTGTCTGGTTTTCTCTTTGTCCTGGATCAATCGAAGGCGTTTGATTCTGTACATCATGATTTCTTATTGCAAGTATTAACACTATATGGTATTCCTGAAATGTTTATATCTTGGGTTTCTTACATGCTTTCCCTGGCCTATTTCTTTCCTATGATCAATGGATTTAAGGGCACAACTTTGTTACAAAGGGTAGGGCTTCATCAGGGTTGCCCTTTTAGCCCTTTATTATATGTTTTTGCTCTAGATCCCATACTTAGGTAGATAAAGCGGGACTCAGATATTGTGGGCATCGCACCTCACCCCAGTTTATTACCTATCAAAATATCTGCTTATGCAGATGATGTGGTCTTATTCTGTCTGAATCATTCTTCGGGTGATAAAGCCGTTCAAACTTTTCAATCTTTTTCATTGCTGCCTGGGGGTAAGATAAATCTCGAGAAAAGTGTATGTATCCCATTACATCATATTACTACTGATTCTACAACAGTGCGTGGTATCAGGGTTTGTACCACCCCCCAGAAGATCCTGGGAATCTGGTTTAATACACATGATGATGCTAGCTATAACTGGGAGAAACGCATGGTACTAGATGACAGTAAAGTACGTCTCTGGAAGACATGGAGACTGAGTAAAAAAAAATGGGTTATGGTGATAAAAAATTTTTTGTCCCCAATATTTTTATTCCTGAGTCACATCTATGGTCCTCTCAAACACTTGGACACGAGATTATTTAGCCTTTTTTTTCAGATGTTATGGGGCAGTCGCCTAAACACTATTAAAAGACATATTACGTATTTACCCCCGAATCAGGGGGGTTTAGAAATGATAAACCCTTTAGCCTTTTTTCTTTCCTTTTTTCTATATCACATTTTTTTCAAAGTCATAGATATTTGGTAAATGTTTGTGACACATGGGTAGCTAAAGCTGTGGACCCTCTAATGTTGGCCTGGATTGACCTCCCACCCATAGCTTCCCACATACCTAATGTACCGTCTTATGTTACTGATGGTTTCCGTATGCTCAGGTCTTGGAAGATTAGTAAAACAACTATAATTGGCCTAACTAGGAAACAGTTGTATATTGGTTTCTTGAACATTGATAAGCCAATGTTACAGCTTCCACTATGCTCTCAATCCCAACTGACATTTGCTCTAGATATACTCAGAGACGAAAGGATCCCAGCACATATGTAGGATATTTCCTGGCTCTGCTGTCATGGTATGCTACAAGTTCATTGTAACCTAAAGCACAAATCGGCACATGATAAGTATTGTCCTAAACCACTTTGTATTAATATTGAAGAAACTATGGAACATTTTTTCTTTTCCTGCTCAGATGCTCTCTCGTTTTGGAAGACCCTAGCAAACAAGTGGAAATGGCCATTTCTGAGTAGGATAACATATTCAGTCCTTGTTTTAGGTGTTTTTTCTGGCCATTGGAATAAATTCCACCCTAGCACCTTGAGAGTGTTGTTTGCTACATGCAAATATTATATGTGGCAAGCTAGATGTAAATATGTTCTGCAACAGGTACCAACATGTCCACTTGCTATTATACAATGTATTGAATCCGCAGTTTTGAACATTCAGGAATTGGAATATGAACGTCTCTTGCCTATGCAATTTGCATCCTATTGGGACTGTATTACTTTTCTGACTTAACTATAGGAGATAGATTTAGGTGGTATTGATGATTGTTTTTTTTTTCTCTCACCTGTATCATAGGGATGTACACAGTCTTATGATGCTTATGTATATACTTTTCTGCTGTTTATTATTTGTTTCATATAATTCCTGTACCTGATGTTATGTTTTTTTCAATAAAATTCCTCTACTCTTGGAGTGTGGGAGGGGGAGGGGTTAGTTAGAAGTGAGTTTTATGTTTATTGTATGAATTAATACTTATTTATGTTTTGCATCTATTTTTCTCTCTTAAGGTTTTGTGCAATGTACTAATAATTTGTACATATTTTGTTATGATTTCATTTTGATTTTAATAAAAAAATTCCCCAACTCTTTTTGATAAGTGCCATGGTATCTTTACCATCCACCTGAACTACCACCAATCCAGGCAGATGGGACCTCAGTTTAATGTCTCATCCAAATGATAGCACCTCAGTAGTGCAGCACCCTTTCATGCTGCACTACAGTGTCAGTACTGGGATATTAACCCAAGTGCCAGATGTGGGAACTGAACCCACAGCCCTCTGATCTCCCAGCCTCAGTGGCGAGTGTGCTACCTACTGAGCCACTGACACTGACAAGTTTTGATAAGGCAGGCGAAATCATGCATACACATTTGCAGACTTTTTCTACAACTGAGAGAAGCAGAAATCTTTTCAAAGTACCATCATTAATAGTGACAAGATGCAGTCCCGAATTAAGGGCTAAAAATGTACACTCAATTATGAAACCAGATCCAGTTATAATGGAGTTTCTGTTTTGGACTCCACTACCAGGAAATCACCCTTGTGACAATTGTGCCCAATGTTCAAATACCCAGAAAAAAATATGTCATAAATAACTTACATGAGACAGCTAAAATCATGTAACATATCACATGTTCTAGTACACATGTACATTAGTATGCATTCTGAAATATCCCTGTGAAACAAACATCTATGAAAAACAAGTCACTCTCTATCAGAGGATTTCTGAACATAAATCAGATATCCGCTATATATTGCAAGATACTTTACCCTGGAGAACATCAATATCATTGATGGGTTCAAGAGGACTTGTAAGGTCCCCTCGCCAAGGGTGATCAAACTAGGTTCCCATAAGGATGGGTATATAAAGGGTAGTCAAAAGGTGTGCAATTCAGCACAAGTGAGTTCGCAAAACAAGGCTAACCCCAGAACTATCATCAAGGATATGCTCTAACATGTGAACACTAAATACTAACCTAAACATAAGTTTATATATGTAAATGTTCATAAACAAAACAAAATCATAATATATTATGGTAGCACTACCGTGCTACCATAGTTAGGGTTGAGTAGCACTTTTAAGGTTAAAGGGTCAAATGTTGTACCTTAATAACTTTGCCACTATCTAACGGATTTGCCTGAAATTTGGTATGCACAATTGGACATTGCAGATCTTGGGATCTGCAAAGTCTCGTCCTGGTCGGATATACGGCTGCGGAGTTATTAAGCGACAATCAATTGCACAATTACTCTTTTTTGTGATTTCTTTGCTCACCTACAGGTTGCACGGTTTGCGCGACTGGTCCAAATACTTCAGAGATCATGCAGCCGGGGTCCCTGGTGTGCCTTTTGAAGATTTTGTAAAAGAATGTTTAATGGTTCAAAAGTTATTCAAAAAACAAGTCCCCATTATAAGTCAATGGGAAAAGTTAACAAAAAGTTCAAAACTTTCACAAATGCAGTTTTTATTTCCGCAAACGGCCCTATAACTTTTGCAAATCCACCATTTTGTTTTCAGCTGGTGATGTAAAAAATGCTTGGCATTTAAATTTGGGACCCTTTAGCAACACAATTCTTTTTGTGTTTACCTAGTCGGACCCTGAGGATGCTAGGCATATCTTTATTTTGAGGTTAAACACCCTAGAAATATGTTTTTCAAGTTTCTTGAAAAAGTACTTTCACAAAGTAGTGTCGCACTCACGAAAGTTTCACAAATTTTAAAGCTTTAGCAAATTGCGACACTACTTTTCCAGGCTATGGCAAAATGACAGCAATTCTTTGCCACCCTGCTGCAAAAGAACAGTTTCGTCTTTTGGGCTGAAATTTGGAGGGAATGCAGCCAACATCTCACAGATGTGCATTTCAGTATTTTGGTTAAATAAATATTGCAGGGCGTCAAAGTTATGGCACTCCAAAGTTTATGCTTTTTCCCATAGGATAACATTACGCAGCCCAGAAACACAAGCGCTCCCTCCTGTAGCAGGACAAGCTTACTGGGTGCCTAGAAGTAAATAATCTACCTCCTGCACTAGCACCCTTGTGAGGGGTGTTAGCCCGTTGACATGCTGTGCATGTCAACTGCCCCACCACCCGGGGCGTCCCTTAATTTATAGGCCCTCCCTCTTGACATCACTTCCTGCCTGCTGAAATACTAAGTTCCCACTTTTCCATTTGCAGGTTATACCTGCCAGCCAGCAGAGGGACCCACACACACTCCCACCTCAGGCTACACTACCTGTCTTCCTCCCCCCTTGACTTCCTGGAACCTCTCTAACCTCCTGTGCCACTTCTCTCCTCTGAAACCCACACCTACCCCTGCCCACACCTCTCCCAGCACTGAGCCCCACAGCTTGCCGTACATCCTGACTCCTTACTGCACCTCCGAACCTACACCCAGTGACCACTAGGAGTCACTATTTCTCACCCTGTTTGCGGCCCAACCCAGCCTGCATCAGACCCCTAGAATGTGGATAACTGCTCTCAGCCAGGCACTTTTCTAGCTGCCCTGGCAGAGACTCAAACCAGAGTCCGTGTCACTACCACTAATCCAAAGTGATATCCACACTTTCTGGAAGACAACCTAAATACTTCTACCCTCTACCCTACTGCTACCACCAGAGCCATGGCAGTCCACCTCCTCCTAAATTGCCTCCCCCTCATCTACCTTCTAGTACCCTTGTCCAACCAGCCAGTCATCTCCCCTGGCTCACTGTTATCAGTGCCAACAATTCTCCCTGACATAGTTCGATCGCACCCTACACTGTCCATGTGCACTGGCCTACAGCACCCATCCTCTGGGTACCTCCCCATCACCTAGCCAGGCTCCCTTTGGTGGCTAATCATTCTCGCCCTCCCAGCCTGGAAAACCCTACCCATCCCCTGTTCCCTGAAGGTCCCTTCCCCATCCCCACATACCTGTTGGAAGCCCACACATCACCACGCCCTGCCAGAGCTGTGGTCCTCCTCCTGCTCTTAACAGGCAATATACATCCTAACCCAGGCCCCACCCAGACTAACCCACCAGGTAGGTCCCCCAGTCTGAGCATTGCCTCCCTGAATATACGCAGCTTAAAAATATGATACCCTCCAGTGCTGGGTCTTGCTGCACAAACTGGATGTCATTGCACTGGTGGAAACCTGGCTTTCAAAGTCCACTCCAGACTCCTTTGTCTCCCTCCCTCCCTGGCTACACCCCATTCAGGAAGGATCATGTAGGCAAACGTGGGGGTGGCTGTGCAATCTATACCAGGGATACACTCACTGGTTAAGCACTCTCTGCTCTGGTCCTTGCTAGTGGGGTACAGGCCCTTACCCTTAAATTTACTCCAGACCCCTCCAGGGGCCCCCTTTATCTCACCTCTGCATACATTCCCCCAAAGAACCAAAACACGGCACTATCATCCTTAACTGATTGTCTTGCCACCCTCCCTCACAAGGCAGAACAAGTCCTTGTGAGGGACCTTAATGTGAACTGGCTCAGTGCCACCTCCTCCACCACCCGGGACTCCTTTGCAGCCATTGACCTGACACAGCTCATTTCCCAATCCACTCGAGTAAACCCTAAGAGAGGTACCAGCACCTTCCTAGGTGTTATCATCACCAACCGCCCCCCAAAAAATCCTGGACATCCAAGTCCTCCTTGACTGACTCAGTGACCATTCCCCTAGCCTATTCCACTGGGTGACCGTCTCACCCCGACTCACAGCCCAGCCCACACTCCGCCAGCATTTCAGACCAGGTGGGTTGAAAAACCTCAAGCAATTTCTTGCCCAGATAAACTGGTCCCCCATTCACCATGCTCCTGACATAGATACTGCCCTTGCCTTCTTTTCCCAAACCTTTAACAAAGCCTGTGACCTCTTTGCACCCCTCATGGCAGCCTGAACCAAAAAACATAATGTGCCATGGATTACTCCTGCCCTATTACAATTGCTCAGGCTTAGGGATAACCTATGGCACCTTGCCACAGAAACAGGCTGGATGGCTGACAGACACACCTACAATGCTGAACGGAATAAGTGCACTTGGGCCATCCAAAAAGCCAAGGCTGACCACTACCAGGTCACTCTCTCCTCCTCCTGGAGGTGTGTCTGCACTTTCTGGGATAATGTCAAACAATTAAATGGGAGCGCACTCTCCCTTCCCTCATCCAAGATCACCATTGACGGCAAGACAGCTACGGACCCAGAAACATTGCAAACTACCTTAACACATCCTTTACGGACTTGAGCTCTGTCCTCCCCAGTAATTTCTTTGACCCACCACTCTCCCTCCCTGCCCCAGTCCTCCAGCGCCCTTGCTTCTACCTGCATAGGGTAGCTGCCCAGGAAGCCAGACCCCACCTGGTCAGAGCATTAAAAAGCAATAGTCCCGGTGATGACTCCCTGGATCCCAGTATTCTCCATCTGGTACTGGATCAGGTTCTTGACCCACTTACCAGCCTTCTCAACAAATCCCTCTGCCTGCGGCAATTCCCTACTGCATGGAAAACCGCCATTGTTACTCCCATTCACAAAGGTGGTGACAGGTCCTCTGCCAGGAACTACCTTCCTATCTCCATACTCCCACCCCTCTCCAAAGCCCTAGAAAAGCTGGTTGCCATGCAAATCACTGAATACCTGGCCAAACACAACATCCTCTGCCCTGAACAGCATAGTTTTGGTGCAGGACACAGTACCGGCACTGCACTAGTTGAATTTTCAACTTTCATCCACTCCTCTCTGGACTCTGGCTCCTTAGCCAGGGCTGTGTTCATTGACCTCTCAAAGGCATTTGACACAGTCTCCCACCCCCTCCTGCTGGATGCCCTCTGCCACACTGGCTTCTCTACTGGGTCTCTCGCCTGGTGCACCAGCTACCTATCTGCCCACTCCCAATGTGTCAGAATTAATGGGACACTTTCCAAAACTTGTCCCATCTGATCAGGGGTTCCTCAGGGCTCCATCCTGGGACCCCTACTCTTCTCACTCTACCGTAACACCCTGTCCAGTGTCTGTATGCAGATGACGCCGTCATCTTTGCCACCCACCGTAACCCTATCTCTCTCCAGGACACCCTACAATTATCCTATAATGATGCCAAAACCTGGCTTAAAGAGCACAGACTGGTCATTAATCTCAAAAAAAACAAAAACAATGCTCTTTGCCCACCCCCAAAACAAAGCCAGCAATTTCCAACTCCATATCCTTCCCTGCTCCAAGCAACCACAAGAGCAAGTCCACTTCTACATGTATCATGGGGTCTCCTTTGACTCAGCACTCAATTACCACACCCACATTGATGCCCTTGCCTCAGGCACTAATGTGCGGCTAGGTATCTTATACCACCATTAAAACTGTCTCCCCTCAACTGCCCTCTGTTTAGCAGTTACTTCCTCTATACTATCCCTTGTTGACTATGGCCTACCAGTATACGGCGCTGCTGACATGACTGCCCTCAATAAAATTCACCTCATCCTAAATAAGGCATGCAGACTAATCACCGGGGCCCCCAGGCTTATGCATTCATGCCAGCTCCATGACCTGGCAAAACTACTGAATCTAGACAAATGTCTTCGATACCAAACATGCCTAATAATGAAAAAAACTCTTCTTGGGCTATCCCCACCTGGGCTGACAGCCTCTCTCCACCAAGCCCAACCCTCGGTCTGCACACGGTCCTCCTGCAAGGCCATTTTTCAGGTTTCAAGATCTAGGACATCCCATGGATAAAGGTCCTTCTGCTATAGAGCTCCATCCTGGTATAACTCGTTCCCTGCCCCCATCTTGGATGCCTCCATGATTTCCAAATTCAAAACCGCACTTCGCAGCCAACTCTTTAATACATGAAGCTGCAGCTGTCTATAATTTGAGGCATAGCTCTCTGTGCCCTGACAATGCCTGCTGGGTGGCATCCTCACCACACCTCATTTAATCCCCACCCATTCTTGTTTGTACTGCTATTATCCTCTTGCTTCCTCCTACCACCGTGCAAGAATGTGCCATTGTAACCAAACTGGCTTATCTATTTACCTGTTGTAGTAACATGTGCTTGCTAATTATGTAACCCATATGCTGTTAGCAAAAGTCTGTCATGTGCTTGCAATCAATGTAACCCATATGGGGTAACCAAAAGTCTGTTTATGTATTTGTCCTCAATGTGACGAGGTACATTTGGAAATAAGCCTCTGGCTCAAAAGTTGTAAACCGATGATAAAATAAATAAATAAAATAAATTACGGCGTCCGCCACATTACAGGAATCATTTGCCGCCCTGCTGCAAAATAATAGTATGGTCTTTTGGGCTGAAATTTGAAGGGAAGAAAGCCAACATCCCACCGATGTGCCTTTTGGTGGTTTGGTGAAAAAATATTACAGGGCGGTACAGTTACAGCACTCTGAAGTTAACGCTTTTTCCCATTGGATAAAATTATGGCGCCCATCGCGCCTTTCATGGCCCCTATCTTGGAAACGGTACAAGATACGGACTTTTCATCACAAAAGTGCTTAGTCCCCAAAAGGGGACTAAGTACAAAACTAGACATGAAAGTCATAATTCATAAGAAATTTACATTTTTTTCTACATTATACGGTTCCTGAGATATAAGCAATTTAATATTCCAAGTCCTCATTTTCTGCTCAGAGGCCCATTGTTATGTATACAATCTTTGTTTTCACTGTGTTTTATAATACATTTTTTGGAGAAAAGAAGGGTGTGCCCTTTCGTTACTGTGCCAGTTATCTTTTCCAATTGTGTTTCCATTACCGTTTGTGGCACCATTACTGTCTATGCCACCGTGTGCATTACGGTTTGCATTTTAGCTTGTGTTTACATTTCTGTGTCGTTTGGCATTACTGTTGCTGTTACCATTACCAGTTTCATTTGCAATTGCAGTACCATCCACGTGCGTTACGGTTTGTGTTTTCATATGCGCTTGCATTTATGTTTCGTTTCTGTCTCATTTGGCTTTGTTTTTGCTGTTACTGTTACCATTTGCATTTACAATTGTGGCACCATGACTGTGCATGTAACAATTTGCATTTCTGTACTTGTTTGCATTTGCATTTCTCTCTCCTTTGGCATTATTGTTACTGTTACCGTTTGCATTAATAATTGTGGTTCCGTGACCATGCACGTTACATTTGGCGTTTCCGTACGCGCCTCTGTTCCCATTTCTGTTTCTGTTTTCTTTGGCATTATTCTTCGTGTTAACTTTAACGTTTGCATTTACTATTGTGGTACCATGGCTGTGGACGTTACGGTTTGCGTTTATGTGTGCACTCGCGTTCACATTTCCTTTTCTGTTCCCTTTCGCGTTCTTTGTGCTGTGACACTTAACATTTCCATTTAAAATACCACTGCCATCACTGTTCGCGTTACCAGTTGTGTTTTCGTACGAGCTTCAATGTCCGTTTGCGTCACTGTTTGCTTTGGCGTCACTTTGCGCTTGCGTTTCTATTAACTTTTCCTTTACCATTTACATTTACATTACCATGTGTGCCACTGTTGGTACTTCTGTTTGTGTTGCTGTTCCTGTTACTATTGGCCCTGTGCTCCTGCCGCTGCATTACTTTCACTATTTGTTGTCATCATGCTCAAAAAAAGGGAAATTCAAGGCAAAAAAATCCATTTAATGCATCAGTTAGGGTTGTTCCACTGTGATAAAAGTGAGGAAATTCAATGTTAGGGTTGAAAACCCTCCTTGGACCCCCCAGCTCACCCCCCCAACCAGCATCAGGGTGCGCATTGGGGTCATCGGTCCTAACTCTCACCCCATTCTCCTAAACCTCTGCTTCTTTACACATGTGATGGGGTGAGAGTTAGGGCTGATGACCCCAATGCATACCCTGATGCTGGTTCGAGGGGTGGGCTGGGGGAGTCCAAGGGTGGGTTTTCAACCCTAATACTGAATTTCCTCACTTTGGTCGCTGTGGAACAACCCTAACTGATGCATTAAATGGAGTTTTTTGCCTCATATATATGTAATAGATATACCACTCTGAAGTGTGCGGTCATGCTCTGATAGACGCACGAGGCGCAAGGTCGAGTGCATCAACCGCCTAGGGCGTATGCATGCGATATCAGAGCGCCAATTAACACCTCAGAGTGGTATATCTATCTTATAAAATGTCAAAATTGTTTTGGAGGGGGTAAAAGTGCAGGTGTGTGGTCGCGCCTGATATACGCACGTTATGTGATGGTGTTTGCCCAGTGCTGTTGGTGCTGCTGACCATGATTGTCTCAAGCATTTTATAAATATATATATATATATATATATATATATATATATGTGTGTGTGTGTGTGTGTGTGTGTGTGTGTAATGGGTAGGAAATTGTTTGGGATTTATTGGATAGTGATCATCACATGGCCATGTATATCACAGCGCGACTGCACACCTGAACTTTTACCCTCCAAAACAATTCTGACATTTTATAAATAGATAAACCACTCTGAGGTGTGCAGTCATACTCTGACATATGTACGCCTTAGGTGGTTGATGACCGCACACCTTAGAGTGGTTTATCTAATTCATATACTGTATATGCAGTGTATAGATATATATAGATATAGATATAGATATAGATATAGATATAGATATAGATATAGATATAGATTTTTATTTTTATTTTTATTTAGTTTTTGTTGACCAGATAAGTGCTCTAGACAAATTCTGCCTGTTTTCAGGCATGACCCAGGGAAGGGGGGTACAGATGAATGCCAACTGACCTTGAACCAGATTAAGCTGCTGGTGGCATTTTTAGTGAATGAAGGTGAATTTTTGGCCAGGGCACTGGGGAAATTCTACCAGTAGGAGGATTGTTGGTCATCATTACAATGGCCACTTGCTGTGCTCTGACGGAAGAGATGAACATGTTGGAGGATGGGGAGCTAGTCTCCTCCTCAGCCTCATAAGCTTTAGAGACTATCACTAGTGAAAATATTTTGTTTTTGCCTGCAATTGATTACATTGTTGAAGAAGCAGGTAACCAGAGCTGAGTGGAATTAATACAGAAACTTCGAGGATTCCTGATGTTTGCATGACTGTGAATATCTAAACTGAAGGCATGCCTAACAGTAATACAAATGGCAAGCAAAATTTAAAGAATGGAGCACCTAAACAGATTGACCCTGATGATCCATCGGTGATGGAAGGGAACTCTGTAGATGTAAAGAGGTGTTAAGAAAAGCTCTGTTGGAAAAAAAGAGACATCTACTCCAGCAAATCGTGGATGAGGAGGAGAAATTCAGAATGTCCACTGAAATCTTGCATGCAAAGCCTCAGGTCGCTGAGGCAATGAAAACAGATTTGGTTGTCTCTACCGATAAGACTACAACCATATGAGCTGTCCAGGCCATGATAGAGGCAAAAACACAATAGTGGATCTCTTACCCCAGAGGAAAACTCTTGGGTCCACTTTTAGATGGAGCAAACAAAGGGATTTCAGTAAAGCAAGTGAATTTCTAGGACAATCATCAGAATGGTCAGCAGCCTCAGCCTTGCAAAACGCAGGATGGGTACCAGAAACAGATGGGTCCCAGAAACCAAACATGAGCGATCCAAAGGTGCAAGAGTATGAGAACATTGAGACTACAACTACAGGTAAATTAATACATTTTCCTAAAAAAAGCTGTAACACTCATAAAGCTGAAACTGACATGCAAATACAGGGGGTACAAAAACTTGAAGAAATCTCCAGCAACAGGGGGCATTCCCCTACAATAGGTCAGCTAAATGGGAAAACAACAGTAGAAAAAGCTATAAATATAGGATTGGCCCTACTTGCTATAGATAACACTGATGCCTCTACCTCGGGGGTAAATACAAAAAATAAAAAAGACAGTTTGAACATGCTGTCTACAAAAATAGTAAAGGAAGGAAGGGAACCCATACTACCCATTTGAATAGGCCCTCAGAAACTGCAGGGCCCTACATAACGCAAGTTCTTCAAACCTATGTTATGGATGTCTAACCTATTTAAAAACAAAGGGGAACCTGCACCAAGGAAAAATGCTCTACGTCTACTATACAAAGGAGGACTTGATGAGCCACCCAATAGGTTTTACATTGGTAAAATCTTGTTAAAGAACTCTTTACGATTTTATGCCTCTGAAGTATTTACCTTGATTCATACAGATGAATACAATTTTGACATAAGCTTTAAAACTGTGAAATGTCTTGACAGATTCTGGGTAAATTACAATGCATTAAAAGACACACCTCTATGGATACCTTTCCCGGCTGACCCAATTACTAAACCTGCTATGAGAACTATAACAATTTTATTTAAAAATGAAGATTTAAACGTGACTGATATTTTACTCAAGCTTATGGAATGGTGTGAAGTGCTTGAACATCCTACCCCCACCATTGATTCTGAGCAATTTTGGACTCGGGGTGGAAAGTGAAATGTAAACTGGTAATGTCATATAATGGTATTATACATTTACCTAGCTGTTTTTTTCTAGGATGAGAAAGAGGCTCCCTGTTTTACACAGGATTGCCAAAATCCTGCCGCAAGTAAGGCTCCAGGTTACACCTTAGTAATGCTTGTGACACACCATGGTGCACACATTGTTTAGAATTAGGGTACCTTGCTTCTGCTTATTTGAATTTATTCAAGTATAATTTGTGCAAGGAAAAGGGGCATTCATATATATGATGTCCATGGGAATCCCATAATAATGATGAAGGGATGACCCATAAAGCTTTAATAGCACAGGCTCAAAAAAAAGGTTGTACTAAGGCCTCTTAAGCCAGGATGCAGAATATCTACCAAGAACAAGAGAAAGAGAGGGTAAAGGGACAATAAAAAGGAAAAGAGGCACTGCTGCAGGAAGAAAGCACACAAGGGAATATATTGGTGAAGATTACTCCAGTGCAGGAAATAGATAAGAAGCTGAACAAGAATGAGGAAGATTGCAAGGCCCCTGCAGTAATTGAGGGCCCCATACCTCCACCCCCTCCTTCTGACTGTAACCAATCATAATCAGGGGAAGAGGGGTTAGGCCAAGCTAACGTGGACACTTCAGGTATGCCAGGAAAAGCAGGGACAACTATATCTAAAGATTTACAGGAGCAAGACCAGGACACTATGACTCCCCACACTGAAACCTGAGGCTGTATTCACACATGTAGCATATAAGAAAAGGCCAAAGACAAAGGCATGGAAAACAACTGAGCCTAAGGGGAAGGAAAGGAGGGTGGTGAAAGAGAAAAACAAAGTTGTAGCTACAAACAAGTTTGGGTATTGCCTGTTGAGAAAACCTGGGGAGACACAGAGGAAGTAGAGATGGAATCAGATTCGTCTTTCATTTTTTCATCCACAGTGGATCACTCCAATGGAAAAGAAGGAAGGAAAGGGGATATGGTGAAAAAGAAATGAAACACTAGACAAAAGTAAAATGTATAGGGTAATTGCATTTCTTTCCTTGTTCTAATGACAGCCCACAGATTTTAACTTTGAATATCAATAGCATAAAATGGGAAGAGGCTCCTTGCTATTCTTTGAGAGTTAGCTAGATGCAAGGAAACATTATTTGCATTCAAGACACAAGACTTAAAGCTTTTTATGAAATTGCACAAGCTATCAAAGAATGGGGAAAGGGGGTCACCTTCTGGTCACAAGGGGAGGATATGTGCGATGGCCTTGGGATTCTATTCAATAACAGTAATTTGAATGTGTCTAGACTAATTAACCTAGAACCTGGATGAGCCATGATACTAGACATCCACTATGATAAAACCCATTTGAGACTGATTAATATCTATGCACCTCAAATAAAAAGCAAAAGAACTGAACTGGTTAAAAAAATCCAGCCTTAGTTTTACCCCGCTAGGTTAGTCATCTGGGAAGGGGATTTTAACTGTCTCATATACCAGACAGACAGAGGGGGCAAAACACACAAAATGTTCTGTGACTCGAATGTTTTAAAAGACTTTATAACTACAACCCAACTACAAGATGCTTACCGTACAAAATATAAGACTGGTGGGAATACCTATTTTAGGGGCCCTCTGTCAACAAGAATAAATTTCCTTTTTCTATCAAAATCACTCATAGTTAAAAATATTCAGACACTAGATTTAACATTTACAGACCATAGAGCAATAGAGCTAGAGATGGCATAGGATGATATGTACATCAGCAAGAAAGGTCCATGGCATCTGAATACAGTTCTGTTAGATATAGCAACTGGTGCTTTACAAATACCTTTTTTTGAATTTTCAGCTGAATATTTGGTAGTCGGAGCCCATGCGTCTAAATATTCAGTATTCGGCCACTTTTCTTAATTTATTAAAATAAAGCTTAAAGCCCCAATCCACCCTCCTCCCTAGCCCACATCTGGCAAGAACAGAGAACCCCCCTTCCTCCCACCTTCAGATAGCACTCAAACCCCTGACCACTTCATGCAAGTTATAATTTAAAGAAAAAGAAAACATGCAGAAAATTCAATGGGCAACCGGCACAACTGCACCCACCTCCATGGCCGGTTGCCAAGTTTCAATACTGTAACCCCCCACACACACACACATATCCACCCCAGTAACCAGTAGCAGCAGCTCTCACCTCTGCCTGCACCCTGCACCTAAAGATAATTTTTTTTTTAAAGGCAGCTGGCGCGGCCTGCCCTCCTCCTCAGTCAGCTGCCTTCTTGTGAATTAACTCAATCGCTTGCATTTATATAGTAGAACAACCTGATGATTATGGGATCAGTTCATTCTACAATATAAGAGCTAGGAAGCGATTGATTTCATTCACAAGAAGGCAGGCAGCTGAGGAGGAGGGCTGGCTGCACTGGCTGCCTTTTTTAAAAATGTTTCTTTAGGTGCAGGGTGCAGGTGGAGGCATGGGCTGCTGCTACTGGCTACTGGGGTGGATGTGGGGGTGTGTGTCTGTGGGGGCTCTGTACTGAAACTTGGCAGGTGGTCGTGGAGGCGGGTGGGGCTGTGCCAGTCACCCATTTAATTTTCTGCATGTTTTCTTTTTTTTTATAAACTACAACTTGCATGAAGTGATCTGGGGAGGCAGGGGTCTGGGTGCTTTCTGAGGGTGGAGAGAAGGGGGGTTCTCTCTATTCTTGTTGGATCTGGGTTAGGAGTGTAGCTTTTTAGAAATACTTCCCAAATACCAGCCAAATAGCGCACTATTCGTTATTCGGAATCTGAATAACAAATAGCTCATTATTTGTGATACTCAGGGAATGATATTTGTTACTCGCACAGCCCTAATAGCAACAGTACAGTTTGAATGGGGGAGATTATGGAATATAAGGACATCAGTACAATGTATGCATACTAATCTAAGAGAGTGGTGGGAAGATTAAAAAATGTGTTTTAAATCTTTCAAAGGCATGCAGGGGAAACAGGCAACAAATACATACTGAAGAGTATCTACAATTATGCAAACAATTACATGCCCTAAGTTCAAAAACTGAAACTTTAAAAATGGATTACAGTAAACATATTAGTAATATCAAAACAGAAATGTACAAAAAAATATAACAGGGCAAAAAGGTATACACCCCAGATAGAGACATTTCGACCGCAGGGTCCCCTACAGTGACTACAGCGCCACACTGCTGTAGGGAACCCACTGGAACCTGGCACTGTCTATCAGGGGTCCTGCACCCCCCCTGGAATCAGCTCTGACTCAGAGTTAATCCTAAGTAGAAGGGTGTGGGGGTGCAGCCCCCCTCGTGGGGTGTTTGGGGACGAAGCCCCAAAAGAAAACACTTGTTCTTTGAAACCGGCTGCCAAATGAAAAATGTGATTGATCTGCCGGTTTCGCTGTCGGGTCATTTGACAAAAATTTTATCGACGACCCATCATAGATCCAGCAAAAACACTACAGCAAGAAGCAATGGTTGGAACAGAATGTAAGAGACAAACTTTTGGTGCCTTTAAGGATTGTAAAAAAAGAGTGGAGAAGAAACTGATATTACAGTTAGAAAAAGAGTTGGGACAATTAAGCAAAACACTTAAAATAATAATGGGGATCAATAACCAACATGTGAGAAAAACATTCAGAACTGCCCCAAAAGTGAATTGTTTTCCCCAATATTTTGACCAGATTACCATACCAGGCCTAAAGCATTGCCAGATAGAACAGATGATACAACCCACCTCAATAGAGGAGGTTCAAACAGCAATAAAAAGTCTAAAAAATAATACTGCACCACAGAATGGCAGATTAACTGCAGAATTTTAGAAGATATTTATGAAGGAATTATCTCCAGATCTAACAAAATTATATAACAAGATATTAGAACAAAATGAGCTGCAAAACACAATGGCATAAGCTGTTCTAATTTTTTTTGTACAAAAAAGGCAGTAAGAACAGTTTTAATAATTGGAGACCTATTAGCCTATTGAACATTGATTTTAAAATTTTAGGGAACATTATGGCAAAAAGGCTGGCAACCATCTCCAGCTGTCTAATTAGTACCTCTCAGACTTGTTCTATCCCTAAAAAATGCATTCAAGATAACTTAGTTTTACTACGGGAACTATTCCAAAGGTCCCACGGAAGAACTGAGGAAGGTATAGTGTTAAGCTTTGACCAACAGAAGGCATTGGACTCCATTTCTCATGATTACCTGTTTTTAGTTTTAGAAAAATATGGATTACCTGCTAGGTTTATCCAGTGGATCAAATGTATGTATTCAACAGCCACAGCAACACCAAGGGTAAATGGATGGCCAGGACATACGATATATTTACGTAGAAGAGTCAGGCAGGGATACTCTTTCAGCCCTTTGTTGTATATTTATTGTGTAGATTCACTGTTGAGAAAGATTCAGAACTCCACTAGGATAGATGGGATCCCTCTTACACCTGGGGGAGCACCCCTCAAGACATTAGCTTATGCTGATGATGTGGTCCTCATAATAGTATGGCAAACTAGAAGAAGAAGAAGAAGAAGAAGAAGAAGAAGAAGAAGAAGAAGAAGAAGTTAAAGAACAGCTTTTAGCATATTCAACCATTTCAGACTCCACAATCAATGTAGAAAAGAGCTCAGGCTTGAGTCTAGGAATTAACACCCAGAGTAATAGAACTTCATATGCATCCATATCATTTTCTCAGGAACCAATCCAGATATTAGGGATCATGTTTGGAAATGGGAATTTAGCCATAATGAATTGGGAAGATAAGTTATCCAAGACTGAAGGGAGGTCAGCACAATGGAAAAGCAAACAGATATCCAAAAAGAAACAGGTTTTGTTTATTAAAAATGTACTATTGTCAATCTTTTTCAATCAATCAATCTTTATTTATTTAAGGCGCCTTTCTTAAACCAAGGCGCCTTTACAAATGACATAAAACAATAAATATTTAAAACAGGATTTAACAAGATTAAGATTAAATAATTAACAGTCATTAAAAGATTTGTTAAAAAGGTAGGTTTTCAAAGCTACTTTAAAGCTCTGGACAGTCGGGCAATTTTGTACCTGATGAGGTAGAGAATTCCATAGGTTCGGGGCCATAAAACTAAAAGATCTTTCCCCTGAAGTTTTTAAGCAAACCCTGGGAATCTATAGCAATCCCTCATCAGTGGATCAGAGCGGGCAGGGGGGACAGTAGGGACGCAGGAGATCTTTCAGATAAGCAGGTCCCTGATCATGTAGGGCCTTATATGTCAGCAAACTGACCTTGAAGGTGATTCACCAACAAACTGGCAGCCAGTGCAGTCTGCAGAGCATAGGCGTTATGTGACTGGACCTAGAAGAACCAGTCAAAAGCCTGGCTGCCGCATTCTGCACTAGCTGCAGGTGGCGAAGTTCAACCACCGTAAGCCCTAGGTATAGGGCATTGCAATAGTCCAGGCGGGAGGTAACGGAGGCATGGACCAAAGTTGGAAGATCCTCTGGAGGAACCAGGTGCTTCACCCTGGTGATGTTTCTCAGATGATAAAAAGAGGTTTTGATAACTGCTGACACCTGAGACTTAAAGGTCAGACAGTCATCAAATACAACGCCTAGGTTCCGCACCTGGTCTGAGATAGTCAGCTGGACACCCCCAAGCCATAAGCCCGAGGGTGATCCAGCTAACAAACCCACCTCACAGTGACCCTGGTCCACAACCAACACCTCAGTTTTTTCAGGGTTCAACTGCAGCCAACTCACATTCATCCAGTCTTGGATTTCGGCAAGACAGTTGTTAAAGACCGAAAAGGCAGTATCCTGGCCGGGCACAAAGGACATGTACAGCTGGGTATCATCTGCTTAGCAATGAAAACCCAAGCCATACCACCTAATAATCACCCCTAATGGCAACATGTACACTGCAAACAACATGGGTGCCAAAATGGAACCCTGCGGTACCCACAGGATAGGGAGACTGATGCCGAGAAAAATTCATGACACCGCCCTCTGAGTCCTACCCTCAAGATACGATCGAAACCACCCTAGGACTGTACCAGACAGTCCACAGATAGATCGCAAATGCTCCAATAGCACACCATGGTCTACAGTGTCAAATGCTGCAGAGAGATCAAGAAGGACCATGATGGAACAGGTCCTTCGATCTCTCGCTATCAGGAGGTCATTTAGTACCCGTACAAGTGCTGTCTCAGTACTATGCCTTTTCCTAAATCGAGACTGGAGAGAATCATAGACATTGTTGTTGGTCAGATGATCATCCAACTGTGATGTGATCACCTTCTCAATAACTTTACCCACAAAGGGTAAGTTAGAGATAGGCCTGTAATTAGCCAGACAGTCTGGGTCCAAGGAGGACTTCTTAAGAAGGGGCTTAACCACAGCCTCCTTAAGAGGATCTGGAAAAATCCCCCTCTCCAAGGACCTCCAGACTATCTCAGCAAGAGCCGGGCCAATTTTATCCACACAATCCACTAAGAGACATGTGGGTCCCGGGTCCAAATCACAGTTGGTCAGACGCAGTGATTGGATAATCATCACAATGTCACTGGTTGTGGGGAGGCTGAAGTCAGACCACACAAACTGGGTGTCCGACATCTCCTGCCAACCATCACAACTCCCATCTGAGAGGGTCAAACAGATCTCAGATCTGATTTTGGCAATCTTATCTGCAAAGAACAGAGCAAACTCCTCACATCGTTCTTGAGAAAAGGCTCTTCCAGGCTGAAGACAGACTGGATTGCACAGTCTGTCCACAGTCCGGAAGAGCTGAGCTGGTCTATTCTGTGCAGCCGCAATCTCCCTGGACAGGAACTCTGCCTTCTTATGAGAGATTGCTGATTGATAAACCAAATAATGGTCCATCAAAATAAGTTTGTCACTATCCAGACCCGCTCTCCGCCAACACCTCTCCAACCTTCGTCCAGCTCTTCTCAACTCCCTCAAGGTCTCATCAAACCAAGGAGACCTGGGGTGAAGAGTGAGAGGGTGAACACAAACAGAAGCAATAGAATCCAGGGCCCCTGCCACCGCCTCATTATAGGCATGTATCAGCTCTCCTGGATCCATGCAATCTCTCGGAAAGCCCGATAGATCCATTACCGCCATCAGGTAATCTGGGGAAACACCCCTTAATGGGCGGTACCGGACCATTTCCATAGGGGCTGACCTACTAGGGGTGGCCTCAAAACTGAACCCAATGGAGTGATGGTCCGACCATCTGACCGGTTCCACCACCAGGTCGGATATCTCCATCCCCAGAAGGAACACCAAATCCAATGAATGACCACCAACATGAGTCGAGGAGGAAATTACCTGTGTGAAGCCCAGTGAAATCATTAACTGGAGGAAGTCTTGACCAAAGTGCGAGAGTTCATCATCGACCCAAGCATTGAAGTCCCCCAGAACCAACCATCTGGGGGATGCCAATGTTAGGTCGACAATGAAGTCTGCGACTTCCTGCAGGAAAACATTCCCATCACCTGGTGGACGGTATATGATAAGATCCTGCGCCCCACACCCTCACCTAAAATGCATTCAAAGGATTTGGTAACTCCCACCAGCACCTCCATTAGGCCCAGTTTTGCTTTAAAACAAATAGCAACACCCCCGCCCCATGATCCACCCTTGAGCGGTGCATCACCGAGTACCCGGCCGGAATTGCTGCCGCCAAAACTGGTCCAGCATCTTCATCAAACCAGGTCTCGGTGATGCACGCCAGGTCAGATGACTCAACAAAACCAGCTATGATAGCCATCTTGTTTTTAATAGACCTGGCATTACATAACACCGCCCGAGTGGGATGCGCCTCCGAGGATGACCGTGCTACCTGCTGACTATCGTCAGAACCCTTGGGTATGGGCACTAGACAGGGAGATCCCCTTTCCTGGGCCCATTTCACCCCAGGGCGTCTCCTTGTCCTCACTGTCCCAATCCACCAACTCCTTTCGAATGTTAGCTACCTGCCCCCCTCCCCCCCAGTTCAGCTAGAGATAAGATTGTTTAGCATTTTTTTTTAGGCACTATGGGGAAGCCAGTTAAATCCAATAAAGAAGGACACAACATACAGATCAACTGCAGGAGGAGGATAAGGAATGATAAACTGATTAGTATTTTACTATAGCACATACTTATTCTAGAGTATTGTACCACTAGGCTCCCCAGATTCAAAACCATGGAGAGAAATCACATCAGAATGGGTCTAGATATGCATGCAAGCCTGATCTGAACATAAATCTAAAATACTGACCAGTACCCAGGTTATACCACAACCTATAAGGGCATTGCTTCAGAAGTTAATAAAGTAGCATATACCTTAGAGAACAGTGCTAACCAGGTCCAGAGAGGGCATTTATGACACTATACTGGTAGCTAGCAGTCAAGGGGAACTCTTCCTTCCAAACTGTCTCCCTGCTAATAACAAGACCACCTTGTCTCAGTTGAGTAATGCAAGAATGCCACCTTTAGCATGTGATATAATCTGGCTGAGTGTTCATGGATGCCTTAAGGTAACAATAATAAATACAAACAGATCATAGAAAGATATTGTCCAAGACACAGGTGCCACACACATTAGAGACCCAGGAGCATTTCTTTTTGGAATGTCCCTATGTGAAGGAATTGTGGAGGAATGTATCCAGAATTTGGACATGTCCTTTGTTTAATAGGTTAACCTACTATATGAAGAATTAATTTTTGCAGTATATTCTAATAAATGGCAGAAGTTCTGCAAGGAGACATTGCAGATTATTCTGCCCATTTTCAAATATCATATATAACAAGCCTGGTGTAAATGGGCCCCGCAACAACCGATAGTACCTACTAAGGATATTTTGAAAAATGTGCAGATTTCAGAGGTTCGGATGAATGAAATAGATAAAAAAAAATAAAACAAATTGTATAAAAAATAGATGAGCAGCTTGTGATAAAATCTTATGGTTGTAAAGTCTTGTGCATCTTACAAGGAAAAATGAAGAAAAAAGAAGGTGTGAGTTCTTGTAAATATTTTGCATGGGTGTGAAATGGAAGTTGTAAATATTAAGCATAAATTATTTAACTATGGTCTGTTTTTGTGATTTTTAATATTATACCCTTATTCCCCAATACAATTCCCCTATCCTTTTTGAAAAGTGCTCTGGAATCTTTCAAATCCACCTGAACTACAACCAGAAGAGGCAGATGGAACCTCAGTTTAATGTCTCATCTGAAAGATGGCACCTCAGTGTATATGTATTGTAGGGGTGCGCTCCTACCATGGAGTGTGATAAATCTGTTTATCTAATTAACTGTGTGGATACATTTCATTTATCCACAGTTACTCATTTATCCACCCAGTTACTCATTTATCCACACTAACCATATCATATTCAAATTCGAATAACTTTAAAATGAAAAATGATAGCATTGTACTGTGAGCATGAAAATTGTTCAGCGCAAAATTATCTAACAAAATGAGTAGTGTTTCATTTATAGATACCTTATAGATTTTTTATAATTAGCAAAAAAAAAAAAAAATCAGAAGAAAACTGAATTTGTGTTCACTTTTTTGACAAACAAATGCAAATAACATTAAAATGAAAAATGATTGCTTGGTACTGTGAACATGTAAGATGTTCAGCACAAAATAGCTAGACAATGAACAATGTTTCATTTATAGATACCTTTTAGTTTTTTATAATTAGTAAAAAACAGCAGAAAATTCAACTTTTTTTCACTTTTTGAACAAACAAATGCAAATAACTTTAAAACAAAAAAGATAGCATGATACTATGAGCATGACATTTGGTCAGCAAGAATTGTTCTACAAAATGAGAGGTGTTTAATTTAATAACAACCACTATGCTAGGTGGACATGCACTAGGCAAGTTAAAACTAAAAGTCCCAGAAATTGTCATTTAAAAAAAAGAGATAAGTCATAAGCAAATGTTCTTACACTGATAGAAAGCACCCCTACAGCATAATTGAAATATACAATGGTGAAAAGTCAGATAAATGATTAATCTACGCTAGTGCTGTTTGACTTTAGATACTTCACTTGGGCTTACGCCACTTATGAAGTTACTCAAGGTCAAACAGCACTTGTGAAGAAAAAACATTTATCTGACCACTCACCATTGCATATCCAGTATATAGGGGATACATGATGGGCATGAGTGTGATATGGCAAATATTGTCACTCCTGTAGAGTGAAATAGCCAGAGCTCATGATGCAGGAGTGACAATATTTGCTATAGCACATGATCTGCGCATCATGTATTTGATTTATACAATAGGGTTAGGAGTTTTAGAAGTATTGTTATGTTGTCTTGTGTTCTGTTCCTGTTTATGTTTTTGCTCATTCTGTGTATGAGTTTTTCTGAAGGGGCTGGCAGTGTTATAAACTATGGGAAACAGATAAGTGTGTTTTGCAATGCTAAATGAGTTAGTTTTAGGTAGGAGTGAGAAACAGGTTATTTTATGAAGCTATATTCTTTAAAAGACTGTCTGTAGTCAAGCTGAGAGTATCACAATAATGATAATGGGATAAGTCAGAGTGTCAGAACAGCTGAGGCTGTTTTTAGTGGTAATTGAGTTAGCTGCAGGCAGCAGAGAGGAAGAGAGTGTTCTGTGAAGCTGTGCTCTTTAGAATTCTGACTGAAGTCAAGCTGAAAGTATCACAGTAATGAGCTGAAAGTTAGAGTAGGGAATAGGTGTGTTTTGTAATGCTGACTAAGTTAGCTGCAGGCAGCAGTGAGACCTCTCATATAGTTCTGCATTTGTATCTATGGTAACAGCACAGGTGTTTCTTGCATGCTGAGGGGAATGCTACCTAGAGTGATGATATCAGTGACCTTTATGTGACCTGTGTGTGTAAATGGCTGAACTCATCACAGCACAGCACAGCGTAAAAATACCACACTGTTTTATCTCGCTCATTTATCACTCACCCCATTGTGTATATATATATATATATAGATATATATATACTATATATATATATATATATATATATATATATATATATATATATATATATACACATGATGGATAGGAGTGTGATATGGAAAATATCTTCACTCCTGCAGAGTGAGTCCTGGATACTCAAGAGTGCTGAAGGCATGAAATAGGATGATCCAGAGTTCATGTTGCAGAAGTGAAGATTATTTTCCATAGCACATGATCTGCACACCATGTGTTCAATTTATACAATAGGGGTACGAGTTTTAGAAGTATTGTTATGATTTTTTGTGTTCTGTTGCTGTCTCTGTGTTTGCTGTTTCTGTGTTTGACATTTTCTGAATGGGCTGGCAGTGTTACAAACTCTATGTGAAAAGCTGAGTGTGTTTTACAATGCTAAGTAAGTTAGCTTCAGGCAGAAGTGAGAAAGAAACTGTTTTGTGAACCTGTCTGTTTTAGAATTCTGGCTGCAGTCAAGCTAAGAGTATCACAGCAATGGGTTGGGAGTGAGTCAGAGTATAGGAAACACCTGAGAATGTTTTGTCATGGTAACAGAGTTGGCTGCAGGCAGCAGTGAGACAGAAAATGTTTTGTGAAGCTGTTTTAGAATTCTGGTTGCAGTCAAGCTGAGAGTATCACAGCAATGGGCTGGGAGTGAGTCAGAGTATAGGAAACATCTGAGAATGTTTTGCCATGGTAGCTGAGTTGGCTGCAGGAAGCAGTGAAATATCACTCACAGTGGTGATGTCACTAGTACATTTATATATATAGTTGTGATGTCACAACATGAAATATCTCTTGTGGCAATATCACCACAGTGAAGATACATGTTTTTATCACACTTATTTATCCTTCACCTCTATATATATATTATAGTGGCACGGTAGTGCCACTATAGTTATGGTTGAGTACCCCATTTAAGGTTGAAGTGTGAAATTTTACAGCTTAATAACTTTTCCACTGTATGACAGATTTGCCTGAAATTTGGCAGGTACAGAGCGGTACCATTGATCTCTGGATCTGCCAACTGTTGTAATGGCTGGACATGTGGTTGTGGAGCTATAAAGCACAGTAGAAAGTCACATTTATGCTTTTTTGTGCATTCTTTGATCACACCTACAGGTCACATGGTTTGTGCAACTGGTCAAAACCTTCAGGGAACATGCAGCTGGGGTCTCTGGTGTGACTTTCAAAGATTTCATGGACAATATTAAACAGTTCAAAAGTTATTCAAAAAACAAGTTTCCCATTATAGTCAATAGGAAAAGTTAACAAAATATTCAACAGTGTTGCAAATGCAGCTTTTAGTCACAAATGACCCCTGTAGTGTTGTGAGTCAGCCATTTATTTTTCAGTTACTGTCCACAGAAATGCTTGGCATTTAAATTTGGGACCCTCTAGGAACACAATTCTTTTTGTGTTCACCTAGATGAGCCCTGAGGATGCTAGCCATGTCTTTTATGGGGGAGGGGGGGTTAAACACCCCAGAAATATGTTTTTCAAATTTTTGTAAGCTGTAGTGTCACAAAGTAGTATGGCACCTGCTACACTTGCATGATTTTTTTTGCAAAAGTGTTGTGATTTGCAACACTACTTTATGACACAATGCCCAAAATAACAAGAATTCTTTGCCACCCTGCTGCAGAAGAATGGTTTGTCTTTTGGGCTGAAATTTGGAGGGAAGAAAGCCAACATCCCACAGATGTACCTTTTGGTGGTTTGATGACAAAATATTATAGGGATGCAAAGTTATGGTACTCCTAAGTTGATGGTTTTTCCCATAGACTAACATTACGGCATCTGCCGTACCTTTCAGGGCCTGTATCTCGGAAACGCTTCGAGATACAGACTTTTTGTTTGAAAGATAAGTACAAAACTAGCCAGGAAAGTCATAAATTATATGAAATTTTAATTTTTTTTCTACGTCATAGGGTTCCTGAGATATAAGCAATTTAGTATTCCAAGTGCTCATTTTCTGCTCTGAGGCCCATTATTATGCATACATTCTTTGTATTCACTGTTTCCCAATGCAGCTGTTGGGGAAAAAAGGGTGTGCACTTTCGTTACTGTTACAGTTAGCATTTCCACTTGCATTTCCGTAACCTTTTGTGTTAGCGTTCCCGTCTATTCCACCATGTGCATTTACCCTTTGTGCGTTACCCTTTGCATTTTCATTTGCACTTGAATTTGCGTTACTGTTACCATTTGTGTTTCCATTGCTGTTTCTGTTTATGTTTCATTTTGCGTCATCGTGTACATTACCATTTGCATTTTCCCATGCGCTTCCATTTGTATTTGCATTTGTGTTTC
Organism: Neoceratodus forsteri; assembly: GCA_016271365.2. Lineage (NCBI taxonomy): Eukaryota > Metazoa > Chordata > Ceratodontiformes > Ceratodontidae > Neoceratodus > Neoceratodus forsteri. Next base: position 739,326,411 of record CM028133.1, on the reverse strand, counting down.
CTTTGGCATCATCATTGCTATTACCATTAGCATTTGCGTTTCCAGTTGCGGTACCATGACCGTACGGATTACCAGTTGCATTTTCTGTACGCTTGTGTTTGCATTTCTGTTTGTGTTAACTGTTCACTTTGGTGTCATTGTTGCTGTTACTGTAACTGTGCTTCCAATTGCATTACCGTTACTGTTTGCATCTTTGTCACTGTTTGTATTTCTGTTGCCCTTAGCATTTGCATTTTTGGTTGTGTTCCAATTGTTGATTGCATTACTGTTTCCTTCTGCAGTGCCATTGCCTTAACCATTTGCATTTCTGTTTGCATTTGTGTTACCGTTAGCATTTTTCATACCGTTTGCATTTCCTTTGGAGTTACCGTGTACATTACTGTTTTCATTAACGTTTATGTTTCTGTTGTTGTTAGCATTTGCGTAACCGTTTTCATTACCATTTCTGTTTTCATTAATGTTTGCGCTTGCGTTTCTCTTACCATTTGCATTACCATTTACGTTTGCATCACCATGTGCGTTACCATTTACGCTTGTATTTGCATTACCATTAGCATTACTATGTAACAGCAAACCACATGGCTCCTACCACCACATATTTATAGCACTAATTCTCAAAATGAAGGGAAATTCATGGCAAAAAAACTATGTTTAATGCATCAGTTAGGGTTGTTCCACAGTGACAAAAGCAAGGAAATTCGATGTTAGGGTTGCCACCCCTTGCACCCCAAGCCCACCTCATCCCCACCAACAGGCATCAGAGTGTGCATTGGGATTATCAATCCTAACTCTCACCCCATTCACCTATACTGCACCAACTCAGCTTGTTTACACATGGAATGGGGTGAGAGTTAGGACTGATGACCCCGGCGCACACCCCAAAGCCTGTTGGTGGAGACGGTGTGGGCTTGGGGTGCAAGGGGTGCTTTTGTCACTGTGGAACAAACTAACTGATACATTAAACATAGGTTTTTATATATATATATATATATATATATATATGTATATATATATATATATATATATATATAATATATGGAGAGAGAGAAAAAGAGAGAGAGAGAGAGAGAGAGATGATATAGATATATCATACAGTATATATATATATATATATATATATATATATATATATATACACACGAGGGATATGCAGTGCCCCCATCAAAAATGTCTCTGATATTTACCCCCGAGTGCAGTTTGACCTTTGACATCACGAGTGGCGAAGCTACGATTATAGCCATTGCCACTGTATTTTCCATTTATGCAATGGACCAAGTTTTCTTATCAGTGTAATTTTCATTTTTTAAAAATAGGTATGTCTTTGTTTATTTCTTTTTGTTTCTGGGTGACTGAGCATTGTGTTTCATAAAACTGAACTTTTGAGTCAGGACACTGTGCCGTTGTGATGCTGGGGAGAGTGGTAAGAGTAAAAAAGAAAGAGTTGGTTGCATTTTTGTGTGCTGGGGTTTGAAGGAAGTGAATGTTTTGTGTGAGGCTAAAAAATTTTTTTAGTATTTGAAGTGAAATAAAGTTGGGTGGGGGAGACAATGAAAATAATTCAGTGTGTTTTGTCTGGTATTTTGGACCTTTAGGAGAAATGGTAAGATTGTGTGCAACTGAAAGCTGATTTTTTTTTAAATAAGTTACAGTTAAAGAACAGGGGGAAAAAATGAAACTGTTCTGTGTGCTGCTGGAAAGAAATGAAACTGCCAGTGGAAGCTGGAATGCAAGTGAGCAGGTGCATTCTGATTGTGCTGCTCAAGCTGCCAGCTCCCACCAATCAAAACCTTTGTGAGCAGTTGGGCTGAAGTGCAGATAGTGCCTGGTTATTACCTACAGTGAGGATAAATGACCTACAGTGAGGATAAATGCGATATTCTCACTGTAGGTCTAACCAGACAGAAATACTACTGTTATTTGCCACTTTTTATCCTCACTCCCATTGCATAAATAAGGGCTATGCAGAGGGTGCTTGTGGGATAAAGCAGTTATCTCTACAGTAGCCTGTGACCTTGAGTAACTTTCACTTGTGCAGCTTAAACCACGCAGTGAGGTTTTCGAGAGAGCACAGGCTACTGTACAGATAACTGCTTTATCCCACAAGCACCCCCCACATATTACATTTGTGCAACAGGCTTTTATGGGGGGTGCTGTGAGTTATTTTTTGTAGAATTTTGGTGGGGACTTACTTGTGGCGGTGTGTGGTGGTGTGTTCTTATGCCGTACTTTTCAGTTGTTTTGAGTGGGGAATTAATTTGAGTTGTTTTTGTCAATGGGTGTTGCTGGTGGATGGGGATTGGTGGGTTGATGTGGTGTGTGTGTTCCGAATGGTTGAGATGAGGGGGTGTGTATGGAGTTTGAGTGACAGGTGTTAGTGTGTTGTGATTGATTGGGGGCATGGTTTGTTTGGTGTTTTGTGTTGCGATTGGTTAGTGGGCGTGTTTTTTGTTTGGGTTTGAGTGACAAGGGTATTGGTATTCTGATTGGTTGGGGAATGACTTATGTGGCCGAGTGTTTTTATAGGATCAAGGGCCCATTGTTGATTTGTGGCATAGTTGAGTTGGCGGCTTCATCGAGGAACCAGTGTGTGGACCTGGGAATGGTAGACAGTGGCGTCGAGTGGTGGGCATTGGCAGTTTGGAGTTGGAACTGGAGCATCGAGGATTTGTGCATCCTTTTTATTCTTCAGAGGATATTGGAGCCAGGATGCCGATTTATGCTGTATTTGATAGTCGATGTTTGGCAGTCCTTCGTTGGGTTTGAAGGAGTCATCGGCATTGTGTGGATTTTTTTTTTTTAGGGGATGTGTTTTTTTTTTCGCACTGTGGAGTAGGACATGAAGAATCCATTAGTGGAGATGCTGGCTGCTGCAGTTGGTTATGATGAGGACAGTCCTCTGTATTTGGATTTCTTTTGTTTACTTTTTTGGATAGCACTGTTTTATTTGGATACGAAGAAAGAGTTGCACCAATCTTTTTTTTGTTTGGGGAACCCATGGAGTCAAGGAGAAAAAGGGTACAGAAGTTTTAAACTGTTTATTTGCAGTTCAGGAGAAAAGACAGGGTTTAAGCAGTGTATAAGTAGGTAAACTAGTGAAATCTTACATAGTAACCAGTGATAATTTGTGAAACAGTAGATATTTACATATTGTAGTAGTTTTTGCTGAGCTTTGAAAAGTTATGCTGTTTATTTTTTGTTAGAAATTGCTTTATTTCTGAAAAGAATATGGAGGGAGGATCAGGTAGAGGTATGGGGAAAAAGATTGCTTTTATTGTTTGAAAATTGTAGAGGGGCAGTAGAATGTTGTGGGAAAGAAGATACAGAGTTGTAGAAACATTTACATTTTATAATGTTAAAAACAGTATGGTAGACTCAATCTTCACCTTATCTGTGTTACTTTGCTACTTTTTGTGGTTTGGAGATATTTTTTTTAACATTGAAATAGAGTGATAAAGAATCAGTCTTCAGTTTTCTGTGATGTCCATGGTCCAAGTTTGGTGTTTTGTTGCTTGCAGTACTTTAGGTTGGAATCGATCTTCACCCCGTAGGGCCTTTAGTAATGCTGTGATGCTTTTTTTTCTAATCTGTGTCACTGTCAGAGTCCGGTACTTTAGGTCTGTTTTTGGTGTGGGAATCATGTTTATTGCCTATGGGAAATAGAGGGAGAAGTTGTAAGTGTTAGGTAGGTTGGGGGGGACTTCATTTTGGCGTACAGTGGGAATGGTTTAACTCACCTTGAATGATGGTGAAATTGGCTGTCTTGGCTTGTATGGAGGGCTTGTAAAAGCAGGTTCCCAGGATGTCAAAGTAGTTTTCAGGGATTGTTGCTGTGATGCTTGTAGAATAGGAGTAGTTACTTGTTGGTTGATTGGCTCGCTGCTTAGTATGCTAGAGATTGTTTTCTGCTTTTCTTCATTTATTTTGGAGTAGTCATTTAAACTTTGGAGCTGCCTATGTCCAAAAATCTGTACTATGTCCGTCAGAGGGATTCCACTGTCTGTCAATTTTTGAATAAGATGCTTCCGGATGGAATGGTTGGTTAGGTGTTTGTCTGTCTGAATAGAGGATTTTGATATCATTGCTTTAACTATTGATGCTAGTTTGTGTATTCCTACTGGCTGGTTTTTGTACCAGGCATTGGGTGGGCCTTCTTTAGCATGGAAGTTTGTTGCTAGAAAGAATGGGGAGTCATCCAAAAGACACTGTTGTGGTCTTTTGCTTTTGTAAATTAGGTAGTTTTGTACTGGGCATTTGTGAGGGTTGCTGGTGAGCTGGTAGGCTTTAGGTTTAACTTTTCAACGGTCTTTAGGATTTGCTCCAGTGTGGGTTTTGGTTTGCCTTTCCTGGTCTAGCTGTATGTATGTATGTTTGGCCGTTTTCATCAGTTCTTAGTATTATGTCTCCCCATTTGAGATTGCGCATCTCGGTGTTGCTCCTTACACCAAAATACATACTCCTTGTGAGCCACATAGTGCTGAGGAGTGATTTGGGGGTCTAGAGTCCCAGTAGTTGTTGTTCGTAGAGTTTGTCTACGATGGAGTCTGTGAGTTCATCTCCTGCTTTTGGTTTGGAACCCTTGCCCTGGCTTTTTAAGTTTTTTTGCTTGGAGAACAGTACTTGACGTGCCTTTTCAAAAGCTGGTGATGTGGAAAGGGAGTCACTGTATTCTTTGTTTTTTAGGTACCATTCAACACTTAGAAATGTTGCTCTTAAAGTGAGAGGTTCATAGTCTGTGCCATCTTTTTTAGAGCAGTTGATGAAATAGTGGCAGAAGTAGCTGTTTAGTTGAGCCGGAGGAATGGCCTGAAGATGGTGTTGTTGTCCAAAGGTTTTGCAGAGGTAATTGGTGAACATTTTAGTATCTATTTGGGTTTTCTTTGCTGTGTTGATATTCCAGGCTTTTTCAATATAGAGGTCTATATCTTCCTGATCGATAGTGTTTGTGTAGATGCCAGTGTCTGATGTGGAAGTGTTTGTGCTTGTCTGAGGGTTTTTGTCTTCATTCACTGGTAGAAGTGCTGTGGCTGTTATTGGCTGAATGGCATTGATTGCAGATGGGTCTTCCATTGGGTCAGGATTGTTTTCGCGAGTCGTGTCATTATTTGTTCCATTTCTAGTTCGAAGTTTGTGCTTCCATAGTTATTATTTGCCATGTTTTAAAGAGTTTGAGTCCGTATGGCTTTGTAGTTTATTCCAGCGGTAGCATGTGTTTGCACTGTCATGTAGCAGCTCAAGCTGGGGGTTTAGTATACACAAGATTTTTGTGTGTTTAATTAATGGTTTATGTGAGGTAGGTATGATGTACAGGTGTGTCATTTGGGGTGCATTAGTATGGTGTGTGGTGTGGGAAGTAGTTCGGCTGTGGCTAGAAATGATGTAATCACTATGAGGATAAATAACTGATGATGTAATCACTATGGGATAACTTGGAGTTATTCTCATAGTGATTATGTCATGGTTATTTATTTGTACAGTGTGCTAGATAAATGCTGTTAGGTTCCTGTCTTTATCCTGATGCCTGTTGCATAAATACATATATATATATATATATATATATTTCTATGCAAAAAACCTTAATAATGCATCAGTTAGGGTTTTTCTACAGCAACAGAAGTGAAGAAATTTGATATTAGGGTTGCCACCCCTTGCACCCCTTCCCCCACCCCGCTCCACCAACTGGCATTGGGGTATGCGTTGGGGTCATTGACCCTAACTCTCACCCTATCCCATGTGTAAACAAGCTGAGGTGGTGCAGAGTAGAAGAATGGGGTGAGAGTTAGGGCCGACAACACCAATGCACACCCTGATGCCTGTTGTTGGGGGCAGGTTGGGGGGTGGGGTGCAAGGAGTGGCAACACTAATATCAAATTTCCTCACTTTTGTTGCTGTAGAACAACCCTAACTAATGCATTAACAAAGTTATTTGCATATAATATATATAGAAGCTCCGAGGGTCATGAGGGCTGAAGAAGTGCCTGCCCTCCCCTCACAGCACCTCACACCGATGCCCCCCAACCCCAGGACCAAGCAAAGAAGCTCAGAGGGTCATGAGGGCTGAAGAAGCACCTGCCTCCCCTCACAGCACCTCACACGGATGCCCCCACCCCCCAGGACCAAGCAAAGAAGCTCTGAGGGTTGTGAGTGCTGAAGAAGTGCCTGCCCTCCCCACACAGCACCTCGCACGGATGACCCCACCCCCAGGACCAAGCAGAGAAGCTCCGATGGTCATGAGGGTTGAAGAAGTGCCTGCCTCCCCTCACAGCACCTCGCACAAACACCCCCCACCCCCAGGACCAAGCAAAGAAGCTCTGGAGGTCGTGAGGGCTGAAGAAGTGCCTGCCTTCTCCTCGCAGCACCTCACACAGATGCCCCTACCCCCAGAACCAAGCAAAGAAGCTCTGAGGGTCATGAGGGCTGAAGAAGTGCCTGCCCTCCCCTCACAGCACCTCGCATGGATGCCCCCACCCCCAGGACCAAGCAAAGAAGCTCGAGGGTTGTGAGAGGCTGAAGAAGTGCCTGCCTCCCTCACAGCACCTTGCACGGACACCCCCACCCCCAGGACCAAGCAAAGAAGCTCTGAGGGTCGTGAGGGCTGAAGAAGTGCCTTCCTCTCTAGCAGAACTTCACACAGATGCCCCTACCCCCAGAACCAAGCAAAGAAGCTCTGAGGGTCATGAGGGCTGAAGAAGTGCCTGCCCTCCCTCACAACACCTCACATGGACACCCCCCACCCCTCAGGACCAAGCAAAGAAGCTCCTGAGGGTCATTAGGGCTAAAGAAGTGCCTGCCCTCCCTCACAGCACCTCGCACAGATGCCCCCCACCCCAGGACCAAGCAAAGGTACAGACACTGGAACACATGCTTGCAGGAGCAGCACCAGCCTGCTGCACTGGGCGCTTTGTCTATTTGGTGCCAGAACATTTTTTTGAATTCCCAACAAAGAACCTACCAAACAGTTTGCCTTAAAATTTGTCGGGAAGTTGGTGCAGCACTACAGATAGTTTTTCTGTGCTGTTTTTCTCCCATAGCCACTACTTTCAAGTGTCTCACCATAGTACTTTAAGAAACTTTAACAGCCTACAAGTAATTTGCTTGCTTAGTATACAGTCGATACAGCTATAGTTAAAGTATTACCCTTTTTTCTGCTCTGTTTTTTCTCCCATAGCCACTACTTTCAAGTGTTTTACCACAGTACTTTAAGAAAATTTAACAGCCTACAAGTAATTTGCTCGCTAAGTATACAGTCAGTACAGCTGTAGTTAAAGTGTTACCCTGTGTTAAGCACAACAGTTATTTCTGCTGCAGCTGTAACTCTGCTTTCCCCTTACCTTAGCCCTACCTCCAGAAGCAAGCATTTAATTCTGTGTTCCTCTCTCTTTCATCCACAGAAGCTCTGAGGGTCACAAGGGCTGAAGAAGTGACTGCCCTCCCCTCACAGCACCTCGCACGGATGCCCCCAACCCCCCAGGACCAAGCAAAGGTACGGACACTGCAACACGGGCTTGCAGGAGCAGTGCCAGCCTGCTGCACAGGGTGCTTTGTTTGCTCTGCCACCCCACGGTGTCACGTGAGGCTGCAGAACCAATCAGCCCACTTTACCATCTGCAGATTATACTGCTTGAACACTAGGGGGATCCTGCCTGCCTACACTTATCTCCCTCCCTTCATCCCATACACCAACATGTCTCTAGTAGTGTTCTCAATGCTTGTTTTTATTCCTCATGATCCTGTCCCCCCCATTCCTGCACAGAATCTCTCCAGCACCACTGTAAGTACACTCCTGCCAGAACCACAGCCTCCTCGGGCCCACCCCCCCACTACTCCTAGCCCTCCCATCTGTTCTCCATTCACCACTAATGCACCTCACACACTGGACCACCCCACCGCCTCCACACCCACCACTGACGCCCACCCTCCTGCCTTCAGTACACAGTGGAAGGTGGTCCCTCTCAGTCCTAGCCATTCCTGCCCTTAACTCCCTACCCATCCCCAGCACTGTTCCCCCCAGATCTTTCCACCTGTCCAAGAACCTATACCACAACCACCGTAGTCCTTTTCTCCACCTCATCACCTTACTCCTCTTGCTCTCTGGGAATGTCCACCCCAACCCAGGACTGGGACCCACTACCCCACCGTAGCCCCTTACTGGACATGGCCTCTGCATTGCCTCTATCAATATCTGCCGTCTCTCTAGGAAGACGGCTGCACTCCAGTGCTGTGTCTCCCAACACACGCCCAAAATTCTTGCCATAGTGGAGACCTGGCTCTCACATTCAACTCCAGACTCTGCTGTCTCCCACCCAGGCTTCACCCTTTTTAGAGAAGATCGTGTGGGTAAGCGTGTCGGCGGGTGTACAATCTACCTTCGTAACTCCCTCTTGGGTCATGTACTACCTACCCCCAAACTCGACCACGGGGCCCAAGCCATCACCCTAAATATCACCCCAGACCCATGCTGTGGCCCTCTTTACCTCACCACCACCTAATACCCCTGTGGACACAAAGTCTAGCTATCTGCTCTCTCACTGACTATCTCTCTACCCTGCCACACAAGGCTGAACAGCTCATCCTAGGAGACCTCAACATAAACTGGCTTGGCTCCATTGCAACACACATTAAGGACAATTTCACAGCCCTTGATCAATCTCAATTAGTCACTCATCCCACCAGATTTAACCAATCAAGTGGGACGAGCTCCCTCCTCGATATAGTACTTACAAACCACCCACACAAATTCAAGTCTGTTAATGTCCTAGCCAACTCCCTTAACGACCACTCACCAATTCTCTGCTTCTGGTCCTCCCCCACGCTCAAGCCTGTGTCCAAAGCCACCCCCCATCACCGCATCCACCCCAGGGGCCTTAATAAGCTAAAGCAGTACCTTGCTCAGCTGGATTAGTCCCCAATCTCCCTAGCAACGGATATAGATACTGCCCTAGCCTTCCTCACCAGTGCCTTCTGCAAGGCTTGTGACATCTTTGCCCTGGTCACCAACACCTGCCCCAAGAGACACAATGCTGCCTGGATTTCCCCCTCTCTGATCCAGCAGCTGAAGCAGCGGGATAACCTGTGGCACATTGCTATTGAGTCTGGCAGGACAGCTGACAGACAAGCATATAATGCCGCTCGCAACCGATGCACCTGGGCCATAAGACAAGCATAGGCCAGTTACTATCAAACCACCTTGACCTCATCCTGGGGCTCTGCCTGAGCTTCCTGGGATAACATAAAGGAGCTTAATGGGAAGACTCACTCCCCCCCAGATGATTATCAATGGCACAATTAATACTGACCTACCATGAGTTGCTGACTGCCTCAACACAACATTCTCTGACCTAAGTGCAGTCCTTCCTGCCCACTTCTTTGACCCCATCCCGGCAGTCAACCACCCAGCTTTTTCCCGCCCCACCCTTTTCTCTTCAGGACTATTTCCCCCCCATGACACCAAGCCACTCCTCACAAAAGCCCTTTCCTCCCACAACCTGAGCTGTGACCCCCTTGACTACAGGATACTCCGCCTAACACTTGATGTCATGTTAACCCCCTCACTGTCCTTCTTAACCGATCCCTATGCCTCGGCCAATTCCCAAGAGCATGGAGAATGGCTGAAATTACCCCATCCATAAAAATGGAGACCACACTTCACCAAACAATTACAGACCTATCTCCATCCTCCTCCCCCTCTCAAAAGCCCTGGAGAAAATAGTGTCCACCCAACTTGTGGATTATCTATCCAAATACAGCATACTGTGCCCAGAGCAGCATGGCTTCTGCCCTGGTCACAGCACCACTACAGCCCTATTGGAGTTCTCCCACCAAATAGACTCTGCACTTGATGCTGGGGAGATCGCTGGGGCAGTGTTCACTGACCTATCCAGGCCTTTGACACTGTGTGTCACCCACTAATGCTTGAATCTCTCCGGCAGTTGGGCTTCTCATCTGGCCCACTGGCCTGGTTCTCAGGCTACCTCAGGGATAGATCCCAATGGATCAAATTAAATTGTATCCTATCAACGGCCCTTCCTGTACACTCTGGGGTCCCTCAAGGCTTCATCCTGGGCCCCACATTGTTCAGTCTCTTTTTAAACACCCTCCCCAACTCCTGCACAGGCAAAATGCTTCTATATGCCGACGACACAGTCCTCGTCACCTCACACCATGACCCATTCACACTCCAGAGCACCTTGCAACTCACCTTCACCCAAGCTAAAAAATGGTTCCTCGAGAAGACGAAATCTATGTTTTTTGCACTCTCAAAAGTAACTCCAGAAATGCTCCCCTTCGCATCATCCCCAGTACCCTCCACCCCCTTGAACAGGTATCAACATAACAATATCTGGGCATCACCTTAGACTCAGTTTTCTCCTTCCATGCCCATCTTAACTCCTTGTCCTCTGCCATGAATGCCCGGATTGGACTCCTCTACCACCACAAAGACTGCCTCCCTGAGTTTGCCCTATGGCTGGCTATCACTTCCTCCTTCCTGTCATTGGTTGATTATGGACTGCTTACCTATGCAGCTGCTGACCCCACTGCCCTCACCAAAGTGCAGACCTCTATCAACAAAGCCTGTAGGCTCCTCACCGGTGCCCCCAGCAGAACTCACACATGCCAGCTCTACTCCACCTCAAACATACTCACTTTCAAAGAACAACTGCAATACCACATCTGTATACTGGCAAAAAAGGCTCTACTTGAGTTCTTCCCCCCCAGGAGTCAATGCATCCCTTCAACGGGTTTCCTGCTCTGTCGTCACCCGCAATACTGGCAAAGCCACCTTCCAGGTGCCCAGAGCCAGGACCTCCCTCGCCCAAAGGTCCTTTCACCACAGAGCACCTTCCTGGTATAATTCCCTCCCATTGCACATTTCATACATCCCCAAACTCGCTCCTTCAAAGTCGCCATACGCAAACACCTTACTGGCACTTGTAGCTGTAAATGCTCCCTGTAAGGCTCTCCGTGTGCACCGTTTCTGAACCAATCTGCCTCTTATAGCATGACATATGTACTTGTCCACTTAAAATAGCATGTTGTAGTCTGTACAACACGCACTGTAACCTGAGTGCGCCACTGGGACTCTAAATAGCTTAATTTTGTATGCTCGCCAGCATCATGCATATTTTGCTCTCTGAATTGCCTTGCTCTGTATACTCTTCTGTATCTCACCTGTATTGTTCTCCACTGTCTTGCTGCACAAATATGTTGTCTCCCTTCCCTGTGACGAGGTACCTTTGTAAATGAGTCTTGACTCAAAGGTTTGTAAATCAGATTTATTGAAATAAATAAAAAATAAATATATATATGTGTGTGTATATATATATATATATATATATATATAGTACAATCAATTCAAATACACATGCAACAGTAGAAACAATCAATTTAGTTGTTCCTAGCAGAATTTCAGGCATTAGAAGGCTTAGTAAATTCATAATATTGATCTCAAATCAGTTTATTCGTTCAACCCCCACTGGCTATTCAAAGTGCCGAAACTTTGTATTCACTGTTCCTCTCTGGTTAAGAGTAAGCATTCCCAATCACCTTGCCTACTCAGTTTGACCACTCTTTCTAAACTATAAAACCTTAATGCATGTCCAAAATTACTATCTCTTTGTCACAGGTAAAACCAGTCCAGAAATTGATTCCTGTGGCACCCTGCTAGTAATCCCTTCATTTGCAAGAACTCCACATTTATTACTATTCTCTGGGTCCTGTCACTTAAGAGCAGGAGGATGATTGGAGGGGAGAGGTGAATTTGTCCCATCTAGGGACTCCCTCTACCCCTCACTAGCAGGGACAGCCAGTGGAGCAGAGCAGTTCAGAGCAGCATTCCAGCCAGCAGCTCCCAAGGAGAAAAGTTGAGTCAACAAGGAGACAGCAGTGTGGCAGGTACAGCAGCCCAGGAGGTGTTCAGCGGCAGCCAATTGGCCACCGGAGAAGATCGGCCACACCAATCAGCCTCATCCAGGGGAACAGAAATGTCTCCAATCAGAGTTGGCCCCAGTAAACTGAAAAGCCAGGCAGCCCTTTAAAAGCACAACTAGTGCTTTTCAAAAGAATGATCAGGAGGTGGATCAGAGGAAAGTGGTGACTTTGTCCCATCTAGGGACTCCCTCTACTCCTCACTTGCAGTGGCAGCCAGTGGCACAGAGCAGCGCAGAGCAGAGCAGAGTGGCATTCCAGCCAGCCACTCCCAAGGAGAAATATTTTCCACCCTGCCACCTCCTCAACTTCTTAAATACTAAGAACCTGCACAGGGATTTGACAAATACAGAGTGGGAGGAGCACTGAAGCTAAGTCTAAGAAATTGTCTAAGAAATTAATGTGATCCCAATGAGCAAATCACTGCAAAAAAAAAAAAATAAGCTTGATTCAGGCAAGTGTTCTTAAAAGGATCAAAGAACTTGATACATACTTTAAATGGTAGAGAAAGTAAGTGAAATTTATAAACTGTTGGGTACAGTGCATGCTGAAATTATGATCTCAAGTGATCCCAAAAGGAACACATAATTTGTGTATTTTTAATGGGTGGTGAAATGAAGTTGCAAATCTTTGACAGAAGAGTAAGTGCATGCTGAATTTGTATACATGAGGAAAGAGGGCAGCTAAATTTGTGATAGAGATTGCTCCAGAAGTGCACTATAAGAGGGGAATGCAGTTGGGTAGTAGCAAATTGAAGCTAGCACATTTTTTATTAGACAATAGAAATTGTGTTAATTAAGGTAGGGTGAATTGTGATGAAGGGTTTAGCAATTTGCAGCTGCTATAATAGTTGGGAAGTGGGGCTGATAAGAAACTTAAAACTGAGCATCATATGAGGTACAGTAATACTGGAGAGGGGGTTCAAACTGTTCAAACTTGAAATTTGTGTTTTTGGAAGGGGAGAGAAAGGTGAATTGAAACAGGGCCAGAAAATAAGGTGCTGAAATAATGTTAGGGTGATCAGTCTACACTTGAATACTCAATTAAGGTATTTGTGGCATGGCAGAGTTTAATATAGTTTAATTTAGTTTCACTAAAAATACCACCAACAGCTTAATCTGGTTCAAGGTCAGTTGGCATTCATCTGTATCCCCTTCCCCCAGGTCGTGCCTGAAAATAGGCAGGATTTGTCTAGTGCACTTATCCAGTCAACAAAAATTAAATAAATAAATATGGATAGGGAAAGGAAATATAGGGGGTAGGGGTTCAGACAGGGTTTTGACAGCTGAAGGGGTGGAGGAGTGCATGGAAGGAGTCACGGGGGATGAGGACAGGGCCAGGGAAAATTACAGGGTATAATGGGTGCAGTGCAGCAGTTTACATGGAGATGCTCTGGAGAATGGGGGTTTTGCCCAGTATGTAATAGACTGACACATTTAGAGCCAAAAGTTACCAGACTCAGGGGAGAGTTGGAAAGGAGGTGCATGAGGAGCATAGACTGCAGTAGCAGAGGAGGACTCAGTGAATGAGGGGTATAAGGGGTCACTTTCCATAGCAGCAAATGGACAGAGGCACTGGAGAAATAAAGGAAGAATGTAGTTGAAGGAAGGTGCAAATGGGTGGGATGTGATAGGTGAGGGAGGATGGAAGCAAGCAAGGCTGCAGGGGACTTAGAAAAAGATATAGAAAAAGGGGATGGGGTGGTCAGGGGAAGTGGCAAGTTGACAGAACAAAAAAAGCAAGTAAAGCACCTGCAGGAAAGGGGAAGTTAACAGGAAGGCAAGTTGTCAGATCACAAAATGCAAATAAGGCACAGGCAGGAAATGTGAAGGTAACAGAAGGGGGTGCATTGGACAGTATCCTGCAGAGCATGGGTACTGAGCAGAAGAACAGTTTCATACTCTTGGCGACCCATGTAGAAAAGGAGGCAAAGGAGAGCAGCTGTGAGGTGACCACAGAAAACGGAGGTGGGACTAAGGCAAAGGAGAGCAGCTGTGAGATGGCCACCAGGGATGGAGGTGGAACTAAAGAAATAGTGGGTTCTGGAGGAAGGGGGATGTGGGAGGAACCTTTGGTGGGGATCCTCCAGGGAAGTCTTCAAACTGGAGTGGTGGGGTAAATGCACTTAGTAAGAGGACTCACTACACAAAAGAAATTGAGGGGGAGCCTATAGCAAGCTCAGGACAAGGGAGGATTGGCAGAGAGTAGAAGAAGGAGGATAGCAGTTCACATAGGGAATCAAACAGCAAGGGGTCAGGAATAGAAATTAAAGAGGAGGCAGAACTCGCAAAATGTGAGGCAAGGATAGGAGGGAGCAGTGGGGAAACCAGAAGTGGGGGAAAGGGAGATATAGACTGGTGAAGAGCAGAACTCTGGAAAAGCAGCTGGACAAGGAGGAACTGGAGAACAGTGAGGTAACTGGGATGACAGGAAAGGTGAGTAAACTGGAGATCAAAAAGTATAATCAGAAGGAAAGTAGTAGCAGGGTCTTGCTCATTGGGGACTCAGTAATAAAAGGAATCAAATGGGGTGGGAAGGGAAGAAGGAGAAGTGCAATTTGAGTGGAGTGCATGCCAGGAATGATGACACTTGAGGTAAGGCTCAATATACCCTCATCAGGCAAACAGCAAGATGCAAGAACTCCCTTGGTGATACACCTGGGCACCAATGATTTTGAGGGGAATAGTCGAAAGGAGGTGCAAACAAGGTGAAGGAATCTTGCCAGGTTTTAAAGTAATATGGGATTCCAGTCTATGACTTTCTCAGAGGTGCTTCCATGCCAAAGGTAAGCACATCAAGGAAGCAAAGGACTGATGAATTCAATAAATGGCTGGTGGGGTGGTGTAAACAGATGGGATTTGTGATGGTGAGAGACTGGGGATCAACATGGGAAGATGAGAGCCTATTTGCCCTGAACAGACTGCACCTAAACAGGGAGGGATCAACAGTGCTTGAGAGTAAGTTAGTGGACTTTTTTGAAGCACAGCATAATTTAATCTGGATTTGGGGTTGGGGGGGTTAAGACAAAGTCAACTCAAGAAGGCAGGAGAGATGGAAGACATCTAGCTCCGCCCCTCAGGTGGAAGACATAGGGTTCACAAAATAAGGGCCAAGGAAAGGGTTGATCAGGAGGGCAGAAAGGAAGGGGATACATGCTGGAAAGAATTAGCAACGAACACCAGGAGTTTGGAGTACAAAACTGCTGACTTAGAGGCCATCATGGTGGATAAGAGTCTGGACATAGTGGCGGTAAGTGAGACTTGGTGGACAGAGCAATATATATGGGAGACTGTAATCTGGGGCTTTAGACTGTTTAAGAGGGACAGGGCTGGTAAAAAGGAGGGTGGGGATGGCATTGTACATAAAAGACTACATTAGGGCAACAGAAGGGTGGGAGGAGGCAGGTTTGTGGGTCACATTGGAGAAAGGGACTGGAGAATCACTGAGGATGGGGGTGGTATACAGACCCCCTACACAGGGAGAGGAAAGAGATAGACAGATGATATAGGCAGTTACATAAATCGCTCTAAAGTGGGAGCTTCTGCTGGTGGGGAACCTAAACCTCCCCAATGTGGACTGGGAGATGCCGGTAGCAGTATTGGCTAGGAGCAGGGGTATCCTTAAGGCAATACAATTGGTATTCCTGCAACAGCTGGTTAGGGAGCTCACTAGAGGAGATAACTTACTGGACGTGGTCCTGATGGACAGGGAAAGTGTGGAAGAGGTCATGGTGGGAGACAGGCTAGGTACAAGTGATCACAGAATTGTAAGGTTCAAGGTTAAAAAGGGTAGGGAGTCAAATTGGACCAGCACGTGGGTTATGGACTTCAGGAACACTGACTTTACCAGAATGAGGAGGATGTCTAGAGAGGGAGATGGAAGGGATGGGGAAGTTTGGAGGACTAGAGGAGATATGGGAAACTATCAAAGCGGGGGCACTGAAAGCTACAGAAATTTGCATAAAGAAGGTAAGAAAGAACAAAAAGAAGGAGACCACTTTGGTTTGCAAGGTAGGTGGCAGAGGCAATCAGGGAAAGGAAAAAAAACCTTCAGTAATACAAGAAGATACAGAGGAAGGAGAATAGGGAGGCTTACAAGGAGAAGATGAAGGGAGCAGGGCTGAAGATAAGGAGGGCTAAAGCTGACATGGAGGTGAAAATTGCAAGAAAGGCCAAAAGGGAAGATAAAACATGTTTTAGGTCTATAGGAAAAGGAGAAAGATGAGGCAGGGGATAGTTTGGTTGAGAAGGGAGGGGGGAATACAACTGGAGGGGGACTTAGAGAAAGCTGTGGAGCTAAATAGCTACTTCTGCTTGGTATTCACAGTGGAGGGGATATAGGGGACCAAAGCTGAAAGGGAGGGGTACAGAAGGTAAAAAAGTAGATCCTAGGCTGTTCAGTGAAGACAGGGTAAGGGAGGAACTAAGCAGGTTGAAAGTGGACAAGGCAATGGGGCAGGATGGCTTACACCTGAAGGTACTCAGGGGAGCTTAGAGAAGAGATGGCAACCCCTTTGACAAGGCTGTTAACTTGTCCCTGGATACAGGGTGTGTGCCAAGCAAATGGAAGAGAGTGGATGTGGTGCCACTACACAAGGGGGACAGTAAGGAAGCGGTGGAGAATTATGCCTGGTCAGTCTCACCTCAGTGGTGGGTAAGGTGATGGAGACACTAATAAAAGAAAGAGTGGTAGAATACCTGTTGGACAACAGCATGCAGGATGATAGGCAGCATGGCTTCACTAATGGGAGGTCATGTCAGACGAACCTAAAGTTCTTCAGTTGGGTGATACAAGTGCTTCATCAAGGAGAGGCGGTGGACAGAGCCTATCTGGACTTCAATAAGGCCTTCAACACCGTCCCTCAAAGAAGGCTAATAAATAAGCTGGAAAGCTTAGTGGTGGGACAGAAAATAACTAGGTGGGTGGAAAACTGGTTTGCGCACAGAAGCCAGAGAGTAGTGGAAAATAGAATACACTCCAGGGAGAGGAGGGTGGTGATTGGGGTGCCACAGGGGTTGATACAGGGACATCTCCTTTTTGATATCTATATTAGTGATATTGCAGATGGGCTGAAGGGGATGATGTGCCTATCTGCAGATGATACAAAGATCTGCAATAGGGTAGACACCCCAAGGGGGGGTGCCATGAGGCAGGACAGGAAGATTCTAGACGGGTGGTCAGAAAGTTGGCAGCTGAATTTCGATGCCAAAATGTGTGCTGTGTTGTGCATGGGGCATAAAAACCCTGCAAACCACTTACCTTCAGAGGGGGGAGATTAAGACAAATGAGCAGGACAGGGATCTGGGGATAATAATATAAAGCAACCTGAAGGTAGGTAACCAATGCAGCAAAGCGGTAGGGAAGGTGAATGGAATGTTTGCATGCATAGCGAGGGGCATGACCATAAGAAGGAGAGAGGTAATCATGCCTCTTTATAAAGCCATGGTGAGGCTGCACATGGAGTATGGGGTCCAGTTCTAGAGACCACATCTATGAAAGGAAATCAATGGAATAGAGAGCGTACAGTGAAGGCCATCCAAGATGATGCATGGCATGCAGCGGAAGACATGCAAGCACAGGTAGAGGGAACTGGATCTGGATCTGTACTCATTAGAAATGAGAAGGGAGATGGGGGCTTATTTAAAAGGAAGAAGGAGGCTAAAACTAGAGGGCATAGTCTAAAATTAGAAGGAAAAAAATATAAAGGTAATGTGAGGTGGCAGTTCTTCATGGAGACGGTGGTGGAGGCCTGGAATAATCTACCAGAAGAATTGGTGAGGGCAGAAATATTGGAGGGGTTTAAGAGGGCATGGAACAGATACATGGGTTGGTAGGTGGGTGAAAGGGGAGGGTCCGTGTTATGTGCGATGAGTGAAGGGGGGTGAATAGGGCAGACTAGATCAGCCTATGGGTCCTTTCTACCCTCAGGTTTCTATGATTCTATGAATTTCCCCCACCAATCTGGTTATTTTATCAATTACTCCAAGGTTCTACATCTTCTTAACCAACTGGCCACAAGGTATGGAATCAAACGTTTTACTGTAGTCAAAAGGAAGTATGTCCACATCAGTCCCTTTTCCACTGCCGTTGTCACCCAATTGAATAAATCAGTAAAGTTTTTCTGACATAACCTCCCTGCATGAAAAAATGTTGTCTTATGTCCTAAAGTCTATTAGTCTCTAGAATACTCTCTGTCCTTTTCTGTATAGTGGTCTTCTACAGCTCATCCACAATAGATGATAGGCTGTCAGGTCTGTTGTTTCCCAAATCATACTTGCTCCTGCTCTTGTGCAGGGAGACTATATTCACCAGCAACCAGTCAATGAATATTATCCCTATCCCTATCTGTAGTGAGCTATTGAATTTTATTTATTTTATTTTATTTATTCTTTGATAATTGATTTATTGATTCCCACAATGTCCACTTGCATACTGTGTGACTCTGAATAAGTCACTTAACATCCGTAGTGCTGCTGGGTCACCCCTGAAAACAGGCAATTGTGCCTAGTGGGCCTTACCCGGTTATAGAAACATAGAATATGACAGGCAGATAAGACCCATCTGGCCCACCTAGTCTGACCATTTCCCTGCCTACATAAGCTGCATATCCTAAATGATCTGGAGCTTATCCCCTCTTTCCTACCACTATCATTGTCTTCTGTCTATCCCATGCATTCTTGAATTCACCTGTTGTTTTTGCCCTTATGACTTCTGCAGGGAGGGTGTTCCATGCATCCACCACTCTTTCTGTGAAAAAGTACAGACTCAGGGGTAACATGAGGACTACAGTAAGCTCCCGATCATTTAGGATATGGAACTTATGTAGGTAGGGAAATAAGTAGACTAGGTGAGCCAGGTGAGCCTTATCTGCCAACAAATTTTATGTTCCTATGTTTCTATAACCAGGTAAGGCTCACTAAGCACAAGTGCCTATTTTCAGAGGTGACCCAGCAGTCCTAGGGAGGTTAAGTGACTTATTCAGTCATACAGTATGCAGGTGGACATTGTGGGAATACAAGCACACTCACAGCTTCTTATTCTAACCTCTAGGATATACTGCCAGTCTACATAGCTCAGCTAGTGGTCCAGCTATGACCTGCCCCATTTCCTGAAGCACATATGGATGTGTATCTCATCAGGCCCCATGGACTTATTCCTGGGGTAGGTAATAAATAGCTTTAGAAAACCTGGGGGCATCATCCAAGCAGCAGCCACAGTGACCTTACCTGACAGCCTGCCAGTAAATGATTGTAATTGGAAGGGAAACTCATGTCAGACAAACCTAATATAGTTTTTTTTTTAATTGGGTGACAAAGGCAGTGGACATGGGACAGTCAGTGGACATACTGTGCATTGACTTTAAGAAAGCTTTCAAGACAATCATGCATGGATGGTTGGTTAAGAAGATACAGGACCAATCTGGCTTACCTGCAGAGTGGTAGTGCTACCACTCACAACACTGATAACCCTGGTTCAGGAACGAGCTGGGAGGTGTCAGATGGCATGTTGGGGAGGGGGCCTTGAGTGTGCAATGGACATCACTCCTCCTCTGAAGTGGGTAGGTGCAGGGCTTCAGAAACAGTGTGCCTCCTGGAGGCTGCCTGGGAACACTGAGCTGGGAGTCCTGGTGAGTGCTTGGATTGGTCAGTTGCGGTGGCCATTGACATGTTACACAAGGTCGTGTGCATAACATTCCAGGACATCAGTGCACATCTGCACCCATCAGGGGAAACTAAGTAAAAGCAGAAAACCCCACAGGTTGATCAAGTGATGCTCCTCTACTGCCAACATGGCCACTACCTAAGTCTGCCCTCCTGGACCCCACTATCCCTCTGAAATTCAGTTCCACCTCCTGGAAAATTAGGTACTGTATTTGTAAGAGAGCTACGATAAGCTGAAAGCAGCCCCACCTCGGGGGGGGGTGGAGAGGGCACAAGCCCAAGGGTTACTCAAGCAGGCGAGTCACGGGTGTACTGGGGTAACATGGACAGAGTCAGGTAATGGGAGATAACCACCAGTAGTGCAAGAGAGGAAAAAAAGAGATAAAAAGAAAAGAAGATGCAGAACCTCAGAATGGGAATCATAGGAGTCAAAATACTAGTTGGGTGGGAAATTGGTTAAGTGGCAGGACCCAGAGGGTGGTAATAACAGGGGAATACTCAGAGGTCAGGGGTCACTTGAAGGGTGTCACTGAGAATGGCCATGGGATTGATCCTCTTCAACATCTTTATCTTTGACTTAAGGGTAGGGAACAAGGGAAAGATATGCCTTCTCACAGATGATACAAAGATCTCCAGATGGATGGACAGTCAGAAGAGGTTAAAATCAGGAAGGAGAACATGGGTAGATTATTGAAGTGATGAAATGTATGGCAGTTGAAAATTAACACCAAGAAGTGCAAGGTGGTACATACAGAAGAAAAAAAAACATAGTACTCAATACAGATTGGGGGAAGTAGTAATGGAAGCACTATGGAAGAAGACTTGGAAGACAGCCTGAAGGCATCAGCAGAATGCAATAAGGTGGTAGGCAGGGCAAATAGGATGCCAGGGTGCTTAGGGAGAGGATTATCAGAAAGAGAAAGGAGATGCTGCTTCTACTGTACATGGCTCTGACCTGGAGTACTGTCTGCAGTTTTAGAGTCTGCATCTGAACCACATTGGAAGCAGTACAGATAAGGGTAACCAAGATGATTCAGGGGCAGTAGAAAAAGGCATATAAAGTGAAGTCAGCAAATCTGAACATGCTCCTGCTTGCACTGAGAAGGTAACAAGAATATATGATTAAAAGATACAAATACTTTCATGGGTAAATGAAGTACAGTACAAGGTAGGGAATAGCTCAAATTGAGTGGGTACAGAAGCACCAGGGAAAACTCCATGAAACTTGTGAGCAAGAGAGTTTAAAACAGGTGCAAGGAAGTACTTTTTTATAGAGAGGGTGGTGGAAGGGTGAAACAGGCTAAAGGAGGATGGAGCATCCTACAGCCACAGAGACATTTTTTACCTGTAGCCATACCTTTGCATTTTGCATTTATTGCGTTTTTCAGTTTTTCACTTGTACTGGATTATATTTGTAATTGGTATGGTTTACGCTTTTACTGCTATTAAAGAATTTTAAGCATTAAGCAGTGCCTGACTGCTAGTCTTCTTTGTGAGTGCTCAGGACTTTTGCATTTTCTGCTAAGGAGCTGGTGGTCTGTACAAAACCACTTGTGGGATTCAAGATAGGGTAGGATAGGTACCAGGGCTTGACAAGCCCACACCTGAAATGGAGGGAGAAGTAAGGCATCTATGGGGCTCTCTAATTCTGCACTAATGCATTAGTAATGGGAAAACATTACTGGTGAACAGGCCATTTTCTGACAACAGATGTCTCTAAAAGCTGGCTCATGATTGGCTTAAATTCATGGGTAAAACAGCATATGTTGGGAGCATGCATTATGCATACTCTGCTGCAAACCTCACTGCATCCAGTTGGCTGCCTTCCTGACCCCGATCTCTCTTCTCAGATTTTATGGGTGTCAGGGGTTATATATGATTGCCCAAACCATGTTTGGTTTACATTTATAAATGTAAACCAAGCAGCCTTATCAGTGTTAACCATATTTGGTTTAACATTTATAAGGCTGCTTGATGTAGCCAGCAGACTTCTTGTGGACATTCTACAGTAGGTCTGCCAGAAGGAAGTAGGAAAATTAATCCCGTGAATGATGCAACACTTTCGTGTGTTTCAGTGCTTCAACTGAGGCCAAACACATGTTAAATGTTCTGCATATGCATAATCAGCAGAGTCAGGATGCCTATGTATACTGTAATCTAGTGCTGGAGATGAAGGGCTAAAGCACAGCCAGTTTGTATCTGGGGAGTGTTAAATGCAGTTTCCGGCACATGTTGTATCAATGCATTAGGAGCAGCATCTAATCATCTTCAAACTGCTAAATATGTATGAAGAATGCATCACCCTTAAACTCTGTTCCAACTATATCAACAGAGTATTATCCCTTTATAAGCAATGGGTGGCACTATGTAATTGTTGCCATACATATTTAGTAGTTTTATATTAATTGATTTTGATAGTGTTGGTTTTATTCTTTTTGGTGATAATATTACATTATGGTACCTTCCCCAAGCATAGTGCTTTTTTTAAGCTTCAGGGGGGTCGGGACAAGCAAAACAAATCAAAACCCTTATGTGCAAGAAAACAAAAATAACACTGCTGCACAGTACCTCTGGCTCTACTGCACTCAAAAGACCAGTGCGAACCAGTATCTTAACTTTTACCCCTGCTAATCTGGTCTGATGGTATTGGTTGGTAGAGAGCTGCACCACTATTCTGGAGACTCAGGAGAGAGTCTCAGTCTGATGCCCGGTTTGGGGGGACACAGGACATTGTGGGCCCCGATACAATGAACCAGGCATCCAATCTCATACAGTACCTCTTACAGTAGAGCAGGAGATGGCACTGATGTTGTCGGTAACTGCATGACATCTGCCAACCCACCCCTGCCCTGCCAGTAGATGATCTGCTGTGTGCTTCACCCTCAGAATGGGCAGTAGGAGGCTTTATGGGGGTAAAATCCAGCCTCACCATGATGACAGTGACTAGAATGTCCACCCTTCCTATAGCCACTAAAAGTCTAAAATCCCTCTGCTGTCCAGTTTTGCTGTTTTACACATTTCCCCGAACCCCTCATTAATAGCCCTCTCTTGCCTTCTAAACCCAGTGCCCTTATTCATATTCCCTGGTGCTATACTCCACAGATTCTATGCCTCCTGACACCCTCAACTGTAATCCATGCCTCTCCAAGTAAAGCTGTCTTATAAGCCCTATAATAATTTAGGGCCCAACCCACAAAGGCACCCCAGAAACAGGTGACACACACAGGACGCTTACCACCACACTCCCAAATCTTGGTGCACATGCTACTGTTTACAAACCTTGGCCTCTAGGATCTGTGCTTCAATTGCAGTGCAGAAGTGCCAGATTGGGCAATTTATTTATTTATTTATTGAAAATGTTTCACCAGGAAAGGCACACTGAACAAAAAATGCTCGTCTCACTGTGCGACCTGGGGGGTTACAGAGGAGGCAGGTATACATACAATAGTTGAACTCGCAGTAGCATAATATGAAAAATGTATATGCTTGGGAGGGATTACATTTGAACTTATACATAGGCAGTGCAGTTCAGTACAGCGCAGACACAGTAAGTACAGGTATACAATTTGTGGATTCTCTGTGAGGTAGGAACAGTACAGAACATGATCGTAAGGCAAGGTATACAATACAAGGGTACACATCGAGGCAAAAACATGAAATGCATAAGTGCCAGTTACAGAACAGAGGTAGTAATAGCAGAAATTGAATGACTGTAGTGGAGGTAGAGCTTCAGAGAGATGCATCACATAGAGAGGAAGGATTTGGAGCGAATATGGGGGGAAGAGATGGAGGGTGTGGAAATGTAGGTGAGAAGGGGAGAGGTATAGGTGAGGAGGGAGGGAGTGGGGATGGGGAGCTTAGGTTGAGTAGGAAGAGGGGAAGGGAGAGAATGAGAGTTTGGGGAAGGAAGTAGAGTGGGAATAAGTGCGCGGGGGGTAGCATATAAGCCAGACAATAAGGCATGGCCAAGCCGTTGGTCAGGCACAGGGGGAATGGGGGGGGAGCCAAGCGGGAGGGTGGTCAGGGGCAGCAGCAACTAGGTGCAAGGAAGTTAGAGAGAGCATAGGAAAGGGAGAGCTTGGATGAAGAATGACGGACCTGGGTTGGTAGTCTGTTCCAGAGTTTAGGGAAGAGGTAGGAGAATGCAGATTGGCCGGTGGTGGTCCTACGGTGTGGGATGAAAAGTAGTCTAGGGTCAGTGGATCTGAGGCCGTGTGAGGGGGTGGGTGGGGAGGCTAGGGCAGATGCGAGATAGGGAGGGAGAGAGCCGAGCCAGAAGTTAGAAGTGAATTTAGCGCAATGAATTAGGCGCCGGTTACTCAGAAAAGGTAGGGATAGGGAATGATAAAGCGTGCAGTGATGTGAACGAGGGGGGGCATCGAGGGCAAAGCAGCAAAAAGCATTGAAGAGGGGGTCTAATCTGGCTAGGGTGGTCGGTGCAGCAGAACTGTAAACTACATCACAGTAGTCAAAGGAGGGTAGAATCATTTTCTGAACAATTTCGTGTCTGACAGGAAGAGGGAGACTGGTGCAGTTTCTATAGAGGTGTTCTGCCAACTCAAACCAAGCAGCTATTTGCCATTCACACTCACATACACACAATAACAAAACAATAAGTACAGCAAGCCAAAGCTTTATTATAACAAAATATAATACAAAAGGTTATACATCACCGATTCAATAAAGCATCATCCAAGCCCTCTTCCAATGGCTGGGAAGCCCCCTTGTCAGCCTGGCTAGGAGTCTCTCGAACTGGGAACTGGCCCCACAGCGATGCGTCCACCCTGCAGGAGAGGCTTCTAACCAGGCGTCTGGAAAGTCCCATTTTATATGTTTTATCTGGTATTTAGAAATGCTAAACCATCATGTCCTAAGCACTGGCCAGGTGCCCAGAACATCACGAGTTCAGCATGACAAACACCACTTATTCTCATAATAAATAGTTGGCATTCATTAGATCATCATGCCCTAAGCACTGCCCAGGTGTCCAGAACATCATGAGCCAAACAATGCCAGAGATTCTCACAACATCTTGTATGCGACCTTCAAGTCAGCAAAATACACTGTCTGAAGCAAAACATAATAATGAGGCTATCTAAAGAGCAAAACACCAATTAAATGAAGCAGCATGTAAAATGGAGTCACACAATACAAAATGGATTATGAAATGACATACATTACATGAAATAGCATACAAAATGGAGTAACAATAATCAACATATTATACTATCACTACATTCGGTCCTTTGATTATTGTGAATACGATTTGTATGATATTGGTACCATAGCAAAATTACTACGAATATAACATGATAAGTAACAAGTCCAAATAAGCAAGATAATTGTCACTACAGCAATGATTATGATAGGATGTATCAGAATATTTAACACTTTTGTAGCTGATGGAGACCATCCTGTAAAATATCCCACCAATAATGAGTAGTCTCTTGTTGAATCTTGGAACTTAAATCAATCATTTTATTTTTAACTATCGTAGTTTGCACCTGACTTTGCACTAATGATTTATTTCTTATTGCCAAATGAGCCTGCATTACATCTGTTTCCTGAATTATCTGTTTAATTTTATTTAACGAGATATTCAATCTTGATTGATCTAAAATATTGGGCTGCCAATACAAAATAAGCTTCTGCTCATTATCAGGGACCTGTGCATTTTACTGTGGTAGATGACATTACAATCCAATGATTACTAGGAATCCATGATTTGAACAGGTCCTCCACACATATTCATTATTACTCATTAAATCACTCTGGGCCTTATTTCTTTGCATTATAGAATACATATGTCGCATTGTGCATTCTGTCCAATCAATAAATCGTGAAATATTTTCTGCTACTCCCATTCCCCATACCTGTGAAGCATTAAATAACTGCAAGAACTCAAAATCATAATTCAAAGTTACTCTTTGGGGTAAGAAAACAGTTGGCATCCATTGAGCTTGTAAGTTAATTAAGCTAAATACATCAATTCCTACTGCCTGAAGCCTGTTAGTCAGTGTTTCTATACCAACACTATTTAAAATTCCCATGCCTGCCCCTGCTCCACCTAATAGCGTATCATACCAAGCTCTTTTATGTTTGCATTTTCTACTAAACATAAACGTTATGTTAAAATGGATTACATTTTTCTGATACCGCTGCACTACTGATGTACATGTGGATGGAACCTTAACTATACTATCATTGCTAATTACAGGATGATTTTTCAACACTGTAATGTGATCTGCCCAAGTAGTTCTATTAGTTATTGCAGTAGCATTCATGCAGAATAACGTGTCTGTGTCAATCAAAGTAATACTTGCATTGAAAATGTCTGTTTGATTCATGCAGCAATCAAGTCTATGTTGTACAGTCACCATGCAACTATTCGGTAAGTTGCAGCATTTAATAGCAGTCTTATTCTGCAAAGAGATTTCATCTGTTTCGTAGGCATATTGTCCTGAGCCACCAGTTGTCATCCAGAGATTGACCCCTGGTGAAAATGTCATGTTCAGTACCACACACTTCTGTCCGGATGGGCAGCTAAAGTTCCCCTGGGGTCTATCTTTGGTATCATTTTTCCAACTCCAGGTTCCTTTCATTACAGTTAACCCTTTGAATCCTTCCTCCAGGGGTAACTAGCTCTGCCAAATGGACCATAAGACACACCAGCATTCCTTTTAAAAATCCATTGCTGGACCTAGAAAGACACAAATTTCATTATTCTCGAAGATAACATTTATGTGCAGGCACGTATTCCCATTTTTCTTTCCCTGATCTGATGACTAGCACAGTATTGTTTCGTCCGGTGGCTATCACCTCAGTTGGTTCAGGAGGGCCATTTGGGTTTGTAACCCATATTTTGGCACCATTGTTAAAACCTCCTGTAGATCTAAAACCTTTACCCTCCCTTGCTGTTAAGAGTGTGGGGGCTTGTCCCTTTATAGGGGTCATTTTGTTAACTGGAATAATTAACAATTGAGCCACTCTGTCATACTGTTGAATTCACTTCTCCTTGGTAATCACAATCAATCACCCCTCCCAAAATTTGTATTCCCTTGAGGGCTAGTTCTGATTTAGGTGCTATCCAACCAAAATGACTCGGTGGAATTTGTATTCCAATACCAGTTTCTATCACTTGAATGTTTCTGCTGTTTATTCTGTATTCTTGAAGGGCATGTAAATCAAGTCCAGCAGCTTCTGGGGTTGCCCTGCAAGGAGACAGAGCTCCTGGTGTAATTTCCCAATATAACACTGTTTCTGTAGTTGAGTAAGCCTGCACTTGCAAATTAGGAGTTATCATTCGCATTAAGGGGGTCTCAGATTCTCCAATTGGTCTATTATTTAAAATCTGTAATGTTTCATGCAAATTCTTTTTCCATTTTCGTAGGCTCTCCCCAATTGTCCTTTCACAATATGAGGAATTGGTCTTTGTTGCCCATGTTGGCATATAGGACACTGAGCAATAACAGTTTTAACCAAATCCAATGTTAGGGGTACACCCCTACTATATGCCCACCTGTAAGTGGCTTTCTCTCCCAAATGTCCACATTTTTGATGTGCCCATTTTGCCAGCCCTGATAACTGCTGACTTTGAGTTTCTTCAATATCCACTGGAAGAATCTTAGCTTTTTCATCTGCAATAGAATTATACCATCGTTCTAGTGTATCTGAAGCACAATGAGCATCAACATGAAATACAGTGGTCTGAGTATTTTGCACCATAGTCCATATTTCCTGCCACAGTTCTTTTTTCCCCATATTTCTTTCAATAAATTTTCCACTCATCCTTAGCCCAAGTGGGCAGCCAGGTTGTTAAACCATTGGCTACAGACCATGAATCAGTATAAATATGACATGTACCTTGCAACCTTTGTGGGTATTACACTGGAAGGGAGGAAGGGTAGCTTACCCTCCTCCAAGCTCCTACTGGTGGAAGACACAGCTCGAGGTGCAAGAGACAGCTCGAATACTGTAGCAATAAAAGGTTAGCTGTGAAACACAGACAAACAACAAAAACAAACACACATCAGTTTAAAATAAAACAAGATTATTTCCATAGGATAAAGAAGCCAAGCGTCCCTGGGTTCCCTTATCCTAAGCATGACAAATGTCCAGATTGATGGTAATACCGTACGTACGTATCTCTGTAGATGGTAAACTCTCAAAACAGCTGTAATAGTCCTTTTTCAAAATTGTAAAAGTTTGTTCCTCTTCACTTAGAATACTAGTTTTGCAATAAAAGTCAAATTACATGGTTCACTCTTGGTGTGCTTTCATGAAAACATACATTTTGTGTGAAAAGTTGTGCTTTAGGCATGGAATACACATCAAGTTTGAACTGGTAGTAACATAAAATGTTGAAACACAAGAAGGTCAAATAACGTGCAAAGGTCACAGTGTGCATGCAAGGGTCATTCAAACCTCAGCCATTCCTGTAGTGTCCTTGAACACCACCAATATTAAAATATCTTTACACAAAAAACTGCTGGCCAAGACAGTACACACACATACACATACACAAAAGAAATACTTAACACAAAATAAGACTGACATTGTTTCACACCAATTTGCTGAGGTAATGCCCATAGTTCCATTAGAAAACTGTACGTGGTTTAGATATATGTGCTACCTCCTGCCTGTCTTGTAACACTGATAATTTTTAAACCAACACATTTATACATATTGCCATGCCAAATCTTTCCAGAACAAAACACTGTTTAAACACATCATCTGTAAGTGAACACATCTCGTATAACATGATTACACCTTTTGGCACATAACTAAAATATGGCACTCTGCCATTTTGCAAAAAGTTTCTGATTTTAACTAGAAGTATGATAAATCCATTTATAGCTGTTAACACATTACATTTTCACCTAGCAGTGGCTTGGCACGTTGCTTGCAAACTACAATTCTTTCTGCACATTGCAATCTATATGACGTCATAATCAACACTACCTGCTCCACCAAACAAAAGTTCTTCACTGACCCTATCTAGGCAGCACAAATGTTCCATTAAAATAAAGCCAATTAAAACAGTCAGCTATGAGGCAAAGAAACTTCTTCTTTCTTTTTTTCTCTGTAACCTGTTGTGCATTGAAGGCAGTCAATCCTATCTCTGCAACCTTGACAACAGAACATAATTACAGAACACAGATATAAAACAACTTTGAATAAAAAAAATCAGACTTACCCAGTGCCAAGGTATTTCTTCTTCTTTCCGATACACTAGTCTAAGTAAGAAAACTGACTGCAGGACCTTCGTGATAATTTCCAAACGCTGCAGTTATTAACTCTTTCAAAGGTTTTAACCCTTTGAAAGGTTTTCTTGGCCATTTTAGTAACCTGCCAAACCAAGTCTTTTCCAGAGCTCTGGTTTGCAGTTTAAACAAAACAAACAAAATCTCTAACAGTACTAGGTTGAGATCCATCTGGTAGAGGTCCCCAGTACTTGGGTTTAGGATCAAATGTTTCAGCCTCTATAGGAGGCAAGGGAACTTGAAATTGATACAGAAAAACTTGAAACTACACAGATAGGCAACATGGGGGATTTTCAAATCATCCGTTTGTAGTCACTCATGTGCGTACATCCACAGTAGTTTATTTTCTTTTCTAGATGTTGCTTATCTAACTTTTTTAACCAGCCGCTGCTTTTCTCCTAAAAGCAGCCTGAACTGTGAAAGCCATCATTGGCTCTAACAGTATATACTTGCAGCAAGCACAAATTACAAGTACAAAGGGCAGTTGCCCTTGCTTGTTTGAGCCTTAATACACCTTTAAAAAAAGAACTCATCCTTTTCCTAAAATAGACATTTTATTTTCGAATCCTGCCGACTACGCCAAAATGTTCTGCCAACTCAAACCAAGCAGCTATTTGCCATTCACACTCACATACACACAATAACAAAACAATAAGTACAGCAAGCCAAAGCTTTATTATAACAAAATATAATACAAAAGGTTATACATCACCGATTCAATAAAGCATCATCCAAGCCCTCTTCCAATGGCTGGGAAGCCCCCTTGTCAGCCTGGCTAGGAGTCTCTCGAACCGGGAACTGGCCCCACAGCGATGCGTCCACCCTGCAGGAGAGGCTTCTAACCAGGCATCTGGAAAGTCCCATTTTATATGTTTTATCTGGTATTTAGAAATGCTAAACCATCATGTCCTAAGCACTGGCCAGGTGCCCAGAACATCACGAGTTCAGCATGACAAACACCACTTATTCTCATAATAAATAGTTGGCATTCGTTAGATCATCATGCCCTAAGCACTGGCCAGGTGTCCAGAACATCATGAGGCAAACAATGCCAGAGATTCTCACAACATCTTGTATGCGACCTTCAAGTCAGCAAAATACACTGTCTGAAGCAAAACATAATAATGAGGCTATCTAAAGAGCAAAACACCAATTAAATGAAGCAGCATGTAAAATGGAGTCACACAATACAAAATGGATTATGAAATGACATACATTACATGAAATAGCATACAAAATGGAGTAACAATAATCAACATATTATACTATCACTACAAGAGGGCACCAAGTTTAGGGTGCAGTTTGGAAATGATTGAATCGACGTGGGTAGAAAAGGAGAGGTGGTGGTCTAGCCAAACCCCAAGGTACCTGAAGGAGGGTACTTCTTTGAGGACCATGTTATTTAGAGTGTGGAATCTCAGAGGGGAGGTGAGTTTGGAAAGGCGCTGTCTGGTGCCGAAAATCATAGAGTTGGTTTTCTTAGCATTTAGGGAGAGTTGGTTGCTATTGAAACAGAGCTGGATTTTGGTGAAATCAGTTTGAAATTTGGAAGTGACTTCTTCGGGGGTCCGACCCGAGGAGAAGAGGACTGTGTCATCTGCATACATGTGTATGGCGGAAGAGGAGCAGGAGTTTGGCAAGTCATTTAGGAGGATGGAGAAGAGGATGGGGTCGAGAACTGAGCCTTGCAGAACGCCAGAGGTGATGGGGGGGGAGATGTGGTCAGCTATTTTAGTGGATTGGGATCTATTTAGAAGGTAGGCACTGAACCAATTTATGGTGGATTCAGCTAAACCAGCTCCAGAAAGGCAGGATAGTAGGAGAGAATGGGATACAGTGTCGAAGGCTTTTGCTAGGTCGATAAAAATAGCAGCAGTGATTAGCCCTTTGTCCATCCCAGTGAGGATGTGGTCTGTGAGTCTGAGTAGGGAAGAGGTAGTGGAGTGGTGCTTTCTGAACCCGGACTGGAAAGGGGTAAAGAAGTTAGTTTCTGTGAGGAAGTGGGAGAGTTGGGATAGCACAAGGTGTTCCTGGAGTTTTGCGAGGGTGGGGAGGAGGGAGATGGGGCGGTAGTTGGATGCAGAGGTAGAGTCACCTCCTTTGGGGAGGGGTAGAACAGTGGCATGCTTCCATATGGAGGGGAGTGACTCAGTACTGAAGGAAAGATTTAGTAGGGCTGTGAGGTGGGTAGCGATGGTGGGACCAGATAAGAAGAGGAGTTTGTTGTCAAGACCATCAGGGGATTTGCCTTTGGAAGGTTTTAGGGCACAGAGGGCATCTAAGGTTTCAGAGGAGGAAATGGGTCGAAAGGAGAAGGGGTTCATGCCGGATAGGTGGGGGATAGGAGACTGAGGAGATGGAGTAATTGCAGGCGGAAGGGCTTCAAGGAGGGCCAGGGCACAGGTAGTGAAATAGGAATTAAACTCGGAGGCGACTTCCAGGGGATCAGAAAGGAGAGTACCTTGGGCAAGGAGAAGAGGTGGAGTGTTAACTGTTTGGGGGGAAAAAAGGGAGCCAATGACTTTTCAGAATATGAAAGGTCTACCAAGGTTTGCATTGAGTGTGTTATTAAAATATTCAGACTTAGCTAGGCGGATGGCCTTAGTGCACCTATTGCGGAGCATGCGATAGGAGGTGTAGTCTCCGGGGAGGATTGAGGATTTGTAGATTCGCCAGGCCTTAGCACGGGCTTGTTGGCAAGCAATCAGCTCAGGAGTGATCTAGGGTAGGTGGGAACCACGGACTCTAGCCTGGCGTAGGGGGGCGTGTTTGTCCCAGGCGGAGAGGAAGGTGTTCTGGAAGTGCATAAGGGCTGAATCCATATTAGAGCAGTTTGTGCTTGGGACCCAATTAGAGTGGTGAAGATCATCCAGAAGGGGGGAGAGGTTGAGGGATTTCTAAAAACACTGGAATATAAATTTGGGAGGGGATTTGACTCTGTGGATTTTACGGACTAAATAGATTAGGTGGTGGTCGCTAATGGAATCAGGGAGAAGACCAGAGCTAAAGACGCAATGTGGGTGGGAAGTAAGCGCCCAGTCTAGGAGTGAGTGATTACCGGACTTAAGGTTAGAGCGGGTGGGTTCAGTAACTGTTTGACAGAGGTTAAGAGCAGTTAACTTGGTTTGGGTTTTGTTAAAAGTGGGTGCTAGCCAGTTGTGGTTAAAATCACCCATAGCATAAAGTTCACCTGATTGGGCAAGGGAAGATAACTGGCCCAGCAGGTTGGTGACTATTGTGGTTGGCGTGCCTGGACAGCAGTAAATGCCAGCCACAAAGATAGGTAGTGGGGGGGGGGACAGTTTTACCATCAAAATCTCATAAGCTTTGGGTACAGTTTTTGTAAAGGAAACAGTGAAGTGGAGGGCTGAACTGATGTAGATAGCCACCCCACTGCCTCTGGAGGGCCGGTCTTGCCGTATGATATTGTACCCTGGGATAGCAAAATTAGTATTAGGTAGGCTAGGTTTTAGCCAGGTCTCAGAAAGGATGATTATATCAGGGGAGTGGTGAACAGCTAGGACCTGGAGCTGATCAAGCTTAGGGGCTAGGCAACGGATATTTAGGTGGAGAAAGACGCAGGCCCCAGGGGAGGAAGCTAGGATGGGAGACAGAGTTTGCATTGGCTGAGGGGTTTGATATGGGGGTGGGCAGGGCCGGGGGTACAGGCTGGGCTGAGGTTAGGGTGTATATCCCAGCCGCCAGGAGGAGTAGTGCTATGGTAAGGTGGCAGCATAGCACGTGAAGGGGCCGGGATTTAGGCTTTTGGTGGGTGGGGGCAGTAGCAGAGTGGGCTGGATGGAGGGGGTAGGGGCAGGAGTGGGAGAGAGAGGCAAGGAGGCAACCAAGAGAGTAGGACAGGGAGGAAGGGGAGTGTAGTGGGACCAGGAGATAGCTGGGAGAGAAGCAGTGGACTTATAGGGGGTAAGAGAAGGGAGTAGCAGAAATGGCAGTGGGGGGTGGTGAAGGGTAGGTACATAGAGGGGGGAGTGGGTGTTGGGAGGGATAGTATAATGGAGGAGAACAGTAGTAGTACCAGGGTCATAGAAGGTGTCATTATGTCAGATTTAAGGTAGAGGTGACCACTCATAATACCCTGTTAAAGCTGGGTTAGGAGTTACAAGTGACTGAGTTGCCCTTCAGATAGCATAGATACCACTTTGGAGTAGTGGTACTGTCATGGCCTCTGGTGGGCAGGGTGCAGGGGTTCAAGACCCTGGTAGGGCAGTAGGGCTTAGACCTAGCTGAGAGCAGGGCACCAGGGACTAGGAGGCGTGCCATGGGCTATGATTGGGCCAGAAAAAGGGGTTGAAATAGTGACTCCTAGTGCTCACTAGGGTAAGTAGAAGGCTAAGTGAGGGGCGAGCAATAGGGCCAGGGAGGTGTGTAGGGTTAGCCGGAATGATGGGCAAAAGGAGGGGTGTGGGCAGAGGCAGGTGTTTGGAGAGGGGGAGAGAAGTGGCCTGAGCAGGAAGAGAGATAAGCAGAAATGAGAGGGTAATACAGGTGGAGAAGGGAAGGACAGAGGGGCCCTCTAGTGGCTAGCAGGTATAACCTGCAAATGGAGAAATGGGGACTTAGTTAAAAAAGTGACCAGAAGTGATGTCACTAGGATGATAGTTAAAAGAGTGACAGGAAGTGATGTCACTAGGATGAGCCTATAAAGGAAATGCCAAGCCAGGGTGGGTGGGTGTGGCAGTCGACACGTGTAGCAATGGGTGGAGCTGTGCCAGAAACTGTGCATCCAATCAGATGCCTTGGTCAGCTCCATGGTGGATCCATCGCTGTTCGTGGAGCAGGGACTGGTAAGCCTTTAGACAGACCTGGAAGTTTTGATTTGATCACTCCAGAGAGTCTGTGGTCCACATCCTTGAAATTGGTTTAGCAAGTTAGTTATGTGAAGGCAGGAGCTGGATCAATCCCCCTGTGAAGTTCCGTGGCCAGTAAGAGTGGAAGAATAACCACTACCACAGGTCCTTGGGCCATGCAATCTGTGCTTCTCTCTGTGCCAGATCTCCTTTTGACAGTGGATCATGAAATCAGCCCTGCTACCTTGCTCATCCCTGGCATGTGGGGAGTTCCACTACTGACCTGAAGACTGGATAAGAGTGAGAGAACACTCTTCCTGCATGCTACTTGGTTGGGTACCTGCAGACATGCAAGCCAATCCACATGAGTGGAGGGCTGCATACTGTACCAGACTGCATTGGGCCCTTATTGCTGTTGCTCACAATTTTTCTTTTTGTATAAACATTCAGCCCATTTGACTTACCAAAATGATCTGAACCTTTTCCAGCCACATAACCCAATTTCCAATTTTTTTTTTAATTCTACCACTTGACCAATTTATTTACCCTTCCTGGGTGCACCAGTTTGTCTACTAGTCCCCATGTATAGCCTCCCCTTTGGGATACAAACACAGGTTGCAGCAATGTTTCAACTAGCTACAAACACCTGCTAACTTGGAATTTTCTTGCAACCATTTTGGGAAACAGCAGTATGTCAGCAATGTTTTTAATACATTGCTGCTAATCAGTCTTTTTTATCAGGGTGCACACCCTTAATATTTTGTAGTTTTAGGCTAATTTATTTTGAACATACAACAAAACAGCCGGTGCTCAGATGAATTTGCAGCACTGGAAACAGAAGCAAAGCAAATAGACACACGGTGTGCAGAAAAGTCAAGTGGGCAGCAAAAAGTGCAATTACAAAGTGGCCAGGTATTCAGTGTTGGCAAAAAAAACAAGCAGACATTAAAGCCCCAGTGCTTCAACCCCCTACTGGGGCTTTAGCATCTACTAGTTTGTTTGCCAGCACTGAATGCATGGTCACTCTTTAATTGTGCCTTTTGCTGCCCACTTTACAATTTT
Source organism: Neoceratodus forsteri (assembly GCA_016271365.2). Classification (NCBI taxonomy): domain Eukaryota; kingdom Metazoa; phylum Chordata; order Ceratodontiformes; family Ceratodontidae; genus Neoceratodus; species Neoceratodus forsteri. The sequence continues at coordinate 739,291,695 of CM028133.1, read as the reverse complement.
GCGTACTATGTGTTTTTTTTCTTTGGCTTTGCTAATTTATTTTGACACAGCTGTTCCTATTCTTTTTGTTTATTGTTATAAATGGAGGTCCCCCTCCCCCAAGCAGATTGCTTTTTAGGCTTCAAGCCAAGCTGGAAAAGTCTGTTGTCTTGCATTTTATTTTGTACATAACTAAAAGCTTTGCAAAGCTATGCTTTAGTTTTGTCAATTAAGCATATATACAGTTTGCTCATGTGTACACATTTGTGCACTTAAGAAAGTTAAAGCTGCTATGAAGAAAAGTTTTGGACCCCCCATTGCTTGAGTTAATAAACTCTACTTTTTGCAGGAAACTGAGCTGCTGCTGTCTGACAGAAAGGTTGAAACTATTAAGAACAACGGCAAAGTGAAATACGATGTTCACACCATCGGTCTGTTCCTGGCAGTTGAAGTTGGCTGTGACATGATTCTGCTTTGGGACAAAGGGACTACTCTGTATGTTAAGCTGAGTCCTGTCTACAAGGTAAGGATGTACTTGCTAGTACACACCCTTCTGATGTTCATACACAAGCTCTCTCACTGCAAAGAGGGAGGGAGAGCAGGAGAAAGATAGGGGAATAATAGAGCTCACTTGGATAGCTCCATAATGAAGTTCTATTGAAAACCATTACATTGTTCTTCTAGAAGCAGACATGTGAGCTATATGATATAATAAATTCAAAATCTATGCAGTTACCAGTCATAAGACATCAGCTTTTTAAATAAAGAATTCTAATGATGTGTAGTGATTCTTAAGTATTCAAATTAGTGTAGCCTGAAGTATGTCCATGAGGTATTTTAGTGGTATAATTAACAAAGGCATAATTATTGCGTCAGTTAGATCAACAGGGTAGCAAGTACCTTTTCAGAACTAATGTTTTTTTATTTTCATGTTTCATCACATGCACCTCAAATTCAGCCAGTCAAGAACATAACCCATCAAATTACTTAGGCACCGTGTGTAATGCCACATGCACAGTACCACTGGTATCAACTATTTATAAACATTATCTTGCTCAATTAATTTGTAAGCTATTGTGAGCTGTTGACCACTTTAACAGATATATTATAAATACTGCTGTCATCATATTACTTCACATATATGAAAAATGTTTGTATACCTATTATATGTAAGCCTGCTTTATTATAGTAGTTTATATTCTTTATGTCACCATTCATACCTTATAGAGATTCAAGAATCAATTTATGTGCAAAATGTTGGTAAATTGACAGCATTCTGTTAATAGATTTACAGGTTTTGAAGTCTGCTCTAACATTTTTTCATTACTTGACAGTAAATTACTGTATCAATAAATACATGGTTCATTATGACATATTTCTCTGATTTGAACATGCAGTCACATATATGATTCTTTTGGATGAGCACCATTTAGAAGACCTAGTAAAGTTCTAAATTTATCACTGGCCTTTCTTTACTTCAAGGCCAAGATATGAAGCTGTGATCAAGTCACAAATTAAATGGGTTTGGATACCTGGATTTAATTTTTATAGTAGATCTTAGGCTGCACCACCAAATAATGACCACACATACATTAGCCTGTTCAATAAAGACCCAGACTGAGTGAACATGAGAACTCTAATTGTACTTCTACTAATACAGTATGTGTGGACATTCCTAACTGAGACTGACAGAACAAAAGTGTGCACCCAGCTCAGTTCTGGGGTTTATTGGTGAAATATTGTGGGGAAGCCTATATCAAGTGCAACTGATCCCTATCAGGTCTTATGTGGATTATTCTTCCTACTGTCTATTACAAATGTAGAGGTAGTAGTATAAAATTGCATGCAAAATTGCATGCATAGGATAGATGTTACATACTCTGTTGAGCAGAAGCTCCTTTCAAAGGAGGTCCTTGTTTAAAATAAATAGTTGCAAATACAACAATAAGTATTAGAAATATAAATGGGACAGTACAATAAATATGAATCAGCACAATACATAACAATATCCTCCATGGTACAGGAATACAGTCATCCATAACTGTAAATTGTATACTGCATTTAAACAACAAACATTATGTATTTTATACAATGATGATATAAAAATAATCCCTCAAATAATGCCTTCAGCGCAACAAGTAGAGGGAGCCCCTGACTTGATCTTATACCACTGCTTAATACAGTCTAATTTGATTGACTGATTTGACACAGGATGATTGGTAATGAGTTCCAATTTAGTGGTCCTCTATGCCAAACAGCAGATTTCCCATATCTGAATTACATCTAGGAATGATGTATTCCAAAGCAGATGCTGACCTCAGATTAGGTTTTATTTCCCTTGTTGTAAATGAATCTAATAATACTGTGGTAAGTTTTGTTCATATACTTTATACATAAAGGTGAGGAAATGCCAGTCTCTCCTATTATGCAGTCTCATCCACTGCACAGATCTATAAAGCTCATAGTGGTGGGTCTCTCTGGTGTATCAAGTATAAAACACACCATCCTATTATATACGACATCCAATCTGGCAAGATCCCCCCAAAGCCCCTGTGTAGAAAACATCTCTGTAGTCAAAGACTGGGAGCAGCACGCTCTTAACCACCCTCAGTCTGATCTCAGGGAACAAATACTGCCTAAGTTTGTACAATAATCCCAATTTGTTGCTTAAGTTTTTTTTTATCAAGCCTCAATATGGAGCCTCCAGTTTAATTTTTCATCTAACTTTACCCCAAGGTATTTTTATCTATCAACTAATAGCAACTTGTAATGATTTACATATTTAATTAATTGAATAAGGCTTTTAATAAGTCTTTTTTCTGGAGCCAGCTATATGTTGGCATGAGGTACATTATAGAACTACAGCACTGATCAGTATGAAGTTTCTTTTTGTTATGACATATTGACTTTGACACATTGAAACAGGTAGGAAATTGACCCATAAATCTGCTGGAGGGATGGCCAAGAGCAGTGTAAAATACATATAAATGTACCTAAGCATGTCTAGTCATAAGGTTACAAATGCAATTCCCCTTCCAAAATATGTGTGAGTAAGGCTTACTGGATTGCATGGCTGCTGTGGGTGCTGCTTATGACCCTGATGACCTAGGTGTCCTCTTGAATTAGTACCACCTTTTGAGCTGATATGGGAAGGAGAATTGAGAGCCTCAGTAGAACTCTTCCCCATGTGGATGGGGGAGGGAGTTGGGGTGAGAGGGTTGCACTCATCACTATAATACCTCCCACCTAGGATACAGCTGAAATAGTGCAGGGGAGGAAAGGACATATACTAAGAACATCAGGCATGCTAGCACTAGTTACATCATCTAGGGAGGGGCACATCAAGGAGAAAACAGGAAACTGACTTGTCCAGGGAAATGCTGTCCCCCTGTCACTAACTCACCCAATTGGGGTGAACTGACTCCTGGACCCTTACTCTTCCTCCTCCCTTTGATCTTGAGTACCCCAATTCTGAGGTAAAGCCAAGAAGCTGAAAGAATATCTCTGGGGCAGGTTCCTGCAGTCCGTGACTGGTGCCCCTAACTGGGCATAGGGTCATGCCTAGTGTTGTGTGCAGCTCTTTTGAGAGGTGTCACAGTAGTGTAGTGCAGGATTAAAAAGACTGTGTTTTACTGCAAATGTAAGCAACTAAGACTTGGACCCTGTGTCCTTTTCAAATAAAAATTATGAAAATACATTTACTGTAGGTCAGCAACTTTTTTCTGTAGGCTGCTTTTGGTTAATTTTTAATGAGAAAATACTGTTTTTATTTTTTGCACATTATTTTATGTCTACAAGATAAATATTATTTTTGAGATATACTGTTAAAAAGTTGCTAGTTCTTAGCCAAGCCTAGAGGCTTTTACAACAATGTACCAAATTTATTTTTTTTACAGGCAAACGTTTGTGGCTTATCCGGTAACTATGATGGAAACAGCATGAATGACTTTACTACAAGCAGTAACTCTTTAGTCACCAGTGCTTTTGAGTTTGGGAACAGCTGGAAAGTTTCATCTGACTGCCCAGATGCAAATGAAGGGGGTGATCCTTGCCATCTGAGACCTTATCGTCATGCCTGGGCTCAGATGAAGTGTAGCATCATCAAAAGTAAAACATTCCAGGATTGTCATAGCAAGGTAGGTTTTATTTTTTCCTTCTGCTCAGTGATACCTCCACTCTGATTCCCAAACCCTTGTCCTTAAACTTGCTCAGTAATTGAGCACTGAGCCGAGGCTCCATTCCAAGTCTGACATAGGTGATGACAACAGGAGGAAGACATAATAGAAACATAGAAGTTGATGGCAGATAAGGACTGCATGGCCCATCCAGTCTGCCCATTTCCTTTCCTACCTTATAAATGTGCCATCGGCCTTTGCTCTGTCAGTGGCCTATCTATTCATACTCATCTGTGTTGCTCCCTTATGCCTATCCCATGCCTGTTTGAAGCCCTGCACTGTATTTGTAGCCACCACTTCTGAGGTAGGCCATTCCATGCATCCACCGCCCTTTCTGTGAAAAAGAACTTCCTCACATTACCCCTTAATTGGCCTCTCTCTAATCTCATGCTGTGTCCCCTTGTCCTGCTATTTTTCTTATATTGAAACATGTTAGGCTTTTTCACCTTGTTAATGCCCTTAAGGTGTTTGAATGTTTCGATCATATCACCTCTTTCCCCCTTTGCTCTAGGGTCTACATATTGAGCTCCATTAATCTGTCCTCATATGTCTTCTGATGCAGTCCTTGCACCATTTCCGTTGCCCTTCTCTGGACTGCCTCAATTTGGTTAATGTCCTTGTGAAGGTGTGGCCTCCAGTACTGCACACAGTACTCCAGATGGGGCCTAACCAGTGTCTTGTAAAGAGGAATTATTACCTCCCTCTTACAACTTGTGATACTCCTACTGATACACCCCTAACATCCCTCTAGCCTTACCTACTGCTTTAGAGGTCTGCTTGGATGATTTCAGGTCATCAGTGATGATGATGCCCAAGTCTCTTTCTTCCTTTGTGACTGACAGCAACTCCCCTCCCAGCCTATAGGTGGCTTCAGGGTTTCTCTCCCTATGTGCATGATCTTGCACTTATCCTAGTTGCCACTCTTTTGACCATTTTGCAAGTTTATCCAGATCTCTTCTCATTCTGCCTACCTCATCTGGATCATCTACTCTGTTGCAGATCTTGGTGTCATCTGCAAACAGACAAGCCTTACCATCTAGTCCATCTGCAATGTAACTAATGAAGATACTGAAGAGGATTGGCCCCAGGACTGATCCCTGAGGTACCCCACTTGTGACCTGCATCTCTTCTGACTGTATACCATTTACCACCACTCTCTGTTTTCTGCCCATCAACCAGTTTTCCACCCAGTTGACCAACTTCTGACCCACCCCGAGCCTACCCAGCTTATTTATCAATCTTCTGTGTGAAGCAGTGTTGAAAGCTTTGCTGAAGTCAAGGTAGGCAACATCAACTGCTCTCCCTTGGTCCACCACTCAGGTTACCCAGTCAAAGAAATCTATTAGATTAGTTTGACAGGACCTTCCTTTTGTAAACCCATGCTGTCTTGGATCCTGTGCCCCTATGGATTCCAGGTGTTGCACTATCCTTTCCTTAAGGAGTGCTTCCATAATCTTGACAACTACTGAGGTAAGACTGACTGGTCTGCAGTTCTCTGCCTCCTCCCTGCTACCACTCTTGTGGAGCAGGATCACATGATCCCTTCTCCAGTTTTCTGAGACCTCTCCTGTGCTGAGAGACTCACTAAACAGTTTTGATAATGGCTCTGCTAGTTCCACCCTTAGCTCCTTTAGTACCCTGGGATGTATGCCATCAGGTCCAATTGCCTTGTCCACCCTGACCTTAGCGAGCTCTTGTAGGACCCTTTCTTTTGAGAAGGGAGTAGTGCTCATCTCCTTCCCCCATGTGTCCATGGTGTTGAGCTGATGGTCCTGCCCTACCTTCTCTTCAGTTAATACTGAGCAAAAGTATCTATTTAGGATAGATGCTTTTACAGGGTCCTCCTCCTCACACACACCCTTTTCTCCTTTGAGCTTAGCAATACCCCCTCCGGACTTTGTCCTTTCACTAATGTATCTATATAAAGTCTTTTCACCTTCTTTTATTGTTCGTGCTAGTGTTTCCTCAGTTTGGGACTTTGCCTACCTTACTGTCTTCCCTGTTTCCCTTAGGGTAGTTTGGTATACCTCCCTATCTTCATCCAGCTGTGTTCCCTTATATTCCTGAAGGCCAGCCTTTTGTCTCTGACCTTTTCTGCTACTGTATTTGAGAACCAGCATGATTTCCTTCTTCCTTTGCATTTCCTTTTCTGTCTAACACAATTGGATGTTGCTTCAAGTATTGCATCCTTAATGCTTGCCCACTGTGCCTGTATCCCCTCACCTGTGTTTCTTTTTGCCAGGGCTAGCTTAACTCTGTTGGCCATCTTATCAAAGTCAGCTCCTCTGAAGTTCCATATTTTTGCCTTGGATTGGGATGATTTAATTGTAGTGGCAAAATTGAATCATACCATGTGATGATCACTGGCCCCAAGGTGACCTTCTACCTGGAGATCTGTGATCCTTTCCCTGTTAGTCAGTACCAGCTCTAGGATAGCCCTGTCTCTTGTGGGTTATTGTACCAGCTGTTTGAGGCCTTCCCCCTGCAGGGAATCCACCATGTGTCTAGTTCTGGCAGATGTTCCTGCTGGTATTGACCAATAAACACACACTGTAGTAACTAATGTAACTATAAATTTATAACTGTGAATACAAAACTCAAATATTGTGCAAACTCTTTAACAATACCTTTGACTTTCAGGTATAGTTTCAGAGCTCATCCACATTTGGTTGTGGCTCTGACACCTAAAAGTACCTCACAGCAGCATCCTGCCAATGCTGACCAAGGTCCTGTGTCACAAGCACCAGCACTGAAGTCCTAGAATTCTTACATTTGTTATTGTTTTAAGTATTTACCAGGAGGAAAGTCCTACTGAACCATGAGCAGTTCATGTCCAGAGACATCCAAGGGGATGGGCACAGGGAAAACAAAAAAAAACAACAAAAGAGCAATTCACTCCCCCCAGCCAAACTCCCCCTGTCCGCCAGCACCCCAGCTTCCTCCTGCGAAAGATTTCCACCCGGGAAGCCAGACCCATCCTAACCAAAGCTCTCAATGGCAACAATCCCGGCAGTGACTCACTGGACCCCAGCATCCTCAGGCTGGTGCTAGATGAAGTCCTTGCACCTCTCACAAGCCTAATTAACCAGTCACTCTGCCTGGGACAATTCCCCACAGCTTGGAAAACAGCCATTATCACACCTATTCATAAAGGAGGCGACAGGTCGTCGGCCAACAACTACCGGCCAATCTCCATCCTCCCTCCCCTCTCTAAAGCCCTGGAGAAAGTGGTGGCCATTCAAATCACTGATTATCTGGCTGGCATAACATCTTATGCCCAGAGCAGCATGGCTTCGTCGGGTCACAGTACCAGCACTGCCCTTATTAATTCTCCAACTTCCTACACTCCTCCCTGGTTCCAGCTCTAGCTGGTGCAGTGTTCATTGACCTCTCAAGGCTTTCGACACTGTCTCCCATCCACTGCTGCTGAGCGCACTCTGCCTCACTGGTCTCTGGCTGGCCCCCTGGCATGGTGTGCTAGCTATCTTGACACTCGATCCAGTGTGTCAAGATTACTAGCACACCTCCGATACCCATCCCATTCTCTCGGGTCCCCAAGGCTCCATCCTGGGCCCCTTCTCTTCTCACTGTATCTGGAACACCCTGCCCAGTGCATGCTCTGGCAAATCCTGCTGTATGCAGACGACGCTGTCCTGTTTGCCACCCACCATAATCCCATCTCCCCACAGGACTCCCTACAGCAGTCTTTCAACTGTGCCGAGGCTTGGTTTATGAGCGCAGACTCATCATCAATCTCAAGAAAACCAAAACTATGCTCTTTCACACCCCAAAACAAAGCTAGCAACCACCCACTTTATATTCTTCCAAGCACCAACCAACCACTGGAACAAGTCCGCGTCCTACAAATACCTTGGGGTTACCTTCGATTCAGCCCTCACTCTCAAACCCACATCGGCTAATTCTAACATCCGCCACCAACATAATTTCTTGCATCCTATTCCACCATAAAAGCTGCCTTCCCCAAATGCTCTCCTCGCTAGCGGTTACATCGTCTGCTCTGTCCCTTGTAGACTATGGTCTACCAGTATACGGTGCTGCCGACACCACTGCACTAAACAAAATTCACCTCTAACCCTGAATAAAGCATGGTGATTAATTCATTGGTGCCCCCAGACTCACACACACCTGTGTCAGCTATATGTCGATGCTAACCTGCTTACCCTGGATGAACGGCTCCAATACCAGACCTGTCTCCTCACCAGAAAAACCCTACTTGGGCTCTCTCTGGGTAACAGCATCCATCCAATGAGCCCTCCCACCATTGCAACACGGTCTTCCCACAAGACCACTCTAAAGGTCCCCAGAACAAGAACCAGCCGTGGCCAGAGGTCCTTCAGCTATAGAGCCCCAACCTGGTTTAACTCTCTCCCTGCCACCATCACCAATGCCATCACCATCTCCACATTCAAAACCTCAGACTGAACCACATCTTCAGCACTCAGACTGCTCCTGTCTCTGAACATAGCCTCCACTTTATTTTCTCTCCTGACAATGCCCCGGCAGTCTCCACCCAACCATCCCCTACACTACTTCATGTCCACCTTGCCTAGGTTTAACCTGGCCAGTGCCAGCTGTTTCAATGTTTATCTACCAGAATTGGCTCACTTGATACCAACTTGTTTATCACCTGCTATCGATTACATGTACCCTGTACCCAATTGCATCTGTCTGACCACAATGTGACGTGGCACCTCTGGTGAATGCCTACTGATTTTTGGCAAATCTGTGCTATGTAACTGAAACACAATGTATGTCTTTATGTGACGAAGTACCTTTGTAAACGAGCCTCTGGCTCAAAGGTTGTAAACTGATTCTTAAATAAATAAATAAATAAATAAAATAAATAAAAAATGAGCAGTTTTTTTTCCAATTCTATTTGCCTACTGTGCTTCAGGCAGGGATATTCCCTAAATTAATGCCTCTGCATGCAATACCAGCATCACAACAGTCACCTAGATCAAGACACAACTCCCTATGGCAGGACTGCCAAAGGGGAGATCGAATTCAACCAAGTTTGCTACTGGGGCTGGCTGCAGGGTCAATCAGTGTGGGATCAGAGGACTTCACGCTGGTCTGCCACACAAGGTTTTTCCTTTTCTGTGTGTCGGTTACCCAAGGTATGGATGTGCAATGATGTCAGGGTGTGGGTGAGTGCTCCCACACATTCCCCACAGATGTCTACCACTAACTTCTCTCTGCTGTGTGATCTCAGATTAGTGTATTCTCGGTTTCCACTGAGTGTCATCCAAGTGCCGGGTGTCACAACCCCCCCCGAGGTGGAGAACTATCCCTGGGATGCTCATCCAACCACCACCCAGCCAGCCCTCTGATGCTCCGGGCTCATTCACAAACCTGAATCACCAGCATTGAAGTGGTAGCACTACCACTGCACTGGCAGGCCAGTCCAACTGATGAGCAAAGTGTTATGATTTACTAAATTATAATATTTTCCTTATTATTCACTGGAATGCTGTGTTTTTTTTTCACAGTTCTCTGTCATAGTTTGACTTATATTTCACTTGCCTGCAGCCTCCATGACTTTTTCCTCTCAAAATACCTTTTATGTGACCTTTCCCTTGTTATTTACTTAACAAAAGTCAGGTTCAGCTTCATCATAGTTTTTGAGTGCTTTGGGTATGTAATCCATTGTCTTAACACTGCCACATCTTTTGTTGTTACTGCCACCTTGATTTTCTAATTGCACTGCTCAAGTACAGATATATTATCAGTCTGCACTGCTTCAAATGTAAATTGTCTCCATACTATTGTTGGCCAGTTTTTGAATTGTTTTATACATTCTCTCCCAGTTTGTGCCTTCTACCCATAGTCACACCTGGAAATGATCCTTGACTCAGTGTGCTTCTCCCCATTACTAATTTTTGAATTTAAAAATAAATAACATTATATGTAATACAATGCAACTTCATGTGGTGTCTTTCAAACAAACATGATATCTCCATGTGCTTGACATTCAGTACAGTAGGAGTTACATGCAGTGTAATGAGAAATCATAAACAAAACTGTTTCATAGCATTATGCAATTACAGTGGGAGACAGATAAACATATTTATAAAATAGATATAAGTATGTGTTTTGGAACAATATCTTTATAAAACTGTGACATTCAAATTTAGGACCCCAAATCCTAACTAGAAGATTTATTGTGTTGATGATGTGGTGAGCTGCAGTTTGTTAAACTAAATAAATATTTTCTAGGTTGATCCCACACCGTTTTATGAATCCTGTGTTCATGACACATGTGCCTGTGACAGTGGTGGGGACTGTGAGTGTTTCTGTACAGCTGTAGCAGCCTATGCTGCTTCTTGTATTCAGGCTGGGACCTGCATTAGCTGGAGAACTCCAGAGATTTGCCGTAAGTACTGCACATTCTAAGTAGAGATATGTAAAGTTAAAATTGTTTCTGTCAACCTTTTTGTTGCTTAAATTCAAATATTCTGAAGAAACTGCTGAGATTAAGCAAATGATCTGGCAGAGCAACATTAAAGCAAGCAATGAAGGAATACCGTAAATCTCACCTTTATGGTAAATTATCTGCCCAATTACTGTACACTGTATAATATTGTAGAACCTCTCAGATATACCCAAGACTTGCTGTTTTCAAAAGCCACCAGACAAGTCATAAATATGTTTTATCATTTTACATCTAGTAGTAAAATTATAGCTTATGCTACACTATAAGTTTTCTACTGTAATAAAAGTACATTGGGCAGGTATATGTCAATCAGGCACAATCAAAAAGATGACATCACAGCACATAGAATTGACTGGTATACAATCAATCAGTCAATCAATCAATCATTTAGACTGGTATACAAAAGAGTGATAATATGTTCATGAAGCAAACAAACTTATAGATCACAACAGTTAAAATAAAACTTGGGGAACTATTGGCAAGGTACAAGACAGGATTCTTTAAGCACATCAATATTTGCTGCATTGGATGAGGAAGGTATTTTGCTAGCATCGATACCAGTGGCCTTTGCCAAGTTAGGATTATTACTAGACTTCCTCCTATGTCATCATATTTTAATTGCCTTTTAATCTTGTGCTTCCTCTTCACAACTTGAAAGCTCTAGCATTTCCCCCTCCGGTGGTGCTACAGTATACGCTGCACAAGCACAGCATGTTGCTCAAACTCTAAGATCTGCTAGCCACTGGGCTAAGAATGTACTGCTCCACCATCTGGCTCATGCAACTGCTCCCAAGAACAGACTCCAATCTGAAAACTAACACAACTGGTGCACCACTCACGTCTGACTCCTTGACTAGTGTTGCTATGCCTGTCATGGTCCCAGTACTGTGTCTTCTACAGAATGTCACCTTGTAGTGGTATCAATTTCAATTTTAATTTCTTCTATAAACACTACAGAGTAATTGATAGTATTAACAACTTACATCTAGAGCAAGTAGTTACTAAAATGAAATGTATAAAACTATGGTATTTTACAATTATGCTTCACTGTAGTGTTTTTAAGTTTTTTATTACTTTCTTCTGCTATTGAACTACTAAGTCTTTCAGATTATGCAGTACACATGTCTTTGCAACTTTCAAAAATGCTATTAACTGTCTCAGACTGACCAAAGTTGCAGTCTGTGACATTACAGCCCATTGTTGTGATTAACACTATCATGTCATAAGAAGAAACATCAGGAGGTCTAGGGTGGGCAAGTGAATGCTTTTTATATAGACTTTCACTATAATCTACCAACATATGTCATAAACAATGGTTCAATGTGCTTGTAAATAGCATTATGCTTGTGTACCCTGAGTAAGATTTTGACCTTTCTCCATTCCCATCCTTGGTAGGGAAGCTGGGCAGCCTGTAGGGAATATAAAGTCCAAAAAGAGTACCTCCACCAACTCATGGAGAGTGTGGCTAGTAGCACACAGGAGAGGAACCCCTCCCCTGGTGGAGGAAACCTCTGAGAATCCATGGCTACTGACTGACCCATTCTCTGAGCAAGCTTAGAGGAGATGATCCTGAATACTTGTCTGTTTTCTGCTTCTGGATTAACTAATGAAGTTCATCTTCCAAGTCTCTTGATGATGTGCACAGGAGTGCTATTTTTTAATGCTGAAGAAGCTGCTCCAATCTGAAAAGAATGTCCTGGGAAGGAAAAAGGATTGAGCCAAGTCGACAGAGACGTGATTCTGACGATAACTGTAAGGCTGATGGAAGAGTTAGGAAAGTGAACATTTTTTCATCATGAGCAGAAGTACTAATGGAGAATTGCAGATCACAGATTGAGGAATACTTTTCATGCTGTAGTGTCAGTCACTCAGGTGGCTTTAGTTAGAATGGCCCACATGATTGCATTTGCTTGCAGGAGATAATAGTCTATGTTATAATATTGCTGAACACAAGAGGTGAAGTTGTGACTGAGTTTGCAGAAGGATGGAGGTGAAGAAAAGGTCTGAATTGAATGTGAAATTAAACAGCTCCTTTAATTTAATAACCCTTGTTGATGATGTCCATTGCAGTTGATTGTCAGAAAATTGTAGACTGTCTGGAGGGATCAGTGATGACTTTGTACAAGGGTAGTATCTACTAATGGATAATCCCTTAGAGAGGAGATGTTGTTGACAATCTCGGAGAAATGCAAAGACTGGAGGTCATGGAGTAATGATTCAGGACTGGTACGATCCTAGATAAAATTTGCAAGTGGATAGGAGTAGATGGATGAATGAATGTCATTGAGGAGGTTGAGGAGCTTTCAGACAAATATAGCAAGCATGGGCATTGCCACAGACTGCAGATTTGAAGGTAGGTGCAACCAGATCCAGAGCAGCTTGAATAGTTAAAACTTTTGGAAGTGGGTTTTCTTCCCATAAATTTAATAGGCCGGCATAGGATGTCCAATCGGGCATGAGAAGATGGAGGATTGGAGATAGTCTGAATTAGCCTTGGTGGAGTAGCAAAAGTGAAGCTTGATGGATGATTAAGCTTTGCTGGATTGGTGGATGAAGAGGGGTCAAAAATGGATAGAAAATGCAAGGTGGCAAAATGGGAAAAGGAGCCACACAGGGACCCGAAGGAAGCACTCCATCCAGTGAAGTACTGTAATGACAAAAGAGCTCACTGTCAAGAAGTGCCCAATTCACTTTTGTATTGTAATGAGTCAATGCTGCTGCAGCTTTTGCAGAGAAAGCTCGATGGTAATCATAGAAATGGGTTCAGCCATAATAAATGCTTAAGTCACAACAAGATGTAAGTAGGAGTCCAATTCCTCACATCTTGAGGAGGAAAGCAGAATGGAGCACATTGTGATAGAGGCTGAATGTTAGGATGAATTCAGGCACTGTCAATTTCTTCAGGAGTCTGGCAATTTTACCCTTCAATATCACTAAAACATTGTCACAGGAACTATCCTGTTTCAATAGACTTGTGAGAAGATATGAGTAGGAAAATCAAGCTAACATCCTTCCCAGTAATGATGTCCCTGCAGAGGTGACCCAGAATAAGGTGAACAGGAGATAAAGGAGGAGAAGATGAGGGGGACATAGTTCCTGAGTTCAGTAGTTGAGGAGTCTCAATGGTGGACAGAGGACTGACTGTTGGAAAAGGACTTGGAGGAGCCGGGATGTTAGAACCATGGCTAGTGGATGGAAGTGCAGTGGAAGCTGATGGATCAGAAACTGACTAGGCTGGGCCTGGAAGTGAGCTTTGATACCCACCATGGGGGATTGCAGATCAGAAACTGAAGAGGGGAACTCAGCCAGGAAGTCTCAGATTTCTGACAAAGCAGCTGGTTCCAGTTAAAGAATAACTAGACAGAGACCCCGAACAGGCTAAGGCTGTGAAGTGAGGAATAACTCATACAATTCCTGATTATGTGCAGATGATGAGTACAGAACGAATACCAAGTTTCTGCAGTTTGGTTAGGAGGCGGGGAATGGTCCAATCTTTAGTGGATGCGTTGGAATTGGATGCCCATTAACTAGCTTGGAAAGCTCAGCAAGAAGTCTGGGAACTCTTTGCAGCACTTTCTTCTGGGTTTGAAGGCAAAGAGTCAGTATGTGGAGAAGATGCCATAATGGCAATATGCTGCGAATTGCACTGGAAGTGGAAAGACATCCAAGGAAACCTTGTTGGACTTTCTTCAGATATGAAGAAAGAGTGTCAGAAGCCACTGAATTTACCCAATGCTAATATGCGGCTGTGTACTGCTGTACATGCAGAATGGTGGTAAGTGCAGAAGATGCCAAAATGCCGATACATGCATATTGCGGTAGACACAGAGTCAGTAGGCACAGATTTCTACACACCAATATGGGGTGTATTTTGTGGGAGATGCAGAGTATCGGTAGGTACAGAAGCCTAAATGCCAATATGTGGCTGTATATTGCTCTAGATTCAGTGGTTGTAAAAGATTAGCAACGGAGCTCCCATCTCTACTAGATGGGGTAAGCCTACTTGCACTCAAATATATTAGCAGGTATGAGTTAGAGACAGACACTGAAAATATTGCTAGTGAAATGGCTGGTGAGGGCTGGCAAGGAAAAGCAACTGGCTGCTGCTGAATAAGAAGGAAAAAAGAAGAGCAGAGCTGTAATAGCAGGCAGAAAGGACAATAAGAGGGAGGAAGGAATGGCTGCAGCACAGTAAAGGAGGCACATTTAGTACATATAGGCAAAAAGCAGTAACAGCAATTGGAGGCTCAGTATGTGTGTCGAAAATATAGGAGTGTAGCTTTTAAGACGGGCTGGATGGTAACATTTCAACCCGGAAGCATTGGAGGCATGGAGCGTAGCTCCAAAAGGAAAAAGCCCCAAAACAGTGGCAGCAGCAAAATGGATGAATGGAGGGGAGCACAAGAGCAACTAGACAACCAGACAAGGTAAAACTGTTGGAACAACAGAGGGGAAAAAATGACTGAAACATGGAGCACAAGGGAAAGTGGGAAACATCGAAGGCAGGAGCCAGGAAGGTAAAAAGAAGAAGTGGCTGATGAAAGACAAATAGAAGAGAAACAGACAGGCAGAAATGGGGGCACACTCACATAGCAAACAGGGAGAAAAACGCCAGACACAACAGGGGGCTCACCTCCAGAAGGAGGGAAGTGATACTCCCACTGTATAACTGCTTGGTGAGGCTGCACCTAGAGTACTGCATGCAGTTTTGGAGGCCACATTTAAAGAGGGACATTGAACTCCTGGAAATGGTCCAGAGGTGGGCAACCAAAATGATTTGGGACTTGGGGATAGGACCAATGGGAAGAGGCTCGAAGAGCTAAATATGTACACATTGGAAGAGAGGAGGGACTGGAGGGACATGATAGATGTCTTCAGGTGCATGAAGGGGATAAATGGGGGAGCAGTCAGGGTGCTCTGAAGAAAGGGGGGGCAACTAGAGGGCATGGGTGGAAGCTGGAGGGGGAGAGATTCAAAGGAGAAAGGAGGAGGTGCTACTTCACTGAGAGGGTGGTGGAACCATGGAATACACTGCCCAGGGGACTGGTGGAGGCAGAAATGGTGGAGGGGTTCAAGAGGGGTTGAGACAAGTACAGGGGAAGGGTTCTGGAAGTAAAAACCAGTGCAGCAAGAATATCCGGGACTGGGAAGGGAGAAGCCAGAGAGTAAGAGGGGACAGCAAGGTCAGCTCCCAGGGCGGGGGCTAACCAAATGAGCAGACACAAAAGACCATTAGGCCTATTCTGCTGGCATTTTAGTATGTTAGCAACAGACAAGGACAAGTAGGGCACAAGCAACACAATACAAAGGCAGCACAGGGGGAGATGAGTGCAGGGAACCAAATATGGCAGAGGAGAGAAAAAGGGGAACAAAACTGAGCAAAGCAGGCAGGAGGGAAAAACAAAGAGGCAAAGCCACACAGACCACACAGGAGGCTACAATGAAATTATATGTTGTGACAAATCACACTGGGAATAAAAATAAAATGAACAGGGGCAAACTCCAATTTGTTTCACTCCTGAAAGTTCTTTTATTTGTTCACCACCCGCTCATAAGGGCTACATTTCATGGTACTACCACCTCTTCAGCCTCACTATGTTGTACTATAAGAAATATACGTTTATAGATATCAGTAGTCATTTTGTTCAAAGACTAAATACCTCAGAGTACATATACGCCACAAAAACCACACCCTTAATTAATTATCTTTATAGAAACATTTATTGGCCTACATGATGTGCTCATTTGTTTTCTAATACTCCAGAAAAGCCACTGGCCAAATCTCCCACTCTTCTTAAAATAATATGTACATTGTTCCCTTTTCACAAAGAGGTATAATATTATTCTTGTTATTCTCTATATTGAATATCTCCACATTTAAGCAACAGGTACACATTTCAAACTTCATATTTCATTTCCATACATGTAAAAAAATGTTGTTTATAACTTCTTGCCTGTTTGTTTCAAATTTTTACGTTCCCATTATTTTCATTCTTCCATAATATTCCTTTTATCTAAAATAGAAATATTTGTTAATTAGGAGTACTTTTACATTTTTTACCTTATTATAAAAAATCTTGAATGACATGATACCTTTAAATTTCTTTCACTCTATTTCCAGATTCTATTCTCTGCCATGATACAATTGTCTTTTATTAATAACTGTAATACTCATATAAATACTGTATCTTTTCTCTAGTGTCCATAAATGAAAAACTTCTCTAAAACTTGTAAATATTTATATGATGCATTACCTTATATTGCCCTTCTCTCTGTCCCCCAGCTCTGTGTTATTCCTCTTGTTAAAATGCATCAGGATATTTTCCTAGGTTTAGACAGATATATACAACCATCTATTAGTCCACTTATATTTTCTCAAAGTTATTCCTGTATTCAGCATTGTACTCAAACATTGAGGAAAACATACCAAAGGTTTAAACTTGGGTGCGGTCTAGCCTATGACTCTTCTAAATGAGCCACGGATGCCCACACATGCATGGTTTAAATTCCACATTGCAGTGGGGGGGGGACACTGATGCCAAAATGGCATTCATACTGTCTCCACCCACAGTATAGTAGCACGAGGAAATAGGTGGACTACAGAATTTCCTCTTACACTAGCTTGGCTCCACCAGTGAGTCACCCATCCCCCCCCACCAGAGGCTTGTGTCACTTATCAAAATCTTCGGTACAAAAATAAAATATACTTTATTTTACACCTTCAATTGTTGAGTGATTCTAACACTTTCAGTATTTATGATAAATAAATATGTTCATTATGCCCATTTTTTAACCTGCAAGAAGGGCCCCTTGAGAGCAATGTGTAAAGACAATTGAAGATGGGGGTGGGGGTGGAAATCAACTCAGTAGGAGTGGAGACATAAATATTCACAATATGATTTCCACATAAACACTTACCCTATAGACACAGACATAGTCTTAGATTTAATTTCAGCGCTACCTCTATTGCATTTAGGTGCCTGAGTAGACCTTGTATTCTACACCCACAGCACCACATTTTTTATATTGACTAATAAATGTGTCAGCTAATGCTGTTGGTAGCTCTATCACAAGAGTGACTCAGGGTCCACTTCAGGAATTTCATCAGGAACCAGAAACCACCTCTTTATTATATAACTTCACAGCTGAGGAACAAGAACCAATTTTGAGTCTACTATAACAGGATAAAACATGGACTGATACATCTAGCAATAAAACATTATTAAACAAAATCCAACACCTAGAACAATGAGATGTTAGATTGTAATGACATGCCCTATCATTAGAGGATTATATAAAAAATAAAAGGATACCAAGGTGTTTACAAATATTGGTTGAGCCCAGCCTGGGTTTCATGACAGTGGAACTGAATGACAAGTGGACAGGCATTAAGAACAAATACTCTAATGATTTTTTGTTAGCACTTATAAAGGTAATTATCAAAGAATGCAATAGACTTGCTACAGAAATACAGGAACATAAAAAGAAGTATAAGGAGAGCTGTCAATCACTGAGATCATACTATATACAGTATGTACTCATTCAGAGCTCAATTGGTGGCTGGCCAAGGTGGTGGGAGGTGGGCTGTGCCCGTCACCAGCTCAGTTACAAGTTGAGGAGGGCAGGGCAGTAGAGCACTGCTGGGTGGGGGTTCCACTAGACCACCACAAATTTGGGTATATCTTTTTATGGTGGAGCAGGGCTGGGGCAGTCTGCTGGACCACCAGGGCATGTAACTGTTATATAATTAATATTATTAAATATCATAATGGGAGATTGGGGTGTGGGGGACGGCTAGACTAACAGGGATAATGGATTAGAACATTGTGGAAGATCGGGGCTTGAGGGGGATGCTAGGCTACCAAAGATAATGGAATAGAACATTATGAGGGATCAGGGCTTAAGGGGCCTGCTAGACTACCAGGGATAAGGGATTACCACATTACAGGGGATCGGGGCTTGGGGGGTGGGCGTTAGACTACCAGAGAATATAAATAGTTTTGTATAAACGCTACTAAATATTATAACGGGAGATCATGGCTTGGTGGAACAGCTAGACTACCAGGGATAATGAATTGCAACATTACAGGGGATTGGGGCTTGATGGGGCCACTAGACTCACAGGAATAATGGATTAGGGAGATCGGAGCTTGGGAGGCTGGCCACTAGACTAGCAGGGATGATAAGTATTAATTAGTACTATATAGCATCACAGGAGATTGGGGCTTGGGGTGGGTGCAAGACTACCAGGGAATGCTAGGGGACATTTCTGCATGGAAGTCCACAGCTTGTGGCAACCTGTCCAGTTGCACCCTCTGTTTAGTGCACTGCGGTGGTTGCTGCAAGCCACAGGACTTTGCCACCAGGACCCTATCTGATCAAGAAATGGGTGCAGAGTCCCTGGCACACCAGCAATTGGCTCAAACCATCTTTGGTGTGGCATGCACTGACTTAAGAATTGGGCACACTAAGCTCAGACTGCAAGGAACAGGCTGTTTTTGTGCTGAAAGTGGGAAGAGTTATTCCCCTACATTGAACCTCAGGATTCAGCCATCCCATAAAGAAAACTCAAAGCTGAAAAAGCATATATATAGTTCTTAACTCATTACCTCCAATAGCTCTATGTGAAGTCTGAACTATTCATTGGTTACCTGACACAAAATGGCCAGCCAGGAGGTAATGAGGTAATGAGTTAATGATCACTTTTGCTCTGTATTGACAAGGGAAGACAGACAGCGTTTCTCATAGGGTGGCATTAAGGTAGATGTAAGTGATATTTCTATGATGAGGCAGCAAGTATTTGCCAGTGAAAGGTCTGGAAAGGTGTAGCAGCCCTAAAGATAGATAAAGCCCATGGGGCCAGATGCCAGATGTCATGCATCAAATGGTGCTCAAGGAACTGGCAATGGAACTAACTGAATCCCTGGCAGGGCTATTCAGTAGCTCAATTCATACCATAAATTGGGGAGGCAAGTAGCAACCAGGAACTACAAACATGTCAGTCTTCGCTATTGTGGGTAAACTGATGAAGATACTAGTCAAAGAGGACCTTGTGAACTAACAGGAGAGCAATGGACTCTAAGATAGTAAACAGCACTGGTTTGTGGCAGGGAGGTTCTGTCAGACCAGCCTGATAGTAGTCTTTGATTTGGTAATGAGGGGAGTGGATGACGGCCATGCAGTGGATTTATTCTGTTTCAAATCCAACTAGACTTTTGACTCCATGCCTCACAGAAGGCTGCTAAGGATGCTAAAGGATTTGGGTACAGCAAAGCACACAGTTAGATGGGTGAGAAACTGGTTGAAAAGGCAGAAAAGGGTTGTTATTAATGCAGTCAAATCAGAAGAGAGGGAGGTCACCAGTGGTGTGCCACATGATTGGTCCTGGGTCTAGTTCTTTTCAACATGTTCATCAGTGGCATGGGAAAAGGAATCTAGGGCAATATGTCTCTCTTTGCAGATGGTACTGCACTTTTTGGCAGGGTAGACAATGAGGAGGGGTTTAGGTAGACACAAAGAAATTTGCAAAGGGTAGAGAGGTGGTCAAAGGTTTGACAGTTGAAATTCAATGCCAAAAAGGGCAACATGATGCATGCAGGGAACAAGAAGCCAAGCACAGAGTACTGGAAGGGGGAGGGTAAAGCAGTGCATGACCTCTGAGGAACGAGACTTAGGGGACATCATCTTTGATTCCCTAAAACAATCAAACCTGTGTGACAAGGCATACGGTAATGCAAACAGGATGCTGGGGTGAATAGAAAGGGGTATTGAAGGAAGGAGGTATTATTCCCTCTCTAGAGATCACTGGTGAGGCCCCACCTGGAGCACTGTGCCCAGTTCTGGAGTCCTCACCTAGGGAAAAATAAGGGCAGGATGGAGACAGTGCAATGTAGGGTGAGCAAAATGATTCAGGACCAGCAGGGCAGATCTTATCAGGAATGTCTCAAGACACTGAACATGTACTCGCTAGAAGCTAGGTGAGAGAGGGGAAATATGATACTGTCCTTCAAGTTCTGGAAAGAAAGGAAAGTAAATTGCAAGGAAGTATTTAGCATAAGTAGTGGGTTAAGAATACAGAGGCATGTGTGGAAACTGATGGGTGAAGACTGAAGAGGAACATGAGAAAGTTTTAGTTTACAGAAAGAGTGTAAGAGCTTTGGAGCCATCTGCTAGCTGATGTGATGGGCACCAGTACTATCAAAGGTTTGAAATGTGGGTGGGACAGAATGAAAGGGGTAGGAGGCAGTGATAGCGGAAGGTTGAGCAGCACGGGGGTATATAGTGTGAGTTAGAACTCTGTATGGACAATCAGAATGGATGAACCAGTAGTCTTTTTCTGCTGTCATTGTCTATGTTTCTGAGTATATTCTAGTGAAATGTAACAACCAAAGCATGTAGCTAATAAAAATTCACACTGAACTGTAAAGTTGCTCTTTAAGGGTGACTCAGTGCTTGGATAATAAAATAAGAGCTTAGTCAATTGTGAGTGTACAATTAATATTTGCTTGCCAAGTTAACCTGTTGGTGGTACTGCAGGGTGACTGTCCATTATGCCAGTGACCTGGGTTCAAGAATGAGACTAAGATATCAGAGGCCAGCAGGGGGCAAGAGGAATGAGTGACCTGTGCATTGAGCATCACAGATGATGCTCTCCTCCTCCAGGGAGGAAGGAAGGGTGCAGTCTCCAGTGCAATACTGCCACTTGGGTGATCATAGGTAATAGTGTAATTGGAGCAGCATGCATGGGTGTTCTTGGACACCTTTCATGCTGACATCCTAGGGATGAAAACAAGGAGGAAAAGCACTGGAGTGCATACCATAAAGTTGGTACCTTAAGGACCCTGCTTAACCAACTGGCTGCATGAGACTGCATGCATTTGTCAAGATTGTTGTGAGTTGCTGTATAACCCCTCAATGGAGCCCAACAAAGTGACAGGACCTGCACCACAGTCTTCCCTGGAGGCCAATGTAAGAGCTAGGAAAGGGAAGGAGATGGCTGAGGGATGCTACTTAGATGAGAACCACACCAGATAAGGTGAATACATGTAGTTTAAAAAAATCAGTATGGGCTTGCCTGGCTAATTTTTTCCTTCATAACTCTGATAAGAACTACATACTCTCTGACTTGGCAATGAATGAAACTATCTATTCTTAGTTAATGTGGTACTATGGTTACACTCCCACAGTAAGATATCATTAGTAAATACTGTAAACTTGAAATTTTTATTGTCAAAAAATTTTCGCTATTTTTTGCTGAAGCACTAACTGGCACTAAAATAAATTTGTGCTAATGAGTGTTAGCACTTTTCCCCATTATTGTAAATGTGGCACTCATGACTTAGTGCTAGATTAAATGTGTGCAATTATGGTTACATTTGGGTTTGTGCTAAAACCATTTTGTGTAAAAATTGTTTTACAGTACTATCACTTTTCAGTGCTCCTCCCATTTGTAAACACACCCTCTGCCTGTACTTGTTTTTTTCCCTTTGGACCTCTTTTGTCCCATTAAGCACAAATATCACTCAGTCCTTCTTCCATTTGCTGACATCTTCCTATCCAAAGTAAACACGAATATGCCCCCTAACATTTTCCTATTAGCCAGAACCCTCTGTAACATAACACCCCCACACAGGTGTTGGAGTCAAATATGTCAAACTAATCTTTAAGTCATTCGCTTTCTGGACCATTCCTACTTCCACTCTCCTCATTGCTACTCTTCCTCACTTAAGCCTCCATTTTGATGCTAAAGTACATATAGGAAGCAATGGCTTGAAAAGTGGGAATAGAAGCAGTGTGCATGCCACCAGTAGAAATGGACAAGAAAGGATATGGATAGAAGAAAAGCTCCTGCCAAATATTCAGAACTTTTAAAACAAGTGTGGACTTTTACTAAAGTTGAGAACAGGGTTGTCTGATGGATGTTGAGCATCAGAGCATATCAGTTGCTTTTTACATTTCATCACCCAAGAAAGCAAACTCTAAAAAGTATAATGTAATGCCTCTGGTGGACACTGGCTAAGAGTTTGGACTTTAGGATGAACAGTGCCAAACCTATACTGCTAGAGTACATAAAAGGATAGAAAACTAGTCCCAAGTCCATTCCTATTTTTTCAGCATCTACCTATGTGTACTGGAACTCATGATCCCTTCCAAGCTCTGCTTTTTCTGCTCTTGGCTGGGCCTCGTGGTCACATCTGAGCAACTACTGATAAACATATGCATGATGACAGATGCTCTTTGGTCCTTACTGTATTTAGTGGGAGGTTATTTTCTAAATCAGTACTTAGCAGTTCACTTCCATTAGTACAAGAATGTAATCCATATGATAGCAGGCTAGATTTCTGGTCAGGTAAGCAGAATGCAACAGTGTGTAGGGTAAGGTAAAATGTATCTTCTGCTGGCAGACTTCTGACAAAATTATAAGTTTACTAATGCAAAATGTTTTTAAATGTTAATGAAACTTTTGCAAAATGTTGCCAAACTTGTAATTTTATTCATTTCACTGTAATTTAAAATGTATGTGTCTAGATTGTGCTAAATGTGGCATTTATGAATGACCAAAAAGAAATGCATCACGTTTCAGATAAGCCTACAAGAATTCAAAATTTAAAAATCACATTTCACAGAAATGCAAACTTCAGAATGTTAAGTTCTTATAACTAGAGAACATATTACAATTCTTGTTAGGTTCATTGCCCCTCCCCCCCAAACAATGAGGCTGTGATGCCACACTGATTACCCAATGGCAGCACATCATGCTACCTTGCTGATGACCTGGTTTGGGAAGTGAGCCCAGGAAATCAGGTTGGGAGGTGGGCTATGGCTGAGATGGCTACCACTCAGCAATGCATTTCTGACAGGAGGGTCATCAGTGGATTCCACTAACACAGTGATCCCTGCTGCTAGCCCTGGGAGGTTGCTCCTGTCACAGAAGAAGCTGTGGCTGTGCAAGGCTAACAGATGTACTACCCCAACCGGTGGAGATGGGAAGGGAAAACAAAAACAGCATATGAGGAAATCATGGTAGCCATCTAACTAATGGCTGAGTTCAGCCAAATCAGGGTATATCCTTGTGAAGTTCTGCAATGAAGGAGGGGTATGATCAGATTGAAAAAAGGGAAAGTCAAAGGGATTTGAACTATAGTATAGAGAAGTTAGGTAGTGCAGTGGTCACCAGTGGCAGAAGTTAGATGCATGGGCCCACCCAGGAAAGGGCAGCAGGGTGGAACAGCGAAAAAAAGCATACCACCAGATAAGAGAGCATACAAAGACAATTCTCATTTGAAAGCAGGATGCATGAAAAGCACACCCCCACAAAACTGATTGGTCTGAGCACTAAATGCACTATGAAGACCAGAACTTTGAGGACCTAATAGAAACCTGGTTAGGGAAGAAAATGACTGGGGAAACAAGAAGATGAAATTCTGGCAATTTTTGAGGGATAGATCATACAGGAAAAGAATTGGCTCTCTTTTGAAGTGAGCTTGTCTGTGAAAACACAAGTAGGGAATAGGTATAATAAGTAGGTCTGCAGTTTCTACCTCATAAAGCTCAGAGAAAAATGGAGGGAGGACAAAATAATCACCCAAAAAGGAACTGAAGGACATCAAACAGCTCAGCACAAGCTGGCCACGTGACACTGAGGGTTAAGGTGCTGGATACCACACCTCGTGCTACACCAGTGACCTGAGTTCAGGAATGGACTCGGGCAGCCAGGGTTTGGCAGGGGAGAGAAAGGATTGAGCATCCCATGACTGCTCTCCTTCCTCTGGGGTGGGTGGGCATACTGCATCACTCTGCAGTGACCGCCAGCTGTACTTCAGCTTGCATGCACACTAAAAGTGGGGGAGGACGGTGGGCGTCCATACGGTCATGCACTGATGCCTTTGCATGTCTGGCTCCCAGAGGGTGAAACATGGCAGAAAATAGTGGAGTAATCATCGCAGCTGATGTCCACGCCCTGCACCCCCAGACACGAGAGGTGCATTCCCCAGGTGTCTGTGTTCCAGCTCCCTAAGGGGGGGATCCTGTGTCCTGGCTGGACTGTGGGGACTAGCGCATGTAGCATGTGTCAGACCTGGCCACAGGTGTGGGTGCTGGCAACAGGATGAATGCCAGTACCGCTCCACTGGGGAGGTAAGAATAGAGATCTGATTAAAGAAAAATAGCTCAGCACAGCTAAATGGATTCAATGGTGATAAGTGGATTGTAAAAGTTAAATTTCAGAAGTGGAATTCTAGTGGCATTACTTATTATGTGTTCAAGAATTTTTGAGCAAACATTGCTAACTAGTAATTTCTAAAATGACCACAATAAATTTTAACCTGCTAAACCACATTTATCCAACTATTTTAGATTACAGGACCCATTTACTTTAGGTATACATGCCAAAGTGAGGGTGTGCACCTGCAAAGCAGCAGACTACAAAAATCCAAATATTTTGAAAATGTTCACACAGTTTAACAAACTACTACATTGTGAAATTATGAATTTCTGTAACTTACAATTTATATAACCAACTACCTTCCTATTTGGCAGTTTCTAAGATTCCTCCAAGAAAGTATGAATTTAAATTTTCAGTTACATAGCTTCAAAGGTGGCTAAGTTGAAAGAATAGAAATATTTTCTGGAAGTTTTACATTAATAATTCATTGTCAGATTTTAAGCCCCTGTTAGTTCCACTCCCTTAACTAAATGTCATGAAACTTGACATTCCTTTAGGGCTTTGTCCAAAATGTAAGCATGCCAAATTGCAGATCTTTAGCTGTAAGAATGACCGAGTGATGACCAGTTAGAGAATTTAAAGAAAAATTCATTGGCATTTTGCAAAATGTTTATGAAATTCATGGAATTTCATGAAAATTCCACAAAAGTGATATGTGCTAATTTTACCCAGATATGTCAGTTTGGCCTAGGGATTAGAATGTAGAGTTATGTCACTAGGGAATGTGTTCTGAAATCCAAGACATCCACTTAGTTACTGTCTTGACCTTGGGCAAGACATGTAACCAGCCTGTACTTAACATTTTAAAGAGCAGTGGATGCATCCAGAAAAATACTTTGAAAAATATTGTATTTAGACAAAATTTAGATTATATTTCACATTACTTCTGTATTCTGACTCAACTATTTATTACTGAGGTTATTTGCATGAAAACAAGATCTTTTGTTCCAGGATGGTTAATATGTTCTTATTACTTATATTCTCCAATAAGGTCATAATGCTCTGATTGTGACATCATGTTCATTCCCATGGCAACAGACTGTGACATCTCAAAAGATGATTATGACTTCAAGTGGGAATGAAGCATCTGGGACAGATGAATTTTAAGGGATACATATTGGCTGTTATGCAACATTTCCTCAGCAAAACATAATAGGGAGAAAAACACTATAGAAGATACATGAAACAAACTGAATTGTGTCTAAATATTAGATTTTTTAATGTTTTTCCAGAGGTGTCAGCAGCTTTTTAAGTACCTCATCTATTTATTTCAACTACAGTACTCATTGAAAAACAATGTTCACCATTAAAAAAGTTCCCTGATGAAGTTTGTCTCCATGCCTTAAAGATAATGGAGGCACATAAAATACATAGTCACACAGTTTGACCTCATTTCCTTCATGAATTTACAACTGACTCTAGCAACTGTTCATGACCTTTGCTCTTAAGCAACTGCCTAACAACCCCTAGCTATGGTTAGCTCAAACCCTGCTTTGCTACCATCACCCCTCCCCAAGACCTCATCCCCAAGTTATGACTCTATTCACTGCTTCATGATCTTCACAGTGTAGAGGGGAGGAGGACTGATTGCAAGTGATTATCAGGAACAAAAGGGGAGGGAAGGGGAAGTGGATTCAGGTCAATTTAAAAGGAAAGCGCCCTGAAAGGACTTGCAGCTCTGAAAGTGGGAAAGGCTATGCGACTTGATGGGATACACCCAAAATTACAGAAAGAACTCAGGGAGGAGCTGGCTGCCCCACTGATGGCCTTACTTAACCACTCACTGAACTCAGTTGTGGTTCTGGAGAACTGGAGGAGAGCAGATGTGGTCCCTGTACTTAAGAATGGCAGCAGGGAAGTAGGTAGTAAATATAGGCCAGTAATCCTCACTTCAGTGGCTGAGAAATCAATGGAAATACTGTTAAAGTAAAGATTGAGTGAGCATCTTTAATCCAGTGGTCTGCAAAACCAAAGACAGTATAGATTCATGGGGTGGATGTGGGGGTCAAGTGAGATAAATCTGTTTGTGTTATTTGAGTAGGAAACCAATAAAATCAATCAGGGGAGGGCAGTGGATATAGCCTAACTGGACTTTAGCAAGGCCTTCAACACTATGCCACTCAGAAGAATGAATAAAAAACGAGGCAGCATAGGGGTGGGATCCAAAGTGCTGAATTGTGTTAGAAAGTAGTTAACAGCTAGGTGATAGAAAGTGGTGGTTAATGGCACTCACTTTAATGATGGAAGAGTGACCACAGGGGTGCTACAGGGCTCAGTACTGGGACCAGTCCTCTTTAATGTCTTCATACATGGCAATGCTGATGAACTGAAAGGGAAGGTATAACTTTTAGCATATGATACTAAAATCTGTAATAGAGTGGACAATAAGGAAGGGGTTGAAAGAATGCGTATGAACCTTGGGAAACTCAAAGAGTGGTCAAGAGCATGGCATTTGGGGTTCAAAGAATTGATTATAGGTTGGGGGGAGGTACTGTCATTCACTAAGAAGGAAAGGGACCTTGGGGTTATCATATCTGATGACCTCAAAGTGACAGGGCAGTGTGTCAAAACAGTGCAAAGGCCAGAGTGATGTTGGATCTATAGGGAGAAGTATTTCCAGCAGAAGGAGAGGTAGTGTTACCTCTGTATCACTCATTGGTGAAAAGGGAGCTAGATGACATGGAGACAGCCCAGAGGAAGGCAACTAAAATGGTACAGGTTTTACACCAAAAGTTGTAAGGGAGAGACTAAAGGATCTCAGCATGTACAGTATGCCCTGGAAGACAGGAGAGCAAGAGAGGACATGGTAGAGACCAAAAAGTACATCCCAGGTGTGAACAGGGTGCAAGAGGGCAGTTTATTTCAAATGAGGAAGAGCGCTAGAATCAGAAGGCATGTGATGAAGCAAAGGGGGTTAAAAAGGATGTGAAAAAATATTACTTCATTGACAGAGCAGCGGTGGACACCTGCAAGAGACTGCAAGTGGAAGTGGTAGAGGCAAAAAGAGTAAGAGACTTCAAAAATGTGAGGGGATAGACGTAGACTAATATTATGAAATGGTCAGAGTGGAGGGAGAGTCGATGGATACCAGTTATGGTCTGCAAAGACAGATGAGGTAGAGGCCATCTGGCCAGAATGGTGGATAAAGCATTCTTTTCTGCCACAAATTCTATGTTTCTTGATCATCTGCAATTTTGCTTCACATTAGGAACCTTGCTGTACTGTATTTATCTGAGCTGAATATTTGTTTGTTTGCAAAACTGTTACATTATTGTACTTTTTTGCATCTTATTTTATTGTCTTCTCTTCCTCCCCCCCACCACATCTAGAAATGAGATATAATCAGCTCAGTGCATCTTTCCTTGTAAAACATTTCAGATAAATATATAATAAATACATTTGGAGTCTAGCCCCATCAAGGCCTTCCCAAACCAAGGTACTACCACATTCAACTACATTCATGCATACATATTTAAGAGAAAGAACAGCAGTCCATAAAGTTCCTCCCTTCTGTTTGCTCAGTGAGAATACAACAACTCCCTATTTTCATTAAAGTGACAAACTATATCTCGCAGAAAAGCTTTGTTAATGCATCAATTAGGGTTAAAGTGACAAATGTAGACACATGTGGCATTAGGGTTTCCAACCCTAACACCCAATTCCCCACCCTGCAGAGACCCACAGGTAGGGGGAGAATGTGTCTTGGGGGGGGGTTCTGAACCCTAATACTCATTCCATTCAATTACAAAATTAGGTGGCATGGCCACAGCATAGGAGAATGGGATGAATGTTAGGAGTCACAGCCCCCAAGACACCCCTTCCCCCCACCTGTGGGTCTGTGCAGGGTGAGGAATGGGGAGTTAGAGTTGGAAACCCTAATGCCATATGGCACTGGGTCAGTTGAGCGCACACAGGAATAGCGCTGACGACAAATAGTGCCACAATTCTAGGCACTGATTTTCTTTTTTGCCGGGGGGACTCTGCCCCCCACACCCCGACATGAGGGCTCCCCCACCCCCCCCCATTATTAGGATTCTCACTCTGAGGGAGAGAAAATCCTGGGGGCAAGTTAAATGTTCGGGGCCATTACAACCCCATTCAAAAAAATATTAAGTCCTGTGCTGTGTTCCGAATGATGGAGACCAGGATTAGAACCTTGGTTTCCACCACTGCTGGCCGAGCTGCTCAATGCCCCAGCCCTCCACACCATGGGGGCAGCTTGGCCAGCTTCTTGGCTACTGGCACTTTTGTCCTATCTACAGGACCATGGACAGCAACCAGGGCAGTGCTTACAGGATGTGCTGAAAATCCCTAGTTGCTATCCATGTGAGCGCTTACCAGACTAGTGATGTATAGTGTGGCGCTATTCTGGTAGCGCTCACCTGACAGGGTACCATGCTACATTTCCCTACTTTTGCCATTTTAACCCTAACTGATGCATTAACAAAGTTTTTTGCAATTTATGTCCCTACTTTTTGAGAAAGTATAATGTTATCCTTATTTTACTGTGTCCTTTGGACCCTGCACTCCCATCCATTCCATAGACGCTTATATGTAAGGAAATCCTTATTTGCCACCCTTATTCATCAGTGGTGAATAAGGAAATCAGCTGACAAACAAGGATTCCCATTTTTATGACCAATTGGCCAAAAGAAAAACCCTGGTTTGTCAGAAAAATTCCTTGTCACCATCCTTATTTGTAGCTGGTGAACAAGGAGTCCCATTTTCACTACCAGATAGCCAAAACTACAATCCTTGTTCACCGTAAAAATTCCTTCTTTGTCATCCTTATTCGACATGGTGTACAAGGAAATCAGCTCGCAAAAAAGTGTTCCTGTTTTCTCGACCAGATGGCAAAAAGTACAATTCTTGTTAGCCAAAAAACAGTTTTGGCCATCTGGTCTTGAGAATGGGAAAAACTTGTTCACGAGCCGATTTCCTTGTTTGCCATGATGAACAAGGACTCCCAAAGAAGGAAGTTTTCGAGTGGTGAAAAAGGATTTCAAATGTTAAGAAACATAATAAAATAGCAGCGAACAAATGTGGGAAACCACAGAGAAGAGCTTATCAACTCCTGATGAGTAAGAAACATAGTTAAGATGCGACTCCTGATGAGTAAGAAACACAGTTAGATCTCACAAACAGACACACCTGGGAAGAGTTAAGACAGATTTTTGGGGGCTAAATGAGAAGAAAGGATGGCAGCTCATGAAAAGGGAACTTATTTTTGTGAACAAGGATTGGCACCTGGTGAACAAGGAATGCTCCCTCACGAACAAAGATTATTTCTCATTCTGTGCAGCTATCCTGAAAAATGAAAATACCATGGAAAATAATGGGAACATAAAAGTGATATAAAAGTGATATAACTTTGGAACAGATTAATATTTTTTCATCAGATAAATGCTGGGCCGTTCTGTGACCAAGCTCTTTCTACCATAAACATATCAGATAAAACTTCAACACATCTGTGCACAGTATGATGAGAAAAAAACTGCAAAAAGTGGTGAATTTTCAGTTTTTTTCACTATTCAGATCTCAAAATCCACAAAATCTGACCGGAACGAAACTTGGCATGTCAAGAGTTCTGTCTCAGGGGGTCACGTGATGTCAGTCCGAGCGTAAGCAGCACACCCACGGAGCTCCTGTGCCACCTGGCTAAAAATAACTATTTTTTCTGGCTCAATCGTTTACCCAGCTACCTAAAACCCTGTCTAAGGAGTTTGTGAGACCTGTCAGAGACCGTCGAGTGGGCGGACAGCATGGATGGTTTTGTTAAAAAAGCGAGGCCTAAACATACGCCCTCGCAGACGCCTGAAAAGCAGAAGGCTGCGAAGAGAGCAAAACAGCAGGCCGCTAGCCTATCAAGTCTCCCAACAGCAGATGTCCCGCTATCGGAGTCGTGGTTTTTAGAGCTTATGCAGCCTTTACAAACGGTGATCGCTTCAGTAGCCAACGATATGCAGGCAATCAAGAAATCGATGGATGCATTGTCGCAGAGGGTTGGGGACATGGAAACTAAAGTAATGTCCCTGGAGAATAAGCAGACTAGCCAGGAAACGGAGTTAGTGCTTGTGAAACGGAGATTTAAAAAGTTGGAGGACAAACTGGAGGATTTGGAGGGGCGCAGCAGGCACAACAATATTGTCGTGATGGGCATTCCTGAAAAAGAGGAAGGGAGCGCTCCGATATCCTTTATCCAGAAGCTTTGCTCCAAGATTGCTGGTTCCCCCCCAGGTGGAGGGGAGTATATCATTGAAAGAGTGCATAGGGCCTTGCAGCCTCCTCCTAGGCCGGATCAGCCTCCCAGGCCATTCATTATAAAGTTTCTCAATTATCTTGATAAACAGCATATACTAGATAAAGTGAAAGGCATGAAAGAGCTACTTTGGGAGGGTAAACGTATTCGACTGATACAAGATCTCCCTCACTCGGTGAGGATGAAGCGGCGAGAACTACACCCAATTGTGACCAAGCTTATTGCTGCATCTATACCCTTCAGGGTAAGGTATCCTGCGGTGTGAATGGTGAAACTGGAAGAGAACTGGCTTTCTTTTGACTCATATTCTGAGGCACAACAGGAGCTGCAGCGTCTCCTCCCTGACCTTTTTAAATGAGTTTCCCTAGGGCTACTTGGTCCCTTGCGTGTATCATTTGGTAAACTGGGCCTGGAGTTCATTTCCTCGCTGCATTCTTCTATTGGTCAGGGACATCAGGAGGGGCATAGTCTGTGAGATGTGGATGCGCTGGACTAGTGTTGGATGCGCTTTGTTTAAGGTTATGATGGACTCATGAAGATTAAGGCATAATACTTCATTGCAACTGGATTTTTTTTTTTCCACAGAATGGAGCCATCTCATGGAGACATTATAAGACAATATCTTGTGGATATAGTATAAATCCGGGCAAGGACTGTGTCTCAGTTTTATTTCCAATCTACTCTCGGACTTGGATGGGACGCATTTAGGCACTAATCTTTTATAGACTTGGGCAGAACTGGATTTGCTGCACACGTATCAGCGCTTGTTTGTGGCTCTCCTGATCAGTCATTAACAGGACTCACTATATGTCTTTAATAGTCTCTTAGTGAAAGGTTTCTGTTCTAATGTTATGCAATATGTCAGAACTTAGAGACCATAGTTGGGTTGATTGAGTGAATGGCTATTAAGTATTGTGGGTGGCTGGGGCTCCAGACGGGGTGGCTGGGTTTTATGGGCTGATAGCATGATTATCATGTGGCAGGTGTTATTTTGGAGAGCAGTTCAGCAGAACTGGGGGGTTTGTTCTAGGGGGGAGGGGGAGGTATATATACAATTCTGTTAAACTGTTGTGGGGAGGGTGGGGAGGCTCGGGTTTAGGGGGCTTTTAGAGGGTGGGGAGGGCTTTAGTAATGCTCAAGGTTACAATTCACTGGGGAAGTTTTTTTTGGATTGGTATAAGGATACATTAGCGTTCATATTGGACCTCACATATGAGGGTAAGTTTCCCAGGTACTATCTCAGGCCTATGCTGAATTTACATATTGTTTACACATGAGCCAGACATTTAAATTTATTAGTTGGAATGTCAAGGGAGCCAAGGATAGGGCTAAGCGACAAGTAATATTAAGGCATTTGTACCACCTGGGAGCACATATTGCCTTCCTTCAGGAAACACACCTGAAAAAATGTGATATACAGTACTTCAGGAGGATGTGGGTTGCCCAGGTATTTGGGGCTGGGGCCTCAACTAAGAGGGCAGGTGTGGCCATACTCGTGGCCAAAAATGTCCTTTGGTTGCTGAATGAACATTGAGATCCTGAAGGTCAGTTTATATTTTTTACAGGCACAATTGGCCTCACAACCAATACTATTGGGCTCGGTTATAGCCAATGGTGACTCCCCCCTTTTCTATGTAAAGTTATTACGATGGGCAATCTCGGGTTCACACCAACTGACAATTATTGGAGGGGACTGGAATCTTGTACTCCAAAACGATCTAGATAGGACATTCAACAGACGGAGGGGCCTATCCCCTGCACAGAGAGCCTTGAAGGGTTTCATGGAGAGTACAGCACTAATCGATATCTGGCATATACTCAATCCAGGATCACGCCAATATTCTTTCTACTCTCCGGTACATAAGTCTTATTCGAGAATAGACTATATTTTAGTTAGCGCCCTATTGATCCCTGACATAGTACAGGCGGATATCTCAGCTAGGGTTATCTCAGATCATGCCCCAGTAAGTGTTTTGTGTAGGTCCCCGACCACTTCCCAATGATCACCGCAATGGAGGTTAAATTGTCAAATATTGAAAAGAGTCATATATACAAACAATTAGAGATCATATTGAGTGGTTTCTTCAGTGTAATCAATACTCAGTGATTCAAAGGGATTTGGTCTGGGCTGCATTAAATGTACTGTAAGAGGTGAATTAATTAAGATCTCTTCCAAGAAAACTATACTCAGAGAGAGATGATGAACTCCTTATTGACCCAGATTAAGCAAATCGAGTTTAGTATATCCCATCGCTCATCTGATTCTGAGAGGATTAGACTGCATAAGTTGCAGGCGCAATAATCCGAGCTGGTGCAACAAAAAGCTGAGCTTGCACTATTACGTGCAAAACTTCAATACTTAGATACAGGGGAGAGGGCTGGAAAGCTCCTGGCTATGCGAATAAGGCAGTTGGACCTGGTGCATCATATTGCAGGAATTCGTATTTCTCAGGGAGGTCAAATTTGTACGGATTCGGTTGATATGGCAGAGACCTTTAGAGTCTTCTTTCAAAAATTTACTCCGGGACCCGTAGTGCGATCCTTCAGAATCGAAATCAATAATTTTCTAGAGTCTGCATGTCTCCCAAAATTTCAGCAGATGAAGCCATTAATTTAGGTGCTCCCATAACACTCGAGGTATGCGTTATCCAACAGATGCCCCAGACAAGTCCCAGGACCTGACAGGTATCCCAATAATTTTTTAGGTCTTTTCATCCCAAATAGCCCCAATCTCGTTGGAGGTTTTTGATTATTGGTACAATCATGGTATCTCTGACCCAAGCTTTTCGAGGCAACAATTTCTCTAATCCTGAAACCTGGTAAAGACCCATCTGATCCTAATAGTTACCGTCCGATATCTTTGTTAATATGGATGTTAAAATCTTAGCTAAGATTTTAGCAGGCAGATTGTCTAAAGTAATGGGCAAACTGATCTGCAGGAGCAGGTCGGTTTTATGTGAAGGGAGGTGCCCCAGGATCACATTAGAAGCTATTGCATCTCATGGCAGAGGCTAGAGAATTGGATATTCCTGCAGTGCTCCTCTCACTTGACCTTGAAAAGGCCTTTGATAGAGTTTCCTGAACTACCTGTTTTTACCATGTCGGCTTTTGGTTTGCCGGATGCCTTTATAAATGGGTCAAAATCTATACTCCTTGCCCTCTGCCAGAGTGAAATGCAATGGGGTGCTGTCACAGATTATTAGATTAGAAAGGGGTACCAGACAGGGATGTCCATTATCCCCTTTATTATTTAATATATACATTGAGCCGTTTTTACATAGGTTAATGGGAAACCTGCGTATCAAGGGGATCAAAGTAGGTAGTAATGACTATATTTGCTCAGCTTATGCAGACGATGTATTATTTCATGTTGTACAGCCAAATACTTCGTTAGTAGCGATACTTGAAGAAATTGATTGTTTCTCCAAGATATCGGGTTACAAACTAAATCATTCTAAGACTAAGATTTTCCCTTTAAATAATAGAGTGATAAGGGCTGAATTGCAGTTCTTAGGATTGGGTTGAAACTAACTCGTTATCAGTATTTGGGCAATCAATATCAACACAAATCTCTCATTGATGATTAAGGAGAATCTGAATACTCTTATTCAGTCTATAGTAGATGATTTAACTAGGTGGCGGTCTAGTTGCTTTTGACTCTTGGGGTAAGATAAACCTCTTGAAAATGAATGTCCTGCCCAGACTTTTGTATCCTTTGGGATGCTCAAGTTTACTCAAAAAGTGGTTTACCAGGTTACAAAAATGTTTAACTCCTTTATAGGGCAAGGAAAGTATCCGTAGGTCTTATAGTAATTTGACAGCCCAAAAAGTAGGGAGGATTGGCTGTCCTCTATGTTTACTTATTACCTGGCTCAACATGTTTGTAAACTTGGTTGGTGGACCAGAGATTATCAGCCCATGGAATACAGGCCCTTTGGTACAATATGAGAGCGGATCTAGCAAAAGGAATAAAGTGTTCTCATGCAGCTCTATTATTTCTCTCCTTCAAATATCCCCAAGCTTCTAAAGAATAATCCCATGTGGTGGTCACTAAGAGCTCTCCTCCAGTTGCAACAACACCTAGGTTTTAAGTGGTGGACTTTGGATGCCCAACCTATTTTTGAAAATGTGCATTTCAAGATTGGTGGGTGCCGATATCTCCATCCTTCTGGCCTCAGATCAGCCATATAACAGTAGCGGATTTTTGGACCAGAATAAACCACGTCTTTTGATTATATGAGAATGTGCTTTGGTATTGGGATAATTGTTTCTTCAAATGGTTGCAACTTAAGAATGCCGTATTTCAGGGGCTGCTCCTCCTTCTACCCTACTTGGTCAGTCCAAAATATGGATTGTCTGTTCAAGGTTGCGACACAGCCCCATGCCGCTCCAAAGTCTATAGTACTTCATTCTAGAATGGATAGTAAACTCCCATCCGGGTTTGTTATTATTGGGTCAGGAACTGGGTATCAGAGACTCCTCGGAGTTCTGGAGGAACCTATGGAACTCCATTTATAAATATGTTAAGCAAGACAGACTCAGGTTGGTGCAATTTAATATCATGCATCATCTTTACTTAACTCTCACATATCTCTATCGATGGAAGGCACGCAGTTCCCCATTATGTTGGTGCTGTAGACTGGAGGAGGGCTCTTTATTACATATGCTTTGGGAGTGTCCGAAAATTTGTACTCTTTGGGAGGCCATTAGTAGGCTTGTACGCCCTATCCTTGGCTCTTATAGTATGAACACTCCTGAAATCTGTCTATTGCAAATCTTCCCTGAAGTGACCTCTAAATTTTGGAGGGCTCATGTGTCACTCAATGCTGCTGTTATGAAGCTAATAATTTTAAGGCACTGGTCATCTGAGAGCTCTCCCTCTCTTTTAGAGTGGCACCGGGAGTGTATGCTAGCTTTACAATTGGAAAAGCATATAGCTTGCATGTGTGGCAAAACTAATGCCTTCATGTCGTTATGGGGTCGCTTAGATTCAGTGCTGAAAACTTGGAAATTGTAAACCTGAATGAAGTCTGGCAGCCTAACGTCCTCTTTTCTTTTCCTTTCTTGGAGTGTTTGTGCATTATGTATCTGATTGTAACCTTGGGGTGGGGAGGGTTAAGATGTATTGGTATAGATTGTTTATTTTGTATTGGTTGGGAGTTTTTATTATTTATATTGCGCCTCTTATGTATTATGTCATATGTTTGCTGAAATCTCTTTTTATGTTGCTAGCAATTATTATGAGGTCCACTTTTGTGTATTTGTGAAATTGATTAAAGTGGCGTGTAAAACTAATAAAATTTAAATTATAAAAAAAAAAAGAGTTCTGTCTCATTAGACTGTACTTGCAAACTTTTGTGCAAATCCGTTGAATGGTTGCAAAGTGATTAAAGTGCAACATTTGAGGTTTAACATTAAAGTGCCTGCTCAACACGTAATTATGGTGGCACTGCCTCACCACTGTAATATACTATATATATATATATATATATATATATATATATATATATATATATATATATATATATATATATATATATATATCTGTGTGTGTGTGTGTGTATTGATGTTTTGGCAGAAAACTGCTCCCTGCTTCATTCAGCTCCATGACTATATCTATTCTGGCTACTGGAGGGAGCCCCATTCTGTACTCAATTATTGGTGGCAGACAAGCATGAATCAGAATTTATCAGTGCCTCCTAGAGCCCTAAAAGGCTTTCTAGTTTTTGGCTGAATGAAAAACATGGGCTACTCCGAGTGTATCCTTGCACTGCATTGTTTGGCCAGAACTGAGCTGACAAGGCATGGATACCATACTATCCACTAATTGACAGTGAAACAGATAATGGATTATTTACTCATGCCAGCTATTAACCAGTCCCCAAAAAGTAAGTGATCACAGGTCAGGACCCAGCAGGAAGTGTATTATGCACCCACAATACATAATATTGCATTACAGCTTTCTAATTTACTTCTGGTCTGTACAATATTGTGGTTATTTCGGACAAGGCCTTAAATTCCCCACTTTACATCCATTTTGCTGAATACTGTATGTATTTATTATACTGAGTTTACTTTTTCTTAAATTAACATTTGGATACTTGTTGTCAGAACTTCAAACCCCAGTCTGGTATCTGACCTGCAAACTTTACAACAAGGCAGGTGAGTTCCCCATCCCATTGTAATTAATATTCAGCAGTACTGTCCTTTTCATAATATGTGGTTAATCCATCTCTGTTTGGGAAAATGCCTGTTTTCTTTTCATAAACACAGTATTTGAATAATCTGGAATGTAAAACCAGTTTGCTAAGTAACAAGTAACAGGTTACATTTTTTTTTTACTAACTATTTGAAAAGCATAGTTTCACAGTAAGTGCTCATCAAGGTATTGATCATCTGTCGTCAAGCTTTGCATGGATAGTTTCAGAAGTAGCAGCAGAGTTCTAGGCTCATTATCATCCACAGTATGAAAGCAGAACAGTAATATCATCAGAATCAGAATTATGTGGTGATGCAGAAGGTCAGATAAGCATTTCTTGCAATAATACAGAACATGTATAGTTGTTATAATTCTTACAAATCTATTGTTTCAAATAGATAAGACCACAGTATAAGGGCTTATTTAACATATACAGCACAGGGGTTGATTATGAGGAGATGATCATTTCAATTGTTTATTTTTCAGCTATGTTTTGTGATTACTACAATGACCATGATGAATGTGATTGGCACTACCAGGCATGTGGAAAGCCATACTTCCAAACTTGTTATAACACAACAACATGTAACAATGCATCATTGCCACTGGTGGAAGGTAAGGAAACATCTGTTTTTGCACCTGTGTTAGAAGGAAAACTCAGACTATATAAACATGTTCTCAAATAGATTAGGGATTTATGAATCATATCAACTTTCTTCTAAGGCTAGAAGAAGGAGAAAAGTGCATATTTTTTTTTTCAATGGCCTACGCAGCCAGTATAGTGTTATGCTTGTGCAAATGTGTTACTTTGGTTTTGGCTGTTCGCACTCTCTATTCCAGAGGAATTACCACCCTGTAGGGGTACCAAAGGCAAGGAACCCGTAGAGGTGCCGTGGGACAATTCCCTTGGCTAAAGGTATCTTAGGAAGGATTTTGAGGAGAGAGGCATTGCCACTGGAGGAAAAGAGGAGGATGATGGGGGAAAGAAAAAGTGCTTTGGAAGGAAACTGAGAGGAACTATTTATGTAGTTCAATAAGTAGGAGTGGCTGGCTGCTTGTCCATTGAACTACAGGCCCAGCCTTCCAATTCAATGGCTGATGCAGCCAGTAAGTGTTATACTTAATCAACTGTGTCACTTTGATTTTGGCCAGTCACACTTTCTATTCCAGATGAATTACCACACTGTAGGGGAACCAAAGGCAAGGAACCCTCGAAGAGGGCTCCTCCCCTACAGGGAACAATTCCATTGGCTAAAGGTACCTTAAACATATGCAGAATATACAAAGGGTAAAATTAATTCTCATGTTGTACCACTCAATTCAGTGATCAGTTTTTGAGGCCTAGCATTTATTGAATTCAATACATTTATTGGAAAGCAAGTTGAGAGTACAGTCTCTTTTACAATTATGTTCAACATTTAACAGTCAAAAAACATATGTTACAAAAACAATAAGTTATAACATACCTACACTTACAATATAGGCAAAATTCAGTCAATTTAGGGAAAAGACTGAAAGCCCACTGAGAGAGTATGGATTTTGTCATAAAATTAAGAAATGTAGCTCAAGGTATAGTATTGCACTTCAAAATTATCCAATAGAATAGGCCATCTTTCATATAAATATTAAGATATAGTCCTTTCACTCTTTAGTCATAAATAGAGATGCAGCGAATTTGAATTTTGCCAGTGAAGTGAACGCGAAGTGGGCACCGTGTTGTCACTCCACCATGAAGTGGCCAGCATGAAATGCCCACTTCACCTTGTTATTATTGCTTCACATTGTCATTCTGCCTTAAGGCAAAGTAAGGTGGAGTGACAACAATATTGGCAGTCCCCCACATACACAGTCACTAGAATTAATGTGCGTCCCCAAAATGCTACTGTTGTCTTGTCTCCAGAAAATTCCTCAGTGCCAATGAAGAGAAATGAGAGCATAACAAGAAATACAAAGTCTCCCAGAATTAATGGCTCAATCAGTCATCTGGGCAGTGGTCAGACAAAGTCACCAGAATTAATGTTCATCCCCAAAATGCTACTGTCTTTTGTCCAGAAAATTCCCCAGTGCTGACCAAGTGAATTGAGAGTGTTACAAGACATGCAAAGTCTCCCATCTTAGAGATGCAGCAAATTTAATTGCCACCGGTGAAGTGCTAGCGAAGTGGGCACTTTGCATTGTCACTCCGCTACACAGAGTGGGCAGCATGAAATGCCCACTTTGCCTTGTTATTGTGATTGTGACTTTTCATTGCCATTCTGCCTTAACCCGAAGTAAGGCAGAGTGACAACAATATTGGCAGCCCCCGGGCCCCCACACATCACATGGCTTACAGTACTGTAGCTCACATGTTGTACAGGAACGCGAATGCCTACGGCTGTAGCTCCTCGATGA
This sequence comes from Neoceratodus forsteri, assembly GCA_016271365.2. Classification (NCBI taxonomy): domain Eukaryota; kingdom Metazoa; phylum Chordata; order Ceratodontiformes; family Ceratodontidae; genus Neoceratodus; species Neoceratodus forsteri. Next base: position 739,252,014 of record CM028133.1, on the reverse strand, counting down.
CAATGACCTGTATCTCAGATAGAGATGCAGAAAATTTAAATTCCTCTGGCGAAGTGTCACCTAAGTGTGCACTTCGCATTGTCACTCCATTGCCAATGCGAAAGGCTCACTTCATCTAGTTATTATTACTTTGTATTGTCATTCCACCTTAACTCAAAGTAAGGTGAAGTGACAATAATATTTGGCAGCCCTTCACATTGTGTGTCTCCAAAATGCTCATGTCTTGTGTCCAGAAAACTCCCCAGTACTGATGAAGTGTAATGAGAGCACAAGAAATGCAAAGTCTCCCAAAATTAATAGCGCACTCAGACGTCATGCATGCAGTAGTCACACACAGTCACCCAAATAAATGTGTATGCCCAAAATGCTACTGAGAGCATAACAAGAAATGCAAAGTCTCCCAGAATTAATGGTGCACTCTGTCATGTGTGCAGTGGTAATACACAGTCACCAGAATTAATGTGCATCCCAAAAATGCTACTGTCTTATGTCCAGAAAATTCCCCAGTGCTGGCGAAGTGAAATGAGAGCGTAACAAGAAATGCAAAATCTCCCAGAATTAATGGTGTACTACAAATGCACAGACAGATTAAGATTACGCTGTGAACTCAAGAGATGCAGACGCAAAGGCACAACAACACCTAACCCATGCTCATAAGTCACAAATCCAAATCTAGAAAAGAATACCTTTTGCCGGTTTGGGGGAAGGGGTAGTACACAGCAGTAACAGTCCACTACCAGTAAATATACCACAAAGCAGTATAAAAAATTCATGCAGGTGCGGTAGATAGCAGGTTTACACTGCTACAGTTACTCTGTAGCATAATAAAAGGTGTCTTATTTAATGGCACTCATCACATTCACACTCACACATACTATAAGTAATGCATAACAAATTGAAAACCTTTAGTAATATAACCATATGTTTTAAACAAACTGAAATTATACACTGCTGCATCACAACAATCAAAGAAAAATGTCAAGAATTACTGAAAATATTACTGTGCGTATAATAACATAGCTATACAAGAAAAATATAACCAAAACAGAAAGACTGCCTTTTTCTCTCAGTTAATATACCTACCCCACAGATATGCCCCTCCCCCAAAGCACACTTCACAGTACACAGACTGACTGTTCTAATTAACATTCGAAATCCACACACAAACAATAAACACTTGATAATATGAGCACAGGAGGGTTTTCTATACTCATTGTAGTAAATTGTGAGCAAAACAAATAGGTCAAAAAGACTTTTTTAAAAGCTTTTAGAGGATTTGAATTGCAGAGCTCTGAGATGAAACTGTCTCCATCTTCCACTATGCACACTACACAGAACTGAGGCTGTGCAGAACAATCTAGAGCCCATGTGACCTGCAATCCCATAAAGCACTGCAAAATTCACCTTTGGAGCTCAAGAACAAGGCAAAGTGAGGCAAAGTATATTGATTTCAAGGTACTTCGCCTTAAAATTGGTTCAGAAGTGGTTTGTGGAAGGCGGAAAAATGCGAAGTCCATTGTTTTCAATGACTTCGCCTTTCCACTTATAACGTGAAGTACTCCGCTTCGCCTTGTGGAGCACTTCACATATTCTGCATTACTCCGTGAATCACTTCACGGACCGAATTTCAGCCACTTCACCCACTACTAGTCATAAAATAGTTTCTTAAGGACATTTTTAGCATATGATTTACTCAGGAGAGGCAAGCTGAACTGCATCATCTTATAATCAGTATGGTTCTATTTCTACCCAGTTTTACAGCAAGGTGAACTGAAGAAAATGGACGTTAACTGACTTGTTAATGGTCTCTCAGAGAGACAGTGACAATGGTGAGACCCACACTTGGGACGTGCTTCCTCGTGTGCATTCTGAGGTTATTCACCAATATTTATGATGAGTATGAGTTCAGATTATTCAGATGCATGTCGAGTTACAGAATATTAGGTATCACATATTTTTAAACAAATGTTTGAGCATAAAGGAGGTGTAACTCATAATCCCAGACTGACAGACATTCATGTCCCTTCATCTCAGCCCTTCACATCGGTTTTAACTGGGAGCAAGGTCCACTGCACATTCATACTAGTCACCTTCATCTCTGGCCCTGTAGTTTCCCAGTTGGTCATTCACTAATAATCAAGTATAACACTGTATGACTAGTATAAAGTTTACTTTTCTAGGAAATAATGAAAGGTAGTAACATACAGTATACTAAAAATAATTTCCAAACAATACCAAAAATGATAGGATATTTAATTCAGTTTATAAATATCTGAGACAGTACTGTGATCTAAATATCTGTATTTAGTGGCAGTTTTATCCATTTACAGGCTGCTTTCCAAAATGTCCAGAAGACAGACCATTTTACCATGAAGGTTTAAATAAATGTGTACCTGAAGATTACTGTGGATGCATTGTTGGAGATAAACACTATGATATTGGTGAGAATATTCCAACGGATGAAAACTGCACAACATGGTATGTAACATGAGTACTCAGATGGTGGTAAGCTCAGTACTCCAAGATTCAAAATGATCTGTAGCTTTGGTGGCCACACTTATAATAATAGACAAAGAGAACTACATGGCAAGGCAATGTTATTTTGTTAGTGCACTATTCAATGGTTCAGGGCACCCTACCACAAAATATATGATCAAACAGTTACAACAATTTCCCCAGTATACAGATCCAAAGAAGAAATTAATAAATGAGTAATAAATAAAACTGACTCTTTGAAGGACTGGCTAAAAAGGAAAGTGTTTAGAGACCCTGGAAGCCTCAACAGTGCAGGAAGAGCAACTATTCAGGGGAAGCAACTTGCACAGCATTGTGGAAGTGACCCCAAATTCCCTGTCTCCCAACTGCTTAAGAATTGAGTGGGGGATCAGGAGCAAAGTCTGCATCAGTGCAGTGGAGTGTACATGTAAGGTTGTAGGATAATAGAAGCTATTTGTCTGCCACAATGGAGTAGTGTTTCATCAATAAACTACTATTCATCAATAAACTACTAAGGTCCTTCTCCTCCTCCCTGACACCCCCCCCCCCATCTCTCCCATGAGCTCCATGCCAATCCTACTAGCTTAGATCCTCTTATACATCCCTCTAGCTAATTCAAAAATGCTTTCTGGGAAGGGAGAACAACCCTTCTCTAGCTTTGCATTAAGGTACTGGAACTTTCTCTCACTATCCATTCACAGAATAACCTCGCACAGCTTATCCAAAGGAGCACTGAGGAAAGACTTATTGGGGTTGACTGCTTGCTCTTGCAGATGTTATTTTTTTAACTACACTTACCTGTGCACCTTGTTTAGCATCTCTGGTCTTATCCATACTTGGGTCACTTGATGCTAATGTTGTGAACTTGCACATCCATGATCAGCCTTGAAAGCTCTCCCATGCCAGTGATGAGAGTTTTATTTCACATGTAGTGTATTTGGTGTAGGCTGTTGGTTAACTAGGATCTGCGGCCTATCCTGTAGGTAGGGAAATGGGCAGACTAGATGGGCCTAGCAGTCCTTATCTGCCGTCAAAGTCTATGTTTCTATGTTTCTATGTATTTTACTGAATTATACTTTGTATTGTTTTTCTCTGTGCACTATAATGAATTGTATTCAGTTTGGATTGCTACCTGTGCTTTTACCACTCACCTGTTCTCCAGGCTCCTATTTTCACACATCACTTGTAACTGTTTCATGCCTTTTATGCTCTCTCTGGTCATATACTTAAATAGGCATTCACGTGCCTAGTGTAGCCTCCTGGTAAACAAAAAAAACTAATTAACATAACATAGCATAAATAAAGTACCTTCTGATAAACAATAGAATCACATTTGGTCTAATGTTTATCATGTCATGAATGCAGAAGTCTGCATTTAGTCATTGGCACTCATACACATTGTGAGGTATACAACTGAACTGCACAGTCAAGGAAAAGTATCTTGGAGTAATTGTGGAAAGAATGCTGAAGCCAGGCTTTCAGTGTGCCTGCCTCCACTAAATCCCACCTCAAGTCAGTCATCCCATTGCTGTAGTCTGCACTTACCCTCTAGCACTTCTTAACCCTGTCACTGATCCACTGGGTAGCCCTGATCTTGTACTTCACTGACCCATCATCCTCTCCCATGGTGCTGCCATGCCCCCCCACCTCTCTTCCGTAATCCTACATCTCCACCACCTACCCCAACCCACCCCTTCTTCTTACGATTACCTCTTCACCTTCTCCTCGCTTCTCCTCCCTGTCTACTCTACTGATTTTTGTCTCTCCTAGATGTGGGTATATATTGTACAGTGCATCAGTATAGTGTAATCATGAACTTTGTCTGTATTGTTATACCATAATATGTGTTTGTATATTTGCTACCAAACCACTCCATATTTTAATGTTTATGTATCACTCTATACTTGTTAACTGATGTAGAACCAATTAATGAGCATCTGCTCACTGGTGCTATCCAAGATTTCAAAATAAATAAATATATAACATCAAAAAAAAAATTAGTAGCTGTAGTTGTAAAACCGATTTGATAAAGTACCCTTCCAGAACTCAGAGCAGTAACATGCAGTTCAAAATCAAAGATATCAGAGGAGAGAGCACAACTACAGAACAATAATTAACAAAACAACCACAGTATACTAAAGTACATTGTTTATGATACATGACAATCCGAGCAGTGTAGCAGTAGTGTTACAACACATTACATTAATAAACTGAGTTTAGAACTGGAGTGAATCTGAGTCATCAGGGGCTGGCAAGTGGAGGGAAGACTGAGCATCTGCAGACTGCTATACTTCCTCAAGGTGGGAGGGTTGTATCACATGCTGCATGCCTAACATCTAGCTTACAGTAGGTTGGTTGTCATAGCAGTCAACAGCCTCAAGCTGGGGTGGAATGCTGACATTGTATGCATCATTGTCCACCGGGCATTCTCAGGCATTAACAGCTGGAAAAGCCTCAATTAATGGCAGATGATGGATAATCCCTGCACAGGCTTGGCACCATTAACTCTGCACCCCTGCATCTGATCCTGAAATAAGGAGGGGGTGTGGCCAGCTCCTGTGCCCCTGTCATGAGAGGTATGTCATGAAAGTATGACAGAGGTAAGCTCTAGGGATGCTGTGTGACAGAGCTAGGGGACAATTTAGAAAGGGGTCCATCCAGTCAAGAAGCAGGGGCATAAGTAGCATATTGAAAAAGAATCATTATAAATAACTATTTATTGGGACAAGGTAATAAATAAAAAATGCATAAACTGACTTGATTTATAAAAGTTTGGAAAAGGCAGGCATTTCTTCAGCTTGAATTGAACATTCCATCACTAAAAGATAAGGGGATATCAATAAGTAAAGAGGAGTTCCACAGGAGAAAGACTGTCACCCCAAAGGCATATTTTCCTGCATATTGTGAATGGGAAGATAGCACCTACAGAAGCCATCCTCCCATGTAAATAGGCTGGAGACCAGGGGCTTAATTCAGAAATGTGCTGGAAATGCCGCAAACCCTGGGTGCACCAAACATATGGTGCATGGGGTTTGTGGCATTCCCTTGCAGGCAATCAAGATTCATGATCCTGTGCACTACTTACCATGAGATAGTGGAGCTTTTTGCTGGTCTAACTTTGTGGCAATCTTGGGACCTTTTTATGGGGTTTGGCCAAATATCTGTCACAATCTGCCATAAAGGGGAAAAAGTGCCGCAAATGAGTGCAACTTTCTTGAATTGGGTGCAAGTTATGGCATACACTGGGTTTGGCACAGGACTCGATGCAAGCTCTGTGTCAACCTTTGTGAATCAAGTTTAAAGTCATGGTAACCCTTGCCCAGCAGGACTCTCGGCCTACTGATATCCACTTGATTACCTCTGATGGAACTTTTACATCCAAGCTGAAGTGAGTTCAAAGACATATTGGAGGCCTAGATCATTAAGGGATTTATCCAATAATAAATATATGCTTTTGTCCACTCACCACCTAACAGGCGACAAGCTTAAGACACACAGTGATGAATACCATGATGGAATGTTTTAGGAGAGGATAAGGAGCATGTCTTGGGCCATGTCCTCCACTGTACAAGGTCATGGTAGGGTACACCCACAGTACTACATATAGTTCATGTTACTGCAGTGCAGAAAGTGATGAACAGGGTCCAGCACAAGGACACCATACTAATTAACGGCTTAGGCAGGATTACCTCCAGTGAGAAAGTGCATACACTCAAACTGTTTCTCATAGAGAAAATGACACTCACAGGGGACATAATTATGGTTCTCCAAATTCTAAAGGGGATAGATAGGATGGTGTATATACAAATGTTTGGGAAGATGAGTGCAAGCCAAACAACAGTACATGAACTCAAACATATGAGGGGGCAGAATAAAGAGAAACATTGAAGTGCATAAATACAAACAGAGGATGGTTAATATAAAAAAGGCTGCCTGCTGAGATTATGGAAATGTGTACTGTTCAGGCTTTCAAAGTGGGACAAGATAGATTATTCAGGAAGAATGACGTTGAGGGTTAAACAACATGATCTCAAGAACAGCCTTTTTGTCCAATACTGCATATTTTACTTTTGTTTTTGGTTTTTTTGTAAGTAAACAAAAGAGTTGTGCATAAGTCAAAGGTTCTGTATTCACATAATTGTGATGAAATTTCATTAAATTCTTCCAAATTTAATGGAATTTCATGAGATGTTGAAACTAGTTTTTGTATCAGAACTCGGTCATCTGTTGGGATAGAGACATGGAATGTGGTATGATTAGGCATTGTTAGGTGTCTTAAGGAAATGCCAAATATCTTGAATTTGGATGCAAAGTGTTTAACTTACACAGGTTAAAAAAATGGCATTTTTATTTTGCAGTGAAACAGTATGAAAATATTTATTTACTTATAACTCTTTCACAATTAGAGCTAGGTATATGCAACTTGATGTGGATACCTTTCCTGGAAGTGTCATAGAATTGATTAAATATGTAGAGATTTGGTTGATCAATTTTTAAATTACATGTGCTCATCATTTCATTATATGATTATTTGTAAAATTTTGTGAAAACATTCTAAAAATGTGGATGTTTGTAACTTCACTGCTGTTGTAGGTATAGGCCTTAATTTGCATGCATTTGTGATGCCAGTGGCCTTAGTATCTAACAAAGCTGAAGAAATTTTGTTATTCAGTTTTACATTTACTGCAAAAATACCACAAATTGTTGCTAATATTTTTGCAATGTAGCACAATCAGACATGCCTCTAGAACTCCACTTGTAGAATATAACAATGGACTTACCACAACTGTGTCTGAGAATCAGAGCAGACCTGTAGTTCCTTCCTGATGTCTGCAGTATTTTGTCTCCCCCCCCCAATTATTTCTCAACTTTATCAGATAAACTCAGTGGAAGTACTTCCCTCCTGCTATTCTCATTGTTCTTCACAGTGACATACCACTTTAAACTTGTCAGTTTTGCTGGGTGTCATTCTTATTTGACCTGCATTCACGTTGGAATATGTGTCCCTGTATGCTCCCTTGCTCTAACTGGGGGCCTACTATTCTTGAGCTACAAGGCACAGCTGTTCTTTTTTTGATCAACCGATGCATTTAAATCTTGCTGCTTTGAACCTTTGCACTGGCTGCCTTCTGAACCCCTACCCTTTAGCTGAAATTCCCCATACTGCCCTCTCCCCTGACATAACCAGGACTCCCATCCTCTTGGCACCACTGTTGCACATACTGATCATGCAGGCCTTCCCTGCCTCAGAATGCCTTCTAACTTGCCTTTTTCAGCTCTAGTAAAGATATCAAAAACAATAATTTGTCAATGCTAAATGTTTGCTTGCTGATACTGTATTATCATTGGATGCGCAGGAGTCAGACAGATGCAGAATAAGAAGGGCAGTGAAATATTTAACTCACGCCAAACCCACCTCAACTCTGCAGAGATGGACAAGCATTTGGGGTGTGCCTTTGGGTTATCACCCATAACGCTCATGGCATTTCACCTCACCTTATCCTGCAGACACCAACAAGTGTTGAGGTGTGCCTTGGGGTATTCAGCTTTACAATCACCCCATTTTATAAGGACATATGCTGAAATGGGTGCAGTATTGGAGAATGGGGTGAACTCTGGGGCTGAGGAGTCCAAGGCACACCTCAATGCCTGTCACTGGTTTCAGGGTGAGGGTTAAGGGTGGAATGGTGTGAGCATTACAGCTGGCAGTCCAAAGGCACCCCCTGAATGCCTGTCAGTCTGTACAGGGTGGGACGTTATGATTAGAAACCCTAACGCCCCAGGTGTTTGTTGGTATTTGCACTACAAATTTTCAATATGGCCTTTTGTGACCCCCACCTCATGAAAGCATTTGGGACCTCTGCTCATGAACAGTGGCACTGTGATTTTGTTAATCTGTCCCTAACGTTGCTTTCCCATAGCAACTGTGCCATTCTGAGCTAGATGTGCGAAAGCACAGATCGGGCAGGATGTGAAAAATGACAGCTATACTGTTCATAAAGTGGTGTGCAAAATTGACAATGTTAACAATTTTGAGTGAAAATATTGCAAATTCTCAAAGTTATGAGTCTGCTTGGAAACTTCACAATAAATGCTCATAACATAGTCATTTTATGGACGTTTCTCTCCAAATTTTTAACATAGGCATTTTAGAACCTCCGCTCATGACCAGTGTCACTGTGATTTTCTTACTCTGTCCCAACACTGATTTCCCACAATGACTGCACTATTCTGCACTGAAAGTGCAAAAACACATTTTGGCCAGGATGTGAAAAATGACAGCTGTACTGTTCATAAGGAGGTGTGAAAAAATGTCAATGCTGAAAATCTGGAGTGAAAACATTACAAATGTGCAAAGTTACAAGTGTGCATGGAATCTGTGCAATGCATGCTCATAACACAGTCATTTTTTTTTCTTTTTTCACCAAATTTGCAACATAGACTTTTGGGAGCCCACCTCATGAACAGTTACACTGTTGTTTCATTAATCAGTCCCAAAAGGTGATTCCACACAGTGACCACAAAATCACCTTTCAGGACCGAATAACGAGATGACAGTCATTGAATTCATGAGAAGGGTTCCGAAGAACCCAATTTTGAAAATGTTGTGCCAAAATTCATGAAAATGGCTGAGATATCCACATAAGTTAAAAAAAAAAATTGCCATTATACAGCTTACTGGCATTTCTTCAGTTCGTGGTCGGCTTTGAAGAGCGCAGATGTGTTCCCGGTCCACTGAAGATTCTCGCTCCAGGCTCCAGAGGTAAGTATGGGATGGGGGTGTGTGGGGAGGGGGGTGCACAGACGGTGGGTGTGGGTTGGGGGAGTGGTCACCAGACTCAATGAGGGACTTTATTTTAATTTTACAGGTTAAAAATAAAAACAACGCAGGAAGGTTTTCTTTATTATCAGGTGGTTTGGTACACTGAGGTGAGGTACCAGTGTGCCACCTGAGTGTTTCTTGGGGGGGTTGTAGCAGACGGGGATTGGGCACCCCCATCGGCACATACAGAGTGTTGGGGGGCACATGATCTGAGGGGGACTGGGTACCCCCTTGGCACACAATAAATGGGAGGGCATTTGCTGATGGGGATTGGGCTGCACCATTGGCAAATCAGTTTAGGAGGGGCATACTGACAGGGGGATTGGGGTCCCCATCAGCTTTTATGGGGACCATGAGAGGCAGATGGCGATAGCCACCACCAAGTGAAATTGAAAACAAATGCAGGGACATTATGCCGATGGGGACTGGGCTACCTCATCGGCAAATGAACTGTGGAGGGGGCATGCCAACAGAGGGATTGGGCACCCTTGTCGGATTTTATGAGGACTGTGAGAGGCGGCAGCTGTCCGTCAGTTTTGTGGGGAATGTGAGAGGTGGACAGTGAAGCTGCCTCCATGTTTATTGAAAGGGGACACCAGACAAGGCAAGCTGCAATTCGCTGCTGCAATCAAGGATTGCCCAGCAGCAAAAACAGCTGATTGTTAATGATGGGGTGCTCCCTGATTGCAGTGGCAAGTTTCTTTCAAGTTGGTGGCATGCTGCACTACTGCTGTCATGGACAGCCTGCTCTTCTATTGGTGCCACAGAGGTCAGCCACACAATGGACTGCTGGCACTGTTACAACACTGCTGCCCCTGCACAAATTGCTACTACAAGCAAGCTGACGCAATATGTTTCTTGCACATGCACGCAAGCAAGCATAATGATGGTTTCATAGGTTGTGTTTCAAGTCTATATCTTTCCCCAAGTGGACTTGTCATTTTTCAATGGATAGGGTTTCCACCTAGATGTATATCTATTTTCCTTTTGAAAGTAGTTATTGTATCACATTCCACTATCTCTTCCAGTAGCCCATTCCAAGGGGTCACTACACTTTGGTTTATCCAAGAACCTCTCTTATTTGTCTTGTAATGTTCTCCCTTAATCTGATATCTATGTGCTGCAGTAATTTTGGCTGAGGTCTTCTCTTCTGAAACCAGACATTCCTGTAGATCTTTATTTTTGTATGCTGCATAAGACCAGGCAGACGTCTCCCCTTAGTTTGCTGTATTCAAGTGTGTATAAACTGAGTTCTTGAAGTCTTTCCTCATATGTTAGATGATTCAACCTGGTAATTCTTTTAGTGGCTCTTTTCTGGACCCTTTCCAAGTGCCTTATATCTCCCCTCTGGCATGGGCTCCAAAACTGAGTGATGAATTCCGCCAGTGGTCTTACCAGAGATTCATACAGAGGCATCAGCACAGAACTGTCCTTACTTTGTATGTTCCTTAAGATGCAATCCATCATGCTGTTTGCTCTCTTCATGACCTCAGTGCTGTGCTACTTAAATATGAGATCATTTGTTCAAGTGCACTCAAGTCCTTTTCACTTTCTGTGCAATTGAGTACTTTGCATTTAACGTATATTTAGCAAATATGTTGTTTCTACCAAAATACATAACACTGTACTTTGCTAATGTAAAAACTCATTTTATTCTCACTTGCCACCTTGTCTATGTTATCTAGGTCAGTCTGAAGATTTATGATGTCCTGCTTGCTATTGACAGTAATACCAGTTTTGCTGTTCTCAGCAAACTTAGTCATCCATGATTTATTTGATGTCTGAAGTGCTGTCACAGACAGGTTGAACAAAGTAACACACGTAATGGAGCCCTAGGGCACCCTGCTAGTCACCTCACCACATTCTGACATAAATCCCCTAATACAAAGACATTGTTTTCTATTTGTTAGCCATGATGTTATCCACCTGATTACAGTTATTGCCACCTTAAATTAATTCATCCTTTTAATAAGTTGCATGTGAGGCACCAAACTGTATGCTTTGGAAAAATCTAGATATATAACATCCACTGACATGCCAGCATCCAATGCCCTGCTTACTTGTTCAAAGAACTGGACACGATTTGTTTTACATGACCTGCTGGGTGTAAATATGTGCTGTGTAATATCCACATGACCATTGACATGGATATGTTTGTCCAGATATTCTTTTATATAATCTTCCATAATGTTGCTTAATGTGCACATTAGGCTAATGGGTCAGTAATTGTGATACTCATTCCTCACTCCTTTTTTGAAGACTGGAATTACATTTGCTGTATTCCAATCCTTTGGTATCACTCCCTTTATCAAGGATTATCTTAACAGCACTGCCAGTGGGCCAGCCATCTCCACAGCCAATTCCTTCAAATCCCAGGGATGCAACCCATTGAGTCCTGGTGATTTATCAACTTTTAGTTCTTTTAACGTATTTATAATATATTTTTCTTCAAATTCAATAGTTTCTTTATGCTTATAACCTATTTTGGGTGACAGACTTATATTTTTATCTTTATCCAGATGAATGCTGAGAAAATGCTTGATGAATGTTTCTGTCATTGTTTGTTCTTCTGTTATGATCCTGTTTCCATGGTGTACATGGGGTATAAACTTTAAGTAAATACAGAATTTACGTTTAGTTATGTACCTAATGAATATCTTGTACTAATACAAAGCCTGATCATATGAGCATTTAACAGTTCAGTTAGCTCCCAAAAATGCCCATAACAAGGGATTATTCATTTCTTATGTTACTAGATTTTTAAACACAAGGCAAATAAAACTGATTTTTTCTATTCACCATGTGAAAAGAGTTTAGCTCCTGTACCTTTTTTAATATAGGCAAGAACATGAGCATTTTTCTGCTTATTATTGCAACCTAGTAGTGAATTCAGATTATTTACTATAACAACTTCTAAGTCCATTTGTATGTGCAATTGTACTTATTTTCTTAAATAAATATACATGACAGTTTAACAGTACTATAGGACAAAACCTCCATGCATGAAATGGTACTGATGCTTCCACATTGGTGTCAATATTTATTATCACCAGTTCTGCTCATCTTTTGTAGCATACTGTACAGTGTAAGTTAAATTATCAATTGGTGCTAGAATTATGACATTCAAGGTGTATCTTGAAATACTCACTTTAAAGTTTGTTTCTAACTGAAGACTAATAATTGTTTTTACAAATGTTCTTCCCATTTGCTCTGTGATTTCTTGTAAGGGATTTTAACAGCATTCAAGTATAGTTCAATGTGCTTACACAACTTAGTGTAAGGTTGTGCATATGCAACTTGAGAATGAACCTTTTTGGCCATTTGTCTCTCATTCGTCGGAGTATACCACCCTGTATGGATGCTGAAAGCAAGGAACCCTAGAGAAGGGATCCACCCTAATTATGCTGTGGGATGGATTCTCTTTGGCTAAAGATACCTTAAGAAAGAGTCCCCTAGGAGGGAGGCGAGCTGCTGGAGAAGGAGCAGAGGATGGTGAGGCAAAAAAATGCTTCTGAGTGAAGCAGGAAGGAGGAAGCTTAAATAGGCCTGGCAGAGGGTGTGGCTGGTTGCTCAGAATATTGAACCACAGGCTAAGCCTTTCATTTCAATGTGCTTACACAACTTGGTGTAGTGTTGTTCTTGTGCAACTTGAGAATAAACCTTTGTGGCTGATTTGCCTCTTGATCTTTGGGGAATACCACCCTGAAGGGATGCTGAAGGCAAAGAAGCCTGGAGAAGGGTTACACCTCTAGAGTTGCCATGGGAAGGATCCCCTTAGGCTAAAAGTATCTTAGGAAGGAGCCTCAAAAAGAGTGTAGAGCAGTAAGTACTGCAGAAGGTGACGAGTTAGTATCACATATTGAGGACCTTCACATAGGTCAAGTAGGTAGTGTGTATTTAGGACCTTGAAGCAGGTCAACAAGAGACAATGGGAATGAATAGCGACCTTCTTGTAGGTCTTAACAATTAGATAAGAAGAGGGCATGTTTTCCTAAGAAGACAGTGAATGGCAAACAAAGGCCACCATCTAGCTTCATCCAACAGTGGAAACCTACCTATGTAACCTAGGGAATGGTCTACTAAAACCTAACTAGATATTATAACCTTTGGCATGGAGGAGAGGAAAAAAAACTTTGATGATGAAACCTCTGGGGATCCAAGGCCTAGGTTGCCTTCACTCCAAGCTTTGGGATATTTTGTTTAGTAACAGTTCTGCTGCTGCAATTCAGAAACCTAGTTCAGTGGAGGTGGAAAATATTCTAATTAGGAGAAAGGTTCTCACTCTATCCCACTAACAGGAATGATGTTAAAGGTTGTGAGAACTCTCTGCAACCATGGTTCCCCAAGGCAGGAAGAGGAGAGTGATAACCACTGAGGTATTCAGCTGGCCTACCAATCTAACAACAAACCAGGTGAACAAGAGGCAGTTATAGGTAGAATAGCTAAGAAGGTTCCGCCAAACCCACTCAGCTAGTTAAAGGAGCCCCCTTGGGTTTAAGAGCCCCACCCATTACAATTGAAGACTTAAAGTCTACATCAAGAGATGCCACTGATACATCTGTACGGCTAAAGCTCTGCATGGAGCAATGGCATTCCCACTGTGGGCCAGATAAGAAGGATGACACCCTGAATTTCTCATTGTGTCAGCTTCCTTCACAAGTGGGTTGTGAATGCATGGCAGTGTTGTGCCAAATGGCAGCAGTCCATTCTGGGGCTGGTCTCTGCCATGGAGAATAGAGGAGCATGCTCTTGATGATGGCAGTTAATGAGCATGCCACTATGCTCAAAGAAACTCAGCTGCTGCAATCAGGGAGCACCCCATCAATACGCAAACAGCTGTTTTTGCTGTGGAGTATTCTTGACTGCAGCAGTCAATTACAAGCTGCATTGTGTGGTGTCCCCATGGTGATGGCTTCTCCATCAATCTCTCACAGTCCCCACAATGCTGACAGAAAGCAACATCCTGCTTCTACCAGTTTTTAAAGCTGATGGGAGTGCTCTGTCCCCCTGTCAGCATGCCCCTTCCCCAGTTCATGTGCCGACGGGGTAGCCCAGTCCCCGTTGTCATGATGCACCCCCATTTCTTGTGTGTCGAGGGGTGCCCAATCCCCCTCTGCTAATAGGTTCATAGGTTCATAGGTGATTTACATGATCGAGAGACTAGCCCATTAAGATCATGCCACTTAAGCTAAGTGGGTTGCAAATTTAGAATCATTCATATATGTATCTAATTGAGTTTTAAATTGTGTCAAATTTACACAATTTACCACCTCATAAGGGAGTGAGTTCCAAATTGGAACTATTCGTTGAGTAAAAAATTGTGTTCTTTTGGTGGTTCGATTGATTGGTAAAAATAATTTTAAATTATGCGAACGAGTTGAGACTGTAGTAGAGTTCCATTTCAAATGCAATGTATCAAACACATATTCATTTATTGATGATTTATAGAGCAAACAGAGATCCCCACGTATTGATCTAGATTCCATACTATACAAATTAAGTTGTTTAAGTCTTTCCTCATAAGTCAGATGTCCCACTCCAGCTATATTCCTGATAAACCTTTTTTGCACCTTCTCCCTAGATACTTTATCTCCCCTCTGTGTGGGTGCACAAAATGAAGAACAATAATCAAAATTTGCTCTTATGATACTAGTGTATAAGGGGACCATTATTGATGGCTCTCTGCTTTTAATGTTTCTAAATAAACAGTTACTGAATCTGGAACATTTTTTAACCATAAAATTTAAGTGTTCAGTAAATTTTAATTTATTATTGATAATAACACCCAGATCTCTCTCAGATGTAATAACACTGAAAGTGTGATTCTCTATATAATATTTAGCACATCTATTATTACTTCCAAAGTGCATAACCCTACACTTATTGGTGTTGAATTTCAGCTTGTGATTGCTAACCCATTCAGATATATTATTTAAATTTTCCTGTAATATGGATATAGATTCAGAGTTATTAACAATCCCTCCTAGTTTGGCATCATCAGCATATTTAATAATCCAGTTACCATTTTTTATGTTCATACCAGTTATAAGAATATTAAACAATATCGGACCCAGGACGGATCCTTGAGGGACTCCACTAGTAACCAGAGTCCATGGGGAGAAAAAAACCCTCAAGCATACCCGCTGCCTTTTGTTGGATAGCCAATGCATTATCCATTTAATCAAATAATTGTTAAGTTTTAATTTGATGAAACAATTAAATAATATATCATATGAAACAGAGTCAAAAGCCTTTTCAAAGTCGAGATAGATGACATCCACTGGCAAACCAAGGTCCAGAGCCTCACTAACTGGTTCAAAAAAATCAATCAAATTGGTCTGACATGATCTTCCAGGTTGAAAACTGTGTCGGAATATATCGGTCAGACCTTTTTCCAAAATATGTGTACTGATTTTACCTAAAATTAATCTTTCCATAATTTACATATAGTAGAGGTTAGACTTATAGGTCTATAATTATTTAATTCTTTCTTAGAGCTGGATTTGTGTATAGGAATAACCTCAGCATCACACCAGTCTTTAACCACTATACCCTTTAGTAATATTTCATTAAATAAATAGGTAAGTACGCCGGCCAGTTCATATGAAAGATTTTTTAAGAAGATAGCTGGAATACCATCAGGATTACATGATGTAGAAGATTTTAGAGAATCCATGATGTTGAAAGTTTCAGCCACAGTAAATTTAATTACAGAGTCCAGATTAGAAGGTTTTAAACACATAAACTCACCCTTCTTTTTAAATATACTACCAAAGTAATCATTAAATTTATTTGCCATAACTTGTTCATCATTAATGTCAACATCATTAATTTTTAATGGTCCCACTAAGGTAGGCAAATTTTTTAAGGAGCCAATATAATTAAAGAACCTTTTCTTGTTATCATGATGTATACTAACTAAGTTTCTCTCTAATTCCTGCTTTGACCTTCTAATTGCGTATTTTACCTTTTTTGCTTTGATTATAAATTTAGACCAGTTGAGATCAGTAGTATTATTTTTGTATTTATTATATGCTTTTTTTTTGCTAAAACTAACCTTTTAATTTTTCTAGTGAACCAAGGCAGGGACCTCTTTTGTCCAATATATTTAACTCTAGTTGGTACCCATGCAGTAATACAAAATTGGATTTCCTCTTTAATTCTTAGCCAGATGTTCTCTATAGATAGCTCTGTTAGTTCTTGTTCCCAATACCACATTGATAAATATTCCTTAATTACCTTATAATCTGCTCTATTAAAGTTTTTAAATTCTGTTTTACCACAAGGTTTATTAACAGAAAGATCAAATGACCGTTTAATTATCTGATGATCACTATTTCCTAATGGAGCCATAGTGCTGACCGACTCATTGTCACCTTTAACATTTGAAAATATTAAGTCCAAGATATTGTTATTTCTAGTTGGTAATTTAACATGTTGATCCAATCCTAAATGTGACATGGCACACTGTATGGCTGATGGGGGTGCCCAATCTCCGTCATCTCCAGCCCCCACAAAAGAAACACTCAGGTGTGCCGGCACACTGGGTGCCCACCCCAGCATGCAAAAAAGCATCCCACTTAATCTTTATTTTTTTAAAACCAGTAAAAACAGAAAATTGTCCCTTCCAGTCATTCATGCCCCCCTCCCCCAACCTGCACACACCCGCTGGGTACCCAACTCCCCACCCCCCCTTATCGCATCCTTACCTCCTTCGGTAGACTGGGAACATGTCTGCACTCTTCAAAGCTAACCATGAACTGAAGAAATGCTGGTAAGCTGTGTAATGGCATAAATAGGGTTTTTTCAACTTAAGTGGATATTTCAGCCATTTTGGGGAATTGTTCATCAAATTTCCAACATGGGGTTCTTGGGACCCCACCTCATGAACTCAGTCACTGTCATTTTGTTATTCGATCCTAAAAGGTGATTTCACGGTCACTGTGTGGAACCACCTTTTGGGACCAATTAATGAAACAACAGTGTCACAGTTCATGAAGTAGGCCCCCAAAAACCCTATGTTGAAAATTTGGTAAAATAATTCCCACAAATGACTGTTTTACAAGCGTGTGTTGCACAGTTCCTACGCACACTCGTAACTTCAAGAATTTTTAATATTTTCACTCCAGATTTTCAACAATACCATTTGTCCACACCTCCTTATGAACAGTGCAGCTGTCATTTTTCACATCTCACCCAAAATGTGTTTTCACACATGTAGCACACCTTGGTGCAATCGGTGTGCAAAATCAATGTTTGGGATGGATTAAGAAAATCACAGTGACACTATTCATGAGAAGAGGCCTTAAAATGGCTATGTTGAAAATTTTGTGACAAAAGCCCATAAAATGACTGTGTTATGAGCTTGCATTGCGCAGTTTCCAGGCACCCTCGTAACTTCACAAATTTGTAATATTTTTCACTCCAGATTTTCAACACTGGCATTTTTGCACACCTCCTTATGAACATTACAGCTGTTATTTTTCACATCCTGGCCAAAATGTGTTTTCACACTTCCAGTTCAGAATTTATTTATTTAGTTAGTTTTTGTTGACCGGGTAAGTGCACTAGACAAGTCCTGCCTATTTTCAGGCATGACCCGACGGAGGGGGATATAGATGAATTCCAACTGACCTTGAACCAGATTAAGCTGTTGGTGGTATTTTTAGTGAATGAGGGAAATTTGGCCAGGACACTGGGGAAATTCCCCTACTGCATTGCTGGCAGTAGGGGGGCTTAGTGGCGGAGGTCTGGTCACTTCTGTCTGGTCTGTGAAGAAAGATGGACGTTCCAGGAGAAGGGGAGCATTTGTTAAGCTTTGATTGTATTCTACAATTCTGAATGGAAATAATGCTGTTGGTAACGATAATAAGTTGCAAGTTACAGAACTCTCAGTCTCTACAATGGATGTGACTCTGCCTGTGATTCAATCAATACGTGATACTGTATTCCCTGAGAAATTTCATCAAGACGCTCTTCAAGAGCAGCTTAAGCGTCAGCTTGCCGCTTTAGCTAAAGAGCAAGAACATCTTCAGCAGCAGCTGTGTGCAGTGGATTCCTCAGCTATGCCCATCTGTACCTCTGAACAGGCTGTCATTTGCCGTGTTGCTGAGTCATGCAGAGAACCTGCTGATTCCGACCAGTGTGGTGAGTCTGCACAAAACCTTACAACTGTAAATTCTTCATACTCCAATTCTGTGATGGCTGGCAGTATTGAATCTACAATGATTTCATGCCTAGAGATGTCACTGGAGTTGCAAGACCAGCAGCCAGGTTTAAACTTGCCGCCTGCAGATTCTGCACACCTAAATGACTCAGCCCTGCTTTAGCTAGCAAACACCCTGTTTCTGAACCTTGCTCTGTCACACTAACAAAAGCTGTGGGGTTTGTGTTCCACAGTTCCTTACCAGGTTCTTCAGCTGATAGCCCTAATTCTGCTAATCCCTGTGTGTTTCAAACTAACCCCCTAAACCAGAATGGGGCTTCTGAATAATTTTTTTTACAAAACATCAACAGCTACTGCAGGATAAGTTGGGGGATGATGGTAAGGATAAGCAAGCTGCTTTTATGCTTTCTCTATGCAATTTGGGGACTAGTGATACTAATGTTTCCACACCTCAAGGACTTTCAGAGCTTTCATCTGGGTCACTACCACTTGATCCTCCCACACAACCCCAGGCTGCAGAGTTATGGTCTCCTCACAAAGCTCTCAGTGAAGCAGGGTGGACCTTGAAACAGGGTACCTGGCATCCTACACCAGGTTGGGACCCAAAATTAAACTTTTCCCAAAATGAGCCGACCTGGAAACCTCAGTTATCTACTGAACCTTTGCCAACTACTGCTTGTTCAGGTGCTTTGCACATGATAGGACACCCTACTGCGGCCTCCCAGTCCATTGCTTCTGTGCCTGCTGAACTCTCTGATTCTGCTATAATTTCAGGACCTGAACATCTTTCTACTTTGTCACAACAAAAACCTGATGTAGAGAAACCTTTAATGTCTGATTTATTTACTAAAATTAAGAAGGAAGCTGCACCTCACAGAAATGCTGTTGAACTGCATTATAAAGGGGGGTTGGAGGTGAGACCTGATAGGCATTATGTGGGGAAAAGTCTACTAAAGGATACTCTGCATTTTTCACCTAGAGAAGTCTTTGCTTTTATTAACATTTCTGGCAAGGATAACTTTGACATTAGTTTTCATTCTGTCTATGCTTTCGATTTATTTTGGGAGCGATATAACCAGGTAAAGTTTTCTTCCCTATGGACCACCTTCCTCATTATTCCATTATCCAAACCTTTGGTTAAATATGTAATGATTATGTTTTGAAATGAGGGGGTTCATGTAGACTACATTACTTATTGATTGTCCCAAAAAAGTGAAGTTTTAAGTTCCCCCGAAGCCATTCTCGTCTCTGAACAGTTTTGGATTGGAGATTGGCAGTCTAAGGTAAAACTTCAGCAAACTGATAGTGGTATAGAACATATTCCCAACTCTTTTCTATTAGGGAGAGACAGGGGGTTTGTTTTTATGCTGGGCAGCCTAGGGCCTCTTATAAATGTGGGTCTTGTACTCATCTGTCCAGATCTTGTGACAGGCCCCGCTGTGATAATTGTGGGGAAATAGGTCACATTGCCTTCCAATGTGCCAGTCTTACCAAATGTGATTTATGTGAAGATACTGGGCATGTTTTTTCACAATGTATATGGGCAGCAAAAAATAAGGCTTGCAGTGGTAGCCCTGACCTTCTTATCCAGAAGTCTCAAGATTTAGTTGATAATTCTCCCCAGACAGCTGCTGCTTCCCCTGTGGATGCTGCTAACCAACACATAGACTCATCCCAGACTATGGGGCAGTCAAAAGAACTGCCTTTACCTGGTCACTCTGGCCCTTCCCCCCTCCTCTTCTTTCCCCAGTGTGTTATACATCTCAGAAGGAGAACCAGGCTCCAGATCCTCTGATTCCTTCTCCATTAGTGGCAGTTCAGAGGTCCTCTAGGAACCTCAAACCTCCCCCCCTCCACAGGAGGCAATTGAATTCAGTAATCTCTTCACTGTCTTATCTACACAGCGGGGAGATACTGACATGGATTGTGGTGAACCAGTGTCTCAGGCCCTTCAAGATAGTCCCCCCCTTCACTCTCAGGAGGGGTATAAAGGGAAAAAGAAAAAATGAAGGAAAAAGGATGGTTGATCTTGTATTTTTCTACTAAATGGGATTTACAATTGGTTCCTTAAATGTACATAGCTTGTTGAATCTCAGTAGGCATCAGACTGTTTTTGACTACATTCATAGTGCCTCTATTGATATATGTTTCATTCAAGAATCATGGATGTTTACATTGCATCAAGCCAGGTTTTTTCAAAGGGAACGGTGCTGGGGTCCTTCCTACTGGTCTTTTGTCAACAGACTGCTGATGGTATAGGTTTTCTTTTTAATTCATAAGATTTTTCTCTTATAAAGATTATTGATTTGATTCCAGGTAGATTGATGATTCTGGATGGAAAATGGAACTCCATGGTCTGCAGATTTATTAATGTTTATTGCACGCAGATAAAGACAGAGAGGGTTACTCTCTTTTCAATGATTCGACCCTTTTTAATTACTTCTTTTCAGATTTTTTTATGAGGTGATGTTAATTGTGAGTTACAGAAAGTGAAAGGTGGACTTACGGATAAAGGGAAAAAGATTTATTGTTATTCTAATGCTTTATTTCAACTATTGGATACATCAGGCCTAGTAGATAATAGACAGTTTCAGCAAGGGGTTCCGAAATTTACTTATAAAAGAAACACCCTTACTTCTACAATTGATTATATTTTTCTATCTAAAAACCTTCTCCCATGTTATTTTTATACATGCCCTGTAAGTTTTTCGGATCATTTACTCCTTAAGTGTTTTTCATCCAGTATGGTAACATCTCCCTCAAAATCAAGATGGAAATTGAGCTCTCCTCTGTTAAAAAAATACACTTGTATTTAATGCTATAAAATCATTGATTAGTGCATGACTGTCAGTTGCTTTTCTTTATGAAGGTCTAAGTGACTGGTGGAAGGAGTCAAAAGAGGACTTAAAATATTGCTACAGAACCTTGGAAGATCTAGTGAAAATCTAAAATGTCTGCACTATTTAAAACTCAAAGGAAAAAAAGAAGGAAAAAAGCGAAGAGCACCAGGATTACTATGGTGCTGAGCAAGTATTAAACAAAGAGAAGCAAAGATGCACGCACCCATACGCGCAATAAAATTGGCTATAGATGGAAATATAAATCCAAATTTAATATGCAGACCAGCACAATACAAAACAATGGCATGAATGGCAAACACCTCTAAATTTGATTATTCTTCCCAAATAACAAACATTTGCAAACTCCCAAATAATAAACAACAATTGCAGGAGGTACAATACAATAGGGCTCATACTATGAAAGTACTTTTTCAAGAAGGTACTTGGAAGCAGGCGTATGGGGATCCTTATGTGGTTTTTAAACAATATAAATCTAAAGTTACTATGTCCTCTCTGTTAACACAAGATGGGTGTCTGGTCCAGGACATACCTAGGATTCATGCCACTATTAAACAATTTCTGGGATTACATTGCCCAGTGGAGCCTCCTAGTGTTGAGGAGATGGAAACATTTTTTTAAATAACTCATCTTCCTAAACCTAAGTTTGACATGTTTAGTTTAATTGCTCCTATAACAACTGCAGAAGTTGAAATCACAATAAAATCCCCCAAAAATTAGGTTTCCCCAGGAATTGAAGGAATAACATCTGAATTATACAAAACATTCCCTTCTGAATTTTCAGAATGTTTGACTTTGGTGTTTAATTTTTTCCTCTCAACCCCTCAATTCCCCCTTTGGTTTTCAGAAGGTTTGTTAATTTTTTTGTATAAATCAGGGGATCAAGAGATTCTGGAAAATTAGAGACCTATTACAATCCTTAACTTGGATTACAAATTATTGACTGGCCTCTTAAATTCTCAGCTTCAGACCTTTGCAAATATAATTATATCTCCATCCCAATACTGTGGGCTCACAGGAAGGAAGACACAGCAGGCTCTTATGATTATTAGAGATCTAATTGAATATTTTTCATCACACAAACTGTCAGGATGTAGTCTTTCCTTAGACCACATGAAGGCCTTCGATCGGGTATGTCACCCTTTTTTGTTTTTAACCGTGCAGCATTATGGGGTCCCATTTTCCTTTGTCCAATGGATAAAGGCACTTTATGATACTGCTATTATTCATCCAGTTATTCATAACTGCATTACAGGGACTTTCATATAGCTATAGAAGTTTGTCAAGGGTGTCCTCTAAGTCCACTATTATATTTATTTACCATTGATACATTACTACAATCGTTAATGCATCATCCACAGTGGAAAAGGGTATTGGGATCTCCTGGTTTGGATAACTTGTATTTACAAGCCTATGCAGATGTTATTTGTGTTTTTTTCTCTGACTATACTCAAATTCCTCTGTTGTTGGACTTTTTGGTTTCTTACTCTCATGTTTCTAATTCAAAAATTAGTAAAACAAAAAGTCAGGGTATATTTATTGGGGTTAACTATCCTGCTGAGGTTTTCATTCAGGGATTTCATATTACTTCAACTCCAATTAAGATTTTGGGTTATTCTTTGGGCTTCAGAACCTTCCAATGCTAAATTGGGAGCATGCCTTCTCCTCAGCCAATAATAAAGTACAGGTGTGGAAACTCTGGAGATTGGCTAAACTTAAAAGGGTACAGGTAATAAGGCAGTTTTTAATTCCCAAATTTTTATACACTGCATTGATATTTCTACTTCCTCAAGAACTTGAAACCAGACTGTACAGCCTATTCTTTCAGATGCTTTGGGGGAATAGGCTTAATCCCATAAAAAGGCAATATACCTATTTGGGGAAAAATAAAGGGGGAATAGGTATGGTAGATCCAATCACGTATTTTCTTACTTTATTTATTTCCCAAAATATTAAACTTGGATTATTGCCATCAGCATCTTAGTGTGGTTCTTTATTACAATGTGTCCTTGGTCATTATTATTTAGTATGGCATACTACTCCCCCGAAATTATCACAATTTTTGCAGGTTCCTCAATTTTTTAAACCAGTAGTAAAGAAACTGTGCAAATGGGGCCATTCTAAACTCACTATTAAAGTGACTACAGGGCCTAAATTATATGATACAGTTATGTTGCTGTTATATCCTTCAGTACCTGCTTTGAAAATTGTCCTACTACTCTTATACCAAGAGTGCTTTCTCAGCTAAATAATCCAAGATTGCCGGGTTATATGTGGGAATTTTTATGGTTGACTGTATATGGGAGGATTGGGGTACGGGGCAATGCTAAGCACAAGGTTAAAGAGGAAAGGGTATGTCCTTTTTCTGGCTGTATAAATCAGGAAGAAACGGTAGAGCATTTTTTCTTTTATTGTTATTATGCTAGTTCCCTTTGGAAATTCCTGGCTTCAAAATGCATATGAAGTGGCTGTTATATCTGAATTATGATATCCTGGTTTTGGGTTATTTCCCTCAGTTTTGGGCCAGGTATAATATAGAAACCTTGCGGATTTTTTGCTGTTCTTTGAAATATTACTTATGACAGGCTAGATGCAAGTGGGTCCTTTACCAAGGGGTGATGTCTTATGAGACAGTCAGTTTGCTGATTAAAGGGGCTATGGAGAAGGTTTATTTAAATGACTTATAATTTGGTACAGCACAAAAGGTGACTAATTGGTGGAAAGGATTTACATTGTTTATTAAATATAAATAAATTATGAATGTCAATAAGGGGGGCTTAAGGATTCATTTCTAACAATGGTACCATGGGAAATGAAAGCTGGGTCTTTCTTTTCTTTCAAGATCAGGTGATGAGGTATGTCAATTTTGTAAATTATGTTGTTTGTGAAGACATATGGTTTTTCCCTTTATTTTTCTTTCTTTTGATTTGTACTTTGTTTCTTTTATTTCTTGAATTCTTTTTTGATGTTATTATAATAAAAACTTCCCCTACTCTTTTCGATAAGTGCCATGGGATCTTTAACATCCACCTGAACTGCCACCAATCCAGGCAGATGGGACCTCGGTTTAACATCTCATCCAAAAGACGGCACTTCAGAAGTGCAGCACCCCTTCATGTTGCACTACAGTGTCAGTACTGGGATATTAACCCAAGTGCCAGATGTGGGAACTGAACCCTCAGCCCTCTGATCTCCCAACCTCATAGGTGAGTGTGTTACCTACTGAGCCACTGACACTGCTAATAGCATGGTCACTGTGGGAAATCAGTGTTTGGGACAGATTAAGAAAATCACAGTGACACAGTTCATGAGCGGAGGTCCTAAAATGCCTATGTTGAAAATCTGGTGTAAAAAAAAACCTAAAATAATTACGTGCATGTGTTTCGCAGTTTCTATGCATGCTCGTGACTTAACCAGTTTTTTATATTTTTACTTCAGATTTTCAACATTACCATTTTTTTACACCTCCTCTTGAACAGTACAGCTGTCATTTTTCTCATCCTGTTCAAAATGTGTTTCCGAACCTGTGGTGCCTAATGATGCAGTCACTGTGCAAAATCACCTTTCAGCTAACAAACTGATAGTATCACTGTTCATTCGGTGGGGTCACAAAAAGCCCATGTTGAAAACTTGGAGTAAAAATACCAAGAAATGTCGAGGGCATTAGGGTTTCTGACAACCTACCCTGAAGGGACTGACAGGCATCGGGTATGACTTGGGATTGTCAACAGTAATGCTCTTGCCATTGTACCCCCACCCTCACCCTGCAGGCAGTGACAGGCATTGAGGTGCACCTTGGACTCTCTGGCCCCATAGTTCACCCCATTCTCCTATACCGCACCTATTTCAGTGTATTTCCTTATGGAATGAGGTGAATGTAAAGTCTGAACACCCCAAGACATACCTTGAAACTTGTTGGTGTCTGCAGGGTAGGGTGAGGTGAGGTGAAATGTTGTGACCGTTATGGGTGATGACCAAAAGGCACACCCCAATGCCTGGCCATCTTTGCAGGGTGGGGGTGGAGTTGGCATCAGTTCAATATTTCACTGCCATTCCTATATTGCATCTGTCTAACTCCTGCACTTCCACTGCTAATGCCAGCAAGCAACCAGTCGACATTGACAAATGCTTATTAAATCTTCTGCCTATGCAGTATAGTAATATGGGAGACATACCATGATATATGAGATATAATGGCACAAATGAATAAAACTAATGAGGATCAAATTAAAATTCATGAATTTACATAAATGTTGTCTCCTTTAAGTGCCCATCACCATATTTAAAACCACAATGCCCTGCGGATACACCACAGTCCCCTGCTATGGGAATGACAGTGAAGACACAAGTGGACTATCATGGGATCACACTGGGAAGTACATATATGCTTGCTCTATGAAGTAAATTTTAAAATTCAGAATTTCATTGCAGGAGGTAGGCTGAGGGAAGCTAGATGTAAATTAAGGGAGCATGCTCCAAAATGTATGGAGCAGCATAAATGATTTAAGCTGCTAAGAAAGCTGGAGTAAATAACAGAGTGTAACAAGGAAACTGCTAGAAAAGCCAGCACACTGAGAATGAAAAGGTGGGATTTGTAACTGCTGAGTGAAGCCAAGCACCAAGAAGCAGCAAGTGGAGCTGAATAGCACACAAATGACAATTGCAGGTAAACTGAGGGATTACTAAAAGTATACTAAAAGTACACGGGAGCCTAAGTAGCACAATGCAAGCAAAGGGGTTGAGAAAGATACTAGAAGAAGAAGAATCAGCATTTATATAGTGCTTTTCATACACAGTATCCCAAAGCATTTTACAAACAATGCTAGACTGGTAGTGAAGTGACTGAATGTGTGGTGGTGGGCCATATCACACATCATCACCCACACACACACAACCTGGATAATTGCATGAACCGGTTTATGGGAAGGGTAATGTTGGCCAGGACACTGGGAATGTTCCCTGCTCTTTACGAAGAGTGCCTGCGTTCTTTTACTTCCACCTGGACACCCATCAGGACAATACTAGGATGGGCAGAAGGGACCTCGGTTTAACATCTCATCCAAAGGATGGCACACCCCAGCAGTACAGAAGCCCCCAATACTGCACTCAGATGCCAGCAATTTTTAAGTGCAACTCCAATCCTGGTGTGGGACGAGAACCCATGACCTTCTGTTCCAGATCAGATGTGCTACCAACTGAGCCACGCTGACACCTAGAAAAGCTAGAAGCCCTACAAAAACATAAAACTGAAGAAACACAAGCACAGGATAATAAGAGAGCAGACACAGACAACAGAGAGAAGCAGAAGCAGTAGCTGGAGGCAAAAGAAAAAGGCAGGAGAAACACAAACCAGCAGAAAGACCAACACAAACCCAGCAGGAGAACCAAAGGACTAGAGGAGGGAGACAAACACTGCAAAGGGGGGGGGCACAGCCCCAGGTTGGGGAAGGAAGAGTCCAACAGATCCTCCTGCAGCAAAGAAAAAATGCTTCTGAGTGAAGCAAGAATGATGGAGTTTAAAATGGTCGGGCAGTGGGTGTGGGTGGTTGCTCATCAGCTCTTTGAACTACAGGCTAAGCCTTTCATTTACATCCATATGGCAAGGGTGCAGAAAACACAGACCTTAAGTCACTTACATCATCACAATACTATGTTACCGTTCTTTGTTAATGTGTGTGCTTAAAATGTTGCTAATAGATTTTTTTTTAAATAATTGACAAAACTGGTCATATTTCTTTGTTTTGGGGAAACTTTCTTGGGTAACACTTATAGATGACATAGGACTAC
This sequence comes from Neoceratodus forsteri, assembly GCA_016271365.2. NCBI lineage: Eukaryota > Metazoa > Chordata > Ceratodontiformes > Ceratodontidae > Neoceratodus > Neoceratodus forsteri. The sequence continues at coordinate 739,224,884 of CM028133.1, read as the reverse complement.
TCATCAGTAGAACAGAACAGTTTAATAGAGAGTCTTCTACTTGGAGCTTTTTCACAGGCTGTATCGTGTAAAGTGCAGAAATACATATTCTGTATTCTGATCATTGTTGAATAGAAATGTAGTAAACAACCAATAGTTCAAACTGTAATTAAATCATAAAGAAAGTGTGTATATGGTTGAATATATATATGTATTATATTGAGAAGGTAACAGTCATTCTGTGACTATAGAAGAATGCCTTTACAATAAATGAAGATTTTTGGTGTCACTTTTCACTCAAAGGGTATTTCATATTTTACCTTGTAGAAATAACTTAGAATAAAAAAAAGTTGTTTTGATGAGATATGAAAAACAGGAGGAGACATTGATAAATAAATACAATTAAAATAAGATGCAATTTTTCTGGTAGCCCATGAGAATGTCTTTCATTTTAATTATGCATATCTGAAATATAAATTGATTTAAAACCACTGAAAGCAAATGTTTTATCTGCTGAAGCATTCCAATAAAGAACATTAGTAATTAAAATAGTTTGAGCAGGCAAATACTAGAGACAACTGGACTTGATAGGTCTGCTGACAATTTATTAGATCATCACGAGTAAAACTGCCTGTATACCAACTTAATTGTGGTATATAATTTTATATTACATAAATCATTTTTTTCTCATTGGTGAACTGTCACTGCAAAAAAAACTGATCTGCAGAAAAATCTGTACAAGATAAATAACAAAACTCTTATGCTCTTTTTTTCTTATTCAGTATTTGCACATTAGGGGGGAAAGCCAACATGCTACTATAACGAATCAGGTAAATACTTCTATGGAATTTTAATACACTTTCCTTAATTTTAATGAACTATAGTCATATGTAAAATAACAATATATAACATACATCAGTTAAGACAATCCTTTGGTACTTTGTGTTAAAATTCACCCATGATTGTTTACATTGCTTGCCTCTGCAATAGATATTACCATTTGCAACAAAGGTTTGGAAATTCAAGTACAGTATAAAGTCTCAGGAAACCCAAATAAGCTTCAGTCCCTTGGTTGCCATCAGCACAAGTTATTATTAAGTGCTACCTTCCCAGAAACTGTCTACATTGACTTTCATTGTATTCTGTATATGATCAATATGAGGCAGTAGGTTTTGAGGCCGAATTCTGTTTGTCTTTGAGAGTTCACCAATGGTGATTCAGTAAACTTAAGCTGCATGGCCTGTGGTGAGCAGAGTTAGCATGTGTACCAATCAACAGTTTTCATTCTAAATAATGGCATGCTTTTAATTTATACTCACACTCTTAATATTGTCTCTGCCATTCATACTTTAATTATACTGATTGTCCTCAATAACGTAGCTTGTTAGACTTGCCAGCTTATTTATTCAAATTTCCAGAAAGTGCAGAAAAGGCATATATTGAGGTGTAGTAGCTACAGTAGCTGTCACATGATCATGTTGGAGCCTAGATTTTTTTTTGCAATCCACAAAAGATGGCTCCCCATTGTAGTGCGATGCTAAGGTGCTGTAGTCTAATTTAAAGCCATTAATGTACTTTCATACCCTTTGTACAGTTTTCTCAATTTATGTGCATTTCTTTATGCTGTAGCTCAGCCTTACATCATTGGTTACCATTTCAGGGAAACAAGGGAGGCCCTTCTTTAATTCTGCTCAGTGACAAGATGGCCTGCACCTAATGGGCTCAATTCTCAAATGATTTGGAATGCAGCAAGCCCTGGGATCTCTGAACAAACAGCGCATGGGGCTTGCTGCACTCCTTGGCTGGCGATCAGGATTCTCAATGCCATAAGCTCCATGCCCAAGTTAGACCAGCTTTTGCTTGTATAACTTCATGTACCTTTTTATTGGGTTCATGTCACATACTTGGCAGAAGCCACAGTAAAGGGGGTAAAATGTCACAAAGGAACCTGACCTTTGTGAATGGGTTGCATGGTGAGGCAATGTGGTCAGCGCAGCACAGGGTTTGACGCAGGGCTCGTGCAAGCCCTGCATCACCCCTTGAGAATCAAGACTAATGTTTTCACAAACTGAAAAGATTACTGCATTATTTGTTTTGTTCCTATTTCCATTTTAAGCCCAACAAGCTTTGGCAGCTCTTTTAATAAGAACCGGAATATTTTCTGTATCAGCACATTAAAAGCATATTATTAATCTGTCTTTGTCTCCCAATTCTTTAACAGAGTTTCGATATCTGCTTGATCTATAGTACACCCTCAAGATCTACTGATTTGTATTTGCCTCACTTGCAACCTTCTCCTCTTAACTTAATGCCCTTTGCATTATATAACTATAAACAACTATAATAACAGACATGCAGGGTCAATTTAGCATTAGAATACAGCATTTCCCATTCACATTTCAGTAATGTATACACATAGTCCTATTTCACTGTAGCCAGAGAGTAAATAGGTTACTCTACATCAAATAATCCCTGTTTCTGTATCAATCTTTCCTTACAGCATGCTTTTGTTATTACAATGGCACCATATATGAAAAGGGTGAGGTTATCTACAATATTACGGATGGAGTTGGAGGTTGTTTTTATGGAATCTGCGAAGACAATGGGACAATTGTGGTAAAAGAAGATGAATCATGTTGGACCACAACTGTACCGACTACAGCCTACCCAGTTACAACATCTATACCATCCACATTTACAACAACTCCATCTGTACCAGGTACATATACAATGGGAAGATATTGGGAGACAAATGTTTATGATTCATACACATTATACTACATGTGGACCCTCTCCTCCAATCATAGGTTACAAACTATCTATTCCTTAGCAAACTCGCAGCATTCATTCTGTTTTCATTAAAATGGTTGCTCTGTGCTAAGAACAGTCATTTTATTGTCAATAAAATGATGGTAGTGACATAATTTTTCTTGCATTATGATTGTCATTCCTTACACTAGTAAACACATGTAGCCTTTATAGTAGTAAACACATGAAGCACAATAGTTATAATATGCTAGTTAGGTAACTATCCTCGACAATAATATGATTGTCTCATGACTATAAAGTACTCTGCTTTTGGTATTGTACTTATATACTTAACAATAGCATTATAGCCTTGTATAGTGACCCAGTTAGCGCATTATCTCTTAACTGAAAACCCAGTGGATAAAATCATGTTCAGTGAAGAAAAAAAAAAACATTTGGCATAAGGCAAATCTTAAAGGATGTATTCCCTTCTAGGCAGGCTGACTCACTGAGACTTCTAAGTCAAACTCCCAGAAAACTTGGCTAGAATTCCTACTGGGTCACAGCTGGCATAGCCATTAGTAAAATAAATGCATATTTGGGGAATTTCTTTTAAAATATTTTCTTGAACAACATTCTAGATTTGAGTATTTAGAGAAAAGCATGTATGCACTCTTTTTTTTTTATTTAGTTATTTAACCAGGTATAGCACACTAAGCTGAAAGCTTTTTTACAGGAGTGATCTGGGAACACAAGGAGGTTAAGTGACTTGCTCAGAGTCATACAGTATGCAAGTGCACTCTGGTTAATTAATCTGGATTCTACTGATTTGTACTTTAAATATTCCAGTTTTAAATACTATTTCAAGTTATACATATTTAAAACAGCAGTATTAAGCCACACATGCAAACATTTGCTTGATTCCTGCTCTCTGAAGCAAAGTTCTTTGACTTAACTGACAAGCGATTGTTTACTTAGGAATCAAATACTTCCATTTCCTTTATTGTTACTGTGAAGAAAAAAACATATCATGACAGAAAAACTTAACACAGAAAGCTAGCAGATGAACATGCTATTCCACTATTGTTCTATGTTATACTCAATGATTTCCAAGGAGTTGCCACCCTTGCCTAAACATCTTTCAATATTTCCTAATTAAAAGCACAGTTGTAAAATGAATAATTAATAAGGCTGCAGACAGGAGCCTCTTGCAAAATACAACAAAGTGCAGAAATGCATAACAGTATAAATACTGCAAGTACATTACACCCAATACATAACAATAAGGCAGTATTAAAAACAAATCAGACCTTGTCTACAGAGAATTTACTTTACATAAAGTGCTTCATTTTAGGTATTAGATTACTACCCTACTGGGTCAAAATGTCATACACTTAATAGCGTACAACATTATGGCTAACCCAGAATAACGCCGTAACTGTGAGCGAATGGTACAATATCATGTATACTGCTGTATGCGGTATTGCACCACTCACACAATCACAGGCAGAGGATAAGACCTCAGCAGGGATGGGATTCTATCAAGCAGCTACTGTGGCTCAATGGACTGAGCAGTTGCAGCCAGAAACTCAGGCGCTGCTTCTGGGACTGGGTTTGCTTCCCGGTCCCAGAATTTTATTTTTTTTCAGCTTTGTGCAGTTTTGACTTGACCACCCCCTCCCCGCCCGGAGTTGAGAATCCTTATTGGTGGGGGCTGGGGGGGGAAGACTTATGCTGCATGGCAGAAATTGCACTGTATTGGCAGCGTGATTTTGCCATGTGGCATAACGTCTTGTGACATTATGACCCCTTGCTGATTACTATTGCAGCAGGAAAAAACTGTAGACCCCAAAAAATGGATGATTGCTGCTGCTGACTTCTTCTGAATTTTTAGAAGAGGCTAAAAGCCACTGTTTTAATTTTTCCCAAACCCTACTCTTATCAGTGGTGAGCCACCAGTTGACTCCCAATGGCTGGGCACCAGATAACAGATGACAGCAAAAGCTGCCAGTCCCTTTTCTGCAAATGCGGCCCAATCATCAACCTAATGCCAGTTTATGTAATTAAATAATAAATTAAACAGGCATTCTAATGGTGATAAGGTGGTGGGAGACCACTAGACTGCCAGGGATTACTGACATGGACATCAGAATACCAATCAGATGGTGGGGGAACCACTAGACTGACATTAATTGCTGAAATAGGCATCAGGATAGTGATCAGGTGGGGGGGATCACTAAACATCAGGGATTTCTGAAAAGGGCATTGGGATGACAATTGGGGTGGAGGACTACTCCACTGACAAGAATTACTAAATTGAGAATGAGTGATGATCAAAGTTAGGGTAACCACTGTTTCCAGTTCTTCTGAAGTAATGCTATCAGCCACATATATAGCTACTCCTCCTCCTCTTCTACCTGGCCTATCTCTGCAATACATCCGATATCCATGTCTATGTCTTTCCCATAGATCTTCCTTGTCCCACCAAGTTTCTGTAATGGTGCATATCTGGATGGCCTCATTTTTCATTATATCAATTAATTCATCAAATTTCTGTACAATGCTCCTAGCATTTAGACTTAGGCATTTCCATGTGTTTTTGTTTCTATTTCCTGCACTGCCTATGTTTTTACCTAGTGTGAAATTTCCATTACCTCCCTGCAGTCTCCCATATTTTAATTTAAATGATTCTGCAGTGCTAGTTTAATGTCCTGGGCCAAGACTCATGTCCCGTGCTTGTTAATATGTAGACCATCACTTCCAAACAGCTTGGGGGTTGGAAAAACTTTCCCAATGGTTTACTAATGTCATCCCTTCCCTCAAATACAATCTCCTCAGCCATCCATTGAGCTGCCTTATTTTCCTTTGTCTTGCAGTTCCCGCTCTGGGTACTTGGAGTATCTCTAATATTTGGATATCGCAGCCCTCTATGTTCTTCCCACTTCCTCAAAATCCCCTTGTATGTCAATAAATTTTCTCCTGCCCACATCGTTAACTGCCACATGCAGGACAATGATGGTTTTGTCACAGTTTTGCATTAAGCCTGGCAGCAAACCCTTTATGTCCCCTATATCTGCCCCTGGTAGTGTATTGACTGTTGTATACTCATTTCTATTCTGACATATTATGTGGTCAATGTATCTTAGCAGGGAATCCCCTATTATGAAACCCTAACACCCCAGGCATTTGTTAGTATTTTCACTCCAAATTTTCAACATGGGGTTTTTGTGACCCCACCTGATGAACAGTGGCACTATCAATTCGATAGCCGAATGATGATTTAGCACAGCGACTCTGCCATTTGTCTCCACAGGTGTGAAAACAAATTTCAGACAGGATGTGAAAAATGATAGCTATGCTGTTCATGAGGAGATGTAAAAAATGGCAATGCTGAAAATCTGGAGGGAAAATATGAAAAATTGGTGAAGTCACGAGTATGCATAGAAACTGGGCAATGCAATCCCATAACGCAATTATTTTGGGGATTGTTTTAACCAGATTTTCAACATAGGCATGTTGGGACCTCAGCTAATGAACAGTGTCACTGTGATTTTGTTAATATGTCCCAAACATTGATTTCCCACAGCGACCACGCCATTGTGCGTCACATGTGCGAAAACACATTTTTGGCAGGATGTGAATAATGACAGCTGTGCTGATCATAAGGAGGTGTAAAAAAATGACAATGTTGAAAATCTGGAGTGAAAATTTGAAAACTTGGTGAAGTCACAAGTGTGGGTAGAAATTACACAATGCACGCCCATAACGCAATTGTTTTGGAGATTTTTTAATCAAATTTTCAACACAGGCATTTTGGGACCTCCACTCAGATTTTGTTAATCTGTCCCGAACATTGATTTACCACAGCGATCATGCCATTGTATGCCACGTGTGAGAAAAACACATTTCGGGCAGGATGTGAAAAATGAAAAAATGACAGCTGTACTAGTCATGAGGTGTGAAAAAATGGTAATGTTGAAAATCTAGAGTGAAAATATTAAAAACTGTCAAAGTTACAAGTGTGCGTGTAAACTGCGCAATGCATGCTTGTAACACAGTCATTTTTTGGAATTGTTTCACCAAATTTGCAACATAGGCTTTTTGGCACCCACCTCATGAACAGTGGCCCTGTCATTTTGGTAATTGGCCCAAATAAGTGAGTCCAGGCTGGCCCGTTGGCACAGCAGCTGGATTTCCACTTGTGACACCAGCGACCCGGGTTTGGAAACCGACTCGGGTGCTGGAGGGCCGGCCAGGGAGAGAGGGCTTAAGCATGAGCTGATGGCTCACCTTCTCTTGGGGGGAGGGTGGGGACAACACCCATCGCTTGCTGACCCCAAGCAGAGGCTGGGGGTGCAGCAATGCATGGGGTCTCACTCACTAAGGAGGCATGGTGAATGTTGGTGTCAGCCTTACGTTGTAGCACATTATGCCCCCGAGGAGCAAACAGGAGAAAGAGCCCCGTAGCTGACCGGATGATGGTCACCAGCTCCCGTAGCCGTGAGTCTGAGGACAGTGCACGGACCATCCCCAGCAGCACCCCAGAGCAGGTCTGGCACTGGTCACCCCAACCGGTGCTGTCCCCCTTGGAGGGGGGACCCACCGGGTGAAGGGTTACGTCCGGGGGTCACCCAGGGGGGCTGTTATATGGTGGGTGAAGAAGTGGCTGATCTGAGGCAGTATGGCTTGGAGGGCGTAGGTGGCCTGAAGGAAAGGCTGGCCCAGAGCTGGGAGGGAGCATAAAAAAAAAACAGTGATTCCACGAAGTGACCACAAAATGACCTTTCAGGACCAAATAATGAGATGACAGTGCATGTGTTCATGAGGTGGGGTCCCAAGAACCCCATGTTGAAAATTTGGAGCCAAAAAATGGCTGAGATATTCACTTAAGATTACCCCCCCACACACACACATTTATGTCATTATACAGCTTACCGGCATTTCTTCATTTTGTGGTTTGGCTTTGAAGAGTCCAGATGTGTTCCCACTCCACCGAAGACCACAGCGCTGGACCTTTGGAGGTAAGTATGGGGTGAGGTGGTCTTTAGAGAGTGAGGTGTGCAGAGGGTGGGTGCAGGTTGAGGAGGGTGCAGCGGACAATGGACAATTTTCTTTTTTTCAGGTACACAAAAAAAACAGACAATGCACATGATTTTTACGGGTGAAATACAACAAATGTTTGGCACACTGGGATGGGAACCCAGTGTGCCCCATTTTTGGGGGTATTGTTGGCCACACTGGGGTGGGCTCCCAGTGTGACACACAATGGGGGTGGGGCAGGGGGAGGAACATGCCAATGCAGTCGACTGTCTGTGAGTGAAGGCACACTGGGGTGCACTCCCAATGTGCCACATAATGTGGGGGGGTGATGGACATGCTGACATGGGGATTATACACCTGATGTTGGCCTTCATTGAGGATTGTGTGGTGGTGGCAGAAGCCGCCACCATGTTTATTGAAATGTTTCACCAGGAAAGGCACGTATGAGAGGCATGTCATCTGTGCTGCTGCTGCATGATGAACTTGACAATGATTGCAGTGGCACATTTCTTTCAAGTTGGTGGCACTTTATATAATACTTGTGTCAGTGCTAACATGCTGGCTAATCAGGAAATGAGGGACGCACCTACTAAAGCATGCCCTGCATTTGCCACAACACTGACACACCTCTGAAAGTGCTACTACCCCAATATGTTGTTTGCACATGCACACAAGCCAACATAAAAATGAAGTATACACAAGATAAAACAGATAATATGACAATCCCCAACCTAACCCAACCCCAACAGAAACCCAAAACAGTCCCTCCATCAATATACATCCCAGACTCAGAAAAAAAAAAGATAATTCAAACTATGTACAAGTACAGACAAATCTTACACTGGACTGGAATTCTATTCAACCTTTGAAAAGGAATGGAAAAACAAAATTTTAACCCACAAAATAAGCCACACTGATCCAGCATAGGGAAAGATAAAATAAGTAAATGACTCCCAAGGGCGGGAGTGAGGAACAAAGCCCCACACCTAGGCAGCACCCAGGAGAGCCAAGGCACTATGAGGGACACTATGGAAATACCATGAGGGGCACTACAGGAAATCATAAGAGAAAAGTTGGTGAACCTATTAGTACTACCTTTCATGGATTATGGCACTGTAGTGTATCGGCATGCAAACAAAGGTTCTCTATAAAAGTTAGACATAATTCAATATCATCTAGCCAGATTTACTCTGGGTTTTACAGGTCCTTGCACACTGTATCACCACTGTGACTTAATCTTACAACTCCAGTTGACACTATTGGCCTGCAGATAGGACAGGTCTTTATTCTGTTTTTTATACAAATGCATAAATAGTACAATCCCAGAATACTTAACTTCCAAAATGGTGTCTAAAAAATCTAGTTACTCTCTATGTGACATCAAGGGTAGGTGGTTTACAGTACCACGAACATATACAAAATATGGACGTATGCATTTTTATTACATTCTCTCAACTTTCTGAAACTTCCTTTCACCAGACTTATACAATCTGTCTACATATACAAGTTTTTAAAAAGTCTATACTGAATCATGTCATTTTCACTGTGTATGTTAATTATTATTGTATTGTACTGTATGATACCTGTGATGTGTATTTTAAATTATGTTTGTATGTACTGCAATGTTCTTAACATAGGATGGCCCTGAAAACAGGCTTTGTCTAGTGCCCAGTCCTATAGAAATATAAATAAATCTTGAACTTGAACTTAAAACCTGAACTTGATCCCTATGGGCCCCCGCTGGTCCAAAAAGGACAAAACAAGAAACTTAGCAAAAGAACATAACAAATTCAGTGTGGGATACCTCTCCTGACCCACCTGCAAATGAAAGAGAAAGATACATTTGAAGGGGAGGAATAAAAATTATTCTTAAACGGGCAAGCAATACCAAAGGGAAAAAAAGAGAAGGAAAAATTCTCCCTCATAACCAGTGGACCAGAGCCCACTCATCCCCACAGCAGAAATACCCCGCATAACAGCCCCAACTCCCAGGTAAACAAATACTATGATCAAAAGGAAAAAATTATATAAAATAAAAAGAAAAGTAAAAAAATTTCCCTACCCCTTAAAAGCAATAAAGAAACAGATGAAAAGAGTATTGCCAATAATAACGAACCCACAAGTAAACAAATGTATAAGAACTACGTCTTGAGTAGCACCTGGGTCCCCAAATCGAACAAAATATCGAAAATGAACAAACACGGTAATCACAACTGAAGAAGTGCCATGTATTAAAGATAAAAACTACTACACTGTATATAAAAAGGGAAGTACTGTACCAATGAGTGTCCACATGAGGGCAGCAAAGCCTAAGGAATAATAAATTACATGCTACATAAAACACTGTACTAAGCAACCAAGACTAGAAGGCAAGAGGGGCCGAGGTGCTTATTTGAAGTAAAACAAGAATACAAAGCTAAAATCACACAGCCTAAGCATACAAGTCAATAATCAACACCAAAGGATTACCACAAAAAATAAGAAAATGGAAAAAAAGGGAAAATAAAGCAAGTTAAACCAAAAACCAGCAGGACAAAAGTAAGAATGCTGATAAGAAGCCTAATAGGAAAAAAAACAACAAAGAAACAACACTACATCAGCAGAGGCCAAATGAAAGCTATAAAGTAAACCAAAAATGCCTAAAAAAAGAGAAAACCAGGAAAGGATGAAAGAAAAAAAGAAAAAAGAAAACATGCCCCGTTTTTACCTAATGGGTCAGTTAAACAGAAGTTATTAATTAAATCAACAATCTAAGCAATACTAGGGGGAATAAACCATGATATGAATGCAACACAAAACAAATAAAAAAGAAGGGCTCCCCTGCTAAAAAAGAAGTCAAGAAAGCAAGGAGAGAAACACCCAAAAAAACTACAAAAAGGCTAAAGGAATGAATCGGTGGGGGAACCCCATGATTAGGAAAACCATTAAAAAAAATGAAACAGCAGGGAGGGGGGCACGGGGGAGAACTAATAGAGGTCAAAGCCCCAGAACAAAATTGAAAAAAAATCAAACAGAAAAAGGGGTTAAAACATGACTAAAGAAAAAAACTATCAGAAGCCCAACGTGAACTAATCGCATCACTAGGGGCTCTGAATCCAGCTACTGCACATCCCACATTTCTGCACCACACAAGGACACAGATCCTTAGCACACAGAGCTCTCAGCTGGTTCAATGGTCTCAACATTGACAACGCCTTAATGCCAAAGCTTGGTCCATTTAAATCCAGTCTCCATCACATACTGTCTACTTCTAGCTCCTGTGACTGTTCTTCCTAATTGTTCTCCCTTCTCCTCTTTGCTCTTTCCACCTAGCACTTAACCCTCTCCACCCTCAGCTCCCTTTCCCATACACCCACTCATCCTCCCCTCCTCCCACCCACCTTCCCTACCCCCTTGTAGCACTTTAATTGATGTTTGGCAAGTGCCTATGGCTGCACCCCACTAGTGTGTCCTTCTTCCATACTGTATTATCCATGACCTCCTTCTGGCATTTTTGCCACTGTGTTGAATGCATAAAACGGTATGTAATTCCCTGTAACCAACTGTTATACTGTTATTCAATGTCTTGTTTGAATTGTACCCCATCCGACATGGAACCTTTGTAAAAGAGCCTTGGCTCATAGGTAGTTGTAATCCTAGATTCAAATAAATAAAGATGCAGATTCATGAAAATTCCTCTCTCCAAAAAGCTTGTAACATGGCTTTGAAATATGTAAGAGCTGTATCCTGCCAGTGCTTCTTCCTGTGCAGAGATAGCTTAGTCCACTGATCTTTCTGCAGAACTTACCTGTCCCTTGAAGTCTCATACTCCATCTGGCCAGCTTAAGGATCTATATGGAGAGATTATAGTTCCTGTAGAGCTGTCTCAGATTCATCAAAGGTGCGGGTCCCATCCAGGAAATGGATCTTGAGCTGGCGGAATAGGGAGTGGTATACTCAATTTTATGCTTCCGTAAAAGTTTCTAGATAGGCGCATAATCTCACCCTTAGCCATTAACATAGGACAGTAATCATTATTGACATAAAGATGATGTGCCTTGTACAGCAAAAGCCCTTTATGCCAGGTCCAAGGAAGAAGCTCCCATTTGACCACGTAATTCAAAAACCGAATCACTATTGACCAAGGCCGGATCCCAGTAGCAGAAGGCCTAGATGAAAGAACCTAGTGCACCCATTCCAGTTGAAGTGGTTAGAGGTCAGCAACATCTAACAAAGAAGCAAACAAGCCCTGAACAAAGGTGATCATCTCCAGTCCCTCCTCCCCCTCTGGACACCATACAGTGGGACTGATATTCCAAGTCCTCTCAATTGTCTAAATGTTCCTGTTGATCCTGTATGGCTTTGAGTAACACTTGTTCAAGGCGATCAACCCTAGTGTCAGTCCCAGTGACCACTTGCTCCAGATCACCCACCCAGGTTCCCAGGTCCATTAAGGGAGATTTCAAATTGAGTTGTAAGTCTCAAAGCTCAACCCTAAACTCCTGAAGCTCATCTAGGATGGCTGAATTGGAATGCTGCATAGCCACCTCAGTGGAGAACAGGAGTGCCACCATACTTGAAGCAGCAGCAACAGTAGGGTCACTGGACTGGTCGGCAACAAAGGTAGTATCCATTGAAGCACAGGATTTAGCTAATTTTTTCCTTCCTCCCATGAAAGATTGCACAGCCAAATAATATTTTAAGGCAAAATGTATCGGCAAAAAGTGAAAAGAACATCTGCAGAAGTAGGTGGAGACAGAGCTAAAGACTCACCCAGCCATCAAAATGTACGCTGCCACCAGAAGTCTAGAGCATCATTTTCAAACACTGTTTTTGGCTGCCTAAGTGGACATTTCATAAAAACGAGCCTAAGAGTCAACCGTTGGGCCTTATTAGTGTACCCCTGTCTCCAATTTTACCTAACCTCCACATAAACAGCCAGAAGCAGTGCTTGAAGATGACTCTCCATAGACTTCAATGGAGCACTCCCCTGCATTCTCCCTGCACAGATGTCAAAAAATGTTGAAGCATGAGGCAATGCTGGCTAGTAGGAAGTGGAAAGGGATCATGTGGCTAACACCTTGGGGCAAATTATGATCCCTACCCTTCCTTGGGGGCTGTTTAAAAAATGAAACAAGTGCCACAGATGAACTCCCATTGAGGTAAGGGAGCTTCTTATCTGTTGTTTTATCATTATATATTGAAAGCAGAGGAAGGATCTTTTTAACCATACCAGTACAGAAAGTTATATTTTCTATCTCCAACCTCATCAGTTAGTTTAAATTCTCTCATAGTAAAAGTTATCTGCAGTTAACTGTTTCTTTTTTGTATTGTTTTTTTTACATCCTAACCTCAGTAAGTTTATCTGATTTCCTGCATCCCAACCTTGGTATGAATGTGTGATGCCCTGCCAGCCCGGTCGCTTTCTCTCTCATCTGCCAGTTCACTATCACTCTATCCCTATACAATTACTAAGTGATGGGGCAGTGTGACAAAGTGGGTAGGGCTAGTGGGATGCTGGATTGTATAAGGAGAGGTATGGCCAGCAGGAGGAAGGATAGCTCACTGGTGAGACTTCACCTGAACTACAGTGTCTAGTTTTGAGACTGCACCACAGAAACAACATGGATAAGGTGGAAGCAGCCCAGAGAAGGATAACTAACTAGGGTTTGTACAGGAAACCCCACCAAGAGAGACTGAGTGATCTCAACATGTACTGTACACCCTGGAGGAGAGGAGTCAGAGTTATCACGGTCTCTAAATCTGCAAGTGAGACAAATAAACTGCCATACCTCAGCGGTATGAAGTCTCTTGACTTCAGGCTTCTTTCCTCCTCCACCACCAGTACTAGAACAGTGACATCAGTGCTAGACAGCCCCTTAGGACCCACTGAAGGTGGGTCGCGGTGGTGAGTGGCTGGTGTCAAAAACAGGCAGTGTCAACCACCATCACTGTAGAATTCCCAGCCATTTTATTTTAGGGAACTGACAGGGCACAACAGCTGTCAGCTAGGGCACTGATCTATTGTTGCTATGGGGAAGCACTGCAGCATATGGGTCACCACTGGGACACCACCATTTTTACTGGGGCAAGTGTCCTGATATAGCACTGCTACTGGTCATCAGGACTTCGGAAGGGACCTAGGAGCCTGACGACATAGCAGTTGCAGCTCAGGAGCCTGTGGACATGGCAAGTAGGGCTCTGAAGATATCTGTGAATGAGAGATAGGAACAGAATGGTCACCTCTATCTGCAGTGTGAGTGGATGAGACAGAATAGGACCACTATGAATTGATGGTAGGCACAGAATGGGCACCACTATCTTTGAGGTGGGTGATAGGGACAGAAAGGTCACCACCATATGTCACAATGTTTCATCACCCAAATGGGTGATATGGACAAAATGTGTGACATATCAAACATGACATTGCAAGCTGAGAATACAATGGATATCAGGGCACTTATGTTTATAATGTTTGCTGATAACTGAGCATCTTAGATTATTATGAGTTTCTAATTTTTAAGTCTCAGTGGACAATATGGAATATGATATTCCTCACATGGGACAGAGTGTTTGATTCATGTAAAATGATGCCCCTCATAATGTGAGAGGGTTGGTAGATACTGGCAATACTGCCAGGAGTATATCCAGGAATTTCAGTTTTTCATATACTCTCCATTTGCTCCCACCCCCCACCCGTGCCCTGTTATGTGCAGTCATGTACAGAATCATAGTGCATGGATTTTTTTAAAAAAAGATTGTTGCCAGAAGATGTCTCCTTAAATCTGTTTGTACGGTTATAGCCGCTTTCATCCATGACCTAAATAACAGAACATTAACTGGACAGAAGAATGTTGATCTCACCTCTTGTACCTGTTACAGTCAGAATTGACCGCATTGACATTCACATGTATCTGGCAGTGTGACAAGTCCTGGCCTGAAGAACAGACTGGAGGATGGTCTGAAAGCATGAGACAGGGGTTGGGGGTAAGCAAGATGTCAGGGTTGAATGTGGGGACTCCAAGATCTAACATCCAAGAATGAGAAGGACCGGGTTCCAGCAGCGAGTGCTGGGGGAATGGTATGCTGTGGAGCCTATCACCAGGGTATGGTGGTGGCGACCATTGAGCATGCTGCCAAGGCTGTATGGGTCTCAGGAGCTTGAGACCAGGACTTAGATGGTTGTGGTGTAGCTCAGTAGCTAGAGGTCAGTGATGGGTGGTGGATTCAGGAGGTGAAGCTGCAGTAGCTCAGTAAAGTGGGTATAGAGTGTTTGTATTATGGGTGTCCAATGGCCAAGGAGGGAAGAAGTGTCCAGGAGCCCCATGAAGGGGACTCCAAGGAGGAAGGTGGGTGTTGGTGGGGCCCAGGAGGGAGGTGTTCCGGGGCCAGGGAATGAGATGTCTGTGGGGCCTGGGAGGGAGGGACATCCAGGTTGCTGAGAGTGATGGAAGAAGGTGTCCAGTAGGCAAGGGCAATAGGTGTCAAGGGGCTTGAAAAGGAGGCATATCTACAGAGGAAGGGATGCCCAGTGTGCCAGTGAGGGAGGGAGGCGTCAGGTGGGCTGGGGATGAGAGTTTCACTGGGGGGGGCAGGAAGGTAGTGAGTCTAGCGAGGAAGGTGCCCGAAGGGCAGTTGAGGGAGCAAGAATGGAGGAGGCGGGGTGAACTGTGGAGAGATGAGGGTGTTTATGGGTAACTGTGGAGGGAGCAAGTCTGTTTGGTGGGAGACTATGAGGTAAGGTGGGCTTAGAGGAAGAAGGTGGTGATAGGAGGATTATTGTATGGCCATAGAGGGAGGTGGATAATGTCGGGGGTTATGGAGGAGGCAATACTGTCATGGGCTGTGTGGGGGGGCTGTGGAGTTAGGGTGAACAGTGTTAGGGGGCAGTGGAAGGAGGTGGGGTTAGTGTCTTGGGACTGTGGAAAGAGATTAGCGAGCACCAGGGGCAAAAAGGAAACCTAGGGCTGTGGAGGGAGTGGTTAGTTTTATAGCCTGTGGAGGGAAAGTGAAGAAACCATATAGGGTGGGTGAGTGGTTTGGTGTGTCAAGGTTCTGGGAGTTGGTGTCCATGGAGGGGCCATGCTGGTAGGGTGTGTGTCAAAGGTATGATGGGTCTCAGCTGACAAAGGAGGGAGATGTTAAGGTTGCTGTGGCTAAAGGATGTCACTAATCAGAGATGGTGTAGTGGAGGTGGTGGGAATGCTCAGGGACCATGGAAGAAGTCCCAGGGGGCATAACAGTGGGGGTTTTGATGGGCTATAAAGAGAGGGGAAGTTAGTGGTACATAGATGCATACATAGATACATAAAATGTGGTGGCAAATAAGGGCTGCTCTGTCTGTGGGTTTTTTTATCTTCATTTTTTGTTGCAGGCCCTATTTGATCCATGGTATACTCTCTTCTCCCCACTACCTTACCCCAATGATTCTCTTGTGCTTGTCCCAGGCATTTTTGAGTCGCTATGTTCACCCCCATTACCTCCATGAGAAGGATATTCCAGGTATCCACCGCCCTTTCAGTGAAAAAGTACTTCCTCACATCCCTCCTAAATTTACTCCCTCCAGCTTCAAGTGGTATGCCCTTCTGCACAGCTGGAACCCCCCAAAGACTAGCCATGCTTCCTTCAGCTTGACACTCTCCCCAAAGAACATACTGACTGTGTGGCCTCACCCCTCATCTGGAATTCCTCCTTCCAGCAGAAGGGATTTGATGGGCTGTAAAAGGAGCGGATGCTAAATACTGTGGAGTGGACAAGCCACACCCACTCACAGCTGGAACTCCCTTCCCATCAACCCCTCCGATCAGCTGCGTTTGTCCCCTAGTGTAACCCCTTTCCCACAAACTGGCCACCCCCTGAAGAAGATTCCAACTGGAGCAGACAAGCCATATATCCCTTTCCTGCACAGCTGGAACCCCATTCATGCAGACTAGTCATCTCCATGCAACTGGACACCCCCTTCCTGAAGACCATACTATCAAAGAGGGTTAGGTGGACTGTAAAGGGAGTAGATGCCAAGGGCTGGGGCAGTGGGCAAGCCACGTTTTCCTCACAGCTGGATCTCCCTTCCCATAGATGCTTCTCCTGACTGACGTGTGCATCCTTCAATTGTAACCACCCTTCCCATAGACCTGCCACCCTTCTCCAGCAGACCTCTCCACCCCAAAAAGACTAGCTATGTGCCCCCCATCAGCACTACCCCTTGCAGTCAACACCCCCCAATGCAGACAAGCAGTAAGCCCCCACTACCCACACCAGGATGCCCTTTCCACAAACCAGCAACCCCTTGCAACTTAGCCCCCTTACCTCTGCACAGTTCAGGGGGGGCAGAGGATATGCAGTAATAGTACTTAATAGCTGCATTACAAAGAGAGGAAACTGAGACAACTCCCCAAAATGTCTGCATCATGATATCACCACTAGCTCTGTAACCCAAGAACTGCTGGTGGTGCATATACACGTCTGGAGTTACCAGATATCCCGGATGTTATCCCAGGCATTAGTACAGGGTAAGTAGATATCCAGAATAGATACTTCCTGCCACCATGTATACATGCAGTTAGTGTTACCACGTAACGAGCGGAGGTCTCCACTACTGTGCCAGTTAAATGGTAACACTATGCTCATGCATATGTGGTGAGAGAGAGAGAGAGCGAGAGAGAGACAGCATTTCATCTGTCACAGCACTTTCCATTGCGGCTCTCTCACTCTCCCTTCACATTCCTTTCCAGTAGTTCTGTGTGGAGATGCAACTTTTTGAACTAACTTGCAACTTAATTTTAGGGCTTTTAAGCTCAAAAGAGGAGTGAACAGCCAGCAATAGACTTTCCTACACACGCTTCGAAATGGAGCAGCTGCCTGCTATATAAAATTCCTTTGATTTCAGCCACACCTCTTTCAGGAGCGCTTTTCAACATTGGGAGCTGACAGTTTCATTTTGGGGCAATAATCTGCAGCTAATTAATAAAATATAGCTAAACTATATACTTTCTCCATGACAGGAAAAAGAAAAACACTCACTTTCATTCATCCTTAGCCTAGAGGGAAACGTCTTTTCATGTTCCCCTCCATTGCTTCTTATATTGGAATAAGCTGAATGTCTGTTTTTACTCATTTATTACTGGTTTGTTTTTCTCACTCAAACAAAGTGAACCTGCCACCCACAATGGACAGACAAATACAGGGGTGTCCATTTCCCTGATCCTAGTATACCCCTCACATTAAAGGCAGGGTGTTACATAACACTGGCAGGGCGGAGAGAGAGAGAGAGAGAGACAGACTGCTTTTCAAGTGCTTTCATGTGACTCTCTCACTCTCCTCTCTCGTTCCTTGCAGGAGGTCTATGCAGATTCTCAACTTTTTGTGTTAGCTGGCTGCTTGGTTTTAAGGCTTTTAAGCCCAGCAGGAGAGCGATCAGCCAGTTTGGAACTTTTATTTGAAAGCTTCGAAATGGAGTGGCTGCCTGCCAGAGAGCTGATTTAATTTCTAAAATGCTCATTTTCTCTGGAACAAATTCTGGTCTACTAACCTGCCAGTCTCATTTTTAGGTAGCACCCCAAATTAAATTAACATAAACCAAATACTTTCTCATTTAGAAGAGAAAGAAAAAAAAACTGTTTCATTCATAACTTAGCCTGGACAGAAATGGCTTCTCTATTTCCTTCCAGTGCTTCTTATAATGGGGCACCTTTTCACATCTACTGTCAGAGATTTTCTCAGGCAGCAGCAGTGTAGAATGCAATAATGCCCAGTGTTTTTCTTGTACTGAGGCACTAAAACTTCCTTTACTATAAGAGCTGCATGACAGTATCTTAC
The DNA here is from genome assembly GCA_016271365.2 of Neoceratodus forsteri. NCBI lineage: Eukaryota > Metazoa > Chordata > Ceratodontiformes > Ceratodontidae > Neoceratodus > Neoceratodus forsteri. The sequence continues at coordinate 739,206,323 of CM028133.1, read as the reverse complement.
TGTCCCCAAAACTCATTGTACTATCAGTGCTGCATAACAACAGTGCAGACCCATAGCTCCTACTTTACCTATGCAGTTTTAACAATGGGTATCTATCTTCATCTTTGTTTTGACAGGATTCTTTTTCATTTGAATAAAAAAAAACCTTAAGGCAAAAGCTGAAGCGAGTCATGAAAAAGGATTTAATAAAAAAACAAAAAACATTTTGGGGTCACTTTCCCAACAGTTAACTGCAGAATCCACCTGAGTCCAGATGAGCAAGATACATGTCTTGCTTGCTCTCTCTCTGCAGGATGTCATTTTTCTGTGTTTTGAAATAAAAAAAAGGAAGACAAAATATTACCAAACAACAAAGGAATTTTCCTCATAAAAAAGGATTGGCCAACATGAACAAGGATCTTTTTTGGTTTGGACTAAATACTTTTTTTGTTCCAAACCTCTATCAAGAAGATTGCATTGAGTATGCTCAGAACCCCAAAATTGTAAAATTTAATAACTTTGAAATAAATTAATATTTTTTCACCAAATCACTGAAATCCAAGGTACTATTGTGGGCCAGTCACTTTCTATCCTGAAAACTGAAGATCAAAATTCCAATCTGTGTGCTCAAGAAGCAGACAAAAAGGTAAAACGAGGTGATTTTTTGGAGTTTGTTTAACTATCAGCATCTCAGAATATGTACATCTCACTGGAACACAGCTTGCCAGGTCAAGAGATCTATCCCTTGAGACCTCACATGCATAATGTAGTGCAAATCTGTTGAACAGTTATAAAGATATCGAAGTGCAAAATTTGAGGTTTAACATAGAAACTCCTGCTCAACCCTAACTATAGTGGTAGTGTACTACTATTCCTATATATATATATATATATATATATATACCTCCTCTTTTAGGCTTGAATTAGTCACTGTTCTATTGTATGAGCTCCTCTTCTATTTTTGACCTCCCACTTGGTAACTATTTTTTGATCTCTCGTTACTCTTGCTGGCCCAGTATTTTTCTCATTGTCCCCCCTAATGCTTCATTTCATGTCATTAAACATTGCAGACAGCAGATGTGGTAAGTGCATAGTAATCCTTATTCAAACTGACTTTCTTTTACCAAAGCACCTCCTATAGTTCCCCTATGCCAGTCTTTTCTGCATTTATGTTATCCTAACTTCATCCACCTTAAGCAAAGGGTATGTCCTCTAGTTCTACTACCCTGAACATGATTGGATTGTGTTCCTCTGTTTCACCTTCTCTAATCCATTTAAAATAAAAAAGGAACTTATTTATCTTCTTAGCTTTTGTTTTTTCATGCAAAACATACTGGGCAGGATTCTGAAAGGGATGCGCTGGCACATCCCCGACTTGCGCACTGGCACGATTCTGGCAGGGGGCTGATGTGCTGATACATCTCTGATGCACCAGTGCATCACAGATGCACTGTACACCACCCAAAATGATACGTGGTGCATCTGGAGGGGCTGTGCAGGGGGCATGCCCATTCATACGGTGTGCAGCCCCATTCACATCCGACCTAGAGGTGTATCCCCTGGGCAGGTCCAGAGATGCGCCTCCCAAAGATAAGTCTACTTCAAGTAGACTAAAGGGGACTGCCACTCACAGGCAGGCTGCCACACTGCAGACAGCAGCATGGCAGCCTGCCCACCCTAGCAGTCCAGTGTGCCCCCCTGCCCACATCCCAGTAAGAATGCCACTCCCTGCAGCGATAATGTTGAAATAACAGAACCTCTCCTCTCTGCCCACATCCTTGTAAGAATGCCACTCCCTGGGAAACAATTTTGAAATAATAGAACCCCCCCCTCACCTGCATCACCATAAGAATGCTTCTTCCTGTGACAACAATGTTGAAATAACAGAACCCCACCTCCCCAACCGCATCACCATAAGAACTCTGCTCCCTGCAGCAATAATGTAGAAATATCAGAACTCCCCTTCCCAACCCTGACCCAAATGCACCAGTGACTACCTCCATAAGACTCCCCCCCAGTACCCCAGAAGACCTCCTACCCCCCCCACCTACTCAGGCACCCCTCAACCCACCCCACTCCCCGTCCCAGCATAGTCTCACTGTTGGCAGGCAGTTCAATCCATCTTCATACCAAAATGGCTGGCTGCGACAGCTGTCTATGAATGACAGCTACTGTACAGCAACAATACGTCCATTGGCCAACATGGTCGACTAGTGGACTTACAGTTGTACATCAGCTATCATTCACAGACAGCTCTGGAATGAGGGTGGGTTGAGCAGCCCGCCAACGGTGGGACTATGCTCCCGGTGTGGGGCCTGAGTGGGTGGGGGTGGAAGTCTGCTGAGCTACTGGGAGGGTCTTATTGAGGCAGCCACCAGTGCATTCGGGTCGCGGTGTGGAGGGGTGGTTCTGTTATTTCAACATTGTCACCACAAGGAGCAGCATTCTTATGGTGATGCGGCTGGGGATGGGGATTCTGTTATTTCTACATTGTCACTTCAGGAAGCGATATTCTTATGGGGCTGCAGAGAGGGAGAGGGGTTCTCTGATATGTCATCTACCTCCATAGGGAGTGGCAGTAATATGGTGTCATGGGTGAGGGGGTGGGTGCTGGTTGCCTACCATGGAATTCCTAGATGCACCATACAGCACATAGCCCTTGCATGTGGCCTGGCACATTCTGCTGGACATAACCCTGCTAGACATGTGCAGATGGCCTCATAATGACATGCAAATGGCCTCATTGCACCGTGCATGCCTAATGGCCACATTTGCATGTCCATGGCTGTGAATGGCAGCTTCCGATACTGTGCATTGGGAGATGCGCTGCCCCATTTTGTTCCCGGCCTGACCAGGGATTTGTGTTGGCACATCCTGGACTGGCCACTATAGTGGTATTCACAGATGGGGGCACCGGGAACATCCCCCCATTGCATCTTCTGTGAATACCACTGTTAGTGCTTGGCACATCTCATTTGTGCCAGGGCATCCGAGATGCACTGAGCGCAAGTCCTTCGAGAATCCTGCCCACTTTGTCTAAAGGTTTATCATTGCTTAACCTCTCCATCCTTTTAATAATTTTAATTACTCTCTGCTGCATATCTTGTTTCAATTTCCTTTTCATGTTGCAGTTACCAGAACTGCACACAGTCTTCCAAGTGCATCCTTACTAGTGTCATTTCAAGAGGCAGACCTGTATCTCTTTCACACTATGTTATTCTTTTTTTTAATGCAACAAACATTGAAATTGTCCTACCCATTACCAGTGCATATAGTATTACTGTGACAACCTCAGTTTAATCAATAATGACCCCTAAAGGTGTTTTCATGGTCTGTAGCTGCTAGCTGTTTACTATGTAAATAGTTCTCCCAATTGGAATTCATTGTGTCTAAGTTAAAGTTGTATACACATTGTGTGTGATTACATGGCACTAACACATTACACTACACTATGCTGCACACTAGGGTTTACACGTAGCTGAAAGATAACATAGGTAACATAGGTAATAAAAGGCTTTTCAGACTTTCATCCATTTTGCCTGCCATTTATAAAAACTATAGAATTGTATTTTTTTCTTTATAATACTTATCTAAGTTTATTTTAAATGCAGTCATATTTTGGCTTCCTACCACTGTCAGTGGCAGTGAATTCCAGATTGGGACCACTCTGTGTACCAGTTTTTCCTTTTTAGTGAATTCTATCTAACTACTTTTAATTTTAGTAAGTGAGCTCTGGTATTATAATGCTGCAATTTTTGTTCCAAACCCAAGTCATCCCATAGTGTCTGGTCTGTGAAAGCTCTGTAGAGCAGGCACGTATAACCCCTTAACCTCCTATAGCTAAGGGTGCACAAGTTTAGTGCCTCACGTCTGCTCTCAAATTGTAAATGATGCACTCCTTCGATGGATCTTGTGACCCTTCGCTGCACTCCCTCCAACCTATGTACATCCTGTTTCCTATATGAAGTCCATTCCCGGGCACAGTACTCCAAGTATGACCTCACAAGTGAGCCATACAGTGGGATCAGTACCTCAAGATTTCTACTCCCATATGTCTTAGGATACAGTTTAGTGTACCATTTGCCTTTTTAACCACTTTATCACACTGTGTGTTAAAGGTCAGGTCATTACTAATCAACTGTGACTTCCAAAGAATGATTTCCTGATGCACATGACCATCCCAGGTTCCTCCTTCCCAATTGCAAAACTTTACACTTGCCAATGTTCAGCGGTATTTTATGGCTATGGGTCCATTCTTGTATGTAATCCAAAGCCTCCTGGAGTACCCTACACTATTCTGTATTATCCACTATTGCCCCTAGTCTGCAATTGTCAGCAAACTTTGTTGTCCATGCTTTTTTATTATCATATCTCAGCATTGACACAAAGATACTGAACAGACAGGGCCCTAACACAGAGCCCTGTGGCACCCCACTAGTCACTGCAGTCCACTCCAAGAGCACCCCATTTACTGACACCCTCTGTCATCTCTCATTTAGCCAAGCTGCTATCTATTTAGTGATTTTTATGTTTAGCCCTGTATCCCATAATGAGGAAATTAATTCACTGTGGGGTAACTTGTCAACGGCCTTGGAGAAGTCGAGGAAGACCACATCCACCACCTGCCCTCCATCCAGTGCCCTGCTAACTCGTTCACAGAAAGTTAGTAAATTAGTCTGACAAGATCTAGTCTTGGTAAACCCATGCTGTGATGGGTCAGACATATTTTTTTCTTCCAGATGTTCCAATATTAAATCCTTTAATATGCTTTACAGTATCTTACCCATAACCGAGGTCAAACTTATTGGCCTATAGTTTGTCAGGTTGGTCCTAGGTTCTTTCTTAAAGAGTGAGATGACTGTTGCCTCCCTCCACCCCTTTACTATACCTGCATTGTCTAGTGAAGATTGAAAAATAAACACAAGGGAAAAGCTATTTGGTTTGCTAATTACTGAATAACTCTAGGATGTATACAGTCTGGTTCCAGTGATTTATTTTTGGTCACTTTCTGTAGTCTACTCTTAACATAATGGGGATCAATTTGTGTTTGACTCTGAGACTCATTTATGATGTTTATGCCATGTAAACTGGCTGATCTAGGATTGAAAACCGAACTAAAATAATTGTTAAGTGTGTCTGCAGTACCCTTTGGATCTTGTATCCTTCCATCAGCATCCTTAAAGGGGCCAATTGATTTATGGTTACCCTTTTTATGTTGGCTAATGCATGCGCAGCCAACATATTGCGGTAGTGGCAGAGTTGGAGGTGCAATCACTGTTGGGTGAATGCAGGGCACGCATCAATAGGTGCATCCCTCATTCCCCAATAAACCAGCAGCAGGCGCTGACATCATGCATCCCTAATGTGGCCACCAGATCTAACAGAAGGTCTGCTGCAATGAGAGTGAAACTGTCATGCAGCGGGACCATAACACGCCTCCTGATGTGCATGCAACATGGCAGCACTGACTGCCGCCGCCTGTTACAATGCTGATGGGGAAGCCCACTCCTCATCAGCATAATGACATGCCTGCCATTTAAAATGTATGCTGAGGGGGTGCACAATCCCCTCAGCATCATGCGAGCCCCCCCAACAGTCTTTCTTTGCCAAAGAGGGGCCCAATACCCATCAGCTTTAATCCCTCTTCATCTTTATTTTTCCGATGGGGGAGTCCACTCCCCGTCAGCATAATGTTCCCCCCACCACTTTTGTTGTGTACCGAGGGGGGGTGCCCAATCCCCCCCTCGGCTCTTGTTCTCCACCCAAAACAAAACTTAGGTGGCATGCTGGGAGCCCACCCCAGCATGCAATATCCCCTAGAAAGAAAAAAAGTCCTGCAATGCTTTTTGTTTTTTTTGTTTAAACCCTGTAAAAAAGAAAACAGTCCATCACCATCTCCCTGCTCCCATCCCACAACCTGCACCAACCCTCTGCGCATCTTGCCTCCCCGTTGCCCCCTCACCCATGCCTCCGGAGTCAGGCGCGATGATCTTCAGTGGACCGGGAACACGTTTGCACTCTTCAAAGCCGACCGCGAACTGAAGAAATGCCGGTAAGCTGTATAATGGCATAAATAGTTTTTTTTTTTCAACTTTGGTGCATATCTCAGCCATTTTTGGGAATTCTGGCACCACATTTTCAATATGGGGTTATTGGAACCCCTCCTCATGAATTCAGGCACTGTCATGGCATTATTCTGTCCCGAAAGGTGATTTCAGGGTCACTGTGCAGAATCACCTTTTGGGACTGATTAATGAAACAACAGTGCCACTGTTCATGAGAGGGGCTCTCAAAAAGCCTATGTTGCAAACTTGGTGGAAAAATCCAAAAAATGACTGTTTTACGAGTGTGCGTTGTGCAGTTTCCACGCACGCTCATAAATTCATGAATTTGTAATATTTTACATACTAACATACTAACATACTAAAAGCCAGCAGAATAGGCCTAACGGTCTTTTGAGTCTGCTCATTAGCCAGCCCCTATTGGGCGCTAGCTCTTTCTCCTCCGCTGGCCCCTGAGAGTGTCAACTTCAGCTTCAGTATACCCATGCATCTGTCCCACCCCATCTTAAAGCCCTCCACTGTGCCCTGTTTGACTAGATTCCCGGGCAGTGCATTTCATGGCTCCACCACCTTCCCAGTAAATTAATGCCTTCTAAATTCTCCCCTGTAGGTTCCCCCCTCCAACTTCCACTCATGCTCCCTGGTTGTGCCTCCTTTCCTTAGCCTGAACTTTTCTTTGGCTCTGCCCCTGTTAATCCCTTTCACATATTTGAATACCTCAATCATGTCACCCCTGTCTCTCCTCTCCTCTCCTCCAGTGAGTACAGCCCAAGGACTTCCAGCATTTCCTCATAGGTCCTTTTGCTCATGCCCCAGATCATCCTGGTTGCCCTCCTCTGAACCCTCTCCAACAATTCTATGTCCTTCTTAAGGTGCTGGTCTCCAGAACTGCATGCAGTACTCAAGATGTGGCCTGACCAGTGCCACTTTCACTCCAGATTTTCAACATTGGCATTTCTCCACACCTCCTTATGAACAGTACAGCTGTCATTTTACATGTCCCGGCTGAAATGTATTTTCACACATCTGGCGCAGAATAGCATGGTTACTGTGAGAAATCAGTTTTTGGGACAGTTTGAGGAAATGATGCTAACACTGTTCATGAGCAGAGGTTCTAAAATGCCTATGTTGAAAATTTGGTAATGAAATTCCATAAAATGACTGTGTTACAAGTGTGCATTGCGCAGTTTCCACGCACCCTTGAAACTTCGCAAATTTGCAATATTTTCATGCCAGATTTTAAACACTGGCATTTTTTCACACCTCCTTATGAACTGTACAGCTGTCATTTTTCACATCCTGCCCTGAATGTGTTTTTGCACCTGTGCCGCACAATGGCATGGTCACTGTTGGAAATCAATGCTTTAGACACATTAACAAAATCACAGTGCCACTGTTCATGAGGGGAGGTACCAAAATGCCTATATTAAAAATGTGGTTAAGAAAATCCAAAAAATTATTTGGTTATGGACGTGTGTTACACAGTTTCTATGCATGCTCATGACTTCACCCATTTTTCATATTTTCACTCCAGATTTTCAACATTTCCATTTTTTATATGTCCTCATGAACAATACAGTTGCCATTTTCCACATACTGCCCAAAATGTGTTTTTGTCCCTGTATCGCCAAATGGCATAGCCACTGTGCAAAACCACCTTTCTCCTAACAAACTGATAGTGCCGCTCTTCATGAGGTGGGCTCACAAAAAGGACATGTTGAACATTTGGAGTGAAAATACCAGCACACGCCTATGGTGTTATGGTTTCCAACTCTAGCACCCCACGCTGCAGAGACTGACAGGCATCAGGGGTGTGACTTGGGATCATCAGCTGTAATGCTCATGCCATTCCACCCCCCCCCACCTGTAGCCAGTAACAGCCATCGTGGTGTGCCTTGCAGTGTTCGGCCACAAAGTTCACCCCATTCTCCTATACTGCACCCACCTCAGTGTAGTTCCTTATGGAATGGGGTATGTATAATGCCCAAAAACCCCAACCACCAACACAACACTTGTCAGTGTCAACAGGATAGGATGAGGTAAAATGGCATGAGCATTATAGCTGATGACCCAAAGGCACACCCCAATGCCTGTCAGTCTCTGCTGGGTGGGGATGGGTTTGGCATCACTTCAATACTTCACTGCCATTCCTATTATGCATCCCTAACTCCTGCATTATCAATGCCAATGCCAGTGAGATAACATTCGACATTGACAAATGCTTGTTAATATTTATATAAGAATAAAAGGACTTATGGTTGTCGCTAGTATTCTTAACCAGTTTTTGCTCATAGTCCCTTTTTGCTTTTTTTTTATTTTGTTCTTAACAGTTGTAACTTTTTCCTGATATTTGATTTGCGTCTCTGTCTTTTACCCTTATTTTCTTGTACATTTTATTTTTTACATTGATTTTTTTTTTTTTTTTAGTTCTGGAGTCATCCATTTCAGAGTAATACCCTTGTGTGTATATCTTTCTCTGTAGGGTACATGATTATTTATTTCTAATTGAATTCTGCTTACCAACAATCCCCACATTTCTTCCAGAGACCTTTGCTGGAATTCAGACTCCCAGTCCCATTTTGAAAAATTAGCTCTTATAGCTGTGAAATTTGCTTTATTTAAGCTAAGGATTTTAGTAATACCAGCCTGTTTTGTAAGGGTTTTGTTGTATCAAAATACACAATCTGATGGTCACTGTTACCTGTGGTACTTTCTTTAACTATTTGGTCTTTCCTTATTGGTTAAAAAGGTTGAGGTAGGTCCTGTCCTTACACAGAAACATAAAAACATAGAAGTTGATGGCAGATAAGGACCACAAGGCCCATCCAGTCTGCCATTCCTTCTTCTACCTTATGAATGTGCCACTGGCCTTTGCCCTGTCAATGGTCTATCTATTCATACTCATCTGTATTGTTCACTTATACCTATCCCATGCCTGTTTGAAGCCTTGCACTGTATTCATATCCACCACGTCCTGAGGTAGGCCATTACATGCATCCGCCACTCTTTCTGTGAAAAAGAACTTCCTCACATTACTCCTTAATCAGCCTCCCTCTAATCTCATGCTGTGTCCTCTTGTCCTGCTAGTTTGCGTATATTGAAACATGTTAGACTCTTTCACCTTGTTAATGCCGTTAAGGTGTTTGAATGCTTCCATCATATCACCTCTCTCCCTCCTTTGCTCTAGGGTATACATATTGAGCTCCGTTAATCTATCCTCATATGTTTCTGATGCAGTCCCTGCACCATTTTGGTTGCTCTTCTCTGGACTGCCTCAATTTGGTTAATATCCTTGCGAAGGTGTGGCCTCCAGTACTGCATGCAGTACTCCAGATGGGGCCTAACCAGAGCTTTGTAGAGAAGGATTATTATCTCCCTCTTATGACTTGTGATATCCCTACTAATACACCCCAACATCCCCCTAGCCTTACCTATTGCTTTCATGGGCTGCTTGGATGATTTCTGGTCATTGGTGATGATGATACCCAAGTCTCTTTCTTCCCTTGTGACTGCCAGCAACTCCCCTCTCAGCCTATAGGTGGCTTCAGGGTTTCTCTTCCCTATGCGCATGATCTTGCACTTCTTTGCATTAAACCCCAGTTGCCACTCTTCTGACCATTTTGATAGTTTATCCAGATCTCTTCCTATTCTGCCCACCCCATGTGGATCATCTACTTTGTTGCAGATCTTGGTGTCGTCTGCAAAGAGACTAACCTTAACCTCCAGTTCATCGGTAATGTCACTGATGAAGATATTGAAGAGGACTGGCCCCAGGACTGATCCCAGAGGTACCCCACTTAAGACTTGCATCTCTTCTGACTATATACCATTTACCACCACTCTCTGCTTTCTGCCTGTCAATCAGTTTGCCACCCAGTTGACCAACTTCTGACACACCCCGAGCCTACCCCACTGATTAATCAATCTTCTATGTGGAACAGTATTGAAAGCTTTGCTGAAATCAAGGTAGGAGACATCAACTGCTCCCCCTTGGTCCACCACTCTGGTTACCCAGTCAAAGAAATCTATGAGATTAGTTTGACAGGACCTTTCTTTTGTAAACCCATGCTGTCTTGGATCTTGTGCTCCTATGGATTCCACATGTTGCACTGTCCTTTCCTTAAGGAGTGACTCCACAGTCTTGCCAACTACTGAGGTAAGACTGACTGGTCTGTAGTTCCCTGCCTCCTCCCTGCTACCACTCTTGTGGAGCAGAATCACATAAGCCCTTCTTTAGTCTTCTGGGACCTCTCCTGTGTTCAGAGACTCACTAAACAGTTCTGATAATGGCTCTGCTAGTTCCACCCTTATCTCCTTTAGTACCCTGGGATGTATGCCATCAGGTCTCATTGCCTTGTCCACCCTGAGCTTATCAAGCTCTTGTAGGACCCTTTCTTTGGTGAAGGGATTAGTGCATACCTTCCTCCCCCTGTGTCCATGGTGATGAGCTGTGGGCCCTGCCCTGCCTTCTCTTCTGTAAATACTGAGCAGAAGTATCTATTTAGAATAGATGCTTTTACATGGTCCTCCTCCTCACATGCTCCCTTATCCACTCTGATTTTAGCAATTCCCCCTCTGGACTTTCTCTTTTCACTAATGTACCTATAGAAAGTCTTGTCACCTTCTTTTACTGGTTGTGCTAGTGTTTCCTCAAGTTTGGGCCTTTGCCTGCCTTACTGCCTTCCCTGCTTCCCATAGGGAAGGTTGGTATGCCTCCCTATCTTCATCCTGCTGCTTTTGCTTATATTTTCTGAAGGCCAGCCTTTTGGCTCTGACCTTTTCTTTTGTACTTCCTTTACCCTCTAACACAATGGGATGTTGCTTCAAGTATTGCATCCTTAATGCTTGCCCACTTTTCCTCTACTCCCTCACCTGTATTTCTTTTTGCCAGGGCTCACTTAACTCTGTTGGCCATCTTATCAAAGTCAGTTCCTCTGAAGTACCATATTTTTGCCTTGGGTTATCCAATTAATCCCCAGTAAATTAAAATCTCTGGCTAATATTGTATTGTCTGCTGGATCTAACTGATTTATATAATTTTGGATTTCTATATCATTGTCCTGACTAATTGATGGTGAATGATAAATACGGCCTAAAATGATTTTAGGTAAGTTTTGGAGGGAATATTTTACCCATTCATGTTTGAGATCATTTGCTTCTTGAATTATTTTCTCACAATTTATTGTTTCATGAATATACATTGCTATGCCTCCTCCCTTTCTATGTTTCCTGGATTTATTATACAAATTAAAACCCCTGATGTGTTTATCCCAAGTATCGCCTTCCTCCCACCATGTTTCTGTTATTAAGAAAACTTGGAATTTTTATGGTTCAAGTACATACTTGAATTCATCACATTGATTGTCTAAACTACGTACATTTGTCAAACAGGCACTCCAATTAGGATGTTTGTCTTCCATATAATTTGTTATTTTTGTTCTAGTTATTAAGTGAATGGCAACTCTTCCCCCCCTTCAAGTTTAAATGATGTGAAATAATATGGTTTCAGTGTTTTTGCCAGTACTCTTGCCCTCATTCTATTTAAATGAAGTCCATCCACCTTATAAAGTGTTTTATCCATAAAAATATGGCTATTGTCAATAAAGTCTATTCCCTCAGTTTCTCAGAGATTTCTCACCCCTCTATTTAATGTGGTTATGTCTTCATTTTTGTATGAATTTCTGCCATGTGTGGGTAATATTCCTGACACTATTATTTCCCCTGTTTTCAATTGAAATTTATGAATTACTCTTTTGTAGGATTCAGAGACTCCCTTTAGGCTGTTTGCAGAAAATGTCATTTGCTCCAACCTGGAGTATAACCAGTGGGTTCTCAGTATGTTTCAGGACTCTGTCCGTTAGTTTAATAACATCCCAAAGTTTAGCTCCAGGGAGCAGACTGACCATAACTTTATCTTTCCTACCTTTATAGACCAGAGTGTCAGTTTCTCTAATAGTTGAGTCACCTATATTAACAATGTCTTTAAAATGTTCCTCCTGTTTAGCTAAACCATCATTTGGTCTTAATTGATTATGTTTCATTGGTATACTGGCTTCAGCATTTACACTTCCCTGTTTTGTTGCATTTCCTGGTTGTTTGACATATGTTTGTTGCCCAGTACTTAGCTCCTGGGTTCTCTCTGTCCTGTATTTAATCATGATGTCCTTTGTACTTTTGGAGGGTCAACATTCATTTTCAAGGTCCAGTGGAGCATACCTGTTTTGTAACTGTACTGGAACACTATTATAAATTTGCCCTCCGATGCCTCCCTCCCTTTTTTTCTACAGTAGTCCACTCTTCTGTTTTACAGCTTTCAGTTGGAAACTCCATATTTGTTTTACCTAGTGTTTCAGGACATGCTTATTTAGTCACATTATCAATATAGTATTCCAGCTTGCTAATATCTGACCTTATTTCCAACCTTTTAGTCAGCCCTGCAATTTCCTGGGTCAAGGTTCCTATGAGTAGACAATTGTCACATACAAATCCCTCTATTTGTACCCCTATCAGGCACTTTGTGCATCTCACACAACTATTTATTTCCATGGCCTTTTTATTGCTCAAATAACTAACTTACCTCAGACTTGATGGTTTTTCCCGTCTTACCCACTGTCCCCAGCAGACACGCACAGACCGCGTGTGTCTCTGCATGTGTCACAGCACGTGCCCTGCATGACTCGTCCTGCTCACAGCAGGGTTTACTTTTATTCCCCTGGTGCTACCAGAAGTGACACAGATCACCAGCAGTGAAATTATCCAGCCCACAGTCAGAATTTAGCTTTAATTTGCAGAGCAAGAGCCACTTGTGCATAACCCTGGCCAGGCATTAAACCCTCACTGACATTTGTCAATAAAAAGAGTAAAACACTGGACCTGAAGTTCTTTCTCCCAGTCTCTGAACTACCAGCTGCCCCTTCCTATTTCTGGTATTACTGGCTAGTAGGGCTCCACAGCAAAAAGCTCAGCCCCTCTAAAACGAAGTTATTGTGTTAATTTGCAGACCTATACAGTGCCCAGGTCCTCATTCCACATGACATTTGATAAGTACTCGCCCGCTTTCAGCTGGGCTTACTTTTATCCCCCTGGTGCTACTGGAAGTGACGCAGATCATCAGTAGTGAAATTAACCAGCCCACACTCCGAATTTAGCTTTAATTTGCAGGGCGAGAGCAATTCATGCATGACCTTGGCCAGGCATTAAACCCATGCTGATTTTTGTCAATAAAAAGAGTAAAACACTGGACTGGTAGTTCTTTCTCCCAGTCTCTGAACTACCAGCCCATCTTTCTACTTCAGGTATTACTGGCTAGTAGGGCTCCACAGTAAAAAGCACAGCCTCTCTAAAACTAGGCTCTTTTGTTAACTTGCAGGTCTATACGGTGCCCAGGTCTTCATTCCACATGAAATTAGTAACTACTCGCCCGCTCACAGCAGGGCTTACTTTAATCCCCCTGGTGTCACAAAAAGTACAGAGCTTATGCAAAATAGCTTCTTTCTTTATTTATTAAGTTCGCATTAATAGATACTGTAGGTTTTCATGTGGAAGGATGCTTTTATTAGAATGAAACAGCTCTTCCTGTTGTCAGAGAATGTCAACTACACATGCTTGGGTGTTTGTCAATTGTCTACATTTTTTTTTATATTAAGGTTTTTTTGCTGAGAAAACATAAAGATCAGAACAATATTCCAGAAACACATAGCGAAAAGAATAAGCAAAAATATGCAACAAGGCAGAAATAGTAACCATAAATAGAGGGACAATGAAAGAGCCATTAAACATCTCAACTGACATACATTATAAACATTTCCAGTATCAATCAAAAATAGAACAAAACTACATACCCCCAGAGTGCTGGATCCCTACCCCCAGGTCACCCATCTTTACATAAAACTAACAAAATAAGTATACATTCAGATACTACCCTAAAGCAATAATTATCAGCTCTCCATATTAAAATCCTGTTGAGGTCAACCATGTACTCCACAATGGCTTAAACCGAGGAAGGGCATTCCTTCTCCCATAAAGCACCCAGTAATAAACAGCAGCTCTAGAAACCACTTGCAGCCACCTGAAAAATGGTGATAACTTAGTAGATCTCCAATTTAGGAGCAGCAATCTTTCTGCCTCCGAGACGGTGAGAAGTGAAACCTCCTGGTAAGCCCCCAGTTTTTCATTCATCACCTCCAGATCATCCAGGATCCAAAAACTTGGAGATTTTGAAATGGGGATTTGTAGAATGCCTTCCATAAAATAAATAATAGATGCTCACCAATCAGTTAAAAGTGGACATTCCCACAGTACATGAAAGATCGAGCCATAGCCCTTCTGACACCTCCAACATAGATCCAAGCCTAACACCCCCATCCTGATCAGATTAGCCTGTGTTCGATGCCATCTGCTTAAAACTTTCTTCTGAGAAGTTGCAATTTGGAATCATACTAACATACTAATTGCCAGCAGATTAGGCCTTACGGTCTATCGAGTCTGCTCGAACCTCAGATCCCTAGTTGGGTGCCGAGGCCCTCCCCCCCCTTGTGTTCCAGAAACCCCTATCATCCATCCCCACCCCCTGAGCCAGACTATCATCTGATACATCCACTTTCTGTGTCTTTCCCACCTTCTCTTGAAGCCTTCCACTGTGGATCTCTGAACTAGCTCGCCAGGCAGTGCATTCCAGGGGTCCACCATCCTCTTAGTGAAAAACCTCTTCCTCTTTCCACCCTCACCCTTCCACCTTCCAACTTCAAACCATGCCCTCTGATGATATCTCCCTGCTTTAGTCTAAAGATCCCCTCCATGTTTACCCTATTTATTCCCTTGAGGTACTCAATCATGTCCCCCCGTCTCTCCTTTCCTCTCCTCTCTTCTCCTCTCCTCTCATCTCCTCCAATGTCAATAAAAGTTTTAAACTGTAGAATATCCATTACAGACTCCTGATAGAAGCCTGTAACAGCCTTCCAGTAGAGGTGGTGGGGGTAAAAACTATAATGGGGTTCAAGAAAGCACGGGATAGGCATAAGGGAATCTTAGTGATAAGACTGGGGGGGGCAGAATAAGCCAGAGATCAAGCTGGGTCTGCTGTGCTACAGTAGATAGGAGCAAATTCTGGTCAGAGTCAATATGGCTGTGGAGAACTTTTAGGAGTGGCAAGAGCATGAAAAAGAATATGCTTTGAGCTGGTGCAGCCATAAGTAATACTGCAATAATTACAGTACTGCGCATGCTTGATACTTGCACATTTGCAGTTAGTCTTGTAGTCAGACCTGAGCAATATGGCAGTGCTGACATAACTCTGTATGTACAATAGTTATGCTTGCGCAGTTTAAGTCAACATTACCATGTTGCACAGGGTGGCCATCACTGCTGCAGTTATGGAATGGAAACATAGTGTACCCAGTGGGTATGTTTAGCAACCCATAGAGGGGAAGGGCTGCATAAACAGAATCACTGGAAACTATGTCAGAGCATTGTGGCAGCACATCAGACAGCAGTCTAGTTACATGCTTCCACAGTGCTCTTATTCAGATCTGTGATGGCATAACATCCACGGAGCTTGGCCCTTGCAGCTGTACAAGTCAGACTCAGGAAGAGTCTATTAACAAACTAGAGATCTGTTCTGGGACTTGCTTGTCATTGCAGTCACTTTCTCATTCTTTTCTAAGCAGTAATGTCTGGCAAATGTGCCTTAACTATTTTAATCTCAGTGCTTGTAGACTACTTCTGGTTTTCCCCTGAATGTATTAGGTGGGGGTAGTGCCCCAAACAGTGACAGCAACATGCTGAGATATGGAGAATAAGCAGAATGAGGGTGGTCACCAGGTGACAGGCTGTCACTATTGCAGCACCACCTTTGCAATGTGAAATTGGGGGCAGTGTAATTTAGTGACCATAACCACGATGACAGGTGGCTCCCAGACTTGCAACTGAACAAACATTCATTTCATTCACTTCCCCTAGCAGTGCCTTCTCCCCCCCACACCCCACCCACCAAGACAGACACAGCAACAGTGAGAGCTTCTTCCAGTGTAGCATATATGTGCAGGTCCAATCTGTTCCAATCAGAGATGGTGTCAACCCTCCTAAAAACAGAGAAGTGGAGGATAGTGTTCACCCAAGCTCAGTTGCCATCCATTTTATTGCTGATCACTCTTCCGGCACCTTGCTGTTGATCTGACTCTCTGTTTGTCTTTCTGAAGCCCAGTGGAAGCAGACAGCACATACAGAGATGCAGAGAAAGTGGTAGCAAGAGTGCTGTGACCAGGACAGAGAGCAGTGCTGCAGAGTTTTCCTTTCACTATGATGGAGTGGAGGTCAGACAGAGAGAGCGAGAGAGAGCCCAGGAGACAGAGTGTAAAACAGACTTGGTGCATCTATTCCACCACTGCACAAGAGGAGCACCCAGACAGAGACAAATATGTGGGTCACATAACTGCCAATTCACATTGACTAGCACAGTGTAGGGTGGGCACTGGATGGGCACCCCTGGGCAGTTGCTTCCCCTGCATGTCCAGCTCACATCAGGACATATAGAACAATCTGCAATAGTCAGAGACTGATGTAGGTTACTCATTTTCCCGTCCATACCCATCCCACTCCACACAGGTTGGCACAGTGACAGGGTGATCTCCAGGTGGGCAGCTGTAGGTAAATAGTAGACTGTGGCATGGCAGAGGTTGGTGATTGGTGCCCCCTCCATAATGTCCTGCCACTACACATTGGTTGCCCCAGCCAGAGACAGAAATGTGAGTTGCACATTTGCCACACCACACCTGTTTCTATCTAGCCTCGTGGGCTCCAGATCAGTGGAAATGGGGCTGCGGTCCAGATCCAGTGGGTGGCCTGAGGCCATTGGCACCCAACACACACCATTCTGCATCTTGGCACATGTGAAGCATTTTCTCATTCCATTCCAGCTCCTGCATGTGAAGAACACTTTGCAAGAGCCAGTGACAGATGAGGTGCACACATCTGCCCATCTTCACCCATCTGAGTTCCATGAAAGCTGGAACTGGCATTGGGTGGGCTGCAGGCATGTGGCTCTGGGAGAATGATGCCCCATCCCCCATCCCACCGCCACACAATGGTAGCACCCTGCAGCAGCCATGGATAGAGATACAAGTTTCACATCTGCCCCATTCATATCTGTCCTTTCTCCACAAGATCTAGCATGAAGGTTAAAGTGGGCTTTACATAACTGGCACTTCATCATCCTATGCCACACCTCTACACTTGCAGAGCACTTTGCTTCAGCCAGAGGCTCTCCCACCTGACATGCTCTGCCCATGGGAAGCACTCTGAGATACTGAGATATAAAATGTGGATCCTGTATCTTCCCCTCCACAACTGTACCTCTCTGCTGGTGGTGGGGGGCAGGACACAGGGTGTTCCTGCATGAATTGTGCCCCATCTTGCACCCCCATCTATCAATCCAATATTTTACAGCAGCCAGAGGAGAGATGTGGGTTGCACATTTGCATCACCATAAACTGTCCCCATTTCAAACGGTTTTACACCCAGGCTGGAGTGGAGTCTAGGATGATGTCCCCTAAGTGACTGTTCCCTCTCTTCATCCCACCTCCACAGATGAGGAGCACTCCTCCCCTTCCATTATACATTTGCACATAGACAGCACTCCTCCCCCTTAATGCTTTCTTTGCATATGGGGAGCAATTCTCCTTCTACAGCCGTATTCCATATGGTGGACATAATGTCTTATGTAATCATATTTGGTATCAATCATTGTTGAATTCAACATTGTACATATTCTGCTGAGGGAGGCCTCCTTGGAGTTCCCAGGGTTAGGTTGTGACATTCTGGGGACAGGGCATTCTTGGTGGCTGCGCCTGCCCTGTGGAACTCCTTTCCTGTCTATTGAAAGGAGGCTCCCTTGGTAGAAGACTGTAAGAAGGGCCTAAAAACTTACATGTTCCAGCAAGCTTTTATTCATTAATTGTTTGATGTTAGTGGATACATAGATACATTTTAAATCTGCTCCTAGTTCAATTTTACATACATTTTTTGTATATGATTTTATATTGTTGTTTGCTGTTTGTATTGTACAGCACCCAGAATCCCAGGAAATGGGTGCTTTTATAAATTAATATCTATCTATCAATCAAATCTATCTATCTAATCTATCTATTGTATATACTAATGTAAAGAAAATTGCTTTATTTTAATTTATGTTATGGGTCTTTACTTTTTGTATCTCACACCGTGTATTGTCTTTATTATTGCTTGTACAAGGGACCTCCTTGCAAATGAGCTCGCTCAATGACTGTTATCCCTTCACAATAAACTTGAACATGGAGAGCACTCTTCCTTCCATTCCATTGCCACACACAGGTATCATTGCTCAACCTCCATTCCACCTCCATACATTGTGAGCACTGATCCTCTGCCACCCCAGTGCTTCTCAATCAATCAATCAGTCAAAATCTCTATTTATCCTGGTGAACATCATTGAGTGAGGCTCATTTGCAAGATGGACCTGGGTATAACAAGGTCATAACAAGGTCACATACAATAAAAAAAGGAAAAAGATCATACAAGGGTGTATATAGCATACATGATAACAAAAGCACTGCAATATATAAGGCACAAGGTGCAACAGATAATAGACATACATAAGGGAATATCATGTGATAACCATCTGTATTTTTAATATCCATATATAGCTAAGTAGTGGGGCAAAATCCAAGGGAGCCCATTTCTAGTTTTGCATGAGGACATATACATCAGGGGCGGGGAAGGGAAGGATGGCAGGTGAAGAGTAGCAACTGATTGGAATGAGGTTAAGGTCCTTGGGACAGAATCAGGAGCCAGAATCAGGCAGCATTATGTTAGAGGGATGAAAGGATAGGCATAGATACTACACAGAATAGGCAGGCATTGCAGGATTAGGATCAAGGGAGACAATTACAAGACTCCTTAATAAGACAAGAGTAAAGTGTCTTGAAAGTGGTAACACTGACAGGAGTACACACCTTCAGTGCTTTCTGCAGATTGTTCCATAGGGAGAGCAACGCAAAGTTTATAGCTGCACTACCAAAGCATGATTTGACTTTGGGGATTGCCAAGGAGATGGTTGTAGAGCTCCTCACTAACATCTTTATAGGTGACATTGCAGAGGGTCTGGCAGGAAAGGTATGCCTCTTTACAGATGACACAAAGATCTGTAACACAGTTGATACACAAGAGGGGGTAGAAAAGATGAGAAGGGACTTGGCAAGGTTGGAGGAATGGTCAGACATATGGCAACTTAGATTCAATGCAAAGAAGTGCAAAGTAATGCACCTGGGAAACAAAAACCCAGGAGAAGAGTACACAATAGCAGGGGAGGTACTAACAACAACAAAAATGGAAAGGGACCTGGGGGTAGTCATATCAGATGACCTAAAGGTGGGTAAGCAATGTGAAAAGTCAGTAAGGAGAGCCAGAGGGATACTGGGATGCATAGGAAGGGGCATCACAAGTAGAAAAAGGGAAGTGGTTATCCCTCTATACAGACAGTTGGTGAGACCCCATCTGGAGTACTGTATTCAGTTTTGGAGACATCATCTACACAAGGACATAGACAGGATGGAAGCAGTCCAGAGGAGGGCAACTAAAATGGTGCAGGGTCTGCAGCAGAAACCATATGAAGAGAGACTGAGAGGGCTTAATATGTATACCCTTGATGAAAGAAGGGACGGGGGACATGATGGAAACTTTCATGTACCTCAAGGGAATCAACAAAGTCCAGGAGGGTAGCATCTTTCAGAAAAAGAGATGTGTAAGAACAAGGGGGCACAATTTAAAGACAGAGGGGGGACGGCTCAGGGGAAATGTGAGGAAATTTTTTTTCACGGAGAGAGTGGTAGATATATGGCACTGCCTTCCTGAGAAGGTTGTTGGGTCTAAAACAGTGGGGGAATTCAAACATGCATGGGACAGAGATAAGGTAATTATAGTGGGGGGTTGCAGGAAGTAGGCTGTTGGTTAACTAGAATCTGCAGCTTATCCAGTAGGTAGGGAAATGGGCAGACTGGGTGGGCCAAGTGGCCCTTATCTGCCATCAAAGTCTATGTTTCTACTTGCCTAGCTGGTTTATGGGGAGGGAGTCAATGATGTATTTGGGGAGATTGTTGGAGATTGCTCTGAGAGTCCATAGAGCAGCATTTCTGTTCTGTCTGTACTGGAGGGAAGTCCAGCCGATGGTTGCATACAGTACACAGTGGTGTGTAGTGAAGGGAAGCCCAGTAATAAATCCTAGGGCTCTGTGATACAATGTGTCCAATTTTGAGAGGAGAGAGGCAGGACAGTGACTGTACAAGAAGTCTGCGTAATCAATCAAGGAGAGAAACGCTGTTTGAACCAAACGTAGTTTGGCATCCTTTGTTAGGTAGTGGCTGATCCTAAAAAAAAAGGCCTAACCTTTGTCATAGTTTTTTTTAGTAAGTCCTCTATAGGAGGCAGTATAGCGCAGTGGTCTAAGGCTCTGAGCTGCAAATCTGGTGGCATCCAGCAGACCAGACCTGGGTTTGGATCCCACAGCTTCCACTTGCATGCTGTGTGACCCTGAGCAAGTCACTTAACTTCCCTGTGCTCCCAGGTCGCTCCTGTAAAAAAAGCTTCCACCATAGTGTGCTATACCTGGTTAAACAACTAAAAAAAAAATTAAAAAATATGTTCTAAAAAATGAAAGCCTATGATCCAGCCAAACTCCTAGATATTTGAATTTTGAAACAAATTCCAATTTCTCTCCTTGGATTGTAGAATTTGCAGCATTAGTCCTATGTCAACCGGGTTTGCTGCATGAATAAGAGGAGAAAAAGAGTGTTGCTTTGGTTTTCTTAGCATTGAGCAAAAGCTTTTTGTTTAGGAGCTGTTTTTGTAGTAAGTTGAATTCAGCTTGTAGGTTATTACATTCTGTTTCTGGTGTTGGGTGGCTCAAGTAAAGTACAGTATCATCTACAAACAGATGAATGTTAGCCCTGGTTATAGAGACACCAATGTTGTTGATGTGTATAACAAACAAAATAGGACCTAATATAGATCCTTGAGGAACGCCCTTAGAAGTGGTTGAGAATTCACCTTCGGTCTTTATTTTCTGGAGACGGTTTGAGAGGTAGTTGTTAAACCATTGCAAGGACAGAGAGTCCAGACCTATTGCTTGCAAGGAGGAGAGTAGCAGACTATGATCAACAGTGTCAAAGGCTTTGCATAAATCAAGAGATAACGTACAGACGTAATTACTATTATCCAATTATCTTTGCCTGTTGTTTGTCACCTTTGCAAGAGCTGTAGTAGTGCTATGTTTTGCTCTGGAGCCTGATTGGACAGGATTTAGGAGAGCCGTATCTTCAAGGTATATCTTTAGCTGATTACTTACAATTTTTTTCCAATAGTTTGGACAGGACAGGAAGAATGGAAATAGGCCTATAGTTGTTAAGGTCATCGGAATTTCCTGACTTAAACAGAGGGATGACATGTGCCATTTTCCAAGTGGACGGTATGATCCCTTGGGATAAGGAAAGGTTAAATAAGTGAGTGATAGGTACAGCTATCACACGTATTGCCACTTTCAAACAATAGGGATCAAGAGAGTCTGCACCAGCACTTTTATTTGTATCCAGCTTCAATTGCATATCTTCTAGTTCTTTGAGAGAGGTAGGATGCAGGGAGAATCTCGAGTGAGTAACACAAGGTTCCTCATCTTGGTCACCAAGCTGTAGGTGTAGTTGATTTCCAGGACAGTTATCAAATGCTAGGCCTGCTGTCGCAAAATGGTTATTGAAGGAATCAGTATCTTCAACCTGTCACCAATAATATCAGTGCCATAGGTGATCTTGTCTGGTAGAGAGTTTCCTGACATGTGGCAAGACAGATACTTAAATGTTTTCCAGAATTTAGTTGGATTCTTAGTGGCATTGTCAAATTCAGTGTGATAATAGGCTACTTTTGCATCCCTAATCAAGCTGGTGCATAGATTCCTAGCCCTTCTGAACTGGCACCAGTCTGCATGTGTCTGAGATTTTTGAGCTTTTTTCCAAAGCTTGTCCTTCTCTAGTAGTGCAGATTTAAGATCTGGGGTGAACCATCAACAAGTTTTTTTCGAAATTTGGGCTTTTGTAATGGGAGCATATTTGTTTAAGGCCCTAAGATTATTTCATTGAAAATGTCGTAAGCCGATTGCATGTTTTTTGCCAAATAGAAATCTTGCCAATGCAGGGAATTTTTTAGTTCATTGATGTAGGCAAGTAAGTCAAAAGCCCATCTAGATCTCTTGTCTGAGAATTTTTGGGAGGATGCAGGTTTAATGAATGACCTTACACAGGCGGTGAAGCAGTGATCACTGATGTCACTGAAGAAGGTGCCAGCATGAGAGAAGAAGTGCAGTTTACTTACTAGGATGACATCCAGTAGTGAGCTTTTGCCAGGGTTCTTTTTGTTGACCCATGTTGGTTCATTGATGAGTTGCATCAGGCCATGTGTATCACAAAAGGAAGATGGGGCGCTGAGGCATTAGATAGCCAATCGAGGTTGAGGTCCCTGAGGATAATTGATTCAAATATCCCTTGGTCCAGGACAGTACTGAGATGTGTTCGAAGCAGTAGTACTGCTGAGGGTGGTCTATAGCACCCTATTATACGCAGTGACATATGGGGTGAGATCACAATCTTAAGAGCTAGACATTCAAATAATTCACAACTGAAGTGGAGTCAATACAAGATGATGAAAATTTATCTTTGACTTAGATGGCTACCCCACCTCCTTTAGAGTGCCTGTCTGCTCTGAATAGTAAATAGTTTTGAATATTAATTTCACTGTCAGAAGAGGCAGGTTTGAGCCATGTTTCGGAGATCACTAAGATTTCTGGTGTAGTGTGTCAGACCCACGCCTGGATTGCGGATATCCTTTTTAACAGGCTGCATGCATTCACATGAAGGAAACTCATGCATTTGAGGTTAACAAGATCTGCAGCTGAGGCGATGGCATGTGGTAGACCAGGAAAGAGTTCTACATTCCCTGAGCATAATAATAAGAGGAATATAATCTTTTTTAGGGCAAAAATGTTAGATTAGCAGTTCTGGTATTTTTTCGTCTACACATTTTGGTAATTATGGGAGGCATATCCCCCCCTTGTGCTGCTCTTCCATAGTATAGTATCAAAGACGAGTATCCTGGCTGCAATATGCAGTGCAGGTTCAGCCTTAGGAAAGGCGGGTGCCGTGCATTGCAGAGGTAAATCAGTTCTAGTTCCACCCATGGAGGTACCACAAGAATAGTGCTGGAGAGGCGGGAAGTTGTAGAAGCAAGGATATCCAAAGGGTGATTTGTTGATCATGTGGCAAAATAGTTGTACATCATAGTCTTCATAAACATTATTTTTAGAACTCTGATCGATACGTCATGGCACAAAAAGTATGAGGGACCAGAGAAAAAGACCCTGAGTGCTCCACATGATGGATCCCAATGAAGGGCACATATAATAGTTTTAATAGAAGGAGGAAGTGCCTCCAACTGAATCAGTAGAAACTAGCTTAAAAAGAGATGAGGTGGAAGTACGGGCCGAAGTAAATAACTTAGAAAAATGATCTAAAGAGAGTGTTGTTTTTGGATGTGGCAACACCAAGCAAAGCGTTTAGGGAAGAATACCAGGCAAGGAAATAATGATGATTTGAGGTGGGTATGCTCAGGATTTCTTCCTGCCCTGCTGCTCACCTTCAGAGAATTTAAGAGACAGGAGAAGTGAATGCCTAAAGAGAGAATTGAAAGGTACGGGGAGAGTATACGAATCAGGTGAATCAGGCCTATTGAGTCATAGGATGATGAACCCTGGAGGGGGGGTGGCATAACGGGCATGGGAGGGATGTATATAATAAGGATTGAGAAGGGGGAAGGGTGGGCATGCATAAAAGTTGTGGCTTTAGACATACCTTGTAGTGCTGAGTGTCCGCTGTCATGAAAGCCAGCATTGGCTGAAGTTGCACCAACTGCCCGCTGGCCAGGAATCCCTCGGAGGGGAGCAGGAAGCCCTGGAAGGCCACTTCTCAGCTTGTAGCACTGAGTGTCTGCTCTTGTGGAAGCCAGCATCGACTGAAGTAGTGCCTACCGCCCACTGGCTGGGAATCTCTTGGCAGGTAGCAGAGAGCCCTGGAAGGCCACTTCTCAGCTTGTAGCGCTGAGTGTCCACTCTCATAGAAGCCGGCGTCGGCTGAAGTAGCACCGACCACCCGCTGACCTGGAATCCCTCGGTGGGGAGCAGAGAGCTCTGGAAGGCCACTTCTCATACTGCATTTCACCTCCCCTACATGGAGAGCTCTTCTCCCACTGCATCCCACCTCCTGCAGATAAGGAGCATTCCTCCCGCTCCAGTCAACCTCCACACATGGGGAGCTTTCCTCCCACCTCAAATCAGCTCTGTTCATGGAGCGCACTCTACCCCTTCATCCCACTGACACTTCACGGGGAGCATTTCTCCCCATCTATTCCACTCCTACACATGGGGACACCTCCACACATTTGCATTACTTCTCCTCTACCACCATCCTCTGCATGTAGAGAGTACTCCTAACCCCATTCCACCTTTACACATGGGAGCACTCTGCAACAACCAGAGACAAAGATGTCAGTCAGGCATCTGTCTTTCCACATCTATTCCCACTCCACATGATATGCTCCAAGTTGGGAAGAACATTGGTGGGGTTGAGATGTAATGAGTGGATTTTCTGGGAAATGGTGCCAATACCCCTCACTACCTCTCTGAATGAGAGAAGTCCTCTCCTCCGAATAAATCTTTGTTCTTTTTTCCACTCACCACTTTTCTGCTGATTATCCTCCTGTTGGCTTGCCTTAACAGTCGCTCCCCTCCCAAGACAGGACTACAGGCCACTAGGCCAGCAGACAGATTTTTCCTCAACTTCTCCTGTCTTCTCTCTGGACCACATCACCAGTCCAGCCAGCATCCAGCACAGTCAAGAAGATGCACAGTGTGTTACTCTCAGTTTGGCCCTGGATGGGTCTGTTCTTTCTGTGGTAGACCATACTTTAAGTTCTTCCATAGTTCAACTGAGGCTAGAGAAGAGCAGCACACAGTCCCACTCTACCACCATAACAGTCAACAGGACACCACAACGTGCTTGGTGCTGTACAGATGACACAGCACAGCAGCATGCTCAATAGTCTGTCTCACCAGGCTTCTCCCACTCTCTCTGTTGATGATGTCTCTATCTCCCCTAGCCATCAACAGTCCCATGCATGCACATTGTGTTGTGGCTGGCTCCAGCCACTATGGAGACTACAGAGACACTGGGTGCTTTAGCATCTGAGCCTGAGGCAACCCAAAAATAAAATACAGGAATTTGAAAATTTCTGTGGAAATTTCCAGGGGGCGGGGGGTGAACACCCTGAGCACCCCCTGCCTATGCCCACGAAATCCACAACAGTTCAGACACAAGCAATCCCTACAATTAACTGTACTCCTTCCATCCCTGCCAGCTCCCCTGCCTGCCCCAGCACACAAATGAACACCAACTGCTACCCCTCCCACTTCCTTTGCAAGCAGCGAGGATCCCTCGCTCTCCAGCGGTCAGTCCTGTACAAGTACGTACATCCCCCCCGCCTGCCCCAGCACACAAATAAGCACCAACTGCTACCCTTCCCACTACCTTTGCAAGTAGAGGTGATCCCTAGCTCTGAAGCAGTCAGTCCTGTATAAGTACGTACATATAAACGTACAAAATTGCCAGCAGAAAAAGGCCCACAGGTCTATCAAGTCTGCTTGATTGTGCAGCTCTTAGTTTCATATCACTACAGCTGCCCCACCCCCCACCCAAACCCCTCCTTTCATCCTCGTTCCCGTCCTCCCCCTTTTGTGTTTTTGTCTGTACTATCCCTGCCCTTAACTCTATCCCAACCCCGCTTAAAGCTATCCACTGTCCTTTGAGCGACTGACTCCTTCGGCAGTGTGTTCCAACCCACCACAACTCTCTCTGTGAAGTAGTACCTCCTCATCTCCATCCTAAACCTTCCCATTTCCTATTTCAGACTGTGCTCCCAAGTGACCTACCCCATCTTTAAGCAGAAAAATCCTCCCTCCCTCCCTGACTTTGTTTATACCTTTCAAGTACCTAAAGGTCTCTATCATCTCCCCCCCTTACCCTTCTGCCTTCCAGCGAGTACATGTTGAGCTTCTACAACCTTTTCTCATATGGCAACTCCCCTTGTCCCATGATCTTTTTTGTAGCCCTACACTGTACCCCATCCAGTAATCACACATCCTTTTTGTGGTATGGGCACCAGTACTGTATACAGTACTCCAAGTGTGGCCTCACCAGTGATCTATACAATGGCAGGATGACCACCCCATTTCGAGAGGTGATCCCTCTGGCAATGCACCCCAGCATCCTATTTTCCCTTCATGATACCCTCCTATACTGTGCTGATACCTTCATGTCCCCTGTGACTATTACCCCCAAGTCCCTTTCCTCCTCTGAAGCTATTTCCTGCACTCCCCCCAGCCAGTAGCTGAGGGGAGTGCAGGAAATTTCTGGCTCCAAGGTGCATGGCCTTGCACTTCTTAGCATTAAACCCCTACTGCCACTCCCTAGACCAGTGTTTGAATTTAGCTAGATCCTCTCTGAGTGTCTGCCTCTCTGTCTCATTGTCCACTTTTGCACAAATCTTAGTGTCGTCCTCAAACAGGCAGATCTTACTCTTGTCCCCCTCTGCAATGTCTGTAGTGAAGACATTGAACAAAACAGGGCCCAGCACTGAACCCTGCAGTACTCCACTCATGGCCATGGCCCCCTTACAACTACCCTGTGTTGTCTGTCCTGCAGCCAGCTCTAAATCCAAGCCATCAGTTTTTCCCCCGCCCCATGTCCCTCAGCTTGCTCATTAACCTCCTGTGTGGCACAGAGTCAAAAGCCTTGTTTGAAGTCCAGATACAGGACATCCACAGCATGTCTTTTGTCAACTGCCGTAATGACCCAGAAGAAGTCAATCAGGTTAGTTTGGCAATATCTTCCCTTGACAAACCCTTGCTACCTCTCATCCTGCAGCCCATTGCTATTGAGAAAGGTTATGAACCTTTCCTTCAGAATTGTCTCAATCAACTTCCCCACAATGGAAGCCAAGCTCACTGGTCTGTAGTTACCTGGTTTGTCCTTGGGTTCACCCTTGTGAATGGCACCATGTGAGCCATCCTCCAGTCCCTGGGTACATTCCCCATCTCCAAGGAGGTGTTGAACAGGCCCGTTAGACAGCCTGCCAACAACTCTGCCAGTTATTTTAGGGCCTTTGAATGTACACCATCTGATCCTGATGCCTTGTCCACCCACAAGGTTTTAAGACCTTTCAGAATGCTACCCTCTTTAGCAGAGTTGGGGGACCAGGGCTGCATTTAGAACTGTTGTTGTAATGGAACTCGAGCCTGCCAGAATACAACAGGACAGCTAAACTGAGTCCCCTTAATCCCTACAGATGGAGGGCTACTGCACAGATGATTGCTACAGCCACTCACGGACCACCAGGGCTTTAAAACAAGAGCAGAACTGTGGCAGACAGCCTGCCATCCACCTCCTCCTCATTCTACACTGACTGCTTGCAACTCCTGCTGAGCTCCTCCTCTGCTACTAGTGCCCATCAGTGGTCAGTAGTGTTGGTGGGTGGCCCCCATTGGAGTGGTCAAGCGAGCTCCTCGACTCACTACTAGCCCCACAACCGATACTCTCTTTTGACTTCCTTCCATGTCTTATGGCATTTACCTGTTTCCAAACACCCAATAAACTTTTTTTCTAGTGTCTGTATAGATACAGAATATTGAACATGTCAAAATAAAATATAATTGCTTTGAAGAAGATAGAAACCTTTATTATGACTTGGCTTCAATGTACTCTGTGGTTGGAGAATACTGAAATCTCATATTCATTGCTTTACTTCCTTATTATTATTTAGCATTTTCACATTAAATCAAATCTAGTAAAATATGATTGTTTTTTTGAGAAGTCAGAAGCTTTTATTGTGGCTCTTTCTGGTTTGACCCACACACACTGAAGCATTGAAGCAGTGAGATCCCCATGATTTTGGCAGCCTTGAACCATTCCTCTGATCCTAAAAATATATATCACATTCGTTGTATAATTGTAGGTCTATATTCAAATGCATTTAATTCATTATAATTACATAATAAGAAGAATGGTCTTAATGAGTGCATTTATGGTTTCATAATTTGACCTTTTGCAATTTTAATGACCTCCCAATCTGGGAGTCATCAATGTGTTTTATCTAAACATTTCTTTGCTCAGTTCAGCAATGGTCCAATAAGATTTAGAATAAAATTACTGTAGAACAAAACTGTATACACTGTGGGTTTCATTTTGTGCAAATATTAACTTCTCTCCCAGTTGAAAATGCATAGGAGATTTGTTGTACATGCTTTTGTATTTGTCCACACTTTTACTTTGGAAATTTGTAAAAAATATGGAAAAATAACACAATAGTCCAGAAAGATTTAGAATAAAATAACTTTAGAACAAAATTGTATAAACTTTGAGTTTGGTTTTGCACAAATATTAATTTCTTTCTGAGTTGAAAATGCATAGGAGATTAGTTGTACATACCTTTCTATTTTTCCAATCTTTTACTTTGGAAATTTGTAAAGAACAATATGAAAAAATAACACTTGACCATTTGCACAGGTCTTGACCACCCATACATGGAATGGCTTAAAGTTATTTAGGAGTCATTCAAGATTTATCCCAAGGTCAAGATTTAGTAAACTATGCATTTAATGCATTTGCTTCTAAATGTTTCACAGACAGCCAAGTCTTCTTTATGTGTGTGAGCATTGTTTTCTTCTGTGTCTTCCTTCTTCCCCTGATCTGGTCAGTGTCATCTTCACATATAGATATTGCTGGCTAATAATTACTAAAATTAATCTGCTGCTTTTCTCCTGAAAAGATTTAACATGATCCCAACCTGAAAATATCTATGGTGCCCCCAATAAGCAAATCATTTAGTTTCAAGCTGTTTTTTTCTTCATATTAAGAACTAAAGAATTCCATTGAAGTGCTCTACGTTGCTAGAATAACTTCAGGATATGCTGTTAAATTAGGCATGACAAGATATAAACCATATGTTCTGGTCTCAGCGTAGTGGTCTCAGAAATCAGGCTGTCAGAAATGCAATAGGTGTTATGCTAAACAAATGTAAAGATTTTTAAAAGTATAGGAGTTACTCATAACCCATCAGTATGAAAGTTGTTCAGGACAAAAATACCTTTCAAATGATCCTATTCATTAAACTGCACTAATTATATTTTTTAAACCATGGCCATCTGATTACCTGAAGTTTGATTTTTCTTAGCAATTTTCACTTTTCAGATGGCTATATTTAAAAACATCTAATGAATTCAGATTAGTGACTACCCTCATTTGAAAGGTCATTTTGTCCTGAACAACTTTCATGTTAGCTGTATATTAGTAACTTGTATACTTTCTGACATATTTACATGTGTTTGGTATGACTCCTACTGTGTTCACTCACAGAGAAAAAAGTGAGGTTGTTTGGAAGATAATATTTTGCAAACTATAAAGAATTCAGATTAGTGACTACTCTCATGTGAAAGATCTTTTTGCCCTGAACAACTTTCAGCCTGGTTGTTGTTGCACATCTTAAATAGTTTTAAAGTTATTTAGATTTGTTTAGAAGGTGTGCACATTTGCTCTCAGAGAAAAGCAGCTTTGAGTCTGTATCCATCATTCTAAACAGAAGGAAGGGAATATTTTTTAACTGCCATAAGGATTGTTATGGAAGGATACAGTGAAAACTACTAAAAAATGTGTTTCATGGGAACACCTTTTCAAGCTAAAGTGATATTTATTTATTTAGTATTTGTTGACTGGGTAAGTGCACTAGACAAATTCTGCCTGTTTTGAGGCATGACCTGGGAAGGGGGATACAGATGAATGCCAACTGACCTGAACCAGATTAAGCTGTTGGGCTCTGCTCACAGCCATAAAAATGATCAGTCTAGGTGGGCAAAATCGTCCTTATCTGATGTCAGATTCTGTGTTTCTGTGTTCCTACAGAACTGTGCTTTTAATCTCCTTTAAGACACATGAGTCACTGCCTGCTGAGCTTTATTGCTTAACCTACTCCATAACCATCTGGCTGTTTTTCTTGTAATTTCATATTTTCCCAACTTCAGAGCAATCAGAAACAACTTCTCATGATGAATCATGTGGAGTGTTTTACAAATATTTAAGTAAATTATATCAAATGACTTCTCATGTCTTGTTTCTTCCTCCCCAAAAGGCAGGTTGTGATGCCAAACTGTCCCCTTAATGAACCCATGGTGTGATCTGGAAAATCATTGCTAATGTATCCATATTACTGTACATCTTTTATCATTTTCAGTCTCCTCAGACACATTCCACCTGACACTCGTAATTTATTTCTCTTTAACTTGAAGTACTAAACTTAGCTAGTGATACTGTATTTACATAATATATGACAGTCAAACCTTACAGATTAATTATTTTATTTATTTATTTAAGTTTAGGATTAATACCTTTGGGCCAAGGGCTCATTTACAAAAGTACCAAGTCAGTCAATACAGTACAATACAAGACACAGCATAACATAAGATGACATTGCTAACAGAGGTTTCACAGTACACATGGGTAATGTTGTAATGGAAGTGCTAACAGTGCCATCACTCATCAAGTAAGGTACAGTACAAGGCTTTGAGATTGCCATGCAGGCTCACTACTGAGGGGTAGTGAAATGAGCAGCCAGAGTAGGCTTTGTCTGGGTTGGGTCCATAGAGGGGAGGAGAATGAAGTAGCCAGACAGAGTAGGCTTTGTCAGGGGTAGGTTCTAGGAGAAGCAGGCAGTGGGAAGAGCATACAGACTGGGAAGGGGCAAGGGGCTTGGGCTGATGGGAAGTGGTAGGAGCAGCAATAGTAGGCTTTGTTTAGGGTGCCAGGGGAGGAGTGTGAGGAGTAGGGACTGGGGAGAGGGGGAAAAAGAGGCACTAGGGGTGGAGATGGGGGGTTGGACAGGAGTGGAGGGAGAGTCAGGTTGAGATGGGTGGATCAGCATTAGAAGAAGCAGACACAGACATTTTTAGGGTCCAGGTGGTAGTGGAGCACAGCTTAGAACTGGTAGAGCTTGTTATACTCAATTAGGAGAGTTGGTAGTTCATTGATCCATTTGGGTCCCTGGAAGGATAGAGATCTCAGAGCTAGTATTGTGCACCTGAAAGGCACCTGCAGACACCTCTTAGTCACACTTCTAGTACTGATGGCAAGTTGTGTATTTTTAAAGGGTCTAGAGGCTATGTTAGGAGGAAGTCCTAACATCAACATTTTTCCTAGTAGGCAAGTCTGGAATTGTGTTCTGAGGTGAAGGGGGAGCCAACTGGTCCTGTTGTAGAGGGTGCATGTATGAGTCAGATGATTTGCTCCCAAGACCAAGTGGCAGGCATTATTGAGGAGTGTTTTCACTCTTTTTATGGTGGTATCAGAGCCAGCCCCATAGATCACAAGGCAGTAATCGATGGCTGACAAAACCAAACAACAGGTAACAAGTTTTAAGGCATCCGGGATCATGTAGTCCCAGTATCAGTAATGAACACCCAGTTTTGTGTTTCCCATTTTGATGACTTGGTTGATGCATGAAAAGAAAGTGAGGGTGTTGTCCAGGTGTCACTCAAGGTATTTAAAGGTGCTGACTTGAACTTGCTCCAAGATATGTCTTTGTGGCTCTTAGTCAACAGTAGTGTGTATTTCTTCTTGCTCTGTGGAACTGAGAAGAGCAAGCTTTTCTTCTTCTTGTAGTTGAGCAATAGTTTATTAAGGGTTAACCATGATTCCAGCACAGAGAAGTGATAGAGGACTGATTGCTGCTGGGTACTGACATAATGGCCTCATCAGCATAGAGCATGATGTGTGCCAGGAAAGCAGAGGGTAGAGAGTTAATGAAGAGGCTGAAGAGAAATGGCCTTATAACTGATCCTTGCGGACACCAAGATTCACCTCCCTAGGTTCATAGAGGTTGCTGTTTATTTTCACTCTTTGTGTCCTGTACAGTATGTGAGGTAGCTGCCAAACCATGTCACCCTGTCAGTCAATAGGACTCTGGATAGTAGACAGTTCAGGAGTAGTTGATGATTAACAGTGTCAAAAGCCTTTGTGAGGTCTATAAAGATAGACCCCACTGCCAGGCCATTATCTAAGGCATCATAGGTCTGAGAGGTGTAATCAAACAAGGTGGTGATGGCGGAATGATTTTTACAGAATCCATGCTGCTGTGTGCAAATACAGTAGTGCTTTTCCAGGTATTTTGTGAGTTGATCAGAGACCACTCACTCCAGGGCTTTGGAGAATGGGGGGGAAGGAAAGATATGGGCCTATAATTGGCTAGGTTGGCTCTGTCTCCTGCTTTAAAGATGGGGGTGACCAGGGCTGCCTTCCATCTGTATGGGAATACACTCTCCAACTCTCTCCTACAACCAGGTCTGCAGCGCCTGTACCACTACGCTGTGCCTGGGCCTCTCAACTTACCTGCACATACCACCGTGCATTTCGCACATGTGTCACATGCACTTTTATCGCATGTGCAGCATGCGTGGCTGCAATTGCATTTTGTGATAGCAATGTGTGGCATGGCATCTGCAATGTAGGGATGTGGCCTGCCTGATTCACGCATTTGTGTGTGCTCCCCGCGGACGCAACACAGATGCGGGATGGGTGTGGGTGGCCCTGCATGTGTAGTACCTTTTCCTGCAGGGCTCCATGTGTGTGTGTGTGTGTGTGTGGGTGTGGGTGTGTATGTGTGTGTGTGTGCCCTGGAGGGGTCAGTGGCAGGCAGATGCCCACCAGCATTGGCCCACTTAGGGCACTGTTGCCACTGGGGGTTACGCCCTACACAACATGTTCCCAGTAAGACCCTACCAATGCAATCATGACAAAAGGACAACACACCATAGGGTTGAAATGCAAACAGGTTTATTTACACGATGCTCAATACACACGTGCACAATGCACAGCGCTTCCCAGTTCCACCCATCACTTGTAACCCCACACTCACCCATGCACACAGTTATGCATATTCACACACACACACACACCCCCATGTGACTGCACGGTGCCCCCACAGACATGTGTCCCTGCCATGCATATGGCTCCACCCCATTCACCCCACCCACTATTTCCCCTACTGCACAGGTCATCTGGGCATCTCACAGCCATCTGCCACGCGCATGCCTTCCTCGCACCAACCTCTCTGGTGCCAGATACTGTGCTATGGGGGCCCTGCTAGTTTGGTGGGCTATGCAGTGCCCTGGTGGACCACCCCTGGCATTGCACCCTGTGGGCCTGTGTGTGCCCCCACAGGTGGGCTGCTGTGCCTCTGAGCATACAAGCCTACTTGCCTCTGTGCCAAGTGGGGCAGTGGCCATGCCGGGGCTACGCAGTGTGTTCCCCATCACGTGCTGAGTGCCTTGGACCCTGTGCAGCCTGTGGAGAACCCTCCTCAGTGTGCCCACCCCCCTGTGTGTGCCCTATGCTTGACCCTGTTCCTGTGGGACTGTGTGAGGGGCCCAGCCTGCCTGGTCGGCATGCCTGTGTGCACCACTGTGGTCGCATCTTGGTGCTGTCCTGTGGCCGGGTCAGTGTGGGCGGTGCCCAGCTGGGTGTACGACTGTGACAGCATGACTGACGGGTGGGTAGATACTGATGCCTGGGCTGGGGGTGGGGGAGGGATTTCACTGGCTCCAGTGGCTGTGTCTGGATCCTGGAATGAGCGGTGCCCGGGGGGTGCCGTCCACTGGGCCAGGCCTTGAAGGTGGTGTAGCAGCTGCAGTGCACACCGTGGCCATGGCTGTATCCTGGCATTGCTGGTCTGCCAGCATGTTCTCCAGGCCTGTGCTGAGGTGGTCCATGATGATCGTCTGACATTTGACACAGTGCCGGATGCCCTGTATGGCATCCCCCAGGCCAGACATGCATGCCGCTGTGTCCCTAGTGAATGCCTGCAGACTGCTGGCAATGCTGAATAGCTGCAGCTCCATACAGCTGTGGTGCTCCTGCATGCCCTGCAGTATGTTCCCCAGCTCCTGCCTGCAATCCCCCTGGCTGGTTATCACCGACTGGTAGTAGTCCCCAATGTAGGCCAGTGGAGACAGCTGGTCCTGCAGCATCCAGAAGGCCTCATCCAACTCGTCCTCCAGTCCACAGGCACTCAGTGGGCTGAGCAACCCTATGGCAGTGTCCTCAGGTGCTGGCTGGTCTTAGTCTGACACCTCCTGCTCAACCACGGGTGTCCACACTGCCTCCACAGATGTGGCGGTACTGCTGGTGGTGTCCTCGGTGGTCCCTTGCTGCTCCCATGGCAGTCCAGCTGCATCCTCCTCACTGCTGTCCACCACCTCCTCTACCATGGGGCTCTCGCCATCCCCACTCCCCTCAGGCTCTGACATCAGCTCTGATGTTCCTGCCACAGGTGTACTGGTGGAAGGGCTGCCTCCAGTGTCCGATGGGCTGCCGTCATCATCTGACACCATGCCAGTGGCCTGGGCCATGCCAGCACCATCCTGGACTTACTGCTGCTGCCACCTTCCAGCTCCACTGGAGCCACCTGCACCAGCTGCCACTGCACCTGTTGGATGGGAAATGTGTTAGTGTGTCCCTGCATCACAGTGTGCCCTCACCTACCCAATCAGTGTTACCCTCACAGGTCTGCTTCGGCGTTGCACTCTGGCATTGCACCCACCACACTTCTGTGCTGTCCCACCTGGTATATGCCACCATTGTACATACGTCCTGCACCAATAGCATGGGACCCCCACTATTGCTGCCCTTGCTGTGCAGTTCATCCTGGTATGGCAACCCCCCCCAAAAGTACACAGTGCAGGACACGGCTGCCCTGTATGGCTCCTCACTGCACAGTGGCACCATGCATGGCCATGCCCATGGGGCAACACCACGCTGCAGGGGCCTGCACCCCTGGGTGGCGATGTTGTCCCTGCCAACCATGCATGACCCCTGCAGCCTTTGCCTGCACTCTGCAGACACTGGGACAGTGACCTATGCCCCCTCCCTACTGCCCAGCCCATGCCTGTGCACGGCCCCCCCAGCTCACAGTGCAGGACACAGCATCCTCCAGTGTGGTCCAGGCCATACCTCAGCATGCCACTCTCAACAGTACACAGTGCAGGACACAGCAACACCCAGTGCAGCCCAGGCCATGCCTCAGCATGCCCCCCAATAGTACAAAGTGCAGGACACAGCTTCCTCCAGTGCAGCCCAGGCCATACCTTAGTATGCCCCCACAACAGTACACAGTGCAGGACACAGCAACAACCAGTGCAGCACAGACCTTACCTCTGCATGCCCCCCCCAACAGTACACAGTGTAGGACACAGCAACACCCAGTGCAGCCCAGGCCATGCCTCAGCATGCCCCCCAAAAGTACACAGTGCAGGACACAGCATCCCCAGTGTGGCCTGGCCCATTCCTGTGCACAGCCCCCCCCCCAGTTTCATGTGCCCATACCAGCCCCTCCACAGTTGGCCATGGGTTGCTCCTTTGCACTGCTGCACATATCAGCACACACACCTGACCCTGGCCAGCCCATTGCCATTGTTTAGTTCCCTTGGCCCAATCTGTGGCAGGCTGTGGTGGCCATGTGGCATTCCTGTGGCATGCCTCTCCCACCATTATATCTGAATACACATTGTCACCCCACCCACCCCATCTTTGCCATTGGCATCAGTGCTGTTGCCATGTCTATCCTGTCACATACATTGCTGCTTATGTGTCCTTACCTGTGGCCGTCTGCTGTCTGAACGTGTCCAGCTGTGTTACGCCAGCGATGCTGTGCTGGCTGAGATGTGCCGCTATCCTCCTCTCAATGCTGCTGAGTGGCTCCTGCTGGGTGGGTCCACCCCCGGTGCCCTGTGCACTGCACCTGTTGTGTGCTGCCTTGTGCTTCACCAGGTGCCTGAGGTCACTCCACTTGTTTTGCACATCTCTGATTGTAATGTGCTGTGCAGCAATGGCATTAACTCTGCGTACCACCCTGTCCCATGCCCTCTTGCATTTCTCCCTCCTCTTGGCATCCCCTCCACATCCCATGAGGAGTGCATGATGGCAGTCGATTTGTTCCACCAGGGTTTTAACCTCCTGATGTCCAAAATTCCTCTTCCTCCTCTGTCTTTTGGCTGCAGCTTCTGCCATTGCTGTGGCATATCTGCTGGTGTATGTTGGGCCACAACTGCATGTTGTGCACTATTATATGGTGTATCTTGCATGTCGCGGCTTACACAGTTGTGTTTGGTGTATTCACGCGGGTTCTAGAATAGCCCATAACTTGCATGTAACAGTTGCTGTTGCGTAAGTTCCACAACTGCTTTATTTTCGTCTGGCATATTTTCCTTTCTAGAATTGGACCCCATATGTTCCTCTTCTAGTATGTACACAATCACTGCTGCACATCCACCCAACAGCCAGTTTACCTGCCCAAAGTGTATTGATAATGCTGAAATGGCCTGTATAATAACACAGTTTAATAAAAGGTTCATGGAGATAGAACAGAGTCAAAGAGACATGGCAGACCAATTTCAATTATGACTACAGGCTCAAACAATGCAAAGTGGAATAAACATTTCATGTATATAAGGTCTGCTGCAAAATCACACTGACTATAACACTAATTCAACCTGCACTAGTCAAAATCCTTTAAATAAAAAAAGAGGTAGAGAAGAAGAGGAACCTCTCAGCTCAGTAGATGCATGGTATCAGGCCGAAAACTTGAAATTACTAAAGAAGAGAAAAGGCAGAAAAGCAAGTCATTTTACCTTAGAACTTTCAAACTCATTTGACCCACTTGCCCAAGATGTTCCTCAGGAAGTCTGTGGAGATACAGCAAGTAATGCTGTGGCAGAATTTACTGGGTCAGTGACTATTCCACAAGTCACTAAGACAAACAGCACAAATATAAACAATAGTATATCCTGCCCCCAGATGAACCATTCATAATGTAAACCCAGGACAGAATGAAGCTGATGAGCCACCCCTATGTATGGAAACCGAGGCAGAACAATGTAACAAAAAGCACATTTTTGTTCTAGAAGATTCCATTGTTAAAGGGCTAGACAGAACATTTTTTTTTCAAATTGTTTAAACAGGAGAGACACACTAAGCTGAAAACTTGTTTATAGGAGTGACCTGGAAGCACAGGGAAGTTAAGTGATTTGCTTAAGGTCACACAGTATGCAAGTGGGGGCTATGGGATTCAAACGCAGGTCTCCAGATTTGCAGCTCAGAGCCTTAAACCATTGCGCTATACTGCATTTCTATTTTGTAAGATAGATAAAGAAAATAGAGCCATGTCATGCTTTAGCAGAGCCAAAATATCTGACATTACTAAAATGACTAGTGACATACTTTATCATGAGAAGTCCCCAAAATTAATGATCATACATGCTGGGGCTAACAATGTGTTGCAGCAACATATCCAGCAGATTTAACAGAAACTGGTTAATCTAAGCAACAAACTTGAGAATCTGGGATGCGACTTTGCCTTCCCAGAAATACTTCCTATACCAACAGCCATATACCAGCAAACATGTAAATTAAAGCAGATTAATAACTGGCTAAGACAGTGGTGCACAAAGCAGGAAGTAGTGTGTATTACGCACTGGGAGGAATCTATTGATAATAACTATTTGTATAGCAAAGATGGATTGCACCTGAGCAAACTAGGGTCCCAGCTTCTAGGCCAACATATAAACAATTACATAAAGACTCATTTAGACTAAAATGTAGGGGGGGGTCATTCCTCAAGATCTTTTTGCATCCTACCCAAACTTACAACCCTCTGTCAAAATAAAAAATAAAAAAATACTTAAAAGGGTAAATAACTGAAATAAAAAATGAGAAGAAGGGTAAAGGAAAACAATAAGAAACAAAAAATAATAACCCTTAATATACTAGAGCACTCTAATAATACTAGATCAGATCAAACTCCAGTTATGCTGCCCAACCCAAACAAACTAAAAATCTTTTTGATCAATGCTAGAAGCTTGATGAGTAAAATGGACGAATTACAGCACATTTAGCAACAAGAAATATTGATGTATGTGGTATTACAGAAACCTGGTTCTCCGACATTGATTGGAACACAGACATACCAGGCTACACTAAGTTCTTGAAAAACAGACAGAATAAAAAAGGTGGGGATATAGCACTTTATATATCAGCTAAACTCAAGAGATGGCAGTTAAACTTGAATGCTACAAGTGCTGAAATTCTATGGACCAGGATAGAATCTAACAATAAAAGCTTGACCTTTGGCTTAGGTTATTGGGCCCCTAACCTAGGACAGGAGGATAATTTATTTTTTCTTTAACAGTTAGAAAACAGGGCAGCTTCAGATGATCTTATACTGATGGGTGATTTCAACCTCCCGAACATAAATGGGGACACCCTTGAGACTAAGGGACTATTTGAAAGAAGATTTTTAGAAACCACCTTTCAATTTGACTTAGAACAACTGGTCATGCACCCAACAAGGAACAACAATATCCTGGATTAAATTTTACAAATACAGATATAGTTTCCTATCCCATAATATTGTCACCTTTGGGCGACAGTGACCATAACATGCTAATATGTAATGTCCAAAGGTATGCTGTGAGTAACAATGGGGTAACAAAAATAAAAAAAATCACAAAGCAGACTACAAAAGCATCAACAGTTATCTTGCCACATGGGACTGGGAAGAGGATCTAAAAAATCATGATCTCTAACAAATATGGGATAAAACCATAACCAAACTGAAATTTTGTATAAATAAATGGGTACCCAACTGAGTCAAATACTCTAATAATAAACAAAGGATACCATAATGGTGGACCAATGAAATTAAGCGAACTATCAGAAAAAAAACATAGAGCACACTGAAATACATTAAGAGTCAAAAAGATACTGACTGTAATATGTTTAAGGTAGTTGCCAAAAAACCAAAAAAAAACTTATTAGAATGGCAAAACAGGGGTTAAAAGTAAACCTAGCAAAAAATGTTAAAGGTAACAAGAAAAAGTTTTATAATTACATTGGTTCACTAAAAGGAAGTCAGAAAGGAATTGGTCCATTAAACTCAAATGATAAAATAATTATTGATGAAAAAGAGATGGCTGAAGAACTCAATCAGTACTTCGGGAATATATTTAAACCCAAAGAAAACATAAACTTAGACATACAACCTATCAATGACTCACCCATATTGTTCACTGAACAAAATGTACTGGATGCCATTAACTTGATTAAAGTTAATACATCTCCTGGCCCAGCCTGCATCAACTCAAAATGTATAAAATAACTTTCCAAAGAACATTCAGGCCCCCTAACTTTTTTATTTAATACCTCAATAAAGGAGGAAAGTGTACTACAATCCTGGAGAGAGGCCAATATCACACTGATCCTCAAAAGTGGCATCAAACAACTACCCTGTAACTACTATC
Source organism: Neoceratodus forsteri (assembly GCA_016271365.2). Classification (NCBI taxonomy): domain Eukaryota; kingdom Metazoa; phylum Chordata; order Ceratodontiformes; family Ceratodontidae; genus Neoceratodus; species Neoceratodus forsteri. The sequence continues at coordinate 739,166,765 of CM028133.1, read as the reverse complement.
TGTCTAACCTCCCTTTTTAGCAAAATCATGGAAAGGCTTATACAACATAAACTCATAAATTATATAGGTGTCAGCGTGGCTCAGTTGGCAGCACATCCGCCTCTGGACCAGAAGGTCACGGATTCTCATTCCCACACTAGGATTGAACTTGTACCTAAAAATCGCTGCCATCTGAGTGCAGTATTGGGGGGTGCTGTACTGCTGGGGTGTGCTGTCCTTCGAATGAGATGTTAAACCGAGGTCCCTTCTGCCCATCCTGGTGTTGTCCTGGTGGGTGTCCAGGTGGAAGTAAAAGAACCCAGGGACTCTTTGCAAAGAGTAGGGAACATTCCCGGTGTCCTGGCCAACATTCCCCTTCCCATAAACTGATTCATGCAATTATCCAGGCTATGTGTGGGTGATGATGTGCGATATGGCCACCACCACACATTCAGTCACTTCATTACCAGTCTAGCATTTGAAAAGCGCTACATAAATGATGATGATTCTTCTTCTTCTTCTTCATATTAGGAACACAGGGTGTATAGATATTTCCCAGCATGGATTCACACTGGGCAGATCATGCCTAACAAATCTTATCAATTTTTTGAACCGGTCAACGATGCTCTGGATAATGGAATGCCAGTTGACATTGTATTTTTGGATTATGAAAAGGCATTTGACACTGTCTGTCATAAAACCCTCATTGAGCAACTAGTTAATATAAATTTGGACATTAAACTAATAAAATGGATTGCATCTTGGCTGTACAATAGACAACAGAGAATGGTTATCAGAGGACATGACTCCCACTGGAGTCCTGTCTCTAGTGGAGTGTCCCAGGGATCTGTGCTGGGACCTCTACTGTTTAATATACTGGTCTCCAGTATGCAGACATCTGACGGGGTATAGATAAATAAGTATGCTGATTATTGCAAACTAGGGTGTGTGGTAAACAATGCCCAGCCTATAGCGACTCTGCAAAATAACTTAAACTATGTGACTGGGCAGTTGACAATAAAATGAGGTTCAGTGTTGCCAAATGTAAAATTATGAACATGGGGAAGAATAATACTCAGTCAACCTCCTTTCTGAGCAACATAAAGCTAACAGTTACAACAGAAGAGAGGGGCCTAGGTGTTACAATATCAGATAATCTTAAATTTAGTATACACACAAATAAAACAGTCAAAAAGTGCCACGGCATACTGGGAAACATCTTAAAGCATATCAAAAGCAGAAATCCCGAGATCATTCTGCCATTATACACTGACCTAGTGCATTCACATCTGGAATACTGTGCACCCTTCTGTGCTCCTACATCAATAGGCTGCCAAATCATGACAGAGAAAGTTCAGCGAAAGGTTACCAAAAGGATTAAGAACATGGCTAACATAGACTATAAGTAAAAACTTAAATCACTTGAGCTATTCTCCTTGGAATATAGAGCCCTAAGGGGTGATTTGATCTACACCTTTAAAGCTATACAAAAAGAATCTATGTGAGACACAATTTGTCTGGAAAGACATCTAACTAATAATAATACTAGACCCCATAATTTTAAGTTAAAAACTGCTTTGTGCAAAACAACGAGGCGCTCAAGATTTTTTACCCAGAGGGTGACTCGCATATGGAATTTACTCCTCGTAGACATGTTACAAGTGAAAATGTGGAACAGTTTAAAAAAAGATTAGATTTTTATATGGGTGATAGAAAGTGTATCTTCCACCACTAACATGGTGGTGAGTTCTTTATGGGCTAATGCCTTTTGAACTTGAACTCATCTATGAAACAATGAAACTATGAAATAGAGTTTGAAACTTTAGTAGGGAAGTATTAATTGAATGTGAGGAGCACAACTGGGCTGATGCAGCCCCTAATGGGTGCACAGTATAACAAACACATTCCATGGCTTTCCATGGAAGCACTCTAATCGAAGATAAATCCTTTATTTTAGCTAATTATCCATACCTTAGACATGTTTCAAAGAAACCCCTAGCCAGTAGGAGAACAGATTGATCAATACCATGTGACATCAAAACAGCCTCTTCTGCACTCAAAATGGAGCAGTGAAATCATGCAGAAAAAAATTAAAATGTTATAATAATAACAATTTTAAAGCTTTAGTATTTAAAATACATTGTGCTTGTACTGGCGCAGTTGGATTTCGCTTGCGATGGCAGCGACCTGGGTTCGGAATGAGCGCGGGTGGCTGGAGGCAGCCGGGGAGAAGGATTGACCATCCCACGGACAGCTCTCCTTCTATGGGGAGGGTAGGGGACTGGTCTGGTGCCTGCTGGCTCTATTGGAGGCTGGGAGTATCACAGGACACACGCCCAAATGCTAACTGGGGGAGGAGTGGATGTCGGAGTGTGTCATGACGTCACTATGCTGCCCCCAACAGAAAAAAGGAAAAATTGCTCGCTGGCTGCCAGATGATGGCTCTCTGTTCCCTGAGCCTCCAGTGCCTTCCCAGGGTCTCCTGCTCCTCAGCAGCATCCCTGGGCCCTAGTAGTGTGTGCTGGGGCCATCCCCTCTCCCTGGTGCCTAAATAAATAAAAAAATTAAATACATTATATATAGTGGACACACAATGAGTTTAGCTCAGAACATGCCACATACTGTATTATCATTTGCATGGGGGCAGGACATTACTCACTTGTGACTCTGCTATTCATGAGTTAGTGCCTTGCCCCTTGCAAGATACAGCAAATAGTTTATTCAGTTAGATCACTGCACATCCCATGTGTGTTGTGTCATAACATTCTGTGCCAGATCTTTAAATGACACTTATAGCTGTCACAAGTCTCATAACTTTGCAGTGAATACTGTGCTGAAATAGTCATCCAACCTTGTTGTCCCTCCCCATCTTTCAGATTTAGCTGTCACACTCTATCCTTAACTTTCCTCTGACCTCTGATATAGCTACACTATTTTAATTATTATTTTAATCAACTCTTGCCATGCTGTTCTTAGGTGTCATTTTTGGCCAGCTTGATACACTTTACACATTTTTGTGTGCAGGTTCATATCTGTCCCTATTATTCATGACATATTTCTCCCTCTGCTTTTCCATTTCACCAACTAGCTCTGTGATAGTCCTGGCTATTCAGGCAATACATTTATTCAGTTATAAGCCTAACTGAAACCTGGCTGTCCCTGAAACTAATGGATTACACAATAGCGCTCCCTGGCTACACAATATTTAGGCAAGATAGAGCCACCAAGAGAGGAGGGTGTGCCTCATATACCTTTGGGACACCTTGCAGGTCAGTATGCTCCCCACTTCCAGTAACTCCCATGAGCATGAATTAGTGGCCATTCAAATCTTGGTAGTGGGCCAGAATAAGGCACTCACAGCGGCCTCAGTTTATATTCTCCCAGGGAAGGCTAAATTAGGACTGCACAAAATAATTGAACACCTTAATCAATTCAAAAAGAACTCCAAGGTCCTGACCACATGGGGACTTTAATATCAACTGGCTCTGTAAGGATATCAAGCCTCTCAAGGATCTCATTGCCACCACATATCTAACCCAGATGGTGCAAGAACCAACTCACTGTAATTACAAGACTGGCAATAGCACCCTCATTGACTGGGTAGTGGCCAGCTGCCTGGCATGGGTGAAGGTGGTCACTGTACTACCAGATTCTCTGAATGATCATTCCCCAATCATCTGCCTTTGGTCCAATAAACAAGAGAAAGTAGCACCTATGATTATTGAGAGTTGTGTTCTTAGGAAATGCTTTCCTTTTGGACTTCAATTCACTTTTGTCAGTGTTGACTGGAATGCCCTGGATAAAATCCAGGATATTGATATGGCATTAAAATTCTTCACAGACAAATCTAACACCATCTGTAACATATTCACTCCATTTAGAAGGCTTAAAGTCTGTGGTTGACCTAATGGGTACCTCAGTGGGAACCTAATGGAGATGATGCACAGAACAGACAACCTGTGGCATAAGGCAAAAGCCTCTGGCTTAGCCCATGACCTGCAACAGTACTATGCAGCTGGAACTAGTGTTCCCATACCATCAGGGCAGCCTAGGCCAACTATTTCAGACAGCACCTTGATAAAACTTGGGGTAATAGCAAAATGTTTTGGGACAACAACAAAGAGTTGTTAGGAAAAGTTGATAAGAAAGCACCCTCCATGCTCAACCTCAATGGAAGCACGACTCAGGACCCACAATCTATCATCAACTCCTTCAATGCTGCTTTCATGGATTTGAGCTCAGTCCTCCTTCCTGATTACCTGACTGACTCTGTGGCACCATAAGAGAACACTGCTTCGCTTAATAACCACCCCAAATTCAATATCAGGAGCGTTTCATTAGAAGACGCTAAGAAATACATAAAAAAAGAGTGGTAGAGAAAACAAGAATAGGTAGCGATTCAATTGACAGGAAGATGGTGGTGCTCATTCTTGATGAGGTAATCATCCCACTCACAAAAAACCTCAACAAGTCTCTCTCCTCAGGAAAATTATCCACCCTGTGGAAGCAGACAATAGTCACACCTGTGTACAAAAATGGAGACTGTGTTTCCACTGGCAATTACAGGCCCGTATCCATTCTGTCCCCCTCTCTAAAGCACTTTAGAATATTGTGTTGGACCAGCTTACTGACTATTTAGTTAAATACAAATTTCTGTGCCCATAACAACATGACTTCAGGAAAGGCCACAGCACCACCACAGCCCTAGTCGAATTCATGGACTATGTTCACCAAGCCATGCATGATGGAAGCCTTATGGGGTCTATATTTAATTGAGCAGGTACAGGCATTCAAATACCTGGTTATTCACATCAATGAATCCCTCTCCTTCTCCTAGAAGGTGTTTGATACAGTCAACCATAAGATTATTCTACAACTGTCAGATCTGGGCTTGTCAACAGATTCTGTGGGTTGGTTTTGTGACTATCTAGTCGCTGGGAACCAAAGTGTAAAGATCAGAGAGTGATATCTACCACCGGAGAGGTTTTCCTAGGAGTCCCTCAAGGACCTAGCCTAGGCCCTTTGCTGTTTAGCCTCTTCATAAACAGGCTTCCTTAATCTTGCTCTTGTAGAGTCATCCTCTATGTGGATGATGCTGTAATCCTGAGCTGTAGCCCAAATGTAAGTAAACTAAGTGAACTTGCATGTGAACTGCAAACTGCCTTCAGCTTGCTGGAGGACTTGTTTACTCCCTACAAACTTCTCCTCAACTGAAAAAAAGCAAGGTAGTGTTAATAACCAGCCCTCAGCTTAGGAAAAGGTGTCCCACATTCACCATCACCAACAAGAAGGCCCCACTTGAGCAGGTACAGGTATTCAAATACCTGGATACTCACATCAATGAAACCCTCTCTTTCTCCCAACACATCAATTATGTGGTAAAAACCCTCTATACTAAGCTTGGAGTCCTGTATAGGCACAGGAAGTACCTCACGCCCTCTGCTCTATGATTATCGGTCATGAGTTCAGTATTATCAGTGGTTGATTATGGCCTAGTGGTCTACAGTGCAGCCACAGACACTATATTGAAAAAGATCTCCACTATGTTGAATAAGGCCTGTAGGAGTGTCCTAGGGGCTGCCAACCAAATGCACATATGTCTGCTATATAATCATACAAGCTGGCTCAACCTGAGGGACAGGATAAAATTTCAGACCTGCATCCTAGGCAAAGAAACGTTACTAGCGCTTTCAGAAGAACATCCCTTAGGCAATGCTTTTTCTTCTTTAAGGCTCCACAATAGTTGAAAAATCTCCCAGTCCACTTAACTTGCTCTGAGAGCTTGAGGATCTTTAAAGCACAACTAATACACACCTCACCAACGTATCCACCTGCACTTGCTCTACGTAATACCTACTTCCCAATGGTAGATCAATTCCTTCACCTATAAGCAGCACTTAGCATCTCACCTCTGTTACCCCATCTTTATAAATAACCTTCACTCACAGCGCTTGCCATTTAAGGCTCTATTCCCCCCTTCCCCCATCCTTACTTGCATCTGATGTCCCCCCCCTCATTCTAGAAAAGGGCATTACAAAACATGCTTGTTAGGCTGTTCCTCCCACTACTTTCTCCCTCCAACATACTCCTCACCTTCCCTCAACCTTTTCCCTCCCAACCCACCATAGACTCTCCTCCACCGCCACCTAGCTACAATCTCAATATGTTCAGACAAAGCCTACCTCTGGCAGCACAGGCTCCTTCCATCTCTGCAATTCTTTCTATTCTTTCACATTCTCCTTAGTTAGCACTAATAGTAGTCTAAACTCTAACCCTTAAATGTCTGTGCTCATTATATTAGTAGTGCAAAATAACTTTTAATTCTGTTACTGTGTGAAATTATTGTATGCAATTGAATCTGTTAAGTGACCTTGCTATTTGATTTATTGTTACCTTGCTGTATGCTGTATTATATGTTCTACTCTGTTATGGAACCTTTGTAAATGAGCTCCTAGCTTAAAGGTTGTTTCTGAATCAATAAACTAACTAAACTAGAATTGTTCCCCTTTCCTCATTGGTACACAGTGAGCAACTGCACAGTTTATGTTATTGTTCACTTTAAGGCATTCCATATGTCCTATATATATTCTCCACATTAATGTTATTCATCCAGTCTCTTCTAATCTATGAATGTCTTCTCTCTTGAAGACTGGAGTTTTGATTTTGATTTTTAACTTCTGTCCTGTCCTTTATATATTAAAGGTTAGCAGGTTTTGGTTGCAGCACTCCAGATAATCACCCATACCTATAAAGAAAAAACTGATTGTTTCCATTGTTCATGACAAACTTCAACAAATGTATTGCTTTTATGACCACATTCACATATTTATTTTTATTTATTTAAGATTCAGAAAATGACCTTTGAGCACAGGCTCTTTTACAAAGGTTCCATGTCGAGATAACAGGCTGACAGATATGTAACAGCACAGGTTCAGGATAAGGGAACAACATACATTAGGGTTACAGCATCACACATTCATTTCTTGTACTAGAATTAGTACAGCATCAAATTTAAACCAGCATAATATAACAATAGTGAACTTAGGAGATAAGGAGGGAGAAAGCCCCCACTTAGGTGGCTAGAAGACTGAGGAGCAAAGGACCATGGAAAAGCATAGGCAGGGGAGTCTACCCCAGAGGGGCATATGGAAAGGCAGACTCTGGATGAGGCATAGTTGACAAAAGAGGGAGGTTGGGGGAAATGAATGCTGTGGGGAGGGATTTTGGAGGGGAAGTTTGGCACAGGCAGGTGGTGGGGGTGTTGAAGGGCTGGAAGACCATGTGAGGTGGGGATGGGGTGGTGGGAGTGGATTGGGTGGGATAGGCAGTTTCATTAATGGGGTTCTATTTACAGCAAGGAGTGGATAGTCTGAGTATGCCACAGGGTAGGGGGAGAAGGTTGGCCCTAGAGTAAGTCAATTGGTGGGGGGGAAGGGGCAGGAAGAGCCAAGAAGGGGGACAGGGCGAGGGGGGCAGGAGGGGTGGGAGCCAGTGCTAGAGGAGAGAGGTACAGTTTGGCTAACTTAGGTCAGATCAGGAGGTGACACTGGGGACTGAGGTGTAGGCTTGAAGGGTGGAAAGAGTCATACCTTCAGAAAGCATTCGCACATGGTATTTGAATTAAAGTGATACCTTAGGCCAGTTTTGAAGTGGGATAGACTAGTGGAGTTCCAATGGACTCAGGGACATATGGCAATAGACAACAGACTATTAGATATAAGAACTCATATTCTACCTTTCCTTTTGCTGAACCACTAAGCCAATTTACATGTAAATTTAAAGTCCACATAGTTAGAACTAGGCCCTTAGCAGATACTATTCCTATCATACCCCATAATTTCAAAAGGCTAATACAGGCCTTTTGAAAGTATATCATTGTCAGCAAACCTACCTGATGTCTACCTGGATGAAGAGCAACTGGGCCACATGGATGACAAGTACACAGTAAGAATCAGAGCTACTTCACAGGAATTAACAATTTGGTGAGGGGGTATTTTACATATGGGCCCAGATATTCAAAAGGGTTGCACATGGCGCAACAGTGTTGCATCATGCGCAACCCACTGATGCACCCCGGTGTGATATTCAAAAGTAAAAAGTACATGGCACAAATCCTGATGCACTGGAGCACATCAGTAATGTATGCAGGTGCAGGTAGGGGGGCGTGCCCATGCATACCCTGCACAGCCCGAAATTCAGCCCAGGATATGCAGAGCCATGCATGCACAACCTACCTGCGCCAGCACAAAGTTGATCCAAAAAAGGAACAACTGATGGCCACCCACAGGAGCTGCTGCGTTGCAGGGCGCAACATGGCAGCTGCCACCTGTGGTGGCCACCGGAGCTCCAGCTGCACCTGGCGGCCCCCCCATGCCTGATCGCAGGCATTTGTAAAAAAAAAAAAGACATCTGTCCAATATCCCTGGTGGTCCAGTGGACCTGCCCGTCCGATCGCGGGCTAAGTAATAATATTATATCCCCAAAATCCCTGGTGGTCCAGTGGACCACTATCTGCCCTATCGTGGGCATTTGTGTAAATAAATAAATAAGTCCTATATTCCTGGTGGTCCAGTGGACCGCTGTCTTCCTGATCACGGGCATCTGTGTCAATAAATAAATAAGTCCTATATCCCTGGTGGTCCAGTGGACCGCTATCTGCCCGATCGCGGGCATATGTGTAAAAATATAAATATTTCCTATATCCCTGGTGGTCTAGGTACCCCTCCCCACCCGCCTGAGTCCCCACCCCGCTCTCCCCGGTCAGCGGTGGGCAGCAGCACCCACCGCCTGCCCCGCTGCCGCCGACTGACACGTCCAGTAAGGGCTGTATGCCCATGGTTCACAGTGTGAGCCAATGAGCATGCAACCTATACCGTACACAAATTGCAGATATGTTTGCATATCGCGATGTATGTGCGGTATAAACTTCTGCGCCCATTAGCTCGCGCTGAACCAATAAGGCGTCTATACTGACGGTGTCGGTTCCAGTGAGCAATGGGGTGGCAGGTGAAGTGAGTACTCCCACCATCTGACTGGGGGAGTGGGCATTAGAGCCTCAGTGGGCCGGAAATGGAAACTGAACCACCAAGATATATGAAATATTTCTATTTTTGCACAGATGCCGCAATCAACGTGACAGCGTCCACTGGGCCACCAGGGATCTAGGACTTATTTCTATATTTACACATATGCCCGCGATCGGGCAGACAGCGGTCCACTGGACCACCAGGGATATAGGACTTATTTCTATATTTACACATATGCCTGCAATCGGGCAGACTGCGGTCCACTGGAGCACCAGGGATATTGTACTTATATCTTTTTTTATACAGATGCCCGCAATCGGGCTGTGGAGCACATTGCCGGCTTCAGGGGGCATCGGTCCCTGACGGCTGCTGCCTGGCAGGGTGCCAGGCGCAAGTCATCGAGGAGTGGCGCACCTGCATGCAAATCGGGCCATAATGACATGCAAATGGACCCATTTGCATTTTGCATACATTATGGCCCCATTTGCAAGTCAAGTTTTGAATATCGCGGTTGCTGTGCATAGCGCAATGGAACTTGCGCTAGTGCATCTCCATGCTCCATTCTGGCCACTTGCACTGGCGCAGTGCCACTGTGCCATGCACACTGGGGGTGGCCAGGGTGTGATATTCAAAGCTGCTGAGCCATGGCGCAGCTCCGTTGAATATCACCCAGTCCACACCCCTGCGCAGCCAAGCTGAGCTGCGCCCAAGCTTGCACCACAGCCTGGCACAGTTTGAATATCTGGGCCATGGTGTATTGTGATATGCTTATGAGGGTGCTGCATACTATGCATTCAGGATGAAGATATACATGACTCATGCCCACAGGGATATAACATTATTTGTCTAAACAGGCATAGGACTTGCATATTGGGGATGCTGGTTACCTTGCACCTGTAAGGTATGATTGTATAGGGTTGTATCTCCCTTTAAATGGTTTTAGTACATGCATAGATTACATGTTGCTATGATTTCTGTCTTAGTTTTAACTTTGCAGCTATTGGACTATGTCACAGCAGCAGTGGTATAGCTGTGGATAGTACTGTTACTTTTACAGGGCATTAAATGGAACGTATGACTGGATGCTAGGACTCTGTCACCATTACAGGCAGACTGTTTGGTTATGTACAGTGAGTGGTCTGTGCAGCTGCCATGCCATGTGGATATCATGTATTAACCTGAATCTGAGAAAAAAAACTCAGATATTCACCAGCATGGCAAATTTGGTCCTTGATGCACTAGTGCCACCATCCTTAGCCATTCATGCAGGCATACATTTAAAGGAACACACTTCCAACAGCAAGACCCCAGTTATTCTCCCACACCCCTCTCTATACATGATTGCTTGACAGTCTAGTGGGTGACTGGCATGATGGCTCTCTAGCACAGGGGTCTTACCTTGTCCAGCTGTCAGCTACTGTAAACTTACTGTATACATAATCATTGCGGCCATCCACTACCCTACCATCAATAAAAGAAAGGGATGTGGTATGGAAAGAGGATCTTGAGCAGTAGTGGTCAGAAGAAAGGAAAGGTGAAAGCAATATTTTTTATTTTTTTTTCAGATGCACATTTTCCAATTCCAGCTTCAGGAACGCTGGGTGGCACTAGACTGCCACTCATATGAGTATACTGACAAGTAGGAAGAGCGAGTGGTACATAGAAGAATCTATCACCTAGGGTTAGGGATGGGAATTTAATACAAATGCTCTTTAACAAATGCTACCACCCACACTTCCTATTGTCAGCACAATATAAACTTCACTTCTGAAGTCTAGTTACATCTCACTGAAATGTTGGTTAACATGTATTTTTCATGAAATTCTCCAGAAAGTGAGCCATAATTTATATGAAACAAACTGAAAAGTTTGTGTTGACTTTTCTGTCAAAATTACACAATGTGATTTTACTACTATCGTGCAAGCAATATCGATCATAGGGTTGCAAAAAGTACTAACAATTTCTTAACATAATTAGATCTATGTTAAACCCCACTGATATTTTTTTCATCTGGTAAGATACATATCTTTGACTGACTTGTCTTTCTAAATTTAAAAAAAAAAACATTCTCAACTTCTTATGAAAAGGAAAGTAAGAAAATGAACAAACAGTTTTGAAGTTCATTACTTTGGTTCAATAACTATATGAAATTTAGAAATGTGTAAGTTTAGGTAATAATGTTATTTTGATAGTTTTAAAAATATAGATACAAACAAAGCATTCCAGTTACAATAAATAAACATACAATTAGAAAGAATGCATATACTGTATAATATAAAGGAATATAATGTTAAACCTGTTGATAACACGTTTGAAGAAAAGAAATGTGGGAAGAAATCATCAGGAGAGGGGTGCAAGATGCTACCAGCACCTGTGCAAGAGTAAGACGAAAATGCGGTAGGGCCCAAAAACCCTGATGGTGGACCAGGGAGGTCCAGGAGGTGGTGCAGGGAAAGAAGGCAGTCTATAGGCAATTCAAGTGCTCAAGAAGTGAAAGGAATTGAGGGGAGTATGAGCTGATTGCTAGAAGGGCCACTAGGGTGGTGAGGGCGGCTAAGGCAAGGAAGGAGCAGAACCTGGCCAGGGAAATCAGGAGAGGGAACAAGGGGTTCTTTAGATACATTGGGGAAAAACGAAGGGTGAAGGGGCAGATTAGCAGGATTAAATCAGGGGAGAGATGGGCACAAGACCCGGGGGAGCAGGCTGAGGTACTAAATGAGTACTTCACCTCAGTTTCCACCAAGGAAAATGGGGGTGCTGCATCATACATGGGAGGAGACAGAGATACTGAGGAGGGGGACCCTTACCGATTGGCGGGTCTGGGGAGGGATGCATCACTGGCAGGAGGGAGGAGCTAAGCAGGAGAGAGGTACTGGAAGTGGAAATCACAGCAGAGAGAGTGAGGAAGCCCTCAGCTCCCTTAAGATGGAGAAAGCACCGGGCCGGATAAATTACATCCCAGAGTGCTGAAGGAACTTGGGATCTCCTACAAAACCTTAGTGGAGCTTTTCACCATCTCTTGAGGACAGGGTGGGTGCCCCAGGACTGGAAGGTGGTGCATATGGTGCCTATCCACAAGGGGATCAAGGGAGGTGGCAGAGAACTACAGGCCTGTCAGCCTGACATCGGTGGTGGGCAAGGTGATGGAGGCATTGTCAAGGAGAGGCAGAGGGACCTGGAAAGTCAGGGTACCTGGACGATGAACAGCATGGATTTGTCTCGAGGAAATCGTGTCAGACAAACCTTGTGGAGTTCTATGACTGGGTGGCGAGTGCCTTGGACCTTGGTAGACCAATGGACGTCCTCTTTCTAGACTTCAGCAAGGCATTTGACTCTGTTCCTCACATGGGCCTGTTGGATAAGCTGGGAGAAATGGGGGTGGGGAACCAGATGATTAGATGGATAGGCAATTGGCTCCATGACCGGACCCAGAGGGTCGTAGTTGGCGGGATAGTCTCATCCCCAAAGAGGGTCATTAGTGGGGTCCCACAGGGATCAGTCCTTGGTCCCCTCCTGTTCAACGCCTATGTCTCTGACATAAGGACAGGAATCAGGAGTGAGATGAGTCTCTTTGCAGATGACTCAAAACTGGGGGCGGTGGTGGATGGGGAGGAGGGGAGGGTGGCCCTACAGGGGGAGCTGGAGGTTCTGGAAAGATGGTCTGAAGTGGAAGCTGAGGTTCAATGCAGAGAAAGGTGCACTCACCTGAGGGGCCAGAAACCCGGGCCAAGTGTACACCCTGGGGAGGAGAATGCTACAAGTCTCGATGGCTGAGAGGGACCTGGGGTGGTGGTGGATGTCAAAATGAACAACTCGGAGACTTGTGGGAGGGGCAGCAGCCAAGGCCAACAGGATGCTGGGATGCATCACTAGGGATCACCTCCAGAAGGAGGGAAGTGATGCTCCCTCTGTATAACTTGCTTGGTGAGGCCACACCTTGAGTACTGCGTGACAGTTTGGAGGCCACACTTGAAGAGGGACAGTAAACTCCTGGAGAGGGTCCAGTGGAGGCAACCAAAATGATTTGGGGCTTGGGGGACAGGACCTATGAGGAGAGGCTCGAAGAGCTAAATATGTACACATTGGAAGAGAGAGGGACGGGGGCACATGATAGAGGGTCTTTAAGTACATGAAGAGGGTAAATAGGGAGGAACAGTCAGGGTGCTTGAAGGAAGGAGGAGGGGCCACTAGGGGCATGGGTGGAAGCTGGAGGGAAGATTCAGGGAGAAAGGAGGGGTGCTACTTCACTGAGAGGGTGGTGGAGCCATGGAATGCACTACCTAGGGGCTGGTGGAGGCAGAGAAGGTGGAGGGGTTCAAGAGGGGCTGGAACAGGTACAGGGAAGGTTCTGGAAGCAAAATCCAATGCAGCAAGAATATCCGAAACTGGGAAGGGAGAAGCCAGAGAAGGCGAGGGGGGCAGCAAGGTCAGCACCCAGGGTGGGGGCTGACCAATCGAGCAGACTCGAAAGACCATTAGGCCTATTCTGCTGGCATTTTAGTATGTTAGTATGTTAGTAAGGTGTTTGGCACAGCAGTGAATGCTTCAGATAATCTAGCAGCAACACAACTTGTTCTAGATTCTATATTTCTGCTGTCTCTAATAAACCTTTTGTCTTTTTTGAACAAGTTTATCGTTAGTTAAAAAGAGCAAACAATTAAGAATTCTATAAAACCCTATGGTTGTACATAAAAGTATCATTAGTAGTTGTTTTGAACTGGTTCAGACTGCTTCATAATGGATAATGGTAACTAACAAAAAAAAACAAACATATTTTTAGGCCATATGTTTCCTTTTCCTGAAACACCCTTGTAAACAAAAACCATGTTCAAGGCAGTCCTTCCATATAATTATCTTAAAATTAAAACAAGAGTTAGTTTTGATCACTGAGGCACAGAATTAGTGCTACAGCCCATTGTGCTAGCAAACCAGGTTTGGGAGTGAACTTGGATTGCTAGGTGTTGGCAGTTAGGGGAGAGGTTCATGCATTTAATGGGCCACTCTTCTCTCTCAGGGGGATGCTTGTCAGCTTTGCTGTCAAATACCACCAGATGAAGGCCTGGTGGTGGCATAGGCTGAGGTGAATCATAGGGAAGGGCCATCAGTTTTACTTTCTGCATGTGTGAGTCCACACATCATTCTCCACTTCATGGCCATGGTGGGACTGCGTGGGAAGCACAGAAAAGCAAAAAAAGACATGTAGGCTCATGATGCTCTATACACTAGTCCCCAACTAGCACCATCACCGTGGAGTACCCCACCAGCATCTGGATTATGTACCGGGGGTGGATGGCCCTTCCCCTAGGCCCACAATGAAGAGCAGCCGTGAGGGACCCTTGGTTGGGTCACTTCATGGGGAAGGTAGCAGTGAGTTAAGGAGGGTGGGAATGGGCTGATCAGCCTGCTAACACATCATAGAGAGAAAAAGCATATGAAAAAACTAAATTAGTTAAAAGATTTTTCCATTACATTTCACTGAATATAAAAAATAACATGTCCGTTGATTTTCTGGACAATAGCCAGAATTTTATAGGACTGTGCTGTTAAATGCTATATATACTTACAAGTATAGTAAGTGGGCCTCATACACAGTAACTCAGCCATCTATGTATCTAGTCAATTTGATATACGTTCAGTAAGGATTTCAAAGTCAGTACTTGCCAAAACACCTGTTCTCTTGCCACATTATGCATAAACAATGTTGCATGGCTCGAATTAAACAATGGATTAATAGTTTCAAAAGTATTTATCCTACATAAACTCCAAGAGTAGACAGTGTTTTCAACTATTGTAGGTTAAGTTCCTCTGCTTGTATCCTTATTTTAGCACAACACCTGTAATAGATAGATAGACAGACAGACAGACAGACAGACAGACAGATAACGCAGTTAAGAACAATCTGTGAAAAAGTGTGGTTATGCTCTGTTATATGCACCCACCTGAGATATTGATTGTAAATGAAGACCACTCTGAAGAAAGACGGTTACTAATGGGGTACCACAGGGTTCAGTATTGGGTCCAGTCCTTTTTAATGTCTTCATAAGTGACATTGCAGAGGGACTGGAAGGAAAAGTATGCCTCTTTGCAGATGACACAAAGATCTGCAACAGGGTTGATACACAAGGAGGCGTGGAAAGAATGAGAAGGGACTTGGCAAGGTTGGAGGAATGGTCAGAAGTATGGCAGCTAGGATTCAATGCAAAGAAGTGCAAAATAATGCACCTGGGAAACAAGAACCCAGGAAAGAATACACAATGGGGGGTTGTAACAACAACAAAAAAGGAAAGGGACCTGAGGGTAATCATATCAGATGACCTTAAGGTTAGCAAGGAATGTGAGAAGGCAGTAGGGAGGGCTGGGGGTATACTGGGATGCACAGGGAGAGGCATCAGCAGCAGAAAACAGGAAGTTGTTATCACTCTGTACAGACAGTTGGTGAGACCCCATCTGGAGTGCTGCATTCAGTTCTGGAGACCCCATCTCTGCAAGGACATAGACAAGATAGAGGCAGTCCAGAGGAGGGCAACTAAAATGGTGCAGGGTCTGCAACAGAAGCCGTGTGAGGAGAGACTAAAGGAGCTTAATATGTATACCCTTGAGGAAAGAAGGGAGAGGGGGTACATGATAGAAACTTTCAAGTACCTTAGTGGAATCAACAAAGTCAAGAGGTAGCATCTTTCAGAAAAGAGCGTGTCAAGAACAAGGGACACAATTTAAAGATAGAGGCGGTTCAGCGGCAATGTGAGGAAGTATTATTTCACAGAGAGGGTAGTGGATGCATGGAATAGCCTTCCTGAGGAGGTTGTGGGGTCTAAAACTGTGGGAGAATTCAAGAATGCATGGGACAGACATAAGGCAATTCTTGTGGGGGGTAGGAAGAAATAAGCTGATGGTTAACTAGGATCTGAGGCCTATCCATTAGGTAGGGAAATGGGCAGACTAGATGGGTCAAGCTGTCCTTATCTGCCATCAAAGTCTATGTTTCTATGTTTCTATGATATGCTTATATTAGAACATGACCACACACCCAGTAGTGGATTATCAGTTTTCTATCTATCTATCTATCTATCTATCTATCTATCTATCTATCTATCTATCTATCTTAAAAGATATAGGTAGATACTGTAAAAGAATAGAGCTCTTTAAGATGATTTTATTTCATCAAAACTATTTCACTAACAATAGTTATTGCTTTTTTTTAAGCTACAACCACCACAATACCATCAACACCAAGTAAGTATAATATGTATTTGTAAATGTATATGCTATGTTTTTATCTCCACAATAAAAATGAGAATATTCTTCACAGTTACAGAACTCAATATTCCTTTTTTTATTTTTTATCTTTTTCAGCTCGATGTTATATATTAGTATGTGGATGGAGTCAGTGGTTCGATACACATTACCCTCAATTTGGCCCTGGAGGTGGAGACTTTGAACTTTTGGAAAACATAAATCAAACTTGTAAAGACCCAGTTGATATTGAATGTCGAGCTGTAAAAGCACCAGATGTCAGCATTGAAGACTTAAACCAAAAGGTGGTATGTAATGCCTCTGTTGGTTTGATATGCAGAAATGATGATCAAACTTTCATACCAGTGTGCTACAACTATGAGATAAGAGTGAATTGCTGCTATGAATATGACTGTTCGACAACCATGCCAACAGGCACAACACATCCAAGTATAATCACAGAAATACGAACTACAACTAGGCCTCAATCTATACCACAAGTACAAACTACAAAAGAAACTACAACTTCAACTACAACTAGTCTTACTTCTACAACCTTGCCTAGCACAACAAGTAAAGAAACACCCACTGCTACCATGACTGCTTCCCCAACTCCAAGTACTGCAGAAACTAAAACATTCTTTAGTACTTCAAGCATTCCTCCAAAAACCACACAGTCATCAACACACACAACTTCCCTCGAAACTACTCCAACTCCAACTACAATTTCACTAACTACATCTTCTCCAAATGTGACATCTACTGTTTCAGCAACTCCTAGACCTGAAACCACCACATGTACAACTGAAGAAACAACTCAATCAACTACACTAACTACATTCCCAACTACATCTACCAAAGAGCTTAGCAGCACAATAACTAGTGAGACTACATCAGAGAGAACAACTGTTTCACTAACTTCCACAAGCTCTCCAAGCACAGTCATTACAACAACAGCTTCATTATCACCTACTACAACAGAAACTACATCGTTATCTACAAGTCTGATTTCTACAACCACACCTACCACAACCAGTACACAATCAACCACTACTACAAATACTGCTTCCACAACTCCAAGCACTGTAGAAACTACAACTGTATTTAGAACTACGAGCATTTCTCCTACAACCGCACAATCTACACACACAACTTCCCTCACAACTCCCACAACACCAATTACAACTTCACCAACTACATCATCTCCTTTAACGACATCCACTGTTTCTACAACTCCTACAACTCAAACCACCACTTGTACAACTGAACAAACAACTGAGTCTACTATTAGCTCTACAATAACAACAACATCCCCCACTCAATTTACCACAGAGCTTAGTAGCACAATAACTATTGAGACGACATCAGAGAGAACAACTATTTCACCAAAAACTACAACCACAATCATTACAACAACCAGTCCTTCTCCACCAACCACAGCAGAAACAACATCTCTGACTACAAGTCTTACTTCTACAACCGTGCCTACCACAAGCAGGACACAATCAGCCACAACTACCATAACTGCTTCATCTACTCCAAGTACCGTAGAATCTACAACCTATTTTAGTACTACAAGCATTCCTCCTACAACCACACAGCCATCTACACACACAACAAAGTCCCTCACAACGAAAAAAACCAAGACAACAACTTCACTAACTACATCTTCTCCAACTGCGACATCTACTGTTTCAACAACTCCTAGCACTGAAACCACCACATGTACTACTGAAGAAACAACTGAATCAGCTACGAGCACTACACGAACAACATTCCAAACTCCATCTACCACAGAAATTACTACCACAAAAACTAGTACAACAACATCCGAGAGTACAACTATTTCACTAACTAGCACAAGCTCTCCAAGCACAGTCATTAGAACAACAGCTTCATCATCACCTACTACAACAGAAACTACATCTTCATCTACAAGTCTTACTGCTACAACCACACCTACCACAACCAGTACACAATCAACCACTACTACAATTCCTGCTTCCACAACTCCAAGCACTGTAGAAACTACAACTTTCTTTAGCACTACAAGTATTTCTCCTACAAGCACCCAATCATCTACACACACAACTTTCCTCACAACTACCACACCAACTACAACTTCATCAATTACATCAACTCCTTCAACGACATCTACTGTTTCTACAACTCCTACTACTAAAACCACCACATGTACAACTGAACAAACAACTGAGTCTACTATTAGCTCTACAGCAACAACAACAACCCCCACTCAATCTTCCACAGAGCTTAGTAGCACAATAATGAGTGAGACTACATCAGAGAGAACAACTACTTCACCAACTACTACAACCACAGTCATTACAACAACCAGTCCTTCTCCACCAACAGCAACAGAAACTACATCTTTGACTTCAAGTCTTACTTCCACAACCATGCCTACAACAAGTAGGACACAGTCACAAATAACTACCATAACTGCCTCCTCTACACCAAGTACTGTAGAAACTACAACCTATTTTAGTACTACAAGCATTCCTCCTACAATCACACAGTCATCTACACACACAACTTCCTTCACAACTACCAAAACACCGACAACAACATCACTGACTACATCTTCTCCAACAGCGACATCTACTTTTTCAACAACTCCTACTACTGAAACCACCACATGTACTACAGAAGAAACAACTGAATCAACTACTACCACTGCACAAACTACATTCCCAACTCCATCTACCACAGAAATTACAAGCACTAAAACTAGTACAACAACATCAGAGAGTACAACTATTTCTCTAACTACCACAAGCTCTCCAAGCACAGTCAGAACAACAACAGCTTCATCATCACCTACTACAACAGAAACTACATCTTTATCTACAAGTCTTACTTCTACAACCACGCCTACCACAACCAGCACAAAATCAACCACTGGTACAATTCCTGCTTCTACAACTCAAAGCACTGTAGAAACTACAACTTTCTTTAGCACTACAAGTATTTCTCCTACAAGCACCCAATCATCTACACACACAACTTTCCTCACAACTACCACACCAACTACAACTTCACCAACTACATCAACTCCTTCAACGACATCTACTGTTTCTACAACTCCTACTACTAAAACCACCACATGTACAACTGAACAAACAACTGAGTCTACTATTAGCTCTACAGTAACAACAACAACCCCACTGAATCTACCACAGAGCTTAGTAGCATAATAACGAGGTGAGACTACATCAGAGGAACAACTACTTCACCAACTACTACAACCACAATCATTACAACAACCAGTCCTTCTCCACCAACTGCAACAGAAACTTCATCTTTGACTTCAAGTCTTACTTCCACAACCATGCCTACTACAAGTAGGACACAGTCACAAACAACTACCATAACCGCCTCCTCTACACCAAGTACTGAAGAAACTACAACCTTTTTTAGTACTACAAGCATTCCTCCTACAATAACACAGTCATCTACACACACAACTTCCCTCACAACTACCAAAACACTGACAACTTCACTAACTACATCTTCTCCAACTGCGACATCTACTGTTTCAACATCTCCTAGCACTGAAACCACCACATGTACAACTGAAGAAACAACTGAATCAACTACTAGCACTACACTGACTACATTCCCAACTCCATCTACCACAGAAATTACAAGCACTAAAACTAGTACAACAACGTCAGAGAGTACAACTATTTCATTAACTACCACAAGCTCTCCAAGCACAGTCATAACAACAACAGCTTCATCATCACCTACTACAACAGAAACAACATCTTTATCTACAAGTCTTACTTCTACAACCATACCTACCACAACCAGTACAAAATCAACCACTAGTACAATTACTGCTTCCACAACTCCAAGCACTGTAGAAACTACAACTTTATTTAGCACTACAAGTATTTCTCCTACAAGCACGCAATCATCTACACACACAACTTCCCACACAACTACCACGCCAACTACAACTTCATCAACTACATCAACTCCTTCAACGACATCTACTGTTTCTACAACTCCTACTACTAAAACCACCACATGTACAACTGAACAAACAACTGAGTCTACTATTAGCTCTACAGTAACAACAACAACCCCCACTCAATCTACCACAGAGCTTAGTAGCACAATAACGAGTGAGACTAAATCAAAGAGAACAACTACTTCACCAACTACTACAACCACAATCATTACAACAACCAGTCCTTCTCCACCAACTGCAACAGAAACTTCATCTTTGATTTCAAGTCTTACTTCCAAAACCATGCCTACTACAAGTAGGACAGAGTCACAAACAACTACCATAACCGCCTCCTCTACACCAAGTACTGTAGAAACTACAACCTTTCTTAGTACTACAAGCATTCCTCCTACAATAACACAGTCATCTACACACACAACTTCCCTCACAACTACCAAAACACTGACAACAACTTCACTAACTACATCTTCTCCAACTGCGACATCTACTGTTTCAACATCTCCTAGCACTGAAACCACCACATGTACAACTGAAGAAACAACTGAATCAACTACTAGCTCTACACTGACTACATTCCCAACTCCATCTACCACACAAATTACAAGCACTAAAACCAATACAATAACATCAGAGAGTACAACTATTTCATTAACTACCACAAGCTCTCCAAGCTCAGTCATAACAACAACAGCTTCATCATCACCTACTACAACAGAAACTACATCTTTATCTACAAGTCTTACTTCTACAACCATACCTACCACAACCAGTACAAAATCAACCACTAGTACAAGTACTGCTTCCACCACTGCAAGCACTGTAGAAACTACAACTTTCTTTAGCACTACAAGTATTTCTCCTACAAGCACGCAATCATCTACACACACAACTTCCACACTGGCTTCTGCGCCAACTACAACTTCATCAACTACATCAATTCCTTCAACGACATCTACTGTTTCTACAACTCCTACTACTAAAACCACCACATGTACAACTGAACAAACAACTGAGTCTACTATTAGCTCTACAGTAACAACAACAACCCCCTCAATCTTCCACAGGCTTAGTAGCACAATAATGAGTGAGACTACATCAGAGAACAACTACTTCACCAACTACTACAACCACAGTCATTACAACAACCAGTCCTTCTCCACCAACTGCAACAGAAACTACATCTTTGACTTCAAGTCTTACTTCCACAACCATGCCTACTACCAGGTGGACACAGTCACAAATAACTACCATAACTGCCTCCTCTACACCAAGTACTGTAGAAACTACAACCTATTTTAGTACTACAAGCATTCCTCCTACAATCACACAGTCATCTACACACACAACTTCCTTCACAACTACCAAAACACCGACAACAACATCACTGACTACATCTTCTCCAACAGCGACATCTACTTTTTCAACAACTCCTACTACTGAAACCACCACATGTACTACAGAAGAAACAACTGAATCAACTACTACCACTGCACAAACTACATTCCCAACTCCATCTACCACAGAAATTACAAGCACTAAAACTAGTACAACAACATCAGAGAGTACAACTATTTCTCTAACTACCACAAACTCTCCAAGCACAGTCATAACAACAACAGCTTCATCATCACCTACTACAACAGAAACTACATCTTTATCTACAAGTCTTACTTCTACAACCACGCCTACCACAACCAGTACAAAATCAACCACTGGTACAATTCCTGCTTCCACAACTCCAAGCACTGAAGAAACTACAACTTTCTTTAGCACTACAAGTATTTCTCCTACAAGCACCCAGTCATCTACACACACAACTTCCTCTCACAACTACCGCCAACTACAACTTCACCAACTACATCAACTCCTTTAACGACATCTACTGTTTCTACAACTCCTACTACTAAAACCACCACATGTACAACTGAACAAACAACTGAGTCTACTATTAGCTCAACAGTAACAACAACAACCCCCACTGAATCTACCACAGAGCTTAGTAGCATAATAACGAGTGAGACTACATCAGAGAGAACAACTACTTCACCAACTACTGCAACCACAATCATTACAACAACCAGTCCTTCTCCACCAACTGCAACAGAAACTTCATCTTCGACTTCAAGTCTTACTTCCAAAACCATGCCTACTACAAGTAGGACAGAGTCACAAACAACTACCATAACCGCCTCCTCTACACCAAGTACTGTAGAAACTACAACCTTTTTTAGTACTACAAGCATTCCTCCTACAATAACACAGTCATCTACACACACAACAACTTCCCTCACAACTACCAAAACACTGACAGCAACTTCACTAACTACATCTTCTCCAACTGCAACATCTACTGTTTCAACATCTCCTAGCACTGAAACCACCACATGTACAACTGAAGAAACAACTGAATCAACTACTAGCACAACACTGACTACATTCCCAACTCCATCTACCACAGAAATTACAAGCTCTAAAACTAGTACAACAACATCAGAGAGTACAACTATTTCATTAACTACCACAAGCTCTCCAAGCACAGTCATAACAACAACAGCTTCATCATCACCTACTACAACAGAAACTACATCTTTATCTACAAGTCTTACTTCTACAACCATACCTACCACAACCAGTACAAAATCAACCACTAGTACAATTACTGCTTCCACAACTCCAAGCACTGTAGAAACTACAACTTTATTTAGCACTACAAGTATTTCTCCTACAAGCACCCAATCATCACACACACAACTTCCCTCACACAACTACCATAACTACAACTCATCAACTACATCAACTCCTTCCCAGCATCTACTGTTTCTACAACTCCTACTACTAAAACCACCACATGTACAACTGAACAAACAACTGAGTCTACTATTAGCTCTACAGTAACAACAACAACCCCCTCAATCTACCACAGAGCTTAGTAGCACAATAACGAGTGAGACTACATCCGAGAGAACAACTACTTCACCAACTACTACAACCACAGTCATTACA
This sequence comes from Neoceratodus forsteri, assembly GCA_016271365.2. Taxonomy (NCBI): domain Eukaryota; kingdom Metazoa; phylum Chordata; order Ceratodontiformes; family Ceratodontidae; genus Neoceratodus; species Neoceratodus forsteri. The sequence goes on along the minus strand of CM028133.1, from coordinate 739,143,527 downwards.
ACAACCAGTCCTTCTCCACCAACAGCAACAGAAACTACATCTTTGACTTCAAGTCTTTCTTCCACAACCATGCCTACTACAAGTAGGACACAGTCACAAACAACTACCATAACTGCCTCCTCTACACCAAGTACAGTAGAAACTACAACCTATTTTAGTACTACAAGCATTCCTCCAACAATCACACAGTCATCTACACAGACAACAACTTCCTTCACCACTACCAAAACACCGACAACATCACTGACTACATTTTCTCCAACAGCGACATCTACTGTTTCAACAACTCCTACTACTGAAACCACCACATGTACTACGGAAGAAACAACTGAATCAACTACTACCACTGCACAAACTACATTCCCAACTCCATCTACCACAGAAATTACAAGCACTAAAACTAGTACAACAAAATCAGAGAGTACAACTATTTCTCTAACTACCACAAGCTCTCCAAGCACAGTCATAACAACAACAGCTTCATCATCACCTACTACAACAGAAACTACATCTTTATCTACAAGTCTTACTTCTACAACCATACCTACCACAACCAGTACAAAATCAACCACTAGTACAATTACTGCTTCCACAACACCAAGCACTGTAGAAACTACAACTTTCTTTAGCACTACAAGTATTTCTCCTACAAGCACCCAATCATCTACACACACAACTTCCCTCACAACTACTACGCCATCTACAACTTCATCAACTTCATCAACTCCTTCAACGACATCTACTGTTTCTACAACTCCTACTACTAAAACCACCACATGTACAACTGAACAAACAACTGAGTCTACTATTAGCTTTACAGTAACAACAACAACCCCCACTCAATCTACCACAGAGCTTAGTAGCACAATAAAGAGTGAGACTACATCAGAGAGAACAACTACTTCACCAACTACTACAACCACAGTCATTACAACAACCAGTCCTGCTCCACCAACTGCAACAGAAACTACATCTTTGACTTCAAGTCTTACTTCCACAACCATGCCTACTACAAGTAGGACACAGTCACAAACAACTACCATAACTGCCTCCTCTACACCAAGTACTGTAGAAACTACAACCTATTTTAGTACTACAAGCATTCCTCCTACAATCACACAGTCATCTACACACACAACAACTTCCTTCACAACTACCAAAACACCGACAACATCACTGACTACATCTTCTCCAACATCGACATCTTCTGTTTCAACAACACCTACTACTGAAACCACCACATGTACTGCAGAAGAAACAACTGAATCAACTACTACCACTGCACAAATTACATTCCCAACTCCATCTACCACAGAAATTACAAGCACTAAAACTAGTACAACAAAATCAGAGAGTACAACTATTTCTCTAACTACCACAAGCTCTCCAAGCACAGTCATAACAACAACAGCTTCATCATCACCTACTACAACAGAAACTACATCTTTATCTACAAGTCTTTCTTCAACAACCACGAATTCCACAACCAGTACAAAATCAACCACTGGTACAATTCCTGCTTCCACAACTCCAAGCACTGTAGAAACTACAACTTTCTTTAGCACTACAAGTATTTCTCCTACAAGCACCCAATCTTCTACACACACAACTTTCCTCCCAGACTACCACATCAACCTACAACTTCACCAACTACATCAACTCCTTCAACAACATCTACTGTTTCTACAACTCCTACTACTAAAACCACCACATGTACAACTGAACAAACAACTGAGTCTACTATTAGCTCTACAGTAACACAACAACCCCCACTGAATCTACCACAGAGCTTAGTAGCACAATAACGAGTGAGACTACATCAGAGAGAACAACTACTTCACCAACTACTACAACCACAGTCATTACAACAACCAGTCCTGCTCCACCAACTGCAACAGAAACTACATCTTTGACTTCAAGTCTTACTTCCACAACCATGCCTACTACAAGTAGGACACAGTCACAAACAACTACCATAACTGCCACCTCTACACCAAGTACTGTAGAAACTACAACCTATTTTAGTACTACAAGCATTCCTCCTAAAATCACACAGTCATCTACACACACAACAACTTCCTTCACAACTACCAAAACACCGACAACATCACTGACTACATATTCTCCAACATCGAATCTTCTGTTTCAGAACACCTACTACTGAAACCACCACATACACTACAGAAGAAACAACTGAATCAACTACTACCACTGCACAAACTACATTCCCAACTCCATCTACCACAGAATTACAAGCACTAAAACTAGTACAACAACATCAGAGGATAAACTATTTCATTAACTACCTACAAGCTCTCCAAGCACAGTCATAACAACAACATCTTCATCATCACCTACTACAACAGAAACTACATCTTTATCTACTAGTCTTACTTCTACAACCATCACCTACCACAACCAGTACAAAATCAACCACTGGTACAATTACTGCTTCCACAACTCCAAGCACTGAAACTACAACTTTATTGAGCACACTACAAATTGTTCTCCTACAAACTTAATCATCTACACACACAACTTCTCACAACTACCCGTAACTACAACTTCATCAACTACATCAATTCCTTCAACGACATCTACTGTTTCTACAACTCCTACTACTAAAACCACCACATGTACAACTGAACAAACAACTGAGTCTACTATTAGCTCTACAGTAACAACAACAACCCACTCAATCTACCACTGAGCTTAGTAGCACAATAACAGAGTGAGACTACATCAAGAGAACAACTACTTCACCAACTACTGCAGCCACAGTCATTACAACCATCAGTCCTTCTCCTGTGGCAACAGAAACCATCTTTGACTTCAAGTCGTACTTCCACAGCCATGCCTACTACAGAGTAGGACACAGTCACAAAACAACTACCATAACTGCCTCCTCTACACCAAGTACAGTAGAAACTACAACCTATTTTGGTACTACAAACATTCCTCCTACAATCACACAGTCATCTACACAACAACTTCCTCACAACTACCAAAACACTGACAACAACTTCACTAACCCATCTTCTCCAACTAGAGACATCTACTGTTCCAACATCTCTAGCACTGAAACCACCACATGCAACTGAAGAAACAACTGGAATCAACTACTAGCACTACACTGACTACATTCCCAACTCCATCTACCTCAGAAATTACAAGCACTAAAACTAGAACAACAAGTCCAGAGTACAACTATTTCATTAACTACACAAGCTCTCTACATGCTGATCACTTAACAACAGCTTCATCATCACCACTACAACGAAACTACATCTTTATCTACAGTCTTGCTTCTACAACCATACTTACCACAACGATTCAGAATCAACCACTAGTGACAATTACTGTCCACAACTCCAAGCACTGTAGAAACTACAACTTTATTTAGCACTACTGCATGTTTCTCTAAGCACCCAATCATCTACACACACACAACCCTCACAACTACCCGTAACTACAACTTCATCAACTACATCAACTCTTCAACGACATCTACTGTTTCTACAACTCCTACTACTAAAACCACCACATGTACAACTGAACAAACTGGGTCTACTATTAGACTCTACAGTAACAACAACAACCCCTCAATCTACCACAAAGCATGGTAGCACAATAGCAGGATGAGACTACATCAGAGAGTACAACTACTTCACCATAGCCTACAACCACAGTCATTACAACAGCCAACCATACCACAACCAGTACAAAATCAACCACTAGTACAATTACTGCTTCCCCAACCCAAGAACTGAAGAAACTATAACTTTATTTAGTACTACAAGTATTTCTCACAAGCACCCAATCATCTACACACAACTTCCTCACAAATACCACGCCAACTATAATTTCATCAACTACATCAACTCCTTCAGTCATTAATTCACTGTTTCTACAACCCTACTACTAAAACCACCACATGTACAACTGAACAAACAACTGGGTCTACTATTAGCTCTACAGTAACAACAACTACCCCTCAATCTACCACAGAGCATAGTAGCACAATAACGAGTGAGACTACATCAGAGAGAACAACTACTTCACCAACTACTACAACCACAGTCATTACAACAACCAGTCCTTCTCCACCAACAGCAACAGAAACTACATCTTTGACTTCAAGTCGTATTTCCACGCTGAAAATCATGCCTACTAAGCAAGGGACAGTTAAAAGTCACAAATAAATCTTACCATATAACTGCCTCCTCTACACCAAGTACTGTAGAAACTACAATCTATTTTAGTACTTCAAGCATTCCTCCTACAATCACACAGTCATCTACACACACAACAACTTCCTTCACAACTACCAAAACACCGACAACATCACTGACTACATCTTCTCCAACATCGACATCTTCTGTTTCAACAACACCTACTACTGAAACCACCGTACATGTACTACAGAAGAAACAACTGAATCAACTACTACCACTGCACAAACTACATTCCCAACTCCATCTACCACAGAAATTACAAGCACTAAAACTAGTACAACAACATCAGAGAGTACAACTATTTCTCTAACTAACAAGCTCTCCAAGCACAGTCAGAACAACAACAGCTTCATCATCACCTACTACAACAGAAACTACATCTTTATCTACAAGTCTTACTTCTACAACCACGCCTACCACAACCAGTACAAAATCAACCACTGGTACAATTCCTGCTTCCACAACTCCAAGCACTGTAGAAACTACAACTTTCTTTAGCACTACAAGTATTTCTCCTACAAGCACCCAATCATCTACACACACAACTTTCCTCCCACAACTACCACGCCAACAACAACTACACCAACTTCATCAACTCCTTCAACAACATCTCTACTGTTTCAACAACTCCTACTAAAACCACCACATGTACAACTGAACAAACAACTGAGTCTACTATTGCTCTACAGTAACAACAACAACCCCACTCAATCTACCACAGAGCTTAGTAGCACAATAACGAGTGAGACTAAATCAGAGAGAACAACTACTTCACCAACTACTACAACCACAGTCATTACAACAACCAGTCCTTCTCCACCAACTGCAACAGAAACTACATCTTTGACTTCAAGTCTTACTTCCACAACCATGTCTACTACAAGTGGGACACAGTCACAAACAACTACCATAACCGCCTCCTCTACACCAAGTACTGTAGAAACTACAACCTTTTTTAGTACTACAAGCATTCCTCCTACAATAACGCAGTCATCTACACACACAACAACTTCCCTCACAACTACCAAAACACTGACAACAACTTCACTACCTACGTCTTCTCCAACTGCAACATCTACTGTTTCAACATCTCCTAGCACAGAAACCACCACATGTACAACTGAAGAAACAACTGAATCAACTACTAGCACAACACTGACTTCATTCCCAACTCCATCTACCACAGAAATTACAAGCACTAAAACTAGTACAACAACATCAGAGAGTACAACTATTTCATTAACTACCACAAGCTCTCCAAGCACAGTCATAACAACAACAGCTTCATCATCACCTACTACAACAGAAACTACATCTTTATCTACAAGTCTTACTTCTACAACCATACCTACCACAACCAGTACAAAATCAACCACTAGTACAATTACTGCTTCCACAACTCCAAGAACTGTAGAAACTACAACTTTATTTAGCACTACAAGTATTTCTCCTACAAGCACCCAATCATCTACACACACAACTTCCCTCACAACTACCACGCCAACTACAATTTCATCAACTACATCAACTCCTTCAACGACATCTACTGTTTCTACAACTCCTACTACTAAAACCACCACATGTACAACTGAACAAACAACTGAGTCTACTATTAGCTCTACAGTAACAACAACAACCCCCTCAAATCTACCTCAGGCATAGTAGCACAATAACAGGTGAGACTACATCAGAGAGAACAACTACTTCACCAACCTACTACAACCACAGTCATTACAACAACCAGTCCTTCTCCACCAACAGCAACATAGACTTCCATCTTTGACTTCAAGTCGTGATTTCCACAACCATGCCTACTGCAAGTAGGGACACAGTCTAAAAAACTACCATAACTGCCTCCTCTACACCAAGTACTGTAGAAACTACAACCTATTTTAGTACTTCAAGCATTCCTCCTACAATCACACAGTCATCTACACACACAACAACTTCCTTCACAACTACCAAAACACCGACAACATCACTGACTACATCTTCTCCAACATCGACATCTTCTGTTTCAACAACACCTACTACTGAAACCACCACATGTACTACAGAAGAAACAACTGAATCAACTACTACCACTGCACAAACTACATTCCCAACTCCATCTACCACAGAAATTACAAGCACTAAAACTAGTACAACAACATCAGAGAGTACAACTATTTCTCTAACTACCACAAGCTCTCCAAGCACAGTCAGAACAACAACAGCTTCATCATCACCTACTACAACAGAAACTACATCTTTATCTACAAGTCTTACTTCTACAACCACGCCTACCACAACCAGTACCAAAATCAGCCACTGTTACAATTCCTAGCTTCACAACTCCAAGCACTGTAGAAACTACAACTTTCTTTAGCACTACAAGTATTTCTCCCTACAAGCACCCAATCATCTACACACACAGCTTTCCTCTCCAACTACCACACGCCAACTGCAACTTCCAACTACATCAACTCCTTCAACAACATCTACTGTTTCTACAACTCCCACTACTAAAACCACCACATGTACAACTGGAACAAACAACTGAGTCTACTATTAGCCTAACAGTAACAACAACAACCCCACTAATTCATTACAGAGCCGTAGTAGCACAATAACGGAGACTAAATCTAGAGAGAACAACTACTTCACCAACTACTACAACCACAATCATTACAACAACCAGTCCTTCTCCACCAACTGCAATAGAAACTTCATCTTTGACTTCAAGTCTTACTTCAACAGCCATGCCTACTACAAGTGGGACACAGTCTCAAACAACTACCATAACCGCCTCCTCTACACCAAGTACTGTAGAAACTACAACCTTTTTTAGTACTACAAGCATTCCTCCTACAATAACACAGTCATCTACACACACAACAACTTCCCTCACAACTACCAAACACACTGACAACAACTTCACATCAACTACATCTTCTCCAACTGCGACATCTACTGTTTCAACATCTCCTAGCACTGAAACCACCACATGTACAACTAAAGAAACAACTGAATCAACTACTAGCACTACACTGACTACATTCCCAACTCCATCTACCACAGAAATTACAAGCACTAAAACTAGTACAACAACATCAGAGAGTACAACTATTTCATTAACTACCACAAGCTCTCCAAGCACAGTCATAACAACAACAGCTTCATCATCACCTACTACAACAGAAACTACATCTTTATCTACAAGTCTTACTTCTACAACCATACCTACCACAACCAGTACAAAATCAACAACTAGTACAATTACTGCTTCCACAACTCCAAGCACTGTAGAAACTACAACTTTATTTAGCACTACAAGTATTTCTCCTACAAGCACCCAATCATCTACACACACAACTTTCCTCACAACTACCACGCCAACTGCAACTTCACCAACTACATCAACTCCTTCAACAACATCTACTGTTTCTACAACTCCCACTACTAAAACCACCACATGTACAACTGAACAAACAACTGAGTCTACTATTAGCTCTACAGTAACAACAACAACCCCGACTCAATCTACCACAGAGCTTAGTAGCACAATAACGAGTGAGTCTACATCAGAGAGAACAACTACTTCACCAACTACTACAACCACAGTCATTACAACAACCAGTCCTTCTCCACCAACTACAACAGAAACTTCATCTTTGACTTCAAGTCTTACTTCCACAACCATGCCTACTACAAGTAGGACAGAGTCACAAACAACTACCATAACCGCCTCCTCTACACCAAGTACTGTAGAAACTACAACCTTTTTTAGTACTACAAGCATTCCTCCTACAATAACACAGTCATCTACACACACAACTTCCCTCACAACTACCAAAACACTGACAACTTCACTAACTACATCTTCTCCAACTGCGACATCTACTGTTTCAACATCTCCTAGCACTGAAACCACCACATGTACAACTGAAGAAACAACTGAATCAACTACTAGCACTACACTGACTACATTCCGAACTCCATCTACCACAGAAATTACAAGCACTAAAACTAGTACAACAACATCAGAGAGTACAACTATTTCTCTAACTACCACAAGCTCTCCAAGCACAGTCATAACAACAACAGCTTCATCATCACCTACTACAACAGAAACTACATCTTTATCTACAAGTCTTACTTCTACAACCATACCTACCACAACCAGTACAAAATCAACCACTAGTACAATTACTGCTTCCACAACTCCAAGCACTGTAGAAACTACAACTTTATTTAGCACTACAAGTATTTCTCCTACAAGCACCCAATCATCTACACACACAACTTCCCTCACAACTACCACGCCAACTACAACTTCATCAACTACATCAACTCCTTCAACGACATCTACTGTTTACAGCTCCTACTACTAAAACCACCACATGTACAACTGAACAAACAACTGAGTCTACTATTAGCTCTACAGTAACAACAACAACCCCCACTAAATCTACCACAGAGCTTAGTAGCACAATAACGAGTGAGACTACATCAGAGAGAACAACTACTTCACCAACTACTACAACCACAGTCATTACAACAACCAGTCCTTCTCCACCAACTGCAACAGAAACTACATCTTTGACTTCAAGTCTTACTTCCACAACCATGCCTACTACAAGTAGGACACAGTCACAAACAACTACCATAACTGCCTCCTCTACACCAAGTACTGTAGAAACTACAACCTATTTTAGTACTACAAGCATTCCTCCTACAATCACACAGTCATCTACACACACAACAACTTCCTTCACAACTACCAAAACACCGACAACAACATCACTGACTACATTTTCTCCAACATCGACATCTACTGTTTCAACAACTCCTACTACTGAAACCACCACATGTACTACTGAAGAAACAACTGAATCAACTACTAACACTGCACAAACTACATTCCCAACTCCATCTACCACAGAAATTACAAGCACTAAAACTAGTACAACAACAACAGAGAGTACAACTATTTCTCTAACTACCACAAGCTCTCCAAGCACAGTCATAACAACAACAGCTTCATCATCACCTACTACAACAGAAACTACATCTTTATCTACAAGTTTTACTTCTACAACCACGCCTACCACAACCAGTACAAAATCAACCACTGGTACAATTCCTGCTTCCACAACTCCAAGCACTGTAGAAACTACAACTTTCTTTAGCACTACAGGTATTTCTCCTACAAGCACCCAATCATCTACACACACAACTTTCCTCACAACTACCACACCAACTACAACTTCACCAACTACATCAACTCCTTCAAAAACATCTACTGTTTCTACAACTCCTACTACTAAAACCACCACATGTACAACTGAACAAACAACTGAGTCTACTATTAGCTCTACAGTAACAACAACAACCCCACTGAATCTACCACAGAGCTTAGTAGCACAATAACGAGTGAGACTAAATCAGAGAGAACAACTACTTCACCAACTACTACAACCACAATCATTACAACAACCAGTCCTTCTCCACCAACTGCAACAGAAACTTCATCTTTGACTTCAAGTCTTACTTCCAAAACCATGCCTACTACAAGTAGGACAGAGTCACAAACAACTACCATAACCGCCTCATCTACACCAAGTACTGTAGAAACTACAACCTTTTTTAGTACTACAAGCATTCCTCCTACAATAACACAGTCATCTACACACACAACTTCCCTCACAACTACCAAAACACTGACAACAACTTCACTAACTACATCTTCTCCAACTGTGACATCTACTGTTTCAACATCTCCTAGCACTGAAACCACCACATGTACAACTGAAGAAACAACTGAATCAACTACTAGCACTACACTGACTACATTCCCAACTCCATCTACCACAGAAATTACAAGCACTAAAACTAGTACAACAACATCAGAGAGTACAACTATTTCTCTAACTACCACAAGCTCTCCAAGCACAGTCATAACAACAACAGCTTCATCATCACCTACTACAACAGAAACTACATCTTTATCTACAAGTCTTACTTCTACAACCATACCTACCACAACCAGTACAAAATCAACCACTAGTACAAGTACTGCTTCCACTACTCCAAGCACTGTAGAAACTACAACTTTCTTTAGCACTACAAGTATTTCTCCTACAAGCACGCAATCATCTACACACACAACTTCCCACACAACTACCACACCAACTACAACTTCATCAATTACATCAACTCCTTCAACGACATCTACTGTTTCTACAACTCCTACTACTAAAACCACCACATGTACAACTGAACAAACAACTGAGTCTACTATTAGCTCTACAGTAACAACAACAACCCCCACTCAATCTTCCACAGAGCTTAGTAGCACAATAATGAGTGAGACTACATCAGAGAGAACAACTACTTCACCAACTACTACAACCACAGTCATTACAACAACCAGTCCTTCTCCACCAACAGCAACAGAAACTACATCTTTGACTTCAAGTCTTACTTCCACAACCATGCCTACTACAAGTAGGACACAGTCACAAATAACTACCATAACTGCCTCCTCTACACCAAGTACTGTAGAAACTACAACCTATTTTAGAACTACAAGCATTCCTCCTACAATCACACAGTCATCTACACACACAACTTCCTTCACAACTACCAAAACACCGACAACAACATCACTGACTACATCTTCTCCATCAGCGACATCTACTTTTTCAACAACTCCTACTACTGAAACCACCACATGTACTACAGAAGAAACAACTGAATCAACTACTACCACTGCACAAACTACATTCCCAACTCCATCTACCACAGAAATTACAAGCACTAAAACTAGTACAACAACATCAGAGAGTACAACTATTTCTCTAACTACCACAAGCTCTCCAAGCACAGTCAGAACAACAACAGCTTCATCATCACCTACTACAACAGAAACTACATCTTTATCTACAAGTCTTACTTCTACAACCACGCCTACCACAACCAGTACAAAATCAACCACTGGTACAATTCCTGCTTCCACAACTCCAAGCACTGTAGAAACTACAACTTTCTTTAGCACTACAAGTATTTCTCCTACAAGCACCCAATCATCTACACACACAACTTTCCTCACAAATACCACGCCAACTACAACTTCACCAACTACATCAACTCCTTCAACGACATCTACTGTTTCTACAACTCCTACTACTAAAACCACCACATGTACAACTGAACAAACAACTGAGTCTACTATTAGCTCTACAGTAACAACAACAACCCCCACTGAATCTACCACAGAGCTTAGTAGCATAATAACGAGTGAGACTACATCAGAGAGAACAACTACTTCACCAACTACTACAACCACAATCATTACAACAACCAGTCCTTCTCCACCAACTGCAACAGAAACTTCATCTTTGACTTCAAGTCTTACTTCCACAACCATGCCTACTACAAGTAGGACACAGTCACAAACAACTACCATAACCGCCTCCTCTACACCAAGTACTGTAGAAACTACAACCTTTTTTAGTACTACAAGCATTCCTCCTACAATAACACAGTCATCTACACACACAACTTCCCTCACAACTACCAAAACACTGACAACAACTTCACTAACTACATCTTCTCCAACTGCGACATCTTCTGTTTCAACATCGCCTAGCACTGAAACCACCACATGTACAACTGAAGAAACAACTGAATTAACTACTAGCACTACACTGACTACATTCCCAACTCCTTCTACCACAGAAATTACAAGCACTAAAACTAGTACAACAACGTCAGAGAGTACAACTATTTCATTAACTACCACAAGCTCTCCAAGCACAGTCATAACAACAACAGCTTCATCATCACCTACTACAACAGAAACTACATCTTTATCTACAAGTCTTACTTCTACAACCATACCTACCACAACCAGTACAAAATCAACCACTAGTACAATTACTGCTTCCACAACTCCAAGCACTGTAGAAACTACAACTTTCTTTAGCACTACAAGTATTTCTCCAACAAGCACCCAATCATCTACACACACAACTTTCCTCTCAACTACCACGCCAACTACAACTTCACCAACTACATCAACTCCTTCAACGACATCTACTGTTTCTACAACTCCTACTACTAAAACCACCACATGTACAACTGAACAAACAACTGAGTCTACTATTAGCTCAACCGTAATAACAACAACCCCCACTGAATCTACCACAGAGCTTAGTAGCACAATAACGAGTGAGACTACATCAGAGAGAACAACTACTTCACCAACTACTACAACCACAATCATTACAACAACCAGTCCTTCTCCACCAACTGCAACAGAAACTTCATCTTTGACTTCAAGTCTTACTTCCACAACCATGCCTACTACAAGTAGGACACAGTCACAAACAACTACCATAACCCTCTCATCTACACCAAGTACTGTAGAAACTACAACCTTTTTAGTACTACAAGCATTCCCTCCTACAATAACACAGTCATCTACACACACAACTTCCCTCACAACTACCAAAACACTGACAACAACTTCACTAACTACATCTTCTCCAACTCATGACATCTACTGTTTCAACATCTCCTAGCACTGAAACCACCACATGTACAACTAAAGAAACAACTGAATCAACTACTAGCACTACACTGACTACATTCCCAACTCCATCTACCACAGAAATTACAAGCACTAAAACTAGTACAACAACATCAGAGAGTACAACTATTTCATTAACTACCACAAGCTCTCCAAGCACAGTTATAACAACAGCAGCTTCATCATCACCTACTACAACAGAAACTACATCTTTATCTACAAGTCTTACTTCTACAACCACACCTACCACAACCAGTACAAAATCAACCACTAGTACAATTACTGCTTTCACAACTCCAAGCACTGTAGAAACTACAACTTTCTTTAGCACTACAAGTATTTCTCCTACAAGCACCCAATCATCTACACACACAACTTCCCTCACAACTACCACGCCAACTTCATCACCAACTACATCAACTCCTTCAACAACATATACTGTTTCTACAACTCCTACTACTAAAACCACTACATGTACAACTGAACAAACAACTGAGTCTACTATTAGCTCTACAGTAACAACAACAACCCCCACTCAATCTACCACAGAGCTTAGTAGCACAATAATGAGTGAGACTACATCAGAGAGAACAACGACTTCACCAACTACTACAACCACAATCATTACAACAACCAGTCCTTCTCCACCAACTGCAACAGAAACTACATCTTTGACTTCAAGTCTTACTTCCACAACCATGCCTACTACAAGTAGGACACAGTCACAAACAACTACCATAACTGCCTCCTCTACACCAAGTACTGTAGAAACTACAACCTATTTTAGTACTACAAGCATTCCTCCTACAATCACACAGTCATCTACACACACAACAACTTCCTTCACGACTACCAAAACACTGACAACAACATCACTGACTACATCTTCTCCAACTGCGACAGCTACTGTTTCCACATCTCCTAGCACTGAAACCACCACATGTACAACTGAAGAAACAACTGAATCAACTACTAGCACTACACTGACTATATTCCCAACTCCATCTACCACAGAAATGACATCTTTGACTACAAGTCTTACTTCTTCAACCTTGCCTACCACAAACAGGACACAATCACCCTCAACTACCATAACTGGTTCCTCTACTCCAAGTACTATAGAAACTACAATGTATTTTAGTACTACAACAACCAGTCCTTCTCCACCAACTGCAACAGAAACTACATCTTTGACTTCAAGTCTTACTTCCACAACCATGCCTACTACAAGTAGGACACAGTCACAAACAACTACCATAACTGCCTCCTCTACACCAAGTACTGTAGAAACTACAACCTATTTTAGTACTACAAGCATTCCTACTTCAACCACACAGTCATCTACACACACAACTTCCCTCACAACTACCAAAACACTGACAACAACTTCACTAACTACATCTTCTCCAACTGCGACATCTACTGTTTCAACAACTCCTAGCACTGAAACCACCACATGTACAACTGAAGAAACAACTGAATCAGCTACTAGCACTACACTAACTACATTCCCAACTCCATCTACCACAGAAATTACTACCACAAAAACTAGTACAACAACATCAGAGAGTACAACTCTTTCACTAACTACCCCAAGCTCTCCAAGCACAGTCATTACAACAACAGCTTCATCATCACCTACTATAACAGAAACTACATCTTTATCTACAAGTCTTACTTCTACAACCACACCTACCACAACCAGTACACAATCAACCTCTCCTGCAATTACTGCTTCCACAACTCCAAACACTGTAGAAACTACAACTGTCTTTAGTACTACAAGCATTTCTCCTACAACCACACAATCATCTACACACACAACTTCCCTCACAACTACCACAACACCAACTACAACTTCACCAACAACATCATCTCCTTCAACATCTACTGTTTCTACAACAACTCCTACAACTCAAACCACCACATGTACAACTGAACAAACAACTGAGTCTACTGTTAGCTCTACAATAACAACTGCCTCACCCACTCTATCTACCACAGAGCTTAGTAGCACAATAACCAGTGAGACTACATCAGAGAGAACAACTACTTCACCAAATACTACAACCACAATCATTACAACAACCAGTCCTTCTCCACCAACCACAACAGAAACTACATCTTTGACTACAAGTCTTACTTCTACAACCATGCCTATCACAAGCAGGACACAATCACCCACAACTACCTTAACTGCTTCCTCTACTCCAAGTACTGTAGAAACTGCAACCTATTTTAGTACTACAAGCATTCCTCCTACAACCACACAGTCATCTACACACACAACTTCACTCACAACCACAACTCCGACTACAACTTCCCTATCTGCATCTTCTCCTACTACATTTACTGTTTCTACAACTCCTACAACTGAAATCACCACATGTACAACTGAAGAAACAACTGAATTTAGTACTAGCACTACAGTAGCAACTGTATTCCCAACTCCATCTACCACAGAACTTACTAGCACAATAACTAGTTCAACTCCATCTGAGACTACATCTATATTGCCAACTACCATAAGCTCTCTATCCACAGTCATTACAACAACCACTTCATCACCACTTACTACATTAGAAACTGCATCTTTTACTACAGCAAGTCTTACTTCTTCTACCATATCTATCATATCCATTACACAGTCACCCACTAGCACCAGTACTGCTTCCCTAACTCCAAGTACTTTAGAAACTTCAACCTTATTTAGTACTACTACAACTCCCTCACTAACACCCACTTCAACAAAACCATCTTCTTTTACAACTACCTCAGTGTCAACAACATTTATAAATACAACATCCCCAACTACACGCACTCTCATCACATCTAGTTTGTCTACCCCACCCTCAACTACATTCACAGCACCAACCTCCACAGAAACTACTATTTCAACTATAACTTCTTCAGCAACAACTAGCACATCTCCTTCTACTACCCTCACACAGTCCACTGTTTCAACTAAAACCACTTTTACACCATTTACTATTGCAACAGCAGTGCCTAGTACGTCAATGCCAGTAACAGGAAAACTTGAAGCTACCTCTACTACCCTGGTTCCTAGGACATCATCCACACTTGTTACACACTCTCTTTGGTATCCACTTCTACAAGACATACAATCACAGGAACAGAAAAAGCATCCCCAGCATCAACCAGGTCTCCACCTCCAAATCCTACCACTACCTGCACAACAGAAGTTTACCCAGAAAGTACTTCAAGAATTGCTTCTACAGGGTTCTTGTCTACAAGTATGGCTTCTCCTACAACCCCTGTTCATACACATATTACTGTACCAGAGGCTACAACATCATCTGCTGCATCATCAAGATCTCCTTCAACAACTAAAACCATGTCTACACCCCCATGTTTTTGTATTATTGGTGGAAAACCTTTTCCTCCAGGTAAGTGGCTCTTTTTTATTTTTGTGAGAATGTCTGTATTTTTTCTGTGCAGATATAGTGTTATATCTGTGACAATAAGGTAGCCATTTGTTGAAAAGCTTTTAGTTTAGCAAAGACTTTAATTTGAGAGTAAGCTAAGATGGTCAGCAGCTTGTTGCTTCTTTTTTAACATTTTGTTTAGCAGTCATTATTATGTGACTCTTTAGAATAACTATATAAAAGAAAATACATTTGATTTTAATGTAGATATTTAATTCAGTCTTTGTACCCAAGTGCTTTATAGTCTGCAGTGGGAGAATGGGGCTGTGTAGGTAAACAATGAGATCCCAACCTTCACCTGTTGTGGTCACCCAATTAAGTACTTGGAGAACCAAAATAAGGAGAATGTGAAAACCCCTATGCTGCAAAGTCTCTGCAGAAAAATAAAGTGATCAGCAGTATCAAAAGTCTTGCTGAGATCAAGAAAAATAGCATTGGTCTAGGGCTTATAGCCAATCATTGATAACCTTAGCCAGGGCAGATGTGGTGCTGTGCTTGGGTCTAAAGCCAGACTGCAGTGGAGTTATGATATTTGCTTGTTCAAGATAATCCCACAATTGCATATTTGCAATTTTTTCAAGCAATTTAGCTCAAATGGGAAGGATGGAAATAATTCAATAGTTATTGACATTACCAGTATCTCCTGACTTGAATGGGGGGATAATACCTTATAAGATGTTTGGGGGAAGATAATTTTATGATAGTGAGAGGTTGAATAGATGAGTGATTGGGGATGTAGGGAGAGGATATCAAAGTTTAAGGAGGAATGGGTCTCAACGATCTGCACCAGCACTTTTTTTTATGCTGTTGAGACCAGGGAGAAGATGTTCAACCTGTTTATAGGCAACTTGTCAAAAGTTAAATGAATAATCCATGCCAGCTCAGTTCCTTGAAGGCATCAGATTAGGGAGAGGGTGATCAAAACTCATTCCTTTTGCGGCAAAATGAGTGTTTCATTCTTCCAATATAGATAGTTTCTCAGTGATCAGTTTGTCACTGGCGGTGATAAGTTTAGGCAAGGAGGAAGCATTTCTCACAACCTCTAGAGACTTTACTGCTTTTCAGAATTTAGTAGCATCAGATTTATTTTTTTCTAGCTTGGTTAGATGGTAATTTGCTTTGATATTTCCAATATGTTTGGTGCATTAATTTATGGGTTTTTTTTATCTGTAAATGGCTAATCTGCTGGGATTGTCATGCATCTGGCTGTGAGCAAGTGAGAAGCCCAATCTCTTAATATTTCCTTCAGTCCTCTGTTAAACTAAGGGCAACTGACTTTTTGACCCTATGCTTGATATATGTGGTATGTTTATTAATGATTCCAATCAGTGAGTTATTGAAAATCTCGGTAGCCACATGAACTGTGGGGGTGAGATAGAAATGTTGCAAATGAACAGCTGCTAGATCTCTTAGGTAATTCAGTTTATAGGAACGGGAACAGGTGAAGTATCTTTTTAGAACAAGTTTGGGTTAATTTGAGTTGAGATCCAATTTGTTATGCCCCATCACAAGTTCAAGCATTTTGATAATTAATTTCATTATGGAAGACAGCAGCCTTATTAATTGTGTGAGGTATGTTCATTAGTATGAAGTCAAGAATAGTGGAAATTAACAGGATTAACTGTTTGTGGCTTAGGGTGTTCCATTACAACTTGAATGAAGCCAAAGGCATCATAAATCATGTTTAGTTTATGATCCATGAATATTTCCAAGCCATACACTTGGCCTTCAGTGGAGGAGAAAGGAAAAGGTTGGTGATAGTAGTAATAAGGATGGATTACTGGGGGACTCCATTGTACAAGTGGCAAGAGAGTTGGAGGGGTACTGCAGACCTTTATGGTAATGAAGGCAAGGTGATTTGCCTGCCTGCAGTGCAGCTCAAATGAACATGATTCAAAGTTAAGTATTTTATGTACATGGAGTATCAAACTGTTGTGAATACTGTAATAGGGAGTACAAGTTCTGAGAACATAAGGGGGTCACTTAGTGAATTAGAGACTGAAATATTCTTAAGAAGAATTATGTCCAGAGTGATTGTCTCCTCATTTGATTAATTCCTTATTTTTAAAAAGAAAATTATATTTAATTTGCTAATTGCCTCAGAGTTCCTTTTTCACGATATGAATGATGAATTGTTTGTTACTTTGTTTTTGGTAAGTGCAAGGAGTTCAAGTGATATCTACCCAGAAGTAAAGTAGTACATTACTTTACTTTTGAATAACAAGTATGAATAATAAGGTGTGACTGTGACTGGGGCACTTATGCAGCTGGCAGGTATTGGGTGGGATAGGGCATTATATCCAAGACAGTGTGCTTGTTTCAGCTTATATCCTGAATTTTGTTTCTGTTTGAAAATAAATAATAAAATAAAACTCAGAGATAATATCCTGAGCTGAAATATTTCAAGTGTAGACCTTTTTAGAATATTTTGTTTTGGCACTGATTTTGTTGTGCATTTGTAAAAATATTGGAATGTCTGCAATTCTTTGTGTGCTGTTGAAAGGGGGTGAATATTTTCATGTGAAATTGCAGTTATTAGTTTTGAACAATTTCTTATTGTTATGAACTATTACCCTCTGCTAGGGTGAGAGGACATTGTTTCAAACTCAGTGATGTCATGTGAACATATGTTAGCATGCGGAAATACAACATTATGATCCAAGATGTAATAAATTGCTAGATAACTAGCTAGATATGTATATTCAGTGGTAGTGACATGATGCAGAATATCTAGCTATATCATGGCATATCACAGTAAACTCCATGTAAAATTTAATTGGGATTTTCTCTGATATTTCAAAGTATATCCAGATATATAGTAAATCTTAACCACTATGTAACCCTGAGCAAGTCATTAAACTGCCCTGTGTTTCCAAGGTGTATCTGTAAATGAACTTCAGTTAAGTGTGCTTTTCATGGCCAAAAGTGCTAAATGAAATAACAGTAAGAGTATACACTGTAGAAGCTAGACAGATAGGTAGGTAGGTCGGTAGGTGGATGGTTAGATAGATAAATAGATAGATAGATAGATAGATAGATAGATAGATAGATAGATAGATAGATAGATAGACTTGTTTACATATGCATACACAAATACATGTATATACATACATACATACATACAGTGGAGTTAGTCAGCATGCAATACCCTTATCACAGTTTCTGCACATGATGTGCTGCAGAATATTGCAGAAACAGGATGTACTCCAAAGGCAATTACTCCGGTTTATCACACAGGATTGTGTGACATGCTTATCACAGAGCACTGCATCCTGTCTGACTACACTATACACATATGCATACATGTAAAGTATACATATAGTGGTAGCTAGTAGCATGATACAGAATATCCAGATACTGCATATTGCAGGAAAGCCCATTCATATCACTTGGATGTCTGTGATATTTCCCACAACATCTTGATATATAGTTCCTCTTCTCACTGGCTATCACTGTGCAGTATAGTCCACCAGATGAAGTGCTCTTTTCACAGTTTCTGCCAGTCACTTATTGAAGGAAACTTTAGAAATGCAATGTAATTTAATGACAATTATGCCAGAAAATGTGACATCTTTATCAGAGTCCCTCATTATGGTGGGCAGCACTTTTTATGCTATAAACAGACAGATAGATAGATAGATAGATAGATAGATAGATAGATAGATAGATAGACAGTTAGATAGATAAATACAGACAGGTAAACAACAAGGCAGACTGACAGATAGATAATATATTAAATGATGCAAAAGAGTACTGTATGAGGAACACATTCCACTCAGTTGGTGTGATGAGATAATGAACCATGAGTATACAGTAAAAAGCAAGTAGTTTATTATCTTATCAGATCCTGTGATGGAATTAGTTGGAGGTACTGGCTGCACCTCTAATAGGGAGGTATTGACTGCACCGCTAACAAAATGGTTTAACAGATCACTAGAGGTTGGTGAGGTGCCAGGGGACTGGTGAAGGGCAGAGGTAGTCCCACTTTGCAAAAGTGATAGCAGGGAGGAGGTGGGAAACTATATGCCTGTCAGCCTGACAACAGGGATAAGTAAGTTAATGGAAAGTCTGCTAAAGGAAAGGAAAGGACTGTAGAATATGTGGTATCCTACAGATTTCAGGATCCAAAGCAGCATGGTTTCACTGGGGAAGGTCATGCCTAACAAAGCCAATAGATTTCTTCGACTGGGTGACCATGGCATTTGATCAGGAAGGGGTGCTGGACATGGCCTACTTGGATTTCAGCAAGGCTTTCAACACCATTCCTCATAAGAGACTGGTAAACAAGTTGGGGAACTTGGGGATGGGTATTTAGGTGGTAACCTGGGAGAAAAACTGGTTCAGGCACAGGGACAGAACACAGAGGGTAGTAGTAAATGGAGTTCACTCTGAGGAAGGGTGGGTGGCCGGGGGGAGTACCTCGAGGATGAGTGCAGAGACCAGTCCTCTTCAGTGTCTTTATAAGTGATATAGCAAAGGAACTGGAGGTGAAGGTCTGCCTCTTTGTGGAAGAGCTACAACAGAATGGACACTCCGGGGGGGGGGGTGGATAGGGATTTGAAAAGACTAGATGAGTGGTCAATGGTATGGCAGCTTAGTTTTAATGCAAAAAAGTGCAAAATAATGCACTTGGACCATAGCAATCCAGGGGCAGAGTACGAAATGGGTGGAGTGACACTGACAAAGACCAAGCAGGAAAAAGACATAGTGGCAATCATATCAGATGATTTAAAGGTGATAAAGCAGTATGACAAGGCAGTCAGAAGGGCATCTAGGATGTTGGGGTGCATAAGAAGGGCTATCACCAGCAGGAAGAGGGAGATGGTGCCATCCTTTTATACTGTAGCTTAATGGTAAGACATCTCTTTGAGTACAGTGTCCAGTTCTTCTGGAGACCACGGGCTCAATTCTCAAATGTGTCAGGGATGCCATAAGTCCAGGTGCACTGAACCTATGGTGAAGGGGGTGTGCAGCATTCCATGGCCAACAATCAAGATTCACAATCCCATGTGCCACTTGTTGCAACTTAGACCTGGTCTAACTTTGCAGTATTGGTGGGAACTTTTTATAGGTTTCTGCCAAATATTTGGTGGAAGCCACTGTAAAGAGGGTAAAGAGTCACAAATGCATGTGACCATTCAGAATCAGATGCAAGCAGCAGAAATGTGCTTAGTTCAGTACTGGATCTGATGCAAAGCCATGAGTCCTGCATCAACCACTGAGAATCAAGCCCCACATCTCAGGAAGGACATTGACAGAGTGGAGGTGGTCCATAGAAGGCTACCAAAATGGTGCAGCATCTGTATCAATAGCCCTACAAGTAGAGGCTAAAGAAACTAAGCATGTACACCCTAGAAGGGAGAAGGAAGAGGAGGGATATGATAGAGACCTTTACATACCTCACAGGGGTTAATAAGGTGCAGGAGTAGAGTAGAGCATTTTTCAGAGAAAAATGTACTGCAGAACAAGGGGAATGCAATTAACCTGGAGCGGGGAACATTTAGGAGGGATGTGAGAAAGTACTTTTTTTTGTTTTGTTTTTTACTGATCCTGGGCTTCAGCCATAATGGGTACTTCTCACCTCCCCCAGTCTTTCAGCTGGGTTCCAGCATACAGGGATCCTGGTGTCATAGTGCTTGATGCTTGGGAGTGTTTCTGGTTGTCTCCCTTTTTCTTGTGTGGGTCCCACCCCTGAGGGTGGTGGCATGAAGGACTTATGTCTAGACTGATGATGTGCTGATGCATGTCATAGTCATGTGCCCGGTGGCGCCCTCCCCTTCCCAACTCATGAGAGTCATGCACCCTACTTCCTGTGCTTCCACCATTAATGGTGCAACAGGTGCTATCGCTGCCTGGAGTGCCCCCCCCAAGAGGATGAGGGCATCTATTGAGTTGCTCATTCCTCCCCCCAACTGAACCCCGATGATCTGGGCTGGTTCCTGAACCCAGGTCTCTGGGATGGTATGAGGTATGGTGTCCAGTGCCTCAACCCTCAGAGCCACTGGGATGGTGAGAAAGTACTTCTTCACAGAAGGGGTGGTGGATCCTTGGAACAGCCTTGCAGCAGAGGTAATGTGGGTAAAAACAGTGGAGAAATTAAAAAATAGGACAGAAACAAGGGCAATGTAGGGTAAGGATGGAAGGGAAAGAAATTTTGCTATAGAAAAAAATAAATAAATAAAAAAAGATAATATGAGCAGACTGGGCTGGCCAAGTGGCCCTTATCTGCCATCAAATTCTGTGTTCCTGTGTTTCTGGTTCTATGTCATAAGTGCGATCACCAAACAGTGACTGCCATCAGGGTGAGTGTACATCAAAGAAAATAAAAATGGTGATGTACACTCATGGTGAAGACAACGGCAGAGACATGTATCTCTATGTATGTGGGGGGGGGGCCACCTCACCCTCCTAACTAAAGATTCTCAACTCCGGAGGGGTGCTTGTCGGGGGGGTGAAACTTGTAAAATCTGCTGCAACTACAAAAACCCTCGTGTTATCCCCAGACCCAAGCCCTGCACCATCCCAACCGTAGCCAGCCACTTTCACCACCACCATGCCACATGGCCAGCTCAGCAGCCTTCCACTGCACTGCCTCCTACATACCTTCCCTTATCTTCCATCCCACGTGGTGTGGTTCTGGTCACCCTCATTGGCTTCCTTTTCACCTTTTGCTACCCTTTCAGGGTAGCCCACAACACAGGCACTGAGATTGAGTCACTCATATTTGAGTCGTTCAGTCTGAGTTGCCCTTTTCACGGGATACCTATGTTTCTATTATTTCAAGTATACTACACTTTTTTCAGTTTCCGTGTAATATAATACATTTGGGCATTCAAAAACAGCTTAGTTTTCATTGCTATGGGGATGAAGAACCCAAGGAGGCATTACCAGCTGAGGGGGAGTGCAGCTAGCCCAGACAGAAGAGAAGAAGTATCTGGGGATGCTCATTACAGGGTCAATGAACAACTCTGTACAATGTAGGAAGGCAGCTGCAAAGGCCAACAAAATGCTGGGTTGTATTGCAAGCGGTATATCCTCGAGGAGGGAGGAGGTGATTCTGCCACTGTATGGGTCATTAGTTAGACCACACCTGGAGTACTACGTGCAGTACTGGCGCCTGTATCTGAAAAGGGACATTAAGTTACTGGAGGGGATGCAGCGCAGGGTGACAAAGATGATCATGAGGCTGGGGGACTTATCATACGAGAGGAGGCTGAGGGAGTTGAACCTGTACCCACTGGAGGAGAGGAGAGGAGGGACAGGAGGGACATGATTGAAACCTTTAAGTACATGAAAGGAATAAACAAGACAGGTACAGAGGGGCTGTTCAAAGTAAAGTAGGGGAGGGACATCAGGGGCCATGATATGAGACTGGAGGGAGGAAGGTTCAAGAGGGGGATGAGGAGACACTTTTTTACAGAGAGGTTAGTGGCTGGGTGGAATGCATTACCTGCAGAAGTAGTATCCAGTAGAACACTGGACTGCTTCAAAAGGGGATGGGACAGGACAAGGAGGAGGGTTAATGAAGGGGAAGGGTGGAAGGGAGGGGCAGCTGCAGAATAAGGGGTGCTAGCTGCACATTCGAGCAGACTTGACAGACCTCTAGGCCTCTATCTGCTGGCAAATTTTGTATGTTCGTATGTTCATTATTGAGGATTTAAAATATTTCGAGCAGTGCAGAAGTTAACTTTTATCATTAGTTTGCTGACTTTATAGGAATTAATTGATGGTAGGAGTATGAGTATGTTCAGCAAAAAGTAGTCAGTCTTGAATATGACACAGATCATAGTGAGGGTTCAGCAGCAATAAAGATTGAGGCCATATAATTGTGAGGTTCTTGGGGCAATAGTTTACCAGCTTGAAATGAGTTAAGAGTGGAAGAAAGAAAGGGCAACTCATATGTGAGTGAACATATAGATGGGGTACCAGTCAGTAAGGTGAAGGTCACCAAGCAGTGAGCCCAAACTGATAAGCCTGAATGACCTGACCTAGGTATTGTTCTGGTGGGAGAAGATGCTTAAAGCAGAGGTTCTTACAAACACAGTAGAACATACTATGGTCACTGAGTGTGTCAGGAAGAATGCCTGATTACACAGTGTAGAGGAATGCACTGAGAGAACCCAGGCAAGTCGTTAGAGGAGTTGCACTTGAAAGGGGTAAACTCAGCAATGAGTTATGCATGACTGAATAAGTTTGAAAAGTTTTCTGGCAGAAAGGGACAATCAATTGTTGTTCAGGTCTCCAGGTATTTTATGGCTCACTGAGGGAAAAAAGAAAAAAAGGGAAGATACTGAGTGAAGAAGGGAATCAGGTTTTGCATCAAGGCAGCAGTAGACACCACCAACAAATACTGAAAGGGAGGAAGGTAAAGAAAGTGTGAATATGAAGGGTTTTTACAAGAGGGAATGGCAGAATGAAAGAGAATGTCACAATTAAGGGTGAGACACTCCCCCCTCCCCATACTTTGGTCTTGTCTGTTGATTGCATACCCAGTGATGTCCACATTACTGATCCTTGGTGAGAGCCAGAACACCAAGATGATGAAGTCATCAGGCTGGAATCACCTGACCCATGACCTACACTAAATTGATCCAACTTAGGGGGTACACTCCATGCATTTATAGGGATGAGGATCAGACACTTAGGAAGGGAGAGAACTAAAGATATAGTTAGGGGGCTTGATAATGGAATTAGTTTGAATAGATTTTCTTTACTAATGCATTTTTCTATGCATTCAGGTGAAACCATATTCAACTCCACGGATGGATATGGGTGGTGTTTCTATGTCATCTGTTCAGACACATGTACAATAGAAAAATATGTTGTTCCTTGTATCAGTAATGTTTCATCTACTACTACTACTACTCATAAGCCAACAACAAAGGAGACAACTCTTTCAAGTACAGCTAAGACTAAAACAACACAGTTAACACCAGTGAAGACAACAATGTCACGGACAACAACGTTTAGAGATTGTGATGATTTTGACCCGCCAAGAAAGGTACTGTAAACAAACTTCTGTGAAGGACCATTGACTTCATTTGGCATGTGCTGGGCGGTTATCTTTCTTTTTTCTCCTCACTGCCCTAGACTCACTGTGTAAAGAAACAACCAGATCTAAGCTGTAAATGTGCTTCACTTTCCATCAGAGAGTGTCCCATACCCTTAGGAGTTCTTGCATGTACTGCCGCCCATGCCCACCCTGGTGACTATTGTACAGTGTAGCTCACGTGCATCCTCTGGGACATTCAATCCTCCTCACCTGGCCAGCTCCCAGTGATTGAGGCTTGTTTACAAATCTGAGTCACCAGTATCATAAGGGATAGTGCTATTGTTGCACTAACAGGCCAGCATAATAGCTCATTTTTATTTGGGTCCTGCTTTTGCACATTTTTACAGTTACATGGACTGAAGCACCTGACTTGTTCAGTTTCACACAGTATTTATCTTTCCTGGGGGTTGACTCTGTGCTCTGTCAGTCCCTTAGCAGGTGTTCTATCCACTATATTACACTGCTTTCTTTAAGCTAACATTATAATTTTGACTGCCTCTAAACCAGCCAGTTGTGGATATTTCATGTCCTCTCTGAAACAAAAGATCATTTACAAATTGAGTGGTTTTATCCTGCAATGTGTGATTCATTTAATGTAGTTTGCACATACCTATCACATATATGATTTTGATGTATGACTCATTTGCTGTATGTATTATTTTATTCCTAACTGGGTGCATCAAATGTTATGTGTGTGAACTTAAGGTGAGATATGTACGCTCCACAGCAGCCTCCTATGAATGACCTTTTGTATAGGGCCTACCCAGTGGCATTGAGGGTGAAGTACTCTGCACCTTATCTCCTGCCACACCAATGATCCAAGTTCAGAAATGAGCTCAAGCTGCTGGGGGTCACCCCATGGGAGGAGGGGCTTGAGCATCTGAAGGACAGCTTTCCTCTACTGGGGTGGGAAGTCATGCCATCTTGGCATTTGGCTCCCCCAGGTGGAGGCATGGGAGTAGCACAAGTGACTGAGTGACCAGTAAGGAGGGGCCACAGTTCTGTATGTGTGCACTTCTCCATGCATGCAAGCTCATGTTCCACCATGGCAGAGGACCCAGGGATAAAAGCAGAAAAGAGGCAGACTCAGGCCCCGTGAATTCCCACCTACCCACCTCTACCCACTCTGCCACCCAGACCACCAAATCCACAATGGATATGTATGACCAGGTGGGGAGAGTATGGCCCTTCCCTTCCTGGCCCTACCATGGGGCAATCCATTGGGATAACTGGATCAGTTGGGTACCAGGCAAGGCGATAGCTGGTTAAGGGAGGAGACAGGGAGAGAACTGAGTAGCCCTACCCAGAGTCAGCCAAAAAGGAAAAAAGCTATATGAAAAAGAGCAACCTTTTATGTACAAGGTGGTGTACCTCTATAAATCTGTCCTGCATTTTTTGATAATAATAAGATATGCCATCTGCCTGAAGTAGGGGGTCTGCCAGTATCATTCAAGTTTCCTGCTGTGCATGAGTGTCAATAAAGTGTCTTAGTAATGTAAGATTTTAAATAGGTGAATTGCCCCAAAGTCCTTAAGAAAAAGTTGTTAAATTCATCTCTGTTGCTCTCAACCCCTCCCAAACCTTTCCTTTGGTTTTGAAAAACATTTAAGGAAATGTGCCCTGAGACTCCTACCTTTTGCATGGGTAGTTCTCATAACTAAAGTAAGTTAATTTATATTGTATTTTCTTTCTGTTCAGCACAATGAATCATGGATATTCTGCAACTGCACAGAAGCAACCTGTATTGGAGATAATGTTGTTACCCTCAAACCAGTGGTTTGCACTACACAAGAACCAATCCAATGTGAAAATGGGCGGCCTCCTGTGAAGGTGTGGGATGATGAATTTCAGTGTTGCTGGCATTGGGAATGTGACTGTGAGTTTTGATTATATACTAACAAGCATGCTCATATAGTATGTGGTATCTACACTAATCTACATTCAAGATGCATTTTGTTTACATGCAGTCATTTTAGTACAGTACAGTACAGTATAACCATTTATCATTTATCTCTTTAGAATTGGAAAACATCAGACTGATTAACAGTTCATGATTTCCGAATGTATAATCTCCTTCTTACCTGTATGAATTTTCTAGGATCATATACCTATGAGTACAGCAGTGTGGTATTTTATGAACAGATGTGGGAAAGACATGATCACCCTATCATGCATCTTTAAAAATTCTCCCGTCACTTTTACTATTAGTGATTTTATACTGCTACCCTTCATTCTGTATGTGGCATGCGATTTCTATATAGTGCTTAACAGGCATTTTGCAGAATAGCTCAAAATCAATTTAAGCAATAGTGTAATGTGATTCATGAAACAAAGAGAACAACAGTAGCAATAAAAATAATTCTGTTATAATGTGAAGATATGTTGCATGTATTCAACTGTATAGGAGTCCACAAGATCCGATTTCCAAAAAGGACTTCAAACCTGCATATTTAATTTAGTCATCTTCACTTTCTTACATACCATATATTTTCAAATGGTAATGTGTTAGAAAATTGCCACTGGAGCTTTCAGAACTGCCACTAGAATTTACTAGTTTTATATTCTTGTGGTATGTTTTGGCAAAAAAAAAAAACACCAACAGTAGTTGGTGCAAACAATTAGTTGTATATAATTTTATACAGATACTCTAAGCACATTTCTTTTGTTAATCTATTTATCCGCCTTACCTGGCTCTGGTTGGCATTCTGTCCTGGCATCCCCTGTTCTGGCCACTGTCCGGTTTGCCCCTGCTCCTTATAAGGCCCTCACTTATACCCCAAGGCTTAGCCCCCATGGTGGGGTGGTGGGAAGCCCCCTTCTCCCCACCAAGTCTGGATCCAGTCATCAGCAATGACCTTGAAGCTGGGTCATCCAGTTAGGATGGCCATAAAGCCGCTGCAACCTGAAGTAATTTTTCTTCTATTCTTCCCCATAAATGAGCAGGGTGTGCAATGACACCAGTGTGGTGAGTGCACATGCGTCCGCATGCACTCCTCCCAGCACCTGCCCTAGCCCTTCCCCTTGGTGCTCAGTGTTGGTGCATCACCCGCAGCCTCCACTAGGTGCCAGCAATGCACCGACGACTGAAGTCCCCCCTTCCCAGAGAGGGAAAGCAGTCCCTCAGATGCTCAATTCCTCTCCTCCCCTGGCAACCCCCGATGACCCAAGTCCACTCCTGAACCTGGGTCACTAGTGTGGCATGAGGTGTGGCATCCAGTGCCTCAACCTTCAGTGCCATCGCGCCAGCCTTCTAAGTGCACTTTAAAAAGACCCAATTACATTTATGTAAATCTATTGGCAAAGAATTGATTATATCTAATTTTATACAGGTAGTCCAAGGGCACTTTGGAATGACCCCATTCTAACAGGGTAGTGTTTATATTATTCATCTTTAGGCTACTGCAGCGGATGGGGAGACCCACATTATGTCACCTTTGATGGGCTTTACTACTCCTACCAAGGAAACTGCACATATACCCTGGTTGAAGAGATCAACAAAACAATTGACAACTTTGGAATTTATGTTGATACTGTATTCGCTGATCCTAATGAAACAGTATCCTGTCCACGCTCCATCATTGTCGTATATCATACTCAGAAAATACTGCTCAAAAATATGGCAAACAACACTATCAGTAACAAGGTATAGTTTTTAATATTATTTTTAGTGGATATTCTTAAAAGAGCTACAGTAACAGGTTAAAATCCCTGCTTAAAGGCTGATCCAGTTGTGTGGTGCCAGAACGCTACATTGCCATGTGAGGGACCCAGGATGCATAATGCAATTTGCACACAAGTGAGGCACTTGCTCCCTGCAGAGCAAGGACATTGGCAATCCCCATTTGTGCCCCCCTTTCAGGTTATTTGTGATTGGCATTGCTTGTTTACTCCCTAGGCTGGTTGACATGAAATGACCACAGCAACTTTAATCATCAGGCAGAGCCACAGTGGGAAATTCTAGAGTGATACGTGTTTAGCTGATAAAAAGCAAGGAGCAATTTTTAAATGTATCCTTTTGTTAATTTGTGAAGTACAACTACTTTTTTTCCACAATTGTGGGGGGCATAACTCAGGAAAGCAAGAAAAGAAGGAGTAAAGAAGACAGGTAGGAGAAGACAGCAAGTGAAGAAGGTAACCGGGGAGCTGCAGAGGAAAGCACAGATGGGGAGAGCAGGAAAGCAGGCAAGGAGGGAGTAAGGTATGGAGAGTCATGTACGCAAATGCAAGGTGTCTGGGAAATAAAATACTGGACTTGGAGGACATTATTGAAGAGGCTAGCCTAGATCTAATGACCATAGCAAAGTTATGATGCACAGGCAGCCACGACTGGGATATGGCCATACCAGGCAGCTCTCCATTCAGGAGAGACAGGGAAGGGTGGAATGCAGGAAGGGTTATACTATATGTGAAGGAGTTAATCAAAGGAATGCAGGTACAGGGGAGCCTGGAGTAAAAGTAAGGACTGGGTGTGTTGTGGGTCATCCTATGGACAGAAGCTGGGCCACTATCCAAACAGGGGTGGTATACAGACCTCCAGCGTGGGGAGAAGAGTTGGCGAAGACACTTGGGGAAGCCTTCATAATAACTGCAAGTATGGTGGAGGTGCTGCTAGTTGAGGAATTCAATCTGCCAGGTGTGGATTGGAGACTTCAAACTGCAGCCTCAGCAAGGAACAGAGTCACCATTGATTACCTACAGGGGCTTTCCTCAGGCAGGTAGTCAAGGAACCGATTATGGACAGATCAGTGATAGACTTGGTGCTTATAAACAGGGATGGCATTTTGGTCATTGTAGTGAGCAGTCCCCTGGATACCAGTGATCACTGTACATTGTGGTTTAACATTAAGATATGAACAGAGCTAAACCACACGAGGATGATGATTCTGAACTTTAGGGGGGTGGATTTTGAAGAAATGCAGACTGTCTTAGAAACTGCATCATGGAGGGATTGCCAGAAAAGGGTAGAGACATAGTGGGAAAAAGTAAAGAAAGGCATAATTGAGACAGTCAGCTTCTGTGTGAAGGAATTGAGTAAAAGCAGAAGAGAAAGCCGGCCCTCCAGCACAGCACTTGGATTTCCACTTGTGACACTAACGTCCCAGGTTTGGGAACAGACCCGGATCATTGGAGAGCTGGCCGGGGGGAAAAGGATCAAGTGTCCTAAGGATGGCTCTCCTTCTTCAGGAGGTGGGTGGGGTAAGTGTCCGGCGCACTGAGGACTCCTGGTGGAGGCCTGGAGACACTCACACTGCCAGCGCTCGGCTTCAGGGAGGTGGGGCAGATGCAGGCATCATTGCACGTCCCCGCCTCCATAGAAAAATGGAAACAAAAATTACAAGGAGGGCGAGGTCCATTGTTGGAGTGAATCCCTCCTCAGGGCTTCGATTAGCCACCACCACCACAATCCTGCTATCAATTACAGTTCAGCAGCACGGATAGGGGACCGTTGCCATGGCCCCACCCTCTGGGGGTATGCCGAGGATAACTGGGGGATAGCTGTGGCAATGGATGGTGGTGGAAGCCCCAAAGGCAGTGACCAGGGCAGATGTGGGACAGTGGACCTGCCATAAAAACCAAAAAGCTGAAGGGAAAATAAACTGTTAAGGTTCACTAGGGAATTGGCCATGGTGATGAAGGAAAAAAGTATGGCATTCAGGAGGTATATGGGAAAGCACAGGGATGAAGACAGAAAGGTGTGCCATGTAAAGCAGAAGGAAGCAGGTAAGACAGCGAGAGTAACAAAGGAACAAACAGAGGAAAGGATAGCCAGAGGGATAGCTAATGAAGATAAATCTTTCTTCATGTATATAAGTGAGAAGAGGAAAGCAAGTGGAGGGACAGTGAAGATAAGGAGGGTGGTGATGGGGGAGACTGTGAAAAAGCAGACTAAGGAAAGGCAGACATCCTGATCAAGTACTTCTGCTTGGTCTTCACAGTGGAGTTAGGTGAGGGACCACTGGGTAGCAGCAGCAAAAATGAGGGGTGAGGTAGACACAAGTCCATTTTCAGAAGAAAGAGTCCTGAAGGGACTAGGAGCTCTGAATGTGGACAAGACTATGGGACTGGATGGGATATACCCAAGGGCACTGAAGGAACTCAGGGAGGTGCTAGCTGCCCCACTGATGGCCTTATTCAGCAGCTCACTTCTCACAGTCATGGTACCAGTGGACTGGAAGAGAGCAGATGTGGTACCTCTGCATAAGAGCAGAAGTAGGGAGGAGGCTAACAACTATAGTCTGGTCAGTCTTACTTCAGTAGTGGTGAAAGTAATGGAAACACTGTTAAAGGAAAGGTTGTTAAGGTCTCTTGAATCCAATGGACTGCAAGACAGAAGGCAGCACAAATAAATGGGGGGGAAGGGGACAAGAATGCCAGATAAGTCTGACTGATTTCTTTGGCAAGATAACCAGGGAAAGGGATCAGGGGAGGGCAGTGGACATGGCCTACCTGGACTTTAGCAAGGCTTTGACACTGTGCCACACAAAAGACTGTTAAACAAACTGAGTAACCTATTGGTGGGATCCAAAGTGGTAAATAGGGTTAGAAACAGGTTAACAGATGGGTGACAGAGGGTGGCAGTTAGAGATGTGTAATGTCCACAAATTTCACTCTGAAAAAATTTCACAGATTGCACTCAGTACATGAAGCACAACCTGTGAAATTTACAGATCACAGAGTGCAGGATCGCATGAGAAGTGTGGAATTTCACCCGTGAAATTCCACATTTCGCACACAAACTTGTCCAACAAATATAAATCCATGGTGTCTAGTGTCATCCCCCCACTGATCGCCAGCCACCCCCCATCGCTGGCCAGGGCTATAGAATGGGAGGGTGCTGCTTTGATCACAGGTGGTGGGGTGGGGTGGGTGAACAACATTCCCCTATCCCACCTCCCTGCTGGTGACAGGCGCAGCCCCTCATTCTCTAGCCCCCTGAAAAACTCCTTAAAATGACTGCAAGCTGTTCAAGTATGTACTCATTCATTAAGAGCCCAGTCGGGCTGCTGGATGTGGATGTGAGTGGAGGGCCATGCTAATGGGTCTTTCAGGATGGGATCAGATTGGGGGAGTGGGGTGGTGTGGTGGGGACTCCCTGATGGGGTGGTGGGGTCCACTTGACACCAGGGACTGCATTTACAAAAATGAATTTTATATTTTTACATTGTTGCCTACTGGCCAGCAATTGGAGGGTGTATATGGGGGCCTGGGATGAGTTTCTTTATTTCAACTCTGGCCTATAATCAGCATGGTGGGGGGGAACCACCAGGGACTTAATTAATTGTGGTCAACTGGCCAGCAATGGGGGGGGTGGATGGCGATCAGTCGGGGGGAGCTACTAGGCAACAGGGATTTGTGATACCTAATTTCTTCTTGCTTTTTTTAATGCAATTTTCACTTAAAACCCCCAAAAAGCAAGGTGAAGCAACAAATTGCGCATTTTCAGTGACAGCCACAATTTTGCAAATTGATCCACAGATGTGAAATTTGCAACTTCTTTGGAAATTTCCTGGTGAAATTAAACTTCACTGCATCTCTAGTGGTGGTTAACAGCACTCACTCTAAGGAGAGGACAGTGACCTTTGGGTTGCTGCAGGGCTCAGTACCGGGACTGGTTCTCTTCAATGCCTTTCTATGTGAAATTGCAGAAGAACTGGATGGGAAGGTATGCCTTTTTGCAGATGACACCCAAATCTGTAGTAGGATGGATAATGAGGTAGTGATGGAAAGAAGTTGTGGGGACTTTGGGAAACTCAGGAAGTGAAGAGCATGGCAGCTGTGCTGATTGCCCAAACATGCAAAAATCATGTACCTAGGGCATGGGAAATCAAAAGCTAAGAATAGCAAGGGAGGGTTACTGACAGTCACTAATTAGGAATGGGACTTTGGGGTTTTCATGACTGATAACCTTAAAGTGGTAAGACAGTGTGACAAAGCAGTGGGTAGTGCTAATGGAATACAGTGATGCATAGGGGCAGGGCGAGGTATTTCCAGGTATCTCCAGCAGGAGGAGGGGGGTGGAGTTTCCACTGTATCGCTTGATGGTGAAGCCCCACCTGAGTATTGTGTCCAGTTTTGTAGGCTGCACCTCAGAAAGGATTTTGGGAAACCTGAGGAGTGGTCAAGCGTATGGCAGCTTGGGTACTTGTCAAAACATGCAGAATCATGCACCTAGGGCATAGGAAACCAGGAGCAAAGTATAGCATTGGAGATGTACAGACAGTCGATAATCAGGAAAGGGACCTTGGAGTTATCATAACTGATGATCTCAAAATGGTAAAGCAGTGTGACAAAGCATTGGGTAGGGCCAGTAGGATATAGGGATACATAGGGAGAAGTATCTCCACATGTCTCTAGCAGGAGGAGGATGGTGATGCTCCACTGTATCACTTGTTGGTAAGATCCCAGCTGGATTACTCTGTCTATTTCTAGAGGCCACACCTTAGAAAGGACATAGACAAGGAGGAAGCAGTCCAGAGACAGCAACTAAAATGGTGCAGAGGTTGCACCAATAGCCCTAAGAAGAGCGACTGACAAAACTCAATATGGACTCCTGGAAGATAGTAGTGTGAGAGGAGATGTGATAGAGATCTACAAGTACCTCACAAGGGTGTACAGGGAGCAGGAGGGGTGTCTCTTTCCAAGGAGGAAGAGCACTAGGAACAAACGGCATGCAATGAAGCTGAATGGGAGACTTTCAGAGAGATGTGAGAAAGCACTACTTCACTGATAGAGTGGTGGACACCTGAAACAGACTCCCATCAGAAGCGATAGATGCAAAAGCAGAAGAATGCTTCAGGTCTGTGTGGGATAGATGTAAGGGAATACTAGTAAACAGGCAGGGAGGAAGGAGGGTTGCCAGAGACAATTTAGGGTCTACAGAGACGAAAAAGGCAAGTAACATCTAGGTAGACTGAGTTAGCTAAGTGGTCATTTTCTGATGAAAATTTTAATTAATTAGAAGACTGAGTGGATGACAGTATATGGACTTGCTTCTTAAAGCCCACTATCTTTTGTCTATAATACAACATTAAGGACATTTCTTGTGCTCCCATTCCAATGTATGGTAAAACTTGCATATTACTGTCAACTTGAAATAATGGCAGATTATTATCATCTGCAGATGCTTTTGGAGGCAAAGCCTGTGAATGTTTTCTTGCAAAATCAAGGGACAAAAGGGGTTGCTAGGCGGAGCTCCAAATGTTTACAGGATTATCATGGGCATATGATGGATGAAATTAATTTGCAAACAACACAGTTTCTAATTAAATAATGTGTAGTATTACCAAAATTCAGAAAAGGTAAAAAAAAGCTGTCCCGGTAGCACTGAGGGCTGAGGCGCTGGATGCCTCACCTCGTACCACACCAGCGACCCAGGTTCGGGAACAAGCACGGGCCGCCAGGGGTCGGCCACCCAACAGCTGCTCTCCTTCTCCAGGGTGGGTTACCTGCATGCTCCCGCTGCAATACTGCCACCTAGGGAAGCCTGGATGGATGATGCAGTTGGTGGAGAAGCAGAAAGGGCACTGGGCAGACATTGACAGAGGGGCTGAGTGGAAGGCACATCTCAGTGTGCCTCCTGGCTCATAGCCCCTTATGGCATGCCGACGTCTGGGGAAAAGAAACAGGGAAAAACACATCCCTCTCACCTAGATGATGACACCTCGCTGGGGTATCTTCAGGGCTCATCAGACAGACTCCGCTGCACCAATTCCACAGCACAGTATGTTGGTTTGAGGGGGTAAGCATGTGGGGGCTCCCTCCTCACCCCTACCCGGGGAGTATACCGGGAGTAAAAATGCTATGGAATAGAGTGCTCTAGGGGCAGATCACAATGGGAGTGGGGGCCTGCAGATAGAGGTTGTCTGAAAGAGTGGAGAGAGGAGGCAGGGAAGGCGCATAAATACAAAGAGAAAAAAAAAAGAAAAGGTAAAAAAAAATATTATTTTTTTACACTGCCATATAATATTATATTTTGATACAATAAAAAATAGTATCAGTACATTCTGCTAATAGATAAAAACAATATTAATACTATGTATTTGCCATTTTATGACTGAGCACAACTAAAAAACTTGAATAATTTGCAAATGGGTTTAAAGAATCCTGGTCTCTTATAGGCTGCACCCTTTATCTGGACATGCAGTTATATGCCATCGAAGACCAGAGAAAGGCAAATCCAGAGCCAAACTGTCCTCCGCACATGTGCAGGTATTCCTGTGCCAACTGAGGAATTTTCAAAACTGTCAAGCAGAAAGTTTTATTTTTTCACTCCTTTAGCGAGATTACACCCCACTGCTTAATCATCTCTCTCTGAAGCACTCATTGTCATGATTCACTCCATGCATTTAAAGAGTACAAACATAAAAAATTAACAAAAATAAACATTAGCTCCATAGCACTGTCAAATCCCTCATCGCTCAGGTACTGAGTCCAAATGTTTGTTCCCTACCCTACCTTCATGCACTTCAACCATAGTTTCAGTGGTGCAGATCTCATTTAACTGCTGCCACATGTTAAAGAAAAGAGTTTCAAGTGAAACTATCACTTTTTAAAAAAAATAAATGGACTGTCTTAAATTAGGCTACTGCTTAGGCTCACTGCCCCCTGTATACACTGTTCTTACTACACATAACAACATTATGTATAAATGCTGTAACTCTTGAACTATACTAATTTTACCCATGCAGCCTGCTGTTACAACTGAGTGTACAGTATGTTTGTTTACCTTAGCATCTAAATGTGTACTTATGACGTGGAGCCTTTGGAAATGAGTCTCTGACTCAAAGGGTTGTAATTCCGATCTCTGACAAATAAATAAATAAAAAAAATAGTTTGGGATGGGGACTTATAAACAAAAGTACACAAAATATCTCTCTAAAATGGCAGTGCCCTCTACTGGCAACTGTACCAGTAGAGGGACTATTTTACCAGGTTTTTTTACTCATTTTTCTTATTTTTGTGTTTTTTTTTACTTTAAATATTTTACAAATATCCATTTCTAAGCACAATAATACTATCTAGGGTGGCTGTATGGTTGATAGCCACTCTTTCAGCGGCTATAAGACCCCCTGTCTGAAGCATCAGGCCTCAATAAACCCATCATGTCAGGTATTGTTTCTTCCTTAATATGCACAAAAAGCAGTTCTAAATACTGTAGTATCAATATATATGGAATAGTAGCAACACATAAAAAAATGAATCAGTAGAACAGACCTTGATCCAAGATGTTGTTAAAAAAAACACCAACAGCTTCTAGCCCTAATGGTTTGAAAAGTAAAACTTTCAAAAGATAATTTCTTTAAAATGGGACATTGGGAACTGTTAGGGCTAGAAACCTATTCTTTTCTTTTTAATTTGAGCTTGGCATCAGCTAAGCTACTATATTATTTTATCATGTTGCTAAATCTTTCACATATTGGTATATGAAAACACAAAATGGTTTCAGTTTTCTAAAATCATTTTATTTAATATATCAACATGTAAAAGTGTGAACATGAGAACTATATTGATATCATCTTATCATGTTGATCAGATTTCGTGGTTTCATTTAAAAATACTTACCATTCTAAGCCTAACAATTCAAAAGGTAAGACTTTTGAAATACAATTTCAGACAATAACAAGCATTTGTCAATGACAAATGTTGTCTTGCTGGCATTGGCATTGGTTGTTCAGGAGTAAGAGAGATGCATAACAGGAATCGGAGTGAAGTATGAAACTGACGCCAACCCCATCCCACCTTGTAGAGACTGACCGGCATTTAGGTGTGCCTTTGGGTTGTTGGCCATAATGCTCATGCCATTTCACCTCACCCTACCTTGCAGACTCAAACAAGTGTTGCTTTGTGCCTTGGGGTCATCGGGCCTTATGCTCACCCCATTCCATATGGAAATACATTGAGATGAGTGCAGTATAGGAGAATGGGTTGAACTTTGGGACTGAAGAGTCCAAGTCACACCTTGATGCCTGTCACTGGCTGCAGGTTGGGGGTGGGGGTGGAATGGTGCGAGCATTACAACCGACAATCCAAAGTCACACCCCTGATGTCTGTCAGTCTCTACAGGGTGGAATATTACTGCACTCCAAATTTTCAACATGGGCTTTTTGTGACCCCACCTCATGAAAGCATTTGAGACCTCCTCTCATGAACAGTGGCACTGTGATTTTGTTAATCTGTTCTGAATGTTGTTTTCCCACAGCAACCACGCCATTCTGCGCCAGATGTGTAAAAACATATTTTGGGCAGGATGTGAAAAATGACAGCTGTACTGTTCATAAGGAGGTGTGAAAAAAATGGCAATGTTGAAAATCTGTAGTTAAAATACTAGAAATTCTTGAACTTATGCATAGAAACTGGGCAATGCACACTTGTAACAGAATAATTTTTTGGAATTTTTTCACCAAATTTGCAAGATAGGCTTTTTGGGAGACCACTTCATGAACTGTCATTTCATTAATCGGTCCCGAAAGGTGGTTCCACACACTGACTGCAAAATCAACTTTCGAGACCGAATAATGAAATAACAGTGACTGAGTTCATGAGGTGGGGTCCCAAGAACCCCATGTTGAAAATTTGGAGCCAAAAGTCACAAAAATGGCCGTGATATTCATCTAAGTTGAACCCCCCATTGATGCTATTATACAGATTACCATGATTTTCCTCAGTTCATGGTTGGCTTTGAAGAGTGCAGACGTGTTCCCGCTCCACCGAAGATCATCGCGCCAGACTCCAGAGATACTTATGGGGTGTGGGGGGTGTGGGGAAGTGGGATACACAGAAGGTGAGTACGGGTTGGGTTAGTGGGGGCCATCATGACCACAAGGGGTCATTTTCTGTTTTACAGGTTAAAAAAAAAATTAATGTCTCAGGAAAGTTTTTTCTTTCAGGGTGTGACAACTACATTTTGGTACACCGGGGTGGGCTCCCAGCATGCCACCTGTGTTTTTTGTGGACAGGGGACTGAAGTTGATGGGGATTGGGCCATCCATTAGCAAAGAAAGCATGTCTGTGGTGGGGAGCATGATGCCAAGGGGGATTGGGCACCCCCCTCACCAGACAAAACAAGGAGGAACATTATGCCAACGGGGATTGGACTCCCTCTTTGCCAAAAAAACTGGGGAGGTGGCATGCTGAAAAGGGGATTGGGCACTCCCAACACCGACTTTTGTGGAACTGTAAGAGGTGGACGGCCGCAGCTGCTGCCATGTTTATTGAAAAGCATGCCCTGCAATGACAGGGTGCTCCCTCATTGCAGCGGCAAAATTCTTTCAAGTTGGTGGCACGCTTCTGACCTGCTGTCATAGAGAGCATACTCATTCATTAGTGTCACAGAGACCAGCCCCAAAAAAGCAGTGGCACCAGTGGCCAAAACACACCCACACCTACACAACCTGTTACTCCAGCAAGCTGTCACAAAATGTTGCTTGCACTGAACACACAAGAAAACATAAAAATTATGATAAAATATTAATTTGGGAAATGATTGGAAGGTATTAGTGGTTGTTTGGTTTATAAATAAACACATTCTTTTCTAGTTTACATATAATCGCTGGCTGTCATTGTGATCACATCCACAAAGAGGAAATGCTACTGTGGTGACATGGAGTGCTATGGTAACATTGCTTATCATCTCCCAAGCTAGTCTGTCATTGCATTAATGTTTCCCTGCCAATGAAGCAAACAATGACAGGCAGTTTTTTTTTTACCTAAATTGGCTTATTGGTACATAGGTTGCAATGTATGGTATAGGGTGTGATATGTAAAAAACGGAATTATGAACTAGTAAGAAATCTGGCCACACGGTGTACCAACACAATAACTGACCTCACAGGTGCTAGGTTGGGTTAAAATATTAATTTATTCAAAAATGTCAAAACAATGCACTGCACCATCTCACAACCACCGGCATTTCACATCATATTGGCACTTTGACAAAGCGTATGCCATGTGGCCAGACATCTTACTAGTTCATATTGGTTTTTGCGTTGTGGTACCGGTGACATTTTCAAGTGGCTGACTCTTTCTTGTTTTTTGCAAAAAAATGGAATTAACCTGGATGCAGGCAGATCTAGCTGTGTTTGCTAATAGTGTGAGCTGAACTGATTTTATTAATTTAATGCATGCCTCAGAAAGTGAATTTGATATATAGATAGATACTTAGATTCCACTTGCAGATGAAAGTTCCAGTGACCTATCTAGTTTGTCTGTATTCCTTTCTGAAGCCAGTCCCAGTTTATATCTGACCAGAGTCATAAGTCAATAGTCTTAGTAGTATTTCAACACCCCATTTTTTGAATATCACCTGTGCCATTTGTCCATATTGTGTATTAGTGCAATCACCTGTGTCTGCCCCACCCATATTTAAATCCATTCAAGGATTGTGCATGGACCACCTTGTTGTGCAAGCTGTTCCACTCATCCACTACCCTGTCTATAAAGAACTTCCTTAAATCCTACTTGAGTCTTTTCCATTAACTTCCAGGGGTAACCTCTCAAAACTGAAGCCTCATTCAGCATCCAGCACTAAAGGATCAACCAGATGTCAGACCCAAGTACAATTATCTTATAAATGGTTAATAATGAGCATTCTCTCCTCCCCAGGTATTCATCAATGGCAAACCTATATCCTTGCCATATTCTCTATTTGGTGTTAAGATTTCTACCTCTGGGATTAACATTGTGCTTGAGATTCCTGAGAAAAAGGTGGTTGTCACTTTCAGTGGCTTGGCCTTTGCAGTCCAGCTGGCATATGAATACTTTGGCCATAACACCCAAGGACAATGTGGTAAGAGAAGTTTTTAATGTGCTTCCTATTCAGAAAACTCATTTATGGAATGAATATGGGGTGTGGATATGAGAAGCTGGGATGAATACTAGTATGAATACTGGAACATCCCTTGTCACCTGAGCTAGTAATTTTTTTTTTACCTGTCCTGGTGCAGTCACTGCCTTACTGGCACATTGTTCTTAACTGTTTTCTAATCTGTACACAAAATACTTCTTCTAGTTTATAGATGAGAGCAACATGCAAAGACCTGATTCAGGCACAGGCCAACATATGCACAATTTGTGAGTTACTAACCTGAGCAGCTCTGTCCCCAATGCCACCACATAATCCTGGATTGTGGGCAATGTCAATAGCCTCAGGCACTCCTGGGCACATTATGGAGTTTCTCATAGGGTAAGGGACAGTTATGAGGAGTTGAGATGGTCCAGACACCATGCTCCCAACTGGAAGCCAAGGCTGATGCCCAATGTATTCCCTGTTTCATGGGAACAGTTGATTGTTGGGCTTGATAGTCCACCTCAGACTGATATATCAGCATAAGTGTCATGTACATTTTTTATTCCATAGGCTTAGTAGGAGGGCTTGTGATGTGTGTGTGGGACTGTTCATGCCCTGAACAACAACCACGCCTGTGCAGGACATGGAAAAGTTAACTCAGAGATTCAACCTGAATAAAATCCATACCTTCTCAGAGCCCAAAGCCACTGTACCTGGCTTTATGGATGCCACAGAGTGTGATTCCACCCCTGAATGCTTCCTGTCCCACATGTCAATATAAGTTAGCTGGCTGTGCAGATTAAATCAGTGGTATTGATTTGAAGTTATCTGGATGCTTCACAATGCCTCATAGAGTACCATGCATGTGGAGGGGGCATTCTACTACGATGAGAAACCTTCCACGCCTGAGGAGTGTTCCATGGATCAGGTTCTAAGATTGTTACAGGAAGGAGTGTGTGTGTGTGTGTGTGTGTGTGTGTTGGTTTACACTCCAGTAGAATCACTTAATTCGGATGTCTGCTTTATTGTGACAGCCCACCTGGAACTGATTGAGTAGCCATGTATTCCTATGGCATCCCCATCCTTTTAATGGGGACAGGGATTCATGGTTATTTGGGCAATTCAGACCCATTCATGGCTATTTGCCCCTGCTACCTGGCTAATGTGATGGTCCTTAGCCCGTCCTGCTACTGCCATTAACAGGGTGCTGATGAGATGCTAAGCCTCTGAGCGTGTGTGAATTCACTGTGAATAGTTCTCTCAGCATCTGCTACACACACACACACACACACACACGGCTCCTATTTACTTCCTGGTCCTGTGCACCCAATTCTGCACACCTCCATTTGTAAAATACAGATTCACAGCACTGGGCAGATTTCCTTATGTTTTAAAGCATATGAAGCCTTCCTACCAGGAAACTTCAAAAGCGATGGGATACAAGAGCCTTCCTCTGATCTCTACCAGGAACAAACTCCTCTCTAAGAGTGGTACAGTGCCACAACTCTGAACTGAAAGTAAAAATTAAAAGCATGTGGAAATGTTCCTCTTCTCCCACAAGGAAATGTCACCTGTGTCAGTAAGTGAGGCAGGTCACAAGATGTGAGGATGGGAGATAAACTGTGGAAGTCTTCTTCTAATGGCTACTGGGAGATGCCAACTCTGTCAGAAAGGCAGGTGGTGAGACATGAGGGAGGGAGAGGTAGATGGTATGTGGGAGCCTGAACTGTATTTACCAACTATAGCTGCCTTTGTGTGTACACAAATGAAAGGGTAGCAGTAGTGCAGGTCAAGCTTGAGGTGTATTTACCAACTATATACTGTATTGTATGGCAAGAAAGTGATAAACCAATGCCAAGTAATAGGTTTCCTTTAAATGGGATGGCAGCCTAATTGGGTAAAAATGACTGCCACCAGGGCATAACCATGGCATACCAATTAAGTGACTTCATCTGTACTACCTTTCTATAGCAAATATTTATTGTCTAAAGTTGCGTACAATTGACCACAAGGAAGTCACCCCAGAAGCCACAGCCAATGGGAATCAAGCCAAAATGAATTTTCTTGTGGCCAGATTCTAAACAGCCCTGCCAAGTGGAAAAGAGAAGCTGCAGTAACCATTAATGTTTCCTAATGTAGAATTTTTAGTTATTGTATTTACATTTCACATTATTAGTAAGTATGACAGAGTGATGACAGTAGTGGAGAAACAGATGAAATAACAGCAAGGAGGCCAGAAACAAGGCAGGGGACAGGGTAAAAAAGAATGGTGGTGTTATGGGAAACGATTGAAAATGAACATATATAGGAAGAGTGAAACAAGAAATGAAATCGGGATGAAAAACTGGAAGCTTGGTGGAAAAGTCTGAAAAATGTCAAATAAGAGAGAGAGAGATATAGAGAGAAAGAGAGAGGGGGGAATAGAGAGATCTCATTGATGGAGATGGAAATGACACAAAATATTATTAGATATAAATGAGAGAGAGAGAGAGAGAGAGAGAGAGAGAGAAAGAGAGAGGGAGCCTGGACATTAAAGGAAAATAAGCTTTGATGCAAGCTATGGTACAATTTCTACACATAAAGGGAGAGTGGAAAAAATTGAAATCAGAAAAAAAATCCCTAACCACATCTGAAATGGCTAATAAAAAGGCAAAGACTAGATGGCATTCTTTGGAGGTTGGGGATGCAGTGGGAGCGGCTGCTGGCACTTCAGCATCAAACCACTATCATAAGGTCATACAAAGCAGCTGACCCCGAGTGTTGGTACAAAAATACACTCATCTTCTCAGTTATATAAAATTAGATACCATTCTTCATGTGCAGAAGTATTCCTGTTATTTTGTATGTCATGGAATTTTTATTGGTATATTCACTGAGAATACCATAACATAGAGCCCGACCCTGAAATATGAAATCTGGAACTGGAGGCCCATCATTCATGCCATGACCCAAAATAAAAGGTGACAGAGTCAGCCTATCCCCAGTGCTAGAATACTACTCCCCAACATAATATGACTGACACAGATCATGAAATCATCCCCAGTGCCACAACCACAACCACAACCACAACCACAACCCCTCCTCTCTTCTGCTTTTGTAATGAACACCTCCTACAACCACCAGCTGCGCAGTTCCTGCTTGATAATTTCAACATAAATTCAGAGTAGGATAGTGGCAGTCGGTAACATCACAGGTTTTAATTTACCAAAACTCACAAGTTCCCAGTTTGGGGTATGCTTCTTATGCTACATAGAAATGCAGTTAGTTTTGAATTAGTTTTTTCTGTGTGATCTCTAGCTTTTCTAATATGTTTTTTTTTCT
The DNA here is from genome assembly GCA_016271365.2 of Neoceratodus forsteri. NCBI lineage: Eukaryota > Metazoa > Chordata > Ceratodontiformes > Ceratodontidae > Neoceratodus > Neoceratodus forsteri. The sequence goes on along the minus strand of CM028133.1, from coordinate 739,100,113 downwards.
CTTCTGTAGTATCCTGTATTACTAATAGTCCTTAATGTGTATAATCCTGTAATGTATGTAAATATTGTGGTGTATAGAATGGTATTTTCATATACTTCATAATTTCTGCAACTGAGTATTTTGAAGATAGAGATAAACTAGGGGTCACTATCAAGTGTGTGATCCATTTCTGAAGAGAAAGATTACTAAACTACTGTATCAAAAGGAACACATTCCCACCTGTGACTAAAGGGGTTGGTCAATTGCATTTTAGGAAAGGGCAATGTACAGTGTGAGCAGTAGCTCTGGTGGGATTTGGACCTAAAAATACCTTGAGTGAAGGTCAAGCTGAGTGGTGGCAGCATACAAAGGTGACAATTCCAGCAACTGAAGGGTTGTGAAACTGGTTGCACAGTGAAGACCGAGTTCTGGAAAAGGACCAGTCTGTGACATCCTCCAAAATGGAACATAAGAACTATTCATTGTCATGATCTGTATTTTTGAGACCTTGTACAGCCAAGGTTGAAGACAAGGATTTGAGCTTTGCTGTCTGACCCTCAAAGAGTTGACCCTCAAGTAAAGTGAAAAAACTATCTTCTTTGTCTCCCAACTCAAATTCCCATGTCTGTCTTAACCCCCCTTTCCCAATGATAACATGATAAAAAATAATATTCTGCATTTTCACAACTCAGTGAAATATCCCCGCCTGAGTAGAAGGCAAAATAAAAAGGCTTGCCTTATGGCTATACATCTCCCCTATGGAAAAGAAGACCAAATAAAATGCTTTCCAGTATGACTCTCCTCCCATTCCTCCTCCCCAAATATATCTTTAAGCTGCTTTAGTCAGATAGCTATCAAAGTAATAAACAAGAAGAATTAACATTTAAAATTGCTTCTCATGCACACTGTACCGCAAAGTGGTTTATGAGCAATAAAAGACTGGTAGCGAAGGGACTGGAAATGTGTAGTGGCTGCTGTTTCACACATTAACACACACACACACACACACACACACACACACACACACACACACAAAATTGAACCAGCCAGGATGCTGGGTAAAGTAGTAGCAGTAGTATTCAAAGAAAACATATGAACAGGGAAATCACTCAATATAGCATGTGCTCTTTTTCAATGCAGTCCCATGGCACATTAAGTTACATTTCATAAATACACACATACAAATCCATGCTAAATATGAAACAGACTCTCAGTACAAAACACAGTTATAATAGACAATTAATAACAGCCCAAACATAGAACAATAAATTTCAAAATTTTAAACATGAAGTCCACTGCAGCAAGTTACATGGGCTACACCCTGTTTAAAAAAAAAAAACAATTTCTAGTAGTAGACAGTCCAATTGGTAAATTACATGGTCTCAGACATTGCAGAACTGAGTTCCAAAGTGTTATACCCCTGTTAATCACTGTTTTTCTGCCAATATCTAGGGGAAAAAGAACCCTAATCCTGGGAAAAGGTCTCTGGGTTCTTTCACTTCCACCTGGGCACACAGCAGGGCAGCGTTAAAGTTGAGCAGATGGGACCTCAGTTTAATGTCTCATCTAAAGTGCAGCACAACTCAACAGTATAGCATCCCCCAGTACTGCACCCAAGTGCCACCATTTATGTTTTAAGCCCAATCTTAGTGTGGGACTGGAACCCACAACAGATCCCAAAACTCTCTGCCTCAGAGGTGGATGTGCTACCTATTGAGCCATGATGACAGTACAAATGAATACCAGGGAAGACTTTCTTTTTGACAACTCAGGAGATGTGAGGACACACAGCCATTGCACACAGTTGAGGCCAGGGTTTCAAGGCAGGTAAGCAGCAACAGACTGGCAACTGTTTAGCACTGCCACAATTGGGTCCTAAGCATGAAAATAAAAGTTGCCTAGGGGCCACACAACCGAGGTTGTAGGCAACCTTACATGTGAATGCCAAGTGGCGGGGGTCCCATTCCCAGCATTCACCAAGGGCGCATAAGACACTTGCACACCCACTGTCCTAGCCCCTCGGGGAGCACCACACTGGGAGCATGTTGGGGTGTGTCTGCACTATGCAGCATTCACTAAGCAGCATAGTTTCAGGCTCAGTGGGCACCGGGTATCCCAGCCAAGACCAGGTGTAACCTGGTACACGACCCCATGTACAGCATCCGCCAGGAGTGGGAGCACTGGCCACTGTCAATCCATACTGCCCCAGCCCACTAGGCTGCAGAGGAGGGTTGGGGAAGCTGTTTGGGTGAATGCCTGACAGGTGTTCCTCCATCGCCGTGTAATGTGGCTGGCCCCTACTCCGTGAGCCTGCTGCAGAAGCACATGGGATACACTGAAGGACCCAGTACAGGCATCTGATTGGATGCCTGCCCAGGTCCATGACTCCACCCCCTACCGACTGTGTGACTGTGCACACTGAGGGTGCATGGCCATGGACAGGTGGTCAATGGATGAATGTAGTCATAAATGCCATGCACCCTGTGCCTGTCTTGGGCTGCTAAGGTAAGTGGGCATGGTATGCTCCTCCCACCCATTAGTGCATAGGGCCTATGAATATACTTCTACGCCCATTCTGCATAAGGAATCCCTCATTTACATAAGTGTAGCAGTATATTTTGCATGATTGTGCTGCCAAACTAGTGTGGTACTCTGGAAGTCTCTGAGTATGGCCTCACCTGGAGCACTGGTGCTGTTCACAATTAGTGCTACTCTAACCCTTTGTGCAGAGCAGTGGGTTAAGGCTCTGAGCTGCAGATCTGGAGGCCCATATTTGAATCCCACAGCTGCCAAGGTGCACACTGTGTGATCCTGAGCAAGTCACTTAACTTCCTTTTGCTCCCAGGTTGGATCTGGAAACAAGCTTCAACTTAGTGTGCTACTCCTGGTTAAACAATGTTCCCCTAAAGAGATATCATTTAGTCATTACAGTTTACCATACAACAGTGTCCAATATTCAAAATTCCCTTTGCTGATTGCAAATTAGAACAAGAGATAAGGCATGCTATATTTGAACACGGTCTTAGCACAGTGTGAGTGAAGCTTATTCAATTATACCCCACTAGAGTGCAGCACAAAAGAAGGTACAAACAGGTGGCGTTTGACATAAAGTACATCTCACTGCAGGCAGCATAGAGGTATGTGTCCATTCTGATGCAGTAGTCTGCCATGGAGAAAAGTAACCATTAGGGGTCCCAACGGATTTTGCACTAAGTTACCATATTCAAATCTCCCCATTCAAATTGCATTTTTTTCCGATGCAAGGTCCAAAAGAGTCAACAGCATATCATTATGGCCCCAATAAAATAGGAGTGAAAGAGGCAAACCTTTGCTCCTTGGGTTACCTGGAGAGTGAGCACTCTCATGCTGGGTGGTCCAACTCCCTTCCCCTTGCTGGCATCACTGGCTCCAGTGGTCACACCCTCCATCACCTAAACCCAGTAGTGGTAGAAATAAATATATATATATATATATATATATATATATCTGGTCTAGTGTGTCTCCTTTTTCAACAAAAGGCAGTAATTATAGAAACAAAACAGGTATTTGGCTCTGCTAGTACCCCCTACCCCTGAAGTTTCCCTTAACACTGTATCTTGCATCTAATGGTTCACACTCCTCCCAGTTCAATGGAAAATTCCTGCTGTCCTGTGAAACACCCCTACATACACCCAGGTCCCCAAGCCCCCACGCAACCTAGTCCCAGTGGTAGTGGTCAACACTGACCTAGCATTCACCTCTGTGACAGACCACTGTCTACCACACCCATGTCCTGTATCACTATTCAACTAGCACTTGCAGGATGCCTACTCATAATCATGAATCTAGCCTTCAGATGTGTGAATTGCGACACAATAACTTGTCTATTCCTAGTTGCAGAAAAAACATGACCCCATACAGTATGATTGTGATAGACTAAATTATAAAAATTACTAGACATTCTATGGTGTTTTTTCATTAATTTTCAAAGGTACTTGCACAAACAATCAATTAGATGACTGTCTGCTGCCAAGTGGGGAGATTGTGACTTCTTGCCCTTATATGGCTGAACAATGGATGGTATATAACCCCGAGAAGCCTCAATGTACTCTGCATCCTGCTACTGCTCAGCCAATTTCAACAACACCTACATCAGCAACGACTCCGCCACCAGACTGCAGTCCTTCTCCACTCTGTGATCTCCTTTACAGCAGGTAAACTGTGATTAATATTGGCAAAAAAAATGCTTTTTTATAGTGAAATGTGTCTAATTTTCACTTACAGTAGCTCTTAATGCACAGAAACTGTTTTAAGGATGAGCTAATGCCAAATTTGCATTCGGTGAGCATGCTAAGATCAGACATTTTGGACACCAGGGAAGGTGGACTGAAGGAACGCGGGTTCCCTTCATAGTTTGGAAATATGATGTCATGATACAACGATTTTTACAGGGATCACATAGTGTGCATGCCAGGCCGCTGTCAAGACACTTGACCTTCAGCAGCCAATCAGCAGTGCTGGAGATTGACCACTTCTCACTTTGCATATTTATCAGTGCTATTTCCTGCTCTCCCTGACAGGGTATGGACCTGGATATGGAAGAAGATACTTATATGTCAAAAAGAGTGACTTTTGATAACTTTAGAAATCATAAGAAAATTGTGCACTATCATTCCAGTTAGCTAATTCACTACATTACAGTAATTGTAGTTTCAGGATGGAAGGCTAGTAAAATTATGCTGAAATTGAGTGGAGAGTGCACAGTTTAAGCCTGCTCTGGCAGTGCAGACCCTACAGTACAAGCAGAGCATAACTGAATTTAGCAGAATGACAAAGATGCAGTGGTGGTTGAATGATTTGACAAATATTTATTTACTTATTTGACAACTGTTTATTTACTGACTGCTATTGTTACAGGCAGGGCACAGAAATCCATGTTTTTTTGCTTGTGAGTGAAATCTAGGTAAAGTAGGAAGCACGAGACAGATGATGGGTGTGTGTGGGTGTCAGCCATAATGTTGTGTAGAAACCATAAGGAAAGAACTGGAGGAGAAAAGGATGCAAGGGGGAGGAAATGAGCAGGAAAAAGTTCCATCATGCCAGTTATACCATGTACTAGTTCTGGAAAGGGTGGTAGTGAAGATGGAGTTGGGGTAGGGATGAAAACTTGATACACAGATATTTGTGAAGTTTCACTTCACAAGCGAAGTTGGTATGAAGTCAGTAACTTTGCACTTCACAACACTTCTGACTGTTGCACCCGTGGCTTTCACACTTTCATGTTCAAAGAAAATCTACCCCCACCCTCTGTATTATGTGTGCCACCACCCAATCACTCTGCCACATCTTTTTTGAAAATGTATTCCCACTCATGCCCCCCATTGGCACCTACGTCCCTCCTTCAGCCTGTATACAGGGACTTTTCATAACAAAGTAAGCCAGCTGCCAGATCCCTCTACCCCATCTGCAAAAGAAAGTTGCAATCCACCTCCTCTCTACACCTCCCTAGTTCTCATCACAGAAACACCCCTTTACTGTCCTCTTACCAGAAAATAGCCCCTCCCCATCGAATTCCCCCCCAAACCCTATTTGAATTAGTACAATTGGAGTGAGTGCATCCTCACTTGCAAAAACCAGTTCACCCCCACCTTCCTTACCACTAAACATAATTTTATTTAGTCATAGTACCAAAAGTACCAAACTTATAACCCTGCTCACTACATTAAACGCATAGCATTTGGTAGCGTTTGTAACCCAGTACATGAGTTTAAAAGATCAGTGCATGTAAATAAAATCTATCATGCTAAAACAAATTCACTGCAAAAAACTTTGTTAATGCATCAGTTAGGGCTGGACATTACTGAAGTGAGAAAAGCAGGGAAATAGGGTGTTAGGGTTTCTAAATCTAGCACCCCACCCACCCACCCAGCACAGATTGACAGGTGCCGGGGGGGTGCCTTGGAGTCATCAGCCCTAATGCCCTTACCCCCAACCTGCATATGCTGATAGGGGTAGGGGTGCCTTGGAGTAATCAGCCCTAACTCTCACCCCATTCGCATATAGAGGGGTGCCTTGGAGTCTTCAGCCCTAATGCCCTTACCCCCACCCTGCATATACTGATAGGCATAGGGGTGCCTTGGCGTCATCAGCCCTAACTCTCATCCCATTCGCATATACTGTGCCCATCTTAGTTTATTTACTTATGGAATGGGTGAGCCTTAGGGCTGATGACCCAAAGGCACCCCCTGATGCCTCTCAGTCTGTGCAGGGTGGGGGTATGGGCATTAGGGCTGACAACTCCAAGGCATCCCCTGACACATATCAGTCTGTGACGGGTAGAGGTGGGGTGTCCATTTCCCTGCCTTTCTCACTTAAGTACTGTGACAACCCTAACTGATGCATTAACAGTGTTTTTTTGCAGTGAATTTCCTTACTTTTTCAGATAATATATTCATATAGGACCCTAGGCGTGAATGTGCAGAGTGCTTATGTGCCCTGTATCTGCAGCGCATAACCACCTTGCACTCACTGAGCTCTCTGTGTGGGATGCACAAAAGGGGCATGCATCCTGTGCACACCTGATTCTATGGCCACATGGATAGCAATGAACCAGTATGGGTGTGGGGTATGCCAGGGGGCATGCCAATACTACACGTCATTCACCAAGGTGCATAGTGCTATGCACCGGGTGGCATAGGAGGGTGGCAGTTATGCCAGGAGGGACCCTGCCAGATCCGCCATAAACACCCAGGCCCACACACAGTGCAAACCAGCACAGGCCCTGAATGGAGGTACAGAAACTCCCAACACAACTGGCCACTTCTCTAGGCAGGATACTAGCCCCCCCAACACATGGTTGCCCCATCCAAAGAGTGTGGTAGGCATACCCTCCCAACACATGATGATCCCTTCCCCATATGGTGGTAGACACACCGGGCCCCACTACAAGGCAGCCCGACTTGTATGCGCAGACCATACCCCCCGACCCACCAACATATGGCAGCCAGGTTCCCCATGTTTGCAGAATAGATACCCTCCCAACACAAATATGCCCATCCCCATCAGTAGTACCAATAATACTCCCCACCTCTTGCAGGTGGCAGCCCGGTTCACGTATAGTGCATGCCACCTTCCACAGAACACACAGTGGTGCCCTGTTCCCGGTGTTGTACACGAACCCCCCTGCACACACAGGTGCCCCGTCCACAATATCCTGAGTCCTAACCCTGGTACCTACCCCACATTGGTGTTCAGTGGTCCCCTGACCCCTGCATCACTGACAACATCATACCACAGCCCCTGTACCTGCACATCAGTTCCACTGCTCCAGATGGCCAGTGGAACAGCCCTCCTCACACCTCCTTGGTTGCCAGCCATCCAACCAATGCAGGGGACATGCTGCCCATACATAGGCAGTGCATTCCCAGCATCAGTTGAATAGCTAGTGACCAAGGTGGTGTGGGAGGACTGTGCCACTGGCCATCCAGACCTACAGCACTAACATGAAGGTACGGGGGGGGTAGGGATGGAGTTGTCAGGCCACAGGGGGTGGGGGAAAAACTAAACACCAATGTTGGGGCAAGGGTACTGAGGTCAAAACAGGGCACTGGCACACCACCCCCCAGTCCCTGTACCTGCATGTCAGTGCCACAGCTCTGGACAGCCAGCAGCACAGCCCTCCTCACACCTCCTCAGCCACTGGCCATCCAACCAATGAAGGGAGCGTGCTGCCCATATATATAGACAGCACACTCCCATCATCAGGGTGGGGGTAACACTGAACACCAATGTGGGGGAAGGGGTACAGGGTCGAGACTCAGGATGTTGTGGATGGGGCACCTGGACACCTCTGTGTGTTGAGGGGGTTCTTGTACCACACCGGGGCAAGGGCACCACTGTGTGGTGTGGTGGGGTTAGTGTACAACACCACTGGTGTTCAGCAGTCCCCCCCACCTCCTGTGACACGGAGACCAGCATCTCCCAGTCCCCATAACTGCATGCCAGTGCTGCAGCTCCGGACAGCCAGCAGCACAGCCCTTTGCACACCTCCTTGGCCACTAGCCATCCAACTGATGCAGGGGAGTGCACTGACCATATATAGGCAGTGCACTCCCAGCATCAGTTGGATGGCTGGCTGCCTAGGTGGTGTGAGGAAGGCTGTGCCGCTAGCCACCCAGAGCTGCGGCACTGACATGCAGGTGCAGGGCTGGGGTGGTGTTGTCAGTGCTGCAGGGGGTTGGGGGACCAATGAACACCATTGTGGTGGTGGCAGGGTCGGGACTCAGGATGCTGTGGACAGGGCACCTGTGTGTGCAAGGGGGGTTTATGTACAACACCAGGACCTGGGTACCACTGTGTGTTTGTGGTGGGTTCATGTACAATACTGGGACCGGGGCACCACTGTGTGTTGGGGGGGTTCATGTACAGCACCAGGAGTTGGTCACCACTGTGTGTTGGTGGGGTTTGTGTACAACACTGGGACTGGAGAACCATTGTGTGTCCAGGGGGTTTCATGCACAACACCAGGACTGGGGCTCCACTGTATGTTTTGGGGGTGGCATGCACTATATAGGGACCAGGCTGCCACTTGGGGGGTGGAAGAATGTTTGGTACTACTGACAGTGACGGGCATACTTGTGTCAGGGAGTGGGAGTCTGTTTTCTGCAAACTGGGGGGACCTGGCTTCCACATGTCTGTGGGTGGGTGTGTATGGTCTGTTCATATGAGTTGGGCTGCCTTGTGGTGGGGTGGGATATGTGTACTGCCATACAAGGACCAGCCGATATGTGTTGGGGGGATATTTTGACATTATGGAGACAGGGCCACACTATCTTGGGGTGCGGATTGCTTGGCCACACAGGATTGGAGCAGATTTGTGCTGGGAGGGGGGATGTTCAAGCAATGGGCTGTAGGCATCTATGTGCTGGGCAGGTGCTGTTGACCACAGGGGCATTGCTGTACAGATCCAAGTGCCTTCTGGGGTTATTCACATTTTGAAATTTATTTAAGATGCTGTATAAGTCATTTGCTAAAATAACTAATTTATCTGTTCATTTTCATTCACAAGTGTTCTATAAATAGAGGATGTTCCATAGATCACCTGGGAATAAACTTTTTATTCACTTTATATTGTTGTCAATAATACTGTATAACACCAAGTGGTGCTAGGCTGGCATTATTTTCACTTTTCCAGAGGGATTAAAAAGTTTGCTGCCAAATGACCTTTGCAATGCTCTCTTTATATCATGGGACTTCCATAAATTGTAACCTCAGTAAGATGTCATCAAGGAGTGAATAACTACAACTACTTAAAGAATAACAGTACAAATGTCTGTTGTTCAACTATCTTTTTCATTGTGTTGTATCTCACCATGCCTGTTTATATTGTACTCACTGTACCTGTGTTTTCCATCCTCTGTATAATTCAATTTTGGATGTGGAGCCTTTGTATATGAACCTTTGGCTCAAAGCTCTTAATTCTGAGATTCAATCAATAAAAAAAAAGACATAAAAAAAAAGAAACAAACATGCTATCCACCCTGATGGTATATAACAGGGATCAATAATCACTTTTAATAATTAAGCAATAAGGCACGACAAGATATGTGTTATCATGTAATAATGTCACACCTGGGGTGGGTTGAAGCACGAGGTGAAGCCGAGTGCTTCCACCACCCCAGGAGTGATGTTATTACATGTTATAAAATGGGCTTAAAAAATGCAGAATGCTGATTGGCTAAAACCTAGTTCTAGCCATGTCCTTATCCGCATGTATTGTGCCAACTGGCACTAATTCTCCCAAGCTGACCACACCACAAAAAAATATCACTGTCTCCAACATCGTCCTCTCGGAAAAAATGACCTGCAGCTCCGTGCCACGCTAAACAGACATCCAACCACTGTACACAGTTCCCCCCAACCTACAAACCACTCCCTTGTGTTGCACTGTCCCCTCACCCAAGGAAATCCTAACAGAATCTCACACATTATTTTTTTTACTTGAAAACTGTCTGACCTTTTATTTCTTCCTTCTCAAGCTTCTTTCATAGCCGACCAAGCCAACTGCAAAACCTCATTAAAGTGGCAGCACGGCATTCGAGGCAGCACAGCAATAAATTCAGATCCTCCTTCAAATCAAAACGGCACTGGCAGCAGCACAACCCCCAAACATGTAATTCTTTTCAAAACCTACTTTCTTTTACTAAATAGCCATTCCTTCTCCGCATCTCCAGCTGTAGTTAAAAAACAATAAATCCGAACTGCGCGTGCACACACGACACGGCTTTCAAAATCAAAGCCCATGCCCATACTCGTTCCTCCATAACTAAACACATCTGTATCCGTGGTGTTTGCTTTCACATCATTTACAAATGATTACTTTTCAATCTTCCCACTTTGAATTTTATTATCCCCAATTTACAAACCCAGAAAAAAAACTCTATAGTGGCCGATGAGGGAAACGTTCGGTACCAGTAAAGCCGACCACAAAATAAAATGTAAAAGCCAAAAGTCTAGTAACAACAAAAATAAAACAACACAAACTAAATCCTATCTTTTGGGAGGTGGAGCAACACAAAAGGACACCTGTCTCTTCTACTATATTAATAAAAAATCTGCATTGCAAATCATTAAGAGGGACTATTTTTTTCATTTTTTTTCAAATCATAATCATATTTGTTAATTTTTTTTTTTTTTATGAACATATATCCAATTTTTTATCAACTTCTTTACCAATGGCCCATTTTATAAGTGCAATAACACACTTCGAGGTGTGGGTTATGTGCTGATAAGAGCATGCCCAGGGGCATAAGGCACTCAGCGCAAGCGCCTCATGCCTTAGTACACCCCTGGGCATGCTCTTATCAGCATGTAACCCTCTCTTTGTCGTGTATTATTGTTTGCATAACACACACCTTGGAGTGCCTTTTTGCAATTATACAATGGCTTGTTGCAATACAAAATAAAAAAAAATTAAAAAATGTTTTAATAGATTTTGTTTCTTAAGAAAAAAGTAAAATCAAAATCTCATACAAATCAATACAGTGATGTTATACTGAGATATCATCACTTTCTCAGGTACACACTGATCAATCAGAGTGCAGGAAATTCTCTTGCCAATGGATAATGCCTGTTAGTCATTCCTCCCATAGTATAATTTATTGATTTATATAGAGGATAATGGCTAGGAATTGGGTGATAACCATGCTGTAATCACCTCGAGTGGTTGCTAGGGCAACATGGTAAACCTCAAGAGCGCAGCTCGAGAGGTTTACTGTAGCCCTAGCAACCATGAGAGGTGATTTCAGAGTGGTTGTCACCCGGTCCCCAGCCATCATCTTTTTTTTTTTTTAAATTTAAGTTTATTAACATTATGACAGCACTCAGATGAAAGACAAAACCTTACAGAAGATAAACCGTGACAGCACAGTGCCACTTACAATATGCCCTTAGATAATAGACACAACAATTTTATAGTGTTAACCCCCCCCCGGTTTAACTACCCCACCTAACCCCCCATACCCACCTGCCCTTCCCCCAGTACTACATGAGTTGAGATAGATCTGCCCATGAGGGAACGAACCAGGGTCGACTTGTCCTACAGCGGCTGACTATGATTGGAGCGAATAAAGAGTCTGGAAGGGGCCCCAAACTCGATCAAATTTTGAGGAATTACCCCTCCTCATAGCCCCAAATTTTTCCATGTTTAAGTTAAAGAGTAATTCTTGTAGCCATTCCACATAACTAGGTGAGGTGTTATCCAACCAGTGCTTTAGGACTATTTTCTTGACAGAGGGATGAGATCAAGGCCATATAGTATCTTCGGGACTTTACAACAATACCAGTATAGTCACCTATTAGACAGATTTCAGGGGTAAAGCAATGTTCAATGCCCAATAACAAGTCTGCCTTGTGTTTAATTTTGTCCCACAACTCTTTTACCGGTGGACATTCCCAGAATATGTGAAGTGGGTTCCCCTCAGCTTGCTGACATCGAATACATAACGCATCTGGGCTGCGTCCAACCTTGTGTAATTTGGAAGGAGTCCAGAACAAGTTGTTTAACAAGTGGTATTGCATGATACGTAATCTATCCTGAGTAATATACTGGTACGTATGCTGCCAAATGAGGTCCCAGTTCCGGTCTTGATCCCCCAAACAGTCCACCCAAAATCTCGGTTTATTAACAGTGTCTGTATAGACTTGTTCAAAAAGAGCCTTGTAGACTTTAGAAACCGCATGCGGTTCCCAAACTCAGCAGGTCAGGGGTTCAAACCATGTCCCATTAACCTTACTCTCCCTTAATTTAGTCTTGAAATTCTCCAAGAGGTGTATGAGTTGATATATTTTAAAATATTGATTAGGCCCTATGTTAAACTTTGTTAGAACTTCTGCAATTGATAGGCACCTATCTCCTTGCATGATATCTGCTATCTTTAACCCTTTCAGAAAAGGAAGCCAAGATTCCTTTATCATATACCCCCCAATCCGCAGATTAGGGTTATAACATATGGGTTGGTATCTATCTACACATTGGGAGTAACGGAGGGAAGCACACAATTGGATATGCGTACGTAGGAAAGTTTAACTGGGGTGGCTGCTAGACTGAGGGAGAGATTTTAGTGGGATGAAAAGGAGAGCTTTGGATCTACACCAGCCCCTTTATTAACTCCATTTCCAGTTCAACCCAGGAGGAACATACGATAATAGCTGGAAATCCCTGGGGCAGGAGCAACGATATACTTGCAGAGATTGCTAGCCCAGTGATACAACCCAAATGTGGCAATCTTAACCCAGCCTTCTCCCTTGGGGCAGCAAGTTTGTAATAGGCTCTGCGAGGTGGTTTCTTTCCCCAAATAAATTCTGAGATGATTGAGTGCAGCACTTTGTGCCATTTTAGAGGTAACCATACATTAAGCATGTTTAGGGGGTAAAAAATCCTCGGCAGTACACTCATCTTTATTATGCTGTCCCTTCCCCAGAGAGAGAGTGGGAGCCTACTCCATCTTTCCAGATCTTGTTTTATAGTTGCCTTAACGGCATCCAGGTTAAATTTCACCATTTTGGCCTCTGAACTGGCCAAGACGATGCCAAGATATTTCAAGGTGCGAGGGGCCCAATGTATCCCCAGTTCTGAGATATCTGACTTGTGAACTCTCACATTAAGAGAGAAAAACTGAGTTTTCCCTATGTTAACTTTATAATTGGATAGCTTGCCATAGGACTCAATAGCATCGAGCACCACTGGGATTGAGGTTCAGGGATGGCTAATGTGGAGTAAAATGTCATCCGCAAAGGCAGAAACCTTAAGCTCCAGCAACCCAATTTTTATCCCTTTAATCTTGGGTTCCTGTCTGATACTACACAACAGTGGCTCCAAATATAAGTTGAACAAAAGGGGGGACAAAGGACAACCCTGCTTAGTACCCGATAACAATGGTAGGCTTGCCGAAAAAACCCCATTGCAGTATATTTTTGCAGACGGTGATCTATATAACGCAAACACCATGTCAATAAAGTGGGCTGGAAAACCGAAATGCTCCATGGTCAAAGACAGAAACCTCCAATCTACTCTGTCGAATGCTTTCTCAGCATCAACAGACCACAAACCACATGGGATCTTACTATCTTTGGACGCTGAGAAAATGTGGGATAGTTTACGGAGATGATCTGATGCTAGCCTACCGCTCATGAATCCCACCTGATCCTGGTGGATTAACCCAGGGAGGACCTTAGCTAGACGGACTGCTAATATTTTCGCTAAGATTTTTACATCATAATTAATTAAGGCTATGGGCCTATAGTTTGGGACCTTATCTCGATCTTTCCCCTCTTGGGATAAGCACTATCAGGGATTCAAAAAGGTGACTATCTATGATTTCAGAAGTAATTATACTATGGAATAGTCTTTTTAACCCTGGGCTTAATTGTCTCCTGAAACATTTATGAAAATTCGGAGAGAACCCATCCGGACCGGGAGCTTTATCGGCTGGGAGCATCTGTATCGCATTTAGTATTTCAGACTCTGATATCGGGGAGGAAAGCATTTCCTTCTGATCTTCCATTATCCGAGGCAAATTCCACTTGGACAGATAGACCCTGACTTCCTCGTTAGTTGGTCTATTGGGCATAGGGCTATATAATTCCCTGTAATAAACCTCAAATTCTTTAACAATTTCGTGGGGGGTGGTCTTGATGGACCCATCAGCAAGGGAAGATATACTTTGAATGATTCTGGATGTTTTGCTGCTTTAAGATGCATGGCGAGGAGATGTCCCGTTTTCTCTCCTTGGTCTAAATATAAGGCTTTCGTTTTATTAATGGCGTATACTGCCTTTTCTCTTAGAATATCATCATATTGATACCTGAGCTTGACCAACTTTTCCTTAGTTACCGTCGGAGTAGCCTTTGAAAGATTTTTCTCTACATCTCTGATCTGGGTGAGCAATTGTCTGGCCAGACTCTCTCTCTTTTTCTTCCTAGCAACAGCTATCTTGATAAGCTCCCCCCTTAATACACATTTTAGGGCACTCCATTCTATATCGCCCCTACCCGTCGTGTTGGAGTTCTCTTGTTCATATTGTACTATTCTCTGACTTATACTATCTCTAATCTCCGGAGTGCTGAGAAGCTGATTGTTTAATTTCCAGATGGTTTGTTTGGGGGTGCTGAATATGAGATTTAGAGAACATCGGACCATGGAATGGTCCGATATGACCCCTGGAGCAATTTTACAATCTATCAGGCCAGGAAGCATGCTCTGGCTCATCAAAAAGTAATCAATTCGAGACCTGGTTTTGTGGACTTCCGATAGGAATGTATATTCCCTCTCAGAAAGGCACAAGACCCTCCACGGGTCACACAGACCCAAATTGTCCATGAGATCCCTAATGGCTCTTTGAGCAGGAGAGAGGCCCCTATCACGCCTACCTTCCCTATCCAACTCTGTATTAAATACTAGATTCCAATCACCTCCCAACAACATTGGAAGATGAAGAAAGGGGGACAAAACTGTTAATAGATCAGTAAAAAACCAGGGTGAATCCCCATTTGGACCATATATGCTACCTATCACCATCCTTGTATGGCTCATACACCCCACTACTATTATATACCGATCCTCAGGGTCTACCAGTGTTTCCTCACATATAAAGGGAATATTCCTGGCTATTAATATGGCCACTCCCTTACTGGCAGTACTATCGCCCGCAGCATATACCTGCCCCACAAATTGGCATCTCAGAATCTTGGATTCCCTCTCTAATAAGTGTGTTTCTTGCAAACATATTATCTGGGCCCTCTGCAATTGCAAATGTGGCAGAGCCTTGTAGCACTTTAAATCCTTCCTAGCCCCTTTAATATTCCATGTTATAAACTCATGGGTGCTACCCATTGTCCCTATATTTCATTTGGAGTCCACATATATTTGACTGCACTCCAATCTTTACTTCAACACCTGGCCTTCCCTCATGAGCAGATCCCTCCGGACAGTTACCTTTAAACCTTGTTTCTACCCAGTCCCCCTTGTTCTCCCTAATCCCTTCACTGACCTTTGAATAATAACAGTTCACCTCCCTATCCCCTCCTACATCAAAAACCTTAAACTTTAACTTAGGTTGATACAAAATCCCACCCTCCCCTCCCCACAACAAAACCACCTCCCGGCCCATGAGTTCGCAAGTTCCAAAGCTCCCGACTTCCCTCCAGCCTCCCCCTCCCCCTTCCAGCATGAACTTATTTCTTATCAAAAGACAGTCTAACCTATTACAGACCCTATAACTGACCTCACCCAAGTCAATAAGACATGACCCTACTCCTAGAAAAAACTACCCAACATTCCAGAATAACTCTTCCTGGGGCAATTTTATATAAAGTCTGTTGCTCTTCAAAGCAAGGCACTTGGCAAATTGAACTTCCTCAGACTTTTTTTTCTTTTTTCCCCTTCTCTACCTTTTAAAACTAAAAAATAAAAACAAAAAGGGACAATTCCTCCTTATATTCTAGGGAAAGAAGACACTGCCCCAATTAATCTGTGTACTCCCAACAATTTGCATCGAGTACATCAGCACTATTAACAAACATTAAAGCAACCCCACCAGTTGCACAGCACGCTAACTTCTTAAATAATAAATTCCGTGTGGAAATATGTCCAAATGATCGTGCCCATTTAATCTGAAAACGCACAGCTGATGGGGAGAAAAACACACAGCGTATTTTGAAAGCTCCCCAATGAGTCTAAGTCTTCCCCCCAAAAAAAGGAACAGCAATAATACTGTTCTCTGGACTCCTATATTGGGGATAGTCAGGCATTGGCACGAAGGAAAAAAGGGAAAAAGGAAAGAAAAAAAAGGAAAAAAACGAAAAGTCTGACCAAAGGAGAGAGAGGCAACGAAATTGCAGCTTGCAAAAACCAGGGGATGCAGGATCGATTAGACTGTCAAAGCCTCTTGACAGAGGGCTCTCAATAGGACACATAATACTGGAGCTCCCTCTAGTGGCTATGTTCAGGACGACCTCGCTAGCCACCAATGAAACTCCCCAAAAATGCCACAAGCTGCGAAACTCTGCAAGCGGAGACCCCTCTGACCTGGTTCCAGTCCAGCAGGTGATGTTGTTGACAAGAACAGGGACCCATTTCCCAAACATTTTCCCTTGTGTCCAAGCAGCAAGTGAAACAGAAACTTGCCAAGTTGGGAGACATCACTCTGCTAAAAAGCGAGGCACATCATGACAAATACTAGGTCTTAACATGGGATGTGGGGACATTTAAGACGAAATAAGGACCGACTCCAGGTTACCCATATGTACATGATACTTAGAGCGAGTCCCCACAAGAAGTGCCGGTGGTATGGTAGAGCTTCCTGAGGTGTCCCAGCCATCATCTTTTATAGTGTATGATCAAAAAAACACCGTTTGCATTCTGTGTGTGAGAATTATGGAACTCTGGTGCATTCTTTTTTGTTATGCCACTGTTTGGAAGTTCCAAAGTGTGGTTAACAACTTTTAAAATTCTAAAGAGTGCATAACAAAGCTGTTTGACTGCTGATTATGGTGGTTAATAGGCACTTACCATACATTATATTTGTATTATATATTATTTAGCTTGTGTTACATTTAGCTTTGAACAGCATCTTGAGCCTATGGAAAGGCATTAAACAAACCAAAACTACCTCTATCTATCTATCTATCTATCTATCTATCTATCTATCTATCTATCTATCTTTCTATCTAGAAGTTATTAGGGAACAGAACAGAGGTAAATGTGAAAAAGGCAAAAGCAGTAAGAACAGGAATGGGGCTAAAAGGGGTAAGGCTATCAAAAAGTGGAGGGTGATGAGTACCAATGCCCGTAGTCTGTGTAACAAGCTCCCTGAACTAGTGGCCTTGATGGAAGAGGGTTGCCTGGATATTGTGGCAGTCACAGAATCACGGTACACAGAGAACCATGACTGGGATGTCAACATACCAGGATACACAATCTACAGGAGGGACAGGGAGGGTAAAAGAGGAGGAGGAGTAGCTCTCTATGTAAAGGAAGGGATCAAAGCAAGAGAACTAAAGAGTAAACAGGGAGCAGATGAGGCACTCTGGATCACTCTGGAGACAGGAAATGGCACCACAATCCACATGGGGGTTGTATACAGACTCCCATCTCAGGGGGAAGGAATGGACAAGGAAATGATAGAAGGCTTCCTTAGAATGGCAGAAAAAGGGGAGATATTGTTGATGGGGGACCTGAATATGCCAGGTGTTAACTGGAGCACCTTTGCTGCAGGCACATCCAAGAGCACGGTCATTCTTGATGCCCTACAGGGGGCATGTCTCAGACAGCTAGTATTGGAACCCACTAGGGAGGGAGCAATCTTAGACCTGGTACTCTCAAATGGGGATGGAGAAAGAATCTCAGATTTAGAAGTGGGTAGCCATCTGGGAACAAGCGACCACCAAACAGTGTGGTTCACGATAAACACAGCCATATAATCAAGCCGTACAAAAGCAAGAGTATTGGACTTTAGGAGGGCTGACTTTGGGAAAATGAGAGAGTGCCTCAGAAAAGCACTAGCAAACAGGCAAGAAGGAGGAGTGGAGGAACAATGGGGAGTAATCAAAACAGCCATCACAGAGGCAACAAGCCTTTGTGTAAAGCAAATCAATAAAACACAGTGAAGGAAAAACATGCTATGGTTCTCAAAAGAGGTGGCAGGGAAGGTTAAGGAGAAAAGGATAGCATTCAGGAAATATAAGGAAACACAGAAGGAGCAGGACAGAGAACTTTATCAGTTAAAGCAGAAAAAGGCTGGGAAGGCAATCAGAATAGCAAAGGCCCAAACCGAGGAAAGGATAGCCAATTCTGTTAAGAAGGGGGATGAGACCTTTTATAGGTACATTAGGGAGTGAAGAAAGACCAAAGGAGGGATACTGAGGCTTAATAAAGGGGAGGGAATGTGGGTAGAGGATGACAGTGAAAAAGCAGGGATACTGAACAAATATTTCTGCTCAGTATTCACAAAGGAAGAGGAGGGGGAGGCACCTAAACCAAACAAGAGAAACACTCTGAAGACGGGGGTCCATACCAGTCCATTTACAGAAGAAAGGGTTCTGAAAGAACTAATAAAATTGAAGGTGGACAAAGCAATGGGGCATGATGGGATTCATTCACCCAAGAATTTTAAAAGAACTAAGGGTAGAACTAGTGACACTGCTGACTACTCTGTTTAACAAACCATGGAAGGATGGGGTGGTACCCGAGGACTGGAGGAGGGCAGATGTGATTCTTCTTCAGAAAAGTGGGAGCAGGACAGAGGCAGGAAACTACAGACCAGTTAGTTTGACCTCAGTGGTAGGGAAAATGATGGAATCACTTCTGAAGGAAAGAATTGTTGAGTACCTAGAGGCCAGTGGGGCACAGGACCCAAGGCAGCATGGATTCACGATGGGAAGATCGTGTCAGATGAATCTAATAGATTTCTTTGACTGGGTGATCAAAGTAGTAGACCAGGGAGGGGCTGTGGACATGGCTTACCTAGATTTTAGCAAGGCATTTGATACAGTCCTACACAAAGATTAATATACAAGTTAGCCAGCCTTGGAGTGGGTCCCAAGGTGGTAGCCTGGATAAAAAATTGGCTAGACAACAGGACGCAAAAGGTAGTAGTAAATGGAGTACACAGTGAAGAAAGGAGGGTTACTAGCGAGGTACCACAGGGTTCAGTACTGGGACCAGTCCTTTTTAATGTTTTTATAAGTGACATTGCAGAGGAACTAGAAGGAAAAGTATGTCTCTTTGCAGATGACACAAAGATCTACAACAGGGTTGATACACAAGATGGAGTGGAAAGGGTGAGAAGGATTTGGCAAGGTTGAAGGAATGGTCAAATGTATGGCAGCTCAGATTCAATGCAAATAAGTGCAAGGTAATGCACATGGGAAACAAAACCAGGGAAGTGTACACAATAGGGGTGAGATACTGACAACAGTAAAATGGAAAGGGACCTAGGGGTAATTATATCAGATGACCTAAAGGTGGGCAAGCAATGTGAGAAGGCAGTAAGGAAGGCTGGGGGGATACTGGGATGCACAGGAAGAGGCATCAATAGTAGAAAACAGGAAGTTGTTAGCCCTCTGTACAGACAGTTGGTGAGACCCCATCTGGAGTACTGTGTGCAGTTCTGGAGACCCCATCTCCGCAAAGACATAGACAGGGTGGAGGCTGTCCAGAGGAGGGCAAACAAAATGGTACAGGGTCTGCACCAGAAGACATATGAGGAAAGACTAAAGGAGCTTAATATGTATACCCTTGAGGAAAGAAGGAGAGAGGGACATGATAGAAACTTTCAAGTACCTCAAGGGAATCAACAAAGTCTAAGAGGGTAGCATCTTTCATAAAAGAGATGTGCAAGAACAAGGGGGCACAATTTGAAGATAGAGGGGGGACGGCTCAGAGGTAATGTGAGGAAGTATTTTTTCACAGAGAGGGTTGTGGATGCATTGAACAGCCTCCCTGAGGAGGTTGTGGAGTCAAGAACAGTGGAGGAATTCAAGAATGCATGGGACAGACATAAGGCAGGCCTAGTGGGGGGTAGGAGGAAGTAAGCTGTTGGTTAACTAGGATCTGCAGCTTATCTGTTAGGTAGGAAAATGGGCAGACTAGGTGGGCCAAGCGGTCCTTATCTGCCGTCAAATTCTATGTCTGTCTGTCTATCTATCTATCTATCTATCTATCTATCTATCTATCTATCTATCTATCTATCTCTCTATCTCTCTATCTCTCTATCTATCTCTTTATTGTATCTTGCTATGGTATCCATCTGTATGTCTCTTTATGTATCTGTCTGACTTTCTTGTTATCTCAGTCTGTCTGTCTATCTCTTTACTGTAGCTTGCTATGGTATCTGTCTGTCTCTCTAAGTATCTGTTTATCTGTCTTTCTTTTTATCTCTGTCTGTCTATCTATGTCTATCTATTCAGGATTCATGAACTACAGTTGCTCTTTTCTCCAGTTTCACTTCAAAACAGCATGACATTAGAATGAAAATATTCACCGTCTCTGTTGTTGATTTCTATTTCGAGCTTTATTTTATGAACAAGGTTAATCTTCCATATACCGATGTAGTTTCTTTTCTTTTTTGTTGTTTTTAAAATTCTAGCCAATTTGACAAGTGCCGCAGTATTATGTCTCCAGACAACTATTTTAAGGGCTGCATCTTTGATTCTTGTCGTATGCCCAACACTTCCATTGAGTGTAGCTCACTGCAGAGCTATGCTGATTTCTGCAATCAGGCGAGAATATGCATTGACTGGAGAAACCTTACAAATGGGCAGTGTGGTAAGTAACATGATAAATTAATATCATTTCAAATTTACAAAAATTGCAGTAGGAACTCTTTGCATTCCACAGTTAACTAAATGTCACAGTTTGCAGCTATTACTGATGTCAATAGGTGACTCAAATTATTGTTGACTCCAGTGATAAGTCCCCTTTCTACTATACTAAGGCAGATCTGAAACTGAATTACAGGTGTGAAATTTCAAGAATTTGGTAATTTTGCTTTCGGTTAATTTTTGTAAAACGATGCTTAAATGGCACAAGCATTCTGATAATCACTGTTTCCACTGCAATTAGTCTATATTAAACATTTTAAATACTGTGTTTTAAAAAACTGCATAATTTGGAAATATGTTGTCCTAGCTGTGTACAAGAGCATGCTTAACATTAAAAATACATTTCATGAACTTGTGGATTATAAAAACATGACATTTTTCACTTTCAAAAATTCTAAAGCATATACAAAATTGCATATTTTGAGAACATTATGTTAAACGAAGTATGCTTGTTTTGCATGGAACCGTGCCCTCACACATACTCTTAGACTGCAAAATGAATGATTGGTGTATCTTCTGCCTGCTGAAACATTTAGATTAACATACTTTAGTGGACAGTTGTACACAATGGCCCAGATATTCAAACTACACCAGGCTGTGGTGCAAGCCTGGGCGCAGCACAACTTGGCTGCACAGGGGTGTAGACTGGGTGATATTCAGAGCTGTGCCATAGCACAGCATTGTTGAATATCGCACCCCAGCCACCTGCAGTGTGCATGGTGCAGTGCCACTGCGCCAGCGCATGTGGCCAGAGTGGAGCAGGGGAATGCGCTAGTGCAAGTTCTGTTGCGCTATGTGCAGCAACCATGATATTCAAAGGTGCACATGCAAATGGGGCCATAATGTATGCAAGGCACAAATGGGGCCATTTGCATGTCATTATGACCTCATTTGCATGCAGGTGCACTGATCCCCAGTGACTTGCACCTGGCGCCCTGCCAGGCAGCAGCCATCGGGGACCGACGCCCCCTGCACAGTGTAGCAATGTGCCTCACAGCCTGATCGTGGGCTTCAGTATGAATAAAATGATTGTTTATATCCCTGGTGGTCCAGTGGACCGCTGTCAGCCCGATCGCGGGCTTAAGTATGAATAAAAAGAATGTCTATATCCCTGGTAGTCCAGTGGACTGCTGTGAGCCTGATCGCGGGCTTAAGTATGAATAAAATGATTGTCTATATCCCTGGTGGTCCAGTGGACTACTGTCAGCCCGATCGCGGTTTTTATAATAAAGAATTATGTTCACTCTCCTGGTGGTCGGTTTTTTCATACTGGAGTTTACTGTTCCTGGTCTTTGGTGGTAGCATTTCACCGGCTTGTTTTTCACCCGTCGACCGATATTATAGTTGTACCATTGGTCCACAGTGAACCATGGGCGGTAGCTCAGTATTATATTAGATTTTCCAGATATGTGAATGGATTCATTCACATATCTGGAATGTGTAGCACGGTATGGCTGCTGCATTCGTCTGGCTCACGCCAGGGACTAATGGGCGACAGCCCTACCTATGGTGTCAGTCGCAGGCGGTGGCAGGCGGGGGTAAGGCCACCGCCGCCACCGGAGGGGAGCGGGGCTGTGGGGCCTAGTGGGCGGGTGGGAGGGGGTACTGCTAGACCACCAGGGATATTGGACATAATTCTTTTTTATTATAAAAGCCTGCGATCTGGCTGACAGCAGTCCACTGGACCACCAAGGATATAGACAATCATTTTATTCATACTTGAGCCCAAAATCGGGCTGACAGTGGTTCACTGGACCACCAGGGATATTGGACGTGATATTTTGAACAGATGCCCACAATTGGGCATGGGGGACACCACCACGGAGGTGCAGCCGGAGCTCGGGTGGCCACCCACAGGTGGAAGCTGCCGTGTTACACCCTGCAATACGGCACCTCACCCGTGGGTGGCCAGCCATTGTTCCTTTTTTTTTGGGATCAACTCTGTGCGGTGCAAGTAGGGGTTGTGCATGCATGGACTCAGTACATCCCGGGCTGAATATCGAGATGTGCAGAGTATGCATGGGCACGCCACCCCTACCTGCGCCACATACATTACTGATGTACTCTGGCGCATCGGGATTTGTGCCAGGCACAATTCCCTTTTGAATATCGCGCCTGGACACATCAGTGGGTTGTGCATGGTGCAACACTATTGCGCCATGCGCAACCCTTTTGAATATCTGGGCCAATGAGGGCAATTTGTTTATATTCAAGTTGTACTTCACATTACATTCTGTTGAAAGGACTTCTTGGATGCAAGGCTACTATAATTACATTTCTATTTATTGAAGAGCAGACATATATATTAAGAAAGAATTAAGGTTGCCCCACAAAGTCAGAAAAGAAAGGACATTTGATGTTAGTATACACATGCTTCTAAGTAGTGACAATTTTGTGATGAGGTGTTCCTAGGTTTTGAACAATTGCTTGGAGCAGCGTGGATTCATCCCTAACATTTGCAGTCATGTATAGGAAGGAAATTTGATTGCATAGCAAGAGATTATTATGTTTTGGTTTGAGAATGGGGGTAGAAGTTAGGATTTAAATTTACCTTGCAGTGTTCTTTGGGTTTCCTGTGCAGAAAACAAGAATGAAAGAGAACAGTCAACATAGGTAGAGAAACACTGGATGGGTACTTACCAAAGTGAACAGGCAGACAAGGTTCATCAAGTCATTGAGAAAGTTTTGCAGGGTCCCCTAACATCAAACTACTTACAACATTAGTAGTCCCTGTTCTCAGATGGTTATTGTTGACAAGGCAAAGTAAAATGTAAGGGAACCAAACAAAATTCTCCTTACTACATTTGGAATAGCATTTGTGTTGAAATAAAAAAATATTCATTTTTAGGGCTGCATTAAGCGGATCCCTGCCAACCACTTGTTAAGAGAAAAAAAAGACTCTCACATTCCTTGCAAATGAACAACACGCTGGAGTGACAAAAAAGTTACCTCCACATGCAAGACTCCGCACTCGCACTATTATTTTTATTTCGGTGATCCATAACCACTGATTAACATAATCCCCCACCTGGCATGCCCTCTTAGCACCCACCACCCCAACCACCAGAAGCATAATAGTGACACTGGGGTCCCTAGTACCCCAGTGTCCTGATCATAAATCCCCAGTACGTGCATGCACAATTGTGTTTTTTTTTTCTCTCTAGTCACCGATCCACTGCTAGTGTAGAACTGTCAGACAACTGGCACGTTAGACATTGGAAGACATCATGACAATCACTGCTGAGCTATTTAGTCAGTGGGCAGTATAATACTCTTTGATTTCCTAATGATTCATGTATTTGGGTTCATCAGACTGGAGCTGCCACTCACCCAGCAGCTTCCCGAAACACCCCATGATACAAGATCTGAGTTGTTAATAATATGCCAGGAATTACGTGATGCCTATTTCTGAGCAGCGCAGGCTCACTGGCTTCCCAGGTTGGAATATTGGAGATATTGTAACATTCTGGATACCTGTTGCACTAATTTTGCTCATGGGAGATATATGGTACTAGCGCTCCATCATTTTCCTGCGTGAACACAATTTTGAAGTGCTTTATACTTGCAGTATCTATTTACTGCATCTATGTGACTAAAATCTAGTTAATGAAATAAAAATATATAAACTAAAGCTAGGCATGGAAAACATTTTAAACACATTGGCAGAGCACTGGGTGGTGCCCAATCCTCCAGTCCATAAATTGTTGCCTCCACAGTACAGTGCATGGACAGTTATTTTTTTTTTCTGTTCTTTTTTGTTCATTTTACTCCCTCCACCCCTACAAGAAACACAACAGTGACACTGGGGGTGCCCAATCCCCCAGTGCTGCGATCAGCATCTGTCTTTTCTCCTCTTTGTTTTAACCTGTAACAAGAAAACCCTCCATCAATGTCTTCTGTGCCATTTCAGACCCCCCACCTGACCCTCCCACTCAGCAACCACCACCTCACCCCACCCCACCTCTCCAAGCCCTTACTTACCCATCAGGGGTTCAACACTGTAATTCTCTCTTGACCACAGACACATCTTCACTCTTCAAAGTTGGATTGCAAACTGAAGAAACAGATATGCTGTTCAATGTATTTCAATTGGGTTTTGAACTTAGAGACATAACTTGGCCATTTTTGCATATTTGTGGCCTAAATTTTGAACATGCCTTCTTTGGGACCCTGCCTCATGAACAATGTCACTTTCATTAGGCAAATCTGTCCCAAAAGATAATTCTGCAGTCCTGGTACAAAATCACCTTTTGGGCAAGAGTTGAACATTTTCTCTACCCCTATTCATGAGGTGGGGTCATAAGACAGCTATGTTGAAAATTTGGTGTACAAATATTAAAAAAATAAAATTATGAGTCTATGTTGAATTTTGCAAACACAACCTCATAACTTTTGAAATTGTCAATATTTTTGGACCAAATTTGCAACATAGCCATATCTTTACAGCACCTCATCAATGTGAGAGCTGTTGTTTTTCAAATCCTGGGCAGAATGTTTTTTTTTTCATCCTGAAAGGTGATTTCATGTTCCCTACATGAAATCACCTTTTGGGCAGGAACTGAAAATTTTCTCTGCCCCTGTTCATGAGGTGGGGGTCATAAGAAGACTATGTTGAAAATGTGGTGTAAAAATATTAAAAAACAATGAAGTTATGAGCTTATATTGAATTTTGGAATGTAGCCTCATAACTTTGATAATTGCCAATATTTTTATCCCAAATTTACAACATTGCCATATCATAGTAACACCTCATGAATGTGACAGCTGTCATTTTTAAAACCCTGGCCAAAATGTTTGTTTACATCCCAAAAGGTGATTTCATGGTCCCTGTGTAAAATCACCTTTTGGGTGGGAGTTAACAATTTTCTCTGCCCTTGTTCAACAGATGGGATCATAAGAAGGATATGTTGAAAATGTGGTGTAAAAATATTAAAAAACAACAAAGTTATAAACCTGAATTGAATTTTGTGAGCACAACCTCATAACTTTGGTAAAATTCAATATTTTCACCCTAAATTTACAATATAACCATATCTTTTCAACATCTCATAAATGTGTCAGCTGTCATTTTTCAAATCCTGATCATAATGTGTTTTTTTTATATCCCAAAAGGTGCTTTCATGGTTCCTTCACAAAATCAACTTTCAACTAGAAGTTGAAACTTTTCTCGGCCCTTGTTCATGAGGTGGGGGTCATAGGAAGGCTATATTGGAAATTTGGTATAAAAATATTAAAACTCAACAAAGTTATGAGCCTACTTTGAATTTTGTGAATGCAAGCTCGTATTTTTGGTAATATTCAATATATTTACTCCAAATTTTCAGCATAGCCATTTCTTTACAGCACCTCATGAATGTGACAACTGTCATTTTTCAGTTCCTGCCCAAAATGTGTTTTAGCATCCCGAAAGTTGATTTTGCAGTCCATAAGCAAAATCACATTTAAGCCGGGAGTTAAACATTTTCTCTGCCGTTCTTCATGAAGCAGGATCATAACATGGCTATGTTGAAAATTTTGTGTAGAAATATTAAAAAACAAATTTACAGTATACTCATCCCAAATTCCTCAGCTGCAGCGCTACTGGCTCTGGACAAACCTTGTTTCAAGTAGCCTTTGCCATGAAGCAGAGTGAGCTGGGGTGTCAAGAATTCCCACAGTGGTGAACCTTCACCAGCAAAGTCTATCATACTTCGAAAAGTGTGTACAGGAGAACAGATCATAGGACTGATTTCAAGTACAAAAAAGTATGGTCACACTATACTTGCTGTAACAGGTGGTTCATTGTGTGGTCCCATGCACAATGTGCATTTCTATTTTGTTGGGAAACAGAAAGATTTTCTTGTTATACTGAGCAAAATCAGTTTTATCTACAATAGGCTGAAAAAACATAACTAGTACACAAATTGTGGCTGAATTTCAGTGCTGATATATTATTGAAGGGCGCATGCCCGTGGTTATGTGGGGGAAGAGCTCCTCCCCCACATCCTATTTCTGTCAGCAGCAGACTACTGCTCTGCTTACAGTGAGTCGCACTTGCTGCACTTGCTTCGTGTGGCACACTGGGGCTGGCTTCCTTCTCTGTTCTGTGCCCCCCCCCGCCATCATCTGTTTCTGTGCTCCTTGTCTTCTGCTTGTTTCTCTTCCCTTCCCTTCCTCATCTCCTGTTTTCGTCCACCCTCCCTCTGTTTGATTGTACCTTTCTTTTTGGGGGGTTTCTTCCGTCTACCTGCCTCCAGCACTGCTGCTTCTCCATGTTCAGCTGTCACTTCATTTCCACCATTTAAGATTTTAAGATCTCCTTCCTCATCACTGCCAGCATTTCTTCAATGCGTAGCATGCGCTTCTCCTGCTCACTCGGTCTTCTCTCCCAGCTTCCCAGGACTGCTCATTTGGGCCAGTACATCTACCATTTCAGCCTACCACTGCTTCTGTGTATACTGCTTGCTCTCCTCTTTCTGGTTGGAATGGCCATTCTGCTCCTCGGCATTCCACCATTGCCTGCTATGCTGTTACCACAGTCATGACTGGGCTCACACCATCATTTGGACTATGCTCCTACCATGCCTATAACATTTTACTGAATCCCTGGCACCTGGGTCTATCTACTGATACGATCATAAATGCTATATATGCCTATCTCAGGGTATACCATGACATAGGAGTATGTTTGCCATCTATTCGGTGGTGCAAGCATTGCATAGCATATGCAGGGCAATGAACACTACGTACTCTACCGATTACCATGCTGCCCTTATCATGCAATGCTTCTTTCACCCTCACTCAGCTACAGTGTACATAGCTCCATAGTAAAAACAATGTAATTGCCTTACTGAACTGTCTGATCAGTAGACTACACTGGAGCCTACATCCCTTTGAGCTCTGAAAAGATCAGCCCTGAGAAGCCATCTAAAAATTCAGCTCCTATTTGGATGCAAAGCAGTGGGTCAGAATTTAGGTCAATGGGCCATTGCAGCATTAGTTAATTATTTGGGAGAATTCTGTATGTATCTATGGCATATTATGCATTTATTATGGGCATCCTTTGCAAGAACTACCCAAGCTACTGCAAGTCATTCAGAGGTGACCTTTTCTTTTACTAGACTAATGAGCAAAGGACTGGGAAAACATTTGGAGCCACGTTTTAAGTATGTATGCAGGATCCCTATCATGGTTGCTTCAGTCATGCATGGATTTTCAGACACTGCATCTGTTTACAGGCTTTATTACACAAGTTAGCTTGTACTGCTCAACCTAATCCTATCAAGCAAGACATTTACACATTTAGTAGCTGTATGCTGCATTCAATTTGCCGTTCTTCTGACTGGAACACTTCAACCTTGTATTCAGCTGCCTTTGCTTCAGCTTTCTAGTCAATATTCAGCCAGACCATGGAATTTCTTTGCAGATCTTTGAACTGCCGCACTCTACTTATTTTCTCTACATCTACTATTACTGCTGTGACATGCCTCATCTTCTCAGTGTGCTTCCATATTAAAGGTGTCTTATTCGCCTTGTTTCAGTGCCCTATGTCCTAGGATTTTACATCACTGTCTCTGGATACTTACCATTGCTTTGCTTCTTCTGGTTTATACCTGCTACTTTACTTTCAGCTGACCTATGAGGGGTCCAGCTGCGCATGCTAGCCTAAGTGGGGCTAGCTGCACTCTCTACTATCTTACCAGCTAGCCTACGGGGGTCCAGCTGTGCATGCTAGCCTACGTGGGGCTAGCTGCACTCTCTACTATCTTACCAGCTGATCTACGTGGGGTTCCAGCTGCACATGCTAGCCTTCGTGGGGCTTAGCTGCTACTCTCCATTTACTTATTTCTCTGCAATGGATGCATTGCCAATTATTCCTCACCTTCAGTCATACTACTTGGATCCTGGACCTTACAGCCCTCACCTTGTTGCTCCCACTTACTTCCATTGTCATGGATATGCTTCTGCTTTTATTAGATTTCATTTGAATCATTGAATTTTCACCTCAATTTCCCAGGATGCTTCTTGCTATACTACTTTACCTTCTTCGGAGTTTCTATTACTGTCCCCGCCAGAACTCCCTGCTGAGCTCTACTCCATAATGCCTTCTTTTGTTTAACTTACACCTCAGACGTTGATTATATATACAGTTCCAGGATGCTTATTGTCTCTGGCCAAGATGCTGACTCATCCACCTAGGTCTCGTCACTGCATTCTTGCCAACCTCAATCTTCAGGATACCACAGTCTACAGCTTTCCCTGCTTTTATATGTCTGCTTTGGATCATATTGCTACTCTGCACCAACTTGACGCTGGATATGCTACCTTTTCCAATACCATTTCCAATATTCCTTACTGCTTCACTGCTATTCTGCATTACATGCAGTTCTACATTCCATTAATTTATCTGCCACTACTTTGCAACCTGCCTCGCTTCACAGGGGCGGAGGTTCAGCACATCACACTTTAACAGACCTGTGCCCCTATGAGCCCAGAGGTCCCTTGCCTTTACTCTACTACACCATATTCACCTGCTTCTATGACCTGCCTTGCCCTTAAGGCCAGGGATTACCTACTTCTGCTCTACATCTGCCTCTCCCAGGTTGGGGCCTGGAGGTTCGCATCTTAACCATAAGCCTACTTGATGCCCTGTCTGCCTGACTTAGGAGCGCTTTCCTATGGACTCACATCAGAATTGTTTAGCCTTCCGTCATCTCTTCCTTGGATGCTTCTGCTTTACCGCTTCAGTCATCTGACTTACTACTTCTACACTCCTGCCAGGACGCTTAGTTGAGCTCCTCCAGAAGATTTCAATCTCATGATTTACGCTTTGAAGCTGCTTGGAAATTGTGACAATGCTACTCCATTTGACTCCACCGCTTCAGTTACCACTATTCATCACTAATAATCTCGATTACTTGGGACTCATCA
Source organism: Neoceratodus forsteri (assembly GCA_016271365.2). Lineage (NCBI taxonomy): Eukaryota > Metazoa > Chordata > Ceratodontiformes > Ceratodontidae > Neoceratodus > Neoceratodus forsteri. The sequence goes on along the minus strand of CM028133.1, from coordinate 739,070,365 downwards.
GACTATCCTTACCAAGTCAATTCTAGCTACTGTACCATTCTGGCTTTTGACCTGGGTGTATCTACATCACTATGCAACTATTTGGTTCACCAGACAAAGCTCTGATTCCTGTGCTATTACCATTCCCTCATGGTTCTCACTGTTTGCCATACGTAATCTGTACACCTGCTTCCCTACTCCGGATTGGAGGTTCCTACTGCTCCGCCCTCTCCAAAACATGAAGCATGGGCTAATTCCTGTATATCATCATCAAGGCCTTCATTTGCTCAGCCTGCTATGTGGAAAGCAAACTTACTATCCTTCAACTCTAGACGTGGACGCTTGCCCTTTGGTTATTGTTCTCCCCAAAGACAACTTTCTCCACTGCTGGAGTGCTTTGTCACTGCTGCTTCAATGTTTCAAAATTTATAGACCATGGATTCCACTTCTATCATTATACCTTGGATATGGACTCTTAGACTCGAAGTTTACTTGTGAGATGCTGCTCTGTTCAAAAGGATGCTTTCCATACAATGCTTCTACAGTGCTCCATTTTCCTGGATCATGACCTGCTCCTTTGGATTTTGATTGGCCAGTTACTTTGACTTGTTTCTTAGGATAACTGTCCTTTAGTATGCCCAGAAAGATCGGCAGGTTGGTAGCAATGGGTCCTCAGAGGTTTCTCCCCAAGGGGGATTTTCCTCTCCTGCGTGCTACTGGTCACACTCTCCGAAGTCGGAGGAGGTAGTCATTCTGCTATTCATTTCTTTTGGGGGGGTCTCAGCCTACTTGTCTACACATCCTTCCAACTGTCAGTTACAGAATAATCATATGATATCGCTATCTTTTGGGGAGTCTCATACTACTGGACTAAGCATCCTTCCTATGGTGCGATACACAGAAAGGCCAAAATATCAAGTCCTAACAAGTGACTCAGCAATTCCAGCATCCAAGCACCTTGCATATACTATCCAGTTCACATATACTATAATCACTGTCTTGCTCATGTCTATGCTGAAGTACATAAGCACAAATCTTTTCATACTACTAGTACCTTACAGCATTGTCTTATTTACTGGTCTGGCCTCTGTATCAAAGCATAACCTACATCATCCAGCTACAGTATGTAACATAAGCACTGAGCTTTGAACCACGGATAATTGAAGGGTGCATGCCTCTGGTTATGTGGGGGAAGAGCTCCTTCCCCACATCCTATTTCTGTCAGCAGCAGACTACTACTCTGCTTAGAGCGAGTCGCACTCACTCTCCATCCTCCCCTGATACCTCCTCCTTCTGCATCACTCTTACCCCACTGGGGGGAGGTCTCATACTACTGGACTAAGCATCCTTCCTACAGTGGGATACAGAGAAAGGCCAAAATATCAAGTCATAACAAGTGACTCATCATTTCCTGCACCCAAGCACCTTGCATATACTATCCAGTTCACATGCACTATAATCACTGTCTTGCTCATGTCTATGCTGAAGTACCTAAGCATGAATCTTTTCATACTACTAGTACCTTACAGCATTGTCCTACTTACTGGTCTGGCCTCTGTATCCAAGCACAACCTACATCATCCAGCTGCAGTATGTAACATAAGCACTGAGCTCTGAACCACAGATAATGGAAAGAATTTCAACAGATTTATTTAGAGAGAAGACATTAATAGCAGATAGTGCAACAGGTTTTACTGTATATCTAGCCTACCTATATTTCAGTAAGGATTTCAACACTGTTCTGCATAGGAGACTACTAAGTGAGTGGAGTAGCTTAGTGGTTGGTCCAAATGTGATAAATGTGTTACAAAATTGATTAGGTAATAGACAGCAGAGGCTGGTGGTAAAAGGAGTTCGCTTCAAGGAAGGAAAGGTGACAAGTGGGGTGCCTCAGAGGTCAGAGCTTGGACTGGTCCTTTTTAATGTCTTCATGAGAGACATTGCAGAGGAGCAGAAAGGGATGATCTGGTTCTTTGTGACACCAAAATCTGCAATAGTGTGGACACTCCAGGGGAGTGGAAAGGATGAGCAGTGACCAAAGAAAACTTGAGGGCTGATCAAAGGCATGGCAGCTGGGTTTTAGTGTGGAAAATTGAAAACATAATGTACTTGGGGCACCAAACCCCAGGGCAGAGTAAAAAATTGGTGGGGTGGTACTGACAAACACCAAACAAGAAAGACATGTGGGGAATCTCATCTCTAAAAACCTAAAGGTGGCCAGGCAATGTGACAAGGCAGTTGGGAGGACTAGTGGCATGCTAGGGTGCATAGAGGGGTATTACCAGCAAAAATAAGGAGGCGGTGTTGCCAATATATAGATAATTGGAGAGATCCCACCTAGAGTACTGTGTCCAGTTATGGAGGTCACATTTCCAAAATGACATTGACAGAATGGAGGGGGTTCAGAGGAGGGAAACTAAAATGGTGCAGGTTCTGCATCAGAAGAAGCAAGAACAAATCCCAGCTCAATCTGCCTGGTGTGCTCAACAAACCACTAATTCCAAGGAACACATGCATCACCAACAATGGAGTGTATGAAAGCTTTATTGGTGAAAGACAACTAATGCAGCTTTGGGCTTGCAGACCCTACCAGTTTTGCAGTCAGCACTGCGTCATTAGGATGCCCACAATAAAGCTTTGATACACTCAGTTAGTGGTGCTTGCATTTGTTCCTTTGAATCTGTATCAGAATTCCTATGAGGAGGGAGAGACTTAAGGACCAAAATATTCACACCATAGAAGAGAGGAGGGAGAGGGGCATATGACAGAGACCTTTAAATTCCTCAAGGGGCCCGCAAACCAGGTTTGGGAACGGATCCAGGTTGTCGGAGTGCCAGCTGGGAGAAGAAGGATAGAGCGTTCCAAGACTGCTTCTCCAGGAGGGAGGGTGGTGAGCGTTGGGTGCAGGAGTGACACCCAGTGGAGGCTGGGCACGTCGCAAAGCACCGAAGCCTGCTGGGCCCGCTGGACCCACCTCTATGAAGTCTCACCTCAGGCTTCAATTAGCCTCCTAGCCAGCTCTCCCAGATAGATATTAGGATTGCAACACTTAAGGGGAGTTGATGTAGCGATCCCATCCCAGGGGGGTAATCCATGGGTGCTGGGGAGAGTGCAGGTGATATAGGAGGTGGGAGTGCAGAGGTCCATGACAGGGGCAGATACCAGTGGCCAAGTTTCAGCAAAAAGCATAGCAAATAAAACAAAATAAATAAATACCTCCAGGGGGTAAATAAAGTACAGAAGGGAAGAGTTTTTCGGAAATAAATATGCTCAAGAAAAAGGGGACCTGTTATGAAGCTGGAGGGCAATAGATTCAAGAGAGATGTGAGGAAGTTCTTTTTTACAGAAAGGGTGGTGGATTCCTGAAGCAGCCTTCCAGCGGGGGTGGTGGACATGAAAACAGCAGTTGGGTGCAAGAAGGCGTGGGATGGACACAAATGAATCTTAAGTGAAAGGAAGGGGAGGGTTGGAAAATGGGTAGGAGATCAGGTATGCTCTAAGGTGATGCTGTAGGCAAGGAAAAATGGGCAGACTGGGTGGGCCAAGTGGTCCTTATCTGTAGGCAAATTCTACATTTCTGTGAGCACTGAGAGTAAGCACATTATAACTGCCCACATAGCTGTGATAAAAAAAAAAAAAAATTTTTTAAAACCCATATAATTTCCTAACACACCAAGGTGTACTATGGTGATACATCTCACTCCTTCCCCTTAAAGTGTAGGACTGTACACCATAAGGCAATCACGTGGCTGCATCCTTATACTTCCTGCAGCAATGTAACCATTTAATTAACTTTTTGCACAGCTTTTGACCTGCCCAGCATTCAACCTTTCACAATGTAGCCCTTACTTCCCTTGCATAATTTTGAAAAGTGCACCATGACCCAAAAATGATGAAGTTATGTCTCTCCAGAGGTCTCCATGAAGGATAAAGTTTACAGCATTGCTACAGTTTTGCTGGTACAGGAAAATGTTGCACTAGTTCAAGTTACCACTAATGCAGCTTACTTATATGACAGCATGAATGGGAACAGGGGGGCAAATGAGACATAGTGTCTTTGCCATTGCTAACTTTAACTTATTTTACATTCTAGATTACAACTGTCCCTCAACCATGGTCTATAAACCATGTGGTCCTGCTGATGAGCCCACCTGCCGGACAAGGTAAGCACCTTCTATATGATCTCTCTAAATACTGTATGTAGAACACTGAAAAATCCAATGAGAACAGTGCTCCCACACTGAATTGGTATTTTCCCAGTAACTCTGGGATGAATTTCCTATGTTTTCCTGTGCATTGCATTATTTCTTATAGAACACGAATTGCTCTGTTTTCCTGTATAACCAATTTAAGTCTAAGGGGGACATTCCTGTAAAACACAGGAATCCCTCTAGATCTGGAAGCCCTGGAACAAGATGGTGCCTGTTTTCTCTTGTAATCTAGCTGCAAGCCCATGCATAAATCATTAGAACAAAATTTCCTGATGTAATACATGCCATGTTGTGACCTGCTTAATGGGAACATGCACATACTGTAATTGGACATGTATACATGTGAGCAGCCTACATGGTCTTCCTATTATACCGTTTCTTGTATGCACATAGAGATAAGCTTATTTTTTCCTTTTGCTGTCCTTTTTGATTTTTTTTCTTGCACCTGAAAGCCTGGATTTTCATTGTGTGCTTCCGCTAAACTTTTGTCATCAGGATTTGAAACTGATAGTAATCAAGAAATGAATGTAAGTTGGAAAAAAGAAACAAGAGGGGACCCTAAAGTAATAAACAACACAAGCATTCCAAAGTGAGCCCAAAATGCAATAGATATGGATACACTGCTATGCTTCTGGTAGTGTTCACAAGAAAATGAAATAACTATACCTTTTAGGGATAGTTTTCACCTCAAAGTTGGTGGGTTGAAACTCTATAATCATGTCATGGTAAAACTGACCAAACAAACTGCAGTACAATTCATAGTGTGCATGCCCGAGAGCAGGTCTCAGGCAAACAATAACCCCAGTACATTGGTTTCTAGAGAATTAATGCATGTCACAGGTGAATTTGAAAGCACAAAGCCAACAGCTGAGTGTGTTTCAGCACATCTAGAAAGTGCATTGTTACTCAAGAAACCCATGCACTGGAGTGGATTATTCCACTTATAAGATGGCACATTTTTCTTTAATGAAAAAAGTTTTAGTTTCCTATGGTTATGTTGTTGCTATGTAGACTATATGAGTTTGATGATGAAGGCTGAAAGCCTTTAAATGATTCCTGAAAATGGATTTATTTTGAAGAAACCCTGTCCTTCAAGAAATGCCCTGCTATTTGGTATTGCATTCATTATGCCCTACGTACTATGACAATGTGCCACATAAGTCAGGTGCATTAGCATAGCTAAGTCAGAATGCCCTGGAATGGTGGTCATGTGGCATTCATGACTGCGGCATGCAGCTGGTATATGCCCTATCCACCAGCTGCACACACAGCAATGCACCAGGGAATAAGTGGGGGGAATGCTGGGGGTGGGCTGGCACTATGCGCCATGCACAAAGGCATGTAGTGCTTACCATGGGTTTGCAGAGAAAGGCATGGGCTACACCAGGGGAGACCCTGATATAACCCACTATGCACCCCCATGGACCACAACTGCCCAATTTGTAGTAGCACCAGGGATTGTACAACCATGTCAGCCCAGCCCACTAGGCAGACAGGGAGGGCTGGGCTAGCTGCTTGACTGAATGCCCACATGTGCTGGTGGCCTCGGGTGCATGGATCTGCACCACCAATGTGCACAGGCCAGCAATTCCCCTGCCAGTGATGGACACTCCCCTCCCCATACATGACTGCACCACACCCGTAGGTGTCACAGCCCCCCAAATTCAGACCTGCTCCAAACCCATAGGTGCCATGCCCCCCCAGCCAACATGGTTGCCAACATGTCACTGGCAGCCTCCCCTCCAACCATTGCCCTGCCATGCAGTCCATCCCTACTCACCATGGCCTGTCCACCCTAGTGCCCTGATCCTGGCACCTCAGCACCAACAGTGGTGGACAGAGGCCCCCGGTGGCTTCAACCCCCCGTACCTGCAGTGTCAGTACCTGGGTCAGAGACAGTCATCTGCACACCTCCACAACTGCCGGCCATCTGACTTATGCAAGGGTGAGAACCCAATGTGTGCCCACATATGTTAGATGGCTAGTGGCCATGGAGGTGTGTGGAGGACTGCGCTGCTTAGCATCTCCAACCATTGCACCAGTGGAATGGTACTGGGCATGGGGTGGGAAACTGGTGCCATTGGGGGGCACTCAACCATTGGGTTGGCATGGGCCATGGGGTGCATTAGGTGCCTCTGTGTGCAGGGGGACATGTGCCATCCAGAACCAGTGCCTACATGGGGGGGTCAGCACAAAAGGGGGTGGGCTATCATGTGTGGGGAGGGCTGCAAGCCTGTTGGGCAGCTGGGGATGGTTGCACAGCAGCATAGGTCCATGCACCTGTGGGTGTTTTTCACGCACCTGGACCCATGCCTGCCCAGGTTAGGGATCTAATCGGGCACCTGGTACAGACTTCCTTTTGGATGCCCACCTGGGTCCACCACTCCACCCCAGGAGCCCTGTACAGTCCTTCATGCCATGAGGGCAGGGCCATTGACAGGTGTCCACTGGTAGCACATACCAGCATGTGCGCATCTGTCCGCAGGTGTCCAGCTACACGGGAGGGATACATGCATCAGGCACATATTTCCTGCCCATTAGTGCATAGAGCTCATTAAGTATAAAAAAATCCTTATTTTAATGGAAAGTTATTTATTTTCATTGAGTCAGGCTGCTGTAAGTAGATCAGGTCAGCATAGTTAAGAACTGTGCAGCCTGTAAAAATGTAATCAATAGTCATGCAATGTGTGTTGAACAATGACATTTTAGATTTTGTTACTTTCTTAATATCCATTTTATAAGGCTGATACCCTTTCTTAAAAATGATCAACTTCTGCATGCTGCTGTAGAAAATCCCCGCCCCTTGGTTCCTACTTGCACAAAGAGTGAGAGCAGAAGAAATCAAATGTGTCTCACTCATTGTGGAATAAAATCAGTAAGATAAGGTTGATCAGATCATAGTTGCTGTAGACATAATTGTTGAGTTTGAGTGCAGAGGCATTGCAGAAGAGATGCATGAAGTTTTTTTTTATATTTTAAGATTTTTTTTTTTGCTTATTCTAACCTTATCTGAATGCATATGAGCTGAATCCAGTGATGAATGGCAGTCAGTGCTCAACTTCCATTTTGTCTGAGTAAAGGATTTAAACTTGTTTTTTGTTTTATGGTCTGTATTACTGACCACTGATTGTGAGTGGTCACTGGGTCTGAAACCATGCAACACATCTAGATGGCACTACTGCTCACATGCTGTTCACAGCAACGTGATTATTGAGGATATGGGTGACAATAAGCAAGCAGGCATATGTCAGAATATTAGTTGAGCTGGTAATATATGGAGGACAAAACTGCCTCGATACACATTTGTCAGAAAAGGGCAATTTATAAGTCAGAGAAAGCAATTTAAATGAGATTCAAAAGAAAGATGATGAGAGTGAATAATACCAGACCACATATAAGAAACTGACAATAGTTACTGCAAATTAAGCATCTATCTGACTTTACCTCTTTTCACATCAGACTATGGATGTTCCTTCAGCTTTTCGCCTAATGTCATAGCCTGGTTCGCTCATACACTTGTCTGTTTCTAGTCATAAAACTATTTCTTATTTATTTAAACATGTCGATGAGACAGCTTGTACTGTAAAAATTAGAATTTAATCTGCAATAAGAATTATTAATGTTAAAACTAGCAAACCTCATTTTTTTAATTTGTTCACCTCACTAAGAAAATATTTCAAACATAAAATTACCTGTTACATTGCAAATAAACAGCATTTGTCTAGGGAACAGTGCAAGGGTTAATTCAGTCTGGTTTAAATGAGCAAAATGAAGTGATTAGATTTTTTAGCTTATCTGTGTACTGCAATGACTGTTTAAAATACCACAATCATGTGGTAAGAATTTATTCTAATTCAATGCTAAAAATCACCTTGCTGTATGAACGATTCTCAAAACAAAAGTATGACCATGGAACTCTTCTTTTTAACAACCTTTGCTTGCTGAATATTGAAGTCAGGATTGGTTAAGGTGTGGAGGTCCAGTGGGTAGTGTAGGCGGAAGAGGGCAGCAGTGTGGTGGGAGGGCACCCCAAAGTGTGGGGTGCATGCCTCCACACCCGAGTGCACTTCCAGGGCAAGAGAATGGAGAGAAAATGGTGGGGGGGGTTGATAAAAAAGGTGTTAGTTTCAATCTTTATGGCTGTTAAAGTTGAAACTCCAATCTACCTGTGGGAGTTACATTCAGCACCATGTGTCACATTCTCAAGGAATGAATTTCATTACTTATGTACACTTGGGACAATTTTTTTCCAGAGGATCATGCATACTTTTTCTTTCTCCAAATGTATGCAGTTTTCCTACTCAGGAAATGTGGGATATGACAACATTAAATTTAAAAAGATAAGGTATTTTTTATCTGTACAGCAATTTTGTCAATACGTTTTGTGTGCAAGTATTATAAAATGTATAAAACACATGATGAAATGCACTGATAAAGGAATAAATAATTAATTAAATAAATGAATGTCATTGTTCCACTACTATCAGCAATGATGCAGACCTTGTACCCCATGGACCTTTGGTTGAAGGATGTTTCTGCCCCGAGGGAACCATGCAGCTTGCTCCTGGATTAGAGATATGTGTAGAGAAATGCGGTATGTCATATTTTATTTGTATATTACTGTAGAAAGGTTTATATTAGATTGCTAGAAGATTCTTATCCCTCTTTTCAGCTCCCTCTCATCTCTCTACTTCCACATCTTCATACAGTAGGCAGGGATAAAAAAAAGAATGCAGTTCCATCATAAACAAATTTATAAGGATTCTCTACCCACTTTATTACCCAGGGAGCCCTGTGATTCCCTTGGTAAGCAGAAATGTGTTCAGGCTTACCTTAGACGCCTATTTTTACTTCATGTTGACTTGACTCTGCTGGCAGGCTGTTTGTTCCATAGGTTCACTAAAATCTGGGTGTACATTGCTTGCTAAAGCTATTCCTCAATTTACCACCTCTGAGGTTCAGGGCATGTTTTTGTGTCCTGCTTGAGGAAGCCAGATTAAACGTCTAATCATTTAAACTAGTCAGTATACTTAATTATGTATAAATGGAGGCTGTCACCCCTCAGCCTCCTTCAAGCAATCCTTATAGCATTTGTCTCCCAAACACTTTTAAACAGCCCAGTGTTGCTCCCTCTTGACTTCTTCAGTGTCCTTTATTGTATTAAGGAGACCATAAAAAGGACATTGCCACATGCAGCTATGCACGCTATTCTGCAGTCCTTGCTAAACCATTTGGAAACTGATTGTATGCTTTTTTAACCTGACAGTCCAATAAGATCAAATTTATCATCAAGATTCACCATAATATATTATCATTATCAATTGCTGGCTTACTAAACAGTAAAAAGATGTTCTATAGATCTCTAGTGGGCAATATGAGTCAGAAATAAAACAGTTCAGCATAAGAAGATTCAAATCCAGACCTGGCTGACATCCAGTTTGTTTAATCATGCCGTAAATAAAAAAGGCACTGCAAGCACACAATATTAAACCAGAGCTTCTCCCTGCTTAGCAGCATGGCAGAGAACTGACAGTATTACTCCCACTGTCATGAAGGGTTTTACTATAGCACTTTGACAGCGCTAGCACAGACATCCCCCACATCGACAGCCACAATTTCGACTGTCGGCATTGTACCATCAGGGATGTCAGTGCTGTTCTATCAGGGGCAGTGCTCACTGAACCCTCCATGTTGGGGGCTGTGCCCCCCATCCCCCAGTCTCTAGGATTCTAACTCTGAGTAGGAGTTAGAACGGGGGGGTACAACACTGGGAGCCACAATGCTGGTGTCAGCAGAGTTCCAGCACAGCGATGTGCAGCATCCTAGTGAAATCTGTCACTGTGCTACACTTCGTCTTAGTGGTCTCAACCTTGTGTTGGTACATCATTAGGGAGAGGGTTCATACAACCCAAAGCATTCCTTCATACAACCTGCATTTACTATAATCAGCCACATCAGGATAAAGTCACAAAGTGGTATTTTCTGCAACAGTTAGTCTTACTATTACTAAAGCAGGAAGAACTTCACTGTATGAGTTTCACCATTTTTCTATAGCATACAGTATGCTGTTTTCTGTTTCTTGGCTGTGTATTTAAATCCCACCATACCAGAGGTTTTCAGTACAGTAGATCTCAATTGTTCAGGGTTTTTTATTATCTGCTAACTTATTTTATAAATTTACATTGTTGTAACAACACAGACTCTGCTAATTAATGCACTTTTATGTTTTACAGGATGCCTTGGACCAGATGGTGTTCCAAGAGAGGCAAGTGATATCATTGATGTTTAGATGGCATTTATGGATGGGGGACTGGTTCTGTGGTTTATTGCAGATTTTAATTCAGATTATCAGATTTATGCTAACACAGTATTCGTTTACTTGGATAAAATGCAATCTGGGTTAGGAACACATAATTTCAGAACCCCTATTATCATTGAAAAGAGACCCCCCCAAACTCTTCTGACTCATCATTCGATGTATTGCTCAATAAGGTTTTTGATGCCTGAAATCTGCTTTGAGTTAAGCTGAGTGGAACCAGTATGAAGTGAAATAGCCATCTGTCAGAGCTCAGAGCTGATGAACAAAAAATAATTGCCTTTGATTATATAAACTGTAACATTTCATGGGGGGGGGTAAAATCTGCACTGATTTTGCCAACTCAAGAGCACAGTTCAGTAAATTAATGACTATGCCTCACCATTTTGTTAGAACTTTATTAAAGACATTTTTTTATAATAAGCTTTAAACTACACTTATCCGAATAGTGAGTCAGTAGAATTAGTAAGCAACAACCTATGACAGAGCATGCATTTCTTCAGAATGAATGCAATCCTTGAGTGCACTGTAAGCAATGAATCCAAATGCCGGATGCCCTTCAGCCATCCAGGAAATGCATTCATAAACACATGCCCTGGAATGGACTATTTCACTTGAAATGAGTAAACAGTGATTAATGAAAAAAAAAATGCAGAAACCTTTTAAAAGCATGAGGTTACTAGGGAAAACAGTGTCTTTAGTTTACCAGCCATGCATTTCTTCGGCATTAATACATAGCCAAGTGAAATGTTTTAACCAATGACCTCTAGGTCATTTCTAACCCATTGAAAAAATTAGTTTTAAGCACAGATGGAGCATATTTGGTCATGTATCTGTCTTGTGCAGTTAAATCCCTCTCTGGGGTCTTTTTCAACAAATCCCATTCCCCAGCATGGCCCCAAGCACATTCCCATTCTTCATAAAATTATTAAATAAGCTAATTAGTTATAATTTTGAGTACTGTACTATATTCTGCATCTACACTGTATAGCAGCTGTGTGTTGTGAAGCATTTCTTGTTCCAACAACTGTCTGTGTGGAAACATATTTTCCCTATTTTTACATTCGCTTACGTGCATGCGCAAGGAACATTTTGGGAGAGTAGCACACTTGGAGGTGTGCCTCTCCCATCCAATGCACTGCTCCCTTGAGCAGGCGTGACGGTCCTGCACCAATGGGTACAGGAGCTCTGTATGACAGCGGTGTTCCTCTGCTTCAAAGGAAAGCACCACTGCCATACTGAGCACCGCCGTCATGCTGTCCCCCTGTCCGTCATGCCACCCCTCCCCAAAGCTTTGGTGCCACGCTGGGAGCCACCCAGCGTGGCAAGCGATATTTGACGGGGTGCCCAACCCCGTCGGCTCCACGGCCCCAAGCCATCCTGCTGCTATGCTGGGAGCCCACCCCAGCATGGCAAGCGTTCCCCTTTCTTTTGCCGAAGGGGTGCCCAGTCCCGTCGGCTCCTCGGCCCCGTGTACTTTGCCGGTAGGGGTGCCCAATCCGTCAGCTCCTCATCCCCCAGCCATCTTCTGCCATGCTGGGAGCCCACCCCAGCATGGCAAATATCCGTGAGTACTTTTTGTTAAAACCTGTAAAATAAGCGGTCCCACGGCGTGTCTCCCAGCCCCTCCCACAAGCCACACCCACCCATTGTGGCCTCCCAGCTCCACAATCCCCTCACCCCATACTTACCCTCTGGACTCTGGCGCGACGATCTTAGGTGGACCGGGAACACGTCTGCACTCTTTAAAAGGCGACCGCGAATTGAGAAATGCCGGTAAGCTGTATAATGGGCTAGATAGGGGTTTCAACTTTATTGCATATCTCAGTCATTTTTGGAATTTTGCCAAATTTTCAACATGGGGTTTTTGGGACCCTTTCTCATGACTGATGTCACTGTCTATGCGTTATTCAGGCCGAAGGGTGATTTCGCCAGGCACTGCGCGGTCACTGTATGAAATCACCCTTCCAGGCTCAAATAACACCATGACAGTGACATCATTCATGAAGAAGTAAAAAACCATGAGTGAACCCTAAAATCAAACAAATACTGTTTCTGGCGATGCATTGCGCAGTTTCTACGCAGGCTCGTAAATTCACTAAATTATCAATATTTTCACTCCAGATTTTCAACATTGCCATTTCATCACACCTTCTTATGAGCTGTATAGCTGTCATTTTTCACATCTCACCCAAAACATGTTTCCACCCATGTAGCACACAATGGCGCAGTCGGTGTGCGAAATCAATGTATGGACCACATTAAGAAAATCACAGTGACACTGTTCATGAGCAGAGGTCTTAAAATAGCTATGTTGAAAATTTGGTGAAAAAATTCCTAAAAATGACTGTGTTACGAGTGTGCGTTGGGCAGTTCCCACGCACGCTCGTACGTTTGCGAATTTTCAATATTTCCACTCCAGATTTTCAACATTGGCATTTTACCACACCTCCTCATGAGCAGTACAGCTGTCATTTTCACATCCTGCCCAAAATGTGTTTCCGCCCATATAGCGCACAATGGCGCAGTCGGTGTTCGAACTCAATGTATGGGACACATTAAGAAAATCACAGTGACACTGATCATGAGCAGAGGTCTTAAAATGGCTGTGCTGAAAATTTGGTGAAAAAATTCCTAAAAATGACTGTTTTACGAGTCTGCGTTGTGCAGTTCCTACGCACGCTCGTAAGTTTGCGAAATTTCAATATTTCCACTCCAGATTTTCAACATTGCCATTTTACCACACCTCCTTATGAGCAGTACAGCTGTCATTTTTCACATCCTGCCCAAAACGTCTTTCCGCCCATATAGTGCACAATAGCGCAGTCGGTGTGCGAAATCAATGAATAGGACATAGTAAGAAAATCACAGTGACACTGTTCATTAGCAGAGGTTTTAAAATGGCAATATTGAAAATTTTGTGAAAAAATTCCCAAAAATGACTGTTTTACGAGCGTGCATTGCACAGTTCCCACGCACGCTCATAGGTTTGCGAATTTTCAATATTTCCACTCCAGATTTTCAACATTGGCATTTTACCACACCTCCTCATGAGCAGTACAGCTGTCATTTTTCACATCCTGCTCAAAACGTGTTTCTGCCCATGTAGCGCACAATGGCGCAGTCAGTGTGTGAAATCAATGTATGGGACACATTAAGAAAATCACAGTGACACTGATCATGAGCAGAGGTCTAAAAATGGCTGTGTTGAAAATTTGGTGAAAAAATTCCTAAAAATGACTGTTTTACGAGTGTGTGTTGAGCAGTTCCTACGCACGCTAGCAAGTTTGTGAATTTTCAATATTTTCACTCCAGATTTTCAACATTGGCATTTTACCACACCTCCTCATGAGCAGTACAGCTGTCATTTTTCACATCCTGCCCAAAACGTGTTTCCGCCCATGTAACGCACAATGGGGGTAACAAAAAGATCATGCTGACAATTTATTGTGCAAATACCAGCAATTGCACAGGGCATTAGGGTAAAGCACCATACATGCCAAACACCACTGCAAATACCTGCAAGCGAACGTTCGGCATTGACAAATGATTGTTGAATCTAGTACTTAAAGTATGTTAAAACTCCATTGATAAAACTGCTATTCAGTTTAGCAACATACTGATATTAAACAAAATTCAAAAGTGTTTTCTTAACTAACCCTCCTTTCTCCCACCCTTGGAGTACCACATTCCATTCTTGCCTCTTTCCCATCCCAACCATCAAAATAAAATCCTTCCTTCCTCCACCAACTCACAGCACTCTGCTCAAATTTCTATTGCCCTAACAGAGCAAATTAGATACATAAATACATAGATACATAGACAGTATCGGCTGATAAGGGCCTACGGCCCACCCAGTCTGCCCATTTGAGCTTGTAAATTCACTTTATGTTTTTCTAGAAGTCTGTTGCCTCTTACCCCAGGCCTCCAGAATTCCTTTATGTCTATCCTATGCATTTCTAAATCCTGTGATTGTTTCAGCCCCCACCACTTCCTCTGGCTGCGTGTTCCACTTGTCCACCACCAGTTCTGTGAAGAAATTTTTCCTCATATTTCCTCTGAATCGTCCTCCTTCCAATTTCATCCCATGCGCTCTAGTCCTGGAACATCTTTTTTGCTTAAAAATAGTGTATTCCTGCACCCTGTTCCTCCCTGTAAGATACTTGTATGTCTCTTATCATATCACCTCTCTCCCTCTTCTCCTCCAAGGAGTACATATTCAAGTCCTTCAGCATGTCCTCATAGGACTTGTGATGCAATCCATGTACCATCTTTGTTGCCCTCCTCTGAAACTTCTCTACCCTGTTGATGTCCTTACGTACTGTAGGTAAGGTCTCCAGAACTGTACACTTTACTTCAGGTGGGGCCTCACTAGTGTCTTATATAGTGGAATCATGACCTCCCTTTTCCTGCTGGTGATGCCCCTGCCAATGCATCCCAGCATCCTATTTGCTTTACCTGCTGCCTTGTCTCACTGTTTCGATACCTTGAGGTCATCAGAGATAACCCCAAGATCCCTTTCCTGTTTGGTGCATGCTATATCCTCACACCCCAACTGATATATTGTGCCAGGGTTTTTGTGCCCCATATGCATTATCTTGCACTTCTTTGCATTGAATTTCAGCTGCCCAACCCCTGACCATTCTTCAAGTTTCTACAGGTCCCTTCTCATTCTGTCTATACCCTCTGGTGTGCCTACTCTATTACAGAGCTTTGTGTCATCAGCGAACAGGGAAATTCTGCCTTCTAGATCTTGTATAATGTCACTGATGAAGATGTTGAATAGGACCAGTCCCAGCACTGATCCCTGTGGTACCACATTGGTCACTCTTCCCTCTGTGGAGTGACAGCCATTTACCACCATCCTATGTGTCCTACTACCCAGCCAGTTACCTACCCACCACACTACTGTCCTACCCACACCCATATTCCACAATTTGTGTAATAGTCTTCTATGTGGCACAGTGTCAAAGGCCTTGCTGAAGTCCAGATCCACCTCCCTAGTCACCCTGTCAAAAAATTCAATGAAGTTGGTCTGACATGACCTCCCCCTGGTGAAACCATGCTGCCTTGGGTCCTGTAGTCCATTGACAACCAGATGTTCCACCAATCTCTCCCTTAGTAGTGCTTCCATGATCTTCCCCACTACCAAGGTGAGGCTGACTGGTCTGTAGTTCTTCGCTTCCTCTTTGTTCCCACTTTTGAATAAGGGGACTACATCTGCTGTCCTCCAGTCTTTGGGTACCTCCCCTGTTTCCAGTGATTGGCTAAACAGTATTGCCAGAGGTTCAGTCACCACCTCTCTTAGTTCTTTAAGAACCCTTGGGTGCACCCCATCTGGCCCCCTTGCTTTATCAACTCATATTACTTTCATTTTCTTCAGGACCCTTTCTCGTGTAAAGGGACTTGTGTCCAATTCTGCTCCATTCCCAACCCTTGTACTCCCTTCAGACCCATTACCGTCCTCTTCCTCAGTAAAGACTGAGCAGAAATACCTGTTCAGTATGTCAGCTATACTGTTGTCATCCTCCACACGGCCCCCATCCTCCCCTTCAGTTTCACTACCCCTCTCTTTGCCTTTCTTTTTTCACTTATGTACCTATAAAAGGTTTTGTCCTCTCTACCCACTGATTTTGCAATGTGCTCTTCTGTCTGAGCTTTGGCTTCCCTTACTGACCTCCCTGCCTCCCTTTGTTACTCCTGGCACTTCTCCCTATCCCCTTCTGCCTATGTCTTTTTGTATTGTCTGAATGCAATCTTTTTGGCTTTCACTTTCTCCGCTTCCTCCTTGGAAAACCGTAATGGCCTTCTCTTCCTTTTCCCCTTGCTAACCTGCTTAATGCATAATTCTGTTGCTCTTGTAATCCCCATTTTAAATACTGCCCACTGTTCCTCAACCCCTGATTCCTGTCCCATTCCCTTAATGCCTCTTTCAAGCATCTCCCATTTTCCAATGTCTGCCCCCTAAAATCCAGGATGCGTGTTTTGTGTGGTTTGGTTATGCTCCTTCTGTGATTTCAAACCACAGTGATTGGTGGTCACTGTTCCCCAGGTGCTCCCCCACTGTTACCCCCATCACACTGTTCCTGTTTGTGAGCACAAGGTCCAGTACTGCCTTCTGCCGAGTTGGTTCCATGACCAGTTACTTGAGGAAGGCACCTTGAAGGGACTCTAGGATAAATCTGCTCCTAGTTGATGCTGCTGCTGGGATGCTCCAGTCCATGTCTGGAATATTGAGGTCTCCAACCAGCACTACCTCACCCTTGTCTGCCATCCTTCAGATGGCTAGCATCAGCTCCCTATCTGTTTCTTCCTCCTGGAATGGTGGTCTATAGACCACACCTGTGTGGATGGCTTGCCCCATTTTCCTTTCCAGCTTAACCCACGGTACCTCTCCCCCATTTTAATCCTCCTGTATCTCTGTGGCCCTTATGTCATTTTTCACATAAAGTGCCACTCCTTCTCCCTTCCTATCTGCCCTGTCTCTTCTGAATATGTTGTAGCCAGGTATGGCCATCTCCCAGTCATGGTTATCATTACACCAGGTTTCTGTGATGGCCATAATGTCCAGGTCTGACTGCACCATGACAGCCTCAATATCTTCCATGTTGTTGCTAAGGCTTCTGGCATTGGCACACATGGCTTTCCATGATCTGACTTCCCTAAACTGTTTAGCTATTCTACTCCTGCCCCTTCACTGGTTGTTATTTATCCCTGGTTCTCCCTGCTGTCTGCCCGAGTTTTGGCCCTTTTCTGCCTATCCACCTCTTGGGCATGTATCTCCATCTTTTGCACACTGCTTTGTAGAGAGAACCACTCCTCTGGTTCACTGGTTCAACTGCTAGCTGTGGAGGGGTAGGCAATTAGGTACCCTACCTGTTGGCCTGCCACCCCCCCCCTTGGATAGTTTAAATGCTTGTCCATGTAACATTTAAACTTACCATTGAGTGCTTCGATTTCCCTCCAGGATGGATGTAGGCCATCAGGCTTGAACAAGCCTCCATCCCTCCAGGTGGGTCCCCAATCATCAATGAATCCAATCGCTTCCTCACAGCACCAGTTCTTCAACCATGAGTTAAAGTTCCTAGTGCATGAACCCCATGCTCTGCCATGCCTCTCACAAGTAGTACTTCTAAGAAGGTGACAGAAGTAGCTACTTGCTTGAGACCCCTCCCCAATTTCCTAAACTCTTCCTGAACTTCCTTTGGCTCCCCATTATCCAGGTCATTAGTACTTAGCTGGATAATGACACCCAGTTCACCCTCCCATCTTGCCTTCCAGCGATCTCCAGGATCTTCCTCCCATCACTCCATGCCATGGCATCTGGTAGCACCTCACTCCCTGTCCCCCGTGTTCCTAGCTGGATCCCTCTTATGATGGAGTCCCCCACCAGGATTCTCTTCCTCCTACTCTGGGGTCCACTGCTTTCCCCACTGAGGTCACCTACTTGGCTAACTTCCACATTCTTTCCTTCCACGTCTCTGGGCACCTCTGTTTGGTTGTCCCCATTTGCCAGTGTGGCATATGAGTTTTTGATTGGAATAGGATCTGGGATGTGCCTCTGCCTGACCACCCTAACCCTTCCTGAGCCCACTGTCATCCAAGTGCTTCTTATTCTCGGTATCCTTTGAGGCAGTGGCATTGGGCTGGGTGGTCTCTGGATAGGAGTGATGGTACTCCTGACCCAGTTTACTTCTGCTCTGACTCTGGCTACCTCATCCCACAGTCCAGAGAGATGCATGCAGATAGGGAAGCACTTCAGCGTCCAGAAGGTCTGCCTGAATATGGCTACTCAGCAGCCACTGCATTGCACCACTCCCCACATTAGACTGCACTTATACAGCTATTCTACTACTTGTCTGTTACTGAAGCTCTCCTAGTTCCCTTTTTATTAATTTACTGTCCTAAAAATCCTGCCACTGATCCTCAGATACTTTTCTTTAAATAAGGAAAGAATAAATAAAAAATGAGTTGAAACACTTGTTGTGCAAAGGGTGGGCTTCTTCCCCCTTATGCCCCTCCTTCTCCACAACCCCTACTATCCCCTGTGCTTAGCTCCTGTCACTCAGATTTAACAGGACATATAATTAAGAGTGGGGAGGCAGGGGAGGGGGGTGAACATTTGTAGCAATTAAAGACAGCAAAGGAATACACCACCACTACAAGCACACCAAACTAGGTTTTACATTTTCAACAGCCCACAGACAATTCTAAGTAAAGACAGCAAAGAAATTAGAGTGTCACTAAAAGCCCAAAATCTAAGTTTAAAGCAAAAATAGCAATGAACAGTTGCTGTAAAGCACTGAAATGAATTTGTTTCCATCCCCGTCTGGGTTCTGGCTTCTTCTGAGAAAACAAAAATCGCTTGCTACCTCAACTCTGATTAAGCCCCACCTCCAGTTATCATGTAGCTGTGGTCAGAGGTCAGACAATTAGCACCCCTCACCCAAACTACAGGGCAAGTCAGACAAGCCAAGACTTAATTTGGAGCAATTAAAGACAGCAAAAAAATACACCACCACTACAAGCACACCAAACTAGGTTTTAAATTTTCAACAGCCCACAAACATTTTTAAGTTAAGATAGAAAAGAAATTAGAGTGTCACTAAAAGCCCACACTCTAAGTTTAAAGCAAAAATAGCAATGAACAGTTACTGCAAACCACTGAAATTAATCTGTTTCCTTCCCCTTCTGGGTTCTGGCTTCTTCTAATGATAAGATACCCTTCTGCCCACCTTTGTAGTACCCAACTCATCCTCCTCCCACTCACTAATCAGTAAAAACCAAGATCTGAAAATCCCCATCCCAACATTGTCATAGTGTCCCATTCTATCCTTCTCTCCCATCCAACCTCTTGTGAAAACCATGATAAAAGAAGCGGATGCTGCCTCTCACAGACTTCACCCATGTTGCACCTATCCCACCCCCATCAAGATCTGAAAACCACCATCACCACATTATTAATGTCCCATCATATCCTTCTCTCCCATGCTGCCACTACTGAAAACCAAGATAAAAAAAAGCAGATGCTGCTTCTCTTAGCCTTCATCCATGTTGCACCCATACCCCTATGGCTGCAAACAAGGATAATTTATGCTGCCTTTTGTTTAAAAAAATAATGATACACAAATGATGTTAAATGGCTTAAACTCTCCTTCCACCAACTCTGCAATCCACCATCTAAATCAATAGACAGTGCACTGATAAAATGCTATCTCAGGATGGCCTCTCATTCATTCAGATGGTAGCCAGCCAAGTTGATGTGTGTAGGATTTAAGCAGGTAACCATCATTAATGTGATTTTTTTAACAGAAAGAAAAATGTCAGTGTGGCATTCTTGTAGCCATAGTAGAGAGGAGGGTAAGATGATCATTACATGGGCATGTGGAAAGGGGTCTTTTCTTGGTTTTCACTGGTTCTACCAGGGTGGATGAAGTGGGGGTATTTATCTTATTTATTTTCTCTGACTGGGTGGTGGAAGATTGGGTGCTGTGAGTTGGTGAGGGAAAGGGAGAGGCAGCAGGTCATGTTATTGTTAAAATGTTGTACATATAACTTTTTATACATGTCAGATGTCTTGTTTTCCCCTTTCTTGTAAGAGGCCCCTTTTCCATTAATTTTGAGTCTGCTTTTGCATTTATTCTAGATTTGAAATCATTAAAAGGATTGCTCCATGTAATCTGACTTTTCCACAAGTGTTATCACTAGTATTTTAGCCGGCTTTGAATGCCTATTGTTAAACAACATTTTTCTTCTAAGAAGAACTAGAGTGCAAAATCCACTGCTCCCTCACCTTACAGGACAATCGGTGTTCAAACACAGCTGAGAATACTGATGAAAATCAGGGTATAGCTACATTGGAATGAGCACTCCTTTTAATAATTTTAAATCTAAAATAACTGCAACATGGTTTCAAAATGGGGGTAAATATCACCCTACAATAAAAAGCAGTAGGGACAGTAGAAAAAGAGCAACCTAAAATGGAATGAAACTTTCTTGGTCAAAATGTTCTTTATAACATACATTGCAGCTTAACTGGTGGGGCTTGGTGAGAGGAAGGAGGGTGGAATGGAATGGTTAATGAACGTTTACCTTAAACTTTGCCAGCAAACATTGCATAATGCAACTTTGCTACAGTTTGTACATTATGCACAGCAGTGGCAAAGCACTTCATATAATGCTGGAGCTTAATAAACAATTTTGCTGGCAAAGTTTCAACACTTGGCCAACCCTTACAATTGACAACTACAATAATCTTTTGGGCGAGGGTTGAAAATAGGCTCCAAATCTAGAATATAAAATTTAAAAAATGCTGCTCTGAAGAAAGTCTGTACTATAGGGATGGTCAGATGCTTTCTGAAAAAAACAGTGAAATAAATACTGCATTATGTAAACTGTTTAGAAGATTAATAATGCGAGAAAGTAACAGAACCTGTAAAACACTTGATCCAAATGTTACTGTTGTGCTGCAAATATAAGCATATAAAGCTTTTTATTTTAGTAGATATCTATTTTTTTTAATATGGATCACTTTGAGATGGGGACTTGATTTTGAAAGAGCCCTTAGAGAGACGTAAGTTGCATTGCTCCAGGGCTGTGGCCAGCTGTAGGTGTACCAGGGACCCTGTGCCTGGTTTTACAAAAACTAGGATAGCCACAAGTTAACATCTGTGCCAAATAGTCAGTGTACCTGTGGGAATTGCTGCAGGCATACCCCCAAGCAACACTAGAGGGGTTGGATTGGTTGGGGGAGTGGTTAAGCTGCTGGACAGGTGGGGGCAGGGGGCAGAAGGGGCACAGGAGGTGGTATGGGGATCAGGGAAACAGCTGGGAATGTAGGTGGTGATGTGGCACCCAGAGGGGTGGGTTTGCTGTTATATTAATTTGTTGATCTCTATCAGTACACATTATATTACTACACAGTACTGAACCTGTTGATTAAACTGTACATACAGAGGTAGTTACAAAAAGTTAACTGGTACCATGGTATTTTCCATCAACCATGGAAAAACATAGAAACATAGAAACATAGACTTTGACGGCAGATAAGGACTGTTTGGCCTGCCTAGTCTGCCCATTCCCCTTCCTACAGGATAAGCTGCAGATCCTATTTAACCAACAGCTTTTTTCTTCCTACCCCTCCCCACAAAAAGTGCCTTATGTCTTTCCCATGCTTTTTTGAATTCTCCCACAGTTTTATACCCCACAACCTCCTCAGGAAGGTGGTTCCAAGCATGCACCACCCTCTCTGTGAAAAAAATACTTCCTCACATTGCTCCTGAGCCATCCCCCTCTATCTTCAAATTGTGTACCCTTGTTCTTGCACAACTCTTTTTATGAAAGATGCTACCCTCTTGGACTTTGTTGATTCCACTGAGGTACTTAAAAGTTTCTATCATGTCCCCCTTCTCCCTCTCTTCCTTAAGAGTATACATATTAAGCTCCTTTAGTCTTTCCTGGTATGGCTTCCCTTGCAGACCCTGCACTATTTTAATTGCCCTCCTCTGGACTGCCTCCATCCTGTCTATGTCCTTGTGGAAATGGGGTCTCCAGAACTGGATGCAGTACTACAGATGGGGTCTCACCAACTGTCTGTACAGAGAGATAACAACTTCCTGTTTTCTACTGGTGATGCCTCTCCCTATACATCCCAGTATCCCCCCAGCCCTCCCTACTGCCTTCTCACATTGCTTGCTTACCTTAAGGTCATCTGATATGATTACCCACAGGTACCTTTCCATTTTTGTTGTTGTTACTACCTCCCCCCCATTGTGTAATCTTCCCCTGTGTTTTTGTTTCCCAGGTGTATTATTTAGCACTTCTTTGCATTGAATCCAAGCTGCCATACTTCTGACTATTCCTTCAACCTTGCCAAGTCACTGCTCATCCTTTCCATGCCTCCTTGTGCATCAACCCTATTGCAGATCTTTGTGTCATCTGCAAAGAGGCATACTTTTCCTTCCTGTCCCTCTACAATGTCACTTATAAAGACATTAAAAAGGACTAGACCCAGTACTGAACCCTGCAGTACCCTACAAGTAACCCCCTTTCTTCAGAGTGGACTCCACTTACAATTACCTTCTGTGTCCTGATGTCCAGCCAATGTTTTAGCCAGGCTGCCACCCTGGGACCCACTCCCAGGCTGGTTAATTTGACTATTATTCTTTTGTGTGGGACTGTGTCAGATGTCTTGCTAAAGTCTAAGTAGGCCATATCCACAGCCCCTCCCTGGTCTACTACTTTGGTCACCCAGCCAAAGGAATCAATTAGAATTGTCTGACATGACCTTCCTGCTGTGTATCCATGCTGCCTGGGGTCCTGTTCCCCTCTGGCTTCTAGGTACTCAACAATTCTTTCCTTCAGAAGTGATTCCATCACTTTCCCTACCACAGAGGTCAAACTGACAGGTCTGTAGTTTCCTGCCTCTGTCTCGCTCCCACTTTTATGAAGGGGTTATCACATCTGCCTTCCTCCAGTCCTCAGGTACCATACCATCCTC
The DNA here is from genome assembly GCA_016271365.2 of Neoceratodus forsteri. Lineage (NCBI taxonomy): Eukaryota > Metazoa > Chordata > Ceratodontiformes > Ceratodontidae > Neoceratodus > Neoceratodus forsteri. The sequence continues at coordinate 739,047,360 of CM028133.1, read as the reverse complement.
CCATGATTTGTTAAAAAGGGTAGTCAGTGGTGTCACTAGTTCTCTCCTTAGTTCTTTTAGAATTCTGGGGTGAATTCCATCAGGCCTCATTGCTTTGACTACCTTTAGTTTTAGGGGTTCTTTCAGAACCCTGTCTTCTATGAAAGGACTGGGATTGACCCCCTATCCAGAGTGCTTCTGTTAATTGGATTAGGAACCTCCCCCTCCTCCTTTTTTGTGAATACTGAGCAGAAGTATTCATTCAGTATCCCTGCTTTTTCACTGTCCCTCTCTGCCCACTCACTGTCCATTCTATTCAGCCTCATTATCCCTCCCTTTGTCTCTCTACGCTACCTGATGTACCTATAAAAGGTTTTATCCCCCTTCTTAACCAAGTTGGTTATATTTTCCTCAGTTTGGGCCTTTGCTATTCTGACTACCCTCCCTGCTTAATTCTGCCTTAACTGGTAAAGTTCTCTGTTCTGCTCCTTCTGTGTTTCTTTATACTTCCTAAATGCTATCTTTTTTTCCCTAACCTTCACCACCACCTCTTTTGAGAACCATAGTGGCTTTTTCTTTTGTTTTGATTTGTTTATTTGCTTCACACAAAGGCTTGTTGCCTCTGTGATGGCAGTTTTCATGTTTCCCCATTGTTGCTCCACCCCTCCTTCTACCCTATTTGCAAGTGCTTTTCTAAGGCACTCTCCCATCTTGCCAAAGTCAGCCCTTCTTAAGTCCAGAACCCTCACTTTTGTATGGCTTGTCTCTGAAGCTGAGTTTATCGTGAACCACACTGTTTGGTGGTCACTTGTTCCCAGATGGCTACCCACTTCTAGATCTGAGATCCTCTCACCATCCCCATTTCAGAGTATGAGATCTAAGATTGCGCCCTTATGAGTGGGTTCCAAAACTAGGTGTCTGAGGCATGCCGCCTGAAGGGCATTGAGAATGGCCCTTCTTTTGGGTGTGGCTGCAGCCAAGGTGCTCCAGCTAACATCTGGCATATTCAGGTCCAAAATCCACAGTATCTCCCCTTTTTCTTCCATCCTAAGGATGTCTTCTATCATATCTTTGTCCATTACCTCCCCTTGACATGGGGGTCTGTATACAACCCCTGTGTGGATTGTGGTGCCATGGATTTACTGCTACCATGGTGCCATGGATTTACTGCTACCGTGGTAAAAAAATGCTTTGAATTACATTGTTATTTTTCCATGGTCTGTGGTAAATCAGCAGTATTTTTTTCTGCTGCTGATGGATATACCGCAGTACTGGTCAACTTTTGTGTAACTACCACTATACATATAACTTCAACACAGTCAAGGAGGGGCATGAGAGTGATAGAAATAACATGGCATCATAGTGGTAACATAGAAAAGAAGTACAGTTTTATGAATAGGTACAGTACTGTGTAGTATTCTTCTAAGTATTGATAGATATAAACAAATTAATTTAACTGCAAATGCACCCTGTCAGGTGCCAAACCACCCCTTCATTCCCAGGTGTTTCCCCAACCCACCATGCCATCTTCTGAGCCCCTTCTTCCCCCAGAAGCCCATTGTCAGACCCCTTCCCACAGGAAAAAAACACTTAGTCCACCTCCTGGCTGCTCTAAGTGGTGCCCCTAACAGCTTGTAACCCCCCCCAAAAGGCGATGCTGCAGCCTCACCATGGTGCAAGCCCCCTTGCAACTAGGCACACCTGGTTGTTTGACACAACCTTGGTGCAAGGAATCCTTGGAGCAGCTGCATCAGGATTTGATGCAGTTGCATTAAAAAATCATGATTGATGCAAGTTGTGACACAAGTCACCCCTTGCATTAAAATCTTTTGATGCATGTCCCTTGCATCTTTGTAACACTTTTGAATATTGAGTCCTGGGACATTATTTCTGAAACTAGAAATTATAGAAATAGCTATCTCTTTAGCACACATTTCTTGTTCCATGTAAAGCTACATGCATTATTTATTAGTTTCTGAAGTATTTTCCTATTTTTGCCAACCAGAAGGTTTTCTGTCTAACAGTGCATGATGTACATTGAACAGCATAACAAAACTCAAAGCTGACATTAATCTGTCAGAAGGAAGTGGAGCTTCTTGTTCAGTTAGGATGTTACTGTCAGTATGGCCATGGCTCTAATGATGTTGCAAAGAAATGGCACCAGGTAGAGCATGTCAACATAGAAAATAAAAAATACTGTAATTTACAGGCAAAAAAATATAATGACCAAGATTCAGCTAGTCTATACTGTTCCCATATAATACCACACCAGCGTAACCCTGAATGGGCCCAGTTGTGGCCTGTAGTAGCAGTTCTGTCATCATGACCCCCTACCCCTCCTCAGTTATTCACCAGCCTCTTATGTCTATCTTACCCCACCTTGAGGCCAGGCATGATTTCTATTATTAGCACCTCCATGGACAACCCATTGCATTTTTTCAGCACTCTCCTTGTGGCGAACTACATCCTTACTTCCTTCTTAAATTCTTCATCTCCCCACCATCTCGAATCCATGCCTCCTTGTTGTGGATACCTTGCAGTACTTGAACAGCTGCTAGCAGCTGACTTTATTTCCATGATAAATAGAAATGTCTAGGTAACATCACAACATATAGCATTAAGACCTTCCAGCCATTCTCCATATGTCCTACCCATGCTACCTTTCAATTGTCTTGATCACTTTCCTTCTTCACAAACTGCAGCCTATTTCTGTCCCTAGTCAAGTGAGGGCTCCAGAACTGTGCATAGTTCTCCAGCTACAGCCACACCAGTGATGTGTTCTGGGGCAGAATCACCTCCATTCTCATGGGGAACCCCCTTCCTATGCATCCCAACATTCTGTTATCCATTCCCATATGCCTTGTGACACTGGGCTGAGGCTTTTAAAGTATCAGCTATGATCACCCTGATATCCCTTTATTCCACTGACTAGGCTGCTCTGACGCCCCCAGTCAGTATTCAGTTTTGCCATAGGATTGCATTTGCCAATATGCATTATGTTGCACTTTGTAGCACTGAATCTGAGCTGCCACAACTGATCACTGCTTTAGTGTAATTTTCTAAAATCCCTGATACCTTCCTCATCTGTAAACAGGCTAATTTTGCATTATATCCCTTCTTTTATGTAGAATATAAACAAATCAAAGAGAAATGGAACTTGGAATGTTCCCTGAGGTACTCTAGTTATCTTTTTTCTCATGAGTGTTTGTTGTTTACCACCACACTCTGGGTCTTCTCCCTCCTCCACCTAGTTTACAGGGCACCTGGTCAGTTCCACCTATCCCTAGGTCCCCTAAATTCTTCATAAACCTTTTCATGTGGCACTGAATAAAAGGTCTTGCTGAAATCCAAATATAGGATATTAAAAGTCAAACCTTGTCTACAACCTGGGTAGGAATCACAAACAAGTGGAGCAAGCAAGGAATGTAGCATCCAAAATGAGATGTAATGTATGACTGGTGCCTACATTTGTTTAAATCATGTTTACAAACCATATAAAAAATTATGTAAATAAGAAAACATGGGGCAATTACATTCAAAAGAGGGCAACACTGATGCAGGAAAAGGTACACCAGCCGTACCTGTTTCTTATGCACTGCTAGCTCATGCAGTGGTTTATTTACAAGTGCCCCTGTTTTAGTTTTCTACTGTGGTAATGTAAGTACACATCTTTATGCTGTAGGTATGGTGATGATAGCACCCAGCAATGAATAATGATATAAAGTACTACTCCCTTATTCATATTTTGCTGGCTCTGTATTCCCCAGTCCCCTTCCCATCCTACAAGCCAATAAGCACCTTTAGAGCATGTATTCTGCTGTTGTAAAACAATAGTTCCATTTTGTACCCAGCACATACTGAGTTGTACAGCCAGTGTTAAATATTGTGTTGTTTTCTGTTAAAATGTGTGTTTGCTAGCCTGCTTAAACCATCTTGTTGTGGTCTACCAGCTATGTAAATTTCACACAGTCTACAAAACACGTCAGTTTTTCAATTGCATTAATAGCGATGTTGCATTACAAATCTGAATGTAGCACCATTCTTACTTACGGATTCACAAATTTGCAACTCTCTTTTATATCTGAATTTTGGACTCTTAGTTTTTTTTATTTATTTGTATATATGATTTATTTTTATTAAAAGTTGTGTACTGGATACGTTTATTGAGCCCCAAAAGGCTCATTCACAAGAATACCCTGGCACCTTTGGTTTGGACATAAGCCACTTGCATATTGGACTCTGTTATGATAACATTAATTCTGGATGCAATCAGATTCATTTTGGATGCAGCTTTCACCACTTTGGATATAGCTTGTATTCTTATATCTGTTTTGGAGCTTTGAGAATCCTGCTCCCTGAGTCACTATGTTGAAGAACTCAATGAGATAAGTCTGGCATGACCTACACATTTCAGATCAATGCTACTTCTTCTCTAGTTGGTTATTTGTTTCTAGGAACTTCATTATCTGCTCCTCAATGACAGTCTTTAGTCTTTTGCCAACAGTGGAGGTCACATATAGATAACAGTATGTGCTCTGCATTTTCTGCATTATGCCTTGTACGATTAGGCAGAAATTATCTAACTTTTAAATTACCTAACTAATAAAATAAAACAATGTCCCAAAGTGATAGTGGGCTACTTATTAACATGTTCATTTTGCTATTTAAGGGTAGATGAACTTTTCTTGTCTCACAAAATATTGACATGTGCTCTATGTTGCCCCCACCTTCGCAAGAAGTAGGGATCTCCAATGCCTGCAAGGATTGCTTATTTCTAAAGTGGACTCAGGATGTAACCCCATCAAATGACACACCTCTTTTGTGAATTCTTTTTCCAATCAAACCCTCCTTTTATATCTGTTCATTTATATAAAGCTAAAGCTGTTGCTTGGCCATACAATGTCTTATAATAACTATGCATTAAACAGTGATAGCTGAGACAAAAACATATAATACTATACTTTGTGAATATATTGTAATCTTGTCATCCTAAAACACAAACAGTAAAAAGTACCTTGCAACTATTTTATAAAAACTGTTCTGAAGTGAAAACGATCAGCAATGCTTCTAATGTCTAAAGGTAGTGCATTCCACAACTTAATGATTTCATTTATTTTACTTTTTTTCCAGTATGGAGAGATCTTTCAGTTTAACTGTCAGGAGTGTACTTGCATGGAAGGAACTGAAGGTGCTGTGGTCTGTCATCCTCTCCCATGCCCACCATTACCTGCAGTACAATGTACTGAAAATGGCCATGTTGCAGTCCACGAGCCAAGTGCATGGAATCCCTGCTGTGAGGAAATTGTTTGCAGTAAGTCAAGCTTTGCTATGATTCTTAAAACAGAAAATGCATATATGGAAGTGGAGTCACTACCTTCAACAATCAGTTAGAGTGAGGACCTGCTTCTGTCCAATTGTACTACTGGGACATTCAAATATTCCTTGTTTGTTAAGGGCAGGCATAAAGAGTTATTAAAGGCCTTATGGCATATCTATTTACTTGTCCTGCAGTCCTTCACTTCAACCAACTCTACTATTATTCTATCCTCCCCTTTTTAGCTCAGATCCCAACCCCCAAAGACCAACCTTCATAAAGTTTTCCACCCCCCAACTGAGATCCATGATGGGGGAGCTAAAGGGTGAGAGATTCTGCATCTGACTGTGTACTGCAGGAAGTAAATGGGAAGATAGGATGAATGAGCAGCAAGGAAGTTTCTTAACCTATCACCCCCATCATAGACTTGGTGTCAAGAAGGGGCATGGCTTAATAAAGGTACTGTTGGCCTTTAGGGTCAGGTTGTTGGGCAAGGAAAGTAGGGAGTTTATTAATTATGGTATTTGATGGAGAAGGGCTGAAGGACAACAAGATAAATATGCAGAGAGGGCACAGCTAGCCCACAGGCACAGTGGCAAGGTGTCCACTTGTAGTGCTGACATCCCGATTTTGGGGATGGACTTGGAAGTCAGAGGGCCAGCCAGGTGGAGAAGGAATGAGCATCCCAGGGACTGCTCTCCTTCTTCGAAGGAAGGGGGGAAGAGTGCCCAGTGCATTGTGGACCATTGACAGATGCTGGGGGTACTGCTACTGCTGGCACCTCATGTAAAAGGGTGTGGGGTGGATGCTGGCTGTCATTGCATGCCCCCAGGGAAATTAGCACCACAAATGCTGGCCCCCATCTATGAATCCCTGCCTGCTGCAGCTCCTGCTGAGACACATGTCCACTGGGGAGGGGCCCCACTCCCATGGTCTACCCAGAGGGTAAGCCAGGGCTTGAGACCCGTAGTCCATTGGGTGGGTGCCTGCTTGGTGGCTCCACCATGGGAGGTAAGACTTGACATGGTGGGGGCAACATGTGAGGTAAGTACTGATCTGCTGATAAGGGAAGGGGGTTGGGATCAAAAACAAAAACATATGCTGAGAGGGCACTTGAGTGTCATTCTTTGGAGTCCCCTCATCATGAATCAGGGGTTGGGGATTTATTAATGTGGCTCATTGTCCTATTTATAATGACACTGGGTGACTGGGTTAAGGAGGGGGAGTAGTTTTAGAAAGTCAGATTTAGGCAGGGGAGGGGATGACAGGATGGAGCATACATGTCTTCTTTTATGGGGGGACCAGGGAGTGAATTAGTGGTAGATAATTGAGGGGTAAGCTTTGTAATGCCTCTTTAAAACTAATTTTAAACTCAGAAACAAATACTGAACAATGAACACTGAGTTTGCTGGTTCTCAAGTACTAATATCTACTCAATATTTGTAGGAAGGCTCTCATATAGTGCTACCATGTGTTTGACATTTCTACATATGCAAAGACAGTATTGCATCAAAATACCTAATTATAGAAACTAGAAAGTGACTGTAGGAAATGGTCTACTGGACTATCTAGTGTGTTTAACCCTACCAATTGCTTGCCACCTCCTTTTAAACATAAGACATAACAGAGAATCATGTTTGAACTTAAGGTCCTCATGTTCAAGCATATCCAGAATATTTAAAACCACAGGAGTATTTCATAGCAAACATTACACCACTGTCTTTCCTTTTGGTGAAAATAAGCTGTTTACTGTTTTGTTAGGGAAATATTGAAATACTATTGTTCATTTTATACAAGTTACATATCGAGTGCAGGGCTCATTTCTATGAATTGCCTCATTGTTTTTCTTCTCTTCCTTCAGATGCCTGTACTTCAATTTTTGCTTTTCTTTCAGAATGCAATAGTAGTCTCTGCACTCAACCAGAAGTTAATTGCGATCTGGGATTTAAGGCAGTTACCAAGATTCTGGATGGTGAATGCTGCCCTGTTACTGAGTGTGGTAGGTTCTATAATACCTCTCTTTGACTCCTTCTGTTTCATTCAGCACACTCTTCTCCTTTAAATCAGAAGCACAGTAGGATTCCTAAGAGACTTTACCTTGCCTTGTACTCTAGAAGCCACTAACAATTAAGGATAGGCAGAACTTCTTAAAAAATCAATCAGATCTTTGCTGGCTCTAAAATTCAGAAGACAAAAGAAACTCATGTTAAAAATGATTTGAACCGATTGAAAGTAGAAAGATAAATTAACAAATCTTTTATAAATGCAGTCTTAGAAACCCTGTAACGAAAATTCATCAGGCATATGCTCTTTTGACAGTATAAGATTATATGAGAATTATCCATACCTGAAGAGATGGGTGCCTAGCTTTATTTACTTTCTTACTTATTTATTTATTTGAAAATTGGTAACCTGGAGAGGTTCACAATGAGTCAATGCTCTTTTTCAAGTGCAACCCAGGGGAAGGGAACAGGGGAGGCAGAAGTACAATACACAATAACAGTCAATTGAGCAAAACTGTTGGTAAATAAGTGGTACAAAAATAAGTTAATACATCAAGAAGTTGGTACAAAAATAATGTACAGTCACAGCACAAAATGGAACACCTCTTCAAGTGCAAATAAACAGCAACAGTACACAGAATGCAAAATACATATACTAAACCAGGCAAGAGAACTATTAGAGGAGTGTATGCCTAGCCCTCTGGAGAAGGGAATTGCAGAGGTGGTGTGAAAATGAAACCAGTAGCCAAGTAGTGGAGACCCAACCTGGATGCCCTACTAAGGATGGCTGAGGCTCAGACTGAGGCAGTTTCAGGAGAAGGGCTGACAGGAGCAGGTGGGGTGGGGTTGGAGTTTCAACAGGTGCCTGAGATCGCCAAGGGAAGAGGAGTAGAGGCAGAGGGAGGCAGGGAGTAGGGTCCAGGGTGAGAGAAATTGATAGGAGAAGGCATTTTGCCCAGCAGTCCCTAGGAAAGTAAGGGTCAGGAGGCTGGGTGGGTATTTGGTAGTGGAGAGAGGAGAAGTAGAAGGGAAAGGAACCAAAACAGTATCTGGATACGAAGGATGGATAGAGAGGAATAGTGGGAGCAGTGATGAGTACAAGGGGGAGAGTCTGTAGCAAAGTGGCAAAAGGCATTACAGAGGGTATCCAGTCTGGCAAGGGAAGTGGAAGTTGGTGCCATATACCATATTGACATAGTCAAAGACAGCAAGCCCCAATTTGCTAATAAGCTCCCTGCTGACCTGTGGAGATAAGCAATCTTTATTGCAGTACAGGGCATGAAGCTTTGGCCAGAGTTTTGTATGGATAGCATCAATGTAGACAGAGAAGTCAAAATTACTGTCAAGCCACACACCAAGGTACTTGACAATTTGTACAGATTCAAAGGGATGCCATCCAGCGTGGTAACAACTGGGGTGGCTATGAGTCTGGACAGTTTCTGACTGGCACCAAGGCCATGGATACTTCTTCTGGCATTGATATAGACCTGGTTGGTCTGCAACCAGCACAGAAAGTTATGGAAATCCTGCTGGTGCAGGTCTTCAACAGCTGCGGTGGAGGGGTGGAACATGAAGATGACTGTATCATCAGCATACATGAGAATATGACTGTTGACCCAGGCGGAGGGGAAGTCATTCAGGAAAATGGTGAGGAAGTTGGGACCTAGGATGGAGCCTGTGGGACCACATTCTGGATGGGTAGTGGAGGTAAGAGGTTGCCTCCTACCTGTACTGACTGTTAATGGCCCATGAGGTAGGAATAGAACCTATCAACAGAGGGAGCAGAGAGGCCACCAGAGCTCAACTTATCCAGGAGGAGTTGATTAGACACCAAATTGAAAACTTCAACCAGATCGATGAAAATGTCAGCTCTTATATGCCCCTGATCCATCCTGGGTAAGATGGAATCAGTGACACTCAGCAGGGAGGAGATACTTTTAAAACCCAGACTGGATGGGGAGACAAAGTTTTATGGTGGAAGGCAGTCAGAGAGTCTGGAATGGGTAAGTTTCCCTTACAGCTTCAAGAAGGAGAGGAGGAGAAGGGAGATGGTACAGAATTTGCCTGGGGAAGAGGGGGTCACACCTTTTATGAAGTGGAATAACTTTGGCCAACTTCCAGGACTTAGGAACAGTGTAGAGGAGAAAGAGAAGTTGAACAGGTGAGTAAGGGGACATGCAATTGCAGGTGCTGAGAGAAGAAAGAGTTTGGGGTCCAATGACTTTTTGATAAGGACTGAAAAGGGATTTGGCAAATGTTCATCATACTACAATCTTCAGGGATCTGAAGAGTGTTTCCTAGAAAGCTAGACACTCGTTATTTGAAAAACCTGCAGTATATAAAGAATATATGATAATAGATTTTCTAAAGAAAAATCTGGAGAGATTGTGCTATGTTGAATGATGATTATACTCACATGCTTTTGCCATTTGATAAGAAAATATTCAGAGAATCTCATGGGGACTATATAAGAGAAATTAGCAATAGAATTATTGCCCAGAAAATCTTTACCTTGGATCTTTTTATGTGCTGAACTGTCTACAGTATTAATCAACTTTGTATTGTTGCTATTTCTGCAATGAAATGTAAAAATAGTTAAACATTACTTTAACCATGAAAGAACCATGAAACATCGAAATGACTTATTAAATGGACAAGGAGAAAAACAAAATAATTTAGTTTTGTTCCACATTTGTTAAAAAATTGTTTTCAAGGCATTAGGATGTCATACAGGTTTGTCATAGACCCAGTTCACAAGACATCATAGACTGCAACTGGTACAGACCCTTTACAGGCTTGTGGGCCCTTAACTTGGGCACAAATGAAACTGATTGGATCAGCATCAGTGGAATGCAAAGATACTGAGCATCACCCACTTATCTCCTTCACATTCCTGCATACAAGTTTTAAGTGAAGTTCCCAGGTTTCCTGATCTGTTTCACCCAAAGTCATTCAGTTGTTGGGGAAGGTACACATCCACCATACATTGAAATACCCCCACCCCTAATGGCTGCACAATAGCTGCAGGCCCCTGCCTACAATGAACATATCCTGCATAGACATGCCAGTTGCTTGCATGTGCCCATTTCTACTACATGATAAATTCAGTTTTCACCCTGGGAGATCAGAGTAATCTATTTTTATTTATGGCCAGTTAGAAGCATATCAGCAAACCAAACAAATATTTTGCTTGCTCTGTTTAGATGTGTGCCTCTTAAAAACCGAACTCATTATAGTTAATGTTTCACTGGCCTATGCAGCCAGTATAGTGTTATGCTTGTGCAACTGTGTTAGTTTGGTTTTGGCCGTTCGCACTCTCTATTCCAGAGGAATTACCACCCTGTAGAAGAATGAAGGCAAGGAACACTCGGAGAGGGTTCCACCCCAGAGGTGCAACAAGATGGTTCCTGTGGCTAAAGGTACCTTAGGAATCCCCCTAAGGAGAAAGTGCTGCCACTGGAGGAGGAGGGGAGGATGGTGGGGCAAAGAAAAAATGCTTCCCAGTGAGGCTTAGAGGAACTGCTTATATAACTCAGGAAGTGGAATTGGCTGGCTGCTTGGCTACCAAACTACAGGCAAGCCTTTCATGTCACTTGCCTATGCAGCCAGTATAATGTTATGCTTGAGCAACTGTGTTAGTTTGGTTTTGGCCGGTCGCACTCTCTATTCCAGAGGAATTACTACCCTGTAGGGATATGAAGGCAAGGAACCCTCTGAGAGGTTCCCCCCCAAAGGTGCAACGGGACAGTTCCTGTGGCTAAAGATACCTTAGGAATCCCCCCAAAATGTAGCATCATCCTCAAAAAGGAGGCAACATGAAGCATATGAGCAAGCAGTAACTGTGACATAAGAGTAGTAACTGTAATATAGTAGTAGAGAAGTATAGGCAGTTTGATAATGCAATGAGATGCGCAGTTGTCATAATGACTGCCCAGGTCTACATAGCATGATACTGCTGGTTTGCTTTGAGAGTAGGGGATCCCCTAAGGAGAGAGGAATGGCAGAACATCCTCCACCTCCATCCAACAATGGAACCTACCTAAGAAACTAGGGGAAACAACTAAGCTAAGTGTTATGACCTGAGGCAATGGAGGAGAGAAAAAAACCCGTATGAGGAGGAAATCTCTGGGGATCCAAGGCTTAGGTCGCCTTCCCTCCAAGCTTTGGATAGTTTATTTAGTGACAGCACTGCAACTGCAATTTGGAAAACCCAATTAAAGGGAGGTGGAAAATATTCCAATTTGGAGGAAGGCTCTTACTCAAACCCTCTAGCGGGAATGCTGTAGAAGGTTTCGAGAAAACTCTGCAACAATATGTGCATCCAAGGTGCAGGAGGAGAGCAGCAACTGCTGAGACACTCACCTGGCCTACCCACCCTAAATCAAACCAGGTGAACCAGAGGCAGTCATAGGGATGATGCGGGGAAGGTGCCTTGCTAGGGAAACACTATAGAGTGGAACAATAGAGCCAAAGGAGATCATCGTAACCGCCGTTCACTGCTAGTCTTAAGTTCTACACCAGGAGCTGCTGTCACATAGCAGGCAGCTAAAGCCAAGCTCGGGATGAGGACATTCCCAGCTATGGGCCTGGTGAGAAGGATCCTGCCCCAATTCGGACAGGCTCAAGATGCGGACTAAATGCAGACCGAGACTGGTCAGCTGCAGGAACCCTGCACCAAAATAGAATGTCTGGCATGCCCCAGAAATTGATTCAGAGCTGAAAAGCTGGTGAGCTGAATGAGCACTGAGTGCTGAGACCTTGCAAGGTTGAATGCAGATTGAGTGCAGCAGAATCCCAGAGGCTGAAGCCGAGAGCATGGCAGTAGGCATGAAGTAATGGTTTGCATAAGCAAAGAGCAATGGTTGTGTAAGCAAGTGTGGACCTGCATGCAGGTCAATAAGCAGTAGTAGTGATAGGTGAATCTGCATGACATGTATAACAATTAAACAGCACTGAATTGGGGGCAAGCCAGCAAAACATGAACAGCCAAATCAAGGTGACAAACACTGAGGACTTTCAGCAGGGAGACAATTTTTAAAATCAAAGTTATATGAACAGCCTCAGCAGGAGTTTAGTTGGCTGACCTCAGAGTTATAAGTGCAATAAAACAAGGATACTTGAAAGCAGGTGTAGTCAGGCAGTGCAGTGAAGCTGCAAGTAAAATGAGAAGCACAGGTGGGGTCAGAGTAATCTGTGTCAGGTGAAAAGGATTGAGTACGCAACATGAAGCAGCTATGACTGAGCTGAAACACACAGATAATAATTGCAGTTGCATTGCAATAGTTTGAGCATGGTGAGCACAGTGTAAAACACAAGCACTGGGTACAAGTAATTAAAGTTTGTTATTTGTTTTTGTTGAATTTTGTTGACCCGGTAAGCCCACTGGGCCTAGAAGTCCCTTTTTCAGGGGCGATGAGGGGGAAGGGGATACAGATGGCAAGCAACTGAAATTGAACCAGATTAAGCTGTTGGTGGTATTTTTAGTGAATGGGAGAAATTTGGCCAGGACACCAGGGAAATTCCCCTACTCTTTTAGTGGGGGTGGGATAGGGGGTTTTGTGCAAATACGGATTATTTATGTTTAAGTTTCATGTATGCTGTAATACTTATTTTCGTTTTCAAATTTCGTTCATTATGATTTTGTATGATGCAATACAATTTTGTTTATTTTGTTTTGAAGTTTTCAATAAAAAATTCCCCTACTCTTTTTTAATAAGTGCCATGGGATCTTCAGCATCCACCTGAACTACCACCAATCGAGGCAGATGGGACCTCGGTTTAACGTTTCATCTGAAAGATGGCACCTCAGAAGTGCAGCTCCCCCCTCATGCTGCACTACAGTGTCAGTATTGGGATATTAACCCAAGTGCCAGATGTGGGAACTGAACCCACATCCCTCTGATCTCCTGGCCTTAGGGGCGAGTGTGTTACCTGCTGAACCACTGACACTGACAGTAAACAGCAGCCATGGTTGCAGTAGTAGGTAACTGAAAGCAGTAGCATGAGCTCTGAGTATCAGTATGCTAGAAGCTTAGAAACAAAAGTCCCCCAAAAAAAAACAAAGCACAGCAAAACAGAAAACAGTGAAGGCCCAAAAACAAGACACAAAACACAGGGAAACACACAGCCAGAGAAAGATACAAACCAGAAGCAGGAAAACAGACACTGAAGTCCAGCTGAGACACACAGAAACAGTGTGTGGGGGGGTAGGCCCCAGCCAGTTCAGAGGACAAACCAACATAGCCTCCACCTGCAAAGGAAAAATGCTTCACAGTGAGGCTTAGAGGAACTGCTTATATAGCTCAGGAAGTGGGAGTGGCTGGCTGCTTGGCCACCGAACTACAGGCAAGCCTTTCATTTATGATCAAGAGCTCTATTTTAATGAAAAAGGCCTCTTTGGTAGCAAAATCCAAAGTATATAATAAATGCAACAAGAAAGTCAATGTTGAAAAATGTGGTGGCCTTATAGTGTGACTAATTTGTAACATGATTTTCAAAGTAATATCAGGCAAAGTAGGTGCCCCCCCCCAAAAAAAAGAAACAATATGTTGTCTTTCCCATATTTTACCAATAGAGTCCACATGTCTCTCATAGAAATGGTACTCATCCGTGCTTCATTATAGTTTTTCATAAGGTATGAATGATGCCTCTCTGCAACTCAGAGTCCTTTTTACAAAATGGGTTACAAAGAAAGAACACATCTTCTTCTTTCTGCCCTACATGACGCCCTAGATTTTGAATTGTGGGCATACCATGTAGCAAAGATAGAAGAGAGCGTTTCATTAGTAGTGTTAATGATATGTGGGGGGGGGGGGTTAGGCCGGAGGGTAATAGTACTTTTAGTCATATGAGTCCTGTTGATGTTTGGAAAAGACATTTTGTCACTGGTTACTGATTAGAGGAAAAATCCCAGCACCTGCAGGTGCCCACTACAGTGGCCAGCTCAGATCCAGTATCTGTGCTAACACCATGTTGAAAGTATTGTAACATAGTAAATATATGTATCACAATTTATGTTTAAATTCAATTTATTTTTAATTTAACTAGGTGAGAAGAAAAAACATTGAGGACAACCTCTTACTTAAAACAGTTAACAGATCTCTATTTTATTGTGTGTTTGTTTTTATTTAGAATATGCACACCACAGCATAACTTCCTTCAGGTGTAACACCTAATTTCCTAGAAGGTCCTGGGGGCATGAGTGCAGTAGGTCAGGATAGTTACACTTATAAAGCTCCGACTCTCTGCAGGATAAATATTAGAGGAAATAAACAAAGTACGTATGCAAAGGATAACAGATAGTGAAAAACTGAATAAGCAAAACATATGATGAAAACATGCCAACAGAGCTGAAGTAAAGGATTAACAACACAAGTACACATCATAAAATCATCTGTACAAAGATAAAAAAACAAACAGCAATATTTGATATTATACACATTTATACATGATGATAGATAGGTAGATAAATACTTTAGATAGCTAGATAGACAGACACACAGATAGATAGACAGACACACAGATAGAAAGACAGACAAACAAACAGAAAGATACAAATATATGTTCAAAAAAGCAGAATTAGAATTGCAGTAGAAAATGTCAGGTGTAAAAGGAACAAAGCAAATGACTTGCAAAACTATAATGATTAGATTGAAATTCTTAAGCAGACATATGTTTAACCTTGTGTGTGAAGTGGAAATACATTGCTACATGTAGCCCTTCTTGAAGTGCTGCTGCTTTGCTTAGCCTTTTGCAAAGTGATATGTACAGTGTTTATTACAGCTTGATGTAAAACAAAATGTTCTCTTTCCCCACCATCTTGAATATTCCTACGGACCTCCTTCCCAGACAGACCTGTCCAGCTGAAATAAAATACCCCCTCCTCCACTCACTGAATAGAAGCTCTCACGTGATCCCCGAACTGGTCTGGCCAAATTCTCAAAACAACCCTTCCACCATCCCCTCACATCAGCATTCAAACCTCTTCACCCTGTTAAGCACCAGCCACGAAATCTATAGTGTCCCCCCCCTTCCCAACCCATTCAGCACTCAATATACCCCCACTTTCCTCCACTTGCCATTCAAAGTAAAGGATACAGATGGTTTTATACAAAATTAGGCTTGTCAAAAAAGGAAAGGCAGTAACTGGTGCAGTTCTTTCTCCTAACTCCTTAGCCAGTTACAGTCTGAATGGGAGCACATGCTCACAGTATTACTATGACAATATGTTATCATTCATTCAGATGGCCGCCGACTGAGGTAGTGAGATGAGGGTCTATGCCAGTCATCATCCTTCTTTCTCCAATGAGTCTTCTTTTCTCTGAAACCAGATGTTACCTTTACTATTGGTGGCACGGGGGTGTAGAACAAATTGAGTGTTGATCAGGTGGATTTTGGAAGGGGGGATCTTAGATTTTGTGGTTAAGGCTGGAGGAATGCTGGGAATGGGATGTGAATGGGTGGGAATGTCATTTAAAGAATGTAGCCAGTGTGGGGAAGAAGGGTAGTGTAGGCATTTTTCATAAGTGGGTGTGGGGAAAGAGGGTATTTTCATTCAAAATTGAGTAAGGCTGTTTTGGGGGAAGATGGTAAGAACATTTAAGATATAGCATGGAAGAATAATCATTTAAAAAAAAAACTATTATGTGCTGTGAATTCTGGTGAAGTGCCAACTTTGCCAGAGCTACGTGTAGCATGAAGTTAGTCACTTTGCCCAGAATGTCCTGGAAAAGTAAATAATCACAACATTTATAGTTTCTAATCATGTTATGCTTTCTTTTGGCAGTGCCTCTCGGTGTTTGTGTGCATGGTGACTCAGAATACCGTGTAAGTAGTTAACATATTCTGTACATTAAATCCTAGTTAAAATGTCCAAACAATCAGAAATCCTCATACAGTAATTGGTTTTAAAGGCAAAGACAATATTGTTACAGCTTCCCAACCTCTACAGTACAACAGGCTTTGCTTTCAAAATGTTTAGTGGTATCATGATTTTAGGAAGCATTGAGATATCCAAGCAGGTTATGCAAACTCAGAATGCATTATGAAAAGTTCAGAAGTTGCAACACAAATATGATAATCAAATCAAGTACTAAAACATAGCTTTATTTATCATGTTATAAAGCTGAAACCTAACATAAGGATAGGTTTCACTTAATTAATTCATCATAATTGATTGCTGAGGTAAGGCTTCTGCAATTCTTCCTTCATGTTTAAGTGACTAGTGTTTTTCCACTGATCAATGCATCCATCTGTTGATAGTATAAGAAAATAAAGTGTAACAGATCAGATTCATAATATAAAAATATGTATGTTGATGGTAAATTATCCATAATGATTAATTGTTATTTTAAATTATATCTTTTTTGTGTTCATAGCCTGGGTCACAGGTACCAGTAGTGGAGTGTCAGATCTGCAGTTGCACTAATGAAATAGACAACATCACCCTGTTAAATATTATTTCCTGCCACCCAATGGCCTGCAGTGAGGACTGTGCACCAGTAAGTGGAGTTCATTATATTTTTATATCTTCTGTCAACTAAAGGACATTTCTTCAAAAAAGGGTCCTATTGTTAATGATTACAGTTAGAATCCCCAAACCACTTTAGAGCTTTGCGAAGCAAAGTGAGTGCAGAACATTTTCAGGAGAGGGTTGTGTTCTTCTTTAATGGAAATGGTGGGATGAGGGAAAATCAGGAAGATTGAACAGTTGTTGACCATTGATTAGCACTAAATCAGTGGCTTAGCAAGTGAATACCTACGGACACTGGTAGGGCACTATAATTTGTTTTGAATTTTTCTTAATTAACTTCCTATTTAAATACAAAATATATACAGTTTTCAAAACTCTATTATTAATTTGAGGAAGGACATACCATGAACATTCTAAACCTCTGTGTAGGCTTCACTGGGGCTATGGAATGCATAATTATCCATCCAACTTCTTCTGTTAGTACTACCATGATCCACCTCACACATTTGGAAATAGCACAAGAATGCTAAATGGATGGGGTAGCACAGACAATCATCAAATGAAAATAGAAAGGGCGGCACTGAGAATTACCAACATGATAGGGGAAATAAAACAATAATGGTATTTCATATGCATTTGGGTGAATATTTATAAGGAAGTCATGCAGCTGCATCATTGGCCCTTTCATTAGTTTAATAACTTATTTTTAGGAAATTATAGCTAGTGTGTAAAAAAATAGCTGTCCCTGAATGCATGGAACTTGGGAATGTCTAACACTGGAATCATTCATGGACTATTCTCTCAAGTCTGACAAGACAGTCAGGGAAGAGAGCAAGTTCCATAGAGAAGACAGAGAGAGAGAGAGTGAACAGAGGGAGATGGAGAGAGTAGTGTGTAACATATCCATATACAGGCATTTGTGAAGGGCCTTCAGAAAATAGTTGTGCTCTGCTAGAGAGGAAGAAGGTGGAGGAGGGAAATGAAATTAGAGGAGTAATTGATAAATGCCTGGACCAAACTGGAGCAGGGGGAAGTTCTGCTGGGAGAATTGCAACAGGGGTGAAAGGGGGAAATAATGTGCAAGAGGAAGAAGAGGAGCTGGAAATGAGAGAGGGAGATGAATGGAAGAAAGCAGGGAGTAAGAGGGGTGGAATCTTAGTGTTGAGCGACATCAATAAGAGGAGTTAGGTGGGTAGCAAGGGGGAGAGGCATAGTCGCATTTGGGTGGAGGCCATGCCAGGAATGACAGCGGAAAGGGTGGGACAGTCTGTTCTGAAATATGCTAGAAGGGGTAGGGACAAGCCTCATTTAATTATACATCTTGGGACAAACGACCTGGCTGACAAGACAGTAGATACAGTCCAGAGGAGGTTTGAGGAACTAACACAATTATGTGAGCGGGCGGGAAGATCAGTAACTTTTTCAGAGATACGTCCGGTGCCAAAGGCAAGCACAACAAGAAAGCTGAGAATAGAGGAATTTAATGGATGGCTAAGAACCTAGTGCTGTGCTAAAGGATATGGGCTGTTGGGGGAGTGGGGAAGGACCTGGGAGGACAGTAGTCTCTATGCCAAGGACAGACTACACTTGAGTGAGGAAGGAAAGAAAGTGTTGAAACAGAGGATGGAGCAGTACATAGAGGAAGTCGGGAATTTAAACTAGGAGTGGGGGGTGGCAGTTGGGGAAGAGATATGCAGAGACCACAGGTTGGGAAACCATATGAGCTTAACCCCCATAACAGTGACAAAGGACAAATGGCAAGTACTGTTGGTGATGCTAGGAAAGTAGGACAGGATGGGAGGGGGAGAAAAGGGTGGAAGGTAGTTATCCTTAATGCTAGGAGCCTTGGGAGGAAAACTGCAGAGTTACAGGTTCTCATGGCAGAGGGAGAGGTGGACATTGCAGCCATCACGGAAACATGGGCCACCCAATACAATGACTGGGACCTGTCTGTACCAGGGTACAGGTTATTTCGTAGGGACAGGGTGATTGGGAAAGGAGGGGGGGTGGCACTATATGGGAAGGAAGGACTGAAGTGTGTAAGGGAGGAAGGGGATGAGGGTAGTACGGAGTCACTTTGGATGCAAATCTAGGATTCCAAGAATAGGATTCTTAGAATGGGAGTGGTGTACAGGCCACCATCTCAGGTGGAGGAGTTAGACAGGGAACTAGCAGGACAGATCAGGAGGAAATGCGGGAAGGGTAGTGTAGTGATTGTGGGGGACTTCAACATGCCAGGAGTGGACTGGAGCACCCCAACAACCAGGAACAGAAGGGAGCAGGTACTGCTGGATGCCTTCCAGGACAGCTTTCTGCTGCAAATGGTCAGTGAACCAACCAGGTTAGGAATACCCTTGTGCTGGCAAATGGGGACTTTGTGAGAGAACTTACTGTGGAGGAACGCTGTCAGGGAGTGACCACCACTCAGTATGGCTCACATTGGATATGGGCAAGGAAGGAGTGGAATCTGGCACAATAGTGCTGGACTTCAGGAGGGCCAACTTTGGGAGGATGGGGGAAGTGGTAAAAGGGTACCTTGCCAGAATTCAACCCAGTATGGACACTAACCAGAGGTGGGAGCTCATAAAGCTGGGGATAGTGGAGGCAACCAAAACCTGCTGCAAAGCTCAGAGCAAGAAGGCTAGGGCTAAGAAACCGATCTGGTTGAGCAAGGAGGTCATGGAAAAGGTAAGGAGGAAAAGAGCTGCCTTTAGGAAGTACAACAAAACAGGGAGGGGGAGGACAGGGAGGAGTACTTGACAGAATCGAAGGAGGTGACAAGGGCAGTAAGGGGAGCCAAAGCATCTACGGAACTCAGGCTGGCACAAGGCATTAAGAATGGGGAGAAGGACTTCTTTAAGTACATCAGGGAGAAAAGGAGCTGTAAGGACCACATAGTAAGGATTAGGAAGGAGGGGGGGTTGGGTGGAAGCAGGGTGCGATAAGGCGGAAGCACTAAATGAGTACTTGCTCAGTATTTACTAAAGAGAATAGGGGGCTGACACCCAAGGTGGGAGAAATGGCAGAAGTGGGGGGAGTGGTGACAGATGGGGAAATCATGGAGAGCAGAGTTCGAGAGGGTTTGAAGGCACTGAGGGTGGACAAGGCGCCAGGCCCAGATGGCATCCACCCCAGAGTACTGAAAGAGCTGGCAGAGGTCCTTGCAGGACCTTTGGCAGACCTATTTAATGCCTCACTACATTCAGGGTGTGTACTTCAGGACTGGAGGATGGCTCATGTGGTGCCCCTCCATAAGAGTGGCCCCAAGGATGAAACGGGAAACTACAGACCAGTGAGCCTCACATCCATCGTGGGTAAGCTAATGGAGACTATCCTGAAGGAGAGGCTGGTGGCCCTCCTAGAGGCCAAAGGACTACAGGACAGCAGACAGCATGGCTTCATACATGGCAGATCCTGCCAAACCAACCTGGTCAAGTTCTATGACTGGGTAACTAGGCAACTGGACAGGGGCCATGCAGTGAATGTCCTGTATCTGGACTTCAGTAAAGTATTCGACTCAGTGCCACATGGAAGGCTGAGAAGGAAGTTAGTAGGCACAGGGGCGGGTGCAAAGCTGGTGAGATGGGTAGGAAACTGGCTACAGGGAAGGCAACAAAGGGTGGTGGTGGGTGGAGAGCTCTCACACCCAAGGGCAGTGATGAGCGGTGTTCCACAGGGCTCGGTGTTGGGACCAGTGTTGTTTAGGATATTCATTGCAGACATATCATGGGACATCAAGAGCAAGATTAGTCTGTTTGCTGATGATACCAAGGTAGGCGCACTGGTGGATGACCTAGGGGGATGGCAGGGGTTGCAGGATGATCTGGCAAAGCTTGAAACCTGGTCAGACACCTGGCAACTGGGCTTTAATGCCAAAAAGTGCAAGTGCTGCATTTTGGGATGAAGAACCCAAGGAGGAGTTACCAGCTAGGGGGGTGCAGCTAGCCCAGACAGAGGAGAAGGATCTGGGGGTGCTCATTACAGGGTCAATGAACAACTCGGCACAATGTAGGAAGGCAGCTGCAAAGGCCAACAAAATGCTGGGTTGTATTGCAAGGGGTATATCCTTGAGGAGGGAAGAGGTGATTCTGCCACTGTATAGGTCATTAGTTAGACCACACCTGGAGTACTGCATGCAGTACTGGCATCCGTATCTGAAGAGGGACATTAAGTTACTGGAGGGTGCAGCGCAGGCGACAAAGATGATCAAGGGGCTGGGGGACTTATCATACGAGAGGAAGTTGAAGGAATTTCACATGTACTCACTGGAGGAGAGGAGAGACAGGGGTGACATGATTGAAACCTTTAAATACATGAAAGGAATAAACAAGACAAGTACAGAGGGGCTGTTCAAAGTAAGGGAGGGGAGGGATACAGGGCCATGATATGAGACTGGAGCAAGGAAGGTTCAGGAGGGAGATGAGGAGACACTTTTTACAGAGAGGGTGGTGGCTGGGTGGAATGCGTTACCTGCTGAGTGGTATGCAGTAGAACAGTTGACTGCTTCAAACGAGGATGGGACAGGACAAGGGGGAAGGTTAATAAAGGGGAAGGGTGGAAGGGAGGGGCAGCTGCAGAATAAGGGGTGCTAGCTGCACATTCGAGCAGACTTGATAGACCACTAGGCCTTTATCTGCTGGCAAATTTCGTATGTTCGTATATACTGAACTATGTGTATCTGTTCTGTTGTGCTGTAATTAGACAGGTTTATTAAATTACCACTAGTTGAAAACATTTATGATAGAAACTATAGCTTTGGAAAAATCATCTATAGACACTTTACTATGTCCAGCTCTGCAGAAATACTGTGCCACAGTAAGAGTGGCCGGTATATAAGAACAAACTTCACAAATACATGATATCTTAAGCTCTTAAAATAATTGTTATCTTTGTTAAGTTATTAAAAATGTAACTTTTTTTTTAAGGATTTGATTATGTGACAGAAGCAAGTGAATGTTGCGGAAAATGTGTTCAAACAAGCTGTATTGTACGCTTGCCAGATGGTTCTCTTCAGCTCATTGAGGTTAGTGTATTGTTATTATTTCAGAACTAACGTGTTGTAAAAATTTTAATATCATGTAAGACTTCATATGTAAACTTAAATGTAAAGGAGTCTCTGCTGAAATGTATGAATTTTGTGTTGCATTGTACTCCCATGAGATGAACAAACAATGAATAATTGTATTCTCTTCTATGTCTGCATCTCTTTCCATAGTCACTCCACTTTAAAAATTCCAGCGATGGATGGCACATATTTAAGCTGAATAGTAACTTTCCAGTGAAAATCTGCTATTTATTTACTCTGTTGAAGATCAGGAATCTACTATCTGAGATGGATAGGATCTAGCTGCTCAAATGTCCTGGTAGAAATTACATAACAAAAGTGTCATATCTCATGGTACTCCTGTGCAACATTAAATCATGTCTTCATGAATCTAAAAGTATGTTTTCTGAATGTAGTATGCCATCTCATCAGGGGAAACAGGATGGGACTTTCTGTCAGAAATACCTCTTAAGCCAGTGTAACTACAGCATTTAAGAAAGAAACGTAGGAGACCCAGGAGCAGCAGAAAAAATATTAGGCAGATCCTGGGATGATGAAAATTACATGGATATGCTTAACTTTTGAATGATAGTGCTTACATTGGCTGCTTTAAGCTATTTAAACACCTTTGCCTTTTTTCCAACCTTCTAGCTGAAGCAAAGGTTCTAATCAATAGAATACCAGTGGAGGATTAAAGAAAAATAAATATTTAATTTATAAAAAATTAAATTAATCTTTGTATAAAAATTATGTGCCACCTAGCTTTATTTGTAACAGTGATGTTTGTTGGTCCATCCTCTACTGGTTTGCTGTGATATATAATTGGGTTCCTCTTAAAAATGAATATTTTTTGCTCTTGTGTTCTTACTCAGTTAACTAAACGTTTGATTAAATAGTATACATTGTCACCAATTTGACTACTTGCTAGTTGCAGTGTTTGAATACTTGCTATGACTAAAATATATTTTATGACATTATGCAGCCTGAAAATGTCTGGAACTCACCAGATGACAACTGCACCCTATATTCCTGTGTCAAGATCAATGATCATTTCATCTCTAGCAGCTCCAAGATAATCTGTCCAGACTTTTTCCCAGATGACTGTGAACCTGTAAGTATCCATACATACATTATGATCCTAGTGTTGAACTTCAAATCATGTCTGTCTCAAGCACATATAATAGTTTTTAAATGTTAATTTATGTAAAAACTCCAGGGGTTGGATTTTCAAAACTGCTGAAATTGCACAATCATAGCAGAAAATGAGGAGCAAGAGATGGCCCCCTTGCCCAATAGCAATTTCTGCTGCATGGTGTGATTATTTTGAAAAGGTTGCCTTTTTACCAGCTTTTTAGCAATTTACAGCAGTGTGTAAAAAGTTATTTTGTGCATAAGCTAAATCTCATAGTTGTAAGTGTAGCATTTGCTCAAAAATTGAAAATGTGCACAGAAAACACAAAAAAATGGCATTTTTGCCATGCAGGGAATTTCTCCATGCCAGTAAGCTGCATATGGAAACCTAATGCCTGAGCCATGCCTTGTTCTTTAAAAATTGGTCTCCTGGATTTTGCAGACTTATTTTTGTCAAGTTTCTGTATCATTTATCAATTAGGTCTGACACTGGACCACTCCAATAATTAGGCTGTGGTGATTTCCTATAATACTACATCCTCAACCACTCAAACTGATGTTAAACCAGTATGGGAGCAGAAATGGTGGTCTAATGGTTTGCTGAAAGTTGCACAGTAAGGATGATGTATGCTTCAAAGTGATGATACACTTGCCTTTTTTTTTCACTGTAAAATGCAGAAATTGCCACAAATGTATCAAAACCTGATAATTGCTCACAGTTATTTTACCTCATTTGACATGATGCAGGTTAGGTACAAAACTATGAATAGCACCTGCATCAAAAGTTGAAAATCCAGCCTAGTAGAGATTGCTGTTAAGGTATGCTCATATAAAGTTGAGTCATACCCTGAGGTCGGGAAGGATAGATGAAAATTATCTTAAACTAAGCTCTGACACTAGGAGGCAACAGGAAGTATAAAAAGATACTTCTTGTGATACTCTCAGAAGTTCAAGGGGATCAAGGGGAAAGTGAGCAGCATTAAATGATGCTACTACAGATGCTACCCTGGACTGTGTCAGGATCACAATAGGTCAACAAAAATATTCAAAACCATATGGTCAGATGGGCAGTAGGTTCTTAGAGTAGCAGAGGGCATTCAGGATTTACATGAAGGAGCAGAATTACACAAACAATGAGATGTATTAGGAGAAACTGGGTAAAAACAGTTTATCAGGGATAGTGATATGCGAAGTTGGAAAACTTCACTTTACAGATTAATTCTCAAATTTGCCTCATTTCATGAATTAATCTGCCAATCTGCCATGAGAGGTCACAACTTCTTGGAAAAATGATAATGCTGTGAAATGCAAAGTCGCACCTTCACCAGTGGAGTTAGGCACAGAAGTGAAGTCTCACAAGAATGCAAAGTTGCGACTTTGCCGATGATGTTTGCAATGTACTATGGTATTGGAGAGCACATGTTGTTAAACACCCTGTGTACCAATGTGGAGGAGGCTGTCTATGTGTAGTGTTGTGAAGAGAGTAGGAAAGAAGTCTGTGTGCTTATCAGAGAGAAAAAAAAAATACAGTGAATTTCAAAACTAAGCTGTTTTGAATCTAAATGGCTCACAAATTGAGGGCTCTGTTTTCCTAGATTTGTGGTGGTGGTGTGGGGGTGGGGTTGTGTATTTTTTCTGTGATTATTTACTTTAAAGTAGTGGCTTCGGTTTTGTCAGCCTGTGAAGCAGTGGTGTGGGGGAGGACAGCTGTACAAAGTAGGAAGGCAACCAAGAAGGATCTGGAGCTTTTGTTCTTGGTGTCAGCATGGCTCAGTTGGTAGCACATCTGCCTCTGGACCAGAAGGTTTTGGGTTCTCATCCCACACTGGGATTGGACTTGCACCTCAAAATCGCTGGCATCTGAGTGCAGTATTGGGGGGTGCTGAACTGCTGGGGTGTGCCGTCCTTCGGATGAGAGTTAAACTGAGGTCCCTTCTGCCCTTCCTGGTGTTGTCCTGGTGGGTGTCCAGGTGGAAGTAAAAGAACCCAGGGCACTCTTTGCAAAGAGTAGGGAACATTCCCGGTGTCCTGGCCAACATTCCCCCTTCCCATAAACCGGTTCATGCAATTATCCAGGCTGTGTGTGGGTGATGATGTGCGATATGGCCACCTCCACACATTCAGTCACTTCATTACCAGTCTAGCATTGCTTGTAAAGTGCTTTGGATGTATGAAAAGTGCTATATAAATGCTGATTCTTCTTCTTCTTCTTGTAGGGAGATTTGTATTATATGTTTTTTCTCATTTTTTTCTTGTTCATCATATTTTTTTATCTGTAGTAAGTAATTTCTCATTTTTATTTCTGTGGTTTACTTTGGTGTGTTTAAGTAAAGCATTTTGATAATGTCTTTCTGTAGCAGTATTAATGATTTTCTAGTTATATATTCCTTAAAGTGACAGTGTTCTGTCACTTACTGTTATACTAATTACCCGGTACCCTATAATTGTAATCCCTGTTCTGCATTGATTAAAAAAAATGTGTTTGTCTGTCATTGTATGTTATTCTAATTACTCCCTGTTCTGTTATCAAAAAAAAAAAGGAAAAATTACTTTTTGGTTGTTGTTAGTAGATTGTTTTCAGTTCACACTACTGATCCCTGATTTCCAAGGGAGAGGTGTTCTCTGTTGCTGGTAGCAGTTTAACCCTTTTACTCCTGTTGTATGTGCTGTGTTAATCCCTATGATGTTTTATTTTTTCAGATCACATGTCTATTCCCTGATTCCCTCTGGGGTGTTTTCTGTTCCTGGTACTTATCTGTACTGCAGGCTTTATTTACATTTTATAATTTTTAATCCTAAATCAAATTACAATTACCATAGAAGAATGACCATGAAGAGATGCTCTATTAAATGGAGAGGTGCCAGGGAGGCAGCAAAGAAGTGTTTCAAATCTGAGGAGCAAAATAGTGTTGCAGTTAAAAAAATGATGCCAGTGGGTGTGGTAGCAACGTGTTCTATGGGCTCAGAGGTTGGTAATCTCGAAGAAGTGTTTTCCAGTGGTGGCATTAGTGTAGCCAAATTTCTCTCTGTCACATCTATGGCAGCCATGCTGGTGGGGGATGTGGGAGATGGCAAGGGAAGCAGAAGCAAACAAGGATTAGTTGTCAAGGAGGAGGTTGTTAGTGTCCCAGTGGCTGCTGCTAGTGGCAGTGCTGAGCCTGATAATGTGGGGCATGAGTGGGTGGTTGAGGCAGGAAATCTAGGAAATGTGCATCACAGTCAGACTCCTGATGATGAGAGAGTCAGAGAACCTGGAGATGGTGATGATGAGGAGAACAGACCTGTGGAGGAGGAGAACAGCAGTGGCTGTGCTGATGATGATTTGTTGGATTCCCCATGGTAACCTGAAGAAACAAAGCATAAGGGGGGGGGCATGCAGATGGTGGAGAGGAAATTGTGTGCAGTTATCCAACTACCAACCCCCCCCCCAATATTCTTGAGGTTATGAACTCATCCCAAAATACACAAATTTCCACCCCTTCCTTCAGCTGGCCTACTCCAGGGACCATGGTAAAACAAGGCTTACAAAATCCCTAGTTTGGGATTTTTATATACTTGACCCAGCTGATGAGACAGTCATTATCTATGAGCTATGTCATGCACAAGTTAATAGGGAGCAAAAGAGCAGCCACCTAGGCACTTGTGGGCAACTCTCACACCTGAAGAACATGCACCTATTATGCTGGCATTAACAACAGTGGGAAACCAGTGCAGGTGGTCCCTGTCTCTCACCATCATCATTAGGCAAGGCAAACAGAAGTGACAGGGCAATATACTGGGTGGACAGATGGATGAGAGAGGAGGGCTACAGAGAGAATGAGGAGGAGGATTCTATTGGTCTGCCTAGTAGTGTGCATAGCAGCAGTGGTAGTGGGTTAAGTAGTATCACCCTGAGTCAGAAAAGCATAATAATGCCATTGTAGAGCCCCCAAAATCATTGGTGTCACTCAAGCAGCAGCACATATGAATACCCAGGCATCCAATACCACCCCAACAATACCACCATGACAAATTCAGTGGTTTGGTAGACCAACCCCAAGAAAGGTCCATCCTTCACTGCATAGCATGTTTGAGCATCACTCCAAATTCATTCCCAATCATGCTACTGCATATGAGATAAATGCAGCAGCTACTGAAATGCTGGCAGTTAATCTGTTGCCATTCTCTTTTGTTGAGAATGCTGGATTTCAGAGATTAATGGCCCACGCCTGTACCAAATGGCAGATTTCATTAAGAAAAATACTTTTTTCTAAATGATCCACTCCTGAAGTATATAGGACAGTGTCACATATGGTAAAGCATGCCCTGAAGCATTCAGCATCACCATACATACATCTGAGCATGGCCATGTGGACCAGAAGCCAAAAAGCTGGTAGCTCCTACTTGTGCCTTACAGCACACTGGGCACAGGTACCTACGGTAGTATTTGACTCTGGGCAAGGGAAAAAATTCCACCATGTCCAATTGGTGGTAGCAACATTCCACGTATTCACCTGCATGCCACACTGACAATGAAGAGTATGCCTTGATCACACACAGGTGAGAAAATGGTGGAAGTTCTCCTTACTGAGATTGGTCTTTGGCTTTATCCCATTCACTGAAAGCAGGTTTCATTGCAAGTGATAATGGTCTAGATGTTGTGAAATGCATCAGTGATTGTGGGGTTTGTCAGGGTGCCATGCCTGACACACTGTCTTAATCTCATTGTGCAGCAGTTTCTAACCCATTCTGATATCAAGAACATATTGACTGTGGCCCGCTGCATCTGTGTCCATTTTGCTGATACCAGAAAGGCCTGTGACCAGCTTTGTCAGCTGCAGCTACAAAACAAACTGCCTCAGGACTGGAGGGCAACTTAAACAGCATAGTAGCAGTAGCAGCAGCAGTACTTCATTACCAGCATTACTGAGTTTTGGTTTGGGGTGAATTTCCAGAAGTTAAAAACCGATATATTTGTGAGCAACAGTTGTGTGTACTAAAGTGCTAAACAACATGGACTGTCCCAGAGAGCAACCTAAATAGCATAATAGCATCAACAGTACTTTATTACAAGCATTACTGATTTCTGGTTTGGGGTAGAATTTCCAGAAGTGAGAAATTTATAGATTGTACTTTTAACTTCTGCATACTAAAGTGCTTGTACCATAATTCAGTCTGATTTGTTTTGTTGGAACATTTGCACTGACTTACAGGAAGGGCAGCCTGTGGAAGGGGGTAGAGTGAGACACACACTGCAGCATCCAATGAAGCAGCAGTAGTTGAGAACAATTGTAGTGAAAGTGTAAGGACTGTGTAGTTGCACAAGAAAGACAACAATAGAGTTGAAATCAGATTTTTTTCTTTTGAATGGGTGAGAACAGAAGAGTTTCAATGGAAGAAAAGCAGTAGCAGAAATCAAGAAGTATAGACAGAGAAATAAAGATTAACAAAATTTATTTTTTCTTTTATTTTTAGGGTTTAACATAGGGTAAAACTGAAACATAAAAGAAAATAACTGGGTTGGAGGGCTATGGCCGGGAGACAGAGGGTGCACCATCACCTCTCAGTTCAGCCAAACCTTACAGAATGGTTTGTTGATTGTGAACCACCACCACCACCAACAGCTTTTTCATGCCCCCAACTTGTCAGGAGAGTTCCCTTAACTCCCTGCAGAGCTGTTCCATTTCAATGTGGGTGGATATGGGAGGAGGATCTGAGGCTGGTCTCTCCAGTGTCCCCCACTGCAGCACCTGAATCCCACTACAGGTACCTCTCCTAAACCCCTCCATCTCCCCCTCCTGTACCTGCACACCATGTTTCCTTCTCTTGCTCTTGCCCGGTAGGGTGGCACCACCTCCACCCGTCTCACTACCTTTTCTCCCTAATGCTCCTCCCACTTTTTGTGGTGCCTCCCTCTAAGGTGTGTGTGCTGCCCATTTGCCCCCAAATGGGTCCCCCATTTCCCATGTTTAACAACAGAAAGGCATAGCTTGCAGGTGACTACACTGTTGTCAGTGGGGTCCATATCAAAGAAGTTCCAGATGAGGGACTTTGGCTGCTGCTGACAAGGGGAGGACAAGAAGGTTCTGGCTACTGTGTCTCCTCTTCTTCATGGTGTACAGATGGCTGTAGTGGTGATGGTGGTGGCATGATAGCTGGCTGGGCAAGAGCTTCCTTAGGTATTGGTGGCAGTTGTCCCATTGCCTCATCATCTTGCTGGGGGTGCTGCACTGTGAGAGAGGTTGGGTGCAGCTGCTCTCTCCTCTGCCTACTGCCAGTGCCATGGCCCAGGTCCTCTAAATCCAAAAGACATGTCTCCCATCTGCTGCCTCACCTGCCTGTGCCCCTTGCTCCTCTTGTTGACCACTACCAGTCATTTTAACCCCTCTCAAAAAACACAGAGTAGAAAGAATAAAAAAAGCATGTTAACAGAGATGAAAAATAACACAAATTAAAGTGTCCAATATAAGGAAAATAACAGGTAAAGAACAATTAACAAAGACTCACACACTCTACAGTACAAATAAAACATAGAAGAAGCAAATGAAAGCTAGATTTGTTTGTCTAGCTTTTGGTGTCAGAAAAGCAGATTTGTCCCATTCCACTCACTAGTTCAGACTGCAAAGTGAAACTAAGGATGTGTCAGTATATAGAACAGTACCATGTGCCCTGCAGCAGTAGTTTCCATGTGACCTCCAGCACTTCTTAACCACCAGGAAGTAGCCACGTTTTTAATGGACTTCATATAACAGTCTTACCAGCAAAGTTCCTGGTGAAATTAACATACTTCACCTGACTGTCTTAATGGCAAAGTCACCGCAAAGTCACTGGCAAAGTCACATAGGTGAATTTACAAGCTGATATTTAAAATGTGAGGATTGCTCCAGGGAGGCGGTGGTGATGACTTTGCTGGAAATTTGACAATAAATTAAAACTTTACAACATCTCCAATCAGGGTGGCAAAGACCAGGGCAGAATTAAGGCTAGCTGAAAAAAATAAATGAGTATGAAAGAGCCCTCTTTAGATAAAACTGTGAAAAGAAAGACAATGGGCAACATAGAAAGGGTAATATAGCTAGGTTGATTTCAGAGGATGGAAGAGATGGCAAACATACTGTACAATGTTAATACTTTTGTTTGGTATTCATGGTTAAGAAAATGAATGGGGTAAAACAGGAGACAGTTTTGAGATGAGGAAATTTACAGGGGAATAAGTATTGAAGGTACTGGAACACATACAAATCAGTAAATTACCAGACAGCATTTCCAGTAGAGTGCTAAAGTAAACAAGGTCAGTGCTGGCAGAAATGTTAGCAGTCTTTTGTGGGGAATCAGTAGCAATAGGCGTATTGTCTGTAGACTGGATGGGGGCAATTGTGGTTTCTGTACACAAAGGAGGTTATAGCCTGATATTAATAAGGAAATACTTTTGGAAACAATTATCATAGAGGGGATAGGGGAGGGGGGGCATCACTGGCAGGTAGGGGGAGGGCTAAGCAGGGAGAAGAGGTACTGGAAGTGGAAATTGCAGCAGAGAGAGTGAGGGAAGCTCTCAGCTCCCTTAAGACGGAGAAAGCACCGGGGCCGGATAAATTACATCCTAGAGTGCTGAAGGAACTTGTAGATGTCCTGGCGAAACCCCTGGCAGAGCTTTTCACCGTCTTCTCTGAGGACAGGGTGGGTGCCCCAAGACTGGAAGGTGGCGCATGTAGTGCCTATCCACAAGGGGGGATCAAGGGAGCTGGCAGGGAACTACAGGCCTGTCAGCCTGACATCAGTGGTGGGCAAGGTGATGGAGGCATTGTCAAGGAGAGGCTGGGGGGGCCCTGGATAAGTCAGGGTGCCTGGACAATAGACAGCATGGATTCATCCCAGGGAAATCGTGTCAGACAAACCTGGTGGAGTTCTATGACTGGGTGACAAGTGCCTTGGACCTGGGTAGACCAGTGGATGTCCTCTTTCTGGACTTCAGCAAGGCATTTGACTCTGTTCCTCAGGTAGGCCTGTTGGATAAACTAGGAGAAATGGGGGTTGGAAACCAGATGATCCGATGGATAGGCAATTGGCTCCAGGACCGGACCCAGAGGGTCGTAGTTGGTGGGATAATCTCTTCCCCAAGGAGGGTCATTAGTGGGGTCCCACAGGGATCAGTCCTTGGGCCCTTTCTGTTCAACGCCTATGTATCTGACATAAGGACAGGAATCAGGAGTGAGATGAGTCTCTTTGCAGATGACTCGAAACTGGGGGCAGTGGTGGATGGGGAGGAGGGGAGGGTGGCCCTGCAGGGGGACCTGGAGGCTCTGGAAAGATGGTCTAGAAAGTGGAAGCTGAGGTTTAATGCAGGGAAATGCAAGGTACTCCACCTGGGGGCCAGAAACTCAGGCCAAGTACACCCTGGGGAAATACTACAAGTCTCAATGGCTGAGAGGGACCTGGGGGTGGTGGTGGATGTCAAGATGAACAACTCTGAGACTTGTAGGAGGGCAGCAGCCAAGGCCAACAGGATGCTGGGATGCATCACTAGGGGATCACCTCCAGAAGGAGGGAAGTGATACTCCTCTGTATAACTGCTTGGTGAGGCCGCACCTGGAGTACTGCGTGCAGTTTTGGAGGCCACACTTAAAGAGGGACATTAACCTCCTGGAGAGGGTCCAGAGGAGGGCAACCAAAATGATTTGGGGCTTGGGGGACAGGACCTATGAGGAGAGGCTCGAAGAGCTAAATATGTACACTTTGGAAGAGAGAAGGGACCGGGGGGACATGATAGAGGTCTTCAGGTACATGAAGAGGGTAAATAGGGGAGGAACAGTGAGGGTGCTTCGAAGGAAGGAGGAAGGGGCCACTAGAGGGCATGGGTGGAAGCTGGAGGGGGGAAGATTCAGGGGAGAAAGGAGGAGGTGCTACTTCACTGAGAGGGTGGTAGAGCCATGGAATGCACTACCTAGGGGGCTAGTGGAGGCAGAGACAGTGGAGGGGTTCAAGAGGGGGTGGGACAGGTACAGGGGAAGGGTTCAGGAAGCAAAATCCAATGCAGCAAGAATATCCAGAACTGGGTAGGGAGAAGCCAGAGAAGGCGAGGGGGACAACAAGGTCAGCACCCAGGGTGGGGGCTGACCAAACGAGCAGACACGAAAGACCATTAGGCCTATTCTGCTGGCATTTTAGTATGTTAGTATGTTAGTCACATGTTTGGAGGGAAAAGGCTTAATGATTGGAAAAGAGAATGGATTCACAATGGACTGGTCATATCCAACAGTATAATACACATTTTTATGTTTGCTTGCACGCATCTGCAAGGAACATAGTGCCATCATCCGAGTTTTCGGAGGTGTGTCAGCCGTCTTCCAATTCAGTCAGTGTGTTTACAGGCACAGTCGCAGTTCTCCATTCAATGCTGCAGCTATGACAGCAGTTGAAAATGCAGTGCCATACAGTTGAAAGGAGAGCTCGCTTCGGTAAGCAATGCTCCCTCCACCGCCACACACATGCATATTGCGTAGGCTCAAGGCTTCCCCGCACACTTCTTGGCCAATGGGGTGCCCAACTCATCAGCTCCATGCCCCCAAAAAGTTTCAGTTGCCATGCTGGGAGCCCACCCAGCATGGCACAATCTCCATATGGTCAACAGGGTGCCCATCCCCATCAGCTCCAGGCCCCCAAACAGTTCCTCCAACTGCCAGGCTGGGAGCCCACCCAGCATGGCAATGTCCCATATCGCCTTCCTTAAAAAATCCTGTAAACAAGAAAATAGCCCTCAGCGGACTCCCAGCCCACCCATGCCCACCCACTGCACACCCTGCCTCCCCACACACTCCGCTCACCCCACTCCTACCTCTTGAGCTTGGCACGACGATCTTCGGTGGACCGGGAACATGTCTGCACTCTTCAAAGCTGAACACAAACTGAGGAAATTACGGTAAGCTGTATAATGCAATAAACAGGGTTTTCTAACTTTAATGCATATCTCAAGCATTTTTTGGAATTTTGGCACCAAATTTTTAACATGGGGTTTTTGGGACCCCTCCTCATGAATTCTTGAACTGTCATGGCATTAATTGGGCCTGAAGGGTGATTTCACTGTCACTATGTGAAATCACCCTTTGGGACTGATTAATGAAATGACAGTGCCAGTTTTCATAAGGTGGGCTCTCAAAAAGCCTATGTTACAAAAATGGTGAAA
Source organism: Neoceratodus forsteri (assembly GCA_016271365.2). Lineage (NCBI taxonomy): Eukaryota > Metazoa > Chordata > Ceratodontiformes > Ceratodontidae > Neoceratodus > Neoceratodus forsteri. The sequence goes on along the minus strand of CM028133.1, from coordinate 739,014,258 downwards.
AAATTCCTAAAAATGACTGTTTTATGAGCGTGGGTTGCGCAGTTCCTATGCACTCTCATAAGTTCACAAATTTTTTATATTTGCACTCTAGATTTTCAACATTGCCATTTTACCACACCTACATATGAGCAGTACAGCTGCCATTTTTCATATCTCACCCAAAATGTGTTTCTGCGCATGTAGTGCACAATGGCACAGTCATTGTGTGAAATCAATGTTTGGGACAGGTTAAGAAAATCACAGTGACACTGTTCATGAGCAGAGGTATTAAAATGGCTATGTTGAAAATCTGGTGAAAAAATTCCTAAAAATGACTGTTTTAGGAACGTATGTTGCACAGTTCCTACGCACACTCGCAAGTTTGTGAATTTTTAATATTTCCATGCCAGATTTTCAACATTGTCATTTAATTACACTTTCTTATGAGCAGTACAGCTGCCATTTTTCACATCTCGCCCAAAATGTGTTTCTGCGCATGTAGTGCACAATGGTGTAGTTGGTGTGCGAAAGCAATGTTTGGGACAGATTAAGAAAATCACAGTTACACTGTTCATGAGCAGAGATCTTAAAATGGCTATGTTGAAAATTTGGTGACAAAAGTCCATAAAATGACTGTGCCACAAGTGAGTATTGCACAGTTTCCACGCACCCACGTAAGTTCATGACCTTGTAATATTTTCAGTCCAGATTTTCACCAGTGGCATTTTTTCACACTTCCTTATGAACAGTATAGTAATCATTTTTCACAACATGGCCAAAATGTGTTTTCACACTTTCAGCGCAGAAATGCGTGGTCGCTGTGGGAAATCATTGTTCGGGACAGATAAAGAAAATCACAGTGACACTGTTCATGATCGGAGGTCCCAAAATGCATGTGTTGACAATCTGCTGTAAAAAATCCCCAAACTAATGACATTATGGGTGTGTATTGCACAGTTTCTATGCATGCTTGTGACTTCACCAGTTTTTTTTATATTTTCACTGCAGATTTTCAACATTGCCATTTTTTACACCTCCCCATGAACAATACAGCTGTCATTTTTCACATCCTGTTCAGAATGTGTTTTAGCACCTGTGGTGCTAAATGCCATGGTCACTGTGCAAAAGCAGCTTTCAGCTAACAAACTGATATTGCCACTGTTCATGAGGTGGAGGTCACAAAAAATCCATGTTGTAAATTTGGAGTGAAAATACCAATGAATGCCTGAGGTGTTAGGGTTTCTGACCATAACACCCCACCCTGTAGAGAATGACAGGCATCAGGGGTGTGACTTGGGATTCTCACCTGTAATGCTTATACCATCCCACACCCTGCAGCCAGTGAGAGGCATCAAGGTATGCCTTGGACTCTTCAGCCCCAAAGTTCACCCCATTCTCCTATACCACACCCATCTCACCGTATTTCCTGATGGAATGGGGTGCGCATAAGGGCCAAAGACCCCAAGGCACACCGTGACACTTGTTGTTGTCTGCAGGGTAGGGTGTGGTGAAATGGTGTGGCTGTTATGCCTGATGACCCAAAGGCATACCCGAATGCCTGTCAGTCTCTGCGGGGTGGTGATGGGGTTGGCTTCAGTTCAATATTTCACTGTCATTCCTATAATGCAGCTCTGTAACTCCTACACTGCCAATGCAAATGCCAGCAAGCAAACATTTGGCATTGACAAATGCTTGTTAATGTAGTGACACAAATGGTAGACAAAGGGAAGGCAGGGATGTTCTGCACCTCAATGTTAGCAGAGCATTTGACTCTGTACCATATAAGAGAAATGTTAAAGAGATTTACTAAATTAATGGTCTGCACCACATATTGGGGTGCCTTAACTCTGCCACACCCTGTCTGCATATATCTGAGAAAAATGTATTACCTTATTTACGAGTGGAAGGTATCATAAATTTCTTTCCAGCTGATCCCTTCCACTTCACAGTCTTGGGAGCTGCCTAAGATCTACCCCCGTGCTCAGGCAGGTAGTGACATGTGCCCACGGAGAGCATGGGGACATGCTCCATTAAAGTCTATGAGTGGCAACTCTTACAACATTTTTATATATTATAACAGTCTTTCTGTGATTAACCAAAGGCACTGGGTGACTAAAAAGGGCCTTGATAGTCACCTGGTGCCCATGGTTAATCACAAAATGACTGTTATGGTATATAAATATGTTGTAAAAGTTGCCCTTAATAGACTTCAATGGAGCACATCCCTACATTCTCCCTGGCCACAAATCATTACGTGCCTAAGAGCGGGGACAGTTTTTAGGCAGCTTCCAAGACCAGAAAGTGGAAAGGATCAATTGGGGAAAAATTTACAATTTCTTCCACTTGTAAATATGACAATGAATTTTTTTCAGATATATCCAGTCGGCGTGTTGCAGAGATAAGACACCATAGCATGTGGTGCAAATCTCATTTAAAATAACCTGGGGAATCTCTTTAAGACGGTGAATAATGTGAGAATAGGTGAAAGGATAACTGATTGGATCAAAAACTGGTTGACTGGTAGAACCCAGAGTGTGGTCCTAAACAGTATATTCTCTGAGAACATAGCAGTAACTAATGAAGTACTGCTGTGTTCAGAACTGGGCCCACTAATGCTCAACAGGGAGAAAGGGTTGTAGATCAGGTACATTCCATGATAATAGTGTAGGAAGAGAGAAATGGAGAAACAGACTGGGCCAAGCAGTCGTTATCTGCAATTAAATTCTATGGCCCAGATATTCAAACTGCGCCATTCTGAGGCGCAAGCCCCTGCGCTGCTCAAAATAGTTGCGCAGGGGTGTGGCCGGGGTGATATTCAAAGGAGTTGTGCTATTGAGCAACTCCTTTGAATATCACCCCCGAGCCACAGCACTTGCGCATGGCGCAGTGGAACTTGCGCTACCGCAAGTTGCCAGAGTTGAGCATTAAACTTGCGGTGACGCAAGTACCATTGCGCCATGCTAAATTTCCGATATTCAAAAGGTGACATGCAAATGGGGCCATAATTTATGCAAGGCGCAGGGGGGGCCATTTGCATCTATTTATGGCCCCATTTGCATGCCATTTGCATGTAGGTGCGCCGATCCCCGAGGACTTGCTCCTGGCCACCCTGCCAGGCAGCAGCCGTCGGGGACCGACGCGACAATGCAGCCCGATCGCAGGCATCACAGTTACATGACACCCCTCATACCTTTTATAGCCCGACATGACAGTCCAGATTTGTGAATGATCATTCACAAACTGGTCTGTCATGTACGGTGATGGGCTGCATGCCTTCATTGGCTGTAGCTCTGCACCACGGGCTGCAGCCCTACCAGACAGTCAGTCGGCGGGCGGCGGGCGGCAGGCCAGTGGATGCTGTCGCCCGCCGCCGCGGGGAGCGGGTGGAGGGGCTTTGTGGGTGGGTGGGGGACACTAGACACCAGGAGATGTTTGGGGGGTAGCTGACATTCTGCCCGCGATAGGGTTTACGTCCACTGGACCACCAGGGAGTTATCTGGGTTGGGGAGGGTTACATCTCAGCCCGCGATCGGGCACTGGGGAGGGGTTCATACAGGTTCTGCCCGCAATCGGGTTGTGGGAGATATGTGGGGGACATGTGACGGTACTGCCCGCGATCGGGCTGGTGGGGGGGCACAGGAGCGAGTTGGGGCCAGCCAGGTGGCAGCTGCTGTGTTGCGCCCCTGCAATGCAGCAGCTCACCTGTGTGGGTGGCCCTCAACTTAAGCCTTTTTGGCTCAAGCTTGTGAGGGCGCAGGTTGGGTTGCACATGCATAATCTCTGCACAACCCGACTGAATATCGGGTTGCGCAGGTTATGCATGGATCCTCCCCTGTTGAGCATGCATTCATTTGCATTGCTCTCTGGCGCAACCTGTTGCCAGTGGCGTAACTGTCTCCTGCTGAATATCGCAGAATGGCGATTTGACTTATGATGCGAACTTGTTGTGCATGGCGCAACCCTTTGAATATCTGAGCCTATGTCTTTATGTTTCAATATATACTGCACATCTGTGAAATAGGTGACATAGCGAGGGTATCCTGACAAGGTGTGTCTGTTAACAGATTATGTAAAGCTCAGCAGTGGGGTTGATAGTGAGAAATGAGTTAACATTATGAGAGAGTATGTGAGGAGACTGAAGAAGTGGTCCAGTATTTGGCAGTTGAAATTCAGCTTCAGAAAATGCAACATGCACATGGGGTGAGAAAATCCTGGAACAGCATACTTTATCGGTGAAACTTCACCAAGTAGAGAGAATGGAAGATGAGAGACACATGAGGGCCATGATGCATTAACCTACTGTATAGATCACTGGAAGACCTCACCAGGAGTTCTGTATGCAGATCTGAGGTTTACACTCAGGAAGGAGAGACAAAGATTACAAAGATGATACATGACCAGACATGCAAGACAAATGTGGGGAGATTGAAAAGTCTCAAAATGCACTCCCTGAAAGTCAAAGAAAGAGACAGGCATGACAGAGCAATTTAATTTTATGAAAAGGTATAACTGACTGGGCACAGTAAGTTTATTCAAACTAAGAAACAGCACATCTACCAGGGGCCATGTCCTTCAGCTGGAAAAGGAGGTTCAAAAGGGCAAAGGGAGAACTACTTCATGAAATGATAGCAGTAGATAGGTGGAACGAACCTCCAGACAAGTTTGTGGAAGATGTGGCAGGGAGGGAGTCTGGTTCGAATAATTGTGGCTACAGAGATTCTGAGTATGAAATCTTAAAAAGACTTGATGGTTTACTCGAGCATTTTTCTGTATTGTCTCTGTGGTATGCTTCTAGGTTTCTATGACATTGCTTAAAATCTCCATGATTCAGAATAACTTGTAAAATGTGATATTTACAAATAACTTATAAAGTATTTCAGTAATTTTCTATATTTAAGCCTCCTCATTCTTTATTGCTGAGGAAAGATGTTTGGAAACAGTATATTTGTGTCTCTAGGTTGCCATATTCAAATGGTTAGCATGGTGTTAATTGGGATAGCACTATGCTGACCATGATTAGAGACAGCTGTTGAGGGGGCCATATTCAGAGTTCTCTGGAGCATCACAGTAACCCAGCAGCAAGACCGCTTGAAACTACCATTGTGCCTTATGCAAATGAGGGATCCCTCATGCATAAATGATGTTGTAATATATACATAAGTTTTGGCAAAGCTAAATAGCTGCCATCACAGTACTGTTTACCACCACCAAAACTCTGTCCATTGTTGAACACTGTTGCTGCACCCCCTCAGTGCCCATGTCATTGTATTTCCTTAGCATTCCTGGAGCCTAGTAGTCTCCATCCTCTATCTCACATATAAATAATAGTGTCCCAATCCCTGGTGTCTAGTAGTCCTCCCAGCCCTGATCATCCATGATGACATAAACATCCTTCTCCTGGTGTCTAGTGGACCCCCCGACCCATTGCCAACCACCAACCACCCACCCACTTAGAACCCCCTGCACAACCAACAACAGCAACTGGCACAGCCTGCTGCTCACCTCCTCAGCCAGCTGCCATCTGACTGTCAATGAGCGTGATGTTTCCACAGCACTGCGATCATGGTTATTGACAGTCAAATAGAAGGCAGCCAAGGAGGTGAGTGGATGACTGTGCCAATTACCATCATTAGAGGTACAACCAGCAAACAGGGAGAGACAGAGGCAGAGGGCAGGGTCCTAAGCTGGTCAGTGAATTGGAGGTTGACTATTGATTGGGGTAAGGATTCTGTTAGACAGGAATACGAATAATATAATCTACATTGTTGACTGGGAGTGGGGGACCACTAGAAGCCAGGGATACTGATACTGTTATCTACATGGGCAATCAGGAGTGGGAGGATATCCAGACACCAGGGCTCTTCATGTTAGATATGGGAAACAGCACTGTGTGGCATGATAATAAGCCCATAATGGGCATGCAAAATAGCCCTTAGTGCCTTGCATGCCCCATAGGCTTATTGGCATGCTAGGGCTGAATATGGCCCACAAGAGCCCTGCTGTTATGCCATTTTGGGAAGCCCTATTTCCAGTGGGCTTCCTTGGTCATATTCAGCCTTGGGTCATACCAGGGCAGTGAATATTTACTATATGCACTGTGCTGGCATGGCTCCATATTTGGATAGCACACTCCATCATAGCATGCTACCTGTCTAAATATAGCTCAGGACCAGCCATGCACCATTTGCCATGCAGAGATACTGGCTGTGTGGTGCTAATGGTTAGCTTTGAATAGCATGACCTCTGTCTTCATCTCATCCATTTATTTTCCTCCATTGAAGTTATAATCCTCTGATTATGACACGTTGTGCATTGCAGCAGATATGACTGTCATCTTACAAAAAGGATTATGTTCTAAGCAGAGGAAAACATAGGAAGATGAGATGATATATCATTTGAGACACAAAATCCTAACTGCTGCATTATTTTAAATCATTTAGGATTATTTACATTGCGCTGTTGTTTACTGACCCTTTTTGTTTTATGTTCCTTATTATTGTATGTTTATTTTATTGTTTGCCTACCTGTACTGCACCCAGAAACTCCAGGACTGGGTTCTAAATAAATAAACTTTTACTTACTTATTTGCTATGTTTGTGCAAATGTACTAAGTACTAAGTAATGAAGACAGAGGGACTGTAACTACAGGGCATTAATAAAATATACATTTATAATTGTGTCTAAACTGAACATTTTGATACATTCCCAGGATGCTGTAAAATCACTTTAAGTAAGTGACAGAATAATGCTGTAATGTGCAGCTGAGCAAATGTTACTATAAAATAATTATATTCCAATGTGTTACTCTGTTTTTAATATTATCGATATACATTCATAAAAATGAAATTTACAAATGCAATTTTGTTAACAGGAACAATCCAGACATCTCCTAATGGATGCTGTAAGACTTGTAAGTATTTCATACTGTCAGATGAACTTTTGCGATATATTGTAATCTGCAGCTTGAAAGTGGAACCCTTACAATCTCTAAACATGATTTGTATAACCAAAGCTTTTGTACTGCTTCAGGATGTCAAATGAAACAGTAGATAGTATAATGTATTATCAGGACAAAATCAAAAACTTAAGGAAGAGAAGTAAGATCAGTATAAGGACATGACATTCTATAGAAGAATACTGGGCTAATCATACAAAGACAGAACAACAGTGTCTGGTAAACACAGAGGTGCTTGAAAAGAGCCATGTCTTCTGTAGCTCAGATTGAAGCTATCTTTTGTTCTTATATGCAGTGATTTTTTTTTTATCTTTGATTTGCTTTTCAGGATGAGAGGCTTGCTGTAGTGTACTTATGTCCATATTTGCTGATACAAGGGACAGAAGTTACTGTTAAGTCAAGTATTGACATGTCAGTCTAATAGAAAGCCCTCTTTCTGCTCTTTGCAGGCATTGAAAAGAAGACCTCATGCAAACTTGCATCAGTCAACAAAATCATTACTCATGGTGATTGCCAATCCAAAGAAGCAATTGCAGTCCCTTACTGCATAGGCTCATGTGGATCTTATTCACTGTAAGTAGAGAAAACCAAAAGATCTGTTAAAAGCTATTGTACAGTTCAGTTATCCACTGTACAGAAGCATTTTAGTCAGTGGCAGAAATGACAGCAAGTGACCAAAGAGAACCATGCAATGGGATGTATAGCAAACAGGTCACATATAAGAGAAAGAGACAGAAAGAAAGAAAGAAAGAAAGAAAGAAAGAAAGAAAGAAAGAAAGAAAGAAAGAAAGAAAGAAGTTAGCTTTAGATATTTGAGATGCTTGCAATCTTCAGTGAAAATACAGTAGAGTAAGGTTCTTATACTGGGTTATAGGAACAGAAGAAGGCATACTTGCCCATATAAACCATTCTCTCATCTCACTGGGACCACAACAATCCCTTGTTTAAAATCCATCCATTTTTCTTAAAACTGTTTAAGTTCTCAGATGATACTATCTCTTTTGATAAACTATTCCACATCCTGCCTGTCCATTGTATGAATGAATGATGCAGCTTGTTTTTGTGTGCTGTTTTTAGTTTTATCTGTAACATATGTCTCCTTAGGCTTGGGTTTTTTCGTATAATAATGCCCATTTCCTTGCACAAGTCCTGATCCCTCATGATTTTAAATAATGTTAAGAGGTCCCTTCTAACTCTTCTTTGTTCCAACAAAAAGAGCTTAAGTTGTTTAAGCCTACTCTGATAATCAAAATTTTTAAGTGAAGGTATCATTTTGATATTCTTCTCTTCACCTCTCCAGCTCTCTTTTCCCTTGCAATAAAGGCTCCACAGCGATGATCCAAAATCCATATGTGGCTTAACATACATTCTACAAAAAGATATTATACATTCTTTACTCCTGTTTAGAAAACTCATTTTTATATTATGTACTATATAATTGTTTTTTGAATGACTTTCGTTCTATGTGCTCTAAAATGTAATTTTTATTGATCATTGTTCATAGTCCCTAATGAAAAGAAAAGTGGGTATGAAGATAATGATTCCATATAGGATAATGTGATTTAAAATTTAGAGTGAATGATTATGATCACTTTATGGTATTTGAATCATCAGTCTGAGCCTAAAAGGCTTCAAAGTGTGTTTGATGTCACATTGAATATTACAGTCTAATTGAAACAGGCAATTATTCTCTGGACATGTGGTTACAAAGTGTAAAACATGGGTAAAATATTTACCTTCGTGGGTAGTGTGGGTGGGGGAATATCCAGTGGGTTGGTCCATGTCAACAGAATGTCTACACCATCTCAATGTGTGATTCTCTAGCTTATCTTCTTCATTGGCCAACAGGTACTCTATGGAAGCCAACTCAATGGAACACAAATGCAGCTGCTGTCAGGAATTAGAGACGATAAGCAAAATGTCTTCTTGACCTGCCCTGATGGGACAACTATACTGCAAGAGTACACTTTGTGAACAGATGTGAATGTTTGACTGCAGTATGTGAGACAGGTAATCATACACTCTTGAGCTCTTCAGAGGAGAGTAGTATGACCAGACAGCTACCATTAGACATCAGAAACAGAATTCCAAGGGCCTGCAGAGCCAATCAATAGCTAAGGACCATGAAAAGGTCCCAAAACAAGAACGGCTTCATCAACAGGATGGTGACATTCCTGAAAGAAACAAGGAGCATGCAGTTAGGCGATACTAAGAGCTTTCAGAAGGAGACATTATAAACCGTAGCCAGCAGCATTAGTCAAAATAATGATATTAAAAGTTTAATTAGTAATACTGTTTTTGGCAATCTTAAGTTTTACAGAGAAAACATATTTTAGGAACTCTAAATGTATTACATTTGATCTGATGCTTTTATTTTCTACCACATTTCTTTAAACATGTAACCTATTTATTATACTCTGACTTGTATAATAAACATCTCTATATTAATTTTACCTTTTATCAGTCCATAGATTATTATTAAATAAAAGTTATACTTTACACAAATGTTCTCTTTTTCTCTGTGTCTGCTTTGGGAATGAGATAACAACTAAAGTATCACATTTTGTATAGAACAAAAACTATTTTTCCTCTAAAAATGTGCACAAGAGGTGTGTACAGGAATGCAGAACTGCAATAACTGAAAGGGTTGTGAGCCAGGTCTAGGTTTGATTCTGTCTGCTGTGATTTATGGACAAGTCTATGATTCAGCTTATGTAAATCTTGTTTGCATTTTCCTAAATACTAATGTGAAGTGGTTTTATAGTACAGCTTTACAACATGCTGTATATTGTACTTCAAATGCCTCAAACCTGTAAATAACATTTAACATTCATAAGGAAAGCATCAGTTTGCATGCAGACTGAAAATGCAATGGGACCAGTTCAATAAAGAGAAATGCAAGTGTAATGCAAAGTATTAGTATATCAGTGGAATAATCAACCTTAGCTCCCAATAAAGCAACCAGTATTCAAATAACAACAATATGTCTGTGAGTTTGTAACTAGTGGATACTCATGTTTATATCCCAAATGTAGTTTAACAGTCTTATAGTACTACAACCTGCCAAAATGTTTGTGAGTCTTAGTTTTGTTCTACTGCATTTAACAACTGCTTCAGACTTATATATTTAAAAGAGAAACTTTGAAGATCTATACTAACGTATTGCCTTTTGAGTAGCATCTACTAAGGCAGTTTTATCAACTGCCAACAAACAAACCCTAAAAACAATGAACATAAGTGACAGAAACTATCTGTTACTTCCAAAACCTGCTTGTAATTGCCATAGAGAATGTACTGTATGTTGATTGTATTTTGCTGCTTCTGTAACCAGCTTCTATTTATCATTTCAGATGTAGTATTACTTGACCCAGTGTACTCATCCAGTTATCAAATAAAATGCATTACCTAAAATGTGAAGAAAAGTTAACTTTTTATTGATTCAATAAACTAATCGTATATTTTAAAACATACTTTATAACCCTAACATACTGTAGTGTTAAATATGTATGATAACAATATTCTAGGAAATGATGAAGATTTGTGATGCAGAGAAAGCTGACCACAATACATATTAAGTAGTGGGCATGTAAGGTAGAATAATATTAGGATGATCCAGTGGAGGATGTGGAGATAATTTTCAAATTAAAAATATAGTTTACCTGAGTTGGCAGTCCCTTCACAATATACACTTTCAAGAGTAAAGTATTTTCTATTTTCAATTTACATTTTGGTCTCTGCTAAAATTCTTATTTTTCTACACAATAAGATGACAATAAGTAGAAACTTAGCCATTAAGTTTGAAGCATATTCAAAGAAAGAGAGAAAATCAGACCTAATGGTAGTATGGTAATGACATTTGGGACACATTACTTTTTCAATATCCATGTAGAAATAGTAACATAGTATTAAACATGATGAACAGTATAACTGCAAGTAAAATATATGATAAGATAAGCCAATGAAGAATATTAGTGAGAAAAGCACCATTCACACATTTGAAATAAGAATTGATCAGATCAAATGGGACCCAATAATCAACAGTCTCAGTAACAAAATGGTATCAATCTCTAACTGAAAACCCTTGCACCACCTAAACCATTTCTTGTATTTGCTATCTCAGGGAAGCATTGTCCTTGATCAGAGCTGACCAACTACCAGGCAATTAAAGACTTGACAACTTGTCATATCTCCTTGTCACTATTTAATGAAACTATTTAACATTTTTAAACTATTGCCAGTTTGGAAGGAACTCTGAAGGGCATTGTATTTTTAGAGATCTACAATATGTTCTTTGTGTGGACCCAGAACTTCCATTCTAGTCCTCTCCGGTAGACATGAATTAATGACCCATTTGGGTCCTCCATGAATTGGCATAATGATACAAGTTGGGAATCTATAAACTCTTTTCAACATATTTTATATTAAAATGCAGAGAAGATCTCAAAGCTTTGCACAGTGTATGTAGTACTAATGTCATTAAATTAGGGTTCTACAACATTTTGCCTCATAATAAACAGGGAACTTTGAGTGGAACAGATTAAGTAGAATTTTGAACATAGTAATCAAAGCATTTGACACTAGTGGTACATGCAGTTAGATCAGAAAGGACATAAACATGGTGGAAGCTGGACAGAGTAAGGATGAGTGTAGTGTCCCAGAAGCAACTTTGGTTCAGCATTGATAGGGAGAGGAAATCTGGTTTAGTTTTGACACTTTGACTGAAAACATCAGCTGCCACTAGCAACTGGCATAGGGCATCAAAACATACTACAGAAAGATGGGAAAAACTTGACATCAGCAATTTCCATGAATTACTATGACTTAGGTGTGGCTGGGGATGTTGACATGCCAAGGCTGAGGCCCACCACAGTGCCAAACATATATGACTGTTAAGTAGTCCCATCACAGCTACAGGATTTCATAGTTTTGCTGCTGACCTCAGGGTTCACCCTGACCCTTCATGCCAAATACTATGTTAGTTCCACAAAGGTTTTCAAAAATGGCCCTATAAAAGATGCATCCCAAAGAAAAGTACAAGTACTACCATGCTAAACAAAGATATTGCTTTGCCTACCTTACTGTCTCAAATTTGTATATTTACTTTTCTTGTAAATATTTTCATTTTTTTTTTTTTAAATATTTTGCTAATATACACATAATGCCCCAGCATCCAGCACTTACAATCAGTCTTTGCACCCCTAGCACCTTACCTGTCATATTCCCTTGACAAGGCCCCCTGGCTGCACTGTCTGCAGCCCTTGCCCACCTCGCCTCCTGTATCTCCACTCCTTCCCTGCCCCAACCACCTCCCATACTCCTCCTTACCCCCTGCACCTCCCACCCCTCATCTCCTACCCTCACTTCTCCCCACTGACCCTCCTCCCTTGTCTTGCGATAGCTCAAGTCTTTGTACTGGTTATTACATGTCTGTAAGTCAGTGACTATATGTTTGTAACTAAATGATGACTGTTGCACATGCTGACGTGGAACCTTTGTAAAAGAGCCTTGGCTCAAAGGTATTGTAATCCTAGACTGAAATAAAAAATAAAAATAAATAAAATATACAATAACGCTAAGAGATATAGGAATTTTAGTTTCTTATTGACCTCAAGGCCCCTCCCTGTAGCACCTTCTTTAATCTTTTTGTAAATATTTTTAATTTGTAATTTTTAAAAATATTTTTAACATGTCATGCTAAGAGCTATATGAATTCTTAGTTTCCTTGGCTGAGCTCAAGCCCCACCCCCATAGACCCTACTTTTTATTTCTTTTGTAAATGTTTAATTTTTTCATTTTTTTTTTTTTACATTTAGTACTAAGCTTTATTGCAGCAGCTGCTACCAATGGCAGTGTCATTCTGTTATCCTCCCAGACTGACAATCCCATGCTGCCCATCCTTTGCCAGCGGTTTAGGTGACAGCACAGGTGTTATTTAACTAGCACTGACTGTTTGTAAGTATGTGACAGTAAGGCTGAATTGCACTGAGGCAGGCAACATCTGCCACCTGCTCAAATTCAGCTTGCTAGTGATGACATGGTAAATGTTGTTGTACTATCTTCTGGAGGACTTGAGATGTTAGGGTGTATCCAAATCCTTTCCCTGCTGATGATTGCACTGCTAGGAGTGGTGGTGGTGAGCTAGACTGTGATGCAGCCAGTGCCAGTGGGAGTGGGGAGACTTGCCTGCTGGAGGTATAAGTAAGTTGACAAAACCTGTTGGAATTTGAAACAATTGAATGGATAGATGAAGTTGATACATGGTAAATTCAGTTTCAGAATGTTAAGAATTTAATACTGTCCAGATCTAGCCTGGATCAATGAGGTGAGGCAATATCCCCAGTTGAGCTGAAACAGCCTTTGAAAGCAACTGATGTTGGGGACATCCCAAGTAAAAATCCACCTTAGCCAGTGCAAGCCAAACAACTTTCCTCTTCTGCCAGAATTTGATGGCATCAGTATTTCAGCTAGACAGTGGTTTACTAAATATGCCTCCATCATGTAGTCTGGTGTCATGTCTGTACCTTCATCCATAATGTCCACGAAACATCAGTACTGTGTGTCAAACAGATCCACTATGCCTTTGTTGCATCTCCTGAATTGATAATCAACTTCTTCCTCTTCCTATCTGATATCATCATCATCATCATCACCATTGTCATCACCATGCTGATAATGCCCCTGCCCTGAAAGAATGAGAAGAAGGCCTACGAGAAAAAAAGAAGGTTGAGTTTTGGTTTCTATGCATTGTCTGCATTGCTCTATCTGAAGTGTCTGTAAGACTTTCTGTTTGACATAGTCAATGTGTGGAGGAGGAATGCAGACATCTTTATATCTGGGATCCAGTAATGTTCCCATGCCAAATAGGGTGTCCAGCTGAAGGCTTTGAAATAATTCTTGAAGTTGTGTCAGAAGCATCTCTGTCATTTTCTCAATAAGGGTTGCATCCAGCTTTGGATGCTTCTAAGATGATGAACTAGTAGGTCACTACCACCACCACCACCACCTAGTCCAGCACTTATATCCTGATCACCACTATTGAAGTCATTATCTTCATCTCCATCACCACTGATACATGACGTCTACCAGCACCATGACTGGCACCACCATGACTGTGCTTGCTTTGTTGGGTTGTTGTTGTGGTACCTGTCATATTATGTTGTGTGTATTGTTCAAGTAGACTCACCATAGGCAGGACCATGCAAAGATTAACAGATTAACGATCACTCCACTCTGCCGATGAGGGGTTACTAGAGAGTCCGAGAGTGAGTTTAAAATCTTCTGGCAGCAGAGCATTTTCTCATGCTGCTCCCACTCTTGGAATTTCTACCATGCCAGTTACGGAGTGCACTCCTGGAGGAATTCAAGAAGAATTTGAAGACTTATCTGTGGCAAATGGCCTTCTTGGATGCTTACGTTATTTTATTCTGCTGAGATCTTATTTTGTATTTATTAATTGATTTTAATATTTGATGTTACTATGATATGATTTTATTTATATGTATTACTGATTTATATTTGATGTTGTGGTTTTAATGTGCTCAGTGCCTTGATATGCTGAAAGGCACTATACAAATAAACTTATTATTATTATTATTCAATATACAGATCTTTAACGCCAGTTCATAAGGTCTCAGAAATAGAATCAGACTTGGCAGCACACATTACTGCACCCTGGGACAGGTATCCTGAAAAGGCACATCATCAAATTCCTTAGCCCGAACACAGTTTTCTGTTCCACCAGTCTTTCCACCTTGTAAAGACAGAGTTCCACCTTATCGCTATGTCTTTAATCAAGCAGTGTTGTGGGACATTCGTGTTATGTTGGTAATGCTGGAAGAGCTCAGCACATTTTGGGGAACAATGGAAATATCTTGTAATGTCCATAACTGTGTCCAGTATTTCTTTTAACTGTGCATGTTTCTCAAGCACATAACTCACCAACTGATTATGTGTGTGTGTAAGTAAGCCACATGACAGGAACCCCATCATTCATGACCTTGAGCATGTTATTACTGTCACAAAATTTCCCACCTTTAGGTTGTGAGGGTATATTCAAATGTACAGCACTAACTGAAATGCAGAATGTTCTCCCAACTGTGTTTCTCCTCCATGACTGAGTTATTAATTAGGCACTCTATAGTGCTGTTTCTCTGTGCGCTGTCTGCATTATGATAACTGCTGCAGGGTCTGGTTTTGAAGGTAAAGGTGGGACAGCGGTGGTGCTGCTGGTGCTTGATACAATTCAATGAGCAGTGGGACTCAAGAAGCTTAGATCTGCAGTTCTGCTGTGGATGACACTAGTGAACTGCATATATCTCCCTCTGTCTGCTTCAGAAGGGTCACCATCTGCATGAGCAGAGCATCATACTTTGCACGGAGAGCATCCTAAGAAAATATGAAGCATGATGGAATGCTGTATTTGGGTTTCAGCTCACATAACATTCTTCGAAAGCCATTGTCATCCACCATGGAGAATGGCTGCAGATCAAACATCAGCATCTCGCCTGTCAGTTTAAAGATTCATACAGCAGCTGGATGAGTGGGTAGCATTTTATGTGAGCATGTAATGACTCCTGCAGTATGGTTTGTTTGGTGGCAATGCTCTGAGCAGCACTAGTGCTGCTACAGCGTCCACTACCACTATTATCCCTGCCTAGTGGTGGTGTGGGTGGTGTTGGTGTTAGATGGAGTGGTGATGTGAAAGGAATACCACTAGTGTCAGATGACTGACTGCTGCTTTCATGAGGACTGTGTAATTTGAACAAACTGTCTGATCCGCCACCCACACCTGGCTGCTTCTGCTGTCGAGTCTCACCTGTGTGCAGATTGTGAAGGGATATGACAGTTAGCAAGATGCCGTGTTCACATTTTAGATGACAGCTAGAACATTGGTTCCCAATGTCTGTGTGTATTTACCCCAGCTGATTTTTTTTTTCTCACACATATTGCAGCATGCTCTCAGTGGATCTGTTCAGACATCCCTAAAATACTACCATACTTGGTTTTCTTAGCTATATGATGACTAGACTGAGGGCTCAGGGGAGAAGCCTTAGAAAACTAGGATGACCACTGTGAAATTTCAAACTCCTGATCATGTCAGAGGAATAGTGCAGCTCCTCCACATGATCAAAAGTGTAGAAACCAGCCACTCTTCAAAAATTCTTTTCAAGTAGTTTTTATTCTAACAAGAACTAAGCAAAGACCCTTGTCACAAGCCTAACATTTCACCACTGTGGGCTTTTCAGGAAGATGATATACTGGTAAAATAATTGTATATAATTATATACATTACTATACTATACAAAACAATATTTACATAACATTTAAAATTCCTCTTCAGTAATCTGAAATACAGTACCAGGAGGAAAATGTCTAAACATTCTCTAACATCTCTCAAGATATTAAATCTGTAGTTACCAGTGTTTTAATACACTTTCAATATAAAGTTCTAATTAAATGTACTTCAATGTGTTTAACTATAAAACAGTATTCTTCTATTGCAAGTATCAAATCTTTCTTTTCACTTTTACAGCACCCCTACTGGTAGAGCTAGTGTAATACAGACATGCCAGGGCAATACATACGCTTCTGCATTTGGAGTATCTCAGTGTGACAGTATTATGCTTAAAGAGCTAGCAGAGCCAAAACAGGCAGGTAGGAAAACAAAACAGATTTTAAGTATTCATCAGTTATAACTTTTATTTCTGAAGTATTTTCTTTTTTCTTTGTTCATCAGAAAGTATTCTATGTGATAATATTGTGCTGATATGTTACAGTTTAAGCCTGGCAGCTAACATATCTAACTCCACTGCCCTCATATGACATCATCAATATTTTGACCTCACTGACTGTGACATCACAGGTGAATGACCTGGCTGTCACTCACTTGTTGTTCCTAAATAGCAGTGATGTCACAGCCAGTGAAGTCACAATGCTGATAATGTAGGGTGGGTAGTAGAGCAAGAGATGTCAGCTGCCAGGCTAAGAGCTGTTCCACACATCATACCTACTAACATCAGGTACATAATCTTTTATCTTCCTTTGATTTTTGTGCCTCTGTAGCACACTGGCAGGGGCATCCAGCCACCGCCCCACTGACATGGAGGACAGCAGGCTCACTGATGTGAAGGTCTCAGCACGTCTTCACAGACCCCCTGGACACAATTCCACGCATAGGCCTCCAGGTCGGCTGGGTGAGCAGCCATCAAGCTGCTTGGTTGTGCCCAGCCCTATTTACCACCTTAATTTTGTCCTCTAGCCTGCAGTGAATGACATGCTGCATGTACGCAAGTGTCTTGCCAAACTCCCTGCTGGCGCCTCATCTTGTGCTTCTCCTGAGCTTTCCCCAGGGCCGCCCAAGCATGATGCAACCCCACAAGCCCACCCCAGAGGAAGGAGAGCAGTCCTGGGATGCTCAATCCATCCTCTCCTGCCAGCCCCCAGCCGCCCGAGTCCGTTCCCAACCCACGCTACTCAGCGTGGTGCAAGGTGTGGTTTCCAGCACCTCAACCTCAGTCCCACCAGGCCGGCCAGGTACATAATCTTCTAATTAAACAAAGGAAAAGAAAAAGTATCTCAGATATAAAAGGTAATGGTTGGCTGCTTTTAAAATCTAATATTTTAGAGCACTAGATCTTGAAATCAAAAGTATTGCAATGTTACAATAATACACTTGAATCAGTGTACCTACTTCGACTCTAAAGTCTATTATAGAATTTATCCTTCAGCTTGGCAATTTGTGTTCTCTTAGCTAACACCTAAATAATTTTTGTTGTTGTTCTTTTACTTTTCAGATTAAAACAAATTATTTTTCTATGGTTTAACACCATTAATACTCTTAAATATGAAAACCTGTTAGATTATATACTTAACTACAGATAACTGAACTAATATTGAAGGTAATATTGGCAGGAACCTACCTAGGACAGTTTGTCTTGGAAGTTTGGAATTTGGGATAGTGTGATTTACCCATCTGGATGGAAGGACTTCTTCACCTGTAACAGACAATTGGAGCTTCCTAAGTCATAGCTAGTGGGTGAAAGTAGTTTTTTCAGTGGTAGTGGAGCTTTTGCCAAATTTCACAATTTTTGCAGAAATTTCTGAATTTACTGCTGTGTAATGGAAAACTTCCTAATGTTTTGGGGTAAATTGCGCCCATTTTTGCTCATCTAGAAGTGGAAAAAGGAGAAAAAGTAATGTCTCATGTCTGGTGTCCAGAACTGCCCCTCCCCAAACCTTGCCTGAATTCAACATGTAAAATCCCTGGTGGATAGCGGTCCCTACTGCCACCTGATCACCTGCCCCATTAAAAAAAAAGCACAGCTGCCAGTGCCCATGTAATCCCTGGTGCCTAGCAGTCCTTCCTGCCACCCAGTCACCAGGCCCCAATGGCCCCATTTTAAAAAACACAGCTGCCCAAGTAATCCCATTCCTTGGTGACTAGCAGTCCCTCCACAACCCAATTACCCACCTGGCCGGTCCAGGGCAACACACTCCCTTTAGCAACAGTCCCCACCAACTGCCATATACAGCAAATTACTATTTAAAATATTCTCCTTGTGGTCTAGTGACCTCCCTCCATTTCCCCAGTCCCAAATTAAAATGAGTATCCCTGGTGGTCTAATGTACCTCCCATCCCTGGAAGAAAAGTCTCCTCTGACTCTACCTGAGATAGCAGCTGTTCTCCTCTCCTCTGACAGCCGTTACTGAGCTATTAATGAATGAGCATGAAGCATGCACTCATTCATTAATAGCTCAGTGGGCTGACAGCCATGGAGGAGAGAGGAGGGCTGTGCTGGTGGCCCACCTCAGGGTGGGATGGTGGGGTAAGACTTTTCCTGATGGGGGCCGGAGGTATACCAGACCACCAGGGATACTAATTTTAATTCAGAGATTGAGGAAATGGAGGAGGGTCACTAGACAACTAGGGAGAATTTTTTTTAATAGTAATTTGCTGTATACGGCTGTCGGCGGGGATTGGGTTACTAACACTACGGGTGTATGTTGCCCTGACTGGCTGGGTGGGTAATCAGGTAGGGAAGGGATTGTGTTACCAGGATTGGGATTACCATTATTTTTAAAATTATTGGGCAATCAGGCAGCCTTACAGGGAGGCTAGAAATTCTGCAAAAGTTTGGAAATGGATTTCTGAATCTTCGCTGAAGCAAAAGTCTGACTTTCGCTTCAATTCTGCTGGCAAAGGGTTTTTTGCACAACTCTTAGTCATAGCTGTAACATTCCAAAGGATATCGGTTGAAAATATGAGATGTCTTAAAGCTCCTCTTTATTATTGTTTTTGTTCATAACTGAATACAATATTTAGAAAATATCTGAATCGTTAATAAAAATAATAACGCTTATTCATAAAGCGCCTTTCATTTTCAAGGCGTTGTACATATTAAAATGGTAAAATCAAACATTAGAATTCAATAGTAAACACAGATAAAACTACAGCAGATTAATAATTTCAATACAATCAGCCATCCAAAAGGCCATTTGCCAAAAATAGGTTTTCAGATTGCTCTTAAATTCTCCACGGAGTTGCACTCCGCAACCGGCAGGGTAGAGAATTCCAAAGAATGGGTGCAGCATAAGAAAATGCTGTGCAACCTGATGATTTAAGACTAACTCTTGAATCTCTAGCAATGCCCTGTTGGCCAAGCAGAGTGATCGGCTGGGGCAGTAGGGACCAAAAGTTCTTTCAGATAGGCTGGACCCTGATCATGAGGGTTTTAAGTCAGTAAACTGACTTTAAAGGCGATCAGCCACTGTATAAGTAGCCAGTGCAGTTTGGTGAGCAGCAGGGTAATATGACAGGACCCACTTGTTCCAGTCAAAACCTGGACTGCTGTGTTCTGCACCAGCTGAAGGTGACGGATTTCAACCCCAGAAAGCCCAAAGTACAGGGAGTTGCAGTAGTCCAGGCACGAGGACACAAAGGCGTGGACCAATGTTGGTAAGACATCAGATGGAACAAGGTGCTTAACTCTGGTGATATTCCTCGGATGATAAAGGAAGTCTTGATGACTGCTGACACTTCAGACCCTAGTGTCAGTCTGTCATCCAAGATGACCTCCAGGTTACGCACCCATTCAGAGATGGAAGTGAAATGCCACCAAGAAAATTCCTGAGGGTGTACCAATAAACGACCCATCTATCTGGCGCCCGTCCTCAACCAAAACCTCTGTCTTTTCTGAGTTCAGCTTCAGCCAACTAGAATCCATCCAATCCTGGAATTATTCCAGACAGTTGCTGAACACCAAGAGAGCTCCATCCTGATCGGGTAGGAAGACAGGTATAGCTGGGTATCATCTGCATAGCAGTGAAACCTCAGCCCATACCATCTTATAATGTCTCCAAGGGATATACACTGCATAACATGGGAGATAGCACTGAACCCTGAGACACTCCACACAACAAGGAAGTTCGGCTTGAGAAAAACCCAGACATAACTTTTTGTGATCTCCCAGTGAGGAATGAGGTGAACCATTGAAGAACCATTCTCGATATTCAACAGATCTGCCTCTAGGCGTGCTATCAACACCAAGTGATCCACAGTGTCAAAAGCTGATGAGAGGTGAAGGAGAACCAGAATAGAACATCTCTTCTGATCTCTCACCCTCAGAAGATCATTAAGCACCCAAACCAGTGCAGTCTCAGTGCTATGTCTTTATGAAAACCAGATTGGAAGGATTCGAGATATCATGGATGGTTAAATGGTCTTCTAATTGGCTGCCACTACTTTCTCAATCACCTTCCCAATAAAGGGTAGGTTTGAGATAGGTCTGTAGTTTGAGAAACAGTCTGGGTCCAAGTTAGCTTTCTTCAAAAGAGGTGTCACCACCGCCTCTTCAGGGAGCTAGGAACTCACCCGACTCCAAGGAGCACCAGACTATTTGCACAAGGACTGGACTGATGATATCAATACAACCCAAAATTAGGGAGATCGGTCCAGGATCCAAACCACAGCCTGTGTGATGCACACTATGGATAATCGTCATGACATCCATGGAATCAGGTTGACTGAAGGATCACCAAGAAAATTGAGGTACTGTGAACTCACACTGTTCAACAGCATCACCCTTAGAGATTGCTGGACACAAATCTGCCCTGATGTTGGCTACCTTAGTTGCAAAGAAACGAGCAAGCTCCTCGCACTCTAATTGTGAAAAGGCTTTTCGAACTTGCAGACAGGCTGGGTTGCACAGTCTGTCTACAGTTCGAAACAGCTAAGCCAGTCAATTCAAGCAAATGCAATCTCCCTAGACAGGAATTCTGCCTTCTTACGGGTGATTGCAGATTGACAGACAGAATAATGTTCCATCAATCTAAGGCAGTCAGCTTCAAGGCAGAACTGTGCCAGCACTGTTCTAACCTTTGCCCCTGTCTCCACATCTCCCTCAATGTCCCATAAAACCAAGGGGACTTGGTGTGAAGGGATAGAGGCACACATGAACAGGAGCAATAGAATCCAGAGCCACTGTAACAGTCATATTATAGGCCGACACCAGGGTCTCTGGATTACTGCTCATCAACACGCTTGATGAGAGGTCAAGGACTGCCGCAAAGCCTTGGAGGTAATATCCTGAAGGGCAGTACCTAACCATCTCCACAGGGTAGGCCTTCTCAGGGGGTATAAACTGAACCTCATGGTGTAGTGATCAGACCATGTGACTGGTTCCACCTCCAAGTCGAATGCATCAATCCCAGGAGAAAGACTAAGTCCAGAGAGTGTCCTGATTTATGAGTAGCAGTTGAAACTACCTGTGTAAGGCCGAAAAAGAAGTCATTAATTGGAGGAAGTGATAACCAATTAGGAAAGTTCATCATCGACTCCAGGCATTGAAGTCGCCAGAACAATCAGTCTGGGTGACTCAAACGACATGTCAACGATGAAGTCTGCTACTTCTTGTAGGAAACGCTTCCATCCCAAGGTGGATGGTAGATGAATACGATCTAACACCTACACCCACTACTACTGTACACTCAAAGGACTCAGTCTCTCCCACTACCACACTCAGAAGGCCCAGTTCAGTCTTGAAACAGACTGCAACCCGCCCACCCCTGTGGTCCAATCTCGGCAGTGCATCACCGAGTACCCAGCTGGAGTTATGGCCTTCAACATAGGGCCTGGATTTTCATCCAGCCAGGTCTCAGTGATGCAGGTCAAGTCCACCAGGCCAACAGGATCAGCAATAATTCCAGTCTTATTCCTGATGTGTCTGGCATTGCATAACACTGCCCAAGTTGGACGAACCTCGGAGGCTGTCTGGCCCATCTGCCTACTGAATTCAGTAGTGCCCTTGGTATGGGCACCAGACATGGTACACCATGCTCTGGATTCCATTTGCCCCAGGGCACCTTCTGGATCGAACTATCCCGACACGGTGGCCTCTCTCATCCATCGTCCCCTGTCTGCAGCCCCCACCCCTTCCCTCTCCTATGAACAATTCCCAGCACTCTACAGAACTGATATATATCATATTGAGAGGGGAGAATAAAAAGGGTGGAGGGCATGAAGAGAGGAGGATGAATAGCGCACCACCATGGGGACTGAGGCCGACAGATGCCGCTACTAAACAATTAAAGCCAAAATCAATAAACCCATCAAATATGCCACAATAATCAAACTTAGCAGAAAAATAAATATCCCACCCCAACATAGAACAAATCTAATAAATTCAAAACTTAGTCAAAATATATAAGCAATAAAGAAGTCAACCCCACCACAAAGAAAAATAAATCTGACTAAGCGAGAGGACTAAAAATAAAATAAAAATATAAACATAAGTATATGGGTTCTCTCACCACCTCAACTTAACTAAAAACAAAATTAAATAAACAAAATTATTTACCCTCCCCCAGCTCTCTCACAGCCAGAGGAAAGAAAAATATTTTGAAACTCTCACTACAAAGTATAGATGCTAATCTTAACAAATTATAAAACATTTTGAACTTTAAACAAAACACATAACACATCCCTCCCCCAATCCTCTCGTGACCAGGAGTGAAGGGAAGACTCAAACTTAAATGGACACAAGGTCCTCTCACCACCTCGTTGTCCAAAATAAAATAAGAAGTCCTCAATTCACCAGGCACAGAGTAATTTTGTTCACAAATTTAAAGATCAACACAGGCAAGTCAATTGTCCACAAAGCTCAGGAGGCATCCAGGATCCAGATCAAGCAAATCCATACCATATCCACTGTTGAAAAAGGCCCTCACTCCCAACTTAACAAACACTACAAGAAATAAAGTGATCTAATAAAACGCTTTGAAACAGGCCACATTAGTGGCCCAACCTGGGAGTCTAGGGGCACAGAGCCCCAGCATTCACTGTGTGGATTATTCATTATATATATAAATGGAGAGTTTTTATTTATTTTTATTTTTATTTTATTTAAACAGCAGTTTGAAAACCTTTGAGCCATAGGCTCATTTACAAAGGTACCTTGTCACAGTAAGACAAACCAAAATACACAGTATAGCAGTCAACACATAAGTATAACAGTAAATTAAGACATAGATACAAACAAGCTGGTACAGGTAGGATGGATGCAGACAATACCAGAGTTATGTTGTCCTTAGCAGCTTAGTAATAAGCTTTGTCATAAGTATTGAGTACGGCTTTGACTAGCGGCAGTTACAGCATCGGGTGTTACAAGGTGGTTACGTAAGGAAGTTTTGAAGCACGATATAGTTGGAGCTCGGAGATGGAGGGGCAGTGTGTTGAACCAGGAGGGTAGAACCAGTTTTGTAGAAGTAGGTGAAAGCCTACAGTAGATACAAGACAAATAGCATTTGGGCTCAGTGAGATCAAACAGAAGAAGCGTTTTACTGCTATCAGGACTAAGAACCTAGAAATAGATACAAAAGAACATGAACTGCAAGTGAGGCTAGAACTGTTGTGAATTTTTTCACTTGACTGGCCTCTAACTACAAATAACAGAATTAATATTGAAGGAACCTCCAGGACAGTTTGTCTTGATGCTCCACATGATCACCAGAATCAGTAACAGTAGCAGTAGTCAAGGCCCTGATTTTTATCCAATGCTTTGGGACCAAGTTCTGTAGCCAGATAACAACTTGCCACAAACGTCTGTGGTGGTAGTTTGTAACTTCTGTGCAGTTCTGAGACACCAATGAACAGCCACATCACAGCATCAGCTTGTTATCCTGGCACCATATCCATGGCAAATGGCTATGGTAAATGGCAGAGGGAATGCACAGTACCACTAGTTCAAAAAATAAATCCACAGAATTTTAGAAATGTTTTTTAAAAAGCTAAACAAAATCTATCATTTAAGGTCTATCCTATGGCATAAATGAAATATGCAATGACCACCTTATGCAATAAAATATTTCTTAATACTCATGCTGTTACACCACTTGTGAGGTCCCCACTGCATATCACTTAGATATTTATATGCAATCTGTAATGTAGTTTTTGAAAATAAATTTCCCTTTTGTGACCGTGACATTGTATCTTGATTCATACAGGTCCCTTTGAAAATGGAATAACCAGAATAGTAGAGATATTTTAAGACTCATTTTTTTATGCCAACCTACTTAATGTGGCATTTTGGTGTTGGTCAGCACTAAAGACCTTTACCTTCTTTCTGTTCTGCAAGGCCCATTTGTTGCTGCTGTGATTGACACCTTGCTGGACTGTGCAAAGAAACTGATGGGCACAGAACATAGTGAATAAAGGTTTCATTCTGTACAGCAGAATGTTCTTCTCCTCTCTTGAGGTCTAGTTCTAGACTGACAAGACTGACAGAGAATCTAAGGGTTTCTTAGGATCCCCTGCTAACATTGCAACATTGTTCTGAAAGTACTTAAAGGGATGGCAGCTGGCATTTGCCCCATACATAAGTGTACTCCACATCTCCCTCAGTACAGTTAATGTGGGCATCACTCAAACAAAGCAGTATAATGCAACAAGGAGCTAATAAAACATTAAGTATGGAATTAAACATTTTACCAAACATTACTCCACTGTGGGAGGAAGGGGCAGGAAAGGATCTGGCCTAAAAGGTGACCGGTCAGAGTAGAACCAGGGAGGGGAAACACCATAGCAACTTGAAGCTTCGTCAGGGTGACAACTGCTACCATGCAATGAAGGGAGAAGGAAGGAAGGGAAGGGAAGGAGGGAAGAAACATAGAAACATAGACTTTGATGACAGATAAGGACCGCTTGGCCCACTCAGTCTGACCATTCCCTAACTATTGGATAAGCTGCAGATCCTAGTTAACCAACAACAGCCTACTTCTTCATAACCCCACCAGAATTGCAATATGTCTGTCCCTGGATTCTTGAATTTCCCCACTGTTTTTGACCCCAGAACCTCCTCAAGAAGGCTCTTCCATCGTCTACCACCTTCTCCATGAAAAATACTTCCTCCATGCTACCCCCATGCCATCTGCCTCTATCTTCAGATTGTGACCCCTTGTTCTTGTACATCTCTTTTTCTGAAAGATGCTACCCTCTTGACTTTGTCGATTCCTTGAGGTACTTGAAAGTTTCTATCATGTCCCCCTCTCCTCCTTTCCTCTAGGGTATACATATTAAACACCCTTAGCCTATCTTTATATGGCTTCTGGTGCAGACCCTGTACCATTTTAGTTGCCCTCCTCTGACTGCCTCCATCCTGTCTATGTCCTTGTGGAGGTGAGGTCTCCAGAACTGCATGCAGTACTCCAGATGGAGTCTCACTGTCTGTACAGAAGGATAACAACTTCCTGTTTTCTACTGGTGATGCCTCTCCTATACATCCCAGTATCCACCCAGCCCTCCCTACTGCCTTCTCACATTGCTTGTTTACCTTTAGGTCATCTAATATGACTACCCCATGTCCCATTCCATTTTTAGGGCTGTGGGTGGAGCCTACAGCCACTTTGGAGAGCTTTTAGCTCTGAAATGGTCGATCTCACAATCTCTTTCTTTAGACTTTTGAAAGTATCCTTCCAAAGCCCATCAGAGCTGAAAGCCCTCACCATGATCAGCTAACCAAATAACAGCCGCACTGTTTCAGCTGTTACTTCCACATTCTGATGCATGCCCCGTATGTGCACATGTCAAACCGTGTAGAGTTATGCACATGTGCAGTGAGGTGGTGCCGCCATGTTGTGTATGGCACTATGCCATTCACTGTTTGTGCCCCAACCTGCAGTCATGACCATCTCATGTCGCACATTGGAGCCCACCCAGTGTGCGGAATTGTTTTCTTCCTATAAATTAGAATACAGTCCCTCATCGATTTAGTTTTTTCTGCTGCCCCTGCCTGTTTATGCCCGACATGAGGTGCCCAGTCCCCATGTCAGCATTCATGTAGCACACTGGGAGCCCACCCCAGTGTGTTTAAATGTTTTTTTTCCTTTTTCGGTGTCCTACAGTCCTTGTGCTGTAAAATTGAAAATGGTCACTGCTATCGGTTTAGTTTCTCTGTAAACTAAAAATGGTCCTCATCCTCACTACGGTCTCCCTCCCTCCCCACCCTCCCACTGTGTATCCACCTCCCCATCCCCTTACCCCATACTTACCTCTGGAAGTGGGCACTGTCATCTTCTCTGGACTGGGACACGTCTGCACTCTTCAAAGCCCAACTGTGAACTGAAGAATTAAAGAATTAAAAATGTGCTATACAGCCATTCAATGGGGTTTTAAATTTGTGCTTATATCTCAGCTATTTTTCAAAATTTTGGCCCAAATTTTCAACATAGGCTTTTGGACTTCCTCATGAACACTGTCACTGCCATTTTGTACTCTGGTCCTGAAAGGTGATTTATGCGGTCACTGTGCAGAATCACCTTTGGGACAGATTCACAAAATGACAGTGCCACTGTTCATGAGGTGGAGTCACAAATGTCCACATTGCAAACTTGGTGAAAAATTACAAAAATGACTGCATTACAAGCGTGCATTGCACAGTTTCTATACACGGTCCTAACGCCACTCATTTTTAATATTTTCATGCCACGCTTTCAACATTGCCATTTTGCACACCTCCTTGACAACAGTATAGCTGTCATTTCCACAACCTGCCGAAACAAGTTATCACACCTGTGGCGCAGAATAGTGCATTTGCTTTGTGCAATTATCTTTCAGGAAAATTAAACAAAATGACACTGCTACTGTTCATGAGGAGGGGCAATTCCATAGCGATCATATGCTAAAGCGCTAGCGCTGTGCAGTTTCTATGCACGCCCAACATGGCTAATTTTTAATATTTTCACTCACATTTTAACATAGCAATTTTGTACACCTCCTTCACAACTGTACAGCTGTTACTTTCCACAACCTGCCCAAAATATGTTTTCACACCTGTGTTGCAGAATAGCACGCTTTGGCTGCACAATCTCCTTTCGGGACAATTGAACAAACTGACACTGGCACTGTTCATGAGGAGGGGTCCAAAAAGCCATGTTGAAAATTAGGTACACCACCTCCAACATATGGCCAAGTTACACCTGGACATTAAATAATTTCTATACATGTGTCACTTGTGTCACTTGGTAGCACTTCACAGCCCCATCGGCTCTGGACAGAACTTGTTGTTCTTGTCAGTACCCCCATAGTGTAATCTTCCCTGGTTTTTGTTTCCTAGTTGCATTACACTGCATTTCTTTGCATTGAATCTAAGCTGCCATACTTTTGACCATTCCTCCAGTCTCACCAAGTCTGTTCTTATCCTTTCAACCTCCCTTGTGTATCAACGCTTATTACAGATCTTTATGCCATCTGCAAAGAGGCATACTTTTCCTTCCAGCCCTCTGCTATGTCACTTATAAAGACATTAAAAGGACTGGTCCCAGTACTACCCTGTGGTACCCTGTTAGTAACCCCTTATTTGGAGTGAACTCCATTTACTATTACCCTCGGTGTCCTGTTGTCCAGTCAATTTGTTTACCCTGTGACCCACTCCCAGGCTGGCTAACTTGTTTTTTAATCTTGTGTGGGACTGTGTCAGATGCCTTGCTAAAATCTAGGTAGGCCATGTCCACAGCCCCTCACTGGTCAACTACTTTGGTCACCCAGTCAAAGAAATCTATTACATCTCATCTGACATGACTTTGCCACTGTGAATCCATACTGCCTTGGGTCCTGTGCCCTGCTGGCCTCTAGGCACTCAACAAGTCTTTCTTTCAGAAGTGATTCCATCATTTTCCTACCACTGAGTTCAAACAAACGGGTCTATAGTTTTCTGCCACTGCTTTGCTCCCAGGTTTGTGAAGGGAATCAAATCCATCCTTCTTCTCCAGTCCTCAGGTACCATACCATCCTCCCATGATTTGTTAAAAGGGAGTCAGTGGTGTCATTAGTTCTCCCTTAGTTCTTTTAGAATTCTGGGGTGAATCACATGAGGTCCCATTGCTTTGTCCAACTTCAGTTTCAGGAGTTCTTTCAGAATCCTTTCTTCTGTGAATGGACTGGTATTGACCCCCCAATCTAGAGTGTTTCTATTGATGGGATCAGGTACCTCCTCCTCCTTCTTTTGTGAATACTGCAGCAGAAGTATTTGTTCAGTATCACTGTTTTCACTGTCACCCTCTGCCCACCCACCTCCCTTTATTAAACCTCACTATCCCTCCCTAGATATTTCTTCACTCCCTAATGTACCTATAAAAGGTTTTATCCCCTTCTTAACAGAGTTGGCTATCTTTTCCTCAATTTGGGACTTTGCTATTCTGACTGCCTTCCATGCTTTTTTTTGCTTTAACTAGTACAGTTTTCTGTCCTGCTCGTTCTGTGTTTCCTTATACTTCATGAATGCTATCTTTTTCTCCCTAACCTTCCCGCCACCTCTTTGGAGAAACATAGTGTTTGTTTTTCCCTTTGCTTTGATTTGTTTATTTGCTTCACACACAGAGGCTTGTTTCTTGTGATAACAGTTTTGATGTTTTCCCATTGTTCCTCTCACTTCCTTCTTGCCCATTTGCTAGTGCTTTTCTGAGGCACTCTCCCATTTTGCCAAAGTCAGCCCTCCTAATGTCCAGTATTCACACATTTGTATGCCTTGACTCTACTGCTTGTGTTTACTGTGAACCACACTGGTGGTCACTTGTTCCCAGATGGCTACCCACTTCTAAATCTGAGATCCTCTCTCCATCCCAATTTGAAAGTACCAGGTCTAAGATTGCTCCTCCCAAGTGGGTTCCAGCACTAGCTGTCTGAGGCACGCCCCTGTAGGGCATCAGGAATGACCCTAGTGTTGGATGTGGCTGTAGCAAAGTTGTTCCAGTCAACATCTGGCATATTCAGGCCTCCCATCAACAATATCTCCCTCTTTCTGGCATCCTAAGGGTCCCTTTTATCATTTTCTTGTCCATTTACTCCCTTGAGATGTGGGTCTGCATACAACCCCATGCAGATTGTGGTGCCACTTTCTGTCTCCAGGATGACCCACAGTGACACCAGTCCTCCCTGTTTACCCTTTAGTTCCATTGCTTTGATCCTTCCTTACATAGAGAGCTCTCCTCCTCCTCTTCTACTCTCCCTGCCCTCCTGTAGATTATATACCCTGGTATGTTGACATCCCAGTTATGGTTCTCTGTATACCATGTTTCTGTGACTGCCACAATATCCAGGCTTCCCTCTTCCATCAAGGCCACTAGTTCATGGAGCTTGTTATTCAGACTATGGGCAATGGTTGTCATTGCCCTCCATTTTTGATGGCCTTACCCTTTATCCCCATGCCTGTCCTTACTGCCTTTGCCTTTTACTTCATTTACCCTGCCTTCCTACTATTAACTTCTATTTTGGTGTTTACCTCACTAACTACCCTGTTTTGTGTGGGGGATTTTCTGCTCCTTTTCAGGGATTCCCCGAGGCTAGTTTAAATGCTTGCCAATGAAGCATTTAAACCTATCACCTAGGATCTTGGTTCCCTCCCGGATAGATGCAGACCATTGTGGCAGTAGAGGCCTGTATCCTCCAGGTGGACCCCCACCCCAGTGAAGCCAAAACTCTGAGCTCTGCATCAGTTTTTCAATCATTGATTGAATCCCATGGTGCAAAGCACCCTAGCTTCACCCACTGCTAGACAGGAAGCACCTCCAAAAGGTTACCATGTGTGCTACTTGTTCTAAGGCCCCTTCTCATCTCCACAGTCTCCTCTGCACTCCTCTGATTTCATTCCCAGCCAGGTCATTTGTCCCAAGGTAGACAATTACATCCAGCTCCCTCCCCATGCAGCTGCTCCTGTGATCCTGAGGATTTGTTCCTGTCACTCAAATCCATGGCATTGGGCAGACACCTTACCTCCCACTCCCCTTTCACCCCCAGCTGTACCTCTAACAATTCAGTCCCCAGCAGGAGTTATTTCCTTCCTCTTTGGGGTCCTGTACCACCCTCCTGTGGGTCTCCTTTGTGGAGGTTCCCAGCATCCTCTTTGATCTACACTACAGGTGCCTCCATAGAGGAACCCTGCTCTGCCAGAATGGTATATGAATTTTGGAGGTACAACTGGAGGGATGCTCCTCTGTTCCACCACTCTCACCATCCCTGAGCCCACCATGGTCCAACCACTCCTCTTCTTGACAACCTCTTAGGCAGTGGTGGCATCCCTGGTGGTCCCTGGGTGGAAGAAGAGGTTCTCCTGAATCCTGGCCAACTCATTCTGGAGACAAGCAACCTCCTCCTTCCTCATCCCAGACAGCTGCCTGCAGATAGGACAACATCACATCCTCCAGAATGTCTCCCGAAGGCTGCCGCTCCATGGCCACTGCATGGTAGCAGCTGCTGATACCCAGAATGTCGATAAACACTGCAATAACATTTGCAGAACAGTCAGAATTATAATGCACAGGAATTTACCATCATAAAGAGTAACAGTTGCAGAGCAATAATATTTACATGACACAAGAAATACCACTAGGAAGGCATACTACAACTGAATTAGGTTAACAAAAGTTCAAGATTTCCTGTGACTTTTCCAGTCAGTGGGAATATGAGTGGCTTCTGGACCAGTTCCTGAAAGGATGATGTCAGGTCATTAAAAGTGACCTAGGAGTTCTGCCACACTGTCAGATCTACACCACTTCATTCAGTACATCCAGGATCCATTTTGAACTTCTTATATTATTTCTTCTTGATCTGGTACACTTGTCTGTGCACGAGAGTCCTGAGAATATAAAAAGAAGGCTGAGAAGAAGTCCCAAGGAGTTAATCTGGTTGATCAGGCAAAATAGGATCTGTCTAGACAGTGTCAGGAATGGGAAGATCTGTAGGAACTGGTTGCAAGTTGTCCGAAGGGATCTCAGCTTCAGAGAGTGTGGTAGGTTCAAGTGCAGCATCATTGTTTGGTGGACTGGGGTCATCTGAGTGGTGTTACTCAGGTACCCATGTCTTATGCAACTGATGTGGACTTTGTTGTGTACCAGCTTTCCATCAGACTTGTGACATAGACAAACATACACAGGAGGAAGCTTTTCTACAATGTAGAAGGAACCATTCCATGGGTGAAGCAGTTTCTTGGTGGTGCCCAGAACTAGAACAGGTTGGTACAAGTACACAATGTGCCCAATGAAGAATGAAGGCTCATGCAACTTAGCTACTGACACTTTCTGCATTGCAGATTTTCTCTGGCTCAACGTGGTGATGGCAACACATCTGGCAAGTTCAAGCTGTTCCAACATTGAAATGGTGAAGGAAGAAAGTGATTTTTGAACTTCTAGCAGTGAGAAATCCCTGCCCAGTGGAGTGCTTGGGTGGCATCCATGGACTAAGAAAATGGTGTGTACTCCATACTGTCAACACAAGGGTTTGTGTTGTAAGCAAATTGCACGTATGGAACAAAATAATCCCAAGTGTCGTGACTCTCATCCAGGTACTTGGAGAGTGTGCTGAGAATGGTAGACATCGTTCTTTCACTTTGTGCATTGCATTGTGGATGATAACTGGTTGCGTGAGTCTTTCTGATGTTGAGAAGTTTGCAGTTTCATGCACAATAGTTGAAAGGTAGTTAGTGCCTCTGTCTGAATGTTGGTACAATGGGTACCGTGATAACAAATGAATGTGTTCAGGAAGGCACTTGCCACTGTGGCAGCTTTGACGTCTTTTAGGGGATTAGTTCCAAATATTTTGCTAGGTAGTCCACAAAAGCAAGGATGCATTTGCTGCCAGAGTCAAATCATGTAGGTAAAGCCCAGGGAATGTCTGAGCTGACTTTGAAATGGTTCAGGGGCTACAGGCATTGGAATGATGTGTGCCTCTGTCAGTTTGGCAGTAGGATTTCTTTGGGAGAAGGGATAGAAGGATTTGATGAATTGTACAATATCCTTGTTCATGTGAGGCAGAAGAAGTGAAGCCTTGTCTCTTTGAGAGATGTGTGGATTCCATATGACTTCCAGAAAGTGGAGAGGCATGAGAGGAGAGAGAAAACTTGATTGACTAGAGAGGTTGGCACAACTAGCTCTACATGAGTTCTTTCCATGCAATAGCCCTTGCCTTTCTTACTCCAAATGTGGAAAAGCACACTGTCGTTGAGGAAGTACTGAGAAGCAACTCAAAATACATTCTGACAATGTTTCTTTTGTGGCAGTAAGGTTCCAGACTCTAAGTATGTGATTATGTCTGTGAATTGAGGATCATTTTTTGCTGTGATTTGACCATTGCGGAGAGAGGCCAGAAGCAGAAGAGGTGAGAAGCTCTTTGACTGCTTGTAGTACATGAAGATCTTGAGTCTTTCTGTTGAAGCATCAGCTTCAAACATAAGCATGTGCTCCAGTTTCCCAGGTGTTGCATCAAAAGGGTGGCTAACCCCAAACAAAAGACAGTGTCCAGTATGTTGCACTCTACAAATAAATACAGCCACAGTGATATAAGATTTATAGAGCCACTGATGCCAAAAGTGCTACATTGCAGAATCCGAATAAGCATATCCCCAATAAATCTCATACCAAAATTAGATTTCTGCACTTGATATTAAAGTTATTAGCTATTTTCTAACCCTGATATTACTACCTGTACAATAAATGCCTATGTCAGTGAAGAGCTGCCGATGATGTCATCTAGGAAACACACTGTCTAGCATTTCCTGTCAGCAAGCTTATAGGATCTGATTCTCCAAAGTTGTAAAGATCAAGTGCAATTGTTTTCACATGTAAAACAGGCAGCACCATTCAAAAAACATTGCTATTAAAACTATATGAGTGTTAGATTTTGTAACAAAGTTAACTCCCGAGTAGAACAATGCTCTGGGGTGGTTTAATGTGCTTGTAACATGGCAAGTGCAGAAACAGGGAATCATGCCTTACGAAAGATTGTAACTTGACATCCTATATTACTAAGTACAATTAAACACAGATACAGACATAGATAGAGTGGAATCATCTTCATTTTTCTGCTGTGTTTGCTGTTTGGGATTTGACTGCTGTGCATTATGGAAATGCATATATTTAACTACAGTAAGTATACTGTGGGGCAATGGTGAACAGTTATTCAATTACTGATTACATGGAGATGTGATCAACATTTCAGAATATGTGTTCAGTTTGGCTGACTTACTTTTGTGAAACGTGGAATCATCTCAATTTTTCTTCTGTATTTGCTGTTTGGGATTTGACTGTTGTGCATTATGGGAATGCATATATTAAAGTGCGAGGAGATTTCAGCTCTGGTTGTTCTTTCTGAAATTCCCTCAGCAAGCCAACAGATGGCTGTAAAACAATGTTAACAATACAGCACTGTTCTACAGCCATATTTAGATAGATTTCCAAATGTACTGAACTGAGCCACGGGCGGGGGACTTATATAGACCAAGTGAAAAAAGAGCTCACATAGATTACTGACTGGTGCTGCCTGTTTTATTTATGAAAACCATTGTTCATGATATTTACAGCTTTGGAGAAACAGGTCCTATAAGCTTGCTGACAGGGAATTCTAGACTGTGAGGTCCCTAGATGACATCATCATCAGCTCTTCACTGACATAGGCTTTTTGAACAGGTAGTGACATCAGGGTTATGAAACGGCTAACAAATTTAACATGAAGTAACACAGAGATCTAGTTTTGGTATGGCATTTACTGGGGTATGCTTATACTAATTCTGCAATGTATCACTTTTGACCAGATCATGTCAGTTGCTCTTTAAGTAATAGTCCTTTTATACAGGATACAAGAGACAATGCAAATAAATTCAATAAGCACTGCAGAACCCAGTGCTTCACCTCTCCATGAACAGTTAATAGCAGCAAAGCAACTTGAGGTGCCGAGAGTTTTCAAAGGAAGCACATCCATGGCATGGAAGGGAAGAGCTTGAAAGCAGGATTCTTCACCTGTTGAGGATTATGCGGAGGGATATTGTCTCTGACTTGCACCATTGACATTGCCCTGAACGGGTGCCCTCCTCCAACTTCTCTCATGGGAGCTGCACCTTCTCTTTCAGCTCTTCCTCATCAACCCACCCAACTGTCAGCCAGCCCAGAAACCCACAGGCCACTTGCCCTGAACGGGCATCCACCTCCAGCTTCTCCTGAGAGCTGCACCTTCTCAAGTGGCTCTTCGGTGGTGACCCACCTGACTGCCAGCCAGCCCAGAGACCTACAGGCCACTTGCCCTGAATGGGAGTCCATCTCCAACTTCTCTCATGGGAGCTGCGCCTTCTCTGGTGGCTCTTCCATGGTGATTGACCCAACTTGCCAGCCAGCCCAGAGACCCATAGGCCACTTGCCCTGAATGGGCATCCATCTCCAACTTCTCCCATGGGATCTGCGCCTTCTTCATCAGCTCTTATGTGATGACTTGCCTGACTGCCACCCAACCCATAGACCCACAGGACACTTGCACTGAATGGGCATCCACCTCCAACTTCTCCTGTGGGAGCTGCATCTTCTCTGGCAGCTCTTCCATGGTGACATGACCGGCTGCCAGCCAGCACATAGACCCACAGGCCACTTGTCCTGAATGGGCGTCTGCCTCAAACTACTCCTTGGGAGCTATGCCTTCTCCAACGGCTCTTCCACAGTGACCCGCCTGACTGTCAACCAGTCCAGAGACCCACAGGTATGGACACAGAGGCACAGCCCTGCCTTTTCAGTCACTGCCCAACTTGAATTTTGGTGCTTTCTGTCTCCATTGGCTTATTGGTTCTGTATCACAGTTCCTTAGCCTTGATTGGACACTTTGCCTTTCTCCTGCCCTCTTATTCGCTACTGCTTTCATCTCCCAAGTTGCTTTCTTTGCACAAACTTTTAGATTGCTAGATTGAATTTATTGCTTTGTATACTTTATTGAATTCAGCATTCTATTTTGTTTTAATAATGCTTAGTGTCTACAGGGCCGGTGTTAGATTTTTGTGTGTCCTGTGCAATGCACCTCAGTGCCCCCAGATTTATCCATCCATGTAACAAAAACAAAACAAAAAAATGCAGGAAGCCCCACCAACAACCCCAAATCTGCAGTGCTCTCATGCTTGACCACAACAAGGTTCCTTCCAGAGCAATTCTGCACACACAGTTTTAGTTAAAAGGTCCAGTGCTCCATCAGTTTATAGGTACTCATCACAAATGTGACATAATTCCTACCCTGACTAACAACATTGGCCCCGTGTTTCTGTTGTGCTTTCAAATTCAAACAGATGTTGATGGCAGTTATCTGGGCTGCACTGTGATCTTAACAGCATTTTGAGATTTGCTTATAATAAAACAAGAATACATCATTCTTTTAGGTCAGCCTTGTAAAAGTGACTTACTTCAACAGCCTGCCCAAGCTCCAGGTTGAAGCCCACTGCACATATATTGCAGCCAAGAGGAAAATGACAGAGCTCCAGAATCTGCTGCTGCTGCAGTATTGGTACTGACTGCGAGCAGTGCCATTTCAGAGAGCACTCCCTACAGATTCACTCTCCAGTCTTCTCTCATCATGACTTGCTTGCGCTCACTTTAGTACAACTCACTCAGCCACGTCCACCAACTGGTCAGCACCAGACACTTCCCATGCTGCGCCACCGCCACCCTGACTCCTGCCTTCTCTACAGTGAATGCTGACCAGGTGGCTCAGGCCCGCCTGCCATATTGTCCAGTCATTGGGTGCCAGCACATCCACACCCAGCCCCACGATGAACCCTCCAGTGTCACAAATGGATTATCCATCATGGGAGCCCTGCCAGTCAAGCTGGGCTCTGAGGCTCATCATTCATTCTTTCCCAGGGCCACTGGTGTAGAGAATCTTGGGATCTGCAATTTCTCCACTTGGCAGTTCTTTTGTCATGATGTCACCAGCAAGCGGACAAAGGCATAGCAGAGCCTGAGCAGTACTGCAGCTGCCCACCTGTCAAACTAAACCCTCTGGTGGGCCCCTCTGGTGTTTATTTATTTATATATTTTTTAAGTATTGACTTTTCCATTAGCATCTTATAACTTCTAGCCAATAGAGGGCTACATCTCTAACTGTTTGCTACCTTCCCATTTCTACTTTCTCTTAATCCTAGTTTAGCATGCATCCCCTTCCACTATGCCTCCTTCTCCACTCTCTTATTCTCCTGTGTTCCTTAGTCTTAATTATGGAACACTCAGTCTTTATGGAGCTCCTAGACACCAGTTCAGTTAGGGCCCCTCGTCTCGATTTTGTTGCCCCACTTCTCCACAGAAACTAGTTGTGCATTTACAACCTTCCTGCTGTTCTGTCACTGTGCCCCAGGAACATTTTTGCTCTTTCTAACTGTGTTATCCTCTCCTTACATCTATGAGCCACCAAGTATCTATACTTGTGTGGCACTGTATCACTACCTCTCACCAACTATGCTCTGCTCCTCTGACCTCCTTCCTCCTCCAGAACCTTGCCCTCTAAATGGGGCCATCTTTAGCTCCTTAAATTCCTATTTAGCAGACTAAGTAAATTTATCTTACTACTACTGTTATGTTCTGGTAATATTGAATTAAATCCCAGACCCCACATTCATTGAGGTCCCCAGACCTCGCCTCTTTAATGATATCAGCTTTCTGCATACTCAACGCCTGCAGCCTGCTTAAAAAGTTGGATATTACATAGGCCTGGGTCCTCCATTCCTCCCCAGATGTACTAGTGGTCACTGAAACCTGGCTGAAAGAGTCTACCACTGACCATGCTATTAATATCCTTCTTATAATGGATTTAGGGCCAATAGGCCAAATGTGGGGGTTACAATCTATGTCTCAGACAAGGTTCAGGCTCTGTTTTTGACTCCATCTCCTCACCCAGGTAATTCAAAAGCTTCATCTTTAAAATCTCCTTACCTTCCAACAAGTCCTTATTCATTTCCAGTTGCTATAGACCACCCTCAGGAGGAGTAGGGATACTTTATAACCTCCATAGGATCATAAAAGCCTCCAACTCTGAATGTATATTTTTGGGGACTTTAACCTAGACTGGAACTCAGACTGCTCTGAACCTTTAAAAATCATGTGAGACACTTTCTGCCTCACTCAACTAATCTGTGACAACACACATCCTCACCCAAAAAACCTTAAACACAGCACCTCTCCTTGATCTGACACTTACTAGTAGACCACATAAAATGTTATACACTGGGGTATTCAATAATGATATTAGTGACCACAGAGCTATAGCTTGTGTGAGGCTCCTACCCAAGACCACTTACTCACTGGTCTTTACATCAAAAGAAGTTTCTGTAAATTCAGTATTTCTGATTTCTTGGCTGATCTTAGCAAATAACCCCTGTTGTGACCTGTGGTTCCTGCCCCTTCTGCCCCTGGCTCAACAACGTCCAATGGACGGCCTCTCTCTCCACCCCCAGACCTACCTCTTCCTTACTAGGTCTAAACAGGGATGTAACCCACTGTCTTCCTGAGGACCTACTATATCCATGTGTGTAACTCACAATTTTGTAACATTATGTAACCTAAGTAACATACAAACTACTACATTATGTAACCTAAGTGTATCTATGTTAAATGTTCCTTTTACTGCACTTGTAATTTATCATCTGTTTTAATCTGCACTGTAATAACTGTTTTGGGATCCGTCCTAATTCCCGCATAGAAAATACCGAGTGACGAAACCCCAAAAATATCTCGATTAATCAAAATGCAGAAACAAATAAATACCGAATATCCAAATCCCACCTCATTACATGTAAACCAGTAATAATGATCACATTTTGCACCTCACTGAGAGATCCCTTGATGTTCCTTAGTCTAATCACACATCTTTTAATTGAAAAGTTGTACCTTGTATTTTTAATTTGGTGTTTTCCTGCCGCCGCATTAGGCTTTCCTGGTTTGTTTACGTGCACTGCTGTAGTCAGGTGTTTCTGGCACTGAGAATCATCAATGTCATCACTACCATCATTATGGAGATACCCTATTACGATCCTCGGCTCTGCCAATGTAAGCCAATTAAGAAAAGGTGGCCGAGCACACAGTACCCATTTTTGTCTCCCTTCCAAATAGATTTAGTGTACAAATGATCATTTATGCAAGTAACAGCAATGGTGGTGTTTGTGAGTCATGATAGTAACCCCCAAAAACTTTGTTCTGCTCTGTCGAGGAAGCCAATGGCACACACAGCACATTGCACATTATCTGCTTTCGCTCCATCTCGCACAATTCACAATTTCTTTTGGGGATCAATGGTCACTTGTAAGAGTGACATGTAATGTTTGTGTTACTGATCCATGACTGTCAAAGAACTGTTTCTTCATCTCTGTAAAATTGAAGGAATGTAAGTAAATGAAGCTGAGTACATAGTACTTGTTGTTGGCTCCACTGCTATGTGATTTATGGTTTCTTTTTTGTACAAATGACCATTGGTGGTGTCTGTGATGTATGGGGTCAAACAAAGTCACACAAAAAAAATCTTTTGACATGTCTGTAAATGGGAGCCAATGCAAGTTCATTGAGCCGAGTGCACAGTACCCATTTTTGGAT
Source organism: Neoceratodus forsteri (assembly GCA_016271365.2). Taxonomy (NCBI): domain Eukaryota; kingdom Metazoa; phylum Chordata; order Ceratodontiformes; family Ceratodontidae; genus Neoceratodus; species Neoceratodus forsteri. The sequence goes on along the minus strand of CM028133.1, from coordinate 738,975,458 downwards.
CACCATTTTCAGTCTTTCAAAATGTCTTGGTGGAGAAATGGTCAGTTCTGAGATTGACATCCAATCGTGGTGTTTGTGTAGCATGTCAAATAACCACCCACATAAAATAGTGTTTACTCTTCTTGATCACTGCAAGTTAATGGCAGGAGAAACTCTCAGTTTTGACAGTGACAGCCAATCATCTTTTATTACAGCATTGTCTGTCAAATTCCCCCACCGCACAAACAAATACATTTCATATATATATATATATATATATATATATACACATAATATAGTTGATATAGTGTTCCTGAAAGAATGGTATAATGTGTTGCTCCAAATTTCAAGAGTGGGACAGCAGTAGCAAGTCATTCTTCACATTTGCAAAGTGCAAGAAACTACAAAGTGATTGGATTATGGCATGTTGCAGAGAACTGAGCATATTCCAAATTTCAGTATTTTATGGTGGGATTTCGACTGTATCGGTAAATTGGCGTTCGGGATGTTTTTCGGTAATTTACTATTCGGTATTTTTTAGATGGGATTTCGTACCAACTCCACTGTCTTGATGTCTGCACCCCTTGATGAGATGTCTTGTAAATGAGTCTCTGACTCAAAGGTTGTAAACCCAATTTGCAATGAATAAATGAATACATGAAGTAAGCAAGCACACTCACCATTCTCAACTTTTCTAAGTACTTCTCTCTGTGGCTATCAGACACATGTGAATTACCACAAAGTGGTAAGAGGTTGCTCCTTTTTCTCTGTTGCCTTTCTTTACTGCTGCCCATAGGGTGAGTACACTCTTTCTTATCAAACTATTTGGTGGTAGCGTTCAATGGCATGCTTCCGCTGCAGCCATGGGGCTTGAGGCATCGCTCTGGAATGTCAAGGGTTGAATCATCCTGCAAAGTGCACCAAGGTCTTACAATTCCCTAAATTCAATGGGGACCGATATGGCCTTGCTCCAGGCGCACCTCATGGACACGTACAGTGCAGTGGTTAAAGAAACTCTGGGTGGGGACCGTATTGGCCAGCTGTGCCACTACTAAGTCCAAGGGAGTCACCACCCTTCATCAGAGAATGGGACCTTGGACGGTTGAATCTCAATGCCTAGACCCCAGGGAGGTGGATAGCAGTTAAACTTTCCTACCCGAGTGGCAAAGTCATGGTGGTCAATGTGTACAGGCACAATACCAACACAGGTGAAATTTATACTAAACGTAGCCAAGCCTCTACAGGACTGACAGAGGGGAAGGCAGATCCCCAATCCTCTTAGGAGCGGACCATAATTTAGTTTTTAGATATATTCTAGACAAACCTTCCCACACCACAATCTCACCCTAAAGTGCTAGCAACTCTAAACACCGTGATCTTGGAGTGGGCCTTAGGGGATCTCTGGAGGATTAGCCATCCAAAGGGAAGAGACTACACCTTTTACTCAAATGTTCATGGCACCCACAGTAGATTGGACTTTTGGCTGGCTAATTATGTAGCCATGCCAGGAGTGGGAGACATGACCATTGGCAATATAGTTATATCAGACCATGCCCTGTAATGATCATATTCTCCCCACTGGGCCAAAGCCCCCTCCATGAGATGGAGATGCAACCCTATACTGCTGCAGGATGGGATTACATTAAAAAGAGGCACAATTCTACTTCTCCATTAATACCCAGGAGAGACCTGACTGACCACCATATGGGAAGCTTTCAAGGCTGTCATACGAGGGAGGATCATTTCCTACTCAACAGCCAAAAATAAGGAGCGAGTAAAGCAAATGAAAGAGCTACAGAATGTGCTTACAAGTCTGGAGCAGCAATTTAAAGCTTCTCCCATGATCCCGCTTAACCTCCTCTGCTGGCTAAGATTACAGGTTTAAAATATAAGATTAATGTATTGTTGAACAGGTCATGGGAGGGAGGTAACAAAGGAGGAAAACTGTTAGCTTACTGTTTTTGAAGCAGCAGGCCTTCTGCAGGATCCTGGCCCTCAAGAATAGATAGGAAAACTAATAGTGACACCCAAGGCCATTAACGAGGAGATGCATAGCTTCTATCAGGAGCACTACCAATCCCAGAACACAATCTCAGATGATGAGCTCTCCCAACGGCTGAAGGCTTTCTGTCAGAGCACTTCACTCCCTCAGCTCTCGGTAGACCACTGTCATGATTTGGATGCCCCAATCACATCTGATGAGCACCACTGCTCTATCCCAGATGGTGAAAGGGAAGGCTCCTGGGCTGGATGGGATGTCGGTAGAGCTCTACCAAACCCTACAAGATGAAATTACCCCCAATTGCTACAAGCTCTTCAGGAAGCTCAAAGACTGTATGCTCCCTCCTACCATGCGTGAGGCCCTAATCACCTTAATCTCTAAAAAGCCTCAGATGTTTCACTCTGTTCGAATTTGTGACCCATCTCACTGATATCAGTAGACACCAAGATAATTGCAAAAGTTCTGGTGAATAGGCTGTCCTTAATCCTGTCTGATCTGATCCACCATTCTCAGACTGGTTTTCAAAATGGAAGTCAAGTGCAAATAACTCACGGCTGGTACTAGACCCAAACAGCGGGCACTCCAGTCCAGGATGGTGGACAAATATAGTTGTTGAACAGGCATCGTAGAGCCATAAATTACAAACAGGGACCTTACATTAATCAAATCTGTTGATTGGTAGTTAGTATTTTGAGAATTGACTTGAAAACCTGACAACAAAATACTACACAATCTTTAAATAAAGAGATAACCAACCCAAATTAGAATACAAATTACAATGATGGAAACTATATGGACAATCCAATACAAAATGACAAATATTAATTTAGCTAATTGACAGAATATTAATCTCTTTAGCAGATAGCTTGTAATAAATACTTCCACATAATCCAGGTGTGGTAATAAAGTTCCTACTGTAATAGATCTATGAGTGTCTAAAGTAAAATATTTCTTACATTTTTAAGTAAGCCCGCTTTTGATTAACCTTTTACTGACTGCTTTTACCTGTAAAGAAAAATGAAATCCTGGGTCCAAAATGACCCCTCCAATATCATGAATCAAAAGAATAGGATTGTTCTAAAGAGAGTTATGAGTTTCAAACATCATTGTCTTCATTTTTTTTTTAATATTAAAATCAAACTTTTGGAGAACCACTTACAAACATCCTGAAAATCCGATTCCAATGATAAAGTGATCTGTGATTTGGGCTTAGCTTGTGGATAAATTATAAGGTAATCTGCATTTCATAAACAATTACTAGACTTAAGGATAGACGGTATTTATAAACAAAGAAAATAAAAGGGTCCAATATGGACCCATGGGGAATGCCCAAATTTAAGGACCTAACAGATAAAACAACTGACTCCAAACTTACCACCTGAGTCCTGTTGGTCAAAAATTTCTACACCAATTAACATTTATAGAAAAACAAGATGACTCAATTTTGGCATAACAAGGGTGGTTAATAAGATTACATGCTTTGGTCAGGTCCACGAACACCACCCCGTTATAGGCCATTTCCAAAGCCTAAGAGGATGGCATTTGTGAACCTGACCAAGGCCGTCTCCATTCCATGATTCTTCCGAAAACTATGTTGTTCTGGACATGTCAAACTATACTTTTCCAAATAGTCAGCAATTGAAATTGCTACCATTTTCTCTAATAGCTTACTTAAAGGGTTGAGAATTGAGATGGGCTTAAATCATCAAAACAATCAGCATTAGATTTTTGGGTATGAGAATGACCCTTGCTAACTTCCAGATTACATAGAAACATAGACTTTAACAGCAGATATGACTGCTTGGCCCACCTTGTCTGCCCATTTCCTACCTATTGGTTGAGCTGCAAATCCTAGTTAACCAACAGCCTACTTCCTCCTACCTTCCAACAGAATTGCCTTATGTCTGTCCCATGCATTTTTAAATTTCCCCACTGCTTTTGACATGACAACCTCCTCAGGAAGGCTGTCCCATGTGTCCACCACCTTCTCTGTGAAAAAATATGTTTCACATGTCCCTGAGTCATCCCTTCTATATTCAAATGATGTCCCCTTGTTCTTGCACAACTCTTTTCTGAAAGATGTTACTCTCTTGGACTTTGTTGATTCCTTTGTGGTACTTGAAAGTTTTGATCATGTCCCACTTCTCCCTCCTTTCCTCATGGGTATACATATTAAGCTCCTTTAGTCTCTCTTCGTATGGCTTCTGTTGTGGACCCTGCACCATTTTAGTTGCCCTCCTCAGGACTTCCTCAGTTCTGTCTATGTCCTTGTAGAGATAGGGTCTCCAGAACTGCAGCCAGTACTCCAGATGGGGTTGCATCAACTATCTGTACAGAGGGATAACAACTTCCTATTTTCTACTGGTGATGCCTCTCCCTATACATTCCAGTACCCCAGCCATTCTTACTGCCTTCTCACATTGCTTGCTTACTTTCAGGTCATCTGACATGACTACCCTCAGGTCCCTTTCCATCTGTGTTGTTGATAATTCTTCCCCCATTGTGTACTCTTCCTCTTGGTTTTGTTTCCCAGGTGCACTACTTTGCACTTCTTTCCATTGAATCTTAGCTGCCATACTTTTGATCATTCCTACAACCTTTGCAAGTCCCTTCTCATCCTTTCCACCCCCTTGTGTATCAACCCTGTTGCAGATCTTAGTGTCATCTGCAAAGAGGCATACTTTTCTTTCCAGTCCCTCTGCAATGTCACGTATCAAGACATTAAAATTACCGGACACAGTACTGAACCCTGCAGTACCCCTAGTAACCCACTTTTTTCAGAGTGGACTCCGCTTATTATTTCCTTTTGTGTCCTGTTGTCCAGCCGATTTTTATGCATGCTACCACTTTGGGACCTACTCCCAGGCTGGCTAATTTGTTTATTTATCTTTTTGGGGACTGTGTCAAATGCCTTGCTAAAGTCTAGGTAGGCCATGTCCACAGCCCCTCCATGGTATACTACTTTGGTCACCCAGTCAAAGAAATCTATTAGATTTGTCTGACATGACCTCCTGCTGTGAATCCATGCTCTTGGGTCCTGTGCCCTATAGGCATCTAGGTACTCAAATATAGGAGCCGGGTTTGTAAAACTCTGGTGGGCCCAGGGATCAGGGGTCAAAGCCCCGCCCAGAAGTCAGGGGTCAAAGCCCCCAGCAGTGGTCTATGGGGTCCCAGTGTTTCTGATTTATGCACATTTGAAACTACCATTTTAGATGCGAATGCTGTACATTATGTCTCTTGCTCTGCTCCTTCATTGTTGGCACAATGCACTTGTGTTCTACCAAGAACTCTGTGGCTGGGAGGCACATAAACTACATCATACAGTTCTATATGGCCACTTACCGGAGTGTAAATGAGAAATGCCCACTGCGGTTACTGGCAGGGTTGTAAAGAGAAGATAATAACACAATTGGAATTTGTTCCTAACAGCAAGTTCTACTGGAAAATTACTTGCAGATTCAGTGCAGTTCCCATTTAATGTCTCAATTTATAGCACTGGACACTCTCTGAGATTCTGTGTCTGGCAACACATAGTCTATGAGGAATGATGAGGGACAGGCGCAGTTTGGAGGGTACAATTATTTATTTGAATTTTGGTTGCCGGTAGGCCCAGTGAGATAGAACAGTTCCTTTTCAGGGGCAACCTGGGGAATGGGGACATCTATCATGTACCTCATGATCAGGGACAGTTGAGAGGAATATGCTTAGAAATTCACAGAGGGTCTGAGTGTGATGCAGTGGGCAGGGACCAATGGGGTCCAACTGGAAAAATCAATGGTGTCCCTGGAGAGGGAGGGAGGGAGAAAGAGAAAGAAAGAAAGAAAGAAAGAAAGAAAGAAAGAGAAAGAAAGAAAGAAAGAAAGAAAGAAAGAAAGAAAGAAACATCAGCAGTCCACTTACAATTTGGAATACTTTGCATATTACTGTTTCTTCCAGAGAAAACAAAGGTGATTTACGTACATTTCCATTCTTTTAAAGGTGGGCTGGTACCCGACTGAGGGGCTTACAGTGCTGGAATTACAGTGGGCTTTCTACAAGTTCCAGCACCTATATCTGATGAGCAGAGCTCACATCATCAGTGCCATACTGACATTTTCTTATAATGGGATAGGGTGGGGCCTAGTTTAAAAGTAAGACCCTCATGGAGTCATGCCCCCACCCACACTCCCAAAGCTCATAAAGTATAATTTCATTTCCAACACTAGGCGGCCCCATTCTGTCTGCTAAAATGCTTACGCTCATGTGTCAACATGACCAGAATATAAGAAATGTAGTGCTGGACTGCACCCATTCAGTGATGATTTTGCAGGACTGCAGTGATGACAATATGCCATATGGATACCAAATGCACAAAATCAGGCGCCTCCCAATAAGGATGGTCACTACTGGATCGGACCTCAGCCTCTTGGGCCACAAATCAGTCATATCATTACCACACACACACACACACACCGTCACCCTTCCATACCAGAAATGATCCCTGGATGCCCATCAGAGCATTGCAAGCCCACACAAATTACTTATCAGAACTTAAACACCCACTGACAGACATTTATTTTTCTTCATGTGCAGCAGCACTTCCTCATTACTGATCTGGTCACCTATTCATTCCCAAACCCTCACCTCTGTTTCACTGTCTATTGATTTAATTTTTTTATGTACTGTATACACAGCACTGTCTAATAGTAGCCAATTCATTCATTAGTGTGTTTTCTTTATTAATCTGGAGTACCGATATATTCCTTTTGCCATCTTCATCCTCCTTAGGTTGTACTTGTGCTCCCTCAATAAATGCGTGCACTCCTTTTCATGGGTGCATGCTCATTATTTCTAATCAGACTCCCAACTAATGAAAAATTGCTGGGAAAAAAAGATTCAGAGTCCTTCCTGAGTTCTACTACCCTGAAAATAATTTTCAGTGGCTCTTCCAACTTGTAGCTGCTGCCCTGCACATATATTTCCTCCCTTCCTATAGTTTGAAACAAACTAACACTACAGTGCAGCACAGTACAACACTACAGGACCTGCCCATCCAACACACACAAAAAATGCTTTATACACAATTGCAGCTCTGGGCGAAGGTTGGAGGCCAGTTGGTCAGCAGTAAGGGTTGGTAGCTCGGCCGCATCCTAGATACAGTTCTAGGAAGCTGGTGATTGTCTAGTTTTATAACATTCAGGTCCCTCAGTGCAGTTCACTACCTTTGGATTTGAACAGTGCTGCCTTGGAAATAATCCTGTTGAGGACCACAAGAGACTGTCAGTGTGGCTTAGAGTTTAGAGTAACAAGCTGTGCATGAGCTTGTTACATCCAGCAGATCGGAGTTTGAGTCTCACAACCTCCACTTGCATATGATGTGACTAACCAATCACTTAACCACCCCGGTGTCCCAGGATTAACCCTGAAAACAGGAACTTGGGCCTTACCAGGTTACAAAAGAATAAAAGTTTCTAACAGTGAAAGACCACTGATTGACTTGTTCTATGCCGCTCCTTCCCAAAGTCATAATCTTTACATTTTTTTTGTTTGTTTAATCATGGTCACAGTTCCAACTTACTTCATTGCTGCTGCTTACATTTTTATAACATTCATTCACCATTAAGCCTGAACTGGTGACAGATTAATAGGAAAGTCTCCCAGTTTACCACTCAGGGTCCCATCATGATAGGGTTGCAGTAATTTCCTTTTATCCAGTTATGAGCATGTTAGTTTATAACAGATACAATAATCTGAATCTTTTGTGAATAAAATGATCATATTCATAACACAACCAGCATATCGCATAATATCTACCAAAGAAAAAATATATTGCAGCAAATCCTTACCAGCTGTCCCAGTGGCAAAACACACACACACGCACACACCCTACACATGCCACGCACCTCATACAACTGAGTATTTGAGATCTGTGCCACTGGAGGCTCATTTTTAGCTTTAGATAACATAACAAAAAAGAAGAAGAAGATTTTTCATGTTATTGCATGAACTGCAGCAGCATCTACGGGATGTTCTGGTTTCCCACAGGCATTTTTGAAGACAAAAACTTATATTTATATGACTATGACAGCCATCTCAACCCCGACACTAGATCTCAGTTAACTGCAAAGTGATGAGGCTGGCACACAACACCAAATCCAAAAGGAAGAAGTTAAACCTATTTCAGTTTGCCCTTTGCCTGATCTAGGCAACCTGGTTACAAGGGTGATAGTGGAGATTATAGGATTAAGACAGCACCTCACCCTATTAGCACAGCGAACCAATGTACATTGTGACATGACACTAATTTTATTTATTGTTTTAGTCTATTTGAATTGGGACTTCACCCCACACCCCTCATGTTAAAATAAGGGTTGTGGGTGGCAGAGCCCCCAACTCAAACAGGATGACAAACCCTAAATCAACAGGAAAGACAATCCACAAGTAGTGTAACACAGGAGCTGTAGTACACTGTAGCAAGCACATGGTGATTATATTCACTATAGTTCTGTGCTACGTTACTTGCCTTCCTCTCCGCTCCCAATTGTTTAACCAGGTGAGACACACTAAGATGAAAGCTTGTTTACAGGTGCAACCCGGAAGCACAAGGAAGTTAAGTGACTTTCTCAGGGTCACACAGTATGCAAGTGGGGCTGTGGATTCAAACTCAGGTCTCCAGATTTGCAGCTCACAGCCTTAAACCACTGTGCTATACTTCCTCCCTTACTTGCCTTAGTCCAATAATCTCCACTATTGCCATTACAAGTACCTCCAGGGCTCTTACTGTTATCTTGTCATCTTTAGACCAAATTCTGGCATTCCCTGCTGTAGCAGGGTAGGGGTATTACACTTACTAGACCACCTAAATAGTACCCGTGAGGGGGATATCCTCATGCTTCCCTCACTGTAACTCAGCATGGGATAGAGTCAGGTAACATGGGTGTAGGTATGCACACACCAAATAAGCCTCAGTTTACAAGTTTATTGGAGGGGGACAGCATGTTGGGCTCGGACTACTGATCCTGGTTACTGCATCAGTCTTATGGCCACCATTACTGGGGTTTATAATATTATTGTGGTACTCTAAATACATAAAACATAGTGATATAAGGTGTACAAGGGTCTGGATAATAAATCTGTAATGAGAGGGATGACAAGGAGGGACCAAAGAGTTCTGGATTACAAATTTTATTTTCCTAATCACACCCTGGCCAGGTAACCTGACACAGTAGCAAGAGGTTCGCTACCAGCCTTAGCATTTTTATTCATAACTCTTTCCTTAGTTGCATGGAGGATTTGCAGCCAGGGAGCTCTGAGCTGGAAAGCATTTTGTACAGCAGAATGATCAATGAGTTAGTGGATTTAATTTCCTTTTGTTCTTCCTTTATAGCCCCCCACCAGAAAATCTAGTGATCACAATCATGGCTGGCTGCATGCATTTCTCCTTCCTGTACTGAAAAGAATGTGCATGCAAGAACCCGAACCCTCACAAATTACTGTTATGAATGATCCTCGTTGGCCTCCTCAACCTTAACTGGCTACCGCTGGCACTAGCTCTACAGCTCTTCTTGGTATGGATGCCTTTGGGGTTATATCGTTACCTGTACCAAATCTGCTGCTGTCCCTGTCCTGGCAGACTGATGATGGTCCTCTCTCCTTATGACCCCTCCGATCTCCGACTGCAATCTTGTGTCACCATTCGTCCGTGTGTCCTTTCCGAGTCCTAGCTGGCAGCTAACTGCCTGACCACCAGCATGTGAACCCAGACCTGGTCACTCACATTCTGGCCTTCATGGACTACACGCCCACTGCCTGCACACCACATAAACACTTCCCGACCTGACCCAGGACCCCGGCACTCAGGACTAATGCTGCCTCTGGGCATGGCTGTTTGTTGCTCCTTGCACCGCCATCATTCTGCCTGGTGCCTGTGGATTTCCTGGACATCCATTCTATGCCTGCTGCCCTAGCACTACCTCCTGTCCTCACTCCAAACTGCCACTGCATCACTATGTCTCTCTCTGGCTCCCCAGTCCCCATCGCTCACTTCACCGCCACCTTGCCACCGCAGTTAAAATCCTCCTGCCAGCCTCCCAATCATATTGCCTGCGCTTCTTTGCGCATGCGCATGAAACGATTTGGCGCCAATTTAAAAAAATACCACTGAACCACCAATGATATGAATTTGAACAGGGCTGGGTTGGGATCGCTTGGGGAGAGGGACTACAAAAGTTATGAGACTTTGTGCTGCCCATGCACTTGAAACGGCGCAATATAAAAAAAATGCCATGACCAGCCCATCAAAAATTATTGAGTTGGCTAGAGTAGGAGGGCACCTTGCTCACAAGTGTTACAGAAAGCACTCGACCTCGCAGCAGGTCACTCGCCCAGAATATACAGTATATTTAAAAAGACAAAACCATTTTTAATGTTAAAATTATTGGTGGGCTGAGCCCATTTCAAAAAATATTGCTAGGGGCCTATGCCCCACGGGCCCATATAACACCTATGCCTATATACAATAATGATTTCTTTCAGTAGTGATTCCATCATTTTCCTACCACTGAGGTCTGCAGTTTTCTGCCTCTGCTTTTCTCCCACTTTTGTGAAGGGGAATCACATCCACTCCTCCTCCAGTCCTCAGGTACCACACCATCGTCCCATGATTTGTTAAAAGGGTAGTCAATGTTGTCACTAGTTCTCCCTTAGTTATTTAAGAATTCTTGGTTTAATCCCGTCAGGCCTTCTTTTCCACCTTCATTTTAGGAGTTCTTTCAGAACCCTTTCTTCTGTGAAAGGACTGGTATCAACAACCCCCATCCAGAGTGTTTCTATTGATTGAATTAGGTACCTCCTTCCTCTTTTTATGAATACTGAGCAGAAGTATTTGTTCGGTATCCCTGCTTTTTCATTGTCCCTCTCTCACCCATCCTCCCTTTATTAAGCCTCACTATCCTCTCTTGGTCTTTCTTCGCCTCCCTAATGTACTTATAAAAGATTTTAAAGCTGAGTTGGCTATCTTTTCCTTAGTTTGGGTCTTTGCTATAAACTGAGGGAAATTGACTGGAAATAAGACACAGGTTAAATATAAAACATAAGGGAACTACTATCTGAGGGCAATTAACTTCAAAAATGACCACCCAAGCCTTCACTGTAGTCACTAAACTAATTAGGAATTGTGGCAATTAATTTTAATAAGTCAGACTCAGATATCTTGTAAAATAAAATGTAGGTCTATTCCCTGAACGTCTTTAATACTGTTATCTTTGTACAATTTGACAGAGTTACACCCATAACTTAAAATGTCAAAAATGTTTTATTAAACTTCCTGCAATTTCAATTTGATCTGATATAATATTGTCTGAGGTTTTAATCTTTACTAGTGATTTTTTCCTGGGAGCAATCATGTTATACACAGAATCCCAGAATTTTTATGGTCAGCCCAGTCATCACACATTTGTTTCTTATAAAAAAAAATTTAGCACAACCCACTAATTGACTAACCTTGTTCCTAAGAAATCAATATCTATTGAGTAAACAGACAAAGGAAATGATTTGTATTCAGTGGCTAGATTTCTAGCACTTATCCATTACTTTATCTCCCTTGTAAATCACCTATTGAAAGTACCCTGGACACTAAATGTATATAATGGGAAGAATAAATCTTGGATTGGAACTACCTGCTTGGAAAAATAATCAACTGCACAGTCAGGATATGGGATCAAATCTAGTACTGACCAATCAATAGAAGTAAGACTTCAACCTAGCTTTTCACAATATAATGTCTTAAAACTATGTGATTGAATAAACTGAGGTGAAATCTTAACTCTTAAAATTTAAGATACAATAAACAGCCTGGTGATCACTTGTTGATTTGGAAAGCACATCTACTGTACAGAGGAAATATGTCTACCCTATTAGTAATGATCCAATCCAAAATGAAGTGATTCCCAGCATGATGATTAAATCTGGTTGGTTCATTAATCATTTGAGACAAATTGTAAGAATGTAGTAAGGTTTCTAAACCCAGACCATCAGACTGCATCCAATTTAAATTCACATCCCCACTAAAACAAAATCAGAGCAAAATGTACTGAGCTTGTGTCTAAAATCCCTCAACACACTTAATCCACAGGCCAGAGGGTTATACAGTAAAGACACCCAAGAGTCACATATTTTTTGCCTCCAAATCAATCTGAGAAGCAACCAATCATTTAATGAATCTGCATCAATGTGATTGCCCAATAAACAGAACTTCCTTCGTGTTGCAAAGGGTGCGTGAAATGGAGGCTCAAGGGCAGGAAGATATCATGTTCCTTTCTGTGAACACCCAGATCAGAGTCAGATGGGGACTTGCAAGAATTATAGTTAGAGATGCAGTGAAATTTAATTACAGGTGAAGTGAACCTGAAGTGGTCCACTTTGAGTTTGCATGGCACTACATGAATTGTCCATTAAAAACTTGTGATTCACCTTACTTCAAGTTGTCCACTTCAAGTTCACTTCAAGTTAAAGTTTGACAAGGCAAAGTCTTTAAAAAACAGGCCACTGATCACAAGACTGACTGTCTCTGCAGGTCTGCAGGTCACATGATTCAGGAAGGCAGCTAAATAGGTAAGAAGTCAGTGTTCAAAGTGCAAATGGGCACAGATGCAACATGCAAGATCAGCACTTGCTTTATTTCATGGTACTGCAGAAACTCCTATACCACAAGATTTAAACAGTGGGCAAGGTGCCAGAAGATGGTAAAGCTGAGAGGGCTGAGACTCAAAAGGACACTTATGAGGGTACAAAGGGCACTTTTTCTATACTAGTTTCGCCATACAGAAATAAAAGTGAGTGGCTACTGCCTTTCGCCTCCAGTTCTGGCACCTATGACAGTGGGCCATAGGGAACCTGCACAAAGCCACCATTTCTGATACATTCTCAACATTTGATCCAGTATCACTAGCTATGAAGCCAGCTTTTAGAGACAGGGTGCAATCACTCATCAATTTCTGTCAGTAGCAAGTTTAGCATGTGTTCACCTTTATGCAACCCTTGCTACATTACGGATTGCAAGCATGGCATACTGTCTAATGAAGGTTGCTACCTCACCACAGTCTGACTTATTATATTGCTTTCCATCCCATCATCACAGACAACCCCAGGTAGCTGTGCCCAATCTACAGTAATACACAGATAGGAACTACCTACTGTTTTGCCACTTGTCCACATATCCATGCTTAAGGAATGTAAAGTGATGTGGAATGTTGAAGGGCATGTCTTACAGACTTTGTCACTGTCCACTATAACTCAGAGACAGCATGGGTGGAAAAGTATGTCCAGGACAGGCCTTCAGTTTAGGACATGCATGCCTCAAAGCACTCAGAAACCTACATTCTCCACAAAGGAAAATGTCAAACGGTCAATTGCTGCATTTCTGCTATGGCAGCATTGAGTTCATGTGCATCTGCATTTCTGGGTGGGTATTTACTGTTGTTCCCAAAAGGCTGTGCAATATGGGCTGCATTGTTCATTGCTTTACACATGGTGTGCCAAATGGCTGTACTCTACAACTGACATGGATGGGGTAGCTTGGATGTGTGATGGTGGGTACAGAGTGACAAGCCAATACATGTGGTTATTTTCCTTATTTTAAGTACAGGGTTGATGTAGTAGAATCACTACATGGACCACCACTGTTACTCTGACCACTGCTTGAACATTCCAAATCTTCTTCCTCCTCATGCCTGTAGTAATCTTCTGGTGTTATTTCACCACTTTTACCAACATGGCTACTTGCACTAACGGAAGGGGATAGCATGCTCACTAAGGTGGCTGAGGGTGAACATTCAAGTATGTCATTAGCTCCCCTCTGGTGCTGGCCCATAGTACCTTGTGCCTGCTTTTCAGATGAGTATGCTGGCCCCGAGTGCCCAAATGGCTACCCTTTTACCACGCTTCATATGCAGTTGGCAAAGCTGGCAGATTGCCACTGTTTCATTGTTGCCATCTTGTATAAAAAAAACAAATGATGAATTTGGATGCCCTACTCTTTTCAGGTCACTGCTGGTGCCGCTGCTGCATATTTAGTGCACTTTTGGTGGCAATGAAATGGGTGTGATGCATGATTTCACCTGTTGTGCACAAATGGACTTGGACTGAATATCACAATCTATTACTATTAATTCAGGGTCATCATCAACAGACGCAACTACAGCAGAACTTTGAGGTAGGAACTAACTAACAGACTTTTAGAAACAGCCACTTTCACTTTCTTTTTCCGGTTCCCAAATGAGGTCGCTAGCGTCATCATCATAATCATCATCCACTAATTCACTTTGAAGGCTGTCCTCTTGTGGAGATATTCCAAGTTCAGTATCAGCCTCAATATTATCAGCCACACTTTTTCATCAATGTCTGAATGTTTGGATGGCCTATCCTCAATATCAGTGGAAATATGAGTCTGTGAGTCATCATCATGATCAGAATCATTTTCAAGTAGAGATGCAGCCAATTTAAATTTCGCTGGTGAAGTGAGCGAAGTGGACACTTGGCGTTGTCACTCTACTTCATGGAGTGGCCAGCATGAAATGCCCACTTCGCCTTGTTATTATTACTTTGCATTGTCATTCCACCTTAAGGCAAGTAAGGCGGAGTGACAACAATATTGGCAGCCCCACACACACAGTCACTAGAGTTAATGTGCATCCCCAAAATGCTACTGTTGTCTTGTCTCCAGAAAATTCCCAGTGCTGATGAAGTGAAATGAGAGCGTAACAAGAAATGCAAAGTCTCCCAGAATTAATGGCACTCAGCCATCTGGGCAGTAGTCGAACATAGTCACCAGAATTAATGTTCACCCAAAATGCTACTGTCTTGTGTCCAGAAAATTCCCAGTGCTGACCAAGTGAAATGAGTGTGTAACAAGACTTGAGAAGTCTCCCATCTTAGAGATGCAGCAAATTTAAATTCACGCCGGTGAAGTGCCCAAGTGGGTACTTTACGTTATTCATAAGCTGCACAGAGTGGCAGCATGAAATGCCTATTTCCTCGTTATTGTGATTGTGATTCTTATTGTCATTCCACCTTAACCTGAAGTAAGGTAGAGTGACAACAATATTGGCAGCCCTGGCCCCCACACATCACATGGCTTACAGTACTGTAACACACATGCTGTATAAGAAAGCGAATGCCTACAGCTGTAGTTCCCCAATGGCAATGACCTGTATCACAAATAGAGATGCAGCAATTTAAATTCTCCAGAAAAGTGCCCACAAAGTGGGCACTTCAGTTGTCACTCTGTGGCCAATTCAAAAGGCTCACTTTGCCTAGTAATTATTACTTTGTGCTTTCATTTCACCTTAACTCGAAGTAAGGCAAAGTGACACCAATATTTGGCAGCCCTTCACACACACAGTCACCAAAATTTATGTGCATCCCAAAATGCTCATGTCTTGTGTCCACAAAACTCCCAGTACTGATGAAGTGTAATAAGAGCACAAAAATGCAAAGTCTTCCAAAATTAATAGCGCACACAGGCGTCATGCATTCAGTAGTCACACACAGTCACCATAATTAATGTGCATCCCAAAATGCTACTGAGAGCGTTACAAGAACGCGAAGTCTCTCAGAATTAAGGTGCACTCTGTCATGTGTGCAGTGGTCACACACAGTCACTAGAATTAATGAGCATCCCAAAATGTTATTGTCTTATGTCCAAAAATTCCCAGTGCTGACAAAGTGAAATGAGAGTGTAAGGAGAAATGCAAAGTCTCCCAGAATTAATGGTGTACTACAAACGCACAGACAGATAAAGATTGCACTGTGCACTCAAGACACAGATGCAAAGGCACAACAACACCTAACCAGTGTTCATAAGTCGCAAATCCAAATCCGGAAAAGAATACCTTTGCCGGTTTTGGGGGGAACTAGTACAGCAGTAACAGCCAGTCCACTACCAGTAAAGATACCACAAAGCAGTATAAAAATTCATGCAGGTGTCGTGGATAGCAGGTTCACACTGCTGCAGTTACTCTGTGGCACAGTAACAGGTGTCTTATTTAATGGCACGCATCACACACACTCACACATACTACAAGTAATGTGTAGCAAATTGAAAACCTTTACTAATATAACCAAATGTTTTAAACAAACTGAAATTATACACTGCTGCATCACAACAATCAGAAAAAATGTCAAGAATTACTGAAAATATTACGGTGCATACATTAACACAGTTATACAAGAATAATATGACCAAAACAGAAAGACTGCCTTTTTCTCCCAGTTAATCTACCTACACCACAGATACACCCCTCCCAAAGCACACTTCACAGTACACCGACTGACTGTTCTAAATTAACATTCAAAATCCACACACAAACAATAAACACTCGATAATATGAGCACAGAAGGGTTTCCTATACTCGATGTAGTAAACTGTGAGCAAAATATAGCTAAAAAATACTTTTTAACAGTTTTAGAGGATTTGAATTGCAGAGCTCTGAGAGGAAACTGTCTCCATCTTCCACTACATGCACACTACACAGAACTGAGGCTGTGTAGAACAATCTAGAGTCCATGAAATCACAATCCCATAAAGCACTGCAAAATTCTCCTTCAGAGCTCAAGAACAAGGCGGAGTAAGGCAAAGTAAGGCATAGTACATTGATTTCAATGTTCTTCACCTTAAAATTGGTGGAGAAGTGGCTTGGGAAGGTGGAATAACGTGAAGTCATTATTTTCAATGGACTTCGCCTTCCTAATTAATGCGCGTAGCTAAACGCCGTTGGAGCACTTCACTGAACTCCACTGCTCCGCGAATCACTTCACCGTGCAAATTTTGGCCACTTTGCCCACCACTATTTTCAAGTACTGTAGGCGGTGGGTATCATCTGCACTCAAGTCTATGGATTCAACAACATGTTTCCACAGGATAAGCTTAACAGTGTTGAACTTGTATCAATACTCATGTTGCTGTCTACCATGCCTCTCTAACTTTACTAACAGCAGGACAACACAATCTCCAACCAGCTTTGAAGTGACTGTGAAAACATAGTCTGACAAATCCCTTTAATTGCACCAACTACCTTTCCTTCTGCTGTGTACTACCACTGCCACGACCACTCTTAACACTGCTCCCATTGGTAGCCCCTGATGAACCTGACTGAGGAAAGGGACCTAGGGGTTATCATCTCTGTTGACCTTAAGGTATCAAAGCAGTTTACAAAGGTGGCAGGAGGCCCAGTGGCATGCTGGGGTGCATAGGCAGGGGTATCACTAGCAGGAGGTGGGAAGTGGTGATGCCATTATATAAAACATTGGTAAGGCCTCAGCTGGAGTATTGCGTGCAGTTCAGGAGGCCACACCTGCCAAGGACATAGATAAGGTCTAGATTATCCAGAGAAGGGCAACAAAGACGGTGCAGGGCTTGCATAACAAAACATATGAGGAGAGACTAAGGGACCTCAAAATGTCCTCACTGGAGGAGCAGAGACAGTGGGGGACATGATTGAAACTTCAAGTACCTCAAGGGCATAAACAAAGTGTAGGTAGGGACTTTTCCAAAGTAGAAAAGTACTAGAACAAGGTGGCACAATATGAAATTGGAAGGGGTAGATTAAGAGGTAATGTGAGGAAGTTTTTCCACACAGAAAGAGTAGTCAACACTTGGAATAGTCTACCACAGGAGGTAGTGGGGGCAAGCACAGTGGAGGGGTTTAAGCATGCCTGAGACAGGCACATGAGAAGCCTGAGAGGGCAGGGAGTGATAAAAGCCATTGATCACTTAGGGTCAGTGACCACATACAATGTATGGGCCTACGGGTAGACTGGATGGGCCAAGCGGTCCTATCTGCCAACAATTTCTATGTTTCTATATTTCATCTTCACAACCTCCACTGCTAACAGTCTTCTTGGCAGCACCCACAGCCAGAAACTGCTTTGCCTGATCATCTCTTCGCAGGCATTCTTTCAGATGACAAAGACAACTTACAACAACTTGATATTTCAGCACCTTTGGGTGGCTAGGAAGTAAACACTAAAGGCAGTTGCTCAAGCACAACACTGATCTTCAGAAAGCCGACAGTCAAAAAGCAATAACCTGTTTTTTCTGGGGAGAGACACAGTACCTAGCAACACAGAAGCAGGAAATAAATTGCAGACAGGCTTAGAAATTCAGAGTACTGCAACTGAGGTACCACAATGAAATACATATCAATTGACAGCATGCACACAGATTAAAGGTCAGGCACAGAAACTTTAACTGTTCAGTACAGTACAACACAGACAGTTCTGTAAAAGACTGAAAAACTGCCCAGCAAACAGAAAATATTTATAAACAATTCAGTGAAGTTGTACTGTGTCTACCTGAACACAAAAATAATAAAACAACAGCCAACAACAGTTGGAAAAATGCCTTTTCACTACTCTCCTTTACACCACAGATCAGCCCTCCCCAAAATATACTTCTACAATACTTCTACAGTGTCTCTCAGTACAGAGACTGAAATCAACTAAATTAACATTGAATAAAAACATCAATAAATGCTTGATGATATAACCACATCAGGGTTTACTAAATCGATCTACTAAATTTTGACACAAAATTCTGAGGCAAAAAGGATTTTTAAAGGTTTTTAGAGGGGTTGAATATCAGAGCTCTGTGAGCGAACTGTCTCCAGCTTCCGCTGCACACACACTATGATGAACTGAGACTGTGCAAGACAATATAGAGCCCATGTGACCTTACATCCTATGATTTACTGCAAAATTCACCTTAAAGAGCACAAAACAAGGCGAAGTAACATGAAGTCAATAGAAAACAAAGCAGTAATGCGAAGTCCATAGAGAACAATGGGAACTTTGCATTACTTTGAGATGCGTACTTATTCACTTTGCTATCGGACTAGTAAGTGAAATTTGGGTTCTATGTGAAATACTACACGTAGCTTAATTTTAGGCACCTTGCCCACCACTATTTACAGTGTATCACATTTACATATTGTTTGAGCAGATAAGCAAATAAGTAAAGGTGAAGACTTGGAATGCTCAAACTCCTGATATTCTTGGCAGTGTAAAACTTAAATAGGGTTATGTTTCCTTCCCAATGAATTATTTAATTACTTTTTTCTAGTTGCCTTGGCAGTGTAGCTGGACAGGGGTGAGCATGAAAATAAAAATTGTTGAACTAGTTAATAAACTAACAAATGTATTTATTTGAAATAACTCTAACCAGATAACCCCATGAAATGCAGGATCATGTTTGCATGGGGGTTCCAGGGAGGCCTCCAGCAGTCACGCTGCCAACATAATCTGTCAGAAATAGTCACATAAGAGCCAGCTCACTAGTGCAGTGGTAGCTCTACCTTGTAGCACAAATGACCTGGATTCAGAAGCATACTCTGTGTGCCAAATGACCAGGTTGGGAGGAGGACTGAGCATCCTAAGGACTACTCTCCTATGGGGCAGATCTTGCACAGCTCAGTATTGCCTGGCCCCTAGTGGAAACAGACAAGGGGACATGGTAGACATTGATGTGTCTTGAGCTGGAGCACATGGCACACATTAGGGCATCATTGTGTGCCATGCCTCCTGGGACCTTAGAGAGAAAATGCACCAGTGGCTGTATGGCACCCATGTGCCCACACACCAAAGCAGCTGGGCTTACCAGCCAAGAACTGGATTTTGTCTCCAATAGGGGTGGGGAACCCCATTGACAGCGCTGGGGGGCAAGCCTTGGGGAAAACTGCCTGACAGATAAGTCCTGATGGATGTTTGGGTAATGGGGCTGAGGTGTTGGTGGTACTGGGTGATAACCGTGCACATTAACCCATACATAGCAGGACGCATTACAGGTAGCGTGTAGGGAGTAGAGCAACAGGGGAATATCAGCTATGCAATACTATCGCTATACCCTGTCTTTCACCAGAAAGGAGGAAGTGTATGTAGCCACTGCCAGTCGGGTGCTCAGACAAGCCACTCCCATGGCAGAGTGGCTAGAGCACCTGACCCCGCAGTGCGTGGGTTGGGGAACTGTGGTTTGATTCCCTGGTAGGGAATCTCTTAGTGTAATTTTTTTACTTCTTGCCCCAGAGTCCACACCCTGGAGTTGATTATATTATTTCCAGGGGTGTAGTGGGTGCTGGGGTGAAGCCACACCAGCAAAACAAAAATACAGCTTTCTGACATTGCCACACAGTGTTTCGTTTCTGTCGCGGTGGTCATATGTTGCGTGATCGCTTATGCACATTATGACCCTGTGCCAGTGTTGGCAGATGGAGACTATCTGGTGAGGGGAAGAAACAGACTAACAAAAAGGAAAAATAGTTACATAAAGGCTAACATATATACAAGGTAAAAGCAGGCTAACATATACAAGGTTAAAGCAAAGTATGAAGGCAAGCACATCCAAACAGTAATTAAAGCAAGCTAACAGAGTGGAGTCACACCAAATAAAGAGCAATAGCATTCTAATAGTGGAATTTATGAGGAAATAACCTGGTTTATAATACACTATCCCAAATTTCACATTTACATTGGTAGCCAAATAAGTTGGGGAGGTACAGTGCCTCCACCAGGAAAAAATATGCTTATCATAGTTTCTGCTAGTGATATCTTGCATGATTCTCCAGGAACACAAAGTAATCCACTGGCAAGTTCTCCAAGTTCTTGACATGCAGAAAAGTGGGACATCTTCATCACAGAGTGCTTCTTTCTGGTGAGTGATACCGTATACAGAATTATTTTACACTTGCCCAAACAGCATATTCAATCCCAGGTAGGAAATCCCACACACACAGTCCCAACATGTTGTATGTTAACTTTGGCTGTTTAGGGGTGCAGCAAATTCAGTTGCACATGGATACACTCTTGGAACCAGAACAAAATAGAAAAACAACATTGTTATACCATGCCATGAGCATGAAAGTTCATTGTGTTATGTTGGTATCCATGACACTCCAGACATTATCTCTTGGTTACCAACCCAACTGATAGGCTAGTGATGCACATGTGACCCAGATCAAATTTTGCAGTATGCCTTGGTCCCAGGAATCCCTTTCTCCAGTTCAGTCTTTGCATCTGAGAGGCTACAAGCACACCAGGAGTTCCTTGTACAACTGATTACCCAAAAGGTAGGACACAACCCTTTAAACACAGCATTTGCTAGGATTGTTAAATGTTCTTCTGTTGATAAGATATGTAAGGCACCTCTGCTGACAAAGAAATCCCTAATGATTAACCACCAGTCTTGCTGTTCTAGTTTTCTAGTAATTAAAGAGCTGAGTGAGGGGTAATTGGCCTATGGTTGTTAGGCCTTAATTATTCTGCTGGACTACTCAGTGAAGTTATTTTAACTGCTTCTCCCAGTACTGGTGGTTTGTCTGCTTACATTTATTGTTGTTTTATAAAGTAAGGTGGATTCAGCAGAGGCATAGATAGCAGGATCAGAATGTCTTTTTATACTATTTGCCTAGTTTTATTCTGTAATTTGCTGATATAACGATGAGCTGTTATTTGCTAATTGCACTACATGATTAAGTGGTGTTTTCAGTGGAAAGAAAAGTGTTTGAATCCTTTGCTAGACAGCCCCATGCAACTGCTGGTATATGCGCTGCTGCAGTTTAAAACTTGCGTGCTCCTTCTCGACCTTGAAGCTAGTGGTTCCTCCATCACAAGTGGGGTCCGCTGGGCACAGAGAGAGAGAGAGAGAGAAAAATGGAGTCCTGCTCGGATTGTCCAAGCGCAATCCTGGTGAATTCCCCATCAGGATAAGGGCGCCTGCTCTTGTGGCCCTCCTCTTCCAAGCGGAGGCCACATGGCACCATATCCAGGCCTGCCTGTGCTACCTTCTCACTAGAAGGTATTTTCCAACTTTGGATGTAGTCCCTAGCACAGTGACCACTCGGAGGAGTTTATATCAGATTTTACCCTCCTGAATTGGTCTGCCCAGCCACGCCAGGTCCCTTGTAGCAGCGGCCTGCTGGCATTGGGCTGCTCAGGATTTCCAGACCATTCATATCACATGCCCTTGCTGAGAGCAGCAGTCTGGTGCATTGGCACAGTGTTTTGGGTCACCGCACCTTCAGTTTGATTTCAAAGGGGTGAATAAAGTAGCCGATGGGCGATTAGCAGACAAGGGCAGCAGTAAATACTCCTCTAGCTCAGCATTGTTGAGAACAGCAGCCCTTTTGCATAGGATGGCCTCCTGACTACTGATTCACCATTTTAGATAGGAGGCCATCCATTCACTGTTAAAGCATGTGAGGGTTGTTCTCATTAGCACTACAGCCAAAAGCATAACTTCTATTGTGAATTCCTGACGTTGCTATATTCATCTTGTCCTGTAGTTCTGATTGCTCTTTCTTGGGGTTTGTGGAAGTCTAGCCATAGATAGTCCTGGGGTTTAAGGAGAAACTTTCCTCTAGGGCAGACAGGGTGTTTGTGACCTACTACTCTCACAGGAGCTCTCTTACACCCCATTGGGTGCTCTCTTTATCCTGTGTCTCCTCTGGTTACTGTGTTAAGAAAAGTTTAAGCTGATTCTCATACTTTACTTGCTTCAGGTACTGATACCCCATAGGGTTCTTCATTTAATGCTGTCCTTCTCTCATCTTTTAGATGGTGAAGGCAAAAGTCACTTCCTGTAGTGCTGCCCTGCTACTCCACAACCCGGGTCCATGGTGCACCACCTGTCAACCCAAGGATGAAGAGTCAGCAGCGGATCAGTTCCTTGCCCTGGCGAGTCAGTATGCTCCATAGTAATAAGACAGAATTGTCTTTCAAACAGTCCAGTTATTGTTTTGTTTCTTTTCTCTTTAGAGAAATAGCAGGTTTAAATCTAGTTTAAAAGGTTAGATAATCTGCTCATTTTATAAGTTGTATTCTTTACAGTGGATGCACTTCCACTTTATTTGTACCCTTTAAGTACTGCAATGTATTCATTTCTGCTGGGTTTGCATGTGCTTTGCAACCTCCGACCAACCCCACTCCTCAGTGCTCTGTCGCGGATCTCCCTCACAAGCAGAGATTCACCGCCATTTACACAAGGAGGCACTCGAAAAATCAGAGCGAGCAGAAAAGCCACAGCTCCTACTTTACCTGTGATGGAAAGGAGAGCATTCAGGCCACACTCACACTGCCTATCCAGGGTGGGGGTTCTCTACAGACCCTGTGGCCTCCCAGGCTACCCAAGCTATGCATCCGCTCCACAGACAATGCTGCTATCTAGCTTAGAGGATTAGGTCCTACTTTCTAGCAACCAATCCTCCTTTGCTACAGGGATCCATTTTTAGGGCAAAAACAGAAGGGATTTAAGATCTTCCTCCCAGGCCCCTTATGCAGTGGCCTGGCATTACTCTTCCCTCCATCCATGAAACAGACCCCTTGCCTTGTGAGGTTCCCTCCACAGTGAACTACACTTGGGCAAAAAGAATCTCCTGTGTGATGAATAATCTGAATATTGGTGTTACGATTAGAAAAGGAGGAGGGAAGCTCGGGGCAGCGGCAAGGATGGTGTTGCAGGCCTGCATAGTAAATAGACAGTACCTCCTAATTCAGGTACATATGGCATTTCATTGATCAACTAGACCTATTCTAAGCCTGTTCTCAGCATTTTGGGATTGCCACCATTTAGGGTACTAGATTCATCATTCAGGCCTCTGCCATTTTAGACGAATCGTACACTGTGCATGCGCGACTCCAGCAGCCATTTTGTAGTTCTTTATCCCCAACTACAGTATGCAACCTACTGAAGGTCATCCTTACCAAAGTACTCTCATGTTACTTGGCTAATGCAGGAGCTCCACACATTGGTAGCCCCTAATACTGTTTTGTACTATTCCAGATCTTGCCCTAACCTTCCCTAAACCACACTAAAATATGTTTAGCTTGTTTGATACTAAGTTCCTCCCTGCTGATAGGATTTGAGCTATTAAACAGCTTGCTCATCCAGTTTTTTTCTCTCTCTCTCTCTGTATTAATTGTTTAAAGGATGAGCTGTTTGTGAGTTGATTGGCATCACCTCTGTTAGGTCTTAATTACTTCCTTTGTTTGCTCAAGGAGTATACAGCTGTTTCCTGTTTAAGGCAGTATGGCCTTGCATTATATGTCCTTTCTTTAGACTTTATGAGGTTTCCAGCAGGAGAAAGTTTAATTCATAAATGAATTCTAGATGGCAAACTTATGCAGCCTGAATTGTTTCGAAGTCAGTTAGATCCACATTGAGGATTGTAAGGGTAGCGACTACCTCACCTCAGTGGATCTGAAGGATGCATACACTCACATTCCAATCAGACCCAGCCATCAACGATTCCTTTGATTCCATGCCCTGGGTCAACATTTGGATTATCAGGCACTCCCTTTGGGTTGACATCAGCAACAAGGGTGTTCACAAAGGTGTCTATTGTCCTGGTAGCCCGATTGCAGGAGCAGGGAGTGGACATTATCCCATACCTGGACAACTGGCTGATATGGTCACAGCAGTGCCCAAACACAAAGGGACACAGACTTAGTTCTGTTAGCCTGTCCCAACACAGTTGGGGTCAATAGGACAAGAGCTCACTAAGGCCATCCCAGTGCATAGAGCACCTCGGAGCAGAAATCAACACAGCTGAGGAGATGGCAAGATCATCACACAAATGAATAGATTCAGGGTCACACTAGTTTGGGCCCTTTGGTCGACCCTGGAGCTGACAATGGGTCAAGCAGCACAAGTCTTCGGATGCATGGTGTCATGCATTGACTTGATGCCCTGGGCAAGGTGGAACATGTGCCCCTGCAAAACTGCATTCTGCAGCAAGGCTCTCCATTGGAGGACAATCTCAACAAGACTCTTCACCTACCAAGAGCAGTCAGAGACCTGTTGGGGTGGTAGATGCACTGCCCACACCTCGTGAGGGGCTACCCGCTGGAGCTATCATACCAGATGACAGTGGAGACAGATGCCAGCCTGACCGGTTGGGAAGCATGCATGAACAACTCCACAGCTCAAGGTAGGTGGACAACGGTGGAAGCAAGGTTGTCTATCAACATCCTGGAGATGAGGGCAGTGTTCCATGCTCTGACAGCATTCAGGACAGCATCATCAGTTGGTTGGTACTGGTGAAGTCCGACAACAAATTCATCGTCGCATACATAGCCAAACAAGGCAATACACGCAGCAGAGCCATGATCAGGAAGCATCCAAGGTGCTAAAGTGGTCTAAGTCCAACCTTCTCACATATCCATGCCGTCCACCTGGCAGGCAAGCTAATTGTCAGGGCAGACTGGCTTAGCAGACAGCAGGTGCACCTTGGGAGTGGCAACTGCTCCCAGACTTATTCAGTTTGATACAAAGGAAGTGGGGCCACATTCCAATAGACCTTATGGCCTCTAAATTGAATGCCCAAGTCAAGACATACTTCTCCAGGTACAGGAAGAAACAGGCTCTAGGAATGGATGCTTTATCTCAAGCATGGAACCAGGACCACTCTTACATCTTCCTCTGATCCTCTGATGCCCCAACTTCTAGTAAAGATCAGGCTATCCCAGAGACTGATCATTCTCATAGCACCATACTGGCCCCGAGGGCTTGATTTGCCTCAGCAGTGGCCATGACCCTGGACATATGGGCCTCCCATATCGAATGGATATGCTGTTCCAGGGTCCGATGATTCACCCAGCCCCCTACACCCTAAAGCTTTCAGCCCGGCTCCTGTGAGGCAGAGATTTTTTGACCCAGGTACCATGAATGGGTCATATCGACCAGTCTGCAATCCAGGATGCCTCTCCATGGCGACTTATGACAGACAGTGGAACATCTTTGCAAATTGGTGCAAGTCTGCACAAGTCAATTCAATGCAGGCCGACATGTCAGTGATACTGTTGTACTTGCAGTAGGGCCAGGACAAACAGCTTTCCACTTCCTCCCTAAGAGTATAGCTGTCAGCCATAGGAGCTGCCATTGGCAACATCGGGCATACACTGCCAGATGCCATTCAGTTCCTTAGGCGGCAGAGACCATTCGGCCTTGCATACAGACACCGGTGGCTCCTGGGACCAGACTTTGGTACTAGAATCCCTAGGGCAACCCCATTTGAGCCCATGCATCTATCATAGCTTTAATGGTAGGGTCTGAAGACATGTTTCCTTGTGGCCATCTGCTCTGCTTGCAGAATTAGTGAATTAGGGTCCCTTTTGTCAGGAACCCTACACCATTTTCACTGCAGAAGGGTGTTCATGAAAAACGGTGCCAGCTTTTCACCCTAGGGTCATGTCCACGTTTCTTAAGGAGCAGACTATGGAACTACTGACATTCTGTGTGCAGCCACAACAGGGAGAACTAAGAACCCACCACCCCTGGATGTAGGTAGTGCATTAGCACAATACATTACAAGAATACAGCCAATCCCAAATTGGAGAGTCTTTATAACAGCCCAAGGCCACAAACATGGAATGGCATCCTCCAAAACCACAATCACCAGCTGGCTAAAGAGGACTATACAAGAGGCACACAATCAAAAAGACCTTACTCCACCAGAAAGAATAAAGGCTGATTCCACAAGGGCAGTAGCCACCCCTGGGCAGAGACAGCTTGTGTGTCCATTGAGGACAGTTGCAGAGTGGCAACTTGGACTTCCATCCATACCTTTGCAAGACACTACAGATTTGAGACATTGTATAGACAGAGAACATACTTTGCCAGTAAGATCTTATCCACAGTGTGCCAAAACAGTTTCCTCCTGATCGCCCTGTCCCGCCCTGAAAGAATGGTGGAACTCCATCTTATAGTAACCCAAGAGGTAATGTCTGAAGTGTCATGGATACCAATATAGCATAATGGGTGTTTACTCACCTGGTAAAGGTATTTGTGCTAGTTGTATCCATGACACTCTATAGCCCTCCTTCAGGGCGATCACAGCAGGAAAACACTCATACTGAATGCTTACAACTACAGCGCCTCTGGAAAGTTGAGCATGCTATCGATATATATGTATATATATAGAAAGGAAACATTCTTCAAAGTGGATTTCATTGCTTTATGGTATTAAGGGACTATTGAGTAAAGTCAGTAACACTAGGTGACCAAATCTAGAATTGTGACAACAAGAAATAAACCAAAGATGATGGTAAATTCACTGTCTATCATTTCTCTATATGTGGTTCAATGTGGGAGTCAAAGGGAAGGGTCTTGGCCTAAGTTGTTTTTCAGCTATGCAAGAATCAAACTGGAGAAAAGAGACTCCTGAGATCAAGGTTTACTGCAAAATTTGACCTGGGTCACATGTGCATCACTAGCCTATCAGGTGGGTTGGAAACCCAAGAGATAATGTCTGGAGTGTCATGGATACAACTAACACATTCACCTTTACCAGGTGAGTAAACACCCATTTACTCAGTAAACAGTCTATAGTAGATGCATACTCACTCTAATTGTCAATGAAAAGGTGGCGCCAGGTGTGAGAGCAGAGGGCAGTGCCAATCACCATCTTTGAAAAGGGGCAGCTTACAGGCTAGGATATGAAGGGTGAGTGGTGTGCCAACAGGGTAGGCAGGGTAGATGGTACCAAGTGATCTGGACAGGAGGAGTATTTGGCAGTGATCAAGTGAACAGGGGCCACTAGATAGTCAGGGGTGGGTACTTCAAGCATAGACCAGTGATGTACATGGAGAATCCATTAGACAGCCATGGGGTGGTATTTCAAATATACTTGTGGATTGGGCTGGTGATCTGGGTGGGGAGTCCACTAGACTGAGGACACAAAAGAAATGCTGGCTCAAACAGCTATCACAGAATAAAAATGTCCTCACATTAGAACACTATAAAACTGATTTTAATTATTAAAAAGCAGTAAAAATGAAAAATATATAAGGTACATATAAGTGGTAGCACCCCTACAACTGTCAATGTGTCACATCATCACCATACACTTTATTAAGATGTCAGCACCTTAAATTATTGCCACTTAAATGGTGCTTACAGACACCCCCATGAACATTTCAATTAATCCACCATGCTCATATTGAATTGATTGTAGTGGTGGTAGTGGGGCTAAATCCACTCCATGAAGTGATTCCGGAGCAAAGGCGGATTCGGAGTGCTCTACAACACAAAGTGGAGTATTTTGTGTTATAATGAGTAACGTGAAGTCCATTGAAAACAATGACTTTGCATTACTCCGCCTTCCGAGACCACTACTCCCAAATTTTAAGGTGAAGTGCATTGAGAACAATGCACTTGCCTCACTTTGCCCTGTTTTTAAAGTCCGAAGGTGAATTTTGCAGTGATTCATGGGATTTCAGGTCACTTGGGCTCTATATTGATCTGCACAGCCTCAGTTCGGGGTAGTGTGTGTAGGAAGGTAGGAGACAGTGTGCTCTGAGAGCTGTCTGTGACTGAAACCTTCTAAGAGCTGTTAAAAAGTGTGTTTGCATTTTTGGGGGCTCAAACTTTAGTTCATCGATTGTAGGAAACCCTCCTGTGCTCATATCATTGAGCATTTTTGTTTTGTGTGGATTTTAAATGTTAATGTACAACATTGAGTGTGTGTAATGAAAGACGGTGAAAGTGTGGTTTGGAGGAGGCGTATCTGTGGTGTAGGTAGATTTAAGTTGGTGAAATAGTGATTTCTTTGTTTTTGGTTATATTTTTGTTATATAAGTGACTGTGTTAATGTGCACACAGTAATAATGTCAGTAATTGTTGAAATTTTCTTGCTGATTGTGTGTTGTGGATCTGGTGCAGTAGTTCATAATTTCAGGTAGTTTATATCACAATACGTGGCATATTACTGAACTTTTCAATTTGCTACACATTACTTGTTCACCATTGTAGACAAACTGTTCTGTGTGTGTGTGTGCGGTGTTGCACGACATCAAATAATACACCTTTATTGTGCCACAGACTAGTGCAATTGCAGGCACAGCAGTGTGAACCTGCTGTCCACTGCAGCTGCCTGAT
Source organism: Neoceratodus forsteri (assembly GCA_016271365.2). Taxonomy (NCBI): domain Eukaryota; kingdom Metazoa; phylum Chordata; order Ceratodontiformes; family Ceratodontidae; genus Neoceratodus; species Neoceratodus forsteri. The sequence continues at coordinate 738,946,578 of CM028133.1, read as the reverse complement.
TTTGTACTGTGATCGTGGTATCTGTTCTTTGTTTTGCTGCTTGTACTGCCATAAAATCTGCAGTCAGTGCTTCCCCCACCCCACTTAGCAAAAGGAATTTTTACCAGATTGATTGTTTTAGTGACCTCATCAGCAGCACTGGTTACTGAAGTTGTTTTCATTATGTGACAGACTAGTCTCTTATCTGTTGCTGAAGCTACAGTTGTTTTTTGCCACATTCAGAATCCCCTAATCAGAGAGTGAACATATTAAAATCTAAATTTGGTTATAATATTGTAGTTGATCCCCAAAATGCCCACAAAGAGGCATGCAAGCAAAGCTGGTTCTCGCCATGGCAATGCTGGCAGTAAGATAGTATGTGTGCATGCTAGTAGTCACGCAGACATAGAAGTGCATTGCTGATGTGAGGAAAGGTATTTCACCTGCAATGTTTTACAGCCCAATCAGTAGCTTCACTCATAGTTGGAGGAGATTATGTTTTCCCAGTCAGTGGTGTTAGTGTTACTGGTGTTAGTGGTGGTGGTGGTAGTATTAGTATTGGTGTGTCAAGTTCGAATTCTGACCAGTGTACCGTATCCAAAAATATTGAGTGTGAAGCAGTGCAAGTGAGTGGCAGCGTAGATGATGTCATACTTCCCAGTAACATCCCAGTAACAGAACCCGAGGATTCTGATAATCATGTCAGCGATAACATACAATGTGATTTACGGCACCGTGGTGGTTAATGTCACACATTTTCCATGCAGTGATTCACAGTGTGGTGAAAAATATCAGGTGATGGTGGTGTAGATGCTGATGATGAATGTGATAATGACGATGATGTTGCTGTTGTTGCAACATGCAGTCCACATGCTAGCATCCAAGCAGAAGATGTGGATGTGTGACGTTGATGAATATGATGATGATGTAATTGACCCTAGTTGGGAAACGAGAATAAGAAATTAAAAGTGGCTGTGTCTGAGTCTGTTTGCAAGAATCCCCCATAAAAACTTGTGATTTACGGTTTTAGTTGATGATGATGACCCAGTAATAAATATGATAGGTATCAGTGGTGGTCAATTGCTGTCCAGGTGAGCAGTGCCTGAAACATCACGTGCCCTCCCCACTTCAGTGCTTAAAATAACAGACTTAAATAAGCCACATCATGCACATGTTAAAAGAAGAGATCACAATCCCTTGCTTGGGATTTTTTGTTCAAGATGCAAATGATGAGTTAGTTGCAATCTGCCAGGTTTGCCACAAGAGTGTGAGTCAAGGTAAAAAAAGGGAGCCATCTTGGCACAGGAAGACAGCATACGCATCTTAAGAATAGGCACTTGGCACCGTGGACCCAGCACAAGCAGGCAGCTAATACCACAGTGGAGTGTTCACCTCGTCCCTGGCAACCATAGCAAGCATGTTATCTCCTTCCATGACTGTTAAGTCCAGTAGTAAATCAAACGTGTGCAGTACTGAAGTAATAAGAGCAGAGGATTACTACAGGCATGGTGAGGTGGAAGACCATAATGACTTTGAAATGTTGTCCAGTGCTGGTGAGAGTAGCAGTTTTGGTGGTGGTGGTGGTGATGGTGAATGCAGAATGTCTAGTGCAAGTGGTACATCAACCCCAGTTGGCAAATCTGGCAAAATAACTGCATTTCTGGGCTTGTCATCATCACCAGCGCAACCATCTTCATCAAATGTCCACACTCCATCCCCTGCCAATGCCATTTATCACAGAGCACAAACAGTTGTGATCACACCCCATGTAAAATGTTTGTCAGCCCACGCTACAGAGTGTGTTTGCGATAAGCTGAAGTACCCCACCAACCATACAGTGTCACATGAACTTAATGCTGCTGTAGCGGAAATGCTGGCAACTGATCTTTTGCCTTCTCCTTTGTGAAGAATTCTGGGTTCCAGCAGTTTGCTACACGTGCCTGTCAAAATGGAAAGTCCCATCCAGGACATACTTTCTACCAGTCCTGTCCCTGAGTTGTTCCACACTGTGTCCGACTCAGTAAGACGTGCCCTTCAACATTCCTCCTCATTCATCCATTTAAGTATGGAATGTGGACAAGTGGCAAAACAGTGGGAGTTCATATTTGTGTATAAATGCACAATGGGCGAGGTGCCGGGGTTGTTTGTAATGTTGGTAGTGTGACTAGTCAGTGCAGTAGGTGGACTGTCACGGTAGCAATCTTCCAGGAATCGACAGCATGCAATGATTGCTATGCGAAATGTGACCTGTTCACTCACTGGTGAGAGCATGTTGGACATGGTGCTGACTGAAACTGACAAATGGCTAAACCCTCTGTCCCTGAGAGCTGGGTTCATAGCAAATGACAATGGGTCAAATGTGGTGAAATGCATCATGAATGGTGGCTTTTTCATGTTCCATGCATGGCCCACTGTTTAAATCTTGTGCTGCAGGAGTTTCTGCAGCACCCTGATGTAAAGGAAATGTTGACCATTGCACAACTTATCTGCTCTCACTTTTCAAGATCTGAAAGGCCCATGACCAAATGCGCGCAGTTGCAGATACAAAACAGCCTGCGCCAGCACCATTTGAAGCAGGAAGATGTCACCTGATGGAACTCCTCTTCATACATGGCAGAGAGGTTGTATGAACAATACAAAGCCATCTCAGAATATCTTGTTATGCATACTAGCTGTGACAGTTCCGGGCCTCCATGTCTATGATGACTGAACAGTGGCGCCTCATGGACTCTGTAATAACAATTTTGCAGCCTTTTGAACATGCCACACAGGCAGTGAGTGGCGAGTCTGCCTCCATTAGCCAATCAATTCCACTGCTGCGGGTGCTGAGGCAGACATTGGCGACTGCTCGTGGTGTCTGTAATACCGTGAGTGGGGACTGATTTGCCGATCAGTGCTCCCTTTCTTCCTTGTAATTTTATGTATTTTTTCCAGTCCAGAAGAAAGGCCAGTATAGTGGTTTGGTTGTGGGTCTTTGTTCTCCTCCTCCATATTGGTGCCTGGGTAATTCTGTTGTCACCTGGAACCGAGCAGGAGCTGCTTTTCTTCTTCCTAGAGAGCTAGGAATTAGTGGGGGCTCCTAATTTATCCCGGGTTGGTCTTTTGGCGTGACCTTGGGATATTTGTAGCTGCAGGTCCTTAGGGTACAGCTGGACCTGATAAGGCAGATTGAGGGTGAGGTGGGGAGCCCCTGCTTTCCATTGCTTTGGCCTGTATTTACTTCTGGTTCCTTGGAGATTTTATTCCCTTCATAGGATATCCATTGAGACTGAATATTTTGTATGTTGGAGACATCTTTTCTGCTCCATCGGACTTGACATTGGGTTTATTTCATGTTGGATTATTTGGATTATTATGACTCCTCCTACTATTTGATGCCTTTTCCCTGATTTTTAATTGTTTTGGTTCCCTAGTAGCGAGAGTGCTAGTGAGCCTTGTTATTATTTTTCTTTCTTTCCTCAGCTGTAGGAGGGCTGGGGAAATTTATGTTTATCACTGTTTGTTTTGAATATCCTGTGAGAGGAGGTTGTTTTATTATTCTTCCTCTCTAGGCTGTGAGAGGGCTGTGGGAGAGGAGTATTTTTATTTTATATTTTGATGTTTTATTTTATCCTGTGAGAGGATTGTGTTATTGTCCGATTTTTAGTTTTATTTTCTTTCAGGATTAGAAGGTTATCTTATAGTGGAGGGGTAGTCTATTTGATTTATTATGGTAAGGACTGATATTTAAGTTCTTTATGTTTTGGGGTTTTAGTTCTGCTTACAGTATCGCCTTGTGATTTGGGAAAATTGGAGTTTTGCGTTCCCATTATTTAAATAGTGTTGTTGAAATGTGCCTGCTTGCCCCATCTGTCCTGTGCTATTCGGCCTCCGCCCTCCGTGCCCTCCACCCTTTCTCCTCTCCCTCTGCCTGCTTTTATCTATCAATGCTGTCTGGCACTGGGGATTGCTCGTGGGGAGTCAGGGGTGGGGTTGCAGACAGCAGAGTGAGTGGGGCTCCCATAGGGGTGGTTATGCCCAGAAGATGCCCTGGGGTGAAATGGTACTTGGAACATGGTGATTCCATTCTGGTTCCCATACCCAAGGGCACCTCCAATTTGGAAGGGAAGTAGTTGGGACAGCTTGCCACCCTCGTCCAACTCAGATGCTGTTATGCAATGCCAGATCTGTCTGCAACAAGACTGGTCTTATTGCAGACTTTGCTGCAAGGGCAGATCTGGTTTGCATTACTGAGACCTGGTTGGATGGGAATGCAGCCCTTTTTAGAGGCTGCTGTTCCCACCGGTATCGGTTGTACATCACCCGAGATTGGACCTCAGGGTGCAGGGGTTCGGTCTGTTTCAAGACCGATTGGGCCTAATGGATATACCAGTTGAGGAGGCCAGGTCATTTGAGTGTACCATGGTAGCTGGTGTTGGGTGCAGGATTGCCCTCATTTACCGTCCACCAGGTGATGAGAAGCTATCCTGCAGGAAATAAGCAGACTTCACCACCGACATGAGCTTTGGAGTCACCCAGATTGATGGTTCTGGGTGACTTCAATGCCTAGATCGATGACTAATCCTTGCTTTTTGGTCAACATTTCCTCCAGGTTATGACATCTCTGGGCTCCACACAGGTTGTTTCCTCAGCTACATACAAGGGAGTTCACTCTCTTGACCTGGTCTTCCTCCTGAAGATCGAGGCCTCCGATTTAGTGGTGGAACCAGTCAGTTGGTCTGATCACTACTCAGTTGGGTTTAATTTTGCGCCCGGGTAGGTCAGCCCTGTGGAGTTGGTAAGGTACTGCCCTTTGCGGGATGTGGTCCCTGAAGACCTGATGGTGGTTATTGACCTCTCGTTGTTGGATGGGTTTTGCACAGATCCCGAACAGTTGGTTGTGGCCTATAATGGGGCCATATCTTCAGCCTCGATCTGATTGCTCCTGTCTGAGTTCACTCCTTTCTGTGTCACCCTGGAGCCCGTGGTTTGATGGGGCTCTGAGAGAGTTGAGAATGGGCGTGGGTTAGAGAGTCACTGGAGGAAGACTGTCTCTGATGCCGACCACCGTATTTTGCTAGAGCATTATAAACTCTACCAAGAGAAATCTCCGTAAGAAGGCAGAATTCCTATCCAGGGAAATTTCTGTTAAACAGAATTTACTGGCTCATCTCTTCAGAACTGTTGACAGGTTGCCTGTCGGCAGCTCCATCAGTTTTACACAAACTGATTGTGATGAGATTGCTCTTCTTTGTGAATAAGGTGGATGACATCAGGAGGAGTGCCACCAACTTCACTGTAAGGGGTTGCTGTTGATTGGTGCTCTGTCGCAGAGCCCGGAGTTTCCTGGAGTACCTTTGACCTGCCGTATTCGTAGACATTATGAGGATTGTCCAGGAGATGCATCCCATGTGCTGTAGTTTAGACCCAGGCCCTACTTCCTGATTTTGGGTTGTAGTGAGATCATCGCCTGGTCTTGCTTGGATTGTCCAGTACTATCTAGACATGGGTGAGTTCCTAGCTACCTGAAGGAGGGGTAGTGATCCCCTTCTGAGAAAAGCTTCTTAGACCCAGAGAACCTAGCAAACTACAGGCCTATCTCTAACCTCCCTTTTGTGGGAAGGTTATTGAGAAGGTTGTGGCTGCTCAACTGGATAACCATTTAACGATCTATAATTTATATGAATCTCTCCAATCGGGTTTTCATAAGAGGCATAGTACCGAGACTGCTCTGGTTCGGGTGCTCAATGATCTCCTGATGGCGAGAGATCTGAGACACCGTTCTATCTTGGTTCTCCTGGATCTGTCATCAGCTTTTGATACTATGGATCATGGGGTTCTGCTTGAATGCCTGAGGTTCATTTGTGGGCTGTCGGTACAGTCCTCAGATGGTTTCATCTTTCCTCACTGGGAGAACATAGAGAGTGGTCTCGGGTTTGTTTTCATCTGGGGCTTTCTCTCTGCCTTGCAGGGTACCTCAGGGTTCAGTGCTGTCCCCATGTTATTCACAGTATATATGCTACCCCTCAGAGACATTGTAAGACGGTATGAGCTGAGGTTTCATTGCTATGCCAATGATACCCAGCTCTACCTGTCTTTGCCTCACCAGGTTGGTGCTATCTCCATAATGAACAGCTGCCTCACAGAAATCCAAGACTGGATGAATTCCAGTGGTCCAAAGTTGAACCCAGGAAAGACTGAGGTTTGGTTGTAGACCGGGTCATAGGGTAGAGGGGTTGAGGACTATGCTCCTTCTAGTTTAGTCCTGGGAGGCCTAGATTCTCACCTCTGAATGGGTGCATAACCTGGGAGTGGTGCTTGATGATGGTCTGACTCTTCAACATCAGGTGTCGGCAGTCATCAGGCTGGCCTTTTTCCCATCTTAGGAACACTGCCAGGATTAGGCACCTTGTTCCATCCAGCGACCTGCCTGTTTTGGTCCATGCCTTTGTGACATTGCATCTTGATTATTGCAACCCTTTACCTAGGGCTTACTGGGTTGATATCCGCTGCTTACAGCTAGTGCAGAATGCGGCAGCACGTTTGTTGACTGGGGCATCTAGAAGATCACATATTGCCCCTGTGCTGCGTGCTCTGCACTGGCTGCCATACAGTGGTGGATCACCTTTAAAGTAGGTCTATTGACTTACAAAGCCCTACATGGATCGGGTCCCAATACTTGAAAAGCTCCTGGTTCCTTACACCTCTTTACGACAGCTCCACTCAGCTGACGAGGGGTTGCTGGAGAGTCCGAGGGTTAATTTAAAGTCATCTGGTGCGCGTGCCTTTGGTTTGCCACACCTTCCTCTGAAATTCTCTGCCCTGTCAGCTCTGGGAGTGCAGGACAGTGGGAGTTTCAAGCAGGCACTTAAGACTTTTTATGGGGAAGGCATTTCCTGTATTATTCTGATTTTATATTGCATGTATTTGTACATGTGTTTGTTTTATGAATATTGTACAGTGCTTTGAAATTTGAAAGGCGCTTCATCAAATAAATGTTATTATTATTATTATTAATGTACAGCATGGTCTTGATGTTGCCGGAGATGGTGGTAGTAGTATGTTGCTGTAACACATGCTGACAAGTATTCAACCAGAGTCGTCACATTGTGAGCATTCAGCATAGTGACAACTAACTTTGCCATAGCAACAATGCTGGACCCATGATACAAATGTGGAATTGCTTCAGCACTGGAGGGAGGGCCTGAACAGGTAAAAATATCAATAGTCAACTGGTGCACTTGGTTCATGGGGCACTAAAGTCACATGCCAAGGTCAGCAAACCTGAACAGCAAAATCCGGCTGAAGGTGCACCTGTAGGACTATCAAGCATATCCTGCAAGGGAAGGGGACAGCAGTTCAAGGTGGTCTGTCATCCAAAGTGCTGGCATCAACCCGCTTTGGGAAGCTTTGTCCCAAGTGGGTATTTGTGAAATAAATGATTTGGGAGAACAGGATGATGCATCAACAACTGGACTTAGTGCGGCTCAGAGAATGGTTGAGTCATATTTGTCTGAAAACAGGCATCTGATAATGACTGAAGATCCTCTTTTGTACTGGAGTGGAAAGGTCAATGAATGGCCAGAGCTTACTGCAGTGGCACTGAAGTACCTCACATGCCCACCCTCCAGTGTAAGTGTTGAGGCGTATTCAGCTCAGCAGGTGCAATAGTCAGGGATTGTCGGACAAACCTGTCTCCTGCAAATGTTAGTTTGCTAACATTCATTAAAATGAATGAGAGGCACATACCTGCACAGACTGCAACCTCGGTATTTGTACCCAGCCTACTCATGATGGTTTTGGTGATGTGGAAATGGACCATCCTGGTGGCACTGGCAGTGGCTGCCTGAAACAGGCCATCACTGATGTAGATGATGACACAATGGAGAAAGAAACTCCCAGTGGTCAGACTTCAGACATAGATGATTGTGAGGGAAGCTTTCTTTGTGAGGATGATGATGTGGTTAATGTTGGCAGGTGTTAACTGAAGTTGTTAACAGGCGGTGTGCCTCCCAACCACCACCACTGGGACTGATGTTAGCCACTGCTACCACTGAGCATGAGTCTGTCCACTCCCGGACCACCACTACCAGGACTGATGTTAGCCACTGCCACCACTGAGCATGAGTCTCTCTGACCCCTGGACCACCACCAGCAGGACTGATGTTAGCCACTGCCACCACTGAGCATGCGTCTGTCTGGACCACCACATCCATCAGCCACAGACACAAAGCTTCTTAATATTTTAACCACAATGTGAGTATGTGTAGTCATGGTTGTTATGCTGTTTCACTTCCTTTAGTTGTATGTTTTGTTTTCTGTAGCTTTTCAGAGCCACAATGGTAAAACACATACGGTACACTTATTTTGTTTTTTTTTACAGGTTAACAAAAAGTCTCCATCGCTAAAACTCGGTAGGAAAGGTACTGAAGCTGTACTGTGCAGACAGGAACCTATGGAATATCCATGTGAAATCGATTCTGGTAAGTATGAAGATTTTATTTCATCCATTTCATTGTTTTGGAAAGACTGCAGCAAATATTGCACCAGGTTGTGTTAGTTGACAAGATGTGGGTTTGAAATGTAACTTGACTTGAGATTGAGAACCAGGGAGTGACAAATAACAATTAAGTTGTAACAAGTCATTCATTTCTTTTTAGGAAACTTCCAGATGCCTTACTGTTCTGCCAAAGTGGTCTTATCCAAAAAGTTCTTCAACATCAGGCACCCCACCCTCGGGCTTGGGCACACATGCAACACGCAGAAGTCATTTCATTAGATGGCCAAGACCATCATTAACAACGGACTCCAGAAGGAAGCAGATGAAATCCATGAAGAAGTAACAAAATAAGAAACCATTACAGACAAACCTGCAAATATGATTCCTCCACCCCAAAAATAAAAATACTTACCTTTATATGCTTGAGAGTTATCCATTTCCAATTTCAGCACAAAAATTCTCATTGAGCACTGGAATGTGCACCTACAGTTTCTATGCCCGTGATACAGAGCAATACCATGAGTACATGGCCATGTCAACCCCTCTCCTCATCTACAAAATACACAAACATATACCTATACATAGCTACTCACCAAGGCTACCATTAGTGTACAGACAAAGGACATGCTTCCATCCAGTTGAGATGATCACATTGCATCTGTTTGAATCGCCTCACAGAACACATTGGATCAGCAACATGCAGAAAAAAATCTGAGGACTCATGCCACCAATGTGCACATGACTGAGTGTGCCATTAATTCTGGGGGACTTTGTATGTGCTGAAAGACTCCTATTTCACTGTGTTGCCACTTGTCAATTTTCTGCATACAAAGGCGGATGCATTTTGGGCATGCAGAAAAAATCTGGGGACTCTGTGCCACCGCTGCGCACATGACTGAGTGCACCATTAATTCTGGGGGACTTTATATGTGCTGAAACACTCTCATTTCACTGTGTTACCACTTGTCAATTTTCTGCATACAAGGTGGATGCATTTTGGGCATGTAGAAAAATTCTGAGGACTCTGTGCCACCACTGCGTTCATGAATGAGTGTGCCATTAATTCAGGGGACTGTCTATGTGTTGAAACACTCTCATTTCACTGTGTTACCACTTGTCAATTTTCTGCACACAAGGCATGACTGAGTGCACCATTAATTCTGGGGATGCATTTTGTGTGTTGTGTGATTGTTGTGAGCTCATGATGTCATACTGACATTATCAATTAAAAGCAACATTGCAAGAATGTCGTGACAATTTTGAACTGTACTTTTTATGTTACTTTACATTGCCACAGCGACTAGTTACCTCAGAGTAGTGACTTGAATGATACGCTTCTTTTCACAATTTCTGTCTGCTTTACTTAGTTGACTACTTTTTTATGTATAAAAAAATGAGCACGCTTTTCCATATTGTTCTGACCATGTTTGTATTTATTTGTAGCTGCTTTTCAATAAATATTGTTCCGTGGTGTCATAAAACACTGCCTGCTGCATAACTGTTAATTTACAACAGAAGTGATATATAACAACTAACTGATGTGATGGAGAAAAGCAGAGCAAAACAATGACAAAGACCTGGTCAGCACCAATTTAAAGGAATGCTCCTTTCATTATTTCACACATGAAAAAGGTAGTACAGCATTCTCAACTACTGGAAATTCTCATATCATTCCAGTCAGGATGTAAGTAAAGGAAGTTGTAATATAGCATTAACAAATATAGGTTAGAGTTCTCAACCGATTATTGGCTGCTGCTTTATAGAGATTCACTATGTTACGTAGTTATGGTGATGCAAATAACCTAATATGTGGGTGCCTTACATCCAGGGGAATATTTCTTGCTCCACATAGTGCAATACATTTCTAAGAAAACTGCCCATAATTTCATTACAGTGTGTCCGCGTGACAGAGGAATTCCCGTTCAGAAAAGCCCTCCTTTCTCAACAGCGTTAGGACGTGATGCCAGGAGGCGCAAGAAGTACATGCTTCACTATAGTGAATGTCCGTCAGCTATCCCAATGTTTCGTTATGTTATAAGGTTCACTTTGTGGTGAAATGTGGGAAAGTTTCCACCAACAAGGCTCTTCTTACTGGAAACGTGCCCACACATTTCACCACAAACTGACAATTATAACATAAAGAAACATTCGAAAGCTGCCGGACAATCAGACACTCACTGTAATGGAGCACACACCCATGCTCTCCCTGGAATCACATCCTAATGTTGCTGAGAAAGGGGGCAAAATGTGGGCAGCTTTTCTGAATGGGAATTCTCCATCACTTGTCACACTGTAATGAAATTACAGGTGGTTTTCACAGAGATATATTGCACTAAGTGGAGCAAGAAGAAAGATTCCCTGGAAGGGTAAATGTTATTATTAAACAACAACAAAAAACACACACAAAACAGTACAGCACAGTAGTGGGGGATGGGGTCCAGAAAAATCCTTAATGTGGCCATGGGATGCTGTGGTGGTCCAGCAGCAGGTGCAGCATTGTGATTATTTGCTGCTGCTGTTGTTGGATTGTGTCAACCTGCTGCTGCACAGCACCTACCCTCTCAGTATTCTCCTCCAGGGCTGCCCACACCAGGGCAATGCCAGCCTGTGTTGCAGGGACTTTTGGCGGGTCCACTGCAGGTGGAAACCCAGGTAGTGGTGGTGGTGGAGAGAGTGGTGCTGGTGGCTGTAGTGGCGGTGGTGGTGGTGGTGCAGCTGCTGTGCTGGCCCTCTTCCTGCTGCAGTGGCGAGGCACAACTTCAGCCCCAGCAGCACCCTCAGCCACTGCCACAGAAAGGCCAGCAGGTGGACCATGACCCCTTCCGTGGCAGCCTGCCACTCCACCTTGTGGTGGTTCAACATGTGGATGTGCTGGCCACGGTCCCCAAATGTGTCCCCCAGGGGCCACGATGCACCAGCACATCACACAGATGGCACACCATGACAGTGCTGTCTCTCCCCATAGAGTTAAGAAACTCTTACACTGGGTGCTTCCGTGGGGACCAGTTACAGTCCTCGCACCACCTATGTTTTCCTGGGGCACCTCCTGTGGCTGTGGAGGTGGTGGAGGGGTGCTGATGGAACCTCTACAGCTGCTGCCAGTAGTGGTGGTAGTGGCGGAGTGGGTGGATGCACAGCAGCCACCAGTGGCACTGGTGCTGCTACTGTTGCTTCCAGGGAAGCAACACTGAAATGTTGGGAGCAGTCCAGCATTGCATGACCACCACCATGTGTCCGCACTCTCTCCTCAGGCGCCCATGGGCCAGCGACTTTCCTTCTCCAGGGTTCATCATTCCCACACAAGTCCCCGACCCCGACTATAAAAAGTCCAACCACAGTCGATGCCTAGCCTTCACCCAGTGTCCGCACTCACTCTCACACTCAGACACACACACACACACATACACACTGACACACACAGTCACACACACACACACACACACACACACACACACACACACACACAAAACAAAACTTATAAAAAACAATTCACTACCAAAAATCACAAACAAATACAAACACTAAATAAGGATATAGCTTTTAAAAGCTGTTGTTTCTTCAGACACAAAGGCAATAAAGCACTTTCTGATAGTGACTCAAAACTGCTTTCCTCTCCACAAAGTCTTCCCTCTACGACTGCAAAGGAGAAATTGAAACTGCTTTCCTGACTCACATCCTTCCTGCCTGGCTAAAGCATGTGACTTACAGTACTGTAAGCCATGTGATGTTAGAGGGCTGCCTATTTACTTGTCACTTTGCCTTACTTTGCGTTAAGGCATAATGACAATGAGAGTAATAATGAGACTGTGAAGTGAACACTTTGTAGTGGCCACTTCACGTTGTACTCTTGAGCAGTGGCCACTTCACTTTCACTTCACCAGTGGATTAAAAATTTGCTGCATCTCTAATTGATTCATCAGGTGGAACTGCTATGTTTACTAAACCCATTATTTGTAACATAATGCTGAAACATACAAAAGTATGGGATACAATAATAAATATACACTTGTCTACACAGAGTTACAAAAATACCACAACATATCTAGTATAGTACATAAATTCAAAATTATTGCAACATTATTATCTACTACTATGTTAAAAATGACATATTATTCCATATATAGAAAAAGCACTAATGAATTAGCCCAATATATTCACTAAAAATGATCACCAAAATACTTAAAACTAAAGCAATGCCTGCTTGTAAGACTTCTGTCTGTGTTTCTTTAGAAATGGAGTTAACTGAAAACATCATTCAAACATGGGGGATAACTGGATTTTAGTTTGTATTGCCAGAAAGTTTCTTTACACAAAAGTTCATTGTCCAAGTCTCCTCCTTTGGACCTAGGGTAACTTGTTTGAGTCCCTGAAACTGAATAAATGTCCAGGACCAGCTAGCAGTATATGTTGTGCCAATGCATTTTCTTTCTTGTGGGACCTGATACAACTTAAATGTTTCAGAATACTGTGTTTAAATTTCCTACTAGTTTTACCTACAAAAAATTATTACAGTTGCAGGTAGCTAAGTAAATCACAGATTCTATTTTGCAATTGACATAACTTTTCATGTAGTGAGGATTCTTACAATTAGGTACTGAAAAACAGACCCCACCTGGATGTAGTACAAGCAGTGCAAGTCCCACATCTACTGTAAAATTACTATTAGGGAGTGCTGGACCACGTCTTACTGTGATGTTTTCTTTACCATGTACAAGGAGATCACCAAATTCCTTCCTCTTCGGAAAACAAATTTTGGACCATGTTCAAAAATGTTCTTCAATCTCGGTACACACTTAAAATGTTCCAGTGCTTTTGTATGATTTTAGAAATTTCTGATACCTGTACATTAAAAACAGTAATTAGTTTAGGTAGCTGTGATTTGTTTTCTCTTGTTTTAACCTTCCTTTGTAACAAATCAACTCTCTTTGTTTGATCTACCCTATCAGTGGCACTGTACACATTGGTCACTATACCCACGAGCCATAAATCTATTTCTCATCTCATTTTGCCTTCAATGTAACCACCCTCAGTACTACATTTTTTTATTTGCATAAATTGTCCAACTGGAATATTTTTAGCCACATGTCTAGGGTGGTTACTGCTGAAGTGCAAAATGCCATTCTATCAGTTTCTTTCTAAACATCTTAGTGGCCAGTCCCCCTCCCCATCCTTGTAAATTAACAAATCCAAAAATGATATTTGTTCACTACTGGCCATCATACTCAACTTCAAATTTGAATTAGTTTTCTCTAAATACGCTACAAAATACTGCAGCTGATCCATGCCCCCTTCCATATTAAAATTATGTAATCAATAAAGCATCTATAGAAGCCAGTGTAATCCAAGAAGACATTGTTCACTCTGTTATGTACCCACTCTGCCTCCCATTCCAATAAAAACATATTTACATAATTGGGAGCCACAGAGGCCCCTTGCTGTTCCCTTGATCTGATGAAACAATTGTCCATTATACAGAAACACATTTTGTCAGGATAAGTTCCAGTAAATCCAATAAAAACAAAACAACCCATTAGAATACATAGGGCTGGATATTCAAACTCGCTTAAAATGTGTGCAATAGCAGGAGCAAGCACAAGTCCATTGTGCACATGCATAATAGACGCGATATTCAGAAATGGAGCAAGCCAAATTGCACAACCAGCCAATGTCTGAATATGCACAACCTGTGCCATAGCGCAACAGGAAGGAAGCTAAGCAGATACGATGCACTATAGCGCAACAAGGGCAGCCCAGCTGAGCAGCCCAGAGGCACCATAGCACAAGCAGGGGGCCCCCAGCAGCAGAGCAATGGAACTGCACAACCAGGGAGGTAGGCAGGGCCCACCACCCATGCCACAGATGGGCACAGGAACACACTGCAGAACTGACAATGCACCCCACACCCCAAGCACAGCACAACTGGGGAGGGACAGAATATCCACCGGCCCATGGGGACAAGCAAACAAAGCACAGCCGGGCCATGTTGCCCCAGCACACCCACTGGCAAGCTGAGACATCACACAAGGGGGCGGACCACCCCAGTGTACAGCAGCCCTGCACAGCACACCCTGCACTGTGACCCCAAGACATCCCCCATGAGCAGTGACCATCACTGCAGAAATCCCCATGCATACCCCCGTCATACTGCAACCTCGTGTACCACAGAACCGTACAAGCCAGACCCACCACTAGCACCCAGCAGTGGTGGCAGCGACAGCAATGCAACAATGGCAGACACAGTGCCAACATGCACAACCCCTGAGGCACAGCTGAGAGACCGAACATGTGTCACCACAAGTTGTATCCACACGGGAAAGGGTGTGCCCCTGATACCACTGCCATTGATACAGCACCCTGCACAGTAGACAGGTGTCACAGCGTGACCCACCACGAGCCACAGCAGCCAGCACAGACACCCACAGTGGTGCGTGGAAGCATGCAGCACACCAGATGCAACACAGTGCAGGGGCATATACACACCCATACCCTTGGGGACACCAACACAGGGACGCAGTAGTGTGGCAACCCAGTCCCCAGTGTGGGCACATGTAAACTGTGCACACACAGCCTGCAGTCCACCATGGCACAGGGTGACACCCACCCTGTGCATGTACTGTGGCCCTGTACACCACCAGCATACGCCTGGATCACAAGTCACAGACAGTGCTGCACAGCCCTGCAACACACACAAGACACAGCATGGAGGTGGGACAGCAACTGTGGAGGCCACAGTGTCACCCGAGGCAAACATGCACCCCACGGTGACAGGTGGCAACCCAGCATCGTGGGGTCACAGTGAATGACCTGCAGGACAGCACCCACTGACAAGGCAGCAGACCTGGCAGGCCACAGACATGCAGGGTGTCAGGTGCACAGGCCAAGCACAGCTTGACAGGGCACAATGGACACAGAGCAGGCACCATGGAACACTGCACACAGCAATACACTGCACAGAGAACAACACACACCACAGATACTGACTGAAAGCCACTCCCACACCAGAGACACCTCCCCATGCACACACACACACACCTCATGACTATACCACCCCAGATGCTATGCACACCACTGCAACTGAGCACCTATAGCCAGCTGCAAATCCACCACAGTATTCATATCAAAATAACTGTATTATAATAACAACAACAAGAACAACAACAACATCAACAACTATTTACATATATACAAAACAGGGTGGAGGTACGGGTACAAGGTAGGGGTGGTAAGGGGCAGGGTGAACAACTGGGAGAGGGAAGGCAGGGTGAGGCTAGTCGAAGGGGAGGTGATGGCCAGCTACTGTCCTCCAGCCTGCTCCCCTGCTGCCTAGTGCTGGTCCTGGGCCTCCGTCTCTGCACCCCATGCCACTGGAGGTCCTGCAGGATCTCAAGGGAGTCCATGGCCACCCGCAACAGCTGCTGCATGGATCTCTCAATCCGTAGTAGTATCCGGACACCTAGGAAAAGGGATCAGAGTCAATGGGTGTGACTGTCCATCTCCCGAAGCCCACCCATCATGTATGGCATACTGCCAAGTGCCTTGCTCCTGTGATGGACTGCACCCACCCACAGTGACCGTGGTGCACAAGACATGCCCAACCAGGCAGCAACAGCAATGTGCACACTGCACACACACACCGCCCATGTCCAGCACAGCACAACCAAGGCCGGACAGTAACGTGGCTACGTGGTGGGCAGGCAGTGCCACAGCCATGTGCCCAGTGCATTCATGGACCACCATTGACGCACTCCCAGACATGCAGTGCCACTGGACAGTGCTGACTGTCACATGTCGGTGCATGGCAGTGGTGTCCATGGATGGTGGCCATGCCCTGCTCCCCACCCTGTCACACAGCATGCAATAGCAATCATGTTGTCATGGCACTCACCTCATTGGTTGTTGCTGGCGTTGTGGTTCTCCACCGCCACGCCGGGCACTGCTGCCACCACCTCTGCTGCTCAGCCATGGCCCTCTCCGCCTGCCACGCCTGTGGGAAACAAAAGGTGAGAAACACATCAGTACAATCGCAGCATATTCCCCTGCCCCAATGAGAGTGCCCACCCACCCAGCCAGACCCACATCACATACCCTGTAAACACCGCCACAGCTAACCCTAGACCTACCCTCCCCATGTGCTGGACACAATAGACAGTGTTACCTATATGGACCATACAGGTGCAGATGGATCACCCACCTGGACGAGGCACCACGCCCTCCTGGCACCACGACAGCAGATGTGTCAGTAGTGCCGGCTCCTCCTCCTCAGGTCCCCATGAGCAGTGCCTGCACTGTTCAAGGTCCTCCGTTGGCCAGTGGCCGCCTTCAGGTCAGTGGCCACCTGTTGCCACACCTGGGTCCTGGCACTGTCCAGGGAACCTCCCCATACAGTGGGCCATAGTGAGATCCACAATGGCCACCAGGTTGGCCAGCTCGAGGGCACTCACTGGGGGCTCTTCTGCGTGCCATCTCTAGATCTATAGTAGTCAATATGGCAGTCCAGCAGCGTCAAGCCCATGTGGAATTGCTGCGCAATACAACACCGCTATTCCCTATCGCGCTGTCGGTACAGTGCCACCATTCCCTATCGTGCTGTCACCAAACAGCGCGATAGAGCTGGAGACATGCCATCGTACAGCGCCAAGGGGCAAGGTCGGGCACAGGGTCATGGGTCTCTGGTGCATGACCACGACAGTGCCATCGGACGCCTGCGTCCAGCGTGATTGGTCCCCTGTGTGCCATTGCCACAGTGAACTATTGCGCAGTTGTGCCACAGCACCATGTAGTGACCGCCGCCGTAGCACCACTGGCACAATGGTGGCCGTGCCCTGAATTGCCTATCGCGCACAGCACATCATCAGCACAGCAGACACCTGCGTAAGCTACCTGGGCATGTGCAGTGAGATGTACTACGCAGTCACAGAACTGCGCCATTGGCTCACACGTTCCACCGTATGCGCAAAGCACAACAGCGATATTCAGCCGTCATATGCAAATCATCCGATCAGCCATTCAATGGCACAGCAGCATGATCTGCATCTCATTAAAGTTGCTCCACACCTAATTTGCATGGATTGAGCTATAAAATGCGACACTGTTCTGCAGTGGCCATATTCGGTACTGCAGTTGATAGGTGAGTTGCATGCTGTGTGATGTTCTGGACTATGGTCTCAAGGAATTGCTGTGTACTGCACAGTCACAGGTGACCACTCTCACCCATACAGGCTGTGAAATGACTGAGCGAGGACTGGGTGAAGAGGGATGATGGGCGGGAGAGGAGGCTAACTTTAAAAGGCTGAGACAGAGGCACTCTTTGAGGCCTACCTGGATGAAGAGCCACTTCTTAGTGGACGGGGGCACCCCTCAGGCCCATGCTGCTGCATGGGAGGGGTGCGTGCCATCAACCTGCATGGCAGCCACCAGCGCTCTGTGCAGGAGTGTAAAAATAAGATAGGAACTGACAGGAGGAGGGTGAAGGAGAAGGTGGCAGCCATCAGGGCGGCACGTGCTGCAACAGGCGGGGCCAGCCAGAGGTGGTGCAGCTGACTCCGACAGAGGACAGGCTCGCTGCAAGCATGCAGCGCCAGTGCCATGAGGGTGTTCCTGGAGGTGGCTTCCAGACAGGTGGTAGCCCATTACTGCATGGTATGTCATGGTCGGGGAAGGTAGATCACATGCACTAACGTGTCCCTTCCTTTCTGTTACAGATCCTGTGCATCTGCAGGGGTCAGTGGTGGAGGCCTGTCCACTGCGGACAGCCATCCGAGGTTGGAGGACCATCCACCTCCGCGGTAGCTGGCGTGCATTGCACCAGTGTGCATGCCTGGCTGCCATCACTGCTGTCGTTGAGACAGGTGTGGGGGTTCCCTTCCTGTGTCTCAGCGGTCTGGCATACAAGCGTGCCAACACACTGTGGTTGTGGCTGTGGCTGTGGCACAGACCTGCACCATTGATGATGCAACAACCACTATGGACATTGACATGTGTGTGTCACAGAATGGACACAGCAGGACAGCTCATGCCCATGGACCTAGCAGGTTCCGGCGTGTGTGCCAGCACATCAGCACAGTCCCAGGCTGTGCCTGTCAGCACGGTGGGGCAGCACTGGTGGCTGTACAGGTCACTGGCACTGTTGTGGCCGCAGCAGTGGAACAACTGATCTCTTGGGCACAGCAGGCGGAGGGCAGCAGCAGCAGTCATCCACCAGGACTGGGGGTACAGGGTTTAGCGGTGGCATATGTGCACTGCCTGTGGACTTGCCCATACCTGGTCCTGGTGAGTAGTGCCCACCCTCAAGGGTGCTGAACATCAGGCCCTTCAAACCCTGAGGACAGGTTGCCGATGTGGCAGGCGACCTCTTTGATGAGCACACCGCCTGCTGCAGGCATCGGTACAACAGCAGATGCAGGTTGCAACATCCGTGGAGGCACTGTGTGTGGCTCTGGAGCAGCACAGCAGGGACACGAGAGGATCCTGTCATAGATTGACCATTTGCGGATGGATGTGACCGCCGCCATTGACAGGCAGACACAGGCATTGGTCACTGTCATGGCCACATTGGGCACACAGTCAGTGCCCTGTGCCCTCACACCGTGCAGTACACTATCCACTCCCATTCCGGTGTCGTGCGACACCCACCCTGTCGACGCTGGGTTCAGCTGTGGGCATCCCGAGCACTCCTGGTGCAGGTATGCTCAGTGTGCTGCAGACCCTGTGCGGGCAAGGTCACGTTCACACAGTGGAACCCTGGTGGTCCATCGGTGTCACCCCATGAGGCCCATGCTCAACCACCTGCCATTGCTGCTGGGTCTCGGCGGGGCCACCCATGCATCCGAGGCAGCCGTGGCACTGTGTCACGCAAGACTGAGCTGTCTCCCAGTGTGGGCTCCTGCCTGGTGCTGCCTGCAATGTGTGTTTCGGTGGGCAGTGCACCGGTGGTGCCCAGCCCACACGCAGACACACGGACCACCTGCACACCCTCCCAACTGCTGTCCACAGGTGCATGTGCATGATGATGCCTGCATTGCGCTGTACACCACAGTGCGAAGGTGCCCAGGATCTGACACACGACATGGACAGTCAGTGGACGTGGTGACCTGTGGACAGGTGTGTTTTAGTGCCTGTGTTCCAGCTCTGTTGTGCACCTGACCCTGTGCATTTTTGTGCCTTTGTGTGTGTGTGTGTGTGTGTGTGTGTGTGTCTGTCCATGTGGCGTGTACTGTTCACCCCTCCCTGGTAGTATGTGTGTGCTTCTGTGCCCTGCCACATCCCTTGCTGTCATGGACCCCTGGTGTGTTTCCCTGTGTGTGTGGGTTGTGCTCTAGCCACTGTTGGTTGCACATGGCCCCAAGACTTACCTGTGTTGGGTGAAGTGCTCCTCTGTGATGGTGTCCCGGTGCAGCTGGGCCAGCCGGATCAGTCGGGGTCCCATCATCCAAGGGGGCTGCCCATCCCCATCGTCACTGGTGTCACCGTTGTCCCCATCTCTGTCCCCTCTTCGACTTGTCAGCTATCCCACAGTCTTTGGCCATGTTGTGCAGGATACAACAGGCCAGGAATATCCCACAGGCCTTTGAGGGGCTATACTGTAGGGCACCGCGGAGGTGTCTAGGCAATGGAAGTGCACCTTCAGCATCCCAAACACCCACTCAATGATGTTCCGTGGCGGCATAAGCCTCATTGAAGGCGATGGGGGTCGGGGCTGGTAGGGTGTGAGCAGCCAGGGACAGAGTGGGTATCCGCTGTCACCTGTGTGGAGATTGTGGAGGTTAGTGTCTTGTTCAGGATCAAATTGCCCCTAACCCTGTGTGCCACACATGGCACCTGTGGCTTACCCACCCTTGCCCCGATTTGTCAGTTCTACGTGCATACTCACCCACTAGATGTCCTGTGGGGATGTCCCCACTCTCGAATCGATGGCACATTGCTGACTGGTACCATATGAATGAATCGGTGCTCCCCAGGGTGCGTGGCACAGATACTGATGATGCGCCCACTGGCATCACACACCACCTGGCAGTTGACACTGGCATAACCCTTCCAATTCAAATAGGCTGCCCCATCGGAGACGAGGTGTGCGAATGGCCACATGGGTGCAGTCTGTTGCCCTAACATGCCAGGCATACATGCTACCCTGTGGAACTCCGTATGTTTGCTGTGCGCTCCGCCACGGTGTTGGGGAAATGGATGTACTCAGCAGCATGTGGCAGCAGTGCGCTGAGAATTGGGTGAGGATGCGTGATGTGGCCGACTGTGTCATGCCTGTGGTGTCCCCTGTTGGTCTCTGGAAGGTACCCATGGCGAGCAAGCACATGCAGACTGTTACCTTTGTCTCAACTGACAGGCGTGACTCCGTCGTGAGGTGCCTGCATCACATCACTGCACAGCTCACAGAGCCGCCTCAGTATTGCCCTGTTCAGGTGGTACGGCCCACAATCTCGACATCTGAATAAAGCTCAAAGCTGGTGCGGGCTCGGTACTGCCTGTTGGGGCGCACTGCCGACGGCCCTTCCACAGCCACTTCCCTGCAGCATGCATTCTCACCACCCTCATTACGCTTCCATGTGGAAGGTGGTACTGTCCATGTCCCTGGCTTGTGTTCCCCCAGCTGTTGTTGCTCTGTTCCCCCGCTGTCTGAGCTGCTACCTCCACTGCACGGGTACACCTACTGGCCTCTGCACTCTGTGGCCCCACACACCTTCCCTTGCCCCTATTTTGTCCTCTGCTCTCCTGGCCTGCCCTCTTGTCCCTCTGGCCTTGTCTCTCTCCTTGCCTCATGTGGCTTCCTGTAGCGTTCTTGCGCCTCTTCCTTGCTCCTTTTTATTTTGGCTCATTTCGCTATGGCGCAACTTCGCCTGATCCACTGTTGTGCATTGCGCAGAGTCTTTGAATATCGCACTGCGCACTTTTATGCATGGTTCCACCCCTTCGAGCTGCGCATGCCTTCATTAGTATTGCGCTGTTGCTCAGCATGTTTTCAGTAGCGCAACTGCCTCCAGCTGAATATTGCAGAATGGCGCATTTTCTGACTTGGCAGGCGCAATCCTATTGCTCATTGCGCAACCTTTGAATATTCAACCCGTGTGTGTTTGCAGAGTGACTCATATATAGCCTGTAATCCCAAGTTGTATGGAATATTTGTTTATAGAGACTGTAAATCCATTGCCACTGACAGCCACCCTGGCTCCACTGCCATGTCTGCCAATAAATTTAAACCATATGTGGTATCTTTCAAATATGTTCTGTAGCCCATCGCCACTTCCTTAATATGGACATCAATATATTGTACCAGTGGGTCTGTCCATGACCCCTGCTTGATATTATTGGCCTTATTGGTGGACACTCCATGTTTATAAATATTTTGGGCAGGCCATATATGTGTGATCTAACTGGACATACCACTGTCAAAAATCACAAGTTTGTTTGAAATAACTCCTGACATCACTGCTTCATGCAATAATACATCAATTTCTTGTTTGTGTTTCTGTAAAAATCACTGTTAACTTCTTCATAGTATTCATCATTATTAAGATGCTCATTCATAATCCAATCATACTTAATTTTGTCCATCCCCATGATGGCTCCACCCTTGTCGGCGGGCCTAATGGTGATGGCATGATTTTCTTTAGCATTTTAATGGCACCTTTTTCCAGCAATGTACAGCTGAAATAATTAGGGTTTGGCAAAGACTCATGTAAGTGCCTAATTTCCTCTTCATATTTTTACAAAAACATTAACTACTGGATTCATTGTAGGCATATATGTAGAATTTTTTTCCAGTTGAAGTCCAGTATTTCTGCATTGTTGACACATGGTTCCCTTTCAAATTCTGTAACTCTGTATTAGCAGATGCTTCTTACTCATGAAAAAGGATTTTCAGGTTGGGTTTTCACCCATAGCTATTCAGATCCACTATGGTATTAAATTCATTACTACTATTTGTTTGAATAAATGATATACCTCTAGATAACAGCTGTTTCTCATTTTCCTTCAGAACATATGATGAAATATTCACAAAGATTCTGCATGAATTGAACATGGTTCTAATGTTGTCGTCCCCTGCTGCTTGAAATCTCCCCATTTTGTTGTTTGTTCCCTCCATGTTTCTCCCCATCCTGTTGTTGTATATTGGGTCCATACTTTGTTGGACTATTCAGACCTTTCTGCCCTTTCCTCTAGAGCCCCTTCTGGTATTTCATCTGTGAAGCACTCCAGTCTGAGACTCCTCCATGTACTCATTTGTGTAATCTTGAGGGCACAATTGGAAGGGTTGGGTATATTGGATTCACACCTATTTCGTGTTCGACTTGACCCTCAGTCATCCATATTGCTGGCTCCTCCTGTACCTGTAATAGTGCTTCCTGATTGAGTGGGGAGTATTGGAGCAGCTGTTGTGCACTAGCTCTTGCATTGGGGGTATATGAGGTACTTCAATTGGCATTCCCACAAGCACTCTGTAAATCTGTCTCCTGTTGTCTTTCCGGATCCCCAATATTTGTTTGTGGGGTCCAGTATAAAAAGATTGTGACCAGGATCTTACTTCAAAATGGGTTTCCTCATTATCTGAGGGGTCTTCACTATCAGTCCCCAATGTGCTAATATACACATCAGGTGTTTTTTTTAAATAGAACAAATTTCTTCTTGCTTTTTACTCCACCTAAAGATGATACCTCTTTTGTAGTCTTTATGGTCACGATCAAATTAATTAATTTTTATTCTTTTAATTCTATCATCTTGATTCCTGAGCATGTTCCTTAACTTCAATCTATATCCTTCATACTGGATGACTCTTGATGAATCAAAGGCAGCTTCACACTTTGCCAGCTCCTCTAATTTCTTGTTCCATGTTGGCCCATACTCAAGAATAATCCTGATCAAACCAGCTGCTGATTCCAGCAAATGCACCTACCAATCCTGAGAAAATCAAGTTGATCAAGTCCAAAACTAGGCTGTTTTCTAGCCATAAAAGTGTAGAACTCAATTCGCTTCTAAATAGGCTTGCATTGTAACTCTACCAGTAAAACCTGCATGCTTTCAATGCTATTCGTTCTAACAAAACATAGTCATGTTTTATATCCACAGTTTCAATGCGACTTGTGGTTAAGTTTTGATTCCTACTGGTCGAACCCACTCGTATATTCCCTGAAGTAATGGATTTATCTCCTCCTTAAAAATAAAGTATCTATCAGGAGCCTTCACTTGATTATAGATATGTGCATGGGACTCTGCAGGTAAAGTACATGTGGGGTACTGTTCACTGTACCCGTACTCTCCATGGATCTGGATGCCATATTTCTTCAACAGACCAATGTCACTAATAAAACATACTAAAATGTTACTACGGCTCAAGTGCCACAGGTCTGTTTCCCAAAGCTGGAGCCACACTACAAATATTGATAGAGGACACAAAAGAAACGCTGGCTCAAACAGCTATCACAGAAGAAAAAATCCTCCCATTAGGACACTATAAAACTGATTTAAATTATTAAAAAGCAGTATAAATGAACAATACATAAGGTACATATAAGTGGTAGCACCCCTACAACCGTCAATGTTTCAGGTCATCACCAGATGCTTTATGAAGACGTCAGCAGCTTGAAATGTCACCACTTAAATAGTGCTCAGAGACACTCCCCGTGAACATTTTAGTTAATCCACCATTAGTCCACTAGACTGCCAGGAAATATATAGTGTATTGGGGTATAGTCCTCCCAGGAGGCAGCACCACTCTGCACAATGCCTCTTCTTAGTCTTGCATGGCAGCATTATGCAGAACAGCTAATGTTATTTCTTTATTTATGTATTTATTTAAAATCTTGGTAACCAGGATAGGCACATTAGCAAAGGCTCATTTTCAGGTAGGATCCAGGGAACTGTATATAAGGAATATATAGAGGAACAATATACAATATACAGCATATAATATACACATAAAGGAGACTTGCAGGGCTTCCTAGTGAATGTGTAGCTGGCTAGGATGGAGCATGGGGAGGAGGCAGCACATAATTTGTACAGGAGTTTGGCAGCATGGGTTCACAGCGGGAAGGTCATGTCAGATGAATCTAATAGATTTCTTTGACTGGGTGACAAAGTAGTAGACCAGGGAGGGGCTGTGGACATGGCCTACCTAGACTTTAGCAAGGCATTTGACACAGTCCCACACAAAAGATTAATAGTCAAATTAACCAGCCTGGGAGTGTGTCCCAGGGTGGTAGCCTGGATAAAACATTGGCTGCACAACAGGACACAGAAGGTAATTGTAAATGGAGTGGGGTACCGCAGAGGTTCAGTATTGGGTCCAGTCCTTTTAATGTCTTCATCAGTGACATTGCAGAGGGACTGGAAGGAAAATTATGCCTTTGCAGATGACACAAAGATCTGCAACAGGGCTGATACACAAGGAGGTGTGGAAAGGATGAAAGAGACTTGGCAAGGTTGGAGGAATGGTCAGAAGTATGGCGGATAGGATTCAATGCAAGAAGTGCAAAATAATGCACCTGGGAAACAAGAACCCAGGGAAGAATACACAATGGGTGGGAGGTAGTAACAACAACAAAAAGGAAAGGGACCTGGGGTAATCATATCAGATGACCTTAAGGTTAGCAAGCAATGTGAGAAGGCAGTAGGAAGGGCCGGGGTATACTGGGATGTATAGGGAGGGCATCAGCAGCACAAAACAGGAAGTTGTTATCCCTCTGTACAGACAGTTGGTGAGACCCCATCTGAGTACTGTGTCAGTTCTGGAGACCCCATCTCCATCAGGACATAGACAGGATAGAGGTAGTCCAGAGGAGGGCAACTAAAATGGTGCAGGGTCTGCAAGAAAGCCGTATGAGGAAGACTAAGGAGCTTAATATGCATACCCTTGAGGAAAGAAGGAGAGGGGGACATGATAGAAACTTTTAAGTACATCAGTGGAATCAACAAAGTCCAAGAGGTAGCATCTTTCAGAAAAAGACTTGCAAGAACAAGGGGACACAATTTAAAGATAGAAGGAGAGCGGTTCTGGGGCAATGTGAGGAAGTATTATTTCACAGAGAGGTAGTGGATGCATGGAACAGACTTCCTGAGGAGATTGTGGGGTCTAAAACTGTGGGAGAATTCAAGAATGCATGGGACAGACATAAGGCAATTCTTGTGGGGTGTAGGAAGAAATAGGCTGTTGGTTAACTAGGATCTGCGGCCTATCCTGTAGAGTGGAAATGGGCAGATTAGATGGGCCAAGTGGTCCTTATCTGTCGTCAAAGTCTATGTTTCTATGTTTGTACATGAGTACATAATGGCATTCAAATGGCCTCTTAGTGCCTTGCATGCCATTTGTGCTAATTAGCATGATGGCAGCTAAAAACAGATCACAGAGGCAAGGGCGTGTGATTGGTACATTAGCTCCCTTTGCTCCTGCAATCAGTTTCCTGCAAGGGCTGTTTTAGTGCGAAAAGCCACTGACTGCTGCTGTCTCACAGCTCCTATATTACAGCAGGCAGTGTGCACTTGTCAGAACACACTTCCTGTCTAAATATGTCACCAGACCAGCCGTGCACTGTCTCAGATGCACTAAAGGTGCGTGGCACTACAATCCATCTTTAAATATAGGACTCCAGAGTCCATTCCAGCCTTGCATTTTATTTATTTTTTCTTGTTAACTGGGTTAGCATACTGAACTAAGGTCTATTATAACAAGTGTCCAGGGTCTCAAGCACATAAAGACACATGCAATTCAATAATAATATATCAAAAATTCAATATACTATACAAGTTTCAAATGCTTAATATCATTATATAAAAAATATATAAATTGCATAAACTACTCTGTCACTATGTTAATTACTGTGCTACTTAGAGAACAGAAGGAAGAGACAAAGCAGAGGGAAAGAGGAGGAAGACCACAAGTGGGGTAGACAGTTGGTGAAAGTGGCCTGCCTGGCAGATGTTTTGTAGTAGGGGACAGAGAAACAGCAGTTGTCAGTGCTACGGAGAGCAAGGGGGTGAGAAGAGAGATGACATGGGTGGAGGGAACAAAGACTAATTTCAACAATGAGAGCTAGACAGTGAGAAAGATATTTAGCTTGTGCAAGGGAAGCAAGGGGTTGAAGTAAAGAAATGATGGATAAGGGGCAGTAAAGAGCAAAGTGGCAGAATGAGTGAAACAGGGGTCCAGTCTGGCTAGAATGGACTTGGGTACCACCCTCATTGTCAAAAAAACAGGAGCATCATTATCATCTCATCTGTCTGTGAGGAATGGAAGATTTTATTCAGCTATAAGGCACCAAGTTTATGTAGAACCTTGACAGAATGGTGTCAATGTTGGAGGAGAAATCAAGGTGTTTATTCAACCTCACACTATAAATTACATTTTACAAAACTGGACTTCAACAAGTTGGGTGCCAACCAGGTGGTGAAGACTGGTATGAACTAGAACCTAGCCAGTCATTGAGTGGAACCAAAGTCATGAAGGTATTGTTTTTTATTTAGTATTTAGAGCTTGCTTGTTGGCCAAGCCCATAAACCATTGCTTAGCATTGTCAGTCACTGTATAACCAGGACATCAATGCAAGTTCAATAGGACCAGAGGCATACATTACTGTGTTATTGATCTTATCTGTGTACATATGAATGTTCATGTAGACACTGACTGTGAGGTAGTCATTTAAAAAGTAGAGTTAATGAGGGGGCCCAGAACACATCATTGGGTACACCAGAGCCAAATTTTGGGAGCCTCAGACAAGAAAACATGGAATATTTCAGCACAGTAGCAATTAAAACACTTGACAGTGAGGTCAGAGAATCTGGCCCAAAGGATTCTATGAATGCGGTTCTACAACTTTTGTCGACCGGCATCTCAGCGAATGGATTTATGTCGACTGTAAGTTGAGGTAGACATAAATCCCGTATGTCTCTGGTCCTTTGTTTCTGTTGGGGAGCTCTGACTCCCTTATACTTTGGATTGTCAAGTCTATTCAGAGTTGATTTGGAGAGGAGGTGCAGGACCAGGAGACAGTGTGCCTTGTCTCAGGCAAACCAACACAGTGACCTGTCAGCAAAGTGTCAATTTTGTTGACAGTAAGGTATGTCGCTGAGTTGGTGTCACCATCAGGTTGGTATACCTTGCGAAGCAACCTAATCTAATAGGAGTGTGAGAGCCTAAGCGAGGCTGACAAAGATAGCAGAAGATATCAAGCACTGATTCATCCCATTCCAGAATACAGTCAGCCACTGAAGTGCATTTATTGTGCTAAATGGGTGAAGTTAGCATTGTCATCCTTGGATGGTTCTTTGCTTCATGTTGCCTGATTTGCTTCAATAAATGAAGTTAATATATGATCCTTTGCACTGTTTTGGTGCATTAAAGAACAGTGTCAGTAAGCCAGAGTAGGGATAAACAGTGGAGTGGGTTTTCAAAAGCAAGTCTGGTACAGTCTGAGAAAGCAGGGAACTTAAGATAACACTGTTGCTCTTGAACTTCAGTCAATGGATGGGAAGGGGAGATGGGATATAGTTTCCAGAAGCAGGATCACCACCTTAATGGAAGGCAGAACCTAAGTCTAGGAACTGGGTTGTTAGATTTCAAGATAGTTATGCATATAGCTGTTAGTAACTGAAATTCTGACTCAAAGTAAATAATTTCTCTTAATGATGGGATAAACAATGTGCAGTTTTGGAGCCACACTTGAGAAAGGACAAGGACAGACTGGAGGCATGCAGAAATGAGCTGGAGAAGAGAAAGAGTGGGGACTTGACTGAGAGTTCAAGCACCTCCACAGAATAAACAAGGTAGACAGCTATGAGCTGCTCACAGTACGTAGTAACTAGAGGTGGGCAAAGTCCATAAACTTTTCTCTGTGAAGTATTTCATATAACTTGAATTTCATAAATACTCTCAAAGCTAAGCAAAAAATTTTGCATTCCATATTGATGTGAAGTTCCCATTGTTTCATATGGACTTCTCATTATTTTGCCTATTTTTGCTCTTTAAGACAAATTTTGCAGTGATTCATGGGATGGCAGATCACAGGGACTCTATTGTCTGTACTACCTCCGTTCAGTGTAGTGTGTGTAGTGGAAAGCTGGAGACAGTTTAGTCCCACAGCTCTGAGAATCAAATCATTCAAAACCTTCAAAAAGCATTTATGCTTCCACATTTTGATTCAAAAGCTACAGTAGTGCATCAAGTGTAGTAAACCCTTGTGTGTTTATATCATCAAGCATTTATTGATTTGTTGTGAATATTGCATATTAATTTAGTACATTCAGTCACTGTACTACAAACACTAGAGAAGTGTGCTTTGGGGAGGGCAGATCTGTGGTGTAGAAGGAGAGTCACAGACCACAGTGAAAAGGCAGTCTTTCCAACAGTTGTTGGCTAGTGCTTTAGTATTTGTGTATTCAGGTACACACAGTAATGCTTCTATTAATTTTTATAAGTTTTTGCTGTTTGCTGGGCATTTTTCAGTCTGTTTAAAAGACTGTGTTGTAGTTACTGAACTTTTGAAAAGTTTCTGCACCTGAACTTTAGTTTATGCGCATTGCTGTCAATTCATATGCATTTTACTTGCTGCCTGGAGCAATGAATTCACACTGCACTTCTTCCTACTGACTGCAATGTTTCAAAACTGTATTGTAATACCTGTTTTGGTATTGTTGTCTTACAATGTCCCTGTGTTCTGGTCACTTTATATTAACTCTTCACTACTATTTGCCCAATGAAATCTGATGCTTATAAAGTCCCTGTTGTGCTAAATCTACACAATGTAATCCTCCACTTGTATGTGCCCGATGTTCATGTATGTACCTTATAATCTCCAGGGTCGCACCTGAAAATAGGCACTTGACTGTCTAGTGTGCTTACCCGGTTAACAAAAGCAAATAAATAAACATAAATTATTGCACCTCCTAATAGCAGTACTCATTCTCAGCCTTCCGGTATTTTTCCCTGTTTCTGTGTAGCTACTGCTGAACACCTCCCCAAGATAAGGTATTGTTTTCCACTTTTGGATTTCTGAAGACTGGTTAAGGTTTTGTTGTGCTGTGCTGCTGCATCTGTTTAGATTCTAATCTCCATCTGAAGTCACTGTTGTTTTTGGCTTCCCATCCACCAAAACTGAAGAAATATAAAGTTGCTGTTAACTGTCTGTGCAATCTAAAAATGCCCATGATGAGACGGTCATGCAAAGCTGTTTCTGGCTGTGGCTCTGCTGTCAAGAAGACTGTTAGCAGTGGAAGTTGTGATGATAAGGCAGGTTCATCAGGGCTAGCCAAGTCTAGCAGTGTTAAGAGAGGTCATGAACATGATAGTACTCTGCAGAAGGGTAAGGTAGTAGTTGCTGCAAGTAAAGGGATTTTCTGATTCTGTTTTTTACAGTGAAATCAGCCACTTCAATGCTGGTTGGAGATGCTGTTGTCCCTGCTGGTAATAAAGTTAGTGACAGCACAGTTGATAACAGCATGAGTATTCTACTAACCGGGCAAAGTTATCAGGTGGCAACAATGTTGTGGAGTCAAAAGACTTGAATGTAGTTGATGTCCCACTCCCCACAGTAGTTGAACATGATTATGATCATGATGATGACTCACAGTCTCCTGTTTCCAATGATCTTGAGATTTAGCCATCCAAACATTCAGATTATGATGAAAAAAGTGTGGATGATCATAGCGAGGCTGTGGTTAGAATATCTCACAAGACAGCATCCAAAGTGAATTTGTGGATGATGATGATTATGATGATGACGCTAGCAACCCCATTTGTGAACCAGACAAAAGAAAGCAAAGGTGGCTGTAGGTAAACGGTCAGTAGTAAATCAACCCCTCCTCAAAATGCTGATGTAGCCATGTCTGTTGATGACCCTGAAATCATAGTCATAGATTGTGATGTTCTGTCAAATTCAAGTTTGCACAACACCTGAAATCATGCAGTACACACCCCCATTTAATCACTACAAAAACTGCAGTCCCACATGCAGCAGCAACAGCAGCAGCAACATGTGAAAAGTAGGTCATTAAAATCCCAAATTTGGGATTTTTCATACAAGATAGAAATGATGAAATAGTGGCAAGCTGCCAGCTTTACCAAGCCCATGTGTGGTGTGATAAAATGGCAGCCATCTTGGCACTGAGGGACAGCATACTCATCTCAAGAGCAGGCATATGGCACTGTGGACTCGGCACCAGAGTGGAGCTCATGCCATAGTGGGGCGTTCACCCTCATTCACCTTAGTGAGCATGGAATCCCTTCAAACTGAGTGTAAGTAACCATGTCAGTAAAAGTTGTGAAATAACACTGGAGGATTACTACAGCCATGAGGAGCAGGATGACTTTGGATGTTCAAGTAGTGGTCAGAGAAACAGTGGTGGTCCATGTAGTAATTCTACATCAACCTAGTGCTTATAACATGTACAATAACAGCATTTATTGGCTTATCACCTTTGCACCCACCATCACACATCAAAATCACTCCATCCATGGCAGATTGCAAAGGATAGACATTTGGCATGCCATATGCAAAACACCGAGCAATGCAACCCACGTTCTCACGGCCTTTTTGTGCAGAACAGTAAATACTCACCAAATCATGTGGTTGCATGTGAATTTAATACTGCCATAGTGGAAATGCTGGCAATTGACCGTTTGCCGTTCTTCTTTGTGAAGAATGAGTGATTCTGCCGCTTTGCGGCATGCGCATGTCCTAAATGGAAGATCCGTCCAAGACATGCTTTTTCACCTGTGCTGTCCCTGAGTTATATTGTACTGTGACAGAGTCTGTAAGACATGTCCTTCAATATTCCACATCACATTACATTCACCTAAGTATGGATATGTGGATAAGAGGCAAAATGACAGGTAGTTCCTATCTGTGTATTACTGTATATTGATGCAGCTGCCTGGGGCTGTCTGTGATGGTGGGATGAGAAAGCAGTGTAATAAGTCAGACTGTGGTGGTAGCAACCTTCATGGCATTAGACAGCATGCCACATTTGCAATACGAGTGTAGCAGGGTCGCATACAGGCAAAAACATGCTAGATTTGCTACTGACAGAAACTGATTACTGGCTGCACCCCTGTCCCTAAAATCTGGCTTCATAGCTAGTGATAATGGATCAAACATTGTTAAATGTATTAGCAATGGTGGCTTTGTAAGAGTTCCTGCATGGCCCAGTGTTTAAATCTTGTGGCACAGGAATTTCTGCAGTACCAAAGCAAATGCTGACTGTTGCACTTCACATCTGTGCCTACGCTCTGGAAAGGCCTATGACTAACTTAGGCAGCTGCAGATTCAAAACATCTTCCCTCAGCACTGCCTCAAGCTTGAAGTTGTCATGAGATGGAACACCACACTTTACATGGCAGAGCAGTTGTATGAGCAGTACAAAGCAATCTCCAAGTACCTAGTTGTGCAAACTAGCTGTAACAGTCCAGTGGCATCAATGTCTATGACAACTGAACAAAGGCGACTCATGGACTCAGTAATATTAATTTTGAAGCCATTTGAACATGCCACACAGGCAGTGAGCAGTGATACTGCATCCGTTAGTGAAGCCATTCCACTGCTATGGGTTCTGAGTCAGACTTATTGAATCTGCAGCCTAGCCTTGATGTGGTCGGAGATAGGTCAAGCTGAACAATAATGAAACACATGATTACAATCTTAGACAGCAATAGTCACATCGCACTATTCAGCAATCTCCAGAATTTGAAATTTCCACAATGTTGGACCACGCTACAAACATGGCATTGCATCCATATTAGAGGAGGGTATGATCAGGTTCACAATCTGACTGGACAGCTGGTCAGATTGGTTCATAGAGCACAGAAGTCACATGCAAAGTTCTGCAAACCACAGCATAACAAGGCTGAAGGTCACTGTGGACTCAGTGCATCCAGTAAGGTGGCTGACCAGCAGGGGTGGTGTCAACTGCACAGTTGTCCATTAAACCACTTTGGGGTGCCTTGTCCCAAGTAGGGATTTGTGACCTAGATGAATCTTGTGAACAGGTGGATGTCTCATCAGGAATGCCTGCATCACAGAGCATGATTGAGGCCTATTTGGCAGAAAACAGGCATCTGACAACATTGGATGATCCTCTGGTGTACTGGGTGGAGGTGAATGAATGGCCAGCGCTGACTTCAGTAGCACTGAAGTACCTGACCTGACCACCCTCCAGTGTAAGTGTGGAGAGGGTATTTAGTTCTCGGGGGCCATAGTGTTTGACTGTCGTACTAACCTATCACCTACAAATTATCAAAATGAATGAAGGTCATATACCAAGTAGGACAAGCACATCTATGTTTGTACCCAGTACGATGATAGTGGTGCTGATGATGCAGCAAAGCAGACTATCCTTGTGGCAGCATCAAACAGTGTGTACCATTGAGGCTGATGATGCACTCGTGGAAAAGAATTTCCAAGTGGGTACAACTCTGGCATTGAGGATTGCTAGGGCTGTTTCTTCCTTCATGATGATGATGATGAGGATGTTGGTAGGAGAGCATAAAGAAAAAAATTGCATTCAAGTACTTCTTCCTGTTACTTATAACTCTCATATGACATGTCATTATAGTTTGCTTCCTTTACTTGATTTTGCCAGTACAGTTCACAGAATGTGTGCAGTCATTATTATCCTGAGTCTTCTAAACACAAAAGTCAACTTGTAGCCACTGACATCCTGCTGACTGAATGAGATATCCTCCAGACACTGAAATAGAGTACCTCAGCCAGGCACCCTGCTTCTGAGAGACAGAGAGAGAGAGATCGTAACTGTGCCCAATCTATGAACCCTCATCCAGCAACAGCCACCTACTTCTTAACTTTAATTTACAGTAAGTATGTACTACTGTATGTCATGTACTATGGTTTTGACCGGGGTGTAGTTTGTTATTTTACGGGGGCAAAGTAACAAAAAGTCATGATTTCGAGCATCACGACAGTGAAGAGGGCGGGTGGCCTGCATAATGCAAACAAATCAACCAGCATTAAATAATGCCCAAAAACATTAAGACTACAACTGAACAACTCCTGGGAGGGACCAGCCCAGGCCAAGTCATACCCCCAACCCCAGTTTCACTGCAGCCTGCTCTCAGCCCAACTCCTTCTAAGCCCAGAGTCAAAAACTGACAAGGATATGACATTTACAGTATTTTATTATTCAGTTCTTCGCCTCGGAGGTGTGGACTTGCTTGAAAAGTTGAAAATACTTAATGGTCTTACTTAACTTCCTTCTCAGTAGGACAGGAGAATTTTACTTTTCTCTGGTGAGCGGCAGCAACAGTTGGTGGCTCCAGCGAGTCAATGGTGGAGTCAGGTGGTGAAACGTCCAACCACTTGGCCCAGCGACACCGACACGAGACATCAAATGCGCTATGGCTTCTAGTACACTGTGACTTCTCTCACAACTTGCTATGCTAAAGTCACAGTGTCTGTTCTCTTCTCAGGCATTGCATTCATTCTGGGGCAACTATCAAGAAATGGCGCAATATGGTTAGCTTGTGTAGGCGTGCATGTGACTATGGGTGCAGTGCTCTCCGATTGGCTGCAAAATGCACATTGTAGCCAATCAGAAATGGGGATATTCTAGCAATCATCGGGACAGAAGTTGGCTTTAAATTTAAAACAAATATGCAACCCGCCTCTTCTCATCTCCCAGCCAGCTAGGTCCAGAAGAGCAGAGAACCCCCAAAAGTGAGCAGAATAAAAGTCCTGGTCTCTTTGCTTGGGGGCAGCTTGCCTTCTGTCCCCCTATAATCTATGCCACTGGTTTTGACTTGAACTATGGTGTTAATTCTTTCTTTACTTTTTATACATGTCACTGTCACTAAATTCAGGCAAGTGATTTTCATTTTGTTGTCACAGCTACAGTGTAAACTTGCAGTTGTACAATCTTCCTAGCACCAAAAGGATAACAACTACTGTAATTACACAACAATGACATTGCAGTGCAGCCACTGACATTATTTCATCTACAGGTAAGTATCAATGTTATTTCCTCATTCCTTTTTTTCTTGTTTTCTGCGGTGTGAAGCACTAAATGGCGATGACATACAGCCAGATAATATATGTTTGTCAACACAAATGGGACAGGCATACTTCAGTATGTGAGGATTGTACAACGTGTTATCCTGGTCGTGAAAACTCTTGATGTAATGCAAGACAGTGGGCCACTGTGTGTGGCCAGTGTGTGTCACTCACTAAACTTGTTCATTTTTTACAGGGATTTACTAATAGCTGTGTATTTAAAGCTGGATATAACAGAAGACAAGATCAGCCACACTGGGAACTGAATGTGGTACTGCAATGAATGCCTAATAATTTCTTTCTTTATCTGTTTTGGGTAACATCGAGGTGCTGTGGACGGCGCCGGCAACTTCAATCTGAAGATGGACAACAGTTTGGATATGTTGAAGATCTGGAAAAGACAAAAACATTATTGAAAGTTTTTTCCAATGATGCCTCCCCCAAAAAAATACTTACCTTTCATGGCTTGACATTTTCCGTACAGCTGATGTCAGTACCAATCAAAATGTGTGGAACACATGTGTGCTACTACCTGTGAATGAAAAACAAAAGAACAGCAATGAGAAATGCTTATAATTGAGTTAAACACAGCAGTAACCCCCACCTCCTGAATAAAATTTAAATGTTACAGTACCATTAGATGTCAGAGCATGTGTATGGTATGTGAATGTGATCATCATGGCCACCACTGTGAAGTGGGAACATTCCATATGTATGATGATGATTCCCTGAAGGAACAACATGACAGACTGCTTATAACACACAACACGATTTAATACAAATTAAGCGGCTGTTTCTATGAAAAAACATGACAGTGGGATGAGCAATAACTCACTATTATGGTATGAAGACACACACATAGGGCAGCATGATTCAGTGATGCAGCAGGCATCAGCGCAGGCATTGCTCTCACTTGGGACACTGTGAGTCACATTCTGGATTTATGTGCAGCCTTTCAATGGCGTATCAAGGAACACGTGTGACTTTCCTGGAATGCTTTTCATGTCCTTATTCTTCACTGGGACTTTTCATGAACTTAAAACAGTGGGACAACAGCAGCAGCAGGCATCAGCAGGCAATGCTCTCACTTGGGACACTGTGATACATTTTGGTCTTATTCTTCATCAGGACTTTTCATGATATTAAAACAGTGGGACATTCCACAATATAGGACATTGGGGTGGTATCCTGGTAGGTGATTTAATGGTATTTTGATTGTTGTTGTGGTGGGTAGGTATACAATGAAAATTTAACACAGTAAACAGTAACCAAAAGTCACACAGCATGAAAAAAGCAGCAGTGCAAAAAACGGTTACCATTTTGACCTATACTTTTTATTGTCCGCTACATTGACCCTTATCTAATAAAGTGTGTAGATGAAGACAGTGCAGCTTCTTTATACAGTTTAAGTATACTGTACTCCTTTTTCAAATCTCAAATAATAATTGGAGCACTCATTTTACTCTGCCGTTCCCATGAAACAGGTTTCATCAAGCTTCATACGAGCTTTTAGAGATCAACTATTTAAAATAATTTCTGTTGTGTCTAGAATGAAGTTGCATGCAACAGACAGTGCTCCATAACCTTATGGAACAGTAGCTATTCAAAAACAGCTGGAATACTGTGAAACAAGGTCAGAGTAACATTACAATGAGCACTACTTTTATTATTTCTCATTAAAAAAATGGAGTGATGCAGAATGAAATAAATTGTGGAAAGAAAGGTACCATACAAGTCAGTAGATAATGGCCAATTGAAAATATAATACAAAAGTATAGGTCTAAATTTCAATGGGCTATTGCACTGCTGCTTTAACAAAATTTAAGGAAAACAGTCATAATTCTAATCTAAATCCCACCTCTCACAAATCTATACCCCATTATGCTTTCTGCAATAGAAATGTATTTTTATGAGTTCTTACTTAATTTATTTTATTTTTAAATGTCCAAGGATCGGCAAATGGTGGAAGCTGCACGCTTCATTATAGGTGA
This sequence comes from Neoceratodus forsteri, assembly GCA_016271365.2. Lineage (NCBI taxonomy): Eukaryota > Metazoa > Chordata > Ceratodontiformes > Ceratodontidae > Neoceratodus > Neoceratodus forsteri. The sequence goes on along the minus strand of CM028133.1, from coordinate 738,910,132 downwards.
AACTATGGTGCCTTATTACCCGCTTAAATAAAAGTGTATGAAAGCGGCATTCGTAGCCACAGTTTCAAATGAAATGAAAGGATGCTGCGTCTGCAAAGTTGGTGACCACAGGACTTTCAGAAAATAAAATAAAGTAATACTAAGAAAAAAGACTTTCTATTATGGAACCCTAAGGTGGGAGGACATTTGGGGAGGTGGAATTTAGAATTATGAGAGTCAAGAAGTACAGGATTATTGCACTGCTTTAACAAAATTAACATCAGGAAGAAAACATTAATTGAAAATAAATTACATACATTGTATGATAAGCAATTACTGACTAAGAAAACAAGTAAAAGCAGAGGACAGGTTTTTGAGGATAGATTGTGTTAACTTTTATCATTATTTACAGGGCCTGTGGGGGTTGGCAGACCAGTAAGCATGCATAACATGCTTATTATTTCTGCTTGCTGAGCCTCTATTCAGTTCAGCTGCTGGCAAGCTAGGTCCACAACATTACGCACTGCTTCAACCTCGTTCCATAGGATGGCAAGGTCAACCTGTGTGGCAGGAATTTGGGATGGGTCACCTGCAGCTGGGGGCTGCCACTGGTTCTGCCCTCTCCTTTGACATTGACACTGTGCAGGCTGATGCACGTACTCTTGACCACCTCTTCCCTGCAGGAGCAACTGCTATCTCTTACATCTTTGCCCCCCACTGGGCATGGTGGTGCACTAACAGGTGGGTTATTTTCCCACTTGTGCCCAAGTGGCTGCTCTTGCAACCATGACGCACAATCATTCCACACAGCTTGCATTTCACAACTGTCGGTTCACCTGGGAGGGAGAAGAAAAATTTCAAACTGGCAAGCTGTGGGGAGGACCAGGCACAGGCAGTGGGAGGGGCACCAGATATTGTTGGCTGCTATTCTGCAGTTGAAAGAGGAGCAATAAGCTGCTGATACTGTTGTTTCTGCTGATGCTGATGCTGTTGTTCTGGCTGCTGCTGTTTAAGCCTCTTGGGGTCACTGGTAGTCAACAGTGCTGGGGCTGGTAGTGGCAACACTCATGTTCGAAGAAGCAGCAACTGTTGCTGCTGCTAGCCGTGCATCACAAGTCCACTTCAAGTGGAAACATTTGGTTGTGGGGAGCACTGGAAGTAGAAACACTACCTCAGTTGATGCAAACAGATCACCCCAGACCACCACACATTCAGCACCCGCTGTCCACCACTTTGCCCACCTATATCCATCTTAAAAAACATAAATGTAATTATTAAATTAACTCAAAAACTATTACTAACAGCGCTAAAAGTATTACTAGTAAAAATAGTAGTAACTAAAATTAAATTTTAAACTAAGGTTTCAAATCAACTCAAGAAGATACAAACAAAAGGACCAAAAACTTTAAAGCAGAAAAATCAGAAAATGACTGAGTAGCACTGTAGCACAGTGCACACAGTAAACACTCTATCTAGCTCCTTCTCCAAGAGAAAGAGAAAGTGAAACTAATTCACTGACTTCCTGCTCATTAACTGCCTGCCTGCATCATAAGACCTGCAGACAGTCAGACGTATAGTCTGTGGGCTGTTTCTTACAAACTTCACTTCTCAAGCTGTAACTTGAAGTTAACAGAACCACAATGCAAAGTCCATTAAAGGCAAATTTCGATCTTTCAAAGGGAAAATCGCGTAATGCTACACAGATTCGAAGCTGGGCACTTTGAGTTAACTTCACGGGCATAGCAAAACTTTGCTGTATCTCTAGTAGTAACGTGAGTATCAGGGTAACCCCTGAAACTGGTGGGCGAGATGTTCAAGAAGGATGTCAAGAAGTACATTTTATAGAAAAGTGGTGGCTGACTGAAACAGCTTCTACAGCAGATCATTAGGACTGAAACAGTGAAATGAACTGAAATAGGATGGGACAGGCACATGGGAATAGTGCATAAGGAGGCAGATGGGAAAGATGGGCTGACAAGGGCAGAGTTCCAAAATAAGGCAGGCTTGGGCAGACTAGATTGGCTGCTGTCATTGGCTGTCAGCGACGTCTGAAATTTTCTGGATGGATGCTGTACTTTATTACTGTTATTAAATATGAACTGGGCCAATCTACTCTCTGAATGACTATGTGATTAGAAGAATTATGAGAAATGTGGAATTTCACTGGAAGAATTCATGTGGAATTGCAATTCTGCTTCTGGAATTTTGTAATTGCTATTTAATTCTACTAAACTCCAAAAAGCCTTTCTCTGTGAACAGCAAGATAATATTCTGCAGATTACATTGTCTGCAGAATGTTTAACCGTGGTTTGCAGAAAATGAAATATGTAAACTGCTAAATTCTATTCTATGGTTTATTTAAACTATGGATTAATAACCTGCAGTTTAAAAATCACATTCAGGTGTGTGCCAGAGAGCCAGCTTCTGGACCAGTTAATTTTAGAGGAGCTACTGCACAGTCTTTTATATAATTTAATTTTACATAAAACTCAGTCAAGCTAACTCTTCTTGCTTGCTATATTTGGCTTTCTGAGCACAAGAGTTACCATAGGATACCAAACACAAGTATGGGATGCCCCGAAAATCAGTTTTCTGGCCTTCTAAGCCTACTGCATCACAGCCCTCTCAGAATGGCAGCAGCAGCTGAGGTGGATATATGCAACTTGACTCCACTTTGGCACCTCTGTGGCAACTATCCTGGAGTCCATTAAAGCTATGGACTCAAAAATAGAAAAACACACTTATTAAGCAGGAGTCACATGATATATCCCTTAAAGAACTTCATGCAATGGTCTCCAAGGCTGAAAAATGGAGTCTTATCACTCAGGCCATGGTAGCGGCATTAACTAAAGAAAACTCAGCCATGAAGCTGACTGGAAAGTTTGGAAAATGAGCTGAGAGAGGGTAACTATGCCTAGTCAGAAATACAGAAGGCATGGAGGGCACGAACTTGATGCATTTTTGAAGAACTGGCTGGCCAATAATTTGAAGGTAGAGGTAGAGTTCAACTGGTCTCAATTATGCAGGGCCTATTGTGTGAATCCACATGTGTGGCCTTCTACTACTGATCAGCCACAGACTATCATCCTTGAACAACGGGACAAGAGGTTAGGGATCTGTTACTATCAGTTACGAGAGCTGTTTACCCTTCTAATATTCAAGATCAGGAGGTGAAGATTTTCCCTGATCTCTCTTTTCTAACAAGGGCATGAGAAAATCAATTTGATGTCATGCAGCAATGGCTCAGGGTTTTAGGAATCATTCACTCTTTTCACTACTTGCCAGGCATTACTTTACTTATGAAGGAAGTCCTGGCAGTTCTCAACCAAAGATACAGGCCACTGGTTGGAATGAACAGAGCTGGAATTTGGGAATAGACCTATGGCTGACCTTGCATATCAGGATTTTAAGCATGAGGAGGGCTGAGAGACTTTATTAACAAGCAAGTTACATATATATATTTTTTCTTGATTTGGTTGGGTTTTGATTAAAACTTCTGTTGATGCTCTTATATGGGGGAGTATGTGGTAAATTGGCATATTTACTGAACTATGGGATATTCTGGGTTATTTGCCATGAGTCTTTAATATGTCACTTAAAATCTCCCCGATAGTTTATTGAACCAGTAGTTATTGGTATTGTTCTGATGATCAATATTATCTGGCTAAATTTAGCCATTATTTTATATTTGTGCCTTGCAGAGGTTCCAGTTGAGGGTTACAGATTGTTTGAGTGTATTACGGCTGCAGGTGTGAGTGCAGATTCATTCTCATTTACCATCCACCAGGGGTGAGGTGTGTTCCTGCATTAAGTTGGGACTTCATCACTGACATGGTGTTGGAGTCACCCAGGTTGATGATGCTGGGTGACTTCAATGCCTGGGTCGATGACGAACTCTGCAATTTGGTCAGGATTTCCTCCAACTTATGAATATGTTGGGCCTCACACAGGTTGTTGCCTCTGCAACCCATGTTCATGGTCACTCACTCGATCTGATTTTCCTCCTGGAATGGAAGCCACCGACTTGGCGGTGGAACCAGTTAGTTGGTCTTACCATTGCACTGTAAGATTCAATTTCCAAGCACCTCCCTCAATAGGCCTGCTCCTGTGGAGATGGTCAGATACCGCCCTTTGAGGATGTTACTCCCATTGGTCTCTTGGCAGTTCTTGACCTATCGTGATGTATGGATGACAGTGAGGGTCCGGAGTGCCTAGTCCAGGCCTATAATAAGGCTGTGGGAGATGCCCTGGATTCCCTCACTCCCATCTGTGTTCGACGCTTACTCTTCACCCTCAGTCCCTTGGTTTGAGGGGCCTTGAGGAGTTGAGGTATGTGGGGACGAAGGCTAGGCGTTGCCAGTGGAGATTCGCCCTGGATGCCAACCGCCTTAGATTGATGGAACATTATCAAGTCAATCAATCAACAATCTCCCATAAGAAGGCAGAGTTCCTGTACAGGAAGATTACTATGGCTCAGAATCGACCGGCCTTAGCTCTTACAAATCGTGGATGGACTGTGCAATCCAGCCTGTCTTCAGATCTGGAGAGCATTTTCACAAGATAAGTGTGATGAGTTCACTCAATTCTTTGCCAAAAAGTGGCCGACATCAGGGCTGAGATCCATTCAGCATGCTCTATGGGGGTTCGCAATGGTTGATGTGGGGTTACTACACCCCAGTCTTTCTGGGATCACTTTGACCAGCCGTCAATCCATGATGTTATGAGGATTGTCCAAAGTATACGGCCTACTTGCTGTAGTCTTGACCGGGCCCTACACACTCATTTTGGGGTGTGTAGATGTCATCAGCCCTGTCTTGGCAGAATAGTTTGGTGTTATTTAGAGTTAGGAGGAGTTTCCAGTAGTCATACCGCGCCTTAAAAATCTTCTCTTGACCCAAACTGCCCTGCCAACTACAGGCCGATCTCTAACCTCCCTTTATTGGGAAGTTGATAGAAAAGTAGTTGCCCTTCAGTTGGATAACCATCTGACCATACATGACATCTATGATTCCCTCCAGTCTGGTTTTTGGAAAGGCACAATACAGAGACTGCTCTTGTTCAGGTGCTCAATGATCTCCTGATTGCTAGAAATTGGAAGTGTACCTCAATCTTGGTCTATCTCAATTTCTCTTCAGCATTTGATGCCATGGGCCATGGGGGCTGCTTGAGTGCCTGAGAGACATCTGTGGCCTGTCAGGTACAGTCCTCAGTTGGTTTAGATCTTTCCTCACAGGCAGAACTCAGAGTGATGTCGGGATTTATTCCTCAGCTCCATTCTCACTGCCATGTGGGGTTCCTCAAGGCTCTGTGCTGTCCCCTATGTTGTTTGTGGTGTGCTTGCTGCCATTGGGAGACATTGTAAGATGGTATGGGCTGCAATTTCACTGTTATGCAGATGATACCCAGCTCTACTTGTCTTTTGCTCCAGACCAGGATAGTTCAGTCTCTGTCTTTAATTGCTGCCTTGTAAAGTTTCAGGACTGGATGCGGGCCAGCTGGATAAAGTTGAACCCTGATAAGACTGAGGCATTGGTGATGGATCCAGGTAGTGGGCTAGAGGGACAGGAGCATGGCTGGACTCTGGGATTTTGCTCGAAGTCGCCAGCTCATGTCCTCTGTTCAAGTCGGAATCTGGGCGTTATATTTGATGAAGGGCTGACACTTCATTCGCAGGTGTTGGCTGTAGTCAAATCCTCTTTCTTCCATCTGAGGAATATCGCCGGATTAAGCACCTTGTTCCATCTTGTGACCTTCCAACGTTGATCCATGCCTTTGTGACCTCCAGCCTTGACTACTGCAACTCCTTATACCTAGGGCTTCTGGGGTTAATATTCACTGCTTGCAGCTGGTGCAGAATGATGTGGCCAGGTTATTAACTGGGGTTTCCGGATTAGTGAGATCACCCTGTGCTGCATGAACTGCACTGGCTGCCTGTTCAGTGGTGAATCACCTTCAGTGTCAGTTTACAGGCCTATAAGGCCTGCCGGACTGGGTCCGCTACCTGCAACAGCTCCTAGTTCCTTACTGCCCTCTGACCCCTCCGTTCAGCTGATGAGGGATTGCTAAAGGTTCCCAGGGTTTGACTGAAAACTTCTGGTGCTAGAGCATTTATGTATGCAGCCCCGACCCTGTGGAGTTCTCTACCTTGCCGGATTAGAGAGTGCCTGACCATGGAGAGCTTCAAGACGGCTTTAAAACATACTTATTTAGCTATGCTTTTGGGGATTGTTGAAGCTGTATTATTACATTTTATTGATTTTTATTATTTAATGTTTATTCGTGTTTTAATCTCTGTACAGCTCTTTGATATATGTTGATTGCACTATATAATACATTTATTATTATTATTATTATTATTATTATTATTATTATAAAGCGTGGCACATTGTATTTAGCTTATCATTTGGTTGTTTGCTGTGCTAGGTGGGGAACCTCATAAAAGCCTATTTTTGCCTATTACATTATTGTGTTACAGGTTTATAGCACTCTGGTTAGTGCACAGAACTTTTATGTTACCTCTCTAACAGACATTACCCTGGCTATTGAAGTGGCTGGCATTATTGGGATTTTTGTGTCAAGATAACAAAGTTATTTTTATAGGATTTCCACTGCTCCTATTGTGCCAGAATGCAGGACAATATTTTAATCTCTATAATTTATCCATTAATCCATAAGGAGACTGTATGCTGCCTTCATTGATTGCCGATCTCCTGCATGAGAATTTGCATTTTATTATTTGTTTTAAATGACAGTAAACAGAAAGTACAAAAACACATTTTGCTTATGCAATTTGGAACTCCACTTTAACAGAATTTTGCATCAGAAAGTTTACTTTTTGAAAGTGCACAGAACTCTGATGTAAGAGGAATTTAAAAGCTTTGCACAGCTCTGTTTATTGCATTTTGTATTAGGGGTATGAAATAATGTTGAATGTATGTTTAAGATGATTCAAAACTGAGCACTTTGAGCACTTTGTTCTTGTTGTTACATCTATGTTGGTCCATTAAAAGGTATCAAATCATTTGCTTCTGGATCTATTCTTGCAAGGACCGATCGGCAACTACTAAATCTAGATTTTAAGATGATTCAGTACTAAAGCTGTGTTGAGTGCTCTATTTGAGTCAAGTGCTCACATTACACTCTGCTCCCTGAAGATGAATCAGGGGCGTATTCAGAGCTGTGGGTTGCATGTGTATAATGGTGTGTCATGCAATAGAAGACCAGGCTGGCTCTGAGGGAATATTCAAACAGTATGCGTGATCAAACTGATCACGCATACTGTCTGAATAACCAACCCTGAAAGTCAAGCCCAGAGCAGGCAGCCACTCTGTCCCATGCAGTGTAACCAGAGTCCATGCTGAATACTGCCATTGGAATGCATGGACCATACCTGGATGTGCCATTCACCCAGCGGTGATATTCAGCCACAGTATGCTAATGAGCTCATTGGGCATGCATGGCGCATGGAGGCCTCATGCATGCCCGTTATGGGCTCATTACCATAGCTGCAGCAAGCTGAATGTGCCAGGCCTGCCCCACCCAGCCCCAAACAACAGTGACAAGATCTGTCCCCTGTCAGCCCTGGCAGTCCATTTGTACCCTCCTCGCATCCCTGATCCTCAGTCAGTGGAACTTGCATGGCTGCAGCTGTTTTCCATAGTGTTCTGGCCCCCGCCCAGCCCTGATACCCATCCCTATGTGACAGAAGTCCCCCAGCCCAGATCCCTGTCTGTAATGAAAGAATCCCCCGCCCGATCTCCATTGGTATGTGAAGGAAATCCCTCAGCCCCAATCCATGATCACAAGGACACAAACACCCCACCATGCCCCAGTCCCGATGACTGAAGTAAAGACACCCCCATATTCCCATAGTGTAGCGCCCCCACTCCATCAGGACAGGTCCCTGATCCCATACCCCCACCCTACTGCAGGCAATGACTGGCTCAGCCCTCTGCATACCACCATGGCCAGTCACCAACTGAACTGACATCAACCATGACCAGTACATAGTAAATGCTTAATGAGTGTGTACTACGACAGGTCACTGGTCGAGCGTCAACTAGTCAGCGCCGGTCGTGGTGGTATGTGGAGGGCTGAGCCAGTCACCCGCTCCGGTAGTGAGAGATTTAAAGCTGTTTAAATACGTATTTATTTAGGCTCACCTTTGGGAATATTTCTTGACCTATATTGGATTACTGTAGCCAGATCTTAAATATAATGATTGGATGTTTTAGAACTTTTATAGTTTTTAATTGTTTTAGTATGGATTGTAAAGTGCTTTGATATGTTGTGAAAGTACTCCAGAAATAAAGATAATTATTATTATTTATGGAACACATACAAACAGAGGTGAAAAGAAGGAAGTGCTTCAGCTGGGATTTGAACCCAGGGTGCCTGGAATACCATTCTAATTAAGCTAGCCAACTAAGCCACTGATACAACTGGAACCTGGGCTGTCCCTGAGCACATTACTCTTTTTCAAATGCACAACCCAATGGCAACACAAATATTTAATTGTATATATCACACAGGAGTGCAGTGTGCATATTTATGGACCACATACAAACAGAGGTGAGAAAGAAGTATTGTAAGTGCCTCAGCTGAGACTTGAATCCAGGTCACCCAGAATACTGTTCCAGTTCCAGTTGTCTCAGTGGCACAGCTGATTAACAAAAGCCAAGCCTCAAGAATACTGATGAAAACCTTGTTCAAGTCATTTTAAAAGGAGTACTCCTTTTCTTATTTCAGATGTGAAAAAATACTAAAGTGGATTCAAACTGTGAAAAGGGGCATCATACAAGTCAGTAGGCAAGGGAAATCTAAAATAGAATAGCAAAGTATAGGTCAAAATTTTCACCACATTCATGCACTGCTGATTTAAAATAAAGGATAGTAACCTGGAAAATAGATCTATGCAACCCCCTCTACCAACTCCTTCAAGAAGACCTCGTGGTGAACAGGGACATGAAGAAGTTTAATGTCCCAAATTCATATTTTAATTTAAATGATGCCCTTTCACCAAAAAGGCAAAAGGAGAACTTTAGGGTGTGAGTCCATCTGCACTATTAATGAAACCCCCAGTGGCTAGCTTACATTACCAAAATTAGTAAAAATAAAATAAAATCAGTGTTTTTGGCTACAGGCATAATCAGTATTTACCTGATGCAGTGAGGATAGTGATGTAATGAGGGTCACACAGAAGGACAACAGCTCTTCAGGACAGGGCAGATGATCACAGAAAAGGGCTAGAAATTGTAGAGAATAATCTTTTAAATCCCCAATAGCCTACCCCAATCATGCGCTGATGTATGAGCCCACATGGTTTTAAGCGGCTCCCTGCGCCCCTGCAGTCATGTGTGAACATCTGGAGGTGTGGGGCATGAAAAGTCAGGGGAGCAAGGTAGCTTGCAATCATGCTGCATACTTAAAGAAACAGGGCAATGCACTGTAGTGCCCTGAACAAAAGCAGCAAATAACCTGGAGACAAAAATACATCTCAAATAGCACCAAAGTGCAGATTATTGCAAAGAATCAGAGGTAACACAAGGGGACATAAATGGTTACACATGAGACCACATCTTTAGGGCCCACTGGTGTAGGAATCACGTAGCACAGTAAGGTAGTGTAATAAATGAAAGCAGGACACATAATTAGTTACAAAATTATTTTATTGCCAGAAAAGTCTAGTTTATTGACATTGAGAGACTATTTTACACACATGGTAGCCATGTCACAAATTAGTTCACAAATTTGCATGCATTTTGAATGATGAAAGTGCCTTTTTAATATGGAACCATCTGATTCCATTAATATTATCTTATGTATCTCCCACATAGGCTACTTAAAAGCCCATATCAATGACTGTATTATACTAAAAATCCTGCATATGTACTGCTTTACAAACTTTAGGATTCATTGGTAACCTTTTCATGCATTGAGCCACATATTGAATAATGTCCCTCTGACTATAGCTTTAAAGTGCCCCAATATACTGTGACAAGTTGTACCTATGAATATTATTAGTCTCATAATCTTTTGTCTGCCATCTCTCCAATTCCTTAAAGTCTTTTGAATTTAGGAGACTGTATTTCATTGTTGGGTCAACTGCTTCTGGTATACACTGGTTGATATTTGCAAGACTGCTGGGGTGTGGTGTAAAGGTGATAACTTTCTAATGACATAATTCCTTAACATATGTACCGACAGGGACAAGAAAAACAATCTATTCTAGAATATTGATTGTATCTGGATGAATAATATGAGTCATCTTGAACCCATAGATGCAGAAGCTCCATATATATATATATATATATATATATATATATATATATATATATATATATATATATATATATATTAGAGGCCAAAAACTTTGTTTAATGCATCAGTTAGGGTTGTTCCACAGCTACAAAAGCGAGGAAATTCGATGTTGGGGTTGAAACCCCTTTGCACCCCTCAGCCCACCCACCAACTGGAATCAGAGGTGCGCATTGGGGTCATCGGCCTAAGTGTCACCCCATCACATGTGGAAAGAAGCTGAGGAATAGGAGAATGGGGTGACAGTTAGGACCGATGACCCCAATGCACCCGATTCCAGTTGGGGGTGGGCTGAGGGGTGCAAGAGGGTTTCAACCTAACATCGAATTTCCTCACTTTTGTCACTGTGGAACAACCCTAACTGATGCATAATTGGACTTTTGCCTCTAATTTCCCTTCTTGAGAATGATAATGAGAAATAGTGAATGCAATGCAGCGGCGGAGCGCGGGGTGATGTCTTGTCGATTGTAACATTGTGCCCGTAAGCAAATCGTAATGCACATGGTGGCAAAAGCAAAACAAAAGAGGAACACTACTGTAGACAGAAATGTTAAAAACAGTGGAAACGCAACACATAAATGAAAGCATAAAGGGTAGCACATGGCGTAAGCGTGAGCAGTAAGTGAAATGGGTATGGAACAGCAAGCAGAAATGGTATTGGTAAGAGTAATGTAGCGCACAGGCTGGTTTTCCCCAAAAGCTGTATAAGAAAGACAGTGAGTAGAAAGAATGTATGCAAAATAATGACTCTCGGAACACAAAAATTAGTAGTTGTAATAGTAAATTGCTTATATCTCAGTAACCGATTATATGAAAAAAAATTTAAAAGTCATATGTATTATCACCTTTCCTGGCTAGTTTTATACATATTTTTTGACAAAACTCTGTATCTCGCACTGTTTTGAGATACGGCCCTCAAATCTTGCCGAACACCGTAATGTTATCCTATGAGAAAAAAATAGAAGTTCGGACTGCCATAACTTTTGAACAGTTTAATATTTTTTCATGAAATCTTTGAAGGCACATAGGGACCCTGGCTGCACGTTCCCTGAAGATTTTGGGCGGTCATGCAAACCGTGCGACCTGTAGGTGCGACCATAGAATTCCAGAAAAGCGTGAGCGCATGCATGAATCATGCTTAATAACTCCACAGCCGTGTATCCGACCAGTACAAAACTTGGTAGATCCCAAGGTGTATGGGTCTTGATCATGTATTCCAAATTTCAGGCAAATCTGTCAAACTGTTGCAACATTATTAAGGTGCAAAATTTTGGGTTTAACATGTAAATGGCTCCTCAACCTAACTATGGTAGCACTACCGTGCTACCATAATATATATATATATGTATATACAAACCCTGACTCAAGAACTAGTCAAGAAACAACCTTCCCACTCTCTTCTGAACAGTCCTTCAACTCCAAATTTGTCCAACTGTGGGTTAAGAACTGTATTAAAATCTTCCCCAATAACGGTCAGACTTTGCAGGTCAACCACCATGTCACCTATAACTTTCTTCAAGAATTGCCCTCTTGGAGCCTCCTGGCTTGGAGTATATAAATTACATAGGAGCCTCCTCATTTGGAGTGTATAGATTTAGCAAAATGCAATGCTGCCCCTGTAGAGTCCTGATACATGAACAAATATGTTGTTTTCTTTGCTGTCCACACACACAATTTGTAGAGGTACATTTTTCTAAATGATATAGTGATGTTCCACCCACAAAGATACTGTTCATAGGATGAGAAATAGTCCACCCTCTCTCAGGTACAGCATAATTTAAGACATTTCTCCACTGTCAAATGAGTTTCCTGCAGGAACACTACCACCACCCCCACCTTTGGAGTTCCTGCAATATCCTTGTGCATTTCATAGCGTTGTTAATACTCTTTGCATTATATGTTCTATAATTAAAGTTAAATCTGCCATAAGGATATATGTTATATTTTAAGAAGGATAATTTTGGACACTGTAGGTCATGTAGCAAATTAAGCTGAACTTTCTGCAGCAAGCAGAATAACCTGTAACATTCAAACCTAGTAAATAATAAAACAAGAAAAAAACTACAGCACCTGTAATATCTCTTCTAGTTGTGACACCCAAGTTTGAAGTTTCAAATTTAATTAAGGTTAAGTCATTGAGCCAAAACTAATTTACAATGGCATCCCTACATATACTATATGCATACCACTGTTAGCATCACATAAACATTTAAATACAGTTAAAAATATCACTTAGAAAGCAATAACTAGTCTCAATATACAATATGTACATCCATATAATAAAAACATTAATCAACTTCAAACACAATAAAAACATGAGTATTCAGAAATTAATCCTATCCACCTTGACTCAAAGCATGAAGCTATGGGAGCAGGGTTGCACTCTTAATGTACTAAAAGCTCCTTTTAGGTATTATCTACTAAACAACACTAGAGTGTAACAAAGTTAGCCAAACCTAATTGACCATTTTGACCCCTAGTCAAAGGGTAAAAAGTGAGTACAGTGGTTTCAACAAGAACATATTGTCAAAATGAACTGCCTGTGCTGGGCCATGCACATCCATCATGGTCCAAGTACAGGGAATCAACTCAAAAAGAAAAATATGCTAGACTGTACATATTGTAGGCATTCAGGGGCTGGCCCTGTCTGCTGCACACCCTCACAGAGCTCCCTCCTTCCTCAACCTCTTACAAAAGACATTGCACATCACTCCCCGGTACAAGATGTACACCCAGACTCTCTGGTGGAGCTGTGATTTCACCACTGAACTGTGGACTCCAGTGACAATTATCAACGAAAGAGAGCTTTGGTGGCATGAGACTGTTGAAAAATGGGTACTCAGGTAGGATCTACACCAGACAAGTTGCTGTCCTTTACTGATACTGATTTTATAAAGTCGGGAGTTGGATATAATTAGATCCTGAACCTTTCATTTGCATGTAAGCACTCCTGCCCTACCTGACTCACCATCTAGGTCACAGTAACTTCAGTGATTGTTTTAGATAGTAAGAACCAACCAGTTACAATGAAGGCCATGAGAGGCCTGGCACCTGAAATGCAATAAAACAAAAGTCTTATGTAGAGGCAAGGATCTCAAATAGGGTTCCCCACCACTACCTAGGCCACATATATTACATTGTGTTCAGGTGTAGTAAATATACTGTAATCCCATCTTGGAAATCATTCAGAAAATTACATTGACAAAGTGTAGAAGACTTGGTTTGCTGGCCAAGGCACCTAGCTTCACCTGAGCTCTTTCCTTCTAAGACTGCTTGAAAGGCAGAGTAGAAACTTACCAGAGCAAGGGAGAAGGATTAAGACTTAGTTTGGCTAAGCAGATTTACTGTGTGGTGGTGTTTTGATTTTTACTCACAGGGATTGCTACTGTTTGTGCTAACATTTCATTGCTTTATTTTTCTCTGATTCAAATTGTTGTTGCTGGTATACCTTCTTCTGCATTATTACAAGGTGTGCCTACAGGTGTGTGCTAACAGATTACTGCTGTAATCTTCTGATTCAAATTGTCTTTTGCAAGGTATATCTTCTGTTACTGCTTTATTTTTCTCTGGAGCAAAGTGTTTCTTACAGGGTATATCTTCTCTGAAATTATTACAGGTGGTGCTTTACAGGTTTTACAGTTTTATCTAACATTAGGATAAGCTTTCAGGGTTACTGCATTTGTTGTTGACTGATTGTTTCTGCTCTTACCTCCTTGTTCTTTCGTCCGTGGTTCTTCTTTTAGGCAGGGAAGGGCCCAGCCACCCACCCTCTCAACCACCCACCCTACACTCCTTTTATAGGGTACCACAGTTGTGACATTTCCTGTGGCAGAGCAGGAAGGGGCGGATCAGTGGGGCCTCCACAAGTGATCTCATTTACAGGGGCACTAGTAATTTAACTTGTTATAACAAGTTAAACAAAGCACAATTAAACCATTACTTGCATTTTTTTCTTTTTTTTCCTTCTAATTACTCTGACTAGGTTACAAACCCAGCAACTTATTTGGAATGGATTTCATTAACTGCAGGTACTGTGGAACAATTTTCAGAAGGACAGTCTTACAGGATTTAGGACACTGTCCTACATGCTGGGCCTTTGAGATCTTGGTCTCAGCTCCGGGCAGCATGGGCGAGATTGCACGCCTCAAATTTCATATTGAAGAGGAAATACATTATAAGAACCACCCGCCATTTCCCCAGCATCCAACAGAAAAACCTCGACCGCAGAGGGTAGTTGGTCCAGGAGGTTGGCAGGTGGTTAGGAGGAAGCAAATCAGGTGCCCCATCACTCTCTGCTCTCAACACATTACCTCCAAAACCATATAAACGCTACAAACAGGTATCTGCCTCTATCTCTGAAATCAAATAAAGAGGCAGAAGACACTGCAAGACAGGACACTGCGGCACAGGAGCTAACACAACAATACTCACCAAATCAGGAACCAAAACTAAACAAGCACAAAGGAAATCCAAAAACTTCTGATCATAGGAGACTCCATGATTCGGGGAGTTGATACCCATCTCCAGCCAGGGGTGATGGTCAGATGTCTCCCAGGTACATCAGCATGGAGAGACACTGATCGCATTACAAAATTGTTCACAAAGCAGGAGAAAACATTGATGTCCTAGTACACATAGGGACTAATGATCTCACCAGCCGGTCAGTTGTGGAGACCAAGGAACACCTGACTAAGCTGGGTGACAAACTATCATCTATTTCGTCGGCATCTCCTTCTCTGAGATCCTGCCAGTCTGGGAGAAGGGAGCAGATGGACGGAAGGTCAGAGAAGGGAGATAGGGGAGCTAAACACGTGGCTCAAGGACTGGTGCCAGGAAAAAGGACACAGATTTGTAGGAACTGGCAACAGTTCTGGGAGCGAAAGTTCTTTAAATTTGATGGACTGCATCTGACTAAAGAGGGAGTCAGTGCATTGGGGCAGAAGTTTGACGTCTTTGCAGAATATTTAAACTAGCAAATGGGAGAGGGTGCAGCACCCCATCGTCAGAATGGGAAGAACACCCCTCCCCTCAGCTAGTGGTCAAACAGGAATTCAGCGTGTTTGCCATTCAATTGCATCACCAGGTAAGAAAAAGGTTTGTCTCCCATACGATGCACAGGGGTATGCCAAACTTCACCCAACAACTAACACACCAAAATCTGGCCAATGGAAAATCATGTACACAAATGCTCACAGCCTGGGAAATAAGATCCCAGACCTGCAGGCAATAATGTCAGAGGCTAAACTGGACATAGTAGCAATTAGTGAGACGTGGTTTACCAGTAACCACATTGGAGACTTCAGTACCTGGCTATGTATTGTTCAGAAGAGACCGAGGTGCAAAAAGGGGGAGGAGTGGCCCTGTATGTCAATGAAAATATCAAAGCTACAGAAATTCAGAATACACATAAGGAGCCAGAAGAACTGTGGGTCACCCTGGAAACAGGAAATGGGACAGCCATAAGAACTGGGGTTGTCTACAGGCCCCAGACCAGAGGGAGGACATAGACACATTACTGTTAGAAGATATACAAAACATGACAGCTAAAGGGAGGTTCTGATAATGGAGACTTCAACATACCAG
This sequence comes from Neoceratodus forsteri, assembly GCA_016271365.2. Lineage (NCBI taxonomy): Eukaryota > Metazoa > Chordata > Ceratodontiformes > Ceratodontidae > Neoceratodus > Neoceratodus forsteri. The sequence continues at coordinate 738,894,253 of CM028133.1, read as the reverse complement.
ATATAGATTGGTCAATACCAGCAGGAACATCTGCCAGAACTAGACTCATAGTGGATTCCCTGCAGGAGGGCCTCAAACAACTGGTACAGCAACCCACAAGAGACAGGGCTATCCTAGATCTAGTACTGACTAACAAAGAAGGGATCACAGATCTCCAGGTAGAAGGTCACCTGGGGCCAGTGACCATCACATGGTATGGTTCAATTTGGCTACTACATCTAAATCATCCCATTCCAAGGCAAAATATGGGACTTCAGAGGAGCTGACTTTGATAAGATGGCCAACAGAGTTAAGCTAGCCCTGGCAAAAAGAAACACAGGTGGGGAGGTACAGGCAAAGTGGGCAAGCATTAAGGATACAATACTTGAAGCAACATCCCATTGTGTTAGACAGAAAAGGAAGTGCAAAGAAGAAGGAAACCACTTTGGTTCTCAAATACAGTAGCAGAAAGGTCAGAGCCAAAAGGCTGGCCTTCAGGAAATATAAGGGAACACAGCGGGATGAAGATGAGAGGCATACCAAACTGCCCTAAGGGAAGCAGGTAAGGCAGTAAGGCAGGCAAAGTCCCAAACTGAGGAAACACTAGCACGAACAGTAAAAGAAGGTGACAAGACTTTCTATAGATACATTAGTGAAAGGAGAAAGCCCAGAGGGTATTGCTAAGCTTAATGGAGAAAGGGAGCATGTGAGGAGGAGGACCCTGTAAAGGCATCTATCCTAAATAGATACTTTTGCTCAGTATTTACTGAAGAGAAGGTAGGGCAGGGCCCACAGCTCAGCATCATGGACACAGGGGAGGGAGGTGAGCACTACTCCCTTCACAAAAGAAAGGGTCCTACAAGAGCTTGCTAAGCTCAGGGTGGATAAGGCAATGGGACCTGATGGCATACATCCCAGGGTACTTAAGAGCTAAAGGAGGAACTAGCAGAGCCATTAGCAGAATTGTTTAGTGAGTCTCTGAGCACAGGAGAGGTCCCAGAAGACTGGAGAAGGGCTCATGTGATCCCGCTCCACAAGAGTGGTAGCAGGGAGGAGGCGGGGAACTACAGACCAGTCAGTCTTACCTCAGTAGTGGGCAAGATTATGGAGGCACTCCTTAAGGAAAGGATAGTGCAACACCTGGAATCCATAGGGCACAGGATCCAAGACAGCATGGGTTTACAAAGGAAGGTCCTGTCAAACTAATCTCATAGATTTCTTTGACTGGGTAACCAGAGTGGTGGACCAAGGGAGCAGTTGATGTCACTACCTGACTTCAGCAAAGCTTTTGACACTGTTCCACATAGAAGATTGATAAATAAGCTAGGTAGGCTCAGGGTGGGTCAGAAGTTGGTCAACTGGGTGGCAAACTGGTTGACTGGCAGAAAACAGAGTGGTGGTAAATGGTATACAGTCAGAAGAGATGCAAGTCACAAGTGGGGTACCTCAGGGATCAGTCCTGGGGCCAGTCCTATTCAACATCTTCATTAGTGACCTCCAGAGATGGACTAGAGGTAAAGGCTTGTCTGTTTGCAGATGACACCAAGATCTGCAACAGAGTAGATGATCCAGATGGGGTGGGCAGAATGAGAAGAGATCTGGATAAACTAGCAAAATGGTCAGAAGAGTGGCAACTGGATTTAATGCAAAGAAGTGCAAAATCATGCACATAGGGAAGAGAAACCCTGAAGCCACTTATAGGCTGGGAGGGAGTTGCTAGCAGTCACAAAGGAAGAAAGAGACTTGGGCATCATCATCACTGATGACCTAAAATCATCAAAGCAGACCTCTAAAGCAGTAGGTAAGGCTAGGGGGTGTTAAGGTGTATTAGTAGGGGTATCACAAGTCGTAAGAGGTAATAATCCCTCTGTACAAGACATTAGTTAGGCCCCATCTGGAGTACTGCGTGCAGTATTGGAAGCCACACCTTCACAAGGACATTAACCAAATTGAGGCAGTCCAGAGAAGGCAACCAAAATGGTGCAGGGACTGCATCAGAAGACATATGAGGACAGATTAACGGAGCTCAATATGTATACCCTTGAGCAAAGGAGGGAGAGAGGTGATATGATCGAGACATTTAAACACCTTAGGGGCATAAACAAGGTGAAAGAGTCTAACATGTTTAAATATAAGAAAAATAGCAGGACAAGAGGACACAGCATGAGATTAGAGGAGGCCGATTAAGGGGAATATGAGGAAATTCTTTTTCACAGAAAGGGTGGTAGATGCATGGAATAGCTTACCACAAGAAGTGGTGGCTATGAATACAGTGCAGGGCTTCAAACAGGCATGGGATAGGCATAAGGGAGCAATACAAATGACTATGAATAGATAGGTCACTGACAGAGCAAAGGCCGATGGCACATTTATAAGGTAGAAAAGAAATGGGCAGACTGGATGGGCCTTGCAGTCCTTATCTGCGTCAAATTCTATGTTTCTATGTTCAGTAGAGTCAGGAGACCCAACCTGTCTCAGCAGGCTGCAAAGTGCATCCTGCAGTAGCTTTACTGTGTCAGTAGAACACCTTGCCAGGCACTAATGAGCTACCTGTTGTTGCAGACCAGTCAGAGCTTGGGCGGACTTGGCTATGGATATACTGGTTCCCCTGTCCTCTACAGTAGGATGGGAAGCTATCCGACATATTAGGCATAGAGTTAGCTGTGTGTTTCTGGCAGCTTTTCTGTTGTTTCAAGGCCTGAGTTTGCAGTTCCCAGAGTTTGAAAACTTAAAGTTTCCCCAAGTCTATGTCCTGAGTCTTTAAAAATGGAACCACATTTTGTAGATCTGCAATTCTGCAAATGCTCTTAGAAGTGTTGACATTCAACTAGGTGGGTCATTCCAATGAAGCTAATATACATTTTGTTTGAGGGCATGTTGCACCACAAGGACTTGTCACTGCATCTGGACTGTAAGGGGTGCAAAGTCATGATAAAGGAAAAGCCAGTGGTCTCCAAATAATACCTCCTTCTTGCACAAGACTGTATGAAAAAACTCCTGTTTAATTCTATAATTGGGGGACAGTCGTAGCCAAGCTAGGAACAAGTCGTGGACGTGTTCTAGCCATGCTCTGATGGGCACATTCTCTAAAATAGCCCTATAATCTACCTGTTGAAGATAAGACCAACAATTATTCATCTAAATACACTAAAATCAATGACAACACATTGATAAAAGAGCAGGCAATTCAAGTTAAGTTTCAAAGTTATTAAAAGATGAAAGAACAGCACCTGGTAGACAAGGTAAGAACCTGCTCTGAGGCCCAAGATGCATGTGACCAGGGTATGAATGTGTCAGAGACTGAAAATCCCTGGGTGGTGTCCAAGCCACCCTGGCAACTATGTAGATGGAGATTAAATCCAGAGTAACTAATCTAACATCCCAGATTACCCACAAAAAAAACACAGTAACTAGCCTCTCTGAAACTTTAACAGTCCACAGCATGCATAGAGTAGCAAAAAGAGTAAGCTGGAGGATATAGTCATGGATAAATGCCAAGACCGACACTCTATCAAAAGGCCTCGAAGAGTTCAATCCAAAACAGATGACCAGATGAACTGCTCCCAGAGGTCTAACATGCACATAACAGGCTTACTGGAGTGCGAAGGCAAAGATCTGGAAAAGGCATCAATAAATGGCTAATTACTTACCTCAAGCTGAACCCTGCGGCCCTTGACTATGAGGTGGAATGAGTTCACGGACTGGCCCTCTTCCAAAGCGGAGACCATCCTTAGCATTGCTTTATCAAGTATCTGCAGTACACTGATAAAGAAGTGATGCTAAAAGCCGCAAAACCAAGGGCCCTATACAAGTTGAGAACAGCTGAGCCATGATTTTCCAGGGCTATAGTAGAGATCTACAGTTACAGTGCCAAAAGTTTAACAATGTAAAATCCAAGTTGGGCTACATGGGATGGTCATTCACATTCCTATGTCCAACCAAGCTTCAGTATTCATCATCATTGATCATCCTGGTCAACCCCACCCCATTTCTACATCAACCATCTGGAGGCTGAGCACTTTGTTGAGGAAGAAATAGCAGCTCAAGAGGGTCAATTGCAAAGAGAACCTCTGCTCCTGCACGACGCTAGTTTGCGCTCTGCATACTGACTTTTCTTAATGTAAAGCTGAAAAAACAGTGTTTCCATACTCCCTGGAGGTCCCTCAGCTAAGCCAGCCTCCACTCTGTAATACCCACGAGGACCCTTGCAAACTTATGATCTCATCCACCTTCCCTGAGCCAGGGACACAGAGGTAAGCAGGAAGGGAAGGAAGGGAAGGAAGGGAAGGAAGGAAGGGAAGGAAAGGAAGGAAGGAGCCACCTAGTGTGTCAGCTAGGGTGTCCATACTAGCCTGTTTCATTTTGCCTGGATTGCGTTTTGGTAGCTATTGGAGCTGGATTCTCTTGGGCTCCATTATGTTTTCTATCTGCTCCTTGATTGGGTGTCAGAGAGGTATTGATCAATGGGATGCTTGAACTATGGGAGCCATGTTGTTAGCTCAGCTGTAAGGACTAGTGCAAGGGAATGCATGCTTGGGCTCAGCAGGCTGGCACCCAGTTCAGTCTTCATTCCACCTCAATCATGGTTGCCACTTCCCCATTCTGTGTTGCTGGTGTGCTGCCACAGCCCAGTCAGACCAGCTTGCTTCCCTTATTTTGTCATCCCAGCATATGATCATGCTTGGGGCATTGGTACCAATGGGATAGAAGGTGAGAGAACTGCACCAGTGGCTACTCCTTCTCGGCGAGTGCACCCACTGGGCTTGTCAGCTCAGCGGCCAGCTTATACTTTTCACTAAGAGGGGTGCGTGACCTTCTGAAGCCCAGCCCTCTAACAGCTGTTGATGCATGACCTGCATAAGACCATCATGGGAAACTAGTCCATCAATGCCAGCTCATGACCCAGCATAGCATTTCTCCTCTGCATGGCCAAGTCCATTGTCTGCCATGGGCAACCTGACTGCTTCTGGGATGCAGGTAGCAATAGGGTTGTCCCTATCTGTACTGGATGCAATATCTTTTGGTCTTTCCCTTTCTGACTCTTTTCTAGGTCACTAGGTCCCATGTACTTTTGTGGCTCCCTCTGGGTCCTAAATCGCCTGTATATTTGGAACTGTGTCAGATTACCTAACAACCTAACTTTCATGGTAATCAACTTGCATGAGGTGTACACCACTGGTGCTGTTGAGGGGCCAGAGTATATCATATCCCACCACCAGTCCCAGTGCATCCTGGTCACTGAACTTGCTTAGGACTACAGGTACCCCATCTGCATCAGGGATGCAGGTAATGGTGGGATGCATTTCCTTGTTTTCCATAGACTGACATTTTTTACTGCATGGCCCAGGCTGCTCCTTGATCAGGTGGCATATATTCAAACTTCCGGCCACTTTGGATCTTATTTCCTGTGCAGCTTTAGAGCAGACATGAGCTTACTTGACCACATGGATAATGCAGATGTTTTCTCATGGAGGAGCACACAGCTTGGATATTGCTCTGTGAACTATTTACTTTTGTTCAACTTTGGTTGATATAGCCTTGGGCTGTTTCAGCCAAAGTGTACAACTGTGTATGAGATATGGTCCTCGACAGCTCTAACCTACTCCAGTTCCAACCTCTAGGAATGCTAGGGCCCTGGGTGAGCTGGAGGCCATGTTCAATCTGGTGGGCACATGAAGACACAGTTTATTTTACAATGTGCATCACTCATACACTAGATTGGACCATATATTGGTTATGCACTCTCACAAACCCAGTATTTCTAATAGCAGACACTCACCTAATATAGTTTCTAATTACGCCATGTTGACTATGTCCATAACATCAAAAGGTTCTGCCCTTGCAACCCATCCATGAGCTGGATACTCTGCTCCCGCAGGACCAGATGTTTGTCACCTTTGTCAGCTGCCATTAAGGATTGATTAAGCACAACAAAAGGAGGCGCCTCCATGGATGTAGATGGGAGCTCTCAAGGCATTCATCCAAGGCAAGTTATAGTATACTCAGCATATAATAGGAAATTGAGGACCTCAAACTCTCCTGCACTAGAACTAAAATATCAGCCTTTGAAGCTTCTCCATGTATGGCCTTTCCTCACTTATATATGGTTTTGCAGAACCTGAAATAACGCTTCAATGCACTGAGTAGCTCCCTCATTGTGTGCTCTCTACTTCTCTCACAGGCAGGATCATATTTTGATGGGGACAAAGGTGGGAAATACATAGCTGGCAGCTGCAGAAATGGGAGGGAGAGAGACCATCAGTCAAATTAAGACCTGGGCAGGTGCCTAACCTCAGATATAGCCTCAATAGGCATAGAGTTTGGGGCCTTTTACAAATTTCTCTATGCTCAGAGGGTTTCTCATCAACTCAACAGATGAAAAGTTTCTTCAACCAGGCCAAAATCACACCAATAGACCCCATTAAAGTGCAGGGACTATCATCCCACTGGGTAATGAAGAAAGTCAGACAGCCATAACAGCCCTTAGAAGAAGGAAGGCTCCAGGATGACGGTTTGTGGCTAGCATTAGTAAGATAGGGCTTGTTGTGAGGTAGCTATTGCTAGTTCACTTTTCGGTGCTAGGGAGTAGGGATTTTAATATTTTCAGTGCCACCATACATTACATTTAGTTAGTGACTCCTTGATTTCAACGAAGGAGCTATTTTTATCATTGAGCATTAGAGCCCAAAATATCAACTCTTTATAGAGGCAAGTCTCTCACCTGCCTTGGGCTTGTGTCCGAACCTAGTGTGGAGCTGTATTCCTGAAGAAATTGAAAGGCAAGGGAAGGGAACATTGTTTAACCAGGAGTAGCATACTAAGCCAAAGCCTGTTTCCAGATGCAACCTGGGAACACAAAGAAGTTAAGTGACTTGCTCAGGATCATACAGTATGCACCCTAGGCAGCTGTGGTTCAAACCCAGGTCTCCAGATCTGCAGCTGAGCCTTAACCCACTGCGCTGTACTGCCTCCTAAAAGGTGAAGGTCAGTGTGTCCCAGGGAGAGATGATAGCGGAGCAGTGGATCTGAGGCTGAACTGTGCTCTAGGGCGGAACTGTCAGCCAGTGACTAAGGTGGAGCATGTGTCTGTTGGATTATTTTGATGACAGACCATTCTGGTTGGACTGTTGGGCAGACAGGAAGTCTGAACCAGGGTCATTCATTTACGGGCCCTGGTTTTGGTGAGCTGGGGCCTATTCTTCTGGGGTCTGTTGGCAAGTTGTGAAGGGTCCACTGGGCTTCTGGGTGACTGCTGCCATTTCCACACTCCATGCAGGGTTGGGAACTGCACTCATTGGAGAGTGAGTCTGTTGTTTCCTGCACCCCTAGGCTCTCTGGAGGGTTAGCGGTGGGCTGATGCAGAATGGGAGCCAAGGCAGTGGGTCGTGGAGAAGTTTTAGGTGGCAGTTACTCTGAAACACTTGTGGGACCCAGTGGCTGGCTTAAAACCTATCCCAGTCCCTAGATTGGAGGTCTGGAATTTTTCTGGACTACAAGATTGGAGGAGTACTAACCTGGGTGGCTTGAAACCTGGGGCACAGTTTGACTTTCATATTTTCTTTTTGGGCCTTACTGTATTGTGTGGGCAGTGAGACTGCCCTGATTGTTTAAACCTCAAGGTAAATCTGTTAATCTTCAAAGGGATATGTGAGGTATCACAGGGAAGATTGCTCTGCATAAAATTCCTGAGGAGGTGGGAGTTCCTGAGACTTTCAAGGACTGCCATATTTGACTATTGCTTCCTGCTGCCATAAACATTTGGTTATTTCATATTGAATTATTTTGGGGGTTGTGATTAATTTATGGTATTATGGGTTTGGGGAAATTATATGCTGTGTGTATTGGTGCGTTTGGTATATTTAAGAGTGTAACTGTTAGTGTGTGAATGATTGTTCAGTGTTTGGTGGTTTTATTTGGTGATTGCTGCCTGCTGTTTGTGATGTGTTGGGAGGTATAAAGATGGTTGGCGGTATTCTTCCACCAGGCTCAGGGACCTCTGCCCTTTGACTGTCCCCTTACCATCAGAGGCCTATAGGAATTGACGGCTTTGGTGATAGTCAGGAGAAGGAAGAAGCTGGGGAGAAATGGGCCTGATAGGGGAATGGAGAAGGTTGGCTGGATAGAGGTAGTAGGGAGAAGGAGATACCCTGGGGTGAAATGGGAACAAAATAGGAGTCCTCCTGTCTGGTTTCCATACCCAAGGGCTCTGCTTTGTGAAGGCAGGTTGTTGCGTCTCCCTCGATGGTTCATCCTACTCAGGCAGTGTTGTGCAATGCCAAGTCTATTGATAACAAGACTGGTCTAATAACAGATCTTGTTTGGGCATCTGACCTGGCATGCATCACCGAGATCTGGCTGGATGAGAATGCTGGCCCTATATTGGCTTCAGCTGTTCTGGCCAGGTACTGGTGATACACCACCAGGGTGAATCGTAGGGTGGTAGTGTAGCCATTTGTTTTAAAACTGAACTGGGCCTTGTGGACGTGCCAATGGGGTCTACTATATCCTTTGAATGTATTGTGGGTGCGGGCGTGGGGTGCAGGATTCTGCTTATCTACAGTCCACCCAGAGATGGGAGGGAATTCCTGCAGGAGATTGCAGACTTGTCAGTACGTTGTTGGGATCTCCCAGATGGTTAATTCTGGGGATTTCAATGCCTGGGCTGACGAAGAACTCTCACATTTTGGTCAAGATCTCCTCCAGCTAATGACAATGCTGGGTCTCACACAGGTTATTTCCTCTGCAACCCACACTGGTTGTCATTCATTGGCTCTAGTGTTCCTCCTGGGGATGGAGATCTCTGATTTGGTGGTGGAACTAGTTAGCTGGTCTGATCATCACACCATGAGGTTCAGTTTTGGGAATCCCCAATGGACCTGCCCTACAGAGATAGTCTGATACAGCCTATTAAGGGGTGACCCCAAGGGTCTAATGGTGGTGCTAGACCAATCGGGCATATCGAGTGGATGCATGGATCATGGGGATCTTGTGTTCACCTATAATATGGCGTAAGGTGCCCTGGATTCCATTGCTCCTGCTTGTTTTTGACCACTCAACCTTCAGCCAAGGTCCCCATGTTTGAAGGGGCATTGAAGGAGTTGAGGAGAGTGGGTCGAAGGCTAGAGAGTGCCTGTCAGAAGTCCGCCTGGAGGCTGACAGGCTTAGTTTGATGGATCTTTACGCTTTCTATCAATTGACAATCACCCATAAGAAGGCAGAATTCCTGTCCAGGAGATTGCCTCTGTGCAAAATAGACCAGCTCAGCTCTTCCATGCTGTTGACAGACTGCACAATCCAACCTGTCTGCAGTCTGGTGGAGCATTGTCACGAAAGATGTAATGAGTTTGCTTGATTTTTGCAGATACAGTTGTCACCATCAGGTCTGGTATCTTTCCAGACCCCTCTACAGAGTGCAGCAGAGGTCGGTGGGAGATTGCAGGCACCCAGCCTTAGTCTGACTTTGGCCAACAGAATATTGTGAGGATCCTTCAGAGTCTGCGTCCAACTACCTGTAGTTTGGACCTGGACCCAATGCAACTCCTTCAGGGATGCATGGAAGAAATTGGCCCAGTCATGGCTAAAATCTTCTGGCAATCATTGAAAGAGGATCTTTCCAGATCCCTAAAGGAGATGATTATATGACGCTCCTGAAAAAACCCTGCCTTGATCCAGATAATCTCACTAACTACAGACTGATCTCTAACCTGCCCTTTGTGGGTAAGGTTATTGAAGAGATAGTTGCGCTGCAGCTGGATGATCATTTGTCCATCCACAATGTACATGATTCTCTTCAGCCAGGATTTAGAAAGAGGCATAGCACCGAGACGGCCCTTGTTTGGGTGCTTAATGAACTCTAATAGTGAGAGATCAGAGGACTCATTCCATCTTTGTCCTCCTCGATTTCTCAGCAGCATTTGACACTGTGGACCATGGTGTGCTATTGGAGTGCCTGCAGTTCATCTGTGGACTGTTGGGTACCTTCTTCAGGTGGTTTTGATCTCAACTCGAGGGTGGGACACAGAGAGTGGTCTCAGAAATTTATTCCTCTGATCCTCTCTCCTATCCTACGGGTGCTGCAGGGCTCCATTTGGCACCCATGTTGCTCGCTGTGTTTATGCTACAATTGGAGGATATTATTAGATGGTATGGTCTGAGTTTTCACTGCTATACAGATGATACTCAGCTGTACATGTCCTTTGCACCTGAGCAGGGCGATGTTCTCTCAGTGTTTAAACTGCCTCTCTAAGATACAAGGCTGGATGAGTGCTAGTTGGCTGAGGTTGAACCCGGATAAGACTGAAGTGTTGGTGGTGGACCCAGATCACAGAGAGGGTGTGTTGATAGGACAATCCTCTGGTCTTTGGCTTGGGGTGTCCAGCTTACCACCTCAAACTGGGTGCGGAACCTGGGTGTTATCTTTGATGATGGATTGACCCTAAAGTCACAGGTGTCAACTGTTGTCAAGACCTCTTTACCACCTGAGGAATACTGCCAAGGTGAAACACCTGGTTCCCTCTGACTATCTCCCTACATTGGTCCACGCCTGTGACCACCGCCTTGACTACTGTAGCGCCCTGTACCTAGGGCTACCGGGTTGATATCCTGATATCTGTCACTTGTGGCTGGTGCAGAATGTGGCAGCCAGGCTTTTGACTGGTACATCTAGGATCAGTCATATAATGCCTGTGCTCCGAGGACTGCATTGGCTACCAGTGCAATAGCATATCACCTTCAAGATCGGTTTGGTGACCTATAAAGCCCTACGATCAGGGACCCCACCTGCAAGATCTCCTTTCTCCCTACTGCCCTTCCAACCACTCTGATCCACTGAAGATGGATTGCTATCGATTCCCAGGGTATGACTTCAAACATCTGGGGCCCCCTTTGCATTTATGGCCCTGACCCTGTGGAATTCTCTACCTCATCAGATAAGGGACTGCCTGACCATCCCAAAACTGCTAACAACATGTACCTATTCATATCCTTAAAGGCACAGCGCACTGACTAGGGAGTAGAGACACTCACATGCTTGCACACAAAACAAGAACAAAAACAAAAAAAAGAAAAGCATCTGTAACAGGAAGGACACAGACGTGGGGAATGGTGCAATGCACTGGTAGTGGAGCAGCAGTCTCCGGGAGACATTCTGGAGACTACATTGCTGTCCTATTTGTAGGCACCCTCTGATCTGAGGGAGGAGGTTGTTCATCTCCATGCTGCCCTGGCAAGGATTTGGAAATCTTCTCCCCACCAAGGACTACCCAGGCCACCACCACTACCCTCAGAGGTTGCCAAGAAAGAGGAGTGGTTGGACCACAGTGGGCTCAGGGAGGGTGAGGGTGGTGGAACAGAGGCACATCCCTCCAGCTGTGCCTCCACAATTCATTCACCACTCTGATGGAGCATGGTTCCTCTATGGAGGCACCTGCAGTGGAGACCAAGGAGGATGCTGAGAACCTCAACAATGGAGACCCACAGGAGGGTGGCACATGACCCCACAGGTGAAGAAACATCTCCTGGTGGGGACTCAATTGTTAATGGGTAGAACTGGGGGGAGGGAAAGGGAGGTAAGGTGTCTGCCCGGCACCATGGCTTGGAGGGACAGGAAATTAATCCTCAGGATCGTGGCAGCTGCTGCAAGGGGAGTGAGATGGATGTCATTATCCACCTAGAAACAAATGACCTGGCTGAGAATGGGATCAGAGCTGTACAACAGGAGTTTGTGGAGTTGGGAGGGGCCTCAGACAAGTAGCACACATGGTAACTTTCTCGGAAGTGCTACCTGTCTATGGCATGGATGAGGTTAGGCACTCCGCACCATGATATTCAATGACTGATTGAAAACTGGTGCAGAGCTCAGGATTTGGCTTAATTGGAGACTGTGGCTCCACCTGGAAGGATGCAGGCCTATACAGGTGTGATGGTCTGCGTCTCATCTAGGAGGGAACCAGGATCCTAGGTGATAGGTTTAAATGCTTCATTGGCAAGCATTTAAACTAGCCAAGGGGAGGCACTGAAAGAGAAGGAAATCTTAGCCCCGGAAAATCAGGGTAGTTAGTGAGGTAAACACCAAGATAGAGCAGTCGATAGGGAGAAGGACAGGGGTAAATGGAGAAAAGACAAAGGCAGTAAGGACAGGGATGGGGCAAAAGAAATAAAGCCATAAAAAATGGATGGTAATGATTACCAATGCCCATAGTCTAGTTAAAAGTTCACTGAAATGGTGGCCTTAATGGAAGAGGGATACCTGGATATTGTGGCAGTCACAGAAACATGGTACACAGAGGACCATGACTGGGATGTCAACATACCAGGGTACACAATCTACAGGAGCGACAGGGAGGGAAGAAGTGGAGGAGGAACAGCTCTCTATGTAAGAGAACGGATCAAAGCAACAGAACTAAAGGGTAAATAGGGAGGAGAGGAGGCACTGTGGGTCATCCTGGAGACTGAAAATGGCACCACTATCTGCATAGGGGTTGTATAAAGACCCCCATCTCAGGGAGAAAATGGACAAGGAAATGATAGAAGGCATCCTTGGGATGGCAGAGAAAGGGAGATACTGTTGATGGGAAACCTGAACATGCCAGATGTTAAATAGAGCACCTTTATTGCAGCCACATCCAAGAGCAGGGCCATTCTCGATGCCCTACATGGGACATGCCTCAGACAGCTAGTTTTGGAACCCACTCAGGAGGGAGCAATCTTAGACCTGGTACTCTCAAAAGGGGATGGAGAGAGGAACTCTGATCTTGAAGTGGGTAGCCATCTGGGATCAAGTGACCACCAAACAGTGTGGTTCATAATAAACTTAGCTGTAGAGTCAAGCCATACAAAAGTGAAGGTACTGGACTTCAAGAGGGCTGATTTTGTCAAAATGTGAGAGTGCCTCAGAAAAGTACTAGCAAACATGCAAGAAGGTGGGGCGGAGCAACAATGGGAAACATCAAAACTGCCATCACAGAGACAACAAGTCTTTGTGTGTAGCAAATAAATCAAAATGAAAGAAAAACACTATGATTCTCAAAAGAAGTGGCGGGAAGATAAGGGAGAAAAGATAGCATTCAGGAAGTATAAGGAAACACAGAAAGAGCAGGACATAGAACTGTACCAGTGAAAGCAGATGGAAGCGGGAAGGCAGTCAGAATAGCAAAGACCCAAACCGAGGAAAAGACTGCCAACTCAGTTAAGAAGGGGATAAAACCTTTGTAGGAACATTAGGGAGCAAAAGAAAGACGTAGGCAGGGATACTGAGGCTGAATAAAGAGGAAGGTGGTTGGGCAGAGAGCGACAGTGAAAAGCAAAGATACTGAACAAATACTTCTGCTCAGTACTCACAATGGAAAAGCAGGGAGATACCTAATCCAGTCAATAGAAGCACTCTAGATAGGGGGTTGATATTAGTCCTTTCACAGAAGAAAGGGTTCTGGAAGAACTCTTAAAACAGAAGGTGGATAAAGCAATGGGACCTGATGGGATTCAGTCCAGAATTCTAAAAGAACAAAGAGAAGAACTAGTAACACCACTGACTACCTTTTTAATAAATCATGGGAGATGGGTGGTACCTGAGGACTGGAGGAGGGCAGGTGTGATTCCCTTCACAAAAGTGGGAGCAAGACAGAGGCAGGAAACTACAGACCTGTCAGTTTGCCCTCAGTGGTAGGGAAAATGATGGAATCACTTCTGAAGGAAAGAATTGTTGAGTGCCCAGAGGCCAGTGGGGCACAGGACGCAAGGCAGCATGGATTCACAGCAAGAAGGTCATGTCAGACAAATCTAATTGATTTCTTTGACTGGGTGACCAAAGTAGTAGACCAGGGAGGGGCTATGGACATGGCCTACTTAGACCTTAGCAGGGACACAGTCCCACACAAAAGATTAATAAATTAGTGAGCCTGGAAGTGGGTCCCAGGGTGGTAGCCTGGGTAAAACACTGACTGGACAACAGGACACATCAGGTAATAGTAAATGGAGTCCACAGTGAAGAAAGGGGGTTACTAGTAGGGTACCACAGGGTTCAGTACTGGGGCCGGTCCTTTTAATGTCTTTAAAAGTGACAGTGCAGAGGGACTGGAAGGAAAGTATGTCTCCTTGCAGATAAGATCCACAACATGGTTGATACACAAGGTGAGGTGGAAAGGATGAAAAGGGACTTGACAAGGTTGGAGGAATGATCAAATGTATGGCAGCTTAGATTCAATGCAAAGAAGTGCAAAGTAATGCACCTGTGAAACAAAAACCAGGGAAGAGTACACAATGGGGGGTGAGATACTGACAACAACAATGGAAAGGGACCTGGGGTAGTCATATCATATCATATCAGATGACCTAAAGGTGGGCCAGCAATCTGAGAAGGCAGTAAGGAGGGCTGGGGGATACTGGGATGCATATGGAGAGACATCACTAGTAGAAAACAGGAAGTTGATGGCCTCTGTACAGACAGTTGGTAGGACCACATCTGGAGTACTGTGTACAATTCTGGAGACCCTATCTCCACAAAGACATAGACAGGGTGGAAGCTGTCAAGAGGAGGGCAACAAAATGGTGCAGGGTCTGCACCAGAAGACATATGAAGAAAGACTAAAGGAGCTTAAGATGTACTGTATAGCCCCAAGGAAAGGAGGAGAGGGGGACATGATAGAAACTTTTAAATACTTCAAGGAATCAACAAAGTCCAAGAGAGTAGCATCTTTCAGAAAAGAGATGTGTAAGAACAAGGGGGCACAATTTGAAGATAGAGGGATGGCTCAGAAGTAATGTGAAGAAATATTCCTTCACAGAGAGGGTTGTAGATGCATGGAACGGCCTTCATGAAGAGGTCAGTAGAGTCAAAAACAGTGGGGAATTCAAGAATGCATGAGACAGGCAAAGGCAATTCTAGTGGGGGTAGGAGGAAGTAAGCTGTTGGTTAACTAGGATCTGCAGATTATCCATTAGGTAGGGAAATGGGCTGACTAGGTGGGCCAACAGTCCTTATCTGCCATCAAATTCTATGTTTCTATGTTTCAAAGTTTTAAGAAGGAACTTAAGACATACCTGTTTAGCCTGGCATTCTCAGAAGAAGTTTTATGAATTCAACTGTTATTTGATTTTTACATTTTAATGGTTTTGTGTTTAATGTTTGAATTATAATTTTGTACAGGTGCCTTGATCATCAGAAAAACACCTTTTAAACAAATAAAGATTGATTTGATTTGACTAAAGAATTATGCAAAACATACTGTATAGCTACCTGCCTTGAACCCATTCTCCTACAGTAATTCATGCTGAGCAAGCAGAGAACACCAGTCTACTGTATTTGCAGAAGAGAGTCTTAGAGGAGCTCACAAAACTGAGGGTCAACAAAGCAATGGGACCAAATGGCATACAGTCTAGGATATTAAGGGAAATGGATGGAGCTAGCAGCATCTCTGGCAGCCCTGTTTATTGAGCACGCTAATACAGGAGTGGTTCCAGAGAACTGGAAGAGGTGCATGTAGTCCCTCTTCACAAAAGTGGAAGCAAGGAGGAGGAGGCTGGAAACTATAGGCCAGTCAGCCTCACCTCAGTAGTGGGCAAGATTATGGAGGCCCTGTTTAAGAAAAGGACAGTGGAATACCCAAACCAATGGATCACAGGATCTGAGATAGCATGGATTCACAGCACAAAGGTCATGTCAAACAAATCTGACAGATATTTCTTTGACTGGGTAATGAAGGAGGTTGATGAAGGGGAGCAGTGGATGTCTTTTACCTCGATTTCAGCAAGGCCTTCAACACCGTTCTACATACAAGGCTGGTAAACAAGTTGAGTAGCCTGGGGTGGAACACAAGGTGGAGAAACTGGGTTAGAAACTGGTTCAGGGACAGAAAGCAAAGGGTGGTGGTAAATGGGATCAATCCGAGGAAAGGGGTGGCCAGTGGGGTACCTCAAGGATCAGTTCTGTGGCAGTCCTTTTAATGTCTTCATCAGTGATATTGCTGAAGGGCTAGAAGGAAGGTTTGCTTATTTACAGATGACACAAAGATCTGGAACAGGGTAGACACTCAGGATGGGGTGGAGAAAATGAGAAGGGATCTTAGAAAGCTGGAAAATGGTCTGAAGTGTGACAACTAAAACTGAATGCAAAAAGTGTGAAATCATGCAGCTGGGGCACAGAAACCCTGCAGTTACAGGATGGGGGAGTTGCTGGAAGGACAGGGATTTGGGGATAATTATCTCAGATGACCTAAAGGTGGCCAAACAGTGTACAAAGGCAGTGGTTATGGCCAGTGGCATGTTGGGATGCATCAGAAAGGGTATCACTAGCAGAAGAAGGGGGTGGTGATACAACTGTACAAAACACTGGTGAGGCCTCATCTGGAGTACTGTGTATGGTTCTGGAGGATGTGTCTTTGTAAGGTCATAGGCAGTGTGGAGGTGGTTAAGAGAAGGGCGACTAAGATGGTGCAGGGCTTGCACCAAAAGACATATGAGGAGATATTAAAAGACCTAAATATGTTTACACTAGAGGAGAGGTGGGTATGAGGAGAAATGATAGAAACCTTCCAGTATTTCTAAGGCATAAACAAGGTGCAAGCGGGAGACATCCTTCAGTATAGGAGATGTACAAGAATGAGAGGGCAAGATATGATATTGGAAGGGGCAGGATAAGGGGAATATGAGAAGTTATTCACAGAAAGGGTGGTGGATGCATGGAATCTATCTAGAATATCAATAGGAATTAGGAAAATAAGATCTGTTCTGCAAAATGTCTTTTGACTATGGCATAATGCTACTTTGCATCTTCAGTGGGAATGGTTGTAAAGGTTTACCTTATGTGCCATGGTACCTCATAATATATAATAAGTCAGATGCTGTCTTTTAACAGATTTTTAAATGGCTACTGAGACTGAAAATATATCACTTTGTATTTATGATTATTTTATGACTTTGTATTTTATTAGCTTTTTATTTATGTATTTGAAATGGCATTTTTGTCAATCAATAAACTTGAAACTTGAAGGATGCATGGAATAGCCTACCCCAGGAGGTGGTGAGGCATGTACAGCAGGGTTTCAAACATGCATGGGATAGGCACAAGGTAACCCTAGCAGTAGTAAGGAGGCTAAAGCTGATGACCAAGTATGGTCAATGGCGCTGATTTAGGTAGGGTATACGGGCAGACTAGATGGGCCCAGTGGTTCTTACCTGTCGGCAAGTTCTGTTTCTGTGTTATGTTTGTCAAGAGAAGACAAGGAAAACATAACATCTATAGAACCAGAATATCATAGACAATTTGTCTAAAAGCACACCCAGCATGGATCTACAGTCCTTGCACTGGATGCAAGAAAGCCTTTGACCATATGGAGTGTGGGTATATGTTTGAAACCCTAAGACATTCTGGACTTGGAGCCCGGCACATTCAGTGGATCCAAGCACAGTACTCCTCCCCTACAACACAAATAGTGGTAAATGGAGAATTGACTCCTCCTTTTCCTGAGAGAGCATGAGGCAGGGGTACCTCTTGCCACCCTGTTTTACCATTAGAGCCTCTGCTAGTAGCCATTAGGCATTGCTTGGACATTCAAGAGTTTGGGGGGCAAGAGCACAAAGTCACACTGTTCAGTAATGATTTACTGCTATATTTACCAGAGCTATCCCAGGATCTTCTGGTGGTCCACTCTTCTGCAAGAATATGGCTCCCTATTGGGCCATAAAATAAACTGGTCCAGAATTCAATTAATATCAGTAGGCAACTCCATAAACACAACTGCAGAGCTTCCAGTTAGTGAACAACATAAAATACCTGGGAATATTTATATCCTCTGAGCTGAGTCTCTTCTATATCAAAAACTATAAACCACTCCTCTCTAAATTGGCAGAGGACTGTGACCACTGGAGGACACTCCTTTATCCCTCCTATGCAGAATTTGCACTATAAAATGTCCATCCTTCCTAGCATAGATGTTTATATTTATATCAGTCCCCACCCATACAATATGTCCCATTGGTGCACTTTAAACACCTAAACTCCCTCTTACATGGATTCTCTGAAATGGAATGATGCCTGCATAAGATGAAATATCCTCCAACTTCCCAGTAAGCTCAGGAACCACTTTGCCATACTTCCAACATTACTGTCATGCCTCACAGTTGGTCTTTCTGCCAGTGGGGAGGGTACAGCAGGTCCTGTGTGGTTGTCTACAGAAGAAGAAAAAGTTGGGAGTTAATATGAGATCGACTTACTGTCTCAGTCCCTTTGGAAGTTAGAAGAGCCCATAGTGGCCAACCTATTCACATCAGCCATAACTTCAGCCTGAATTGCCATATATAAAAAACAAAATCTTGCACCAGCACTCTTCCACACATAGGCCTCATTGCTGCTCTGAAGGGGAGGGGTACTTGCACGTACAACACCACAAGTAGCTTCTGAGATGGTGACACAAAAGCCCATTTGTACCACGGGCAGGCAACTAGACTTTACTACACTTAAAATCACATGGAACTTAGAACCAGGTGACCTCTTTATCTACCTCTCCATACAGAACACATCTGGTGATTTCCTAATAGGTACTCAGGCTGGGTAGAACCCATCCCATTTGAAGTGGAACTTTACAGGCTTCAGCCATGCAGTAAGACTCTTACAAACTTTCACCAAACTCTTCATGGAGGAGAGTTCCATCCTTAATGAACATATGGTTCAAATGGGAACAGGACCTAGGTACCAGAATCGCTGACACTTCCTGGCACTTGGCAACAAAGCACCTTCAGGACAGCTCCTGCAACAAGTTGAGACAAATTCAGCTCAACTTAATGTGCAGAACTTATGTTACACCACTGAAATTGTATACTATATCAAGCTTGACAGCCTCACTGATTGCCCTAAATGTTATTCAAACAGGACTGATTTTCCTCATATGTCTTTAACATTCCCAAAATTATCCCCTTGGCATGTGAAGCACAACATCATGAGCAGGGTTCTGGTCTATGCATCTTCTAAATCTCACCTGGAGCACCTCCTTGGTGCAGACCCCAGGAGACACAAGGTTAGAGGCAACTCACCACTCTGGTCTCTTGCCCTAATAACAGCCAGGAAAACAAAAGCCCTAAATTAGTTATCAGCAAGCCCTCTTCTCTAAATTTGAGATCCTTTTTATTACAACTATTGAAAATGGTCTCATCCCACTGTAGAATAAAATCATCAGGAGCTCTAATATAGAAAAAGGCTAGGCCGAATACCACCAGTAATTTGCTGCCTGTGCAACATTCAAAGTGATCCACTGCAATGTGTAGATTCAATCAGTCAGTTATGTGAATTGTACTCCCAGCAGTTAGTGTCTCTGAATGACTCCCATAATGCACTTGTTAAGACAGCCTGACTTTGTTTTCTCACTTGCAACTCATTAAAGTATTAACAGTGTTGTATTTCTATACTCAAGCCATCGTAATTCACTGTAATTTTACTTTACTTTCCTGTAATGATTTTAATATTACTACGTCAGATAATTCTTCAATAAAATATATTTTTTAAATCTGTAATCTAGGAATGCCATTGTAATCCCCTTGTTCCCAGGGGTTACTAGAATCCCACTTAGAACCAGTGGCAGGCAGGGAAGGGCAGCTAGTGAAATGCCAGTTAAATGGATTCACACTGTCATGCTCTGGTTTTCAGTCTCAGCTGAGCTGGAAGATGATGTAATCTTAAAACTCTCACAGCAGCATATGCCCCAGTCTTTGCCAGCTCTAAGGAGATAGCATTAGAATGTTGAGTTAGAGTGAAGTGAGTCCTGAGCAGGAGTTCCAGAAGGAGGCTGCAGGTTGCTGTGCAACTCCTCACCTAACTCTGGCAAAACTCTACCGCTTTATTTGGGTAGTTTTTTCTCACCCCAGAAGAACAACATAGAAGACAGTGACTGAAGTGGTAGAGACCTTGCCAAGTGGGTTTTCCTTTGCCCCATCCCAGGAGAGATAGGGGTGATCTTCAGGGTTCAGAGGCAATCCCTCAATCCAGTCTGTCTGGTGAAGCTGCCTTTGTACAACTTCAGAACTGTGAGTACTACTTTTGTGTAAGCCCAGAAGGGCACCTGCAACACTTATGATGAATTTCTCTGACAAGGGACCCTGTCACCTATACTGTTTCTGTTTTAAAAGCGTCTGCCTATGTTTGGAGTCTAGTGAGAGATTGTCCAAGTACAGAACTTTAATTTTCTGACACCGTAGAGGTGGGTGTTGTAGTATGTTAAGTGTGAAAACATTTCAAGATAGCATCTACAAGTTTCTGTGAGGTGTTATTAACTAGGTGAATGGCCAGTATAAACTTGGAAGCAAAAGGTGGAGACCTCCCCATCTGGAGTAACCAGTTTACCTCTCCGGGTTCAGTTTGGGCACCAGTTCAATTTTCAGTCAGTGCATTTGGCCAGTGCCTGATGGAAATAGTTACCCAGGCGTGGGTTTTGGATTCTCTGTTTTCAGTTCACCTCAGTATAGTAGGTGCTGAAAGATTTTGAGCCTGGATGCACTCTTTGTGGTCATGTGTACCACCTTCATTCCTCATGAAATATGAGAAAGTGTCCTAGTACTGGCCATGTGAGCCAAGTCAATGGAAATGTACCAGTAACTGGACGTGTGTGCCAATCTCCATTTTAGAACCAGAGTGTTTGCTGTTTTGTTTCTTTACCCTATGCTAAATGGGAATGTCAGGAATTTCTGTACTCTGGAGAATCTGCAATACCAGTATGCATCATGAGGTTATACAGAGATAGTAGACCATGGTGCATAATGCTCATAAATATTACTATATCCCACTATGCATTTTGTTGCAAAAGGTGTCCAGATATTTTTAAAATGTATCCATGTTTTCACATGTTACTACCTCAAGGACAAACCATTCCAGATTTTACAAACTCTTATTGTGAACCAACTACTTCTTTTTTGTTTGTTTTACATTGTTCTACTTTTAATTGAAGTGGATGCGCCCTGGTGGTGTAAATAGTATCCCTCAATTCAAGACCCAATAACTCCCAAAGGTGATCATCATATAAAGCCTTAAATACCAGACATAAGTCACCCTCATTCTGCGATACTCTAACGTATAGAGTCCTAGTTTTTGTAGTCTAGCATTGTAGTCCAGGCCTTTAACTTCATTGATCTTTCTAGTTGCTCTCTGTTGAGTTTTTCGTGTTCTTATAGAGCCTTTTTCCCTGGTGCCCAAAATTGGGCACAATTTGCGCGGAGGCCTTACCAAAGATGAATACAGCGGCAGCAGAATATCTCTACTTTACTGCTAATATGTTTTTTATGCAGTGTAACACACCAGCTGCCTTCTTGATAACAGCATGGCAATGGAGCTTAGAACTAAGATCATTGGATACTCTAATACCAAGGTCGCTCATCATCTACTGTTTTAAGATTCTTCCACCAAAAATGTATTTGGCTTGGTTGTTTTTGTTCCCAAAGTGCATTACAACACATTTATTGTTATTAAAGGACAGTTTCTTTTTGGTAGCCTAATTCTGTAGCTCATCAAGGGCATGCTGGAGGGTATCTATATGACCAGTGTTAATAATCGGGTAGCCTAGTCATGTGTCGTCAGCAAATTTTGTTAACCAAACCTTAGTTGTGGTTTTTAATGATACAATATATATGTTGAACAAACACATGCCCAAGACTGAACCCTGTGGGACCCTACTAGTCATAGACAGGCAACCAAGTGTGGCAACTACCTGGCACACACCTGGTGGGACCAGTGTAGCCCTGTTGGGGTCCATCTTCGCTTTGTGATTATTCCTACTATGTTACATGAACAAAAGCCACACTCTAGAATCCCAGCCTGGTTTGGACAGTATTGTTATTGCTTCCATTGAGTCTGGATTTACTTGGGTCCCTGACCAAAAGTGCAAACCTAGCACAGTTATGAGCAAATGTTTTCTCCCAGGGACCTGGGTTGTTGGCCATGGTAAATGGTCCCACCAGATGTGTGCCAGGTACTCTTCACAAAAGTGGTAGCAGAGAACAGGTTTGCAATTATAGGCTAGATAGGCTAGTAAACCTAACATTGGTTATGGGAAAGATAATGGAGTCAATACTGAAGGAAAGTGTGGACTAAATGTGTTATAGAAAAGCGCCAACTCTAAAAGATGCATCAGTGCATAGCCATTTTATTAGTAAACAATCTGAGACATGGTTAAAAACAAAGGGCTGTTTCAGAGTAAGAGATGTGCAGTTTGTAAATATGTTAAACAGGAAAAACTTTTCTCTTCATATAATGTCACAAAGGAATTTGAAATTAGACAACTTACGTCTTGTGACATTGAGGGTGATATATTTAGCAACCTGCACCTGCCAAGCTTTTCACGTGGAAAAACAAAATGAAAATTTAAGGAAAGAGTGGAAAACATTTGAGAGCAATCAATAAAATGTAAAATGGACCTCACTTATGCCACAGCATAGCATGTATGAAAAGTCTTGACCATGCACAGCATACTTTTAAATTCATAGCCATTGGTAAAATACATAGAAATCCTAGAGGGTGACTATGAAAATCTTGTATTGATCAGAAAACTTTTGGATTTTGAAACTTAAAAGCACTGTTTTTCCAGGTCTTAATAGCCATTTGGATATTCGACCATATCAGAAAAAAACAATATAAAAACATAGATGATTTTGTTGATGTTTTAATTTTCTTCCTTTTTCTAAACTTCTTTCCTCTCTCCCCCTTCCTTTTGTTCTCTTTGATAAACTTCCAAAACATTGTGGTATTTATTGGAATCTACAAGGTATCTTATGGATATAATTAAGTCTGGATATTTATAGAGAATTGAAGTATGTCCCATTCAAATAAAAATTGTTGTTTAAATTTATGTTTTCTTTAAAATATGACTGTTTTCAGCTATAAATGTAATTGTGCACTGATGAAGCTAAATGAAAAGAAGGCAGTCTTTTTAATTGATTTTTCTCACTATTGGGTGATGGTATACACCTGTTTTAAATGGCGTGTGTATAAAGTGTGATGCAAAGTTTTTTCCTAGTCTTTGATAAAGGGCTTATGCCGAAACATATTAAATGGGATTTGGTATTTTGTATGCTTTTTATATATCAAAATGAAGTCATTTTAAGTGAAAAGAGATAAAGCGTCCTTCTTTATGGGCTTGCATGTGCTTGGAACCTGTACTCTGGATATAAGAGTAGACTATCTTGAATCCAGTGGGTTACAAGACACGAGGCAGTATGCATTCATGGGGGGTCATGTCAAAGAAATCTACAAATCTGACAGATTTCCTTGACTGGGTGACAAAAAATTAAATCAGGGTGGAGTGCTGGACGTGGCCTACCTAGACTTCAGTAAGGCTTTCTGCACATTTCCACATAGGAGACTAGTAAGCAAGCTGGTAGCTTAGTAGTGGGTAAAGGTGGTAAACTTGGTAAGAAATTGGTAAGGGGATAGGTGAAAGAGTGTGGTGCTAAATGGAGTTCACTCCAAGGAAGGGAAGGTGCTTCAGGGATAAGAGCTGGGGCAGGTCCTCTTTAATGGCTTTATGAGTGGCATTGCAGAGCAGCTGGAAGGTAAGGTCTGCCTCTTGGCAGATGACAACAAAATCTACAATACAGTAGACACTCTGGGGTGGGGAGGTGAAAGTATGAGCAGAAACCTGAAAAACCTGAGCAGTAAGCAAGGGTATGGCAGCTGGGTTTCAATGCAAAGTGCAAAGTAATGGACTTGGAGCACAGAAACCAAGGGGCAAAGTAGAAAAGGTGAGGACTGGTAACAACAATCACCAAGCAGGCAAGAGAACTAGAGGTAATGATATTAGATGGCTTAAATACTAGGGTGCAAAGGAAGGGTATCACCAGCAGAAGAGACATAGTATTGCTTCTGCATTGATTGCTAGTAAGACCCGCCTAGAGTACTGTGTCCAGTTCTGGAGACTACATCTCTGGAAGGACATAGTCAAGTGGAAGAGGTCCAGAGGAGGGCAAGTAAAATGGTACAGGGTCTGCATCAGAAGCCCTATGAAAAGAAACTTAAGGACCTCAACATGTACAGGTGTAAGAGAGGTGGGAGCAGGGGCGTCATTTCAGCAAAATCATAGGGGGTAGCAAGGTGGGGGGCACGATGTGGGTGGGGCCACATTGTGGGCGAGACCAGAGAGGGTGGCATTTGTCAATGTGACATAGGGTTAGTTTCAAGTAATTTAAAATGGCTATAAATTGAATAATAAAGTTTGAATATAAATCTGAAATGGGTCATTACAGATGTTGATTCAAATTAAATAACTAGTTTATCAAATTATGGAATCATCAGTATAGTGAAAGTCCCATTCCTCAACTGTACAAATATTAAACAAAACGAACTGATATGAAAAAATCACGCCAAAACCTGTAAAGAAAAAAAATAATAAAAGGAAAAAGAACCTATGTATGTGCAGTTTGATTGTGTCAGTAGATTTTAAAATGCATTTTGTGGCATTCTACAATTTCTACAGCTATCAATATAATTTACAGTACTTGGTGATACCTCTGTAGCTCTCTGCCTATTTTCTGCTGACAGTGCCCTGAATCCGCTGAAGCAACCAAACTGCACATGCAAGTGCTTTATACTGCCCTGAGGCCTGCATCAAAATGGTCACAAGACACTCCACGTTTCCCTTGAGTGTCAATGAATTACTAAAGAAAATTAAGGAAATCTCAGTTTGAACTCTAACCTTTTGCACCCGGCTGCATGAGTGGAGACTAATTTTAGCACATATTAACTGGCATAGCAACTGCATTTGAAAGGAATCCAACCAATGGCAACCAAGATATGTAGAACTTTAACCAACATTAAAGGCTGGCATTATATATACAAGCCACATTACATAAACATAAAACTCTACCTCCGTGCATAAAAACATTCAAGACATTGTCTGTTTAATTTAGTGTCACTATAATGCCACATACACATATACCATGTGGGTTTTCTCAGACAGTCCCCACCCCGGTAACATCTGCTTTTCCCCAGTAACAAAGGATTGTGGGTTTATTGTAGGTGGTGACTCCTTGGCACATACTGAAGCTATTATATGGGTCATATACTGGCACCACTGCCAGAGAAGTCCTGCCAACGTGATACTACCAGTCTTTCCTAATCATACAATGAGGGATTACATGGGCAAGCCATATTTCTACATGCAAAACTGCTGGACTAACACTGCTGACACTATGTAAGCCCTAGAAATGAATCCAGATGTAACATCACAGACACTCATTTTCTAGTATCTTTGCGGATGGCTGCTGGGCTAATATCACTGACACTTTAGCAGACCTGGGTAAGACAACTGGGCTACCACCACAAAAACTGTGGTAGCCTTGGGGAAGCTACTAATCTAATATCACTGAAATTCTAGCAGCCTTGGGAAAGCTGTTAGACTAGTACTGCTGACATCCTGGTAGCCCTGGGAATGGCTGCTAGGCTAGTACTGCTGGCACTCAGCCTTGGTGCAGGCCGCTAGGCTAAAATCCTGACACTGATAGCTATGAGGAATGCTACTGGGCTTACACCACTGACATGCTAGCCTCAGAGAAGGCTTTGGGGCTAATACATGGCACAACCAATGGGGCCAGTCCCCCAACTTTTTAAGCCATGCCAACTGCTCAGTGATATTAGCATCAGCATGAAAGTCTAGGTAGGATGTGCCCCCCAGCTTTTCAGCTGTGGTTGCTCCCATAAACACCACGGACACTAATATTCTTGCAAACATCACTGACAGTAGCAACCCTGGGGAAGGATGCTGGCTAACATTCTTGCATTCTGTTGGTGCTGATGAACACTGCTCACACCACTGACAATCTTGCAGCCCTGAGAAAGGCTGCTAGGCTAACACTGCTGACACTCTGATAGCCCTGAGAAAGACTGTTGGGCCTGCACCTCTGACACGCGTGTAGCCTGATGAGGATTTCCAGACTAGCACTGCTGACATTTCAGTAGCCTTGAGTAATGTTATCTTTGCTTTGATCCCATGCTATTAGCCCTCTTATGGAACCTGTTTCCACAAAGTGTAACAATGAGCCAGTACCTAATTTGTATTCAGTGAATTTGCTGAAATTTGGCTCGTTTACCTTCAGTTCAGTCCAGCTGAAGTTTTAGGCCACTTTGGATCACTTCAGCCTTTGGCAAAAAAAAAAATGTCTAGCCCTTCATAATAAGTAGCCCAAACTAGTCCTATAGCCACTTCTTCGTTACCACCCAATCACTCTCCACCTCCCCAGACTTTTTGTTAAGAAAACAAAATCCAACTCCTGGGACAGCACCAGGTATTGAGTTTTGTTTCAAACACAACTGGAGAAACAGGAGAGGTGGATGAGGTTAGAACTGACAGGAGTGACCCCAGTATCACTTGATCCTCCGCTGCCCCTCTGCTGCTGCTGACCACCCCAGTCTTGACCCCAAAATCAGGTAATCAACCAACGCTCTTGCTAACTGTTATACATTTGGTGCTTTAAAAGTAAGGATACTGATTACTGGAAATGTAAGCCTCCTTTAAAAAGATATTCATGAAAACTTGCAGTTAGTTCACATTATGGAAAGACTGGAAGGCTGAATTAATCTTAGAGGTTTGAATCTGATGATTCAAATGACTAAATTGACACATCCTTCAGTTATCATTTTAACCACCATTAGAAGGAAAGGAGAATA
Source organism: Neoceratodus forsteri (assembly GCA_016271365.2). NCBI lineage: Eukaryota > Metazoa > Chordata > Ceratodontiformes > Ceratodontidae > Neoceratodus > Neoceratodus forsteri. Next base: position 738,867,642 of record CM028133.1, on the reverse strand, counting down.
TTTATCATTTAAACAATAAACATTATAGGCCACTTGAGGAGAGGAAGTGCTACAGTTAGATTTATTGCTTTAAAACCTGGCAAGCTATCTGTGGTTTGCCCACATGGTCCTTCAGCGCAGTTTATATTTACTGACAATATATATTTAGTGTTTTTAGTATACCTGTAGTGCTTTTGAGAGTCAGATTGCATCCTTACCTTATGGCTTCTGGTCTGGACTGCCCTGCCTTCTCTGTGACATAAACAATCAATGCTTCGCTCCTCTTTCCTCACTCTGCTTGCTTGCCTCATGCGCCACCCAGTTTAAGTAACTACCAGCTGAAAGCTGAATTTCAAAAATCACTCAAGTCTGTCTCACACTCTAGCCTCTCGTTGCTCGCACCTCAGTCGCAATCTCTTCAACTTGCCTGGAAGTTGTTTCGTGTGGTGAGGTGGTTGGGTAGGTTCCAGTTTTTTCTGCTGCTCGCTCAATCCTCCAGTTTGTCAGGTGACCCTCTCCACGCCATGGGAGCAACAGGATGGATGTTGGGGTTGTGAGTGGGTGGATGGTGGGCTAAGAGTCGAGCAGCGTGCAGCGCCTAGATACCACCACGCCAGACAGACTCCTTGTTGAAACGGCTCCTCACGCAGTAGCACAAAGCCACAACAACTGCACAAGCCACAGGTGCATGCACGGCAGGCACGTAATGCCAGGAGGCAAAAAAATATGTTTTAATATTTTAAGCGTCCATTAAGCCATGGCAAGGCAGAGGTCACAAGCCCTGTCATGGGGGTTGCAAAATGTTCATAGAGTCGCAAATGCTGGCCTGGCGAATTCCCTAAATGATGCCCCTGAAGGGAGGTGGGGTTATCTTGGGCAGACTCGATGAGACGAATGGTATTTGTCTGCTGGCATGATTCTAGAATTTTAGAATCTAATGGTTTACAGGACAGTAAGCAACATGGTTTCCCAGGGTGAAGTAGTGCTGGGTGACAAGGGAGGTGAACAGGAGGTGTGCTGTCAATGTGGCCTATATGAACTTCAGTAAAGTCTTTTACACAAGTAAGGAGGCCTAGTGGTAGGTGACAAAAAAACAAAACAAAAAAAAAACAATGGGTAGGACATTGAAACATAGAAATTATTGGCACAAAGTGCCACTTAGCTCACCCAGCCCATCCAGATTTTCCCTGCCTGTTCTATCTCTGCAGACCCAACCTGGTCTCCATCTACCCTCCCCTCCTGCTTGCCTGTTACCAATATTCCCTTATGCCTATCCCATGCGTGTTTGAAGTACCCTCCCACACTGTTTGTGCTCCACCACCTCTGCTGGCAGCCTATTCCAGACATCCACCACTCTTTCACTGAAGTAATACTTTCTTACATCCCCTTAAACTTCCCCCATCCCAGCTTCATTGCAGTCCCCTTGTCCTGGTGCACTTCCTCATTTGAAATAGACTCCTCTCCTGTACCCTGTTCACCTCCATGAGATACTTGTATGTCGTTATCATTTCCCCTCTCCATCCTTTCTTGTAGGGTGTACATGTTGAGATCCATCAGTCTCTCTTCATAGAGTTTTAATGTAACCCCTGCACTATTTTAGTTGCCCTCCTCTGGACTATCTCCACCTTGTCTATGTCTTTCTGAGATGTGGCCTCCAGAACTCGTCACAGTACTCCAGGTGGGGTTTCATGAGCTTTCGATACAGTGGCAACATCATCTCCCTCTTCCTGCTGGTGATGCCTCTCCATATGCTCTACAGCATCCAATCAGCCCTGCCCACTGCCTTGTCACACTGCCCCACCAATTTGGGGTCATCAGATATGATAACCCTAAGGCCTCTTTCCTGCTAATGATGGTCAGTAACTTGCCCCTCATTTATAACCAGCTCCTGATTTCTATGCCCTATGTGCATTATTTTGCACATTTAGCATTGAATCCCAGCTAATAATCATACCAGAAGGTTGGAAATCTCTACCCTGCTCATTTATCAAATTTTAATCACATTTCTTATAAATTCATGCATTTTCTAGGAGTGTGCTACTAGTTTGTGGCCCATGTCAAAGCAATCATTATAAAATGGGCAAATGAGTTCATGGAATCTGATTGGTTATTAGCCATGCATTAGAAGTGTCTAATGCATGGCTAAAACTAGAAACTCCATGTGGAATAAAGGCCCCATTTATATGCAACAAGCCACTCTGGGGATGTGTGTTAGACAGTTCTAGGAGACTGAATGCACCGGCCTGCAACTTCATACCTCACTACGCCCCCTAGCTGTGCATTAGAACTGTTTAACACACGCCATGTTATGTCTTATTGCTTACTCAGTGTTCAGTTCAGTTCATTCCCCAGCTGCTATGCCCGACCCTCCTCAAGTTTTCCAAGATACCTATTCATTCTCTCCACCCCTCCTAGGTAACCACCCTATTACAGATTTTGATGTCATCTTCAACAAGCATTTGTCAATGCTGAATGTTTGCTTGCTGATATTAGCATTGAAAGTGCAGGAGTTGAACAGAAGCAGGATAGGAATGGCAGTGAAGTATTGAAGTCACGCCAACCCCTCCATTCTGCAGAGATGGACAGACATTGGGGTGTGCCTTTGGGTCATTGCCCATAACGCTCATGCCATGTCACGCATTCTATCCTGTAGATACTGACAAGTGTTGAGGTGTGCCTTGGGGTGTTTGGCTTTACAGTCACACCATTCCATAAGCACATATGCTGAAATGGGAGCAGTATAGAGAATGGGGTGAACTCTGTGGCTGAAGAGTCCAAGGCACACCTCATGCCTGTCACTGGCTTCCAGGTGGGGATGGGGTGGAATGGCATGAGTATTACAGCCGGAAATCAAAGGCACACCACTGATGCCTGTCAGTCTGTACAGGTGGGACATTATGGTTGGAAACCCTAACATCCCAGGCGTTTGTTGATATTTGCACTACAAATTTTCAACGTGGCCTTTTGTGTCCCCACCTCATGAAAGCGTTTGGGACCTCTGTTCATGAACAGTGGCACTGTGATTCTGTGAATCTGTCCTGAAGGTTGATTTCCACAGTAACCATGTCATTCTGTGCCAGATTTGTAAAAACATAGTTTGGCCAGGATGTGGAAAATAACATCTGTACCATTCATACGGAGGTGTGAAGAGATGGCAATGTTGAAAATCTGGAATGAAAATATTAAAAGTGCTCGAACTTATGAGCTTGCGTGGAAACTGCACAATGCACACTCGTAACACAGTCATTTAGTGGAATTATTTCACCAAATTTTCAACATAGGTATTTTGGGACCTCTGCTCATGAACAGTGTCACTATGATTTTCTTAATCTGTCCCGAAGTTGATTTCCCACAGCGACTGTGCCATTGTGCGCCAGATGTGCAAAACACATTTTGGACAGGATATAGAAAATGACAGCTGTACTGTTCATAAAGAGATATGCAAAAATGACAATGTTGAAAATCTTGAGTGAAAATATTACAGATCCTCGAGTTACAGTGTGCGTGGAAACTGCACAATGCACGTTTGAAACACAGTCATTTTTTGAATTTTTCACAAATTTGCAACATAGGCTTTTGGGAGCACACCTCATAAACAGTGATACTATTGTTTTGTTAATTGGTCCCAAAGGTGATTCTTGAGTGACCATGAAATCACCTTTTGGGACCAAATAATCAGTTGACAGTGACTGAATTCATGAGGTGGGGTCCCAAGAACCCCATGTTGAAAATGTGGTGCTAAAATTCACAAAATGGCCAAGATATCCACCTAAATTGAAAAAAACCATTTTGCCATTATACAGCTTACTGGCATTTCTTCAGTTTGTGGTCAGCTTTGAAGAGTGCAGGCGTGTCCCGCTCCACCAAAGATCATACGCCAGGCTCTGGAGGTAAGTATGGGATGAATGTGGGTGTGGGATGTTGGGTGTGCAGAGGGTGGATGTGGATTGGGGAGGGAGCACGGAGACAACAAGGGACCATTTTTTCTTTTACAGGTTAAAAAATACCAGCAGGAAGGTTTTTCCTTTACAGGTTTGTTTTGGTACACTGGGTGGGCTTCCAGTGTGCCACCTGTATTTTAGGAGGAACTGAAGCCAATGGGGGTTGGGGCTCCCATCGGCACAGAAAAAGGGTCTGTATTTGGGGGTCACATGATACGAGGGGATTGGGCGCCCTCAGCATAAAAACTATTACATGGGGGACATTATGCTGATGGGGATTGGGCTCCCCGTTGTGGAAATGAACTGGGAGGTGGCATGCCGACAGAGGTTGGGCACCCCGTCGGCTTCCATGGGGACTGTGAGAGGCAGGCGGTGACAGCTGCTGCCATGTTTATTGAAATGGGACACCAGACAAGGCAAGTTGTGATTACGCCACTGGAATCAGGGACCACCCCAGCAGAAGAGAGCTGATTGTTAAATGATGGGTGCTCCCTGATTGCAGCAACAAATTTCTTTCAAGTTGGTGGCATGCTGTAATACTGCTGTCATTGACAGCATGTCTATTAGGTGCCACAGAGACCAGCCCCAAAAGCACTGCCGGCATTGACCACAACATTGCCTCACCTCCACAACCTGCTACTCCAGCAAGCTGCCACAACATGTTTCTTGCATGTGCATGCAAGCAAACATAAAAGGCATACCTCCCTTCTAGTTCTTCTGCAATGTGACTTATGAAGACATTGAAGAGGACGGTCCCAATGGTGAGCCCTGCAGCACCCACTGGTCGCTGTCCCTAATTAGAATGAATGCCATTTACCATCACCCTCTGTACGCCTATCCTTAACCAATGATCCCCAGTTGGTTAAGGAATAGAAACTCAGAGGATTGTACTAAATAGGGAATTCTCAGGAGATAGGAGTCATGAGTCAGTACTTTGCCTGTTCTCTTCAATATATTCATAAGGGACATAAGGGTGAAGCATGAAGGAATAGTCTATCTATTTGTTGATGACACCAAGATCTGCAATAGTGTTGACATAATCGAGGGAATGCAGGCCATGAGTAGGGACCTGGAAAGACTAGAAGAGTAGTCCAGAATTTTACAGCTGGGATTCAATACCAAAAAAGTGCAAAGTCATGCACATCAGACACAAAACCCAGAGCCAAGTACAAGATGGGAGAAGAGGTCATGGCATATATCTCATAGGAAAGAGACCTCAGGGTTATCAATCAAATGATCTAAAAGTAGTGACCCAATGTTCAACGGTGGTGGGAGAGCAAATATGATGATGGACTGCATAGGGAGGGATAGCAAGCAGAAGGAGGTAGGTTATACTCAGTAGCATTATTTCACTAGAATCATAGGGGTTGCAAAGTCCCATTTCAGCAAAAGCATAGGAGTTATTAAACTCCCCAACTACCACATTTATATAAATAAATACTAGAAACCTTGTTTTAGGGTTCTTAGGGGTTGCAGTGGGCATCATAGGGGTTGAAAAAAATCATAGAGGTCTCAACAAACCCCTGGCTACCCCTAAATGACGCCTGGGTGGGAGAGGGTATATGATAGAGACCTTTTAATACCTCACAGGGGTAAATAGGGTACAGGAGAAAAGTATTTTTTTTCAGAAGAAAAGGTGCTCAAGGACAAGGAGGCAGGATAAGAAGTTGAAGGGGTAGATTCAGGAGACATGTGAGGAGGTACTTCTTCACAGAAAGTAGTGGTTTCTGGGACAGTCTTCCAGCAGAGGTGGTTAAGATGAAAATAGTAGTTGGATTCAAGAATGCATGGGATAGGTATAAAAGAATCTTATGGAAAGGGAAGAGAGTGGGTGAATGGGTTGGAGATCAAGTAGGATCTGTGGTAATACTATGGCCAGGAAAAATGGGCAGACTAGGTGGGCCAAGTGGTCCTTAGCTGCTGGCAAAAGCTATGCTTGTATGTTTATGTTTAACAGATCATGAATTATTCATTTCTGTGGCAGAATGTAGCCAGTTATTATCTAAAATATGATGTCATGTCTTTGATAACATCTCATGCTGTGCATAGAGGAGGTTTGAAATAAAAATGAAGGGAAACCAGGTGCTATGGGAAAACTGTAAATGGTAATGAAGAATCACAAAGAACAATTAATTCTGTAGCCCTGCAGATATTCTGTGGTAAATTATAAGTTCTGCAGAAAATTCCATGGCCACAGAACCACAGAATTCAAGTGGTCTAAGTCCAGACATACAGTACCACAGCAGCTTCTGACATTGACGTAACTAGTAGCTGCATGTATTTTATTGCTTAAAAATCTACACATACAGCTCTTCAAAGAGGTGCAATTCGGATCTTCTAGTTACTCTTTTTAATAATTTACTTTAGTTAAAAATTAAAACGTGATTCTCAGTAGTGGGAAGTTAGATTACTGCTTGCTAAAATAATTACAGTAAGATATCTTTATTCTGTAACTGGCATATGAGTGCTAGTTTTTGCATATGTGTTCTGTGTGTATCTGAAATGTCAATTACAACTAATTCTTATAACTAAATAAACAGTAAAAAGGGCTTGCTGATAACAGCCTAACTCAACAGTCCCTTAGCAGTCTTATTTAATTCAGATGGTGATGTCAGCAGCATTAAAGTCCAAGCCAGGTTAGTTGTAGTCATTACCACAATAGAATACATTACTTGCATTATCAAGTTTTATTGCTACCTAACACACTTTGCACACTCCTTCAGGATTTATTACTTTATTGTATTCAACCTTATTGCAAAACACACCTCATGTCAACATTGGTAGCTCCTATGATTTCTAATTGCTGCTAATGATTAACCATTTCCCAAGTTGTACCTCATTCAGTTAAATACAGCATATTATTATGTGAATGATGCAGTCTTACTAGCAGCCACAAATACTGCATGACATATGACAGCACTAGGAACTAAAGCCTTGATAACCGAGAGATGAGTTACAGATCACTTGAACATAATACAGGCTTGCTGCAGAGCTCAACCAATGTATCTGAGTATCAGTAATGGATTAAGTGTGGGAACCTTCTTTATAGTCTCATTTATCAGGACCAGATTAACAATAGGGCAGAAGGGGCAGTTGCCCTAATGCCCTCAAGTCTGAAGGACCACCTGAGTTTCCTTCCCTCCTCTTTTTTTTATTTTTTCACCTCTCCTGACTTAGACTTTATGATTAACCAACCTCAGCAGGGAAGGAGGGTGAACACACACAACTATTCATCCAGTCGCCATCCATGACTCTGCTTTGTTTGCTGCATAATGCATTATGTTTTTTTTTACTCCCGAATCCTAACAACATGCACCCTTCTAGCAAGCCAATTACAGGGTTCCGCTCCACCTCAGGTCCACGCGTGGCTGTTCACATCATGACGAAGTTTAACTCAACACTGAGTCTCTTGCTGCCACGTTGACTTATTCCCTCTCTTGAGCCTGCTGATGAATCCATCTTGCTGTCATTGAAAGAAGAGACTGTCTGCAGCCAGCATCACTTGCAAGCCTGCCGCCTGCCAGGCCCACTGGTCAACGAGTTGAACGGGGGTCTGAATCCTACCACCAGCATGGCAGCTGTCATCAAAAGTCTTTTAAAAAAATAAACAGAAAGGCTTTAAAGCAGCCAAAGTTTGTCTGCCACTGTTGTGCATATGCAGAGACCATGCAGGCGTGGGCCACAATCTGACTAGCGATGATGACGAGAAACTAAAGCCATAAATCAAAGCTGAGAATCAAGCAGGTTGTAAAATTATTCATTCACGGTCACTCTGAGACATCTATCGGCTCCACATCAGTGATTGTCACTGTCAAAGTAGGTGTGGCTTGGCTCCAGCAGCAACCAGGCCAGCAAAGTGTCTTGCTAGCTTCTTGCTTTCAGTTAAAAAAAATGAGACTACATCAGAGTCAGAGAAGAATAACTCCATGAAAATTAAAAATGAATAATGATCATTCATGTGAGAAGAGATAAGTTGATAAGTTAGTATATTGGTATACATTACCACTATATAATATACACTTGTATATAGTCACTATATACAAGTGCATATATAATAGTATTGTCCACAGCAGACCACCATAATGCCTTGCTTTGCTTGTCTGTTGCCTTCTTGACTTTGACTTCACTACAGGTAAAAAACAAACAAAAAAAAGAGACTACAGCAGATCCAGAGTTGAACAACTGAGTGATTAATGTTACCGAATGTTATTTAAAATAAAATGAATCATGATCATGATCATGTGAGAGGATAAGTTGACAAGTTAGTGTATAAAATTTGTATGCATTACTACTGTATACATTTGTATATAGCCACTATATACAAGTGTATATACAATAGTATTATCCACAGTAGACCACCACAGTGCCTTGCTTACCTGTTACCTTCTTGAAGTCACTACAGGTTACAAAAATACCCAAGAGCAGAGCCAGAGGTGAACAACAGATTACTGTTCTCCTAATTTGTTCTTCAATATCACCACCTCCTTTCTATTCAGATGCAGCCTGTCTGGAGCAAATAGCTCTCGTCCCCCACATTGATCCGCAGTTACCCACAACCCATACCCATTTACTCACATCACTCCACCAGCCACTCATTGAACTCCTTGATCCTAGGAAGATGATGATCAAGGAGTACTTGTATTAGGGATTCTATGCTCAGGGTGGTGAGATGGGAAGTAAGGAACAAGGAAGAGCGGAACTGGTGGAGTGTATGCCAGGTATGACAGGGAGAGTAGGGCAGTGCATTCAGAAATGTGTGAAGAAGGTGGAAAGGAAACCTCATATCATTGTGTGCCTAGGAAAAATGACCTAGAGGGCAGAGCAGTGGAACAAGTACAGGAGAGGTTCAGAGAAGTGGGGTTATCTACAGTCGGGTGGGAAGCGTGGTGATGTTTTCCGAGTACTCTCAGTACCTAGGGAAAGCATGGTGAGGAAGTTTAGAATACAGGAGTTTAATGGGTGGCTGATGGGAAGGTATGGGGTAGTAAGGAGTGGGGTGAGACATGGAACAATGAGGGCTTTATGCCAAGGATAAGCTGCATCTCAGCATTGAGGGTACAACAGCATTGGGACAGGGGCTGAGAAGTACATTAACAACAACATAGATTTTGACTGGGGGCTGAGTCAGATAGCAGAGTCTTTCAGGGGAGACTGGAAGGCCTCTCCCCAGAGAGGGAGGAGGAGAAGAATAAAGGGAAGTTACCAAGACAAAAGTGGAAGGGGAGATGGGAAGAGGAGGGTGGGGCACAAGGTGGACTGTAGTATATTTGAATACAAGGAGCTTAGCAAACAAGATGGCAGAGTTCCAGGCAGTGTTGGCAGATGGAGCGGAGATATTGCCATCATCTCAGGGCCTGGGCCACACAATACCAGGACTGAGTTCTACGATCCCAGGTTACAAGGTGTTCACAGGGACAGGAAGGGGAAGGGCTGGAGTGGTGGCTATTTATGTCAGGAGGATACTGTGTACCAGGAGAAGGGGATGAGGAAGGCCAGAAGCCATATGGTGTTGCTCCAAAGCCCTAAAGGTAGAAGCTGAGGATGGGGTCGTGTACAGGCCACCTTCACAGAGTGAGAAGGTGGACAGAGGCTGGGAGTAAATCAGGAAGGTCAGTGGCAAGGGAAATACAGTTATAGTGGGAGACTTCAGCCTACCTGGGGTTGACTGGCAGACAGTAACTACAGCACACACTGGGAACAGGTGCTGCTGGAGGCTATCCAAGACAGCTATCTAGTGCAAGGGTGATGGAACCTATTGAGAGGGCACATATTGGATTTGGTGATAACAAATGGTGATCAAGTCCAGGATGTGGTAGTACAGGACCCTCTAACAGGAAGTGACCACTGCTCAGTGTGGTTCTTGCTCAGCACAATGAGGAGTCAGATAATACCAGGAAAGAGTGTTGGACTTCAGGAAGGCAGATTTTGCCAGAATGGGCAGCATCCTAGAGTGGTATTTAGCTAAAATTAACCTAGTGATGGATACTGAACAGAAGTGGGCAATCATTAGGAAGGGCTGAATGAGGCCACGAACACGTGTGCCAAATCTGAGGTAAGCAGTCCAGGTCCAAAAAACCTAGCTGGCTCAGCAATGAAGGGAGTGGAAGGTAAGGGAAAAAGACTAGCCTTCATTAAGTTCAAAAATCAGGGTGGGAGGAGGAGGAGGATAGAGAGGTATTCACAAAGACATCTAGGGAGGTAACCAAGTCAGTCAGGGCAGCCAAGGCAGCAAACAAGCTGAAGCTGGCTCAGTGAATCAGAGAGGAGAAAAGGGCTCTTTAAATACATAAGGAGAAGAGGGTTGTAGAGATGACATTGTTAGAATCAAGAGGGATGGGATGGGCGGAACAAGGGAAGAATAGGCAGAGGCACTCAATGAGTACTTCTGCTCATGTTCACAAAAAGAAAGGATGGCCCAATACAGCAGGGAAAGGTGGTAAGGCTGATGGGGGCAGATATAACAGATGGGATCAAAGAGGATAGAGTTCTGAAGGGTCTTAAGCATTGCTGGTGGACAAGCCACCACAACCAGACGGTGTACACCCAAGGGTCCTGAAGGAACTGGCGGAGGTGTTGGTAGACCCTCTGACGGACCTCTTCAGCACCTCCTTGGAGATGGGAAAGGTACCCAGGGACTAGATGGTGGCTCACATGGTGCCCTTCACAAGAGTGGACCCAAGGACTGACCGGGCAACTACAGACCAGTAAGCTTGACTTCCATAGTGGGGAAGTTGATGGAGACCATTCTAAAGGAGAGGCTGATAACCTTACTGAAGTAATGATCTACAGGATGAGATACAGCATGGGTTTGTCTTGGAAAGATAGTGCCAAACTAACCTGATTGACTTCTTCAACTGGGTCACTAGGGCAGTTGATGAAGACCACGCTGTGGATGTCCTGTACCTAGACTTCAGCAAGGCTTTCAACTCAGTCCCCATAGGAGGTTAATGAGCAAGCTGAGGGACATGGGAGTGGGGCAGAAACTGGTGGGTGGGTTGAGGCTGGTTGCAGGGCAGACAACAGAGGGTAGTTGTGAGAGGGGTCATCTAAGCCATGGCCAGTAACAAATGCGGTGCCACAGGGTTCAGTGCTGGGCCCTGTTTTGTTCAATCTCTTCATTAGAGACATTGCAGAGGGTCAAGAAAGATCAGCCTGTTAGTAGATGACACTAAGATTTGTGCAAAGTGGACAATTAGGAAGGGAGGAGGCAGGCACTCAGGAGGATCTAGCTAAACTTGAACACTGGTCTAGGAAGTGGCAGTTGGGGTTTAACACTAAGAAGTGCAAGGTCATGCACCTCAGAGCAAGAAATCCCAGGACCAGCTACTGACTGGAGGGAGTGCAGGTAACTGCTTCAGAGGAGGAAAGGGACCTTGGGGTAACAGTCACAGGGACATAAGGTATCAGCTCAGTGTGGGAGGGTGGCAGCAAGGGCAAATAGGATGCTTGGGTGCATTGACAGAAGGATCACCTCTAGAAAGGAGGAGGTAATCCTGTCATTGTATATATCACTGCAGAGGCCACACTCGCAGTATTGTGTGTAGTACTGGTGCCCATACCTCAAAATGATGTGAGAATAATGGAGGGATGCAGCGAGGGCTAAGAAAATGATCATAGGACTGGGGAGTTGCCATATGAGGAAAGACTGAGGGAGCTCAAAATGTATTCACTGTAAGTGAGAAGGAAAGAGGGACATGATAGAGACCTTAAGTACTTGAAAGGCATAAACAAAGTAAGAGAGGAGGATTATTCCACATAAAGGGGAAGGAGCACTAGGGGCACAGTCTGAAATTGGAATGGGAAGGTTAAGGAGAGATGAGGAGGCACTACTTTACAGAGGCAGTTGTGGCAAGATGGAATGCACTACGGAGGAGTTAATCGAACTGAGGACAGTGGATATCTTTAAGTGGGGTTGGGATAGAGTCAAGGGCAGTATTAGTACAGACAAGAACACGAAGTGGGAAAGACCAGGAAAGGGAGGAAGGGAAGGGGTTTGGGTGGGCCGGGTAGCTGTAGTAATATGAAACTAAGAGCTGCATAATCAGGCAGAACTCAATAGATCTGTGGGTCTTTTCTGCCTACAATTTCATATGTTCATATGTTCCAGTTGAACAGTGGCTGGTAGAGTGGTGTGAGCAAATGGGGTATGGGTAGATGGGGACTGGGGATCAACGTGGGTGGGCAAGAGCCTATTTGCTCCAGACAGGCTGCACCTGAATAGAGAGGGGCGGTGGTACTGAAGAATTAGATGAATTAGAAGAATTTATAGCAGAAACATACAATTTAAACTAGTTTGGGGAGGTAGGAAAAGCTGCTCCATAAGGAATGAAAATTGTGGAGCTACCAGCCCCCAAATAGCACTATCATGTCGGGTGATAGGGTGACAAGAGGTGGTGGGGACAGAGGGACCTGGTGGGATGGCTTAGCAACCAACATCAAGAGTCTAGGAAATTAGATAGCAGACCTAAAGGCCATCATGGGAGATGAAAGACTAGATATAGTCGCAATAAGTGAGACCTGGTGGACGGAGCATCACACCTGGGAAGCGTCCATTCCAGGATACAGACTGTTCAGAAGGGACAGGGTGGGCAAGAAGTGGGGGGTTACCTTACTCGTTAGGTAAGGCATCGTGTAACTGAAGGACATGAGGAGGCTTGGGAGACTGAACTATTGTGGGTAATGCTAGGCACAAGGAGGGTGAATCCTTACAGCTGGGGTGGTTTACAGGCCACTGGCACATGGGGAGGATGAGGATCGACAGCTACTCAGGAATAGCTTCTATTTCCACCCCATGAATGGCATTCAGAGTAGCTGGAAAACCCTTCAAATGAATTTTAAGACATCAAAAAATCATTCAGCTTACAGGGCCTGAACGGCCCAACCCCCAACTTATTGGTTAAGTCATAGGGGGCCCCGATTCAAAATTGCCCAGGGCACCACAAACTGTTAATCTGACCTCATGATAATGTTGTATGATAGCAGTAACATATGAATTAAAATGCAGTAAAGACCAAGTGGTCGATCCTATGCCTCCCCATCTTCCCAGATCTACTGATGTGAATGTTTGCTGTACCAGTAATGTGACAATGTATATGACACATTATTTTCATCATGTTCCTGCCATTAAAGAGAGGAAAACTGCCTGTGGCAGATACCCCTATGATCAGTCTGAAGAAAGGCAGTTTGAGAAAACTCCATGAAAGACAACATATACAAAAATAATTGACTTATGTTCTGGGTGTGAGATGGTTAGATACTCTATATTTTATCAATGTATGGGCATACTAAATCATGTTGAGGTACTCACAGTCATTTCCTTAGGGCTGTGCCAAAGTAAGATATGTTGGCGCAAGACTTTAAAACTAAGGTCTAGTAGCTGATCCTGGCAGTGCCACAACAGGAGAGCCATTTGCCATCCTGGTGGCCAGGATGTGCATCACCATAGGCATTAGGTGCCAACTAATAAAATGCCAGCTCAGCATCCACATTGGACACTACTCACCTCAGTGAGGAAGTGTAGCTCCTACTGCAGCGTGTCTGCCTCCTGCTGTTCCTGGGAATGGGAGGCCAGGCGTGTATGAAACTACATCTCTGTAGAGTAGGGTTTAATTTGGTGTCACCCACTCATTAATGTGTAATATTGGGCATTTCTCATCCACAGCAATGCCAGTAAATGGAATGTACAAATGGAGCTTCCTGCTCTTATGACAGCCCTGTTATCTTAAAGGAGGAACAGTGGGAGGATTCAAAGGAAAAATATGCAGCAGCCTCAGGTAGATTAAGTCACCAACCACTAAACTATGGAAGCATAACCTTACCAGTGAGGCAGAACTGACCTGCTTTCCTTTCCAATCGCAGTACCAACCCTTCTGCTCCAACGACACCAATGCAACTGCGCGCTCACTGCACTCACAACCTTCCCACAACCAAATTAATTTCTCAGCAGAGGCACTTATCTAGCCATCTATTGCACTTCCTCACCACCACTCAGCCTCGCCTGTATCGCATCCTCGGCAAGTAGAGCAACTGATTATATTCTAACTTCAATGTACCATTAACATGCACTCAGATAGCTGATGTGGTGGTGCTGAGGATTGAGGTGTTGGATACCACACCTCTCACCATGCCTGTGACCCGGGTTCAGGAGCGAGCCTGGGCAGCTGGGGATCGGCAAGGGGAGAAAGGATCGATCATCAAGGACTGCTCTCTCTCTCTAGGACAATCCAGGGTTTTCCTGGCATCACAGTGGCACCTGGTGGAGACCGAGCACTGCAATGCTTCAAGGCATGCTTAGAGTGCACAGAGCCATGATGGACATCCCTGGCATCATTGCATGCTTGGGCTCTGCACGGAGGAGGGGAGGAGGGTGTAACTACAAGCAAAAAATCCCTGTCCGGGATAGCAGCGGCACCACCTCTGCAGCCATCCTCCACTAGCTAGACTCTCTCTGCTCCTGGGCTGAGCTCAGCCCAGCCTGAATTGTAGATAAAGTACCCTGGGCAGATAGGGCAGTCCTACCTCAGGGGGGCTTAGAGCCGGGGTATAGCTGGGATGGTGCCAGGAAATGGAGGGTTTCAGGTTCAGAGGTAGTGCTGGGGACCAGTGGATGCCTGAGAGAGTTCTCTGGGTGACGGTGCCATAAAAAGAGAGTTAAAATAAATAAATAAATGTACTCAGAGATTATTTTGTGAACTTTGTATCATTCTACCAACTGTATTTGATACTACCACATATAGTAATACATGGGGAGCGTTTTCTGCCATATAGGAAAACCGATTATAATTTGCCATTATGACCTGCAGGTTATAACAGCAAACACGTCTGGGTTTCCTTGTTCTCTGCATGCACAAACTGCCACCAGATGGACTCTCTCATCACCGCCTATGCCACCAGACAACAGTTGTAGTAGTGTCCAACAACACTAGATTGATACAGAATAGGATACAGTTGCTCAGTTGATCAGATTATGAGCGTAGATACACAGAACTGGAAAAAAACTTGAGTACTAGTTCTCTATGAATGCCAAAGCAGTTCAATTAAGCCTTGCTCTCTGTTCCACTTGCCCCGTTTGACTCTGAAACACGGCCTTAGACCTATCATGCTACATTCCCACAGGCATAGGGAATAGTATATTGTACTTCCTACAAGTAAAGTGTGATACCTGCCTCGCGATACCTGAAGCCACTGACACACACACTAAAGCAAAACAGCAGTTCAGCCCGACCACAGATGAACTAACAGAACTGCTGCAGCTCCCTAGCAACAATCCTGGGTAGAGAGAGAGAGAGAGAGAGTGAGAAAGGATTGGGGGGTCTTAGTGATCACAAACTTCTATGAGTGGATTTCAAAATGTCAACAGCACCATCAATACTGCTTTACTACTATGGACAGCAGCACAATGAACTGGCCACACAATTTGTTTACTTATTAATTCAAAAGAAGCAGATGAAAAATTCTTCCTCAACAATTATGTAAAACATTGGAAGTGCAGGGACGTGAACTTGGTGCACGCCCTCAGTGTGGGATGCGTTGATAAACCCATCGGGGTTTGTCTAGCATCCTACACCTTGATGCGTACTGTGTTCCGTTGTGCACTTCCCCATGTATTATCTATATATTGTTCTTCTCGACCAACCTTGTTTTCTGTATTACTAATTGAAGTCTGTACAATCCCATTGGAAATGAGCTTCAGCTAAATTAGGCTGCCCTTTTCTGAAATCAGAAATCAAATTTTTATTACTATCTACTATCGTGTTGTTGTTAACCAACATGTGTAACTCCCATTGTAAGCTTGGTTGTGCCTGAAAATAGGCAAATGTATGCCTAGTGCACCCTACCCGTCAACAAAACTAACTAAATAAAAAAATAAATAAATAATGTAAGGAATTATTGGTACAACCCACTCATTGCCATCTCCTTCTCCTAGACCTTTCCCATCTGCAGAAACATGTCCTGGCTTGGGAACAGGGGCGTGGCCATGAGGCAAAATACATTGATTATGGAAGGAAGGTCTGGGGTTACATGATGAGTAGAAGCTCTGTGAGAGGATTACTATGGCAAGCAGAGGACATGGGATGATGAAAGGAGGACCTTGAGGATGGCTGAGTCGATTGAAAAAATGTATCAAAAAAAAGAAATATGTCTACCCTAGCACTCACTCATCAATCTGAACACAGTAGTATGTCAGTTAACATATTATGCAATGTTTTTACTGCAATATGCTGAAATAGAGTTCTTCTGATACAGCTGGAAGAAAAAGCAAAGTCAAGGTAGTATATGCAGCTGAAAAAGAGGTTGAATTGGGTGGGGGACAGCAAGCGGAATAATAAACCAATAGTTTTGTTCACTATTTAACTAAGAGGCAAGCAAGGCACATTTTATTTACGAAGATGCCCATCCAGAGGCTCTGGACACTGTACATTAATCGAAAAATACAACACATCACAATAATAATCAATTAAATGCAATAATCTATGCAAGTTAAAACAAAATTTGCTATATAATTAGCTACCTCAACTTCAGCTGCATTTAAAGTCTCTAAGACTAAATTAGCAACAAATTTAACTTTCTTAAAGACATGAGAAAACTATAAAATATAGTCTGGGAAGGCCTGATTGAACAAAAAGGCCTTGAGGCGAGCCATAAAACCTCAACAGATGGGGCCTCCCTAACAGCTAGAGCGAATTCCACAGGACGGGCGGCAACACTAAATGCTCTGTCACCAGCAGTTCTTAACCTCATCCTGGGAATCGCTAGGGAGGCCCCTAGATGAGGAGTGGAGGAAGCAGACCGAGATAGCAGATGCAAGAAGGTCCTTCAGGTAGCCAGGGCCCAGGCTGTAGGGTCTTAAAGGTGATCAAACCCTCCTAAAGAGGACCCTCCACCTAACCGACAGCCAGTGCAGTTGACACAGCACCAGGGTAATATGACAGTATTTAGACTGTCCTGTACACAGCCTTGTCGCTGCATTCTGTACCAGCTGCAGTCAGTGCAGGGTACCCCAGAGACCCTGAGATAGAGTGCATTACAGTAGTCAAGCCTGACGTCATGAAGGCATGCACCAAAGTGGGAGGTCCAGTTGCGGAACTAGGGGCTTAATCCTGGCAATATTTCTCAGATGATAAAAGCTGAGTACGGACAACGGATGCCACCTGAAACTCAAGTCTCAAACCGCTGTCAAGAATAACACCAAAATCACGCACCCTAGAGAGGTCTTCAATGGTACATAGCCAAGACAAAGTCCTGTCTCTGCGCCAGAGGCCAACCTATCATGCCTCTCTGTTTGACTCCACCACCAGTACCTCCGTCTTACTGGGGTTCAGTCACAACCAGCTGAGCCATCCAGTCATTGATTTCAGCTAGTCAGCTGTTAAGCACTTCCACTGCGCAAGATGTTCCAGGGCAAAGGAGAGGTACAGCAGGGTATCATCAGCATAGCAGTGAAAACCCAGACTGTACTTCCTAATGATCTGTCCCAGGGTAGCATGTACACGGCAGACAACATCGATGACAGGACCGAACCCTGGGGAACTCCGCACAACAGGTTGACAGGGGAGGAGAAATTCCCATCACTACCTCTGCCTCCTGTTAGATAAAAAGACTCAAACCAGCAGATAACAGTGCTGGCAAGTCCACAGAATTCCCTTAGGCAGTCAAGTAACACTCGATGGTCCACCGTGTAAAATAAGCGAAGAGAGATCGAGAACAAGAATTGTCCCTCCCTCGATCTCTAGCCCTAAAGAGGTCATTATGCACCTGAACTAGCACAGTTTCTGTGCTTTGGCTCACACGAAACCCAGACTGGAGCGCTCATATAAATCATGGGCCGCGAGATGCTCCTCAGCTGAAGCGCCACCACCTTCTCCACAATCTTATCCAAAAATAGGAGATTGAGATAGGACGTAATTTGAATTGACTTCAGGGTCCAACGATGGTTTTTCAGAAGGGGTCTCACCAATGCCTCCTTCAGGAAAGACCCCTCTGACAGGGACCACTGGACAATCAAGCAAACACCGGGCCAATGGAGTAAACACATCTCATTAAGAAACGAGTTGGCACGGGTCCAGTTCACAAAGGTGTGCCGCAGCTTGGAAGCAATCTGACTGACCTCAGCCACCTCCACCAGTCTAAACTCACCCCAACCAGATGGAGTGCTCTGCGGTTGCCCATGGCGACCACTGTCGGCCAGATTCTGGTCCACTGGTGGAACCTGCTGCCTGATGGCAGACACCCTGTCTGAGAAGAACCAGGCAAACTCCTCACATAATGTGCTTGAAAAGCTACCTTCAGCTGTAGACAGGAAGGATGAAGAAGCCTGTCTATAGTCCGAAAGAGACACAGTTAGTCGCTTCCTCCCGACAGCAATCTCCTGGACAGGAATTCTACCTTCTTACGGTTGATTGCCCCTGGTATGCACAATAGTGCACACGAGAGCCAGTTTGTCCACCTCCAGGCCGGACTTCTGCCAGCAGCACTTAATCTCCGACCCGGGAACTATATCACCTTGAGGTCCCCATCATACCAAGGGACCTCAAGTGAGAAGACTTGGGTCACACGGACTGGTGGAGGGAGTCGAGTGCACCAGAAATCACCTTATTATAGGCGTCCACTGCTGCGCACACACCCCAATGCATGCACTGTCCACACTAGATAGGTCAGTCCACTAAAATACCCTCAGGGTCAACCCCTCAAAGGGTGATAGCTGATCATCTCTATGGGGGAGGGCTACTGGGGCCCCAAACTGGAACTTCACCATACAATGATCGGACCAAACTACCCAATCAATGCTGAGACTATTCATCTCAAGCCCCAGTGAGAACACACAAGCCCCAGTGAGAACACCAAATCCAACATGTGGCCACCCTGATGATTCAGGAGGAAACTTCCTGTGCAAAGCCCAGAGATGACATCATCTGAAGGAAGTTATAACCAAGCCAAGAGGATTTATCCTTGGCCCAAACATTGAAGTCCCCAGCACCAAACATCTGGGGCCTCCAATGTTTTGCCGACGATGAAATCAGTCACTTCCTGCAAGAAATCTCCACTGCCCCTCCAGGGTGGTAAATCAGGAGAATCAAGCAGCCTGCACTGGACCCCCATGAATGGTCACACATTCAAAGGAATATGGTGCTCTCACTGGGTGCAGGTGAAACCCAGCTCAGATCTAAAACAGATAGCTACCCCTCCACCCCTGCGTTTCACTCTGGGGCAGGCACTACAGTATAACCAGACGGGATGAAGGAGCCATAACCAGAGTGCAGGGTGGGGCTAGTAGCAGGGAAGTAGCAGTATTAGTCAAGGCATTCTCATAGAAGAACAGCTGAAAGGGCTAAGGGCATTATGAGAAGATACATCAATTGGGCCTGATGGTCTTCATTCCAGAATACTCACTGAAGCAATGGAGATACTAGCAACTCCAGTATCAGATATTTTAACTGCTCACTAGACAATAGGAATAGACCTGTGCACTGTAAGACTTTTAACGTAATCCTCAGGAAGGAAGGAAGAGCCTTACAACAAAAGAACAGTCATTCTGTTGTCTATAGTGGGAAATTTACTTTGGCCAAAGTGAGGGAAAGACGGGTAAATGTTCTCGAAGTAAATGAGTTGAAAGATGACAGGCAGTACTATTTTCCAAAGAGGTCATGCTAGACAAATTTAATAAAGTTCTTGACTAAATAACTAAGGCAGACAACAATGGACAGGCAACTGACATACTGAAACTGGATTTTAGTAAGCCCAAAGTATGTTGGGGTGTATTGGGAGTGGGTTCTACAGCAGGAGAAAAGAGGTAATACTACCTTTCTATGGATCTCTGGTGGGGCTACATCTGGAACACATTGTCCAGTTCCTGAGTTCCCACTTGAGGAAATAAAAGACATAATGGAGATGGTGAAGCATAGGTAACCAAAATTACTTGAAATGATTCAGGGAGGATGTGGTGCCCTCCACAAAATTAGTCCCAGTAATGACCAGGGTTTACAGACCAGTCAGTCTGACTTCAATTGTGTGCAAGCTCATGGAGACCGTCTTTAAAGAGAGGTTGGTAGTCAATCTAGAAGAGCATTGCCTCCGGAATGTGAGGCAGGATGGGTTCATGGTGGGGTGGGGGATTGTGTCAAATTAATCTGATTGACTTCTTTGACTGGGGCACTAAGATAGTAGACAGAGGCCAGACAGTAGACATCCTCTATCTGGTTTCAGCAAGGCCTTTGACTCTGTGCCCCTCAAAAGGTAGATCAAGAAGTTGGAAGATCTCAGCGTTGGGGAGAAGATGACCAAATGGGTGGAAAACTGACTAAGGGACAGAACCCAGAGGGTGGTTGTGGGGGGAGAGTAATCTGCACCAAAGAGGTCACCAGCGGATCCCACAGGGCTTGGGTAATGAAGCCAGTGTTGTTCAACATCTTCGTCAATGACATTGGGGATGGCTTTAAGGAAAAACATGCCTATTCATGGAAAACACCAAGCTCTGCAGGAGAGTGGATGCAGCTGAATGGATATAGGACCTACAGGATGATCTGAAAAGCTAGAAGGTGGTCCTGGATCTGGCAGCTTGACTTTAATGCCAAGAAATGCAAAGTTATGGACATCAGAGTCAAGAATCCCAGGACAGAGAACTACCAGGGTGGAGTCCAGGTATCTGCATCAGAGAGGAGAAAGACCTGGGAGTGATGATCGCTAGTGACCTGAAGTACTCCACTCAGTAAAGAAAGCAGCAGCAAAGGCAAACAAGATGCTGGAATGCATAGCTAGGCCGATCAGCAGTAGGAGAGGGGAGGTTATACTGCCCTTATGTAGGTCATTGGTGAGGACACACCTAGAGTATGGAGTTCAGTACTGGTGCCCACACCTCAGAAAGGGCATTAATCTGCTGGAGAAGATCCAGAGGAGGGCTGCAAAGATGATAGTGGGTCAGCAGTGAAAGGCATACAAAGAGAGGTTAAGGGCCCTGAACATGTACTCTCTGGAGGACAGGCGAGAGAGAAGGGAGACATGACAAAGACCTTCAAGCACTTGAAAGCGATAAATAACATGGATAAGGAGGGTCTCTTTAAGTTAAGTGGCAACCACAACATGAGGGTACAGTCTTAAACTAGAGGAGGAGGTTTATGAGGGATGCCAGGAAGCATTTCTTCACGGAGAGGGTAGTGGACACGGAATGTGCTGCCAGAAGAGGTGGTCTTTTGAAGACAGTGGGCAGTGGAGGACTAGGTTTGCTGGCCAAGGCACCTAGCTTCACCTGAGCTCTTTCTTTCTAAGTTGCTTGAAAGGACAGAGCAAATAACCTTACCAGAGCAAGGGAAAGGATTAAGGCTTCTTTTGTCTAGGCAGATTTACTGTGTTATTTTTATTTTGTACTCACAGGGATTGTTACTGATTGTTGCTAACATTTGATTGCTTTATTTTTCTCTGATTCAAACTGTTGTTGCTGGGTATACCTTCTGCTGTATTATTACAGGGTGTGCCTACAGGTGTGTGCTAACAGATTACTGCTGTAATCTTCTGATTTAAATTGTCTTTTGCAAGATTTATCTTCTGCTTTAGTTTTCTCTGTAGCAAAGTGTTTCTTACAGGGAAATTATTACAGGTGGTGTTTTACAGACTTTACAGTTTTATAGTTTTATCTATCATTAGGATAAGCTTTCAGGGCTACTGTATTTGTTGCTAGCTGATTGTTTCTGCTCTTATCTCCTTGTTTCTTTAATCCATGGTTGTTCTTTTCGGCAGGGAAGGGTCCAGCCACCACCGTCATCCCAACTATGCCACTACACTCCTTTTATAGGGTAGCACAGTTGTGACATTTCCTGAGGCAAAGCAGGAAGGGCCGGATCAGTGGGGCATCCACACGGTGACCTCATTTACAGGAGCACTAGTAATTTAACTTGTTATAACAAGTTATACAAAAACAAACAAACAAAATACAAAATTAAACTTTGCTTTCATTTTCTTCCTTCTAGTTACTCTGACCAGGTTATAAACCCAGCAACTTATCTGGAATGGATATCATTAACTGCAGGTACTGTGGAACACTTTTCTGAAGGGCAGTTTTACAGGATTTAGGACACTGTCCTACATGCTGGGCCATTGGAGATCTAAGGGCTCAGCTCCAGACAGCATGGGCAGAGATTGCTCACCTCAAATTGCATATTCAAGAGGAAATATATTATAAGAACCACCCGCCATTTCCCCAACATCCAACAGAAGCACCTCGACTGCAGAGGGTAGTTGGTCAGGAGGTGTGGCAGGTGGTTAGAGAGACAAATCGGTGCCCCATCACCCAGTGCTCTCCAGCATATTACCTCCACAAACCATATAAAACTACAAACAGGTATCTGCCTCTATCTCTGAAATCAAACAAACGGGCAGAGGACACTGCAGCACAGGAGCTAGCACAACCAAACTCACTCAAAACAGGAATCAAAACAAAAAACAAAAAGGAAACCAAAAACTTCTGATCATAAAGACTCCAAGATTCGGGGAGTTGACACCTATCTCCAGTCAGGGTAATGGTCAGATGTCTCTCCAGGTATGTCAGTGTGGAGAGACACTGACCGCATTGCTAAAATTGTTCAGGAAGCAGGAGCAAACATTGACATCTTGGTACACATAGGGACTAATGATCTCGCCAGCCAGTCAGTTGTGAGACCAAGGAACACCTCATCAGGCTGGGTGACAAACTATCATCCATTTCATCCGGCATCTCCTTCTCTGAGGTTCTGCCAGTCTGGGAGAGGGGCAGATGGACGGAAGGTCAGAGAAGGGGAGATAGGGGGAGCTAAACATATGGCTCAAGGGCTGGTGCCAGGAAAAAGGACACAAATTTGTAGGGAACTGGCAACAGTTTTGGGAGTGAAAGTTCTTTGAATTTGATGGACTGCATCTGACTAAGGAGGGATTCAGTGGATTGGGGAAGAAGTTTTACGCCTTTGCAGAATATTTAAACTAGCAAATGGGAGGGGTGCAATGCCCCATACATTGAATGGGAAGAACACTCCTTGCCCCTCAGCTAGTGGTCAAAAGGAGTTCAACATGTTTGCAGTTCATTTTCATCAACAGGTAAGGAAAAGGTCCAGATCCCATACGATGCACAGAGGAAATGCCAGATCTCATCCAACAACTAACACACCAAAATCTGGCCAATGGAAAATTATGTACACAAATGCTCTCAGTCTGGAAACAAGATCCCAGACCTGCAGGCAATAATGACAGAGGCTAAACTGGACATAATAGCAATTACCAAGATATGGTTACCAGTAACCACACTTGGAAACTTTAGTACCTGGCATTGTACTGTTCAGAAGAGAAGAGGTGCAAAAGGGGGTGGAGTGGCCTTGTATGTCAATGAAAATATCAAAGCTACAGAAATTCAGAATACACATGAGGAGCCAAGTATTGTGGGTCACCCTGGAAACAGAAATGGGACAGCCATACAAACTGGGGTTGTCTACAGGCCGCCAGATTAGGGGAGGACATAGACACATACTGAAGATATACAAACATGACAACTAAGGGAGGTTCTGATAATGGGAGACTTCAACATGCCAGATACAGATTGGTCAATACCAGCAGGAACATCTGCCAGAACTGGACACATGGTGGATTCCCTACGGGGAGGGCCTCAAACAACTAGAACAACAATCCACAAGAGACAGGGCTATCCTAGATCTACTACTAACAAGGAAAGGATCACAGATCTCCAGGTAGAAGTCACCTTGGGGCCAGTGACCATCACATGGTATGGTTCAATTTGGCCACTAGAACTAAATCATCCCATTCAAGGCAAAATAAGGGACTTCAGAGGAGCTGACTTTGATGAGATGGCCAATAGAGTTAAGCTAGCCCTGGGAAAAAAAATACAGGTGAGGGGTGCAGGCAAAGTGGGCAAGCATTAAGGATACAATACTTGAAGCAACATCACATTGTGTTAAAGAGAAAAGGAAGTGCAAAGAAGAAGGAAACCACTGTGGTTCTCAAAAACAGTAGCAGAAAGGTCAGAGCCAAAAGGCTGGCCTTCAGGAAATATAAGGGGCATAGCGGGATCAAAATAAGGAGGCATACCAAACTTCCCTAAAGGAAGCAGGGAAGGCAGTAAGGCAGGCAAAGGCCCAAACTGAGGAAACACTAGCACAAACAGTAAAAGAAGGTGACAAGACTTTCTATAGACATATTAGTGAATGGAGAAAGTCCAGAGGAGGTATTGCTAAGATCAAAGGGAAAGGGTGTGTGTGTGTGAGGAGGAGGAGGACCATGTAAAAGCATCTATCCTAAACAGATATTTCTGCTCAGTATTTACTGAAGGAAATGCGGCAGGGCCACAACTCAGCACCATGGACACAGGGAGGAGGAGGATGTGCACTAGCCCTTCACAAAGAAAAGAATCCTACAAGAGCTCAATAAGCTCAGGGTGGACAATGCAAGGGGACCTGATGGCATACATCCTAGGGTACTAAAGAAACTAAGGTGTAACTAGCAGAGCCATTATCAGAACTGTTTAGTGAGTCTCAGAGTACAGGAGAGGTCCCAGAAGACTGGAGAAGGGCTCATGTGATCACACTCACCAAGAATGCTAGCAGAGAGGAGGCAGGGAACTACAGACCAGTCAGACTTACCTCAGTAGTGGGCAAGAGTATGGAGGAACTCCTTAAAGAAAGGATAGTGCAACACCTGGAATCCATAGGAGCACAAAATCCAAGACAGCATGGGTTTACAAAGAAGGTCCTGTCAAACTAATCTCATAGATTTCTTTGACTGGGTAACCAGAGTGGTGTGAAGCAAGGGGGCAGTTGATGTCACCTACCTTAACTTCAACAAAACTTTCAATACTATTTCATATAGAAGATTGATAAATAAGGTAGGTAGACTCGGGGTGGGTCAGAAGTTGGTCAACTGGTGGCAAACTGGTTGCGGGCAGAAAACAGAGAGTGGTGGTAAGCGGTATACAGTCAGAAGAGATGACACGTCACCAAGTAGGGGTACCTCAGGGATCAGTCCTGAGGGCCAGTCCTCTTCAATATCTTCATCAATGACATTGCAGATGGACTGAAGGGTAAGGTTTGTCTGTTTACAGATGACACCAAGATCTGCAACAGAGTAGATGATCCAGGCGGGTGGGCAGAATAAGAAGAGATCTGGACAAACTGGCAAAATGGTCAGAAGAGTGGCAACTGGGGTTTAATGCAAGAAGTGCAAGATCATGCACATAGGAAGAGAAACCCTGAAGCCACCTATAGTCTGGGAGGAGTTGCTGGCAGTCACAAGGGAAGAAAGAGACTTGGGCATCATCATCACCGATGACCTGAAATCATCAAGCAGACCACTAAAGCAGTAGGTAAGGCTGGGGATGTTGGGGTGTATTAGTAAGTGCTCATAAGTCGTGAAGGAGGTAATAATCCTTCTGTACAAGACACTGGTTAGACCCCATCTGTAGTACTGCATGTAGTACTGGAGGCCACACCTTCACAAGGACATTAACCAAACTGAAGCAGTCCAGAAGGGCAACCAAAATGGTGCAGGGAATGCATCCGAAAACATATGAGGACAGATTAACAGAGCTCAATATGTATACCCTAAAGCAAAGGAGGGAGAGGTGATATGATTGAAACATTCAAACACCTTAAGGGCATTAACAAGGTGAAAGAGTCTAACATGTTTCAATATAAGAAAACAGCAGGACAAGAGGACACAGCCGATATTAGAGGCAGATTAAGGGGTAATGTAAGAAGTACTTTTCACAGAAAGAGTGGTGGATGCATGGAACGGCCTACCTCAGGAAGTGGTGGATATGAATACAGTTCAGGGCTTCAAACAGGCATGGGACAGGCATAAGGGCAATACAGATGAGTATGAATAGATGAGGCCATTGACAGAACAAAGGCGATGGCACATATATAAGGCAGAAAAAGAAATGGGCAGACTGGATGGGCCTTGCAGTCCTATCTGCTGTCAATTTCTATGTTTCTATGTTTCATGAGAGGCTGGGATAGGCATAGGGAGATGGTAAGGATCATGGATATGGAGGATTGAAAGGATGGGAGGAGTGGGGAGGGGACAAGGTCAATAGTTCAAGAGTTGAACCCTGCAATACGAGCAACCTAGATAGATCAAATGTCCTTCTATAGCTGGCTTCTCCTTGATATGTTCAAAAAATGGAGAGTAATGAGTACCAATGCGTGAGTCTAGGTAACAAGATCCCTGAACTGGTGGCCTTGATGGAAGAGGGATGCCGGGACATTGTGGCAGTCACAGAAACAGGGTACAGCAGAGAACTATGACTGGGATGTCAACATACAGGGTACACAATCTACAGGATGGACAGGAGGGTAGAAGAGGAGGAGGAGTAGCTCTCTATCTATCTAAGGGAAGGACCAAAGCAATGGAACTAAAATGTAAACAGGAAGGAAAGGAGGCACTGTGGGTCACCCGGAGACTGGAAATGGCACCACAATCTGCGTGGGGTTGAATACAGACCCCCATCTCAGGGGAAGAAATGGGCAAGAAAATGATAGAAGGCATCCTTAGGATGGCAGAGAAAGGGAGATGTTGCGGATGGGGGACCTGAATATGCCAGATGTTAACTGGAGCACCTTTGCTGCAGCCACATCCAAGAGCAGGGCCATTCTCAATGCCCTACGGGGGCATGCCTCAGACAGCTGGTGTTGGAACCCATTCAGGAGGAGCAGTCTTAGACCTGATACTCTCAAATGGGGACAGAGGAAGGATCTCAGGTCTAGAGTGGGTGGCCATCTGGGAACAAGTGACCACCAATGTAGTTCACGACAAACTCAGCTATAGAGTCAAGCCATTCAAAAGTGAAGGTACTGGACTTCAGGAGGCTGATTTTGTCAAAATGGGAGAGTGCCTGAGAAAAGCACTAGCAAACATGCAAGAAGGAGGGGTGGAGCAACAATGGGAAACATCAAAACTGCCATCACGGAGGCAACAAGCCTTTGTGTTAAGCAAATAAACAAATCAAAATGAAAGAAAAAAACACTATGGTACTCAAAAGAGGTGGTGGAAAGGTTAGGGAGAAAAGACAGCATTCAGGAAGTATAAGGAAACACAGAAGGAGCAGGACAAATAACTGTACCAGTTAAAGCAGAAGGAAATGGGGAAGGCAGTCATAATAGCAAAGGACCAAACTGAGGAAAAAGATAGCCAACTCGGTTAAGAAGGGATAAAACCTTTTATAGGTAAATTAGGGAGCAAATAAAGACAAAGGGAGGGAATAAAGAGGAGGTGGATGGGCAGAGAGGACAGTGAAACACAAGGGATACTGAATGAATACTTCTGCTCAGTATTCACAAAGGAAGAGGAGGAAGGTACCTAATCCACTCAATAGAAGCACTCTGACTAGGAGGATCAATATCAGTCCTTTCACAGAAGAAAGGGTTGTGAAAGAACTCCTAAAACTGAAGGTGGACAAAGTAATGGAACCTGATGGGATTCACCCAAATTCTAAAGAATTAAGGGAAGAACTAGTAACACCCTTGACTACCCTTTTAACAAATCATGGGAGGATGGTGTGGTATCTGAGGACTGGAGGAGGGTGGATGTGATTCACAGAAACATAGACATAGACTTTGATGGCAGATAAGGACCGTTTGGCTCACCTAGTCTGCCCATTTCCCTACAGGATGGCCGCAGATCCTAGTTAACCAACAGCCTATTTCTTCCTACCCCCAACAAGAATTGCCTTATGTCTGTCCATGCATTCTTGAATTCTCCACAATTTTAGACCCCACAACCTCCTCAGGAAGGCTGTTCCATGCATCTACTACCTCTCTGTGAAAAAATACTTCCTCACATTGCCCTGACCCCCATCTTTAAATTGTGTCCCCTTGTTCTTGCGTCTCTTTTCTGAAAGATGCTACCCTCTTGGACTTTGTTGATTCCACTGAGGTACTTAAAAGTTTCTATCATGTCCCCCTCTCCTTCTTTCCTCAGGATATACATATTAAGCTCCTATAGTCTCTCCTAGTAAGGCTTCTCTTGCAGACCCTGCACCATTTAATTGCCCTCTCTGGACTGTCTCTATCCTGTCTATGTCCTTGCAGAGATGGGGTCTCTCCAGAACTGGACGTAGTACTACAGATGGGGTCTCACCAATTGTCTGTACAGAGGGATAACAACTTCCTGCTTTCTGCTGGTGATGCCTCTCCCTATGCATTCCCTTCATAAAAGTGGGAGCAAGACAGAGACAGAAAACTACAGACCTGTCAGTTTGACCTCAGTGGTAGGGAAAATGATGGAATCACTTCTGAAGGAAAGAATTGTTGAGTACTTAGAGGCCAATGGGGCACAGGACCCAAGGCAGAATGGATTCACAGTGGGAAGGTCATGTCAGATGAATCTAATCAATTTCTTTGACTGGGTGATGAAAGTAGTAGACAAGGGAGGGCTGTGAACATGGCCTACTTAGAATTTGTAAAGCATTTTACACAGTCCCACACAAAAGATTAATAAACAAATTAGCCAGCCTGGAGTGGGTCCCAGGGTGGTAGCCTAGTAAAACATTGGCTGAACAACAGGACACAGAGGGTAATAGTAAACAGAGTCCACAGTGAAGAAAGGGGGTTACTAGTGGGGTACCACAGGGTCCAGTACTGGATCCAGTCCTTTTAATGTCTTTATAAGTGACATTGCAGAGGAATTGGAAGGAAAAGTTTGTCTCTTTGCAGACGACACAAAGATCTGCAACAGGGTTGATATACAAGGAAGGGTGGAAAGGATGAGAAGGGACTTGGCAAGGTTGAAGGAATGGTCAAATGTATGGCAGCTTAGATTCAATGCAAAGGAGTAATGCATCTGGGAAGCAAAACCCAGGGAAGAGTACACAACGGGGGTGAGATACTGACAACAACAAAATGGAAAGGGACCTGGGGGTAGTTATATCAGATGATCTAAGGTGGGCAAGCATTGTGAGAAGGCAGTAAGTAGGGCTGGTGGGCTACTGGGATGCACAGGAGAGGCATCACCAGTAGAAAACAGGAAGCTATTATCCTCTGTACAGACTGTTGGTGATACCTTTGTGAAGTACGTTTTGTAGTTCTGGAGACCCCATCTCCACAAAGACACAGACAGGGTGGAGGCTGTCCAGAAGAGGCAACAAAATGGTGCATGGTCTGCAGCAGAAGACATACGACGAGAGACTAAGAAGCTTAATATGTACCCTGATGGAAAGGAGGGGGTGGGGACATGACAGAAACTTTCAAGTACCTCAGGGAAACAACAAAGTCAAAGCAGTAGCATCTTTCAGAAAAAGAAATGTGCAAGAACAAGGGGCACAATTTGAAGATAGAGTGGGGACATCTCAGAGTAATGTGAAGTATTTTTTCACAGAAAGGGTTGTGGATGCATGGAACAGCCTATCTGAGGAGGTCATGGAGTCAGAAACAGTGGGGAATTCAAGAATGTCGGACAGATATAAGGCAATTCTAGTGGAGGTTAGAAGGAAGTAGGCTGTGGGTTAACTAGGATCTGCAGCTTATCCATTAGATAGGAAAATGGCAGACTAGGTGGGCCAAGTGGTCCTTATCTGCTATCAAATTCTATGTTTCTATGTTTCTAGGGCAGATCTTATGAGGACTGTGGACATATACTCACAGGAGACCAGAAGGTAGAAGGGCAATATGATAAAGATCTTTAGTTCTAAAAGAAATAAACAAAGTAGACTGTCAGGAAATATTCAGCAGGAATGGTGAAGTAAAACAAAGGTACATGAGTGTAAACCAGAAGGGAGTGGGTGGAGGATTCAGGAGGAACACAAGAACTTTTTATTTTGCAAAGAAAGTGGTTGAGCCATAGAACAGTCTACTGTCAGAGGCGGTGGATATGAGAAACATTAATGGTTTCAAACATCGCTGAGGCTGAATTAAAGGTTTAAGGAGACAGGAAATGATTTTTACATTGTTAACTGCCCTTCCATCTTCCTTTCCATGCCTGTTATTGTATGTATTCTGATATGCTTTGATGATTTTTGATAAATAACCTAGCATTAGGGTGCTCTCAGATTTACATAGAGTTCCACTCTCCTCACCAGCTTTTGCATTTGATTTTCATATTTCTAAGATATTCTATGACATCAGTAATTCCCATTCCATGCTATTCATCTAAATGGTCTGGAATGGGAGTTTCTGATGTCACAGAATATTCAGGCAGTATGAAAAGAGAGCAGCAACTTCTGAGGAGAAAGGGATTCGGGGTAGTTAAACAGGGCTATGCCAACAACCAGTAAGGGCCCCCTGCAAAAATATTTTGTGGGGCCTACCTTCCCACCAATAAGCATAAAATAACTATTAGCACATACATTTATAGCACAAATTATTTTCTATCCTTCCTGCTAGGCATCCATAGTCTGTTCATGCTGCTCCACCATCCCACTTGCTGGCACCATGATCAAGGAACTGAACAATGTAATTTGTCCCTGCTCTTCCTAGGGACACTGGCACCAAAATTAGATGTGCTGAGGATTGGGACCTGTTGCATCTTTGTTCTGTACTCCCTCTACCTGTGAAAATGGAGTTGTAATCTTCAGCACATATCCCACTGCTGACAGTCCCTATTTTAAATGCATAGGCTGTGTACAAAGAAAAAGCTGCAAGTTTGTCTGTACTGAGAAAGGTTTTCTTAATGCTGAGTTCAGAGGCAGTGGGCCTGCAGAAAGCATGGGCCATACTGCAGCTGCAGCTCTTGCACCCCCGGCCGAGGCCTGTTAAAGGTGACAAAATTAGATTATTAATTTAACAAAAAGGTCAAAAATATATAAGAACACTGGGTAGCCAATAAAAGAACTAGAGGGCATCTAGAGGTGTAAAACTGTTTCCTATCACCTTTAATAGTTACCCAGGTAGACAGCAGTAGGACTACTGGGAAAGGGGTGAGGACAAAAATACTGACTAAACAATAGGACCCAGGGTAGGATAGGGTATGACAGGGCAGACTGGATGAAGCAAAGGTATTTTGCTTGCACTTTCAATATTTCTAAGGCCTTTGAATCAGGAAGCTGGTCAAAAACCTGAGGACCTAGGGGTTTCAGGGTTCAAGTTTATTTGATATTTTACCAGGATAAAGCACTAGGCAAAGCCTATTTTCAGGACTGTCCTGTTCACACAACACAGTACATATTGGTGTATCTCATATCAAATCTTAACATACACATCAAGGTTAATACACAGACATACACATATACTACTAAGATCTTTAATGACATCTACACATAAAAGGATACATTTCCAGGAAAACAGTCTAAAAACTTTTGTGCATCGGTATATTTTGTAGAGTGAGAGGAAGTGAATTATGTCTGTTTGATGCAACATAATTGAAACACATGCTACTATATTTGGTCTTTGCATGAGAAGCGTTCAAGTCTCTGCCTTTGAAATCGTAAGGGATAAACTGGGCAGTTATTCCAGAGACATTGCGAGGACAGTTCAGAAAGGCACAGCACTCTCTGGGACAGTGGGTATCATTTTGACCGTAAGGTTTCAGGAGCTAATCCTTTTACATTTGTATAAGAAGTTGCTTATTATTCTATCCTTCTTAATTTCTAAGAGGTGTGGAAGAACAGATAGCATCATAGATGGAGAACTGGCTGAGGAAAAAAGACACATAGGGTAGTGATAACTGGTCAATTGTCATACACTAAAGATGTAAGGACTTTGTGGGGCAAGGGTTCCACCCAAATGGTTTAGAGTCAAGGTGACACTATCTTACACCTCCATTGTGCTGCCATGGTTGTGCTGGCTTCTGAGCTCTTGTTCTCACTGACGACAGAGGAGTTCATATCCAAAGAAATAGAATTGCATGGGTTCCTCCAGCCTGATAAAGATGTAAGTGGGCCAGATGACTTCTCAGTACAACCCCTGGGATGTTGTACCTGCAGATGTCCCTGCTGTGATCACTCCTTCTGCTAATCCCACACACATAGACAGCAGTTTCCCTGAAAGCCTGCACAGTACATTTATAGTCAATAATGTTTACAGATTTTGCAGTAGACTACAGTTCTATTCAGCACCCTTTGCCTCTGTGAAGAAACAGTGTATTAAACAAACTTGCAAAGTACTAGGCCCTGTTTAAGTGCTCTCACAGGTGAAATATGAATTGTTACCCATTGGTTGAGCCACCAGTTAGTTAAGCCCTGAGAAAATGTGGCACAGTGATCAGTATGTCACGATATATTTGAAGACATCAGGGACTTGTACCTTTTCCTTTGCTGCCCTAATCCTGTGGCACTCCCTCCCTCGCCAGATCTAAGACAGTCCTATAACAGAAATATTTAAACAGGAGCTAAAGACTTTCTTATTTAGGCAGGCTTTCTCAGATGGTGAGTAAAGCTTTACCTAATAGTTAAGTGTTTTTTATTTGTGTGTTTCTTTTATATTTATGTTTATATTCATACTGTATTTTAAATTGTTTTAAATCTATTCTTGTGAAGCTCATTGAGTTATAAGTTATGCACTATATTAAATAAATGCTTGATTGATTGATTCTACTAACAAGATCCAACAAGGAGCAGCCACTTTTATCCATTCTGAACCTCACCTCAGTGCAGACATAGCAGCAACCCTCCTCCACTGCAGGCTGCTACCCTTTTCCTTTGGTACCACAACTTCCTCTTAACTCACTGGAATGTCTGTATAGTTGTACAGGCCACATTACATTCAGTATGGAGTACAGCAGAGAGATGGTAGCATTCCTTGGCTAGGAAGTCTAGAAACATGACTGGTGGGGACTTCCGTTGATGCCAAGAGACAGTAGCATGCTAGTCAATGCAAGCTCCCCAGACTCTCTACAACAACCTTCACAATACTGCTATAAACAGGTACAACTATAAATCATAATACAGTGTGTAACCCATAGGTGGTGCTATCCCAAGGGCTACTACCCCTACCTGCTTAGTTAGTAGCAGGTTAAGGGGCCCTGGGTAATGAAGCAGGTGCCTCCACCCAGAGGTCAGGAGTTGTTATGGTCAAGCTAACCTGGGCACTGCCCTCTGGGACACTGTAACCCCTCTTTCCCTTCTAGTGGCCTAAACAATATACAATAATTACTTTAACAATGACCCTTATTCACCAGTCAATTACCCACACTGTTTTCACTTACCACCAGGGTTGGTACCTCTAACTTATTATTTATTTATTTAGCTTTTGTTAAACGGTAGGTGCACTAGACAAGACAATTGCCTATTTTCAGGTATGACCCAGGAGAGTACAGGAATAATAGATTTAGGTACATACAATGACATTGTACAAATTAGACATGTTACAGTTCATGTGAGGATACAGATTCAACACAGCATACGAAACATGGTAAGGCATAGATTATACAGTATTAGCATAACAAAATAAACACCTTGTGGAGATAGAGCAGTAATGTTACAGATTCAACACAAGCGTATGGCGTGGTAAGGCATAGATTATACAGTATTAACATAACAACATAAACACCTTATGGAAGCCAAGAGCAGTTCCAGGGCACAGTATTGAAATCCTTCAGATGTGACACTATATACAAGCTTAGCAACCTCTTGGAGTCTGGTCTTGTGTGCAGGAGTAGCTCCAGAGCAGAGGAGTGCTGTGATGGATCAATTCACAGGGGTTTGGGAAGCCAGAGGCTGAGGCAAGTTTGAGATAGGTTCCATAGGGAGGAACGGAGACACATCTGTGAGTGCGGCACAGACCTGGGCAGGGAAGGAGTTCCACAGTCTGGGAGCGATGCAGCAAAGTCCCGCCCACCCATTTGAGTCCGTGTAGCGGTGTCCTTGAGGAGGGCCTGTCCCTGGGACCTGAGGGAGTAGGAGGAGGAGACGGACGGGACAAGAAATTTCGCAAGCCCTGGAGGGGTGCCAGGTGCCATGGACCTTTCCGTGAAGCACCCTAAGACGAAGTCTATGTGATTAGCGGGTAAGAGCCAATTTAGCCTGCTATAGAGGTCGTAATGGTGAGGAGACGGGGGGCAGCTATGAAGCAGAGACATTATTGTAGGCAGTAAAACCACCTAGTGAGGTGGACTTGGATGAGCGGGCAAACAAGAGGAGCCCATAGCAGAGCGAGGTACAGTCTTGCAAGTATTCTGAATGTGGTGCCAAGGTCAAGCTGCAGGTCCAGTGTCACCCCAAGGTATTTAAAGTTGTCAGTAACTGGGATCTTGACCCTTCGACACCAGAAACACATAGTGGGGTAGGGCGGCCTTAATCTTGGCCTGAGACCCAAAGAGCATGGCCTGGGTTTTCCTGAGATTTAAAAC
Organism: Neoceratodus forsteri; assembly: GCA_016271365.2. Classification (NCBI taxonomy): domain Eukaryota; kingdom Metazoa; phylum Chordata; order Ceratodontiformes; family Ceratodontidae; genus Neoceratodus; species Neoceratodus forsteri. The sequence goes on along the minus strand of CM028133.1, from coordinate 738,833,476 downwards.
TGACTTATGTGACAATATCCAGGATTGGATGTTCCTCAAGTCGTCGCTCAGGTGGTGATTTATGACCCCTATCCCAGGGGAGGAGTCATGATGACCAGGTCATCTGCATAAAGGATAGGCTTGCAGTCGCTAGCAGCAGCCGGGAGTTTGTTCACTAATATGGAGAATAGCAGGGGCCCCAAGACGGAGCCTTGTGGGACACCCACGGTAATAGGGATAGTGTCCGAGAACCCTTCCCATACTTAACAAGTTGCTGTCTGCCACTTAGATAGTTTGAAAACCAGTTGAGCACCTCAAGTGATAGACCATAGGAGCTGAGCTGGGTGGAGAGCATGGTGTGATCAACAAGATCAAAGGCCTTAGAGAGATCTATAAAGATGGCTCCAGAGGTTTGCCTTTGTCCATAGCCGCTCTGATCCAAGATGAGACCGATCCAAGAGCTTGACCCTGGGGACCCCTGTAAAACAAGGTTAAGCACAGCAAATAGCAACAGTACAATACTTTTGGCACAAACTGGACCAACGGTCAGGTTAAATGCAAACAAAGTTAAATCTGATTTATTCGTGGACTTGAACAAGGGAGTGCCGTAATCAGGTTGATTTGCTTAAAATCTATATTAATCAGACAGTTTTGCATGCAGTTCAGAGTCCCTACACAGTCACACACTCTGGGTACCCACGTAGGAAAAATGGTGGGCTAGCCAGGAACATTGCAGCTGGCTGGGGCCCTGTGATGGAAGAAAGCAACATGTACAACACACACTATTTGTAATCCGGAGCCAGAGAGATCAGTTTGTAAAGAAAAGGCAACAGACAATCAGATGACAACACTTTTAAATTTAGCTGTTGTTGCACTGAGCTACCTGATGTTTACTCACAATACCCAATACTGGACACAGGCAGGATGAAATCGAGACTGCAGGCTGTTGAGCTGGAGTGCCCGGAGAAGCAGGGCCCACATGAATCTCGAGGCATCGCTCCTGTTCAAGGCTTTGAGCAGGACCTGATCCCCAGGCTGGTCTCTCATTGTTGATGACTTTTCTGCATAGCAGGTATTCTGGCTGGGCCAGTGTAGTAGGGCCCAGGCAAATGGAAATGGATATGGATTCAGTCTGTGGAGCTGGATACAGTCTCCAGCAAGCAAAACACAGTTCAGACACACAGTGGGAACCAAATCATGACCCACTATAAGCACACAGCACATTCACATGTAAGGAAATTCCACTGTACCAGGCAAATGGCTCTTCCATTGTAATTACAGAGTATCTGCACAATCTGGGAGTTCAGAGATAGCTGGAAGTCCTGACAGGCCGATCGCATTCAGCAAAAGTCTTCTTCAGGTTAAAGTCTGGTCACAATTCAGTGGTTTAATTAGCTCTCCAAATTCGGGTTCAGTCCCCAAAATAAGCACAAGTTCCTCTCAGAAACAGCAGGCAGGCATGCAGGCCAAATTTAGGCCTTTCCACAGTTCTCCCACGAGAATCCACTATGGATTGCTGCTCAAACTATCTCGAGTTGTTACTTCTTCACTTCCAACTCAGGTCTAACTGAAACTGCAAGCAGTGTGGACCTTCCCCAAGATCCAAACGGTTCAGTTGGCTGATCTGTCTGTCCGTCACAACAAGGGCTCCCTCCAGGTTATTTTAGGCACCAAAAGCCCAAAACTACAATTCCTACAAGTTTTGGCCCCACCAAGCCCTGTAAGCAGGCTCCATTTTAGGGTCCCAAATGTACTGATTGGCCCATTCTACAGTCCAGGACCAAGATGATGGAAACACACAGAACTGTCCATGCTGCAAAGAAGGCAGGTTAGAACAAACTGCAATATTATTACTGCTTTAACAAATGATCAACAAACAAGTACATCTTCTAACAGAGCTCCCTCTCAGATTAATTATGACTGCAATCCAGGCAGCTCTTAAAGAGACATTACACAGAGGCTATACAGGCACTCTCTGGTAATACATTTAAACTGCTAAAAGACAGAACACCAGCATGGCAGTGAGCATTTAGGCAAGCTCAAGGAAGACTTTTCGGGAACCCCCATTTGCAGGGGGTTACAAGTGGAAGGTACATGAACATGAGACAAAGAGGGATGCATGATCCCAGACTGCAGAGACTCAGGAAAGTGGTGGGAGATCTGAATGTGAGTCAGAGAGTGATGTCTCACAGGCCTATCAGTCCTCCTCCAGGTGTGGATGCACCAAACACAGACAACTGGGCTTAATAATACTACAAAAACAAATGGCCCTTATGTTGGCAGAACTCCAGATTTCCGAAGGAGATGCGCTCCACCAGGGCTGCTTTAAGAACTGATATAGAAAACTTGAAAAGTGGCAGGAGAACATGAAAGAACAGCTTTCCACTTCAGACAATCGCCTAGACAATGCCAAGTGTGCCACAGTACAAATACAAGGTACAATTCAATCCTTACAAGACCATGATGAAGATGCAGAGAGTAGGAATAAATGCAACAGCATTAGAATCTCTGGTGTTCCTAAAGGGTAGGAGGGATCAGAAGTGATCCTCTTCATGCAAGACCTCCTCCACTCAGCCCTACAGCTGCCAGACACACACACACCCTGAAATGGAGTATGTCCATTGCACCCTGGGACCTAAACTCAGTCTGGGGCCAGGCCTTCATACAATACTAGTACGATTATTCAGATTCCAAGAAAATAAAACAGTTCTATCTACTGCATGGAAAAAGGATCAGTGATCCATCAGGGCACAGGATTTACTTTGAGGATGATTACACATGAAGTGATTGTCAGAAGGAAATCCTACCTCCCAGTTATGAAGTCCTTGAAGGTGGCAGGCCTCTGATTTCATTCTCCATACCCAGCAAAATGAAATTGTATTTCCAAGATGTCCCCAGACTTTGAAACTGCAGTAGCAGTGGTTGCAGAGTGACCAATAGGCACATCAAGGCACCACTGCTTCAGCCACCTCCAGGTCCACTCTTGCAAAAAACTCTCCGAACAAATCTGGCAGCAAAGCAGTTGTACCCCAGGCGACAGCAGGGCATGGAGTCACAGTAAAAGTAGAAGTGGATTTCGAAATCACCAACAACTGCTGGCCTCACAAATCCAGACTTCTTAAAGCTGGGCCCGACAAGCGAAATTAATTTGCTTATGCTGATTTCATTTGAGGCCTCCCGATACAGACTACCTGACCTTTGGTTAATTTCACTGCGCCACTGTCCCAGAGAGTGCTGTGCATTTCTGAACTGTCCTCTCAATGCCCTGGAATAACTGCCTTCCCTAGGAGGAGGACCAGACAAATATCAGTTAGAATTATGTGGTCTCATCCCTAGGGACTATGAACAGAGAGCTGTCCTTCTCCTGATTGATCTTCACAACCCACTTGCCTCCGTGAGATGCTCTGCAAGTCCCTGGATTAATCTGGCCTAATGATGATTAGAGCTGTGGATCTGGAGCCCACTTTGATGACCACAGCACTGTCACTTGCCTGGGGATGCTTAGGCTGTGTCACCGGCTACTCCTGGGCATCTTGAGACTGCAGAAGAGATCAACAAAAATAAAACTAAGATCGCGAGGATTATCGCTGTTTACAAAGATTGAAGTTATTACTGCATCGTTGCTAAATTTAAGATTTGCATGCACTAAGAACCGCTCCTTTCTCCTCTTCCTCCTCTAGAGGTCTGCCACATAGGAACATAGTGCCAGGGCCTGATGTGGAGAAAATGGCCCTCCGGACACCTCGGTTCCTTCCTGAAGCTGAAGACTTGCTTCCTCCACTCTTCTGATTTGGATGGCATGCCCTGAAGAGATGCTAGTAAGAGTGATGCTGTGGCTTGGACATGGTGACTGCAGTCAGTCTAGAGCCTCCCAAAGCAGGAGATATGGCTTCCCCTCTTTTGATTTGGCAGGTAAGTGGCGGTCGGGGTGCCATTGTGGAGCTGGGTGAGATGGTCTGTGAAAGGTCAAGAACTCAAAGTTTGTGGGGGGGGACCCAGAGATAGTCTAGATAAGGTGACTATTTGTGTTTGGGGCCCCTGAGGACAGTTCAGTGGCCTTCTACTCCTCCCCTCCTGAGTTCAACCACAGCCCTGGAGGTGGGGATGTGGGAACAGGCCCTTCTTGGATACACTGGCCCTACCATGCACATGCAACCTTGGGTGAGTGGCACTGGGGCTCTCCAGGAGGGGTGAGAGGGGGAGTTGCACAGCCCATAGGCCCATAATGACACTCAGCTTGCACTCTACATTACACAATAGGAGGTGTTAGGAATGACCTCTCACATGCTGATTAAAATAATACCCTTATCCATCAATATAGTCAGCCCTAAGTCAAGGGAAGCATATTGACATCACAATGCACTTTTCCTCTAGCCCACACCCTTCTTCCCCAACCTAACCCATGACATTCATTATGTCAGGAGGCTCTCCAAGGAGGCATTACCTTCCAGGCAGGGCAGCTGCTCTGCCCAATGGATCTTCCAGTAAATCTGATCAGATGGAAGTATACCCAGTTGTTTTGTTTAAGACCCAAGGGAACGTAACCCATGAGATGGGCTCATGAGGAAGGGCACCATCCGTAGCGGCGACTCCTTTCTGGCACAATCCCTCACAGCGATGAGAGGTAGGGTGACCTTGATGAGGGGTGGTCGAACTGCGACAGAATGTGGGTATGTGTGCGGGGAGAACGGCATGGTGAGCGTGGTTGGCAGGGGGCACAGGGGCTGTAGGGGTGGTGCTGTGGTGGATGGCCAAGCTGCGTCGTGGCATCGGGGTTTGGCTAGTGGTTGGGGTGGGTGGGAAGTACCTGGTTTGGGTCTGGGCGCTGGTGCGATTTTATTGCACCTTGCTCGAACCATGCTTTCACTCCCGACATGCATCCCCTGGAGTTGAGAATCCTTTAAGAGGGTGTGGGGTGCAGCCCCACAGAAAGCATTAAAAACTCTCCTGGTGCTGTTGTCCTGTGTGTTGGGTTGTCAGAGTGCCGAAAATCTTTTGCACTCTGACTGTGTGATAACAGTGATCACCTTTAGGCTCGCTGTTATCACATAGACCCAAGGGAACCAGTTGTTCCTTAGTTCCCTTTTGTTCTACTGTTGATTGTAATTTGTGCATCTTCATCCAGGGCACCACTGTTGAAAATTCTTAGTCAGTTGTACAAGATTGATAAAAATGTATATAGTTGTAATATTGTTCTTAAGAGTCATCATTTCCATGGCCCAGTGGCACTGAGGGTTGAGGTGCTGGATGCCACACCTCACACCATGCGGGCAACCCAGATTTGGGAGGAAACTCAGGAGCCAGTGGTCAGTCGGGAGGAGAAGGACATAGCATCCATTTGACTGCTCTCCTCTCCTGGGAGAGAGGGGTACCTGTCCCACTGGGCTAGTGGCTCCTAGTGGAGACTAGGGACACAGCAACTGGGGACCTTGAACAGGGGTGATGACAGGCAGCCATCCTGCAGCATGGGCGGCATCATGCATCTCATGCTGGACGGCATTGCACGTCCTGCATCGGGAGGGAAAACAAAGGAAAATCCCTGGCTCTGGTGAGGCAAAGGTGGAGCCCTGTGGCCATGCCCACATGCCCAATTCCGCCCAAACCCAATTCAGCTTTTCTGTGGTCCCCTGCCTCTTGTGGGCATGGGGAGGGGGGCAAAGCATACCTGCTTTCCCAGTCTAGCAAGGGTTCAGGTGGGTGGTGGAGGCATAAGGCCCCATGTGTACACTGGAGAGATGCCTCAGAGTCAGTGTAAGGAGAGAAACAGAGTCTACAAAAAATAAAGAGTCATCATTTTCCAAATAACAGAAAGGCATGCTTTGAACTGGGGTGCCTTGGAGCATGGGAGGCGTACCTACAGAAAGCCAACTGGATAGTACACTAATTCTACAACAAAACAAATGATCATCTCTCTACGTAGCTTTTTCACTTAATGTAAATGGACTTTCCACCCCAGTTAAAAATCACGCATAATGTCATACTTAGAAAAAGACCAAATCTGATATAATTTACTTACAGGAGACCCACCTGTCCAGCACTGAGCATTCTAAATTAACCAAATTTGGCTACAGGGAGGTATACTCTTCATCATTTTGTAATGGAAGGAGAAGGGGAGTGGCAATTTGTTATCACCCCATACCAGCTTTCAGTCTGGGGATCCTGGTAGACCCAGAAGGCAGGCTGGTGATGGCAAGACAGCAAACTCAACCAGATTGAAGTGACTCTGGCTAATGTGTACCTTCCCGCTGGTATTAAAACCTCAACCCTAAAACCCTCTTAGACAAAATAATAGAGTTCACAAAAGGCATCCTGATTTTGGGGTTGAGGGTGACTTAAATATCTCCCTGAATCCCAACTGGGATTCATCCAACCCATCACCAAACAAACAACCTCCTATACAAAATACTTCAACAGATTTCTCTGGGAGGTGGAATGGGTGGATGTCTGGCATCATTCACACCCAAGAACCAGAAACTATACAATCTATTCCACGGCACAAAAACATACATGCACACATTGATCACTGCTACACCCAAGTGGAAAGCACTCAGTACCATTGTGGCAGCCATATTGGAGACATACTACACCATACCATACCATTATTAATAAATGGGATCCGCAAGGAGTGACATAATATGTTCTGGCGTTTAAACTTGTACTATTCAAAATTATCCCAGTTCAATGAATACATGACAGAATGCATTGAAGAATTTCAAGAATACAACCCCCAATGACTCAGATCCCACAATTTATTAGGATACCCTTAAAGCAGTACTACGTGGAAAAGTATCCAATATACCACAATGCAAACCATGAAGCACCAGGAACACCAACACCTGTTGGAAGAGACTTTGCACTTTCTCCAGATGGCACATAAACAGGGAGACAGTTCAGTGGTGATGCAATAAAAGCAAACTAAAACAGACCTAGACACACTTTTTACACCAAACAGAGATTGCCCTTACATTCCTCAGACAATGGTACTACGAGGTGGAGCTAAGGGAACTTGTTTGCTTGCATACCAAACTTCACAAACAAAGACAAACTGTCATAATAACTCCCTGATACACCCAAATTCTGGCCCAAAACTGACTAAACTGCACAACATCACCTCCAGGTTTTGCTCCTACTACTCAACCATCTACACCCTGAGCAAATAGCAAACCAAGATTCAATAATCAATTACTTACAAACTTTAGCCCTTCTGAATTAAACACAAGAACAAGGTGAACACCTGATGATTCCGATGACTATGGTAGAACTTAAGGCAGCTATTGCTTGATCAAAGACCTTAAGACCCCAGAGCCAGATGACTATGGAGCAGAATTCTACAAAAACTACAGAGCAATTATCCTCGCTACTACTGAAAACTTTTAATTCAATCCTGAAAGGGCCCTCCCCCTTCATGGACATGATCCTAAAACCTGGGAAAAGCCCTCAATACTGCCCCCAAGCTAGGACCAATATTGGTTCTTAATACCGATTATAAATATTTAATGAGCATACTAGTGCACTGAACTGACCAATTACTCCCCAGCTAATTGATATAGACCAAACTGGATTTGTTAGAACCCACTCCACGACAGATAATATAAAATGAACCCTTCATATATTCATCAAATGGAGAAATAGGGTCTCCCCATAGTGCTAGTCAGTCTGGACACTGAAAAGCATTTGACTGGGTCTCCTGGCCTTTCCTATACTTGGTGAAGGGTAGCATGGGCTTCCTGGTTGCACTGGTACAGGTCTATAAGAACATATACTTAAATCCAAAAGCATGCATCAAGATGGGTGGCTGGGCCATCACCCCTATTTCCCACTACAAAGGGGAACTCAACAGGGATGTTTCCTTTCCCCACTATTATTCGCCATATATTTGGAGCCCTTAGTACAGTGGATTCATGAATCAGATCGCCTTACAGGCATTCCATTCGAGGGGAGTGGAGCATTGTCTAGCACTACATGCAGATGATGCTTTATTATATCTGGTGACCCTGAAAGCTCCCTACCAGTAGCTCAGTCTATCCTGGAGGAATGTGGACTCCTATCAGGTTATAAAATCAACCAAATACTGAAGTGCTTGCATTTCATTACCAGCCATCCCAGATAACCCAGGACAAATTTCCATATAAATGGGACCAAGACAAACTAAAATACTTAGAAATGCAGTTGTCAAAACTCCCAAAAATTTATGAAAATAACTACCCCGCCTTTACCAAACAGTTCATATATGATCTGACCAGTTGGAATATGCTACCACTGAGCCTCACTAAAAGAATAGAGGTTGTCAGAATGGTGACCTTCCCCAGAGCACTATACCTATTTACAAATGTATCTATCCCAATTCTATAATCTACCTTCACATTATGGAGCAAATCTATCTCATGCTTCATTTGGGCCAGGAAATGACCTAGAGTGAAATTACAGATTCTATACCTTCCAAATAATAGGGTGAACTATTTCTAATCTGCAATTCTACTACTGGGCAGTGCAATTAGGCCATCTGCTGACTCAACAGCCCACCCCTAGAATCATTGGAGAATAATAGAAGAATCCCACATAACAGACCAGGAATATCCTAGGGTAATATATCATCTGGACTACAACTCTAGAGGTTTACCTACCTCCAACCCCTGGATTAGGAACCTAATAACCATTTGGCACTCGATTAAACAGGCACTCCATTTGACCCTATTCCTGTCTCTGATTTGCCCAGTAGCAAAACTGGATGGCTTCCACCCAGCAATGCTAGACCATAGATTTAAAGAATGGAGCATTACTCCCAAAATACTTAAACCAGATTATCTCTGAATCAACATTTAAACCTTTTGATACCCTGCTGCAGGAGTACAACCTGAGAAGACTAGATTTTTACAGGTACTTACAGCTTAGGCACTACAGCCAAACACTGCCCAGGCAGTATACCTACCCGAAACTTTCCTTCACTAATCACTACCTTGATAGCCCTCATTAACTTGCAACATACAGAACATATGGTATCCACATTGTATAAACCAATTTTGGGGTCCACAATGGATGCCACACTTCAAGTCCAACTGAAATGGCAGGATGAGATAAAACCCTGATTACCACTGAGAATTGGCAGAGGGCCTGTAAAACACAGAGAAAATAACTAACTCACATCAGTGGAGGGTGTGCCTGAAACAATTAATAAGATATTTTTACACCAGTTGTTACCAGGCACTACTCTCTAACAGGAGACTCTAGCTGCTGGAGGGGCTGTGGTGAGCTATCAGCCCAACACACACACATAATGTGGACCTGCCCAATCATACAACTTTTCCTTGAACATGTGCAGAGGGAACTCAAGGAATTATTTGGAAGGTCAATCCACCTATCCCAAGATTTATATCTATTTCTACAGTATCCCCAAAGCTGCAGAGACCCACATATATACTACCTCCTAGGCATCTTAATTAACGAGGAAAGAAAACTATCACTTGGCTGTGTCTAACTCCTAGACTGCCTATGGTCACAGAATGGTGGTCCATAAATAAAAACAAATATACCAAATGGAAAAATCACACACAAATTAAATGATTGGAGGAAAGATGCTCATCCCGCTGGACAGGCTGGCTATTATACTATATATCAAAGGATAGGGAATTTGTCCCATAAACAGCCTTAAAAGAAACTAGACAGAAGAGCTAAAAACACAACAATGGTACTCCCTGTGGTCATTGCTTCCACCCTGTGTTCCCAAGTGGTGCCCCTGCCCGGCTTGCAGAGTCTAATCCTCCCAAAAGACTCTCATTCCGCAAATAGAATCAAAGGAAAAACATACAACTTTATTTGGGAGCTCCCTTTCCTAATGGAGAGGAAGCTTCATATTTTGAGATTATCCATTTATGTGATTCCTAATAACCCCAGAACTGCGTAAAAGTATTGGGGATGTCTCACAGCACTGGAAGTAGAATACTATAACTGTAACAATGATACTAACATGGAACTAGCTGACTGTAGAAATTAGTTCAATAAACATTATATTAAAAGAAAAACATGATTGCGGATAGAGTCTAGATTGTACTGAAAGGCCACCAATAGGAACATTATATTAAGAGGGACAGTATTCATTATACACCTCCAAAACACCATATCCAGTATGGACAGTTTGTAAAGGCCAGAAGAAACTGTTCCAGAGAGGAGGATGTTGAGCAAGTATGCATTGACTTCAACAGATGTCTTGAAAAGGGCTATCCGGAAAGGGTAATTAAGGAGGCAGAACACAAGTGCAGGATCAAGAACAGATTCACAACAATGGGCTCTAAACAGAATGTGAAGGACATAAATCAAATTACTTGTATTACAACATTGATGGACAAATTTCAGGTCAATAAAAAGCCATAAACAAGCATTGGGAGGTTATGAAAGCAGCCCCTGGTGGTGAGAGTATTTTCTTTTTGAAAATATATTGTAACCCCTAGGTGGTGCTACCCAAAGGCTACTACCGTGGCTTCTTGGCTAGTTGCAGGTTAAGGGCCTGGGTATTGAAACGGGTGCCTCCACCTGGAGGTCAGGGTTGTTAGTGGTCAAGCTAACCTGGGTACAGCCCTCTGGGACACTGTAACCCCTCTTCCCTTCTAGTGGCCTGAACAATATATAGTAATCACTTTGCAATGACCCTTATTCACCATGCAATTACCACACTGTTTGCACTTGCCACCAGGGCTAGTTCCACCAGTTCAACCCTGGAGACCCCTGTAATGCAAGGTTAGGCACAGCAAACAACAACAGTACAGTGCTTTCGATACAAACTGGAACCGCAGTCAGGTTAACTACAAAAAGAGTTAGATCTGATTTATTTAGGGGTTTGAACAAGGAAGGGGTGTAATAAGGTTGATTGGCTTAAAGGCTAAATCAATCAGGCAGTCATGCATGCACTTCAGAGTCCTACACAGTCACACACTCTGGATACCCAGGTAAGAAAACGGTGGACTAGCCAGGAGCGTTGCCCAGGGTATGCCAGCTCAAGCTGTTTCGGCCCTGTGATGGAAGAAAGACACATGCACAACACACAGTATTTGTAATCCGGAGCCAGAGGGCTCAGTTCATGATAATAAAACAACAAGGCAATCAGATGACAACACTTTAGTTTAGCTGTTGTTGCAGGGAGCTACCCTGAGGTTTAGTCACAATACCCAATGCAGGACACAGGCAGGATGAAATCGAGACTAGGTTGTTGAGCTGGAGTGCCAGGAGAAGCAGGTCCCACACGAATCGCTGAGGCATCATTCCTGTTCAAGGCGTTGAGCAGGGGCTGATCCCCAGGCAGGTCTCTCATCGATGGCTTTCTGTGATGTGTGTAATCTTGCTGGGCCAGTATGGCAAGGCCCAGGCCAAGTGGAGATGAATGTGAATTCAGTCCAGTGGGGCTGGATGCTTCCTCCAGGAAGCAGAACACAGTTCAGCACAGAGTGGGAACCAAATAGCGACCCACTAACAGCACACAGCACATTTACATGTAAGGAAATAAACTGTACAAGGCAAATGGCTTGGTCACAATTACAGAGTCTCTGCACAAACTGGGAGTTCAGAGTTGGCTGGAGGTCCTGACAGTCTGATCACATTCAACAAATCTTCGGTCTTCTTCAGGTATTGAGCCTGGTCACAGTTCAGTGGCTTTAATCATTCACTACCTTCGGATTCAGTCCGACTGAACTGTTCATGCTTTCCTTCCCAACTCAAACTGACTGTAGCTGCAAGCAGCCTGAGACTTTCCCAGGATCCAAAAGGTTCAGTTGGCTGATCAATCTGTCAGTCACAACAAGGGCTCCACCTCCAGGTCCATTTGGGTGCAAGGTTCCAAAACCACAATTCCTGTAGAATGTTTCTCCCACAAGACCCTGGGGACAGGCTCTATTTTAGAGTCCCCAAAGGTACTGGTTGGCCCATTCTGGCAGACCAGGACAAAGATGGTGGTGATAAATGAAACTGTCCGTGCTGCAAAAGAAGGCAGGTTAGACAAACTACAATATTATTACTACTCTAATAGATAATCAGTAACGAGTATAGCTTCTCACAGAGTTCCTCTGTGCAAGTAGCGATGGCAGCATAGAGCGATTATCTGGCAGCCGGCAGGACTCAAGCATAGAAACACTCAGCCCTCCCAGATTAATTATAACTGTATATAGGCAGCTCTTAAAGAGATAATACACAGAGGCTATACAGGCAGTCTCAGGCAATAATGTTTAAACTGCTAAACGCAGGACACCAGCCTGACAGTGGGCATTTAGACACACCCAAGGAAAACTTTTGGGAACCCCCATTTGTAGGGGGTTACACCCTTCCTGCCTGGAGAAAACTTGGCATCTGGCCAAGTCTGTACCATCACAATATTGAAAATGCAATATAATTGAGACATATATGACATTAGCATGCTATGCAAACATCTGATGCATCAGTTAATGTAAACTTATCACTTTACTATACATGTTCTCTACACTTCACAATACTATAACCATAATGACAATACTTATGCATGTTTCATACCTCTATGTGGATTCTATTATGATTAGCATACTAGAGTAGTAACATCACAATACTGATTCATGTTATGACCTCTTGTACATTAAACAATGTAGGAGGAGGCCCTTCCCTGTCAGCTAACTTGGGGCTGCATGAGGCAGGAGCACACTTTGTTCTTCCTTCTCAGTATGACTTTAGAACATTTAGCGTGGAGCTAGATCCGTAGATCGAATACTTTTGACAGGGAAATCTGGGTGATGAAACACATTGAACAGCACCCCACACAATCGAAGCAAACTCAGCCTCTAGGTGCCTTAGACAGTCTTCCACAGTAGCTTCAGTAGTGTCACCACTAGCTTTGTCTCCATACCAGAAACTTCAGACTGAGTCCCCTGCAAGGCCAGTCGAAATAGAGGGTCTCAAAGCCATAGCCGGGTCCACTCCAATGACCGCTCAGCTCTCCTAGTCACTTGCATCAGTAAACAGAAATCAGGTGCACTAACAAGGCACTGTTACATCTGCAGCTGAAACAGTAATGCCTTGGGGTCCACAGCTGAGGTCAGTAGCTGGCTTATCCACATCCGTTTCTACCCCAAGGTTGTCACTCCCTCGGCTACCATCTTCTGCAGTACTCTTCCATCCTCAGAAGGTATACTGACAACAACTCCCCGGTTGTTGCCGCATAGTGGTAAACTTTACCACAACTTTCTTACATCTCAATCAGGGTCAAATACAGTGCCTAAAGCATCCAAATACTTTGGCAGGTGCAGGGGTCGCTTGTTCCTGAAGTTTCCGCAGACAACCCACAAAGCAGGCCCTCTGAGTGACGCTTAAAATTGCCTGCTTCTTCTGGTCATCAGTTGCAGGCCAATCACTTAACATCCATTCAATGTGCACCTCCATATCTCCCAATCTTCTTCCCCACAGGGTGGGGCACAGTCCCAGAGAACACACTATCCATGATTTGTCAAAGGTGGAAACCAACTGCCGCTAGATTTCCCCATGACTAGACATTGGTCCTCCCAGCCACAAGAAGGCACTAATCCCAGCAGTGCCTCCAAGATGTAACCCCAAGGTGGTGCTACCCAAGGGCTACTACCCCTGCCTGCTTGGCTAGTAGAGATGTAGTGAATTTTAATTTCACCATTGAAGTGCCCAAGAAGTGGCTACTCAATGTCACTCCACTATGCAGAGTGGCTAATGCAAAAGACTCACTTTGCCTTGTAATTATTACTTTGCATTGTCATTCCAGCTTAACATGAAGTAAGGCAAAGTGACAATAATATTAGCAGCCCTTCAGACACACAGTCACCAAAATTAATGTGCAACCCCAAAATGCTCATGTCTTGTGTCCAGAAAACTCCCCAGTGCTGACAGTGATAAAGCAAAATGAGAGCACAACAAATGCAAAGTCTCCAGAATTAAAGGACCACTCAGACGTCATGCATGCAGTAGTCACAGACAGTCACCAGAATTAATGTGCATCCCCAAAATGCTGCTATTCTGTGTCTGTAAAATTACCCAGTGCTGATGAAGTGAAATGAGAGTGTAATAAGAAATGTGAAGTCTTCAGAATTAATGGCAACTCTGTCATGTGTGCCGTGGTCACACACAGTCACCAGAATTAATTTCATCTCCAAAATGCTACTGTCTTGTGTCCAGAAAATGTCCCAGGGCTGATGAAGTGAAATGAGGGTAACAAAGATGCAACATCTCTGAGAATTAATGGTACACTCTGAATGCATGCAGTGTTCTACACACCATCATCGGAATTAATGTGCATCCCCAAAGTGCTACTGTCTTGTGTCCAGAAACTCCCAGTGCTGACGAAGTGAAATGAGTACGAATAAGAAATGCAAAGTCTCCCAGAATTAATGGTACATTCAGTCATGTGCTTAGTGGTCACACACAGTCACTAGAATTAATTTGCATCCCAAACGTTACTATCTTGTGTCCTGCAAATGCCCCAGTGCTGACAAAGTGAAATGAGAGGGTAACAAAAATACAAAGTTTCGCAAAATTAATGGTACTTTGGTACTTTGGTGATTTGGGACAAAAGAAGGCGTTAGCCCATCATGATTGTCCTCCATGTTTGTGGATCATTTAATGGGTCCCTAATTGGTCAACCATTTGTCAAGTTTGTTTTGAAAGACAATATGTTAGGGAATCGACTATTTCCTGCGGTGATTTGTTCCAGATTCTGGGCTCTCTTATAGTAAAAGAGTTCATTCTTTTGTTTGTTTTGCTCTCATGATCTCCAGTTGTCGGTTATGCAGTCTTGCAGCTGTTTTTCTAGTAGAGTATTTGAGACCACAGTTTTGCATCTGTTCTGTATTTGCTGTAATTTTGAATAATAGTAGCAAATCCCTAAGTCTTCTTTGAGATAGTGTACATAAACCTGTGTGTTCTAATCTGGTAGTGTAGTTAAGTTTAGAAAGATGAGGTATGAGCTTTGTTGCTTTATGTTGGATGCTTTCAATCTTATTAATATCGGAATTAAATAGGGCTCCAGAAGGGGAACAGTAATACAAAAATGGTCTAACATGAGATCTGTAGAGTGGCAGTAAACATTGTTCAGTTTTGTTTATGAATGTTTTACTAATCCTCCTGAGAGTGGCGTTTGCTTGGTTAGCTATCTTGGTACAATGTGAAGTGGAAGACAGTTTATTATTGACCAGGATGCCTAGATCTTTTCTACGGTAGAAGTTTTAATAGCCATGTTATTTAAATAATATGTTTGTAGTGGATTATTTTTCAGAGGTGAAGAGTTGCACATTTAGTGGCATTAAAGTGCATCTCTGCTCATACATGCCCATTGCTCAGTTAGTAATAGTTCTGTTTGTAGACCAGAATCTTTGTTTGATTGAAAGCTTTTCCCCAATTTTAGTGCCGCTCAGCAAATTTTACCATTTTATTATTTGTTGATATATACATATCTCCAATGAACAAGTTAAAGAGAACCGCCCAAGCACAGAACCCTGGGGACCCTACTGTTTACTCCCTCTCCCTGGACATTACATTATTGACCCTGACTCTCTAGGTTCTGTTGTTTAACCACTGGTTAATCCAGGAAGTTAATGTGGGTGACAGCCCTATTTTAATAAGTTTTTGATTAATATAGAATGAGAAACTTTGTCAAACGCCTTGCTATAATCAAGTGGTATGACGTCCATAGGAGTGTTATTGTCTAAGTGGTAGCTAATGTATTCATAGAAGGAGATGAGGTTTGTTACACATGAGAAACCCTGTTTAAAGCCGTGCTGGTATGTGTCAATTATATTTAATGTTGTTAGTTTGCCTTCTATTTTGATTTTAATAATCTTTTCCATAAGTTTACATGGAATGGATGTGAGACTTATGGGTCTGTAATTTTCAGTTTTTGAATGAGAGCCTTTTTTAAAATAGGTGTGACTATTGCAGCACGCCATTCATTTGGCACTGATGATTCATTCAAGGACTTGTTAAATAATATTTTTAATGGTTGAATAATGACATCTTTTGTTTCTATTAAGAATCTAGAACTAATTTTGTCCAGTCCTGGACTTGTGTATTTTTTAGGGTGTTTAGTGCATTTTAATATCTTCTTCTGAAATTCTGTGTATTTTTATATCAGTGGTAGAGGATACAGTAATAGGAGTAAAATCTGATTTATGTGTAAACAGTTGAAAATAGTTATTTAGTTCAGTGGCTGTTTCTATATCTGAAGTGATGGTATGTGTATTTATAACTAGAGGTCCAATTTGGTTATTACAGTTCTTTTTTCATTTAAATAGGAGTATAGAGCTCTATGGGAGTCCTTTGTGTATGCTATCTTAAATTCCAGGTTGCTTTTACTACTGTTATATGCTTTTTAATTTTTGACTGTTTGCCTATAGGATGTTAATATTTTATTTATTTGTGGTGCCGGTGTTTTTTAAGTTTAGAGAAAAGTTTATTCTTATGTAGTTATTAGAATTTTTATATGTTTATTGAACCATTGTGGGATTTTTCCTTTATTGTTGTATTTGAGTCTCTCAGGGATATATTGTTTGTCAAGTTGTAATATTTTTGTTTTATTGTTTCCATGCTTCATTTTTTTTTTTTGGGGGAGAATCTGTTCCCAGTTAGTTTTCCCAAATCTTGTTTAATAAGGTCAAAGTTTGCTTTGTGATATTGTTTTAGTTTAATATTGTTTATTTTGGGTTGTGAGGGTAGCTGATTGAAAAATATATAGACATATGGTCGCTGTTTCCTATTGGTGGTAAAATTGTAATATCAGATGTTGGGGTTTCAAAGTTGGTAATAACAAGGTCCACTATATTATTTTCCTAGTTGGCTCCTCACCATCTGTTTTAAGCCCTGATCAGTTACAACAGATAAAAATTGTTTGTCGTGCTGGTTTATTCCAGATAGTAAATTCCAGTTAATAGTTGGTAGGTTGAAATCTCCTAATATTAATACATCGCTTTTATCAGCAAATTGCTGTATTTCCTCAGTTAACAACCTGGTGGTGTTTAAATCTGAGGCTGGTGGTCTATAACAGGTTCCAATCAGTATTTTGTGTAAACAAGTAACTTGATGTATGCCCAAACATTTTCTAAACAGGGATCTGAGTCTTTTGGTAAGATTTTAAGTCATTTCTTATATATAAACTAACCCCTCCTCCTTTTTGTGTTGTCTCTGTTTGTAAAATGTTTGTAGCCAGGTAATTCTGTTGTCCAGATTTTTCTGTGTTTCCCCAGGTTTCAGTTATAGCAATAATTGCTAATTCTAAAGTATGCATAGTATTTCTAGTTCAGCATATTTGGGAATAGTCATTGATCTAGCATTAAAAGTGAGAATATTGAAGTTGAGGTTTAGTGGTGAATTGACATTATTAGCTAGAGGATGGGATGAGGTCCCAACTCCCCCTATTTATTAGTTTAAATGAGTATTTATGTAGGCTGCTCATTTTTGTCCTAGTATAGTATTCCTCTTCTGCTGAGGTGTAGTCCACCCAACAGTATAGAGATGGCCTGTTCTCAAATTCTTCCTAGTGCATTAGGCATTTGATGTCTTGTTTATAGCACCATTTTCGCAGCCACTCGCTTAAAGCTTTTATTTTTGTGGTGGTATATTCAGTGGCTTTAGGAATGGGTAGCACCTCTGAGATGCATACTGAGCAACCATGTTCACTTAGAATGTTGTTTAGTGCTACAAATCCTGTTTGATTTGTATAAGGTTTGAATCTTTGATGTCGTTAGTACCTCGTGGATTATCACTAAAGGATTTTTGCCTGCTTTGGTTAATATTGGTTTTACCATTCTTGTTATGTCTGCTACTTTTAGCCGTCTTGAAACTTGAACACATTCTCTGTTGTTTGTCTGGTTACATATTGGTCGATCAAGATATTTGATGACAGAATCTCTCAGTACAATAACCTGCTTTTATTTAGTTTCTATTTTGCCCGGGGTTCTTTGTTATTACATTGGTTTTGCAGATGGTTTATTTTTGATTGTTGATTTGAATGAGAATTTTGTTTGTCATGTTGTGATGAAAAGAAAATTGATGTGTCTGAGGGAGTATTTATATTATCTAACCTATATCTATCAGTTGTTTCAGAGTTTAGAACTTCAAACGAGTTATGCAGGGCCAACTCCTGGTTATCTATACACAGGTGTTTGTTTTTGTTGTATGCTTTTTATGGGGAACTTTAAACCAGCTTATCATGGTGCAGTACACAATGGTGTACTGCAAGCCTGAACAGATTAAGATTGTGCTGCGCACTCAAGAGGTGCAGATGAAAAGGCACAACACCTAACCAGTGCTCACAAGTCACAAATTCAAATCTGGAAAAGAATACATTTTGCCAGTTGGGGTAGTGCATGTCAGTTACAGTCCACTACCAGTAAAGATACCACAAAGCAGTATAAAAATTCATGCAGGTGTGCTGGATAGCAGGTTCACACTGCTGCAATTACGCTGTGGCACAATGAAAGGTGTCTGATTTAATGGCACACATCGCACACACACTCACACATACTACAAGTAATGTGTAGCAAATTGAAAACCTTTACTAATATAACCAAATGTTTTAAACAAACTGAAATTATACACTGCTGCACCACAACAATCAGCAAAAAATATCAAGAATTACTGAAAATTTTACTGTGCGCACATAAACAGTTATACAAGAAAAATATAACCAAAACAGAAAGACTGCCTTTTTTCCCAGTTAATCTATTACACCACAGATATGCCCCTCCCCAAAGCACACTTCACAGTACACAGTACACAGACTGACTGTTATAAATTAACATTCAAAATCCATAACAAACAATAAACACTTGATGATATGAGCACAAGAGGGTTCCTACAATCAGTGTACTAAATTGTGAGCAAAATAGCTCAAAAAGCTTTTTAACAGCTTTTAGAGGATTTGAATTGCAGAACTCTGAGAGGAAACTGTCTCCATCTTCCACTATACACACACTACACAGAACTGAGGCTGTGCAGAACAATCTAGAGCCCATGTGACCTGCAATCACAGAAAGCACTGCAAAATTTGCCATTGGAGCTCAAAAATACAGGAGTAAGGGAGAAGTACATTGATTTCAATGTACTTCACCTTAGAATTGGTTGAGAAGTGGTTTGGGAAGGCGGAATAATGTGAAGTCATTGTTCTCAATGGACTTCATGTTCCCCATTATAATGCAAAGTACTCGACTTTGCGTTGCAGAATAACTTCACGAATTCCGTGTTACTCTACGAATCACTTGGCGGGTAATTTCAACCACTTCGCCCACCACTATTGGCTAGTTAAAGGTTAAGGGGCCTGGGTACTGAAACGGGTGCCTCCACCTGAGGTCAGGGTTGTTAGTGGTCAAACTAACTTGGGTACAGCCCTCTGGGACACTGTACCCCTTCCCTTCTAGTTGCCTGAACAGTATACAGTAATCACTTTTGAAATGACCCTTATTCACCATGCAATTACCACACTGTTTGCACTTGCCACCAGGGCTGGTTCCACCAGTTCACCCTGAGACTCCTGTAATGCAAGGTTAGGCAAAGCAAATAACAGTACAGTGCTTTTGATATAAACTGGAACCACAGTCAAGTTAACTACAAAGAGTTAGATGTGATTTATTTAGGGGGTTTGAACAAGGGATGGGTGTAATCAGGTTGTTGACTTTAAGGCTAAATCAATCAGGCAGTCATGCATGCACTTCAGAGTCCCCACACAGTCACACACTCTGGTTACCCAGGTAGGAAAAACGTGGGCTAGCCAGGAAGGCTGCCCAGGTAGGCCGGCATCGCAGCTGGTTGGGGCCCTGTGATGGAAGAAAGACACATGCACAACACACACTATTTGTAATCTGGAGCCAGAGGGCTCAGCTCATGAGAGGAAAACAACAAGACAATCAGATGACAAAAATTTAGATTTAGCTGTTGTTGCAGGGAGCTACCCTGAAGTTTACTCACGATACCCAATACAGGACACAGTCAGGACGAAATCGAGACTGCAGGTTGTTGAGCTGGAGTGCCAGGAGAAGCAGGGTCTACACAAATCACAGAGGCACCATTCCTGTTCAAGGTGTTGAGCAGGGGCTGATCCCCAGGCAGGTCTCTCATAGATGGCTTTCTCTGTGATGTGAGTAATCTGGCTGAGCCAATTGCAAGGCCCAGGCCAAGTGGAGAGGAATGTGGATTCAGTCCTATGGGGCTGGATGCAGCCTCCAGCAAGCAGACCACAGTTCAGCACAGAGTGTACCAAATCACGCACCCACTAACAGCACACACAGCACATTACATGTAAGGAAATAACACTGTATCAGGCAGATGGCTTTTTGGTTGCAATTACAGAATCTCTGCACAAATCAACATTCAGAGGTGGCTCGAGGTCCTGACAGGCCGATCGTGTTCAGCAAATCTTCAGGTTTTGAGCATGGTCACAGTTCAGGGATTTAATTGCCTCTACCTTCAGATTCAGTCCGACTGAATTCACAAGTTCCCTCTCAGGGGCAGCAGGCTAGCAAGCAGGCTAAAACTCAGCCCCTTCCACAGTTTTCTCGCAAAACTATGCAGGACTGCTGCTCAACTATCTCGAGCTGCTCACTCTTTCCTTCACAGCTCAGACTGGCTCTAGCTGCAAGCAGCTTGGGACTTTTCCCAGGATCCAAGAGGTTTGGTTGCCTGATCTATCTGTCTGTCGGTCACAACAAGGGCTCCCTCCATGTCCATTTGGGAGCCAAAGTTTCAAAACTACAATTCCTACAGAATTTTGCTCCCACAAGACCCCTGGGGACAGGCTTCATTTTAGAGTCCCCTAAGGTACTGATTGGCCCATTCTGGCAGTCCAGGGCCAAGACGGTGGTGATAAACGAAACTGTCCAAGCTGCAAAGAAGGCAGGTTAGACAAACTACAGTACTGTTACTACTCTAATAGACAATCAGCAACTAAGTACAGCTTCTCACAGAGCTCACTCTGCACAAGTAACGATGGCAGCACAGAGCGATTATCTGCCAGCCCGGCAGGACTCAAGCATAGAAACACTCAGCCAACTCCCAGATTAATTATAACTGTGATATAGGCAGCTGTTAAAGAGACAATACACAGAGGCAATACAGACACTCTCAGGCAATAACATTTAAACTGCTAAACGCAGGACACCAGCCTGGCAGTGGGCACCCAAGGAAGACTTTTGGAACCCCATTTGTAGGGTTACAGTATTTTATTTTCATGTTCAAGATGCACAACAAAAACAACATGCTTCTGCAATATCAGTAACACAGATCAAAAGTACAAACATGTATCTTATATGACAAGGTATCCTTGGTGACAGTATTTTCAGAAATCGACCACTAGCAGTAAGGGCCCGAGTATATGAGATAGGGTGGTACACTCACAAAATAGAATACTTAATGAACCAAGATATATCACAGTTGATGTCACGGGAATTTCTGTAACAGACATTGCAGCACATGTATAAGCATATACAGGATTACAAATATTGGAAATGTGGCAAGAAATGAATCAGTTGAGATCTGGGACTTTATTACATGTCAGACTTGTTACATGGTGTATTTATTCAAGTGTCCATGCAACCTGGTTTATATAGGCCAGAACACAAGAGGATTACAAGAAAGGTTTTCTAAATGCAAGAGCACTATAAGAAGAGCAAACAAGAAGGCTCCTGTGGCAAGGCACAGGACCATCCTGTTCCTACTCCCAGGTTCTTGGACTGAATATGTGCCCTCCAAGTGGAGGCTGTGACAGAGAGAAGAAACTGTTATATAAGGAGGCGTATTGGATTGACTGACTCAGAGCAACAGATAGCAAGTACAGATTAAATAAGGAAGCAGACTGGCTATCAGTTGTCTAATATCCGTAGAGTGGACAATATCAAGTGTATAATATTGTAAAACAATAAAATATAAAGCATGACATAGCATTTGTAGTTGCAATAATGATATGTTTTATTTTTACAGCATGTCTGTGGATAGGTGTTATCATTTGGTCTGATCATGTGCACATGCATCTTGTTGTTCTTTCTCTGTTATGTGCTAATTGTCAGCAAGTATAAATGCCACATACTAACATACTAGACAGCAAAAGAGTAGGCCTATTGGTCTATCAAGTCTGCTCGTGCTTCAGCACCTTGATTGGGTACTGTAGCCCTCATCTCTTTCCTTCCACTGTTACTCCATCCCCAGTCCTGCCCCCGGCAAACCTGCCTCTGCTTCACCCCTTACCTATACCTGTCCCACTCTTTCTGAATCTCTCTACCATAGCTGCCTGTACCAGCTCCCCCAGGCAGCGATTCCATGGTTCCACCACTGTCTCGTGAAGTACCTCCTCCTCCTTTCCTCCTAATCCTACCACCCTCAGTCTTCTAACTGTGTCCTCTGGTGATTCCATCCTCCTTCAGTCGAAAGATCCTATCTCGGCTTACCTTATTTACTTCTCTGAGGTACTTGAAGACCTCAGTCATGTCCCCCGGTCCCTCCTCTCCTCCAGCGAGAATAGGTTGAGCTCCACTAGTTGTTCATCATATGTCATATCCCCAGGCCCCAGATCTTTCTGGCTGCTCTCCTCTGAACCCTCTCCAGGAGTTGGATATACCTCCTTAGGTGCAGCCTCCAGAACTGCATACAGTACTCAAGATGTGGTCTAACCAGGCTGTTGTAAAGTGGCAAAATCACATACCTGTTCCTTGAGGTAATCCCTAGCGATGCATCCTAGCATCCTATTTGCCTTGACTGCAGCCCTCCTGCACTGCTCTGAATTATTCATGTTAACATCCACCAAGACTCCTAGGTCTCTTTCCTCTGCTGTGGCCTGCAACTCATTCCTCCCAGGATGTACACATGGTTGGGGTTTTTCACCCTAGGTGTAGCACCTTGCTCTTGGAGGAGTTAAATTTTAATTTCCAGGTGGGACCACCTATTCAGAGTATCCAAGTCCTCTTGCAGCGCCAATTTCCCTCCACCACCACCCCAGCTTAGAGTTGTCTTCAAAGAGACTCATTTCACACCTGATACCTTTACTGATATCAGAGATATCTCTGTGCATAGATATACTGTAGTCTAGAGTCTCTTTCAGAATATGTATATGATTTCTGTTCATTCAGAAGTGTCTTTTGATACACTATGATGTTTCCTCACATTTCCTGGTTTCACCCTCCTCCCATTTTAACATTCATTTGTGACTGAATTTATATTTCTGTGTCCATTTTCTGTTGTCCATTTGTACATTGGGGTATGTATGGAGTGATTTGAGTGGCTGAATTTGAGTGGGCGGTAGGGTGTGTGGATTTTAAAGGATTTGAGGGTGGGGAGTTCTGTGAGGGTGGAGGGTTTTGTAAACTGTTGGGAAATAAGTGGGATAGTGGAGGGACTTGTATTTAAATAGTTTAATTTAATGAATTAATTATTTTTATTTATTTATTTCAAAACTTTTACCAGGAAAGACATGCTGAACTGAATAACAGCTTCTTTCCAGATGCGCTGGGTGGGGGACGTAGGGGAACAAGGAAAGAAAATATAACACAAATATAACAATGGTGAGTGGTAGACTATACAGTAGAAAGAAGAAGAAGCATAATAAACAAGCAGATTATAGCAATATAAACAATTTAGCATTTACAATTTTATATATATAATTGAATTTACAAGTTGTGGATAGCTGTTCATAGAGAGGACAAACATACGCCCAGCAAGCGGGCAAAGTTCCTAGGCATATTACTTATTTATTTATTGATTACTAGGATTAAAACCTTTGCGCTAGAAGGTCATTTACAGAGGTTCCACGCCTTTTAATAACAAACAAACAATACAGCTATTACAGTAAGCAGCAAACAATTATACTTCTAGATTACGTGGTGCACAAAGGTTACAAAACACATGTGAAAAGTACAGTAATACAATGGCAGTAAGGGAAGATACTAGCCACTGATCCCAAAGTGATATACCTGGGCATGGGGAGTGAGAGGGTGAAAAATAAGGGAAGGGAGGAGAAGTCTCATAGGAAGTGAGGGGCTTGGGTGGATGGGATGGAACAGCCATCAATCCTTGTCAATGGAGATGTAAAGAGGAGTGGGTGGAGGTGAACCCTAGCCACTGTGACAATGCAGTATGCCTGAGCAAGGAGAGGGAAAGCAGTGAGATGGGATAGGGAAGGGAGGGAGGAGAAATGATGAAGTGGGGCTGGGTGGAAAGGTGGGGAAGTAGCTCCAGGCCTTGTCTGTGCAGTTAGTTGGGGAATGCAGGGGGAAAGAGGGATGGCATAAGAGGATTGGGGGATAAGTGTTGGTTGTTAGGAAGAGGGAACAACTGAGGGTTCAGCAGTAGTTCCATACATGATTTTGGGTTGAGTTGATAGGTTAGAGCTTCAGTTACACTTTGAGTTGTTTGTTGCTAGGTAAGGTCTCAAATTGGCTTTGAACTAGTCAAGTTTGGTAACGGTCAAGAGGTCAGTGCTGATGGAGTTCATCCATTTCAGGGCTCTGTATGCAAAGGATCTCTGACTTTGGGAGGTCCTTCTGAAAGGTATTTTAGTGTCAGACTGCTGACATTTCTTGGGCTCCTGGCACTGTTGCTCAAGTGGATGAGGGCGAGTACTCCTGGAGTAGAAAGGCCTAAAGTGGCCTTCTTGGCTAGTACACAATGTTGGTACCGAATTCTGTTTTCCAAATTGAGCCAGCCAGTATGGGAGTAGAGTTCACAGGTGTGTGTTTGCCTGTGTGCTCCTAGGACCAGTCTGCAGGCTTTGAGAGCTACCTGGATTCTGTGAAGCGCTGTAATGGATGCTGCACTATAGACAACTATTCTGTTATCAATGATTGATAGTACTTGAGCTAGTCACAGCTAGTTTGAGGGCTTCACTTGTTAGGCAATGTTTATGTTTCTGCAGGAGACCTAACCTGGTGTTTACAGCCTTAGTAACTAGATTAATGTGCTGTGAGTAAGAGAGGGAGCAATTGATGGTGATCCCAAGGTATTTGAAAGTGCTTACCATATCCAGCAATTAGTTCTGGCTATTATGGATTTGCAGTTTGTGGGATTTTTGTTTGTTTTGAGGAGTGACAAAGAGTTTTGTTTAGTCTTCTTGTAGTTAAGCAGGAGCTTGTGGTTTGGAACCAGGACTCTACAGCTGTGAAACAGGACTGCATTTAATTTTCAAGTGCAGCTGGGTTGGCGACAAGAAAACAGAATTGCGTCATTGGCATACAATAGAACTTGGTCAGTACATGCCATCAAGAGATTGTTTAGAATAGTCTGAAGAGTAGGGGACCCAAGGTTGAGCCTTTGGGTACCCCTGTCCTGATGTCACAGTGTTCTGATAGGGAGTGGAGAATTTTGACCTGTTGCATACGCCCAGATAGGTAGCATTGAAATCACTGAATAGATTCATGGAGAGGCCAATCGATGACAGCTGGAGCAATAGTTCATGGTTTACTGTATCGAAGGCTTTTGACAGGTCGATATATATTATCTCCACCATATGTTCACAGTCAAATGCATCGTATGTAACTGGTGAATTCCACCAGGGCTGTGGTGGTGCTATGTTTCTTCCTGAAACTGTGTTGTTCCTTGCATTGGCGCTGGTACTTATTTAGGTAGTCTATCAGCTGATCTCTAAAATTTTCTCAAGCGCCTTAGAGGGTGGTAGAATAGAGATGGTTGATAATTTGAAAAATCTGTTTTTCCCACTTTTGAAGATTGAAGTGACCAGAGCTTTCTTCCAGACCTTGGGGAATTTGGCTGTAATCAGTGAAAGGTTTAGGATGTGCTTTAGAGGATGAATGACCACGTCCAGGATGAGAGCTACCAATTTTAGATCAAGTGAGTCACCGCTGGCTCTTGATTTCCCAATGGCCTTTGTGATGTAGTTTTTGGCCCTTGAATGGAGACTATTTTGTGGTAGAAAGGGGATGAGAGTGTGTAGATGGGATACAATTGTTATTGATGCCCATTCCATTTGAAGGATTAAGAATATCAGGAGGGAGCACTCTACTAAAGTATGTGAAGGCCTTGTTGAAGATGTTGGAACTCTACTGTGTCCTGAGTCAGACTCCCATTCACATTGAGCATGCTGGGGGAGGTGTTTTGCTGAGTTTCACAGTTAAGGTTTTTATGTTCTCTCAGAAGTTTCAGCTATTCCCCAAGGGTTGTTTAATTCTTGTTTGAAGAACTGTTGCTTTGCTACAGCGGATGGCCCTGGTACATTTATTGCAGGTAGATTTGTAGTTTTGTATGTCTTTAGCGGATCTGGTGCTCACGGGCTATACACACAAAGTTGTACCTCACCTTCATTTGTTCCAGCAGTGACAGAGTGATCCATGACTTGGTGGTGCCCTTTATTTTACATTTTTGAAGTGGGCAGATGTTACAGGACTCGCTGAAGTGTTCACAAAGTTCTCCAAAGTTAAGTCAACATCTGTGGTGTTGTAAATGGCTGATCAGTTCTGTTGACTAAGGTGGGTTTTAAGGTGCCTAGTTGTCCATTCCTAAGGACTCTGGTTGTAATAATTTTTGTAGGGTTTTTGAGTCTTCTTAGTCCAAGTACAGAGGATAGGGAATGGTCACTTATGCTGTCTGGGAGAACTGCCGCCTTAGCTATCCAATCTGGGTGGTTGGCAATAAGCCAATCGAGTAGCATGCTGGTGCCAGTGCGATAGTTTATCTGGGTGGGGGATTCCACAAGTTGGGACATCCCAGTGGATGTAATGGGATCCATATAAGGTGCTGCTTCTGGGGAGAGCCAGTTTACATTGAACTCACCGAGCATAATGATCTCTTAGTCCTTGTGGAGGCCAGAGAGGTAGTCCATAGCTTCCTTAAAGCTTAGGTCCTGTTTTTAGAGGGATGTACACACTGACTAGTGTGATACATTTCCTAGGACCTTAATTGGACCTGTACTGGTAATATTTGGGAGTTTACACTGGCGCTAGGACTTGGAAGTTGGTGGCCATGGAGGGTGTCCCAAAGATATATGATGCAGACACTGCCCCTTTTACTGGTTCCATCCTGTCTAAAAGTGGTGTATCCCAAAATTTGGATGGTCTGATAAGGGACTCTAGGAGTTAACCAGGTTTCTACGATAGATATGATATCGGGATCATGTTGTACTATCCAGACCTGGAGGTGTTGAACTTAGCCAATAGGCTGCATATATTCATTGAGGTGATGGCAAGGATGCCTTTCTTTAATATAGGGGCTGATTGTCTAGGACATAGCCCAGGGCTTGGGTGGATGTTTCCAGATAGCATTAATAATAACCAAGCTAGTCTAATAGCAAGCCATTTTGTTTGTTTTTGCTCATGCGATGTTGTGGTAGCTGCCTATGGTTTTTGCCAAAGCAGCAGTTACTATTAGTAAGTTCAGTTGAGGTAGGGGTACTGGGTATGTGGCAAACCAAGACAGATGGAGCCCATGTAGCATGTGTAGTTTCCTAAATAGGGTCTCTGTTTCTGGACCTGAAGGACCCATGCCTCCCATGAAGGGGAGAAGTAGGATACAGAGATAATTTCATTCAGATATGTGGGATTGACAAGTGCTTGAAGGTATAACTAAGTGTAGTAGAACACTAAGTAGAAGGGGTATAATGTCATGTTGTAGTGTAGGATTGGAGCTGCAGAAAGAAGTGGACAGAAAGCAGTCTTAACAAAGCGGGAGAGTAGCTGAAACCCACAGAAAGAGGAGTCACCTAGACATGGTGTGCTATGGATTGGGGGTGCGGCATTTGGGCAGGTTGCAAGCCACAGTTAGGTTGGGTTAGGTCAAAACTATAAGAGAGAGAGAAAGCATTTTAGTTATTGAGGTTTCAGGAATAGTGCAGCTGCACCCACCTTTAATGCAGAAGGTTCGGGGTTCAAAACTGCCTAGCAGTATCAAATTACTAGGAGATACAGAGGAGATACTGGAGGGTTGCACTAGGGCAGCAGGAAAGTCAGAAAACTGATGGGACAGGGAAGGAGAGGCATCAGGAAATGGTGAAAGAGGTGGTCCCAGTAGCGATTCCAAGTGGCAGGCCAATATAATCTGCAAATGGAAAAGAGGGTACTGAGGGTACTTAGAAATATCTGTCACTATCATGTGACCAGACCTCCCAATAAATGTAGTGATGGCAAGGGGGCCAGTTGATGCATAGTGTCGACAGGCTAACACCCTAGGAACAGCAACACTTGCAAGATTATGCGCTTGCAATCCTGAAGTCTGTTTTCTATACCTGTGCTGTCCTTGGTCCTGCTGCCCATTAAGCCTGTGGAACAACTGTGAAGGGGGTTTGCAGCTGGAGTCTGTGCTGTCCTAGCTCTTTGCTTCTCCATTAAGCCTGTGGAGCAATTGTAGTGGGGGTGTTGCAGCTGGAGCCTGTGCTGCCCTGGATCCTTGCTGCCCCACTAAGCCTGTGAGCGATTACAGCCAAATGCAGAGACGATATAGATGGGATATAATAATCAGGTGGAGAGTGGTTGAGTGGTAAGGTAGTGATGTCGGGGGTATAGGTCAGGGTGAGGGAAAGAAAAGAGGGAATAGGAAGAGGGGCAAAGGGAAGGAAGAATTAGAAGCAGTTGTATGTGCAAGTAAAGCTTGCAGAGAAGATGGGAGAGGAGTCAAGAGAAGTGCTTGGGAGGGAGTTCCACAGTTTAGGGAGACAGTAGGAGAATGCTGCTTGACCAACTGTAGTCGAGCTAGGCAGGAGAGTGAGAAGGTGCTAGAGTTCCATAGGGGTAGGAAGAAGGGAAGGGCATGAGAGGAGTGAGGAGAGATAGGAGGAAGCGAACCATGCCAGCATTTGGCCAGGAAGGAGAGCAGTGATTAAAATGTCTGGCCTCAGTGGAGGAGAGAGAGAGGTCAGAGTAGAGGGAGTAGTGGAGGGTGTGGGGCAGTCAAGAGCAAAGTGGCAGAATGTGTGGAAGAGTGGGTCCAGTCTGGCCAGCATAGACTTATGAGCAGCGCTGTATACTGTGTGTCTGTAGTCAAAGATAGGGAGAATCATTCTCTGTAATATGGCTCTGTGAGCAGGTTAGGGATCCACCCATGGTTACGATACAAAGCCCATAGTTTTTGGGTGTAATGTTTGTGCATTGCCTCAACATGAACTGAGAAGTCCCACTGCTGGTCTAGCCATACCCCCAGGTACTTGAAGGATGGACATCTTCAAGGGGGACCCATCAAGGGTGTGAAAGGAAGGAAGGGCCGGCTGTAAGTCTGGACAGTTTTTGTCTGGTTCCAAAGGTCACGGGACCATCTTCTTGCATTTAGGGCCAACTGATTTGAACGGAACTAGCGCTGGATGTTGTCAAAGTCCAGCTGTTGTCTGACGATCAGAGAGGGAGGATCCAGAGGCAAACAGTACTGTATCAGCAGCATGCATGTGGATGGATGCTGAGGTACAGACTATAAGGAGGTTATTTAGAAAATGGAGAAAAGGATGGGACCAAGCACAGAGCCTTGAGGGACTCTAGTGCTGATAGGGGGCTGGGAAGTGGTGCAGCCAGTTTTAACTGATTGGCTTTGCCCGGAAAGTATGAGTGAACCAATCAACAGAATGGGAGGAGAGTCCTGGAACAGTAAACTTGATAAGAAGAATGGCTGGGCAACAGTGTTGAAGGCTTTGGCCAGGTCAACAAAAATAGTGTATGTGATTTGGCCCTGGTCCATTCCATAGAGAATGGAGTCAGTTAGTCTGAGGAGGGAGGTGGAGCGGAATGAGACTTGTTAAAGCCAGACTGGAATGATGTGAAGAAAGAAGATGAGTCATGGAAGGGGAGAGATGAGAAAGGACTAGGTGTTCTTGTAGTTTGTCAAGGGTGGGTAGTAGAGAGATAGGGTGATATTTGCCTGGGACAGAGGGGTCTTCACCTTTAGGAAGGGGTATTACTGTAGCATGCTTCCAGACATCTGGGACAAAAGCAAGAGGGAAGGAGAGGTTCAGAAGGAGGAGAGTGGAAGACAGATGACAAGGGCAGAGATATGCAAATGTTTAGGGTCCAGTCCACCTGGGCTTTTATCCTTGAGGGGTTAAGAGCCAGGAGGGCCTTAAGGCATCTGACGGGGAGATAGGGAAAAGGTGAAAGGAGGGGTGGAAGAGGTCTTAAGAGAGGCAGGGGGAGATGAAGGGGAGGAGTGAGGATTGGTGGAGAGGAGGAGGAGGCGCAGTTAGTGAAGAAATTATTGAAGTCAGAAGTGACAGAAGAGGAGTCAGAGATGGTGGTGGTGTCTTTCGCCTTGAGGATTGGAAGAGTGGCCTGGGTTGAGGATGAGAAGAGGACATGGATCACTTTCCAAAATATTGAACAGTGTTTAATATTGTTCCAGAAGGTTGCAGAGAAATATTCTGCCTTAGCATGTTTAATTGCTCTTGTGCATGCATTCCTCAAGGTCTTGTATGTTCGGTCACAAGAGGAACCTGAGGCCCTATGGGCTGTCCATGCCATGGCCCTAGCATGCACTGAGCCGGGATTTGCTGCCCACAGCAGACCCCAGGCTTAGCTACTCCCACCTCTGGCTCAAGGAACTACACCCTCCATGACCCTCTCTGCCAAGTGTTGTGTATCAGCAGTGCAAGGAAGTGGGGATGAAGAGGAGACATGAGGGGAGTGGGAAACTTGGGGAGGGCTGATGGGAGGGTTCCATTAAGGTTGTGAGGACAGGAGATGCCCTGGGTGGAAAGGAGGGATTGAGAGAGGTGAGATGTGTTTAGTCCCCATACCCAGTGATCCCACTGGACTGAGTGGGCAGGTAGCTAATGAGCCAGCTGACACCATTTGTCCACTTTAAGCAGTGCTGTGTAATGCTAGATTGATGAGGAATATGTCTGCAATGATGGCAGATATTTTCATTTTCATTTATTTCATTCTTTATTTTTAAAAGGCGCTTTTCTCATAACTAAAGCGCCTGTACAATACATAAAACAATGAACAGACCAAATTTAAAACTAACATAAATCATTATAAGCTATACTAAAAGATGTGTCTTCAAAGCTCTTTTAAAGTTTTGGACAGTGGACAATTTACTCCCTGGCGTGGTAGAGAAGTCCACAGGTCGGGGCCATAAAGCTAAATGATCTAGCCCTTGAAGTTTTTAAACGAACCCTGAGAATCTTTAGCAATCCCTCGCCAGTGGATCGGAGGAGCTGGGGAGGACAGTAGGGTATATCTCTATCGATCTGGCTTGCATTATGGAGAATTGGCTGGGTGATGTTACCGCTGATCCTAGAATCACTGGTCCTAGACAGGTTTACCATGTTGCACTGACCAATGAAGGACCAGAATGGGATGGCCATCTGTTTTAGATCTGAGTTGAGCCTGGTGGTGCACCCAGTGGAATACACCTTGTCATCTGAATGTGTGGCTGTGTGTGGTGGTCCAGATGCAGAGTGCAGAATCCTCCTCATGTGCCAATCTCCAGAGCGTGAGGGGAAATTTCTGCCAGAAATTGCACTTCATCACCAAAAGAGTGTTGGAGTCACCAAGATGGCTTGTTCTTGGTGACTGCAATGCTTGTGTCAACAACAAACTGCATTTTGGTCAAGATATCATCCAGGATATGGAATCCCTGGGCTTCACACAAGTGATTACATCGGTGACCCATCAACCTTGAAACCCATGCCTTGAACTTGGTATTCTCTCTGGGGCCTGAGATTGATCTGGTCAGTTGGCTGGACCATTGTGTCATCAGGTTCATTTTCAGAGCCCTCCTATAGCCTACTCACTGTAGAGGTTGGCTAGTTCTGCCCTTTGTGAGGGCTTCAGTCAGAAAGACTCTTGGCAGTTCTAGAAACCTCAGATGTGCTGACAGCATGCACACTGGTAGACCAGAAGAAACTGTGGCAGCCTATAATATGGCTGTTTTGTTGCTTTTCAATCTTGTAGTGCCGATTTGTATATACCTACTGGTTTTACACCTTGGATTGCCTTGGTTTGATGGCAAGCTGAAGGAGGTGAAAATAAAAGGCTGAGGTTGGAGCTTTGTTGCAGGAGAGCCAGGCCCCAGGAGGACAGACTGGCTTTGATGTCTCACCACAGTGAGTATCAGAGGACAATCACTTGGAAAAAGGCAGATGTTCTGTTTAGGAGAGTGCTACTGAGAGAAACCAACAAGGTCATTTTTCTGGAGTATGAACAGGCTAATTCATCAGGCCTGTCAGTTGCACATGAGTGCATTAGTGATGATAGCAGAGGTGAGTTGGGTGATTTCTGAGATGCGGCCAGTATTTTGTAATCAAGATTCTGGCCTGACACAGCTACTTGTGAGTGGAGGAGAGCAGCTGGGCCTGGTATTTGCTGAGATTGTCCAGTGCTCCTTGTCAGAGAGGGCATTCCAGTGTTGATGTTCCATAAATATTTGTAGGTACTGTAACAGGAGATATTTGACACACCAATTGACATGACCTAGAATATAATAGAATAAGGTACATATAAATGATTGTATAGCTTTAGGGACCTGTATACATTGTGTTTTGTATTTTGCATTTCATTCTGTATTTCAAATTTGAAATTTCTATTTTTATTTTAATTATGTGTTATTGTGCTATTTTGATTTCTTGTTTACTATTTGTATTAGTTGATTTATAACCTTGTATTCTGTATGTACTGGACCCCACTGGAAATGAACTCGACACAATTGAGTTATCAACATTCATGGAAATTTTACGAATGAATGAAATAAATTACTACTACTATGAAGGTTCTGTCCTGTGGCATACCCCAGGGCCTCAGTTCTTTTGGCCATGTTTGTTTGCAGTGTATATGATGCACTTCTGCTAAGACTGTTAGGCAGTATGGACTAAAGTTTCACTGCAATGCAGATGATACACAGTTCTACTTGTCTTTTGCAGCTGGGACATCGGATGTGGTTGATGTTCTTTTATTTTATTTATTTAAAGTCTAGGTAGTACAACCCTTGAGTCAGGGACTCATTTGCAAAGGCTCCACATCACACAGAGAATGACGACAGGTACAGAGGAGGACAGTACATTGACTAAATACAGCTGCAATTGTACAGTACTACTACATCGAAAGTGATTCAGAGGTGTGTATGGTACAATTGAAATAGTCAGGTACACATATAGCAGAGGAACAAGGGGTTATCTGCAGTCACAGTGGGAGCTGGTTAAGATACAGTCACGCAGCTCAATTTGAAGGCCCCAGCCTGGGAATAGATAGGGTGGGTCCAGGGATTGAGTTCATCCAGAGTGGAGCCCTATAGCGAAAGGATGCTGGCCCATATTGGTCTTTACAAGTGGATGTGGAAGGTAGTAGTGTCAGCCTGCCTTGTGGCCCTCTTGGCAAGTTTGATTGAGCAGCGAAAGGCAGCCAGGGGAGCGAGACCAAGCAGGATTTTTGGGGCAAGAGGCAGTGTGATAGAATAACCGCCTCTTGAAAGTTAAGCTCATGATGCCTGTTGGTAGAGGTAACAGGTGTGCATAAGCCATTCACTGCCTGTGGCCAGCTGGCAGGCCTTATTGAGGGTGCGTTTAATGGTAGTAAGGGCAGTGTCTGATGCAGCCCCATAGATGACTATTGCAGAGTGTACCAGGAGATGATGGAGCAAGAAATAGCTAGTCAGAGGGCATCAGGTGGGAGACAGGACCTAAGTCTATAAAGTAGACCAATTCTGATGTTAATTGCAGAGCATGTTGATGCTTATATGCTCACAGAAGGTGAGGGCCAAGTCAAGGGTAACCCCAAGATATTTGAAGTTGGCAACTGGTTCCAGTCTGGTGCACTGGGAATTTTGTTAGACAGTGTGGTCGATTTGTGTTTATGTTGCAGGTGGGTGAAAACATGGTTTTGTTTTTTTATAGTTGAGGACAAGTTTGTGGAAGGCAAACCATGATTCAGTTTCTGTGAAGGAGGCCTGAGGGATGTTTGGAGCAGGGAAGGGTCAGGGTGCCGACTAAAGATCACTCGCGCCATCTGCATAGAGGAGAGATGCCCAGTGGTGGCCATAGGGAGGTGTTTAGGTACAGTGAAAAAGGAGTGGACTTAGGATGGATCCGTGAGGAACACCTGATCGGACAGGTAGGCCTAGGAAAGGGTGTTATTTATTTTAACTTTCTGTGTTCGCCATTGAGATAGTTGTAGAACCAGCCAGTGGCCTCTTGTGATATGCCAACAGAGAGGAGAGAGCTTAAGAGCATATGGTGCTTTACAGTGTCAAAGCCTTGGACAGGTCGATATAGACAGATGCTGCCAAGGCTCCCTGGTCAAGGGCACCGTGGATAAAAGAGGTAAACTCGAGGAGGGCGGTAGGTACTATGCCCTTTTCTGAAACCATGCTGTTGCTGGTAGAGAAGTCCAAATATTCAGTAAGTTGATCTGCGACAATTTTTTCCAGTGCTTTTGAGAAGGGAGGAAGTATGGAAATGGGTCTGTAGTTACTAGTGGAGGTTCTATCTGCGTTTTCATGTACTGGTGTGATAATCACTCTTTTCCACAATGACAGAAACTGACCAAGACACAGAGCCATGTTAAGTGTTTTAGTAAGAGGTGTTAGCACTGCATCAAGTGTTAAAGAAAGCAGCTTAATATCAGTAGAGTCAGCACTCTGTCTAGTTTTCCCGAGGAACTTGGTGAGGTATGAGGACAGCACTAGAGAAGATTGTTCTAAAGCAAAAAGAGGGGTACCAGGGGTGGGAACTGCCCAGTAGACACAGAGTAGAAGTTGGAAGGGAGAATGGAGCTGAGGTCGGAGAATGATGCATTAAGGTATCCTATCTGCTATCTTGTATGGGTCCTGGGTGGGAGATCCATCAACAATCAGCATGGAGGAAGGGGATTTGATTTACCACTTAGCTCTTTTATGTTCTCCCAGAATCTTTTCCCATTTCCCATTTGGAAGTAAGTTTGTCCTCATAATAATCTGCCTTGGCCTGTCGGATAGCCCAGGTGCATGAGTTTCGGGCAGCTCGGTACAGTTAGCGGTCAGTGAGACAACCGGATTCTAGGGCACGGTGCCATAGGTTATCTGCTCTTTCATTAGGTAGAGCAAGGACCGATTTATCCATAGGGCTGATTGACATTTTCAATAAGTTTTACAACTGGGGCAAAGATATGGCAGACAGATTTAAAGGTGCTTATGAAGAAAGACAGTGCAGCATCAATTGATGACTCATGATCAAGAGGGACCAGTCAAAGTTAAGTAGGTTGTTGTGGAGATGTGCCTTCTTTAGCTTTCAGCGGCTGGTGATCCTGGGGGGACTTCCAGCTGTTGGACCAGCGACAGGTGACGGGAGTGATCACTAAGTGAGTCAGGGAGGACCTGGACATACTGTATGCTTCAGGATAATTTGTGAAAATGAGGTAAAGAAGGAACTAGTGCCCTTTTGTAGTTTGCCCTAGTAGGGTAAGTACCATCTGAGAAAGATTATGGGCTGCAGCTGCATCCCTGAGAGACAGGCCTGGTGGGGAAGACCAGTTTGTATTGAAGTCACCAAGGGCTACAATTTCTGAGTTTTTGGGGAGCTGGTCAATGATCTTTAAGATGGATTTGAAAGCATCCTTCTGGTTGCGTAGGAGGTATGTAGACTGGAGATAAGGTAGAGTGATTTACTTGAGCTACCCACAGCAAACTGTAATGGTGAGGGCCTGGGCACCTGTGTAGGGTGCATAGTTTCAATTTTGATTCCCGCAGTTGTTCCTGAAGGTACAGTGCACACCCCCACCCCTTCTTCCTGACCAGTCAGATCTGTACAATGTATAGCCTAGCAGGGTAACAGCTGAGTCTGGGATGCTCTGTGATAGCCATGTTTCAGTTACAGCTAGGGCATCTGGGTTGTGGAGGCAAACCCAGGCTCTTAATAGGTGCCTGGCCAGATCCAAGACATGATGTTGTCAAGCAGTCTGAGACGTAACCTGAGAAGACTGAAGTATTGGTAGTAGAGCTGGCATGTGAAAGGGGCAACTGCCAATAAAGGGAGACAGGGTGTCAACTTGGCTTCTCTGGGTTCTTGGCTGCCATGAAGGTGAAAAATCTGGAAGTCATTTTAGTTGAGAGGCTGATATTTGAAGCTGTCTGCAGTAGTCCAGAATGGCTCTTATCATCTGCAGAACATTAGTTGAATTAAATCCCTTATTCTCTCCACGGTGAACTGACCACACTGACCCACAAGTTTGTGACTTCAAGGCTTGATTACTGCAACACTCTGTACCTTGGGGTCAATAAAGGTACACTGTAACGACTGCAGTTGGTGCAGTATGCAGCTGCTAAGTTTCTGACTGGCCTTCTGAGGATGTGTCATGTCTCACTGGTCCTGTGTTACCTGCACTGGCTGCTGGTTAAGTGGTGTATCTCCTTCAAAATTGGTCTCTTCATGCGCTAGGCCTGGCTACCTGCCTGAGTTATTGTACCTCACATACCCTTGCACTCTCTCCGCTCCGCTAAAGAGGGCCTCCTGTTTGTTCCAAAGGCAAGGTTAAAAACCCGGGACCTGGCCTTTAGGCTGCTGGACCCTGGAACTCCTTGCCAAGAGCCTCGAGGGATACCCCTGGTGGAGGCTTTATGTGGGTCTCAGAACCTTTCTTTTATCCAGGTTTAGGCTATTTTTCCCCATGCTGCTAATGTATCAGCTTAACATATGGAATGATTTATTTATTAAATTACTTATTTAGGACTGTTTTATTGATATTTATGTTAGTTACTGGACACATCTGTAATAATTATGGTGATTGATTTTATATATTGTGCTTTTACTGTGCAATACTGTAATGGTACCCTGTACTTCCGGGTATGGGTGCCAGATAGAAATAAAGACTATAACTACTACTACATTATGGGCTTTGCTCATAACTACCGTAAACAGTGCCCAGGACAGAGGACATTAGTGTGAATGAGATAGAAATCTATAAAATGCTATACTTTTGGGCTGGCAGTATAGTGTAGAGGTTAGAGTAACAAGCTGTGAATGAGCTTGGTACATCCAGAAGACCAGTATTTGATCCCCACCACCTCTGCTTGCATATTATGTGACATCGAGCAAGTCACTTAACCACCCCAGTGCTCGAGGTCTCCCAAGAAAATAGGAATCTGTGCCTAATTGGCCTTACCTGTTACCAAAGGAAAAAAGTGTTCCCATACTATGTTTTCTTCACAGTACTCAGAGGTTGTAAAGGGAGTGAATTTACAGTATGCCTTATTAAATGGAATGGAAGACAACAAGCCAGCACCATACCAAGGCTAAGTCATTAGGTTTTATTGAAATAAAGACAAACCCAATGGGTGGACTCCACAGCCAAGCAAGACGAAGCGAACAGTACCCTGACCGGTTTTGCACCTAGTCGTCATCAATAAAGCCTAATGACTTAGCCTTGGTGTGGTGCTGGCTTGTTGTCTTCCATGGCATTTTGTTTTCACCTTGCACAAACCATTTGGCAGCTTGAGCTGTTTTGTTATTTCACTTATTAAATGGAATCATATCAGTTTAAGAAAGCAGATCAGTTCCATGGATAGCAGTTCATTACTGCCAGGTGGGTGATTGAGCTGGTCACCTTGCACCATGACATTATCATGCCCATGCCATGGCCAACCTGAACACTGATAGTGTTGGTAAGATTATAAAAGGTGAAATGTTTGCTGGTATGGCACCCTGTCAGTTGGCAGACAAGGTGTTGAGCTGCTCCCTATGAGTATAGGGTAAATGTCGCCATTATGCACCAACATATTAAACATCTTTATTACAAGATAAAGAAAAGTAAATAGTAAAATAACATGGAAGTAGTTGGAGGTAGTTTGCTTTTCCTAAAGGGGTCATTTGCATATGAGCAAGTAAGATAAAGGAAGTACACACTTTGTATTTGAGTTCCTGTTTTTCAGGTCCTAGCTCACATTGGAGACATTTCTCCAGGTCTTATGCTAACAGAGCCATATAAACCCTATTAAACAAGGCTTGGCAAGAGCTGATAGAGCTGCAGCTGAGGAATTTGGGGTAAAAGATTGTAAATTACCAAAGTTACAAGCCTGCATTTGAAAAATGTAACATAGGCTCATAAATCTGTTGTTTTGTAATATTTTAACACCAACTTTTCAACATAGTCTTGTTAGGAGCCTGTCACATGAAGATGTACAGACAAAATGTACAACTCCTGGCTTAAAGGTGATTTTGCACCTGTCTGTAGGGGCACAATATCATGTGCCTCTCTGCATGTGGGAGCTTTGGTTTATCATGTGCCTCACTGCATGAGGGGCTCAGCTGTCATGCCTCTCTGCATGGGGATGGCTCAAATGTCAAGTGCCTCACTGCATGGAGGACTTGGCTATTGTGTCTGCATGGGAGCTTGACTGTCATTTGCCTCTCTGCATTGTGGAGCTCAACTGGTGTGCCTCTCTGCATGGGGATGATCTGTCAGATCTCTCTACATGGGGGGCTCAGCTGTTGTAGCTCTCTGCATGGGGACAGGCTTGTCTGTCATGTACCTCTATGCATGGTTGCTGCTCAGCTCATGTGCATCTTAACATGAGGAGCTTAGCTGTGAGACCCCTCTGCACGTGGGGGCTTAGCTGTCCTGTGCCTCACTGCATGGTGGATGGGCTCTGCTGTCATGTATCTCTCTGTGTCAGGGTGCTAGCTGTCATGTGCCTCACTGCATGGGTGTAGCTCTGCTGTTATGTGCCCCTCCAATTTGGGGGCTTGGTTGTTACATGCCTTCTGCATGAGGCTCTGCTATTATGTGCCTTTCTGTATGAATGGGAATTGGAGCACAGATGATGGGCTGGAGTGTGACAAAGGGGTTAATGCAGGATTTGGTAATAAGGGATTGATGAGTGTTTGTTACTATGAAAAAGGTGGCAGTTTGTATAGTTGTGAGTCATGGTTGTTGGAACTGTGAGTATGACTGAAAGTCGTGTGTGTGTGTGTGTGTGTGTGTGCATGTGTACACGTGTATAAGAGGGTGTGTGCAGAAGATGGGTTAAGTACGTATGACAGGTCAGAGTGCATGTGCATGTGCATGTTTGGGGTCAGAGTTTGTGTGCTGGTTCACTGTCTGGAGTGGTAGGGCCTGTTGTGGAATGAGTGCATTTGTGATGGATGCATGTATGAGTGTGTGTATGGAGTGGTTGAAAGCAAGAAGGTAAAGTAAAACAACAGACTGTGATGTGGATGATGTAGCAGGCACAACTAGTGATTGGATTGTGTATGCAAGTGAGAGGTGGGAGGTGTCTTTGTATGTGTTAGTGCAATGTGGGAGTTCATCCATGATGTGTGTGCAACTGAGGGAACGAGTACCACAGGATTCAGAATCATGGTCTGCTGGGTGCAGTTGTGGGAGGAGGACTGGACACCTCTACTATTTTTCAATCATGCTGAGGAGTTGGTAAGGAGATGTACCTACTGTTAGTGGTGTAAAGAGGCATTACATATAAGGGTGCTGGAAGTGAGGA
Organism: Neoceratodus forsteri; assembly: GCA_016271365.2. Taxonomy (NCBI): domain Eukaryota; kingdom Metazoa; phylum Chordata; order Ceratodontiformes; family Ceratodontidae; genus Neoceratodus; species Neoceratodus forsteri. The sequence continues at coordinate 738,794,167 of CM028133.1, read as the reverse complement.
GGGTCTGTTTAGTTGAGCAGTTAAGTGGTACAAACAAAACTTATTCCTTATACTTTAAAATCAACTGGTGACTGACGTGTCACGCTTCAAGTCAATAAGGAGTAGGAATCCTCAAAGAGAAGTTATTGTAATGTAAGGGTTACAGTGTGTATATCTGCAGATGTGTGGCAAATGTAGGGTGTGTGTGTGTGTGTGTGTGTGTGTGTGTGTGTGTGTGTGCACTGATGCTTGTGATGGTTGAGTGAGTAGGTCTTTGTAACTGGAGTTGTTGCAATTATGTGCAAGATACAGGTGAGGATGAAAAATATAATGGATGATGTGTGTGTGTTTTGTGAAAAGGTGTCATTTAACCAATAATGACTGAAGAGCTGGTCATTTCCTGAAGTTAACAACTGGCTGGGGGAGCTCAGGCACTTCCCGCAGCCGGTCATACTGCCAGGAAATGATTCAGCTTTAGGTCATTATTGCAATTATGAAGTCTAATTGCAATAATGACACTTGTTTTCATAGGTTTCTGAGCATTTCTGTTTTATGTTTTGTGTGGCACTGGCAGTGCATGCTGAGACTTCGGGTTGCGTGTCTCCTCAGGTCTCGTTAGATGGTGATGCATCCTAGTGGTGCTGATTTTTGATGCGATTGCAACACATTTTTCTCTTGTGCTGATTGCTACTGCACATTCATTGTTAACACCTACAGTGACAGCAGCGGCGAAAACACTTCTCATTTTGCTACTGTCATGAGTGTGGCATGCAATCAGTTGTGTGGGTTGCCATGCCAGTCATTTCTAAGAGATTTCAGACCGGCATGGCAGCCAATCAGTGAGCTAATTCAGCTCATGAATAATTAATTAGACTTATAATGTGTGTGTGAGCGCAGACGTGAGAGGAAAACTCAGTACAGATGAAGGGTGATTAGTGTGTGTGTGTGTGTGTGTGTGTGTGTGTGTGTGTTGTGCGCATGTGTGTAAAAGTGGTGTCGGTGCACATTATGGTTTTACCTCAGTTAAGGCTTATTGTTTGTGTGCATGTTGAAAGTGAGGTTGTGCTGACATGTGCAAAAGTGAGGGTGGAGAGTACATAGGTGTACATGACTGGTAGAAATGTCTGTGTCTATGTGATGGATGAGGTAGTGGCATGGGTACCAGTGCAATAGAAGTGAAGAGGTGCATTGACAGTGGGGTTGGAGACTACAGGTCAATTAGTTTGACATGAATAATTTGCAGATTGTGTGTAGGATAAGGGCGTTATTGGGTTGGGATCAGGGGTGTGCACCTTTATACATATTTCACTTTCAGAGAATTGTCCCTGCTGTAAGAACTGAGTCTGTCACTTGGGAGCAGGGCTTGAAAACTACATCATGAGGGAGTCACGTGATGAGATCACCCTTAAAGGAAGCTTCTCCCTGAGCTCTTGGCTCACCATAACAAAATGCAGCTTTTCTAACAGTTAAATTCTAAAAGCTAGCAGTCAAAAGACAAAATTAGTTGGGGAACCCATCAGAAATGAAATCCAGAAAATCAAGAAAATGAACACTGTAGAAACGCACTAAATGGATATTGTAATAAGCCCTCCCCAGCGACAGATAGGTCAGCCATCTAAACAGCAGAAGAATGACTCACCCCTGGAATCACCACAGGCTTCCTATCTCAACAAGCTCTTATGGGATAAATTTGAGAAACAAGACAAACTGGACAACATGAGTAAATTTCTTTCTGAACTAACCACAGTCAAACTGGCACTCTGTGATCTAAAACAGAAATCAAATCGGTTAAACCAGCACTGGAAACTCTTACCACCTGCATCTTAGATGCAGAATCCTGCATTAGTTTGTCAGAAGAACAACAAGATAGAGGCCGCAAGGAGTCCTTGATATTCGGAAGAAAGTTAATAAACTAGAGGACAAACTGGAAGACCAGGAGAGCAGAATTAGGAAAACAGTTTTGTAATTGCAGGCATCCCAGAGCAAGTTGAGGGGTCACACTTCATGGACTTTGTATAAAACTACTCCTGGAAGTAATGGGACACCCAGCAGCGGAGCGTCCTACTCACTGGATTATGCCCACAGACCATCATTCCAGCAAAATCCAAAGCCCTGGGTGATTATAGCCAGATGACAATCATTCTTTATTAAACAGCATATCCAGACACAGGCTAGAATTAAAGGCAAGCTACTCTGAAAGGCACCCAATTTCACATCTTCAATGATGACACCCACAGTGAGAGAAGGCAGAACGCTTATCAGAACATTAAAAAATCCTCAACAAGGCTCAGATCCCTACCATATGCTGTGCCCTGCCCAGCTGATAATTACAACCTCAATGCACAGCAAGAATTCCCCAGCACAGAAGAAGCCCTCAAGAACTGCCAAAAAGCTGCCCTCTTAGTTCTCCCAGCAGCTAAAAACACCCAAAGGTAAGCAAAGTAAGTAGGAATAAGTGGACTGCCACAACCCCTTTTGTTCAGAGGTGCAGACAAAGCTAGTGACTATGTTGACTTTCTCTCTGGCTCTATATCCCCAAGGAAGCCAGCACCTGCTATGAGTGACATTATGGCCCCCTGCCTTACTCAAAACACGGACAAACACTATTGTCAAAACGAATCCCAAAAGCATCGGATACAGACATTTCTCAGTAATCTGGAGGAAGAATTCAGGATTTTGGGCACAGGGTTAGGTGGATCAGGTGGAGACTGACTAATTTGATTGTCTGACCACAGAAAGCATGGCATCCTGACTTAATACAAAATAATTTCAGCCAGGCATGCGGTTGCGGAACAACTGCCCTCCTTTCCTCAGGAGCTTCCAGTCAAGGTTACACAGTCTTTGTCCTCAAGAGCCACAAATATCCACCAGTCAATGACAGCTCCAACAGATGGAAGAAGAGGCAGAGCTGCCCCACCTGTATCAACTTACATTTTTCCTATGCCATGAAAGCTGTTCCCAGATGACCACCATCTGGGGAAAAGTACAACACAATCCACCAAACCAACCCATTGAAGGGGCATCATCTCCAAAATAAGGATGCGCCTGCCTGGGTGGAGATCACAGCTGCTTTAGCATCATATTTCCCTGACCGAAAGAAACTGTGCCATGCAGCAAAGACCTACCTGACACCAAAACTCCAATGTCTGGAAATGCTCAGCCACTGAAAACTCTGCTAGAACCTCCACTGAACTTTCGCCCGACCAGATTTAAAGACCAGAAGCAGCACAGCGGGCAGCCAACCACCCTGGAGAACAACACCCAGCCATCTGAGGAAACAAGCCATAACACCAGTGTTAAACTCTGAAACTCTGTGCAGAACAATTACAACAGCTGATTGTCTAAGGACTTTAAAGCTGCATGAATGAATGAACCAAAATTATATAAAGTGCTGTGGGTGAGCCAGTGAGTACCATGGGGTTACCAGGGGTGGGGGAGGCACAACAGATGGGTTTGGAGTACTCAACTAAAGTGCACTGGCAGCGACAACCTGCTCCCGAAACCAACATAGCACGTGAGGCACACTGCTGTAGGAGGGAGGGATAATGGGTCCCAGAAGATCAGCCTCCTCCCATATGGGCTTCCATCTCACCCTATAGAATGCCACTGCTCATGGCTGATCCAAAAAGCCATCTAATAGGCAAACAGACCCGACAGGCAGATGGAAAGTCCTAACAGGCAGTTCAAAAACTCAGCCGCTACGGAATAGATCAGCAGTAGGAGGGGGACTGCTGGACTCGAGAACCCATATTAACCATTGCCCATAAAGGGTAAGGGACCACTAGAGTCCAGGATCGGACCATTTGCAGGGCTTGGGGTGGGGGTAGAAGACCTCCATGTCTTACACATGACTAAAAAGAATCGGTGCTTTGGATGCCGTCTCGCTACAACTCATTAATGGAGAAGCACGAGTAAGGTGAAGCATCTCCTGGTTCAGAGCCACACATAAAGTCAGGTTCTCTGGTACAATTGGAAGGGGCTGGGGGGCATGGAGCTCACTTCAAGTGGGGGTGAGCTGGGGTTCACACTGGGAGCTACCAGACGTGGCAGTCTTTCTAGTTTTAACAACACCTAGAAGGTGAGGTTGGCAGGGAGTGGGAAGGGAAGGTCTGACAATGCACTGTCTTTTAGATATTAACAAAATGACAACCCTCTGCTGTCTCTAGACTAAAGGAGTATACAGCTGTTCATATGATTAACTCAAGTGGAGATGAAAAATAACTCAGGGATAGCAATCTGCAATAAAGAGCATACATGCTTCTTAAATTAACAATCTAGTGTGATGCTCAGGTAAAGAGCAATGGCTAAAACCATGCTTCTGGACAGTGCATCTCTACATCTTATTGCCATCTATAAAGTTGACCTCCCTTTCAGGTATCACAGCTGTCACTTGATTTGAGTCTGGTGGCTGCGGGTGGGCTCCGTCTACATCAAGTGGGATATGAGCCCCTGACTTCATCCTATGGCAGGTAACAATCGCAACGATCCCTCAACCAACAGGACCACCCCAAATTGGGAAGTGGGGTCCAGTTAGTCCACTGGGCTCTGGATGAAACCACACCACTCAAAACACCACAGAGGGAGTAGAGAGGCACTTCAAGTTCAAGAATATGATAAAAGTTAAAAGATGGGAGAGGGGCGAGGGAGGAATATTGAATACCACAAATGGAGGGAAGCACTGGCAAATTACACAGGGGACCCATGCCCGAGCACTTCCACCCTCTCCCATTAGCACCTCAAACATAGACAGACCATCACTAAAAGACCACTAACACTTTTCAGAAAATGAAAGACAGCCCTGGCATGACTGCCACTGAGGTACACATTCACATTTGAATATAGAGAGAGACCCTCCACAGGGAGTGGTAAGTAAGCCAAAGAGCAGGGTCAGCATCGGGGAGCCACTGCACCAGGGCTCAGACGCAGGGGGCCCAAAGATCCATCTGTTAAAATCTGCATTTTGTACTTGAAAACGTAATAGGCACCATGCTCACCAGTTGCCCTCAGCTCCACCCTGGCTACCTGCCAGCACAGCTCTGAAGCCTGCCCTCTTAGCCATTTCAATGACAACAAATTATAATTTATTTACATAAGTTAAAATATCAAGGCACCGCTGTACCTACAATACTGGCAGGCAGCTGTACTTGGCTGGTGGCTCCTCCTCCTCCTCCAATTCAGTCCCAACATTCTCTGATCTCTCCTCCTCCTCTCCCCACCCAGACTGAGATGTCTCCTGGCTGCTGTAAATAAAATAAATACCATCCCACTCAGTGACCAGACCATTCCTTGTGCCCAGTCCACATTACGTCATGTTTCTGTGTTTGCTGTCAGTCATTGATGGGGAGGTACTGTACTGAGCAGAACAGCACTGAGGGCGATTGTGCGACTGACTGAAACAGGCGCTGCAGTCACCTGACCATCTGCTTTGCAGGTCAGGTGGTGCTGCCTCAGGAGTGGCTGTCGCATGATGATTTGTTGCTGCAGTCAGCAGTGTAGTTGAGCAAGCAAGGAGGTTGGACAGATGAGATGTGCTGTGGCTATAACTAATTCTTGTTACACAATCGAAACAAAATGAATACCGGTACTTGTGTGTTCTCTCTTCTGTCTGTGGTGCATAAAAGTTTTCTTAGGTCTCAGGATGTGTGGTGTTCAGTGGACAGGTTAGATTTGGAAGAAAACTTTAGTGAAGCGTCCATAGCCAGAAGGAGAAGAAGGCCTGGTGGGAGTGGGGAGAGGAGGATGGGTGGCTGGCAGGAGAGTACTATAGTGAACGTGGGTCGGAGAAATCTGAATTGGCCTTGCCTCAGTCTCAGGGTCAGTCAGGGTGGTGGGTAGGATGGTACTGTGTCTCTCTGCTCAAACTTCACCGTAGTCCAGCAAGCAAGCAGCAGGCAGGCCAGCAGCAGCCGTGAGGAGGCCAGGGGTCAGACCAGAGGGAAAAATAAAACTACTAAAAATCAACCCAAATGTGTCTTTGCAACTGGTGTGTCTGAGCTTAAAATAATTGATACTATGCCTCTCACTTTCTCACTCTTTTGAGATCACTCAGAGTGGTGGGCTGGTGGCTATAGTACTACTACTATTGTCTGAAGTGAACTGAGAACTTGAAGAAATGATTTACAGTAGTGACTATTATTGAGTGGTGAGTACACTACCTCTGTAGTCATTTCTGCTCACTGTAGTCAAGGATGCAACAGCCTTAGGAGGGCAGGGGGTCAGGTTTTGGGGGTGGACAAGCCCACTACACAGGAGTGAGGCCGAGGCCAGGGGAGGGGGTCCACTTCACAGTCTTGCACCATGGCACAGTAAATCCTAGTGCCAGCCCTGGCTAAGAGTGAGGAATGGGGATGGGGGACATACTTATTTATTTATTTATTTATTTGCTTTTTTAACCCGGTAAGCACACTAGACAACCGGTGCCTGTTTTCAGGTGCGACCGAGAGTTACAAGGTACATACATGAACATCAGGCAAAAGAAGCAACGGTTACATTTAAGAGCACAAGCACACAGGGTCAATACAAGTAACAACAGGAGTTTACAATGCAGGCAGCAAGTAGAATAACAGTATGGTACTCTTATGAAAAGCAGTGATCATCATGCCGGGCAGCAATGCTGCGAAGATTGCAGGTAGACAGAGAGGAGACAAACTTAGATAGAGGGGCCCAGAGCAAAATAAGGAAATTGTACAGTAAGAATGCTCTCCTGTTGGGCAGGTGGGCCTAAGTGGTCTAATCCTTCTAGTAAGCTGTAAGCACAGGTAGTGGATAAAGTGTATATGGGGGCTAAGGGACAAGGCATGGAGCAGGGACAGGGGCAAATAAACCACATCATCTGGTAGCTGATAGACAGAGGGGATCATGGAGGAACACGAGCCATGTTCAGCAAAAATATTAACTGTGAACAATGCACATGAGTGAGCTGTGGACGGAGGAGCAGCCCTTATGGGAGCTCATTGCAGCCCAAGCATACCAAGGGCTCACCTCTCCCATGTAAATCCCAATACTTTCACACTGGATAATGGTGCCGGTGAGACCTCCACCTGTCTTATTATGTATTGTACAGCTATTTGAGTAGTTTTATGTTGTCTTCTTAGTGGTAGTTTGCATTGTATGCACTGTGTTTACTTGTATGATTGTAAGAGCTTGTCAACACCCACTCATCCATTGGTTTTGTTAGCCATTGCCAGGCTGGCCTACCCTGAACCCACCTTACCCAGGGACAGGACCTTCTTAAAGAGCAGGTGTTTTACTGATTACCTACTCTCCTCCCTTACCCAAATCGTACCTTAGCCTCCGCTACAATGATCCTTCCATGTGATGTATTTTAGTAAAGCATATCTTTTGTATACACACTCATAAAATTAGCTCCTGGGACCAATGCACAAATGCTAGAACTTACCTCAGTTGTAGGCACGCCTCACGCCACACATTTTTCTGATGTCAGTACTAGAATTGTGCAGGGGCACTCCATAAGATATAATGGGCTTGGTTTGGGTGTGCATTTGTATATACTTTTAGTGCTAGTTTTAAAAAGAAGGCCACCGCCTCAGCTAACAAGGACCCTGTTAGTTGAGCGTGGTCTTCTTTTCAAAACCCCACTTAAAATATATAAAACACCTACCAAAAAATATGCCCATTAGTTCGATAGGCTGCACACCTGCAATTGTAGTACTGATGTCAAAAATGTGGAGAGTTACACTATGTTCAGGAAGGACAGGCGGGAGGGAAGGGGAGGAGGGGTAGCAATATAGTCAAAACTACATTGGCATAGGTGGAGTAGAGGAGGCGGAGGGAACCATGGAGGCAATTTGGGTCACCTTGATAACAAGGGGGGCAGAGAGTAAAAATAGGAGTGGTGTATAGACCCCTGCACTGGTGGAGGAGCTGGAGGAGAGTCTGGTGGCAGATGTTGGGAGACACTGCAGATTGGGCCGGGAAGGTGGTGGTGTTGGGGGACTTAAACATGCCAGGAACAGACTGAGAAACTATGACATCCTCGGTGGCCAGAGAACAGAGGTTATTGGATGTCTTTCAAGATGCTGCTCCTAACTCAGCAGGTGGGGTACCCAACCAGGAGGCGCTGGGTACTGGATGTGGTCCTGGCAGACAGTGATCAGACTGTCAGCCTGGAGGTAAGGGACCCTGGCAGGAGTGACCATGCCACGGTCTGGTTCTGCCTGGATCTAGGAGGGTAGAAGGCTGCACAAAGACGGAGGCAACTGACTTAAGGGGGTGGATTTTAAGGAAATGGGAAGGATCCTTAAGAAGCATTTGGATGTGATTGGGTCAGTCATGGATGCTGACAGTAGGTGAAATAATCAGGAGAGGGTGCAGGATGCTACCAGCACCTGTAGCAGAGTAAGACAAAAATGCGGTGGGCCCAAAACCCTGTTCGTGGACCAGGGAAGTCAGGAGGTGGTGTGGGAAAGAAGGCAGCCTATAGGCAATTCAAGTGCTCAAGGAGTGAAAGACATCAAGGGGAGTACGAACTGATGGCTAGAAGGACCACTAGGGTGGTGAGGGCGGCTAAGGCAAGGAAGGAGCAGAACCTGCAAGGGAAATTAGGAGAGGAACAAGGGTTCTTTAGATACATTGAGGGAAAAACGAAGGCTGAAGGGGCAGATTAGCAGGATTAAAACAGGGAGAGATGGGCACAAGACCCGGGGGAGCAGGCTGAGATACTAAATGAGTACTTCACCCTCAGTTTTCACCAAGGAAAATGGGGTGCTGCATCATACATGGGAGGAGACAGTGATACTGAGGAGGGGAGGACCCTTACCGATCGGGCGGGTCTAGGGAGAGGGGAGGCATCACTGGCAGGAGGGGAAGGCTAAGCAGTGAGAAGAGATAGCAGAGGCAGAAATCACAGCAGAGAGAGTGAGGGAAGCCCTCAGGTCCCTTAAGATGGAGAAAGCACCGGGGCCAGATAAATTACATCTGAGTGCTGAAGGAACTTGTGGATGTCCTGGCGAAACCCCTGGCGGAGTTTACCATCTCTCTGAGGACAGGGTGGGTGCCTCAGGACTGGAAGGTGGTGCATATAGTGCCTATCCACAAGTGGGGATCAAGGGAGGTGGCAAGGAACTACAGGCCTGTCAGCCTGACATCAGTGGTGGGCAAGGTGATGGAGGCATATTCAAGATAGGCTAGGGGGACCTGGAAAGTCAGGGTGCCTGGATGATAGACGGCATGGATTCATCCCAGGGAAATCATGTCAGACAAACCTTGTGGAGTTCTATGACTGGGTGACGAGTGCCTTGGATCTGGATAGACCAGTGGACATCCTTTTCTAGACTTGCAAGGCATTTGACTCTGTTCCTCATGAGGGCCTGTTGGATAAGTTGGGAGAAATAGGGGTGGGGACCCAGATGATCAGATGGATAGACAACTGGCTCCAGGACTGGACCTAGAGGGTCGTAGTTTGTGAGATAGTCTCATCCCCAAGGAGGGTCATTAGTGGGGTACCACAGGGATCAGTCCTTGGGCCCCTCCTGTTCAATGCCTACATCTCTGACATAAGAACAGGTATCAGGAGTGAGATGAGTCTCTTTGCAGATGACTCAAAACTGGGGGTGGTGGTGGATGGGGAGGGAGGAAGGTGGCCCTACAGGGGATCTGGAGGCTCTGGAAAGTTGGTCTAGAAAGTGGAAGCTGAGGTTCAATGCAGGGAAATGCAGGTACTGCACCTGGGGCCAGAAACCTGGGCCAAATGTACACAGGGGGATGCTACAAGTCTCCAATAGCTGAGAGGGACCTGGGGTGGTTGTGGATGTTAAGATGAACAACTCGGAGACTTGTAGGAGGGCAGCAGTCAAGGTCAACAGGATGCTGGGATGCATTGCTAGGGGATCACCTCCAGAAGGAAGGACGTGATACTCCTCTTTATAACTGCTTGGTGAGGCCACACCTCAAGTACTGTGTGCAGTTTTGGAGGCCATACTTAAAGAGGGACATTAAACTCCTGGAGAGGGTCCAGAGGAGCAACCAAAATGATTTGGGGCTTGGGGGACAGGACCTATGGGGAGAGGCTCGAAGAGCTAAATATGTACACATTGGAAGAGAGAGAAACCAGGGAGACATGATAGAGGCTCTCAGGTACATGAAGGTGGTAAATAGGGAGGAGCAGTCAGAGTGCTTCAAAGGAAGGAGGAGGGACAAGAGGGCATGGGTGGAAGCTGAAGGGGAAGATTGAGGGAGAAAGGAGGAGATGCTACTTCACTGAGATGATGGTGGAGCCATGGAATGCGCTGCCCAGGGGCTGGTGGAGGCAGAGACGGTGGAGGGGTTCAAATGGGGTGGGACAGGTACAGGGAAGGGTTGTGGAAGCAAAATCCAATGCAGCGAGAATATCCGGAACTGGGAAGGAGAAGCCAGAGAAAGGCGAGGGCAGCAAGGTCAGCTCCCAGGGTGGGGGCTGACCAAACAAGCAGACACAAAAGACCATTAGGCCTATTCTGCTGGTATTTTAGTATGTTAGTATTTTTCCATGGGTCCCGGAGCTAATTTTACAAGTGTGTATACAAAAATGTACTTGACTAAAAAATGCAGCACATGGAAAGATCTGTAACAGAGAGGCCATGTAAATGACTGCAAGGGGGAGAGTGAGCAATCAGTAAGCACCTGCTCTGGTCAGTCCTTTCCCCACTTCTTATGGAAGAGTAAAACATCCAGAAGAGCCTACCACAAGCTCTCTGCCCCAGGGAATGCAGTTCCTGAGATTCAAGTTATACTATCTCACTGCTCACGCCTCCTAGTTCCCTCTGGTGGTGCACACACGTGAGCCACCAAGAGGCAGACAGGCAACTGCCTGAATGGAAATACATGGAAATTGATGTTTGCAGAAAGGCATGACTCAATCTCAGTGCCCTCTCTAGCATACCCCTTAGAACCCTACTGCAGGAACTAAGACACTCATCTCTGGGCATCTCGTCAAAGTCAGCAGCCTACTCCACACCCTGATGGGAACTATCCCCCGACTCAACCACAACAATCCCTGTCAGGTAATCCCAATTTAAAATCTACAATAAGACTATTCCACCACAACTCTGTCCCAAGTGGGTACCTACCAATTAGCAACTTTTAGATGGGAACAACTTATCCTAATATCAAACACTGATAAATGACCGAGCACCGACACAAGTCCAAATTTTCCCTTCATGCAGCTGCAGCACATGCTGTGGGATCTGACGGGGCAAGGTAAGTGAGCTGGCAGGAAAAGACATGCCATATCCCTCCCATACAAGAAACTCTTGGCCTGACCACCAACCAGAACATAGACTCCGTGCCTATTGGCAATCAGAATCCCCAAAGCTAGATAACCCACACAACAGAAAGAATCTTTGGAAAACACATACAGATTCTTGAAATTCTTGAAGATTCTTGAAATTTGACGGCCTATGACTAATGCAATTTAAAATCAGTCATGACCTCTACTACATACCCACAAAGCTGCACAAAATGAGCAAACTGAGCACAGACCTCTGCACCCAGTGTAAACAGAGCAAAGGTTCACTCAAACATATCTTATGGGATTGCTCAAAAACAAACTTCTCTGGGACCCGATACATGAGCATCTAGACCCACTGCTGGGACCAGAGGTGGCATTCTTAGTGCAAACCTGTCTTCTGGGGGCGGACTTAGACCCTGTCCTAGGAGTCAGCAAATACCATTTTACCTTCATTACTGCCATGGCTAAAAACAGATTATAAAACACTGGATAAATGACAAGGCCCCACTTATGGAGAGTGGCATAATGCCATGCTAGACGTCTTGCACATGGAAAAATGGTCAACTACATGTGCCATATCCCAAATTTCTATCACAAAAGATAGAACACCTTGGAAACTTTGCTGCAATTTCCTGGCCCGATGACAGCAAGAGTGATCAGTTCCAACAATTATATAGCCCAATTAACCCACCTCAAGGCAGGCCTGACAATCAAACAACCTTGTGACATTGTGTTAGTGATCCAACCTGTATCTAACATGCCGCTGCACCACCACCGAATGTGCAAGGAGTGGCAGCTCCAATCACTGCTGTTATATTATGCTGTATTTTATACAAGTGGTGTATTAGACTGTTTTATGTATTGTGTTTAGCTGTATCATGGCAATTTTCAATAAAGCATACTATTTAAAAAAGAAAACTATATCGCCATCAGCAGTTGCAATTTGATGGCCCCATAATATTCTTTCTAATAGCAAGCTATAATAAGATCAGTCCCTATTTCAAGTGCTGACTTTTGAGGCATTTTATTTTCCCTACATAAATCAGGGTCCAGCAGTGTGCCAACTACTTTGCATTATTAAGTGGCAGGCATTCCAAATACTGCCTTACATATTGACTGGAGATTGGGAGCATGACTGATGGATGGGTAATGATGACATTCAGCACTGTGATCTATAACTCATGTGCCAGCACAAACCATCCATTTGAGGTGAGCACCTTGCCATGTACTGTATGTCTACAACTACAGTATGTCACATATGGACACAATGGAAAAGAAAGAGCCAGATGCACATCACTATGGTACTCCGCTTGTAACCTTCCCTACTGTAGATGGAGCAAAAATCTAAGTCATCCTGGACACCAGATTTTCACTTGAAATTCAGATTGCCGCCTTTGTCCACTGTGGATTTTCCATCTAAGAAATACTGCCTGGCTGAAGCATTATCTTCAATATGAGAGCCTGGTAAAAGTGGTGCACATTGCATTTCATGTAGTTGTTTGATGTGATGTATCTAAATATGTTTTTTTTATTTAATTTTTATTTTTATACAGTGGCCTGAGATTCCCAGGGTGCTAAATAAATAAAAGTATTCATATAGCTGTCTGTCTGTTTGTCATCTATCTCTCTGTCTACCTGCTTGCCAGTCTGTCTGTCTATCTATATGTATCTATCTTACCTCTGAGAACTCATCATTTACTACTACCCTGTGTGTCCTTCCTGAGCCAACTTTCTAACCAAGTTGCAAATTTTTGTTGCGCTGCCAGGTCCCTGAACTTTGATCAGCCACCTGTAGGGTACAGAGTAAATGCCTTACTAAAATTCAGTGTGGTATATCAGCTGCCTGCAGTCTGTCAGCCACCCTGGTCAATAAGTCAAATAAGTAACGATGTGATGGGTGGCTGTATATGTATAGGTGCAGCTGAGGGCTGGGAGAGGGGTGAGGTAAGTGTTATTGTTGCAAGTGATGAACGAAGGCAGTTGAGCTTGAACAACATGCATGAGGATGTAGGTGCAAAAAGGTACAGGAGATTGGTTATGTGCAGTTGAGTGGTTGGCATGTGTGTGTGTGTGTAAGTAAGGGATTATTGCTGGTGATGGGCGCAGAAATATGTATGTGGTGAAGTATGGAAGTCTGGGTATGGGTGTGGGTAAGGTGCGTTGGTGCATGATGTATAATGTAAAATTGTGTGGGATGTTATTTGTAGACACTTGTGAGAAGTGGAAGTGTGCATGGATGTAGGTGAGTTGTGGGAATGCCTATGTATGCTAGGGGTGCTGTTAGGATTTATAGTTTTAGGTTTTGTGCAATTCTGAACAAACAATTACAAGTATGCATGAGTGGTGTGGAGGAGGAAGATGAAAGTTGGTGGTCACAGTGTAGTGCAAATGGTGGTGTGAGTGCAAGTTTATACCTGTATTTGAGAGGTGCTAATGTGTGTGAAGGGGATGAAAGTTGTGTGTAAATGTTTGAAAACGTCATGCATCCATGTGATGGTGTAATTGGTCAAGAGGCATGTATGTGTGAAAATTGGGTTGGAGTGCAGAGACAGTTTGCTGTGGGAATGAGTTTGTGATCTGTGTGGGTAAATACTAGTGAGGTATTGAATATGCACTGGGATAGGAGGTGCTGGTTAGGAGTTGCAGTATGAGACAGGCGAGAGATGTGAGTGTGTATGTACACTATGTGTTGGTGAAAGGCTAGAGAGGAAGGAAATGGGGGTGTATGTGCAAAGTTAAGTGAGGAAAAACAATGAACATTGGAACCATGGTATGTGGGTCAAGGTGGTGGTGAGAGACCTACGTATACCTTTCTTATCATGCACAAAATGTATCCCTTTTGAAGAAGAATCAGAAAGCAGTGTCAGGATAAGCAGTTTTGCTGAGATGCTTCCTTCTTTATTTTCTAATGAGGTCTGGCATGAATCTGCATAATACATTTCAGGCCCCATATTCAGTGCCAGTTGTTTGTGCCTTGCACTGATTAGCTAGATGGTGCACAGCAGTTATTGGAGTCATATCCAGACAGGGAGCATGCATGAGCTGAAGTGTGCTGCCTGAATATGAGGCTGCATTAGAGCAGCACACAGTGACTATACATGGTGCTCACACAGACCCTGCAGGAACAAGACTCACATGAATGAATGGAGATAGCGCATCTTAAAGAAATACTTACAAGTACATCCACTCTATTCTATATCCTGAGTGAAAACATGCAACATGCAAAAACATGCATAGTTGTTAAACTATCCTGGCTCGTCCTTCCTTCCTTCCTTCCTTCCCATCTCTGTTCAGTCCTCCTTGCTTGTCATGCTCCCTGGCCTAAACCCTCAGCTGCCTTTACTGTATCCTCCTTGTACTTCTGGTCCTTCTCCTTGCCCTTTCCTCCCAACTGGTCCTTCTCCTTGCGCTTTCTTCCCTCTACCCCTCCTCCTCCTCCTTCTCCTGCTCTGATTCTCGCCCTCCATTTTCCCGCATTCCAAGTTCCCTCCTGTTCTTCCTGCTATCTGACCCCCACCTCCTGCCCCCACTCCCTTTCCATCTCTAACCACCCTGTCATGGCTACATCACCTCCTCATCCCCAAGCAGCAGAAGATAATTGAAGCGGTTACTGAGTTTAAGGTCCAATCTACCTCCCCCTTGCTTCCTTCTGTTCAGCCCCAGCCATCTGCCTACTTCCCTGAGAATGTCCTCCCTTGGCCCTCTGTGAGGTTCCTATGCAACCCCAGAGTACTCTCCTGCACTACTTTCCCTATGCCCCCACCCCTAGTACTTGGTGTAACCCATGGGAGAGCCCCTGCCTTATTCCCCAACCATACCTGCCCTCCCTCCAGCTGTCTTCTAATCATCTCAACCTCCTCCCTAAGCTGTGCCAGCTGGTAGCACACTGGCAACCACCAAACTTCCAAGCCCAGTCCAGGATCATGGCTGCCCCACACCCTGTGCACCCCAGCACCCTGCCAAAGATGCCATCCCCAATGACGTGGTCCCATCCTTCAAGTAGGTTTCCTGGGTGAACCACCAGATTCCCACTAGTCCAAGATACACCCCTACCTACTAATCAGGTCACCCACTAATCCTAGATACAGTCCCACAGTAAACAGGTACCCCTTACTAGGTGCAGTACTACACAGTAAACATATAGGGAAGTGTGTACAACCCCTAAGCTCCTTTCTCCCAGCCTTTAAACCCAATGCCCAGTGGCTAGAACTACATAAGCTGCACCTGAAGCCTTTTCCTCCAATTGCAGGGCAGGTGTTCCTCATGAAGGAGCTGAGGTCTGTGGCGGGAGGAGTGGGAGTGGGAATTTGGGCTCACACCTGACACTCACGAAAGTGTATCAGCCCTGTGTCTGCCCCCACTGTACCTCCAAGCATTACAACCTCCTCCGGAGGAAGGTCCCACACAAACACTAACTAAGATGGTGCCTGCAGTATATGTCCCTCCCCTCTCAGCAGGCCAAACTGCAGCTTCCTCTCTGAGCTCCACCTGAGTTAATCTCTCAGTAACAGCCCAAATAATTTGACAATGTGTATTAAATACTATAGCCCAGAATTGCACTCAGAAACAGTTGCATCTCACAGTACTGATTGTAAATCTCCACCAATTTATCCCTCACAACACAAGCAATTTCAATATCAAAATGCTGTGGGCAGAGGTAGCAGTTGAAGTTTGAAGAGTGGTGAGGTTCTGGAAAGCTAACTTTGTCATAAGTTTCTATAAGTTGTTATTGTTTTTAAGTTGTGTTTTAAAATTGGCCTAACTCCTTAAGAACTTTCTGAATAGAGGGACACAAATCCTTAAATCTTTCTGTGCTAGCTGGAGACTGTTCTTGTGGGGAGGGTTCTTTGGCAGTAACACAGCCAGCCAATCAAGGATGTTTGCATTTCAGTTAATCTCTGTTTAAAATCCTCACTGAGACATTTTAAGTCTTCTTGCTGTGGGCAGAGGTAGCAGTTGAAGTTTGAAGATGTGGTGAGGTTCTGGAAAGCTAACTTTGTCATAAGTTTCTTTAAGTTGTTATTGTTTTTTAAGTTGTGTTTTAGCATGGACTTATTTCAGAAGAGGTGGGGTAAGCTCTCGCTCTTTATTTGCACTGTTGATCTCTTGGCCTTCTCTCTGGCGCTTGAAAACTTCCTCTGTGTCTTTTTTCTTTTTTTTTTCCCTCGGCTCTTCTGAGCATGGTCCTCCTTGTAAAAGATGTAATAACTCTACTTTGCTCTGCCATATTTTAGCTGGCACACTTTGGGTGAGGGGTGGGGTTGAGGGTGGGACCAGAGGAGGGGTGAGGGGTCGAGGGGGCGTGTTGTGGGGGAGGGATAGGGTTTTTTTTCTTTTTCCTTCTTGTATTTTACTTTGTTTTATACCAGATGTTAATTATTGATTGGTTATGTCCAATGTTATTGTGGATTTTGTCTCCTAGTCTGGAAATTTAATAAACTTGAATTTCAAAAAAAAAGTTGCATTTTAAAATTGGCCTAACTCCTTAAGAACTTTCTGGAAAGCCTCCTCCTACCCCTTGCATAGCCTTTCTTAAATATGGAAGAGCCACTGGGGTTGAGCTTAAAGACTGGGGGAGGAGTTGGAGTTGCAAACTTCCCTGTGAGCAAACTCTAAGGCTAATAGTCAGGTGGGGAATAGTCAGCCTCAAGTGTTGCAGATTTAAAAGTCTGCATGCTGTATTGGGGATCACCTTGGTATAGGTACTGGTAGCTCGGGAAACTGTAGGAGCCACTGAGTTGGTAATTTGGCCTAGAAAAGATTACTGTGATGATGGGGAAGGGACCATATCACCAGAGCAGGTATCTTTGGGTGGGTGGTTGGGTGCACAGCATGTGGTGCGCCATGATACTGACTGGACTTGGAAGTTTGGAGGATGCCCACTATGCTACCAGCTGGAAAAGCTTAAGGAGGAGGTAGAGGGATCCAAAGGCAGCTGGGGAGGATTGGAGAGGTAGGAGGCACATGGTCACCTCACATGGAAGCACTAGGTGCTGGGGCCTCCATGTTGGGGGAGGAGTGAAGAGAGATGTCACACTCAGGAGAGGAGGGAAGGTACACAGGGGCTCTAGAAGACCCTTGTAGGTGGGGCCCAAAAGGCAGAAATTTTACAGCAGTAGGCAAGAGACTGGGAGTGTCCAAAGGAAACCGAGACAAGTGGTAGGGTCAGAGGGGCACTGGAGGATGGGCTAAGGCTCACAATCATTTTAACCTCTACGCCCATTGGTAGAAGAGGGAGGTGGGGAGGGGAGGAGGAGGAGGATACTGCCTGTGAAGATGGGGCAGGGACTAATAAAAAGGGGAAGGGACAAGAGGCAAATGCACAATAGAGGGGTCCCAGACAGGATGGGGAAGAAGGTAGGGGGAGAAGAAAAGGAGGATCAGGGGAACAAGGAGGAGGCTGATGGTATGGAACAGGGGAGCATGACAGGCAGAAGGTGCAGGATGTAAATGGGATGATAGCGAGCAGAAAGCCAAGTGGGCAAACAGATAGGATGGATGGATTAGTAAGGAGTGGGGAAAGAGATACAGAGAAAGATATTCAGGTGGGGGATAAAGAAGGCCAGGACACGCGATGAAGAGGTGACCAGGGACAATAGTGAAGGGGCTACCTTGATACCCACACATTATTTATTTATTTATTTTAGTTTAGTTTTTGTTGACTGCAGTGCACTAGACAAATCCTGTTTATTTTCAGGCACGACCCGGGGAGGGGGATACAGATGAATGCCAACTGACCTTGAACCAGATTAAGCTGTTGGTGGTATTTTGAGTGAATGAGGAAATTTGGCCAGGACACAGGAAATTCTCTACTCTTTCGATAAGTGCCATGGGATCTTTAACATCCACCTGAACTACCACTATCCAGACAGATGAGACCTCGATTTAACGTCTCATCCGAAAGACAGATTATGGGAGATGTGAGCAGGCAGTTGGGGGAGAACCCGGACAAAGGGATGAGGAGGGGCATAGAAGGAGGGAAACCCAAGGGTGAACAGGGAAGCAAGGGGACTCCATGATGAGAGGCATCCAGTGGAGGGGCATGGGAGGGTAAAACCTGTCTGATCAGAACCAAATGACACCCAGGCCTGACAGTGCACAAGGCTGAGCGTGAGTTGTATTCACTGGCAAGTGAATGCAGGGGGACTCATGACATCCTAGTACACCTGGGGACAAATGACATAAATGGTAACAGTGAGCTAGAAATTCAGGCAAGGTTCTGGGAGTTGGCCAGGCATGTCTTCCGTGAGGCTGTAAGATCTCCTTTTCTGAAATTCTGCTGGTGCCAAGGACTAGTGGGGAAAACAAGATGAAGATTAGGAGATAAATCAGTGGCTTAGGAGTTGTGTGGGAATTTGGGTATGGCCTGGTGGGGGACTGAGGGGAGACCTGAGAGGATAAGGGCTGCGCTAGGGGCAGGTTCCACCTTAATTTGGAGGAGAAAGAAATTTACACCTCAAATTAGCTGGGTTCATCAATGAAAGGTGGGGTTTAAACTTATGAAGGGGAGGGATCAAAAAGGGCAGTGCCAGCAGGTACGATAAATGACGGATATGGCTCCACCTCTAGGGGGGCTAGGGAGATGTGGAAATGGGTCACCAGGTAGGGGTGCAGGAGCTGAGAAATGGGAGCTCAAGGAGGGAAAAGGTGGAGAGTGGTCCTGATAAATGCCAGGAGCTTAGGAAATAAAATGCCTGAGGTCCAGGTGATGCCTAGTTGAGGGGAGGTAGATGTGGCAGCAGTCACTGAGACCCTAGAGCCACTCAGGGCATGAGTGGTACCTAAATCTGGAGGGCTATACTATGTTTAGAAAATATAGGAGGGAGGAAGGTCAGAAATGTTAGTCAGAAATGGTGGGTATTGGAGGGTAGAGGAGCAGAGGAAATGTGGAGGCTATGTGGGTCACCTTGCTGATGCAGGGGGTAAAAAGTAAAGGTCAGAGTGGTGTACAGACCACCAGCACTGGCAGAGGTCCTGAAGAAAGTTTGGTGGCAAATCTCTAGGACACTGTGGATTGGGAAAGGGAAGGGTAGTGATAATGGGGACCTCAACATGCCAGGAACAGACTGGGGACTATGATGTCACCAGTGGCCAAAGAGCAGAGGCTGCTTGATGTCTTCCAGAATGCATTTCTGACACAACAGGAGGGTGAGCTATCTAGGAGGCCCGACACTGGACGTGGTCCTGGCGGACAGTGATCTGATTAGAGCCTAGAGGTGAGGGACCCGCGGGAGGATCACACCACAGTTTGGTTCTTCCTGGACCTAGGTGGGGAGGAAAGCCAAACAAGGATGGTAGTAACCAACTTTAGGGTGCAGACTACAGGGAGATGGGAAGGATCCTAAAGATCATCTGGACAGGATAAGGCCAGACATGGATGCTGACAGCAGTTGGGAGATCATTAGGTGGGGAATACAGGAGGTTGCCAGATCCTGTGCAAGGGGAAAGGTGTAAGTTCGGTAAGGCCAGAAAACCTGCTGGTGGACCCGGGAGGTACAGGAGGTGGTGATAGAAAAGAACGCAGCCTACAGGCACTTCAACTGCTCAAGGAATGAAAGGGATCAGGAGGAATATTAGCCGACAGCCAAGAGAGTCACCAGGGTGGTGAGAGCAGCTAAGGCAAAAAGAGCAGTCCTTGGCCAGTGGGATCCAGAGGGGACAAAGGATTCTTCAGATATGTAGGGAAAAAGGAAAGTGAAGTGAAGATCAGCAAGATAAGGGTAGGGATGGTTGGGGCACAGGAGATGGGGAACAGGCAGAAATCCTAAATGAGTACTTTGCCTCAGTGTTTACCAAGGGGATGGAGGAGCTATGTCTTGCAAGGGAAGTGGGGCAAACTGGAGGAAGGGATGGGACTGATAGAGACCAGGGCCTGATGGGTCAGGGGAAAGGGAGGGCCACCACAAACAAGTGGGAGAGCCAGCAATGCAGGGTGAAAAGGGGAAGACGTGGAGGCTGAAATCCCAGTAGAGACAGTAAAGGAATCCTCAGGTCCATTCGGATGGAGAAAGCACCTGGGCCAGATAAGATACATCCCAGGGTGCTGAGGAACTGGTGGATGTTCTGGCAGTAACTCTAGTGGAGCTTTTCAACATCTCTCTGAGGACTGGTTGGGTGCCCCAAGACTGAGGGTGGCCCATGTTGTGCCGATCCACAAGGGGAATCAAGAGAGGAGGCAGGAAATTACAGGCCCATTAGCCTGACATCAGTGGTCAGCAAAGTGATGCAGGGTATTGTCAAGGAAAGGCTAGAGGGTTACCGGAACAAACTGGATACTTGGACGATAGGCAGCATGACTTTGTCACAGGAAGATCCTGCCAGACAAACCTTGTTGAGTTCTATGACTGAGTGACGAGGGCCCTGGACCAGGGTAGGCTAGTGGACATCCTCTTTCTGGACTTTAGCAGGCATTTGATTCAGTACTCTACAGTGGCCTGCTGGCTAAACTGAAAGAAATGGGGGTAGGGAGACAGTTGTTAAAATAGATAGGAAATTGGCCTCTGAGCGTACTCAAAAGGTGGTGGTTGGAGGGTTAGCCTCATCCCCAACGTGGGTTACTAGTGGGGTTCCACAGGGGTTAGTGCTGAGGCCACTCCTGTTCAATGCCTATGTCTTGGACATCAGGAGGGAATCAGGAGTGGGATGAGTCTCTTGCAGAAGACTCAAAGCTGGGTGCAGTAGTGGATGAGGAGGAGGGCAGGGTGGCCTTCTGGAGGACCTGGACGTTCTGGAAAGGTGGTCAGGAAAATGGAAACTAAAACTCAATGTGGGAAGTGCAAGGTTCTGCACCTGAGAGTCAGAAACCAGGCCAGGGGTATACCCTGAGACGAGACATGATTCAAGTCACGGAGGGTGAGAGGGACCTGGGAGTAGTGGTAGATGTCAAAATGAACAACTCAGAGACCTGTAGGAGGGCAGTTGGAAAGGTCAAATAGGATGCTGGGATGCATCACAGGGGATTACCCAGAAAGGCGGAAGTGATCCTTCCATTGTACAACTGCTTGGTTAGGCCACACTGAGTATTGTGTGCAGCTTTGGAGACCACATTTAAAAAGGACATCAAACTCCTAAAGAGGGTCCAAAGGAGGGCAGCCAAAATGATCCAGGGCCTGGGGTAGAGGACCCATGAGGAGAGGCTCAGGGAGCTCAACATGTACACCCTGGAGGAGAGGAGGGACAGGGGACATGATAGAGGTCTTGCACATGAAAGGGATCAATAAAGGAGGCCCAGTCAGGGTTCTCCAAAGGAAGGAGGTGGGGGCAACGAGAGGTCACAGGTGTAAGCTGAAGGGACAGGCTCAGAGGGGAAAGGAGGAGATGTTATTTCATTGAAAGGGTGGTGGAGCCATGGAATACACTGTCCAGAGAGCTGGTAGAGGTGGAGACTGCAGACGGTTTTAAATGGGGATGGGACAGGTACAAGGGAGAGTAATCTGACCAGGCCCAGTGCAGGTGGAACATCTGGGACTGGGGACAGCATAACCCAATGGGGGGCACACCAAAATCGACCCTCAGTGCCGGTGCTCAAAAATCGAGCAGACTCAAGAGACCGTTAGGCCTATTCTGCTGGCATTTTAGTATGTTAGTATGTAATAAACTGAAAAAGAGAATTAAAACTAATGCACTTCCCTGAACTTCACTCCTGCTGTAGCCCCTAGTGTATCTGTGAACTAAGATGATGGTGCCAGCTGTATATGTCCCTCCCCTCTCAACAGGCCAAACTGCAGCTTCCTGTCTGTGCTCCACCTGAGGTAATCTCTCAGTAACAGCCCAAAGTATTCAACAGCACAGATTAAATACCATAGCCTCAGAATTGCACTCAGAAACAGTTGCATCTCACAGATTGTAAATTCCACCAATTTATCCCTCACAACACAAACAATTTCAATATCAAAATAAACTGAATAAAGAGAATTAAACTAATACACTTCCTGAACTTCATTTCAGTATTTACCTGTATCGGTACAAGTAAATACAACAGTTTCCATTGTGTTCTAAGGTACTGTATCTGCATGTTTCTGGATGTGACCTGATCATCATGAGAGTTAGTGTCCCTAATTGTACCTCATTTTGAGTGTCCATGTCCCTCATTTCAGTGACAAATGTGAGGTATGGTGCATGCTTCAAAACCCTACTCAGCATAAAAGGGTGCTTATCATGGCATAGTGTACACATTCCATACAGAATGACAAAGAGAAAGTAAGTGAACAGAATCAGCCATGGAGAAACACATTTGTAGCACTAAATATGCATAAGGATTTGCATGGCCCAAAACAAAAGGTCAGGCTTCACAATACAGAGGCCCCTCTTCACACATCTGGAATGGGTGATGTTGGTTGACTATATCCTAGACATATAATGCATTAAGCAAACTATACTTTATAAATTAATGGAAATTCAATTACAAAATCAAAACCATTAAACAACTTGCAAAAGGATAAGAATTAATGAATCAACCAAATTTTAATGGGAAATCAATGAAAATTTATTTTAATGGCTCTAATTGCTAGCAGTAGTATGAGAAATAGAAACTGATGTGTTTTTAGATGAGATTTGCGCTAGTTTAGTTGCTGCACACAGAGCAAGCGTGCAGCATGTGAGCCTAATATGTTTTTAAATGATGTTCACACCAGCTTAACTGCTGCACTTATGTCAAGCATGCAACAGGCGAAACCTGATGTGATTTTTAGAAGATGTTCATACCAGCTTACCTGCTGCACACATGTCAAGCATGTAGCATGCAAACCTGATTTACTTTCTAGACTTGGTTCAATTAGGTTCACTTTGCTTATGCAAACCGCATACAAACATTGCACAAGTAAGCATGTGGCATGTATTCTGCATGTACACAGTGCACACATATTTCTGTATGGGTACCTAACTACAGTTAATGGTGGCAGGTTAAGTGTACCCTGCCATACTGAAATACATACATGGCTTTCAAGCCAAAATTGCACCCCGGATCTTTGGCTCTCTGAAGATGGCCGGTCCTTTGAGGTTCTATTTCCACACTATTGTGCCATCCCTGTCCCTTACCCTACCTCTCTGGTTTCACATAGGTATAACTTTCACACTTGCTTTTAAATTACTATTTGCTGTTGTACGTTTGAAGTGTTATATTAGCTTATTGTTTAGTAACAGACCTCTTCTGAATGATATCACTGCTAGATTCTATACAATGTACTCAGTGCCATGCTTGAAGACCCGCTGGCTATATCCTGCATGTTTCTTGCCCAAGGGATCCAGAACACCCCTACATCTGGCTTCCTGCTGCATAGGCCTTAGGTACTCCTCCCCTGGTATGCTTGAATACTCATCCCTGTACATTTACATACTTTTGGTCTCTGTCCAAATGGCTGATATGAAATGCATAACCTGGAATGTCTAAGGTTTGAATTCCCCTACCAAATGCAAACAGGTCCTCTTCTGCCTCAAAAACTGTGTACGAAAATAGCTTTCTTACAAAGACAAAACTGCTCCCCAGGAAGCAATTAGGTTATGCAGAGATTGGTGGGACTGGAAGCACATAACTGTGCATCTACCACAAAAGGTGAGTTCCAAACTTAATTCATGAATCCTTAAATGGACTATTGCTCAGCAGAAACAGGATGCTGGGGACTCTGGATACTTATAAGCTGCACAACACCCTATGTCCCCTGGTTTGGAGCTATACCTATAGTCCCAATACTGACACTCCCAGCTTTTTATCATGCCTTCCGACAGGCTAGTCTTGACTTTGCCTCCCACTATGCCCTGTCTGATAGGCGGTAACTTCAGTATGACCCCATACCTTGAAATAGACAGATCCTTGAACACATCTGAACCACATCCTAGAGTGTCAATGGTCCTGGAGGCCATGATGACAGGGCTCTTCTTATTGACATCTGGTGGGCCTTAAACACTGTGATCAGAGATTATACCTATGTCTCACTGATTTATGGGTCAGCCAGTAGACTGAATCTTCTCCTGGGATCTCTACAATTGTCTTAAAAAGTACTAACACATGATATTGAACCCTTGTCCATATCTGACCATGCCCCAATCTTGTCCCTAGTAATCTGGGGCCCAGACATATTCAGATCCTTGAAATGAAGGCTGGATCTGCTTCTTGTGAAATATTAAAACTTTGTAATGGGCAACTGAACAAGCCAACTTGTTCTTTCAAGAAAATGACACAGGGAAGTTTCCACAGCCACCCTTTGGTAGGCCTTTAAAATTACCCTGAGGGCAGCATAATTGGATATGCAGCAAAATGCAATGGGAAAGGAGTCTGCCCTCAAAGATTTAGAAATGGCACTAATCCAGAAAATAGTGAATACTAAGTTGCCTCATCCTTTTCACAGCCAAAGCTGTTCTGGCAGAACTGACAGGTATTCACCTACAGCTGAATTCTACTGGCTAAGCGAGCAGAACTGACACTTCTCCACACCACAAAACAATATTGGGGAGGAGAGAAAGCTGGCCATCTTATCTCTCTTACCGTTAAGAAAATAACAAGGTGAACCTCATATTTCTTCACTCCTTGATAACACTGAGTCTCTCCATCACAAACCAGAACATATTAACTGGATAATGACTCACTTTTACAAACCCCTAACCAGCTCAACAATGAAGGGAGCTAACCCCTAGATTGACAGATTTCTTTGAACCTCACTCTCCCTCAACTGTCTCCCCAACACAGAGACCTTCATAAGTCTCCACTTACCTTGGTGGAGATCCAAAAGCCATCCATTCCTTAAGCAAAACAAATCACTGGGGAGATGGTATCCCAGCAGATCTCTATGTTTATTTGGAACCAGTTATCAGTCCCATTTTACACTGCATGTTCAGAGACTCACGTGAGTCCCAGTCCTTCCACCCCACAACTGATAGGGAGGCCATAACAATCTTACCCAAGAAAAGTAAGGATCCCCATTTCCCTGCCAACTATAGACCCATCTGTTTAATAAACATGGACACAAAAATTCTAGTGAAAGTCCTCAAAATCCATATGGACCAAATCCTCTCGAAACTCATACACCCAGCACAAGCTGGATTCATAAAAGGAAAATTAGCTTCAGATCACATCTGTCCATAATTTCCATCATCACCACAGTGGGATGGTTATCCTTCCTAATGCTGCCATTGCTATAGATTTCAAAAGGCCTTTGATTGTGTAGAATGGGGATACCTTCTTAAAGTCCTTAATTATATGGGATTCGGACCCTATTTCTCTGCTAGGGTACAAACTTTATATCAGGCTCCCATGGTACAGGTTCTCACCAACTCCATCCTGTCAGCACCCTCCATTTCCATACAAAAGACTGATTTGAAACGTGCATCTCTCATTACTATTCCGGGACCAAGTATAGACTGGTATCGGTCTGTCAGTCTATACCTGGTCTCAGCATAACACTGAGACATGTATGCTCCAAACCAGAGCTATTAGAAGCTACTGAAAACAGAGATCTAAAGGACAGACCCGTGGCTGATCCTCACCTGACACCTCATTCTCAGGACAACCCGCAGGTGGTTGGGGGTGCACTGCTGGCACTACTGGATCTTAAAATGTTGAGCAGACATGGAGGCAGGATCAACTACATAAATTATTAAAATACATAAAATTGCCAAAAGGTAAAAAATATTACTTTTTCTAAAAGTCTTAATCGGCCTGCCTCACAACGAGGTGGGCCCATTTTAATGTGGATGTTTCCTTTTAATATCGCTTCCTGATTTTTGATCAATTCTGGCTGTTCTCTTTTATCTGTATTTCATACTTTTAGATATTTATAATTTTAAGTTTTAGTTATATATGTACAAGTGCTTTGATCATTTATTGTGAATTGAGCTTTTGCAAATAATGTTGGATTGGATTTGATTGAACAACACCTGGTGAGCAGCTCATATAACATGTACTCATACTAGAAGACTTCAACTGCAAAATTAAGTTCTTCATAGAGTGTATCAGTCATCAACCCAATTGCGAGCCATGGGCTTCTCTCTCATGATCAATGCTGGCGCTGTGACTTCCTGGAAGAGACGTTTCATATTTTATGGAGTTGCCCAGCTATCCAAATTTGTTGGAAAGATGTTCTATCCACCTGTAAATAAGTGGTGGGGACTCTATAGCACTTAGCCCTCAGTTACTACTTTTGGCATACCCTGTGATAGGGTCTAGCCCTATGTAAGTTTTGAGAGGACTTTCAACATGTCTGTTGAAACAGCAATACCCTAATACTATCATGTACTATGTTTATTTTCCTCTTAGTCCAGACAGACTGGCCACCTGCTGAGCCTCCCCATGTATACATCTTATCCGCTTTATTTTCACCTTCCTTTTCTAGTCCTACCCAAAAGCATCTCAGACAGAAAAAAGGCACAAAATAAAGTGCTTGTGCTTGTATTAAGAATGAACTATTCTTAGAAATTAAAACAACTGGAACCAGATGGTTGAAAATATGTCTTGCAGCTATGCTGCTATCTGAATTGATTTTTTCTAAGGCGCCATACTTATGCAACAACCCACAAAGGAAGTGTGGTATTGGGGATTAATCAACACCCTGGGGCATTGTGAGGCATGAGGCCACAGGCTGAGTGTCCTCACAGCACCCAGGGTTTTGAATAATCCCCAATAACTGCACACCCTGGAGTGATTTATTGCACTTATAACATGGGGTTATCTCACTGTTAAATAACAAATGGAAAGTCATGTAAAATTATGAAAACTCTGATGGATTTTGAGATGTATCCTTTCCCACACAAAGCAGTCCCACTGTTGCAATGCCCTGTAGAGCATAGTGTGACTGTGTGGACACAGGGCATCTCTGGTAAATCAGCTCTATCACACACACACACACACACACACACACAGAGTTGGAAACACGTGTGGTCAACTGTTTACTTAATCCCCGTGAAACAGTACTGCAGACCCCATCCCTATGACAATGGCAATCCAGTCACCTGCTCTGTCACTTCAGCACCTGTATAGTACTTTATCACTGTCTCTACACAGCAAGAAATGTGGTAACTGTCACTCATGGAAAACAGCAATTTGCAGGTCTCTGGTTTCACTTGCCACTTTCTCGTGTGTGCATGCATGCAAACAGCACTCTTCCAACCTGAACATCTGCTGTGCTGCATCAGAGCATCATGAGCTTGCCACTGATGGAAAGTAACACTATGTGCAAATGACTGCTGCATGGTGAAACTGGTGCTATCATGATCTTAGCACTGGACTTACACGTGATGCAGTGCCAGATGGGAGCAGACATTGAGGGGTGACACTCTTCAGCTGGAGTACAAATGGTGCATGCTTGCCACTATCACAGACCCTCATAAGGCATGGCACCCACACAAGGTATGGCAGCTACTAACAAATTTAGGAGAAGCAGGGAAACAGGGGACATTTAAGACAGTCAGTTGAGAGACTTCATTGCAGCCAGGACCCAGGTAATGCGCCCAGCATAAATGAATGTGTGCTGTGTGGCTCCCACCATGTCTGTATTTCTCAATCTCCCAGTAGTGCTGTAGTACAGTATGTATTGTGACAGTTGATGGTTGGGCTGGGGATACAGTCCATCATCGGGAAAGGACACTGTGACAGCTCCTGTGGCAGCAATATGGAGATGTGTCTGTTTGGGTAGTGGGTGAGGAGAGCCAGCAAGAAGGCTGACATGGGGGGAGGTGCAGTGCTGGCTGCATATGTCAATTCCTTCTGACTGCTACACTGACCACAGGACAACATCTCGCACAGTGACACAGGCACTAAACTCTGTGGAGCCTGCTCTCCTGGTACACATGATGAGGTACAATGCCAGGAGTAATGACAGCCATACACTGGACAAATGAGCACTTCCTCTCTCCTATCACTGTCCACTCACTTGTCTGAGATCCACCGGGTGGGTGGGAGGCTTACACTGCAGTGCTGCAGAACCTACTCCTAGCCCCCCACAGAGAAACTGTGAGGACTGAGCACTGAATTCTTCATGGTGCACTCTGTTGTAGGAGATCTGCAGGGTGGCTGGGTGGTTTTCACTGTGTCAGTGCTAAAATGCGAGACAAGAAATGGCTGTGGTTGACATTTCTGCCATAGCAGAACAAAAGAAGAACAGTGATGCCTAGTGATTCCAACTGCTACCAACTCACATAAACTGTGAGTATATTATGCATTAATGCATAGTCAAGGAGGAGCACTCCACTAATCATTTCAGTACTCCTATTATCCCCATGTTATAACTTTTAAAGAACCGCATTAAAGCCTGTATAAAATACCTGTTATTAAGTAAAATAAGAAGTGAGAAATAGTTGCTGGAAAACACATCTAATGAGGTTGCTGCTCCAGTCTATACAGGTGAATTGTACTAATTGAAATGCATTCTTTTTTTTGCTATTTACTTTACTTTATTGATTCCAGAAACAATCAATAATAACAAACAGCACAATGATACAAAGGAAAAGAACATCAAATTAAAACAGTTACAGAATATCCTGCACAGTGGCATGCCCTACCCTCCCTACACCAACCGCAAAACAACCCCCATTTCAAAATGCAACTATTGCCTTAAGAATAAATCAACCAGCAGTGAAGGGTAACCCTTCAGCACTTCTTTTAGGTTCTGTTGGGTGACTGCTAAAGGAGAACAGGGACCAACAACCAGAGTTTAGAGACTGTGTCAGACAAATGAGTAAAAGTCAACCAGCAGTCCTGAAATTTATTCCAGGTACAATTGGACAAGGTGACTGCCCGCTCTGCATTTAGGGCACATAAAACTCCTGGTACCATTCTGAATATGAAGGTGACCAGTCACCCTCCAGTGTCTCATGATGAGGAGTTTAGTGATCAGTGCTGTCATGGCCATGCAAGACTTTTGTTTATTTGTTGGAATAGCTGTGTAGTCCCCAAGAGACATACAGACACTGAAAAATTTAGAAAATCAAAAAGGAGATATCTCTTTCCTCACTAATTGCCAAAACTATTACTCTAAGGCACAACCATAACTTATGGTAAGTGTGCCTTCCCCAGTCCCACAAACCTTGCATAGAAGACTGTATCTTACCCATTTTAAATAATTTGAAGGTGGAAATATAAGTCATGCAATATATTCAAGTTGAAGGTGAGCTTGTTAAACAAAATGGTATATGTCCAACCAAAGTCTTTACCAACACAAATTTGGCTGTTCAATTAATAGTGAATTCTTCCAGTAATATGCCAAAAGAGTAAGCCTACTCCAGGACTGCTAGCAAAGTGCCTGTATATGTTAGAAATTGGTTTATCCTGTACTGAAAATTAAAATACATTCTAAGAAACAGTAAAACTGTAAGGAGTAAAACACAAGTGCTAAAGAAGCTATGCAAGTACTTGTCAATGCTCCTGTGAGTTAAATAATGGAGCAAGAAGAACAGCTAAATTACTAATGTGCTGCTTTCAGCTGTGTTTTCCCTTTAAAAGTAATGTTTTACAAAACTCTCTAAACACCACATAAAAGATTAAGTTTACTGTCAACATATTTTATAACAGATACTGAAGGACACTATTGTTGGCAAGTTCCTAAACAAACAAAAGTTAAAATGCAGGGTCACACCCCAAATGCTCCAACCTCACTTCTCTTTTGAAACATTTTTGTTTTTCAAGCATAAAAGAAAACAAAACAAAGATATGTTATAGCTGCTGTTAAAGAAGAATTATATTTTGTTTACTTTTATACAAGGCTGTATTGGTATTTAAAACAAAGCTGGAAAATATATTTGAACTGAGTCACCTGCATCTGTTGGATGTTGTCTATGTGGTTCTTATAGGTGAGGGCTAGCCACAATGTCAGCTCCTTTATACTGTTTCCTAGCTCCTGATGTCACCAGGTGGGAGGAGCTAGAACAACTAGTCATCCATACCTTTTCATTTCCCTTCAGAAAAATCATTACTGTTATTTATAAATACCAGTTGTGTCTTTATAATGACTTTCTCAAACCAAGTCTCAAATCCTAAAAATATCTGTAACAAAAACATAATTTTGTGAAAGCAGGAATAGTCACATTATCTCCTAGAGGTGGGTATACAAACCCTAGAACAGAGATGCTCTAGAGATGTTCAGGTCAGTATTGTGCTGACCTAGAGAGGCTGTGCATGTCTTCACACCTTGTGCAGAAAATCCTGAACTGATTTGGAAAGATTTGTAGGTCTTTGTATCCTCCTACTTGCAGCACTGAATTCCATGCCTTTATTTTTTATTTTCTTTTGAGAAGTATTTATTTTTATTTTTAATTGTTTGGCTCCTTTATAATAAACATCACACTTTGGTGTGTTAACCTTATATATATCCAAGTGAATGTCCATCTGTCATCCCACACCATTACACCCCGCCACCTCCACTACGCTCACCTTCAATACACTGGTCCATCCAAGCTTGGAGGAGGCAAGCACCTGTTGCTTTGATTATGGAGATCCATGGAGCTACCCTTGTTTCAGGAATGGCTCCACACACTACAACAAGTAGCTACACTCTCCAGAATGTCCCATGATAGCTAATGACACTCTACATCTTTATCATGATATGGGATTCTTGTACTGTGATCTTCCCCCTTTGTTAAATGGACCTCAAACAAGCCCACCTGGAGGAACTCATGGCCAATATCCCACACAGTATATGATAACCCCACCTTCAGTTTCATACATCTCCTAGGTGATGTGTAAAGGTAATAATGTTGATGATCCCACATATTTTCTACTGACATACTTTGTATTTGATTAATACTGTTTACACTGTGTCTGTATAATTCTACTACTACTACAGTGATGTTGTTTGTTTCTGTATTATCCTGTAAAATGTCAATGAAAGTATCAACTGCAAAAAAAAGAGAGGAGGAGGAGGAGGAGGAGAATTGGAGAGTTTGAGGGATAGAGTGACAGGGAAGAAAAGAAAGAGAGGGAGAGGAGAAGGAGGATGGGGAGGAGAAGAGTGAATGAGCAAAGGTGGTGAAGAAGGAATTGAAAGAAGAGACAACTGCAGAAAGATCAAATATATTAGTATCATCCAACTTAAGAACAGGTAGAGGGACAAGGTCAAAGGAAAGAAAGTGGAGGAATAACCTTCCAGAACTCAGGTGGATGATTAAGGTTGTTCTGGAGTGTGGATACAAAGTATTTGGACTTCTGAAGCCTAGTAGCTTTAGTACAGGTATTGCAAAAGAACAGGCATATAGTAAGGTCAGAAGTGGAGCCAGAGGTTTATAGAATCTCCAGGCAATGTCATGTGCAAGATGACAAGCCAGCAACTTAGCTAAGAATCTGGGAGGTGAGAACCTCAGGCCCTGTTTTTGTAAGAAGAGTGTGATGATCCCAGACAGACATAAATTTTGAAGTGAAAATTTTGAGGTCATAGTTCTTGTTACCAGCTAAAGAAATAGGGGACCAGTCAGTGGCTAACATGTCAGCATGAAGGTGGGACATGTCCAGCAATCAGAATGACCAGATATGAATGGATTTGCATGGAGCTTTGGGGCAGAGAATTCTGTGATACAATAGACCATACTGTGATCATGGAAGGCATCAATGAGGATGTTAGCATCCACAGTACAGTGAGGATGGAAGGAAAGACACAGTCCAAGAGGAGGTGATTTAGAGATTTGGAATTACAATGAGCAGGGACAGAAATAAGCTGAGCTAGAATGAAGGACTTCATGTTGAGGGAAAATTTATGAAGAGAGGGAGAGCCATTTTAAATTAAAATCACCTGGTGTAAGCAACTCACCAGAGGAGGTCTGGGAGGAGATGGAGGTGAGTAACTCTACTGTTACTCCTGAGTTTTGATGCCCAAAAGGCATTTGACAGGGTATCTTGCTCCTTTTGAAGCAAAAACTAAACAGATTCAGCTTTCCAGAAGATTTTATTAGTAATGTCATGGGAATCTACTTGCGCCTGGAAGCAGTGGTCAAGGTTAATAGCTCATTCTCCTTGCTTCCCCTTTCACTTGGTATATAGCAGGGTTTCCTTTATCCCCTCTATCTCTTTGCAATTTATGTCGAGCCAGTTACACAGTATCTACACAAACAAACCGCTATTGAGGGCTATACTATTTCTGAACACAAACACAAGGTAGCGCCTATGCAGACAACCTTTGATCCTTTGTAACAGAACCTGAGTCCTCTGTGGCAGTGTTAGAGGACAGTAAGGCTGGAATTGTAGCCTAGAGGTTAGAGTAATGAGGTATGAGCGCTTGGTACATCCAGCCGACCAGACCTGGGTTTGATTTCACAACCTCCACTTGCATACTATGCGACTCTGAACAAGTCACTTAACCATCCAGTGGTCCCAGTTCACCCTGAAAACAGGCACTTGTGCCTAGTGTGCCTTACCTGTTACCAAAGGCTAAAATAAAAAATAAAATGACAAGAATAGAGCGACTAACAGGTTACAAAATAAATACTGGTAAGACAGAGATGCTGTTTGTCGGGGAGCCCATTTCCAGCTTTGCAGAAAATACATAAACACAAATGACACAGCACCTCCATCAAATACTTGGGGATCAAAATACCAGCAGATCCTAGATGGGTTTTCCCTTAAACTATAATAAGCTTTTCACACAGATCCATGTGGAATTTAAATCCTGGATTCATCTTCCTACGTCCTTATTCAATAGAGTTCAACAGAACAAATGAATCTCTTGCCCCAATTATTATACTTGATGCAGACAATTCCCATGTTCTTCAGTCAGAAGGAAGAGCAAAGCTGGAACAGATTGATCTCCGCTACTTGTGTGCGGAGAGGGAGACCACAAATCTCCTTGGCCAGACTCCAGCATCCAAAGAGCGAGGGGCTTGGCACTCTCTGTTGGTCAGGCTACGCCCTGGCCACCAGTTGGCCCACATGACAGCATGGCTGGCCTCACACACCCAGGAACTTCAATGGGTCATGACTGAATGGGAGGATTCACCTGTCACCTTAGATCATTCCACAGTATTCCAGCCCATCCCACCCAACTCAGAGATGAACGGATCGATATATATCAGACATTGCAGACTTAGCTGGATCAATTACTTGAAATTACCAAATAACCATTTTGGGGCACAATGGGTGGGATGCCAGCCTGGGATCCCACCTTTCTCCTGGCAGGGATGGACTATGAATTTCAGAGGTTGGGAAGATGGGGCTGTTCTATACTTATCAATATTATGACCAGGATGAATTCAAATCCTTCCAACAATTGCAGTTTGAGTTCTCTCTTATTACAAAAGATTTTTTCAGATACCTACAAATTAGGCACTTTATGAAGACCAACCTGGGGCTACATGTGAACCTTATAGAGGTATCCCCTGTTTGCACTGTTGGCCCAGGTACAGGAAGAGGGGCCTCCCGACAGTTGATATCCTGGTACTACTAGGCGGAGAGGGCAGCAGTCAGACTCCATCCAAATGGGTCCAAGAGACCTGGGAGACAGATTTGATTCGAGAGAAGGATTGGTTCTGGATATGATGCCATCAATACCATATCACAGTTTCCTACACATGGAGAGTTCGGTGGAAGGTGGTAGCTTGTTACTTCTGCACCAAACAGGTGATGGCTAAATTCTCTTCATCTGGAGACTCAACCTGTTAGTGTCAATGTGGAGCCGAGCTCTCCATGCAAGCACATGTCTTCTGGTAATGCCCGTGCATTTTAGTTACTGGAGGGGTGTCCCAGGACATTATGGACATATTTCCAGAACTAGGTCACTTAACCTCAGAAGTAGCTATCCTCTTACACTTCCTCCCTCAGTTCAAGAATAAACACCACATATACAGTATTGTGCTTCAATACTCCTGATTCAAACAAAAAACTATTACTAGAAATTGGTTGAAGCCTGATACATCCTCAGTAGGAAGCAGGAAGGATCTGGTTTATGATATTTGCATGCTAGAATCCTTGACAGCCAAATTACAAGGCACATTGGACAAAGTAATGAATTGTTGGAACTCCTGGTCCCTATTTATTGCCTCTCAGAGACCAGATTTAGTTCCATGATACAGGGATAGGTGTTGTGGGGAGGTGTAGGAAGTTCAGATTGGATGGAGGGGACTATGCCATACGGGAGGGATTCTCTGGCAGGAATACTAACAAAAGGATTGGGTCCTTGACTGGGCCAGTCAGTCATAACCAATTATAATTAATAAGGTGGTAAGAAGGGTAGAACCTGGGATGGGGGATCCACAGGATCTCTTCTTTCTCCTCTCCTCTCGTCCCTCTCACTCCCTCACTGACACACCCAAAAAGAATAAAATGAATTATTTATTGATTTGTCTGGGTACTCCCTCTTATACCATAATCAGAAACCTTTGGGACTTCTAGAAGGTTTAACCAAATGGAAGGTGGAAGGGTCGAATACTGAAAGAAATGATAACTGAATGATAAATTGTACACCTTACAATCAATGATACTATTTGATTATGTAACAGCTGACTCTGTAAAACTAAAATAAACATCTAAGTTTAAAAAAAGACCAGACAAACTGTCTTTTTGATAAACCTAGAGCAAGATCAACATTTGGGATTTCACATTGGCAGCTGCTGTTTCATCAGCTTGGGAGGTAATTAAGAAAAATGTAACTTAAGTACTTTGCTTACTTACTGTTGTTTTAAGGTATCTATTGCAAGACTAGTTTTTAGTTATTGTGACTGTTTTGGATAAGTGACTTAATTACTGTACTGCATAATCTGATTCTGAAATGTTTTTGTAAGTTTATGTAATTTTATGCAACTTTATGTTGTTTGTATTGTAATTCTGTCTTGCTTGTTTAACTGGATGCAATTGTAAAAGAGAGCTTGCTCTCAATTTGTCATCCAATAAGCAATGATGATAAAACAAAATGATGAATATATAGTAGGTCTAACAGGAAACTCCATGGTTAAAAACTTGAATTCATTTTGAGTAGTAACCCTTTCTCAATAGTCAGTTGTAAAATGGTGTCCATTTCCTTTTAAATTTCAAGGTCATATCACAATCCAGTCTGTTGTAAAATGTGCTATAAAATGTTGCTTCAATTCATATTCATATCAAGATATATTCATTAAAACAACTGGACCATTTTATTGCCTAGTTTTATTGCAATATTAGTATTTGATCTAAGATTTTCCAAAACTTATTTTTCCTCATTAGAGCAATTTAAAAGATGGACTAACCTTCTCTGTGAGCATATTCAAATCTTTCTTACATAATTTATAAAATATTGAAATTGCAGGTAGCATAGGTGGTATAAAGATGATCTGCCATGAAAATATTTTATCACAAAATCATTTCCTGGGATAAATCTTCCATCCAGTTTTATTCCACAGGAATAGCTGTTACACCTGTCTCTGTCTTAAAGAAAAACTTTTAGATTAAGTGAACAAATACATTGCCTAAGATCTACCGTACTGTAAACTCGTTAAGTCTCCTAATTGTGGAACAAAGTTCAGTCAGTTCATTAAAACTTGAATCTTCAATGTTAGCATATGATCTGAAATACTAATAATTTTCATTGGTGATACTTTGTTCTCCCCAGTTGTTTACACTTCTTCTGATGATTGCCCCTTTCCATTTCTGCCCCTCCTGGTAGCACTGGCCTCTTCCTAAACCTTTTACCTCCTTTCTTGTCTGTCTCTTTTTTCTGAAAATGAGCCACCCTTGGCTGTCTGGAACTAAAGACCTAGTTCTGTTATTTGTGGGTCATCTGCACCTGCTGTTGCTGTCTAGGGGTGATTGTGCACATGAATCCCCATATCTTCTTCATCTAAAAAGAGTCAGTATCACCATCTGATTTACTTGTAGCTGATATCTCGTGTACTGATTATTTATCATCTTTGTACTGATTTTGGTTGCTTTTCTGTCTGCCTGACCCACTGTAAATGTGATCTTGTTTAAAATCATTGGCATCTCATTCAAACGTGTGCTTTTTTTCCTCACCAATCATCTGGTCCTGTTCTTTAACAATTTCTAAAGTTCTTTATAATAATCATCATATTCTGAGCAATTTTTAAAATTACTCACAGTTTTTCTCTCTCTCCTTCATTTCGGTTTAGATGTCTGCTTCTAGTTCTTCTGCATCTTCCAAGATTAAACGGATCAAAAGAGCGGATGCCTCCAGCAAGGCTGCTTGCCATTTTCCATAAGCTTTATCTGTTCTCCTGATGCAGGGAACTTGGATATTCTCATTGGGCCCTATGCACAAAGTGGGTGGGGGTACATGAAAGCAGAGTGTATCCCACCCACTTAGCCGCACTCTCGCCGAGCAGGACTCCGATGGTGGCTGGGGCAGGAGTCGAGGACTCGGGTGGGCATCCAATGGGACACCCCTCCCGAGACCCAAAGTGGATCCTCAGATAGCAGGGCACAGGTCCGGGTAGTGCATGCCTATAGCAGGCACCTGCATCCGTGTGGCATAGCCCCATCTCCATCCCAGCTTGTGACAGTCAGCACCTCTCAGCACACAGACACACCACCCCATCCTGCAGAATGCACATCAGCACAGCTGCTGTGCCCCAAGCCACACCTGGCCATGCCCCTACCACTATCCCACGCCTCAGTGGTGGCAGTGGCACCTCTGCACTGACAACACCCCCAACAGCTGGTCGGTGCCAGACACTCACCCTTCAGCAGCCCCCAGCCCCTGTATGACTCAGTGGGCCATGGCAGTCAGGGGGGTCATGGCTATAGTTCTCCATGCCCAGTGGGAGGCATCCATGGGAGTGCACACGGGTTACGTCTGATTCCGGCTGGCGTACCTAGCACCACATGGGTTAGTGAATACCATGCAGTGCTGGCACTCCCCAAGAATGCCCCCAACATGGTGTGGTCCATGGACACGGGGATCAGGTGCATTGGGTCCATGCACCCACCAGTTGTGTTTCCTGCGTGGGAGGTGGCAGCATGTAGCCACTCCGCACCTTCGTGCATAGGGCCCAAAATCCTTACTACTCTTTTAACTTTTAAGGATGCCTCCAGTGAGACTCTTTGCCATTATAATCAGCATGCTCATAGAGCACTCTGTTCCATGACAAAAATGCCTCCTTAATAGTAATCAGACACCATCACCACCAAGGGGTCATCAGTCTCTGGTGCATCTAAAACAGGGTTCAGAAATAATAATGGATTATCATCCTGCCAACTTGAAAAGTGAATCAAAAAGTTGACAGTATTGTCCATAGTGAGTTCTATATTCAAACTGTCCAACTCTATGCCCCAGCTGCCATATCAGCAACTCAAAAATGCATTAAATAGCCACATCTTCCCTACACTCTCAATGAAAATGTACAAAACAGCAAAATAGAGGTGCTATAACAGGGAATGCTGTGTGTGCTCCAGTAGAAATGAACCACCAAGCAAAATACTAAGCACTTATACACAGCCAGGATGCAGTAAAAGTCTTGGCTACAATATGTCATAGAACGTTCATTTTACTAGAAAATAGAAAAGGGAATCTAGCAATGGAACAGTAAGAAAAACACCTCAACAGTTTCACTCCAAGTGGTTTTCAACAGGACCATGGAGAAATAGTTACAAACATTCCATTTAAATACCCTCAGTAATTAATCAAGAACAATTACAAACAACTTTTTTATACAAAACATGCATTACTATAGTAACCCCTCCAACAATACAACATAAATAATGAATCCAATCACATGTATAAAACCATTAAATACAATTAAAAACAGTGACAAGTGTCCAGCGCTGATAGTTACATAATTCAAGTATTCTTCACATTACACTGTCAGCTAAGGGCATCTTTTTCCATCCTTCTAGTTTTCATCTTAGAAAATGATGATGTGACACCCTCCTGTGCTCAGATCATCAACAGTGCAATCCATAAATATAGTCCTTCATGTTAATGTCACTATAAACATAAGGAAAAAGGCAGAGCAACAATAATTATTTTTTTCCATAGAAGTTTTTCTGCTCCCTGGCAGGTTGGGCAGCTGTATCAGCCCATCCCTGATCACCAGCCAACCCAATCCCATTTTTCCATCACCCAGGACAAGTGGGCCATTTGCATTCTCAGGGAGGGCTTCAATAAGCCCAGCTTTTATATTTTCCATGGATTTTGTCCCCTGGGGACTGTGTATATGCAATTCCTGCACTCCACCTCTGTGAAGATGGCCCTGACATCCTGAATGTGGGTTCCCTTCCTTACGTGGTGACTTGCATGTGCTGCCATCCAGCCATCACTGGTTGGCAGTCAGGAATGTGCCACACTAATCCCCTCACCAAGGAAGGAGAGCCATCTTGGGATGCACAACCTTCATCTGCCCTCTGGTCCCTAAACAACCCGAGACCATTCCGATTACGAGTCACCGGCATGGCAGGAGGTAAGACATCCAGCACCTCAGCCCTCCACACCACTGGGCGGCTCTCAGAGCAACAATTATTAATACATTACATCAGCTCAAAACTGTTGAGGTATTTTTCTTACCATCCTTTTGCCACATTCATTTTTGTATTTTCTAACAAAATTATTGTTTTATGGCACATAGTAGTTGAATTTTTTTACTTTGTTCCAGTTGTGTGTTAAGTGTTTAGTCTTATTGCTCATGTTCCTTGCAGTGTATGCTGCCCCAAGGGAAGGTCATTTGGTGATACTGTAAAGTCTGAGATTCTCTTGCTCAATGCTGCCCTTCTCATAGTCTGGTACAGGATGAAATGCTCTCAGCATCATCATAGAATGCAAGCTGGCTTTGAACTTCAGGTATCAAGAGTGGTCCATGGTGGCTTTTTCTACCGTAGGAACAAAATCAGGACCAAACCTTATCTGGGTTCTGAGTACCTAAAATACTAAAGCATTTCTTCATTATGTCAAGGCTGAAGCATTGTAATGCTCTGCACCTTGGGCTATTGACAGGGTTGATTCACAGCTTGCAGTTGGTGCTGGACATAGAAACATAGAAACATAGACTTTGA
Source organism: Neoceratodus forsteri (assembly GCA_016271365.2). Classification (NCBI taxonomy): domain Eukaryota; kingdom Metazoa; phylum Chordata; order Ceratodontiformes; family Ceratodontidae; genus Neoceratodus; species Neoceratodus forsteri. The sequence continues at coordinate 738,755,081 of CM028133.1, read as the reverse complement.
CGGCAGATAAGGACCGCTTGGCCCACTAGTCTGCCCATTTCCTATCTACAGGATAAGCTGCAGATCCTAGTTAACCAACAGCCTATTTCTTCCTGCTCCCCACAAAATTGCCTTATGTCTGTGCCATGCATTCTTGAATTCTCCACAGTTTTAGACCCCACAACCTCCTCAGGAAGGCTGTTCCATTCATCCACCACCCTCTCTGTGAAAAAATACTTCATTGCCCATGAACCACCACCCCAATCTTCAAATTGTGTCCCCTTGTTCTTGCTCATCTCTTTTCTGAAAGATGCTACCCTCTTGGACTTTGTTGATTCCACTGAGGTACTTGAAAGTTTCTTTCATGCCCTCCCCCTTTCCTCAAGGGTATACATATTAAGCTCTTTAGTCTCTTCTCGTGATGGCTTCTCGTGCAGGCCCTGCACCATTTTAGTTGCCCTCCTCTGGACTGCCTCTATCCTGTCTATGTCCTTGTGGAGATGGGGTCTCCAGAACTGGAGGCAGTACTCCAGATGGGGTCTCACCAACTGTCTGTAAAGAGGGATAACAACTTCCTGTTTTCTGCTGGTGATGCCTCTCTATACATCCCAGTATCCCCATCCCTCCCTACTGCCTTCTCACATTGCTTGCTAACTTTAAGGTCATCTGATATGATTACCCCAGGTCCCTTTCCATTTTTGTTGTTGTTACTACTTCCTCCCATTGTGTAATCTTCCCTGGGTTTTGTTTCCCAGGTGCATTATTTTGCATTTCTTTGTATTGAATCCAAGCTGCCATACTTCTGACCATTCCTCCAACCTTGCCAAGTCCCTTCTCATCCTTTCCACACCTCCTTGTGTATCAGCCCTGTTGCAGATCTTTGTGTCATCTGCAAAAGCCATACTTTCCTTCCAGTTCCTCTACAATGTCACTTATAAAGACATTAAAAGGACTGGACCCAGTACTGAACCCTGCAGTACCCTACTACTAACCACTCTTTCTTCAGAGGACTCCATTTACAATTACCTTCTGTGTCCTGTTGTCCAGCCAATGTTTTACCTTGGCTACCACCCTGGTACCCACTCCCAGGCTAGTTAATTTGACTATTAATCTTTTGTGTGGGACTGTGTCAAATGCCTTGCTAAAATCTAGGTAGGCCATGTCCACAGCCCTTCCCTGGTCTACTACTTGGTCACCCAGTTAAAGAAATCAATTAGATTCGTCTGACATGACCTTCCGCTGTGAACCCGTGCTGCCTTGGGTCCTGTGCCCCACTGACCTCTAGGTACTCAACAATTCTTTCCTTCAGAAGTGATTCCATCACTTTCCTTAACACAGAGGTCAAACTGATAGGTCTGTAGTTTCCTGCCTCTGTCTTGGTCCCACTTTTGTGAAGGGAATCACATCCGCTTTCCTCCAGTCCTCAGGTACCAGCCCATCCTCCCATGATTTATTAAAAGAGTAGTCAGTTGTTTCACTAGTTCTCCCTTAATTCTTTTAGAATTCTAGGTGAATTCTGTCAGGCCCCATTGCTTTGTCCACCTTCAGTTTTAGGAGTTTTCAGAACCCTTTCTTCTGTGAAAGGACTGGGATTGACCCCCTATCCAGAGTGCTTCTGTTAATTGGTTTAGGCACCACCCCTCCTCCTCTTTAGTGAATACTGAGCAGAAATATTTGTTCAGTATCCCTGCTTTTCATTGCCTCTCTACCCACCCACCGTCCATTCTGTTCAGCCTCACTATCCCTCCTTTGTCTTTTCTAGCTCCTGGTGTACCTTTGAAGGGTTTTATCCCCTTTTAACGAGTTGGCTATCTTTTCCTCAGTTTGGCCCTTCGCTATTCTGACTTCGGTCCCTGCTTCCTTCTGCCTTAACTGGTACAGCTCTCAATCCTGCTCCTTCTGCATTCCTTATACTTTCAGAATGCTATCTCATTCTCCCTGACCTTCCTGCCACCTCTTTTGATTACCATAGAGGCTTTTTTTCATTTTGATTTGTTTATTTGCTTCACACAAAGGCTTGTTGCCTCTGTGATGGCAGTTTTGATGTTTCCCATTGTTGCTCCACCTCACCTTCAAGCCTGTTTGCTAGTGCTTTTCAAGGCACTCTCCCATCTTGCCAAAGTCAGCCTTCCTGAAGTCCAGTACCCTCACTTTTGTATGGCTTGGCTCTGTAGCTGAATTTATCATGAATCACACTGTTTGGTGGTCACTTGTTCCCAGATGGCTACCCACTTCTAGATCTGAGATCCTCTCACTGTCCTCTTTTGAGAGTACGAGGTCTAAGATTGCTCCCTCATGAGTGGGTTCCAAAACTAACTGTCTGAGGCATGCCACCGGTAGGGCATCGAGAATGACTCTGCTCTTGGATGTGGCTGCAGCAAATGTGATCCAGTTAACATCTGGCAAGGTCAGGTTTCCCATCAACAGTATCTCCCTTTCTCTGCCATCCTAAGAAGGCCTCCTATCATATCCTTGTCCATTCCCTCCCCTGACATGGGGGTCTATATACAACCCCTGTGCGGATTGTGGTGCCATTTCCATTCTCTAAGGTGACCCACGGTGCCTCCTCTCCTCCTTGTTTACTCTTTTGTTCAATTGCTTTTATCCTTTCCCTTACATAGAGAGCTACTCCTCCCTCTTCTCCCTCCCTGTCTCTCCTGCAGGTTGTGTACCTTGGTATGTTAACATCCCAGTCATGGTTCTCTGTGTACCATGCTTCTATGACTGCTTCAATATCCAGGCATCCTCTTCTATCAAGGCTACCAGTTCAGGGGCTTGTTGCCCAGACTACGGGCACTGGAACTCATCACCTCCATTTCGTGATGGCCTTACCCCTTTTGCCCCATTCCTGTCCTTATTGCCTTTGTCACCTTCTCCATTTACCCTGCCCTTCTCCCTATTGACATCTCTATCTTGGTGTTTACCTCACTTACTACCCTGATTTTTTTTGGTGGGGGCTAGGATTTCCCTGCTCCTTTTCAGTGCTCTCCCTTGGTTAGTTTAAATGCTTCTCAATGAAGCATTGAACCTATCACCTAGGATCTTGTTCCCTCCTGGACAGATGCAGACCATCACTCCCAGTATAGGCCTGCATCAGTCCAGGTGGACCCACCAGTCCTCAATGAAGCCAACCCTGAGCTCTGCACCAGTTTTTCAACCACTGATTGAATCCCATGGTATAGAGCACCTAGCCTCACCTACGCCATAGACAGGCAGCACCTCCAAGAAGGTTACCATGCATGCTACTTGTCTAAGTCCCTTCCCAAGTCCACAAACTCTTCCTGCACTGCTCTGATCCCTTTCTTGCCAGGTCATTTGTCCCTAGGTGGACAATGACATCCAGCAACCTCCCTGTGCAGCTGCTCTGGCGATCCTGAGGATTCGCTCCTGTCCTCCAAGCCACAGCACCAGGCAGACACCTTACCTCCCTCTCCCTTTCTCCCTAGTTCCACCTTCCTAACAATGGAGTCCCACACCAGGAGTTGTTTCCTTCCCCAATGGGGTCCGATGCCACTCTCCTGTGGGTCTCCTTTGTGGAGGTTCCCAGCATCCTCCTTGGTCTTCACTACAGGTGCTCCATAGAGGAACCACACTTTGCCAGAATGGCATATGAATTGTGGAGAGGTACAACTGGAGAGATGCTCCTCTGTTCCACCACCCTCACTCTCCCTGAGCCCACTGTGGTCCAGTCATTCCTCTTTCTTGGCAACCTCTGAGGCAACAGCAGTGGCCCTGGTGATCCCTGCATCTGAGAGGAGGTCCTGCAAATCCTGGCCAACTCAGCCTGAAATGAGCAACCTCCTCCTCAACCCAGACAGGTGCCTGTAGATGGGACAACACCGCATCCTCCAGAACATCTCCAGGAAGACTGCTGCCCCACAGCCTCTGCACTGCACCACTCACGCTATGTCTTATTTCTGGCCCTTCACTGTTTGGAATACTTACTCTTTCCTCTGTTTATTTCTTTTCTCCTACTTACTTACTACCTCTGTGCCCTTTAAGCTCCTGATCTTCCTGTTCTGAGACAAGAAGATCCTATATTTCTCAGTAGTCTCCTTACTTGCTCAGAGGCAGACCTCCAGCAGGTGGGGGACAGAGAGACTCTTGTCCTTCTAGGATGGTGAGTCTTTGGCGGCTCTGTGATCACTCACTTCTGCTCCCAAACAGGAAGTTCCTGTTGTCAGTCAAATCCTAGCCTATAAAAGTAGAACTGGCTTTGAGTTGGAGGGGGTGAGGGGGAAAGGAGAGCAATATAGTCCCAGTAGAGAAGTCCAGTCACAACAGCAGCTCCTTCATCCTGGTGTTCTCTGCCAGTTTGCTGGCAGAAGCTGTCTAGGGCAGTGTTTAAATCTGGCTTTAACCTGGCTTCCTTCTAGCTAAGTCACTCCCCACTTAACAGATAGTTCTACACTTAGTTAAATTTCACAGATAACAATCCCTTCAGCCACCTGAGACTAACACCTAGATAACTGCACAGATAACAACACCATAGTCAGGTTGATTGCTGGAGTTTCTTGCACGAGCGTATCTTCCTTGTACTGCACTCACTGCACTGGCTGCTGGTGAGGTGTGTGTGTCACTTTCAAGACAGGTTTGTTAACATTCAAAGCCCTTCCCAATATGGGCCCCAGCTAACTGAAAGAGCTCTTGTGTTCATATACTCCTGAACGCCTCTTCTAATATAGGCTTCCTTGTGATCCTAAGACCTAGACTGAAGCAGTTGGGGACTGAGCTTTTGCTATTGCAATTCTCCTGTTTAGAATATGCTTCCTTACTATTTGAGGGTGGCCCTGTTGGTGGAGAGCTTTAAAAATGGGCTAAATTGTCACATTTTCACTGTGGCCTGTACAGACCAGTTACGCCTCTTCGACTGCTATTAGGCAAACCCATCAACTCTTTTTAATGGGTTCATTTATTTTTCAGAATAAATTTAGGACATGGGCTCATATTGATTTCAGTGTAAAAAGTGACAAAATTACTATTACAGCTTAATAGAGATATCTACACTGCACTAGACACATGAGGCAGCTGTTTGCAAAGGCAATGGGGTGTAGCAAGCTTCTCCCTATTTCCAAGTACAGAAGGGTTGGAGGGCATGTGGAACCTCTTAGACAGTGGAAGAGGAAGCGAGTGCCATAGGAAATTTTCACCAGCGCCTCATGACCTCTTTGACCTCTTCTACTCCTGGCAGCATGTTTACAACAGGGTTTGCTATTGACAGGAGGACTACAACTTCCTCAGCACCAAGGTAGAGGCTGCACTACTGTGTATGATTGGGGTGACATGTCTACAATTGCCTCCTGTTATTTGTCCACCTGCTAGATAAAGTCTAAACTGTACAACTGGACAAAACTCCTACATCATATGATTTAACAGGCACCAGATATTACAACACACCATACATCTGATGACCTTACCTCTTACATACCAGTGCTGGGTCAATCACAAGCTGAGCTATAGGATTCTGTTAGAGACTTGCACTATGTGACAATATCAGCTACGTACAACATGACATACACCAGCTTGATAAGGTACAGATGCTGCTTAGCTCCTTATGTACTGTGGTTACCATGTGCAGCTTCTGGTATAGGCTATATATTTGGCTCATGCAGAGGAGATAAATAGCAGGATAGGGTACCTACCACCACTGTTCGCAATGACGGCTGCATTGGGGGTCCCATGAGGCAGCAGGCACAATTACATCTGCCAGGCACACCAGCCCTTGTAACATCCAGTCATATCCCTGCCATGCCAATACAGGGTGCATGTACTGTATGAAATGTGCAGATGTCTTCCCATACATGCACCATGTCAGCTTTGAAAATCAGTATCCGACACAGGTCATCACTGTATTCACAGCTGCCTGCCTTTCAGTATCTGAATTGATGCAAGTGGGTTGCAGGGCCTTGAAATTCAGTGTGTCATCATTTAGTGTTACTTACCATGACAACATACTGTGGTATCACAAACAGTAATTGAGAGCTCAGTTGAGGACAGTCTTGACCTTTTAAAAAGGCACAGTGAAATACGTACTTCATTATCTAAAATATTTATTTATGATTATATCTTTCACTCTGTCAATGTTGTAAAGATTTGCTGGTTTTATTTTATTCACAGCTGTTGTTCTCTAATCTGATTGCTTCTGTTGTAAAAGCTTGTCACTATCAGTTTCATAAAATTTTTGTAGTCAAAGGTTCTTGATACCAGATTCAACCAAGGAACTTGTACATGCACTTGTAATTTCAAGACTTGTTTACTGCTAACTCCTTATACACATGACTTCCCACGCCTGCTACTCATCAACTCCAAATGATTCAAAACTGGGCTGTTTAGCAGATCTTTGATCAACTAAAACATGTTTGTGTTACTTCCTTATTTTCTGATTTACATTGACTAAAAATGGTAACAGGGCTTAAAAAAAGATGGTTTTAATTTTATAAGAGGTTACTGGTTAGATTTTCTGCTTGTTTGCACAAACTGCTATTGAATTATACTCCACCAAATGCATTACACTGCTGATGGCCAATTTATTTCAATCCCAGTACTGGCTCAGAGTGAGCTAAGCACCATGGGCTGCATTTTTGCATTATTTATTTATCGCCCCCTGCGCCTGGCTGGTCAATCTTCAGGCCTTCAGCCAAGAACTTCCCCATATCTCCAATCTGAACCCTCCCTGATGCCAGCTTCCCGATCCCAAATCGCAGCTGACCAGAGTAGCCCAACGTAACCCATCGTCAGACAGGTCCCTCCTTCCGCGGAAATTTCCTTCAGGCATTCTTTATCTCAACCCTGATGCTGCTGGGATTGATCTCTGGCTCTTCGGGGTTCCATGGAGGCGGGGATCCAGGCGGCCATCATCCAGTGGCTCTGACGCCATTTGTTTTGCTTTTTCTAGGTTCCTTCTTATGCACCGCTCCTGCAGTGCCTCCAGTCTCCACTGGGGTTGCTGCTTGAGTGAGGCAAACCCCAATCTCACCCCAGGATAGGAGAGCAGTCCTGTGGAAGCTTAATCCTATCCTCCCCTGTCGACCCCCGCGTCCAGTCCGCTCCCGAACCAGGGTTGCCGGCGTGGTTTGAGGTAAGGCACTCAGCCAGCCCTCTGCACCACCGGCCAGTGGGCTGCATTTTAAAGAACTACAGCATGATTTTGCTGCAGTTGCACTGTTTGCAGCATAACTGTTTGATCACCTAAAACATAGTTTAATTTCATGTTACAAGTGCAACAAAATGTGCATTAAAAATTATGCATGCATCAATATCATGATACATTCTTTACTTGTTTGCATAAAATAAGCAAAGTGTTGCAAATACATTAAAATGTTTTCTCAAATTATGCCAGCCCAGTGGTGAAGGTAGCAGAGGCATTGTGGATGCCATACCTTTTCCCATGCCAGTGACTGGGTTAGGGAACAGATCTGGGTCACTTGGTGATCTGCCGGAAGAGTGAGGATTGAGCATCCATAGGACTGCTGCTCTCCCTCGGGAGGGGGACTTCATGACTTGGTGATCGACTGCCACTAGGGTTGGCAAAGTGACCAAAATTGCTACACAGAGTAATCCATAAATTTTGCCTGTTTTATCGAAATGAAATGCAAAATTTCACTTGCAGAACGGTGAAATTTCACCTGTGGAAAGGTGAAATTTTACCTTATAAGACAAACTTTGTTTTCCAAGGCAAAATTCACTTTTAGAGGTGAAATTTCATCTTCCAAGGCAAAATTTCACCTTGGCGGCATTCGGCTGAAATGGGAGAAATTCACGGATTACTCTGTGTAGCTAAATCACCCACTTTGCCGCAAATTTTTAATTCACTGCATTTCTAACTGCCACTTGGAGGAATCCCAGTGGTGGTGCATGCAGTCACAAGCTGGGAGTGGCCCACATTTAGATCACCAGGTGTGTCCCTGCAGAGATGGAGTTCACACAGTGTGCTCATTGCATGTCTTGTGGAGACCAGAGAAGAAAAGTAGGGGAAAATGGAGGAGGGATCCATGAAGCCCTGCCCATCAAGCCATTGGCCTGCCCAATCTCTTTAGGTCTGGGACAGTCTTGACTTGTGTTCCAGGTGGGGGATGATGGCCCTCCTCCTGGCCCCACCTCAAGGGATACATTATTCCGGACACTGAAGGAAAACTGGGATGGCTGTGGCTGACAGGGATGGGGTACAGCCACCTGAACCAGCCCAGGAGAATAAACACCTCTATGAAAAAACAATTTTTTGAATTGCATAGAAATGTTTCAGCACATTTGCAGTGATGCAGCTGTGGTAGACCAACTGTTGCAAGTCCAGCATCCAAAGCATTGAAAATCCAAGTCTATTCATTTATGCACCTTGACCCTTCCATCTGGAGCATCTGCTTTTGGATGAAGAGTAGCCATATCTTTGGGACTTTTTAAACAATGGTTGAAAATGTTTTATTTAATGACTAATTACTATTTATTGCAGTTCTGGCTATTTTAATTCTCTATATACTATCTCTTTGCAACTTGCTAAAAGTAAATAATACATATTTTTTATAAATAAATATTTAACTAAATAACTAAATATATAAATGTAAATGTTAGTTGAACATTAACAGAAGTAAACAAAATGAGAAAACATGAACTTATTTATAGCTGTTACATGTTGCTCTGTTGCTCCTCGTGAAGCCATTCCTGGAGTACTATGTCCAGTTCTGAGCCCCACCTTAGAAAGGACACCAATAGGCTAGAGGTGACTCATGTAGGGTGACAAAGATGATACCAGGACAACATGGAAGTCCAACGGGCATTGAACATGTACTTGCTGGGAACCAGAAGAGAGAGGAGGATATGATAGAAACCTTCAAACTCCTGAAAGGAATTAACATTAACAAGGTAAACTACAAGGAATTATTTATCAGGAACACCAATTTGACAACACAGGCCACAATTGGAAGCTGACAGGAGGAAGGTTCAGAAGGGATATAAGAAAGTATTATTTTACTGAAAGTGTGGTGCGATCATGGAACAGCTTGCTTGCCAAGGTGGTGGAACTAAAACCTTGAAGGGCTTTAAATGGGCTTGGGACAGAGCTAAAAGGATAGTATTCACTTGTACAGACAAAACTGGGGAAAGGAATAGGAAGACTGATGGGGAGGGTTAAAACTGTCAATTGACACTAGGTTGTGGGGTTATATAGGGCCCAGTAGGAAGACTTGATGGACTTATGGTCTTTTTCTGCCATCTCTTACTATGTTTCTATGTTGTAAATTAAATGTAATAGTTTCTTAGCCTTTGATATTAAAAGCTACATTAAAATACCACAGTACTTTTCCTAAGAGAAAGGGTTCTCCTGTGATCTGGACAACAGTCCTCATCAGTATAACAGATCCATGTAACCCAACCCCAGGGCACACTTGGAAATGAGAAGTCATACCTTAGTGTATTTTCCTGGTATAAAATTACAACTAAATAAATGCATGGGTGAAATTTTGGCTTTCATTTTGAAGTACATCAAGCGCACCCACTAGTTACTATTCTCTCTCACTGTGTCAGTGCTACCCTTCTCGCCTGCTCTTATTTTCTACTACACCCCATTGGCTCCTGGCTATTTCATTGCTGGCGCCTTCTCTGCCCCTCTCCCATCTGACCCACCCTTGCCATTGCTCCTGCACCTCTCTTTCCATCTTCTCATCCTCCTTCATCTCTCCAGCAACCCTTCTGTTGACCTCATCCCAGGACTGTCCCTGTTTTGTCATAACCCACTCTGCTGGAACACTATCTTTTTTTTAACTTTATTTTTTCACTTTATCATATACAAGACATGAATATAGCATAAAGTAGACACTCCAATATGCTGTTAGCATTTACCAATGGAAAGAAAAAGAACTTCCCTTAATCAAAGTATGTCCATGCATTTACCATATAGAGATACCACATTAGGGGAACCTACAATAATTACAAACATGAATGAAATCAACATTATGTGCTGACTAAAAGCCCATGAGCTACATGGCTAATCATATGTGATTAAATTGTCCAGCAATTCCAGTCCATATAGGAAACAATGCCCTGAAAGGGACAGTTGGTGCCATGTTGTAAACCACGATGCAAAATATTCTATACTCTTGCAAACAGCAGCACAATTTTTAAAACATAATTGAAGGGAACAGAACTGCCCACCTCCCTCTTAATTAGGTCCCCACTAAACTAGAAAAGAAGCATATCACTGCAACAAAATTAAATTAAATAGCTCAAGTTCTGGATGGTAGTAAAGTACAATACTGTACAGTAAATTCAGAAAGATAAAAGTCTTAAGTCTGCTATGAGGATTCAAAAGCTGAGTTCGTAGTTTTCTCAAGCCAACATTTAGAGAACTGCATTTTAATGTTAAACATACTGTTACAACCATAAAGAAGTGTTCAGTGTCCTACAGAATATTAATCAGGTTGTTGCCTTGATGTCCTCATCGCGGAACCTTCCGTGCTCCTTCTAGATTCAGCAGCCCTCTGGTTTACCCATTTCCCACCTCAGTAGGATCTGAGAAAATATATGTCTTTCTGTGGAACACGATCTGAAGCCAAGCAGGAAATATAGTGGTATGTGGCAGTCCCAGGTCTCGAAGGGCCCGCTTCACTCCCTCAAATTTCTTGCAACACTGTCTCGTCATGTAGCTAATTTCCGGGAATATGTGAACCTGTTGATCTTCTTGGAAGAAGGTGCTGCTCTACAGGCATATTTCAGGATTCTATCTCATGTTGCAACCCCAAGTGACCAGCATCAAGGTGCGGGTAAGTCTTGGTTCTGCATATGACCCGGGGACTTACTCTATAACTTTTCTGAATCTCCCAATCTATTCCTGGTGTCTCTGGGGAGAGTTTTTCAATGAGCCACTCTTCTATGTTGAAAATTGGATGGTCCCTTCTGAGCTCTTCGGGAGCCCAACTATCCGAATGTTGGCCACTTGGCGCTGATTTTGAGGGCTTCTAGCAGTGCCCTCAGGTGCAGGCTTTCTTCATCTGCAGCGTGGTTGCACCGAGGAGGCTTCGCCTGCTTGCAGACATCCGGGAGTTCACCCTTGAGGCCAGCTACAGCCATTTCCAGGATAAGATCCCGACTAATAAAATTGTCCACCTTTTAGTTGAGGGTGGACATGGAGGCTATCAGGGTTTGCAGATTGTGCCCCAGGGTGGCGATGGTCTCACCCGACTTAGGCCTGGCTTCAGTCAGTATGGTGGTTTCCAACTTCCTGCTCCTCCAGAAACTTTGGTTTTCCAACTCCTCCAGACCCCTTTTCTTTCTTAGGGTTGCCCATTCTTAATTTTAGGTCACTGTTTCCAATGGTGAGGTCAAAAGGTTGTTTCAGAGGCTTCAAAATGGTGGATTTAGGCAGATTCACCCTTCACTGCTGAGAGCTGGGAAAAGTTGCTGCTCGCTGCTCAGGCTCCACAGTGCCCCCGCTGGACCACTATCTTGATTTGATACCATGCAGCTTGTACCCCTATTATAAAGAAAATGTATTACCATTCTTTTGTCCCCATCACTGTAGCTCGAACATGCCCACCCTTCCTGTTTGCCCAGATGTTGGCAATTGCCTGCTGTATTTAGACTGCTATTACCTGTATATTTCTGTTATTGTTGCTTATTGTTTAAATGCTGCCTCACCAATTGTTATCTAATCTTCCTTTGTTATATTGCTGCTATTACCGATTGTGATACCTACTTATCTCTTGCCCTTTTCACTGTTTTACTATAGTAAGTTTTACCTCCTGTTTTCTAGCTTACATTTCTGTATTTCTCCTCATGCCATATTTTAACTCTGTACATTACCTTGCTCTTTTCCTTAAAGATGTGGACTCTTTGTAAACAAACCCCTGGTTCAAAGATATTTGTAATCCTAGTAATGAATAAATAAATAAATTAAAATAAATAAATAAAATATATCATTCAACTTGTCTTAATAGTGTAACAAACTTTTTAACTTCTAGCACCATACTTAGTGCTCCTTGTTTCAGAAGAGAATAATTTAAACAATTTATGCTGTGTTATAGTCTGTACTTCAGACTGTAAAATAATCCAGTAGCCCAATGGTCAATGACCAGTTACAAATCACCAGTGGCAATAGCAATGTATTCTTAGGTAGCTATATAGTCACCTGGTTTCATGTACAATATCTACCTTGTACAACTGCAGAAAACAGGTGCCATTATAGGAAGTTTGAACACTAAATATTTCGATGTAGTGGACAAATGGTCATTGAACTTGAAACACTTTTTTATTTATAACTTGCTATACTTATACTTCAGGGTTATTTCATAGGTAGATACAGAGGCCCAGATATTCAAACTGCGCCCAAAAAGTGTGCAACAGCAGGAGCAAGCACAAGTCCACTGCGCATACGCGCAAGAAGGCGCGATATTCAAAAATCTCGCAGGCCAAGATGCCCATGGCCGATTTACTGAATACGCACCACCTGTGCCATAGTGCAACTAGGGATGTGGAGCTGAGCATCTGATGCGCCACAGCGCAACAAGGTATGCTCAGTGGAGCAGTCCAGATGCACCATAGCGCATCAGGGATGCCCCTGCAGCAGGGCAGCAATGCAACAGCACAACCAGGGAGCAGGGGCCACCACCCATGCCACAGATGGGCAGAGGAGCACACAGCAGAACAGACATCGTCCCCCACACCCCATTCACTGCACAACCGGGGAGAGCTGGAATAACCACTGGCCCATGGATACCAGCAACCAACCCACAGCCGGGCCATGGTGCCCCAGCAAACCCCTGGCAAACTGTGACCGCACACAATGAGGGCCGACCACCCCATGGCACCCCATCCTACCAATGCAGAGTACACCATGCACCACAATCACCATACACCCTTCCCAGGAGTAGCGCCCAACAGTGCAGGACACCCTATGCATGCCACCACCCCCACTGTGACAATGCAACCCTGTGTACCATGGAGCCATGCAAGGCATCCCCACCATGTGCACCCTACTGTGAGCAGCAGACAGCAGTGCAACAACAGCATACACAGTGCCACCTGCACATCCCCCCGAGGCACAGCTGAGAGACCGACTCATGCGTTGCCACACGAGGTACCCACATGTGACAGGGCATGCCCCAGACCCCAACTCTAGTGGTACAGTACCCTGCACACCTTCCCAAGGACACATCCCATCCCAGCACTGGCCACAACAGCCAGCACAGACATGCACAGTGTAGCATGGAAGCATGCACCACACAGGATACAACACAGTGCATGGACAAACACCCACCCATACCCAAGGGCACACCAACACAGGGACACAGTAGCGGTCAACCAAGCCACTGACGGTAGCCACGGCTGATGTGTACACACGGCCAGGACCCCTACATTGCACAGGTGTGCCAGCCACCCCGCGCAGGCACCATGAAGCTGTATGCCACCAGCATGCAGCGGAGCACAGGTGACAGGCTCTGAGCCCATCCCCTACAACAGACACAAGCGACAGCATGGAGGGGACAACAACAGCAGAGGCCACAGTGCCACTGAGGCAGAAGTGCACCATACTGGTGATGGAAGGCAACCTGGCATTGTGCCGGGTACAGTTGTTATCCAGCATGGACAGCCACCACTGACACACCAGCAGACCGTGCATATTACAGACATGCAAGGGTGTCAGCTGCACAGGCCATGGACAGTCTGACGGGTGCCATGCACACAGTGCAGGCCCTGGGGACCACTGCACACAGGCATCCAGTGCACAGAGTACAACACACAAACCACAGACAGTGACTGATCCTGCCTGCCCACCATAGGTGGTTCATCTCTGCACACACAACACACACGCCCATGCACCACCCCTGACGCCATGCACACCACTGCAGCTGAGCACCTGTAACCCACTGCAAATCATAGACCACCACAGTTGTCATAACAAAATGCTTATATTTAAAAGAAGTAACAAAACCTATTTGCAACTATTTACAAGTGGGGGAAGGGCCACATACAGGTGGGGGTGGTAAGGGCAGGGGTGAACATATGGGAGAGGGAAGAAGGATGTGAGGGTGGGTCAAAGGGGAAAGGTGGTAGTAAGGGCATGGAGTCATTAATGTGCACCCCGGTCCTCCTCCATATGGTGCCTACATCTGCCGCCTCCTCCTGCTCCTCACCCCGTGGCGGTGGATTCTCTGTAACAGCTCCAGTGTCACCCATGCCACCTGGAGCAGCCCTGAACACTCCTCTCCAGTGTCTGGAGTCACTGTCCACCTAGTATGAGGGAGCAGAGTCAATAAATGTGACTGTCCAGCCCCTGCAGCCCACCCATTGTGCATGGCATACAGCCATGTGCCACACCCTGTGATGGTGTGCGACTGCCCACAGTGACCGTGATCCACAAGACCTGCCTACCCAGTCAACCACAGCCATGTGGACCACTGCACACCCACCGCCATGTCCTGCACAGCACCACCATGGCCGTACAGTGACTTGGCTATGTGTGGGAAGGCAGTGCCACAGCCATGTGCCCAGTGCACGCTCCCAGACATGCAGTGCCACTGGACAGTGCCGACTGTAACAACTTGTGTGCATGGCAGTGGTGTCAATGAATGGTGGCCATGCCCGCTGCCCACCCAGTTATACAGCATGCATAGTAATCATGGATGTAATGCACTCATCATCATCAGGCTGGTCCACGCGCCACTGACCACCATTATCCCTCCTGCCCTGCTGCTTCTCCAGGCGGCGCCCATTCCCTGGCCTGCCTGCATTCTTCGGCCCTAGGGTGCAAACATGGAGAGAGGAACATCAGTGCAATCCAGTAGCAAAGTCCCCTGCCCCCATGTGTGTGCAATCCCACACAGCCATACCCATCCACCCCACACCCCAATACCACCACCATGGCCCAGCACTGGATGGTCCCTGCCCCCACGTGCGGACACATGCAACCGTGATACCGTATGGACGATAATAGTGTATGGATGTGGCACCTACCTGGTCGTGGCAACGCGCCCTCCTGGCAATCAGGTCCAGGTCCCTGCACCTAGGTCCCCATAACGTGGCGACACTGCTCCGCCTGCGCCCCATACCAGTGGCCTCCTCCAGGCGCCAGCCACCTCCTGCCACACGCACTCCTGGCCCTGTTCAGGGGTGCATCTTCATACAAAGTCCCAGCATGGGGTTTCATTATTACCACCAGGTTGGCAAGCTCAACCTGGTTCCACATTACTGCTCGCCCGCCGCCATCTCTTCAGTGTGGTGGATTCAAATTGGCACTGCAACACAGTCCTCCCACGTGCAGATGCTGTGCAGTACAGCACTGCCATTCCTTATTGCACTGTCACTGAACAGTGTGATAGTGGTGCACCCATGCCTGATGCATGGTGCCTAGGGGCAAAGGTCGGGCACAGGGTCAAGGGTCTCTGGTACGGACAGCCACAGCGCCGATTGGAACCCAATGTGTGTAGCGAGACTGGGTGCCTGTGTGCCACCTGCTGTAGTGGCCTACAGCACTGTTGCCCCAGTGTACCCACGATGCCCCAGTACCATGGCGCCATATATCTGAACAGCGCCAGAAGCGCCACTGGCACAATGGTGGCCATGCCCCGCATTGCCTCCCCGCACACAGCATGTCAGCAGCATGGCAGGCACCTGCATCATTAACCCAGGCATGCGCAGTTAGATGTGTACTGCACATGTCACAGAACTTGCCCCTGGCTCAGCATGCTTCAACACAGTGGCAAAAGCGCAACAGCGTGATATTCAGCCGGCATATGCAAATCATCTAATCAGCCATTCAATGGCGCAGTCACTGCATTACATCCACTTAAAATGCACCTCGCCTCATTTGCATGGGTTGCGCTTATAAAATGCGACATTGGGCTGCACTGGCCATAGTCGACACTGCAGTCTACTGCGTTGAGTTTTATGATGTTTGGGAGTGGGGACTGTGGTGTTTGGGACATGCATGGGGCTGCACAGTCACAGGTAACACCTGTCATTCTCACAGGATGAATCATGACCAATCATGAGGTGGAGGAAGAGGAACAGAGACATGGGAGGAAGAGGAGGCCAAACTTACAAAGGCAGAGACAGATGTCCTGTTTGAGGCCTACCTCAACCAGGATCTGCTACTCAGCGGACACCAGGGGACATCACAGGCCCATGCTGCTGCATGGGAGAAGGTGGCGTGTGCTGTCAACCTGCATGTCAGCCACCAGCACTCCGTGCAGGAGTGCAAAAAGAAATGGAGCACGGACAGGCAGAGAATTAAAGAAGGTGGCTGCCATCAGTGCAGCATGGTCTGTGACCGGTGGGGAACAGCTGGAGGTGCAACGCCTGACCCCACAGAAAGAGCGGGTTGCTGGCAGCATGCAGCGTTGCGCCATCGAGGGTGTTCCGGTGGTGAATTCCAGATGGGTGGTAGCCCGTCACTGCATGGTAGGTCCTGGTCTGTCAATGGGGGACAGGTAGGTAACATACATTTATGCTACAGTTTTTCCTTACAGTTCCTGAGCATCTACATGGGTCAAGCGGTGGTGGGCTTCCACTGAGGGCAGTAGCATGAGATGGAGGAGGTCCCGTCCACCTCCACAGGCATATGGGGTCAGGGCGACAGTGGGCCTGCCTGGACATCCAGACTGATGTTGGTGGAGCAGGTGCAGATGGGGTCCTGCCTGTGTCCCAGCATGCCAGTGTTCATGGATGCCAGCATGCTGAGGCTCAGGCTGTGCCGGATCCGTCACCGATAATGATGGAGTTAACGTCATGGGCAATGAGACATTGGGCCACAGGATGGCCATGCAGCAGTGACATCGTGGCCATGGCTGTGGTGGTGCCACCGTGGAGGCCTGAGTGACATCACAGTCCCAGCCTGTGCCTGTCTGCACCAGTGGGCAGCACTGTGTGTGTCCAGGACAGTGGGGCTGTTGCAGCCTGCCATAGCACCATTGAGCCCTGGAGAGCGGCAGCTGGAGGGGCAGTATCAGCAGTCGCCAATGGCCATGGGGTACAGTGTCAGGACGGCATCAGTGCACCACCTGTGGACATGCCCAGGCCTGTCCCTGGTGTGCAGCGCCCACCCTCAAGGGGTGATGACCATCAGGGCTCATGAACAGCATGAGGAACAGCATGCTTATCAGGCAGATGACCTCTTCGATGAGCACACCCACATACTGCAAGCATCAGTTAATCAGCAGATGTGGCTTGTGACAGCGGTGGATGCACTGAGTGTGGCTCTGCACCAGGCAGAGGAGCGGCGTAGCAGAGACACCACTCTGCTCCTGGCAGGGATGGACCGTTGCAGGAGGATGTGATTGCTGCCATTGACAGGCAGACACAGGCATTCACAGCTGTCATGGCCACAATGGGCACACAGTTATTTGCCCATGCGTCACAGACACCACACAGTGCAATGTCCACCCCCATTCCCGGCGCCGTGGTGACACCATCCTGCTCGACATCGGGTTCAGCTGTGGGCATCCCAGCACACCTGGTGCAGGCATGTTTGGTGTGCTGCAGACCCCTGCACGAGCACGGTTGTGTTCACGCAGTGGAAACCCTGGGGACCGTTGGTGCCACCCCTGAGGCCAGTGGTCAGCCTATCACTGCTGGCGGGTCTCAGAGGGGCTGCCCATGCATCCATGGCAGCCATGGCACTGTGACGCATGACTGACCTGTCTCCCAACATGGCTACTGTCTGATGCTGCCCTGTGTGCATTGTGTCATTCAGAGTGCACTGCACGGGTGGGGTACTCAGCCCTGCACGCACACACACTTTCCATCTGCACCCTCCGGCTACTGTCCACTGTGGCATGTGCATGATGATGCCTGTGTTGCCTGTATGCCACTGTGCAATGCTGCCCAGCGCCTGACACATACACAATGACAGGCAGTGGGCATGGTGGTCTGTGGACGTGTGTGTGTGGCTAGGGGTGGCGGTCTGGGTCGTGTGCCTCCTACCCTTTGTGCATGTCTTGTGAGGTGTGTGTGTGTGTATAACCGCTGCCATGTTAGACCTTGCCCATCCCTGGCGTTGTGTGCGGTTCCATGCTCGGCCACTTCCTTGACAGCATGCACCCCTGGTGTTTGCCCATGCATGTTTGTGGGTTGTGCCTTTGCCACTGGTGGTTGCACATGGCCCCATGACTTACCTGGGTTGGCTGAAGTGCTCCTGTGCGATGGTGTCCTGGTGCAACTGTGCCAACGGATCAGTCTGGGGTCCCATCACCCAATGGGGGCTGCCTATCACCATCTTCACTAGTGTCCTCATCGTCCCTATCACTGTCAACCTCTTTGACCTGTAATGCTATCCACAGTCGTTGGCCATGTTGTGCAGGATGCAACAGGCCAGGAATAGCCTGCAAGCTTTTGAGGGGCTGTACTGTAGGGCACCGCCAGACGTGTCAGGCAGCGGAACGTGCCTTCAGCATCCCGAGCACCCGCCGACGATATTGCATGTGGTGGCATGTGCCTCAATGGTAGCGTTGCTGTGATGTGGGGTCGCGTCTGCCGGTATGGTGAGCAGCCAGGGATGGAGTGGGTATCCACTGTCACCTGAGTATAGATGGTGGAGGTTAGTTTGATAATCAGCGTTGCCTGCCTTGGGTCATCTAGGCCAATACCCATGCCACCTCTGACCATGCCCCTCCCAAGCTCTATGTTTTTCCACGTGGTTTGCATACTCACCCACTATCTGTGGCACAGTGCTGACTGGTGCCAGATGAAGGCATCGTGTTCACCTAGGGTGCGTGGCACAGACATTGATTATGTGCCCCTGGCATCGCACACCACCTGGCAGTTGATGCTTGCATAGCCCTTCTGATTGATATATGCAGCCCTTCAGGACCAGGTGCTGTCAACGGATGGCCACATGGGTGCAGTCTATTGCCCCTAGCATGCCAGGCATATGTGCTACCCTGTGGAACTCCTGTATGTTTGCTGTGTGCTCCACCAGTGTGCTGGGGAAATGGATGTACTCCGCAGCATGTGGCAGCAGTGCTCTGAGGAATGGGTGAGGTGGTATGATGCAGCCAACTGGGTTATGCCTGTGGTGTTCCTTGTTGGTCTCTGGAAGGTACCCCTGGTGAGCAGGCACATGCAAGCTGTCACTTTTGTCTCCACTGACAGAGCATGGATCCGTCGTGTGGGTTCTTGCATCACATCACTGCACAGCTCACAGAGCCCCCTCAGAATTGCCCGATTCAGGTGGTACCATCTCACGATCTCGGTATCGCTGTACAGCTCGAAGCTGGTGCAGGCTCGGTACTGCCTGTTGGGGCATGCCGCCCGATGGGCCTTCCACGACACGCGCCCCCCACTGCCTGCCTCTCACCCCCTCATTACGACCTCCATCTGGATGGTGGCACTGGCCATGTCCCTGGCTTGTGTTCCCACCCCGGCAGCTGTTTCTGTGTTCCTCTCTCTGTCCTGGCTGCTACTTTCCCTGCACCGGGAACACCTTCCTCTAGTGGCCTCAGTGCTGTGTGGTACTTCTCCTTCTGCACTGTGTTTGGCTGTGGCTCCCACACCTTCCTGTGCCTGTGGGTTCAGGGTGCCCTTTCTCTGTCCTGCCCTGTGTGCCTGGCACAGAGTTCAGCCACATGTGCCTTCCTGTAGCATTCTGCACCCTCTCCCTTGTTCCTTTTATTTTGGCTCATTTCGCCATTGCGAACTTCCACTTGCTCTCTATTGCTCATGGCGGATGTTGTTGAATATTGCACTGCACCATTTATGCTTGGTTCCTCCCCTTCCGTTGCTCATGCATTCATTATCATTGTGCTCTTGCTCAGCGTGATTTGGGGTGCATCTGCCTCCCACTGAATATCGTAGAATGACGATTTTCGACTGCGCTGAGCAACCCTATTGCGCATGGCGCAACCCTTTTTGAATATCTGGCCCATAATATTTAATTGGTCATAGGGCAGCAGTCAAGTTCATAACTACTAAGTAGATAAATTATATATTTTAGTCTGTCTGGATCCATAGAGAGTGCTTTAAACAATTTATTGTGGAATAGGTTGCTATTAAACAAAAGCCCTTAAGTGCAAATCCTGTTGAAGTATTATTATTTATTGAATTACTTTTATTTGTACAGAATTGATCCACTGTGATGAAAGGTCTCATTTACAGAGATATCCTGTCAATAATAACAGCTACAGTTCAATTTGAAACAAAATCATGGTCCACACAATTATAGTATACTGTATATTAATAGCATGATATTTTAAAACATTCACATTTAAAGAGCAGGTATCCACTCAAATGTATGATTCTGTAACATGGGAAGATGTCATGTGTATCAATAAACATTTGTTAATATCTGTTATGTGTGATTTTTTCTACCTCCTGTTATGTATTGATCATCTGAGACACATTTATTAGTGTTGTTCCTGTGCCTTCAGAGACCTGCTGTGGTGAAATCACATAGATCAGACATGCTGCCTGCCCGAATCTGTGTGAGGTCACTCCAAGAAAACAGACTTGGGCTGCATGAGGAGCGAGTTACTGCAGCTGCACTAGTTTGAATGCAGCTCACAGACATGCTAATTCCTGTGAGTGTCACACGTTCTGCAATTCAGAGGCTGCATACTGCTACACATAGAAAGGTATAATGTGATGGTGCATCTTCCATATGTCAAAACCTTGTAGATTCCCACTTTGAGTTTCTGTTTTAGACAGTTTTCCACTGACAGAGATGGACTAAATTATTATATTTTGTGCAGTGGTGTCAGCATGCCACCCAGGAAAATGTGGAGAAACATGCAATTAAGACTGATAGTGTATTTATGTCTGTAATTTATTGCAAATCATTAATATGTGTACACGAATGGCCTTAACATGATGTAATTATATACTGGCTAATAAGTGTGTAAAGTAATTGATTCCAAATGACAGTTTGTTATTCTGAACCTGTCATTCATACTATACTATACTCATTGATTATGCTGACTTCCTCTACGGTCATTGCTCCTCCCATCTAAACAAACTAGACACCCTGTATCATAGAGCTATTAGATTCATTCCTGACCTTCCTCTAGCACCCATCATTGCTCTCTCTACAATGCAGTCAGCTGGACATCCCTGCAACATAGAAGAAGAAAAATGCTGCTATCTGGATCTACAAAGCTCTGACAAACAAACTCCTTCCTACATCGCAGATTGTCAACCAGATCACATCCAGGCCCTACACCTTGAGGATCAACAAACTGATCCTGCTGAAGATTCCTATCACCTGCACCCGGTATGGAAGAGCTGCAATCAGTTATTCCCTGGCACTTATCTGGAATTCTATCCAAAGACATTGAAAATGGAAACACTGATCCCCCTTACATCCTTCAAAAGCTGTACACCAGCCTAATCCCAGATTCATGCAATTGCTTCCACAAGGCCTAGTCCTCCCACACCCCACACCCCCACACCCTCTCTCTCCCACCCCTCTAAATCTCATCCCTATTCTTCTATCGTTGTCTGGTCCTTTCCACATCAAACCACAAACATATATGCCCACCCATGTACCATTATCCAAGCCTTATCCCCACCAGACTGTTTGTTTCTCACCTTTAAAAGGTTTTGGTTTACTGTCCTTTGCCTTGTATATATGTAAATAATTGTATATCTATCTCACTCATAAATGTTTGTATTTGTGCTATTTCAATATCATGTTTTTGTATACACTCTGTAACCTTTTTGTTATGACCACTCAGGTCCATCTTGTAAATGAGCTATGCTCAATGATGTTCGCCTGAATAAATAAAGATTTTGATTGATTGATTGATTGATTGATTGACTATAAGAGCTCAGACGTGCTTTGAAAGAAAGAGAGAGAGAGATAGAATCAGATTTAGAGTTGCCACTGCCGTGTTGGTGTAACTTCATTCAGTTTGTGAGCTTTGATTGAGTCATAGTGGAAAATTCCATCATCTCTAATTACATTTGAAAAAAATACAGTTTCCAGACAGAGCTGTTACATCTTTATCTTCCAAGGACAGCTCTAGTCCGTTTGCGATATCCTGCAACTACCTGCCTTATACATTTCAATACGGATGAGTGACAGGGCTTGCTATTTTTAAAAGCACACAGTGTGCATTATCAAATGTTCAGTAGTCTAGCTAATCAGTATTTGGTTCATTGTTTCTGCAGACATGTTTGATCAGTTGATCCCTTCCTATCTATGTGTTTTGGTTTGTGGGTGGGGATGGGCTAGGATGTCAGTGGAATTACTGAAAAAAAAAAAAGAAACTGCCTTTTTTCATGCAGAGTTGTTCCTTTCTGTGCAGTAATATGTCAGAAGGCAGAGTGTAGTTACTAATTCATTACATCTCACCTCCATAATCCTGACAAGGGACATGAAGACATTAAAAGGGAACTACTGTAATCTAATTTACATGTTTCAAGTTTCAGCTTTATTACCAGCCTCTGTTCAAAGCGCTGAAAGCTGGATTGTGTTGGGTTGCCATCCATGGCACTCAGACATTACATCATGGGTTTTAGCCCACCTGATAGGCTAGTGATGAACATGACCTAGGATCAGATTTCTAGTACACCCAGGTCCCAGAAGCCCTGTTCTCCAGTTCAAGTTGTGCATCTGATCAGGCTACAAGCACTCCAGGAGTCCCTGTTCTACATTAAGGTAGGCCTGCATATTCATTCTGAAGTTTGTTTCTGCTGTGTTCAGTTAAAGAAACATTTGTTTGAGCCTGCCTAAGGAAATTTGAGATATTTGCTCACTCTGGAGTAGGATAGTTAGAATAAGAAACCTTGGATCCGGCATTTCAGCAGTGAGATGTTTTATTCCTCTGGAGTAGGTTTATTAGATTAAGAAACTTTTGGATCCCGCATTCAGCAGTAACACGTTTGTTTGTGATTCCTAACTAAGATTAGATTAAGAAATCTTTAGGCAGTGAAGCGTTGTTTGTGATTCCTAACTAAGAGGCTTCCGATATATGTTCCCTTTATAGGGCAGATTGTGCTGCTGTAACTAAAAGGGTAGGTCATTGACAGCACTGTTCAAAGGAGGTGAAAGTTTGTCTGGAGTGAGTCTAGCCTGGAGGCAATGACTGTCTCTGGCGATTGCGTTTGAACAGTGCAGCACAGTGATTCTTCCTGAGGAAGTTACATGCTTTTGCGGTCATTTTTGTTTGCAACCTAGCAGGAGGCCTCTGAGGGATTGCTGTGTAGGGGCCCTGTCTTAGCATGCCAATTGCCATGTGGCTGACTCCCTTCCCCTCGCCTTCTCCTTCTGCCACTCTGAGAGGCAGTGGGCCCCAGGACTTCTTCAGATTCCCTCTCATTCTGTCAACGCTCCTGTCCTTTGCCTTGCGCTGCCAACAGTTTTGTATTTCACACCTGAAGTCCCCAAGTTGGAGCAGCGCCCATGGGACAATTACAAACTGTGGCTCACACTCTGGCGCCCTTGCCATCTTAAGCTTTATAAGTGTGGGGGTGGAAACGAAATACATTATAAAATAATGAGACAGAGAGAGACAAAGAAGTCTTACTAGGGCACAATACTAAATTTAAACAAATGCTGCAGTTTTGGTATAGAGGCTAATATAGGCCTCCCAAATAAGGATATTCGAGCAGCTAAAGAGAGCGCACATTATGGTAGTTCCCACAGCTCTTCCCTCCCAAGCAGAGACCCGTGACACTTTAGTTGGGCTGGATATTTAAAGTATTACATAATTTGTGCGTTCTCCTGGACAATCTCATTTGGCCTAGGCACCTCACCCAGTGACCGGCCTAATCAGTTGTGTTTTCTTTAGTATCACTCTCCCCTCTCTCCCCTTCCATATGTTACCACCACCACTTAGGTCCCTCTCTATAGTGACCTATGGGTGAGTAACAAGGACTACTCTGGCATTTCTGGGATGGGCCCATTGCAGTCATCGCTGTGCCCAGTGACCCACATGGTGCCATCTTGAGAGCTTCCTTGTGGCTGCCATTTTGTCTAAGGGACATGCATCCCAGGAGACATGCCTTTCTTGGTGGCTGCCATTTTGTCTAAGGGACATGTTCTTGCCAAGGGAGATGGCAACAGTGGTTGTCTGTTTGATTATTATATTGTGTGTTCCATTGAAAGCATACAGGGAGAGGCAGACACAGGCCCCCGCTGTAAGGCACCCACTATGCTGGAGACCCATTATGACTCTTCCCTAAATACTCCATTCTTTTCCTTCTCCCTCAGATGGTGAAAGCAAAGAAATGTACCACTTGCAGTATGACCTTGATGCCCCAAAATACGGGACCACAATGCCCCATCTGCCTACATGAAGAGGACAACCTGTGTCTGGAGCAATCTCCAGTGATGAGATCCGACAATCCAGGGCCAAGTGGCTCTAATTGGATGGACCAAGGGCTCGTCTCCTCCAGACTCAACAGGCCACAGTGGCCATGATGGCGAGCCAACAGAACTTTATGCTGAAGATCATGGAAAGATTGGAGTCCCTGACACAGTTCAAGGTACCTCCAACCTCAGCCGCAGCCAGACCCTGAGAACCCAGGAGGGGCCACAGGACTGGATGGAATTGAGCCACTCCTGAATACTCCAGCTCCCAACACAGGGGACAACATGGGAGACAAAGAACTGCCAGATGATGAGGAGGAGGTGCAAGGTCCGATGCTGGGGAGATGGAGTCACAATCTGTGCCATCCCTCACATTCAAATTGTGTTCCTTTGACCTGATCCCAAGCCTTATGAATATAATGAAAACCACTATGGGGTTTGAGGTAGAGGAGGACAAGCCCGAGTAGAAGCTCAGTCCCATGATTGAGCAGAGGAGGGCCACCAAGAGACCTTCCCATATGTCCAGCAATTGATGACATCTTCAGCAAGGAGTGGAGTCTACAGAGCTGGGTAGGATGTCAGACAAGAGAAATCTGCATCGCATGTGTCCAGTCCAGGAGGACAAGGCCAGCTCCTGATGCACAGCCCCATGATTGATCCCCAAGTTGTGACACTCAGCAAAAGATGGTACTACCATGCGGTACTATATCTTTGAAGGACCCCATAGATAAAAAGTGGAGGACATGCTAAAGAAACTATTTTAAATAGAGGATACATCGCCAAAGCCTCCACTACCACCATCTACACTGCACATGCCCAAATCCGATGGCTTGAGGAACTACTTGAGCAAGCAAACCCCAAGACCAGAGAGGCAGAACTGCTAGAGTGCACAGTTGAAATGGCTAAGTATTTCGCTGACATGGCAGTGGGCACTCTGAAGCTAAATGCCAGGGCCACGGCCCTCATGAACCATGCCAGAAGAGTGTTGTGGCTTAAGCTATGGAAGCAGACAATGAGTCCAAGGCACTGTTGCAGAACCTACCCTTGAAGGGCAAGCATGTCTTTGGGAAGGGACTGCAGGAATTTCTAAAGCAGAAGGAGGAAAGGAAGGACCTTCTCAAAAATAAGAATAGGCCAGCCTATCTGTCCTTAGGCAGACGGAGGTTCTGAGGGAGGAACAAGTTCCAGCAGACTTGAAGGGACAACTACTACCAGAACAATTAATTTTGAGGCAGAGGAGCACAAGGAGGATTCTGTAATTCCTTTAACTCTGGCTACCAGTCCTCTTTTCCCAGGGGCCGTGGCCCCAAGTTCGGAGGAAGAAGGAGCAGAGGCAAGCAGCAATGACTACAGACTATCATATCTCAGGACTTCACCCACATGGGGGCTTTTCCCACTCGTGGGCAAGAGGTTAATGCTTTTCAACACACGTGGCACAACACAACCTCAGACAGGTGGGTTCTAGAGGTAGTGTCCAGGGGTATTCCTAGAGCTGTCCCACCTCCAGTCACACACAGATTCATAAGCTCCCCAACACAAGAAAGAAGGCATCCGCTCATCAGATCCAACAAACCTTGGTGAATCTTATGCAGAACAGAGCTATCCAGGTAGTGCCCCTCACGAGCAAGAACAGGGAGTGTACTCCATTTTCTTCCTCCTACCCAAGAAGACAGGGGAGCTCCATCCCATCCTAGATCTCAAGCACCACAATCAGCATGTAGTCACTCAAAGGTTCAAAATGGAGACACTGAAATCAACTCTCTGCAACATTCGGGTAAGTGACCACCTTACCTCTATAGATCTGAAGGACGTGTACCTTCACATCCCATTCAGGCCAAAACACAGGCAGTATCTCTGATTCCACCTCCTCAGTCAGCATTTCCAATATCAGGCTCTACCCTTCGGTCTTACATCAGCACCAAGGGTATTTACCAAGGTGTCCGTAGTGCTGGTTGTCAGACTATGGGAACAGGGTCTGGATGTTATTCTCTACCTGGAAGATGGGCTGATCCAAGCCTGCTCCATGGAAAGTTCACAAAGGGTCACCCAGATGGCACTATGGTCACTGAGGAGCATGGATGGGTAGTGAACCAAGCCAAGAACCACCTGGTACCCACGCAGCAGCTAGAACACCTGGGGGCAAAATCAACACATCCCAGAGGTGGGCCAGACCTTTGTGAAAAACTTGGTAGCTTTAGCCCGCCAGCTGAAGACCTGAACTCACTGACCATCAGCCAAATAGCTAAGATGCTAGGCTGCATGGCATCATGCATTGACCTGGTCCCATGGGCCAGGTGGCACATGACACCTCCACAGAATTACATGCTGTCCCATGGGGTCTCCAAACGAGCAGAACCTGCAGGTCAGGTATCGCCCGGCTCAGTCATACAGTCCCTAGTCTGGTGGATGAGACAGCGAGCCACTACCTTACACAAAGAGTTCTGCTGGAAGTGACCTACAATGTCACCATCAAGATGGATGCAAGCCTGCTGGGATGGGGAGCATGCCTGGGCACCCTCTCAGCCCAAGACCATTGGACAGCCCGGAGGCCAGACTATCCATCAATGCACTAGAGATGAGAGCAGTTTATCATGCTCTCAAGCCTTCAGTTATCCATATCTGGTCAGTGGTCCTAATTGCTCTGACAATCAAGTCACGGTGACATACATCTCCAAACAAGGGGACACCAGGAACAGAGCTATGCAGTGAGAAGTGACGAGGGTGTTGGACTGGGCCCAGGCCAACATTGTGCACTTTGGCGCAGTCCACCTCACAGGCAAGCTCAACATCTGAGCCAATTGGCTCAGCCGACAACTGGTGCACCGGAGAGTGCCATCTCCACCCAGACTTATTTCATCTGATACAGGAGGCATGGGGCCCCATATTGATGGATCTCATGTCAACAGCGGAGAATGCTCAGGTCAGCAAATTCTTCTCACGGTACAAGGAGCATCGGTCATAGGGTATCTATGATCTGTCCCAGCCTTGGTCCCGGATCGGGCTTATGTCTTTCCTCCCATTCCTTACTACCATAAGTCCTATACAAGATCTGGCAATCATGGAGAACCATTGTCCTGGTGGCACCTTATTGGCCATGAAGCCTGGTTCTCAGCAGTAATAGCCATGGCCCTGGACAAGCACAGACTCCCATACCAACGGACATGCTAATGCAGAGACCCATGGTCCACTCTGCACCAGGGATCCTGAAACTAATGGCCTGGCTCCTTAGAGGCAGAGATTGCTGAGAGCCAGTTACCACGATTCAGTCATCTCCACAATGTTGAAGTCCAGAAGGTTCTCTATCGCCTCCACCTACGATAGGCAGTTGTTAATATTTGCAGCATGGTGCCTGAGGAAAAGGGCAAGGACCCTAACTAGCAGACATGTCTACCATTCTCCTATATCTACAGCAGGAAGTGGACAAAGGGCTATCCCAGTCGTCACTCTGGGTACAGGTGTCCGCCATCGGCGCTGCCATTGGCCCCATAGGCCAACATAGTCCAGGGGCTCACCAGATGCAGCAAAATTCCTCAGAGCTGTAGAGATACTGCGCCACAGACCTTTAATCACCCCTTGGGATATCTCCTCAGTCCTGGACTCCCTCAGCGCAGCACCCTTCGAATGATTGCAGGAGGTGGACCTATTCTGGTGGGCCTCAAGACCTGTTTCCTCATGGCCATCTGTTCCACCCGGAGAATCGGCAAGTTGGAGGCTCTGTCATGCATGGAGTCTTACACCATTTTCACCCCACTGGGAGTACTGCTACGGACGGTACCAGCCTTTCAGCCTAAGGTCACGTCTGCATTCCATAGGAACAACCTATAGAATTACCAACCTTTCTTGAGGGTTCACAGCGGGGACAAGCTTATTCCTCATCACTTGGATGTGAGGGCCACATTAGCTATGACATATTGAGAACAATGACCCACACGCAGGACAGAAAGTTTATTCATTTGTAGCAAAAGGGCAGCAACAGGGTAGGGCAGCATCCTAGACCACTATCACTGGCTGACTCAAGAGAACCATTCAGAAAGCTTATAAGGCAAAGCAGCTAACACCCCAGATGGTATGAAGGCTCATTCTACCAGAGCAGTGTCCATCTCTTGGGCAGAAAAGGCTAACGTGTCTATGGAAGATATTTGCAAAGCAGCAACCTGGACTTCCATCCATACCTTTGCAAGACACTATAGGTTGGACTACTTATACAGGATACAGACTCCCTTGCCACTTAGGTTCTCACAGCATCCAGTTCCTCCTCTCACTCTTAGATCACCCTGCCCAACCCTGGGGTACAGTACTGCTGCTTATCTACCCATGATTTAATGTCTGGAGTGCCATGGATGGCAACCCAACACAATGGGTGTTTACTCACCTAGTAAAGGTGATTGTGTTGGTTGACATCCATGGCACCCTGTGCCCTCCTGGCAGAGCGATCAGAGTGCCAAGAAGTATGCTTATGTAAAAAGCATAAAATGAAGGGAGGGCATTGCAGATATCACCAGGGCATCCAGGATGTCTGTTGTCGGCCATCTAGAAGGCCAGGTATTAGAACTGTATCAATAGTTGACTAAAAGGCCACCCAGCCATGTTCAGAAGGGATCCGTATGATTGCCTGGCTTGAGGTTTCCTACTTTTGAGTTTCCCGACACTAATTTCCCATTATTACTTTACCTGAATAAATAATTTACCGCTGACAGTTTCCGACTAGTGCACAATCAGCAACGATCACTTCAACCACTTAATATTATATCAAGCATTTAATTCACATACATTTCCCAATCAACAACGATGCCAGTGATACTAGACACTCAGAATCAGAGGAATGCCCTGCTGTTCTGTGGTAGCATTTTACGATGAATTGAAGCTAATTTCTAGTTGCTGCAGATGTCATAACAGGCTATGATCCTCCATGCCCGTAGCATTTCACTTCTGTAAAGTGGAAAGTTTGAACCTCAAATTCACAGTTTAAATGCCTCTGACTGAATTGTTTCTTTTCTGCAGTCATATTGCAACCTTACCCACAGTTTAAAGTTATCAAGGATGCCTTTAACATGATCAGCACTGAACAACAGCTGCCTGTTTTCCTTTTGAATTAAAACTAAAGACAGTGAACACCAATAAAAAAATAAGAAGCATTGCTACAATACCAACACATGATGCAGTGGGTAATACAACCAGACAGCTAGACATTGTTTAAAAGCAATGAAGTCTCGTCAAGAAGCTTCTGAGAGCAGTTTCTTTGAAATACTGAAGTGAAATCAGCAGTAGTTTTGGACCAAGCTTATTGCAAAACTTCTCAAAACTTTATAAACTTTATAAACAAGTGTTCTCCATTTCACAGTGACATGGTGGCGGTCTTTCTTCCAGATTTTTAGCTGTACTGTAGCTGCAGGCAGCGATCAATCTGGGATCAATGGCAATGACAACTGCTGTCCTAGAATGATCTGACGATGCATCACTTGTGCACTTTGCGATCAAATGATATTCAGGAAAGATCGCTGCTAGGAATCTGATGATGGAAATTGGTTGGGAAATACAGAGTCGGGAACATGAATGACAACCATACTAGACCCGCTCAGAAGGCGCCTCAAGGTGTAATTGGTTCAGTGCTTTTCATACTGTCACTAACGTTATTTTCAGCTATGGAGTTTCAAACTGGAGAACAGGGGCTTCTGGGATCTGGGTGTACTAGAAATCTGATCCTAGGTCATGCATCACTAGCCTATCAGGTAGGCTAAAACCCATGATGTAATGTCTGGAGTGACATGTATGTCAACCAACACAATCACCTTTGCCAGGTGAGTAAACACCCATTATAGAAACATGGAATTTGATGGCAGATAAGGACCGCTGGCCCACCTAGTATGCCCATTTTCCTACCTAACAGATAAGCTGCAGATCCTAGCTAACCAACAGCTTACTTCCTCCTACCCTCGAATAGTACTGCCTTATGTCTGTCCCATGCATTCTTGAATTCAACCACTGTTCTTGACTCCACGACCTCCTCAGGGAGGCTGTTCTATGCATCCACAACCCGCTCCATGAAAAATACTTCCTCATTATCACCTCTGAGCTGTCCCCTCTATTTTCAAATTGTGCCCTTGTTCTTGCACATCTCTTTTCTGAAAGATGCTATCCTCTTGGACTTTGTTGATTCCTTGAGATACTTGAAGTTTCCTCATGTCCCCTCTCTCCTTCTTTCCTCAAGGGTATACATATTAAGCTCCTTTAGCCTTTCTTCGTGTTATGTCTTCTGGTTGCAGACCCTGCACCATTTTGGTTAGCCCTCTTCTGGACAGCCTCCACCCTGTCTATGTCTTTGTGGAGACGGGTCTCCAGAACTGCACACAGTACTCAGATGGGGTCTCACCAACTGTCTGTGCAGAGGGATAACAACTTCCTCTTCTCTACTATTGATGCCTCTCCTATGCATCCCAGTATCCCCAGCCTTCCTTACTGCCTTCTCACATTCTTTCCCACCTTTAGGTCATCTTATATAATTACTCTCAGCTCCCTTTCCATTTTTACTGTTGCAGTATCTCACCCCCATTGTGTACTCTTCCCTGGGATTTTGTTTCCCAGGTGCATTACCTTGCACTTCTTTGCATTGAATCTGAGAGCTGCCATATATTTGACCATTCCTCCAACCTTGCCAAGTCCCTTCTCATCCTTTTCACTCCATCTTGTGTATCAACCCTGTGGCAGATATTTGTGTCATCTGCAAAGAGACATACTTTTCCTTCCAGTTCCTCTGCAATGTCACTTATAAAGACATTAAAAGGACCGGTCCCAGTACTGAACCCTGAGATGCCTCACTTGTAACCCTTCTTTCTTCACTGTGGACTCCGTTTACTACTACCCTTTGCATCCTGTTGTCTAGTCAATTTTTATCCAGGCTACCACCTTGGGACCCACCCAAGGCTGGCTAACTTGTGTATTAATCTTTGTGTGTGACTATATCAAATACCTTGCTAAAATCTAGGTAGACCATGTCCACAGCCTCCCTGGTCAGCTACTTTGGTCACCTAGTCAAAGAAATCTATTAGATTTGTCTGACATGACCTTCCCATTGTGAATCCATGCTGTCTTGGGTCCTGAGCCCCACTGGCCTCTAGGTACTCAACAATTCTTTCCTTCAGACGTGATTCCATCATTTTTCCTACCACTGAGGTCAAACTAACTGGTTTGTAGTTTCCTGCCTCTGTCCTACTCCCACTTTTGTGAAGAGGAATCACATCTGACCTCTTCCTGTCCTCAGGTACCACCCCATCCTCCCATGATTTGTTAAAGTGAGTAGTCAGCGGTGTCACTAGTTCTACCCTTAGTTCTTTTAGAATTCTTGGTGAACCCCATCAGGCCCCATTGCTTGTCCACCTTCAATTTTATTAGTTCTTTCAGAACCCTTTCTTCTGTAAATGAACTGGTATAATTCTCGTCTTCAGAGTGTTTCTCTTGTTTGGTTTAGGTACTTCCACCTCCTCTTCCTTTGTGAATACTGAGCAGAAATATTTTGTTCAGTATCCCTGCTTTTCACTGTCACCATCTGCCCACATTCCTCCCTTTATTAAGCCTCAGTATCCTTCTTTGGTCTTTCTTCGCTCTCTGTTAAATGTGAGGTTGTCATTTTTGTGAACGTTTCTCTTGAGTTCAGGTGGGGAAAGGCTTGTCTATCAATTGTTTATTATTATATTTCATTCAGTACTGTTACAGTTATAGTAAGGATCTGGAAGTATCCTCGTGGCCCAATTTGCTATTATACTACGGCAATTCACACTTTATGGCATCTGCAAATGACATGCAGTTGCTTTAATCGATGCAAAGCAGCTAAATTTAGGGATTACAGACTGCCACTATCCACAGTTCATTTTGGATGTGAGGAGTATTTCAGATTACATTTACCACATGATTCATGGGACCATCTGCACAAAAAGAATATGTATTCATCTCCTATCAAATCTCTATGAGTTATGCATTTTTCATGCATACTGAAAAGTACTTTGTGTTTGATTATTAAATTCACTGGTGATAATTCATTGCACGCATTATTATGCAAACAATACCTCACAACCCATCCTTCCATTTGCGTGTATATAATCTAACATATTTGCTCTCTCAAGGATTCAGCTTTCTAACAGAGACTCATATTGACTGCAAGGCAAATATATTCTAACCACCTTTATAAGGAGTTATAATAAATAGCTGATAACTACAACTCATTGATTGGCTATACACATTTTAAGAATATTATAGAAATTATTTACTAACAGCACATCCGATTCAGCTTTACTTAAACAATTATTTGCTAGATATACATACAAACATACACACATAGTCATAAACATATAGGCCACATTTTCTTACATGACTGCCTGAATTAATCTTTTTTATTTCAGCTTCTGCCCTGAATCCTTGTAATAATCACCTTTACCTCCATATCCCCCATCCCATCTCTACATATTGATCTCCTCTTACATGTACTTTGCCCAACATACACATCACAACCCATCTTGAAACACTCCACTGCATCCTCTACCACCTACTTCCTGGAAGTGTGTTCTAAGGTGCCACCTGTCTCCTTTCATAGAAACATATAGACATAGAAAATGGCAGCAGTAACATCAGCCTGTCCAGTCTAGACTGCATGCAAACACTTGTACTGGATTACTGCTTTTGGCCCACCAGCTGCTGTACCTAATTGGTTCCCATATACCTGTTCCATGCATGAGTGAATTCATCCAAAGTGCTTTCTCCCACCGCCTCCTGAGACATACCATCTCCTGCATCTCTATGCAGTATAGATTCCTTACAGTCCATCTTAACCTCCAACCATCAAAACTTATGTCATGAACACAGTACTCCATGTTTGGCCTGACCAGGGTTTTATATAATGGAATCATTATCACCTGCCTTCTGCAGGTGATTCAACTGCATATGTACCACAGCATGCAATTGACCCTCCCAGTTGAATTTTTAATATGATTTATTAAGTTCAGGCGTCTGAAATAACTACAAGATCCTTTTCCTCCTTTGTATCAGTCAACAATCCCTCCCTCCTCACACCCAACCCATCACGAGCTTTTCCCCGGGTTTCTTTGTCCCATGTGCATATTTTTACGAATGTACAAAATTTGTCAGCTGATAAATACCTGTAGGTCCATCAAGTCAGCTCAAATTTGCAGCTAGCTGCCCTATGTAACAGCTGCCCATACCTCCTTCCCCTTACCTCCATCCTCTTACCCTGTCCATGCCCTCTTTAAGCAACTAACTGATCTGCAGTTCACCACCTCTTCCAGCAGTGGATTCCTCTTGGTCACCACTCTCTCCATAATAAAGTGTCATCTGATCTTCTTCTTAATCTTCCTCCTCCCCACCAAACCCCTCCTCTCCTTCCCCCTTTTCTTTCGCGAAAAAACAGTTGTTTATTTATTAACCCCGCACTTATAATTGTCCACTTTTTACCTCTTATGCTAATGCTGTTGTAACACTGTTTGTAAACCTGCCTTACAACTCTATGTTAATGTTGATCTTGTAAATTGAATGTTTAATGTCTCGCTCCTATTGTACCCCTTCCGCCCAGGTAGCACAAGAAGACGAGCACTTGTCACGGGGTGTGCTCTTCCTAGTGAAGAATTTCAATAAATAAATAAACCTTCCCCACTCCAATCTCATAGAAACATAAAAACATAGACTTTGACGCAGATATGGACCACTTGGCCAACCCAGTCAGCCCATTTCCCTTCCTATTGGATAAGCTGCAGATTCTAGTTAATCAACAGCCTACTTACTGCAACTCCCCACTACAATTGCCTTATGTCTGTCCCATGCATGTTTGAATTCCCCACTGTTTTAGACCCAACAACCTCCCCAGGAAGTCAATTCCATGCATCCACCACTCTCCGTGAAAAAATTTCCTCACATTACCCCTGAGCCATCCCCTCTATCTTTAAATTGTGCCCCTTGTTCTTACACATCTCTTTTCTGAAAGATGCTACCTCCTGGACTTTGTTGATTCCTTGAGGTACTTAAAAGTTTCATCATGTCCCCTGTCCTCCTTTCATCAAGGGTATACATATTAAGCTCTCTCAGTCTCTCTTCATATGGTTTCTGATGCAGACCCTGCACTATTTTAGTTGCTCACCTCTGGACTGCGTCCATCCTGTCTATGTCCTTGCATACATGGGGTCTCCCAAAACTGCACACAGTATTCCAGATGGGGTCTCACCAGCTGTCTGTACAGAGGATAACCACTTCCCTTTTTCTACTTGTGATGCCCTGTCCTATGCATCCCAGTATCCCCTGGCTCTCCTTACTGACTCTCACATTGCTTACCCACCTTTAGGTCATCTGATATGACTACCCCAAGTCCCTTTCATTTCTGTTGTTGTTAGTACCTCCTGCTATTGTGTACTCTTCTCCTGGTTTTGTTTCCCAGGTGCATTACTTTGCACTCTTTGCATTGAATCTAAGTTGCCATATGTCTGACCATTTCTCCAACCTTGCCAAGTCCCTTCTCATCCTTTCTACCCCCACTGTATCAACTCTGTTACAGATCTTGTGTCATCTGCAAAGAGGCATACCTTCCCTCCAGACCCTCTGCAATGTCACCTATAAAGATGTTAAAGAGGACCAGACCCAGTACTGAGCCCTGAGGTAGTCCACTAGTAACCCCCCTTTCTTCGGAATGTGTTCTATTCACTATTACCTCTGTGTCCTGTTGTGCAGCCAGTTTGTTACTCCAGGCTACCACCCTGGAACCCATTCCCAGGCTGGCTAACTTGATTATTAGTCTTTTGTGTGGGACTGTGTCAAATGCCTTGCTAAAGTCTAATTAGGCCATATCCATAGCCCCTCCCTGGTGTATTACTTGGTCACCCAGTCAAAGAAATCAATTAGATTCATCTGACATGACCTTCCTGCTGTAAATCCATGCTGCTTTGGGTCCCAGCCCTGTTGGCCTCTAGGTACTCAACAATTCTTTCTTTCAGAAGTGATTCCATCATTTTGCCTACCTCTGAGGTCAAACTTACAGGTCTGTAGTTTCCTGCTTCTGCCTTGCTCCCACTTTTGTAAAGGGAATCACATCTGCCCTCCTCCATTCCTCAGGTACCACCCCATCCTCCCATGATTTGTTAAAAGTGTGGTCAGTGGTGTCACTAGGTCCTCCCTTAGTTCTTTTAGGATTCTGGGGTGAACTCATCAGGCCCATTGCTTTGTCCACCTTGAGTTTTAGGAGTTCTTTCAGGACTCTTTCTTCTGTAAATGGACTGATGTCAACCCCCTACCCAGAGTGCTTCTATTGTCTGGTTTAGGTAACTCCTCCTCATCTTCTTTTGTGAATACTGATCAAAGTATTCATTCAGTATCTCTGCCTTTTCACTGTCTCCCTCTGCCCACTTCCCTCTCTTTTATTAATCTTCACTATTCCTCCCTTAACCTTTCTATGCTCCCTAATGTACCTATAGAAGGTTTTATCCCCTTCTTAACTGAGTTGGCTATTTTTCCTCGGTTTGGGCCTTTGCTATTCTGACTGCCTTCCCACTTCTTTCTGCTTTAATTGATACAGTTCCCTGTCATGCTGCTTCTGTGATTCCTTATACTTTTGAATGCAGCCTTTTTCTCCTTAACCGTCCCCTGCCACCTCTTTTGAGAACCATAGTGTTTTTTACTCCACTTTGTTTTCTTATTTGTTTCACACAAAGGCTTGTTACCTCTTATGATAGCAGTTTTGATTTTTCTCCATTGTTCTTCCACCCCTCCTTTGGCCATTTGCTAGTGCATTCCTCAGGTATTCACCCATTTTGCCAAAGTCGGCCCTTCTAAAGTCCAGTATCCTTGTTTTTGTATGGCTTGTCTCCATGGTTGTGCTTATTGTGAAGCACACTGTGCAGTGGTCACTTGTTCCCAGATGTCTACTGACTTCCAAATTTGTGATCCTCTCTCCATTTGAGAGTCCAGGTCTAGTATTGCTCCCTCCTGAGGAGGGAGCAATACTAGCATGGCATCTGGTATCCCTTCCTTCCCTTATTTTAAATACTCACTCTGTCCCTGACCTTTATTATGCCTTTACATATTTGAAGTCTCAAACATGTTCCCCTATGTCCCTCCTGTCCTTCAGTGAGTGAGTCAGTGTTCAATTTTCTCATTCTGTCCTATATGTTAAACCCCTAATCCATGTATCATCTTTACGGCCCTATGTTGCACCCTCCAGATGCTTGATGTACTTCTTCAGGTATAGTTGACAGTACTGCATGCAGTACTCAAGATGTGGCTAACCAATGATCTATACACGGGCATAATGACCTCCCTCTCCTTGATGTTATACCCCTTGCAATACAGCCCAGCATTTTATTGGCCTTAGCAGTCATTTTTCTATATTGAGTGATGTTTTCATTTACCCCATCATGAGTATTCCCAGATCCCTTTCTTCTTCTGTCTCAGCAAGCTGAACCCTCCCAGTGGGTATCTCCTTCTGGGTTCATTGTTCCAAAGGGCAGCATCTTACATTTCTTTGGTGTTGAACCCCAAATGCCAGGTATGTGTCCAGGCCTCCAGCTTAGCCTGGTCATCATGCAACCCCTGACAACCACCTAGGTCATCCACCACCGTCATCTTGCTGTCATCCACAAACAGTCTGATCTAGCTCATGATGTACACCAAAATGCCTGCTATAAAAATCACAAACTGTGCTAGATCCATCACTGATACCTGTGTTATCCCTCCTTGTAATCTCCCTAGGTGATGAGAGCTGCTGTACCTTTCCACCGTCTCCCTATGTTGCATTCACTTAAGCTAGTTCTCTACCCACCCCACCACCTTGGCACCCACCCCTGTGCCTTCTAGTTTACTTCAGAACTTTCCTTGTGGCACAGAGTAGCATGCCTTGCTGAATTCTGGATACAAGACATCCACTCCATTGGCCCAGTTCCAATTGTCTAGTTGCCCAGTCATAATAATCTACCTGGTTGGTCTGACAGGATCTGCCAGTGACCAAGCTATGCTGTCTGTTGTCCTGCATCCCATTGGTCTCCCAGGGAGACATCAGCCTCGCCTTCAGGATTGTCTCCGTCAGCTTCTCAGTGTAGCTGTTACTCCTTCCTCAATAAGGAGGAGCAGCCAGCCAGTGTCAGTGCTAGGGGTTTTAAAACATGGATTGAATTGGACCCATCAGTGCAGAAAAAATGTGGTCTAAAGAAGAACCTTATGAAGCAAAACATAACATCAAATTCTGAACAGTTCATGCTCCTTCCCTTAAATATTGTTATAGAGTAGATGTTACCACTGTTCTTTGAATCCTCTCCTTCTCCTTTTGCTCCCCATAACTTAATGATATGTTCACACTTGTTACCCCTCCATTACGTATGTTTGTTTTCATAGATAATTATCATATAGAAATTGCATATTATAAGTTTTTATTTTAATTGATTTCATTTTGACTTTTGTTTCCATTATAGAACAATGCCTAGCCGATGTGTTGTTGCTAGATGCTTTAAACGCATAGCCATGAAGTCAGTCCACATATGTGGCCAAGGAACAACGACCTTCATAAGATATGGGATAATGTTCATTCTACCAGAACAAAGTAGAAAGGAGGAAATGACACTACAGTAATTTGCAGTGATCATTTCATTGCTCCAAATTATTTTGTTGGGTATTACCAGTGGGTTTCTAGTTATAAAAGGAAGCTCGACCTTGCTGCTGGCATCTTCCCATCTAAGAAATCTAAGACAGTCATGCATGAGATTAACGATAGTATGTTGGATACATCTGTATCTGATGTCAGTGCAATTAGCAACAATACAGACTGCTCTTCATGCTCTGTGAGTATTTAAAGAAACACCTCAACATGCACTTTTTACATAATATTTGTACTAATATTGGACATAGGCAAGTATGGTCAAAAGACTGTACATGACTTGAACTAAAAATCATATAAAGAGATACTGGGAGACATCATTATTTATATTAATTAAAGAGGCAGTATAGTGCAGTGGGTTAAGGCTCTGAGCAGCAGATCTGAGACCTGCATTTGAATCCCACATCTGCCTAGGTGCATACTGTGTGATCCTGAGCAAGTCACTTAACTTCCTTGTGCTCACCGGTCACATCTGAACAAGCTTTGGCTTAGTGTGCTAATCCTGATTAAACAATGTTCCCTTTCCCTTCCCTATACCACGATGAGAGAATAGTAATGGAATATGTTATTAGATGAAGATTCAAATATCCAAATGTATAAATATAGTACTGGTGGGCATCATATTTCAGAAAAGAATATGTTTATGAACTAGTATGCATGATACAGGGTAAAATGCTGTGGAAAAATCTGTAGCGTTAGGAAGTATTTCTTCATAGAAAAGTAAGTGGATGAATGGAATAGATTACTATCTGATGCAGTAGGACCAAACAAAATGGGGTGATTAGAGAATGCATGGGTTAGTCATATTGTATCTATATCAGTACGAATATTGAGGTAAAGCTGAATAGAATGTAGTGCATGTGTATTTTATGGTTGTATGGGTAAATGACCATATTAGATGGGCATAGATGTCAAAAGAGGACTGAACTTAGAAAGATATGTAAAGCTGAATGCAACTTGATGGGCGATCGGAAGATGGCCCTCACGCTGGCAGCGCTGTAGTGTGGTGAACTCTCTGCTTTGTTCTCTACTTGTTCCCTGTTTAGTTCATTTTAGAATCTGTCTTACCTTGCCTCCCCTTTCATTTTGTTTGTTTTCCTCATTTTGTTGATTTTCTCGCTAGCCACCTCTGAGTTGATCGTTTCAGGCTAGACGGAGTTGGCAGTGAAAGGGCTCATTGTGTGCTACTGAGCATTTATCCGGCCACCATCGACTGCTTCAAAGTGTGCACTGA
This sequence comes from Neoceratodus forsteri, assembly GCA_016271365.2. Taxonomy (NCBI): domain Eukaryota; kingdom Metazoa; phylum Chordata; order Ceratodontiformes; family Ceratodontidae; genus Neoceratodus; species Neoceratodus forsteri. The sequence goes on along the minus strand of CM028133.1, from coordinate 738,716,006 downwards.
GACTGTCCATTTACTCCAATACCTCCCCAATTGCTAGCGGGAGCCCTGGGATATTGTTATAGCTTTGAGCACGGGAGAACGCTGAAAACTGGGATGTGTCTACCCATTTTATGTTTTTGGAAGGAAGACAGTGGGAGAGAAGATTTGGATTGAGCTGGTGTGTGCTGAGGTGAATGGAGTGAACTGCAAGAAGGTGGATGGACTTTTAAAGGGGAGAGCTTTTAGTAAAGTGGATCTGTTTTGATGGTGTGGAATCTGTGGAGACTGTATTCCTGGGTGTCGGCTCATCCAGTTGAATAGCCAAATTGGATTTTTCCTGTTTGGACTGTGGACCCTGCATTTTGTGGGTGCTTGGCTGCTGGATTCTGCTGTGCTCGGGCAGACTGGGTCTGGTGGATCGGGAACTGACGAGTGGGCATGCTGTCTGCCTAGGCCCTTTGCAACGCCAGCCAGTGGGCTGAATTGAGCAGCGATCCGTAGCTGCGGAGCAGTTATTTTCTGGTGGCCGGCTTCACAGGTAGGGTTCCCAGGTGTGGATTACCAACTGTACAGGACTGCATCTCTTCAGAAGGTCCCCATTTGCTCTGGAAAACACAGTCAGATCTTACATTTTTCCTTCTTTTGGACAGTGAGAGCTTCCTATTTTCTTGTACTCCCTGGCAGTGAGAAGGCCAGGGTGCCCTAACTTACTATTTTAATTTACTGTTTTTGTATGCCCAGTGAGAGGGGATTACTGAATTTCATCGTGGGCAGTGAGAATGTCTTGACTATTCATACTCCCAGGCTGTGAGAGGGTCTGGGGGTCTGAACTTTATCATGCTGTTTTTCTTTTTGACCCCTGCATACCCAGTGAGAGGGGCTGCCAGAGTGTTATTATTTTATTTTATTTCATTTTATGGTGTTATTTTGTTTTAGTTTTATTTTTGACTTACAGTTCTTAAAGTGGAAGCCCTCCTGCTAATTGGATTTCCACGTCCTGGTTTTTGTATTGTCTCACTTTAGACTGATTGTGCTTATTCGAGACTTTGAGTCTTGGAATGAACACCTGTGCAGCTCCAGAAGGGTCTATTTCATTTTAACTCTTGTTTTAATATTTAGTGTTGGGTGGTGTGGATATACTCATTTTTGTTTATTGTGTATATCAGGGTATTTTATTACAGTTTATTGTTTAAATTGGGTGGATATTTTAGTCTTCTTTTTGATTGTCTGAATCTCTCCTCTGTGAGAGAAAGTGGAAAAGTTTCAAATAGGGGTTTATTTTAAATGTTTAGTACTGGGTTGATTTTGTGTTATTTATATTTATAGTTCTTGTAAGTGTAAGTTAGGGTTCAGTTTTGCTTTTGTTTTGGGTTTAGTGTAATTATTCGGTCACCAGAATGTGCCGGAGGCCTGCCCCATGGTTGTGTATTTGCCCTCCACCTTCATGCCCTCCACCCCTTTGTTTCCCCATTGTAAGAGCTCCAACTTACCAGCACTGTAGAGCACTGGGTATTGTCTGTCAGGGAGGGGTCAGGAGGTGCGAATGGCGGAGGGTGAATGAGCTGGAGCCACCACATGGGGTCGAAGATCCAAAATGCCCTGGGGTGAAATGGAACCCAGATCGTGGTCCTCCAAGTCTGGTCTCCATACCAAGGGCACCACCAATTTGTGGGCAGGTGGTTCGCTGCCCTGGAAATTCTCCCAACTCGAGCAGTGTTATACAATGCCAGATCAATTAAAACAAGACTGCAATTATTGCAGATCTTGTAAGATAGGGGATCTGGCTTGCATCACGAGACCTCACTGGATGAGAATTCTGGCCCCATATTAGAAGCTGCAACTCCGGCTGGGTACTCAGTGATCTACCACTCGAGATTGGGTCATGGGGGGTTGTGGTCTGTTTCAAGACTGAATTGGGCCTCACGAGTGTACCAGTTGAGAAGACTCAGTCATTTGAATGTACTGTGGTAGCAGGTGTAGGCTGTAGGATTGCCCTCATCTACCATCCACCCAGGGATGGGAAGTGGTTCCTTCAGGAAGTATCAGACTTTGTCATTGACATGGCGTTTGAGTAGCCCAGGTTGATGGTCGTGGGCAACTTAAATGCCTGGGTTGATGATGAACTCTTGCAATTTAGACAACACTTCCTCCAGTTGATGACATCTCTGGGCCTTACACAGATAGTTACCACTGCTACCCATAAATACGGTCACTCTCTTGATTTAGTCTTCTCCTGGGGATCGTGCCTCAGATTTGGGTGTGGAACCAGTCAGATGGTCCAATCACCACACCGTGGGGTTCAATTTTAGCACTCCCCTGTCATAGGCCTACCTCTGTGGAGATGGCCAGGTATTGCCCCTTACGAGATGTTAGCTCTGAAGGCCTAATGGTGGTACTTGAGCTATTGAATATTTCAGTGGCAAACAGCGACCCAGAGGCCCTCATGGTGGCCTATAAGATGTCCATTTCAGTGGCCCTGGATCTCGTTGTTCCTGTCAAGTTCATCCTCTCTTTCTTCGGCCCTTGTTCCCCATGTGGGACTTTGAGGGAGTTGCAGCAATTAGGATGAAGCTTAGAGCATTGCTGGTGGAGATCTGCCCTTGATGCCGACTACCTAGATTGATGGACCATTATCAAGTCTATCAACCTGCAATCACCCGTGAAGAAGGCAGAGTTCCTGTCCGGGAGATTGCTGCAGCTCAGACTCTACTCAAGCTCAGCTTTTCCAAATTGTGGACAGAATGTGCAACCCAGCCTGTCTACAAGTTTGGAAAGCCTTTTCTCAAATAGAGTGCATGAACTTGTTCGATTCTTTGTGACTAAGGTGGCTGACATCAGGGCGGTGCTCCAACCGGCATACTCTATTGGTGTTGCTTTGGACCAGCACTTGGCCACTAGCCCTCAGCATTCTTGGAGTACCTTCAACCACCCAGAGTTCTTGGCTGTCATGCAGATTGTCCAGGGTGCACACCCTATGTGCTGTAGTTTAGATCTAGGACCAACTTCCCTCGTTTTGGGTTGTATTGATTCCACTGGTCTGGTCCTAGCATGGATTGTCTGGTGCTCCTTGGAAACAGGTGAGTTTCCTAGCTCCCTGAAGGGGTGGTGGTAACACCCTCCTGAAGAAAGCTTCTTTGATTCAGACTGCCATGCAAACTACAGACCTATTCCAACCTTCCTTTTTAGGGAAGGTGGTTGAGAAGGTTGTGGCTGTATAACTGGAGAACCATTTTACCATCCACGACATCTGTAAACCCTCCAGTCCAGTTTTTGAAAGAGGCACAGTACTGAGACAGCACTGGTTTGGGTGCTCAATGATTCTCTGATGGCTAGAGATTGGAAGAACCACTCCATCTTGGTTCTTCTTCATCTCTCATCAGTGTTTGACACTGTGGACCATGGGGCTCTGCTCAGTCGCCTGAGGTTCATCTGTGGATTGTCGGGTACATTCATCAGGTGGTTTACATCTTTCCTCACCAGAAGAACTCAGAGGGTGGTGTCCGGGTTTATTCCTTGGACCCAGTCCCTCTGTCATTGGGGGCCCCTCAGGGGTCCATGTTGTCACCTGTTGTTTGCACTGTACATGCTGCCTCAGAGACATTGTAAGAAGGTATGGGCTGAGGTTTCACTGCTATGCTGATGATACCCAGCTCTACCTTTCTTTTGCACCCAACAAGGTTAGAGCTCTCTCAGTCTTCAATAACTGCCTCACAGAAATCCAGGACTAGATGGATACGAGTTGGTTGAAGTTGAACGCGGAAAGACTTAGGTGCTGATTGTGGACCCAGGGTGCTAGATAGGGGGTCAATGGTAGGTTCGCCCTTGGTCTTTTTCTTGGGGGCCTATCACCCCTGACCTCTGAATGGGTGCAAAACCTAGGGGTAATTTTGACGAGGGGTTGACACTTCATTCACAGGTGTCGGCTGACATCAAGACCTTGTTTTACCATCTGAGGAATATCCCCAGGTTTAAACACCTTGTTCCATCTGGCAATCTTCCCACGTTGGTCCATGCCTTTGTGTCCTTGCATCTGGATAGTTGTAACTCCTTGTACCTAGGGCTACCTGGGGTGGAAATCCACCTCTTGCAGCTAGTGCAGAATGCTGTGGCCTGGCTTTTGATGGAAACCCCACGGTCCTGTCATATTTCCCCAGTGCTGCACGGTCTGTACTGGCTGACAGTATAGTAGTGGATTACCCTTAAAATTGGTCAAAGCCTACATGGACAGGGCCTGGACTACATGAAAGAGCTTCTGGTACCTTATTGCCCTGGGTGATTGCTCCACTCAGCTGACAAGGGGTTGCTAGAGAGTCCAATGGTGTGTTTAAAATCTTCTGGGGTTAGGGTATTTATGCATGTGGCCCGATCCCTTTGGATTTCTCTATCCTGTCAGTTACTGGAATGAACGACCATGGAGGGATTCAAACAAGTGTTAAAAACATACCTCTGGCATCAAGCATTTGGTGACTGATGGATTTAATTTATCTGTATCTCTCCTTTATAATATTTATGTTGCTGTGAATTATGATATGTTTTAACTAATTGTAAGGCACCTTGGTTTTGGAAAGGTGCCATAAAAATAAAGTTTTATTATTATTATCTGCAACCAGTTTTCATTTACATGTTTATTTGTATTCTCTATTTCATTAATGTTGTCATTATGTTAAAATACAGATATGACATGTTTGTCCTAAATCATGGGTAAGCAGTTATGTGCAGCTGATGAGCTCAAATTATAGCGAAACCTCAATCAGAGGTCCTAGTACTAGCACCCAGTACTGCTGAAATGCAATATAATATGTATAAGTGGCGTCAGCATAATTTACTTACTGTATTGCATTTTGGATAAAATACGAACATACTAACATAGGGATAATGGCTACAACAGTGAACAACAACACTTGTTCATTTTGAGAGGTTGTCATGACAACCCTGAGAAGTGAGCAACTGTTTTTGTTTACTGTTGCATATCCATTATCCATTATCTTGTATAGAGTATGGGCAACAGTAAAATCTGCAACAGCTCAGTTAGCCTTGTGGCACAATTTTCTAACTTTGTCACCCCTTCAATCTGTAAAACAAGCTCAACTCCATCCTGGTCTCCATCCTGGTCTCCTCACCTCCCTGCTCTCACATAGACATTTTTTTATTTTTAAAACACATCTCCTCGCCTCAGATAAATATTTATATATATATATATTTCTTGTATTATCTTTTTGCCTCCCTGCATCTGACTGACCTCTCCTTCAGGCCTTGCCAAGGATCCCTGCCTCATCCCAGGACCCTGTTGCCATCTCCTGGCCTCATACTGCAGCCAGCCTAGGGTAACCTGATGTATTCTTTCATTAGACGGGTTCTCTCTTCCAGGGATAAAGCGCCTTCTGGCTTACGCTCTGGCCCTTGGTGCTGCTGAGGTTGGTCAGGCTTGCTCATGGGGTCTGTGGAGGCAAGGGTCTGGGTAGCCATCATCTGGTCAATCAGATGCCATTTTCATGTTTTCCTAGCTCTCCTTGCATTATGCAGCATCTTTAGTGCTCCCAGTCTCCACCAGGGGCCACTACACATCGAGATGTCTCCCAGTCCACCCCAGGAGTGAGAGCAGTCCTCTGGACACTCAATCCTCTCCTTCCCCGCCGACCACTGCTCCCTGAGTCAGTTCCTGAACTCAGGTCACTGACGTGGTGTGAGGAAGGCACCAGTACCTCAGCCCTCTGCTCCACTGGGCTGACAAGATAAATATTTTTTAAATGAAATGTCACTGCTGCCCTTACTTAGAAGGATTTGTATCGCACTGTTGTACTCTGGTGCCAGCATTCACAGTGACAGCCATTTCCCAGAGTACAGCATTGAAAGATCTGCACATGCTAATGTCGACTCGATGTTGTTGTACCTTGATGTGACATTACCTCAAGATGGTGATGGGAAATGGCATACAATAAGGCTTTTCCCATACACTACAAATAAATTGCTGGCAGAAAATACCCACAAGTGTATCAATTTGAACTATCATGCAGCTCTTAGATTCCTATCTATACAACAGCCATCCCACAACACAAATCCCACCATTCCTCCCCTTTCCGATCCATCCATCATTTGTGTTTTCGATAGTATTTTCTCTGCTCCTTAATACATTCCAAAACTATTTTAAATCTAGCTACTATCCTCAGTTTGATCAACCCTCTGACATTTTGTTTCATCAGGCTACCACTTTTTGTATCTCTGCACTACACCCTCTTAAGTATTCTCATATCCTTTTCAATGTATGGGCACTAATACTGAACACAGTACTTAAAGTGAGACCTCACCATTGATCCAAAACAGATGTTACCTGTGTTAATAACTGGAAATATAAGTGAATTGTAGTATACCTTGTGGAGGGTTATAAAATAATTGCAATCTACAGTGTGAGCATTATGCATCAGAGTCCCTAACATTTATAAAGTTTATTTAACGGATTTGAGTGAAAGTAGTGCCAGTTTACTACAATTGCAGGATGTCTACAGTCCCAATAATATAATCCAAAACCTTGATGTACATTCAAGTCGAGATGTAATCCTTTTCATGTAGTCACTGCCTGTGTGGTCTATAATATTCAAATCACATTTTAATAAATGTATTTAATAATTTTACACGTCACAATGGGAAAAGTTATAATACTGGTGGTATATGAAACTGGTGGACTTTTTCAATTGGGCAATGTAGGCACTGGTCAAGGCTCATGTGCTGGATGTTCTATACCTGGACTTCAGCAAGGCCTTTGATTCAGTGCACATGGTAGGCTGACCAGCAAAATGAGCAACCTGGGAGCATGGAAGAAACTGGTTAGATGGGTCAGGAGCTGGTTGCATGATAGACAGCAGAAGGTAATAGTGGGGGGGTAAGGTAACTGAGCCTAGAGCAGTATCTAATTGGGTCCCACAGGTTCGTGCTGGGATCAGTGCTTTTAACATTTTCATTGCCATCATCGCAGAAGGGATAAATAGTAAGGCCATTCTTTTGCCGTGACACCAGATCTGTGTGGAGGTTGATGGAGGGAAAGGTGGTACAGTACTCCAAGAGGATTTTGCAAAACTGGAGGAATGGTCTAACACATGGAAACTTGGGCTCAATTCCAACAAGTGTAAAGTCATGCACTTAGGAGCCAGGAACTGGAAATAGTTAGGTTGGGGAGTGCAGTTATCCAAGTCAATGGAAGAGAAGGATCTCAGTGTACTAGTGACAGGGATATGAACCAATCAGCCCAGTGCAGGAAGACAGCAGCAAAGACCAACTGAATGCAGGTGTACATCACAAGGGAATTACCTCTAGGAGAGGAGCAGTCATCCTGTCCCTCTACATGTCCATGGTGAGGCCGCACGGAATAATGCATGCAATACTGGTGCCCCCTACTTGAAAAAGTATATCAAGATGTGGTACATTGCTGGGAAATGAAAATGATACTAGGATTAGGAGATAAATCTTATGAGGAGAGAATGAGAAAGCTCAATATGTATTCCCTGGAGGACAGAAGGGAGAGAGGGATATGATTGAGATCTCAAGTACCTGAAGGGCATGAACAGAGTTAGCACAAGAAGTTTTTCAAATTAAAAGGTGGAAGGAAACTGTGGCACATTCTGAAGTTGGAAGGAGGTAGATTCAAGAGGGACATGAGTAGGCACTATTTCACCGTCAGGGTGGTGGCAGAGTGATATCACTGCAGAAAGTCAGCAGCTTCAAAAGGGGGACAGGTTCAGAGGGAGGGTTCAAACCATGGGGAGCAGGAAGTGGGAATGAAGGATACAAGAACTAAATCAATGGAGGGGAGGCAAGGAGGTGGGGCATCTGCAGTCTGAAAGACTGTAGTGCTATGCACTCGAGCAGACTAAATAGTCTAATAGGCCTGTATCTGCTGGCAATTTTGCATGTTTCTAAGTTCGTATGTTCATAATACTAATATATGGTGGACATATAGAAACATAACATAGAAACATAGAATTTGACGGCAGATAAGGACTGCTTGGCCCACCCAGTCTGCCCATTTCCCTACCTGATGGATAAGCTGTAAGGTCCTAGTTAACCAGCAGCCTACTTCTTCCTACCCCCACCCCTAGAATTGCCTTATGACTGTCCCATGCATGCTTGAATTCCACCACTGTTTTTGACTCCACAACCTCCTCTGGAAGGCCGTTCCATACATCCACAACCCTCTCTGTGAAAAAATACTTCCTTAAATTACCTCTGAGCCGCCCCCTTCTATCTTCAAATTGTGCCCCTTGTTCTTGCACACCTCTTTTTTGAAAGATGCTACCCTCTTGGACGTTGTTGATTCCTTTGAGGTACTTGAAAGTTTCATCATGTCTCCCTCTCCCTCCTTTCCTCGAGGGCTATACATATTAAGCTCCTTAAGTCTCTCTTCATATGTCTTCGGTGCAGACCCTGCACCATTTTAGTTGCCCTCCTCTGGACAGCTTCCATCCTGTCTATGTCTTTCGGAGATTGGGTCTCCAGAACTGCACACAGTACTCCAGATGGGGTCTCACTAGCTGTCTGTACAGAGGAATAATAACTTCCTGTTTTCTACTGGTGATGCCTCTTCCTATGCATCCAAGTATCCCCCAGCCCTCCTTGCTGCCCTCTCCATTGCTTTCCACCTTTAGGTCATCTGATATGACTACCCCCTGGTCCCTTTCCATTTTTGTTGTTGTTAGTATCTCACCCCCATTGTGTACTCTTCCCGGGATTTTGTTTCCCAGGTGCATACCTTGCACTTCTTAGCATTGAATCTAAGCTGCCATACATTTGACCATTCCTCTAACCTTACCAAGTCCCTTCTCATCCTTTCCACTCCACCTTGTGCATCAACTCTGTTGCAGATCTTTGTGTCATCTGCAAAGAGACATACTTTTCCTTCCAGTCCTCTGCAATGTCGCTATAAAGACATTGAAGAGGACCGGTCCTAATACTGAACCCCTGAGGTACCCCACTACTAACCCCCTTTTTCAGAGTGGACCCATTTACTATTACCTCTGTGTCCTATTCTCCAGCCAATTCTTTACCCAGGCTGTCATCTTGGGACCCACTCCCAGGCTGGCTAACTTGTATATCAATCTTTTGTGTGGGACTGTGTCAAATGCCTTGCTAAAGTCTAGGTAGGCCATGTCCACAGCCCTCCCTTATCAACTACTTTGGTCACCCAGTCAAAGAAATCTATCAGATTTGTCTGGCATGACCTTCCCGTGTGAATCCATGCTGCCTTGGGTCCTGTGCCCCTCTGGCCTCTAGATACTCAACAATTCTTTCCTTCAGAAGTGATTCCATCATTTTCCCTACCACTGAGGTTAAACTAACAGGTCTGTAGTTTCCTGCTTCTGCCTTGCTCACTTTTGTGAAGGGGAATTACATCTGCCCTCCTCCAGTCCTCGGGTACCACCCCATCCTCCCATGATTTGTTAAAGAGGGTAGTCAGTGGTGTCACTAGTTCTACCCTTAGTTCTTTTAGAATTCTGGGATGAATCCCATCAGGCCCCATTGCTTTGTCCACCTTCAGTTTTAAGAGTTCTTTCAGAACCCTTTCTTCTGTAAATGGGCTGGTATCAACTTCTGTATCCAGAGTGTTTCTACTGTTTGTTTTAGGTACTTCCCTCTTCCGTTGTAAATACTGAGCAAAGGTATTTGTTTAGCATCTCTGCCTTTTCACAGTCACCCTCTGCCCACCCTCCTCCCCTTTACTAAGCCTCCCACTATCCCTCCCTTGGTCTTACTTCGCTCCTGATGTACCTATAAAGGTTTTATCCCCTTCTTAACTGAGTTGGCTATCTTTTCCTCGGTTTGGGCCTTTGCTGTTCTGACTGCCTTCCCAGCTTCCTTTTGCTTTAACTGATACAGTTCTCTGTCCTGCTCCTTCTGTGATTCCTTGTACTTCCTGAATGCTTTCTTTTCTCTTGAACCTTCACTGCCACTTCCTTTGAGAACCATAGTGGTTTCTTACCTCGTTTCATTTTGTTTATTTGCTTTACACAAAGGCTTGTTACCTCTGTGATGGCAGTTTTTATTTTTCCCATTGTTCTTCCACCTCCTTCCTGCCCATTTGCTAGTGCATTCCTTAGGCACTCACCCATTTTGACAAAGTCACCCTCCTAAAATCCAGTACCTTTGTCTTTGTATGGCTTGACTCTATTGCTGTGTTTATTGTGAACCATACTGTTCGATGGTCGCTAGTTCCCAGATGGCTACCCACTTCTACATCTGTGATCCTCTCCTCATCTCCATTTGAGAGAACCAGGTCTAAGATTGTTCCCTCTCGAGTGGGCTCCAATACTAGTTGTCTAAGGCATGCCCCTGTGGGCATCTAGAATAACCCCTCTTAGAAGTAGCTGCTGCAACTGCACTCCAGTTAACATCTGGCATATTCAGATCACCCATCAGCAATATCTCCTCTTTTCTGCCATACTAAGTATACTTTCTATCATTTCCTTGTCCATTTCTCCCCTGAGAAGAGGTCTGTATACAACCCTGTGCGGATTGTGGTGCCATTGCCGGTCTCCAAATTTACCCACAGTGCTTCTTCTCCTCCCTGTTTGCCCTTTCGCTCTGTTGCTTTGATTCCTTCCTTATGTAAAGAGCTACTCTCCTCCTCTTTACCCTCCCTGTCCCTCCTGTAGATAGTGTATCCTGGTATGTTTACATCCCAGTCATGTTTTATGTGTGACCATGTTTCTGTGACTGCCACAATATCCAGATGTTCCTCCTCCATCAAGGCCACTAATTCAGAAGCTTGTTACTCAGACTACGGGCATTGGTACTCATTGCTCTCCATTTTTGATGGCTTTACTTTCTGTTGCAGCATCCCCACTGACCTTTCTACCTCAGTCTTTTTCCATTTAGTACCCTGTTTTGTAGGAGAGGCTGGGATTTTTCTGCTGCTTATCAGTGCCTCCCCTTGACTAGTTTAAAAGCTTGCCAATGAAGCATTTAAACCGATTGCTCAAAAGACTTGTTCCTTCTGGACAGATGCAGACCATCCAGCCAGTATAGGCTGGTGTCCCTCCAGGTGGAACCCCAGTCCCCAATGAAGCTAAAACCCTGTGCTCCACACCATTTTTTCAACCACTCATTAAACTGCATGGTAAAGTACCCTTGCCTCACTCATGCCATTTACAGGCAGCACCTCTGAGAAGGATACTGTGTGTGCTACTTGTCTTAGGTCTCTCCCCAGTTCTACAAAGTCCTTCTGCACTGCTGTAAGCTCATGTTGAGCCAAGTCATTTGTCCCTAGGTGGACAATGACATCCAGCTCAGACTCCCGTGCAGCTGTTCTCGTGATCCTGAGGATGCGCTTCCTGTCCCTAGCCATGGCACCAGGCAGGAACTTTACTTCAGTTTTCCTGCTCCCCAGTTCTATCCCTAATAATTGAATACTAAATACTAAGTATTATATTTCTCTGTAGGATGTAAGCAGTATAGAGGATGTACAGAACTTCTATCAACAAGTTGATTTCCAACTGAAGTCGCTGATACGGTAGAAATAAATCAAATTGGTTCATCACATCTAGAAAATTTGAACTATAATGAAAATCTCATATTTGATCAAAGCCTTGTTGAAAAGTGTGACCTACTCAATGCCGTTATGAATATGCATATGCTTTACCCCTATGCTTAGAAGCATGTCAAATCATAGCACATAGTGCAATTTGAAAAGACACAGGTGTAGTACTGCTAATAATTCTACTTATTTGTTGAGATTATATTTATATGTAAACCAACATGATATAGATAATTTAGATAAAAATAATAAGATTAAAAATAGTTTTGTGGTGATGTAGTCTGATTGATTGTAAGGATCCTGTCAGCCATACATTAATCCATTTCACAATGACATATAAATGCTGATATCAATGGCATATGGATTTTACTTTCAACAGTCCATTCTCTAAAACTGTTTAATAATTTTACTTATAAAATAGGTCCCCAAATCCTCTATTGTGATTGACTTACTGGCATGATTTACATTGTGTAAATCCTGCCATTACCACAGTAGAAGTGCTGGACGATCACAGTATCAAATTTCAAAGCCTCTGGATGCCATAATAATTTTTTTTTTCCATTGTAATATTAAAATGCAAAATTCTATTAAAAATGAAAAATTCTCTCCTCTTCTTTCCTACATCGAATAATGGCAATATTCCATGAGATGGCATGTATTATGTGAAGATTCACACTTCTTTGTCATTGGGAGCAAACTACACTACCAGGTAAAACCTGCCATCACTCATGCCTTCTTCTTGCATATTGTTCAATTAATCATTCTTGATTACGTAATCCATTGAGCAATACCACATGACAGGGTGTGTGGTAATGCTTACTACTGCATGCCCCAGGTGGGTTTTGAGATACTAGGTGCAGTTGAGTGCACTGAACCACATTGGAAGTGCAGTAGGTTATGGCATTCCGAACACTATGGAGTGTGTTAGTAAATTTATACCATGGTTGTAACAGTTATTAAAGAAGGAAAAAGAGAGTATATTTTCAGCTTTTGGTAACTGAAATTAACCACACAGACATGTGACCAGTTTAGATGAATCAGATTGCTTGTTTGCTGCAAGCCTATATATAGAATTAAGTAAACTGTTGTGTACATCATGTTTCACTAGGAATCACCCCACAGATTAGAACTTCATTTGAAAAGTAAAACAACAGAACTTTTAGTTTGGAAGATGGTTTTCATAATAGTAATAAATAATTTTCATGAGTTGGATTAAAAGAGGATAATGCATGAGTAGCGGTGGTTAACCATGAAGTAATTACCTCAAACAGTTGCCAGAACATCAAAGAAACTACTAAGAGCATAATAATGCAGTCCATGGGTGCATTATGGTCATCTAACTGCCCTACTATGATGATTTTACCTCCCAGATACACTTCTGGCTTCATTCATTAGACACTAAATATCAGCTGACAGGCAATATTTTGATTGTCACATAACTACCTTGATGTACTGATAATGACAGTGCATGTGACGTTTGGATACAATAATTTAGATAGACATTTGAAATTATATTTTCTATTAGAGTGTTTGTATAAAATTCACACATTTTAAATAACAGTTATGTAACAGTGTGTGTATCTTTTGAATCAACAGTAACCCAGACAGTTACTCATTTGAAAGAAAAGAGGTACAAGCCACTGCATCCTTCAAATCTGTAGGTATTCAGTGTGATTTCTGTCTGACAGTCAGACATATTTATTTGAACCTGAAACACCTATAAACAACAGTGATGGGTCCACTAGTGAGACTCTTGATCTTATGTCAGATATTTGTGAGACTAATGACGGTATAGACATTGATCTGGATTATTTGCCAAGTAGTCAAGAAAGAAGATACACTCCCACTTACTGGGACCTCTGAAAGTGTGAGGTGTGTATTTATAATTTTGATATGACAACCTATCCTTTGTGTTTAGTTATAAACTCACAATAAATGATAGCAAAGTTTAAGAAATTGGGAAAGGTTGTGTGTGCATTGAGCAATCTAGTATCAGTTACATATCTATGGGCTATTGTTTGGATTTTAGTTCAGGAGTCCATGACTTACTGAAAAAATAGGGGTTGTAGCTGACATTTTCATTTCCATATCTTCTTATATTTTCTCATTTTTTATGCTGGTCACTCATTTCCATGAGTCAAGAACACTGTTATGGCAACAGTTTGTTGTCAAACAGTATTTGTGTCTGAAAAGTAAGGAAGGTGTTTGCAAGTATGTAAATTGATGGGGAGATTGAAGGTTTGTTTTTGATGATTTTCAGGACCTCACTTTCATCAACTACATGTGGTTAACAACCATGTACAGTATGTATCTCTTTCATCTTTATGTTCTATTGTTTCATTCTCTTTTCAATGATAGAAACAATGAAAATGTTGGACATTTATATGTTCAAGAGGAAAAGTACATAGTATTCAGGAGCCATCCTGACTCAACCATTCTCTATGCCACACTAAGTCCAGTTGTTGATGCATCATCCTGTTCTCCTGAATCATTTATTTCACAAATACCTACTTGGGACAAAGCCTCCCAAAGTGGGTTGACACCAGCCATTTTGCATGACAGACCACCTGGAACTGCAGTCCCTTCCCTTGCAGGATATGCTTGATGGTCCTCCAAGTACACCTTCAGCTGGATTATGCTGCTGAGGTTTGCTGACCTTGGCATGTGACTTCTGTGCCCCATGAACCAAGCGCATCAGTTGACCACTGATATGTTTTACCTATTCAAGCCCTCCTTCCAGTACTGATGCAATTCCACATTTGTATTGTGGGTCCAGCATTGTTCCCATGGCAAAGTTGTCGCTACGCCAAATGCTCACAATGTGACAATTTAGTTGAATACTGTCAGCATGTGTTGCAGCAACATACTGCTAGCACTGTATCCGCAACATCAAGGCCATGCTGTATATTCATCAATGTCTGCCTCAGCACCGCAGCAGTGGAATTGATTGGCTAATGGAGGCAGACTTGCCACCACTGCCTGTGTGGCATGTTCAAAAGGCTGCAAAATTGTTATTACAGAGTCCATAAGGCACCACTGTTCAGTCGTCATATACATGGAGGCCCCGGAACTGTCACAGCTAGTGTGTATCACAAGATATTCTAAGATGGATTTGTATTGTTCATACAACCTCTCTGCCATGTATAAAGTGGAGTTCCAGCAGGTGACAACTTCCAGCTTCAAGCGGTGCTGAGTCAGGCTGTTTTGTATCTGCAACTGCGCGGTGGATCACGGGCCTTTCCAGATCATGAAAAGAGAGAGCAGATACATCTGTACAATGGTCAGCATTTCCTTTACAATACGGTACTGCAGAAACTCCTGCACCATAAGATTTACACACACAGGCCATGCATGGAATATGAAAAACACCATTCCTGATGCATTTCACCACATTTGACCCACTGTCACTTGGTTATGAACCCAGCTGTCAGGGACAGGGTTTAGCCACTTGTCAGTTTCAGTCAGTACCACGTCCAACATGTTCTCACCAGTGTCTGAACAGGTCACATTGCACATAGCAGAATTCCTGGAAGATTGCTACCATGACAATCCACCTTACTGCACTCATTATTCACACTACCAACATCACAAACAACCCCTGCACCTGCGTCCAGTGTGCACTTGTACACAAATATGAACTCCCCACTGTTTTTCCACTTGTCCACATGTCCATATTTAAATGGATGAAAGGAGAGGAGGAATGTTGAAGGGCATGTCTTACTGAGTCAGACACAGTGCAGAACAAATCAGGGACAGCACGGGTAGAAAAGTATGTCCTGGCTGAACTGTCCATTTGGACAGGCATGTGCAGCAAACTGCCAGAACCCAGAATTCTCCACAAAGTAGAAGGGCAAAGATCAATTTCCAGCATTTCAGCTACAGCAGCATTAAGTTCACGTGACGCTGTATGATTGGGAGGTACTTCAGCTTATGCATAAAAAAGTCTGTAACATGGGCTGACTTAAATATTTTACATGGGGTGTGATCAGAAATGGTTGTGCTCTGTGATGAATGGCACTGGCAGGGGTGGAGTGTGGATGTTTGATGAAGGCAGTTGCACAGGTGATGTTGACAAACCCAGAAATGCAGTTATTTTGCCAGATTTGCCAACCGGGTTGATGTACCACTTGCACTAGACATACTGCATTCACCACCACCACCACCACCAAAACTGCTACTCTCACCGGCACTAGACAACATTTCAAAGTCATTATGCTCCTCCACCTCATCATGCCTGTAGTAATCCTCTGCTCTTATTCCTCACTACTGCACATGTTTGATTTACTACTGGACTTAACAGTCGTGGAAGGGGTAACATGCTCGTTATGGTTGCTGGTGATGAGGGTGAACACCCATTGTGGTATTAGCTGCCAGCTTGTGCTGAGTCCACAGTGCCATGTGCTATTCTTAACATGTGTGTGCTGTCCTCCTGTGCCCAAATGGCTCCCTTTTACCTCGACTCACTGCATATGGCAAACCTGGCAGATTGCAACTGACTCATCATTTGCATTTTGAACAAAAAAATCGTAAACAAGGGATTGTGATGCTCTACTTTTAACATGTCCATGATGCTGCTTATTTAACTCTGTTCTTTTAAGCACTGAAGTGGGGGTGGGCATGTGATGTTTTGGGCACTGCACACCTGGACTGCAACTGACCACCACAACTACCTATCATTATTACTGGTCATCATCATCAACTAAAACTGGTAAATCATAAGTTTTTAGAGGAGGAGGGATTCCTGCAAACAGACTCAGACACAGCCACTCTGAATTTCTTTTTCTCTGGTTCCCAACTGGAGTCAATTGCGTCATCATCATATTCATCTATGTCACACACATCCACATATTTTGCTTGGATGCTAGCATGTGCATGGCATGTTGCAACAACAGCAACATCATCATCATCATCACATTCATCATCATCATCTACACCACCATCACCTGATTTTTTTTTCACCACACCATGAATCACTGCATGGAAAACGTGACATCAATCACCACGTGGACGGAATATCACATTGTATGCTATTGTTGACATGATCATCAGAATCCTCAGGTTCAGTTACTGTGATGTTACTGGGAAGTATGACATCATCTACACTGCCACCACTTGCATTGCTTCATACCTCCACTATATTTTTGGATATGGTGCACTGGTCAGAATTGGAACTTGAGGAACCAATACTAATACCACCACCACCACTAACACCACAAACACCAATGGCTGGGAAAACATCATCTCTTCCAACTATGAGTGAAGCTACTGATCGGGCTGTGAAAACATTGCAGGAGAAATACCTTTCTCACATCAGCAATGCACTTCTGCATCTGCGTACTACTATGCCCACAGACTATCTTACTGGCAGCAATGCCATGGCGAGAACCAGCTTTGCTTGCAAGTCTCTTTATGGGTATTTTGGGGATCAACAACAATATTATAAACCAATTTAGATTTTGGTACGTTCACCTCTGATTGGGGGATGCTTGATGTGAAGCTAAAAACAACTGTGGCTTCAGCAACAGATAGGACAGTCACACAATGAAAACAACTTCAGTTACCAGTGGTGCTGATGAGGTCACAAAACAATCCAATCTGGTAAAAATTCTTTTGCCAATGTGGGGACACTGACTGCAGATTTTACAGCAGTACAAGCAGCAAAACAAAGAACAGATACCACGATTGCAGTACAAAATCAAGCAGCTGCAGTGGATAGCAGGTTCACACTGCTGTGCCTGCAATTACACTAGTCTGTGGCACAATAAGAGATGTATTATTTGATGTCATGCAACACCACTCACACACACACAGAACAGTTTGTCTACAATGGTGAACGAGTAATGTGTAGCAAATTGAAAAGTTCAGTAATATGCCACGTATTGTAATGTAAATAACGAAATTATAAACTGCTGCACCAGATCCGCATAACACACAATCAGCAAGAAAATTTCAACTAATTGCTGACAATATTACTGTGTGTACATTAACACAGTCAGTTATATAACAAAAATATAACCAAAAACAAAGAAATCACTATTTCTCCAACTTAAATCTACCTACACCACAGATACGCCCCTCCCCCAAGTAGACTTTCACTGTCTTTCACTACACACACTCAATGTTGTACATTAACATTCAAAATCAACAAAACAAAATGCTCGATAATATGAGCATAGGAGGGTTTCCTGCAATCAATGAACTAAAGGTAGAACCCCAAAAAATAAAAATGCTTTTACAGCTTTAGAAGATTTCAATCACAGACAGCTCTCAGAACACTCTGTCTCCTATTGCTTCCTACACACTACCCTGAACTGAGGCTGTGCAGATCAATATAGAGCCCATGTGACCTGAAATCCCATGAATCATCGCAAAATTCACCTTCAGAGATCAAAACAAAGAAGTGCATTGTTTTCAATGCACTTTGCTTAAAAGTTTGGTGGAGTAGTGGTCTGGGAAGGTGGAGTAACGTGAAATCATTGTTTTCAATGGACTTTGCTTTACTTATTATAATGCAAATTACTCCACTTCATGTTGTGGAGCACTCTGTGAACCGTCTTTACTCCATGAATCACTTAGCAGAGCGGATTGAGTCCACTTACGCCACCACTATCGTCAGGTGTAAGAAGAAAAAATGACATACTGCTATATTCTGAAATTAATTGTTCAATACACATTTAGAATAACAGCTCAGAAAATAAGTTATATTCAAGTCATTTCTGCTACTTGGTCATATTCTGTCTTGATTGGGATCTGTCTTCAGTATAAAAATGATAGTGAACATGTCATTAAATAGTGAACATATCTGCAAAAATGTATGAAAGATAATCTGCTGAAGTGTTGATCAAAGAGAAACGGTCACAAAATGACAACCTCACGTCTAACACAGATGATCCAGCTTCAGCATTTTGAACAGAGACTGGTAATAAAGAGGAAACTTGGAAACACATAAATTAGATTACAGTAGTTCCCTTTCAATGCCTCCATTCCCTTGTCAGGATTCTGAGGTGAGAGATAATGAATTAGTAACTACACTCTGCTTTCTGACATATTACTGCAGAAAGGAACAACTCTGCATGAAAAAAAATGAAGTTTCTTTTTTTTTTTTTTTTAAGTAATTCCACCAACATCTTAGCCCATACCCCCACTCCCAGACTAAACACACATATAGGAAGGGGTCAACTGATTAAACATGTCCACATAAACAATGAACCAAATACTAATCAGCTAGGCTACTGAACATTTGATAATGCACACTGTGTGCTTTTGAAAATAGCAAGCCCTGTCACTCGTCCGTATTGAAATGTATAAGGCAGGCAGCTGCAGGATATCGCAGATGGACTAACACTGTCCTGGAAGATAAAGATGTAACAGTGCTGTCTGAAACTGTATTTTTATATATAATTAGAGAAGATGGAATTTTCCACTATGACTCAATCAAAGCTCACAAGCTGAATGAACTTATACCAAGCACGGCAGTGGCAACTCTAAATCTGATTCATTCTCTCTCTCTCTCTTTCTCTATCTTTTCTCTCGCAGCATGTCTGAGCTCTTACAATATGAATGACAGGTTTAGAACAACAAACTATCATTTGGAATCAACTGCTTTACACACTGATTAACCAGTATATAATTACATCATGTTAAGAGCCATTCGTATACACATATTGATGATTTGCTAATAAATTACAGACATAAATGCACCGTCAGTCTTAACTGCATGTTTTCTACATTTTCTTGGGTGGCATCCTGACACCACCACACAAAATATAATAATTCCGTCCATCTCTGTCAGTGAAAACTGCCTAAAATAGAAACACAAAGTGGAAATCTACAAGGTTTTGACACTAAGCAAATATGGAAGATGCACCACATCACATTATAGCTTTGCTATGTGTAACAGTATGCAGCCTCTGAACTGCAAATGTTCAGTGTGACACTTACAGAAATGAGCATGTCCATGAGCAGCATTCAAACTGGCACAGCCGCAGTAACTTGCACCTTGAGCAGCCCAAGTCTGTTTTCTTGGAGTGACCTCACACAGACTCGGACAGGCAGCATGTCTGATCTATGTGATTTTCACCACAGTGGGTCTAAGAAGGCACAGGACCCACACTAATAAATGTGTCTTAGATGATCAATACATAACAGGAGGTAGAAAAAATCACACACAACAACAGATATTAACAAATGTTTATTGATATACATGACAGCTTCCCATGTTACAGAATCATACATTTAAGTGGATACCTGGTCTTTAATCTAATTATGGCCTTTAATGCAAGAAATGATCTGAAACAGGAATGAAGGAGAAAGTGAGTTCCTGATAAGGCAAAAGAAAGGTGAATTTCCAAGCCTGAGGATGGTGAGGTAGCCTGGGTAGAAACATTACAAAGGGAGTGAATAACCTTCCAAAAGCTATATTATTATGGGATATAAGGTTGTGAGGAGGGATTGTGGGATAATAGATGGACCAGACACTGAACTTCAGTTTCAACACACAATCTCTGTGTGATGTTTATTAAAATACAGGCAATAGCTTTCAGCAATGGTATATTCCTTCTTCAATACATCAGTTTGTAGCAACCAACTATGTATGCCCCTCCTCTGCACTTGTCAGCACCTACTGACTCACTGACCGACTGATCTAAACTTTTCAGTAAAAACACTTCATCCCTATTGTTGGCTTGTTTGCTTGGGTGCTGGGGGCTCAAAAGAAAAACAAAATAGACAAGCTACAGACAAAGAACTTCAGTGCAGAAAAACTGAAACAAGGGTTACCCCAATGGGCATTAACAATAAGCAAAGTTTCAAAGTAACACAACATCACACATACTTCCATAATGCAGCATCATGGGATATATGCAAATCACCATGAACTTTCAGATTAGCTCAGTTTACAGCAGGAATGCATGGTTCCAGTTTACATGCATGTAACAACACAACCAACTTAATTTCTACAATGCAGTCACCTAGTACTTTTACCTTTATCAAAAACACGTAGTGCCATGGTATTTTTAACATACAGGTTTTATAAACATAAGGTATATATATCAAGGTATTTTATGACATAGTGCTATTACATATTAAATCCAACAATGATAAACACACAAACTATTAACCTATAAGTCTAACTTCACATTGTTGGAAGATCATGGAAAGTCTTATTAAAGACAGAATGGAGATATTCCTTAACAACCATAATATTTCTGATAAAGTCCAACATGGTTTTACCAAGGGTAAGTCATGTATTACTAATTTAATCACATTCTATAATGCCATCAGTAAAGGTCTTGATGGTGGAACTCCTGTAGACTTAATATTATTGGACTTCTCCAAAGCATTTGAGAAGTCCCTCATCACATCCTAATTCCCAAACTGAGAAAACTTAGAACCGAGCTCGAGCAGAGAAACCCAGCCAGTGGGCATGCAGCACTTCCACAGCCGCCATCCGATACCTCCAGAGTGGACACTCAGCAGCACAAGGTGCTGCTAAAGCTACAACTATCAGAGCATGAGCACCTTTTGGACTCCGCTTCCAATTGGTCCTCGCTAGGTGAACTTTGTTTCAAGCAGTATTCCATCCTTGCTGTTTTGTATTTATGCCAAATTAGAAAATTCTGTTAGCCTTTTGCCTCTGTTGTTGTAAACACTATTTTTTCTGGGTCTAAAGCCTTAAAATATTCTGTGATGAGCTAGTAATCACAGCCCCTTCTAGTCTGTGTGTTCAACCTAGACGGACGGCGCCAGCCAATTTACACTCTTTCTTGTGCTAATTCAGATTCCCCACCTGTGTTGACGACCCTTTGTCCTCAGCAGGCATTTAAGCACTCTTTTCTCTTGTTTCCCCAGCTAAGGATCAGCCACAGCAAGACTCCCAGCTCAAGCTGAGGGAAACCCAGCCAGCGGTGGGCAGCATTTCCACAGACGCAGCCTGGATACTCCAGAGCGGATACTAAGCAGCACAAGGTACTGCTAAAGCTGCAGTTTCTCACCCACCACCCATCTCCCACTCCCGCTACTTAAATACTCTTCCCCACGCCTCTCTTAAATCAACGCCCACCCTTTTTCCATCCATCCAATACACTGCTGTTGGTCATATCTTCCCTTCTTCACATCTTCCATATGCACATCGTAAAGCAGAGGTCCCCTGCTGCTAATACTGTAGCTTCTCCACTCTTGACATACTGCTTGACTAGCCAATATTCCTGTGCCTACTCCTGAGCTTTGGCAACTTTGCCATTCTATATTATCCCAACTCATTATTCCCTTTCTAACTGTCTTATGCCACCTCTTCCTTGCATCAGTATCTACCACTCTTTTGATTGTTCTAGTTCCCTCCACCTGAGTCCATTATGTGGGTAAAATTGTGTATTTTATTCAGTTCCTTTCTCTGTTTTATACCTCATGGCCAATACCTGTTGCCTCAAGCTTTTATTACTTTTGATACCGACCTAATCTGCTATGTACCTAACAATTCTCCTTACATTTATGCATGTTTTTCAATTCCACTATTCTCCAATACTGTGCTCAATTTACCTCTGATGGTGGAACACAAGTGAACTACCCCTGAGCTTATGACTTCTGCTTACCCCATAGATGTTTCACCATTACAGATAGCAGTCAGAGGTCTAGTCTTTGCTGTCCTAAATCAGAAGGGCACAAGCTGTTGGGGCGTGCACACAGGATGATAATCCTCGATGTTGAAAAGGGAAAACATTTTAAGCTAATTATTGCTACCCTAAGAAAACTGCTGCTCTATCTACTCCTGTGCTCAGGAAATGTTGAGCTCAATCCTGGGCCTCAGACACTATCACATCACCTTCTGACCTAGCCAAACTCAAAGGTATGAGTTTCCTTCATATCAATGTATGCAGTCTATTAAAAATATTTCTATGATCCAGGCCTGGGTTCTCCACACCCTACCAGATATCCTAGTGATCTCTGAAACCTGGCTTAGACCAGCCACATCTGATAGAGAGGTTAACATCCCAAACTATTTTCTATTTAGAGCAGATAGGCAGTCCAGGGGTGGAGGGTGGCCATCTATGTCAAGGATAAATATCGGCTTCCTGTCTGAATTCATCATCAGTCGCACATGCTTATGAATGCCTGTCACTAAAGGCTGCAATCTCACAAACTTCATCGTTATGTGTTATAGGGTGTTATAGACCCCTTCTGAGGATCCACAACTATTAACATATTTAAGCAACACCCTTAAACAAGAATCCTCAGAAATAATTATTCTTAGGGATCTTAATTTAGACTGGCTATCCAAGATCTCCTCACCTCTCATAGCCATCTGTGATACTCTTGGATTAACATAACTCATTGATGAACCAATGCAAATTAATAAAAAAATGGATAATAGCTCCCTGCTAGATGTTATCTTAGTGAACAAACCACATCTTTTCTCTCATGCTGCCACCTTCTTCAGTGATATCAGTGATCATTCCTTTATTGCCAGTATAAGATCAATTAACAAACCAACTGCTACACGAAGTTCACCGCTAAGAGATCTAGATAGAACTTTGACCTTTCTGCCTACATAGAAGAACTAAAACACTCCCTGCACTGGCAAGAATTCTACCTGGCAAAAATGTGCAATTAGCTTTCGACATATTCAGCAAAATTATCCTACAAGCCCTAAATAAATATGCCCCTATAGTCAAGGTTCACATAGCAAAGAATGCATGTCGGTGGTTCACACCAGAATTAAAATCTGCATTGATTGAGACAACCTATGGAAAAAGCATGCAGAACTCAGACTTCTGTGGACAGGTGCCAGTTCAAGAGGTCAAGAAACTCATGCACTAGACTGGTTAGAAACACAAAAGCTGCATATTATCATTCTGAATTTGTCTCTGCCTCCAAGAATCCAACAAAATTTTGGAAAACCATTAAGGATTTGTCTGGTCACACTCCCAGTGGCTCCTTACCTGACAAGATCTCTTCTGGCAACAATACTATCAGTGATAAGTTGGAGATTTCGGATGCTTTCAATAATCATTTCACTACTGCAGGCTTAGCATTCGACAATTCCCTGTGAATTTGATATGCTCCCAGAAGAATACTCAAGATGCTGAACCTAGTGTCACTGACTCAGTCTTCTCCTTGCATCCTACTAATGTGAAAGAGATCGAGGACCTGTTACTGAAAGTGGATGTAAAAAGGGCTGGTGCGGACACCCTGGACTTGTATTTTCTGAAGGTGGCCATTCATGTGCTAGCCGTGCCTATAACCCACTTATTTAACCTATCATTGACCCAAGGATTAATTCCTTCAATGTGGAAAACAGCACATATCATACCCCTGTTCAAGTCTAGGAACCCTGTGATCTTAATAATTACAGACCGATCTCAATTCTCCTGTCCTGTCGAAACTACTGGAAAAAATCATAAGTGACCAACTGAGGCATTACCTAGAAGGTAAGAACCTGTTAAACCCTGTCCAATCAGGTTTCAGAGCAAAATATAGCACTATCACAGCACTTGTCAAAGTGAATAATGATTAGCAAAGAAGCTTAATAACATAAATTATACTTGTGCGTGTTCCTGGACCTAAGCAAGGCCTTCAACACTGTTGACCATTCTCTGCTACTCTCTTCTCTGAACTCATTAGGTATGGTCCTATTATCTTGGCAGTGGTTCAACAATTATCTCTCTGACCTCTTCCAGTGGGTCAAAGCCAAGGAGATCTCAACTCTCAAACCTCTCTTAAGAGGTGTCCCTCGGGTTTTATCTTAGGCCCCTTTTATTCACAATCTACAACAATAACATTGATGAAAGCATAACCAAGGCCAACATCCATCTGTTTGCAGATGATACAGTTCTTTACATGAGCCACCCATCATTACAAGCTACATGTAACAACCTTCACTCTGAATTCAACCTGTTGCAATACTATCTTCTAAATAGAAAGCTATTACTTAATGAGAAGAAAACAAAAGCAATGCTTTTTCTCCTTCTGTTCATGTGGCAAAGTTGGCCTCATGGAACCTGTGCCACAGATTACTACAATTCTAGGTGAAAAGTTGGAATTTGTCTCTAAATTCAAATATCTGGGAGTATGGCTGGACCATAGGCTTTCATTTACAGAGCACATCAAAGAACTACTCAAAAACTATGACAGAGACTTGGCCTTTTCTTTAGGACAGCCCACTTCCTAACTAGAGATGCTAAACTGCAGCTGGTCCAAGCAGATTTCTCTCGTTGATAGACTATGCTGACTTCCTGTATAGTCAATGCCTTATCTCCTACCTCACTAAACTTGACACACTCTATCATAGAGCTTTGAGGTTTATCACAGGTCTTCCCTACTCCACGCATCACTGCTCCTTATATCAAGCAGTGGGTCGACTCTCTACAATACAGGCACAATAGAACGCAACCTTATGGACCCTGAGAGCTATCTCTAAAAAACGTCCCCAATATATTACAGACTGTCCTCCTCTCTAAATGCTATAGGCAAATATGCCCTGAGAAGTTGCACATCTATCTCACTGAAGGTTCCTAAAGTTGAATCTCGCTTTGGCCGGGTTGCTATAAGCTTTGCACTGCCCTCACTGTGGAACAAACTGCAAAAATGCTAAAATGAAGGACATCTGTCAGCATCTCTACCTTCAAGTATTTATACTCCCATCTCAGAAACGAGCAGTGCAATTGTTTCACATGACTCTAATTTGTTGTAGTGTTTAATCTGTTCCACATGTGTTGTCTCTGTTTCTCTTTTGGTATTAGCTCACTCAAGCTTTCTCTTCCCCAACCCCCTTACAGGGTGGATTTACCATAATTACCTGATCAAACATCATCAGCCCCCAGCCCCCCATGAGTTCCCGCCAGTTCCTCTTTATCATATGCCTATTTATGGAATTACCCTCCTTACCTTTAAGTCCCTCACTTACATTATACTCCCTCCTGGAACCCCTTCTACCATTAGCTGGTTGTTCTTGTCATGGCCTCTTTATGGCTAGATTTATGATTGTCCTTGGCAAGTGGACTCATTGGTACTGTTCTACAGTGTATAGGGACTGTATGAAACTGTATTTGTGTATTTAATATTACTAATGGTGTGTCTGAATTTTTGTAATTGGATTCTCCTCTGTTATGGTTTCTTGCTCCTTTTTTTTCTTTGTTTCCTTATTATTAAAACCTCTTAGTATTCATTTGTGCCAATGTGTATATGAGTAAATATATACATATATATATATATGTATGTATATGTATGTATATTGCATTACTGTATCCTGATCTTGTTCTAACCAGGTCCATCTTATAAAGAGCTCTGCTCAATAATGTTCGCCTGGATGAATAAAGATTTTGATTGATTGATTGATTGAGTTATAACATAGTTAAATGGATAATGAGTTGGTTAGACCAAGGTATTCAAAGAGTTGGAGTTAATGGTGTATTATCTGAAGAATGCGTGGTCGCTAGTGGGGTGCCTCATGGTCTGTTCTGGGGCCCACACTGTTCAGCTTATTTATCTGTGATGGGCATACTAATTTAACTAATACCTTGATTGAATCTGCAGATGACACCAACATTTGTGATGAGGTGGATACTTACATAAACATCTATCCCTAGTGTATGGAGGTGCAGTGAGACAGCATACAGCAGGGTGGGAGGGCGTCTGCCGGGAGTCGAGCAACAGCATCGCCAAGATGTGCTCAGCCCTAGGCTTCCCTAGCATGCAGACGTCCTGAAGGCAGGACAAAAAGAGGAAAACCCTGCACCAGTGAATCCCCTACCATGAAAACCATCACAGCGACAGGAATCGGGCAAAAAGTGCATGTTGCTGTGATGATCTCAGCAGGCCCTGGGACTGCCTCATAGAGTGTTTGCCCCTTCCTGGGTCTACTCCAACTCAGAGTTGTATTCCTAAAGACTGGGGTGTGGGGGGAGCCCCATATGGGGGCTCAGGGCACAGCCCCAATAAAAACACAGGCGTCTCCAACACTGCAGTGCCAACACTCAGCAATGCAACTGTTGCTGTCGGGGATGTCTCCATTGGGGCTGTGGCATAATAAAATCATCCCTAGTAACTGATCATGGTATGATAGATCTTTAGGCAAAGAATAACACTATGGTCTTTAGCATCAACAAATGTGCTGTATTACATTTTGGAAATAGTAATCCTCAGTATCACTATATTTTAAGCAATAGTATTATTAAAAAAAAAAAGAACAACAAGACTTGGGAATTATGGTTAACAATAATTTAGCCTCTGTTATTAGAAAATCAGGACTATTGATAAATAAAGTTAAATGCTCATTCTCCTGTAAAAATAAACACCTTGTTATTCCAATCTATAAAAATTCTGCTAGGCTAATTCTTCATTACGGCTGTTATGGGTCTCCATACTTAAAAAGGAAATCAAACGGCTTGAAATTATCCAGAAAACCGTAACTAAACTGATTCCCTCTATCAAACTTTTACCTTATATGGACAGATTAAAAGTTACTGGACTCCACCTCCTTGAAGCCAGAAGGCAACAGGGTGATCTTCTCTTACTTCATAAAATATTTCACTCCAATGATCTAATGTCACTTTGTGACTTACATCTGAGATCAACAGAGCAAATTAGAGATCACACAAAAATAAATTATTATTGCCTAGAGTAAGACCTAACAAAAGAGACAATTGTTATACTATATGTACTGCTAAAGCTTGGAACTGTTTGAAAAATGATATTGTAGAGCAATCCAGCTTAGTGAGTTTTATACATAAGCTAGATTTAACTTATTACAATGAATACAGGATGGTGTAATTTCCACATGAATGGAGGACAATCTCATTTGGCATATTATGCTCCCTTTTGTCCTATCTACCTAATAACCTAAGCCTGTTGTTTTACATAAGCTCGGAGGCCACCACAATAACATCCTGTGAGGTCCTAAGAAGAAAAAGGAAAATTAAAGGGGACAGTATAGCATAGTCAAGAAAGGGAGGGGGCCATAGGTGGCCAAAGTTATGGACTAGAAATTGTAAAGGATAGATTAGGCTAAGAAACAGAAAAAAGTGTTGCAACAAATTTAAAAAGGTTGTTTCTCAAGAGTGGCAGGATCTCCCTGTCACATATTCCCACCCTTAAGAGGCAAGCAATTATCTCAGACTGCTTACCATGTTCCTGTCCCAGGAAAGGATGACACTTCCACCCATCCATCTTCAGATGGCTCTGTCTCAGGGTCCTATTAATGATACACATTCCATCATAAGCACAGTGGATATCATAATGCTTTACCCTGAGGTGTTAACACATTTCTCAACAGAGACTAAGGATACCTTCCCATCTCCTTTTAGGGAATGTTCATCATATTCCACTGACATCAATTCCTGCACCATGTTTAGACATGAAATCAGCATTTACATGTTTTGTTCCTGCCCTCTGGGACACAGTAAATCAATAGGGCTGAAGAGCTAAGTACCACTGCATTATACAGGGATTTTGTTTCTCTCATCTGGTGCAACCAACAGAGGATTATGATCAGTTACAACCTTAAATTCATCCCCCACAAGTAATATTTCAGAGACTCAATTGCCCACTTCAGAGCTAAGCATAATTTCTCTATAGTAGTATATCTTCTGTCCTCACATGTAGCTTCCTGCTGATATACATGATTGGATGTTCTTCCCCATCTGTTTTCTGAAGTAAGACTGCCTCAATACCATTCTCTGATGTATCGGTTTGAACCTCAAACACTTGGTTGAAGTCAAGGCTTTTTTTATATATATATGTATTTCTTCTTTATGCTCCCTTCCTCACTGCACCCAGTTCCTTTCTTCAGGGACCCTAGGCTGTGGGAACTCCCTAGTCCTACCTCAGGTACCTACCTCCTCCAGATACCTGTGAGCCTGCCCCCATCCTGCCTTGGTTTACCCCCAGGGGAGAGAGAGGGACCTCTACCTTCTCCAGTCCTTAAGTGTGCATCAGGAGGCCTCACCAGCCCCCTTCTATGGAGCCTGGTTATGGGTGTTCATGGGATGACGGGTCCCATCTACAGGAGCCTGGTGCAGGGATTTTCCTCTTTCTGGTCCCTTGCCTCAGGACAACCACACACTAGGGAAGCCCAGGGGATGAGCCGTCTCAACGTGCTGTTGCTCCGGCTCCCAGCAGATGTCCTCCCACCATGCTCTATGTCGTCTCACTGCACCTCCACCCGTGGTCACCCAGGTGGCAGTATAGCAGTGGGACCTGCATCCCACCCTTTCTGAGGAGGAGAGCAGCCACTGGGAGCTCAATCCTCCTCCCTTGGCCAGCCCTCCAGCCACCCAAGTCCATTCCGAACCAGGGTCACTGGCACTGTGAGCAGTAGCCCTACCACTGTGCGGTGGGGCAGCAAAGTCAAGGCTTTTCAATACAGGAGCTGTACATAGAATGTCCTTGATATTCCTAAATGCCTCATCACAAATAGGGGTCCACTGAACCTTATTCAGGCACCTCTTTCTAGTGAGATCAGTCAATGGACTGGCAATGGCTGAGAAATTAGGAATATATGTCCAGTAATAACCAGCCAAGCCTAGGAAAATCTTACATGCTTTTTGTGGTAGGTATTCGGCTGTTTGCTACTGCTGTAACCTTCTCTACCTCTGGCTTCACTTGTCTGTTACCTAAAATTACACTGGGTTTCTTGTCTTGGTCTTTGCTAGGGCACACTTAGCAGGGTTAATAGTCACTCCTGACTCCTTTGCTGCTTGCAGTACCTGGGACAAGTGTCTAACATGGGTTTCCCAGTGAAGGCTGAATATGACCACATCACCCAAATAAACCGCACAGTACTCGATATGTGTTCTTAGTATGTGGTCCATAAAAGATGAAAAGTAGCTGAGGTCCTATGTAGTCCGAATGGGATTGTGACAAACCAGTATAAACCGACTGGGGTGCTAAATGCAGTTTTATCTTGTGAATCAGCTGACAAGGGATTTGCCAGTATTCCTTAGTTAGGTCAGGTGGATATATACTGTGCATTGCCTAGCTTGTCAATGATGTCATCTATTCAGGGCATTTGGTAGCCATACAATAGTGACACATTGTTAAGCTTTCTAAAATCTAGGCATAGACATATCCCCTCTTTCTTGTTCAGTATGACCATGGGATGAAGACCATGCCCTCTTTGAGGGCACAATTATGCCTAACTGCACCATTTTTGACTTCCTGAATCACCTCATCCCTTACCTTCATGGGCAGTCTGTAGGGATTTTGGTGTATGTGCTTGTCTTGCGTGGCAGTTACAGTGTGCACAATTCCTTTGAACTCCCGGGACATTTGTGAATATGGGCTCAAATTCCTGCAATACCCTGAGCACATGTCTTTGCTGCTGAGGCTCAAATTCAGGGTTTATCTGAATCTCCCCAACTGTCCTGACTGCTTTAGCCTTTATAGGCAACCTCCAGCTCTGACTCCTAACTTCAGGATGGATATAAGGGAGGGTTAGACTTCTCACGCCATTTCCTATGGAGGTTCATATGGTAAATTTTCTGGGCGAGACTCTTTCAGGGCATGCTAAGCTCATAGTTCACTGCTCCTGTTCCCTCAAAATGGTGAATGGGCCCTGCCATTTCATGAGTAGCTTGTTTTCTGTTGAGGAAGGCATAACAACACTTTGCCCCTTGTCTGAAATGTTTTAGTCTTCAAACCCTAGTCACATCTTTCTTTCTGCAAGTCTTGCTTCTGTTCTAAGTTCCGTGTGCCAAGTTGATATACCTCACCAGGTATTTGCGTAACTGAGTCATGAACTCTATGACATTAAGATGTCTCACTTCCTTCTGCTCTTCCCAGTGTTCTTTAACCACATCCAGTGGACCACATGGGTTTCTTACATACAATAATGAAAAGGAGAGAAACCAGTGGTTGCTTGAGGGATTTCTCTGTAAGCAAAAGTAAATAGGGGAGGCACCTATCCCAATCTTTACCTTATTCTGTTAAATACATCCTCAACATTCTCTTTAATGTCTGATTAAACCTCTCTATGAGGCTGTCAGTCTGTGGGTGGTATGGGAAGTGTTCATTGCTGTCTTGCCCTGCAGATGGTACAATTCTTTTAGCAGGTGCACATTAAAATTACTCCCTGATCAGTTAGTATTTTCTGGGGATTCCCATGTGCTAAATACCTTTGTTAGTTCCTCTGCTATCCTTGGGCAGTGACAGTTCTCATGGGGATAACTTCTGGATAGCAGGTAGTGTAATCACAGATGACCAGTACAAATCTGTTAACCTTGGAGCTCTTTTCCAGGGGCCTACATCCATGGCTATCCTGTGAAAGGGGTTAGTCACAATGGGGATGGTTTGTAGTGGTACTCTATCTCATTTTCCTGCCTGAGCTACCTTCTGACACACAGCACATGCTTTACAATACTCAGCTATGTTCTTGTGGATAGAGGCCAATAAAACCTGGGCAATATCCTATTCAGGGTGTCATCTACTGCATGGCCTGCTAAAGGGATGTCATGTGCCTGATACATGATTTGGGAGCAGAATTTTTCTGGAACCATTAGATGATCTACTACCTCTCCAGTTCTGGGGTTAATGCATTCTCCATACAGTATTCCCTGTTTTACAACAGACTGAGGGCACCTTTTTCCACTTTCTTCCCCACCTGTGAAAAAGGTCATGTGAAGGGTTTGCTTTTGCTAATGCTGCATATCACATTTAAAAGTATGTCTCAAGTCTGGCTGTACACCAGCATGAGTATCAGTCCATTCCTTCTTTAGCTTCCTCTTCTCTACCTTAGTTTTACAGTCCTTGACAGAATCCTGAAAAACAAATCATCAAATGGGAACACAGATGGTAGATGTCCTTCTTCACTTAAGCTCTGGTGGTTACGTCAATGACAGCAGAGGCCTAGATGGCATGACAATGTATAAATGAAGCAAAGCCTGGCTGGTCATGCCCTATAATAACTGGCAGGTAAGTGAGGTACCAACCACTTTTACCTCATGTTTTTTCTTAAACAGTCATTTGTATGGTGACTGTTGGGTAGCAATGGTATCTCCATGCACACAGATGACAGCTGTATCCTATCCTCTATTATTCCCAGTTACTAGATCTGCTCTTTAAAGAGTCTGGCAGCTCCCTGAATCAATCAGTCCCATCAGCTGCTGTGATCCAATCTGCACAGTAGCTATAAAGTGACCCCAGTTTGCTGAGGCTATGTGACCTGTCTCTTTCTTTATATTAGACAGTTTCTTACATAATGTCCCTTCTTTTGGCACCCATGACATATAATATCTACTACAGGAATTCACTCCAATCTCTCTGCTCTTCAGTTTTGTTTCACTGGGCATGGATTTGACAGTTTATAAATAAAAGGGTTTCTTACTGGATTGCTGGTGGTCGAAGCTGCTGATGTCTCTTGGAACCCTCTGGGTCTGGATTGTCAGGCTGCCAGGAAATCTTCTGCCAATGTAATGATTTTATCCATGGAATCAGGCTAATGATCCTGAACCCAAAGTTATACATCCTGGGAAAAACTTTAATAAACTACTCAATAATCACCACCTTCAGAAGTTGGTCCTTGCTCTTGTTTTCCAGCTGTAACCATTTGTAGAGAGCTCCTTGAGATGGGCATAAGTCTTTTGGGAGGTAACCAGTGACTGCATTTAAGAAACCTAAACCTCTGATGATAGGTTTCAGTGTTTATGTCATAGCACCTGAGGATCTCCTGCTTCACATGGTCCTGGTCCTCTGCCTCACAGGAATCCATGTAGCTGTAAACTAACTGGGCACTGCCTGTCAGGGCCGGTGCCAGTCAGTTATAACCAGTGTTCCCTTGGCCATTCACATGTTCAAGCGATCCTCTCAAACGTTGTGAGGTAGGCTTCAATGTCATCACTGTCCAAACATTTAGACAGTTTAATGCCTTTTGGGCTACTGGGTCTTTCTGTTTGCCCTGCATTGATGGCATGAAAGACTCTCATGGTATCATCCATTTGGCATCTTGACTTCTCCGCTCAATGTCTCTATCTCTTTCCATCTGCACCTGTTTTATGCAGAGCCATTTCAACAACTTCCCTGCATCCTCAGGTGGAGCTTCTTTAAGAGGAGGAGGATGTTCCTTCAATTCTTCATCATTTTCTTGCATCTCTTTGTCATCTTCAAGCTTGTTCTTCCTCCAAGCTCCCAGGTCCTGTCCAGACAGTAGCTTCTCTCCCAGTCTATTGGCCATGGTTCTGGTCAGAACTCCACAGACTTTCTTCTCCAGGTTCTCCTCTGGCAACTCCTGGTGCATCGGTCCACCTGGGATATCTGGGCAATATCCATTGGAAATTGTCCCTCTTAGGCCAGTCCAGTGGTTTCCAGCTAGTTATCCCTCTTCTGACACTAAGTCTGTGGAAGGTTGTTGGATAACAGATGGACCAGATGTGAACTTCAGTTTCAACACACAATCTCTGTGTGATGTTTATTCAAAATACAGAAGATTACCTACAACAATGGTATATTCCTTCTTCAATAAATCAGTTTGCAGCAACAAATTATGTATGTCCTTTGGCAGTGAGGATGGGACAGGACATGTTGTTTCAAACTTGGTAAAGTAAGTTAATTTGACCTCTCTGGTGGCCTTAGTCTGGTGATACAGTTGTTTGTATCTCAACAAGTCCAGAGAAGAGTCCAAAGCTTTGTTGAGATGCTAGGCAGAAACTTGAGCTTTAAGCAGGCCATGATCTCTGCTGCTATCCAGGAAGGTAGGACCAATGAAATGAGACCTCCTGACAGGGGCATGGTTGTCCCATGCTGCAGTGAATTTGGTCATGAAATAGGTTACAGCAACATCGATTTTGGTGAATAACATTCATGCTGGCCAGTCAGTGGCCCAAATATTGTTAGGCAGAACTGTGAGGTCAAGAAATCTGTGTGATCTAGACCAGACAAACTTTGGTAGGGCTTTACTACGGTGTCTCTTATAGATGAAGTAAAACACACAAACAAAAGCAGCCATCAGCTCCTAAACCTACTTAACTCACAGTTTTCTTTTACCTTCTCATTATACCTGATACTAATCATTCACCTCTTAGGCTGCCCGGTGGATGGCACCCTCTCTTTATGGAAAATAAATTCATTCAGCAGGGTGAAAAGGTACAAGGATGATAGGTAATGCACCAGAAGGATCCAGACTAGTAAAATAGATGACAGGCACCCACAAAGAGGCATGGAAGGAAAGCTACCACTGGGTTTCGACTTCTGGGAATCAGATCCTAGCACATTAGTACCAGAGGTCCCATAATCCTGAGGCTTACTGTGACAGGGTTGAATAAGGCCCTGCCCCATTTGTTAAGCAGAAAGAGTTTAAATGCAAGGTCTGTTCTATCCTTTCCTTTTGTCTCTTCTGTGTCTGGTTGCATAACCAGATTTTCTTGTGAGACCTAGGAACTGATCACTCTGACAATTTTACAATTCTCTGCCTCTCACTATCTCTCTGCCTTCCCTTGCTATTTCTGTCTTTCTTCCCCCTTGCATATCTGCAATTATAAAAAATATGTGAATCTCACGTAAAACTGTTTGTGATACTGGGATCCCTTTGTTTAAAACTGTATACAGTTATACTATTAGAATGACTGCAAAAAGCTATGTGGAACTCAAGTGGTTAACCTTGAGGTGCAGTTTTAAGCCCTTTGCAGAGATGTTAATGAGATGTCAGTTCTGGACAACCATGTACTATTTTGCTGCACCTGCAAAGAATGAAACAGACAAGAACTTTCTGTAAACTTACAAGAACATTCTGTGAGAAGCAGGCTGTCTTAACAAGTTCCCAGACAAAGGCTTATAAAAAGAGCAGTAATGTTTTGCTAAGAGACAAAGAGAGTGAGAGACTGAGAGACTGAAACTTGAAGATTAAGAAGAAACACTCAGAAGAAAGACTTTCTTTTCTGTGTTTGTAATGCCTTTGTAAATGGCTATTACTGAACAATTAACATTTTATTTTACTGTTATTGGAAAAATAAAACACTACTTGTGAATGTTATACCTGCTCCTGGTTTTACTGTGCTTCCTGACCCGTGCCTTAATGACACTTACACCCACATCCCTTAACTTATGACACTTTCTGGGATCTCAGTGGGTGGGTGAACCAATGATGGAACCACTAGCTATGATGTTACATTGTCCAGCCCAGAGCAACGTCTGGCAAACAACTCTTCATCCTGACTCTGTAAAATGACCCTGACAATGAGTGACCACTGTGGCACAAAAGACTCATAATCTTATACATGGGAGGGCAGCAGTTCTTGGCATGGGAGACAGAATTTACACTGTCTGTTAGCCTTTGAAGGCATTCTAGAGGGCAATTCTATAGGAGTCTGGCTACACTCCCACTGTGAAGCAGAGCAGTGACAGGTAGGTCCCAGACAGTTGCCTACCAGCAACTGACACATTTATATGCTACACTGCGAAGTTGGTCTCTGCACTGAAAGGATAGTCACATCCAGGGGCTTCTCATGACTAGCCATTGCCTTACATAGACAGAGGTATGTAGCATAACTCCATATGGTGTTGGTATGACAATTGTAGATATGAAATAGAATATTGGATGGACACATAGCAGGGCACCCCACCAACTTCCAACTTGGGGGCGGTTGTATGTGTATCTTAGTCAGGACCCAAACAAAAGATCCACCAAGCAATATGGGCAGCATAATACATGAGACAGAGCCCTATCAAACCACAAATCTGTCATATCTTAATCAGGTACAGGTAATTAGGGAATGGCTAAGGCAAACCATGAGGTGTGATGTCTGCAGATGCTCCTTCATGGTATCCTGACCCAGCATGCAGATGCAGATGCCTAATGAAATAGCTGGTGGTCTCAGCACAGAAGCAATCTTTGCACAAGAGAAACACAGTGATGGGACAGGTTGTGACCCACCCACCTTCAGAATCTGCAATATGGCAGGATGATACCAACCCCCGCATTTCCCAGTGGACTAGAAATGCCAGAGTCCCCTCCATAATGGGGAGGAACAACTGCATGGAAGATACCCACATAAAGACCCCTAGCCAATTTGGGATGACTTATGTGAGAGGAATGGACCCCTGGTCGGTAGTGGTCTTAAGGTACTGACTGCTTGAGAAGACAAAGTTTACAAGGAACCCCATATAGAAAAGGAAGCTCTGATAGTCATGTCCTAATTCTCAGCCACAGGCACGTACATGAGTACAAGTGATGCCTGTGCGTTATGTGGTGGGAGTTTTCTGGATGTTAGGGATGTGGCACATAGGTGAGAAGGAGGAAAAAGATAAGGAAGTGCAGGGCAGATACTTAGCGAATTATATTTCTTTCCTGTTGCCACTGTTTAGATAAATGTTTGTTGAGGGAAGGACATATACTTAGCAGGTTATATTTCTGCTCTTGTTGTGCATTGTTTACATGGATGTTTGTGTTGTATGTTTTTGGATTTCATGACTAAGCAGCTTGACCACAGGTTACTGGAGAACTGTATGTATAGGAAGGAGGTCCTTTACCTCCGGGATCCATGTTGAGAATCCCTCATAAATGTAGGAGCTCTCATACAAAGTAAAAGTATGTATTACTGGCTTACAAAAGACAATGCATGATATTCAAGCCATCTCATGGAACGTGAGGGATTGAATGTCAAAAGGTGCTGTCTTCGCTTTAAAGCACTTGTATGCCCAGATAGTCTTCTTACAAGAGATTGACTTACAAAAGTGGAGAAAAGAAACTGTTTAGAGACTAGGTTGGAGCTGGGCTCTCAGTACAGCCCTAATGGAGGAAAAAAGGAGTTTTACTTCTCATTCACAGACAGCTACAGTGGACTATTGGGTGCTCCATGGCTGATAAGGAAGGCGCTGGGTGATGATAGTAACAAGTACCTGCAGGGGCCCACCACAGTGGTGTCTATGGTCCTAATCAGGATGATCCAGTTTTTTCACAGGCAGGCTCACTCATATCCTTACTGAGTTTGCTATGCTCACAGCTCCAATAATGATGGGAGGATACTTTAACATCACCATGGAGGCATGCATGGATCACAGTGGTGGGAACCCTGGGTCCCATATAATAGCACAGGAGACTTTGGGAAAAATGGTAGGATCACAGCCTGGTAGATCCAGAATCAACAAGAAAGAGACTACACATGTAATTTAGTGGCTCACACCTCATTGAGCTGTACTAACCTGTGGTTTACATCCCTAGGGATCATTAACAGTTTAATATCTACAACGGTTTTCCCAACTGTGATCTCAGATCATGCCCAGTATCCATAAGAGTTGTTTGGGGCCTCCTCCACCCAGATCCAAGATATGGTGTCTGAATCCTCTCCTGCTACAAGATTCAGAATTATAGAGGGCACAGGAGGAAACCAAAGACTTCTTCCAGCTAAATGATCACTGTGGACACCTCCAAATTCAATGTTTAGGAGGCATACAAAGCCACTGTCTGGGTCAAAATTCTGAGTTATGCAGCATACAAAAGAAAGGAGAGGGTCACTGAACTCCATACTCTGGAAAATGTGATAGTATCAGTGGAAGCTGATTACAAGCAGCAGCACACAATCCCAAGAACTGCTAAGATACTGCACTAACATGAGGCTCCGACTCAAGAAGCTTAACACAAGGAAAGCTGAATTAGTCCTCTTCTGACTTAAACACACCTAATGGGAAGGGATGACTGAGAAGGCAACTTGTTAGTCTACTGGATCAAAAACAACTAAGAAATGCATATCACAAGCCCACGGAACAATAAAGGCATGACTCAAATGGAGGCCAAGGCCATCAATGGGATAATGAAAAGTTTTACCAGCAATGTTATGCTTCCCTAGCACCACCAACCAAGGAAGCTATCCTAACCTTTCTGGATAGACAGCCTATCCGAAGAATATCCCAGCACAAACCCTAGCACAGCACATGCCTATTACACTCCCTGGGTTCACAGTTGCAGTACACTTCTTGAACAAGGGAAGGTGACTGGAGCCTTCTGTGTGATAAGGTCAGTCGACCCTGCTGGATGTACTTCATTCCAGGCTCCAAACCCAAACATTGCCTACTATGATGCTGGAAGTAATCATAATGGTCCAGCCAAAGAAAAGGAAAGGAAAAGAGAGCACACTGCTGGATAATTACAGACCCATCTCCCTCTTTACAGCCAATGTTAAGATACTGTACTGGCAAAGATCCTGGTTGTCCTGCTGGATCCAGTACTCCATGGCCTCATCCTCCCATCCAAGCTGGCTGTAGCAAGAGCAGACAGAGTTCTGACCACCTCTGCACCATAATTAACATTATGCATGCAGCCAGCAATCAGCCAACCCCATCTGTGACTACCGTGGTGGACTTCAAAAAGCATTTGACTCGGTTGAATTAAAGTACCCTTCTACACTTTGGAACACATGGGAGCATCCATTCATTCTTCCTCTATGTTAGACTTATGTACAGCTCCCTTAGTCCAGTGTCCTTACAAATGGGCTGAGTACACCCCAATTTTGGCTTCAGAAAGGACTAGGTAAGGGTGACCCCATCCTTTCTCCTGTTTCTCCAGGCCATTGAACCCTAGCTATTGTAATTCATCACTACCCCTCCTCAA
Organism: Neoceratodus forsteri; assembly: GCA_016271365.2. NCBI lineage: Eukaryota > Metazoa > Chordata > Ceratodontiformes > Ceratodontidae > Neoceratodus > Neoceratodus forsteri. The sequence continues at coordinate 738,677,979 of CM028133.1, read as the reverse complement.
AAGAATCAAGGCAGAGAGACAAGAACCTTGAACATTATTACATGCTGACAATCTTCTCATCCTGAAAGAGAAAGACAGGTGATTTATGACCCATTCTTGCAAATGCAACCAAGTGTTCAAGACAGTCCCGGGGCTGAGTATGAACCTGCACAAAATGGAAATTGTCCATCTGCACTCATTGGCTGCAGCAGAGCCACATAAGAAAAATGGTCTGAGTAGGGCTGTGCAAAACCTCAAATACCGGGATCACAATACACCCCACCATGTCCAAAATGTCCCAACTTAACCTCACCCCAATCCTAGAGTCTGAAAAAATCAAACTAAATAGATGGGGTCTGATGACCTTACCCCTAATGGGCAAGATTGCAACACTTAAGATGATGCTGTCATCCAGAGTTACCAGCATATTGTCCTATTTACCAACTTACCTATCAGCAAACTGGTTTCAGAAGCTGGACAGGATTACTAGCAGTTTCCAAACGGAGGGCAAACCACCAAGATGCAGCCATGTGAAATTTAGAGCACACTGGACTAGAGCTAGATGGGTACTACCATGGTTTCTCAGTTACCATATAGCTTTTGTCATGGCCTAAACACAGCATTGGTTCACTCTAGCCACAAGCATATCACTGTTGTAGCTACACATTGAGCAAGGATTGTCACAGGACCCACTGGCAGCCACATACCTGTACAACAATGTTTCCCAACATACTGAAGAACAAGCCACTGTCAGTTATTCCAAGTGAGCCTGGGTACATTCCACAAGCTCAACAGATCACATCCAACTCCACCAGTATTAGCCATTTTGTGTGGGAATGCCTCATTGGAAGGCCCCACTCATGTGGCCCATGGAGCCCAGAAAGAAATAATCCAAGCAAGGAAGTTCTAGGAACTAGCCACACCATCAATCTATGTTCTTATGTAATGTTATTCTCAAATTGTAACCAGCAAAGACCCCACAGCAAAGTCCAATGCTTTACCCTTGTTGGGCTTTTCAGAGTAGAGAATATATGTATAATGCAATAATAATACAATCATCAATAAGAATACAGCTTGTAATATGATACATATTTACATATGTACTCTTCAGTCTTCAAAAAGCACAGGAGGAAGGTGAAAATAGCAAGCAGTCCAGCATCTCAGTAAACTGACCACAAAACTTAAGTTCTGAAATGAGCATGAATAATAGCAGTCCTTTGATATTCAGAGACAGCCAGTCAAACAAGTCTACTACAATTCCACAACACACATTTACCTTTGTGGAAGCACTGTGTTTTAAAGAGGAAACAAGAATCCAATCGTGAATAACAGAAACCCAGAACAAAGTGAGCTCTGAGGTAACTAGAGAACCTATTAATATTGAAGAATCATTCATTCAACTAGAATGGGACATTTTGAAGGCACAGTGATTATATTGGCAGAGGGTCACACTCACTGCATATCTAGAGGTTGACAGAGCACCCAGAGGGTTAAGAATAGTGCTGCACCCAACCTCCGGGACTGACAGATCAGAGTTCCCAAAGACATGGCAGACACATAACCTTGAATCTAGTGTGGGTCATATTAAAATTATCCTAAAGATGCCGAGAAAGAGGAACAGGAGATAAAATAATTCATTATTCAAAAGGAGCTGCAGGTCAGACAATTTTGGGCACACACTGAGTATGATTCCACAGGTAACAACTAGAAAAAGCTATCAAGAACTGTGATAATAGGATTAGAAAAATGAAAGCATGAAAATGTGAAAGAGACAGACAAGACTACTTAGAAGGAGAATTTTTTACTGGGAAAGAACAGTAATAAAACTAATTTTCAGGCAAGATCTATACTGAAAACCACAGAAGAAAGCCATAATGAAGTGTCCACTAGTGGTTCTGACTCAGATACCCTAACATCAATGAAACAGAAAATCATTTTTAGGACAATGGGGAATTGATCTTCCCACCCCTTCCCCAACCCAGCCCAACCAACAGGTGTAACAACAAGGAACAGCTGCAATCAATTACCATAAGTAGGATGCAGCATAACTATGAGAGAAATGTATCAGACAGCTGAAGGCAGGACCAGATCAACAGGATAGAGTATGCCAATACAGGAATAATCTTACTGGAGAGTCCTCCATCGACCTTGTGGAGAGTCAAGAATGATCTGCTTCAACAATAAACTTGGAGAGGAACAAGGGAGAAGGGGTGACAGAGGAAACCAATGGGGCACCTACGGAGGATTTCAATGGGGAACCAGAAAGGTTGGAACTAGGGGACATGTCTGAGGTAAATACCCTAGTAATAAATATCTTTGAATATGAACTCACTGAAACAGAACAAAAGTGTTACACAAAGATCTCAACTTGTACCTACAAATCAAATGAGACGAGTTTAAAACAATAGCCGAGCTGCATAGCTTCATGAGAAAATTAGACCTCAGAGCACAGTTTTAGGAAATGAGAACACAGAAGGTGGTGATCAATCAGCAAATCAAAATACCAATGATACGCATTTCATTTTAAAAAGCCATCTACATACATACACCTAAAAATCCTGTGGTTGCGGTATATGAGAAAATGTGTGAAAATAACATACAGCAACTAATGGCTATTAATGGAAACCAAGATACTTAAACTGCACCAAAGAAAAAGCTGCAATAATGGATTTGGCAAATAACAAACTTTTAGAAATCAAAGAACATTCAAAAGAAACTGGTTGTTGCTAACTAAGCAATGTCACAATGCGCACTTACAGTGAGCCAAACTGAATGCAATCTGGCCACCAAAGATACATGCTTTCCACCCCATAGCCCACCATAATAAAGGTGCCACTGTGTAGTTATATATTCCACAGCAGTGTCTATATAACATGAGCACAGCGGAATATCCAAATGAGACAATGCATATTCATGAATAACGCCATGTATTTTGTTTGGAGCAGAAGTCAAAGATGTTCATGATGTAATTGGCATTGACTACGCCCCTAATTTTGAGCCTAATTAAAATAAGAAAAATAAAATGATAGATAGACTCATAAAGCCATTCAATTACATATCTCTGTAAAGGAATGATTTTTATGGGATGAAGGCGCATAAAGAAAGGGGAAGGCAGGAGAAAGTATTGTGATTCATGACTAAATTAAGCAAGCAATAATACCTGACAGAATTGGGTGGTATTAGGCAATACGACCGCCCGGGGTGTAATGAGGCCTGATGCCACAGGCAGAGGGTCTTATAGCCCCTAGAAGGTCCAGTATTGCCCATATCGCCCACCCTGGAGGGTATTATGCGCTTAGAAAATAGGCATTGTTAAAAAAAATTGTTTAATTCAAAAATAATAACTACTTACTTTACAGTAAGGTTTATAATAAAATAGTTCCTCTGCCTGTAACAGTGTTCTTCCTTGAAGCTGGTTGTCATGGTTACACACACACAAACACACACACACACACACGCACACAGGCGTTAGACCAAATATGCCCTCCTTCTCTGTTACGTTATGTCTCAGTTATCCCGTTTAATTCCAGCTCCTATCCTCTACTGGAATGTCTCCCCCCATGTAGATCGCCGTCAACCTCAACACCATATCTGGATTTCCACTTGGTTCACACAGAAGGAAAAAAGCAAGCTGGTAGCGGCGAGGAAACGAGAATAGCAGCTGCAGTGCAATGTCCGGAGGTGCCATGATAGGGATTAGGAAATTGTTTACCCAGAAGTGGAAATTGTTTAACCAGAAGCGGAATTTTGGATTAGTTGACAGCACTCATGTGGGAATGGGAAGGGACAATAATGGCAAGCTGGTAGTGGTGACAAATTTGACAGGATCTGTAAGGGAATAGCAGCTGCAGTGCAACATCTGGAGAAGAAAACAGTTGTCCGTATGTGTGGTGGAACTGACTGCTGTTAGCTCTCGGGCAGGGGATTGGAAGGGACGCTAATGAAGTGTGACTTACTTGTGAGCGCAGTCTGTGCTAGCCACAGAACTGAAAAGAAAGATGAGTTTTGTGGTGCTAATGCTATATAGAGCAAGTGACAGTTGGCTGAAGAAGGGTGGAGGCGCACGGTCAGCTCTCAGAGGCATTGTGGAGAATTACGGGGCATGTGGTACTCAAAATAAATTAAAGAACTAAAAGAAAGGTACTGAGGAATGTGAGCAGTGGAATTTGAGCTGCATCTTCATCATGAAGCTGGCGCTGAAGTAGGGAGCTTTGGGGAAAGATAATCTCTCGCTAAGCGAGAGAGAAAACATGGCTGACAATTTCAAGGTCAGTGGTGTGATTCTGGCCAATGAACAACCAGGGTAGGCAGAAAGATACTTGAGTGGGTAAAGGGCATTTGGGCTGGTACTTTCTTTTCCTGGGCATCTATTGAAAGTTAATGTAGCCCCCTGGCCAAGATACTAGCCAATCAGATGCCAGAAATAAAAAGCCCATTTTCTAATGATATTCAAGAATACTTTCACCAAGGCATATACATAATAACAAGACTACATACTGCATTCTCAACAGTTAACAAGTGTTAAAGGCAGTTCTCATAAAGGAGATACGTGTGATGGGTTTCTAAGGAACTGCTAATGATATTTGTATCATCCATCTGATAAACATGGTAACCAGGGGAGTATAATCCTTTTGACATGAGGGATGTGATTGGGGCAAAGGGAGTATGGTGCCACAAAGTGAGGAATGTGTTTACCAAAAAGCAGATCAATTCTTCTCTTAATCCATACCTAAACAGTCAATAATTGTATCCAGTGTATACAACCAAAACATCATTCATTTCTGTACTGCTTCATTCCAGTACCCCACCCCCAAGCTGGAGAATTTACTTTCCAATAGCCCAAAACCAAAGTGAAACAATGGTATGTCCTCCCTGGGCAAAATGTTATGCCACAGAGAAACTCTCATGTCTGGTTAGTATAGAACTCATGTGTTCATTTATCCTAAATTTCGATGGTCTATTTGTTTTACCTACATAATACTTTGAACATGGAGAAGTTGGAACACATATCACATGGTCTGAATCACAATTCAAAATGATTTAATGGGATACTTTGAGTTCTCATTTGGATGGGTAATTTCTTTTTTCTGTGAGATGTTATGCATGACTGCACCTCCACATGAGTGCATGCCAGGTTCTAAAGGTCCTAAAAGGAATTGCCCCCAGGTGGTTCGGTCCATTCTTCTCAGAGTGTACTAGCCATTCTTTCAAGGTATTGACTTTTAGGCACTATGATGGGTTTGTTCTTAAATTCATGTATTCCCAGAGGCCACACAATGTTCCAGTGTTAATTAATTATTTTTCTAATAGGCTATGTGAATTCTGAAGATCCCAAAGATATCCCTATTCTATTCATTTTTTAGTCACTTGTTGAGATGTCCTGTCATTGTTCCCTCATTTCAACCTAGCTATTGCTTTGTTTACTGTTCTTCTATCATATCCTCTCAATACAAATCTTTCCTAGGTTTGGAAATTCAGTTTCTTTTCCTGATTGTCACTTCAAGTTCTATTTACTCACAGCATTTGGGAATATAGTACGCTATCCTTTAAGTGCTTGGAATGGTAACTGTCTGCATGTAATGAACTGAGCATAGCACCATTCATGCATTATCTCATTGCATATTCCGCTACTCTCATGTTATTTAGACATTGTTGCGGAATATATGACTCCTGATGGCACTTTACAATGACTGGCTATAGTGCAAGTGTGCACCTTTGGTGACCAGATTTTGTCCAGTTTGGCTCACTGCCACAGTGCACATTGTGATATTGCTAGCAACATCCTGCTCCTTTCTTGGGACGAATATCCAGATATTGTGACATCCTTTGACATTAGACATTTGTGAGTGGTGACTGGGAGATGAAAATCCATCCCTCTAGCCTGGCTCTATTTAAATAGTGAAGCTGTGAGCATCCAATGAAGTAAGATTTGCTAGCTGCCACGCATGCTGACATGAGCATTGAGTAGAAATAAGTGAAGGATTACTGCACTGGTTCTTATTGACTGTCCATAAAAGTCAATATCAAATGAAGACACTATTAGTGCATTTGTTATATGGGTTATTTGTGACAAGGAAAATTAAATATTACAAGGGTCTTATGACACTATAAATAAGAGGTGCTTCTTAGAGAACATACTTCAGATAATGCATACAGTTTTTAGTACAGGGATATGAAATGATGTTAATAGATATAAGACACTGAGAATTCAATACATTTTCCACAGTATGTAAGGTGAAAAGATCAAGAATTGTTTTGAAAATACATTAGATATAAGCATATATTAGTCAAATGGATTGATACACAGCATTATGGTGACATGTACAGTTTGCATATATGTATTGACAATGCAGCTTGATAGTTTAAGTAGCATATTTATGGCACATAGGCCATACTTACTCATAAGTTAACAGGTCACTACACATGTGAGTTGTATGCACTCATACAAACGTTCTCATATTGGAAACATTCTATGACCTGGAAACATTTTCTCTGTTGAACAATTTCACCTTTTCATGAGCAGAAAAGCCTAGGTACGTGCTTTGGACAGACTAAAATTTGTTTAATGGCAGGTAGGAAGGATTTCATTGACTTACTGAGTTAAATGGGTTAATTACAGTTAAATGGGTTAATTACAAGTTATCTAATGTGGATGATGATGCCAAAATGGGCATTGTGAATATCTGGTTGATCTGAGTAGTACATAGTATCATTTTGTTCTCTTTGCTAAATTCACCACTGTTTAATAGTAAGGAAATTATTGAACTTTACTCATGCTTCCCATAGAATGAACATAGAAATGTAGAAACATAGAAGTTGGCGGTAGAAGGAGACTGCTAGGTTCATCTAGTCTGCCCATTTGTTTTAGACCTATATTGACACTCTAGTTGCTCTTTGTAGTCAGGGCTCCTTGTATCTATCCTATGCATTCTGGATCCCAGTGTTGACCCCACAACCTCTTGGGGCAGACTGTGAAATGGTACTGTAGCCACATTACCTTCCTGCATGTCTTTTGGAAGACTGAATAGTATATATATTACTATGTATCATATTGTAAGTTGTATACTTATTGATAATTGTATTATTATTGTTTACACATAGATCCCATACTCTGAAGAATCTCAAGAAGGGTAAAATATTAAACTTTTCTGTGTTGCTCTTTACGAATACAATTTATGAATAAAATTACATAGGAACATATATTGTTGGTGTGGCTGGTTCCTTGAACTTCCTTGCTTGGATTATTTGCCTTGCCAGCCCACAAACTAAACTTAATAGGAAAGTATACAGAAGAGGACCCACCCAAGGCTGCCTGCTCCTAAAAGGCATAGTCACAGTGCAGGACCTTCTTTCCACAGATGGGTGCCATGTAGGGAAGTTTGACAAACTAAAGGAGAAATGTGGCCTCCAAGCAAGACTTTGGAGGTACCTCCGGATCAGGAGTATGGTCTGTCTACATACCAGCAGTACCCCATCTGAGGTCAAAGTTCAACCACCTTACTGGTGGATATAACCCACAAACTGAAGAGAAGGAAGGCCAGTTACATTTGCCGCTTTGTGTGATGCCCAATCAGTTCAATCCATCCCTCCAAGACTGCTCAGGAACAGGAGCAGAGCAATACAATGAGTATGGAGGAGTGAGTCCTGCTTACACACAGCGCATGGCATGTCAGAGCAGAAGAGCTGGCTAATCCAAAACAAAAGCTCAGAATTCCAGCACTCACAGCATACATCCAGTCGGTACAGGAAAATATATCTGAAGCATCTACAACACCAGAATGCCCACACTCTTATAATGAAAAACTCTGCTAATAGATGTTCAGGTGAAAGAGCATAATTCCACATGGCAGGCATAGCAAGAAAACCCCAGCACTTTGGGCCTTAGTGTGACCCTTCCTCAGGGTATGGCCCTTAAACTTACATATGGATTTAAATATCCAAACTACATTGATGTCAATGGCTTTGAAATCAGTGACCAATCAGTCCAAAACTGCTAGCATGCTTAATGTGAATACAAACAATATAGAACTGCCCAATAAAAGCAAAATATAACACATATGATGATCTAGTGTAGAGATAGATACAAAACTGGCAACCAGAAAAATAAACAGAAGAAAAATAAAGATAATGAGAGAGGAACAAGAAAGGGAGAGGAATGAAAAAAGTCACAAAATTGCTGCCTAAATAGTTAATGACCACCATGTTTATATGACTTATTATATACGACCCTAATATTGCATCAATGAATTTATACTTGGTATTTATACTTGGTATAGAACAGTAGGAGACCATTCGGTCCATATGAACTATTCCCACCTTAGTGGATACACATCAATTCTTCCAAGAGGTACTTGTCAATTCTTCCTTTAAATTCATTCAAAGCTTTACTATCTACCACATCTCTTGGTAGTATATTCCACACTCTCCCTGTTCTGTTTACAAATGAGTACTATATACCATTCTTTGTGACAGTTTTCAAATTAATTTGTTTATCATGACTTCTCAGCCCTTTTAACCTTTATTGCATTTTCATCCCCATTTCATTTACTAATTCATAGCAATTTATTATTCAAAACATCATCATTAAATCTCCTCTTTTCCTTCTTACGCTCTAAAGTAAATAGTCCTGCCCTTTTAATCTTTCTCTATATTCATATTTATTTAGATTTCCAATCATCTTAGTATATTTCCTCTGCACTCTTTCCAATCTCCCTATTTCATTCTTTGTGTATGGACCCCATAACTGGGACCCAAAGTCCAAGTATGGTCTAACATAAGACCTATATATAGGTACCATGCATCCATTGATTTATTCATAAAGCTATGTTTTATGTTTCTACGCCACATTATTTGCTTTTTGTATGGCTGCCATCCATTGTTTATCAAATTTCAGTTCTCTTGTCAATTATTATCCCACATTCCTTTTCCTCCTTCACAACTTCTTTAAGTTCTTTTCTATCTAATGCATACCTATTTTCCCCATTCCCTTTCCTAGGTTCATAACCCCGATTTCTCTAGACTAAATTTCATATTATTCTCTCTAGCCCAGATTTCTATTTTTGTAAATCCTTTTTAACCTTTTCTGCTGCTCTATTGTTCTTACTGGTCCTCCTAATTTAATATAATCTGCACATTTTCCACTTGATTAGTAATCCCTGGTGTAAATGACTAATATATAATGAAAACAATATAGGCTAACACGGAGCCCTGTGGGACCCACTCCTCACATTAATTGACCCAGATAGTTCCCTAATATTCTTACATTTTGAGTCCTTTTACTCAACCAATTCCTTATCCATAATACAATTTGACTATCAATCCCATTTTATTTAATTTCGTAATCTGATTATCATGGGGTACCTTATCAAAAGCCTTTTGGAAGTCCAAGAATATTATATCCACAGGTATATTATTAATCAATTCCTCATAATATTTTTGTAGAAGCATAAATGGTTAGTACCACATGCTCTTTTTGAAAATCTATGCTGTTTTTATCCATATAACCCAATACGTTCAAACTGTCCTCTATTTTTAATTTTAATATACTCTCAGCTACTTTCCCCAGGATTGCAGTCAGGCTCACTGGTCTATAATTTGACACCACTGATCTCTTTCCCTTTTTAAATAAGGGCACCACAAAGCCGTCTCCACTCCTCCGGCACCTCTCCTGTTTTGAAGGACTCATTAAATATCCACACCACAATTCCTGACATTAATCGTAACACTTCTTTAATATACCTTGGATGTAACATATCCGGTCCTGCAGATTTATGTATTTTTACCTTACTTATTATTCTTTCCACTTCTTCCTTTGTAGTGACTATTTTAAGTTTTATTGGCTTGTATTCACTACCACATTTTTACATCTTTTCCTCCTCAAAACTAATCCAAAATATTCATTTAATACATTAGCCATTTCACCTTGATTTCCTTACCGTTAATATCTAATGGCCCTATACTTTGTTTGTCTTTCCTCTGTTGATTTATGTATGTATAAAAGCTTTTCCCATTGTCTTTTCTATAGGCCAAATTAGCTTCCAATTTCCTTCTTTCATTTCTTGTATTCTGTTTTACTTTCTTTACATAATTTTTATAATACCTTACACATTATCCTCTGTTTCTAATATTTTCATTCTTTTAAATGCTTTCTTTTCTTTAGGCAAGCTTTTTTACCTCCTCTCAGGTACACCACAAAGGTTTTCTACTTTTTATTATAAAGCTTTTTATCTGGTACAAACTCTTTTCCAAATTTAATAACTTGTTTTCCATTCTTCCACATTTGCACTACATTTTCTTTCCTAAACTCTGCTTTCAATTCCATCTCTTTAAATGTTCTTTAATTCTCTTAAAATCTGCTTTATTATAATTTTTGCAACTGTTTTCCCTTTTATACATGTGATACTGTAGCAGGATCGTTATTTCCTAAATGTTCTCTTATCTTTATTCATTTAATAATATCTGTTCTATTTGTTAACAATAAATCCAAGATATTTTCTCCTCTACTTGGTTTATATATTAGCTGTTCCAACCCTATTGTTTCTAACAGTTGAACACAATTTCCACTATTTACACTCCTACTACTACCATTCTCCCAGCAGATATCTGGATAGTTAAAATCTCCTACTACAATAACATCTCCTTCCATTGCTACATGTCCGAGTTCCTTATTTATTATTTCTTCTATTTCCCTGTTACAATTTGATGGCCTATAGTAAATTCCTAATAGAATCTTTTTATCCACCTCTCTCAATACTTGAATCCATAATGATTCTATACTCTCATTTCACTTTCTTTACATAAACTACTATTTATTTCCTCTTTAATATAAATAGCCACACCCCCCCTTTTCTATTAATCCTAGATCTGGAATACAGTTTATATCCCTCAATACTCCTATTCAATGTATTTCAGGGTCCCACCAAGTTTCAGTTATCATACACATGTCTATATTTTCCTGACTCAACATGCATGAAGTTATTTCTGTATTAATATTTAACAAGTTGGCATTACATTTAATTTCTTTCCTCAACAGTCATTGAGAAATAAATTAAGTACTATAAACTAGTGTAGTCATATATACAGACACAGAAAAGATAACTGAGAAAATAAGAGGCCAGTAAGACTATTAACCACAAGTTGGTTGTGAGTGAAGAAAGCGCTAAAGTTACAAAAGTATTGGAAAGTGAAACCAAAGGCGTAAGCAACACGCTAACCAATATGGATGATTGAGATCCCAGCAGGGAACTACCTGGGATTAAATCACTGTGCTGCTTCATCCACAGAGCCCAAGCAGGTGACTAAATGACATGATTACTCATTCACACTGCTGGCATCTGGAGATACATTGCATTACCAGTGAAATCTGAAACAGCCACAAAAAAATGCCTTAGAACAAAACAGATGGAGACTGCATGGCTTCCTCTACCACTGGCACTATGGACTCAGCCTTGGTGAAGCACATGTTCACAGCCCTGATGCAGAAGATGGCAGGGTGATGATCACCTCTAATAATACCATACTGGCACTTCATCAAATGGATGTTCATATGTTTCATGTTGAGCAAAAAGCTACCACACAAGACTGTGCTATTTCTAAGCTCTCAGCTACAGTAAGGTAACAGGTGCACACCATAATGACCCTTCAGTCCAAGGTGGATGACTTAGAATAGGGGTTGTCAGCCTTTTTTGGTCTGGGGCCCCCTGGCCAAGTTTCAGCCAGGTTGGGGACCCTACCAACCATCTGTTGATTTCATGCATTGCTGCATGTTTTATACTGCCTTTATGCATAGTTGTATAAAACACAAACCAAAGGAATCATAAAACAACTTTAAACCAATTAAAATAACTATTTTTATTGTCATTGTAGTTTTAAAACTTATCAGAAAATAAAACAATTAAATTAATACAAAATACACATTTGATTATAATGCAAGTGTCAGCCATGTAGGAACCCTACCAACCTGCAACTAAGGTAACTGACTGACTGCACTTAATATATTCTCCAGTACTGCATATCATTATCTTACAAGCTGGAATCCAGATTCACAGGCAGCATGCGATGCTAGGAGGATGGAGCAGACTGAAAGCAGGGACTCCTGGACTTCAATCAGCAAGAAGGAATGGGGTTCTTATTAAAACAGATAGTTAAAGTGCAAGCAGCTGAGAGTTTGTACAGACCGGCAAGCTGACACTCAGTTCCCAAAATAGCTTTTTGTTTTAAATGCAGCTGACATAACTTACAGACGGGAAGAGATGCTGGCTAATGGGGCATAGCAAGCGATAATCAGTTTTAATGATGTTTTAATGAGGCTAACAAACACAAACTTCGAGCACACATAATCAGAGCCATTAACACCATTAGCACCTAACTGAAGCATGTGATGTTAATGTGGTGCATTCAAAGTGGTGTTAATGAGTGTTAAGACCCAAAACAGCATGGCCCAGATATTCAAACTGTGCCAGGCTGTGGCGCAAACTTGGGCACAGCTCAACTTTGCTGCGAGGGTGTGGACTAAGTGATATTCAAAGGAGCTGCGCCATGGCTCAGCAGCTTTGAATATTGCACCCTGGCCACCCTCAGTGTGCATGGCACAGTGGCACCATGCCAGCTCAAGTGGCCAGAGTGGAGCAGGGAGATGCACTAGCGCAAGTTCCATTCGCCATGCACAGCACCCGCGATATTCAAAGTTGACATGCAAATGGGGCCATAATTTATGCAAGGTGCACATGGGGTCATTTGCATGTCATTATAGCCCTATTTGCATGCAGGTGCGCTGATCCGATGACTTGCACTGGCACCCTGCCAGGCAGCAGCCGTCGGGGACCGATGCCCTGCAGCCCAATCTCAGGCATCTGTGTAAAAATAGAAAACCTTCCAAATCCCTGGTGGTCCAGTGGACGCTATGTGCCCGATCGTAGGCTCCTGTGTAAAATAGAAAACCTTCCAAATCCCTGGTGGTTCAGTGGACGCTATGTGCCCGATCACAGGCATTTGTGTAAAAATAGAAAACGTTCCTATATCCCTGGTGGTCAGTGGACCACTTTCTGCTTGATCGCAGGCATCTGTATTACTAAAATACCCGTCCAATATCCCTGGTGGTCGGTGGGCCCTTTCTGCATGATCGTGGGCATCTGTATTACTAAAATACCCGTCCAATATACCTGGTGGTCCAGTGGACCCTTTCTGCCTGATCGCGGGCATCTGTATTACTAAAATACCAGTCCAATATCCCTGGTGGTCCAGTGGTACCCCCTCCCCACCCACCCACTGGGCCCCACCACCTCCCCTGGTCAGCGGTGGGCAGCAGCATTCCACCACTGCTGCCCTGCCCCCCACCGACTGACTTGGTAGGGCTGCATGCCCATTGGCTCTGGCGTGAGCCAATGGGTATGCAGTTCTTGTTACATACATTCCAGATATATGAATGATTCATTCTCATATCTGGAATGTGTAGTAATCATAGGGCTGCTCACCCATTGGCTCACACTGTGAATCAATGGGCGTGCAGCCCTATCGAGTGTCAGTCAGCGGGCGGCAGGCGCGGCAGGTGGGTGCTGCCACCTGCCAGCTGATTAGGGGGTGGGGTGGTGGGCTCAGTGGGCAGGTGGGGAGGGGGAACCACTAGACCACCAGGGATATTGGATGGGTATTTTAGTAATACAGATGCCCGCGATTAGCAGAAAGGGTCCACTGACCACCAGGGATATAGGAAGGTTTTCTTTCTTATTTTGGACAGATGTCCACAATCTGGCACATAGCGGTTCACCGACCACCAGGGATCGGAAGGTTTTCTATTTTATACAGATGCCCATGATCAAGCACATAGCAGTCCACTGACCACCAGGGATTGGAAGGTTTTCATTTTGCACAGATGCCCAGCGACATAGCGGTCCACTGACCACCAGAGATATAGGACGAAGTCTGATTTCACACAGATGCCCAAGATCGGGCATGGGGGTGCCACCTGGTGCAGCCAGAGCTCTGGTGGCTACCCACAGGTGGCAGCTGCTGTGTTGCACCCTGCAATACAGCAGCTCACCCAGGTGGCCATCAGTTGTTCCCTTTTTGGCTTAATCTTTGTGCTGGCACAGGTAGGGGTTGCACATGCATGGCTCTACACATCCTGGACTGAATATCGGGCTGTGCAGGTTGTGCATGGGCACGCCCCCACCTGTGCCTGCGCCGTACTGATGCGCTCTGGCAAACGGGATTGTGCCGCAAATTTTCCATTTTGAATATCGCACCGGGCAAGATCCGGGTTGCGATGGTGCAACACTCTGTGCCATGTGCAACCGCTTTTGAATATCTGGGCCCATATATAATCAGCAGAAGTTTAAAGTGTCTTTGTTTCACTTTACTTTCATCACGGTCAGACAGCAGGTATTTAAAGTCTATTGTAGTGCGGTTCTGTTTTTCTGGGTGATCTGCAGCCGCCCAGCAATCACTCGTGGACCCCTTTGGGCGGCAGACCCCCAGTTGAAAACCACTGACTTAGAACATAGGAACCAATGCAATATCCTTTGGCTCCTAGGGATACTGGTAGGCTCAGAGCAAGGCAGCATGGCTAATTCCCTTAAATCTGGCATAGGAAAGTAAAGGAACCATCGTTGCTGATACACAGCTGATAAGAAAGTTAGATACCCTAGGACAAGATCAACCATCCAGTTTCTGGCTTCAAGACTACCTACCCTGCCCCAATCAAAGTGTCAATCAATCAAGGTTATTGTTCGACATTTGTATATGTATATGTATATATATATATATATATATATCTATATATACTGTATATATATATATAATTACAAAATACAGAAACATACAAATATAGACAAAATTACAATGACAAAACTTACAATACATACATACAATTATTAAAAGCACACAATAAAAAGTCATATCTTGTGATAAAAGATGTAATAAGTTTTTTCAAACCAATATAAAATAAATAGGCTATGTTTGACAGCAACAATATCCTATGCAGAGACCACAAAAAACAAAAACATTTCTGATCACTGAATTTTAAATATATCTATGGAAAATGAATAATCAAATGCATACATTGGACTAGGTCAAAGAAAAGACTTTTAGGCAGAGCCCTAATAAACTGTACTGTTCACAAATGAACCAGTAAAGTGTAAACAGTTTTGTTCAGAGTTCGTGTCTTGTTACCTACATCCTCAAAATACTGTAATCTCAAATCTCTGATTTATGAGAAAAAGATCCAAAGGATCAATTAAGGCTCATAGCTCCTTTATTTGATGTCATCATTTTATTAGTAATGTTCTTGGCTGTAACCAAAAATTTTGCCAAATCCATCAAATTTGTTTATTTCCTGAGCTAATCAATATGTCCAGAATATAAAAGGTCAGTATAATGTAACAAGCAATATGTTTGGCCAATAATTCTTTTCTTATTATTTCATATCAAAGACATCTTGAAACAATGTGATGTAAATTCTCAGATTCCTTTAAAGATCATGTGCAACAGTTTTACATATTTTTATAAAGGCTTGAAAAGCTGAAATTCAAGTCTATATGTCATGATTAGTGTTTCCTGAGAATTTCATGCTATTTGTTTTGTGGTTTCTTTAAGTCAGCATTTGTTAACTTGCTCTACAGTGGCATCATTTCTGTCCTTTCAGTCAAACTTAGAGTGAAATGACATCATTTTGGAGTAGCCTGCTGTTTCAGATTCCCAATCAGAGCAGTAGTTTGTAGAGTTAATGGTTGGCTGATCTCTCCAAGTTTCTTACAAATACAGCCTCTGGCTTGTGTTTAGATAGATCAGCTTAAAATATAACATTATCTTCTCATAAAAAGCTGATCATTTTAATTTCAATGCTGAATTGAAGTAGTGGAAATCGTTCTCTGTGAGAAATTAGTTTTTGTCTGTATCACAGCTCTCAGTTCTTTCTAATCAAAACTCATTGTTTTCTAACTATATGACACAGGGCTATTAAATGTATATAAAATAAATCTAAATTTTGTTCATTCACAGAAACAATTTGTCTTTGATGTAGCATCCATAAATAGATTTCATGTAAGAACATGTTTTTCATGTCAGATTGACAAACGGTACATGTGCTTGAAATACTATAGCAGAGTGTGACAGGCACCTGTCAGAACTCACAAATTTCAGTTCTTTGGTGGTTTCTGTGTGGAAATGCATTATGTTAGGTATAACTAGACACACTATGGGGCATCCTGATGTACTGTGTCTCTGCCTCACAGTTGATGCAGCTGCAGCCTACTGCCATCTGTCCCTGCCCCACAAGTCCCTTCCTTCTGCTCCACATTTGAGGCTGCTGCATCTGTTTTACACCATCTTCTCATACATAGTCAAGGATTGTGCATCCTGCTACCTCCATCCCTGCCTAAAGAATCAGGGCTGCTGTACCTTGCACTCCCCTGCCCAAACAATTGGGGTTGCTGCATCCTGCTGCTCTCTCTCTCCCCCACCATCACAGTTAGGGAAGCTGAACCTGTTTCCCCTTATTGCTGTCTCTGTAGTTAGGGCTGCTATGCTGTGCTAAGCCCTAGAGTGCCAGATTCACTGCATCCACAGCTGGGGCTGCTGTACCATGCTGCCCTAGCCACCAGAGCTGGGCTTTTGCTACACTGTGCTATTCACTTCCATTGCCCCAAATGGTCAGGGCTGCTGCACCATGTGTACCCCATCTGACAGTCAGGGCTGCTGTACCCTGATGCCCCTGTGTTCTACACCAGTTGAGGCTTCTGCACCATGCTGTTCTCTATCCCTGTCACCAGAGACAAGGCTGCTGCACCCTGCTCTTTTCTACACAGTTGGGGTTGCTATGGCCTGCTGTGCTCTGGAACCCCATGCCTCTGCAGTTAGGGCTGCTGCCATGCCACTCAAGATTCAGGGCATTTGCTTCACCCTGTTGCATGTCTCCACAGTTGAGGCAGTTGCACCCTGCTGTCCCCTGACACCAGAGTCAAATCTTTTGCTACACCCTTCTCCCCATCCCTTGTCCCAAACAGGCATGACTGCTGCACCGTGTCCCACAGTTTGGGCTGCTGTGCCTGTTGCCACCCCAATCTCCTTCCTGAACATTCAGGGCTGCTGCATCCTGCTGTTTTCTGTCCCCACACCCACAGTCAGGGCCATTGCACCCTGTTGCCCCTGTTCCTATCTCCACAGTCAGGGCTGCTGTGCTGTTCTACACCTAGAGTCTCATGCTGCCTGCATCCACAGTTGGGTCTGCTGAACCCTGCTACACACTTCCATTGCCTCAAATGATCTGACTGCTGCACAGTATGTACCTGTGCTATTATTAGGGCTGCTGTGCCTGATGCCTACCTGTGTCCTGCCCCACAGTCAGGGCTTCTGCACCATGCTGTCCTTTGTCCTCTGCCACCATTGTGCCCTGCTGCACCTCCATAGGCAGGGGACAGGGTGCAACAAATGCCCTTACTCTTGTGCTGCACCCTTCCCAAATGGCTGGGTTGCTGCACCCTGCTACCCTCTCTCTCTCTCACCCTCACAGTCAGGAAACTGCACATGTTGCCCCTGTTCCTGTCTCAGCAGAGTATAGCAAGGATCTGACTCTGCTGGCAGGGAGACAGCAGGGTGTAACTGTTAAGGCATGCAACAAGGTGCAGCAAATGCCCTGAATCTTGTGGTAAGTGGCAGCATGGTGAAGCAGCCCTAACTGCAGAGGCATGGGGCTCTAGGGCACAGAAGGCCACAGCAACTGCAACTGTGTAGAAAGGAGCAGGTGCAGGCAGCCTGTCAGTGGTGACAGGGGATAGAACACATAGTGCAGAAGCCTCAACTGTGGGGCAGGACATATGAGCATCAGGGAACAGCAGCCCTGACTTTGAGATTGGGTACATGTGGTGCAGCAGCCTGACCATTTGAGGAAATGGAAGTGGGTACCAGGGTTCACCAAAAGCCCCACCTCTGGTGCTAGGGCAGCATGGTGCAGCAGCCCCAGCTGTGGAGGCAGGGAATCTTGCACTCTAGGGCTTAGCACAGCATGGCAGCCCTGACTGTGGAGACAGGAATGGGGCAAGGTGCAGCATCCCTAACTGAGGGTGGGAGAGAGGGCAGCAGGGTGCAGCAACCCCAACTGTTTGGGCAGGGGGTGGCAGGGGTGCAGTAGTCCTGACTCTTTAGGCAGGGTTGGAGGCAGCAGGGTGCACAGTCCCTGACTGTGTGGGAGAAGACAGTGGACAGCAGGGTGCAGCAGCCTCGAATGTGGAGCAGAAGGCAAAGGGCTTGTGGGGCAGGGGACTGGTGGCAGAGACTGCAGCTGCCTCAACTGTGGGGCAGAGACATGGTGCATCAGGATGTCACATAGTGTTTTTAGTTGTTACATACATGATGTATTTTTACACAGAAACCACCAAAGAACTGAAATTTGTGAGTTCTGACAGTACATATGCTTGAAATACTGTAGCAGAATGTGACAAGCACCTGTTTGTTAATCTGACATGAAAAATGTTCTTACATGATTATATTTATGAAGGCTAAGTTAAAACAAACTTTCTGTGAATGAACAACATTTAGAACTGTTTCATATTCATTAAACAGCCCTGTGTTATATAGTTAGAAAAAATTGAGGTTTGATTAGAAAGAACATAGCTGTGATATAGACAAGCTTTTCTCACAAAAAGATTTCTACTATTCAATTAAGCATTGAAACTAAAATGATCAGCTATTTAAAGGAAGAAATTATATATTTTAAGCTGATCTATCTAAAAACACACCAGAGACTGGGTTTGTAAGAAACCTGGAGAGTTCAGCATAAATTCTACAGAGTGCTGCTCTGATTGGGAATCTGAAACAGCAAGTTACAGTACTCAAAATGATGTAATCGCACTCTAAGTCTGACTGAGAGGACAGAAATAACTCCACTGTTTTCAGCCACTACAGAGCAAGTTAACAAATGCTGATTTAAAGAAAACCACAAAACCAAATAGCATGAAATTTTCAGGAAACCTAATCATGACACAATGACTTGTATTGCAACTTTTAAGCTTTTATTAAAATATGTAAAAACCATTGCACATGATCTTTAACTAACAACAGCAAAGGTCCATCATATCTTGAGTTTTATTATTTCTGGCCAATAACCCGTTGCTAGGAAAAGTTCAAACTTGTATAATGTTAGAATCTGTCTGAATTTAGGATCTTCTATTAACAGGAGGTATTCCTTTAATGAATGTTCTTGTATATTTTTTGTTAGCCATTTGCAGACAAAAGGGAGGGAAGAACAGTAAGGAAGGACATAATGTACTGAGTTGCGCCTACGTCTACCTATCTACTCATGAATGTGTGTAACTAACAAGGTTGTTCATATGTAAACTAACCTAAGTCAACTGTAGTAATGTCTATCTCTCGACACATATACATGATGAATGTACGAATACTGTAGTACAATCAAAAGCATTGGTTTTCTTTTCCCTCTAGGTACATGTAACTAATCCCGGATCACCCCTGAAAGAGGGACTGTCAGAGTCTCAGTGGGCCTACCTGGTTACCAACATTAAAATAAATACATAAAATAAATAAATTTAGATACACTAAGTTATTTGATTTCCAACATATCAGCTTCTTGCTCCTTAATACCTACAGTATATGTGACAATTTTTATAGTTTTCATGAATTGTTATGGATTGCTCCACCCAATGTCTTAAATGAAAGGCCATAATTATTCAACAAGGAATAGACATTTGAAAGCCATCCTTCATAACCTAGGGTATAGTACCAAAACTTTTCTTTAAGACAATCAGCCATAAGGGATACATTTAGAAGCCATAATCTTAAACCAAAAATTAATGGTTTTATGTGTATCCTTGCTGTATATATATTGTCCCAGATGGGCTCTAACCAGTGCATTTGGGGCAGATTTTAATAGACCTAGTTTTTTTTATATAAATTCTTTTATATATTGACTCCTATATGGGTGAGCCATTAATCCCCATGTTTCAGCTACATACAGTCTTTGGCCCAAAGTTTAGGAGTTTATAACTTTTAACATTAGCTTCACAGTTAAACCACCATATAATCTGTTAAAATATAATAAAGCAGATGCAGTATGTCTCATTTAGAGGCCACACTGTTAATCTGTTGAGTCAAGATAATGAATTTGAAAATAGGGAAGAAGAGAGAGAAATCACATGTGGTAGTGCATGGGCACAGATGACTTTGGGGACAGTACATCGAATTGGTAAAGGAGAGGATCAAGGAACTGGGAGGCTGTGTATGGATGTAGGGAGTTAAGTGGCCTTCTCAGGAGTGCTCTGAGTACCCAGGGTAAGCACAGCAAGGAAAGAAAGGATAAAGGAGTTCAGATTTTGGCTAGGAGAGTGGTGTCAAGCCCAAGGGTGTGGTCTGGTGGGAGATTGCAGAAACACCTGGGATAACAGTGACCTGTACATGAAGGACAGATTGCATTTGAGTAAGGCAGGTCTGGGAATCTTGAAGCAAAGGCTGGGGCAGTATATAGCATCCAAGTGGATTTGAACTAGGTATTGGGGAGGCAATTGTGCAGCAGGCATGCAGGGCCACCGGAGGGTGGCCAAATCAGCTCACTCCCCATGATAACAGGGATGGTACCAGGTAGGGCCATGGTGGGGAGACATCGTGAGGGAATGGGTTAAGGTAAGGTAAGGAAGGAACTGGGTTGAAGGTGATCTCCTGAATAAAAGGAGCCTAGGTAACAAAACAGCTAGGCTCTCTTAGCTATCGGGATGAGTGGACATTGCAGTCATTATGAGATTTGGGTTACCCAATAGCAGGACTGAGACCTGATGCTCTCAAGGTACAGAGAAGGAACATTGTCTAACATTGTTTAACCAGGAGTAGCATACTAAGCCGAAGTATGTTTCAGATGCAACCTGGGAGTACAAGGAAGTTAAGTAACTTGCTCAGTATCACACAGTATGCACCTAAGCGGCTGTGGGATTCAAACCAGGTCTCCAGATATGCAGCTTAGAGCCTTAAAATGCTACACTATACTGCCTCAATAGGATTTATAGAAAAGACAAAGGAAGGGAGAGAGGGGTAGCAATTTACATTAGGGAACTGATAAGGTGTACAAGGAAGGAAGGGGAGGAAAGACAGAAGCATTATGGATGTAGTTCCTCGATTCTAAAAGTAGGACACTGCGGATGGGGGTGGTGTACAGACCACCAGCTCAGACAGATGACATAGACAGAGAGTTAACGGACAGATTAGAAGGGTATGCAGGAAAGGGAACATGGTGATCGTGGATGACTTCAGTCTACCAGAAATAGACTGAGGAATCCAAGCCTCCTCGGCAAAGGAGCAGGTGCTACTGGACTCATTCAGGATAGCTTCCTGGCATAGATGGTTAGTGGGGCAACTCAGTTGGAAAAAGTCTGGACCTAGTGCTAACTAACAAGGAGGCTGTTAGGTAGCTGAGATTAGAAGGAACTACTAGCTGGGAGTCACCATCATTCAGTGTGGTTCATGCTCAGCATTGGCAGGGAGATGGTAGGTACAAGAACCAGGGTGGTTGACTTCAGTTGGGTGGACTTTAACAGGATAGGGAAAATTCTGGGAAGGCAACTGGAAGAATTAAGCCAGATATGGATGCAAATCAGAAGTGGGAAATTATCAAACTTGGGCTGATGGAGGTTACTGGGGCATGTACCTAGACACTGAGTAAGAGGTGAGGCTAAGAAGTCAAGCTGGCTGGACAAGGAGGTTTTGGAAGGTGTAAGGGCAAAAAAGAAACTTTTCAGAAGTTCAAGAAGTCAGGGAGGGGAGGACAGGGAATTGTATGCGAAGAAGTCCAAGAAGATAACCAGACTAGTCAGGGCAGCCAAGGCATCGAGGGACTGAGGCTGGCACAGGGCATCAAGGAAGGGGAGAAGGACTTTTTCAAATACATACTGTAAAGGAAAGAAGAAACTGTAGGGACCAAATCATGAGGATTAAGAAGGATGGGGGTGGGTAGAGAAAGGGCAGAACAGGCACAAGCACTTAATGAGTACTTCTGTTCTGTGTTCACAAAGGAGAAGGGCAGACAGCTACCTCAGGGATGGAGAAGGTGGTCAAAGGAAGGAAGGTGTTATGGATGGGGCAATTATGAAGGGCAGGGTGCTGGAGGGTCTGAAGGCACTAAGGCTGGGTTAGGCACCAGGTCCTGATTACCTGGTAGAAGTATTGGCAGGTCTGCTGGCAGCCCAGTTCAGTATCTCCCTGGACACAGGATGCATTCCATAGGATTTGTAGGATGACTCACATGGTGCCCTTCTACAAGAGGGCCCAAAGGATGAACAAGGCAATTACAGACCTGTAAGCCTCACAACCATTCTAGGAAAACCTATGAAAACAATCTAGAAAGAGAGGCTGGTGACCTTTTCAGAGGTAAATGGACTCCTGGACAGTCAGCAGCATGGGTTCATCTCAGGAAGATCCTGTGCCAGACTAATCTAATTGAATACTATGACTGGGTAATGAGGGATCGGGATAGAGGCCATGCAGTAGAGCTATTGTATTTAGACTTTGGCAAGGCCTTTGATTCAGTGCCTCATGGGCAGCTGGAGGTAAGTTGAATATGTGGGGTGGGGACAAAGATGGTAAACTGGATCATGAACTGGCTGAAGGGAGGCAGCAATGGGTGGTGGGGACTCTCATCCCCAGAGTGGTGACAAGTGGGGTGCCATAGGGATCAATGCTGGGTCGGTGTTGTTTGGGTTATTTACATCAGATATCTTACATGCTGTTAGGAGCAAGATCAGTCTTTTTGTAGATGATACAAGACAGAGGCAGTCGTGGGATGACATAGAGGGATGGTAGGGGCTACAGGAAGACCTAACCAACTCAGCTTAGTGCAGGAAGGTGGCAGCTAAGGCCAACAAGATGCTGGGGTGTATTGCAAGAGGAATCTCATCCAGAAACAGGGATGTGATCCTGCGCTGTGCAGGTTACTGGTCAGGACACATTTGAGTACTGCATGCAGTACTGGTGGCCCTTTCTTAAGAAGGACATCAGACTGCTGGAGGGGCACAGCGCAGGACAACGAAGATGATCTGGGGGCTGGAGGGCAAAATCTGTCAGGACAAGCTGACTGAGTTGAATATGTACACCCTTGAGGAGAGGAGGTATTGGGGATATGATTGAGACCCTCAAATACTGAGGGGATATAACAAATGGGCACATAAGGGATATTTAAGCTGGAGGAGGGGAAGGGACATGAGAGGGCATGGTCTCAAATTTGGAGGGTGGAAGATTTTGGAGAGAGATGAGGAGGCATTTTTCACAGAAGTTGGTGGAGAAATGGAACACTCTACCCAAGAAGGTGGTATCCTGTAGGATGGTGTAAGTTTTAAAGAGCATGGGACAGGGTGCGAGGGGAATAAAGGTGAGGGAGTGGAGGTGAGGCAACTGCAGTATAGGGTACTAGCTTCAAATTGAACAGACTTGATAGACCATGAGAGCCTGTTTCTGCCAGCTGATTCTTATGTTTGTGTGTTCATATATAACCCCGGAGATGAAAAGTGATTTACATATTCTAGTGGCTGTGAATCCAAGTATAAACTTTGGGCACTGGGTCAGAATATAGCTGACCACAAAGCCATCGGCAAGAATATCATGGCAAAATTGTATCATTTTTGTTTTTGTGGGTGGCAGAGCCCCTGCACCCTGTGACATGGAGGCCTCTGCCCCTGCACGCCCTGATTTTAAGATTCTCACTCCAGAGGGGAGTGGATCATGGGGAAAATTAAAAATCATGGAGCCGTGAATACTGCTTCCATGGCTCCATGTAAAGTCCCGATTTTGCAAAATGTAGGAAACCAGGATTAGAATCCAGGTCTCCTGCCTTGATGCTGAGCTGAGCTATGCCTCAGCCCTCCACCACCATGAGAGAAGCTCAGCCAGTGACCCGACTCCTTCCAGTCTCTCTCCTGCTGTTACCAAGGACAGCGACCAGGTGAGCACTTACAGCTTAGCGCATCCCCTATCACTCTCATGGTAGCACCACAGGGACTAGTGCTCTCTGACTGGCACTATTCCTGTAGCACTAATCTAACTGGTCACCAAACTTGTGTATTTTCCTTTTGTACTAATAACCATTACTTTTGTTTTTGAATATTTGAGTTAATTGCCTTAGCTTACAAAGTTTTTCCAGCTTATTTAGACTTCATTGTAGCCCCAATCTAGAAGTAGAAATAAGGGTCAAGTCATCTGCACTTGCTAAAACAGGGACTGACTGTTGCAGTATTTTAGGCATATGATGAGATATGTCAATTAACTCATAAAAGATTTTGTTTATGTACACGTTAAAGAGAGGTAGGTTCTAGTACACATCCTTGATGTACCCTGATGTTTCTTTGTATTTTATCTGTAATTTCTCCATTACTATTATATTTAACTTTAATTCAAGCATTAGTTCTCTTAATCAAGTTCAAAAGATTTGATTCAATTCCAATTTCTTCCAGATTTTTCAAAGAATTTCTCTTGATATAGAATTGAAGGTGGCTGAAAAATCGATGAATGCTTTGAATAATGTTTGCTTTTTAATAATACAATATTTTCAATAGTATGCAAAAGTAAAAAATCTTTTTTTAAAGTACCATTATTTTTTGAAAACCGCTTGCAAGGGACATATTTTCCATTAGAGATAACCCAATTCTGTAATCTATTTAACAATGCTTCTAAAAATATTTTAGTCATTTATCAATTAAGCTAATCAGATGCAAAACATTTGTACCATGACTGATCTCACATTGCGCTGTGGTGCAATATTCAAAGTGCAAAATAGTGCTGGCACAGGCTGTAGCATGGTGCTAAAAGATAATGTATGTAAAGGTGCAAACTGAGGGGCGGGGACATGCATACTGGTGCTAAGCTATATTCAAAGGAATGGCGTTGTACAGACCATAAGCACCAGCCATAGCGTAGCACAAGTTACTGCCTATAAAAAGGAAGATCTTAACTGAGGGAAAATCACAGATGGGGTGTGGGACACACCAGGAAGAAGATGGCTCAGAAAACAATGCCAGTTGGCCATACTGATGGCTGAAGTGTTGAGGAGAAAGAGAGGAGCAGGCCCACTCTGACCCACACCACAGGCCAAGAAGGAGATGCACTGCACACAGGTTGTACTGGCTCAGAGTGTCTTTAAGACACTCCCAGATGACCACCTGTGGGCTGATATAAGTTGGACTGGGTCTTGTTGAGGCAGCTCTGTGAGCTCCTCCATGATCAGTTGCAGAGCAACACCAGATGCAGCCATGCAATAACCATGGAGGAAAAGGTGATGACTGTAATGTGCTTCCTCTTCACTGGATCCTTCCAGACACCAGTGGGCGATACCATTTGTGTATCATAGTCAGACACCTTGCACCTCTGATTCAGTTCATGGATGCTTCCCTTGCCACATGCTGGTGAATTAATCATATTCCCCAGCATGGTGGAGAAAGCAGAGAAACCATGCAGCAATTCTGTTGGGTTGTGCACCTACCAGCTGTACTTGGTGCCATTGACTGCACCCATGTTACAATCTGCACACCGCCTAGTGATGGTGGAGATGTGTACCTGAACAGGAAGGGCTACCACTTCCATGAATTACCAGGTTCTGTATAATGCAACAGGGTGCATCATCAACGTCTTTGCAAAGTACCCAGGCAGTGCCTGTGATTCATTTATCTTGCACCAGTCCAGGCTGTGCCAGGTGTTCGAGGATGGCCACATACCCAGTGGGCATCTTGTCAGTGATGACAACTAACAGGCATGACCCAGCCCACCCCAATGGTGGGACAGTGCTATGAGAATGCACATGGGTGGGGGAGTATGATAGGCAACCAGCACAGTAGTGCAGAAGGCAGTCATGGTGTGTGAATGCCAGTAGGATGTTTGCTAACACAATGTAATGTGTTCACAGGGAACAGTGCCTATCCTCCTGAGACCCTGGCTCTAACACGGATCCTCCAATAACCCAACAGTGGCAAAGAGTGGTACAATGAGGCATGTGCTGCCAAAATGAATGTTATCGAGAGGGTCTTTGGCATGCTCAAGATGCATTTCGGCTACCTGGACAAGTCTGATGCTGCTCTACAGTATCACCCTCTGAAGGTCTGTTGCATATTCCTTGCTTGTTGCATGTTGCACAACATGGTTCTGAACAATGAAATATGCATGCCTGAACCCGAGGAACATCCAGACAGTGACACAAAGCCAGAGGTCCAGGGATGGTACAGCAACTCAAGAGGTGGGACCCTTGCATGGCCAGGAGGGCACAGGAGTACAGAATACACATCATCAAGACACTAGCATGGATGGCCAGGTGAGTGATGACAAATAAAACAACAAACATGCAAGCCATGACCTTTAATGGAAATGTGTCAAAGTGTGTCAACACAGGAATGTGCTATTGGTGATAAACAGTGCACAAAACATAAACATAAGTGCAATGATGGGGTGGTATGTGTGTGGTGTAGCAGGGGTGTATGTGGGTGTTGTGTGACTGTGATGTGTGTGTCTGTGAGTGGTGGTGACATGCCTTCAGTGCTGTCTCCACCACAGGACCTGACAGAGTCACCAAGGCAAACACTGTAGGGGGTGTACTGTGGGTAGACGATGCAGCAGGCGATGTCACCAGGGTGTATGTGGTCCTACTGTGGCCATGTCCAAGGCACGAGCTTGCTGATGCCAGTGACCCACAATGGCCAGGCCTCCATGCATGTGATAATTAAACAGACAAGAGGGTGACTGGCCATGGAGGTGGGTGGGTTATGTTAGTCACCCATTGGAGATTTTATTTATTTTTATAACCAAATTTGCTGGTGGTGGTGGTGGGGATGGGAGTAGGGTACTACCAGGGTGGGGGTTGGGAGGGACTCAGGAGTATATTGCAACATATGATTAAACAGACAAAAGGGTGGCTGGCCATGGAGGTGGGCGGTCATGCCAGTAACCAATCAGGGATTTTATTTCTATTTATAACCAAATTTACCAGTGCTTGGGGGAGGAGGGTGGAAGTACAGAGCTGCCAGGGTTGGGGTACAGAGGAGTATATTACAACACATGATTAAACAGACAAGAGAGCGGTTGGCTGTGGAAGTGTGTGGGTTGTGCCAGTCACCCATTAGGAATTTTTTTACTATAACAAATTGCTACTGGTTCTGGGGAGGGAGTTGCTGCTAGAGGTGGAGCAGACAGAGGTAAGGGGTTACATTAACATGGCTGAACTTTTTGGGGAGGGAACTGCAGAGGAGAGTTGGGGGCTTCATCTGAAATGCAAACTTTTACCAATGGAATGGCTAATTGTGCATTTGCAAAATGTCATGTTCCACGGTGAAATTTCACAAACTTTTCACCGGCAAAAAATCCATGGAAAGATGGAATTTCACAGGATGTTCATGTGGTGAAACTGCTGATTTTGCAGCATTTTCACCTGCAAATTTTATTTTGCAACATCACTATTCTTGGCACATGTGATTTCATGCCATTGCCTTTGGTTGCTGGTTTTCGCTGTTTATGTGTCCACTGCTGAAAGCACTTTTGCACACTTTCAGGGCTGCACATCTTTGCATGCACACCCAGTGGCCATTTGGTTCCCCCTCTGCAGTGCTGCTGTTGCTGTTTGCAGTGCCTGCCTGCTATGTTCAGAGCTGTCTTTGTTGTTATATTCAAGCGCTGTCTTCTTTGTCGGGCTGTTTTGCACTGCACTCGCAGCCCTGTTTGCAACTTACTTTGCACGCTATATCCAGCAGGTTTAACCCCTGGGCTATTCCCTTGAATATGGCATGCTAATGGTTCCGGCTAATTTAGCACATCATGCAGTGCCAATTTTGCCCTGGGGATATGTTTTAGATATGTGTCCAAGTGTGATGCAGTGTGTATCTGTTTTATAATGCAACAAAGCTTTTCGTAGTTCTTTAAAATTTTGAGTAAATTGTGAAAGATTCCAATTCTGTAATTAAAACTGAGCAATGCTTTGATTTTTTTTTTCGTTAATATCTAATACAGTTTGAGGTATCTGGTTCCACTTAATTATTTTCTTATTGTTATAGATTTCAACTTGTTCTTGTTGGATTCTATTAACTTCTCTCATTGTTATATCTATAATAATAGAAAGAGCAAATTAAAATATAATCAACTACTGATTGTCCATTATGTGTAAAACAAATAGTGGCTCCTTTCTTGTTTCATGGAAGTATTCTATCAAGTATTAATAAATGTAAAGTATACAAAAATCAGTCAAGATAGCCATTAACATCTATGTTTTTTATATCAGAAGAAATCCTCTGCTCTGTTCTGTATAGATCCTGAAATATCTGAGTGAATGATGCATTAATTTCATCTTCATGGCGAAATCTTATATTAAAGTCTCCAGTAATTATTTCTAAATCATCATGAATATCATTTATTTCTTCTATATCAGCTATGAGTTTAGAAAAGAAATTATTATCATGTATGGGGGAGTTTTTACGTGGATTATATATGTTCATAATGAGCACCAACTCCTTCCAAACCTCCAAGACTAATAATAAATAATGTTGGGATAAAATGGTTTCTAAAGAAGTACCTGATCATGCACATTAATATATGTAAGAAGCCCCTACAGGCCTCCCTAAAGCCTTCCTCAAAGCTGGATATTGAAAAAGCAAATATCCATTAATAGAAAGGCTATCGACTGTTTCAGTGTACTCCTTAATATTAATCATATTATAATTATCTAGAAATTCCATGCATTGCATATCCGTAACTTTGAAATAATTCCAGAGATAGTCCACAAAAGAATATTTATAACACTTGTATCAAATTCAAAACCGAGCCATCAGATGAACAAGAGAGACACACAACCAAAGTGGATCCAATTCATCATCCAATTTATCTACTCATTTCATTTTTTGCATAAATCTTTTCTGGCTCATCAATCTTTAGTCAGTCATTTTGTTCAGTTAATACTTTAAATCCATCTTTCAGTAATAATTTAAATCCTGGTTTATAAAGGCTAATTTAAATTATGGCATTTCACTGGATGAAGGTCTCATTAAATTGCATCTCATTATCTGCAGAAATGTCACTACCCAAAATCAGGTGCAAACCCAGTGCATCCAAAATGACACATTTTTCATCAATGTTTGAGCAAGTTTCATTATTTTTTACCCATATATCAGTTTGTGAGCTTTCAGTCTTTCTGTCAATATACTTGATTCCTTAATGTTCACCCAAAGGACCTGCAAACAAATTCTGAACAGGTTATAAAGTGAGCATAATAATTTATAGTTGTTTCCCTAAGTAATTTCTTTAAACAAAACAAAAACAGAATAACTGGAGATTCACAATTTTATACCTATATTTTTTGATGATTAAATAATGTCCTGTTTGGAAAAAACAAAAATGTCTTTTGGTAATAAATCTTTCTCCATTATACCATACATAATTTGCCAAGGCAGGAGGCTTCAATGTAAGTTCAATATTTTGGTAGCCATACATAGTTTTTTTTTTCCACAGTGATATTGTTCACATTAATATCTAATTCAGATCTCTACTAATCATATCTATCAGAAATATTTTTAATTTTCCTCTGACAAATTTGGCCAGTCCTTCTCAGCAGTAAGCCAGAGAAAAGGCAATACCTCTTTAGGTGTTTATGAGTACAAACTTGAGGTGCTATCCTGCAGTATTCCAGTACCAAAACAGTTTTGTTTCTGACTGATACTACTAGCTGTAATTAAAGTTTGTGTAAAATGTGTAGAATTTTCTTCTGGTGCCTCAGTAACAGGGTGACCCCTGAGTGGAATGTTCCCAGTTGTTTCCCAAGGACCTTAACTGCATTTTCTAGCAATATCAGCTGTGCTCCTAGATCCTCTTTCACAGCAGGGTCGTGTGTGAAGTGGAATAATCAGTATTCTGATATACTGTACTCCTTCATTCACAAAAATAGTTTCTACAGCATCCTGGAAGTTTTATTATTTTTAAAGAGTTCAGTTGTTACTTCAGGTAAATGTACTCCACACCAGTGAATCCACATTGTTTACACAGGAAGCACATTTTGAGTTTTTCTATATTTGGACTCCCCCACTATTTAGGTATACCTGAGAGTGGAAGTGGAGAAAGTGTAGGTGTATTGACTACTTCAGTTATTCTGTAGTGAGATCATGAACTCCTATGAACTTACTCTTTGATGCATATTAGTCCTTTGTCTTTTTGGGAGGGTTCTTGTCTGAGGCAATATACTGTAGTTATTGTTTAATTCTTTTTAAATTGAGTTGAATAGAAATTGTTAACTGCTACTCATTGTTAGCATGTGTACTGTTGTTACAAGTACTTGTTGCAATGACATAATGAAAATATATAAACAAAAGTAAAAAAAAATCTACTCTGTACACTTTTAAATTTTTGATATTACTATCAAGATCCTTAGGGACAGTTCTTTTACCTTTAGAAACTTTTGCTTTTTCACCTTTTTTTCTTACTTTTTCTGTTTTATTTCTTTTCTTTTTTTTTTTTTTTGCTGAATCTGAAATAATTACTGAACTAAAATCAGGTCTAGAATTAAAAGCCAGGTTAAATTCAACCCCAAAGGTATAGAATCAGATAATTTTGGCAGGTCCATTTTATCTAATGTAGCTAGGATAGTGTCCAACTTTGCTGCATTAATGGCTGTGTCATACCTTGCTGATTCTATCTCATTTTTAAAACTATCAAGTGTTCCATAATTAATATATTGGCTGTATACTAATTTTTAAAGATTGAATGACATCTTTACTAGTGATGCAGTGAATTTAAATTTCGCTGATGAAGTGAGCCTTGAAGTAGACACTAGCATTGTCATTCACTACATGGTGGCCATTGTGAAAGGCTCACTTCACATTGTAATTATAACTCGCTTGTCATTCGACCTTAATGCGAAATGGCAACAATATAGGCTGCCCCCACACACATCACATGGCTTACAGTACTGTAAGTCATATGCTAAGCCAGGCAGGAAGGAAATGACTCATGCAAGCAGATGCTCACTTTCTCCTTTGCAGAGGTAGAGAGAGCACTTTGTCTGTGTGGGAGTTAGGAGCAGAGTATATCATATAAAACCCACCCAACAGCTTTTTTCAAAGCTATATTGTTGTTCAGTGTTTTTTTACTCTTTTGTAGTTCATTTTATTTTGTGATTGTGATTTCTTTGTTTCTTACTTTTTATAAGTTTTGGTTTGTCTGTGTCGTGTGTCTACCTGTGTGTGTGCCTGTGTTGTGTGTGTGGGTATTTCATGTTGTTGTGACTCGTTGCATCATTGCTCAGACAGAGGGAAGGAGGGAGGGCAGTCGAGTAACAGTTTGAGTACTTAAGTTGGTGAAATGGAGCAGGACAAGGAAAGTCTCTGAATGTCTGGGACAGTGCAGGGGTAGTGGGACCGTGTAGCAGCATGGTTGGCAGGGGAGGAGGCAAGACTCATGGGGTGTGGCCGGATGCTGTTGGACTGGTCTAAATCTTGGGTTCCCCCACAGAAGCAGCTGCAGGACCACAACCACCAGCACCTCCCCACCCTGGAAGCAACAGCAATACCACCACTACCACCACCACCAAGTCCTCCACCTCCACTGGCAGCAGCAGCATCAGCAAATCCAGCAGCACCGCCTCCACAGCAGGATGTGCTGAAGGTTGAGCTTCACCATGACCAGGCTGCTACCAGTGCATCTGGCACTCATGCCTTGTCCCCCTGCAGCTCCCCAGTTTGGGAGTTCTTCAACTGTGTCAGGCCTGATACAGTGCTGCATTTGTGGTGTCGAGGGCACCATGTCCCAGGAGACACACCTGGGGACTGGGGCCATACATCCTCATGATTAATCACCATAAGGTGGAGTGGCAGGCTGCCACAGAATAGCCAGGACCCCACCTGCTGGCCCTTCTGTGGCAGTGGCAGAGGTGCTACTGTGCATCACCACAGCAAGAGGAGGGCTACAGCAGCAGCTTTTTCCCCACCAGCACCACCCCACCCCCACCATGACCAGCTGTACCACCACCAGTGGAAGACCCCACACTACCTGTAATTCAGACCAACCTTGCTGTGTTGTGGTGCATGGTAGAAGAGAACAATGAGAGGGTGAATGCTGTACAGAAGCAGTTGAAGCACATATAGCAACACCAATTGCAGATTGTGTCAATGCTCCACCTACTGCTGGAGCAGCAGGGGATACCACATTAGCTTTTTTTTAACACACCTCCACCCCCGTGTGTTATAATCCAAGTTAAGAATGTGTACCCTGAATATATTTCTTGGTTCTTCAGTAATGTTTACTTTCTGTTGTGGAGTGGTTGTGGAAAAGCAGGACTGAGCAGTGCAAGTATAATGTGATAAATTGCATGTGTGAAGTCAGTGACAGTGTTCTTTGCTGTGTGTGGACTACAGACATAGTCCAGCTTCTTGCAAACATATATGTGCTGACATGTTGCAGTGTTTATGGCATAAAGAATAAAGATAAGAATATAAAGTATATTTTATTGGTACCATCCTCAGCAGCAGACTAACTGATATGATATTTTTTCAGGGTCTCTGGCCAGAGTGCAACAGTCACACGAATTACACATGACTTTTGGGAGATAGATAATATAGCAACAAAAATCCTGCTTTTTCAACAAACTGCATTCCAATAGATGAAGTATTGGTGATGGTGAGGCACCAAAATATTTGACGAGACAGTGTGTAGACACTATAGAGGTCAGAAATATATAGTCCAGTTCACTCACTGTCAAATGCCAACACAGTGTGCTACCACAGTTCTTTTTCATTGTTTGTTCTGGAATAAGTGGTGTCTTTCAAGTTTAGACTGGCAGTGTCAGTTTTTGCAAGCTGATGAACACCGTACACAACATGGTATTAGTGGTTGCACAGTGTGGTGGCAGTGGATTGCAGGAGCTGTTTATATATTCTGACTTTAAAATGTCTTTACACTATAACATATGTTGGGTGCCTCAGCAATATTAATGTCTGTTGGGTATGGTTTGTTAAAAGCATATTGATTTGTGCTATTATCTGTGCAAAGTCATGTGTGCACTGTGACTGACTGCACAGTGGCCCGAGACCTCAGAAAAATATCATATCACTTACTCCACTGATGATGATGGTACAAATAAATATACATTATATATTCTTATCTTTATTCTTTACATACTGCACAAGTCACACCATATAATTTTGCACAAAGCTGGACAGTGTCTGCACACACGAGAAGAACACTGCCTGCACATGCAGTTAAGCACAGTATACTTGAATTCTCAGTCCTGCTTTTGGACAAATACTACAACAGAAAGTAAACATTACTGAGGATCCAAAAATTATTTTTGAAATAGACATTAATTTATAATTTATGACATTATGTGCTCACAACACAGTCCCCAGAATTGTTGTGCATCCTCAAAATGCAACTGTCTTGTGTCCAGAAAATTCCCCAGTGATGACAAAGTGAAATGAGAGTGTAACATGTAAATGCAAAGTGTCCCAGAATGAATGGTGCACTCAGTCATGCATGCAGTGCTTACACAGTCCCCATGAATTTTGTGCATTCCCAAAATGCAACTGTCTTGTGCCCAAAAATTCCCCAGTACTGCCAAAGTGAAATGAGAGCCTAACATGAAATGCAAAGTATCAGGAATTATTGGCACAATCAGTCATTTATGCAGTACTCACAGACAGTCCCAGAATTTTGTACATCCCAAAATGCAACTGTCTTGTGTCCAAAATTCCCCAGTGCTACAAAGTGAAATGAGAGTGTAACATAAAATGCAAAGTGTCCCAAGAATTAAGCACACTCAGTCATGACCATGATGCTTATACACAGTCTCCAGAAGTTTTGTGCATCCTCAAAATGCAACTGATTTGTGTCATGCTGACAAAATGAAATGAAGGCGTAACATGAAATGCAAAGTGTCTCGGAATAAATAAGTGCCTCAGTCATGCATGCAATGCTCACACGCAGTCACCAGAATTTTGTACATCCCCAAAATGCAACTGTTTTGTGTCCAGAAAAATTCCCAGTGCTGACAAAGTGAAATGGCAGTGTTACAGGAAGTGCTGCTGCTGTTGCAATTACATGTGTGATGCTGCTGTAGTAAGTTGACCTTACTGTGATGATGTGATGATGCACAGTGTCTTGCCAAACTGTATAAAGGGAGATAACATGAATGGCCATTCAGTGTACCATCACAAATGCTGACAATGAGAGAACTGTTGCTTGCTCAAAGTGTGCTGAGATCACCTCAACAGGAAGAGTGCCTTTTTGTGTACACCAATAGTAGCCTTGGTGAGTTGATATACATATATTCATGTATTCGTACTATGTATTTTCTTAGGTAGGGGTTGACATAAATATACATGTACGCACTGTATTGTTTTCTGTCACAGGTCACATACTGTTGGTGTGCACACCCCATGCTTGAGAAATTGTGGTATTGGAATTGGAAAGGCAATACTTCAAGCCAATGAAGGTAAGTATTTTTGGGGATTATCATATTTGCAAGTAGGTCTCTATTAAAGGTTTATTGTTCGGTTACCTTCTTCACAGATTTTATCTGCATCCTTCTCAGTCCAGTAATGATGGTCATGGTCATCATTGATTCATACTTCTACTTGTTGCATGTCTGCCGGTGGGGGCGCTATGATGTTGAAGTTCTTTGGATAAGGCAACTATGACACAACAAAACATCTGGAAGTTTCCTAAAAAGAAATGAAGGACTTATTACAACTTGATTGCAGCAGTAATACAGACACAAATTTGGAATACAGTGCATGATGTGTTGAGCAAATATATAGTGATAACATGTCACTCTACGTCCATGAATCATCAGTCAGATTTTTGCACTCTTATGAAAAAAAAGAACAGATTAAATAAAATTGATATACTTACCAGTATGGAAATGGATATCCATAGGTTGCTGTACATGATAATGCTGTACCATTGGCATAGACCTTCAGTGAAGGAGAGTCATTTGTTAACCTGTAAAAACAAAATAAGTTGACCGTATATGTTTGACCACTGCAACTCAGAAATGCAACGAAAACAAACACACGGCTATAGGAAGTTGAATAGTATGAAAACATTAGTACTGCACACATACTTACTTTATGGCATTCATAGTAAGAAGCCTTGTGCCTGTGACTGATGGATGTGGTCTCATGTTGCTCCTACTCTGCCTTGGCATGGTCAAGACATGGAAAACATCATCAGAATGTTGGTGCTGGGTGGTGTGGTGGTCATAGCTAAGCAAATGATGTCATTCCCTCTTACATCTTCCTGCATTTGGTGGTGGTTGCAGTGTCTAACAGAGTTTTATGGTCGTGGTCCTGGGGGCACACATTGACATTCCTATGGTAGCAGTGGCTAACAGCAGTCTTATGATGGTGGTGGTCCAGGGGGCACACACTGACATTCCCTATAGTGGCAGTGGCTAACAGCAGTCTTATGGTGGTGGTCCGGGGCACACGCTGACATTCCCTATAGTGGCAGTAGCAACAGCAGTCTTATGGTGGTAGTCCAAGAGGGCACATGTTGACATTCCTATAGTGGCAGTGGCTAACAGCAGTCTTATGGTGGGGGCACATGGTGACACTCCCTATCAGTGGCAGTGGCTAACAGCAGTCTTATGGTGGTGATATGGGGCCAGGATATATTGTACTCTCTGTTACAAATGTGATGTGACATATGAAATTTGAGTCACTCTGAGTGGGACACTGATTTAACTTTATGAAAAGAAAACATGTATCATACAACAAATGTGACAGCCTTTTAACCACTGAAGTTAAACCTGCCAACATTAACCTCATCATCATCCTCATAAAGAAAGCTACCCTCACAGTCATCTATGTCTGAATTCTGACCACTTGAAATCTTTCTCCACTGTATCATCATCTACATCAGTGGTAGGCTGCTTCTTGCTGCCACTCCAGTGCCAAGGATGGTCCATTTCTACATCTGCAAAACCATGACTAGGCCAGAGTGCGAATACTGAGGATGTAGTCTGAGGGGTATGTGCCTCTCATTCATTTATATGAATGTCAGCAAACTGGCATTTGCAGGAGAGTGGTTTGTATGATGATCCTGAACTATTGCACCTGCTGAGATGAATACCCTATCGGCACTTACACTGGAGGGTGGGCATGTCAGGTACTTCAGTGCCACTGCAGTCAACTCTGGCCATTCACTAACCTTTCCACTCCAGTATAAAGAGGATCATCAGTTATTGACAGATGCCTGTTTTCAGACAAATATGACTCAACCATTTATTGTGCTGCACTAAGTCTAGTGGTTGATGCATCATCCTGTTCTGTAGAATAATTTATGTCACAAATCCTCACTTGAGACAAAGCCTCCCAAAGTGGATTAATGCTAACCACTTTTGATAACAGACCACCTGGAACTGCAGTCGACTTCCTCCTTATAGGGATATGCTTGCTACTACTCCAGGTTCACCTTCAGCCTGATTATGCTGCTGAGGTTTGCGGACCTTGACAAGTGACTTCTGTGTCCCATGAATCAAGCACCAGTTGCCCACTGACATTTTTACCTGTTCAGGTCTGCCTTCCAATGCTGAGGCAATTCCAGCCGTATCATGGTCCAGCATTGTTGATATTGCAAAGTTGTCACTATACTGAATGCTCAAGATGTGACGATTCTGGTCGAATACTGTCAGCATGTGTTTCAGCAACACACTGCTAGCACTGTCTCCAGCAACATCAAGGCTATGCTGTACATTCACCAGTGTCTGCCTCAGCACCTGCAGCAGTGGAATTGATTGGCTAATGGCGGCAGACTCGCCACTCACTGCCTGTGTGGCATGTTCAAAGGCCTCAAAATTGTTATTACAGAGTCCATGAGGCACCACAGTTCAGTCGTCATATAGACATGGAGGCCCCAGAACTGTCATGGCTAGTGTAATGACAAGATATTCTGAGATTGTTTTGTATTCATACAACCTCTGTGCCATGTATAAAGTGAAGTCCCACTCTGGGTGACAGCCTTCAGCTTCAGCGTGCTGTGGAGGTAGTTTCAGATCTGCAACTGCCGAAGTTGGTCACGGCCTTTGCAGAGTGTGGAAAGTGAGAACAGATATGACGTGCAACTGTCAGCATTCCTTTATATCAGGGTGCTGCAGAAACTCCTGCACCACAAGATTTAAACAGTGGGCCATGCATTGAACCCAATCAAAGCCACCATTCGTGATGCATTTAACCACATTTGAACAATTGTCACTTGCTATGAACCCAGCTCTCAGGGACAGGAGGTTCAGCCACTTGTCAGTTTCAGTCAGTACCAAGTCCAGAATGTTTTCACCAGTGTGGAACAGGTCACATTGCGCATAGCAATCATTGCATGCTGTCGAATTCCTGGAAGATTGTAGCACAACAATCCACCTTACTACACTGATTATTCACACTTCCAACAGCACAAACAACACCCAGCACCTGCCCCTAGTGTGCAGTTATACACAAATATGAACTCCTTGCTGTTCTGCCACTTGTCCACATATCCACACAAATGATAAATGGAGAGGAGGAATGTTGAAGGGCATGTCTTACACAGTACAATAAAACTCAGGGACAGCATGGGTGGAAAAGTATGTCCTGAATGGGACTTTCCATTTGGACAGGCACATGCTACAAACCACTGAAACCCAGAATTCTCCACGAAGATGAAGGGCAAAAATTAATTGCCAGCATTTCAGCTACAGCAGCATTAAGTTCGCATGACACTGTATGATTGGTGGGTACTTCAGCTTATGCTAAAAACACTCTGTAATGTGGGTTAACTTAAACATTTTACATAGGGTGTGATGGCAAATGGTTCTGCTCTGTGACTGGCCAGGGGTGGAGTGTGGATGTGATGAAGACCGGTTGCACAGCTGATGAAAATCCACAAATGAAGTTATTTTCCCAGATTTACAAACAAGGGTTGATGTACCACTTGCTCTACTAGACATACTGCATTGACCACCACCACTACCTCCAAAACTGATACTCACCACCACCAGACAAGATTTCAACATCATTATGATCCTCTACTTCATCATGCCTGCAGTAATACTCTGCTGTTATTTCATGGCTACTGCACATTCTTACTTGATCTTATTGTCATGGAAGTGGATAACATGCTCATTATGGTTGATGATGAGGGTGAACGCCCTACTCTGGTATTAGCTGCCATCTTGTGTGGGGTCCACAGTGCCATGTGCCTGTTCTTAAGATATGTATGCTGTCCCTGTTTGCCTAGATGGCTCCCTTTTTTCCTCCACTCACACACATGTGGCAAGCTGGCAGATTGCAACTGACTCATCATTTGCATCTTGCACAAATAAAATCCCAAACAAAAGATTGTGATCCCTACTTTTAACATGTCCCTGATGCAGCTTATTGGACTCCGCTTTTTAAGCCGTGAAGTGGGTGTGTGCTGCAGAATTTTTCAGGCAGGACACAGTTGGACTGCAACTGACTACCACAGCTACCTATCATTATTACTGGTCATCATCATCACCATCATCATCATCATCATCATCAACTGAAACTGGTAAATCACAACTTTTGACGGGAGGGATGTTAATGCAAACAGACCCAGACACAGCCACCTTGAATTTCTTTTCTCCAGTTCCCAACAGGTGTCACTGACATCATCATCATATTCATCCACATCTTCTGCTTGGATGCTGGCGGTGGACTGCGTATGTTGCAACCATAGCAAAATCAGTATCATCAGATTCATCATCAACATCACCATCACGCATATTTTTTCACCACATTGTGAATCATTGCATGGCAAATGCATGACCTGAACCACGATGGAAGAAATGTGACATTTTGTGTTATCATTGCCATGATGATCAAAATCCTCATGTTCTCTTACCAATGGATGTTAATGGGGAGTATGACATCATCTGCACTGTCATTCACTGCTTTACACTCAGCTATATTTTGGATATAGTCAACTGGTCAGAAGTAGAACTTGAGGCAGCAATACTCATATCACCCGCAACTGCACTAACACCACCAGCTGGGACAACATCATCTCCTCCAACTATGAGTGAAGCTACTGATTGCACTGTAAAAACACTGTGGAGAAATACCTTTCCTCACATCAGCAATGCACTCCTGCACTGCGTATACTACCACACCCATAGACATTCTTACCACTGGCTGCAGTGCCATGGCCAGAAACAGCTTTGTTTGCAGATTTCTTTGCAGGCATTTTGGGGATCAACAAGAATATTCTAAACAAATTTAGATTTTGGAACGTTCAATCTGGGCCGCTGGATGTGAAGCCAAAAAAAAGTGGTGCTCAAGTCGCAATGCAATCTGGAAAAGAATACCTTTGCTGGTTGGGGAAGCACTGTGACTGCAGATTACAGTAATAGTGCAAAATCAAGAAACCACTATGGCAGTACAAAATCACGTAGGTGCAGTGAATAGTAGGTTCACACTGCTTCAATTACACTGTGGTATTATTTGATGTCATGTACCGCACACACACACTCACACGCAGCACACACTTTGTCTACCATTATTGAAAACTTCAGTAATATACCATGTAATTTTAAACAACCCGAAATTATGCACTGCTGCACCAGGTCCACAACACAATCAGCAAAATAATGTCAACAATTACTGAAAATATTATCATGTACATTAACACAGTTATACAAAAAAATATAACCAAATACCAAGGAACTCCCTATTTCTCCAACTTAAATCTACCTACACCACAGATATGCCCTCCCCAAGCACACCTCCACTGTCTGTCAGTACACAGACTGCATCGCTCCACATTAACTTTCAAAATCCACACACACAACAATAAACACTCGATATCAGCACAGAAGGGTTTCCTATAATTGATGCACTAAAGTTTGAGCAAATAAAATTACTCAAAAAGGCTTTTTAACAGATTTTAGAGGGTTGGATCAAGAGAGCTCTCAGAGCAAACTGTATTTTATTTATTTTGTATAATCGGTTTACAACCTTTGAGTCAGAGCTCATTTCCAAAGGTACCTCATCACGTTGAGGACGGACAGAGCATTTAGGTTACAGATCTCCTACAGCTTACACACACCACCCTTAACTAACTAAGGCTGTGCAGAACAATCTAGAGCCCATGTGACCTGCAATCCCATGAATCACTGCAAATTTGCCTTTGAAGCTCACTAACAAGGCAAAGTGATGTGAAGTACATTGATTTCTTTTTTTATCATTTAACATTTTACTCTTCCTTTGTTGTGGGTAGGCTCAACGACCTCCAGCGACTGGCACTTCAAGCCCCAGGACCAGGTGTGGTGTACGCTGCAGGTGCTTAACTCCACAGGCCCTGATGAAATTAACGGACACCCTTCCTCCCTCTGGGGGCCCATGACTGGGAACCAGGCGGTAACACCTCTCATGTCCGGGGTTCAGGGCCCGCCATGAGCCACCGCAGTTGCTCTTGCAATTCTTTCCACTGTTACTTGCCCCTAGGAGCTGGACATGCAATGACATCTGCTGCACCTTACATGCAGACATCTGCCGTGCTCCCTCCCCTCTGAATGCATGTCACTGACAGTGTGCCTAGCCTCTACTAGGTGCCACTGCAGTGCGTCACATACCCGTACCCACCCAGAGGAAGGAAAGTGGTCATGGGATGCTCAATCCTTCCTCTCCCCAATCATCTCCTGGCACCCTGAGTCTGTTCCCAAACCTGGGTCGGAGAGGCAGGAGAGGGCCCAGCTCCTCAAACCTCAGCGCCACCAGGCCAGCTAAGTACATTGATTTCAATGTGCTTCACCTTAAAATTAGTGGAGTAGTGATTTGTGGAAGGCAGAATAATGCAAAGTCATTGCTTTCAATCAGACTTTACGTTCCTCATTATGACATCGGGTACCCCACTCTTTGTTGCAGAGTACTTCACGAATTCTGCATTAATCTGCAAATCACTTCACAAAGCAAATTGGGACCACTTTGCCCACCACTAATCTTCATTCAGTCATGTTGGAACATAAGGTGAAATAAGAGATTGTTCAGATGCAGTTTCCTGCAACAGTACACTGTTCCCCAAACTAACTCAGGAGTTTTTCCAACCCAGTGATAATTTCTTCACAGTTAGCTTCCACAGATTTAATACCATCAATTGTTTGTTTCAGTTTTGTTGTTACATCTCTAAATTCCCACTTAATATTATCACCTTATTATTGTCTTTACATGTCCCATCAAAAATGGAAATAGTGATATGGTATATTTGCTCTTTCAATCCCTTTGTGTATTTTCATGAGGAAGGTTTATGAGCTTTCCCCATGGGGCTCAGATATCTTTTTCCCTTAGAATTCTTTGTGCTATTATCAGTTTCATTTGTACCTTAGAGGAAGAGTTCAGGGATTTTTCAATGGGTATTAGTTGTAGTCACAGGCA
Source organism: Neoceratodus forsteri (assembly GCA_016271365.2). Classification (NCBI taxonomy): domain Eukaryota; kingdom Metazoa; phylum Chordata; order Ceratodontiformes; family Ceratodontidae; genus Neoceratodus; species Neoceratodus forsteri. The sequence goes on along the minus strand of CM028133.1, from coordinate 738,636,637 downwards.
GAGACCTACGGTAGAAGACCCTCATTTTAGGTGTAGAGACTTTATCAGCTACACAGAATTCAGTTATTTTAAACGATCAGAAATTTTTGTTTGCATCACTTTTTCTTTTGTTCTAATGGAACAAACTCCCTGAGCCTCTCTTTGCTGTCTATCAGTACCATAACTATTACTAAAGAAAGGAAATTCTGTATGACAAAAAAAAACAGTATTAAGAAAAAGTAAGACCAGTATAATCTAAAGACAAACAGATAACAGATAACAGTGCCAAAGTGCTTCAGGTTGAAAAAGTCCTCTTTAAGCAGAAAAACACTGGTCAACAGTCACAGATTAACAGTTTAAGCTTCCAGGATCAATTTAACTTAAAGACTTCAGTTCACTCTTCAGTCTTCATTTCTTCACTGCCCATATCTTACAAAACTGGCATACTTGAAGCAGTCATGTTGAGGATGATTCAGAGTAAAAAACACAGTCACAAATCTTAAAGAGTATAATTTATTGGTTTCACCCAGCAGCTTAAAAAGCAGCTTGTGGTCCAGCAAAGTCCAACAATTAAGGAAAACAGTCCTTTCACACAGCAAGACTCATTGTCTAAGTATATTTCCCAAGAAGATACTAACAGAAAAAATTGAGAATATTTACTATAGGCTTCACAGTAAAATAACAAGCTTACATGTACTTGTATGAGGAAAGACTAAAGGAGCTTAATATGTATACCCTTGAGGAAAGAAGGAGAGGGGGACATGATAGAAACTTTTAAGTACCTCAGTGGAATCAACAAAGTCCAAGAGGGTAGCATCTTTCAGAAAAGAGACATGCAAGAACAAGGGGACACAATTTAAAGATGGGGGCGGTTCAGGGGCAATGTGAGGAAGTATTATTTCACAGAGAGGTAGTGGATGCATGGAACAGCCTTCCTGAGGAGGTTGTGGGGTCTAAAACTGTGGGAGAATTCAAGAATGCATTGGACAGACATAAGGCAATTCTTGTGGGGGCAGGAAGAAATAGGCTGTTAGTTAACTAGATCTTACGGCCTATCCTGTAGGAAATGGGCAGAATAGATGGGCCAAGCGGTCTTATCTGCCATCAAAGTCTGTGTTTCTGTGTTTCTACAGTACTTGTAAAGCATGGGCAGGATTCACAAAGCAGATGTGCTGAGGCACAAATGGGATACCAGTGCAACCTGGATGAGCTGACCCCAGACAGTGCAATTCACCAAAGGATGCACCACAAGATGCCCTGTGATCATTACTACTGTGAATCGCAGAAATGCAGAACTGCTTGTGAGATGCCACAAGCGCAGCAAGGATGCTCCAAAACACCTAGGCGGCATATCAATGAATATGGAACAAGTCAGCAAGGGATGAAGGAGCAGCAGAAAGTGCCTGCAGTGACACAAATTATGCAGGAAACACATCTGCATGGACCAGCCAGAGTGCCAAAGGGTCCTACAGTGGCCACAGCAGAAGAAGTGAACAGACAGAGCACACAGAGAAACACCCAGAAGCACCTGGCACACCCACATAGGAGCCCAACTGACACAGATGACAAGCCCAAGTATGCCTGTCAAGGTGGGTCACAGCTGCTGGGTGCACTGTGCAACAAGGACGTGTCCCCAGGACATGGCCTCCTGCAAAGGAACCCAGTGGTGTGAAAAAGAGGATGTCATACAGGGGCACACCAGTGGACAGGCACAATGGCAGACAGGCTGGAGTGCCATGCACCACAGAGGTGTAACAAGCCCACAACCAATGTGGACCACATGCAGAGCCTCAAAACAACAGGGCAGCAGTGCAACAGATGCATCCCACATTCACCACACACATATCAGGCACTGAGAAAGGCAGCATGACACAACACCCACCCACATGCCACAGGCAACAAGAAGGGCACACATTGAGGCCGCAATGTCAGGGGCAGGATGTGTGCGTGTGCTGTAACACAGGTGCAAACGTGTGTGTGTGTGTGTGTGTGTGTGTGTGTGTGGGTGGGTGGGTGGGTGGTGTGTGTGTGTAAGGCATCAAAGGGACAGCAGACAGCAGCAGACAAATACAGAACACATGCACAATGTTCAGTGAATGACCACAGACACCAGTTGTAACAGAAAATGTTTTAGTAACAGCAGTGGCACACAAAAACTATTTACAAGAACCACAGCCAGTAGGAACAGGGAAGGTGAGGTGGGGGACTATACAAGTACAAAACAGGTAAGCAGGAGGGAGAAGGTGTATGTGTGTGTCAGAACAGAGTACAGCAACAAACAATGAGGATGGGAAGGCATGGGAGGCAAAACAGAAAGGGGCAAAACAGAAATGTCCATGACCCTAATGTGCAGGAGCGTGCCACAGCATGGAGCCCACGCCTATGACCCCAGTACACAGCAAACTGACCAGCCTGGTCACTGCCTAGTGGCTGTCCCTGACACCTGTAGTGTGGCTACAGTGTCTCCTCCATACAGACCTCTGGATCTGGAGTCCTGCTAGCTGCAGAAGTCCCTGATGCCTCCAATGAATGGGGCATGTGGTTGTACACCCTTGGACATACAGTGGGGACACAGACAACAGATACTAAGTGCCATGTTCCAGACTGCCCCTCCACCCACCACATGAGTGTGCTGGAGGAATCCACCATGCAAATGGCCAAGATCCTGCCAGGAACACCACATGCCTGCAACAGGCTGGCACACAGTGTCACACTGTGACCATGCAATGTTACTCAGGAAGCAAATGGCCCACATGTGCATGCAGGAGTTTGGGCAGAGAGGCATGTTGCCATGCCCCACACAGCATGTGTACATGCCAGCAGGCAGCACAAGCATGCAGGCCCTGTCCAGACACCACTGGATCACCACAGGGTGCCCAATGTGCACATGATATGCACACACGGTGGCCAGGTACATCTGGCTCAAGCGCATGCTGTCAGTCCACACCCCATGTGTGTGTGCAACCAGCAGCACATGGACATGCACAATGGACCTGCAATGACCAGCTGAGGGCACCATCCTCCCACCCAGAACACACAATGATTGCACAAGACAGATACTCACATGCACCAGCCGTCCTGTCCATGGGCACTAACACCTGTCCTAATCGCCTGCCCTCCACTGCAGCCATGGTCCACCACCTTCCTGCTTTCCTGTGAGAGAAACAAAAGCAGAGAACAACATGAGGAGACAGGAGGTTTGACATGCCAACCATCACCCCAGCAACAGCACCAGTGCCAGCATGCAGTGAAGGCAAGCACACAATGTCCCAATGATGGTGCCCCTGGTTACATGCATCCATACACAGCACCCTGACCATGCTCACCATGTGTGTGCAGATGGATGTATGCAATGCCAATGGCCATGACATACCACACACGCCCATAGTGGCCCTGCCCCCCATGCTCCATGTTGCACACGCCCACTCCCTGTGGTCAAGCAGGCACTTCCCATGCTGTATGGCCTGCAGTGTACATATGTGTGTGTAGGGTGTGCAGTGAGCCTGCCCACCACAATCCCATGCTGCTTCTGTGCATGTTTAATGCTGTGACTTACCTGGACATGACACTGCACACCTGCATGCCACGATCCTGTAGGCTCCACAGCCTGTCTAGGTTCCTGCACTGCAGATCATCACAACGGTATCTACATTGATCCCCATTGTGGGCAACCCTGTACTGCAAACCAGCTGCACAGCATTCCTGGCACACACACATGGACTGTGGCTCCATGAGGTCATCTGACCCAAAAGCGTCCTTCAACCTGCAGCAAGTGCCACAAGGTTGAGGAGCTCCACTTCACTCCAGTTCATGGCCCTTGGGTCTGTCCTCTGAGCATGTGGCATGATCACCCTCAGTGTCAGCAGGTCAGGTGTGCACAGACAATGGTGCTGTTCTGCAATGGCACAGTCCGCCACATGTGCGAATAACCATTGTATGACACACCGCTCATAGCGTGGCAATCGTAACTGCCATAATAGCACCTCAACAAGCAAGCGCAGTGCTTTGCATGGGTGGGAACATAGGATCATGGGACATGACTAGGTTGCGCATGCATACTCCACGTGGAGCCACCAGCTTGTGACTGGCAAGCAATGCCATGCACAGTGCAGTGTCGCCCGGCGCACATTGCTAGTGTTGTTCTGTAATCCACAGGTGCGTAATGACCCCACACTGTACAATGAATGCACCTAGCGTGACAAGTGGCACCATAGGTCGCCGTGCATGTGGACATGTATGCACAGCCAGATGTGATTGTGTAGTTAGTAATACCGGACTGTTAGCGCTATGTCTGTCAAACCACTAACCCGGCATTAGCATGCATGGCAATGCACCATGACAAGCGCGTTGTATTCAGGAAATGCCCTATGTCCCATGTGCATGCGCTGGAAATGTGCCATATGGAGATCGCTCAACCCAGCAGATGCACCACGCTGATTGGGATGAGCTGGGGGAATTATGCAATTCACAGACATTGCTCCTTAGTTCACTCATTGTCTTATTCAGGGGCATCTCACCTGTTTAGCATCTTATTACAGAGGCTTCCAACCTCATTTGTGTGTCCTGAGCCATAAATGCTCCTAGATATGCCTCCACAGAGCTCAGGACATGATGAGTGCAGTCCTGTGTCTGCTGTGCACATGTGAAAGCAGCAGTACACTGATCCAGTCCATCCTCACACGTACACTGTGCCCCTGGACATGTGGATCCTGCTGTGCATATATGTGTGTGTGTGTATGCAGCATTGTCACCCTCATGGGTGGACTACACCATGGCACTGTTGCGGTTCAGTGCTCTGTGGTGTGTTTCTGGGTGTTTGGGTCTGTGTGGGGTGGGAAGCCAGCCATGTATTACCCAACTGTGCCACTCACCTGTGGTCCCAAGTGCTCCTCCACGATGGTGTCCCTGTGAAGCCAGGTCCTGGCAACCAGCTGTGGGTCCCCTCATGGCAGTGGTATTCCATCATGTCTCCCTGAACTGCTGCATTCTCATTCACCTCCTCATCCTCCTCCCCAGAACTGTCACCCTTCTCAGCCTGGACAGCTATTCCATGGTCAATGATCATGTTGTGCAGTGTACAACTAGCCAGTAATATGACACAGGCCTTCTCTGGGCTATACTGTAGGGCACCACCAACCTATCCAGACTAGTGGTGAGTGAAGTGGCCAAAATGAGCTCATAAAGCAATTAGTGAAATAGGCAGAATCTGCAAAGTAATCCATAATGTGAAGTCCATTGGAGACAATGACTTTGTGTTACAACACCTTTCCCCAACCAAAAATGTTCACTGCTAGTGCAAATTTAGTGACTGCAAAACAAGCCACACATAAATGACCCCTGCTCTTCAGCACTTAGGTCTTCAGTAGGAGGCCACCGAATGAAGGCCTAACTGCTAAAGTGCAAAAGTCATTGTGTGCCCTATCAATAATTTGCACTAACAATGATTATTCTACCATTATTTATCTGGAGGTGGGTTTCTGGTTTTGTCTTGCACTTTTGCAGCTAGCTGCTCTCCACCAACACGGGATCGAGTGTTAGTGCAGCATGCTTCTGGACCTGTTATATTCCTACTTAATAATGTCTGTTTACCATGAAATATTGTTGGTGCCTCAGCAATGTTTCATTTCTGTTGTGGTTTGTTTGTTGAAAAGCAAGAGTGAGTAGTGCAATGATCTGCTAAAAGCATGTGTGCACTGTCAGGTGTACACTGCCCACTGAGTCCCCTGAAAACATATTATATGACTTGGTCTACTGTTCATGATGGCACAAATAAAATATATGTTATATGTTCTTTATTCTTTATACCATCAACAGTGGAACAAGTCAACTATCATAAATGTTTTCAAGGGCTGGCAGTGTGTGAATCTGACAGTGCACATGCTGTTTAGCAGATTTTTGCACTGCCCACTCCTGCTTTTCAACAAACAAACCACTACTTTACAGAAAGGAAACATTATTGTGGCACCAAAAATATTTCATGGTAAACAAACATTATTAAGTAGGAATATAACAGGGCCACTAGAAGCACACTGCACTAACACTGTTGACGGGTGCTGTTAGAGAGCAGCTAGCTCCAGTGTAAGACAAACCCACAAATCCACCACTCTGTATGAATACATGCCAAGAAAAATGTTCAATACTAGTGCAAATTTATTGATGGCAAAACAAGCCACACACAAATGACCCTGTGCTTGGTGTTTAGGCCTTCATTAGGGGCCCCCTAATGAAGGCCTAACCTCTGATGTGCAAGGGCCATTTGTGCCTTTGTTTTTGCTACAAATATCATTGGCATTTATTCGCTGGAGTGATGGCTTTCTGGTTTTGTCAAGTAGGAATATAATGAGGGCAAGGACACAACTTTTATACTTCATTTTATTTCAGCTGTTTTGGGGCATGATTCTCACCATTTTGGGAGGTAAACAAGGTTATGCAAAGAAAGACAGAACACACACTTAACATTATTATACATAGTAGTGCAAATGGGGAGACTAACAACAACAAATGGATAGTGGTCTGTGTCAGGTGACCTAAAGGTATGCAAGAGAAATGCCAGAAGGAAGTAAGGAGGGCTGGGACAGGGCATACTGGGATGTATTGGGAGCCATCACATTAAAATGAAGTAAAAATGGCTGTACAAAGGAGGAACTAAAATGTTGAAGGTATGCACCAGAATGAAGCCAGACAAAGATACACTAAAGGTCATTACATATAAACACAAGGAAGGGGGCCACGATAGAAACTATCAAGTACAGAAAAGGAATCAACAAGAGGAAGCCTCATCCAGAAAAAGATGAGCATGGAGAAGGGACCAAAGTTTGAAGATAGAGGGATGGATCAGGGACAACATCGGAAGTATTTTTCACACAGATGGAGGTGGGTGCAAGGACAAACTTAAACTAATAATCAATGTTGTGATGGGACAGCAGCAGTTGAAACGTCCTATAAAATGTAGTTGGTGCGCTCAATTGATCCAACTGCTGCTCAATATTTTCCAGCCAGTGGTTTGCAGCATCCATCTCACTCCACAGCAGGCCCAAATTGGCCTCTGTGGCAGGCAGTTGGAGAGGGTTGCCACCATCACAGAAAGTGCTGTAGGCTGTGGTGGTGGGCAGCCGGTTCATCCATGGCCCTCCCTGCTTCACACTATGCTCAGGTGGATGCCATGCTGCCCCCTCTTCCCCAGCAGGGCCAATAAGTGCATTAATGCCCTGTTCTGCAACCTTGGCCTGCCACTGTATGTGGTGGTTATACATGACATGTGAGTGCGTTGACCCTGTACCAAGGTGACTTCCTCTGGCGCCATGACACACCTCAACACCACATAAATTACACTTTACTACACTGCTGTCCCCAGCAGTGTAGTAAACTCCCACACTAATGAGGTGCAGGGAGGATCAGGCACAGTCAGGGGGCCTGGGTGTTGTTGCAGCCAAGGGCTGCTGCTGTACAGTAGGGGTGGGGTTGCAGAACCTGCTGCTGCAACTGCTGTGGCTCCTCCTCCCTCCTCCTGACTTTCTGCTGCTGCTGAGCCGCTGGCATGGGGCCATAGCAGATGCTGGCACTGGAGGGGCACTGTTAGATGCCACAGGAAGTGGTGCTTCCATGGCACCAACTCCACTATCTCTTGCTTTGGAGGGGCATGCAAGATGGTGCTCTGGTTCAAGTGCAGCCAGCCACCACATGTCGCATACACCCACTCGATCTCTGCCACGTCTCCAAAAACCACCTAGTCTCTCCCCTCCATTCTGGGCTCTCTCTTTCTCTTGCAAGACACACAAAAACAATTAAAAATTTAAAATACTAAACTGAAATACTGCACAAACACAAATCTAGACAGCAAATATGCAAAAATAAGCAACTAATTAGCAAAAGATTAAAAGGTTTAAGGTAGCTTTCCACAAGATTTTCCTCTTTGACTAAGCAGCATGCAACCTCTTTTTCCTAACACAAGGTGAAAGTGAAACTCTCTTTCAAGCATGAGTCACTTCCTGCCTATCTGCCTGCCTGAGTATGTGACCTACACTATGTAAGCCATGTGATGTGTGTGGGCTGCCTGTAAATTCTCACTCTGCCTTAAAGTAAACTAAGGTGGAGTGAGCAATGTGAAGTCATAATCACAGCACAAAGTGGTGCAGTGAGGGCTGTAAATGGGCACTTCATGTTGCAGAATGTCAACAAGTGACCCACTTTGTGTTCACTCCACTGGCAGAATTTAACCTCACTGCATCTCAAATCCAGATGCCAGAAGTGCATCTTCAGCATGCCAAAGACATGCTCAATGATGGCATGCTTAGCGATGTGTGCCTCGTTGTACCGCTCTTCTGCCTCTGTTCCAGGTCGGCAGAAGGGTTCAGTAGCCAGGTCAGAGGGGTATGCCACATTACCTGTGGGGAATAAGAGCAGGCCATTACTCTACTGCATACCTGTGCACAATGCCCTCACCCTGCACCATGGTGCACTGGTGTGACTGCCAACTGTACACCCTAGTCCCTGTGTCGACTGTTCCTGGCTGCCTACATCCCCTTCATGACTGCTACAATCTGGCCAGGCTGCACACGTCTTCCTGTACCTGGCTATGCTTGCAGCCATGGCTGCCCGCATATGTTCCCAACCCATTGTCTGTCCACAAATGCCCAGTAGTTGACCATGCATGGCTGTATGTGGTGTGTTCTGCCCTGCCACTCATGCCAGCTGTTGCCGACACCCACCTCCCATACATTGCTGTTCTGCTGTACTGTCCCGTGTGTGCAGTTCCATTGGTGCCCCTCCATTGTCCCACTTATGCATATCCCCTGTGCATTTTGGTTCATGGCAATTGTTCACCTGCTCCCTCTCCCTTCATTTGTTGTGCCATGGTGGCCCGTTCATGGGCAGTTCTGCTTGCTCCACTCACCTACAAGTTAGCCGTTGGGTATGTTCCCAGTCTCAAACTGGTGGCAAAGGGTGAACTGGTGCCATATGAAGGTATTGTGTGTACTCCCAGGGTGTGTGGCACAGACATTGCTGATGTGCCCAGTGGCATTGCACACCACCTGGCAGTTGACTGAGTGGTAGCCCTTGCGGTTGACATATGTCATGGCATCCTCACCAGGTGGTATGCGGATTGCTACAGGGTGCATTCAATGGCCCTATGATGCCTGGTATGCATGCCACCTTGTGGAGCTGCTGCATGGCTTCTGTCTGCTCTGCCTGAGTGCTTGTGAAATGGATGAATTCTCAAAGCACGTGGGAGCAGTGCAGTGAGAAATGTGAGAGATGTGATGTGTATGGCTGGGATATGCCAGTGGTGTCTCCGGCTGGCCACTGGAAGGTTCCTGTGGTGAGCAGGCACATTGCTGTTGTCACTTTGATCTCCACTGATATGACATGACCTCTTCCAGTGGATGCCTGCATTTCATTATGGCACAACTCACAGAGGTACCTCAGAATAGCCCTGTTCAATCAGTATTGGCCGCCTGTTTCAGTGTCCGTCAGCTGCTCAAGCGTCAGTCTAGCATGATACTGCTGCGGGCTGGCCACCTATGGTGCCTTCCACTGCCACATCACTGGTTCACCCATGTTCTCATGCCCATTAACATTCCCACCATCAGGAATAGTACTCCATCCATTCTGTTATTCTGCTGCTATACACCAGCTTGCTGTTGCTGTCCTGTGGTCAGCCTGCTGGGGCTTGCACTTAAGTCTACTTCTTTATACTTATCTCTGCATGAGGCATTTGGTACTTGCTCTGTGGATGCTCCTTATTTGAGCATTCATTTTGCTCTTTGAATGGCTCTGTGCTGTATATGATTACTCACACCCACAAGATGCACTGCTTATCATTACTTCCTGTCTCCAGTGCATCCTGTTCAGTGCAGCGCATCTGGGTTCAGCTGGGGCATATGTGCTGTCGGTGAATGGCTACATGGCACATTTCTGAGTTGCACCAGTGCATCTCATTTGCACCAGTGCATCTACTTCGTTAATCCTGCCCTATGTATTTAATTTATCTGAACTTCCATAGCTGGTTTAAGACAGCACTTAGAATAGCATTAAGGAGTGTTTCAGTTATGCAGGATATTTACCCCTATTTGCTAGTGTTAAAATATTTTTGAATATAATTAGAAAATTACTTATATATTTTGTGGGTAATTTCAAATCAGTTAAATATGTATGCCGTCAATACATAGCATATGACAAAAAAATGGACACTCTTAATTTCCCTATTTATGGCATCCAACAAATTGTACAAAATCAAAACACAACATTTGTTAGAACAAAACTAAAAGAATATAAAAAAAATTAAAAAGGAAGACTTACTGGTGAAGAAGGTAGAAACTGAAATGTTACCAGCAGCGCAATGTATGGCATTGACCGCACACAGCAGTACAAGCTGTACAGATTAAACCAACAGTGACTATACTGCTGAAACACTGAGTGGCATAACACACACCACAGTTGCAGATGTTTTGCTCAATAAATGCGTACTCAGAAACAGAAATAAAAGGCCAAGCTTGCTAGCACTGCATGAGCCACAATAGATAGATAAACCATCAAAATCTTCCAAAAGAAATGCTTATTATGAGACAAAATGCCACTAATTTTCAGAAGCAGTGAGGTGGTGGTTTAATGGTGGCATACAGCTCTGACCTCTGATGCTGCAACAGAAATGCCAAGCACTGCACCTGCGCTTTAAGCCTTACCTGGTCACATGTCCAGCTAAGGCACGTGATCCAAAATTAAGCCTAATCAAATTTATAAACTATGTGAATAAAAATTAGTAATAATTTGTTTAGGGTCTCATAGCATATTTATGCAGGTTGGAGAGAAAGAAAACTAACTTCACCATTGCTACAACTCAATTCTTATTTAAATTCCAGTATAACAGAATCCAGAGTAAAAACAGAGTAAAAATATGAAAAGAAAAAACAGTGTAAGCCCTATAACAATATAAATGTCCCTTCACTCAGCTTTTAGCAGCTTTTTACAAGCAGTATAATGATGTTTAGTAGGTTGCAAGTGATCTTCCAGTCTCCTCATTCCTCTCCGGCTCCTGATCAATCCTTCACCATATGTTCGAGGCAACTTGGGGCACCTTCTTCTAGCACTCCTCTCCACAATACCCCTAGACTCAGCAATGGCTGAGTAGTCAAAGAAGAAAAACTGGAATTGGTGAACCATACACGTACACAAATGTAAGGAGAAGAAACCCGTTAGTATGGCAACAATAGAACACCTTTTATAAAAAGCAACACGCATTTGTTAGCTTTGTAGCAAAGAATCGTTCCCAGTCACTGATAGCCATTTCACTGCAACTTCCCAGTGACCATCTCACACAAATCTTTCAGTGAAGTACTTCCTTACAACCCAGTTAGAATTTTAATGCTCTTGGGGAGATGGAGTGGTTAGTTTGTATATAAGTTCTCACAGAACTCTTTGAAAGCATCATTGATGTATTTGGGGTCTCAGGTTCTGGCATCCAAGTTGTGGTGAACATGAGAGGTATGCATATCTGTTTCCCCAAAGTGTCAAATGGGCTAACTGTCGATCCCTATTTAAGACAGATTACCCATGGCGTGCCCAGGATCCATCTTGGGACCCCTATTCTTCTCGTTATTCATTAATGAGTTGTCAGACTTCTGCGGAGGGACATCTGTTCATCTTTACATGGATGAAAACATTTTATACTGTCCTCAGCTGACACCCAGTGACTTAATCGGCACCTGGAATCCAACTTCCGCCAATTAGAAGCATGGTGATTTGAAAACAACTTACTCCTAAACACCCAAAAACAAAAACTATGTTTTCCATCCCCACTCTTATAAAACTGCTCTTAATCCTCAGCTCACCATCCTCTCCAGTAATGGGGACCTCTTGAATTAGTAGAATCTTTTAAATATTTGGGCATCCTGCTAGACCTAAACCGCTTCTTTGATGCTCATGTCAACAAAATCACCAAAACCATACACCAAAAGATTGGTTTGTTATACCATCTTCGTCCCCTGCTATCTAATGCACCCAGCCTAAAACTGCTACTCTCACTCCTTCCTTTACTATGGGGCTCCCCTATTCCTACCTCTCAAGGCTTCCCTCACAAACCAACTGAAACAGATATATCACAAGAAGGAGGCTTTGCCATCGGAGCAGTCCTTGTCAACACCATTGCACTGTACTCGCATCTTTGGACTGGCTACAACTTAAACACAAAATCCTGTATGCCTCACTATGCCTCACCTATAAGCTCACACATCTCTACAACCCCTCCAAGCCTATCTGGCATTATTGTAAAAAGCAGTCAGGCAGTCTCTCTCTACTCTACTCTACCTCTCTTCCACTCCTAGCCATACCAAAGATATGTCTATCCTCTGGTAGAACATCCCTTGCCTTTGATGTCCTGTTGACCTGGAACTCCTTGCCCCATCTATCCTCTCCTGCACTACTCTTCCCTTGATTCAAACTTGCTCTGCATACCTACGTATCTTGACTATGGAACCTTTACCTGCCTCATCTGATTTATATGCTTATGCCTTTACCATGTCCTAAAACCCAAATGCTTATTTCTCCAACCCTCTGCTACTACTGTACTGTAAACACTTGATCACCTGTATTGTACATCACTATTCTGAAATGAGAACACTTGCACACGTGTTAAATTGTCCTAAAGACAGTCAAAGCAAAATTTGTATAGCATTGTTCATCAGTGTTCTGCAATGTGCAAACACGAACACCAGTGTAGCCGCCCTGTAGAATGGATCCTATTTTGTATCTTGACAAAGCAAAATTTTGTACTGCGTTACAGCACTGTTATAGACTGTATACAGAACTATGATTCTCTATATGTATTATAGTCCTATTTGCTGTACTGCATTGTTACATTATTTATTTTAATTATGTATATCACTCTGCCTCTTTGTACTCTGTCAGGACACTGTCGGAAGTGGGGATTGGAAGGGATTGTGCTGGTCATGGACAGTGGGGTGACCCATGTATGGGTGATGGTAGGATTGAGGTTGTTAGGTTCAGAAGGCACCCTGGAGTTCTGATGGGCATCTGGGAGAGGAGCCAGGCGTGGCTGGTGCCCATCCCAGAGTCCACCAGACAGTGGTCAGGTAACTCGAGGGCTGCACCACCCTCCAATCCCCTGGCGGCAGTGCTTTGCAATGCCAGATCAATTAGAAATAAGGCGTCAATTATTGCTGCCTTGATTTCTTGGTCAATCTGGGTTGCATCATGGAGACCTGGGTGGGAGATGATCGCGGGCCCGATTTTTGAGACCACAGCCCCTCCTGGGTATACCGTGGTGCACTGCTCAGGAGTGGAGCATGGGGTGGCAGTGTGCTATTTGTTTTAGATCCAGCCTGACCTTCACCGTGCACCCAGTGAGAACTCTGGGTTCTTTTGAATGTGTGGCTATTCGTGGAGAACCTGACGCAGACTGCAGGATCTTCTCATCTATCGCCCTTCTGGGCCGATGGGAATTTCCTGCAGGAGATCGTGAATCGTCACCAACAAAGCGTTGGGATCCCCAGATGTGTTTTCTGGGGATTTCAATGTTTAGGTCGACGACAGGGAATCACAGATGTAGCTGTGATTTTTGCAGATTATGACCTCCTTAGGATTGATGCAGGCTGTTACTGCATCAACTCATCAGGATGGCCACATGTTGGACCTGGTGTTCTCACTGGCGCTTGAGATCAGTGATCTCAGGATTGATCAGTACTGTGGTCCGATCATTGCGGTGCAGTTCATGCTTGGGGCTCCGCCATAAGCCCTTCCCCTGCTGAGATGATTAGCTGTAAGCCCTTTCGGGGTTGACCCTGAGGGTTTTGGCCATAGCTAAATTGTCTAGTGTGGGTGCTGCATGCATAGGAGGTTGCTGATGTTGGGGTTGACACCTATAATAGGGTGTTATCTGACACCATCAACTCCCTCGCACCTGGCGTGTATGACCCAGAACTTCATACCTGGAGGTCCCTGTGGTTTGGCAGAGCTCAGGAGATGAAGAATATGGGTTGGAGATTAGAGTGCTGCTGGAGGAGATCCTGCCTGGAGGCAGACAAACTGGTCCTGCTTGCATTATAGTGCATACCAGGAGGCAATCAACCATAAGAAGGCAGCGTTCCTGTCTAGGGAGATTGCTGCCGGGAAAAACGACCAGCCTTACTCTTCTGGACTGTGGACAAGCTTCTCCATCCTGCCTGTCTGCAGCCCGGGAGGGTTTTTCTAATATAGATTGTGAGGAGTTTGCTCATTTTTTTGGACAGGGTGTCCTCGATCCGGCGGTGGATTCTTCAGCCAGTAATGTTACAGTTGACAGTGGTCGCTTGATGTGTTCTGAGTGCACTACTAGTTGGGGAGAGTTTAGGCCAGTGGAGGTTAGTAATAATAAATAATAATAATTTTATTTGTATAGCACCTTTCAATATATCAAGGTGCTGAACAATTTAAAAACAGTTCAAAACACTACATAAAAGCGGAACATGTCCATAAAAATCAACATACCAACAAAATAGGATATTTATAATAAAATCCAAACATTAATAAATAACTTAATTATCTAAAAAGCCATATTCCACAGATAAGTTTTCAGGTCTCTCTTAAAAGCTCCACGGAGGTGCACTGCCATAACCGATGTGGTAGAGAGTTCCAAAGAGTGGGTGCAGCATCAAATGCTCTGCTGCCAGAAGATTTTAAACTCACTCTTGGAATCTCTAACAACCCCATGTCGGCCGGCGAATGTCGGTCAGGGCAGTAGTGAGGGTTATCAAGGTGGCAGCCAACATGAAGCATACCTTTTGTGCACTGGACCCGGTACCAATGCGTTTTTAATGAGATGCATTGACTCTGTTGGCCGGTGTTTGCCTTGATTGTACGGTGCTCCCTTTCTGAGAGGGTCTTTCGGATGCCTTGAAGGAGCTCTGGTGAGACCCTCTTGAAAATCATCTCTGGACCCAGAGATCAAGGCAGAATACCATCCTATCTAACCTTCCATTTCTGGGGAAGGTGGTGGAGAAAGCTGGTAGTGCTTCAGTTGGAAGAGCATCTCGTGACTCACGAGTTGTGCGAACCCTTCCGTCAGCATTTCAGGCTAGACATAGCACAGAATCTGTGCTTGTTTGGTGCAGAATGATCTCCTCAGGGCAAGAGATCAAGGGACAAGACAATTCTTGTTCTCCTTGATCTCTCTTCAACATTGACACTGTGGACCATTGTGTGTTGCTTGTCCGCCTTAGGGAGTTATGTGGACTCACGGCACTGTCATCAACTGGTTTGAGTCCTTTCTTACTAACAGGAGGCAACGGGTTATGATGGAATTCTTCATCTACACCCAGTCTCCTATTTTGTGGAGTCCCTCAAGGATCGGTACTGGCCCCAATGTTGTTCGTGTGTACATGCTGCCCCTGGGAGGATCATTAGGAAGTATGGTCTGAGTTTTCATTGTTATGCCAATGATACTCAGCTGTATTTTCCTTTGCCCCAGGAACATCCAACACAGTGGATGTGCATAATATCTGTCTGGCCAAGATTAATGACTGGATGGCCTCCAGCTGGTTGCGACTGAACCCTGACAAGATGGAGGTATTGGTAGTGGAGTCGAACAGAGTTTGTGATAGGATGGCCTCTGACTCAGAAACTGGGCTTGTTCATGGAGCTGTGTCATTGAAGGCCTCCTCTTGTGTGCAAAATCTGGGAGTGATTCTGGATAGAACCTAACCATGGAGGCTCAAATATCCTCCATGGTTCATACCTGTTTTTTCCATCTCAGAAACATTGCCAGGATTAAGCCCCTTGTTCCGCCTCTGGACCTCCCTACTTTGATACATGCTTTAGTCACATCTAGGCTTGACTACTGTAATGCACTCTATCTCAGGGGTCACAGGAGGATCTCTCCTTAGACTGCAGCTGGTGCAAAACACTAGCTGCCCAGTTGTTGACTGGGCAGCAAAGTTCTGTCATATTACACCAGTATTATGTGAATTGCACTGGCTGCCAGTCAGGTGGAGAGTCCTCTTTAAGGTGGGTCTTCTCACCTATAAGGCCCTACATGGACAGGGCCCTGGTTACCTGTCAGACCTTCTGTTACCTGCCCTCCCTACCCGCCCTCTTTGATCTTCTAGTGGTGGCTTCCTGGCCATTCCCAGAGCGAGGCTTAAATCAGCTGGCGATAGAGCCTTTAGTGTTGCGGTCTCCTGTTCTGTGGAATTCTTTGCCAGCTCAGGTCAGGAAGCCCCACAGTGGATATCTTTAAGGCCGTCTGAAGACACTTCTTTTTCCCAAGCCTTTAATACTTAGATTAGTATATATGGTAAAGTTTGTGATTTTATTAGATTTATTTATTCTTATTTTGTATAAAATTTTTGTGTTGTTTTGTTTTTGTGTTTTAAATCCTGTTTAAATTTGTGTAGCACCAGAGCCTCGGGATTGGGTGTCTTTTAAATAAATTTTACCTTGCCTTGCCTTACTCTGTAAACTATTTGTCCTATGTACCCATCACCCTGGTCGCCCCTGAAAAAGGGACTGCATGGTCTCAGTGGCTTACCCAGTTACCAAAATTCAAGTAAATAAATAAATCTGAGCTGCTCTGTATCTTAAAGTTGCTGTTTGATATTTGATTTATAATGAAAAGGCCCACAGATCTCTCAAGTATGACCCAAGCCAGACATAAGACCAAGGCTCATCCTGGCCCGCTTACTAAATTTTGCAGAAAAGGAAGTGATCAGGCCAGATCATGGGAGCTGGGCAGACCTGAGTGGAGGGCACTGACAGTTGTTGTTTCAGGACTACTCAAGGATGTATCAGAGAAGAAAGGAATATATGGAGGCTAGGCATATATTTGCACAATCTGGGAGTTCTTTTCTTTAAGATATCCAGCTTCCATGCAGATTATTGCGAATGGCAGCCCACTGGTTTTGGTACACAAGAATCACTGATGGATTACATCTACCATACTTGGCAAAAATAAGTAAGAATACTCCAAAAGGAGCTGGTAATGTTGGAAGGCAATCGTTGCGAGCAGGTCTCAAACCCCAGTATGGAGGAGGAAGGCATACGATGCAGGAATCAGTGGCATGGAAAGAGGCTCGAAAGGATTCAGGAGGGTAACCAACCCAGTCAAAAGCGCCAGCAGAATTTGAGGCATAACATGTACAATCACCCTGTTGAGAGAATCGGAACTAGGAGCACATCACTGGAGAACAACCGTTGTGAGAGTATTATACACCAACCACCAGTCTTTATTTTCTAAGAACAGATTTGCTCCTTAGATCAGACTCCTCAACCATCTGGCAGATATAGACATTGGCTCCACCTCACCCAAAAACACTGGAGCCCCCACAGGGAAGGTTTCCTATGCTGCAACCATGGAAAGAAGCCTGCCTTCACAGTTTGAGGCGCCCGATGGAAACAGCCATGATGCTTCAACACAACAGCTGCCACACTCAATCATACTGTTCACTGAGCAACAAAGGAATGAACCATCTCCACCTCCAAAAAGTGGTCAATTGATGGACCATGCCTCAGATAAGTGATTTTTTATTCTTTGTGGGGACTGTAGGGTGGCAGTTTAGACTGAGTTGGGGGCAAGGGACTGAATAGTTGCCAACAAGGCTGGGATCGGCCTTGAAATCACTGGCCTTGGCACCAGCATTCCCTCCTCTCCTAACTCATTCAGCTGGGCACCAGGAGTTCTGCCAGTGTCCACTCTCCCCCACAGTTACCGCATAAACAAGCGATTCATTACTAGTGCAACATAGCGTTTTCAGGGTTGCTATCAGGCTGTACAAGTCCTTAAGTGAATAGAAACTGTGTTTAAAATAACCTGCATATGTACCATTTGTATCTCCAGAGTCTAAGGGAAGGATAGTATGGAGCATGGGGTAATGAGCCACAACTTTCAATGTTAGCCACATAAGC
Organism: Neoceratodus forsteri; assembly: GCA_016271365.2. Classification (NCBI taxonomy): domain Eukaryota; kingdom Metazoa; phylum Chordata; order Ceratodontiformes; family Ceratodontidae; genus Neoceratodus; species Neoceratodus forsteri. Next base: position 738,618,766 of record CM028133.1, on the reverse strand, counting down.
AAGCAGAGGCAGGCCAGCTACAAACAGTAGTATCTCTACCTCTTACATCTGGCTTCAAGCAAAGGTTGGCTGCACCTGTATATCATATCATACCACCAACCCCCAACTTTCTTACCATACACTGTAACACCACAGAAGGGGTTACCGTGACACTGCAGCTTCACTGTCCTAATCCAATATATTGGTCTCCCTTGAGGAGCAAAACTTTAAAATTACAAGCTGAACATTTAAGGGAGCCTTGGAGCCTCTGAGGCTGGTTAGCTGCCAGCTAATACAAATAAACATTTGGCTTCCAAGTTATCCCACATAAATATGTTGGTAACACCCATAACAAACCCCCATAGGCAAGTCCTGGGACACAAGAAGGCTGACTGCACTAAGACTGGGATAGTGTCTGCCATAGTATGGAGTGCCTGGATGTCCACTTGAGTTTAGTATGCTCTCCCCAGGTGGAGTCCATCCTAGATACCTCCCAAACCTGTTGAACTAGTGTTTGGGTGTTGGCAACAAAAGTGGCGATTGTGCCCCTAGTTAGAGGGTTTAAACCCCTTCCATGCCTCTCAGAGGAGTCAGGCACACCACAGGGCACTTTGTGTCACTGGTCCAATGCCTCAATACTGCCTCAAACCACCCCATCTGGTAATTCTAACATACTAACATACTAAAATGCCAGCAGAATAGGCCTAACGGTCTTTCGTGTCTGCTTTCGTTTAGTCAGTCCCAACCTAGGTTGCTGACCCTTGCTGTCCCCTCGCCTTCTCTGGCTTCTCCCTTCCCAGTTCTGGATATTCTTGCTGCATTGGATTTGCTTCCAGAACCCTTCCCTGTACCTGTCCCCCCTTGAACCCCTCCACTGTCTCTGCCACCACCAGCCCCCTAGGCAGTGCATTCCATGGCTCCACCACCCTCTCAGTGAAGTAGCACCTCCTCCTTTCTCCTGAATCTTCCCTCCAGCTTCCAGCCATGCCTCTAGTGGCCCCTTCCTCCCTTCCTTCGAAGCACCCAACTGTTCCTCCCTATTTACCTCTTCATGTACCTAAAGACCGCTATCATGTCCCCCGGTCCCTTCTCTCTTCCAATGTGTACATATTTAGCTCTTGAGCCTCTCCTCATAGGTCCTGTCCCCAAGCCCCAAATCATTTTGGTTTGCCCTCCTCTGGACCCTCTCCAGGAGGTTAATGTTCCGCTTTAAGTGTGGCCTCCAAAACTGCACGCAGTACTCAGGTGCGGCCTCACCAAGCAGTTATACAGAGGGAGTATCACTTCCCTCCTTCTGAGGTGATCCCCTAGCGATGCATCCCAGCATCCTGTTGGCCTTGGCTGCTGCCCTCCTACAAGTCTCAGAGTTGTTCATCTTGACATCCACCACCACCCCCAGGTCCCTCTCAGCCATTGAGACTTGTAGCATCCCCAGGGTGTACACTTGACCTGGGTTTCTGCCCCAGGTGGAGTACCTTGCATTTCCCTGCATTGAACCTCAGCTTCCACTTTCTAGACCATCTTTCCAGAGCCTCCAGGTCCCCTGTAGGCCACCCTCCCCTCCTCCCCATCCACCACCGCCCCCAGTTTCGAGTCATCTGCAAAGAGACTCATCTCACTCCTGATTCCTGTCCTTATGTCAGATACGTAGGCGTTGAACAGAAGAGGCCCAAGGACTGATCCCTATTCTATATAGTTTATATTTGTTATTTATTGCAATATTTTTGCTACAGATTAATACTTATAAGTTAGATAAGGAATGGTTACCTGTGGCTCTTGATCACATGGGCAGTACGCAGGGACATGTGTCAGCTCTCTAGTGCACATGGAGTCAACAGAGCACCACGTAATGGTGTGCCACTACTGGTACATTCCTGCATGAAGGCCATGGGTCCTCATCTCAGTTCGATATCTATATGGAAGTCTAATTACACACCTTTCTAACTGATTATGGATTATTTGGCCTGCCACACATGGAATGTCAGGGACTTAACACCCTGTTAAGAGGAAGAAAGTGCTTTCTCACTTGAAGAAGATGAGGTCATAAGTAGCCTTCCTGCAGGATTCCAAACTCACGAAAAATGACCTTGCATATCTACATATGAACATATGAAATGCCAGCAGAAACAGGCCTCACGGTCTATCGAGGTCTGCTCGAGTGTGCAGCTAGCACCTTATAATGCTGCTGCCCTTCCTCCCCATCTTATTACCCCTTCCCTACCCTACCCCAACCCCTCTTGAAGCTGTCTACCATCTTGCAGGCCACTATCTCACCTGGCAAGGAGTTCCACTTGTCCACCACTCTTTCCATAAAAATGTCTTCTCATCTCTCTCACGTATCTAACCCCTCCAGTCTTAGTTGGTGTCCAGTCGGACATATGGACATTTAGTTGCATTAAACACAGGTGTGGACAATACGTTGCTGCCATTTAGGCGATTATACTTGCGTCACCTGCTGAAGCGGTCACAGTCAAAAAGGAGCCACGCGGCATTTTAGTGTGAAGGATTTTCACTGCTGGTGCTTGACGGTTTGAGGCTTCAGCGATAGCTACAATCTGGCAGGGGCCTTCAGAAACTGGATACTGTCACGGAGGCTACCTTTCAGTTTGACACCAATGCAACTTCCTACACTGGCCTGCAGGGGATAAATTTGTTTATTTAATTTATTTATTTATTTATTAGAACATCAGTTTAACAACCTTTGAGCCAGAGGCTCATTTACAAAGGTACCTCGTCACAGAGGACAAAATAGTGCAAGCAACAAACATCAGGGCAGACAAAAATCAGAGTACATTTAGAAATCAGGCAAAATACAGGCATATGTCAAACACAGTATACAACAGGCTAACATGTGAACTTTACAGAGTAGACAATATACAGTAGTTACATGGAGATTGATTCAGTGGGCAGATAAAGGTAGAGGCTGGGTGGAAGACATCAGAAGAGGAGTGTGGGAAGATAGTAGCAAGTAAAGCTAGAGCTGGACAGAGATTCAAGCAAAGGTTGGGCTGCACCTATATATCATATACATACCACCAACCCCAACTTTCTTACCATACACTGTAACACCACAGAAGGGGTTACTGGTGACACTGCAGCTTCACTGTCCTAATCCAATATATGGGTCTCCCTTGAGGGCAAAACTTTAAAATTACAAGCTTTGGTTACCTGAGTTACCTGTTACCTGAGGCACCTAGTTACCTGTGGTTTCTTGATCACACGGGCATGAATCATAATTCTTCCTGAAAGCCACACACCTCATTCACGCAATGTGCTCATCCTCCAGTTTTCTGCAAGATGGGATTCTGGAACTTGCATGCAAACCTCATCTGCTGTAGTAAGTAACAACATGACTTGCTGCCATCACATCATTAAGCCAGCCTGTAGTCCCATTTGAAACCCCTACTGCAATTGTTGGTTGTACTTACAGTACAATGAGTTGTTTTCAGTGTTACTTAGAGGTGAGAGGGAAATGGAGAACTGGTTCTTGCATGTCTCCATTAGGATGAAAAATGTGACCTAGGGAGACGAGGAAATGAGATGACAAAATTGTAGCAGAGAACATTGTGAACAACACCAAGAAGATCGATCAGAAGAAGAGGACTGAGAGTCATGCTGAACAAGCTGACTGGCTATAGGCTGGTAAACTGTACTAATGCCAAGTTTAGTATGCAAGTTAATTTTACCTTTCTTATTAAAATAGTGGTTGTTCGCATTGACACAAAGGGAAGCGAGTGTGTGCTCACAAAGATGGCAGGTGCCGACCACAAGGCACATAGGGTGCAGGAAAGGGTGTGAGGGTGAATCAGCAAGAAAGCATTGTGACACCCATTTGACCACTCAGTTTTTGACTGGCGACCATTATGGTAACAATATTTTGTCCTATGACATAATGTCTGCAACTTATTGACCGTGACATTATGTCCGGGGACTGAAACATCCATACGGTCCAATTGTGTCCTCCTGCTTCTCCTCTGGAAAATCCTCTCTGTATTAGTCTTGTTTATTTCCTTCAGGTACTTAAAGGCCTCAATCATATCTCCCTTTCCTCCTGTCTTACAGAGAGTACATATTCAACTCCTCCAGCCTTTCCTCATATGGCTTGCACTTCAATCCTGGATCATTTTGTAGCTCTACGCTGTACCCTCCAACAATTCTTCAGGAACGGGTGCCAGTATTGCATGCAGTACTCCAGGTGGGCCTGACCAGTGACCCATACAGGGCAGGATATTCTCCCTACTTCTGGAGGAGATTACTGTAGCTATACACCCAACATTGTATTGACTTTGCTGCTGCCCTTCTGCGTTGAACAGAGTTGTTCATGCTCCCTGTTATGATCACTCCTAGGTCCTTCTTCTGTGCAGCAACCTAACTAAACCCCATTTAAGTGATAATCTCTCCCCCTGGTTCCGGGCTCTGAGTGCAGAACCTTGCACTTCTTGGCGTTGAACCACAGCTGTCATTTATCTGCCCACTCCAGCAGTTTAGTCAGGTCATCCTGCAACCCCTCCCCAACTATCATCTACCACAGCTCCCATCTTGGTTTCATCTGCGAACAGACTGCTTTTGCTCCAGATCCCATTAGAGATATCTGCAATGAAAATCCTGAACAGTACTGGTCCCAACATGGATCCCTGAGTACCACACTCATCACCATACTCGTGATGAGAGTTCTCACTACCACGCTTGTTGTTTCCCTCAGCCAGTTCCTGATCCAGGTCACCATTTTGGTCCTGCCCCACATACTCCAGCTCCCCCAAGCTCCCAATGCGGCACTGACTAAAGGCATTATTGAAGTCCAAGTACAGGATGTCCACAGCATGGCCCTTGTCCAGTTCCCGTGTCACCCAGTCATAGAACTCTACCAGGTTTGTCTGCCATGATCTGCCCATGACAAATCCATGTTGCTGGTTGTCCTATATACCATTTAGCTTCAAGAAGCTCACAATCCTCTCCTTTAGGATGGTCTCCATAAGTTTGCCCATGATCGAGGTGAGACTCACTGGCCTGTAGTTCCCTGGTTCATCCTTTGGCCCACTTTTATGGATGGGTGCCATGTAGACCATCCTCCAGTCCTGTTGTACACATTTTGTGTCCAGGAGGTACTGAACAGGTCTGCCAGTGGCCCTGCAAGGACCTCTGCCAGCTCCCTCAGTACACTAGGGTGAATGCCATCCAGCTCAGGTGCTTTGTCCACTTCAATGCCCTCAACCCCTCCAGCATGCTGCCTCTGTAATCCCTACATATGTGATCCTCTCCCCTTACCCACCCCCACTTGAATGAGGTATTTGCCCCTTCCTGCATGAACACTGAGCTGAAGTACTCTCTAGATGTTTGGCCTCTGACCAGTCTGGTGACCTCCTTAGACTTTTCCCTGTATGCACCTTTATCTTCTCCCTCCCCATTTTCCTATACTTCTGAAATGCTGCTGTCTTGGCTCTCACCCTTCCCTGACCTCCAGTGACAGCCAACTGGGTTTCTTTGCCCTGCCCTTCTTGTTTTTTCTTAGTACAGGTCTCTGTTGCCTCCACCAGCCCTCCCTTATTATATTCTTTTCTGATCTGCATCTGTTTGTTGTTAGATGTCTGCCAGGTGCTTGCTCAGAATTTCCCCATCATCCTAAATTCCGCCCCCTAAACTCAACCACCCTTGTACCCATGCCCTCCTGTGTCCCTCCCATGTTTAGCGTGAACCACACTGAGTAGTGGTCACTCCCAGCAAGTGGTTTTCCACTTCTAGGTTCCTTATAGCTTCCCATTATCCAGCATAAGGTCCAAGTCCTTCCCAGCTGTGTCGGCCTGTATACCAGCTGTGTCAAAACTTTCCTGAAAGTTTCTATGAGAACCCACTCTCTTGCACTCATGGTGGCAGGTGTGCTCCAATCCACCCTCAGTGGGTTGAAATCCCCCCACCATAGTGCTCCTCCTGCTTACCCTTCAAATTTGATCTGCCAGTTCCCAGCCCAGGTCACAACCCTGTAATAGTAGCGTGTATGCTACCCCCTTCCTCATTCCTTGCATTCTAGAACTGCATCCACAGAACTTCTGTCCTCACCTCCTCCTCTTCCTCCCCTACACACTTAATCCCTCCCTCACATAGATAGCCACCCCCATTCCGCTTGACCATATCCTTTCTGAATAGCCTGTACCCTGGAGATCATCATATCCCAGTCCTGGTGCTTGGTGGCCCATGTTTCAGTGATGGCTGCTATGTCCACCAATTCCACCGCCAAGAGAGCCAGTAACTCTGCAGTTGTGTACCTTAGGTTTCTTGCATTCAGTGAGACCACCTTCCAGTCTATTGCCTCCCAACATTATCATTCCTCTTTTCCCCTTTGGTCCTCTCTGTGCCCCTCCTCACTGCCTTCTCCTCTAACTAGGGTGGTGAGCACCCTATGCTCTCCTTTCTGGACATTGTTTCTAACAAGGTCCCCTTGCCACCCCTTCCAATTTAAATCTACCCTTGTTGAAATATACCTCCATTCCCTGTTTGAGAACTCTTCCCTCCTGACCAAATGTATTCTGGCCCCAGCTTATAGGTCACTGTTGTCCCAGGTCCTGCCCCAGTCTGACACCTGTCCTTGTTGCTGATTCAGCACAATCCCTCAGCCACCCACTGAACTTCTCTATCCTTTTTTTTCTCCTGTACTTGCGCATGGTACGGTAGCACCTCAGAGAATGACACCGATACCCTCGCCCCGCACACTGCCTATCCAATTCCTCGAACCTCCCCATTACCACCTCCACTGTTTCCTGCCATGTCATTTGTTCCCACGTGCACCACCATGTCAAGGACTAGATGGGCCAGGAAATCTATTTGAGTGACCACACCAGGAAAGGTGGAGTGGTGATTCTTCTTCTCAAAGTCTGTCCTGGTCAGTAACAGCACAATGTGGTGACCACCCAGGCAGATGGATAATGGCTCCATAAAACTCAACATGCCTGATGCTACTATGTAACATATATATGCCCCAAACCACAATGACGTCAAATTCTTCCATGAGATAGCCAACACGATTGATCTTTTTGAAACAATCTCTTGCAGCAGGTCATAACACATGGGATATCAGAAACAGGTGTCATTTCCTCCAGATGACTTCTCAGCAGTCGACCCTGGGACCACTTCCTAACTTTAACAGGTGGTGTCTGTATGGCACGTATAAAAGGGAGGTCCAGCTACTCCTCTTTTCAACTGTGACCTGCATGCAATAAGTCCTTCTTTGGAGCTCTGCTTACCATCGATGAAGAGTTCAAGTGACCAAAGTTCATTCTAACTGTGTTCATCTACTGATGTCTTCAGATCCTTTATTTCAAAAGTGTACCTGAGGCCACAGAATCACTACAGAGGACCTCCATGATGTCTGTGTTCAGTGCGTTGGTCCTGAACATGACATCTGTGATTGTATCCTCCGTAAGCAGTTCAACAAGGCCACCAGCCATCAAGGCTTCAGCAGCTTCGTGAGTTCCTCATGGAGCAAAAGATTGCCCTTTTGGAGCAGTGGCAATGTTTCAAACCAAACAGGAGTCTTCTACATCCTCCTCAGGGTCTCACCTCTCTGCATTTGAGCCCTTCTCATCGATGGGACATGGTTCTGGTAGAAACATGCGGCAGTCTGAGCTTACATTTCTACTGACAAGTACTCCTATAGCTACCAGAATGGTAAGTATCGAGAAGGTTGCCACTGTAACATCATCTTCTACACCATCGATGATTTTAGCTTCTTTCCCTTGTCAATGGCTCCTTTGTCAACGGTCACTTCTGGGTGATATTGCAGCTTCCATTGCTGCCTCCCTCTGTCATTTCTAGCCATTGTTCATCGACGATGGCTTCTGTCCCATCAATGATCCTCTCATGGATGACTGGTCTTATCACAATGGGCTCTATGTTAGCACCCTGCGCAACAATCCACAGTTCTATACACACCCTGCTCGATGGCTACTCACTTGGTTTTACTGCCTTCTTCAATACTGTCAGTGGTCCCTATTCACTCAATCCATTCTACCCTGGCTACTTCCACTAGGAAGGTGGCCATGATTGATGTCTGAGCTCTAGTAAATACTATCCTGGACCTTACTCAGACCTCTTTCCCTAGTGAAAGGTCAGGCCGGCTCTGCTCCCTCTTGGCCTCTTTGACCCAGAGGATTGCCAGCTGTTCCCTGTCTCCCGGGTTTCACCCTCAGGATGTAAACATGGGTGACCTTTTCCTGCAGGACTGGGATTTGGCTGACCTGGAGGATGAGGATGGTATGGACCAGGAGGATTCCCCTCAGTCCTCCTCGGCCACCTTGTCTGTTCAGGGTGAAGCTACCCTGAACTCCCATGTCCTCCACCAGAGGATCCCACATTTTGGACATTATGATGTACTTCCTGTCAATATTTGGGTTCCAGAGCACTGAGCAGGATGCTTCAAGAAAGAAGCTGGCACAATATTGAGGTGTACCAGAATGCCCACTCTGGTCATCCCCCTTTGGTGTATGCCTTTGAAGAGGCTATTTGGGATGCTTGAAGGCAACCATTCAAAATTCCTCCAATCCCATAAGGCTGATAGGATTTATCAGGCCTCAGTGGACCACCCCTACTCAATGTCTCCATCTCAGGTGGACTCTGTGGTGATCAATGCTGCTCATGATAGGTCCTCTAGACCTCAGCACATGAGTGCTCAACCCCTGATAAGGAATCCAAGAAATTGGATGTAATGGGGTAAAGGTTTCATGCCTCTGGTACTATGTAGCTCTGTATACTTAATTACATGGAACACCTCCTGAAATATCAGGAGGAAAATCCTAAAAGCCTCCCAGGCAACAGGTCAGTCCCTCCTGTGGGTTCTGCCCAGGAGAAGCTGACTACCAAGATGTCTATAGTGAAGCTGTTTGCTGACACCTGCTCAGGGCCACTTATGATGCCATTGACGCCCTTGGCAGGTGTTTTGCAGATGTCACGCTTGGCTCAGAGTGTCAGGATTTCCACAGGACGGCAGCAAATCTATCCTTAACGCTTCCCTTTAAAGGTGATCAGCTGTTTGGTCTACAGACACAAGAAATGTTGAAGGACTTAGGACTCGGGTCCTACCCTTCAATTGGTCTGAACCCGTACCATCCAAAAGCAAACCGCCTTCAAGGGATACTCCAGGGCTGCCTACAGGGCACTTCCAATGCTCAAAGACCACCTGCCAATAAGTGAAAGCCTCAATTGACATTGACTAGTCCTAGAAATGCTTAGAAAACATCCCGTTATGTCCAAGTTGCTTCCCAGCAGGGTCAGCCTTCATCCTCAACGCCTTCTTCCAGTCATGGGACTGGAGACTCTTCCCACGGCCATTGAGGGCAGGTTTTCCTGCACCTACAAGGGTGACAAAGCCATCTCCACTGACCTGTGGCTCCTGCAGTTGATCGAGTCAGGCCACACACTTGAGTTCACAGAGATTCCCTTCTTTGCCACCAAGATTCTCATTACCCCCAGGCCAAGCTTTGGTCTTATGGAACAAAATTGATGCTTTGCTCATAAAACATGTCATCAAACCAGTTCCCTTCCACAGAAGGATATGGGATTTATTCCCATTTTTCCTGGTTCCAAATGAATGGGGACTTACATCCCATTTGGATCTAAGGTGTCTCAACCGCTATATCAAATACCAAATATTTAGGATGGTGTCTCTCCGACACTTCTCCCTTGCTGAACAAGGGACATTGGCTCTGCTCTCTCTCAGTATGAAGGACGCTTACCTCCATATCCTGATGCACCCTGCTCACAGATGGTTTCTCCATTTTTGTTCCAGGTCATCATTATCAGTTCATGGCCCTCCCATCTGGCCTTTCCTCAGCCCCGAGGGTATTCACAAATGCCTGGTGGCAGTTGCAGCAGCCCTCCACAGGGAAGGCCTGTATGTCTTCCTTACCTGGATGACTGGCTCTGAAAGCATCTTCCTGCCAAAGGCTGCTGTTCATGCTTTCTCGAATCCTGCAGTTCACCCAGGTGTGGATAGCTATAACGTATCTGAAGTCCAAATGGACCCAGCGCAATGCCTCTATATCAGAGCCATGTTAGAAGCCTCCTTCGATGGCATATTTGCACAATGGCTTGGGTGGATGCCCTGATTGCTTTGGCATGCAGACTAGAGTCCAGCAGATGGTAACCTGTGAGGTGGGTGCATGAGGAAGGGCACCATCTGTAACAGTGACACCTTCCAGGTGCAATCCTCACAGCAATGGGAGGGTAGGGCGACTGGATGAGGGGTCACGAACTGGGAGACAGGATGTTGCTATGTGTACGCATATGCGGGGCGAGCATGGTGAGCATGGGCTGGAAAGGGGTGGAAGGGCTGTAGGATGGCGCTGCAGTGGATGGCCAAGCTGTATCGTGGCATTGGGGGTTAGCTAGTGGTTGGGATGGGTGAAGTGCCGGTTTGGGTCCGGGCACTGGTGCGATTTTATTGTGCCCAGCCCAAACCTTTATTTTTAATGCTTTCACCCCTAACATGCAACCCCTGAGTTGAGAATCCTAGTAGGGAGGTGCAGGGGGCGCAGCCCCATACCAGAAAGCATTAAAAAAATCTCCTGGTGCACTGTTGTCCTGTGCACTGGGGTTTAAGAGAGTGCCAAAAGCTTTTTGGCACTCTGACTGTGCAATAATGGTGATGCATGCTGGGCATTCACCATTATCACATAGAACCCCAGCAGATTGTTCTCGATGCGAGACTACCTGCACCTCCTGGGATATTTGATGGCCACAATTTCAATGGTCACCAAAGCCAGGTTGAATAATAGGGTTCTTCAGTGGTCACTAAGAGTGCAATGGGACCAGAAGGAGGACGATTTTGATGCCCTGTCCTTATGTCTTCCACAGCTCTTTGAGATCTATTACAGTGGAAGTCCAGGGACAACTTAATGCGCGCATGACATTTTCATTCTTCTGTCTCATGTCTCTTTCTGACTAGAGGTGCTTCTTGACAGGGTGAGGTGCTCATCTCCTGCATGTTTGGTACCATGGATCCCAGACACCGGTAGAGACCCATCTCCACATCAATATCTTAGAGATGAGGGTAGTCCTCTATGCCTTATAGGCATTCGAGGCTCTTCTTCCCCTCGTTGCCTTCAGGTGCAATCAGACAATTCTGCAGTAGTTCACTACCTAAACAAGCAAGGAGGCACCTATTCATACCCTGTCTGCAGAGAATCGATGAGATTCTGGGCAATCCAGAGAAATAACCATCTTCTGGCAGTCCACATTCCTGAGGTGTCCAATACCCTGGTGGATGCCCTAAGCAGATCCACTGCATGGACCTATGATGGAAATCCTATCAGACATCCTAAGTGATGTCTTCCACCAATGGGTCTAACTAGAGGTGGACCTATTTGCCTCTGCAAAATGCAAACTGCCTCTTTACTGCTCTCTGATCGAGGTTCTGGAACTGTGTGGTGGGATGCTATCTCTTTCCTGGACAGGAAGATTTCTTTACACTTTCCTGCCCTTTCCTCTCATTCAGAGAGTACTACTCAAACAGGTCTGAGACGGGACATCTGTAATTCTCATAGCACCATTCTGGTCAAGACAGATTTGGTTCCTTCTGCTTCTACAGGTCTTGGAACCAGATTCTCTACCTCTACCGATTTGACAGGCTCTGTTGTCCTAGGCACAAACTTTCTGATATACCTGGACCTTCACTCCTCAATCTGTATGCCTGGCTCCTAAGGATATAGTCCTCTTGCACTTCACGGTGTCCCCAAGGTGACAGAAGTCCTCCAGACTGCCAGGAAACCATATACACATCTTCCTATTCTATGAAATGGAAACGCTTCTCCATTTGGGTGTCTATGCAGGACTTAGACCCTTATGAGTGTTTCCTCAGAGCATCATAGGCAATTTGCTCTCCTTGTCAGATGGTGGACTGAAATATTCCTCAGTAAAAGTCCATCTTTCAGCCATTGTCACATTCCATTTACCTTTGGGTAACAAACCATTGTCCCAGTTGCTTTTGATCAGAACCTTTTTAAAGGGCATTCTGCACTTTCATCCCCTATCTGGGATCCAATCTCTGTGTGGTATTTGAATTTTGTGCTTAAAAATTGACTGAGTTCTTTTCAGCCAGTTGAATCCAGAGAGTTGTGTTATCTTTCTGGAAAACTATATTCTTAGTTGCCATTATGTCGAGTAGACATATTTCAGAGTTACAGGCATTGATGTGCAAACCTCCCCACCTGCAATTTAATAATGATAGGGTGACTTTATGCACCAACCCATCATTTATGCCAAAGGTTATTTCTGAATTTACTTTAAATCAGGCTATCCACTTACCAGTGTACTATGCGAACCTGAGAATCAGGGAATCTGCTTCATACTCTTGAGTGCATAGAACATTGAGTCTTTATCTTCTCTGCACCTCACCGTTGTGAAAACCTGAGCAACTTTTTGTTTCTTTGCCCTGGAAATCAGGGCATTCAGGTTTTGAAGCAGTGCTTGTCCACATGGTTGGCCAACTGCATTTTGTTTATCTATAAAAATATGACAAACCTCTCACAGGGGTTATAAAACCTGTTCTACTAGAGGCATGGCTGCCTCCATGGCACGTGTCTGGGTCATCTCTGCCTTAGAAAACTGCAAGTCTGCCACGTGGTCTACTGTAAATACATTCACAAAACATTACAGTCCAGACATCACTTCCAAGAAGCAGACTGCTTTTTGAATGAGCCATTTTACAAGGCCTCCTGTCCCAAGTCCTGATAGTTCACTTCCTCCTCCTTGGCATAATAACTGTTTGGTAATCTTCCATGTGTTATGACCTGCTGCAAGAGATTGTCTCAAAGAAGATAGTACAGTTGCGTAAGAACTTACTATAACAGTAGATCATCGAGAGTATCTCTTGCAGCAGGTCATGCAGCCCCACCCACCTTCCCCTTGCTGTTACTTCAGAAGGGTTCCTTTCCTATCATTTCATGACTCCATGAGCTGCTGCCTTATTTCTCTCTCGTTCCCATTGGAGGCCTGAGAAATGGTTTCTATTCAGTCGCTAGGATGGAAAATAACTGAGTGTAGCTGGGCCCTCCTTCATACGTGCCCTACAGACACCACATGGTAACGTTAGGGGAGGCCCCAGGGTCGACTGCTGAAAAGTCATCCAGAGGAAATGATGCTTGCAGCTGACATCCCATGTGTTATGACCTGCTACAAGAGATACTCTTGAAGATCTAATGGTAAGTTCTTATGCAACTGTACTATTCTATTGCCCCCATGCCCCACATTGATGGGAGGAGATTTAAACTTAACCCTTTTCCCCATTATAGATAGAAGCACTACAGTGAAGGAAACTCACACTTGGGCTGAACAAGCCTTAAACAACTAATAACTGACCACTGCCTCACAGACACCTGGCACATATTCCATCCCTGAAAGAGGGATTATACCTACCACTCTGAGGTACACAAGTCCTTCAGTAGGCTGGATTTCTGGCTCATGTCTCCTCTCTGACCCAAAGTGCACAGGACTCCTCAATTTTCTCATGATGATCTAAGACCATGCTTCTGTACAGCTTTATCTGCCCTGGGGCCCCAAAAACATCCCTCCACTAATTGAAGACTTGATCTATACTACTGAGGGACCCAGATTTTATCCCCGGGCACAGGAGGAAATAATTGTTTTAAAAAAAAAAAAAAGTATCAAACACCTCTGCTGGGATGAAGTTGGAGGCAAGGGGAAAATTATAGGGTACACCACAAGATGAAGGAGGGAAAGGAGCATCATCTTGTAGGCCTGGAGGCAGACTTAAAGGGCTAAAACTGAATACAAGGCCCTCCGGATCCACACTTACAGCGGTAGAAAAGTCTTGGGGATTCACCTCAAAATTCATGAATTGCTAAGCAGGAAGGCCAAAATTGCTGTCCTCAATTACGCTTAGAAAATGTCAAAGTTTATTCTTGATCCTGATTGACTAAAAGAGCCAATCAGCTGGTCTGGATGAGACAACAGAGACCAGGAAATAACTAGTCCCAGTCTCTGTTCCCTTATATTGTTTTAATTTAATTTAAAACTCATTCTGCCCTGATGACACCATATAGCATCATAATAAACACTCTCTTTTGTTCCTGAAGACACCATATGGTGTCCTCTTATCATTGCATAATGTGCCTGAGGATGCTATGTGGCATCATGTTTTGTTTACATCCATAGCTGCTTGTGTGGTGCTAATCTTCAATGTAGGTGAATCACCCAATAGAATACAGCCTTTAAGTAAATAAGACACATAAAAACACCCTTCCCATTGGTCAAAATAATGAAATTTCCAGTTGTTTCCTGGTTTCTATCCAATTGAGATTCCTCAGATTTTGTGGTAGTAGGTCACTGCTGTTATGCTGCTTGAATCTGCTCTGTGATGTCATCGATCATTTAGCCAATCAGAGCACACATATGTCAGGGAATGTGAGCAGAGTCATTTATGTCCTGAAGCAATGGCTGCCATTGATTGATGTTTTCTCTGTTGTCTATGATGGGAAAATAGCGTGAACGTATTAATCTTTGTTTTTTAATTAGTTTTGCCGAATTGTGTATGTTCTAGATTCTCAAACTGTGTGCATACCTTGGGAGAGATCAGAGATTAGCCTGAAGAACTGTGATTCAGGTAAGTTTCTCCTAAGATTACATTCACCAACTATGTGGTTTTCGAAGAACGCTTCTGTCTTGTTCTTTTCACTATAGATTCTTTTCATCCCTCCATCAGTTTCAGTACTAGAGGTAATAGTAGATGTGTCAGTACCTTCATCATCTGAGTCGCCTTCCTAGTGTCAGGGTCTGTGGGGCAAATTTGTTTCCTTTTTTTCCAATTCAGACTACCCAGACATCCACACTATTAGTGCATGAAGACAAACAGGAGGTAATGTAAAGAAGAGAAAAAATGAGCTTGTTTTATGATGCCAGCTGTTTACCGAATGTCGGGGTTAAATACAGTCGATATGCACAATCCGTAGTTACTCTTAAAATGATTGCCCAGGCTGGAGCAAGTTGAGTTCCTGCTAGTATAACATAAAGCGGCACAAAATGAAAAGCTCCACCAGCAGAAAGATCTCCGATGCCATCGCTGTTTCTGCAAAAGTACAACATACTTGACATGCTTAATCGAGAGTTTTCATTTTTCAGTTGCTGTGTCTTGCAGTCAATATATTAAAAAGTCCCCACATGTTGCTTTCTTTGTGACCGACCGAGTATAATTACTGTTTGATGCAGTCAGATCTTATAGAGTTTCAGTTTATGTCTCTTGCTACCTTTGCCTGCAATCGACTGCATTTTCATAGAAATTTCGTAGAATGAATTTACTTATTGCTCTGAATTGTGAGGATAGAAGGAATGACTAGTTTTGGGAATCTGTTTGAGGTAATGAGAAGGCTGTATACCAACAAGCACAGAAGCTGCGATTATGTATTTTATGTGTGAAGGTGGTGAGATTATTTATTATGAATATATATTAGGTGTAGAAAACAAATTTAGCATACAGTTGATGTGCTGGTGTGGTTAAACAGCAAAACATGTTGCCACTGATAGTTTTGACTGGTATGTGGCTCTGTTTTGTTCACACATCTAGTTGGCAGTTTTTATTGAATACATATTGCTGACAGCCTAGACCACAACTTGTTTCATGTGTGTCTGCTTTCATGGTTTTCTGTACTGTATGGTTGAACAACGTCAGTAGGTGTTGTATACAGTATATAATAGCCAGTACAGTACTGTTTATTTATGGTTGCTCTTGAAATTAATTAGAAGAGCTGCACCCTGTGGTCTTGTTATATCTTGGCCCTTGTGAGGTAATACAAAATGTTTAATGTGTGAGGTGGATGGTATATGTGTGTGTTGGTTGGGGGATGTTTAGCTGAAAGGCAATTTTTTTGTGTGGGGGAATGTCAGAGTGTCATTTTTGGTTGGCAGAAGATCATGCTAATGAGTTTTGATGTGTGGTATGCTTGACGTCATTGGTTAGCTGTGATGTGACATCACACAGATGGTCATCACTGACAGTTCTGTAGTGAGTCATTATTATGTTTGCTTGCACACATGTGCAAGAAACATAGTGTCATCATCCAAGTTTTCGGAGGTGTGTCACCCTCTTCCAATTCAGTCAGTGTGTTGGCAGGCATGGCCCCAGACCACCATTGCATGCTGGAGCTGTCTATGACAGCTCTAAAATGCAGTGGCGACAGTTGAAAGGGGAGCTATGCTTCAGTGAGCAGCGATAAGATATCTCCTGCTCCCGCGCAGCTCCCCTACACACACACACACACACACACACACACACGCATGCACGCATACTGCGTGCTGCCCCCCACGCACACCAGATAGTTGACAGGGGTGCCCAATCCCCCATCGGCTGTGCTGCGCCCCCAAAGTTTTCACATGCCACGCCTGGGTGCCCACCCCAGTGGCAACTCACAGTATAGCTGATGGGGTGCCCAATCCCCATCGGCTCCACTGTCCTCCCCTCCCAGAGTACAGGCTGCCACACTGGGAGCCCACCCCAGTGTGGCAATAGATGCCAGTGGCCAACGGTGCCCAATCCCCGTTGGCTCCACGCCCCCAACCAGCCATCCTTGTGCCATGCTGGATCCCACCCCAGCGTGGCAAATGTCCCGCATCGTCAATTAAAAAAAAAACCTGTAAATTAAAACGGTCCCACGCAGTCTCCTGGCCCCCCACAACCCACACCCACCTACTGCGCACTCTGCCTCCCACACCCCCAACCCATACTTACCTCCAGAGTCTGGCGCGACGATCTTCGGTGGACTGGGAACACGCCTGCACTCTTCAAAGCCGACCGTGAACTGAGGAAATGCCGTAAGCTGTATAATGGGATAGATAGGTTTTTTTTCAACTTTGTTGTATCTCAGGCATTTTTGGAATTTTGCTCAAATTTTCAACATGGGGTTTTGGGACCCCTTCTCATGAATGCTGTCACTGTCATGGCGTTATTGGGCCTGAAGGGTGATTTCGAGTCACTGCGTGAAATCACCTTTTGGGACTGATTAACGAAACAACACTGCCAGTGTTTATAAGGTGGGCTCTCAAGAAGCCTATTTTGAAAATTTGGTGGAAAATTCAAAATGACTGTTTTATTGAGGCAAGGCTATGCAGTTCCTCACGCGACCATAAGTTTACCAATTTTCAATATTTTCAATCCAGATTTTCAACATTTCCATTTTACCACACCTTCTTATGAGTAGTACAGCTGTCATTTTCACATCTCACCAAAGCGTGTTTCCGCCCATGTGGCGCACAATGGCGCAGTCGTGTGCAAAATCAATGTACGGGACAAATTAAGAAAATCACAGTGACACTGTTCAGAGCAGAGGTCTTAAAATGGCTATGTTGAAAATTTGGTGAAAAAATTCCTAAAATGACTGTTTTACTAGCGTAGTTGTACAGTTCCTACGCACGCTCGTAAGTTCGCAAAATTTTCAATATTTTCACTCCAGATTTTCAACATTGCCATTTTACCACACCTCCTTATGAGCAGTATAGCTGTCATTTTTCACATCATGCCCAAAATGTGTTTCCGCTCAGGTAGCACACAATGGCGCAGTCGGTGTCGCGAAATCAATGTATGGGACAAATTAAGAAAATCACAGTGACACTGTTCATGAGCAGAGGTCTTAAAATAGCTATGTTGAAAATTTGGTGAAAAATTCCTAAAATGACTGTTTTATGAGCATGCGTTGGGCAGTTCCTATGCATGCTTGTAAGTTCTGCGAATTTAATATTTTCACTCCAAATTTTCAACATTGCCATTTTATTACACTTCCTTATGAACAGTACAGCTGCCATTTTCATATGTCACCCAATGTTTCGGCGCACATGTAGCGCACAGTGTGCTGTTGGTGTGCCAAAGCAATGTTTGGGACAGATTAAGAAAATCACAGTTACACTGTTCATGAGCAGAAGTCTTAAAATGGCTATGTTGAAAATTTGGTGACAAAGTCCATAAAATGATTGTGTTACTGAGTGAGCATTGCGCAGTTTCCACGCACTTCGTAAGTTCATGACTTTGTAATATTTTAAGTCAAGATTTTTACCAGTGGCATTTTCCACACTTCCTTATGAACAGTACAGCTGTCATGTTTCACAACATGGCGAAGTGTGTTTTCACACTTTCAGCGCAGAGATGCGTGGTCGCTGTGGGAAATCATTGTTCGGGACAGATAAAGAAAATCACAGTGACACTGTTCATGATCGGAGGCACCAAAATGCCTGAGTTGACAATCTGCTGTAAAAATCCCCAACCTAATTATATTACGGGTATGCGTTGTACAGTTTCTATGGTACTCGTGACTTCACAATTTTTTAAATATTTTTACTGCAGATTTGCAACATTGCCATTTTTTACACCTCCCCATGAACAGTACAGCTGTCATTTTTTACATCCTGATTGAATGTTTTGCACCTGTGGTGCTAAATGCCGTAGTCACTGTGCATAAGCAGCTGCTAACAACTGATATTCCTCATGTTCATGGAGGTGGGGTCACAAAACCATGTTGAAAATTTGGAGTGAAAATACCAACGAATGCCTGAGGTATTAGGGTTTCCAACCATAACGCCCAGCCCTGTAGAGAATGACAGGCATCAGGGGTGTGACTTGGGATTCTTGCCTGTGGTGCTCATACCATTCCACACCTGCAGCCAGTGAGAGGCATCGAGGTATGCCTTGGACTCTTGACCCCAAAGTTCACCCCATTCTCCTATATTGCACCCATCTCACCGTATTTCCTAATGGAATGGGAGTGCATAAGAGCCAAAGACCCCAAGGAACTCCATGACACTTGTCAGTGTCTGCAGGGTGGGGTGTGGTGAAATGGCGTGGCAGTTATGCCTGACTACCCAAAGGCACACCCCAATGCCTGTCACTCTCTGCAGGGTGGTGGTGGGTTGGCTTCAGTTCAATACTTCACTGCCATTCCTATTACGCAGCTCTGTAACTTCTACACTACCACTGCCAATGCCAGCAAGCAAACATTCGGCATTGACAAATGCTTGTCTTGATGTTATCTGGATAAAGTAGTAGTGCTTACTGGATATTGTCATTTCTGAGATAGTAGGGAAGATTTAATGTCTGAGGGAAAAATGTCATCAGAAAGTGGTAGTGAGTTTTTGGCTTCGCCAGCTCAGATTTGGAAGATTTTCCTTTGATTTATTTTGCCCATGGAGTTGGCAGTGATGTATCTGTATCCTCACAGTCCTCATATTCTGTTTCTGATGTAGATTCATGTAGAGATGAATCTGAATTGTAGGTGCATGGTCAAAAATGGGTGGGACCAAAGATTTTGTCAACTTCGATCCTAGAATTCAAAGAGGAGTTTGGTGCCACAGTTCAGATGCATGTGATGGATAATGAGAGTGACTTTCTGAAGGTTTTCTTCAGCACATCGTCATTGGAAAAAATTGCTGTGGAAACAAACATTTATGCAGCATCCTATGATGACTCGAGGTGGCAGCCAACAAATGCTGATGAACTTTCAGTTCTTCTTCTTGAATACATGTTTACCTCTCAGTCGTTGACATTCCACATGTTCGTATGGCAAGGAGTACTGATGCTGTATTTGGCAATTTCCCATCAGAAAGTTCATGTCATGGAAAGGTATGAGAAGATAATGAAGTATCTGCATGTTAACGATGTTTCTGGCAACCCAGAGAGGGGATCCTGTTCATGACAAGTTGTGCCACATGAGGCCTTTGCTTGACACTGTGCAGGAGGCATGTCGAACATCGTACAGACCATATGTGAAGTATCTGTGGATGAAGCGATGGTGGGGTTTCGTGGACATCTGGGTTTTAAGCAGTACATGCTGCAGAAACCAGTAAAGTATGGCATCAAAGTTTGGAGTTGGCAGACGCCCACAATGGATATATGTCTGATTTTCAAATTTACACAGGCAGGGTTGACAAAAATGCTGAGATTGGTTTGTCAGAGAGGGTGGTCAAGGATTTGGTCCAGCGTCTTCGAGGAAAGTTCCATCAGCGGTATTATGATCATTTTTTTCATGTGAAACTAGCTTCTGATCTTTTAATCAGATGGCATACTGTCCTGTGGCACTGTCTGTACTAACACGCGCTGGCCATCTTACTTGAATAAAGCCAATATGATGAAGGAAGAGAGAGGACTTTTTCAGCCAGTCTGGTGGACTGTGTGCGACTGCCTGGATGGAAAAGAAGCCCGTGTTTTGTTATCTACGAACATAGATCCCACTGAAAAACAACAGTTTCAGAAAAATGTATGATGGTACAAAGAAAGATGTTTCATGTCCACTAGTTCTAAAGAAGTACAATTCATACATGAATGGTGCAGACCGGTTGACCAGATACGCACTCAGTATGCTTCCGCAAGAAAATCAAACAAGTGGTGGAAGTATATTTTCTGTTTTTCTTTGAGTTGAGTATTGTCAATGCCTATGTCCTGTTCAAGGAATCAGTGCCTCACAAAAAACTACAAAGACATGCCAACCAAAGGTAGTTACTCAATTGCAGTTCAGAATTGGACTTTGCAAACAGCTGTTGATGAGCTGTGGGTTGCCCAAATGCAAGCTTCAGATAATTCATTGTCAAGCGAGTACTAAATTAGAGCACTGGCCAGAGAAGGTTGCGAAAAGAAGGTGTTGATACTGCAGGCAGAAAAAATAAGAGCAGAATCAAGATGGCAATGCAGTGGGTCTCAAGTGCCACTGTGTGTTGAATGTTTTAACCCATTCCATAATAGAAATGCAAAAGAGATGTAAAGAGGGCAGAGAAGCTGTGAGCTTGAAATATGTGTACTGACTAATGTAAATATTTTAAATTTGTAGAACAGTTCGCTACATAGTTTTGTGTTATTTGCTTTATTGCTTTCTACTACTAAACTATAGAGGTTCAATGACTCTATTACAATCATTCTGAATGTCTAAATGAATATAATAATCTGTATTCTTTGTTCATCTGGTAACGTTACTTTTTAATCACATCATATGACATATACAGAAATAGAACGATTTTGTTGTATGTATCACAGAAAACAGTAATGCTGCTCTTTATGTGTTAAGTATAAGTACTGAGTTGTGTTTTCATGCACTTGAAAGTGTTTTTGTACTGTAAATGAAATTAATTCAAAAATGGTGCATGGTTGCATTGTAGTTCAATTAAATTTCTATAACAATTTTTTGGCGCATAAGAATTTGTGTGTATGATGCATCAGGTTTACTTCATTAAGTAGTTAGCTTACTCAATTATATGATTGTTCCTGGTTTACCTCTGATTTGCAATTGGTTGTAGTTTTAGAATTAGCTTATTCATTCATTCTACTAATATTCTTCTTTTAATTTTTATGTTGGCTTGCGCGCTTAGTCAACATATTGGGGAAGTGCAGCTTTGGGGCGCGGCTGCTGTTGGGCGAATGCAGGGCATGCATCGGTAGGTGCGTCCTCATTCCTAATAAGCCAGCATGCTGCGCTGACACCAACATTATGTAAAGTGGACCGAAACTTCAAAACAAAGTGCGCTGCAATCAGAGACAAGTTCGTCATGCAGCGGCACTTTGTTTCAAGTTATGTCCACTTTCTCTGTCTGCTCGCCCCAGCACAGGGTGCCACACTGGGAGCCCACCCCAGCGTGGCAACTGATGCCATGCCCGACAGGGGTGCCCAATCCCCATCGGCTCCACTGTCCCCTCCCCAGTACAGGGTGTGCCACGCTGAGGAGCCCACCCCAGCGTGGCAACTGATCCCATGGCCGATGGGGTGCCCAATCTCATTGGCTCCACTGTCCTCCTCCCCAGTACAGGGTGCCACACTGGAGCCCACCCCAGTGTGGCACTGATCCCATGGCCGACGGGGGTGCCCAATCCCTCGTCAGCTCCACACCCCCAGCTATCCTCTCTGCCATGCTGGGAGCTCACCCCAGCATGGCAAGCATCCCACTTGTCGTCTTTTTTTTACCTGTAAATTAAAAACAGTCCCATGGCACTTCTCCCTGCCCCCCCTCCCACAGCGCACCCACCCTCGCACCTGCCTCCCCCACCCCCACTCACCCCATGCTCCTCCGGACTCCGAGCCGATGATCATCGGTGGACTGGGAACACGTCTGCACTCTTCAAAGCCGACCGCAAACTGAGGAAATGCCGGTAAGCTGTATAATGGGCTAGATAAGGGTTTTTCAAATTTGTTGCATATCTCAGGCATTTTTGGAATTTTGCGCAAATTTTCAACATGAGTTTTTGGGGCCCCTCTCATGAATTCTGTCACTGTCATGGCGTTTAGCCAGCCTCGAAGGTGATTTACGCCGGTCAATGCGTGAAATCACCTTTGGGGCCCACTTAATGAAATGACAGTGGTGGTGTTCATGAGGTGCCTCTAAAAACCCTAAGTTCCAAATTTGGTGAAAAATCAACAAATGCCCGTTTATTAGCATGCATTGCGCAGTTGCTATGCAGGCTCGTAATTACTATCTTCATTATTTTTACTGCCGGATTTTCAGCATTGTTATTTTTGTATACCTCCTTGTGAACAGTAAAGCTGTCATTTTCCACATCCTGCCCGAAATGTGTTTCCGCACTTTGCACAATAGCACAGTTGCTGTGGGAAATCAGTGTTTGGGCCAGATTATGAAAATGACAGTGACACAGTTCATGAACAGGGACCTAAAATGCCTATGTTGAAAATTTGGTGATGATACTCCATAAAATAACTGTGTTACGAGCATGCATTGGCAGATTGCACGACGTCGTACTATTGTGCATTTGTGATATTTTCAGTCTGGATTTTCACCATTGCCATTTTTCCATACCTCTTGATGAACAGTACAGCCGCTATTTGACATATCGTGCCCAAAATGTGTTTTCGCACTTCCGCACAGAATAGCGTGGTCGCTGTGCAAAATCACTTGGGACACTTTGAGTAAATAACAGTGACACTGTACATGAGCAGAGGTGCTAAAATGCCTATGTTGAAAATCTGGTGCCAGACGCTATAAAATGGCAGTGTTACTGGCGTGCATTGCGCATTTCCCACACACCTAGTAGCTTACATGGAATTTGGTATATTTACATGCCACATTTTCAACACTGGCATTTTTTACCTCCTTATGAACTGTGCAGCTGTCATTTCTCACATCCGACCCGACATGTTTTCCCACGCTGCACTACCAAACACCCAAGGGACACCCTAATGCTTGTCACTCTCTGCAGGGTGGGGTTGGGTTGGCATCCGTTCAATACTTCACTGCCATTCCTATGATGCATCTAACTCTACTACCAATGCCAATGCCAGCAAGCCAACATTCGCATTGACAAATGTTTTTTAGTGACTGTCTCATACAGATAGATGATACGTGAGGTTTTGAGATGTAATGGGGTACTTCAGATAAGTATTGTTTACTTATTGTCTGTTTATTTATGTCAGGTGTAATAATATATGAACAAATGAACCTTTGTGACATTTCCTAGCATTGATTTTGTACAGGTACACTTGATCGCCAATTAAATACTACTGTATCCGAGATCGCAGAACTAACTGAAACATGGTCTTGCCAGGTAAGTATGTGTTTTGTTTATATTGTGATGTGAATTTCAATGTGCAGTAAGGATGTATTGTTGACAGTTTATGGGTGCAGAGCGAGTGCTGTGATTGATGGTGAAGTTAGTTGAATACTGGTAACTGTATAAATGTCGATTTGTTTGTTGCACAAAAGTAGAAATCTTAGATGAGTTTGCAGTTATTGAGAGCTAACTGGTTGTTATTTAGTTATCTGTGCTATTGTTCTGGTCCTTATTGGTGCAGTGATATGTCAGACACGTTTCAAAGGAGACAGTGGTAGTCTAACGCTTACGTCAAATCACCCATGTACAGCTTCTGCATGCTGAGGGTTGCTCTGGCGCCATCGACAGTGTTGTGCGTCCCAGAGATTGGCATGTATCACATTGTTGATGGACTGAGCTGACCTGCGATGTCCTCGGGCAACATTGCAGCAGTGGCAATTTTCAGGAATGATCGTCCACTATGCATTACCTATTTCGGTTGGTCATGAACTTTCAAACACAGTGGATGTCAATTTGCTAGTTGTCTACCAATTTTCACCCATCTGCAGGTTCTGCATGCTAAGGGCTGCTCTGGCGC
Source organism: Neoceratodus forsteri (assembly GCA_016271365.2). NCBI lineage: Eukaryota > Metazoa > Chordata > Ceratodontiformes > Ceratodontidae > Neoceratodus > Neoceratodus forsteri. The sequence continues at coordinate 738,594,683 of CM028133.1, read as the reverse complement.
CATCGACAGTGTTGTACGTCACAAAGATTGGTATGTATCACACTGTTGATAGACTGAGCTGACTCTGCGATGTCCTTGGGGCAACATTGTAGCAGTGCCAATTTCAGGGTGACCGTCACTATGCATTACCTATTTCGGTTGGTGGTGTAGTTTCAAGCACAGTGGACGACAATTTGCTAGTTGTCTGCCAATTTACACCCATCTTCAGGTTCTGCATGCTGAGGGTTGCTCTGACATCACTGACAGTGTTGTACATCCAGAGATTGGTGTGTATCACACTGTTGATGGACTGAGCTGACCTGTGATGTCCTTGGGGCAAACACTGCAGCAGTGGCAATTTTCAGGGTGATCATCACTATGCATTACCCATTTCAGTTGGTGGTGTACTTTCAAGCACAGTGGACGCCAATTTTAGTTGTCTGCCAATTTACACCCATCTGCAGGTTCTGCATGCTGAGGGTTGCTCTGACGCCATCGACATAGTGTACATCCCAGAGATTGGTATTATCACACTGTTGATGGACTGAGATGACCTGTGATGTCCTCGGGCAAACATTGCAGCAGAGGCAATTTTCAGGGTGACCGTCACCATGCATTACCTATTTCGGTTGGTGGTGTACTTGCCACAGTGGATGCCAATTTGCTAGTTGTCTGCCAATTTACACCCATCTGCAGGTTCTGCATTCTGAGGGTTGCCTTGACAGTGCTTGAAACTATTAGTTACTATTGATCATATACGCCACAGTGTGGCTACAGTGCCTATCAGTACCATTACAAGGTGCAGACATCCTCCCACCCCTACCAATTGCACTGTGATAAGTGCACTGCATGTTCACATCCCACCACACCCAGTAAGTTGTTCATTTAACTACACAGGCATCAGTCCCTCCTGTCCTTCCTATGGCACAGTGATAAGTGCACTGCAGGTTCGGAGTATCATTACACTGTAGTTGGCATACCCATATGCACTATTGCAATATCCAGGAATCCACGCTCACTCCCCCCACATATCACAGTATACTCCAATAACTATTGATCATATATGACCCAGTGTGACCGCAGTGCCTATCAGTACACATTACAAGGTGCAGGCATCCCATCCTGCCCCACCTATTGCAAAAGCTCTGGGATGTACAACACTGTTGATGGCGCCAGAGAAACCCTCAACATGCAGAACATGTAGATGGAAGTAAATTGGCAGACAACTAGCAATTGGCATCCACTGTACTTGAAAGTACACCACCAACCAGAAATAGGTAATGCATAGTGATGGTCACCCTGAAAATTGCTATTGCTGCAATGTTTGCCCGGACATCGTAGGTCAGCTCTAGTCCATCAATAGTGTGATACATGCCAATCTCTGGATGTACAACACTGTCAATGGCATCAGAGCAAACCTCAGCATGCAGAACCTGTAGATGGGTGTAAAGTGACAAACAACTCAGCACATTTCCATCCATGGTGCATGAAAGTACATCACCAACTGAAATGGCAGCTTGTTCAACAGACATGGTAGAACAGCAATCAGTCGCCCAGTTATTTTGATGGTTTTCGTCCCTCTTCATTTCTAATATGTTGAAACAGTTAGTCGCGTGTATGTGTTCTCATCCCAAGAAGAACAGCTCCACGTGGCATGGAAATCCTGCATGAGGATGACCAATGCCGCTGTCTCCTATGCCTGATGCTTAATCACAACTCTGTGCTATTTGCCAGGGCAAGCGGCAAAGCAAACGATGTGCAACCAGTTCAGGAGTCCAAACTTCCTAAGGCCAAGACGGGGCGGTGTCCACTGATGATTCCTAGCTACAAGTTTGATATGTGTATCTGATGTCAGTGGAGTGCAGTCCTGTATCTGAAGACCAGCTGTCATGTTCTGCAAGCTGATGGTTGATCTGAAGCCATCAACAGTGTTGAACGCCTAGGAATTTGGTATGTGTCACGAGCTGATCACCTGCTCAGACTTGAGCTATCCTCGATGAATACATTGCAACAATTGATTTTCATGGTGAACGTCAACATGTGTCACCTCTGTCGATTGGTGGCATTCTTTCAGCGCTGTATACATTTCTTTTTGTCTCTCACTTCCACACATAGTTTTCAGGTTCATCATGTTATTTATGGTCTGTCTGGTTCTCGATTGCCAATTCATTCATGACACTAATGCCTTCTTTTCCTGTTATGTTGCAGCTCTTTCTATGTGTTATGTAGCAATGCAACCTCGTGAGGATCCAAACACGAATGTTACAGTTCAGTGGGTTTTTGTTTTCCTGCTTGTGATCTGGATAACTACTGGAAAGCATACAGCTGGGTTCTTTTGTTATGGTAGTGGAGCACAAAACATTCCATATCTTGTGATAACAGACTGTTCAATGATTTGTCTGATAACGCCATGTGTGTATTACAGCTTGTGAAGTTGAAGGGTGGAGGATTGATGGTTGTGAGTGTGGGGTTGTCTGAACTTTTTGATGGAGGGTTCACCAACAAATTTTAGTTATGTATAGATCAATCTTATTTGGCAGGTACTACTCCTATATACTGCGATGGCTGTCAAATCACAACGATGCATCAGCCATATAGGTAGGAGTTGTGACCATTGTGAGTGTGGCAAACATACATTTCCATTTGCAACCATGCATGCCATGCTTGGTCTGATATCCGCCATGCAGAGAAGAGAATAAATGATATATCCGGCAAGGCCGTGTATTGTGGGACTGGTACCAGACAATAGTTCAGGATAGTCAAACACATTTTTTGTAAATTGTAGTTGAAAGGCAGAGGGTGGATGTTTGTGGGGATTGGATTGTTCCTGGAATTGGTTGGGGGCCCAAATCATGATATAAATACTTCACAGCTGTATTTGCCAGGTAATACTTTTATATATTTGTATACCCAAATTTGAAATGAAAAAGAAAACATTAATTAACAGATGCTTGTATTACCTTTTACCCGCTAAAGCCAGACAAGATTTGATCCTGTGGCCAGCTGTAGTGTGACATAATGAATATGATAAGTTGTTCACATTATTTTTCCCATGTATGTCAGTATCATTCACACCGCATATGAAAAGCCATTAACGTGGTATAGAGTGATCAAACAAAAACAAAAATGTAATAATTATTTATAACAAAATTGAACATTTTTACCACAGTATGTCACAGAATGACTTGACCAGTAGGAATAACTAATTCATAACTGATAGATTTTGTCGCCTGATTGGATTTATTAGCTTATGTATGATGATATTACATAAAATAAACAGTCACAGTGTTGGGCAGATGTCCTCTGAAATAAGTGAAATAATTAAAAATCAGCAAATATAAATAAAAATATAAGACTAAAACAAATGCTCATCACGTTTACAATTGAGTTGAATGACATCACACGAACAGATGACTTGTTGTCAAGACCAGCGCTCAAATTAGTCAACAGATGACGACAACAAGTACTCCAGTACATACCTTCTCAGGCATTGTTTTTCCACTATGACAATGTTCAAACACACATCACCAGCTGTTGCAGTCCTTCAACTAAGTCCTCATCCATCCAACCCTCTCAATGCACTGTGATACATGCATTGCAGGTTCAGATCCCATCACGCTCCACTGATGTAGTCCATAGACTAATCGGACAAGATCCTTCCTTCATCCGGTGTACTGTGATGCTTGCATTTCATGTTCAAAACGCACATCACCAGCTGTCGGTCCTTCAACTAAGTCCTCATCTATCCAAACCTCTCAATGCACTGTGATACATGCATTTCAGGTTCAAATCCCATCACGTCCACTGATGTAGTCCATAGACTAATCGGGACAAGATCCTTCCATTCATCCCATGTACTGTGATGCGTGAATGCTTCATTCCATCAACATCTCTTCAAGAACTGAAGACAAGAAGATGTGGATCCCACAATCAAGTATATTTTGGCTGTTTGTAGTCAACGTCAAGTGATATCATTGGTGTCAAGAATAGCAGTACTGTGCACAAGGAATTGTAAGTGACATGATTATCAAACACTAACAGTAAAAAAAAACAGTCATTCAAATATACATGAATCTAACCTCCCATCCCTCCTGTGATTGATGCACACTGCAGGTTTGAGTCCCACCACACCCACTGCTGTGGTCCTCCAACTAAGCAGGCACCAGACCCTCCCATCCCTCCTGTATCTCTGTGACTGGTGCACTGCAGGTTTGAGTCCCACCACATCCACTGCTGTGGTCCTCCAACTAGGCAGGCACCAGACTCTCCCATCCCTCCTGTGTCTCTGTGACTGGTGCATTGCAGGTTTGATTCCCACCACATCCACTGCTGTGGTCCTCCAACTAGGCAGGTGCCAGACACTCCCATCCTCCTATGTCTCTGTAAATGGTGCACTGCAGGTTTGAGTCCCACCACATCCACTGCTGCGGTCCTCCAATGGCGCCAGACCCTCCCATCCCTCCTGTACCTCTGTGACTGGTGGACTGCAGGTTTGAGTCCCACCACCCACTGCTGTGGTCTCCAACTAGGCAGATGCCAGACCTCCCATCCCTCCTGTATCTCTGTGACTGGTGCAATGCAGGTTTGAGTCCCACCACATGCACTGCTGTGGTCCTCCAACTAGGCAGGTGCCAGACCCTCCCATCCTCCTGTATCTCTGTGACTGGTGCACTGCAGGTTTGAGTCCCACCACAGCCACAGCTGTGGTCCTCCAACCAAGCAGGTGCCAGACCCTCCCTTCCTTCATCTCTTTGACTGGTGCTCTGCAGGTTTGAGTCCTACCACATCCAGTAAGGTGTTCATTCCCCACGCAGACATTAATCCATCCCACCCTTCATGTGACACAGTGATAAGTGCACTGCAGGTTCGAGTCCCATCACATCCACAGTCTGTAATCAGACAACCACCCCTCACCACACTGTCCATTATGCCCAATGACTAATGACAGTACTCAAGAAAGTGTGGTTAGCATGCCTATAAGCACCATTGCAACATGCAGGCACCGCACCCCCACCACCACTCAGCCCATTATACCCCAATTACTGGTGTCTGTACACAACACAGTGTGGCTGGCATACCTGTAAGCACCATTGCAATGAGCAGGCATCCAACCCCAACCACACATTCCATCATACCCTGATAGCTATTTATCATTTATGACGAATGTGGCCGCAGTGCCTTTGGAGTACCTTTACAAGGTGCAGGCATCCCTGCCCTCCTCCCACAAATTGCACTGTGATAAGTGCATTATATGTTCAAGTCTCACCATAACCAGTAAGGTGTTCATTCTACTAAGCAGACATCAATCCATCCCACCCTTCATGTGGCACCGTGATAAGTGCACTGCAGGTTCGATCCCATCACATCCACAGTCTGTAATCAGACAACCACCCCCCACCACACTGTCCATTATGCCCAGTGACTAATGACAGTACTCAACACAGTGTGGTTAGCATGCCTATTAGCATCATTGCAACGGCAGGCACCACACCCCACCACCACCACTCAGCCCATTATACCCCAATTACTGGTGTCTGTACACAACACAGTGTCGTTGGTGTACCTAAAAGCACCATTACAATGAGCAAGCATTCACCCCCAGCCACACATTCCATCATACCCTGATAACTATTTATCATTTATGAACGCAATGTGGCCGCAGTGCCTATGAGTACCTTCACAAGGTGCAGGCATCCCGCCTCCTCCCACAAATTGCACTGTGATAAGTGCATTATATGTTCAAGTCTCACCACAACCAGTAAGGTGTTCGCTCCACTACGCAGACATTAATCCATCCGCCTTCATGTGGCACAGTGGTAAGTGCACTGCAGGTTTGATTCTCATCACATCCACAGTCTGTAATCTGACAACCACCCCCACCACACTGTCCATTATGCCAAATGACAGTACTCAACACAATGTGGTTAGCATGCCTATAAGCACCCAACGGCAGGCACCCACACACCCCCACCACCACTCAGCCCATTATGCCCCAATTATTGGTGGCTGCACACAGTGTGGTTGGCGCATCTGTAAGCACCATTGCAATGTGCAGGCATTCACCCCCAACCACACATTCCATCATACCGTGACAACTATTTATAATTTATGACTCAATGTGGCCGCGAGTGCCTATGAGTACCTTTACAAGGTGCAGGCATCCCTGTCCCCTCCCACAAATTGCACTGTGATAAGTGCATTATGTGTTCAAGTCCCACCACAACTAGTAAGGTGTTCACTCAACTACACTAGGTGCTTCATTATCCAGGCAGTGTCTTACCAAACACCAACTAAAAACTTATTTTGTACAGAAACTAAAGTACAATCATAGCATGAAAATAGTGCTGCTAATTTAGAGACTGTATGTTTCTTACGTGTAGCAGCTATTACATACTTCATGTGAGGTATAATAAAACAAACACACACATTTAAAATACATAATCATTTCATTTTATTACAAAATTGTACAAAACATTATTTATATGAAAGTCCACAAATGAACACTATGTAAGATTAAGCCACAGAAAGCATGGGTCTATTGGTATTAATCCATGGTTGGGGGGTTGGACCCACGAGACCGAAGAAGGCCAGTGGGTCCAACAACCAACTGGATTAATTCCAGTAGACCCATCCTTTCGAAAGGGCTTAATCTGCCTGTAACATGGCAATGAGTGTATGACTAATAGTCTTTGAATAAATGAGTACAATCACACTGATTTACTTTCAGAATACTATAAATTGAGCTATTAAACATGATGTACATATACTTGGAAACAATTGGAACACACCTATTGGAAATATCGCTGCTACTATTTCACTTTTGTTAAAATAACTTTCATTACAAGCTTTAAGCTTTCTAACATCAAAACATATTTTACAACTTTTCAAAAACTTGCAATTCACTTTCTATTCTAGGTGCTTTGATTTTCTCTCTATGTATTAGAAGATATGGGCAGCACTGCATGATGGGAGTGTGCTATGGTACATTTTAGTTTCTTTCTCCAGTTCCTTTGCAGACCAATAGGTGGCTGTCACACAATCCTAGTAGCATAAGCACCTTTTCTCCAAATGTACTGAACTAAGCCAATCTGAAAAACACTTTATTGAACAACTACTATTTTATGGAATATTATTTTCACTTTTTTTTTCCTCTAACTTACCTAACTCAGCAGGACATAGAACAACATGACGTTTACTGCTTTCATCTTTCAAATACTTGTTTTGACTACTATTGTTAGTCTGTTTCTTTGATTTCTTTTGTTTCTCTCAATTTATTTTTCTTTTCACCCACAGAAGTATCCTCTCTTTAATTTTGCTTTGTTTATCTCATTGTCTGTTATTTTTGCTTTCGGTTACAGAAGCTGCATACTTATTTTACCACTGTGTATTCACCAAGAAAAGGCTCGGCCAGATAATGTTATTCAGTCATCCACAATGCATTGCACCCCACAGTTGCTTAGAAAGCAGTAGATCAGAAGGGATGGTAACAGTATGTAACTGTTCACTTCTACAGAAATATTGCTGCAGCATAATTAACAGTATATGTGTAGTTTAAATGTACAATCTTTAGTAACTCATGAACTTCTGTTGTAGTTACAATATAGAACAGTCTTGAAAAGTCAAAACCCTGTGCCAGGAAAATTCTTAGTAAATACAACTTGGGACAACTACACACTGCAAGCTATTTGCATATTGCTTTCACTTGTATACTGCTTCTACCTGTAGTGGATTGCCAAGGTACTACAATACAAACAATGATCTACTATGGTATTAGACCGTGGTTTCTACTGTACCACATGGTGTGTTTGCACCTGAGTGCTTCACTTCGTTTTTCTTTTTATGCCATGTTACAAATAAGAAATCAATCATAGATAGACCTCCTGCTCTAGAAAATGTATCCATTTCCTGTGTCAGCTCATTGACCTGAACTTGCTGAGTTCTTCCTATGTGCATCTGTTGACCTCACAAAACACTTCCTTCCTACACCACTTCCTGGATAGCATGATTTAGCTTTCAGAGGTACTGTGTAACTGTTATCTTACTAAACTGGAAAAAGAACAAATGATTATCAGATTGATAAACTCAGTACTGTTTGGTACAGAGTTGACAACTTACAAAATATTCTAACAACTCTACTGAAAGCAGAAATTCAAATTATTATACCAAGATATACATACACTGTTTTATGACTGAAAACAATAATAAAAGAGCAGAGAATTGATATTTGGTCAAGGACAGATGTTTATTGTACATTTTAACAATATGGGCCCAGAAATACAAACAAATATATATTTTTGTCAGACTGTTTACACATAGCATAATTACATTTACGTAAAATCATCAGATTTCCTGAAAAACAGGAAAACATTGTAAAACAACATAAAAACAGGTCAAATAAGAATTGACAATCCACAATAATTTAATAGAGTTTTTTATGATGAACATTTTTCTTTTACAGTTTTACAATTGGTGTTACAGTTTTCAAGATATAAGTGTCAGAAGGCAGTTTGTTTGTATGAATGCTGAGGTCTAAAACTGCTTCAGGCACACAGGTGTTTCAGCAGCAGGCAGAGTGAGCATGAACATTCTAATGACAATAGGATAGAATTAGTTAAATAGTAATGTGCCACTAGAATGTTGAAATTGGCTAGCACCTGCATGTTTTTTTCTCACTTAGCGACGAGACCTCCCCTCACCACCCTATTTCAAGTGGTACACTTACAAATTCAGTCTGTCACTACAGAGAGTAAGAAAATCTAAGCTACCTTTTCTTTTTTTTTTACAGCAATGAAACAATACAATAACCGGCATCAGCTTATGCAGTCACACCTTTAGCACAGTGATCATGACCGACTTTAGTTGATCCTCCGTTTCCACCCTCCACTTCCATTTCAGTCATTTTATGCATTTTGTTTCAAAATGGTCATTCATTATCATCTCTCAATGCAGACTAAAATAATACTAGTTCCTACCACAGTCCACAAACATCTTTGGAAGCCAATCGCTGGCACCTCTGCCAATGTCCCAATGGCTACTGGGTACAGTAGAAAAAGTATGAAGGAAGCTAAACTAAACACAATCCACAGTAGCATTAGTACTTTCCTATTTCAACACCGGACCGAAGTCATTGTGCGGTGAGTAAACTCTGTCTTCTGACTGCAATCTAGGCTGTAATAACAAAACTTACGTAATACTACCATTTAGAAAAACAAAATACCCACCAAAATTCAAATAAATAAATCCTTGCATGTTGTTTTAATTTGGTTTTGACAGGAAGCGCCCCCAACGCCCTCCCCTCCCCACTCAAAAGCACAAGGTCAGAAGCTTTATTGGAAAGGCCAAAGAAATTAACAGACACAGAGTTCTGGCAAACACAATTTTCAAAACCATTAGTGCTGATGACCAGTTTCAGCACTGCACTGCCCTTAATTGCAGAAGGCTAACAGCACATATTTCAGTCTTACTCAATTGGGCAGAGTATCCTGATTGCTTTATGTTAAGTGACTTCAAATCAGCACTACTGGCTGTTCCATGACTCCTCCCACCTAAACCGCATTGATGAGGTTTAAAGTAAAATATAAAACAAAACACTATCTCACTCCAGATGTTGTCAAAAGCTCTGTGTGTCTGTTCGCTTGTGTGTGTGTGTTTGTGGAGGGGTAACCAGACATGCGGAGGAACTATTTTATTACAAAACTTATTTTAAACTAATTTTTATTAACTTTTTAATATATTTTACAATGCCTATTTTCTAGTGCAAACATATCCTCCAGGGTGGGCGGTATGGGCTATACAGAACTTCCAGGTGCTATAAGGCCCTCTGCCTGTGGCATCAGGCTTCATTACGCCCTGGACAGTCAGGTATAGCCCAATATCGCCCACCCTGTTGGGTATTATTAGCTACATAGGTTCCGGGGGACAAAGGGGAAGGTATTGGCTCAGCTGAGGAAGCAGCAGGTGGATAGGTATATCCCATGCTTGAAAACCCCCAAGGTGAGATAAAGTCTAACCTTCAACAAATAAATGACATAATGCAAACATTCTATGCACAACTATGTACTTCCACAACAAGCCAATTACAGGGTACAACCCTTTCTCAATGAGCTATCCCTCCTAAGCTGACACCCCAGAAAACACAAAGTCTAGACTCTCCCATAACACCATCTGAAGTGAGTAAAGAACTCCTATCTCTTCAAGTGGAAAAATCACTAGGGGTAGATGGCTTCCAGTAGACTTTAACGGGTCAGGGCTCCGTGGATAGTTCCACTGCTCACACAGGTGTTTAAAGAGGCCAAGGAGTTGGGTTACCTACCCAGAACAGCACACTATGTAAGGTGATTACACCCATACCCAAAAGGGCAAGGATCCGGCAGAGGTGTCCAGCTACAGACACATTTCACTTATTAATGCAGACAGCAAGGTATATGCTAAGGTGCTGGCCAACAGACTCAGCCCCTTGCTATCTACCTAATGCATCCTTCTCAGGTTGGTTTCATACTGGGTAGGTATAGTGCTGATCATATCAGATCCCTGCTCAACCTGATGCACTGGCGAGAGATGTCCAATCCCAGCAGCGGCCATCACAGTGGACATTGAAAAGGCCTTTGACTCCTAGAATGGTACTACCTTCACCTGGTGCTTAAACATCTGGGCATAGATACCAGGCCTGGGTACATGCACTATCTCTGACCACTCTGCCAGGATCACTGCAAATTGTCTGGTATCCCCCTTCCAACTAGGAGAGGCACTAGGCAAGGTGCACCCTACCCATTTGCTGTTCATCCTGGCAATTGAACCCTTAGCTGCAGCCATCTGCCCAACACACAAATCAGGAGAGTAAGGGTGGGAGGAAGGATACCCAACACTTACGTATGTCAACAACCTTCTAATATGAGTAGCAGACTTACAGCAATCCATAAAACCAGTCCTATCCTTGCTAGACTCCTTCACTACCCTCTCAGACCTATAAGTAAATCAATCCAAAACTGAGATCTTACCTTTGAACAAGCGCTGTCATGCCAGTATGGCACAGGAATCTGACTCCACTGGGCCAAATGGGGATAATTTATCTGGGCATAAAATAATACCTCAGTTTGAAATGATATGGGATGTGAACCTCCAACCACTCCTGCAAGCATGTGAGGTTGAATTTGATAGATGGAAACTGTTAAATCTCACACAGCAGAGAAAGTGGTGGACATAAAATGGTTACAGCCCCATAACTTTTCTATCTCAGCACCCACATCTCCTAGCCATAAGCCAGGCTATGTTCCAGAGAATGGACAAGCTAACTGGAGATTTTTGTGGGAGGGAAAAAGCTTAAGTACAGCTTTAACAAACTCTGCTCCCACTGGAAACTGGGTGGCTGGAATTTCCCATGGATGGAAGGCTACAAATATGCCTTTCAAGCCCAAACCCTACAATGGTTCAACCCCCATTCGAGCAGTCCCCACAATGGATCCACATGGAAAAAACTATGGCAGAGGTTGCTACTCCCACCTCTGTCCCTCTCCTCACCTTGGGAAAACAGCTCTTCAAACACCATATAATCCCTCCAGCAATGAAATACTGGACTGGGTCCACAAGCAAATGGGGTCCAATCCCTTCTGCACAACACACACCCATCTGGAACAATCCCTGCATCCAGACAGACAAAAGACCAGTCAGCTGGCCACACTGGGCTAGCAAAGGGTAATCTTGATAAAGACATCTTAGACTGACATCTTAGACAGATAATGTGGCAACATACTAATGCCTACAGGAAAGATGGGGGCTCCCACACAAGGAGTTATGGCAATACATGCAAATAAAGAAGTGGTTAAACCTGTCCTCCAGAGCTCCAATTCCCGTGTAGCAGATGCACCACTAAAAATGGATTGCTACCCTAGAGGCCTAGCAGACAAGATCTATTCAAACATTAGAGACATGATACTCAGTCATTCTGGCAAAAGCCAGAACCAGGTGTGAGAGGATGTTGGTTTGCCTGATCACTCAATGGCAGAGGTCTCAAGCCTGGAGAAATGCACACTCCACTGTAAAGTTTCCAAAGCAGATTAATGCAAACACAATACTCCATTCATGGTACAGCACCCCTATGGTCCTTTGCAAAGCTTGCATATTAGAGAATGATAAATGTTGGAGATGCCTTTCAGACAAAGCGGACCTTCTCCATATACTGTGGTCTTGCCCTAAGCTACAGTCATGGTGGAAACAAATCTGCTGTACTTTAAGAAAGTGCCTGAGGAAGCAGATCCCACTCTCCTCACTTCTCCTGCTAGGGATAAAGCCCTAACACAATGACTATGATGTATCCTGAATTCAGATGACTGTCCCTACTGACCATGCAAGTCAAGACAGCCCTGTTATGTAGGTGGAGATCCACTAATATACCCTCCACCACTGAGATCATATCATCCCTCACTAAAGTAGCTGAACTGGACAAGATCTCACACTCTAAACTTCACAAATGACTCCATACTATTGTTGGTCCCCATACATAGCTTTATATGCCCACCAATAAGAGCTGGCTAAGAACAAAATAGGTCTAATACTCCCCTAAGTCCCTGGATGTTCCAACAGACCCCATAACCTGACCACTTGAGTGAACAGGAGATTCTTTGTCAAGTGTCTCCCAGGCGCATCTGCAAAAGGGACACAAAATGCATCAAGCAGATTGTGCAAAGCGAGGATGGAACAAAACATGTAGTCATTTCAAGGACAAATGACTTGTCCAATCAATCAGATGCGGAGACAACGGAACACATTTTACAACTTGTAACTGAATATCCTCTCTTTCATCCACACTTTCATTCTCAGAGGTGCTTCCAGTCTGGGGGCGGGGTGGAAACACCAAAAGGGTCAGAGAGGAGGACATACATGAGTTTAACTTATGGCTGAAGGAATGGTGCCAGGAAAATGGCTGCCATTTCATCGGCAACCGGCTGTCCTTCTGGGAGAGGGTCTTCTTTTGGTACGATGGCCTCCACCCGACAAAGGAAAGGGTGAGGGTATGTGGTCCATCTAAACTGAAGGCTGGGGAGTTAGTGATGACACTTATCAAGGTGAACGGTAATTTATTTATTTATTGAGTTCTTAGATTACAAATACCTTTGAACCAAAGGTTCTTTTACAATGGTTCTGCATCAATAAACAATGGAGACAAAACAAAGTAATAAGGCAGAAAACAAGCAATGAGATTTGTATATGGGACTGACACAACCAGGGGACTAGCCAGATGCTAAAGCCAACAATTTACAGGAGAGGAGGAGGGAGGGTGAAGGTAGAGGAGGCAGCCATAAATGTGACTTTGTCATAAAGTGCTAGTAGTAGTAGAAGTGCTAAGGAGGGACAAAGGTGGGGAAGATAAGCTTGGGAACTAGGGTGAGGGGGGAAGAAGTGATACGAAGAGAGAGGACAGGAACAGGCAACTGGACATTAAGGGCAGGGTGAGGGTAGGAGAAAGGCAGGGGTGTGGTGGAGGGATAAGGGAGGATATTGAGGTGAGAGGTGGGGAAAGGAGTGGTGGACAGGGAGGGAAAACAGAGTGGAAGGAAGTGGGTGAAAGGGGTGGAAAAAGAGTGGTGGACAGGAGGAAGATAATGAAGGGAAGGAAGGAGGGGACAGGGTGACAAGGAGGGATGGAAAGGGGTGAGCAGTAGTGGCAGGAGAGAAGAGTGTAGGAGGAGAGAGGTGGTAAAGTGGAAGGAGGTGGTAGAATAGGGGGTATAATGGGGAAAGAGCCACAGTTACCTAGTGGGTACAGCCAGTTACTGCCTAGTGGGTACAGTCACAACTACTGAGATTAACTAGGTATTGACATAAGAAGTTTACTACCTCTCTGACAGCAGCAAATGATAGGGTAATTAATCCAAAGCATGATAATACCATACGGGAAAACTCTTTGTCAATGCCTCGTGCAAAACCTTCAACAAACTTTTTCATCCAAAACCACAGGTACAGATCCAAGGAGTTCCAGTAGGGGTAAAATGAGGGTGGAAACCTTTCCAACAAATCTTTTCATCCAAAACCACAGGTGAAGATCGAAAGAGATCCATAAATCTTTGTCCGAAACTACAGGTGCAGACCAAAGGAGGTCCATTAAAGGTACTAAAGAGGTGTGTCAAAACAAAAGGAAACCCACCTGTGCTAAGAGTGGGGGCAGAACATGGAGAGCAATGGCAATAAACACCAGAAGCATGGCAAACAAAATCCCTGACCACATGGCCATCATGGCAGAGGCGAACTCGACTTAGTGGCTGTGACAGAAACCTGGTTCATAGAGAATCATGGTTGGAAAATGGTTATTCAGACTACGACCTGTACAGAAGGGACAGGAATGGTAGGAAAGGGATGGGGTAGTATTATATGTCTGGGAGGAAATCAAGGCTACAGAGATTCAGGATCCGGATGATTCTGAAGCACAATGGTAACAGCTGATATAGGATCAGAGCAGCCATTAGGATATGTGTCATCTACCAGCCCTGTTGCATTGGGATATTGGGGACAAGGAATGATGGAGACATTCCAGAAAATGACAGACAAAGGTGAGACAATAATAGTAGGATTTTAACTTGCCAGACATAAACTGGAAATTTTGTGTAGCATCTTCATTAAGAAAGGGACTTTGTAATGGCCACCAGGTGCAGCACTGAGGCAGCCTGTGGGAACTCCTACCAGAGGTTAAGCTGTCCTGGACTTGATTTTAACTAACAGCAATAGCATAAAGGAGGTAGAGGTGGGGTGCCACTTAAGAAATAGTGATAACCGCATGGTTGGATTTAAAGGAAACACTAGTAAAGACATTAGTCAATCCAAGATCAGGGTTTTAGATTTCAGAAAAGCAGACTTTCAGAAGATGAGAGATTGACTGGCAGAGAGTCTTAGATACTGGGAAGAGAAAGGATGTAGATGAAATGTGGAGTATCTCAAAGGAGCTATCACAGAGGTAATGGAACAGTGTGTCAGAAGGGTAAGCAAGGCAAATAAAAAGGAAACCCCTCTGGTTCTGCAGGAGGTGGCTGCAATAGTAAGGGAGAAAAGAAGGCATACACAAAATTTAGGGATGTCAATGAAAGATGAGGATAAGGAATCCTATAAGGTAGCACAGAGGAAGCTGAAAAGACAGTAAGGAGGCTAAAGCCCTGACTGAATTGAAGATCATGCAGGGGTAAAGGAGGGTGATAAAGCCTTCTTTAGGTACATAAGAGAAAAAGGAAACCATGGGTGGATAGTTAGACTAGCAGATACTGGAGGGAAACTGGTAGAAAAGACTGTAAGCAGGGATGGGCCAAGCCTGCATAGACCAACACTAAGGGACCAGGGGTTGACATAAGCCCCTTCACAGAAGCTCAAGTCTTGGAAACTTTAAATAAACTAAAGGTGGACATAGGATCAGATGGGATTCACCCAAGAGTTCTCAGGGAGCTGGGGAGTATACTAGCAGCACCCCAGCAGAACTAGTCACCAAATCACTAAAGAGTGGGACCATACTGGAGGACTGGAAAGGGCAACAGTGGTCCCACACCACAAAGCAGGAGGAGACTGCAATTATCATCCAGTAAGCCTCATGTCGGTTTAGGTAACTTGATGGAGACACTACTGAAACAAAGAATCATAATGTGTCTGGGATCCAGTGGGCGTAAGACCCCAAACAGCATGAGTTCATGGTAGGTATGTCTTGCCAAACTAACCTGGTCGACTTCTTCAACTGGGTTACAAGGATAGTAGATCAGGAGTGGTGGTAAATGTTATCTATCTGGACTTTAGCAAAGCTTTCAACTCTGTTCCACACAGAAGGATGATAAGGAAGCTAGACCACATGGGGGTGGGCAGGGAGGTGGTTGAGTGGGCGATTAGCTGGCTCAGAGGAAGAACACAGAAGGTTCAGGTAAATGGGGCATTTTCAACTGAGAGGGAGGTGATCAACGGGTACCACAGGGTTCGCACTGGGTCCCTACTCTTCAATGTTTTATAGCATACATTGCAAATGGTCTGAAGGTAAAGTGTGTCTATGTGCTGACAACACCAATATTTGCAACAGAGTGGACTCCCTTGAGGGTGAGGAGTATTACTCAGATTTGAAGAAACTGGAGAAGTGGTCAGAAACATGCCGCTGAAATTCAACGCCAAAAGTTCAAAGTCATGCAAACAGGCAGAAACAATTCAGGAGGATTACTGCCTGGGAGGAGAGAAGCTAGCCTCCACCAGCCAGAGGAGGGACCTAGGGGTCATTATATCAGAAGGCTTGAAAGTGGGTAAATAGTGTGAAAAGGCAGTACTAAGGCAAGTGGCATGCTGAGCTGCATTGGAGGAATCCCAAGTAGAGATGCAATTAAATTTTATTTCATCGGTGAAATTCCAGTGAAATTCACAATTTCCCAGCGAAACATTTTATGTAATTATGGCCTTTTGGTGACATTTTGCTGCCCAGTTTTGCCTTGAATTTGCATTGCACTTCTATAGGGTGAAATTAGGCAAACTTGAACTTTTCTCTCTGCTGGTGGTCACATGGTTAGTCTCAAACAAGCAAGAAGTGAGCACGAGGTCAATATGTCGCATGGCAAGTGCCGTGTGGCACAATCCACGTGCGTGATTTCCTGATATCTTTTTGCCTATGGAGGACTGCCCCGGACCCCCACTAAAAATTCTAACTCAGGGGGTTCCAACTCGGAGAGCGCACAGGTCCGGGATTCGCCATAATGCCATACGCTGTGCGTATGACTTTATGACCCAGTACGGAGGAAGGGCTGTGCCCACACTGCAGGAGACAGTGCCTCTCCCAGCACCAGGAGGCAACCATGGCCCCTCCAGTGCAGCAGGAGACAGTGCCCCTTCCCAGAACCAGGATACTGTTCCTCCACCCCGCAGCAGGAGATCATGCGCCTCCCAGCAGCAGGAGGAGTCACTGCCCCTCCCCAGCACCAGGATACTATTCCTCCACCCTGGTAGCAGGAGACCATGCCCCTCCAGAGCAGCAGGAGGAGTCAGTGCCTGAGGCATCATCTGCTGCCCCCAATGCCATGTCATCCCTGAAGTTCTCCTGCTGGGAGTTTTTTATGCAAGTTTGGCAGATGACCCAGTGGTCACCTGCAATCTATGCAGGCAGGAAGTGTATTGCAGCAAGTCTGGTTCTCACTTCAGGACAAGTGGCTAGCAGAGCCACATGCTGCACCACCACCCACTTCAATGGGACTCCAAACTGCAGGAGGTGGCAGCAGCATCAACTGCAGCTGTGGGGAGCAGTGCAGGTGTAACACTGAAGGGGTCAGCAGGAGGGATGTGTGGCCGACCTGTTAAGCATCCTTGCTACGCTCGCTGGACCAGACAACAGCAGCAGTCTGCAGTAGCATCAAGACCCCACCAGGCCCCCCATCCAAAGCCAGAAGCAGCACAGGCAGCCTCTGCCCCACCAGCAGTGACACATGTGGACTTATCAGCTCTCCTGTTAGAAGTTCACCAGCTTGACAGGAGTTAAATGATTTCAGACAGGAATTTAATGATGCCCAGAGGGAGAGTGCAAACTCAGGGTGATGACAAAATAATGGCCATCCTGTCTGAACTGTGTGGTGGCCCCACTGGCAGTTAATGTGGAGCACAAATTAATTTGTCGTTTTGTTTTCATTTTTCTGTTCTCTCTATTCTGTTGTTTGCATGTTGTCCACTTAAAACAAATAAAGACAACAAAAAATCAGTTCCATCCTCTTTAATCTACATCCATAAGTCCTCTTGTTTCTTTATTTGGTATGTAAAATAATTTGTTTGACCATTGCTGTTGTGTTTGTTACTGTCTTATGCTCCCTATATAATTCAGTCTCTTTTCTTGTTCTCTATTACTTCTCTGCTTTCATTGTTGTATTCCCCTTGTCCTCCTGATCCTGCCTGTCATTTATTATACTTATTCTGTACTGTGTCCTGTACCCCATCCCAAATAAACACATTCCCTTATTATTTGTGGTGTGTGTTACTTCTTAGAGCTGCTTACACCTACAAGATTACTTTTAACAACATGATGTAATGCAGTTGCATTCCATATATATGGGTTAGCAAATGAAAGACCCGCTCCTGCCAAGGCTGTCTACTGTATGAGCCTTTTGCACAGAGTGCATATTTTTTTGAATTCAATACCTTATGTGAGTTGCTTCAACTCAAAGTTAGAGTACTCACCACAGATGTCCATAAAGTGCTCGTTCTTTATTGAAGTGTTGCAAGTAAACAATGTAAAAGTGCTTTATATGGAAAGTTATATCTAAGATAAAAACACCACTCACCCAAGGCACCATCATTCCTTATATGTTACGGTTGTGTTACACGGACGATAGTTTTTTCACATGCTTGCTTTTGTGCGTGAGAAAGCACACATGTGTGAAACATGTCAGGTGTGACATAACCGCTGATGTATCATGAAGTACGGTGCCATGAGGGAGTGGGCATTTTTATCTTAGTTATATGGGAGTATTTTTTTACATTGTTTACTTGCCACACTGAATAAAGAAAGAGCAATTTTATGGATATGTGCTGTGGTGAGTAATTTTATTTTGAGTTGCAGCAACTCACACGCAGGTATTTTAATTAAAAAATACAGACTTGTGCACAGGGCCCTGACAGCTGACAGCATTCGACAGGTGCTGGCCTTTCCTTTGCAAACTCCATATATATGGAATGCAACTGAATTGTTGGTCAGTGTTATGTTTTGTGAAAGTTATGTGGAAGGCATCACCTGCTCTTTAACATATTTCCTCCTCCCATCCACAAATGTCAAGTATTGTGCCTATTGTAAAAGTATTTTCACAATGCTATGTGATGTTGTATCAGTTATTGTTGTGTGCAACATTCCGAAGATGTAACACATCTGGTGCTACCACTGCTGAACATGCTCCAGAAATCCAGAAATGTTTCAAAAAAAATGTTACAGTAAATTGAGACAGAAATTGGTGTCAGTTATGCTGTTATATGATTCACATCCACCACCAGCAAAAATCTGTTCTTTTCTGAACTGTTTACAATGGGTTTCAGGTTTAATCTTGGTGCTGTCACTGCCGAACAGGCCCAGAAGTCCAGAAATGTTTCCAAAAACATTATGGTAAATTGAGACAGAAATCTGGTGTTACTCATCCTGTTATATGGTTCACATCCACCACCAGAACCAACATCTGCTGTTTTCTACGCTATTTACAGCAGTTTTCAGGCCTAATCTTGGTGATGCCACTGCCTAACATGCCCCAGAAGTCCAGAAATGTTTCCTCAAAATATTACAGTAAATTGAGACAGAAATCTGGTGTCAGTAATGCTGTTAGATGGTAAACATCCACCACCAGGACTGAAATCTGCTGTTTTCTGCACTGTTTACAGTGGTTTCCAATACAAAATAAAGCAGAAAAGTGATTAAACAAAAGAAAACAGGAACAGAACTTCTCAGAATGAGTAACTGTTCAGATAAAGTTACAAAAAAGTCACTGTGTAGGAAAAATATTACAAATAAGTAGCACACCAACAAAAATAGTAATGTTAAATATTAGGAACTAGCCTGCTCTGCTTTCACATACACAAACGCATACACACACACACACCACTGGTCAACCCTCCCCACTCAACTCTCTCACAGACAGAGAGAGAGAGAGAGAAACTGAAAACACCAGCTAAGTTTAACTAAGTATTATCCAAAGATACTAAAACAAAAAAATGTTCACTAACAGCACTAGAAACAAAATTTAGATTTTGGGAGCAAGTAGCTCTCAAAAATAACAAATAAAGAGGTTTTTGAAGGGTTTATTGGCTGTGATGCACCACACTGAACTGCTCTCAACTCAACAGACACAATGCATTGCAAATTTGCAGAAGTGAAATTGAAAAACATTGGTGAAATTGGTGAAATCTGGCAAAGTTTCCCATTATGCGAAATCACCATCCAAGGTAAAATTACAGTCTGCCCTAAGCAAAAATGTTGCATAATGTGGTAATTACATGAAATATTTCACTAGGCAAAATTTTCCAGTTTCAGCACAACTTTAATAATGAGTCACAGGAAGGAAGTGATGTTACCACTCTACAGGGTGGTGGAGGCGCTCCCACGGGTACTATGTACAGTACTGGAGACCGCCGTCAAAGGGACATAGAATAAAGATGGTGAAGAGGAGAGCCACATAAAATAATTCAGGGACTGCACCATATGGCATACCAGGACAGGCTGTGGAACTCAACATGTTCTCCTGGAACAGAGGGAGGAGAGAGGTGACATGATTGAGACTTTTAAATATATGAGGGTATAAATAAGGTTAATGTTTAGGAGCTTTTTCAATTGAAAGAGAGTGGAAAATGAGAGGGCATGACATGAGGCTGAAGGGAGTGTGGTTCAGGAGTAATACTGTATAAGGAAGTTCTTCTTTCAGAAAGGGTGATAGACTCATGGGATAGCCTACCCAAGGAGGTAGTGGGGCCAAAATGGTAAGTGAGTTCAAGAACGCATTGACATAAAGGTAGCATACGAAAGGCAAAGGAGAGGAGGGGAACAGCAACAGGTAGGTTCTTGGGCAGACTAGCTGGACCTTGCAGTCCCCTTCTGACATCACTTTCTATGTTTCTTAGGCCAGGAGTATTTTAGATCTGCCTTTGCCTTTCAACCACATGTATCCATTACAATGCAGGTATAATCTTAGGCAGTGGGTGCAGTTAGTATGTTTGTTTTGAAATGTTAATGTTATCACACTAGATACTTTGTGTATATTTCTGTTTCTGTTTACAGTGCTGTGAGTCATTGGTGACCTTACTAAAATAGGCCTCCATGCAGGACATTTAAAGCCATGAAGATTCCTGACCTGCAAATAAACCTACTCCAATGGGGCCTACATAAACTACCCTTAGATATGTAAGTAATGCTTGAAAGCTCCTTCTCTTTATAACCTTAGGTGTCATACAAAGCATGGGGCTGGGCCCCTCAGGTCTGCAAGTGGAGGCACATCCTGCCCCAGGCTTTTGGCAATGTAATGTAATGTGAATAATGACTCTTATTGCACCACTTTCTGCATAACTTGTACTTGATATGTATCTTCTTTTTCTTTAGGAAATCAATAAAATCCTTACGAACGGAAAGTGAAACCGAAAATCAGTATACTTTCGTATGAGGAGACCACTGCTGGAAAATCAGCAATAACATGGTGATGTATATTTTTGATATATTTTTCAAGAACCAATGTTCAAAATTAGTTGTCAATAAGTAAATACCGGGGACAGAGGGTGGGTTGCCAGCAGAATAAAGAAGGGAAAAAATTCAAATGAAAATAATCTGAAGTACTTTTACCTAACAATGGATAGTACTAATACCAAATAAACCAAACTAAAAATGATTTCTATATAAGCAGATTTGTAAAGTTCATAAACCTCTGTCCATACAAGATATCAATATAGCCAAGGCATCATACAACTCTAATAAATAACTACTCAAAATGCAAGATTTTCAAAATGGCAAATGTCACTCAAATCATTTAAACCCTCAGGTTTAATAGCCGTAAGATTAAATATCAAAAAAAAAGAAAATACTCACCAAGCTGCTCAGAGGTGATGAGGGTGCTGTTTTTTCAAAAATTTTGAAACAAAAGTTATGTAGGAGACTGCATTAGTGTTGTGTGTAGGGGAGATGAAAGTGAAACAGCAGGTGGCACAAATTGCCATTCTAATTAAAATTGGTGTTGTACCATTCAATGGTGCAACATCATTCTATATAACAAGGGTGACCATATACTATAGTGTGTTACTAACTATTCATGTTTTATAGGTTCAGAGGCTCTTTAATCATGCTACTGAAGAACTCTGAACTTGAGTACCATAGGTTTATTGACATTCATATAGTAGGGAAGGAAAGACATATAGTACTCAGGTTAGCCAGTCCTTTAATGAACAACTTCCACACTGGGAGAAAATGTGTCTAAATTTGGATCAGTGGTGACATCTGTGGATATTTAGGTGACACTCATGTCTAGATTTTCTATAACAGATCTAGACATTGTAAGTTAGTAGACCACTTTATAGTTTATATAACTCAATGAACATTAACAGCATACATCTGGGCTTATTTATGCAGCATGAATAATTGTGTAGGATGATATTCCTAAATCCACACTAGCTAATCAGAATATTCCCCATCATATTATTGACACTGTAGGCTACTTCTGAGGTTAATGCTTCAGTCACATATACAGCACAGTACAGTTATTTTTAAACTGTTTAGTATGAAAATATTTATTACAAATACCAGCCTACAGAAACTAAAACATGGAACCTGCTGGCAGAACAAGGTCAACTGATCTTTAATATATGGTTTAGGCTTATTATGTATGAAAATTGATAGCTACTCAAATGTTGTGCATGTTCTAAAAGTTGTTGTGCATGTTCTCTAATTAATATTCATGAAGTGCTGTGCTATTCACCACCTGAATGGACAAAATACTCCTATTCACAAAAATCCAGATGAACGTTGCAGTGCCACTTACCGAGCTGGTCACTGAAATGGTTTGGACATGGACTGCTGTAATTGGCTCCATGTTTCCAAACTGTATCAAGTTGACAGTTTTTCTTTTTTTTTTAAATCATCTGATGCTGCAAATTGTTTGAGGGTCAGGAGTGGCATGAGACTGCACCGATGGACTTCACAGCTGAGCAAGCTGCTGACAGCAAGAGGAGTGAAAACACAAGGTATGAAACCTTGTGAAAGTTTATATAATCAAAAATGTAACTTTTTCTATATCAGGGAACCATATACAGGTACTATGAAAATAGTATAAGGACAACCATACACCAATGAAGCTGTGTGCCATCGAGGGGTTGGGATGACATCGGACCGCTCAAGCTTCGGGCCTTTGAGTTCCCATCATGCCATTTCAACCCTCAATGAAACACAGCTTTGCTGTGTATGGCTGCCCATACCTATTCCTCACATCTAGGCTGCCATAATACCTTCAAAATGACTGAGCCCTCTAGGACAGTCATCTCCTCACTATTCTTTTGGCCCTTCCCTCACCCCTCCATTGA
This sequence comes from Neoceratodus forsteri, assembly GCA_016271365.2. Taxonomy (NCBI): domain Eukaryota; kingdom Metazoa; phylum Chordata; order Ceratodontiformes; family Ceratodontidae; genus Neoceratodus; species Neoceratodus forsteri. Next base: position 738,571,685 of record CM028133.1, on the reverse strand, counting down.
AACCATATGTCAATCCCACCCATTCTTTAACCCTACCACTGGTTTTGTGCAGGTCACATTGTTGGACGATCTGTTCCATCTGTCCATCACTTGCTCTGTAAACAAGCATTGGCCAATACCAATCATTTTAGGTAGGCAGGTAACATTGTATTCATATTTCAGATATGAACAGGAGACTCAGTTGAGCAGCACTAATTTCCAATGAGGTTCTATACATGAATGCTAATTGGTGAGTTACCATAGATAACATATACAAAGGAAAAAAATAGTAAATATAAAGAATACAATGTGATATAAGTAATACAAACAATCCGCAGATAAATGAGATTAAAGCATAAGCCACTTACAACATTAGTTTTCAACCAGTATCCCAAATGGAACTGCCTACCAATTCTAATTAGTTTACTAGAATTCTGATTTTTGCCTGGTTTTAGTTGTTATGTAGTTGCTGGGCATAGATACAGTAGCATAGCAGGTAATATTACAAATAATTAAAAACTGAGTTTTAAGGAAATGAAGAGGTTCACACATAATGTTGTCAATTTCTAGATTGTGACCCCAAATTTTGATGATACTATTTTCATTACCCTATCATACGAACATGACAGGTGTGAGGTGTCATTTATCAAATCCCAGCTGAAATGGGATTTTGTGGAACAACTGCAAAAACAGGTTTGGAGGGGGTTTAAAATGACACATGTTCATGAGGAGGGGTAAAAAGCATGTTGGAAATGTGGGTTCAAATCATTAAAAAATTGTAATGTTATGAGTAAACATTGAAAAATGTCAATGTTTCCTTACAACTGTGCTGTTTTACAAGATTTTGATCCAAGATTTTCAGTGTAGACTTTTAATAAAATCACCTTATCAATAGCGAAGTAAAAGTTTACCTGCAAAGTGGACACGGCGGCCACCACATTAGTATTCAACAATGCGGAGTGCATTTTAAACCCTCACTTCACCACTTCGCATTGTAATTATGACTTTGCTTGTGCACTCTGCCTTATTCCACTTTAAGGTGAAGTGAGAATTCACAGGCAGCCCACACACATCACATAGTTTACACAGTGTAGGTCACATGCCACAGACAGGCAGGATGTTATGGGCAAAACGCTCTGCAACGTGGGTTGACTTACATGTTTTGCATGGGGTGTGACAAATGGCTAGGCTCTGCGAATGGTGGGGTGGGGTGTGGGAGGAAGAGGTTTGCACAAGTAACAAGTCCACAAATGAAGTTATTTTCCCATTTTACATACGGGGTTGATGTACCACTTGCACTAGACATACTGCATTAACCACCACCACCACCACTACTGCTAGTCTGGCCACCATTTGACAAGATTTCTAAATCATAATTCTCTCCTCATCATGCCCTTAGTAATCCTCTGGTGTTATTTCATCACTACTGCAGACATTCCTACTTGGTCTTACACTCATAGAGGGAAAATATGGTCAGTAAGGTTAATGATGAGGGTGAACGCCCACTATGGCATTAGCTGCCATCTGGTGCCGGGTCCACAGTGCCATGTGCCTGTTCTTAAGATGTATGCTGGCCCTCCATGCCCAGATGACTCCCTTTTACCTTTACTCACACACACATGGTAAAGCTGGCAGATTGCAACTGACTCATCATTTGCATCTTGAACAACAAAATCCCAAACAAGGGATTGTGATCCCTTACTTTTAACATGTCCCTGATGCTGCTTATTGACTCCATTTTTAACCCCTGAAATGGGAGTGCGCTACATGATGTTTCATACTGGACACACTTGGACTCCAACTGACCACCACAACTTCCTATGATTATTACTGGGTCATCATCATTATCATCAACATGAACCGCTAAATCACAACTTTTTGAAGATGGGAGGATTTAACGCCAACAGATCCAGACACAGCCACCTTGACTTTCTTTTTCTCTGGTTCCCAACAGAGGTCACTGACATCAGTATCATATTCATCAAAATAATCGGCATCTACATTTTCAGCTTGATGCTGTCATGTGGAGAACATGTTCTAACCACAGCATCATCATAACCATCATCCCCAAATTTTGCGCCACTCTTGAATCATTGGATGGCAAAGGCATGATCTCAACAGCACTGGAAGACATGTGATATGGTGAGTTATCATTGCCAGGATCAGAATCATGTTCAACTGCCAGGGTGATGTTAATTGGAGTATGACATCATCTACACTGTCAGTCACAGCTTTAGACTCAACTATATTGTTTGAAATGGTCAACTGGTCAGAAGTGGAACTTGGGGAGCAATACTCATGCCAGCAGAAACTGCACTAACACCACCAGCTGGGACATCATCTCCTCCAACCATGAGAGAAGCTACAGATTGCACTGTAATAAACATTGATGGAGAAATCCCTTTACTGACATCAGCTATGCACTTCATGGCTCTACCACACCCATGGACAATTTTACCACTGGCAGCAGAGCCATGGCCAAAACAGCTTTGCTTGCATGTCTGTTTGCAGGCATTTTGAGGATCACCAAGAGAATTCTAAACAAAGTTAGATTTTGAACTTTTAGTCTGGGCCGGTGGATGTGCAACTGTGGCTTGCAGATGGAGACTGGGCACTAAACAGATGCAAAAGCACAGACAAATGAAGACTGCACTGCACAATCAAGAAGAGATGCAGGCACAAAGTCACAACAACACCTTAACCAGTGCTCACAAGTCACAATCCAATCTGGAAAAGAATACCTTTTACTGGTTGGTGGGGGTGCAGTGCAACAATGGTCCAAAACCAAGATACCACAAAGCAGTACAAAATCACACAGGTGCGGTGGATAGCAAGTTCACATTGCTGCAATTACTTGTGGTACAAAAATGTGTCTGATTTGATGGCATGCATCACACACACACTCACACTCACACACTAAAGTAATGAGCAGCAAATTTAAAACTTCATTAATATAACCAAATCTTTTAACAAACTGAAATTATGCACTGCTGCACTACAACAATCAGCAAAAATTTCAAGAATTACTGAAAATATTACTGTGTGTACATTAACACAGTTATACAAGAAAATATAACCAAAACAGAAAGACTGCCTTTTTCTCCCAGTTTCAACCTACTCCACCACAGATATGCCTCTCCCAAAGGCACACTTCAAGTGTCTGTCAGTACACAGACTGAAGGTTGTAAATTAACATTCAAAATTCACACACACAATAAACACTCAAAGATATGAGCACAGAAGGGTTTCCTACAATCAATGTACTAAGTTTTAAGAAAATAAATGGCTCAAGAAGGATTTAAATTGCAGAGCTCGAAGAGAAAATGTCTCCATCTACCACTCACACACACACACACACACACACACACACACACACACACACACACACACACTGCACAGAACTGAGGCTGTGCAGAACAATCTAGAGCCCATGTGACCTGCAATCCCATAAATCACTGCAAAATATGCCTTGGAGCTCAATAAATAGGAAGTAATGTGAAGTACATTGATTTTTATGTACTTCACATTAAAATTTGTGCAGAAGTGGTTGGGGAAGGTGAGTAATGTGAAGCCATTGTTATCAATGGACTTTGTGTTCTTTATTATGACGCCAAGTACTCTTCACATTGTGGTTACTTTATGGATTCCACATTATTTTGCAAAGTGAATTTTGCCCACTTCATCCACCTTCTATTTATGAACATCACAGGTTCCATTCATGAAATCCTGTCCCAAACATCATTTTGTGGCACAACCATAAAAATAACATATTTTGTGTAGGATTCGAAAATATCACCTGTCATGTTCATAATGTAGGGTAAAAATAAAAACTAGTAAAAGTTTGGAGTCTAAATCTCAGACAATACCAACGTTATAAGTAAACACCAAAATGTTTAATGTTTCTTCATAATTTTGTAGTTTGTAGAGATCCTGACTCCAGGGATGAAATATGCTAAGTCACTGTAACTGTGCAAAGCAGGTGCTGTAGCACTGGTAATTGTACTGATTGAAGGGGGAGACAGAGCAGTGTGCATTGGAAATGGCAAGTCATTTGCATTTGCACAGAATAAGCATAGCAGCATTAAATCACTGTGGCAAGGCCAGAGGAGGGATCTACTACATAAGACCGAAACTCATTAGCCTGACACCTGGAAGCCTGAGATGAAGATTCAACACTGAAAATCCCAACAGTGGGATTTTGGTCACAGCTGACTTTTTTCATGTTTCGGGGCTTCCATCCCTTGCACCCTTACTTATTATAACTAACTGGTTATGGTAAAATCCCACTGTCGGGATTTTTGGTGTTGGGATCTTTGTCTCTGGATTCTGGGTGTTTGGCTAATGAGTTTCAGTCTGCAGTAGTGATATCCAAAGCGGTATGGTAGGTAAAATCAGTATGGAAAACAAAAGAAAACACTGTGGAGGCAGTGCAGACAGGATGCAGTGACAGTGATAATTGTGGCCATTGGGAAGGGGAAAATAGCAACAGCTTTTTGTGTGTGCACAGACCCATGGCAGTGCCTAAACTGTAGGATTTGGAGGAGGGGACGAGGGGTAAGAGATGTGCAAGTGGAACAGCAGATTCAGGGTAGACTTGTTGTGGTAAGCAAAATAAAAAGTGAAGACATTGATGACATTTCATTTTGTGTGTGTAGAGAAGTATGTGTGGCTGTACTGAGTAGACCCACAGTATAGGCTCACCAGATGGTAGGCAGAGAATTTGTGAAGATATTAGAACATATAATAGCATATGTGGCAGCATGGCAAGGTGGAGGATTTGGTGGGAGCGAGGGAGGAAGGAGGGCGAGAAGAAACATAGCACTCCTCCTTGTTGAGACCAGTGGATAGGTGCTTGATTTCTATTAGGTCTTGTGGTACATAAGGAGCCAGAGCCACAGTAGTGAGTGGATTGCTTTATCAGGCTTCCAGTCATGAAGTGACACTTACCTTCTGAATTGCATAAAGAGGAAACAGCAGCTGTAAGAGGTGTAAGAAGCGGAGAAAAAGGGGTGGACAAGAAAAGAGTAATAGAGAAATAAATGGGAACCCCTTGGTGGCTATGTAGCATGAATGCAGCAGTGCAGAAAATTGTGACAACTAGGGGAAGAGCAACTGGTAAACAGAACTAAAGCCTTGGGGCCATGCTAAGACAGTGCTGCAAGTAAAGGAAATGAAAAGGGCTTTGGGGCAGTGCAGATGAAGTAAATGTGAAGCTCCTGATAGCAGTGACAATTCTTCTTTCTGCATACACTATGCTGCTGCTCCTCAGCCCATCTATGTATGTACAGTGTCTATGCTCACACTGTTCAGGAACCCCACCTGCCAGACTACAGGCAAAACAATTGTAAAGCTTTTTGATGGTAGCTGTAGTAATTATAGCACTATTAGTGTGGGAGTGGGGGTAGAAAATTAAGGTCTTTTTCTGGAGCCGTAGCCATGACAGGCAGTAAATGATCTGTGAAAGCTGGTGGTAATTGGGAGCTATAGACACATGAGGAAATGGATGGCTGTCTTTGGACCTCTGTGCTTGGAAGACATCCTCATAGGCTGACCAGAATTTGAGCTTAGTAATGGGTTGATCATTTTTCGGGCTTCCAGTCCTGAGAAGACCTTGTATAGCCACCATTAAGACAGTTAACAAAGGAATTGTGCAGGGGATTGTAGGGTGTAAGACCTGGAAAGTTGCACTAGGTGGTGTATTGCTTTTAGGCCACAGCCTCATATTCATCAGGGCACTAAATCACCTTGTTCTGGGAAGCGCCCCTAGGCCCACATGCAGCATGGAAGGTAACCATTAAGACCTATGAAGTGATAAAAGCAGGTGGCATGAGCAAAGAATCTGATGCGGTGGTTAAAGACAAAGTAAAGGAGATGCTTAGCAGGCTGTGACACCTGCACAAACAAGGTAAGACTAGAAAACATGAGATTGTGAAGACAACACCAAGGGGTTGGTGACAAAGCAACCCCACTGGGTGGGTAAAAAGAAGCCTTTTAGGGCTGTGCAAATGCATGCTGCAGGGTAATCAAGAAGGGCTTGGGAGCCATATGAGGTGAAAGAGTCTAACACATTTCAATATAAGAAAATAGCAGGACAAGAGGACACAGCATGAGATTAGAGGGAGGCCGATTAAGGGGTAATGTGAGGAAGTTCTTTTCACAGAAAGGGTGGTGGATGGCATGGAATGGCCTACCTCAGAAAGGTGGATATGAATACAGTGCAGGGCTCAAACAGGCATGGGATAGGCATAAGGAAGCAACAAAGATGAGTATTACTAGATAGGCCATTGTCAGAGCAAAGGCCCATGGCACATTCATAAGGTAGAAAAGAAATGGGCAGACTGGATGGGCCTTATGGTCCTTATCTGCCATCAACTTCTATGTTTCTTGTGGTCAGGGCCAGAGCCTAAAGAGTCGCTGCCTGGTGCCAAAGGTCATTGAGACTGTCTCTTAGTGTTTAGAAAAAGCTGGTGTGAAGCAAACCAGAGCTGAACTTGGTTGAAGTCATGTTGTAAACTGATTTCCACAGCAGCAGAGTTTTGCCAGAACTGTATAAAAATAGTATTGTCAGCATACATGTGGATAGATGAGGATGAGCAGGCTGTGGGAAAATCATTAAGGAAAATGGAAAAGAGTAGGGGACCATGCACTGAGCCCTGAGGGACACCAGTGTTGATGGGGAGTGGAGGAAATGGAATCAAGGATTCTCACCAACTGGGTCCTGCCAATGAGGTAGGATTTAAACTAGTTGGTGGCTGACAGAGCAAGGCCAGCTGAGGAGAGGAATCAAAAAGCAGGAATGGGGAACAGTGTTGAAAGCTGGCTAGGTCGATAAAGATAGTCAAGTGATCAGGCCATCATCCATCCCAGAAAAGATGAAGTAAGTAAGCCTGAGGAGGGAGGTGGTTGTTGAGTGATTCTTCTGAAACCAGATTTGAAGGGGGTGAAGAAGGATGAATCAAAGAGGAAGGGTGATAGTTGAGAGAGAACTAAATGTTCTTGCAGTTTGGCAAGGCTAGGAAGGAGGGAAATGGGGCGATATTTGCCAGAGTGGATGTGTCACCACCCTTGTGAAGAGAAAGGACTACAGGGTGTTTCCAGGATGAGGGTACTTGGGCAGAAATAAAGAAGAGGTTAAGGATTAGTGAGATAGCGTAAGCAAACTGTAGGAGCAGAAAGGTAGAGAAGTTTAGGATCAAGCTGATCTGGTGAGGAGCCCTTACAGGGATTGAGGGGCAGGAGGGCACCAAGAGCTTCATCAGAGGAGTTAGTAGAAAAGGAGAAAAGGGAGGGGTAGGCACTGGCTGAGGCAAAGGGCTGAGTTAGTAGGTGGCAAGGGAAGAGGAATTTAGAAGAGATGTGGTGCATGAGGTGTAGTAGGCATTAAATTCATTGGCCATGGAGCCAGGGTCAGAAACTAGTGAGTTATTTATTTTGAGAACTGGAGGAGGAGGGTGAGGGGAAGAGAATAGGGCATGAACTACCTTCCAGAATTTGGATGGAAAGTTAATGTTAGTCAGAATGAGGAGTTGAAATAATCGGACTTAGCCAGTCTAGTAGCTTGTACACAAATTACATAGCAGTCTGTACTTGGCATCATCGTTTGGATATTTAGTAGATTTGTGTTTCTCCAGGCTCGGTCACCTCCTGAAGCAGGCCAGTAGTTTTTCCTTCTGAAAAGAACAAAGGCATACCAGGTGGCAATGAATCTATCCTTAAAATAGTCAAGGGCTTGGTCGACAGAAATTGCAGTGGAGAGGAGGGCCAGTCAGTGAAGAAGTGCAGAGCTGAGGGGTAAAGTTTAAGGATTTAAAGGACTGGAGCTGTATGATTTTAGGGGAAGGTTTGGGGTGATGGACCTTACGCATAATGAAATGGGGTTGTGATCACTAAGGGCATCAAGGAGACCAGATTTAATGATGCAGCGGATGGGTTGTGAGTGCCCAGTCAAGCAGGGTGTGGTTTTGTGTTTTGGGATTAGGCGGTGGTCTCAAGTATAACTTGAGTGAGGTTTAGAGCAGTGACATCATTGCATAGCTTGTTTAACTTGGGAGACAACCAACTTAGATTCATGTCACCCATGATGAACAGTTCACCAAATTGCAAGAGGGAGGGTGATGTTGGCTAAGAGTTTAGTTGTGACCGAGGGTTGAATGCTTGGGTGGCAATAGATGCCAGCCACAAAGATTGGGATTGATGAAGAAAGGGTAATGTGGGTGACAAGGGCTTCAGTAGGTAGCTGGGATGGAGGTTGATAGGGGTAGGAAACCGCAGTGAGGACAGGATGTACACGCCACCCTCCATGACCGATCGGATCTTGTCTGAAGAGGAATACCCAGGGATAGCAATGGCATTGTCAGGGATGCTTTCTTTGAGCCATATCTCAGTAATAATTAGGATGTCAGGGTGTGTGAAATCATGAGAGTTTGTAAGGGTCGATTTTAGGTAGCAAGCTGCAGATGTTCAGTGGAGGGAGTTTCAACCCTTTAGGAAGGGTTGTAGTGGAAGTGGGGTATGGAGACATGTTGTTTGGGTAAGGAGTCAGGGCAGGAGAAGAAGTAGGGCCAGGGCAGGGGTGGATGTCTTGATGAAAGGAGGAGGAATGCAAGGATTAAATAGTGAAGTTTAGAACTTTTGTAATTAGAGTAGGAAACATGGAGGGAGGGGTGGAGAGAGGAGATAAGGAAATAAAAAAGGAAAATGACTAGAAGGGAAAACAGAGAGGCTGGGGGTAGTAGGGAAAGTGGGGTCTGTTTACAAGAGGAGCTGGGAAGCGATTGACAGGATGAAGGAAGTATCTGAAGGAAGTGGAGAGAGAAGTAGCAATAGTAGTAGAGGGAAGGCTTGGATAAGGGTAAAACCAGGAAGGGTGTGAGTAGGAGGGAGAAGGAACCATTCTGGGTAGGGTAGTACTGTAGAGGCCTTGTACAGACTTATACATTCAGATCACACCACTGAATGTTAGGACGAAATAATTTGCTTTAGGTATGAAATGACCCAGGACTAGAAGTGTTAGGGGAGAGCAGTGGGAAGAGGATTACAACCTACAGATCTTGTTACCCTCTAATGGCTTTACAGTATAATCTGCAAATGGAAAAGTAGACAAAGTACACTTTGGGAGTTGATATAGGCTCTGCTTTACAATTCATAAAACGTTTTGTCACAAATAATGGGAGTCTAAATTGGGCAGGACACAGACAGCAAGCTATGTGCCAGCTGGGTCTGCAAAGGGGAAAACAAAAGACGCTGGAAATCAGGGGTGACAGGAGAAATTAACTGAACATGACTTTTCATAGAAATACCCAGGTGGTGGCAGAGGCTCAGAACTGTTCAAGTTCTATCACAGAATTAGGAATACAGTCTAGGCCTCTAAACTTCCAAGTTAAAACACATACAAGTACAGCTAAAATTACACTCGAACTGAAGAAATTCAGCACTGAGTATTAAAACAGTCCAGAAATCAGAGGCAATACTGGATTGGGGAATGTTAAACTGGCCAATGGTAGTGACATAGTCCAGTCAGAAGGAAACTGAAAATGCTTGGCAGGATGAGGAACCAAACAAGGAGCTTGTGGTCCATGGATGACCAATAAGAGCTGTCCCAAGAGAAAGGCAATTGTCCTTAGGTGATGCAGATGTTGCCAAGTGAATGTGACATCTACTCCAACACTGTTTCTGTGTTGTTATAGCTGGAGACTTGGTTGTCTGAAATGACAGTAGTATGCATAATGCAAATAATGGTGTTCAATACAAATTTTGTGGAAAATCAAAGTGCAAACAGATAACCAAATGGAAAGCAATACAGATGTCATCAATGCTATTTGACATTTTCGTCCTGATGTCCCATGGCACAGTGATGCAGCTCAGTCCCTTTTAGTCTTTATTTATGTACTTCTTCATGTATTTATTTATTTATTCAGTTGAAATTTGGCAACCAGCAAGGCACAATGAGTCAAGGCTCATTTTCTGGTGCAACCAGGGGAGTGGATCAAAAGGATACATAGGAATAATGGAAGTAACAAAGTACAATAAAGCAGCACTGTACATAAACTTACACAAATCATGAAATCAAGTGAAGGCATTTAGCTGGTATAATATATGAGATATTATAGATCAATGCAGTCCTGGGGCAAAAATCAAATTAAATATACTGTAAGTGAAAGGGCAGGACAAAAGAGGAGATTGTTTAAAAGGCAAAGATGCAACAGCAAATAAGTATCAAGATGTGTATGTCAAGTGCACAGAAGATTAGAAGTTCAGAGACTGGTAAAGAAAAGATTAAGTATTAAGGTAGGGCTGTGTGAACCTCCCAACATTTGACCATGCAATCATTTACCATCGGACCAGGTAATGTTCACCGCAGTTCTCTTACTGGCAGACTAGTTGGCACAAGATTCTGCTGTTAAAAGCAATTGATAAAATAAAATAACATAATGCACTGAGTAGAAGAAGAACCCAAAACAGATGGATGATGTAGTGGGGCATATTGAGGGGTACTGGTTCCAAAACCCTGTGTCTGTTTTGTCAGTACCAGACATGGACGATGGTAGTAATAAAACAAGAGTATGCGAGTACTGTAATGCTCAAGATAAAATGTTTATTAGGCCTGTGTACAGTATGCCCCACACATATCAGTACAGAATTCCACAGCATAGGCTCATTGATTCCATAAATTGTGTGTCCATTGGGACAGTGCCAACAGATGGACAAGGTTTCTGGTTATGCCATGGATAAGAATTGTTGTATAACTAGTTTCACGAGCAACATCACCAAAATTACTCATTCAGCCTGTGTTGGCTGGTAAGAGTTTACAAAACATTAATCTGAAGAAGACTTGAGTGAAGATAATAGTGCAGCAGCCTACATTGTAGGCTACTAGTTCTAAACATTGTGTGCTCAGTAATTTGGGATAGTGCCACAGGGAAAAGACTTCAAATTATGTGATAGACAAGTGTTGTACACACTGGCTTCATGGGCAACGCGTTACCAGCAAAATATTTTTTCAGCCTGTGTAGGACTGGAAAACATTCCCAAAACATTAATCTGAAGAAGCCTTAGTGAAGACAACAGTACAGCAGCCCACAGTGTTGGCCACTGGTTCTCAAATGTGTGCCCACTGGGGCAGTGCCACATGGCCAAATCAACCTGGTATGCCATGGTAAGTGTTGTACACACTGGTTTCATGATGAACATTGTTCCAAAATAATTTATTTAGCCTGTATTGATCTACCAGAAATTCTCAAAACATTAATCTTAGAAGACTTAGTGAAGATAGCAGTGCAGCATTCCATAGAGTGTATGTAGGCTACTGGTTCCAAAACACCAATGGACACAGAATTTAAAAGGGTAAATAAATAAATAAAGTTGATAAGGAGAGTCTCTTAAAGCTGAGTGGCAACCATAACACGAGGGCACAGTCTTAAGCTCGGAGGGTGGAGGTTTAGGAGGGGGTCAGGAAGCACTTCTTCACAGAGAGGGTGGTGGACACTTGGAAAGCATTTCTGGAAGATGTCATCTTGTTGAAGATAGTGGGCAGCTTTAAGAGAGACTGGGATAAACAAAGGGGAAGGCAAGGATCATGAGTAGGGAGGATGGGAGGAGGGGAGGGAGCACAGGGACATTAGCTCAAGCTGTGGACCCTGCAATAAGCAGACTTGATAGACCAAATGGCCTTCTTCTGCTGGCTTCTTCGTATGTTCACTTATGTATGTAGAAGCCTCCCATCCACCTCATAATTCTCCTCTGTCTTTACCCTGGTTAGAAGTGTAGGAGATTCATCATCCATAAACCATGGTAAAAAGGATTTGGAAAAGGGCTGGTTAAAAAAAAAAAGTGAACATCTCTACATTTTGGGTGGAAAGGCAGGTTCCCTTGTTGGTGACAGCATTGCCTGCAGCACTGAAAATTCTCTGTGAGTATGTACTTGCAGGTGGACAGCTGAGGTGTTTAACAGCTAGAATGGTAGTTATCTAAAAGTCGACTACCTCGAGGTACCAGTGAGGCACCAGTTACAATCTGCATTGACTGTAATGTGTTTCTGCCTCAGTTTATACCCATGTCAGTGTCAAAGAGAGCCAAATGCTCTTTTGGTACCAGTACAATAATGGCTCATCTCCTTCTGCTAGTAGCATGTTATCCAAATAATGTATGCTGGTTCAGGTTGCTCCAAAATTTTATACCATATCAAATATCCTAGGTCATCCTACAAAGACAGTCCAATACAATAAATAACTAAATTAGGATGAACTCCGCTGAACAGTTAATATTTTCAGCAGAAAATGTTTTTATTCTTATTCCATCCACACTCAAGTCTAGGGCGGCAGTTTCATAACTGACGCCACTTCATCAGGCCCCAAAACTTGTCTCTACCATTCTCTACTTTCCTAGTGTGGAAGCACAGATGGCAGCAGAGTTCTATATAGCCTCCATTTCAACAACGCTGTGAGTCCAGCCGACTCCTTGTATACAGGAGTATAAAGAAGAAACAACAAGAGAGTTTGAAGGAGCCATGGAGTGTGTACAATAAAACCTGATGGGAGGAGCCATGAACAAGTGGCTAGTAATTTAAAGTTTTTATAAAAAACTGTCTCAAGGAGGGAACAAAACTTAAAAGCAAGAATTATATTCCACAGAAGGAAAATAAATGAATTGATATAAGAAGAATCTAAATAACAACACTGCATTTTAGGGCCTGATGAAGTGGCGCCAGCTACAAAACTGTTGCTCCGAGGTTTAAGTGTGATGGAATAAGAATAAAATCATTTTCTGCTGAAAATATTGACTGTTCAGTGGAGTTTATCCTAATTTAGTTATTTATCATGTTATCCAAATAATCTTGTGCCATTCTGTTTGCTGGCATTTCAGGCACCACTATGTCAGAAGGTGACTTGTGTTTTCATCAAGCCATAGTCAGACACTTGTTCCCATAGTGGTTTGTCATCAATGGCAGTCTTTCGGGGGTAGGTGAATTAGCAGCTGTAGTAGCAGGATGACTTAAGAGACAAAAATGAGTGAACCCTATGATATTCAGTAGTAGCAGTGGAAATGCATTGGGAGCCTCCTCTTCACTCTTCCACCTGGCATGTCAGTATGATTGCAAGGGATGATGATGAGTATTGTTCTTCTGCTCTGTTTATGTTCCTGGTCTTGTTTTGTGTGTACATAAAGAAATCAGATGGATAAGCCAGGCTCAGTAGGACTGCTGATTCTTATCACATTCTTGTGCATCAAAGAGTATCTCAAATGTGTCTTTGAAGAGAGGGTCCAAGAGAGTGGCCACAATGTAGCAGTCACTGGAAATGCAATCTTATCTCTTCTGCTAAACTGACAGCAGTGGTATCCTACTTTCACATTGAGTTTCATAGAAGAAGTTGCAGGTTAATGAGGGCAATGAGGTGAGTACCTGGCTTAGACCAGCTGCATCAGCACTACCACTCTTGTGGCCTCTTCAAAGGCTTCAACACAGTGCAGAGGGTATCCATTAAGTGCCACTGGTTTGGGCTGATGGTTAACTTTCCCTTTCTAGTACCATGCTCAATGGCATACTGGTGAATAGTCTTCTGTTGTTCTAGCAGCTGTTCCATCATGTAATAGGTGGAATTTCTTCTGTTGACACATCTTCCTTCATGTGGTGGAAGGGAAATGATTCCACTGCTAAATGCTTTATAACAGCTTCCATGCCTTCAGAGAATAGCTATAATGACCACAAACTATTTTTGGCAAGACCTACACATGTCTGCACAGTGGTGCCTTCCTCATCTAGAATCCTTGAACTACCAGATTTATACAGTGAATAAAACATGGTGCATGTTTGTAATTCCCATGGTCAATTGCCTTTGCAATGTTAGGATCTAGGTTATAGGAAAGCTAGACCCACTCAACAAATAAATATCAAATATAATCTATTTTATCTATGCATTATCACAGAAACACAATCCATTGCATTAAATTCTGCTTATTCTGCCATTTCAAGGCCCAAGATGCTTCTTCTGGGCATAAGCAGCTGTACTTTATTTTATTTATTCAGTTTTGGATTAACACCTGTGAGCGAAGCTCATTTACATAGGTTCCATGTTAGTACATTGTTAAGGTAAGAAACAAAAACAATAACAAAAAGTGCAAAGTAATAGGCCTCACGAGGAGTTTACAATGGATAGAAAATACAGTAGCAGTCCAGCAGATAATCATAGTTCCTAAAGTTAACAGTTAAATGTTACAAAGGGGGAAATAAAGTAGCCTGGAGGCTTTGTCAATATAAGTGGAGAGGTGGGGGAGGTAGAGGTGAGGGAAGAAGGGTTACAAAAGGGGAAAAAATCAGCCCAGAGGCTTTGTTAATATAAGTATAAGGGATAGGGGAGGAAGGTAGAGGCGAGGGACAAGGGGTTGGTGGGAGAGGGTTACTGCGTATGTATAGGAGGCATAGGATTCCAGACCCAGAGTGTTAGGGTGGGGTTGAAGCAGGAAAGGAGGAGCGGGAGGTGGGATCCATAGGGGGTGAGGAGGAGATAAAGGAGGGCATTAAGGTATCAGGGATGGAGCAAGAGAGGTGGGGATGGGGAGGAGTGAGGTACAGTTGAATGGGGCAGGGTAAAGGCAGCATGGAGTAGACCCACAGCAATTTAACTGAAGCAATCACAGGAGGCACTTGTTCGCCAGATGTTGTCAGAGTTTACGTTAGAGGAGGCCGAGAGTGGTAGTGTGGCAATATCCCCAGGAAAAGAGTTGAACCACTTGTGTGCCCTGACTGCAGAAGACCATTGGCCAAGGGAATTATGACAGCATGGCACCTGGAAGGTTAGGCTTCAGAGTTTCTGGTATTTCGGAGCTGCAGTAACCACTAAAGATCAACTGAACTCCAGGGTACAAATCCAAGAGAGACTTTTCTAGCAAGTAGGCATGTTTGATAGGTAATTCTACACTTAAACTGGAGTCAGTTAGCCAGCTCATAAATGCCACAGGTGTGGGTGAGGTGTGAAGACCCAGTAAGGATACAGCAGGCCTTGTTATGGGCAGTGGCGATACGATGAAGAGCAGTGTCGGTGGCTGACCCATTTATCACCAAGCCATAATCAATGAAGGAGACTACTGAGCTTAGGATAGCCAGTCTAAGGGCCTCAGTAGTAAGACAGTGCTTGTGTTTGAACAAAAGCCCAATGTGGACATTAACAGCCTTAGCGACACTATCTATGTGGTTGGTGTAGGATAGAGTGCTGTCTACAGTCACTCCTAGGTATTTGAACAGGGTGGTCTGCTCAAGAGAGACACCCACATAGTTCTTGATTGTTAGTTGTTGAGTTTTGTGCCTTCTGTGCGCCATGGAATAGCATTACCTTTGGTTTTTTATAGTTTAAAATAAGTTTCCATGTTTAAACCAGGTTTCAACGTCTGTAAAGCTACAATGAAGTTGGGTTTCCAGGAGTAGAGGATCAGGCGGCTGAGTGAAGATTACTGTGTCGTCAGCATATAAAATGATTTGGTCATGGCAGGAAGCTGGTAGATTAAGAAAATGCTGAAAGGAGGGGCCCAAGACTGATCCCTGAGGGACACCTGATCTGACTGGTTGCTTGGATGACAGAACATCACCAGTCTTCACTTGCTGCTAACAGTCACAAAGGTAGCTGTTGAACCAACTTGTGGTGTCTTTTGATAGCCCAAGTTTGCATAGTTGTTCAATCAACAAGGAATGGTTGACCGTGTCACACGCCTTGGTAAGGTCAATGTATACGGCACCAACTAGTTGTCCATTATCCAGAGCATTGTGAATGGAATTAGTGAACTCTAAGGCTTGGTGGTACTATGCCCTTCCTAAAACCATGCTGTTGGGGGCACTGGAGGTTGCATTTCTCTAAGTAATCATGTTGATCCAGCCACAATTTTTCTAGTGCCTTGAGAGGGGTGGTAGACTGGAGATAGTCCTATAGTTGCCTTGTTGAGCTTTATCTCTGTTTTTGTGGATGGTAGTCACTAAAGCTGATTTCCACCTTGAGGGGAATTGTGAGAGCATGAGGGAGTGGTTTAAGATCTTGTCAAAGGGGCAGTACCTCATCCAGGGTAAAAAAAATGAGTTTAAGATCAAGCTAGTCTCCACTTGATCTAGGTTTGCCAAGAACCTAGCAAGTACTTTTGACTTCACCCTCAGACACAGATTTGAAATAGAAAGGTGGGTGTTCTTGATTCTTACTTTGATTTGGGATAGGTTCAGCAACCAGAGGGGTGTCAAAGAAATCAGAGAAGAGGACATGACTAAGGTCAGTGAAAGCAGTGTTGAAGGTATAAGCTATGGTTAGAGGATCGAGGAGGAAGTAGCATTAATGTTAAGCATGGAGGGTGCAGTTTTGGGGTCCCACCCAGTTACTTCTGCAAGGTTGCTCCAGAATTTCTTCCCATCATTCCAAGTGTTAGCTAGAGCATCTTTGTAGTACTGTGCTTTTGTCAGGTGGATGGCTCTGGTACAAGAGTTCCCTGAAATTTTGCAGGCTTGTATATCAGCTTGCCTACCAGTAGCCCTAGCTTCTTGCCATAGGTGGTCCCAAGATTTCAATTGCATCAGAAGTTCAGGTATGATCCAAGGATTATCAATGCCACTCATTTTCTGCTTTTTCAGAGGGCATGGGCATCACAGGCCACAAGGAAGCAGGAGATGAAATAATCAGAGCTTCATCCACATCAGCAGCAGTGTCTAATGGGGTCCAATCTTGCTGATGCAGGATTGAGTGGTTCAAGTGACCACAAACCAGTACTCTGCTAAATATCATTTTAGCTGGTGGTTTGATGAGTTTATTAGACCAGAAACAGATGATGGGGAGTAGTCACTAATAGAGTCAGAGAGTACTTTAGTGTCAGTGATGTGGTCAGGGCAGTTGGTAAACACCCAATCAAGGAGCGACTAGTCCCTGTCCTGTTTGTCCTTGTCGGAGATTGAACTAATTGTGAGAAGTTTACTGCAGCCAAGGCATCCTTATAGCAACCCGCAGAGTGTGACAGCTAATTAATATTGAAATCCTCTGCATTAGGACTTCAGAGTTGTGTTCAAGGTTGCAGATACACTTAGGAGGGGGTCAAGGGCATGGGTGGCCAGCTAGTGCTTTGTTGTGTGAACAGAATAATATCTTGACAACAAGGACCTGCATGCTAGTACCAATATCTGGCAAGGACAGAGCACGTGTCATTCATGAAACTTTTCAGGCAAAGAGCACAGCCACCACTCTTTTAGTTAATCTGTCTTGCCTGAAGATAAAGTGGCCTGGTATTGCAATGGCGGTATCAGGATTCTAGGTGATAATCATGTCTCCACCACTGAGAGGACATATGGGTTGTGCAGAGACACCCAAGGAGTAAGGACATCAAGTTTTGGGAGCAGGCTGCAGATGTTAATACTTGCCATGGAGAGAAGATCCACCTTTACTAATATGATTGGGGCTAGGCTGAAGGAGGCCAGGGTTAGGTGTATATTTCAGAGATGAGTAGTAGTAATAAGAGAATTATCCATTTCAGAGAATTCTATGGTGTTTGCTGCCAATGGAATGTTGCTTTCTAAGGGAGGTTCAATGCTGACGGTGCACTTTGAAGAGGGAATCCAGATAGTAGGAGAGGTAAACAGAGGACAGTAGGTATGCTTTGAGGAGAACTCAGTATAAGCCGGAGTGCAGAAGAGCTTGGAATTTAATTTTCAAAATCCTTGTGGACAGCATCCAAGGATGTAGTACTGTAGGTTTGTCGAAGGTGGTCATCAAAGCAGAGAGAGGTAGGAGTGGGAAGATCACCCATCCAAGCATGTGAGGGTGGGCAGGCTGAGTACAATGACCAGGCAGGGAAGAGAGAAGAGTGTACCATGTCTACATTGAAAGAGGAGGTAAGGGTGATACAGTAGACAGAAGAAGGCAGTGCTGGGATAGGTGGGGCAGGAAGAACAGGAAAAGTGCTAAGATAAAGGCAGGAGGTCAGTCCAGTTACGGTTAGGTCAATGCCCGTTAGGTTATGTGAAATAGATGAAGAATAAGGTCTGGAGGTACATGGACGTTTGCATAGGAGTTTCTGTTAGATAGGGTGGAGACTGAGGCGGTACCCTAGGTTTAGCCAATGGGAGGCGTGGATGAAATCAGGAGGGTCTTTAGAGTATTTAATGGAGGCCAAGGTTGGGGAGGGAGGTGGGACAAAATATAGATTTAAAAATGAATGAAAGCGCCAGCAAAGTGGCCAGTAGGGAACTGTCCAGAAAGGCCAGTCAATCGCATGATGCCCTGTGGATGGGGCAGCCAATCAAATTGGCAGCTTCAAGTCCAAGTACTGGAGGTCCAGGCCATGGTAAGGAGCATGACCAATGACAAGAAGCTTCAGCTGGGCCACAGAGGTGGTGCACAGTCAGGACAGGGAGTCTGAAGTTCCTAGGCAGTTCTGAGTTGAGTCTGCCTGCGGCAGAAGGCCGAGCCACATGGCGGGTTGCAACGCCAATCAGGGTATCCTGGAGAGAAAGAACAGGGATAGGTTAGGATTATATAGTAAAGAAGGGTTCGATAGGCTAAATTGGTGGGAGGGTCTCAAGGTACAGACAATGGTAAAAGGTGAGAAGCAAGGGGAGGGGTGGGAGCTTAGTGAGTATTCAGGTGAGCAGAGTGTTAGCAAAGGCACCAAGAGCTGTTTAGAACTAAATGGGAGCAGTAGGGGTTGGTCTAGACAGAAAACAAGTCAGGAGGGGACAGTGAGGTAAACTAGACAGAGGCACAGAAGAGGAGAAAGAACAAAGGCAACAAAAAAAAAAAGATTAAAATGACCCTAACACAGTTTCAGCAAAATTAACTTAGCTATTCTAGCACTTCATAAATTCTCAAGGTCAGGATGCAGTAGCAGTGAAACTATGCAGTAACAGAGCTGATAGAGGCTAACTAATAGGTCAAATTGCAGTAAATACTGTGCACAACAGTTCACAACAATAGCCAAGAAATCCAGCAAAATATAAATTTAAAAATGAAGGAAAGTGCCGGCAAACAGGCCAGTGGAACTGTGCAGAAAGGGGCCAGCCAGTCACATGTCACCCTGTGGAAGGGGCAGCCAATCAAATTGGAGACTTTGAGTCCAAGTACTTCAGAGGTCCGGGCCATGGTAAGGAGCATGGCCAATGGAGAGAAGCTCAGACGGGCCATGGAGGTGGTGCACAGTCGGGTTAGGGAGTCCGAGTTCCCAGGCAGTACTGAGTTGAGTGCAGCCTACAGCAGAAGGCTGAACTGCACGGTGGGTTACAGCGCCTGAGCAGGGGCATCCTCAGTGATCCAGGCCATGGTAAGGAACATGGCCGATGATGAGAAGCTTCAGCTGGGCCACAGAGGTGGCGCACAGTCATGGCAGGGAGTCCAAAGTTCCAAGGCAGTCCTGAGTTGAGTGTGGCCTACGGCAGAAGGCTGAGCCACACATCTGGTTGCAGCGCCTGATCAGGGGCATTCTTTGAGGTCCAGGCCATGGTAAGGAGCACGGCCAATGGTGAGAAGCTTCAGCCAGGCCATGGAGGTGGCGTTCAGTCTGGGCAGGGAGTCCAAAGTTAACAGGCAGTCCTCAGTTGAGTGTGACCTGCAGCAGAAGGCTGAGTCGCATGGAGAGTTGCAGCACCCAATCAGGGGTGCCCTGGAGGTCCAGGTCATGGTAAGGAGCATGGCCAATGGGCAAGAAGTTTCCAGCTGGGCCATGGAGGTGGTGCACAGAAGGGCAGAGAGTCTGAAGTTCCCAGGCAGTCCTGAGTTGAGTGTGGCCTGTGGCAGAAGGCCGAGCTGCACAGCGGTTGTAGCACCCAATCAGGGGCATCCTCAGAGGTCCAGGACATGGTAAGGAGCACAGCCAATGACAAGAAGCTTCAGTCCGGCCACGGAGGTGGTGCACAGTCAGGGCAGGAAGTCAAAGTTCCCAGGCAATTCTGTGTTGAGTGCAGCCTATGGCAGAGGCTGAGCCACCTGGCGGGTTGCACCGATCAGGGGCATCCTGGAGAGAGCACGCCCAAGCTTGGTTTCAAAATCTATAATACATTTAAGAGCCAGCTTCTTTTTAAATTTAAACTTCTTGTCCCGCATCTTCTATTCTCTACTTGTTCAAATTGCTAAGTTTTCTCCAATGTTTAGAAGAAGAGCAACTCCACTCTGTGTGCAAGGTAACAGGCCTGCTTATGCCCTGAGGAAAAGGCTTGGTCCTCAAAATGTTTGCTATATAATAAGCAAATATAATGTGATATCTTGTGTTTCTGAGCTAATACATCAACAAAACAGAGTATATTGATATTGATTTGGTGAGTGGGTCTGCTTTGACTAATCTAGATCTCTGTTTTGCAGGCATGTTAAGAACAGCTGTCTCACGTTTCTTCTTTGCCCACAGGTGCCATGTTGGAAATGCCAGTCTGTTTGCTATTACAATGTTCTTTACATTGTCTGATAGTATAACACCTGGTGTTAATGAGTGTGATGTCAGTCACTCATCAAACTTCTGTTGAAGGAAGTGTAACAAGTTTTCTGAATGTGGACATTGCCAAAGCCAGCAGTACATAAAGCTGCCAGCTTGTGGAGGCTGTAGGCCCCAGTCACTTGTGACTACTGTTACTGCTGCTGCTGGTACTTAACCCAGAGGAAGAGGAGGAGAATGAAGAGGTGAAACTAACCCAAGAGCAGTCGCCATCATAAAATAAGTAGTCAGACCACTGGTCTACATATCAGTGGGGATGTGAACTGCGGAACAAATCATGCTTTCATGGCATGTGACACAGTGTTATAGACACTCTGATACAAATCATCAAGAGCCACTTTGGAAAAGTAGTTATGGCTGAGCACTTGAAACCTTGGCACTGCAACTTCCATTTACAATAGAAAACCTTGTTGCTCACAAAGGAGAATGGTACCAAGTCAGTCACCAGCATTTCCACAACTGCTCTTAACATTTTTGCCTCTGATCTATTGCTTTATATTTCTGGCCAATTTCCAGGGACTTGACCAGTGAGGGTTGAGTGTTCCCCCCTTGGACTTGAAAGCTGGCTTCTATTTTGCCACCCCGGGTGGAAGTGGCTGATGATTTATGGCCCTCAGAATTGTAGAAGTCAATAGGCTGGCTAAAGAACTGATTGTGACAGGGTTGAAAAAGGCCCTGCCACATTTGTTATGCAGAAAGAGTTAAATGCAAGGATCTGTTCTTTCCACTCCTTTTCTGTCTCTTGTCTGTCTGGTTGTGCAACCAAATTGTCTTGTGAGACCTAGGAAGTGATCACTTGACTGTTTCGCAATTCTCAGCCTCTTGCTATCTCTCTGCTTTTCCTTGCTGTTTCTGACTTTTCTTCCCCTTGCACATATGCAGTTATAAAATATATGTGAATCTCTGTGTAAAACTGTATGTGAAACTGGGATCCCTTTGTTTAAATCTATATATAGTTATACTGTTGAAATAATTGCAAAAATCTGTTTGGAACTCAAGGGGTTAACATGAGATGCAGTTAGTTAAGCCCTCTGCAGAACTGTCAACAATCGGTCAGTTCTGGGACACCATGTACTGTTTTGCTGCACCTGCAAGGAATGAAACTGACAAGAACATTCTGTAAACTTACAAGAACATTCTAGAAAAGCAGGCTCTCTTAACGAGTTCCAGGACAAAGACTTATAAAAGAGCAGCAATGATTTTGCTAGAGAGACAAGGAGAGTGAGACTGAAACTTGGAATTAAGAGATACCTTCAGAAGAAAGACATGGTTTTCCTCTGGTTGTACTGCCTTTGTTAATAGTTATACTGATTGTTTTCTTTTTATTTTGCTGTTATTGTGAAAATAAAATGCTATTTGCAAATTTTGAAATTGCTCCTGGTTTTGCTATTTTTTCTGACTTGTGCCTCAATGACAGATGGTGTCAGATTAAGGGATTTACTCTATGCATACTCTGAGCCAGGAGTTTTGTGCATGTGTACTAGTCCTGGTACCAGTGAAGCATAGAAGAAAGGTATGGATTCTGCGCAAGTCCTGGAGTGATTACCAGAAGAATGGCAGCCAAACAAGAAGCAGAAACAAAGTTAAAACTGAGATTGTACACAGCACCAGTCATAGAAAAAAGAACAGGCAGTGACAGAACCTGAATGCCTGACTGCCTTTTTCAAATGGTGGGCTATACAACAAAAAGAGATGGAGAAATAGAGAAAAGAAGAGATGCAGTGACAGGAGCAGCAGAGAACAGAAGAGATGTAGCAACTGGAGCAGCGATGGTTAGATGCTTTGCAAGCTGTCAAGGCTGGAGGTTCTGGCACAGGTCGAGTAGAGCAACAAAACTCTGATAACTTAAAAACCTTTAACTTATAAAGTTGTGTCCTCGGATGATATTGAAGCATACCTGACAACTTTGAAAGGGTTGCTGCAGCCTGCCAGTGGCCAAAGCAGGGTTCCACATCAGCGCATCGACAGAAAACTTGTCGACCGCCAGTACAGTGATGGCTGTTATACCATTAGTCAGCAGACAGCCATCAGGGAAAATAGTTGTATTTTCATGAGTGGCTTCACTCCCCCGCACCTCTAAATATTATAATTAACTCCAAGTCAGATTTGATTCAGGGAGGGTGCATGTCCAAAGAAAAGTACTGCCTTGTCCCACAGGTGCATTACAGCAACATGGTCGATATGTCACTGTAATGTACCATCACTGTCAAAGTTTCTCTGTAACAATGATATACCCCAAAAGCAGCACTGGCCAATCAGACTGGTACCTTATCAGATAGAGAAAGCCAACTTGTCTACAAATAATATGGACCATGCACAGTCAGAAAACCATGACCTGGTGAAAAGAGAGATCCTTAAAAGATATAACATCTCAGGACAGACCTAGAGGCAGAGATTTCAGTCTCTGAAATACTACTCAGTCGACAATCCTCAAGAAGCCTTCACCCGACTCAGAGAACTCCTTATGAAATGGCTCCAACCGGTAGCAAGTCAAAGGGCGAATCCAAGAACGGCAAACTGTTGAAAGGGTGAAGGAACAACAGCGCCAACACTTTAGAGTGACCTTGGTTTTACCCCATCCCTGAATTCTCACCCCTGGAGTAGGAATCCAAATAAAGGGGGCATAGGGCAAACCCCATAAGAAGGGGTGGGAGTCAAAGCCTTCCACAAGAAAAACACATTCTGAAAAGTATTTGCCCTGTGGGTTCGCATCATTGTGACGGTTCACCATTATTCATTCACCCTTTGACATGGAACTTCCAACCAGAGGGCAAAACACTCCCATCCGCCGATCATCGAAACATTAGTAATGGAGCAGTTCATCAACATCCTACCATAGACGAGAGCTTTGGGTAAAAGAACACCGACCAGAGAGTGGGGAAAGGCTGTTTCTTTGGCTGAAGCATACCACATGGCCAGACAGACGCCACAGCAGTGAGGTAACGCAAGCACTGGTAAGCCTCTTTTTCCCATTTAAATTTCAAGTCTGAAAAGAACTCTGGTGGGGTAACAAATCTGCACCCAAAGACTTTATTTGCTGTAACTGTAATAAGCCAGATCATATTGCAAGAAACTGCCATAGTAAGAAGAGTGACACTGGAGCAGATTTTTCCTTAGCAAATTGGAGCAAGTATCTAACAGATGTGAAGGTGGGAGAAAAGACTGTGAAGGGACTTATAGATTTGGAAAGCTGACAGACCCTAGTGCATACTGAAATGCTTGGGAAAACAATGTCCAAAAGGACCAGGTTCTGGTGTCATCTGCATCCACGGAACACGCAATACTATCCCACCAGCCAAGTGACTTGACTGTTAATGGAGTGTTCCACCAAATGAAAGTGGGGGTAGTAATTTAAGTTACCTGTACCTGTGATTACTGGAAATGATTTTCCAGGATTTACTGAGTTAATCAAAGAGGGAGTAAATCCTGATGTTTCAGCAGCTGTGTTGACACGAGCTCAGGCAAAAAAACTCAGATGGTGGGGATTTTTTCCTTTGACTGATTTTGATTCAGACTTGTTTGAGCACAGCTCCAAGGTCCATAAATCCAGGAAAGAAAGATGATGCCTGAAGAAACAGTGGCAACAAAAGACTGATACACATAAGGGGTTAACATATGAAAATGCTGAAACTAAACTGATAACTGATTGTGATTTTCTTTCAGAACAAGCTAACAATGTTTCTCCAGGGTTATTGTAAGCAGCTGGGGGCAAAACCAAAACAGGGTGAACCAATGTTTAAAAATGTAATGGGCTACTGTACAGAGTTTGAGTTCAACCTCAGACACAGGACCAGATAGAACAATTGGTTATACCACAAAAGTATAGATCTGAGTTGTTACAGATAGCACATGATAGTCCTACTGCTGGTCACTCGGGAGGGATCACACCCTTGCCAGATTGCTGTACAGATTTTACTGGCCTGGAATTCCTGAAGATGTTGTTACTTATCGCTGCTCTTGTGCCGAGTGTCAGAAAGTAGCCCCAGTGACTAAAAAGACAAAGTGCCCTGGTGCCCCTACCCTTGATAGATGTGCCTTTTGAGAGAATTGCAATGGATATGGTTGGCCCCTTAGAAAAAGTAAAAGGGAAATCAGTTTATTTTGGTAGCATGTAACAATACTACTCGATACCCAGAAGCAGTTCCAATGCGAGATTGTCACTGTCCCGAAAATAGCAGCAGAACTTGCCAAAATTTTCAGTAGGGTGGGCATACCAAAAGAGATTATTACTAATCAGGGTAGTGATTTGGTGCTGCATTATTGAAGTAGCTGTACCGACTACTAGGTATCATTGCCATAGGAACTTCCCATTATCACCCTCAGACAGATGGTCTTGTGGAGTGTTTCAATCAGACCCTAAAGCACATGTTAAAAGGTTTGAAAAGGGAAGGAAAATACTGGGACCAATACTTACCTGCTTTTTGCTTACAGAAAAGTGCGACAGGCATCATCATATTTTTGCCATTTGAAATGCTGTATGGTAGACAACAGAGAGGGCTACTAGATGTCAGAAAAGAAACATGGGAAGATAACCCCATCAGAAACAATCTATTACAACTTATATGTATGCCCTGAGAAAGAAGATTGCAAAATATGTTGAGATTATCCATAGTAATCAAGAAGTGGCCCCAAACCAGCAGATGGTGTAGTATGACCATGGGGTAAAAGAAAATGTTTTTGAGTCAAGTGAAATGGTCTTGCTTGTATTACACACTACAGAAAATAAACTTAATGAAGTGGCAAAGCATTATAAAGTGCTTACACGTACTGGCACAGTTAACTATGAGACTGAGACCCTGATAGAAAAAATCCTATTATGATATACCATGCTAACCTCCTCAAGAAATGGGTTGAAAAAACACCAAAAGCTGTTTTGCTGGTTTTACCAGAAACTGATAAAGAAGATATTGATGTAGCTTACGACAGACTTGAACAAACTGTAACTGCTGATGCTGTAAAGGTGAATGTTTCCTTAACCTCCAAACAAACCACAGAAATTTGTAACTTGCTAAAGACATTCAACAGTACTTTTACCACAGTACCAGGCTAGCAAAAGGGTCGAACACATACTAGTGACAAGAAATGCTCGCCTATTCGACAAAAGACATACAGATTATCAGAGCAGCTAATAGCTGACATGGTTAAGGAAATACAAAAAAGAAAGAAGTGGGTATCATAGAAAAATCAAAAGTGCTTGATCATCACCAATGGTGATTGTAAACAAAAAAGAAGGAGGTGTAAGAATCTGCCTTGATTTTAGGAAACTTAACCAAGTGTCAGAATTTGACAGTTATCGATGCCCAGAATAGATGATTTGGTGCACAGACTGGGGAGTACCAAGCACATCAGTACCCTCGATCTCACCAAGGGTTACTGGCAAATCCTCTAGCTAAAGAATCCAGAGACTAAATTACATTTGACACTCTATAGGATTCTATCAGTTCACCACCATGCCATTTGGTTTACATGGTGCACCTGCTACATTCCAGTGGTACATGGATGTAATTTTATCCCCAACACTGGTTATTGTGCTGTCTACCTGGATGAAGTTGTGGTGTACAGTCCTGACTGGAAAAGCCACCTGGAACACCTATGAGCAGTTATCCAATCGATCAAAAAGGCAGGTTTGACAGTTAATCCTACCAAGTGTGCACTGGCATGCAGGAAACAAGATATTTGGGCTATGTTTTGGGAAATGGAGAAGTCAAGATAGAAGCTGTAGCTAACAGCCCTGTCTCCAAAAACCAAGAAATATGTTGGGTCATTTTAGGGCTGGCTGGTTATCATCAGAGATTTGTTCCCAGCTTTACCGAGTTGGCTACTCCCTCACTGAGTTCACAAAGAAATGGTTCCCTAATAATCTGGAATGGATCCCAGAGTGTGATGAGGCATTCCAGGCCTTAAGGCCGCATTATGTTCAGCCCCTGTTTTAAGAAGCCCAGACTTTGAGAAACAATTTCTGTTACAGACTGATGCATCACAGGTAGGCCTTGGTGCAGTCCTGAGTCAAAATATAGAGGGAAAGAACAACAAATTCTATATATAAGTAGGAAATTGTTTGACAGAGAGAAAAGGTACTCCACCTCTAAAACAGTCTGTGGCATCCTGAATTTGTAATTACCTATGAACAATTGAAAAGGAACGCTTGCAGCAAAGTGGCCATAGAGTCCCTTATGTTTTACTTATTAGAGCTGACTTTGTACTTGTAACAGATCACAATCCTCTCTGCTGGCTTAACCAAATTAAGGATAAAATTCCAGAATCACACTGTGGTACCTGGCACTACAGCCATTTAAATTTAAAGTGATGCACAAATTTGGGATAGAGAATGTCAATGCTGATTTTCTGTCAAGATATGGATCAGGAATTGAGAATTCCAAATGTTGAAAACAAAACGTGTGAGTTTAAATTCTCTGTTTGCTATATTGCATGTGCACTGAACTGTAAAGGTTAAAACCACTGTTTGACAAGAATTAATGGAAGTTGTGGAAACCTGTTTTATAAAACAGGCTTCCTCTTAAAGAGGGGTATGTGACAGGGTTGAATAAGGCCCTGTCCCATTTGTTATGCAGAAAGAGTTAAATGAATGGATATGTTCTTTCTGCTCCTTTTCTGTCTCTTGTCTGTCTGGTTACACAACCAAATTGTCTTGTGAGACCTAGGAACCGATCAGTCTGACAGTTTTGCAGTACTCCACCTCTCGCTATCTCCCTGCCTTCCCTTGCTATTTCTGTCTTTTCTTCCCTCTTGCATATCTGCAGTTATAAAAAATATATGTGAATCTCTGTGTAAAACTGTGTGTTACACTGGGATCCTTTTTTAAAACTGTATATAGTTTTGCTGTTGAAATGATTGCAAAAATCTATTTGATACTCAAGTGGTTAACCTGAGATGTAGTTTTAATCCTTTGCAGAGCTGTCAACAAGAGGTCCATTCTGGGACACCATGTACTGTTTGCTGCACCTGCAAGGAATGAAACTGACAAGAACATGCTGTAAACGTACAAGAACATTCTGTGAGAAGCAGGATCTCTTAACGAGTTTCCAGACACAGACTTATAAAAAGAGCAGCAATGCTTTGCTAGACAGACAAGGAGAGTGAGAGGCTGAGAAGCTGAAACTTGAAATTAAGAGATACTCTGAAGAAGGACTTCATTTTCTCTGGTTGTACTGCCTATGTAAAGAGTTATACTGAATATTTTCTTTTTCTTTTGCTGTTATTGAGAAAAATAAAACGCTATTTGCAAATTTTGAAACAGCGCCTGGCTTTCCTGTGCTTCCTGACCTGTGCCTCTATGGCACTGATGAAGAGAAGATGTTAGAGTTGTGCATCACTTACCACTTAAAAGACTTTCTCCTCTTCCTCTAACTCTTCTCCTAATGTTCTCCTCCCCAGTCATCATTAATACCATCAGAGTCACTGCCTAGTGGTGGTACTGCTGACATTGTGCATTGACATGCCTTCTCATACTGAAAACTGTGGACTTAAGCAAATGCCTTTTTCATGGTTAATGTTCCCAGCTATGTTACCTCCTTACTCTGACTCCGCTTATCTTTATATAAAAGACACATTACATGTGGTCATGATTCTTTGTCCTCTTGAAAGAAATCCCACATCACCAATGTCACTGGTTTGGTCTTTTCTTCTGGCACTCTCAGCTGTTACCTAATGGGTGGGCAACTGTGAGCTGCTTCCACATCATCGCCCTCTTCCTCCACCAGTTATTCAGGGTAAGGAATGGTTCTTCTTCCTCTATCATGTGTCCCGGACCACCAGTTTGCCTTTGTCTTCTTTATCTGCTGTCATTTCAGATGTTGGTTGTTGTGTTTCCCTTTGTTGTTTTGTGGACCTTTTTTATTGTTTTATTTGTGATGTGTACCTTCCCAAGTTGAACTCCCACCATTTCCACCTCCTCCTCCTCCTCCCCAGAACGGCTGCTGGTGCTATCACTTTTATATTTATCAGTACCTGTATCTCTGTCCCCAAGCTCTGCCAGATCACTTTGCTTCACCTCCTTCTCCTCTGTCTGTATCACTACCTGATGCACTCCTTTCTTAGTCCTTTTTCTGCAATGATTGCTAGTGTTGCAACCTTTGCAGTGCCACTGTGAGTGGTTCCTACAATGTGTAATGATATTTTATGGCTTGTCCAACCACTACTGTAATTTTTCTCTACACTTTTACTTCCCACTGAGGAGGAGGGCCTATGACAAAGTCCACTCTGCTTTTTTTTTTTTCTTGATGACTGTATGATCCAATGCCACACTGTCCTAGCCTTTCTGTTTCTTCATTTTCTAATGCTTGCTACAGGACTCAGTGAATGATGAATAGTAAGACTTAATTTTATTTAATTTTTGATTTTTATTTTATATTAGTTTTTATTTTTAATTTATCAATGGAATGCCACCAAGGATGACCCGATGCCTGGCACTGACTCACTACCAGCTGGCACACACTTGCTGCCCACTGACAAGATCACACTGCAACAGCACAACTTAGGATGACACACACAGTCTGCTTCAGTACTCAGGAGAAGAAATGAACTTCAGCAACTTACCTTAGGGAATGTGAAGAATTTTTTATGGGATGTCACCAAGATGCCAACTACCAGGGTCGTGCAATGGCACACTGCCAGTTGGAACACACTTGCTACCCCTGACTAGATCACACTGAAACAGCACAGCTCTGATAACACACCCACTGGCTGCTTCAGGACTCATGAGGAGAAGGAGCAAGAACTTCAGTACCTTGAGGGAATATGGAGAATTTTATTTATTTACTTTTTATCTGATGCCATCAAGGTGCCAATTACCTGGGAAGGCACATACTCACTGACAGCTGGCACACACTGGCTGCTCATTATCCAGATCGCAGTGCAACAGTAGAGCTCAGGATGACACACAAATAGCTGCTCCAGGGCTCAGCAGAAGAGCAGGATGAGAAGAAAGGAACTTCAGCACCATGAGGGAATGTGAAGTATTTTTTTTTTTACTTTTTGATGGGATGCCACCAAGGTGCCAACTACTAGGCTGGGCACCAGCATGTTGTTAACTGGTGCATGCTTGTTGCCCACTGTCCAGACCACACTGCAACAGCACAGCTTGGGACAACACACATACACAGGCTGCTTGAGGCTTCAGGAGGTAGGAACCACAGATACCGGGGGACATGAGAAATTTCAATTTGAAAACTGCCACAAAAGTCATTTAAAAATTTGTATGGGTGCCACCAAGGGCCAACTACCAGGAGCCAGGCACTGGCATACTTCTAGTGGGCTTACACTTGCTGCCCACTGACCAGACCATTCTGCAACAGCACACCTCATGACGACACACACTGAAGCTACTTCAGGACTCAAGGAAGGAACCACAGCAACTTGGGGAACATAAAGAGTTTCAATTTGAAAACTGACACAAACAAAAATAAAATGAATCATAAAAAATTATGGGATGGCATCAAGGTGACAACTACAAGGGCCAGGCACCAGCACACTGACAGAAGGCACACACTTGCTGCTCATTGTCCAGATCACAAAGTAACAGCACAGCTCAGGATGACACACAGATGTTGCTTCAGGAATCAGGAGTAAGGAATCACAACTTGCGGCAACATGAATAGTTTCAGTTTGAAAACTGCTACAAAAAGAAAAAAGATTTTTCTTTAATTTTTTTTTTTTGGGATGCCACTGAGGTACTAACTACCAAGGGCTGGGCACCAGCATGCTGCCAGCTGGAACACACTTTCTGCTAACATCACACTGCAATGGCACAGCTTAGGATAATACACACACAGGCTGCTTCAGGTCTCAGGAGGAAGGAACCACAGCAACTTGGGAGAACATGAAAAGTTTCATTTTGGACACTGCCCCAACAGGAACAAAAATACATTATTTTAATTTTTATGGCGTGCACCAAGGTGCCAAAAATCAGGGTTCAGACACTGGCAGCTGGTACACACTTGCTGCCCACTGCCCAGATCGCACTACAAAGCATGACTCATGACAGCACACACAGGCTGCTTCTGGACTCAGGAGGAAGGAACCACAGCAACTTGGGGGAGCATACTGTTTCTATTTGAAAACTGACACAAGAAGAAACAAGTATTTGTCAATGCAGAATATTCGCCAGTGGTACTGATGTTGTACTGGGTCTTGCTTGTACACATTTTGCTACATATTTGCCCAGGTTAGAGCAACTAAGATGCAGTGTCTCATTTTCAGTGGTGTCCTGCTTTTACACACTGTTAGACTGTACAGTAATTACCCAGGACAGGCCAGCTGAGAGGCAATATCTACTTTTATGTGGACTCTCACATTTTGAACCCAAATGTCCAACAGTCTTTTATGACATATCAGATTCATTATGATCAAGACAGGTGGAAATTTTAAAACCCCATCCGAATGGTAATTTCACTGTGCAACTGTAGAAACAAGTTTCAGATGAGATTTGAAAATGACACCTACCATGTTCAGGGCAGGGGTAAAACAAGGGATATGTTGAACATTAGGATCAACATCTGATAAAATATAGTTATGTGAATAGAAACATAGACTTTGGACGGCAGATAAGGACCACCTGGCCCACCCAGTCTGCCCATTTCCTACCTATTGAATAAGCTGCAGATTCTAGTTAACCAACAGCCTACTTCCTGCAACCCCCACTATAATTGCCTTATGTGTGTCCCATGCATGTTTGAATTCCCCACTGTTTTAGACCCCATAACCTCTCCAGGAAGGTGGTTCCATGAGTCCACCACTCTCTCCGTGAAAAGAAATTTCCTCACATTACCCCCTGAGCTGTCCCCTCTAACTTTAAATTGTTCCCCTTGTTCTTACACATCTCTTTTCTGAAAGATGCTACCCTCCTGGACTTTGTTGATTCCCTTGAGGTACTTAAAAGTTTCTATCATGTCCCCCATTCCTCCTTTCATCAAGGGTATACATATTAAGCTGTCTCAGTCTCTCTTCATATGGTTTCTGATGTAGATCCTGCACCATTTTAGTTGCCCTCCTCTGGACTGCTTCCATCCTGTCTATGTCCTTGCGTAGATGAGGTCTCCAAACTGCACACAGTACTCCAGATGGGGTCTCACCAACTGTCTGTATAGAGGGATAACCACTTCCCTTTTATGTTTGCTTGCACGCATGTGCAAGAAACATAGTGCCATCATCGGAGATTTCGAGGTGTGTCACCCTCCTCCTCAGTCAGTCAGTGTGTTGGCAGGCGCGCTGACCCTGTAAGCCAATGCATGCTGGAGCTGTCTATGACAAACTCCAAAATGCAGTGGCATACAGTTGAAGGGGGTGCTACGCTTGAGTGAGCAGTGATAAGATATCGGCTGCTCACGCCGCAGCCCCCCCCCACACACAAGACGCCCACACAGGTGTGCACACACCTCGCCCCCGCACGCATCGTGACTGCATAGCTGACGGGTGCCCAATCCCCATCGGCTGAGCTGCATCTCCCACTCTCCCCCAAAGCCTTCGAATGCCATGCTGGGTGCCCACCCCAGCATGGTAACTAATGATATAGCTGACAGGGGTGCCCAATCCCCCGTCGGCTCCACTGTCCCTAACCCCCCACCCCAGTAGTAGGTGCCACGCTGGGAGCCCACCCCAGCGTGGCAAACGATCCTTAGGCCATGGGGTGCCCAATCCCCGTCGGCTGAACGCCCCAACCATCCTTGTGCCATGCTGGGAGCCCACCCCAGCTCGGCAATGTCCCATGTCGTCTGCTTTTTTTACTTGTAAAGAAAACGTCCCACGTAGTCTCCTGGCCCTCCCACAACCCGCAACCCACCCACTGCGCACTCAGCCTCCCCACCCCTCACTCCCATACTTACCTCCGGAGCTCGGAGCGACGATCTTCGTGGACCGGGAACACGCCTGCACTCTTCAAAGCCGACGCGAACTGAGGAAATGCCGTAAGCTGTATAATGGGCTAGATAGCGGGGTTTCAACTTTGTTGCATATTCAGGTATTTTTTGATTTTTGACCATCCATCATGGTGTTTATTGTAGACATGTCATGAGCTGACTGGCCCGGCGGTGATTTCGCAGTCACTATGTGAAATCACCCTTCAGGCCTGAATAACGCCATGACAGTGACATCATTCATGAGAAGGGGTCCTAAAACCCATGTTGGAAAATTTGTGCCAAAATTCCAAAAAATTACTGTTTGATGAGCGGCATGCAGTTCCAATGCAGGCTCGTAAGTTGGCAAATTTTCAATATTTTCACTCCAGATTTTAAACATTGCCATTTTACCACACCTTCTTATGAGTAGTACAGCTGCCATTTTTCACATGTCACCCAAAAGCGTGTTTCCTTCATGTAGCGCATAATGGCGCAGTCGGTAAAGTAGATCAATGTACAGGACAATTAAGAAAATCACAGTGACACTGTTCATGAGGTGAGGTGTTAAAATGGCTATGTTGAAAATTTGGTGAAAAATTCCTAAAATGACTGTTTCTGGCGTCGCCATGCAGTTCCTACGCACACTCGTAAGGTTGCGAATTTTCAATATTTTCACTCCAGATTTTCAACATTGCCATTTTACCGCACCTTCTTATGAGTAGTACAGCTGTCATTTTTCACATCTCACCCAAAACGTGTTTCGCTCTTTGTAGCGCATAATGGCGCAGTCGGTGTGAGAAATCAATGTATGGATAAATTAAGAGAAAATCACAGTGACACTGTTCATGAGCAAAGGTCTTAAATGGCTATGTTGAAAATTTGGTGAAAAATTCCAAAAATTGCCATTTTTCACGAGTCGTTGTACGGTTCCTCATGCGCTTGTATGTTCGCGAATTTTCAATATTTTCACCAGATTTTCAACATTGCCATTTTATTACACTTCCTTATGAACAGTACAGCTGCAATTTTCATATGTCGCCTAAAATGTTTCGCAGACATGTAGCTTACAGTGGTGCTGTTGGTGTGTGAAAGCAATGTTTAGGACAGATTAAGAAAATCACAGTTACACTGTTCATGAGCAGAGGTCTTAAAATGGCTATGTTGAAAATTTGGTGACAAAAGTCCATAAAATGACTGTGATAATGAAGTGAGCATTGCAGTTTCCACACACCGTTACTTCATGACTTTGTAATATTTTCAGTCCAGATTTTCACCAATGACATTTTTCCACACTTCCTTATGAACAGTACAGCTGTCATTTTCACAACATGGCTGAAGTGTGTTTTCACAGTTTCAGCTCGAGATGCATGGTCGCTGTGGGAAATCATTGTTCGGCACAGATAAAGAAAACACAGTGACACTGTTCATGATCGGAGGCACCAAAATGCCTGAGTTGACAATCTGCTGTAAAAATCCCCAACCTAATAATATTACAGGTGTGTACAGTTTCTATGTACGCTAGTGACTTCACCATTTTTAAATATTTTTACTACAGATTTGCAACATTGCCATTTTTACACCTCCCATGAACAGTACAGCTGTCATTTTTACATCCTGTTCGAATGTTTTGCACCTGTGGTGCTAAATGCCATAGTCACTGTGCATAAGCAGCTTTGGCTAACAAACTGATATTCCCCTGTTCATGAGGTGGGGTCACAAAACAAACATGTTGAAGATTTGGAGTGAAAATACCAACGAATGCCTGAGGTATTAGGGTTTCCAACTATAACGCCCAACCCTGTAGAGAATGACAGGCATCAGGGGTGTGACTTGGGATTCTTGCCTGTGATGCTCATACCATTCAAGACCCTGCAGTCAGTAGAGGCATCGAGGTATGCCTTGGACTCTTCGGCCCCAAACTCACCCCATTCTCCTATATCGCACCCATCTCACCATATTTCCTAATGAAATGGGTGCACATAAGGGCCAAAGACCCCAAGGAACACCGCGACACTTGTCAGTGTCTGCAGGTTGGGGTGTGGTGAAATGCGTGGTCAAGTAAGTGCCTGACTACTCCAAACGCACACCCCAATGTCTGTCACCTTCTGCAGGGTGGTGGTGGGGTGGTTTCAGTTCAATACTTCACTGCCATTCCTATTACGCAGCTCTGTAACTTCTACACTACCACTGCCAATGCCAGCAAGCAAACATTCGGCATTGACAAATGCTTGTTCTACTGGTGATGCCCTCCCTATACATCCCAGTATCACCCTGGCTCTCCTTACTGACTTCTCACATTGCTTACCCACCTTTAGGTCATCTGATATGACTACTCCCAGATCCCTTTCCATTATTGTTGTTGATAGTACCTCCCTGCTATTGTGTACTTTTCTCCTGATTTTATTTCCCAGGTGCATTACTTTGCACTTCTTTGCACTGAATCTAAGTTGCCATAGTGTCTGACCATTCCTCCAACCTTGCCAAGTTCCTTCTCATCCTTTCTACCCCACCTTGTGTATCAACTCTGTTACAGATCTTTGTGTCATCTGCAAAGAGGCATACCTTTCCTTCCAGACCTCTGCAATGTCACCTATAAAGACGTTAAAGAGGACTGGACCCAGTACTGAGCCCTGAGGTACTCCACTAGTAACCCCTTTCTTCAGAATGTGTTCCATTCACTATTACCTTCTGTGTCCTGTTGTGCAGCCAGTTTGCTACCAGGCTACCACCCCGGGACCCACTCCAAGGCTGGCTAACTTGATTATTAATCTTTTGTGCGGACTGTGTCAAATGCCTTGCTAAAGTCTAGGTAGGCCATATCCACAGCCCCTCCTGGTTAATTACTTTGGTCACCCAGTCAAAGAAATCGATTAGATTCATCTGACATGACCTTCCTGCTGTGAATCCATGCTGCTTTGTGGTCCTGTGCCCCGCTGGCCTCTAGGTACTCAACAATTCTTTCTTTCAGAAGGATTCCATCATTTTCCCCACCACTGAGGTCAAACTAACAGGTCTGTAGTTTCCTGCTTCTGCCTTGCTCCCACTTTTTGAAGGGAATCACATCTGCCCTCCTCCATTCCTCAGGTACCACCCCATCTTCCCATGATTTGTTAAAAGTGTGGTTATTGGCGTCACTAGGTCCTCCCTTAGCTCTTTTAGGATTCTAGGGTAAATCCCAGCCCCATTGCTTTGTCCACCTTTGAGTTTTAGGAGTTCTTTCAGTACTTTTCTTCTGTAAATGGACTGGCGTCAACCCCACTATCCAGAGTGCTTCTACTGTTTGGTTTAGGTAACTCCTCCTCTTCTTCTTTTGTGAATACTGAGCAAAAGCATTCATTCAGTATCTCTGCCTTTCACTGTCTCCTCTGCCCACCTCCTCTCCTTTATTAATCTTCACTATCCCTCCCTTAACCTTTCTATGCTCCCCTAATGTACCTATAAAAGGTTTTATCCCTTCTTAACTGAGTTGGCTATCTTTCCTCGGTTTGGGCCTTTGCTTTTCTGACTGCCTTTCCCACTTCTTTCTGCTTTAATTGATACAGTTCCCTGTCGTGCTCGTCTGTGATTCCTTATACTTTTGAATGCAGCCTTTTCTCCTTAACCTTCACTGACATCTCTTTGAGAACCACAGTGTTTTTTTATTCTGCTTTTGTTTTTTATTTGTTTCACACAAAGGCTTGTTGCCTCCATGATGGCAGTTTTGATTTTTCTCCATTGTTCTTCCACCCTTCTTTCGGGCCATTTGCTAATGCATTCCTCAGGTATTCACCCATTATGCCAAAGTCAGCCCTTCTAAAGTCCAGTATCCTTGTCTTTGTATGGCTTATCTCCATGGTTGTGTTTATTGTGAAGCACACTGTGCAGTGGTCGCTTGTTCCCAGATGTCTACTGACTTCTAAATTTGTGATCTCTCTCCATTTGAGAGTACCAGGTCTAATATTGCTCCCTCCTGAGTGGGTTCCACCACTAGCTTGTCTAAGGTATGGAACAGTTCAATGTTGGAACAGTTCAATGTTTCCTCACAAGTTAGTTGGTTTTCATTTTTAACCCTAATTTTCAACATAATCTTTTATGAGCACTTCTGAGCATGAAAGGTGTCACTTATAAAACAATGGCTGAAATGTCATTTTCATCACAAGTGTGAGAACAGATTTTGGTAGGGTTTGAGAAATGACAGTTGTCACTTTCATCAAGTGATGTGAAAAATGAGTATGTTAAAAATCTATGGTCAAGGGGACATGGCCTAGCTGGGAATGGAGATGGTCACTTGAAAAATGAGCTCCACATCCATCTGCATTAACACCTCACATCCTGCTTCTAAATCAAAAATTAGCCTTTTTGAGTGACTATATATGCAAGGATGGCTTTACCTCAAAATCTGCTAAGACTCAGGCTAAATTACATTTTAAACAGGTGGCACACGGATTGAGAACTTTGGGCCCAGAGACTCGAGTCACACGTGGAAATATGAAAGCACATCAGGAGGAAGTAGTCCGCCTTGAAAAAGACCAGCTGGCAGGGGACTAAACATCTCACAAAGTCCTAGAGAAATTATTCTAAGAACTAAAATATAGCTTAATAATGAAGATGCTGGCGGGTTTGAAAACGTAATCTCCCAACTGCAGCACCTACAACAAACTGTGAATGCTGTCTCCAAATTGTGGACCAGCATGACAACCGCTACAAGAATCAGAGACATGCACAAACACCCAGGAAGACGAAATGGCCAGAGTAAGGGCTAAGCTGCAACAGGCAACAAAAGACGAATAACTCTCAATTTAGTTGACTTACTACTTCAAAATAGGGAAAGAACGACACTGTGAGAGTGGTGGGGATGCCAGAGGGAGCCAAGGGGACTGACTGTGCTTCTTATCTGCGAAAATGACTCAGACAAACTTTGCTAATCCCTGAATCAATCTCCCCAGAAATACAATGTGTACATAGATCCCTGGTACTAAAACCCCACTGACCAACATCCACGCCATGTAATTATAATATTTTTAAGATATCTCGACAGGCAGATGGTCCTGGAAGCAGCAAGAAAGCATGGCAAAATAACGATGAAAGGCTCCACAGTAAGCATTTTCCTGGATTTCTAGAGTCCTTCAGAGCCAAAGACAGGCCTTCCAACCTGTAAAAGGAAACTCATGAACTGGACTGGCCATTTGCCCTAATTTATCTGGCTCACCTGATAATCCGAAACCTGAGCACAGCAGATAGCATTCCTGGACCCTGCAGCTGCCATGGCCTACATAGAGGAGGAAGAACAATGGAAAAGGCAGAGTGGCGACTAAGCCCGAGAAACTCCAGGATTGAGCCGACCCTCCTTGTTTCTGACTTAAGGTACTGAAAAGCTCATTTAGTTGTGTTGAGTGTTTGGGGAGGTATATGGTCTGGTGAACACGACAGTGGCCTGTAAGGTTGGTCCACGCCATCTCCCTCCGACTCGCCAAAAATTAACATGGGTGTTTACAGGCCTTGTGAGCAGTGTCTGGCTGCTCAATTAAAAGGGTCAGGAGCAAAGTCAAAAGGTCTATTTAAAAAGCAGGACTGGAAATGTAACTACTGTCTCAGAGGTATGATATGATTTATTACAGAGACTTTGAGGCCGAGAGGCCAGATTAGACTTATTGGATCTTAAAGCCATACCTGGACACTAAAAAGGTTCAGAAATAAATGAGTAAAGCAGAATGACATGTAACATGCAGTTAAAATGTAACCTGGTAGTTACGGGAGGGGGTATTCTATTATTTACAAAATATAGTTGCTAAAGTGGTGAAGCATCCTCCAGAACATATAAAAATGGTGAATGGGTGATTTTTCTGGGATCTGGGCTGAGAGGGGATGGGGGCATGTAAACGTTTCAGCAATAAGAGTAAATCTGTGAATGCATAAGTGTAAGGGGTAATAGTTGAGGCATACTTAGTAGCTCTTGCGGTGCTGCCAACCTGGAAACCAATACGCTGAACCTGGTGACGCCAGATAAACCCATGCAGGCTGCCAGCCTCCTCAGACACATAGGATTTAAAACATCTACAGTAGTTGAATAAAACAAGAAAGTGGGAATAAGCCCATTTATGGGGTGACGGAATCATAATATCCCATAAGGATCAATGACTCGCTCCATCCACAAAGAGTAGTGGGATGAAGGAGCCTAGAAAGTTAAGCAAGGGAGGGAAAAGGAAGTTTGTAATGGATAGGTTTTACCAGTTAACATTGTTCGGTAGGTTTCTGAAATGTTCTAATTTAAGTTTTTGTTGTTGATAAATTGTTTTTACAAGGGCTCTGCAGTTCAAGATGCCCAGAAATTATAGGAAGGAGGGGGAGAGAGAAGTTTTGGGAGGGGTTATGGAATCCCTCTGGAGGGGGAAACAGAATGCAGGAAGGGTCAGGTTGGAGGAAAAGGGGAAGTTGCTTTAAAAGTTTAAAAAGTTAATCGGCAGAGGGGAAATCCCAAAAGAATATTAAGTACAGTTGATAGAAGGGATGTTTGTCAAGAGGTATGCAATTCAATATGAACAAGCATTTGTCAATGCCAAAAGTGTTGCTTGCTGTCATTAGCAGTGGAAGTGCAAAAGTTAGATGCAGAATAGAAATGGCAGTGAAGTATTGAACTGACGCCAACTACACTCCCACCCCGCAGAGATGGTCAGGCATTGGGTGTGCCTTTGGGTCGCTGACCACAACAGTCACAACATTTCACCTCACCACCCTGCAGACATTTACAAGTGTTGAGGTGTACTTTGGAGTGTCCGGCTTTACACTCACCTCATTCCATAAGGAAATACACTGAAATGGGTGCAGTATAGGAGAATGGGTGAACTCTGGGGCCAAAGGGTCCAAAGCGCACCTCATGCCTGCCACTGGCTACAGGGTGGGGTGGAAATGGCATGAGCATTACTATCAACAATCTCAAATCACACCCTGATGCCTGGCAGTCCCTACAGGGTAGGTGTTATGATTGAAAACCCTACACACTGGACGTTTCTTGGTATTTTTACTCCAAGTTTCAACATGGGCTTTTGTGACCCCACCACATGAACAGTGACACTATCAGTTTGTTAGCCAAAAGGTGATTTTGCACAGCGACTGCGCCACTTGGCACCACAGGTGCCAAAACACATTTGGAACAGGATGTGAAAATTATACCTGTAATGTTCATGAAGAGGTGTAAAATAGCAATGTTGAAAATCTGGAGTGAAAATATAAAAACTGGTGAAGTCACAAGTGCGTAGAAACTGTGCAACACACACCCATAATGTAATTAGTTTGGGATATTTTACAGCAGATTTTCAACATAGGCATTTTGGGACCCCTGCTCATGAACACTGTCACTGTGATTTTCTTAATCTGTCCTGAACACTGATTTCCCACAGTGAACGCGATTATTCTGCGCCACAAGTGTGAAACACATTTTGGCCAGGGTGTAAAAATGACAGCTGTACTGTTCATAAGGAGGTGTGGAAAATGCCAATGTTGAAAATCTGGACTGAAAGTATTATGAATCAGTAAACATAAGAGGGTGCGTGAAATTGCACAATGCACACTCATAACACAGTCATTTTATGGACGTTTGTCACCAAATTTTCAACATGGCCAGTTTAAGACCTCTTCTCATGAACAGTGTCACTGTGATTTTCTTAATCTGTCCCAAAATTGATTTTGCACACCGACTGGGCCACTGTGAGCTACATGTGCAAAACACATTTTGGGTAAGATGTGAAAATGACAGCTGTACTGTTCATAAGGAGGTGTAGTAAAATGTCAATGTTGAAAATCTGGAGTGAAAATACTAAACATGCTTGAAGTTATGAGCGCATGAGGAACTGTGCAGTGCACGCTTGTAAAACAGTCATTTTGGGAATTTTTCACCAAATTTTCAACATAGGGTTTTTGGTGCTACCTCATGAACAGTGTCACTGTGATTTTCTTAATCGGTCCTGAACATTGATTTTGCACAATCGATCTTGCCATTGTGCGCTACATGTTCGAAACACATTTTGGGTGAGACGAAAATGTCAGCTGTAACTGTTCATAAAAAGGTGTGGTAAAATGGCAATGTTGAAAATCTGGAGTGAAAATACTAAAATGCTCGAAGTTATGAGCGCGGTAGAAGCTCGCGCAATGCACATCTCATGAAACAGTCATTTTGGGAATTTTTCACCAAATTTTCAACATAGGGTTTTTGGGAGCCTACCTCATGAATAGACACTGTCATTTCATTAATCGTCCCAAAAGGTGATTCCATGCAGTGACTGCAAAATCACCTTTCAGGACCGAATAACAAAATGACAGTGACTGAGATCATGATGGGGTCCCAAGAACTCATGTTGAAAATTTGGTGAAAAATTCTCAAAATGGCTGAAATATGCACCAAAGTTGAAAACCATTGATGCCATTATACAGCTACTGGCATTTCTTCAGTTCACGGTTGGATTTGAAGAGTGCAGATGTGTTCCTGGTCCACCAAGATCATCGATTGGGCTCCAGAGTAACTTTGGGGTGAGGTGGGTTGTCAGGAGGTGGAGTACACATAGGGTGGGCACGGGCTGGGGAGGAGGACAAGAGAATCAATGAGGGACCATTTTTTCTTCTGGTCTTTTTTTTTTTTTTTTTTACACAGATGACAGGGGACTTCTGCCATGCTGCAGTGGCATCCTGGCATGGCACCAGGCAGTTTGTTTGGGGGTAGTGGAGCTGATGGGATTGGGCACCCCACTGGCCAAAGAGACTTTTGCCACGCTGGGGTGGGCTCCCAGTGAGGCAGATGGAAGATTGTTTTGGGGGCAGTGAAGCAGATGGGGACTGGGCACCCTGTTGGCCATACAGTGTGGTGGGGATGCACGAGCCAAGGGGAGATTGGGCACCCCATCAGTAAACAACAAATGGGGAGGGCATTATGCCAACAGGGATTGGGCTACCCTGTTGGCAAACAGAAACACATAAACATAGATTTTGATAGCAGATAAGGACCGCTGGCCCACCCAGTCTTCCTATTTCCTACCTATTGGATAAGCTGCAGATTC
The DNA here is from genome assembly GCA_016271365.2 of Neoceratodus forsteri. Taxonomy (NCBI): domain Eukaryota; kingdom Metazoa; phylum Chordata; order Ceratodontiformes; family Ceratodontidae; genus Neoceratodus; species Neoceratodus forsteri. The sequence goes on along the minus strand of CM028133.1, from coordinate 738,530,395 downwards.
TAGTTAATTGGGGAGGGATCATGCCGACAGGAGTATTGGGCACCTCGTCTTTTTTTTTTTTTTTTATTGAAATGTTTCACCAGGAAGGCACACTGAATGGCAGGCGGCAGCTTTACGTCGGCTTCCTGTGGACTGTGAGAGGTCGGGAGCTGTTGCCATAGGGATTGCTCATAATCAGCTGTTTTGGTAGCTTGTAATGCACCAAAACAGCTGATTGCGCAGGACATGGCTAAATTTCTTTACGCATTGTGGCATGCTCCTTAACTGTTGATGATTAATGTGTTTCTTTGCACATGAGTGCAAGCAACACAAAAATGGGTAGTTTAAATTCATATCAAGGAATGTCGATGGTCTCAAACAGTGGGGAAATGCAAGAGGGTTACGCCATTTATAAGGACAACAAAGGGGGACATAGCCTTTTGCAGGAAATGCATACTACCCAGCAGGAATTTCTGAGTCTTGCCTCCTCTTGGGGAGATGTACGCAGCCTCCTTCACCTCCAGAGTACGAGGTCTGGCAGTCTGGTTTAGATTTTCCTCAGGGCTGAAATTCATAATGTGGCGGTGGACAAACAAGAAAGATATATTATAATAGATGTTACAATTGAACAGACCCATTTCACCATGGTTTCATTGTATGAGCTGAATTATGACTCCTGATTTCTTCCATCACCTCTCAATAGCCCGGCACCTTCTCAGGAACCTTAAGTATAGGGGTCTACTACTACTGGTTCATTCAGGCTCCACCACAGAGCACAATCAAAGGACAGGAACACCCTGGGGGATATGATGAGGGAAATGAACTTAACAGAAATCTGAGATTTAAACACCCCAAGATAGGGAGTATTCTTTTATTCTCATGCACACAAAATTTATACAAGAATCGACTACTGTATATATTTTGCCCTAAGGTGCTCTTGGAGGGATACAGAAGGCCGAGTCACGGTCCTATACTAGTGTCTGACCATGCCCCTTATGGTGACCATCCAAATGTGGAAGAACTCCCACAGCCTAAGCCATAGAGGATGGATTCAACACTACTAAACAATGAAACCTTTATAAAACATATCTCAGATAGGCTGATGGAATTTATAACTATTAACACTACAGGGAGGTGGCTGTCCAAACAGTTTGGGATGCCATGAAAGCATTTATTAGAGGGAGACTATCTCTTATGCAGCATATGAGAGGAAACTGAAAATTCAGAAGAAGAAGGGTTGGAAAAGGAGATTAAGGAACTAGAGAAGTGGAATATGGAGCAGGGTAATATAGATATGGCAGCCTTGGGCTTGTTCAAAGGAGACTGAACCAACTGACTTCAAGAGAATTGAGAGAGACCTACTAGTCTCACAATCTAACATGTATTTTGAAGGTGACAAAGCAGGTAAACGTCTAGCCTGGTGAATTAAAAGAAACTAGCAGAGAGAACCATCATAGAAATAGAAAAGGACAATAATACCCTCACAGCAAATCAAAAAGAGATTAGTGCAGCATTTAGAAAATATTACAAAGACCTCTACACCTCCCAAGCACCAAAAGATATTTCCCAAATAGCTTTCATACACAATTCTCCTCCCAGGGCAATCAACAGAACAAACACAACAGCTTGACACCCCATTTCAGAAGGTGAACTGCGCAGCGGTATAGTCCACAAAAAGGAAAGCCCCAGAACCAGATGGCATACTCTCTGAATTTTATAAAAACTATGGGGTATTTTGCATAAATTAATGCATCAAATTGTACACACATCATTAGACGGAGTAAACTTTCAGAATCTCAACTCCTGCCACAATAATGGTACTGCTGAAGCCTCATAAGCACCCTAGAAAATGTGGCTCATACAAACCAATATCTCTGCTGAATGCAGATTATAAAATAATAACCAAACTGCTAGCACATCGTTAGAGGGGTCCTGTCAGGCTTGGTACACCCCACCAGGGAGGGTTCATGGGGGAGACAGGCCAAACACAATCTTTGTAAGACCCTGAATATTATTCATTTTTAAGGCACACCAGCCCAGAGGAGGAAATCAGGGACTTCCTGCCCTGACGCTGAAAAGCCTTCGACAAGGTTGAATGGCGGTTCATGTTTGGGGTCCTTGGGAAATTTAAGTTTGACCCTAATATACTCTCCTGAATTCATTCACTTTATACCATCCCTAAAGTGCAGGTTTTGACAAATGACATCCTGTCCTCCCTTTCATACTAACACGTGAACAAGACAGGGATGCCCACTGTCATCCTTATTATACCTCCTCACTATTGAGACCCTGGCAGTAGCCATTAGAAGTCACAAAGACTTAGAGGGTTTTGAATGGAAAGGGAAAATCATATCATTTCCATTTCTGCAGATGATATTCTGCTGTTTGTAGCAAATCCAGTTAAAGCATTAAAGGCACTGGTTAAGATATTTGACATTTAAGGTCCATTATCCAGACATAAAATCAACTGGCACAACTGTGAATGGCTGCCAGTGGGAGATAAGAAAGAACCGGTAATGATGGGAGAGACGAGGCTGCACCTTCAGCAGATCTTAAATACTTGGGTATCAAGCTCACGAAGAAATTTCCTAACTTAATAGAGATAAACTATAAGCTCCAATTGTAAGGTGAGGGAAGACTGTTTAAGATGGCAGCCCTCCCCATGACATTAATTGGGAGGGTAAACTTGGTTAAAATGTGTGTTTCACCCCAGTGTATATTTATTTAATCCATTCCTGTCCAAACTCTTGCTAAATATGTTATAGCACTGGAAGGTGCCATAACTTCCCTAATATGGTGGGGCATGTGCCTGAGGATAAAGAAAGAAGCAGTATGCCCCATGGTTAAAAGAAGAGGCCTGGGACTACCCAATTTATACTGGTGCTACTTAGCAGCTCAATTAGCCTATGTTGAGAATATCATGCCTGGTAAGAGTGAGGGTGGGGCATGAGTGAGGATGGAGAAGAGGACCAGGAGTTTGTTTCAATCTGTACTGGCACCCAGTTTAATTTCCGAGGGACCCAATGTAATTAAAACCCACTCACAAGATGCTTAGTTAAAGCCTGGGTCAAAGCTCACAAACAACTAGGCATTACTAATATTGTTTCCCAGAGACCTCAACAGCCATAGCACTGAAACAGTGGGAATGACACAAGAGGCAGAAGGACAAAGGTTGGGCAATGGGCTGAGAGGGGACTCATCATTATTTCACAACTATGCAAACAAAATATGATAATGGAGTTCCCACAGGTGAAAAAGAAATATGGTGTGGGGGTAAATAGTTACTTTACTTGCTGTAACATTTGAGCTAAATTAATGGATGAGGACCAAACCAGACTACATTCACTCACCCACTAGAGGAAATATTCAAAAGTTCCCTAAGAATTATAAGGACGTAAACCACTTACTCAATGTTATAGACTACTACTAGGGTCTCTTCCAGACATATCTTCTAGTTTGAAACATAGATGGAGAGAGGACTTATTACCAGACATCCTTACAGGAGGACATTGGGATAAGATCCTCCAGAAAGGATTGGAATGTTTGGTAAACAACAGACTAAGAGCTATCCAATGAAACTATTTACATAGATTATACTTCACCCCAGAATTGGAACATAAGATAGACCCTTTATACCCAACATCTGTCCACAAATGTAAGGTCAGTCCAGGCACCCTATTTCATTTGATATGGAATGTCCCAAGATAGTATCTTTCTGGTATCACATGAATAAAATCATGTCCAAAGCCACTTAAACACTGGAAACTATGATCCAACAGAAATCTTGCTGGACTGCCCCAGAAAAGATATAAGAAGAAAAAGAGACGGAAGCCCTACTGGCACTGGGATATGAGGTTGCTAAAAGTACTGGCTATGCACTGGGGACAGAACACGGTGGCCTCAATAGCTCAATGTGCACAAGCCCTGTCTCAGTGCAGGAGTTTACAGCATACCCAGCTCAAGATTAGAGGGCAGAGAAAGGAACAGGAAATTTGGGAACCTTTGGAGCAGGCTATACAAGTTAGAATTTTCCCAATATACAGATACCAGGGGAAAAGTAAAGGGGGAGGGAAGAAAGAATACCTCAAATGTACTGTCTTCCCTCTAGAACATGTACTTGCTCTGCCTTTTATTTAGAAGAGTGCCATGACAATACAAGTTGTTAGTGAATGTATAACAAATTAAAGGATAGTACACTGGATGACCAATGTGACATCATAACCCGGAAATTGTAATTTTGGAATGTCCCATCTGTTGATTTTAATTAAAGTTAAAAAAAAACTAGGGACAGAATATTGAAAATTACCACAGTCACGAGTGTGTGCTGAAATATTTCAACATGCACTCCTAACTTTGTTGATTTGTAATATTTTTACCCCAAATTTTCAAAATAGCCTTTTTTATGACCCCACCTCATGAACAAGGGTGGAGAAATTGTTCAAATCCTGCCCAAAATGTGATTCAGTGCCTCAAGTGTGAAAACACATTTTGGCCAGGATTTGAGAAATGAATGCTGTCACATTCATGAGGTGCTGTGATTAAATGGATATGTTGAAAATTTGGGGTCAGCATATTAAAATTACCAGTTATGAACCTGTGTTTAGAAATTTCAGTGTACGTTCATAAGTTTTTTTATATTTTTACCCCAAATTTTCAGCATAGCCTTCTTTTTTGCAACATACTGTAGTAAACTTTATTGAAAAATTTATAACAACCAAAATAAACAATAAATTAAGGTCACATAATAAAAACAATCACAAAAGAAAAGAAAACAACGAGTCCAGAAAAGGAAAAAAAATAATAACGAAACCCTACCTCGCCCACCCTACCACCTTCCCCTTCCCCACACCAATCATTCCCTCACCTATCTCTGGACAGCCTTAAAGGATTATCCCACACAAGTATGAAATCATATATTTTAAAAAGTAATGGCCTGTACAAGTATTATGGAAAAAGAACTCCACCTCCCTCACTCATTAAAAGAACCAAAATAACAGGGACTGACAAGTGTAAGAGGTAACATTACTGATTGAGGAAAGTTTGGAAATCAGACCAACAAGTCTGGAACCTAGTATCCCTATGGTTAAAAAGTGCAATAGCCTTTTCGCATTTTAAAGCACTTAAACATTCTTGTACCAATTCTGAATACATGGGTGTCCAATCCCCATCCAGTGATGGACAATATGTAGTTTAGTTTCTGATGCAATTAGAAACATAGAAACACAAATTCGATGGCACATAAGGACCGCTTGGCCCACCCAGTCTGCCCATTTCCTACCTAATGGATAAGCTGCAGATCCTAGTTAACCAGCAGCCTACTTTTCTACCCCCCAGAATTGCCTTATGACTGTCCCATGCATGCTTGAATTCAACCACTGTTTTTGACTCCACAGCCTCTCCGAAGGCCGCTCCATGCATCCACAACCTCTCTGTGAAAAATACTTCCTTACATTACCTCTGAGCTGCCCCCCATCTTCAAATTGTGCCCCTTGTTCTTGCTCACCTCTTTTACTGAAAGATGCTACCCTCTTGGACTTTGTTGATTCCCTTGAGGTACTTGAAAGTTTCTATCATGTCCTCCCTCTCCCTCCTTTCCTCGAGGCTATACATATTAAGCTCCTTTAGTATCTCTTCATATGCCTTCCGTGCAGACTCTGCACCATTTTAGTGCCCTCCTCTGAACAGCTTCCATCTTGTCTATGTCCTTGCAGAGAGTGGGTCTCCAGAACTGCACAGTACTCCAGATGGGGTCTCACCAGCTGTCTGTACAGAGGGATAACAACCTTGTTTTCTACTGGCGATGCCTCTCGCTATGCATCCCAGTATCCCCAGCCCTCCTTACTGCCCTCTCACATTGCTTGCCCACCTTTAAGTCATCTGATATGACTACCCCAGGTCCATTTCCATTTTTGTTGTTGTTAGTATCTCACCCCCATTGTGTACTCTTCCCTGGGTTTTGTTTCCCAGCTGCATTACCTTGCACTTCTTAGCATTAAATCCAAGCTGCCATACATTTGGCCATTCCTCTAACCTTGCTAAGTCCCTTATCCTTTCCACCCCACCTTGTGCATCAACTCATGTTGCAGATCTTTGTGTCATCTGCAAAGAGACATACTTCCTTCCAGTCCTCTGCAATGTACATAAAGACATTGAAGAGGACCGTCTAATACTGAACCCCTACGGCACCCCACTAGTAACCCCCTTTCTTCAGAGTGGACTCCATTTACTATTACCCTCTGTGTTCTATTCTCCAGCCAATTCTTTACCCAGGCTATCATCTTGGGACCCACTCCCAGGCTGGCTAACTTGTATATTAATCTTTTATGGGACTGTGTCAAATGCCTTGCTAAAGTCTAGGTAGGCCATGTCCACAGCCCTCCCTGATCTACTACTTTGGTCACCCAGTCAAAGAAATCTATTAGATTCGTCTGGCATGACCTTCCGCTGTGAATCCATGCTGCCTTGGGTATGTAAAATTTATGTTTAGTTGTGATAACTGTTGAATAGTCTCCCAGTAAAAAACAAATCTCTGGTGTGAAATATTTAGCTTGACCAAAGAGGAGGAGATTTTCTTCTGTACTAAAGCCCATAGATTCTTAAATGATTGACCTGTTCACAGCTTGTGGAATATAGTGTCCTCCACCCCTGCACAGTGGTTGCATTCAGGTGTTGATAGCGTCTTCATTTTGAATAATTTATATGGGCTGTAATAGAGGTCATGTGATACACTGTATTGCAACAACCTTAAGTGATCTTGTTTAACATAGAAACATAGAATTTGATGGCAGATAAGGACCCGCTTGGCCCACCCAGTCTGCCCATCTCCCTACCTAATGGATAAACTGCAGATCCTAGTTAACCAGCAGCCTACTTCTTCCTACCCCCAGCTCCCAGAATTGCCTTATGACTGTCCCATGCATGCCGAATTCCACCACTGTTTTTGACTCCACAGCCTCCTCCGGAAGGCCGTTCCATGCATTCACAGCCCTCTCTGTGAAAAATATTTCCTTACATTACCTCTGAGCTACCCCCCATCTTCAAATTGTGCCCTTGTTCTTGCACACCTATTTTTCTGAAAGATGCTACCCTCTTGGACTTTGTTGATTTCCTTGTGGTACTTGAAAGTTTTTATCATGTCTCCCATCTCCCTCCTTTCCTCGAGGCTATACATATTAAGCTCCTTAAGTCTCTCTTCATATGTCTTCCGGTGCAGACCCTGCACCATTTTAGTTGCCCTCCTCTGGACAGCTTCCATCCTGTCTATGTCTTTGTGGAGACTGGGTCTCCAGAACTACACGGAGTACTCCAAATGGGGTCTCACCAGCTGTCCGCATAAAGGGATAACAACTTCCTGTTTTCTACTGGTGATGCCTCCCTATGCATCCCAGTATCCCCCAGCCCTCCTTACTGCCCTCTCACATTGCTTGCCCAGATTTAGGTCATCTGATATGACTACCCCCAGGTCCCTTTCCATTTTCTTGTTGTTAGCATCTCACCCCATTGTGTACTCTTCCCTGGTTTTGTTTCCTAGGTGCATTACCTTGCACTTCTTAGCATTGAATCTAAGCTGCCATACATTTGACCATTCCTCTAACCTTGCCAAGTCCCTTCTCATCCTTTCCACCCACCTTGTGCATCAACGCTGTTGCAGATCTTTGTGTCATCTGCAAAGAGACATACTTTTCCTTCTAGTCCTCTGCAATTTCGCTTATAAAGACATTGAAGAGGACCGGTTCATTACTGAACTCATGGTACCCCACTAGTAACCCCTTCTTCAGAGTGGACTCCATTTACTATTACCCTCTGTGTCTTATTCTCCAGCCAATTCTTTACCCAGGCTATCATCTTGGGACCCACTCCCAGGCTGGCTAACTTGTATATTAATCTTTGCGTGGGACTGTGTCAAATGCCTTGCTAAAGTCTAGGTAGGCCATGTCCACAGCCCCTCCCTGATCTACTACTTTGGTCACCCAGTCAAAGAAATCTATTAGATTCGTCTGGCATGATCGTCCCGATGTGAATCCATGCTGCCTTGGGTCCTGTGCCCTCTGTCCTCTAGGTACTGACAATTCTTTCCTTCAGAAGTGATTCCATCATTTTCCCTATCACTGAGGTAAAACTAACAGGTTTGTAGTTTCCTGCTTCTGCCCTGCTCCCACTTTTGTGAAGTGGAATCACATCTGCCCTCCTCCAGTCCTTAGGTACCACCCCATCCTCCCATGATTTGTTAAAGAGGGTAGTCAGTGGTGTCTCTAGTTTTGCCCTTCGCTCTTTTAGAATTCTGGGATGAATCCCATCAGGCCCCATTGCTTTGTCCACCTTCAGTTTTAAGAGTTCTTTCAGAACCCTTTCTTCTGTAAATGGGCTGGTATCAACTTCTGTATCCAGAGTGTTTCTATTGTTTGATTTAGGTACCTCCCCTCTTCATTTGTAAATACTGAGAAAAATATTTTTTAGTATCTCTGCCTTTTCACAGTCACCCTCTGCCCACCCTCCCCTTTATTAAGCCTCACTATCCTCCTTAGTCTTCTTTCGCTCCCTGATGTACCTATAAAACGTTTTATCCCCTTCTTAACTGAGTTGGCTATCTTTCCTCGGTTTGGGCCTTTGCTGTTCTGACTGCCTTCCCAGCTTCCTTTTGCTTTAACTCATACAACTCTCTGTCCTGCTCCTTCTGTGATTCCTTGTACTTCCTGAATGCTTTCTTTTCTCTTGAACCTTCACTGCCACTTCCTTGAGAACCATAGTGGTTTCTTACATCGTTTTGTTTTGTTTTGTTTATTGTTTCACACAAAGGCTTGATGCCTTTGTGATGGCAGTTTTTATTATTCCCCATTGTTCTTCCACCTCTCCTTCCTGCCCATTGCTAGTGCATTCCTTAGGCACTCACCCATTCTGGCAAAGTCAGCCCTCCTAAAGTCCAGTACTTTTGCCTTTGTATGGCTTGACTCTACAGCTGTGTTTATGGTGAACCATACTGTTCGATGGTCACTAGTTCCCAGATGGCTACCCACTTCTACATCTGTGATCCTCTTCATCTCCATTTGGAGAACCAGGTCAAGATTGCTCTCTTGAGTGGGTTACAATACTAGTTGTCTAAGGCATGCCCCCTGTAGGGCATCTAGAATAACCCTACTCTTTGAAGTGGCTGCTGCAACTGCACTCCAGTTAACATCTGGCATATTCAGATCACCCATCAGCAATATTTCCCATTTTTCTGCCATTCTAAGTATACTTTCTATCATTTCCTTGTCCATTTCGGCCCCCTGAGTGGGGGTCTGTATATAACCCTGTTCAGATTGTGGTGCCATTGCCTGTCTCCAAATTGGCACATTGCTTCTTCTCCTCCCTGTTTACCCTTTTGTTTTGTTGCTTTGATTCTTCCCTTATGTAGAGAGCTACTCCTCCTCCTCTTTCACCCTCCCTGTCCCTCCTGTAGATAGTGTTAGCTGGTATGTTTATGTCCCAGTCATGGTTCTGTGTACCATGTTTCTGTGACTGCCACAATATTCAGATGTTCCTCCTCCTTCTAGGCCACTAATTCAGGAAGCTTGTTACCCAGACTATGGGCATTTGTACCATTGCTCTCCATTTTTGATGGCTTTACCTTTGTAGCAGCACCCCACTGACCTTTCTACCTTGGTCTTTTTCTCATTTAGTACCCTGTTTTGTAGGGAGAGGCTGAGAATTTCCTGCTGCTTATCAGTGCCTCCACCTTGACTAGTTTAAAAGCTTGCCAATGAAGCATTTAAACCGACTGCCCAAAAGACTTGTTCCTTCCTGGACAGATGCAGACCATCCTGCCAATATAGGCTGGTGTCCCTCCAGGTGGAACCCCAGTCCCAGTGAAGCCAAACCCCTGTGCTCCACACCATTTTTTCAACCATTCATTAAATTGCATGGTGCAAAGTGCCTCACCACACCATGCTATAGACAGGAAGCACCTCTGAGGATACTGTGTGTGCTACCTGTCTTAGGCCCCTCCCAACTCTACAAAGTCCTCCTGCACTGCTCTAATCTCATGATGAGCCAAGTCATTCGTCCCTAAGTGGACAATGACATCCAGCTCAGACTCCCGTGCATCTGTTCTCATGATCCTGAGGATGTGCTTCCTGTCCCTCAAAGCCATGGCACCAGGCAGACACCTTACTTCAGTTTTCCCTGCTCCCCAGTTCTATCCCCTAATAATTGAATCTCCCACCAGGAGCTGCTTCCTTCCCTGTGATGTCCTCTGCCTCCTTCCTGTGGGCCTCCTTTGTGACAGTTGTCCACAACCTCCTTAGTCTCCCTCTGTGGGTGCATCAAGTAACTATGCTCCTCCAGAATGGTGTATGGATTGTGGAGTGGAACAACTGACTGCGTGTTCCACCACTCTCACCCTCCTGAGCCCACTGTGGTCCAACTGCTGTGCTTTCTTTGCAACCTCTGAGGTAATGGTGGCTCTGGTGCTCCCTGGATGGGGAGGGGTTCCCACCACTGTCCAGTGTGGCCTGGGGAAGTTCCCTTACTGCTGTCCAGTGTGGCCTGAAGATGGGCAACTTCCTCCCTCAGGGCAGAGAGTTGTCTGCAAATAGGGCAGCATCTCAGCCTCAGAAAGACTCCCAGAAGACTGCCGCACCACAGCCATTACATTGCACTACTCCCACATGTCTGCCTACTTTCTTGTTTATCCGTTTACAATTTTTTTTGTGTGTGTGTGATTGCTTTGTTATATTGAAATATATATATTACACAATGTGTATGCTTATATTGTTAGTGCAGTGTGCTAGAAAGGATATGACAGTGATATGCACCTTGCCCTCTTGAGGAAATGATGTCAGAATCCCAGGTATAAAGGAACTTTTCAGCGCTTGGTGAGGGAGGGCAGGGTTTGGTCCTAAATTGTGCCCTCACGAAACAATCAGCTAAAAGCTCTGACCCACCGCTGCGATGAATGCCTTCCTGCCAGCAAGATGCCCTACATGGCAATTTGACAGAGAAATACCCTGCTAATCAAACAGAGAAAATCCAGACATCCAAGTCAGACACAGGTAAACCTTCCCAGCCCCAAAACAGCCTGTTGATTTGTGCTCTGAAAGCAGTCAGACCCAAAACTGCCTTTTAAGGCACACAGAGATAAACACAAAAACAGTTTCCACCCCGGGGCACTGTCGGGTCAAATACACAGCCTGTAACCTGCACTCACTTCAGGACTTAAGACGAATTCTTAGCCCAGTGAATAACTCACAGTATTACAAATATTGCAATGCAAACAGTCAATCAATAATTCCAATCAAGTCAGCTGTGCACGAGGACAGACACAATAAACAGTATTCAGTCCCTTTGAGTTTAAACTCTTCCTGCACTAAAATATTAACAATTGTAACAAAAGTAAAACAGAAATGTAAGAAATGTATAAATATTGTTCCATACGATACTCCAGTATAAATCAGAGCAGTCTTTGCATAGGGTGCTCTGCCAATAATAGGCTATCGGTGTAGCTAGGTTACAGGCTTGGCATACCAGTTCCTTATATATAGCAGAGATGGATCTCCTTGAAGCACAAGTAATTAAGATATGAAAAGTGGACTGACTGAGTTGTGCCAAGGGGAGGGCCCAAGAATTTTTAAATACAATGGCTAATCTGTACATATTTTAAAAAAGTTGAAGGAGGTGGTGAACTTTTTCCTAGTGCCAAAAGGAAGAAGTTTATCTTGCTATGGTAAACTCAGCTAATATAGACTTTGACAACTCAGGACAGTATGCAGAGGGATTGGTTTCTAGCTTCATGCACATTCATGTTATTGAATAGAGGTTGCTCCAAAGCTGTGTAGTGAGAAATATTTCATAGTCTGCAAAGCTGCAAATGGGCTCTAATGCTCCAACCTATTGGCATGTTTCACAGTTCCTTAGGGAGGGCAGAGAAGGGTACATACAGTAAAGAGGCCAGAGAAAAATTATGTTTTTTGGCTAAAGATTGTTCTACAGATAATCAATATGCAGTAGAGGTAGCTATCAAAGTTGCAGTTTCCCATTGAAAATATTTAGCACCATTAAGGACCAAATAGTAACTGAAAAAATCTGGGAGCTGAAGGCCTCCTAACTTAGAGGGTCTGCATACTGCGCATATGCTCTACAAGGAGGTCTAACTAACCACAGAAATGCTGAACATATAGGGTTTATTTAAAAACACTATTTAGGGAAACAAATGATAAGCATACAAAGAGGATAGAGCAGTTTCAGTAAAACATTCATTTTGATTAGATTAACTCTTCCCCACAGTGACAGTGGCAGATAACCAGATTTCCCTCAGTTTGCTTTAAGACAGGGTACAGATTCAGGGCTTTAATTTTTAGAGTCCTTAGTTAGTTTGATGCCTAAATATGGTAAGGCTAATTTTTCCCATTGAAATTCTAAATTTTGACAGATATCTTTCAGACAGAGTGGGAAAGAGGGTATACAGTAGATTTATGGGCATTAAACTTATAGCCTGAAAATTGGCTGAATTTAGACATGATGTTAGGGGCTTCAGGTAAGGATCTCATCCAGTCAGATAGATGGAGCGGAGTATCATCTGCAAAATGATAATTTCAAGTCCTGGTCACCCACAGTAATCCCTTTAATTGAGTTAGTTGAATGATCATCCTAGTCAGGGTTCTATATATAAATGAAGCAAGTATGGGGGATAAGGGCACCCTGGCGCATACCTCTTGACAGCCAAAAACGTCCGATAACTCACTGTTACAGGGAATATATGCTGAGGGAAAGGAGTACAGAACTTTAATCCTACTGACGCAATTCTGCTGGTAGTCTGTAGTCTCTAAGGCCTTCAAGAGATACAGCCAGGCTACATGGTCAAACCTTCTGCATCCAGGGAGGTCAGCACTGAATCTTGGTTGGTCTCCACGGATGCAGACAAGAAATGGAAAATCTTCCTAAAGTGTTCACCAGAGCCCTACCAGCAACAAATCCCACCTGCTCAGGACTCAAAAGAGGTTCCCAAACAGATGAAAAGTGGAAGGCCATTATTTTGGCATATAACATAATGTCATTGTTAATCAAGGAAATGGGAATGAAAGTTTTCAGGTTTAGATGGGTCCTTCCCTGCTTGGGTAAATGGATAATACAGGCTTCAAAAGTGTTTTATCTTTGGTGCCCCATGAGTTAAAAAGTGTAGTAAGTAAAGGGATTAATATCGCCATGTAAGCCTTTATTGAACAAAGAGGAAAACCCATGGGGCCCAGGAGCTTGGTCTAATGGCAATGAAGCTATAGCTGCCTCCACCTCTGATTCTGTTATAGGACCCAAAAGGGAGATTTCTGGTCATGAGCAAGTTGGTGGAGACCAGAGGTAGCCAAAAATCATCCTGGATGGTGGATACCAAAGGGTCAAGCTGTGGTGACGTAGAGAGAGTTGTAAAGTCCAGGAAAATCGAAGCCATACTATGGGGGTCGGAAGTTGGCAATCCTGCTTTGAGATCTACTAAGGCAGGTATCCACCTTGCCACTCTCTGCTGTTTTATATGAAGTGCCAAAGGTTTCCTGCCTTGTTGCCTTGCCATATATATATATATATATATATATATATATGTGACTTTATTTGACAGGCAATTCTGTCAACCTTGTTTTAATAAAAATCCAAATAATTGGCTCTTAGCTGCACAATTCCACTTGGATGGCCTCTGTAGAAGATGCAGAAAGGCTTTTCTCTACAGAGAAGATTCATGAACCAGTCATTGATTTGGGATGCTTGTTTTACTTTTATTAGATGCTAATTGAATTAGTTCACCTCTCCAAACAGCCTTAAGGCCACCCCAAATGAAATCAAAGATGGAGCTGATCCTTGATTGCTAAGATGGTATTAATCATGTGTTCTCTAAAGTGCTGAACTATGGCGGATCTTTTAATAGTTGATTATTCAGGAACAGGTGTGGGATGTGGAGAAAAAACGGGGGCTTTCAGAGTTAACGTCACAGGCAAGTGATCTGATATAACCCAGGACTGGATTTTGCTGTGCAGCAACAATCGTAGTAATTGGTTGCTGATAAAAAAAAAAAATAAGTCAATCCGGGACAGAACTTTATGAGGCACAGAATAAAAGGTAAAATTGCAGGCTATGGGGTGGAGAGTTCTCCATGGATCTGTGAGGCCTTGAGGCTCAATAAATTCTGTATAGGCTCTCTGAGCCAGGGACAGACCCATCTTCGTCTGATATGTCTGGTCCATATTGTTGGTCTGGACCAAGTTCCAGTCACCCCTAGAAGGATTGGTAAATGACAGAAGGGTGCCAGGGCATTAGTTATGAAGGAAAAAAGGCTGGTGTATCATGATTTGGTCCATAAACTGACCCCAATACACACAGATACACAGAAATGTGATGGCAGAGAAGGCACCATGGCTCATCTAGTCTGCCCAACACCCTACCTCCCACCTTCTGTTATGCTTCCACCCTCTTTTCCCAACCCCTTAAATCTATCCCAAGCCCTCTTGAACCCCATCCACCATTTCAGCAGCCACTACCTCTTCCAGCAGCTTGTTCCAGGCCTCCACCACCCTCTCTGTGAAAATTGCCCTGACATTACCTCTGTATTGCCCACCTTCCAGTTTGAGGCTATGTCCTCGTGTTCACTCCTTCTTCAGTTTGAACAAGCTGTTACCCTCTACCTTATTTATTCCCTTCAGATACTTAAAGATCTCAATCATGTCCCCTTCTCCTCCTAGTCTCCAGAGGGCACAAATTCAGCTCTCTTAATCTTCTCTCATAGGGTACATTCTGCATCCCTTGTACCATTTTGTTGCCCTTCTGCACCCTCTCCATCAGCTCAACATCTCTTCGTAGGTGAGGCCTCCAGAACTGCACCCCATACTCCAGATGTGGCCTAACCATGGTCCTATATGATGGCATTAGCACCTCCTCTTCCTGCTATTAAAACCCTCGTAATGCAGGCCAGTATTCCATTTGCCTTTCCCACAGCCCTGCTATACTGGCTGCCCACCCCGAGGTCACACGAAGCGTAATCCCCAGGTCCTTTCTGTTTCCTTTCTCCTTAATCACCAACCCCCAAGGGAGTAAGTTTCTCCTCTATTCTTCCTCCCCAGGTGCACCAGCGAGCACTATTATGTATTAAACTTCAATTTCAGGTGTCAGACCACCTCTCAGGTCCCGCCTCATGGCTTGCACCCCACTAGGTGAATCCACCCTATTGCAGACTTTTGTGTCATCTGGGAACAGGCACACCCATCCTCCAGACCCTCCGCTAGGTCACTAACATAGATGTTAAAGAGTATTGGTCCTAGTGACTAATTCTGTGGCACCCCACTGGTCACCGCCTGTTCCCTGGAATGTGTCCCATTTACCACTACTGTCTGACTCCTTCCCTTCAACCAGTTTTCCACCCACCTGGTGATCCTGTTGTCCACTCCTAGTCTGTCCAGCTTATGTACCATTCCACCATGCGGAACGGTGTTGAAGGCCTTATTGAAAACTAGATAGTCCACATCCACGGCTCCTCCTCGTCCACTATCTGTGTCACCCCATCAAAAACTCTATCAGATTATTCTAACAGGACCTTCCCTTGGTGAAGCCATGCTGCCTGTCATTCTGCATGCCATTTATCTCCAAGTATTCTATCAACCTGATCTTAAGTAGTGTTTCCAATACCTTCCCACCACCAAGGTAAGACTAATAGGACAGTAGTTTTGACCTCAGTCCTTCCGCCCCCTTATGTAGTGTGACCACCTCTGCCTCTTCCAGTCCATTGGCTTCACTCCTGTAACCAAGGGCAAGTTAATCAGCCTTGCTAGATGCGGCACCAGTTCATCCTTCACCTCCTTGAGAACCCTTGGGTGTATTCCATCAGGCCCCATTGCCTTGTCTACCCTAAGTCTACCCAGCTCTTCCCTTACTCCTTCAGCAGTGAATTCACAGCCACCTGCCTGTGACTGTCACCCTCCCCACCCTTCCTGGTCCCCTACCCTCCCTTCCTCAATGAAGATTGAGCAAAATAGCTGTTTAATGCCTCTGCTTTTTCAGTCCCTTCCAGTATTGTTCCACTTCCCCCTTATCCTTCAATCCCATGCTGTGCCCTCCTCCTTTCTCCAAGCGTGCCTAAAGAAGGTTTTGTCCCCTTCCTTGCCTGCTTGCTATCCATTCCTCAGTGGCCTCCTTAGACCTCCTTATCTTTTGCCCAGCCTCCTTTCTTTTTCCCCTGTGGGTTTCCCTGTCCTCATCCTTTGTGACCTTCTGTACCTCTTGAGATGCTCTAGTCTTCTCCTTGACCCCTAACGCCACCTCTCTAGTGAACCATAGAGGTCTTTTCTGTCTTCTATTCTTTCTTACCCTTCTTATACATGAGTCTATGGCTTTAAATACCCCTCTCTTGATGGCTGCCCATAATTCCTCCACCCCTGCACATCCCCTATCCTCAACATTTCTTCCCCAACTACCTTCCTCATTCCACAAAAGTCAGCCTTTCTGAAGTCCATTACATTGGTTCTTGTCCTAACCCTCTCCTGCCTGCTCTCACCCTGAACCTGACAACCCTGGTCACTAGTGCCAAGCTCTTCTCCCACCCCCACCTCCTCCACACTGTCCCCATCTGTGAGGACCACATCCAACAGGTTTATACCCCTAGTGGGTTCACTGGCCCTTTGTTGCAGAAATATGCCCTGAAGAGACTCTAAGATGCCTCCTTTCCTTCAGGAGATTGCTGTCTGGGCCTCCCAGTTGATGTCCGGAAGGTTTAAATCCACAACTAGCACAATTTCCCTTTCTGTGCCATCCTTGCTACTGATTCTACAAAGTGTCTATCCCCCTCCTCCTCCTGCATAGGAGGTCTGAGACTACTCCAACACGCAGGTTTTCCCCTGTCCCCTGTCTAGGTGACCCACATTATCTCTGTTTCCCTCCTCATCCTGCCTTCCATGGCCCCAATCCCTTCCCTAATATATAATGCCACCACTCCCCCTCCCCTCCCGATCTTTCCTAAACAACTGATACCCTGGGTTCACTGTCTCCCAGGCGTAGTGCTCATTCCACCAAGTCTCGCTCACTGCTACAGTGTTTAGGTTCTCCTCCATCATGGTGGCCTCCAGTTCTCCCATTTTGTTCCCCAGGCTCCTGGCATTTGCAACTAAAGCCCTCCAACATGTAGCCCCATCCCGTCCTTCCTGCTGCTAAGTGTTCCCTTCACGAGTGTTGTGACTTGGGGGCTGATAGCCTCTCTGCTCTGCCTCATGTAAGGCTGGCCCTGTCCTTAGCCACCTCCCTTATTTAGTTTAAATTGAACTTCCTTGTCATGAAGTCCCCAGTTTACTGTTTAGTGCAGCTGCCCTGAAGAGCTCAGGTGCAGCCTGTCTTGGGCATACAGCCCTCCTCCTCCTCCTCCCATGTAGAGCCCCAGTCACTATCCAGCTGAGACCCCATCCGACTGCACCAACCCTGTAGCCAACTGTTGAATGCCCTTTTCTTCTCCTTTCTGGGTGTGCTCGCTCTTGGTACTGGCAACACCTCAGAAAAGGAAATGGAAGGAAACAGTGTTGCTCCTACAGAACCTAACAAGTTCCTCGAACCTTGCCTGTACCTCCATCAGACTGTTCCTTCCAAGTCATCTGTGCCCAGGTGAAACACCAGATGTATCCTTTTATCCTGCTGCTTACCCCAGGAGGAATTTGATGCCTCACCTCCAGCACCGTCATCCCTGGCATGCACTGCACCCATACTGCATTGTTTTTTGCTCCCTTCCTTCCCATTTTAGCCCCTTAATTATTGAGTTCCCCAAGAGTACCAGTCTACTGTCCACTGCTTCCTGGGTGTCCTTTTGGGCCTCTAGCTTTGTGTCATAGGGTTTGGCCCCTTTGGACTCCTCCTCATGTTCCATCCTGACTTGGTTTCTGCCCCTGCTCATTTTTGTTCCCCATCACCAAGCCTATCCTGATTTTTACCCACACCCAGCATCTGTATCTCTTCACCTCTCCTTTAGCCTTTCATCAGACTCCTCTCCTGCACCTCTTCACACCTTGTACTTCTGCCTGGCTTCCTTCATCCCTGCAGACCCCTCCTGCGTCACTGCTTGAGCATGATCCATTTCACCTGACCCCCCAACTGCTCCTGGCCTTCCTCATCTACATCACTGTGTGAGATTGTGCCAACTGTGCTTGACCCCTCCAACTGTTCCTGCCCTGCCCATCCCTGCAGAAGGTTTTGAGCACCGCATTCCCACATGGGGAAAGTCTTCCTACTTACCACCTGCCCTGTCTGCATATTTCCCTCTCCTGCACCCTGTCCGCACATGCCCCAGCCTCCTACTGCAGCTCCTACCTGCAGGTGTAACCCTAAATGGCGCTTATCCCAGGGCTACTACCCTGCCTGATTTGCCACTAACAGGTTGAGGGGCCTGGATCCAATGGCGGGTGCCTCCACCCAGAGGTCAGGGTTTGCAATAGTTAAACTAACTTGGTCACAGCCCTCTGGGACACTGCAACCCCCTTTCTTCCCACTAGTGGCCACACAATATATCAGAATTACCTTCACAGTATACACTTACCCCCAGGACTGGTTCCGGCACTGGGACCTCCTGTGGAATGAGATACAGTGCAACAATCACAGTACAGTACTTTAACATAGACAAATACCTCAGGCAGTATAACTTTGCTGAAACAAGCAGCTCTGATTTATTTAGGGGGATATAACAAGGACAGGGGAAATCAGGTTAATTAGCTTATCACTCTAATAATCTACTTATGGCTCTGTGCACAGGCCTATCCCTCATCAGTTACTGTCCCTGGGTACCCAAGCCCTAGTGGCTAGTCCAAACCGTGGCAGCTGGTGGGGCCCTTTCACACAGAGAAAGGAAAATTAAACAGTCAACAGTACAGTAATTCCATTTGGATTTAATGTGGCAATTCAACAGGAGCGACCCCAATTAGTACTCACGACCTCCAAAGAAGATATGGTCCTTCAATGTCAGCAGGCTACTTTGATCTCCAAGAGACTCCTCACACATTTATATGGTAAAAAAGAAAGCACTATACCAGGCAGGCTGCATCTGTATCCCAATCGCAATTACTGCACAATAACCAGGAGAACACACAGCAGATTCAGTTCCTGACAGACCGAGTGTAATTCAACAATTTCTTCAGTCTTCTACAGGGTGAGCCTGGTTTCTACTCTTCAGAGATCCTTTGATTCTTTTCACAGGACGGATTCAGTCCTAACAAGCAGTTACACAAGTTGTAGACGGAACTCTGGGCCTTGTACACGTTTTTTGACTGAAACTGTGCACTGAAGGAGCACAGGGTTTCTTTCCCTTCACTTTCAGATCTCAAACTGAAACTCCCAACAGACAAAACGGGCACTTCCTCTGAGTTCTTCCCAGTTCTTGACTGGATTGGCTGTCACTCACAATAGACTGCCGCTGTTGGTCCAAAAGGCACGAAGTCAAACTACATCTCCCAGAGTCACCGCCCATACAATCCTCCTGTGGCTGGCTCAGATTATGAGTCCCAAGTTCTGATTCGTCAAGGCATCACTTAGAGCTAGTTTACCCACACACTGATTGGTCCAGTTCCAGTTCAAAACCAGAATGGGGAACTAGGCAGACAGTTCTGACTGCAAAGAAAGCAGGTTAGACAAACTGTAATTTTATTATTACTGTAAATGATTTCTGGCAATCAGTTACATCTTTCAGACAGGTTCCTTTGCACTCTAGTGACTGCAAAAGGGGTGAATTGGCAGCAGCTTGAGTGGTACTCAATCAAAGAAACACACAGTCCCCCATATAAACTAATTATGTCTGCAAGCAGACAGCTCTTAAAGAGACAGTACCAGAGGCTCTAAAACACTCACTGATAAGTGGCTTAAACGCCAAACACCATTCAGGCTTGGAGCATTCAAGCAAGCTCCTGGGAGTCTTTCGGGAACCCCATTTGCAGGGGTTACACCTTCCTGGCCTGGGAAAGCTTGACGTCGCGTCAAGCAAGTACCTCATAAGTTTTAACTGCAACCATATACATTTGCATTAGGCTCACATGTAATCATCAGTCAATATATCATTTTACCAAGAATACATTTCTGAAACATTGCAATCGTGACTCTTTACACAGTATTACACACACATTGTACCATAACTCAAGTTATTACCTCTTGTACATGAAACCTGAAGAGAGGGGGCCCTTCCCTA
Source organism: Neoceratodus forsteri (assembly GCA_016271365.2). Lineage (NCBI taxonomy): Eukaryota > Metazoa > Chordata > Ceratodontiformes > Ceratodontidae > Neoceratodus > Neoceratodus forsteri. Next base: position 738,510,258 of record CM028133.1, on the reverse strand, counting down.
TCAGTTACCTTTGGGCTGGACGGGGCAAGGCACCATACTTAGAGGGCAACACAAGTAACTTGGAGTTAGCACTGATGCTCAGTTTGGGCAATGAGCTCGGGACACATACACCCTTTATGGACAACATTGAGAGGCAAGTCCACAGGCCTCCCAAGTGAATCATAACTGAGGTGCACCACAGGCTTTACAGCTCGACCAGTCTTTCTAGGGGAACTGTTATAGTCTCTGCACTCTGAGCCTCATTTTCAGCATTGTCCTCACTTGTCAGGGAGTCTCCATGGGGTAGAGAGGCTAGAACTTGGGGCACTTTCAGCTCCAGGAGTTACAGTTTCTGAGTCCACAACATTTGGCTCGCATGGAGAGCTGGACACTGGCAGTGGACTGTCAGGCACTCAAAATACTCTTCTTGTTCGGTGTATCACCAGTCTGCCCCAATCTATCATTTCCTCCCTGAAAGCTCAAACAGTTCAACCATGCACAATGATTCCATTTCATCTGATCTGATGCTTTACTTCACTTTCTGGGAGCATTGGCTCCAGGGATGAAGCTGGGGCTTAGACAGTCCAGAAGGCCCAGCTTTGTCTCCAGTATTGACTAGGGGATTGCCCGAAACAATTGACTCAGTTCGTAAGAAGGATAGTATTCAAAGTCACTCTCACTTTCTTCTGATATGGACTGACAGTCATGCTCAACTGGGACTTGTGGAGGGGAACACTTTAACTTTGCTTCTGTAGGTGCAGACTTTCTTGATCTTTTCTTAGCAGCAGCTCTAGTCACTGGTCCAGAGGGGCATCTTCTGGGGCTCAGACTCAATCAGGATTTGTCCAATGGGCAGTAAATGATTTCTATGCATTGTTTTACATCTTTGAATTATTCTCAGGCCTTACTTTGTACACTGGCAGATCATCTAGTTTGCCCACTACAATGTGAGGAGATGGTGCCATCTGTCAGCAATCTTGTGCTTGCCATGCAGTCCCAGATTTCTTAGCAATACCCGATCTCCTCCTGGAGTTCCTGTGCTTTCACCTTTATCATACCTTTCTTTGTTGGCCAGATTTCTTTTGGCAGCCATGGTTTGAGCCAGTTGAGTACGCATGAGTTAGCTGGGCCTTTAACTTTGCACATACTGTAAATAGTTGTCAGCTTGAACCCCATCAGGAGAGACCCCAAAACACACATCTACTGGTAGTCGAGCTTCTCTTCCAAACATCAGGCGGTAGGGGAGAATCCAGTGGCATCACTTTGGTGCAGTTATAAGCATGTACCAGGGTGCTAATTTGTTGGCTCCATCTAGGCTTGTCCTTTGGGTGCAGGTGTGCCTAGCATATCTAGCAAAGTGCGTTGAAACGTTCAGGCTGTGGGTCCCCTGGGGTGGTAAGGAGTGGTTCTGACTTTCGCATCCCCACAGAGAAAGCATCTCTTTGATCAGACGACTCTCAAAGTCTCTCCCTTGATCAGAATGGATTCTTTGTGGAGCCCCATAGTGAACAAAAAGTTTTCTACAAGTACTTTGGCCACAGTGGATGCTTTCTGGTCTTTGGTGGGGAAAGCTTGGGCATATCTCGTGAAATGGTCAGTGACCACCAGCACATTACTGATATTCTTTGATCTGACTCCAAACTCAGAAAATCAATACAGACCAGCTCCATGGGTGCACTGGTGGTGATGTTAACAGGGGCAACCCTCTGGGGCAAAGCTTTCCTCTAAGCAGCGACTACAAGTTCGAATGTGTTGCTCCACATCAGCCCCATCTTAGGCCAATAGAATCTGGATCTCACCAAGTCAAGTGTTCTGTCTATACCAAGGTGCCCCATGTGGTTGTGCAAGGACCTCAGTACTGAGTCTCGAAGGCAGTGGGCAGCACTAGTTGTTGTTTGTCTACTTGTCCCCTCTGTCTACTGTTTCTCTGTATAACAGTTTATTGATCAGTTTCAACTTAGGACCTTCTTTGTATAACAGTGCAGTTCTCAAATCAGTGGAGCGTAATTTGGACACATCTTTTCCTGCATAGAGGGCTTCTAAAGCTGCTTTGATCATGGGATCGCGGGATTGAGCCCGCCGAATGTCATTGTCCAGCTGAGGCAATTGTACCATTGCAGAAAAGTGGCAATAAGCAGCAGGCGTAAATTCTCAGAGGCTCCTAAGCAATTCACCACGCAGTCCACTGCGTCCGTGGGACATTTGTTCCTCCCTGTCAAACTTCCGCAGAGTGCCCAATATCAGGTTCTGCCAATCGGACCCAATCATTCTGGGGAACAGGCCTCCCGGAGAGAGCATCAGCATCTATGTGGTTCAGACCTGCTCGATTCGAGAGCATAGTCATTGTAGATAATGCAGAAAGCCACCTATGGCCAGTGGCATCCAACTTAGCTGAGGTCTGCACATAGGTCAAAGGATTATTGTCAGTTTTACTAGTATTTTAGCCCCATACAAGTACTCATGGAATTGGTCAACAATAGCCCACTTCAAAGCTAGGAACTCTAACTTATGTACAGGATAGTTCTTTTCGGATGGGGTCAGGCTTCTACTGGCAAAGGCCACTGGTCTCAGGCCATTCTCGTGCTCTTGGTACAACACAGCCCCCAACCCTTGCAAGCTAGCATCAGTGTGCAGGACGAAGGTTTTCTTGGATCGGCATAGGCCAGCACTGGAGCATGGGTAAGTTGATATATGATCTCATGAAAAGCAGTCTCACAATCAGAGTCCAGCGGCCCCAAATACTTCACTTGGATGAAAATAATCTTTCAGTCTTGAGGGACGCTGACTTTTGGTATTTTTGTGGGTTGGGGATACCCTTGAGTAAGTTAAGTAAAGGCGGATCACTCTTGAATAATCCTTGATGAAGCGCGATAATAACCACAGAATCCCAGGAATCTTTGCAGTTCTTTTAGATTTTTGGGCTGTGGCCAGGTGGTCAAGGCCTCAACTTTACTTGGGTCGGTCTCTATTCCTCGGTGGATACTATGTGTCCCACATACTTTACTGATGTTTGAAAGAATTGACACTTATCAATGGACAGTTTAAGGCCAAAGTCCTCCAGTCGGTCCAATACCTTAAATAATCTGCTTTCATGTTCCTCCAGTGAGCTGCCAAACACAATAACATCATCTAGGTATACCAGGCACTCTAGTAAGTTCATGTCCCCACTGCACGCTCCATCAATCGTTGAAAAGTGGCTGGGGCACCTGAAATCCTTGAGGCATCCTCATGAATTCATACAAAGCAAGCGGACAGATAAAGGCAGTCTTCTCACGGTCCTCTGGGGCCGGCCGGGATCTAGTAGTACCCTCACGGAGATCCAGCACAGAGAACCACTTGCTCCCGTTTAGGCAGTCCAAAGCATCCTGAATGCGGGCATTGTGTACTGATCAGGGATAGTCCACGGTTTAAGGTGCGATAATCCACACACATCCTTACTGTTCCATTCTTTTTCCTCACTACCACAATGGGGAAGCATAAGGGCTTCTAGATTCTTGTATTACACCAGCAGCTAACATCTCTTGCAGATGCCGCTCACATCATCTATGTCAGCAGGTGCCAGGCGTCGAGACCTCTCACGAAATGGTCTTCGTCATGCAGCGGATATTGTGCTCAGCTCCTTGCACGCATCCTACATCCCATTCCTTTAAAGAAAACACCTGGTCTCTCTGGGCAAGCTTCTCACTGATCCTCACTTTCCATTCAGCTGGCAGCGGGAGTCGACGAAATCAAACAAGTCAGGCTACTCTGTCATTCTTCCTTGAACTCTTGCTGCTGGGTAGCACTGCAGTGTCTGCACAATGCATATTAGCCAGGATGCAACCTCTGTTTACTCGAATGTCTCTTTCAGACACATTATGAACTTGGACCATTACCCTTCTGGCATAAGCATGGGCTCTAGCGGGCAAAATACAAAGCTTGACCAGCAGTCCTCTGGCAATTTTCCATCGCCTGGTGCATCCAACATTAATATTTTATTCTTAACATCCTTTCTGATACGGACCTCTCCTGTAAGGTACACTGGGCATTTGGCGCCAGGATCAGAGACTCAGGATCCTTCTTCCATACAATTCCGACCGGTTCCTCTGGTTCTGTTTTTTCAGCATCTCTCTGCCTCATAGGCCTTCTTAATTAAAGCCGGAACTCTTAAAGCTCTACTAGTCTTTGACCCTGTTTTCATAACACAACTGTGCCAGCCTTCGAACATATGAGCATTTGTTCCAATCAACAAGGGACACCATCATACAGTCCAGTGGGGGGACACACTAAGGCTAGGGTCTCTACTTGTTCAGCCACTCCAGCCACGGAGGTGGGGAAAGACAGCCAAATTCGGATATACCGGAATAGGGTAGGCCTTCTCACTTAACCCCCACACATGCAGTCCTTCTAATGGTTGTAAGGGTGCGCCTGACAAATGCTCCTGATACCAATCCTGGAACATAATTGTCACTTGGGAGCCACTGTCTAATACAGCTCTTGTAGACACTCCATTCACCTTTACAGTGGTCTCCATGGAGGGACCCACTATTCTGGACCAGTCTGGAGAGGCGGTAGTGGGGGCCTGGGCAACTGACCTTGCCACAAAGGACGTGAATTAGCATTTTGGTGCCCTCACTGGGATCATGTCTCGTGCACCTCTTAACCACTGATTTCTCTCCGAAGCTCTCCTTGTAGCCTATATGCAACTTTGTCAGTGTCTTTTGGGGACTGGCATTCCCTTTCATGTGCCCATCTTCCCACAGTATATACAAAACATACTTTCTGGAGTTTGAGCTGGCGGAGGCCACACTGGGAGCCAGGGCGGGGTATTACTAACTGGAAACCTGGGTGCCATCTCTGTCTCGGCGTGATAAGCATTTGGAGACATCTCGTCAGTTTCTCCACTTCCATGGTCAAGGAATTGAGTTTGGAGCTGTTATCAGCAGGAGATACATGGTGGGTACCCCACCCCCATAAGCAGATGCAGTCGGATATAGGTCAGGGCCCGTGCTTGCAGGCGTGGCCTTCATAAAGGACTGTTTTTGAATTCCCGGATCTCTCTCAACAGTTCGCCCCATTGTGGCATATCTTTTTCCTTGTCAGAGCACTCATTGACTGTCAACCCTGCCCTGAACTTCACTTGATGGTCACCCTCAGTCACTCGGTCGTAGCCACAGCTGTTGGTGCAGGTACCTCCGAGGTCGCCTTTCTCAACTCCTCGAATTTCTCTCATTAACTCATCATAGGAGGGTGGGGATTCAGTCGATTTGCCAGGCGTAACTGAAGCACCAGCAGTTCTGAGAAGGCAGACTTAAGGATTCTGTCCAGTCTGGTTCGGTCCAGTTCAATCGCTGGCAAACTACCTTTCTGAGGCATTCTTGCAACAATTTTCCAGCGAGACATACACACAGACAACAACTCCCTTGGTACTGTTGTGCATTTCTTACTCTCCACCATAGGTCCTCATCAGAATCTGGGCTCCATACACATTCTCCAAGGCCTCAAGATAGGCCTGTGCAGTCGCTTCAGGGTTACTGGCCCGCTTAGCACGGATGGTAGCCAGGCAGGACCTCGGAGGCTCTCACTAACCCTCTTCGCCGCCTTCCCGAGCATTGCCATTCTAGCACTTGGGGCAACATATTCTATCCAGGTCTCCCAGTCATCCTCCCCTTGGGGTGGGAGGTGCCAGAGAAGATCAACCTTCGTAAGAGTCGTGACTAATGGCAGGTGCAGAAATAGGAGTCTGCATTGGTTCAGCCACCATTACGGGCACTGGAGCAGGAGAGGGTGTTGGGGAGGAACACCCCAGGTGGCAAGAATAGTTTCTTCAAGTCCTCCACAGTTTTCCCTCTCCAGCAACCATTCAGCAAATTTCTCCTCAAAAGTTTCAGATAGTGGTGGGGGCTGATTCCCCAGGTCTTACTGTCTAGTTATCACTCTCCAAGCAGTGAGGGCTCCCTCTGGGGTAATGGTCTGTGGCACTTGGAGCTATCTATGGGATCCTTAAACTCTACTAGGCCAGGAAAGTGTGGGTGAGCAGATTAGCATGCCGACCCACCACCACAGGGTTTTGTAAACCTTCCACCTTGGAAAGTACTCCTGCACAGTGTCCATATTGATACCCAGGGGATGTCCAGGATAAGCATAGCATTTTGGGGTCGATCTCCTCCCCAGTACACCACTCCACCAGCCGGTGCACAGCCACTTCTGTCGGGTACCCATTTTTTTCTTAACAGTGGTTCGTGAATATGGCCACTAGAGGACACACAATCCCAGCGGTGCCTCCAAGATGTAACCCCTAAATGGCTATCCCAGGGGCTACTACCCCTGCCTGATTTGCCACTAACAGGTTGAGGGGCCTGGATCCAATGGCGGGTGCCTCCACCCAGAGGTCAGGGTTTGCAATAGTTAAACTAACTTGGTCACAGCCCTCTGGGACACTGCAACCCCCTTTCTTCCACTAGTGGCCCACACAATATATCAGAATTACCTTCACAGTATACACTTACCCCCAGGACTGGTTCCGGCACTGGGACCTCCTGTGGAATGAGATACAGTGCAACAATCACAGTACAGTACTTTAACATAGACAAATACACTCAGGCAGTATAACTTTGCTGAAACAAAGCAGCCTGATTTATTGGGGATATAACAAGGACAGGAAATCAGGTTAATTAGCTTATCACTCTAATAATCTACCTATGGCTCTGTGCACAGGCCTATCCCCATCAGTTACTGTCCCTGGGTACCCAAGCCCTAGTGGCTAGTCCAAACCGTGGCAGCTGGTAGGGGCCCTCACACAGAGAAAAGGAAAATTAAACAGTCAGCAAGTACAGTAATTCCATTTGATTTAATGTGGCAATTCAACAGAGGCGACCCCAATTAGTACTCACGACCTCCAAAGAAGATATGGTCCTTCAATGTCAGCAGGCTACTTTTGATCTCCAAGAGACTTCTCACACATTTATATGGTAAAAAAGAAAGCACTATACCAGGCAGGCTGCATCTGTATCCCAATCAGAATTACTGCACAATAACCAGGAGAACACACAGCAGATTCAGTTCCTGACAGACCAGTGTAATTCAACAATTTCTTCAGTCTTCTACAGGGTGAGCCTGGTTTCTACTCTTCAGAGGATCCTTTGATTCTTTTCACAGGACAGATTCAGTCCTAACAAGCAGTTACACAAGTTGTGGACCGGAACTCTGGGCCTTGCACACGTTTTTGACTGAAACTGTGCACTGAAGGAGCACAGGGTTTCTTTCCCTTCACTTTCAGATCTCAAACTGAAACTCCCAACAGACAAAAACCGGCACTTCCTCTGAGTTCTTCCCAGTTCTTGACTGGATTGGCTGTCACTCACAATAGACTGCCGCTGTTGGTCAAAAAGGCACGAAGTCCAAACTACATCTCCAGAGTCACCGCCATACAATCCTCCTGTGGCTGGCTCAGATTATGAGTCCCAAGTTCTGATTCGTCCAAGGCATCACTTTAGAGCTAGTTTACCCCACACTGATTGGTCCAGTTCCGCAGTTCAAAACCAGAATGGGGAACTAGGCAGACAGTTCTGACTGCAAAGAAAGCAGGTTAGACAAACTGTAATTTTATTATTACTGTAAATGATTTCTGGCAATCAGTTACATCTTTCAGACAGGTTCCTTTGCACTCCTAGTGACTGCAAAAAGGGTGAATTGGCAGCAGCTTGAGTGGTACTCAATCAAAGAAACACACAGTCCCCCATATAACTAATTATGTCTGCAAGCAGACAGCTCTTAAAGAGACAGTACCAGAGGCTCTAAAACACTCACTGATAAGTGGCTTAAACGCCAAACACCATTCAGGCTTGAGCATTCAAGCAAGCTCCTGGGAGTCTTGGGAACCCCCATTTGCAGGGGGTTACAGCGATTCCTCAAATTCATTTCAGCCTCCCAGGAGCTCAACTCCAGCTCTTCCAGTGCTCCCTTCCTGCCCTTTTCTTATGCCACAGTTCCCCTAGTGCCACCTTTTGGTGTGTCCCTAATGTGCCTGTCCCCTCCTCCACCTCTTCTCCTGCATGCGATGTGCCCCTCCTCCCCCTTCCACTGCACCTGAGATCTTCCCCCATGTCCCCAGCCGCTGCACCCCTTCTCTGATGGCCTGCTGCCGACATCTTCCTCTCAATGCCCTCAACTAGAATACCTAGGAAGGCAAAACTATTTGTTACTTCCACCTCTGGCCCATTTCAACTATGCCTGCATTGTCCTTCATACTGGGCATCTGTCTGCCTTTTCCTGAGCCTACTGTTCTTCCATTCCTCCTGATCCCTGACTGACCCCTTTCTCAGCTACAGGCATCATTTTTGTGCCTCTAGACTTCCTGCCATCAGTTCCCACTGACCCCTTCCCTCCTGTCTCGGCATCCCTGTCCAAAATCTGGATTTGCTGTTGTCTGTTACCACCTCTGGTCCATCCCTTCTGGATCCCCTTCCATCCTCTCCCTCCCAAGCCTTTGACTTCCGGACAGTGTATCTGATCCTCCAGTGAATCCACTCAGCCCTTCCCACTCCTTCCTTGGCTTTTACTGTCCTGGTCTCTCTCACCCCTTTCTCCAGCTTCCCCATTTAACCCCCACCTTAGCCCTGCCACTTCCTCTCGGCTGAGTGAGCTGTTTACACATCATACAACCCCCATCCCTCCAAGCCCAATTTAGGATCATAGCTGCCCACAGCCACTGCACCTCACCACCCTGCCAAAGATCCCCTCCCTTGTTGCCCCTCCCTCTGTGCTACCCTGCCATTTCTTCCTTGACACTTAGATACAGTCCTAAAATCACCCTTATGTATTTTTGGGCCCCGACCCTCATCCCTCCTCAGCCCCAACCCACAGTCAAGACTTTTTAAAATAATAAAGCATGTGCAAACCATAGGCAACAAGAATTAATAACCATAGCCACCATGTTCAAGTCCAAGTCATCAAGTTCAAGCCCAAATCCCCAGCATCTCCAGCATCAGTAGTCCAAGATCAAGTTCCCAGCACCTCCAGTGTCAGTAGTCCGACCCAGTTTATTTCACCTCAAATTGAGTCCAAATCCCCAGCACCTCCAGCGTCAGTAGTCCAAGATCAAGTTCCCAGCTCCTCCAGCTTCAGTAGTCTCGACCCAGTTCATTTCACCTCAATTTCAGCTCTTTTGTGAAGGATTTCTTAGCATCTGTGTCAATTTCCTTATCCACGAGGCTAAGTCCAAGTCCCCTGTGGAGAAATGCAGGACCCAGTTCCTTTGCTGCAAACCAGCTCCTCGCAGTGATTTCCTTAGCTCAGGACACTCCTTGCTCCCACTTTTAGTCCTTCTATCGGTCTGGCTGGCTATTTTAAAGCCTACCACCTTGGCACCTCTCTCCTGATTGGCCTGATCTACACCCACACGCTGTCTGCGGTTGGCGACCAGCTGGCCCTGCTTCAGTGCCGGACTGCCACCTGTGCCCTTGCTGGTTCAGCTCCAAAGAGTTCAGCTCTCCTTCCTCTGATCACCAACCTCGACCCCGCTGCCGACTGCAGCCACAGCTCCACTCAACTCTCCACTCTCCTTTCTCTGCTACTATCTCAGAACTTCCTAATCTACCATGAACCAACACAAATCATCATTTGGGGTCTTTAATTTCATCCATAAAGGTAAAGGAGGTTGTTTTGGATACCACAATTGCTACACCTCTCTGACAAGGCTACTGCCTGACCCATAAGCTTGATTTACCCAGGATTTTTGGAGTGACTCACCTGACTGTCGTGCAAATGTGTTTCTTGAAAAATAAATGGCGTGCATGTGACATAAAATGGCAGATTTCTTCCTATTATCCCTCCTTTTATGTTCCACATAACAAAATTCAAAACATTGGCCATTCTAATTTGGCAAACAGGAAGACTAAAAAGCTGAACAGAGTCCAGAGGTGGTGCACAACCCCCCCACACACCCTTTCCCACCATTCCTAAAAAAGGTAAAACCAGAAACAACCAGAAATATAAAACATCAGTAATGTCTCAACGACAACTGTTTACACAGATTAAGCAAAGAAACAGACTAGGCCTACAGTCTACTGCTGAATGTTAAGGACTATGTACAGAGTTGAGTGAGCTCCTACCCAGGCCATTTCCTTAGATTAAATACAAACTGAGCCCCCTCACCATTCATCTCTCTCCCTTTAACAAAAGTAACATAGAAACATAGATTTTGATGGCAGATAAGGACTGCTTGGCCCACCCAGTATGCCCATTTCCTACCTATTGAATAAGCTGCAGATCCTAGTTAACCAGTAGCCTACTTCTTCCTACCCCCAGCCCCTAGAATTGCCTTATGACTGTCCCATGCATGCTTGAATTCCACCACTGTTTTGACTCCACAACCTCCTCTGGAAGTCCGTTCGGCATCCACAACCCTCTCTGTGAAAAATACTCTTAATTACTCCTGAGCCGCCTTTATATCTTCAAATTGTGCCCCTTGTTCTTGCACACCTCTTTTTGAAAGATGCTACCCTCTTGGACTTTGTTGATTCCCTTGAGATACTTGAAAGTTTCTATCATGTCCCCCCCTCTCCTCCTTTCCTCGAGGCTATACATATTCAGCTCCTTAAGTCTCTCTTCATATGTCTTCCGGTGCAGACCCTGCACCATTTTAGTTGCCCTCCTCTGGACAGCCTCCATCCTGTCTATGTCCTTGCTGAGATTGGTCTCCAGAACTGCACGCAGTACTCCAGATGGGGTCTCACCAGCTGTCTGTACAGAGGATAATAACTTCCTGTTTTCTACTGGTGATGCCTCTCCCTGTACATCCCAGTATTCCCCAACTCTCCTTACTGCCCTCTCACATTGCTTGCCCACCTTTAGGTCATCTGATATGACTACCCCAGGTCCCTTTCCATTTTTGTTGTTGTTAGTATCTCACCCCCCATTGTGTACTCTTCCCCTGGGTTTTGTTTCCCAGGTGCATTACCTTGCACTTCTTAGCACTGAATCTAAGCTGCCATACATTTGACCATTCCTCTAACCTTGCCAAGTCCCTTCTCATCCTTTCCACCCCACCTTGTGCATCAACTCTGTTGCAGATCTTTGTGTCATCTGCAAAGAGACATACTTTTCCTTCCAGTCCCTCTGCAATGTCACTTATAAAGACATTGAAGGACCGGTCTAATACTGAACCCTCGGTACCCCACTAGTAACCCCTTTCTTCAGAGTGGACTCCATTTACTATTACTCTCTGTGTCCTATTCTCAAGCCAATTCCTTTACCCAGGCTGTCATCTTGGGACCCACTCCCAGGCTGGCTAACTTGTATATTAATCTTTGTGTGGGACTGTGTCAAATACCTTGCTAAAGTCTAGGTAGGCCATGTCCACAGCCCTCCCTGATCTACTACTTTGGTCACCCAGTCAAAGAAATCTATCAGATTTGTCTGGCATGACCTTCCCTGTGAATCCATGCTGCCTTGGGTCCTGAGCCCTCTGGCCTCTAGATACTCAACAATTCTTTCCTTCAGAAGTGATTCCATCATTTCCCTACCACTGAGGTTAAACTAACAGGTCTGTAGTTTTCTGCTTCTGCCTTGCTCCCACTTTTGTGAAGGGAATCACATCTGCCCTCCTCCAGTCTCGGTACCACCCATCCTCCCATGATTTTTAAAGAGGGCAGTCAGTGGTGTCACTAGTTCTACCCTTAGTTCTTTTAGAATTCTGGGATGAATCCCATCAGGCCCCATTGCTTTGTCCACCTTCAGTTTAAGAGTTCTTCAGAACCCTTTTTCTGTAAATGGCTTGTATCAACTTCTGTATCCAGAGTGTTTCTACTGTTTGTTTTAGGTACCTCCCACTTCCTTTGTAAATACTGAGCAAAATATTTGTTTAGTATCTCTGCCTTTTCACAGTCCCCCTCTGCTCACCCTCCCTCCTCTTTATTAAGCCTCACTAGCCCTCCCTTGGTCTTCCTTCGCTCCCTGATGTACCTATAAAAGGTTTTATCCCCTTCTTAACTGAGTTGGCTATCTTTTCCTCGGTTTTGGCCTTTGCTGTTCTGACTGCCTTCCCAGCTTCCTTTTGCTTTAACTGATACAGTTCCCTGTCCTGCTCCTTCTGTGATTCCTTGTACTTCCTGAATGCTTTCTTTTCTCTTGAACCTTCCTGCCACTTCCTTTGAGAACCATAGTGGTTTCTTACATCGTTCGTTTGTTAATTTGCTTCACACAAAGGCTTGTTACCTCTGTGATGGCAGTTTTATTATTCCCCATTGTTCTTCCACCTCCTTCCTGCCCATTAGCTAAGTGCATTCCTTAGGCACTCACCTATTTTGGCAAAGTCAGCCTCCTAAAGTCCAGTACTTTGCCTTTGTATGGCTTGACTCTATTGCTGTGTTTATTGTGAACATACTGTTCGATGGTCACCAGTTCCCAGATGGCTACTCACTTCACATCTGTGATCCTCTTCATCTCCATTTGAGAGAACCAGGTCTAAGATTGCCCTCTCGAGTGGGCTCCAATACTAGTTGTCTAAGGCATGCCCCTGTAGGGCATCTAGAATAACCCACTCTTTGAAGTGGCTGCTGCAACTGCATTCCAGTTAACATCTGGCATATTCAGATCACCAATCAGCAATATCTCCCTTTTCTGCCATTCTAAGTATTCTTTCTATCATTTCCTTGTCCATTTCCTCCCCTGAGAAGGGGTTCTGTATACAACCCTGTGCAGATTGTGGTGCCATTGCCGGTCTCCAAATTTACCCACAGTGCTTCTTCTCCTCCCTGTTTTCCATTTGTTCTGTTGCTTTGATTCCTTCCCTTATGTAAGAGCTACTCCTCCTCCTCTTTTACCTCTCGTCCCTCCTGTAGATAGTGTATCCTGTAATTCCTTTAAGAAGGACCTCACATAAGAACATCATGTGAAAAGTACAACTCTATTCAGATCAGACTGAGTTAAAAATAACATGTTTACCTGACTTGGCATATATTTGTTGTTAAAGCAGAATGGCAGGCTAGTAGACAAATGAATGGTAAAATAGAAGGAAACCATAAAACATGAAATGATATGCAGTACTTAGATTATGTAGTGATAGCTACAGCCAAAGCGACTAAATTCAAATAACCCCCCGTAACATCTGCTCAATGAAGCAATTTAATATTGTGCAGTGCTCTGTTCTTCGACTGCATAAGTTTTCATGTTCTGTAGCCCTTTTTTAAGTTACTGCACCTGTTTCTTCCCTCCAGGTCATCGAGATTGATTTTAAGCTGGAGAGGAGCACTTCAGTTGGACTACTTCAGGGCTGGTTCTGCTTCGTGGTCCGCCAGTGAGAAGATCTGAGCTTCAGCATCTGATATGCACCTGATAAGTTCATTGAGTGCTGGCTTGATCTCTTTCATCTGTGCCACCAGGAGAAGACCACCTCTTTTATAGCAGATGGATCTAAGTAGATTTGAGCAGGTGATAAATCCTCAGGTGCAAAGTGTGCCAATGTGATCAGGGAGGCACTGCGGCATGGACGTTTGGTCTCCAGTGTGAGTGAGTGTTCTTCATTCTCCACCAGTACGTCCTCCAATTTCTGTTCCTCTGGGGTTCCTGTTTCCATTTTGCTGACTGCTGTAATGATCCCTGAAAGCTCGATAGACTTAGAAGAGAGATTTAGTTACTGTAAGAAAAATAAAGCAGAGATATTAGCTATATTGAATCCCTGACCTGAGAGGAGCTAACAGACTTAGCCACTAATCGAACACTGGCACCATGTAATTTGCCTTTAGCATAGCCCTTTATGTCCCCACCTCATGAATCATGGTGAAGATAATGTTCAAATCCTGCCAGAAAGGCAATTTTGCACAGTGACCTCAAAATCACCTTCCAGGACAGATTTGCCTCGTTTCACTGTTCTTATTCATGAGATGGGGTCCCAGAAATGCAGGTTGAAAATGTGGGGCACAAATATTCAAAATGACCAAGTTATGCCTATAAGTTCAAAACCCAATTGAAATTAAACAGCATACCTCATTGCCTCAGTTCGTGGTCCGGCATTGAAGAGTGAAGATCGTCTCTGGTCCAGAAAGGATTACAGTGCTAGATCTCTGGTGGCTACCTCCCACTTGAAGCATGCACCACATTGGCATCCTGAGGGAAGGACCCACCAGCATATGGTCACCCACACTTGCAATGACCCCTTACAACCACCAGGTGGTGTTTCTCCATGCAGTGCATGTCTCCGCCCGCCACCCTGGGAGAGAATGTTCTCATGGATGGTCTTCAGTCTCCCTGCTGGTCTCTGTTCCTGACGTCATGGGCTTTGGCAGAAACCCAGGTCATCAGTGTGCCCTCACTACTCAGCACCAAGGTGCCAGACATTTTTTTAAATTTAACATAGACTTATTATTTCAGGACAAACTTCATCGCGATAACTTAATGATGACATATAAAACATCATAACAAAGCGATAATGCACAGACTAGTAAGCAGGCCACACACACACACACACACTCTCTGGAGTGTCATGTATCCCGAATAAATATATTAGTTAACAAAAGAAAAGAGAAAGTATGTTTCATAGTTAATGTACATCCTTGACAAATAATTCAGTAAAGCTGGTATTATGAATAATAGAGACTTGTGATTTTTGTGTTTAAGAAAATGGGTGTGATACATCAGGCCCATTATCACTGGTAACATCTAAGATTAGGTATTACCACAGGTAAACAATTAAGATACAAAATCTGGTCTTGAATACCCAACATGCATAGCCAATGTCAATGATGACCCCACATTCCTAACAACAGAAACCTAGGACCCACAAGCCTAGTTCCCTTAATCCAAGATGACCCTTCCTATTCTCTACCTTTTACCTATTCTGGCCTCCTTTTGGCTGCCTACTCTTTCACCCCAACTTACCCTATTCCTTAATACCTCCTTATTTTTTATCATTTAGGTATGAGCTCTCACTCAGCGAGACTATATGGGATTGTTGTCTCTTCTCATTTCAGTAAAGCTTATCATTATGTACTGTACCTTTGCATGTTAATTATGTTGACCAGTAGAAGAAAGCCCATATTGACTGCACCTTCACAATGGTTTTTTTTTGCACCATTGTCCACCATAATTGTAATCTTATGAAGTGTACTGTATTGTATTTATGCCCAGGACCACCTTGAAAATGAGCTTGCTCAATGGTGTCTATGTCTGGTTAAATAAAGTGATTGATTGATTGATGTCCACTAGTTTCACAAGAGTGATTACTGGCTTTTGTTACAATGTGTGTGGCTACAAATGTGGCTGGAGATGAAAGGAGGTGAGGGGCAATCACACATTGTAAGGCAAGTAAAGGGCAAAACAGGTGTGTGTGCATGTGCCACATCATTGCTGCCATCTAAAACTTGTTATAATCATCGAGAGGATAGTACACTGGCACTGGTGGTGGTATAAAGAAGTCAGTACCTTATGTAACCTCTAGGTGGTGTTGTCCCAAGAGATACTATCCCTGCCTGCACTGCGCCTGCAGGTTGAGGGGCCTGGGTACTCTGAGCGGTGCCTCCAACCGAGGACAGGCTGTTGGCCATATGACTGCCTTGGGTACAGCCCTTAGTGGTCTGACTATTTACAGCTACCCCACACCAACACACTTTGCAATATACAGTGAATTTCCCTGATAACCACTTACCACCAGGGCTAGATTGGCTGGAATGCCCTGAGACTCCTGTAAAACAAGGCCTGTAACAGTACACAGCAATATCACAGAGCTTTCAGTACAGATGTACACCACCACCAGTTTAGATGCAAAAGATGTAGATCTGATTTATTAGGGGACGTGAACAAGGGATGGGCAGTAATCAAGAGGTTGATTCTAGATCTGATTGATTCAGGTTATAAGGCATGCACTCAGAGGTCCCTGTGATACATTCACACACACAATCTGGGTACCCAGTTGGAACTACAGGATAGCCTGAAACATTGCCCGGGATAGGCTGACATTGCAGCTGGTCAGGCCTTTGGAAGGAAGAAAACATAACATGCACTTTAACCTTAATTTGTAATCTGGAGCCAGATAGCTCAGTCCAAAAAGATTAGCAACAATTATTAAATCAATTGACACTCTTTGATTTGAGCTTTGTTGCAGGAAGTTACCCTGGTGTTTACTCACACTACCCAGTACAGAATGCAGGATGGATGAAATGGAAACCTCCGGATGAAGAGCTGGAAGGCCGGAGAAGCAGGGCCCACACAAAGCACCGTGGTTCGTTCCTGTCTGTTGCTGTTGAGCAGGGAGCTGAATCCCTGGTGGGTCTCTATCAGTTGTTCCTCTGCAGCGTGAGTGATTGTCTGGGCCAGGTGTGCAAGGCCCAGACCGGTGAGTAATCGGATACAGTCCATTTACGTGCTGGATACAGCTTCCAGGAAGCGTGATGCATTAGGCAAAGTGGGGAACCAAATTCGACCCATACTCCACAATCAACACACTTTTAGTAAAGGTAGAAAATTACCACAGATTCGGATGACAGTCCGGTTGCAATTTACAGTGTCTCATAAACCATACACTCTGCAGTTGTTTTGGATGTCCTGACAGGCTGAGTGCATAAATGCAAGTCTTCGGTCCTCCTCAGGGAAATGTAGTCACAATTCAGCGATTCCATCACAATACTTTTTGGAGCAGTATGAATTACTGAAGGCTAAAGTTCCCTCACTAGAGAAGATGGTAGCAGGTAGACCAGATACAACCTTCCTGCCAATTTCGATGTGCACTACACAGGAGCAGCTGCCCTAATCTCACGAGTTGTTCACTCTTTCAACTCCAGCTCTCTTCTCCCTCTCTGCGGCTGGTAGCACTGGACTTTCCCTTGGATCCAAAAGGTTTGATTCGCCGATTCACCCGTCTGCCACAGCTAGAGCTATCCCTTCTTGATCCATTTAGGTGCCAAACTGTAAAACTACAATTCCTACAGAATTTTACTCCCACAAAGCCCCCTAGAGGCAGGCTCCATTTTAAGCCCCTAGAGGCAGGCTCCATTTAAGCCCCCAATGGTGCTGATTGAAGATAAGCAGTCCAGAACCAAGATGGTGGACGATAACAAAAATGTCCATGCTGCAAAGAAAAGCAGATTAGACAAACCACAATATCATTTCCATTTAGTACAGATGATCAGCAACAATCACAGAGGTCCATGGGGCTCCCTCTGCACATTTAACAGGAGAAAGAAGTGGCTGTACTGCAGCCCAGGTGGGACTTGAGCCTAGAATCATTAATTATAAACTGCAAAATGGGCAGCTCTTAAAGAGACAGGCATGGAGGCCAACTGGGCACTCAAATGCAAACACTTTTAAACCTGTTAAGATACAGAACACCACCCTGGCAGTAGGCATTTAGGCCCACTCAAGGAAGACATTCAGGAACCCCCATTTGTAGGGTGGTTACACTTACAAAGTGTAATACAGTTGGTGGCAAAACTGTGGGAAAAGGGTATAGTGGAATGGTGGTGTGATGGCCCATTACAGCATCTACAAACAACACAACATTCACAATATTTTGTAAATGTGATACAATTAGTATAACAAATTAAGCATGTGTTAATCCGAATGTTTGCTTGCATGGTGTATGGTAGGGTTGTCAGAACCCTCTGAAGTTCTGGGTTCTAGTTCTAGTCTAGAACTTTTGAAAAGTTCTAGTGTTCTAATCTTTTAGAACTTTTAGAACTCGAACCTATTTTTTATTGTGCTGCCAGTAACAAAGATAGTAATAAAATACATGTAAAGGAAAAACTGTTCAAAATAAGGGGAGAGAAATTATCTTGTGTGACATTGATAGGAATACAACTAGGTTTATCTATAGTTTCTTCTGTTTACTAAAGTCAGCAACTTAACACGTAACAGGCCCACCCACCCACCCATAATGTTAAAAGTTTTCCTGCTGCAGCTGCATCATAGTTCCTTAGTGAAAGAAAGAGCACATTAGCCATTTATGTACTCAGCTATATATACTATCATCATGAATTAGGAGAAAAATAACTGATATTACCTAATTTCAGCTATTTGCTGCTTTCTGTTTTAAATGAGTGAATCAAAAGTTGCTATGTTTAAAAAAGCTTTTATAACTAAAGTCAAGCCAAGTACTACAGCAGCAACATGTGGAACTGTTACAAAACATATTATGTCATAACATATTCAGTCAAGACATTGGAATAAAAAATATTTGCAGAAACCACAAGAAGGCTGCTCCAATCCTAAGTTGTGCCTGTGTGAAAAGCTGAGCACCAAGAACAAAAGACACAGCACCAACACTTCCAAAAATATACTGTATTGTGGATTTCTTTATTAGCATCACAGTACAGAAGCAGCCATGCAGGACTAAAGCAGTTTAAACAGACAAAAGGTCCTTTTGTCTGTTTAAACTGTTTTGTCCTGCATGTATGCTTTACTGTGATACTCATTAATACGCACGCAGCTCAATATGATGGCTGAATTTTCTTAATAAAAAATATGCCAGTCATTGTTGCTGACAAAATGCATGCAATTTTCTAAGGTAATGCATACATATACCAACATTTTGTTGGCAAATTGAAGTAATATATACAAAAATTCTAAGATGATGCATTTTTGCAGCTGATACTTCAATAAAATCTGTATTTCAGTCACATAAATAAAACAGTGGTTTCCTCACCACATACTAATTTACTAAGGAACATTTATGTAGCTGCAGCAGTTGGCATGTGATGTTTAAGGGACAGCGTCTGTCAACCCCATTATGTATCAAATTATCACTACTTATAAAGCAAAACACTATGATACGTCACATTCTGGAAAACTGCTGATGCAGATTTTCTTTTATTTCTGATTCCTTTATTCTTTTTTAAAGGGACAGGACAATTGTGCTAGGTGGCAGCAGTTTGCAATGTATTTAATAAGAATATATATTATGTGTACAGTAGGTTCGGTCTGTCATCATTTTTTCCTCACCATCCCCAGCTGATCACGAATCTGTAAATGAAAGAACTAAAACAACACCCACCTTTCACCCCATCACCCATTCCACTTTTCTTCCACCACCCTCATCTGTGCAGTAGCACCCATGCCACCTTACACCCATGTTAAAACCAACCACAACCCTCACCCATGTACTAGCATCCATTTTCGTTTATGGCTAACATTTCTGTAATTGAAAAATAATAAACAGCTACCAATTAGAACTCATTGTTTTGTCCTCTTTAAAATTGAAAATAGACCGTCTCCTGTCCCAGCCCATGCTGATGCACCACAAAGTCACAGAAGGTAAATCCCAAAATATATGTTTCACTTTAACTATAAATAATATGATACAGAAAGGATTGACGTGACAGTGTCCCTTTATGCCAAATTTGGGCCTGTTCCCACTGATGTTAAAATTGCCCTGTATATAAAACTTGTTGACTTTAGTTTAGACCCTAGCTACAAAGCAGTTTGCCATGAAATGGTGAAAGTTTTGGGGGTATATAGTCCAAGGTAGTAGATCGAGAAAGGAGAGAGTCGACAACCAAAGTCATCACAGTCTGTAAAGTTTCCTTTTGGTGCAGAGAGACTCTGTCCCACACAGTATTTTACCAGCCACCACCATCTGAGTTGTCATCATCACCATCAACATCCACAACATCAATCACTTCAGGATCAGTTTGCATACTCTTGTAGGGATCATGAAAATCTTGACTTATTAACTTTAATAAAAGTTAACGTGTGTACATTTTCTGGCAGCAACCTATTTCTGGTGTCTGTCACAATATTGCCAGCTGTACTAAACATGCATTCTGAAGAGACACTTGTTTGCAGGACAACCAAGATATTTATAGGCTTCATCATACAGCTCTGTCCAAATTGACTTTTTGATCTCCAGTATTCAAAAGGGCATGCATCAATAGGAATAGGCAGTTCTTGCAGGTAACTGTCTACCATGTTGGACAGAGACCGCTCAGAAGAGGAATCAGCAGAAGCAGCTGGTATGGCAGCAATTTGGAAAGGTTTTGCCACAGATTTAGCTTGCTACTAAGGGCTGAAGAAGTGGCAGTTGTGGAACAACTACTGTTAATGTTTGGTGACTTTTCCAGTTCTGTATCCTTTGTGAAGATGAACCTGCATGTTGTGTGATGACAACCTGATGGTACTGTGCGTGTCTGTGTTTGACTCCTGTGAGTGCTGCAGCTCATCTAGCAACATACATTTGTACTGCTCTATATCATCTGTTTTGGAAGATGTATAGCCTTGAACCTGGGATCTAAGAGAGTTGCAAGGATGTAGTGTCTTGATTTCATCATTGCAACTAATTTGTCATTGGTTTTGAAGCGCTCGCTCATTCTCTTTACTGAGATTCCCATGATATAGGCGACATGTTGTCTGCGCTCAGATCTGTCTTTTCTATTTGTAGATTTAGAACACTAAGATGATGTGAAATGAGCATTATGAGTGGGATAACCTGACTCACAGATGCACCTTCAGAAGACATGTCCATTGTAGCTGTCTCAAAAGGAACTAGGATACAGCACACTGTCTCCATTAATTTCCACTGCAGCACAGACAGCATAATGCCATCTCCAATAATGTAATTGGAGCAGTACTCATGTACAGCTTGCTTTTTGCTCCAAGAGGCGCTGCAGCATATAAAGCATTGAGTTCCAACGAGTGGAAACATTTTGAATCAGCTTTGCTGGGGCAGCTTGTGTTTTTGCAGTTCGGACAATGTCCGTATAGCCTTGGTTGAATGTGAAAAGTGAGTCACAATTTTTTTGCAAACAGCAATCATACCATCCACTTGTGTTTCGTTGCTGAGAAATCCGTGACAATTAAGTGTAAGCAATGTGCAAAGCAAGAAGCATGCAGAAATCCTCCATCCTGTATTGCTTTTAAGATGTTGGCTCCATTGTCACTTACTATGAAGCCACATTTTAGACCGTGAGAATAAACCCATTCGTCAAGGAGGTCATTTAGTTCCTGCAAGATGTTTGCAGCAGTATGACTTTGCCCAAACTTCTTTATATGCCAGCGCCATCTTTTGGGGTGTCTTTGTTTTGAAGAAGCACAAGAAAACGTGACCCAATGAGGTGAAGGACATGTAATCTATGTTTTGAGTGCTGGTCCACATATCTGTTGTGACATGAATAACCCACCCTCTGCAGTTTTAAGTGCAAGCATCACTGTCGCTTTTAAAGCCTGATAAATGTTTGGTATTTCAACATAGGAAAGTACCTCGATGAGGAACATTGTAACGAGGCTTTGCTAATGTCATGAGCTCCCTAAAATCCTCATGATCTACCAAAGAGTATGGAGAAGGGCTCCGCTAACAGTTCACCAATTCGGTGATTAAGATGAAGGGTCTTTGGATGATTTCTAGTAAAGGTATTCTTTCTTTCAAATACCTGAGACAGTGTTAGCTGTTTGCAACATGTCCCTGCTGGTTTATTATACAACCGTGCTTCGATGGGCAGATGGACGCAGAGATGGTGGACTAGGACTTATACATTCAGTGCCATCACTGGATGTGCAACTGGTACTAATGGTGCTGGCATTGGTGGTAACAGTGATCCTAGGGCTGGCAGTGGTTCTGCCTGCATCAAGTTCAACAATTCAGTATCCATTTCAGATTCCTGATCCTGACCCTTCTCACGTCGGTCTGGAAGATGGAGGACATGGGTTTTGGTTTTGGATGATCAAGCAAAACCGAATGCTTTTCAGATGGCGTTTAAGAGCTGTAGTGCCAAGGCATGACACAACTTTACCACGGCTTACACTCTGTTTACACAGGAACAAATTGCTCTGCATGGATCAGTTTTACTGACTGAGAAATAATTCCACACCTCAGATGTGACAGATTTTGTTCGAGTGCTAGGAAGATAGCTAAAGACTGTTTGTGTCTTTTCACCTGTCCTAACAGAACCTGGGACATGCTCCTTGGTGCTAGAAGAGTGGACAGAAGACTCTGATGGATTTTCATTGCTGGCCAACACAGAAGTGGTGGATTCAATGGATATGTCCTTTTCATTGCCAACAGTGCTGGATGTATTTGCAAGTGCACTACCTGATTCATTGTCAGCAGACTTGCTCATTTCACTTTGTTGAGGAAGTAATGATTTGTCACGAGACACAACAGTGTGGGACTGAGACAAAGAGCTACTGTCTGAGTCAGAGAGGACTCACTGTCACTTGCATTATTGCTGCTAGTCACAGGGATCTTAACGGCATGAATGGCATACCTTATGGTGCCTCTCCGTGTACCCCAGCAGCTGTACAGGTTTTCTTAAAGGTCCCCTTTACCACACTTCACTGTTGCTCTTTGCTGTTTGTTGAATTTTATCACGTGAAACATTTTGGTTATTTCTGTTAGCACCAGCAGGATTACCACTACCACCAACACCTGCTCCAACACCAGCACTAAATGCTTCATCTATGTTGGTGTCAGCCATAACAGACAGTAAGTACCAGTACTACCAGTCCAGTATACTGCAGTGAACACACTAACACCCAAACAATTCCTGTGTAACAAAGCAATGTGATCTGTAATCGCTGGCTACAACTCCAAAATGTTATTTTGGTTGTGTGACACTGTGATACGTGGACTAAAAGTAATTGAAGAATATGACAGTTTGCAACTAAAGGATCCCAGGTTCAAGGCTTACAGAATGATTGGGCTGCTGGGCATAGGCATACACACTAGCAATCAAAGGGCACACAGCAGCAGGGTGATGGGCTGACCACAGGAGACGGAGTCACATACGCAACCCAGGGAATGAGAATTATATTTCACGTTTCTGTCATGTAAGGTTAATGCCACCACACAACTGGCCACTGGGCTTCTCTCGTAACACACACACTGGGTAGGGTACAGTGCAGTCAAAGGCACACAGCAGCAGGGTGATGGGCTGACCGACCACAGGAGATGGAGTCACATACGCAAACCAGGGAATGAGAATTATATTTCTACGTTTCTGTCATGTAAGGTTAATGCCACACACACACAATAGGGTTCAGAAAGATTTATTTGCCTTTTTGCCCCCCTACGTTTCTGTCATGTAAGGTTAATGCCACCACACAACTGGCCACTGGGCTTCTCTCAGTAACACACACACTGGGTAGGGTACAGTGCAGTCAAGGCACACAGCAGCAGGGTGATGGGCTGACTGACCACAGGAGACGGAGTCACATCACGCAAACCAGGGAATGAAATTATATTTCTACGTTTCTGTCATGTAAGGTTAATGCCACTACACAACTGGCCACTGGGCTTCTCTCGAACACACACACTGGGTAGGGTACAGTGCAGTCAAAGGCACACAGCAGCAGGGTGATGGGCTGACCGACCACAGGAGAGCGGAGTCAATACATAAACCAGGGAATGAGAATTATATTTCTACGTTTCTGTCATGTAAGGTTAATGCACACACACACACACACACTAGGGTTCAGAAAGATTTATTTGCCTTTTTTGCCCCCTACGTTTCTGTCATGTAAGGTTAATGCCACCACACAACTGGCCACTGGGCTTCTCTCGGTAACACACACTGGGTAGGGTACAGTGCAGTCAAAGGGCACACAGCAGCAGGGTGATAGGCTGACCGACCACAGGAGCAGTCACATACGCAAACCAGGGAATGAGAATTATATTTCTACGTTTCTGTCATGTAAGGTTAATGCACACACACACACTAGGGTTCAGAAAGATTTATTTGCCTTTTTTGCCCCTCACGTTTCTGTCATGTAAGGTTAATGCCACCACAACTGGCCACTGGGCTTCTCTCAGTAACACACACACTGGGTAGGGTACAGTGCAGTCAAAGGCACACAGCAGCAGGGTGAAGGGCTGACTGACCACAGGAGGCAGTCACATATGCAAACCAGGGAATGAGAATTATATTTCTACGTTTCTATCATGTAAGGTTAATGCCACACACACACACTAGGGTTCAGAAAGATTTATTTGCCTTTTTTGCCCCCTACATTTCTGTCATAAGGTTAATGCCACCACACAACTGGCCACTGGGCTTCTCTCTGTAACACACACTGGGTAGGGTACAGTATGCACACACTAGGCTCTCTCTGTGACACACACACACACACACTAGGGTTCAGAAACTTCAGAAAGATTTATTTGCCTTTTTTGCCCCCTACGTTTCTGTCATGTAAGGTTAATGCCACCACACAACTGGCCTCTGGGCTTCTCTCTGTCACACACACTGGGCTTCTCTCTGTGACACACACACACTAGGGTCAGAAAGATTTATTTGCCTTTTTGCCCCCTCGTTTCTGTCATGTAAGGTTAATGCCACCACACAACTGGCCACTGGGCTTCTCTCTATACACACACTGGGTAGGGTACAGTACACACACACTGGGCTTCTCTCTGTGACACACACACACACTAGGGTTCAGAAAAATGTATTTGCCTTTTTGCCCACTACGTTTCTGTCATGTAGGTTAATGCCACCACACAACTGGCCACTGGGCTCTCTCTGTAACACACACTGGGTGAGTACAGTACAGTGCAGTGCAGTCAAGGGCACACACTGGGCTTCTCTCTGTGACACACACACTAGGGTTCAGACTTATTTAGATTTATCAGATTTATTTGCCTTTTTTGCCCCCCTTGTATGCTTGTTGCTGGCAGCTGCTGAGTGTGCAGTGTGCTGCAGTTTCAAATAATCACACTTCACAAAGGTTCTTTTCTCTCAGGTCCTCCTCCAGTCCTCCTCCTGATATTGGTCTCTCATCAATCCCTCCCTATTCCCCCACTCCCCAATCTTGATTAATCCCTCCAGAGTCCGATTCCCTCCTTCTGTCCTGAACGGCCCCTAGTAATCCCACCTCTGCCTCCCAGTCCCCTCCCCCGATTTTTAGCTTTTTTCTTGTTCTCGCCGGTCTCACAGGAGAAGAAGTGGCCACGACTGCTGGACAAAGTAGCGGACAGCTAACTGCTTTTGCTACAGTTTAGTGGGCTGCTGGTGCTGCCTGCTGCTGCTGCCTCTCTCTGAGATGATCCTCAGTCAAATGGCTCCTCCTCATGGCGCATCTCTTTAATACCCCACAGATCCCAGCTCGCGTTGCTTACTCGACCCCACGGCGTCCGCTCACTACGGTGATTCGAACCCTTTTGCGGACCGCTCCAGTGTTCGAGTTCTGTTAGAACTCGAACACCAGGGGGTTCAGGAGGGTTCAATCTTTACTGAACTAGTTCTGACAACCCTAGTGTATGGTGTGTGTATGTGTCAGGGGTGTATTAAAGTTATGAGCCTGTGTTAGTAAAATGCAACATAGGTGATAAACTTTGTTTTTTTTGCCACATGTTCAACATAGCCTTCTTATGACCCGCATCATGAGCAATGGTGGAGAAATGTTCAGTTCTTGCCGAAAGGTGTTTAGTGCAGTGACTGCAAAATCACCTTTCAGGATGCTGCGAGAACACATTTGAAAAATGACAGCGGTCATATTCATGAGGTGCTGTGAAGAAATCCTATGCTGAAAATCTGTGGTCATAACACATGCAGTCTGTGTTTGTTTCCATGGACATCTACCTAAGCAGAACACTGAATGAAATACGAATGTGTGTGGTCAAGTGACATTGCCCTGTTAACTTTGTATGTCTCAAACAATTACAGAAGAAGAAGGGCTAGTGAACTTACTGCTCTGTCAAGCCTTTCTGAAGTCCTCACCGCCACAAGCAGAAAGTGGTTACCACCAGGACAGAGAAATAGCAACAGAGGTGGCTGTAATGGACACAGACACCCATTGCAGTAACCACCCAAAGTACGGTTAAATAAAGGGACTTACCTGCGCAGGGTGCCTGGGTAGCTGTCCAAAGCTGTGATGCCAAGGTACCTGTAAAATAAAACATAAAAGTTCACAAAGGATCCACAGCTATTAGGGGACCAGCTGGGCAGAAGGGATAAGATAGATAAAAGTAATACTTATCTGATTAAGGTAGAAGCCCTTTATTCGGTTAGACTTGCAAAATAGAAGAGAAATAGATTAGTTAGATAAAAAGCAGTACGAAAGCAGAAGAAGAAAAAGGGGAGAAGTTATAGACCCTTTGCCTAGTGGTAGTCAGTGGCCAGTAATTTATGCAGTAGCAGTAGACCCAAGTGGGCTACTGGAGGCTAGTAGTCCTTCTGTAGAAATAAAAGTAGTATTGGTGGTCAGTGGCATGAAAATGCCCTGTGAAGTGGGGGCACAACATAAAGATAGCCCTGGTGACCTAGTGGGCTAGCTCGATGTGCTGAGGCCAACAGTTATGTTAAAATAAATTTTAAACCCTTCCTGGGTCTAGAAGGGCTTCCCTAAGCCCTAGTTATGCTCTGGGCAGTGATGGGGGTTTATTTGTGGTGGCAGCAGAGGAGCAAGTTGGAGTGCTGGGCAGTCTGCTGAGCATGACGCCACTGTACTGAGAGTGCCTGCTGGTGCTCTACAACTCCTAGCCCACTGGTAGCCATCCTCACCATCAGACAAAGTATTCTTTTCTAGGGTGGTATTGGGGGGTCGAGGCTGGATTGGGTGCTGAGCAGGTAGGTGGGAGGAAAATGTCCATGATTTGTTTGGCCAGGGGCAAGTGGGGTGGGGATTGGATTGGGTGTTTGCAAGCTGGTGGTTGGGGAGGGTTCCTTGGGTGATTTGGCTAGAACTGGGGTGGGGGTGGGAGGAGGTGCTCAGTGTCTGTGGGAAGTGGAACCATTATTTAAAAGTTCTGGATGGTCTAGGTGTGGGGAAAGAGTAGTATAGGGTGATTGAAGGCGTGGAGGAAGCAAACCTTTTTTTCAAAACTAAATTTTGTAAAAAAGAAAAACAATGATGCCATGTGAATTACCAGTGAAGTGGCTGGTGTGTGTGTGCTCGGTTTTAAAATGTTCAGTCTTCAGTTTGGCCATGAGAACCACCATCCTTGAGTGCATTTCTATGTTTCTTTGTATGTGGTGACAAGTAGTATGTTTCTTAGTATTTTCTCATTTTGTGTCTTTATAAATTCGATTTACAAAGTTGTACAGAGTTTCTTAACAGCATTCTAAAACTAACGTATAAAGGCACAAAGATAATTTAGTTACAGATTAAGGCACATATAGTACTGTACTGTGCAGTGAATGAGGGTTCTACCCTTATGAAAATTTCCTCGAAAACCGTAGCATTACCATTTGTCCACCATTTCCATACCATTATAAATTCCACTGCAGTACCACTGCATCCCTTGACTGGTAACACACTGGATTTGTTTCAATTCGCTTGTGAAACCATTGTTGCCATTGTGGTACCACATGGACAGTGGTATCGCAATGAGAATGTGTGCATGGATGGTACCACAATGGCTGAAACACACACCACTGTATCCCCACTGCTGTTTTGGTAACACAATGGATTTGTTTTAATTCCAGTGTATTACCACTGCTGCCACTGTGGTACCATGTACCATGGTGGTAACACTGGGGTGATTTCCATATAGAATGGTAACACAATGAGCTGCCATTGCAAAACCACTGCAATTGGTTTCACAATGGATGTGTTTCAATTCCATTGCCATACCATTGAACACTGTGGTACCATCTGTGTGCAATGGTAGTGCCATGGTTCTCTAAGGGGATGCTGGTAGCTCAATGATGACATTGCACTACCACTGCTATTGGTAATCAAGGGATAGCACATGTTAGTACAGTGGTTCTCATGTGGTATGACATCGACCGCTCAGATTCTCCTGCTAGTCCACCCCAATCAGACTTGACATCAGATCCTCCCCATGCCCCCCATGCCTCTCACACCCTCAACTTTGACTCCCCATGCCTGTCTCCTCTGTCACCAGTTCTCACCGAACTTAGATCTGCAGCTACACAATAAGGACCACACATGCAACAGTTATGCTCGGTCATAATTTTTTAATCAGCACTTTTGGTGATGCTAAATCATTATCTATCATTATCGATCAATACCCAAAGCCGCCATAAACCATAAGTTTTCTTTCACTGCTGATGGTGTTTCTTTTATCATTATAGTTAATCAATACCCGATGCAGGTTATTGGCAGCTAATCAGCATCTGTTTCACAGATCATGCTTGGTCATAGGCATGCACTAAAACAAATACCACCAACAGCTTAATCTGGTTCAGTTTCAGCTGGTTACCATCTGTATCCTCCCTCCCCTGGTCACCCGCTAAAAGGGGACATCTAGTCTTGATGGGCCTACTGGGTCAACAAAATGTAATCAAATAAAATAAACAAATAATAAATAAATAGGCTTGTAATATTTGGCCATGATTAAAGAGCAGCTCTCAAATAGCCCCCACTGACACACAAATGGCAACCCACGGGCCAGAGTCTTTTCCACAAATGATTCCTTTGTGGGCTTTCACATATAAATGTTAATCCACCGACATTTATTTTCTGACCCGATCAGTCATTGCCTTTAAAATAAAGGCGTGAATTCTGTATTGGGCTTCATTGCCCATCCTGCAGTGCTGATAATCGGTTGGTGCAGAAATTATAAAATGTACTGCTGTCCTGTAAGGAGGAACCCAGAGGGAAGTGAAGTGTTCAGACAGTCACTACATGGTGTTATTTCAGTGTTACAGTAGCAGTGTACACTTTCTGCACACTTCATTCCATAGTGCAGTCCATCAGTGTTTAATTAGTGCACTTGCAGGTCTCTGTTGGTGTGCATGCAGTGCTGACACAGTGTATGCTAATTATGTTAATTAGCACTGCAATCACACTGCAAAAAGTACTGCAATTAGCAGTGTTTTGTCATCAGCACTGCCTGAAGAAGTGTTGGTGCAGCAATACTGGCTGAAGCGGTGTGTCCAGCAGCACTGCCTGAAGCAGTGTTGCATTGCTTTTTCGTGTGTGCGGTATAGCAGTGGCACTGCATCAACACCTGTAGTGCACTTCAGTGTGCAGTGTGGTTTTAGTAGCACTCCTGTCAGCAGTGTTTCAGTTCTGTTTCAGTGTATTAGGCTGCATTAAAGATGGCGTTGCATAAAATTAAACAAAAACACAAGTATTCGTCATACAGAATTAGCAATTAGAATTAATATGAATTATCAAGTTTTACCATTTCTTGCATGTTAATTATGGGCAGAAATTTGTTGTATGTCCATCAGCTTGCCTGTGTTGATTTTGATAGCTATGGAATTATTCAGACACATAAACAATCTTGAATATGTGCACAGTAGATAATGCTGTTGTATGATTACCATTGGTCCAAATCACAAGAAAGTCCATGTCTGTGGAGCTATATCCTGCATGAAAAATACTACATGTCCTATAATAGAAACAACATTTACTGAATGTTTCAAAAACAAAAATACCTTTAAACACCATAAACTGTACCATGGCCTGCAGTGTGTGCAGTATTGTAAGCAACACTCCTTGCCCATCTACTCTGCCCTGTCTATGCACAATGTTTGCTTCTGCTGCTCCTTCAGGAAAGTTAGTAGTAGGGGAGGCAGTACAGAGCAGTGGTTTAAGGCTCTGAGCTGCAAACCTGTAGACTTTGGTTTGAATCCCACAGCCCACTACATACTGTGAGACCCTGAGCAAGTCACTTAGCTTCCTTATGCTCCCAGGTGGCACCTGTAAGCAAGCTTTCAGCTTAGTGTGACTCTCTTCCTGGTTAATAAAAACAAATAATAACCATGGCAGGTAGTCCATGAGAACGGTTTACCAGCGCTGCTGAACCGCTTGTAAGTGCATGGTCAGATGAACAGGACTGCTCCAGCTGATCATCGGGCATGTATACATGCGGCTAGGAGTTGCTGGGCTGTTGTTAGCCGGTAACTACTACCCGTAATGCTAGTGTGCATGTAAATGTAGTGAATGTGTCCAGATAGGTAGTATCACCCAGTTGAGAGGAGCCCTCAGTTCAACATAACATCACCTTTTGCTCTGAAATACACTGTAAGGTGTCCTCACACCTGTGGGGTGTTTACTGCTTATAATATAATAAGTCATATGACTCCAGTTCAAGTCTCCCAAAGTTGAGACCCCAAAATTATAGAGACACTACTTCAAAAATGTGGGCTCCATAAGTAGCTGAAACTTTAATTAAAATTATGCATATAGCTACCTTTTAGGGTCTTACCCCAGTGACTCCTCCGTCGCTGTATTAGTGTCCTTGTGAAGCTTAAGAGATGAGACTAACACATTTAAACTGATGAAAACCTTGTAACCTGTCCTGAAACGGAATCTAGGAGTTTAAATCTCTCCTGCGATTTCTTACAGTCCGCTGCATTCTCCTTACTTCAGTTTGGTTTTAAGGTTTTCTTTAACCTGGTTCTTTGTCTTTATGACTCCTTTCCAGCTCCAAAAGTGACTGCAGCAATTTCTCAGGCAAAAGCACTAAAAGTCTTATAATTGGCCTGGGCATCCTATTTTCCTCTCTCGGGCATTCAATTACGATAAATCTTCTATATGTGTGACAACTCTCCAGCACTAATATGGATCCCGCCTAAACAGTGGCTCATCTTTCAGCAGCCGACTAGCACTCTGCTACCAAAAAACACACACAGCTAAGCCGAGAAGCACTGTGGCCTTTTAAACACAACTCCACACTGTCAGGAAACTTTAACAAATATACGGTGCCTGAACAAAACAAAAGCTCCACTGAAAGTGGCTCATAACATGAGCGAAGAAAAAAATCTGTTGCCAGTTAAATACTTAAAAAGCCGACCAGCAGTATGCTACATGCACTTAGAACTACATAGTGTCCATAAGTGTAGCAGCACTTAACTTCAATATAAGCAGAGTGCAATTTAAACATCTGTTCCATTCACCAGTGTAAAATAAGCAGCCAGCCCGCTGGTGCAGAGGCATAGCTGCTGTCTGCAGTGCCGACAACCGGGTTTAGGAAGGGATCCGGGTGTTGGAGGGCGGCTGGGAGAGATGGACTGAGCGTCCATAGGACTGCTCTCTTGCTATGGGGGGAGGGGCTGAGTGCATGGTGCAACGTGGACCCCCAGTGGAGGCTAGAGGGTACCACAAGCGATCTGGCGCCTAAATGTAAGGGGCCGTCATTGCACGTCCCCACCCTGGAAAAACCTAGAAAAAGGCCGGCTCCCCTCACAATGAGCCAGCTCTGGTGCCAACCCTCTGGCCACCTAACTCCGCCTGTCAGCAGCCCCATTTTGAGGGGGTCAGCCCTGAGCATGTGGGGGGTCGGACGCTGGAGCAGGGCTAAAGCCATTCATGGGTTTAGGGAAGCAGACAAAAAAGAATTAAAAACTAAATTTACAAGCAAGCTTCTTCTAGGAGCGGAGCAGGTTGCACCATCTTGTTGCTCCACCCTCGGAAGCAATAAATAGCAGCTTTCTGATTTTAACGTGTGCAAGCTGTCACACCCTAAATAAAGGGCCTATATGTGGTCATTATGGGGCCATGTTCAATTGAGGATCCCAGATTTTTATTTAATCAGATTGCCTGCCCTTCTGATTCCGATTTACTGTACAACTGAAAAGCATGAAGCCGGATATCTTCACCTAAGCTTACTTACATATTTGTCATATCGGCACAGTCTTAATTTTTTCCACCCTCTATATGTCAAGCCTGACTTGCTCATGCCTCAGACTGCCACACCGACATAATTAAGCTCTTTGATGGTGCGGACACTTTACAAATATGGATTAGAGATTTAAAATAAATCTCCCTGGCACATTTCTTTACCTGATGCTACAGAGTTCTACTATGATGTTTGGCACTGTTTGATAACTGCTTGCTCCAGACAGTGCGATGTACAAAATGTCAGCTTGAGCACGGTACATTACAAAGTGATGCTCAAGAAATACTCTCCCTTTTAGAATCCTAACCTCTGCTTCTTTTTTTTTCCTTTTTTACACTTTTATCAGCCTCACACGATCATGGACTCTCTCAGATGAGGGCTCTCAGCTACCTTCATCCCGCACCATCATAGACTCAGTCCTGACTCTCGGTCAGCCACGCTTCTCCACCATCTGGCATCCGGACCTCCGAGACTTCCATTCTATGCTGTGTGGACATCCTGTGACTCTGGGAAGCTCCGAGGTCAATGCGGCGCACTCAACTGTTGGGTGTGGGGGTAGCTCCTGGTCCCCATCGTCACCTACCAGGATCGGGTAAATTTTTTCCTTGTTCGGTTTCCCTGGGGCCTTGGATATGCAATGGACTCCTGCACGCTGAGTGCATGCTCTCGCACCCCGTTGTATGTTCTACCAAGTTTCCACCCAACACCACTGCAGGTCATTCTGTTGCTATACTTCCAGCCTCTGCTAAGAGCCACCAAGAGTGGCCAGCTGAGATCCCCTCACCAGGAAAGTGAGCAGTCCTGTGGATGCTTAATCATTTCCCACCCTGCCAACCCCGACAGACCCGGCCTTGCCCAAAACCCGGGTCGCCCGGCATGTACGGTCTTGCGTCTGCGCCTCGCCAACCTCAGCGCCACTGGGCTGGTGTGAAACATCTGCCTCTTGATCCGCAACAGAGTTGGCCTGTTTCTAGAGCCCATAGCCATTCCCAGATAAAATCAATCCAGCTAGCTGGCAAAAGGTGACACATGCTGCAAAATACCTCACAGTAGCTACTGCTCCTCTCCATCAGCAAAACACAGTGCTGAGCTGTGCACTTACTTGATTGCCACAAATGAAATTAAAGCTGGGACCACCACACTGTAACGTTTTTTGGGTGGTGGTGGGTGGATGGGGGCACAAGATCCTGCAGGTATCTGAAATCCTCCTCGATCACTCACAAAATGTCCGATCGTGTCAGAATGCTGGAGCAGGCAGGATCACGCATGCATGCAGCTCTTAAAGGAACACACTCTCTACTATCCCACGTAGGTGTAATGTGAGGAGGAGTGCGGCAAGCAGCATATTTATATTGGGAGCAGTACATTTCAAAAATGTTATGGAAATTTCAGGATTTTCACATAGTGAGTGTCCGATCTACCCATAATGAAGTTTTGGTACTGCAGAATGTTTCACTGAAATGAAAAGCAATGGGTTAAGGAATTGTTGCATGAATGCTGCAACCACGTTTAATATGAAATGTGGGGCAAAGGGATAGGACTTAAGAGGGGTGTGGGGATAGGGCTTAATTTTGTGTAAATTCATCACTGCATGTTGCAGCAGTTTTTGACAACAGGATGTTGCTCAAAATCCACAGATAGCTGAGCTTGTGAACTACTGAAATGTTAGAATCTATAGGCATGACATCATCATGCATGCTGGTGAGGAAGGAGTGGCAGCTTATGGGAGTGTACAGCTGGTTGCAGGATGAAGTACTGGTTCATGTGGAGTGGTGATGTGTTGGTCCACTAAAGTGGAGTGAGAGTGCTGCTTGTGCAAGTGGCTGTGCAGGTCAGAGGGGTGAGAGTGGGCCTGCAGGTATGTGTTGGTGGGTTTGGCTGTGTCAGGGTGGGTGCTAGTTAATCTGGCTGGGGATAGTTGTCGTGCTGGTCGGGGGTGGGAGTGGGTGTGCAGATCGTGGGGGTGGGTTGGCTGCATCAGGGTGGGTGGGTGTGCTGATCCATCTGGCTGGGGATAGTGGCCGTGCTGGTCTGGGGACTGGGAGTGTCACGTGCAGGTACATGAGGGTGGGCCAGCTGCATTAGGGTGGGTGTGTGTGCTGGTCCATCTGGCTGGGGATAGTGGCAGTGCTGGTCCAGGGGGTGGGTGGGCGCGCAGGTCAATGTTGCTTGGGCAACTGGCCGTGCTAGTCCGGGGTGGAAGTGGGCATGCAGGTACATGGGGCTCAGTCCAGCTGCGTCCAGGCTGTGGGGTGTACTGGTCCATCTGGCTGGGGATAGTGGCTATGCTGGTCTGGGGGTGGAAGTGGGTGAGCAGATCGTGGGGGTTGGTCTAGCTGTATCAGGGTGGGTGGGTGTGCTGGTCCATATGAACATCGAAGAAGCCAGCAGAAGAAAGCCATTTAGTCTATCAAGTCTGCTCATATTGCAGGGTCCACAGCTTGAGCTAATGTCCCTGCCCTCCCTCCCCACTCCTCCCATCCTCCCTACCCATGATCCTGACCTTCACTGTATGCCTATCTGACCCTCTTAAAGCTGCTCAATGTCTTCAACGAGATGACCTCTTCCAGCAGCGCATTCCAAGTGCCCAAACACCCTCTCTGTGAAGAAGTGCTTCCTGACCTCCCCCTAAACCTTCCATCCTCCAGCTTAAGACTCTGACCCTTCATGATATGATTGCCACTCAGCTAAAAGAGACTGTCCTTATCAACCTTATTTATTCCTTTCAAGTACTTGAAGATCCCAATTATGACCCCTCCACTCTCTCTCCCCGTCTTCCAGGGAGTACATGTTCAGTGCCCTCAACCTCTCCTTGTATGTCTTGCCGAACTGACCTGCTATTATCTTTGTAGCCCTCCTCTGGACCTTTGACAGCAAGTTGTCCTTTTGAGGTGTGGGCACCAGTACTGAACTCCATACTCTGGATACGGCCTTACAGTGACCTGTACAAGAGCAGTATAACCTCCTCTCTCCTACTACTGATCCCCCTGGCTATGCATCTCAGCATCTTGTTTGCCTTTGCTGCTGCTTTGTTGCACTGTATGGAGTGCTTCAGGTCACTAGTGATCATCACTCCAAGGTCCTTCTCCTCCTCTGATGCAGATACTTGGACTCCACCCAGGTTCTTTCCTGGATTCTTGGCTACAATATGCATAACTTTGCATTTCTTAGCATTGAAGCCAAGCTGCCAGATCCTGGACCCAGCTTTTCCAGACCTTCCTGTAGGTCCTGAATCCCTTCAGCTGTGTCCACTGTCCCATAGAGCTTGGTGTCATCTGTGAATAGGCACATTTGCCTTTAATGCCATCCACAATGTCGCTGAGGAAGTCATCTGGCTGGCGATAGTGGTCATGCTGGTCCGAGGGGTGGGAATGGGTGTGCAGGTCAGTGTTGCTTGGGCAACGGCCATGCTGGTCCAGGGCATGGGAGTGGGCATGCAGGTACCTGGGGGTGGGTCGGCCTGCGTCGGGGTGGAGGGTGCGTGGGTGTGCTGGTCCATCTGGATGGGGATAGTGGCCGTGCTGGTCTGTCTGGGGTGGAGACTTGCTGTGCTGTATTGCCCTGCCATCTTTGTGCTGCTCACCTACCTACATGGCTTCCGTGTGCTGCTGAGCTGCACTATCTGCTTTGTCCTGCACCTTGTCTGCAGGGGGGATAGGAGAGATGAAGGCCCAATCTGTACTGTGTTTTCTATAAAATTCTGTGGGAAGTGCATCCTTACAAAAATTTCTTCGAATAACATTGTAATACCTGTTGTTTACCATTGTACTATCACTGCGATTTCCAATGTACTACCATTGAGGGGTTCCATAAATGGTATCACAGTAGATCTGTTCCAATTCCATTATAGTACATGGTTAGGGTTTATTGTAGATGGAAAGCGATGGTTTCCAAATCCTGTTAATAGGACAGTTCAAAGGTCAAAAGTTGTTGTACCATCGTTCTGACATCACAACTATAGTACAACAACTTCTTAACCTTAAACTGTTTCCGATTGACTGAAACATTGGGCTTCACAAAAGATACTGTACAACATAGCGGCACTGTTAAGCGAGCAGTTGGGCACAAGCTTTTCAGATAGTTTGGACATGGACTGCCCTAGTCGGCCCAGTGTTTCCAAACTATCAATTTTTCAAAAGTATATATTTTTTTAAATCAGTGGTCCTGGGGAACAAAACTAAGCTGGACAACAGTGAAGGAACCGTACACTGGGTCGGCAGCGGAGCAGGAAAGCAGCGAGGACTGACAGGAAGCGACAGTGTCAGGACAAGTACAGAAACCAACAAATCCTTGCAAAATTAAACTGGGTACAGTTTGGAACCATATACTATATAAAATAACATATGAACTGTGCACAACAGCCGTTTCTCCATCCGGGTTGATGACACATAGGGACCTCTGAGCTTCACCTCGAGGTCTATGACTTCATCAACCCCTTGATGGAAACACAGCCTTGCTGTGCACAGTTCCTATCCATTATTATATGTGATACCATTGTAACCATTGTGGTACTGCTGCAGACACTGGTAGTTCACTGGTAACACCACTCTTTTGGTACCACAGTGGAACAAATGTGCACCATTGGGATACTACTGGTTGTTGGTATCACAGTGGTTTTGGTCCAATCCCAGTGGCCAGTTGTGTGGTGGCATTAACCTTACATGACAGAAGCGTAGAAATATAATTCTCATTCCTGGGTTGTGTGTTATGTATAGACTCGTCTCCTGTGGTCAGCCCATCACCCTGCTGCTGTGTGCCCCTTGACTGCACTGTACCTACCCAGTGTGTGTTACAGAGAGAAGCCCAGTGGCCAGTTGTGTGGTGGCATTAACCTTACATGACAGAAGCGTAGAAATATAATTCTCATTCCGAGTTGTATGTTGGTTATGTATGTGACTCCATCTCCTGTGGTCAGCCCATCACCCTGCTGCTGTGTGCCCCTTGACTGCACTGTACCCTACCCAGTGTGTGTTACAGAGAGAAGCCCAGTGGTCAGTTGTGTGGTGGCATTAACCTTACATGACAGAAACGTAGAAATATAATTCTCATTCCCTGGGTTGTGTATGTGACTCCGTCTCCTGTGGTCAGCCCATCACCCTGCTGCTGTGTGCCCTTGACTGCACTGTACCCTACCCAGTGTGTGTTACAGAGAAGCCCAGTGGCCAGTTGTGTGGTAGCATTAACCTTACATGACAGAAGTGTAGAAATATAATTCTCATTCCCTGGGTTGTGTATGTGACTCGTCTCCTGTGGTAAGCCCATCACCCTGCTGCTGGGCGCCCTTGACTGCTGTGTATGCCTATGCCAGCAGCCCAATCATTCTGTAAGCCTTGAACCTGGGATCCTTTAGTTGCAAACCGTCATATTCTTTAATTACTTTCAGTCTACTGCATCACAGTGTCGCACAACCAAAATAAAATTTTGAGTCGTATTAGCGATCACAGATCACATTGCTTTCTTACACAGGAATTGTTTCGGTGTGGGTGTGTTCACCGCAGTATACTGGTAGTACTGGTACTGTCTGTTATGGCTGACACCAACATAGATGAAGCATCTGGTGATGGTGTTGGAGTAGGTGTTGTAGTAGTGGTAATCCTGGTGCTAGCAGAAATAACCAAAATGCTTAATGTGATAAAAATTCAAGAAACAGCAAAGAGCAACAGTGAAGTGTGGTAAGGGGACCTTTAAGAAAACCTGTACAGCTGCTGGGGTCACGGAGAAGCATCATAAGGTATGCCATTCATGCTGTTAAGATCCCTGTGACTAGCAGCAATAATGCAAGTGACAGTGAGTCCCTCTCTGACTCAGACAGTAGCTCTTTGTCTCAGTCCGACACTGTTGTGTCTCATGACGAATCATTACTTCCTCAACAAAGTGAAATGAGCAAGTCTGCTGACAATGAATCAGGTAGTGCACTTGCAAATACATCCAGCACTGTTGGCAATGAAAAAGACATATCCATTGAATCCGCCACTTCTGTGTTGGCCAGCAATGAAAATCCGTCAGAGTCTTCTGCCCACTCTTCTAGCACCAAGAAGCATGTCCCGGTTCTGTTAAGACAGGTGAAAAGACACAAACAGTCTTTAACTATCTTCCTAGCACTCGAACAAAATCTGTCACATCTGAGGTGTGGAATTATTTCTCTGTCAGTAAAACTGATCCATGCAGAGCAATTTGTTCCTGTGTAAGCCGTGGTAAAGTTGTGTCATGCCTTGCACTACAGTTCTTAAATGCCATCTGAAAAAGCATTCAGTTTTGCTTGATCATCTAAAACCCATGTCCCCCATCTTCCAGACTGCACGTGAGAAGGGTCAGGAATCTGAAATGGATACTGAATTGTCTGAACTTGATGCGGGCAGAACCACTACCAGCCCTAGGATCACTGTTACCACCAATGCCAGCACCATTAGTACCAGTTGCACATCCAGTGATGGCACTGAATATATAAGTCCTAGTCCACCATCTCAGTCCATCTGCCCATCGAAGCACGGTGTATAATAAACCAGCAGGGACATGTTATAAATAGCTAACACTGTCTCAGGCATTTGAAAGGAAGAATACCTTTACTAGAAATCATCCAAGACCCTTCATCTTAATCACCGATTGGTGAACTGTTAGCTGGAGCCCTTCTCCCATACTCTTTGGTAGATCATGAGGATTTTAGGAGCTCATGACATTAGCAGAGCCTCGTTACAATGTTCCTCATCGAAGGTACTTTTCCTATGTTGAAATACCAAACATTTATCAGGCTTTAAAAGTGACAGTGATGCTTGCACTTAAAACTGCGGAGGGTGGGTTATTTATGTCACAACAGATATGTGAACCAGCACTCAAAACATAGATTACATGTCCCTTACCGCTCATTGGGTCACGTTTTCTTGTGCTTCTTCAAAAACAAAGACACCCCAAAAGATGGCGCTGCTGCATATAAAGAAGTTTGGGCAAAGTCATACTGCTGCAAACATCTTGCAGAAACTAAATGACCTCCTTGACGAATGGGTTTATTCTCACGGTCTAAAATGTGGCTTCATAGTAAGTGACAATGGAGCCAACATCTTGAAAGCAGTATAGGATGGAGGATTTCTGCATGCTTCTTGCTTTGCACATTGCTTACATTTAATTGTCATGGGTTTCTCAGCAATGAAACACAAGTGGATGGTATGATTGCTGTTTGCAAAATTGTGACTCACTTTTCACATTCAACCAAGGCTATCACGGACATTGTCCGAACTGCAAAAAAACACAAGCTGCCTCCACAAAGCTGATTCAAAATGTTTCCACTCATTGGAACTCAACGCTTTATATGCTGCAGTGCCTCTTGGAGCAAAAGCAAGCTGTACATGAGTATTGCTCCAGTTACATTATTGGAGATGGCATTATGCTGTCTGTGCTGCAGTGGAAATTAATGGAGACAGTGTGCTGCATCCTAGCTCCTTTTGAGACAGCTACAAGGAACATGTCTTCTGA
Organism: Neoceratodus forsteri; assembly: GCA_016271365.2. Lineage (NCBI taxonomy): Eukaryota > Metazoa > Chordata > Ceratodontiformes > Ceratodontidae > Neoceratodus > Neoceratodus forsteri. The sequence continues at coordinate 738,471,380 of CM028133.1, read as the reverse complement.
AGGCGCATCTGTGAATCAGGTTATCCCACTCATAATGCTCATTTCACATCATCTTAGTGTTCAAATCTACAAATAGAAAAAGACAGATCTGAAGCGCAGACAACATGTCGCCTGTATCATGGGAATCTAGTAAAGAGAATGAGCGAGCACTTCAAAATCAATGACAAATTAGTTGCAATGGCGAAATCAAAACACTACATCCTTGCAACTCTCTTAGATCCCAGGTTCAAGGCTATACATCTTCCAAAACAGATGATATAGAGCAGTACAAATGTCTGTTGCTAGATGAGCTGCAGCACTCACAGGAGTCAAACACAGACACGCACAGTACCCTCAGGTTGTCATCACCACAACATGCAGGTTCATCTTCACAAAGGATACAGAACTGGAAAAGTCACCAAACATTAACAGTAGTTGTTCCACAACTGCCACTTCTTCAACCCTTAGTAGCAAGCTAAATCTGTGGCTGAAACCTTTCCCAAATTGCTGCCATACCAGCTTCTGCTGATTCCTCTTCTGAGCAGTCTCTGTCCATCATGGTAGACAGTTACCTGCAAGAACTGCCTATTCCTATTGATGCATGCCCTTTGAACACTGGAGATCAAAAAGTCAATTTGGACAGAGTTGTATGATGAAGTCTGTAAATATCTTGTTGTCCTGCAACAAGTGTCTCTTCAGAATGCATGTTTAGTACAGCTGGCAATATTGTGACAGACACCAGAAATAGGTTGCTGCCAGAAAATGTACACACGTTAACTTTTATTAAAGTTAATAAGTCAAGATTTTCATATCCCACAAGAGTATACAAACTGATCCTGAAGTGATTGATGATGTGGATGTTGATGGTGATGACATCTCAGATGGTGGTGGCTGGTAAATACTGTGTGGACAGAGTCTCTCTGCACCAAAAAGGAAACTTTACAGACTGTGATGACTTTGGTTGCCTCTCTCCTTTCTCGATCTACTACCTTGGACTATATACACCCCAAAACTTTCACCATTTCATGGCAAACTGCTTTGTAGCTAGGGTCTAAACTAAAGTCAACAAGTTTTATATACAGGACAATTTTAACATCAGTGGGAACAGGCCCAAATTTGGCATAAAAGGGACACTGTCACGTCAATCCTGTATCATATTATTTATAGTTAAAGTGCAAACATATATTTTTGGATTTACCTTCTGTGACTTTGTGGTGCATCAGTATGGGCTGGGACCATGGACGGTCTATTTTTCAATTTTAAAGAGGACAAAACAATGAGTTCTAATTGGTAGCTGCTTATTATTTTTTCAATTACAGAAATGTTAGCCATAAACCAAAAATGGATGCTAGTACATGGGTGAGGGTTGTGGGTTGGTTTTAACATGGGTGTAAAGAATAGTATGGTGCTACTGCACAGATGAGGGTAGTGGAAGAAAAGTGGAATGGGTGATGGGGTGAAAGGTGGGTATTGTTTTAGTCCTTTCATTAACAGATTCGTGATCAGCTGGGGATAGTGAGGAAAAAATGATGACAAACCGAACCTACTGTGTACATATAATATATGTATATATATATATATATATATATATATATTTTTTTTTATTAAATACATTGCAAACTGCTGCCACCTAGCACAATTGTCCTGTCCCCTTTAAAAAGAATAAAGGAATCAGAAATAAAAGAAAATCTGCATCAGCAGTTTTCACAGACTGTGACCTATCATAAAGTGTTTTTGCTTTACAAGTAGTGATAATTTGATACATAATGGGGTTGACAGACGCTGTCCCTTAAACATCACATGCCAACTGCTGCAGCTACATTAAATGTTCCTTAAGTTTGTATGTGGTGAGGAAACCACTTTTTTATTTATGTGACTGAAATACAGATTTTATTGAAGTATCAGCTGCACAAATGCATCATCTTAGAAAGTTGTATGTATTACTTCAATTTGCCAACAAAATGTTGGTATATGTATGCATTATCTTAGAAAATTGCATGCATTTTTGCCAGCAACAATGACTGGCATATTTTTTTATTCAAATGTCTTGACTGACTACGTTATGACATAATATGTTTTGCAACAGTTCCACATGCTACTGCTGTAGTACCTTGGCTTGACTTTGTTATAAAAGCTTTCTTTTAAACATAGCAACTTTGAGTTACTCATTTAAAACAGAAAGCAGCAAATAGCTGAGATTAGGTAATATCAGTTATTTTTCTCATAATTCATGACGATGAGTATATATAACTGACTACATAAATGGCTAATGTGCCTTTTCTTTCACTAAGGAACCATGATGCAGCTGCAGCAGGAAAACTTTAACATATGGGTGGTGGTGGGCCTTTCGTATTAAGTTGCTGGCTTTAGCAAACAGAAGAAACCATAGATAAACCTAGTTGTATTCCTATCAATGTCACACATGATAATTTCTCCCCCTTATATTGAACAGTTTTTCCTTTACATGTATTTTATTACTATCTTCATTAATGGCAGCACAATAAAAAATAGGGTTCAAGTTCTAAAAGTTCTAAAAAGATTAGAACCCTAGAACTTTTTCAAAAGTTCTAGACTAGAACTAGAACCCAGAACTTCAGAGGTTCTGACAACCCTCATTGGAAATCCCACCACAGTTATCTATATACCAGTCATGCCCCAATCTATGCCACACAGAGTCTTCCTAACCTCAACACGGTGCCATGGTGTGGCCTCAGTGCAGGAACCCTCCTAGTTCACATGGAAAGCACAAAGTGACCTTGTGGGACATTCTCCTTCCTACAAAAGTGAAACTAAAGTAAATAACCCCAATACTACCTGTTCCTAAAAGTAGGGCAAAGGGTCTTCATGGGAGTGCAGACAGTTTCAGCCCATCCCAGTGTTACCACCACAGGTTACTCCATTGACATCTCCCTGCAACAGAATTAACACAGCAGCTCAGCTGAGAAGTGACTTTCTTCACATGGTATCCTGATTTGCTGTAGGGGGCAAGTGAAAACAAATCTTTAGTGGATTATTTATGGCTCACGTGTGGCTGCATCTGCAGTGTGTAAATGAGCAGATTTTGCATGGACTTACACAGAAACATAGAAGGAGCCAGGAGATAAAGACCTCGATGGCCCAGCCAGTCTGTCCATTTTCTCTGCCTACTGTGCCACTGCAGCCCCTACAAAATGTCTGGCCCCCGACCATTCTTTTTATGAAGATTCTTTTTACATTGTAAATGCACTCACCCCAATACATCCTGATATGTCTGACTTCATATTTCTTTGTCATTTCTCTCAAAATTTTTTTTACTTTTCTTATCCAAGAAAACATGATGCCATGATGCTCCCCTCCCACCGTGGAACTGCTGTCTCTCCTCACCACTCCATATAGTTTGATGTGCTACACGGCCATAATAGGGAGGATCTTTCTTTGACAGACTCTTGAGTGATCTCTGACATCCCACTACTAGAAAACAGGACAAATAAGAAAAGGGTTAAAAAAAAAAACTGTAAAACATAGAGAATACTGGATGGACACGTATGCACAACCAGTGGGTTCTGCCACAGAGGGGTCCAATTCCCTCTGCCCTCAAAAGCAAAGCTTGAGAGGACTGTGGGAATCAGAATCCCAAGGTGGCAGAATACATTGGTTATGCATAAAGCTGTTCATCCTGTATTGTTTATAGTTCATAGTATTAAATGTGTACATTGTGTTTTCTCTTTCACAATGAGACTGACTTGTATAGTCTTCAGATATTCTAGAATGCTGTTCTACTACAGAAGGGTACAATCACATTCTATGACCTTTGAACTGTGGTACAACAGCATTTTGAAAAGGATGGATTCCTATACAGAACAATGCTCTACTATACACTATATAGAAGTTGTGTATGACAATCATACACAAGGCAGTTGTAATGAGAGAGGCTTCTGTGGTAACCAAAGACCTCGAAGAGTGCAGCTCGAGAGGTCCCTTACCATAGAAACCTCGAGATCTTTCAATTGTCTTGTCTGTGTATGATTGTTCATACACAATCTTTATAGTGTACTGGGCAACCATAATCAGTAACTCCGTGATCCCCCAAACAAGTGTACAAGAAAAAATAAGGCTTACTTCGGATCAGTAGCAGCGCTTACTTCCGTCACCATTTGCCACTCAATCGCGCATGCTGAACGTGTTCGATCTTGTTGTGCTGCAACAGTGACGTACTGGGTGCAGCACAACAAGATCGTGACGCACTGGTGCAGTACAACAACACTGTTCCAGGCATGGATTTCCATGCGAACAGCATTCCACCATACACTATAATCTAGTAATGTACAGTTAACAAGACTAGACGGCAACAATTTAATTCACAGACTACAATTACCACTATAGCAGTAGCACCCTAATGACACCTAGCAGCAGTATAACAATGTAATAAACAAAATAACATTACTTAGACATATTTATTCTTTTTATGTAAATAGATTTAGATAACTCAATTTTATTTACGCAATAAGGCACAACAGGCTTATTGGTTGAATGAGGTTTACCCCATGCTCAGGGCATTGTAAGGCAAGAGGTGAAGCCCCAACTGTGGGGTAAACCCAGTATAACCAATGCCCTTGAAGTGCCTTATTACTTCTTATAAAATGGGCTCAGAAGCAACTGTTAAAAACAAGCACTCTAAAAGTGTTCAAACCCACAAAAATTATAATAAAATGCTACTAAATAATGTAAAGTAGTCCATCCACAGATGTTTTACACCTGTCAATCATTTGTCTTTCTTCATACTAAGTACACTGTGTGAATGTTTACCATGGAATAATAGAATTCAAAGCTCTGCATTATTCGAGTAGAAGAGTGCTCCTACCCCCCACACACACACACAAGGAATGGCATTATGAAATGCATTAATTCAAAATTCTTCTGAGTTCCACTAGCATATATACAGGCCTCAAGTAGAGCCAGAACCTCAATTTGATCTGTTGCTATGTAAGGAGCAGGAGTCCTCTAGCAAACTGGTGGGGCTAGGAGGATGATTTTCATGGTCATCAAAGAAATACCAGCAATGGCAACTCTGAATAGTTCTCGATTTTCTATATCTGTGTATGTGTAAGGAGGGCCTCTAGTAAAATAATTTAATGTTATTTACTTTCTTTACTTAATTTAATGGACTTTCATTTGTAGGGCTTAGCTGAAGGTTTCTATATATGAGTAAACATTGCAGCCATGTTTGTCATGGAGATTAGGATACTTATGACTTATGTGAGTTGTCCCAGTTGGCAGGTACTTGTTTCTAGCCACTGGTACCTGTAGTGCTCTCTTAAGGCAATGATTAGAACCAAGTCTCATCCAATCAGGACACAGGAATTTCCTTGCCCATTTTATATAAGTGCAATATAACACTCCAGGGTGTGTTGTCTGATAAACACAGTTCTATGGGCATGTGGACTCATGCCTCAGTAGGCCCCTATGCATGCATTTATCAGAGTATAACCCACACCTTGAGTGTGTTCTTGCTTTATAATAACTTGGGGCGCTGCTTCCATTGGAAACCTGGGTTATAATTTGCCGTTATAACGGTGAACACATGACGGGTTTCCAAAGCTCCACACATTCACCTGCCTCCACACTCTCCGCTAACCATGGCACTAGACAATCACAGCAACTTCAGCACTACACTGTGCCCTGGACTCTACACCACTATGAATACAGTCATTTTTTAAAAAGAAACTTGCCTACTTGTCTATTGTGATAAACTTTTTTTTTAAAAAAGGTTTCAGGACCTGCTCTGCTGGAGCACTGATCGGGCTTCCTCCACTCCAGACTTGCTTCTTCCCACCAACCACCACAGTTTTATTTTATATAATTGCTGTGGCGAGAAAACACCCCCAGCAATTATATAATTAAAACATGGGGTTGTGTGTTTAACTTGAGTTTTACACACAATTTTTCATGTTGGATGTTAAATAATCCCTTGAGCTTTGCTCGGGTTTATATAGCATCCAACACCTCAGGGTGTGTAAAACTTATAAAAACACAACCCTGTGCATTATTCTATATATTAGAGGGAATAATTTGAGTTGTATGCTGTTTTATCTTTTCTTACACGTAGAAGTGATGTTTGAGTATTCAAAACTGGCTGAGAACATTAATAATAACTTCTTTTACATTTATTTTTATTTTCACTTATGCAGAGATTACATCCTCATACAGATCATATAAATCATATTCAATATACATTCTACTGAACGAGGTGTTGCCAGTTCACCATGACATCAGAATGCCTGTTTGGTGGAGCACTGACTGGTGTCAATACATCCCAGCACAGAGTCACTGTTCATGCACACCACCTATCAGGTATACGGAGATCATGGTCATCTGACATCACTCATGCCCTCCCACCCATCAACCATATTGACATTCCGTGCACCACCACTCACGCACACCCCAATTAGTCATATGGACAACTGGCAACACTCCCCCACCCCTATTTTAGCATACTGACATCCCGACACAGTCACCCATTTATGCACGCCAAAAATCAGGCATCCTGACATCGCTGCTGGATGGGCACTACTTTTATGCCCCTGCCCCACAAATCAGGCACCCAGACATCAGTCAACTGGCACCACTCATGCCGACTCCACTGAAGACATCACAGTACACTGTCAACATGCACAATCCATCATCCTGACATCAAGTTCGAACAGGATGTCAGGATGCCTGACTGATGCTTTGTGTGGTACCAGCATACAGGAGTATCAGTGTCAAATGGGGAATGAGTAGTGCCAGTTGACATGATATGTAAGGATGCCTGTTTGGTGGTGTGCGTGACTCTGTCAATGCATCCTTACATCCTGGTACACAGTGTCACCATCATGCTCACCAACAATCAGGCATCCAGACACCATGATCATTTGGCACCACCCATGCCCTCCTTCCCAACAGGCACCCACATCCAGCTTACAACTCACGCACACCACCAGTTAGGCATCCTGACAAACTGTTGACCAGAAACACTCTGACCTCCTCTCCTTTGCATGCCATTAATCACACCTGCAGAACACAATCTGCAGTCTTCCAAACTCATCATGCTGTGTGTGTGGGACGCTGTACACAACAAGGCAGGTGAACCCCAGTTTGTCAGGTACTGGAGGCCAAGGATAGCATTGTGTGATCACATTCCCTTGTAGAGTTTCCACTGGGCACACGGCAGTCCTTCTGGCATGACAGCATGGAGGAGTGGGGAGGGAGGCAGGCCAGTAGCGTAAGCTGTGGTTCCTGCAATACAAGCAGACTAGATGGATGAAATGGCCTTCTTCTGTATTCTTTGTATTTATGTTCCTACCTGATGACCAAAACAGGCTAAAATCTCATCCCACAGCACAATTCCTGGATTCTCTCCTACCATCTAAGTAGCTGCTTACAGACACTATGTCTCTCCTCACCACTCCAAATGGTTTGATGTGTTCTGGTGAGCATGACAGTGAGGGTCTGTATTTCACTACCATCCTCTTCCTGGTGCTAACTGGCCATTTGGCTAGGCCTCCTCTGTTCACATGACATCATCTTGACATCAATACCCCTGCCAACATGCCCTGCCAGACACCTTGCTGTGCAAAAAAAATATGAAGGTAATGGCTGGCATGGTACATATATTTGCACTATTTACACCCTTATGTTCTAGTACAACATTAAGCTAAAGAGCACTTACCTGAGTCCTTGGGATTCCTGTATGGGGTTGAGTGACTTGAAGAGAACATCTAGTTGTACTGTACCTGTAATATAAAAAATAGCAACAAGGTCTCAAACACTCTGCAGCTCTTTAGTAGCTAAAAACAAGGCAATATAATAATAAAACAATACTTATCTGATACAAGTGGTCAATGTCCTCCCACACTGTGGTCATTGTTCCATGGGATCCATAGACAATGCGGAAAATAGATTAATAGTAGTAATAAAATTGTGATTAGCCAAGTCAGTTGAGTATAAATGACTTTTTGTTTGTTTAAATGGGTTGGTTGGGAGGGTAGATACCAGAACCAAGGTAGCAACCCAAGTACGTGAAAAGACTCGGTCACTCACACACACTCAACCCCCCACCCACATCACCCAGCTCCTCTCCACCCATGCAAAGCCCTTCCACACACAGTCATGCTCAGTTTCTCCACACTGATACAGCTCCCCAAACACACACATGCATATCCAGCCATAAAACTGCTCCATTCCCCTCAAAAAAAAAACACACCAGCTCACCCATGCACAACCTGCCCCTATACTGATACATGCCAAGCTATACATACAGAGATGCACACTCAAACACAGCCTGCTCCACATACATGCCACACAGACTAGATGGACCATTGGTCTTTGCCTCATTGTCTGTTTCCTGTACAAACTCAGCCATCTCCCACACGGCAAGATCTTTCACACTGTCTCTCACATACATACACACACACCCCAGCCCAGCCCCAACATACATACAGCCAGCTCCTCACCCACACATGCATGCATGCATACACACACACACACACACACACACACACACACACGCCTTACTCTCCCTACATACCACACAGACTAGATGGACCTTGGTATCTTCCTCGCCTGTCATTGTCCATTTCTATAAAACCAGCCATCTCCTACAAGTGCCAAGCTCCTCCACACTGTCTCCCATACATGTACACCCCCAGATGCTCAGCCCCCACATACATACAGCCAGCTCCCCACCCACACCCATGCATGCCCAGCCTCATACACTACTAAACTGTCCACTATATGCCACCTTTTGGAAAAATGAAACAATACATAAGCCAGTCTTTCTTTTAATGGATTAAGTATTAGCCATGTGTGTATTGGGTAAGGATGCCATGGTTACATTTAAAAATAAATTAAGTAGAGCCAACAAAATAGGAGAGCAGCAAAAGGTAAAGAAATATTTAGTAAATATTTCACCTCAATGTTCTCTCCCTCCAGCGCTTCCAATCTATACATATTAGGCCTATGGCACAGGATCTAAGCAAGAGCTGGGAAAATAGCAGACAGATGGAGGGCTGAAATTCAACAAAAAGAGAAACCTACCTATAGGACTACTGCAGTGCCTGCAGACACTCGCGGTGTGCAAAGGAAAAACAGAACTCACCTTCATCATGGTAGTTGCTCTGAGCTTTGCGTGTCCAAAGTCTTGCTCTTTGTCACTCCACTGATGCACCATCACTCCTATGACTCCTTCAGTGTCTTCACACCAAATCTGCCCAAAGGGTCACAGAGGAAGAGAAAGAGTAGGAGCCATGGCAACACGTCAGAATGAGAGAACGAGAGCTTGATCATTGGTCTATTGTGGATGTCAAGACCAGGAAGTGTCCCTTTAACATCCACATAGTTTAGAGGCACCCCGAGTCCGGCAGCATTTTCAGTTTTTTAAATAAATTAATATAGTAGAAGCCACCGGACAGAATTTGCATTGCCAGGGCCGTAAGCACTGCAGTAACCAGGGGTTCTTCACACAGGTTTGTGGTCACACCTTATAAGCATTCCATACTTCCTGCAGTTTCCACTTTCAATACAACAAATGAGCATTACCATCATACAACAAAACAATAAACACATATTCAGTTGATATGACAGTCTCTATACACCAGGCTATTGTAATTCTCCTCTCAAAGGTTTCAAAATTAAAAAGAAAGCTTAACCCTGACATGACCCTGCTGTAAGCCCCCATGGGGACTACCTGTTTTTGCCCCTTAGGGGCCACCCAGTGCCTCCCATCCCCAGACCCCCAGTCCTGCCTCCACATTGCCCATATTGTCCTTAAAGCTCCATCTGGCCCCATGGGCTGTTGTGTGCATTGGGGCCAGAGAAGCTAAACTACAGAGCCGCCACACTACTTGAAGTTTGAATGAGTAGTGGTGGCCGCACATGCTGCAGTACCGCATTCTGCCTTTCTTACTGCAATTCCAGAAAAACAGGTGCCCTCTAGTGGTCTCTGTCACAAAATGTGTTAACTGGGGACCCAAAACCTGGAGAAGGTCATAAGGAGTCACAGTTTGTTGTGAATAAAGAGTGCCAGTAAGCACTGTGGGGAATGCTTCATGAATATAGGGAGGCAGTATAGCGCAGTGGTTTAAGGCTCTGAGCTGCATATCTGGAGACCTGGGTTTGAATTCCACAGCCCCCACTCGCATACTGTGTGACCCTGAGCAAGTCACTTAACTTCCTTGTGCTCCCAGGTTGCACCTGTAAACAAGTTTTCAGCTTAGCCCCTCTCTCCTGGTTAAACAATTGAATAATATATATATATATATATATATATATATGTATAAATTAATGAGGCACAATACATGTTGATGAGCTGCCTGCCTGTGCCTGGGGGATAGGAGAGAAATGGCACTGCGACAGGCATGGGGTTAATAAAATTGTTAGATTCTGCAAGAGTTCAACAGGGCACAGGGACTGCTTAGAGATTGAGGGCATTAAATAAATAAAGGTGTGTATACTAGCTGCACCAAAACTTTAAAATTGGGACATTTGACTGCCTATCAATAAATGTTGCCAGCAGCCATGATTGCAGCCTTTGACCTCAGAACAGCTAATCAGATGGCCAAATCCTGCTAAGGATTTATGGTACTGTGCCAAAGAGTTATGGGGAAAAAGCTGTGGAAATTCTTGGCACCCTTTTCAGGACCAATCAGGCATCAGAAGAGCTTATGCATATTAATTTCAATGGGACAGTTAAAACTCAGCCAATCAAGGAGCGTGAAGAGCTCCCAAACCCGAGGACTTTTGGTTCTGGGCTCAGTTCAGCAGCAGCCCTCCAGAAGGAGGAGGGTTCCACCCCTTTGCAGAAGGATGTGGCTGCAAGGTTTGGAAGGGCCTGCCTGGGGGTTGCCAGCTACCTGACCCCAGGGCCTCTGTTTGACTTTTCCCACATGCTGGAGGAACTGTTCAACAAATCCTGTTTTGCAACTTCAGCTGGTAGACAGCTGCAAGGCCCAGCAACTTTCAGCTGTGAGCTGCAAGCATCTGTAACCTCAGTGGAGGAAGCTTTGCCCTAAGGGATCCTGAGTGAGAAAGTCATCTGTGAATTCCAAGAAGATGGAGATCTTGGGGGCTGTGGCCACTGGGCTACAGGACATACTAAAGTCTGTTACCCATGTTTGACCCAAAGTCACAAGGAAGGAGGTGAACATTTGTTAAAGGAATGACCACTAATAGCTCCGGTTTGCAGAAAATGGATTTGTGAAAAGTGAATGGTTCTGAATCACAGAAAATGTATGGGTGTCTCCTGGACATGGGGGCCTCACCAGTATTTAAGGTTTAGCTTCAAAAGAGAAGAGAGCCTCTTCTGATTGACAGCACTTGCATGATGAGGAAAATTATTTTGGTATCAAGGGCTGTTCGAGTAAAATAAGTATTCGCTCAGTGCCAAGTTCAGGTCCTCAGAGGAGCTTTCATATAAACTCAAGTCTCACTCGTGACTGCGCCTCCAGTGAACCCCAGAGACTTGTGTGCGTTGATGTGAAAGGGCCACAGTTGCCATGCTGGCAGTGTGGCTTGAAATGCAGATAGTATCCAGATGTGTCTAAACTTCTAGAAGCAGGAAGGAAAAAAAAAAGAGGTCTTCTATCAAGGTCAGCGTGCTGGAATCAGCCTGGCAGTGTCACCAACTAAGCACAGCCATCATGCTTTCTCTGATGGGTCAAGTCTGGATGTGGGAGGTCTGAGGCATGCCAGCCCATGTCCCCTTGCTAGTCTGTGTTCCAGATTGTGACTTCAGCTATCCCAAGTTTCAGTTGTCAGAGGAGCTGAGAGAGGCACCAGCCTTCCAGACCTGAAAGAACCTATTACAGGGAATAGTCCAAGCTGCAAGGTGCCTGCTGCTCATCTCAAGCTGCTCAAGATCTAGAGTTCTGCTGATCCAATTACCCCAGATTTACAGTCCGACACCACCCGAGGCTGTCTGCAGAACCCGGAGCAAAAGCAGGATTGCCCCACACCTAGGGAATAAATAGTTGCTTTCAAGTTCTGCCAAGTAGCTAATAGATGTGCAGAAAAGTTACATTTAATTTAAGCATCGCACTAATGCCTACCAGCCAGCTGCATCACAGGCCTGCAATGAGTTCGGTACCCAGGGATAGATTTGGGGGCTTTATCTGAACTGAGGGCTGGTACCAGTTGGGGTCTGTATGTTATACATCTGCAGCAGCTAGCAAGTCAGAGAGTTTAACTTTAATCCATCAAGGATTGGTGGGTGGCTTACCTCAAAAATGTTGTTGATTAGAAACTGCAAACGATTGTTTGCTGATGTCACATACTAAATGCCAATTGCAAAATGTGATTGTTGCTTACTGTCCCTCCAGTTACCCTTTCCTAACCCCACCCCATATAAATAAATGGTGGTTTAACAGGTTTGGAAAAGTTTGACGTGCAGAGCATATTATTAGTGAGCATATTAATGTACAAGTCAATAATTTCAAAGTACTGAAAATATGATCTCTGGTTTATGGTAATCCATGTGTGGGTGACTAGACAGGGTAGTGGGTAGGTACAGCATTCCAGGGGTTGTACTGCTAAATACCAAACCCACTTGTAATTTTACCCTGGGTGAAGGTACGTGCATTTTATCTCTTCTTGGGAAAGAACCCTCATAATATCAGAATAGGAACCCAGGCCCTCAACCTTGGCTGACCTGCAAGGTAGGGGTAGTGCCTCTTAATACACCGTGACTTCAGGGTATACACTGCTGATGGAAGTAACAAAACAAAGGTACTGTGAGTTTGTGCAGAGAGTTTATATTAGAGTGCTGTAAAGTGGGACCAAGCACAAAAATAAAGTTCAGGGACCACTGGGGGCTTAGTGGTGAGTCCAGTAGGTGCCTGTTGGAGACCCATTAGGGACATATTTTGTATGAAGTGAGCATGCTACAGCCTGCACACTGAACCATATCTCTACCCCTGCAGCATGGCTGCACAAAGAAAAAGGCAACCTGTGGTCACATCTGCAGCAACTTCCCACCACCCACCAGCTTCCACAGTTAATGGATGCTGCAGCCAGAACAGTCAGCATCCTGCATACAATCAATAGCAGAGCTTCAATAAACTTGCTCCCTGCCTTACACTCAGAGAGACCCACTCCCCAGGCAGGCAGTGTTGAAAGAAGCAGCCACACACAGGGCTCATCTAAGGCAGATAAGTCACGCTGTCTTATTTAATGCATTAACCTTAGTCATAGCAGTCCTTTACCATTAAAGTCTGTCTGACAAACCACATAAAGACTTTGTGTGCTCTTTATTTCACATGACATCGACAGGAGCAGGCAAAGAACCACTCTGGCAAGTTTGGGAATACTCACACACAAGCATTCTTGGCCATGGAAAGGAGCTAGTCAATCAGTGTAAATGCTGGCACTCCTGACATTTAAGGTGAGAATTAGTAGCCAGTATCCACACATTGACTACAGCTAGGCAGTGTAGTGCACACACAGTGAACATGCAGCCTCTAACTGAATAAATACCAGCATAATGTTAAAGAATGGACACACAAACACATGCATACCAGGGATGTTCTGCAAGCACAGCGCATCCTAATTCCTATCAACCACTTAACCATCCTGCAGTAAACATTAGACTGCCAAAAATTATGGCAAACAGGAGAGAGGGAGGGAGGGACAGGGCATTAAGAAAAAGAAAAAAAAATTCACCTTTTCCTGCAGCGCTCCCCCACCTCACTGTGATGACCTCAGCTGGTTTCCTGGTGCAGTTGTTGTACTGTCTGATCCAGTCCTTCTTCAGCTTGCCCACACACCACCACCACACTAACTATCTGGCTGTGCCTGGGATGGCAAATTGGGTTACTTTGACTATCCTAGTACTCTGTGGGTGTAGGACTGTGTTGGCTCAGTTCAGTCAGCAACACGGTCATGGACTCATTATTCAGGCCTCCAGTCAGGCCAACTCGGCTCTACACCCTCCATGCTCCACCCTGATCTGCCTCCCACCTCAGTTTGCCTGGCAGTAGCTTATGCCCACTATCCTCTCACTATTCTGCCCTCATGGCCATTTCAAAATATTTTTTAAATGCTTTTTGAATTACCTTGTCCCTCCCCTCCTCTTCTGTCCTTGTCTCCTTGCCCTGGCATCTGCTGCCTCCATGTCCTTATGGTGTAGCCTGAGCTGAGCCACGATTAGGCTACTTTCTCTGTTCAGCTAATGGAGAACTACCAACACGCACATGCCACTTGTTTGCAAAAAAATAACCAAATGGTGCAATGACAGGACTTTAAGGTTGAAGTTTCTTAGCAAATGGTGGCTGGTGCCAAATACCGTAGCCTTGTTTGAAAAGAAGCTAGTCTGGTTGGAGGGATGCAGCAAGCAGAAGTATGAAGGGTGGCAGATGAAAACACAGGCATGGTTTAGATCCATGTTGCCTGCCTGTCAGTAGAAAAAAAAACTTTGAAACTCGGTGCTTAAATCCCGACATGTAAAACACTAAATGAGGAGCCAGTATATGGAGTATGCAGCTCATGCAGAGAGGCCCCAGAACATCATAGGCTAATGCACTAGCGTGGTTGCTTAATGATAAATCTGGCCTTTCCAGGGATGGTTACTTTACATTGCCATGGGCACAATACTACAGCAATATCCATGGGCTCCCCTCTGTGGTATCGCCTGACCCCCCACCCCAAAAGGTGGCACAGCAGCACTCATACCGTGATAGAAGAACAGCACACTGGTAGCTTAGGAACCCCCATACTATGCTGGCACGCCAATGTTTGGGGTTACTAAGACCATCTGTGTAGGATTAGGAACCATGACCTCTGGCCCAGAGGCAGATGCTGCAAATTTAGCTACTAAATATCATGGCCTGGTTGCCAGTTTAATTCAGACAGCACTAACAGACACAATTAGCCCAGTCTGTTTAATCCACAGAGGCTGAATCAGACTAGGTAGTAAGATCATCACACGGCTCCATGTCCAACCATCTAAACAGACATGGGGGTAATATGCACATTAAGAACGCTTCCTTCCCAGACTATTCATGAAACCTTTGTGCCAAAAACAGTGGATATCTTGGTTCTATAGTTTCAAGACTACTAAGCACAGCGGAAGATAATGATTTGTTCAAGGCCACCCAGTGACCCAATGACTAACAGGATTAAGAAAAGACCTAATTAACTGAAACATAGAAATTGTCAGCAGATAAGGTCCGCTGGCCCATCTAGTATGCCCATATAAACCCTTGCTCTGGATTACTGCTTAGATCCACCGCTGCTATACCCCTATGATTCTCTATGCCTGTCCCATGCTTGAATCTATCCACTGTGCTCGCCCCCACCACCTCTTGAGGCAGACTATTCCCAAGGCCCATCATCCTCTCTGTGAAGATGAACTTCATCACATTCCTCTTAACCTCCCACCTTTCAATTTCACCATGCCCCCTTGTTCTTGTGCTCCACCTGTATTGGAAAATGTCTCCACAGCACCCTGTTTATACCCTAGGGTACTTGAATATTTCTATCATGTCCCCTTTCGGTTCTCTCTTCTGAGCGAGTACATACTGAGGTCCCTTAATCTCTCCACAAGTCCTGTGTTACAAGCCCGATCATCTTAGTCGCCTTCTCTGGACTGTCTCAGCCTAATATCCTTATGAAGGTGTGTCTCCGCAAATGCACACAGTATTCCAGAGAGCCTGACTATGGTTTCATATAATAGCATCACTACCTCCCTCCTTTTGCTGGTAATACCCCTGCCTATGCACCCCAGCATACCACTGGCCCTCCCAGCTGCCTTAGCACTCTGCTTTGACATTTCAGGTCAACTGAAATAATAACCTCAGGTCCCTTTCCTCCTTTTGTGACTGTTAGCAACTCCCCCATCCTGAAGCACTCCCAGGGTTTCTGTGTCCCAGGTGCATACTTTTGCACTTTTTGAATTAAACTTCAGTTGACAGCCCTCAGACCATTATTCTAGCTTCCCAAGGACACTTCATTTTCTCCACCCCTCTGGGGTATCCACTCTGTTACAGATGTAACCCCCTGCAAATGGGGTTCCTAAATTCTTCCAGAACTTGCCTGAATGCTCCAAGTCTGGACGGTGTTTGACGTCGAGGTGTTTAAATGTGGTTCCAAGTGAGTGCTATTTGAGCCTCCATCAAATGTCTTTTAAGAGCTGTCTGCAGACATAATTAATTTAGAAGGGGACTCAGTGTTTCAAAGCCCGAAGTCCCACCCGCCGCTGTCAATTTGGTCTGTTTTCGTCACTAAATGCTTAGAGGGAGCTCTTCAAAAGATGTAAATAATCTGCAGTGAATTGTTTAGAGTTATAATGAAAACAGTTTGTCTAACCTGCTTTCTTAGCAGTCTGAACAGTTTTTGCCTAACCCTCCATTCTGGTTTGAACTGCTGAACTGGACCAATCAGTGGGGAACCTTAAAATGGAGCCTGCTGCTGGCAAATCAGAACTTGGACTCTCATTGTGGAGCCAGCTACCTATGTACTGTATGGCCAGCGGCTCTGGGAAATGTAGTTTTGACCTTGGCGCCTTTTTCTACCAATAGAGGGAGTCTTATTGTGAGTCACAGCTGAATCAGCCAACAGAAAAGTGTGAAGTAAGGAAACCCTGCTCTGTGACTGCAAAGATCAGATCAGCTGTGTGCAGAGAGAAAAGGAGCTGTGTGCTTCTGCAGTGTATAGTTTGCATGGGAAGCATGTGGGGCCCTGAGTTTGGTCTGCAGCCTTTGTGAGTGCCAGTTTGGACTGGATCAGAGTTGTGAGGAGGAAGAAGCACTAGAGTGTGTAAACAGACTCACCTGTGGGAGACTGAGAAACTGCAGATCACGCCGTCTGTAAGGAACTGAAGCTGCTGTGTGTGCCCCGGGTATTTTGCAAATTGCAATCTGGATCGAGGAGCAACCTGCCTGGTATAGTACTTTCCTTTTACACATGAATGTGCGTGAGTGCTTGTGGGGAATCACTATTTCAATCCCCAGTGCTGTGTGCTGAAGCTGGAACTAAATCCCAGCTTAGTTTGGACCACACACATTTGCTATCAACTGCAGTGGGGTCCAAATACAAGGACCTTGTCTCCATGCCCTGTTTTCAGGCAATCCAGAAGAACATCTACCATCCAGTCCTCAGCTTGGGTGACATTATGAGTACAAATCAAGGTATTCCCCTTCAGCCTGTTTTCAATCACCAAGTGTGTCATCTAATTTCTTGTTTCCCTGCTTCATGGACTGAGCCATCCGCTCCAGATTACAATTGGTGTTGTGCTATATTTTCTTCTACAGGACCCCATCCATCTGCACCCTGCCAGCCAACCCCAGGCAACGGACCTGGCTAGTCCTCCAACCTGGGTACCCAGACTGTGACTTTTCAGACCCTGTATGTGTGCACAGTACTGTGATTTAATGCCACCAATTAACCTGATTTCCCCTTCCCGTGTTACTGTCCCCAAATAAATCAGATTTATTGTTGTTATACTATATACTGTCTGTGTGTTGCACTATAGAAAACAGTATTGTGTTTTGCTGTGTATGTTGTTTAACCTTATTTCTACAGGGGTCCCCAGAGACGTGCTACAGAATCAGTCTCGAGGGTAAGTGGTATCTATATGAGTGAACAGTGTGTATACATGGGTATTGGGGCTGTAACCCGGAGTATTGTGTGAGCCACTAGAGGAATAAAGGGTCTCAGTGTCCCAGAGGCTGTGACCAAGCTAGTCAAAACACTACAAACCCTGACCCTGGGTGAGGCTCCCGCCATATGACCTAGGCCCCTCAACCTGTCCGGTAGTCAAACAGGCAGGGGTAGTAGCCCTGGGATAGCGCCACCTAGAAGTTACACAGATCTCAGTGTCATCTGCAAACAGGCAGACCTTTCCCTCCAGCCGTTCTGCAATGTCAAGCTAAGATGGCACTGAACAGGACTGGCCCCAAAATAAAACCCTGAGGCACCCCATTTACCACCACCCTCTGCCTCCTGTCTGTTAGCCAGTTTCAACCCAGTTTACCACCCTGTTCCCCATGCCCTGCCTACCCAACTTGTTTATCAGACTCCTATGTGGGACAGTGCAAAGAGTATTGCTGAAATCAAGGTGAACAGACACTACCGCTCCCTGATTTACTTCTTTGTCACCCAGTCAAAAAACTCAACCAGATTTGTCTGGCATGACCTCCCCTCCGCAGAATCCATGTTGCCTATGGTCCTGGACTTTGATGATTACAGATCCCCACTGTCCTTTCTTTAAGCAATGTCTCCATGATCTTCCAGTATAGCAGTAATAATCTTCTACCTAGAAGGCCTTATGTCTTCTCCTCACCTCTGATCCATTGCTGCCCCTCCACCCATCTCTGGCTCCAAACTAGTCCTCCCAGTTGACTCCCTTGTCCCAACCCCACTGCCCTCATACCATGCTGTACTGCCAGTTGTTGTTGCCACCCACCCAGGGCACACATGCTGTCTTCAGCCTCCACACAAAGGCAACATGCAGCTTAGTGCCATCCCAGTCTAGGGGCCAAACGTTTAAAATTTAATATGCTTTTTAGAACTTGACTTCACCCTGCTGCCAGTCCTAACTGTCCGGTATGTAAATACATAAAGCTGTTAGCTTGACAGCCTGATTCAACAGTGATGCTTAGCTCCGCTCCAGTGCTTCCCTGACTGTGCCACACCTCCCGGTCCGGATGTCTCACACAGCCAAATTTAGACCTCCTTGGCCGGACTGTCAGAATGGTGCAGTACAGACACGTTTCCAATTTTGCCACTCCCTTTCCCTTCTAGCTCAGCATTGAGTGCTTGCAAGCTAACCACCCATAGAGACAGTTACCGTAGTGGGGGTGATACTCACACGATGTCCAAAGTAACTCTGCCTCAGACCAGATATATATTAAGTTGCACACGTTTCTGGGATTTGTTTCCTCTGAGCATGGGGATCTTGATCTTACCTCCGAATGAACTCCAGGAAAGCGAAAGAGAAGTAGGTCTGGAGGAAAGAATAGGGTTCAGTGGGGCTTTGAGGGGTTGAGAAAAAGAAACTATCCTCACAGTAAGTCTTCCTATTTAAGAAGTCTCCTAGTTTTTTTTCATTTTTACATTTCTCACTGCTTTTTGTGGCACCAATCCAGTCCTTAAAACCAGTAAATGCAAAGAACAAACTGATCCCCGTCTTTGATCTTAGGAATGCAATATGTATAAAAACAGATGGCTCTTTCATTATAGAACATGTAAATGCTCCATTTCATAGTGAGAAAGCAAACTATACTTTGGGGTATAATATGAAGTCAATTAAGGGATACAGAAACCTTAAATCACAGCAAGTATTAAAGGAACCATCCACCTGTAATTGGGCCCTGTACACTCAGTATGTGGCTGCAGGTCTGATGAGCATTTTAATTGGTTTTTGTTGTTGTTGTTGTTTACTCATGAGTTCAGTAATTAAATTTTATCTTGTTGATCCTACCATCCCTCCACTGGCATTTTGAAATGAAGCACCTAACAATAGTGCACAACCTCCTGACTGTCCCAGGAATGGCACGTCCAAGGGAACAGCTGTGGGCAGCATGCATTGAGAGTCATATAATCAGAGCTATAAACCTCTCGGTTTGTAATTTACATGTCTCTGTGCTACACGAGACTATGGACAGGCAGTCAACTGCCAATATCATACCCTGATCTTGGTATAGCATCAGGCATGTAAACTGTAAAGTGAATATTAACTCCAACTATATAGGGCCTATAGCTATGCACACTAACCAGCTCTATATGTCATTCTTCACAGGACAGCTGTGGAAAGTTGTGGGTGCAGCACTATGGGAGCTTCATTTCAGAATGCTGTGGAAGGATGGCAGGATCAATAAATCTTAATTACTAAACTCACTACAGAATAAAATTAAAACTGGTTATGAAAATATACCCGGCTCCACCATCACTGAGGTGGGGCCTGATTAAATGGGCATTCCTTTAATGTATTACACTGTGTAGACCTGGAGGCATTTTGGCAGTCTGTGCACCTGCAAATCAACTGATCAGAGGAACATTTTCTCTGAATGTGTAAAGTGGAACAAATGGCTGTAATTCCAAGCTCATGAATTAGAGATGACTGCTTGAAAGAACTGAGCCCGGGTAGCAAACAGTCCAATGCCATCCACAATCCAAACAACATTTTTTAAAATAACTTCACCTTAATAGAAAAGACCTAAGCTACAAATTGACGGCCTATATCGTGAAGTTTTAATATCAGAAGGTAATAATAATACTGTGCGTTAGAACCTACGCAACTTTAAACAGTACTAAATGAACTGACATGGGTATACCGTAGCTATGGCGATAACTTTACCATGACTGACACTATAGCGACAACAGCACCAGGGCTGTAGTATCGACATGGGACCCGGCATTGCTTTCTAGGGATATTTCACCTTCCTAAAGCAACTTCAACTTGGAGCTGATTAAGTAGCAGGAGGTGTGGGCAGACCCCCCTCAATCGCCCAGGGTTAAGAAGTGACTCTTTATGCTGACCGGTCTGACCGCGAAAATGCGTTGACATAAAGAGTTGCTGTAATGTCAGTCAACAACAAACTGTTGCCCGACAACAAAGCGGTCACCCGACTGTCATATATCCACTGACATGAGTGCTGTAGCAAACAATCCTTCACCATCCATGATCCTCACAACTTAGTTTTGAAAAATTACTTCACATCCTATCAGAACAGACCTAGGCTACACATTGAGTCCTATATTGGCGAGGTTCTGCCATCAGAAAAGACACAAATAAAACATTAGAAGCTACCGCAATTTTAAGCAGTGCCGAATGAACCGTAATAAATGTTGCAAATAATCCTTCATCATCCACAGGCCAAACATATTTTTTTAAATAACTCACATCCTAACAGAACAGACCCTAGGCTACAAATCGAGTCCTATATTGTGAGGCTTTGACACCAGGAAAGGTAAAATAAAACATTAGAAAACTATTACAGTTTTAAACAGTGCTGAAATCAACTGTTACCGACTGCTATGCTCTGCTTCTGCTGAACTGAGGAATGTTGTCCTCAGAGGGCTAAAATTAAAAGCATAAAAATAGCAACAGCTAATTAGAAATAAATCTCCAACATGCAAATAACAATGCTTATGCGGTTGAAAACTGAGTAAACTACACAAAACGTGTCTCTAAGCTGAAAGAACTATGAGAAAAACAAATTAACTACCATCAGAAAAACGGATAATTTAGAAAACTGATGTAGGAGAAGCAACCTAAGAATAACTGGAATAATGCTATGCTCACAAAGTTAAAAACAATTAATTTGGTTTGAAAAGAAAACACCACATTCTAATCAAAATGGTTCTGTGAAGATAAATAAAGAGTTTAACTGCATTACAGCATGAAGTTAAGTCAAAATACTGAAGCGATATACACACAGAGGCAGATATTCAAAAGGAGGTTGTGACATGCGCAACTAGGATCGCCCAGCACAAGTCGAAATGCGCCCATTGTGCGATATTCATGAGAGGCTGCGCCTAAACGTGAATGTGCAAGACAGAATAATAATGAATGCATGCAACTGAAGGGGAGGAACCATGAATAAATGGCACAGTGCGATATTCAACAGCATCGCCATGCACAACAGGGGAGTCCAGCCATGCCTTAGGCAAAGTGGTATGCTGGGTTCAACTGATCTTTGAAGTACTGAACATACTGGAGCTAAGCCTCAGGACAGACTCCTGCATCAGAGACTTTGAGGCAAAAATCTATGGGTAACCTTATTTCCTGAATAGCATTAAGCAGAACAATGAGTCCTGTTTGTCTCACCATTCACAATTTCTTTTCCCTGTGAGTTCAGGGGTTTTCCTGAATCTTCAAGTTTTTCCATGACATGGACAGTGCTTGGTGGCAGTTATTTACTTTTCTTTCAGCAAGGAAGAAACAAATGATCATGCTTGTGTTTTTCCTATGACTTTTTTCTAACATTTTGAGGACTTTGTGTAAAACAGAAATCTGTGAAATGTTTTAAATATTTTACAGAATTCCACAAATGAGGAATAAGCAAATATTGCAGGAATTTTACAAAGAGAAAACATTTTTGCACAGTTCCTATCATAGATCATCTATATGATAAATACAATTTGATGGGCCTGTGTACAGAGTTTAAATTCTAGAAAATATGTTTACCTGGCAGAAAATTCTGTTATAGGTTACATATACTAAAAAGAAAGACTAGGTGGCCTTATATTTAGCCCTATAAATGTTATTGTTTCCTTCTATTTCTATATGTAGTGCAAGAGAAGATACAGCATGTGTTTTCTGTAAGAGGATATTTATACTGTGACATGATACAGGTGAAAGTAATGATAACTTTGTTTTAGTGCTTAAAAACATATTTGGATAGATCTGATGTTACAGTGTTTGAGTTCTAATTCTTGGCTTAATTATCTGTTTTATTCTGGGCATATTGCCAACGCATGCTTGGCATTGTTCTGAAGCTGTGATTTTACAAAGCTTAACAGGATATTTTATTAGCTAACACATGGTTTATTTTTAAATGATTAACTACATTTCTCCCCATGAATGCTTCCTGGTCATTACTGGGACATCAACTCTGACAATCATGCTGAAACTTAATGCCCTTGCCAGTCTGTTTCACAGGTACTTAGACCTTGTAAGAACTATTGGTATTAAACATGCTCGACTAAACATATTCTTGGCAGAATCAAAAAATACCTATAGTGCATAATCATCCTTTGACTGCAAGGTAAAATTAATGACATGTTTAAAAGAAAAAATGCTGGCCTTTTAATGAATTTTGCTATATTATTGAATATTACTAGCTCTACATTTTAATGGTAAAGTTGTAATAATATTTTAAAGTACAAATTTAACCAAAGCATTTTATTTATTTAATACCATATGACCTGCCTTCCCTTGCCCCTTTTCATTTTCTATTGAAAGCCTAGGTTCACAGGGCTCAATACTATACTCAAACCTATCAACAGAAGTACAAATTGTGCCGGTTTAGAGCCCCTGAGCTTAAAGAGTACAATATTCCAAACCTTGTTTCCCAAAACTGAGGTGAACCTAATTACTAACTGATCCTGTGATAATTAATAAATACAGCTTGTGTAACACTACCACAATGCAATGCAATGTAGTGCTGTAGGGTACAGTACAGTACATAGAGGGAGGTGCTGAAATTGTGTTAAAGGTAACTGTGGACTCTCAACGAACATAAACCCTGTTGTTTAAATGTTTTAATATAATTTTGAAATTTGGCAAGTGTGATGTCTGTTTAATTGCCTTATTGTATTGTTTGTGTGTTTGGATCAGAATACTCCTATTTTTGCATTATTTAGAGATGACATTAATGCAACCCTTTTCCACCCAATATTTTTTCCTTTATTACTTAAACCAGAAAGTCAAAAGCACTCAGAACATATGTAATCCAGATTCCTGTATAAGCAAAAGGTTTATTGCTAAAATACAAATGCAGGAAGGACAGACACTCGTCCTTCACTACTAGGCGCTTGGACTCATGCTGAGTCTTCCTGAGGGGTGTGGTTATTGAGTGGGAGGCAACTTTTTACATAAATTCAGCTCATTACATATTAATTTCCAGTTGTGTCACAGTGATGTCATTTTTTAGAAGAATCATATGTCCATACTCATTAAATGTAAACAAATGCAAAAGAAACAAAAAGATACAAAATAATCTTAAGTTAACTGATCTTGCTTATTAAGTGCACATATCTATTAGTGATGATAAATGTTATCAATTGTTTAAACCAAGAGATCATCTACTTCAATGTTATATTTATCATCAGCTTATTATTTCAATGTCTAAGCATTTTTATGTATAACAAAACTGATTACAATATTAAAAAGAAAAAATAATTTTACTTAATTTAAATTCATTCTGAATCCACTTAATAGTGCCAAGTATTATAACTTTTCAATACAATTAATATGCATGAATTTCATGTTTTCAGGCATACAAATAAAGTGCCAAACTTGGTGGGCCTAAATAAAGTGAGAGTAAACAGAAAAAGGTAGAAATGTACACAAGGATGCACAAAAGATAGACATGAACCAGTGTCTCTGGACTTTCCTGGAATTTTTTGTCATGGCAACTGAAAATCAGAAGGCATCTTTTAAGTACAGACAAAGTAGTCCAATACCATATGTAGGGCAGTCCCAACATGGCAACATCAAAACTGGAGACAAAGAACATCCCACAAAGAAGAACCTAGGAGCAAAATATAAAAGAAAACATGAGACATCATATATTGAAGGAATAATTCTTTACAGTATTAAGTTTCACATCATAATTCAGAGTCAGTATATTATTTTCTTTCTAGAACAGGTTTTAAGCCCTATGTCATTTAGTCCCAAAGGCTTCACATAGTGTATTTTGAAAATCCACATACTTTCTTTTTCTTACCTATCATATTCCCTCGACAAGGCCCCCTGGCTGCACTGTCTTCCACCCTCGCCCACCTCCCCCCGTATCTCCACTTCTGCCCCGACCCCAACCACCTCCATACTCCTCCTTACACCTTGCACCTCCTCCCCTGAACTCCTACCCTCACTTCCCCACCAGCCACCCCTTCCCTTGTCTTGCTCATAGCTCAAGTCTTTGTACTGGTTATTACATGTTTGTAAGTCAATGACTATATGATTGTAATTAAAAATGATGACTGTTACACCGCTGATGTGGAACCTTTGTAAAGAGCCTCGGCTCAAAGTTATTGTAATCCTAGATTGAAGTAAATAAATAAATAAGAGCAAATTCGGTCTGTCTCCACCATACACAGGCAGAGCATACAGCTAACATGCAGGAATTCCACAGGATAGCAAGCTATCTCACTGCCAGTACATTTCAGTGTAAAGTGTGAGCCAAGGTACCAGGCCAGAGTGTATCCAGCCATCAGTCTGCAGGCAACAGGGAGTTTCACTGATGATTCAGGTCCCTCCCAAAACCTTTATCCTCACAATAGCACTGCCAGCTTTCTGGCTTGGCCTCAGACAACACATCTATCCCTGGAGGAGCAAGCTTCCTTGCCCTGCACAGGTGTCAATGTGGCATTAGTTGCCACACCATCCCCTCAAGATAGGGCTCTCTCTGCCAGGATCAGCTTTATATCACAGCCAAGCGGCCAGGCCTGTACACCTCCACTCTGCTTTTGAACCTGGGTCACTGGCATATAAGTGTTATGTACTTCCACTGGGCCAACAGGCAATCACTGTTCTACTTTTTTAACTCAAACACAAAGGCACCTACTTTATATTAGGATTTGGTGAACCTAAAAGTTTTAAGTTTCAAATCTTTGACAGTTTTCTGTTTCTCCCAGAAAGTGTCATACAATTGCTTAATTGTGTTGTTTTAATCCCCACTCTAACTTTAAAACAACTTGACCTAATTCTATCAGATTTGTAAACCTATGGAGTCTGCAGAGGAGGACAAACTTGTCAATTTTCAGATGTGTCACTCAGAGGACAGCTGAGTTGCAGTTGGTCACAAATTATCATGTATTAATAAGTGGCTAGATATTCAAAGGAGTTGGTTGCGCATGGCTCAACTAAAATGCACCTCAGCAACTACCGAAATGTACCCCAGAGCCATATTCAAAAGGATGAATACAGCAGCTGTCATTCCGGATCTGCCGTATCACAAAATTAATGTATAAGGCACAAATATAAAGGCGTAACCATGAATATGCGATGCACCCATATTCAGTTGAAACACATGGCGCAACTATGGAGCAACTCACAAGATGTGCTACACAAAAAAGATCATAAAAGAAAGAGGCTCAACTGCACACACAGCACAGGCTGAGAGCAGGACAGCTAGTAACATGGATGCCACAGCATTCCTGATGGAACAGATTATGAGGAGGATGCGGAGGAGGAGGAAGGAACAACAATGTGGCTGAAGAAGGGCCCTTTGGTGGTATGCCCAACAGAGATGGTACCGTGCCTGGCTCACATTTGAGAACTACAGTGACACAGAGATAGTGGGCTGGTACCACCTCAACATGGCACTTCTGAAGCAGCTGTGTGAGCTGTGCCATAATGAGCTACAGGCACCCACCCGAAGGAGTCTTGCCATGACAGCAGAGACCAAGGTGACAGTGATAATGTGCTTGTTCACCATGGGCACCTTCCAGAAACCAGTAGGTGCCACCACTGGGATATTCCATTTGGCCATGTCCCACCTTCTCACCCAGGACCTCAATGCTCTGCTGCCATATGCTTCGGAGTAAATCAAACTCCGAAGCACACAGGCAGAGCATACAGCAAACATGCAGGAATTCCACAGGATAGCAAGCATGCCAGTTGTGATAGGAGCCATTTACTGCACCCATGTGGCCATACACACACCTCCTGGCCCGGAAGGTGCAGCATATATGAACAGGAAAGGATACCACTCCATCAACTGCCAGGTGATGTGCATTGCCACAGGGTGCATCATCAATGTGTGCGCCACACACCTTGGGAGTATACATGATGCATTCATCTGGCACCAATCCATCCTGTGCCAGAGAGTTGAGAGTGGGGTGATCCCCACAGGGCACCTAGTTGGTGAATTGGGACTGGGAAAAGGAGAACAACTGCAGTTGTGTGGAACAACACACAGCAGCTGGATGGGTGGTTGGGAACAAGGACAGTGCTATGTGACAAGACATGTCTGGAAATGGAGCCTGACTGCTTTGCAGGGGAGCATGTATATAGGGGCCCAGACATGCAAGACACATGCTGTGCCAGTAATGGCACATCAGCTGTGCATGGGGCAGTGGCAAGGGCACATAGGGGCAGGTAGTGGCAGTGTGGACTGGAAGGGGGGACAGGCAACAGCCAGACAGGCTGTCTACTAACACATGTGTTTTCCACAGGTGACAGTGCATATCCCCTCCAACCCTGGTTGCTCACACCCATACGGCGACCCAGCAATGGGACTGAGGATAGGTACAATGAGGCACACATTGCTGCACTCAACATCATAGAGCATGTCTTTGGCATGCTCTAAAAGCATTTGCATTGCCTAGACAGGTCAGGTAGTGCCCGACAGTACAGCCCTGAGAAAACTTGTGACATATTTCTGGCCTGTTGCATGCTGCACAGCATGGCCATTGACCATGAAATACCTTTCCAGGAGGATGAGGGCAACAGTACAGATGATGATGATGAGGATAAGCAGAATGCGGGTGGGCAGCCAGCCATGGAGAGGAGGGCTCCCATGCTGGTTGCACATGCCAGGAAGCACTGGGAGACCATTGTTGAGGAGCACTTCAGGAACTGGAGGTGAGTACTACACAGGTAAGCAGGACATGAACAGCACCACACACACACACACACACTGACACAGAGAGCTACATGCAGGGACACAAGGACACACACCAGTCACACAAGTGAACACACAGGCATGAACACGCACACACACACACATCCTCATGGAACAATATATACAGACCCGAACAGTCTGGAGCTGTTTGGTGCATGCCCAGGATGACACTTGCTGGCAGGCACATGCAGCTGTACTGCCACAGGGTGACACAGCAGGGCACAGTGCACCAGACAGGTCACACACATCAGTGCACCCATGACAGGGACACAGACAGCAGTAGTGCAGGTTGTGGCATGGATCAGAGGCATGCGCGGCACACAGGCAATGCCAACACAGTGCTGCACTCATCACACCCATGCCACATGGTCCAGCACCACTGCCAACACACATGACAGCCATGACCCAGGCCGTGCATGTGCCACAACATGTAAATCAGAACATAGCCAGCCATGCACACAGCTGCAATGGTAGCAAGGGACAGGACTGGGCAGCACACCCATCAGGACTACTGTGCGGATCCATGACCACCTTGGCCACATGGGTGGCCATACCCTGACTGTGTGGCAGCCACAGGAGGTGTCACCACCACAACAATGAAGGTAGAGGCCTGAGAACGTGACTGTGTCCTCGCGGGTGTGTACAAATCGGTGAATAGTCTGTTGTTGGGTGTGTTGGTGATGGGTATGGCAATGGGTGGCATCAGCCTCGATAGGGTCACCAGATGCTGAGCCTTGGATGTTGCCATTGCAATAGGGGGAGTCCTGCATGACCTGCTGTGATTAGTGGATGCCAGCATTGCAAAGCCTACAGCAATGGTCTCCAAAATGTGGTCCAGCAATGTGGGCATGGCCTCCCACAGTTGCCAGATTTCACCAATCAGCTGGGCACATCCCAAGGCCTCACGCTCGGACAGTTGATGCACCTCAATCTGCAGCACACATATCTGTGTCCTGAACACAGCCTGGTGCCCATGGAGTCCCACAGAAGCCTAGTGTGTTCATCCAGCCCATCTGTTCCTGGATTATCATGGTCCTGACAACAACAGATGGGGGGGTGGCAGCCTGCCATGCCACCTTCCTTGACTGGGAACGCCTCTCAGGAGACCGCAGATGGGGGGAGGACTGAGTTCAGGCACCGATGGCAGACCCTGGGGAATGCCATTGTAGCACGATGGCAGCCTGCTGGACCTGTCCAACAGAACCAGTGCCCACACCAGTGCCCCATCCCTGGCAAACACTGGCAGAGGTGTCTCTTGCCATTGGGTGGGCCTGGGAGGGGGGGGCATGCGTGCTCCCTGGCCCGCCAGTGCTGCCTGCTGCTGCCTGTGGTAAGACTTGAACATGGGGATGGGTGTCGACACCTGTGCAACCCAAAATCAATGTGATGTCATCATCAGTGTCGAAGTCATCATCATCCTGAATCACCGGCACAAGCACTGGGAGGCAGTTGTGCATGAGGAGGACGGCCAATGGATCGTCATCGCCAAGTCCAAGTAGGACCACCAACCCAACATTAGTACGGTGTCCCTCGGTGATGGCCACAATGCCAGTGGATGTTGATGGCACAGCATCGTCCTGTGCCACGGTTCCAGGCCCGGCCTGCACACCACCCCTGAGGTGTGATCGAGCTGTAAGGCAGAATGAAGAGTGATTAATGTGTCAGTGATGCATTGCAGGTAGTCAGCTCTATAGTGGATTGTCTGCATGTGTGCCACAGGTGTGCCTGCCATGCCCTGCTTTTGGGTGGCAGCACCACTGCCCATGCCCCTCAGGACTCAGACAATGCACAGAACATGTGTCCACATCTGTGCGCACACACACAGCAATGTGTGGCACATGCACACAACTGACAGGCAGTGCCATCCCCCACCCCATGGCATGCAGCGCAATGTGCTGACCCTGACCAAAATGACATGTCAGTGCCAGTGTCCACTGTGGATGGCCACATGCATGCACATCCTGCAGCAGACACCCATGTGACAGGTGTGTCGGTCTAGCATTATCCCTGGACCAGGCACCACACAACCATGACATAGTTCCTCAGCTGCCACACAGCACACAAGGGAACATGTTGGTCCTTGTTGGGCGTGCACCACCCCAAGACACAACAGGAACACAACAGTGGCATCGCTGCTGTGCTACCAGGCACATGGATGGCATGAACATGCCCCCCATGTGTCGTCCAGTAAAGTACTCACAGTGCTGTGACAGGCTACCAACTGTCTGGAACCCACCCCTGAGACACACTCGATGGATGCCCAGGTGAAGGTAGATGCCAGCAGCTCCTCCTCTGCATTGAGGACAGGTGCTGTTGAGTGTCCACTACCCACTTGTGGATTGATGCCCTAGTAGCAACAATCTTCTCTTTATCCTGCATTTGTCCATGCCCATCTTCTTCTTGTACTCTGTGGAGTGCAGTTGTATCATTCATGGGCATTCACATAGGTGGTCACCTCATCCCAGCCTATAGCCCATTCCTGTGTAGTCCCAATGGCCCCACTCAGGAGTTCCTCCCTATCAACATATGCTCCAACAGGGCCTGTTTCTCATCCTTGGTAAAGTTTGGCCTGCATTCCTGGCAGAATCCTGCTCCTCTGCACACTCTGAATCTGACATAATGCTACCTGTGAACAGTAATGGACACATGAGCAATATGGTAGCATTCCCTACTGGTGTGTAGCATATAAATGTGTTAGTGCAATACAGCTATAAGCAATCTGAATGTAAAAAAATGTACCTTAAAGTGCCCCTGACACCATTAGAAAAACTTGAAAAAACTGTGAGATTTAAAAACAATTCAGTTTATGTTTTATATATTTTATATAATTCTTTCCTGTTTTTCTTTATTACTGAGGACAGTTGTATGAAAGAGAATTACTGTCCCTTACACTTTATCTGCTCTTTCTGCTTTCCTACACCTGACATCATAATCCCCTGTTTATGGCATAATAATTATCTCCACAGCAACAGACTGTGATGTCACAAACAGAACCATACCTCTCAACCGCTTGCCTCACAAATCAGGGACAGGGCTTACAAAAATCAGGGAAAAATACCCCAAATCAGGGACACATCTTAAAAATTGGTAATATTCACCCAGAAAGCTGATATAATAAGAGGGTTAATGTAATATGCATTTTGTGAAAAACAAGAAGTCTGTAACTTTAATGTTTGACATTATTTTGTGCTTACAATCTCCACTGTTCAGTCAAAAAAAAAACACATTTTACAAGGGACAGAGGAAAACTTTGAGGCAAAATTAGGGACATCCCTGAAAATCAGGGACAGTTCAGAGGTATGAACAGAACTGTGATGTCAGGTGTAGGCAAGCAGCCAGAACAGGTAAGGCAGCCATCCTGTTTACATACAAATTTCCATAGTAATCAAGAAGTAAAGATTAGCATTACAGCAAAAATTATTAAATATAAGCTAAATTGTGTCTAAATATTACCTTTTTTCAAAGTTGTTACAATGGCATCAGGGGCTCCTTAAAGGCTGCAATACCTGTCCGTGACCAGTGCTGTGTGGAGTCACTTTTATGGCTCAGTTCATGCACCTGGGCTGTGGAGCAACCAGTAATGAGATGCTACTGTGCTGACTTGTGCCTGGCATTGGCTCATGAGTCAATCTGCATAATCTGGCTGAATATTGCAGAACTGCTCCAAGCGAGAACTGCCTGTGTGATGCATAACCTGGATGCGCCTGAGCAATTCACTGGCGTAGTTTCCTGCATGCACGCTGCATAGTACCATAAATGCCATGCATGTGGCCTGCTGTGCTCTGCATGTGTCTATGTATTTCGCATCCAGCGGTGTTGTGAATGAATGCCCTACCACTCATGTGGCCATTCTGCACCATTGGCTGTCACCACACAGGTGCAGTAATTGTGCCATTGGTGTGCAGTGTGTGGCAATGCATGACCTTCACAAGATGGTGATGACACACTGATGCACATACGTGGATCACGGACATAACCCCATTCTCCCACCCATACTTCCAGCACTGTGCATGTGCAGTACTGCATGGTAGGCCGCATTGGTGCATGCCTACTGTGCATTTACATGCTGTGCGATGGTGTGCTGCATGTTTTTGTTATGCAACCAGTGAGGCCGTGCTACAGAGATCACAGTATAATGGCAGACAGCACACTGGGTCTGATTAAGTGAGCAGCTATTGTGGCACATGCCAGAGTCAGAAATTGAGCAAGGAAGTGGAGCGATGTGAAGATGACCAACCTCGTGTCAGGGTTTGGGGCAGTGGAACTGCAGGAGGTATGGTCCCAGGTGTGTGCCCATGTTGCTGAGGGCCTGTAAAGGTGCACTGATGCACCCAGGATGGGTGAACAGTGCCATCACCAATATGGTGACCTGTGCCACCATGATCCAGACAGGCTGATGAGACTGCAGGACCGTGCCTGCTGTGGTGTGGTCCCACAACCAGGTACGTCTGTCCATGCATTGTACATGCCACTTAAGAAGTCAAGTAGGGGCATTGGGGCATGCAGCATGTGCATGTGCACCTGCAAACAGGGTGGGCCCACCTTGTTTGGGTGTGTGGGTGCTGTTGTGAGGCCATGCTGTGCACTATGTGACCCTGGGTTGCACTGTGCTAGTGGCTACCATGTTGCACCTGGCTCGTGGGTTGCAGCCTCTGTTCTCAGCTTAGTGGTCAGTGGCATGGTGTGTCACATTGGGTTTGCTTGAGCGGGGGCTGTGTGTTTGGTATTTGCATACTACTCATTGTCCTGTTTCATTGTGTTTCCTTTTCATGGCCAGAGGCAAGCAGGCGGGCCAGGGAAGAGGCTGATAGGTGTGGCAGGCAGCTAGCCAATGAGGCAGAAGCTGGACCTGCGAGACAGGTGGCAGGTAAGTGAGTGACTTATGCAGCTGTGCTCAGTACCTGGGGTTGGCTGTTGATGGGGGGGGGGGAGCCATTCCACACAGTAGGCCATCACCTGCATGCTGTACATGTGCATGTGTTGGTTCTCAGGCACTGTTGCCAGTGTTGACCAGAAGCATGTGCTTGTCCCATCCTGTACATGGCATCAATGTGCTGTTACTCTGTTGCTGTTACTGGTGGTGGCTGTGTGTGAGCCACAGTGCACACAGATTGTTGCTGCTGGGCCTGCTTGATTGTTCCACCTTGGGGCATCATTCCTCACTGTGGGGGTTTGTGCACATGGCACAATGCTTGGTACTCACTGGCAAACTTCCCTTCTTTGTGTGGCAAAGTTTCCTGACTGCTGTCTGTGTCCGCTGTGAGTATGCTGTTGGTGGCCCTGTCCATGGGTTCACCCAGCCCTGACCTATCACACATGCAGCCTGGGGGCTTGCTGTGTGGGACCTGCCACTCAATAGCTGTTCTGTGTTTCCCTTGCATAGGTTGTCCAGGGCCAGGGAGAGGAAAGCAGTGTGGGCATCATGGGTAGCAGTATCCTCCATCTGCAGCAGATGGCATACAGGATGTACACTCAGATGGCAGTCCATATCCATCTGTCTAGGAGACAGCTTGTAGCCACAAGGTATCTGGTCACTGAAGTGCACTGAATGAGGGTGACATTCATTGGCTGTGGCATTAGGCTTCAGACTGTCTTGTATATAGCCCCGGGTTTTCCTTGCCCACATCTCCATCTCCAAAATACATTGTTTTTCCATTTCCATTGCTCTCCCTTATCATGCCTGTCCCCATTGCTTGACACTGCTGTTTGTGGTTTTTGCTCCCCTTTCCTGACTCAGTGTTAGCTTGTGCCCCTTTATTATTTTGTTTTGTTATTCCATCCCGTATCCTTCACATTGCCCTTGCGTTACTGTTTGGTTGTGCTGTTTTTCTTCATTTGCGGATTAAACCATTTTATACTGTTTGCCTGTGTGGTTCTATGTCTCCCTTGCATGCTTGTTGCTTCAGTGTGCTGCTGTTGTTGACCATGGTTGGGGTCTAGACAGGACATGTTGTGGCCAGTGGTGTATCTGCAGTTTGACACCAGTGGGTGCCCACTACATGCCTATCCCAACCCTGTGTGTTGGTCCTCAATGGGTTTCTGGGGGGGGGAGCTGGCTATGAGCTTACCACAGTGTCCTGTACCCATGTCCACATGTCCAGCATGGTGCCCACCCATGCTGTGTTGCTCTTCCCCATGCTGCTGTTCTCTGAAGTACCCTGCCCTGTGTTCCTGTGTGCCAGTTTGGCATGTGCTGCATACCACCGTGTACCTGTCTGCCAGTGTGACTGTGGACCATTGTGCCTGCATGGTGCCTTCGCATGGTGGTAACAGTGCTTGGCTATTCCATGTGGTCTGTTGGGAATGAGGTCCTGGGATGCTCATTCCCTGCAGCCCTTTGTACCATGCCCATTGTGTGCCCTGTCCCATTGGTTTGCCAGGTCTTTGTGGGTCTCTGTACCATGTCCATGGGGATTGGGCTATGCACTATTTCTATGCCATCTGCCACTACTTTGCCATTGTGGTTCTGCCCTGCCTCCACTACCATGGTCCTGTTCCTT
The DNA here is from genome assembly GCA_016271365.2 of Neoceratodus forsteri. Classification (NCBI taxonomy): domain Eukaryota; kingdom Metazoa; phylum Chordata; order Ceratodontiformes; family Ceratodontidae; genus Neoceratodus; species Neoceratodus forsteri. The sequence goes on along the minus strand of CM028133.1, from coordinate 738,437,599 downwards.
TAAGCAGCCCTGACTGTGTTCCCTGTCACCTGGTGCAACATGCTACTACTGCAATATTCAGCCTGCACAGTTGCTCCTGCACATTTCAGGTTGCTCTGGTGCAATTCTGTTTGTGCCATGGCACATCTTTGCTATATTCAGCAGTGATTATGCCGGAGCATTTCAGTGGCACATCTGCTGAATATTATAGTTTTGTTCTATGGCACAAGTGGATTGTGTGGTGCATCTACTTGTGCATGTTCTGGGCACACGTTTGAATATCTAGCCCAAAGTGTCTAACCCTAATTATGGAAGATATGATATGGATAGAGTTTGATGGTAAATCTATTAGTGGTTAAGTATAGCATCCATGGGAGGCAGGACCCTAAACAAGAACTGAAGCAGAAATAAGTCAGGGTATAGACAGGGTAAAAAGTCCAGGATAGGATAACAATTGTGATGCAGGACAGCAATCTATGCCTCTACAAAAATGAAGCAGAAAAGAATATGCATTTTATTGAGCAATTGTCATGCACACTGTATCTCAAAACACTTTACAAGTAATTAGATAAAATTATAGTTTAAAATATGTATTAGTAGAGTTTTATCAACACACACTGCTTTGAAAAATTACCATAATCAGTTTTATTGGGAAAGGCACCAGGGCAGATCCTGCACTTCTGAAATGTGTCATTGGCTCTTTGACTTCAACCTGGAAAACCATCAGAACAGCATCAGAGATGTTAAGATGAGACCTTGATTTAAGGTTTCTTCCCATGGATGGCATACCCTGATAATATAGAAGCCACCCCTTTAAATGCGCTGGAGTACAAGCAGTTGTAGTAAGACCTAAAGTCCTGGTGTGGGACTTGATTTGATGATGTTCTAGCCTGAGAGAGATGTACTACTAGCTAAGCCATATTGGAATGTTAAGGAAGTCAGTTAAATGGGCAGGAGGCTGTCTCGGGATAAGTTGCTTGTGATCTTGGTGGTTTCACTAAGTAAGAGACTGGGGGGGTTCTAGATGGCAGGTGAAAGGTGCAAGGGTTGGTGGGTTAGCCACAAGGCCTATGTGCATTCAGATGACAAGTGAAAGTTTCTCTGAGGAAGGCATTGGTCAGAGTCAAATATACAAGAAGAAGAGTAAGCTGGTGCAGTGGGGAGAAGCAGGAGGTGTACTGTAGGAAGGGAAAAGAACTGCTAGAGAAGAACAGCATCTGCACAAACACCAGACAGTCATGGGTGTCTTGCCTGGTTATTTAGGATACAGTGGGAGTGTGCATCCTCAGCTTAGTCAAGAGATGTAAGCACTCTGTTCCATAGGTGTAGGCAGGGATACTCCAAGCACTCCATGGTGTGCAATTTTATTTAAGGAGGTTAGCAAATAGGTTCTGAACTGCTTCCTTTTTCCACGACAACTATAAGAAAATACTGAAACTTTCTGTAATTTTATTCATAGGAGTCAAAACTAGAAGGACTGGCCATTAATACTCTCTTTGCATCCCAAGGACAATACAACTTTACAGGCTCTGGGCTGGTATGTGGGTGTCTTAGGGAACAATGCATAGCATTTGTATTTACCATGCATGGCAACAACCATTGTCATGAGATACAAAGTTTTATTTATTGTGCCAAATGAGGCAACAAACACGGTCCTGGTATACATTTGTATATTGGCTAGCAACACCCGGGGGAGGGGGGGTAGCTCACCCTAACAAGGGGGGGAGTAGCAGTGAGTCCACTTGGTGTGCAGATCTGAAATCCCTGGCTACACCCCTGCTCTGTTCACTCATTAAAGCTGTCAAAACCTCTTAATAATCCCCAGCTGCAATTGCATGGTGCAAGGATATACTGAATTCAGAGCTGTCAACCAGAAACATACTGCACTACAGTACAGTTTGCATTATTATGTCATGCCAGTGATTGCTTTTGCATTTCTTAGTGAGTTCCATAATGTACAGTACTACAGTACAGTTTGCATTATATCATGCCAATGATTGCTTTTGCAATTCTCAGTGAGTTGCATAATGTACAGTACAGTTTGCATTATTATCTCATGCCAGTGATTGCTTTTGCATTTCTCAGTGAGTTGCACAATGTACAGTACTACGGTACAGTTTGCATTATTATCTTATGCCAATGATTGCTTTTGCATTTCTCAGTGGGTTGCATAATGATCAGTACTACAGTACGGTTTGCTTTATCTCATGCCAATGATTGCTTTTGCATCTCTCAGTGAGTTGCATAATGTTCAAAACTATAGTATGGTATGCATTATTATCTCATGCCAATGATTGCTTTGCATTTTTCAACGAGTTGCATAAATGTTGTGGGACCCAGTAAAAAGTCTTTCAAAACTGTTGCTTACAGTGTTGCTTTGCATATTGACAGAGAAGCATATGCATTCTTGCATGGTTGCAAATAATTTTATGAAAGCTGTTCTTCAGCTGTCTTTATTGTAAAGCAACACAGCATGAGTTGCCAAGTAGCATTGTGTGAAAATATAATTCCACTGGCAGAATTTCTGTGAGCGGAATTTCAGTTATACAAAACTTTTGGAGTTTGCTTTGGCCGCTTTCATGAAACACAAACTTGGAACGCTGAAATGAATGTATGTTTTGCAGATTTATGCATTAAATTGCAGAAGGAAATTCTACAAAACTGATCTCTCTCTTATCTATAGAACTGCAGAATGATTACATGTACTGCAGATTGACACATGAAATTGTGGAATAGAATTCCACACTTTATGTGTATCATTTTTCAATTCAGCAAGAAAATTTCACAGAATAGGACAAAAATTCATGGAAAACTTTCATAGGATAAGGACTGTGCAAAAATCTGACTTTCAGGACGTTTCAGAAAATTTTGAAAACTTCCAAAATTCAACAAAATGTTCATAAAATCAGAATTGGTAGTTTACTCACCTGGTAAAGGTGATTATGTGAACACCTTCTTACAGCACTCCAACCTTCCTAATGGGTATTGTAGGCTTCTCCTCATAGGCTAATGCACAAAAGAAATTTAAGATGTGATTTACCCCATGGAGCACTGGGAGGAAGACATGAGAACTGACTTGTTCTGGCGGGTGGGGGGGGTCACACAAATAGTATGCAAGACATACTATCTGTGTGTGCCCCCCAGAACAAGTCGGTTCTCAGTGTCTTCCTCCCAGTGCTCCATGGGATAAATCTACAAACTTTGGCTCAGTGGACAGGTCATTCCATATCATGGAATAAATAATAATAATAACAAAATAATAATCCTTGAAGGAAAAGTAAAGTAATACTGTGTCATAGAGGGTCAGGCCAGGTCCCTGAATCTCTGTGGGTAGCAGCACCTGAAGCATCAGCCCTTATATCCTAGGTACAGTGTGTGAACTTTGATTTACTGTGTGTGTGCGTGCACGTGTGTATTTGTGTATGAAATAAAATCTGACAGCCAGCCACCAGTGTCACTTCTTGCATACTATCTATGTGCCCCCTCCAAACAAGTCAGTCACCTCTCATCTCTTCCTCCCTGTGCCCCTTGGGGTAAATCTACAAGCTTTGGCTCAGTGAGCATTCCATCACATGGAATAATCCTTGAAAGAAAAGTAAATACTGTATCACAGAGGGTTAGGCCAGGTTCTTGAATCTCCATGAGCAAAGCCTGCAGCATCAGCCTTTATAACATGGATGCAGTATGTGTGTGAGTGTGACAGCCCTGTGTGTGAATTAATCTGACAGCCACCACCACTTGCTTTTGACCCTGAATGAGCTGCAGACTGAAGTGGCATTATGAGTACATCAAAAATAGTAAAGCAAAAGCTGGAAACAAAGGAAGTAAACATAAAAGTTTATTCAAGAGCCCAGAAAGAAGAAGTGGTGCAAAAAATAAAGTAAAAGCCCCACAGTCTGTTGAAGGGCTTGAGCTAAATGCTTCTACAATCAGTGTGCAGGCTAAGTCTCAAAATACTGAAAACTTGGCTGGGGGTGGACTATCTATATCAGTAGAGCTCAGTACAGCAAACAAAGTTTCGAAAGATAGTAGAAAGTCATGTGAGAAAAGTGCAAAAACAAAGTGTATTCCAGTTGTACATAACATTAAAGCATTTATAGGTATAACTCGCAGTGGAGTTGCTCGATTTGCAACACATGCATATCGAATTACTCAGTCTGTGACTGCAAATGTTAGCTCTACTGATGATGATGATGATGATGATGATGACAACGACCACAGTCATGGTGAGACTGATGATGAGCTTGTGACGCTACCTTTAGTTATGTCTCATTCTTGTTCTGACAGTGACAATGTGGATAAAAACGACAGTAGTAGAGTGTCAAAAGGGAAAAAGAAAAGTCAAAGGCACAAGCCACACAAAGTGAAACAAAGTCTGACACTAGTAATGATGATGGCAATGGTGCTGCAGAGGATTCAATGATTGTCTCATCTGATGAACCTGAATCCTCCACTGATATGACTTCCCCACTTAAACCCAGCCACTCAACTCCTACTGAGCTCGTTATTAGACACAGACAGTCCACCTGTACTGTTTGAAATCATTTTAATGTAAATCCCAAGGATGCTTGCCAAGCTACTATATGTGTGTGCATTGGAATACTTGTGTTAGTAGTGGGGGATTAAAGGGCATCTTGAACACAACAATGCTGTGACACCTTACGTGACTTCACCGCATCATTATATATGGTTCAAATAAACAGTCTAGCACTGGTGCCTGAAATGTAGCAGGACCTCAGTGAACAGGAACATTCTGCTGAAACAGTGGAGATGATCACCAGGCAAGATCCAAAAGTTCACTTTCACCTAAAGATAATTCTGTAAGGTCCTCTGTTTTACCAGGCGCTGCATGTACTGTAGTCGTACAACACTCCCAGCCAAGTGTAACTTTATCCCTGATAAGAGGCAATTGAAGTTAAAAGAAGTTTTTGAAAGAAAGACTAAATACAACTCTAATTAACAACAAATGACCGCAATTATGTAAACATTTCCTGTATGTAGGAGAAACAAGTGAAAAGCAGGGGGATAAATGGGACTTTCGGTTAACTGAGACTTTCAGTTTTGAGAGGTTCGGTTAAACGGGGTTTTACTGTATTCAGGAAACCAACCCATAGCACTGGCAACAAATTATAAAATAGCAGAAATAGGGCCGGCCTGGTGGCGTTGAGGGCTGAGGCGCTGGACGCCTTACCTCGTTGACGCTGACGACCCGCGTTCGGGAACGAGCACAGGTCATCGGGGGTTGACGGGGAGGAGAAGGATCACACATCTGTTGGACTGCTCTACTTCTCCAGGGTGGGGAGACACTAGCTAGTGGTGCTCCACTGACCCCTAGTGGCTGTTGGGGGGCAGCACGCTGATGCTACAGCCAAAAGTGGAGGGGATGGAGCAGACGCTTGGTGAAAGTGCATGCGGAAGCTTGCGTGCTCTCACCGCAGGCGTCATTGCACGCCCCGCCTCCACACAAGGGGAGGAAAGTGGAAAAACAGCTCCAGCAGAATGTAGTGGTCCCCGCAGCACCATCTCCGAGAAGGTACCTCCTGGCATGGATCCATTTGGGGTGGGTTGAGTCACCCCACCACTCTGCCATGAAGGGTAAGTCATGGGGTGCACAAGGGAGGGGCTCTAACCTTTGGGGCTGCACTGGGGAACAACTGAAGGCAGGCTTGCAAGCTGGGAGCTCCAGAAGAAATAACATACCAAAAAATAAATAAATAAAATAGCAGAAATAATTGTACTTGAGTTTCAGCCATACCCTATTGTGAAAGACGTGCTTTCAGAAGGCTTATAGAATACTTAGAGTCACAATATTTAATGCCAAGTAGAAAAAACATCTCCACAGCTCTGTGCCCAGGATGTATAACAACTTAGTATGTCAAGTAAGCCATGCTCTCTGAGAGGCTGAGGACAAAGTAATTCATTTTACTACTGATATGTGGACCTGCACCCACACCATTGCCTATCTTTCTCTTACTGCACACTGGGTCACTTTTGCGGTCAACTCATCATCAGCTTCACATACTAGTCTGCCTGCTGCTATCCCTACCACTTCAACCAATACAACTACTACCACTACTATCTCTCAGAGCTCAAACAAAACTGGCACATTTCAGAAAATGGCAGTTCTCCACGTATCTCACGTTCAAGACACACACACACAGACACACACACAGTACATTTAGCAAGAACTGGAAAGAGTAGTTACTGCTTGGGTCACTTCACAGGTTTGAAAGTTGTTTTACTTGTTGAAGGCAATGGTTCAAATATTAAAAAGGCACTTTATGATGGCAACTACTGTATGTACATATACGTTATTTCGCACATTACCTTAACCTAATTGTTTGATGCATCCTGGATAATGAATGGCAAGTATCAACCACTGTGGGAACAGTGTGCAAAGTGTGTGGCCACTTCAACCATTCAGTAAAAGCCCATGACATTCTTGCTGATATCCAGAAGGACAAAGATCTTCCTCATCTCCTGCTTGTTTAGGACATACCAACAAGGTGAAATTCAACTTACATTATGATGGAATGCATCCATGAACAAAAGATAGCTGTCATTGAGTATATCATGTACAATGATATCGGAGGGCATTGTACTCCATTCTACTCAATAGTCCCTGCTGAAACAGTTCGTCAGATTCTTAAACTATTCATGAGTGCAACAAAAGAGGTCAGTTCAGAAAAGGCATCCTTTAGCCAGGTTATTCCACTCATTCTACTTCTTAAAAAAGATCGGAGAAAATGAGGAACAACTTAGATATGAACCAATCTTTAGTCAATAACATGTTTACCAGACTTAGCAATAATGAGAAATGATCAGCCATAACACGGAGCAAGGAATATCTCTGCAATATTGCTAGATCCACATTTCTGGAACAGACACCTTCCTGTGGTTTATGAGGATAAGGAGGAGTTGAACTACAGGCAACTTTTGATTGATGAAGTAGATGAGGTTTTATTAGCATTGGGAAGCAGTACAACAACACCACCTTAAATTTAAAAGACTGCTCCAAAAAGTAGTATAGAAGCAGATAATGAGTTGGATGACATTTGGTGCCAGCTGAAAACACTGAAATTCCACAAGGAAAAATGTATGCTTAGTAGTAAGCATGGTAGATGCATATCTGTCTGAGTCCAACATCAGTATTAAGGATGGCTCTTTAGCTTACTGGGAAGAGAAAATCATGCAGGCCAAAACCGCTACACTGGCTTGTAAGTATATTGGATGTCCACCCTCCAGTTGCTGTTCTGAATGTTTACTTGCTCTGCTTGGATGTTGTGACTAATAAACAAATAAGATTAACACCAGACAATGTGGAGAAACTAATGTCCTTGAAGGCTGACTTGCCAAACTTTGGCTACATGTGCAGTGCTAATCTTGAAGAAGATAGCACTGATAACAGTACCTGTGCTGTGCCTGCACCTGTGGATTAAGTGACAATAACATCAGCTTTCAATTTTCAGAGAGGAAACTGGTTAGAAAAAAAGAGATCTGGGAATTGTCTGCCTTTGGAGAAAATCATCATCATCCTGTGGGTGGGTGGGAGGTGCAGCCAGCTCATGACATGATTGCACTGGTAACAACTATGGCAGTCAAGTCCCTGTTCTTACACAGTTGCTTTCTCATTCTTAGAAGATCATTTACCTAAATGCACCATAACCAGATTAAGTAAATTAAAAAATGCTGCTAGCTCTGTTTTTTCCCCCAATAGTAGTAGTAGTAGTAGTAGTAGTAGTAGTAGTAGTGAAGTGGTGCCTTTCAGATTGCCTGGTGTTCTGTCTTCTCCCACATTGCTTCATGTTGCGTTTCATACTGAGATCCGTTGCTAAACAAAAGTGGTGCCAAACATCTCCTCGTATACAAAAAGTCAGACTCAGCAGACAGGTTAAAAAAAAAAATAGAGATCTGGGACTTGCTTGTCTTTGAACCAAATCATAGTCATCCTGGGGTGGATGGGAGGTACAGCCAGTACAGACATGAGTATACTGGTAGCAATTGTGGCAGACAAGTCCCTGTTCTCACACGTCACTTTTCATTCTAACGACAGATCCCCAAAAGAGATGATTTGATACCTTTTATTAGACCAACATAGATGTTACAAAAGAAAACAGGTACTTGAGCTTTCCAGATTACACAGAATCATTCATCTAATGAAGGATTTTTGTGTGATCTAGCTCAACACACCTAGTTTTCTTTTGTAACATCTATGTTTGTCCAATAAATGGTAACAAATCATCTCTTTTTTTTCTGGATCTTTTGTCACAAGAACCAATACAGCAACACAATAAATTTTCTGTGTCATTTTGAGGAGATCAGGTACCAGGTCAATATGCTGTTTCAAGAACAGTACAAGCAAAACATTGACATCAAAACAGCACACATATAAATATGGAGTGCTATGAAAGGGCAAACGGCACATGAGAGCGCCTGCAGTAAAACCATGAAGCACAGCTGTCTGTTAAGACAGTGAAGTCTGCACACCGCTACTGTCAAAATAGTTAATGCAGGGGGTGGCCCACCCCTGCCAACTGCTGTGCAGTATTCACTATATTTATAGTGGAGGTTCCCCCCATGCAACACATGAGAGACTGCTTGATGCAGCAGTGGGCCATGCTGCACCTGTGGTGCAGAGGAATGGGTGAACAGGTATAGGTCTGTAGTTAGGCAGGGAGGCAGAGGTGCAGGATCGAGATCCCCTGCAGTCAACATTGACTGGCTGCAGTCATAGGGACAACATAGGCAATGGTGGCCGCCACTCAAGGAAATCCACCACCACCCATTGTACAGGCAACATGTGCTAGCAACCCCGTGTACCCACCGTCGACCGCCCTGTGCCACTCACCATGGCACAGCGATGTGACTGAACTGTTTGGCTGTAGTGGTGGTAGGGGCAGCAGACACCTTTTTAATCACCCCTGCCTGTGTCTGACCAGGCCTGCCATTCATAAGCATTTTTGCCCCACCAGACAGGGCAGTGCTGTCAGTGTATGTCTCAATGTGGGTGGCACCACCACAAACAGGCACTGCTGGTCACTGACACCAGCAGAAGCCCTCCGTCCAGAGTATGGCAGTAGCAAACAAGGGAGTTGGGGACAGTGGTGATGCCATGCAGGGAAATGTTGTGGCTAAACCGTGTTGCTGAACTGGAGGGACTAAGCACATTAAGTGAACACAGGGACATGCATTGGCTGCAGTTATCAGAGTGGCGGGGCAGGGCAAGCATTGCCTTACTGCACAGCATACAAGGAGTCACATACCTGGATTTTGCCTCTGTCTGGTGCCTGAGATCTGCTCTCTTGGACTGTGCACAGTTGCTCTGTCCACCCATGTTGTGAATGTGGGGGAGGACACTAAAGACTCTGTACTGTTTCCCAGCGTACTGCTGACAGTCGCCTAGCAACACTAATGGGGGCAGAACTGCCACAGTAGCGCAAGTCATCAAGGGAGTGTTGCAGACATGGTGTGCAGCAGGGGCATAGTTTGTTTTTTTCCGGGGGGGGGCAAACTAACCAAAAAGTCCTGATTTTTATGTACCACAACATGAAGAAGAGTGGGGGTTCTGGGGACCCAGAAACCATAGGGTATACAATGTGTTCTGGTTTATTCTAGTTCTAATTTATTACCTTACAAGTTATTACATTTTGAGGTACATTTGACCCAGGTTCAAACAGAAACACAGGTAAGAAGGTCAGTAAGTTCTCACTCAGAACTGTATGTAATGAAAAGAAAACATGAAACAGTTAATTGTTGGCTTCGTATTTTAATTTTGGTAATTTTCATATTAGATGTCTTAAGAGATCATCATAGTCATTTTTTCATATTCTGCTGTTGCTATGTAAAATAATCATTTATGATGTATATCATGTAATGTTTAATATTTTTGAAACATACCAGTTCCTTCATTTGAAAGTGAGAAACACATTTTAGTGAAACACAATCACTGGAACATCACATCACGATTCCCACGTTTAACAGCTAGCATGTAACTACAGAAAGCAGCATTACTAGGCAAATCACCATTATAATTAGTTACATATTAGTGTAAAAAAACTTCAGATTTCAAAATTTGGTTATTGAATACCCAATTTCAAAAGTTGGTTATTGGATACCCAGTATTCTGATATATGTTTGACCTATTTGTTAAGGTAAAATAATTTTATTGCTTTTGTAAGTACTCTGAATCCCCAACTGCTCAGCAGCTGCAGTTCTGTCTTTTCCCACTGCCATAACATTATATGACATCATAAACGTTCCAGGTCAATGAGGTGAATGGCATGAAATGGGAGTCTGTGATGTCACACAATGTCTTAGACATATGAAAATCAAAAGCAATGATTGTTTCGGAGAGTGGAATTCAATGTAGGTCTGCAGGCAGTAGGGCACCCCAAAGCTACAGTATTTATCAAAAAATTATCAAAGCATATCATAATGCATAACTGGCATGGAAAGGAAGATGGAAGTGCAGTTAAATATGCAAAAAATAATTTTCGATCTAAAGGAGATAGATGATTTTTGTATATGTAACTGCCCTTCTGTCTTCCTTTCCATGCTATTTATGCATCCTGAATCCTGATATGCTTTGATAATTTTTGATAAATACTGTGGCTTTTGAGTGCCCTACTGCACTCACATCTACAATGAATTCCACTCTCTGAACCAGTTATTGCTCTTGATTTTCATACGTCTAAGACATTCTGTGATATCACTGACTCCCCCTCCATGCCATTCATCTGAATGTTCAAGCAGTATGAAAAGAGAGAGTTGTAACTGCTGAGCAGAGGGGGAATGCAGGGTAGTTACAAAACCAAGACAATTAGATGATTACTTTAACAGAAAGGTCTAAGCAAGGTATATCAGAATACTGGGTATCCAATAAAAGAACTAGAGGGCATCAAGAGGTGTAAAGATCATTTCCTATCAGATGGCCGCCGTACTGGGCAGGCTGTAAGCAGCAGTGGAACAACCGCAAGATTTTTTATGATATTTTATGCGTTTTATGTTGTTTGTTTCATTTGCTTCATTTGCTTCATTTTATTTGCTATTATTTTATTTTGTCTTGTTTATTCATCGGTCCTGGTGGATGGTATTGACTCTGTTTGCTTTATACGGTGGAATTGGTAAAGATCGTCCCTGGATCGTCCCTGGATTATCCCTGGAGTGTGACTACCGGTTACTGAGAGGTGCTGAGAGGCACTGTGACTGAGACCAAAAAGTAGGTAACTAAAGTGAAATTCTCATGATTTGTAGCTGGGTGGTGAAGTGTGGAACAGATTTGGAGCTTGTATTCTATCGTTTATGTCCTATTTCAGTAGGAGGAGGGGCTGAAGTTGACTGGTCTTTTCATCGAAAATTTTATGGGGCAGCAAGTTGGTTTGATTCCCCGAGAGGAACTTCTTCTCGACCCTTGATCCGATGCAGTGGTGTGTGTATTACTTCCACCATAGGCCTTGGCTCTGTAGTGCCTCTTTTCTGCCTGAGCGGTAGTTGGTGGATGGCCATGGGGCAGAGCGGGCCTGGGTAAGGGTTTGTGGCTGGGTTAAGTTCAGGGATGCTGTTGTTGTCGATGGAATTAACTGAAAATAACTTATTTCGACTCGGTTTGAGTGAAGACTGCGAGGAGACATAAAACAAAGCCGGCTGCTTGAATCTGTGGGATTTCATGATTAAACAGGAGTGACAGTGGCGGTTCGTATGAAACAATTTGAATTGATTTTGTTTGAGAAGTAAAATCTGGTTAAAGAACTGACTTGAGATTTTATTGCTGGGATTCATGACTAGTTTTAGGTCCTCTGTGGAAGTGAGCGCCCACAGGAGGAATTGAATTTCATTCATGGCTCCCTGAGACATGAACTTTATGCTTACTATCATCTGTTTCTTGGATTAAAGGAGTGATAAAATTGTTTAAGAAGAAATACAGGATTGACTAGGACTTTTGAACGAACTGAGACTTTTTTGTTGAGTGAATATTTTATTTTTATATTTAATATTAGTTTAAGTAGGCATTAATGTGGAAATTTTGTGTTACTCTCTCTTTCTGTGTGAGAGACAGTGTGTGGGATTTGTAAAGCTTCCCTCTTTTCCCCCACTTTGTGAGAGAGAGTGGAGGAGTTGCCATCTGAGTGTGGTTTGGTTTTATTTTGTTAATAGTTGTTCTATTTTATGTTTTTGATTTAAGTAGAGTGTGGAGTGGTTTTATTAAGGGGTATATTAAGATTAAATAAAAGTATTGATTTAGTGGTTTTTATAATTTAGTATTATTGAAAGGGTCTGAATGTGCTGGGTTGATAAAAAAACACAGTCAGGCGGTACTCCCTCTCAAGACTGAGGGATCTCAGACACTGAATGTCCCCGCCTTTGGAAGTTTATAGGAGATGTTGAATATTCGGCATTTGAGATGAAGGAGTGGAGGGAATAGGAGGTCCTGGAACTTTGTGGGGATGGGGAAAGAGTGGGATAGGGACTTTTAGAACCAGGAGGCGCCCTGGGGTGAAATGGATACAGGAGCGAGGTCCATCATGTCTTGCACCCATACCCAAGGGCACTGACTTGGTCAGGCAGGAGGTGGAGTCATCCTTGGAGTCTCGTCCCTTTTGGGTGATGTTAAGCAATGCTAGACCTATCAGAAACAAGACTGCTTTGGTGGCAGATCTTGTTATATCTGTGGACTTAGCTTGCATTACCGAGACCTGGCTTGATGAAAATGTGGGCCCCATTTTGGGAATCCACAGTTCCGGCCGGCTTCTCAGTGATTCACCGCCAGAGAGTGGACCGTAGGGGGCAGGGGAGTTGCACTCTGTTTTAGACAGGAACTGGACCTCAGGGAAATATCAGTTGGCTGTACCAACTTCTTTGAGTGTATTGTGGGTGCAGGTGCAGGCTTCAGGATACTTCTCATTTATCATCCACGAGGTGATGGGAGGGAATTCCTGAGAGAGGTTGCAGATTTCATTGCCGAGAGGGTATTAGAATCCCCCCAATGGTTAATTCTGGGGGGATTTCAATGCCTGGGTCAATGATGAACTCTCACTGTTTGGTCAAAACCTCCTCCAATTGATGGATTCATTGGGCCTGAAATTGGTTATTACCTCTGCAACCCATCGGGGGGCACTCATTTGGATTTGATATTCCATCTGGGGATGGAAGTCTCTGGTGTGGAGGTGGAGCCCATCAGTTGGTCTGACCATCATGCCCTGAGGTTCAGTTTCACAGCCCCCCGAAAGAGGCCTGCCCCTAAGGAGATAGTACAGTTCCGTCCTTTGGGAGGAGTTACCTCAGAAGGCCTAATGGCGGAACTGGACTTCTCAGGATTTCAATGGATAGCACTGACCCAGAGTCCTTAGTGCTAGCCTATAATAGGGCAGTTGTGAGGATCCTGGATGTCATTGCTCCAGTCCATGTTCATCCCTGAACTCTCCACCTGGGGTCCATGGTTTACCATGGAGATCTGTGGGTTGAAGAGACAGGGTCAAGATTGGAGAGACGCTGGTGGAAAACTCACATGGAAGTGGACAGGCTTAGACTGTTTGACCATTATAAGACCTATCAGTTAGCAATTTCTCATATGAAGGCAGAGTTCCTGTCCAGGGAAATTGCTACAGTGAGGAATAGACCGGCCCAGCTCTTCCAGACTGTGGACAGATTGTGCAATCCAGTCTGTCTTCAAGCTGGTCGAACGTTGTCACAATTACAGTGTGAAGAATTTGTGATGTTCTTCGCTGATAAGGTGTCCACTATCAGGGATGAGATCAGCCAGCACCTCCCCATAGGGTCTTGCAGTGATCAACCGAGGACACAAATACCCAATTAACTTGGTTCACCTTCAGTCAACCGGCAGTCATGGATATAGTGAGGATCATCCAGACTTTGCAGCCAACCTGCTGTAGATTTGATCTGGGCCCTACTCACCTACTTGTGGGGTGTGTAGAGGTTATTGGCCCGATCCTTACTGGGACAGTTGCGGTGTCACTGAAGAAAGGGATCTTTTCTGATCACTTGAAGGAGGCAATAGTATGCCCCCTTTTGAAAAAACTCTCCCTTGATCCCAACTGCCCAGAAAACTACAGACCAGTCTCGAACCTTCCCTTTTTGGGAAAGATTGTTGAGAAGGTGGTTGCATTGCAGCTGGAGGACCATTTAACTATCCACAGTATCTATGACCCTCTCCAATCTGGCTTCAGGAAAAGGCATAGTACTGAAATGACTCTTGTTCAGGTACTAAATGATCTCCTGATGGTGAGAGATCAGAGAACTCACTCTGTCTTGGTTCTCCTTGATCTCTCAGCAGCATTTGACACCATGGGTCATAGGGTGCTGCTCAATCACCTGTGGTTTCTCTGTGGACTAAGGGGGGTGGTCCACAGTTGGTTTAAATCTTTCCTGCAGGGTAGGATTCAGAGAGTAGTGTCGGAGAGTTATTCTTCGTCCTCTCACTGTCTACGCTGTGGGGTGCCACAGGGTTCGGTGCTGTCCTCCATGTTATTTGCGATGTGTATATACTTCCATTGGCAGACATTATAAGACAATATGGGTTGAAGTTTCATTGCTATGCCGATGACTCTCAACTCTATATGTCTTTTGTGCCCAAGCAGGAGTCTGAGTCAAGTACATTATTTAACAACTGCCTCCTGGAGATACAGAATTGGATGAGTACCAACTGGCTGAAGTTGAATCCGGGAAAACAGAGGTATTGGTGGTGGAACAGGGGTGAGGATGTCAGTTCATGGGTGGGAAAACCCTCAGGTTTATTTCTGGGGGAGACCCCACTTATGGCATCTGGACAGGTACGTAACCTTGGTGTTATATTTGACAATGGCCTGACCCTGAGGGCGCAGGTGTTGGCTGTGGTCAAATCATCCTTTTTCCATCTAAGGAATATAGCACGGGTGAAACACCTGGTTCCACCAGAGAATCTTCCTACCCTGGTCCATGCCTCTGTTGCCTGTCATCTTGATTACTGCAACGCCCTTTATTTAGGGCTGCTGGGAGTGGATATTTGCCGCTTGCAGCTGGTGCAAAATGCAGTGGCTAGGTTGTTGACTGGAAGCCCAAGGTCCAACCATATAACACCTGTGCTTTACGAGTTGCACCAGCTGCTGGTACAATGGTGGATCACTTTCAAGGTCATGTTGATGGCCTATAAAACCCTACATTGGTTGGGACCCCACTACCTGGAAGAACTCCTGATTTCTTACTGCCCTTCCTGCTCCCTCCAATCCTCTGATGAGGGATTGCTAGAGATTCCCAGGGTAACCTTAAAAACATCTGGTGGAAGAACATTTGCCTTTATGGCTCCTACCCGGTGGAATTGTCTACCTTGCCAGATACAAAATAGCCTGACTATGGAGGGCTTTAAAAAAGCCCTAAAGACCTTCCTTTTTAATCAAGCATTTCAGTGATGTAAATTATGTTAAAGCTGTTATATATAAAATGTTATTTATTACTGTGGTTTTAATGCTGCTTATGGAATTTTGTAAAGGTGCCCTGAGCTCGGGAAGGGCACCTTATAGAAATAAACTTTACTTACTTACTTTAAGTAGCACAACTCCTTACCTTTGAATGCAGAAACAGTGCATTCATTTGGTACTAGTCTGACACATTTTCAGATGGAGCAATGTTGTGTCACATATATTTGACTTGTTCCATGTAGGAAATACCACGTATTCAAGATATTAAGTTTAGCTACTTCAATATGTGTCACTTGTTTAACTTAAATAACTTACAACAATTTCTACTTTGCAATAGATTCAAAGTTTCTTATTGAGACCTCCAGCTATGCCTCAGCATTTTTAATTCCATTAACTTAAATAACTGAGAGCTACATGACTTCGGATATGAGAATAATTCAAAGCTAGACTAAGAAAGCTCTATGTTAGTAGTAAAAACATTAAAGTTGCAAGATTCCCAAACATTATCTGGAGGGATCTCTGTACACAAGACTGTAAACTACCAGTGATACACATGTACTTTTTCCAAACCTGAAGTGCTAGCCAGGATTACAGAATGAAAATAGTGTAATACAAGTGTATTTATCTTCTGCACTATAGTAAAAGGAGCCATTGCACAGTGTCAGTGCATGCACCACATTGACAAGACAGTAATTCAGGTAATAACATTAAAAAAATAAATTGTCTTACAACTAGATCAGCCACAGTTGAGCTTAACAGAACTTCTCTTTAGATTTTTACATTAGTTTTCTGTGGTGTAGGCATACGTGGCAACAGCCTAGGCTACAGGACTTTAGTATTGTCCACATTTGATAACAGTGTTATAGGACAAGGGTGACTATGGTGTTGTGCTTCCTTTAAAAATATCACTAGTGGAAGAAACCTGGCTGTGTTTTCAACAAAGGGTAGGACATCAAATGCTATAATATAAATTATGTATAAAGTAAGAATAACAGTACATCTTCAATCCAGGGGATTTCAGTCACCACCAGGTACCACCACCACAGGAACCAGTGCAAATCAGTGACATTAGGAATAGATAAGTTTATGGACATCCAGCATCCAAGGTTAAGAGTAACATTTTAACCACCTGCACAATCAAGGATCTCCTTAAATTTAAGACAAAAGACCTTGTAACCTGAACCTGCCAAAGGACTCCATTATAAGCTTAAGACAAGAGTGTTCCTTGCAGCACAGTCGACTGTAATGCTTTGAATGCTGGATGGATCTCCATAAACTTAAGACAGGGATTTCTGATGACCGGGCCAAGCAAGGAAGAAGGATCTTCTTAAACTTAAGACAGAAGACCTTGTAATCTGAACCTGCTAAAGGACTCCATTATAAGCTTAACACAAGAGTCCTCCTTGCAGCAGAGACAGAAGATCTTGTGAACAGACTCTGTGAAATGACTCCATAAGCTTAAGACAAGAGCCATGGTAGCACTGCCCTTCAAAAAGCAGCATGTGCTGTTGAGTAAACATCCGGAGTTATGATTTGTGAAACTCTGTGGTGTGTTGATGTTTTCCAACGTCAGCATCATGGGCCATTTTAACGGTGAAAATGCTCTGTGACAAAGCCCATTTAAAGATGGTGAAGTTGCTAAGATGGTGGTACCTGATGACTGAGATACCCCTAAAGATGTATGTTTTGACATCAGTTGCACACTTCATATCATCATCATCATCATCAACTCTTTATTTATTCAGGCAAACATCATTGAGCAAGGCTCATTTACAAGATGGACCTGATAAGGTCAAGGTTCAATAGTTGATACACAACAGATACATCGTACACTTATATAAGACAGATATACATACAGGGGAAAATAACATTTATAAACACAGTGATGTACAATAAATTCACATGATAAAAAATGGTTACAGGAAAGTTAAGCTAATATTTACAGTATGTACAGTATATACATATCCCAGTGGGGGGGCATGGCAGACACTCAACATAATGTAATACTAGGATGGTGAAGGTATTACTGGGTGCCATAAGATGGGGTGTCTGTCTGGAAGGAAAATGCCATATATGGTTTGGAAGGGAGATTTGTGAGATGACAATGTTAGCTCTAGTGGTAGCAATTGCATTTCTCTTTGAAGAAGACTGTACAATGCTGTTTAAAGGATGCAAATGGAATGATATTGGACAGTTTTAGGGATTTTGTAGGATGTTCCATGCTATAGCTAGAGAATAGCTGATTGCTGCCCTCCCTAGCCTGGTGTTGAATTTGGGCAATTTGAGCAGGATGATGTTGTTGCTTCTTAGGCATAGGAGCTAGGAGAGGTCTGGGTGAAGCAGTCCAGGATATAGTTTGGAAGTTTTTGACAACGCCTGTAAATCCATAGTGCTGCATTTCTGTTCCTTCTGAGGTGAAGGAAACCCACCCAACTGCAGCATAAAGAGAGCAATGATGAGTATTAGATGGCAGATCTGTAATGAACCTTATTGCTCTATGATATAAGGTATCCAACTTGTGATGGTAGGAGATGGGGCAGTGACTATAAAGGAAGTCTGCATAGTCAACAACTGATAGAAAAATGGCCTGGACTAACCTCATCTTTGAGTCTCTGTTTAGGAAGGGTTTTAATCTATAGAGAAGGCCAAGCCTTTGGCGAAGCTTTTTAACAATTTTTAACAATTCTTAAAATAGTCATATAATTCAACAAGTGACTGTGCTTGCCTCTATGTTGTTCTTCCTGTACAGTCATGCTGATTAAACAGGTTACCAAGACAACAGGAAATGGAAAAAATCGATCCTGTTCCTACCCTTATGGACAGTGTACAGACTGGATATATCTAGTTGTTGCAGTCAAAGTTTGTTGAATTCCTTTAAGTGAGGTTCAGTAATATTACAACACTGTTGGCTGTTGCACCTCTAATGTAGAATCATTCTTCTGTGTTTTTCTTGCTGAACACATCAATTACTGATAAAAAGTCAACCTGCTCAGCAAGGTCCCTGCTCAGCAAGGTCCCTTTCAGTGCTTAAAAGTGCCAATGATGACAGTCTTTCTTCTGCTATAGTAGATCTTAGATCATTTTTAGAATATGGAGTTTGCTAAATGTGCATTCAGCCTTAGCGGTAGCAACTGAAATTGTACCGGAAATATGATACAGTGTTCCTAGGTTTGGATTTGCATTCTGGAGATCATTATCTTTCACAAAGCGTAACATTGAACATACTCTCAATGGTGTTGGACTCAGATAGGGCACTTCATAGAAAGCACAAAGCTGTTTATACTTTGATTGTGCTGCCTCACTGTCTATATCCTCTGTGTAAGCTGAAAGTAGACTCAGAAGACCTTCTCTATCATTATAATGACTTGGTAACAGACAGCCAAAACATTTTACTGTATTATGAAAGTCATTAAATCTCGCTTGCATTTCTGTTGTGATTCTATCATAGATTGTATAGAATACAGTAGTCCTAAAATGCAATGCAGGATCATTTGTCTGTTCATCTTGTGCTTGTTCACCGGACATACATTAGCAGCATCTTTGTCTGCTTACTTTGAATTCTGTGTCTACCTCATTGTCTTCTGCAGATTTAGTCGACAAGTTAATCAGATAATTATAATGATCGATGGTTCTGTTTTGCTCAAATGGTTTCAAACATGAAGTTACCATGGTTGATGCTGTGATGGCATCCATTGTTTCACTTTAGAGAGTACATTGACAGGCTATTAACTGAGTTTAAAATTTCTAGCCATATGTGCAGCATTAGCACAAATTCTAATTTTGTAGGAACTCAAGTGAACATGTGCATCACCTACGTTTTTAGCTGTCCTTTCCATTGCCGGAATTCTCTGTAATGCTAATAGCAAAGCTGGATAAGTATCTTTCAGTGTTCTGACAGCTTCATATTTGCAATGCCACCTAATCTCACATAGAGCGTTGAAGTTGCCTAGGGCCAATGTTCAGTTCATGCTGAGCTTTATTAAATACTGTATGTCTAGACGAGGTTGACTGGAAGTGATGAAGGTGTATACTTTCTCTATATAGCCAAAGAAGGTAACTGCCTCTGTACACACATTACAGCTATCTGTAAGCAGCAGGTTAGGCTTGTGTGCATAACAGTGTACATATAAAACATGTTTGTTTACTTTTTACATGGGTTTGCAAACCAGACACTGCACCAGACATGTTTGTTGCCTCATAGTATACCTGTGAGCTAAGGTGGGCTATATCAAGTTTCAAGTCTGATAAGGTTTTCCTAACACTTCAAATAGATATGCTGATGAAGAATTCTCAATATTTTTAAAAGTAGGAATCTCTCCTGAATATTAAAGTTATGATCAATGAAGCGTACACAGAATGAAAGTTGATCACTATGAGAAATATCAATGGTTGAGTCAAGAATGATCCCAAAGTATTTGGAGTCACACTTCACTGGTAATGTAGTCTAAAACCACACTTGAAAGAGTGGATATGAAATCATTTTGTATATCTGGACTTAGATAACTCTGCTTCCCTTTAGCTTCACTCAGGTGTTTATTTAATACGCTGTCATACTTTGTTAATAACTTTGCAAGTTCAAGAAAGTTCCCCTCATTCTGAGTGTTACTAGAGGATGAGACATTCAGACATGAATAAGAAGACTCCCTGTGGCCATGGAAAGGAAGATTTTGTTTTGCAAGAACTAATGTAATATCCAATAGTCTGTGTTGAACTTCTCTGTTATGTTGGACCTGAGGTAGATAGGTAGTATTAGTGGGTTACTGATTCTGCTACTGTTAAATGGTAACATCAACATACAAACTTTAAAAGGGAATTTTGACTTGTTTGGGTGTCATTTTGGTTGTGTATAGGCCATAGGTCAGACAGTTTCTGTTTGATATGACGAGTCAAACTTAACCCAGACCATAAAGATATGACATGAGGCACATGACCTTGTTGACAAGGGAATGAAGTTTCCTTGCAGGTAAATCATAATAGACTGAAAGGGTGTCAGTGAATGTATCTGTGAATGGTCAAATTGTGTCACTGTTGTGATAGTCTGTCCCAGCTACAAATGTACTATGGTTGTTCCATAACATAGCACCCCAATAAGTAGCTGTCTTCTTTTTAGGAAGCAATGCATATAGAAAATATTGCTCTACAGAAAAAAAAGTGCCATAATTACAGCTGCTGCAGTGCACAACTGTGCAGTATGACTTTAAGTGCACAGCACATTGCATTATATGCGGTAATCTGCTTGATTGTGGCCCTCCTCCTCTCACAGACATGCAACCTGTTACAAAATCAGATGTATGCATGTGTAATTTGCCTGTTGCTGATTGAAGTAGTTTGCAAACTTTCACTGTTAACCTCTGTCACTGTCACCTCACCATCATAAGTTAAAATATGGTGATTTTTAGTTTATTTCCAACTTATGTTTGTGATGAATAGGTAGTACATTAAGTTGCTTCATGGTGAGCAGTGCTAATTATCAGATGTGTAGTATCTACTATCCCTCCTTCTAAGTTGAAGTGCAGTTACGTTGTTCAGAATTATAAAACAGGCTACTTTCTTTTATACCATTATACAACTGGGAATGCAAGAGATGTTAAGTAAATGGCTTTCATTATACAGTGGTAGATGTTGGACGATGTGTAAGAACCATTTTGTAATAGCTTACTTAGCAAGGCATAAAAAGTAGATCTTCGAGGGATCTTACTCCTCATTGGGTACCACCGTGGGAACTTTACTATCAGAATGGTAATCCACACAGAATATCTCCAGCAGTACAACTGTGGTGGGCTGGCACACACTGGCAATGGCACCAGAAATCAGCAACCTGATATAGGTGTGCCCGAGGCTGTCTCACCCCCATTTCTTTCATGTGCCACCGAGGCAAACAGAGCAAGGCTTACACCCCAGTTATATGAAGAGAGACAGAGGGACAGACTAATTAAAAAAATGATAAGCCAAATCATGAACAGGACCCCCCAAGAAAGGGAATGGTTGTAGGTAAAGCGAAAGCATACCTAATGCCTGAGATCCCCAGAAAGATCTACTAGTACGGTAACTTCGAATTCTTAGGCAGTTGTTCTGCCTTGTTCTGTGGTATCTCAGTCATCAGACAGCACCATTGGAATGAGTAACAAGCAGTGACAGGGCAGGAATCGTGTTTATCTGACTGTGAGGCTGGCTCTGCTGTAACTTAACACAAGAGCCTGACTTGTAAGCACCTGCTCAGTCGAGGATCTTCTTAAACTTAAGACAGAAGACCTTGTAAAATGATCCTGTCAAAGCCAAGGACTCCATAAGCTTAAGACAGGAATACTGCTGCAGAGCCATGACAAAACTAGGAGTAACTGTTGCCCCATCAAGGATCTTCTTACACTTAAGACAGAAGACCTTGTAAAATGAACCTGTGAAAGCCAAAGACTCCATAAGCTTAAGACAGGAGTTCTTGCAGCCCAGCCATGCCAAAACAAGGAGTGGCTGCTGATGCATCATTAAGACTGGAATGCATGGTGAAAGTGTGGTGTGTTGAATGATGGCATTGGCTCTGCTGCCATAGGCGGTGTGACTTACCACAGTTGTGATGCTGAAGATGTTGTTTTGATTATCATACACAGACATTAAAGTTCCTACTGTAGTACCCGATGACTGAAATATGCATGAAAAAAATAAGTTAAAACAGAAGAATTGTATACACATGCCATGACAAGGATCTTCTTAGACTTAAAGGCAAGATCTTGTAAACTGGTTTGCACCTGTCAAACAAAGGACTCGTTAAGCTTAAGACAGGAGTCCTTGCAAGCACATCATGATATTAGAATTTATCACTATCTAAGCCACTATGAAGAAAATACAACTGCTTTTACTCTCATGCCTGTCTACTGAATGCCTTCAGACGCTCTCTGTTAACTGTGCTACCAGTTTTCAGTCTGTATCTGGTCATCAGTAACTCATTGACTGACTCTTTGTGGCCTGTGGCTTGCTTGTGATTGATAAAGCTTTTGGTTGCTTTTTTCCAGTTTGAAAAGCCATAATTTGGATCAGCAAAAACTGGCTCAAACTCTTTCCGAGAATGTTTTGCAAATAACTAACACGGGGTAGCAGAATGCACATCATTTCCTAGGAGAAAATATTAACCACTCTCTGTAGCGTTTCATTCCATTTTCTAAAGTGTTATAATACCACTCATGCCAAAACATTCGTTTGCCATTTTTTTCTTTCTCAAAGCGGTAAGTGTCATGCAAACCTGGCTGGCATGGTCCTTTCTCTAATATGTCTCTAATGATATCAGTACTCATGTGATGGTTGATATACAGAGCAGGATCTATTGAATATTTGCCTAGCTGATCTACTGAAATGTCACCACCATCAAGTGCTTGGCAAGTGGAAGTGGGCTGTGTAGCCTGTGTTTCATCATGGTTGTTACCACAGTCTTCACTTTCAATATCAGAATGTGAGATAACTTCACAAGGACTTTGTATATCAACATTTGAACAACTGGCATGATCAGATGTGCCATGGACCATGTTTTCTGATGCAGATATCAAGATGACATCATGCATCTCAAAGGTTGCTACCTCAGAAGACAAATGACCATTATCGACAGATTTGTTCACTATATCATGTACCATATTACCAGACTGAAAACTTCTTTTTGGTTTTGGTTCCCCGTTATCTTTCACATCACAACGTCCCTGTGAAGAGGTGGATTTGTTTGACTGCAACAACTTAGATATATCCTGCCAACCCTTTTCTTTTACTGCCTTTCCTGAATGCTTACTACTAGAACGTGCTCCTAACCTATCTCTTCTGATTGTTATATTACAATATGAGCAAACTGCTTTTTCTTTAGGCCATGGAGTTCTTTTTGACATCTTGGCCTTGTTTCTAAGTATGATTTTAGTCACAACTGCATATAATGTGTAACCTGATGCAGTGTGCTTACTGTACCAAGTGGCTGGCAATGAACCTATCAATGAAAATAAAAATATTCAGCTGAGCACCTACACTAGTAACAGAAGTATCACTCAAAACACATTTTGAAATCGTATACAGACTACTTGATAGTGGTCAGCAGGATGCAAACTGCAGTCATAACCGATTAAAACTGGTCAGTATACAAGTATTGTGTTACCTGGCTAATTAACAGTGGTCATCCTACAAGTGACAAACCAGCAGGAGATAGTTAGGAAACATCCAAACTGGAGACTAATGCTTGGGATGCTGGACCTCGATACATTTAAATAGGAGACTTATGTTGATGGATGGCAGTCAAGGACCTTCTTAAATGTAAGACAGAAGGCCTTGTAAAATGAACCTGTCAAAGGACTGCTTAAGCTTAAGACAAGAGTCCTATCAGCACATATACAAATAACTGACTAGTAACACTGGTTGGCAATGCATACACACTTTTGAACAATTGTACAAAATAAATTAAAATTTTAATTTGGTTGCATCCCATTAGTAGAAATAACATTGGCTAATTAAGCAGGTGTCCAACTTTGTTATATACTGAAAGTCTTATTTTGGTGGCCACTGGCCTACTTCAAATTTGACTGTTCTTGTTAGTGACACACTGCATTCTTCTACAATATATTTTTGTTCATTGACAAGAAATTGGAAATCATGTAAAGTTAGAGCTTGTGAGCCTATCAGATTAAGATGGTTTCAGAAATTTCAAGCAGGACTGGAAAAGCCTCTTCCATCTTCATAGGTTGATTGTTGAGGTGTTGGTTATTCAGAATCATCTAGATGATGACATCTCCCACGTCAGTCCTTCTCCCGGATCTTCAGATGGACATTTGTGGAGGGGAAAAAACATACAGATCAGCATTACATGATACTTATCTCACTAAGTGTACTACTTCTTCATTCATTTTTGTATGACTGTCAAATATACACTACAATAAAAAGTCCATTATCTTGCACGTGCATATTTCTGTGTATGTTATGGGTATTTTTGTGATCGTGGTGGGGGGGCTATCATCTTAGTGGCATGTTTCACTTTTCTGGCATATACAACAGTGGCACAGGTAACAACATATAGGATTAATAAACTGTTGTGTAAATTACTTGTGACAAGCAAGTGTGTCACTAAAAACATTGGGCACAATTCACAAAAGGGATGCCCCGTAAAGTGCTATAATGTACCCTGGTATTATAGTGACTCCTCCCCATCTCCGCACCAACAGCAGAGATACCCGACTATCCATGGTCCCTGGTGGAATGCACTACCAGAATGGTTGGTATCATGTAAATATGTCAACAGCCTTAAAAGGGCATGGGACAGGTGAGAGTGACAGTGGTGAAGCACATCACTGGGACACTGTCACCCCCACCCATCACCAGGCTGAGTGCACAGAGAGAAGCAGAAACCGGGGGCTCAGTGCTCACTGCCACAGTCTCTCTTTCTTGCCCCATGCTCCAAAGCAGTGCTTTAATACAGCAGGACACAACACGCTGCCTGGGCACACAAGGAATTTAAAGACAGGGACACCAGCATATGGGGAACAGAGACACAGTAGGTGGTGGAGACACATCAAGTAGCTACAGTGACCCCCCTCAAACTGACAGCAGATTAGAGGGTACATTTAATGGTCCTGCACTAAGTGGCATGAGCTGCTTGCAGCAATCCACTCTATATTGGTGCTGGTAGTGTCTTGCATGGGGGGGGAATGACAGAGATGTAGCGGGTGGGAGAGACACATCAAGTGGATACTCTGACTGCTGACACTGACAGTGGCACGGAGGGTGGGTTTTACGGTCCTGCACTCAGTGGTACAATATCTCTGTACTGGCAGCTTGCAGGGAGAGGGGTGGGGCCCAGTTACTCACTGTCTCCCATCACAACTTCCCTGCTTACAACACAGATTGCCAATACAGACAGTGCAAGAGGCAAAGACAGAGAGAGACAGACAGAGACCAGACTCCCAAACCTCTGCACTACCTGTTCTGCACTGTCTCTCACTGTGTCTGTCTCTCTAGCTCCAGGGGTTCCCTCTCTGTTTTACTTTCTGTCCCCACACTCTGAAGCCACACAGAGTGGACCGTGGAGCACATACATGACCATGGTTCAGCAGGGAACATGAGGGCACACAGCCAACAAGGAGCATATTACCTACAAATGCTCTGTGATGCAACAAGACTTTCTTGCTCTTTCTCTCTGTGACCGGGTACACTGGGACAGCTGTTAGACAAGCGCTCTCTCACTCTCTATACATTGCTGCTTGCTATCTCTTGGGGGGCAGAGGTCATTTCTAAGGGACTGTACTTTGCAGCAATGTGGATCTCTCACTTGCCAACAATTACAAATGGTGGCAAACACATTTAGAAACCGAATGAGTCACAACACACCTGTGGGTGAGTCCCTCCATGCAACTGTGCATTAAAAAGTTGAATTTAAGGCATGGCCACACAGAGGGACTCAACCAATCAAGCATGGCCACACAGAGGGACTCAACCAATCAGATGCTATGTTTTCCCTAACTTTAAACAACCTGTGTTATAATAAAGATTATTTAGTGTTCAGCATACTATTCAAAAGGCAGTCTTAAATCCAGGAAAAATGTAGGAAGGAAGCTCAACCTGAACCTGTTCCACTGGTGGTGAAAATGTTCTTGTGATCAATCCCAGTGATTTGTAATCAGACAGGATAAGGCAAGCAGCTGAAAACAAATACCTGTGCCACAGCCAACTTGTTGAGGAAAGGTCGAAAGGCAACCCTCTTTTGAGGTGTCTCGATTCATCCAAGGCAGAGTCAGCAGACGATGGGGGAAAAAAAAGGATATGACTTTGAGTACCCTCCCAAAGAACTGGGTGCTTGCCTTTAACATGCAACAAAATATGCTGTCTATCCAGAAAATGAAGTACAATAGTTTAAAAAAATCAGTGATCACAGCTTCTCGAAAGCAGTGAGATACTGATTCATAATCATATATCTAACATATCTTTCTTTTCTTTTACCTTCCGTTAATAAGATTTTCTTCTTTTCTGTTTCACTAATTAGAAGATTTTCTTCCTGACAATACTTAGCACGAGCTGTGGAACTGTACTCTTCCTAAAGGCTGACATACTTAGGTCTGTTCCCCCAATCAGCTCTGTGACCTTACTGTTTGTAGCATCACAATTGACCAAAAAACAGTGAATCATTCACTGCAAGACTGGTCAGTTTTGATGTCACAGTGAGTGAGGTCACAATGCGGATGAGGTATAAAGAGGAATAGAAGGGACTTGGCAAGGTGGGAGGAATGGTCAGAAGTATAGCAGCTAGGATTCAATGCAAAGAAGTGCAAAATTATGCACCTGGGAAACAAGAACCCAGGGGAAGAATACACAGTGGGGGGGGGGGTAGTAACAACAACAAAAAAGGAAAGGGACCTGTGGGTAATCATATCAGATGAGCTTAAGGTTAGCAAGCAATGTGAGAAGGCAGTAGAGAGGGCTGGGGGTATACTGGGATGCATAGGGAGAGGCATCAGCAGCAGAAAACAGGAAGTTGTTATCCTCTGTACAGACAGTTGGTGAGACCCCGTCTGGAGTACTGCATCCAGTTCAGGAGACCCCATCTCCGCAAGGACATAGACAGGATAGAGGCAGTCCAGAGGAGGGCAACTAAAATGGTGCAGGGTCTGCAAGAGAAGCCATATAAGGAGAGACTAAAGGAGCTTAATATGTATACCCCTGAGGAAAGAAGGGAGAGGGGGGACATGATAGAAACTTTTAAGTACCTCAGTGGAATCAACAAAGACCAAGAGGGTAGCATCTTTCAGAAAAAGAGACATGCAAGAACAAGGGGACACAATTTAAAGATGTGGGGGCGGTTCAGGGGCAATATGAGGAAGTATTATTTCAAAGAGAGGGTAGTGGATACATGAAACAGCCTTCCTGAGGAGGTTGTGGGGTCTAAAACTGTGGGAGAATTCAAGAATGGGACAGACATAAGGCAATTCTTGTGGGGGGTAGGAAGAAATAGGCTGTTGGTTAATTAGGATCTGCGGCCTATCCTGTAGGTAGGGAAATGGGCAGACTAGATGGGCCAAGCGGTTCTTATCTGCCGTCAAAGTCTATGTTTCTGTGTTTCTAATAGGACCAGATACGTCAGTCTCCAGGCAAAATGCTGTGCTTCAAATTATACCTAATACTATCATATAGAAAACCTTCTATTAAAAGAAATGGAAAAGAAAAATACTTCAGAAATAATAAGTAACAATTGACTACTTTCCAAAAATGAGTACTCTTTTCTGCCAGCATTGTTGGCATTACTGGCTATTTAAAGATCAGGGCCAGGATTCACAAAGAAGATGCGCTCAGTGCATCTCAGCTGCCCCGTTGCAGGGGAGATGCACTAAGTGCAAAATGGGCGATTCACAGAGGCGACACAGAGAGATGCCCCTGGCACCTTCCTTTCTGTGAATAGTACAGGTGTGCCCCACCCAGGATGTGCCAGGGCATCCCAGGCTGCGCCGGCGCATCCCCCATGGCAGGCTGTGAACCCTTTGGGGCAGGGCATCTCAACATGCCCTGCACCCAAAAACAAGATCCACAGCCAGGGGCATGCAAATGAGGCCATTAGACATGCATGGTGAAATGGGGCCATTAGCATGCCATTATGGCCCCATTTGCATTTCACCTGCAGGGATGCCCCAGAAAAATGCAGCAACCTGTAGACACCCCTGCCCGTCCCTGGCCCGACCCCAGTCTGGTGAAATGCCACTCACAGCTGCCATCGCACAAGCACGCCCCCCTGCCCCCAAGCTCCCGGTGAATGCCGCTCCTTGCAGCGGTATCATTAAAACAGACAACCCCCAAGCCCCTCTAAGCAGCCATTCCTAGTGGTGGTATGTACAAAGTAACCCCCTCCCCAGCCCCCTATAAGCCACTCCTTGCAGCAGAATGAATGAAGTCAGCACCTCCCAAGCCCCCATGTAAGCTGCCCTCCACGGCAGCTGGATGTTCAAGAAAGATGCACACCCCCACCCAGGCACCCCAGCCACCTCCCCCCACCCCAGCATGGTCTCACCATCAGCGGGTGCGAACTCCACCAAAGATGCCATGGCTGCCCACTGCAGAGCTGTATGAGACTGGCAGCTACCATACTACCCGAAGCCCTTATGGGTGGTTATGCTGCCCACCGATGGTGGGACCATGCTGGGGCAGGGGTTGTCTGCTTTCAGTGATACAGCTACAAGGAGTGGCATGTATAGGGGCTTGGGGGGGGGTCGTTTGCTTTCAGTGATACTACCACAAGGAGCAGCATGTACAGGGGGCTTGGGGGTTTGTATGTTTAAGTGATACCACCACAAGGAGCGGCATTCACCGGATACTTGGGGAGGGCACTGGACTGCCAGAGTGGGAAGGATGTCATGTTGCTGCCTGCAGTACCACAACCTGCCTGTTGGTGGCCACCCACTTAAGTCTGGTTTTCCTAGACTTATCTTTCTGTGGTGCATCCCTGGACTTGCTCTGGGGATGTGCTACAAAATAGGGCTGTGAATGGGGATGTGCCCGGTATGTATGGGCACGCCCCCTTCACAGCCCCTCCAGATGTGCCTCATATCATTGCTGGTGGTATGCGGCGCTTCTGCCATGCGCCAGCACGTCAGGGTTGTGCCGGCACATGGGGGTAGTGCCGGCGCATCAGTCCCCTGCCTGAATCACCTTTGGGCACATGTCAGAGATGCCCCGGCACATCTCAGATGTGCTGTGCACATCCCTTTTGTGAATCCTGCCCCAGGTATACAAAACCAGCTGAGAAAATGGAGAAATCTGGGGTCACCAAATATAACAGTGAAATAAACTAAGGTGCTGCTTCACTGTGTGGGCTGAAAACAAACCAAAAGGTAATATAAAATGCAGGATGAACATAAAAATAGAGTTAAATAATGTTTCAACAGATGTCTTCTTTGGGAATAATATATTTAGAGAAAATAGCAAGTTAGTGTTTCTGCTATTTTCTTTATAGTTTCCCAAAGAAGGCCCGTGGTCTATTAATTCTATTTTCCATTTTAGCGTGATGATATACACATATATACATACACACACACACTGCTTAGCCACTGTCCCCATGTGCAAGTCCCTGGTGGTCTAGTGGTTAACCCCTCCAATGCCTGATCGTGGGCTGTTTATAAAGAAATCCAACCCTGGAATCAAGTGGGTCCCCTCCCTCCTGTGTGCCCAGTCATGGTCGGGTGTACCAGAGAAACCCGTAACCTGGTGGTCCAGGTGGTACCCCCTCCCAACCCAACCAGAGAGGACCCCAGGACCCAGCCCCCTCATCATTAACAGGTGGCAGCAACCTGCCCACGATATGTTCATTCTAATGACAGCTTAAAGTATGACCTGTAAGACTATTGTTCCATAGTGTGGACTACGGGCCTGCAGACCATACTGTATTACACAGGCACAAATATGTGAATGGACATGACTAGTCATAATTGTGCCTGTGTAATTAATATGGTCTTCAGATCATACTGTAAGCTGTCATTCGACAGCGTCCGAGCAGTGTGCAGGCAGGTGCTGCCGCCACAATGACGGGCGGTTGCCAGAGGTCCTTCTGTCAACCAGTCAGACATCCTTCCTGTAAAAGATTATCCCTTCAAGTAAAAACCAAAACAAAAACAATCTTCCTTTTCAGTGACTGCTGCTGACAACCATTTCCACTCACCTCGGTCTCGCCAGGCACTCCTTAAGAATCTATCCAAATAGTAGTGGAAGCTGCTCTATATTCTGAATGGAAAAAAAAAATAATTCAGTCACAAGTCTAAGAAGCCGCATTTAGTCAGAAAACTTGGACATTCAATTTAAAACACCCGGTTCTCTGTTCTGCCCTGCCACCTCTGTGCACTTCCTGCCTTCATGTGGCAGGGTCAAAACTCTGAATGGTGGGGGATATGGCAAGACAGACAGAAAGAAACAATATATTTTTTCAAACAACAATGTGAAAAGAGTAAAGAAGCTCCCCTTGTTCTGAGTGTGGCAGAGCAGAGGGTGGGTGGAGAAGAACAGAATAACTCTGTGTAGGGTTGTGGAACAACAACACATGGAACAGCACAGAAAAGGTGGGAGTACTTTATATTGTAAAGGCTTTAATTTCATTTTACTATTTTTTAAATGTTGTAATATTATTAAATCCAGCATAAAAATTCCACAGATGGCCCATTTTTCATGTGCACACTCCACTCAGAGGGGTGGTATGGGCAATACAGGACCTTCCAGGGCTATAAGGCCCTCTGCCTGTAGTGCCAGGGCCTCATTATGCACCTGTGTGGTCTAGTGTTGCCCAATACTGCCCACCCTGTCTGGTATTATTGCTTGCATATTTTACAAAGTTCTCCTGCGTACTTGAGAAATGTTCCCAAGAACTTCTTCCACTGTCAGTCTCAAAAGTATCAGACTGCATCAAGTGACCTCACAACTGTTGTGTTTCTGACAGCCCTCAGTCTTGTCATAGTGAGCACTACAACTTCATAAGAAATACCCCACGACATCAGACAATCCTGAAAGTTTTTTTATGGCAGCTGTCACACTAGACAAGGTGGGACAGACAGCTGCAATTCAAAAAGGGGTTACACAGTAATTTGCAATAGCTGAATAGAGCATGTTTATATGAAGGTATAGATATGAGCAGACCTACTATTTACAAGGTGTTGAACAGCCACCCGAAACCTAGTGTGTGGGGAGGGGGCAGACACAGCTGCTGAGCACCTGTGTTAACCCCACCCTGTCCCCTGCCAGATCAGCAACTTATAAATATAATATCTCTTTCCTTTCAAAAAATGAGCTAGAACACAGAAAACAGTATATACAATCTCGTTTCACAGTTCCTTTGGTCTCATATACACACACAGCCTAGCCTTTGCTGAGTACATCATATAATACAAGAAACATAAATCAGTCAACATTTACAAAGTGTGCAGTCCAGTGAGGTTACTGAATTTCTTTCTGCCTCAATTCTATATAAAGTATTATTTTATGCTCAGTCTCCTTTCTTCTCCAGTTGTCCTCTTTTATTGACTTATGCTACCTGACCCATACACCAACCTCCCCCCCCCCAAAACACACACACACACACACACACAGCAATTCAGCACAATATATTTGCCCCAGTTCTTTTGTGTGGACTAATTGTGACACACACACATACACAACTGACTCATACTAGTCCACACAAGAACTGGAGCAAATATACTGTAGCAATATATGTGCTTGAATTGCTAGCTGCAATTGAGTAACCACAGAGACCACTTCAAGCCCCATCGCAACAACGTGTCACAGAACATTTTGGTCACATGTCAGCGTCTGACCAGGAAGCTGTGATTGCACTTGACAGACCCATATATTCCTGTATAGTCATTAACATACATCAAAGGTAAACTAGAACAAGCATTTGTTAGTGCTGAATGTTGAATGCTTTGGTCCGTTGAACTTGCTCAATGCCCCCTATCACTCGCTCGTTCTGTTTCTCCCGGTGCTGCAGGCTGCTGTTTTGTACTGGGTTCCTGCCTGTGTTGGCACCATTTTCTGTCCACAAAGAAATCTGCAGCTGTGCCGACAGAGCTCCGTTGAGGTAACTAACTCCCCCTCTCTCACACGCTCATTCTGTTTCTCCTGGCGCTGCAGGCTGCCCTTTTGTACTGGGCTCCTGCCTCTGTTGGTGGCTTTTTCTGCCCACAAAGAAATCCACAGCAGTCACAATAGAGCTCTGTTGGGCTTGATCAATGCCCCTCTCTCACTAACTCATTCTGTTTCTCCCGCTGTTGCAGGCTGCCCTTTTGTACTGGGCTCCTGCCTGCATTGGTGGCTTTTTCTGCCCACAAAGAAATCTGCAGCAGTCCTGACACAGGTCCGTTGAGGTGGCTCACTCCCCCTCTCTCACTCGCTCATTCCGTTTCTGCCGGCGCTGCAGGCTGGCCTTTTGTACTGGGCTTCTGCCTGCATTGCCACCTTTTTCTGCCCACAAAGAATTCTGTAGCAGTCACGATAGAGCTCCATTGAGCTCGCTCACTCCCCCTCTCTCACTCGCTCGCTGTGTTTCTCCTGGCACTGCAGGCTGCCGTTTTGTACTGGGCTCCTGCCAGTGTTGGCACCTTTCTCTGCCCACAAAGAAATCTGCAGCTGTCCTGACAGAGCTACATTGAGGTTGCTCACTCCCCCTGTCTCACTCACTCATTGTATTTCTCCTTGTGCTGCAGGCTGCCATTTTGTACTGGGCTCCTGCCTGTATTGCAGCCTTCTTCTGCCCACAAAGAAATCTGCAGCAGTTGCAATACAGCTTTGTTGAGCTTGCTCACTCCCCCTCGCTCACTCGCTAGTTCTGTGTCTCCCGCTGCTGCAGACTGCCCTTTTGTACTGTGCTCGTGCCTGCATTGGTGGCTTTTTCTGCCTACAAAGAAATCTACAGCAGTCCCGACACAGCTCCGTTGATCTCGCTCACTCCGCCTCTCTAACTTGCTCGTTCCATTTCTGCCAGTGCTGTAGGCTGGCATTTTGTACTGGGCTCCTGCCTGCATTACCACCTTCTTCTGCCCACAAAGAAATCTGCAGCAGTCACAATAGAGCTCCATTGAGGTCGCGTACTCCCTCTGTCTCACTCGCTTATTCTGTTTCTTCTGGGACTGCAGGCTGCCCATTTATACTGGGCTCCTGCCTCTGTTGGCACTTTTTTCTGCCCACAAAGAAATCTGCAGCAGTCCTGACAGAGCTCCATTGAAATTGCTCACTCCCCTTCTATCACTCGGCCATTCTGTTTCTCCCACTGCTGCAGGCTGCCCTTTTATACTGGGCTCCTGCATGCATTGCTGCCTTTTTCTGCCCACAAAGAAATCTGCAGCAGTCTCAACACAGCTACATTGAGCTCGCTCACTCCCCCCTCTCACTCGCTCATTCCATTTCTGCCAGCGCCGCAGGCTGCCCTTTTGTACTGGGCTCCTGTCTGCATTGCTGCCTTCTTCTGCCCACAAAGAAATCTGCAGCAGTCACGATACAGCTCTGTTGATCTCGCTCACTCCTCTCCCTCATCTGCTCGTTCTGTTTCTCCAACCACTGTAGGCTGCCATTTTGTAGTGGACCCCTGCAGGCATTGCTGCCTTTTTCTGCCCACAAAGAAATCTGCTGCAGTCCCAACAGAGGTCTGTTGAGCTCACTCACTCCCCCTCTCTCACTCACTCATTCCATTTCTGCCAGCGCTGCAGGCTGCCCTTTTGTACTGAGTTCCTGCCTGCATTGCCACCTTTTCCTGCCCACAAAGAATTCTGCAGCAGTCATGATAGAGCTCTGTTGGCTCCTCCTCCCTCTTTCACTCACTCGTTGTGTTTCTCCCAGCGCTGCAGGCTGCCTTTTGTACTGGGTCCTGCTTGTGTTGGCACCTTTTTCTGCCACAATGAAATCTGCAGCTGTCCCGACAGAGCTCTGTTGAGGTCGCCTCACTCCCCTGTCTCACGTGCTCATGCTGTTTCTCCTGGTACCGCAGACTGCCCTTTGTACTGGGCTTCTGCCTCTGGTCAGCACCTTTTTCTGCCCACAAGGTATCCACAGCAGCCCCGACAGAGCTCTGTTGACCTCACTCACTCCCCTCTCTTACTCGCTCATTCCGTTCTGCCGGCGCTGCAGGCTGCCCTTTTGTATGGTGCTCCTACCTGTGTTGTCGCTCTTTTCTGCCCACAAAGAAATCCGCAGCAGTCATGATAGAGCTCAGTTGAGCTCACTCACACCCCTCTCTCAGTCACTAAGTCTGTTTCTCCCACCACTGCAGGCTACCCTTTTGTACTGGGCCCCTGCATGCATTGCTGCCTTTTTCTGCCCACAAAGAAATCCACAGCAGTCCCAACAGAGCTCCATTGAGCTCACCCACTCCCCCTCCCTCACTCTCTCCTTCTATGTCTCCCAGCGCTGCAGGCTGCCCTTTTATACTGGGCTCGGTCACTCCCCCCCCCACTCACTCGATCCTAATCTGTTCCAAACACTGATTTCAGACAGTGACTGCGGTATTCTGCACCGGAAGCGTGAAAACACATTTCTGCCAGGATGTGAAAAATAACAACTGTACTGTTAATAAGGAGGTGTGGAAAAATGCCAGTGTTGAAAATGTGGCGTGAAAATATTACTAATTTGTGAAATTACAAG
Source organism: Neoceratodus forsteri (assembly GCA_016271365.2). Taxonomy (NCBI): domain Eukaryota; kingdom Metazoa; phylum Chordata; order Ceratodontiformes; family Ceratodontidae; genus Neoceratodus; species Neoceratodus forsteri. The sequence continues at coordinate 738,403,103 of CM028133.1, read as the reverse complement.
GGTGCGTGAAAACTGCACAACACACACTCATAAATCAGTCATTTTATGGAGTTTCATCACAAAATTTTCAACATAGGCATTTTAGGACCTCTGCTCATGAACAGTATCAGTGTGATTTTCTTAATGTGTCCTGAACACTGATTTCCCACAGCGACCATGCTACTGTGCTTCCGGAAGAGGCGAAAACACATTTTAGGCCAGGATGTGAAAAATGACAGCTGCACTGTTCATAAGGAGTGTGGAAAATGGTAATATTGAAAATCTAGGAGAAAATATTGCAAGTTGAGAAAGCACGAGCATGCGTGGAAACTGCGCAATGCATGCTCATAGCACACTCATTTTATGGACTTTCATAACCAAATTTTCAACATAGGCATTTTAGGACCTCTGCTAATGAACACTGTCACTGTCATTTTCATAATGTGTCCCAAACATGGATTTCCCACAGTGACCATGCTATTCTGCACTGGAACTGCAAAAACACATTTCAGCCAGGATGTGAAAAATGACAGCTACACTGATCATAAGGAGGTGCTGAAAAATGGCAATGTTGAAAATCTGGAGTGAAAATATTATAAATTTGCGAACTTATGAGCATGCGTGCAAACTGCACAATGCACACTTATAAAACAGTAAGTTTTTGGATTTTTTCCACCAATTTTGCAATATAGGCTTTTTGAGAGCCTACCTCATGAACACTGGCACTGTCATTTTGTTAATCAGTCCCGAAAGGTGATTCCGTGCAGTGACCACAAAATCACCTTTCTGGGCTGAATAATGCCATAACAGTGCCAGAATGCATGAGGAGGGGTCCCAAAAACCCCATGTTGAAAATCTGGTACCAAAATTCCAAAAAATGCCTGAGCTATGCATCAAAGTTGAAAAAACCCTATTTATTCAATGATACAGCTTACCGGCATTTCCTCAGTTCGCGGTCGGCTTTGAAGAGTGCAGATGTGTTTCCGGTCCACCGAAGATCATTGCGCTGGACTCTGGAGGTAAGTATGGGGTGCGGGGGGAGTGTGGGGAGGCAGGGTTCACAATGGGTCGGCGCAGGTTGTGGGAGGGGGGCAGGGAGGGACTATTTTCTTTTTTGACAGGGAAAAAAAAAAACATTGTGGACCTTTTTTGTAACAGGGGCATGTGACATGCTGGGTGGGCTTCCAGCATGCCAACAGACTCTTTTTGTGGGGGGCAGCTGTAGTCGATTGGTGATTAGGCACTCCATCAGCACACAACAAACGGGGGGTTACAGTATGCTGATGGGGACTGGGCACCCCATCGGCACACAACAAAAAGTGGGGAGGTGTTACATAATGCCGAGGGGGAGTGGGATCCCAATCACTTGGGCATTGAAGTTGATGGGGATTGGTGCCCCAGTCAGCAAACAAACATGGTGGGGGGGCACATGCTGCCAAGGGGGATTAGGCACCCCCCTCAGCAGGGGGGGTACTTAATATTGTTTGTGAACACGGCAGCAAGCCCCCGCCATGTTCACAAACAATATCACTGTTACAAGGTTCTGCCCAGCAATGACGGGTCGCTCCCTCATTGCAGTGGATGGCTTATGCTGCAATGATGAGATGGCCCCTGATTGCAGTGGCTGAAACCTTACAAGGTTGTGGCACGCTGGCTGAACTAGTGTCAGCAGCAGTGTTCCATGGCATTGGGGAAAATGGGCCAAGCCTTTAAAGTCTGTGGGGGCACTGGCCACAACAGTGCTGCGTCTCCACAACCTGCTTATAGCAACCTGCCACAATATGTTTCTTGCGCATGCACGCAATCAACATAAAAACTACTTTAGAATAACTTAGTATCCCAAGTGCACAAGTCAAGGACATTACTGCTTCCGATTCCCAGTGCTTTTCAAGTGACATACCTGGAAACAGCACGCAAGTCAGCCTACTAACTGTCAAGGTGGGTGTGTTCTGTTTCATCTATTTGACTTGTCAATTAACTTAACAGCTGAAAAGATAGCATCCCAAATGTTCAACTAAAAAGCCAGATGCAATTCCCATGACAATATTGCCAGCAGACTGTGCCAGTTTCTCCAACCCTAAATAAATCAGCAGCACTAAAGGAAGGGATGGCTAATTGCTGGCCTGGAACACCTGAGCTACCAATAGCTAGCGATTAGCTAACATTCCATAGCTCCAATATTCAGTTCAGCCCTGAATAAACTCTCTTGGGGGGGGCTTGTACCTCCATCCTCAGCTTGCCACTGGGCTAGTAACAAAATCATTCCCTTAAATAATCGATGAGCTGGAGCAGCAAGACAAGCATAGCTACACAAAACAAAAAAAAAACAGCTAAACACATGAAATGCAGCAGAATGAACTTAAGCACCTCTGAGATTGGAGGGTACCAGGCCAGCTGGCTGCCAGGGCCAGCATTCAAAAAGATTGTTCATTAGGCACCTGTGACAGTCCTGACCTAGGTAAAAAAAGAAGAGTGAGAACTCACATCTGCAGGTTGTCTAGATGAGCACCGACACTTGGATTCAGTCAGGAGCCAAGTTTTGAAGTGGGCTTTGAAAGTGATGTGCAGGTCAGAAGAACAGAGGAAGGCTGGAAGTTTGTCCCATAAGGTGGGGGGCAGTGATGGACAAGGCATTGCTGCCCAAGCAGGTGGAAACACAAGGAGCTTCCAACAGTGGGACGGTGGATTAACAGAGGTTGTGAGAGGTAGATTTGTGCTTTAGCAGGGAGGAGTAAGGACACAGATTGCCACTCCTGGTGGCCTTATCAACGATGCATCCAAGGGCGTATCTGTACCGGGTTTGTAGTGGGAGCCAGCATAGGGATTTGTACAAGGTGCAGTGGTGCTTGGAGTATGGTGCCACCTAAATATGCTGTCGTAGGCAGTAATGAGTCTTGTGAGTAGATCAGCAGATGTTTGCAAATAGACCGGGGTGCAGTAGTCAAGTAGAGGGAAGAGATTTCCTTGTGCTATGGCGAGGCATGACTCCTTGGTCAGACAGTGTTTAAGTCAGTAGCCTGCCCCCAGTTTCTGGTTAATGCACCTTGTAGTGGTGTTGATGTGGACATCGAAGGTGGGGGGGGTCAGGGTGACACCCAGGTATTTGAAATAGGGCACATTCTGCAGGGGGGGGCCCTCAGGTGATATAACCATTAGTGTGGAATTAGTTTGGGGGAGTTTAGGTAAATTGGGTTTGGATCCCAGGAGCATGGCCTGGATTTTATTTGTGTTTATCAGGAGCCTATTGGTCTGGAACCAACTGTAGGTTGCCCCATAGTCATGGGTGAGGGTGGTAGATAGAGTTGCCAGGAATTTGTCACAGTGAAAAACTACTAAATCATCCACATACAGTAAGGCCTCACAATTGAGGTTATCTGCAGCAAGGGAGCTAATGAAGAATGAAAAGGGTAGAGAGCCCAGGATGGAGTCCTGGGGGACTCCAGTGGATACTGCCATGGGCAAAGAAGTGGTGGGTCCGACACTGGCTGTTTGAGATCGACCTGAGAGGTAGTTTTGAAAGCATGCTGCTGCATCTACTGAGAAGCTGAGGTGCAGCACTTTGGTGTGGAGTAGGTTGTGGTCAACCAGGTCAAACGCTTTAGTCAGGTCAGCAAAGACGGCACCTGTAAAGTTCCCGATATCCATGTTCCTGTAGACGTGGTTGGCAAAATGAGCTAGGGCAGATGTAATACTGTGGTGTTTTGCTGAAGCCATGTTGCTGTGGGCAGAGCAGGTTGTAGCTGTTTATGTAATCAAAGAATTTATGGTGTATGATCTTTTCAAGTAGTTTACTTAAGTGGGGAAGTACAGAGATGGGCCTGTAGTTGTCAGGGGACAAGGGGGCACCTGCTTTGAAAATGGCGACAACTTTGGTGTTTGTCCATGCGGTGGGCATTACAGATGTGGTTGGAGTGAGGCTGAAGATAGTGGTCAGTGGTTTGGAGATGCAGGGGCAATGAGTTTGAGGAAGAGTGGATAAAGTCCATCACTTTTAGGGCTTCCCCTATTTGAGAGGCTCATCAGCATCTTAAAGGTTTCATTTGAGGAGATTGCTTTAAAATAAAAGGGTGGATTTGGACAGCTATCTTGAGATGGGAGTTTGGTCTGGTTTCCAGGGCAGGATGGGTGAGAGGGAGGCAGTTTACTAAGGTTGGCAGTGAGGTCAGTGAATTTAGCATTGAAGGCATGGGCTACAGCATCGAGGTTGGTTTCAAGGCCTGTTGGGGAGTTTAGGTGAATGACTGGGTGGGATTGCCGCAGATTTAACAAGGAACCTATGGTGGACCAGAAAGAGGAGGGATTGCTCAGATTGTCCTTTTGTAACTTATGAAAGTAGCTCACTTTCCGAGACTTGGGGCTTTGCTTGTATTGTTTTGCAGTGTCTTGTAGTTGTTTCAAAGGGCTGGGGAGGGAGAGACTTTGCACCTGGCCCATTTTCTGTTTCTCTCCTTCATTAAGAAGAGTAGCTCTTTAGTGAGCCATTGGGTACATCCACCTCTTGCACAGTGGGAGGTTTGGGGGAAACACCTATCCTGAATATAAAGGAGGGCAACTGTGAAAAACCCGAAAGCTAAGGCAACATCTGTGAGGGAGTGAAGGGTATTCCAGTTTAATGCCATGACTTACTCAAACAGGCAGGTGGTGACCTGGCAGGTGAAATTTCTAAAGGTTAAGTATTTTTTTTTTGGGGGGAGCACTTAGTTTTAGTAGACCAGATGATATAGTTGGGGGAGTGGTCACTTATAGAATCTGATAGGATGCCGGCTTGGAGAATTTTGTCCTGTCTGTTAGTTTCGACCCAATCCAGTAGGAGGTGAGTTTTGGTTTGGGTATTGCTTCTTGTGGAGATGGTGATGGCCTGAGAGAGGCTGTGTTGTTTGAGTAGGTGGCTGAAGTCTGTTTCCTTGGTACTTAACCAGTTTAGATTGAAGTCACCGAAAATAATGGTATCTCTGTGGGAATTGAGTATCTCCACACCTGAAAGGAAGTTAGTTAGGCCTGTGATGCCCTCTTGGTGGGGGGTGGGTTGTAGCAGTCCCCAATGCTGATCTTTTTGTTAGGACAAAGAGACGCATCTGCTATAAGCCACTCACAGGGGGAGGAGGGGTATGACTATAGTGCTGGGGTTACTGTAAGTGGTTCCCTGAGATACAGTATTACCCCACTTCCCTTCTTACTGCCATGTCTATCATGCCTTAGCATGGAGTTCCGACTAGGTGGTATGTAGTATTAGGGATTGCTGGTTTGAGCCAGGATTCAGTGATACCTAAGATATTAGGTTTGTAAAGGGTAATCCATGCTTTGAGATCACTGAATTTTGCAAGCTGGCTACATATGTTGAAGTGGACAACTTTGAGCCCAGCTGAGGCAATCCATGCTTGGTTGGAGTAGGTGATGGGTATGTTTAAGGGGATAGGGTTTTTCTTAACATCCCCAGCTAAGAGTAGCAGAGAGAGGAGAGGCAGATATGTGTGGTGCTGAGAGGTGGGCAATAGGGCAAGTGAGCTGACAGAAAGTCCAAGTAGGAAGCATTCTCGGTGAGGAGAACAAGGAGAAGGGGGCCAAAGGGGTGAGCTCCCACCGATCATCCCTGAACATTGGGGCATCAGGTTTATTTACATGCAAAAATCTAGTCAGGCTTGCTTCATCAATAGCTAGGACTGAGGTGCAGATGTCTGTTCCTATTAGGAAGGCAGGGAGGATAGTGGCCAACAGATGGAGAAGGGTAGGCATTATCAGAAAAGGGTGTTATTGCTTTTTCTTTCTGCAACACTTACTGGCAGTATAGCCTAAGGGTCAGGGCAGCCGCCTGTGGTAGGGGAAAGCAGGAGCCCTCTAGGTTAAAATCCCACAGCCTACACACTGAAAGAGCGACAACAGCACCCAGGAGGGCCTCTTAGGCAAGTGGGTTATAGAGTTTGGGATAATCTAGATAACAGTGTGGTGGGGTGGGGTGACAGACTATGTAAGAAGAGGGTGTAGCAGGGGTAGATATGGAGGAGAAGTGGAGGTGACCCTTTGATATACAGAGCTGGGGGGGTTAGGAGGGAGCTCCCCTATGTTTACTGTGGGGCAGGTTGTGGGCAAGTCCAATTTACAGCCTGAGCTAGGGGTGTGAAAATGGGCTGTTAGGTTCTGGAAATGCCAGATTCCAAATTCCTCAGACGTTTTGACCAGTGAGCCTGTAGCTTAATGGTTAGAGCGCTGGAATGGCATACCAGATATCTGAGGTTCAAATTCCAGTAGGCTACACTTTTCCTTTCTCGTCGTTTCCATCCTTGATTTAAAAATATGTATACCTTGCAGGGGTTAAACTGCACTGAGAGAAAGTGGTATTTCTAACTTAAAGTATGAATAATTCTATACCCTCCCCCCCAAAAAAAATTCTCTACCTCACTGAAACCTGGCTATGTGCCAAAATTCCTGATTCTGCTGTTTCTATCCCTGATTTCAGCCTCTTCCATCTGGAGCGTGGCAATCAAGGGGGCAGTGTAGCCTTGTACACTAGACAGTCCCTCTCCTGCTCCACCTCTTTCAAAGAGGCCTGCCCTACTCCCATGAACTCATCATTGCCCTATCCCTCCTCTCCCCTCCTCTTCCCCACTCTACATTGGTGCACTCTATGCCCTATCCAAAACTTTGTCAGACTTCCTAGTCACCACTATCTCCTCTATCTCCTCATATGCAGCAAATGGAGAACTTCTGTTTCTAGGCGACTTTAACATAGACTAGCTCTCGCCCTCCTCAGATCCCACCCAAATTAGAATTGAGTCCCTTAACCTCACCCAGCTTATCCTCTAACCCACCCGACTAAACTCTCGCTCCCAAAACCACTACCTGCTTGACTGGGTACTCTCCTCTCACTCCCACCGGATCACAGCTGCAGGTGTCTTTCCTGATGCTCTCAAGTGATCACTGTATCACTTTTTGTGTTAGAAAGCTGCACTTCCCCCACTCCATCCCTAAATACATTTGGAATTGTCCTCTTCATGCCATGGACACAGCAGCCCTCCTCCAGGGTCTCTCCAATGCAGATTGGCTTAAAGTTTTTTTCAACCCAGGATGTAGACTCTGCCCTATCTTTCTTCATTAGCACACTTACCCAGGTCTGGAACCTCCATGCTCCCTTGAAAAAAGCTAGAGTAAATTTCCACTGTCACCCCTGGACAACAGCAGACCTTCTTTCCAAATACAGAACCAGGGACTAAGCTTGGTCACAATACAAAACTTCTTTATCCCAGGCTGACCTAGAAGCTTATAAAGCATTTAAAAATAAGTGCACCAAAGCCATCCACCTCTCCAAGTCTAAATATTTTAAATCCACCCTAAGCAAGATCACATCTCACCCACATTGTTCTGGAAAGTTATTCACTTGCTCCTCAATCCTCCTACTTGACAGTCCTGCCCGGTCCTCAAAATTGATGGCTCCCTTGTCTCTGACCTCTTCTGAGTAGCTGAGATTTTCAACAAATTCTTCGCCACCTGTGCACTTCCTGATAACCCCCTCCAGTATCCCTCCAGCATCACCCCACCCCCTACCAACTTCTACTTCCTCCTGACCACCCCTCACAAAGCCTACACAGTCCTTATTGTTGTAAACCTGGCCAAAACCAGCCCTGACGGTCTCCACCCCAGGCTCCTTCGCATCTCTGCCCCATCTTAACTTCCCACTTAGCCCACATCCTAAATCTTCCCCTCTCAACCTTCACCATCCCAAAAGCATGAAAATTTGCGCTGGTGCATCCTCTTCATAAAGGAGGCGATCCCTCCATCCCTAGGAACTACAGGCCCATTTCACTCCTCCCATCTCTTGCTAAGCTCCTAGAGTCACTCATCCAGTCTAGGCTCTCTGACTACCTTTTCACCAACATCCTTTCTCCCACTCAATCTGGTTTCAGAAAAAACTACTCGACCAGCTCTTCCTTTTTGTGGGTTACAGACACCATTTATTCAGCTATGGATCAGAGTCATATTACTGTTGCTATTTTCATAGACCTGGCAAAGGACCTTGATTCTGTTTCCCACCCCCTCCTCCTTCATAAACTAAATTCTGCTGGTTTTGCAGCCCCAACTGTAATCTGATTCCACTCATATCTACGAGATAGGCAGCAATCTGTCAAAATAGGTGATGCACTTCCCCACCTTTTCCCATCCTATCTAGTGGCCCTCAAGTCTTTATACTTGGCTCCATTCTATTATCCCTCTTCATTAATGCCCTCCCCTCCATCTGGATCTCCTCTCACATGCACATGTATGTTGATGATACCATCATCTTTACCTCTGGTCCCTCATCTGTCAGCGTGCAATCCCCTTTCCAACAAGATTTTAACAGTGTGCAGACATGGTTTCAGGCTAACCAACTTAAACTAAATGCAAAAAAAAAAAAACATTACCATGACATTCAGCACCAGGCAGAAACTGCCTACCCTCCAGTCTACTCTAGTTTTCACTACACTGGATGGGATGACTCCCCATGAGACTGTTTCAGATTTTAAATACCTAGGTGTCTGGCTGGACAACCACTTAGATTTCACTACCCATATTAACATCATCTGTTCTAAACTCTGTCCAAAGCTCACTGTCCACTGCCATCACAAGGACAGTCTCTCTCTCTCCCCATGAGATGGGAGCTAGTAACAAAAATGATTCTACCTGTCCTTGATTATGCAGACGTGGTCTATGGCACAGCCCCCGCCACATCCCTCTCCAGATTGGATGCTCTCCTTAATTATTTCTATCATTTTGCCACCTCTGCTCCTCCCCTCACTCACCACTGTCTTCATTATTCTGCTGTCTCCCTTGCACCTCAATCTCACAGCAAGTTGGTTCACTGCACCTTCCTCATTGCAAAGTTCTGGTATGGGACTCTCCTCCTCTCTACCTCAACTCCCGTCTCTCTCAAGCATACACCTCAACATACTCCCTCCACCACAGAGACCCACGCACTTTCAAGATTTCTTGCCCCCTCACAGCTGTGGGCCAGTCTGCTCTCTCTCTCCTATCGACTTCCTTTACTGTGGAACAAGCTCCCCACAGACCTTTGCATATAACCCTCAATCTCCTCCATCAAAAGACTCCTCAGATTTCTCCCCTCTCCATATTGCTGTCAGTGTTCACCAACATCCTCCACTATTCTAAGCTGCCCCCCTCAATATTTCATAGCTTACTTGACGCATCTACCTTCTCCCCCCTGACCCTATGTTTGTTGGAGTTCCTCTCAAAAATTAGGTTTGGGCTTACCTATACATTTCTAATGGGATTGTTCTTTCCTGGTTTTTTTTTTGTTTGCTTTAGAAAACAATTCATGTATTGTTATCTTTTTTACTCTTCCTAATTTCTGGATCTGTATACTGCATGTTGTTTTCTTTTTCTCATCTCAAAAAATGATCAAATGTTGTATTTTATTGTTTGATTACTGTACGTGATGTTCTCATTTATTGGACAAATGAGCCTCGTCTATTGTGTCTTTCCCGGTGACCAAATTTTATATAAATAAATGCGTCCTTAACTTCAGAGGAGTTGCCATTAGGATGGAAGTGGGCCAGGGTTGACCCAGTTTTTAAAGGGGGCAGCCCTGACCTAATGACAAATTATTTGCCAATATCACTACACTCAGTGGTGACAAAGTTGTTGGAAATGATTGTGGCAAAACAATTATAGACTTTCTTGAAAGAGGGCAATAAATAGAATACATTTCAGTTTGGGTTCTGTAGAAACCATAGAGCAGTTTCCTCTGTATTGAAAGTTTTGGATTAAGTCAACAAGGCCACAGAGCTTAGTAAAGTTACCGGGGCTATTTTTGTTGACCTCTCTAAGACTCTCGACATGGTGTTTCACAAGATACTAATAGAAAAGCTCAGGGAGTTTGGTATAGGACACAGGCCCCTGATCTGGTTTACTAGTTATCTTACTTACAGTATACAGAAGGCTATGGTAAACGGGAGGCAATCATGAGAACTGTTTATAAAAAGGGAATCCCCTAACAGTCAGTACTGGACACATTATTATTCCCATTGTACTTACAGAGCTTAGGAGAAAGCATTGGAGGTACAGACTACCATCTGTAGGCAGATAATATGGTGGGCAATATGTCTAATACCTCAGAAGTGGCAATGCAAATACCTGTATGGCTTCAGTAGGCTTTTGATTAGCTCCAGTCATTTTTTCAACCAGATCTCTTTAAAAATGAATGCGAGGAAAACCAATGTAATGCTACTTGGAACATCCCAAAGACATAAGAACATACAAACATATGAATTTGCCTGCAGAAATAGGCCACCTGGTCTATCAAGTCTACTTAAGTGTGCAGCTAGCACCCTCACCTTGTGACTGCCCCACCCCCTTCCCAATTACCCTCCCTTTCACCTGGTCCCATCCCCTTTTGAAATCACCCACTGTCTTACAGGCTACCACCTCCTCTGGTAGAGTATTCCATTCTGCCACGATCCTCTCCGGGAAAATGTGTCTCTTCATTTCTGTCCTAAATCTTCCCCCTCCAATCTAAGGCCATGCCCTCTCATGTCCCTCCACTACCTCAGCCTGAGCATCATTTCAGTGCCTGCCTTATTTATCCCCTTTACATACTTAAAGGTCTCAATCATATACCCCCTAGTCCCTTCTCTGCTCCAAGGAGTACATGTTTAACTCTTTCAGCCTCTCCTCATATGGTCTGTCCTCCAGTTCCCGGATCATCCCTGTTTCTCTGTATTGTACCCATTCCAGTAATTTTACATCTTTCTTCAGATATGGGTGCCAGAATTGCACACAGTACTCCAGGTGTGGCCTGACCTGTGCCCTGTAGAGAGGCAGGGTCACTGCTCCTGGAGGAGATCCCTCCCTGTAACTAAATAAATTAGCATATTTATTTATAACTATAAATAAATTAGATTGCAGTGCACTGGTTTTCCTCTGCAAAGATGGAACTAGGCCAGAGCAAGTAGAGGGGTACAAATATTTATGTTTTTGGATAGATACCCAGGGGTATATACTGTCTATCATTAAAGTGACATATCATTTCAAGTTTAAGTGTTTTGTAATCACAAGCAGTGTTTTAACCAATGATTTTAAAATATTTAAATGTTGTCATCATGACATCACTTACAAATGACTATTTATTGTGTGTTCTATGTTAGTACCTTAGCCTTTGATAAAGGGACGGTTGTTCCGAAATGCATCAGGTGGGTACAGCCTGAGTCTTTGAATATGTTTGTCAATAAATAACTTTGCTACTATTTCAACTGGAGCCTGGTGTATTTCTCAGTAAGTGGTGGTGAGTTCTCAACTATTTTGCCTAATACAATTTTTGGATGTCATGAAACACCACTAACCCAGTGCAAACCATTGTGTGACTATATACCCAGGGGTCTAGCAACTACATGTTGTAAAACTTAAAAGTAGAACAAGCTGATGCTTGGGATCCTTATATCAAAATAAGGTGTGTTTGGATTTACAGGCAAGAGTACAAGTAGCACAAACACAAATATTCCCATGTTGTAATTATGCCAACCTTGCTTTTGAATTCTGTATGAAGGATACAATTCATAAATTAGATATATTGTACAAAAGAATGGCATGTTTTGTCTTAAATGCTTCATGTGATACTCACAGTTGCATTTAATATAAAAAAGAACTATGCTGGCTACCCCTTAATGAAAAATGCAGACTTCACAAAATGCAATTTTCATTAAAGTGCATGCAAAACAAAGTCCCAGATTACTTAACTGAGAGACTGGTAATTAGGGAAAACATGTATCTTTGAGAAATGCATGCCTCCTGGAAGTGGACTTCCCACATACAGTTAGAGTAAGAACTAGAATTGTTTTTAGTTTTGTATGCCCTATCTACCGAATTCCCTTCCTGAGACCTTTAGACTGCAGAGAAGAACATCCCCACATCCCTAGACAATTAAAAGCATGGTTCCTGTCATCAGTATCCCAAACATGTGACAAATTTAGGGACGGTTGAACTCAATCTTTTTACCCTAGATTTACTATATATAGAAAGCTTCCTTTAGTTGTTTCTTTGCACACTTGTACATGTTTGATTAACACTATTAATTATTTTTGCATACATTTTTATAGACTGCAGTCTTAACCTATTCAGTGGTGGTTATATATACTTTACTTAAGCATAGCTACTTCTTTTTAAAAGTGTTTGTACTGTATTAAATATTTGATATAATGTAACAGTTGTGTATATGTATGTAGGGGCATCACTGCAGAGGGGTCTTTGCTCAATGACCTATCCTTAAATAACTTGAAACTAAGTAATTTACCTTATTCTTGAACCACATGTCATTTGGTTAGAGACAGATTGATGCCAGCCATTTTAGCTAGTCCAAAACATACTTGACTTCTTCCAGGTGTTCCTCAACTGTGCTGTTCTTTGTGAGCATGTTATCCACATATTTCCCCAGTATTTTGTGTCAGGCATGGCCTTCTTCAGAAAGATGTTGAAATCTGCTGGAGAATTCAAGTACCCAAATGCACAACTGTTCCATCTGTACTGTCCCTTATCAAATGTGAAAGTCAATTTATCGGTCTTTGGGATCCTCCTTTTGGTTCCAGAATCCATTTGTTACATGGAACAGAGAAAATCAGTGCAGCAAATGAACAAAGAGTAGCTATGCTGAAACCATGAAAAACATTCACAACACAGTAGGCAAAAAGTGCTCAAAGTTAGAATATAAACACCAAAAGTATAATGCAAGTGAAACTTTATTGTGGTAACTAAAAACTAAATGAACTGCCTGATCAGCTGACCTACTGTATTTGGAGTTTACATAATTCCTTTGAGTGCTTTTTGCCTTTTGTGTGGTGTTTTCTATTTGTTACAAATAGGGTAGAAAAATATTTTGCAGCCTCAATTTTTTTTCAGATATGTCTTGGGCCGGTGAGATAATGGTCATTTTTTATTCAGTTGTTGATAGTCAATTGTGAGTATCCATTTTCCTGTTGGTTTTAATACCGGCCATATGGGTGAATTATAAACAGAACTGACTTCCCGTATAATTCCACACTCCTTAAAAGTATCCTATATCTACTGTATGGACTCAGAGGGCTAGATATTCAAAGGATTTGCACCTGGCACAACTCCAGAAATGTACCTCAGGGCTATATTCAAAAAGGGAAAATGCACTGTGCAATTCCTGATGCACATGGCGCAAAGATAATGTATGTAGGGTTCATCTCCAGGGGGCATGCCCTTGCATATGTGGCACATCTTGATATTCAGCTGAGATGTGCAGCGCATCTGCCGGCACATCTCAGAGATGTGCCACATATATGGGTACAAAGTTATGCCTGTAAAAAACAAGCCTGACTGGTAGCCACCCATAGGCAGACTGCTGTACTGCAAGGCATAAATACCCCCCTCCAAGCACCGAGTATTATCCCCGTACAGTGCTACATAATGAGCCCTGGTAGTCTAGTGGTACTCCCTCCCCACTCCGTACCCTGATCCCCATAAAATAAACATTTTAATATCCCTGGTAGTCCAGTCCCATCCATGGTGGTCTAGTGGTAAAGTGTACAGATGAGTGGCGTGCCCAAGAAAGGACGGAGAAACTAAAGTTGAATAAAGGTTTTTTACTTAGTGCTCCTACAGTTGACAGCATAATGCAAAATAGGATATACTGGCATCATTGTTCATTGTTCATTCACAAAGTTGAGAATGACTATTACAGTACACACTGCAAGCTGATTTGTCGACAGTGTGGACTAATGTGCTTGCAGGTGTTACTGTTAGGGCTGTGTGAATAACTTTTTTCGAACATTCAGCCAAATATTCGGTATTCAGAGCCCATGCGTCTGAATATTTAGCTGAATATTCGTATTCGAGCACTTTTGCCACTTTCCAGTAAAAAAAGTTAACATTGCCCCCCACCCTCCTCCCTTATCCAGATTTTGCAAGATAAGAAAGACACCCTTCCCCACCCTCAGGTAGCACCCAACCCCTCTCCCCAGCAAGTCATAATAAAAAAAAGAAAAGAATCCAATGGGTGACCGGCACAACCCCACCCTCCTCCACGATCGGCCGCCCGCTAAGTTTTAATACTGTGTCCCCACCCACACACACACACACACACACACCCACACCCATCCCCAGTAGCCAGTAGCAGCATGCAGCATGCACCCCGCAGCCTGCAGCTAAAGCAAAGTAAAGTAAAAAGAGGCAGCCAGAACAGCCCTCTCTCCTCTTCAGTAGGCTGCCTTCTTGTAAATTAAATCATTCACTTGCTTGTATTTATATAGTATAACAGCTGATCACGTGATGATCAGCTCATTCTACTATATAAGCACAAGCAAGTGAATGATTTCATTCACAAGAAGGCAGCCGGCCGAGAAGGAGGGTGGGCTGGGCTGGCTGGCTTTTTTTTTTTTAATTCGCTTTAACTGCAGGGTGCGGAGTGTGTCCTGGCCTCTACTGGCTACTAGGGTGAGGATGTGTGGGGGCCACAGTATTAAAACTTGGCTACCGGGCTGTGAGACTGGTGGACGGCTGGCGTCGCCCACTGGATGTTAAATCTTTTCTTTTTTTTTTTTTACTACGACTTGGTTGGGGGTGAGAGGAGGTTTGGGTGCTATCTGAGGGTGGGGGGAAGGGGGGTTTCTTTCTTATCTTACCAGATCTGGCTAGGGAGGAGGGTGGGTGGTGATTTTAGCTTTTTTGGAAGTGTTTTCCGAATACCGGACAAATAGTGCACTATTCGTTATTCGGAATCCAAATAACAAATAGCTCATTATTTATGGTATTCGGGAAACAATATTCATTATTCGCACAGCCATAGTTACTATATACTCTCATTTGGTGGGCAGTCATGGTGAAAATCAGGTGGGTTTGCTGCCCGCCGATGACCTGGGTGGGGGACTGGGGTGCGATGGGGTCCTGTGCTGGTGAGAAAGTGGGTGGTACCACTAGACCTCCATGGACGGGAATTTTTCTTGATGTCACTACAATCAGGGTTTCATGCAGGAAGGGGGGAACCACTAGACTACCAGGGATAGTAAAATATATATTTTACGGGGATCAGGGTACACAGCTGAAAGGTGAAAACTGCTGGACTTCCAGGGATATTAACATATTTATTTTACAGGGGAACGGGGTTTTCTGCAGGGAGGGGGGGTACTACTAGACTTCCAGGAACATCAAACATGCAGTGCAGGGAGCTCAGCACATTCTGCCCGCCAGCCCTGCACAACTCATGCAAATGGGGCCATAATGACATGCAAATGGCCCCATTTTTGCCTTGCATACATAACGACTCCATTTGTACGTTCTGGTCTGAATATCAGGAAATTGTGCCAGGCTCATCTCCTGATGCACTGGTGCATTCCCATTCCAGGTATTCAGACCTGTCTGGGGGTGTGTGCTGGCACATCATATTTGCGCCACCCTCATCATTTGAGATATTCAGAAAAGATAACCACTGCTCATCTCTTTTGAATATATCCCCTTTGTTGCTCTGGTGCAACTCAGTTGTGTGGCGCAACCAAATTGCACCATTGCTGGGCACAGTTTTCAATATCAGGACCATAAGATGCAGGTGGTATTCTATACTGATGTACGTACACTGGGCCTTTGGTTGAGTTGGTTGATATCTTAGTAACATGGAGGTCAATCAGATCAAATCTGTTTATTGGTCAGCAAGTTATGCCATTACAGCATAATTATGACACTATGTAAATAAAAAAGAGAGGAAAAATAAAATTAAATATAAAATATATTATACATAACTAATACCAATAGCATTTTAAATTTAAAACACACAATAGTGCAATACCAGTCCCAATATACAGTACAACCCCTATTTTCATCATATTCTTAATTTGTTCAGTTGTACAAACATGCAATACCATTCAGGAATATGTAATTTTCTCCTGTCTGTAATGTTGAATATTTAGTGATGATTTGATAGTTTTCAAAGCCAAACTGCCTTTTATTATTTGACATCCATTTACTGATTTTGTAATACATGCTTAACCCTACATCCTTCTGTATATATGCATCTCTTAATCTTTCTTTTATTTCTATATGAACCTCTTGTAATGGTCTAGTATGTATGTCTACTATGTAATTTAACAAGCCATGTGGCTTGATAATTGTTTCCACTATCGGAAGGCTAGGGAATGTCTCTTGCTGGCTGGCATATTTGATAGTCTCTTCTATACATATCCAGGGGAGTCTAATCTCCTCCATCTTTTATGCTTTCAGCCAGTATATTACCATTTTTTCTTCTACGTTGCATAGTATCGGTATTTGCCCTGTCTCCATCCTTACTAGTGCTGAGGGAACTCCTTTTGGGAGTCCTAGGAGTTGTTTGTAATATGTGTTTACAAGCAGTTCTAATGTTCCCCTTAATTCTATACCCCAGATTTCTGCTCCATATAATATTTGATTTCTTATCTTTGCAGTGATACTTTCAATGCACCATTTAGTTGACCTGCCCCCAACTTTATTGGCAAAACCAAGAACAGCAGATGAGAGTTTCTTTACTTTCATCTCCATCGCTTTTTTTTGTTTTCCACATTTTAATTGGTTGGTAAAATGTATTCCTAAGCTAAAGTTATTCACAGTTTCCAGTTCTTTATTATCATATTTTATTTTATAATTGCTCATTGATCTTTTGTTGTGTTTCCACATATCATTAACTTTGTTTTGTCATAATTTATTTATAATTCCATATTTTCCATTTCTTTTTTAAGCTTATAAAAGTTTATTTTAATACCTAAGAAACTGGTTAAAAGCTGGACAGTGTCATCTGCATGTGCGAGGTAGGGGCAGCACCTGAAGTCTATTTGGGGCATGTGGAGGTCTATGTCTTAGAGTTTCATAAGGATTCAGTTAATGAAAAGATTGAATAATATCAGTGAAAGCAGACAGCCTTGCTTTACTCCTCTATTAGTTGTGAATTTTGGACTTTTATTACCATTTTTACTATATCGGACACATCTTGTTATTATGATATAATGTTATTATAATTACTGGCAAGCAATTTTTTCTATGGACTGTGCCAGTTGATATTTGCTGTAACAGCTTGCAGGTTATTATGGTTAACACGCACTATGTCCACTAACATTGAACGCTTCCCTCATTGGCTGTTGTACTGAGTGTGGGTGGGCTGAATACTTTGTTAAACATGGCGGCTTCCAATCTCCATTAGCAAGGAGCCGCCACAGTAGTAGACCTCACCTCCTATTTTTTTTATGCCACCCTCATAATTTGTATATACCTGGTTGCTCCTACCTGTAAAATGTTAAAACAAGCAATATCTGGTTGATTCTGATGTTCGTCAGCTTAAGGGGATGCAGGGTCTGAGCAGGAAGGGGTCCATGGCTGATGGGCTGCTGTCAGAGGTAAGTGCAATCGCAAGATCAAAATGCAGCAGAAAAAAATTAATAAACAATTCTAACTGTGGAAACTGAAGGAAGGAAAGTGTGTGTGTGTGTGTGTGTGTGTGTGTGTGTGTGTGTGTGAGACAGAGAGACAGATTGAGTGAGACACTTTGCCTATAACTCTGCCTGAGTGTCTGTGTGACACAGACACAAGAGAGGCTGGAAAAAATTGCTCACCAGCAATTATATAAAATAAAGGATGGGGAAGTATCTAAACTAGAAATGTAATGCACCCCTCAGTGTGGGATGCTACATAAACCCCTCAGGCTTCACCCTTGGGGTTTATTAAAGCATCCCACACCTCAGGGTACATTAAATTCTCATATCACACACTTCACCATCCATTATTCTCTATATAATATTAATCAAGGCTTCTTCTATCTTGTATCCTTTAAATGTGACCAAGAGTTTGTTCCTGTTGACCCTGTCAAATGCAGACTTAAGGTCCACAAAAACACAAAACAGTTTTTTTTTTCTTGACTTTATTATATTTATAGAGTAAGTGTGTCAACATGAATTATTGGTTGAACACAAAGTGGCCAGGTATAAAGCCGGCCTGAGCCTCATCAATTATTCCATTTTTTTTTTTGCCCATTCTAATAATCTGTTATTGATAATTCTAGTAAATATTTTTTGGGTGTTATCAATCAGACTTATGGGTCTATAGCAACTAGAGCTGTTCCTTTCTCCTTTTTCTATATACGGGAATTATTATATTTTTCAGCCAGGAACTTGGGACTTTGCCTGTTTCCACTATGTACTTGTAAACACAGTATAAACATGTGGACCAAATTTGTGTGCAACTTTTAAAAACATTCATTAGAAGGAAGTCCATCTGAGCCTGGGGCTTTTCTGCGTGGAAATGCTTTTATGGCTTGTTCAGTTTCTTCTATGGATTTTTTTTTTATTGGGGTCCATATAATTCTCTTTGTTATAATTATTTTTGATTCTTGATCAAAAAGAACATGGGGGTCTGTTACCCCACAGTCATAGACACATTTTGAGAACATTTCCTAGACATCATAGAACATTTCATGTATGTGTTCTCCTCTGATTCAGTTTCAGCAATGCTATTCTGAATAGCTTGTTAATTTATTTCTTTATTTGAAATTACTCCAACAAGGATAACCCCATGAGATGCAGCATCTCATTTACGTAGTGGTCCCAGTGAGGACAGCAGCAGTCAGCAGGTTGAAATAGCTGGGCAGGGATAGTTATATACAGGCTAAAATATACACAGAAAAACAAATAAGGTCTAAAGGTAAGTACTGCACATCCAGACAGAAATCAAAACAAGCTAATAAAGTGAGATCACAGCAAACATAGAGCATGAACACTGCTACGCAACATGGTCATTGTCAGTTTGATGGGGAGTCTGGACCAAAACAAATACAGGGAATTCTAAGGTGGCTAGGAGGAGTGAACTTGAACACAAGCAAGCTAGAAGCATCCTTCAACTGGGGAGGAAGACTGTTCCAGGTGTATGGTGTTGCAAATGCAAAGGCCTTTCTACCAAATCCACACTTCATCCTGGGAATTGAGAAGCAAGTACCACAGTTGAATGGAGTGAGTAGGCACTGCTTGACTGTGAAGAGTGCTAGATGATACTCTGGGGCTTTTCCTTATGTACAGTTGCACAACAAAGAAATCCAGTGGTAGTCACATCTGCTCGAGGGACTTGTCCAGTTAAGCTGGCCTGCAGCAGACAATGATATGTAGACCATCAGTTGACCTTAAACTCAAGGTAAGGTGGATTTTCTCCTCTTTCTACCTGTTCTTTAATTGTATCAGAACATTTTCAGTTTTCCATCATCAGTACCTCTTTGGATATTTCCCCTGCTTCAACAGTTCTAGGCAGTACAAGATCATTCTTTTCAATATTGCATGCAGACAGTTCTTCTGTATCAAATGGTAAGATTACATGGAGGGTAACTTATCCACTAGGTGAGGACCTAATGTTTTTCTCTTCTCCCTTTATATGTTCTCTGTTAGTTTATCAACAACAGAAATGGCACATTTGAGATTATAGAATGATTGAGCAGTCATGGTTCCTAACCTTTAGTGGGCTGTTATAGTAATGGTTTCTGGTGTGGGGCTATATACAAAAAGATGTGCATTCCTATTGGTCATATCCAAGTAGAGTGTGGGATGGATCCTTAAACTCATTTTGCTAGGCTGCTGGTTTGGCTGACATAATGGACAAGTGCCAGGCATTTTTGGGCCTTTCTGGATATTAATCCTAATGGAAAACTCTTTCACATTACATGGAATGGTGGTTGTGAACACATTTAGTGCTTGGCATATTTGAGGAATGGTCTGTTCTGACCTCAAAGATTGTGGGGTCACCCTTGCTGGGTAATGGTCTCTGCTTAACTGTGAACACAGAACATTACTGAGCAGATCTACACATGTACCTAATCTTACAAGGAGATCCAACCCAGTGCACATGGGGGACACTAGGCCTTGTACTACATACAGTGAAGCCCGCCAGGATGAAGCAAAGTGTCACAGGTTTCCTGCATGATAAAAGGGGTTAGTTCCCTTTGAAATTGCATTGTTTGCTACAGTAACTCTACTACAGAATTCTGCAGATTTGGGCTTCATCCTGGTAGGCGTCACTGCATGTGTAAGAAGCAGGGAGATGTGATAGAAACCTTCAAGTACATTAAAGGCATAAACAAGGTACAGACAGGTGACATCTTCCAATATAGGAGGGGTACTAGAGGGGGGTATGATATGAAATTGGAAGGTGGCAAGATAAGGGGAATGTGAGGAAGCTTGTCTTCATGGAAATGGTGTTAGATGCATGGAATAGTCTGCCACAGGAGGTGGTGGGAGCAAGCACAGTGGGGGGAGTTCAACTTGCATGGGACAGGCATAAGGGAGTCCTAGGAGTGGGAAGGAGAGGAGAAAGCTGTTGATCAAGTAGGGTCAGAGGCCACAAACATGGGTAGGGCTTACGGCCAGGCTGGATGGGTCTAGTGTTCCTTATCTGCCAACAATTTTTATGTTTCTATGTGCAGTGTTGTATAGTTATTTGCTCTATCTGGAGGCTTAAAGCACAGTCTTCCCTGCTTCTGAGGTTACCTTCATGATCTGGAACATCCTTCAGTCTCTCATTCTGAGCCACAAGAGTCATTTCTGACTTCCCCTTTTTTAACATCTTGTAGAACAGTTCACTGATTGGACAGTGTTCGTACACCAGGCATAGCATAGCACTAAAGGAAAGCAAGTTCTCTTCTTTGATGGGTATCCTATAATCACTCTCTTTCTCTGTATTGACTTTACGTAGGACGGATGGGAGATTTCGTGGCATCTTGGTTCCACAATCCTCTGTCTCAGCAACAGTGTGGGGCTCTGAGAGTGCAGAGCTGACATCTTTAGATAGGAAAAATCAAACTTCTGGCAGCAATTTCAGATTTAACCACATACTGTTCTGATGTACAAATCCTGTGGGCCTTTTCTTTCCACCTAGTCAACTTTTCCTGACTACCCAACACAAACAAGTCAAGTACAACCAAACATACAAAAAAGCAATTTGAAGATAATATCTTTTTCAGTGTAGCAGGGCTCCTGCCTGTTTAAGACCCGTGCAACTTTTTCGAAATATGACAGGCCATTTTACTTGTGACCACAGAACTCTAAGAAAGTAGTCAATTATTGGTCTGAACCAATTCAGAAGATCATTTCCAATCAGAATGTTCTTGACTGGCATATTGGTAATGCAAACTGGGTGCTTGACATTCCTTTTACCAAAGCATAGCCTCATCCAGACGTTATTCACAGATTTTTGCTACTATTTTCCAAAATCTACAAATTATAAGTCAGCTGGGAGGATCTTTGGGTGCATTGTGCCACCTAAAGCATTGGTAGGTTTGTCAAATGAGATTTTAGACATCAGGGTCACTTCTGCTCCCAAGTCTAGTAAAGCTGCATAATCCAGCTTTTATTCCAGCTTTACCTTAAAGCAAAGTCTGTTGGCACTTCCTTTTGAAATCAGGTAGAACATGTGTTCCTTTTTCTTTTTTTTAATTCTTTCGGTAACTGAGTTTGGCCCACTAGGTCCAAGGCCTGTTTTCAGGCATGACCCGGGAGCACTGGGGAGGTTAAGTGACTTGTTCAGGGACACACAGTATGCATGTGGAGGTTGTGAGAATTAAACCTAGGTCTGTTAGATGTACCAAGCTCATTCACAGCTTCTTACTTTAACCTCTAGGCTATACTACCAGCTTAGAACATGTTTCTTTAAACTTGGTAGTTAAGAGGTGAGACTTTAAATGTTGAATACTGGTTCTTGCTTCCTCTGGTAATGCGGGTGACACAGAAGCAGTATCTTCATTAGCCACTCTTTCAATTTCATTTACTGATTCATATTCTCCTGGATTATTAAGAATAACTGTTTCATTAACCTAGAGAGCATAAGGCAACCAGAGGCTGTTAGTTACCTGAACTAGTGACACTATTTGAGGCTTGTGTTGTTGGGCCATGGCCCATAACAGCCGCAGGTAAGGAGGATGAGTCATGTGCTTGGAAAAGAGCTGCTGTTGATCCTCTTATCTGCTTCTCCATCTCATTTTTCACTTTTTCTAAGCTCAAGGAGTTAGGCTGCTGCCCACTGCATTGTTCCCTATGAAAGCTTTGCTGGCCTTATTATAATATCTATGTAAACCCCCTACAAATGGGGGTTCCCAAAAAGTCTCCCTTGAGCTTGCCTAAATGCTCACTGCCAGGCTGGTGTCCTGCTTTTTAACAGTTTAAACATGATTGCCAGAGCCTGTATAGCCTCTGTGCACTGTCTCTTTAAGAGCTGCTTGATTGCAGCATAAGAAAAGTAGAGCTCTGTTGAAAGATGTAACTATTTGCTGAAAACCATTTAGAATAATAATGATAATGTAGTTTGTCTAACCTGCTGTCTTTGTAGCAAGGACTGTTTTGTTTGTCTCCACACTATCTTGGTCCTGGACTGCAAATTGGACCAATCATTTCTGGTGAGACCTAAAATGTAGCTGGACTACAGGAGCTGTCTGAATTTAAAATCTATAGGAACTGTGGTTTGAGTTTTTGTGCCTTTTTTGCAACTGAAGGGGGAGCTCTAGCTTTGACTGACAGCCAAATCAGCCAACCAAAGCTTTTGGATCTTGGGGAAGTCCCGGGGCTGTTTGCAGTTTTCAGTTAGAACTAAGCTGGAAGCTGAGCAAGAAGGAGCTGAAGTGATTCTGAGAGCAATCCTGAGTGGATTCTCATGGGAGAACTATGAAAAGGCTGAGAGTTTGGCCTCCATGTCTGCCTGCTGCTCCTGAGAGGGAGAGAATAGAATTATTTTGGACTAAATCCAAGTTTGTGTGACTAAAGTAAGCTACTGAAGTGGGCCAGGCTCAACCTGAAAAAGACTGAATATTTTTTCTGAATGAGATCGGCCTGTCAGGAGTTCTAGCTACCCGTAAGCTCCCGGTGTGTGCAGAAACTTTGCGATTGTGCCCAGGGAGCACTTTGCCTGGTACAGTAGAATTCCCGTACATGTAAATGTGCTATGAGCTGTTAGTGGTTTGTGAGTTAGTTCCCCACTGTGTGAACTGTGTTCTGCTTGCTGGAAGCTGCATCCAGCCCAAAACAGACTGCTTCCAAACTTGTCTCCATGCAGTCTGGGCTTTGCCAGACTGGCCCAGCCAGACTACCCACTGCACAGAGAAACCATTGATGAGAGACCTGCCTGGAAATCAGCCCCCTGCTCCATGCTTGAACAGAAACAATGCCTCTGCCACTTGTGTGGGCCCTGCTTCTCCTGGCATTCCAGATCAACCACCTGCAGTCTCGATTTTCGTCCAGCCTATGTCCAGTCTCGGGTATCGTGAGTAAATACCATGGTAGCTCCATACAACAACAGCTTAATCTGAGCGTGTCATCTGATTGTCTTGTTGTTTCATTTCCTTTATGAACTGAGCCCTCTGGCTCCAGATTACAAATATTGTGTACTGTGCGTGTTGTGTTTTCCATCACAGGGCCCCCACCAGCTGCAACCCCAGGCAACTGTTTTGGCTAGCCCATCTCTTCTCTACCTGGGTACCAAGAGGAGGACTGTGTGGGCAGACTCAAAGCGCATGCATAACTGCTTGATTGATATAACCTTTAAGCTAATTAACCTGATTTTGTCCCTTCCTTGTTCAAGTCCCCTGAATAAATCAGATCTAACGTTTTCTGCATGTAATATGACTGTGGTTGCAGTTTGTGCTCAAAGTACTGTACTGTTGCTATTTGCTGTGCTTAACCTTGTTTTACAGGTAGTCCCCAGGGTCAAGCCAGAGGAACCAGTTTTGGTAGTAAGTGCAAACAGTGTGGGTACCTGTGTTTTGTATCAGGAGTGTTGTGAAAGTGATTATTGTACAGTGTTCAGGCCACTAGAGCAGAAAGAGGGGGGTTACAGTGTCCTGGAGGGTTGTGCCCAGGTTAGATGACCACTGCCAACTCTGACCTCTGGGTGGAGAAACCCATTTCAGAACTCAGGCCCCTTAACCTGCTACTAGCCGAGCAGGCAGTGGTAGTAGCCCTTGGGATAGCGCCACCTAGGGGTTACATTTTGGAGGCTCGCCGCTGGGATTTTGTGTCTTCTAGTGGCCAAATTTGCTAATTGCTGTTAAAAATAAATGGCTACCCCAACAGAAGTGGCTGTACACCAGTTGGTGGGGTGGTCTACTGGGCAGGAGATCGACCCCCAAAATGCTATACTTATCCTGGATATTCCCCTGGGTACCAACAAGGACACTTTAGAGGGAGTACTTTCCAAGGTTGAATGTTTACAAAGCCTTGTGGTGGTGAGTCGACAGGCTAAAAGTTTCATGGCGTTAGTAGAGTGTAAGGACCCAGAAGACAGTTCCTAAGTGAAACAGACTATCACCCCCGAAGGAGCCCTCACTGCCTGGAGAGTGATAACTAAAGACAGTAAAGACCCCCGGGAGAATGAGCCCCCCCTCCCCACTATCTGAGACTTTTGAGCAGAAATTTGCTAAGTTGTTGCTGGAGGAAGGGTAAACTGTGGAGGACTTAAAGAAACTATTCCTGCCACCTGGGGGTGTTCCTCCCCCAACACCCCCTCCCGCTCCAGCACCCATTATTGCCACTCCTTCTTTGCCCGTGCCAATGCTAGCTCCTATGTCTGTACCTGCCATTAGCCACAACTCTTACCAAAGGTTGAGAATCTTCTCCAGCACCCTCCCCGCACCCAAGGGGAGGATGATTGGGAGACGTGGATAGATTGTGTTGCTCCTTTGGTACCTGAATGGCAGTGTGCAGAGGTTGAGAAATGGAAGAGGATCATAGAAAGTCTGTGGGGTCCTGCCCTAGAGGCCATTACATTTCTGATGTCCACAAACCCTGACGCATCTGCCCAGAAGTACCTACCTGCACTCAAAGGCAATTTTGGGAGCACTGAGTAAGGGGAGAACTTGATGTTTTTATTTATTTTATTTATTTATTTATTTGTTCTAGGATTACAAATACCTTTGAGCTGAGGCTCTTTTACAAAGGTTCCACGTCATTGGTACAATTGAGACAATCATAAGCAAAGATAACAGTTTATAAAATTAAAAATAAAAACACATAGTCTTGTAGATGAAAAAAGAACAATGAGGTGAAACTTTGGGGAAGGGAAAGGGAAAGGAGGAGGGTGAAATCAGGGAGACTAAGTAGATGGGAGAAAAGAGGAGGTAGGTTGGGGGGACAGAGAGAGGAGAGGTGGAAGGCAGATAAGAATAGAGGTAGTGCAGCCGGGTGACATTTGTCATGGGCCAGCAGGGGAGGTGAAGATAGGAGGGGGTGCTGGCAAAGTGCAGGAGTAGATGTGGATCCAAAAGGGCATCTTCAGCTATGGAACCAAAAAGACATGTTTAGCCACAACAGTCACAGAGGTTGGAGGCAGTGAGTGTTAGGCGAGGCAGTCTTAAAAGTGCTGGCGATAGTGAGGATGAGATGTCACTAGGAAGACCGTTGTACCAACTAGTGGCCCAGTAATAAAGGATCTTTGGCCTTGTGTTGTGCTGAGCAATGCAGGATTTGCAGAAGCTGAGGAGTTCCAATCCCTAGTAAGTCGTGGTGGATTCTCGGTTGTATGAGGGCACAGACTCCGGGGCAAAGCCCAGCAAGATTTTCTTAGTAGTAATACAAGTTTGGTGTTTTATTCAATTGGCAAGATTCAACCATCCAGTTTGAGAATAGAGGTCACAGGTGTGAGTTAGGCGTTGGGAGCCAGTGACAAGTCAACAGGCCTTGTTGAGGGCGGTGGATACACATTTGAGTGCGGTGGTTGTAGCAGAGCCGTAAATGATAATGCCATAATCAATGATGGATATGATGGAGCTCTGGACAGTGACAGTGAGGGCTTCAGGTGTCAGGTGTTTCCTATGACGGAATAGCAGGCCTTGCCGGGAGTTAGCAGCTTTGGTGACATGGTCGATGTGGGCAGTGTAGGAGAGGTGAGGGTCAAGGGTGATCTCGAGGTATTTAAAGTTTTTGACCTGTTCCAGTGCGGCACCTTGTCTGGTGATAACGGAAAGTTGGAAGTGCTTATATTTATTATGGGAGCTGCTGAAGAGCATGGCCTTTGTTTTTTTTTTTTGATTAAGGATCAGTTTGTGCTTTGTGAGCCAATTCTCAACCAAGGAGAAGCCAAGTTGGAGATTTTCTTGCAGTTTCTTCGGGTCCTGGTGTGTGGCAAGGATTACTGTATCGTCGGCATACAGGGTGATATGTTCAGTGCAGGAGTCCGGTAGGGTGTTAAGGAACAGGCTAAAGAGTGGGGGGCCCAGTATTGAACCCTGGGGGACTCCAGAGAGGACAGATTTGGAATCAGAGTGCACATCTCCAATTTTTACACGCTGGGTGTGGTTTTCAAGATAGCTTTTGAACCAAGAGATTGAATCATTGGAGAGACCAGCATTTTTTAGTTGGCTCAGCAGGAGGGAGTGGTGGACAGTATCGAAGGCTTTGGTCAGGTCGATGAAAATAGCACCAGTTAGTTATCCATTGTCGAGGGAGCTGTGAATGGAGCTGGTGAATTTGAGTAAGACAGAGGATGTACTATGACCTTTTCTAAAGCCATGTTGCTGTTTACAGAGAATATTATAATTGTCCAGATGCTCGGTAAGTTGGTCCGCTACTATACGTTCCAGTGCCTTCGATAGGGGAGGCAGAATGGAGATAGGGCGGAAGTTCGCATGGTCAGCCTTATCACCACTTTTGTGAATCAGGATAACAGTGGCCATTTTCCATTTGTCTGGGAATTGGCTAGAGGAAAGAGAGAGATTAAAGATCTTGGTAAGGGGCCCAAGTACCTCGTCAAGCGTTAGGGCCAGTAGCTTGAGGTCAAGTGTGTCATTGCTTGTTCTAGATTTGCTGATGGCTTTGCCAATGTAGTTTCGGACTTGATGTTTCTTTAGTGCTTTAAAGTAGAAAGGTGGGTGACAGACGTGGGTGGAGGAGTTGAGGGGGGATGGGAGTTGACACATCTTGGAAGAAGTCGGAGGGGAGAACACTGCTAAGGTCAGTGAAAGCGATGTTAAAAGTGTTCGCAATAGTTTTAGAGTCGAGTGTAGTGTGCCAATTTAAGTTGAGTATGTTCGGCAAAGATTCTGACTGCTTCCCAGTGACATCTTTAATGTTTTTCCAGAAATCCCTCCCATTTCCCCAGGAGTTAGTGAGGGCATTTTTATAGTAGTCAGATTTCTGTTGCTGAATGGATTTGGTGCAGTCGTTCTGTGCCCATTTATAATTCTGGATGTCGAGTTGCTTACCGGAGTTTCTAGCCAGTTCCCAGAGGTAGTCCCTGGATTTAAGTTTTTCTAGGAGGTCTCCTGACAGCCAAGGGTTACTGAGCGATTTAACTTTACACTTTTTGAGGGGGGCAAATTTATTACAGGCTTCATTGAAAATGTGAATAAATTGCTCCAGTGCAGTATTAGTATCTGTTGCCTTGAAGATGGGGGACCAGTCCTGCAGACTGAGGTGCGATTTGATGTGGAAATTTCAAGGTACAAAACAATGTGCAGGGGAAAGTTTGTCTGCATATGTTACTTGTCAGGAAAGAGTGCTGCAGAAGGCTTACTGAAAAGGTCCAGTAGCCGCCAGTGACTTAAACCATGTGAGGTTGGGGCACATACTGCAACATGCAAAGCATTCTAAATTGCAGCTCCTTCAATTAAGGCTCCCAGATAGAAGGGGTAACCCACCGGACTATTGTGACTTGATAAAAGAACTCCAGGAAGTTGAAGATGAAGAGGGGGATTGTAATTCTAGGGTGAGCACAGCCCAAGTGATCACGGCATCGGAAGGCCCTTTTTAAGTGAGGACCAATGAGGGTGTGCCACCATGGGATGAACTTCTGAGGGAGTTCAGGGAAACAAAAAAACAGTCTGTTTATGAAGGCCGCTCCTGAAAGTACAGGCACCGACATTTATCAAACTGCATCTGCTATGGGGGTGGGGGTGTCCACCCAGGCATCTCCTGCTGACAGCAGCTCGAAACTCGATGTCTTGATTATGAAAGTAAGAGAATTGAAGAGATGTCTCCAAATGCTCACCACACAGCAGACAGAAATTGCACCAAGGTTCTTGGTTGGTAGTGCCACCGCCCCCAGCTCCCAGTGTGATGCCTCAGCCACCCCAAATCCCAGAAAACATATTTTGACATAATTGTGGGAAGGATGGCACATGAAGAGAGAATGCCAGTCCACAAAAGACCTAGATAAAGTTGTATCGAGTTTTCAAGGCGAGCTTCGGAGAATGAATCAGTGGTTGAGGAGTGCCCAAAATGACCGCAGTGAGGGTTCAAGAAGTAGTAACTGAAATCCCTATGTGGCTAAATCATCTGTTCAGGCCCCTGCTGCTGTCCCTCCAGACTGGTCCAAAATAGTGGGCCCTTCAATGGAGACTACCGTGGCTGTGAATGGTATTCCTACTCGGGCTGTGCTGGACAGTGGGTCGCAAGTGACCATTGTATTTAAGGACTGGTATGACAAACACTTATCTGCTGTGCCCTTATAATCCCTGGAAGGCCTACATGTGTGGGGGCTGAGTGACAAGTCTTATCCCTACCTAGGATATGTCTGCCTCTGGTTGTCATTTCCTGCAGCTGTAACTGGTGTAGAGGAGCAAGTCGAGACACTGGCCTTAGTGTGTCCCCCTACTAGACTGTATGATGGGGTTCCCCTGTTAATTGGGACCAACGCCCATATGTTTGGGAGACTGACACAACTCTGTCATGAGAAACAAGGGCAATGGACTGGGAGGGCCCTAAGAATTCCCGTTCTGATCAAGAGGGCCTATGATTTGCAACAGAACCCCAACGGAGTGGACCAAGATGAATCAGTAGGGGTCGTGTGGAAGAAGGATCCCGATTCAATGGTACTGGCCCCTAATGCCCAGTGTACCATTCAAGGGAAGGTCCACCTCTGCAAAGATGTCAAAAACAAAATACTGATGTTGGACACGCCAGGCAATGGAAAATTGCTGGAAGGATTATTGGTTAAGCCCAGCATCTTGCCAGTTCGTGCTCATGCCTATGCATGATGAGTGATGGTCCAGATTCATAATGTTTCAGATCAGGAGATCCGGGTGAACAGAGAATGCACCCTAGCTACGGTACACTGTGCAGACACTGCAGTGTTGCCCATCAACAAGCACTCTGGCAAGACAGATAGAGTGACTCTCGACTTGTTTGATTTTGGTGACTCCTCATTGCCAGCTGAATGGAAGGCTAGAATTAGTCAGCAACTTGCCCAGAGAGATCAAGTGTTTTCATTGAAGGAATGGGATGTGGGATGTGTCCAGGGTATGGAGCATCACATACGCCTGCACGATGAATGGCCATTTCAAGAGAGGACTCGACGCCTAGCCCTGGCAGACATCAACGATGTGAGAAGACACTTGCAGGAAATGCTTGTGGCTGGTGTGATACAAGAATCCAGGAGCCCATATGCTTCTCCCATTGTGGTTGCGCATAAGAAGAATGGAACAATACGAATGTGTGTAGATTATCGGACCCTCAACAGGCAAACCATCCCTGATCAATACACCATGCCCTGTATACAAGATGCTCTGGATTGTTTGAATGGGAGCAAATGGTTCTCGGTGTTGGATCTTCGCAGTGGATATTACCAGATTCCGATGGCTCCGGAGGACCATGAGAAGACAGCCTTCATCTCTTCTTTGGGGTTCTACGAATTCCTGAGAATGCCACAGGGGATATCCGGTGCCCCAGCCGCCTTCCAGCGACTGATGAAATGAGTGGTGGGAGACATGAATTTGCTGGAATGCCTGGTGCACTTGCATGATATCATTGTGTTTGGGAGCTCCCTAGAGGAACATGAGAGTTGAATGTTCAAGGTACTAGACCAACTGGAAGATTTCAGCCTCAAGCTGTCCATTGACAAGTGCCAGTTTTTCCAAACCTCTGTGAAGTATGTGGGGCATATAGTGTCTACAGAGGGGATAGAGACTGATCCTAGTAAAGTTGAAGCCTTGACTACTTGGCCCCAGCCCCACAATTTGAAAGAACTACAACGTTTCCTGGGATTCTGTTGCTACTACCGCCGGTTCATAAAGGACTATTCTAAAGTGATTCAGCCACTCTTGAATCTTACCCAGGGTTACCCTCCTACCAATCAAAAATACAAAAAAGGGGCCATCAAAGAACCCGACAAAGCATATTTCCACCCAGGTGAACTTTTTTGGTCCCATTGGATGCCTGACTGTGAAGCAGCTTTCCACTAAGTCATATACCAGCTCACCCATGCCCCCATCCTCGCCTATGCTGATCCCACCAAACCCTATGTGCTGCATACTGATGCCAATCTGCAGGGTCTAGGAACTGTACTGTATCAAGACAATGAGGATGGTTTAGACCAGTGGCATTTGCCAGTAGGAGCTTGACCCCATCAGAGCAAAACTTCCCTGTGCACAAGTTGGAGTTCCTTGCATTAAAATAGGCTATTGTCGACCAGTTTCATGATTACCTCTATGGGGCAAAACTACTGGTGAGGACTGACAATAACCCGTTGACCTACATACAGACTTCAGCTAAGTTAGGCGCCATGGGGCACCGGTGGCTTTCTGCATTGTCAACATATGATTATGCTGTCGAATACAGACCAGGCATGAATCATATTGATGCTGACGCCCTATCCCGGAGGCCCATTTCCAAGAGCGACTGGGTCGGGCTGTCTGAACCTGACATCTGACCATTGTGCCAAAACTTTGACAGAAATGAACAGATGTCTACGGACACAGTGGACTGCTTAGTAGATTGCTTGGGCCCCTCTGACACCTGCATACCAGCTGCGTGTTGCCACTTTTCTGCTCTAGACATTGGTGCACTACCTCAGTTTGACAATGACAGCATTCAACAGGCTCAATCCCGAGATCCTATGATTCAGCCAGCACTTGATGCCCTTCGTGCAGGAAAGGATGTGTCCAAGTTGCATTCCTCTGATCTGTGAACCACTTTGTTTTTTAAAGAAGATCCCAGGTTGAAGCTGCTTAATCAATTGTTGTATAGGGAGACTGTAGATCGAGGTGGCCAAACAGACAAGCAACAATTGGTCCTGCCCACAGCCTTCAAAGATTTGGTACTGAGGTCCCTCCATAATCATATGGGCCACCTTGGTATCAACCAGACCCTTGACCTAATACGATCTCGATTCTCCTGGCCCAAGATGGGAGCCGATGTTGAGAACCATGTAAGGACTTGTAGTCACTGCCTGCAGAGAAAAGCCCTGCCTCAGAGGGCTGCCCCACTTGTCAACATTACTACCAGCACCCCAATGGAACTAGTCTGCATAGACTTCTTGAGTTTAGAGCATGATAAGCGAAGCATTGGCAATGTGTTAGTGGTTACAGACCATTTCACATGGTATGCACAAGCTTTTTCCACCAAAGATCAAAAAGCATCTACTGTGGCCAAGGTGCTAGTGGAAAATTTCTTCGTCCACTGTGGTGCCCCCCTAGCGAATTCACTCTGATCAGGGCCGGGACATTGAGAGTCGGCTAATCAAAGAAAGGCTCTCTCTATGGGGGGTGCGAAAGTCAAGAACCACTCCTTATCACCCCCAGGGGGATCCTCAACTAGAACGCTTTAACCACACCCTGCTACACATGCTAGGCACTCTCCACCCAAATGATAAGCATAAATGGAGCCAGCAGATTAGCACCTTGGTACACGCATACAATTGCACAAAGAATGATGCTACCGGGTTCTCTCCCTATCGCTTCATGTTTGGGAGAGAGGCCCAGCTGCCTGTTGATGTCTGTTTTGGGGTTTCTCCCGATGGGGTCCAAGCTGAAGATTACCTGCAATATGTACAAAAACTGAAAGCTTAATTGAACCATGCCTATCAACTGGCCCAGACAATGGCCGCCAAAAGAAATCTAGCCAACAAAGAGAGACATGATAGAAAAGTAAAGGCTCAAGAGCTTAGGCCTGGAGACCATGTGTTGTTGCGAAATTTAGGATTGCATGGTAAACACAAAATTGCTGATCGATGGCACCATCTTCCCCATGTCATAGTTGGAAAATTGGATGATTTGCTAGTGTACAAAGTGCTCCCAGAGAATAACTCCAAAGCTGTCAAGACCATGCACCGTAACCACTTGCTACCTATTGGTCAAGTTATAATCAAGGTCCCTAGAATTCTTCGGCCGCAGAAGTTTGCGCAGAACTTGCAATCTACCGCAGAACTTCTGCGGTGCCGCAGAAATCACTCTTCTTCTTGATTTTTCATTAATATTTCTGTTTTTCCATAGAATCTGGTTTCCTTCCCCTCTTTTTATACCCTAAACCCCCTATATGCTCAGAATGTGATGTTATCATTGCTATAACATCATACATTAGCTAATGAAATAGCTGTAGTCTGCAACAGAAATGAACAGTCACTTATCTACCACAGCTCCCACTGCCAGAGATGGTGGCACAGAACATTAAGCATGGTGATATTTACTTAGCCTGCACTACAGCCTAATACAATTTCCAGTCTTACATTATTGCACTAGGTCCAACTTAAACAAAACCTTGTCAATAGCACAGACCTGTTAAGTCCATACCTCATTTTGT
Organism: Neoceratodus forsteri; assembly: GCA_016271365.2. NCBI lineage: Eukaryota > Metazoa > Chordata > Ceratodontiformes > Ceratodontidae > Neoceratodus > Neoceratodus forsteri. The sequence continues at coordinate 738,370,638 of CM028133.1, read as the reverse complement.
ACAAACCTATTTGTGCCTTTAAGGTATAGAGATGCCATCTGAAATGAATAACTGGTAAAATGAATTTAACTGTCATTTTTAAGAAAAATAAAGTAATTATGCCCAGAAAAGTGGAATATAATAATGTGTAGACCTGTTGAAAGAATAGACCTGTTAAATAATTGTACTGTATGCATTTTTGCCAGGGTTATCGATTATCAAGGCCACTGATTTACGGTGATTAAAATAATGAAATTCCGTTTTAAAGACTTCAGATTCCGGAATTACACCGGTGACTGTTACTCTAATTTCCGGATTTTACTGGGATTCTGATATCATTCTTTTAGTATGTGCATAAGTAATCAGAATTAAAGAAGGCTTAATATACAGAGCATTAAATAGAGCAAATTGAAAATAGTACAGGAAGGAATTAAAAGAAAAACACAAGTTTTGTAGATCTATTGATCTGATATAAAATGCCAGATTCCATGAAATCTTTGCTTTAACCGGTCTTCAGGCAGCCCTAATTCCGTAATTTTACCGGATTTTCCGGTAAAAAACGAAAAACAGTGGCCTTGTCGATTATATATTGTCATTGGCTGATAGAATCACCTAAAAGTTATTGAGAAATGTTGTGTGCAGGGACAGCTGTTGGGCCAGAGGGTAGTATGCTGTGTTTCCGTGCTGGCAACTCAGGTTCAGAGATTAGCTCTGGCTAGGCAGCACAAGGGTTGGTGGAACACATCATTGCTCGGAGCCTGGGAAGGTATGGTGCAGTGTTCTGTCATATGGTGGACACATTCTGGTGGTCTGGAGAGCTCTATCTCACAGTCGGTTCACATGCATGTCATGGCCTGATGGTGTTATGCAGTGTGTCAGGGAAAGCAGGTTGACATCAAAAATTAGTTTTGCAATAACTCCTCTATTCCATTTCTAATGGGACCTGTATGAATGAGGATGCAAGTTCATGGAAATGTAAAAAAAAAAATATATATACACACACACATATACAGTATCTCTGTCTCTCTCACCACACATGCGCGCGCGCGCACACACACACACAAACACACATTTGTATATATGTTACAGATTGCATATAAATATATAAGTGATACACAGTGGGAACCTCATGAGTGGTGTAGAAAGTACATGCAAATATGTAAGTGATAGACAGTGGAAACCTCATTAGTGGGATAGATAGCATGCATACAGAAATACCTTATTTATCACATAAGATCCCCTCTGCATAAGTCATTTATTTAACAGGCTAGGACCTTAAAGGAGAGACATTTGTTTTGCCTTTTGAGGCATAAAATTATTTTTATAATTCTGTTATTATTTGAACTAGTGTTACTGTGCTTTCCTCCATCCTGATTGCTATAAAAACTGCCATGAAAGTGAAGTCAGGATGACAAGCTGTCACTGTGATGTGGTAGTTCGTTAGTGCCACAGAACTTCCGCAGAAATTACAAACCACCGCCGCAGAAGTTCTGCGGCAAATGGTAGTCTTGCTGCAGAACTTGGTCCCACTGTGCAGCAGAAAAGTAGGGGCCCTGGTTATAATTGAGGCTGAACCTGCCGAGATTGATTCCCCTGGACCAGTGACTCGTGTTGCTGCAAGAAAGAAACAGAGTCAGCCTGCCCCCGTGGTTGCTGATTTAAGACTTCCCCTGAAGCAGGCCCAGAATGATAGTGACTGCCAGTCTAACTCGGATGACAGTGAGTGTGATAATGCCTAGTACCCCTCATATGAACTGAGTCAGTTGTTTCGTGGAAATCCTATGTTGAATTATGGGGATGAACCTGGGCCTTCTGGACTGCCTAACGCCTCGGCATCATCCTTGGAGCCAATGCTCCCTGAAGGGGAAGTGCAAAGTATCATGTCTGAGGATGCTGAGTCTTTGTGTATAGTGGAACTGTATGATTTGCCTGAAGGAGTGGCTGATGGTATGAGTCTTTCTGGTGACATGCCAGAACTTGAGGAACACTATGAGAGTGCTGACAACCCCCCTTCAGTGCCAGAGTGTCTTCAAAATGAGCCAAGTGTTGTTGAAACAGAGACTACAGAGCAAGGGGCTGACAGTGCTCCCAGCTTGGACATTCCCCTTCATGCAGAGGCACCCCTCACAAGTGAAGAAAGCTCCAAGACCATTGCTGAAAGTACAGAGACTGTGGTTGTTCACCCCAGAAAGACTGGCCAAGCTGTCAAGCCAGTGGTGCGCTTCAGTTACGATTCCCCCGGGAGGCCAGTGGATTTGACTGTCAATGTTGTCCACAAAGGCATTTATGTCTCTCAGAGCTCACGGCCGAAATTGAGCTTAACGGCCCATTTCAGGATACTTGTTCTGCCCTCTCACCATGGTGCCCCTGCCCCATCCAGTCCCAAGATAACTGATATAGAAGGGCCCCCTCTTGATTGTTTAGAATACAAGAAGTTATTACATGATTCTGTATAGTAAAGTGACAAGTTATGCCAATTGAGGAATCAGAAAGTACTTGTATAGCATACTAATGATATAAATGTCTTGTATATCATGTATTTTCAATGTTATGATGGTACAGACTTCACACAGACACCAAGTTTGCCCAGGCAGGGAAGGGTGTAACCCCCCTATAAATGGGGGTTCCCAAAAAGACTCCCTTGAGCTTGCCTAAATGCTCACTGCCAGGCTGGTGTCCTGCATTTTAGCAGTTTAAATGTGATTGCTAGAGCCTGTATAGCCTTTGTGCACTGTCTCTTTAAGAGCTGCTTGATTGCAGCATAAGTAATCTGAGATGGAGCTCTGTTGAAAGATGTAACTATTTACTGAAAACCATTTAGAATGATAATGATAATGTAGTTTGTCTAACCTGCTTTCTTCATTGCAAGGACTGTTTTGTTTGTCTCCACTATCTTGGTCCTGGACTGTAAATTGGACCAATCATTTCTGGTGGGACCTAAAATGTAGCCGGACTACAGGAGCTGTCTGAATTCAAGATCTATAGGAATGGTGGTTGGAGTTTTTGTGCCTTTTTTGCAACTGAAGGGGGAGCTCTAGCTTTGACTGACAGCCAAATCAGCCAACCAAAGCTTTTGGATCTTGGGGAAGTCCCGGGCTGCTTGCAGTTTTCAGTTAGAACTAAGCTGGAAGCTGAGCAAGAAGGAGCTGAAGTAATTCTGAGGGCAATCCTGAGTGGATTCACATGGGAGAACTATGAAAAGGCTGAGAGTTTGGCCTCCATGTCTGCCTGCTGCTCCTGAGAGGGAGAGAAGAGAATTATTTTGGACTAAATCCAAGTTTGTGTGACTAAAGTAAGCTACTGAAGTGGGCCAGGCTCAACCTGAAAAAGACCGAATATTTTTTCTGAATGCGATCGGCCTGTCAGGAGTTCTAGCTACACCTAAGCTCCCGGTATGTGCAAAGACTTTGCGATTGTGACCAGGGAGCGCTTTGTCTGGTACAGTAGAATTCCCGTACATGTAAATGTGCTATGAGCTGCTGGTGGGTTGTGAGTTAGTTCCCCACTGTGTGATCTGTGTTCTGCTTGCTGGAAGCTGCATCCAGCCCAAAATGGACTGCTTCCAAACTTGTCTCCATGTGGTCTGGGCTTTGCCAGACTGGCCCAGCCAGACTACCCACTGCACAGAGAAGCCATCGACTAGAGACCTACCTGGAGATCAGCCCCCTGCTCCATGCTTGAACAGAAACAATGCCTCTGCAACTTGTGTGGGCCCTGCTTCTCCTGGCATTCCAGATCAAACACCTGCAGTCTCGATTTTTGTCCAGCCTGTGTCCAGTCTTGGGTATCGTGAGTAAATACCAGGGTAGCTCCCTACAACAACAGCTTAATCTGAGTGTGTCATCTGATTGTCTTGTTGTTTCATTTCCTTTACGAACTGAGCCCTCTGGCTCCGGATTACAAATACTGTGTACTGTGCATGTTGTGTTTTCCATCACAGGGCCCCAACCAGCTGCAACCCCAGGCAACTGTCCTGGCTAGCCCATCTCTTCTCTACCTGGGTACCCAGAGGTGGACTGTGTGGGCGGACTCAAAGTTCATGCATAACTGCTTGACTGATATAACCTTTAAGCTAATTAACCTGATTTTGCCCCTTCCTTGTTCAAGTCCCCTGAATAAATCAGATCTAACGTTTTCTGCATGTAATCTGACTGTGGTTGCAGTTTGTGCTCAAAGTACTGTACTGTTGCTATTTGCTGTGCCTAACCTTGTTTTACAGGGGGTCCCCAGGGTCGAGCCAGAGGAACCAGCCCTGGTGGTAAGTGCAAACAGTGTGGGTACCTGTGTGGTGTACCAGGGGTATTGTGAAAGTGATTATTGTACAGTGTTCTGGCCACTAGAGGGGAAAGAGGAGGGTCACAGTGTCCCGGAGGGCTGTGCCCAGGTTAGCTTGACCACTACCAACCCAGACCTCTGGGTGGAGGCACCCATTTCAGAACTCAGGCTTCTTAACCTGCTACTAGCCAAGCAGGCAGGGGTAGTAGCCCTTTGGATAGCGCCACCTAGGGGTTACATCTACATCTCTTCTTGTTACTTCTACATCCCCTACCATTCCTTCCCCTTTTAAATTCTCTACTAGCACAGAAGCCTCCAAAATGAAAATCATGGTTCTGGTGGCCCTGCTGGAGCATCTCAGAATCTGTCAAAGGTTTGGACTGAGCCACAGACAGATCTTGGGGACGATTGTTGTGTTGTTTCATTCCGTTTTTTTTTTTATTCTTAGTGATAGCAAGTTTGCTCCTTAACATGATCAAAGCATCTGAAGTGGTGACTTCTGTCACTTTGACTTGTGTGGGTTTACTGTTCTTTTGTAGGGTTGTTCTCAATCCGTACAGTTGGACATTCTCCCATAGTACCTCTGCTTGGCATAGTAGCCACTCTGCTCCCTTAGTCTCTTTTTTACTGGCTAGTAGTGATCTGATCCTTTTTTTTTTTTTTTTGTAATCAGAAAATAGCATATTTCCCCATATTGATTTTAGGGATATAGTTGCCAGTCATCTTTTTTCCTTTATGTGTCTGGGCCAAGTTCTCGGGGCCAAACCACCACTTAGAAAATCCAATATATCTACAAGAATCAATTGAAGTTAGACAAGTAGTTTAGATGAGTACGAGAGATCTGATGTTTTCTAGTATGGCACAAATTACATAACTCTTTCAAGTAATTTGCTTCAATATTTGGATCCTCATCTGCCCCAAAATAGACTTCCTTACCTCATGGAAGAAATCCCTGGGGTTCTTAACTGGCCTGCTCTTCGTTTGGTTTGTTGCCTCCCTGGCATTCCATGGATTGTAGCATTTGCCAGACTTTTTCTTTATGTGCTTACATCCAAAGGAAAAAAAAACAGCATTCACAACAGAATATCAAAACTATGCCAGTTTTTTTTTGTATCTTATCTTTGGTTTGTAACTTTTATTGGAAATCACCAAAACACATACGATACAACTCAGCATAACAGACAGAACAAAACATCTAAACAATAACATCACTTCAGTGCCATAAATCAAAATTTCACAGTACAATAATACAAATAGGGGACTGAATGCCAGGAGACCATCCAAGTCTAGGAGGGGGTATCTACCAGCACTTAGAGCTATACCAATGTTGGGCAGCAATGCTACCATAGGGAGCAGAGAAGAAGGCTATCAGGTAATCTACATCATGGGGGTCTTAGCAGTTCTTCCCTTTCTCTAAAAGAGGAGCTGGGATCAAACTTGCATAGATCAGATTCCGTATACAGCTTCCTCTACTGATAAGACCTGGATAAGGAACCCTGGACCAAGTCTGCCATTCTATATCGGGAAAGTAGGGTGGCTACTGCCTCCATCCATTCATGCACTGTGGAAATAACTACAGCACACCATTTGTTAAGCTAGAGGTGTTTGGCCTCCACACTCAAGGATAATGACTCTAATGAGATGTGAATCATTTGGGGTCCAGCTCCAGGTAGGCTTCTAATAAATCGGTCTTCTGAGAAATAGGTAAGGTCAGGCCCAGAACCTTCTCACAGGCCTTCATGACCTGATTCTAAAAGGGTTTTATGGCTGAGAAACTCCAATGGATATCAAAAATAGTCCTGCCTGCTTACAGACACTGCCAGTATCTGTCATCTGGATGGAGGCCCATCCACTGAAGCTTACCTGAGGCACAGTACTAGGAATAAAGTACCTTATTCCTAGTACACAGAGAGTAATAGTAAATGGAGTCCACTCTGAAGAAAGGGGGGTTACTAGTGGGGTACCACAGGGTTCACTATTAGGACCGGTCCTCTTCAATGTCTTTATAAGCGACATTGCAGAGGGACTGGAAGGAAAAGTATGTCTCTTTGCACATGACACAAAGACCTGCAACAGAGTTGATGCACAAGGTGGGGTGGAAAGGATGAGAAGGGACTTGGCAAGGTTAGAGGAATGGTCAAATGTATGGCAGCTTAGATTCAATGCTAAGAAGTGCAAGTAATGCACCTGGGAAACAAAACCCAGGGAAGAGTACACAATGGGGGTGAGATGCTAACAACAACAAAAATGGAAAGGACCTAGGGTAGTCATATTAGATGACCTAAAGGTGGGAAAGCAATGTGAGAGGGCAGCAAGGAGGGCTGGGGGGATACTGGGATGCATAGGGAGAGGCATCACCAGTAGAAAACAGGAAGTTATTATCCCTCTGTACAGACAGCTGGTCAGACCCCATCTGGAATACTGCATGCAGTTCTGGAGACCCAATCTCTGCAAAGACATAGACAGGATGGAAGCTGTCCAGAGGAGGGCAACTAAAATGGTGCAGGGTCTGCACCGGAAGACATATGAAGAGAGACTAAAGGAGCTTAATATGTATAGCCTCGAGGAAAGGAGGGAGAGGGGGGGGACATGATAGAAACTTTCAAGTACCTCAAGGGAATCAACAAAGTCCAAGAGGGTAGCATCTTTCAAAAAAACAGTTGTGCAAGAACAAGGGGGCACAATTTGAAGATAGAGGGGGGCGGCTCAGAGGTAATTTAAGGAAGTATTTTTTCACAGAGAGGCTTGTGGATGCATAGAATGGCCTTCCGGAGGAGGTTGTGAAGTCAAAAACAGTGGTGGAATTCAAGCATGCATGGAACAGTCATAAGGCCATTCTAGGGGGTGGGAGTAGGAAGAAGTAGGCTGCTGGTTAACTAGGATCTGCAGCTTATCCAGTAGGTAGGAAAATGGGCAGACTGGGTGGGCCAAGTGGTCCTTATCTGCCATCAAATTCTATGTTTCTATGTTTCTATGTTATTCTGAATTAAAAGACTGTACAGATCTAAACATGCTGCTTTAGCCGATATCCAATGCCATGTCCACTCTTGATATGGTAATTGTCTTTTAAGAAAGGTTTCCCATTGCTGATGGGCTTTTCAAGTTTGATTTAGAATGGCTATGACGATAGACTAACACTCTTTACTAGCACAGATTTTTGAGGAGATTAGTCCACCCTACAGGAGGTAGGTTGGAGTGAGGTGACCTAGAGGTACATTTTAACATGGGGGATATAAGGTATCTCATCAGATGGTACCACCATAGGTCCCTCCATGGGAGCCCACAGTGTGTACACTGGTTCTCAAAGGAGTCTGAAGTCAGTGAGCTAGGGATAGCTGGTTCTCACAGGAGTCTAAAGTCAATGAACTAGGGACACAAAGATCTCAGAGCTTTCAGACACCAGCATGTTGCCAGTGCTTCAAATGTGTAGAGCACTTGTCTATTAGAAGGATAGTGTTGTCACAAAGCAGCATCCAGGCAACTGGCATGAGAGGGAGTTTAGCTAATTTGCCCAGTTGCTACCAGGTATATACCAATGCCTGGGTAGCTGGTCCTTGCTGTCTCAGGGAGTAACAAGTAAGGTAGTACAGCAGAAGGGAGAGATTCTGGAAGGTGCATAAATTGCTCTCCATCTGCACCTATAAAGAGTCAGAGGCTGCTAAGCAGCCATACCAACTCATTGTTTGTGCCCCAAGGGAGGTCTAGTGGTATGCATAAAGCCAAAGTAAACCCAGCCCCCTCCCCTCAAGTTTGACCAGTTTGACATGAGTTGACTTAACTTGAGAGCTTTGCCTTCTGAAGAAAATTCCCAATTAGGACATTTATCGTGGAGAACCAAGACTGGCCAGTGTGAATGGGAAGATGATACAGCTGATGTAGACGTTTATGAGAAATTATCATTTTTAGTGCAAAGATTTTGCCCACCAGAGATGAATGTAATTGTGCCCACCTCATGCAGTCGTCCTGTATGTCAGTCAGTAACGGAGCCAAGATAAGTTTGCAAAGCTGCAAGAAATTTGTACAGAGTTGGATGCCTAACTATCTCATGGCCTGTGGGAACCATAAGATCCAGGTGTGTAAATGGCACATGGGGACAATGGCTGGATTATGGGAGGACCTCAGTTTTTTCGGGGGTGACCTTCAAACCTGAGATGTCATGAAACTGCTCCAGAATGCCCATTAGAGACTGGATCCTGCTAAGGGGCATCCAAAAGCAAGACTAAAATACTGTTTGCATATAGCTTATTTTATTTTATTTATTTTTATTTTTTTATTTATCAAGATCTTGGATTATAATATACCTTTGAGCTGGAAGCTCTTTTACAAAGGTTCAACGTCATGTTAAAAAGACAATATAGTACAGTACAAATGTAACCCCCTTGTTCCAAGGGGTTACTAGAATCCCACTTAGAATAAGTGGCAGGCAGGAAGAGGCAGCTTGTGAAATACCAGTTAAATGGGTTTCACACTGTCACACTCTGTTTTCAGTCTCAGCTGAGCTAGAGTGATGATGTCACCATAGAATTGCACAGCAGTGTAAGCCACAATGGAATGCTAGCTGTAGGGGTTAGCAGTGGAATGTTGGGGTAGAGTGAGTAATCTGTAGAGTGGAGAGTTGAGTGAGGAGTGCTGCAGAAGGCAGCTCCTCAGACTGAGCTCTGACAGAGAGCTACCTCTGGAGATTATGTAGTGTGTTCTCACCCTAGAAGAAGGACACAGAAGACATGCGAGTAAAGTGGTAGAGACTGTTCCTAGAGGGTTTTCCAGTGCCCCATCCCTGGGGAGATGGGGGGGGAATTCCAGGATTCAGGGGCAATCCCCTGGTCCAGCCTGGATTGTGCTGAAGCTGCTTGAGATTTGTTTGCTCTGTGAGTACCTGAGATTTTGGGTGGGGAAAAAGCCCTGGGGCACCTGCATTCCTGGGGTGAGTTTTTCTCTGACAAAGGGACTCTGTCACCAAGACTGTTTCTGTTAAAAGTGTCTGCCTACTATGGGGTCCGGAGGGAGACTTGCCAAGTACAGAACTTTTAGTTTGTGTCTGATTTAAAAGCATCTGCTAAAGCGGGTGTCTAGTGTAAAGACATTGTCAATTACAGAACTTTTAATTTCATGACACTTCTGAGGTATAAGAAGTAGAATGTTAAATGTTAAAGACATTTCAAGATCGCATCCACAAGAGTGTTTCAGAGAAAGGTGTTATTAACCAGATGAATGGCTGAACATAAATTTGGAAGCAAAAGGTGGGAGACCCCCCCCCCATCTGGAATAACCATGTTCACCTATCAGGCTTCGGTTTGGGCACCTTTATTTTCTCTTAGTACATTTGACCAGTGCCTGAAGAAAATACCCAGATGTGGGATTTTGGATTTTCTTTGAGCTAGAGTGTGCTCGTTAGTGGTCGAGGGAGCCACCAAGAATTCCTCATGAAATATGGGAAGGTCTCCTAGTATTGGCTGAGGGTGCTATGTCAAGGGAAGTGTACCACTTTGTGCCGTGTGTGCCAAGATCCATTCAGAACCTGAGGGTTCACTGTGTGTGTGCTCGGTCCATCTTCGCTTTGTATTATTCTCTGTGTATGTGAATAAAAGCCATACTCTAGAATCCCAACCTGGTTTGGACAGTACAGTTATTGCTTGCAGTGTCTGGATTTACTTGGATGCCCCCTAGCCAGAAGTACAAACCTAGCATAATGCTGAGCAAACATTTTCTCCCAGGGACCCAGGCTGATGGCCATGCTAAATGGTCCCCCCATGTGTTAGCCAGGTAGTGGCCACACTTGGTTTGCCTGTCCAAGGGATGGCAGGCTATAAAGTACATGTAAGGGTAAAGAGAACTGTTGATAGTGACTACCCCCATCTCTCTCATTGGTGCCATGTGTGAGAGGAGCAGCCCTGCTGGCTGAACAAGGGGGGGCCGGTGGGGGGAGGTTACACAAACAATTAGGTTACCTGACAAATATATAATGGACAAATGCTGTACATAACATACATAATCTGGGTATTGCACATAAGGATAAAAAGCTTTTGATCAATGCAATCACAGTGAGTTCAGGGGGGATACAAGGATCATGGTGGGTAATATCATTAGGGTGGTAATATATTAGAGCCCAGGATGCCAGTGTCAACAAACTCAGAATACAGACAACATAGTTAATGACTACTGGGTGCCAGTACAAAAATCAGCCCAGTAGGCATTGTATAGGAATATAAGTGACAGAGGCGGGGTGGAGGAGGTGAAAGTAGAGTAGGGACTGAATTAGCAGTGGGGAGGAGGCAAGGTGAAACAGGCAAGTGCTGAACAGGAGTTGAGTTAGCGGTAAAGGGGGCAGTGTAGTAGATGGGCAAGTGCTGTGTGGCTCTAGGGCTAGTCACTGAGAGGGGCATTCTGGCAGTTGCTGCATAAGCTTTGAGGGGCAATCACAGCCACCTGTAGCAACAAGAGTGTTCCTGAAGTTTTCACTTGAATGGACCTAGTTTGGATTCTAATATGATGTTGCCTTGGAGGGAGTTGAGCCAATTAGGGGCACGGTATGCAAAAGACCTTTGATCCTGTGAGGTATGGCAGAAAGTGACCTTGTACTTATGGCAGCTAGAATCTCGGGGGTGATGAGGGTTGGAGATGTGACACAGTAGGTCCTGGACACACAAGGGGGTGAGGCCCAATGTAGCCTTCTTGGCTAGCAAGCAGGCCTGGTACTTCAGTCTACTTATTAGATGCAGCCACCCTATTTGGACTTACAGGTCACATATGTGTGCGAGTCTGTGGGCTCCAGACACGAGCCTGCAGGCTTTATTTAAGGCAGCCATAACCCTTTTTAAGGGTAGTGTTAGATGCAGCAATGTAGACAACTAGACCATAATCAACTACAGAGATGACAGAGCTGTCCACTTCAATCAGAAGTGCCTCATTTGTCAAACAGTGCTTGTGCCTGTGTAATAGACCGAGTCGGGTATTGACGGCTTTGGTGACATTGTCAATGTGGTTTGAGAAGGATAGGGTGCTATCGAGGATAACCCCCAGGTATTTGAAGGATTGGACCTGGTCAAGGAGGTGCTAAGGTTATTTACTATAGTGAGTTTGCATGCTCTGTATTTGTTGTGAGGGTTTGCGAAAGTCATAACTTTTTTTTTTTTTAATTCATGAGCAGCTTGTGCTTTAGAAACCAATTCTTGACACAAGCAAATTGCATCTGAAGCTGCTTCTTCAGGAGAGATGGGTCCTTGCTGCTTGTAAAGATCACAGCATCATCTGCATATAGGAGCATTTTCTCGGGACATTAAACAGGGAGATGGTTGAGAAAAATGCTGAAAAGTAGGGGGCCCAGGATATTTGACCAGTAGCATAAGATAGGGGAATGGTCACTGATCAAATCGGGGAGAACAGAGGAATTGCTCACCCTCTTTGGCCAGTTTTTAAGCAGCTAGTCTAGGAGTGTTTTAGATCCTGTCCGATAATTTATTCTAGTAGTGGAGTCTACTAGCTGGGCAACACTGATGGAGGATAATGCAACTTTGTGGATAGCCGTATCAGAAGACAACCAGTCAACGCTGAAATCACCCACCATAATTGAGTTGTGGTTAAGGTTTCTGTAGTAGTCTATGACCCCTTTCAGGCCAACTGCCTGTCCTTTGGGGGGATATAGATTGACACTATAGTGAGAGCCTTGTTGTGTGTACCTAGTAAGACTTTTAATGCTAGTGCTTGGATTTTGCTATCTGTACCTGAATAGGGAATGGTGTGCCCCTGGAGGGTATCCTTAAGATAAATAGCACAGCCACCACCTCTCTTGCTTAGTCTGTCCCATCTATAGAGGGTGTACCTGTCTATGTCAATTGCAGAGTTAAGGATCTTTGGTGTGATCCACGTTTCTACTACTGAGAGCGTATATGGCCTGTGCTGGGTGACCCACACATGCTGCGCATCAAACTTGTCAAGCAAGCTGCATATGTTAATTGAGGCAATTGATAGTGCACCTTGCTTCTTATCGAATCTCACCGCTTGTCTCAGAGGGCCGGGGTTAGGGTGGATGTTTCCTGATATTAGTTGCAGCATTAGTATAATGCACAAGAATTAGGCCCTAAGTAGTCTGAGGTTAGATCGGTGGTGCAACCTACTGAGTCTCACCAACTTCAGTTTACAGTGAACTATGGTCAGATCAGTGAAATGGTGTGTGTGTGTGTGTGTGTGTGTGTGATGTTTATGTAGTTGAGCAATGGTAGCAACTTATGTGGGGGTGTAACCCTGCATTGCATACCTCTGGATGAGCTAATTGTACCTAGCATATTTATTTTATTTAAAAGTTTCACCAGGAGAGCATACTGAGCTGATAGAGCTCATTTCCAGATGCGTCCTGGGGGAATGGGGGTATGGCGTATGTACAAACATTTGCAGCATATAGGCACATAAAATATACAATTACATAACACATATGTGTTATAAGTTACAACTATGTACAGTGTAACTAGCAGCAGAGACGGGAAAGTAGAAACAGATACTAATAGCAGTGTGAAAATGCAAGCAGTGGGAGTGTACAACAGTGGGGGGATTGAAGGGGATTGCAACAATAACAGCATGTAGGTACAATAGTTCTTGTGCAGATTATAGACACATAATTGGAATATAAGAACATTAAGAACAAACTGTGTAATCAGCTTGCATAGGTGGGTAAGCAGAACTGGTTAAAGACTTTATTAAGAGTACAATCATGTAGCATAAGAATAAGCAACATTGATAACAATGGAGTTTCAAAATACTATGGAAACACAGTAGGCAAATAGTATGTAACCCAATTCAGTATATGGCAGCAGGGCAGTGGAAGAGAGACAGCAAGGCAGAGAGCAGGAACAGGGAATGCAGAGGACAGCAGAGAGTCAGGCTAAGTCACAGTTGATGACAGGAGCAAACAGAACGAAAGTGGTCTTTTAATAGGATAAGGAAGGAGTGAGAAGAGGGGTGTGGCGGAAGGATGAGGGGAGGGAATTCCAAAGTTTCAGGAATCTATAGGAGAAGGCAAGCTGACCTGCAGAGGTAGACCTATGAGGGATGGCCAGGATGCATGAGTCAAGGCTTCTGAGAGAATATGCAGAAGAATGGGGGTGGTGAGGGAAGACGAGAGCTATGAGGGTAAGGAGTTGAACCAGAATTTGGCAGTAATACTGGTGAACTGTGACAGACGCCTATCAGCAAGGGAGGGAAAGGACAGAGAACAGTAAAGGTCACAATGGTGTGTCGGGGGGGGGAGGTCAAGAGCAAAATGGCAGAAGGAGTGGAAAAGTGTGTCCAGTTTCGATAAGGAGGACTTGGGAGTGACACCGTAGACTACGTCGCCATAGTCGAATATGGGGAGGAACAGTTTCTGTACGATGGCCCGGTGGGCCAGTAGAGGAAGGCATTCACAGTTCTTGTAGAACACACCCAGTTTAAGGTCTAGCCTCTTATGGATAGCCTCAAGATGCACAGAGAAGTTGAGGTGCTGGTCAAGCCATACCCTGAGGTTATCTGATGGAGGGGCAGTTTTCCAGCAAGCTCCCATCAAGGGAGCAGAAAGTGGGAAGGGAGGGGAGTCAAGAGAGTTTCTGCCTGATGCCAAAGGTCATAGATACTGTTTTTTTTACATTGAAGAAGAGCTGATTTGAGAAAAAACAGATCTTCACTTTTTCAAAGTCCCATTGCAGTCTGGTTTCTACTTCTGAGGGTGAAGGTCCAGAAGTAAACAGGATGTTATTGTCCACATACATATGGATGTATGTGTGTCGGCAGGCAGAGGGCAGGTCATTTAGGAAAATGAAGAACAGCAGGGGGCCAAGGATGGAGCCTTGGGGGACACCAGTCGAGATGGGAATTAGGGGAGAGCTAGAGGTGCCAATCCACACAGATTGCATCCTTCCAACGAGGCAGGAATGGAACCAACTGATGGTCTCAGCAGAGAGTCCTGCATAAGGCAGTTTGTCCAGGAGAAGCGGGTGCAAGACCATGTCGAATGCCTTTGCTAGGTCGACAAAAATGGACAAAGTGATGTAGCCCTGGTCCATACTTGTAAGGATAGTGTCAGTGAGACTGAGTAATGAAGTGGTAGAGTGGGATTTCCTAAATCCAGACCGGTAAGGAGTGAAGACAGAGGAGGAGTTTAGGAAGGAGGGAAAATGGGATAGAACAAGCTACTCTTGAAGTTTGGCAAGAATAGGGAGGAGCCGAAATGGGGCATTAGTTACTGGGTGTGGTGGGGTTGCCCCCTTTTGGAAGTGGAATAATAATTGTGTGTTTCCATTCTGCAGGCACGGAAGCAAGGGAGAAAGAAAGATTTAGTAGAGATGCAAGGGGGGAGGAGATGGCAGAGGCAGATAGGAACAGCAGGTTGGAGTCCAGCCCAGAGGGGCATTTGCCCTTAGCAGGATTGAGAGACCGGAGGGCTCTGTAGCCCTCAGATGGTGTAATAGGTCAAAAGGAGAAAGGAGAGTGAAGGAACCACTCATTTTGCTGGGGGGAGGGGCCAGAGAGGAGCAGGAGGTGGGGAAAGCAGGGAAGTGGCACAGGATATGAAGAAGGATTAGGAAGGATGGGGTTGGGTGGAAGCAGGGTGCGATAAGGCAGAAGCACTAAATGAGTACTTCTGCTCAGTATTTACTAAAGAGAAGAGGGGGTGACACCCAAGGGGGAAGAAATGGCAGAAATGGGGGGGAGAGGGTGACAGATGGGGAAATCATGGAGGGCAGAGTTCGGGAGGGTTTGAAGGCACTGAGGGTGGATAAGGTGCCAGGCCCAGATGGCATCCACCCCAGGGTACTGAAGGAGCTGGCAGAGGTCCTTGCAGGACCTTTGGCAGACCTATTTAATGCCTCACTACATTCGGGGTGTGTACCTCAGGACTGGAGGATGGCTCATGGTGCCCTTCCACAAAAAGTGGCCCCAGGGATGAACGGGAAACTACAGACCAGTGAGCCTCACATCCATCGTGGGTAAGCTAATGGAGACTATCCTGAAGGAGAGGATGGTGGCCCTCCTAGAGGCCAAAGGACTACAGTACAGCAGACAGCATGGCTTCATATGGGGCAGATCCTGCCAAACCAACCTGGTGGAGTTCTATGACTGAGTAACTAGGCAATTGGACAGGGGCCATGCAGTGGATGTCCTGTATCTGGACTTCAGTACAACATTCGACTTGGTGCCACATGGAAGGCTGGGAAGTAAGTTAGTAGGCACATAGGCGGGTGCAAAGCTGGTGAGATGGGTAGGGAACCGGCTTCAGGGAAGGCAATAGAGGGTGGTGGTGGTTGGGGAGCTCTCACACCCAAGGGTAGTGACGAGCGGTGTTCCACAGGGCTTGGTGTTGGGACCAGTGTTGTTTGGGGTATTCATTGTAGACATATCATTGGGTAGCAAGAGCAAGATCAGTCTGTTTGCTGATGATACCAAGGTAGGATCGGTGGTGGATGACCTAGGGGGTGGCAGGGGTTGCAGGATGATCTGGCAAAGCTTGAAACCTGGTCACACACTTGGCAAATGGGGTTTAATGCTAAAAAGTGCAAGGTGCTGGGGGGAGTGCAGCTAGCCCAGACAGAGGAGAAGAAGGATCTGGGGGTGCTCATTACAGGGTCAATGAACAACTCGGCACAATGTAGGAAGGCAGCTGCAAAGGCCAACAAAATTCTGGGTTGTATTTCAAGGGGTATATCCTCGAGGAGAGAAGAGGTGATTCTGCCACTGTATAGGTCATTAGTTAGACCGCACCTAGAGTACTGTGTACAGTACTGGTGCCCGTATCTGAAGAGGGACATTAAGTTACTGAATGGGGTGCAGCGCAGGGCAACAAAGATGATCAAGGGGCTGGGGGACTTATCATATGAGAGAAGGCTGAGGGAGTTGAACATGTACTCACTGGAGGATAGGAGGGATGGGGAAACATGATTGAAACCTTTAAGTACATGAATGGAATAAACAAGATAGGTACAGAGGGGCTGTTCAAAGTAAGGGAGGGAAGGGACACCAGGGGCCATGATATGAGACTGGAGGGAAGAAGGTTCAGGAGAGAGATGAGGAGACACTTTTTTACAGAGAGGGTGGTGGCTGGATGGAATGCATTACCTGCAGAAGTGGTATCCAGTAGAACAGTGGACTGCTTCAAAAGGGGATGGGATGGTACAGGACAAGGGGGAGGGTCAATGAAGGGGAAGGGTGGAAGGGAGGGGCAGCTGCAGAATAAGGGGCTCTAGCTACACATTAGAGCAGACTTGATAGACCTCTCGGCCTTTATCTGCTGGCAAATTTTGTATGTTCGTAAGGAGTTGAACTCAGATGCCACCGAGGGTGGGTCAGAGAGAGTAGTAGTTCCAGCACTGATGACAGGGTGGGGGCTGGGCTGGGGGAGAAAGGAGTTGACCATCTTCCAAAGTTTGGAGGGGTGATTTAAATTATTGTGGAAGGAGGCTTGGAAATAAGCAGCTTTAGCCTGGCGTGTGGTCCTGGTGCAGGTGTTCCATAGGGTGCAATATTTTTGATAATCTTTGGGAGAGCCTGAGGACTTATGGGCTTGCCAGGCCTGATCTGTGGCCTGACAATAGGAAGTGAGTTCAGCAGTGACCCATGGAAGGTGTGAGCCATACACCTTGACCAGTCTGAGAGGGCCATAATGATCCCAGATAGACAGGAGCAACCAGTCGGTATTGCCTAGGCCATTCAGTAAGGATGGCAGGTTCAGGGACCTGAATGAGTGAGTCTGCAAGGTACGATGAGTGAGTTTGGGGTGGTGGGATTTCCGGACCACATATATCAGGTAGTGATCACTTAAGGAGTCCGGTAACATGCCAGCAGACCTTACACGGGAAGGGGTGGGTAGTGAGTGCCCAGTCTATTAGGAAGTGGTTCTAGATTTTGGAGTTTAAGTGGGTGGGTTCACCAATCAACTGTGTCAGGTTAAGTGCAGTTATATCATGCCTCAGTTTAGAGAGTGAAGGAGAGAGCCAGTTCTCATTGAAGTTACCCAGGACAAAGAACTCACCTCCTGATGCGTGCGACTGAAGGGTTACTAGAAGGTCCATGACAGAGGATCTGGTGGCACTAGGGGAGCAGTAGGAGTCAGCCATGAAGATGGAGATGGTGCAGGGAAGGGAGATTTTCACAACCAGGGTCTCGTAAGTTTTCAGTAAGAAGGAGGACAAAACAATTGAGAATTGTAGGGTTGAGAATATGTACATCGCTATCCCACCACCTTTGACTTAGCCAGGCCGGTCCTGCCTTATAAGTGAATAGCCTGTGATGGATAAACTGGTGTCTGGGGTATGCAGTTTTGGCCAGGTCTCTGTTAAGATTAGAATGTTGGGGGCAAGGGATAAGACATGGGGTTGGAACAGCGAGAACTTGTGGAGGATACTCCTTACATTCAAGTGGGCTAATTTCAGGCCATGAGGGAGATGGAGGGATGCAGTAGGAGTGGGACCGGTGTTAAGCTCAATGTCTCCTCATAATAGAAGCGATAGGATTAGGAAGCATATAGCCAGTATTACTTAGCAAGGGGCTATTGTGGTAATGCTGAGTGAGATTAACACCTGTTATGGACATAGGATGATCAAGATGAACACTGAAATATTAGATGAGGGGCAGCCATAATGATTAGGGAGGTGGCTGTGCACGTGTGATTCAAGGATGGTATCTAGCAACTATGGTCATCACGATGTGTACTAACTAATACGGGAGGGACACAGTGGGTTTGCTTTACACTGAGTAGAGAATGCCTGGCAAGCACTGAGTTGAGGGGGGGATACTTTTGACTTGATGCTACCAGGTAAACTATTAGAAGGATAGGTAATCCTAGAGAGAACAGATATACGTTCCAGTAGCCCCTGATAATCCAGCACTACCTTCAGGGTTCGACCTTAACATTGTTTTACTAGCCCTGAACCTAGTGCAAATTGGCCAGGGCTAGTGCAGCTAACCCTCTACTTGTCCGTCTTGACTAGTGCAGGTTTTTCATGGTTGTTAATGAAGTTGAAAAAGTCCCTACTTTAGCAGGCTGTAGTCCTTTTGCTAATCTCCCTCAGTGTTCCAGGTGGCCTGGTGTGATTAACAGATCATTAAAATCTGCAATTATCTGTCAGTTCAAGAGGGGGATCCAACAAAAGGCTCAATGTGAGTCATTATCACTCAATTGTAGGACATTCAGCTAGTGTGCATGCTGTGATTAAGGGCAGAGTGCTGTTAAATTACTAGCTTCCAGTTTGCTGAACTTGTCTTTGATTTGTTCCACAATATTAAAACCAATGTGCCTCATTTCCCAACCTTTTGAGTGCCTGTATCCAACACTGCAGTGACAGAATGCTATCATGTATACACGGTCTGCCCAGCCAGGTTGTCTGTCCATTCTATACTTTCGCTGGACACCACTGCAGACTAGGCTCTGGTGGCCATCAATAGACCCATAGCTGCCATTACTGACTGGTGTATGGTTCACAGCTCCTCTTAATGGATCACACCAGTCAATGCCATCAATGCAGTCCCACCCTTATACCACCCTGCATGTCATTTCATCTTAAAAACAATGCTTTGCATCATGTATGGTACAAAGCAAAACCTTAGTAAAATATATAATTTCATACCTCTCAACCTCTTACCTCATAAATCAAGGACAAGGCTTAAAAAAATCAGGGACAGAGACCCCAAATCAGGGACATATCTTAAAAATTGATAATACTCACTCAGAAAGCTGTTAGGAATAAGAGAATTAGTGTAAGAAGCATTTTCTGATGAAGAACTAGTCTGTAACTTTAATGTTTAACATTATTTTATGCTTACAATCCCTGCTGTTCAGTCACAAAAATAGAAATTTTATGAGGGACAGAGGAAAATTCTGAGGCAAAATCAGGGACATCCCTGAAAATCAGGGATTGTTGAGAGGTATGTATAATTTGAAATGTTAAAATAGGTATTCCTGATGTGCACAGATCACCTATATAAAAAGAGAGATAGTACAGCCTCATGCCTGTAAACTGCTCCCCTTTGACTGATGAAAGGACACTGTTATGAAAAATCTGTTTTTGTTAGGGCAGAGCATGTTAAGTCAATATTTTTGTGCCTGGTATATGTAACAGACATGTCAAAGTGTCTTACATCACAAGCCCCCTGTGTTTGTTTAACTCTCTCCAAAGAAATCCAAGAACTGCCCCAGCTCACTCAGCAGTGTAAGAAAACTTCCAGAAGTGCAGCTCTGGTTAATTACAGGGTGGGGGATGAGAGTGTCTTTCTCTGCCTGATTCTGTACATTGCCCTGCAGGTCAGGGTGGGACTGTGGTGATGTGCATGATGATGTGGCTATTGCGCGTGCAGAGCTAGAACTGCCTGATTGAACATTTGCTATTATGGTATTCTGTGGTTTGGCAGGGAGGGGGTGAAGAAAGAGGATACAAGGGGCACATAGGAAAAAAACAATGAGTGTACACACTGTGTGTGATTCGACTGCAGTCTTTTTT
The DNA here is from genome assembly GCA_016271365.2 of Neoceratodus forsteri. NCBI lineage: Eukaryota > Metazoa > Chordata > Ceratodontiformes > Ceratodontidae > Neoceratodus > Neoceratodus forsteri. The sequence goes on along the minus strand of CM028133.1, from coordinate 738,350,926 downwards.
TTTTTTGGGCAGGAAGCAATGTGGGAGCAAGATAAATATGCAATAATCAGAGTATTTCTTGGCTTGCATTTTTCCTGTTTAACTGATCAAAATTGACCATTATTATAGAAACATAGAAACATAGAAGTTGACGGCAGATAAAGACCACAAGGCCCATCTGGTCTGCCCATTTTTTTTTCTACCTTATGAATGTGCCATTGGCTTTTGCTCTGTCAATGGCCTATCTATTCATACTCATCTGTAGTGCTGCCTTATGCCTATCCCATGCCTGTTTGAAGCCCTGCACTGTATTCATATCCACCACTTCCTGAGGAAGGCCCTTCCATGCATCCACAAACCTTTCTGTGAAAAAAAAACTTCCTCACATTACCCCTTAATCGGCCTCCCTCTAACCTCATGCTATGTCCTCTTGTCCTGCTATTTTTCTTTTATTGGAACATGTTAGACTCTTTCACCTTGTTAATGCCCTTAAGGTGTTTGAATGTTTCAATCACATCACCTCTCTCTCCCTCCTTTCTCTTCCCTATGTGCATGATCTTGGACTTTTTTGCGTTAAACCCCAGTTGCCACTCTTCCGACTAGTTTGCTAGTTTATCCAGATCTCTTCTCATTCTCCCCACCCAATCTGGATCATCTACTCTGTTGCAGATCTTGGTGTCATCTGCAAACAGACATACCTTACCCTCCAGTCCATCTGCAATGTCACTGATAAAGATATTGAAGAGGACTGGCCCCAGGACCGATCCCAGAGGTACCCCACTTGTGACTTGCATCTCTTCTGATTGTATACCATTTACCACCACTCTCTGTTTTCTGCCCGTCAATCAGTTTGCCACACAGTTGACCAACTTCTGACCCACCCCGAGCCTACCCATCTTATTAATCAATCTTCTATGTGGAACAGTATCGAAAGCTTTGCTGAAGTCAAGGTAGGTGACATCAACTGCTCCCCCTTGGTCCACCACTCTGGTTACCCAGTCAAAGAAATCTATTAGTTTGACAGGACCTTCCTTTTGTAAACCCATGCTGTCTTGGATCCTGTGCTCCTAAGGATTCCAGGTGTTGCACTATCCTTTCCTTAAGGAGCATCTCCATAATATTGCCCACTACTGAGGTAAGACTGACTGGTCTGTAGTTCCCTGCCTCCTCCCTGCTACCACTCTTGTGGAGCGGGATTACATGAGCCATTCTCCAGTCTTCTGGGACCTATCCCGTGCTCAGAGACTCATTAAACAGTTCTTATAATGGCTCTGCTAGTTCCACCCTTAGCTCCTTTAGTACCCTGGGATGTATGCCATCAGGTCCCATTGCCTTGTCCATCCTGAGCTTATCAAGCTCTTGTAGGACCCTTTCTTTTGTGAAGGGACTAGTGCACACCTCCCTCCCCCCGTGTCCATGTGCTGAGCTGTGGACCCTGCCCTACCTTCTCTTCAGTAAATACTGAGCAGAAGTATCTATTTATGATAGATGCTTTTACATGGTCCTCCTCCTCACATGCCCCCTTATCCCCTTTGATCTTAGCAATACCCCGTCTGGACTTCATTCTTTCACTAATGTATCTATAGAAAGTCTTGTCACCTTCTTTCACTGTTCGTGCTAGTGTTTCCTCGGTTTGGGCCTTTTCCTGCCTTCCCTGTTTCCCCTAGGAAAGTGGGCTAGTGCAATCATTTGTGGGCTAGTGCAATTTTTAATCAACTTATCCGGCTGCCTAGTGCAAAAAAAAGTTAGGGTTGACCCCTGACTACCTTGAACCTTAGGGGGAAGGGGTGAGATCAGAGGGCAAAAGTAACTCGGCTTAGTGGGGCATATTTCAACTTAAGGATATTTAAAGTTGTTAGTATATTGTTGCCTCCTGGATAGTGCAGCGGTAGTGACATTGACGTCAGTGCAAAGGGTTAGCAGTTCAAATCCAGCATTAGACAGTGGTAGCATGGCTAGGATATGGATTAGAAATAGAGGTTATGTGCAAGAGTGCAGGACAAGTTATGGGCTGTGTGTAGCTCTGACTATCTGAGTGGAAAGGAGGGTGAGGTAAAATTACAGCGCTTAGCAGTGACTCCTAGTGGCCAGAGAGGATTACTACAGGAGGAGGAGGAAGTCAACAGTGGCCCCTAGTGGCTAAAAGAGATAACCTGCTAATGGGAGAGGAGAGGAGAGTGGGGAGTTAGGAAAAAAAGACCACAATCACAGGACCACCTAGAGCAAACATAGGAAAGCTCTGCAGTGGGTGGCACAGTTGCTGCGTAAGCAGTAATGGGCTAGCAGGGTCAAGAACTGTAGCAGCCTGCCAACTGCTCTGGGAAACTATACCTTCAGTCTTGCTTCTCCAGGTGCCTCCCTGTTTCAGGGAGTGAGGGGGTGAGACACTGACCAAAGCAGCCTAGGAGGGGGGAAGAAGGAACAATGGATTAGGTTAACGTGCAGGTGCAGGGCCAGGGAGACAAAGCGAGAAGGGTAAGGGCAGGAGTAGAGACAAAGGAGAGGAGGGGGGCACCACTGTAACTGCGCATGGGTGAATGGGCTACCAGAGTAGCAGGAACAGCAGGAGATTGCTGCAAAAGAAGGTAAAAAAATGCAGCTACCCTTCCCCAAGCAGACTGTTATATTAACAGTATATTAGCATGCAGTTGACTTTCTGACTGCAAAAATAGTAGTCATTCAATTTAGCAGTCATTCTGAGCTGATTTTAATGTTACAAACTGCTAAACATGTTTACTGTTATTAATAGTCATTAGCATTCAGAAGCAGTATAAAGATTCCACACAACAAAATTACAAGTATTCAGTAAATTTCCTAGTTTCCTTGAGCCATATATTAACCAGCCACTGAAGCCCTCACCCTGAAAACCATGTTATTCTTATGAGAAGTTGGGGAAGAGCCTAAAATGATGTTGATGAGCATACAGACCCATTGGGGCAGTGCTGGTCTTTAAAATTTCAACTGTACGTAAGGGGTAGTATAGTACAGTACACCCTGTTAACATATACAATTGCATGCAAATTAAAATAAGTATATTTAAATAGGGACAGCACTACCTCTGATCGCTCTGTATTCCTAATAGTATCACTGCAGTCCCTTCCCTACTTTGCATCATCATATTGCAGTTTGCAGCAGTGGTGCTGCAGTAAATGGTCAGCGCTTCAGAGAAAATAGGAAGTATTAACAAAGGTTTTGTGAGTTAAATTTATTTAAAAATCCTTTGAATGCTGGCTGATTTAAAGAGACACTTTCACCTTTGAGCCCAATTTTACAATACGTTCACTGAATGTGTGCATTAAGCACTGTTATAGAAAATGTTCATGGGAGGAGATTTTAAAATAACTCCAAGTTAAGTCTCATTTTCTCTTAAAGTATATTATGTTTGGTACACTTGAAATACATGCAGCTCGCATCCACAAGAAGGAATGGCACCGAGCCATGGATAAAGTCATTTACAAATTAGTTCACAATTTGGTATCAATAAATGGTCAGAGTTCCTACCATTCAAGCCAGTGACTTGAAAGTATTCCCCTTGAAAAATGAGCATGTTCTAAAACGTTAAATTTTGTTTATAACAGTTAAAAGTCATGCTTCTGTGCATGCACATTAGGGTCAACACTAATGCACATGCCCGGAAGCATGGCTTCAACTTTTATAAACAAATCAAAATGTTTTAGAGTACTCGTTTTTCAAGGGAAATACTTTTGAATAGATCACTGGCATGAATGGTAGGAACTCAGAGCTTTTATTACTGTGCGATACCAAATTTTGAATTCATTCGTGAACGAGTTCACCCACAGCTCGTCACTATTCTCCTGGCCGCATGCTGCATGTATTTCAAGCAGATTGAGCATAATATAGTTTTAGAGAAAATGAGAAATATTTGGGGTTCTTTTAAAATCTCTTCCCATTACCGCTTTCTACAACGTGTTCCTATGCACACACTGTAAAATTGGGCTGAAAGCTGATAGTGTCCCCATGTGTAATTAAACATGTCCAGTGGGGTCGGGGGTAAGGGTGACTGTGGCATCGGAGTTGCCATCATGAGTGGCCAGGCAGCTCATATGATGGAGTGACGGTCATCGCGTGGGCTAGTGCAGGTAGCCAGCCAGGTGCTAAAGAGGTCAGAAGAGCTGGAGGAAGAAGCTCAGCCCAGCAGCTGACAAGGGGAGAGCACCACACCACACTGTAGGGTGGAAAGTAATGGATCCCCCCGAGCTGACTACAGTAGCAGGAGCCAGGTAAGGTGAGGAAGCTGAGGCGGGCCCGAGGTTGTTTTTTCATTTTCTTGGTCAGTGCTCTGGTGGCAGGAGGGAGATCCAGACCAGGGCTGGCTGAGTTGGCTGATTGTTCCTAGGCAAACCAGGCTACTAGGCCAGCACAGCAGCACTGCACTGGGGCAGGAATAATTTAAATTGCAAAGAAGAGGACCTGCCCTGTCTGCCACTGCCCTGGCCTGGTGGTGAGGATGAAGAGGTCAAAGTGTTGGTAATTATTGGGCTGGGGTCATCATGTGGTGTGGATGTCCTTTGCCTATGTGTCGGCCATGGTGTTGGGCTGGGCTGCTTGTGCTTGGTGGCAGAGTTGGGATGGGGAAGGTAGCATTATTGGAAGTTAAGGAATGGAGACTGGAGACTGCGTAAATCCTCAGTGCCCTTACCTAAACTTATGTCCTAAACGTGGGCCCTGCCAACTGACTGCCTTTCTGCCTGAAGGAGCTACCTGGACTTGTCTGGTCTCATATCCCTTCTGCTTAAACAAACTGCATGAACTTGTGTGGGGGCCCCTTTTGCTTGAACTGACTAGCTGAATTTGTGCAGTGTCCTATTACTCAAGAGAGCTACCTGCTATCTCTGGCACCCCCTACTTTCTCAGACATAACACATGAACTTGTGTGGTGCCGCTTCTTGTTGCCCCCCCCGAACCAAACTACACACAACATGGGGAAAATCCTCCTACTCCAATGGAAGAAGGGCACCTTACTTCCACTGGAGTAGGAAGGCCCACATCATGCCAGGGGCAGTCCAGCTCTGAGGGGGCAAGAAGAAGTGTTTTCGGTGTTGAACTAGCACACAGGGATACCTGGACATTAGTAGGAGCCATTAGTACTATCCCCCCGTGAGAAAATATACTTATTTTTTTAAGGCTACCACTTTCCTGGGAGGGCTCAAGGGAGACACATTAAGGCTGGAGTTCTGGGGGCTGCTAGGCCCCAGAAGCTTTGGGGGTTTAGATGCTCTGTGGTGAGTTTTGGGGCTTTTATTGAAGATGAAAGATGCCTTTGTTACGTCTTCTCTACTCATGACTCTAGGGAAAAAATATATTTTCCCCTGAAGTCAGGGGAAGTGGAAGAGACTCGGTATGGCTTTGTCTTAGAATCTGCAGCTGCAGCTAGGGTGGGTAACTGGTTGCCCAACAATGCTGTCAACCACCCACTCCATGATCATTATTGCTTGCAGCTATTATCAATCAATCAATCAAATCTTTATTTATCCAGGCAGACACCGTTGAGCAAGCTCATTTACAAGGTGGACCTGCATCAAACAAGGTCAGGAACAGTACACATAATCACACATAAGTACAGGCATTATGGTAGTACATGGGAATAAACAATAAAACAAACTAAATAACAGTAGAACCAGAGGTCCATTAGGCACATATTGAGTGTATCTAACTATGTACATGATATGGTGAAGGGATGGGTGAGAAAAGGGAGATCAGGAGGTGTCTCGAGAAGGAATAGGATGCAGAGGGGGTGGGGCAGGGATGAAAGTCCTACTCGTGACACTGTACTGAATACCCCCTTATGTATTAGGGCTAAGTGTTATGAGGGTTGAAGGCTTTTATGACACTGTCTACCTGAAAGCCTTAGCTACCTGAGGTGACTGAGCTGCGATCACAGCTCTCAGTGAGCAGCATATGGTCAAGGGATACAGACGTTGGCTTCAGTACCGTTGACGGCCTGGGTACTGTAGGTGCATGTGACATCCAGGCTGGATTTCTGGAGAGTTCACAGTACTAAAGGAGCTTAATCTGATTGTGGGTTCTCAGGTGGCGGCTTTGGTGGCAGCGACCGCCGGTGGCCATGGGTCCTGAGGTGACTATGCTGAGTACTCTATGGGGTCGTTTGACACTTGGGGAACAGAGCAGAAGCAAGGGATAGAAAGCAGGAGGGAATGATGAGGCACGGGTGGTAAGTGTGTGAGGTTTCTGAGGGGTAAGGTTTTTAAGTGTGCGAAGCAGAAATAAGGGAAAGAATGGGGGAATAAAGGACCAATCGGAGTGAGCTTGGAAAAGGCGCTCACGCTCCGATTGGTTTGCGGCTTTGCGTACCTCTCCAGGGCTTGGATCCGGACTTGTGGACTCGGGCTGCAGCAACCCACTATGAAATGAAAATCCCTTTATTTCAAACCTTAAAAATCCCTTAATTACACCATGTATGACTCTATTGAATTTTAAGGGAATAATTAAGTTGTTTTCATCCTTAATTTCTGTTGAATTAATCAGAGCACATGATTTAAACCTTTTTTCCCCTTAATTTTTTTAAGATTAATGTTTTTCTTTTTGCCTGCATGCTTAATGTTTACCCTTATTTTTTTATGTAAGCATGAATATCTCATTGATTTTATACTTAATCTGCATCCCTTAATTCTTAAAATAAATATATACATTCTTAATTTTCAATTAAATTTAACCCCTTAATACCTAAATTAAATTAATTTTAGTACTTAATTTAACAATTAATCTATGGATTCTTTCATCCTTAAATTCTGCTTAATTCATCCTTAATCAAAGCACACAATTTAAACCTTTTTCCTGTTAAATTTTTTAAGATTAATGAAATTTTTCTTTAATTTACACCTCTTAATTCCTCAAAGTAAGCATTAATTTCTAATTGATTGTATACTTAATCTGCACCCCTTGATTTTTTAAATTAAAAATATGTAAATTCTTAATTTCACTTTGAGTAATCCCTTAATATGTAAATTAAATATATTTTACCCCTTAATTTAAAAATTAATCTCTAGTAACACCTAAAATAAAAAATAAACATTTAGTACTTAATTTTACACTTAATCGTACTATAAGTAAATGCATTTTTAATACTTATTTTTATAGTGAATTTACCAAGGGCAATCCTTAAATATACAGTAATTGTATCATTAATTGATTATTGCATTATGGGTTCCCTTACAAAAAGTGGCATATTATTAGTATATCTAAGTGTATTTCAATATTTAGTATAATAAATATAAAAGTATAAAAGTATAGTTCAATTTTTAGTTTATAAATATACTTGAAATATATAATGTCTAAAAGCACAAAGTATATTAAAAGCATAAATTACCAGTGTATTTTCTATTATGGCCCAGTTTAGTATTTTTAAGTATACTAAGCAGTATTCGATTAATGTACTGAAGTATAATATCAGCATAGGAGATACTGTATTACAAATGTACTATATGAGGACTGTACTGACAGTATACGATTGCTGTACTGAAATTATACCATCATTCTAGGATTATTGTACTGATAGAATGCCATCAGCATATGATTACTGTAGTGACAGTAAACCTTCCATTAGTACATGATTATTGTGCTGAAAGCATACCATCAACATTTTTCTGAAAATATACTGTATTTAATATGTGGTTGTACTGAAAGTATACTATTAGTATCACACACACACACACACATTTGCACACTTTGCATAGACTACATTCAGTAATAATTACATGCTGAAAACATTTTTGAACTTAAAATAACTTTATTTTTTCATTATAAAAGTAAAAATAAAACAGTTTCATTAGTAATAAATTAGAATGCCCAGCATTTATGGCCCCCACCTCAGGTGCGTAGCTGCCAAATTTTGATTAGAATTGGGTACATGAAGAGGTTTTTTTTACTCACTTCCAAGCTGGAATTACCCTTCTATCTGGCTGGTCTGACATGACCCACATCATCATATCAACAAAACTGCTCCAGCAGCATCCAAGAGTCTCCTGCAGCTACCACTATCACTGGTGGTCAGTTGTGGGAGAATAAATCAGCTACAATAAGTCCTGGCACTATTTAGTTCTCCTAACACACAGATGAAAGTTGGCCTTTTACTGAGGTTAAGTACATGTCCCATAATAACCAAAGTAATATTCATTGTCAGTCAGTCTGCAGTTTTGTTACAGATGGTTTCAGAATGACCAGTCTTGCATTTATCTGAGATCACATTTCATTTGTGTACTTTAAAGTTAGGAAGTCTGCAAAAGGATAAAAACAAAATATTAAGCTAAATTTCAGAGTCAGTTGGAGAATTGTGACTTGGTTTATAGATTTCATAAGGACTATTCAATTTGAAATTATTTAGGAGACAATATAGCTGCCATAGAGTTAGCACCACTGGTGGTATTGTTAGCCTATTTAAATTCTTCAATTGATAGCAACCACCTGGTGACGAGTCCTCTGATGTTAAGAACAATCCTACCACTCTCCAATTCAGTGACCCACAATGCAGGCTCAAATCCATCCTTTCTTCACCTACATCTGGTCACTATGTGTAGCAGCTCAGGCCAATCACAGATGAAAAGATAGAAACATAGAGTCTGATGGCAGATAAGGACCACTTGCCCCACCTAGTCTGCCATTTTCCCTACCTACTGTAACAAGGCAGGCCCTACTTAATCTTTGGCTCCCCCCACCTTCCCTTACTACTATGATTCCCTTATGTTTATCCCATGCCTTCCTGAATCACACTACAGTTTTTGCCCCCACAACTTCTGCTAGGAGGCTGTTTCAGGCATCCACAACTCTTTCTGTGAAGAAGTACTGCCTTATAGCACCCCTGAGACTATGTCTCCCAGTTTCATAGAACGACTGCTCGTTCTTGAGTAGCTTTTTCTTTGAAAAATGCTTCCTTCTTGAACCTTATGTATACCTGTGAGGTACCTGAAAGTCTCTATCATATACGCCCTCTCCTTCATTTCCTCCAGGGTGTACATACTGAGGTCCTTCAATTTCTCCTCATAGTGCTTTTGATGCAGACCCTGCACCATTTTAGTTGCCCTCCTTTGGCCATCTCATACTCTGTCTAGATCCTTCTAGGGATGTGGTCTCCAGAACTGGACACAGTACTCTAGGTGAGGTCTCATCAGTGATTTATACAGCAGTATCACCACCTCCCTCTTTTTACTGGTGTTCTCCCTTCCTATGCATCCTAGCATCCCACTGGCTATCCTCACTGCCTTGTCAAACTGTTTGGCCACCTTTAGGTCATCAGATATGACTACCCCAGGTCTCTTTCCTATTTGGAGGTTGCCGGTACCACTCCCCCCGTTTTGTACTCCACTCCTAAATTTCTGCACCCCATCTGCATGATTTTGCACTTGTTCAGATTACAACTTAGTTGCCACACTCTTGACCACTCCTAAAACTTTCTTAGATCCTCTTAACCACCCCCGGTGTCTACCCTACTGGAGATCTTAGTGCCATCTGCAACATAGGCATACTTTCCCCTTCTAGACCCTCTGCAATGTTGCCAATAAAGCTATTAAAGAGGATCAGTCCCAGTACTGATCCTTGTGGCACCCTACTGGTCACTGAGTGAACTCCATTTATCACCACCCTCTGTCGCCTATCCCCCTAACACATTCTTACCCAGGTTACCATCTTTGGACCCACTCCTAGATTGCCAAGCTTGTTTATGAGTTTCCTATGTGGAACAGTGTTAAAGGCTGAAATCTAGGTAGGCCACATCCACCACTCCACAAAGACCTAATTCCCCTGGTCACCCAGTCAAAGAACTCTGTCAGATTTGTATGACATGACATCACCCCAATGAATTTATGCTGCCTCAGATCTTGTAAGCCACTGGATTCTAGATAGCTCACAATCCTTTCCTTCAGTAGTGATTCCATTAATTTCTCCACCACCAAAGTCAGGCTGACTGGCCTGTAATTGCCAGCCTCCTCCCTGCTTCCACTTTTGTGAAGTGGGACTATTTCTGCTCTCCTCCAGTCCTCAGAACCACTCCAGTCTCCAGTTAGTGACTAAACAGGACTTCCAGAGGTGCAGCCAGTACCTCTCTGAGCTCCCTCAATATCCTTGGATGTATCCAATCTGACCCCATTGCCTCATCCACTTTCAGATTTGCAAGTGCCTTCAGGACACCTTTCTCTGTAAATGGAGTAGTATCCACCTCCCTTCCTTCAATGCCCCTGACATTTATCTGTGGTCCCCCTCCTTCCCTTTCCTTTGTGAACACTGAACAAAAGTAGTCATTCAGGATTTTCCTTGACCCCTTCCACACACTCTGCCCCCCCCCCCAATTTTAGGCTTATAATCCCTCCACTGGTCTTTCTCCTTTAAAGTACATATCTGAAAAATGTCTTGTCCCCTTTCTTTACTGCCTGAGCTATTTTTCCTCTGTTTGTACCTTTGCACTCCTGACTGCTTTCTCTGCCTCCCTCTGCTTCTCCTTTTATACCTCCCTCTTTGTCTCCCTATATCTTCTAAATCCTAACTTTTTTGCCCTTATCTTCCCAGTGACTTCATTTGAGAACTATAGCAGTCTTTCTTACTTCGTGCTTTTGCTTACCAGCTTGATGCAGAGGATTGTTACCTTCACTATCAGCACTTTTAGTTTTGCCCACTGTTCCTCCACTTCACCCAAGTTCTATCCACCTGCCCTGTCATCCTGGAGGCATTCCCCCATTTTTGTAAAATTGGCCCTCCTAAAGTCCTGGATCCTCACCTTTGTGTGGTTCACTTCTTAAGGTTCTTATATTGAACCGCACCATACAGTGATCACTGGTCCCCAGATGGCCACCCACTGTGATGTCTGCAACACTGTCCCCATGGTGAGTACAAGGTCCAATATTACTCTCTCACAAGTGGACTCCTTTACTAGTTGCCTGAGGAATGCCCCCTGCAGGGAGTCTAGGAAGGGAAATGGAGCTACCACCACATAGTGATGGGGACAGGGATGCAGACTAGTCACACTAAGGCAAGAGTCTTGGATTTCAGGAAGGCAGATTTTGCTATTATGGGGTGGGGCATCAAAGAAGCCCTGGCAAGGAGAGAGTTAGAAGGGGGTGTTGAGAAGCAGTGGGAACACCTAAAGATGTAGTTGTGGTTGAGTGGTTAAGGCGATGGACTTGAAATTCATTGGGGTTTCCCTGAACACGTTTGAATCCTGTCAACTATGAAAATCCTGGTGTCTTTCACAATTTGAAGATAGAGGGAGGATAGCTCAGGAGCCATGTGCGGAAGTATTTCTTCACAAAGAGGGTGGTGGACACATAGAACAGCCTTCCTGAGGAGGTTGTGGGGTCAAAAACAGTGGGGGAATTTAAGAATGCATGGGACAGACATAAGGCAATTCTGGTGGGGGTCAGGAAGAAGTGGGCTGTTGGTTAACTAGGATCTGCAACTTATCCAATAGGTAGAGAAATGGGCAGACCAGGTGGGCCAAGCAGTCCTTATCTGCAATCAAAGTCTTTGTTTCTATGTTTCTATGAGCCATACAGGATGTTATGAAACAGTGTATTAAGGTGGAAAGCAAAGGCAAAAAAAGGAGTAAACCACTATGGTTCTCAAGGGAGGTGACAGGCAAGGTAAGGGCCAAAAAGGTGAGTTTCAGGAAATATAAGGACACTCACATGGAGGAAGACAGGGAGGTGTACCTAAAAAATCTAAAAGGAAGAAGTAAAGGCTGTAAGGAGAACAAAGGCACAGACTGAAGAAAGATAAGCACAGATGGTGAAGAAAGGAGACAAGGCATTCTTTAGGTGTATCAGCAAAAGGAGGAAAAGTGGTGGTGGATGGTAACATGCAGAGGGAAAGCAGGGGAATGTCAAGAGGGAGGCCAGGAAAAGGCAGAAATACTGAACAAATGCTTCTGTTCAGTAGTCACTGAAGAGGGGGAGGGTCACAGACCACAGCTGAGTAGCAGAAATGAAGGAGGGGGAGGCAGACACTAGTCCATTCACAGAGGAGAGAGTCTTGGAGGAACTCACAAAACTGAAGGTGGACAAAGCAATGGGGTCAGATGGCATACATCCAAGGATATTAAGGGAACTGCAAAGGGAGCTAGCAGCACCCCTGACAGCCATGTTCATTGAGTCACTCAACACAGGAGTTGTTCCAGAGGACTGTAAGAGGGCACACATAGTCCCTCTACACAAAAGTGGCAGCAGGGAGGATGCAGGAAACTATAGGTTGGTCCGCCTCACCTTGGTAGTGGGGAAGATCATTGAGACTCTGCTGAAAGAAAGAATAGTGACACACTTTGAATCCATCTGTGCCCAGGATCCGAGGTAACATTAATTACAGTGGGAAAGTCATGTCAAATGAATCTGATAGATTTTTTTTGACTGGGTGTGTAAGGAAATAAATCAGTGAGGAGCAGTGGATGTAGCCTACCTCAGTTTCAGCAAGGCCTTCGACACTGTCCCACATAAAAGACTGGTAAACAAGATGGAAAGTCTGGGCATGGGACACAAGGTGGTAAACTAGGATAGGAACTGGCTAACAGACAGAAAGCAGAGGGTGGTGGTAAATGGGATCCAGTCTGGGGAGAGGGGGTGACCAGTGGGTTGCCACAGGTTTCAGTCTTTGGGCCAGCTCTGTTTAATGTCATCATTATTGAAATTGCAGTAGGGCAGGAGGGAAATGCCTGCCTGTTTGCAGATGATACCAAGATCTGCAACAGGGTGGATACTCCAGATGAGAGGGAAAGAATGAAGAAGGACCTTGGAAAGCTTGAAAAATGGTCAGAGGAGTGGCAACTGAAGTTCAATTCCAAGAAATGCTAAATAATTCACCCAGGACAAGGGAACCCTGGGTAGAGCTATAGGATGGAGGAGGAGTTATTGATGATCACGAAGGAAGAAAGGGCCTGGGGGGGGTTATCTTTTCAGATGACCTAAAGGTGTCCTAGAGTGCAGAGGCTGCAGAGAAGGAAATTGGCATGCTGGGGTTGCATAGGCAGAGGTATCGTGAGCAGGAGGGCAGGAATGTGGTGATGCCATTGTATAATACACTGGTGAGGCCACACCTGGAGTACTTGTGTAATTCTGGAGGCCGCACCCTCATAAGGACATCAACAGGGTGGAGATGGTCCAGAGAAGGGAAACTAAGATGGTACAAGGCTTGCACCAGAAAATCTATGATGAGAGATTGAAGGACCTCAATATGCACTACCTGGAGAAGAGAAAGGAGTAGGGGGACATAACAGAAACATTCAAATACCTTAAGGGCATAAACAAAGTCCAGGGGGAGACATCTTCCAGCACAGGAGAAGCACAATAACGAGGGGGCATGATATGAAATTGGAAGGTGGCAGGTTAAGAAGAAATGTGAGGATGTCTTTCTTCATGGAAAGGGTGTTGGACACATGAAATAGACTGCCACAGAAGGTGGCAGGAGTGAGCACAGTGGTTGGATTTAAGCACGCTTGGGACAGACATAGGGGAACCTTAGAGGTGGGAAGGAGGGATGAAAAGCCAATGACCAGGTAGAGTTGGAGGCTGCAAACTAGTGTAGGGCTTATGGACAAAGTGGGTGGGCCTGGCAGTCCTTATCTGCTGACAATTTTTCTTTGTTTCCATGTCCCTGCTCCTAGCTGATGCTGCAGCTAGGATACTCCAATCTACATCAGGCAGATTGAAGTCCCCCACCAGCAGCACTCCCCCCCTTATTTATCATCTTTTGGATGACTTCCACCAGAACTTTATCCATTTTTCCCTGCACTGGAGGTCTTTAGATTACACCAGTGTGAATAGCGGCTCCATTCACCATCCCTACGGTGACCCAAAGTACCTCCACCCCTCCCTGTGTTCCCTGTATCTGTGTTGCTTTGTGTGCTATCCCTGACATAAACAGCCACTGCTTCCCCTTTCTTACCCACCATGTCCTTCCTAAGTTTCTTTGTTTCTCCTTTGTGAAGCGGGGGGTTCACATGGCTTACTGCATATTTACCACCTGGAGATGTCAAGGCAGCAATGAATGTGAGACAATACTTGGTTAAGAGACCCCACAAACAGGGTGCCAGGGGCATCTCCAGATGTGGAGCTCATATACTGCCTCCACTGTATGTGCTGTGAGCCCAAGGTGAAAATGGAGGGAAAAAAAACTAAGATCGCAGGATAAAAACTGATGCCTTGCAGGCCCAGCTCAGGTGACAAGGCACCCACACAAGTCCTGTGGAAGAGGATGATTTGAGAAGTTAAGTCCCGGAGAAGCAAGATGATGGGGCTGGGTGGGGTGGGATCAGTTGGAGAGATGTGAATGGAGCAGAAAGGTGGATAAAAAAAATGTTTGGGGGGAAAAACACAATCATATGCTGGGCTGGACTGGAGGCAACCACCTTCAAACAAATCAGAAAATAAAATGTGGCACTCCAGAGACAACTAGCCCAAGATAGGTAGAAAAAAATGGTAAACAGAGGTGTAAGCAGCTTATCTAATGGAAAGCATAACAGATCCTTTGTTGTACTTTCCACTGGAATTAAAGATTGCTGATGCTAATACTTCTTAATTTGCAAGTTTCCATTATTTTATTTTTACCTGTCTTGGTTGGGTGTTTTAGCAGCACTCAGATCTGTTTGCCTTCACCATTTCAGACAACAATGATAGTCTATTTCCCCTCTTGTCTCTGCTAGCTCTGTGCCTAGTCATTCGCCATTAGGCCATGTATGATAACTCTCCCAAGACAGCCAGGAAGCAGGCTGTCCAAGTGGTTACATCTCAGATCTGAAGATTCTCCTCTGTCAACTTGTCTCCTGGCTGTGAGATCACACTCACCTGTTGCCCCTTGACACAAGAGCAGACACAGAACTGTAATAATCTAGAGACACACATTTAAAATCCCACATGTTACCACACATTAACCAGGCAACCCTGGGAGAGCTATTTAACCACTTTCTACTTTCTCTCTAATCATATCTGTGTTCAAGTCTCCCAGTGTGCCTCAGTTTTCACCTCCTTCTCCTGGATTGTAAAGTGCTTTTGGATAGTCTGTATAAAATGCACTTTATAAAACCAAATTTCTTTCCTTTCTTTTCAACAGTGTCTCTGTGCCAATGCCTACCATATAGGCAAAGACAAGAAGATGAAAAATCAGCATTTATATAGTGCTTTTCATACACACTGTATCCATAGAAACATAGAAACATAGATTTTGACAGCAGATAAGGACCGCTTGGCCCACCCAGTCTGCCCATTTCCCTACCTATTGGATAAGCTGCAGATCCTAGTTAACCAGCAGCCTACTTCTTCCTACCCCCACCCCCTAGAATTGCCTTATGACTGTCCCATGCATGCTTGAATTCCACCACTGTTTTTGACTCACGACTTCCTCCGGAAGGCCATTCCATGCATCCACAACCTCTCTGTGAAAAATACTTCCTTAATTACCTCTGAGCCGCCCTCTTCTATCTTCAAATTGTGCCCCTTGTTCTTGCACACCTCTTTTTGAAAGATGCTACCCTCTTGGACTTTGTTGATTCCTTGAGATACTTGAAAGTTTCTATCCTGTCCCCCCTCTCCTTTCCTCGAGGCTATACATATTCAGCTCCTTAAGTCTCTCTTCATATGTCTTCCGGTGCAGACCCTGCACCATTTTAGTTGCCCTCCTCTGGACAGCCTCCATCCTGTCTATGTCCTTGCGGAGATTGGGTCTCCAGAACTGCACGCAGTACTCCAGATGGGGTCTCACCAACTGTCTGTACAGAGGGATAATAACTTCCTGTTTTCTGCTGGTGATGCCTCTCCCTATGCATCCCAGTATCCCCCCAGCCCTCCTTGCTGCCCTCTCACATTGCTTGCCCACCTTTAGGTCATCTCATATGACTACCCCCAGGTCCCTTTCCGTTTTTGTTGTTAGTATCTCACCCCCCGTTGAGTACTCTTCCCTTGGGTTTTTGTTTCCCAGGTGCATTATCTGCACTTCTTAGCATTGAATCTAAGCTGCCATACATTTGACCATTCCTCTAACCTTGCCAAGTCCTTCTCATCCTTTCCACCCCACCTTGTGCATCAACTCTGTTGCAGATCTTTGTGTCATCTGCAAAGAGACATACTTTTCCTTCCAGTCCCTCTGCAATATCGCTTATAAAGACATTGAAGAGGACCGGTCCTAATACTGAACCCCTGTGTACCCCACTAGTAACCCCCCTTTCTTCAGAGTGGACTCCATTTACTATTACTCTCTGTGTCCTATTCTCCAGCCAATTCTTTACCCAGGCTGTCATCTTGGGACCCACTCCCAGGCTGGCTAACTTGTATATTAATCTTTTGTGTGGGACTGTGTCAAATGCCTTGCTAAAGTCTAGGTAGGCCATGTCCATAGCCCCTCCCTGATATACTACTTTGGTCACCCAGTCAAAGAAATCTATCAGATTTGTCTGGCATGACCTTCCCGCTGTGAATCCATGCTGCCTTGGGTCCTGAGCCCCTCTGGCCTCTAGATACTCAACAATTCTTTCCTTCAGAAGTGATTCCATCATTTTCCCTACCGCTGAGGTTAAACTAACAGGTCTATAGTTTTCTGCTTCTACCTTGCTCCCACTTTTGTGAAGGGGAATCACATCTGCCCTTCTCCAGTCCTCGGTACCACCCCATCCTCCCATGATTTGTTAAAGAGGGTAGTCAGTGGTGTCATTAGTTCTACCCTTAGTTCTTTTAGAATTCTGGGATGAACTCATCAGGCCCCATTGCTTTGTCCACCTTCAGTTTTAAGAGTTCTTTCAGAACCCTTTCTTCTGTAAATGGGCTGGTATCAACTTCTGTATCCAGAGTGTTTCTAATGTTTGTTTTAGGTACCTCCCCACTTCCTTTGTAAATACTGAGCAAAAATATTTGTTTAGTATCTCTGCCTTTTCACAGTCATCCTCTGCCCACCCTCCTCTCCTCTTTATTAAGCCTCACTAGCCTCCCTTGGTCTTCCTTCCGCCCCTGATGTACCTATAAAAGGTTTTATCCCCCTTCTTAACAGAGTTGGCTATCTTTTCCTCGGTTTGGGCCTTTGCTGTTCTGACTGCCTTCCCAGCTTCCTTTTGCTTTAACTGATACAGTTCCCTGTCCTGCTCCTTCTGTGATTCCTTGTACTTCCTGAATGCTTTCTTTTTCTCTTGAACCTTCACTGCCACTTCCTTTGAGAACCATAGTGGTTTCTTACATCGTTTCGTTTTGTTAATTTGCTTCACACAAAGGCTTGTTACCTCTGTGATGGTGGTTTTTATTATTCCCCATTGTTCTTCCACCCCTCCTTCCTGCCCATTTGCTAGTGCATTCCTTAGGCACTCACCCATTTTGGCAAAGTCAGCCCTCCTAAAGTCCAGTACTTTTGCCTTTGTATGGCTTGACTCTATTGCTGTGTTTATTGTCAACCATACTGTTCGATGATCGCTAGTTCCTAGATGGCTACCCACTTCTACATCTGTGGTCCTCTCTTCATCTCCATTTGAGAGAACCAGGTCTAAAGCACTTTACAAGCAATAAGATACTGGCATTGAAGTAATTGTAAATGTGCAGTGGCAGCCATTTCACAAATCAAGAACCACACACAGCCTTTTGACAACTGTGTGAACCAGTTTTTAGAAAGGGGCATGTTGGCCAGGGCACATGAGAGTCCAACATAATTCTGGTATGGTTAAGAAAGAAAACATAAGGTTAGTGCAAAAGACAAGACAACATGAAGAAAGTCTAAGTACTTTTCATTTGTGCGAGCAGTGCTTTATTCTGTGTGATTTTGTTAACAAAAAGAAAGTATCAGAGAACACAGAACAGTGTGGGGATATGTGTGAGGTAGCACAACACAGGTCAGGTCTGCGTAAGAGCAACAAGAGGAGTGTGTGGGATTGTGTATGTGTGGATGAGGGAGTGCAACATGGGGACAGGAATGTAAGAGGACAACACGTGCAGGTGTGTACAAGAGAAAACACAATACAAGATGGGGTAGAAGAAACAGCACAACATGGGGAAGGTGTGTGCAATAGAACAACATGAGGTGGGTGAGTAGGATTAAGTACACTAAGTGGGTGTATGCAAGATAACAACACATTACATGGGTGTCTGATACAGTAAAACACACAACATAAGGTGGATGCATTCATGACATTATACAACATGAGGCATGTTTTTGTGGGAGATAGTTACATGAGGTAGGTGTGAGCAAAGCAAGTGCAGGAAGGATGGGGGAGACTGAGGCACTGTGGGTCACCCTTGAGCCAGGAAATGGCACCAATTTGAACAAGGGTGATCTACAGACCTCCAACATAAGGGGATGAGTCCAGCATAAGGGGAGGAGATGGATAGGGATCTAGTGGATCAAACTCAGGAGATGGCAATAAAGGGTGAGGTATTACTGCTGGGTGACTTCAGTATTCCAGATGTTGATTGGACCATCCCAACAGCTGCTTCAACCAGGAGCAGGGACATCCTGGGTTCACTGCACGGGGCAGGACTCAGACAGCTGGTAGGATATCCCACAAGAGAAGGGGCAATTCTGGACCTGGCACTGACCAGTGGGGACAGTATATTGGATGCCAAGGTGGAAAGGCAGCTGGAATCCAGTGACCACAACATAATGTGGTTTAACATGGAGGCAGAGACATTGTCTAGTCACACTAAGGCAGCAGTTCTGGATTTTAAAAGGGCAGATTTTTAGAAAATGGAGAGCTGTGTCAAAGAGGCCCTGCTGGAACTGGAGATAGGAGAGGGAGTCGAGGAGCAGTGGAAATGCTTGAAGGGAGCCATACGGGAGGTGATAAATCATTTCATCAAGGTCGGAAGCAAAGGCAGGAAAAGGAGGAAACCACTATGGTTATCGAGAGAGGTAGCAGGCAAAGTAAGGGACAAAAGGGCAAGTTTCAGAAAATACAAGAAAACTCAAAGGAAGCCAAACAGGGAGGAGAGCCTAAAGAATCTTAGATAAGCAGGAAAGGCTATAATGAGGGTAAAGGGGCAGACTGAAGAAAGATTGTCACAGACAGTGAAGAAAGGGGACAAGACTTTTTTTTAGGTATGTCAGTGAAAGAAGGAAGACCAGGGGGATTGTAAGGCTCAGAGACAGATGTAGAAAAGGCAGAAATACTGAACAAATACTTCTTCTCAGTATTCACTGAGGAAGGTGAGGATCACAGACCACAATTGAGTAGCAGGAACAAAGAGAAGGGAGAGGTCAACACTAGTCCATTCATGGTAGAGAAAGAGAGTCCTGAAGGAGCTCATAAGCCTAAAGGTGGACAAGGTAATGGGGCTAGATAGCATACATCCCAGAATATTAAAGAAATTGAGAGGGGAGCTAGTGGCACCACTGGCAGCTTTGTTCACTGAGTCACTTAACACAGGTGTTGTTCCAGAGAACTGGAAGAAGGCACATGTAGTCCCTCTACATAAAAAGTGGCAGTAGGGAGGATGTGGGGAACTACAGACCCATCAGCCTCACCTCAGTAGTGGACAAGATCATGGAGGCACTGCTTAAAGAAAGGACAGTGGAGCACATGGAGTCCATTAAGGCCCAGGATCTAAGGCAGCATGGATTCACAGAAGGAAGATCATGTCAGACAAATCTTATAGACTTTTTGATTGGGTTACAAAGGATGTCAATCGGGGGGGGGCAATGGATGTCACCTACCTAGATTTCAGCAAAGCCTTTCACACAATCCCACATAAAAGACTATTCAACAAAATGAGTAGTCTGGGCATGGGACACATGGTGGTAAACTGGGTTAGGAACTGGATTACAGACAGAAAGCAGAGGGTGGTGATAAATGTGATCCAGTCAGGGAGAGGGAGGTGATCAGCAGGGTACCTCAGGGATCAGTACCTCGGGCCAGTACTGTTTAATGTTTTCATTAGTGACATTGTGGTAGGGCTGGAGGGAAAGGTCCGCCTGTATGCAGATGACATCAAGAACCGTAACAGGATGGATACTCCGGATGGAGTAGAGAGAATGGGAAAGGATATGTAGCAGCTTGAAAAATGGTCTGAAGTGTGTCAACTAAGATATAATTCCAAAAAGTGCAAAATAATGCACCTGGGAAGAGGGAACCCTGGGGAGTGCTACAGGATGGAGTGGAGAGTTGTTGCCTATTACAAAGGAAGAAAGGGACCAGGAGGTTATCATTTCTGGTGACCGAAAAGTGTCCAAGCAGAGTACAAAGTACTGCAGGGAGGGCCAGTGGCATGCTGGGATGCATAGGTAGAGGTATCACAAGAAGAAGGTGGGAGGTGGTTATACAACTGTACAAAATGGTAGTGAGGTCTCACTAGTGTACTGTGTGTAGTTCTGGTAGGCGCATCTTCGTAAGGACATTGACAGGGTAGAGGCAGTCCAGAGATGGGCGACTACCATGGTACAAGGACTGCATCTGAAGACATATGAGGAGAGACTAAAGGACCTCAATATGTACTCATTGGAGGAAAGGAGGAATCGGGGGGACATGACAGAAACATTCAATTACCTTAAGGATGTAAACAAGGTACGGGGGGAGACATCTTCCATTGTAAGAGATGTGCAAGAACAAGTGGGCATGACATGAAATTGGAGGGTGGCAGGCTGAGGAGAAATGTGAGAAAGTTTTTCTTCACAGAGAGGGTGGTGGATGCATGTATAAACTGCTACAAGAAGTGGTGGGGGCAAACACAGCGGAGGGTTTAAACATGCATGGGACAGGCATAAGGATACATTGGTGGTGGGAAGGAGAGGAGGAAGCCATTGACTAGGTAGGGTCAGTGGAAACTAAGTAATGTAGGACTTTTGACTGGATGGGCCTGGCGGTTCTTATCTGCTGACAATTTCTAGATTTCTATGTGTGTGTGTGTGACAGAAAGTACTGCACAAGACAAATGTGTGAGAGAGGGCTGAATACAAAGCAGGTATGTAACAGATTGCAACATAAAGGGTGTGTGGAAAGGAAGGCAGTACAAGGGTGTGTGCGAGTAACAGTAAAATGAGTATACCTGTGAGATATCAATGTGGGAGGATGCTTGAGACAGAGCAGTATTTATTTATTTAGGGATTCGGATCATACCTTTGAGCTCAAGCTCTTTTACAAAGGTTCCACGTCAAACAGTGACAATGACAGCAATAACAAACAGTTTACATACAATATTCAAATAGTAGGTAGCTAGTATACAGTAAGGATACAAATGTCATTCATAGTACCAATGGTGATAGTACAGTGTCAAGAGCGTTCAACTAGGGTAAAGGACAGTGTTTATATGTAGTGAAGGAGATACACAGGTGTGACACCTAGTGTGAGAGTCCAAGGAGGAGGAGTCAAGGTGAGGGGAAGGGGAGACGGGGGGGAGTGGGCAGCCAGAAGAAGTGGCTTTGTCTAGGAGGTTGGGGAGGTAGTGGTAGTATGTTGGTTTTAAGGTTGATCCAGTGGGAGAAAAGGCACGGGGGAAGAGGAAGACAGAGGGATAGGGCAATAGGGAAGAGTGGGTATAAGAAAGGGGAAGGAGAGTGTGGGTGAGTGGGCATTATGGGTGTTAGAGTCTTAGTGGCAGTCACAAACTGTCCTAGTAAGAAGGTGTTGCCTTAGGCCATTTTTGAATTAGAGATGCATTGGGAGTTTAGAATGTGCACTGGGATTTCATTGAGCCATTGGGGGGCCCTAAAGCTGAACGCACGCTGTCCCTGCACAGTTCGAAGGAAAGGTGTTGATAGGGCCCCCCTCATCCTGCCTCTGGTGGTATAGCTGGTAGCACTTAGTGTTAGGATGCTAGAAATGCATGGGGCGGTTTTACCCATTAGTGCCTTTTTTCCAAGGAGACATGTTTGGAATATAATCCTGTTCTTTAGTGGCAGCCAATAGGTCTCCTTGTATAAGGAGCAGGTGCGGGTATTTCGATCTGCAGCCATTGTGAGCCTACATGCCTTGTTGAGGGCAATGTGAATCCTTTTTAGTGCAGTGTCTGTTGCTGCGCCATAGACCACCAATCCATAGTCGATGGTAGAAAGGATGGAGCTGGAGACTGAGAGACAGAGGCCTCTGGAGTGAGATACTTTTTATGCCTATATAGTACACCCAGCTTGGTGTTCACTGCCTTTACCACTGTGTCGATGTGTTGGGTGAAGGTGAGGCAGTCATCAACGGTGACCCCCAGGTACTTGAAGGTCTGAACTTGTTCCAGCAGCTCACTGACTTTATTGGAGATGGTGAAGGGAGGGAGCTTCTTTTTGTGCTGTGGGCTGGCTGTGAGCATCACCTTGGTTTTTTGTAGTTTAATAGAAGTTTATGGCTACAGAACCAGTCTTCCAGCTTGTAGAAGGATGCCTGCAGCTGGGAGCGGAGGGCAACTATTGATGAACTTCTGGTGAGAAGCACAGCATCATCTGCGTAAAGTATCAGTTTAGTGTCACAGGCTTCAGGAAGATTATTTAGGAAGAGGCTGAATAGTAAGGGCCCCAGTATTGACCCCTGTGGGACCCCTAAAGATACCTCATTGGAGCTAGATACTGTGTGCCTAATTTTTACACATTGGCTTCTGTGTGTTGGTAGTCCTTGAACCAGCAGACAGCATTGGTTGCAACCCCCAGGTTCTGTAGTTGAGTCAGGAGGAGAGAGAGTGATTGACAGTGTCGAAGGCTTTGGTGAGGTCTATGAAGACTGACCCCACCAGCTTTCCTTCATCTAGTGCCTTGTGCAAGTAGTCAGTGTAGTCCAGCAAAGCTGTGGAGGTACTATGATTCTGCCTGAAGCCATGTTGGTTTGGACATAACAGGTTGCATTTGTTGAGGTAATCTGTGAGTTGGGTGGCCACAATCTTTTCCAGGGCTTTAGATAAGGGAGAGAGGATGGATATCGGCCTGTAATTCGGTGCATGTCATATCACCATTCTGTGCACCGCGTCCATGAGAGCCTGTTTCCAGATCCCGGGAACTGTGCAAGAGCCAGTGATTTGTTAAATAGTTTTGTAACTGGCACGATGATGACATCCAGTGTTAGGGATAGGAGTTTCATATCGATTCCATCACTCCCCATTCTGGTCTTGCCTAGTATTTTTTTTATGTATTTGTAAGCCTCCTTCACTGACACTTTTTTGAAGTAGAAGACAGGGATTGAGCCCTCTTGAGGCGTGCAGTTGGTTTGTTCCCCAGCAGGGTGCAGGTAGTCAGGGGGTAGCAGTCCAGTCAGGTCAGTAAACACTGTGTTGAGAGAATCCGCGATGTGCTGAGGGTCAGTAATCGTGATGTTGTCAATGTTGAGCGAGTGGGGGATCTTCTTCTCATCCTTCCCAAGAAGGTTTTGGATGTTATCCCAAAAATTCTTCCCATTGCCCCAAGTTTTTTTAAGCTGCTCCTTGTTTGGCGGATAAGGTTGGTGCAGTGGTTTCTTGCAGCTCTGTAGCATTGGAAGTTGTGTTTGCTGTGAGAGGACCTGGCTTTTTCCCAGAGATTGTCCCTTTCCTTCATCTGGGCGAGGAGATCCCCTGTGATCCAACCATTAACTTGACCCCAAATTTTTATTTTCCTCAGTGGTGCAAAGATATCGCAAATCTTGTTGAAGCCCTCTATAAAGAAACTTAGGCCTGGTCAATATTAGGCACATGATCGATGGGGACCAGTCATACTGGGAGGGCAGAGGAGAGGACCCAAGCTTGCCTTCCCCAAGACCCTACTATTAATTATGATAGGCGGGGCTTGCTCAATTTGTTTGACCATGTGAAAGTGACCGGGGAGTGATCACTTAAGGTGTCAGGCAGGACCTTAAGTTCAGAGATCCGAGAAGGGTAACTCGAGAGGAGCGAATCGAGGAGGGTGTCTCTTCCTGTTTTGTGGTTCCGCCTTGTTGGGCTGTCTACAAGTTGGGTCAGATTGAAAGTAGCGACCATGTCCTTGAAAGGCGTGGATTCCCTGCCCTCCCAGTGGATGTTAAAGTCACCTGTTATGAGAAGCTCTGTGCCCTGAGAAAGGGTAGCAATTGTGTCCAGTATTTTTGGGAGGCCATCCCTGGCTTTAGTGGGTGGAAGATAAACCGACGCTAAGATTAGAGATTTGCAGTGCCGTCCGACCTGTGCTTTTATTGCTAGTAGTAGTTCATGATCATCCTCGACCCTGGTAACAGGGAGGACCGAACAGCATAGGTAATCCCTGGCATAGATAAGGACTCCTCCACCTCTCTTGCCACACCTGTCTTTCCTGAATGTTTGATATCCTGGAAGCATCACTTCATTGTCTTTTATCCTGCTTGACAGCCAGGTCTCTGTCAGACACAGAATGTCAGGTACACGGTCGGACATCCACGCTTGGAGTAGGTCAAACTTTGCTGTGAGGCTGCAGATGTTCAGTGCAGCTACTTTCAGGCCTTTACTCATGTTTCCCCCTGCGTTTGATACTGGTGGTGGGCCAGGATTGGCATGGACATTACCCGATAGAAGAAGCATGAATATTATTTTCTTGGCTGAGAGGTTTATGCAAATGGTGGAGCGTATCTTGTGCCTCCTGCTCTTGCAGTGGGAGAGGTGAGCGTTCACCAGGGTGATCTTTATGGGCATGAAAATGGTAATGTTGATAACCGTGGCAGGTGTCGGATGCCCCAGGCTAGCAGGTGGGATGCAGGTGGTAGAAAGCTGGAGCTCCTTCGGCACAGTTGGCATTGGGGTGCCATATAGTCCATTTTTTGCCAAGAGCAGGTTCTCGCAGGGGTGGTAGTGGTCCAGCTTGGCATCGTGGGCCTGTAGCACCCACAGCAAATAAAAGAACTAGGAGGATAGAGTAATCCATGGTAGAGCAGAGGTGATGGCACTTGGGTGGTCTAACAAGCACACCAGGAGATAGCAAAGGAAAAAATGCTGAAGGTTAATTTCATCCACAGGAAATTAACTGTTGAGATCCAGGATCACATAATATGTTAAAATTCCTGAAAGGTGATAAACTGTGGCCTCGGCATGTGCAATGTGTGAAATCCTTTTGTCTATATGTTTCCTTTGTTCTTCAAAGTCCTCTGAGACAAGTACAATACCTTTGGAAAAGGTCAGACAAAAATGTTGATTCAGTCACAAAATGTGTTAAAATTCCTTTGTTCTTTAAAGTCCACAAGTGCAGTTGCTTTAAGAGTGGTCAGATGAGAATGTTGAAAATGTTGATTCAGTTGCAGGGCCCAGCATCACCATGTTTGTAAGACTAGTTGTAAGGCATATGCTTCCTTGGGGAGGCTTCAAGAAAGTTGACTTAAAATTAAAAAGCTGATACCTGATGATGGCGATTTGCAGAAATTCAGTCCAGGAGACTTTCACCAATGTTGTGTGCAAGAATAGCTCAGGTATTCCCAGCAGAAAAACATGTAAATGGCGTGTAATGTGGGTATGCTTACAGTATGTAAGAGTAGTGCAAGGTAAGCTTGCTTGTGAGAGCACAATGATTTAGTTGTGCAGGAGGAACAGCCAGACAGAGCAGGATATGTGATAAAAGGAGTAGTAGACTGAAAAATGGATATACACAGTATGTGGTAAAAAACATGTTTTTTTTTTTTTAACTTTTTATTTTGGCATTTTTCAATTAGCACTTAGAAGGTACAGATTCCTTGAAGTAGCATCTGTCATTTCTCATTCAGATATAAGTATCCAGGGATTATACAGCTACATGGATCATAATTACATTTTATACAATAAATAAAGTAATGCCCATGTTGCATAATATTAATTTTCCTCCTCTAAGTTCAGAATTAACAGTCTATATTGTACTAAACATTAGTTAATTAATGAGAAAGAGCTAGAAACAGAATGAGAGTGGGGAGGGAAAGCAGGGAGGGCACCATTCTGCAATAACTAATATCTGCTTGGCCTGGCCGCAGTGCAATAGTGCACTAAACCTAAATAAACTGGGGAAGGAGAGAAAGAAAAACCCTTAGGATAATGGAATGATCTGGTCTCTCCCATAAGGAACAATATCCTCTCTTGACTGTGAGATAAATAAAAAACACCGGTTGCAATAGGTCATCAGCTCTTGAGTTCTGTCCTGTAGTTTGGCAGTTAAACTCTCCCTTTTATAAATCTCATAAATTGTGTTTTCCCATGTAGCAATATTTGGAGGTGCTGGACTAAGCCAGCATCTAGCAATACATTTCTTTGCTGCAGTCAGGATAATATTCAGGAGATATTTATGTTTTTTACTCTTTAGTTTGATAGCTCAAGAAGTGAACTATTATGGAGCGGGGGTCTGGCATTTGGTTGGGAGGGTTTCAGTCCCATAGCCAGGTGAACTTGTTCAATCTCAATGGGGGTTGTATCTTCTATAGAAAGGGCAGTGCGCAATGTTGCTGTAACAAAATCTCTGATGTTGGATCCCTCTGCATTTTCTGGGATTCTGTATATCCAGATGTTTTTCCATCCATGACAGTTTTCAGCGTCTTCCTGTCTCTCAACCGTCTTGTGGCACAAGTCAGTAAGTTGCGAGATTGCGGCCTGAACTTGTAGGATTGCCTTCAAGGACTCCTGTGATGTCTGTTCCAAAATGGTAACTTTGGAGTTGGTGTTTGCAAGTTCTGTTTGCAGCTCTTCTTGAGACTGTTTAAAAGTGGCAAAATCTGATTTGACTTCCTTAAGTTCCCTGAGGATACGATGGAACTTCTGATCTGTCTTAGCAGGTTTGTTTTGTTTACCATTGCTTTTCTTGTGCAAAGAAGATAATGAGGCAGCCTATGAGATTTCTGAAGCCTTGGAATCAGAGTGCTCGAGATAGAAAGTTGTAATCGGAGGTGCTATCGGTTGGAATCTATTGCCTCCCCCTCCTTTATTTTTATTGGCAGCCATCCCGGATATCTATAGGATGATTTTTATGTAGAAATAAGTAAAAGTTAGGCAGCTTTTTTCATAGCATTCACAGGAGTGAAGCGGAGTGAGCTGATCAGGCATCTGCAGGTCTCAGGAGCTACATCAGAAGTCGGCAAAAAACATGCTTACCTGAACTATTTATGATTTGCTATCTCCAAGTGTCATTGCCGTTCTTCAATATGTGCATCTGAAAGGATAGTGGAACACATCTTAAGAAACTTGCATCTGAAATAAAACATCCAAAATTACCAAGTTAAGCTCATGTTGGGTCTAATATCTCAGTTGATAGAGCACTAGGTAACATTCTGAGGACCTGGGCTCTGTTCCCAGTTGAAGTCTCATTTTTTGACCTAAGTGGTGCTAGCTGATAGTGAGTCACACTACAATGTCAGAGACCCGTGACCAGCTCCCAGTCCCAATTCACATTCACCAGGTCAGAGGGGTCACTATAGTATATGGAGGTAATGTGTTGAGGATCTGAAAAAGGAGGGTGTAGGCAGCCCACTCTTCTGGTGACACTTTTGGCACAGCTGAAGTATGACACTGTGTGTGAGGAGGGTGCAGGCATCCTTCTCTTCTGGCAGCACCTATCGCACAACTGGAGTACAGCACTGGTGTTATTAATGCACAATGTCTTCCAACCAATGGTTGAAACATTAGGGCTAAAATCCCACCCTGCAGCACATGATGCCTGTATACTCTCCTCCCACCTTAGATCTGCTTTCAGACTCTATCACGTGGTATAATTTGATACATTATATGGATGGGTATAATGGTGAGGATCGGTCTCTGTCGGGCTGTGGGGTTCAAATTTGTATGGCTACCCCCATCCCCTCAACAATCTTTCACCATTGTTCTCACCCTAAAATTCTTTCCCCATCCCACCTTTATCTGAACCCTTTAAAGGCAAATATGTAGGGAACACTGTGCCCCATCGATTCCCACCCATAACTGGGAGTGGAAGAATATAGGTAAATCCTGGCTGTTCGGTTTGACCCCCTTGTCCCCTTGACATCATCTTGACATCAATATCCTCCTGCCAACTGGGCCATGCCCAAGCCCCATACTGTGCAAAAAATGGAAAGGTAATGGCTGGCATGATACTTTTAGATGCACCATTATATCCTAACATAGAAAATAAAGATCATTTACCTGGGTCCTTGGGATTCTGAAACAGGGGTTGGGTGGTTTGAGGAAACAACCAGTCATACTTGCAAAATAAGAATAACAAAAAGGGTCACAAAGACTCTGCAGCTCTTCAGTAGCAAACTGGACAAACAAGGTAACATAATTATAAAACAATACTTATCTGATACACGTGGCCAGTGTCCTCTCACACCAGAGCTGGTATCCTGTTACAATGTGGTAATTGTTCCATGAGACCTGTAGTCAAAGCAGAACATGGGTTACTATTAGTGATAGATTCTGATTAGCTGGGTCAGGTGGGTGGTTTAGAAATTAAAAAGGGCTTTTTTATAAGTTGGTTGGAAGGGTGATACCGGTGCCAGGACTACAACCTGAGTTAGGGGACAGATGCTGGTCACCAATGTAGACTAGCATGGGGGAGGCTAACAGGATTCAGCATCCTTCAGACTAGTCTTTTCTCAGGAAGGGGTGAAGGCTGAAAGAAGCTGTACTTACTGACCACCACTAGGGAAGGTTAAAGTCACCAATGTACAGACAGGGCAGTGGACTGCTAAACTGGGCGAGTCAAGGAGAGGCAGCATCTCTGGGAAGGGTTACCTAAGGTACAAGGTAAATCCCTGGGATGGAGGGTTAGGGTTTTGGGTGGCTAGCAGCAGTAGGGGGCCAGTTGGTGGTGCATGGCCTGCAGCAACCAGGCCTTCATCCTGCCAACTACTCCTTTCCCAATTTTTCATGCCAACTCACTTCTCGTGATGCAGTGTGTGGCCCCCATCAGGCCTCGACATGCACATCAAACCCTCAATGACTGGCACAGCCTTCCCCGCATCTCCTCAGCTGGCCACAGACTAACAAATGCAAACTGCAAACATATGCTTTGCAGTTTGCATTTGTTAGTCAGTGGTAGGCAGAGGAGGAAAGAAGAGGGCTGTGCCAGTCACTGAACTGTGTGACTCGATATTACTTTTTGGACAATTAAATATGCAACTAAAGGGTGTAGTGGAGCCACTGGATACCAGGAAATAGACCAAAAAGAGTAATATGTTTTACAAAACAAAAAGGCAGTGTGAAAAATGTGACAAGGCAGCAGACTGAGGAGAAGAGAGGAGTGCAGTGCCATCCACAAACTGCATGGTTCAATATTACTTTTGGAACAAGGAAATGTACAATTAAAGGTTCTAGGGATGATTACTGGACATCAGGGAATAGAGCAAAGTAAGTAATATATTGTTTTACATAACAAAAACAAGCAGGGATATGATCTCAGTTTTTTTTGGCATACTCATAGATGTCAAAACAGACTGCAAAAACAGATACCCTTCGGGCAAGAAATTTGAAAAAAAAAAGTGCAAAAGCAGAGTGACAAAGGTTTCTACTGTGCTTTAGCCCAACCCAGAGGTTTCTATATTCAGTCTGACAGTACACCACCACTATCCAACTGAATATCAGCCCATGTCGGCACAGTGTGCTAAGTCATGTTTTGTTACTCTGACATGATCTGGGCTGCAGCCAGTCCATAGGGAATTGTATCACCAGACCAAAGAGTACCAGGATCTGCAACACTATATTCAGCAGAACCACACAAATTAGCCCATCAGGCATGCATGGCACTAAGGGGCCATTAGCATGCCCATAATGGGTCCATCTGCATTGGAAATGGCAGCATGTTTGTGCTTGTCCTGACATCTTGTCATCTCTGGTGTCTAGTGGCACTCCCCTCACCTGCTGAGCACCTGTCCTATAGACAATACCCATCACTGGTGGCTATCGGCATACTCCCAAAGGACCATCCTGTTGCTGAGAAGATAGTCACTGTTGACAAGTGGCCACCCCCTGCACACCCGTACCAATGATGGTGGGATGTACCCTGGTGATTACAGGCACTCCTCCAAACATCTGTTCCATAGATTGATATATGGTCCCTGGTGTCTCCTGGCACCCCCTGCCCCTGCTTGCCTGTCCAAGTAGCTCCATAGCTCTGGTGGCCCAACTCACCCATCTGAGCTCCCTGCCCAGTTCCCTATATAATTCTTGGCATCAAGTGATACCCCTGCCCCACTCCCAAATGCCAGGCAACAGATGCCCTGATGCACAGTAGCCATCCTGGTTTCCCAACTGTCTTGCCCACACCCAGTGCAGCACCCACCCAAACCCCTTCCGTTTACCTGGCAGGATGGGAATGTGCAGTGAATCCCTCCATGGTAACCTGCATAGCCATCCTCTCACTTTCACCTCCAATTGCCATGTGAGTTGCAGTGAGTACTCATATCATGTGTGTGTGGGGGGGGAGGGGGTCACTTCTTAACAGTGACTATCTTCTCAGCAATGGGACATTTGTTTGGGGAATGGGGGTGCTGCTAACCATCAATGATGGGTATCGTCTATGGGATGGGGGGGAATCAGACAGTTTGGGGTCTCAATGGACACCAAGGCAGACAGTTACAGTACTGGAATGGAATGGTAGCTCGGTGGGCTGGGGTACCACAAGACACCAGGGCAGACAGTCACAGTACCATGACAGGGTATTGGAGGGTGGGGGGTGCCAACAGACACCAGGGCAGTCAGTCACAGTACCAGAACAGGGGACTGGAGGATTGGGGTGCTACTTCACCCAGGTTTATGGTGATGCTCACCCTGACAAGTGATCTGGAGGAGGGAGGAGCCACCAGACAACAGGGCTAGGGTGATGCTCATCTGTACAGGTGATAGATGGAGTGGGTGGTACTAGACACTAGGATCTACAATACATTTCCTAGGACAAACGGTCAGGGAAGGGGTGCCAATGGACACCAGTGCATCATCTATATGACCAAGGATGGGTGCTCAGAGGGTGGGGTGGGTGGTGCCACTAGACACCAGGGTATTTTATTTTTTCAGGTTGGGGATTCACAGGTTGGGGGGTGGATGGCTTTAGAAAAGCCATCTTGCCACCAGGTTTTTGTGGCCAGTTAAGACTAGGTTTTCAAAGGCAGAAAATACACCCCTTTAGGTGCCATTTACCACTGCTACAAACCTCTAAAATTGCTGCTGCCCCTGTATGCAGAGGGAGGCCCATTCATTTGCATGGGCACCATGCTGTGTTAGTGCATTAGAGCTAAGGGGCTTAGCCTGCATTACAAGGGTCTCTGAATATAGACCCCACCCACAAAACATGTTCAAAAAACAGTTAGCATAGGCTAACACCACTTAACATTTGAATATCTGGCCCCTGATCTTTTATCCTCCAGCAAAACTCAGAAATGCACCCTGAAGTTTAGCTCAGTACTGGTAGAATAAGCATTTTTATGTGCTCCTTCACAGTGATGTAATCTAAGTGACTTCCCGGCACACAGGTCCCCAGTGCCTCAGTCTGCCAGTCGCGTCATCAACAGGCTGGCCACAGGGCACACTGGGATATGTAGTAGGTAAATGTGGCAAATGGAGGGCTGCAAGATTAACCAGATTAAAAAATGAAATTACAAAATAATAAGTACATTAAAACAAAACAATTTTCTTTCACTGCATTTTTCTTCACTGGAACCTAAAGGTCCTGCAGCATCACTGCAGGCTAAGTGAGGATTCTCCTTTAAAGCTGATTTGCTATAAGGCCCAACATGGTTTGGGTCCTGGTTACCTGTTAGGTGTCCTGAACCCTTGTGAGCTTTCACCTTTTCTTTGCTCCATCATGGTGGGCCTCCTATACTGAAGGCTGTGCATAAAACCTCAGGAGACTGGGCCTTTGAGGTAGCAGTCCTTCTGGTCTTAAGGAATTAGTTCCAGAGGATCCTCAGACAGGCTCCCACAGTGACTGCCTTTGAAGATGTATCCGAGGACCTTTTTGAAACAGCCTTTTGGGAATTGATTGAGCATCTCTACTAGGCCCCTTTCAGCACAGTTTTTTTTGAGTTTTATCTGCTAATTTATGATAATTACATGTTTGTTTATTTATGGATTGATTGTAATTTCTGCACTTTTGTGAACTGCCCTAGGCCTATAAGAAAGGGTGTTGTTAGAAATAAAACCTACCACTACTTCTCCAAAAGGAAGAAGAACCTAAGGAACAGACTAAAAGTATAGAAAGTCCTCATGAATATGTAGATGTATCTGAATTCATATGCAGTCCCACCATGCTATATTTTATGTCTATATTCTCTTATAGAGCATAATGTTTACCCTGTGATGAATTTTGTGTCTTTCTAAACTTCAATAAAACTAACTGTTAAAAAAAAAAAGAAGTATAGAAATATCTATATTGTCAGTACAGGCTTCAATGTATTATGAGCCGAGAGGGAGTGAGAGAGAGAGAGAGATTTTTATTTATAAAGCGCCCAATTCCTGGGACTCTGGGCACTGTAGAATAAAACAATAATACAAAGCCCAATTAATTAAAAACAATTAAAAAAACCCACAAAGCTATCTATTCAAACAGCACCAATCAATAAAAGTTAGTTGGAACAGGTATGTTTTTAATCCCCTTTTAAAAAGCTTCCATCAAGGAAGCCCCCCTCAAAAAGTCAAGTAAAGAGTTCCACAGGGTTGGCGCAGCCACTGCAAATGCTCCGTCTCCTGAATGCCGCAACCTAAGCCTGGCAACCACAAGGAGGCCTCCCTCGACAGAATGGAGCGCTTGGGCCAGATGGTAAGGGACAACGAGATCTTGCAGATAGGTGGGATTCCATCATTCAGGGTGTTATAGGTAAGGAACCTTATCTTGAAGACAATCCTCCACCTGACTGGCAGCCAGAGCAGTCCGCGGAGGACTGGGGTAATATGCTCGCATCTCCTTGCCACATTCAAAAGTCTCATGGCTGTGTTCTGCACCAACTGCAGCCTGCGGAGGCTGCCTCCAGATAACCCAAGATACAGGGCATTACAGTAATCCAGCCTGGAAGTGACATAAGCATGTACCAGTGTGGGCAGGTCCTCAGGAGGGATCTGAGCTGGGATTTTGGTGATATTCCTAAGATGTTAAAAGCTGTTTTTGACCACAGCAGAAACTGAGCATCAAGTGTCAGGCCATCATCTAGGATCACACCCAAATCCATTACCTGTCTAGAAGGGACAAGGGGAACCCCCCCTTCAACACTAGGCTAGGGGCAACCTCTCATCCCCTCTCCTTCATGAAGACCCAGCTCTACCATCAGAACCTCAATCTTGTCTGGGATGAGCCTAAGCCAGTTGTGAGTCATCCAGGACTAGATTTCCTCGAGGCATCTGTTAAATATGGAGTCTGACACCTGGGTATCGGGTGCACCGGCCAAGTACAGTTGGGTATCAACTGCATAGCAGTAAAACCCCAACCCAAACTGCCTAATAATGTCTCCCAATGGCACCATGTACACTGTGACAACAAGAGTGACAAGACCGACCACTGTGAAACCTCACAGCACAGAGGCTTCAGGCTAGATGAGACAAGTCCCATCTTTATCTTCCACACTCTGTCAGGTATGACCTGAACCAGTTGATGATATTACTAGACAGGCCACACCAGAACCACAGGTGGTCCAGCATCATCTTATGGTCTATGGTGTCAAATGCCACAGAGAGGTCCAGGAGAACCAAGATGATACAGGCTCCACTATCCCTCACCATCAGGAGGGGATGTGGTTAAAGTAGCGCAGCCTGAATAGCGCAAGTCATTACAGCGCGTTTAACATAGCGCATGCAAAAATAGCGTAGCAACAAAATTGCGCTTACCTTGATAGCGCCATGTACCCAATACTGCATAGCACTCCAGTTGTCCATTTACAACCACAACCATGTAGAGCCGAGATGGCTTTGGGGCAGAGGTAACACAAACAATGCAGGATTGGTTAAGGACACAATTTGGTGTTGCACATCTATTCCAATGACACTCCCCTCCCATGTCTCAACAGTTCCACCACAAAGCAAACACAGAGAATCGTTTTTTTGGTATGTCAATCTTTATTATTATTTTACGTTTAAAAATGAGCTATTATCAAGATAATCATTAAATTCATCAGTTATTAGGCTTGCAGCTGGAAATTGTATGCAATTCAATGGAGATATTCCATCCTGGGGCATGAATTGTACTCTCTAACAATTCCTGTGACGTGCTTTGCTGTGTCCTTATATTTTTTGCATACTTCAGTACCTGCAGACCCAGCTACCAGCTGTTCAATCTCAGTGCTATTCATGTGTTGCTCTGTTTTTAGAAGCTCAAAAAGAATTTCCAAATAGAGGGGTAATGTACTCTAATAAGGTGATTGAAGCACCTGTGCCAGGCTCCAACACATTTGCTGTCCTGGGAAGAGCAATACACACTGCATCATAGCAATTCAATAGTGAGATAAGAAACATGGGCCTTCTATGTCCTCCCCTTGCGAGTGGTCTACCAAGCTACATATCCTTGAAATAATCAATCAAATTAGATAGTATTTCACCATTTGTCTGGTAGAACTCAGTGTTCATTAGCTCATTGAATGTTTGACATACATTTGTGATTAGCACATATGCAAGAGCTAGTAGCATCCGGACATTGAGGATGAAATTAGGGTCTGCAGTGTATGGCCCACTTATATCTGGCAATTCCTGGATCTTTCGCCATACTGCCTGTGTCATGTGGAAAAAGTACCCTCTCATTTTTGCATTCAGGAATGACTGGCTGAATGCTTTTATTGCTGCCAACTCAAAGTCTGTCAGAATAGTCTCTGGCTCCAATCCCTCACATAAAGCATTCACCACAGTCAGAACCTTCTGATAATCTGCTGCAGTTCGTTTACACATTAAAATGTACACCAGTGGAAGTACCTTGCCATATCTGACCACATGAATTGCGTAGACTTGAGAAAAAATAGAAGGACAGCTCTTAAGTGCTGTCAGCAAACCAGTGTTCACTTCACTTCAGATGTTCCATGTCGGATGATGTGGTGAATATCAAAATTATGTCACTGCCAGGGACACTGTCATATTGGAGGAACTTTCCATTTTTTATTGTTTGTACAAAATCTCGTGGTATACTGAGGGCTATGGCATCAGAAGGCTCAGGAAATGGTTGAGAATGTGCCCTCCAATTCTTCCAGACAGTACGTTTCAGAAGTGGTATAGCTGGTAGTTGTGATGCTACTGAAGGTGATAATTGAGAGACCCCCACAGCAACTATTTGATGTGTTGTCTCAACTGTGGCGCTAGCACACTCTTTCATACTGGACACTGCTTCTTTTACTGCCAGAGATGCTGGGTCAGGGACATGATTGTGCTCCCCAATGGATTTTAGCACAATTTCCCCTCTCAGGCGTATTTGAGCAGTGAGAGTGGCCTTTATTGCACTCTAAGCACTTGTAGTACGTTTTGTCAGGGGTCATTCTTTCTCGCCTATAAATAAATCCATCCAGTACTGCAAGATCTCCACACTTCTGGCTCTTCAAGAAATGAGCTGCCATGTTTCTGTCATCTGGTGGACTGCAATTTAACCACATCTTTATAGCCAATTACATTGCAATTACTCATGTGAGCTAAACATGATGTGCGAATAATTCTGCTCTATGAAGACCGTGCACTAGGTTGATTGCGCTATATTTGCATGCGCGATTACAGATGCACGATTTTGACAGTAAACCCATCAGCAGATCATTAAGCACCCTCACCAGGGCAGTCTCCACACTATGCCCCGCCCAGAACCCAGACTGGAAAGGCTCATAGGTAGATGAAGATGCAAGATGTCTCTCACGCTGAATGGCCACCACTTTCTTTATAACCTTCCCTAAAAATGGGAGGTTTGAGACTTGCCTGTAGTTGCTGAAGCAGTCCATGTCCAAAGAGGACTTCTTTAAAAGGGATCTAACCATAGCCTCTTTCAAGGACAAAGGGAAGACCCCACTCCTCAATAAACTCCAGACAAACCTCAGCAACCACAGGTCCTATCAGGTTTGCACATCCAACCAAAAGGTGGGTCGGACCTTGATACAGATCACAATGTTTAGGCTGCAGCTTTGAGATTAGCCCTATCACCTTCTCCACCCCAACCAGCTTAAACTCATCCCAGACAGGAGGAATGTTTGGACACAACTCAGGCTGCATACTGCATCCCTTTCGAGAGATACAGTATAGGCCTGATAGGGGACAGCTTGTCGGCGAAGAACAGAACCAACTCCTCACACCTAGTGCTATAACCTGCTCCTCCAGCATGGAGACAAACAGAATGTAAAAGCCTGTCTATTGTACTGAAGAGCTGATCTGGTCTGCTCCTCATTGCAGCAATCTCCCTAGACAGAAACTCCACCTTCTTTCGGGTGACTGCCCCCGATAGTCAGCATAAGGCAACCTCAGGGCCAGTTTGTCCTACATCTGGCCAGATCTCCTCCAGCACCTCTCTAACCACCGCCCCTTAGTCTTTAAACTCTGGAGATCCTCATCATACCAAGGAGGTCTCCAGCACATAGACAAGGGATGGGCATGAATAGGTGCGATTGAGTCAAAGGCCGCAATCAAAGCCCCATTATAAGCTGCCACTGCTTCCTCTGGCCCAATCCTACAAGCTGCCCTGACACTCGACAGGTCCAGCACCACTGATAGTCCCATAGAGGAAACTTCTCTTAACAGGCGATACTGGATCATCTCCACAGGGGCAGGACCATCGAGGGGGGCCCTAAATGTGAATCCCATGGTGCTGCGATCCAACCAAACCACTGGATCAACACAGAGGTCAGTAATATTTAAGCCTGCTGAAAAAAATAAGTCCAATGTGTGGCCACCCGAGTGGGTTGCCAAGGTTACATTTTGTGTCTGACCCAGGGCCTCCATGCTCATAAGGAGATTATTTCCAAATTTCGAGAGCCCAATGTTGAACCAAGCAATTGAAATCGCCCAGAATCAACTACCTGGGGGACTCCAACAGCAGGCTGGTGACGAGCTCCTTGATCTCCCTCAAAAAGTCCCATCTACTCCCTGGAGATGATAGAGCAGGAGAACCCAGAAGCCCACATCCATGCCTCCCTGGGCAGCCACACATTCAAAAGACTGTATAGGACCTACAGCTAGCATCATGAAGTTCAGGCTAGATTTAAAACAAATGGTCACCCCACACCCCTGGAATCCTCTCACGTGGTGTGTATCACAGAGTACCCGGTCAGTATTGCCTCCTCCAAAATAGGAGCAGCATTTTAATCCAGCCAGGTCTCCATGATGCAAGCTAGGTCAACCGAGGATATCAAGTCCGCCATTATGACAGTCTTATTCCTCATCGACCTGGCATTACAAAACACAACCTGAGTAGGATGAGATGAGGCAGCTGAGTTAGTCATCTTCCCACACTCTGAGGTGGAGCAATGGGAACTAAGCATGGCAACCCCCTCTCCAGTTCCCATTTCACCCCAGGGTATTTCCTTGCCTTCACCACCTGAATCCCAGACACTCCAGCAGCCACTCAGTTGCAACCCCCTCTGGACACCCCCCTCGGGCTACCCCAAGGCCCTACATCTCCTATAGGCCTCAGCCAGGAGCGCTGGATGCTCAAAGGGGCAGAGGTCATGGAGGAAGCCCGCCCCCGAGTACCTGCACCTTAAGGGTTTCTGTCCCAAACACATTTTAAACTAGTCCCACCTCAAATAACCAAGTCCTCAAAAATATCCATTATCACCCAACCATAAATAAAACCTGCAAATTAAATACAACCCTCACAATTCTAACCCTCACCACCCACCCACAAAAAAATTCCACAACCACACATCACACACACACACACACACACACACACAGTCCAATTATAATTACTAATAAAAGGAAAAACTAGCAGTCCTCTATTGATTGTGTATAGTCCTAATTTAAGACAGTTTGTTGTCCAATAATTCTAGTAAGGGTACAGTTTTATTTTAGAAGCCACCAGAAAACTCCACCATAGGTCTCAAGTATTGGAAAATATTGGAGGGTGAACTCTCACCACCCCCTTCCAGTGTGTCCAAGTATCGTGGTACTTTCACTGCCACAGCCATTTTATTTTAAAAGTAAATTCAACAGAAGCTAAGGCTCTCTCACTGCACCACCAATTTAATTTCAGCCAGCACAGTACAGTACTGTACAGTACCCAAATGATCCACAAATTTAATCCATTAGTCTAATCCATCAGTTTATTGCAGATTTCTGAGGAAATCACAGGGCATCATGAGTAGTAGGGTTGCTCAGAGTTTGGATTATAAATACAAAATCACTGTATCCCAATCCAATTTCAGGATTTCAGTTTAAGGAACAAAAAAAAATTATTGAATGCAAAATCAGAATCCAATTTCGCATCTGAATGTAGTTCTATAAAACACTGCCCCTTCCTCATCCCTTCTACAGTTGGTGCTGGTGTGGGGAGTCTCAAGGCTACTGGTGGCTGTTGGACAGTGGACAGCTTGAATGCTGGGGACTCGGAGGAAGGGTCATCTTTTATGAACTTGCTGCTAGTTTGCAGCAGCACTGATAGATTTGGACAACAAATGGGACGAGAGTGGAACACCAGCTAAATGCCCTCTGTGCCACCTCAGCCCCCAAGAACCCCAGTCAGTTAGTAAGGGAGAGCAGCAAGAGTGGGAGGAGGGTTATTCCGAGTTACTGGGTAGGGGAGATTTTACTTCATGGTTAAATGGCGTTGGATGCAGAATCAGAACTTTCAATTCCACTTCAGATTTCATTGTTATGCCTTAACTGGAGGCAAAACAGAATTAGAGTAGGAATAAAAAATTCTGAAACTCTGACTAGCTAGTGACAGAATGGATTCCATGAAATCCAAGCACCCCTATTAGGAAAGTCCAGTGGGTAGGGAGCCCTTTAAAAGTACACAGTTTCACACCATACTTATTCATCCCTGCTAAGGAAGCTGTGGATTGGGAAACATGATGAACCTAGTTTTAGTGTTGTTGTGTAATTAAAACACACATAACCCGATACACTCAAATCAAACACTACTTATCTAATAAGTGAGGCATCAGTCCAGACCTGTAAAGGTTTTTTTGTTTTGTTTTTACCAGGAGAGACACACTAAGCTGAAAGCTTGTTTACAGGTGTGACCCAGGAGCACAAGGAAGTTACGACTTGCTCTGGGTCACACAGTATAGAAACATAGAAACATAGACTTTGACGGCAGAGAAGGACCACTTGGCCCACCCAGTCTGCCCATTTCCCTTCCTATTGGATAAGCTGCAGATTCTAGTTAATCAACAGCCTACTTCCTGCAACCCCCCACTACAACTGCCTTATGTCTGTCCAATGCATGTTTGAATTCCCCCACTGTTTTAGACCCAACAACCTCCCCAGGAAGGAGGTTCCATGCATCCACCACTCTCTCTGTGAAACAAAATGTCCTCACATTACCCCTGAGCCATCCCCCCCTCTATCTTTAAATTGTGCCCCCTTGTTCTTACACATCTCTTTTTCTGAAAGATGCTACCCTCCTGGACTTTGTTGATTCCCTTGAGGTACTTGAAAGTTTCTATCATGTTCCGTCTGTCCCTCCTTTCATCAAGGGTATACATATTAAGATCTCTCAGTCTCTCTTCATATGGTTTCTGATGCAGACCCTGCACCATTTTAGTTGCCCTCCTCTGGACTACTTCCATCCTGTCTATGTCCTTGCGTAGATGGGGTCTCCAAAACTGCACACAGTATTCCAGATGGGGTCTCACCAACTGTCTGTACAGAGGGATAGCCACTTCCCTTTTTCTACTTGTGATGCCCCTTCCTATGCATCCCAGTATCCCCCTGGCTCTCCTTACTGACTTCTCACATTGCTTACCCACCTTTAGGTCATCTGATATGACTACCCCCAAGTCCCTTTCCATTTTTGTTGTTGTTAGTACCTCCCCTGCAATTGTGTACTCTTCTCCTGTTTTTTTTCCCCAAGGTGCATTACTTTGCACTTCTTTGCGTTGAATCTAAGTTGCCATATGTCTGACCATTCCTCCAACCAGCAGATAAGGACCTATGGTGCACCCAGTCTGCCCATTTGAGCTTGTAAGTTCACTTTATGTCTTTCTAGAAGTCTGTTGCCCCTTACCCCTGACCTCCAGATTCCCTTATGTCTATCCCATGAATTCTTAAATCCTGTGATTGTTGCAGCCCCCACCATTTCCTCTAGCAGTGTGTTCCAACTGTCTACCACCTTTTCTGCGAAGAAACTCTTCCTCACGTTTCCTCTGAATCACTCTCCCTCCAATTTCATCCCATGCCCTCTAGTCCTAGGACATATTTTTCACTGGAAAATAGTGTATTCCTGTACCCTGTTCCTCCCTGTAAGATACTGTATATCTCTATCATATCTCCTCTCTCCCTCCTCTCCTCCAGGGAGTACATATTCTAGTCCTTCTGCCTGTCCTCATTTGACTTGTGATGCATACCCTGTACCATCTTTATTGCCCTCCTCTGAACCTTCTCTAACCTATGTCCTTATGTAGGTAAGGTCTCCAGAACTGCCCACTGTACTCCAGGAGGAGCCTCACTTGTGTCTTGTATAGTGCAATTATGACCTCCATTTTCCTGCTGGTGAGGCCTCTGCCTATGCATCCCAGCATCCTGTTTACTTTACCTGCTGTCTTGTCACACAGTTTCCTTACCTTGAGGTCATCAGAGATGATAACCCCAAGGTCCTACTTCGTGTTATTAGCAAACAGGGAAATTCTGCCTTCTAGGTTCTGTGCAATGTCACTGATGAAGTCGTTGAAGAGGACTGGTCCCAGTACTGATCTCTGTGGTACCCCACTGGTCACTCTTCCCTCTGTGGAGTGACAGACATTTACCACCACTTTCTGTGTCCTGCTGCAAAGCCAATTACCTAACCACCACACTACTGTCCTACCCACTCCCATATTCCCCAGTTTGTTTAATAGCCTTCTATGTGGCACAGTGTCAAAAGCCTTGCTGAAGTCCAGATAGGCCTTGTCCACTGCCCTCTCCTGATCCACCTCCCTTTTCACCCAGTCGAAAAATTCAGTGAGTATGGTCTGGTATGACCTCCCCCAGTGACACTATGCTGCCTTGTGTCCTGTAATCCATTGGCAACCAGATGTTTCACCAATTTCTCCTTCAGTAGTGCTTCCATAATCTTCCCCACTACCAAGGTCAGGCTGACTGTTCTGCAGTTCCACGCTTCCTCTTTGTTCCCACTTTTGTATAAGGGGCCTACATCTGCTGTCCTCCAGTCTTTGGGTAGCTCCCCTGTTTCCAGTGATCAGCTAAACAGAATTGCCAGAGGTTCAGCCACCACCTCTCTTAGTTCCTTTAGGACCCTGGGGTGCACCCCATCTGGCCCCATTGCTTTACTGACTCATATTCCTTCCAGTTCCTTTAGATCCCTCTCCCGTATAAAGGGACTTGTGTCCATTTCTACAGCTTTGAACATATGAACCTACACACCTAGTTCAGGATTGTCACTGATCAACAGACTTATGTTTTGGAACCAGTAGCCTTTACCAAGGATCACTGTATCAGCAACATCCTATTTTTTTTTTTGCCTACCTAAGCCTTATTTAAACATTTCAATATTTTGACAAAGTTGGCAAAGTAGTCTGCACCCAACTCTTACAGTTGTTCTAACTTGTAGCCTTGTCCGAGTTTGCCCATGTTCAATGGACTGTAACTGGAATCCTTCACTGTGGGCTGCTTCACCATTGTAGACTTCAGTGTTTTGGCCTACATAAGAGTTACAGAAACATTTGAACTTCTTGGTAACACTGGCCAAGTAGTTGGTGTGCACTTATCCTTGGGATAACATGAAGCCTTTTCTACTTTTGTCAATGAAGAACAGACTTCATTGTTTTTGCTGCAGGCTGCTGCACTATTGTTGTCTTTAGTACTTTGCCTAAGTAAGCATTATCCAAACAAGTAGTTTGATTTTTTGGAAAACTTGGACAACTACGTTGCGATCAATGCATACCTGCATGTGCCAGTATCTTTATCCTCAGTTTAATTCTATAAGGTATGTCATTAACAAACCATTTTTGAAACCAATAGACTTCACTCACTGTAGACTGCTTCGACATTTTCATCATCAGATTGTTTTGCCTTTTATGGCTTAATATGCTTTATAAAAAAAATTGGGTTGGGGATGTTGGATGACATCTATGTGTTGTCAACAACACTTCTTTCCCACCACATACTGTATTAGATCTGTCACTGATTAAGGGACATAATGACTGGAACCAGCGGCCTCCACTTTGCTGTTGTACCATCCTGCTGTTGTGTGTTGTGTGTGGCCTGGCAGAATGAAGATACCCTCACAGTTCTGTATTAATCACAAAGCATTGGTATTCAACAGTTGCTGATCTACAGTATTTTCACAGAAATGAGCTTTGCAAGGTTTTTATAGTTCCACTCTATATATTCTAGAAAGGTGTGGTCATCTTAGCTTAGTTTTGTTTTTGAGGTTTAACTTATATAAGTCAGTTTAAAAATGGTTTGTTTATGAAGTTTGTTTTGCTATCTAACCCAATGGTCATTACAATCTTGTGGTAGATAATGTGGTTCAGTTATTAATGGTTTAAAACTGGTACCCTAATGTGTTCTGTAGTTTGTTTCTTCTTACTTTGACTTTTTTCCCCAAAATGTATCTCTTTCTCTCTTTCTCTCTCTCTCTCTCTCTCTGCCATGTTAATTTTGGCTTTGCTACCTTGGTTACAGAGCTTGAAAATAGAATTGGTGTTGTTGAGTGATGTCATTACTATATATGCTAATGTATACAGTAGTTACATGAGTTCTTATTGGTTCATGGGACTGTGCCTACTGAGTTATGCGTGTGGGGCTAATGAGTGTGGGGCTCATTGAAGAAGATTTTAGTAAACAACTCTGAGGCCGGGAGATCAGAGAGCTGTGGGTTCAGTTCCCACATCTGGCACTTGGGTTAATATCCCAGTACTGACACTGTAGTGCAGCATGAGAGGGGTGCTGCACTTCTGAGGTGCTGTCTTTTGAATGAGACTTTAAACTGAGGTCCTATCTGCCTGGACTGGTGGTAGTTCAGGTGGATGTTAAAGATCCCATGGCACTTCTCAAAAAGAGTAGGGGAAGTTCCCTGGTGTCCTGGCCAAATTTCCCTCATTCACTAAAAATACCACCAACAGCTTAATCTGGTTCGATTTCAGTTGCTTACCGTCTGTATTCCCCCCACCGGTCGCCCCTGAAAAAGGGACTTCTAGGCCCAGTGGGCTTACCGGGTCAACAAAATTCAACAAGCAAACAAGTTACTTTTTCCCTGACCCCCTAAACACATTATTTAACAGAGAGCTGCTCAAACACTCATAAAAATGGATTAAAAGAGAGCTCTTCACGTACCTAAATAGTCCTTCTAGACTAGAGTTTGCCTTCCAAATTAAAACAGTGTTTGGATATGTCTGGTTGTCTGGTAGTTTTTTTTTTGGGGGGGTGTTGTTTGTTTGTTTCTTTTTTAAGTTGTGTAATGCAGTTTTAATTTTTCAGACTTTTTATTATCCACCCAGCCTCCATCCTCAAAACATTATTGTGATAAAATATACATTTTATCTCAATAACAGTTACTCTTTTATTTTGCCTGTCTCAATTTGCCAATTAATTTTAGTACCAAGAATACTGCATATAATCGAAATCAATGGCAGAATTATATGTTCTCCTGGTGAAGATCAATTTTGTATCATATTACCTAGTGAAGAGAGTGTAACTCTTATTATTTATAATCAAAACTTATGTAAAGTTAGCCTGAGTAAAATGAAAAGTACACAACATATAAAATAATGACAACTTAGCCATTTAAGACCATAGTCTGAATGCAGTGTAAATAAATAGTTTTCCTTCTACACAAGAATATATTCAGAGCAAGTGTCACTCATACTTTTATTGATCTTTCCACCCTCCTCTATTGACTCTTGGGGTGCAGTAATGTACAAAATGCACTGAAGCAGTTACTGTCTTTGTGCAATAACACTGACTCAGTATTATCTACTCCTATGTCAGTGTTATGGGAACCATTGCAGTTCCCATGAATGTTATCAAAAGAATTGCTGTTTTGTCCTACATTAGTTTCTTAACTCCAACCCTTAAATTTGTTTCATACAATGTTTATATTGCAGTTTCTACTGACGTACATATTCCAACCTTTGGCAGGGCTCCACAAAGTAATTGCCATGGTTGCAAATATTGCTTTACTACTGAATGTGCATCTGATATTGAAAATGTATAGTTTTACCCCCAATTGTTCATTTTGATTTATGTGTTTTGTTTTGATGTAGCTTCTCAAAAATATGGGGACCGTTAATAAAATACAATACTATACTATCTGATTTATTATAGTGTCTTTCATTCAAAATATTTTAAAAAAGGTTTCCAAAAAGTTGTCAAAAGAGAGCATGGAGAGTGAGGGAGGGGGAGATAAAGAAATCAGAACATTTAACAAATCTTTGTGACAAATTGCAATCAATGATAACTACTCTCTGACAACACTGCTGTGACTCAATCTATTTTAGCTAAACTTCAATAATTTCAAATAGTTGTACATGTGAATGATTCTTGTTTCATCCTTTAAACATCTAATATGCCTTTGTTCTTTTCTTCACATATATTTGTATTACTGTTTTTTATAGATTATAGTATGCTTGGCATTTTGTCTCTTCACCATTTATGCTATTGTTTCTAGATTTCCAAGTC
Organism: Neoceratodus forsteri; assembly: GCA_016271365.2. NCBI lineage: Eukaryota > Metazoa > Chordata > Ceratodontiformes > Ceratodontidae > Neoceratodus > Neoceratodus forsteri. The sequence goes on along the minus strand of CM028133.1, from coordinate 738,306,443 downwards.
ATTGTATGGTTATTGTTTTTCACAGTTTGGCAATGTTAACTACTCTTTATAGAACAGGGGGCATTGACATCACAGAATTGTCACAAAATACTGGAACAGAAAGTTCTGAACAATAAAGTCTGTGAATCTAGAGCACAATCAGGAATATTAAAATGAAATGTAAACCATATTCTCAATTTGAAAAAGCAGCCAAGAAGACTAGAATGAGTAAATGGAAAATACAAGCAGTAGTAGTAGTAGTAATGATTGTATTCATTATAATGAACAAGGTAAAGATAAACAAGTGGTTGTTCAAAGTCTATGTTTCTATGTTAACAGTTGTTTTGCATAACCTTTCAGGAACAGTGTAACAGAACGAACACAGAAAAGCTATAGGAGTAGCCAGGGAAGGGAAACTACAGTATGTGGGATTTTAGGTGAAATTTAAAGAGAAAAGGTGGTAATTGTGGAAGAGAAAGAAAGAGAGGAGTTCCCAAAAAGTAAGAGCAGACATGCTAAAAGATCACCCACCAATGGCTGACAAGGAGAAATAAATAAATCTAGAGTTGAAGGAATGCATAGTATGGCATGGGAAGTAAGTAGTAATTTATTTATTTAAGAGATTTACCAGGAAGGAATACTGAGCAGAGTACCACTCGATTCCAGATCTATGAGGTCATAGATACAGGGAGGGACGAGGCCATAAAGAATGTTTAATAAAACAATGTTGGTAATATTGCTGAGATAACAATAGATGATATTTAGACTATAATGTTATAGAAGAAAAGGTGATTTTTCTTAGATGAATGAGGAAACCTAGATTTTCCCAGGGGGAGGAGTAGACAGAAAATAAAAAACAATAAAGAATAAAGTCTTGAAGAACAAACTTGAGCAGAGGTACGGGAAAAAAGATAAACCACCACGGAGACAAAGAAGGCATGGTTGGAGAAATAGGAGTGAAACCAAAAAAGCAGAACTCCACAGACTCCAGCACAGAAGTCATTATGGTCAAGGAGGTTGAAGTGGTTAACTGTGTTTGACAAATATTTCTGGCTACTTTTGTTCACAGGGCTCTCAGAAATAGGGTTACAAATGACTTTGCTCTTCAATTACAATTCTATGAATCTAAACTAAATCTAAAATCAACTGACAAAAAGTTGCAATGTAACCTCACTATGATAACTGGCAAGGGTCACTTTGCATATTGAGCAGATAAGCTCTGGAATTTTTTGCATGTCATATTAAGAACTATTTATTCTCTATTGGCCTTCATGATCAAATTGAAGGAATAATTTCTACATACAGTAACTCTAACTGAAAATGATAAAGTACCTAATATTAATCCTTTAACAATGTTAATTATGTCTTTTTTTTTTTTTAATTTGGTGCATGCGTTTTTTTCTGCTTTGTAATTTTTGTTCTTTCCGGTTTCAGTCATGAGTGCCTGTGTCTCTTCTGTAACAGGTGCTTGTTTCCAGTAGCATTTGCCTGGTAGACAAATATATCTGTGTTAAATACTGAACTCTGGTCAAGAAGGAGGAGGAGAGAAAAGAAGCCATCATAAAAAGTAATGCTAGGATCACTGGCACACAGTCTCACTACTATGGAAGGAATGAAAGACAGATTAAGTTGGTGGATAGTTAATTAAAGAGATGGATAGAGACAACAGATATGGTCTTGACTAATAAAGCTGTGGTTAGAGATAAGGCAATTTATAGAGAGGATTAACAGCATCAAGTGAGGGTTTTTATGATGGCATGCAATACCTGCAGTCTTGAAGGCAGCAAGGTCATAAAGAATAATGAACCTCTAGTGCAAAGTACAAACTGGTATTCCACACAAAGTCAAAGTGGTGACATCATTGGCATGAGAGCAAGGCTTTAGTGCCCTAATGATGTCTCCGCACTTTCTTAGTGTGGAATACGAACAAGCACCTCACTCTTTGGGTTTCTAGTTGTGTATAATATGAAGGGAGGCTGTTTCAGAACAATCAGTTTTTGTGTGAGGTGCTTTTGTGTCACAAGGAAGCCATTTTTACTGTGCCCATGATTTGATGTTAGACTCAGTTGTGTGAATCAGCTCCACTCTGTGCTGGCTGTGTAGGAGAGCAAAGCTGATTGTGGAAGCTGTGCATAGAAATAATTTATGTTCTAAAATATGAATCATTTTCTGAGATTTCCAGAACATCAGTTAGAAGTGATGGGGCCTATTCATGAATGTGTCTAAAATGCGCACATATGTGATATAGTACAGGTGCGCAGTTGCATGCCCCATCACGCTGAAAATACATGCATCATTCACAATGGCACTCACAGTGGGAGCTAAGGCAGAGGTATAGCTAACAGACATGCAAAGTGATGCTGTCATGGCCCACCAGGTTGGCCAACCATATGTGTCTCTGCCCCCAGATCCCCCCATATATGGGCAAGTGCACCACCCCACGCAGATACCGGGAAATGAGTAGTGCAATCAAGGAGTGAACAGCAGAAGGGGCAGTAGACTGTGGTACAGAGCCTGTGACTCATAGTCCACAGCAAGTGGCTGGGAGCTTGGGATGTGGATGGGCCAAGACACATGGAGGTCAGCAGGTGCATGGCAGCACATGTTCAGAGGACACCTACAGGCCTGGTGGTAGACATCAGAGATCACTATGGTGTGCTGGATGGGGCAGAGTCCCTTAATGAGGGACTCCAGTCAAAATTTCTGGCATCAATAAATTGAGAATTTGGATCAGCATAGCCCCAATCAGCCACATGCCACAATGAGATCGCTAAGTTACTTTGTTTAAAAGCTATGTCATTTTACAACTATAAATTTGCTGCCTGTTCAAAAAAGCCATTTTCAGTGAAGAGCTGCTGCTGATGTCATCTCCTGAACTCACAGTCTAGTCCTCCCTTGCCAGCAAGCTTATAGGACCTGTTTCTCCAAAGTTTAAAGATAATGTGCAATGGTTTTCACAAGTGAAACAGGTAGCACCATTCAATAAACATTGCTTTAAAAACTATGTGTGTTTCAGGTTTTGTAACAAAGTTGAGCAATTCCAATTTTAGTGCCTGTTTGTTGTGATCCATTTATCCATTGTTGCTGGATGCTGAGTCATAGCACACTACTGTGAGGTTTGCAGACTGGATAACTCTGATATTGTAAAAGGCTGTGATCATTCATACCTGTAATTCAATTGAGGTGATTTCTCAGGATGGCACTTAAAAACAATTATCCCATCTCCTTTTATATGGGGTGGTAGAGGTAATGTTTTGAAACCTTATGAAACATTTCTATGTATTAGCTAGCCCAGTGTTTTCTCCCTTGCAGGCTGTTACCTGACCTAGATTTAGACTGATCTATTTTGGGCCCCACGTTATACAATGGCAAGAAATAATGCTGAGCTCTGATTGGTCAGTCTGGGGCTGGACTCTTGATGTTCTCTCAGCACACACATGACCAAATGTTATCAGTAGGGAGATAGAAAAATTAGCTATTTACTGTACCCGCAATTCCTCACTGTATAAATTAATATGCAGGCTATTATATTTCTATTCTCACTAAAGAAATAGGAAATTACATCTATCAGTAAAGAAATCTTGTCAGCTGTCTAGTGTTTGCACAATGCTTCAATTTGAAAATAAACATTTGAGAGCTTAAGTTGTTGTAATTATTACAAAAATAGAACAGTGTACCTTCAAGTACAGAAAATGGAAGACAGAAACATAGAAGTTGATGGCGGATAAGGACCGCAAGGCCCATCCAGTCTGCCCATTTCTTTTTCTACCTTATAAATGTGCCATTGGCCTTTGCTCTGTCAATGGCCTATCTATTCATACTCATCTGTATTGCTCCCTTATGCCTATCCCATGCCTGTTTGAAGCCCTGCACTGTATTCATATGCGCCACTTCCTGAGGTAGGCCATTCCATGTATCTGCCACCCTTTCTGTGAAAAAGAACTTCCTCGCTTAACCCCTTCATCGGCCTCCATCTAATCTCAAGATGTGTCCTCTTGCCCTGCTGTTTTTCTTATATTGAAACATGTTAGACTCTTTCACCTTGTTAATGCTCTTAAGGTGTTTAAATGTTTCGATCATATCACCCCTCTCCCTCCTTTGCTCTAGGGTATACATACTGAGCTCCGTTAATCTGTCATATGTTTTCTGATGCAGTCCCTGCACCATTTTGGTTGCCCTTCTCTGGACTGCCTCAGTTTGGTTAATGTCCTTGTGAAGGTGTCTCCAGTAGTGCACACAGTTCTCCAGATGGGGCCTAACTAGAGTCTGGTAAAGCGGGATTATTACCTCCCTCTTCCGACTTGTGATACCCCTACTAATACACCCTAACATCCCCCTAGCCTTACCTACTGCTTTAGTGGACTGCTTGGATGATTTCAGATCATCGGTGATGATGATGCCCAAGTCGCTTTCTTCCCTTGTGACTGTCAGCAACTCCCCTCCCAGCCTATAGGTGGCTTCAGGGTTTCTCTTCTCTATGTGCATGATCTTGCACTTCTTTGCATTAAACTGCAGTTACCACTCTTCCGACCATTTGGCTAATTTATCCAGATCTCTTCTCATTCTGCCCACCCCATCTGGATCATCTACTGTGTTGCAGATCTTGGTGTCATCTGCAAACAGACAAACCTTACCCTCCAGTCCATCTGCAATGTCACTAATGAAGATATTGAAGAGGACTGGCCCCAGGACTGATCTCTGAGGTACACCACTTGTGACTTGCATCTCTTCTGACTGCATACCGTTTACTACCACTCTCTGTTTTCTGCCCGTCAGCCAGTTTGTCACCCAGTTGACCTACTTCTGACTCACCCCGAGTCTACCCAGCTTACCAATCGATCTTCTATGTGGAACAGTATCAAAAGCTTTGCTGAAGTCAAGGTAGGTGACATCAACTGCTCCCCCTTGGTCCACCACTCTGCTTACCCAGTCAAAGAAATCTATGAGATTTGTTTGACAAGACCTTCCTTTTGTAAACCCATGCTGTCTTGTATCCTGTGCTCCTATGGATTCCAGGTGTTGCCCTATCCTTTCCTTAAGGAATGCCTCCATAATATTGCCCACTACTGAGGTAAGACTAACTATTCTGTAGTTCCCTACCTCCTACCAGCTACTACTCTTGTGGAGAGGGATCACATGAGCCATTCTCCAGTCTTCTGGGACCTCTCCTGTGCTCAGAGACTCACTAAATAGTTCTGATAATGGCTGTGCTAGTTCCACCCTTAGCTCCTTTAGCACTCTGGGATGTATGCCATCAGGTCCCATTGCCTTGTCCACCCTGAGCTTATTGAGTTCTTGTAGGATCCTTTCTTTTGTGAAGGGACTAGTGCTCACCCCTCTCCCCCCCGTGTCCATGGTGCTGAGCTGTGGGCCCTGCCCTACCTTCTTTTCAGTAAATACTGAGCAGAAGTATCTATTTAGGATAGATGCTTTTACATGGTCCTTTCCTCAAATGCCCCCTTTTCTCATTTGATCTTAGCAATACCCCGTCTGGACTTTCTCCTTTCACTAATGTATCTATAGAAAGTCTTGTCACCTTCTTTTACTGTCTGTGCTAGTGTTTCCTCGGTTTGGGCCGTTGTCAGCCTTACTGTCTTCCCTGCTTCCCTTAGGGAAGTTTGGTATGCCTCCCTATCTTCATTCCGCTGCATTCCCTTATACTTCCTGAAGGCCAGCCTTTTGGCTCTGACCTTTTCTGCTACTGTTTTTGAGAACCAAAGTGGTTTCCTTCTTCTTTTGCACTTCCTTTTCTGTCTAACACATTGGGATATTGCTTCAAGTATTGCATCCTTAATGCTTGCCCACTTTGCCTGTACCCCCTCACCTGTACTTCCTTTTGCCAGGGCTAGCTTAACTCTGTTGGCCATCTTATCAAAGTCAGCTCCTCTGAAGTCCCATATTTTTGCCTTGGAATGGAAAGATTTAGTCGTAGTGGCCAAACTGAACCATACCATGTTTATTTATTTATTTAGTTTTTGTTGACCAGGTAAGTGCACTGGGCAAATCCTGCCTATTTTCAGGAATGACCCAGGGAAGGGGGAGACAGATAAATGCCAGCTGACCTTGAACCAGATTAAGCTGTTGGTGGTATTTTTTTAGTGAATGAGGGAAATTTGACCAGGACACCGGGGAAATTCCCCTACTGGCTGCTGGTCAGTGGCTGGTGGGGGTCCTTGCTGACGTCAGAGGGCGTTATGGCAGACGTTCCCGAGGTCGGGATGGTGGAGGAGGTGGAAGTGGTGGAGGAGCCTATACAGCATAATGGTCTAGGAGATTCCTTATGTGAACAAACTACGATGTTGCCTACCTCAGGAGTTGTTCTACATCAGTTGCCTGCAGCGGTACATAGCGAGAGTTGTGCGCCTTCAGCGGTGCCTTTATTGCCGGAATCCAGTGGTGGTATTGGTCCACTTAGCCACGGAGATGTTCAGGGTACAGATCTTCATGAGTCACGCTTAGTGGCAGAACCAGTATCTCGAGAGGCGGTTTCCGGGAGGACTGCACACAGTGATGGGCCGCGCACGACGCTCCTGGTGCGGCAGCAATTTGGGCTCCAAGAAGGAGGAAGTCCAGAGCCGAATACAGAATGGTCGGAGGAGATAGCACTTTTCGATGCCGGATGGAGGAGAACCGAGTCGGGAGCGTGGGTACCTGACATGGACTGGACTCCCCTCTCAGGTAATAAGCCTACTGCCCCTGGGTTACAGTGTTCCCCTCAGCCTTCCACATCGAGGGATGATAGGGATGGGCCTGGGACTGTACTTACTACTGGAACTGTTAACCCTATGCCTCTTGCAGCTTTGGGTGATCCTGTTAAACCAACTATGGCAGACTTATTTAAAGTAAAGTTAGAACAGGTCTCATCGTAATGCTGTGCATTTGAGATATAGAGGGGGCCTGCAGGAACATCCTGATAGATACTATATTTTAACCATCTTTTGAAGTCCAAATGGGCTTTTGTGCCAAGGACATCTATGCCCTCATTCATGTTTCTGGAGAGGACTCCTATGACATTAGTTTCAACCGTTGCTCTTATGGACAGATTTTGGGACAAGTATGCTCACCAGAAAAATCATCCTGTATGGTTGCCTTTTTTTGTTATTCCATTATCTAAGCTGTTGATTAGATATGTTACTGTTATGTTCAGAAACGAGGGAGTGAACGTCAGTGATATTTATAGATGGCTGCAGGCCAAGTGTGAAGTGTTGGGGCCCCCTGAGGCCCTCTTAGATGTTGAGGGCATATGGACAGGGGGGTGGAAATTTAAAATAAAATTGTTGCAAGTTAATTCAGAAGTAGTTCATTTACTGAATAGCTTTTTTCTGGGAAAAGATAGAGGAGTATGTTTTTACACAGGACAACCTAGGGCTTGTTATAAATGTGGGGATAGAACGCATATTAGTAGCGTGTGTGATATGCTGAAATGTCCTCTTTGTGGGGGTTTTGGGCATTCTGTAGACAGATGCACAAATATCTTTCAATGCAATTTGTGCGAGGAAAAGGGTCATGCCTTCCATCAGTGTCCGTGGGCCAGACATAACTGTTCTGATGGTTTAGACCAAGATAGCCTGCATCGTAAGGCTCAGGCTAAACTACATATTCCGGGTGTAAGGGTTGACCCCTCCCTTCCCCCCTCCATGACAAGGCCCTCCACGACAAGGCCCTCCACTTCCCCTTCCATTGTCAGGTACTGATCAACCTGTACAGAAGTTGGTTTCTGAGCCTCAGAAAGTAGCACCTCCAGACCCTCCTTGCTAGGGATGCTCAGAATCTGGCCTCCAACATGCCCCTCCTTTGAAACAGTTAAAGGCAGACGATTCACCAGAGCCTCCTCAAAACAGGCCCAGACCAGTCCTGTAGTGACTGAGAATTTCTTTTCCCCCCTCCAGGAGGACGTAAGGGACTCCGATATGGAATCCGAGGCCTCTCACCTCTCGGAGCTTATCACAGATGAAGATGATAGCAAATCAACTGAGTTAGCCAAAGATAGGAAAGGTAAAAAGGGAAAAAAAAGAAAAGTAAGTCAGAAGCATAGTTCATAAGTCATCTCATGGCTACTATAAAATTTGCTTCCTTGAATGTTTGCAGTTTGAAAACATTCCATAGGCAGATATCTGTGTTTGCATATCTCATGACTTTAAACTTAGATATTATTCTTTTGCAAGAAACAAGGGTATCTTCCATTTCGAGGAAAAAGATTGAAAAGAATGTGGACATGTGGCCTTCCTTTTGGTCTTATAGTACTGAACTAGCTGATGGAGTTGTTGTACTGTTTGGTAACACTTCCTTTAAAATCAAAATGGTGACTGATCTGTTACCAGGTAGATTGCTCATATTGGATTGTTTTTGGGGTGACTATTCTTTCAGAGTTATTAATATATATGGTCCACAAACTAAATCAGGTCGTATCTCCCTATTTTCAGACCTAAAGCCATTCTTATTTACAAGGAAACATTTGGTTTGGGGGACTTTAACTGCTCCCTTGATGTTCAGTTTCGCAAATCGCAAGGGAAAAAGGTGTATTGTGATTCACATGCACTATTGGAGGTTGTCTCAGATGCTGGGCTTTTGGATGTCTTTCGTAGTTTACATGCTACAGGTGGTAATACTTATCATAGACACACCTTTGCTACTCGGATCGATATGTTTTTTATTTCACGTTTTTTTCAGATTATTTCTTGTGTTGCTGTTCCGGTCGAATTTTCTGACCATCATATTTTATTTTGTTCTCTATCCTTACGGCTCTTTCCCCCCAGATTTCGTTCAGGCATTACTCGTTGGAGATTAAATACTTCCTTCCTTTCGGATCCGGTTCATTTCTCTTCTCTTGAACTATTTCTTGCTGCAAAGTCTTCCACTTTTGATCTTTTCCCCTCCCCATTTGATTGGTGGAGGCATGTTAAACTGGAACTTCAACATTTATTTCAGTCTTCGGGTAAGACTAAGGTGCAGGATGACTATAGGAAATATCTAGTTTTGAGGAATCAACTGTATAGACTTATGTCACTTCCCGTGAAAGACCATTCTTCTTTTCTTCCTCAAATTAAAAAATATTAAACAACAAATGAAAACTTATCAGTATAATAGGGCCAAATCTCTTGATTTGGAGTTCCTTTATTACAAAGATTCCCCATGGTGGACCCCTTTCATGCCTGCAAAACCTACTTAAAAGATACTCTTATGACCGGATTACTTAATCTTAACAATGACCTGATCACCACCGATGTTGGTATGCTACAGGTGGTAGAACACTATATCCAGGATTACTTTTCACCCCCCAAGGTGTTTTCTATGGACTCTTTTCATCACACCATTTTTTCTTCTCTTCCTCAAATACCCCATACTTTACTTCAGTCCTTAGAATCACCAATTACTTCTTCTGAAGTACTGGAGGTAATTAAAAACCTCAGACCTGGGTCCTCTCCAGGTATAGATGGGATACCTAATGAGTTTTATAAAAAATGTATAAAGTATATGGGTCACTTTCTTCCCAGTGTGTTTAATTCTTACTTGTCTTCTGGAATTCCTTATCCAGACTTTACAATGTCCCTGATGACTTTTATTTTTAAAAAAGGGGATAAAACATCATTTTCAAATTGGAGACCAATTTGCCTACTTAATAGTGATTATAAGATTTTATCTAAAATATTGAATACTAGATTAGAAAAGGTAGCCCGACTCTTGATTCATCCGGCTCAAACATGTGCAATAAAAAATAGAAAAATTCAGCACAATCTCTTTCTTCTTAGAGATTTATTGGCCTGTCAATCAAATTTCTCTTCTACAGAACTAATAGCTGCGTTAGATCAATCTAAAGCTTTCGATGCGATCAGTCATTCCTTCTCGTTTTTTGTATTGTCCACTTATGGTGTCCCTGAGACTTTTACTCGATGGATTTCAAAACTTTACTCCTCTGGAGTCTCTATTCCTATAGTGAATGGATTATTAGGTAAGCAAATCTCGATTTCTAGGGGTGTCCGCCAGGGATGTCCCCTGAGTCCATTGTTGTATACTTTTGTTTTAGACCCAATTATTAGGAGCATTATCTGTGATCAGTCTATTTCAGGCATTGCTCCTCTATAGGTCTAGAAAGGTTAAGGTCACTGCCTTTGCAGATGCGTTACCCTCCTTTGTAGATCCTCTCTCTTTAAGACGGGCCTTAGAGACTTTTCTTTTTTTCAGTGCATATTCTGGTGCCTCTCTCAATATTTCCAAAAGTTTTGTACTACAACTTGGTCAGATAGTCCCAAATTTAACAAACTGTTATGATATCCCTCTGGTGTCAGGACCTCAAAAATTCTAGGCGTCTGGTTTGGAATACATAATATGGCAATCTATAATTGGGAAAAACAGTTGGCCGATTGGGAGAAACTAAAATAAATCAGTGGAAACATTGGAAATTTGGAAAAAGAAAGGGTTGTGTTAATAAAGAAATTTCTTTTACCCATATTTCTTTACATTAGTCATCTTTTCCACCTCCCTGTTGGAAACCAGACTTTATAGCATCTTCTTTCAAATGTTGTGGGGTAATAGATTGAACCCAGTGAAAAGGGAATTTACCTATCTTAAATTCCGAGAAGGAGGGTTACATATGATTAATCCTGTTATTTTTTTCATTCCATTTTCTTTTTCCTCCTTTTCTTTTCTTTGTACGCTCCATCCTCACTTGGGAATTTTGGACTAAATCCATTTGGCACAAATATTTTTTTAAATGGTCTCTTCTTCCCCCAAGAGTCCTGTCATCAGATGACATACCAAATTATGGGGTTTCCGCTTTAAAAAAATTATACCAATGGAAGATTCCTTTGCAGAAAATACAATCATTACATAGAAAATCCTTTTATGCATATATTGTGTATGATGTACAGAAAATGATTTTACTCTTTCCTTTTTGTTCTCCTTCCAATATGTCAAATGTTTATAATAAATTGACAGATGATAGGATTTTATTTAAAGTTTGGGATATAGCATGGATCTCTGCTCATGGAAGGCTTGGAGTGCGAGGCAATTCAAAGTATAAACCTGTTACTGGAAGATACTGTTTAAGGCCAGATTGTACCAATATTGAAGAAACTCAGATGCATTTTTTTTTGGACTGCCCTTTTACTCAGAAGTTTTGGGACTTTGTAGCCCATCGATGGCACATGCCTTACTTACAGTCTCTTTCTTATGGTACATTAGTATTAGGTGAATATTTAGGTGTTTGGACTAAATATCACAGGAGTACTTTGAATGTTTTATTTGCCCTTTTTCAATATTACCTATGGCAAGCTCATTGTTCCTTTGTATTGCAACAATTTATTACAGATTTTGAAGCTATTCTTTCTACCATTATCTCTGATTTACAATTGATACGCTGTTTAGATGCGAAAAAGTATTCTAAATCTTATGTTAATTTTTTATGGAAAAACATTTCTTTTTGTTAATGACAGTTTATTTTCTTTCTCTGTTTTGGTCTTTTGACACTTATCTTTCTTTTTGTTGGTTTTCTTTTTTCTCTTCTGTGATGTTGTGTTTTCTATTCAATAAAGTACCCCTACTCTTTTCGATAAGTGCCATGGGATCTTTAACATCCACCTGAACTACCACCAATCCAGGCAGATGGGACCTCGGTTTAACGTCTCATCCGAAAGATGGATGTGATGGTCACTGGCCCCCAGGTGACCTTTGACCTGGAGATCCTTTCCCTGTTAGTCAGTACTAGATCTAGGATAGCCCTGTCTCTTGTGGGTTGTTGTACCAGTTGTTTGAGACCCTCCCCCTGCAGGGAATCCACCATGTGTCTAGTTCTGGCAGCTTCATATTATAGTAGGTGCTATTCTGCAGTCACTGCTAACAAAATAGGAGACTGTACTACTGAGTAAGGAAATCTTAAATTACCTTTATAATCTGCCCAGAATTCCTTGTTGCTGTATGTAAATCAGCATATTAGCTGTTATATTGCTCTAACCATTACCAAAATAAGAGTTAACTGATGCACTTTAACTTTAGGGCATGGACTAGTCCATTTTGGTAAGGTAAAATGTATTCAAAAGTGTATTTTTTTATCTTTTTCATTTGTTTTCAACACTTCATGGTGTGTGTCATGCTGGAATGCCATGACTTCTTGAGTGCTGGATGCACTTGGCCTGCAGCCTCGTGCACAACCACTGCAGACATGATATTATCCCAGCATGATACACATACACTGTCGTGCATTATTCCTTTATTAAAATGATCATTTTACCAGGGATAACACTTCCACCCCTAGTAGGAATTAACACATGCAAGACCCCTATTAAAATGTACTGTAAAGCAGACACTGACAAACAGCAATGAAGTTACCAACATTACTATACCAGTAGCAATACAACTTTCTAACAGGCACAGTAGAGTAACACCCAAAATGGTTTCAGCAGCCTAGAATATCCAGCAACCCTGGAGAAATGGACCACACAGAAAATGCATTGAAAAAATAAGAATTTGTCAACCCGAAACACACATAGTTTTTATAGCAAAGTTTATAGAATGTTGCTACCTGTTTTACTTGTGAAAACCATTGCACATTCTCTTTAAACTTTGGAGAAACAAGTCCTATATGCTTGCTGACAGAGAGGACTAGACTGTGAGTTCAGGAGACAACATCATCAGCAACTGTTCACTGAAACTGGCTTTTTTGAACAGGTACTGAAATGAGGTTTACAGAATAACTCATAACTTTAAAATGAACTAGCAATAATACCAAACAGGGTGAGTGGTATTGGGCAATACCAGACTGCCCAGGGGCATAATGAGGCCCAATTCTGCAAGTGAAGGGCCTTATAGCCCCTGGAAGGTCCGGTATTGCCCCTACCGCCCACCCTGGAGGGTATTATTGCACTTAGAATATGAGCTAACTGTGGCAGTTTAATGTGGGATTTTAAAAAAAGGAAGAAAGTAAAAGAAAAAAAATTAAAGAGAAGTTTCAGTCATTTGATTGTAAAGTGGTCCCTCTTTTCTAAGCTATTCCATGTCCTGTTGCCTAGCAGTTCATAGAGCTATTCCCTTGTATTTTTAGTTTCCCATACTACTACTCCTGGAACAAGTACCCTGCAGTGCAGGAAAGAAAAAAAAAGACAAGTGTTCTGTACCATGGTTTTAAATAGTGTTTTTTTTTTCTCAACCAGTATTTCAGTATCGGAATGTCATGGTGGAGCATGACCTTATTTTTTTTAGTTTTTCATTTTTAATGATTGCCAGTCCTCACTGTTTAATGTGATGACTGGGAGTGTGAAGAGCAGTGCAGTTTGTTTTAGCAGTGTAGTCTCTCCATAGAAGGTATGGATCTGCAAAGAAGAAGAACAGAGATGTACGTGTACAGAAAACATTGGGCCAGATATTCAAAGGGGTTGCGCATGGTGCAAAAGTGTTGTACCAGGCAAAACCCACTGATGCACCCCAGTGCAATATTCAAAAGTGGATGTTGCGCTGCTCAAATCCTGATGCATCGGGGTGCATCAGTAATGTATGCAGTGCAAGTGCAGGGGGTGTGCCCATGCATATTCAGCACATCCCGATATTCAGCCCAGGATGTGCTGAGCATATGCAGGTGCAACCCCTACTTGCACCACACACTAGTGCTCACAGTTGAGCCAAAAAATAAAGGAGCAATGGCTGGCCACTCACAGGTGAGCTGCCATATTGCAGGGCGCAACATGGTAGCCACCAGCTGTGGGTGGCTGCCCAAGCTCTGGAGCCAGGCTCTGTCAGCATCGCGCCCCCCCATGCCCGATCACAGGCATAAGTATAATACAAATCATGTCCAATATCCCTGGTGGTCCAGTGGACCACTTCCAGCCCGATCACGGGCATAAGTATAATAAAAAACATTTTAAACCATCCCTGGTGGTTCAGCGGTACCCCCTTCACCACCTGCCCACTCAGACCTGCCACCGCACTCCCCCCCGGTCAGCTGTGGGCAGTAGCTCCCCAAACACAAACCACCCGGCCACCCGCTGACTGACTGCATACAGTACAGCTGTACACCCATTGGTCCACAGTGTGGGCCAATAGACATGCAGACCATGCCGTACTATACAGTCCAGATATGTGAATGGATCCATTCACATATCGGGACTGGGTAATACTGTACGGTCGTATGCCTGTTGGCCCACACTGTGGACCAACGAGTGCACACCGCATTGTGGCGCGGTCAGTCAGTGGGCGCTGGCAGTCATGGGCGGGAGCTGCTGTCTGCTGCTGACCGAGGAGCTGAGGTGGTGGGTCTGAGTGGACGGGTGAGATGGGGGGGTACTGCTGGACCAGCCGGGATAGTTTAAAATGTTTTTCATTATACTGATGGCCACGATCGGGCTGGAAGTGGTCCACTGGACCACCAGGGATATTGGAAATGTTTTTTATTACACTGACGCCCACGATCGGGCACTGGGACACTTTGCCGTGATGTGCAGGGGGTGTCAGTCCCCAACGGCTGCAGCCTGGCAGGGCACCAGGCACAAGTTGCCGGGGATCAGCACACCTGCATGCAAATGGGGCCATAATGACATGCTAATGGCCCCAGTTGTGCCTTGCACGCATTATGGCCCCATTTGCATATCCACCGCTGAATATCATGGTTCCTCTGTCTAGTGCAACCACACTTGTGCTGGCTCATCCTCCTGCTCCTCTCTTGCTACTTGCACTGGCACAGTGCCACTGCACCATGTGCAATGTGAGTGGCCATGTTGCCATATTCAATGGTGCAGAGCCATGGTGCAGTACCGTTGAATATCACCCAGTACACTCCCTGGCGCATCCCAGTTGCACTGCACCCAGGCTTGCGTCCCTGCCTGGCGCATTCTGAATATCCCACCCATTTGGTACTGCTGTCTATTTCTTAATTTATGGATTAGAATTTTGTTGTTCTTTTTTCTCGGCAGCAGATTGGGGGAATGCTAGTACAGAATGCTGTACCAGGAATTGGGAGGGGGTTCTCACTAGCTGTCTTGGGGAAGATGGTGGCGATTTGAAATGCGAAAAAACAAAAAAATAGCCAATAGTAAGTCCAGTGAAGGTTGATGTGTAGTTCTGTTTGACAGTTGGCACTGAAATAGTTAGTGTTGGGGAGAGTATCTTTCACTTAGCAAGAGAAAAAAATGGCAGCAATTTTAAATTAAATTAGGTGCTTTCAGCCAATCAGAAAGCAGGTTGGGCAAGAAGCTACCTTGGTGAGTAAAGGAGAACTGGTGCTGGTGCTTTTTATTTCCTGGTCGTCTACTGAAAGTTAATGTACCCCCTTGGTAGGGGTACCAGCCAGTCAGAGAGCAGGAAATAAAAAGCTAATTTTCTAAAGTAATATAGAAACCTAATTATTGATATGAGATTTATTGGGGGTATGTTTTTTCTCATTCTGCAATGTAGTACTTTTTGCCAGAGTCCCTCTTTAAAACACAAGCAGAGGCAGAAGTCAGAATATGTGTGGACATCCAGGACACTGTTAACATGACCATACCAGAGGCACAAAGACTTGGGGCTTTCAGGCATGAGTGGCATGATCTCTGGTCTGTTATGAGGAGGAAACTGGCTGCCATAACAGGGCACAGTGAGCCATTGGCAGTAGCCCACCCCCACAGGTGCCCACCCTCACACCCATAGAGACGATGGTGTTCGATATCCTGGCAGATGTCAGCCTACACATCGGCCAAGGTTGGATCGTGGGGGGGTCGCTATTTGTTTTAAATCAGGATTGGGCCTTGTGGAGGTTCCAATGGTGTCCCCTAGATCCTTTGAGTGCATCATGGGAGCAGGTGTGGGCTGCAGAATCTTGCTCATCTACCATCCACCCAGTGACGAGAACGTTTTTCTGCAGTAAGTCACAGGCTTCATTGTCGACCTGGTGTTGGAGCCCTCCAGGTAGTTGGTCTTGGGGGACTTCAATGCCTGGGTTGACGATCAACTCTCTCATTTTGGTCAAGACTTCCCCAATTGATGATTTCATTGGGCTCCACACAGGTGGTTACCGCTGCTACCCATATTCAAGGTCACTCTCTGGATCTGGTGTTCCCCCTGGGGATGGAGATCACAGAACTGGTGGTGGAACCAGTTGGGTGGTCTGATCATCACTCCATAAGGTTCAATTTTGCAGCCCCCCTTATGAGACCTGCCCCCCGGAGATGGTCCAGTACCGCCCTTTGAGGGGAGTTACCCCTGAGGGTCTGATGGCAGTGCTGGACCTATCGAGTTGGCCAATGGAGTGCATGGAACCAGATGCCTTAGTAGTGCACTGTAATAATATGGAGCTGAGGGCACTGGACTCCATAGCACCTGTCCGTGTTCGCCCCCTCACTCTTCACCCTCGGTCCCCTTGGTTTGATGGGACATTGAGGGAGTTGAGGAGAGTGGGGTGAAGATTGGAAAGTTGTTGGTGGAAATCCGGCCTGGAAGGTGACAGACTTATATTGATGGCCCATTATTTGGACTATCAATCAGAAATCTCCCATAAGAAGGCAGAGTTCCTGTCCAGGGAGATAGCTGCATCAAGAAACTGACCTGCTCAGCTTTTCCGGACCGTTGACAGACTGTGCAATCCAGCCTGTTTGTAGGGTCAGAGAACTTTTTCACAGATACAGTGTGATGAGTTTGCTCAGTTCTTTGATGATAAGGTGTCATCGATCAGGTTGGAGATCCACAGTACACATTCAAATGAGCATTGCTGCGATCGATGTGGGGTTACATGCCCTCAGTCTACCTGGACAGATTTTGACCAGCCAGCGATCATGGATATCATGAAGATTGTCCAGGGCTTACGACCGACTTGCTGTAGTTTGGATCCTGGTACCACGCGCCTCCTTGTGGGGTGCATGGATGCGATTGGACCAGTCCATGCAAAGATAGTCTGGGGCTCTTTGGACCAAGAGGCGTTTCCGGAGTCTTTATAGGAGGCTGCTGTGACACCCCTTTTGAAGAAATCTTCCCTTGACCCTGACAGTCTTGCTAACTACAGACCGATCTCTAACCTGCCCTTTTTGGGCAAGATTATTGAGAAAGTAGTCGCGTTGCAGCTTGATAACTTTCTTACCATCCATGAGGTCTATGATCCTCTCCAATCCAGTTTTAGGAAGAGGCATAGTACCAAGATGGCGTTAGTTCGGGTGCTTAATGATCTCCTAATAGCGAGAGATCGGAGGAGCCATTCGATCTTGGTTCTCCTTGATCTCTCTGCAACATTTGACACTGTGGACCATGGGATGTTGCTGGATCACCTGCGGCTACTCTGCAGACTGTTGGGGACAGTCCTCAGATGGTTTCATTCTTTCCTCACAGGCAGAAGTCAGAGGGTAGTTTCAGGGACTTTTTCTTCTGCTCCCTTTGCTCTGTCCTGCAGGGTGCCGCAAGGCTGTGTGCTTTCCTCCATGTTGTTCACGGTGTATATGCTGCCGTTGGGAAACATTATAAGGCACTATGGGCTGAGTTTTCACTGCTACGCTGATGATACTTAGCTCTATATGTCCTTTGTATCCGAACAGAATGACACATTATCGGTCTTTAACAACTGCCTCACTGAGATTCAGGACTGGATGACTGCGAACTGGTTGAAACCGAATCTGGATAAGACTGAGGTGTTGGTTGTGGACCCGGGTCACCATGTAGAGAAGTTGACTCCTGGGTCTCCCTCTGGTCTTTTATTAGGGGGTAACCAGTTGAGACCTTCTGAACAGGTGTTAAATCTGGGTGTAATTTTTGACAGTGAGCTGACGTTGAAGACACAGGTATCGGCCACTGTCAAGTCTTCCTTTTACCATCTGAGGAATGTCGCCCAGGTAAAACACCTTGTTCCACACGATGACTTTCCTGTGTTGGTCCACGCTTTTGTTTCCTCGCATCTTAATTACTGTAATGCTCTATATCTAGGGTTGCCGGGGGTGGATCTCCGTCACCTGCAGCTGGTGCAGAACGCTGCAGCCAGGTTGTTGACTGGGTTACCAAGAACTTGCCATATCACACCTGTGCTGTGTGAACTGCACTGGCTGCCAGTGTGGTGGAGAATCACCTTCAAGGTTGTGTTGCTGACCTATAAGACCCTACACGTTCAGGGACTGGGCTACTTGCAAGAACTCCTTCATCCCTACTGCCCTCTCTGCCAACTCCGCTCCACTGACCACGGATTGCTGGAGAATCCCAGGGTTTATCTTCAGTTATCTGGGGCCAGAGCTTTGTCTTTTATGGCCCCAACCCTGTGGAATTCTCTAGCTCATCAGATTAGAGAGTGCCTGTCCATGGAATCATTTAAGGTGTCTCTGAAAAGTCACTTATTTGCATTAGCATTTGAATAAGTCTATGGCTGTTTTTTACTGTTTTTATGTCATTATTTGTTATGGTTCTTGATATGTATTTGTGCTTTGATATATTGAAAAGTGCTCTAAAAATAAAAATTGATTTGATTTGATTTGATACACAAGGAGTAGGAGGGCACTGACATATTGCCAGCTAAGTGGGATGGTGCAAGAACACAGGACGGAATGTATGTGACAGACCAGGGGTACTAACACTACTGTTTTGCACCTTGCAGATCCAGAGATGTGGCCAGCCCTCATCCACTGCATGCGATCACTGTGGAAGAGAACACACAGGGAACCACAGACACAGACAGCTCAGGTATGTAGACCGCACCATGCAGAGGTGACTACATGCCACCATGTGCCAAAGCATCAGCATGTAAGAATGAAACAGCCAGTCATCCACAGGTTAAATGTGGAGGACACAGAACACGACTGCTAGCAGGCCCAGTGGGACAAGACTGAGGCACTGAGGAACCTGAGAGTTAAGTTGCATGGGTTGCAGTGTGAAATTGACAGGATTGAAGACATCCTGCAACAGATGGAACATTTGCTATTCAGACCATCATCAATAGACAGGCAGTGGCCACCACAATATGGGATGTGGCATCCAAGTCACCTCCAGCTGGTCACACAGGGCCCGAGGCTCAGACACATGCCACCACCCTGCTGTCCTCTTCAAGTACCCCATTTGCTATGACACAGGGGACCGTCACAGACCAGTCACCTCACAGCCACCCCTCAGACACAGTGACACCTTTGCAGGACACAGCTCTGTAATCACCCACTGGCACACCAGGAACTAAGACTGTGGGGGATGACACATCAACTCAGGAGTCTGAGGCCACCTGCTCACCTGTAGGCTGGGGGGGGCACACAGCAATTACATGATCCATGTCTGCCTAATGACTGTTGGCCATGCAGTGGGGGTAATGCACAGGCAAAACTTCACCACATAGGGACATGCAGCTCCATATATAAAAGGATTTATAAAGCAATCCACATGTACACCACACAGCACAGTGGCACACATAAACCTGTACAGTCCCACAACACAGTCACAACACACAGCCCTGCAACAACCCTCAGCACATCCGGCATCCCTCATGACCACAATGCATACTTGTGACCCCCCAGGATAACGCACCTAGGAACAACACCTCCCTGGGGGTTGCACACCTATGAACACCCCTCCAGTGTGGGGGGCGCAACGTACCGGCAGACATCCACTGACCCCTACCACATTCCCCTGTACACATCCCACAACAGCCAGCTCAGTACGCACCACACACAAATCCTCCCACCCACCCATGGACACGATCAGTAATGCACATAGACATGGAAATGGACCCATAGCCACTCCATGGGCACTTAGGTAGTATAGGACTCATAACTGTATCAGTATTTTGTGCACATTATTGCCTGGATGACCCACACACAATAGAATTCCATACATCCTGACCAGACAATGTCTAAGGGACACTGTGCTGCAGTTCGTCCCCCCACCGCATAACCATGTGAGACGTTATCCTGGTTTTATGGCATGGGTAGCTGTCTGTGCACAGCCATGTTATGCAGCATGATGTATGTGGTGATCACTGCAGGCCTTCCCTGGTGCCAGCACTTGGCAAAAAATAATAAATATAACTAATGGTAAATCCAGAGAAATATTTATTGAGGCACAAGAAAGCCCCCTGACAGTCTCATGATTACGCGATGAAGTGCTGGTGTTCAGTGCCACACTTTTCCTGTGCCTCAATAAATATTTCTTTGGATTTATCATCCATTACATTTATTGTTTTTTGCTGAGTGCCACTGGTTTGTTTCTGTTTCTTTTGGTACAAAGAGATTTTAGCTGTACTTGTCCTTGGAAAACAGGAGTCGCTGGAAGGTTTGATACCTTTTATTGGACCAACATATGTCTTGTACAAAGATGATATAACACACAAACTTTCAGGGTCTCACAGATCCCTGAAGATGAGACTTGTGAGGCCCCAAAAGCTTGTGCACTATACCATCACATACATTGGTCCAATAAAAGGTATCTATCTTTGCAGCAATTTCTGTTCTTTTGCAGTCTGTGTGGCAGGGCATACCCTCCATATCGGGAGCACAAGGAGTCTGTGAGTGCAGTTTCCATGGGGCCAGCATCATTGTGCCACCAGTGTGAGAGAGTCAATTGAACTGCATCTTCAGCACCCCAATGGTCCTCTTGATAATGGCATGGGTCCTCCTCTGCACATCACTGTAGGTCTCCTCCCCCACCCAGTTGGCCTCCAGGAATGGAATCACAAGGTATGGTTGAAGTCGGTATCTGCTGTCACCAAGGCAGAGGGTGCAGAACAGATGTGATAGTGTTCTGATGCAGTGCACAAAACTGTGACATGTATGGTACCTTTTATTTATTTATTTTTTATTTAAACTTTTGTTTTCCAGGTAAATGTATGAGCCGAAGAACTTTTTCATACACAACCTGGGGCTAAAAGCCACTGGTGTTACAGAGATAACAAGAACATAACCATAAATGCATCAACATAAATATATACATTACAATATAAAACACATAATTATTTATCTAAAATCAAACAAAACAGGTACAGCACAGTTGGTCACGATAAAATTGTTTAAAACCTATTTTGAAGGAAGCATGTCTAATCCCTTCTTGTAGCATATTTGGAAGAGCATTCCAGCATCTGGCTGCACTTACACTAAAGGCATGTCCATACACTAAAGACCTGTCCATACTCACCCACAAGCCACCCATTGACACCTCCATGTGCCACAATATAGGCACTCAGCTTGGAATGATTGAATATATAGCAGTCATGGGATGACCCAAGGACCTAGTACATGCAATGGTGTTGACACTGCTGACAAAACATACTAGTTGGCAATTGATGCCGTGGACCCCTTTCTGTTTCTGTACACCTCCCTGTCCATGGTGGGCACCAAGATTGCCACATGGGTACAATCTACAGTCTATAATGTCCAGTACAATGGGTATGCCATGCATGGCATGGAATGCCTCTTTAGTGGCACAGATATCTGCGGCAGATGAGGATAACCTTATGTGGTCATGCACATATTGAAGTAAGATGTCCTTGACCTAGTGTAGGGCTCTGAACATGAACGGCTGACTGACATCAGTGACAGCCCCAGCTATTTTATTTATTTCAATCTAGGATTACAATACCTTTGAGCTGAGACTCTTCTACAAAGGTTCCACGTCAGCGTGTGCAGTAGTCATCATTTTTAGCTACAAATATATAGGCATTGACTTACAGACATGTAATAACCAGTACAAAGACTTGAGCTATGAGCAAGACAAGGGAAGGGAAAGGTGGGTGGGAAGGGAAGGGGGAGTACAGGAGGTGGTTGGGGGGAGGAGTGGAGATACGGGAGGGAGGTGGGCGAGGGCAGGAGACAGTGCAGCCAGAGGGTCTTGTCGAGGGAATATGACAGGTAAGGTGCTAGGGGTGCAAAGACTGATTGTAAGTGCTGGGTGCTGGGGCATGTGCAGCTGGAATGGTGGAAATGTTAAGATGGGCTACCCACTGGAATGACCATGTAGCATAGTATGAAGGGCACACATCACCTTAGTTTCCACAGACATGACATATGACCACTGTGTCCTGGGATCCAGCTGGTCATGAATCATGTGGCAGAGACCAGAGATTGTACTGTGGTCCAGGCAGAACCATTACAGGTAATGCGTATCATGGAGATGCTCCACATTTCATTGGGACCTGAGTATATGTGGTCTGTGGCATCTCCTCATAGCCCTCTCCCTCTCCCATTCACCCTCCCACAGGAGAACATTCATTAGCACTCTAGGGCATATGTTTAGGTCACCTGTATGGATGCAGAACTATGTTTCTACCAGCTACACCCCCTGTACAAAGCATCCTGTACCAGGTAGTGCTGCTGCTTCTACAGCCACAGGTGTCCCTTTACGTAGACCATGACATGGCATGCCTGTAGGGACACACATGTGGGGGGATATCACCACCCACCATTTCAGTCATAGGTTCAACATAGAGGCAGTTACACCTAGACATGAAATGATTGCTACTACTCCCAAGGTTGGAAGACATGAGGTGTACCCGTGGAAGCTGTGGAGAGTGTCCTCCACAGTCTTCTATGACAAGCCAGAGGGAGGCAACATCTGGGAGGTGAAGATGCCAGGGGGGAGGTAAGTGGATGTGTTTTTAAAGTACTGTCTGCTTCTGTGGTGTCCATGTCAGGCAGCTACAGGTGTAGGGTGTAGCCATGGTGTATGCACTTGTTACATGTAGCACGCAAGTGGCATTCTTTATGTGCTGTCCACCATGGGTGCCCTGTGTCCTGCTACCTGTGTGGTGCAACTCCTATATGTGTCTGTTATGTCTTGGTGGTGGATTGCCATTATGTTCATGTGTTACCCTCCACTTATGTCTCAGGACTTCCCTTCATTCCCTTATGAGATGGTCCTGGAAAGGGTGAAGCAGCCAGACGGTGCACCGTCCATGGTGATGGCACAGCATTGGCAGCATGTGCCCCTGTACCTCCCATACTTTCTGTTCTGGAGGGTGAACTCTCAGGATGTGTATTATAAGGATAAGGCAGCAGAACTGAGGGCCACTGCAAGCCCTCTAAGGTATCTACTGCTGTGTGTTTTAGTGCATGTATGCATAATGTGCAGTATTGTGCCCCACCATCTCCCCATCACTCATGGCTGTCCTCTCTCTTCTTGGAGTATCATGGCCCACTGCAGAGGCTTGTGCTGGAGCTATGGGGGAGGGCACAGCCACCATGCCCCAAAGGATCCAGCGAGGATTCAGAGGACCCAGACAAATGATGGTGATGCAGCCTGTGTTTTGGAGTCTGCTTGTTTGGCCAGTGGACCCAGTGTACCAGTATTTTATTAAAGAATTTTTTTCTTATATACACCTGTGTCCTCTTCATTCTGGGTGGTGGTGGTCCAGATCTGTTGGGGCGGGGCAGTGTGTCCCTGCACATCACGTACCTGCTGTGTGCCCTCTGCATCTTGCACTGCCTGGGGTGGCCATGCCTGGGTGTGCTACAGAGGCGATTTGTCATCGTATATGTGCCTTTTCTCACTGCATTACCCACATCTGTGGCATGCAGTAGTGTCTCTCACAGTGCAGCTGCCATTTGTGTCATGGTGTTTCACTGTGTCCTTCATGGTGCTTGTCATGTGTTGTGGCTGCCTACACTGCCTCTGTGCTATGTCCACCTGTGTTCTGACCACCTGTTTTGGCAGCTGTGTCCCTAACCTTGGGGAGGTCCACCATCGGGTTCCATAGGTTCAGTCCTGCATCCCTTCCCTACATGCCAGGGAAACTGTCCATGTGTGTGGGCATTGGGGGGCACCAACTACAGCTTCCTTTGGTCACAGGCATATTTGTTTGCACACCACACATTGCCCACAATGGGATATGTGATGCTACCCTGTATTTTGCAGTGACTAGTGTTCATTACAGGGGTTTGCATATGTTGTGTACAATGCGTTACTGTGCCAGTTGTAATTTACTTTCCCTGCTGCCAGTGTCTGCCATGTCCACAATTGTGGAACATTATGGGTGATGCCCTGTGTCCTGCGGGATGTCCATGCAACAGGGTCACCTGTTGTTGTGCCTGTGGACCCATGCAGGATGGCCATTCTGTGCTTCACTTTGTGTCCTTGTGAAACACATTTGCAGTTTGTGGCTGCCTTCCATGTCACGTATTTATGCACACCTTGGTCCACTTGCTTAGGCGACATACTGCATGTTATGAATGTACATACAGAGCTGTGCACACAACACTACATGATCACATCCCCAGGTGTGCGCACACTGTGTCTGGCATGTAGCTACAAATCTGCCATCCCAGCACTGAGTGCACTGCTATTCAAGAATGCTGCCTCCATGTGCCGTGCATGGTATCCTGTTGTATACCACTACACATGTCACACACACACACTGTGTATCTGCAGCCCTAGCATTGTAAATAGTCCCCATTGTGAACCATGACTGAAACAGGCTTATCCTGTATTACAGTGCCACTGGCAATGGCGTGGGTAATGATAGTTGTGTTATAGCATACAAAGGTAAGAAGGCAGGAGAGAATGAAATAGGATAACAGAGGGTTAAGAGTAGAAGTTCCCTGGTATAAAGAATGGTTTGAAGGGAAAAATCTTGTCCTGAACTACAAAAAAACTAAAACAATGTTGTTTGCAAGGCAGCATAATAAGAATAAGGCACCCTCTCCGGCCATCCTCAGTACACATGGCACAGCCCAGGAACAAGTTGAAACCTTCAGGTACCTAGGTATCACCTTAGATTACACCCTCTCATTTGCCACTCATGTTGACAACATAACAAACCAGACTAATCAAAAACCTGGAGCACTCTACAGGCAAAAACTGAACCTTATCCCAGAAGCAAGGTATCTGGCAGTCTCTGCAACAGTGATCCCCATCATAGACTATGGTTTCCCCACATATAGTGGGGCCTTTGAGATGATGCTAAATAAGCATACCCCTTGGTCCTCAATAAAGCATGCTGCTTTACATAGATACATAGATACATAGATACATAGACAGTGTTGGCAGATAAGGGCCTATGGCCCACCTAGTCTGCCCATTTGAGCTTCTAAGTTCAGTTTGTTTTCCTAGAAGTCTATTTCCCCTTACCCCTGACCTCTAGAATTCCTTTATGTCTATCCCATGCATTCTTAAATCCCGTGATTGTTTCAGCCCCCACCACTTCCTCTGGCAGGGTGTTCCACTTGTCCACCACCCGTTCTGTGAAGAAATTCTTTCTCATTTTTCCTCTGAATCGTCCTCCTCCAACTTCATCCCATGCCTTCTAGTCCTGAAACATCTTTTCGCTTAAAAATAGTGTTTTCCTGCACCCTGTTCCTCCCTGTAAGATACTTGTATGTCTCTATCATATCCCCTCTCTCCCTCCTCTCCTCCAGGGAGTACATGTTCAGTTCCTTCAACCTGTCTTCATAGGACTTGTGATGCAACCCATGCACCATCTTTGTTGCCCTCCTCTGAACCTTCTCTACCCTGTCTATGTCCTTACATAGGTATGGTCTCCAGAACTGTACACTGTACTCCAGGTGGGGCCTCACTAGTGTCTTGTATAGCGGAATTATGACCTCCCTTTTCCTGCTGGTGATGCCCTGCCTATACATCCCAGCATCCTATTTGCTTTACCTGATGCCTTGTCACACTGTTTCCTACCTTGAGGTCATCAGAGATGACAACCCCAAGATCCCTTTCCTGCTTGGTGCATGCTATATCCTCACCCCCAACTGATATATTGTGCCAGGTTTTGTGCCCCATATGCATTATCTTGCACTCTTTGCATTGAATTTCAACTGCCAAACCCTTGACCATTCTTTCAAGTTTCTGCAGGTCCCTTCTCATTCTGTCTACACCTCTGGTGTGTCTACTCTGTTACAGAGCTTTGTGTCATCAGCAACAGTGAAATTCTGCCTTCTATATCCTGTGCAATGTCACTGATGAAGATGTTGAATAGGACCGGTCCCAGCACTGATCCCTGTGGTACCCCACTGGTCACTCTTCCCTCTGTGGAGTGACAGCCATTTACCACCACCCTCTGTGTCCTGCCACCCAGCCAGTTACCACCCACCACACTACTGTCCTGCCCACACCCATATTCCCAGTTTGTGTAATAGTCTTCTATGTGGCACAGTGTCAAAGGCCTTGCTGAAGTCCAGATAGGCCATGTCCACTGCCTCCCCTGATCCACCTCCCTAGTCACCCAGTCAAAAATTCAATGAGGTTGGTCTGACATGACCTCCCTGGTGAAACCATGCTGCCTTGGGTCCTGTAGTCCATTGACAACCAGATGTTCCACCAATCTCTCCTTCAGTAGTGCTTCCATGATCTTTCCACTACCGAGGTGAGGCTGACTGGTCTGTAGTTCCCTGCTTCCTCTTTGTTCCCACTTTTGTATAAGGGACTACATCTGCTGTCCTCCAGTCTTTGGGTACCTCCTGTTTCCAGTGATTGGCTGAACAGGATAGCCAGAGGTTCAGCCACCACCTCTCTTAGTTCTTTAAGGACCCTGGGTGCACCCCATCTGGCCCCATTGCTTTATCAGCTCTTATTACTTCCAGTTCCTTCAGGACCCTTTCTCGTGTAAAGGGACTTGTGTCCATTTCTGTACCATTCTCACCCCTTGTACTCCTTCAGACCCATTACCCCTCTTCCTTAGTAAAGACTGAGCAGAAATACCTGTTCAATATGTCAGCTTTACTGTTGTCATCCTCCACACGGATCCCATTCTCCCCTTCAGTCTACTATCCCTCCCTTTGTCCTTCTTTTTCACTTATGTACCTGTAAAAGGTTTTGTCCCCTTTAACCACTGATTTTGCAATGTGTTCTTCTGTCTGAGCTTTGGCTTCCTTACTGACTTCCCTGCCTCCCTTTGTTTCTCCTGGTACTTCACCCTATCCCTTCTGCCTGTGTCTTTTGTATTGCCTGAATGCAATCTTTTGGCTTTCACTTTTGCTACCTCTTTGGAAAACCATAATGGTCTCCTCTTTCTTTTCCTCTTGCTAACCTGCTTAATGCATAATTCTGTTGTTCTTATAATCCCCATTTTAAATACTGCCCACTGTTCCTCAATCCTGATTCCTGTCCCATTCCCCTTAATGCCTCTTTCAAGCATCTCCCATTTTCCCAAAGTCTGCCCCTAAAATCCAGGATACGTGTTTTTGTGTGGTTTGCTTCTGCTCTTTCTGTGATTTCAAACCACAATGACTGGTGGTCACTGTTACCCAGGTGCTTCCCACTGTTACCCCCATCACACTGTCCCTGTTTGTGAGACAAGGTCCAGTATTGCCTTCTGCCGAGTTGGTTCCATGACCAGTTGCTTGAGGAAGGCACCCTGAAGGAGTCCAGGATAAATCTGTCCTAGTTGATGCTGCTGCTGATGCTCCAGTCCACGCCTGGTATATTGAAGTCTCCAACCAGTACCACTCACTTGTCTGCCATCCTTTGATGGCTAGCATCAGCTCCCTATCTGTTTCTTCCTCCTGGGCTGGTGGTTCATAGACCACACCTGTGCGGATGGCTGTCCCATTTTCCTTTCCAGCTTAACCCACAGTATCTCTCCCATTTTGTTCCTCCTGAATCTGTGTGGCCTTATGTCATTTTTCACATACAGTGCCACCTCCTCCCTTCCTGCCTGCTCTGTCTCTTCTGAATATGTTGTAGCCAGGTATGGCCATCTCCCAGTCATGGTTATCATTACACCAGGTTTCAGTGATGGCCACAATGTCCAGGTCTGACTGTACCATGACAGCCTCCAGATCTTCCATCTTGTTGCTAAGGCTCCTGGCATTTGCACACATGGCTTTCCATGATTTGACCTCCCTAGACTGCTTCACTGTTCTACTCCAGCCCCTTCCTTGGTTGTCATTTATCCCTGGTTCTCCTTGCTGTCTGCCCTTCTGCTGAATTTTGCCCTTTTCTGCTTATCCACCTTTTGGACACTAATCTCCAACTTTTGCACACTGCTTTGCAGAATAGCCTCCCCTCTGGTTCACTGGTTCCATTACTAGCTGTGGGGGTGAGAGGTAGGTACCATCCTTGCTGGCCTGCCACCCTTTGCTAGTTTAAATGCTTGTCAATGTAGCATTTAAACTTATCATTGAGTGCTTGATTCCTCCAGGATGGATGCAGGCCGTCAGGCTTGAACAAACCTCCATCCCTCCAAATGGGTCCCCAGTCACCAATGAATCCAAACCCTTCCTCACAGCGCCAGTTCTTCAACCATGAGTTAAAGTTCCTAGTGCATGCACTCCTATGCTCTCCTTGCCTCTCACAGGTAGTACTTGAGAAAGTGACAGAAGTAGCTACTTGCTTGAGACCCTCCCCAGTTTCTAAACTCTTCCTGAACTTCCTTTGGCTCCCATTTGCCAAGTCATTAGTACCTAGGTGGATAATGACATCCAGCTCACCCTCCTGTCTTGCCTTCCCAGTGATCCCAGTATCTTCCTTCCATCCCTCCATGCCGTGGGCACCTGGTAGGCACCTCACCTCCTGTCCTCCCCTCCTGTGTTCCTAGCTGGATCCCTCTTATGATGGAGTCCCCACCAGGATTCGCTTCCTCCTCTTCTGGGGTCCACTGCTTTCCCACTGAGGTCACCTCCTTGCCTAACCTCCACATCCTTTCCTTCCACTTCCCTGGGTACCTCTATTTGGTTGTCCTCATTTGCCAGTGTGGCATATGAATTCTTGAGTGGAATAGGATCTGGGATGTGCCTCTGCCTGACTGCTCTAACCCTCCTGAGCCCACTGTCATCCAAGTGCTCCTCGCTCGGCATCCTTGAGGCAGCTGCATTGACTGGGTGGTTCCTGGACGGGTGATGGTACTCCTGACCCAGTTTACTTCGCTCTGAGTCTGGCTACCTCATCCCGCAGTCCCGAGAGATGCATGCAGATAGGGCAGCACCTCAGTGTCCAGAAGGTCTGCCTGAATATGGCTGCCCCACAGCCACTGCATTGCACCACTCCCCACATTATACTGCAATTCCACTACTTATCTGCTACTGAAGCTCTCTTAGTTCTCTTTTTATTTATTTACAGTACTAAAAATCCTGTAACTGATCCTCAGATATATATTTTTTTAAGGAAAAAGAAACTAGTAAATAAATAAATGAGTCAAAACACTTGTGCTGAGGGTGGTCTTCTTCCCCTTGTGCCCTCCTACTTCACCGCCTTACTATACCCTGTGTTTAGCTCCTGTCAATCAGATTTATCAGGGCATATAATTAAGAGTTGGGGAAGGGGGGGGGTAGAAATTTGCAGCAATTAAAGACAGCACAGAATTACACCACCACTATTTTTTAAATTTTCAACAGCCCAAAAACAATTATAAGTAAAGACAACACAGAAAGAAAGTATAGTGTCACTACAAGCCTACAATCTAAGTTTAAAAGAAAAATACCAGTTACCAGTTACTCTGAAGCACTGAATTGAATATGTTTCTTTCCTTCACCTTCTGGCTTTTTCTGAGAAGATGAACTTCTGTTTGCTGCTTTAACTGTGACTAAGCCCCACCTCCAGTTATCACGTAGCTGAGGTCAGAGGCCAGACAATTAACACCCTTCACCCAGCTACAGGACAGTCAGACAAGCCAAGATAAAATTTGCAGCAATTAAAGACAGCACAGAATTACACCACCACTATTTTTAAATTTTCAACAGCCCAAAAACAATTATAAGTAAAGACAACACAGAAAGAAAGTATAGTGTCACTACAAGCCTACAATCTAAGTTTAAAAGAAAAATACCAGTTACCAGTTACTCTGAAGCACTGAATTGAATATGTTTCTTTCCTTCACCTTCTGGCTTCTTCTGAGAAGATGAACTTCTGTTTGCTGCTTTAACTGTGACTAAGCCCCACCTCCAGTTATCACGTAGCTGAGGTCAGAGGCCAGACAATTAACACCCTTCACCCAGCTACAGGACAGTCAGACAAGCCAAGATAAAATTTGCAGCAATTAAAGACAGCACAGAATTACACCACCACTATTTTTTAAATTTTCAACAGCCCAAAAACAATTATAAGTAAAGACAACACAGAAAGAAAGTATAGTGTCACTACAAGCCTACAATCTAAGTTTAAAAGAAAAATACCAGTTACCAGTTACTCTGAAGCACTGAATTGAATATGTTTCTTTCCTTCACCTTCTGGCTTCTTCTGAGAAGATGAACTTCTGTTTGCTGCTTTAACTGTGACTAAGCCCCACCTCCAGTTATCACGTAGCTGAGGTCAGAGGCCAGAACAACACCCTTCACCCAGCTACAGGACAGTCAGACAAGCAAGATAAAATTTGCAGCAATTAAAGACAGCACAGAATTACACCACCACTATTTTTTAAATTTTCAACAGCCCAAAAACAATTATAAGTAAAGACAACACAGAAAGAAAGTATAGTGTCACTACAAGCCTACAATCTAAGTTTAAAAGAAAAATACCAGTTACCAGTTACTCTGAAGCACTGAATTGAATATGTTTCTTTCCTTCACCTTCTGGCTTCTTCTGAGAAGATGAACTTCTGTTTGCTGCTTTAACTGTGACTAAGCCCCACCTCCAGTTATCACATAGCTGAGGTCAGAGGCCAGACAATTAACACCCTTCACCCAGCTACAGGACAGTCAGACAAGCCAAGATAAAATTTGCAGCAATTAAAGACAGCACAGAATTACACCACCACTATTTTTTAAATTTTCAACAGCCCAAAAACAATTATAAGTAAAGACAACACAGAAAGAAAGTATAGTGTCACTACAAGCCTACAATCTAAGTTTAAAAGAAAAATACCAGTTACCAGTTACTCTGAAGCACTGAATTGAATATGTTTCTTTCCTTCACCTTCTGGCTTCTTCTGAGAAGATGAACTTCTGTTTGCTGCTTTAACTGTGACTAAGCCCCACCTCCAGTTATCACGTAGCTGAGGTCAGAGGCCAGACAATTAACACCCTTCACCCAGCTACAGGACAGTCAGACAAGCCAAGATAAAATTTGCAGCAATTAAGACAGCACAGAATTACACCACCACTATTTTTTAAATTTTCAACAGCCCAAAAACAATTATAAGTAAAGACAACACAGAAAGAAAGTATAGTGTCACTACAAGCCTACAATCTAAGTTTAAAAGAAAAATACCAGTTACCAGTTACTCTGAAGCACTGAATTGAATATGTTTCTTTCCTTCACCTTCTGGCTTCTTCTGAGAAGATGAACTTCTGTTTGCTGCTTTAACTGTGACTAAGCCCCACCTCCAGTTATCACGTAGCTGAGGTCAGAGGCCAGACAATTAACACCCTTCACCCAGCTACAGGACAGTCAGACAAGCCAAGATAAAATTTGCAGCAATTAAAGACAGCACAGAATTACACCACCACTATTTTTAAATTTTCAACAGCCCAAAAACAATTATAAGTAAAGACAACACAGAAAGAAAGTATAGTGTCACTACAAGCCTACAATCTAAGTTTAAAAGAAAAATACCAGTTACCAGTTACTCTGAAGCACTGAATTGAATATGTTTATTTCCTTCACCTTCTGGCTTCTTCTGACCTTCTGGCTTTGTTTACAATGCGGACAGCCTAACACGCACACATGCTTCCTGTACTCCCAAACTGGATGGATCCCACTCCTTGAAAGGTTAAAATACCAGATATGCCTCCTGGCAAGAAAAACCCAGCTGGGCCTCAGCTTGTCAGCCATCAGTGACCTTCTTTGCCTTGTTAATAATAACTACTCAACCAGGTGTATGACTAGACAAGCCCTCAAAGTCTGCTACTGGAAAAGAAGCCTAGGGAAATACTTATTTGCTACCTGAGCTGCATGCTGGATGAATGCACTCCCAGATCCCATACGGGACCTTCCCAAGATTTTGCAGTTTAAGTCATCCCTGAAAAAAGAACTGTAAAGATGGCAGCATGCTGCTGCTACACATGATAACTATGGTGAATGTCAATTGCCTGTTGCCCATTGCCACTGCCAGAGGGTGTCTCCAAAACAGTAAAGCCTTAAAACCCGTACTGCCCCATAGGCCAGTCCCCACTCGGGCTAATAATGTATCCCCATAATGTATCAGTTGTCAGGATTTCTACTAATTGCAATAGCATATGTAGCAGACTTGGCCCTGTTTTGGCCATCACTGAAACTGTCCTTGTCACTTGAGTGTTATCATTTGACCAAGCTCCCCAGAGCTAGACTATGTGCTGAAATGTAATGTAACTGAAGTGGAACCTTTGAAAAAGAGTACTGGCTGCTCATAGGTGTATCTCCAAAACTCAAATAAATAAATAAATAATAGACCAAAGGATTTCAGAGAAGTTAAGGTGCAGATAGGGGAAATAAGAGAAGAGAGAAGGAAGAGGTAGAATGAGGGTGTTTGGAGATTGAGGTGAGTGGGTGCACAAAGAGAGGTAAGAAAGGGTGAACAGTGGGGCTTTAGTGAAGCAGGTAAAGAATAGTTGTTTCCATGAACTGTGGCTATTTTTGAGCAAATAAATGTGATACATTCTGCACATTGGGAGAAATAGTTGGGTAATGATGGGGTAGTTAGGTGGATGGCTTAGAGAGGTGATGTGTTAAAGAGGGAGTTGGAGCTACCTCCACCTTGGGAAATTATAAGTATAGTATTTGATTTGCATATTGAAGAACAGTATTGTAAATTGTCTGGTCTGACTTCCAGGTCTCATGGTGTACTGACAGTTTAGAGGAGCACTAATGTTTCCTAAGTCAATAATCTTTAGATGTGAGACTCTGTAGGTCTTCCTGGTACCAGCATTTCATGGAGTTATGCGGGATTTGAATAGGTCACTCGGGCAAGCAGACTAAAGGCGATGGTTGAGACAGTATTATAGGTACAGTGGAGTACCCAAAAAACACATTCTTTATTTGCCCAGCACGAGTATGCACTCACAAGACAACACTTGTCCTCCCACCAATCCCCAAAATTAGGCTTGCAGCCTAAAAAATATTTTTATTATCTCTGCATAATAATAGCTCCGTTGTTGTACTAGCCATAATGTAAACATGGCTGGAGACATGCAGCACCATTTGACCGTCTTGGTGTGGCTCTGCATTGCTCCACTGTATCACTTAAACAGTAGAGAAGTGTGGAGCTGCACTGTGCATGTCAAATGGCATTGTGCTGCTCCAGACATATTTACTTTACAGCTGATACATTTGAGGCACTATTATTAAATAGATGTAATAAAAAAATGATTTTTTTAGAATGAAAAGCCTAATTGGGGGTTGTGGTTTTGGGATACAGCATGCTGAGAGGACATGTGTTGCCCTTTAAGTGGGCTATGTATTTAACAGATCTGGTATATTCTCTAAAGGAACAATAACACTAGCTACATTTTCATTGTTAAAAACTGAGAAAGAAAAAGAGAACAGCAAGAGGAATGAGCTACTGTTTGAACTTTACTACTCTACTGGACTAAAGAACTAGAACTCTACTACTGGGAACTTCCATTTAGGGTAAAAACAAACAAAAAAGAGTTAGTGTTGTTTGTCTGAGTTGGGTGAAGGAATTGTTATCCATGCAGTTAGCTAAGTGAAGAAAGAAACTGTGAATTAGGGGGAGTGACTTAGGCAGAAGGAAGCCAGTTGTTTGCATTTAAAAACTGACCTAAATAGCTTTTATCAGAGAACAGCAAGAGGAAGGAGCTGCTGTTAGAACATTACTGGGACTATATTGCCCTCCATCCCTCCTCTCCACCCTTAGCTGGTTCTACTTTTAGAGGCACAGGATTTGACTGACAACAGTAACGTACTGTTTGGGAGCAAGAAGAGAGTGATCACAGAGGCACAAAAGACTCACCATCCTAAAAGGAAAAGACAAGCTTTCTACCCCCCCTAGCTGCAGCAGGTCTGACTCTGAGCAAGTAAGAAGGAGACTACTCAGAATACAGGAACTTCCTGTCCCAGAACAGGAAGATCAAGAGCTTCAAGGGTATGGAGGCAGTAGGAAAGTAGGAGAAAAATATAAAATATATATATATATATATATGTATATATACACACACATGTATATATTTACAGAGAGAGGAAAGAGTAAATATACAAAACAACAGTTAAGGGGCCACAAATAAGACATCATAGGAGTGGTGCAGTGAAGTGGCTGTAGAGCAGCAGTCTTCCGGGAGACATTCTGGAGGATGCAGTGTTGTCCCATCTGCAGGCACCTCTCTGGGCTGAGGTAGGAGGTTGCTCATCTCCAGGCTGAGTTGGCCAGGATTTGGGGGATTTCCTTTCCCACCAAGGGACCACCAGGGCCACCACCGCTGCCTCAGAGGTTGCCAAGAAAGAGAAGCAATTGGACAGCAGTGGGCTCAGGGAGGGTGAGGGTGGTGGAACAGAGACACATCCTTCCAGTTGTACCTCTCCACAATTCATATGCCGTTCTGGCAGAGTGTGGTTCCTCTATGGTGGCACCTGCAGTGGAGACCAAGGAGGATGCTGGGAACCTCCACAAAGGAGACCCACAGGAGGGTGGAAGGACCCCACAGGTGAAGGAAACAATTCCTGGTGGGGGACTCCATTGTTAGGAGGATTGAACTGGGGGAGGGAGGGGAGAGAGAGGTAAGGTGCCTGCCTGGCACCATGGCTTAGAGAGACAGGGAGCAAATCCTTAGGATTGCAGGAATAGCTGCATGGAGAAGGGAGCTGGATGTCATTGTCCACCTAGGGACAAATGACCTAGCTGAGTAAGGGATCAGAGCAGTGCAGGAGGAGATTTGTGGAGTTGGGGAGGGGCCTTTGACAAGAAGCATACATGGTAACCTTCTCAGAGGTGCTTCCTGTCTATGGCATGGGTGAGGCTAGGGTGCTCCACACCATGGGATTCAATCATTGGTTGAAAAACTGGTACTGAGCTCAAGGTTTTGGCTTCATTTGGGACTGGGGGTCCACCTGGAGGGATGCAGGACTGTACTGGTTCGATTGTCTGCATCTGTCCAGGAGGGGAACCAGGATCCTAGGTGATAGGTTTAAAGACTCCATTGGCAAGCACTTCAACTAGCCAAGGGGGGAGGCACTGAAAAGGAGAAGGGAAATCCTAGCCCCCCCAAAAAATCAGGGTAGTTAGTGAGTTAAACACCAAGATCAAGAAGTCAATAGGGAGAAGAGTAGGGGTAAATGGAGAAGATGACAAAGGCAGTTAGGACAGGGATGGGGCAAAAAGGGGTAAGACCATCAAAAATGGAGGGTAATGAGTACCAATGCCTGTAGTCTAGGTAACAAGTTCCCTGAACTGGTGGCCTTGATGGAAGAGGGATGCCTGGGTATTGTGGCAGTCACGGAAACATGGTACATGAAGAACTATAACTGGCACGTCACCATACCAGGGTATACAATCTACAGGAGGGACAGGAAGGGTAGAAGAGGAGGAGGAGGAGTAGCTCTCTATGTAAGGGAAGGGATCAAAACAATGGAATTAAAGTGTAAACAGGGAGGAGAAGAGACACTGTGAGTCACCCTGGAGACTGAAAATGGCTCCACAATCTGCACAGGGGTTGTATACAGACCCCTGTCTCAGGGGGAGGACATGGACAAGGAAATGATAGAAGACATCCTTAGGATTGCCGAGAAAGGAGATATATTGTTGATGGGGGACCTGAATATGCTAGATGTTAACTGGAGCACCTTTGCTGCAGCCACATCTAAGAGCAGGACCATTCTCAATGCCTTACAGGGGGCATACCTCTGACAGCTAGTTTTGGAACACACTCAGGAGGGAGCAGTCTTATACCTGGTACTCTCAAATTTGGATGGAGAGAGGATCTCAGATCTAGAAGTGGGTAGACATCTGGAAACAAGTGACCACCGAACAATGTGATTCACGATAAACTTAGCTGTAGAGTCATGCCATACAAAAGTGAAGGTACTGGACTTCAGGAGGGCTGATTTTGTCAAAATGGGAGAGTGCCTGAGAAAAGCACCAGTAAACAGGCAAGATGGAGGGGAGGAGCAACAATGGGGAAACATCAAACTGCCATCACAGTGGCAACACACCCTTGTGTGAAGCAAATAAACAAATCAAAATGAAAGAAAAAACTACTATGGTTCTCAAAAGAGGTGGCATGGAAGGTTAGGGAAAAAAGATAGCATTCAGGAAGTATAAGGAAACACAGAAGGAGCAGAACAGAAACTGTATCAGTTAAAGCAGAAGGAAGCAGGGAAAGAAGTCAGAATAGCAAAGGCCAAAACCGAGGAAAAGATATCCAACTCAGTTAAGAAGGGGAATAAAACCTTTTATAGGTACATTAGGGAGTGAGGAAAGACAAAGGGAGGGAGGGATACTGAGGCTGAATAAAGATGGGGGTGGGTGGGCAGAGAAGGACAGTGAAAAAGCAGGGATACTGAATGAATACTTCTGCTCAGTATTCACAAAAAAGAGGAAGGGGAGGCACCTAATCTAGTCAATAGAACCACTCCAGATAGGGGGGTTGATATTAGGCATTTCACAGAAGAAAGGATTCTGAAAGAACTCCTAAAACTGAACATGGACAAAGCAATGGGGCCTGATGGGATTCACCCTAGAATTCTAAAAGAACAAAGGGGAGAACTAGTAACACCACTGACTATCCTTTTTAACAAATCATGGGAGGGTGGTGTGGTACTTGAGGACTGGAGGAAGATGGATGCAATTCCTCTTCACAAAAGTGGGAGCAAGACAGAGGCAGGAAATTACAGACCTGTTAGCTAGACTTCAGTGGTAGGGAAAATAATGGAATCACTTCTGAAGGAAAGAATTGTTGAGTACTTAGAGGCCAGTGGGACACAGGACCAAAGGCAGCATGGATTCACAGCAGGAAGGTCATGTCAAATGCATATAATCTATTTCTTTGACTGGGTGACCAAAGTAGTAGACCTGGGAGAGGCTATGGACATGGCCTACTTAGTCTTTAGCAAGGCAGTTAACACAGTCCCACACAAAAGATCCATAAACAAATTAGTCAGCCTGGGAGTGAGTCCCAGAGCAGTAGCCTTGGTAAAACATTGGTTGGACAACAGGAAGCAGAGGGTAATAGTAAATGGAGCCCACAGTGAAGAATGGGGGGTTACTAGTAGGGTACTAAAGGGTTCAGTTCTGGGTTTGGTCCTTTTTATTGTCTTTATAAGTAACATTGTAGAGGGACTGAAAGGAAAAGTATGTCTCTTTGCAGATGACACAAAGATCTGCAATGGGGCTGATACACAAGGGGGGTGGAAAGGATGAGAAGAGACTTGGCAAGGTTGGAGGAATGGTCAAATGTATGGCATCTTAGATTCAATGCAAAGAAATGCAAAGTAATGCACTTGGGAATCAAAAACCCAGGGAAAGCGTACACAATGGGGGTGAGATACTGACAACATCAGAAATGGAAAGGGACATGGGGTAGTTATATCAGATGACCTAAAGGTGGGCAAGCAATATGAGAAGGCAGTAAGGAGGGTTGGGGGGGATACTGGGATGCATAGAGAGAGGCATCACCAGTAGAAAACAAGAAGTTGTTATCCCTCTGTAAAGACAGTTGGTGAGACCCCATCTGGAGTACTGCATGTAGTTCTGGAGACCCCATCTCTGCAAAGATATAGACAATATAGAGGCTGTCCAGAGGAGGGCAACCAAATGGTGCAGGGCCTGCACCAGACAACATGCAAAGAGAGACTAAAGGAGCTTAATATGTATACCCTCAAGAAAAGGAGGGAGAGGGGGACATGATAGAAACCTTCAAGTACCTCAGAGGAGTCAACAATGTCCAAGAGGGTAGCATCTTTCATTAAAAAAGATGTGCAAGAACAAGGGGGCACATTTTGGAGATATAGTGGGGACGGCTCACAGGTAATGTGAGGAAGTATTTTTTCATGGAGAGGGTTGTGGATGCATGGAACAGCCTTCCTGAGGAGGTAGTGGAGTCAAAAACAGTGGGGGAATTCAAGAATGCATGGGAGAGACATAAGGCAATTCTAGTGGGGGTAAGAGGAAGTAGGCTGTTGGTTAATTAGTATCTGCAGCTTATTCATTAGGTAGGGAAATGGGCAGACTAGGTGGGCTAAGCGGTCCTTATCTGCCATCATATTCTATGTTTCTATGTCCCCCTGTTCGACTGCATGTCTAAGGGTTAGCAAATCACTTCTCACATCAGCCGGCATTACTTCGACAGCAAGAAAAAAAGATGGACATGATTGTGGTAGAATGAGGGGGTTTACGTAGGGAGGATGATTGTTTGACTTCTTGATCGACATGTTCATTATGGGCATAAAATAGGTGCAAACGACACTCTCTGGCAGCCACAGATGACTGTTACAAGCGGAAACACAGTCCCATTTAAACCATAGGTTTTTAGCATTAGATTAATAGAAAATGGCCTTTGGCAACATGAATTTTTCTGTTTTAACTGAATGTCCGTTTAAACTGAGTCCATTAAAAGTGGAGTATACTGTACTCTGCTTAGTGTGCCCTCCTGGTAAAACTTTTAAATAAATCAATTAAATGCTGTGGATTCCTCTAGCAACTGCTGTTATTTAAGTGGGTGTGCTAGGAGAAAGCTGAAAATAGAAAGGGAGATGAAGGGAGTGGCTTTGTGGGGGAAGATACCAAAAATAAACCAATTCTCAAGGAGCCAGAGAACTCTGAGAAGCAACAATTATTTGATGATGACAGGATCGACAATGAACCTGGCCCAGTCAATGGTGCTTCTGAGTCTGACAATGTGCAGCCAGAAGGAGGTATTGTAGAAGTTAACATGCCTACTAGTAGTCCAGATGTACAAGATGCGGACCACATAGTGACACTGGCTACAGATGACCTGCAGGAAGAGGATCATGACTCGAGGTCAGATTCAAGTGAAGGCAAGAAAATATTATTGAAGCAGATTGATTTACCAGTGATTCTGCATTGTGGAGTAACATTGATGATAGTTTCAGGAGTTGTTGGATTGCTAAGGATTCAGCTGCTTGTCAGAATAAGAATGTATCAAATTTCTTTGCTTCTCCTCAAGTGATTGCTGGGAAGACTAGGATGCTATCCAGAGATTTGTTTTCATATCAGCTGCACAATGGCAAAGTGGTTATGCGGGTATGGCTTATTTACTCACCATCTGCTGGAAATGTTTGCTGCTTTGCCTACAAACTTTTATCATCAAGATTGCATGCCTTTACTGAAGGGTTCAGTGACTGGAGCGCATTTCTTCTTTTTTTTTCACTTTATCTTTTTACTGAAATTCGAGTATATAAGAAAGCAAACCTCTTATACAATAGAAGATTATCCTCCATGTAAGGTATAAAATATCACTTAACAAAACACAGTATTTAAGGTAAACATATTGGATAAGCCTTATATACATGTATTGATAATAAAACACAAACCTAGACAGGATGTAAGTGGAGAGCAGAAGGGTTACAATCAATAGGGTATTATAGGATCAGAAATACCAACCATGTACGAAATACATGCATGGGCAGACTATGGCAAGGCATTCAGTAAATTGCAAAAAGTGGTAAATGTGGTAATATGAACAATGTTCAGTAATGGAGAGGTGAAGATAAGATAAAAGTGTGCAAGGAAAGAAAGAAGAGAGAAAAAAGCAAAGAAGAAGGGAATGAGAGAGGGAGAAAACAAGGAAGAAGGGGAAAAAAGAGGAGAAATCTGTGCACAAAAGTTTCTAGAAAACCTAATCTGAGAGCAAAATAAGAAGGAGGGCTAAATATCCCTAAAAATTAGGGTCTAGAAGAACTAGGTTCATGCACTTGAAGTAATCCTGCTAACATCTGTCATATACAGTGAGTCGGTTATGAGTAACATGAGATAATCTGTCTTCTGAGGCATACTGAGAGAGGCTTTCAAGAGCATCTGAAAGAGAATGCACTAGAGATGATTTCCATTTCATAAGAATCAGACATTTGACCAGAAGAGAAAGTATGTTTAGCCATCTAAAATGTGCATGTGACAGGAGAGAGCTATTGGGGAAAAGGATGCCTAGAAGGAATAGCTTAGGGTCAAAATGTAGTTTTTATCCTGTTACTCTGGAGGCATGTAAACAGACTGTATGCCAGAGCTTATTAATGGGAGTGCAAGACCACAAGATATGAAGCAGATCCCTGTTGGCCAAATTGCAGTGTCAGCAATTATTATTATTTAGCAGGCCTATTCGTAAAAGCACAGAGGGGGTTCTATACCACAGATGTAGGATTTTAGTTTGTATTAAAGAACTACGGGCATCTGTAAAGGCATTATGTGCAATACTCCAACAATTACTACATTGTGTATCTGAAATATTGTAGTTAAGAAGAGTACTCCATTTATTTTTGACCTGTATAGACTGATCAGGTAGATTATCTATAATGTCTTTGTAAATGGAGCTATTTAATTTTACTGATAAATTAGTCCAGTGCAAGATGTATGGGTTTAGAAGAGTATGCCTATACACTAAACTAGAGAGAGAGTTATAAGCTGCCCAAATTTGTAAAAACTTCCTGAAGTCTTGTTTAGGAAGTTTCCATGTGACCTGCAAGTCTGAGAATGATCTAAGAGTGAATGAATTCTGGTCCAAGATGTTTCCATGAAAGAAAATGCCTTTGTTCCTCCATGTACGACAGAAAATTGGGTGATATTCTAGAGTAAGCAGTGGATTGCCCCATAAGGGGGCATAAAACCAGGGTGTTAGATTGGATTTCAGGAATTTGTGGGTTAGTTTCCAATAAAGAACAGAGGATGATATAGTCGGGTGAGATTTTAGTTTAGAGGAAATGGGATTAAAAATAAAGAAAGTGGGAACTCCTCCCGGGCACAATGCGGGTTCCATTGCAACCCATAGTGGTGAATGAGGGGAGGATTTCTGAAATGATTTAGTGGTTTGGGCCATTCAGAAAGCCCAGAGGTAGCCTTTGAACCAGGGGAGTCTGAATCCCCCTTTTTTCCAATGTGATCGAAGTTTGTAGTGACTAAATCTCAGTGGTTTCCCATCCCAGATAAAATTACCTATTAATTTATCAATTTTAACAAAAAAGGAGGATGGTAAAACTAAAGAAATACTGGCAAAGAGGTAAAGAATCTTGGGAGAAATGGACATCTTAATGGCTGCAATTTGCCACATCAAAGAGCGATTAAGAAGCTTCCATCTGTCCGGAATTGTTCTGATGTTATGAAATAAGGGGTTAAAGTTAATGTCCCATATCTTCCCTAAGTTACTAGTAATTTGGATTCGTAGATATGTTATACCTTGTGGTAATCAGCGGAATCCAAGAGGTATGTTCATAACGGCTTTACAGGGGCATAGTTTGTGATTTGTCATAATTATTTTTTTTTTATTTAGTTGTTTAACCAGGTGAGACACACTAAGCTGAAAGCTTTTTTACAGGTGCAACCTGGGAGCACAGGGAAGTTAAGTGACTTGCTCAGGGTCACACGGTATGCAAGTGGAAGCTGTGGGATTCAAACCTAGGTCTGGTCTGCTGGATGTCACCAGATTTGCAGCTCAGAGCCTTAAACCACTGCGCTATACTGCCTCCCATTCAAAGCAAGACCAGAAATTTTAGTAAAATTATTAAGCAAATCAACCAACAGGGGCCCAGACTCATTCAGGTTTTTGAGTAAGATTAAGAGGTCATCCACATACGAGAGAGAAACATATCTTGAATTGCTCACAGATATGCTCATAATGCCAGAAGATTGATGTAAACAAGCAGTCAGGGGTTCCATGGCTAAAATAAACAGGGAAGGTGATAGAGGACAGCCTTGTCTAGTTTCCCTTGTTAGATGAAAGTAAGAGGAAAGGGTGGAATTAGTAAGTACTTTAGCAACAGGGGAGTTATATAATAGCTTGATCCAGGAGCAAAAGGTATGAGAAAGACTGAAATAAGATAAAACTTGATGAAGGTAGTTCCAGTTTAAGGAATCAAAGGCCTTCTCGAAATCAATAGCTATGGCTGATGCTGGTGTCTTGAGGGATTTGGCTTTGTGAATTAAATTAAATAAGGAACGTAGGTGATCAGAACCAGATTTATGTTTAATAAAACCAGCTTGCGAACAATGAGTTAGCTTGGGAATCAAGGATTCAAGTCGAGAAGTTAGTAGTTTAGCAAATATCTTCCCATCTGTGTTTAATAAAGAGATGGGCCTATAACTTGTGGGGTGAGTAAGGTCTTTTTCTTTCTCAGGGATTAGGGTTATGATTGCTTCGGTTCAAGATGGGGAAGCTTGCCAGTATTGGAAGCTTCTTGATAAACATTAAGAAGAAGGGGACATAAGGTGTCGGAAAACATTTTATAGAAATCGACAGGGAATCCGTCACACCCTGGGGATTTGAGGGATTTCAAGTAAGTCAAAGCTTTCTGGATTTCCTGACGTGAGAAGGGTTCATCTAAAGAATTTGTTTCAAGAGCAGAAAGATGAGGAAGATGTAACGATTTAAGGAACTATTGAATTTGTAAAGTAGATGGAGGATTTTTAAGTGTCTTCTTTCTCATTTGCAAATTATACTACATAGCCACCAGAGGGCTACAACAGCTGTCTTTTCTGTTAAAGAGGAAACACATTTTATTTTCTACTTCCTCTTCTGCTCTAGTGGACCTGAGATACCTCTTTTTCTGAGGATCATCCCCGGGGTTTTTCTGCCTGTTTCTCAGGCCGAACCATCCTCATCCACTAAGGTTGCAAGACTTGAATGCCTGTCCCCACTCCCATTCTGTACTGCTGGAGCAGGGCCAGAAACAGAAAGGAAAGCTACAGACCAATCTTGCCACACTGGATTGCAGCCTTGAACCACCTCACTGGCTCAGCTACAAAGAGTTGCTCCACAGGTACGTTCAGCCCCAAAACTGCCTCTCAGCCAACAAAAGGATTTTGAACTTATGACACCTGATCTCCGATTGGTCTAGGCTTCTACTGTCTTCTACTGCCAGCTGTTGTGGCATTTAGATCTACCATGGGAGGTTACAGTTCATTTCTCAGTGTGGCACTTGCTTTACTAGCACTCAGCTCAATTCTTCAGAACCCTCATCCCTCCCTAAAGTGGAATGACCCTTGCTCGTGTCCCTGTCCTGCGTCCAACAGCTCCTTTCAGGTAGCCATTCTGGACTATTGGGATTCTCAGCTGTCTCTGCCGGGGAGTGGGACATCTCCCGAGCTGCCTCTGCAGATTACTCCCCCATCCAGACTCAAGACTTCCTACTCATGGCAAATTCCTGCCAGGACACTAGTGGCTGCAACACTAGGCCAGTATAACACCAGGAGTGGGTACAGACCTGCCCATCAACACCACCTCCCCATCACCCAAAAAATAGTGTTTACAAATTACAGTTCACTGCCTTAAAAAGAATCCTGCTTCTTTTACTATTGTGCTCAGGTAATGTCAAACTCAACCCAGGACCATTAGACACCCTTGCTTCTCCATCAGACCTGGCAGATATCAAAGGAATGTCTTTTATGCATCTTAATGTCGGTAGTTTGCTGAAAAAGTTCACCCTTATCCAGGCTTGGGTGAGCCACACCCTACCTGATGTCTTAGTGATCACTGAGACCTGGCTTAGGCCAGCCACCTCAGACAATGAAATCAATATCCCAAATTATTTACTCTTCCAAGCGGATAGGCAATCAAGAGGAGGGGGATGGCAATTTATGTAAGGCACAAATACTAAGCCACATGCATAGATGCATCATCCTCCCCCAAAGAATTTGAGTGCTTGACCCTAAAGATCAAACTTTCTCCTTCCAGTGCACTCTGTGTAATAGGCTGCTACAGGACCCCTTCTGCCGGGCTTCATCTGCTTTCTCACCTCAGTTCCATACAGGGGCTCAGTTCCTTGGAAACCATTATTCTTGGCGACCTGAACTACAATTGGCTATCAAGTGCATCAGCTCCCTTGAAATCCTTTTGTGACACTCTAGGGCTGGTGCAACTCATTGTGAGCCTACTGCGCAAATAAAAGAACCTTAACAACAGCTCCATCTTAGATGTAATTTGGTTAATGTCACATCTGTTCTCTCATGTCGGAACATTTTCTCAGACATTAACGATCATTGTATAATCACCACCATTAGATCTGTGCACAACCCACAGTTTGTGGCAAAGTTCTCTATCAAGAGGTGCAAATGCAACTTTGATTTGCTTGCATACGTCTATGACTTGAAACATTCACCACGACTGCAGGAATTCTTCCTAGTAACAGGGCATATACTATTTTTTACGGTATTTTAAGTGAGGCTTTAAATAAGCATGCACCCTTGGTTAAGGTGCAGGTCAGGAGCAGCACCTGCTGTTGGTTCTCACCTGAGCTCAAAGCTTCCCTGTTAGAAAGGGATACTTTATGGAAAAAGCCTGAAGAAGCAAGAACAACTCGGATTGGTGTCTTTTTAAGACAGCACGTAACAAGTGCACCAAGTTGGTCAGAGCAGCCATGGCCGCCTACTATCATTTGGAGCTAGCCTCTGCCTCAAGAAATCCTTCAAAACTCTGGAAAACATTAAAAGACATGTCTGGACACACACCTGGTAATTCCATTCCAGCAAAAATTAAGTCCGGTGGCAGCGTTATCTCTAACTGATCAGACATATTGGAAGCCCTCAATAACCATTTTGCAATGGCGGGGCTAGCATTTGATACTTCCCCTGCCAATGACCTCCGCACAGCTCAGGGCTCACCAACCCATGAGTTCCCCCCA
This sequence comes from Neoceratodus forsteri, assembly GCA_016271365.2. NCBI lineage: Eukaryota > Metazoa > Chordata > Ceratodontiformes > Ceratodontidae > Neoceratodus > Neoceratodus forsteri. The sequence goes on along the minus strand of CM028133.1, from coordinate 738,261,971 downwards.
TGGAGGAGGCCTTCTCCCTCCTGCCTGTCTCTCTCTAAAAGAGGTCGAAGACCTACTGCTTCAACTGGACACCAGGAAGGGAGCAGACTCCGACTTCATAGAGCCATACTATCTGAAATGTGCCTACCATGTGCTTACAGTACCAATTACCCACCTATTCAACATGCCACACTCCCAGGGTAGCCTCCCCCCAATGGAAAATAGCCCATGTCATCTCTCTATTAAAAGCAGGTGACCCCTGTGATCTAAATAATTACAAACCGATCTCCCTCCTCCCCATCCTGTCTAAATTACTAGAAAAAATAGTGTATGGCCAGCTAGGGGTATACTTAGAATCCAGAAGCCTATTAAACCTGGTTCAGTCTGGATTCAGAGTAAAGCACAACACCATAACAGCCCTAGCTAAGGTGACCAATGATTGGCTCCTAGACCTTGACAACAAGAAGCATATCTGTGCCATTTTCTTGGATCTTAGTAAGGTATTTGACACAGTCAATCACAGCCTGCTTCTTTCCTCCCTAAGCACCTTAGGCCTGGACCATAAATCTATATGCTGGTTTGCAGACTACCTCGGAGAATGGAAACAGCAGGTTAAAGCTGAAGGTGATCTTTCTCCATTAAAACCTATGCTGAGGGGCATGCCCCTGGGCTTTATCCTTGGTCCCCTCCTCTTTCCAGTCTACATTAACAACATCAATGACCCCATCAAAAAAGCCAACATCCACTTATTCACGGACAACACTGTACTGCACTTGAGTTGTCCCATGCCGGAAGCAGCCTGTGAAGACCTCCAAGCTGAATTTAACCTACTACAATACCAGCTCATAAACAAAAAGCTTTTGCTCAATGTGAAAAAGACAAAAGCCACGCTCTTCTCCCACTCCTTGCATGCGGCAGTTCCTGCTTGGGGGGGGGCTATACCACAAATTACCACTGTTCTTAGAGAAATACTAGAGTATGTAGCTAAATTCAAAAACCGAGGAGTTTGGCTCAGTCATAAACTTCCCTTCGCCAACCATCTCGAAGAACTACAGAAGAAACTAAGGCCAAGATTAGGAGTATTCTACAGAATTAACTACCTGCTCACAAAGGAGGCCAAGATTCAACTGGTTCAAGCTACCTTCCTATCTTTAATAGATTATGTGGACCTGCTCTACAGCCACTGCACTGCCTCTGCACTGGCTAAGTTGGACACCCTCTACCACAGAGCTATCAGGTTCATTACTTGCCTTCCACTTTCCACACACCACTGCTCCCTGTACTCATCGTTAGGCTGGACTTCCCTTCACTATAGAAGGAATAGAAACACCACCCTATGGGCCTTCAGAGTGGTGACCAACAAGCTCCCCTCATATATCTCAGATTGTATTGTCTGGAGTGTGTTATGCACCTACTCTCTAAGGAGCTATTCCCTAATTGCCCTCCAGGTTCCAAGGGTCAACACTCGCTCCGGCAAAGCTGCTCTAAGCTTTTCTTTACCCACATTGTGGAACGGTTTACAAAGCAACTTGACGCTGAGCTGCCTTGTTAGCCTGAATATCTTCAAGGCGCTCTACGATTGCTACATGAAAGCACCTTGCAAATGTTTTCCTCACTCCTAGCCCACTAATTCCATAACTCCCCCTTTCCATCCTGATGCTCGCCATGTTTCTACCCCTGGTTCTAATTCTTTCCCTATTAACTCTTCCTGCTGCACCCACCCTTCTTTGTCCACTCCAGCCTGGCTAAAGTCCCACCCCATCCATAGTAGTGTCCCAATTATCTACCCCTCTTCCGTCACTATCATAATAAACAAGTATACGACAGCCATCTTCACTTTCTGTGGTTTTAGCCCAATTTTTCCCCCAGTCATTGGTAATATACCTCCTCTTCTTTACCTCTCTAACCTGCCACACCATACACGGCCTCTTTCCCCCTATATGTGTAGTTGCCGGCTGCCTCACTCAAAAGATCTCTGCTTATAACCCCTGTATGCCTATGGTTGATTGTACATCTGCTGACTTCTTCAGTTGTAAAATAATGCTGTTTTTTTTATTTATTTCAACCTTGTACTGTACTGTATACACTGCATGTACTTTTTCTTCCTTGCATATTATTGCTTTTTGTAGATCTGCTTCTGTACTGTACTTTGATGTATTCATGACTAGGTCCACCTTGCAAATGAGCCTTGCTCAATGGTGCCCACCTGGATAAATGAAGATTTTGATTAATTGATTGATTGATTTGTGTTAGAGTATAGTTTTTGATAAAAGGTTTCCATGATACAGTTTATAGAGGGGTTGTCGGAGTGAATCGTACTCTGTTCATCTTTTAGGCTTATGATGTGTCATTCCATTTGTTGAGCTTTGAACTGGTAAGAGAGGAGTTTCCAATTTTTATCGCCGTGTTCCAAAAACTTATAGTTAAGTTTAAACAAGGCCAGTTCGGTTTTACAAGAAATTAATTTGTTAATTTTAATTCTAAGTTGAAGAATTTCAAGATGAAGTTGAGAATCAGGACAGTGCTTATTAGAAGAAAAGTATAAATTCTCTTTAGCCTTAAGAGATTTTTCTAAGTCAGCCAGCTGTTGTTCCCTTACTCTTATCCTGCAGCATAACTGATAATTTTCCCTTGAATCGTAGTTTTAAGAGCTTCCCATAAAGAGGACATAGAAGATTCAGTTGGGATATTGTGAAAGAGGAAGTCCTGAATTTGAGCTTTGATCATGGGTAAGAAATTGGAATCCTTGAGAAGGATCAGGTCCAGCCACCAGTAAGAAGATTTAGGTGCTAATGGGCCCCACAAAAGTTACAATTTGACAGGGGAATGGTCCGAGATTATGATGGGAGAGCTGGATGAATCAATAGTTTTTTCCATTATAACAGGAGAGGCTAACCAGCAGTCAGTTCTACTGTATGTCTTATGTAGAGAGGAGTAAAAAGTAAATTCTCGATCACGGGGGTGAAGGAGGCGCCATACATCAACTAACCAACATCTTGCATTAGTAATGACAAGGCTTTAATACTTCTAGGGTGGGCCTCTGTGGTGGGGCTACTTCTGTCAATGCTGGCTTCTAAAGCAAAGTTAAGATCCCCTCCAAGAATAACTGGTGTACTATCGGTGTTAAAGGATAGAATCTGTTCAGCTAAATTATGAAAAAAACCCTCAGAATCGGAGTTGGGTGCATAGACATTTAACAAGCAGAAGAGGACCAGAGTTGGTATTCAGTTTGACAATCACCCATCTGCCTTCAGTATCGGAAACAGAGTTTACAAGGGGCCATTTGAGACTCTTATGAATAAGAATAGCAACTCCTCTTTTTTTAGAGGTATAGGATGAGTCATAGATCTGACCGACTCAATCTTTTTTAAGTCTATGAACATCCTCTGCTAATAATTTTGTTTCTTGAAGGAACACAATTTGTGTTTTATGTTTTTTGAGATGTGAAAGAATTTGCTTCCGCTTACAAGGAGAATGAAGTCCCTTCACATTCTATATATATAAAAGTATGTCACTCATATTGTTAGTGTTAAAGAAAGGGAATAATCGCTGGAGCGTGAAGGGACAAATAAATGAGGCAGAGGATGAATAGAATACAATATAGAGAGCTCACGTATATGCAGAGAGTGGCAGGAACATTCAAGCCAAAAAGTGAGATGTATGATACATGAGTAGCACAGATATCTTATTAAAGTTAGAATAGAGATGGGGAAGGAGAAAAGTCATTAATAACAACAACAATACTAGTAAGCTAAATAACAAAGAAAACGTTTTATGGGTGTGAGGAGATATGAGTCAGCCAACTGGCTAAAAGACTCTCTCACCACATTCTGGGCCGTTGATGTAGGGAGGAGACTAGGGAGGACCGATTATAAATATCGGCCCAAACCTAAGTCTGATCCCAGTAATATAATAAAGTAATTATTCCTGATAAGCTAAACTGAAAGGGAATAATACAAAGAAAGGCAGGGGACTGTAATAACCTCAGCTTAATTCTAAGGTAACATGACAAGGTATAAGGATAAAGCTAAGCACCAGAACTTATTTATAAACATTAGTAGTAATAGTACAAGATATATCAACTCGAAATAACAGTAAATTAAAGAACCATATACAAGATGCCAGTACTGCCTAGACACAGAGCAAGGAATTCAGGAGCCAGGTGGAATGCAAATGAACAAATATAAAAGGAAAAGTAGATCATTACGACAGTAGAGTGGCTATGAGTATACTTTGCAGTGCAACAGAATAAGTACATAATAAATACAATATTGAGGGGCAAAGAAGAAAGGGGAGGTCAATTTACACCCTTAGGCCCTGAGCCAAATACAAATCAGGATTATGTGCAGAGGTATAGGCTTCAGTGATAACTGTAGACAGAAGAGATAATCATAGTAAAGATCAGCTCCAATTACTCAAAAATCACCTAAATAGGTGTTATATGGGGTGACTAGGTCTAGAAGACTAGTCCCATTGAGCCCCAAAACAGGAGGGACCACACAGCAGTGGATTTCTATAATATCTGTAGGCTTGAGTAAAATAAGGAGCATAAGGAAGATGTAGATTGACAATCCTTGCAACAGTACACCAAACATAGCTCACCTCTTTGAATGCTAATGATAGTTCCATATTGTAAACAGGGGTAGTAAGACTAATGGAGTGCAGAGAGGAGATAGATTAAATGTAGTGCCAATAATACTTAAGAACCTGTCATCAGGAGAGGAAGGGTAAATTGCCTTTGTAATGTATAATAATTCACATATGAAAAAGAAAAGGTAATAATCAGGATGCATACCGATTGAAGATATGCAACTGAACAGCCAAAAGACTATAAACCTGATACACTGCTAAACTGGAGAGTAAAAAGCTAGATACAGTGAGCCTATTTAGTGAGGTAATGTATAAGATCTAACACTAAAATAATGGGTTAGAAAAGCATTGCTGATATACCAAAGTTCCCTTGAAGACCTTTAAGCTGCTTGTTTAAACACTACAACAAAAAGTAAATTGATGACACCACAATGTACAGCCTTTGCTTTCTGCACCCACTGGGAGTAAAAGCAATCGGGTAGCATAGACTGTAGAGTGGGCGGCTAGACAGAAAAAGTGTACTGGCACTCTCTTAAAGTATTCTGGAAGCAAAACCTACCAAGATATAGCAACTGTAACCATATTACTGACCATATAAGCTCCTGACACCTTTGATTTATTAGCAGGATTGTGACTATTGATGAGCTTGCTTTTGGTCTTTGCCCTACGTTTCTTTTTGGGCAGCTCTAAAGATTTGAGGGGGAACTTGCAACAACTTCTGCCCATGAAGTATCGGCAGAAATACATCCCTGAGGCATAGGGCCTAAATTAGAGGGATGTTCTGCCTGAAATTTGCTGGAGAAAGATCCTCTGTGAGGAGCGATATCATCTCCAAGAGAGCAAACTTATTGCTCAAGGGAATAGAGGGGTTGATTTGAAGGTGAGAGGTTGCAGCTTGGGGTGTTTTGGGTGAAGCCTTGCTAAAAGGATAAAAGTCTTGAAGAATAATGCCCTGACAGAAGCTTCTCTTGCAGCCTGTTGATTGCCTTGGGGTCAAATCAGTTGCAGTGTTGCTGCTTGGGGCTGTGAGTTCTGCAACACTTTTCCCACATTCCTGTACCTCATTGTCCACCCTCCTGCAGATACCAAAGCTGTGTTCAGGTTGCCAATTGCTGCTGAACCTCCCAGGGTAAGACTGCAGAGCGAGACCTCCAGATAGTTGGCTATAAGGTGTCAGGGGTTTCAAAATCCTGAAGGAAGAGCATCAGAAAAGGCATAGTCGCAGAGGGTAACATAGAGCAAATTTAATGCTTCTTTGGTGGAGGATTTGTTTAGTGGATTGTAGGCCTTCCTTCTGATGGTTAAATCTTTTGAAAAGTCTCTGTAGGTGGAAATATTAAACTCTTGCCACTAAAGTTTCACCATTTCTCTGGCTCGTTTCAGTATTAATTATGTATGGGAATAGTTAAAGAAGCAAGCAATGATAGGCCTTGGTCACTGGTCTGATTTTGGCCTGGGACCCAGAGTGAGGTGAGACCACTCAGTGATTAACATTAGGTCAGGAGGCAGTTTAAGCATTGCAGGCAGCACATGTAATAAAAGCACAGTAGTGTCTCCTAATGCTACACCTTTGGGAAGCCAAAAATCAGAATTATTGTGACGATTATGATTTTCAATATCGTCAATTTTGGTTTGTAGGATTTAATAGTTAAATCTTGATTGTGGACAGTAGTCTGGAGGTCATGAATAGTAGTGGTGTTACAGGCGTTGCTTCCTCATCAAATGCAATTTTCTGGCTAAAAGTTTCAAGAGTGGTCACATTCTGTTGGGTGGAGGTTTTAGATCATTAATCTCAGCCATCAGTTTAGAAAACATTACTTCCACTCTAGCAAGTGAGCTTTGCTTTATTTGGAGATCTGCCATAATGCTGAAGGATGAGGCATAGTATGCTGCAGTACACTGTAGAATAATCGAATATAAGTAGATGATGGATCAAAAATGACTTGCAAACTGTGTCAGGCAGTAAGGTTACGGGATGGTCACAGGAGTTGGTACCAAAGAAAGGTCTGGTGAAGGCTGGATGAGGTTAGATTGCAGTCATTCCTGCAGAGATTCTGAACTATGCTGCCATCTTCTGCCTGGTCAAGCCACACCCCCCTGGAGTGCATTTCTGAACATGAAAAAAGCCTGAAACACCAAACCTGTATGCTCACATGGGTAGGGCATGTAAAGGCAACATGTACAATAGATACAGATCTAGCCTGACAGTTTCAGTCAGAATGCCAGTACTGGAGAGGTGTTGTGGCAGTTATCAAGTTTTTAAGTGAGCATGGACTTACATTCTGTGGTGAAGATGAGCTATTAAGGTCACCACATAATGGAAACAATTTAGGGATTTTGGAGCTGATTGCTTAGTTTGATCCAGTTTCGGCTGATCACATAACTAAGTTTGGACACAAAGGTAGAGGCAATACTTTCTATCTGTCATCAACTATTTGTGACAAATTCATTGATTTGATGGGGCAGAAAGTTAAAAACAATAACCAGAGAATTGCAACAAGCCAAGCATTTTTCAGTGATTGTCAATTCAACACCAGATCGGTTGCATGTGGATAAGTTGACTTTCATATTCTGATTTGTCAATTCAGATGGACACATTGTGGAATGATTCATTAGATTTGAGCCACTGGAGAACCATATGGGTGCAAGTCTGGCTGACACTGTGTTGCTATGGTAAATAACTTGGGTTTGGACATCTCTAACTGCTGCAGACAATCATATGATGATGCCAGCTACATGTCAGGATCATACAATGGACTGCAGGCACACCTAATTCGAGTAAACCCACTCATGCACTATGTTCCCTATGCTGCACATTCATTGAACTTAGTGGGAGTCAACAGTGTTAACAACAGCTGCATCCATGTAATTAATTTCTTCAGGGTTTTACAGTCACTATATGCTTTCTGCTCAACATCAACATATCACTGGAAGCAGATTGTTGACAGCTGTGATGAAAGCCAGAGATTTTTGACACTCAAAAGTCTCTCTGACATGAGATTGAGTCACTGTGCTGATTCTATGAAAGCTTTGTGTCAGAACTATGAAAGAATTTGGCAAGCCCTCCAAAACCTTTCAGAAGATATGAATCAGTCAGCTGAGACCCAACAAAAAGCAGCTTCCCTTCAGAGCAAAATGGAGCAGTTGGAAATTGCCTTCATGGCTCAATTTTGGGACACTGTGCTTCAGCAGTTTAAAATGACCAGCATGCAGCTACAGAAAATGGTCATTGATCTCAATATAGCTGTCCACTTACTGTGTTCATTGGCATTATTTGTGGCTGCCCTGCAAGATCAATTTGAGAATTTTGAAAATGCTGCTAAGAAGATATGCAAGGCTGTTTCACAAAAATATCAAAGTGCTCTCTGCCGTATTCAAATGAGAAAACAATTTGCAGATGAATTTGTAGAGCACTGCACCTTACTTGAAGGAAGCTAAAAAGTTTGGACTGAGACATTCTATGTTGCAAGTTACAAATTGTCGGCTTGTCTTCATCATCGACTAAATGCCTATAAGATGCTATGTAACTGCTTTGGAATTCTGTTTCAACTAAGCTCATTGGATGTTATCAACATTCACAAGCCTGCTGCTGACCTTGCTGCAGTTTACCCCCAGGACTTGGATAACCAGACATTTCCTGATGAGCTCCTACAGTTTAAATTCTTGTACAAGATGAGCCAGATAAGTCTCCAGCCAAATTGCTTCAAGATTTAAGGTACAATGGCCTTCAGTGAGTGTTCCTAATCGTACATTGCTTTTAGAATTTTCCTGGCACTGCCAGTGACAAACTCTAAAGGAGAACACACGTTTTCAAATATGGCAAGAATAAAAAATGAGCTGAGATCAGTGCATCAGCCTTGTCCAAATGCCTCGTTTGTCATGGCAGTTGAATCAGAGCTGGTGCGAGAAATGGAGTTTGATGACCTCATCCATGATTTTTCCTCCATTAAAGCTTGGAAGAAACTGACCTTTTAAAAGGTAAGATTTTCATTATGTATAATTTTTCCATATGGTGATTGTTGCCCATCTTTGTCTAGATATTTTTACATGAATGTAAGGAACTTTTTTGTAATGTTGGTTTTACTTTCTGATCTTGATCTCTTTCAGATTGTAGTTAATAATTTGTTTTTAAGTTTGAAAGATAATATCAGACATAGCCAGGTACATAGAGAAGACTCAGCATGACACATATGCATACACATTGACTGGAGTGTCATTAGATAATTGACAAAGTGTAGCCCATGGAAAGGCACATTGCTAAGTAATGATAAAGTAAGAAATTATACAGTAAGTTGTATTGTGCCCAAGAGATAAGAAAGGAAAAAAAAAAGAAAAGAAAAGTATAAGAGACTGCATGATTACCACCGCATCTAGGTTAGTTAAGGCATCTAATATGGGCATAATACACAAGTGTCTCCTGATACCTGAATAAGCCTGAAAAGCACAGACGTAATAACAAAATACTAACAACATTAAGGTCCAGATCTAAATTCTTATCCTATTAGGAGAAAGGATAACAGTCCTTGGAGGGAGGGGTGGGTTTTGGGGTTCCAAACCATTTCCTACTGGTGTATCTACTATGTTGGTCCAGCCCATTCCACAGGGGAAGTCAGCCATACCCTTCACCTGGGGAGAGATAAGCTAAGTAAGGGGCCCAGGTAAGATAATATTGTGAAAGAGTGTTGATAACTAAGTGGGACTGACAATCCAGTACTGCTACATTAAACAGAGTGTTATATAATTCAGAGATGGTGGGTACTTCTGTGGTTTTCCACCTACAGAGGATAAGCCTCTTAGCTTGGAGGCTAAGAAGTGTCAGCCATCTGTGCTGTTGACGAGTGAAGGCTCTCAGCACAGGAGGAAGGCCCAGAATCCAAACTAGTGGATCTGGAGTTAGAACAGAGTCTGAGGCCTGTTTAGCCACACCCAAGACAGCCACCCAGAATGGAATGAGGAGTGGGCAAAGCCAAAGTATGTGCTAAAGGTCTCCCTCTCCCAAAAGACATCCCCAGCAATAACTGTTGTCCATGAGATGCATTCTGTACAAGACAACAGGAGTGTGATACCAATGCTACAGTATTTTGTTTTGTATAAGTTTACTTCTCAAATCTGGATACATAGAATGAGCATATTTCCAGCATAGCTTCCATTGTGCATCCGAAATAGATTGTTGAAGAGTTTGCTCCCATTTACCTTTAGCCTGAGCTGATTATGCAGGGAGATGATTCCTAAGATCAGCAGGGGGAAGAGAGGGTGGCTGGGGCTGCCTGACTCCCCCCCTCGTACTACACTGATTTCCTCTTTTCATATTGTAACTCCTGGACTCTTGGACTCACCGCAAGCTGCTCTACCTTGGGGTCGAGGCACCAGTAAGCTAATCACTAACCGGGTGGACCTCCCCCGACGACCAGGACTCTAAAGCTTTTGTCTCCGCTCCACTGACTGTTGGGGGCTTGTGGACTGGGACTGATTTTTACTGAGACCCACTCGCCCACCTTGTCTCCTGCTCACCGATCGGATCCTTACAATCTCCGCTCTGTGCCTCCACTGGGAATAATAGGAGGTGCGAAGATTCAAAAAACAGCAATCCCTGCCGATTGGATGCCCTAGCTGGTGATGCTCAAGCAGTCTTGACAAAAGGCTGAGAGCTTCAGGGCCAGCTCTACATTACCAACTGACTGCAGGGGAGGAGAAGGTGGCTGGGGCTGCTTGACTCCCTTGTACTACACGGATTTTCTCTTTTCATATTGCAACTCCTGGAATCTTTGACTCACTGCAAGCTGCTCTACCGGGTTGAGGCACCAACAAGCTAATCGCTAACCGGGTGGACCTCCCTGACCACCAGGACTCCAAAGCTTTCAATCTCTGCTCCACCGACTGCTGGGGCTTGTGGACTGGGACTGATTTCGGCCTCCCACCCACCCCATTCCTCCTCCCATTAAATGCTCCTCGCCCGACTTCTTGAAGGGGAGCAAATCAGAGCTGAGACAGCTCAACCCAGGGGAACGCCTCCTCTCCCACTGCCTAGCTGGGTATAACTGCTAATCTGGTACACTACAATATTGAGCACTGCCCATACTGGATATTATCGTACTCTCTAGGCTTTTAGCATCCTGACTATACGCACTATCTAATCCTTTAATTAATCACATAGCCTGTATGTTTGTCTATTTTCCCACCTGAAATATGTGCTATAGATTTCTATAGGGGGGCTGAAAGAAGCTACCTGTTCCAGAATTTGCACCTTCACCGAGACCTTAATCTGCTTAAGCTATCTAGTAATTACTTGCATAACCTGCCTGATATTCTATTTCCCCTCTTTATGTACAAAAATGCAATAACTTTACCTTAGGAGCTAGGATTGCAACAAGTTGTTCCATAAATTTCACCTGTTAACTGCTTGATTCATAGTCTCTTACTGGGGCTAATAGACAAACACGCCCCACTAAGACTGATCAAATCAAAAAATAAAACTCCTGGCTGGTTCTCTCCCATCCTGAAGAAAGCACTTAGGGATAGGGACTACTGGTGGAAAAAAATGAGGAAATCCCACCTGGAGGCTGATTGGTTAGCATTCCGTACCACTAGGAATGCTTGTACCAAGCTAATTAGGTAAGAAAAGCTAGGTACTTCCAAAAAGAACTAGAAGACAATAAAAACAACTCTGCCAAATTTTGGAACATCCTCAAAGAAGTCGAAGGTCAGTCCACTGCAACACCCCTTCCAAACAAAATTGTGTCTGATGGTACCACCAATACGGACAAAGCTGATATACTAGAGAAGCTTAATGATCACTTTGTCACTGCAGGGCTTGCCTTTGACACCTCACCTATCAGCAAACTTAGCCTGGCAAGAGACTACACTGTTGGCTTCACTGATAATCACAACCGTAACCAACCGCATCCCACCCCCCCTCAGCTTCCTCACAATTACGTTCAACCAAGTGAGGACCTCCTCCTTTCTCTGGATACAAAAGAGTGCAGGTGCAGATAATATTGAACTCATTTCCTAAAACTTGGCCATACCTATCTGACCGCCCATTACACACTTATTCAACAACTCTCTGATTCAAGGTGAGCTACCTGTCTTGTGGAAAACTGCCCACATCCTACCATTATTCAAGACTGGGATCTGAGTGACCTGAACAATTACAGGCCTACTTCTATATCCACTCTAAATTACTTGAAAAATTGTCAACATCCAACTTAGAGAACATTTGGATTCACAAAAGTTGCTAAACCCGGCTCAGTCCAGCTTCAGAGCCAAACACAGTACAGTATTGGCTCTTGCAAAAGTAACTACAGACTGGCAAATGGCCTTGGACCTAAGAAGCAAGTATTTGCCCTCTTCCTTGATCTAAGTAAGGCCTCGATACTGTGGATCATACCATCATGCTCACTGCACTGAGTAACATTGGACTTGATAGTTCTGCCATTAAATGGTTCACCAGCTACCTAACCAGTGGGTTACAACAAGTCAAAGCCATAGGAGATCTGTCCCCACAAAAATCCTTGTTACGAGGAGTCCCACAAGGCTCCATCCTGGGCCCTATCGTCTTTGCAATGTACGTCAATAATCTGGCCTCAGAGCTGGGCACAGCAATGTGCACTTATTCACAGCTGATACTGTACTTATACCACAAATTCATCCTTGATCTGGCCCATGAGTACTTACAGAAAGACTTTGTCACCCTCCAATACAACCTTCTCACCATAAGCTCCTCCTCAATGCCAAAAGACTAAAGCAATGATTCTCTCACCAAAGTCTACTTCCGATGTCCACATATCACACAGATCTGAACACTCTTAGATGAACCCTTGAAGTAGTTGATACCTTTAAATACCTAGGGTTCTGACTGGATAACAAACTCAACTTTCTGTGCCACTTAAATGAAACCTCGAAGAAACTAAGACAGTGATTAGGTTTATTCTATCGCATTAAACACCCACTCACGTTAGAAGCCAGAATGAGACTTGTACAAACTACATTCCTACCTATAATGGACTACACTGACTTCCTTTGCAGTCATTGCCCATCAACGATGCTAAACAAACTGGACACCCTTTACCACTGGGCTTTAATCTACCCTATAGTACACATCACTGTCGTCTATACTAGGTTTTGGGATGGACTTCACTCTCAACTAGAAGAAAAGGAATGTTCTCCTCTGGTTTTTAGAGCATTATCTGATAACCTCCCTGCATACATCTCGAACATCTTCAAATGGGCTAAAGGTTCCTATACATAGATACATAGATGGTGTCAGCAGATAAGGCCTATGGCCCACCCAGTCTGCCCATTTGAGCTTGTAAGTTCAGTTTATGTTTTCTAGAAGTCTGTTGCCCTTACCCCTGACCTCCAGAATTCCTTTATGTCTATCCCATGCATTCTTAAATCCTGTGATTGTTTCAGCCCCACCACTTCCTCTGGCAGGGTGTTCCACTTGTCCAGCACCTGTTCTGTGAAGAAATTCTTCTTCATGTTTCCTCTGAATCGTCTTCCTCCAACTTCATCCCATGCCCTCAGTCCTGGAACATCTTTTTCACTTAAAATAGTGTATTTCTGCACCCTGTTCCTCCCTGTGAGATACTTGTATGTCTCTATCATATCCCTCTCCCTCCTCTCCTCCAGGGAGTACATGTTCAGTTCCTTCAACCTGTCTTCATAGGACTTGTGATGCAATCCATGCACCATCTTTGTTGCCCTCCTCTGAACCTTCTCTACCCTGTCTATGCCCTTACGTGGTATGGTCTCCAGAACTGTACACTGTACTCCAGGTGGGGCCTCACTAGTGTCTTGTATAGCCGGATTATGACCTCCCTTTCCTGCTGGTGTTGCCCCTGCCTATACATCCCAGCATCCTATTTGCTTTACCTGCTGCCTTGTCACACTGTTTCCTACCTTGAGGTCATCAGAGATGATAATCCCAAGATCCCTTTCCTGTTTGGTGCATGCTATATCCTCACCTCCAATTGATATATTGTGCCAGGGTTTTGTGCCCCATATGCATTACCTTGCACTTCTTTGCATTGAATTTCAACTGCCAAACTCCTGACCATTCTTCAAGTTTCTGCAGGTCCCTCTCATTCTGTCTACACCCTCTGGTGTCTACTCTGTTACAGAGCTTTGTGTCATCAGCGAACAGTGAAATTCTGCCTTCTAGGTCCGTGCAATGTCACTGATGAAGATGTTGAATAGGACCGGTCCCAGCACTGATCCCTGTGGTACCCCACTGGTCACTCTTCCTCTGTGGAGTGACAGCCATTTACCACCACCCCTCTGTGTCCTGCCACCCAGCCAGTTACCTACCCACCACACTACTGTCCTGCCCACACCCATATTCCCCAGTTTGTGTAATAGTCTTCTATGTGGCACAGTGTCAAAGGCCTTGCTGAAGTCCAGATAGGCCATGTCCACTGCCCTCCCCAATCCACCTCCCTAGTCACCCAGGCCATGTCCACTGCCCTCCCCAATCCACCTCCCTAGTCACCCAGTCAAACAATTCAACGAGGTTGGTCTGACATGATCTCCCCCTGGTGAAACCATGCTGCCTTGGGTCCTGTAGTCCATTGACAACCAGATGTTCTACCAATCTCTCCTTCAGTAGTGCTTCCATGATCTTCCCCACTACCAAGGTGAGGCTGACTGGTCTGTAGTTCCCTGCTTCCTCTTTGTTCCCACTTTTGTATAAGGGTACTACATCTGCTGTCCTCCAGTCTTTGGGTACCTCCCCTGTTTCCAGTGATCAGCTAAACAGGATAGCCAGAGGTTCAGCCACCACCTCTCTTAGTTCTTTAAGGACCCTGGGGTGCACCCCATCTGGCCCCATTGCTTTATCAACTCTTATTACTTCCAGTTCCTTCAGGACCCTTTCTCGTAAAGGGACTTGTGTCCATTTCTGCACCATTCTCACCCCTTGTACTCCCTTCAGACCCATTACCCTCCTCTTCCTCAGTAAAGACTGAGCAGAAATACCTGTTCAATATGTCAGCTTTACTGTTGTCATCCTCCACGTGGCCCCCATCCTCCCCCTTCAGTCTCACTATCCCTCCCTTTGTCTTTCTTTTTTCACTTATGTACCTGTAAAAGGTTTTGTCCCCTCTACCCACTGATTTTGCAATGTGTTCTTCTGTCTGAGCTTTGGCTTCCCTTACTGACCTCCCTGCCTCCCTTTGCTTCTCCTGGTACTTCTCCCTATCCCCTTCTGCCTGTGTCTTTTTGTATTGCCTGAATGCAATCTTTTTGGCTTTCACTTTCTTTGCTACCTCTTTGGAAAACCAAATGGTCTCCTCTTCCTTTTCCTTTTGCTAACCTGCTTAATGCATAATTCTGTTGTTCTTGTAATCCCATTTTAAATACTGCCCTGTTCCTCAACCCCTGATTCCTGTCCCATTCCCAGTCCCATTCTATGGCCTGAGACACTTCTCCTTAATCTGCTTCCAGATTCCTAGAGTGAAAACTACCCTTGGCTCAGCAGCAATCAACTTCTCACTTCCATCACTTTGGAACACTATGCAAGACTCATTAAATTATCCTCACTTCCAGGCATTTTCACATTCAAAGCTCTATTAATGAATTATCTGAAGGAATCATGCAACTGTTTCGAGACACACGATGACCCCTAAGCCCTGGGTGCCACTCTCAAATCCTACGCCTAAGTATCTCATCCACCCACATTCTTAACAACAAACCTAGGACCTACAAGCCTAGTTCCCTTAATCCAAGATGGCCCTGCCTATTCTTTACCTTTTACCTATTCTGGCCTCCCTTTTGGCTGCCTACTATTTCACCCCAATTTGTACCGTTTTTTTCTTTTTTTTGTTTTTTTACACCGTTGTCCACCTTAATTGTAATCTTATGAAGTGTACTGTATTGTATTAATGCCCAGGACAACCTTGAAAATGAGCTTGCTCAATGGTGTTTATGCCTGGTTAAATAAAGTGATTGATTTATTGATTGATTACCTGATAATACTGTATCTCCAACTAGATAGCATCCCTTCTATTGATTGACATGACTTAGTCTGGGTGCACGCTTCTCAGAAAGCCACTGGCTGACTCTGCTCAGGATCTATTACCATATTAGTGGGGCGCCCTGGTGCCTTGGGTGACTCCTCGCTAAAATCTGCACCCAACCCACCTGCCTGCCTAAAGGGTAGTGGTATTAATTTCACTCTCAGGAGGACTACTCTCCAGCAAGAGCTCCTAAGCTCACCTGCCCTTCATATTCTGACTCATCCATACTAGGGTAAAGATGCCTGGGACTCATCATCCCCACAAGTTTGGGTACTGCAGAGTAGCAGTGCCTCATTGAAATCTCAGCTACACCTCGCAACAGACCCACCAGGGACTCAGTGCCCCTACAAGACAGGGTAGTGCTCATCAGCGGTGCCCTCTAGATGCAGGGTAGTTATCCTCAGGGCAAACCACACCCTCCGCCCAGCTATCCTCCTCTCCACCCTGCCTCCTGACCAGCATGAGGCCCCCAAGCTGGACCTCCCTATCTTAGCTTACCCAAACAGTGGGCTCCTCCTGGCTGTCCTGTACCTTCTGTCCATCCTCTGGGCAGACACGACTATTAGCACAGGAGAACAGGACACTAGAAGTCCCCATCCATCTGACCCTCCCCCTTGACACTCCTGGCACTGCTACCCCCCAATAATAACACAGAGGCACTCCTGACTGCCCATGTATTCTGCAGGACAGGCATTTTGTACTCAACTTTACTCACCACCAAACGGAGACTCTGCACCAAGTCATTACCCCTCAGAAGCCTCCCATCTCTCTGCCTCCTTGCTACCCTCCTGCTCATGGCTGGGGATATCCAACCTAATCCTGGACCTCCACCTTACTACCTCCTGGTCTCCACCCCACTGGACCCTCATTGGGAATCCACTAAGGACCTGCAGATCGTGCATATGAACATATGTAGCCTAAGACCAAAGATACAGGAACTTCAAGCCTGGCTTGACCGGTACAACCCGGACATCCTGGCCGTATCTGAAACCTGGCTCAAACCTCATATTCTCTCACATGAGGTTGCAGCCCTTGGTTACCTCTCCCACAGAAAAGACAGACTGAGCTAAAGGGTGGGGGTGGTGTCCTAATCTACACAAAAGACACCTTTAACTCAATACAGGTCAACCTGCATCAGCCCACTTGCACGGAAGGTGAATCGATCTTTGTGCACATCACCCTTGGCCCACGTAAGCATCTCAATACTGGAGGTGTACATAACCCCCCAACTAATGCTCGTTCATCTCTCGAGGCGGTCCTAAGGGACATCTCCGAGGAGGTAACCTCTGAGCTACTCATCTTGGGGACTTTAACCTAAATTGGGCCCATAAGACGACAACCACTCCTTAATAGGGCTGGGTCAGGAAGCTAACCTTGAACAGGTCATGCTGGGCCCACTTGAATGAACTACAAGATGGGAAATCATTCCACACTTGATTGGGTGCTTACGGCAAACCTCTTCAACATACAGGTGGCAGGCACCCCAGCGGATGCCCTGAGCAACCACTCACAATTTTTCTGCACTTGGAAAAATATGGCCCACAGAGTCCGCCTGCAATCCTGGCAGCAAGGATTTCACAAACTTTCTACCCGAACACCTGATTGGCTGCCTAAACAGCACTGATTGGAGTCCTATCAAACTACTCTCTCACTGGATGAGGCTACTTCTTCCAGGGAGCCATCCCTCATATGGTGGCCGATGTGCCGCTATGAAGAAATTCCGCTGAGGACTGCTATAAGTGGATCACCCCATGTGAAATCACTTATGAAAAACCGGGATACAGCTTGGAAGAACTACAAGCTCTCCTCCCTATCGACTGATCTAATCTGCTATAAGTCGCTTAGAAATAGGTGCAAATTGGACATTAAAGTGGCCAAACGAGAGTATGTCACAAATCTACAGAAAAAGAACCTAGGCAACCCTAGACTCTTTTGGGCACACATAAACAGGCTAATAAAGTGGAGCGGAAAGACCGTACACTGCTCCATTGAGGTAAACAGTCAACTAACAAATGATGACACTAGTATCGCTATAGGTCTCAACGCCAGTTCACAAATCTGGACCAGATCAAAGCGGGACTGCCTCTCCACCTCCCAGTCTCTAATGACCCCTTCCCACATATCAGACCACCCTACCTTCCACCTCAGGCTAGTAAACCTAACAAAGTCCTCCCTTTATTAAAATCCTCAAAACATCGGGAGCCATGGGACCTGATGGCATTCCCCTGAATACTAAAGGAAGGAGCCCTAGCACTCGCCAGGCCTGTAATCTGCTCCTCAGTTGATCCCTTATCGAAGGTGCTATCCCTGAACAATGGAAATTGGCTCATGTAGTCCCTGTCTAAAAGGAAGGTTTGAGGGAGTCCACCAACAACTACAGGCCAATCTCCCTACTCTGTAGCCTTGGTAAGATTCAAGAGAGACTGATATACGGACAACTCTGTGACTACCTAGAGCTCCATCAATTACTATCTCACTCCCAGCACGGATTCAGAACCAATCATGGGACTGAAACCATGCTTATCAAGTTCTCCACAGACATTCTCAGAGAACTGGATAAGGGGACCCCCACTGGGGCAGTCTTCATAGATCTATCCAAGGCATTCGACCTCGTCAACCATAACCTGCTGCTTTCCAAACTGAGCCATGTTGGGCTAGACAGCCACTTCCTGTCATAGTTCAACAGCTACCTCACCGGGAGATCACAGAGGGTAAAATGGAAAGACTCCCATCAACAGAGGGGGTGCCCCAAGGGTCTATACTTGGCCCCCTTCTCTTTTCTTTCTTCACCAATGATCTCAGTAATCACTGTGGGGGGAGTGCAGTGGTACAGTATGCGGACAATGCAGTCATCTACCGCCCCTCCGCTAATCTGGGAGATCTCAACTCTGGGATACAGGATGACCTGAGATCCCTAGAACAATGGCTTGTCACCGACAGAATAATCATAAATCCTAACAAGACTAAGGCCATGCTGTTTGGCCCAAGAACCCTCAGTTGTGACAGAAGCCAACACCTCCAGCTGATGACAGTGTCAGGTAAAGAGCTTGAGGTGGTCGAATCCATAAAATACCTTGGCCTTACCCTGTACCAGGGCTTCACCTCAAGGAACACATAGACCAGGTAACCAAAATATTCACACCAAACTCGGGACCCTATACAGGTTGAAAGACCAGCTCATACCAGCGCCAGGACCTCCATCGCCACTAGTGTCCTGCTCCCGACCATTACCTATGCGGCCCCGTGGTTCAGGGAGCAGTCAGACTAGAGATAAACAAACTACAAGTTCTCTATCATAAGGTGGCTCACTGCGCCACACTATCTGGCCCCAGAACCCACCATTGTGACACTTGGTCCCAACTAAACTGGCCCTCCTGGGATGCCAGGCTCCAGTACCCCCTACTCTGCCATACCTATAAATTACTCAGCTCCTCCCTCCTCCCAGCCTCACTGGGCTCATTTCCCATAAGAGAAACCCTAGGCTCCTCTGAATGACCAACCAGACTCTCCCTCATGAGTGCCCAGGTTAGAACCAAGACAGGTGGCAAGTCATTCACCATCACCACCCCACCCTATGGAACTCCCTGCCCCCAGGTGTCCAGGAAGCTAACTCTTCCAACACCTTCCTCACTAGGCTTAAGGCTCATATGATGGCCACCTCAAAGTGCAATGCCAAGGATAGGGCTCCTAAGCATAAGCCTAATACATCACAGCTCACTACGCACAATGTGCCATTCCCTCCTTGCCCCTCCACCTCCCCCCTTCCAGGGATAGACCTATATAGCCTACCCACCATATGTAACCTGCTGAAATGCTACTATGTATTACCTCATGTTATGTTTCTATGTGTCTTATGTAATGTATTTTTGCTGTATACAATCCTATGTAAAATTCCTTGTAACCCCTGGGTCGCCCCTGAAAAAGGGACTATCAGGGCCCAGTGGGCTCACCCGGTTATTAAAATTTAATAAATAAAATATATAAGACTGGCTTTACCCCCCTTATAGGTCAGCCATTTAATTAACAAATAGGATCTTGCTATATATCTCTTTCAGATTGTGAGTTGGGTGGCAACATGAGCCTTGACAGTGACACCAGGTCCGTTAACAGGTCACACTTGTAAAAAACTGACATAACAGTTTTATGGCAGCGACGTATGGCAATTTGTATGTGCACCAGTGTTGAAAATATTCTTTATTAAAATAGTTTGACAAAGGAGGTTGGTTTCTGTTGTGTATGTGTTTCATTCATTACTTCATGCAAAGATGTCATGCTCATGATCTTGGTCACGCAGTTTAACTCTAAAGAAACAGATTACAGATTGACAAAGTTGATCTTTCGTGGTCAGTTTTATTACTGCTCCTGAGTCCCAGGGCACAACTTACAAATATTCCACTGTGACTTTCTGTGGCATATTTGTAAGTTGTTCCCTGCCACTCAGTAGCAGTAGTGCTTCTATCCAGTCCAGCCCAGTAAGTTGACACTATTGCCTTGCCTATTATAGTCATTGCTTCACACCAAGCTTGATACTGAATTTCTCATCCCAGCTAGGCTTAGTGTGCCTTTCCTGGTTAAACAGATTCCCCCTTCAGGTCTAAAAAGGTCTTCTGTGTGCATGCTCCTAAGTTGTACTCTGTCTCTAGCTTGCCATTGAGTATTGTATGATTACAGTACATTTATACTGAGTGTCCATGGACGGACCATAATCGATGCCATCTGCCTGCAGCATCGGGAGAAATAGAACAAGTGAGTGAGAGAGTGCGAGTGAGTGAGCTCAATGGAGCTCTGTCGGGACTGCTGCAGATTTCTTTGTGGGCAGGAAAAGGCACCAATGCAAGCAGGAGCCCAGTCCAAAAGGGTAGCCTGCAGCATTGGGAGAAATAGAATGAGCGAGTGACAGAGGGGGAGTGAGCTCAATGGAGCTATGCCTGGACTTTAGAGTTGCACACCTTCCTGCCCAGGATCCTCAGTGGTCCTATATTACAGCAGGGTCTCTGGAGTGGAGACAAAGCAATGATTGGATACTTTTAGGATTGCTGTAATAATACAGATTTAGTTGTTCTGTTTATTTCTCTGAGATAAGTACTGAACTATACTTTTATGACTGCTGTAGTAATATATATATATTTATTTGTTTGTTCTGTTTATTTCTCTAAGTGAGCTGAGTAATACTTGGAGTGCAATAAGATTTCTAACTGGGCTAAGTGAAACTATATGAGAGCTGAGAACAAAAAGTATGGTAGCCGATGGGTGAAAAATGGACAAGGAGCTTTAGGATTGCTACCGAAATACAGTATATAATGGATGAGATTTGAGACTGAATTAACCCAGTCAGCAAGGCAGCAGTAGGGGGACTAGTGTGGGGAAGGGGGACAGGAATTTGAGTAAATAGGGGCCTAACCATTGTAGTAGGGCACAGAACCTGGGAGTAACAGCTCGTAACATAAGATGGGGGCCAAAATGGGGCAGGTGCCACATTTCAGTAAGGCGGCCATCTTTGAAAGGGTGGTGGCTTGTACAGGGTGTGGGTCTGCCATGATCCTGGACTTGGCTTGGAGGATGGAGGGGGGTGTATGGTCTGCAGATGACTGGCTGGTTTGAAGGAGGAACTGTGGAGGTTAGGGAGGAGTCTAAATGGCAGGGCAGGTGAGTATGGTAGGCATCCTGGGGGGGATAGGGGATGGCAAAGAGGGACAGAGGAAGAACAACTAGGGAGTGAAACCAACCCCACTATCAGTGGTACTGCTATTTCCCTTCACAGTTCTTTTAATATCCTTGGGTATATGCCATTTTGTCCCATAACTTTGTCCACCTTCAATTTAATCACCTCCTGCAGGATTCTTCTGCCTGTGAATAGACTGTTGTCCACCTCTTCATGCCTTTGCAACTGCTGTACTGCTGTGGCCCTTTCCTCCCCCCTCTTCTGTGCATACTGAACAGAAAGACACAGTGGATGTCTGGGGGGAATGACAATTCTTAGGCATGGTACTTTCACTTCCCAATACCTAAACAGCTCATATAAGCAAGTAACATTCGGCACTGACAAATGCTTGTTCTATCTGCACTTGCACTTTATTTGCACTTCAGTGCTGATCATTGTATTACAGTTTGGCTCCTTCCTTTGTTACTGTACTGGTATTCATATTAACTTGTATATACATTTTGCATTTTACCTACTGTATACTGTTACATTGATGCTGTGTATGATGTATTGTTGTATTCTCCTTCCCCCAGGTCACACCTGCAAATGAGCCTTAGCTAAGTGTGCATCTCCTGCTTACCAGTTTTCAAATAAATAACTACATTACAGCTGGATTCTCTGTGGTTCATTGCCCCAGGAAGGATCACAGGGAGGGGGTAGTGGTGCCCTTCTGTTTTATATCTGAGTTTAACTTGGTGGCACACACAGTGGGAGAGTCTTTGTCATTAGAATGCATTTATGTGTGTAAGGGTCCAGGTGCAGATTATAGGTTCCTCCTGGTCTACCAACCTCCAGAACATGAGGAGAATTTCCTTCAGGAAATCTCAGATTTCATTGCTGACAAGGTACTGGAATTGCCCAGATGACTGATTCTGTGTGATTTTAATGCTTGGGTCAATAATGAACTCACACTTTGAACAAGATTTCCTTCTGGTGTTGCAGTCACAGAGCTTTGCACAAGTTGTTACTTCTGTGACTCACCAACATGGTTTTGCCTTCTCTTACAGAAATAATTATACAGTATGAAATGTTTTCATGCTGCACACAAACTACTCATGATATGCATGCCGCAAGCATGATTTAAATGTTAGATTGGAACTGATTGCATGCTTGTGGCATGCATGCAGCAAGCTAGTGTGGAAAGAGTGCTTTTTATGTTAAACTAGAACAGACTGCATGCATTTGGCATTTGTGCAAAAAGCAAGTGGTCACTAATAACTGCACCCATGAAAGTTAAGTGACTTGCTCAGGATCACACAGTATACAAGTGGGGGCTGATGAGATTCTAACCCAGGTCTTCAGGTCTCCTGATTTGCAGTTCAGTGCTTTTACCATGAAGCTATACTACCTGCATACATATGGCTTGCTTCTACTTCAGTATAAATCTGCACAGATCTGCATACATACGGCATGCTTACAGCCATGGATATACTTTTTAGTTTTCTTGCCCCACATTTCAGCTGCACAGCTGAACTGCTTACATACCAATGGAAACACATGTGGTTCTTCCACTCCCAATACACACACTTAAACACAAAACTATTTAATTACTTCTCTCTGGCCTGTACTCATACTATTTTCTCTCCATAGTTTTGAATGCTTCCATGCAAACAGACTTTAAAGGGAAACACAAATGCAGCTAATAACTTGACACCCCACCATGGCCAGTCCTCCCCATGCACACACACTGTAGCAGTGTGGCCCACACTGCTATAGACAATCTACCAAGTATAGATATAAGTCGAGAGTCTCTCACCTGAGTATCAGGGGAGCAAGTCCATGGCTCAGAGTGCTAGGGCATTCCCAAAATGAATGGAGTTATTTTTATTACTATTTTATACTTTATGATGGTGAGTTGGAGAATAATGAAGGCCACTGTTCTACAAACAAGTCCCTTGTTAGTCATGTGGTGGCCTTCATTAATCTCCAACTCTCCATCAATAATGTATAACACAGTAATAAAAAATATCCTCATTCATTTCAATGGGGCATGCCCCTGCACTCTCCCTTGCCCTATGTGATAATCTGCCTGAGTGTGGGGATATGGCGATCAGCTTCACGGAGGGGGGGGCATAAGCCTGACTATAGTGAGGCTCCAATAATCAGTGCATATCATACTGCTCAACTGTCCCTGAATGCAAGGGACAGCCCTCATTTTACTCAAACTACTCTACCCCTCATCCCTCATGGAAAGTATGCTGCTCACACAGAGAATGTCCTGTAAATTTAGACTTTATGGCATGGGCACCGTTTCATATTTCAGCAGGGGGGAGCCAGCAATGTGTGGAAACCAGGTGCTAGTTAGCCCCTAGGTGGCAAGTTCTGGAATGTCTGGAACATCTCTGAAAGGTAAAACTTATTTATTGTCACTGAAAAGTGACATTTAAATCAGGAAAAATTCATATGTATAAGATTCATCTGTCTATAACCCAGAGCAGTGCATCACATTTGGGCCTAAACCTACCCAGTTACTAACCAATTTTTTTCCTGGCTGAAATTCTGCACCCTCCCAAAAATAAAAACAACAACTCTGTCTCAGTTTCTCTCCCCAACTCCATTTCATTCAATACCCATCCCATATGGGTTGTAAAGCTGCAAAAAGGTGCAGAAATGTGAAAAACACATCAATATTTCAGTCATTCCTCCTTCCCCAATCCCCCTGTAAAAAAAAAATATTTACTTTTATTTACCCAGCTATCTGGCCAGAACCTCCAGCCTAGCCCAGTGTGCCACCAGCCCAGTTTTCAGTTCACTTCTTTCCGTCCCTCTGCCAGAAGCTGGATGCTAGAACTGACCATCCCAGGTGCCCAATGTGGTCTGCGATCAAGTCACATCTCCAACTGAACCCTCCAACCTGTGTTGCTTGCTTCTTTGCTTGGTTGCTGCCATGGCTGCTGCTGCACTGCACTGATCAAGGCCTATGAAGGCCAGCCACACAGCTGTCACTGCTGCTGCGAGGTATAGCTTGCTGCCTCAGGGGGCCCACACTGTTTTGTTTGTGAGGGAGCCTAGTAGGGTAAGTAAGTAGCCTAGACTCGAGTTAGCTTCTAGCTCATCTCCAGCCCTTTCAGCTCCCAAGGGAGATGGAGACTCACTAAGAGTAGACCAACAAAAATATGCTGCCACAACACTGCTATTGAGAGTTCTGTACTCACCTACTCCTCCAAGCTATAGTGTGCAGCCTGTCTACTCTGTGGCAGGAAAGACAGTGTCCCACTCACATGACTCATGTGCTCTTACTTGGTGGGAGCAGCTCCATGTCATGTGTGATGGTGGCACCACTAATAGGTGGAGTGAGTGGACAACACAATACAGACACAGTCGAGTCAGGAGTGTACCTGCAGCATGAGTGGAACACAGACAAGGGGGGGGCACTTACTGTGCAAAATATTAAATCTAAATTTATTGCCATACCATAAGAACAACCTAGGCACAAATGTGGGGGGAGCAGGGGCAACAGCCCTCCTCTGCCATAATAAATGGTACCCCTGCTTTATGGTAGAAATTGTCAGGGGCTAACATCAGTAAAAGTAAATACAATGGTTTCCACTGTATTCCAAGGTACTGTATCTCCATGTTTCAGGATGAGTCTTGATCATTGTGAGGGTTAGTGTCCCTCATTTTGAGTGTCCATGTCCCTCATTTCAGTGACAAAATCTGAGGGATGGTGCATACTTCCAAGACCCTACTCAGCACAAAGAGTGCTAAGCATGGCCATAGTGTATATGCTCCATACAGAATGACAAAGGAAAGTAAGTGACCCGTATCAGTCATGAAGAAATACATTTGTAACACTAAATGTACATAAGGGGATTTGCATGGCCCAAAACAAAAAGGTCAGGCTTCACAACATAGAGGCCCCTCTTCACACATCTGGAATGGGGGATGTTGTCTGACTGTATCCTAGGCATTTAATGCAGAAAGCAAAGAATACTTTACAAATGAATGGCAATTTAATGACAAAAATCAAAAATCATTAAACAACTTGCAAAAGGATCAGAATTAATGAGTTTACCTAATTTTAATGGGAAATCAATGAAAATGGTATTTTAATGACTTGAATTGCTCACAGTAGTATGATAATTAGAAACTGATGAGATTTGCACCAGCTTAGTTGCTGCACACATGACAAGCATGCAACATTTGAACCTGATGTGATTTTTAAATGATGTTCACGCCAGCTTAACTGCTGCACTCATGTCAAGCATGCAACATATATACCTGTTGTGATTTTTAGATGTTCACACAAGCTTACCTGCTACAAACATGTCAAGCTTGCAGCATGTGAACCTAATGTTCTTTTTTGACCTGTTTCACACAGGTTCACTTTGTGTATCTAAGCCGCATGCAAATATTGCCGCGATTAGCATGTGGCATGCATTCTGCATGTACTCAGCATATTTATATTTCTGTAAGGGTAGAACTTGGTCTTTTCCCCATGGCTTGAGGTTGAGGGTCTCAAGATTGATCTGATCAATTGGCTGGATCACTGTACTATCAAGGTCTCCATCAGGGCCATCTATGTAGTCTGCCCCAGTGGAGATGGTCCGGTACCACCCATTAAGAGGGCTATAACCAAAGGACTTTGGGCAGTATTTGACACCTCAAGAGTGATGGTGGCACGTCCCATGGGATAGAAGGAGGTGGTGGAAGCCTATAATAGTGGTATTATGGCAGCCTTTGATTGTGTGGCACCTACTTATGTATGTCCCCTGGTCCATACCTCTCGAGTGTCCCTCATTACGAGGGACATCCCTCATTTTGCCCCTTAAAATTGTTCTGTCCCTCATCCGGAGAATGTGCTGTAAATTCAGATTTTAAAGCAGAAACTCTTAATAGTCTAAAATACTAAATCCAAAATAAACTTTGTACAAGTAAACACTATGGTTTTCACAGTGTTCTGAGCTTATATCTCCATGTTTGAGGGTGTGTCCCTCATTCTGAGGGTCTATGTCCCTCAGAGTCCCTCATTTTGAGGGTCCAGAAATGTTCATGTCCTTCACTTCAGTGACAAAAGGTTGTGAGGTATGCCCTGGTCTCATGTCATGGCTTGCCATGGTATGATGGTGAGCTGAGGGAGTTTAAGATCAAGGGTAGAGGCTAGAGCATTGTTGGAGGAAATAAAGGGCTCAGATAGACATACTAAGTTTGAGTATTCATCATGATGAATACCAGAAGACAATTAACAAGAAGAGGTCAGCTTTTTGGTGCAGGGAGATTGGTGCAAGGAGGAATCAATCAGATTAGCACTTTCAGACTGTATGTATGATACCTTATGTAGCCTATCTGGAGTCCATGAGAGCTTTTATTCCCGCTAAATGTGAGAAGTTTGCATGATTCTTCTCAGAGAGGATGTTCTCTGTTTGTACTGGAATCTACCAAACTGGGCTGTGGCAACCCAGCAGTAGTGTTCTATACAGCACAGACATGCTCTGCTATTGTGGGATGAGTTTAGATAGGTGATGATGGCACATTTGAGTGGTGTGATCTCCAAGCAGTAACCACCATTTTGTAAACTGGACTCGGGCCTAACAAGGTTATTGGTAAGCTGTGTTGGGCATTTGGGCCCGGTGTTCACTGGGATTGTTCAGTGCTTCTTGTCAACAGGGATCTTCCCAGCTGCATTGAAAGATGTACTGGTGAGGCTTCTTCTGAAAATGCCATCTCTGAATCTGTTGAATTACTGACCAGTCTCTAAACTACCATTTTTGCACAGGGTTATTGAGAATTTGGTTGCACTGTTGCCACACACACCTAATATCCTTTGACATTTATGAGTCTGTCCAATCCAGCTTTAGGTTTAAGCATAGCACTCAGATTGCACTTGTCAGATTGAATAATGATCTTCTCAAGGTGAGGGATAGAGAAGAGCAGTTAAGTCTCATCCTCTTCAGTCTCTTAAGCCTTCCTCACTGTACTCCATGAGCTGTTGTTGAATCAGCTGAGGGAGTACATAGAAGCTGTCTGAGAAAGTCATCTGCTGGTTCAAGTCCTGTCTCAGGGACAGGCTGCAGAGGGTTATGTTTGGGAATTTCTCCTAACTCCCTGAGCCACTGCCTTGTGATGCACACAAGGGGTTGGTCCTCTTGCCAATGTTGTTTGCAAGTGTATATGCTACCATTGGGAGGGATCGTAAGATGGTATGATCAGAATTTTCACTGCTATGCAGATGATACCCAGCTGAATCTGTCATTTGCACCCAGAAAGCCTGGTGCAGTGGAGATGATAAACATTCTTGTTTGAGATTCAAGATTGGATGTTACTGAGCTAGTTGAGACTCAACCCTGACAAAACAGAGGTCCTCGTAGTTCATCCAGGTCATAGGGAGAGGGGTTGCTGTCAAGAAGGACACAGGGCTTCAGTTTGGCCAATCTGTGATTCTAGCTTCCACAAAGGTAAAAAATCTGGAAGTCATTCTGGCCAAAAGGCTCACCTGTTGCCAATAGTCCAAAATGGCTTTTACCATCCTAGGAACACAAGACAGATTAGATTAGATCTCTCATCCCTTAGGGGGCACAGGCAATGTTGGTACATTAACTTGTAATGTCTCAGGTCAACTACTGTAATGCTTTGTACCTCAGGATCAATGGAGATGCTCTATGGCACCTGCAAAAAGTGCAAATCACTGAGCCAGGCTAATGACCTGCCTATCAAGGACCTGTCACATTACCCTGGTGCTGCTGGAACTGCACAGACTGCTGGTAAAGTAATGTATCTAGTCTGCTAACTTATAAGATCTTACAATATGTTGGGTGCACGTTATATGTCTGATTTCCTGTATCCTCACTTGTTTTCATGCTCTGTCCTCTGAGGTGGGCCTCTTGTCATTGCCTAGGGCCAGGTTAAAAATCTCGTGTGACCAAGCCTTTGAGGCGGCAGGCCTGGTTCTCTGCAACTCTCACCCAAGTTCTCTTAGAGAGGCCTCCCCATTGGAGGCCTTCAATAGGAGTATAAATACATTCATAAACAAACCTTTTGAAACTACTGAGCGTTTTGTACTGTTTATCATTCTAGCTGCTATTTTTTTATCTGCTCTTAATTTATTCAATTTAAGATATTGAATGATTTATTTTACTTATTAAATGTGTTATCTAACTTGCGCACTTTATTGTATGGTGCCCTGAGCCTCCAGGAAAGGGCACCATTATAAATAAAGTTACTGCTACTACTTTGAACATTGGATTTTAATGGATATGTATTTTCTGTATTGTATGCAAAGAAACTTAATATCATTTTAAGCACAATGTAATAAAGATACAATATTCATTTTCTATATATTACATTCCTTTTTTCTACTTTAAGAGGTTTAGTTATATTAATGCATGATATTTCAATATAGTTTTAATACTTGTGGCTTTGTAATATTTGGGACACCACTGGAAATAAACCTTAGCTCAATGGCCCTGTCATGACCCCTTTTCTAAATACACTAAAGCTACCCTGTAAATAAGCTTACAGAATGTTTCCAATAATACAGCAATAACAATCTCATAAATACCTATAGTATTTCATCTTTAGAAAGTGACCCTCACAAAAATGTAACTAATACTAAAAAGGAAATCAGTGCATAGCGAATGTAGAATAAAATATTTAGCTTGGAGCAGTAACAAAGCCAATGTCACCTAAGGGAATTAATGTGCTCTGTATCCTGTATGAAATTGAGGTGGGATAATTTGTTTAAGGATTATCTTTTTACGCAAGCTGTGAGACAAAAAGACAAACGCAAACAAGAATGCATTTATTTGAAAGAAACCCATGAAGCATAAAAAACTGTGGGTGGTTTTCGTCAACAGTTTGTGGTACAGAGTATTGAAAAATATTCTGTGTGGTTTTAAAAACAAAACTGTACGAGGTAGAAGCTTACAGATGGCTTTCATATTTAGTATTCATTAAAATATTGTTTTCAGCAACAAATATATTATTCTAGATTGTACTGGGCTTTAACCAGAACAGTTGTACTAATTCAATTAATCAGCTTTCTGATATAATCAGCTAGAATGGGGAACACTTAATCATTTTGCACTGTCATTTAATGAGCAAAACATTTTAAAGCCCTCAGAATCTACAGTATTTATAAAGCTTCCATAGTACACTCAGTGTGTAAGAATCCATTGGGGGGGGTGGAGGGGAGGCAGGGAAGCCTTCACATCATTAATCAACTCTGAAAAAGTCCTGCATATATTTCTTGACCCAGTTTATGTCCATCCAATGTGCATTACAAGTTGTCATGTCAGGAAGCACATTGTGAGCATGAGAGAGATGCAGTCATAGTGCAAAGTATGAATCAAGTCACATCCATGTGGCTGTCAGTGACCCAGTGAGGGCAAGGTTGCTTACCTTATTTCAGGTAGACTCTTCCATAAGTTATTTTACACCCAGAAGTGCAGAATCAGTTTTGGTGGTGACTGTCAAGGCCTCCACAAAAAGATGTCAGTCTGTGTGCCACAAAGCTAATTTCCAGGGCAGGCTGGGAAGCAATGGGAAGTCAATCCTTGTCCAATGCTCTCAGGGTTACAGATATTCTGCTCTCAGACTACAGTATTTCATAATAAACTTGTCACAAAATTACTCTTCCTGGTTGTGAGTGGTGCCTGCCTCAAATCAATAAAATGATGAACACATTCAAGGCAGCAAACACCTCACCACAGAACCAGGCATGTATTTACTCACCTGGTAAAGGTGACTATCCCTGCAACCTTTCTAGTGCTCAGATATTCCTCACAAATGTGTTATCCTCCATCAATCCTAATGGTTGATGCATGATCATAAATTTTAGACTGTTAGAGGCCAAGCTGCCAGCTGGATAATGGTGTCCAGTGAGATATTTCCCTAGCAGAAAAGGAAAACAAAAGAAGAAACAAGCAGGAACACACAAAACAAAGGACCTGCAAATTAGTGACCTGCATTGCAAAGGTCACTTTCGGGAAGATGGCAGACAGAACAGCTTCCTTACAACAGAAAGTAGCTATAGACAAAAAAATCTTCCATCAGTAAAATGCTTACAATAGCAATTAGTTAGAGCAAAACAGTTCAATAATATGAATAGAAGATGAAACATACAGAAAATGACAGGCACTAACTCTACCTAAAGATACAGGTGAGAATC
Source organism: Neoceratodus forsteri (assembly GCA_016271365.2). Lineage (NCBI taxonomy): Eukaryota > Metazoa > Chordata > Ceratodontiformes > Ceratodontidae > Neoceratodus > Neoceratodus forsteri. Next base: position 738,231,580 of record CM028133.1, on the reverse strand, counting down.
TCCAACTTATTCTGGCACCAGGGTTCCTGGTTTATTTGTAATCAGGAGGACTCTGAGCACCTAAAATGTTGCAGAGATAATCGCTTTTACCAGGTGAGTAACTACCATTATTCCCTGCATCCTTTCTAGTGCCAGAAAATTCCTCAACAATTGGACTTTGTAGCAGTACCAGGGAAAATCCCAAGTGGGAATACAAAGATTACGTTACAGGAACCACAAGCAATCTGAAGCACAGCCCAGCCAAATGTAGCTCTGTCTGCCTATGCTATGTCCAGTCTGTAATGGTGGACAAAAAGTGTACAGAGGGACCATTTAGCCACTATGCAGAGGTCTTCATACATGTCCCTCTTGCCACCCAAGAAGTGGACTTTGCCATAGTGGAATGCACCTTAATGGCCGAAGGTGATTCAAGGCTTTCTTCTTAGTGTGCGGCCATGATAGCTGCCCTTATCCACCTAGCTAGTGTTCCTTTTGAGACAGCCAGACCCGCTTTCTTTCCTGAAAAGAAAATGAGCAGCCTATCTGACTGACAAGAACTTTTCGGGATGGTGAGATGACACTTTATTAGGGATACCATGTCAAGAGGATGAGAAGTCCCAGCAGCACCACTTTGGACTGTGAGCAGAGCAGTTAGGGAATATCCTGTTATCTATGGAATGGTGATACCAACTTTGGGTGAAGGACAGAAACTGTTCTGAGAAACAGTTCGACATTATAGAAGGTAAGGAACAGTGCTCAGTATGACAGCTCCTGCAGCTCACTCACCTGTCTGGCTGAGCACATAGCCTTCAGACAGACCATTCTAAGGGTTGTGTAGTATGGGAAATCAGGGATGGAAAAGGCTTGCGAAGGCCATCCAAGACCAGGCTAGTTTGTGACATTGAGCAGAGGGGTCCAATATGGGGCAAGGTAATCTGTACTGCCTGCAGCAGTCGAACTACTTCTGGGTGTGAACCTATCTGCCACACCCCGGGAAGGGAGGCTCTCAATTGCAGAGATAACTGAAGCCTATACCCTCAAGAGTGGGAGTAAGTGAGGCCTTTTTCTGTCCCCTCATTAAGAAAATCTAGAAGCTGTGGAAGGCCTACCACCTAAGTAGACAGACCTTTTACGGTGCACCACTTACAGAAGATTTGTCAATGCCTGTGAGAAGCCGTATTTGTCACTTGTCCTCTGGATTGGGAAAGTTGGCCTATCACTCAAGGGTACTGCCTATGCAACAATCTTTGTCTTACAGCATTCATGCCATCAGGCTGAGAACATTGACGTTGTGGTGAAGGAGTGGTTCTTGGCTGAGGAGATTCAGGCGGTGGGGAAAACACAAAGGGGCATCGACAGTCATTGTGCTGAACAGAAAATACCATGATCTCCTTGGCCAGTTGGAAGTCGTCATCATCATCATCATCACTGTGACTGTGTGGACCTGATCTTGAGAAGCACTTTCATAAACATGGGAAGTGAGGTACTTGAGTGTTGTGGTGATACACCATCAGATGCCCTTGAAACAGTTCCCATCTCCAGTTGTGGGACTGAGGACACCTGGGGGTAAAATTACTACCCACGGGTCCAGTGTCCTTAGCTGAGCCAGTCATAGAAACATAGAAGTTGATGGCAGATAAGGACAGCAAGGCCCATCCAATCTGCCCAGTTTTTCGACCTTATGAATGTGCAATAGGCCTTTACTCTGTCAATGGCCTATTTATTCATACTCATCTGTATTGCTCCCTTATGCCTATCCCATGCCTCTTTGAAGCCCTGCACTGTATTCATATCCACCACTTCCTGAGGTAGGCTGTTCCATGCATCCACTACCTTTTCTATGAAGAAGAACTTCCTCACATTACCCCTTAATCAGCCTCCCTCTAATCTCATACTGTGTCCTCTTGTCCTGCTATTTTTGTTAGATTGAAACATGTTAGACTCTTTCACCTTGTTCATGCCCTTAAGATATTAGAACGTTTTGATCATATCACCTCTCTCCCTCCTTTTCTCTAAGGTATACATATTGAGCTCTGTTAATCTGTCCTCACATGTTTTCTGATGCAGTCCCTGCACCATTTTGGTTGCCCTTCTCTGGACTGCCTCCATTTTGTTAATGTCCTTGTGCAGGTGAGGCCTCCGGTACTGCATGCAGTACTCCAGATTAGTCCTAACCAGTGTCTTGTAAAGAGGGATTATTATTTTCCTCATATGACTTGTGATACCCCTACAAATACACCCCAACATCCCTTTAGCCTTACCTACTGCTTTAGTGGTCTGCTTGGATGATTTCAGATCATCTGTGATGATGATGCCCAGGTCTCTTTCCTCCCTTGTGATTACCAGCAACTCCCCTCCCAACCTATAGGTGGCTTCAGGGTTTGTATTCCCTATGTGCATGATCTTGCACTTCTTTGCATTAAACCCTAGTTGCCACTCTTCTGACCATTTTGCCAGTTTATTCAGATCTTTTCTCATTCTGCCCAGCCCTTTTGGATCATCTACTCTGTTGCAGATATTGGTGTCATCTGCAAATGGACAAACTTTCCCCTCCATTTCATCTTCAGTGTCACTGATGAAGATATTGAAGAGGACAGGCCCCAGGACTGATCCCTGAGGTACCCCACTTGTGACTTACATCTCTTCTGACTGTATACCATTTACCACCACTCTCTGTTTTCTGCTCGTCAACCAGGTTGCCACCCTGTTAACCAACTTCTGACCCACCCCAAGCCTACCCAGCTTATTAATCAATATTCTATGTGGAACAGTATTGAAAGCCTTGCTGAAGTCAAGGTAGGCGACATCAGCTGCACCCCCTTGGTCCTCCACTCTGGTTACCCAGTCAAAGAAATCTATGAGATTAGTTTGACAGGACCTTCCTGTTGTAAACCCATGCTGTCTTGGATCCTGTGCTATATGGTTCAAGTGTTACATTATCCTTTCCTTAAGGTGCCTCCATAATCTTGCCCACTACTGAGGTAAGACTGACTGGTCTGTAGTTCCCTGCATCCTCCCTGCTACCACTCATGTGGAGGAATCACATGAGCCCTTCTCCTGTCTTCTGGGACCTCTCCTGTGCTCAGAGACTCACTAAACAGTTCTGATTGTGGCTCTGTTAGTTACACCCTTAGCTCCTTTAGAACCCTGGGATGTATGCCATCAGGTCCCATTGCCTTGTCCACCATGAGCTTAGTGAGCTCTTGTAGGATGCTTTCTTTTCTGAAGGGACTAGTGCCCACCTCCCTCCACCCTGCATCCATGGTGCAGAGCTGTGAGCCCTGCCCTACCTTCTCCTTAGTAAATATTGAACAGAAGTATCTATTTAGGATAGATGCTTTTCCTTCATTCTCCTCCACACACTCCCCCTTATCCCCCTTGAGCTTTGCAATACCTCCTCTGGACTTTCTCCTTTCACTAATGTATCTATAGAAAGTCTTGTCCCCTTCTTTACTGTTACGTGCTAGTGTTTCCTCAGTTTGGCTCTTTGCCTGCCTTACTGCCTTCCCTGATTTCCTTACGGAAGTTTGGTATGCCTCTCTGTCTTTGTCCCACTGCATTTCTGTATATTTCCTGAAGAGCAGCCTTTTAGCTGTGACCGTTTCTGCTACTGTTTTTGAGAATCAAAGTGGTTTCCTCCTTCTTTTGCTCTTGTTTTTCTAACACAATGGGATGTTGCTTAACTATTGCATCCTTAATACTTGCCCACTTTGCCTGTAACCCCTCACCTGTATTTCATCTTGCCAGGGCTAGCTTAACTCTGTTGGCCATCTTATCAAAGTCAGCTCCTCTGAAGTCCCATATTTTTGCCTTGGAATGGGATGATTTAGTTCTAGTGGCCAAATTGAACCATACCATGTGATGGTCACTGGCCCCAGGTGACCTTCTACCTGGAGATCTGTGATCCTTTCCCGTTAGTCAGTACTAGATATAGGATAGCCCTGTCTCTTTTGGGTTGTTGTACCAGTGGTTTGATGCCTTCCCCCTGCAGGGAATCCATCATGTGTCTACTTCTGATGGATGTTCCAGCTGGTATTGACCAGTCTGTATCTGGCATGTTGAAATCTCCCATTATAAGAACTTCCCCTTTAGCTGTCATGTTTTGTATATCTTCTAACAGTAATGTGTCTATGTCCTCCCCCTGGTATGGAGGCCTGTAGGTAACTCCAGTTTGTATGGCTGTCCCATTTCCTGTTTCCAGGGTGACCCACAGTTCTTCTGGCACCTTATGTGTATTCTGAATTTCTGTAGCTTTGATATTTTCATTGCCATAAAGGGCCACTCCACTCCCCCTTTTTGAACCTCGGTCTCTTCTGAACAGTACATATCTGGGTAATGAAGTCTCCCAATTGTGGTTACTGATGAACCATGTCTCTCTAATGGCTACTATGTCCAGTTTGGTCTCTGTTATTGTTGCCTGTACATCTGGGATCTTGTTTCCCCAGACTGCAGGCATTGTGTATTGATTTTCCATTGGCTCAGATTTCAGTGTATTAGGTGCTGGATGAGGTTCGGCATTTCCTGTGCATCGTATGGGGAGCCAGATTTTTCCTTACCTGGTGATACAGATGAACTATAAACATGCTGAACTCCTGTTTGATCACTTGCTGAGGAGAAAAGTGTTCTTCCCATTCGATGCATTGGGTGCTGCACCCTTCTTCCCATTTGCTAGTTTAAATATTCTGCAAAGGCGTCAAACTTCTGCCCCAATATACTCCTTAGCTGGATGCAGTCCATCGAATTTAAAGAACTTTTACTCCCAAAACTGTTGCCAGTTATCTACATATTTGTGTCATTTTTCTTGCCACCAGCCCTTGAGCCAGATGTTTAGCTCCCCTTTCTCCCCTTCTCTGACCTTCCGTCCATCTGCCCTCCTCTCCCAGACTGGCAAGATCTCAGAGAAGGAGATGCTGGATTAAATCATTACAGTTTGTCTCCCAGCCTGGTCAGGTGTTTCTTGGTCTCCACAGCTGATGAGCTGGTGAGATCGTTAGTCCCTATTTGTACCAGGACATTGATGTTTTCTGCTGCTTCCTACACAATTTTAGCAATGTGGTCAGTGTCTCTTCACACTGATGCACCTGGGAGACATCTGACCATTACCCCTGGCTAGAGGTAGGTATCAACTCCAAGAATCAAGGAGTCTTCTGTGATCAGAAGTGTTTTGGATTGCCTTTCTGCTGTTTTTGTTTTAGTCCCATTTTGGGTGAGTTTTGTGCCAGCTCCTGTGCTGCAGTCCTGTTCTGCAGTGTCCTCTGCCACTTTGTTTAATTTTGGAGATAGAGGCAGATACCTATTTGTAGATTGTATATGGTTTGTGGAGGTGATATGTTAGAGGCATTGAGTGATGGGGCACCTGATTTGCCCCTCCTAACCACCTGCCAAACTCCCAGACCAACTACCTTCTGTGGTTGAAGTGTTTCAGTTGGATGTTGGGGAAATGGAGGGCAATTCTTATAATATATTTCCTCCTGAATATCGATTTAAGGCACCCAATCTCTGCCCATGCTGCCTGGAGCTGATCCCTTAGATTTTCAATGGTCCAACATATGCAGGACAGTGTCCTAAATCCTGAATAACTGCCCTTTTGAAAGTGTCCCGCCACACCTGCATTTAATAACATCCATTCGGATGAGTTGCGGGTTTATAACCTGGTCCAAGTAATTAGAAGGAGGAAAATGAAAGCAAACATTTGATTGTTTTGTTTTGTTTGTTTGTTTTGTATAACTTGTTATAGCAAGTTAAATTACATATGTGCCTGTAAGTGAGGTCACTGTGTGGATACCCCTCTGATCCTTTCCTTTGCTACAGGAAATGTCACAGCTGTGCTACCCTATCAAAGAAGTGTAGCATGGGAGTGGTTGAGAGATGGGGTGGGTGGCTGGGCCTTCGCCCTGCTGCAAAAGAAGAACCATAGTTCAAAAACAAGGTGGTAAGAGCAGAAACAGTCAACCAACAACAAATGCAGTAGCCCTCAAAGCTTTGCCTAATGATAGATAAAACTGTAAAACCTGTAAAGCACCACTGTAGTAATTTCACTGAAAGATATACCCTACAAAAACATTTTGCTACAGAGAAAAATAAAGTAGTAACAGAAGAGAATCCTTGCAAAAACAATTTGAATCAGAGAAGATTACAGCAGTAAGCACAAAACAGTAACAAACCTGTAGGCACACCCTGTAATAATGCAGCAGAAAATATACCCTGTAACAGCAATTTGAATCAGAGAAAAATAAAATGTTAGCAAAAGATAGTAACAAACCCTGTGAATACTAAAGAAAATAATATCACACAGTAAATCTGCCTAGCCAAAAGAAGCCTTAATCTTTTTTCTTGCTCTGATAATGTTCCTTGCTCTGTTCTTACAAACAAACTTAAAAGAAAAGAGCTCAGGTGAAGCTAGGTGCCTTTGCCAGCAAACCCAGTCTTCCACCTCGAAAACACCAGCTAACTTGACCTTTTAACTCATCCTTCTCTTGGATGTTACTAAGAATTTGTCAGCTCAGTTACAGTACACTCCTAATTCCTGGAAGAGCTGTGGGAGGAAAGCAATTAGCTCCTTCAATGTGAGAAGTAGACTGTAACACCTTTGGCACAAACAAAACCTTTCAGCAAAAAAAATAAAAATAGTAGGAAACAGTAATTTTGCATATTCACAGTTTCACAGAAGATATACCCTGCAAAAAACACTTTTCTACAGAGAAAAATGAAGCAGTCTGCTTCACAGTTCAGCTTACCTACTGGATAAGTGGCCAAGATCACTAGTAGGTTGTGTTCTGCTAGGCTAGTGTTTGCAGTGCCTCTCTGGGCATTGCACTTCCTCGACTTTCCTCGTGGTTGTGATGTATGGCATGAAAAAAATGCGGTTGTCCTTTCTGAGCAGGACCGGTAAATCAGTGACCAGAAGAGTGAAGAACAACAGTTTTTTTTATCATAGAAAATGTTATTTTCCAAGTTACAGAACAACTCAACTAGAGGAAGAAAAACATAGCATATCAGTTGAAACCATAATAGAGCATTACTCAGAGTTCAGCAGAACAGGCAAACCATACATAAAGTGTGAACATTAAACCTAGTCATACCATGTAAAGTCTAGATGGAGAAAGGACATGCCTCAAAAAAATGACTAAACAGCTCTTACTGGGCAAAGACATGATAAGTAGTGTACACTTCCCAGGGGCTGTGGTGGATGCCCAACCTGAGTGAAACCACATTGGGGGAGGGTGTTCCCCATAGGCATGGAGGTCTTACAATGAGGCAATTGTAGTTACGCATCCAATTTCTGAAAGTGCTTAGCCAGCTGTCCATGATGGGAGTAGGATAGCGGCTCTAGGATGTCTAATTTTGCCAGGCTGTAAGGGCTGGAGGGATTGGCTTATGCCAATGCATAAGTAGCAACCACTTGGCTTCTAGGAGCGCTAGCATAGCCCAGTCTCTGTGTCCCTCAGTTAATGGGGTTAGTGAGGAGGAATCACTGAAGAGCAATATGGGATCCAAGAGATTGATTGGTTGTCCTAACACCTTGGTGCAGTCATCCACAATAGAGGCCCAGAAAGTGGTGAGGAGGGGGCATTGCCATAGCACATGCAGGATGTGAGCAGGGGATTGTTGGCATCACCAACATTTGAAGTGGGGGAGTATCACTACTGAGGAATAAAGGGTGGCTGGGGTCCTGTACCATTGAAGCAGGATCTTAAGTTCTATAAATTGGCTTCTGGCATCCCTGTTTGCCAGGTGAGCTGCTTTAAGACAGTGGGACCAGGACTCCACCAAGATAGCAGTTTGGGTGTTGGCCACCCATTTGAGCTGACAGGCATCTGTAAAATCTGGCTGGGAATTGTGCTATACCCTATAAAAGCACTCTGCTAGGCCCCAGGCAGAGTTCAATTTATGTAGGGAGGCTAACCACTGCCACTTAGCATGTAGGCTGAAACATGATTGGAGGGCATGAACTGCGCTGTGGAGTTGGAGGTACCTCCAAAAATCCTTAGTAGGGAGGTGGAATTGGGTTTGGAGCTGCTCAAGGACATTAACTCTGAGGAGTCTGGCATGTATAGGTCCTGTATACACGAGATGCCCCGCGTGGCCCATGTTGGCCAATTAAGGTTTTTTTGTCAACAGTTATAAGCCAGTTGTGCCACAGAGTAACATATCTCAAGGGAGAAGACCATGCCATGTGTGGGGTACGAGAGAGAGCCATGAGATGGCACCAGACATGCTTGGTCTCACTCATAATGGTGGTTAGACCAGAAGAAGGAGCTCTCTCAGATGTCAGCAGAGCACTGAGGGGTCGATCAACCAAGAACAACAGGGTTTGCTATATTGCCATCATCCACAGCACATTGATGGGCATATGGGCTCTGAGGAACCACCTGCCTTGAGTGATGTGACAGCCCAGTCAGGCTCCAACAGCTAGGAGACTTTCATCAGTTGGAACTGTTGTCATAGACATCATTGACAATGGCATGCCTTGAACAAGACTGTGCCTATTTTGTCCACACAGTAGACAGATAGGAATGTCTGAGCCTGGAATGAGTGTATATTTAAAATTCTGGTTCAAATGGTTCCATGCTTCTGGTAATTGTCTCTGGACAGGGCACATGTATTGCCAAGCCCATTGCACCATGACTATCACTGATGTTGTGAGCCCTAGCAGGTTATACACACGCTGGCCTGTTGAGATATGTTCCTATTACATAGATACATAGACAGTGTCAGGCAGATAAGGCCTATGGCCCACCCAGTCTGCCATTTAAGTTTGTAAGTTCAGTTTGTTTTCCAGGAAGTCTGTTGCCCTTACCCTGACCTCCAGAATTCCTTTATGTCTATCCCATGCATTCTTAAATCCTGTGATTGTTTCAGCCCCACCACTTCCTCTGGCAGGGTGTTCCACTTGTCCACCACCCGTTCTGTGAAGAAATTCTTCCTCACGTTTCCTCTGAATCGTCCTCCCTCCAACTTCATCCCATGCCCTCTAGTCCTGGAACATCTTTTTCGCTTAAAAATAGTGCATTCCTGCACCCTGTTCCTCCCTGTAAGATACTTGTATGTCTCTATCATATCCCCTCTCTCCTCCTCTCCTCCAGGGAGTACATGTTCAGTGCCTTCAACCTGTCCTCATAGGACTTGTGATGCAAACCATGCACCATCTTTGTTGCCCTCCTCTGAACCTTCTCTACCTGTCTATGTCCTTACGTAGGTAAGGTCTCCAGAACTGCACAGTGTACTCCAGGTGCGGCCTCACTAGTGTCTTGTATAGTGGAATTATGACCTCCCTTTTCCTGCTGGTGATGCCCCTATTGACCCAATGAACAAGGTCAAGTGGTGGGCTTTCTCCTCTTTTGTGGTCAATAGGTGTAGGCACATGGTGACCTGTGCATCAAGGTGTCTTGTGTGGGGACTAGTTGTTTTTTGTTCTGATTTTATAAAAAAAACAAACTTTGACCATATTCAGTGGAGACTATAGGATTCAAACCCAGGGCTACAGGTTCTTAGCCCAGAGCCTTAGCTACTCCCCATGCAGAACTACATCCATGTCCCTCTGTTCCTGAGTCAAGGACCTGGCTCATATAAACCAGTCTTCTGGGTACGGGATGATGTTCACCCCTTTCATGTGGAAAGTTGCGGCAACCCTACCAGAGTCTTTGTGAATATCCTGGGATCTGAGGCCAGCCCTAACAGGGCGTGTGTATTGGAAATGTTGGCCTCTGACATTGAACCTGAGGAACCTTTGATGACTGGGATGACTCGGTATGTGGAGGTAGACATCTTTTAGGTTGACTGAGGTGAGAAACTCACCTGGTTGAAAGGCCATCAAGGTGGACCAGAGGGTCTCCATCTTGAATTACAGTATGTGTAAGTAGCATACTTGTTGGGGAATTTAAGGTCCAGCACCAAGCAGACTCTGCCTGTTGTCTTGGAACCATAAATAACATTGAGCATCCTGCCACATCTGGCTCATGATGTGGTATTGGCCCGGATTATGGAAGATTAAGCAAGGCTTGTCGGACTGCCTTGATCTCCTCTTGTGTGAGTCCTATGTTACATCAGTGGGCCATGAGTTCCCGAACCTACTTGTTCCTTGTGGTCTAGGCCATCAAAATGGTGTGAGATTTGTCTGAGGAACCATATGAGGAGAGGCTACAGAAGCTCAACATGTATTCCCTGGAGGAGAGAAGTGCAAGATGTGACATGACTGAGGTCTATATGTACCTTGCAGGGATGGTAAAGGCAAGGGCTGTGGGGAACTTCAAATGTGCAAGGTATACCGCTGGAATAATACACAGTGAGGACTAAAAGAGATACATCTATGATCGCTTAGAGCTCAGGGTGTAGAGTTAGGCTGGGAAAGCAGGGTTGCCAACAAATAAGCCCTCCATTCCCATACCTCCAGCCTGCTCAACAGTCAGCATTTATCTCAACAGTCAGCACTTAATCAGCCACCCGAATTATCTAAAACCAATTCTTTTCTATAGCATAACCCAGCATAAGTGCTTCCCATGCTTTTTGTACACAAAGGGCCGGATATTCAAAAGGGTTGTGCCATGCGCAACTCACCGATGCACCCCGGCACGATATTCAATGGGGCAGGTTACACTGCGCAACTCCCGATGTGCTGGGGCACAACAGTAATCTATGCAGCTCAAGTGCAGGGGGCCTGCCCATGCATATGCAGCACATCCCAATATTCAGCCTGGGATGTGCGGTGCATATGCTGGCACAAACCTGCCTTGCACCACTCCTCGGGGGAGCGCAAAGATGTGCCTGGTAAAACCAGGAACAAGTCCAGGCCACCCAGAAGCAAGCTGCCATATTACAGGTTGCAATTCAGCAGCCACCAGCCGTGGGTGGCCACCCTCCCACCCAGACCACTGTCCATAAGCTCCCTTCCATGAGAGCGATGTCCCCCCCATCACCCGATCACGGGCATATGTGGTACATATCCGTGGTGGTCCAGTGGATCACACTTCAACACCTGACCTCGGGCATAAATGATCTTACTCCCTGGTGGTCCAGTGGATCGCTATCCGGTGCCCAATCGCAGGCAAATGTTGTACCTATCCCTGGTGGTCCAGTGGAATCCCCCCCACCCCTCAGCGCCTGATCATGGGCAAATATAGGCGAATGTACTCCTGGTGGTCTAGAGGACCCCCTCCCCACCCACCACTGCAGTCCTCTGCCACCCAGCACCCCAGTCAGCGGTGGGAGGCAGCACCTTGCCCGCATGCCACCCAGCCACCCGCCGACTGACAGCATACAGTACTGTCTGTACACCTATTGGTCCACAGTGTGGTCCAATGGGCATGCAGACCATACTGTACTACACAGGCCCGATATGTGAATGACACGTTCATTCACATATTGGGCCTGTGTAGTACAGTATGGTCTGTATGCCCATTGGCCTATGCTGTGGACCAATAGGCATACCAACAGTACTGTACGCTATCAGTCGGCGGGCAGCTGGGTGGCATGCAGGCAGGGTGCTGCCACTGACTGGGGGGGTGCTGGGTGGCAGGGGACAACAGTGGTCGGGTGTGGAGTGGGTTCCCCTAGACCACCAGGAGTACCTTTGCTATATCCGCCCGCGATCAGGCGCTGGGGGGTGGGGGATTCCACTGGACCACCAGGGATAGGTACAACATATGTCCACGAGTGGGCATTGGTAAGCGCTCCACTGGACCACCAGGGAGTTGGATCAGTTATGCCCGTGACTGGGTGTTGGAAAGTGGTCCACTGGACCACCAGGGATATTTAAACATCTGCCCATGATCAGGCATTGGAGAGTGGTCCACTGGACCACCAGGGATTTTGTAACATATGCCTGCGACTGGGCGTCTGGGTGCAGGGTCCGCCAAGGGATTGCAGGGCATCGGTCCAAGATGGCTGCAGCCTGGCTGGGCGCCAGGTGCAAGTCACCAGGGATCGGTGCACCGCATGCAAATGGGGCTATAACACATGCAAATGGCCCCATTTGTGCCTTGCATGCATAATGGCCTCATTTGCATGCCCAGCGCTGAATATCGCAGTTGATACACCTAGCGCAACCGCACCTGCATTGGCACATCCCTCTGCTCCCCTTCTGCCACTTGCGCTGGTGCAGTGCCACTGCACCGTGAGCAGTGTGGGTTCCCTCAGTGCCATATTTAACTGTCCTGAGCCATGGTGCAGCACCATTGAATATCGCCTGGTCCATGCCCTGGCGCAGTCCAGGTGTGCTGCGCCCAGGCTTGCGCCTCCACCTGGCACAGTTGGAATATCCCACCCAAAGTATTGTTTTTGTACTTATATATCATCCTGTGATATGTACAGTATCTACTCCTGTGTTATTCTTACACGTTGTATTACTTATCAAAACTTGTATTGTTGTCTCTGTATACAATGTATGGGGAACCCTTATTATTAATTGAAATCAAGCAGATTGCAACCTTATAGTATATGGTTAGTCTTTGTTCTTTATAAAAATTAGCTTGCTCAATATCCTTGTTGTGTGCATTCTAAACCATTGTGTACATTCCAAAGTGTTGTTGTGCTCATTCTGAATGGTTGTTCTGTACAGTTCAAATGTCATACTATTTTAAACTTCTCATTTATTCCACACCGAGCTACTTACTTACCACCCAGTACCTAAAGTTGTACCTTTTAACTTTCAAAAGTCTGAGAATTTAATTTCGATCATTGAACAGAACAAAGAAATGGCAAGATTTTTGGTTTTTTTTAGTGGAGGTCTGTCACTCTAGTGTTAAAAAACATATACTATAATAAATAAAATATGGGCAACAAACAACTCGGCATATGTTTCGATCTTGGGAATAAGATGACTGCATGGACCTCTCAGCTTCCTCTCAAGGTCCATATGCTGTCATCTCAACCTCGATGGAAACACAGTCTTGTTATGTATGATTGCCAATACATTATTTTTATGTTATGCATTGTCCCTTGCAGGACCTCCTTGTAATTGGGCATGCTCAATGGAGTTTTCCTGATGAAATAAACTTGAATTTGCAACTAAATTGGCATACCTGTCCATTTCTGCTAACACACTCTGTGGTTCTATGTTTCTAGACCTCACGTGAGTTCTAGGTTCTGAAGCATCCATTTCAGTGCTCAAATTCTCAACGATTCTTCGATTTTCTAAATAGTGAGCCATCCTAATGGAAAAGCAAACTGAAAACTACAAGTTCCTATTCAAATAATGGTATTACTTCCACTTGCTGGGCTGCCTGTGTGTAGCAGAATAGGAAAGGAAGAGCCTTGTTGAGTCTGTAGGCCCAAACCTTAGTCGGTATTTTGTGTCATAGGAGATGGGAAACAGGACAGAAAATCCAAGTGGGCCACATGATCTTCCCAATTTTACATGGCCACAATGCAATGCTGGCCTCTCCCTGGTTTGGGGAGACACTTATTATCTGGGCATCCTGTGGGAGTGATCCTGGGGTCCAGAACATGGAGGGGACTACACATATGACTGAGAAGAATTTGAAACATAACTGTGTAGTTCCTGATAGGCAAAGTTTTGTTGTTTTGAAAAAGCAGAAGTTTGCACCAGAAGTCTAGAATTCTTGTGAGGTTTTCGACATTCAATGCATTAACTTGCATGATGGCACAGAGTTAGGGAAAGTGTATTTGCCTTGTGTTTTACTCAGGAGGGGCCTTCCCAAGATGGTCAACCTGTGTCTCCAGGAGGCTGTAAAACCTGTGTCATATTTTCCTCAATGGTTGGGTGTCATACACAAGAAGGTCATCGGTCTCGCGAAAGCCACTGTGGTGAGAGTTCATTGCTCACTCAACTGTAGCAAGATGGCCACTGTCCCACGAGACTGTGAGCCGTGGGAACACTGGGTCAACATGGCTGCTATTCTCATGAGAGTTTGTGAGATTCTAATGCCTGGCCAATGCTTGCCACCCTGAAAGAATCAGGTGGAAAACAATGGCACCTCTGCAACCAGGCCTGTGTGCAGCAGTAGTTTAGATTAGGAGCACACTCTGAGAGCCCCTTGCAGTGCGTTTGGAAGGAATAAAGGACTGTCCCTCCACTCATGAGAATACAGCTCCCAATATGGTAGCCGCAAGATCTTGAGTGCTTGAGTAGGGCGTGAGGTGCTGCCATCCTGTCTGCTGGGGGGGCATGCATACCCAGAGAAGTTGTCTCTAAGATGGCCACAGAACTTAAATAAAGAGATAAGAAGCTTGAACTGGATGCTGCATGAGGGTCCTGTTCATCAGCTGGCCCCTAGGTGAGACGCTGCAGGAGGGTCCCAACCAGAATTAGACAGATGCAAGTACAGACACTGCTGGAGGGTCTGGCTTGCCTTATTCCTTTGTCACCACATTTATATAATACAGAAACTGCCCATAGTGTCCTGTACTAATAAGTACAGTTTACGTGTTAATGGAGAACCATAGCTATATTAGTTTGCATTAAGGCATCACTAGTCCACACTAAAGCATCAACATGCTAAGGAAAGTAGAAGATAAGGCAAATAATAAAAAGCAACTTGGTATAATTATGTAAAGGTTTGGAGTGATCTGTGATTATGACCAGCCATTAGGGATGCACAAAATAAACTGGACACTGTTATCATGGCTGGGGCTCGGCCTCTGGCAGTCAAAATTTACAGTCGTGCATCAGCCAATAGGATGGATGGAGATAACCCATTTGTAAGGAATGTCTTAGCACTAGAAATGCTGCAGGGGTAATACAGATTCAAAATCCATTATTTAAGCACAACACTTGTGCAACAATATAACTGAATACATGTGGGCAAACCTGTACAAGGAATGCAAATAAATGCATTTTATCAACCTAACATTTCATGTGTGTATAAAAAACTTAAATATGAAGTCAAATGCCTCTGATGAAGTGCTATGCATGAAACATTCGGTAGATAATACATGGTTATTGTGTCCTTTGTGTTTATCAGTAGTCCATGATAATCTGCTGCAGTGTATCAGGGAATTCACTTTATGGTGAGAGTGGGCTTCTGACTGCCTGTTACAATCCCACAGCCCTTCTCCCATGCCCATCTTGTGGTCAGTCTGTAAAACTAACAATGTGCAAGGAAGAGAGTGGTGCTACATGGGTTAACAACATGCCTATCCTGTGTTAGCCCACCTATGGGAAGAGGTCTCTCATTGTTTCACAGGCATAAACATGGCTCATTTGGTAGCACATTTGTCTCTGAACCAAATGGTCATGGGTTCTTGTCTCAGACCAGGACTGGGCTCATACCATGCAGTATTAGCCAGATTATACAACACTGGGGCCAATCAGATGAGACACTGAACCAAGTTCCCATCTGCCCATCTCTGGTGCTGTACTGATGGGTGTCCAGGTGGAAGTAAAAAACCCAAAGCACTTTAGAAAAAAGTCAGGAATTTTCCTCTGTGTCCTGGCCAACATTTCCTTTTCCATAATATTGGTTCATGTAATTACCCAAGACTATGTGAAGGTGTTGATGTGTGCAATTACCACCACTACACTTTCACAGTCATTTCACAGTGTCTCATTGCTTGTAAAATGGTTTGGGATATAATGTGTATGAAAAGTGTTATATTAATTCTTCTTTTTCGTCATTGTCATCTTCGTCTTTTTCTTCCTTGTATTCTTTTTCTGCTGTTGCGTTGTTGGCTCAACAAGCAGTTTGAGTAAGAAGGGTCACAATTCATTTGGGGTACATGAATAACTTCTACCAAGTGTTCACCAATTATTCATATTCAGAAGCCGCAACCATCCAGCACTTATTATTTAGTATTTGCATTTTGGCTAAAATATTTAAAACAAGCTTTAAAGACATTTCCCTTCCCAAGATGGCAACAGCTAGCCCAGTGGCCACTGATTCCCAGTCAGTGTTCTCCTGCCCTCTACCCATATCCTACTATATCTTCTGCCGTACAATATGAAATAAAACAATGTCTTTACAGCATCTCTCACTCCCTAGTCAAATTTCCACAATCCCCAAAACTGCAAAATATCACAAGTAGCTTCCCACTTTTGATCCCCTGAATTATGACTATGGTCATAGTCAATATAATAATTCAACAATCCCCATCCCTAACCCACTGACTCATGCCAATGGTAGTGTTGCTGTCAGCTAAAATCTGTATAGCACACAAGGGGGGGAGGTTGAAAATCAGTGTTAAGGCTAAGCAAACATATTGGTTTGTCTGCCTAACTTCTCCAATGATGCATAGATTGCCGCCCCCCCCCCCAAGTGCTATACAGGATGTTTTGTGACACCAACATTACAATTAGTATCACACTTTGGGTTAGGGTGGGGGACTGTTGAATTTCCTGGATTACTGAGCCTACAACTGCACTTCTCAGTCATTAATCAGGTGCATGGGGGGCACTTAGGATATGGTACAGTATATTGCATTTTCAGGCTAGGGAGGAGGGGTTTCTGCAAAAGACGTGTATAGGAGCTGGCACTGCACCAGTACAACATTTCTGATCTCTTTTTCTATTAGAATAGACTGAGAAGAATGGAGGGCAGATCACTGAGGATGTGGGGGATCCATGGGACTAGTCTTGTCCAACTGGAGACAATAAATAGATATGCTGTATGTTTAACGCTGTTTTTATTTACTGAATATGAGTACAATGAATGCTGAATATTACTCAGTAGCTGGTCCTGAGTTAAGAGTACTGAACTGAAATTTATGGAGGGTGATTTTTTTTCCCATAAGGACAGTGAGACATCCTTTTCTTGTTCCACATTACAAGATTAAATTCTAATTCAACTTAAAGGGCATGGGGACAAAACCAAAGGAAGTCTGCCACAGTTTAAATGTAAGGTGCTTCTTTAATCCTTATTTTACAGGTATATGGATTCACTAACCAAAGTTTTGGCCTGCATTACAGGGAGTCTTTATTGACTATAGTTAAAACATCTCAGGACTTTGTTCATGGTGTTGCTGCATAAGGCTATCTGCAGAACATTTTGCTTTTTAGAAATATAGTAATTCTGATATCCCCTAATGTTGTATCAGAAATACAGTAATTCTGATAGCCTCTAATGCTGTATCAGAGCATGTCAAGTATTTATTTATTTTTTCTCCCCACACTGGCAGGCCCTTCTTCTTGCTGGTCCACCCAGCACTGTCATCCCGGGTTCTCCCAGGACCTACCTCTCCCTATATCCCCCATGGCTTGCCTCTGTGACAGAGGGTGGGGAGTCCCCTTGACCCACCTGACTGAATACACATTCAGTGGTGAAGGGCCTGCAGAGGCCAACAGTCATTGTGCTTGACTGGGGCCATCCTGCGCTCATCCTCCGGGAGATATGATGTGCTGTGATATCAAGGCAGGTGCGCCAATGTCTGCCACATCTCCTCACATCTGTAGCTCTGGCTGTGTCTTCCCTTGGCCTCCACTAGGGGGCACTCGAGCTCTGAGTTTTTGCCTCCCCTACTCCTAGAGAAGGAATGCATTCTAGCAGATGCCCAATCACCCCCCACCGACTGGCCCTCCATTGCCACAGTGTAACTTCTGAACCCAGGGCCCTGGCATAATGAGTGGTATCGCTATCATTGCACTGTGGTAGGCCTACATTCTACTTGAAGAAATCTTTGGGCACAGGGACAACTATCCTATATTGTTTCTTTCAGTTATTAAACCTGTTGCACAACAATATCTTCTATACTATCCTGTTCTTCCTTTTTCTGAAGTAGGTTGACCACCTCAGCAGTTCTTTCTCTTGCTCTTACTAAATGCCTTCTTTCCTTTCTTTTTCCATTTTCTGTCCCTCACCATAAAAACAATATTCTTTGCTGTACATGACAACTACACAGCTATGAATGTAAATGACATAGTGGTAGGCTGTATATAGGAAAGCTGAAATTGAATAAAACTATGTGTTCAAACATAAAGTGATCAAAAGATAACGTGCTTACAGTACAGTAACATACTATTAGAAATAAAGTGCATCATGCCTAATAGAACTGAATGGTAGCCAGAAGGACCCTTTATGAGTATGCTGCAGGTCCAATATAACAATATAGTAAAATTATTGGTTTTATTCCCACTCTGAATATTTATTATTAT
This sequence comes from Neoceratodus forsteri, assembly GCA_016271365.2. Classification (NCBI taxonomy): domain Eukaryota; kingdom Metazoa; phylum Chordata; order Ceratodontiformes; family Ceratodontidae; genus Neoceratodus; species Neoceratodus forsteri. The sequence continues at coordinate 738,213,558 of CM028133.1, read as the reverse complement.
AAAATATATCCATGGACATTTATTGATACTATACTGCATAATGAACTAGAGATATATAAAAATCAATAATTTCAGAAGCCAGACAAGAAGGAGCTATGAGCTGTACATCGGAATGACTTTTACTTTCACTTTTATTGCAGGAAGCTGCTCCGAAAGTAAAAGTGTTCCGTTTGCCTCAAAACCAAATAAAAGCACAGAGGCTTAGAGAAAGAGTGGATAAACTGTTTGTTTGCTTTAACACAGGTAAATGTTCTGGGTGCTTAAAGAAAAGGATGAGGACCAGAGAGTTGAAAACAGTGGGAGGGAAAATCACTGTCATGGAGCAGCTTTTACTTTTCTAATCAGAAGTCAGTCCTGTGGGAAATAACCCTCTGTTTTAGTTTGCATGTCACCAGTGTTTGAAATGTGGTAGTAACATACTGAGTGGTGCCACAAATCAGGGAGAAATAAAAGAAGGGATAGAAATTAAGCGCAGAGCAGTTTGTTTACAGTGTGTACCGACAGCTCTGTTGTTTCTGCCATGAACTGAAAGTGCTGCCAAAAATGGCAGTATACTTAAAGCAGAGCTGTTACCTGAAAATGTGTGCTTCTCTTTTGGAGTTCACAGAAAGACTAATTTTCTTTTGATAAAAACATTGTGAAGCCCATTCCAGGCAAGAGAGAGCTCTGTGTATGACAAACAGGAGTGTGATCCTGTCTCTCTCATAAAGTAAAGTGAAGCATTCTCTGAAGCAGCTACAAGCACAAAGTAAAGATAATTATAAAACAGGACAGAAACATCCCAAAAGGTCCCACCTTATATTCCTTCTCTAATAAACTAGAGAAAGTCACTGCATCAGAAAAAAAGAAAATAAAAATTGTTAATAAAATAAATAGCAGAGACACTGCCTATCTCTAAAGTGCCCTCCCTCATTGTCTTAAATAGCCTTTACACTTGTATTTAGAGAGGCTGTATTTTGTATAAACAATAAAAGAAATATTGAGGAATTGTGTATTGCTAAAATGAAGTGCAAGCTAAAATAAAATACAAAGCTTACCTGCAGGAGCGATTAATTCCAGACTGTTCCCTTTAGGGAGACAGCCGCCTTTATGGGTCATTTTATTTATTTAGCTTTTGTTAAGCAGGTATGTACACTAGACAAGACATTTGTCTATTTTCAGGTACGACCTGGGAGAGTACAGGAAATACAACAAAATACATTTTAGGCAGTAACACAGAGTCAGTGAAACAGAAGCATAACATATTCAGCAGGTACAATGGTTAAAACAAATACAATGAGACACCAAAGCTGCACAATATATACAAGTCAATTATACAGTATGCATCAATTACGTACAAGATTATATACAGATTATATACAAAATTATACACAGGATTTTCTTACCAACTCTAGTGCCAGTCATGCTGAGAAAGGGGAGGAGCTAAATACATTACTGCCAATTATGTATTCATGGCACTTATTCTGTGGAAATACATGTTTTATACTGCTTGAATATAGAGAATGAGATTGTTACAGTACAGATACATATATAGTGTATGTTAGAATGTTGTATTCTCTCAAAATTCATATTTCCCTAATGTTGTTGTACCATCGATGTGACATCACAATGTTGTTGTACCATCGTGAGTATGTCACATCGATGGTACAACAGCCCAGATCACGTTTGCACATGCGTAAGTCGTGGTTTCTCCTTGTCCATAAAATGGCCACAGTAGTTCAGCGAAGGCACAAGAAGACACCAGAGGAAGTACTTATTGAGCAGTAAGTGGCTCTTTCTTTAAATATTAGCCATCACACAGCAGGACACCAGGAACATATTTAAAATGTGGACCCGACCTGAGTGTTGTCAAGGACATGGGCGGGGCGTCCCCTATATCACGGCGCCACCAGGAAAGAAGTCACAAGGTTTTTTTTGTTTTTTACTGTTGCCCATACACTATAAAAGACAGTGGATGGTCAACAGTGAACAACAACACTGGTTCACTTCTCAAGGTTTTCATGCCAAGCGAAAACCTCTCAAGCTTCGCCTCGAGGTTTTCTTGGTTGTCATGACAACCTCTTGAAGTGAATAACAGTGTTGTTGTTCACTATTGCCCATCCACTATCCTCTATCTTATGGCATTTCTTTCAGTATGTCTTATAATTAGCCCAGAAATGCCTTATTGATATAAGTGGGTGGATCACATGTTCGGGGAAGGGGTATAAAACCATGAGAACAGTGAAGCAGGCAGATTAGCTGTGGTTGAGCTCACTTACCTGAAGCCAAGTTAAGAGGGGGACATACAGGGAGTAGGCTCCTGGAAAGCACAAAAGTAAGGATTCAAAAGAATTTTACCTAAGATCAGGACTGTGTGTATACTACTGGAAGTAGTACATTCTGCTTTTATAATTTATTATTTTAGTTTATTATTTTTGTATAAAATAAAGCCAAACTGAGGTGTGTTGTACCTGATTTCTGTTGTCATGTGTTATCTTTTACCCACATCCTATGACAATATGGTGTCCAAAGTGGGATTCTGATTGGAACTCTAAGCAAGTAGGGGGATTTCAATCAGCTGGTACCAGCCCTAGTACTAAAGATAACTGTACAACCAGAAGGTATATGTCATGGAAGACTGAAGGTGTGGTGACACCTGGTCAAGGAGCGCTAATGAGAGCCATGGCAGAGATGACTGGTGAGAAGCTACTCCCTTGACTGGAGTCTGTTAGCAGGATTAAGACCAAGCTGCAATTGGATCTGAAAGATTCTTATGAAGAAGTGGGAGAGGATCTAGAAAAAGCGTGGTTGGAAGAACCTCTGGAGAATGTGAGTGACCATTTGAAATGGCTGGCGATGAAACAACTGGAGATGGAGATGCTGAGGGAGGGAGAGAGACAGTCAGGAGTGGAAGATGGAAAGAGGGAGACAGGACCAATGATTGGCTGACACAATGAAGGCCATACAAATTTTTGAGAACAGCCATAATCCAGATAGGGTGGTAATCTGAAGGACAATAAGTTAACTAAAATGATTCCTACACATGATATAGAGGCATGCCACACCACTTTTGAATGAGTTGCCAGAGCATGTGGGTGGACCCAGTTGCAGTGGGTGGTCAGACTGGCTCCTTATCTGACAGTTAGAGCCCAACTGGTATACAACAACATGGACAGTCGTAGCACAGATAACTATACCTTGGTAAAGAAGGAGATTTTAAAAAGGTTTGATTTCAACACTGATACCTATCATCAGCATTTTTGGCCTCTGAAACATCAGAGTGAATATACCCCTTCAGAGACATACATAAGATTTAACGAACTGTGCATAAAATGGTTGTAGCCTGAAGGAAAGGCACTTTTGGATTTAATAGAAGCAGTGGTTGTGGAGCAATTTTTACAAATTCTACCAATGGATGTAAAAATATGGGTCAGAAAGCATAATCCGGAATCTTCAGATTGCCAACATGTTGACTGAAGATTTTTGCCCTGCCAGACAACCAACTAGAAAAGGGTACCAGACTACAGATCTGACCATCAACCTAGCACCCCAACTGGTAAGACAATCCACTTTTACCCAATCAAGCCACCCAATAAGAAATGGAGGAAGGCCAGGAGGAAGCGGAGGCAGATATTAAAACCCAGAGGTTATATGTCATTATTGTTTGGGCATGGAGGATATTGCTAGGTATTGCCCCAAGAAAAGAACAGAACCAACCCATCTGGTTCTATTAAACTGGGATAATTTCACAATGAATGTCAAAATTCAGAATAAGACAGTGATGGGTTTAATAGACTCTAGGAGTTGACAGACCTTGGTTTGCCCATATGTACTGGATGCTAAACCAGTAACCAGATCCTTCACTGGGGTAGTTTGTCTCCATGGAGTCACTCACCATTACTCCACCACTAAAGTAAAAATGAACATAGAGGGACAGGAAGCTGCCATTAAAGTGGGGATAATAACAAGACTACCTGTGCCAGTGGTAATTGTGCAAGACTTCCCTAATTTTGATTTGCTAATATTACCAGAGATCCTCTAACTTCCGTAGCTACCCAGCCACAAAGTAAAAGGGAAAGGGTACTTGTTGACATATATCCATTTGAGGGGGATGTGATTAAAGAACTGGGAAAAGATAAGAAATCTAAAGGGGAAAAGAAAAAGACACAGCAGAAACAGAACCAAGATCACAGACTTCCTCAAGACAAAATAGACCACGTGTTTAACAAATTTGGCATAGCTAAAGAACAAAAAAAAAGATGAGTCTTTATCTTTTATGTTTCAGTGAATAGGGAAGAAAAAGAAACAAGGGGCCCCTGAGTATAAAGTTGTAAATAATATACTGTACAGACTGTGTACTCATTCCTGAACTGGTGAAGAGGTTGAATAACTGGTGGTCCCTGAAAGGTTTAGGAACCAGTTATCATACTTGGGGCATGATTTACCTTTGGCAGAACATGCTGGGAGAGGAACCCTAGCCAGACTGTTACAGAGATTTTACTGGTCTAACACCCATGAACAAGTAGCAGATTATTGTAAATCCTGAGCAGAATGACAGAAAGTAGACCAGATAAGTAGAACGGAAATGGTGCCCCTGATGTTCCTACCAGTTGTTGCCAACCCTTTAGAGAAAATATGGGAATGGATATTGTAGGCCCATTGGAGAAAATATCTAGAGGAAATAAATACATTCTAGTCCTTTGTGATTACACCACCAGGTACCCTGAAGCCATACATCTACATTCCATCATGACCCCTAAAACAGCCAAGGAGTTGTTGAAAGTTTTCAGTCAACTAGAGGTACCAAAAGATATCTTGACTGACCAAGGCAGCAATTTTCAATCAGCCTTACTCAAGGAAATATACCATCTGTTGGGGTTACTAGTGATAAGAACATCACCCTACCACCCACAAACTGATGGACTGGTAGGACATGTCAATCAAACTTTGAAATTCATGCTTAGGAAATTTGCTCATGATGAGGGAAAGGATTGGAACCGGTATCTACCCTTACTTCTTACCTCAAGTCTCCACAGGATACTGTCCATTTGCCTTGTTATATAGCAGAACTCCCAAGGACCCATAGATGTCACTAAGGAATACTGGAAGAAGGGACTGATGTAGGATATACAAACATCACAGAATACATGGTACAGCTCAGGAAATGATTAGTGGAGTGCACAAGGAAGGCACACCACAACAGTACTGAAGCCCAGGGCAAGCAGAAGGCTTACTATGACCAGAATGTCCAACCTAAAGACTTAAAGGAAGGAGCTAGGGTGTTACTATTACTCCCCATGATGGAGAACAAGCTATTAATGAAGTGGGGAGACCCTACAGGATTCTAAGGCAGACTGGGCCAGTTACTTATGAGTAGAAACCCCGGACAAAAGGCCAGGAAGATAAGTATACCATGCCAACCTTTTAAAGAAATGGATCAACAAGGTAGAAAACCATGTAAGTCTTTATATACCGCCAGAGAGGGCACAGTCAGAGTTAGATACTGCCTATAAAAGGTTAGAAGGACATGAATGAAAGGCAGACATCAAGATATTGCACTCCTTAGATGTACACCAACAAAAGACATCTTACATTTACTTCATTCCTTCCCCTCTACCTTTATCTGTGTTTCTGGAAAAGCAGTAGGTGTGAAACATTACATAAGGACTGACTCTCCTCCCATTAGACAAAAGCCCTATCGACTCCCAGAAAAGGTCAAGGTTGGAGTAAAGCAAGAAATTGAGACGCTGAAAGACCTAGGCATCATTGAACCCTCCACTAGTGCTTGGTCAGCTCCCATAGTGGTAGTCCCTAAGAAGGAAGGTGGAATTATATTATGCCTGGACTTCCATAAAGTTAACAATGTCACAGTTTGATGGGTACCCAATCCCAAGGATCAACGATAGTACAGATCATATCGGTAATGCCAAATAAATCATCACCTTAGAGCTAACCAAAGGGTACTGGCAAATACTCTTAGCAACGGAGTCCAGAGAAAAGACGGCCTTTAGTATTTGAAGGGTTATTTTGGTTTGTAACTATGCCCTTTGGCCTCCATTGTACCCCAGTGACATTTCAAATGTTTATAGACTACATACTGACCCCCAGACTGAATTCTGTGCTACCCACCTATCTTGATGATGTGGTCATTTGAAGCTCAGACTGGCAAACTCATCTGATACAGTTGATAGATGTAGTACAGTTGATTAAAAAGTCAGGGCTGACCATCAGTCCAGTCAAACGTGCCTTGGCAATGACAGAGACAAGGTATTTATAATTCTTATTAGGAAATTGCAGCATCAGACCTAAAATGGAAAAGGTGGAAGCTGTAGCTCAATGCCCAATACCCAAGACCAAGAAACATGTTTGGTCCTTCTTAGGTCTAGTTGGTATTATACGAGGTTTATCCACAGCTTTGCCTCCATAGCCACACCATTGATTGACCTCACAAAAAATCAATGTAGCAATACTGTGAAATCAAATCCAGAATGTGAAGAAGCCTTTCAGGCCATCAAGGCAGCCCTGTGTGCATCTACATGTATTAAAATGCCCTGACACTGGCTTGTCAGTGCAGCAACTGGATTTCTGCCTGTGACGCTGGTAACCTGGATTCAGGAATGGACTCAAGTCACTGGAGAGCTGGCCGGGGGAGAAGGGTGGAGCATCCAAGGGATGGTGTGCATTCTCTGGGGGGAGGGTGGAGATGCGGCCGAGTATCTGCTGGCCCCTGTCTGAGGCAGGGAGCATAGCAGGACATTAGGGTTTGGATGATTGGGGGAGTGGTGGATGTTGGGTATGCCATGACATCTGTGGCACGCCACTCCCCAGGGTGAAAACCAGAAACTGCTCTCTGGTAGGCCAGATGATGGTTCCCAGTCCCCAATGCTGCTAGGCTCTGACAACTGATCCCACCTCAGTGGCACCTGGGACAACTGAAGAGTGTGCTAGATGCCCCCCATTAGTGCCTTCCCTCTCAGAGGAGGGGGACCCATCCAGTGAAGGGATACATCGGGTTACATGGGTGGGTCACAACATAAGGTATGGAGGCCAGTGTCAGGGGAAAGTGAGTAGATGGGGACCCAGGAGACCCAAAGGAGTGGACAACCAGGGAAGAAAGAGGGTGCATAAAAACAAAATAAAATGCCCTGACTTTAGCATACCATTTGAAGTCCATGCAAATGCATCTGAAACAGGAATTGGGTCAGTTCTCAGTCTGATTGTATAAAGGGAAGAACATTCCATTATTTACATCAGCTGGCAGCTGCAGGACAGACAGCAGAAGTATGCCATGATTGAAAAAGAATGTTTGATCATTAAATGGGCTATAGATGCCTTATGCTTCTATTTGTGTGGAACTGAATTTACACTCCTTACTGACCGCAACCCATTATGCTGGATTAACCAAATGAAATACCAAAATGCCCGCCTTATGCAGTGTTACTTGACCTTACAGCCATTCAAGTTTACTGTGAGGCATAGACCTGGAAGCCAGCATAAAAATGGTGATTTTTCTATCTAGACATGTTGCTGATGTACATCAATGAAATGTGCAGTATATAGGTATCAGTACTATGATGATTGAAAGTACTGATTAAGCCCCAGGGTAACTATTAAGATTGTGTAGTAAGTACAGTTTGTATAGTCTGTACTATGAATCATATTTGTTTAAGAGAACCTGGGGTGGAATTTCTAAAGTGGGTGGGTGGAAGCTCCAGCCAATCCCAATTCTGCTGAATGTAGGAAGGCATTCAGAGGGTTTCACTCTGAAAACAAGCTGATTTAAGAATACTGGTTTCCTCTTAAAGAGGGAGGTGTATGCTAGACCTGTATTCTACCTGAAGAAATGATTGGGCAGAGGGACAACTATCCTATATTCTTTCTTCCAGCTATTAAATCTGTTATGCAACAATATCTTCTGCACTATCCTGTTCTTCCTTTTTCTGAAGTAGGTCGGCCACCTGCAACAGTTCTTTCTCTTGCTCTTACTAAACTCCTTCCTTTCTTTCCTTTTCCCATTTTAGTACCTTGCCATAAAAACAATATGCCTTACTGTACATGAGAAATACACAGCTATGGATATAAATGACACAGTGGCAGACTGTATATAGGAAAGTTGAAACTGAATAAAACTACTGTATGTGTGCATGCATAATGTGATTAAAAGATAAAGTGCTTACAAGTTGATCTAACTCCTGTTCTTTGATCCTGTATCATTTGTATGTACGCTAACTAGATCTTCTCTTTGTAAATGCATAAAAATGAATAAAGTTTGAATGGAAAAATAAAGTGCTTACAAAGCAGTAAAATACTATAAGGAATAAAATGTAACATACTTAATAGAATTGAATTGTAGCCAAAAGAAACCTTTATGAATATGTCGCAGGTCCAATTTAAAAATACAGTAGAACTGTTTGTGTTATTTCCTCACTGAATATTTGTTATTATAAAATGTATCAATGAGTATTTATTGATACTATACTACATAATGAATTAGAGATGTATGAAAAGCAGTAATTTCAGAACCCAGACAAGGAGCTACAAGCTGAACATAGGAGCGGCTTTTACTTTCACTTTTATTGTAGCAAGCCACTCCGAACTTAAAAGTGTTCCCCGCTTGCCTCAAAACCAAATACAAGCACAGAGGCTAAGAAAAAGAGTGGAGAAACTATTTGTTTGTTTTAATGCAGATAAATGTTCTGGGTGCTTAAAGAAAAGGACAAGGACCAGAGAGTTGAAAACAGTAGGGGAGAAAATCACTGTCATGGAGCGGCTTCACTTTTACTTTTCTAATCAGAAGCTGCTCCCTTGGGAAATAACCCTCTGTTTTAGTTTGCATGTCACCAGTGTTTGAAATGTGGTAGTAACATACTGAGTGGTGCCACACACTGGGGAGACATGAAAGCAGTGATAGAAATGAAGCACAGAGCTGTTATTTGTTTATAATGTGTTCTGGTGGCTCTGTTGTTTCAGCCATGAACTGAACGTGTTGCCGAAAATGGCAGTATACTTGAAGCAGAGCTGTTACCTGAAAAAATATGCTTCTCCCCTGGAGTTAACAGAAAGGCTGATTTGCTTTTGAATAAAAAACATTGTGAAGCCTGTTTCAGGCAAGAGAGAACTCTGTGAATGACAAACAGGAGCGCACTCACTCCTCACTTTCTCTTTCTCTTCTATAAAGAGAAGTGAAGCATTCTCTAGTGCAGCGACAAGCGCAAGAATAAAAATAATTATAAAATGGGTCAGAAACATCCCCAAAACGTCTCACATTATACTCCCCTTCCAATAGACAAGAAAGTCACTACGTGACAAAAAAAAAAATAAAAATAAAAGGTTAATAAACTAAAAAGCAGAGGCACTGCTGTCTCTGAAGTGCCCTTCCTCATTGTGTTAAATAACCTTTACACTTTTATTTAGAGAGGCTGTATTTTGTATTAACAATAAAATAAATACTGTGGAAATGTATATTGCTAAAATGCAGTGCAAGCTGAAATAAAATACAGACCTTACCTGCAGGAGAGATTAATTCCAAACTGTTCCCTTTAGAGAGACAGTACCTTTATGGGCCCTTTTATACCAACCTAATGTCAGTCATGCTGAGAAAGGGATGAGCTTAAATACATTAGTGCCAGATGCCAGTAATGTATTCATGGCACTTATTCTGTAAAAATACATGTTTTGCTTTGCTTGAATATAGAGTTGAGATTGTTACAGTACAGACAGATATATTATACCATTCATTTCTGTATAATGTCTTCTAATTTGCCTAGAAGTGCCTGATTGATATTATGCTGATCACATGTTCGAGGAGAGGGTATAAAACCTTGAGAACAGTGAAGTAGTAAGATTAGCCGTGGTTGATCTCATTTACCTGAAGCCAAGGTAAAAGGAGGACCTACAATGAGTAGGTTCCTAGAAAGCACAGAAGTAAGGATCAAAAGCATTTTGCATAAGATCAGGACTGTGTGTATACTGGTTTTACTATAGCACTGCAATAGAGCCCTCACCGACATCCCCCACAGCGACAGACACAATGGCGAGTGTTGGCATTGTGCCGTCAGGGATGCCAGTGTGTGTTTATCAGGGGGATGTGCCCCCACGCCCCCCCAGTCTCTACCTCTCACACCTCCCAGTCTCTAAATATCTAACTCTGAGTCAGAGTTGGACTGGGGGGTGCAACACAAGGAAATGCCCCACCGGTGTCTTCCTCGCACCAGCACAGCGACTCACCGAAGACAAGCGATTTCTGTCACTGTGCTGCTGTTTACGGTGATGGTGTTGACCTTGTGTCAGCACACCATGTAAGCTACTGGAAATAGTACATTCTGCTACAATTATTTATTGTTTTAGTTTATTATTTTTGTTCTTATTTTTGTATAAAATAAAGCCACACTGAGGTGTGTTGTATCTGATTTTTTTTTGTTGTGTGTTATCCTTTACCCACACCCTATGATATGTGCTGGCAGGCCGGCACATGGTAAGTATTTCTAATGTAACATTACTGATGTACTGGGCATGTACCCTAAATCAAGAATAATTACTCTGTATGTTTGTTTTCTAGAATGCATAACAAAGAAAAATGTAGTTGGATTCTGACTGGCTAGCCTTTCAGGTAGTAAGGAACACCTGTACCAAAGTGATTAGATCTGAAAAAGTCAAATTTTTCCTAACTGCCCTTGACGAAAACATAGACAGCTCTGCCAAATTCTGGAAAATCCTCAAAGAGGTTGAAGGTCATTCTCCAGTCTCCCCCCTGCCTGCCAAGATTGTAACCAGCTCTGCTATTTACACCAATAGGGCAGACATCCTTGAACAGCTTAACAATCATTTTGCTACAGCTGGCCTAGTTTTTGATGCTTCCCCTGTCAGTAAGCTCTTAGTTCATGGTGACGCTACCAATGGACCAAGTCCTGACTGTCCACCCAGCCCGACCCATCCTTTGTTTAGCTTTTGCCTAGTCTCCTTCAGACAAGTCAAGGACCTTCTACTGACCCTGAAAATGAATAAAAGCACAGGCGCGGACCACCTAGAACCACTTTTCTTGAAAATAGGGTTACTATTACTTGACAGCCCCCATCACTTACCTATTAAATTGCTCCCTGATGTATGGTGAGCTGCCCCCACTTTGGAAAATTACTTATATTATTCCCCTCTTTAAATCTGGTGGCCCATCCGATCTGAATAATTACCGGCCTATTTCCCTTTTGGCAATTATCTCTAAAATATTGGAAAAACTCATCAACTCACAGCTTAGAGAGTACCTTGACTCCAAAAACTTACTAAATCTTGTCCAGTCGGGTTTTAGACCCAAGCACAGCACGGTGTCTGCCCTGGCCAAAGTGTCTAATGACTGGCAAACTGCTATTGATGCTAAAAAACATATTTATGACCCCTTCTTAGACCTTAGCAAGGCCTTTGATTCTGTGGTTCATAACATCCTACTCACTATTTTTAGCAGGATTGGCCTGGATAGTACTGCAGTACAATGGTTTGAGTCCTATCTTACCAACAGAATGCAACAAATAAAAGCTCAGGGTGACTTGTCTCCTTTGAAATCTCTCCCTAGAAGTGTGTCACTGGGATCTATTTTGGGACCTATACTCTTTGCAATCTACATAAACAATAATGATGCCAGCATCTGTACAGCTAACATACATCTATTCACCGATGATACCTTTTTTTATACCATTAAATCCTCATCTGAAACCACCCATAAGGAACTCCAGCAGGAATTTATCACCCTTCAGCATAATTTGCTAAAGCTTAAGCTGCTGATTAATGCAAAAAAAACTAAAGCCATTATTATCTCGCCCCATCTCTCATGCCACAGTGCCTTTGGTAAACCCCCAGATTCACACACTACTAGGTGAATCACTGGAAATTGTGGACAAGTTCAAGTACCTAAGATTCTGGTTAGGCGACAGGCTAAGCTTCACGATCCATTTGACCAAGCTTCAGAAAAAACTAAGGCAATTACTAGGCATCTTCTTTCGTATTAGACACTTGCTTACACTAGAAGTCAGGAAGAGGCTAGTCCAAATGACCTTCCTTCCTATGACTGACTATGCAGACTTTCTCTATAGCCATTGTCCCATTGTGGCCTTGAATAAATTAGACAGTGTCTACCACCGTGCCTTAAGGTTCATCCTGAATTTACCCCTATGCACTCACCACTGTCTTCTATACAAGTTGCTGGGCTGGTGACCCCTCTCAATTAGGAGGTAAAGAAATGCTCTCCTTTGGTTTTACAGGGCCCTAACTGATTGACTGCCTACCTATATCTCTAACCTCTTTGTTAAAGCTCAGGGGTTGTATGGCCTGAGGTACACTGAGTAAAGACACAGTATGGTTCAGCCACCATCTACTGCTCTTTCCCCACTCTATGGAACACAGCCCAAAAGACTCTAAAAATTGCCTCTTTGGCTGGGCCCTACACTTTCAAAATACTGCTCGCATGCTATTTAAGGGATACCTGTGCCTGCCTCAGGTAAACTTATAGATACCTTGCCATTCTCCTGCCCTGGCCATTGACAACTTCAGCGCTAACTTTGCCAACAACAGCACTTCCTTCTCTTCCCTGTCTCTCCTAGCTCCTATAGTAGCTCTCTCTTAAGCTGTTCCCCAACCTGTCAGCCCCCTCTCCCTCTTTCCTGTTAAATTCCCTTATACTCACTGAATCTAGTTATCATTATAATTTTCATCATTGCACTTTTCCATGCGTAAATGTGCTGTACGTTTATATTACTGGCATTGCATTGTAATTATCAGCCTTTGTCTTTACTTGTATGTTCTCTGCCCAGGATCAGCTTGCAAATGAGCTTGCTCAAGGATGAAATGCCTGGTTAAATAACGTTTGATTGATTGATTGATTGATTGCATAAACATAATGTTTGAAAGAAAGATCATGATCTGATATCTGATTGATAGTAGTACAACAAAGAACACTGAAAGAGTTCTAAATATGCACACCGGATTTTACTCTAACCATCATTTCCATTAAAAGTCGACTTGCAATCAAAAGCTGATCAATGCAAACCCCAAATCAAAAAATGTTTTGTCGCTATAGAAAGCATATGTCACCAACTAGCTGAACCCATTAAGCTCAAAAAGTTAAAACAGATAATTATTTTGTCCTTCATGGCTGAACAGGCTTGTTCTATTTTATCCTGCCATTAGCAGTTGCAGCAGCTCAGCAAGTTGTACACTCATCACTGAGGCTAGAAGATCGGAAGGTTGTGGGTTACAGCCCCACATCGAGAACCTGGGGTAAAATCCCAGTACTGGCACTGTAGTGCAGCATGAGGGGGATTCTACATTCCTGAGGTGCAATCTCTGAGATGAGAAATTAAACGAAGGACCCATTTGCCTGTTCTGGTGGTTGTTCAAATGGACGTTAAAGATCCCAAGCAACTCTCAAAAACAGTAGAAGAATTTTATTAAAATAAAAGAATCATAACAGACAAAAACTAATATATACACATTACTGCTTCATAAATGGTAACAAAACATGGTATGTATAAAAGCAAAAAATACAAATGTATGAAAAAGAAAAGTGCAGAAAGAAAGAAAAGAATGAGGAATTTAAAAAAAATGTAACACAAAAAAGCAGTTAACCTTACTGCAAAGTTACTTACATATTTTAAGATGTGTTTACTTATGAATTGTAAGGCACCTTGGTTGTTGATAAGGCACTTAATAAATAAAATGTTATTATTATTATTATATATACAATGAATTGTATATAGGCCATTGAATAATTAAAATGACGATCACATCAGTGTTGATCAGACATGTACCTGGCAGTTCCATTCTTTCACATTAATACACATTAGGATGTTATTCACCCAACTTTTTCCCTTAAGGCCCTGAAAGAACTAGGATCTAAAGAATATGTTTCTGCATTATACAGTTTCATTAGGGAGCAGTTGACTGTGTCTACTACTAATGACATTTCCAAGTGCATATGTTATATCACCAAGGCACACCTCACTTGCCACAAATACTATCTGCAACATGCAAAAGTTGAGAGTTTTAAATCTGCTCTTAAAATGCATCTTTTTTGGTATGACATTCCCTGATTCTGATGCATGTTAGCCTGCTGTTTTTGTTTTGGAGGATTTATTTTTAACTGTTGATTATATTTATCTTATTTATCTATTTTTATGGATTCTTATTATGTATAGCACTTGATCTTTAATGGAATTGCCCTTTTACAAATAAAGTATGATTGATTGATTGAAAACAAACTTTAGTGTGGATATATAAAATCTCTGCCAAGGCCCTTCATATAGTTCTAATACTACAATTTATTATACAATGGCAAGAGAAATTCATCTATTCTGATTGGTCAGTGTGCGCTTGGCACAGTGATGATATTACACAATAACATCACGGTATTTAGTCCAGGCACACACCTGACCGCATGACACACCATAAAACCATGCCTCTCCTCCAGAATTTACTGCCGCTCTCTGCCGCTGCTATCAAAAGCTGCAGCCCCCCCCCGCACCCATGATGAAGGCTTACAACATAAAACCTCCCACCCACCTCATACCTACATTTTTTTTTTCTTGTGGTCTGCTGTTCTTCTAATAATAATGAAGCCTGCAACTGCATAAATAAAATCATACCTCAAAATGCTGCTGTCTGCGGCTCCGTCATTACTGGGTGTCCCACACTTCATGGACTGTTGTGGTCGGCCGCCCATTGCCTGAACATCATTTTAAAGTATAACAAATATAATTATTACGCAAAATAATGCCAATTTTAAAAGAAACGGCACTTCCTTCTCCCGGTTCCATATCAGCGTTTCAGACGTGGCTATTGTAAACTCGGGCAAGCTGCACAGTTCCCGAACAGCTTCACAGCCAGAAATATAAATGCACTGAGTTTAAAACGCGGAAAAAAACAAGTTAGAAAGTCTCCCCTTCAAGCACCATCCTTTATAAATGTACTGCTAACAACAGAGACGGTCAGAGGGGAGACTGATAAAACACAGCAGCACAAGAAAAAAGTGTGAGATTCAACAGGCAACATTATTCCAGCAACAGCTCCACCCCGTGGTGGAAGAAATATTGGACTTTTTTTTTCAAATGTACAGCTACACTCACTAAAATCAAAGAAAAAATGGACAAAAAAAGATTTTTCTTTCTTTTTTTTTATAAACAAACGAGCCATTGTATAATAGCAATAAGGCACTCCAGGGATGTGTGTTGTTGTAATCAATTCTGGGGTGGAAGCACTCGGCTTCGCCTCGTGTTTCGACCCACCCCAGGAGTGACGTTATTACACAATAACACACACCCTGTCATGCCTTATTGCTTAAATAATCAATGCATAGGAACAATGGTTCATACCACTTCCAGGTCAAGTAAGCCAAAAATGCAATGACAAATGGGCAGTCTGTTTAGAAATGAGACTGAGTCTCTAGGGTAAGAAACCCTGGGAGAAAACATTTCTTCCGTTTTTGTTTTTTTTGTTTTAATGAGTCTTTCACTGCCATTTTTCTCTGTATGCCAAGCCATGTATTGACCCAAATTTGTCATGGGGTCCTTTTATTCAAAAGCTGTTCCACTGCCTCTGTCTCCCTACACTCCAGGCAAAATTTCAGGGTTAGGGGCTTCATAAAACTAAACCATAATAAGTGACAACAAATCTGCATTCTAGTGGGTGAAACCAAGGATCCTGGTTGTAAATTCTCCAATTTTGCTATCATTATGACTTGAAATATATACTCGGGGGAACATACATGGTCCTTAAATATACTGATTCACTTTCCACTAAGCCATTCCAGAAGCCAAGGGAGTAGCCAGTCTTTCACTAAGGGAACCCAACGCTTATTCTCCCCTATTAACACAGGTGAGGTTCTATAATATAAAAGAAAGCTAAAAAACAAACAAACAGGGTTCACCATCTTGACTGCCCCCTCTTTAGTATCCCTATATGTTACCTCCCACCAAATGGTGTTTAACCTGCTTTCCTGGAGACCCTGGAAATAGATTTTATACACTCTTGACTCCAGTTCTAGCAGGAGAGGGTGGATGATACTGATGCATAATGAACAGGGTAATAAGGGCTTCCAAATTAAAAAGGCCTGTTTCTGTTTGGATGATAGCCTATTTCTCTAAAGGGATAATTTCATTTCCCTTCAGTGATACAGTCCATCCAGTTTTCCATGATAAGATTCCCAAGCCTAAAGTTTATTCCCAAAAGTTTAATTGGTTCTTTTTGTACCTTTATATTCGCAATGGACATGCCACCTGTGACTGATTCATGTAACCCAGTAGGGATAGTAGAACATTTTCTATAATTAATCTTAGCTCCAGCTCATCCAGAAAATATCTCTAGGGTCTGCTGTGCATGTGTACCTGAGTCCTGGTCATGAAGAATGACATACAGGCCAGCTGCATCTGCTGCTGTCCTATGTTCCTTGACATCAGGTGACATTATACTGTAGGCACATATGTTGGGGTTTGTCCAGATCATACAGATGAGGGTGTCCAGAGAGCAGATGTCTAGCAGGGAACTCAAAGAGTACCCCTGCTGTACACTCCTCCTAACAGGCATTGGAGGACCCATAGCATAGTTCACCCAGGGACACATAATTGCACCCTCATATAATACCATAAATAGAATAATAGATAGGTTCTGGTGTATTACAAGGTAGTAATTCCATTGAGAGGTTCTGGGGACACAGAAAACCTCGAGAGCGAAGCTCAAGAGGTTTCATGTGTCCCCAGAACCTTGAGATGGAATTACTACCTTGCAATACACCAGAACCTATTTGTTATTTTTTTTAATATATGGATATGAGGTGAATTGACTCACCTCCATTTGACCACTGGAGTCAGCGGGTGGATGTGCGTGCTGGCAGGGTTCCCCAGTCCTGTGTGGATGAACGGCTGCTGTGGGCTTCATTTAGCCGTATTTTTTTTTAGTGTTTGTCAGTGGCGGTATCGAGCGAGCAGAGGAGCCCCGGAGAGAGTCCGATTGTTAATAGTACAAGACAAATGGTTTTCAAAGTAAAAAAAAGAAAACGGTTGCTGCAGGGAAGATTGTCTCGCTAAGCGAGCGAGCAAGCTGCCATGTTTTCAGACTCGTTCTGCCTGCCCACAGAGGAAAAGCGGCCAATCAGAAGGCACGCCTTTGAGACGCCAGGATAGATTGCACATGCGCCTTTCAGTTTTGTTAATAATACTATTGTTCGGGTGCCGAACGATAGTATTACGGCACCTCAATGATAGTATTATCACTCAGGAAGAGTAGTATTATCACTCCAGGAGCGATGGTATTACCAGGAAATTTTTGTATGCTTTTCAAGCATATTATTTTAACAATCCATATATTAAAATCCAGTTACTGAAGCCCTCCATGATGCCATATAGGCACAAGACATTTTCAGGGTACCTATGGGGAACCTGGTCAAAGGCTTTCTCCCAATTGATAGCCAATAAAATAACCTCTTGACCAACCTTTTTTCTCCCTTCTCCTACAACTCCCTTAATAGAATCAAGATGTCTGAGATGTTCCTCTGCACTATGGCAGATGAATGAGACTTGGTAACTACTATTGGGGATACCTTGGACATTCAAGAGGCTAAAATGTTTGACAATATCTTTTGGTCGGTGATAAGCAAATAATGGTCTCTAGTTCTTAATATCTGTCTTTTCCATAGATTTAAAAATAAATATGAGTAGAACAGTCTGCATCAACACTGGCAGGGAACCCAATTCCAAAACATAATTTAATAACAGCTGCAACACTGGGACTAAAATAGGCAAGAAGGTCTTATAAAATTCAGCAGGAAGATCATCACTGCCTGCATCTGTGTTGTTTCCTTTTTCACTGCATATTCCACTTCAGCCAGCGTGATTAGCTGAGTGAGTTGTGTACAGTCCTGCTCAGTCCGGCATGGGATGCCCAATTTGGAAACTGTAATTTCCTCCAACGCAGGGTCAGCAAGGGTCCCAATGTATCCATGACATACCTTTGTACTGTATAACCTCAATGGATTTCTGCAGTGGAGGATACCACAGCATGTTGTTATGGATTGCTTTGGCCTGTTATTATCCTGTACTTTACTCTGTCTTGACATCCCATATATCAGTCCGGGTGCTGAGAATGGTCTTATGTACTGTACTTCAACTCCTGCTCTAGGTAAGTGCTTCTTTCATACTGATAGAACGTCATGCCCTCTCTCACCTTCTTAATTTGTTCAGTTAAGTCTACACTGTCCTCATGCATACAGGATATTAATCTACGCAGCTGTATTCTTCAGTCTAAGTGTCTGAGATATTTTTCAGTGTTTTCATGCTTCCCTATCCACTGGAATAAGTACTTAAAACTTTGTTTTGGAATCCTCCCACCATTGTGCAATGTCACTATACACTGCCATGACTGTACATAAAGTCCAAAACAAATCCATCCACTTAGCTCCAACTTCAGTTCAGTCTCCAGGTCTTATTCCCAGATGGGGTGGCCCCACATGTCAGTGACACAAGACTGCCAAAGGGTCTGAGGTGTAATATGCAATAGTAGTTGCCGAGTCTATTTTCAATACCTCTGATGCAAATAAAAAGTCAATCCAAGTTGCAGGGGTGCCCTTCTTAATTGTTGGATTTTGCCTTCTTTAAATTTAGAAGAAACATCCTGTAGCCCAGCTGTTGTCATAATTTCATTAAACACCACAGAGGCACAATACAGTTTTTACATATTGCTCCCCCTCGGGGTCTCTTAAGGACAAGCCACAATTAAAATCTCCCCCCAACACTACTAACTGGCTGGTGTGGTTTTACAGTCCAATTTCTAGAAATAAGGTACCCTTGCAGCCTTGGTTTGTGGGGCATATAAACTAATCAGACATAGGTTCATACCACCTTGTGCCACATAAAGCAACAGCACCCTCTCGGGTTCAGTTTCTACCCATTTTTGCACAGTAATTGTATTTTCCCTCAATAAAATGATCATCCCATCACACCATTCAGTATCTTTTGATCAGAAACAGGGCCCATGAGACCAACATTCTTTTCATGGCTCATACCTCAAATAAGGTCCTAATATGGGTGTACTGTAAACCAGTGTTACCAGGGATAGACTTCTGGACAACCACAATAGTCTAACATTTCTTATGGGGCTTTATACTGTTCACATTTACTGTAACAGGAGAGATGGTGGCGATAATAAACATGTTTAAGTATTAGGGAGGGGGTTACTGATGCAGCTCTGATCTAGGAGCTTGTCCTCCTCCTGCTTTTTTTGGCCACTGAAGTTACCAGGAGGGACTCATCCCCATTAGAGGAGTGTCCTTACAGGGGACATAATCAAGGAAGCCTCAAAATCACCTTCCTCTTCCTCTGTATCCCCCCATTGCCTTGCAGAGGAGAGGACAGCATACCTGTTCATTGTGGCGGTAGCTGATGCCTTTATGCTTTTGGACCTTGCCTTTTTATGGTTCCCTCTTTTCTTGGATGTGACAATCTCCATATCTTTCTCTGGGGTGGGGGAGGAATGTCAGGTTGACTCATTACCTGATGTAAGGGGGGGGGACAAGCAGGGCCTTCCAAACTACTACCATGGGTGTCATTGGATTGGATTGGGGGAGTCCCCTCTCTCTTCTCTTGTTAATCTCTCAGGTTGGGTGCTGGACATTCTTTTAAAGTGAAGGTGGAAGGCTTCTCCATGGGATTGGGGAGGGGGCTATTGGGCTCAGGCCACTTGAGGATCTGTGAAAGATTCAGAACATGACAGATCTGCAAATCTCTGTGCCCCCTGTGCCTGCCCCCATTCAAAATTAAAGATCTCCTGTCAAGACCCCTTACTGATTATGCATGGCCCAGGGGCACTGCCTGTATGAATGGCCCTGTTCTTCACACAGATTACATTTAAATGGGTTAGGGCACCTGTAGCTCAGGGGCCCATAGTCAAAACACAAGCTACAGCAGTCCACATGACATGCAGGGTATAAAGACAACAGGGGCACAGGGAATGCAGGTGGAGACAGAGGCACTGTGGGTCACACTGGAGATGGGCAATATCATAGCCATTCACACATGTAATATACAGACCCCCAGCACAAAAAGAAGAAATGGAAAGGAATCTACTGGAAACCATGGATATGATGGTGGCTAAAGGAGAGATGTTACTGACGGGTGACTTAAACCTGTTAGAAGTTGACCCCAGTGTAGCAACAGCCAGGGGAAAAGAGATCCTGGACTCCCTGCAAGGGACGTGCCTCAAGCAGCTGGAGCTTGAGTCAACCAGGGAGGTAGCAGTTTTGGACTTGGTACTGACCAACAGGGACAGAATTATGGATGTACAGGTTGGTGAACACTTGGGGTCCAGTGACCATTGCACAGTGGGGTTCAGTGTGAAAGCTACAACAGGCACATGTTGCACAAAGGCAAGGGTTCTGGGCTTCAGAAGGGCAGACTTCAATAAGATGGGGGTATGTCTCAGGGAGGCCCTAGCAGTGGGTGAAAAAAGGGGAGGAGTCAAGATACAATGAGCCCATCTAAAAGAAGCCTTAGTGGAGGCAAAAAAACTTTGTATTCATCAAATACACAAAGGCAAAAGGAAACAAAAACCACTATGTTTCACCTAGGAAATGGCTGGGAAAGTAAGAGTAAGAGTAAAAAAGTTGGCCTTCAAGAAATATAAGGAGACACAAAAGAAGGAGGACAGGGCAAAGTATCTAGAAAAGCAGAGGGAGGCAGGGAAGGCAGTCAGTGGTGCCAAGGTGAAGATGGAACAAAAAAATATCAAAAGAAGTTAAGAAAGGGGAGAAGACTTCCTATAGATACATTAGTGAAAGGAAAATGACTGTGGGGATTGTAAGGCTAAAATGGGAGGAAGGAGTGGGAGTGGAAGAAGGCTAGGATAAAGCTTCAATCATGAACAAACATTTCTGTTCAGTTTTCACAAAGGAAGAGGAAGAATAGGGACCTCCACTAAGAATTCGGATAGGAAGGGAGATGGATAGCAGGAAATTCAAGGAGGAAAGAATCCTAAAAGAACTTACAAAACTGAAGGTGGATAAGGCAATGGGAAAAGATGGGATACACCATAGAATATTAAAGGAGTTGGGGGAGGTACTGGCTGCACCACTCACAGCCCTGTTCAATGTGCCAGTGAAAACAGGAGTAGTTCCAGAGGATTGGACAAGGGCCAATGTAGTTCCTCTCCACAAAAGTGGGAGCAGGGAGGAGGCTGAAACCTACAGACCTGTCAGCCTGACCTTGGTGATGGGTAAAATTATGGAATCTCTGATAAAGGAAAGGATACTGGAGCACCTTGAATCAAGGGGGACAAAAGATTCGTGGCAGCACAGACTCACATCAGGAAAGACATGTCAAACTAATCTGATAGATTTCTTTGACTGGGCCACTAGGGAGGTGGATCGGGGAAGGGGGAGATGGATGTGGCCTACCTTGATTTCAGCAAGGCATTCAACATCATTCCACATAGGAGGCTTGTCAACAAGCTGGTCAGGCTGGGACTGGGACACAAGGTGTAGAAGTGGGTTGGAAATTGGCTGAGGAATAGAATGCAGAGAGTTGTGGCAAATGGGGATAAATAAAAAGCAGGGAGGTGATCTGTGGGGTGCCAGTGCTGTTTAATATCATCAGTGACATTGTAGAGGGGCTGAAGTGGAAGGTATGCCTCTTTGCAGATGACACCAAGATCTGCAATAGGGTAGACAGTCCAGGAGGGGTGGAGAAAATGAGGAGAGACCAAGCTAAGCTGGAGGAATGGTCCAGAGTATGGCTGTTAGGATTCAATGTGAAAAAGTGCAAAATCATGCACTTGGACCGCAGGAACTCAGGGGAGAAGTACGTGATGGGTGGGGTGATATTAGAGCCCACAAAACAGGAAAGCGATCTGGGGGTAATCATATCTGATGACCTAAAGGTGACCAAACAATAGGCCCTATGCACCATGCCAATGCACTGCATAAGTCGGGTGCATTGGCATAGCTAAGTCAGAATGCCATGGAATGGTGGTCGCATGGCATTCACAACTGGGGCATGCAGCTGGTATGTGTCAGATCCCCCTGCTGCATGGACAGCAATGCACCAGGGTGGACCATGGGCATGCCACCACTATGCACCATGCACCATGGCGAGTAGTGCCGCACACCCGGGTGTGTAGGGGGCCAGCTAGTACTCCAGGGACAGCCTTGCATAAGTTCACCTATACACCCAGCCCCGGTGCACACAGAACAGTGGAAGAGCCCGATGATCAGCAGGCAGTCCCCCCACACACAGCTTGGGCCATCCCTAGCCCTGAACCCCCCAGTAGACACCCCACACACAAAACAGAGCATTCCCCACCCCCCAATGCTGCAATCCTCCAACCCAGATCTGCACCACCATGCCTAAGCTATCCATCACCCAATAGTGTCAGCATGGCATCTGAAGAGGCACAGACAACCCCCCTGGAAGCACCCATGCATGGTCCATAGTCCCATCCCCTGTGGGGACACTCATCCTGGGTATCACATAGCAGCCCACACCCCACAGACATTGGGGGGCCCATTCCCCCCACACTGAATGGACCCCCTGTCATAAGAGGCCACCATGGCACCAACAACCCTCAACCCTTACCTGCAGTGTCAGTACCATGAGCTGGACAGTCAGTGGCACAGCCCTTCACACACCTGCATGGCCATCAGCCATCTGACCTATGCAGGTGCGCACAGCTGACGCGTGCCCGCATAGGTCAGATGGCCAGCAGCCATGGAGGTGTGCAGAGTGCCATGCCACTGGCCATCTGGCCCACAGAACCAACACTTCAGGTACTGGTTGGGAGCTGTTGGTTTGGGGGAACCACTGTGCCTGTACTATTTTTGTTATTAACATTTGCTATTGACATGGTAGGCTTGGAGGTACAGGGTTTGGGGGTCACCTGCATGGGACAGGTGCACCTGTGTGCAGTGTGTATATGGGGGGCACCTTGCAGCACAGGTGAAGGGGTTGCTTTGAGCTGGGGAAGGTGGCGGTGGGTGGCCCCTGTGCTTCAGGGGCTCAGCCAAAGGTCCAGAGCCCTACTGGGCATTGCCACATGGGTCTGGGTGTCTACAGGTGCAATTCACACACCCGGACTGGCTCCCAGCTGTGCGAGTGATCCACTAGGGACCCAGGGTGGGCATCCAATTGGATACCTGGCTGGGTCCACTACACCTCCCCTGGCAGTCCTGTGAAGATCTGTGCACCAGGGGAGTGGGACTGTAGACTGGTGGTGGCCTGTAGTGAATACTGGCCAGTGCGTACCTGTCCGCAGGTGTGGACCTATGTGGGTGGGATAAGCACCTCTGACAAATATTTCCAACCCATTAGTGCATAGGGCCCCATGTGCCAAGGCATTGGGGAGAGTCAGTGGAATGCTGGGGTATATAAAGAGAGGTATCACCAGCAGAAGAAACACGGTCATAATGTCACTGTACAGGTCATTGGTGAGACCTAATTTGGAGTACTGTTTCCAGTTCTGGAGGCCACATCTCCAAAAGGATATGGACAGGGTAGAGGCAGTTCAAAGGAGGGCAACAGAAATGGTACAGTGCTAGTGCCAAAAATCATATGAGGAGAGATTGGAAGAACTCAGTATGTATACCCTGGAAGAGAGGAGAGAGAGAGGGGACACATGATAGAGACCTTTTACTGTAGTATCTCAAGGGAATTAATAAAGTACAGGAGGACAGCATCTTTCAGAAGAGAAAAAACTCTAAAACAACAAGAGGGCATGGCATAACACTGGAAAGGGGTAGACTAAGAGGCAACATGAGAATGTACTTCTTAGTGGAAAGGGTAGTAGAGGAATGGAAAAGCCTACCAGCAGAGGTGGTAGGGGCAAAGATTGTGGGGTAATTCAAAACTGCATTGGATATACATGGGGTGCCACAGCAGTTCCAAAAAAAAAGATGAAGCAGAAGATTAAGTAGGATCTGTGGCATTCTTGCTAGGGAGAGATAAAGGGAGACTGAATAATGGCCTGTCGGTTCTTATCTGTCATCACATTCTATGTTTCTATGTGTCATATTATGAGAAAATAATAAACAGGCAAACATCAGTGAGAAGGCAAAATTTTATCACAGGGTTCTGATGATATCATGGAACCACTGAAGCTTCTGTATCATACAGTAGTTACAAAGTCACAAAAATACAGGTAGCTTGTGCTGAATACTATAGTAAAGGGCATATATCTAACAGAGCATGGAACTGCCTATGGCTGTACATACACTAAGACTTCAAACAAAATAGTGATGCATATAAAAATACATTTCATTAAACATGTTAGTAGCAAATGTTAGTAATAAAAACAGTACAGGAACAGCACTGAGAACTCCAACGCTTCAGATCTTAAATGATCTCTCATCAGGGGAATGTTTGGTGCCAGCTCCTTGTGTGTTTGTGCTTCTAATTTTCTAACTACGGATGCTTGTCTGTTTCTGAGTGCACATTTTTTTGTTTCTTTTGCCTAGTTATGTCAGCAGAAATCTTCATTTGAATTATTGCCTTTTAAACTATTTGTCTAGCTGTTATTCTGCTTATTTATGGTACTCATAAATGATTAGTAAGTGCTCATGCAATGCTGCAGGGTATTTCTATATAGCTGGGAGAGTAGTGAACTCAAAGGGTCAATGGCATTTCCTTCCTTCCTTCCTTCCTATAGATGAATGTGTATGTATATATATATATATATATATGCATATATATAGATATAGATATATAGATATTGATTGCAAAAAACTCCATTAATGCATCAGTTAGGGTTAATAGCACAGTGACAAAAGTTTGGAAATGTGATGTTAGGGTTCAAAACCCTAACTCCGCATCCCCACTGCGATTTATTTTGTGTTCTGCTGCTCAGCAACTGTACATCCGACCATAACAGAACTTGCCAGATCCTGAGATCTATGGAACCAGACCACACATTCAACATTTCAGGCAAATCCATCATACAGTGGCAAAGTTATTAAGGTGCAAAATTTGAGGTTTAACATTCAAGTGCTTACTCAACCCTAACTATAGTGCAACTACGGTGACACTATAATATATGTATGTATGTATGTATCTATCTATCTATCTAATTATCTATCTATATTTATAGTGCCATGGTAGTGGCACTATAGTAGGGTTGAGTAAGCACTTTAATGTTAAACCTCAGATTTTGCACCTTAATAACTTTGCCACCGTATGATTTGCCAGAAATTTTGCCAGAAGATTTGCCAGAAATTTTGCATGCGTGGTGTGGTACCATAGATCTCTGGATCTGGCAAGTTGTGTTATGGTGACTGTATGGTTGAGGAGCTGCAGAACGCCAAAAAATGCAAAAAAAACCCCAGACTTTTTGAGCATTTCTTTGCTCGTGCCCATAGCCCACATGATTTGTACATTTGATCTGAAATGTTCAGGGAAGGTGCAGTATAGGTCACCAATGTGTCTTTCGAAGATTTGATGTAAAAATATTAAACCGTTCAAAAGTTATTCATAAAACAAATTTCCCATTATAGTCAAGGGGGGAAAAAAATATATGTGTCTCACGAAAGTGTCCCAAGTGCAATTTTCCTTTTGCAAATGGCCCTTTTACTTTCATGCTGCCGCCATTTTGTTTTCAGTTAGGGAGAAAGAAAAATGCCTGGTGTTTAAATTTGGGACCCCCTAGGTAAACACTGACTGTTGGGTTTACCTAGTCGGGTCCTGAAAATGCCAGCCCTATTTTTCTTTTGGGTTGACCCCCCAGAAATGCCATTTTCAAACTCGGAGCCCCAGTACTTTCACAAGTCATGGGAAAACCTCCACAAAACGTTCTCAAATGCAAAAGTTCTGTGCTGTTTTTTGTGAAACTTCTCTGATTTGCAAAAGAACTTTGCCAAAAAACTGCAAACTTTTGCTATCCTCTTGCAACAAAATTGTTGGGTCTTTTGGGCTGAAATTTGCAGGATGGCAAGCCCTGGGCTGACAGATGTGCCTTCTGGTGGTTTGGTGCCAAAAATATTCAACTGGCCCAAAGTTAAGCATTTTGAAGTTGAGAAAGTTCCCATAGAATAACATTGCGGCACCATATCTCAAAAACAAAGCAAGATACAGAGTTTTCACTACCCACAGTCTTCACTAACCGCAGAAACAACTCTGGAATTCATAGCTTACACCAGCAGTAGCATTTTTTTCCTACTTAATACAGTTACGGAGATACTGGCAAATTAGTGTCACAATGGTTTCAAAGGGTGTCTTTTCAGTGCATTTTGGTGCCCATATCTCAGAAATGATGCAAGATACATATTTGATCAATGCATGTCTCATGGAGGTCTCACTTTCAGGATTACAACAGCACTGGCATTTTGTTCCTAGCTGCTACAGTTCTCGAGATATTGGCAGATTAGTGTTACAAGTATTCATTAATAATGATATTCAAATAATGATAAATTTATTTATAAAGTGCAATTCAAACAATTACCAAAGTGCTGTACAGAGTTAAAACATAAATAAAACTATAAAATATCTGAAGTAGATCAATAAAATAAAATTTAAATTCAAATATATTAGTCTCCAAAAGCACAGCAAAATAAATAAGTTTTTAAGGCCATCTTGATGCTCTCCAGGGTCCAGCACTCTCTAATCCGATGAAGTAGAGAATTCCACAGGGTTGGGGCTGCATAACTAAAAGCTCTTGCACCAGATGTTTTCAGATGAACCCTGGGAACCTCCAGCAAGCCCTGTTGGCTGAGCAGAGGAGTCGGAGGGAGCAGTAAGGAACCAGGAGCTCTTGCAGGTAGCCAGGGCCCTGACCATGTAGGGCCTTATAAGTCATTAAACTGACCTTGAAGGTGATCCACCACTGAACGGGCAGCCAGTGCAGTTCATGCAGCACAGGGGTGATATGACTGCTCCGGGAAACCCCTGCCAGCAACCTGGTCACAGCATTCTGCACCAGCTGCAAGTGGCTAATATCAACCCCCAGAAGCCCTAGGTATAGGGAGTTACAGTATCAAGGCAAGAGGTCATGAAGACATGGATCAATGTTGGAAGATCGCAAGATGGAACAAGGTGCTTGATCCAGGTAATGTTCCTCAGATGGTAAAAAGAGTATTTGACTACCACTGACATCTGCATATGAACTATCAGCCTTTCATCAAATATCACACCGAGGTTCTGAACCTGGACAGAGGACATGAGCTGGCTACCCCCAAGCTAAAACCCAGAGGCAGACCATGCTCCCGTCCTCTCTGTCTCATGACCTGGCTCCACCATGAGCATCTCAGTTTTTTCAAGATTCAACCTTAGCCAGCTGGCCCACATCCAGTCCTGAAGCACCATGAGGCAGCTATTAAAAACAGAGACCACACTATCCTGGTCAGGGCCAAAAGACAGGTAGAGCTGGGTGTCATCTGCATAACAGTGAAACCACAGCCCGTACCATCATACAATGTCTCCCAATGGTAGCAGATACACTGTGAACTACATAGGGGACAGCACAGAGCCATGAGGAGCCCCATATGGCAGAAAGAATGAGGCCAAGGAATAAATCCCAGTTACCACTCTCTGAGTTGTGCCAGTGAGGAAAGTTCTAAGCCAACTGAGGACTGTACCTGACAGGCCACAGATGTCTCTCAGGCACTCATGCAGCCCCCCATGGTCCATGGTGTCAAAGGCTGAAGAGAGATTGAGAAGGACCAAGACTGAATGACACCTCCGATCTCTAGCAATCAGGAGATCATTGAGCACCCGAAACCAGATGGTCTCTGTACTATGCCTCTTCTGAAAACTGGACTGGAGGGAATCATAGATGTCATGGGTGGTCAAATGGTTATCCAACTGAAAAGCAACAACTTTCTCTATCACCTTCCCAATAAAGGATAGTTTAGAGATTGGCCTGTAGTTAACAGAGCAATTTGGGTCCAGAGAAGATTTTTTAGAGTGGTGTAACCACCACCTCCTTTATGGAGTTTGGAAACTCACCTAACTCTAAGGAACAACAGACTATCTCAGTCAAGACAGGGCCGATGACATCTACACACTCCAAAATGAGGCATGTAAGGCCTGGGTCAAGCTTACAGCAAGTAGGCCTCATACTTTGGACAATCCATACAACATCATTGATTGCAGGCTGGTCAAAGTGATCCCAGGATGACTAAGGTGTAGTGACCAAACACTGACCACCTCAAACCCCCATAGAGCATGCTGAATGAATCTTAGCTCTGATGTCGGCCACCCTATTGGCAAAGAATAGAGAGAACTCATCACACTTATCTTGTGAAAATGCTCTCCGAACCTGAAGACAGGCTAGATTGCACAGTCTGTTGACAGTTCAGAAGAGTTGAGCCAGTCGATTCTGAGCCACAGCAATCTCCCTGGTTGGGAACTCTGCCTTCTTATGGGAGATTGTAGCTTGATAGATTCAATAATGTTCCATTAATCTAAGGTGGTCAGCATCAAAGGTGGATCTCCGCCAGCAATGATCTAGCCTTCACCTCACACGCCTCAATTCCATCAAGGCCCCATCAAACCAAGAGGACCGAGGGCAGAGAGTGAGAGGGCAAACACAGACAGGAGCAATGGGATCCAGAGCATCCCCTATGGCCTTATTATAGGCCTGGACTAGACACTCTGGGCCCACACTGACATCTGTACATCCCAATAGGTCAAGCACCACCAAGAGACCGGTGGGAGTAACATCCCTCAAAGGGCAGTATCTGACCATCTCCACAGGGGTAGGCCTATGAGGGGGAGCTCAGAAATTAAATCTTACAGTGCAGTGGTCACACCATCCAACCAGTTCCACCACCAGGCCAGTGGCTTCCATTCCCAGGAGGAAAACCAGGTTGAGTGAGTGGCCATGAACATGGGTGGCAGAGGCAACAACCTGCATGAAGCCCAACATATTCATAAGTTGAAGGAAGTCCTGACCAAAGTGCAAGAGTTCATCATCAACCCAGGCATTGAAATCTCCCATCACCATCAACCTGGGCTACTCCAACACCATGTTGGTGATGAAGTCCGCGACTTCCTGCAGGAACAAACCCTCACCCCGGGGTGGATGGCAGATGAGAATGAACCTGCACCCCACACCTGCAGCCACAGTACACTCAAATGATCTAGCTGCACTCCCATTCCTGCGGTCCAATCTCGGTTGGTGTATCATCAAGAACCTGGCTGGAATAGCTGCCTCCAAAATTGGACCAGCATTTCAATCCAGCCAGGTCTCAGTGATGCATGCCAGGTTGGCTGTTCCAACAAGATCAGCTATAATAGCGGTCTTGTTCTTTATAGACCTGTTGATACACAACACCATTCAAGATGGATGGGGCTCTGAAGCTGTCTGGGCTACCAGCCCTGAAATACAGGAGCCCTTGGGTATGGGAACCAGATAAGAGGGATCATGATCTGGGACCCATTTTGCCCCAGGGCATCTCCTGGGCTTAACTACCCCAATTCAGCCCCCCAGCTTGCTCTTCCCCCTAGGTTTGGAGCCCCCAGCCCTCCTTCTCCTTTTATTCACAATTCCAAAATCCCTACACTGCCCATAAACCACAGTCAGGAGTGGGGGGCAATTTAAGGGCCGGAGGCCCCAGAGCTAGGAAGAGGAGTAGCGCCTGACCGGGAGAGCCAAATAACAATACAAAAAAATAACAAAACCCCAATTCCCAATCAAAAGGAAACCCCAAATAATTACAACAATAATTAAAACAACAAAACCACTCGTGAAGTTACATAAATCAAAAGGAGCAGGGAAAAAAAAAAACAAGGAGGAGCAACCAGTCACAAGTCCAATGTAAATAATGCCTGGAAAGCTCACACCAGTCCGGGTAAAACAAAAGACTTCAAATACATCAGTCTCTCACACAGTAAGTAAAAGAGAAGTCAACAATAATGTAAAAGTTTGAAAATCATATGGTAGGGTACTCTCACCGCCCTCCAAGGACTGCTGCACCTAAAAATCAAACAAGATGGTCCATGAGTAGATAAGCAAACAGCAGAGAAGCACCACAATGGGAAATGGGTTAAGGAAAAGAATGATGACAAAAGAATCCAGTAGCTCCAATAAGACCAATCCCTGGTCAGATGGAACCAGACTCAAAATCCATAGTTTTGACACTCCAACCTCCAATGGGGAGTTTTCAGGTAGCACCAGTGAACAGATGTCCAAAGTCTCTAGCCACCCCACTGTGAGGCCCACTACTCCCCCCCCAGGCCTGAGGCCAGTGGCTGTAGACGTCCGGTAAGTCAGTCTTCAGGCTAAACCCCTTCAGGCAGCTTAGCGCAGCACTGTGCTCCCTTGCAGACTCCTTGGCAGCCAGACAATGGGCATTTCTGCCAGGGACCTAAGCCTACAGGGCAGCAGCATCACCCTAAACATGTGACCACAGGACTCGGCCCTTGGGATCACAGCTAGTCTTGCAAAAAAAAGCTTCTTTGAGGTAGTTGAAGTGGAAGCTGACAAGCTGATGATCAAATGAACTCACAAGTCCGAAAACTAGCAAATTCACAAAACCATCAGTCTGATCCAATCCAAGGGTCCAAGCGAAGAGAAACCACAGGACCCGGAACTCCTCATTCCCTGCCCCAACTCCCACAGAGAGACACTAGACTGAGCAGCCACGGTGTAAAATCCAATCATGTGGCAATGCTACGACAGTCAAATTCAGGTTCAGGTTGTTTGCTTCTCGAGTTGCTTATGCTTTAAAGATTCTCCACACCCCCAAGTTCTGAAAATAATCCAGGGAAACGTCAGCACACTGCTGAACAGACAAAGTATGATAAAAGAAAATTAAGCGAAAAACAAACTAAATAAAACAACCAAAAAAGGATAAATTAAACCAGAATAAACCAAATCCGGTAAGTTTTTAGCTCATGCTAATGGAATAAACTAACGGACTAACAGATGGCAGACCCAACATGGTCGCCATCTTTCTCACACCTCTCAGGAAGTAGTGCTGCTCTATGGCTCCGTATTTATGTGTAAGTTGGAGCACAGGGTCCGGAGGGCCTGTACTCCCATAGACATATACCATTATGTAAATAAATGGGCAATATGAAGGAAGCGCAGGGCACAGAGGGTCCGCACTCCCAGTAACACATACTACTAACCAGTTACATCTCAAAAAGAAGGAACATTCATGGCAAAAAACTCTGTAATGCATTAGTCAGGGTTCATAGCACATTGACAAATTCATGGAAATGTGGTGTTAGGGTTACCAGCCCTACCACCCCCCACCCTCCCACACACACCAACAGGCATCAGGGTGCGCGTTGGGGTCATCATGCCTAACTCTCACCCCATTCTCCTGTACTGCACCACCTCAGCTTGTTTACACATGGAATGTGGTGAGAGTTAGGCTAACGACCCCAATGCACACCCCGATGCCTGTTGGTGTGTGGGGTGGGTGGGGGTGGTAACCCTAACCCCACATTTCCATGCTTTTGTCACTGTGCTCTGAACCCTAAATGATGCATTAACAGAGTTTTTTTTTTTGCCATGAATAAATATATCTATCTATCTATATATATTCATGGCAAAAAAACTCCATTTAATGCATCAGTTAGGGTTGTTCCATAGCAACAAAAGCAAGGAAATTTGGTGTTAGGGTTGAAAGTCCCTATCGCACCCCCCAGCCCGCCCTCACAACCAACATCGGGGTGTGCATTGGGGTCATTGGCCCTAACTTTCACCCCATCACATGTGTAAACAAGCCGAGGTACAGGAGACTGGGGTGAGAGTTAGGACCGATGACCTCAACGTACACCCAAATGCCAGTTGGGGGGTGGGCTGGGGGTGCAAGGGGGGCTTTCAACCCAACACCAAATTTCCTCGCTTTTGTCACTGTGGAATAACCCTAACTGATGCATTAAATTGAGTTTTTTGCCATGAATTTCCCTTCTTTTTGAGAATGAGGACTATAAATAGTGAATAGAATGTGGTGGTGGGAGCACAGGCCCTTCAGGCCCACGCTCCCACCAAGTGATTGTTTGTGACATAGTAATGGTAACTGCAACAGAAATGCAAGCGCTAACGGTTATGCACATGGTGATGGAAATGTAAATGGTAAAGCAAACATTAATAGAAACGCAAGCGCAAAGTGACGCCAAAACAAACAGTGACACAAACGGAGATGCAAGCGCATAAGTAAACGCAACTGGTAATGCGCATGGTCATGGTACCGCTATTGTCAATGCAAATGGTAACTGTAAGAGCAACAATAACGCCAAAGGAAACAGAAACGGAAACACAAATGCAAGCACGTACGGAAACGCAAAGCGTAATGTCACGGTCATGGTACCGCAATTGCAAATGCAAATGGTAACAGTAACAGCAAAAAAAAATCAAAGGAAACAGAAATGGAAATGCAAATGCAAGCGCATATGGAAACACAAACAGTAATGGTCACGGTCACGGTACTGCAATTGTAAATGCAAATGATAATGGAAACAGCAACAATAACGCCAAAGGAAACATAAACAAAAATGCAAATGCAAGCACGTCCAGAAACACAAACCGTAATGCTCACGGGCATGGGAATGCAATTGTAAATGCAAATGGTAATGGTAACAGTACAAATAATGCCAAAGGAAACAGAAATGGAAACGAACGCGTGTACGGAAACACAAACCATAATGCACACGGTCATGGAACTGCAATTTTAAATGCAAATGGTAACAGTAACAGCAACAATAACGCCAAAGGAAACAGAAACAAAAACGCAAACACAAGTACGTATGGAAACGCAAACTGTAATGCGTACAGGCACGGGAATGCAATTGGAAATGCAAATGGCAATGGTAACAACAACAATGATGCAAAACGAAAGACAAATGCAAACGCAATTGGAAATGGAAGTGCGGCAGCAAACAGAAATGGTAATGCGCATGGTGATGCAAAGCGAAACACAAACAGAAACAGTAGCAGAGACACAAATGGTAACAGTAATGCAAACACAAGTGCAAACGGAAACACAAAGGGTAGCGCGCCGTGGCGTGCAGAAACGATGGCATGAAAGCGGGCGTATGGAAGCGCAAGTGGAAATGCTACGTGTGACAGTAACTGGAGTGCACACCCTGGTTTTCCACAACAGCTGCATAGAGAAACACAGTGACAACAAAGAATGTATGCATAATAATAAGCCATGGACCAGAAAATGAGATGCTGGAATACTAAATTGCTTATATCTCAGGAACCGTACGACGTAGAGAAAATTTTTTAATTTCTTATGATTCATGACTTTCCTGGCTATGTTTGCTCTGAAGTATTTTTCTGATGAAACGTCTATATCTCGCACTGTTTCCGAGATATGGGCCCCAAAAGGCGCCGCAGACGCCACAATGTTAGTATATGAGGAAACGTTTCAAATTCAGAGTACCATAACTTTGCATCCCTGCAATATTTTTTCACCAAACTACCAAAAAGTACATCTGTGAGATGTTGGCTTTCATCCCTCCAAATTGCAGACCAAAAGACCAAACCGTTGTTTTGCAGCAGGGTGGCAAACAATTCCTGTCATTTTGGCCATAGTGTTGCAAAGTAGTGTTATGATTTGCGACACTTTCGCAAAAAAATCATGAAAGTGTCGCAGGTGCAACACTACTTTGCGACACTACTTTTCCCAAATATTCCAAAAACATATTTCTGGTGTGTTTAACCCCCAAAATAAAGACATGCCTAGCATCCTCAGGGCTCGACTAGGTAAACACAAAAAGAAATGTGTCCTTAGATGGTCCCAATTTTAAATGCCAGGCATTTCTGTGATCAGTAACTAAAACAAAAATGGTTGACTCACGACACTACAGGGGCCATTTGCGACACTAAAAACTGCATTTGCGACACTGTTGAACTTTTTGTTAACTTTTCCCATTGACTATAATGGGAAACTTGTTTTCTGAATAACTTTTGAACTGTTCAATATTTTTTCACAAAATCTTCAAAAAACACATCGAGGACCCAGGCCGCACATTCCCTGAAGTTTTTGGACTGGTTGCACACCGTGCAAACTGTAGGCGCGAGCAAAGAATGAGCAAAAAAATTTAAATGTGCCCCAGAATGTTCCTTAATAACTCTGCAGCCATATAGCCAACTGGTACAAAGGTTGGCAGATCCCAAGATCTACCATTACGCCCCATGCCTGCCAAATGTCAGGCAAATCCATTCAACAGTGGTAAAGTTATTAAGGTGCAAAGTTTCACCATTTAACCTTAAATGGTGTACTCAACCCTAACTATGGTAGCACTACCGTGCTACTTACATACATATATATAGATACAGATATATATATATATATATATATATACACACACACACACACACACTGTAGAACTTGAAATTTTCACTGTCAAATAACTTTCACTATTTTCGCTGACGCACCAATTTGCGTGAAAATACAGTTGCGCTAATTAGTACTTTTAGCATTTTTTCCATTATTATGAATGTTGTGATTGTGGCTTCGAGCTAAAATAAATTTACTCAATTATGGTTGCATTTGTGTTTGTGCTAAATTTACTTTGCGTGAAAATAACTAGTTCTACAGTATACTGTATATCTATATCTATATATATAGTATATACATTATATATATATATATATATATATATAAATACTGGTGCAGTAGTGCCAGTAGAGTTTGGGATTGAATAAGCAGTTTAATTTAAAACCTCAAATTTGGCACCTTAATAACTTTGCAACCGTTCAATGGAATGTGCAGTCTTGTATGGTAGATCTCTTGATTTGCCAAGTTGCTTTTCGGTCAGACTTGAGGTTTTCATGCAGCGAAGTGCTGAAAAATGCATTTTTCACTTTTTTGGGCACTTTTTTGCTGATTTTTGCCCATTGTACTGCAGCCACACCATTTAGTATTTGGATGTAACATTTTCAGGGTAGAAAGAACAATCCAGAATTGGTTTGGAAAAAAATATTAATCCTTTCCAAAGTTATTTAATTTTTAGTTTCTGAGCATGCTCAGTTCACTCCAAGATTTATATGTATGTTTCATGAAAGGGGATTAGGCTTGAAATCAAGAAATGTGTCATCTCAAGAATGGGGATTTATAAAATCCCCATTTGTAAGGAAAAATTCTTCAGTTGTGAGCTGAAATTTTTTTTTCATTTTTTCACCCAAACAAAATGTAGCTTGCCCCATGGGTGACTTTTTTTTTAACTTAGTACTTTTTATTATTGCTTTCAGTTATACAAAGGTATATAAACAACAAACAAGTAGGCAGTGGACAGGAAATGAGCAAGCAATACAGAGCAGTTCCAGGCCAAGTGAGTAGTACATGTAGAGCGTAAGTATAGATATAGAATAGGAGCCACAGTGTATCCAGAGTCCATAAATGAGGTCTAGGGATACAGCACTAGGACATTTCCACCTAGATTATACTAACATACTAAAATGCCAGCAGAATAGGCCTAACGGTCTTTCGTGTCTGCTCGTTTGGTCAGTCCCCACCCTGGGAGCTGACCTTGCTGCCCCCCTCACCTTCTCTGCCTTCCCCCTTCCCAGTTCCGGATATTCTCACTGCATTGGATTTTGCTTCCAGAACCCTTCCTCTGTACCTGTCCCACCCCCTCTTGAACCCCTCCACCATCTCTGCCTCCACCAGCCCCCTGGGCAGCACATTCCATGGCTCCACCACCCTCTCAGTGAAGTAGCACCTCCTCCTTTCTCCCCTGAATCTTCCCCCCTCCAGCTTCCACCCATGCCCTCTAGTTGCCCCTTCCTTTGAAACACCCTGACTGCTCCTCCCCTATTTACCCCCTTCATGTACCTGAAGACCTCTATCATGTCCTGCCGGTCCCTTCTCTCTTCCAGTGTGTACCTATTTAGCTCTTCGAGCCTCTCCCCATAGGTCCTGTCCCCCAAGCCCCAAATCATTTTGGTTGCCCTCCTCTGGACCCTCCCCAGGAGTTTAATGTCCCTCTTTAAGTGTGGCCTCCAAAACTGCATGCAGTACTCAAGGTGTGGCCTCACCAAGTAGTTATACAAAGGGAGTATCACTTCCCTTCTTCTGGAGGTGATCCCCCTAGCGATGCATCCCAGCAT
The DNA here is from genome assembly GCA_016271365.2 of Neoceratodus forsteri. NCBI lineage: Eukaryota > Metazoa > Chordata > Ceratodontiformes > Ceratodontidae > Neoceratodus > Neoceratodus forsteri. Next base: position 738,177,561 of record CM028133.1, on the reverse strand, counting down.
CCTGTTGGCCTTGGCTCATGCCCTTCTACAAGTCTCTGAGTTGTTCATCTTGACATCCACCACCACCTCCAGGTCCCTCTCAGCCATCAAGACTTGTAGCGTTCCACCTAGATTTTACTAACATACTAAAATGCCAGCATAATAGGCCTAACGGCCCAGAGTGTACACTTGGTCCGGGTTTCTGGCCCCCAGGTGCAGTACCTTGCATTTCCCTGCATTGAACCTCAGCTTCCACTTTCTAGACCATCTTTCCTGAGCCTCCAGGTCCCCCTGTAGGGCCACCCTCCCCTCCTCCCCATCCACCGCCACCATCCCTAGTTTTAAGTCATCCGCAAAGAGACTCATCTCACTCCTGATACCTGTCCTTATGTCAGAGACATAGGCATTGAATAGGAAGGGCCCAAGGACTGATCCCTGTGGGACCCCACTAATGACCCTCCTTGGGGATGAGACTATCCCACCAACTATGACCCTTTGGGTCCGGTCCTGGAGCCAGAGGGTCCAGGTTATAGATAACTGAAGCCATGGGTGACTTTTTCCACAAATAAGGCATGGGTTTTGTCCAGGGTGACACCCTCTACAAACCCATGCCTTTGGTTTCCTTTGTTTTGGCTAAAAAATGGCCATTTTAGATTTTGAAATTCTTTGTTAGTGACTCACGTCCGATCCTCATTCATGAGGTGATAAAATCCCAGTTTTCAAGCTGATCCTCTTTCACAAAGTAGCAAAATCCTTGATCGTGACATAGGGACCAGAGCCCTATCTTGCGAACAAGGATCAGCTCACGATGAAGGATTTTGTCAGTTCGTGAAAGGGGATTGGCTCACAAATGGGGATTTTGTCAGGTCGCAAAAGGGGATTGGGGTTTTGAATACCCTTTGATTGTGCAGCGAAAATCCCCTTTTGTGAGTTGTCAAAACCCCCGTTTATGAGCCGATCCCCTTTCATGAGCTGACAAAATCCTTGATCGTCATTTCATGAGAAGATGGCCCTTCTCGTGAATGAGGATTAGCTCATGAAGGGGGATTTTGACACCTCGTGAAAAGGGATCGCCTCACGAATGGGGATTTTGTCAGCTCGTGAAAGGGTTTTCTCATTCCTTGTTCACAAGCTGCCAAAATCTCCATTTGCGAGCTGTCAAAATCCTAGTTCGTGAGCCAATCCCCTTTCACATGCTAATAAAATCCCCTTCCACAACTTCCAGATCAGATGGCCAAAATCTGAAGATCAAGGATTCCTCATGAACGGGGATTTTGACAGCTCACAAATGGGGATTGACCTCATAAATGGAGATTTTGCCACCTTGCAAACCAGAATTTTAAAAAGTTTGCCACTGCACTGTAAATAAATGGTTCGGGCTTTTGGATTGAAATTGCAGGGTCTAACGGAGATGTCCCAGAGATGTGAATTATGCTATTTAGGTCTAAAAAAAGTTAATCAGTTACAAAGATATGCCATCACGAAGTTGAGATTTTTCCCATAGGATAACATTCTAGTGCCCACAGTGACTTTCAGTGCTCATAACTTGGAAATGATGAGAGTTACAGATTTTTTACTACCCACAGCGGTGGACTAAGCTTGCATGGATGTTTCAAAGTCACGATTACAATTGCAGTGGAATTTGTTTTCATAGTTTGTACAGTTACTAAGATATTGGCAAATTAGTGTTACAAAGTTCCTTTTCAGCCCCATAGGGCCACTGTATGACTCTGTTGTTATGTGTAAGTGGGAGATCAGGGCCCCGAGGGCCCATGCTCCCACCAACACATACCATTTACCAGTTACATTACACTTTCTCAAAAAGTAAGGAAATTCATTGCAAAAAAAACTTTGTTAATGCATCAGTTAGTGTTAAAGTGACAAAAGAGGGTAAATTAGATGATAGAGTTTAGCCTCTACATCCCCCACCACTCCACCTCACCATCCTCCTCACACTGACAGATGTCAGGGTGTGCCATGAGGCCTAACTCTCACCCATTCTCCTTTACTGTAGCATGTCAACCTGTTTACACATTGAATGGGGTGAAATTTGAGCCTGATGACCCCATAGCACACCCCGACATCTGTCAGTGGGACTCAACCCTAACATCTCATTTCTCCACTTTTGTCACTTTAACCCTAACTGATGCATTTATGATATTTTTTGCAATATATATATATATATATATATGTATACACACACACATATATATATATATATTCATGGCAAAAAAACCCTGTTTAATGCATCAGTTAGGATTGTTCCACCATGACAAAAGTGAGGAAATTTGGTGTTAGGGTTGCAACCCCTTGCACACCACACCCACCCCATCCCCACCAACAGATATCGGGGTGTTCGTTGGGGTCGTCAGCCCTAACTCTCACCCCATTAAATGTGTAAATAAGCTGAGGTGGTGCAGTGTAGGAGAATGGGGTGACAGTTGGACCGACAATCTCAACGCACACCTCGATGCCTGTTGGTGGGGATGGGGTGGGCGTGACTGAAATGAAAATTGGTAAATGAAGACATGTACCATGGAACACCATGTGTCCAGAATTGTGTGTACATCCATTCAACGGTTGCACAGTGCCACGAGCAAACATCATAATATACTCAATTCAGCAGCTGTAAGTGCTAGTGACCCAACAATTGCCACAGTGAAAGATGAATTATAAATCTTTGTGAATTCCAAATGCCAGACAAATCGGACACATGGTTCAGAAGTTACTTGAAGCATAATGAACCACATTTTTATTTGTCAGAGTGGCATAATTCCACACCTGTTAATGTTTTACACAGGAAACCACTGCAAGGCACCTCCATGCCACTAGGGCTACCTACACTATAAATTTAAAGGCAGTAGCACCATGCAGAATGCTATGCACAAAATGTTAAATACATCATGCAGTATCTCCACCACAAATTATTTTTCAGACATGTAAACAGCATAATTCACATCTCCAGGACATCCACTCAACACCGTCCAAATTTCATGTGAAAAGATCCAACCATTATAGAGATATTAAGTTTTTATGTTTCTGTACCTTTAAGAAGTCCTCCACCACAAAATGGCAGAAATTGCAGCCGAAAATGCACTAAAATGGTGGACCTGGTGGCTGAAAAATCAGTAACTGCGAAGTGGGCCAACTTCAAATTACCATAACTCTGGAATAGAACAACATGTTTTCACCAAACAAAAAGGGGCATATTCCTTGGATAAAGGTCCTTCTACCTGCCAAGTTTCAGACCAATCAACCACACACTAGCTGTGCTATGCGTCATGGAAGACAGTACAGAAAAATAGAAAAAACATAATGCTTTGCACTGCACTACACAAACATAAAAACACAAACAGTAATGTTAACACAAACAGTAATGGAAACAGTGAGGTAAAATAAAATAGCAACGCTAACGGTAACTCAATCACAAACGATAATGCACATGGTGACGCAAATGTAAACAATAATGCAAATGGTAAGAGAAATGCAAGTGCAAACGTTACTGAAAACAGAAATGGTAATGCAAACGGTAATGCAAATGCTAATGACAACAGAAACGCTAATGTTAACAAAAACAGTAATGCAAAAGCTAATGCCAATGGAAATGCAAATGCAAACGATAATGAAAATGCAAACAGTGACACAAATACAAACAGAAATGCAAACGGTAATGACAACAGCAATGCAGAAGGAAACAGTAATGCAATCGACAATGGAAATACTACCGAAAATGCAAATGTTAAGGCCAACCAAAACACAAACGCAAATGGTAATAAACATGCAAACAGTAACGATAACACAACTGGAAACGCAAATGGTTACAGTTACACCAACGATGACACCAAAGGAAACACTAACACAAATGGAAACTCAAACGCAAGCTCATACACAAATGCAAATAGTAATGCGCATGGTCACGGTAACGCAATTGGAAACACAAATGCTAACGGTAACACCAAAGATGATGCCAAAGGAAACACAAATGCAAATGGAAGCACATGCAGAAATGAAAATGGTAACACACATGGTGACGTAAAAGGAAACACAAACAAAAACAGTAATGGAAACACAAACACAAGCGCAAATGCAAATTCAAACGGTAACACACATGGTGATGTAAATGGAAACGCTAACAGAAATGGTTACAGAAACACAAATGGTAAAAGTAACACAAACGCAAAGGGTGACATACACAGTGACACAAAAGTAAATGGAAACAAAAATGGCAACAGTAACGCAAACGCAAGCATGAACGCAAAGGGTAATGCATACGGTGAAATAAACAGAAATGCTAACACAAACAGTTACGAAAACGCAAGCGGAAATGCTAATGGTAACAGTAATGCAAACGCACACCCTTTTTTTCCCAAAAAGGTGCATTCAAAAGCACAGTGAATACAAAGAATGTATGCATAATAATAATGGCCCTTGGAGCAGAAAATCAGCACTTGGAATACTAAATGCCTTGTATCTCAGGAAACGTATGACATAGAAAAAAAAACTTAAAATCTCATATTATTTATGACTTTCCAGGCTAGTTTTGAACTTAGCCCGCTAGTGGGGGACTAAGCATTCTTCTGATGAAAAGTCTGTATCTCGAAGCATTTTCAAGATACGGGCCCCGAAAGGCATGGCGGACGCCGTAATATTAGCCTATGGGAATAATTGTGAACTTCAGAGTGCCATAACTTTGCAGCCCTCTAATATTTTGTCACCAAACCACAAAAAAGGCACATCTGTAGGATCTTGGCTTTCGTTCCTCCAAATTTTAGCCCAAAAGACCAAACCATCACATGAGTGACACTACTTTTTACAAAAATTTGAGAACATATTTCTGGGGTGTTTAACCCCCAAAAAAGATATGGATAGCATCTTCAAGACTCGACTAGGTGAACACAGCAGAATCATGTCACTAGAGGGTCCCAAATTTAAATGCCAAGCAGTTTTTTGACCACCAGCTGAAATCAAGATGGCAGATTTGCAACACTACAAGGATAATCTGCTACACTAAAAACTGTATTGGTGACACTTTCACATTTTTTGTTAACTTTTCCCATTGACTGTAATGGGAAAATTGTTTTTTGAATAACTTTTGAACCGCTTAATATTTTTTCACGAAATCTTAGAAAGACACACTGGGGACACTGGTTGCATGTTTCCTGATGGTTTTGGACTGGTTGCACAAACCATGTGATCTGTAGGCACGAGCAAAGAATGCACAAAAATGCCTAATTTGTGCGTTTTGCAGTACTCTGTAGTTCTGCAACTGTACATTCGACTGTAACGTAACTTGGCAAGCCCAGAGATCTATGTTACCAGACTGTGCATGCCAAATTGCAGGCAAATCCATCATACAGTGGCAAAGTTATTAAGCTGTCAAATTTCAGATTTAACCTTAAATGGGATACTCAACCCTAACTATATATATATATATATATATATATATATATTAGAGCACAACTCCATTTAATGCATCAGTCAGGTTTGTTCCACAGTGACAAAAGTGAGGAAATTCAGTGTAAGGGTTAGCTCCCTTCTTGTACCCCAGCCACCCCCAACCAGCATCGTGGTGGCATGTTGGAGTCGTCAGCCCTCTCTCACCCCATCACATGTGTAAAGAAGCAGAGGTATAGGATAATGGGGTGAGAGTTGGACCGACTACCCCAATGTGCACCCCAATGCCAGTTGGGGGGAGTGGGCTGGGAGGTCCAAGGGGGGTTTTCAACTCTAACACCGAATTTCCTCACTTTTGTCGCTGTGGAAGAACCCTAACTGATGCATTAAATGGAGTTTTTTTGCCTCTAATTTCCCTTATTTTTGAGAATGAGGATGAGAAATTGTGAATGGAATGCAGTGGCAGGAGCTCGGGGCCCTTCAGGCCCCGCACTCCCACCACATGATGTCTTCTTACATAGTAACAGGAACTTCAAAGCAAATGCAAGCAGCAACAGTAACACATATGGTAAAGCAAATGGAAATGGCAAAGCAAACGGTAATAGAAACGCAAGAGCAAAGTGACACCAACGCGAACAGTGATGGAAATGGAGATGCAAATGCAAGCAGGTACGGAACGTAACTGATAATGCACACGGTCACGGTGCCACAATTGAAAATGCGAATGGTAATGGTAACAGCAACAATAAAGCCAAAGAAAACAGAAATGGAAACCAAAATGCAGGCGTGTACAGAAATGCAAAGTGTGACACGCACGGTCATGGAACCACTATTGTAAATGCAAATGGTAATGGTAACAGCAACAATAACGCCAAAGGAAACAGAAACGGAAAGACGAACAGAAGCAAGTATGAAAATGCAGACCGTAACACGCACAGGCACGATATCACAATTGTAAACACAAATGGTAACGGTAATAGCAACAATAACACCAAAGGAAAAAGAAACGCAAACACAAGCGCGTATGAAAATGCAAACCGTTACGCACACGGTCACGGTACCACAATTGGAAATGTAAATGGTAACGGTAACAGCAACATTAATGCCAAAGGAAACAGAAATGGAAATGCAAATGCAAGTGTGTACGGAAACGCAAACCGTAGTGCACATGGTCATAGTAACGTGATTGGAAATGCCAATGGTAATGGTAACAGTGATGATGACGCAAAACAAAAGACACACGCAAATGGAAGGTCGACTGCAAACACAAATGGCAATGCACAGGCTGATACAAAACAGCCCGAAAACATAAACAGTAACGGAAACGCAAATGGTAACAGTAATGCAAACAGAAACGCAAACGAAAGTGCAAACTGTAATGCACCGGTCACGGTACCACAATTTGGAAATGTAAAAATAGTAGCGGTAACAGCAACATTAATGCCAAAGGAAACAGAAATAAAATGCAAATGCAGTGTATGCGAGCATATGAGCCGTGGCACATGGTCATAGTAACGTGATTGGAAATGCCAATGGTAATGGTAACAGTGATGATGACGCAAAAAAAAAGACACACGCAAATGGAAGGTCGACTGCAAACACAAATGGCAATGCACAGGCTGATACAAAACAGCCCGAAAACATAAACAGTATCGGAAACGCAAATGGTAACAGTAATGCAAACAGAAGCGCAAACGAAAGTGCAAACTGTAATGCACACGGTGGCGTATACAGGAACGGTGATGCAAATGGTAACAGAAACGCAACTGGAAATGCTAACTGGCACAGTAACGAAAGGACACACCCTTCTTTTCCCCAAAAACTGCATTGAAAAAGACAGTGAATACAAAGCATGTATGCATAATAATGGGCCTTGGAGCAGAAAAGGATGACTTGGAATACTAAATTGCTTATATCTCAAGAACCATACAACGTAGAAAAAAAATGAAAATTTCATATGAATTATAACATTCCTGGCTAGTTTTGTACTTAGCTCCTGTCTGGGGGGGTGGCTAAGCATTTTTCCGATGAAAAGTCCGTATCTCGCACCGTTTCCAAGATACAGGCCCCGAAAGGCAAGATGGAGGCCATAATGTTATCCTATGGGAAGAAGTGTCAACCTCGGAGTGCCATAACTTTTCAGCCCTCCAATATTTTTTCACCTAACCACCAAAAGGCACATCTTTGGTATGTTGGCTGTCTTCCCTCTAAATTTCAGCCCAATATACCAAACCATTCTTTTGCAGCAGGGTGGCAAAGAATTCCTGTTATTTGGGGCATAGTGTCGCAAAATAGTGTCGCAAATCATGACACTTTCGCAAATGAAATCACGAAAGTGTCGTGAGTGCGACACTACTTCTTACACTACTTTTCCAGAAATTTGAAAACTTTATTTCTGGGGTGTTTAACCCTAAAATAAAGACATGGCTAGCATCCTGAGGGTCCGACTAGGTAAAAACAAAAAGAATTGTGTCCCTAGATTGTCCCAATTTTAAATGCCAAGCATTTTTCTGATCACCAACTGAAAACAAAATGGTGGATTTGTGACACTACTAGGGCCATTTGCGACACTAAAAAGTGCATTTGCGACACTGTCTAACCTTTTGTCAACGTTTCTCATTGACTTATAATGGGAACTTGTTTTTTGAATAACTTTTGAACCGTTTAATATTTTTTCATGAAATCTTCAAAAGGCATATCAGGGACCCTGACCATAAGTGTCTTGAAGTTTTTGGACCGGTCACACAAACCATGCGACCTGTAGGCGCGAGCAAAGAATTCATTAAAAAACGTAAATGTGTGCGCATATATCACTTAATAACTCTGCAGCCATATATCTGACCATTACAAAAGTTGGCAGATCCCAAGATGTATGGTTCTTGATTAAGCATTCCAAATTTCATGTAAATCCATTGAGCAGTAGCAAAGTTATTAAGGTGCAAAGTTTGACCCTTTAACCGTAAAAGGGCTGCTCAGCCATAACTATAGTAGCACTACCGTGCTACCATAATATAGTCATAGCAAAAAAATCCATTTAATGCATCAGTTAGGGCTGTTCCACAGTGACAAAAGTGAGGAAATTTGATGTTAGGGTTGAAAGCCCCCCTTGCACCCCCCCCAGCTCACCCCCAACTGGCATTGGGGTGTGCGTTGGAGTCACTCGACTAACTCTCACACCCCATCCACATGTGTAAACAAGGTGAGGTATAGGAGAATGGGGTGAGAAGTTAGGACCGATGACCCCAACGCATACCCCATTGCTGGTTGGGGTGGCTTGGGTGCAAGTACCGCTCAACTCCCAACACTGAATTTTCTTGCTTTTGTCACTGTGGAACAACCTAACTGATGTGTTAAACTGAGTTTTTTGCCATGAAGTTCCCTTTTTTTGAGAAGGAGGATTATAAATGGTGACTAGAATGCGGTGGTGGGAGGGCAGGACATTCAGGTGCCATGATCCCACCAAGTGATGTCCTGTGACATCGTAATGGTAACTGCAATGCAAACGCAAGTGCTAACGGTTATGCACATGGTGATGCACACGTAAATGGTAACACAAACATTATAGAAATGCAAGCACAAAGTGACACCAAAGCGAACAGTGAAGCAAACAGAGACAAAAGCACATACAGAAATGCAATTGGTAACATGCACAGTCATGGTACCGCTATTGTAAATGCAAATGTTAACTATTACAGCACCAATCACGCCAAAGGGAACAGAGACGGAAAGGCAAATGCAAGCATGTATGGAAACGCAAAGCATAACGTGTATGGTCATGGTACTGCAATTGGAAACACAAATGGTAATGGTAAGAGCTAAAATAATGCCAAAGGAAACAGAAAAAGAAATGCGAATGCAAGCATTTACAGAAACACAAACCATTACGTGCACGGTCATGGTACCACAATTGTAAATGCAAATGGTAATGGTAACAGCAACAATAACACCAAAGGAAACAGAAACGCAAACACAAGTGCGTATGGAAACGTAAACCGTAATGCGCATGGTCATGGTACCACAATTGTAAATGCTAATTTTAATGGTAACAGCAACAATAACGCCATAGGAAACAGAAACAGAAATGCAAACACAAGTGCTTACAGAAACACAAACCGTTACATGCACAGTCACAATACCGCAATTGTAGACGCAAATGGTAACATAACATATAATAACACCAAAGGAAACAGAAAGCAAAATGCAAATGCAAGCATGTGCGAATGCAAACTATAATACGCCAAGATCATGGTACACGCATTTGAAACACAAATGGTAATGGTAATAAAGATAACGCCAAAGGAAACAGAAACGCAAGCACGTATGGAAATGCAAACCGTAACATGCACGGGCATGGGAATGCAATTGGAAATGCAAATGGTAATGGTAACAACAACAATGATGCAAAATGAAAGGCAAATGCAAATGGAAGGGTGGCCGCAAACGCAAATGGTAATGCACACAGTGACGCAAAGTGAAAGACAAACAGAAACAGTACTGTAGATACAAATGGTAAGAGTAATGCAAATGCAAGCGCAAACAGAAATGCAAAGGATAACGTACATGGTGGCGTACACGGGAACGGCAATGCAAACGGGTATGGAAATGCAAGTGGAAATGCTACATGTAACAGTAACTGGGGCACATACCCTTTTCCCCAACAGCTGCATAGAAAATGTATGCATAATAATGGGGTTCTGAGCAGAAAATGAGGAGTTGGAATACTAAATTGCTTATATCTCAGGAACCGTACGACGTAGAAAAAAAATAAAAATTTTGTATGAATTATGACTTTCCTGGCTAGTTTTGTACTTAGCCCCTGTGTGGGAGGCTAAGCATTTTTCTGAAGAAAAGTTTGTATATCGTACTGTTTCTGAAATACGGGCCACGAAAGGTGCGGCAGACGCTGCAATGTTAGTCTATGGGAAAAAGTGTCAACTTCAGAGCACTGTAACATTCCATCCAAGCAATAGTTTGTCACTAAACCACAATCAGGCACATCTGTGAGATGTTGGCTTTCTTCCATCCAAATTTCAGGCTAAAAGACCAAACCGTTGTTTTGCAGCAGGGTGGCAAACAATTCCTGTTATTTTGGGCATAGTGTTGCAAAATAGTGTCGCAAATCACAACACTTTCGCAATTGAAATCACGAAAGTGTCATGAGTGCAACACTACTTTGCGACACTACTTTTTCCAAACATTTCAAAAACATATTTCTGAGGTATTTAACCCCCCAAAAAAGATATGGCTAGCATTCTCAGGGTCCGACTAGGTGAACACAAAAAGAATTGTGTCCCTAAAGGGTCCCAAATTTAAATGGCAAGCATTTCTGTGACTACTAACTGAAAAAAAAATGGCTGACTCACGACATTACTGGGGTCATTTGGAACACTAAGAACTGCATTTGAGATACGGTTTAACTTTTTGTTAACTTTTCCCATTGACCGTAACGGGAAAATTGTTGTTTTGAATAACTTTTGAACCATTTTATATTTGTTCACGAAATCTTCAAAAGGCACATCAGGGACCCTGGTCACAAGTTCCCTGAGGTTTTTGGACTGATCGCACAAATCATGTGACTTGTAGGCACGAGCAAAACATTTGCAAAAAAATGTAATTACGCGCATGGATGTCGCTTAATAACTCCGCATCCGTATATCCGACCTGTACAAAAGTTACCAGATCCCAAGATCTATGGTTATGCCCCATCCCTGCTATATTTCAGGAAAATTCATTGAACGGTGGCAAAGATATTAAGGTGCAAACTTTCACCATTTAACCTTAAAAGGGCTACTCAACCCTAACTATGGTAGCACTACCATAATATATATATATGTACTGTATGTACATATATATATATATATATATATATATATATATATTGCATGCATGTATGCATGTATGTATTTATATATGTATGTTTGTATGTAGACATATCCACAATACTATTGATGCCTTTGACAATATGGAGATGAAACATATTTGACTGGGGGCTTCCCCTATTGTTCTACCCCTATCCTATACCTATAACTTATCCTTGCTTACTGGGGTAGTCTCAGATTTGCAGATGGTACAGAGAGTAGTTCCTGTATTTAAACAAGGTGACTCAAAGTTCATAGAAACTATCCCCCATAGCAATCCTATCTGCAATCAGCAAGCTTCTAAAGTTGGTTATTGCTTCCCAATTTATTGATTATCTCTATAACCATGATATTCTGGTTCCAGAGCAGCATGGTGTCTAGAACAGCAATAGCACTGCCACATCAGTTGCCAAAGTGTTCTCTGAAATAATGGATACTACGAGTCACAGCAGGTTTACAGGGGCTGTCTTTGTTGACGTCTTGAAAGCTTTTGACATGGTTGACCATAAGTTACTTTGCCACAAGCTTAACTCTCTTGATCTGTCTTCCCATGCTGTAGCATGGTTTTCTAACTACTTACAAAGCAGATAACAAATGGTCAAATTGAACAGGCTATTGTCTGAGCTTGCAGCTGTTAAGGTTGCTGTCCAGCAAGGGTCCATTCTGGGACCAATCTTATTCTGCCTGTTTATAAACAACTTCCCCCTCTGTACTTGTCTACTGCAGTTCTAGCCCATATGCAGATGATCTTGTGGTATTAAATATTGGATAGTGCATGAGTACCAATTAACAACAGGGCTATTCTTTCACCAAGTTGGTACTATGATGACAGATTACCTCGAGAGTGCAGCTTGAGAGGTAATCAGTTGTCATAGTACCAACGAGGTGAAAGAACAGCCCTGCCCTTAAATGGTATGCATGCACTGTTCTGTATAGTGTATAGTGTATAGTGGAACATCATTGCCTCAAAAAAAAAAAAAAATACTACATCTTTCTTTTTAAAATAAGACTAACTGTCAGATTGCTGCTCGGAGACACCATATGTGATGTCCGCACTGCAACAGAACGAAACATCATTCTGCTGTCCTGCGGATGTCACTTTTTGATTCTGCTGCACTACGGACATCACTAGTGCAGCAGAACAACATTTTGAGAGCGCTAGATTTCAATGAACAACGACATTCCACTATACATTATTTAGCTCAAATAATATGAGTCCATCAACTCCCAGCTGAATGCCAACTTCCACTATGTTCAACCCTGCCTCACTGTTAAAAAGATTAGTTCTCAATGTAACAAAAAAAAAAAAAAGCACTCTATGGTCTTTGGATCCCAAGCTAAAACAAGATCTTGTCTGGAGTCCCTGGTAGTGTCTGGCACTGATGGGCCCCTCATTGCTAATGCCTTGTCCTGTAAATATTTTGGAGTTACTCTTGATCCACAGATTAAGTTCTTCCTGCATATCCCAAATATGTGCAGGACAGTAAACTGCAAACATGGCATAGACCAAAAGGCCAAGCATATCTTTACTCTTGCATCTTGTCTTACCCTAGCCAAAGGAGTGCTTCTTCCCAGCCTTAACTATGGACTAATTTCCTACACATATATTGCAAAGTCCTTGATTCTTAAATGGGATGCAGTTTATAATAATACTATCTGCAAGTCTACTCTATCAGCAGCTAGTCTCATGCACTGCCATGAGCTCTACTGAAAATCAGGCTGGCTCTCCTCAGCAAATAGTCATCTATTTGCCATGGGCTGTTTTGTTGATAAGGTTATCAGAACTGCTACACCTCCTTGTCTTGCTGTTCAATTAAAGGGGGCAAACCTGAGCTACCCTTGAGGTCTAATGCTATGCCCTTGCTGGCTGTCCCTAAGACCCATACAGCCTTTGCTGTCTGTGCACCTAGGCTTTGAACTCTCTCCCACTGTCTGTTCATAGTGCTCCCTCTCATTCACCACTCAGGCCATCCCACTAGGATTATACAGAGGCTGAATCTACCTGCACATCCACTTAACTCAGTGGGTATATCCCACCCACCCCCTTTTCTAGCGGGGTTCTGTACCTTATCCAGTGTTTATAGTGCTTATAGACAGGATTTTGCCTGTGCACCTTAAAAGTACTACATTAATACTGTGATGAATTCTTGGTTTCTAGTATTCTACTGTAACTGTTTCTGTATTTGCTATTAAATTTAATACATATTGTTTGCTTCCCTTGCTTTTCCGTAACTCTTTTTTTGTTATTTTACTCTGTGATATGGTTGTATTGTAATTGTTTAGTGGCCTTACATGGTCAATAAAAAATTAAAATATGTATGTACCATAGTTATGAATGCTTATGTGTACCATATGCAATTATCAAAATGTCCTGCTAAGGGCATTTTTGGTGTTTCACTATTACCATAAATCTCTAGCACATAGTTTTGCTTAATTGAATATTGGCTGTCAGATTTTTTTCTTTAGTCTGAATTGTATATGAATATTATGGGCAGAGTAATTCTGATATAGACCTATAAAACAGTTTAAATTAACAAGTGTGAATAGATTTTGTTAAAGTGAGTTGCTATAATTTGATAGCCTCTGTAGTAAACAGGGATTTGATCATGGTATAAGATGCTACAAACTGAAGGGTTTTAGCATTTAGTTTGACTAAATTCTACTGTTGCAATTAAATTCCAGTGTGAAAAGTAGTGCCAGATAAACTGCTTGCTCATTATGATTACTAAACGCACAGTTAATATTAATTTGCTTGCTTTTCCAAATGTTTCTTTTTGTACGTCTTATATCTACAAACACATTGTTCTGTATACTACTGTATTATCTTTACTGTGCATACAGTAGGGGTGGTGACTGTGGAATAGAAGGACATCTAGTACAAACAAGACTATTTTTACATTTCTTGAAGTTTGTCAATACAATTTATCATAGCTTCTAGTATGGGACTACATGTGAATATATTCTGTTTTATATCTTATATCTCATATTCCAATCCATTCTTACTTAGCACTCACCCAAGAAGCTTTGAGCACTGTAAATTAAAATATCACAACAAATATATACTGAATTACAAATAATGACTCCATAGCAAATAAGCACATTTACTATTAAAAACTTAGAAATATTAAAACAATAACATTTAAATAGTCAATTAGTTAAACCGTTTGAATACAACATAAGTCAAACATATTTGAGTAGACACCAAGTCTTGAAAAACAGTCTGGAAACCAACTAATAAATCAGTTTAATGGCATGAGGAAGGGCATTCCAAGTAATGGAACTCTATTAGCAAATACCCTATCATCAAGCACTTTTAGGTGGTACTTAGGAAAGATTAGAAGCTTTAAATAAGCAAACCTAAGAGGTCATGAAGAAATGTATGTATCAGGAGTCACGTGATGTGGAGCACGGGGTAGCAGCGTTCCCGGTTAGCTTCGTTTGCCTCCTCTCTTTATCGCAGCACCCTGTGGGTATCGGACGGTTTCCGAAAGTTTCCTGTTATTTAACAGCCTCAGGACCTTGCCGAGAGCCGTTTTGTGCCACATGGAGGAGGAAATGCCGAAAATTCCCCCGAGGCACACACCTCCGGTTTCTCCGGAAAAGGCCCAAAAAAGCAAGGGCCTCAGTTGACAACAACCGCAGGGGTGCGCGAAGAGGAGTCGGATTACGAATACTGACCTCTCAAGATTCCTCGAGGAGTTCAGACCATTTAAATCAGAGATTAAGGAACTGGCCACGGACATAAAGCGCTTGTCTAGTACAATGGAGGACATTGCCAAGAGAGTGTCTGACAGTGAAACAAGAATTAAATCCCTGGAAGGGCACATAGACAGGATGGACGAAGGGACTGTTAATTGCAGGCAAAGGATTGCTAAGTTGGAGGCCAAAGTTGAGGACCTTGAAGGGAGGTCTCGCCACAACAATGCTGTGATCTTGGGGCTACCTGAAAAAGAAGAAGGCCCAGACCCAGTTAAATTTGTACAGAAGTTTGTGGAGAAGATAGTGGGCCCTTCTCCTTATGGGCCGACCTACATAATCGAGAGGGCTCATCGGGCCTTAAGGCCAATGCCCCCGCCTAACTCGCCACCTCGTCCCTTGATTTTCCATTTCCTCAATTATTTGGAACGACAACTTTTCTTAACTAAAGCAAGGGAGAACAAAGATCTCTACTGGGAAGGTGCCAAGATAAGGGTTGCGCAGGACATTCCGGTGATGGTCAGACAGAAAAGAGCAACCTTTAATCCCTTGATTAATAGGTTGATTGTGGCGGGGGTGCGTTTTAAAATGGGCTACCCAGCCAAATTTCAAGTCATGATAAAAGGGGAGTGGATGCAGTATGACACGGCGGAGGCCGCTCGGTTGGCATTAAGGGCAGCCCTACCTAATCTATTTAAGGATCCCTGAAGTGGGATGGATGGATTCTGGCATATGATAACTTCGCCATGGATTTCTGTTGGAAGAGGGACGCTATGCAGTTGGGTCATGTTATCTTTCTCGTTTTTGGATTATCATAAACTGAGAACTTTAAAAGGGACTGTTATGCTGTGCGGACATGGTTTTCGGCTGACCCCGTGGTTCATCTTTGGGCCTTCTCAGTTTGGTTTCGGCGGGGACTATACTGTAGCCTGTGTTTTTTGGCTTACGGACAGTGCGGCAGTCGTCAAATGAATGGAACAGAAGGGGCTTCAGTTCCCTTCCCCTTTTTTTTTTTTGCAGCACCATAGAGTGATGGTTGTACTGTGCATTATGTAGAATTTTTTTAAGAGTTGTATTTTACTATTTGGGGCCAAGGTCTTATGATTGTTTATGTGGGGGGGGTTGGGAGGTTTATGTTATATGGCCTTATGTATTCTTTTCTTATCTCTCTTTTGTTACTATGGCCTTTATGAAATGTTGGGCTTGAAAGCTTTATCTTGACATTAATTTTTAGCTCTCATATCTGTTGGGTATGGGACGGTCTGGTGGTTTCGGGCTTTCGGGGTTTCATTAGAACCGGTTCCTATTGTTTGGTGCTACCAGTGAATTTGTTTGATGGGATAGTACCTGGAGATGGGGGATTAGGTATGAGAGGGAGGAAGGGCGAGGGTGAGCAAAGCTATGGTGTGCTGATGTCACGGACCAATGGAGTGTGGAAGGGGTGGTGTGGGGGATCTGTGGTAGATAGTTGGTATTCTTGGCAGGGGTAGGTGGGGGTGGTTGGGTGTGGTAGTGGGGATGGGTTATTCCAGGAATTACTTATCAGACTCAAGTTTTGGCAAGAGGGCAGGGAAGGGGGAGGTTGGTACGAGGGTTCTGGTTGGGTAGATACTGTATGGTTCACTGGCTTTATTTGTATGGGGGGCACAAGTCTGTATTATAGGAGATAGGGTGTATCATATGGCTGTGCACAAGCTAATGCCTACAATAGAGGTGTATGGCATTGTCGGGGGCCTTTAAGGTCACTGCGTGGAACGTAAAAGGTGCACGCCAGAAACTTAAACAGTGTTGTCTTTTGAAACACCTGGAGATCCTAAGGGCAAATATTGCATTCTTACAGGAGACACATCTACTCCATTCGGAGTCCAATACTATGAGACGTAGACAGATTGGATCAGTTTTTGCCTCACAAGGCAATACACAGAGTAAGGGTGTAATGATTTTGGTGGGCAGATCTGTACCTTTGTCCCATTACAGGTTGTTCAGGATGAGGATGGGAGAATTGTGTTGGTAAGGGGCATGCTCCAGAATGTGGAGGTGGTATTGGGGGCGATTTATGGCCCTAATATAGATTCTCAAGAGTTTTTCGTCAAGTTTTCAGGAATGTTAGCCCCCTTTGTGCGGGTACCCATGATCTTAGGTGGAGACTTAAATTTGGCTTTAGATCCACTTATGGACAAGTCTGGGGGTAGGAAGTTGAGATTATCACCTGCTCGGCAGGCCTTTTGTGGTGCTGGATCAATATGGCCTGGTAGATGTGGAGAGTGCTCCATCCCCAAGATAGACAGTATCGTTTACCTCTGCAGTGCATGGATCCGAATCCGTATAGATATATTTTGTCTCCAATGACCTCCTTACTGGGGTACTGGAGGCAGAAATTATGCGGGACCAGCTTCTGACCATGCAGTGGTTGTTGTTTCCATCCTCCTATCAACTTTACCCAAGTGTGGAAATAGATGGAAAACTAACAATCAGTTGCTACGTAACCCGCGGGTCACCAAGTTTGTTTCAGAACAGATAGCTGAATTTACAGCCAATAATGTTGGGGTTGAGGTTAGACCGGATATGGTTTGGGGAGCATTTAAAGCCTTTATTAGGGGGATTTTGATTGCCCAGGCTTCCTATAGGAAAAAGGAGCGAGTTCGGGTTCTTACAGAGCTTTTGGCGCGGATTAGACTTATAGAAGGTAGGGCAGAGGGGCTGGTGTATGAGGAGGATAAGATAGAGTTGGTGAGGTTGAAGGACCTATATTTAAAACTGTTAGGTGAGCAAGCGGAGCTGGCTCTAATCAAAACTAAGGCAAAATATCAGGACCAGGGGGGAGAAAGCCGGGTCACTTCTAGCTAGGAGGGTTAAGCAAATAGAGTCATCACGCCTTGTTCCTGGGATTC
The DNA here is from genome assembly GCA_016271365.2 of Neoceratodus forsteri. Taxonomy (NCBI): domain Eukaryota; kingdom Metazoa; phylum Chordata; order Ceratodontiformes; family Ceratodontidae; genus Neoceratodus; species Neoceratodus forsteri. Next base: position 738,159,743 of record CM028133.1, on the reverse strand, counting down.
GGTCCGGGGTGGATGGATTGATCAAGACTTCCCCAGGGGAGATAGTACTTGAGTTCAGAAATTATTTTAAGTCTCTCTATGATAAAATGGGTTCCCCCCCTTCTAGACAGGAGATGCTCTCCTTTTTTGAAGGACTGGACATCCCTCAGCTATCTGAGTCCCAACAAGAGCAACTAATGGGGGATATTACTCAAAATGAAATCGAAAGGGTGATAGAAAGTCTCCCTTTGGATAAAATGCTGGGTACGGACGGTCTGTCGGCTAATTTTTATAAAAAATTTGGTAAGCTTCTATCCCCTTTGCTTCTGAATCTATTTCAGTGCATCTTGTCTCAGCAGGTTCAAGATCAGTCCTTATTTGAGGCACTAATTGTACTGATCCCCTAAACAGGGTAAACCTTTGGAGCAGCCCTCGAGTTATAGGCCTATATCGTTGCTCAATTATGATATTAAAATCCTAGCCAAATTATTGGCTGAGAGGATCAGTCTGGTCCTTCCGGATCTCATTGGTCCAGAACAAGTTGGTTTCATGAGGGGTAGATCTTCTGAAGACCATGTTCGGACCCTGGCTCAACTTTCTCGGTCTCCGAGGGACAGCAGGCGCCTATGGCCCTGCTGTCCCTGGATGCTGAGAAAGCCTTTGATAGGGTACACTGGGGTTTTTACTCACGGCGATGGAGAGGTTGGTTTCGGAGCTTTTAGGACCTGGATTAGCTCCCTTTACTCCTGCCCCACTGCAAGGGTTGGTTGTAATGGAGCAGTCTCTGACCCTTTTCTTTATACGTTGGCACTAGGCAAGGATGCCCTTATCCCTCTTCTCTTTAACTTATATTTGGAACCCTTCATAAGAGCAGTAGTTGCTAATCAAGCAATAGAAGATATTAGTATTAAAGATCATACTATAAAGGTTACAGCATATGCGGATGACCTGTTGGTTTATATATCCAACCCGAGTGCTTCTATCACGAGCACTGTTGGAGGTTATCAACAGTTTGGGAATTTGGCCTATTATAGATTAAATTTGGACAAGTCGGTGGTATTTCCTTAACAGCTCTGTTTTTAGGCATGAGTGGCGGAACTAGGATTGTCCTGGAAATCGAATTTCATCAGGTATCTGGGCCTCAACATAGCTAGGGGGGATTTCAAGACTTTTCAGTTGAATTTCGACTTGTTATTAAGGACCATTGCGTTAGATTTGGAAAGATGGGTGAAACTCCCAATCTCCTTATGGGGGAGAGTGAATCTCGTTAAAATGAACATATTTCCCAGATTGTTTTACCCCCTGAATATGTTGAATATCGGGATACCATTTAAGTGGTTCAGAAAGTGCACAATATGATTGCTAATTTTGTATGGGGTCAGAGGAAGTCACGTATGGCCTATTGAAATTAGTGTTGCCTAAGGAATTGGGGGTTAGACTTCCACATTTTGCCTTATACTGTTGGGAGCCTCAAGCTAGTAAATATATGAGATGGATAAAGGGTTTTGATGACCTAAATCACCACCTATATACCACTTTGCTACGGATAGAACTGGCTTTGATTAAGGAAGCGGGTCTTAGGCCGATGCCCTACTTTATATCAAACCTAAATGGTTGCCCGTTGGTGCTTAACTCCCAATTGGGACTGCAGTGAGAGCTCATGCCCAACTCACGGGCTTTTGAGCACGATCACCTTAGAGATTGGGCACAGCCCATATGGGGAACCCGTTTGTCCTGGGGGTAGGATGCTGGGCCACACATGGTTACCCTTACCCGAGGAGTGTCTGGTGAGGGACCTTCTCTTGATGGAGGGTTTGGTCTTACCCTCGGATGTCATACTGGGTAAATTTGGGTTACCCAATAAGGCTATTTTTGGGACCTACCAGCTTAGACATCTCATGGTCGCACAATTGGGTAAGGGAGCGGTGCAGAAGCCGAGACTGGAATTTCATGATGGTTTATACCCTCTAGTAGGGTTGAGGCATGTGATTTCTAAAATTTATCAGGTATTGCTTGAGTGGGCCTACTCCTCTGACCCTATTCAGGGATCGTATTGGAATCAGTTTTCCGAACTCGGAACTCAATTGGAAGAAACTATGGGTGAACTGCCATAAATTCTTGTTACAGGACAGATTGAGGCTCATGCAGTTCAAAATCCTTCACAATATTTTTTATTCTCCACGGAAATTGAGAAGCTCAGGTTGACAAAGGATTCGAGGTGTTTTAGATGTCAGGGAGGATGGTGACTTGATGCATATTTTTGGCAATGTCCGAAAGTAGCCCTGTTGTGGGAGGATATTAAGAGGAGGTTAATCCTCTGTTGGGTCTTGAAGATCTGTTTACGCGGAGATATGCCTTTTGGGGATGTCTCGGCATTCCTATTATGAATAGGAGGTTTTATATGGTCCTGATTGCTGCTACACTTAAGAGGGTGGTACTTAGACATTGGAAGGACTCGGTGGTTTTAGGATATAAGGAATGGCTGGAGGAGTTGCTAGCTTGTTTGAGGATTGAGAGGATGACGGCTATCCTTCAGAATAAACTCTCAGGTTCGATAAAATCTGGGGCCCTTTTACGATGTTACTCTACTTGAAAAAAAATGATGCTGTTTGGTTGATTTCACCCTATCTCCTCAGACTTGTGCCGAGAGGGTGGGGGAGGGGTTGGGGGTGGTTGGGGGTGGGGGAGGGGTGAGTTTGTTACAGGGTCATTTGTTGTGGACTGTTTATCCACTGGTTCCAATGCTGACTGATTGGATGTATGTACCCTGTAACCTAAACTGAATAAAGTGTTAATGGCAAAAAAAAAAAGAAATGTATGCATCAACAGAAGAGTTTAAAACAAATATGGCTACTGGATTGAAAACATTCTGCAATTTGTTTAATTTTGTGTTTGGAAGGCACAGTAGTCAATCTGACAGATAATGAAAGCATTTATTAACAGTTTTGAGTGATAAAGGTTACAGGATTCATAATCTTTGCCTTTGAGATTCTTCTAAGATGTAAAAATCCAACTCTCCTTGAAGAAATGATGTGGCCTTAAAATAGCAAATTAAGATCCACAAATACCCCACATTTTTTATAAGTGGGTTCACTTGAAAGCCACAGACTACATATGATATTGCAATTAGATGAGAAGAAAAATCATAACCCTGATCTACCTTTCCAAAGCAAATAATTATTTTTTTAAGGTTATACTGTAAAAAAAAAAATCCAGCTAACCTGGAATTCACAGAGACAAGCTTCCAAATGTGAAAAGGTATCCTTGATCATCTTTTCACAGAACAATATAGTTGGGTGTTGTCTGCATATATAAATGTAACCCCCCTGCAAATGGGGGTTCCCAAAAGACTTCCAGGAGCTTGCTTGAATGCTCCAAGCCTGAATGGTGTTTGGCGTTTAAGCCATTTATCAGTGAGTGTTTTTAGAACCTCTGGTACTGTCTCTTTAAGAGCTGTCTGCTTGCAGACATAATTAGTTGTATGGGGGACTGTGTGTTTCTTTGATTGAGTACCACTCAAGCTGCTGCCAATTCACCCATTTTGCAGTCACTAGGAGTGCAAAGGAACCTGTCTGAAAGATGTAACTGATTGCCAGAAATCATTTACAGTAATAATAAAATTACAGTTTGTCTAACCTGCTTTCTTTGCAGTCAGAACTGTCTGCCTAGTTCCCATTCTGGTTTTGAACTGCTGAACTGGACCAATCAGTGTGGGGTAAACTAGCTCTAAAATGATGCCTTGGACGAATCAGAACTTGGGACTCATAATCTGAGCCAGCCACAAGAGGATTGTATGGGCAGTGACTCTGGGAGATGTAGTTTAGACTTGATTGCCTTTTTGGACCAACAGCAGCAGTCTATTGTGAGTGACAGCCAATCCAGTCAAGAACTGGGAGGAACTCAAAGGAAGTGCCCGGTTTTTGTCTGTTGGGGAGTTTCAGTTTGAGATCTGAAAGTGAAGGGAAAGAAACCCTGTGCTCCTTCAGTGCACAGTTTCAGTCAAAAAACGTGTGCAAGGCCCAGAGTTCCAGTCTACAACTTGTAACTGCTTGTTAGGACTGAATCCGTCCTGTGAAAAGAATCAAAGGATCTCTGAAGAGTAGAAACCAGGCTCACCCTGTAGAAGACTGAAGAAATTGTTGAATTACACTCGGTCTGTCAGGAACTGAATCTGCTGTGTGTTCTCCTGGTTATTGTGCAGTAATTGCGATTGGGATACAGATGCAGCCTGCCTGGTATAGTGCTTTCTTTTTTACCATATAAATGTGTGAGGAGTCTCTTGGAGATCAAAAGTAGCCCTGCTGACATTGAAGGACCATATCTTCTTTGGAGGTCGTGAGTACTAATCGGGGTCGCTCCTGTTGAATTGCCACATTAAATCCAAATGGAATTACTGTACTGCTGACTGTTTAATTTTTCTCTTTCTCTGTGTGAAAGGGCCCTACCAGCTGCCACGGTTTGACTAGCTACCAGGGCCTGGGTACCCAGGGACAGTAACTGGTAGGGATAGGCCTGTGCACAGAGCCATAGGTAGATAGTAAAGTGATAAGCTAATTAACCTGATTTCCCCTGTCCTTGTTATATCCCCTAAATAAATCAGAGCTGTTTGTTTCAACAAAGTTATACTGCCTGAGGTATTTGTCTATGTTAAAGTACTGTACTGTGATTGTTGCACTGTATCTTATTTTACAGGATGTCCCGGTGCCTGAACCAGCCTTTGGGGTAAGTGTATACTGTGAAGGTAATTCTGCTATATTGTGTGGGCCACTAGTGGAAGAAAGGGGTTGCAGTGTCCCAGAGGGCTGTGACCAAGTAAGTTTAACTATTGCAAACCCTGACCTCTGGGTGGAGGCACCCGCCATTGGATCCAGGCCCTCAACCTGTTAGTGGCAAATCAGGCAGGGGTAGTAGCCCCTGGGATAGCGCCATCTAGGGGTTACATTTTGGAGGCTCACCGCTGGGATTGTGTGTCCTCTAGTGGCCATATTTACAAACCACTGTTAAGGAAAATAAATAAATAAATAAATAAATGGGTACCCCGACAGAAGTGGCTGTGCACCGGCTGGTGGAGTGGTGTACTGGGGAGGAGATCGACCCCCAAAATGCTATGCTTATCCTGGACATCCCCCTGGGTATCAATACGGACACTGTGCAGGGAGTACTTTCCAAGGTGGAAGGTTTACAAAATCCTGTGGTGGTGGGTCGGCACGCTAATCTGCTCACCCACACTTTCCTGGCCTAAGTAGAGTTTAAGGATCCCATAGATAGCTCAAAGTACCACAGACCATTACCCAGAGAGCCCTCACTGCTTGGAGAGTGATAACTAAGGACAGTAAAGACCGGGGAAATGAGCCCCAACACTATCTGAAACTTTTGAGGAGAAATTTGCTAAATGGTTTGCTGGGAAGGAAAACTGTGGAGGACTTGAAGAAACTATTCTTGCCACCTGGGGTGTTCCTCCCCAACACCCTCTCCTGCTCCAGTACCCGTAATGGTGGCTGAACCAATGCAGACTCTATTTCTGCACCTGCCATTAGTCACGACTCTTACCGAAGGTTGAGGATCTCTCTGGCACCCTCCCACCCCCAAGGGAGGATGACTGGGAGACCTGGATAGACTATGTTGCCCCCAAGTGCTAGAATGGCAATGCTCGGAAGCCGGCGAAAAGGGTTAGTGAGAGCCTCCGAGGTCCTGCCCTGGCTACCATCCGTGCTAAGCAGGCCAGTAACCTGAGGCGACTGCACAAGCCTATCTTGAGGCCTTGGAGAATGTGTATGGGAGCCCAGATTCTGATGAGGACCTATGGTGGAGAGTAAGAAATGCACAACAGTACCAAGGGAGTTGTTCTGTGTATGTCTCGGCTGGAAAAATTGTTGCAAGAATGCCTCAGAAAGGGTAGTTTGCCAGCGATTGAACTGGACCGAACCAGACTGGACAGAATCCTTAAGTCTGCCCCTTCTCAGAACTGCTGTTGCTTCAGTTACGCCTGGCAAATCGACTGGAATCCCCACCCTCCTATGATGAGTTAATGAGAGAAATTCGAGGAGTTGAGAAAAGGCGACCTCGGGAGGGACCTGCACCAATAGCTGTGGCTATGACCCGAGTGACTGAGGGTGGCCCATCAAGTGAAGTTCAGGGGCAGAGGTTGGCAGTCAATGAGTGCTCTGATAAGGAAAAAGATATGCCACAATGGGGTGAACTGTTGAGAGAGATCCGGGAATTCAAAAACAGTCCCTTTATGAAGGCCACGCCTGCAAGTACGGGCCCCGACCTATATCCGACTGCATCTGCTATGGGGGTGGGGATACCCACCCATGCATCTCCTGCTGATAACAGCTCCGAACTCGATTCCTTGACCATGGAAGTGGAGAAACTGACGAGATGTCTCCAAATGCTTATCACGCGCAGACAGAGATGGCACCAAGGTTTCCAGTTAGTAATACCTCGCCTGGCTCCCAGTGTGGCACCTCGGCCAGCTCAAACTCCAAAAAGTATGTTTTACTATAATTGTGGAAGGATGGGCACATGAAAAGGGAATGCCAATCCCCAAAGACACTGACAAAGTTGCATATAGGCTACAAGGAGGCTTGGAGAACAAATCAGTGGTTAAGAGGTGCACGAAATGATCCCAGTGAGGGCACCAAAAATGCTAATTCACGTCCTTTTGTGGCAAGGTCAGTTGCCCAGGCCCCCACTACGCCTCTCCAGACTGGTCCAGAATAGTGGGTCCCTCCATGGAGACCACTGTAAAGGTAAATGGAGTGTCTACAAGAGCTGTATTGAGACAGTGGCTCCCAAGTGACAATTATGTTTCAAGATTGGTATCAGAAGCATTTGTCAGACGTACCTTACAACCATTAGAAGGACTGCATGTATGGGGTTAAGTGAGAAGGCCTACCCTATTCTGGGTATATCCGAATTTGGCTGTCTTTCCCCACCTCCGTGGCTGGGTGGCCGAACAAGTAGAGACCCTAGCCTTAGTGTGTCCCCCCACTGGACTGTATGATGGTGTCCCTTTGTTGATTGGAACAAATGCTCATATGTTCAGAAGGCTGGCACATTTGTGTTATGAAAAACAGGGTCAAAAGACTAGTAGAGCTTTAAGAGTTCCGGCTTTTAATTAAGAAGGCCTATGAGGCAAGAGAGATGCTGAAAATATAGAACCAGAGGAACCGGTTGGAATTGTATGGAAGAAGGATCCTGAGTCTCTGATCCTGGCACCAAATGCCCAGTGTACCTTACAGGAGAGGTCCGTATCAGAAAGGATGTTAAGAATAAAATATTAATGTTGGATGCACCAGGCGATGGAAAATTGCCAGAGGGACTGCTGGTCAAGCCTAGTATTTTGCCCGCTAGAGCCCATGCTTATGCCAGAAGGGTAATGGTCCAAGTTCATAATGTGTCTGAAAGAGACATTCGAGTAAATAGAGGTTGCATCCTGGCTAATGTGCATTGTGCAGACACTGCAGTGCTACCCAGCAGCAGAGTTCAAGGAAGAATGACAGAGTAACGCCTGACTTGTTTGATTTCGCAACTCGCTGCCAGCTGAATGGAAAGTGAGGATCAGTGAGAAGCTTGCCCAGAGAGACCAGGTGTTTTCTTTAAAGGAATGGGACGTAGGATGCGTGCAGAGCTGAGCACAATATCCGGCTGCATGTCGAAAGACCATTCGTGAGAGGTCTCGACGCCTGGCACCTGCTGATATAGATGATGTGAGGACGGCATCTGCAAGAGATGTTAGCGGCTGGTGTAATACAAGAATCCAGAAGCCCTTATGCTTCCCCATTGTGGTAGTGAGGAAAAGAATGGGACAGTAAGGATGTGCGTGATATATCGCACCTTAAACCGTGGACTATCCCTGATCAGTACACAATGCCCGCATTCAGGATGCTTTGGACTGCCTAAACGGGAGCAAGTGGTTCTCTGTGCTGGATCTCCGCAGTGGGTACTACCAGATCCCGATGGCCCCAGAGGACCGTGAGAAGACAGCCTTTATCTGTCCGCTTAGCTTTATGAATTCATGAGGATGCCTCAAGGATTTCAGGTGCCCAGCCACTTTTCAACGATTGATGGAGCGTGCAGTGGGGACATAGAACTACTGAGTGCCTGGTATACCTAGATGATGTTATTGTGTTTGGCAGCTCACTGGAGAACATGAGAGCAGATTATTTAAGGTATTGGATCGACTGGAGGACTTTGGCCTTAAACTGTCCATTGATAAGTGTCAATTCTTTCAAACATCAGTAAAGTATGTGGGACACATAGTATCCACCGAGGGAATAGAGACCGACCCAAGTAAAGTTGAGGCCTTGACCACCGGGCCACAGCCCAAAAATCTAAAAGAACTGCAAGATTCCTGGGATTCTGTGGTTATTATCGGCGTTTCATCAAGGACTATTCAAGAGTGATCCGCCTTTACTTAACCTTACTCAAGGGTATCCCCAACCCAAAAAATACCAAAGTCAGCGTCCCTCAAGACTGAAAGAGTGTATTTTCATCCAGTGAAGTATTTGGGCCCGCTGGACTCCTGATTGTGAGACTGCTTTCATGAGATCATATATCAACTACCCATGCTCCAGTGCTGGCCTATGCCGATCCAAGAAAACCTTACCGTCCTGCACACTGATGCCAGCTTGCAAGGGTTGGGGCTGTGTTGTACCAAGAGCACGAATGGCCTGAGACCAGTGGCCTTTGCCAGTGAAGCCTGACCCCATCCAAAAAGAACTATCCTGTACATAAGTTAGAGTTCCTAGCTTTGAAGTGGGCTATTGTTGACCAATTCCATGAGTACTTGTATGGGGCTAAAATACTAGTAAAACTGACAATAATCCTTTGACCTATGTGCAGACCTCAGCTAGTTGGATGCCACTGGCCACAGGTGGCTTTCTGCATTATCTACATATGACTATGCTCGAATACCGAGCAGGTCTGAACCACATAGATGCTGATGCTCTCCCGGAGGCCTGTTCCCCAGAATGATTGGGTCCGATTGGCAGAACCTGACATTCGGGCACTCTGCGAAGTTTGACGAGGAGGAACAAATGTCCACGGACGCAGTGGACTGCATGGTGGATTGCTTGGGACCCTCTGAGAATTGCATACCTGCTGCTTATTGCCACTTTTCTGCAATAGACATTGGTGCACTGCCTCAGCTGGACAATGACAGTATTAGTGGCTCAATCTCGCGATCCTATGATCAAATCAGCTTTAGAAGCCCTCTATGCAGGAAAAGATGTGTCCAAATTACAGCCCACTGATTTGAGAACTGCACTGTTATACAAAGAAGGTCCTAAGTTGAAACTGATCAATAAACTGTTATATAGAGAAACAGTAGACAGAGGGGACAAGTAGACAAACAACAACTGGTGCTGCCCTACCGCCTTTCGAGACTCAGTATTGAGGTCCTTGCACAACCACATGGGGCACCTTGGTATAGACAGAACACTTGACTTGGTGAGATCCAGATTCTATTGGCCTAAGATGGGGCTGATGTGGAGCAACACACTCTGAACTATGATACGCTGCTTACAGAGAAGCTTTGCCCCAGAGGGCTCCCCCTTGTTAACATAACCACCAGTGCACCCATGGAGCTGGTCTGTATTGATTTTCTGAGTTTGGAGTCAGATCAAGAAATATCAGTAATGTGCTGGTGGTCACTGACCATTTCACGAGATATGCCCAAGCTTTCCCACCAAAGACCAGAAAGCATCCACTGTAGCCAAAGTACTCGTGAGAAAACTTTTTGTTCACTATGGGGCTCCACAAAGAATCCATTCTGATCAAGGAGAGACTTTGAGAGTCGTCTGATCAAAGAGATGCTTTCTCTGTGGGGGTGAGAAGTCCAGAACCACTCTTACCACCCCAGGGGAACCACAGCCTGAACGTTTCAACCGCACTTTGCTAGATATGCTAGGCACCCTGCACCCAAAGGACAAGCCTAGATGGAGCCAAACAAATTAGCACCCTGGTACATGCTTATAACTGCACCAAAGTGATGCCACTGGGTTCTCCCCTACCGCCTGATGTTTGGAAGAGAAGCTCGACTACCGGTAGATGTGTGTTTTGGTCTCTCCTGATGGGGTTCAAGCTGACAACTATTTACAGTATGTGCAAAAGTTAAAGGCCCAGCTAACTCATGCGCACTAACTGGCTCAAACATATTGCCAAAAGAAATCTGGCCAACAAAGAAAGGTATGATAAAAAGGTGAAAGCACAGGAACTCCAGGAGGGAGATCGGGTATTGCTAAGAAATCTGGGACTGCATGGCAAACACAAGATTGCTGACAGATGGCACCATCTCCCTCACATTGTAGTGGCAAACTAGATGATCTGCCAGTGTACAAAGTAAGGCCTGAGAACAATTCAAAGATGTAAAAACAATGCATAGAAATCATTTACTACCCATTGGACAAATCCTGATTGAGTCTGAGCCCCAGAAGATGCCCTCTGGACCAGTGACTAGAGCTGCTGCTAAGAAAGATCAAGGAAGTCTGCACCACAGAAGCAGAGTTAAAGTGTTCCCTGCACAAGTCCCAGTTGAGCATGACTGTCAGTCCATATCAGAAGAAAGTGAGGTGACTTTGAATACTATCCTTCTTACGAACTGAGTCAATTGTTTCGGGCAATCCCCTAGTCAATACTGGAGACAAAGCTGGGCCTTCTGGACTGTCTATGCCCCAGCTCATCCCTGGAGCCAATGCTCCCAGAAGTGAAGTGCAAAGCATCAGATCAGATGAAATGGAATCATTGTGCATGGTTGAACTGTTTGAGCTTTCAGGGAGGAAAATGATAGATTAGGGCAGACTGGTGATACACCCGAACAAGAAGAGTATTTTGAGTGCCCTGACAGTCCACTGCCAGTGTCTGAAAGCTCTCCATGCGAGCCAAAATGTTGTGGACTCCAGAAACTGTAACTCCTGGAGCTGAAAGTGCCCCAAGTTCTAGCCTCTCTACCCCAATGGAGACTCCCTGACAAGTGAGAACAATGCTGAAAATGAGGCTCAGGTGCAGAGACTGTAACAGCTCCCCTAGAAAGACTGGTCGAGCTGTAAAGCCTGTGGTGCACCTCAGTTATGATTCCTGGGCCGCCAGTGGACCTGCCTCTCAATGTTGTCCATAAAGGAGTGTATGTGTCCCCGAGCTCATTGCCCAAACTGAGCGTTAGTGCTAACTCAAGTTACTTGTGTTGCCTCTAAGTATGGTGCCCTTGCCCCGTCCAGCCCCAAGGTAACTGATAGGAAGGGTCCCCTCTTCAGGTTTCATGTACAAGAGGTATAACATGAGTTGTGGTACAATGTTGTGTGTTATACTGTGTAAAGAGTGACGTAGCAATGTTTCAGAAATGGTTCTTGGTAAAATGATGTATTGACTGATGATTACTGTGTGAGCCTAATGCAAATGTATATGGCTGTGCAGTTGAAACTTATGGGTAATTGCTTGACGCGACGCCGCTTTTCCCAGGCCAGGAAGGGTGTAACCCCTGCAAATGGGGGTTCCCAAAAGACTTCCAGGAGCTTGCTTGAATGCTCCAAGCCTGAATGGTGTTTGGCGTCTTAAGCCATTTATCAGTGAGTGTTTTTAGAACCTCTGGTACTGTCTCTTAAGAGCTGTCTGCTTGCAGACATAATTAGTTGTATGGGGGACTGTGTGTTTCTTTGATTGAGTACCACTCAAGCTGCTGCAATTCACCCCATTTTTGCAGTCACTAGGAGTGCAAAGGGAACCTGTCTGAAAGATGTAACTGATTGCCAGAAATCATTTACAGTAATAATAAAATTACAGTTTGTCTAACCTGCTTTCTTTGCAGTCAGAACTGTCTGCCTAGTTCCCATTCTGGTTTTGAACTGCTGAACTGACCAATCAGTGTGGGGTAAACTAGCTCTAAAATGATGCCTTGACGAATCAGAACTTGGGACTCATAATCTGAGCCAGCCACAAGAGGATTGTATGGGCAGTGACTCTGGGAGATGTAGTTTAGACTTCGGTGCCTTTTTGGACCAACAGCAGCAGTCTATTGTGAGTGACAGCCAATCCAGTCAAGAACTGGGAGGAACTCAAAGGAAGTGCCGGGTTTTTGTCTGTTGGGAGTTTCAGTTTGAGATCTGAAAGTGAAGGGAAAGAAACCTGTGTCCTTCAGTGCACAGTTTTCAGTCAAAAAACGTGTGCAAGGCCCAGAGTTCCAGTTACAACTTTGTAACTGCTTGTTAGGACTGAACCGTCCTGTGAAAAGAATCAAAGGATCTCTGAAGAGTAGAAACCAGGCTCACCCTGTAGAAGACTGAAGAAATTGTTGAATTACATCGGTCTGTCAGGAACTGAATCTGCTGTGTGTTCTCCTGGTTATTGTGCAGTAATTGCGATTGGGATACAGATGCAGCCTGCCTGGTATAGTGCTTTCTTTTTACCATATAAATGTGTGAGGAGTCTCTTGGAGATCAAAAGTAGCCCTGCTGACATTGAAGGACCATATCTTCTTTGGAGGTCGTGAGTACTAATTCGGGTCGCTCCCTGTTGAATTGCCACATTAAATCCAAATGGAATTACTGTACTGCTGACTGTTTAATTTTCCTTTTCTGTGTGAAAGGGCCCCTACCAGCTGTCACGGGTTTGGACTAGCCACTAGGGCCTGGGTACCCAGGGACAGTAACTGGTAGGGATAGGCCTGTGCACAGAGCCATAGGTAGATAGTAAAGTGATAAGCTAATTAACCTGATTTCCCTGTCCTTGTTATATCCCCTAAATAAATCAGAGCTGTTTGTTTCAACAAAGTTATACTGCCTGAGGTATTTGTCTATGTTAAGCATCTGTACTGTGATTGTTGCACTGTATCTTATTTTACAGGATGTCCCGGTGCCTGAACCAGCCTGGGGGTAAGTGTATACTGTGAAGGTAATTCTGCTATATTGTGTGGGCCACTAGTGGGAAGAAAGGGGGGTTGCAGTGTCCCAGAGGGCTGTGACCAAGTAAGTTTAACTATTGCAAACCCTGACCTCTGGGTGGAGGCACCCGCCATTGGATCCAGGCCCCTCAACCTGTTAGTGGCAAATCAGGCAGGGGTAGTAGCCCCTGGGATAGCGCCATCTAGGGGTTACATAAAAATATTAATTAAACCTGTAAGCAAAATTGCCGCCAATCATTAAAATATAAATAGTAAACAAGATGGGCCATAATGATGAGCCTTGTTAAACTCCAGCAGAAGCAACCCTAGGTGAGGAATGCATATTACTCATTTGAACCACAAAAGAACAAAATGAGAGATATGAAGCAAACACTGAGGCAGCAGAATAGAAGGAAGATGATCCAACACTATTTTGTGATCAGTAGTATCAAAGGCTGCTGTGAAATTCAGTTAAATTAAAAGCAAATTCTCTCGCCAATCACTTGCCATAAAACCATCATTACTCACTTATAAAAGAGCAGTTTTAGTCAAATGGTGCATTCTAAAGCAAGACTGAAAATGTTCCATTTTATTTAAGAAACTCAGTGGGATCATTTGCTCCACCAGTACTCTTTCTAAGACTTTTAGGTAGCATCAGAAGGTAATAAACCGGGCTGGCCCACCCCCGCAGTGACATAGCATCAGCATGCAACACCAACTTCCCAAGTTCAGGAATGGACCAGAGAGTTGGAGACCAGCCGGGTGGAGAAAGTTTGAGCACCCAAGGAGTGGCTCTCCTTCTTCGGGGGGGGGGGGTGAGTATATGGCATTTTAGCAGCCCCTGGCAGAGGATGGGGGACCCACATTGATCTGCGCCAAAATGAATTGGAGGCAGAACAAATGCTGGACATCATTGCACATCCTGCCTTTGGGGAAACAATCAGCATTTCAATATCCAGCCAGTGCCTTGTATGAAACCCTGCCCAGTCACCATTTCTTCTGTCACCAGTGTCTGCTGGGCAGATCCTGCTCCTGTGGTCCCTCCCTTTGGGGATAAGCCAAGGCAAGATACTATTGACTTTAGGGGGATGTCTGCCTGGCAGCCCCACCCGGTGGGGGGTAAGCCTGGGTATGGTGGGGCTGCATTCCGGGCAGGGGCTGAGCCTCATCCTGGAATGGGAAGGGAAAACCTGGCCAAAAAAAAAAGGTTATAAACTGGGCAATAGTAAGCAGAATCTTCAGAAGTTTTAAGAATAGGTCTCTCAATTGCAGATTTATGAGCCTGAGGAAGTTCTGAATGGCTGAAGGATCACCACTGGGCAAGAGCCCAAACTTCCAGGATCAGGCTTAAGGGGCAGCAGGAGCACAAGAGGTCTGCCAGAGGAGGAGACCAAGAGGTCTCATGAAAGGATATAAAATAGACCATGCAAATATCAGATGCTGACAGAGCAAAACCACACAGTGCTAAAATCAGTAGCCAGCAGCCTAAAACACAGATGACTCCATCCTAATGGCAAACTTAAAGGTGACTGCCCAGATACTGAAATGGAAAGAAAATACAGTGAACAGACTGAAGGGCAACTGCCAGAGCTGCAGTGACTAGTAGGCTGGCCTGTAGACTATACCTGGACTAGGGTAGGTGGATATAGAATGTAGAATGGCATAGTTAAAGAGACAGGAAGGTACTGGGGGGATAAAACACTCAGTATGGCATTGAGTAGTGTAATTCTTGAAAAACTACTCAGAGAACTGGACTTCAAGGACACGTGGTTGTTTTTCTAAATATAAGGATAGGGATTTCACTTACTTCTCTGCCCCTTAACATTCCTATTCCCAAACTGATATACTCTTTTTACCTAAGGTATGGCTATAATCCACTCAAGAAGCTGCCATCACAGGAATTACACTTTCAGATCATGCACCTGCTTTACTGGAACTAACCATGGGCCCCTCTTGCAACAACTCCATATGGTGTTTTAACCCTTGCAGGGCCGCAGACTGATATATCAGTCCAAAATTCCTATATGTTCTAATTTTGTCAGCAGCCCAAGGGTAGAGATGGGCGAAGTGGCCCCAATTCATTCCATAAAGTGGATCATGAAGTGAAAGCGGATGTGCAGAGTGCTCCACAATGCAAAGTGAAGTACTTCACATTATAATGGGTAACACAAAGTCCACTGAAAACAATGACTTTGCATTACTCCGCCTTCCCAAACCACTGCTCCACCAATTCTTACGAACATACGAACATACGAAATTTGCCAGCAGATAAAGGCCTAGAGGTCTATCAAGTCTGCTCGAATGTGCAGCTAGCACCCCTTCTTAAGGCGAAGTACATTGAAAGCAATGTACTTCAACTCACTTCTCCTTGTTTTTAAGCTCCAAAGGTGAATTTTGCAGTGATTCATGGAATTTCAGGTCACATGGGCTTTAGAGTGTTCTGCACAGCCTCAGTTCGGGGTAGTGTGTTTATGAACGCTGTAGGAGACAGTCTGCTCTGAGAGCTCTCTGTGATTCAAACCTTCTAAAAGCTATGAAAAAAGCATTTTTGAATAATTTATTTTTGCTGAAACTTTAGTTCATCGATTGTAGGAAACTTTCCTGTTCTCATATCATTGAGCGTTTATTGTTTGTGTATGGATTTTGAATGTTAATGTATGACATTCAGTCTGTGTACTGAGAGACAGTGGAAGTGTGCTTTGGGGAAGGGGCGTATCTGGAGAAAAAGTTATTTCTGTTTTGGTGATATTTTTCTTGTATAACTGTGTTAATGTACACACAGTAATATTTTCAATAATTCTTGCCATTTTTTTCCTGATTGTTGCGGTGCAGCAGTGCATAATTTTAGTTTGTTTAAAATACATGGTTATATTACTTAAGTTTTCAATTTGCTACACATTACTTAGTGTATGTGTGTGACATGTGTCATCCAATCAGACACCTTTTATTGTGCCACATAGTAATTTCAGCAATGTGAACCTGCTAGCCACTGCAGCTGTGTGATTTTTGTACTTCTTTGTGGTATCTTTACTGGTACTAGTACTAGTGACTGTTACTGCAGCAGTGCAGTACACTGCCCCGCCCGCCCCAACCGGTGAAGGTATTCTTTTCCAAATTTGAATTTCTGATGGTGAGCACTGGTTAGGTGTTATGCCTTTGCGTCTGCGTCTCTTCAGTGCGCAGCACAATCTTAATCTGTCTGTGCATTTGCATCTCTTTAGGCCCAATCTCCATCTGTAACTTAAGTCACAGTTGTTTCTTTGGTTTGCCTTCAGAGTACTGGACTGGTGTGGTGCATAATTCTGCCTTAACATTGTATCATTAATATGTTCTTCATCATAATGGTCACAAATGCAGTCACAAATCATGATTTTCTGCTATAGTTCATCGGGGAAATACAGCCGTAGGCATTCGCGTTCCCAATACAGTTCCATATTGGTTATCTTACACCATCGACACTGAATCACGTTCTTCATCATCACGGTCACAAATGCAGTCACAAATCATGATTCACGATCATGTCACAAATCACAACATAAATTGTTTTACTAGTTACTTGGATGTATTGTAAGCCTGTTTTGTAGTATCTCTCCAGGCTTCACCACCCCGCCATTGTACTCATTAATGAGTGTTTTTAAGTCAGGGAGTTTTGTGCTACAACTCACAGTAGAAGTACAGCCGTAGACATTCATGTTCCCAATATAATTCCATATTGGTTATCTTACACCATCAACACTGAATCATGTTCTTCATCATCACGGTCACAAATGCAGTCACAAATCACAATTCATGATCAAGTCACAAATCACAACATTAATTTTTTTACTAGTTACTTGGCTGTATTGTAAGCCTGTTTTGTAGTATCTCTTCAGGCTTCATCACCCCACCATTGTACTCATTAATAAGCGTTTTTAAGTTGTGGAGTTTTGTGCTACAGCTCACCGGGGAAGTACAGCCATAGGCATTCGCATTCCTTCCTTTATAGCATGTGAGTTACAGCAAGTAGTGGTGGGGGAAGTGGCCCCAATTCACTCCGCGAAGAGATTCATGGAGTAACGCGGATTCCTCGGAGTACTCCATAATGTGAAGCGGAGTACTTTGCTTCATAATGAAGAATGCGAAGTCCATTGAAACCAATGACTTTGTGTTATTCCACCTTCCCCAAACCACTTCTCCACCAATTTTAAGGCGAACTACATTGAAATCAATGTAATTCACCTCATGTTGCCTTGTAATTGAGTTCCAAATGAAATTATGCAGTGATTCATGGGATTGCAGGTCACATGGGCTCTAGATTGTTCTGCACAGCCTCAGTTCTGGCCTGGGTAATGTGTGTAGTGGTAGCTGGATACAGTTTGCTCTCAGAGCTCTGCGATTCAGAACCTCTAAAAGCTATTTAAAATGTCTTTTTGAGTCATTTGTTTTGCTCAGAATTTAGTACATCGATTGTAGGAAACCTTCTGTGCCCATATCATCGAGTGTCATTGTTGTGTGTGGATTTTGAATGTTAATTTAGAACAGTCAGTCTTTGTACTGTGAAGTGTGCTTTGGAGAGGAGTGTATTGGTGGTGTAGGTACATTAACTGGGAGAACAAGGAGGTCTTTCTGTTTTGGTTATATTTTTCTTGTATAACTGTGTTAATGTACACACAGTAATATTTTCAGTAATTCTTGAAATTTTTTTGCTGATTGTCATGGTGCAGCAGTGTATAATTTGTCTGTTTAAAACATTTGGTTATATTTTCCCTCGACAAGGCCCCCTGGCTGCACTGTCTCCCACCCTTGCCCACCTCCCTCCCGTATCTCCACTCCTGCCCCAACCACCTCCCATACTCCCCTTACCCCTGCAACTCCTTTTCCCCTCGATCTCCTACCTCACTTCCCCACCTCCCACCCCTCCTTGTCTTGCTTCATAGCTCAAGTCTTTGTACTAGTTATTACATGTCTGTAAGTCAATGACTATATGTTTGTAACTAAAAATGATGACTGTTACACACGCTGATGTGGAACCTTTGTAAAAGAGCCTCGGCTCAAAGGTATTGTAATCCTAGATTGAAATAAAATAAAAAATAAAAATATTACTAAAGGTTTTCAATTTGCTGTGCATTACTTGTAGTGTGTGTGAGTATGTGTGTGATGCGTGCCATTAAATCAGACACCTTTTACTTTGCCACAGAGTAATTGCAGTAGTGTTAACCTGCTATCAACTGCACCTGCATGAATTTTTTATACTGCTTTGTGGTAGTGGATTGTTACTGCCGTGCACTAATCCCTCAATTGTCAAAATGTATTCCTTTCCAGATTTAGACTTGTGACTTGTGAGTACTGGTTAGGTGGTGTTGTGCCTTTTCATATGCATCCCTTGAGTGTGCAGCGCAATCTTAATCTGTCTGTGCATTTGCAGTGCACCTTTAATTCTGGGAGACTGCATTTCTTGTTATGCTCTCATTTCACTTCGTCAGCACTGGGGAATTTTCTGGACACAAGACAGTAGCATTTCGTCAGCACTGGGAAATTTTCTGGACACAAGACAGTAGCATTTTGGGGATGCACATTAATTCTGGTGACTCTGTGTGTGACCACTGCGTGCATGACTGAGTACGCCCTTAATTCTTGGAGTCTTTGCATTTCTTGTTATGCTCTCATTTCACTTCATCAGCACTGGGGAGTTTTCTGAACACAAGACAGTAGCATATGGGGATGCACATTCATTCTGGTGACTGTGTGGGCAGGGTGCTGCCAATATTGTTGTCACTCTGCCTTACTTCGCATTTAAGGCGGAATGACAACGCAAAATAATAATAACAAGGCAAAGTGAGCCTTTCCTATGGGGCACTCCATGTAGCAAAGTGCCTACACAAAGTGGCCACCGGCGGATTTTAAATTCTCTGCATCTTTACCTAAGGGTTCACAACTCCCTCCTTAATATGCCAGAATTTCTAACCCTCCTAATAATGAAGATAAGGGAATATCTACTCCTTAACCGTGAGGGTGCAAAGCCTTTTGGGTACTACTGGGAAGGCCTTAAAGCCTCCTTGACAGGGGACATTATCCAGTGCACCTCTAGAAAAAAGAAAGATACAGCTAAGCATCTAGCCTTAGAAGAGGAACTATTTGATATAGAGGCCACACATGGAATTATTCTTGATGATACCCTGATCCCTAAGATTCAGGAAAGCAAATGAAGGCTACAAGTATATATGGAGCAACTACTCTTTGCCAGGCAATGTTTCTATGGGTCAAGCAACAGGTGGGTCAGTTGGTTGCATAGCAAATTAACCCTTAGGCTTTCAACAGAATTAGAATGTATATGAATTTTGGACAGATATATCAGTCCACGGCCCTGCAAGGGTTAAAAAGCAAAAAGTCAGCCAGGCTATACTCAAAGTTCAGGAAGGAGGGGTTAGCAACAAATTGTCACTCACCCAAGTAAGATAGGGGTGTTTTTTGTTGAATACCATTAGACTCTATATACTCAAGAAGGACTACTAAACCTTGAGGACCTAATAAAGGCTTATTACGCTAACATTACACTACAAAATTATCTCAGAAAGACATGGAAGATCTTGAGAAACCTATCGAAGGTGCAGAATTAGGGGAGGTGATTAACAACCAAAAGAATGGGAAGTTCCCAGGAATAGATGACTGTACAGCTAAAGTGTTATAAAGCCCTGAAAGATGACTTAACCTGGAATTTTTTCAGCTGTACAGAGGAGTCCTGATGGGGAGATGGCAATCAAGACCTACATTAGCAGAGGGTGCAGATTTCCAAACTATTGAAACCTGATAAGGAACCCACCATATACAAGTCTTATCACCCTATTTCTTTACTAATAGTGGACTTAAAGCTATTCGCCTCCATGCTAGCTCATAGATTACAAGAAGTGGTAGGGGGCCTAGTTCACCCAGATCAAACAGGATTCATCTAGGGGCGGAACTTGCATGACAATATCGGGCATCTCTCTAATCTTCTTTTCCCTCGGGATGATGCCTCACAATTCCAGAATGCTATCTTCATGGATACTGAGAAGGCATTTAATCTGGTAGGCTGGGTCTTTTTCTAGCACACATTATCGGTGATGGGGTTTGGGCCCAAATTTAAACAATGAATAAAGTACAGTTACGTAAGAACTTACTGTAACAGTAGATCTTTGAGAGAGGCTCTTGCAGTAGGTAATTACATATAGGACTGACGCTGGCAGGTGGCAGGACCCCACGGAAAAATTTCTAGCTAGCAGTCCCTGGAGAGGGACCACCCCCATGTCAGGTGACCAGCGTCAGGAGACGTCGATATAAAGGGGCGGTCCCAGATGCCCACCTTCTAGTTCTTTCCCGCCACAGGCCAAAAGAGGCCAGAAGAGGGAGAGGCGGATATTTCTCTATATGGAAAAGGAGCTGAAAAAGTCTAGGGGGATGGAGGGCGGGAAGGTATTACCTACTGCAAGAGCCCTCTCTCGAAGATCTACTGTTACGGTAAGTTCTTACATAACTGTACTATCTTACTTCGAAAGGGCTCTTGCAGTAGGTAATTAAATATAGGACTGAATCCCAAGCAGTATGGAATAAAGAAAGGCCCCGGGAGGAGGAAACTACTACAAGAAGTAGCTCTAGCCATGCAAGCCTCAAGACAGGAGGCCTTGCAAAACAGCCAGCCCGAAGCCTGCTCTACGGTGAAAGGCAATATCCAAACTGTAGTGTTTCATAAAGGTGTGGACGGAAGTCCAGGTGATGGCAGCGCATATGTCTGCCACAGACACATTCTTGAAACAAGCTGCAGAGGCAGCTACTCCTCTTGTGAAATGGCCTCTGACTTGACCCGGGAGGGTCTTGTTGTACTTGTCATAACAGAAAGTGATGCAATGAGCCAACCACTTAGACAGGCATTGCTTGGAAACTGCATTGCCTTCCCTTTTGTGAGCAAAAGAGATGAACAACTGATCAGTCTTTCTGAGATCCTTCGTCCTGTTGGTGTAGTATCTCAGAATCCGGTGAACATCCATAGTATGGAGTAAATATTCCCCTTGGTTAGAGTACTGCGTAAAAAAGGCAGATAACTCTATGGACTGATTTAAGGTAGACTCTGCTACTACTTTAGGTAGAAACTTAGGATTCGTGCGAAGAGCAACTCGTTCCTTGTGAAAAATCAAGTAGGGGATTTTACACATCAGGGCCTGGAACTCGGAGATTCTTCGAGCCGAAGTAATGGCCACCAAGAAGAGCATCTTCAACAAAAGAAACTTCAAATCTGCAGAAGCTGCAGGTTCGAAGGGAGGAAGGGTAAGTTTCTCGAGAACAAAATTCAAGTCCCAAGGGAGGGCAGGAGTACAGATGGGGGGCCTCAGATGGAGGACCCCTCTGAGAAAGGTCTTAGAGACCTCCAGTTGAGTGAAAGCTTTGTCTGCGAAGGGAACATGATAGGCCGAGATGGCCGCCATGTGAACCTTCAAAGAGGAATGGCTGAGACCCAGGTCAAACAGATGATGTAAATACTCCTGCAGAAGCCCCTCTGAACAGGAGAACAGCTCCACATTCTTGGAGGCAGCCCAAATAGTGAATCTTTTCCACTTCATGGCATAAGTGGATCTAGTGGAGGGTTTTCTGGCCTCCACTAAAATCTCCGCCACTTTGGGAGACACACCAAAATGGGATTGGGCTAGGTCTGCAGGAGCCATGCATGCAGTTGAAGGGATCTGAGGTCAGGATGGACCAGGGTCCCCTGATCCTGGGTCAACAAACCTCGAGATAGAGGAAGAGGAAGAGGAGGATCCTCTGAATATTGTTGTAGAAGAGAGAACCAGATTTGCCTGGGCCAGAAAGGAGCGATCAGAATCATTCTCGCTCCTTCTGAAGCTAGTTTCTGCAAGACTCGTGGGATAAGCGGAATTGGGGGAAAGGCATAGACAAATCTGTCCTTCCTGTCTAGAGACAGAGCATCATTCCAGAAAGTGCCTCGCTCTAGAACAAGCGAGCAGAAGGTGGGAAGTTTTATGTTTTGGGGGGATGCGAACAGGTCGACCTGTGGTATTCCCCAAAGTTGGAAGATATTTTCTAGGACCCCTTGGTCCAGTTCCCACTCATGAGTCAGAGCAGAAGAGTGACTTAGCTTGTCTGCCAGGGTGTTGTCAACTCCTGGAACATGAATCGCCGTGAGGTGAAGGTCGTGATGTGTTGCCCAATCCCAAACCATCATTGCCTCCCTGCATATAGGGTAGGACCGAGTTCCTCCCTGCTCGTTGATGTATCACACTACGCACATGTTGTCCATCTGGATGGCTAGGTGGCCGGGAAGGATGTATTGGTAAAGGGCTTGGAGAGCATACAACACTGCCCGAAGCTCGAGCACATTGATGTGAAGAGATTGTTCTAGTCTGGACCAAGAGCCCTGGGTCCAATGAGGGCCTAGATGGGCTCCCCAACCTTCACCTGAGGCATCTGTGGTTAGAGTCTGGGAGGGGGGAGGATGAAAGAAAGGGACCCCCCGAAACAGGTTCTCTCGAACCATCCACCATTGCAAGTCTCGCACCATCGGCGATGAGATCAGAACTGAGTGATCTAGGTCATCCACTAGTTGATCTCACTGAGAGCGTAGAGTCCACTGAGAGATCCTTATGTGCAGCCGAGCACGAGGGACCATCGGGATAGCAGCCACCATGAGCCCAAGAAGATGAGACTTGGAATGGTTGATGGTAATACCCAGGCAGGCAAAAACCTGCTGGGTGAGGGACAGGAAACGCAGGAGTTCCTCCCTGGACGAGGTCACTAGGAGCCAGTCGTCCAGGTAAGGGAACACCTGTACTCCCTTGGTCCGCAGGTTGGCTGCCACCACTGCCAGGCATTTGGTAAATACTCGGGGGGGGAGGGCTGAGGATAGACCAAACGGAAGTGTCTTGAACTGGTAGTGGTCCCCCAGGAATGCAAAATGAAGGTATTTGAGATGAGATGGGCGAATGGGAATGTGCAGATAAGCATCCTGCATATCCAGGGCACAAAGCCATTGACCCAGCCAGAGAAGGGGCAGAAGGCTCTGCAGAGATAGCATCCTGAACCTTTTGTACTCTACATAAAGATTCAGGGAACTGAGATCTAAAATTGGTCTGAGATCTCCCATCTTCTTTGGGACCAGAAAGAAACAGGAATAATAACCCATCCCCTGAAGATGAAGGGGGACGGGGTCTATCGCTTGCTTCAGCAGAAGAGCCGAGATTTCCTCCTGGACCAAAGGAAGGTGTTCCCGTGAATACGACGATTTCGAAGGGGGGTGGCGGGGTGGTTTCTGAAGAAACTCTATGGAGTGTCCTTCTGCTATGAGCTGGAGCACCCAAGAATCTGTGGTTAACCTCTCCCATCCCGGAAGGTGGAGGGAAAACCTCCCTCCTACCTGTTCCTCCGGGGAGTCCAGAGGCAGTGGGAGAGGAAAGGAGTCAGGTGGTGTGGGGCAGCGCCGCAGCTGAAGCACCCGCTGCTTTTTTGGGCGGGGGCTTAGCAGCCACAGGGGCCCGACGTTTTGTGGCCCGCCTTCCCTGGGGTTTCGCCTTTGGCCGATTCCATCTGCAAAAGAACGGCGCTGCTGCTGATGGGGATGGTACATGGAATCAACTGATTTCAGAGCCATCCCCTTCTCCTGCAAATCGGTAATGATGTCCTTGACATCACCCCCGAAAAGCACCGACCCCTGGAAAGGTGCTTCCTGGATAGCAGATTGCACCTCTGGGACCAGACCTGACACGCGGAGCCAAGCAGATGCCGGAGGCCTATGGCGACAGCTGAGCTCTGCCCAGCAGTGTCCACTGCGTCGTAAGTCACACGTAGCATGTGGCGACTGGCTGAACGAGCAGAGTGGATGAGATCAGCCAACTCCTGTTTGACCTGGGAGTCAGGCAAGGAGTCCAGCTTGGCTTCCACCTGAGTAAGGATGGCCTTCTGGTAGTCTCCCATGTGGCCAACGTAGTTCAGGGCTCTAATCCCCAGTGTGGAGGCGTAAATCTTTCTCCCGTACTGGTCCAGAAGGCAAGATTCCTTATCAGGAGGTGACGAGCTAAGATGTTTTGGGTTCCGACCGGCCATGAGCGGCGCTAATCATGACTGAGTCGGCACGAGGGTGAGAATCCAGGAAATCAACACCCTCTGGAGCCTGATATAGCCTGTTCAACTTCCTAGGAAGTGGGGCTAAGGCCGCCGGCTGTTCCCATATCGTGGTGACAAGGTCGGCGTGAGGCTCTATCCAGGGTGGCACTAGTGTAGGAGCTGTCATGGGCAGATTCAGATGTTCAGCGAGTTTCAGATGCTGAGGATCTGGTTCCAAAGAGTGTCACTGATGAACCTTCTGGATTTTTCTAAGCAACTCCGTAAAAGAAGGATCCTCTGGAGGAGACTTCGGAGAAGTCCTTGGCCGGGGCTTCGACGGAGAATGAGGCTCGTCGTCTCTCTCAGAGCAGCCGTCAGAAGAGTCCGGGGAGTCCGAGAGTGAAGAGGAGGAAGAAGAAGAGTAAGACTCCCTTTCCCGACCCGGGAGAGGAACGGGTCCCTTGGGTAGTCCCCGGGACGCGTGTTCTTCCCTCTCTGGATCCAGACAGAAGAACCCTGGAGTCCGGAGGTGATGAGCAAGGCCACTGGTTTTCGGTTTTTACCAGAAAACCCGGTAAAATTCCGGAATTAGGTCTGCCTGAACACCGGTAAAAACAAAGATTTCATGGAATCTGCCATTTTATGCTAGATCAGTAATTCTACAAAACTTGTATTTTTCTTATAATTGCTTTCTGTACTATTTTCAATTTACTTTATTTAATGCTCTGTATAGTAAGCCTTTTTTATTTTGATTATTTATACACATACTAAAAGAATGACAGAAGAATCCCAGTAAAATCCGGAAATTAGAGTTACAATCACCGGTGCAATTCCGGAATCTGAAGTCTTGAAAATGGAATTTCATTGTTTTAATCACCGTAAATCAGTGGCCTTGGTGATGAGGGAGTGTGCCGCCTGGGGCATACGGGAACCTGGGATGGCACTGTCGCTGGAAGGTGGTTCTTGACCTCTTTGGTGAGCTGAGCCTTGGCCTCAGCCCACCAGGAGGCCAGAGTCTCCTGCAGGTCCACCGGCGGCCGCAAGGGCAGTGGAGGAGGAGGAGGCGGGGGATAAGAATATGGACTATACCCATATGGAACGTATCCAAAACCCAGCTGCGGGTAACCCGGCATCAGGTATTGAGACGTCGAGTACTGCAGCATCAGGAAGCCCGGCGTCGGGTACTGCGGCGTCAGATACGGCATTCCTGGGTACACCGGTGTCGAATAAGATGGCGGGTACCCGGAAGCCAGGGGGGCTGCCTGAGCAGATGGCCCAGCTGGGAACCTCATGGGCGGGTCCATAGCGGAGAGCCCGGAGGAAGGGCCCGATGGGAGCAGGAACTCTCCCTGAGTCGGTAAGGCCAACGTCAGGGCCGACGACGGAGGCCCTGACACCGGAGGTACCGACATCAGAGGGGCCGGCGTCGGAGCCGGCGTCCGGGAAGCCGATGTCAGGTCCGTCGCTCCAGATGGAGGAAGGACCGACGGAGGCAAAAATTCCCCAGCTGCACCCGGGGATGGAGGGGAAAAGTCCCCGGGGTCAGGATGGGGGGACTCTGGTTCCCCAGACAGCAGCCAAGGCTGCGGTGAACTGGGAACGATGGACATTGGGGGGTCCGTCGTCGGTTGCCTCGCCGCCCGGATGTTGGACGAGCCAATGTGAGGTGTAGAAGTGAGCTCTCGGTGGGCGCCGGAGGAGCCGACGTCCAACTTACGAGAGCCATCACCAGAGACAGGTCAAGAGGAAGGGTCGGCCTGGTCCGGTGGGGAAGAAGTCGCATGTCTCCCCGGAGGGTCAGACGTCTTACCAGCCCTCTCCGGGCGGACGTCAGAGGAGCCGACGCCCGGCTTACCAGAGTGGCCCACGATGGTAGGCCGCAAGCCTGCGGCCAAAACAGGGGCAGAGGCCTCCAACTGCCCAGAGGCGCCCGCAAGGCCCGAGCGTGAGCCAGATGGGTGGGCTGCCGCCGCCTCAGAAACCTCCAAGGCGGCTGTCGAGGAGCGATCCCCCGGAGGGGATGTTACCTGTGTGCCCGCGACTCCCGAGGGAGACGTGGTGGAGGAGCCTTTGTCCCGGTGCCTCACCTTGTCCTTCTTCTTTCGATGGCCTTCGGGGGAAGTGGACGCCTGCCTTAGCTTTTTAAGCTCCTTCTCCATAGAGATCATTTTCTTCTTAAGAATATGGGCCTCCAGGGATTGCTGCTGTCTTTTTCGGGTGGCCACGTTAAAGCTAAGGCAATGCTGGCACTTCTAACTTGATGATCCGGGCCTAGACAGATCAGGCACAGGGAGAGGCTGTCCCAGCGGTAGTTAGGCGCACTTAATCCACTTGTTCTTGTGCTGGAGGTAGGGGACTACATACACTGATGTTAGTACTTGATGTTGTCGAAAAATAAGATTTTTCGGTAAAAAAAACGACGAAGGTAGGGCTGACGGAGCGCAAACTTTTCCATGTGACGCTGCACGAGCTAACGGCAGGAAAGAACTGGAAGGCGGGCGTCTGGGACCACCCCTTTATACCGACGTCTCATGATGCCAGTCACCTGACGTGGGGGCGGTCCCTCGCCAGGGACTGCTAGCTAGAAATTTTTCCGTGGGGTCCTGCTGCCTGCCGGCGTCAGTCCTATATGTAATTACCTACTGCAAAAGCCCTCTCGAAGTAAGATCTACATGTTATGACACTTTGGAGACTGTAGTAAGGGGTCAATGTAGTGATTTTTCTTCTCACTTTCCATTGCAACAAGGTACTAGCAGGGGTGTCCTCTGTCTCCCTTCAGTTTGCTCTCTGTATTGAGCCTCAGACAATAGCAAAGAGAAAGAACCAGAAAATTTGAGGCATTAGAGTGGGAAGGGCAGAGCAGAAATTAAGACTGTACACAGATGACTCTATCTTCTTTTTAAGTGACACGGGTGGGGCTTTTTTATATATTTGTAAATGTTTTTAAGTTTTTTCCTTGTTTTTCTTTTTCTTTTTTTATTATTTTGGTAACATGCGGTGCTAAGAGCAATAGGAATTCTTAATTTCCTAGGCAGAGATCAAGACCCTACATAATCCCTACTTTTTTTTTATTTTTATATGAATATAGAAACATAAGAACATAGAGTTTGATGGCAAATAAGGACTGCTTGCCCCACCTAGTCTGCATATTTCCCTACCTACAGGATAAGCTGTGGATCCTAGTTAACCTACAGCCTATTTTTTCCTACCCACCACAAAAATTGCCTTATGTCTGTCCCATGCATTCTTGAATTCTCTCACAGATTTAGACCCCACAACTACTCAGGAAGGCTGTTCCATACATCAACCACCCTCTCTGTGAAAAATACTTCCTCACATTGCCCCTCCTTAAGAAATGCAAACAGCCCTTGAAATCTTTGTTAATCAGGTAAAGCCCACTAGGCACAAGTGCCTGTTTTCAGAGGTGACCCAGGAGCTTTGGACTGGTTAAATGACTTGCTCAGAGTCACACAGTATGCAAGAGGATGTTGTGGGAATCAAACACATCTCTGCAGGTACCAAACTCATTCACAGCTTGTTACTCTAACCTCTAGGCTATGCTGCCAGCTCTCAGAATGCTTTTATGTATATATATATATATATATATATCTATATATATAGATATATATATATATATTGCTAACATAGTGCTCACTGCTAAAAGCTATGGGAATTCTTAGCTTTCCTGACTGCGTTCAGGTTCCTCCCATAGTCCTTACTTTTTTAATTTTTTGTAAATATTGAGTTTTTTTATTTTTTTAATTTGTTGCTAGAATGTATTGCAAGAAGCTACAGGAATTCATAGTTTCCTTTGCTGAGTTCAATGCCCCCTGCCCTTGTAGTCTCTGCTTTTGTGTTTCTTTTTTTTGTAATTTTTTTCAATGTTTTATTTATTTATCCTTTTTTTTACATTTAGTGCTAAGCTTTACTGTAACAGCTGCTGCCCAGTGGCAGTGTCATTCTCCCAGACTGCTGCCCATCCCATGCTGCCTAAGATGACCATTGTCATCCTTTCCAGTGCCAGTGGTTTAGGTGACATCACAGGTCTGATTGAACTAGCATTGACTGTTTGTAAACATTTGACACTGGGGCAGGCAGCATCTGCCATCTGCTCAAATTCAGCTTCCTGGTAATGACATGGTAAAAGTTGTTTTTTTTTCTGGAGGACTTAAGATGTCAGGGTGTGTCTAAGTCCTACCCCTGCTGGTGACTACATTGCTAGGAGTGATGGTGGTGAGCCAGACTGTGGTGTTGCCAATGCTAGTGAGAGTGCAGTGAGACTTGCTTGCACGAGGTATAGGGTTAGTTGGTGACACCTGTTGGAATTTAAAATAATCGAATGGATAGATGAAGATGATGCATGGTAAATTCAGTTTGAGAAAGGCTATGAATTAAATACTATTTGGATCTAGCCTGGAATGATGTGGTCAGGCACTATCTCCAGTTGTGCTGAAACACCTTTCGGAAGATACTGATGGTGGAGGACATCCAAGAAAGTACAAAGCCACTTTAGCTAGTAGAGGTCAAATTACTTTTCTGTCCTGCCAGAATTTGATGGCATCAGCATGCCAGTTATACAGTGGCTCTGCTAAATATGTCTCTATCATGTGGTCTGGTGTCATGTCCATGCTTTCATCCATAATGCCTGTGTGATGCCGATATTGTGTGTCAAACAGCTTCCATATGTCTTTTGTTTTGTCTCCTGGAATAGGATCATGCGTTCCTTCCTCTTCTCATCTGATGTCACCATCATGATCTTAACCACACTTGGTGGCAGTTGGCATATGGAATAGAAAATCCCATTCGCTGGCCAGAAAAATGTTGCAAACCTGGTGCACCATATCTTTGGCACACCTGAGGCTTGTTGCATTCTCACCCTTTTGAAAATCCAGACCCTGGACTTCTCTCCTGCTGTCACTATGGGGTAGAGAAGCAACATTAAAGATTAATGTGCTACTCCACTTGCTTTGTTACTTTCAGGCCCTCCCCATTACACTTACAAAATCATTTTGGAAAACACTTTGAAGACTTACCCTTAAATTTCTATGGCAGGGTCACAGGCTACAAATTCGGCTCCACACACTATCCCTACCTAGAGAATGGGGGGTATAGAACTCCCTAACTTTAAGTGGTATTATTTGTTCACTCAATGGGCCCTATATATGAATGTGCATGAAATGTGCAGAAATGTGATGTTTACATGGCGTGCAGCTGCGCGACAACATGATCAGGCAATACGTGGCATGCACCAACTGAAACACAGAGCATGCATATTCAACGTGCGGATCTGCAGACATCATGTAACGCACCACATAGTCTATGTAGACCACCACCAGCTATGTGGCCCTGCCCCTTGACCCCGTCATAAAAGGACAAAGTCTCTGCCCACTGCACAAATGCTGAAGTGAAAGCAGATGATGGAGCAGTCAGAGTTAGGATGGCAGAATGGGAGACAGATGTGGAGACAGGTGTCCAGGGACAGGCAGCACCAGAAAACACCTACCAGCTGGTGGGTCAAGCAACTGGAGGTGCACACAGCAGCAGTGCAGGCAGATCCCGGGCCTCCAACTTTACAGGGCACAGGTGGTGGCCATGGTGGCAGATATCAGTGCCAACCATGCCCGATTATTCAGTGCACTAGCCCCAACCACCCCCATGGAGGTGAAGTTGCGCCTATGGTTGGATGTACAGGCTGCCATGGACGCTGCCAGGCTGGAAGTACAGATCCTCATGGACATCAAGCACAATTGGCAGGATCTGCACGTGTCCATGAAGTGCAATTTGGTGGAGGGTGCAAGGGCACAAAGGGGTACTGATAGTGGCTCCCCCACCCTGGACAGGCAGTTAACACACTCACGGCCATCAGTATCCATCATGTGGCGGAGGGCATTGACACGCAAGCCAATGACTATTGCACAGAAAGGCACAACGCACCCAGTGGCACAAGTTCCTTACAGCAGTGCCCACTAGTGTGAATGCATTGTGCCAACATAGCATGCTAGGGAGAGTATACACACAAAGACTGCACTGGCAGGGAGCCAACCCACTGCAGCCCCTAACAGATGGCATGGGCAGGCAATGGAGGATGACATTGCAGCTGAGTATGGGGAGTTACACAGCATGTACACAGCCATGACACATGCTGCAGCACAATAAACAGCACCCTCACATTACCTCCAAAAGGTCCGGCACAGCAAGCTGAGGAAGGGCAGCATAGTCCAATGATGATACCACCCATGTCACGGACAACAATGAAGGGGACACAGTGGTGGAGGAGGCGCCCGATGATGGTGCCGGGAATGCACACCCACACACGCACTGTGGGCACTGGTCACCTGAGCAGGAGATCTGGAGCACAGGGACCTTGTACGTGGCCAGTGTGCTGCATCCAGGCAGCATGGTGCAGACAGCCAGATGAGCAGGGGTGGACAGTGGTGATGATCCTCCCTTAAACAGTCCTACCAGATGCAGCCAGCCATCAAGGGCCCCCGTAATCCCGGATGTACAGTACGAGGAGCTGAGGCAGCTAGAGCATGATAGGCTAGAGGCACAGTACAGGCTCACTGAGGGCATAGAGATGACCTGCGTAGTCCATGCCTTGGGCTTGACATGTCACGGATGCCAAGCATGAAGGAGCATACAGTGGATTTGCTGACAGCCCAGGGACCACTGATATGGCAATTCAACATGGCCTCACCACATGCCCAGGGCCAGGGGATGCAGAGCCATGCTGTTGGAACAGCATCACATGCAGCCATCAGTGCATACCCAGATGGGACGACCAGTGGTGACTTCAAGCCACAGGGCAAGCATGACGAAGGGGGAATGTTGGAGGACACCATAGCACCAGGCACACAGGACACCATCATGGAGGATGCACAGACCCAAGACTAGCATGGCGAGGGTTCATCGGCCAGTGAAAGGCCTGGGAACACACCAGCAGGAGGAGCACAAATGCTGTCCACACCACGGCACATGGAAAAAGGCGGTAGGGCACTCAGACTGGCACATGGGTGGGAGACATGGTTCAGGGTGTATGAGCATGCCATCCCGTACATGTCACCATGGCCGTAAGGGACACCAGGGAGGTGCGGACATGCATGGTGCATCACCAGGGCATAGTTGTGCACAACCCCCCCCCATAAACACACACACACTCACACACACACACTCACCATAGTGTGGACACAAGGATGCCCATGGTCTCACATGATGGAACACGGCAGTGGTGGGCACACTCAACAGGTATCAGCAGGAATGACCATGCAGTGGCAGAGAGGGCAGTCCACTGTTTGGCTGGCTACCTTGCCATGGTACAGGGACTTAGCACAGTGAGACATGTGCCCTGTCACCAAACACCAGCCAGGGGAAGCAGCACAGCATGACAGCACCATGACTGTCCTGCACCCTCAGTCGTGTGTCATCATGGGGCCCAATGACAGCCATGCCTACAGATGCCATGATGTGACATGTATGAATATGTGGACAACGGGACATGACTATCCCATGATCACAGCCAACAGGCAATGGAGAGCATGAAACACCGATGCTAACATCTGAACGTGCCATTCACGACCCCCACACACGCAGCATGACCCGTAGTTGTCTCCTGCCAGCGACAGTGGTCATCACCCTGATGATCCAGTGGCATGTCCTGAGGGTCATACTGTGGTATTTGAAGGTCCTGACACACCTCCAGGTTGAGTAGCATCACACACATGGTGAACATGCGGCAGACGCTAGAAGGCGCAAGCATAATGGTGCCCCCAGTGTGGTCCAAGCATCGGTAATGCATCTTCAGTATCCCTATGCTTCTTTTGATGATGAACCGGTATGGTTGTGTGCAGTGTTGAAGGCCTCCTCCACCACATTCACTGGTGCCAGGAAGGGTGTCAACAGGTATGGCCATAGTGGATGTCCACTGTCACCTGTGGGGAAAGGGACACAGGTCATTATGATGTCGGATGGCGGAGGGCACACACCCATGTGTACACATTACTTACCCAATAGCCATCAGTCCAAGCATCTAGCATGGAGCAGTACACCAAGGCCTGAGATGTCCAGAATGTATGCATCATGGCACGACCCAAGGAACCTGGTTCAGGCATCCATGAACACACCTGTTGCATCACACACCATCTGGCATTTGAGACTATGAAAGCCCTTACAGCTCCGAAATGCTTCCTTGGACTCTGAAGGAATTAGGACGGCAATATGGGTGCCATCCACAGCACCATGCACATTCAGCATCCCATGCAGGGTGTAGAAGGCCTGTTTGATGGCACAGATCTCCCCATCCATCACTGGGAGGTATATGTGTTTATGTATATGGTCCAGCAGTTCGTCCATGACCTGTGCCAGGGCACAGGACACAGATAACTGGCTGACCTCGTGCCATCACCCGCAACACACTGGAATGACCCTGTAGCAAAATAGGAGAGGAGAGGATGCACATGACCTTCATTTCCATGGTCATGGCATGGGAGCTCCATGTCCACGGGGCTACCCTCTCGTGGACAAGGTCGAACAGCTGCATGACTATGTGCCATGGCATTTGGAAATGCTCAATACAGTGGGTGTATCTGAGCTTGTTGCCGGCCATGTGTGGTTGGAACATGCATTCCCATGGACATCATCTCCTGCAACCTGCACACCCTGCATGTTGAAGGTACACATTCATCAGGAGTCCAGGGCAATCATTGCAATTCACAGTACACAGAGTCACTGATGGATGGTGCATTACTATGAGTGGCAGCCATCTTATGCATCTGATGTGTGTCATACCATGTGTGTGTGCATTGCCACGTGCAGAGCGCTGTCTGCTTTGTGGGTAGTACATGTCACTGCACATGCATACCACAGGGCATCAGCCTGATCTCATGCCCATGTACTGTGTGGGCCCACTACATCCATGGGGAGGGGGTGTTTGGGACAGTGAGCCATATTGTGTGTGGCACACGATGCATGGGTGTGAGAGTGCAGATGCCACAATGGTATGGTCACCCAGGACTGGGCCAGTGGCAGGCATGTGTACCAATGCTTAGGTGGTGTCAGTGTGTGCACACTGACATGTCCTACTCCTACTCACACACCAGAGTGATACCACAGTTAAGTTCAGGCCTACACAGCATGCCTGATGTGGCATGGCACATTACACCTGTCCCGGCTATGCCATGGTTACATCACTATGCACACTGGTCACCATGCACAGCAGGATGGCAGCCCATAAGATGCTCACATCAACACTCCCACACATGCACAGTAACACACATGCATGCTGTCCAGCCTCTCCTGCCCCGTGGTGTGCTCGGGCACCGTCCGTGGTTGTGCTGTGTGACACACTCACACACATGTGCATGTGAACCGTCTGTGTTTGTACTCTGATGTGACTATGCCAATGATTGGCTGCATGCCACCATGATGGGCTGGGCCATGGTGCACGTATAACAACACACCATGGTGACTGGCACATGTCGCACCATGTAGCACGTGCACAGGCCACAACACTGAGAGTGTATATAAGGGCATGGGCTCGCATGTGCGGACACAACCATTGGAATGGAGAAATTGACACAGCAGCTGTGGAGGGTGGCCAAGCATTCCTACTGTGACAGTGGAGGTTATGGGACTCTGTGGGATGCCCAGGGCCATAAACCGGTGAGTACCCCTTTCATGTTTGTGTGTGTTGTATTGGGTTGTGGGGCATTGCTTGTTACTGTGTACTAATGTCTCTTTCCCTTTTGTGTCTCCCTCCCCTTCCCCATACAGGATGTCAAGGGCATGCCCATGTGCTGGAGCTCATGCAGCAGGTGCAGGTGGATGGTGCCACTGTGATGGTAGTGCACTCCCAGGGGCTGTATTACCAGTGCTGGCAGTGGCAGTGGCCATACTACATGTGGAGGACAGAGTTGGAGGGCCAGCCACACTATGAGGCTGAGACAGGGCCTTCAGAGGAGGGCACACTGTGGCGTGTCACAGTGCCATCCAGGGTAAGTGTCTGTAGCCTGTGTAGCACAGAGTGATTCATTAAGCACAAGAGGGAGGGGGATCAGGGATTGCCAGTGTGCCATGGACCGCCAGCATGCCGTGGTGAATACAGCAGCAGCTGCAGCCCTGCATGGTCACCTCAGGCATTGCATGCCGCCAATGACTCATGGTCACTGTGGCTCTGCAAGTCACACTGGCTTGAGCTTGGGCCAGTGTGACATCCCCGGTGTGTGTGCACAGGGTGGTGATGGCCCAACCATGGGAGGTGGCCTGGACACCATGCTGCATGTCCAGTTCAGGCCAGGGGTGGGTGGGCCACAGGCCAGTCTCTCAGTGCTGATTGTTTCTTTTGTCTCCACAGTGCTACAGGGGTTCTTTGTGGAGGATGGTGCTCCTGCATGTGCCATGGCCCAGGAGGGCAGAGGATGTTGAGGACAGCCCCAGCAGTGAGGACTTAGAGGAGGGATGGCCGTACCCGGAGGAGTGCAAGGAGTGGTGAGGGTCCAGTGGATGTAGTGCCACCACTGGTGGAGACCCCAGTGGGAGCATCGTCAAACTGTTGTGGGTGGGGGCTTGTTGTGGACTCACTGTGGGCCATTGCCATTACTGGGGTTAGTTCCCTGAGTGAACTGTATTTTGCTTTGCACAGCTCTGACAAGTAAAAGGGCTGTTATCATACCTCCATGTCTGCTCATTGTCTTGTGTATGTGAGCCAGTGTGTGTGTGTGACCTG
Organism: Neoceratodus forsteri; assembly: GCA_016271365.2. Classification (NCBI taxonomy): domain Eukaryota; kingdom Metazoa; phylum Chordata; order Ceratodontiformes; family Ceratodontidae; genus Neoceratodus; species Neoceratodus forsteri. Next base: position 738,125,103 of record CM028133.1, on the reverse strand, counting down.
GTGGGTGGGTGTAGCTGTCTGGGTGGGTGTTGGCTGACTCCATCTTGGGGGAGGCTGTTGTCCTTCCCGCCATTGCAATGGGCATGGCCGTGCCATGGGGATGTGTGTGGTCCACCCTACACCTGTGTCCGCATGTGTGCGTACGGGCATTGGCCATCTGTGCCAGCCCCGAGGGGGGTCTGTCAGTGGCAATGTTGCATGTCCCCTTGCCATGCTATAATGTCTTGCAGGGTGTGCACGTCCACCTATGTGCCACCTCATTGCTCCGCAGTCAGGGCACCGCACGTTCCTGTCTGGTGCTTTGTCTGCCTGTGTGCAGCATAATGCTTGTGCCACCCCTGTGTTGGCACACCTCACCCACCCATGGGGCCATGTGTAGGCCATGTCACATGGTGGTTGGGTGCCCGCAGTGACGCGCACGGGTGCAGCTTGCCCCTCGCACGCAGATGTTTCTCTGCCCCATTGGTGTGGTGTGTTCCTTCTGATGGCATATCCCCTTATGTGGCGGCTTACAGCAGCCCCATGCCATACACATGTGTGCGTGGTGTGCGCACTGCTCATGGTGTTCCTCCACACTTTCATATATGCACTGAGCGTGTTCGGACGTGCCTGTTATGTGGCCACTGCCCCGCAAACATGGCGCACTACCACCCAATGTGGGTACATGCTGTGGCCCTGCATTGTAGCTTGCGTGCTCATTATGTATGCCACTGCTGGGTTGCATGAGCATATGCGGTACGCACGCACCCTACGCATGCCGTGCTGGTGCATGCATATGGCCCAATATACATAACTTGGGGGCTGGCAGTATAGCCTAGAGGTTAGAGTAATGAGCTGTGACTGAGTTCAGTACATCCAACAGACCTGGGTTTGATTCCCACAACCTCCACTTGCATACTATGTGATTCTAAGCAATTCACTTAACCTCCCCAGTGCTCCCAGGTCACCCCTGAAAACAGACACTTGTGCCTAGCGGGCCTTACCCAGTTACCAAAGACTAAAATAAAAAAAAAAAGAAACGTATCCATGGTAAAACAAAACATAACATCGGGTAGTATATCCTGGAGAATAAAGCAGGTCTGCCAGGCCCACTATATGCATGGCTTTCCATGCACTGGACAGGTCCCCAGATAAGACAGACTGATAACCCCTGCAGTAGGGCTCTCTGAAAATATTGCTGAGGTTACACCAACTCACAAAGACCCAGGAAGGAGTGGGCCCACTCACTGTACTAGCTGGGAATCCAACCTTCCCACAGGGGGGTTCTGACTAAAGCTTTCGCCATTGGAATCAGCAGGGTCTTATCACTTTCTCACAATTTCTCCTCAGGGGTTATGCTTATATTTTGCTGACCCGAAGGCTAAAAATAATCTTCCCCACAGTGACCTCTATAGGTTTCTGCAGGTGAGACATTGCATTCTAACTAAAGATAACAAAGCACTTCTGACAAGGGAAATGTCTAAACTGGAAGACTACTGTCACTGGGTCACTCAGCTAAAGGACAGTGACAGATTGGTTTCTACTATGTATAAAATACTTCTGACAGAATGGGGCCACTCTCTAGACAGGGTTAGAAGAGGATGGTAGGGAGGGTTGATCATCCCATTCCGGATGCGAAATTGACCAAAATCTTAGAGAGACGTTGCCATGTTACCACCTCTCCAGGGCAGAGGGATTACCAGTGGAAAATATTAGGCAAATATTTCCACTCCCCTGCGATCACTATTCACTTTAGCCAAAATAGTTCAGATACCTGTTAATGGGGGTACCAAGACAGAGGCACACATGATCATATATTTTGGGGATGTCCCTTAATCAAGGGCTCTTGGAATGTCATCCATGCAGAATTAGAAACTACCTCGGCCATCCTCATTCCCTTTTAAGTATGAAATATTTATTTATTTTTATTTATTTGTAAAATCAGTTTACAACCTTTGAGCCAGAGGCTCGTTTCCAAAGGTACTTCGTCACATTAAAGACATACATAGAGTTTTAGGTTACATAGCATAGGTTTGCAAAACAATAGGCGTTCAACAGAGGCGCCACGTCACACTGAGGTCAGACAAAATACATTTAGGTTACAGGGTACATGTAATTGAGAACAGGTGTTACACAAGTCGGTATCAAAAATTGAGCAATCTAATAGGTATACAATGAAACAGCTGGCACTGGCCAGGTTAGACATAGGCACGTGTGAACCGGGAAGCAAATGGAGGGATGGCTAGGTGGAGAGCCTGTATGGCTATGAGAAGTAGGGGTGGAGGCTACTTTCAGAGACAGGAGCAGCTACGAGTGTTGAAGAGTTGGTTTCGAAGGGTGGTTTTGAACTTGGAGATGGTGGTGGCATTGGTGATAGGGGCAGGGAGAGAGTTAAACCAGGATGGGGCTCTGTAGCAGAAGGACCTCTGGCCACGGCTGGTTCTTGATCTGGGGACCATTAGGGTGGTCTTGTTGGATGACCGTGTTGCAATAGTGGGAGGGCTCAGGTGGATGGATGCCGTTACCCCGAGGGGAGAGCCTGAGTAGGGTTTTTTTTGTGAGGAGACAGGTTTGATAGCGGAGCCGTTCATCCAGGGTAAGGAGTTTAGCCTCGTCATACAGCTGACAGGTGTGTGTGAGCCTGGGGGCACCAGTCATCAGTCTGCAGGCTTTATTCAGGGTTAGGTGAATGTTTTTTGAGTGCAGTCGTGTCGGCAGCACCATAGACTGGTAGACCATAGTCTACAAGGGACAAAACGGATGATGTAACAGCGAGCCGGAGTGCATTTGGGGAAGGCAGGTTCTATGGTGGGAAGAGGATGCCAAGCCGTATGTTAGTGGCGGATGTTAGGCATCTATGTGGTTGTGAAATGTGAGGGCTGAGTTGAAGGTAACCCTACAGTATTTGTAGGAGCAGACTTGTTCCAGTGGCTGCTTGGTACTAGGAAGGATATAGAGTGGGTGGTTGCTAGCTTTGTTTTGGGGGTGGGAAAAAGAGCATAGCTTTGGTCTTTTTAAGATTGATGATGAGTCTGCGCTTCTTAAACCAAGCTTCGACACTATTGAAAGACTGCTGTAGGGTGTCCTGAGGGGAGACGGGATTGTGGTGGGTGGCAAAAAGGACAGCGTCATCTGCATACAGGAGAATTTTGCCAGGGCATGCACTGGGCAGGGTGTTCAGATAGAGCAAGAAGAGAAGGGGGTCCAGGATGGAGCCTTGGGGGACCCCAGAGTGAATGGGACGGGTATCAGAGAGTATCCCATTGATTTTTACACACTGTGATCGAGCGGCAAGATAGCTTGTGCACCATGCTAGGGGGCCAGCCGAGACCAGTGTGACAGAGAGCATTCAGCAGAAGTGGATGGGAGACAGTGTCGAAAGCCTTTGAGAGGTCGATGAACACTGCACCAGCTAGGAGCTGGTATCCAAGGAGGAGTGTAGGAAGTTGGAGAATTAATTAGGGCAGTGCTGGTACTGTGACCAGCATGGAAGCCATGTTGCTTGGGCATAAGATGTTATGCTTAGCCAGATAATCAGTGATTTGAATGGCCACCACTTTTCCAGGGCTTTAGAGATGGGGGAGGATGGAGATTGCAGAAGTTGCTGGTCGATCACCTGTCGCCTCTTTATGAATTGGTGGATTATGGCTTGTATTCCAGGCCATGGGAAATTGTCCCAGGCAGAGTGATCGGTTAATTAGGCTGGTGAGTGGGGCAAGGACTTCATCTAGCACCAGCCTGAGGATACTGGGGTCCAGTGAGTCACTGCCAGGACTGTTGCTATTTAAAGCTTTGATTAGGATGGGTCTGGCTTCCAGGGTGGAAATCTTGCACAGGTGGAAGCTGGGGTGCTGGAAGACAGGGGGAGGTTGGTTGGGAGGAGGGTCAAAGAAATTACTAGGGAGGACTGAGCTAAGGTCAGTGAAAGCGTGTTGGAGCAGTTAGCTGTGGTGGCAGGCTCGGGTGGTGGTAGTGCCATTTCTAGTGAGCTGGATGGGGCAGGGAGCAAGATTTTCTCGCTTAGTTGTTTAATATTCCCTAGAAAGTCTGGGCCGAGCCCCAGGAGGAGTGTAAGGGGGCCTGGGTAATGGTCGGCCTTGGCTTTCCGGATGGCCCAAGAGCACTTATTCCGGCTGCATTGTAAGCCTGCCTACTGGACAGACGACCTGCTTGAAGTGGCAGGCAGTTGTGAAGTTATCCAGATTTAGTAATTGTAGAAGGGCAGGGCTAACCCAGGGTGCATTCTGCTTTTGGACCAGATTTTGGTGAAGGGTGCAAAGAGATCTGAGCCATGTTGAAGGGTGTGTGTGTGAAGAAGGCGAGGCAGTGTCAATGTCTGTTGCACGATGAATGGGGGACCAATTTATCTGGGTGAGAATACTTTAGTTTTTTCAGCCCACCAGGGCGGAGGCGCCTGCGGAGGGTGGTCTGGGCTTTGGGTTTGGGATTGGGGACTGCCCAATGAAATAGGATAGGGGAGTGGTCACTTAGGGAGTCTGGTCGGACCTGGATGTTTTGGAGTTTTTGGGGTCAGTTGGTTATAATAACATCCAGAAGGGTGCTGGTACCTCTCTTAGGGTTTATTCTTGTGGGCTGGGTGACGAGTTGCGTCGGGTCTTGGGCGGCCAATGAGTCTCTGATCGCAGAAGAGGAGGTGCTGAGCCAATTTACATTAAGGTCACCAACTAGGATTTGTTCCGCCTTATGGTGGAGGGAGGCCAGGTAGTCAGTTAAAGATACCAGGGCCTGGTGCTGGTTCTTTGGGGGAACGTAGGCCGTGGTGAGATAGAGAGGGCTCCTAGAGGGGTCCGGGGTGAGTCTGAGGGTGAGAGCCTGGTCCCCATTTACAAGGGCAGGGGTGGGGAGTGCGTGTCCAATGTGTGTCCCCTAGTGTAGATTGCACAGCCTCCCCTGGTTTGCCTACTCGGTCCTCCAAGTTTAAGGTATAGCCTGGGAGGAGAAAAATGAGTCAGGTGGATTTGGACAGCCAGGTTTCAACCAGGGCTATGATGTCTGGTTGATGAGCCAAGCCCAGCACTGTAGGGCGTCAAATTTTTTCAGCAGGCTGCATATGTTCATGGAGGCTACTTGGAGACCAAGTGGGCCAGTGGGTGGGTGGGAGGGCAGGGCCTGGGCTGGGATGTATGTTCCCTGTCAGAAAGTAGAAGGAGGACAACTGCTCTGGTCAGAGGGTGGCAGAAGGAGAGTTTACGCCGGGAGCGATAGGATGAGAAATAGGTTCTACAGCACAGGGGTGGGTAGGACAGCACAGGCAGAGAAGGCTTATGTGATCAGATGCCCAAGGGAGCCGGGGGAGGAAAGGTAGTGTCTGGATGGGGGTGAGGTGAGAGGAGCATATGGGTGTGTGGAGCAGGAGGGAGGGGAGGACCAGTGGTAAAGGAGGAGGGAGGACAGGAGGGTAGGTAGGAACACTGAGGAGCGAGGCTGAGGGTTAATAGGGACAATAGGGTTGGTGGAAGGCAAAAGAAGAAGGAGGGGGAGAAGAGAGAGGCCGGAGGGCAGGAGGTGCACATGCATAGTTGGTAAGGGTGGGAGAGCTGAAGTGGAGAAAGAATGGGGAACTAGGATGATAGAGGGGGAGATAGTAGTGAGAGGTCACCTGTAAGTGTAGTTGCCGCTTCGGTACAGTGGCAGAGCTGGTGCACAGGGCACTAGGTTCAAGTCTTGCCCAGGGTAGCAGAAAGGACCCCAGCCAGTGGCTGTAGCAGCAGGGAGTGGGGTTCAAGGTGTGCAGAAACAATCAGATAACAATTTTGCAGTGTCTGAGGGTTAGAATGTTTTTTAGAGTTTGAAATCCTGCAGAAATAATAGACAGGTGTGCTACCTGAGTGGTTGAATTGCTGACTTTGATAGTGAGGGTGCAGAGTTCAAAGGCAGCAAGAAAGAAGTGGTAAACTTATATTTTGGCAGGTGGGGGGGTAAGAGACTAAAAGGCATAGGAAGTAGGCATAAAATAGGTAGACAAAGTGGTTAAGAGGTAAAGCTGCTGACTCTGATTGCAAGGGTACTGGGTTTGAGCACAGCTTAGGGACAGAGTGTAGAAAGTTTTTTAATTCAGAAAAGGAGGGAGGAAGGGTTAAGAGTTTGAAAGTAGAGGAAGATATTGGCCTGGTTCATTGGCTTAGTGGTTAGTCAGTAGACTTTGGAAAAAAGGGTACCAGGTTTGAGGCTGCCAGGTGGTAGTGGTGGGCTGATGGGAGGAGTGAGGAAAGTAGGTGGTAGAGAGGATTCAAAGGACCTCTAGTGGGTAGGTTTGCAAACAGTTGTTAGGAAGGAGTGGAGAGTGCAGCAACCCCTTGTGGTTGGTGTCTATAAGCTGCAAATGGGAAAGTGGACACTTAGTAAAAAGAAGGGTAGGTCATGTGATGTGACACGTGACCTGCCAGCAGCACTAAATGAAGTGCGGACGGACGGTCGGTCGGTGGGTGAGTGGGGTGGGAAGTGCTACACAAACAGTCAGGCTGTAGTGCAGGACACTTTACCTCTTACAGGCTCTGGCAATCCCCGAGTTCAGTCTCCGCTGCTGGGCAGAGTTCTAAAAGTATATATAGTTATTGGGACTAACACCACCTAGGCCGAAAGGACAAAACACAGGGAAGTCTTTCAATGCCCTCTGATGGCAACAAAGATCATCACTTGGCACTGGCTATCTGCTACAGTTCCATCCCTTTCTGAGTGGCAAGCCAGAGTCTAGCATTTGGCAGACATGAAAAGGATCAAAGTAGACCTTGGATTCTTCAGAGAGGACTAATGGGAGATTGGGAGGGGTATAGGATGCCACGCTGACTGCTGGAGGTACATGGGGACTCTGTATAGAAGAGGGGAACACATTTAGGAAAGGTCACAATGAACTGGTGTTACTAACATGACAGACTGTGTTATGCTTTATAGTTGATATTCATGTTCATTGCCTTGTTATGTGTATTAACTATTCATTTGCTAATAATCAGATTATACCATGTTTTGAAAGGAGCCAAAGATGGAAACTCTAGAACAAAGATTGTCTCCTACAGATAGACTTCATACACAGTATTTAAGGACAGTGCTCTACAGGAGGATTGCTTGTACAGAACACAGTATAGACTCATAATCAGATATGGTATTAAGTCATGTAATAGCAATAACAATGTTCAACATTAAATACAGCTGTAATGTACTTCTGCTTTTCAATAAAGCTGAAGTTATGAAAAAAGTACATAGGAAAACAATGACTAGGGGGACTGACAAACTTTGAGCAGGGTTACAGTTGAAAATAATATACAGGAATGCTTGACACTCAGAAAGGCACATAGAAATAGCCAGTCACAAAACAGGCATATCACCTTTGCTTACTGAAACAGTCACTAACACTTACAGTTTAAAAATAACAAACTCATATGCTCAGAGGCATACAAAAGGTGTAAGGAGACTCAGAGAGAGAAGGACAAGGAAGTGTATTTGGGGAAACAGAGGGAGGCAAGCAAAGCAATAAGGAGTGCAAAAGTTCACGCTGAGGAAAGAGTAGCCCAGACAATGTCTAAGGGGACAAGACATTTTTCAGGAATATACAGTAAGTGAGAAAGGGAAGACAAAGGGAAGGATTGTATGGTTAAAATGGGGGATGATCAGATGAGGACCAAGAAAAAGCAAACATCTTAAACAAATACTTTTAACTAGTAGAAGGGGAAGGGGAGGTACCACAAATAAGCACCAAGAGCTTGGAGGGGAAGGACATGGACACCAGCCCCTTTTCTGAGGAAATGGTCAGGAAAGCACTCACTAATCTGAGGGTGGACAAAACCATGGGGTCAGACAGGGTGCATCCAAGAGAACTGAGGGAACTCAAGGAGGTGCTAGCTGCACCACTGGCAGACTTGTTTAACAGTTCACTGGAGACCTGCTTGGTCCCAGAGGACTGAAGAAGAGCAGACGTAGACCCACTTCACAAAAGTGGTAGTAAGGAGAAGGCAGGAGACTACAGGCTGTCAGCATGACTTCTGTAGTAGGGAAATTGATGGAAACATTATTTAAGGAAAGAATCATGGAACACCTTCAATCCAACAGTCTGCAAGACCCAAGGCAGCATGGCTCTACAGAAGGGAGGTCATGCTGAACAAATCTAATAGATACTTTTGAATGAATAACCAAAGTGTTGGATCAGGGAGGTGCGGTGGACGTGGCCTACCTGGACCTTTAACACACCGTTCCACATAAAAGACTGGTAAACAAGTTGGGTAGTGGGCAAGAAGGTGGTGACCTGGGTAAGAAACTCATTAGGGGATAGTAGGGGATAGGAGACAAAGGGTGGTGGTAAATGGAGTTCACTCCAAGGAGGGGAGAGTGACCAGTGGGGTATTTCAGGTGTCAGTACTGGTGCCGGTCCTCTTTTATGTCTACATTAGTGACATACAGGAGGAACTGGAAGGGAAGGTCTACCTCTTTGTGGATGACATCAAGATCTGCAACAGAGTGGACACTCGGGGGGGGGGGGCATGGCTTAGCCTTTGACTAGGATGGCAGCTTAAGAGCCTAGCTCCTCATACTGTGGGACTGAATCCTACATCATCTAACATTCTGGGAACATTTCAACACCCTATCTACACATTGAACTGAAGAGGGACGTACCTGCCACAGATTAGTGTCCTTATTTTCTTCATTTGGTGGTGGACTGATTGGACTACACGCCCTGTCTGCTGAACTCCAAGGCCTGCAAGATGGCATCACTGGTTCCACGCTCCACCAACTCTGTGAAAACAGAGCACATGTTTTGCCAACTTATGGCACAGATGGCACAAATGACTATAGCAATGAATACCAAAACTTAAACCCTACAAGCCATCAAAGTCAGGATTTTTCATATGGAGTGCCATCTCAAAACCCATGATGCTGCCCTACAGGTCCTATCAGCCATGACCAGAGAACAAACACACATGATCCACCAGCTTCAGGAGAAAGTAGATGATCTTGAGAATCGCAGCTGCCGCAATGATCAGTGGTTTGTTGGCTTTCCTGAGGGTACTGAGCAGCGGGAAACGGCTGGCTTTTGGAAAAAAACTCTGCCTCAGTTCCTTGAGCTTCCTCCTGGCACTAACCTACACATTGAGTGGGCCCACTGCTCCCTTTCTCCCCCACCCAGGGATTGCCTGTGCCCTGTCATGGCTCGCTTTCTTGATTTCCGGCAGAAGGAACTTATCATTGCAGTGGCCAGGGACATAGGGCCTCTTACCTGGAATGGCAAAAATATTCAGATCTTCCAGGACTATTCCCGGGAGCTCTCAGAGTGGCTCAAAGCTTTCACCGATTGTTGCAGAATCCTTCACAACAACAACATCTCCTTTTCTCTGTGGTATCCAGCTACTATGCAGGTGATTTTCAATGGTAACCCCCTCATGTTTGCTAATCCAGAGATCCTAATGAATTTTCTGCGTAAAACCTACTCGGAGGATTTTCGTGGCCGGGGGAGCCCTTTTACTTCTGACTGTAATGTTATGTCTCACCCAAGCGACTTAGAGGGTTCTCCCTTATCCCAGCAACCAGCTAGGCCTGAGATTCAAGTTTTTGAGGCCTCCCTCCCTCCCAGAAGTAAAAAGCACCACACGCCCTACAGACATGAGCTGTGCCAACATCCGATAGATAGGCAGAAGGGAGAGGACTCAATGTAGCACAAACCCACAAATCTCCAGAGGTTCTACTCACTGAACTGCTTTTCTGCACTGCAAGACCAGGCCAACATCTCATTGCAACAGGGGGACCCAGAGGTTTTGCAATCTCAGCTCTATCGAGCAAGTTCCCCTGGTCAGAAGTCGGGGGCTGCAGTGGCTGCAGTAGAGCCGCTGCATGAATCCTTCAGCAGAAAAATGCCAGTTGCTCCTGTAGATGTCTCGCAGAATCAGAAACTGGATGCTGTGCTCACCAAGCAAGTCCTGAAAGACTCGGAGGAAACCAACACGCTTACTTGAACCCTTCAGATAAGTGTCTATTTTCTTTTCCAGGGTATTCGGGTAGAGGGGGGTGATTAAAGGCCAGGGCCCTTATGGCGTTTCATGGCTCTCTGTCTGGTGCCCCCCCAATCTCCCCACCCTAGGGCCCACCTCACGGTCACTTACCTGGTGACACCCTCCCTGCTGACTTTCCTACTTTGTGGGCTATCTGGAGAAGGACTACCATCTTCTTTTCACCGGAATAGTGGATGATGGCCCATGCTTAATCGTCTTTGCTACTGGGGGCACAAGGACAGAACATGCTGCTCAAAATAAGTTGCAAATGGTTAATTGTGCATTGTATGCTTATAAATGATGGCCCTTTGTATCTGTGCAAAGGAAGATACCTGTTAGGAGAATGTTTATTATCTACTATCCCTTACGAAAATATCCGCGGAAAACCAAAGCATTACCATTTGTCCACCATTTCCATACCATTGTGAATTCCACTGCAGTACCAGTGTATCCCCTTGACTGGTAACACATTGGATTTGTTTCAATTCCATTGTGAAACCATTGTTGTCACTGTGGTACCACATGGACAATGGAATCGCAATGAGAATATGTGCATGAAAGGTACTACAATGGCTCAAACATACACAACTGTATCCCCACTGCTGTTTTGGTAACACAATGTATTTGTTTCAATTCCAGTGTGTTACCACTGCTGCCACTGTGGTACCATGTACCATGGTGGTAACACTGGGGTGATTTCCATGTAGAATAGTAACACAATGAGCTACCATTGCAAAACCATTGAAATTAGTCTCACAATGGATTTGTTTCAATTCCATTGCCATGCCATTGGTGACACTGTGGTACCATCTGTGTGCAACGGTAGTGTCATGGTTCTCTAAGGGGATGCTGGTAGCTCAGTGATGACATTGCACTACCACTGGTATTTGTAATCAGGGGGTAGCACATGTTAGCACAGTGGTTCTCATGTGGTATGACATCAACCACTCCAGGTCCTCCTGCTAGCCCTCCCCCATCAGACTTGACATCAGATCCTCCCCCCAGTGCCCCCCCCCCATTCACACATGCCTCTCACACCATCCACTTTGGCTCCCCATGCCTGTCTCCCCCCTCACCAGTTCTCACCGAACTTAGATCTGCAGCAGCACAATAAGGACCACACATGCAACAGTTTTGCTCAGTCATAATAATTTTTAATCAGTACTTTTGGTGATGCTAAATCATTATCTGTCTTTATTGATCAATACCCAAAGCCGCCATAAACCATAAGTTTTCTTTCACTGCTGATGGTGTTTTCTTTTATCATCATAGTTAATCAATACCTGATGCAGGTTATTGGCAGCTAATCAGCATCTGCTTCACAGATCATGCTTGGTCACAGGCATTCACTAAAACAAATACCACCAACAGCTTAATCTGGTTCAGTTTCAGCTGCTTACCATCTGTATCCCCCCTCCCCCTGGTCACCCGTGAAAAAGGGACATCTAGTCTTGATGGGCCTACTGGGTAAACAAAATGTAATCAAATAAAATAAACAAATAATAAATAAATAGGCTTGTAATATTTGGCCGTGATTAAAGAGCAGCTCTCAACTAGTCCCCCACTGACACGTATATGGCAACTCACCTGGCCAGGAGCCTTTTCCACAAATGATTCCTTTGTGGGCTATCACTGTAAAATGTTAATCCACTCATAAATTTATTCCCTGACCCGATCAGTCATTGCCTTTTAAAATAAAGGTGTGACATTCTGTATTGGGCTTCATTAAGCCCATCCTGCAGTGATGATAGTTTGTCTGTGCATAAATTACAAAATTTACTGCTGTCTTGTAAGAGAGGGAAGGGACGGTAACTTGAACTGCTGAACAGCCGACCCCTTTCCACTTCCCGGTCTGCCTGCTCTGCCCTCACGTTCTGACATTACATGTCTCCAGAGACGGCACGTGGAACACCCCATACAAGTCTATGGGGCTCGTTTTCTGAATGGTTTTATCGACATTTAAGCAACCTTTGATAGAAAATGAAAGCCACTGCTCAACTAATAGGGATCCTCCTAAATGCTGATGTTTTTGCCTCACCTTCCCCAAAACCTCCTCTGAAAACCATAGTGGTCTTTTTTTTCCTCTTGCTTCTGTTTACATGTCTAACACCATTCACTATAATTATTTTTAATTTCACGCACTGTTCTTTTATTTATCCCTAGTCTCCTTCCCTTCCAGGGCATCTCTGAGGCAATCCCCCATCTTTGGAAGTTTTTAACTGCATTTCCTGACAAAAGGGAAAGTTAGTTTACTTACTCTTGGTTATACAGTGTGTAAGTGGGCGGAGGCTGGGGATTCAAACCTGTGTCTGCATCCATGTTTGCTGCTCAGTGCTCTGCCTTCAAGCATACAGTGCCCAAGTGCCTCAAAAACAGCCCATAATGTTCCCACCACATATACATACAGTATATACAGTACTTGTTGCAAAGCAAAAACGCTATATTAATGCAGGTATTATGCAAAGTACACAAAACAAGAAAATGAAAAACAGGGTTTGAGCCTCACGGGTCTTGGCAAACTTGTTATGTGGTGTTCCTTGGAGTTGCCAACCTTAATGTCCATCCCTATCCCCCCACCCCATCGTCTCCTTTCTAAAGCACAACATACAGCTCCAACCCAGCGCCTCATATAGCAGCCATTCATACCTGTAAAACAAGAACAGCAATGGGCTCACAAAGGATCTGCATCTCTTTATGAACTATGAAAAACAGTGTAGGGTAAACACAAAAATAATACTTGCTGATACGTATGGTCAGTGTCCTCCTATACCTGGTCAATGCCATGTTAGACCTGCAGATATAAAAGGGAAAATGGGTCAGTATGAAAGAGAAAAAAAAAGTGGGTTCTGTGCTTTGGGGGTCAGGGGAAGGGGGGAATACCAGACCTACACCACACCATCAACCTGGCTTTTAGAATGGACTTGGTCACTCAGGAGATGTCATGGTTGGGGAAGGGAGGACGTTTCATTGCCCCTGTGCCCCTAGAACTGATCATTTTTTGGGGGGGTAGGAGGTCATGTTGCTCCACACATCGACCAACACAGGGCAGGATAAAGACACCAAGGGACAAATATTCAAAAACTTTGCCCAATCAAAATATATGCTTCTCTGGTGGTGTAGTGGATCCCCCTCCCTTTTCCTAACCTGCCTGTAGAATACATGGAAACACATGTATGTGACAGCAGAAAAGGCCGCAGGCCCATCTAGTCTGCCCAGTTTGCCTATATCCACTAGGCCTTTTCTGTAGTCCCCCGTGGCAATTGTCCTCTGTGCCTATCCCATGCCCTCTTGAACCCTCCAACCATCCTCTCCCCCACCACTTCCCTCAGCAGCCCATTCCAGTTGTCCACCACTCTCTCAGTAAAGAAGTACTTCCTAATGTTTCCTCTAAATTTCCCCCTTGATTTGGAATTTCCAACCATCATCCATTGCAGTATAGCAGACCGCAGCAGGTCAAATGTGACTATCTCTAGGCCAACATCCCCAGCCACAACCAGTCCCATAACTCTCTGCAGCTCACACCAGAGCAATAGACAGCAATTGAAGCTCCAATAGCCCGCAGTGCACATTCGAGCTTCCACAACCTCTGATCAGATGTTTTCCACTTTTGCTTTTCTCCAGGGGCTAAGTTTATTTATTTATTTATTTATGAGATTTACCAGGAAGGCATACTGAGCAACATGCTCTATTCCAGATGTGACCTGGGGGCCTAGGCCCAGTACACAGCATATAGAAGAACAATTACAGGTACAGTGATTGAAAATACAGAACATAGCATATGATTTGTACAATTATAATACAGTTTTTGAGTACGAAGTACATAGGGTATAAGTTCAGTCCTCAGTGACAGAACTTAGCCCAGGGAGCACAGTGGGGCCAGTAAACATAAGATGAGCGCTTATATAAACTCTTAACATTCACTGTAGGACACTATCTCACACCGCTGCCCACCACACTAAAGCCAGCCAGAGGTCTCCAGGATCTGCTGCAAATGAAGCTGTCAGTGCAGAATCAAACAAAACCAGTTCACAATAATCCACTACACAACAGCAAACAGCAGGCAAGCCAAAATGGCTCCACATGCAAAGTGCACATTGGGACCAGACCCACACTTGTGTGGGATCCCTGGCACAAGACAGCCAGTTGGTGTAGTGGTAAGGAGGGACAAAATCTTTTACATACAGGTACATCAGTGAGAAAAGGACGGCAAGGGGAGGGACTGTGAGTCTGAAAGGGGAGTGAGGGCAAACGATGATGACTACTAAAAAGCAGACATTCTGAACAAATACTTCTGGTCAGCTTTTACAAAGGAGGGGGCAGGAAATGGGCCAGTAACAAGGATAAGGAGATCACGGAAATGGGCACAGGTCCCTTTGCAAAATAAAGGATCCTCACGGAACTGGCAGCAATAAGGCTATGGGGCTAGATAGGGTACACCCCAGGATACTGAGAGAGCAAGGTGTTAGCAGGGCCTCCGACTACCCTGTTCAACCTGTCATTGTAAACAGGTGATGTGCCCAGGGATTGGAGGAGGGCTGATGTGATCCCTCTCTATACAAATTGTTAACAGGGAGGATGCAGGGAACTGCATACTGGTCAGCCTGACCTCAACAGTGGGACAAGTCATGGAAATGCTGCTGGAGGAAAGAATAGTAGAACACCTGGTTGTCAATGGTCTACAGTGGAAAGGGGGTAGGGAACACTGTTTAACCAGCAGTAGCACACAAAGCTGAAGCTTTTTTCCTGATGAAACCTAGAGCACAAGGAAGTTAAGTGACTTGCTCAGGATCACACAGTATGCACCTAGGCAGCTGTGGGATTCAAACCCATGTTTTTAGATCTGCAGCTCAGACCCTTAACCGACTGCGCTATACTGCCTCCAGGACCCAAGGCAGCTTGGTTTTATGGGAGGAAGGTTGTGCTAGATGAACCTAATTGAGTTTTTCGACTGGGTAACCAAGGAGGTGGATTTGGGAGGGGGGTATGTGGCCTACCTGGATTTCAGCAAGGCCTTTGGAACCTTGCTGCACAGAAGGCTGGGAAATGAACTGGAAGGCTTAGGGGTGGGACAGAAAATAATAAATCGGGTGGAGAACTGGTTGAAGGACCGAAGCCAGGGGGTGGTGGTAAATGGGGTGCATTCCAGGGCAGAAGAGGTGACAAGTGGTGTGCCCCAGGTGTCGGTGTAGGACCTAGATTCTGCAGTGGTCGTCGGAAACTTGGCAGCTGAAATTCAATGCAAAAAGTGCACAGTAATGCACATGGGGTGCAATAACCCACAAACCATTTACACATGGGGGGGTTAAGCAAAACTGAGCAGGAGAGAGATCTGGGGATTATATTTTCAAATAACTTTAAGGTGGGGATCCAATGCAGAACGGTGGTGGCCAAACTGAATAGAATGCTGATGTGCATAAGGAGGGGAATAAAACAGAAAGAGGGAGGTGATGCCGATACTCCTTTATAACTCCATGGCGAGGCTTCACCTGGAGTATGGGGTTTAGTTCTGGAGGCCTCACCTACACAAGAACAGACAAGATTGGAAGGGTTCAAAGGGTTCAGAGAAGGGCAACCAAGATGGTGCATACTATGCATAGGAAGCCCTATGAGGAGAGGTGGAGGGAATTGGGTCTGTGGCCACTGAAGACTAGCAAGGTGAAAGTGTGAAGCTTATTTACATGGAATTTAAGTGCTAGGACTAGGGATCATAATCTAAGATTAGAAGAAGGAAGATTTAGGGGCAATGTGAGGGGGCATTACTTCACTGAGAGGGTGACGGGAGTCCTGGAACAGACTACTGAAAGAGGTGGTGGGGGCAAAAATGGTGAAAGGATTTAAGAGGGCATGGGACAGACACCAGGAGTTGACCAGTCATAGGAATGGGGTGTCTCTTGACAAAGGAGACGAGTTGGGGGGGTTTAAGGGGCAGACTCGATTGGCCAACATGGTCCTTTTCTGTTACCAGATTTCTAGGCTTCTAAAGCAGTTAGTAATTATGACTTACCTGCTCTATCAGAGTTGGGGTGTCCTTGGTTCGGGGTATGCTGGTAGGACCTGAAAGAGAAGAACAGAGAAGGTTAAGGGGACATAAAGGGTCAGAGGTGCTAGAGGAGAGATTAGGGTGTTAGAATTAAACAAAGATATCTATCTGATTGGTATACAGTTTGGCCAGACCTGTAGACATAAAGGGAAGCATAGATCAGTATGGGGAACTTAATAGTAGCGAGAGTAGAGAGATACAAAAAGGGTACAGTACAGCATGGGCGTAAAGGAAGGGGAGTTTTAGAGGAAAAGATAAACTAGGTCAAAGTAAGGAAACTAGAGATAGAAAAAAATGCAGACAACTAAGAACAGAGAATAAGGTGATATTTGGGGCTCAGCATCACTCTTCCCCCTTAGCACCCCTAGGTGATCTGCAGGTAGCCAGTAAATTTACTAGTAGTCCAGATGGGCAGGTGGGGATGCTTTTGGACTAGTGGCCCCTATATCATTTAAGAAAGGGGACACTGGTGGTAAATGGTGATTTTTAATTATATTTAACATTTCCCTGGCATCTAGCTGGGGGAGGGGTCTGTGGGCTCTGACTGTATGAAGCAGGCAGGTAGATTGGTCAGAAAACTGCCAATCATAAATGATATGGCTATGCAGCCATCAGTTTTGTGCTACTTCACTACAGTGACAGTGCCGGCAAGTGCTTTCAAGTCTCAGCCCACGCAGAGTTCAGACTGTGGCCTGCAACATGTAGGTGGGGGAAAAAAGATGGGAACTTTTGGGAGATGGAGGGGGCCAGGGCAACTATGCCTCACTCTACCGATCAGCCACACGGTGCCTTTGTGAAGACCACCAAGGGGCTTGCTATGAGAGTCTGGAGGGAAGCCAGCAGGAAGTGGCAAAAAGCACTAGCTAAGCTGCATGGCAGCCGAGAGTAAGCGTCCTGAGGGGTTTGATAGGAAGGAACTGGGAGAAAAAAGCACAAGATGGGGCCACAAGGCTGGCCCAGTGGCACTAAGGGGTTACAAACATACGAAATTGCCAGCAGATAAAGGCCATTTGGCCTATCTAGTCCACTCGAGTGTGCAGCACTTCAGTCCATTAGACTGCAGCTGCCCTCACCTCCCTCATAGGCACTCCCCCATCTCCCAACCCCTCCAGATTTGTACCCTCTCCTCGAATCTGTCCCAACCCCTCTTGAAGCCCCCAATACTCTGCAATGACACAACTTCCTCTGGCAAAGCGTTCCACCCTGCCAACACCCTTTCTGTGAAATAGTGCCTCCGCAGTTCCCTCTTGAACCTGCCCCCTTCCAGCTTCACAGAGTATCCCTTGGTTTCCCTTCCGTCTTTCAGATTGAACATACACCTGGTGTCTACTTTGTTCAGACCTTTCAAGTACTTGAAGGTCTCAATCATATCCCATCTCCCTTCTTTCCTCCAGGGTATACATATTGTGCTCTCTCAGTCTCTCCTCATATGGTCTGTCCCCTAGCCCCAGGATAACTTCTGCTGCCCTGTGCTGTACCCCCTCCAGTAGTTTAATGTCCCTTTTCAAGTAGGGGCACCAGAATTGCATACAGTACTCTAGGTGCGGTCTCGCAAGGGACCTGTACAGGGGCAAGATGACCTCCCCACTCCTAGAAGTAATCCCCCTTGCTATACACCCTAGCATCCTGTTTGCCTTCGCTGCTGCCTTCCTGCACTGAGCAGAGTGGTTCATCTCCCCAGTTACCAGCACTCCCAGATCCTTCTCCTCCTTGGGTTTTGTTAATGGGACACCCTCCAGCCAGTTATTGTGTCCTGGGTTCTTGCCTCCTAGATGCATCACTTTGCACTTCTTGGCACTGAAACCAAACTGTGAAATGTGAGACCATTCCTCCAGTTTCATCAAATCCTCCTGAAGTACTTTTGTTCCCTCCTCCCCATTTACTTCAGCACAAATCTTTGTGTCATCTGCAAAAAGACTGATGTTACTCTTAAAACAGCAGGTTCCTATTATCTGTATTGCTGCTTGCCACAGCCTGGTTGATAACTGACCTGCTCAGTAGTAATGTCCCGAAGTGTGGCATAAAAGTATATTGCTGTTATAAAGTAATTCCACTCGTAAATTCTAATTTCGACATGCCTGCAAAACCTAGCAACTTCTTGGTCTTATTGCTCACGCCTCACGTCAGCCTATTTAGTTCTCAGTTTTAGGATGTCACAAAATGAAAAGCTGCATGAGCTGCTTTATTGAGTATTATAGCTGATATTTCACCTATAGTATTTCTTTACAGTTAGAATTTAGTGCTAAAGGATCGATCGACCAATAGGGACCCTATTAGTCGCATTGGATTGTTTTGCTTTACTAAAATCCCAACTGTAAAGGGTATAAAAATAGGTGGAAATATCAGCCCCATAGTACTCAATGGGATGTGCTCACGCAGCCTTCATTTTGTGACATCACAAAACAGGGCTGCATGGGCCAAAGTGGGGGTATGGAATTAAGACCGGGAAGTTGGTGAGTTTTTTTGTAGGCATGCCGAAAACAGAATTTACGAGTGGAATTACTTTTTAACAGCAACTGACTTTTATGCCACACTTCGGGAAATTACTACTGAGCAGGTCAGTTATCGACCAGTCTGTGGCAGGCAGCTATTAGGAACCTGCTCTTTAATCCCCACTGCAGTGCCGGCTATGCAAATGTTAAACAGAACTGGTCCCAGCACTGAGCCCTGTGGTACACCACTTGTCACTGCCCTGGGTTCAGATCCCTCCCCTTCCACTACTATCTTCTGCTGTCTACCCTGCAGCCAGTTGTAAACCCATCTTACCATTTTCCTCCCTGCTCCCAGACTCCACAACTTGCAGGTCAGCCTATAGTGTGGCACTGAGTCAAAAGCCTTGCTGAAATCCAGGTAGAGGACATCCACCGTATGTCCCCTGTCTAGTGCCCTCATAACCAAGTTGTAAAAATCAACCAAATTCATCTGGCAGGATCTGCCTGAGACAAACCCATGCTGCCTGCTGTCCTGGAGATTGTTATCCTCAAGAAATTGCACCAGTCTTTCCTTGAGGATTGTTTCCATCAGTTTTCCCACAATTGCAGTAAGGCTTTCCAGTCTGTAATTCCCCTGTTCATCCTTGGGCCAACTCTTATGGAGAGGTACCACATGTGCTTTCCTCCAGTCCCTGGACATGCACCCCGAGTTCAGAGAGGCATTGAATAGGTTTGCCAATGGCCTTGCCAGGACCTCTGCTAACTCTCTCGGCATCCTGGGGTGGATTCCATCTGGGCCAGGTGCCTTGTCCACCTTCAGGGACTTTAGGCCCTCCCTCACCCTTTCTACCATGATTTCCCCATCTTTGGTTGCTTCTCCTCCACCATCTCCCACCTCACCTTTCTTCTCAGGTATGGGCCCATCCCTTTCCTTGGTGAAGGCTGAACAGAAGTATTCATTAAGTACTTCTGCCTGCTCAGCCCCCTTTTCTACCCATCCACTTCCCCTCCTGATCCTAACAATTTGATCCTTGCTCTTCCTCTTCTCTCTGATATATCTGAAGAAATCCTTTTCTCCTTCTTTGATCCCCTGTGCTAAGCTCTGCTCCCTAGCCGCCTTTGCTGCCCTTACCACTCTGCTCACTACTCCGAATTTCTTCAAATACTCTTCTCTGTTTTCTGCCCTGTTGGATCTCTTGTAGAGCCTAAATGCATTTCTCTTTTCCCTCACCTTCTCCACTACCTCTCTACTCATCTAACTTGGTTTCTTGGTCCTGGCTTTCTTGCTCTGGCTCTTGACACAAGTTTTAATGGCTTCAGCCAGTCCTGCCTTGATGACTGCCCATTTTGTTCCGTGTCCATTTCTGGGTGGATGCTTGCCATATGACTTTCCAGTATTTGTCTCATCCTGCCAAAGTCTGCCCTTTTGAAGTCCAGGACCCTAGTTTTTGTAGTGGCTACTTCCCTACCTAGATTGATTGAGAACCACACTGTGCAGTGGTCACTTCTTGCTAGAGGTTCCTCCACCCGTACATCCCCAACCACCCGGTCTAGTATATTTCTCTCACTCACTGGTTCCATCTCCCTCTGGGTAAGGAAGTCATACTGGAATGCTTCCAGGATGATCTGCTCCCAAGTGTAAATGTTGCTGGAATGCTCCAATCCACCCCTGGTAGCTTAAAATCTACCGCCACCACTGTGCTCCCTTTGCCATGATGCCTCCTTATCTGCTCACCCAGTTCCCTGTCAATGTCCTCCTCCTGGGCCGGAGGTCTATACATGACCCCCAGACAAATCTTGGTCCCTTTCTGGTTGTGTAATTGCAGACAGATTACTTCTGACCTGCCCTACTTCCCTTCCTCCCAATTACATCTGATCTCTTCCCTAACATAAATGGCAACCCGCCCAGCCTTCCCTTTATCTCTGTCCCTCCAGAATAGTTTGTACCCTGGGATGGTTAGGTCCCAGTTATGGTGCCTGGTTGCCCATGTCTCAGTAATGGCTGCTATGTCCACCTCCCCCTCTGCCATCAATGCCTGCAACTCTGCTAACTTATTCCCCAGGCTCCTAGCATTTAGTCAAACCATTCTCCACACTGCTTCTAGCCCTCTGGCTTCTTTACCCTTCACTTCAACCCCTATTTTGCCTAAGCTCGTATCTACCCCATTGGTGGGGGAAGGTCCATTGGACCCCCTCTCCTGGTGATTCCCAGCTCCAATACCTCTCCCCTGCCTAGTTTAAATGACACACACTGATGAAATCCCCAGCTTCTGCTTCAACACCTGTGACTCTGCCCTGCTGAGGTGTAAGCTATCCCCTGTATAAAGATCTGTGTTATCTCATGTGCTACCCCAATCCCCCACCAGTCCAGACCCCTTGGACACGCACCATTCCCTCAGCCACTTGTTGAAGTCACTGACTCTTCTCTTCCTGTCTGTACTAGCCCTTGGCACAGGCAGAACTTCTGAAAAGGCTACCGTTGTTCCCTCTTTGCTGCATAGTTTCACCACTTCCCTGAAGCTATCTTGTACCTTCTCTATCATTCTCCCTTCCAGATCATTTATTCCCAGGTGCACCACAATGTGCGACTTCCCCTCCACCTTCTCCACATATCTGACCATATTCTGCCCCACTGTACTTGCTGTCATGTCTGGCATGCATTCTACCCAGATGTTACTTTTTCTGGCACCCTTCCCCCCATTTTATACCCTTAAGTATAGAATCCCACAAAATTAGGACTCACTGGCGCTTATCCTGCCCTCTTGTTGACCATCACTCCCCTTCCCCCCCAACTTGTGAGGCTCTCTCATCCCACATCACTGGCAACATACAACCCTTCCCATCTCCCACCCTAATTGACTGTCAGTGCACATCTTCTCCTCCCTTAACCTGGTCCTGCCCCACTCCATGGACCCCTTCCCCCACCTTGAACTCCCCATGTCTGTAATGGATATATGTGGCCCTCCCAGTTAGGCTTTTCCCTGTCTACCAACATGTTCTGCTGCCTGATCTTCTCCCTGCTGATGCCCTGCGGACACTATTCAAGATGCTACACTCCTGCGACGTGGCACTCAAGCTTCAGGGTCACTTGGTCTGCTTGAAATATAAGTGGATTCCAGCCCCATTGTTGGCTGGTCTGAGTCATGTAACCAACCCTCCCCCTTCTGTGTATTTCCAACCTCTCTCCCTCAGTTAAATGCCCTCCTCCTCCCAGCCAAGACAAAATCATTTGTTTGGAACCTGTACTGTTGAAATCACACAGCACACATTGCCATCTTATGAAATGCTAGCTCAATCCTAAAGGAAAACAAACAGCACAGAGAAAGTACTTATCTTCTACTCCAACTGCCTGTTTCCTTCTGCTGAGTTTCACCTCAACTGAGTTGAGGCACTGGACACACAATGTATGCATCTGTTCAGGAAGCGAGCCCAGTCGATACAGTTGGCAGGGAAGGGAGGACGAGCATCCAGAGGACTGATCTCCCTTCCCAGGGAGGAATCCAGGGAACTCACTGCTCTTGGGCAGCCCCTGATGGTGGTCAGGGGTAGTGTAAGGAACAAGCAACATTGCAGCTGCAAGGAGCAGAGTTCCAGTGTACTTCAGCATGTAGTGCCATTGGACACAATTGCACGTTTGTAACTCTGAGGGGCAAACATGTAGTAAAAACCCTCTGGTGACCAGTGGAAATGAAGGTGACCCCGGAGACCTGTCAGCATCCCGCTGTTAGACCCACTCGCATCATGATCTCCCATGGGCAACCTGATCTCACGGTAGGTCCCTCACATTCAAGACCAGGCCACCAAGGGTGGGCAGGCCCTCTCCAGGGATGAACTTGGGGGCTGGACTTGCCATGGATCAGAAGGGAGATCAATGTGTGTGTGTGGGGGGGGCAGGCTGGGAGTAGAAGGCAGAGTTAGTGGGTATTCTGGAAGGATGCTCTAGGCATCCAGAATGCAAAAATAGAGTCTACAAAAAAAAAAAAGATGGGGACCACAATGGAAAAGCCGCACTGCGGCTAAAGGCCAGTGCCCAAAATGGGCTTAAAAGAAGTTGTGGGAAGTAGGCAGGGGGAAATTAGTGGACTCCCTGAGAGGAGCATGAAAACAGCAAACACCACACACCGTAGACTTGTGCAGTGGCTGATTTGTTAGTCCCTGGTGCTCTAAAGGATTGGCTGCAGGAAAAAAGCATAACAGAAGTGCCCATAATAAAGAACTCATAGCAACAAATAGAAGGAACCCTTAAGTTTTGTTAGATAATTGAAGTTGTTTTGCTGGAGGAAAAAGTTAAGAGCTCTTGGGTTTTAGATGCACGGTGGTGTATTTTGGAGCTTAATATGACCATATAACTCATGTCTGTTAAAGTAAAGGTGTCAGATTTTTGGTCATAGTAGCCCATTACTCTGCTGCAGTGATAGTCCCTCCTTTTCAAAATTATAAATGTTAATGCTGTCCTGTAAAAGATAAAAAGGATCGTAACTCTGGCTGAACTACTGGCCAGCTGATCCCTTCCACTTCCCAGGCTGCTGACTACACCCCCACACTCGGACATTTTGTGACATCTGTCTACAGCACTCTTCACCAGGCCACCTCCATCAACAGAACCCTATGTCAGGCCACCTCTGTCCAAGCACCCTACACCAGGCCACATCCATCCAAAGCACCCACCAGCTACCTCCCCCAATGGCCCCCACCATATTAGCTTTTCCCCAACCACAGCTCCAATTCAAATGCCCCTCACTCCACAGCTTTGGGCAACAGTCTGCCTACCACCATGGTCCAACACTAGCCCCCTTCCTTCACAACACAAGACAGTTGCCCAGACACTAGGCCCCACCCTCCAAAGTACCCTAAACTAGCCCCTTTCCTCCACTGCCCCAGTCAGCACCCTCCCTCCTTGATGATCACCAATATCCTGACCTCCACTGTCCCACAAAATAACCCCGTTTCCTCCACAGCCACAGTACTAACCCTCTCCCTCCAAGGTCCCTGACATTCTCATTCTCTTTATCACTCTCTCACTGTCTCCCACCTCTCTCTGACACACACTGTAATGGGCATGGCCACAGCATTACAGCCAACCCACATATAGGTAGAATCTGGGTCTCTTACCTGAGGAATAGCAAGCTAGAGGCAGGTCTTTTAGGATAACGTACAGGACCTGTAAAATAAAACACAGAAAAGGGTCTTACAGATCTGCAGTTCTTAGAGAGTAAATAGGGTGGAAAGAACACGTTAAAGATAGATGATATTTATCTGATGAGGAAGAATAATTTGTGTCCTGTCAGACCTATAAAATAAAATCAGGTTAATATGGAGAAAATACTGCAGCAAGAGCAGAAACAGAGAGCTGAGAAGTGCAATAGGTATAGAACAGCACTGAAGTAAGGAAAAGGGTACATTTAGAATTAAAGGTACAGTTGGTTCAAAGTAGGTAAAAAAAACACAGAGAAAGGAAATCAAATAATACAGGAAATAAAAGAGAATGCATTTGGGAAGGAGCTCAGCTAAATCCTCTTAGTGCACTGGATGGCCAGGTGGCAAGTATTTCAGAACAGTAGCCCAGGTGGGTTAGTGGAGCTTCTGATGGCTAATGGCTCAGCTTTAATAAAATGGGGAAAGGGAAGGGGAAACTGATTAACCAGGAAAAGCAGACCAAGCCAAAGCTAGTTTTCAGGTGTGAGCTAAGAGCACAAGGAAATTAAGTGACTTGCACAAGCTTGCACAGTATGTAACAAAGGGCTGTGGGATTCAAACCCTAGTCTCCAGGTTTGCTGCTCAGTTCAAAAGGTGCAGTGTGGTGCATACTTCCAAGGTCCTAGGCAGCACAGAGTGCTGAGGACATGACGTCCATAGTGGCTGTAAGTTTTTCAAGCTAAAAATAACCACTTTCACTGTGAGCACACAGCGGAAAAAAATTTTTCACAGAAGCAAGTCTGCATTTGATTTTGTGCACAGTTGGCAGACAATTGGTGCATGAAGCAAATTAGTCCCTTTCCCATCTAGGACAGGTGTGACACAACAAATATTTGGACTGCATTCCTATTTTAGCAGAGTCGGCAGCCGAATAGGACTTGAAGCAACAGCCCCCACCCCTTACAGCAACCTAATGCCTGTGCTCTCATTCATCCAGCAAGTGGAGGCCAAGCGGTTCCATGATGCATGATTACATTCCTTTTTTAGCACAGCTGGCAGATGAATGGGACTTGGAGCAACATCCCATACCCTTCCAGCAATCTGAGGTTCAGCGGTTTCACGATGCAAGGCTGCATTCCTTGATACAGTCGGCAGCAGAACGGGACGTGGATTAACACCACCCACCCTTCCAGCACGGAGGTTGCTGTATCTATGAAGCAAGGCTGTAGGATGAGAAATAACTTTGTTTTTTAGCTGCAACAAGCATATTAGTTAACAAACATGACAAGTTAGAATTATGTAATATGGTGGCAGGAAGACACTGTTTTCATGGTACTCAGAAACCATGCACTGCATGAAAAACTTATAGCCTTGTCCATAGTGTAACCATGTCCTGTAGACTGTGACGCAGTCATTTGCCCAGGTGCATGGGTCAAGAGCCCCCCCCAGCTACTGTCTCTCTCAGCCTTCCTCCCCACTGGCACCTACAGGCTCCGTTGGCACTCTAACCCCTTCAGCAACTATTACTTGCAACCCAACCTCCCATGCACCATTTGAACCCCCTGTCTCCTTCCCATCTCCTAACCCCCAAGCTCTGTAGTGAACTCCTGTTGCCCACACATCACTGCTATTAAATGGGAAGATAGATCTACAGATTTGTAGCTCAACGTTTAATACTGCAGTAATTAAATCCAACTCCCTTCAAGTTTGAATTTTAATAGAACAGCTGCCCCCTCAAATATCTAAGTCTTTTCTTCTCTGTTACTTAATCTCAGGTTTGAATTCACAGGCTACAGTACAGACCCCTCAATCCTCCATAGCTCAAAGATTAATTTGTTGCACTAACCAACCCCTTCCCCTCACTCAGATTTGAATTAGAATTGTTCGCAAGGCTGTTTGACTAGACCCTTGACTTTTACTTGTATATTATTTTCAAACTTTTGTGGCTCCCTCCTTCAGATCTGACAGATCTTGCTCTGTAAGTACAGTTTGGCCTAGATGTTTTTCATCAAATTACTGTTTAAATGATAAACAAAAAAATTCTACCTTTTCCTCAACCTGCTCCAACATTTTCTTGTTTGCAGACCATTTGTTGTTGCTTGGCGTAACAATGTTTTGAAGTCTGTCTGTAGTAGCTGTTTTTTTTATGCAATACTCACTGAAGCATGCCTTTTCTAATGGCTCAGAATTGTGCACATTCCATCCTGACCCCTTCTGGTAGTGTCACAATGAAAAGGGTCCCCAGGTGTGTATGTGCCTGTGGAATATTCCTATTGGGCCTAAGGTCTATGCTGCTGTTTCGAAGCTGGCATATTTTCAATGCAACGCCTTCCAGAGAAATATTCATTCTGTTTTTTTTTTTTCTTTTACTCATAGTTTTTTTGCTGTTTGATATTTTTTCTATATTTTGCAGTGTTTGTTAGAAGGAACCTAAATAAGCCCCCAACAGAAAAAAAGGAACAACTAAAAGGTAGGCAAGCTATGTGCATGACAAAACAACATTGTTGAAATTAATTGTTCGGTTATTGAAAATCTTGTTGTGCAGATGGACTTTAGCCCTGCTCTGCAGGGCTGTAAAAGTATTTCAGCTACTGGAAATTATAAAGGGGGTGATGGCAAAAGAAGAAAAAAACATGAATGTGACTTAAAAGCGGACTTGAGAGAGGTGTAATGCAGCATTGCATTGTATCACATGTGACACTGTCCTGTGTCACATATGATACCAAGATTGTTGTGCCATGTAGGGCCCTGATAAGATATATAGTATTCAGAGGGTGGTGTTTCACTTTGAATACTGGCAGTAAACCAAATATTCTTGCATAAAATTGAAAAATACGTGTGTGAGGAGCACACATTAAATGCCAAAAATCACTTGTGTTATTTTGTTTTATTTTATTCTTGTGTTTTTTAATATTCCAGAAATTAATGAAGAGCACAGCTGAGCACTTTATAGTTTTAATTTTGCTAGCTCTGCCAACGTAGGGTTAGCTTTCATTCTTGACCTGACATTCTGTTGAAGTGAGCCCAGAATGTCAGAGGTAGCTGGGGAGAGAGACTGAATGACTCATAGACTGCTCTCTCCACAGGGAGGAAAGCATCTGGCTTTGACCAACCACTGGGAGATGGGTCTGACAACTGTGCTGAGATCTTCGTGAGGTGTGTCAGACATCCACTCTTTTGCACCACTATGTCATTGTATGCCCTCCCTGGGATCAGCATATTCAGAAAAGACATCGGCCACACAGGAGGATGTCCACCTCAACTAGACCCATGCTAAACTTAGGCACTCCCCTGATCATGAAGCAGCGCCCATTTGGGGAGCAAGTAGGTCTGTGGGTTGCAGGAAGGTATTAGATCACTCAGGTGAGCCAAGAGGTCTTTTTCTGCTGACAACTTCATATTTCTATGAGAAGTCCTCACCAACAGCCCTGCCATGTGGGTAAGTCAGATGACCAGTGTGGTTAACCTCTGGAGATAGGCTAGGTGCAGGGTTGACAGATGGTGACTGTAATGGCAAAAATCACTTTCAGCTCACCACATTTTGTACATTTTGTTTTTTTTATACTGGGTGATGATTGAGGGCTCTTAGCACTGTTCTCTCCCTACAACCAGTGCTGTGCCCTGGGCCACCTCATGGAGGGTGCCACACAGATTCCCCGATGCTGGGGCCAAGGGAGGGAGGAAGCCATACCCCACCCCCACCTGAGACAATCTAGTTCAGACCATGGTTAGGGTGGTACAGGTCCACAGACAACATGGGCTCACTGAAATGCCAGCCCATTTCCAGTTTTCCTTATCCTTCTGCAGCCAGCATGAGGCATGCATGCAGAGGCCACAAGCACGCCAGTCCACTGTACCCTCCTGTACCACCCTACCTGTGCATACTAGTCAGAGGGGGTATAGCTCCTCCCTCCTGAAAGGAGAGCAGTCCCAAGCTCAGTTCCTTCCCTTCCGAGCAGGCTCCCAAATGGAATCCACTCAAATTGGTCTCAGTGTAGAGCTATATGTGGCATCCAGCGCCAGTTCTCAGCACCACTGGTCCAGCCCTTCATATGATTAAAATATATATATATATATATACACATACATGCTATATATATATTATATATATATATATATATATATATATATATATAACCACCGTATACCATAGTTAGTTGAGGAGTCATTTGTTAAACCCAAAATTTGCACCTTAATAATTTTGCAACTGTTTGATGGATTTGTCTGAATTTGAATACATGATCAAGAACCATAGGCCTTGGGAACCAAGTTTTTGTACTTTGTTGGATATGGCTGCGGAGTTATTGTTGAACGAGCGTTGCTACGCTTTTTTCTGAATTTATGTCGTTCTTCAGGTCGCACGTTTGTGCGATCGCCCGGAATTACGAACGTGGTACATGGTCCCGATGTGCCTTCAAAGATTTGTGAAAATATTAAACGTGTTCAAAAGTTATTTAAAACAATTTCATTATAAGTCAATGGGAAAGTTATCAAGAAGTTTAACACTTCGCAATGCATTTTTACTGCAGTATTCTGTTACTTTCAAGTAAATCTGCCATTTTTTTTCAGTTAGCGATCAGAAAAATGCTTGGCATTTAAATTTAAATTCTTCAGGCAACCCCTAATCTCTTTTGTATTCACTAGTCGGACCCTGAGGATGCTAGCTATGTTCCTTATTTTGGGGTAAACACCCAGAAATAAGTGTTTTTCAAATTTCTGAAAAAGTACTGGTGAAAGTACTTTTCGCAGGCACTAAAGTGTCGCAAATTTTTGCAAAACTTTCGTGAATTGCTACAGTAGTTTTCAGTCTGTGGGAAATGACATAATTTTTTTGGCACTGTGTCTGAAAAGAAAGGTTGGGAGTTTTGGATGAAATTTGAGGGAACACAGCCGACATCTCATAGATGTGCCTTCGTGTTGTGTTGAAAATATTACACGCTGTGCAGTTACGGCACTTCAAATTTGATGTTTTTTCCCCATAGGAAAACATTACGCGCCTGATGCATTATAGAAATCCTTTGGCACCCTGTCTGCAAATAACGGTTTGGTCTTTTTTCTGAAATTTGAGGAAG
Source organism: Neoceratodus forsteri (assembly GCA_016271365.2). Lineage (NCBI taxonomy): Eukaryota > Metazoa > Chordata > Ceratodontiformes > Ceratodontidae > Neoceratodus > Neoceratodus forsteri. The sequence continues at coordinate 738,096,449 of CM028133.1, read as the reverse complement.
ACACAACAGCCTCAGATGTGTCTTTTCAGTGGTTTGGTGAAAAATATTAGGAGGCAGTTAGTGGTGCTCCAAACTTTTTTCCCATAGGATAACATTAGACGTCACCGCCGCCTTTCAGTAGGGCCCGTATCTCGAAACGAAAGAGACACGGATCAGTTGGAAAAATACTTCTAGCCCCATAGAAAACTAGCCATGACAGTCATAAATCATATGACTTTTAAATTTTTTTTTCTATGTCGTATTTGTTCCTGAAATATAACCTATTTAGTATTCCAAGTCCTCATTTTCTGCCCGATACCTATTATTATGCATACATTTTTTGTACTACTGTCTTTTCACGCAGGTTTTGGGAAAACCAGCCTGTGCGCTTATATTACTGTTACCGCGTTCTTTCCACTCTGCGGGTTCCGCACTCCGCTTCACTTACCATTGACCGCCCACGCCACCAAGGTCCTTAAGGCTTTCATTTGCGTTTGTGTTTCCTCATTTTTTTTGCTATTTTGTGTCTGGTAGTTTCTGTAGTACTGTTTCTTCTTCTGTTTCACTTTGTCGCTACCATGCCCACTGACATTTCTGTTTGTAGGCACCATGTTACATATGTGACAACATTATCACGTGCATAGACTGCTCTAAGTTTACGCCTAATTTGTGTTAAGTACTCCTTTCTGTTCTCATTCACGCTTAGCATTACCATGTGCCACTGTTAGTGCTTCTGTTTGTGTTGCTGTTCCTGTTACTATGCCACAAGACATCATAGTGTGGTGGAGGGAAATCAAGTGCCCCGCTGTTGCATTACATTCTACTATTTCTCGTTATCATTCTCAAAGAAGGAATTAGAGGCAAAACTCGTTTACTGTATTGTTGGTTGTCTCCTGGGGTGAGTTCAGTGTTAGGTTGATGAGCTTTTGACTCCCCCCACCCATTTCCTAATCGGCATTGGGGTCGCGGGTCCTGAACTCACCCCATTCTCCTATACTTGTGCTGTTTTACATACATGTGATGGGGTGAGTTAGCTGATGACTCCTCAATGCACACCCCTAATGCTTGGTTGGGGGTGCTTAGGTCCAGGGGGGTTTTCAACTCCTAACACCGAATTTCTCTACTTTTTGCCACTGTGGAACAACCCTAACTAATGCATTAAATAGAGTTTTTTGCTCTAATATATATATATATATATACACATATATATAACACTCACACACACACACACACACACACACACACACACACACAGTATTTACTGTATATAAGCATCTTGATGGGAAATTGCATTGCCCCTTTAAATGTCTTACCATTAAGCACTATAAATAGAGGGTTTTGTATTCTTGACATCACACCTTGAAAAAATACATAGGGCATCTGTGAAGTATGAGTTGTGAGAGTGTGTGATACACAATGAAGTCAATAAAGGTAATTACTGTCCTGCAACACAGTAGTGTCCTTTCGCATTTGATGAACATTGATGAATGATGGGCCAACTTTTTGTAACTGTTAAGAGCCAGAAGTGATCACACTGACACCCACTTGTAGTGGGCAGTGTACGGAGTCCTAGCATGGGCTTGGGGATGGGTCTGGGAGCCTGCAACTGGGGAAGGGGCAAACCAGATTCCATGAATTGGCTTGGTGGGTCTTCAGGTACTAAGAGCCAAGGCTGAGTGGAATCAGTATACAGCTGCAGTTGTTGGAGGATGGGGACTATATGAGCCTGCAATCTGGCAAGTTGAGTTTTTGTTGGGCGCTTTCTGAAAGTTTAAGATCTCAATCTGTGCTCAAATGCATCTCCAATTAACATATTCTGAAACTAAAATCCTGAACTAGTACTCGGTCACTAATTTAAATACTCAAAAAGCATTCAAGTGCCCAGTTGAGCTTTTTTTGAGTGCTGGTTTAAAGTACTCAACACATAGCACTCAAAAAGCGCTGGTGACTGCAGTTCTGAATGGGTTATTCTGCGGAATCTTTATACTGCTTCTGATTGCTAATGACTTTTTTTAACCTTGTATTTATGGGCCCTACTGCCTCCTCTTTCCACTCTCTCGGACAGCATCTCTTGCACGATCCACCCTCATCGTGGTCTGCCCCAGAGTACATGGTTCCACTAACCTAGGTGTCCGGTTAACCCCTCCCCGGGTACAGTGAGGAGGCACTCCCCATTCTTACCTCCTCAGAGCCATACATACTGTGATGTGGAGCCAGTACAGTGGAGTCTGCCTCGGCAAGCCAAAGATGAGCAGTGAGGTGTCATCGCCTAGGAGAGACCAAGTTTTTTTTTTCCCTTATTCGTCCCCAGATGCTGCCGTGCAATGAAGGCCAATGAGCTAGGAAGCATGCTGAGACGTAGTTCCTGCTCTGCTCCTCTGCCGACATCTGCCCAATGCCCTTACTGATTCCCCCAACTACCGCACCTTCCACCCAAGTTCCCCCAGATGGTGGTTTTTAAGGTGGGAGTGGGCAGATGACCCTCCCAGAGAAGGACAGCAGCCACTGGGCACTCCATCCTTCTCCTCCCCGGCTGACCCCCAGCGGTCCATGCTCATTTCCGAACACAGGTCGCTGCCATGATACGAGGTAAGGCGTCCAGCACCTCAGCCCTCAGTGCCACCAGGCCAGCTCGCTAATAACCATTAAAAACAGTAAACATGGTTAGCAGTATTTAACATTAGAATCAGCTCAGAATGACTACTAAACTGAATGCTAAATTGATTGCCTGCTAAAATACTACTAAGGAACTCTATTTTTGCAGTCAGAAGGCAATCTGCATGCTAATATACTGTTAATATAGCAGTCGGCTTGGCTAAGGGCAGTCAGTGCTCCTGCAATTCCTCAGGCTGGGCTGGGACAGGAAGTGATTCAGGGGAATTAGTTCACTGTTGTGTTCAGTATAGACTTTTAAAGGGACACTGCCAACTTTTTTTTGCATTATATCATTTCTAGATAAAAACCCACATTTTAAGATTGCTTACCTTCTCTAAAATTCATTGGTGTTGCTGATTGTTTTATCTGTCTCCTTGCTTAGTAGAACTGAAATGCATGATAATTTACCCAGCTTTAATTGGTTAATTTAAATCTTTGAAATACTTGGCTGGCTAATCTTCATTCATGATTCAGTAGTATTAAAAAAAAAAAAATTGTACATTGAAGAGCATCACAGTTTGACACAGCAGTATTAATGTCTTAGCATTCAAAGAAGTGCAGCCGCCAGCAAGTCAGCAGGGACTCCCCATCCCCAAGCAGGCCTTGATCAGTCCTCCAGCTCCTGCTCCATCCTCTCTGCTTTATCCCGTGCCTCCAGGCCGTGCTGAGTCGGACTTCCACTCCAATGACACTGGCATCCACACACCTCACCACCACTGTCCTACTGACTCCCCCAGGCTACCAATGATTGTCCAATCAAAAATCAACCTCAAGCCAAGTCTTAAGAGGCTTCTCTAAGGCAAGCCAGTGCCCAGCAGCTGGAAGTGCAGCTCCTTAAATTTATTTTAGTCCCTGTTGTTGGTATTGGATCTGGTTGGGTTATGGTCTGGAGTCATGGATGAAGAGATGAAAAACATGAATTTGGCGAGCGACTCACTCACAGAATTGCTGGCAGGCAAGGCAGCTCAACTCAGATCACCGCAGCAGCAGCAGCAGGCCACTTCACTTTCTTTCCCACTCTCTTTACCATCCCATGGTGAGTCAGGCTGTCTTGTGCATGCACGCAAACGTTCACAGCTGCTGTGGATCTTGGAACAGTGAGTTTTTTTAACTTGTTTGTTCAATGTGCTTTTCCTGGTGAAACTTTTTAGTAAATAAACAAAATAAATAAATGTATTCAGAAATAAGCACCAATGGCCAGTTAGGTTAAGTAAAACCTAGAGTGTAAAGTGAGTGTGTCCAAGGTGATAAAGGTGGCTATAGCCAAGTGGCAAACATTAGCCAAGCTAGTGTTGTAAAATGGTAGAATTTACTGATTAAAAGTGCACTTGGGTATCAGTTTCAGTCAGAAGCAAGAGTAAGGGAGTGGACCAGGCAGTTATCCACATGAGCAGCATACTTGCCACAGCCATAGCCTGTTAGCCACCCCAGTAGCATAGTTGCCACAGCCCCAGCAAAGGGCTAGTGACCTGAGTAACAGATCTAGATACCCCTACAGCACTAGCCTGGCTACTGGAGGCAACTTGGCTACTATAGTTACCTGTTTCACCATGGGGAACTCTGACTTTATAATCTGGGACTTACTTCCCATAACTAGCTCCTCTGCGCTTATTTCTGAATAAAAAAAAGTTTTGGGACCGCTAGCAATTATTCACTAGCCCAACCAGCTAGCTTGGCTATAACTGGGGCTTTACTCTAACCTTGCTCCTTAGCACCCTGTTCACTATCTAATTTAGGTCCTGCCCTCTGCTCCACCTCTGATAACTACTTCAATTGAATGCTGCCCACCCCTGTGCTTCATTTAGGAACGTGAGTTAAATAAATTTAGGTAATTTTGAATAAGGCCACCATCTCACTGTATGCCCCCTTCCTGGGCTGATTTTAAATACATTTGAATAGATCCACCCTTGGCAGTTCCTTGCTCCAGGGCCTTGCCCTGACCATGCTAACATCCATAGCCATCCTTTATTGTGTTCACTGCGTGAAAAAAAAAACATCTTTTTTTATTTCAGTATTAGTTCAGGGGGACAGTGCCTGCTTTATGACACTGTCACCAATTCACCACCCCAAACTGAGGAGAAGTTGAGATAGGAGGTGGGTTAAGTGTATACTAGATGCCCTGATGGCTGCAGGCAGGTGGGAGGTCTTCCCTTGATGGGTAGCTGGCTCCTCCTGATGCTCGTTCATCTAATGATGCTTTTCTGTTTGTGGGGGATACTGCCAAGGAACTGCCATTTACTTTTTCTTTACAAAAAAAAAAACACAAATGGGACTAAACAGAACCCACACTACAGCTGCCAACTGCTGATGCTGGGGACTGCCATAACTACTGGACCACTGACACTGCTGGGACCACTGAAACTGACATAGGGATGAAAGGAGGACTGCAGGTACTGCCTTTTGCTCTGAATGTACCTCCCTGTGCCCCCTCTTTATTCTGCTGCACTTTCTTCATGTATTTGTTTTTCTTTGGAGTGCCTGAACCTCCCTGACTGTCCTCCTTCGCAGTCAATTCAAACTCTCCTAATGGCCATTACTGGCCACTCTTAATATCTTCCATGGAATCCAGGATGCTGAATCCATAACAACCAGCTGTCCAGTGCAAGCTGGACCTTAGATGTGACATTGGCTTGTGCCACCTTTACTGGCCAGGCTGCAATAAGAAGAAAAAAACCTTTTAACTGCAGACAAGCACTTTATTTTTATATGGCTCTGGCCACTATGTTCTCCCCCCCTTGTAACCTAAACTACAGGGGCACCTGGGGTCAACTTACTGGGGCTTGTTGGCATCAAGAGAGCTTACTGGTGACCTGATCTTTGGGGATATTACACGCTTGCCTTTGCTGCCCAATAAAACATACTCAGAAATGAAACTACCTCTAAAACAAGAGGCTGTCATAGCTCCCCTCATTTTGATGACTACTCCTTCCTCATCCGTGTCCAAAAGTAATGGTCCTCTTCATGAGCTTCCAGCAGGAAGTCACATCCTACACTGATTTCCTTTCCTATTGGCCTGGTATCCGGTCTGAGCCAGGACCGTTTGCTGTTGCTACACAAACATTGGGAACAAAATGCAATTGAAATGAATGGGCCTATATACATTTCAATCGGACCATTCATTTCAATGGAGATTTTTCTGGTCATTTTGTGCTGGGCTAGTGAAACTCCTGTTGGGTCAGTGGATTTTTCTAATCACTAGCCCTGATGGTTAGTGGTTAAAAAAGTTAGTATTGACCCATTGTGACAGTCTGTAAAATCTCTAGCATCACAGTGCAGGGTGGCTACACATGGGAAAGGGACTGTACCATACCTCTCAACAGTCCCTTAGTGACATGTCCCTCATTTTATCCCTCAGCATTGCTGTGTCCCTCACTGTAAATGGTGTTGCCAAGGTGCTGTAGCAAAAAGTTAGTCTTCAGCTGTGGGGGTCCAGGTGCAAGGTGAGGGTCCAGCTATGGGGACCAGATCTGGAGAGACTGATCCCATACCTCTTAACTCTCCCTCATTACAATATAGCATCATGGCAACAACCATCTGGACTCCCACTGTAACGGATGCAGATTCAATTATGGCTCAAACTCCCCATTCCCAATCACGTAACTAATTCATGGGTACTTTATAGTCCAGGTGAGGGAACCTCTTTGGAGATGCAGATTCTGGAGAGTGGGTGGGGAGTACCTGTAAAACAAAAGGTTACACAGTAGTCAAAGGGGACCCATAGTTCTTAGGGAAAAGTAGTAGAGATAGATAGTAAATAAAACTATCCTTAATGGCCATTAATTTATTGCCACAAGAGGACTATTTTCATGGTAATAAAAAGTTCATTTGAACAGTTTTAATTGCAATTAATGGATTAGCGGTACGTGACCATCATTGTCATGGCAATGAAAAGTTCATTGCTCAGTTTCAATGGTTATTAAACATGCAATTAAAATAGCCTGATGTGGAAGCGTGGGATCAATGACAGACACACAGACAGAACTTTGGTGCATAAAAAATGCAAATTACTGCATTTATCATTTTATTTCTTAAATCAGAAATAAATGTCCAAAATAAATTGTTCAGAACAAAAAAACACAAAAAAATAAAGAAAGCACTGTTAGTTCACAGAAAGAAATATAAAGTGTTAAGTCCAGCACACTTCAAACAGAAATCACTTCTTCTTGGTCTGTCTTCCTTCTTTAACAACTATAGCTTTCCTTGAACAAGCTCCTTCTTGCTCAGTGTCCAGAACCCTACTGAACACTCCTCCACCTCTCCTCTCCTCTCCCTAGCCAATCAAATAGGGGTTTATATAGTCTCCTCCTGGTACATTTTACTCCTCCCCTTTTTGGTGACATCGTATCTTCTTCCTATATAAACTGTCATTCTGAGCCTGGCCAGCTCCTAAGCAGGGCCTACTGAAGCTTCTGGTAAAAACAATCACTTTCATTTCTCTTTCATGACTTCACAATCCATAATATATTGTGTTGTACAGCTTTAAGAAGTAGAAGAAAGTTTGTCTTTAAATAATAGCAAAACAATTATGTCAGAAATACTCTGTTTTGTTCTTTTGAAACAGTCTAAGACAACAGAAAGAAAAACAGCTCTCTGTACCTGAGAGAGTCATTTTAATTCAAATTACAATTCATTAGCTACCATACAGAGCTTTTTTAACTCTTTCTGCCTGTTTGGTTTATTTCAGACAGCTGAAATTGTAGCCTTTTACCTTCCTCTGCCCTCCACTGTTTACAGGGCTCAATAACAAGAGAAAACAGCTTTTCTTGGATCAGCAGGGACTCTGTTCTGTAGGTACCACTACTCTTTAACAACTAAGTAGCATTGTAGTCTACTTTTGGGGACAAATGCATTTTAAAACAGGATAAAGAGCAGCTTCTGTTAGGAAATTGCTCTTTAAATCACCATGACAGTCTGATTTTGTTTTATGAAAAAGGGGCATTTAAAGGGATAGTAAAGCACAAAGAGATGTGTTTGTCAGGTTGGCCACCCTGACAAGAAAAGAAACAGAGTAGTTTGGAATAAGTAAAAGAATATAGAAAAGAATGAAACAGAATTTGTTTTTATTTTAAAGGGGAATGTTACCCTATTTTATTATGCATAACAGGGGTGCCCTGTTACACCTGATACAAAATTTAAGGGGCATACCACACACGTTAAATACTTAATGGTTACCTGTAGTGGTTAATTTAAGCCATGGGTGAGTAAATTAATGGTTTGCACCCATGAAACATCAACAATTAATGGAAATGTAATGGGAATAAAAACTGGGCATTAAAAAGGGTGATACAAAATGTAATGGTGAAAAGTAATGGGTTTGCATGAAGAAAATGGAAGATTAATGGAATTTAATGGAATGTTAATGGATTTCAATGAAGCAGTGATATCCCATTCGATTTGGGAACTTAACTGAGGGTTGTTATTGTAATTTGCATATACTGTGCAGCTCATAATGCATTTCTTTATCAGTGTATGTTTCAGTTTGTGTTTCTCTCAAACTTTGTTTGATTTTGATGTGTGTACCATGTTGGTACCACAGTGGTATCAAATTTCTAGATGCACTGATACCACAGTGATACCAAATAAGCTTGGGATTTATATGTGCACCAATCTGCTCCTCTAATGTAATACCCTTGTGGTGACATTACAAAATACTGATACCATGGTGGTACCAAATAAGCGTTGGTGGTATGTAGAAAACAGTGTTGTGCTACCATTGCATTATCATTGGGAACTTCTAGGGCAATATAGATTCCCACATGAAAGTGGACTCAAAATTACGTAATACCACTGTGGTACCATTACCCATTTACCAGTCCGGGCAACCTGCTGAAATTGCCATAGGGATGCCACTGTGCCATGGTACTACCACTGAGGCCAGAATCCTGACTTGGTTGACACCATTGTACTACCAGACTACCACTGGGTAGTACCATTGCACAATTTCAGGCATACCCAGGTATTGCCAGTGATAAAACACTGTGTTGCCATTGCAACACATTTGGTAAGTGATGAGTTAACCTGCTTGCTCTCACAGATTAGTACATTATGTGGTAGGCATTAGCTTTGGGTTGCTTCCCATATTTCTCAGAGTGGAACATTACTTCCCTTTGCCTATTGGGATCCCCCCCCCAAGCTAGCATGCCTCCTCCTCCCCTTCCCTTTATTTATATTTCACTGCTAGATGGTATGCAACTGCTATGGGGTGGGGTGGACTCCAGCTGACTGTTGTCCTTGGGCATATACCCCTTCCCAGTTGACATGCACCACTATCTGCCCTATGTATGCACACTCTAGGCATAATGGCTAGTATGCTACCTATGGATCCTGCATGGCATAAGCACTCTATTAAGAATCTGGTAGTTCAGAAACCCTGGACTCTGGTGCCACTCTCCTTTCCCATTCCCCCTTGTATCTTCCCATAGGTGGATGCTGACGTGGTGGCTGCCTCTGCATCAGCTGATATCTGACACAACTGGGAAGTAGTTCTCTCCCCCCACAAGAAGGACATAGGTGGGCTTGGCAGAAAGCCTGACATCATTAATATATCCTTCCGGTTAGTGGTATGACATCTGTTATTTCAGAAGATGTACATAGTTGTAGATATGTGTGGGCCATTTTCCTGTGTTATACTGTATATAGTAGGTATAAGTGTAATGAACCAGGCAATGTTTTAGACGTTTGTTTTACAGCTCTATGGTTGGTATATCTAATCAGTGTTACATGTGAATGTTCATCTCCTGCGAGGGAGATAGAAGGGGCTCCTCTCAGCCTCAGTTTTCTGTTCTTCTCACCTGTCTTCTGATTGCATGATTCCTTCCTTTCTAGATCATGGATGACCTTGATAGCTACACCTGGAACGTGTGGGGACTAAACACCCCAGTAAAACATAAGCAGGTGGTAGCACACCTTAAGAGGCTGAGGGCCATATTGGCTTTCCTGCAGGAGATGAAATTGACAAACCAGGATCACAATCAGTTGGCTAGGGATTGGGTAAGACAAGTGTTCTCCTTGGCCCCCTCAAAGAAAAGAGGAATGGCCATACTTCTTCATAAATCTCTTACATGGTCACTTACTCAACTAAAATCTGACCCGCAAGGCAGATGGGACTTGGCCCTAGTGAACACACCTGATGGCCCTCTTCTATTGGGTAATGTGTGTGGCCTGAATGAAGATGCCTCCACCTTTTTCCATGACGTTGTGCAAGAAATGATTTCTCTGGTCCCTACCCCAACTCCAGTGATCTTAGGTGGTGATTTTATTCTCTCCCTGGTACCTCAGATGGACTGCAGCTCCTTGACCTCTGCACAACACCCTAAAGCCCGTTTTGCTCTGTAGCAGATGATTGCAGACACGGAGCTAATGATCATTTGGAGAACATTTCATCCTAGGGAGAGGGATTATTCATTCTTCTCCCTGGTACATGGCCCTCATAGCAGACTTGACTACTAGCTGGTCTCTGTGAAGACTAGCCAATTTGTGGTTGACTTGAAAATCATGCCCATGGTTATATCTGATCCCTCCCCTGTCCATCTGCATATCCTCTGGGGCTCCAGCAACTCTCAAATCCTCCTCCTGGAAGTTAGATTTCCTCCTCCTAAGAGAACTAGAGTTTGTGTCATGGGTGACCAAAGAGAATGCTCATTTCCAGGCAGAAAACCCACTCCTGGACACTTCTTCAGGGACTACTTGGGAGGATGTTAAAGCCACCCTTCAGGGGGCAATAACTGAGTATGCAGCGAAGAGATGGAGACATAGGGAGCACCTCCTGAATTCCTTAAAGATTAAACTAAAAACGTTAGAGTCCCCAACCAAACAAATACCAAATTTACTTGCAAATTCTGTGCTGGGCAGGGAAATGCTTAAAATTAGAAGGGAAATAAATGATTTGCTGGCTCACAAAGCAGAGGTAGCCATCCTACAGCTGTAGCACAAATATTGGGGAGGGGGAGAAGGGAGGAAAGGTGTTAGCCTATAGGCTGCGGGAGCAGCAGACTGAACAGCACATCTATGGCATAATGGAACAGACTGGCAAAACACACACAGATCCACTGCAAATTAATTCTATTATGGAGCAGTTCTATACAGATCACTACACTTCTACCAGGGAAATGGAGGTGGATAAAGTTAAGGCATTCCTTTCTTCCCTACAACTTCCTAGACTTTCCCCCTCTCAGACAGCAGAACTGGATATGCCCATTTCACCAGCTGAAGTGGTTGCGGCACTAAGAACCATGAACACTAGTAAAGCCCCTGGGGAGATGGTTTCCCTGTTGAACTCTAGCAAATTCTCTCCTCTCAAATCTACCCCTTCTTAGTTCCATGCATAACGAAGTGCTTGATAAAGGTATTTTCCCCCCATCTTCCATGAAGCAGTTATTATGGTGTTCCCTAAGAAGGGAAAAGACCCTACACTCCCCTAAAGCTATTAACCTATCTCCCTTATTAATGCTGATAGCAAAATTTTCTCTAAAATTATGGCCTCCAGGCTAAATCCGCTGCTCCCATCTCTCATCCCCACTTTTGCAAGTGGGCTTCATCCCCAGCCAACTCAGTAGGGACCATATCTGGTCCATGATCAACCCCATGCACCAAGCCCAGTCTCTTCCTACTCCAGTCGCTGCTGCAGCCATAGACTTCTTGAAAGATTTTGACTCCCTGAAGTGGGATTGTCTCAAACTAGTTCTACAACACCTGGGACTTGGGGATCGCTTTGGGTACTGGGTCAAGGCACCTTATCAACCACCCTCAACTAGAATTTTGATCAATGCTGTGCTGTCTCACCCCCTTCAGTTAGGAAGGGGTACTAGGCAGGGTTGCCCCTTTCCACCTTACTTTTCATAATGGCAGTAGAGCCATTGGCGGCTGCCATAAGGCAACACCCCTCCATTCCAGGAGTCCCAGTTCGGGGACCAGTCATATGCCACTCTCATGTATGCAGATAGTTTGCTAGTCCAAATTTAGGATGTACATACCTTGCACCTAGCCCTCCTTTCCCTAATTTCTGACTTTGCAGGATTCTCTGGCCTCAGGATGAATAAATCCAAGACTGAAGTGCTTCCCCTCAATTCAAGATGCACCCAAGACTGGGCGGTCCCCTTTGGGCCGAAATGGATGCCAGATTCTCTGGTCTACTTTGGTGTACACATATCTCCTGACATATCCAGAATGTGGGATCTTAATTTGAAACCACTGGTTGCTGAACTTAAAACTGAGCTAGATAGATTGAAGGCCCTTAATCTTACTTTTGCCGGGAACATATCAGCCTTAAAAATTATCTCAGCCCCCAAGATCCTGTACACCTTTCACACATACCCCTAGAGTTACCTATTAATTGGCTTAAGATCTTAGATGCTGCTATAGGCAATTTTCTCTGGGAACAAAAAAAAGCCCTACTACAGTAGGAATAAGCTAAGGTCCCATTGGAAGGTTGGGGGCTGGGGTCTTCCTTGGCTAGAAGGGTATAAGTGGGCATATTCCATCATTCAAATGTTGAAATGGTTTACCAAAGTATCCGATCTCTGCATATCAAAAAGTCAATAGCTCAGGTACATAGTCTCCCTTTACTGATATATAACCCTCTGCCCAAAACCCTTGCTGCACATCCCACCATTGCTCCAGCAGTTGAGCTCTGGAACATAGTACATGCTAGAATTAAAGCAAATCCTAGGCCACTCTATCATACTCCAATGTTTCATAATAGGCATATTCAGGTAGACAATTAACCATTTCTGTGGCCTCATTGGGAGCAAAAAGACATTACCATACTATCTGATGTTTTGGATAAGATAGGCCAGGGTATCCAATCATTTCAAGACTTAATCGAAGAGAAAGGTCTGGGGAAATCTGACTTTTGGAGGTATCTGCAGCTCTGTAGCTATTTAACTGAATTTTTAAAGCTCATTCCACCCAGTGCCGATGGGGCTCAGAAGCTAACAAGGTGGCTTTTGCTCCATAAGGGTCAAGCCAGTAAGGTTTATGCCACCATAAGAGAAAGAATTCCTTCTCAGTCTAAGGAGTCCGAAGATAAAGCGCTGCTGACAATACCAAGATGTAAAACTAACAAAGGTACCCAGGTCTTCTCTCACTTGGCAGCCAAACTCTGGAACTCCTTGCCTCTTGAGGCTCACCTAGCCCCGCATCATGCCCAGTTTAAAAGAAAATATAATTCCTTCCTCCTTAGCCAGGTCTTCTGTACCTGTTTTAAACCCCCCTGAACCTGTCTATCAAACGCCCTCTCCTTCACCCCCCCAAAAACTACTCTCTAGTTAGCCCACCTGGACAGCTTAATATGCACTTATTATTTGTCTTTTGTACCTGTTTGAAAATGCTGCTCATCCTCAGCTATCAGCTGAAAGGGTGAATACTAGGCACAAGATGTCTGCTGTCATGTTTGCCTATTTCTGTCACGTAGTTGCCTACAGTCTGTGAAATATCTGTGTCATTGCTGATTTCAAAAATATATATTTCTGTTATCCTTGCCTATTATCAATCATGCCTGCTAACGTGTAATTCTTGATATTGCTCTTTTGTATTTCATGTTTGATGTTTCCCTGAACTGCAAAATGTGTGTATTTGCAAAATGTATGTATTCTCATTTTTCCCTGAATTGTAAAATGTCTGTGATGTGAGAAACGTATGTATTTCCCCAACTATTCCTGCCCACTGTAACCTCCCGGGCCGTGCCTGAAAATAGTCATGTCATGGCGATGGTGCTTACCCGGTTAACAAAAACTAAATAAATAAATAATAAATAAATGGGAAAAAGATCTGAAAACTACAATTGATGATACCCAATGAAATCTGTGTTGGAAGTTGGTGCTTGTAAGATATCCAGATATCCGGAACAAACTTATGCAAAATAAAATTTTACATCACTGGTACAGGACGCCTGACATCCTGTAAGCTCAAATTGATGTATAACAATCTCTGCTGGAGATATTAGACCCAGGTAGGGAATTTGTATCACATACTCTGGCTCTGCCCACTGCCTGCTCCTTTTTGGACTGCTGTATGTTGGCTGGACAGCAAAATCCTAGGTTCCATGTTAGAACTAGATTACATGCTGTGGATCCTGGGTCTCCCCCCTTCAGGGGTCCCGTCTTACTGTTCATCAGTATCGCTGGTTGGCCTTCCTCAGCATCCAGACTGAGTGCCTTATCTTGTGCCAATGGAGAACTTCTGAAGTCCCCTCTCTGTCAGAGCTTTTTCCCTCATTTACGCAGTTGGCATCACTAGACTGCCTGTCACATGTTGCAGCCAACACATTAGCCAAATATTTTGCTTGCTGGGATCCTTCCCTTACTTATCTGAAACCCAGAACTGGAGCTGGGTGATAATTGTACTTGGGAATTTTTGATCTTTCTCTGTTTAACTCCCTGGCTGCTACCAAACAGTCTTGCTGTAGCTTAAAGCTTACTTATATGACGATGCACATGTTAAATGCTTTATATTTTTCTTATGCCATTGCCTGGTCCTTGTGGTTGCTACGTTTATTAGTGTTCAGGGCAGAGAAGCCACCTCAGGCTTTGTGGGTATGCCTAGATAGTAGATTCTACACCACATATGTTTCTGATCACCCTTACCTGGTAGGTGCCTCCTTATAATATGCTATAATATGTTGGATATGCTAATTTTTGTTAACCAGAAAATGGACACATAGATTTACAGTACTATCCTTCTGTCTCTGGTCCTGAACCTGCAATGTGTATTGCAATGTGTATTGTTTTGTATTGCTATATCTAGTATGACTTTACACATGATATGTATTTTCTGTGGGTTCCCTGATGGACTACAGGCTGCCTATATATGGTTCTGTCTGCCACAGATACTGCTGTCCGGCACATAAAAACTGCACTCAGCAAAGCCTACTGGCTCACCTTAGGTGCACACTGACTGACTCACCCCTGTGATCTCTATGCCAGGGCACACTGGCTCATGCTCAATGGCTGACTAAAATATCAATCCTGTCTTCTGGCCAAAAAGATCTGCCTTGGTCAGCTACCGCCAGAGGTCCAACAACTTCTGGTTCCCAGCAGTAAGCCACGGCACACCCGTAACTCTGAACACCAGTCCTTCCTAACTCCAAAATGTCGAACATCTCAAGGACAAAGGTTCTTTGCTTACCGTACACCACTGTGGTTCAACTCCCTCCAGAAGAACATTGCATGCCTGCCCACACTGGGTACTTTCAAAACAAACTTGAAACTCCTTACGATATGCAAATCTCAATGTGCCTGCCATCGCTAGCACCACCTTTCCACCCCCCCATCACTACTTCCATCTCTTGCCCCTCAACCCTCTCCTCTCTCCCCCTGAATAGGCTCTACTGCTCCCCCCAAACATTTAGCACCCTCTCCCTCTGCATCCATTCTAGCCACCTCCCTCTGATCCCTATTGCTATACTGATATTACACTCTCCTTTTGCACATTGCACTTGGGCTCCTCCCCTTCACCCCCTTTTTTCTTTTTTTTCTTTAGCACTTAGCAATGATCCAAACAGCCTCTTGTTTGCTGATAACTGATTGGTTTCACCATTGGACACTGAATTGTCCGTTTTCCTGTCACCTGTACTGTGTTTGATATATAATCCTGTTTGTTTACCTTTGTATTCCTGCAATCCTTTGTATAATTTTCACCTATCTGTTGTACTGTACTGAAATGTCCTGATGTGGAACCTATGTAAAGAGCTCGGAGTTCAAATGGTTTTTCAAGTACTGAAATAAATAAATAAAAATAAATTTTGAATGCTGGATAATCAATAAAACTTACTAAAGAAAAAAATGGCTAGAGGGGTGGTCAAACATTTGACAGGCAAGGTCTAAGCAAAAAAAGTGCAAAATAATGCACTTGGACCACAGAAACCAGGGGGTGCAGTACAAAATGGGGGGATACTTGCAATGACCAAGCAGGAAGGGGACCTGGGGGTTATATCGTATGACATAAAGGTGGACAGACAATGCAATAAAGTGATTGGGAGAGCTAGAGGAATGCTGGTGTGTATAGGTAAGGATATCACCAGCAGGAAGAGGGAAGTGGTGTTACCCCTATATAGGTCATTGGTAAGACCACACCTGGAGTACTGTGTCCAGTTTTGGGGAGAACCATTTCAGGAAAGACATAGACAGAGTAGAGGCAGTCCAAGAGAGGGCTACCAAGATTGTACACGATCTGCATCAAAAGCCCTATGAGGTGAGGCTAAAGGAACTAAACATGTATACCCTGGAGGAGGGGAGGGAGATGGGGGATATGATCAAGACATTTAACTACTTCACGGGGTGAATAAGGTACAGGTGGGAGGTATTTTTCACAGGAAATAATGCTCTAGAAGAAGGGGTCACAATATGAAGCTGGAGAGTGGTAGGTTCAGGTGAGATGTAAGGAAATACCTCTTCACAGAAAGGGTGGTGGATGCCTGAAACAGTCTTCCAGTAGAAGTAGTGGTAGTGAAAACAGAGGTGGGATTCAAAAAAGCCTGGGATAGGCACAAGGAAATCATAAGGGATATGTAAGGTGTGGAAGTGAAAATGCTGTAGACCTAGAAGGGTCTGAAGTGAAAGCAGCACAATGAAAATGAGCAGACTGGATGTGCCAAGGGCCCTTATCTGCCATCTGTTGCTGTGGCTCATGATTATCAAAGACACCAACCCAACATCTTCCATTCTTATTACTCCTTCTCTCTGCCTCCCATCTCTTATCATAAGTGACTGATAGGATCTCTTAAGCTCCTCATCTACTTGTTGCTTACAGCTGCAGGTGATATTGAGTTCAACCCCAGCCCTGTCCTGTTATCTTCTCTCCTAAAAAGGTTTCATAGTGGCCCATGTTAACATCCTCAGCCTTTTCCCTAAGATCGACCTTTTGCAACCACTCATGGTTAAGCTTAAACCTGATATGTTAGTGATCTTAGAATCTTAGCTCTCCCCCAGGATCCCAGATTCTTCTGTTGCATCCCTAGTTTCACTGTTGTTCATCAGGATCAAGCTAAATGGGGTGGTGGCATAGCCATCTACCTCTCCTAAACTATCCAGTTTGAGCCTGTGCACTCCTCCTCCTCTACCACTTCAGTCTATGAGTTGCTTCTTCTTAAACTCTCCCTCCCTTTCACTGTCCCTATATTTATTGCCTGTGTCTACTAATCTCCTGGTATGTCCTGACATGCTGTTACTTTTCTTCTTGCCATTATCTCCTCCCATGCCTCCTCTAGTGAGTTACTCATGCTAGGTGATTTCAACCTAAATTGACTTGACCCTTCTTAACATAAATGTTGCTATAATATCATGTCCCTCCAACTAACCTAACTTATCTCTGATCCTACTCATTATAATTTCATTTCTCTTAATCACTTCCTCTTGGACTGGGTCCTCTCCTCCCATCCCCATTTTACTGTGGATGGTGGTACTTTCTTTCATGCCCTCAGTGACTTCCATATGGTGTACTGTATATGAATAATTCATCATCAGAAAGCTCCCTAAAGACTTCCAGTGATGATCCTGCAGTGGTAGGAGGGTTAGTTCTGGTGCTCCATCTCTCAACCCCACAAGAAAGTAGACCCATTTAATTATTTCAGCTCTGAAAAGCTTTTTGGAAATCTCCTAGGGATATATTCTTACACATTCTGTTGGAAGCCTTTAGAAAAACTAAGCAATGGATGTGGAAATGAAAATGCCAGTGCAGCATACACCACCACCTACCCCAGACAAGGCCACCACCTCTAAATGGTCCAAACAGGCCTCAACTAAAACCTCATTGCCTGCTTCCAACTCCAATCTTCTAACCAAAGAAAAATTCTTGGAAGAAATAACAGATTTTAAAAAATGCCATAAAAATGCTAGCCAATGATTCCAAATATGTCCAGACAGCTATCAAAAAGACTAACATGCGGCTCACTGATTTGGAAGCCAGAATTTCATCGATCAAGGACTGTAAATGCAAAATTGAGCCAGAATTTCCCTTGACATGCCATAAATCAGCTAAGTTTGAGGTAAAACTCGAAGACCTAGAAGGTAGGTCCAGGAGTAATAACATTGTGGTGTACGGGTTTCAGTAAAATACTGAGTGCTCTGATCTGATTCATTTTGCACAAGTATTCTGTGAAAATCTGGCTGGAAAGTCCCCAAATGGGGCTCAATATGTATCTGAAAGAGATCATAGAGCTCTCAGACCACCACCTGCTAAAGGAGAGACCCCTCATCCACACATTATTCATTTTTTAAATTACCTGGATAGGCTTCATGTGTTAAACAAAGCTAAAGAATCAAAAGATCTGAGTTGGGATGGAAAAAATATGCTTGTCTCAAGATTTACCATAACAAGTTAGGCACAGATAAAGAAGTTTTTCCCTGACTGTCAGTAAATTAATCGCTACTGGGTTTAAATTCTGAATGATGTACTCTGCTAAGCTAAGCATTTCTAAGGATGGTACATCTTATACTTTTGATACCCCAGAACAGGCTGTTACACACCTCTCAAAATTGTTCCCAGATCTCTTGAACAGCTAATATTCTTCAAGTGAAGCTACCTCTGGCTGGAAGCTGCAATACTGAACATAGGATTTGCAAGAAAGTGGGTTGTGCTCACAACAGAGGGAGGTGAACCTTACAATTGTCTTTGGTTTGTAGCAGATATTCTGCAGGTGGAGGCTACTTCTAATTGAAAGGTGAAATAAGGAACTTAGAATTATCAGGAAAAGACAGTCTTTCAAGCAACAGAGGGAGGTGGATCTAGCTTTACTTTTGTTACAATTCTTAAGATTTTCAGTGCAGGAAGAGTTTAAACCCTGGGCTAAGAATTTGTCATAAGTCCTGAAGTAAGTGCAGGTACAGGCTGTGTATTTGACCCAGACAGTGCCCTAGGGGTGGAAACTGTTTTTTGTCTTTATCTGTGTGTGCCTTAAAAGGCCAGACCAGACTGTGTCAGGAAGTGCTTACATCATAGCTACTTATCAGCCAATAGCTTCGGAAGAGTCTTACAGACCTGAGAACAATAATATTATAAGCAAGTCTTTTTGTTTTATAGCAAACTCATCAGAACAGCTAATATTCTTCAGGTGAAGCTACCTCTGGCTGGAAGCTACAATACTGAACATAGGATTTGCAAGAAAAGTGGGTTGTGCTCACAACAGCGGGAGGTGAACCTTACAGTTGTCTTTGGTTTGTAGCAGATATTCTGCAGGCGGAGACTACTTCTAACTGAAAGGTGAAATAAGGAACTTAGAATTATCAGGAAAAGACAGTCTTTCAAGCAACAGAGGGAGGTGGATCTAGCTTTACTTTTGTTACAATTCTTAAGATTTTCAGTGCAGGAAGAGTTTAAAGCACAGCTGACTTATTTTGGGGCTGACTGCTTTCAGAGCACAAATCACCAGGCTGTTTTGGGGCTGGGGAGGTTTACCTGTGTCTGACTTGGATGTCTGGATTTTTCTCTGTTTGATTAGCAGGCATTTTCCTCTGTCAGATTGTTGTGTAGGGCATCTTGCTGACAGGAAGGCACTCATCGCAGCAGTGGGTCAGAGCTTTAGCTGATTGTTTTGTGAGGGCACAATTTAGGCCCAACCCTGCCCACCTCACCCCACCCACCCTGGAAATAGTTCCTTTATACCTGGGGTTCTGACATCATTTCTTCAAGAGTGCAAGGTGCATATCACTGTCATATCCTATCTAGCACACTGCACTGACAATATAAGCATACACATTGTATAATATACATATTTCTGTATAACAACCTGATCACACACACACACAAAAAAAGTAGATAAACATGGGGTAGTGCAATGTAATGCTGGGGCAGCAATCTTCCAGAGTCTTCGGATAAGATGTTGCCCTATTTGCAGACAACTCTGCCTGAGGAAGAAGTTGTCTGCCTCAGGCCACACTGGACAGTAGTAAGGAACCTTCCACAAGGCACACTGAGAGTAGTAAGGGAACCTCCCCATCCAGGGAGCACCAGAGCCACCACCACTACCTCAGAGGTTGTGAAGAAAGCACAGCAGTTGGACCACAGTGGGCTTAGGGAGGGTGAGGATGTTGGAACAGAGGCACACCCAGTCAGTTGTTCCATTCCACAATCCATACACCATTCTATGGGAGCATAGCTCCCCTATGGATGCACCCACAGAGGAGACTAAAGAGGCTGAGGACAACTGTCACAAGGGAGGCCCACAGGAAGGAGGCAGAGGACACCACAGGGAAAGAAAGCAGCTCCTTTTGGGGGACTCAATTATTAGGGGGATAGAACAGGGAAAACTGAAGTAAGGTGCCTGCCTGGTGTCATGGCTTGGAGGGACAGGAAGCGCATCCTCAGGATCAGGAGAACAGCTGCACGGAAGTCTGAGCTGGACATCACTGTCCATCTAGGGACAAATGACTTGGCTCATCATGAGATTAGAGCAGTGCAGGAGGACTTTGTAGAGTTGGGGAGGGGCCTAAGACAAGTAGCACACACAGTATCCTTCTCAGAGGTGCTGCCTGTCAATGGCATGGGTGAGGCGAGGGTACTTTGCACCATGCAGTTTAATGAATGGTTGAAAAAATAGTGTGGCGCACAGGGGTTTGGCTTCATTGGGGACTGGGGTTCTACCTGGAGGGACACCAGCCTAAACTGGCAGGATGGTCTGCATCTGTCCAGGAAGGGAACAAGTCTTTTGAGCAATCGGTCTAAATACTTCATTGGCAAGCTTTTAAACTAGTCAAGGGGGGAGGCACTGATAAGCAGCAGGAAAATCCCAGCCTCTCCCTACAAAACAGGGTACTAAATGAGAAAAAGACCGAGGCAGAAAGGTCAGTGGGGGATGCTGCAACAGAAGGTAAAGCCATCAAAAATGGAGACAATGAGTACCAATGCCCGTAGTCTGAGTAACAAGCTTCCTGAATTAGTGGCCTTGATGGAGGAGGAACATCTGGATATTGTGGCAGTCACAGAAACATGGTACACAAAACCATGACTGGGACATAAACATACCAGGATACACTATCTACAGGAGGGACAGGGAGGGTAAAAGAGGAGGAGGAGTAGCTCTTTACATAAGGGAAGGAATCAAAGCAACAGAACAAAAGGGTAAACAGGGAGGAGAAGAAGCACTGTGGGTCAATTTGGAGACAGGCAATGGCACCACAATCCACACAGGGGTTGTATAAATACCCCCTTCTCAGGAGGAGGAAATGGACAAGGAAATGATAGAAAGTATACTTAGAATGGCAGAAAAAGGGGAGATATTGCTGATGGGTGACCTGAATATGCCAGTTGTTAACTGGAGTGCAGTTGCAGCAGCCACTTCGAAGAGTGGGGTTATTGTAGATGCCCTACAGGGGGCATGCCTTAGACAACTAGTATTGGAGCCCACTTGAGAGGAGCAATCTTAGACCTGGTTCTCTCAAATGGAGATGGAGAGAGGATCACAGATGTAGAAGTGGGTAGCCATCTGGGAACTAGCGACCATCGAACAGTATGGTTCACAATAAACACAGTAATAGAGTCAAGCCATACAAAGGCAAAGTACTGAACTGTGGGAGGCTGACTTTGCCAAAATAGGTGGGTGCCTAAGGAATGCACTAGCAAATGGGCAGGAAGGAGGGGTGGAAGAACAATGGGGAATAATAAAACTCATCACAGAGGTAAATAGTTTTGTGTGAAGAAAATAAACAAATGAAACGATGTAAGAAACCACTATGGTTCTCAAAGGAAGTGGCAGTGAAGGTTCAAGAGGAAAAGAAAGCATTCAGGAAGTACAAGGAATCACAGAAGGAGCTGGACAGAGAACTGTATCAGTTAAAGCAAAAGGAAGCTGGGAAGGCAGTCAGAACAGCAAAGGCCCAAACCAAGGAAAAGATAGCCAACTCAGTTAAGAAGGGGGATAAAACCTTTTATAGGTACATCAGGGAGCGAAGGAAGACCAAGGTAGGGATAGTGAGGCTTAATAAAGGGAGGGAGGGTGGGCAGAGGGTGACTGTGAAAAGGCAGAGATACTAAACAAATATTTTTGCTCAGTATTTACAAATGAACAGGGGAGGTACTTAAACAAACAGTAGAAACACTCTGGATACAGAAGTTGATACCAGTCCATTTACAGGAGAAAGGGTTCTGAAAGAACTCTTAAAACTCAAGGTGAACAAAGCAATAGGGCCTGATGGGATTCATCCCAGAATTCTAAAAGAACTAAGGGTAGAACTAGTGACACCACTGACTACCCTCTTTAACAAATCATGGGAGGATGGGGTGGTACCCAAGGACTGGAGGAGGGCAGATGTGATTCCCCTTCACAAAAGTGGGAGCAAGGCAGAAGCAGGAAACTACAGACCTGTTAGTTTAACCTCAGTGATAGGGAAAATGATAAAATCACTTCTGAAGGAAAGAATTGTTGAGTATCTAGAGGCCAGACGGGCACAGGACCCAAGGCAGCATGGATTCACAGTGGGAAGGTCATGCCAGACGAATCTGATAGATTTCTTTGACTGAGTGACCAAAGTAGTAGATCAGGGAGGGGCTGTGGACATGGCCTACCTAGACTTAGAAGGCATTTGACACAGTCCCACACAAAAGATTAATATACAAGTTAGCCAGCCTGGGAGTGGGTCCCAAGATGACAGCCTGGGTAAAGAATTGCTGGAGAATAGGACACAGAGGTAATAAAGTAAATGGAGTCCACTCTGAAGAAAGGGGTTACTAATTGGGATACACTTGGGGTTCAGTATTAGGACTGGTCCTCTTCAATGTCTTTATAAGTGACATTGCAGAGGGGACTGGAAGGAAAAGTATGTCTCTTTGCAGATGACACAAGATCTGCAACAGACTTGATGCACAAGAGGGGGTGGAAAGGATGAGAAGGGACTTGGCAAGATTAGAGGAATGGTCAAATGTATGGCAGCTTAGATTAAATGCTAAGAAGTGCAAGGTAATGCACCTGGGAAACAAAAACCCAGGGGAAGAGTACACAATGGGGGGTGAGATACTAACAACAACAAAAATGGAAAGGGACCTGGGGGTAGTCATATCAGATGACCTAAAGGTGGGAAAGCAATGTGAGAGGGCAGCAAGGAGGGTTGGGGGATACTGGGATGCATAGGGAGGCATCACCAGTAGAAAACAAGATTATTATCCCTCTGTACAGACAGCTGGTCAGACCCATCTGAGTACTGCGTGCAGTTCTGGAGACAATTTCCATAAAGACATAGACAGGATGGAAGCTGTCCAGAGGAGAACTAAAATGGTGCAGGGTCTGCACCAGAAGACATTGAAGAGAGACTTAAGGAGCTTAGTATGTATAGCCTTGAGGAAAGGAGGGAGAGGGGGACATGATAGAAAACTTTCAAGTACCTCAAGGGAATCAACAAAGTCCAAGAGGGTAGCATCTTTCAAAAAAAAGAGAAAAAAGAACAAGGGGCACAATTTGAAGATGGGGGGGTGGCTCAGATATAATTTAAGGAAGTATTTTTTCACAGAGAGGGTTGTAGATGCATGGAACGGCCTTCCGGAAGAGGTTGTGGAGTCAAAAACAGTGGTGGAATTCAAGCATGCATGGGACAGTCATAAGGCAATACTAGGGGGTGGAGGTTGGAAGAAGTAGGCTGCTGGTTAACTAGGATCTGCAGCTTATCCATTAGGTAGGGAAATGGGCAGACTGGGTCGGCCAAGCAGTCCTTATCTGCCGTCAAATTCTATGTTTCTATGTTTCTTCAAGTCAGGATGATGGATGATTGTGCTGCAGTACTTCCAAGATTTTGTGTTGGAGTGCTCTATACAAGGTGATCATTGAAAAGCTGCTTAGGAACTTATCTCAGTTGAGTTAAGAAAAGTTAAGTTTGTTTTTCAAACTACTCTAAGGAACTTGAACATTTTCTTAGAAGGTATTGAACTCTTCTGACTGTGGAAATAACTGCTTGTTCTCTATAACTGTGTCAGTTTATATGAGTGAACTGGACATAAAACGCTCCTTTTAATTTTGAAATGCTACAAACTTTAGGCTTTTATTTTTATTTTCCTATGATTTGAGGCAACGGTCTGAGAAGGGAATCTTACCTCAGCAAGCTTGTTATTTTCTTTAAGGGACTTTCTTTAACAATAGGATTGGATGTTTTAGACCTGTGTCACTCTAACTTGTTTTCCTTAGTGCAGGATTTTTTTGTAAAAAGTTTAATATTTAACATTGTGGTTTCAAGTTTCTGTTAAGGTTTAAGTGTGGAAATAATAAGGTGGGATCTGGAGACTAGCAGAGTTTAATTTTCTCCTTAATGTTTTTGCCATACAGATTAGTTTTTTGGGAGTTCACTCACTCATGAATGTGGATGTATTTTTATGAACCCCACGTTTGCAAATTAATTTATTAAATTCCAAGCGCTGATGAGTTTCCAGTCTCTGCATAAGAAGCTTTTTGGGGCATTGTTATTTTCAGATGTTGTTGCACCTGTGAAATCCTTAAGTTTGAGAACTGACTAGAACTGCCAGATTTTCGAGGGTGGCTCCTCTATCAAAAACTCCAACTCTTGTTTAGTAAACTGCTTTAAGTTGGGAAATACATAGCTTTAGTCAACAGCTTTTAATAATTTATCTGGTTTAATAGCCCACATCTAAACAGATTCTATTACTATTTTCCCCCGGAGTCTTTCTAGACCGACAGTGGAAGCTCTGTGCCAGTTTCGCTTGATCCAGGAAATACATGTGACCTGAGCTTTCTCATATTTTAATATATAAAAGATGATCAGGCTGCCTCTATAAAGAACTATAAGTTATTACTTCAAGAGGTAGATGTTTGAGTTGAGCAAATATTGATCAAAGTTTTTTCTTTCTCCCCTAATCTATTTCACCATAAATATACTTCGGAGATGGAAGGGGGAGTTAACGTGAACTCATTCAAAAACGAAGCACCGTAGAATGTCTCCTGTTACATATGGAAAACTATAAATTTGTTAATATGTGTTCTTGGTCTGACTTTGTTAACTTATTTGAGTTGGATTCTCTATTAAAAGGGAAGTATTTTCAACATTAAAGAGCAATGATGGGAGGTGCTCTTTCTCTACTGCCATGCTGTTTTTCTGGTTTAATATCGCTCTCCCAGGGATAGATCATGCAGTCTCCCTCATTATTGTGACCCCAAAGTATATCAGCCCTGGAACCACACTTTATCTAGCAGAGCAGAGGCAGTTTAGAGCCTGGACTATGAGTCTGACACTACAATACTCCATTTTAAATAAACTCCGTTGAATAGGAGATGTTTAAAATATTCTCTTTCTTTCAAATCTCTTTTCTACTCTGCTATCAGCTCCAGAGAATGGGACAGGAGATCACATTTTATGGAACTGGGGGAAGCTTTGGGGCTTAAATACCACAGCTTGCTACTTTTTATTTGATGCTGTGAATTTCTACTAACTTAAACTACCTGTTAAATAGGGAGGTATTGGTCCCATTTGCTGCTCTATCTTCTCTCCTTTTCCTTTTAAATTTTTCCATGAGTTCTGGGGGCAATGGAAACTTTTAATCAAACTAAAAGGTCTATAAGGAGGTCACTTTTTAGATTGGTTAATTTTTTTATGAAGTCTTTTTATGATGAGGGGGACTTGGATTCTGTGAGGGGCATATTCAGATCTCATATTTTCCCATTAAATAGGGAAGAGATCTGAAGTTTTACTTTGTTAATGTCACCAACAGTATGACTGTTTAGAGGGACTTTGATACACCTCCTGCATATTCAAAGGTTTACATTTTAGACCATGACACATTATTTAAAAGTGGCTTAGAATTTAGGTCACATCTACGGGTGGAGATCTATGTTTCCTCTCCTCCCAGAAAAACTTTTTGGTAGATCTCTAGTTATATTGACAGTAGTAAACTTTTGTTTTCCCCAGGGAATTCTTGTAGATCTAATTAAGTAGATTAAATTAACAGGAAATCTATACAGTTTAAAGAAATAGAGATAAGGAAACATCTAAAATACCCAACTACAGTTCTCCATTTATACACAGTTTTATTTATTTTAAAGAAAATTCATATACCTAATTGGGTAACATTAGTTAGTGGGTGTTAATTTGCCTGTTTTATTCAGATTCAGCGTTATGAATTTAAGAACTTTATTTTTGTTAATGGAAACTCGGTGGTAGGCTTGTTCAGACAGATCCCTCCTTATTTATTTATTTAGTTTAACTTCAAATACTGATCTTTGGTTCCTTTCTTCTTTTTCATAAATTTAGTAAATAGATAAGCTTTGTATGTTGCAGATTAAACTTCCTGGAGTTAGATATAGTTCCTCTGACAATGATAATCCTGAGTCTATTGCTACTTGATGACTATTTACAAGTTTATGAAAACAATTCTATTTTATAAGGGCTGTTGGGTGAAGTTTTTTTTTTTATTCATTTTCACATTCATATTGGGATTGGAGGAAAGGGGTACAGTAGGTGAGGGCCAGCCAAGTTGAAATGTGTTTAGGAGATCAGTCTTTTGGACTGGGGAAGGTTTTTCTGTTATTCTGTTTAGGATTGTTTATTATTTATAATTTGGGGTTTAGCTGTTGTGGGAAGGGAGATTCCATATACAGTTAATGGAGGGGGTCAAAGTTGGGGGTTCTACATATAACATGGAAGAAATGTGGGCATTCTAGGCAGCATTATATAATTCACCCTGTCATCCTCTTTTACTGCCTTCTAAAATGGTGTCATGTCATTGTTGTTTAAGATAGCTTCCTGGAATGTTAAAGGTTTATGCCTAAGGGTTAAAAGAATGCAAATTCTTAGTTTTTTTTTTAAACTCACTTAGATACTATCTTGTATTCTTACAAGAAACCCATTTATTGTCCACTGAACTAGATCTACTCAAGAAATTTGGCTATTCCCATGTGTTTGGAGCAGGTAGATACTCATCTAAAAGTGGGTTTGCTATTCTGGTGAATAAATCATTAAACTTTACTTCTACACAAATCTTTCAGGATTCAGAGGGAAGATATATTATTGTGCTAGGAAAATTCAATCATTTAGATATGGTTATTGGTTCGGTTTATGACCCCAATACCAATACTACATATTTTTAACTAAATTTCTAACTGACCTATATCCCTTCTTATCACATAAGATCTTGATTGGTGGAGACTGGAATATCCCATTAGACCCATTACTGGACAAATCCAATCCATCCAACTGTACACTCCACTCTGATATCCAAGCAGTACATGAATTTTTAAACATTTGTAATTTACTAGATCCATGGAGAACCCTCCAACCGAACACAAAAAATTTCTCATTTTATTTACCAGTTCACAAATCCTACTCATGTATTGATTTCTTTTTAATTACTGAATCCTTGATGAGAGATGTCCAGAGTTCACACATTTTAGGAAGATCTTTCTCTGATACACTCTTTAATTGATTTACATATCCTTCTTTCTGTTTTATATCCTAGACATTCCATTTTGAGGTTAAATAACATCCTACTAAGGAAAGATTACGTTATTAACTACATTAACCTTTCTAGTAACAATTTTTGGAAGGAAAACTTTGCCTCTATTGATAGGCTAGACATTATCTGAACAACTTGAGAGAGTTCAATATCACTGCTCCTGTCCTATGGAACTTGTTTCCCTTTGGGGTTAAGGAGGCTCCCACCTTGGAGGTTTTCAAGGCCTGCCTTAAAGCCCTCCTATTCACCCAGGTATTTTTAGATTACGTTATTGACTTCTGATTTTTGATTTGAGTAGCATGGTTGACATTTTGTTTTTATAAATATATGTATGTTTATAACTTTTTTCCTTATGTTTTATTGATGTACCATGAATATGTGTTCATTTATCTGTACAGCACCCAGAGCCTCCGGGAATAGGCACCTTTAAATACATTTTTTACCTTAACTTACCTTATATCAGGGGAGATTAAAATAGATTTGCTTCAAAGCAGAGGAAGCAACACTCAGAAAAGGTAGAGTCTCTCTCTAAGAGAAAAGAAGCACTAGATCATTTAGACTACTTTTTATTGACTGAATCAGAAGTTAATGAACAACAACAATGTAAGAATGACCTCTTTTTGCTTACCAAGGAGGGGGTGGAATTTGTTATATTAAAAATGAAAGCCAGATACATTGATTTAAATCAAATCAGATCAAATTTTATTTCTAAAGCGCTTTTCTAAAACCAAAGTGCATATACAATATTAAAACAACCATTAAACAATTAAAACACACAAAATGAAAAGGCAGCAGTAATAAAACTAAATATCCTCCTCAAATGCTTGGCCAAATAAATATGTTTTTAAAGAGGATTTAAACATCTCAGTGGACAGGCACCCTCTAATCCGACGAGGTAGGGAGTTCCACAGGGTCAGGGATACAAAAGCAAAATCCCTAGCACCTGATGTCTGAAGACGGACCCTGGGAACCTCTAACAATCCCTCATCGGTGGAGTGGAGTGGAGAGGATGGAGGGAGTGGTAAGGCTGAAGGAGGTCTTGCAAGTAAGCCAGTCCCTGTCCGTGTAGGGTCTTATAGGTCAGCAATGCGACCTTAAAGGTGATCCTCCACTGCACTGGCAGCCAGTGCAATTTGTGCAGCACAGGCATGACATGGCAAGATCTTGACTGCCCTGTCAGCAGCTTGGCTGCTGCATTTTGCACCAGCTACAGGTGACGGAGATCCACGGATATCCTAGGTATAGAGCATGGCAGTACTCAAGACGAAAGGATACAAAGGCATGAACCAATATAGGAAGGTCATCAGGCAGAACGAGGTGATGTCCCTCAAATAGAAAAA
Source organism: Neoceratodus forsteri (assembly GCA_016271365.2). NCBI lineage: Eukaryota > Metazoa > Chordata > Ceratodontiformes > Ceratodontidae > Neoceratodus > Neoceratodus forsteri. The sequence continues at coordinate 738,068,100 of CM028133.1, read as the reverse complement.
TGAGGACTTGACAACTGCTGACACCTGTGCTTTAAGTGCCAGTTTGTTATCAAGCATAACCCCCAGATTCTGTACCCTTTCAGAAGGTCTCAACTGGTCACCCCCAGCCCCAGGCTGGATGGTTGCCCAGGAGTCAACTTCTCTACCTGGTGACCTGGATCCAGCACCTCAGTCTTATCCGGATTTAGTTTCAACCAGTTAGCACTGATCCAGTCTTTACTCTCAGCAAGGCAGTTGTTAAAGACCGAGATCGCACTAATCTGTTCAGGTTCAAAGGACATATAGAGATGAGTATCATCTGCATAGCAGTGAAAACTCAGCCCATACACCTTATAATGTCTCCCAATGGTAGTATATACACTGTGAACAACCTGGGGGACAGTACAGAACTCTCCAGAACCCCACAAGGCAGGGCTAAGGGGGCCAAGGAAAAAATTCCTGACACCACCCCTCTGAGTCCTGCTTGTGAGAAAAGTATGGAACCATCTGAGGACTGTCCCCGACAGTCCATAGATTAGCTGCACATGTTCCAACAATACCCCATGATCCACGGCGTCAAATGCTACAGAGAGATCAAGGAGGACCAAGATTGAATGACTCCTTTGATCCCTTGCTATTAGGAGATTATTCATCACCCGAACTAATGCTGTCTCAGTACTGTGCCTCTTCCTGAAACCAGACTGGACAGGATCATAGACTTCATGGATGGTAAGAAAGTTCTGAAGTTGCTACGCGACTACCTTCTCAATAACCTTACCCAAAAAGGGTATGTTAGAGACGGTCTGTAGTTCATAAGGCAGTCTGGGTCGCTGGATAGTTTCTTTAAAAGAGGAATCACCACTGCCTCCTTCAGTGGATCTGGGAACACCCCTTGATCCAGTGAACACCAGACTATCTCAGTGAGGATCAGTCCAATGGCATCTATACACCCCACAAGGAGGTGCGTTGGACCAGGATCCAAACTACAGTAAGTCAGTCGCAAGCCCTAAACAATCTTCATAATATCCATGATCGCTGGCTGGTCAAAATCTGTCCAGACAGACTGGGTGTCTACACTCTTGCATTGACCTCCGACGTAATAATTTGAACAAGTTGAGCAGCTCTCCGACCTGATGGATGACACCTTATCTGCAAAGAATCGAGCAAACTCCTCACACTTAGATTGAGAAAAAGCTCTCAGGCCCCAAAGACAGGCTAGATTGCACAGCCTGTCCATGGTCCGAAACAGCTGAGCAGGTCAATTCCTTGCTGCAGTAATCTCCTTGGACAGGAGCTCTGCCTTCTTATGGGAGATTTCTGATTGATAGTCCGAATAAGAAAAACTGCAAAAAAAGATGGCGGCCACGCTGGGCTAGCCGTTGGACTGCTGCTGTGCTACGCATTTTGTTGCATTCGTTTATTCCTTTTATTTTATTTTCGTTTCGTTTATATTTGTTAATGTTATTAAGTTTATTTTTAATCGGCACGTTCATTTTAAATAGACTCAAAAAGGTTTTCGATTTTGGACCTGGCGACTTTTGAACTCCGGTTCCAGATTACTATCCGGTTCGTTGAAGTCTGGTCAGCGGAAAGTCAGTGGAAAGCTATCGATTATTGGGGCTTTTTGTGGAGCATTCTGTGAAGCATTTGACATGTATGACTGATAGAAATTTGGGATCGGGTAAAGTTGCGGAGTGTTTGGGTTTATTCTTGTTTTGGCCCCTTCCTTTTTCTGCCTGCTGTGACTTCTATTGACGCCAGAGCTGTTTGTGGTTGTTACTTCCTGGCTCAGATTTTGACACTGCAAGTTACTGTGTGGCTTTTGCCGACGTTTAAACTGGGTACCTAGCTGCATCTCGCTAGAGTGGTGGATCTCCTACACTCGTTTTCCCATAGTGTGATCTTTTTGGGATTACTCGAGGTTTTCTTGGATTTGTAAGAATTGGGAGCCATTACGAGCAAGTTGGGAGCTAGTTCTAAGCATCTGGGAGCAAGTTTTATTACTGTGGAGTTCACACGTTTGGAAATATTGTGCTAAGAAGCTGTTTTTCTTCGTTCCTGCTTACCTAGTTTTCTGGCTCATTTATCCGGGCCCTCTGGCACTATTGAGGCGTTAGTTGGTTGGTGACTTACGCAGGGGTTGGGATTGGGGCCTGCTGGAGAGTAGGCCCTTTGTCCTATTCCCCCTAGACCCTGAGTGGAATCGGTCGAAGGGCTGATCCGGCCTGGAGTCATAGTGGTGGGTCACCACTATAGCCCGGTATTGCCCCCTGGGACAATTGGCTGAACTACGTGGTTGGAATATGCTTTTCCATTGAAATCTGACTGAATTGGAATCCTTACACTGGGAACTTTGTCTGGATATCCTGGTTGTGGGAATGTATTAAGGATGTGGGACCAGTATTGTCCGACTTTCTGAAGTGTAAAGAAATGTAAAGATGCGGCTAGAAGAAGATTACACAAGATAAGTGACTGTGGATAGAGCTACTGTTTTCTTGAGCCTTTTGTTATTAATTTTTGGTGGTCTATTGGGCTCTGGCGGTCCTGGGCTAGGGTCTCAGGCAGTGGGGGGGAGTGGGATTGGCTAGAAGGCCGGTCCTTTCCTTCTCTCCTCTATACTCCTGGGGTGGTTGGCTGCAGGGTCTTCCCCCCTGGAGTAGTAGCAGTGGGTCTCTAATCCTTTCGGACTGGCTGGTTCCTGTGATCTGTTGATTGTTTTAATTTTGTTTTCATTTAAGTGCTGATGAATATTGATTTATTGTACTGCTTGTATTTTATTTTTAGGATTTGTGATGTTCAGTTATTTTGAGGGAAAAATTTAAGCAGTGAGAGTGCTTGTTTTCATCTTATTTTCCACCCTTTCAGTCCAGTGAGAGAGTTACGGTGGGTGGTTTTTACATTTTTTTTTCCCTGCAAATAGTTACTGTATTTTATTTTAGTTGTCACAGTTGTATTATTATTTTCTGTCTCTTGGCCGTGAGAGGGCTGTGGGACATAAAGTAATTCTTTTGATTGTTTAATTGTTATATTATAATATTGTTTTATTTAGTTTTATGGTGGATGGTAGTGTTCTTTATTTGTTGTTTATTTGTTTTATTTGGTTTTAATTTTGATGAGCAGCCTGATGTGCTTGCCAGTTCCACCAGTTGTCCGTTACTCGGCCTCCGCTCTCCGCACCCTCCGCCCCTTTTTCTCTCCCCGCTTACCAACTCAGGTTTATCATCGTTGCCGGGCTTTGGGGATTGTGCGAAGGGGGAGGGGGAGGTGAGGGGGTGTTGGTGGTTGTGGACAGCGGAGTGAGCGTTGCTCTCCCATTGGGGTGGTTAGGCCTCGAAGACGCCCTGGGGTGAAATGGGTTCTGGAGCATGGTAACCGCATTCTGGTTCCCATACCCAAGGGCACCTCTTCTTTTAGAGGGCAAGTGGTTGGGACAATTCGTCACCCTCGTCCAACTCGGGCACTGTTGTGCAATGCCAGATCTGTCTGCAATAAGACTGCTCTTATTGCAGACTTTGTTGCTAGGGCAGATCTGGCTTGCACTACTGAGACCTGGTTGGATGGGAATGCGGCCCAAGTTTTAGAGGCCGCTGTTCCCACCGGGTTCTCGGTTATACATCGCCCGAGATTGGATCGCGGGGGTTGGGGTGGCGGTCTGTTTTAAGACCGAATTGGGCCTAACTGAAGTTCCAGTTGAGGAGGCCAGATCATTTGAGTGTACTGTGGTAGCTGGGGTGAGGTGCAGGATTGCTCTCATCTACCGTCTACCCGGGGATGAGAAGCTTTTCCTGCAGGAAATAGCAGATTTCGCCGCTGACATGGCCTTGGAATCACCCAGATTGATGGTGCTGGGTGATTTCAATGCTTGGGTCGACGACGAATCTTCGCTTTTTGGTCAACATTTCCTCCAGGTGATGACATCTCTTGGCTTCACTCAGGTTGTTTCCACAGCTACTCACAAGGGAGGTCACTCTCTTGATCTGGTCTTCCTCCTGGGGATCGAGGCATCCGACTTGGTCGTGGAACCGGTCGGTTGGTCTGACCATTACTCAGTTGGATTCAATTTTGTGGCCCCCCTGGGTAGGTTGGCCCCTGTGGAGTTGGTCAAGTACCGCCCATTGTGGGATGTTGTCCCTGAAGACCTGATGGCAGTTATTGACCTCTTGTTGTGTGATGAGTTGTGCTCTGATCCTGAGCAGCTGGTGGTGGCCTATAATGGGGCCATCTCGGCTGCTCTTGACCAGATGCACCAACCCGTCGTCGCCCCCTTCCGTGCGATCCCATTACCCCTTGGTTTTGATGGGGCATTGAGAGGCTTGCGAGGTTGGGGCGAGGTTGGAGCGTCGCTGGAGGAAGACTGCCTCGGACGACGACCATCTTATTTTGCTAGAGCATTATAAGCTCTATCAAACAGAAATTTCCAATAAGAAGGCAGAATTCCTGTCCAGGGAAATTTCTGTCACTCAGAATCTACTGGCTCAGCTCTTCAGAACTGTTGATAGACTGTGCAACCCAGCCTGTTGGCAGGTCCGTCGAGTTTTTACGCAGATTGACTGCGAGGAGATCGCTCGATTCTTTGCGAATAAGGTGGAAGACATTCGGAGGCAGTGTCCCCAACCTCACTCCAAGGTTGTTGCAGTTGATCAGTGTGCTGTTACAGAGCCCGGAGTTTCCTGGAGTTCCTTTAATCTTCCGGACCTCATGGACACTATGAGGATTGTCTCTGAGATGCGCCCAACTTGTTGTAGTTTGGATCCGGGTCCCATTTCCTTGATTATAGGATGTAGTGAACTTATTGGCCCGGTCCTTGCTCGGATTACTCAGTGTTCTTTGGAGATGGGAGTTTTCCCTAGCTCTCTGAAAGAAGGGATGGTGACTCCCCTTCTGAAGAAAGCTTCCTTAGACCCGATTGACCTAGCCAACTACCGTCCGATCTCTAACCTCCCTTTTGTGGGGAAGGTTATTGAAAAAGTTGTGGAGGCTCAACTTGATAACCATTTGACCATCCATAGTTTATACGAGCCTCTCCAGTCAGGTTTTCGTAAGAGGCACGGCACCGAGACTGCTCTGGTTCGGGTGCTCAGTGATCTCCTGATGGCGAGAGATCAGAGACACCGCTCTATTCTGGTTCTCCTTGATCTATCATCAGCTTTTGATACTGTGGTTCATGGGGTCCTGCTCGAACGTCTGAGGTCCATCTGCGGGCTTTCAGGTGTTGTCCTCAGATGGTTCTCATCTTACCTCCTGGGGAGAACTCAGAGAGTGGTTTCTGGTTTACATTCATCGGGGCTTTCTCTCTATCTTGTGGGGTACCTCAGGGTTTGGTGCTTTCCTCCATGTTATTCGCAGTATATATGCTACCCCTCGGAGACATTGTAAGACAGTATGAGCTGAGATTTCATTGCTATGCTGATGATACCCAGCTCTACCTGTCTTTTGCACCTGACCAGGTTAGTGCTATCTCGGTGCTGAATAATTGCCTCGTTGATATCCAAGACTGGATGAATACCAGTGGTTTGAAGTTGAACCTGGGAAAGACTGAGGTTATGGTGGTGGACCCCGGTCACAGGGTTGAGGGTCTAGGGATAGGGTCCCCCTCTGGATTAGTTCTTGGGGTAGACCAGATCCCTACCTCTGAACGGGTGCATAACCTGGGTGTGGAGCTTGACACTGGCTTGACCCTTCGTTATCAGGTGTCTGCAGTAGTCAAGACTTCATTTTTTCATCTTAGAAACATCTCCAGGATTAGGCACCTGGTTCCACCAGGCAATTTGCCGGTTTTGGTCCACGCCTTTGTGATGTCGCGTCTTGATTACTGTAACTCCCTGTACCTAGGGCTTGCTGGGGTTTATATCCGCCGCTTGCAGCTAGTGCAGAATGCTGCAGCACGTTTGTTGACTGGGGTGTCTAGAAGGTCCCACATTACCCCTGTGCTGTGCACTCTGCACTGGCTGCCAATACAGTGGCGGATCACCTTTAAAGTAGGTCTTCTGACCTACAAAGCCCTACATGGGTTAGGTCCCGACGATCTGAAAGAGCTTCTGGTGCCTTACACCCCTCTGAGACAGCTTCGCTTAGCTGACGAGGGGTTGCTGGACATTCCGAGGGTGAATTTGAAGTCTTCTGGAGCCCGTGCTTTTGGTTTTGCAGCTCCCACCCTCTGGAATTCTCTGCCCCGCCAGCTCCGAGAAAGTACAATGGTGGATAGTTTTAAGAAGGCTTTAAAGTCATTTTTATGGAATCAGGCATTTCCTGCTGTATCTTAATTGTTTATTTTAAATATTTTATCGGTAGTATTGTTAGTGTATGCATGGTTATGTTGAATGTTATGATGTTTTGCACAGCGCCTTGAAATATTTGAAAGGCGCTTAATCAAATAAATTTTATTATTATTATTATTATTATAATAATGGGCGATCATCCTAAGTCTGTCCTACTCCAGGCTGAATATCTGCTAACAACGTTCCAACCTTCACCCCACTCTCCTCAACTCTCTCAAAGTCCCATCAAACCAAGGGGACTGAGGATGGAGAGGGAGGGGGTGAACTCAGACAGCAGCTATGGAATCCAGGGCTTCCAGTGCCACACTATTATAGTGCACTACTAGATCTCCTGGATGTAAGCATCCCAATGGCCAGCTCAATAGGTCCAGCATTGCCAGCAGACCCTCTGGAGTAACACCCCTCAAAGGCCGGTACCAGACCATCTCCAAAGGGGCTGGTCTCATAGGGGGAGCCACAAAACTGAACCTAATACAGTGATGGTCTGACCATCCAACTGGTTCCACCACCAAGTCAGTGGCCTCCATCCCCAGGAGGAACACCAGGTCCAAGGAGTGACCCCGAAAATGGGTTGCAGTGGTAACTACCTGTGTAAAGCCCAATGAAATCATCAGTTGGAGGAAGTTTTGGCCTAAAAGCGAGAGTTGATCGTTGACCCAGGCATTGAAATCCCCCAGGACCAACCACCTGGAGGATTCCGACAGCATGTCGACCATGAAGTCTGCAACTTCATGCAGGAAAGCTTTCTCATCTCTGGGTGGACAGTAGACAAGAAGAATCCTGCTACCCACACCTGCTCCTAGGATACACTCAAAGGATCTGATGGTCCCCACTGGAACCTCCACAAGGCCCAGTTCCATCTTAAAACAGATGGCTACATCCCCGCCCATTCGATCAAGTCTTGGGCAGTGAATCACCGAGTACCCAGCTGGAACTGCTGACTCCAATACCGGGCCGGCATTTTTGTTCAACCAGGTCTTGGTGATGCAAGCCAGGTCAGATGACTCAACATGATCAGTAATAACTGCTGTCTTGTTTTTTATAGACCTGGCATTGCAGAACACTGCCAGAGTTGGATGAGAGGCCATGGAAGAACGGACAACTTGCCCACTATCAGTGGAGCCCTTGGGTATGGGAGCCAGGCATGGAGGACCCCTTTCCTGGACCCATTTCACCCTAGGGCACATCCTTGACCTCACCACCCCTATCAGCCTGCTCCTCCCCCCAGTCCAGGGGCCCCACCCCCTTGGCCCCTCCATACAGTACCCAAGGCATGACAATGCCTTTACACCTCGGGCTGTAACAGAGGACTATCAAAGGGGCGCAGGTCCCTTAACCTGGACGGGGAATAGTGCCTGCCCACCAAAACATGATTCCAACACATGCTACCTAGGAAACTGCCTACTATAAATATTTAATACAGGCACACCAACATCAATTTCAATGTTCTACTAATAAAATGCCCCTCAGACTCTCATGTTGAGGGTTTAAAACATACTAAATGTAATAATCTTTTGAATGTGAGTTCTAGAAACCAGAGTTCACTTACTACTCCATCAAAATGACCAGCCTCCCTCCCCTACCAACTCTCACATAGCACAACTCGGTACAATGTAGGAAGGCAGCTGCAAAGAAAAACAAAATGCTGGGTTGTATTGCAAGGGGTATATCCTCAAGGAGGGAGGAGGTGATTCTGCCACTGTATAGGTCATTAGTTAGACCGCACCTGGAGTACTGCATGCAGTACCGGTGCCCTTATCTGAAGAGGGACATTAAGTTACTGGAGGGGGTGCAGTACAGGGTGACAAAGATGATCAAGGGGCCGGGGGACTTATCATATGAGAGGAAGCTGAGGGAGTTGAACATGTACTCACTGGAGAAGAGGAAGGACGGGGGGACATGATTGAAACCTTTAAGTACATGAAAGGAATAAACAAGACAGGTATTGAGGGGCTGTTCAAAGTAAGTGAGGGGAGGGACACCAGGGGCCATGATAGGAGATTAGAGGGAGGAAGGTTCAGGAGGGAGATGAGGAGACACATTTTTACAGAGAGGGTGGTGGCTGGGTGGAATGCGTTACCTGCAGAAGTGGTATCCAGTAAAACAGTAGACTGCTTTAAAAGGGGATGGGACAGGATAAGGGGGAGGGTTAATGAAGGGGAAGGGTGGAAGGGAAGGGCAGCTGCAGCATAAGGGGTGCTAGCTGCATATTCGAGCAGACTTGATAGGCCTCTAGGCCTTTATCTGCTGGCAAATTTCATATGTTCGTAGGAGACAGTCTTACATAAAATAAAAGAAAAAAGTCACTCAAATGAGCCAGCACTCGAAATGTTTAGTTTAATCCCAATTTAAACACACAGCACAAGTCACTTAATTTAAGTCCAGTGGCAGTGGCCACAAGCAGCAAGCTATGCACACACAATAGCTAGCATCCCTAGAGAGCTCCATCCCAATTGTACCAACAGGGATAGCCCCCTTTGCTCCAAAAAATGTAGTGGATAAGCCCAGCAAACTCTTAGCAAACAGTCTTAAACACCAAGAAAAATCTAAGTTTATTGAACCAATAATTCCTGAAGATTCAGGTGAGGTCAAAATGGGCCCCAAAGACATTCTAATAGAGTTCCATAAATATTACTCAAAATATATGGCCAAATGAATAATCCGCCTACAGTTAAAGAGATAGAAAAATATTTAATTAATTTTGTTTGCCCAGAAATTACTCAAAGTCAGTCTAACACCCTTAATAATCAAATACAGCAAAAAGAGATAGAGAAGGCCATTGATGGGTTGGATCCAAATAAATCACCAGGTTCTGAAGGCTTCACATCACATTTTTATAAAACTTTCAAAAAATCTCTCATTCCTTTGCTCCAAAATTTCTATAATTTTATTCTTGAAAATGGAGTCAAGGACAACTCGCTTCTTGAAGCATTAATTATCTACACCTAATAAACCAAATAATAAAGTTGGTAGCTATAGACCCATTTCATTGATTAATTACGATATAAAAATCCTTGCTTCCAGTTTGGCACAAGGGATTAAATTAATCTGGCATCCGCTTATCTTTAGAGAACAAGTAGGTTTTATTTCTAACAGACAGGCATCTGATCATATTTGTAAAATTGCCCATATTTTTTCTGCAATCTAGCGACTCTAATATCACCATGGCCCTGGTTTTGCTAGATGCGGAAAAAGCATTTGATAAAGTCACCACAAATTTTTCTTTCTTACTGTCTCTAGTTTTGGATTTCTATGTACAGTAAATTTATATCTTGTTTAAAAATCTTTTATTCTTCTCCCTCAGTTAGATTAAGCTGTAATGACTTAATTTCAGATAAAATTATTTTATACTGTGGAACTAGGCAGGGTTGCCTCCTATCTCCTCTCTTATTTAATTTATATTTAAAACCTCTGCTTTGTTTCTTAAATACTAATCCACAAATTATAGTCATTAACTGTGGAAACCTTTGGTGCAAAATCTCTGTGTTCACAGATTATATTTTACTCCCTATTGCCAATCCAGTGTTCTCCATAAAAGCAGCTTTAGTTACTATACAAGAATACAGTACCCTCTCCAATTACAAATTAAATATTGACAAAATGGATGTGCTGCTCCTTAACTCTTTTTTATTTAAGACAGAAATATTAAACTTGGGTTTTACATGGCCACTACAGAAATTCAAGAACTTAGGCATATATCTAAAAAAAGATCAATCCCAGTTATTAAAACTAAAACTGGATGATTTACTCACTACAATTAAACAGGACCTTAAAAGATGTCATCAACTTCCCCTCTCATTCTGGGGTAGAGTTAATGTCATTAAAATGAACATTTTTCCTAGACTATTTCATCCCCTTAATACAGTATGTTGAATAAGTTCATGCCCTTGAAATGGTTTACTACTCTAAATTTAGAAATCATTAAATTCATATGGGGTGGTAAAACCCAAGAATAGCATGGAGGAAGCTCATTCTTTCTAAAGAACAGGGTATCATTAAATTACCTAACTGCATGTTATATTACATGGCTTCAAATATTAATAAATATATAAAATGGCTATCTCCTCATAGTTTTTCTGGAAATTACCACCCCATATGGCTTGATTTGGAACTAGATGGAAAAAATATAACATTTTTTACTATACTATATACTGCGTTTAGGTTACTACCTACAAAACTGAAGTGTTCTACGATTGGAACCTCTGAAAATACATCACCAAATTCTGTCCTTCATAGGTCTGTCAGTTTTTAGGAGCTTAGGTCAGCCAATCTTTGATAACTCAAATTTCAAAATAAACAGGAAAACTATACCAGCCAGCTGGTTTCCTAACAATGTTAATTTTACTGCTGGTTCATTTATTAGGGATAACTCATACATCCCTTTACATGAAGTACTGGATAATGAGTCCCTTCACAAAGTATTACTTTCTAAGTTGTTATTAGTTAAAACAGCCTTGAAAGCTTATTTTGGATCTATTCCATTAGCTATTACTTCTCAATATCCATTTAGAGACATGAAAACTAGTAGCTTAAAGTCCTGCCATCTCTATTCTTTACCAGTTGTTACTTATTCAAAAATTTGGCACAGATCCTATCATTCCTCAATATTGGCTGAAGGAGACTGGAGCTTATACTCAGTACTGGTCTACTTTAAAAAAAACATATACCAATTCATTCCTTTAGATAACCTTAGGTTAATTCAATATACACTTCTCCATAATGCCTATATGACTCCTCAAACAATGTATAAATTCAGTCTCTTAGAAACTGACAGATATATTAAGTGCAACATGCAGGAGGGAAATAGCCATCATAGTCTATGGGATTGCCCAACGTCTTGATTTATTTGGAATTTAGTTAAAACTACATATGTCAGGAAACTCTCCTTGCCACATGCCACATACCTTTAATTTTGAGACCTGAATTTTAGGTAATCTTACTACGGTTAGAGGCCTTACTAATAGAGAAACTAAAACTATGTTAGCTATCTTGATGAAACAACTTATTGTAAAATATTGGTAAAATAACCAGATATTAAGTATGAGAGAATGGATACCTAACCTAGTTCTCAACTTGCAGATTACCATACTAATCTATTTATTTAACAACAAACTCACTTAATTTTGTAATAAATGGGGAAAGACCTACTCCTTACAGACTTAATCTAATTTATATTTTTTTTCCACCAGCTGGCACCCAGTAATCATTTCCTTAGGCTTAAAAGATAGTGTTAAGAGCAAACTTTTTTTTTTATACCTGGGAATGCTATTCGCTCACATTTCTTCCACATACCTTTTCAGATTATTATTTTACTGATTATTATACTTGAGGTGGGATGGGGAAAGAGCTACTGCATGAACCTAAGATGTAACCATCCTGTGATATCGTTGCTGTGAATTTATTTCTTACTTTTATGATGTTTGTTTTGGTTTGTACTTTCAAAAAATGTGAGATAAAGGAAAGTGAAAAAAAAAGCTCCTTAAAGTTCATCCAAATTCAGTTCTTCAGGTCACTGGACTTGTCCCACCTAAAAGCTGACCAGGTAGCCACTGACTTGTCCCCTATTTCTACAGCCATCAATGTTGACAATGCTCTCACATTCTTTTCCACCAAATTTATGTCTGTCTTGGATTATTATGCCCCCCAGAAGAACCAGGGTCTGAGGTTCCCACCACCCGTGGATTACAGCAAAGTTGACAGCATGTCACCATGCATGTGATCTTGGCTTAATGACATACAAGTCCTTTGGATCCCATTCTGACCTTATAAACTACTGGTCTCTTCTCAATGCCTGTACTAGAGCTGCAAGCTTGCAAAGTCCGAACACTTTGCATCCACACTCCGGAACAATGTTAATCTTCTCTCTAAGTTCTGGAAAGTAATTTATGCCCTCTTCTCCCCTCTGACCCAGTCGCCTCTCTCTGTTCTCAAGGTGAGTGATACTCCTATCTCTGACCCTGCAGCAGTTGTGTCCTCATTTATTTTTTCACCTTCTGTGCCCACTCCCTTCTCCCTTTCTTCTCCTCTCCTACTCTCTCTTTATCTCTACCCTCTCACTCTCCTACTCTACAATTTCTACTCCCCTCCTTCTCCATTTTTCCTTTCTTTCCCAGCACCTCTGCCACTGTTCTGAAGGCCCTCATGACCTTGAACCCCAAAGGTGGGAGCCCTAAAGGTCTAGACCCTAAACTCCTGTATCTCTCTGCCCATTCTTTTGCTCTCCCTATCACCTACCTCCTTAACCTCACCCTCTCCTTATCATCTGCCCCTTATTCTAAGAGGTTGGCTATAGTCAATCCTCTCCCTAAAGGAAGTGACCCCTCTTCCCCTAGTAATCCCCTGGCACACACAAATCAGGCCTCCAGCAAGTACTAAGCAACCTGGAACAGCAAAACCACAACTAGGAGCATATTACCATTGGTGATTTCAACACCAACTGGCTGTCCCATGACACCCAAGCAGTTTGTGACCAGGTATCTCACTCAACTGGTCTCACAAGCCACCAGATTGAATTACAAAACAGGCAAGAGTACATTAATTGAATGGCTCCTTGCAAGATGCACAGAGCACATCTCTGAGGTCACTGTCCTCCCTGACAACCTCAGTGATCATTCTCTGGTAATGTGCACTTGATCAAATAAGACCACCAATACAGCCTCCCAGGTCTCATGAAACAGTTCTCTAAGAATGGGGCAACTGGATTACTTCAGGAGATATTTGCAACTGGTGGATTGGTCACCACTCAACAGAGCCAAGGACAGCAACCAAGCTCTTAACTTCTTCATTACAATCTTTACTAAGGCCTGTGACATCTTTGCCCCCAATAAAATCAAAAAAAACATGAGGGGTTACCAATCCTTGGCTCACAGGCTCCCTCCTTCAGCTCATGCAGGAAAGGGATAATCTGTGGCAAAAGGCCAGAGCAACTTACAGAGTGGCTGATCTCATTAACTATAAGTAGCGAACCGGAGGAGTGGATATCTCTACAAAACAGTGTGCAAAAGATGGAGATAAGTGCCCAAGAGGTGGATAGGCAGAAAAGGGGCAAAATTCAGCAGAAGGGCAGACAGCAAGGAGAACCAGGGATAAATGACAACCAGGGAAGGGACTGGAGTAGAACAGCTAAACAGTCTAGGGAGGTCAAATCATGGAAAGCCATGTGTGCCAATGCTAGGAGCCTTAGCAACAAGATGGAGGATCTGGAGGCTGTCATGGTGCAGTCATACCTGGACATTGTGGCTATCACAGAAACCTGGTGTAATGATAACCACAACTGTGAGATGGTTATACCTGGCTACAGCATATTCAGAAGAGACAGGGCAGGTAGGAAGGGAGGAAGAGTAGCACTGTATGTGAAATATGAGATAAGGGCCATGGAGAACCTAGAGGAACAAAATGGGGGAGACATACTAGGGGTTAAGCTGGAAAGGAAAATGGGGCCAGCCATCCGCATAGGTGTGGTCTATAGACCACCAGTCCAGGAGAAAGAAACAGATAGGGAGCTGATGTTAGCCATCCAAAGGATGGCAGACAAGAGTGAGGTACTGCTGGTTGGAGACCTCAATAGTCCAGATGTGGACTTCAGCATCCAAGCAGCAGCATCAACTAGGAGCAGATTTATCCTGGATTCCCTTCAGCGTGCCTTCCTCAAGCAACTGGTCATGGAACCAACTTGGCAGAAGGCAATACTGGTCCTATTGCTCACAAACAGGGACACTGTGATGGAGGTAACAGTGGGGGAGCACCTGGGGAACAGTGACCATCAGTCATAGTGGTTTAAAATCACAGAAAGAGCAGAACCAAACCACACAAAAACACGTATCCTTGATTTTAGGGGGGCAGACTTTGGGAAGATGGGGAGATGCTTGAAAGAGGCATTAAGGGAAATGGGGCAGGAATCAGGGGTTGAGGAACAGTGGGCAGTATTTAAAATGGGGATTACAAGAGCAACAGAATTATGCATTAAGCAGGTTAGCAAGGGGAAAGGAAAAGGAGGCCATTATGGTTTTCCAAGGAGGTAGTAGAGAAAGTGAAAGCCAAAAGGATTACATTCAGGCAATACAAAAAGACATAGGCAGAAGGGGATAGGGAGATGTACCAGGAGAAGCAAAGGGAGGCAAGGAGGTCAGTAAGGGAAGCCAAAGCTCAGACGGAAGAGCACATTGCAAAATCAGTGGGTAGAGGGGACAAAACCTTTTACAGGCACATAAGTGAAAAAAGAAAGGCAAAGGGAGGGATAGTGAGACTGAAGGGGGAGGATGGGGCTACATGGAGGATGACAACAGTAAAGCTGACATATTTAACAGGTATTTCTGCTCAGTCTACTGAGGAAGAGGAGGGTAATGGGTCTGAAGGGAGTACAAGGGGTGGGAATGGTGCAGAAATGGACACAAGTCCCTTTACATGAGAAAGGGTCCTGAAGTAACTGGAAGTAATAAGAGTTGATAAAGCAATGGGGCCAGATGGGGTGCACCCCATGGTCCTTAAAGAACTAAGAGAGGTGGTGGCTGAACCTCTGGCAATCCTGTTTAGCCAATCACTGGAAAAAGGGGAGGTACCCTAAGACTGCAGGACAGCAGATGTAGTCCCCTTATAGAAAAGTGGGAACAAAGAGGAAGCGGGGAACTACAGATCAGTCAGCCTCACCTCGGTAGTGGGGAAGAACATGGAAGCACTACTGAAGGAGGGATTAGTAGAACATTTGGTTGTCAATGGACTACAGGACCCAAGGCAGCATGGTTTCACCAGAGGAGGTCATGTCAGACCAACCTCTTTGAATTTTTTGACTGGGTGACTAGGGAGGTAGGTCAGAAGAGGGCAGTGGACCTGGCCTATCTGGACTTCAGCAAGGCCTTTGACACGGTGCCAAATAGAAGACTATTACACAAACTGGAGAATATGGGTGTGGGCAGGACAGTAGTGTGGTGTGTAGGTAACTGGCTGGGTGGCAGAACACAGAGGGTGGTGGTAACTGGCTGTCACTCCACAGAGGGAACAGTGACCAGTGGGGTACCACAGGGATCAGTGCTGGGACCAGTCCTGTTCAACATCTTCATCAGTGACATGGCACAGGACCTAGAAGGCAGAATTTCCCTGTTCGCTGATGACACAAAGCTCTGTAACAGAGTAGACACACCAGAGGGTGTAGACAGAATGAGAAGGGACCTGCAGAAGCTTGAAGAATGGTCAGGGGTTTGGCAGTTGAAATTCAATGCAAAGAAGTGCAAGATAATGCATATGGGGCACAAAAACCCTGGCACAGTTTATCAGTTAGGGGGTGAGGATATAGCACGCACTAAGAAGGAAAGGGATCTTGGGGTTATCATCTCTGATGACCTTAAGGTAGGGAAACAGTGTGACAAGGCAGCAGGTAAAGCAAATAGGATGCTGGGATGCATAGGCAAGGGCATCACCAGCAGGAAAAGGAAGGTCATAATTCCACTATACATGACACTAGTGAGGCCCCACCTGGAGTACAGTGTACAGTTCTGGAGACCTTACTTATGTAAGGACATAGACAAGGTAGAGAAGATTCAGAGAAGGGCAACAAAGATGGTACATGGATTGCATCACAAGTCCTATGAGGACAGGTTGAAGGAACTGAATATGTACCCCATGGAGGAGGGATAGAGGGGATATGATAGAGACATACAAGTATCTTACAGGGAGGAACAGGGTGCAGGAATACACTATTTTTAAGCAAAAAAGATGTTCCAGGACTAGAGGGCATGAGATGATGTTAGAGGGAGGACGATTCAGAGGAAACATGAGGAAGAATTTCTTCATAGAACAGGTGATGGGCAAGTGGAACACCCTGCCAGAGGAAGTGGTGGGGGCTGAAACAATCACGGGATTTAAGAATGCATGGGATAGACATAAAGGAATTCTGGAGGTCGGGGTTAAGGGACAACAGACTTCTAGGAAAACATAAAGTGAACTTACAAGCTCAAATGGGCAGACTGGGTCGGCCATAGGCCCTTATTTACCGACACAGTCTATGTAGCTATGTAACTGCCAGGAACAATTGTACCAAACTCATCTGGCAAGCTAAGACAACCTACTACAATTATCTACTCAAAAGGAGCTGTGGGGGGGGGGGAGGAGTTCTGGGACTCTATGAAATCTCTCACAGGTAAAGTCACCAAAACTCACCCAGGTCTAATAGTCACTGCATCCGGGACTCTCCAGGAGCCAGGAGACTTTGCAAATGCTTTCAACCTGGCCCTCTCCGATTTAAGTACAGTATTTCCCAGTGGCTACCTAACCCCAACTCTAAATCAAGATCTCACCACCCCTTCACCTCCCTCAGCCAAGGGCAATGCCTCCCCTTTTACTTTAAGCAGCTGGCTAGAAATGACACCATCAAATATGTCAAATGCATATTAGGGAAGACTAGGATGGGGAGTGACCTTGTAGACATGAAGTTGGTGGTACTCACTGTAAACAAGCTGGTGGATCCACTCACTAAAGTTTTCAATGCCTCATTAAGGTCAGGAGTGTTCCCCGACAAGTGGAAGAAGGCAGTTGTCACCCCTGTTTTCAAAGCAGGTGATACTACCAACATTTCAAACTACAGGCTCATCTCCAATCTCCCTTCCCTGTCTAAAGCCCTCAAATGCATTGTCTCCGACCATTTCATGGTCTACCTATTGAAATACAACCTACTTTGCATCCAGCAACACAGGTTCCAGAAAGACCATTCCACTATTACCACCTTAGTTGACTACACCACCCAAATATATGACGGATTTGATGATGGGCTGGCAGTAGAGTCTATCTTTATAGACTTAACAAAGGCATTTGACACCATCAACCGTCAGCTCCTCCTGCTATATGTACTCTCAACTGGCCTGTCAACAGATACCAAGAGCTACCTCTCAGGCAGGTTACAATGTGTCAAAATCAATGGCATTGTGTCTGAGCCCAAGGAGGTGACTCTTGGTGTCCCACAACGCTCAATTTTGGGGAAGCACCTTTTCAGCCTCTTCATAAAGCCCTTGTCCTCAGTCTGCCAGGTGCACATCGTGCTTTATGCTGATGATGTGGTCGTCTCCGTAAGTGGAAAAAATGTACTCGCCATCACCTCTGAACTTGAAGCTAACTTTCACAGGGTAGAAACATGGTTCTCTGATAAACTGTTGCTCAACTACAAAAAAACAAAGGGCATGCTTTTCACGCTTCTACAGAGCAGAAAGAAATTCGGGAAACTGCAGTTACTGAGTTGCAAAGGGGATATTCTGGAGCAGATCAACACCCTTAGGGCCCACCTAGATAATGCCCTCTCTTTCACAACACATGTAGACTATGTAATCAAAACTGCCAATGCAAAACTAGGTGTTCTCTATCATCACCACCACCACATGCCCCCTGATGCTCTAAAGCTTATCACAAGCTGCTCAGTTCTATCAACCATAGACTACAGCCTTATAATCTACGGCGCGGGCATTGACACCACCCTAAAAAGGGTTAAAATCCTTCTCAATAAAGTGCCGGTTGGTCATAGGAGCAGATCAATGGACACATACATGCGACCTCTGTACAGCAACTGGATGGTTACCCCTTCACCTCAGGGCCCAATACCAGGCCTGCCTACTGGCAGAGAAAGCCTTACTTGGGATTGCTCCTGAATCCTTTTGTCCTTGCTCCTGAATCCACCTCGTGTCTATTCAAAAAAGATTAGCCAACTATAAACAAATGAAGGACACTTAAGTGTGAGTTGGTGGTGCCTTTTAAGCATACCGCTATAGCCCAGAGATCTCTGTCCTATAGAGGACCCAAGTGGATGAATGATCACCCCTCTGACCTTATTGAATGTAATGACTGCCCTAATTTCATACACAAAAAAGTCTCTGAACCTCCCCTTCCAACCTCCCTATGAAACATTACCATAGGCTTATCCCTCTCCCCCCCTCCCCAAGCCCCCCTTGTTGCCATCCTCTGTTACTTCTTCACACTCTCCTATTACCCTCTACTGACCCCTTATTACACCCCACCCTGCTCCCTCCCTTCCTCCTTTCCTGATCTCATTTTACCCCCACTTATGCCACCTCCTCCCCTCTACCTCCCGACCCCTCAACCACCCTTCCCATACATCCAAACCCCTTTCTCTCACCACTTGACCTCTAACCCCATGACAAAGCCTTCTCAGGCTGCCACTCTTATACATCCTGAACAAAGCCTCTCTCTGTCTGCATCAATCTACCTGAGTACGTGACCCTGTAATCCTCTATTGACCAAGGCACCTAGCACAGGGCAGACAAATTCTTTGAACAGCTTGTACTACTTGCCTATTGGTGGAACTGATAGTGAAATATCCTTGTGAATTTCTAAACATATGGTAAAAAAAGTACAACTAACCTAATAAGTGCATTAACCTCTGTTATGTATCCTATGTAACCATGAAACCAAAGGAACCGTTTTGTATGCAAATTTATTTTTGTACCTATAATTGTATGTGTCTGAATGCATGTTTAGTTTTGTTTCTTTGTATATACTGTTATTGGTGGTTTATCTGTCTTGTACTATGTCTGACCTCATTGTAAATGAGCATCTTGTTGCTCAATCGGGATTTCGTTTTACCATGTTCAATCAATCAATCAAATTTCTATTTGTATGAGGTGCCCTTCCAATGCTCAGGGCGCCTTTACATTATAACATTAAAAACTCACTGTATATCATAAAACAAGTATACAACATATTAAAACACATCCATACTGTATGTATTCAGAATGCAATACATTCCTGAGAATGCCTGGTAAAATAAATATGTCTTTAACAGATTTTTAAAACCTTCTACGGTCTGGCTTTCTCGTATCTGGTGAGGTAGAGAATTCCACAGGGTAGGAGCCATAAAGGTGAAAGATCTTCCTTCCCATGTTTTAAGGGATACCCTGGGAATCTCTAGCACACCCTTGCCAGAGGATCGGAGCGAGCAGGAGGGACAGTAAGGGCACAGGAGCTCTGTTCATGTATGTTCTTTGAATTGACATGAATAACATTTATCTATCTATCTATCTATATATCTATCTATCTATCTATCTGGCTGACCTGGAACCTTTGTAAACAAGCCTTTGGCTCAAAGGTATTTGATCCCAAACTGAAATAAATAAATACATAAATAAATAACTACCCTTACAAAACAGATTTCTTAGCAGGGATATGACTGAAATACTGTATGGCTGATATATTGCTACAAACCAAATGGACTTCAAGAAGTGCAGTTTATAAGTTAGCAGGCCATTGCTGCCAGCTAGTGTAACACACTGCTGGGATCTATGCTTGCAGCTAGCTGCAATCTTCAAAATGTAGCCAAAAGGTTGCAAGAATGTTCCAGTTAGCTGCTATCACTTGACATTAGCAAGCAGGTTTCCTGCAGTCTATGTGTAGCAGAAATTGCTCCACAGAAAGACCGACTGCCACAGTAAACAAGAACAAAACAAAGCAGCAAAGCTGGGCACCAGTCAAATTGCTTCCAAACGAGTGTTTTTATTCATAAATAGAAAAACTCATGGACACAGCTCAGCAGTAAGCAGCAGCAGCACCAACAAGGGAGAGGAGTTCCCTAACCAGTTTTGACAGAGGCTTCATCAGTACCCACTCCAGGACAACTCAGTCGGTGGCAGTCCGTGGTGGTGAGAGGAGGGCTGTTCCAGTTGCCGGCCCAGTTTCGAGATGGGGGAGCGAGGTGCTGGGGCACTACCTGATAGGTTGGGGGTGGGACGTCTAATAGACCACCATGGATGGGAATCCATAGGATTTACAGGAGATCAGGGATAGGTGGGGATCCACTAGATCACTACGGAATTGTTGTACATGTCTATACAAGGGCTTAGGATGGGGAGTACACTTGACATTGGCAATCAGGGGAGGGGAGGACTACTAGACCATCAGGGAAACTGTTTTTACATACTCGGGACAGCAATCAGTGAATCAGGGTGGAGGCACTACACCACCAGGGACTGCAACTGCGTCAGGCTGGGGGGGGCTCTCAGCCACTCTCAATCTATGTAAATGGGCCATAATGGGCAAGTAAATGGCCACCTAGCACCTTGCCTGCCCAATAGGCTCATTTACATGGGAGCTTTCGTGAATAGGAAATAGCACACCTGTGCTATTCGTTGCAGGGCCAGTCATCTGGCTGGATGTCGTGGTAGCGCTAGTAGGGTTAGCAGTGACTTTCCTGGGTTAGTGCTGCCCCATCCTGGTCCTATTCACAGTTGGATAATGACTGTGAATAGCAAGTTTTTGAACCTCTGCAATCTCAAGGTGCAGTGCAAACCTTTGCACTGCACTGTGAGATTTTTTGTGAATCTGGCCCCTGGTGAGTTTACTGCTTTCTATCCCTTCCACATTGCTGCATGTCTATTGTTTACTTCCTGTTTCCCCTAGTGTAATGCGCATTCATGAGATCCCCCACTCAGCTGTAGTGCAGTACAGCCAGGCAGTCACATTGTTCCAGGCATAGTGGATTTAACAATAATTATATTGTGATTCACTTGTTGGTGTTATAACCTTGCTATGTAAGACAACTTGCAAAATGGGCAGGGAACTGCAAGCATGAGCGCCCGCACACAATACTGGAAGCTGGATGACATAAACATGCACTAAAGAAGCTAACACATGCACAGTGGGCTGCTGTCAGCTTAAATTTAACATGGAGTGCAGTCAAAAAAGTAAACAGACAACAAACAGAACAGAGTCAATTTCGTGGATACTATATGATGAAACACAAAAAAATGAACCTGGTTAGTGCACAAAGAGCAAAGGGGAACAACATACTACAAAAGATAGATTTTTTTTTATCTAGTACTGCTGATTTAATTGTTCTGCCCCAAAGCTATGAAGTGCAGAGGAGGAGGAAAAGGACATTGGGGTTATAGATGAAAGATTGAAGTAAGATGAGCAGCTATTGTCAAGAATGCTGGGGTATTGATAAGATTTTTAATCTAGTGTGCTCCAGCAGGATGTGGGGATACGTCTTCAGGCTTAGAGGAGGTAAATTCATGTCTAACATTAGGAGATACCTAAGGAACCCTATACCAGCAAAGATAGGGGATGAGAAGACTATGAATGCCTTCAAGGTAAACCTTGACAAATTCTGTTTCCCAGCAGATTCACAGGGTACCCTGGTTAATAGGCGGATGTTTGCGGGGGGATCTCTATATATTCCCTGGTAAAAAGAAGTGGACTGTTCAGGGCCTGTATTCCCACTGTTCTATGCCTCAGATATGAAATTAAGCCTTTTCAGCACCAGAACAGGCATAAAACATGCCCTATTCTATGCCAGAAGCCACTGCATTTTGCCTGTGCAGACATCAGGCAAAAAACAGGCATTAGTTTCACAGCACTTTCTTAATTTCTGTTTCATGCCTACAGTGCTGGATTTTTGTTTGTGTTTAAAAAGTAACATGTGAGCCGCCATAGCCAGTCAATATTAGATTTCTATTGTCTTGCCTCTTTCACAAGCCACCTTCTTTCTTTACATATCCCTCTTTTTGCTTTGTACTTGTATCCCCTTCTTAATAGCCCATTTCTTCCCATTGCATTGCAACGTGACTTGCAGTGTAGGACCTCCCCCCTTTCTCAATAGCCCCCTTCACTTCTAACTCCCCTTATTTTGTAGCCCATTTCTTTATACCCTCCTTGTTTTGTAGCCCCACATTCTAAATAACTCCCTTGCATCCCATACACTGGAATTCTGCAGTTCCTCCATGGAAGATATGAAGTAGCATGAAGTTCTATAGAGAAAGTATGGCTAACTGTAGAAAGTTAGCATGGCCCCATGTAAGGGTACAGTGGCTATGGCCCTGACATTGTCAGCTGAGCACATACTGTAGGACTAGGCATATCGCTCAACCTCTCAGTAAGCACTGGCTTTTGAAATGTAGGGCAAATGGCCAGAATCTAGAGCAAATTTTAAATTTAAGAACAGTACATCAAGAAGAATACGCATTATTGGCAGCCAGGTAAGCATAACAGTGATGTACCTGACCTATGCCCACCCACAGCCCCAGACAGGTACACAAAGCATGTCATGCACCATTGATGACTGCCTGTATGTGGCCCTTCCCTGCTGGCACATAGGAGCATGGGAGGGAAAAGGGATGGGGCATGGGCAGGGTGGTTGACATCCATGGGAATCCAATTGGATGGCCATCCTGCTGCGCAAGTATATCTCCTGCTCCATGCAGAGTAGGGGAATGTGGGACATGATGGTTTGTACAGTCCCTGAAAGGGACACCATCCTGGGCAAATGCCTCAATGGTCGCCCACAGTCTTCAATGCAAGTCCAGAAGGCAGAGGTAGCATGGTAGGTGGATCACTGGCCCCTCCACTGCTGGCCACAGCAGGGTGGAGAAGGTGCATAGCAGCTACAATAGGGTCCCTGCCATCTGTATTCCACCTCTACCAGCATTCTGCACCATAATGCATGGCATGGAGTGTAGCATCGGCCACTCCCCTGGTCCGTCCACTTGCACAGAGCAGAAAACAGGCAGGGGATCAGGTGTGGAAGGGACCTGCACCCCTTCCATGAATGCCAGGGAAGTATAACAAGACCCTCATAAGTGGCAGTAACTTACAGTGTAGACTTTGCACCGTGTATGTGGGTGTCGTGTAGACTTACTGCATAGGCCCCCATATATAACGTTAAGGCAAGTTTCTATCAAATTAATTTACTGTACATTTTTAATAGTTTGTGTGTCCAGAAACAGCTTTAATATGAGAAACATCAAAAAATCTTTGCAGAGCAAGAGTAAGTTTAGGTGTAAAAACAGCGCTGAGAAAAATGCATAGTAGAGCTGTATGTGGGGGAGCACAGAGATGAACAGTCTTAACTGCATGCTGCGAAGAGTTATTTTTCTCCAAAATAAAACCAAACAAAATATGTTGGTGATCAACCCAGGTTCCCACTCTGAGAATTCTTGTGTTTAGAGTGGGAACCTGGTTGGTCACCATCATATTTGCCTTTATGCATATCTTTTCAAACCATATTTATAAAAAGTCTAGATCAGCAGAGGCAATTGCTCTACAATCTCTACACTGTCTCCTAAATACAGGTTTGAATCTTACAAAACCTCCCCGTGCTGTCTTCCTCAATGTGCAAGACACCAACATAATAAAAACATTCCCTTACTTTTCTCATCTGTATTCCTAGCTTTGGGTGAAATGCTTTCTGGGCTGACCATTTAGTCACAGCTATAGATGCTACATCACGAAGCAACAAAGAATGTGTATGGACTACATATGCATAATACATTTGCATAGCACCACCCCCAAGCTCTTCTCTGATTGTGTCAATGGTATAATAAGGATGTGCTATGCAAATCTGCTCATACATATTTAATACCTAATCTGTTTCTTTCCATAGTTGAAACAATTCCTTTAGCTTCATTTTAGCAGTATTATAGAGAATTCATCAACTGTAGGATCATCTCAAGCATCAGATTTACTGCTGCTTTTTAATTTAAAAAAATGCCTAAATGCAGGGCAAATGGCCAGAATTACAGGGGTTTATCAGTTTGATGGATGGTTTTAGCACAGCAGTGGTATGCATGGCAGTCAATCAGCAGGATAACAATGGGCCAATCTTCCTGCTGAAGCTTATCAAAGAGTGCCATTAGCAGCGCTTTGGTGTGAAGAAAATGAAAATGAAGGCACCAAAGAGTGAGGCAGCAGAATGCAAGACATGACTCAAGATCGACAGCAGCAGTGCAAGAAAGTTAATGAATGAGCAGCATTGGAGCCCAGGAAAGCAGGAGCATAAAGGCAGCCACCATACTAAAGAGGAATGGGTGCTGGTTCTAAGACAAAATGTCTATGAACAGAAAGGCTCCGGACAAAACAGCCCCAGATAAAAAGGCACAAGGAGAAAACATCAGCCAGACAAAAAGGGATAAAATTCTAAGTAGGAAAAATGGCACCTGTGCTACTTAATACCAGTAAACACATAAGCAAATCTTGACAACTAAAGACAACTATCAAGCATACTCCTCTTTCTTCCCCAAGCTGTAGTATCCACCTGCCATATTGACCTAGTACCATTTATTCCGATGACATTCTATCTGGAGAATTTTCATCCTGAGCCCTTTTGTCCTGTTACTGTGGGTGCCAGATAGGTCTTAAAAGAGAAGACTACTGTATATTTCTGATTGGAATATATCTGATGTATTTATTATACATTACATCAGTTACTGTACATATGTCAATAAGAGATCAGTCATTTCTGCTGTTGCAACACATATCTAGAGTCTGAGGCTCTGACACCCCCAGGTAGTAAAGTGTCAAGTAAACCTCCATTTTCATGCAAATGGGTCACTTGTAATACGGCCCCTCCCATTCCTTTGTCACCACAGCAACAGTGCAGAAGTACACATAAGGGTATCAATGCTGTCTATCTTGATTTTAGTTTAAGTTTGCAATGGCTTAAGACAGTTCTGTCATGCAACTCACACATGGAGTGGTACTTGCAGCCTTAATACTGCATGTGTAGAGTAAATAATACATCTAATAGTATTTCATTCACAGGAAAGAGAATGTTTCTTAGTACTGCTCATTTCTCTCTGTGAGACAGTTGCAAAATGTTGTGGAAAGCAGTAGAAAGAATCAATCAATCAGACAATCAGCAGTCAATGAGTCAAACAGTATTGAACCAGGTGAACACCCTTGAGAGGATTCAATTACAAGGTAGGCCTGAGCAGTTTCCCAAAGGATCACACAAGACTGAATTCCTCCTTTGCACAAACTATACACTCCCCTTTCAGCAGCCTGAAAGTGGAGAGCTAGATCACTTACTTTATAAGTGTATTGTTTTACATTTCAAATGCTCCCTACATCTGGGTTTCTGACTGGAAATACCAAGACACAGAATGCATATGACATGGGAGGAATGAGCTAAGCAAATACAGAGTACTACAAACACTGAGAATGATTATTTTCTTTACCTACAACAGCTAAAGTGTAGCATCTGATTCGTGAGAGACATCCTACTTCAAATGCTGACATTACAAGGGGGGAGGCTGCCACAGCTTTTTTTCAGTACCTTCAAAGTGAAGTGCTGTAGCACTCACATCACTGCTAATGATTTATAATGGGAATAGGTGCACTTTTAAAGTCATGGA
This sequence comes from Neoceratodus forsteri, assembly GCA_016271365.2. Classification (NCBI taxonomy): domain Eukaryota; kingdom Metazoa; phylum Chordata; order Ceratodontiformes; family Ceratodontidae; genus Neoceratodus; species Neoceratodus forsteri. The sequence goes on along the minus strand of CM028133.1, from coordinate 738,042,725 downwards.
CCTGAGGGGCAATCACAGTTCCCAAGGAGGTTAGGGGAACTTGTTAAGGGTTAGAGAGTAAGGGACTTTAGTAGGATTTGAACCAGAGTTTCCCAGTTCTTGTGCCTGTGCTTTAACCACTAGATTACCCTTCTTCCATACGCTGCAGCTGATGTTGTCCTGGTAACCTATTCCTTGTTATACCTGAACTCTTTATTGCCTTACATCAGCCATCCAATCACTGACTGCCTAGTTACAAAGGGAAAGGGGCATTTTTGCAAGATTGCATCTCACTGCTGGAGTCAATCAAAACAGAGAATGCTAACACACACAGAACATAATACAACAGCTATATAATACCACTTAAGAGTCTTGTTGTACCCAGAGTCATTTATTGGACAAACTGCTTTTGCTAACAGAAATATTAACACAACACATACAGGCACTTCTTTATAGGCATACAGTATATACATGTCAAATCAGTGCTGCATTACACTCATATGGTCCTAGTTCCTATTAGACCTGCACTTCAGGATGTGTACAACACTTAAAGAGTTCCCCCATTCCTCAAGTGGGGGACCAAACATTGTGGGTTCTGTTTACTGGTGGAACAGCATTATCTGTTGCTCTGATGATATCATCCCCCAGCAGCATTGATAGTAAAATGGAGGACAAACACATTGATAACTTCTGGGGGCCGTATATTTTTATTTATAATCTAGATTTGGACAGCAATAGAACTGCTGGCAAATAGAGGAGGAACACATATGGGTGTGAAACTATGGGAGACTTCCCCTTTAACTGGAGGGACTGGGAGATACTTAATAGAATTGCATTGGAAGTAGTGTGTGGATGTAAACAGTGGCAACAGATGTAAACTTAAAGTCAAGAGGGGTTGGGATGGGGCTTCAATGTTTGCATTGCTGCGGGGGGGATATGCATCAATGTTTGCCTGTTTCCTCGGGCCTCACAGTTTGTTTTGGGACCTTTTGTAATTCATCAGTGCGATACATTTTGGGGCTATTTGTAACTTTGCTGTGATTTGTTTTGTATAGTGCACTTTTTTTGCACCTGCAATCAATTTGCAACAGACTGGTATATACAAGGTATTTGGGCTGTTTGGGATTCTTAATTCTTGCTGTTTTTCTGTCTGTTGATTTCAGTGACAAATGGGTTTTGCTGAAGTGTTTCAGCTTTTTGCAGATTTACTTGCCTACTATATGTGTGCGTGTGTGGGGGGGGTTGAGGTGTTAATATTTCAGTCACAGGGTCATAATGTCACAAGACATTATTACTACAGCAATATACTGCACTGCCAATACAGCACAATATATTGCCAGAGGCATAAGTCTTGTTTTTGCAGAGGCCTATGACACCTGCACCCCCTATGAGGGTTTGAACTCCCAAACCCACCCCCAACTAAAATATCTAACACTGGGGGGGGGGTTACCAATAAAAAATCACACAAAGTGCAAAAAATGTAAAACTTCATGCATCTGGGACCAGGAATCGAAACCCGGTCCCAAACGCATTGCTTGCCTCCCTTGCTGCCAGTGGCTCATCCTACTGAGCCACGGAAGCTGCTCGGCAGACTCCTGTCCCAGTAGAGGTCTTATCCTCTGCCTGTTAGAGTAACAGGATGCACTACTGCATATACTGTCTTTCGTGGCTTTGCACCCTCTGGCTCATCCCTACTATGCTGTTACTGTTGCACGGTTTTGTCGTATGCTGTAGCGCGTACTACAAAGGGACCCGGTAGGAATGTTTACCTGCCTGTATTTGTCCTCATGAAACAGCGAGGATGGGAGCCTGTTCAAGCAGTGATGTGGTGGGAGGGCTTCTAAATGGAGGCTCTGTGCAGACAGTAGTAGTAGTAGTGTGGAGGCTGTTGGAGAAAGGCTGTTCAAGAGCACTGGGGAGGAGGAGAGGTTGTTCAGAAAGTTCTAGAAAGATCTGTACAGGGCGTGCTGGGAGGAGAAGAGGGTGGGGTATCACTGTTTCAATTTTGGGGATTCAGGGAGTGTAGCTCCAGTGTCTGAAGGCAACTCTTCAGTCAGGAGCAGGGGGAGAACAACTCATGTGTTGGGGCATAGGAACAGCAGCTCCTGTTTTGGGGGGAAGCAGCTCTTGTGTTGAGGGGGCAGGGGGAGTGGATCTCCTGTGTTGGAAGGAGTGCAGATCTTGTGTTGGGGGGGCAGCTCCCATATTGAGAGGAATGCAGCTCTTCACTGGGAGATGGGAGAGCTCAGCTTCTGTGTCTGGACATGGGGACAGTGGCTCCTGTGGTGTGGAGTACAGGCTGTGTTGGGGGAGCACAGCTTCTGTGCTGGGGGAAGAGTGCTGCTTCTATGTTTGGTGGGGAGAGCTCAGCTCCTATGTTGAGGGTGACATCACAGTTCCTGTGTTGGGGTGAGCACAGCTCCTGTGTGGGCTGATAGGGGAGCTCCAGTGTTGGCGGTGATGGGAACTCATGGGTCAAGCAGTGGGGGTGCTCCTGTATCTGGCTGTGAGTGGAGCTCCTGTGTTAGAGGTTGGGGGAGCTTCTGCATTATGTGGGTGGGGGGAGCACAGCATCTGTGTTTGGGGTGGGATTGCATAGCTTCCATATCGGGGCTTGGGGAGCACAATTCCTGTGTCAGGGGTGGGGTGGGGGAGTGTAGCTCCTTCTTCAGAGTGGAGTGAGATGAGTGCATTCACTCCAGATTTTCAATATTGCCATTTTATCACACTTTCTCATGAGTTGTACAGCTGTCATTTTTCACATCTCACCCAAAATGTGTTTCCGCCCATGTAGCGCACAATGGCGCAGTCGGTGTGCGAAATCAACATATGGAACACATTAAAAAACTCACAGTGACACTGTTCATGAGCAGAGGTCTTAAAATGGCTATGTTGAAAATTTGGTGAAAAAATTCCTAAAAATGACTGTTTTCACGGCGTGAGTTGCTCAGTTCTATGCCGCTAAATGCGTTTCATGGAAATTTTCAATATTTGTACTCAGATTTTCAACATTGCCATTTTACCACACCTCCTCATGAGCAGTACAGCTGTCATTTTCACATCCTGCCCAAAATGTGTTTTCTGCCCATGTAGCGCACAATGGGCATGATCGGATTCACCGAACTCAATGTATGGGGCACATTAAGAAAATCGCATGATGTCACTGTTCATGAGCAGAGATCTTAAAATGGCTATATGTTGAAAATTTGTGAAAAAATTCTACAAATAACGGTTTTCACCAGTGTCGCGTTTTGCAGTTCCTATGCGGCTAAATGGTTCTTAATTTCAATATTTTCACTCCAGATTTTCAACATTGCCATTTTACCACACCTCCTCATGAGCAGTACAGCTGTCATTTTCACATCCTGCCCAAAATGTTTCTGCCCATGTAGCGCACAATGGCGCAGTCGTGTATGCGAACTCAATGTATGGACACATTAAGAAAATCACAGTGACACTGATCATGAGCAGAGGTCTTAAAATGGTTGTGCTGAAAATTTGGTGAAAAAATTCCTAAAAATGACTTTTACGAGTCTGCATTGCGCAGTTCCTACGCACGCTCGTAAGTTTGCGAATTTTCAATATTTTCACTCCACATTTTCAACATTGCCATTTTACCACACTTCCTTATCAGCACTGCAGCTGTCATTTTTCACATCTTGCCCAAACATGTTTCCACCCATGTAGTGCACAATGGCACAGTCAGTGTGCAAACTCAGTGTATGGGGCACATTAAGAAAATCGCCGTGTCACTGTTCATGAGCAGAGATCTTAAAATGGCTATGTTGAAAATTTGGCGAAAAAATTCCTACAAATAACTGTTTTACGTGCGTGCATTGTGCAGTTCCTATGCACGCTCGTAAGTTTGCGAATTTCCAATATTTTCACTCCAGATTTTCAACATTGCCATTTTACCACACCTCCTTATGAGCAGTACAGCTGTCATTTTTCACATCCTGCCCAAAACATCTTTCCGCCCGTGTAGTGCACAATGGCGCAGTCGGTGTGTGAAATCAATGTATGGGACACAGTAAGAAAATCACAGTGACACTGTTCATTAGCAGAGGTTTTAAAATGGCAATGTTGAAAATTTGGTGAAAAAATTCCTAAAAATGACTGTTTTATGAGCGTGCATTGCATAGTTCCCACGCACACTCGTAGGTTTGTGAATTTTCAATATTTCCACTCCAGATTTTCAACACTGGCATTTTACCACACCTCCTCATGAGCAGTACAGCTGTCATTTTTCACATCCTGCCCAAAATGTGTTTCTCACTTTGCTGTGAAGCATATATGCAGTCGGTGTGCTAAATCAATGTATGGGACACATTAAGAAAATCACAGTGACACTGGATCATGAGCAGAGGTCTTAAAATGGATGTGTTGAAAATTTGGTGACAAAATTCCTAGAAATGACTGTTTTACGCGTGTTCATTGTGCAGTTCCTATGCACACTCGTAAGTTTGCGAATTTTCAATATTTTCACTCCACATTTTCAACATTGCCATTTTACCACACCTCCTATGAGCACTGCAGCTGTCATTTTCACATCTTGCCCAAAACGTGTTTCTCGCCCATGTGCGCATAATGGCACAGTCGCTGTGTGAACTCAGTGTATGGGACACATTAAGAAAATCACAGTGTCACTGTTCATGAGCAGAGATCTTAAAATGGCTATGTTGAAAATTTGGTGAACAAATTCCTAAAAATAACTGTTCTGACGTGCGTTGTGTGCAGTTCCTCCTTGTATGTAAGTTCTGGTACCAATCTATTTTCACTCCAGATTTTCAACACTGCCATTTTACCACACCCTCCTTATGAGCAGTACAGCTGTCATTTTTCACATCCTGCCCAAAATGTGTTTCCACCCATGTAGTGCACAATGGCGCAGTCAGTGTGCAAAATCAATGTATGGCACAAGTAAGACAATCACAGTGACACTGTTCATTAGCAGAGGTTTTAAATGCCAATGTTGACAATTTGGTGAAAATTCTAACAATGACTGTTTCTGGCGTGCATTGCACAGTTCCCATGCGCTCCTAGGTTTGCGAATTTTCAATATTTCCACTCCAGATTTTCAACATTGCCACACATTTCCTTATGAGCAGTACAGCTGTCATTTTTCACATCCTGCCCAAAATGTGTTTCCGCCTATGTAGCGCACAATGGGGGTAACAAAAAGGTCATGCTGACAATTTATTGTGCAAATACCAGCAATCGCACAAGGCATTAGGGTAAAGCACCATACATGCCAAACACCACTGCAAATACCTGCAAGCGAACGTTCGAAATTGACAAATGCTTGTTTTCTTTCTCTTGAAATGAACTAGAAAACAGTCACTGAAGGAAGAACACTCGCCCTCTGATGCAGAGCAATAGAATCAAATATAGTTGACAGAGGTCTGGGGACATGCTTCCTGTTTATATGCTGCATTTTTGCTCATTTATTCAGTTTTATGCCTTTAGGTGGGTTCAGCTTATTGTACACAGGAGCACTGCATTGAACAGAAAAAGGTAATCTGTAATTTAAGTACATTATGTAACAATGGGTGTTGCCAATGACTAATCAATAGTTTCTATGGTCTTTCAACCCCCACAGTTTTGGTGAAATGACACTCCTGTGTTGGCTATTGCAGTCCAGACTGTGTGCAGTGTCGCAGTGTGCTGCTTGAATATGCGTAGGGGTGGGGGAGTCCAACAGACTCTGAGGGGAACACATTTAGGCTTCATATTCTTTTTTTTTTTACTCCAGCCTGGATCCTAGTCAGCTTGCTGAACATTTGTGAAGGGGGGTATTGATAGTGCAATGCAGTGCCTCTGTCCATCTAACTTTTAGTTTGTAACCCAAAAAATGTCTTGAACAACTTGCACTTGTAAGTACCCTCTGGGAGCTTACGCATTAAATTTTCTGTATCCAAGTGTAGTTAGGCTGTGGTACCAGTAGGTCTGGGATGTGGGCCTGCCTGCTGATAGCAGGGGGACCCATCCCAGAGAGATATAAATAGAGAGATTTGGCACCAAAAGGGGATTGGGGAGAGCCAGAGAGGAGAAAGATTTGGGGTTCAGCCTGTGAGTTCAGCCATGATGGCTGTGGCGGGGCTGGGGTGGACAGTCTGCCAACCCAGCCCTCCTCCCTCAAAGACCCATGAGGTATGTGGTGGGTCAGGGCTAACAGAGTGGAGTGGAACAAGCAATGGGGTCCCTTTGGTGCCATCCTTGTGGGAGTTGGAGCCTGGGTAAAGAAAATGAAGGAGCCCACCAAGTGATCTCCAGCACCCTGGCTGGGGTAGGAACCTGAGGTGGTCCTGGTCAGGTCAGTAAAATTCTCCCCTGTGGGTGAGTACAGTCTTGAGAGCAAGAGAGAGAGAGACCTGTGGCAGGGCCTGTTATGGCAGGAGGGGTCTGGGGCGCTGTCCAGAGGTGGCAGCCTGGATCCTTGGTGGGCTTGTGGTGGCAGCCCATCCCCTTTCCCCAGACTGAGCACCGCTGCAGAGTTTGGAGCTCTCGAGGTAGTGCAGCCTGTGGAGGCATGAGGAGTTTTGTATGGGCAGTAGCTGTTTGGAACCCCATGTGGGGTGGCAAGCCACCTGGGTGCTCTGTGTAGCACTTCAGCCAGGCCCCTGGGTGAAGGCAATCCTGGACTGGAATCACTGTATGAGTGGAGAGTGCCTCAGGTTTCCGGGATCACCAGACATACATGAGAGTCCCTGGGATACTCGGAGCAGGCATGTGGCATCAGTGATTTGGTGGCAGGAGGGTTTTCGGTGGCACTGTTCATGCTGGAAGTAACACCACCATTGAAACAAGAGTGCTCCCCATTTTAAGAAAGCAAACAAGAAATGGACTGGGGCAGTAGAAACATAGACTTTCATGGCAGATAAGGACCACTTGGCCCACCCAGTCTGCCCATTTCCCTACCTACTGGATAAGCTGCAGATTCTAGTTAACCAACAGCCTATTTCCTGCAACCCCCCACTATAATTGCCTTATGTCTGTCCCATGCATGTTTGAATTCCTCCACTGTTTTAGACCCACAACCTCTCCAGGAAGGCGGTTCCATGCGTCCCACCACTCTCTCCGTGAAAAGAATTTCCTCACATTACCCTGAGCCATCCCCTCTAACTTTAAATTGTGCCCTTTGTTCTTATACATCTCTTTTTCTGAAAGATGCTACCCTCCTGGACTTTGTTGATTCCTTGAGGTACTTAAAAGTTTCTATCATGTCCCCCTCCTCCTTTCATCAAGGGTATGCATATTAAGCTCTCTCAGTCTCTCTTCATATGGTTTCTGATGTAGACCCTGCACCATTTTAGTTGCCCTCCTCTGGACTGCTTCCATCCTGTCTATGTCCTTGCGTAGATGAGGTCTCCAAAACTGCACGCAGTACTCCAGATGGGGTCTCACCAACTGTCTGTATAGAGGGATAACCACTTCCCTTTTTCTACTTGTGATGCCCCTCCCTATGCATCCCAGTATCCCCCTGGCTTTCCCTACTGACTTCTCATATTGCATACCCACCTTTAGGTCATCTGATATGACTACACCCAGATCCCTTTCCATTATTGTTGTTGTTAGTACCTCCCCTGCTATTGTGTACTCTTCTCCTGGATTTTTATTTCCCAGGTGCATTACTTTGCACTTCTTTGCACTGTTCTGGTTTACTACCTCTGATTAAGTATTTAATTCACCAAGGGAAAGAAGTACAGATGTGGTGGCAGCTGGAAAGTTTCAAGAAGTATGTAAAGGAATATTACGAAGTTCAAAGTATAAGTTTTGTGTGGTCTTCTTGGCCCACAGTAACAGTGCTGCTGCCAGAAAACTGCCTTTTCAGCATAAGGAGAAGTGTTGCATGAAAGAAAGTCAATCTGTTTGAAAAAGAGATTGCTGCAGACATATGGCAGGTACTGTGCCTGTGAAATACAAAATCGCATATGCTCCCACAATGCAAAGCATCATGGGCTGCATATGCAAATCACCACAGAATATTATGCTGGTTCAACTTTAAGCAGACATGCATGGTGCCGAAAGGCCTCTCACACAGTTTGCAAAGGGTACCAACAGAAGACATAGTCACGTGTTTCATCCTACCAGGACTCATCAGTATGCCTCGTCTGTTTGATACCCCAGTGGAATGAACCAGCTACCCTAAGATGGTCTATCTGGGCTATGTTGTGTGCTCTGAAGTTGCCTCCACCATTATGTACCGCACGCTCCATGGAGTGGATTATTAATTTATTCAGTTGCATTAAATCAGTTCTTTGCACTTTTGATTTCGTTGTGGACATTGGAGTTAATTAACAAGGACTGTCTTTATGTTTTATGGCCTGTTAATGAACTTTACCCCCTACAGCTGTCTCCCCCGAAGTGAAGTGAAGTGCTTGATCCCCCTGCATGCGAAGCCATCTCACAAAATCTGACGAACCAGGTAAAGAGCATATTTATTTTCTAGACTGTGTTTTCTGGTTGTATAGTACCCCCTCCCACATCTGCACCATCTGGCATACCCCTAGACATCGGGAGGCATGCTTACACACAACAACTTGCACAAATTACAAAACCATGAAGACAACAGATACAAATTGATTGCTGATTCTGCGCGACACAAACTATTCTCTTTTCTTGTTTTTTTATTTTGTTTTCTCTCTCTTTACCTCTAGTTTCATTACTTTGACCGTAACTGTATCTTTTCCTCTGTAACTCCCCTTTCTTTACTCCTATGCTGTTCTGAACCCTTTTTGTATCTCTCTGCTCTATGTCTCTACTCTCACTACTGTTAGTTCTCCATGCTGATCTTTTCTCCATTTATTTCAACAGGTCTGGCCGGATGTCAGCTCTCTACCTTTTAGATAGTATCTTACTTTGCTTAACTCTAACCCATAATCTCTCCTCTAGGACCTCTGATCCTCTGTGTCTCCTCAACCTCCTCTCTGCTTCCCTTTCAGATCCCAGTGGAATATCCCATACCCAGGACACCCCAGCTCTGGACAATGCAACTTGGATGGAGCAGGTATGTCGTATTTAATTACCTAACTATCCCGTAGGGTGAGTGGCTCATAATGGGATGCCCACACCAGTTGTAAAATGTAACAACTCGGTTAATTTTTTTGTCCAGGAAAGGAGCCCTAGGAGATATTTTCTGGTTTCAACCTTGTCCCCACTTGGTGTTTATTGAAGATCTCCCATCCTACTATTCACCAGGCCCAACTGACCCTGCTTATTTTGTGAGATTAGACAGTATAAGGCTCTGAGGTGGTAAGACTGCAAAAATCTGTTGTTATTCAGGATAGCCCAATTGCCAACCCTCACAGCCACAAGGTCTATCAATCAGTCAGTTGCTCAAGAGAACATGAACGCACCTGTGAGTGGGAGGGAGTGGCCGGAGTGTTCCATGTCATTGATGATTAAGACTGTGTTTTTTCATGTTAAAAAGTGGCCAATTTCATGGAAAATGCATGGGGAAAAATCAGATATTTCACAGCACTTCACGGTATGAAAAGTTGATACCTGTATTTATTAAAGACTGTTGCTAGCATTGTTTAATCTTTACTGCTTTGTCTGCATTTAGCTATGTGCTTGGTTGTTGTAAAAAATGCTGGATTCCTGCTGTAGCTAGGTATGATCTGTAGTTCGACCATCAAGCTCAAACCTGATAAGTTTATGTTTATGAATAAAAAAAAATTAACTCTGCTTCTTAGTGCAGTCTGTACCATCATCCAGTACCACAGGGGCATCAGTCAGTGTGTGAATCCTCATTTCAAGTCAGGAGCATGGCTACACTCTCTCTTTCTTTCTCACTGTCTGTGGCCACCTCTTAAAGTTCATCAGAAGCTGCAGTTTTCAGGGCATAGAAGTTGCTGCAGAAATCTAGTTCCTTGCAGCTCTGCGTTGGTCCCCTTTGTAGGATCCCAGTCCTCAGAACACCACAGGGAGCATAAAAAAAATAGCTGCTGTCCTGCTGGGCTTTGTGGAGCCAAACGTAAGCCCTACACTTTCTTTGGGGGGGGGGGGAGTACATTTCTGATCATGATGTGGTCTCCCTCCACTGCACTCCTTTGGTAATTTTTCCCTAAAAACATTATTTAGATTGTTCCTTCATTGGCGTTCTTCCACAATTTGTTGAGTGTTGGGGATTTTCATGGGGAGCTACTCATTTCATGGCATTGGGCTAATTTTATGGAAATCATGAAATCCGTGATCCCCGTGAAAAACATATGCCCTTATTGATGATGCTAGAAAGACTGATTTCTGCATAGCTTCATCAATGACACACTCTGCCCTGCCTCCTTCCTTCCCATCATGCACACCCTTATGCCCTCATTTTCAACTTGTGGACTGCCAGAGCTGGTGACCAAGTGTGCTGCAGGTTGTGGAAGGGGGACTGAACCAGCCTGGATATCTTGCTACATATGGTCCCCAAATCATGTCTTGCATGGCTTGGGAGCTGGGGGGACTAACATCTAAATAATGAAAATTTGGGGTGGGGATCTGGCTAAAGAGGGAGGACTTCTAAAAATGTTAGGAGCAAGCAATTTGTTTTGGTAATCCCTATGGTAGAAGAAGGAAGGTGTGAGGGTGTTAAATCATAGGAGTGTGGAGGGTGTAGCCTTTGCCACCTGGTGTATTTTTCTTTCTTTTTTTTTAAAATAACTGTAATTCCCTGAGTAAAAGTTAGAATACCACAAATAGTGATACATACTTGGGGTGTTATTTCACATGATTTTGTTGTATTCCACAATTATTATTTGGAATGTGCATACCCACAGCTCCTCCTGAGAGATGGGTGGCTTCCTAGGTCTGCTTCATCTCTTCTTAGAGCCTGCAACATTTGTATCCCTCCACTCCCCTGTGAGGGATGGACTATAGAAAGCTATGTACATGGGGAGGTGGGGGGGCTGTGCCCGTAGCTGGTCCACCAGATAAAAGAGGAGCCTACCTAAAACCTGCAGCCACTCCTATGAGCAGAAAGGGCTAGACTCCTATGAGCAGAAAGGACAGACCTGAACATAGTAGAAATAACTGAAACCTGGTACACAGCTAATCATGAGTGGGAAACAAATGTACCAGGATATGTTCTGTTCAGAGGGACTGGGAGGGCAAAAAGGGAGGAGGAGTAGCCCTGTATGTCAGAGAGGGTATAATGGCAACACAGGTACAGGGTAGACAGGGGGAGGCCGAGGCACTGTGGGTCACCCTTCAACCTGGAAATGGCATAGCAATATGCACAGGGGTGACATACAGGCCTTCAGGACTGGGAGAGGAACTGGACAGGGAGCTAGTAGAGGAAATGCATGAGATGGCAATCAAAGGTGAAATTCTAGTGATGGGGGATTTCAATATGCCAGATGTGGACTGGAACACCAGTGTAGCTGCTTCAGCCAGAAGCAGAAGCATCCTTGATTTACTCTAGGAGGCTGGACTCAGGCAGCTTGTACTTGATCCCACCAGAGACAGGGCAATTCTGGATCTAGTAATGACCAATGGGTATCGAATCGCAGCTTTCCAGGTAGATGGGCAGCTGGTATCCAACGATCACAACATTATGTGGTTCAGCGTAGGGACAGAAACTCACTCAAGTCATACTAGGACAAAAGGTTTTGGATTTCAAAAATGCTGACTTCACTGAAATTGGGAGGGGTATTAAAAGACCCCTTGAGAGAATGGGGGCAGGAAGGGGAGTGGAAGAACATTGGGAGCATCTAAAGGAAGCCTTACTGGAAGTAACAACCCAATGCATAAAATTGGTATCCAAAGGCAAGAGAAGGATAAAGCCACTGTGGTTCTCGAGAGAGGTGGCGGAAAAGGTCAGGGCAAAAAGGAAAGGGTTCAGGAAATATAAGGAGTCTCAAGGGGAGGAGTACCTAGAGTGTCTAAGGGAAGGGGGGGAAAAGCAGTAAGGAGAGCAAAGCCACAGACTGAGGTAGGGTTATCACAGTCAGTTAAGAATGGGGACAAGACATTCTTCAGATATATCAGTGAAAGGAGGAAAAACAAGGGAGGATTGCTAGGCTCAATGGAGAGGGAGGGAAATGCAAGGAGGGTGATATGGAAAAGGCAGAAATACTGAATAAATATTTTCATTCAGTATTCGGAGAAGAGGGGGAGGGACAGGGGCCCACAGCAGTACAGCAGTTACCAAGGAGGTGAGGAGATGCATAGTCCATTCACAGGGGAAAGAGTCCTGCTGGAGCTCACTAAATTGAAGGTGGACAAAGTGAAGGGACCAAATGGCATACACCCAGGGATATTAAGAGACCTGTGAAGGGAGATAGCAGAACATCTGGCATCCATGTTCATCGAGTCATTCAACACAGGAGTGGTACCAGAGGACTGGAGGAGGGCACATGTAGTACCTCTACACAATCCCAGCAGCAGGGAGGAGGAGGGGAAATATAGGCCAGTCAGACTCATCTCAGTAGTGGGAAAGATCATGGAGACATTGCTTAAAGAAAGGATTGTGGGGCATCTAGAAGCCATTGGAGCCCAGGACCATAGGCAACATGGATTCACAGTGGGAAGGTCATGTGAGACAAATCTGGTTAATTTCTTCGACTGGGTTACAAAGGAAGTAAATCAGGGTGGGGCAGTGGATGTCACCTACCTTGATTTCAGCAAAGCCTTCGACACTGTCCCACATAAGAAGCTGATAAACAAGCTGGATAGGCTGGGCATGGGGGACAGGGTGGTAAACTGGGTTAGAACTGGCTAACAGACAGGAGGCAGAAGGTGGTGGTAAATGGGGTGCAGTCTGGGGAGAGGGGGTGACCAGTGGGGTGCCTCAGGGATCAGTCATTAGTGACATTGCAGAGGAGCTGGAGGGAAAGGTATGCCTATTTGCAGATGACACCTAGATCTGTAACAGCATGGATACCCCATAGTGGGTGGAGAAAATGAGGAGGGACCTGGAGAAGCTTGAAAAATGGTCTGAGGACTGGCAACTGAAGTTTAATTCAAAGAAGTGCAAAATTATGCACCTGGAGAAAGCTACAGGATGGGGGGGGGGGCTGCTGACAGTCACAAAGGATGAAAGGGACGTGGGAGTTATTATTTCAGATGACATGAAAATGTCAAAGCAGAGGACTAAGGCAGCTGGGAGGGCCAGTGGCATGCTGGAGTGCATTGGCAGGGGTATCACCAGCAGAAGGAGGGAGGGAGGTAGTGATGCCATTATATAAGACCATGGTCAGGCCTCACATGGAGTACTGTGTGCAGTTCTGGAGGCCTACCTTCATACGGACATTATCAGGCTGAAGATGGCCCAGAGAAGGGTGACTAAGATGGTACAGGGCTTGCAACACAAGACTTATGATTAGAGATTAAGGGACCTCAATATATACTCGCTGGAAGAGAAGAGGGAAAGAGGGGACATGATAGAAACATTCAAGTACCTAAAGGGTATAAACAAGGTGCAGGGGGGAGACATTTACCATTACAGGAGGAGCACAGGAATGAGGAGGCATAACATGAAATTGGAAGGTGGGAGGTTAAGAGGGAATGTGAGGGAATTCTTCTTCACAGAGAGGGTGGTGGATGCATGGATTGGTCTGCCTCAGGAGGTGGTGGGAGTGAGCACTGTGGATGGATTCAAGCATGCTTGGGACAGGCATAGGGGAACCATAGAGGTACAATTGTAGGTGGGTTGGAAGCAGTAATCCAGTATAAGGGCTTACAGGCAGACTAGATGGGCCAGGCGGTCCTTATCTGCCAAAAATATGTATCTTTCAATGACTCTCAAAACTGTTCAGTGAGACAGAGCGAGTGCACAAATGAACTGTGACTGGTGGCATAATGCTGCCCCCAAGCAGATCAATATACATTTCTGAAGGAAATAAAGAGTACAGCAGCTCACATTAACCAACCTACCTGCACCCCCACCACATCAGTGCTACGCTATGGCTGAATTCTAAAGTGTCTGTAACATGTGCACTCAGCCCTCCCTTTCCCTAGCAGGCAAGAGGATGCAGGTGGCCAGCACAGAACCTCCTCTCACTACGCTGTCCACCATCTGAATGAATGGGACTGAGAGCACCCATTAAGTATAAACAGCTTGTTAGACTAAGTCAGGTGCCAGGGCGGCAGAGAGCAGAGTGTGGTGGGTGCTGAGTGGTTGGGTTGGTATGGGAGGGTTACTTCTATTTACAGAAACTTGCAGCCATGAGATGGATACCACTGGGCTGCCAGAGATATATGGTTTACAAGAATGGAGATCAGGAGAGTGGTATTACTGGAGTGCTAGGAAATATCATCCTGGGAGGATAGCGTCTGTACGGATGATCTGCATTCTGTCTGCCAGCCTTCACTCCTGACTTCCCAGATCTGGGGTGCAAATACAGGTGTCGCCATGCCAAAATGGTCAACAATATCATAGAGCTGAGTCACTTGGGAAAATGTGTATAATTAAAACTACTAAGGTGCACCCCGGCCACCTCTCCCCAAAAAAACTATCCTTTCTGTAAGATTGTGTACTATATTGTACTGAATTTTCCCATGTAGGTTCAACCCTAAAAGCCATTTGTGCATGCTCAGGGTTGCTAAAAAAACACAGAGTGTCTCCTCTGCACATGTGTTGCATGCCACTGGATCAAGAATGCCTCCCCCCCACACACACATCTGGAGAGACTTCAGCCGACTAGTCACTCTGTAGTAACTAACTGATCGGCAGACCACCAACGATCTGGCACCCCTGAAGTCAGGTGCAGCGAACTGGCTAAGGGTATTCCGCTTGAACCACTGATGTAACACTTATGTGACCCCTTGCTGTGAGTGTCAGTGTCCCTTCCTTGTCCCCCAGTCAATAGGAATAACACTGAATGAAGAGGAGGATGCAGTGGGATTTGTTTTCTTCTTCTCTTTCTTAATTCTTTAATTTTATGCTAAATATTTTTGATTTATTGTACAGGTGATGCTGCTGTCTGGGGGAGGGAAAATACTACTGTGAATCACATAATCCCCTTGCTCACATGTGGCAGGGGATCCAGTCAGTGGCTAACTAGAGCTTCAGCCCTCTCCCAAGAGTTCACATGGCAATCTGTACCCACAAATTAGCACTGAGGATACTACCTGCAAGCAAATCCATTTTATTTACAGAACTTTGAATTCTTTGTGTCATGTCTAATTATTTTTGTCAATTTTAGGCATCCGCCATTTGGTTCATGGTACCTGCTGAGGACTCTTTAGGTCAGGTAAGGAATCTACGGTTCTATGTGATGTGGGGCGACCCGCAGAAGAGTGACATCAGGGCGGCGAAGACAATTTTGCCACCTGATAACCCCAGCACGGAAAACGGCACCATGACTAAAATACTTGCTCTTCCACCCCCCACCCACTGGGAAGCTTCACCCCCTGCACCCCCCACTTAAGGATACTCAACTCCAGGGGTGTGCATGTTGGGGGTGTGTGAAAGTAAAAATAAAATAAGATTTTGTGCTGGGTGCAAGAAAAGCACAGCAGCCTCCAGACCCAGACCCAAACCCGGAACCCCAGCATCGCAAGCGGAGGCCAACCCCCAATGCCACGGCGCAGCTTGGCAGCTGACCGCAGCGCCATCCCCTACATACCCTCCACCCCCTCCCAGGCCACGCTCACCATGCTCGCCCCCCCCGTGTGCGTGTACACATAGTGACATCCAGTTGCTAGGGTCACCCTCGCTGCCCTCGCCCATGATTCAGGCGCCCACCTCACGTGGTACCTAATCTACTTACTAATTTATAGGATTATCTTTTAATGGAGCACTTGCATTGGCTACCTGGAGGGGGTTAGTTAAAACATGGACAATGGAGCCCTGTACTCTGGGGGAATGGATGGTGGAGCTGTGTTGTTAGGGTTTGTAGACAGTGTGGTGGGGGGGAGTGGAGAATGACAACACAAAGCCTTATACTTTGTCGCAAGTTGGGATGCAGAATTTTTGTCTCACTATGTTGCATACAAAATTATTAATGGCAATGGCATCATTTACAAGAGTTCATGGGTTTCATAAGACATTAGAATGTAGTCTATCCTATTAAAATAAGTAGCACCATTAAAATGAAAATCTGAATTTTAATGGGCCCACCATTTATGTAGCAGCTAATGGGAAATTGTAATGGGTTTAAACCAAATAAAAACTGTGGTTGTTTAATGACCATTAGCCAGTTCCCATTTAAACCCACTAAAATAATTGAATAATTTCATGCTTTTTTAATTGATGGTTTAATAGCAGTATTAAAAATAGAATAATAGATAAGTGTGTATTACAAGGCAGTAATACCATTGAGAGGTTTTGGGGACATGGAACCTCGATAGTGACGCTCGAGAGGTCCTAAAGTCCCCAAAACCTACAGATGGTATTACTGCTTTGTAAAACACTTATCTTTCTGTTATTTTTTGTAATATATGGATCCATTGATACTACTACATTTGGATGACCTTTGAACTGTAGTATTATCAACAAAAACATTAGTATTATCACTTTTCAGGATAATGTTATTGAGAGTATCGATGTATTACTGGGCAATTTTTTAGTATTATTGAGGCTTATCCATATATTACAAATAGAATAATAGATAGGTTGTGGTGTATTACAAGGTAGTAATTCCATCGAGAGGTTCTGGGGACACAGAAAACCTCGAGAGCGAAGCTCGAGAGGTTTCATGTGTTCCCAGAACCTCTCGATGGAATTACTACCTTGTAATGCCAGAACCTATTTGTTATTTTTTAATATATGGATACGAGGTGAATGGACTCACCTCTGTTTCAGCACTGGAGTTAATGGGTGGATGTGCATGCTGGCAGGGTTCCCCAGTCCTGTGTGGATGAGTGGCTGCTGTGGGCTTCATTTAGCCGTTTTTTTTTTTTTTTTTGTCAGTGGTGGTATCAAGCGAGCAGAGGAGCCCCAGAGCGAGTGCGGTTGCCAAATGGTTTTCAACCTAAAAAAAACCCCAAAAAATGGTTGCTTCATGGAAGATTGTCTCGCTAAGCGAGCGAGCAAGCCGCCAAGTTTTCAGACTCCTTCTGCCCGCCCACAGAGGAAAAGTGGCCAATCAGAGGGACGCTTTGTAAAACGTCAGATACCTCATACGCGCTTCAGCTTTTGATAATACTATCGATCGGGTGCCCAACGATACTACTACAGCACCCGAACGATAGTATTATCACTTACCAACAGTAGTATTATCGCTCCAGGAGCGATGGTATTACAAGGATTTTTTTGTATGCTTTTTAAGCATATTATTTTCACAATCCATATATTAAATTACTTTAATTGACAGTAAACAGTATAAAGATATAACACTTTTAACCATTTTGCAAATGTTATAAGTGTAATAATCTACTCCAGGTGTGTGTCAGTGCTGTAATAACCTCACTTCCTGTATGATTGAAGGCCCTTGGCTGCACCTCAGGCCTCACAACCCACCCAGGTCTTTCAGTTATTACAATATTACCACACACTCGATCATGGAGTATTCTTCACTTAATGGTACATAAATTATTGCATATGTACTGTACCCATTAAAAAGCAATTTACATAAATACTGCTGCTATCTCCTCCTGATGGTTGCTGGAAGGTTGCAGGAAAAGGTTTCAGCAAGGTAGCAAACAAAACAGTGTGCTGCAATATTGCTGGCTTGCTGCTATGTATTTCTTGCAACTCTGCTGCTGTCACCTCCTGATGGTTGCAGGAAAGTTGCTAAAAGAAACTTTTTTTGCAGCCCTTCTGGTACATAAGGTTCCAAAAAGGACTGGTTGCAGCAACCTAATTTGCATTATAAATTGTGACAACACAGCAATATCATGGCAACCTGGTTGTGGCATGGTTTCAACGCTATTACTGGAATATACTGATAACAGGTTACAGCAAGCCATATTTTTTGCTAAGAGTACCCTCCATTCTCTCTTCTTCCCACTCTAGCTAAACTCCAGGAAAGCCTTTTTCTCTGTCAACACTCCTTTTCTTGACTCCTCTTATTTCTTCACCCCCTTCCAGTCTGGTTTCAGGAAGTCCCACCCTGACTCCACTTCTGGCTTACTGATTCTATCCTCTCTGGCACTGAACAGGGCCTAAATATCCTCTGCCATCTTTGTCGACTTAGCCAAAGCTTTCAGCATTGTTGCCTACCCTATTCTCCAGGACTAGCTTCATGCAGCTGGACTTTCTACTTCCTTAGTTGAGTGGTTACACTCCTGCCATGAGGGTAGGTCATAAGCTGTTCCTATTGGAGACTTACTCCCCCCTCACTCACTGTCTGCTCAGGTATCCATCAATGGTCTGTCATTGGCCCAGTTCTTTTCTCCATTTTTCTAAATGACCTCCCCACTGCCTGCTCCTCTATGTCCATTCACATGTGTTCAGATGATACAGTACTTTTTACCTCTGGCTCTTCTGTTGCGGACCTCATGGCTCCGCTCCTACTAGACCTTACTAATGTCCAGCACTGGTTCTGTGTTAATCAGCTTTCCCTCAATGATGAGAAAATGGTATATATGTCTTTTGGCAACTGGGTTGACATGCAAGTACAATGGTGTTGTACGTGGGTGGGTGCCTTACACATTCTACATCATCTGCATATTGCTGGTGTGAGATGCAGAGCTGCTTGGAGGCACCCTCCCGAATCCGTGCATATGCTGGTCCCACTCTAGGTACAAGGTGTTCCACTCATACAGAGCCAGTGTTTGACAGTGGACCTGCAAAGACCATGTTTTTGTCCGAATGTATGTCTGGCCATATCCATTTACAGTGTAATAAGCATACCCTGGACATCACTGTTTTGGTAAGGTGCTGCCAACTATGTATTACAATGCAATACAGATATGCTAAGGTACATGCAATGCCCAACAATACCCCCTGCCACTGACCACATGCCACATAATTCCAGCTCTGTTATGATGCAATGGCAGACACCCTATGCATATGGCACAGATGCATTCATAATGCCATGGATGCTGTATGGGGCACAGGATATGTTGCAGTAGTGTACCAGAACAATAGTAGCTGATGCGTACTCATGTCAGATAGGTACACACAACTCATCTGACTGATAGTGAGAAGCATACCACCTGGGCCTGTGAGCATAACTCCAAGGACCCTGGTGCACCAGGTTGGCAGCACTGGGGACATGTCAGTCCACAGTGTAATGCATGCCAAGGCACAGTACAGAAACACAAGGCAGCATACCTGCTAAAAGGACATGCACAACGGTAGAATACTCAGACTCTGATACACCACAGTGTTGATGGATGGACAGTTCCCAAAGGGCAAAGTGAGTGTACCCAACCACAACTGTATGAGTGCTGCCCCAAACATGCAGGCATTCAGCCTGCTGAGACACACATGGACATCTCCCTTCCACATCAGAAGCATGCAGCATAGTGTATACATGCATGATGCAACCCAGACAGTGAAGCACAAAATGCATGATACTTACGTGGACGCGTGTCTACGAACATACAAATGTGCCAGCCGAAACAGACCACCAGGTCTATCTACATCTGCTCGAGTGTACAGCTAGCATTCCTAGTTTGCAGCTGCCCCACCCCTCTTCCTCTTTGCCTTCCCTCCAGAGAATGAGAATGGGGAGAAACCCCCCCAACCAGTCACCACACTGGTCCCCAACATTTCTTGTCAACCTCTCTTCCCCCTGGCACTCCTTGTGACCCATCTGGTGCTGCATGGCTCTGGCCAATCCCTGCTGGGCCCTGGCATCTGTCAGGTGGATAAAGGGGATGTGATCAATAGCATGCAGTGGAACACAAGGCACAGCATGATAACCCCTGAACATTACACATGCCTGTATACCGATACTGTGCACCGAGCAGCCACATGTGTATGGTGAAGAAGGACAGGACTGTGCAAGGCCACATCTGAACCACTGTACACAGCTACAGCACCCAACACAGCCTGATGAGTCAGGGTCCAGACAAAGAATGAATGCTGCATCCCGCTGTTGTAACTATGACCTGCACTATTTACGAAAGCCCATGTAGTGAATATTCCTCAGACTCTAAATTGGAAAGGACAGCAGCTCCGAGGGTCTGTGAGGGCTCTGGACACCCTCCCCCACCCCGCAAATCCTCAGGTACGATGGCAGAACTCATGAATCGCAGAGCTGTGTGACCCTGCTCAGCGCTCAAACGGACTTGGCCCCGCCGTCGCTGCACTCAGGCTCCCCATTGCTCCCACTGCCACCCTTGGTTGTCACTCTATTATATAGTTAGTGTAACATGACCATCAAAAACCCCCTTGGTTGTCACTCTATTATATAGTTAGTGTAACATCAGCCCATTTCTCCATCTGCAAGCTATCAATTTCCACCACTAGTGGCTACTGCTAGTTCCAAAAATCCTCCAAACCTGCAAGCTATCTAGCCCCATTACTAGAGGTCACTGACATTCCCCCCCCCAAAAAAAAACTCATTGACCATGTCACTCACAGCATTATATGTTCTTGCTCTACACTCTTGCATGCTATTTCTATCCCTTCCCTCACTCTCAAACATCACCACCCCCCATCTCGCTTCTCCCTCACCTACCCCCGCCTCAACCCCCGTGAAACCCTCCCTCTCCTGGCACATTACCTCAACTCAAATCCACGATCCTTCCTCCCCTCGCATCAAACCCCTCCCTTTCCTCTCCCTTTCAACCCTCCCCAACCTTTTACCCTTCCCTGCTCCACTCACACATGCTCAACCTAGAGGCCTTTCTCCAGTGCCTAAACTTGCGAGCTCCACCCACAAGGCAGTCTAACAGCAGACACAAGCAGCCCACCCGCCTCTCCCTACCCCTGCTTCTCCTACTCCTGGCAGGGGATATATATCCTAACCCAGGCCCCACAGCTACAAAAGTTTCCCCAGTGTTACCCACCCCACAACCCAGTTGCTCACCAAACTCGCTCCCAAAGGGCCTCCGCACATTCCACATAACACCAGGAGCCTTCTCCCCAAATTAGACACCCTCTCTGTCTGGCCAGCACAGTACAAACCAGACATACTTTGTATCATAGAGACTTGGCTCTCCGCCAAAATCTCCAACCCATCTCTCGCCATTCCTAACTATATCTTGTTCCGGCAGGAGCGTGGCAAGCGAGGCGGGGGGGTAGCACTGTATATCAGACACTCCAACAAATGCACAGTTATTTTCAAAGAATCGCGCCCATCCTCCTATGAATCCTTAGTTGCTCACCTATCCTTCCCCTCATCTACCCCTCTTTACATAGGTGTTCTATATACCCCTCCAAAGCCCTCACCCAACTCCCTCATCTCAGCCATCTCCTCCATCTCTTCAACCACCTCGAATGGCAAACTCATCCTATGAGGCGATTTCAACCTAAACTGGCTCTCCTCCACCACTAAACCAGCAGCCCTGAGGATCGAAGCCCTAAATTTCACCCAGCTAATCCAGGAACCCATCCATCTAAATCACCGATCACAAAAACACACCCTTCTTGACTGGATTCTAACCTCCCACCCCCACAGGATCACCTCCTCAGGTATACTTTCCGATGCCCTTAGTGACCACTGCATAACCTATTGCATCCATAAAATCCATTCACTCCACTCTGGGCCCAAATTCATCGTAACCTGCCCCTACACCTCCTTGACGAATCCGCCCTTCAACGTGACCTGTCAAACACAGACTAGCTCCCTGTCCTCGCCTCACTCGATGTCAACACCGCCCTTGCCCACTTCTGCCATATCTTCTTAAGCATATGGAACCACCACGCCCCGCTCAGGAAAGCCAGAGTTAGGAAATATCACCACCCCTGGTTGACAGCCGACCTCATCTCCCAGGGCTGTGTCAGGGATAAGGCCTGGAGGCGTTATAAAACCTCTCTAGCTTCCAGCGACCTCCTATCTTACAAAATTCTTAGAAACAACAGCACTAAAGCTATTCGACAATCTAAGGCCCAGTATTTCAAGGCCCATCTCACCGCTCACCAAGCCTCCCCGGCATCCTTCTGAAGGTGATAAACTCTCTCATAAACCCACACTCAAATCAAGCCAGCCCTAGCCTAAACATTGATGGCAAAATAGCCTCCAATCTTGCCATAGTCTCCAAACTCAACTCTTTCTTCATCTCCTGCACCATGCCTGACTCACCTCCCTCCCAAACCTCCTCCACAAATCCCATACCCTCACACCACAGCTTCCACTTTCTCCCATTCACTCCACTGGAAGTTTACACTTCTCTCATCTCTCTAAACCTGTCTAAATCCAGTCCAGATGGCTTGCATCCCAGCCTGCTCCGTATCTCAGCAGCAGCTATAGTCGCACCCATTACCCACATACTAAACCTCTCGATCAACACAGCCACTGTCCCTTCTGCCTGGAAACTTGCCAAAATCCTACTGCTCCATAAAGGTGGCGACCCCTTCCTCCCAGGAAACTATAGACCCATCTCTCTCCTCCCCTCCCCTTCCTTCCCAAAATCCAAGAATCCCTCATGCTATCAAAACTGTCCCCTTTCCTCTCTACAAACAGCTCCCTCTCTCCTTTTCAATCAGGTTTCAGAAAATCTCATTCTACCACCACCGCCTTACTACAAGTAACTGACACCATTCTCTCTGCCATGGACAATGGGCAAACCACTACCACCATTTTCATTGACCTAGCTAAAGCCTTTGATTCAGTCTCCCACCCTCTACTACTAGGCAAATTGAGCTCCTTTGGCCTTGCCAAACAGGTCATAAACTGGTTCCATTCCTACCTCCAAAACAGGATGCAGCAAGTACAAATAGGAGACACCCTCTTAAACCCTCGACCCATCCTCATGGGCGTCCCCCAAGGCTCCATCCTTGGCCCCATCCTTTTCTCCCTATTTATAAACAACCTCCCCTCAGTCTGTCTCACCTCAAACATGCACCTATACGCTGATGATACCATAATCTACGCCTCAGGCCCCTCCCATGTCAGTGTTCACCCAAACCTCCAAAGCGATTTCAACTGAGTACAAGCCTGGCTCCGGAAAAATCAGTTAAAACTCAATGAAAAAAAAAATGTCTCCATGGTATTCAGCACAAGACAAAAACTTGCCTCCCTACCTGCCCCCGATCTCCACCCTGGAAGAAATACCCCTTGACTCTGTATCCACCTTTAAGTACCTGGGAGTCTGGCTGGACACAAACCTCAACTTCTCCACCCACGTCGATGCCTTCTGCACCAAACTCTGGCCCAAACTTGCCATTCTCTACCGCCACAAAGACTGCCTCCCCCTTCCTACTCAGAGTGAACTCATACGAAAAACCATCCTACCAGTACTGGACAACGAAGACGTCATTTACTGCACAGCCCCTTCCTCCTCCCTTGCAAAACTCGACGTCCTGCTAAACTCCTTCATGCGCTTCACCACTGCCTCCCCCCCACTCACTCATCACTGCCAACTATTCTCAACGTTATCTCTGATGCCACTCTCACACAGGCTGACCACCCACAGCGCTTCATTCAAAGTGAAATATTGGCTAGTCTTCTTTCCCTTCTACCTCTCCTCCTACCTGTCTCAAGCCAACACCACTGGCTACTTGCTTCGCCACAGACATGCACGTACTTTCCATCTCTCTCGCCCCCTCTCAGCCTCAGGGCAAGCTGCCTTCTTCTACCGGCTCCCACTCCTATGGAACAACCTCCCACCCAACCTCCACCTGGCCCTCTCCCTATCAGCCTTTAAACAGCTCCTCAGGCTTCTCCCTCCCACTCCCTGCTGCAGCTGTGCACCAACCCCCTCCTTACCCAGACCTAGTACTACCCTCAGTAGCTCCGCCAGGTAAAAATTAAACCCACATGCCAGCTCTTACTGCTAACCCTTCCCCCCCACTGTACCCCCTCCCCGAAAACTCACATTTTTCGGTAAATCCACTAATGTATATATGTAAAGACACGCACTTGGAATTTAAGGTAATAAATTGTCTAGAAAATAAATAAATCAATGTTTTTTCCACTCTGCTGTTCAAACAAAAGTGCAACCTCTCCACCAAACTCCACGTAACGTACTATACTGTATTATAAGTCTGTTATGTTATATTTTGCTGTATTTTTCTGTCTCCCACCTTGTACTACTTGTACCCAGGTCACACCTGGAAACGAGCCTCGGTTCAGTGTGCCTTTCCTGGGCACCAATTTTAAATAAATAAATAAATAAATAAAAAATATCTGGCTGTCTCCACCACCCCGATATACCAATACATGTCAGTTACAGGCTATGGACATCTCATAGTATGCAGTAGGATGCAAGTATCAACAGATCATACACAACAGGGGAACAGGAAGCACACCTGTACAACAGTAGTGGAGGCCATTGTACCGTAGGTGTAGCCCAACACAAGGGTAGGAACAACAGTTGGACATCCTGTACTGTATACTAGTACACCATGTATTATATGCCATGTGTGTAAGAGCACATATGGTACAAAACACGGACTGTGTATGCAAATCAGACAGTGGCCTTTTTTGAGTGCTAGTGGGTATGCATACCACCATAGCTACATGTAGTCCACATGTAACGTGACAGGGACATCACCTTGATACTCCAACCATGTCACTGTGTACCCACACACCGTTGGTGCCATGGCAGGTGCACATTTCATTGATTCCAAGTGGGTTATGCAATGTACAGGGCATCGGGGGCATGTACTAGGATAGTGGTCCTATACACCTGCATTGGTAAGAGCAGGCTATCCAGTGGTGCAGGTCCCATAGGACAGAGGGAGCACAACAGGAACACACAAGTACAGTGAATAGTCCCTCAGGAACAATAACACAGAGGCATCTTAGCAGTGAAACATTACAACACACAGGTCTCAACCCAAACCATACTTAGAGCTGTCAGTACTTACCTGGCCATGACACTGTGGAACTCGCAACTATAACCCACAGCTGCTGTAGGCGGCATGACTCCATCAATGTCAGATCATTGTACCGGTGCCTACATTGGTCACTGGTGTGTGTAACCCCTGTGCAATGTGTAAGGTGCTGGCCCCAAGAGGCCCACATCTCACACTTGGGCTTGTCTTGGTCTGCCCCTCTCAAAGGAATTGCTTCTCTCTGGTCATCACAAGGTCTACCAGGTTAGCCAGATCTGTGGCAAACCACCTAGTGCCCCTCCGCAGCACTAACCTCCTCCTCCTGTCAAACATAGCAGTGTCAGTTAATCCAGTGATTACAGCCTTTACACTGTACCACTGACAATTGTCTGGCTCTGTGTGTGTGTGTGTGTGTATCCCATTTGCACTGTACATTTCATCAACTGTGCAGCACTAACATTGTTTAATGCAGAGCTAGGTGTGGCTTCAATTGGGTGGGGTATTCTGCACATGGCAGGCAGGTAGTGGCACATGAGCGTGGTGTACTGTGCAGCATGTGCATAATGCCAGAGTGCATAATCATAGCATGCTGGCAGGTGCCCTGTCATGGCATTACTCCAGACATGTGGTGTCATTTATGCACCGGATATGACCATAGCACTACCTTTAATATAAAAGCATTAGGGACAAGCCTGCAATGTTCAACCAGGGTATGCAAATGAGCAAATTTCACAGTTGTAGGGCAAATTTTGCATTTATATGTTATTACTGGAATGTATTTATTCATTTGCATGCATCATTGTGCACCATTCAAGTGCACCACCCAAATTCCATAGAGGAACTGCAGGCAGTTAGAGGTAAGTGTACTGTGGCCTACAATGAGGACATGGGTGATCAAAGAACTGTGTTTATTCTGTATCAGGACTACACTATTGCCATCTCGGTACATGGGCAAGGTATGTGTTAGGCAGGCAGCTTGCTGTGTTTTGGGATCAGAAATGCATGAACATGTATGTGTCTTGGCCAGGGGCAGTGAAACCTGCACACCACTGTACCTTTTCTATGTGCACCAGAGGCAGGTGTAAGGAGCCAGGGACACAAGAGACATGCACTGTCCCCTGTGTAGGTAAAGGTCATTGCTTAATGACATCATCTGCAACATGGGTAGAGAGGACTTTGGGATGTACTCACCAACAAAGTATCCACTAAAGATATTCCCACCTTCAAACCTCTGGCAAAGGATGGAATTGTGCCAGATGAAAGCATTGTTGGCACTGCTAGAGAACCATACCCGGACACTGACAATGTGCTATGTTGCATTGCACACCACCTGACAGTTGATGGAATGGAAACCATTCCACTTCACAAAGGCCTCAGATTCATCAGGTGGGTGATCGGATGGCAACATGGGTGCAGTCAGTAGCATCAGGTATGACTGGTAGGTGAGCAACTTGACAGAATTGCTGCATGACTGCTATTCGCTCTGCTGGTGTGGTGCAGAATATGATGAACTCCCCAGCATGGGCCAGAGCAGAGTATGTAGGAACGTACTCAACAGGCACGAAGTGGCTGACTGTGAGATACCAGTGGTGCTCCCCTCCAGGGTCATGAAGGTTCCAGTGGACAGGAAGCACAGTGCTGCTGTCACCTTGAATTTTAAAGACATCGCATGGCTGCACTGGGTATCCCTCTGGAGTTGGTCATGAAGCAGCTCACACAGCTACATGGTCATGGGCCTGTTGAGTTTATACCAGTCCATGATTTGTTCAGCTTTGAGGACTTTGATTGTGACTCATGGATGATTCTGTCTGTTTACAGCATAGCACCTCCTTGGCCTTTGCTGGGGCCCAGGAGGGATATTGGCCTGCAACTCATCCTGCATGACCTGCTGCATCAGGTACAGTACATGTTTTCTGCCATTTTGCTATCAGCTGGGTGTGTGTCTGTGGTTGTTCTGTAGTGCCTATCCCCACTTCTGGGGTTTGCATCTGGTTTAGACCTCCTTTTCTAAGTCATTATTAGCGATGCACTATACTGCTGTGCTCCATTAGTGCAGTGCTAAAGGTTTGAAGATCACACTGTGCCTGATATTCAGATCACTGCCCTCTCTGTTTGGGCACTGCTAGTAAATTTGCACTCGCCCGCTAGCACTAATGATAGGTGCAGAGCTATCAATTAAATATGGGAAACAGGTGGTAAATAGGTGCAACATTAGAGCTAATGTTTAGCACTAGGAACAAACCTCTTGAATACTGGGGCCATAGAGTGAAACGTTTAAGTTACGGTAATCAGTATCTGGGGTTTGACAATGTCGCAGTTAGGGTCTCATTCTTCTGGCTACTGCTTGAGGTGCTGCTCCTCATGCACCAAGTTACTGAGTTACTATCCTGCAAGGAATCTGCAGTCCTGCAGTTCCCTAGCTGGCTCCCACCTGTATACTGGGGTCAGCCTGCAAAGAACAGTGCTAACTAGTAAATCTCCCCAAAAAAACCTGACATGTGTGACCTGAAGAAATGCTGGTGCTTATATTTGTCACTCTGCTCCCGCTCAGCCTCCCTCAGGTCTCCTCCAAGCCCATCCCATGAGATCACTACTCAAACATCCACCCAGCTTTGCTAATGCAAAACTGGTATGTTCCCAAGGCACTGCTGAGACTGATGTCCTTGCAGCCCTGCATTCCTCCTGCCAGCTGGCAATTGCATGAGAAATTCACACAGTAAGGAAGGCAATTTCTCCTCCTACTGCTCATACTGGGCAGTGATGTAGAAGTCAACCCCAGACCACACCTCAATCCTTCCAGCAGCTATATCCCCCTTCCCTAGGGCCTCAGGATACTTCACTCAAACATTAGGAGCCTCATCTCCAAACCTGACCTAGGAAAAACATGGGTTTCACTGAACAACCAAGACTTCCTTTTGCATTGCAGGGCAAAGTGTGGAAAGCCAATTCATTTGCCAGCTTCAGTCAGGCAGATAGGGAGCAGCTGCTAAAAACCATGAACAGAAGAAGAGACTTAACCATGAAGACAGAGATTACAGCTAAGACTGGCATAACTATAATTGAAAATCTAAAGACTTGGGACTTATGTCTGGAGTGGCATGGGCTCACACATGCCTAGTACTTAGTTTTCAGTCAAATCCCTAGGAGCTTAAGGGTGGATACTGAGCTGAGTATAGGAATAAACACTGACAAAATAAATAAGAAATGGGATGGTACCAGGAATAATGGCAGTTTTGATTACATGCTGGCCAGGAGAGAGAAGAGAGCAGAAATAGCAAAAGAAGGTAATAAGGAGGAAGAAGTTTTGAAATCAAAAGTACAACAGGAAAAGTTTAACAGCTGGCTAGAGGATACCAAGAAGAGACTGTCAGAATTTGAACTGGTGATACGACAACAGGAAATTAAAATGTTTCAGAGAGACACCATATGTTATACAGACAACAAGGTGTACTCAAAAAAAAATCACCAAAAGAAATACACATTAGGATTCGAGTTCTGATCATTCCGATACTTACTGAAATCTCCACCACAAAATACGAAAGATGACAGTGATCCTTTTTTAGATCAACCCGGCGCCCATAAGCTTCTCACTAGGTACACTGAATGATAGGCACGAGGCGTGGAGGAGGTCCTCTGGACAACATATACAAACTTCACATCAGGGATCCAGAAAGAACAGAAGGAAGAACTGGAGGAGTGAACAGGTACAACCTGGGACAGCAAAGGAGATCCAGGAAAAGACAGGAATGTTCAACTTGAGCAGTAGGAGGATAACAGAAGTCAAATGGATGGTACTGCCCCTGGGATTCTCCTTTTCCTCAGTTAAGTAACTTAACCACGAACCATTTCCAGTAAAAGTGTGACCTACAATGTTTCTATTGCACATTAAGACTGAAAAGTCTGATTTTAGAATCAGAAGAAACAGACCCATATGAAAGACAGGTCAAAATAGCCCTTATAATACATTCCCTATATATCCCACCAAAACATGGGTGTCCACTCAATTGATTGTAAGTATTCTGGGACAGTTTTGTATTCCCCCTCCAAATTCCACTCAGTTGTTCCACATTAGGAGGGACAGCCATAATTTTATTTATTTTACAATTTATTTACCTAAGATAGCCAGCTAATCTTCAGCATCTAGTTTTCAATGGGGTCCTGCTTGTGCCCATTTCTGAAGTTGAGTGGTCTGGAACACAAGGAGGTTAAATGACTTGCCCAAGGAAGTAGGCTGTTGGTTAACTAGAATCTGCAGCTTATCTAATAGGAAGGGAAATGGGCAGACTGGGTGGGCCAAGTGGTCCTTATCTGCCATCAAAATCTATGTTTCTATGTAGGTTATACCTCCCCCCCCCCCACACACACACACATAATTGCTCAGTGCCACATCCATTACGCATGGAAAAGATGCTTTCCAAACTCGGACTTTAAACAGGAACTTACAACACACTGTGTTGCTAAATTATCAAACTCTGGCCAGAGCTGATAGGGCTACAGCTGAGGAATTTGGGGTACAAATATTGAAAATTGGTATTTTCATATTTTTACACCAGATTTTCAACATAGCCTTGTTATGACCCTGTCTCATGAAGAAGGGCAGAGAAAATGTTCAACTCCTGACCTAAAGCTGATTTTGTGCAGGTACTGCAAAATCAACTTTCAGGATGCAGACATACATTTTGGGCAGGAGCTGAAAACTGCAGTTGTCTCATTAGTGAGGTGTTATAACATTTGGGGTAAAAATATCGAAATATTACCAATGTTATGAGCCTATGTTTACAAAACTCAACCTAGCCTCGTAACTTTGTGGTTTTTTTCCTTTTTAATATTTGTACACCAAATTTAAAACATAGCCTTCTCTTGACCCCAACTCATGAAAAAGGTCAGAGAAAACAGTGGTACAGTATGAATGTTATACAATACAACCTGGTCTAACAGATAAAATGATGAGCTAAGGAAGTGCCATGGTTACGTGTGGGCAGGATACAACAGACTAGAGGGGCAGGGTGAAGGAAAAGCAAGAAGAGACAGCAACAACTAGGGAGGCAGTAAAAAGGTGTATGGAAAGTGAGAGAGAAGTGACCAAGTAGGGTGTTGGGAAGAGACAAATGTGGGTGGGTGGGCGGGAAACTAAGGTGCATGAAGTGGGGATTAGTGCATTGGTCCATACCCAGGCAGAACCTGGTGGTCTTAAGTGGAGGAAGGTGAAAGACTGGGTACAGTTAGGCCTGTAATGGGTAACTGCATAAGGGAGCACTAAGGAGGTGGGCCTTGAGGGAGGAGTTGAAAGAGTGGATCGAATTACAGGCTTGAATTTCAGGGGGTAATCTGTTCTACAACTTTGTCCCAGTGTAATAGATTGAGTTATGTGCTAGTTTAGTTCAGAAAAATGGGGTGTCGAAGACCATAGTGGTGGAAACACGGGTCTAATGTCCAGATGCTGCAAGTGGGAAGAGGGCGTTGATGCTGGGCGACATCAGTTTGAGGTGGATTGTGTGAAGGAAGGAGAGCATTTTAAGGTGAGATCTCTGTCATCAAGTGACTACTGCAGTGAAGTTGTTAGAACATCTAATGTAATTTTAAGACAGATCAATAAAACCTTTATCAGTAAATCTGAGCACTGTTTAGTGCCATTGTACAGAGCTTATATTAGACATCATTTGGACTATGGTTCTCCCTTCTGGAGTCCTTATCTTAAAGCCGATATAAATCGTCTCATGCAAGTTCAAAGGAGGTTTACTAAATCCATCCCCAGATTAAACAATAAATGTTATGAGACCAGACTTAAGGAAACAAAACTCTATCCTTTATATTTGAGAAGGCAAAGGGGCGCTCTGCTACTTATGCATAAACTAGTACATAATCCCAGGCTACTCAACATATGTGGACTAATATTAGCTAATAAGAGATTTGTGGGTAGACTTCATGCTAAGCAACTAAATGTTGACTGGGCTAACACTGAAAAACATGATAATTTTTTCAACATAAGAGCAGCAAAATGTTGGAACTCCTTGCCACAGGCAATTTTTGATACAGCTAGCTTCAACTCCTTTAAATCTAATCTTGATTCTTGGCTATTTGCACAATAATTTGCATAATATCCCACTGTCGTGGGAGGACAGTCTCAATGGGCCTTGTGCTTTCTTTTGTCCTATACTATCCAGTAAATCCAGTAAATCTCCCTTCGAGTGAGGGCCAGCAGAGGGATGCACAGAGGGTGCAGTGATGGATTTTCCAGGGAAGACAGGTGATGAAGCTTGCTATACTGTTGTATGTAACTCTTAGTTTGGAGTAGAGAAGTGAGGAAGTTGGAGGAAAGAAGACCAGAGAACCATAGTACATGAGTGGCAGGAGTAGAGAGGTGGCCAGGCATAGTCTGGTGGTGGGGAGAAGGACCTTACAGATCCTGTAGAGGACACAAGGTCTGGTGTGGACCTTCTTAATGAGGTTGTTAACATGTATATTGTAGGAGAGGTGTGGGTCAAGGTAGAGTCCCAGTTATTTGAATTCAGTCAACTGTTCAATGGGAATACCTGAGTTGTTGACAAGGGTCAGGCCAGTGGCAGTGGCTTTACGAGGCCAGGAGAAGATCATGAACTTGGTCTTCTTAGAGTGAAGGACCATGCCATACCCAGAGAACCATGAGTGTAGCTTACTGAAATTGGATTGAAGATCGTAGGACAGGTCCATGTCATTGGTGTATAAGACTAGTTGAGTGGATTGGCAGATGGCGGGGAGGTTATTAATAAAAAGAGAAAAAAGAAGGGGGCCCAGGATCAAGCCCTGGGGGACCGCATATTTGATTAGACAAGCAGAGGAGAGGTGAGCGTCAATGGTTTGATGGAATCTCCCTGAGTGGTAGCTATTGACCCAGTTGACAACATTATCTGAGAGAAGCAGACCACAAAGGGTGTCGAGGAGTAGAGCATGGTCCACCAGGTTGAGGCCTTGGTCAGGCCAACAAAAATGGATCCAGTGTAATGCCCTTTGTCATTAGCCTTAAGGATGTAATTAGTGAACTGACCAAGGCTGTTTTGGTGCTGTGAACTGATATAAAGCCATGTTGGGCACTGGAGAGTAGGTTGTGTGATTCAAGGTAGGCAGTGAGTTGGGAGTGCACTACCGTCTCGATAATTTTTGAGAGGTGGGGCTAGGAGGGAAATAGGGCAATAGTTTCCAACGTCATTTCTGGACCCAGACTTGAATAGAGGTTTAAATGTTGGTGGTTTTCCAGGTATTAGGGAAAGTGCCAGAGCTGAGTGAGCGGTTGATTAGATTGGTGAGGGGAATTGCTAGGGCAGCGATAGACAGTTTCGGGATTTTGTAATCAATCCAGTTGGCCCCTTTGCTGGGTTTTGCTTTATAGTGTATGACTGCTTAAGGGCCTTAAAGCAGAAATTGGGGGGGACAGAGGGTTGGGACAGGGCTGGGGTGTTGAGAAAAAGGAGGGAAAAGGGGTGGGGGAGGGAGGTTTGTATTTGTTGAGGTCTCTGAAATAAGAGTTAAACATGTTCACCACATTGGTTTGTTGGTGATGTTACTCCCATCATGGTACAGGGTGATGGGAACAGAGTGTTTGGTCTTGCCTAGTAGTGAGGTAAGGGTACCCCAGAGTGCATGAGGGTTCATGGCTTCCCCAAATTGTCTGTTCTGTAGGTGGTTGACCTTAGCCTTCCTTACAGTGGATTTGAACTTATTTTGGAGAGACCTGTAGAGGGAAAGCTGGGTGGGGTCTTTATGCTTTGAGTGCTGGGCCCATGCTTTGTTCCTGGTTCTCATCATCTTTAAGATGTCAGGGGTGACCCATTTGTTAATTTTATCCCTAGTTCTTATTTTATGAGAGGGGCATGTTTATCATAGATGCTGACAAGGATTTTAGAGAATCTCTGATGGACAGAGGCGCAGTTGCCAGACCTCTCCATGAAGGACCAGTCTACAACGCTTAGATCCTGGGTCATCAGATCAATTTTCCAATCAGACAGTCTCCTAGTGAAGATAAAAGTGGGATGATGTTTGGGTGGATGAGCAGATCATAGGCAATAGGTTGTGCTATGTTTGCTGATAAAGTCTGGTAAGATGCCAGAGTCAGTAATCAGGGCAGGATGCAAGGTAATAATCCAATCGATGAGAGCTTGGGTGCCAGTTTTATAGTTAAATCTAGTTGGTGAGGAAATGAGCTGGTGTAGACCCAGATTAGCAATGCACGATTTGACAGTCAGAGTGGCTGGAGACCCAGTTAATGTTAAAGTCCCCAAGAAGGATCCATTCTCTGTTGAGAGGGAGGGAGGGAGGGTGTGCTTGAGGGCAAGAAGTGACTCCAGGTCGGAGAACAGGGTTCCTGGGGAAAGATAAGTGGGGGGGAGGGTAATGGTTTTATTAGGGCCGAGGAGGAGGTTGATGGAGAGGGTATCTAGAAGGGAGAACTCAGTACTGGGATGGAGTTCAGTAAATGAGTATTTGTTCGATATATAGAACATACATCTCCCTCCTTTTTTCCTGGTTCTGTCTTTCCTGACCAAGATGTAACCACCAGGCTCAATCTCGTTATCTGGGATCCAGGGGGTGAGCCAGGTTTCAGTGACAGCGATGACATCAAAGTCGTTAACGGAGACCCAGGCCTGGAAGTCATCAATTTTAGTTGGGAGACTCTGAATATTAAGGTGGTTGTAGCTTGGAGAAATTCCCTTTTGGGTGGGATTTGAAAACATTCACTGCTGTTGTTCATGAGTTGGGGTCATAAGAAGGGTATGTTGAAAATTTAGGATTAAAATATGCAAAAATGGCAGTTATGCACATCCATTGACATTTACTTTCACTCCCTCATAACTTTTGCAAATTTCAATATTTTCACCCCAAATTTTCAACATAGCCATTTCTTGAGACCATCTGATGAATGTGATAGCTATCATTTTTCACATCTTTGCCAAAATGTATTTTCATGCCTCTGGCATGGAATGGCATTGTGGTGGTGTGGAATAACATTTCTGTAAGGAATTTACAATTTTAGTACTGGGTTCATGAGGCTATGTTGACAATTTGGTTGCTGTTGACCTACAAATGGAAGTGCAGGCCCTAGGCATCCATGGAGTGATGGAAGTGCAGGACCCTCTGGCCCCTGTGCTCCTATAGACAAATAAGGATATGATTACACTATCTGAGAAAGTATGGATGGATGGGCGTACAGGGCCCGGAGGGCCCTGCACTCCCACAGGCAAATAAGCATATGATTATATTATCTCAAAAAGTTAGAAAGTTCTTTGCAAAAAAACTGTGCTAATGTAATATTTAGGGTTCAGGCTAAAGTGGCAAAGATAGGGAAATGTGGCTGTAGGGTTTCCAACCCTAAAACCCCACCCCCACACCTACAGCATATCAAGGGTGCAGTCTTCCATGGGGTTGTCAACCCTAAAGCTCACCCTATTCTATACACTACAAAAACATAGCTTCAGGGCGGGCAGGCAGGCGGTATAGTACAGTGATTTAAGGCTCTGATCTGCAAACCTGGAGACCTGGGTTTTAATCCCACAATCCCCACTTGCCTACTGTGTGACCCTGAGCAAGTCACTTAACCTCCTTGTGCTCCCAGGTCGCACCTGTAAACAAGCTTCAGCTTAGTGTGTCTCTCCTAGTTAAAAAAAAAGGGACAACCCCAAGGAAGACTGCACCCCTGATTTGTTGTAGGCATGGGGTGGGGTTTTAGGGTTGCAGACCCTACAGCCACATTTCTCTACTTCTGTTGCTTTAGCCTGAACCCTAAATGTTGCATTAACACATTTTTTGCAAAGAATAAAGAAATATAGATGTAAATTTGGTACTGTATAATAATAAGAGGAAGAAGTCTTGTACCACCTCTTACCACCATGAAGAGTCAAATTGGGCTGTGATTTACAGTAGCAGAAAGGTAAGTGAGAAAAGGGAGTGTGAGATCAGTATGACTGTCTGAGGAGAGAAGATAAACATATTAATACCTTGAACAGTCAGAAACCTTATGCAAAAAAAGAATAGAGCAATACTGCCATCCTGTGGCAGAACAGAAAAGATTATATGATGCACGAGAACCCTTACAATTACAGTATAGTTTCTGGGTAACTACGAGTGTGAAGATGGAGTCTGGTCCATCTACCCCTGCAGCACTCCATCCCTCCACACTTTATCCCTCCATTCAAGAGACAGGATAGCTAGGACCAGTCTCTGACTAGCCCAGGGAAGGTACAGTATATGCAGTGCTATAGCCACGTGCAACTAAACATTCTCCTTAACAGGGAACATAACCAGAAACATACCACCTGGTAAGATGCAAAAATGCTGATAAAACCAATAGACTGATATAATTACACTACAAATTGATTGCTAGGGAGCTTAGGTAACGTATTTGATGATCAGAGCTCGAGACCTACTTCTTTCACATTTTGCCAGGAAATTGAGCCAGCAATACATGATAACTCCAGTTAAATTCTAAATAAAAAAGGTTTTAGACAATAAGCAATCTCTATGAGGGGTGGAAAGGGTGGAGTGATGTATAGAAATGGCAGCTGCCAACAAAAAAAAAAAGTATAGCTGTGGGAGGAGGTGGGGAGCTGAAAAACTTTCTACCACTTGTTAGCTTGTTTCGTTAATGTCTACACTAGCCCCTTCCTAGAACTGTCAGCTGATCCTATTAGGACCAACAACATTATGGCTGACACACGTTAAAACTCTTAATTCAAGAGTAGGAGGTTCTAGAGGGAGTGGGTAAAACCATATTCCCATGTTGATTTGAAATTAACCTGAATTCATCAAAACTGGTATCCTGTCAAGAAGGTGATTCAAAAACGGTGAGTGGAAAACAGCAACTCAAAAACAGCGCTGGGCATTTCAGCAAGGTTGTAATTACTGTGCAGTGAAGTTTAACATTGCCAGGGGTATTGCTCTTCTACTCTACTGTTATGTGGGCTTGGAGATGGTTATTTAAGTTAAGGGGGATTTGGGGGTGGGGGTGGGGGGCACAGTTCCCCAAAACTGACATAGAATGGGGGTTTTGCTGTCATTGTTTAGTGCTGTATTGCAAAGCACCATTGTGGGTCTCGTTGTTTTCCATTCTCTGTTTTTTCCCAGCACTATTTCTCAAGCGTGATTTTCACATGGAACCATCAAAACCCACCCAATCCTAACTCCCATTTCAGAGCTGAGGAGGAAGAGTAAAGATGGAAGGCAATGTGTGGAGCATGAACTATAACAGGGTCTCAGTTCAGTGTGAATAAGCACATACTGTAGATCCCAGCCATTAGGTCACATCAGCCTACCTGAGACCCACTAGGCAGGAATGCTCATGTTCAACTTAATACTTAGTACCAGATATAATATTGTTTTAAATTATATAATATTGTTTTAAATGATTTCCTGCAACCCTTTGCTCATGTGCTAACTGTTGGGGTATAAGGTGCTGCCCCCTTGGCTGAACCCAATTAAAAATGACATCCTCTTGTACCTGTAGAATCTTAAAAATTGTACAGTACAGCACATGGAGGATAAAGGTCCACTGTTAAGAATATTGTTCAGGTGCATGAGTCCAAACTTTCATGCCTGTCTGAGACCTTTGGCACCTGTATCTCCATCTTGTCCACTCTGACTACTTCTGTTCAATTGCAGCTTATCTGTCCCTTTAGGATCTTGGAATTCATGCATATGTACCTGGGATAGAAAACAACTGCAAAACAACATGCTATCAGTGTGGTGGTTTTGAAGGTTGGGAAGTGTATTTTGGCATTGGTTGTTTAGGGACCTCAGCATTTGGCATTACTACGGTAGCCTCACAGTGGTGTGAGCCCATGGTCAGAAGTGTTCTCCATATCTGGTTGGAGTTGGCTCCACTGAATCATTAAATCTTAGAAACACTCAAGTACAGTGCACCCGCCTCTCTCCACGACTAATATGCAACAATTTGCACAATATAGAAGTAATACCATCAACTTATTTAGGAAATATAAATAACTTGACCCTACCCCCCAAAAAAATAGAGACATACAATCTTGATGTGCTGGTATCACACACCCAATAGTGGAGTACAAGAAGTTCATTAAAATATTTTCACAGTGCAAGCCATACTTGAAACTCACCTGGCATTACCATGATAAAAAAAGGAACTGACATTTCACCCTGATTTCACAGGG
Source organism: Neoceratodus forsteri (assembly GCA_016271365.2). Taxonomy (NCBI): domain Eukaryota; kingdom Metazoa; phylum Chordata; order Ceratodontiformes; family Ceratodontidae; genus Neoceratodus; species Neoceratodus forsteri. Next base: position 738,005,834 of record CM028133.1, on the reverse strand, counting down.
CTTCCTTAGAGTTCTGCATGTTGTTGTACATCAGTCATGGAGGGAGGAGGTGCACTGGATTTCAGTGGTTCTAAGTTTTAAGTATTTTCCAGGTTGTACTGCCATGTCTTGGGCAGTGAAGCAACTACTTTTGTATTGTTTTTTTGAATCTCTAAATTGTTGATCATTGTTGGCTTTTGGGTGGGCAACTGTGGGAATGTGATTTTCCTCTGGAGTCCAGTTCTGCTCTACCTTTTGCCTGGTCCTGGTGAAAGCAGGCTGGGGTGTCAACCTGTGTGGTACCTCCTTTTCACTGTTGCTGCTGCTGTTCCCATTTGGCCATTTCAAAACTTGGACACCCTCATGTTCAAGCTAGTGCCCAGTGAGGATAGAGAATTCGAGTTGTGTTAGGGTGAAGATGGAAGCCTAATGGTACTGCTTTGCTTGCTATACCTCCTATCCTGGACAGGTACCTAGCTGTTGTGTTCTTCTGTAGTTTGTTCAGAAAACAGATTTTTATTTTTATTGTTTATCACAGACCTCTTCTGTTTAAAGTAGGCCTTCAAAAAACTCCTGATACAGTTGAAACAACTTTGAGAATGTAATTTTAAGGCATAAATGTAACTTATATTTCATATTTTATTCTGTAATGCTTACCCTTATTTACCTATTGCTAAGGATATTTGCATGAAAACAGTATATCTGCCCTTTCAGCTCATGCTACTTGTCTACACCTGACATCTTAATTCTGTTTATGACATCATTATCTGTTGCTGTGGGATAATTATGATTTCATAAACAGGGGAATTGTGATCAGGTGTAGACATGCAGCCAGAGCAGATGGAGGCTAGGGCACAGGGATTTTGTTTTATTTTATTTTATTGAAAATATCATAATACATACCTTTGAGTCAAAGACTCCTTTACAAAGGTTCCACGTCATTGAGAACAGAGACATCAAGGACAATAGCAACAATTAGACACAATAGTTACAGAAATGGTTACAGATAACACAGTAAAGCAGTTGGTGACACAACGATAAGCACTGGGACATAGTACAGATGGTAGCAGGTAACAAAAACATACACTGCAGGGCAGAGGTGCCAGCCCTACCCTGGTGGTTATTTGCAGGCCCAGGCAGGACTGAGGTGTCCATTGTCAAATATACGCACGCCCTGGGGAGGCTGGACCAGAGTTTAGTCCATAGTCATGGGGGTGGGGGGTGGGGTGGGGGCTAGAGATCAGGACAGTCATAGACTGAGTCATGAGAGATTAGATCTCTTAGCTGGGACTTCAACTGACCAAGTTTGGATTCTGTGAGGAGGGAGTTTGGTAGTGAGTTAAACCAGTTAGGGGCTAGGTACCTAAAATACAGATTACTCACCTGTAACAGGAGTTCTAGAATGGTATATGTTGTTCATCCACACTTATTGGCAGGTATCCTTGCCACTTTAAATCTTGCCGGAAGGTCTTCAAGCTGGCTCCTCCCACCCACCCGGGTGGTAAAACTCTCGGCTCCGCCCCATGACGCCAGATCTGGCCCACTGGAAGCTCAGGTTGTGCGTCGAAGGCGGGGAGGTCGGGTGGGTCGTGTGGATGAACAACATATACCATTCCTAGAACTCCTGTTACAGGTGAGTAACCTGTATTTCTAGGGACATGGATATGTTGTTCATCCACACTTATTGGCAGACTCCTAGCAGTTCTCCGGGAGGAGGGAGGCAAGGCGCACACCCGATACTTACTTGGGAAATAAAGACTGGAGAACCGAGGCCCCAAAACCAGCATCCCGGCGTGACTCAAGGTCGATGTGGTAGTGGGTAATGAAGGTGTGTGCTGACTTCCAGGTAGCAGCCCTGCAGATTTCCTGGATAGAGACGTCCCTGGAAGCAGCCACCGATGCAGCAGTATGGCGGGTAGAATGAGCTCTTATCCCTCTGGGAGGCTTCATGCCCACCAACTTATAGCAGAGATCTATGCAGGAGGTGACCCAGCTGCTTATTGTCCACTTGGCTGCAGGTCTGCCAGGTGCGGCTTCAGCGTAGGTGACAAACAGCTGGCGAACCTCTCCCCGAATTCCAGCTGTGCGCTCCTTATAGTAGGCGAGCGCCCTTCTAGGGTCCAGAGTATGGAGCCTATATTCGGCCTCCGAGGTGTGATTGGGGTAGAACACCGGCAGAGTCAACACCTGGTTAAGGTGAAACTCCGACACCACCTTCGGAAGGAATTTCGGGTGGGGGCACAGGACAACCTTGTCCCTGTGGAAGACCAGGTAAGGAGACTCGATGGAAAGTGCCTGGAGCTCTCCCATCCTTCTGGCTGACGTGATAGCCACCAAGAAGGCGGTCTTCCACGACAGGTGAGAGAGATCACACCTGTGCACTGGTTTGAATGGCTTGCCCATGAGCTTTGCCAATACCAGCAGTAGATCCCATGGAGGTGGAGGTTCTCGCACCGGAGGGGAAATGTGATCAAGGCATTTGAAAAAGCACCAGACCACCTTTTCCTGCATCACCAACTGCTTCCCGGCCCACGCCCAGTAAGCAGAGATGGCTGCCAGGTGCACCTTAAGGGTCGTCGACCTAAGCCCTTGCTGAGAAAGGGACCACAGGTAGCCCAATATGCTCGCCAAGGAACAGGAGGAAGGGTCCAGGCCCTTGCCCTGACACCAAATGGAAAATCTCTTCCATTTGAAGGCATAGCATTTCCTGGTCGATTCCTTATACGGGACGCCTCAACTACATTGAGGACCTCGTCGGAGAGACCCAAGGCCTGGAACTCTAGCCGCTCAGGAACCAGGCCGTCAGGTGCAGGGATTGAAGGTCCGGATGGAACACCTTCCCCTGATTGACTGAAAGCAGGTCCGGGCGAGCTGGAAGCCTGGAGCTGAGGCTGAGGAGATCTGGATACCAGCATTGGCGGGGCCAGTCTGGGGCTACCAGAATCACCTGCACCTTGTCCCTCCTCACCTTGAGAAGCATCTTGTGGATCAAGGGAAATGAGGGAAAGGTATAGAAGAGGCCCGGGGTCCACGGCCTCGAGAAGGCATCCCCCTGCAGCAAGCCCTGCTGAGGGGGGGCGGGCATGGAACAGCCTCAGCTTCGCATTCTCCCTGGAGGCAAACAGGTCCACCTGAGGGGTGCCCCAATGGGAGAACAGATCTTGTACTACCTCCGGCAGGAGAGACCACTCATGGGACACAGCCCCTATCTGGCTTGGGGCATTGGCCAGGGTGTTGGAGGCTCCTGCCACATGAATGGCTAGGAGATCCGCCTCCAGGCTGCGCACAAGTGACCAGATGTGGAGAGCTTCCTTGCATAGAAGCATGGAGCGTGTCCTGCCCTGGCAGTTTAGATAGTACATGGTCGTGGTATCGTCCGTCTGGACCCGAACCACTTGACCCCGAAGAAACGGAGCGAAGGCGGTGAGAGCTAGGCGGATCGCTTCGAACTCCAGCAGGTTGATATGGCATCGGGACTCCCGCGGGGACCAGAGGCCGTGCACTCAGTGTTCCCCTAGATGGGCACCCCAACCCATCAGAGAGGCATCGGTCGATAGAGAGACCGTCGGCTCGGGGCAGACAAACGGGATGCCCTCCTGCAGGTGCGCTGGAACGATCCACCACTGGAGAGCATTCCACATCCCCTGGGTCACCGTCACTCACTGGTCCAAAGGATCGCAGTGTTGAGACCACTGGCCAGCCAGGCCCCACTGAAGGGGGCGCATGTTCCAGTGGGCCCAATGGACCACGCTGGTACAGGCCGCCATGAGACCCAGGAGGCGCAGGAAGTCCTGGGCAGGGCGCGATTGCCCAACCAGAAATGATCGGGCAAAGGAGGAAAGAACCTCGGCCCTGTCCGCCGGGAGCTGTGCTCTGGCTCGTAGAGAGTCGAGCTCTGCCCCGATGAATTGTATCACCTGCTTTGGCACGGGTTCCGACTTGGCCTCGTTGATGAGGAGGCCGACTTGAGAGCAAACCTGGAGGGCCAGATCCCTGGACCGCTCCACCTCCTGCTCGGAGGGGGCTGCTATCAGCCAATCGTCCAGGTAAGGGTAAACCCGGACCCCTCGGCACCGCAGGAATGCTGTCACCACTGATATGCATTTGGTGAAGACCCTGGGAGCTTGAGACAAGCCAAAGGGCATGGCTCGGAACTCGAAACGGGATCCCTCCGCTCGAAAGCGAAGGAACCTCTGATGCGACGGACGGATAGGGACGTGAAAGAACGCGTCCTGCAGGTCCAGAGAGCAGAACCACATGCCGCGTTCCAAGGATGGTATTATCTGAGCCAGAGTAACCATCCTGAAGGTTCGAGACCTTAGGAACTTGTTTAGGTCGTGTAGGTTGAGAATGGGGCACCAGCCCCCCATCCGTTTTGGGACCAGGAAGTACCTGGACACAAACCCCTGGTCTGAGGGAGGGTCCGCCACCTCCCTGATCATCTCCTTCTGGAGGAGAAGAGCGATGTCGGCTCGGCAAGCCGACAATGAGGCTGCGGACCCCGAGGCCCCCCGAGGTGTGACGGCTCTGAAGGGCGGGGCCTGCTCAAACTCCAGAGGCAGGCCTTTTCCCACCACCTCCAGTACCCATCTGTCCATGGTAATAACAGACCAGGCGGAAAGGAAGTGACGGAGCCGTCCCCCCACGAGGGGAACCTGGGGTAAGGTGATGAGGTTGGGGGCGATGCCCTTCAACCCATCACTGGGCAGGTTTGGAGGAGGAACCGGCCGAGGGACCTCCCGGGCCTTTACCTCCTTGCTTCCTGGTGGAGGAAGCTGCGGTCTTGGGTTTGGGGCGCCAAGCGCAAGCCTGCTGGCCCTGATGTTGCTGGGCCGGACATGCCGCGGGCGCAGCAGGACGAAAAGGTTTAGGCTGTGGCCTGCGGCCTTTGTCCCTTTGTGCAGAAGAGACCGAGTCCAGGGTAGCATTGGACTTCTCGATCCTCTGGAGGTGACCTTCCACTCCAGGGCCGAAGAGGTCAGTCCCCAGGAAAGGGACATCCGCCAACTTGTGCTGGGTATCCGCTGTGAAGGTGGATATCCTCAGCCATGCCCGCGCGCGCATGGCCACTGTGGCCGACTGACCTGGTGCATGAGTCACCGATGTCCAAAGCAGTCTGAAGTTGCTGCTTGGCCATTGCCCTGCCCTGGTCCCACACCTGCTTAACCGTGGTCTGCAGGTCGGCTGGGAGATGAGGGACTACCTCGTCCAGGGAGCCCAACAGGGCATAAGAGAAATGTGCCATCAGCACGGCCGAGCTGGCATGACGAAGGCCGAGGGAGGACGAAGCGTAGACTTTTCACTCGGCATAGTCCAATTTCTTGGACTCCTTGTCGGGAGGTTTGTCCACGTCCCTAGCATTTCCGGCATGCCGGAAAACGCTGTTGGTAACTAACCCCTCGGCCGAGGGGTGTTCCGGAAAACTGGACAGGGAACCGGTAGGGACTGCATACTTCCTGGCCATCCTGGCCGAAGATGCAGGGCAGGAAGCAGGATGCTGCCAGAGCTCCAAGGCCGGACCCACAATGGCCTTGGCTACCGGGAAGGCCTCCGAAGGGGAATCCCCTCGGTCCAATATCTCCGTGAGGGGATACTTGGCCCACTTAGATACTGGCTCGAGCTGCATCACGGTGGACTACGAGATGAGCCTAAGTAAGCCCAGAAAGAACGAAGGGCTCTCGTCCATCGACTGACCCCCAGAGGACTCCAAGTCCACTCGCTTGGAGAAAAGGGAGGAATCGTCGTCAGACTCCGAAGAGTCTGCAAAGAGCTGCCTCAGGCCTGAGCCACCCTCCACCTGCCGAGGCCAATCAGGAGTGAGGGTGACAGACAGCCTATGGGGCAGACCCTGAGCCGACCAAGAATTCTTGGTCGGAGCCCCAAACCACGGCTGTGGAGCGGGGTTCCACCGAATCGGCGGAGCAGCTGGTTTGCCGAGCAACCGCCTGGGAACAGGCGCCGGGAAGGTCGAGGGGTTTCTTTGGCGCTCAGTGACAGCCACTTAATGGCGGGAAGGCGACAGAGTCGGCTTGTTCCGATCAGAAAACTGTTGCACATGAGGTCCTCGTCTTGCCCGACGTAACTTACGTCGGAGCCTCTCCTCGTCCGAGGAGGAGGATGAGGATGAGCGGCGGCGCCGCTTGCCGTGGTGCCGAGACCGAGACCGCCTGTGACGGCAGGATCGGCTGGACCGTGAAGAAGTCCGAGACCGCGAACCTCGGTTTTCCCGAGGGGAGTTCGGAGGAGGGACGGGTGGGACCAGCTCTCCCCTCGGCTCGGAAGGTTCACCCGAGGGCTCCGGAACCAGAGGCACTGGCAAGCCCACGGGATCCTCAACTCCCACCGCGGAAACCGGGGAGAGAGGATTTTCGGCTTCACCAGTCGACAACCCGTCCAACGGATCGAGAAATATCTTGAATGCGTCGACGGGAGTCTCGGTCAACTGATCTGATGGGGATACCGTGAGACCAGTGGCCGAAGCCGAAGGATCGACCAAAGTCAATGGCCGACTACTCGGGGAGAGGGACCTTTCCCGCTCCCAAGAGCGTCGACGGAGGGACTTACCCTTGTCTTTCTTTTTGGACCGAGAAGGTCCAGCAGATGTTGGGCCCTCTCCCTTGGTGGAGAGGGACAGACAGAGCTCCTTGAAGGAGGCCGAATAAGAGGAACCCAGGGAGAGCGGAATAAAAGCCGCAGCCGAGGAAGGAGCGGCGCGGGACGCCTCCTCTTGAGCGATCATCTGCTCAACTGATCCGCCCGAGCCCGCCGCCGTGGAAACCGCTAACCAGGCCTCTTTTGACTTCACCGGAGGAAAACGCTTCTCCGGACGCCCAAGTTGTAAACGGGCAGCATGGTCTTCGAGAACGTAGGCCGAGAAGGAAGAGCACAGGTCGCAGGCCTGCGGGTCGTGCTCAAGGCCTAAGCAGTAGATGCACATGGAGTGCAGATCCATTCGAGACATCTTCTGCCTGCAAGGGATTCTCTGAAAACCGGGAGTCGATTTGTCCATCGCAGCTGCGAGGGATAGAAGACCGAAATCTAAAGTTGAAAAACTTTTAAATTCGTAAAACTGAAGAATTAGGAAACAGTCTTATACGCAGAGCGTTAAGGAGGGAACCTGAGCTTCCAAGCGGTAAGGAAGATCTGGCGTCATGGGGTGGAGCCGAGAGTTTTACCACCCGGGTGGATGGGAGGAGCCAGCTTGAAGACCTTCCGGCAAGATTTAAAGCGGCAAGGATACCTGCCAATAAGTGTGGATGAACAACATATCCATGTCCCTAGAAGGTTCTTTTACCCGAGATGGTCTTGCAGTGAGGTACCCTGAAGTGGGCTGTCGCCGATTGCAGAGTGAGGCGGGTGGACAATGGTGCCCGGAGTAGGGGGTGAGACCAGGTGACAGTAACCCTGATGTTATTTTTTTTTTTGCAAAGAGGCAGGTCTGATATTTGAGCCTCCCATCAAAGTTTAGCCAGTTGGTTGAGGTGTAAAGGGTGCAGGTATGTGTGAGTCTGGTGCATCCAGTAGCTAGTCTACAGGCCCTATAAAGGGCCAGCCTAATTTTGTTTAGGTGCGTGTTGTCAGCTGCCCCATAAATAATGATTCAGTAGTCTATGAGTGATAGTATTGATGCTGAGACAGCTACTCTAGGTGGAGATCTTCTGTTTTCTGTTGAGAGTTTTGATGCAACTGTTTTTAGTAATAAAGAAAATGGGGAATTATTTACTGAAAACATATGAAGTAATAAAGAAAATGTGATGGAGTCCAATATAAAGCTTATTTTTTCAGCGTTTTCCTAATGGTGTCAGGGCTCTTTAATTCATCTTTCCTCAGATGAGACGGTTCCACGTCAAGATAGCAACTACCAAATAGCGAGGAGTGAAAACAGTATTAAATCACAGAGCGTGCCATATCAGCAAACTTTCTGTTTGCAGGGGGCTTTGCCCCCCACACCCCACTTACTTAATATATCAACTGTAGGGGGAGATTGACCTCAGGAAGGGGGGAGCCATCAGTCACTGATATGGCACACACTATGATTTAGCGCCATCTTTACTCCTCACCGTTTAGCAGTCGCTATCATGCCGGGCTACCGCTGAGACTTTAGCATTGTTCTTTGAGTTAAACATTGCAGACACATCATATTTTTCTCTTATATTAATAATTGTGTTATTTGGGGGTGCATGGGGTTAGGTGAATGTTAGGATTGGTGTTTATGTTGTTTGCTTCTATGTTTTTGGTTCTACCACAGTTACTAGCTAAGGGTGAGGGGTTGAACATTTTGTGACTGGTTGTTTTTCTGCTTTTATTCATTTTTATTGTTTAGATTGTGTTTTGAGGTTGCCAGACCTTTTTACATCCACTCCATGGAGCAGCAACAGCTGTTGCGGCCTTATGAGGGTCTCCCTTATATCATACCTGTGGCAGTCATCAGTCACAGCAGATAGTCCTCCTGGGTCATCATTGCAGGTACAAATTTACTTTAAGGGTAGATTTTGGTGTATGGCTGATTTGTCAGCTTCAGAGTTGGTTTCACTAACTGTTGGAATGGATCACTAGGTCAGTATCTGGTAATCTACAAATTAATCCCAGTGTAGCTCTCTTAGATTCCATCATATCCAGCTTAACCCATACATTTTCACAAACTGTGCCTGAAGCTTTTATTAAATTGGTAACATCATAGCTGGGGATGTAGTCAGCTCTGAGAAGGGCACTACTACATCCAGACTGGTGTTGTCAGTCCATTCTAAATAGTTTGTATCCCTCTAGTTTGGTATTCCATACATCAACCACCGTCTACCATGTTTCAGTAATACCAATCTGAGTTTTTTCAGTTGCCACAAGGGCTTTTAGGTCCATTCATTTTTTTTCTATCCTTCTAGCATTGAAGAACAACCCCCTTTTAATTTACCTCTCAAACATAGACCGATTTCTTCCTTAATTGGTCAGTATGGGCTTGATAGTAACTTGTAAATTTCAATTGGAGGGGAGTCTTAGTGATAATTTATAGCATAAGGTCATAATCTCTTGGAGGAGGCAGTACAGAGTAGTGGTTAAGGCACTAAGCTGCAAACCAGGAGATCTGGGTTTGAATCTCATGAGCATGGGTGTAACCAGGCATACTCCAAGTGCTCCATGGTGTGCAATTTTATTTAAGGGGGTAGCAAATAGGCTCTGAACTGCTTCCTTTTTCCATGAAAACTAATAAAGAAAATGCTGAACCTTTCTGTAATTTTATTCATAGGAGTAGAAACTAGAAGGACTGGTCACTAACAATCTCTTTGCATCCCAAGGACAATACAACTTTACAGGCTCTGGGCTGGTATGTGGGTGTCTTCGGGAGCAATGCATGGCATTTGTATTTACCCATGCATGGCAACAACTATTGTCATGAGATACAAAAATTGCATTTATTGTGCCAAATGAGGCAACAAACACGGTCCTGGTGTACATTTGTATATTGTCTGGCTACAGCCCTGGGGGGGTAGCACACTCTAACAAGGGGGGAGGGGTAGCAGTGAGTCCACTTGGTGTGCGATTCTGAAATTCCTGGCTACACCCCTGCCCATGAGCCCCCACTTGCATACTGTGCGACCCTGAGCAAGTCACTTAACTTCCTTGTGCTCCCAGGTAGCACCTGGAAACAAGCTCTGGTTTAGAGTGCCTATCCTGGTTAAACAATTTCCCCTTCCTTCCTATGGCATAATTTTTTTTGGGTAAAAGGAGTTGACTATGATGTCAAAGGCAGTGGGTTATGACCTCATCTGGGGAATAACAATCAAGAGCAGAATTCCAAGGGTCTGATCCTGATTTCTTGCAAATGCCAGTAATAACTATAAACATGGTGTTGCCCTTTAATACATATGCATCTTCCAAAGCACATGAAAACTGAGATATTCAAGTTCATGTTTATGTTTATTGGGATATTAGCCACTGAGCCTGGGCTCACTTATAGTAGTGTTCCAAATTACTTCAAACATTGTATACAAAATATAGAATAATGCATGGGTGGTTGTGTATAACCAGAATTTTACACACACCCGAGGTGTGGAATGCTACATAAACCCTGAGGGCAAAGCCTGAGGAGTTTATAAAAGCATCCCACATCTCAGGTGTGTGTAAAATTCTGGTTTTACACACACTCACCCATGTTTTATTTTATTTAATTACTGGTCCACATTTTTTGCACAGACACAGACACAGACACACTCAATTTTTTCTTTTTCTTTATTTCTTTTTTTGTTTAATTACTGTGCAAAGCCCCGCTCAAAGGGTATGAACAGCAGGATCAACCAGTTAGATACTGAAAAATATTTTAAAAAGGTACCTGGCATGATAGTGTGACTGTGAGGCAATAGATGAGGGCAGGTGTTCGGTAACAGAGCAAAGGGGCCGCCATGTTGTCCAAGATGTTCAGCCTGCCCAAATGGAGAATATGAGCCAATGAACTTTGTGTAGCTACCTTAATTAACAGGCACAGATTACAATCACCTGGTTGTAACACAAAATATCAACCAGGTGGTTGTAATAGGATTTAAAAGTCTGGTTATCCCGACGTAGAAATGAGGACCAGTAATTAAAATAATAATAAATAGTAAGCATAACACATCACTTACAAGTTTACAGTACTGTATTATACTTACAATAATAATTTCAACTACTTAACAGTTAAAAAAGGTTGATATGTGTATCTTATTTCCTGCACATGGTAATTTTTTTATCTGATGATATTGATATCATTTTTATGGTATTTATTATAAAAGTGTTTTTACATATTGTATATTAACATGTTGTATTCTTAAAAAATACATTTTCTCAAAAATATTTCTGAAGTGAATTTGTTACAAATTAATGTTTTAAAAATTAATGCATTACTTTATTAAATTTTTTAGTGTTATTAACTTGCTATCAACACATACAGTAACTGTTTTTATTTTAAACTTTTACATAACATTTTTGGTATCTTTTTAAAATGTGTTAATACTAACTGACACATTTTTAAACCATCCTATGCTGGCTAATGTCTTTAATCAGGTAACACACAGTTCAGTACCCATTCTAGTAACTGCATACTCTTCCGTGCTTTTACAGGCTTTGTGTGAGAAAGCTGTGGAAGATAATAAAGAATAAATTACCTATGTTTCTGGAGTGTGACACAAAGATCTGCAACAGAGTTGATGCACAAGGTGGGGTGGAAAGGATGAGAAGGGACTTGGCAAGGTTAGAGGAATGGTCAAATGTATGGCAGCTTAGATTCAATGCTAAGAAGTGCAAGGTAATGCACCTGGGAAACAAAAACACTGGGGAAGAGTACACAATGGGAGGTGAGATGCTAACAACAACAAAAATGGAAAGGGACCTGGGGGTAGTCATATCAGATGACCTAAAGGTGGGCAAGCAATGTGAGAGGGCAGCAAGGAGGGCTGGGGGGATAGTGGGATGCATAGGAAGAGGCATCACCAGTAGAAAACAGGAAGTTATTATCCCTCTGTACAGACAGCTGGTCAGACCCCATCTGGAGTACTGCGTGCAGTTCTGGAGACCAATCTCCATAAAGACATAGACAGAATGGAAGCTGTCCAGAGGAGGGCAACACTAAAATGGTGCAGGGTCTGCACGGAAGACATATGAAGAGACTAAAGGGCTTAATATGTATAGCCTCGAGAAAGGAGGGAGAGGAGGACATGACAGAAACTTTCAAGTACCTCAGGAATCAACAAAGTCCAAGAGGTAACATCTTTCAAAAAAAAGGTGTGCAAGAACAAGGGGCTGAATTTGAAGATGGGGGCAGCTCAGAGGTAATTTAAGGAAGTATTTTTCACAGAGAGGGTTGTGGATGCATGGAGCGGCCTTCCGGAGGAGGTTGTGGAGTCAAAAACAGTGGTGGAATTCAAGCATGCATGGGACAGTCATAAGGTCATTCTAGGGGGTTGGGGTAGGAAGAAGTAGGCTGCTGGTTAACTAGGATCTGCAGCTTATCCAGTAGGTAGGGAAATGGGCAGACTGGGTGGGCCAAGCGGTCCTTATCTGCTGTCAAATTCTATGTTTCTATGTTACTGTATAACTGCATCCTGCTGATGCCAACTGGGATTTTTATCCTGGAAGCTGGAGGTACTGTTTAAACTAAATTTGTCAATATTGTGAACAAATATTGTGCGCCCAGATTGGTTAAGCATGACCTGCTTTATTTATTCTGGATGAGTATCTAATGCTTTGTGTACCTCAATGCTCAAATTAAACTGATGGGCTTGAAACTTGGTATGGTCATGGTAAAGGTTCACAATGTATCTTAAAGATAAGCATTGTATTTTAGGTATATATCACGCGTAAACATTTTTATACCATGGTCTTATACTGTAATTTTGTTACAGTAACAGGCAACTATCCCATTCATCATAGTGGATATATAGATGTACTGCAGGCACAGGGACTTGACTAAACACTCCTGCAGTTGCTTTTATCATATATCCCGAGGCCATAGAAACAGAAGGCTGTGGTCCCTTTTCACACCTCTATTGTCTAATGAAATGTTCTGGATAAAACAGTTTTTAACTTACAAGACACATAACAAAAGGACATGTGAAACCCTGACAGGCTGAGTATTACAACATAATATAACATTTACGTTGCTCCAGTGACAGGCATGACTCTATCAAACATGCCTGGGAAAATATTAAACACTAAAATGAATATAAACAGCTCCTTGTTGGAAGAGCCACTAAAAGCTTTTCACTTAGCTAAACAAAGATATAGAACCACTCACCAGGATGAAGCATTTTGTAGTTACAGAAGATATCTCAGTTTTCTGCATGACCAATTAGCGCAATTATTATTTGATTAAGTAAGAGATGGCATGAACAGGGAAATTCACTTTGTGGGGTTCTTCATAAAGTTTCCTTGACTTTGCTTCACCAGCAACTGGAGTGTGGGGGGTGCTCATCACACAATTTGCAAATTAGGACACTTCGCCACTAAAGGTGTTATTAAATTGCCACTGCATGTGTTTTTTTTATCAAGTGAAGTAGCAGCTCACTGGTGACAACTGTGTGAGGTATTTCAGTTTAAAAACAACAGGTTTCTTAATGAGTAACCCACCACCACCCACTAAGACAAACAGTTTCCACCCTCTACCAGCCCCAACACTTTACAAGACAGTACCCTCAACCCTCTACCCTCTAGTAACCACCTTCCTCCTCCCACACCATGGTTGAGGAAATGCAAGTAATAGATAATTAGATCCCTTGTCACAACCCATGCCACATTATATAATACATAATACCCATCTCCCCACCAATGCACCCCCAACTCATCACAGTAGCAAACATCCTCTAACGTCTCATCTCCTTCCACCCCTAGTTTCAAATTAGTGAAAACCATCTCCCACTGGAGTGAGACATCCTCACTTTTTGGTGTCCTGATGTGGAATAAATGAATGAATGATGACACCATCACCATTACTAACAGCTGATTGGCTGACAGGCCTGATTGGCTGACACAGTCTGCTACATAAGTTCAAGCTCCATCCTTTCAGCTATTCAAAAGCTTTTAATCTACAATGTTTTTTTACTGACAAGAGATATATTGCATAGGTGTAGGATGATATGCTCTATGTACTCCATGGTGTACAATTTTATTTTAGGGGAGCCGTAACAAGGCTCTGCACTGCTACATTGCTCTGCCACATTGCCTAATGCAATGTAGCACAATGCTAGCTGATCCTTTTTGTAATTTCATACCTGAGGGACACAATTAGAATTGCTGGCCACTAAGACTGTCTTTGTGTTCCAGGAATAATACAATACAGGCACTGGGGTGGTATGTGGGTGTCTTGAGGAATGATGTATAGCAACTGTATTTACCAGTGCATGAGTGGGGGCAACAAACAATGCAATCATGTAAAAAAAAAAAGTGTGTTTATTGTGCCACACAGGGCAACAAACATGGCCATGGAGTACACATTTTTACTATCTGGCTAAGTCCCTGATATGTTGGTCCAGTACAAGGTATCAAACAATCCAGCAAATTTTAATTCAGTATTTCAAAGACTGCTCTGCTTATTTAAGCAAACATCTAATTATTTATGGTTCTCTTGCTATGATATGAATCTGGGCAGACTGAGAGGACCAGGCGGTCAATTTCTGCTGGCAAATTCTATGTTTCTGTATTTTTTTATCAACACAACTCTCAGAAGGCCAAAAAGATTGGCCTTCATTAAGTTCAAAAAATCTGGGCATGAGAAGGATAGAGAACTGTACTCAAAGGTATCAAAGGAGGTGAGCAAGGCAGTCAAGGGCACCCAAGGCAGCAAAGGAGCTTAAGTTGACTCAGGGGATCAGAGAGGGGGGAAAGGTGTTCTTCAAATACATAAGGGAGAAGAGGAGTTACAAGTATAACCCCCTACAAATGGAGGTTCCCGAAAAGTCTTCCTTGAGCTTGCCTAAATGCTCACTGCCAGGCTGGTGTCCTGCATTTTAACAGTTTAAATGTGATTGCCAGAGATCGTCTGTATAGCCTCTGTGTACTGTCTCTTTAAGAGCTGTCTGGATTGCAGTCATAAGTAATCTGAGAGGGAGCTCTGTTGAAAGATGTAACTATTTGCTGAAAATCATTTAGAGTGATAATGATAATGTAGTTTGTCTAATCTGCCTTCTTTGCAGCAAGGACTGTTTTGTTTATCCCCACCACTTTGGCCCAGGACTGCCGAATTGGACCTATCAGTACTGGTGGGACCTAAAATGGAGCCGGATTACAGGAGCTGTCTGGAGTCAGAATCTGTAGGAATTGTAGTGTTGGGCTATTGGAGCCTTTTTGCACCTGAAGGGGGAGCTTCTGCTGTGACTGACAGATGAATCAGCCAACTGAACCTTTTGGATCTTGGGTAAATTCTCAGGCTTGCTGGCAGTTGAGTCAGATCTAACTTGGGAGCTGAAGAAGCAACAGCTCGAGATAGTCTCTGTGGAAAGGCCTGAGAGTGGTTTGCCTGGTATGGTAGAATCCCTTACATGTAAATGTGCTGTGTGTTTATAGTGGGGCGTGATTTGGTTCCTCACTGTGTGAATTATGTTCTGCTTGCTGGAAGCTGTATCCAGTTCAACCAGACTGAATCCTCGTTCATCTCCATACGGCCTAGGCCTTGCCACACTGGCCCTGCCAGACTACCCCACTGCACAGAGAAAGCCATCGACCAGAGATCTGCCCGGGGATGAGCCCCCTGCTCCACGCTTGAACTGGAACAATGCCTTGGCAAATTGTGTGGGCCCTGCTTCTCCTGGCACTCCAGATCAACCACCTGCAGTCTCAATTTTCATCCAGCCTGTGTCCAGTCTTTGGTATCGTGAATAACCATCAGGGTAGCTCCCTGCAACAACAGCTTAATCTAAGTGTGTTATCTGATTGTCTTGTTGTTTCTTTTCTTTCATGAACTGAGCCCTCGGGCTCCGGATTACAATTAGTGTGTTTGGTGCATGTTGTTTTCTTCCATCACAGGGCCCCAACCAGCTGCAATGCCAGCCTACCCTGGGCAACTATCCTGGCTAGCCCACCTCTTCTTCACCTGGGTACCCAGAGTGTGTGACTATTTATGGATCCTGAAGTGCATGCATAACTGTTTGATTGATACAGCCTTTCAGCAAATTAACCTGATTATGCCCCCTCCCTTGTTCAAGTCCCTTAAATAAATCAGATCTAACTCTTTTTGCATTTACCCTGACTGTGGTATCAGTTTGTGCAAGAGTACTGTACTGCTGTTATTTGCTGTGTATAACCTTATTTTGCAGGGGGTCCCCAGGGTCGAGCCAGAGGAAATCCCTGGTCGTAATGCAAACAGCGTGGGTACTTGTGTGGTGTACCAGGGGTAGTGTGAAAGTGATTATTGTGTATTGTTCCAGCCACTAGTAAGGAAAGAGGGGGGTTACAGTGTCCCGGAGGGCTGTGCCCAGGTTAGCTTGACCACTACCAACCCTGACCTCTGGGTGGCGGCACCCGTTTCAGAACTCAGGTCCCTTAACCTGCTCCTAGCCAAGCAGGCAGGGGGAAGTAGCCCCTGGGATAGCTCCACCTAGGGGTTACATAGGGATGACATTGTTAGACTCAAGAGAGAGGGAGGATGGGCAGAACAGGGGGAAGATCAGGCAGAGGAACTCAATGAGTATTTCTGCTCTGTGTTCACAAAAGAAAGGGATGGCCCAATACTGCAGGGGAAAGTGGCAAGGGTGGAGAGAGAGCGCAGAGATAACAGATGAGGTCATCCACGAGGACAGAGTTCTGAAGGTCCTCAAAGGCTTGAGGGTGGACAAAGTACCAGGACCAGATGGTGTACACCCAAGGTTCCTGAAGGAATTGGCAGAGTTGTTGGCAGGCCCTCTGACTGACCTGTTCAACACCTCCTTGGAGACAGGGAATGTACCCAGGGACTGGAGGATGGCTCACATGATATCCCTTCACAAGAGTGGACCCAAAGACCCACCAGGTAACTACAGACTGGTGAGCTTGATTTACATAGTGGAGAAGTTGATGGAAACCATTCTGAAGGAGAGGTTGATAACCTTTCCTGATAGCAATGACCTGCAGGATGAAAGACAGCATGGGTTTGTCACGGAAAGATCTTGCCAAACTAAGCTGATCGACATCTTCGACTGGGTCACTAGGGAGGTTGACAATGGCCACGCTGTGGATGTCCTGTATATGTACTTCAGCAAGGCTTTCACCTTTGTGCCACACAGGAGGTTAATAAGCAAGCTAAGGGACATGGGAGCAGGGGAAACAACTGGTGGGGTGGGGTTGGTTGAGAGCTGGCTCAGGGCAGACAACAGAGGGTAGTTGTAACGGGGGGAGACATCCAAGCCATGGCCAATAACAAGTAGAGTACCACAGGGTTCAGTGCTGGGACCCATTTTGTTCAATGTCTTCACTGGAGACATTGCAGAGGGGATCAAGATTAAGATCTGCCTGTTCGCAGATGACACTAAGATCTGTGCAAAAGTGGAAAATAAGGAATAGAGGCAGGCACTCAGAGAGGATCTAGCTAAACTCAAACACCAGTCTAGGGAGTGGCAGTTGGAGTTTTACACTAAGAAGTACAAGGTCATGCACCTTGGAGCCAGAAATGCCAAGAACAGCTACTGGCTGGGGGGAGTTCAGGTAATGGCTACAGAGGAGGAAAGGGAGCTGGGGGTAATAATCACAGGGGACATGAAGGTATCTGCACAGTGTAGGAGAGCTGCAGCAAGGGCAAATAGGATGCTGGGGTGCACTGTCAGAGGGATCTCCTCTCGAAAGGGGGAGGTCATCCTGCCATTGTATAGATCACTGGTGAGGCCACACTTGGAATACTGTGTTCTGTACTGGTGCCCATCCCTCAAAAAGGATGTGAGATTACTGGAGGGGGTGCAGCGTAGGGCTGCAGAAATGAACATGGGACTAGGGGAGTTCCCATATGAGGAAGAGGTTGAAAGAGCTCAACATGTACTCACTGGAAGACAGAAGGATAAGAGGGGACATGATAGAGACCTTTAAGTACTTGAAAGGCATAAACAAAGTCAGGGAGGGAGGATTGTTCTGCTTTAAGGGGGGAAGGGTCACTAGGGGGCACATTCTGAAGTTGAAAGGGGGAAGGTTTAGGAGGGAGATGAGGAAGCACCACTTCACAGAGAGAGTGGTGACAGGTTGGAACACACTGCCGGAGGAGTTAATCACTCAAAGGACAGTGGATAGCTTTAAGTGGGGTTGGGATAGAGTTAAGGGCAAGGTTAGTACAGACAAACATAAAGGGGAAAGGACTAGAAAAGAGGAGGAAGAGAGGAGTTTGGGTGGGGGTGGGGCAGCTGTAGTGATGTGAAGCTAAGAGCTGCACAATAGGGCAGACTTGATAAACCTGTGGGCCTTTTTCTGCTGGCAATTTTGTATGTTCGTATATTCTATATGTAAAGAATTATTTACATTGTAAATGCTTAGTGCCTGAAAACCATCAATTTTCAAGATAACTTTAAAGTTTGCTTTTGTTATTACAACCCCTCTTTGGCCAGTCCTGCTCAGTACTTCACTGCAATGAAGAGGGTAGGCATTGCCTAAGGAAACTCCCATGTCTAGGCATAAATTGGTGTTACGGTTCGGGGGGAGTCCACTTGCAAAAATAGTACAGCAGTATAGCAGACGCTTCTGACACCACTCCCTTCAGAAACAGGTAACCATGACACTTACTGTACAAAATACGCTGGAATCAAAAGTGATGGTTCAAATGTGCAGCTATTTGCTGTATTTAGGGGAGCAGTGTATATTGGCAATTTATCTTAAGCATCTCCTAGCACTCATACAGGCCACTACAGAGGTTCGGCACCCCATATCTACCCGTCAAACCATGGCTTGAGTCACAATCAGCAAAATCAGTGCAAGTGCATACCCTTATAAAATTCTCATGTCACATTATTGAGGCTTAAACATATATTTCAGCACTTTCTCATCTCTAACTACTGAGTACTATGGTGCTAAATCTGATCCACAATTGGCTTCTACCTCTTTTATCACTGAGACAGTGATGGCCAAGGACTACCCAAGTGATACTTCAATGCTGCTCTGGACTAGCCCAGGCTAAAATACAAGTAAGCATGCTAGTACTCTCCCAGAATTAGTGAGGATTATCTCACTCTAGGAATAAGTCACCGCACATACTCATTACAACGTTTCAGGATCAGTGGTTGGGAAAATCTTGGTTACATCTACAACTCTTGGCAACCTCAGGTTTAATCTCCATCTACTTACTCCTCTGTCCACATGCTGCTACGCTTATGCTCCAACACAGGACATCTTCATAGAACTTTGCAGATCCTAATACTTATCCTTTTAGGGGATACCCCCTCCATTGAACTCACTGCCGCCTCTAGAATCCCACCCTTTGTTAGCACCATACCCCTTGTAGTCCGTACCTAGACATGCAACCTCCCTGGTGGCCGTTCCACACAGGGAGGACCCATAAAGTCCAGACCCTTCTGTTCTACTGATGATGCTACAATGTCCTCCATGCTCCATTCCACATGGTCCCTGATACCCTGACATGAAATCAGAGCCCTCTGAACCTGAATCAGCATTGCAGGCCTCCTACTCCCTGGTTTGGAAATAACTGTGGGTGCAGAAATGAACCTGACTGCTTCTGACTTCCTTGGACTCAGACAGTTCCTCCCAAATAAAAAGAAAAGTAACTTGCTCCTGTAAAAACCTGCCATTTATCCCAGACACTAAACTCAAACATCCCCACCCCCATTCTACCAAGACAAGACTATCGGTGCATTGACACCCAGAACTTTATGGTTCACTGATAATCACTTCCCTTTTGGGGAAAAGGGTTGTTACACAATAAAGAATGCTTGTTGTAGAAACTGACATCACCTGAAGAAGAAGGGCTCTCTGTAACCTGACAGTTGTGTTCTGAACATTTTATGTTGCTCCTGTAGAAAGTATCAAATCACCAAAGTTGTTCATCTGTTTGTACAAGGACCATTACTGTATTTATTGTATATCCAACAATGATTTGAGGGAAAATTGCCCTTTTAATATAGAAGTGCCCTTTTGACTTTGAGAATCCCCACCTTTCCCAGTCTTCGAGAATCCATGGTTCAGTGTGCTGTGTTTTGTGTTTTATAACATGACTGGCAGTGTACTGCTGTCATAGGTATTGCAAACATTGTATACTTTTGGTGGGGTTGCAGTCTGTCAGTTATTCCTGATATATGTGTATCTGTGTTTTGACTTTCCTTTTCGTTGTTCTGTGTGTATCAATATATTTTTCCATGTAACTGCCCTCGGAAACAGTGTATACTGGTCATGGTGGTGGTATGGTCTGTCAATTATTTCTGATTTATGTGCTTCTGTGTCTCCACCACTTGATTTTTATTATACTGTGCATGTCTCAGAATCATGTTTCATGTACTGTAACTCCCCTATCTTCATTTAAGTTCTGTATCCATAAGAGGTGCACCCCTCAAGTGCTTTATAACTGACATTTGCCTCACATAGGTTATACTGGTGACAGGTTAACCCCTCTGGTACTGTATCCCTGGCAGTTCTACCATTGACATATTGTATCTCTGGCCATTATTCCCCTCAGGTGCTGTAGCCGTTAAAGTTATGCCCTCATACTGCTATATTTCTGGCATGTGAATGGATGAAATCTGCAGTACCAGATCACATCAAGATCAGGTGCACAAGTTTTGTAAATGTTGCCTTTCTTTTCCATCTTCCTAGATATGCTGGCCCATCTTCTACTGATTTTCTATGCTCAGGTGTGGTGATCCTGTCTTCATCCACACTTGCCATAGCCGTACCATATTATATCAGTATCCCGTGATGACAGATAGCGAGTGCCGAGGGCATCTGCCACTATTAGCATACAAAAGGGCTACTCAATAGCGGCACCTTATCAGATGGCTACTGGATGGGGGAGGCGACTGCAGGTATAGGGACATCCTGTCACCATAGATACATGCGCATGTGGGGGGGGGGCAAGCACAGCGGAAGGAGAGGGAGGATTTGTGTGGCATGTTGTGGCGATGGGCTACGAAGCTATCCCATGGCATGGTGGGTGGT
The DNA here is from genome assembly GCA_016271365.2 of Neoceratodus forsteri. Taxonomy (NCBI): domain Eukaryota; kingdom Metazoa; phylum Chordata; order Ceratodontiformes; family Ceratodontidae; genus Neoceratodus; species Neoceratodus forsteri. The sequence goes on along the minus strand of CM028133.1, from coordinate 737,985,281 downwards.
GTGCCTGGTTCGAGTCCAGGTGCACATACATTTTGTTGTGCCTGGTGCAAATTTTTTTTTTATTTGCCCCCCACCCAGACATGCACCCCCCTGGAGTTGAGAATCCTTTAGTTGGGGGGGGGGGCTGCAAGGAGCACAGCCTCCCTGGCATAAACACAGAAAATGCAAGTCCCTGGCACCTTTTACTGTGTGTCGGTGTGTACATCGGTGAAACTGATTTTTGCCGATGTACATTCACCGTAACGGCAATCGCCTTTGTGCAGTTATCACATAAATCCATTATATCTGTAACATCCAAACCAGCCCATCCAGCCAGACTGAGCTCAATGTTTTAATTAGTGCAACTTGATCCAGGTTCTGCTTCTTTGACCTTTACCGATACTGTCTGGTCCAGCTCCAGCAGACAGTTTTTCACTCATACCGGTGCTAGGGATACAGTAGATGACAGGCTGAACTTTCAAGATTATAGCACCTGAGGGGCATAATGGTCAGGGATACATACATATGAGGGTCAGAACTGTTAAGATACTGTACCTGAAGGTTGCCATTGCCAGGGATACAGCAACTGAGAAGCAAAAGTGTCAGGTCTGACTTGCTGAAAAACAGACTGGTGCACCTGACAGGACCTGATCATTGAAAGCCAGATCATCCCATCTTCCTATATTTCCCTGACTGGGAAAAAGTTAAGCAGTTTGCACCAGGTTTGGGTGGTCCTGCTGTACAGGCTTGCTCATCTTTTAGCAATATGTTCAGGTCTTGATCCGGCAGCTCAGTTTGGAACCATGCTCATTCCAGATCTGGTATGTACAAGGCTGGACTGTCACAACAACAGTACTGCAGGGTCAGAACTTTTAATGATACACTACCTGAAACATAGAAACATAGACTTTGATGGCAGATAAGGACTGCTTGGCCCTCCTAGTCTGCCCATTTCTCTACCCATTGAATAAGCTGCAGATCCTAGTTAACCAGCAGCCTACTTCTTCCTACCCCCCACCAGAATTGCCTTCTGTCTGTCCCATGCATTCTTGAAGTCCCCCACTGTTTTTAACCATATAACCTCCTCAGAAAGGCTGTTCCATGCATCCACCACCCTCTTTATGAAAAAATACTTCCTCACATTGCCCCAGAGCCGTCCCACCTCAATCTTCAAATTGTGTCCCCTTGTTCTTGCACATCTCTTTTTCTGAAAGATGCCACCCTCTTGGACTTTGTTGATTCCCTTGAGGTACTTGAAAGTTTTTACCATGTCCCCCCTCTCTCTCCTTTCCTCAAGGCTCTACATATTAAGCTCCTTTAGTCTTTCCTCGTATGGCTTCTGTTGCAGAAGCTGAACTACCACTGATACTTTACCTGAGGGTGGAGGACATTTAGTGATATGGTAACTGATGGGCAGAAGTGCTAAGGATGACTGTTAACAACCAGATTGCTAGAAGTGGACAGTATCATAGGGTTAAAAACCAAACCTTCATATACAGCACAATTGCCAGGACAATCAAAATTCTTATAACTTATGCCCAGTCCTGCTGGTACCACCTGACTGTCAGTGCTTTAACAGATCTTCTCCACTAAGCTTACATCACACCTGTTGTAGCCAAGTCCATCCTGACAGTTTTCTTTCAGTTGCTACATCCTTAACAGTTACCCTCCTCCCAGTTGCTGTATCTGTGACAGTCCTGCTCCTCAGGTACTGTATCCCTGACTTTTTTGCCATTGTGTAGATCACTGGTGAGGCCCCATCTGGTGTATTGTGCCCAGTTATGGAGTTTGCACCTGAAAAAAGACAGGGACAGACTGGAATCAGTTCAGCAAAGGGTCACCAAAATGATTCAGGGCCAACAGAGCAGATCCTATGAGGAACAACTGGAGGCACTGAACACACACTCATTCCAAGGTAAGAAGAGATTGAAGTAACATGACAGAAATGTTCAAGTTCTTGGGAGGAACAAACAAGGTGAACAGTGAGGAGATATTCAACAGGAACCTAGAGTAGGTAAAAAAGAGGCCTAAATGGAAACTGGTGGGATGGAGATTCAGAAGGAATGAAAGGAAATTTTATTTCACAAAGAGTGTGGCTGAACTATGCAAGACCTTTCCAGCACAGGTGATAGGAGCAAAGACCTAATGGGTTCAAGTACAGCTGGGAGAGAGTAAGGTGTCTGACAGTTACACCAAAATGACCTAATATGTCTAGGCATGGGGAAGGGGTATGGGTAAAATTCTGCTTGGATAGTAGGTCACTGGGTAAAGTGGGGAAACTAAATAAGGGGACACTAGATAGACCTCTGGGCTTTATCACTTGACAGTCTATGTTCCAATGTTTTGTTTTTTTTAAATTGACTTTTTATCCCCTGCCATGACTTTCCCTCCATTGCATTGGATCCCCCAGTTTCCACACGCTTACCTGCATGGTGTCTTCTGCTTCAAAGGAGGTTGTCATTTTCTCTGCTGTGCTCCCATTCCTGGGATGTCGGAATGCATGTGAGGTCCATGCAGATCCAAGGAAAGCATGCTTCACACAGATCCCGGCAGATATGCCCCCCTCATATGTGCTGCCATGGTCACTCAGGTGGTAGCGTGGTAGATGCCGCATCTGTCCTCCCTCCCTGGAGTAAAACAACATCCTCTGGGATGCTTGAGCTTCCTTCCCTTGGCTACCCTCAGTAGCCCAAGCTTATTTCCAAACTCGGGTTGATGGCCTGTATACCTGACAGTTATACCCCTCTGGGTAATTGCCATAAGTGTCTCACAGGCCTGTCATGCTTGTGCACAGTGTTCATGACATGATCCACAACTATCGTGGTAAGATACCTACATATATGTGTAAGATCATAATCACTTGCAATGCTGTTTACAGTTGAATTGCACCAATAGTTGTTTGTCCACTCTTGTGTGGTTGTGTTCCATGTCTGTTCTTTATGATTCTCAGTTAGTACCACTTGCACTTGTTTGATTTATAGGACTATTGACATGGGCTTGGTTACTATATGCCCTAGTTAACAGTAGGGGTGGGCGAAAGTTGCGAATTCCACTTCTGTGGAACTTCCGCGAAATTTCAGAAATTTAGTGGAAATTTTGGAACTTTTACCATTGGCGAAACTGGGATTTTCCATGGATTTTCACAGAGTTCCGTGGACTTTTTTTGTGAACTGTGGAAAAATGCAAATAAACTGCAGAATTTATTCTATCCACAATTTAATGAACTCTCAATGAATGAGCGTCTGCTTGTACAACCATGCGGTCATTCACACTGACAATTCAGTGGGCCACTGTTAGTGGAGGAGAGAGGAGGGCTATGCTGGTGGCCCACTCAGGGCAGGGTGGAGGGGAGTGGGGTGGTGGCGGATGAACTGTCAGGGTGGGGGAGTCCACCAGACATCGGGGAATTGGGATTATTTTTTTTATAAGAGATCGGGGATAGGGAGGTCCTTTAGATGCCAAGGAATACTGGGAATAGAGGGGGATGAGTCAGTGGACTGCCGGCTGTGTTTTGCAGATTAAGGAATCCAGGATGGGGGGGTCTGCTAGACATCAGGGAAATAAAATGTTTTGGGGCCATGATCAGTGGATGGGGGGCACTGGAAACCAGGAGAGTCTGAGGAAGATATTGAGGTATTTATTTATTTACTGGGACCCCTGATCAGTGGGGGGTGGATTAATGAATTACATTGTGGTTAAAAATGCCTCAGAACTGACCACTGGCAGTGATCCTTTCAGTGGATTTTTTCCTGAAATGTAATAAATTAACCCATAGTTTGTATATTTATTCCGCAGTTTTAAGGCAGAATATCTGTGAAAGTTCCGAAAATGATTTCTGAACTTTTGCAGAAGCAAAATTAGCAGTTTCACCAAAATTCCGCTGGTAGAAGTTTTTTTTTTTTTACACCCCTAGTTCACAGTCTTTCACACAACTGATAACATTCTGATTGTCAATTACTGCTATATGTGTTCCTATGGAAGTTGTGTCATTATGTCTAGTGATCCTTTGCAGACTGTGTAAGAGGCCTTTTGGCACCATGTATGTCTGCTTAAAGTTGAACCAGCATAATATTTTGTCATGATTTGCATATACAGCCCATGATGCTTTGCATTATGAGGATATATGTGATTTTGTATTTCTTATTATGTCTAGTGAATGTGAATGTCACTGCTGCAAAGAAACAGAGGACATTCTTAATAAAGTTGAAGAGCACAGTTTGTAAGAATACCATGTTGTTAACCTTTTTGGTTTTCAGATGTCCATCTTTGTATTCCCATTCTCCAGATTACACACTACCAGTAAAGATAGGAGTGTGGTTGCCTTGATGTCCGGAATGTACATGAGTAATTTCTTTTTTATGTTTGCTTGTGCCCATGTGCAAGAAACATGTTGTGGCAGCTTGCTGGAGAAGCAGGTTGTGGAGGTGCAGCACCGTTGTGGCCAGTGCAGCCACTGCTTTTTGGGGCTCGTCTGTGTGTTACCAATGAAGGAGCATGCTGGTTATGACAGTAGTCTACAAGTGTGAAACCAACTTGAAATGATTTCGCCACTGCAATGAGGGAGCACCCCCTCATTGCAGGGCATGCCTTGCCTGGTGTAACATTTCAATAAACATGGTGGCGGCTGTTGCCGTCCGCCTCTCACAGTCCCCAGCAAGCCAACTTCGGGGGTGCGCAATCCACCTGTTGGCATGCCCCCTCCCCAGTTCCTATCTAGAAGTTATTAGACACTGTAAAGTAGGAAATGCTCACCAATAGCAAGATCACCAGAATGATCTGAGAGCATATCCTTAACCACCAGTGAGCGGAACGAAAAAGGAACAAAAGGTGCATATTGGTGTTGGGAGAAAATATAAATGTGATGCCAACTATGCTGGAGTGCAATAAACAACAGCTATGACTGTGAAGGTAAACTGGACACTCACACTTGGCAAAGTTGTTGGGAATTTCCTTGTAGCAGCCGCTTGCCGTGCAAATTTGAGACCGGAACATACTAGTAATAAACTCTGCCTCTTTTTAAAATTTTCATTTAACTTTCTGGCACCGATGGTATTGTGTCTCAAACTATTTCATGGAAATTTCCTCATAGCAGCCGCTTGCCGTGCAAATTTGAGACTGGAACATACTAGTAATAAACTCTGCCTCTTTTTAAAATCTTTGTTTAACTTTTTGGCACCGATGGTATTGTGTCTCAAACTATTTCAGGGACATTACAGATGGATGCATTGAACAGCATATTTAGACTGAGGACATACAACAAATATTGTGGCATGTGTACAATGTGTCTAATTAGAAATTATAATTTACTGTTTTTAATAAAGTACATGTTGACAGAAAGAGTGTAAAAATAAGCGAACAGATCATAAGTGTAGGGCATTTTATTTAAAGAAACTTTCCTGAAGAGGCAGTTTCTTTAAAACATAATCCGACACATATAGAGACCATATGATTAGCAAGTAATTGACTGATGCCTTTGCAACGGCGTTGAGAATATTGCGAACTATAAATTAAGTAAGACAGAATGCCATCAGATATCCAGTTTGACCAAATCCTGTATTTTATAATGCATACTAACTCTGGCAAAACAAAATCATCCCATGAGTTAAAAGCAGAAAATAATTTTATAAATGACCCAGAGAATATTTAATAAAATACAATTTATCTCAACTTTCTCATTGGTTGTGCAACAGGTCTGGCCATCTGTTTATGATCTTTTTAAACTAAAGCTGGTTTGGAACTTTTCTGAATCCTCATACAAGTCTTTTATATATGATATTTCTCTTGATGTTTCTCTTTACAGTGGTGTGATCCCTTGCTCCTGCAGACTGAAAGATGCGTGCATAGCCAGTAATTTAATGGCAAGGGCTTTGACCAAATAAATAAATGGATTATGTTGACTTTTCAGAGAAAATACTATTTCTTTACAGAGTAGCAGCAAAGGAGGAAGCCTGTAGAGGTTTGATTTCCTTTTGGGGTATCCAACCAAGCACAGCTATATGTATTTGTCATATATTGTATGCAGGGATATGATCTGTACAGGATACAGCTCCAAACATAATCTTTCTACTTGCCTGTTTCTGCTAGTTGTTTTCAAGGGGACACCACCATTTTTCTTAGAAGGCCCTAATATACACACATTTTATATTTCAGTGCCTCATAAAAGTACAGTGTTTGAGAACATTTGTGTGACATTCTGTACCAATAAGGAAATACAAAAAGCATCCCCTTGTTTAAACAGTGGCCTAATGAAGGAATACAGCAGTCACTTTAGGGCCTTGGAGACTGCTATGTGTTGTTCAGACACTCTGTAAATTGCATTTTAATCTTCCTCAAAATAATATCAGTCTGACCATGCTTTCCAGTCAAATATCTCAAGTCCATCTAATTGCATCATTACAATCGCTGGTTGTCAGATGAATTTAATTGACTGAGGGCATTATCAATTACTTACTTAAACCACTCAGATAGAAAGTTACATACAGTATATGATCAAATGAACACAACATCCTTCTATTCCACTATGTTTAGTAAGATCTTCCATGAGACTTACTGAGGTATGTTGGGATGTGTTAGGTTAGAATAACACAGCTGGATGGTGCCTTGCACCCCAGCTAGTTCAGGAATAATTATTCAATCGGCAAGAACTGACCTCAGTCATGTCTATGGGATTCAAGCAGTTTCAGTTCATGTACTTCGCCTCATTTGGATACTTATTGGTTTCTTATTTGAAAATCAAAATCGGAATCTCATTTTTGAGGATACCACTTGCAGAAAGTACACCGAGTTTTGAGGTATGTTACAGTGAAACAGCTCTGTCTCGCATCAAGTATTACACCACGAGAGAACCTACATGTAAGTAATCAAATAAGAAATACTAGTAGAACATCACCATTCAATTCATTATAGATATATTCTTTGTAATATTAATTATTTAAATATGAAAAGGCGACTGAAAAAAAAAGCTATTTTATTCCCCAAGGTTAATTTGGGATATCTTGGAAGCCTTCCAAAACAGATTATGTTTTTCCCCTTTTTTTCCTGAACCCCCTTAGCTGGGAAAATCCTTCACCTTCAAAAGACTTGGTTATTCTTTCACACACACCGACCAACTTGTTTAATTTCAAAACCCATTATTCTTTTAGGCCCCTCCAAATTACGAGAGTGTCTTCAGATCTTGTTTCAATTTTAATCCTTCTCAGAGGAAAGCTGAGATTTTCTGATTATCATGTTTGTTTGTGTACATGCGCAAGAAACATATTGTGACTGTATGACATTTTGGAGGTGTGTGACCCTCCTGTCCAATGCAGTGCTCCCTTTAGCAGGCATGACCTTACCACACCAATGGATGTGCGAGCGGTCTATGACAGCAGTTCGGCTGCAGTGGTCTTCAGTCCAAAGAAAACCAATGCTGCAATCAGCAGTGGTAATGTGTGTGTGTATTTAGTATATTGATGTCATGCAATTTCTCCGGCCCTCCTGCATGTCGCTGCCAATGAAATCCTCCCTTCCTCTGCTGCTGTCCTCCCCACTCCCTCATTCCCTGGCTCACCTTCTGGCTGCAAAGAAATCCCTCCCGCTTCCTCCCTCTGCTGTGGTCCTCCCCGCTCCCTAGTTCCTTGGCTCACCCTCTGGCTGGTCAAGTTTTCATTTTGCCAGTGGGGTGCCCAATCACAGTCAGCTCCAGTCCCCCCCCCAAAAAAAACACCCAGGTGGCACACTGGGAGCCCACCCCAGTGTACCAAATGTCCCTGTAAATAAGAAAACCTTCACACGATGTGTTTTACATTTTTTTTAACCTGTAAAAGAAAAATAGGTCCCTCATTGTCTGCAGTGGCCCCCTTCCCCAACCTGGACCCACCTTCTGTGCACCACACCCCCCTCACCCCATACTTACCTCCACTCTTGACCGCAAACTGAAGAAATGCTGGTAAGCTGTGTAATGGTATAAATGTTTTTTTTTTTTCAACTTAGGTGGATATCTCTGCCATTTTTGTGACTTTTGGCACCAAACTTTCAACGTGGGGTTCTTGGGACCCCACCTCATGAATTCAGTCACAGTCATACATTATTCAGTCCCTAAAGGTGATTTTTCTGTCACTGCTCGGAATCAACTTTTGGGACTGATTAACGAAACAAGTGTCACTGTTCATGAGGTGGGCTCCCAAAAAGTCTATGTTGCAAATTTGGTGGAAAATTCCAAAAAATGACTGTGTTAGGAGTGTGCGTTGCCCAGTTTCCATGCACACTCGTAACTTTGAGAATTTTTAATATTTTCACTCCAAATTTTCAACATTGCCATTTTATCACACCTCCTTATGGTCAGTACAGTTGTCATTTTTCACATCCTGCCCAAAATGTGATTTTTCATGTCTGGCACACAATAGGTGCAGTCGCTGTGCAAAATCAATGTTTGGGATAGATTAAGAAAATCACAGTGCTATTGTTCATGAGCAGAGATCCCAAAATGTCTATGTTGAAAATCTGGTGTAAGAAATCCCCAAAATAATTGCATTATGGGTGTGTGTTGCGAAGTTTCTATGCACGCTCATGACTTCACCAATTTTTTTAATATTTTCTCTCCAGATTTTCAACATTACCATTTTTTACACCTCCTCATGAACAGTACAGCTGTCATTTTTTACATCCTGTTTGAAATGTGTTTTTGCACCTGTGGTGCCAAATGGCACAGTCGGTATGCAAAATCACTTTTCGGCTAATGAACTGATAGTGTCACTGTTCATGCGTGAGGTCACAAAAACCCATGCTGAAAACTTGGAGTGAAAATACCAAGAAATGCCCAGGGTGTTAGGGTTTATGACCATAACACCCTGCCATGTAGGGACTGACAGGCATCAGAGGTGTGACTTCGGATTGTCGACAGTAATACTCACACCATTCCACCCCCATCCCCACCCCGCAGCCAGTGACAGGCATCGAGGTGTGCCTTGGACTGTTCAGCCCCAAAGTTCACCCCATTCTCCTATACTGCACCCATTTCAGCATATTTCCTTATAATAAAATAATAATACTTTATTTATTTAGTGCAATTCTAAAAAATCAAAGTGCTGTGCATACTTAAAACATCATAAAACAAACAGTTCAATTAAAACTTTTACAAAATAATTTAAATACTTCAATTAAAATATCCCAGAATCCATATAAAATACTAAGTGCTAAATGCCTGCTTAAACAAATGTGTTTTCAAGCCTGTTTTAAAGCTCTCCATTGTCCGGCACTCTCTAATCTGACAAGGTAGAGAGTTCCACAGGGATAGGACAGCAAACATGAAAGCCGGGGCCCCGGATGTTTACAACCGCACACTGGGAACCTCTAACAACCCCTCATCAATTGAGCAGAGAGGATGGCCAGGGCTGTAGGGAGTCAGGAGCTCTTGCAAGTAGCTTGGTCTGAGTCCATGTAGGGCTTTATAGGTCAGGAGAGTGACCTTGAAGGTGATCCACCACCATATCGACAGCCAGTGCAGATTGCGCAGCATGGGAGTAATGTGACTAGAACATGAGGTCCCAGTCAACAAACATGCTGCAGCATTCTGCACCAGCTGCAAGTGACAGATATCAACCCTGGAAGCCCCAGGTAGAGGGAGCTGCAGTAGTCCAGGCGAGAAGTCACACAGGCATGGATCAACGTAGGCAAATCACCATATGGAACAAGGTGCTTGATTCTGGCAATGTTCCTAAGATGGTAAAAAGGAAGACTCAATGACTGCCGACATCTGCGCATGCAGTGTCAGCCCATAGTTAAAAACCACCACCAGATTGCACACCCGTTCAGAGGTAGGAAGTTGTACACCCTCAAGCCAAAGCCCAGAGGGTAAACTCACTACTGACCTCTCTATCCAGCACCCTGGATCCACCATCAACACCTCAGTCTTCCTGGAATTCAATTTCAAATATCTGGACTTCATCCAGTCATGCATCTCCACAAGACAGCTATTAAACATCGAGACTGCACTATCCTGGTTGGGTGCAAAAAGACAGATAGAGCTGTGTATCATCAGCATAGCAGTGAAACCTCAGTCCATATAATTTTACAATTTCTCCAAGGGGCAGCATGTACACGGGAACTACATAGGGACAGTACCGAGCCCTGAGGGACCCTGCATGGCAGAGAGAATGAATCAGAGGAAAAAAAAAAAAAAAAACAACAGCACCCTCTGAGATCTGCTGGCTAGGAAAGATTGAAACCATCTGAGAACTGGACCAGCCAGGCCACAAATAACCCTCAGGCACTCGAGCAGCACCCCATGGTCCACAATGTCAAATGCTGAGGAGAGATCAAGAAGCACCAAGATGGAACAGCGGTCCTGATCCCTCACCATCAGGAGATCATTGAGCACCCTAACCAGAGTGGTCTTGGTACTATGTCTTTTCCAGAAACTAGACTGAAGAGGATTGTAGACATCATGGATGGTAAGATGGTTCTCCAGTTGCAGCACAACTACTTTCTCAATCACTTTCCCCAACAAAGGGAAGGTTAGAGATGGGTCTGTAGTTAACACAGCTGTTTGGGTCCAAAGCAGCTTTCTTAAGAAGCGGTGTCACCACTGCCTCCTTCAGGGATCTAAGGAACTCACCCAAATCTAAGGGGCACCAGACACTCTTTGCAAGCACCAGGCTGATGGACTCCATACACCCCAGCAATAGGCATGTAGGGCCTGAATCCAAACTACAGCATGCTGGCCGCAAGTTCTGGACAATCTGCACGATGTCCACAATCTCCAGCCAGTCAAAAGATATCCAAGAAAACTGAGGCAGAGCAACTGCGCTCTGACCACCACCAACCCCCATAGAGGGAGCTGGACAGATCTTGGCCCTGATGTCGAACACCTTATCCACAAAGAAGCAAGCAAACTCATCACACTTAACTTGTGAAAATGCACCTCAAACCTGTAGACAGGTGGAGTTGCACAACCTGTCCACGGTTCGAAAGAGCTGGGCCGATCAGTTCTGAGCAGCAGCAATCTCATCGGACAAGTACTCTGCCTTCTTATATGTGATTGCTGATTGATAGCTTTGATAATGATCTATCAATCTAAGATGGTAGGCATCAAGAGTCAATTTCTGCCAGCAATGCTCTAGCCTTCGTCCTACATGTCTCAACTCCCTCAAGGTCCCATCAAACCAAGGGGACCAAGGGCAGAAAGAAAGAGGGCAAACACGGACTGGGGTGATGGAATCTAGAGCTTCAGTAACAGCCTTATTACAGTATAGGCTTGAACTAGACTCTATGGATCCTCGCCTTGCCCCAAGAATTCCGGTAGGTCTAATACCGACAAAAGGCATTCCAAGGTCACATCCCTCAATGAGCGATATCTGACCATCTCCACAGGGGCAGGCCTATAAGGGGGGAGCCTGCAAATTGAACCTTACTGTTTGATGATCGGACCATATGACTGGTTCCACCACCAAGTCGGAGGTCTTGATCCCCAGGAGGAAAACCAGATCAAGTGAATGACCTTGACTATGAGTAGCAGAAGCAACTACCTGTGTGAACCCCAATGAATTTTTAAGTTGGAGGAATTCTTGACCAAACTGCGAGAGTTCATCATTGACCCAGGCGTTAAAGTTGCACAGGACTATCAACCTGGATGACTCAAATGCCATATCGATGATGAGATCTGCTGCTTCATGCAGGAACAATTTCTCACCTCCGGGTGGATGGTAGATGAGACCGATCCTGCAGCCCACACATGTTACTATGGTAAACTCAAATGATCTGACTTCATCAACTGACACAGCGGTAAGGCCCAATTCCAATCTAAAACAAATGGCTACCCCTGCCCCTGTGGTTCAATCTCGAGCGGTGTATCACCGAGAATCTGGCCAGGACCACCACTTCCAAGATGGGGCCCATGTTATCATCAAGCCAGGTCTCAGTGGTGCATGCCAGGTCTGCTGTCCCAAGAAGATCAGCAATAATCACTGTCTTGTTCCTAACAGACCTAGAGCTGCATAACACTGCTCGAGTCAGATGGGGTCCTAGGGCTGACCAAGCTATCTGCCCCAGAAATACTGGCACTCTTGGGTATGGTAACTAGATATGGAGAACCACATTCCAGAGACCATTTCACCACAGGGCATCTCCTGGTCCGTACAACCCCGATATGGCTGCCCTACCCCCCCATAGAATGGGGTGACTGTAAAGCTGAACACTCCAAGGCGCACCTCAACACTTGTCGGTGTCTGCAGGATAAGGTGAGGTGAAATGGAGTGAGCATTATGGGTGATGACCCAAAGGCACACCCCAATGCCTGTCCATCTCTGCAGGGTGGGGTGGGGTTGGGGTCACTTCAATACTTCACTGCCATTCCTATTCTGCATCTGTCTAACTCCTGCACTTCCAATACTGATACCAGAAAGTAAACATTCAACATTGACAAATGCTTTAAGTAGAGTGATGTAAAGCATTTGATGTGTTTTCCTGTGGTAGGTCAAATGCAAAAATCACAGCTTAGCTTCACGGTCTAATGGAAAGTCCAGAATATATATACTGACAATAACACAGATCCCTGTCCGTTAGAAAGGGGGTAAACTAAGTCTTTACATTGTGTAATGCAAAATAACATACTGGCATTATGTGAAGTAATGTCATTAGAATGAATTTCTTTGCAATTATATGTTTTGTTCATTGTACAATGTATTGTTATACGTGTTTTTCCATGTTCTGCCTTCCAACCTGTGGTGCGCCTGGAAAAGGGAATTAGACTAATAAACATGCCCAGTTCACAAATTAATGAATTAATAAAATGAACGCATGAACAAATGAATAAATAAATAAATTAATAAATAACTAAATAAGAACATCTGAGTACTAGCTGCTTTTTATTTGTTTAATATTCTTAAGTCTGGGAAACACCCTCCTTGCCTTTAGCAACAAGAAGAAGGTAGCACAAAAGAAAATGTAACAGTTATGAAACAAATTGTAAACAAATCAGACTAAAAATGGTTATTTGGTTATCAACATTGTGGATGCTGGTAATTTTGATGTTTGCAAGTTTACAGACTGCGAACAAATCATTTATGCAGTACGGGTCAGTGGGGACAAAGCAGTTACTGAAATGTAGCTGTTGCAAACACAAACAGTGTTAAGATACGGTGCAAAAAAGTATCCAGCTGAAATGGCAGGTTGATACTTATATTGATAAGATGATAAAATGCCCAGAGGTAGGGTGTGGGAAGCCCTCAAGGCCCTAAGAGGGGACAAGGCACCGGGCCCAGATGGGATCCATCCCAGGATGCTCAGAGAGCTGGCTGATACCTTGGCCGACCCCCTAGCGGACCTTTTTAACTCCTCCCTGCAGTCCTGGTGGGTACCTCAGGACTGGAGGATGGCCCATATTGTGCCTATCCACAAGGATGGCCCGTGAGAGGAGTCGGGTAACTATAGGCTGGTTAGCCTGATGTTGGTAGTGGGTAAAGTGATGGAGGTCATTCTGAAGATGAGGATGGAGGTGTTTCTGAAGGCATGGGGTCACCTAGACAATTGCCAGCATGGCTTTGTTAAGGGCAGATCATGCCAGAATAATCTGGTGGAGTTCTATGAAAGGGTGATGAGGGCGCTGGATCAGGGCAGGCCAGTGGAAGTCCTCTTTCTGGACTTCAGCAGGGCATTTGACTCCGTGCCACATCATGAGCTACTGGGGAAGCTGGAGAGTATGGGGGTGGGGGAGAAGATGGGCAGGTGGGTAGGAAACTGATTGGCAGGGCGTGTACAGAGGGTGAGGGTTGGGGAGGGTCTCATCCTCCAGGCTAGTCACAAGCGGGATCCCACAGGGGTCAGTGCTGAGCCCACTCCTGTTTAATGACTATGTTGCTGACATCAGAAGAAGTATCAGGAGCGGGATATGCCTCTCTGCATATTATTTGAAGCGGTGGGTGGTGGTGGATGGGGAGGAGGGAAAGATGGATCTCCAGGAAAACCTAGAGACTCTAGGGAGATGGTCATGAGTCTGTAAACTAAAGTTTAACGCTGCAAAATGCAGGATTCTGCACCTGGGGCCAAAAATCCGACTCATGCATACACTTTGGTGGGGGGAGATGCTGTAGGTTTCTAAGGGGGAGAAAGACCTTGCGGTGTTGGTGGATGCCAAAATGAACAACTCAGAGCAGTGTAAAAGGGTGGTGGCACAAGCAAATAAAATGCTGGGGTGCATAGCCAGTGGGATAACCTAATGAAGTAGTGAGGTGCTCCTTTTGCTTTACAATTTCCTGGTTAGACCACACCTTGAATACTGCATGCAGTTTTGGCATCCTTACTTAAAGAAGGGCACTGTGTTACTGGAGAGGGTGCAGAAGAGAGCGACCAGGATGGTACTTGAGCTAGGGGAAAGGCCCTATGAGGAGCGACTGGGGGAGCTCAACATGTACTCATTGGAGGAGAGAAGAGACAGGAGGGATATGATAGAGTTCTTCAAGTATCTCAAGGGAATAAATAGGGCAAGCCTTGAAGGGGTCTTTCAGTTGAGGGAGCCGGGGGCCACCAAGGGACACCCAATGAAGCTGGATGGGGGAGGCTGAGGGGGGAAATAGGGAGGTGCTACATCACTGAAAGAGTGGTGGAGCCCTGGAATGCACTGCCCAGGGAACTAGTGGCTGCTACTCTTGTGGAGGAGTTCAAGATGGGCTGGGATAGGTATAGGGGGAAGGTACATCCAGAAGCCCTGCTGGGAAATATGGGTCCTTGTTGGGAGGGGGGCTACAAACGATGCCATGCATAGGCACTGACCATATAGCAGACTCGATAGACCATAGGGCCTATTCTGCTGGCTTCATAGTATATTAATATGTTAGTATATAATTTAAATGCAGGAAAATCACTTATTAACATCCAGTGCTACAATTCTTTATTTCCCCTTCCTGGACTTATCAAATGTGCCTGCTGAGCCCGTTGCAGCAGTCTGATTAATCAACAACCCATACTGGGATCTCAGGGGCTGCAGTTTGAACTAAATCCAGTTGCTTATTTTTATTTATTGATTGATTTTTTTTTTTTTTATATATTTTTTATTAGGTGTCTCAGACATATTATGTACTTCATATTCATACATACAGTTTTGATTGATCAGATACATGAATTGCAAGTATTTCTTAATCACTTAGGCAACCAATTTCTTTTTTAGTGTTTCTATATTTAGTTAATAGTCCTTGGGAAATTTAATCCTGCGGTCCTCTTGGCTGTTCATCTCCTTTTCTTGGTCTTTTCAGTAGATAACATAAGTATATCAAGTTATCACATTACATGTGCTGTTACATTTAAGTTTGACAAGTCATAAACATAAAAATATGTTCCCTCTACTATTATTTTTCTTATTTTCCCCCCTTTTATATTCAAGGATCAAAGTCCAGGTATGTATCCAGTTGGTATCTTACCCATCTACTCTGTCCTGAAACTTATTTATCCTGTCTTTCATGTGGGCTATCACCCTTTCTATTGTGTACGTTTCTCTAGTTAGGCTTACCCATTCAGTTTAGTTTAGAAGGGCTGTGGTACCCCAATGTCTTGGTATCACCTTTTTGGCTGTTAATAACAGAAGGGTAGTCTGGTTATATGTGTCCTTACTTATTTTCTGTCCCTGAGAATGGGTTGCCGTGAGGACATACTCCTGGGACTTCAGTCCTGGGCAGTTCAGAATTTATTCTATTTCTTTAATTATCTCCTTCCAGTACTCTGTTAAAAGTGAACAGTCCCATAGGATGTGCCTTTGGACAGCTTTGTCATACCACATCCCCTCCAGCACTTCGCTGTCCCACTTCCCATATGTTTTGCCACCTTTACTGGGGTTCTAAAGAACCTGCTATGTAATTTCCATGCATATTCCCTCCAATAGGGGGAACTGGAGGCCTTGAGCACTGAGAGAGCATAAAAATTCCAATCTGCCTCTAGAAGCACTATTCCTAAATCTTTTTTCCATGCTTCCCTGATGTTCTTAGTTGTAATTGGGTTCATCTCACTTAGTGCTGTGTACAGCCTACTTATTAAATGAGCCATAGCCTCTCCCCTCACCTGTGAGAGCACCATCTGTATCATTAATGAAGGCTTTTCTGCTATGGCTGACAAGGCTTCCTCTGAAGACTGCATCAGGGATCTTAATCGTAAATATATAGCCATACTCCCCGTGGGAGTCCGAACATTGTATGTACTCTCACAAATGAGTGTAACCCTATCAGCCTCACTATCTGAAAGACCTGCTTTAATCCCCATCTGTGCCACCTCAATATATGTCTGCCAATATTTACTCCGCCTCCAGGGTCTGTGTGGTGGCTGCTTGTGTTTGTCTGTGTCTGTAGCTTAGTTTTTGTGGATTTACATGGTTTTCTGCTTGGAGTAACTACACCATTCTTGCTCACTAGATCCGTGAAAGTCTCCTGGACTGGATTTCTACAAAGCATCATCACCAGGTATCTGCATTTTTCATTTTAAAATCAACTTGTTGGAAGGTATCCCAAGCAAAACATAAGTGAAGCAACGAAGTCTGACAAATTCAGTGACTCTGGGTCCTGCTTGAATCCACATTTTTGTCTGACCTGCCCCATGATCTGTATTTGGGCTTTTCAAGACCTCTTTGAATGACAAAGACACATACAGACAAAAGGATTTCACATCCTGCATATGCACAGGCAGAGTTCATCCCTTTCAGGAATTCTAACACATTCTATGACTGTGGACCTCAGCTGTTGATCATTTCTTTTTAGCTTTTGAATTAAACACCAGGTATCAAACATTTTCAACTGAAATCAGCAATGTACTTGTCTCCAAGGGCTATCTATCCAACAACCATTTTGAAGAACAAATGAAACTTTTGGCCTGTTTGCAAAACCACTGCAACTGTGCCCTTACAGCTCCTTGCTGTTACTAACTGATCACTACCTCATGCATCATCCTTATGGAAAGGAACCTGTTAAAAAAAAAGGGCCCTGCTGCCCCACAGAAGCAACTTTAAACCCCTTTTAAAACATCTAATACTGCTGCTGTTGCTCCTCTCAGGCAACATTCACTCTAACCCCGGCCCACCACAACTTGGCCACAAGGTTAACAGCAGTGCAGGGTCATTCTTCTTGGCAAGCATTAACATCTGCAGCCTCCTCTCCAAACTTGATACCCTCTCTGCCTGGGTTTCCCAGTACAATCCAGACATCCTATCAGTGCAGGAAACATGGCTGTCTCCGAAGATACCTGACTCCGTAATAGCAATTTCTGGATATGTAGTTTTCAGACAGGACAGACTCACCAAGAAAGGAGGAGGCTGTGCCCTCTACCTTAAAGAGTCCCTCATGGGTCATGTCATGTCCATGCCCATCCCCAGAAATGACATCCAAATCCTTGCTGCCAAAGTACTTCTCAGAACTCATAACAAGATCCTGACTGTTGTCTCTGTCTATATACCACCCAAGTTGAGCAATCTGGGTTTTCACTCCCTCCTTGACTGTATCAACTCCCTGGATCAGAATACAGAAGTTATCCTACTTGGTGATTTCAACATCAACAGGCTAGCCTCCAGCTCAAATACTTATAAGGATGCCCTAGCTGCTGCTAACTTCTCACAAATGGTCAACTCACCTACTAGAGTAAACTACAGAACAGGGACCTGTATACTTCTAGACTGGGTGCTAACTAACCGTCCAGAGCACATCTCTGAAGCAACAGTCCTCCCAGACTCCTTAAGTGATCATTCCCCTATCTTGTGTATCTGGACCAACAAATACACCAAACTCCCTCCCAAAACTATTAACAGGAGAATACTGACCCCCAGTCATCTTGAGTCACTTAAAACACTCCTTCGTGAACATGACTGGTCACCAATTGATATAGCCCCCGATGTAGACACAGCACTTGAATACTTTATTACCTGTTTCAACTCAGCCTGCGATGTTCATGCTCCTTTCAAGAAGCGTACGATCAAGGGTGTCAATAACCCATGGATGACAGTAGGCCTCCTTACACAAATGAAATCTTGAGACCAGCTCTGGTATCGTGCTAAGGCTACTGGCACCCAGACTGATATCCAGGCCTACAAAACAGCAAGGAATGCATAGAAACATAGACTTTGATGGCAGATAAGGACCACTTGGCCCACCCAGTCTGCCCATGTACCAGAGTAATCTGCCATAAGAAGGCTAACTATTACAGGAATGCCTTAGCCAGCAGCTGGAATGACGGGAATAAATTCTGGCATATCCTTGCTGAAGTGACTGGAAAGGATCCCAAAACAACACCAACAATGTTGAACATAGATAGTACCATCACTCTTGACCATGTAATCATTGCCAATGCATTTAACACCACTTTTGCTGACCTTAGTCATGTGCTACCCCCTAACTTTTTTGATCCCACCACAGTCAACCCAGCTCCTGTTAGTTCAGGTTTGCCACCAGGGCACCCTCCTTTCCATTTCAAGCAATCCCAGAAAGCCTAGCTAAAAAACACATTCTTAAAGTGCTTGGAAAGTCTAGGGTCAGTGGCGATTCACTGGATATGAAACTTCTCTCCCTCAACATTGACGAAGTCCTGCTCCCACTAACCAAAATCCTCAACTGTTCCCTCATGCTCTCCCAGTTCCCCCAAAAGTGGAAACTGGCAGTGGTGACTCCAGTCCATAAAAGTGGTGACAAGACTCTCACGAACAACTACAGGCCTATATCCATCCTCCCTCCTCTATCCAAAGCCTTGGAACGGATAGTGGCTGATCAGCTCACGGAGTACCTTGTAAAATACAGCCTACAATATTCCCAGCAGCATGGCTTCCACAAAGGGCACAGCACTCCTCGAATTCACCACACATATCCATCATGCACTTGATCTGGGACAGTTGGTCAGCGCCTTTTTTATTGACCTGACTAAGGCATTTGACACTGTCAATCACTCCATTATCCTCAAACAATTATCCCTCCTTGGTCTTTCAAGTGAAACTACCCTCTGGTTTCAAAGCTACCTCAGTAACCGGACCCAACTAGTCAGGATTGGTGAATTCCTCTTGTCATCCCTACCAATCCACTCTGGAGTACCCCAAGGTTCTATCCTGGGTCCCTTGTTATTCAGCATATTCCTGAACAATCTCCTGCCTCCTGCCATGACAGAATGTTACTGTATGCAGATGATGCAGTAATCTTCACTTGCCACACCGACCCACCTCCCTTCAGTCTCAACTACAGAAAAGTTTCACAGAAGTGGAAGACTGGTTTTGCTCACATAAACTCATCCTTAACCACAAAAAAACTAAAACAATGTTGTTCCATGGAACCCACAACAAGTACAAGGACCATGAGCTCATAATTAACAACCATGAAGGCGTCGCTCTTGAGCAGGTGGATATGTTTAAATATCTGGGACTGACCCTTGACTGCTCCCTCTCGTATACCAAACACATTGACAAAAATCGCTAAAACTGTAAAACTCCCGTATAGGACTACTATACAAGCATAAACATTGCCTAACAGCTGAAGCCTTGAATCTCACTATCCAGAGCTCTGTTATCTCAACTATTGACTACGGGCTTGTTATCTATGGATCCGCTACTGATACTGCACTCCAGCACATAGCTGTAACCCTTAATAAGGCATGTAGACTCCTTATTTCAGCTGCCTACCTTTCTCACACATGACATTTGTGAGCAGGCTAACTGGCTCCAGCTATCTGGCAGGCTAAAGTACCAGACCTGCATCCTAGCTAAGAAGACATCACTGGGCCTTATGCCGCCTGGAGTCCAATCAATACTGACCCCGCAGCGTGTCCGCTGCCTAACTAGAAGATCGGACAGTCTAACCTTTACAATACCTCGCTGTTGGACCTCTCAAGCTCAGCATTCTTACCTTGTCAGAGCCTCCAGCTGGTTCAACTTGCTACCTACAGAAATCTCCAACATTGCCACGACTGGTGCTTTTAAGTATAAACTGCGTCAACACCTCATGGCTAGTGCCTTCTGTGATTGCTTCTTATAATCCCCTCCAGGCATTCTACCCTCAAGCATCCCTCCTCACTGCCTCAGCTCCTCCTCCTCCTCTCCTACCCCCCATTACTGGGTATAGGATGAATCTGTCTTCTTTTCCTTTTCATCCCCACCTTTCCTCCTCCCTTGCTGTTTCCCATCTACCACATACCCAACGCAATGCCCTCCCCATTTCTCCCCTCCTCCCTCTCTCTGTCTCCCATGCCACCCCCTCACCACCACTCTTCTTACTCTTTTCCCACTAACCCACTCCTAACAAAGCTTCACTGAGCTGCCTATGACTTGTACTGTATAATTAACTTGCAACACAATTCCTTGACAATGCCTTTGGCTGCTATTATTGTAACCTTATTTATCTTTTTTTTTTTTCATAAGTTCCATTGTAATGATCATGTTATGTTTTGTACCTTATTGCCTTGACGTGGAACCTTTATAAAAGAGCCCTCGGCTCAAAGGTGTTATCCGAAATACAAATAAATAAAAACAAATAAATAAATATTAGTTTGTTGCTGGGTTCCCTCTATTTTAAGTGATCTTAAGTAAGTTGTTCTGGGGGTGTTAAAAACATACACAAGATAGACATCCAGTTTCTAAAGGAAATGGCAGTGTATCTGGAAAATCTGGCCAAGTGCCTACAGGCTGGTGGTTGCCCGAAAAGACAGTCTGTTACATCTTGCATGTCATTGCAGTCAATTTCAGACTGTTTCCAGGGGGTGCTATAGTGGGGGTTCAGCCAACAAAGAAGGGTTGGCAGCTGCACTGCCATTCCATATCTATGCAAATTAGGTAGATTTAATCCACCTTGTTCTCTAGGCAATTGTAATATTGAGTACCGTATCCTAGGGGGTTTGCCCTGCAATATGAATCTGGAAATTTTATTTATTTATTTATTTAGTTTTTGTTAACCGGGTAGGTGCACTAGCCATAAAATGACTATTTTCAGGCACGACCCGGGAGAATACAACAAAAGGAGAACAGTTGAACAACAGCAACATGGGTACAATAGTACAAATAGAGGAACAGTACAGCAGTGCTACAAAAATACAATGGGTAGAAACAACAAAAAATAATGGCAAGCATTATATAGATAATGGCAGTAAAATATATAATAAGTGCAGAAACCATGGACCCGACCTGTGGAGTGAAAGGGTTAATAAGATAGTAAGGTTATATAGAAAGAAATGTGAGGAATGTTCAAACATAACAAGAAAGACTGACAGAAGGAAGGTCAGGGGTGGTAATTGGCAAAACAACAGTGGATGGTCAGCAATAAGGTTCAAGAAGGAAGAGAGCTAGTGGTCAAGAAGTTATTTACAAAGAGAAGGAAAAATATGGGGAGGGGAAGAGGAGACAGTCTTGGAGCTGGATTAGAGCAGGGGGTGACATTACTGATAAGTCTCAGGAGCTTCAGGTTGGGTCAAAGCATGTATAAGTATCAGCTAAGGATAGATAATGACGATATTCACTTTTAAATCCAAAGTGAGACTGAGACAGCCGGAGGTTGAGTGGAAGAGCATTCCATAGCCTGGGAGCAGAGAATTGGAAGGCCCCTGTGCCTTTAGTCATCCGACATCTTGGAACACAGAGCAAGGATTTGTCAGCTGATCGCAGGCCATGGGAGGATGGTTAAGGAATCAGCAACGCCGCAGCTGGGATGGGTTTTTTCCCTGAGGATCGAGTCTATTAGTGATCCAAGGTAGTATTGTCTACTGGCAGAGGGTGAGAGCCAATTCAGATCCTTATAAAGAAGGCAATGATGTTTGAGTCGAGGCGACGAAGAGGCAAATTGACATATATTGTTATAAGTTACGTCCCATTTTAGTAGGAAGGTTTTATGGGCAGAGGTAAGAATAGAGGCAACATAAGTAAGGGTTGGGAGCAGAATACCTCGGGCAATTGCTAATTTGGCCAAGGGTGTAAGTATGTAGCTCGTTTTGTAAGCTACTCCTAGTTTCGAGTTTACAACTTTGCATGAGGACTGAAAGTGAAGATTAAAATCCAGGGACTGGTCCAGGAGGATCCCGAGGTACTTGAAGGAAGTAACATTTTCAAGTGGAAATCCTTCTGGGTGAAGAACCTCCCACAAACTAGAACAGGTCTTAATCTTCGGTGCAGAACCTAGGAGCATGGCGTTTTCTTTTCATTTAGTACAAGCTTACAGTCTAGTAGACAGTCTAAGACCTTATTGAAGTCCGAAGTAAGTGCGTGTTTATGCAGGCAATACTAGAAGAACTAGTGTAGATGATCAGGTCATCAGCGTAGAGAATAGCTGAGCAGGATTCCAGGACCTCAGCTGCATTGTTGATAAAAATTAAGAACAGAAGGGGCCCAAGGATAGAGCCCTGGGGGACCCCAAGGTTGATAGTAGACGTGTTGGACAGGGAGGAGTTAAATTTGACAGGTAGCTACAGAACCAGTCCACAACAGGGGTAGAGAAATGGAATTTATGCAGAATGGAGAGAAGCAGGGGATGGTCAACAAGGTCAAAAGCCTTAGTGAGGTCAATGAAGATGGCACCTGTGAGTTTTCCAGAGTCCATGTTGGACAGAATATCAGTAGTTAGTTGAAGAAGAGCTGTGGTGGTGCTATGACCTTTTCTGAAACCATGCTGAGTGTCTTAGAGGAGATTGTAGCGTGTAAGGTAGTCAATGGTCTGTGATGCAACTATTTTCTCTAGGATCTTGTTAAGGACAGAGATAATTGCTATAGGTCTGTAATTGGCCATGTCCTTTGGGTCACCTTTTTTAATGACAGACGTTACTGTTGCAGATTTCCATAGGTCTGGCACAGTGTTATGGATAAGGGATAAAGTGTAGATTCTGGCAATCGGAGAGGCAATGAGTGGAGCAGCCAGCTTAAGAAGACGAGGTTCCAGTGAGTCAGAACCAGAGCTGGTATTGGCAGATATGGATCTCAGTAATTTCAGAACTTCCGCTCTTGACATAGCCTTGAAATAGAATGATGGAGCTGGAGGAGCATCATACGATAGGGCAGTATGGTTGTCTGATGGTAGTGTGGTAGGTAGATTGGAGTGTGATCCACTAGGTTGTAAAGCCCAGGTATAGTATGAAAGAAAAGAGAAAAGATTGTTAAAACTGTTTGAGATGGTCCTAGGGTCATTACAATGTGCCCTATTTATGATCATTTCATCAGGGTGACCGACTACAGGTGCGAGAAATGTTTGACATGGGCCTAAAATTTCTCGTGTCGCAGGCTGAGCTTTGTAGAAGGTCCTTGCAGTATTTGCTTTAGCAACTCTAACTTGTCTCTTACATCTGTTCCTTAGTTCACGATAGACAATAAGATTTGACTGTAGGCCAGTTTGTTTGTTTAGAATCCAAAGCTTGTCCCTCTGGCAGATTAGAGGAGGTCTTTATGCAGCTACCTGCCTTGTTTTCCTCTGACCCTCTAGTAGTCTCGGGGCATATTTATATTGAATGGTAAGAAATTCATTTATGAATATCTGTAGAGCAACCTCCACATCCTTTGTTTGATAGATACCTGCCCAGTCGATATTGGAGACATCATAGAGAAATGCATCCTAGTCAATATGAGCTAGATTTGTAAACGTGATTAGTCTTGATGGAGGAGATGAAGGCGCAACCATAGACAGGATACAAAAAGTGGGTGAGTGGTCTGTTAGTGCATCTGCAAGGATTCCTGCTTTTGACACATGTTCCATATGGTTAACCTTCACCCAGTTTAGGAGTGTACCCGTTTGATGGGATGACATGGTTCTAGTTTCTTCAGAGATCAACTGGTGAAAATTATAACTAAGCGTGAGTGATTGCAAGGATATTTGAGCTGACCCTAACAATTGAGGTTAAGATCACCTAGGATGACAGCCTCATTATGATTTACAGTCTGGGAGGTGATGTCAAGGAGTTCTTGAAGACCTACTATTCCCTCAGCAGGGGGATTATAGGCACAGATAATGAAGCTTCTTTTCCCCAATACAATAGTTGCCTGTATGAATTTGCACACTGCGGGAGAGGCAGATGCCGGGACAACAGAGATGTTGAGGTGGTTTTTGAAGAATAGGGCAACTCCACCTCCACGCTTGGATGAGGATCTACCCCTCCGGAACAGGGAGTAGTTAGGCAAGGAGCATACTTCATCAGGTGTTCCGGGTTTTAGCCAAGTTTCTGTGAGACAGAGTACATCAGGATTGTAGAGTTTCACCCAGGTCTCGAGTTCCGCATGGTGACAGGTAAGACTTCTGATACTGATATGGGCAATTAATAATCCTTTCTTGGACATGCCAGATAACTTATTTGGGGAAAAGAAACAGGTATGTGGACCTGGATTTAGTTTGACGTCCCCAGATAGCAGAATAATGATCATGGCTAGGAACCAAAGCCTTGCACAGTGATAGGTTAGGGTGAAAGCACATCTCCATGGCAGCTTCCTCCTGGCATGTAGAGGGTAATAGATTCTGCCTCTAACAAGGAGGATAGGGTTAGGTTGCGGATCAGTCTTTGTCTCTGCAATCGAGTTAGAGAAAATATAGTTGCGGTAAGCCTCTGAGGAGTCTTTTGCCATTTGGTTACATGGGACAGCCCATGTGGCAGTGTCCAGGCTGAGTAAAAGGACAAATGACAAGAGTGCCCACAGCAGACTATACTTCGCCATAGTGTTACTATTTGACTTGGGTAGGAAGGCTAGTGGTATACTGAGACAGAGGATTAGTTCTTAGGGATAAAGAGATAGTGTGTGTAAGATTAAGACAGCCAAGGGTGACCGTCTTCCACCGTTTTAACCCTTGGCCGAAATTAGAGATAGAGCAAAAACAATGAACTGTTTCCTGCTAGCGTAGCAATTATTTAGAAGAAGTGGATCAGAAAAGCAGAAAGTAAAGCCCCATAAAGGTTAATTAGGAAAGCAGACCAGCCGGAGGCTCTACTTGTGGTAAAGATTACAGTGAGGAAATGAAGACCTATTCAAGATATGTTAGACGGCACCCGTAGTGGCGGAATTTTACAAGGAACCAATGGGAGACTAGACAGATAGCAGTAGTGTTCAGCAAGAGTCAATGCAAAGCAGAGGGCACCGAAGCCCAGAGACTGATAATCTAACAGAGAAAAGGCAGGGCCAAACAGTGGCCGAGCAGAGAGCAGCAGTCCAATTAGAGGAGGGTGGCAGCAGGTGGCCACCTATCAAACCCGCACAGTGCTAGCCCGGACACTTAACCGGATTTGAAGGTGTCCTGTTCATCAGGAGGATAGAGCACGGGCAGCTGGCAGGATTAGGCGCCCGCTCACTGGGAGCACGATCAGGCACAGTGGATCTATTTAAGATATAAATGTAGGTTAAGATAGGATGTTATTAGCTAGGGCAGGGGTACCAAGGCAACTTGAAAATACTGGGGTAACAAGAGAGCCCAGGTATGGAACTGCACAGTAGATAGCAGACCAGGAACTAAACAAAGCTGATAGGCAAGCAGATGGTGAGAAGAGGAAGATGTCTTTAAAGGCAAGACAGGACAAGTGTTAGGCCTAATAGCTGCACTCTGTATCTTTAAGAGGAGTTGCAATATTAGAGAGAGGGGAGGATAAACATTGCTAGGGGTGGTGCCGAGGGGGGAAGGGAGAGTATTTAATAAAGGCTGGAGGTGGAGGATGGGAGGGTGGGCGTAAAAATTCAAGCAGCAAGGAGACAGAAGGACAGAAAGTGAAAGAGAAATTAAATTATTTGCAGGGCAAAGCTTACAACTGTGACCCAAATGGAATCTGGTCTAAACAGAAAAAACTGTATCACTTTAAACTTACTTGCTGAGCCAGGGTAGCTTACCACTAGACCTTAAAACAAAGAGAGCTGTAATATTTTACAATCTACAAACCTGCAGCCTAAATGAACTTGCACTTCAAACTACCCTTAGAGTGCAAAATTGCTGTAAACAGGCTTAGGTTCGCGTTTAAGTTAGGATTTACAAGACAATTTGGAGAGACTTAACAAGTACCACAATCAGAATATAACATTAGCTTAAGGTCCAGAGAGGAAACAGCAGTAGCAAAGAATTAATGAACTGCAGCAGCCCGTCAGCAGGCAGAGTCGATGGTCAAAGAAATCGATTAGATTTGTCTGACATGACCTTCCTGCTGTGAATCCATGCTGCTTTGGGTCCAGTGCCCCGCTGGCCTCTAGGTACTCAATAATTTTTTTTTTCAGAAGTGATTCCATCATTTTCCCCACCACTGAGGTCAAACTAACAGGTCTGTAGTTTCCTGCTTCTGCCTTGCTCCCACTTTTGTGAAGGGGAATCACATCTGCCCTCCTCCAGTCCTCAGGTACCCCATCTTCCCATGATTTGTTAAAAAGTGTGGTTAGTGGTGTCACTAGGTCCTCCCTTAGCTCTTTTAGGATTCTAGGGTGAATCCCGTCAGGCCCCATTGCTTTGTCCACCTTGAGTTTTAGAAGTTCTTTCAGTACTCTTTCTTCTTTAAATGGACTGGTATCAACCCCACTATCCAGAGTGCTTCTACCGTTTGGTTTAGGTAACTCTTCCTCTTCTTCTTTTGTGAATACTGAGCAAAAGTATTCATTCATTATCTCTGCCTTTTCACTGTCTCCCTCTGCCCACCTCTCCTCTCCTTTATTAATCTTCTCTATCCCTCCCTTAACCTTTCTATGTTCCCTAATGTACCTATAAAAGGTTTTATCCCCCTTCTTAACTGAGTTGGCTATCCTTTCCTCAGTTTGGGCCTTTGCTTTTCTGACTGCCTTCCCCACTTCTTTCTGCTTTAATTGATACAGTTCCCTGTCGTGCTCTGTCTGTGATTCCTTATACTTTTTGAATGCGGGCAGTACAGCGAGGAAGGCAGCTGAAGTACAGTCAGAATATAACATTAGCTTAAGGTTCAGAGAGGAAACAGCAGTAGCCAAAGAATTAAAGAACTGCAGCAGCCCGTCAGCAGGCAGAGTCGATGGTTCTGGACAGTCCAGTTTCTGCAGCGTACCTTTGGTCTGGTGATCAGCGGGCAGTGCAGCGAGGAAGGCAGCCGGTGGACAGAAGGGGTCCACCCGGCTGCTTGAAGCAGCAGAGACACCCGTGTCAAGGGTGAAGCTTCAGTCTGGTGATCAGCGGGCAGTGCAACGAGGAAGGCAGCCGGTGGACAGAAGGGGTCTGCCCGGCTGCTCGAAGCAGGGCAATGAGTAATGTTTGCAAATAAAACAATATTCTAGGGACTATATTCAGTTTGACCATCTCAGCCCTGGCTAGAAAGCTCAATGGGAGTTGAGTCCATTTTGTTGTGTCCTCTATCAACTGCTGAGTCAATGACTCAAAATTCGCCATTTCCTCATGTATAGAATTTTTAGTTAATTTGACACCCAGGCATTGCATTGTTTGTTTGTGCCACTTGAATGGGAATTTTCTTTTCAGGGACATTGTGGGGGTGAATTGACACAGCAGTACCTCCGTTTTCTGCTGACTGATTTTGTATCCCAAGAGGGCCCCATACAACTCTATCTGTTCCCAAACCTTAGGTATGGAAGTCTCTGGTGTGATTAGAGTAAATAAAATATCATCTGCAAAGAGTGATATTTTATAGTGCCTCCCCCCATTGGAATTCCCTCTATGTCCGGCTGTAGCCATATGGTTCTAAGTAAAGGGCAAAGAGATGGGGTTTTAGGGGGCAGCCCTGATGGGTTCCCCTCTGTAGGGGAAAAGGGTCTGAGGGTGAGCCATCTAGTTTCAGATAGGCCTGGTGTGTGGTATAGATCTGTTGGAGTTGTGTTATCAGTGCGTCTGGGAAGGAAAATTGCACCATGGTGGCCCAGAGAAATGTCCAGGCCACCCTGTCAAACGCCTTCTCAGCATCCAATCCCAACAGGGCTAAGGGAATGGATCTATGGGTAGTATAGTCTTTTATTAGGGATGTATGCCTGACTGCATCATGCGCTTGACTCTGAGATATAAAACCCACTTGATCAGGGTTTATTATAGTGGGCAAAATGTTTTCCATCCATCTGGCCAAAACTGTCATATGGAGTTTATCATCAAAATTCAGCATCGATATTGGTCAATAAGAAGATGGGAGTTTGGGGTCTTTGTCTGGTTTGGGGATGGCTGCGAGACCTGCAAATCGCCAGGGCGGGGAGTGGGGGGTTTGCCCTCCTATACTGCATGGGAGGCTTTCAATAAAGGAGGGAGTAAGAGATCTTTAAATTTCTTGTAGAATTCTAGGGGAAACATAGACTTTGACAGCAGATAAGGACCGCTTGGCCCACCTAGTCTGCCCATTTCCCAACCTACAGGATAAGCTGCAGATCCTAGTTAACCAACATCCTATTTCTTCCTACCCCCCAACAAAAATTGCCTTATGTCTGTCCCATGCATTCTTGAATTCTCCCACAGTTTTAGACCCCACAACCCCCTCAGGAAGGCTGTTCCATGCGTCCACCACCCTCTCTGTGAAAAAATACTTCCCCACATTGCCCCTGAACAACCCCCCTCTATCTTCAAATTGTGTCCCCTTGTTCTTGCACATTTTTTTTTCTGAAAGATGCTACCCTCTTGGAGTTTGTGGATTCCACTCAGGTACTTAAAAGTTTCTATAATGCCCTCCTCCTCCTCCTCCCTCCTTTCCTCAAGGGTATACATATTAAGCTCCTTTAGTCTCTCCTCATATGGCTTCTCTTGCAGACCCTGCATCTGGATATCCATCTAGGCAGGGGGATTTTAATGTATTTGCCTTTTTTATTATTATATCCATCTCTTCTCTGGTTTTTGGAGCTGTGAGTCTTTGGACTTGCTGTTGTGTTATCCTAGGGAGGTGTAGTTTCTCCAGATATTCCTTAATTTGAGGAGTTGGCCATTGATCCCCTGCCTTATACAGCTCTGTATAATAAGCTGTCATTATTTTCCTGATTGCTTGGGGGCTTGTGGCCAAATTTCTTGTGATTGGGTCTCTCATTGCCAGGACACATGCCTTTGTTTTCTGAGCCCCAAGTTTTCTGGCCAACAGCCATGCTCCCCTAGGACCTCCCTGATGTGTAGTAGTTTTCAAGTAGAACAACTGTTGCTGTATTTGTGTATCTGTAATTGTTTGTATTTGTTGTTTTAACTTCAAAATCTGTAGTTTTACTGTTGTATCACCTTGGGCATAGAAAGCCTGAAGCATAGCCAGTTCCACCTAAAGTTGTATAAGCTATGTGTCTCTGCCTTTTTTTTTCCTTGTGGCATAGGCCATTATCTCCTCCCGTAATACTGTTTTTATCGTGCCCCACATTATTGTGTTGGGGACCTCTGAGCTGACATTCTCCTGTATGATTCTAGGGATTGCATCCTGAACCAACTGATTAAACTCAGCATCCCTAAGAAGCACAAGATTGAATCTCCAGAATGTCTTTTTGGGTCCCCCCCCCCCAAGGTAAATTTAGCAAAAACTGGGGCATGATCAGACAGGATGGTTGCCACATGCCAAACATCCTGTATAGTGTCCAAATGTTTCACTGTAGTACAAATACAGTCAAGTCTAGACACTATGCCTGTCACAGGAGATAAATGTGTAAATTGCCATTCGGTGGGAAAAGTCTGGCACTAAAGATCTATAAAGCTCCATGACACTATAGTTCTTCCCAGGTATTTTTGTAATGAGTTAATACGGTGAGGGAGACAACAGGATACATCTAATGATGGATTTAGGGCTATATTAAGATCTCCACCCATTAACAACTGTCCCCGAAATATCCACAATAACTGTGCAAAAAACTTTTGTGCTGTGTTTTTGGCTGATCCTGGGGGGAGGTACACTGATGCCAACGTCACCTGTCTATTATAGAGCAAACCAGTGGCTATCACATATCTCCCTTCATTATGTCTGAATACATCCTGGAATTCCAATGGTATCCCATCTTTTATTAATATTACTGCCCCTCTTCTCCATCCTGATTTATGTGCTGATGCTACTATTGTAGAGAACCCTCATCTTTTGACTTTTTCATGTTCTAAGGCTGAGAGGTGAGTCTCTTGGAGGAAAATCACCTGTGGCTTCTCCCTTTTGAGATATTGTATGAGCCTTGACCTCTTAACTGGACTATGTAGTCCGTTAATATTTAAAGACAATGTTAAGGAGAGTCTAGCCATTTTTGGTTTTATAGTCGAAGATTATAATTGAATATATCCCATTTTCTCTTTTCCTTCTTTGACTTGCATTTCCCATCCATAATCTGGTTGTTCGCCTAGCTAATACTGTGTTTCCTATTGACTTTCTCAATTCAGTCCTACCAATCACTTTTAAACATTTGAAACCTTGTTTTTGTTTTAAACAACTATAATAAGTAGATCCTTCCAACTGGGTCTGTCTCTGTAACAAAAACATGTAAATAGCATGTATATCGTCAATGTATAGCATTCTTTGCCATAAAACCAGGGTTTTCCCCGACCACCCAGAGGGAGGCACCCTGGTACATTTTCCTTGTCTAGAGATAGGGAGAACAGAACCTTCTGGTACTGATGTTATGTATTCTATTTCACACTTCATAAAGGTACCTGTCCCCCTGCCAGTTATAGCCATTCATCGCAGTGCTAGACTGCCTGTTTTATTCTTAAACAACCAACGTGGGCACCTTTTAAACAGTAAGGTAGCCCACAAACTTGTAAGAGTAACAACTTAACTGAGGCAGATTTACTGCGCATTGCAGTCTGCCTTAAAACTGACTTTTAAAGTAGGAAGGGAGTAATGTTCCCTTCTAAATTGGGACTGATGGTCAGATCCCTTGGGGGTAAGCCATGTAGATGCCATGGGCCCCTGGCATTGTATTCCGTCCATGCCCATGCAGTGTCTGGGGTCATCTTACACTGGGCTAGGCCCAGTAAAAGCCAAAGCATAAATGTGCTTGAGATGTTTATGGCTCTGGATGACCACTCAGATTGTCTGCCACCAGGTTGGGCTGGTGTTCTCCCCATGTTCTAATAGCGCAAGGCCTAGTAGCTTGTATGCCAAGTCAGCCCAAGGCTTAATGTATTGGTCCCATCAGTCATTTTTGCTCTAAATTGCCATTGCTCTCCCCCTCCTTTTCCCCCCTGAAATGCAAACATCAAACATGGAAGGCAGTATTATGTATGTTGCAACAATCATATTCCTCACCAATCCATCGTACTTTTATCTATAGCTTTTCCACTCCTTTCCCCACATTAATCCAGTCTAAATTGTTATGTCTCTCAGGCCCTCTATATCACCTCATGGAGGGTCAATAAAAACAGAAGGTTTCACCCAATAACGGGGTTTGCCTCACCTATTTCAGCCTTCTTGGACCCTCTGAAACTTCTGTAACAGTTTTTTAATGTCATGTAGTGCAGAGATGCCGTGATGTTTTCTGGTTTGTTGGTCCGAAACTGTAATCCAGGTCTCCTCACACACTGTTTGTAGCTCCTTTCTTGTTGCACCTCACTGGGGTAGAGGAATCTCAATCCCTTTCTCTTGCAGAACTTTGATGGCATCCTCTGGAGTATCAAAGTCTATGGACCTCCCGCGAACATGACTGTGAGGCGGGCTGGGTAAGGAGTGGTAAAGCGCAGTTGTTGCTGTTTTAACATTCTTAGTATTGGTGCATAGGCCCTGCATCATGCAGCTATTGCTGGGGAGTAGTCATTATCAAAATAAATTCTGTGATGTTTGTATCTGGTTTCTTTCAATAGCTGTTGTTTGACTGGGTAGTTTAATAGCCTTCGGATTATAGCTCTTGGTCTTGGTCTGCCATTTGGAGTTTGCAGTTTTGGCTGAAGAGCCCTATGTGCCCTTTCCACATTGATACACAAGGTGGGGTCCAATTGCAGAGTGTTCCGTAAGAGGGATATCACAAAATCAGACATGTCCCTACCCTCTTCATTCTCTGGTACCCCAAGGATCTGTACATTGTTACACCTTGAGCGGTTTTCTAAATCCTCACATTTATCTTTGAGCGTTTGTTGCTCTTTTAGAACGTGGACTATTACCCTCTCCAGCCGGTCTGCTCGGGTGTCCAAATCCTTTGTATGGCTTTCTACTTCAGTCACTCATTGGGTGAGCTTATTTAACTCTGCTGTTTGTTCTGAGCGAAAGTTGCAAACTTCATTTCTAAAGTCCTGAAGTTCCATGAGGATTGCTGCACTGCTAGGTTGTGTGGCCTGCTCAGTATGTAGATCCGCCATCTTATCTTGATGCTCCTCGAGATGGAGAGTGGCCAGCGGCAATTGGGAGGAATCCTTTTTGTTTGCTGTTTGGTTTTACAATGACCTCCAATTCAGTTATAGAGCTCCCTGTTTTTTGTATCTAGCTGCTTGAAAGTAAAAATTGCTTGTAGGAGGAGTTTTATTGATCGGGCCACCAGAGCTCTACAGCTAGCCTTGTATCCCCAATGGTGACGTCACCAGAAGTCGATTGAGTAATTTTTTATTTTTATTTTTTTAATGAGGATCATCCAGCCATTCGTCCATTTTCCTCCTTCCAGAAATTAGAAAAAGATAACCACCACAAACAATTAATACAGATTTAAATGTACTGTGTTTTAAATAATCATGAAAGCTCAGTAGCCAGTTTGGAATGGCTACAGGTTGGTACCGCAAAAATGAAAGTTTCTAGACCAATACAGTAACGTTATTTCAGTGGTGGCTTGATGTCGTTCATAAATTTGGGGCTACTGAAAAGTTTTGTACCCGTTTCTGTCTCTTTACTAGCCCCACTTTTTAATGTTTGAGATGTGGTTGGGAAATAATTAAGTTAATTTTCTAAAAGTTAACAGCAGTGATGATGCATCTGTTTAATATGAGAGGGACACAGACAGTGGACACCTACATTTTTTGTGTTTGCTTGCGTGCTTGTGCAAGAAACACCTTGGGAAGTATTGCATTTCAGAGGTGTACCAGGGACAAGTCCAATGCAGAGCACTGCACAGTGGGCATGACCCTGACACACCACTGAACAGTGAAGCCCAGTGTAACAGCCATCGGAATTTCACAGCGGGAGCTGGCCTTCACTTGAGAGAGTGTGCTTCATTATTCTCATTTACATAGTGGCCATTACAACCCAAATCTCCCTCTACTGCTGTCGTCCCTGCTCCATCATTCCCAAGGGTGTAGCTAACCATACGCTGGGGCATGCTTTAATTTGGTGCTGGGGGTAGCATTTTCACCCAGAAATGTGAGTTTATTTGTACTATAATGCTGTGGCTGCCACAAAGCCCAGCATCTCCTCTCTGTGAATATATTTTCTTTTCATGGCCTTTTGTTGTTCACCTTTGTTTTTGGGGGGGCAGCATGGGGGCATGGAGAAAGAAGCTGAACTGATGTCCTCAATCAGGTCCATGGAGCAAGTGTGCAGGTAGTGATTGGCTGCAATGTCAGCTAGGGGGTTGGCTATTCGTCTGGCGGCAACTTTAAAAAACAGGGAGCCGGGACCCTCAGAACTTGGAATTTCCAAGCCGGGCAGATGACAGCTGTAATTTGTTTTTTCAGGAGTCGGGGCACAACCGGAGTCTTCAGTTGGAGAGAGACCATGGATTTTAGGACCACCACCGCACTGCCTGGACTGTGGAGCAGGAGAAGAGATGCTGACCTTCTTTCACTGCAGTGTTGCTAGTAGTGTCACTGCTACTCAGGAGGTACTTATTTAATAATAATAATAATAATAATAATAACTTCATTTTTAAAACGCCTTTCAAAAATATCAAGGCGCTTTACATCAAAACACAGTATACAATATCAAATTTAAACATATAAAATAAATACATTAAAACATCACTCAGTTAAAAACAAACCATATGGCCATCCATATTATCAACAAATATTGACAGATAATTACCATTACTCATCCAGATAGACCAGATCCCATAAATAAGTTTTCAAATCTTTCTTAAATACCTCCACGGAGGTGCACTCCCTTAACCAGCATGGTAGAGAATTCCAAAGAGTGGGTGCTGCATATGAAAATGCTCTACTACCAGAATATTTTAAATTCACTCTTGGAATCTCTAACAACCCCTCATCAGCCGAGCGGAGTGATCCGCCGAGGCACTAAGGCACCAGAAGTTCTTTCAGATAGGTCGGACCCTGATCATGAAGGGCTTTAAAAGTCAATAAAATGACTTTAAAGGTGATCCACCACCGTATAGGCAGCCAGTGCAGTTCGTGCAGCACTGGGGTAATGTGACTGGATCTTCTTGTCCCAGTCAAAACCCGGGCTGCAGCATTCTGCACCAGCTGATGGCGATGGATTTCAACCCCAGAAAGCCCAAAGTAAAGGGCTTTGCAGTTGTCTAAGTGCAAGGACACAAAACCGTGGATCAACGTTGGTAGGGAGTCAGACGGAACAAGGTGACGCACCCTGGCAATATTCCTAAGATGGTGAAAGGAAGTCCTGACAATGGCCGACACCTGAGATTTAAGGATCAGTCTATCGTCTAGGACAATCCCAAGGTTGTGCACCTGTTCAGAGGTCGAAAGTGACACACCCCCAAGAAAAGTTCCAGAGGGCGTGCCATCATGCAACCTTGCTATCTGACCACCCGGGTCCACCACTAACACCTCTGTCTTCTCTGAGTTCAACTTTAACCAACTAGAATCCATCCACCCTTGGATTTCTTCCAGACAGTTATTAAACACCGAGAGTGCGCCATCCTGGTCAGGTGAAAAAGACAGGTATAAATGGGTATCATCTGCATAGCAGTGAAACCTCAGCCCATACCATCTTATAATGTCTCCGAGGGGCAGCATGTACACTGCGAATAACATGTGTGACAGCACTGAACCCTGAGGTACCTCACACAACAAAGGAGTTGAGCCCGAGGAATAAACCCCCAACACAACTCTTTGTGATCTCCCAGTGAGGAATGAAGTGAACCATTTTAAAACAGTTCCCGACATTCCACAGATTGACCTCAGGCATGCAAACAGCACCAAGTGATCCACAGTGTCAAAAGCTGATGAGAGATCAAGAAGAACTAGAATGGAATGTCTCTTCTGATCTCTCGCCCTCAGAAGATCATTAAGTACCCGAACCAGTGCAGTCTCGGTGCTATGTCTTTTACAAAAACCGGATTGGAAGGATTCGTAGACATTATGGATGGTTAAATGGTCCTCCAATTGGGCTGCCACTACCTTGTCAATAACCTTCCCAATAAAGGGAAGGTTAGAGATAGGTCTGTAGTTTGAAAAACAGTCTGGGTCCAGAGTAGCTTTTTTCAAGAGGAGTGTCACCACCGCCTCTTTCAGGGAGTTAGAAAACTTACCAGACTCTAAGGAGCACCAGACTATTTGCACCATAACTGGACCAATGGTCTCAAGACAACCCAAAATTAGGGAAGTTGGTCAAGGGTCCAAACTACAGCTCGTAGGCCGCACACTATGGATGATCCTCATAATATCCATGACTTCCAGTCGGCAAAAGGAACTCCAAGAGAACTGAGGTATTGTGAACTCGCACTGTTCCACAACATCACCCTTAGAGATTGCCGGATGCAAGCCCGCCCTGATGTCAGCCACCTTAGTTGCAAAGAACCGAGCGAGCTCCTCACACTCTACTTGCGAAAAGGCTTTTCGAACTTGCAGACAAGCTGGGTTGCACAGTCTATCTACAGTCCGAAACAGCTGAGCCGGTCGGTTCCGTGCAACTGCAATCTCCCTGGACAGGAATTCTGCCTTCTTATGGGTGATTGCAGATTGTTAGATAGAATAATGTTCCATCAATCTAAGGTGGTCGACATCAAGGGCGGATTTGCGCCAACAACGCTCTAATCTTCGCCCCTGTCTCTGCAACTCCCTCAGTGTCCCAGCAAACCAAGGGAACCTGGGGTGAAGGGATAGGGGGCGCTCACGAACAGGAGCAATAACATCCAGGGCCCCTGTAATGGCCATATTATAGGCCGCCACCAGTGCCTCTGGATTACTGCTAGTCAACACGGGGGATGAGAGGTCAAGGACCGCTTCCAGGCCTTGGGAATTGATATTCCGTAATGGGCGGAACCTGACCATGTCCACAGGGGAAGGCCTTCTCAGGGGGGGGTATAAAAATTGAACCTTACAGTGTGGTGGTCAGACCAGGTGACTGGTTCCACCCCCATGTCGGATGAATCGATCCCTAGGAGGAAGACTAAATCCAAAGAGTGCCCAGATTTATGTGTAGCAGTGGAAACTACCTGTGTAAGGCCCAAGGAAAACATAAGTTGGAGGAAGTAATTACCAAATTGTGAGAGTTCATCGTCGACCCAGGCGTAATGGCCAGTGATGCCCGGGGGGGGGGGACCACTAGACACCAGGGAGTGTAAGGGATTTTTTTTTTTTTTATTAAATATACTTTATTTGAGCTTCAGCCGAGGTGACATTACATACAATTTCAGTGACATCCACTGATACAATTTGCATTGCCTCTAGCCCAATTATTTAGCCTATTTCACACAATACAAGAAAAGAAAGAGATGAAACCTAACAAACTACATCTATACAACCTACCCAAAACAACTCCCACAGTCTCCCCTACCCTCCCACCAAGTGCAGTACCAAAGGAAATACACAATACTATACCCATCAATCCAATATAAAGAAAGGGAAAAATGAAAGAAAAAAGGAGGGGATAATGAAAAGGCTAAGGTTTCCATGTCGTCAATGTGGCATCCAGTGGGCCCCATAAGGCTAGATAGGCCTCGCTCCTATGTCTCATACAAGCAATATGCTTTTCTAATTGTAATGCAACAAGCATCTCTCTGTACCACTCCATAACCGAGGGTGATTGGTCGCCTTTCCAATGTTGCATAATAATTAATTTAACATTTGCTGCCACTAAAGCTATATGGGCCCTTCGTCTTTTTGGAGTTCCTGGGGGAAACAAGTACACTAGGTATATTTCCGGGGTAAACAATGGTTGCAACCCTAGGAGGGGGTCCAACCCCCTCATTACGGCCTGCCAAAAGGGTCTAATTTTCGGGCAGGTCCATAGCATATGGAACAGTGTGCTCACTTCCTTCTGGCATCTTGTACAAAGAGGTGAAGGTATAAGACCACTCCTATATAGTTTCTCTGGTGTATAATACAAATTATGCATTATATTAAACTGAGTCATCCAGATTCTATCCTGCTTTATGATTCTATGGCAGTTTTGCCATATTTTCTCCCAAGTATCAACTTCATGAGTCAGTTTTAGTTCTTGCACCCAATAATAGCATACACCATTGGGTAAGTGTGGATCTAATGTTTGCAATTTTTTATACACCACTGATACTGAATAGGGTTGGTTCGCTGCCTGGATTAGCATCTGTACCTTTGGATCTTCTGCTATTTGGCCCGATGCTTGTCCTATAAAGACAGAAATTACACGACAAATCTGAATAAACTTAAATTTATGCGAGTCAGGTACTTTATGACGAGATTGGAAGTGGGAGAATGAGACTAATTCGCCTTGCAGGAAAAAATCTGCTAGTCTACAGGTTTTTAACGGGGCCCAAAAGGAGGACAAAATGGGTTTTCTTCCAATTTTAAAGTGGGGGTTGCCTATAACAGGTTAGATGAGTGTCCGGTGCCAATTCAAGGAGAAGTGATAATGCATTTGGTGAATTGCTCTAAGTGACCAACCTATTGGTGTATTTCGGAGCAACTTGGGAATATGGGGGGGTGCGATATATGTTAGGGCAGGTAATGAATATTGATATCTGGCTATCAAATATTTCTCTATCTCCACCCAGAGAGGGACATATCTGCCTTCTCCTAAGGGGGAAGCGATTTGTGACCAAAGGGCCACCTTACTAAGAGGTTGGGCACAGTAATAAGTAAGAAGGGAAGGGATTGCCAGTTCACCCTGTGCTTTGGGAGCCGTGAGCTTAAAATATGCCCTCCGGACTTGCTTTCCTCTCCATATGAATGTATTTAGCATTTTCTGTACCTTAGTAAACCAAGTTTTAGGGAGATAACAACCTATCATTCCTAAGGGGTACAAAAGGCAGGGGGAGATATTCATCTTCACAATACTAACTCTGCCCCAAAGGGAAAGAGGTAAGGATTCCCACCTACTCAGATCTGCCCTCAGGGTTTGAATCAAGGTACATAAATTCTCCGTCGCCAATGAGTTTATATCCCTTGTTATTTTGATACCCAGATATATGAGCGACTTTGGTTCCCAGGATAGGTTGTAAGGTCTTATCTGGGCCTGCGCAAGCCAGCTGTTCAGTGGGAGAATTTTGGTTTTTGAGTGATCTAGCTTAAAGTACGATACCTTCGAGAAAGTGTCAATTTCGTTTAGTAGACCGGGAATAGTGTGGTGTGGCTCTTCAATGTGCATAAGTATGTCATCCACGTAGGCCGGAAGTGCAAATCTCTTCTCACCAACTTTGATGCCTACAATATCTTGGGAATTTGAAAGCCACCAAATGAAGGGTTCTAAATAAAGGTTAAACAGAAGTGGGGAAAGTGGGCAACCTTGCCTAGTGCCCCGTTTAAGAGGGAATAAGTTAGAAAGAATACCATTACTCCAGACCCTAGCTGTTGGGAAGGTGTACAATAAGCGGATCCACCTGATGTATTCATTGGGGAGACCAAAATGGGATAAGGTTTCAAAAAGGAAGTCCCAGGGGACCCGATCGAAGGTCTTTTCGGCATCTAAGGAAATTAAGGCGGCTGGTTTATCGGAATTGCTTACAGTCTAAATAAGATGTTGCAATTTTCGCAAATGGTCTCCTGAGGACCTTCCTACCATGAAACCAACCTGCTCAGCACTGATGACCTCACCCAATATGGGGGCTAGCCTACTGGCTAATATCCTGGTCAATATTTTATAATCCGAATTTAACAAGGAGATGGGACGGTAACTCTCAGGGTACACGGGATCTTTTCCGGGTTTTGGAATAAGGGTAATCACTGCTTCTGAAAAGCTCTTCTCGGAAAAACCATTATCATACCAGTAATTATAGACCTCCTGCAATATTGGTATTAAAACTTTCTGACACCGCTTATATAGTTTGTTGGGCAGTCCATCAGGGCCTGGCGACTTATCCACGGGCAGCTGATTAATTGCCTGGTGTATTTCTTCTTGGGTGATATAACCTCCAAGTGAAGTCGCCCGCGACGATGCTATTCTAGGGAGATTAACCTCATCTAAGTACTGATTGATTGCCGCCCGGGATGGGGAGGTGTTAGGCTCCCCGGAGCAGAGAGCCTGATAATAATGTCCCAATCCTTGGGCTATCTCTTGAGGATCCGTACACATTTGACTGTTATCAGAGAAGTATAAGCCTGGAATGTGTCTGGTGACTTCCGCTTGCCTCAATCTAAAGGCCAACAACTTCCTAGCTTTCTCACCAGACTTTAGATATTGAATTTTAGTGCGACGCAGGGCTAGCTCAGCTCCCTGCGCCTGAAAGTCTGAGTATTTTGTTTGTAATCTGGTTAATTTGATTCGTTGGTCCTCCCCTAGTTGTGCATATGATATTTTCTCCAATTCCTGGATAGAATATAACATTTTGGAAATTTGAACTCGGTATTGAGACTTCCTAATAGTAGCTAGCCTAATACATTCGCCACGAAGCGCACACTTAAGGGAGGCCCAAACCATGTCAATCTTAGTGATTGTCCCTTTGTTGGTCTCCTGAAAAAAGATAATAAAGTCAATTATGTGCTTGAGGTAATCTGGTCTCTGTAAGAGCTGGGTACTGAGTCTCCATAAGGAGTCTCTCTTAACTCCAGGTCCTAATAAAAAGGTAATCACTACTGGAGACTGATCCAAGATCACCCTGGCATGAATTTCCACAGTGAGAACCCCTGGCAAGGCAAAATCACTGATAAGGCAGTAATCTATTCGGGAGTAAGTGCGATGGGGGAAGGAGAATAAAGTATATTGCCGATCATCGGGATTTAAGATCCTACAAACATCTAGTACACCAACCAAGTCCACACATTCTTTAAGGGCTTTCTGGGTTGGAGTTAGATCTCCCCGTTTATGATCCGACTTATCCATGTCTGGCTGTAGCGTAATATCCAATCCCCA
This sequence comes from Neoceratodus forsteri, assembly GCA_016271365.2. NCBI lineage: Eukaryota > Metazoa > Chordata > Ceratodontiformes > Ceratodontidae > Neoceratodus > Neoceratodus forsteri. The sequence continues at coordinate 737,945,393 of CM028133.1, read as the reverse complement.
ATAGTGTAAATTTTATGGGTTCGTGATTATCAAATTTAAAAGGTGTAAGAAAGAAGGGGATTCCTATTGGGTCCAATATGACTCAATAAGTATTGGGTACATCCCAAGGTAACCGTGGATTAAAATATAATGCCCTTCCTGGTCCCAGATTTCTTTTACCAATCTAAAAGGTACAGTTTTGCTATCAGGATAACTACCCCCGGATGTGGAGCTCCAGCTCCAAAGGCCTGTCCAACCCAACATCTTCTCCATAAATGCACATCTTCCCTCTTTGTGTGCATTTCCTGCAAACACGCTACAGCAACTTTTAAATGGGATAAGTGTTTGAGAATAATCTGTCTCTTACACCTATCACGTCCCCCCTTGATGTTCCATGTTACGCCAATATATGGACCCCCCCATAATTTATCCCGCACATGAAAGCAAGTAGACTCGCCTGTAAAAGATCTATTCACACTCCCTTCTATGGATATCTTATATTGTGTATTCCTTGACTTTGCACTTGGTGGCCCACCCCCCAAATATTTAAAGCAAGCGATCAAATCACACCCAAAGTCCCAAACTGATATCAAAAAAACCCACAATACCCCAGTTCTGTACAACTGTAACTCCACATACATGCTGTCAGGTGATGTTACTCTGCAAACCTGAATGAGGTTGTTGCTCATTTACAGCCCACCTCCCCCCCACCTTACAGTATGTCTACCAGCTATCGAGAGGTATCTAAGTAGTTATTAAACACAGAACTAGTAACAATCCCTGATGTAGATACACACATTATAATAAACTAGCTTAAGTCTTCATTAGTATCCCGCAAAACATTCTATGCAAATGACAGATGCATATTACTAACTGAAAATAAATTTTAATCAAGATCTTCCCAGCTGAGCAGTGAATTGCCTTTCCAGTGAAATGTCCCAGTCATGAAAAGGGCCACCCCCATTGTGCTCCAGTTATAATCGCCCCTCATCTCCGAAGATTACAGCTCGGGTTTAACCACTAGACTCCCCGTTTCTATGGCTAGTGGATTTTAAGCACCTTACATTTTGCCATCTGTCTAACCACTAGCATTAATTGTTAAGCTGGAGAGAAGGGAGGGAAAGGGGAGGAGAAAGGGAAAAGGGCACTGTGAAAATTTAACACACTGTCCACGTCTCTGGAATGCAGGGTTCATGAACGTTCCCATATACTCCTCGAATCTCTAACATAGCGGATTCCATATTATCTGGGATGGGTACATCCTCTTCATCAACTCCCACGGGAACACATGTGGCACCTTGACCACTTCTACTGAGGGATACTTATTGGCTCATGGCATTTCCCGTAGCAAGCTTCTTCCTCAGCTCACTGTTTAATTAAACCTTTAAGAATCTGTCCAGACAGAAGTATACAACAAGGGAGACAATGGGTGCATAGTGTCATGCACAGCTCTTGAGTGAACAAGCTCAGCAATAGGCACATCTTGCTTTATCCACCTGCCGTCATCATCATCTAGGAGATACGGGGTTGTTTTCAGCTCTCATGTTTCAGTGCAGGATACCGAGTCAGTCCTCTACTTCAGCCATTGGTCACACTGGGAAACTGTTCCACATGATTTAAAAAGATCTGGCAGTATTGCTTTGAGCTCTACCTTGGCTTGGTCGGAATTTTCAAATGAATGCCATTGCTCATTGTGCTTGACCTGCAGAATTGCTGGGTACTTGACGTGAAATGGCTTTCCCACCGCTATTAGCTTCATTACCATTGGGTGCAACTCCTGCCGCTTTATTCTCACTGAATGCGGGGGAGATCTTGCGTGATCCTGAGTGGCTTGCCTTCCCATCGAATCTCCTTGAGCTCTTTTACCTTCCCGAGGATATGTTGTTTATCTACAAAGTTAAGGACTTTAAATATCAGGGGCCTAGACGGTGAGCCGGCAGCTGGTGGGGGTCTCAAGGCACAATGCGCCCGCCCCACTATGTACGTAGGGCCATTCGGAAAAGGCCCTATGATCTTTTCACATAGCTTTTGGATAAATTGGATCGGTGCGTTGCCCTCTTTGCTCTCCAGAATGCCCATAATAACCAGATTGTTTCTCCGGCTGCATCCTTCTAAGTCCTCTAACTTCTCCTCTAGGCGCTTCAGCTTCTTGTTTGTTGCAACTATTTCTTGTTCTATTTTCCCTTGTTTGCTTTCCAGGGAAGTGACCTGAACCTCAGAGTCCCCCACTCGAGTTGTTAGGACAGCAACTGAAGATTTGATTTGTTGTAAGTCGGCCGAATTTGCCGTAATTACCTCTTGTATCGGCTGCATAATCTCAAGAAACTTGTCTTCTGATAAGGCTGACTGCCCCACAGGGGGGTTTGCTGGATTCGTGGCTTGCTGTTTCACCCACTTAGCAGCCTTGTCTTTTTCAGGATTCGGAGGCGGCGAGTGCCGTGGCGGAGCTTTCTTCATATAAACTTCCATTGCGAGCTGCTTTATTCGCCTATCCAGATAAATTTAAGTGTTTACTTTCACTTTTGGAAGTAGCTGGTAGTCACGATTAGTTAAGTTGGTGTATTTTGACTAAATAAAGGTGGATAGAGAGCGGAGCTGTTGCAGAGCACTGCCTACCTTCAGTTTGCCATCACGTGACCTCGGGATTTTTTTTTTTAATAAAACAAATGGGGGTGCAGGATAACTTGTGTGTGTAGGGGCTGTGGGGTTCAATTGGACTTGTGGTGGCCAGTGGTGACAGGTGAAATTGCAAAATTTTGCCGCAAGTTTGCATAACATTTTGGCCGTCGAAATTTCAGATTTCGAGGCAATTATGCCAATGAAATTTTATTTTGCTGCATCTGTAGCCAGGACTTTAGCAAGGTCAGAGCTCTTCTTTAGCCATGTATGTATGTATGTGTGTGTTGGGGGGGGGGCAATGTATTAGCTTGAATTCAGCATGAAGTGAAGTATAAATGACATTGTGCAGATGCCAGGCCATTTGTCCAGGATGGGTCCTCCACATTCCTTTACAGCCTGTACTGCTTACCGAGATACTCCATTTCAAAACAGTGACATCGAAGTGACATAAACTGGGGCTGATTCAGTCATCTCTGCCAAGTCAGGAGAAGGGGTTGGGGTACATTCATGCTACACACCTTTCAATCCTTCATGCTTTGCCCTCTCAATCTGTCATTGCCCAAATGTGTGACAGTATGTGGCAAATGGCCAAAATGTGTGACATATCCTAAAATATGACACTGCAAGCTCATGTGGATGCCAGTGCACTAATGTGTATAATGTTTGCCAATAACTGAGCATCACATGTTACTATGAATCTCTGCTGGTAACCCGTGAGGCGTATGAGGAAGGTGCCATTCATAACAGCGACACCTTCCCAGGCAATCCCCTCCATAATGATAAAAGGTAAGGCGACCGGATGAGCGGGTGGGGAACTGGGTGACAGGATGTCGCTATGAGTACGTGCACGGGGAGGGGGTGGGAGCGAGCATGGCGAGCGTTGGCTGGGAGGGGCAGAGAGGCCGTAGGGGGTGGCGTTGCAGTGGATGGCTAAGCTGCGTCGTGGCATTGGGGGTTAGCTACTAGCTGGGGTGGCTGAGGTACTGGGTTTGGGTCTGGGCACTGGTGCGATTTTATTGCGCCCAGCCTGGACCTTTATTTTTTTAATGCTTTCACCTCCCCCCCAACATGCACCACCCTGGGTTGAGAATCCTTAAGTAGGTGGGTGCAGGGGTGAATCCTCCAGAAGTGGTGTTAAAAGCAGAGCCCCCACAGAAAGCATTAAAATATCTCCTGGCACCATTGTCCTATGCACCGGGTTGTGCCGAAAAGCTTTTCAGCACTCTGACTGTGCGATAACAGAGATTGCCTTTAGGTGTTTGCCATTATCACATAGACTCATCTCTGCATGTTTTAGCTATTACTGTTTACTAGAGACCCCTTTTTCATTCTCAATGTTCCATTCCAAGGCTTGCGGCACATCTTGCTAGTCTATCAAAAAAGTCTGCTTGAAAAGCATTTACCTCTCTGTGTTTTTGTTTATGACTTCACAGTTCTCACCATGACAACAGACTGATGTCCCAAACAACAGCTGTGAGGTCAGCAGGGGAAGTCAGATACATTAGAAAGACTTGTGAAATTAATACTGCACTGCAATATTTAGTAGCCCGACAACGTGGAAAATTAGAAAGTAAGAAAACCATAAGTAGTATATGTAGCTAGCCCGGTAAGACATTAGATATAAAGCATTTCTCAGAGTTGTTTGCCAGTACAGGGCAGACTTGATGGACAGTTCTTTTTCTGCTGTTGCTTTCTGTGTATATATGTAAAGAAAGTCCAGGTAGGTTACAACAGGTACAGGACATCAGAGAAAATCTGTCCACCATTGGAAGGACATGTGACTTGTTTAAGTTCACATAACTCTGCTGTGCCTCATGCTGACAGAAGACCCCTAGGAGGCTGCTGTGTATTAGCCTTCAGTGCTGTATGGGGCATCTCCAATAATCCCCCGTCTCTCTACTTGCAGACCTCATAATGGTGTGAGACCCCTATGGGGCAGAAATTAGATTTGACATCTGCTGTTACACTCCCTACAGCTCTGGCCATTGGACAGTACAGTCAGTTATACTGATATGTATTTTTGCTGATGAATTCAGGTTAAACATAATGGCCAATGCAGAGTAGACCACCAGTCTTGGTTGGCAGAGACCATTGCCTACTTGTGTCCACACTGGTGTCAGTGCTGTTTCTTCAAACACTTATCCATCAAGGGGACTCATTCACACTCACATCTGCTGTCTCACTATAAATGTGCAGCACCAGATGGACCCCAGTCCAGCATTATGACCACCCTAGGAGGCTTCAAAATGAACAGGCCACCTGCAGTGATTCAGAGGTATAAAACTGGACAGGCTTGAAATTGCAAGGTGTCATGACTACTACACAGAAGTTATGTGAATGTAAATGCATTAAAGGCTGAACTGGGAGCAGGCTGTGTCTGGTAATACGTGCTAACTTGGTAACTGTCAGTGTGCTACATTTATTGTTCGGCCTACTGAGATAGGGGAAGGGTAGGCAAAGAGTCATAAGTGTTGAAATTGTACTTGGTCACCTTTCCTCATTTTGGGTTTGAAGTGTTTTGGCTTGCAGTTTGGGTATTTTTATTGTCTCTTTTTAACCAGTTCTTGTGCTTTTTTCTGTTTTTTTTTTTTTCAATCAAGAAGCAGTACAGCGTAGTGGTTAGGAGCACTGAGCTGCAAACCTGGAGACCTGGGTTTGAATCTCACAGCTCCCACTTGCATACTGTGTGGCCCTAAGCGACTCACTTAACTTCCTTGTGCTCCCAGGTCACACCTGGAAAAAAGCTTCAGGTGCCTTTCCTGGTTAAACAATTTCCCCTTTTCTATGGGTGGGGGTGTAACCTCTTGCTCTCATTGTAAGCTTTGTTTTTTCTGCATAAGGTATGTTCCACAGTTGTATTTAAAGTAAGAGTGACCAAGTCTCTTTGTAAGCTTTGGTTTTTCTGAATAAGGTATTTCAAATTTGTTCCACAGTACATGAATCATGTTTAGTTGGTGTGGGTGTTAGGCTGGTGTGTCTTTTTTTGCATTTACATCTTATCTGAATTGTAGTTAATGTTTAAGTTGAAAACTGGTAACATACTATATTTTGTGTTGTATGGGGCTCTTCAGTGTGTGTGAATGTACCTCTGTGGGACTGGCTACCTTGATGTGGTACAGCGGCTTGTTACAATGCAACATTGTAACTAAAAAGCCCATCTGTTAGTGTCAATCTGTTAGTCTGACACTGGTGATTGAAAGGCCCTCTTACTGTGTGGGATTGGGAGTATGTGTGTTACAACTTTACACTTCATATTTATAGTATACACCGCAGAATAAATGATGATTGTTGGTTGGGAGGGCACGGACAGTGGGGACGGGGTTAGCAGGGTATGGACAATGGGAGTAGCAGCGTGACAGTCAGCTTGGTGTACAAATTTGAAAATTCCTGGCTACACCCCTCCCACTTCCTCCCTCTGCTGCTGTCCTCCCTGCTTCCTCATTCCCCAGCTGAAAATAAACATTCATGGTTTTGCTACTGCCCCTCTGAACAGCATGAGGAAATGCAGGTGAGAGAGAAGGGTTTGCAGGTACACCGAAGCACAGCACTGACAGCTTGCAGGAGGGAAAAGCGAGAGCTGCTTTGATCATGGTGGTGGGTCATTGCAGAAAAGAACAGATGGGGAGCTGCCTGCATAGTTTGTGGCACATAGGCATAGGAGTCACTGCAGACTCCCCCATCAGTCCAGGAGAGAAACCACAGCAGAGGCATCTTCCAGTCGGAGGCTGCTATCACTCAAGACTCTGCTCCAAGTAAATGGATCTTTCTAGTAGTGAAGTCTTAGTCAGTGGTGCCGTCCTCTCCCCCACTCCCCGACTTTTTAAAATAAGAGGTTTCTTTTTCTTATGTGAAGGGGTAAAAATGCACAGTTACTCCTTCTGTATCTGCACCATCGTGCCCTTGAGAGAGAGTGAGAGAGAGATTCGGTGTCAGTGTAAGGGAGGGTGGGAGAGCTCGAGCAAGTTAATCATATATACGTTGGCTAGATGACAGAGGGGAGCGCGAGCTAATGAGTGGGATAGTGTGAGAGGGAGATGGGGCTTTCTCGAGGACAGTCTTTTACTCTGAAGAGAATCATCAGTGAAAGGACACTACTTTGTTGACTGCTGTTGGGAGGTGTGACCTTGCCGTCTGACACCATGACACATGCAGCAAGGAGAGCGGGTAAGGAAATAATTATGCCCATTTACATTTTGCACCTCTCTTTTCTCTTGTCTTTTTCCCACCATTTCATTCTATAAGTAAGCACAGTCCAGTAATCAAGCTATTGAGTCACCCGCATACAGTCACTGTACTACTGCTGTCACAGCGGTAGTACAGTGACTGTATACTGGTGACCTCAGCAGCTTGAATGTCCTCAACAGTGTCCCTCACACGGTAATCAGCAACTGCATGGCAACCTGTTTTATTGTGGAAAGAAATGTTCGGCAGGGCACAGAACCCACACAACGGATACAGGATGGGGGTAAAGTTGGCAGAGACAATGGAGTAGAGAGATTTGGTGGATACTATTAATGATAACCTTAAAAGCTCCAGACAATGTAATAGGTCCTAGAGCAAGGCAAACAGGATTTTGGATGTGTGTAGGTAGATGTTTCAACAGTAGAAAGGGTAGGTGGTCTTACCCCTATACAGTGCTAGTGCAACAGGATTAGGAAACTTGGGGGAGGGCGGGTATAGGTTCCTCTCAAGAAACATTTCATTAAAATGGAACTTGAGACAAAATGGTGCATTTTAGAAGCACACTCAGATGAATGTGCTTCAAGCAAAACAAGACCTGAGAGGGAGTTTATGGCACTGGTGCAGTCAGTTTTGTTTCTTACAGTATACAGCTGAGGTGCTGGCCCCTACCCTTACCAAATGTGTTGCAATGGCAACACAGTGTTCTATCAATGGTAATACCTGGGTATGTCTGAAATTGTGTAATGGTACTACCAAGTGGTAGTCTGGTAGTACAATGGTGTCAACCCAATCAGGTTTTGGGCATCAGTGGTAGCGCCATGGCACAGTGGCATCCCTATGGCAATTTTGGCAGGTTGCCTGGACTGATAAATGGGTAATGGTATCACAGTGGTATTACATAATTTTGAGTCTACTTTCATGTGGGACTCTATATTGCCCTAGAAGTTCCCATCACTAATGCAATGGTAATACGACAATGTTTTCTAAATACCACCAAGGCTCATTTGGTACCACCGTGGTATCAGTATTTTGTAATGTCACCACACAGGTATTACATTAGAGGAGCAGATTGGTGCACATATAAATCCCAAGCTTGTTTGGTATCACTGTGGTATCAGTGCATCTAGAAATCTGATACCACTGTGGTACCAACATGGTACATATCAAAATCAAACAAAGTTTGAAAGAAATGCAAAATTAAACATACACTGATAAATGCATTATGAGCTGCACGGTATATGCAAATTACAATAACAACCCTCAGTTAAGTTCCCAAATTGAATGGGATAATGTATCACTGCTTCATTGAAACCCACTAAAATTCTATTAAATTCCATTAATCTTCCATGTTCTTCATGCAATCCCATTACTTTTCAAAATTACATTTTGTATCACCCAGTTTTTATTCCCATTACATTTAAATTAATTGTTGTTTCATGGGCACAAACCATTAATTTATTCAATCATGCCATAAATTAACCACTGCAGGTATCCATTAAATATTTAATGTGTGTGGTATGCCCCTTAAATTTTGTATCAGGCTATTTCAATGGCATGTTTAATAACCATTGAAACTGAGCAATGAGCTTTTCATTGCCATGAAAATGATGGTCATGTAGCCCTAATCCATTGATTACCATTAAAACTGTCCAAATGTGCTTTTTATTACCATGAAAATAACAGTCACCTTGTGGCAATACATTAATGGCCATTAGGGATAGTTTTATTTACTATCAGTACTACTTTTCCCTAAGAACTATGAGACCCCTTTGACTCCTGTGTAACCTTTTGTTTTACAGGTACTCCCCATCCACTCTCCAGAATCAGCATCTCCAAAGAGGTTCCCTCACCTGGACTATAAAGTACCCATGAATTAGTTACATGATTGGGGATGGGGAGTTTGAGCCACAGTTGAATCTTCATCCATTACAATGGGAGTCCAGATGGTAGTTGGCATGATGCTATATTGTAATGAGGGACAGTTAAGAGGTATAGGATCAGTCTCTCCAGATCTGGTCCCCCATAGTTGGCCCCCCACCTTGAAGCTGGACCCCCTCCCTGCAGCTGGACCCCCACAGCTGAAGACTAACTTTTTGCTACAGCACGTTGGCAACACCACTTACAGTGAGGCACACAGCAATGCTGAAGGATAAAATGAGGGACAAGTCACTAAGAGACTGTTGAGAGGTATGGTACAGTCTCTTTCCCATGTGTGGCCACCCTGCACTGTGATGCTAGAGATTTTACAGACTGACACAGGGGTCAGTACTAACTTTTTTATCCACTAGCCATTAGGGCTAGTGATTAGAAAAATCCACAGACCCAACAGGGAGTTTCACTAGCCCAACACAAAATGACCAGAAAAAATCTCCATTGAAATAATTGGTCTCATTTATTTCAATTGCATTTTGTTCTCAATATTTGCTTAGCAACAGCAAATGATCCTGGCTCAGACCAGATATAGGGCCAATGGGAAAGGAAATCAGTGTGGGATGTGACTTCCTGCTGGAAGCTCATGAAGAGGACTGTTACTTTCGTACACAGATGAGGAAGGAGCAGTCATCAAAATGAGGGGAGATGACAGCCTCTTGTTTTAGAGGTAGTTTAATTTCTAAGTATGTTTTATTGGGCAGCAAAGGCAGGCGTGTAATATCCCCAAAGACTGGGTCACAATTAAGCCCATTGATCCCAACAAGCCCCAGTAAGGTGACCACAGGTGCCCCTGTAGTTTAGGTTGCAAGGTGGGGTGAACATAGTGGCCAGAACCATATAAAAATAAAGTGCTTGTCTGCAGTTGAAAAGTGTTTTTCTTCTTATTGCAGCCTGCCCTGTAAAGGTGGCACAGGCCAGTGTCACATCTAAGGTCCAGCTTTCACTGGACAGCTGGTTGTTATGGATTCAGCATCCTGGATGCCATGGAGGATACTGAGAGTGGCCAGTAATGGCCATTGGGAGAGTTTGAATTGACTGTGAAGGAGGACAGTCAGGGGAGTTCAGGAGCCCTGAAGAAAGACAAATACATGGAGAAAGTGCAGCAGAATAAAGAGGGGACACAGGGAAGTAAATTCAGAGCAAAAGGCAGAACCTGCAGTCCTCCTCTCATCCCTATGTCAATCTCAGTGGTCTCAGTAGTGTCAGTGGTCCAGTAGTTGTGGAGGTCCCCAAGATCAGCAGTTGGCAGCTGTAGCATGGGTTCTGTTTAGTCCCAATTTGGGTTTTTTTTTTGTAAAGAAAAAGTAAATGGTAGTTCCTTGGCAGTGGCCCCCACAAACAGGAAAGCATCATTAGATGAACGAGCATCAGGAGGAGCCAGCTACCTATCAAGGGAAGACTTCCCACCTGCCTGCAGCCATCAGGGTATCCAGCATACACTGAACCCACCTTCTGTCTCAACTTTTCCCCAGTTTGGGGCAGTGAGTCAGTGACAGTGTCATAAAACAGGCACTGTCCGCCTGAACTAATACTGAAATAAAAAAAAAGATGTTTCTTTCACGCAGTGAGCACAATAAAGGATGGTCGTGGATGTTAGTGTGGTCAGGGCAAGGCCCTGGAGCAAGGAACTGCCAATGGTGGATCTATTCAAATGTATTTAAAATCGGCCCAGGAAGGGAGCATACAGTGAGATGGTGGCCTTATTCAAAATGACCTAAATTTATTTAACTCACGTTCCTAAATGGAGCACATGGGTGGGCAGTATTCATATGAAGTAGTTATCAGAGGTGGAGCAGAGGGCATGCATGCCCTGAATTAGATAGTGAACAGGGTGCTAAGGAGCAAGGTTAGGGTAAAGCTCCAGTTATAGCCTAGCTAGCCAGTTGGGCTAGTGAATAACTGCTAGCTGACCCAAAGGTTTCTTTTATTCAGAAATAAGCACTGGGGAGCTAGTTGTGGGAAGTAAGTCCCAGATTATAAAGTCAGAGTGCCCCAGGGTGAAACAGGTGACTATAGTAGCCAAGTTGCCTCCAGTAGCCAGGCTAGTGCTATAGGAATCTCTAGATCTGTTACTCAGGTCACTAGTCCTCTGCTGGGGCTTTGGCAACTATGCTGCTGGGGTGGCTAACAGGCTAGGGCTGTGGCAACTATGCTGCTTGTGTGGATAACTACCTGGTCCACTCCCTTTCCCTTGCTCCTGACTGGAATTGATACCCAAGTGCACTTTAAATCAGTAAATTCCACTATTTTATGATATTAGCTTGGCAACTGTTTGCCACTTGACTATAGCCACCTTTATCACCCTGGACACACTCACTTTACACTTTGGGTTTTACTTAACCTAACTGGCCATCGGTGCTTATTTCTGAATACATTCATTTATTTTGTTTATTTACTAAAAAGTTTCACCAGGAAAGGCACTCTGAACAAACAAATTTAAAAAACTCACTGTTCCAAGTTCCATAGCAGCTGTGAACGTTTGCATGCATGCACAAGGCAGCCTGACTCACCATGGGATGGTAAAGAGAGCAGGAAAGAAAGTGAAGTGGCCTGCTGCTGCTGCTGTGATTTGAGTAAAGCTGCCTTGCCTACCTGCCTTTGATTCTGTGAGTGAGTCACTCACCGTTTTCATGTTTTTGTTTATTTTATTTAGTTGTTTAACCAGGAGTAGCACACTAAGCTGAAAGCTTTTTAACAGATGCAACCTGGGAGCATAGGGAAGTTAAGTGACTTGTTGCTCAGGGTCACACAGTATGCAAGTGGAAGCTGTGGGATTCAAACCCAGGTCTGGTTTGCTGGATGTCACCAGATTTGCAGCTCAGAGCCTTAAACCATTGCACTATACTGCCTCCCATTTTTCATTGGTCCATCCATGACTCCAGACCACAACCCAACCAAATCCAATACCAACAAGAGGGACTAAAATAAATTTGAGGAGCTGCACTTCCAGCTGCTGGGGACTGGCTTACCTTAGAGAAGCCTCTTAAGACTTGGCTTGAGGTTGATTTTTGCTTGGACAATTGTTTGGGGCCTGGGGGAGTCAGTAGGACAGTGGTGATGAGGTCTGTGGATGCCAGTGTCGTTGGAGCAGGAGTCTGACTCCACACGGCCTGGAGGCATGAGATAAAACAGAGAGGATGGAGCAGGAGCTGGAGGATTGATCAAGGCCTGCTTGGGGACAGGGGAGTCCCTGCTGAATTGCTGGTGGCTACACTGCTGCGAATGCTAAGGCATTAATACTGCTGTGTCAAACTGTAATGCTCTTCAAAGTACAATTTTTTTTTTTTAATACTACTGAATCATGACTGAAGGTTAGCCAGCCAAGTATTTCAAGGATTTAAATTAGCCAATTAAGGCTGGGTACATTACTATGCATTTCAGTTCTACTAAGCAAGGCGACAGATAAAACAATCGGCAACACCAATGAATTTTAGAGAAGGGAAGCAATCATAAAATGTGGGTTTTTATCTAGAAATATGATGCAAAAAAAAGTTGGCAGTGTCCCTTTAAAAGTTTTACTTAATCTAACTGGCCATTGGTGCTTGTTTCTGAATACATTTATTTATTTTGTTTATTTACTAAAAAAGTTTCACCAGGAAAGGCACACTGAACAAACAAGTTTAAAAACTCACTGTTCCAGGATCCGTAGCAGCTGTGAACTTTTGCGCGCGTGGTAATGTAAGGATATATTTCTTCACAGAGAGGGTTGTAGATGCATGGAACAGCCTTCCTGAGGAGGTCATAGAGTCAAAAACAGTGGGGGAATTCAAGAATGCATGGGACAGGCATAAGCAATTCTAGTGGGGGTAGGAGGAAGTAGGCTGTTGGTTAGCTAGGATCTGCAGCTTATCCATTAGGTAGGGAAATGGGCAGACTAGGTGGGCCAAGCGGTCCTTATCTGCCATCAAACTCAAATTCTATGTTTCTAAGTCTATACTGAACACATCAGTGAACTAATTCCCCCAAATCACTTCCTGTCCCTGCCCAGCCTGAGGAATTGCAGGAGCACTGACTGCCCTTACCCAAGCCGACTGCTATATTAACAGTATATTAGCATGCAGAATATTTTGCAAAAATAGAGTTCCTTGGTAGTATTTTAGCAGTCAATCAGTTTAGCATTCAGTTTAGTACAGTCATTCTGAGCTGATTCTAATGTTAAATACTGCTAACCATGTTTACTGTTATTAATAGTCATTAGCGAGCCGGCCTGGTGGCGGTGAGGGCTGAGGCGCTGGACACCTTACCTTGTACCACGGCAGCGACCCATGTTCGGGAATGAGCATGGGCCATTGGGGGTCGGCCTGGGAGGAGAAGGATGGAGCGCTCAGCGGTTGTTCTCCTTCTCTGGGGGGGGGTCATCTGCACGCTCCCGCCATAATACCGCCATCTGGAGAAGCTTGGGTGGAAGGTGCGGTAGTTGGGGGAAGCAGTAAAGGCATTGGGCAGACGTCAGCAGAGGGGCAGAGCAGGAGGCATTTCTCAGCATGGCTCCTAGCTCATTGACCCTCATTGCATGCCGACATCTGGGGACGAACAAGGGAAAAAAAACACCTCTGTCTCTCCTAGGCGACGACACCTCATTGCACGTCTTCGACTCAACGCGGCAGACTCCACTGTACTGGCCCGACGTCACAGTATGTATGGCTCTGGGGAGGTAAGAACGGGGGGTTCCTCCTCACCCCACCCCGGGGGGGCACCTAGGTTAGTGGAACTGTGTACTCTAGAGGCAGACCACGATGAGGGTGGATCATGCAAGACAGGCTGTCTGAGAGAGTGGAGAGAAGAGGCAATAGGGCCCATAAATACAAGGTTAAAAACAAAGTCTTTAGCAATCAGAAGCAGTATAAAGATTCCACAGAATAACCCATTCAGAACTGCAGCCACCAGCGCTCTTTAAGTGCTAGGTGTTGAGCACTTAAACTAAACTAGCACGCAACAAAAGCTCAACTTGTGCAGCTGAATGCTTTCTGAGTATTTAAATTAGTAACTGAGTACTAGTTCAGGATTTTAGTTTCAGAATATGTTAATTAGAGATGCATTTGAGCACAGATTGAGATCTTAAACTTTCAGAAACCACTCAACAAAAACTCAGCTTGCCAGATTGCAGGCTCATATAGTCCCCATCCTCCGACAACTGCAGCTGTATACTGATTCCACTCAGCCTTGGCTCTTAGTACCTGAAGACCCACCAAGCCAATTCATGGACTCTGGTTTGCCCCCTCCCCAGCTGCAGGCTCCCAGACGCACCCTCAAGCCCATGCTGGGACTCCATACACTGCCCACTACAAGTGGGTGTCAGTGTGATCACTTCTGGCTCTTAACAGTTACAAGAAGTTGGCCCATCATTCATCAATGTTCATCAAATGCGAAAGGACACTACTGTGTTGCAGGACAGTAATTACCTTTATTGAATTCATTGTATATCACGTACTCTCACAGCTCATACTTCACAGATGCCCTATGCATTTTTTCATGGTGTGATATTGAGAATGCAAAACTCTCTATTTATAGTGCTTAATGGTAAGACATTTAAAGGGGCAATGAAATTTCCCATCAAGATGCTTATATAGAGTAAATACTGTGTGTGTGTGTGTGTGTGTGTGTATATATATATATATATATATATGTATATGTAATAGCTAAACCACTCTGAGGTGTGCGGTCATGCTCCGATATATGCAAGCCTTGGTGTGCGTTGTTATGCACGAGGCCGCAGGCCGAGTGCATCAACCGCCCAAGGTGTGCGTATATCAGACCACGACCGCACACCTCAAGAGTGGTTTATCTATCTTATAAAATGTCAAAATTGTTTTGGAGGGGGTTAAAATGCAGGTGTGCGGTCGTGCTCTGATATACGCATGGTCATATGATGTGTTCCAACAAATCAGCAGACATAATTTTTCCTACCCATTTTATATATATTTATATATATATATATATATATATATATATGTATATGTATATGTATATGTACATATATTTTTTTTAATCATATAAAGGGGCTGGACCAGTGGTGCTGAGGGATTGAGGTGCTGGATGCTACATGTCACTCTACGTTGAGACCTGAGTTTGGAAGTGGATTCCAGTTGCTGGGGCCAGCTCGGAAGGGGAACAGACTGAGCTTGGGACTGCTGTCCTTTTCCAGGGAGGGAGGACTTGCATGCCCAACATCTGACTGGTAATAGCACAGGCTGGGATGGCACAGAAAAGGTACAGTGGGTTGGTGATACTTGCGTGCCTCTACATGCATGCCTCACACTGGCTGCAGAAGGGATGGGAGAAAACTGGAAAATGGAAGCTGGCATTTCAGTGAAGCCCTGCATGTTTGTCTGTGGACCCATACTGCCACTCTAACCATGGTCTGAACTAGACTGTCTCAGGTGGGGGGGTGGGAGTATGGCCCTTCTTCCCTCCCTTGACCCTGCCATCGGGGAATCTTTGGTGGCACCCCTCCATGAGGTGGGCCCGGGGCACACAAGCACTGCTCTGTAGGGAGAGGAACAGTGCTGAGAAGCCCCCCAAAATATCCCGCTCAGTAGAAAAAAAAAAAATGTGCAAAACGTAATGAGCTGCAAAGTGCTTTTTTTTTTACATCGTCTAGTCACCATCTGTCCAACCCCACCACCTAGCCCCCCTCTCCAAGGATTTACCCACCCCACTGGAATGCATCTTGACTTACCCCCAGGGCAGGGCTGTTGGCAAGGGACTTCTCACAGAAATATAGAAGTTGCTAGCAGAAAAGGACCTCTTGGCTCACCTAGAGTGGCCTAAAATGCCTTCCTACTGTGCTATTGCAGACCCTACTCTCTCCCCAAATGGATGCTGCTTTGTGATCCTGGGGAGGGGGGAGTGCCTAAGTTGGTTGCATGGGTCTAGTTGAGGGTGGATGTCCTCCTGCATGACCGATGTTGTCTTTTCTGAATATGCTGCTTGCCAGGGAGGCATGGCATGCAATGACATAGTGGTGCAAAGAGCGTTGGATGTCTGACACATCTCCCGAAGATCTCAAGCACCGGTTGTCAGACCCCCAGTCTCCACCAGTGATTGGTCAAAAGCCCGATGCTTCCCTCACCACTGTAGAGGAGAGCAGTTTATGAGTCATTCGATCCTCCTCTCCCCAGTTGGCCCTCAGACATTCTGGGCTCACTTCCAAACCCAGAATGTCAGGTCAAAGGGAAAGCTATACCGCTGCATTGGCAGGCTGGCAAAGTTAAACTGTAATGTGCTCAGCTGTGCTCTTTCTTAATTTCACCTGGCAATATTGACAAAAACACAATAATAAAATAAGGCAAATAACACAAATGATTTTTGTAGCATTTTAATGTGTGCTCCTCACACACCGTATTTTGCCATTTGTATGCATCAATATTTGGTTTTACTCACCAGTGTTCAAAAGTGTTCAGTACCCACTCTGAATATATCTTATCAGGAGCCCTACATGGCACAGCACAATGTTGGTATCACATGTGACACAATACAGTGTCACATGTGATACAGTACAGTGTCTGCATTGCATAAGGCAAAGTGCTGTGTCAGCATTACCATTGCACATCATAGTGTTAAACAGTAGTATGCCACATGGCAGTGTTGTGTCAGCATTGCCTGTGGCACAGTGATGTGCAAACAGTGCAAGTGGCACAGCTTACTGATGACAATGCACAGTGTGGTGTTGGCAGTGTATGTAGCACCGCACAGTATCTGCATGTCATCTAGCAAAATGCAATGCCTGAATAATATGTGGCACTGTGACTGACAGCAGCACACATGGCACTGTGTGGTGCTAGCAGTGCATATTGAACTACAGAATGTCAGCCCTGCAACTGGCACATTGCTGTGTCAGCGCTGTTTGTGTCGCACTGTGGTGTCTGCACTGCACGTGGCCTAGTACGGGGCTGCCACTGCATGTGGCCCAGCAATGTCTGCACTTCATATTATAGAGCACATCTTTTTTCAGTGTGTGTGGCACAGAGAAGTGACAGCAGTTCTCATGGCACAGCAAAGTATCAGTAAGACATGTTGCATAGTAAAGTAACTACTGCGCATAACACAGCATGGTACTTGCAGAGCATGTGCAGGAACAGTGCAGTGACACTGGTTGGGAGCACAAGCAGTACAACCACAGTGAAATGCCATGTGTAGTGCCCGCCACCAGGGTGGGTTGTCTCAGGAGCCTGCCATCTGTGCCGAGTGGAATCAGAGGGGGAATGGCCATTCCATATGCTGGGAGGCATGGTTGCAGGTGAGATGAGCCTGAGGTACGTGTGTCACTCAAGGATGACTTCTGCTCCTTTATGCTGCCTGCATCTGTTCCCATAAGTTACTTTGCACAATTGCTAGACACATAGCATTCCTCAGTAAAAGCATAGTCTGTGGGTCTGGACCCCACATACAGACTCTTCCCCCCTCCAAGCAGCACCTCCTCCCAGTACACAAAGCTGAGCAGCACTTCCCGGCTGTGGATCTTCCACTCCCCAGAGAGGAAGTGGAAGCTGCAGGGGGTAGCTTGTCTGTGGGAGAAGGGTTCCTGCTGTTGGGTGGGGCAGAATACAGTAGTGCCTCCAAGTAGCAGTGTCCAGGAGCCTTACCAAAAGAAACTGCTTTCACCAGGCATCTCAGGGAGGGCACGGTAGTGTGTTTGTGATCCCCTTTGGACCAATTTAGTTTGCCTGCAGGAGAGAAAAACATGTTTACTTTAGGCATATTCTGCCCAAACAAGTTACCAGTAGCCTCCGTAATCCCCACTAGCAACTACTGTGCCCAGTAAATTGTCCCACAGCTTGAACATCAGCGGTGGCAGATTAGTGATGTCTGTGACATTGTGGGTAGCCATACAACGTCATGTGTCCCTACACAGCAACCTGAACTGTAGATGGCCATTGAGAGAAGCTGGAGGGTGCAAAAGCTGGAGAAAATTCTTCAGTTGGTATGGCACTAGCCTCCCACCCCAGGAGGAATTTTGTAGTTGCCCTCTTGGCTCATGCCCCCTGTCCCATTTTCCTTTGTAGTCCCCAACTTAAGTTATTTGACTTCCCTCTCCATTACAAGAAGTCCTCACTTCTTGTTCATTACTGTAGCCTCCTATTAATATTATCCCTTTCACTGTTGCACCCTCTCTCAAGTCTCGCTTTTAACCACATAATTATTATTTTTTTTTTGTGCTGCACCCCCATTTACCATCTTCCCCTTTGTCATTTCCAGTAGCTGAAAATAACTTTTACAGCCACTAGCAGGCAGTGCTAAAAGTCCATCTGCCTGTCAAGATTTTCTATAGCCCAGAACAATTCATTCCAACAATGTTGTTTTGTCATGCACATAGCTTTCTTACCTTTTAGTTCCTACTTTTTTACTGTCTGGGGCTTATTTGGGTTCCTTCTAACAAACACAGCAAAATGCGGAAAAAATATCAAACAGCAAAAAAACTGTGAGTAAAAGAAAAAAGAAACAGAATGAATGAGTACATTTCTCTGGATGGGGTTGCATGAAAATATGCCAGCTTGGAAACAGCAACACAATTCTTAGGTCCATAATAATATTCCATAGGCACATTGAGCACCTAGGGACCCTTTTCATTGTGGCACTAAACCAGAAGTGTTCAGGATGGAATGTGCACAATTCAGCCATTAGAAAAGACATGCTTCAGTGAGTAATGTGAGACCAGCTACTACAGACAGAATTCAAAGCATTCTTACACCAGGCAACAAGAAATGGTCTGCAAACAGAAGAAAAAGTTGGAGCAGGAAAAGGTAGAATTTTTTTGTTTATCTTTTAAACAGTAATTTGATGAAAAACATTTAGGCCAAACTGTACCTACAGAGCAAGATCTGTCAGATCTGAAGGAGGGGCCACAAAAAGTTTGAAAACAATATACGAGTAAAAGTCAAGGGGTCTTGCTCCACAATCCCAGCCATTACCTCTGAAGAGGCTGCTGCATCTCTGCAAATTCAAATCTGAGTGAGGGGAAGGGAGTCTTGGTTAGTGCAGTAATTTAAACTTTGAGTTATGGAGGATTGAGGGGTCTGTATTGTAGCCTATGAATTCAAACCTGAGATTAAGTAAGGGAGAAGAAAAGACTTAGCTCTTTGAGAGGGCAGCTGTTCTATTAAAATTCAAACTTGAAGGGAGTTGGATTTAATTACTGCAGTATTGGAATTAAACTTTGAGCTATGAATCTGTAGATCTGATGTATCTTCCCATTTAAAGTGATGTATCGGCTATAGGAGTTCACTACAGAGCTTGTGAGGTTGAAGGGAGACAGGAGATTTAAATGGTGCTGGAGGAGTTGCATGTAGTAGTTGCTGAAGGGAAAAGCGGGCCAAGGGAGCCTGTGTGTGCCAGTGGGGAGAAAGGCCTGGGGCCAGTAGCTGCGGGGGCTCTTGACCCATGCATCAGGACAAATGATTGCGTCACAGTCTGCAGGACATGGTTACATATGGACCAGGCTTTAAAGTTTTGCACACAGTGCATCAATTTCACGATTACCATGAAAACTAGGTGTCTCTGTGACATATAAGTCCTAACTTGTCATGTTTGTTAACTAATATGCTTGTTGCAGCTACAAAATAAGGTTATATCTCTATCCTGCAGCCTTGTTTCATGGAGCCGCTTAACCTCCTGTTGCAGGAAGGCTGGGTGGTGTTGATCCACGTCCCATGCTGCTGCCGACTGTGCTCAAAAAGGAATGCATCCTTGCATCATGGAGCCGCTGAACCTCAGATTGCTGGAAGGGTATGGGATGTTGCTCCAAGTCCCGTTCGGCTGCCAGCTGTGCTAAAAAAGGAATGCAATCATGCATCATGGAACCTCTCAGCCTCCAGCTGCTGGATGGATGGGAGCACAGGCATCCGGTTGCTGTAAGGGGTTGGGGCTGTTGCTCCAAGTTCTGTTTGGCTGCCAACTGTGCTAAAATAGGAATGCAGTCCAAATATTTGCTGTGTCACATCTGTCCTAGATGGGAAAGGGGCTAATTTGCTCCATGCACTGATTGGATGCCAACTGTGCACAAAATCAAAGGCAGACTTGCTTCTGTGAAAACTCATTTTTCACTGTGTGCTCACAGTGAAAGTGGCAATTTTTAGCTTGCAAAACCTACAGCCACTATGGATGTGCTCAGCACCGTGTGCTGCATAGGACCTTGGAAGTATGCACCACACTGCACCTTTTACACTGAGCAGCAAACCTGGAGACCAGAGTTTGAATCCCACAGCCTTTTGTTACTATACTGTGTAACCTTGTGCAAGTCACTTAAGTTCCCTGTGCTCTTAGCTCACACCTGAAAACAAGCTTTGGCTTAGTGTGCTTTTTCTGGCTAATCAGTTTCCCCTTCCCTTTCCCCATTTCATTAAAGCTGAGCCATTAGCCCATCAGATGCTCCACTAACCCACCTGGGCTACTGTTCTTGAAATACTGGCCACCTGGCTATCCAGTGCACTAAGAGCATTTAGCTGAGCCCCTTCTCAATTGCCTTCTCATTTATTTCCTGTATTATTTGATTTCCTTTCTATATGTGTCTTTTTTTTTCCTACTTTGATCCAACTGTCCCTTTAATTCTAAATGTACCCTTTTCCTTACTTTTGTGCTGTTCTATACCTGTCGCATTTCTCAGCTCTCTGTTCCTGCTCTTGCTACAGTATTTTCTCCATATTAACCTGATTTTATTTTATAGGTCTGACAGGACACAAATTGTTCTGCCTCATTAGATAAGTATCATCTATCTTTAACTTGTTCTTTCCATCCTATTTACTAAGAACTGCATATCGTTTACCCTTTTTTGTGTTTTATTTTACAGGGTCCCGTGTACATCATCCCTTAAAGACCTGCCTCTAGCTTGCTATTCCTCAGGTAAGAGACTCAGATTCCACCTATATGTGGGTTGGCTTTAATGCTGTGGCCATGCCCATTACAGTGTGTGTCAGAGGGAGGTGAGAGACAGAGAGAGAGAATGAGAATGTCAGGAACCTTGGAGGGAGAGGGTTAGTACTGTGGCTGTGGAGGAAACGAGGTCGTTTTGTGGGACAGCAGGTCAAGATATTGGGGGTATCAGGGAGGAAGGGTGCTCTCTGGGGCAATGGAGGAAGGGGGTTAGTTTAGTTTTTTTTTTTTTTTAGGGTGGGGCCTAGTGTCTGGTCAACTGTCTTGTATTGTGGAGGAAGGGGGCTAGTGTTGGAGCATGGTGGTAGGGAGGCTATTGTCCAAAGCTGTGAAGTGAGGGGCATTTGAATTGGGGCTGTGGAGTGAAGAAGATAGTATGGTGGGGGCCATTGGGGGAGGTGGCTGGTGGGTGCTTTGGATGGAGGTGGTCTGGTGTAGGGTGCTTTGGACAGAGGTGACCTGACATAGGGCTCTGTTGATGGAGGTGGGCTGGTGAAGAGTGCTGTAGACAGATGTCATAAAATGTCCGAGCATGGGGGCATGGTCAGCAGACTAGGAAGTGGAACGGATCAGCTGGCCAGTAGTTCAGCCAGAGTTACGATCCCTTCTGGCTTTTACAGGACAACATTAACATTTATAATTTTGACAAGGAGGGACTATCACTGCAGCAAAGTAATGGGCTACTAAGCCCAAAAATCAGACACCTTTACTTTAACAGACATGTGTTATATGGTCATATTAAGCTCCAAAATACACCACCGTGCATCTAAAACCCAAGAGCTCTTAACTATTTCCTCTAGCAAAACAACTCAAATTATCCAACAAAACTTAAGGGTTCCTTCTATTTGCTGCTATGAGTTCTTTATTATGCACAATTCTGGCTGTTATGCTTTTATCTTGCAGCCAATCCTTTAGAACACCAGGGGCAAACTGATCAGCCACTACACAAGTCTATGGTATGTGGTGCTTGCTGCTTTCATGCTTCTCTCAGGGAGTTCACTGATTTCCCCCTGACTACTTCCCACAGCTACTTTAAGCCCATTTGGGCACTGGCTTTAACTTTTCTATTGTAGCCCCATCTTCTTCTTTTTTTTTTTTTTTTTGTAGACTCTATATTTGCATTCTGGATGTCGAGGGCATCCTTCCAGAATAACACTCAACTCTGCCTTCTACCCCAGCCTACCCCCCCCACACACACATTGATCTCCCTTCTGATCTATGGCAAGTTCTGCCCCCAAGATCACCCCCCTGGGGAGGGTCTGCCCACCCTTGGTGGCCTGGTCTTGAATTAGAGGGACCTACCATGAGATCAGGTTGCCCGTGAGAGATCATGATGAGAGTGGGTCTAACAGCGGGATGCTGGCAGATCTCTGAGGTCATCTTCATTTCTACTATTCACCAGAGGGTTTTTCCTACATGGTTGCCCCTCAGAGTTACAAATGTGCAATTGCATCCAATGGCACTACATGCCGATGTACACTGGAACTCTGCTCCTTGCAGCTGCAGTGCTGCTTGTTCCTTACACTGTCCCTGACCACCATTAGGGGCTGCCCAAGAGCAGCCAGTTCCCTTTATCCCCACCTGGGAAGGGAGGTTGGTCCTCTGGGTGCTCGATCCCTTCCCTCTCCTGCCAACTCTCAACTGCCTGAGCTCACTTCTGAACCTGGATGGCCGTTGTGGCATCCAGTGCCTCAATCCAGTTGAAGTGAAACCCAGCAGAAGGAAACAGGCAGTTGGAGGTAGAAGATAAGTACTTTCTCTGTGCTGTTTGTTTTCCTTTCAGATTGAGCTAGTATTTCATGAGATGGCAATGTGTGCTGTGTGATTTCAACAGTACAAGTTCCAAACAAATGATTTTGTCTTGGCTGGGAGGAGGGGGGCATTTAACTGAGGGAGAGAGGTTGGAAATACACAGGATGGGGAAGGGTGTTCACGTGACTCGGACCAGCCAATAATGGGGCTGGGATCCACTTATATTTCAGCGGACCAGGGCCTGAAACTTGGGTGCCACGGGGTGAGGTGCTAATCTTAGTAGTGTCTGCAGTTCATCAGCAAGGAGGAGGCAAGCAGCAGAACATGCTAGTATACAGGAAGAGCCTAACTGGGAGGCCACATATACCTTACAGCCATGGAGAGTTCAAGGTGGGGAAGGGTCCATGGAATGAGGCAGGACCAGGTTAGGGAGGAGAGGATGTGCAGTGGCAGTCCAGTTAAGGCAGGAGATAGGAAGGTTGTATGTTGCCAAGGATGTGGAGCAGCCATATTCCTGGGAGTGGCTTGGAGGGCAGGGGGCTGCAGAGTGTGTTGGCAGATGGGCCAGCTCAGGCAGGAGATAGGGTGGTTGAAAAGGGAGCTGGAGGCATGGCAGAGACAGAATGGGGGGAACACAACTGTGGGGGAACTAATGAGGCATTCAAAAGAGCTCATAACAGGCTTATATAAGGGGGAACTAGGTAGGACAGCAGGAGGGCCACACAAGTGGCTGCAGCCTAGGGAAGGAAGTAATAACTGGAGGCGGGTCCGGCACAGGAGCATGACTAAGACTGGGTCGGAGCAAAGATATCGGCCTGTGGAAAGGGGAACTGGACTCATTTATGGAAAAGAGATGAGCACTGCAAACAGATTCTCAAGGTTGGCTAGTCCAAAAGACCAGAAAGCAGAGAGGAGGAAAGTTACAGTGAAGGAGCACGGAGAGGTCACTACAGGGCAAACGTTACATAGCAAGGAGGCAGTAGGCAGTACACTAAAAAGACACAGTGGTGGGGGTGGCTCAGCGAGGAGATGGCGATGCAGTCTCTCTGGCGGAAAGTTAGGAGCAAGGAGACAGGAGGACAAGGGAAGCAGCATGCCGCTCGGGGAAGGCTAAGGATAGGGACAGGAGGGGAGTCAGAGTGGGGAAGGGCCACATTTGAGGGAAGACATGGGGAAGTAATAGCAGAGGAGGTGGTAGCATGGTGGATGGAGCAACAAGTGAGTGCAAAGGGGAGGTTCCACAGACGTAAAATAGTTCAGAGGTGGAGGTCAGTACACGGTCATATTTGCAAGGGGAGAGGACAGGGCAAAGGTTAGAGGAGGCAAAGGGAGGCTGGACGAGGATGATCGGAGCACCGCACAAGTTGGGGGCAGGGGAGTGATGGTCAACAACAGCAGGATAAGTGCCAGCAAGTCCTAATTCTGGGGGATTCTACACTTAAGGGTATAAAATGGGGGGAAGGGGTGCCATAAAATAACATCTGGGTAGAATGCATGCCAGGCATGACAGCAAGTAGAGTGGGGCAGAATATGGTCAGATATGCGGGGAAGGTGGAGGGGAAGCCGCACATTGTTGTGTACCTGGGAACAAATGATGTGGAAGGGAGAGGGACAGAGGAGGTACAAGACAGCTTCAGGGAAGTGGGGAAACTATGCAGCAAAGAGGGAACAAAGGTAGCCTTCTCAGAAGTTCTGCCAGTGCCAAGGGCTAGTACAGACAGGAAGAGAAGAATCAATGACTTCAACAAGTGGCTGAGGAAATGGTGTGTGTCCAAGGGGTATGGACTGGTGGGGGACTGTGGTAGCACATGGGGAAACACAGATCTTTATGCAAGGGATAGGTTACACCTCAGCAGGGCAGAGTCACAGGTGTTGAAGCAGAAGCTGGGAGATTTCATCAATGTGTATCAATTAAACTAGGTAGGGGGAGGTATTGGAGATGGGAATCACCAGGAGATGGGGTGCAATGGACCTCCCCCCACCACTGGGATAGATATGAGCTTCGGTGAAATCGGGGTTGAAGTGAAGGGTAAAGAAGCTGGAAGGCTAGGAGCAGCGTGCAGAATGGTTTCACTAAATGCTAGGAGCCTTGGGAATACATTGGCAGAGTTGCAGGCACTGATGGCAGAGGGGGAGGTGGACATAGTTGCCATGACTGAGAAATAGGCAACTAGGCACCAAGACCAGGACCTAACCATCCCAGGGTACAAACTATTCTGGAGGGATAGAGATACAGGGAAGGCTGGGGGGGCTGCCATTTACGTTAGGGAAGGGATTGGATGTAATTGGGAGGAATGGGAGTAGGGCAGGTCAGAAGTAATCTGGCTGCAATTACACAGCCAGAAAGAGACCAAGATTTGTCTGGGGGTCATTTTTAGACCTTCGACTGAGAAGGAGAACATTGACAGGTAACTGAGTGAGCAGATAAGGAGGCAGTGGCAAAGAGAGCACAGTGGTGGCGGGAGATTTTAATCTACCAGGGGTGGATTGGAGCATTCCAGCAACCACTTGCACCAGATCATCCTGGAAACGTTCCAGGATTGTTTCCTTAACCAGAGGGTAAGGGAGCCAATGAGGGGAGAATTATACCAGACCTGGTACTGGAGGATGGTGAACAGGTTGGGGATGTACAGGTGGTGGAACTGCTAGCAAGCAGTGACCACCGCACAATGTGGTTCTCAATCAATCTGGGTAGGGAAGTAGCCACTACAAAAACTAGGGTTCTGGACTTCAAAAGGGAGGACTTTGGCAGGATGGGACAAATACTGGAAAGTCATATGGCAAGCATCCACCCAGAAATGGACACGCAACAAAAATGAGCCGTCATCCAGGCAGGACTAGCTGAAGCTACTAAAACATGTGTCAAGAGCCACAGCAAGAACGGCAGGACCAAGAAAGCAAGTTGGATGAGTAGAGAGGTAGTGGAGAAGGTGAGGGAGAAGAGAAATGCATTTAGGATCTGCAAGAGATTCAACAGGGCAGAAGACAGAGAAGAGTATGTGAAGAAATCCAGAGAAGTGAGCAGAGTGGTAAGGGCAGTAAAGGCAGCTAGGAAGCAGAGGTTGGCACAGGGGATCAAAGAAGAAGAAAAGGATTTCTTCAGATATATCAGAGAGAAGAGGAAGAGCAAGGATCTAATTGTTAGGATCAGGAGGGGAAGTGGATGGGTAGAAAAAGGGGCTGAGCAGGCAGAAGTACTTAAGGAATACTTCTATTCAGTCTTCACCAAGGAAAGGGATGGGCCCATGCCCGAGAAGAAGGGTGAGGTGGGAGAGGGTGGAGGAGAAGCAACCACAGATTGGGAAATCATGGTGGAAAGGGTGAGGGAGGGCCTAAAGTCCCTGAAGGTGGACAAGGTACCTGGCCCAGATGGAGTCCACCACAGGGTGCTGAGAGAGTCGGCGGCAGTCCTGGCAAGGCCATTGGCGAACATATCCAATGCCTCTCTGAACTTGGGGTACATGCCCAGGGACTGGAGGGAAGCACATGTGGTATCTCTGCATAAGAGTGGGCACAAGGACGAACCGGGACATTACAGACAGGGAAGCCTTATTGCAATTGTGGGAAAACTGATGGAGACAATCCTCGAGGAAAGACTGGTGCAGTTTCTTGAGGATAACAATCTCCAGGACAGCAGGCAGCACAGCTTTGTCTCAGGCAGATCCTGCCAGATGAACTTGGTTGGTTTTTACAACTTGGTTATGAGGGCACTAAACAGGGGACATGCAGTGGATGTCCTCTACCTGGATTTCAGCAAGGCCTTTGACTCAGTGCCACACAATAGGCTGACCTGCAAGTTGAGGAGTCTGGGAGCAGGGAGGAAAATGGCAAGATGGATCAAGAACTGGCTGCAAGGTAGACAGTAGAAGGTAGAAGTGGGAGGGGGGGCATCTGAACCCAGGGCAGTAACAAGTGGTGTACCACAGGGCTCAGTGCTGGGACCGGTTCTGTTTGGCATTTTCATAGCCGACATTGTAGTGGGGATTAACAGTCAGGCCAGTCTTTTTGCAGATGGCACAAAGATTTGTGCTGAAGTAGATGGGGAGGAGGGAGAAAAAGTACTTCAGGAGGATTTGATGAAACTGGAGGAATGGTGTCACATTTAGCAGCTTGGTTTCAATGCCAAGAAGTGCAAAGTGATGCATTTAGGAGGCAAGAACCCAGGATGCAATTACTATCTGTAGGGTGTCCCAGTAATAAAATTCGAGGAGAAGGATCTGGGCATGCTGTTAACTGGGGAAATTAACCGCTCTGCTCAGTGCAGGAAGACAACAGCGAAGGCACACCGGATGCTAAGGTGTATAGCAAGGGGGATTACTTCTAGGAGTGGGGAGGTCATCTTGCCCCATACAGGTCCCTGGTGAGACCGCACCTAGAGTACTGCATGCACTTCTAGTGCCCCTGCTTGAAAAAGGACATCAATCTACTGGAGGGGGTACAGTGCAGGGCAACAAAAATTATCCTGGGGCTGGAGGACAGTCCATATGAGGAGAGACTGAGAGCACAATATGTATACCCTAGAAGAAAGAAGAGAGAGAGGGAATATGATTGAGACCTTCAAGTACCTGCAAGGTTTGAACAAAGTAGACACCAGGTGTATGTTCAATCTGAAAGGTGGAAGGAACACCAGTGGACACTCTAGGTTCAAGAGGGAACTGTGGAGGCACTATTTCACAGAAAGGGTGGTGGCAGGGTGGAATGCTCTGCCAGATGAAGTTGTATCATTGCAGAGTGTTGGGGGCTTCAAGAGGGTTTGGGACAGATTTGAGGGGAAGGTACAAATCTGGAGGGGGTGGGAGATGGAGGCATATAAGGGAGGTGGGGGCAGCTGCAGTCTAATGGACTGAAGTGCTGCACACTCGAGCAGACTAGATAGACCAAATGGCCTTTATCTGCTGGCAATTTCTTATACTCATAACCCCTTAGTACCACTGGTTCAGTCTTGTAGCCCCCATCTTGTGCTTTTTTGTCCCAGTTCCTTCCTATCAAACCCCTCAGGACTCTTACACTTAGCTACCATGCAGCTAAGCTAGTGCTTTTTGCCACTTCCTGCTGGCTTCCTCAGACCCTCTTAGCAAGCCCCTTGGTGGCCTTCATAAAGGCACCGTGTGGCTGATCAGTAGAGTGAGGCATATTTGGCCTGGCCCCCTCCACCTACCAAAAATTCTCATCTTTTTTCCCCACCTACATGTTTCAGGTCACAGTGTGAACTCTGCATGGGCTAAGACTTGAAAGCACCTGCCGGCATTGTCACTGTAGTGAAGTAGCACTAAACTGATGGCTGCATAGTCACATCATTTCTGATTGGCAGTTTTCTGACCAACCTACCTGCCTGCTTAATACAGTCAGACCCACAGACCCCTCCCCCAGCTAGATGCCAGGGAAATGTTAAATATAATTAAAAATCACCATTTACCACCAGTGACCCCTTTCTGCAAATAATAGGGGCCACTGGTCCAAAAGCATCCCCACCTGCTCTTCTGGACTATTAGTAAATTTACTGGCTATGTGCAGATCACCTGGGGGCGCTAAGGGGGAGTATGCTGAGCCCCAAATATCTCTTTATGCTCTATTCATAGTTGTCTGCATTTTTTTGTATCTTTAGCTTCCTTATTTTGACCTCGTTTTATCTTTTCCTCTAAAACTCCTTTACTCCTATGCTGTACTGTGCCCTTTTTGTATCTCTCCACTCTTGCTATTATAAGTTCCCAATACTGATCTATTTTTCCCTATATTTCTACAGGTCTGGCCAAACTGTATGCCAATTGGAGAAGTATCTTTGTTTAATTCTAACACCCTAATCTCTCCTCTAGCACCTCTGACCCTTTGTGTCCCTTTAACCTTCTCTGTTCTTCTCTTTCAGGTCCTACCAGAATACCCCGAACCAAGGACACCCCAACTCTGATAGAGCAGGTAAGTCATAATTACTTAACTGCTTTAGAATCCTAGAAATCTGGTGAGAGAAAAGGACCATTTTGGCCAATTGAGTCTGCCCCTTAACCTCCCCAACTAATCTCCTTTGTCAAGAGACACCCTACTCCTCCGACTGTCAACTCCTGGTATCTGTCCCATCCCTTCTTAAATCCTTTCACAATTTTTGCGCCCACCACCTCTTCCAGTAGTCTGTTCCAGGACTCCACCACCCTTTCAGTGAAGTAATGTCCCGTCACATTGCCCCTAAACCTTCCTTCTAATCTTAGATTATGATCCCTAGTTCTAACACTTACATTTCTTGTAAATAAGCTTCACACTCTCACCAGTCTCCAGCAGGTACAGATCCAATTCCCTCCACCTCTCCTCATAGGGCTTCCTATGCATAGTATGCACCATCTTGGTTGCCCTTCTCCGAACCCTTTCAATCTTGTCTGTCCTTGTGTAGGTGAGGCCTCCAAAACTAAACCCCATACTCCAGGTGACACCTCAACATGGATTTATAAAGGAGCATCAGCACCTCCTTCTTTCTGTTTTATACCCCTTCCTATGCACATCAGCATTCTATTCAGTTTGGCCACCACCATGCTGCATTGTCTCTTTGCAGGTGACACAAAGATCTGCAACAGGGTTGATACAGACGGTGGGGTGGAGAGGATGCAAAGGGACTTGGCAAGGCTGGAGGAATGGTCAAATATATGACAGTTTAGATTCAATGCAAAAAGTGCAAAGTAGTACCCTGGGAAATAAAATCCAGGAACAGTACACACAATGGGGGGGTGTTGAGATAATAACAACAACAATGGAAGGGACACGTGCGTTAGTCATATCAGATGACCTTAAGGTGGGTAAGCAATGTGAGTAGGCAGTAAGAAGGGCTGGTAGGAAACTGGGATGCATAGGGAGAGGCATCACCAGTAGAAAACATGAAGTTGTTATCCCTCTGTACAGACAGTTGGTGAGATCCCATCTGGAGTTCTGCGGTCAGTTCAGGAGACCCCATCTCCACAAGGACATAGACAACATGGAGGCTGTCCAGAGGAGGGCAACTAAAATGGTGCAGGGTCTGCACCGGAAGACATGCGTAGATAGATTAAAGAAGCTTAATATGCATACACTCGAGGAGAGGAAGGAGAGGGGGGCATGATAGAAACTTTCAAGTACATCAAGGGAATCAACAGAGTTCAAGAAAGTAGCATCTTTCAGAAAAAGAGATGTGCAAGAACAAGGGGGCACAATATGAAGATAGAGGGGGAACAGCTCAAAGGTAATATGAGGAAGTATTTTTTCAAGGAGAGGGTTGTGGATACATAGAACAGCCTTCCTGAGGAGGTAGTGGACTCAAAAACAGCGAGGGAATTCAAGAATGCATGGGACAGACATAAGGCAATTCTAGTGGGGGGTAGGAGGAAGTAGGCTGTTGGTTAACTAGGATCTGCAGCCTAGGGGAAATGGGCAGACTAGGTGGGCCAAGTGGTCCTTATCTGCCATCAAATTCTATGTTTCTGTTGGTTCCCCACCTTAAAGTTATTTGAAATTCTAATCCCAAGATCTCTCTCCTGCTCAATTTTCTTAACCCCCCACCCCCATGTGTAAATGGTGCATTACTTTACACTTTTTGGCATTGAATTTCAGCTGCCAAGTTTCCGATCACACCTCCAGAATCTTTAGGCCCTCCCTCATTGCCTCCCTCCCCCACAGGTGTCCACCCTATTTCAGATCTTCGTACCATCTACAAATAGTCACACTTTCCCCTGCAATCCCTCCACTATATCATTGCTACATATATTAAAAAAGGATGGGTCCCAGCACCGACCCCTAGGGTACACACTCATCACATCTTCTACTCTGGAATGCACCCCATTTACCACCACCCTCTGGCTTCAGTCCTTCAGCCAGCTCTCCACCCACTTTATTTTCTGTCCCACCCCTAGGCCTTCCAGTTCATTGCCCAGCCTTCTGTGCAGCAAGGTGTCAAAGGCCTTGCCGAAATCCAGGTAGGCCACATACCCCCCCCAAAAAAAAAATCCACCTCCCTTGTTAACTAGTCAAAAAACTCAATTCAGTTCATCTAGCACAACTTTCTTCCCATAAAATCAAGCTGCCTTGGGTCCTGGAGATAGTATAGCGCTGTGAGTTAAGGGTCTGAGCTGCAGATCTGGAGACCTGGGTTTGATTCCCACAGCCACCTAGGTGCATACTGTGTGATTCTGAGCAAGTCATTTAACTTCCTTGTGCTCCTAGGTTGCTTCTGGAAATAAGCTTCAGCTTTGTGTGCTGCTCCTGGTTAAACAGTGTTCCCTACCCCCTTTCCACTGTAGACCTTTGACAACCAGGTGTTCTACTATTCTTTCCTTCAGTAATATTTCCATGACTTGTCCCACTGTTGAGGTCAAGCTGGCCAGTATGTAGTTCCTGCATCCTCCCTGTTAACACTTCTTGTATGAAGCAGGACCACATAAGCCTCTCTAATCCCTGGACACATCACCTGTTTACAATGACAGGTTGAACAGGAGTAGATCAGGCCCTGTACTTACCTCCTTAGCTCCCTCAGTATCATAAATTTGAACACATATCAGGCCTCATAGCCTTGTGCTGCCAGTTCTGTGAGGATCCTTTTGTTTTGCAAAGGGACCTCTGTCCATTTCCATGACTCCTCTGTTCTTATTTCTGACTGTTTCCTGCCCCTCCTTTGTAAAAGCTGAACAGAAGTATTTGTTCAGTATTTCTGCTTTTAGTGGTCATCATCATTTACCCTCACTCCATCCTTCCTTTCAAACTCACAATCCCTCCCTTGCCTTCATTTCTCACTAATGTACCTGCATGTAAAGGTTGTGTCCCTCCTTACCACTACACCAACTGGCTGTTGTGCCAGGGATTATCTAAGTGTGTAAGCCGATCCCAATATGCCATTTTTTGCATGTGGAGCCATTTAGCTTCTTGATGTTTGCTGGTGTAGTGGATTATGGTGAACTGGTTTGCTTGATTCTGCACAGTCACAGCTTCATTTAGCAGCAGATCTGGAGTCCTCTGTGGCTGGCTTTGGTGCGGTGGGAGACTGATGGCCTACAGTGCATGTTAAGATTTATATAAGCTCTCATCACTTGTTTACAGATCACTGTGCCTCTGTGTTAGATCACTCTGAGACTGAACAGCCCTGGAGAAAAGCAGAAGTGGAAACGTCATGACCAGAGGTTGTGAAGCTCAGATAGTACACTAGGGCTATTGGGCTTCAATTGCTGCCTGTTGCTCTGGTGCAGGCTACAGGAAGTTCCGGAGACTGGTTGTGGCTGGGGATGTTGGCTAGAGATAGTCACACATTGGCCTCCTGGGTCTATACTGCACTGGAAGGTGGAGGGAAATTCCAAATCAAGGAAATTTAGAAACATTAGGAAGTACCTTTGCTGAGAGAGTGGTGGACAACTGGAAATGAGCTGCTGGGGAAGTGGTGGGAGAGGATGTTTGGAGGTTCAAGCGGGCATGGGATAAGCACAGAGCAAAGTGCCATGGGGGGACTCAAAAAGCCCTGAGTGGATATATAGGCAAACTGGGCAGACTAGATTGGGCCTCGACCTTTTCTGCTGTCATACATGTGTTTCCATGTATCTACAGGCAGGTTAGGAAAAGGAGGGATCCATTACACCACCAGGGAGCTTGTATATTTTGCCTGGGCAAGATTTTTGAATATTGCCCTCGGTGTCTTTATCCTGCCTCTGTTGGTCAATAACGTGAGCAACATGCCTCTACCCTCAAAAACAATCAGTTCTAGGGGCACGGCAGCAGATTTTCCTCCCTCCCCAACCTTGACATCCCTTGAGTGACCAAGTTCATTCTAAAAGCCAGGTTGATGGTGTGGTGCAGGTTTGGTATCCCCACAACACACAGACCACTTTTTTTCTTTTACACTGACCATTTTCCCTTTTATATCTACAGGTCTAACATGGTGTTGACCAGGTAGAGGAGGACACTGACCATACATATCAGCAAGTATTATTTTTGTGTTTACCCTACACTGTTTGTCATAGTTCGTAAAGACATGCAGATCCTTTGTGAGCCCATTGCTGGTCTTGTTTTACAGATATGAATGACTGCTATATGGGCACTGGGTTGGAGCTGTACCTTATGTCTTAGAAAACAGACTATGGGATGGGGTGGGGGACGGGCATTAAGGTTGGCAATTCCAAGGAACACCACATAACCAATTTGCCAAGACTTATGAGGCTCAAGTGCTGTTTTTCATGTTCTTGTTTTGCGTACTTTGCATAATACCTGCATTAATGTACTGTTTTTGGTTTGCAACAAGTACTATATATACTGCATGTATATGTGGAGGGGACATTATGTGCTGTTTTAGAGGCATGAGAACTGTATGCTTTAAGGCAGAGCACTGAGCAGCAAACATGGATGGAGACACAGGTTTGAATCCCCAGCTCCCACCCACTTACACACTGTATAACCAAGAACAAGTCAGTTAACTTTCCCTTTTACCAAGAAATGCAATTAAAGAGTTCTAAAGATGGTGGATTGCTTCAGGGATGCCCTGGAAGGAAGGGAGACTAGGGAGAAATACAGGAACAGTGGGTGAAATTAAAAAGAATTATAGTGAAAGGCGTTAGACATGTAAACAGAAGCAAGAGGGAAAAAAAGACCACTATGATTTTCGGAGGAGGTGTTGGGGGAAGGTTAAGTCAAAAACATCAGCATTCAGGAGGTCCCTATTGATCAGTGGCTTTCATTTTCTAACAAAGGTTGCTTAAATGTCTATAAAACCATTCTGAAAACGAGCCCCATAGACTTGTGTGGGGCGTTCCTTATGACCTCTCTGGAGACACGTAAAGTCAGAATGTGGGGGCAGAGCAGGCAGACCAGGAAGTGGAAATGGGTTGGCTGGACAGCGTTCACAGAGTTACCATCCCTTCCCAGAGGGAAGTGGGTACACTTCATCTTGAGTCTCATTGCAGTGTTAGCTGGTCAGACTGATGAAGCACTGCTTTTTTGTAGTGCTGTTTCATGCACTGCATCGACTCTGCTACACTGTTGTACCTGCTCAGTCTGTCTTATTTTTGATGCAGACTGTAAGAGCACTAGCAAATAAGTATTGAACTTTCATGCACACTTCCTTAGCATATATTTCCTTCACTAATGTTTGCTGCACACTGCAGTAGTACTGGCAACACTTTATCATTTTTATTACACTTCTTTAGCACTGCATTGTCTCAGCAGTCTGGTTACCCTTACCGAATTTGTCCCAATGGCAATACAGTGGTATACTGTAGGAATGGCAATACTGTGGTCAGCTGAAAAATCCACGATGGTACTACCCACTGGTACTCCGGTATCACAGTGGTAGATAATATATAGATTTTCTTCGGTGCACTGGCACAATGGTATCCCCATGGCATTTTTTACCATTTTCTCTGTCTCACACACACACTGGTAATACAGTGGTATCACAAAATGTTGAGATTTTTGTCAGCTTCCCCAAATACTGGCACACTGGTGGCACAATGGTACTGCATTATTTTGACATTTCAGTATTTGGTACCTCTCGCAACAACCCTAGACTCATGTGGTAGCACAGTGGTATCAGTATTAATCTCATTATACTCTAGTGCATTGTTAAGATAAATTACATTATCAACCTCATGGTGGACAGCTCTCAATTCCATATTTTTATTTGTTCACTTGTTTTTATCTTTCTGGTAATGGACTGTTATTGTTTACATAGACCAGAACATTCAAGGCATTCACAATCTCTAAATAATTAGTGGCTCAAACAACACTTTACTTTTAAAAGCGGTAGGATCGCAAAATTATGTCTTGGATAGCATGATTAGTAGGTCTGACCAGTTGGTGAATGGTTCTAAAAGATGTTGCCTCCCTAAACCAGATTATCATCTGCAACATCCTACCACTGCCCTAGACTCCCACTATCGGTAACATCACTAGGTGTTCAATGGACACTCCCTACCCATTCCATGTCAGAAACTTCAATACCTGCCCACAGTCCCTGCTCCACCATTCATAGCCACTGTATGTTTACACTCTCCCCACAGTGGCATTTGGCAGAGGCGATCTACTAACTGTGACCAACTAAGGACAGAATGCCAGTTTTGAGCTCATGTACCTACTGTATAAATAGTTATGTACAGTTAGCACATGATTATGAACTATCATACATTTGTGCCTGATCAATGAGCTGAGAGGAGGGTCTGCAGACTGTGTCAAATGTGAGTATGGTGGCAAATATACAACCTAGGGACCAGAGGGTAATGTTAACTGTAAGAACTAACTGAGTCATGGTGGAGGCTGTGGATATGCTGTACAGGGGGCAAGGGCTCTCGCTCAACACACCACTCCTCACTTTATCAGGCCCTGGTCGGCTCCCCTATCAGCCAACGGACCCTATCTCGGCCAGCACGGTGACCTAGGACCATCAAACTGAGCTACATCTCTGCAGTCCCACCTCCTTTGGTGAAAGTGTTTGAGCTCTTACCTCACTGCTGGCTCCATGTGAGTGCCCCAGTCTTCACCTGAATGGGTAAATGTGCATTCTTGTCTGCAGCCCCTTTACTCTGGAACAACTTGCCCACTCCACTTAGCACCACTGACTCTCCAGGACTCTTATACTTTCGCCTTGGATCTCACCTTCTATCCTCCATCCCTTGCTCCTGCCCTCCCAACTTATTATCATACCTCTACTCCCCTTCCCTTCTTTCCTTTCTTGGTCCATACCAATGCCTAATACACTTTTCCTTCCACTCATCCTATCATGCCTAATTTGTATTACAACTTGGCTACTACTGTACACCTACTATTGTCAAATGTTGTTTATCCATTGTGCTGCAACTTTATATATGTCTTCATATAACTATCCTGTACATTATCCTGTATATTTTTATTACTATCTATTGTATGCCTTGTCCCATCCTCCTTTGTACTTGCTTGTATTCCTGTGCCATCCTCAGTGACCCAGGTCATGCTTGAAAATGGTTCTTGGACCAGTGCACCTACTCTGTAAACAAATGAATAAATAAATAAATAAATTAGAACCACTTGGCATCAGGGATAGTAACAATCTACTATATACCTGTGGGGTGATTGTAGGATAGGGTAGAGACTTGACAGCAGGTACGGTAAGACCTAGATCTGTAGGATAATTAGGGGAGGGGGCCCACTGGAGAGACTGACTGTTTCCCAGGAGGTGCTTTGGCGGTGTAACTCGGGATTTTTATGCCTGGTGCTGTAATGTTGCCTGTGCTGTAATCAGCATCAGCAACATATAGTCACACCAACATAGGTGATCACCACCACCCCTCCTGGTGTCCACCCTAGAACAGGTTTTGGTTGCATCTGCAAAAGGAATACCTTCCATTCAATTCTTCACAATTTCACTTATGAGACATTGAAGGCCCACTCTAGTACTGACCCCACCCTGCCATGTCTTCAACCAACTGTTGAAAGCTGTGGAGAGTCATATCTTCTGCGGATGTATAGGTAACCTTTTGCCAAAGCCAACATGCCTTGAGAAACCCTCTCTCAGTAGTTGAAATTTCCTGCACTGCTATCTGTCCCCTAGGTCATTTGTCCCTAGGTGGACAGTGACATCTAGTCCTGTCATCTACAGCACAATGATCCACTGAATATACTCTCACCCCACAAAGAACACCTCTCAGATATTCCTCCTTCTCCTTTACCCCACCGATCGCCAAGTCTATGCCCAATTCAGTCCCCCCAGCGTTGCTTCAACTCAGCTGGGGCCTCTCCCTCCTCCTTGCAACTGTAGGTGCTCCATGGACAATGCTTCCGAAGGAAGGTTCAAGACGAAATGGTTCAGCTACAGAGAGGTGGTTGGCTGGGCAGGGCCTGTTTCAGATACAGAGAGAGTGGTTAGTGTGGTGACAGTCTCTGGGTGGGAAGTAGAAGTCTGAGAGGAATACTACAGGGAAGACAGTGGGAAAAGAAACGTCTGGGACTGTTTGTCCAGGGAGAGGGGCTGGAAGATTGGTTAAGCTACAGGAAGGTTGCTAGCTATGGAGAAAGAGGGTGGTCTGGGGAGGATTCACTAAGAGAGGAGGAGGCTGGTCCATGGGTGATAAGGGTGGTTTGAGGTTCTGGCAGTAGGAAGTAGTTAGCTAGGGTAGAGGCAGGTTTGGGGGCTGTAAAGAAATGCAGGAGTGCTCAGATATGGGCTTGTATGGGGGCAAGGATGGTGCAGCTGCTTAGAGGTAGTCAGTTAGTAGGGGATATATGCAATGCAGACTCCGGTATCCAACCAGGATACCTAGTACACCCTCAAACCCACAGCAGACTGACGAGCCCTGTCCGACAAACACAGTTGGAAATGCCACCCAACACACAGGGTGCAAAATCCTCAAACCAATGACCCATGCAGGGGCAAAGTCCAAGCAGCCAACAGTATGGGACACGTGCATGCTGCTGTATGGTGCTAACACGCCACAGGGTGGCAACAGGCAGGTCAACTGGAACTCCGATAACAAACCAGCAGAGGGCAAGCAGGCTGGAGAGAAGCACAGAGGTTACAATAAGTCATTTAACAGAAGTCACAAATCGAGGAACTACAACTGAGAGAACATGGAGAACGGGCAGGCAGTGGAAAATAATGCATGGGGGCAGTGGACGGACGTGCACTCGTGATGGCATGCATGGGGCTAAATGCTGGACGCCAGTGTAGGCAGGTGCAAAGGCCAACCTAGGTGGCAGACACAGACCCACAGGCAGAAGCACAACACACAGGTCCCACCATGCTGGACACAGAAGTGTACCATGGAGCATAGCCTCGCTGTAGCACAGAGCTGACAGGGGCCCAGGACACTGTGGACTGGACATGAATGTGACCATGCCAGCACACCATGACTCAGGACTGTGGGCAGACGGTGGCACAAGGGATGGTACAAACCACCCACAGATAGTAGCTGCCACAGGTGTGGCCATGGAGTGTGATGTGCAGATGAGGTGCAATCCCACCCATATGCTGAGCTGGAACAAAAGCCGGTTAGTGCACAGACCTCTGACACAATGGAGGAGGAGGTGCAGCAGGATGAGCCAGGGTGTGACTGCAACTACAACAGGTACAGTCTGTGAGTGGTACCATCGGAGAAAGTCAAACTGAATGTGGATGACTACCTCCTTGTCATGAACAGACATGCCGAGACAGTGTACTAGTGCTGCCAACACCGTGAGTCAAATCCTGCCAACTGAGGAAATGCCGGTAAGCTGTATCATTGAATAAATAGGGTTTTTCAACTTTGATGCATAGCTCAGGCATTTTTGAATTTGTACCAGATTTTCAACATGGGGTTTTTGGGACCCTCCTCATGCATTCTGGCACTGTTATGGCATTATTCAGCCCAGAAAGGTGATTTTGTGGTCACTGCAGGAATCACCTTCGGGACTGATTAACAAAATGACAGTGCCAGTGTTCATGAGTGGAGCTCTCAAAAGCCTATATTGCAAAAGTGGTGGAAAAATCAAAACTTACTGTTTTATAAGTGTGCATTGTGCAGTTTGCAGCGCATGCTCATAAGTTCGCAAATTTATAATATTTTCCTCCAGATTTTCAACATTGCCATTTTCAGCACCTCCTTATGATCAGTGTAGCTGTCATTTTCACATCCTGGCTGAAATGTGTTTTGCAGTTCCAGTGCAGAATAGCATGGTCACTGTGGAAATCCATGTTTGGGACACATTATGAAAATGACAGTGACAGTGTTCATTAGCAGAGGTCCTAAAATGCCTATGTTGAAAATTTGGTTATGAAAGTCCATAAAATGAGTGTGCTATGAGCATGCATTGCGCAGTTTCCACGCATGCTCGTGCTTTCTCAACTTTGCAATATTTTCTCCTAGATTTTCAATATTACCATTTTCCACACTCCTTATGAACAGTGCAGCTGTCATTTTTCACATCCTGGCCAAAATGTGTTTTCGCTCTTCCGGTAGCACAGTAGCATGGTCGCTGTGGGAAATCAGTGTTCAGGACACATTAAGAAAATCACACTGATACTGTTCATGAGCAGAGGTCCTAAAATGCCTATGTTGAAAATTTTGTGATGAAACTCCATAAAATGACTGATTTATGAGTGTGTGTTGTGCAGTTTTCACGCACCCTTGTAATTTCACAAATTAGTAATATTTTCACGCCACATTTTCAACACTGGCATTTTCCACACCTCCTTATTAACAGTACAGTTGTTATTTTTCACATCCTGGCAGAAATGTGTTTTCACGCTTCCGTGCAGAATACGCAGTCACTGTCTGAAATCAGTGTTTGGAACAGATTAGGATCGAGTGAGTGGGGGTAGTGACCAGCCTATAAAAGGGCAGCCTGCAGCGCTGGGAGACATAGAAGGAGAGAGGAGGGAGGGAGTGAGTGAGCTCAATGGAGCTCTGTTGGGACTGCTGTGGATTTCTTTGTGGGCGAAAAAGGCAGCAATGCATGCAGGGCCCAGTACAAAAGGTAGCCTGCAGTGGTGGGAGAAACAGACTTAGTGACTGAGAGAGGTGTGAGTGAGCTCAACTGAGCTCTATCATGACTGCTGCGGTTTCTTTGTGGGCAGAAAAGAGCGACAACACAGGTAGGAGCACCATACAAAGGGCAGCCTGCAGCGCCGGCAGAAACGGAATGAGCGAGTAAGAGAGGGGAGTGAGTGAGGTCAACAGAGCTCTGTCGGGGCTGCTGTAGATTTTTGTGGGCAGAAAAAGGTGCTGACAGAGGCAGAAGCCCAGTACAAAGGGCAGTCTGCGGTACCAGGAGAAACAGCATGAGCACGTGAGACAGGGGAGTGAGGCGACCTCAACAGAACTCTGTCGGGACAGCTGCAGATTTCATTGTGGCAGAAAAAGGTGCCAACACAAGCAGGACCCAGTACAAAGGGCAGCCTGCAGCGCTGGGAGAAACACAACGAGTGAGTGAAAGAGGGAGTGAGGGAGCCAACAGAGCTCTATCATGACTGCTGCAGAATTCTTTGTGGGCAGGAAAAGGTGGCAATGCAGGCAGGAACTCAGTACAAAGGGCAGCCTGCAGCGCTGGCAGAAATGGAATGAGTGAGTGAGAGAGGGGAGTGAGTGAGCTCAACAGACCTCTGTTGGGACTGCAGCAGATTTCTTTGTGGGCAGAAAAAGGCAGCAATGCCTGCAGGGTCCACTACAAAATGGCAGCCTACAGTGGTTGGAGAAACAGAACGAGCAAGTGAGGGAGAGGAGTGAGCGAGATCAACAGAGCTGTATCGTGACTGCTGCAGATTTCTTTGTGGGCAGAAGAAGGCAGCAATGCAGACAGGAGCCCAGTACAAAAGGGCAACCTGCGCGGCGCTGGCAGAAATGGAATGGCCGAGTGAGAGGGGAGTGAAGCGAGCTCAGTAATAACTGTGTTGAGACTGCTGCAGATTTCTTTGTGGGCAGAAAAGGCAGCAATGCATGCAGGAGCCCAGTATAAAGGGCAGCCTGCAGCAGTGGGAGAAACAGAATGGCCGAGTGATAGAAGGGAGTGAGCAATTTCAATGGAGCTCTGTCAGGACTGCTGCAGATTTCTTTGTGGGCAGAAAAAGAGTGCCAACAGAGGCAGGAGCCCAGTATAAATGGGCAGCCTGCAGTCCCAGAAGAAACAGAATAGCGAGTAGGACAGAGAGTCGCGACCTCAATGGAGCTCTATTGTGACTGCTACAGATTTCTTTGTGGGCAGAAGAAGGTGGTAATGCAGGCAGGAGCCAGTACAAAATGCCAGCCTACAGCACTGGCAGAAATGGAGCGAGCAAGTTAGAGGCGGGTGAGGCGAGTCAGCAGACTGTGTGGGACTGCTGTAGATTTCTTTGTAGGCAGAAAAAGCCACCAATGCAGCAACGAGCCAGTACAAAGGGCAGTCTGCAGCAGGAGACACAGAACTAGCGAGTGAGTGAGGGAGAGCAAGCTCAACAAAGCTGTATTGCAACTGCTGCAGATTTCTTTGTGGGCAGAAGAAGGCTGCAATGCAGGCAGGAGCCCAGTACAAAATGGCAGCCTGCAGCACAAGGAGAAATACAATGAGTGAGTGAGACAGGGGAGTGAGCAACCTCAATGTAGCTCTGTCAGGA
Source organism: Neoceratodus forsteri (assembly GCA_016271365.2). NCBI lineage: Eukaryota > Metazoa > Chordata > Ceratodontiformes > Ceratodontidae > Neoceratodus > Neoceratodus forsteri. The sequence continues at coordinate 737,905,039 of CM028133.1, read as the reverse complement.
CAGCTGCAGATTTCTTTGTGGGCAGAGAAAGGTGCCAACACTGGCAGGAGCCCAGTACAAAAGCGGCAGCCTGCGGTGCAGGAGAAACACAGCGGCGGTGAGAGAGGGGGTGGCTGAGCTCAATGGAGCTCTATCGTGACTGCTAGGAATTCTTTGTGAGGCAGTAAAGGTGGCAATGCAGGCAGAAGCCCAGTACAAAAAGGCCAGCCTGCAGCGCCGCAGAAACGGAATGAGCGAGTGAGAGGGGAGGAGCCACCTCAACGGACCTGTGTCAGGACTGCTGCAGATTTCTTTGTGGGCAGAAAGCCACCAATGAGGCAGGAGCCCAGTACAAAAGGGCAGCCTGCAACAGCGGGAGAAACAGAATGAGTTAGTGAGAGAGGGCATTGATCAAGCCCAACAGAGCTCTATTGTGACTGCTGTGGATTTCTTTGTGGGCAGAAAAAGCCACCAACAGAGGCAGGAGCCCAGTACAAAGGGCAGCCTGCAGCGCCAGGAGAAACAGAATGAGCGTGTGAGAGAGGGGAGTTAGTTACCTCAACGGAGCTCTGTCGGCACAGCTGCAGATTTTTTGTGGACAGAAATGGTGCCAACACAGGCAGGAACCCAGTACAAAACAGCAGCCTGCAGCACCGGAGAAACAGAACGAAAGGAAAGTGATAGGGGCATTGAGCAAGTTCAACGGACCAAAGCATTCAACATTCAGCACTAACAAATGCTTGTTCTAGTTTACCTTGATGTATGTTAATGACTATACAGGAATATATGGGTCTGTCAAGTGCAATCACAGCTTCCTGGTCAGGACAGCGACATGTGACCAAAATGGTTCTGTGACACGTTGTTGCGATGGGGCTTGAAGTGGTCTCTGTGGTTACTCAATTGCAGCTCGTCAATTCAAACAATATATTTGCTACAGTATATTTGCTCCAGTTCTTGTGTGGACTAGTATGAGTCAGTTGTGTATGTGTGTGTGTCACACTAGTCCACACAAAGAACTGGGGCAAATATATTGTGCTGAATTGCTGTGTGTGTGTGTGTGTGTGTGTTTTGGGGGAGGTTGGTGTATGGGTCAGGTAGCATAAGTCAATAAAAGAGGACAACTGGAGAAGAAAGGAGACTGAGCATAAAATAATACTTTATATAGAATTGAGGCAGAAAGAAATTCAGTAACCTCACTGGACTGCACACTTTGTAAATGTTGACTGATTTATGTTTCTTGTATTATATGATGTACTCAGCAAAGGCTAAGGCTGTGTGTGTATATGAGACCAAAGGAACTGTGAAACGAGATTGTATATACTGTTTTCTGTGTTCTAGCTCATTTTTGGAAAGGAAAGAGATATTATATTTATAAGTTGCTGATCTGGCAGGGGACAGGGTGGGGTTAACACAGGTGCTCAGCAGCTGTGTCTGCTGCCCCTCCCACACACTAGGTTTCGGGTGGCTGTTCAACACCTTGTAAATAGTAGGTCTGCTCATATCTATACCTTCATATAAACATGCTCTATTCAGCTATTGCAAATTACTGTGTAACCTTTTTGAATTGCAGCTGTCTGTCCCACCTTGTCTAGTGTGACAGCTGCCATAAAAAACTTTCAGGATTGTCTGATGTCGTGGGGTATTTCTTATGAAGTTGTAGTGCCACTATGACAAGACTGAGGGCTGTCAGAAACACAACAGTTGTGAGGTCACTTGATGCAGTCTGATACTTTTGAGACTGACAGTGGAAGAAGTTCTTGGGAACATTTCTCAAGTACGCAGGAGAACTTTGTAAAATATGCAAGCAACAATACAGACAGGGTGGCAGTATTGGGCAACACTAGACCACACAGGTGCATAATGAGGCCTGACGCCACAGGCAGAGGGCCTTATAGCCCTGGAAGGTCCTGTATTGCCCTATACCACCCACTCTGGGGGAATTATTGCACATGGAAAATGGGCCATCTGTGGAATTTTTATGCTGGATTTAATAATATTACAACATTTAAAAATATAGTAAAATGAAATTAAAGCCTTTACAATATAAAGTACTCCCACCTTTTCTGTGCTGTTCCATGTGTTGTTGTTCCACAACCCCTACACAGAGTTATTCTGTTCTTCTCCACCCACCCTCTGCTCTGCCACACTCAGAACAAGGGGAGCTTCTTTACTCTTTTTCACATTGTTGTTTGAAAAAATATATTGTTTTCTTTCTGTCTGTCTTGCCATATCCCCCACCATTCAGAGTTTTGACCCTGCCACATGAAGGCAGGAAGTGCACAGAGGTGGCAGGGCAGAACAGAGAACCGGGTGTTTTAAATTGAATGTCCAAGTTTTCTGACTAAATGCGGCTTCTAGACTTGTGACTGAATTATTTTTTTTTCCATTCAGAATATAGAGCAGCTTCCACTACTATTTGATAGATTCTTAAGGAGTGCCTGGCGAGACCGAGGTGAGTGGAAATGGTTGTCAGCAGCAGTCACTGAAAAGGAAGATTGTTTTGTTTTGTTTTTACTTGAAGGGATAATCTTTTACAGGAAGGATGTCTGACTGGTTGACAGAGGACCTCTGGCCACAGCCCCCGTCATTGTGGCGGCAGCACCCTGCCTGCACACTGCTCGGGACGCCTGCAGAATGACAGCTTACAGTATGACTTGAAGACCATATTAAATTACACAGGCACAATTATGACTAGTCATGTCCATTCATATTTGTGCCTGTGTAATACAGTATGGTCTGCAGGCCCATTGGTCCACACTATGGAACAATAGTCTTACAGGTCATACTTTAAGCTGTCATTCGAGTGGGCAGTATCGTGGGCAGGTTGCTGCCACCTGTTAATGATGAGGGGGCTGTGGCCTGGGGTCCTCTCTGGTTGGGTTGGGAGGGGGTACCACCTGGACCACCAGGTTACGGGTTTCTCTGGTACACGCACCATGACTGGGCACACAGGAGGGAGGGGACCCACTTGATCTCCAGGGTTGGATTTCTTTATAAACAGCCCACGATCAGGCATTGGAGGGGTTAACCACTAGACCACCAGGGACTTGCACATGGGGACAGTGGCTAAGCAGTGTGTGTGTGTGTATGTATATATGTGTATATCATCACGCTAAAATGGAAAATAGAATTAATAGACCACGGGCCTTCTTTGGGAAACTATAAAGAGAAATAGCAGAAACACTAACTTTGCTATTTTCTCTAAATATGTTATTCCCAAAGAAGACATCTGTTTGAAACATTATTTAACTCTATTTTTATGTTCATCCTGCATTTTATATTACCTTTTGGTTTGTTTTCAGCCCACACAGTGAAGCAGCACCTTAGTTTATTTCACTGTTATATTTGGTGACCCCAGATTTCCTCCATTTTCTCAGCTGGTTTTGTATACCTGGGGCAGGATTCACAAAAGGATGTGCACAGCACATCTGAGATGTGCCGGGCATCTCTGACATGTGCCCAAAGGTGATTCAGGCAGGGGACTGATCGCGGCACTACCCCATGTGCAGCACAACCCTGGCGATGCTGGCGCATGGCAGAGCGCGCATACCACCAGCAATGATATGAGGCACATCTGGAGGGCTGGCGTGCCCATACATACCGCGCACATCCCATTCACAGCCCTATTTTGTAGCACATCCCCAGAGCAAGTCCAGGGATGCACCACAGAAAGATAAGTCTAGGAAAACCAGACTTAAGTGGGTGGCCACCAACAGGCAGGTTGTGGTACTGCAGGCAGCAACATGACATCCTTCCCACTCTGGCAGTCCAGTGCCCTCCCAAGTATCCGTGAATGCCGCCTCCTTGTGGTGGTATCACTTAAACATACAAACCCCAAGCCCCTGTACATGCTGCTCCTTGTGGTAGTATCACTGAAAGCAAACGACCCCCCAAGCCCCCTATACATGCCACTCCTTGTAGCTGTATCACTGAAAGCAGACAACCCCTGCCCCAGCATGGTCCCACCATCGGTGGGCAGCATAACCACCCATAAGGGCTTCGGGTAGTATGGTAGCTGCCAGTCTCATACAGCTCTGCCAGTGGGCAGCCATGGCAGTATGCGGGGGTTACGCTGCCCGCTGGATGGTGAGACCATGCTGGGGTGGGGGTGAGGTGGCTGGGGTGCCTGGGTGGGGTGTGCATCTTTCTTGAACATCCAGCTGCCGTGGAGGGCAGCTTACATGGGGGCTTGGGAGGGTGCTGACTTCATTCATTCTGCTGCAAGGAGTGGCTGCTTATGGGGCTTGGGGAGGGGGTTACTTTGTACATACCACCACTAGGAATGGCTGCTTAGGAGGGGCTTGGGGGTTGTCTGTTTTAATGACACCGCTGCAAGGAGCGGCATTCACCGGGAGCTTGGGGCAGGGGGCGTGCTTGTGCGATGGCAGCTGTGAGTGGCATTTCACCAGACTGGGGTCGGGCCAGGGACGGGCAGGGGTGTCTACAGGTTGCTGCATTTTCTGGGGCATCCCTGCAGGTGAAATGCAATGGCTATAATGGCATGCTAATGGGCCCCATTTCACCATGCATGTCTAATGGCCTCATTTGCATGCCCCTGGCTGTGGATCTTGTTTTTTGGTGCAGGGCATGTTGAGATGCCCTGCCCCAAAGGGTTCACAGCCTGCCATGGGGATGCGCCGGCGCAGCCTGGGATGCCCTGGCACATCCTGGTGGGCACACCTGTACTATTCACAGAAAGGAAGGTGCCAGGGCATCTCTCTGTGTCGCCTCTGTGAATCGCCTATTTTGCACTTAGTGCATCTCCTGCAACGGGCAGCTGAGATGCACTGAGCGCATCTTCTTTGTGAATCCTGGCCCTGATCTTTAATAGCCAGTAATGCCAACAATGCTGGCAGAAAAGAGTACTCATTTTGGAAAGTAGTCAATTGTTACTTATTATTTCTGAAGTATTTTTCTTTTCCATTTCTTTTAATAGAAGGTTTTCTATATGATAGTATTAGGTATAATTTGAAGCACAGCATTTTGCCTGGAGACTGACATCTGGTCCTATTAGAAACACAGAAACATAGACTTTGACGGCAGATAAGAACCGCTTGGCCCATCTAGTCTGCCCATTTCCTCACCTACAGGATAGGCCGAGATCCTAATTAACCAACAGCCTATTTCTTCCTACCCCCACAAGAATTGCCTTATGTCTGTCCCATTCTTGAATTCTCCCACAGTTTTAGACCCCACAACCTCCTCAGGAAGGCTGTTTCATGTATCCACTACCTCTCTTTGAAATAATACTTTCATATTGCCCCTGAACCGCTTACATCTTTAAATTGTGTCCCTTGTTCTTGCATGTCTCTTTTTCTGAAAGATGCTACCTCTTGGTCTTTGTTGATTCCACTGAGGTACTTAAAAGTTTCTATCATGTCCCCCTCCCTTCTTTCCTCAGGGGTATACATATTAAGCCCTTTAGTCTCTCCTTATATGGCTTCTCTTGCAGACCCTGCACCATTTTAGTTGCCCTCCTCTGGACTGCCTCTATCCTGTCTATGTCCTTGCGGAGATGGGGTCTCCTGAACTGGATGCAGTACTCCAGACGGGGTCTCACCAACTGTCTGTACAGAGGATAACAACTTCCTGTTTTCTGCTGCTGATGCCTCTCCCTATGCATCCCAGTATACCCCAGCCCTCTCTACTGCCTTCTCACATTGCTTGCTAACCTTAAGCTCATCTGATATGATTACCCACAGGTCCTTTCCTTTTGTTGTTGTTACTACCCCCCACTGTGTATTCTTCCCCTGGGTTCTTGTTTCCCAGGTGCATAATTGCACTTCTTGCATTGAATCCTAGCTGCTATACTTGACCATTCCTCCCACCTTGCCAAGTCCCTTCTATTCCTCTTTATACCTCATCCGCATTGTGACTCACTCACTGTGACATCAAAACTGACCAGTCTTGCAGTGAATGATTCACTGTTTTTGGTCAATTGTGATGCTACAAACAGTAAGGTCACAGAGCTGATTGGGGAACAGACCTAGTATGTCAGCCTTTAGGAAGAGTACAGTTCCACAGCTCGTGCCAAGTATTGTCAGGAAGAAAATCTTCTAATTAGTGAAACAGAAAAGAAGAAAATCTTATTAACGGAAGGTAAAAGAAAAGAAAGATATGTTAGATATATGATTATGAATCAGTATCTCACTGCTTTCGGAAGCTGTGATCACTGATTTTTTAAACTATTGTACTTCATTTTCTGGATAGACAGCATATTTTGTTGCATGTTAAAGGCAAGCACCCAGTTCTTTGGGAGGGTACTCAAAGTCATATCCTTTTTTCCCCATCGCCTGCTGACTCTGCCTTGGATGAATCGGAGACACCTCAAAAGAGGGTTGCCTTTCGACCTTTCCTCAACAAGTTGGCTGTGGCACAGGTATTTGTTTTCAGCTGCTTGCCTTATCCTGTCTGATTACAAATCACTGGGATTGATCACAAGAACATTTTCACCACCAGTGGAACAGGTTCAGGTTGAGCTTCCTTCCTACATTTTCCTGGATTTAAGACTGCCTTTTGAATAGTATGCTGAACACTAAATAATCTTTATTATAACACAGGTTGTTTAAAGTTAGGGAAAACATAGCATCTGATTGGTTGAGTCCCTCTGTGTGGCCATGCTTGATTGGTTGAGTCCTCTCTGTGGCCATGCCTTAAATTCAACTTTTAATGCACAGTTGCATGGAGGGACCCAGACCACAGGTGTACAGACTCATTCGGTTTCTAAATGTGTTTGCCACCATTTGTAATTGTTGGCAAGTGAGAGATCCACATTGCTGCAAAGTACAGTCCCTTAGAAATGACCTCTGCCCCAAGAGATAGCAAGCAGCAATGTATAGAGAGAGAGAGCGCTTGTTCAACAGCTGTCCCAGTGTACCCGGTCACAGAGAGAAAGAGCAAGAAAGTCTTGTTGCATCACAGAGCATTTGTAGGTAATATGCTCCTTGTTGGCTGTGTGCCTCATGTTCCCTGCTGAACCATGGTCATGTATGTGCTCCACGGTCCACTCTGTGTGGCTTCAGAGTGTGGGGACAGAAAGTAAAACAGAGAGGAACCCCTGGGCTAGAGAGACAGACACAGTGAGAGACAGTGCAGAACAGGTAGTGCAGAGGTTTGGGAGTCTGGTCTCTGTCTGTCTCTCTCTGTCTTTGCCTCTTGCACTGTCTGTATTGGCAATCTGTGTTGTAAGCAGGGAGGTGATGGGAGACAGTGAGTAACTGGGCCCCACCCCTCTCTGCAAGCTGCCAGTACAGAGATATTGTACCACTGAGTGCAGGACCGAAACCCACCCTCCGTGCCACTGTCAGTGTCAGCAGTCAGAGTATCCACTTGATGTGTTCTCCCACCCGCTACATCTCTGTCATTCCCCCATGCAAGACACTACCAGCACCAATATAGAGTGGATTGCTGCAAGCAGCTCATGCCACTTAGTGCAGGACCATTAAATGTACCTCTAATCTGCTGTCAGTTTGAGGGGGTCACTGTAGCTACTTGATGTGTCTCCACCACCTACTGTGTCTCTGTCCCATATGCTGGTGTCCCTGTCTTTAAATTCCTTGTGTGCCCAGGCAGCGTGTTGTGTCCTGCTGTATTAAAGCACTGCTTTGGAGCATGGGGCAAGAAAGAGAGACTGTGGCAGTGAGCACTGAGCCCCGGTTTCTGCTTCTCTCTGTGCACTCAGCCTGGTGATGGGTGGGGTGACAGTGTCCAGTGATGTGCTTCACCACTGTCACTCTCACCTGTCCCATGCCCTTTTAAGGCTGTTGACATATTTACATGATACCAACCATTCTGGTAGTGCATCCACCAGGGACCATGGATAGTCGGGTATCTCTGCTGTTGTTAGAGATGGGGAGGAGTCACTATAATACCAGGGTACATTATAGCACTTTACGGGCATCCCTTTGTGAATTGTGCCCATGTTTTTAGTGACACTTGCTTGTCACAAGTAATTTACACAACAGTTTATTAATCCTATATGTTGTTACCTGTGCCACTGTTGTATATGCCAGAAAAGTGAAACATGCCACTAAGATGATAGCCCCCACCACGATCACAAAAATACCCATAACATACACAGAAATATGCACGCAAGATAATGACTTTTTATTGTAGTGTATATTTGACAGTCATACAAAATGAATGAAGAAGTAGTACACTTAGTGAGATAAGTATCATGTAATGCTGATCTGTATGTTTTTTCCCTCCACAAATGTCCATCTGAAGATCCGGGAGAAGGACTGACGTGGGAGATGTCATCATCTAGATGATTCTGAATAACCAACACCTCAACAATCAACCTATGAAGATGGAAGAGGCTTTTCCAGTCCTGCTTGAAATTTCTGAAACCATCTTAATCTGATAGGCTCACGCAAGCTCTAACTTTACATGATTTCCAATTTCTTGTCAATGAACAAAAATATATTGTAGAAGAATGCAGTGTGGTCACTAACAAGAACAGTCATAATTTGAAGTAGGCCAGTGGCCACCAAAAATAAGACTTCAGTATATAACAAAGTTGGACACCTGCTTAATTAGCCAATGTTATTTCTACTAATGGGATGCAACCAAATTAAAATTTTAATTTATTTTGTACAATTGTTCAAAAGTGTGTATGCATTGCCAACCAGTGTTACTAGTCAGTTATTTGTATATGTGCTGATAGGACTCTTGTCTTAAGCTTAAGCAGTCCTTTGACAGGTTCATTTTACAAGGCCTTCTGTCTTACATTTAAGAAGGTCCTTGACTGGCCATCCATCAACATAAGTCTCCTATTTAAATGTATCGAGGTCCAGCATCCCAAGCATTAGTCTCCAGTTTGGATGTTTCCTAACTATCTCCTGCTGGTTTGTCACTTGTAGGATGACCACTGTTAATTAGCCAGGTAACACAATACTTGTATACTGACCAGTTTTAATCGGTTATGACTGCAGTTTGCATCCTGCTGACCACTATCAAGTAGTCTGTATACGATTTCAAAATGTGTTTTGAGTGATACTCTGTTACTAGTGTAGGTGCTCAGCTGAATATTTTATTTTCATTGATAGGTTCATTGCCAGCCACTTGGTACAGTAAGCACACTGCATCAGGTTACACATTATATGCAGTTGTGACTAAAATCATACTTAGAAACAAGGCCAAGATGTCAAAAGAACTCCATGGCCTAAAGAAAAAGCAGTTTGCTCATATTGTAATATAACAATCAGAAGAGATAGGTTAGGAGCACGTTCTAGTAGTAAGCATTCAGGAAAGGCAGTAAAAGAAAAGGGTTGGCAGGATATATCTAAGTTGTTGCAGTCAAACAAATCCACCTCTTCACAGGGACGTTGGATGTGAAAGATAACGGGAACCAAAACCAAAAAGAAGTTTTCAGTCTGGTAATATGGTACATGATATAGTGAACAAATCTGTCGATAATGGTCATTTGTCTTCTGAGGTAGCAACCTTTGAGATGCATGATGTCATCTTGATATCTGCATCAGAAAATAGGTCCATGGCACATCTGATCATGCCAGTTGTTCAAATGTTGATATACAAAGTCCTTGTGAAGTTATCTCACATTCTGATATTGAAAGTGAAGACTGTGGTAACAACCATGATGAAACACAGGCTACACAGCCCACTTCCACTTGCAAGCACTTGATGGTGGTGACATTTCAGTAGATCAGCTAGGCAAATATTCAATAGATCCTGCTCTGTATATCAACCATCACATGAGTACTGATATCATTAGAGACATATTAGAGAAAGGACCATGCCAGCCAGGTTTGCATGACACTTACCGCTTTGAGAAAGAAAAAATGGCAAACGAATGTTTTGGCATGAGGTATTATAACACTTTAGAAAATGGAATGAAACGCTACAGAGAGTGGTTAATATTTTCTCCTAGGAAATGATGTGCATTCTGCTACCCGTGTTAGTTATTTGCAAACATTCTCGGAAAGAGTTTGAGCCAGTTTTGCTGATCCAAATTATGGCTTTTCAAACTGGAAAAAGCAACCAAAAGCTTTATCAATCACAAGCAAGCCACAGGCCACAAAGAGTCAGTCAATGAGTTACTGATGACCAGATACAGACTGAAAACTGGTAGCACAGTTAACAGAGAGCGTCTGAAGGCATTCAGTAGACAGGCATGAGAGTAAAAGCAGTTGTATTTTTCTTCATAGTGGCTTAGATAGTGATAAATTCTAATATCATGATGTGCTTGCAAGGACTCCTGTCTTAAGCTTAACGAGTCCTTTGTTTGACAGGTGCAAACCAGTTTACAAGATCTTGCCTTTAAGTCTAAGAAGATCCTTGTCATGGCATGTGTATACAATTCTTCTGTTTTAACTTATTTTTCATGCATATTTCAGTCATCGGGTACTACAGTAGGAACTTTAATGTCTGTGTATGATAATCAAAACAACATCTTCAGCATCACAACTGTGGTAAGTCACACCGCCTATGGCAGCAGAGCCAATGCCATCATTCAACACACCACACTTTCACCATGCATTCCAGTCTTAATGATGCATCAGCAGCCACTCCTTGTTTTTGGCATGGCTGGGCTGCAAGAACTCCTGTCTTAAGCTTATGGAGTCTTTGGCTTTACAGGTTCATTTACAAGGTCTTCTGTCTTAAGTGTAAGAAGATCCTTGATGGGGCAACAGTTACTCCTAGTTTTGTCATGGCTCTGCAGCAGTATTCCTGTCTTAAGCTTATGGAGTCCTTGGCTTTGACAGGATCATTTTACAAGGTCTTCTGTCTTAAGTTTAAGAAGATCCTCGACTGAGCAGGTGCTTACAAGTCAGGCTCTTGTGTTAAGTTACAGCAGAGCCAGCCTCACAGTCAGATAAACACGATTCCTGCCCTGTCACTGCTTGTTACTCATTCCAATGGTGCTGTCTGATGACTGAGATACCACAGAACAAGGCAGAACAACTGCCTAAGAATTGTTACCGTACTAGTAGATCTTTCTGGGGATCTCAGGCATTAGGTATGCTTTCGCTTACCTACAACCATTCCCTTTCTTGGGGGTCCTGTTCATGATTTGGCTTATCATTTTTTATTTAGTCTGTCCTCTGTCTCTCTTCATATAACTGGGGTGTAAGCCTTGCTCTGTTTGCCTCCGGTGGCACATGAAAGAAATGGGGAGTGAGACAGCCTCGGGGCACACCTATATCAGGTTGCTGATTTCTGGTGCCATTGCCAGTGTGTGCCAGCCCACCACAGTTGTACTGCTGGAGATATTCTGTGTGGATTACCATTCTGATAGTAAAGTTCCACGGTGGTACCCAATGAGGAGTAAGATCCCTCGAAGATCTACTTTTATGCCTTGCTAAGTAAGCTATTACAAAATGGTTCTTACACACCGTTCCAACATCTACCACTGTATAATGAAAGCCATTTACTTAACATCTCTTGCATTCCCAGTTGTATAATGGTATAAAAAGAAAGTAGCCTGTTTATAATTCTGAACAACGTAACTGCACTTCAACTTAGAAGGAGGGATAGTAGATACTACACATCTGATAATTAGCACTGCTCACCATGAAGCAACTTAATGTACTACCTATTCATCACAAACATAAGTTGGAAATAAACTAAAATCACCATATTTTAACTTATGATGGTGAGGTGACAGTGACAGAGGTTAACAGTGAAAGTTTGCAACTACTTCAATCAGCAACAGGCAAATTACACATGCATACATCTGATTTTGTAACAGGTTGCATGTCTGTGAGAGGAGGAGGGCCACAATCAAGCAGATTATCGATATAATGCAATGTGCTGTGCACTTAAAGTCATACTGCACAGTTGTGCACTGCAGCAGCTGTAATTATGGCACTTTTTTTTCTGTAGAGCAATATTTCTATATGCATTGCTTCCTAAAAGAAGACAGCTACTTATTGGGGTGCTATGTTATGGAACAAACCATAGTACATTTGTAGCTGGGACAGACTATCACAACAGTGACACAATCTCATTCACAGATACATTCACTGACACCCTTTCAGTCTATTATGATTTACCTGCAAGGAAACTTCATTCCCTTGTCAACAAGGTCATGTGCCTCATGTCATATCTTTATGGTCTGGTTAGTTTGACTCTGCATATCAAACAGAAACTGTCTGACCTATGGCCTATACACAACCAAAATGACACCCAAACAAGTCAAAATTCCTTTTAAAGTTTGTATGTTGATGTTACCATTTAACAGTAGCAGAATCAGTAACCCACTAATACTACCTATCTACCCAGGTCCAACATAACAGAGAAGTTCAACACAGACTATTGGATATTACATTAGTTCTTGCAAAACAAAATCTTCCTTTCCATGGCCACAGGGAGTCTTCTTATTCATGTCTGAATGTCTCATCCTCTAGTAACACTCAGAATGAGGAACTTTCTTGAACTTGCAAAGTTATTAACAAAGTATGACAGCGTATTAAATAAACACCTGAGTGAAGCTAAAGGGAAGCAGAGTTATCTAAGTCCAGATATACAAAATGATTTCATATCCACTCTTTCAAGTGTGGTTTTAGACTACATTACCAGTGAAGTGCGTGACTCCAAATACTTTGGGATCATTCTTGACTCAACCATTGATATTTCTCATAGTGATCAACTTTCATTCTGTGTACGCTTCATTGATCATAACTTTAATATTCAGGAGAGATTCCTACTTTTTAAAAATATTGAGAATTCTTCATCAGCATATCTATTTGAAGTGTTAAGGAAAACCTTATCAGACTTGAAACTTGATATAGCCCACCTTCGCTCACAGGTATACTATGAGGCAACAAACATGTCTGGTGCAGTGTCTGGTTTGCAAACCCATGTAAAGAAGTAAACAAACATGTTTTATATGTACACTGTTATGCACACAAGCTTAACCTGCTGCTTACAGATAGCTGTAATTGTGTACAGAGGCAGTTACCTTCTTTGGCTATATAGAGAAAGTATACACCTTCATCACTTCCAGTCAACCTCGTCTAGACATACAGTATTTAATAAAGCTCAGCATGAACTGAACATTGGCCCTAGGCAACTTCAACGCCTATGTGAGATTAGGTGGCATTGCAAATATGAAGCTGTCAGAACACTGAAAGATACTTATCCAGCTTTGCTATTAGCATTACAGAGAATTCCGCAATGGAAAGGACAGCTAAAAACGTAGGTGATGCACATGCTCTACTTGAGTTCCTACAAAATTAGAATTTGTGCTAATGCTGCACATATGGCTAGAAATTTTAAACTCAGTTAATAGCCTGTCAATGTACTCTCTAAAGTGAAACAATGGATGCCATCACAGCATCAACCATGGTAACTTCATGTTTGAAACCATTTGAGCAAAACAGAACCATCGATCATTATAATTATCTGATTAACTTGTCGACTAAATCTGCAGAAGACAATGAGGTAGACACAGAATTCAAAGTAAGCAGACAAAGATGCTGCTAATGTATGTCCGGTGAACAAGCACAAGATGAACAGACAAATGATCCTGCATTGCATTTTAGGACTACTGTATTCTATACAATCTATGATAGAATCACAACAGAAATGCAAGTTAGATTTAATGACTTTCATAATACAGTAAAATGTTTTGGCTGTCTGTTACCAAGTCATTATAATGATAGAGAAGGTCTTCTGAGTCTAGCTTACACAGAGGATATAGACAGTGAGGCAGCACAATCAAAGTATAAACAGCTTTGTGCTTTCTATGAAGTGCCCTATCTGAGTCCAACACCATTGAGAGTATGTTCAATGTTACGCTTTTGAAAGATAATGATCTCCAGAATGCAAATCCAAACCTAGGAACACTGTATCATATTTCGCACAATTTCAGTTGCTACCGCTAAGGCTGAATGCACATTTAGCAAACTCCATATTCTAAAAATGATCTAAGATCTACTATAGCAGAAGAAAGACTGTCATCATTGGCACTTTTAAGCACTGAAAGGGACCTTGCTGAGCAGGGACCTTGCTGAGCAGGTTGACTTTTTATCAGTAATTGATGTGTTCAGCAAGAAAAACACAGAAGAATGATTCTACATTAGAGGTGCAACAGCCAACAGTGTTGTAATATTACTGAACCTCACTTAAAGGAATTCAACAAACTTTGACTGCAACAACTAGATATATCCAGTCTGTACACTGTCCATAAGGGTAGGAACAGGATCAGTTTTTTTCCATTTCCTGTTGTCTTGGTAACCTGTTTAATCAGCATGACTGTACAGGAAGAACAACATAGAGGCAAGCACAGTCACTTGTTGAATTATATGACTATTTTAAGAATTGTTAAAATTGTTAAAAGCTTCGCCAAAGGCTTGGCCTTCTATAGATTAAAACCCTTCCTAAACAGAGACTCAAAGATGAGGTTAGTCCAGGCCATTTTTCTATCAGTTGTTGACTATGCAGACTTCCTTTATAGTCACTGCCCCATCTCCTACCATCACAAGTTGGATACCTTATATCATAGAGCAATAAGGTTCATTACAGATCTGCCATCTAATACTCATCATTGCTCTCTTTATGCTGCAGTTGGGTGGGTTTCCTTCACCTCAGAAGGAACAGAAATGCAGCACTATGGATTTACAGAGCGTTGTCAAAAACTTCCAAACTATATCCTGGACTGCTTCACCCAGACCTCTCCTAGCTCCTATGCCCTAAGAAGCAACAACATCATCCTGCTCAAATTGCCCAAATTCAACACCAGGCTAGGAGGGCAGCAATCAGCTATTCTCTAGCTATAGCATGGAACATCCTACAAAATCCCTAAAACTGTCCAATATCATTCCATTTGCATCCTTTAAACAGCATTGTACAGTCTTCTTCAAAGAGAAATGCAATTGCTACCACTAGAGCTAACATTGTCATCTCACAAATCTCCTTCCAAACCATATATGGCATTTTCCTTCCAGACAGACACCCCATCTTATGGCACCCAGTAATACCTTCACCATCCTAGTATTACATTATGTTGAGTGTCTGCCATGCCCACTGGGATATGTATATACTGTACATACTGTAAATATTAGCTTAACTTTCCTGTAACCATTTTTTATCATGTGAATTTATTGTACATCACTGTGTTTATAAATGTTATTTTCCCTGTATGTATATCTGTCTTATATAAGTGTACGATGTATCTGTTGTGTATCAACTATTGAACCTTGACCTTATCAGGTCCATCTTGTAAATGAGCCTTGCTCAATGATGTTTGCCTGAATAAATAAAGAGTTGATGATGATGATGATGATATGAAGTGTGCAACTGATGTCAAAACATACATCTTTAGGGGTATCTCAGTCATCAGGTACCACCATCTTAGCAACTTCACCATCTTTAAATGGGCTTTGTCACAGAGCATTTTCACCGTTAAAATGGCCTGATGCTGGCGTTGAGAACATCAACACACCACAGAGTTTCACAAATCATAACTCCGGATGTTTACTCAACAGCACATGCTGCTTTTGAAGGGCAGTGCTACCATGGCTTCTTGTCTTAAGCTTATGGAGTCATTTCACCAGAGTCTGTTCACAAGATCTTCTGTCTCTGCTGCAAGGAGGACTCTTGTGTTAAGTTTATAATGGAGTCCTTTAGCAGGTTCAGATTACAAGGTCTTCTGTCTTAAGTTTAAGAAGATCCTTCTTCCTTGCTTGGCCCGGTCATCAGAAATCCCCTGTCTTAAGTTTATGGAGATCCATCCAGCATTCAAAGCATTACAGTCGACTGTGCTGCAAGGAACACTCTTGTCTTAAGCTTATAATGGAGTCCTTTGGCAGGTTCAGGTTACAAGGTCTTTTGTCTTAAATTTAAGGAGATCCTTGATTGTGCAGGTGGTTAAAATGTTACTCTTAACCTTGGATGCTGGATGTCCATAAACTTATCTATTCCTACGTGTCACTGATTTGCACTGGTTCCTGTGGTGGTGGTACCTGGTGGTGACTGAAATCCCCTGGATTGAAGATGTACTGTTATTCTTACTTTATACATAATTTATATTATAGCATTTGATGTCCTACCTTTGTTGAAAACACAGCCAGGTTTCTTCCACTAGTGATATTTTTAAGGAAGCACAACACCATAGTCACCCTTGTCCTATAACACTGTTATCAAATGTGGACAATACTAAAGTCCTGTAGCCTAGGCTGTTGCCACGTATGCCTACACCACAGAAAACTAATGTAAAAATCTAAAGAGAAGTTCTGTTAGCTCAACTGTGGCTGATCTAGTTGTAAGACAATTTATTTTTAATGTTATTACCTGAATTACTGTCTTGTCAATGTGGTGCATGCACTGACACTGTGCAATGGCTCCTTTACTATAGTGCAGAAGATAAATACACTTGTATTACACTATTTTCATTCTGTAATCCTGGCTAGCACTTCAGGTTTGGAAAAGTACATGTGTATCACTGGTAGTTTACAGTCTTGTGTACAGAGATCCTCCAGATAATGTTTGGGAATCTTGCAACTTTAATGTTTTACTACTAACATAGAGCTTTCTTAGTCTAGCTTTGAATTATTCTCATATCCAAGTCATGTAGCTCTCAGTTATTTAAGTTAATGGAATCAAAAATGCTGAGGCGCAGCTGGAGGTCTCAATAAGAAACTTTGAATCTATTGCAAAGTAGAAATTGTTGTAAGTTATTTAAGTTAAACAAGTGACACATATTGAAGTAGCTAAACTTAATATCTTGAATACGTGGTATTTCCTACATGGAACAAGTCAAATATATGTGACACAACATTGCTCCATCTGAAAATGTGTCAGACTAGTACCAAATGAATGCACTGTTTCTGCATTCAAAGGTAAGGAGTTGTGCTACTTAAAGTAAGTAAGTAAAGTTTATTTCTATAAGGTGCCCTTCCGAGCTCAGGGCACCTTTACAAAATCCATAAGCAGCATTAAAACCACAGTAATAAATAACATTTTATATATAACAGCTTTAACATAATTTACATCACTGAAATGCTTGATTAAAAGGAAGGTCTTTAGGGCTTTTTAAAGCCCTCCATAGTCAGGCTATTTTGTATCTGGCAAGGTAGACAATTCCACGGTAGGAGCCATAAAGGCAAATGTTCTTCCACCAGATGTTTTAAGGTTACCCTGGAATTTCTAGCAATCCTCATCAGAGGATTGGAGGAGCAGGAAGGCAGTAAGAAATCAGGAGTTCTTCCAGGTAGTGGGGTCCCAACCAATGTAGGGTTTTATAGGCCATCAACATGACCTTGAAAGTGATCCACCATTGTACCAGCAGCTGGTGCAACTCGCAGCACAGGTGTTATATGGTTGGACCTTGGGCTTCCAGTCAACAACCCAGCCACTGCATTTGCACCAGCTGCAAGCGGCAAATATCCACTCCCAGCAGCCCTAAATAAAGGCGTTGCAGTAATCAAGATGACAGGCAACAGAGGCATGGACCAGGTAGGAAGATTCTCTGGTGGAACCAGGTGTTTCACCCGTGCTATATTCCTTAGATGGAAAAAGGATGATTTGACCACAGCCAACACCTGCGCCTCAGGGTCAGGCCATTGTCAAATATAACACCAAGGTTACGTACCTGTCCAGATGCCATAAGTGGGTCTCCCCAGAAATAAACCTGAGGGTTTTCCCACCCATGAACTGACATCCTCACCCCCTGTTCCACCACCAATACCTCTGTTTTTCCGGATTCAACTTCAGCCAGTTGGTACTCATCCAATTCTGTATCTCCAGGAGGCAGTTGTTAAATAATGTACTTGACTCAGACTCCTGCTTGGGCACAAAGACATATAGAGTTGAGAGTCATCGGCATAGCAATGAAACTTCAACCCATATTGTCTTATAATGTCTGCCAATGGAAGTATATACACACGTAAATAACATGGAGGACAGCACCGAACCCTGTGGCACCCCACAGCGAGACAGTGAGAGGACGAAGAATAACTCTCCGACACTACTCTCTGAATCCTACCCTGCAGGAAAGATTTAAACCAACTGTGGACCACCCCTTAGTCCACAGAGAAACCACAGGTGATTGAGCAGCACCCTATGACCCATGGTGTCAAATGCTGCTGAGAGATCAAGGAGAACCAAGACAGAGTGAGTTCTCTGATCTCTCACCATCAGGAGATCATTTAGTACCTGAACAAGAGTCATTTCAGTACTATGCCTTTTCCTGAAGCCAGATTGGAGAGGGTCATAGATACTGTGGATAGTTAAATGGTCCTCCAGCTGCAATGCAACCACCTTCTCAACAATCTTTCCAAAAGGAAGGTTCGAGACTGGTCTGTAGTTTTCTGGGCAGTTGGGATCAAGGAGAGTTTTTTCAAAGGGGGCATACTATTGCCTCCTTCAAGTGATCAGAAAAGATCCCTTTCTTCAGTGACACCGCAACTGTCCCAGTAAGGATCGGGCCAATAACCTCTACACACCCCACAAGTAGGTGAGTAGGGCCCAGATCAAATCTACAGCAGGTTGGCTGCAAAGTCTGGATGATCCTCACTATATCCATGACTGCCGGTTGACTGAAGGTGAACCAAGTTAATTGGGTATTTGTGTCCTCGGTTGATCACTGCAAGACCCTATGGGGAGGTGCTGGCTGATCTCATCCCTGATAGTGGACACCTTATCAGCGAAGAACATCACAAATTCTTCACACTGTAATTGTGACAACGTCGACCAGCTTGAAGACAGACTGATTGCACAATCTGTCCACAGTCTGGAAGAGCTGGGCCGGTCTATTCTTCACTGTAGCAATTTCCCTGGACAGGAACTCTGCCTTCATATGAGAAATTGCTAACTGATAGGTCTTATAATGGTCAAACAGTCTAAGCCTGTCCACTTCCATGTGAGTTTTCCACCAGCGTCTCTCCAATCTTCGCCCTGTCTCTTCAACCCACAGATCTCCATGGTAAACCATGGGACCCCAGGTGGAGAGTTCAGGGATGAACATGGACTGGAGCAATGACATCCAGGATCCTCACAACTGCCCTATTATAGGCTAGCACTAAGGACTCTGGGTCAGTGCTATCCATTGAAATCCTGAGAAGTCCAGTTCCGCCATTAGGCCTTCTGAGGTAACTCCTCCCAAAGGACGGAACTGTACTATCTCCTTAGGGCAGGCCTCTTTCGGGGGCTGTGAAACTGAACCTCAGGGCATGATGGTCAGACCAACTGATGGGCTCCACTCCACACCAGAGACTTCATCCCCAGATGGAATATCAAATCAAATGAGTGCCCCGATGGGTTGCAGAGGTAATAACCAATTTCAGGCCCAATGAATCCATCAATTGGAGGAGGTTTTGACCAAACAGTGAGAGTTCATCATTGACCCAGGCATTGAAATCCCCAGAATTAACCATTGGGGGATTCTAATACCCTCTCGGCAATGAAATCTGCAACCTCTCTCAGGAATTCCTCCCATCACCTCGTGGATGATAAATGAGAAGTATCCTGAAGCCTGCACTGCACCCACAATACACTCAAAGAAGTTGGTACAGCCAACTGATATTTCCCTGAGGTCCAGTTCCTGTCTAAAACAGAGTGCAACTCCTGCCCCTACGGTCCACTCTCTGGCGGTGAATCACTGAGAAGCCGGGCCGAACTGTGGATTCCAAATGGGGCCCACATTTTCATCAAGCCAGGTCTCGGTAATGCAAGCTAAGTCCACAGATATAACAAGATCTGCCACCAAAGCAGTCTTGTTTCTGATAGGTCTAGCATTGCTTAACATCACCCAAAAGGGACGAGACTCAAGGATGACTCCACCTCCTGCCTGACCAAGTCAGTGCCCTTGGGTATGGGTGCAAGACATGATGGACCTCGCTCCTGTATCCATTTCACCCCAGGGCGCTCCTGGTTCTAAAAGTCCCTATCCCACTCTTTCCCCATCCCCACAAAAGTTCCAGGACCTCCTATTCCCTCCACTCCTTCATCTCAAATGCCGAATATTCAACATCTCCTATAAACTTCCAAAGGGTGCGGGACATTCAGTGTCTGAGATCCCTCAGTCTTGAGAGGGAGTACCGCCTGACTGTGTTTTTATCAACCCAGCACATTCAGACCCTTTCAATAATACTAAATTATAAAAACCACTAAATCAATACTTTTATTTAATCTTAATATACCCCTTAATAAAACCACTCCACACTCTACTTAAATCAAAAACATAAAATAGAACAACTATTAACAAAATAAAACCAAACCACACTCAGATGGCAACTCCTCCACTCTCTCACAAAGTGGGGAAAAGAGGAAGCTTTACAAATCCCACACACTGTCTCTCACACAGAAAGAGAGAGTAACACAAAATTTCCACATTAATGCCTACTTAAACTAATATAAATATAAAATAAAATATTCACTCAACAAAAAGTCTCAGTTCGTTCAAAAGTCCTAGTCAATCCTGTATTTCTTCTTAAACAATTTTATCACTCCTTTAATCCAAGAAACAGATGATAGTAAGCATAAAGTTCATGTCTCAGGGAGCCATGAATGAAATTCAATTCCTCCTGTGGGCTCACTTCCACAGAGGACCTAAAACTAGTCATGAATCCCAGCAATAAAATCTCAAGTCAGTTCTTTAACCAGATTTTACTTCTCAAACAAAATCAATTCAAATTGTTTCATACGAACCCGCCACTGTCACTCCCTGTTTAATCATGAAATCCCACAGATTCAAGCAGCCGGCTTTGTTTTATGTCTCCTGCAGTCTTCACTCAAACCGAGTCGAAATAAGTTATTTTCAGTTAATTCCATAACAACAACAGCATCCCCTGAACTTAACCCAGCCACAAAACCCTTACCCAGGCCCGCTCTGCCCCATGGCCATCCACCAACTACCGCTCGGCAGAAAAGAGGCACTACAGAGCCAAGGCCTATGGTGGAAGTACATACACACACCACTGCATCGGATCAAGGGTCGAGAAGAAGTTCCTCCTCGGGGAATCAACCAACTTGCTGCCCCATAAAATTTTCGATGAAAAGACCAGTCAACTTCAGCTCCTCCTCTACTGAAATAGGACATAAACGATAGAATACAAGCTCCAAATCTGTTCCACACTTCACCACCCAGCTACAAATCATGAGAATTTCACTTAGTTACCTACTTTTGGTCTCAGTCACAGTGCCTCTCAGCACCTCTCAGTAACCGGTAGTCACACTCCAGGGATAATCCAGGGACGATCCAGGGACGATCTTACCAATTCCACCCGTATAAAGCAAACAGAGTCAATACCATCCACCAGGACCGATGAATAAACAAGACAAAATAAATAATAGCAAATAAAATGAAGCAAATGAAGCAAATGAAACAAACAACATAAAACGATAAATATCATAAAAATCTTGCGGTTGTTCCACTGTGCTTACAGCCTGCCCAGTCTGGCGCCATCTGATAGAAATGATCTTTACACCTCTTGATGCCCTCTAGTTTTTATTGGATACCCAGTATTCTGATATACTTGCTTAGACCTTTCTGTTAAAGTAATCATCTAATTGTCTTGGTTTTGTAATACCTCGTATTCTCTCTGCTCAGCAGTTACAACTCTCTTTCATACTGCTTGAACATTCAGATGAATGGCATGGAGGGGGTCAGTGATATCACAGAATGTCTTAGACGTATGAAAATCAAGAGCAATAACTGGTTCAGAGAGTGGAATTCATTGTAGATGTGAGTGCAGTAGGGCACTCAAAGTCAGATTTATCAAAAATTATCAAAGCATATCAGGATTCAGGATGATAAATAGCATGGAAAGGAAGACAGAAGGGTACATATACAAAAATCATCTATCTCCTTTAGATCGAAAATTATTTTTGCATATTTAACTGCACTTCCATCTTCCTTTCCATGCCAGTTATGCATTATGATATGCTTTGATAATTTTTGATAAATACTGTAGCTTTGGGTGCCCTACTGCCTGCAGACCTACATTGAATTCCACCTCCGAAACAATCATTGCTTTTGATTTTCTATGTCTAAGACATTGTGTGACATCACAGACTCCCATTTCATGCCATTCACCCCATTGACCTGAACGCTTATGATGTCATAATGTTATGGCAGTGGAAAAGACAGAACTGCAGCTGCTGAGCAGTTGGGGATTCAGAGTACTTACAAAAGCAATAAAATTATTTTACCTTAACAAATAGGTCAAACATATATCAGAATACTGGGTATCCAATAACCAACTTTTGAAATTGGGTATTCAATAACCAAATTTTGAAATCTAAGTTTTTTACACTAATATGTAACTAATTATAATGGTGATTTGCCTAGTAATGCTGCTTTCTGTAGTTACATGCTAGCTGTTAAACGGGAATCGTGATGTGATGTTCCAGTGATTGTGTTTCACTAAAATGTGTTTCTACTTTCAAATGAAGGAACTGGTATGTTTCAAAATATTAAACATTACATGATATACATCATAAATGATTATTTTACATAGCAACAGCAGAATATGAAAATGACTATGATGATCTCTTAAGACATCTAATATGAAAATTACCAAAATTAAAATACAGCCAACAATTAACTGTTTCATGTTTTCTTTTCATTACATACAGTTCTGAGTGAGAACTTACTGACCTTCTTACCTGTGTTTCTGTTTGAACCTGGGTCAAATGTACCTCAAAATGTAATAACTTGTAAGGTAATAAATTAGAACTAGAATAAACCAGAACACATTGTATAACCTATGGTTTCTGGGTCCCCAGAACCCCACTCTTCTTCATGTTGTGGTACATAAAAATCAGGACTTTTTGTTAGTTTGCCCCCGGAAAAAACAAACTATGCCCTGCTGCACACCATGTCTGCAACACTCCTTGATGACTTGCGCTACTGTGGCAGTTCTGCCCCCATTAGTGTTGCTAGGCGACTGTCAGCAGTACGCTGGGAAACAGTACAGAGTCTTTAGTGTCCTCCCCACATTCACAACATGGGTGGACAGAGCAACTGTGCACAGTCCAAGAGAGCAGATCTCAGGCACCAGACAGAGGCAAAATCCAGGTATGTGACTCCTTGTATGCTGTGCAGTAAGGCAATGCTTGCCTCCCTCCACTCTGATAACTGCAGCCAATGCATGTCCCTGTGTTCACTTAATGTGCTTAGTCCCTCCAGTTCAGCAACACGGTTTAGCCACAACATTTCCTGCATGGCATCACCACTGTCCCCAACTCCCTTGTTTGCTACTGCCATACTCTGGACGGAGGGTTTCTGCTGGTGTCAGTGACCAGCAGTGCCTGTTTGTGGTGGTGCCACCCACATTGAGACATACACTGACAGCACTGCCCTGTCTGGTGGGGCAAATGTTTATGAATGGCAGGCCTGGTCAGACACAGGCAGGGGTGATTAAAAGGTATCTGCTGCCCCTACCACCACTACAGCCAAACAGTTCAGTCACATGGCTGTGCCATGGTGAGTGGCACAGGGCGGTCGGCTGTGGGTACACGGGTTGCTAGCACATGTTGCCTGTACAATGGGTGGTGGTGGATTTCCTGAGTGGCGGCCACCATTGCCTATGTTGTCCCTATGACTGCAGCCAGTCAATGTTGACTGCAGGGGATCTCGATCCTGCACCTCTGCCTCCCTGCCTAACTACAGACCTATACCTGTTCACCATTCCTCTGCACCACAGGTGCAGCATGGCCCACTGCTGCATCAAGCAGTCTCTCATGTTGCATGGGGGAACCTCCACTATAAATATAGTGAATACTGCATAGTAGTTGGCAGGGGTGGCCTTTCACCCCTGTATTTAACTATTTTGATAGTAGCGTGTAAGTAGACTTACTGTCTTAACAGACAGCTGTGCTTCATGGTTTTACTGCAGGCGCCTCATGTGCCGCTTGCCTTTCATA
The DNA here is from genome assembly GCA_016271365.2 of Neoceratodus forsteri. Lineage (NCBI taxonomy): Eukaryota > Metazoa > Chordata > Ceratodontiformes > Ceratodontidae > Neoceratodus > Neoceratodus forsteri. The sequence continues at coordinate 737,881,231 of CM028133.1, read as the reverse complement.
GCACTCCATATTTATATGTGTGCTGTTTTGATGTCAATGTTTTGCTTGTACTGTTCTTGAAACAGCATATTGACCTGGTACCTGATCTCCTCAAAATGACACAGAAAATTTATTTTGTTGCTGTATTGGTTCTTGTGACAAAGATCCAGAAAAAAGAGATGATTTGTTACCATTTATTGGACAAACATAGATGTTACAAAAGAAAACAGGTGTTTGAGGCTAGATCACACAAAATCCTTCATTAGATGAATGATTCTGTGTAATCTGAAAGCTCAAGTACCTGTTTTCTTTGTAACATCTATGTTGGTCTAATAAAAGGTATCAAATCATCTCTTTTTGGGGATCTGTCGTTAGAATGAAAAGTGACTGTGTGAGAACAGGGACTTGTCTGCCACAATTGCTACCAGTATACTCATGTCATGTACTGGCTGTACCTCCCATCCACCCCCAGGATGACTATGATTTGGTTCAAAGACAAGCAAGTCCCAGATCTCTATTTTTTTTTTAACCTGTCTGCTGAGTCTGACTTTTGTATACGAGGAGATGTTTGGCACCACTTTTGTTTAGCAACGGATCTCAGTATGAAACGCAACATGAAGCAATGTGGGAGAAGACAGAACACCAGGCAATCTGAAAGGCACCACTTCACTACTACTACTACTACTACTACTACTACTATTGGGGAAAAACAGAGCTAGCAGCATTTTTAATTTACTTAATCTGGTTATGGTGCATTTAGGTAAATGATCTTCTAAGAATGAGAAAGCAACTGTGTAAGAACAGGGACTTGACTGCCATAGTTGTTACCAGTGCAATCATGTCATGAGCTGGCTGCACCTCCCACCCACCCACAGGATGATGATGATTTTCTCCAAAGGCAGACAATTCCCAGATCTCTTTTTTCTAACCAGTTTCCTCTGAAAATTGAAAGCTGATGTTATTGTCACTTAATCCACAGGTGCAGGCACAGCACAGGTATTGTTATCAGTGCTATCTTCTTCAAGATTAGCACTGCACATGTAGCCAAAGTTTGGCAAGTCAGCCTTCAAGGACATTAGTTTCTCCACATTGTCTGGTGTTAATCTTATTTGTTTATTAGTCACAACATCCAAGCAGAGCAAGTAAACATTCAGAACAGCAACTGGAGGGTGGACATCCAATATACTTACAAGCCAGTGTAGCGGTTTTGGCCTGCATGATTTTCTCTTCCCAGTAAGCTAAAGAGCCATCCTTAATACTGATGTTGGACTCAGACAGATATGCATCTACCATGCTTACTACTAAGCATACATTTTCTCCTTGTGGAATTTCAGTGTTTTCAGCTGGCACCAAATGTCATCCAACTCATTATCTGCTTCTATACTACTTTTTTGGAGCAGTCTTTTAAATTTAAGGTGGTGTTGTTGTACTGCTTCCCAATGCTAATAAAACCTCATCTACTTCATCAATCAAAAGTTGCCTGTAGTTCAACTCCTCCTTATCCTCATAAACCACATCAGGAAGGTGTCTGTTCCAGAAATGTGGATCTAGCAATATTGCTAAGAGATATTCCTTGCTCCGTGTTATGGCTGATCATTTCTCATTATTGCTAAGTCTGGTAAACATGTTATTGACTAAAGATTGGTTCATATCTAAGTTGTTCCTCATTTTCTCCGATCTTTTTAAGAAGTAGAATGAGTGGAATAACCTGGCTAAGGGATGCCTTTTCTGAACTGACCTCTTTTGTTGCACTCATGAATAGTTTAAGAATCTGACGAACTGTTTCAGCAGGGACTATTGAGTAGAATGGAGTACAATGCCCTCCCCGATATCATTGTACATGATATACTCAATGACAGCTATCTTTTGTTCATGGATGCATTCCATCATAATGTAAGTTGAATTTCACCTTGTTGGTATGTCCTAAACAAGCAGGAGATGAGGAAGATCTTTGTCCTTCTGGATATCAGCAAGAATGTCATGGGCTTTTACTGAATGGTTGAAGTGGCCACACACTTTGCACACTGTTCCCACAGTGGTTGATACTTGCCATTCATTATCCAGGATGCATCAAACAATTAGGTTAAGGTAATGTGCGAAATAACGATATGTACATACAGTAGTTGCCATCATAAGTGCCTTTTTAATATTTGAACCATTGCCTTCAACAAGTAAACAACTTTCAAACCTGTGAAGTGACCCAAGCAGTAACTACTTTTCCAGTTCTTGCTAAATGTACTGTGTGTGTCTGTGTGTGTGTGTCTTGAACGTGAGATACGTGGAGAACTGCCATTTTCTGAAATGTGCCAGTTTTGTTTGAGCTCTGAGAGATAGTAGTGGTAGTAGTTGTATTGGTTGAAGTGGTAGGGATAGCAGCAGGCAGACTAGTATGTGAAGTTGATGATGAGTTGACCGCAAAAGTGACCCAGTGTGCAGTAAGAGAAAGATAGGCAATGGTGTGGGTGCAGGTCCACATATCAGTAGTAAAATGAATTACTTTGTCCTCAGCCTCTCAGAGAGCATGGCTTACTTGACATACTAAGTTGTTATACATCCTGGGCACAGAGCTGTGGAGATGTTTTTCTACTTGGCATTAAATATTGTGACTCTAAGTATTCTATAAGCCTTCTGAAAGCACGTCTTTCACAATAGGGTATGGCTGAAACTCAAGTACAATTATTTCTGCTATTTTATTTATTTATTTTTGGTATGTTATTTCTTCTGAGCTCCCAGCTTGCAAGCCTGCCTTCAGTTGTTCCCCAGTGCAGCCCCAAAGGTTAGACCCTCCCTTGTGCACCCCATGACTTACCCTTCATGGCAGAGTGGTGGGGAGTGACTCAACCCACCCCAAATGGATCCATGCCGGGAGGTACCTTCTCGGAGATGGTGCTGCGGGGACCACTACATTCTGCTGGAGCTGTTTTTCCACTTTCCTCCTTGTGTGGAGGCGGGCGTGCAATGGCGCCTCGGTGAGGAGCACGAAGCTTCGCATGCACTTTCACCAAGCGCCTGCTCCATCCCTCCACTTTGGCTGTAGCATCAGCGTGCTGCCCCCAACAGCCACTAGGGGTCAGTGGAGCACCACTAGCTAGTGTCTCCCCACCCTGGAGAAGTAGAGCAGTCCAACAGATGTGTGATCCTTCTCTCCCCGTCAACCCCGATGACCTGTGCCTGTTTTCGAACACGGGTCGTCAGCGTGGTTGAGGTAAGACGTCCAGCGCCTCAGCCCTCAACGCCACCAGGCCGGCCCTATTTCTGCTATTTTATAATTTGTTGCCAGTGCTATGGGTTGGTTTCCTGAATACAGTAAAACCCCGTTTAACCAACCTCTCAAAACTGAAAGTCTCAGTTAACCGAAAGTCCCATTTATCCCCTGCTTTTCACTTGTTTCTCCTACATACAGGAAATGTTTACATAATTGCGGTCATTTGTTGTTAATTAGAGTTGTATTTAGTCTTTCTTTCAAAACTTCTTTTAACTTCAATTGCCTCTTATCAGGGATAAAGTTACACTTGGCTGGGAGTGTTGTACGACTACAGTACATGCAGCGCCTGGTAAAACAGAGGACCTTACAGAATTATCTTTAGGTGAAAGTGAACTTTTGGATCTTGCCTGGTGATCATCTCCCACTGTTTCAGCAGAATGTTCCTGTTCACTGAGAGTCCTGCTACATTTCCAGGCACCAGTGCTAGACTGTTTATTTGAACCATATATAATGATGCGGTGAAGTCACGTAAGGTGTCACAGCATTGTTGTGTTCAAGATGCCCTTAATCCCCACTACTAACACAAGTATTCCAATGCACACACATATAGTAGCTTGGCAAGCATCCTTGGGATTTACATTAAAATGATTTCAAACAGTACAGGTGGACTGTGTCTAATAACGAGCTCAGTAGGAGTTGAGTGGCTGGGTTTAAGTGGGGAAGTCATATCAGTGGAGGATTCAGGTTCATCAGATGAGACAATCATTGAATCCTCTGCAGCACCATTGCCATCATCATTACTAGTGTCAGACTTTGTTTCACTTTGTGTGGCTTGTGCCTTTGACTTTTCTTTTTCCTTTGACACTCTACTACTGTCGCTTTTATCCACATTGTCACTGTCAGAACAAGAATGAGACATAACTAAAGGTAGCGCCACAAGCTCATCATCAGTCTCACCATGACTGTGTCGTTGTCATCATCATCATCATCATCATCATCATCATCAGTAGAGCTAACATTTGCAGTCACAGACTGAGTAATTCGATATGCATGTGTTGCAAATCGAGCAACTCCACTGCGAGTTATACCTATAAATGCTTTAATGTTATGTACAACTGGAATACACTTTGTTTTGCACTTTTCTCACATGACTTTCTACTATCTTTCGAAACTTTGTTTGCTGTACTGAGCTCTACTGATATAGATAGTCCACCCCAGCCAAGTTTTCAGTATTTTGAGACTTAGCCTGCACACTGATTGTAGAAGCATTTAGCTCAAGCCCTTCAACAGACTGTGGGGCTTTTACTTTATTTTTGCACCACTTCTTCTTTCTGGGCTCTTGAATAAACTTTTATGTTTACTTCCTTTGTTTCCAGCTTTTGCTTTACTATTTTTTGATGTACTCATAATGCCACTTCAGTCTGCAGCTCATTCAGGGTCAAAAGCAAGTGGTGGTGGCTGTCAGATTAATTCACACACAGGGCTGTCACACTCACACATACTGCATCCATGTTATAAAGGCTGATGCTGCAGGCTTTGCTCATGGAGATTCAAGAACCTGGCCTAACCCTCTGTGATACAGTATTTACTTTTCTTTCAAGGATTATTCCATGTGATGGAATGCTCACTGAGCCAAAGCTTGTAGATTTGTCTCCAAGGGCACAGGGAGGAAGAGATGAGAGGTGACTGACTTGTTTGGAGGGGCACATAGATAGTATGCAAGAAGTGACACTGGTGGCTGGCTGTCAGATTTTATTTCATACACAAATACACACGTACGCACACACACAGTAAATCAAAGTTCACACACTGTACCTAGGATATAAGGGCTGATGCTTCAGGTGCTGCTACCCACAGAGATTCAGGGACCTGGCCTGACCCTCTATGACACAGTATTACTTTACTTTTCCTTCAAGGATTATTATTTTGTTATTATTATTATTTATTCCATGATATGGAATGACCTGTCCACTGAGCCAAGTTTGGATTTATCCATGGAGCACTGGGAGGAAGACATGAGAACCGATTTCTCTGTGGGGCACAGATATATGTCTTGCATACTATTTGTGTGACCCCCCACCCGCCAGAACAAGTCAGTTCTCATGTCTTCCTCCCAGTGCTCTATGGGTAAATCACATCTTAAATTTCTTTGTGCATTAGCCTATGAGGAGAAGCCTACAATACCCATTAGGAAGGTTGGAGTGCTGTAAGAAGGTGTTCACATAATCACCTTTACCAGGTGAGTAAACTACCAATTCTGATTTTATGAACATTTTGTTGAATTTTGAAGTTTTCAAAATTTTCTGAAACGTCCTGAAAGTCAGATTTTGCACAGTCCTTATCCTATGAAAGTTTTCCATGAATTTTGTCCTATTCTGTGAAATTTTCTTGCTGAATTGAAAATGATACACATAAAGTGTGGAATTCTATTCCACAATTTCATGTGTCAATCTGCAGTACATGTAATCATTCTGCAGTTCTATAGATAAGAGAGAGATCAGTTTTGTAGAATTTCCTTCTGCAATTTAATGCATAAATCTGCAAAACATACATTCATTTCAGCGTTCAAGTTTGTGTTTCATGAAAGCGGCCAAAGCAAACTCCAAAAGTTTTGTATAACTGAAATTCCGCTCACAGAAATTCTGCCAGTGGAATTATATTTTCACACAATGCTACTTGGCAACTCATGCTGTGTTGCTTTACAATAAAGACAGCTGAAGAACAGCTTTCATAAAATTATTTGCAACCATGCAAGAATGCATATGCTTCTCTGTCAATATGCAAAGCAACACTGTAAGCAACAGTTTTGAAAGACTTTTACTGGGTCCCACAACATTTATGCAACTCGTTGAAAATGCAAAGCAATCATTGGCATGAGATAATAATGCATACCATACTATAGTTTTGAACATTATGCAACTCACTGAGAGATGCAAAAGCAATCATTGGCATGAGATAAAGCAAACCTGCACTGTAGTACTGATCATTATGCAACCCACTGAGAAATGCAAAAGCAATCATTGGCATAAGATAATAATGCAAACTGTACCGTAGTACTGTACATTGTGCAACTCACTGAGAAATGCAAAAGCAATCACTGGCATGAGATAATAATGCAAACTGTACTGTACATTATGCAACTCACTGAGAATTGCAAAAGCAATCATTGGCATGATATAATGCAAACTGTACTGTAGTACTGTACATTATGGAACTCACTAAGAAATGCAAAAGCAATCACTGGCATGACATAATAATGCAAACTGTACTGTAGTGCAGTATGTTTCTGGTTGACAGCTCTGAATTCAGTATATCCTTGCACCATGCAATTGCAGCTGGGGATTATTAAGAGGTTTTGACAGCTTTAATGAGTGAACAGAGCAGGGTGTAGCCAGGATTTCAGATCTGCACACCAAGTGGACTCACTGCTACTCCCCTTGTTAGGGTGAGCTACCCCTCCCGGGTGTTGCTAGCCAATATACAAATGTATACCAGGACCGTGTTTGTTGCCTCATTTGGCACAATAAATAAAACTTTTGTATCTCATGACAATGGTTGTTGCCATGCATGGGTAAATACAAATGCTATGCATTGTTCCCTAAGACACCCACATACCAGCCCAGAGCCTGTAAAGTTGTATTGTCCTTGGGATGCAAAGAGAGTATTAATGGCCAGTCCTTCTAGTTTTGACTCCTATGAATAAAATTACAGAAAGTTTCAGTATTTTCTTATAGTTGTCGTGGAAAAGGAAGCAGTTCAGAACCTATTTGCTAACCTCCTTAAATAAAATTGCACACCATGGAGTGCTTGAGTATCCCTGCTCACACCTATGGAACAGAGTGCTTACATCTCTTGACTAAGCTGAGGATGCACACTCCCACTGTATCCTAAATAACCAGCAAGACACCCATGACTGTCTGGTGTTTGTGCAGATGCTGTTCTTCTCTAGCAGTTCTTTTCCTTCCTACAGTACACCTCCTGCTTCTCCCCACTGCACCAGCTTACTCTTCTTCTTGTATATTTGACTCTGACCAATGCCTTCCTCAGAGAAACTTTCACTTGTCATCTGAATGCACATAGGCCTTGTGGCTAACCCACCAACCCTTGCACCTTTCACCTGCCATCTAGAACCCCCAGTCTCTTACTTAGTGAAACCACCAAGATCACAAGCAACTTATCCCGAGACAGCCTCCTGCCCATTTAACTGACTTCCTTAACATTCCAATATGGCTTAGCTAGTAGTACATCTCTCTCAGGCTAGAACATCATCAAATCAAGTCCCACACCAGGACTTTAGGTCTTACTACAACTGCTTGTACTCCAGCGCATTTAAAGGGGTGGCTTCTATATTATCAGGGTATGCCATCCATGGGAAGAAACCTTAAATCAAGGTCTCATCTTAACATCTCTGATGCTGTTCTGATGGTTTTCCAGGTTGAAGTCAAAGAGCCAATGACACATTTTCAGAAGTGCAGGATCTGCCCTGGTGCCTTTCCCAATAAAACTGATTATGGTAATTTTTCAAAGCAGTGTGTGTTGATAAAAACTCTACTAATACATATTTTAAACTATAATTTTATCTAATTACTTGTAAAGTGTTTTGAGATACAGTGTGCATGACAATTGCTCAATAAAATGCATATTCTTTTTCTGCTTCATTTTTTGAGAGGCATAGATTGCTGTCCTGCATCACAATTGTTATCCTATCCTGGACTTTTTACCCTGTCTATACCCTGACTTATTTCTGCTTCAGTTCTTGTTTAGGGTCCTGCCTCCCATGGATGCTATACTTAACCACTAATAGATTTACCATCAAACTCTATCCATATCATATCTTCCATAATTAGGGTTAGACACTTTGGGCTAGATATTCAAACGTGTGCCCAGAACATGCACAAGTAGATGCACCACACAATCCACTTGTGCCATAGAACAAAACTATAATATTCAGCAGATGTGCCACTGAAATGCTCCGGCATAATCACTGCTGAATATAGCAAAGATGTGCCATGGCACAAACAGAATTGCACCAGAGCAACCTGAAATGTGCAGGAGCAACTGTGCAGGCTGAATATTGCAGTAGTAGCATGTTGCACCAGGTGACAGGGAACACAGTCAGGGCTGCTTAAAGGAACAGGACCATGGTAGTGGAGGCAGGGCAGAACCACAATGGCAAAGTAGTGGCAGATGGCATAGAAATAGTGCATAGCCCAATCCCCATGGACATGGTACAGAGACCCACAAAGACCTGGCAAACCAATGGGACAGGGCACACAATGGGCATGGTACAAGGGCTGCAGGGAATGAGCATCCCGGGACCTCATTCCCAACAGACCACATGGAATAGCCAAGCACTGTTACCACCATGCGAAGGCACCATGCAGGCACAATGGTCCACAGTCACACTGGCAGACAGGTACACGGTGGTATGCAGCACATGCCAAACTGGCACACAGGAACACAGGGCAGGGTACTTCAGAGAACAGCAGCATGGGAAGAGCAACACAGCATGGGTGGGCACCATGCTGGACATGTGGACATGGGTACAGGACACTGTGGTAAGCTCATAGCCAGCTCCCCCAGAAACCCATTGAGGACCAACACACAGGGTTGGGATAGGCAAGGTAGTGGCACCCACTGGTGTCAAACTGCAGATACACCACTGGCCACAACATGTCCTGTCTAGACCCCAACCATGGTCAACAACAGCAGCACACTGAAGCAACAAGCATGCAAGGGAGACATAGAACCACACAGGCAAACAGTATAAAATGGTTTAATCCGCAAATGAAGAAAAACAGCACAACCAAACAGTAACGCAAGGCAATGTGAAGGATACGATGGAATAACAAAACAAAATAATAAAGGCACAAGCTAACACTGAGTCAGGAAAGGGGAGCAAAACCACAAACAGCAGTGTCAAGCAATGGGACAGGCATGATAAGGAGAGCAATGGAAATGGAAAAACAATGTATTTTGGAGATGGAGATGTGGGCAAGGAAACCCGGGCTATATACAAGACAGTCTGAAGCCTAATGCCACAGCCAATGAATGTCACCCTCATTCAGTGCACTTCAGTGACCAGATACCTTGTGGCTACAAGCTGTCTCCTAGACAGATGGATATGGACTGCCATCTGAGTGTACATCCTGTATGCCATCTGCTGCAGATGGAGGATACTGCTACCCATGATGCCCACACTGCTTTCCTCTCCTGGCCCTGGACAACCTATGCAAGGGAAACACAGAACAGCTATTGAGTGGCAGGTCCCACACAGCAGAAGCCCCCAGGCTGCATGTGTGTATAGGTCAGGGCTGGGTGAACCCATGGACAGGGCCACCAACAGCATACTCACAGCGGACACAGACAGCAGTCCAGGAAACTTTGCCACACAAAGAAGGGGAAGTTTGCCAGTGAGTACCAAGCATTGTGCCATGTGCACAAACCCCCACAGTGAGGGAATGATGCCCCAAGGTGGAACAATCAAGCAGGCCCAGCAGCAACAATCTATGTGCACTGTGGCTCACACACAGCCACCACCAGTAACAGCAACAGAGTAACAGCACATTGATGCCATGTACAGGATGGGACAAGCACATGCTTCTGGTCAACACTGGCAACAGTGCCTGAGAACCAACACATGCACATGTACAGCATGCAGGTGATGGCCTACTGTGTGGAATGGCTCCCCCCATCAACAGCCAACCCCAGGTACTGAGCACAGCTGCATAAGTCACTCACTTACCTGCCACCACCTCTCGCCAGGTCCAGCTTCTGCCTCATTGGCTGCTGCCTGCCACACCTATCAGCCTCTTCCTGGCCCGCCTGCTTGCCTCTGGCCATGAAAAGGAAACACAATGAAACAGGACAATGAGTAGTATGCAAATACCAAACACACAGCCCCGCTCAAGCAAACCCAATGTGACACACCATGCCACTGACCACTAAGCTGAGAACAGAGGCTGCAACCCACGAGCCAGGTGCAACATGGTAGCCACTGCACAGTGCAACCCAGGGTCACATAGTGCACAGCATGGCCTCACAACAGCACCCACACACCCAAACAAGGTGGGCCCACCCTGTTTGCAGGTGCACATGCACATGCTGCATGCCCCAATGCCCCTACTTGACTTCTTATGGCATGTACAATGCATGGACAGACGTACCTGGTTGTGGGACCACACCACAGCAGGCACGGTCCTGCAGTCTCATCAGCCTGTCTGGATCATGGTGGCACAGGTCACCATATTGGTGATGGCACTGTTCACCCATCCTGGGTGCATCAGTGCACCTTTACAGGCCCTCAGCAACATGGGCACACACCTGGGACCATACTCCTGCAGTTCCACTGCCCCAAACCCTGGCACGAGGTTGGTCATCTTCACATCGCCCACTTCCTTGCTCAATTTCTGACTCTGGCATGTGCCACAATAGCTGCTCACTTAATCAGACCCAGTGTGCTGTCTGCCATTATACTGTGATCTCTGTGCACGGCCTCACTGGTTGCATAACAAAAACATGCAGCACACCATGCACAGCATGTAAATGCACAGTAGGCATGCACCAATGCGACCTACCATGCGGTACTGCACATGCACAGTGCTGGAAGTATGGGTGGGAGAATGATGGGGTTATGTCCGTGGTCACGGCCATATGCATCGGTGTGTCATCACCATCTTGTGAAGGTCATGCATTGCCACACACTGCACACCAATGGCACAATTACTGCACCTGTGTGGTGACAGCCAATGGTGCAGAATGGCCACATGAGTGGTAGGGCATTCATTCACAACACCGCTGGATGCGAAATACATAGACACATGCAGAGCACAGCAGGCCACATGCATGGCATTTATGGTACTATGCAGCGTGCATGCATGAAACTACGCCAGTGAATTGCTCAGGCGCATCCAGGTTATGCATCACACAGGCAGTTGCGCTTGGAGCAGTTCTGCAATATTCAGCCAGATTATGCAGATTGACTCATGAGCCAATGCCAGGCACAAGTCAGCACAGTAGCATCTCATTACTGGTTGCTCCACAGCCCAGGTGCATGAACTGAGCCATAAAGTGACTCCACACAGCACTGGTCACGGACAGGTATTGCAGCCTTTAAGGAGCCCCTGATGCCATTGTAACAACTTTGAAAAAGGTAATATTTAGACACAATTTAGCTTATATTTAATAATTTTTGCTGTAATGCTAATCTTTACTTCTTGATTACTATGGAAATTTGTATAGTAAACAGGATGGCTGCCTACCTGTTCTGGCTGCTTGCCTACACCTGACATCACAGTTCTGTTCATACCTCTGAACTGTCCCTGATTTTCAGGGATGTCCCTAATTTTGCCTCAAAGTTTTCCTCTGTCCCTTGTAAAATGTGTTTTTTTTGACTGAACAGTGGAGATTGTAAGCACAAAATAATGTCAAACATTAAAGTTACAGACTTTGTTTTTCACAAAATGCATATTACATTAACCCTCTTATTATATCAGCTTCTGGTGAATATTACCAATTTTTAAGATGTGTCCCTGATTTGGGGTATTTTTCCCTGATTTTTGTAAGCCCTGTCCCTGATTTGTGAGGCAAGCGGTTGAGAGGTATGGTTCTGTTTGTGACATCACAGTCTGTTGCTGTGAGATAATTATTATGCCATAAACAGGGGATTATGATGTCAGGTGTAGGAAAGCAGAAAGAGCAGATAAAGTGTAAGGGACAGTAATTCTCTCATACAACTGTCCTCAGTAATAAAGAAAAACAGGAAAGAATTATATAAAATATATAAAACATAAACTGAATTGTTTTTAATCTCACAGTTTTTCAAGTTTTCTAATGGTGTCAGGGGCACTTTAAGGTACATTTTTTACATTCAGATTGCTTATAGCTGTATTGCACTAACACATTTATATGCTACACACCAGTAGGGAATGCTACCATATTGCTCATGTGTGCCCATTACTGTTCACAGGTAGCATTATGTCAGATTCAGAGTGTGCAGAGGAGCAGGATTCTGCCAGGAATGCAGGCCAAACTTTACCAAGGATGAGAAACAGGCCCTGTTGGAGGCATATGTTGATAGGGAGGAACTCCTGAGTGGGGCCATTGGGACTACACAGGAATGGGCTATAGGCTGGGATGAGGTGACCACCTATGTGAATGCCCATGAATGATACAACTGCACTCCACAGGAGTACAAGAAGAAGATGGGCATGGACAAATGCAGGATAAAAGAGAAGATTGTTGCTACTAGGGCATCAATCCACAAAGTGGGTAGTGGACACTCAACAGCACCTGTCCTCAATGCAGAGGAGGAGCTGCTGGCATCTACCTTCACCTGGGCATCCATCGAGTGTGTCTCAGGGGTGGGTTCCAGACAGTTGGTAGCCTGTCACAGCACTGTGAGTACTTTACTGGGACACATGGGGGGCATGTTCATGCCATCCATGTGCCTGGTAGCACAGCAGCGATGCCACTGTTGTGTTCCTGTTGTGTCTTGGGGTGGTGCACGCCCAACAGGACCAACATGTTCCCTTGTGTGCTGTGTGGCAGCTGAGGAACTATGTCATGGTTGTGTGGTGCCTGGTCCAGGGATAATGCTAGACCTGACACACCTGTCACATGGGTGTCTGCTGCAGGATGTGCATGCATGTGGCCATCCACAGTGGACACTGGCACTGACATGTCATTTTGGTCAGGGTCAGCACATTTGCGCTGCATGCCATGGGGTGGGGGATGGCACTGCCTGTCAGTTGTGTGCATGTGCCACACATTGCTGTGTGTGTGCGCACAGATGTGGACACATGTTCTGTGCATTGTCTGAGTCCTGAGGGGCATGGGCAGTGGTGCTGCCACTCCAAAAGCAGGGCATGGCAGGCACACCTGTGGCACACATGCAGACAATCCACTATAGAGCTGACTACCTGCAATGCATCACTGACACATTAATCACTCTTCATTCTGCCTTACAGCTCGATCACACCTCAGGGTGGTGTGCAGGCCGGCCTGGAACCGTGGCACAGGACGATGCTGTGCCATCAACATCCACTGGCATTGTGGCCATCACCGAGGGACACCGTACTAATGTTGGGTTGGTGGTCCTACTTGGACTTGGCGATGACGATCCATTGGCCGCCTCCTCATGCACAACTGCCTCCCAGTGCTTGTGCCGTGATTCAGGATGATGATGACTTGACACTGATGATGACATCACATTGATTTTGGGTTGCACAGGTGTCGACACCCATCCCCATGTTCAAGTCTTACCACAGGCAGCAGCAGGCAGCACTGGCGGGCCAGGGAGCACGCATGCCCCCCTCCCAGGCCCACCCAATGGCAAGAGACACCTCTGCCAGTGTTTGCCAGGGATGGGGCACTGGTGTGGGCACTGGTTCTGTTGGACAGGTCCAGCAGGCTGCCATCGTGCTACAATGGCATTCCCCAGGGTCTGCCATCGGTGCCTGAACTCAGTCCTCCCCATCTGCGGTCTCCTGAGAGGCGTTCCCAGTCAAGGAAGGTGGCATGGCAGGCTGCCACCCCCATCTGTTGTTGTCAGGACCATGATAATCCAGGAACAGATGGGCTGGATGAACACACTAGGCTTCTGTGGGACTCATGGGCACCAGGCTGTGTTCAGGACACAGATATGTGTGCTGCAGATTGAGGTGCATCAACTGTCCGAGCGTGAGGCCTTGGGATGTGCCCAGCTGATTGGTGAAATCTGGCAACTGTGGGAGGCCATGCCCACATTGCTGGACCACATTTTGGAGACCATTGCTGTAGGCTTTGCAATGCTGGCATCCACTAATCACAGCAGGTCATGCAGGACCCTCTATTGCAATGGCAACATCCAAGGCTCAGCATCTGGTGACCCTATCGAGGCTGATGCCACCCATTGCCAACCCATCACCAACACACCCAACAACAGACTATTCACCGATTTGTACACACCCAAGGAGGACACAGTCAATGCTCTTCAGGCCTCTACCTTCATTGTTGTGGTGGTGACACCTCCTGTGGCTGCCACACAGTCAGGGTATGGCCACCCATGTGGCCAAGGTGGTCATGGATCCGCACAGTAGTCCTGATGGGTGTGCTGCCCAGTCCTGTCCCTTGCTACCATTGCAGCTGTGTGCATGGCTGGCTATGTCTTGATTTACATGTTGTGGCACATGCATGGCCTGGGTCATGGCTGTCATGTGTGTTGGCAGTGGTGCTGGACCATGTGGCATGGGTGTGATGAGTGCAGCACTGTGTTGGCATTGCCTGTGTGCCAGCATAGCCTCTGATCCATGCCACAACCTGCACTACTGCTGTCTGTGTCCCTGTCATGGGTGCACTGATGTGTGTGACCTGTCTGGTGCACTGTGCCCTGCTGTGTCACCTGTGGCAGTACAGCTGCATGTGCCTGCCAGCAAGTGTCATCCTGGGCATGCACCAAACAGCTCCAGACTGTTCGGGTCTGTATATATTGTTCCATGAGGATGTGTGTGCGTGTTCATGCCTGTGTGTTCACTTTGTGTGACTGGTGTGTGTCCTTGTGTCCCTGCATGTAGCTCTCTGTGTCAGTGTGTGTGTGTGTGTGGTGCTGTTCATGTCCCGCTTACCTGTGTAGTACTCACCTCCAGTTCCTGAAGTGCTCTCAACAATGGTCTCCCAGTGCTTCCTGGCATGTGCAACCAGCATGGGAGCCCTCCTCCATGGCTGGCTGCCCACCCGCATTCTGCTTATCCTCATCATCATCATCTGTACTGTTGCCCTCATCCTCCTGGAAAGGTATTTCATGGTCATGGCCATGCTGTGCAGCATGCAACAGGCCAGAAATATGTCACAAGTTTTCTCAGGGCTGTACTGTCGGGCACTACCTGACCTGTCTAGGCAATGCAATGCTTTTAGAGCATGCCAAAGACATGCTCTATGATGTTGAGTGCAGCAATGTGTGCCTCATTGTACCTATCCTCAGTCCCATTGCTGGGTCGCCGTATGGGTGTGAGCAACCAGGGTTGGAGGGGATATGCACTGTCACCTGTGGGAAAACACATGTGTTAGTAGACAGCCTGTCTGGCTGTTGCCTGTTCCCCCTTCCAGTCCACACTGCCACTACCTGCCCCTATGTGCCCTTGCCACTGCCCCATGCACAGCTGATGTGCCACCATTACTGGCACAGCATGTGTCTTGCATGTCTGGGCCCCTATATACATGCTCCCCTGCAAAGCAGTCAGGCTCCATTTCCAGACATGTCTTGTCACATAGCACTGTCCTTGTTCCCAACCACCCATCCAGCTGCTGTGTGTTGTTCACACAACTGCAGTTGTTCTCCTTTTCCCAGTCCCAATTCACCAACTAGGTGCCCTGTGGGGATCACCCCACTCTCAACTCTCTGGCACAGGATGGATTGGTGCCAGATGAATGCATCATGTATACTCCCAAGGTGTGTGGCGACACACTGATGATGCACCCTGTGGCAATGCACATCACCTGGCAGTTGATGGAGTGGTATCCTTTCCTGTTCATATATGCTGCACCTTCCGGCCAGGAGGTGTGTGTATGGCCACATGGGTGCAGTAAATGGCTCCTATCACAACTGGCATGCTTGCTATCCTGTGGAATTCTGCATGTTTGTTGTATGTTTCAGCCTGTGTGCTTCGGAGTTTGATTTACTCAAGCATATGGCAGCAGAGCATTGAGGTCCTGGGTGAGAGGGACATGGCCAAATGGAATATCCCAGTGGTGGCACCTACTGGTTTCTGGAAGGTGCCCATGGTGAACAAGCACATTATCACTGTCACCTTGGTCTCTGCTGTCATGGCAAGACTCCTTCGGGTGGGTGCCTGTAGCTCATTATGGCACAGCTCACACAGCTGCTTCAGAAGTGCCATGTTGAGGTGGTACCAGCCCACTATCTCTGTGTCACTGTAGTTCTCAAATGTGAGCCAGGCACGGTACCATCTCTGTTGGGCATACCACCAAAGGGCCCTTCTTCAGCCACATTGTTGTTCCTTCCTCCTCCTCCCATCCTCCTCATAATCTGTTCCATCAGGAATGCTGTGGCATCCATGTTACTAGCTGTCCTGCTCTCAGCCTGTGCTGTGTGTGCAGTTGAGCCTCTTTCTTTATGCTCTTTTGTGTAGCACATCTTGTGAGTTGCTCCATAGTTGCGCCATGTGTTTCAACTGAATATGTGGGTGCATCGCATATTCATGGTTACGCCTTATATTTGTGCCTTATACATTAATTTTGTGATACGGCAGATCCGGAATGACAGCTGCTGTATTCATCCTTTTGAATATGGCTCTGGGGTACATTTCGGTAGTTATGAGGTGCATTTTAGTTGAGCCATACGCACCAACTCCTTTGAATATCTAGCCACTTATTAATACATGATACTTTGAGACCAACTGCAACTCAGCTGTCCTCTGAGTGACACATCTGAAAATTGACAAGTTTGTCCTCCTCTGCAGACTCCATAGGTTTACAAATCTGATAGAATTAGGTCAAGTTGTTTTAAAGTTAGAGTGGGGATTAAAACAACACAATTAAGCAATTGTATGACACTTTCTGGGAGAAACAGAAAACTGTCAAAGATTTGAAACTTAAAACTTTTAGGTTCACCAAATCCTAATATAAAGTAGGTGCCTTTGTGTTTGAGTTAAAAGTAGAACAGTGATTGCCTGTTGGCCCAGTGGAAGTACATAACACTTATATGCCAGTGACCCAGGTTCAAAAGCAGAGTGGAGGTGTACAGGCCTGGCCGCTTGGCTGTGATATAAAGCTGATTCCTGGCAGAGAGCCCTATCTTGGGAGGGGATGGTGTGGCAACTAATGCCACATTGACACCTGTGCAGGGCAAGGAAGCTTGCTCCTCCAGGGATAGATGTGTTGTCTGAGGCCAAGCCAGAAAGCTGGCAGTGCTATTGTGAGGATAAAGGTTTTGGGAGGGACCTGAATCATCAGTGAAACTCCCTGTTGCCTGCAGACTGATGGCTGGATACACTCTGGCCTGGTACCTTGGCTCACACTTTACACTGAAATGTACTGGCAGTGAGATAGCTTGCTATCCTGTGGAATTCCTGCATGTTAGCTGTATGCTCTGCCTGTGTATGGTGGAGACAGACCGAATTTGCTCTTATTTATTTATTTACTTCAATCTAGGATTACAATAACTTTGAGCCGAGGCTCTTTTACAAAGGTTCCACATCAGCGTGTGTAACAGTCATCATTTTTAATTACAATCATATAGTCATTGACTTACAAACATGTAATAACCAGTACAAAGACTTGAGCTATGAGCAAGACAAGGGAAGGGGTGGCTGGTGGGGAAGTGAGGGTAGGAGTTCTGGGGAGGAGGTGCAAGGTGTAAGGAGGAGTATGGGAGGTGGTTGGGGTCGGGGCAGAAGTGGAGATACTGGGGAGGTGGGCAGGTGGAAGACAGTGCAGCCAGGGGCCTTGTCGAGGGAATATGATAGGTAAGAAAAGAAAGTATGTGGATTTTCAAAATACACTATGTGAAGCCTTTGGGACTAAATGACATAGGGCTTAAAACCTGTTCTAGAAAGAAAATAATATACTGACTCTGAATTATGATGTGAAACTTAATACTGTAAAGAATTATTCCTTCAATATATGATGTCTCATGTTTTCTTTTATATTTTGCTCCTAGGTTCTTCTTTGTGGGATGTTCTTTGTCTCCAGTTTTGATGTTGCCATGTTGGGACTGCCCTACATATGGTATTGGACTACTTTGTCTGTACTTAAAAGATGCCTTCTGATTTTCAGTTGCCATGACAAAAATTCCAGGAAAGTCCAGAGACACTGGTTCATGTCTATCTTTGTGCATCCTTGTGTACATTTCTACCTTTTTCTGTTTACCTCACTTTATTTAGGCCCACCAAGTTTGGCACTTTATTTAGCAGCCTTACAAACATGAAATTCATGCATATTAATTGTATTGAAAAGTTATAATACTTGGGCACTATTAAGTGGATTCAGAATGAATTTAAATTAAGTAAAATTATTTTTTTCTTTTAATATTGTAATCAGTTTTGTTATACATAAAAATGCTTAGACATTGAAATAATAAGCTGATGATAAATATAACATTGAAGTAGATGATCTCTTGGTTTAAACAATTGATAACATTTATCATCACTAATAGATATGTACTTAATAAGCAAGATCAGTTAACTTAAGATTATTTTGTATCTTTTTGTTTCTTTTGCATTTGTTTACATTTAATGAGTATGGACATATGATTCTTCTAAAAATGACATCACTGTGACACAACTGAAATTAATATGTAATGAGCTGAATTTATGTAAAAAAGGTGCCTCCCACTCAATAGCCACACCTCAGGAAGACTCAGCATGAGTCCAAGCAGCCTGGTAGTGAAGGACGAGTGTCTGTCCTTCCTGCATTTGCTTATTTTAGCAATAAACCTTTTTGCTTATACAGGAATCTGGATTACATATGTTCTGAGTGCTTTTGACTTTCTGGTTTAAGTAATAAAGGAAAAAATATTGGGTGGAAAAGGGTTGCATTAATATGCATCTCTAAATAATGCAAAAATAGGAGTATTCTGATCCAAACACACAAACAATACAATAAGGCAATTAAACAGACATCACACTTGCCAAATTTCAAAATTATATTAAAACATTTAAACAACAGGGTTTATGTTCGTTGAGAGTCCACAGTTACCTTTAACACAATTTCAGCACCTCCCTCTATGTACTGTACTGTACCCTACAGCACTACATTGCATTGCATTGTGGTAGTGTTACACAAGCTGTATTTATTAATTATCACAGGATCAGTTAGTAATTAGGTTCACCTCAGTTTTGGGAAACAAGGTTTGGAATATTGTACTCTTTAAGCTCAGGGCTCTAAACCGCACAATTTGTACTTCTGTTGATAGGTTTGAGTATAGTATTGAGCCCTGTGAACCTAGGCTTTCAATAGAAAATGAAAAAGGGCAAGGGAAGGCAGGTCATACGGTATTAAATAAATAAAATGCTTTGGTTAAATTTGTATTACTTTAAAATATTATTACAACTTTACCATTAAAATGTAGAGCTAGTAATATTCAATAATATAGCAAAATTCATTAAAAGGCCAGCATTTTTTCTTTTAAACATGTCATTAATTTTACCTTTGCAGTCAAAGGATGATTATGCACTATAGGTATTTTTTTGATTCTGCCAAGAATATGTTTAGTCGAGCATGTTTAATACCAATAGTTCTTACAAGGTCTAAGTACCTGTGAAACAGACTGGCAAGGGCATTAAGTTTCAGCATGATTGTCAGAGTTGATGTCCCAGTAATGACCAGGAAGCATTCATGGGGAGAAATGTAGTTAATCATTTAAAATAAACCATGTGTTAGCTAATAAAATATCCTGTTAAGCTTTGTAAAATCACAGCTTCAGAACAATGCTAGCATGCGTTGGCAATATGCCCAGAATAAAACAGATAATTAAGCCAAGAATTAGAACTCAAACACTGTAACATCAGATCTATCCAAATATGTTTTTAAGCACTAAAACAAAGTTATCATTACTTTCACCTGTATCATGTCACAGTATAAATATCCTCTTACAGAAAACACATGCTGTATCTTCTCTTGCACTACATATAGAAATAGAAGGAAACAATAACATTTATAGGGCTAAATATAAGGCCACCTAGTCTTTCTTTTAGTATATGTAACCTATAACAGAATTTTCTGCCAGGTAAACATATTTTCTAGAATTTAAACTCTGTACACAGGCCCATCAAATTGTATTTATCATATAGATGATCTATGATAGGAACTGTGCAAAATGTTTTCTTTTGTAAAATTCCTGCAATATTTGCTTATTCCTCATTTGTGGAATTCTGTAAAATATTTAAAACATTTCACAGATTTCTGTTTTACACAAAGTCCTCAAAATGTTAGAAAAAAGTCATAGGAAAACACAAGCATGATCATTTGTTTCTTCCTTGCTGAAAGAAAAGTAAATAACTGCCACCAAGCACTGTCCATGTCATGGAAAAACTTGAAGATTCAGGAAAACCCCTGAACTCACAGGGAAAAGAAATTGTGAATGGTGAGACAAACAGGACTCATTGTTCTGCTTAATGCTGTTCAGGAAATAAGGTTACCCATAGATTTTTGCCTCAAAGTCTCTGATGCAGGAGTCTGTCCTGAGGCTTAGCTCCAGTATGTTCAGTACTTCAAAGATCAGTTGAACCCAGCATACCACTTTGCCTAAGGCATGGCTGGAAAGAGGTACAGAGCCAGTAGATGTTGGCATGGCAAAATGATAAAGTCACATGACTTTGTGTTCAGTGATTGTTGCTTCTGAATCTAGGACTACCTGAAAATACATAATTGTGTAAAGCTGGGGCAACACCATTAAAGTGTGGAAGAGTAAGTACAGGACATGTCAGTTTACAGAATATGTCTGGAAGGAGAGTGAAGTGGTGCTTTGATAGTTCACAGGAACCACTTTCTACCAACCTGCCAGAAAGACATATATGTTACTCTAGAAGAACCTGAAGTCCTTCAGGAACTGGAAATCAGATCTGCTATGTGCAGAAAGAACCCACAAAGTAATTTTTGGTGGCCAGTGAGAACTCTACACTCACTCAACTTGTCCAAACCAGTCCCAATATCCAGTGGAACCACCTCCTCTATTTGACCTATGCAAAATACTTCTAGATGTCCAGTGATACCCTCTTTTTATTTTTGCAATGTCTTACACTCCATAGTGTCTGGTGGGACCCCATCACAATTTTATACCCCTAGATTACAACCAGCAAAACTCTCCTCACACATCAGTAGATGATTGCTAATTAATGATAATATACTCACCTGGTAAAGGTGATTGTGGGGATATATCTCTGGGGCAGTCCACAGTCATTACATAAAGAGTTGTGCTCACCTGACAGGTTGCTTGATGTGCATGTGACCTCTAAAGAAGTCTGACCCTCTTCACTTGGAACCTGCTCAGACTGGATCAGTTTTGAATGTGCGTCTGAACAGGTTTTAGCACTTCATCTCATCTCCTGAGTTCAATGTTTGTGGACCAGATTCACTACTAGAAGCTAAAATATGTACCTAAGGTAAGTGGACCTGTTGGCTCATAAATATATATCTGTCAGAAACTGTTCTTTCCATTCTCCTTATCTAACAGCCTGTTGACTCATGTTGTCTGTTTCCAATGCTCTCTGGTCTCATTCAGACACACTTCCTAGGAGTGGCCTGGGCCCTCTATTAGACAGGTTGTACAGGAGAAAAATGGCACTGTGCCTCAACCTGGGTGGTGATTTGGCACACCTGTTGGACAAATTGCAGGTTACCACCCCAAGGAAAATACAATAACTGCCCCAACAGGCCCTTTCCCACACAGTAACAGTACCTGCCCCAGACACACAAGCAGTAATAACAAATTGCAGCATTAACTAACTTCCTGTTTATTGGGGAGGAGTTTAACAGTAACACAGCAACAAATGGTAACAAACAATTTTGTGCCACATAGTCCCACACCTCCCACCTGAGGGTACACCTGGCTTCCCACAAATGGTCATAAAACACAGTTGGTTTGTCACCGTGGGTACCCACATGGGATGCTGAGATGCTGGGAATCTGTGAGGATAACAGTCTTTGAACATGAGGTAAAGTATTTTGGTTGGGGCCAATAACTCCAAACACAAACAACCTTTAACTTTTCTGCCTGAGTTAGGCTTGAAATTTGGTGCAGTCCTGCCCAGGACTTAACCCTCTTTACTAACTAGCTTTATAGCTAAATGCAACAGAATAACCTCATAGCCACAGCTCAGAGGTACTTACAGTTTGTAGGGTCAATGGGTGTTTGCTGAAACTTGTCTTAAACTGTACTATGCTGGTGTAGACCTACATGTCCTAGTAACCCTCATGGAGACTGCCTTCAGTTCACAGTATAAGGAAGATAACATTATGGTGTAGTGTTTTATTTATGGCCTTAGAATGCCACCTACTGATATTAGCTAATATGCAAAATCTAGCATAACTTTGAAAAGCTCTATTGTTTCCCAAAAGTGGTGCCAGTCATCAATATTGCTTATCTATGTGTACCTGTGAAAAGTTATAGTTTTGGGTGCCAGATGCCCACCTGATCAACCAATGAGAGCCTTGCATGACTCAGCAGATGAACCGTTACTTAGGTAATGGACTTTTATCTTTACTATATAATATGATGTAAGTTCCTTGTTCACTGAGTTTTCTGCATGATCACTGTGGTGTTCAGATAGGTGACAAACTCACAGCTGTCTAGGTAAGCTGTTTTATGTGTGTACCGGATAATAAACTTTGCATACTGTGACACCTGTCTCTGAGCATTGTCTGCCATCAGGTCTGAGTATTTTGTCAGAATCAAACTTTTAGAACCAAGTTTACAAAGTGGCAACTGTGGCAGGACCTGATTGGACAGAACCAAACCAGAGTGAACAAATGTGTTCAGAAAAACTTTATACAGAATAACTTTTAAGCACTTCTATGCCTGGATGGGTCTGGAATTGCAGAATGAGAGCGCCTTTATTCCCTCACCCTACAATGGAAAAGGGTGTGAGATATTTTATGAACTAGGAACATGACTGCCTGATTTCAGGACATAAAAGTGAATCTATATGCTTTTGTTCTGGGTTAGTGCAGGTAGAAGGGACCTCTCCTCCAAACATGGCCATCAGCACAGAGCTGAAAATTGACGTCTCCAGTTTCCTAGCCTCTAATGGGGCTGGGTCAATTTCATGCTGGATGCAAATTGCATGGGAATTTGATACAGCATGTGTGCACACTGTATTTGAAAACCCAACCCATGGCTAAAAAGCGTGATCAGAAGGGTTTAATGGTAGCAATCCTCTTTGCTGCCTTACAAGCAGTAGAAGCAGAGGTCCTGATTCTGAAAATGAGTTGGTATCTAAAAGCCGCAAAATTGGCGAGCTGCAGACCAGCCTGGAATAAGAAGTCCAGAAGGACCATAATGAGGCTCGGGAGATGCATGGTACTGTGCAGGATTATGAAAAGATTTTGCAGGATAAAAGCAGATGTTAGAAATGAATGATTTGTTGATTGGAATGAATGATAAGTTGTGGAGTGAGAATGAGGAGTTGTGTGAAGAGTTACAAAAGTGTCAGAAAGTTTGGATGGAGAAATTAGGGAAAATCATGAAGTGAGCACCATGTACAGAGTTTTGCAAGAGCATGTAGCTAAGCGACAATACAGAGGTAAGGCAAATTACTCACAATGTAGAGTTAAAATGGAGAAAGTTACACCAAATCATAACAATCCTAAAGGATCATGCACTAGCAATGCTGTATCCTCCACCCATTGGTCTGACATCTTCAGAAGATGATGACAGTGATAACAGAGAAATATAAGATGGTGGTTCATGGGACTCCAGTGGATGGATGCCTCAGCCTCCACTGGTTGCTGCCCTAAATAAAAGGACAGACAAAAGGTAGAAGCAATGATCGAGCTAGCAGTCACAAAGGCTGGAGTCTCAGAGGCACTGTCCATGTCAATCCACCAGGCCCTTTCTGACATACTTAAAAGAGGTGGAAAACAAACCTCATTCAGGGTGTGGCTATGGCCACTGCCAAAGCTGTCATTAAGACAATCGCAAACAATTGAGATGGGCATGCACCAAATGCTCTGCAGACTGCAGAGGCCATCCAATCAATAGCAAACAAGATGAGTGGAAAGAGCACCACTGATAATTTGAGTTGCCATCTCAAAACAGTGAAAAGTCACTGTGAGATGCTCAGTCTTCCCCTCAGCATAGTGTACAGGGCCTGAGACAAACTGTTTACCTGAAGCTGTGGGCCAAACTGTCTGAAGATGTCTTATTGGACAATGGGGCCAGATTTGAAAGAGTCACTGAAACTCTTCTGCACACTAACAATCCTAACCTCTTGGTGTAATGCTGGCACTTACAATCAAGCAGTATGCCAAAGAGCCACTGGCCCAGTACAACAACCGTGTGTGGATGGCCTACCAAACTGTCAAGGCAATAGCTGAGGAGGACTTGGACCAAGAGTCCACTGAGTACAAAAGTTTGTTTTGAAAATTTGCGGCCCAACCTCTGTGAGAAGGTGGAGGCGATGGTGTTCCCAGACCAGGACTGCTTCCACAACATTTTGGAACAAGTTGAACAGGTTTTCCAAATTTCATCTGGGATTTGACATCTTCAAAGGTCAATGTGGCCATGGTGCAGCCAAGTACCAAGCCGTCCACCCAGCACATTGTAGAAGGTAAGACCAAGGACCATCACTTGGACAAGGCTGCCTACCAGAAGGGGCTGGGTAGAACACTAACAACAGAACAATAGAAAGTCCAGTTCCAAGCAAAATCAAAATCAGGATAAGGTTAAGAAGGAGGATACAAAGGGAAAAATCCCCACCCTTCTTATAAAGACTTGGCCAAAGAAAATAGTTGGCTTCAGGAATTTATGGTGAAAATCCAATCAGTAGCAATGACCCTGCCAAACTGACCATAGCATAATTCTGTCTGCCCCTTCAGCCAAGGAAATGCCCAAGGACAGTGAGAGGCCTCCAAAACAGAAATCTCTGCATGCGGAAGTACAGCAAATGCTCCAAGAAATGAGCCTGTTGGATGATTCAGGCCAAGAAGGATTGGACTGACAGTGTCAGGCCCCAGTTCCATAGTCACTGCCATCATGATTGACAATTCCAGCAACCCTTGTGTGGAACTGCTGGTTTTGAGCCATCAGCTTGAACTACTTTGGACATGGGCACTGTGTCACATCAAGATGACCCACAGCAACTCTCCATGGTTGACAGGGAGACCCACTTCCACTCAAACCATTGAGGGTCTATAATAACAACTTACAGATCCAAGCCAATACTAATGGTAATAGGTACCATGCAAATCAAACATTGTTAATGATGTTACATCAGCACCAAAGCATTTTGGGATTGAACTTCCTAGCACACTATGAGTGTGTTTTGGACTGGCCAACCAGCTATTACTCCAAATGCCAGGCCTGTCCTCACTACTATGCATATCTGACTCCTTTGTAGTGGCTGCAGTGAAATCAAATGATGCAGAATATGATGTCATAGTCATGGTGCAACATAATGAACTATTTTCTGATTTCAACCCCTTCTGAAAGGCACAGAGAAGTCTTCATGAAAGAAAGACATGATTCTTGAAGACTGAATACCTGAATAGCCTCATTCAGGTAGCTAGAGATGAGCCACCCAGGCAAAGACAATATCCATTTCCTGCAGAGGTGATATCTTCATTGAGGGCAACAATTGATTCCCTCTTGAAACAAGGGGTCATCAGATCCTATGTTTCTACAGTTAACTCTCCCATCTGGCCAGTGAAGAAGCCTAAAACAGCTGGAGGCTCACCATTGATTACAGAAGACTTAACAAGTCACCCTCAGTTGTGCACTTAATGTGGCATCTGCCCCAGATGTGCTCAAACTTCTCAAACCTGTACAGTAGTGGATCAGTGCTTTGGACATCTCCAGTGGTTTTGGTATCTTTCACTGGTCCCAGAAAGCCAACACAAATGTGCTTTCATCTTTGAGGACTACAGTACATGTGGAATTGCCTACCACAGTGATTCCACACTTCACCGGCCCCTGCTCCACAGCCACATGAGGGAGGCCATTAGAAACTTCTCAACATCACAATGCCTCTGCAGTATGTGATGATCTTTTGCTGGCCACTCAAACTTTGGAACATCATTTGAAGCTCCTGGATGAGCTCTTAAGCCTACAAGAGGCAGGCCTCAAAAGCAACCCTGGAAAAGTTCAACTATGCCAACCAGAAGTTTTCTTTCAGGGCCTGTGCATAACTACTGAGGGCAGAAGCCCTACCCTAGACAAGGTATAGGGCATCCAAGATTTGCCACTACCAACAAGTGTGACTACTCTGAGACATTTCCTGAGTATGGTTAACTACTCAGGGACTTCATTTGTGGTTTTGCATGCAAGGCTGCATCCCTGTACACACTACTAAAAGGATGTTCCCTGGAGTTGGGGTCCTAAACACACAGCTGCTGTTATTTGTTTAAAAGACGCTTGGCCTCAGTCCTGGCTTTGGTCAATGCAATTCCCAATCCCCATTCCATCTTGAGACTGCTACCTCAGAAAGAGGAATGTAATCGGTCTTGGCACAGAAGGCAAATGGTACCCTCAGGCCCATTGCTTATGTATTCCAAATGCTTTCCCTTGTAGAACTGAAGTACTCTGTGCAAGAGAAACCTGCTGGCAACCTTCTGAGCTGTCAAGCACTTCACTTACATCATAAAGTTTTCCTATTTGTTGCACACCAACCACACCCCCGCCATCTTTCTGTTTAATGACTGAATCAAAGATGGAAACATGTCTAATATCAGACTTACTCACTGGTCACTCCTGTTGCAAAATAGGGACATCACTGTCCTTCCCACCAAAATGGCATCCATTTTGGCACATGTCTCCTATACCCAGGGAACCACATGCATATGGCCTACAGTCACCAGTTTTGCCAGATCCAGGCCATATCCTGCCAACCATAGAAGGAATCTTAACAGATCCAGCATTTTGCCACATCTTTACAGATGGGTCCTCCTCATATTTTGAGGGAGAAGAAATTGCAGGATTTGGGGTCCTGGTTTTGATAACAGAAAGAGATACCATTAAAGTATCCAAAATTGCACCATTCAGTTTTCTGAGTATGCAGAACTTGTGGCTGTAGCATGTGCTCTAAAAGTGAATAGACAAAAAAAAATAAAGATGCCATCATCTTTTCTGATTCATCTTTACCATACTTGTTGTTGCCTCTTTATCCAGGCAACAAGGAGGGGTATGTAGACCTACATGCCTTAGTAACCCTCATGGAGACTGCCTTCATTTACAGTGTAAGGGAACATAGTATTATGGTCTAGTGTTTTATTTGTGGTCTTAGGACACCATTTACTGACATTAGCTAATATGCAAAGCCTAGCATAACTTCTGAAAAGCTCTTTTGTTGCCCAAAAGCACTGCCAGTCAGCAGTATTGCTAATCTATGTATGTGCAAAAGTTATAGTATTGGGTGCTAGATGCCCACCTGATCCACCAAGGAGAGCCTTCCATGGCTAGGCAGATGAACCATTACTTAGTTAACAGACCTTGTTATCTATACTATATAAAATGATGCAAGTACTTTGTTCACTGAGTTTTCTGCATGATCACCTGGGTGTTTGGAGAGGTGCCAAACTCCCAGCTGTCTAGGTAAGCTGTTTTATGTATTTACTGGATAATAAGATTTGCATATTTTGACAGCTGTCTCTGAGTATTGTCTGTCATCAGATCAGAGTATTCTGCCAGAACTAAGCTTGCTAGAACCAAAATTACCCTGGTATCAGAGCTAGTTAGTGCTGCACCACAGCAGTTTATTTATTTTATTTATTTATTTAGTTTTGTTGACCGGATAATTGCACTAGACAAATTCTGCCTATTTTCAGGCTTGACCGGGGAGGGGATACAGATGAATGCCAACTGAACTTGAACCAGATTAAGCTGTTGGAGTTTGCAGGAAGGCAGCAGCTGGCTGAAGAAATGAAGAATGCAGGTCTTCACCTGTCAGGTCTTTGCAAACTTCACCTCTAAGGCCTTTTAATGCAATGTTCACCAGACAATCCTCTTGATGTCGCCGTCTCTGGTGATATCCTCATGGGTCCGGGGAACTGGGCAGTCTGGGAGTCCCCTAGACTTTCTGCTTGGCACACAGCTTCAGAATGCACACTTGCAGAGGGCTCTGGCTTCATCCCTAGCCCCATCTCACACACCATTTTCAGCTGGAAGCAGTTACCCATCCCTAAAGCATTTGTCCTTCCAGTGTGGTACAGCTGATGCAGTCTCTGTATTTCTCAGGCTGTAGCTTAACAGTCTCTAGGTTCAGGCTGAAACTTTTTATTTCCAAACTGCAAATCTCTTTCCACAGGCTGCAACTTCACAGTCTCTAAATCCCAGCTGCAACTCTCTGTCTTTTTAGGTTGCAGATTTAGAGTTTCCAACCTCGGATGTAAGTCACTGATCACTGGCTCACAGCAATGTATTCTAGTCTCATTTAGGGAATCAGTCAGCAGTTCAAGTCTCTCCCATTATCTGTGACACTTCTAGGCACTTTGCCTTGTGTTTCACTCTGGTGGCCAGACAGGCCATAGGGAAAATAGAACAGGCCTTGGGGCTAATAACAGCAGCAGTCTCTCCTGCTTACACTTCTTGGATTCTGTCAAATGAATCTCCCTTTGGCAGGCTTGCTCTCCTTTTTATAGATTTTTTCAAAGCTTCCCTGATTGGATGCACAGATACCGGGCCCTTTTACACCCTCCTGACTTACCAGCAGCCCCCTGCTGGATGAGTCCCAGGGGCTGGCACTACTGTTTACATGTCATGCCCAAACATTTCAGCCCTTATTTTTCAGAAATATGCCCATTTCAGGGCAGAAAACCCTGCTAGCACCAGGAGGTGCTACCTACTACCTGTCCTGAAGCCTGGAATAATATTAGAAAGTAATCAAACAGCCAAATACACCTTTGGAGCCACAGTTTTTGTTCTCCTGCCAGCCATGCATGCACAAGATGGCACAGCATGGCCATGTTTTGTTTACACTCCTCAGTCCTTTTTCTTGCTGCTCCCAGGACTGAGCAGCTGACCCCTAAGCACTGGGAGGAGCAGAAACAGAATTAGATCTTGACTCTTTCTTTACATGGGCTGAGGAACAAAAGGATTTCAGTGGTAGCAGCTGCAAAAATTACATGGGCGCCAATGCCTGAATCCCACCAGAACCATTGGCTTGAGGATGCCCATGGGGCCAAAACCCCATTAATGTAAGCCCCAAAGGGGAGGGGCTTACACTTATAACTTCAAAAGAAAGAGCATTTAAGCAGGCTGCTGTTTTAAAATGGAAACATTTGCTGGACCAATTGTAAAATATACAGAATGGTTAAACTTTTTAAACTTCATTAAGGGAATTACTAAGAAATGAGATACAGTGTAATTGTAGATGACCTTCTTGTAATTAGGATTTTATATATTTTCTTCAAGTGAAGTAACACATTTAAATGTTTATGTTTATTGATTTTATGTATGAGTTATTGTGTGATTATATTGAAACAATTATCTGTTTATTGTTAAATAATGCATGTATGTTTAAGCAATGCATGTCCTGTTCTAAAACTGGGTTGAGCTAGGAAATGGGCTATATGGCATAGTGCTTTTACTTGGTCAACAAAATAAAGAAAATCAAATACTGTACTAGAAAACATATTTGTTGTATATTAACCAGGAAATGTAGAAATACCATTTATTTCCTGTTTTAACTTTTCTACACTATAGCCCAGATATTCAAAGGTTTGCGCCGCGCAATATTAAAAGGGAAAGTGCACTGCACAAAATCCCGACGCACCGGAGTGAATCAGTAATGTATACATGCACAGGTGGGAGGCGTGCCCATGCATGAGCTGCACAACCTGATATTCAGCCCAGGATGTGCAGAGCCATGCATGTGCAACCCCTACCTGTGCCAGCACAAAGTTATGTCCAAAAAAAAAGATCAAGGACTGGCCACCCACAGGTGAGCTGCCATTGCAGGGTGCAGCACGGCAGCTGCCACCTGTGGGTGGCCACTGAGCTCTGGCTGCACCTCTGTGGTGACGCCCACCTCCCCATGCCCGATCGCGGGCTTAAGTAAATGAAAATGAAATCCTAGATCCCTGGTGGTCCAGTGGACCTCTGCCTGCTAATTGCAGTCTAAGTAAAATAAGAATAATCCTATATCCCTGGTGGTCCAGCGAACCTGTCAGCCCACCTGATCGTGGGCTTGGTAAGTAAATATAATCTAACTTCTATCCCTGGTGGTCCAGTGGCCCCTCACCACCTACCCACTGATCCCCACTGCCCCGCCTCCCAGCAGCACCCACCTGCCTGCTGCCCGCCCGCCTGACTGACCATCTGTGGGCTGTACTTATTGGTCCACAGTGTGAGCCAATGGGTGCAACCCAAATTGTACCATACATTCCAGATATGTGAATGGACCCATTCACATATCTGGAATGTGTAGACGGTATGGCTGCACACCCATTGGCTCACGCTGGGACCAATGGACACAGCCCTACTGATGGTGTTTTCGTCGGTGGGCGCGGAGTGGCAGGCAGGAAGTTGCCACCCACCGCTGACCACTGGGTGGAGGGGCAGTGGGGATCAGTGGGTGGTGGGGAGGGGGTCCACTGGACCACCAGGGATAGAGAGGTTAGATTTATATATATTTACTTAGCCCGCGATCGGCAGGTTGACAGGTCCACTGAACCACCAGGAGAGAGGTTAGATTTATATTTATTTACTTAGCCCATGATCGGATGGGCTGACAGGTCCACTGGACCACCAGGGATAGAGATTAGATTTATATTTATTTACTTAGCCCGCGATTGGTTGGGCAGCAGTCCACTGGACCACCAGGGATATTGGATTTGTCTTTATTTTACTTAGCCCATGATCGGGCAGGCAGCGTCCACTGGACCACCAGGGATTTGTGATTTTCTTTTTTACTGCAGCCCGCGATCAGGCTGTGGGGTACATTGCCATGCTGCAGGGCGTCGGTCCCCGACGGTTGCTGCCTGACAGGGCACCAGGCGCAAGTCATAGGAGATCAGAGCACCTGCATGCAAATGGGTTATAATGACATGCAAATGGCCCCATGTGTGCCTTGCATACATTATGGCCCCATTTGCATGTCTACTTTTGAATATCGCGTTGCTGTGCCTTGCACAATGGAACTTGCACTAGTGCATCCCCATGCTCCACTCTGGCCACTGGCACTGGTGCAGTGCCACTGCGCACGTGCACTGCGGGAGGCCAGGGTGCGGTATTGAACGATGCTGAGCCATGGCACAGCTCCATTGAATATCGCCTAGTCCACGCCTCGCGCAGCTGTTGCACTACGCCCAGGTTTGCACACAGCCTGGCGAGTTTGAATATCTGGGCTAATGACTCCATAGTATTTTCTATGAATTCTTGCTTCTAAATGTCACCCTAAGTACTGTACTAATAATGATCTATGACCTCTAGTGACTGTACCCTATGACCCACCCCATATCAAATTTCTTTCTAAGACCTGAAAACCAGAACCTTTGATTTCCCAATATTAATCTTTAACTTTAACGCTACCAACTGTTCTGAAGAAAAATTCAAAACCCTTTGTAAACCCATACTGTAAGTGTAAGAGAAAGTAACAGATAATTACCTTTGTATAGTAACGCAGGAACTGCACGATTGCCTAGAGAAGGTGGTGACATTCAAAGAAATTATTTCTGTCCCTAATATTGCTAATATGTACATTAAATAAAAGGAGCAAGTATGCAACCTTGTTTCTCACTCTGCTGGATTGAGATTGGATGCTACATAACAGTTTACTTTACTTATGAAGTCTAATTCTAGCAACTTTATTATGATGGAGTAACTTTGTTATCTAATGAAGCAGCATTTAATGCATCCCAGAGCAGTGCTGTACTAACAGTGTCAAAAGCACTGCTTGAGTCTGTGAAATCAACATAAAGTTTTTGGGAATTCCCGATAAATACCTGTCCACTGAATACTGCAATACAAATATATGATCATTTGTAGGGGTTTTGTTTAAATCCAGCTGGCAAATATGAAAAGAACTGTGACTCACTTTTCCATTCTTCCAGCAAGGATAACATATATTGTGTAGATCTTCATAGGGGTACTCAAATGTGAAATATCTCAATAGCAAATAGGGTAAGATTGGATGCCTTTCTTTAAGAGAGGAACAATAATACTAATGTTCAAAATGGGTGTAATCTTCAGAGTATGGTTTATGGCAGTAAATAACTGTGCATGTATATGGGACCATTGATCTAAACAGTGATGCAAGACCTGTACAGGAATCATATCTACTTCTAGTGATTTATTTATTTTTCTTAAAGTTATTCTTCTTTGGTTGATGCAGGCAGGCTTCTTAACCCTGTCCTTGCCTCACCTGCTTGGCACCCACCTCCCATGGACTCACCTTGCCCAAAATCGCTCATGGATTGCCTTCCATGGCAGTGCTGGGAAGGGAGAGCTGTCATCCCTTTGCCTCATGATTCTCATCATGAAGTGAGACTGGCAGTATAGGTGGTGGTTTGGGATGGGGCAGGCTGACAGGACTTCATGAACCTACACCAACCATTTTCTATGTTCTCCCATTGGTCCCCAGCTGCAATGACATAAGCCTGTGTGCGTGGAGGCACACATATGCTACAGAATGGCAGCCCTCCTTTTATGCCAATCAAGTGCTAGTGCATCCCAAACTTGTTCCCTAATTCGGGTCATCAGTGTGGTAGGAGGTAAGGTGCATAGTGTCTTAGCCATATGCACCACAGGCCATCTCAATATATTTCTTTTTGTTGTAAACTAAAACACTCTACTTCCCCTGCTGAAACTGTTAGTGGCTAATGTGACTATTGCTAACTTGTTCCTGTGGGGAACCCAGCAGTCAAAATAATTATCTTCTGTGCTGTTTATGGCCTTCAAGTGATTACTCAAATGTCCCCAGAAATTACAACATCTATGTTAGAACTGTCTGTTTTGCAACCAAATGCTGCTAAAATCCAAAGTTATTTGTCAATTGCTTTAATTATTTCCTCACATATCTTGGCATGTAAATTTCCTTTGTTGCTTTGAATGAGTGATTGGTAATCTCTTCTTCCATTTCTGAAGGTTTTCACATTAATATTACAGGGGTTGTTATTCACCAGTGCTGTCAATTTGCTTATTATTTCTTTTTATCTCAGCAAACTCAAGCAAAACATTTTTTAACAGTCATACCTTACATAAATAAAATAGTCAATGATTTAAACAATTGGGAAAAACTGAATGTGTCTCTGTAGGGTAGTACAGAATTGTTAAAAATGATGATTATGCCAAGGATAATATTTTAGATCAATTCATTTATACGTAAAGGGACTGAATGGATGGTGCAATAAAAAAGGGTTTTTGAATAGTTTTTATGGTCAAGCAGGAAGCCCAGAATTGCATGGGAGAATATGTGTATAAAGGAGATTGGGGGATTCATGGAATTATGTTTTGTTAATTTAGTTAAGACAGCATAGAGATGGGTCTTTTCAGAGCACAAGCAAATGAGGGCAAGTACCTACAGGTAGTTTTAGACTAAGAAAAATGCTGTTGCAATTGGCTCCATTTATTTTCCAACATTCAAAAGTAATGCAAATAAAAACAAATATATGAAACTAGTGGAATAGCAATCAAAAGATGGTTAAACTTATTTGGCAAAAAAGATTACCCAAGGGGAATGGAACATTGTATGACAAACAAAAACTTATTTAAAAAATATTAACTATCTATTAGGTTACAAAAGAAACTTTACTTGATTGGAATCGATATGTTGATAGATTTTCTTATTAATGATGATCATTTTATAACCTATAAAAGTTAAAACATAATTTTTAGGTAAAATGTGCAACTGAAGATTATGGAATATATCACCGTATACAAAGCGCTGTTATAAGGAAGTGAAACTATTATGTAATGTATGGAGAGGTTATTATTAACTGAAATCAACCAGTTTACAGCCTTGTAATATATGGATAATTAAAATGATACCCCCAAAATACATACAAACAATCCACTATAATACATCGCCCCAAACAGCAATAATACCATCGATGGAACTCAATAATACTATCGTTCAGATCTCGTAATACTATTGATGGAAGATCTTAACGATAGTATTACTAAACTCACAACAAGCGCCAGTGCCACCAGACAGCTCGAGCAGCTTTCATTGACCGCAAGCCGGCTTTTACTGTAACTGTCGCATACAGTGAAAGCCGACTACACATTCACATCGCTATGTTACTCAGACTCGACTTGCTCTCCACACTAAGTGTCGCTGGTTCCACAACAAAACAATAAATAAAATTAGTACTGTTTTGTTTGCAGTTTCTTTAACACTGCTCACTTTTCTTCGCTTAACTGTTCAAAATTCTCCAAGTTGCCGCAATCACTGGCTTTCTCCGTAACACAATTACCTCACCACCAACTCAACCCACCATTCCTGACTATCGCAAAGGTAAGAAACTACAATTTCCTCACATCCATATATTACAAAAAACAAATGTATTCTAGGCTATATAGCATGTCTCAGGATCTGGGAATTTAAACCTTCGAAGCTTCGTCATGTAGGTTTACTGTGCCCCCAGATCCTCTCAATGAATCACTGCCTTGTAATACACCAGAATGCATCTATTATTCTATTTGTTATGCCATCGTTATCACATCAGGTTGTGGTTAACCCTTCTTGAGTATATCATAGCAATGGCATAACAACATTGGTGCCACTGCACATGCACATGACTTGGTGTTATCCTGCTGCACCAATTAAGCCAAATTTCCTGATTTTGTTTTGCTAAATCTTTTTCCTTTAGTTTCTTCAGCAGCTCTGACCTCATAAACTGCGTAGCTGGGCCGCTCTTCCATCCTTCACATTATATCTTGAAATGTACAGTCCTACAATCAGATACACAACTGGGTTACGCAGTGACATTACCCATCATTCTGCAACCTGACACCAAGTGTCCTGAGTCGACTAAACCAGATTGTTCCAACTTGTTATTTTAAACATGTTGCAGCTTTGTCTTGCTTTTCTTGTTTTTAGTTTATTAATACATTATGAAATGCTTAGTTATAGTCAGAATATGAACTCTGTGTAGTCCATACTATAAACATAATGACTGTGTTGCAGTTATTAAACACGCTGAAGTCATCTCTCATGGTTACTAGGAGAATAATAAACCTCTCGAGCTGTGCTCGAGGTTTACAATGTTGTCCGCAACCACTCGAGGTGATTACAGTGTGGTTATTAACCGCAATCCAGTCATTATCCTCTATATAATAAAAATCAATATATCGTGAGAGCTCAGTAATCAATTGTAAAGGTGTGTCAGATAAAATTAACAAAGAATCTATAAACAGATTATATTTGTATATTTATTTAAATCATGTATCAGTAAGAAAGCCTGCTCCTTGAAATCACAGCAAGAATTAGAATTAACAAAATCAGAGCAACAATGGACTACTTGAGTTAATTCTGAATAAAATATATATTAGTTCAAGGAGCAACTCAGTACAGGTAAAAAGAGTGTATTTGACTCCAGCCTATAATGCATGGCATGAAATGTAAAAGTGACAACCTTTGTTGGCACAGCTATGACTAAAATAAAGGCACATTTAGCACATTGCTTGTGAGCAGGATGCAAGAAAAAAAATAACTGGTGGGGATATACAACAAGTTCTCCCAGGTGTCAATTGATAATTCCCTTGTATTCTAATATGGAATTACTTCACTGGATTGACTATATCCCTGAGAATCAGAAAATGGCAACCTTGGCATTAATTACAATTAAAAGAATGATATTGCAGGAGTGGAATACAAATGTATTCAGACATTAAATAAAAGAAATGGTCAAGTATGGTTTAGGTCACCATCCAGACAAGAATGATTAATTTATTACACTGAAAAAAAAAAGATTTTTTTAATAGTATGGAAGGAATTGCTAAGTTTATTTTCACTGCTGCAAAGATCCATTGTACCTTATTCATTTCCAAATACAGTTTGGATCTCTTCCTTTACTTCTCTTACCTCCTCTAATTTTTCTCATTTGTCTCCTGTTCCCTCTGCTCCAGGGATCCTCTCACCTTAATCATTTCACATCTGCATTCCTCTGCTGGGCAATCAATCAGTCTTTGCTTCTACTACTCAGGAACCATTCCCTCTTCCTCTGCTTTGCTGCCTCCACTGACTCCCTCAAGCACCAGATGAAACTCCTTGTATCTCCCCCATGCTCCTATTTTCACCCACCCTGACTGCTCCCCTTACACTCGGTGCATACTTAGGTGAAAGTGTTGCTGAAACACTCATTTGTTGCCTTGTTTACTTGTTTTACACTTGTAGTTTTACACTTACTCCTGTATTAAACCTTGTCTCTGTGTGCACTTAATTGTAACTGTGAAACAGTGTCCATGCAGTGAATTATGTATCTTCTGCTCATTGGGTATCTTCTTTCTCTGCTGCTTCTGACACTGCATCTCTTCTTTTCTCTGCTCATCTGTCTTTCTTTGTTGTACAGCCCACCATTTGAAGAAGGCAGACATTCTATTAGGTTCTGTCCCTGCCTATTCTTCTTCTTCCATCACTGGTTCCAGCCATACAGTCTCAGAATGGACTTTGCTTCTGCTTCTAGTTTGGCTAAGATTACTCTGGTAATAATTTCTGGGCTTGGTGTTGCAGGATCCATACCTTTATTCTATGCTTCCCTGGTACCAGGTCTGGTACCCATGCACAAAACTCGTTGCTTAGTGTATGCATGGCATAAGTCCCACTTTTGACACCAACTGTCTTCGAGGCACAAGTCAGGAAGCATAGGCACACCAGGAGATTATTATCAATAAGAATATTAATAACAATACAATAAGTAACATTGTGTATGATAGCTCTTACACAAGCAGGCAAAACAAAACAAAGTTCTTCATCTATGGTTACCTCTAAAGCTAAATCTCAATCTCTCTCAAACTCACTCTCTCTCACCAAACATTGCTCTTTTTATAAGATGTTTTCACCTGGCAATTAAATTCTGCATCATGTTCTCATTATGCCTTATCTACTGTTTTCACACAAGGTACCAAACTTTGTTGATTTCTTTCCTGTGACCAGTACATCCAGTCTCCTCAATAGGTGCAGCCAATCAAGACATTCTGGCTAGATCTCGTTTTCCTGCTAACAGCTCTGCAAACAAACTTATGGAAGGTCAAAAGTTTCTATAGGTCAAACCCCCATGATCTAGTTAGCTATCTTTTCTAACAAATCCCAAACTGTTTTCTGCAATTTATTTTAAGACTAGAACTAATAAATTTGCAAACCAAGTGATCTCAGTTTGACAAAAACATTCACATATTTATTTTTAACCACAGAGAAGCAAGAGGAGAAAGAAAGAATTGAAACAGCAAGTGAAGGAAGGGAGATAACAGAGGAAATTGTGGGACCATCAGAGATGCCAGTTCCAAGGATCTGCAAGAAAAATTTGATTGAACAGACAGGCAAAGATTGACAAGTGATGGAACAGGAGAGGCTGAAAAATAGATCCATGCTTTTACTCTCTGCAAAACAAATGGAACAGGGTCTTACCCAACCATATCATATTGCTCCCTTCCTCTGGGTTGCAACTGGAAACAAGCCTAGGCTCAGTATACCATTCCTGGTCACTAATTTTTAAATAACCTAACTGTTTAAATAACTAAATGTTTCCTTCTGCTTTTTTTCACTCCAATCATGCAGATGGCAGTTGCTTTGATTATACCCATTTCTCTTTTTCATCAGTGCATCTACACCTTCCTGACAAATCCCCATGGGGCTGTTTCTGAGCCAGTCTCCCAATGCTTTAAAATTTGCCTTCCACTCAGCTAGAGTCCAGGACCCTCATCCTTGCATGGTTAGCCTCAGTTCCTGTCTTAATGTTAAACCACACTGGATTGTGATCACTTGTACCTAGGGACTGCCCACTGTGACATCTGCATCCCTGCTTTTAAGCACTAGGTAAATATCAGGTCCAGAAGTCAAGCACTGCCCAGTCCCTAGATGTTTCTTTATTTAGCTGCCTGAGAAAAACCTCTAGCAGGGAGTCAAGGGTGGCCCTGCTCCTGACAGAAGCTGCAATGGAAGGCTACTCTGCATGTCTGGGAGATTTAAGTCCCAATTAGCAGCACCTCCCTTACATGCCATCCAGATGTGTGGCTTCCCATTATGCATTATCCAACTCATTTCCTGTGCTGAAGTCTGTATATCACATCCGTATGAATAGCAGCCTGAGAGCTTGTCTCTAGGATGACCCACAGCAGCTCAACCAATCAATCAATCAGTTAATAATCAATCAAACTTTATTTAACCAGGTTTTGCACCTTTGAGCGAGTTCCTTTGAGAGATGGTTCTGCTCTTCCTTTCCTCCAATTGTTCCTGAACTTTGTGACCATGATTTCCACTTTTATATATAGTACAACCCCTCATCTCCTCCCTGCTTTGTCTCTCCTGAACATGCGTATGACCTTAGAAACATAAAACATAGAATTTGGCAGACAAGACTGCTTGGTCTACCTAGTCTGCCCATTTCCTACCTAATGGATAAGCTGCAGATCCTACTTAAGCAACAGCCTACTTCTTCTACCCCCACTAGAATTGTCTTATATCTGTCCCATGCATTCTTGAATTCCCAATGTTTTGACTCCACAACCCCTCAGGAAGGCCATTCCATGCATCCACAACCCTCTTCTTGAAAAAATACTTCCTCACATTACCTCTGAGCTGTCCCCACTCTATCTTCAAATTGTGCCCCTCTTCTTGCACATCTATTTTTCTGCAAGTTGCTCCCTCTTGACTTTGTTGATTCCTTGAGGTACTTGAAAGTTTCTATCATGTCCCCCTCTCCTCGAGGTATACATATTAAGCTCCTTTAGTCTCTTCATATGTCTTCTGGTGCAGACCCTGCACCATTTTAGTTGCCCTCCACTGGACAGCCTCCATCCTGTTTATGTCCTTGCAGAGATGAGGTCTCCAGAACTGCACACTGTACTCCAGATGGGGTCTCTCCAACTATCTGTACAGAGGGATAACAACTTTATTTTCTACTGGTGATGCCTCCCAAGTGTCCCAGTATTTCTCCAGCCCTCCTTACTGCCTTCTTACATTGTTTGCCCACCTTTAGGTTGCCTGATATGACTACCCGGTCCCTTTACATTTTTGTTGTTGTTAGTATTTCACCCCCATTGTGTACTCTTCCCTGGGTTTTGTTTCCAGGTGTATTTATTACTTTGCACTTCTTTGGATTGACTCTATCTGCCATACATTTGGTCATTCCTCCAACCTTGCCAGATTCCTTCTCATCCTTTTCACCTTGCACTAGACATGGCTGTCAGTGCACCACAACTCCATTATGGCCACCAAATCCAGGCTAGCTTTTGCCATGAAGATCTTCCAGGTCCAGAAGTTTGTTTCCCAGACTCCTTACATTGGCACAAATGGTTCTCCATATGTTATTTCGTTCCTTCCTGCTTCTCTGCTTCCCGTTCCTACCTGTGTTGTTTCTTGAGGCCCCCTGACCCTCCTCTTCCCTTTTTGCCTTTTATATTACCTGTCTCCTTTTCTCCTTTATTCTTGGTTTCTGATTCATACCTTCTGTGTTCTCTGCCCAGTCACCAACCTTGTCTTTTCCTACCACTGCCCTAATGAAGTTTACTCCCCATGGCCACCCTTATTGCTCCTTAATTGGGATTATTGCCTCCTTGGTTTTACAGACTCCACCTGGATAGTTCAGATGCTCATCCTAGTGGCATTTTAAACCTGTCACAAATACTGTAGTCCCTTCCTGGAAGGATGCAGACCATCTCCCTAAAGAGGCCCATATCCTTTGTGTACCATGGCCTCAGCTAATTACCAAATGCCCTCATGTGGAGTGTCCTTTCATCTCCTGAGTGACACACAGCTAACACCTTCCTAAAAGCCAGTATGCATGCTACCTGCTTGAGGCTCCTCTCCAGCTACCTGAAATTTACCTGCATTATCCCTACCATCCTTACCAGGTCACTTAATCCCCAGGTGGAGAATTATGTCTTGGTCCCTTCAATCTTCTGCTGCCATAGTGATCATCAGGACACACTTTCCAGACCCTCCAAGCTGAAGCACCTCCTAGGTACTTTACCTCCCTCTCCCTTTCTCCCCACCTCCCAAGTATATCTCCTAACAGTAGAGTCCCCCACCAGCCTCTGCTTCCTCCTTGGCTGGAGTCATTTTCCTCCTTCTTGGACTTTCCCTTCTGAGAACCCCACTTTCTCCTTCCTACTGCTGCTACTGCATCCCCTTGGTTGCCCTGTCCCACCAATATTCTTAAAGACTTATGCAGGATACAGGCTAAGTACAGCCCAGCTACTCTGCCCCTACCCAGAAGGGTAAGTACAAATGGAGCAGCACCTCAGTCCCCAGAATTTGTTCTGAAAGACTGCAGCCTCTCAATTGTTGCACTGCACCACTCCCATGATTTTCTTCCTTTCTTATTTAACTGTTTAAACTTCCCTGTACCCTACTGCCTCCTTTCTAAACTCATTGTAATACTGCCGCTCCCTTTCACCTGCCTGAAACTTATTTGCTATCCTACCCTAGATACTGTAGAGTGTCACTTATTTTTTCAAGCATACTTAGCTGTAACTAACTTGCCCTGGGTGTCTACTACCCTTACTCACTTGCCTGATCATTATTTCTTACCTTACCCTCACCTGTAATTTATTTGTTACCCAACCCTGGATAGGTTGCCTGCTATTTTCCTTTAGTAACCCTCCTACCTGTACCTATCTCAACCTTACCCTACTAACATGTAGCTATTATACTTTCCCTGTTGCTGGTTGTTCCAGTGCACTGTAATCACTAACATGTTTTCATCTGTATGGATCTGGTGTCTTCCTGCAGTCTCCTGTGGACTGGAGACTATCTGTGAGCTTTGCAAATTTCTTTAAGGCAGATTCTCACTCCTGCTCTGTCCCTGTCATGTGATGGGACATGAGCATGATAAATTATGCTAGGTGAGTGCTCAGATTTATCCCTGAGTCAGAGCTTTCTGGTTAGTCCTGCTAGCAATCCAAAATAACGGCAGTCAGATATATGACTGAGTCCCACCTCAGTTATCAATTAGCTGAGGCATCAAGCCAGGCAGTTATTATTCCTCCCCAAACTACAGGGCAAGACACAATTCTTTAATATGGCCCTTAAATGTGCTCTACTGTTGCTAGTCTCAAATTTACCTTACAGTCAACAACAAATACTTACATCAGTTCAAACAAGTTTTGTCACAATTTACAACCACACATGCTGTCTCAAAAATGCATTTTCCATTTCTGTGACAAAGACAGGTAGACTCTGTAGAGGCAGAACCTGCGGGTTGAGTCTTATACTGTGTAACAACCCAACTCAAACTGCAAACAAAGATGTGACTCAGTCCCACCCCTAATTAGCAAGTAGCTGAGACCTTATCCTCACCCACCCAAAGCTTGCCAATGTGTGACAGAGGGATACAAAATGTGTGACAATTGACCATAATGTGGTACACATGGTTTTTACTGCATGGCATTGTGCTCTGACATATTTTGTTGTAAAATGAATAAGCAACTCCATTTAGCACAATAAAAGTTATTGTTGTATGTTGGCATGATGCTTACTTAGCCATCTACATTGGTGGTTATCTAAAAGTTGACTGTCTCAAGGTACCTCAAGGTACCACTGGGGTACTCAAGATACAATTTGCATTGATGGAGCAAGATAATTGAAAATGTATATGCATACCTTCCTGAAAGAGTCCCAGAATGTGCTAAATAGAGAGTTAATTTATTGTGTAAATTGTAAGTTACAAGAGTTCAACATTTCATAATTTAATTATTTGGTAAATTGTGTGAAAATGTTCAAAATATTTGGATGTTGATAGTGCTACCGCTGTTTCAGGTATGCACTCAAGTTTTAGCATGCGATGAAACAAAATATGTCCCAGAATCTAAACAAGTTGAATAAAGGTGGTTTTGTAGATTGAAATTTATTGTGGATACTTTAGAAATTACTAATTGGCAATATTTACTCAAAAATTCATAGATGTATTCTAGGTGATGCCACTAGAATTCCATTAGTGAAATTCATCTTCAAAAGTACTTGTCACCACTGAATCACCTTACCTGCACTAGTATCATG
The DNA here is from genome assembly GCA_016271365.2 of Neoceratodus forsteri. Taxonomy (NCBI): domain Eukaryota; kingdom Metazoa; phylum Chordata; order Ceratodontiformes; family Ceratodontidae; genus Neoceratodus; species Neoceratodus forsteri. The sequence continues at coordinate 737,839,243 of CM028133.1, read as the reverse complement.
GCCCTGCAATACCTCTCAACACTCCTTCAATAGTGACATCCAGCATCATGCTCCATCATGACTAAAGATATCCAGGTACTTCTGTTATAATAACTTAAGTTGCAACTAGTTGTAAAGCTTGAGGCTTGGCATCACTCTGTGTCATTATTTTCAAATAGTGAAAATATACATGATTTACTGACTTGTTAAAGAGTCAGAAAGTGCACTGTACAGAAACAGTGCTGGATGTTCTTGTGTTTCCTGAAGTCATTATGTCCAGTGCTTTAGTTCCTAGTCAGATTTAATTGACTTCTAGTGGTAATTTGGCATATTGCAAAAATTCAGGCTAGTGCACAGTGATGTCCGTGACTATTCTTCATGGTTCATCACTCAAGATAGTGACTTGACAATTGGCACCACCATACTTTTCTATGGAGCTTCCTATGAATGCTATCATATTGCACTTTACCCAGCCTTTGCCCTTCCACAGTGGCAACTCAAGTGTATGACTAGGTAAAATGTATGGACATGGCTTTGTAGTGAAGGCACAGGTCAGGAAGCAAAGGAAAATCAGAAGCAGTTATAAAATTCACAAGTAGCATTTTATTATTATCAATAACAGTAAAATAAAAATAAAATTGTTCACTATAACTGTTTGCAAAGGCAATACAAACAGAGAAGTCCTTCATCTGAGGGTATCACTAATTTAAGTTTCAGTCTCAAGACACATATTCACATATCTGGACTGTGTAGTATGGGGCCATAATGACATACAAATGGCCCCATGTACTGCTACATAAACTATGGCCCCATTGCATGTCCCCATTTTGAATATTGCAGGTGCTGTGCATGGGCGCAATGGCACTTGTGCTAAGCGCATCTTCATGCTCACTCTGGCCCTTGTGCTGGCACGTGCCACTGCACCATGCACAGTAGGGGTGGCCAGCATGTAAATATTCAAAGCTGCTGCGCCATAGCGCAGCTCCGCTGAATATCACCCAGGCCACACCCTTGTGCAACCGAGTTGAGCTGCACCCAGGATTGCGCCACAGCCTGATGCAGTTTAAATATCAGGCCCAAGTTTCCAGTTTAGCATCTTGGTTAATTGGTAAACATGACCCTTGAAGGAACAGTCTTGAGCTGTGTACATACCCAGGTATTTAATGCAATCTACCACCTTTATCTTAGAACCACTGGACAGACAGGGGGACAATAAGCATGATCTACTAAGGTCCTGGCTTTTGGGACCAAATAAGATGGCTTTGTTTTTTCCCATTGAGGACTAGCCAATCAGTCAGGAACCAGTTCTACAATATGGACAGATCATAGCTGAGAAGTTGATTTAGCTGTGCTGCTAATGAGATGATCTGTACAGCACAGCATCGATTAGTATAAAGGTCACCTTGGCACCTCCACAGTGCTTGGGCAAGTTGTTAATAAACAGGGAAAACAAGAGGGGCCTAAGATTGAACCTTTGGGACCCCATCACAAATGGGGCTTTTATCAGACTTCACTCCCAGACAGAAGCCAGAAGGGAAGGAAACATATTCATATCAGTGCTTTACAGTAACTGGTAATTGCTATTTTGTTACTAAACTTAGATTGTGGGCTGTTAGTGACACTGTAATTTCTTTGCTGTCTTTACTTAGAATTGTTTTGGGCTATTGAAAATTTAAAACATAGTGGTGGTGTATTTCTTTGCTGTCTTTAATTGCTGCAAATTTAGTCTTGGCTTGTATGACTTTCCTGTAGTCTGGGTGAGGGTACTAATTGTCTGGCCTCTGACCTCAACTACGTGATAACTGGAGGTGGGCTTAGTCAGAGTTGAGGTAGCAAGTGATTTTGTTTTCTCAGAGGAAGCCAGAAGGGAAGGAAACATATTCATATCGGTGCTTACAGTAACTGGTAATTGCTATTTTTGTTATTAAACTTAGATTGTGGGCTGTTAGTGACACTGTAATTTCTTTGCTGTCTTTACTTAGAATTGTTTTTGGGCTGTTGAAAATTTAAAACATAGTGGTGGTGTATTTCTTTGCTGTCTTTAATTGCTGCAAATGTTGCCCCCCTTCCCCAGCTCTTAATTATATGCCCTGTTAAATCTGATTGACAGGAGTAAACACATGGGATAGTCGGGGGTGTGGAGTAGGAAGGGCATAAGGGAAGAAGCCCACCCTCAGCATGACAAGTGTTTTGACTAATTTATTTATTTAGTTATTTAATTTCTTTTTAAAGAAAAGTATCTGAGGATCAGTGGCAGGATTTTTAGGACAGTATAAATCAAAAGGGAACTAGAAGAGCTACAGTAACAAATAGGTAGTGGAATAGCAGTATAACTGTGGTATAATGGGAGTGGTGCAATGCAGTAGCTGCAGGGCAACCATATTAGGCAGACCTTGAAACTGAGGTGCTGCCCTATCGACATGCATCTCTGGACTGCAGGATGAGGTAGCCAGACTCAGAGTGGAAGTAAACTGGGTTAGGAGTACCATCACCCCATCCAGGGACCACCCAGTCAATGCCGCTGCTTCAAAGGATGCCGAAACAAGGAGCACTTGGATGACAGTGGGCTCAGGTGGGTTAAGACGGTCAGGCAGAGGCAACATCCCAGATCCTATTCCACTCAAGAACTCATATGCCACACTGGCAAATGGGGGCAACCCAAACAGAGGTACCCAGAGAAGTGGAAGGAAAGGATGTGGAGGTTAGACAAGGAGGTGACCTCAGCGGGAAAGCAGTGGACCCCAGAGGAGGAGGAAGTGAATCCTGGTGTGGGACTCCATCATAAGAGGGATCCAGCTAGGAACACAGGAGAGGAGGGAGGACCGGGAGGTGAGGTGCCTACCAGGTGCCATGGCATGGAAGGATGGAAGGAAGATCCTGGGGATCGCTGGGAAGGCAAGATGGGAGGGTGAGCTGGATGTCATTATCCACCTAGGTATTAATGACCTGGCAAATGGGGAACCAAAGAAAGTTCAGGAAGAGTTTAGGAAATTGGGGTGGGTCTCAAACAAGTAGCTACTTCTGTCACCTTCTCAGAAGAACTACCTGCAAGAGGCAAGGGAGACCATATGGGTGCATGCTCCAGGAACTTGAACTCATGGTTGAAGAACTGGTGCTGTGAGGAAGGGTTTGGATTCATTGATAACTGGGGACCCATCTGGAGGGATGGAGACTTGTTCAAGCCTGATGGCCTGCATCCATCCTGGAGGGAATCAAGCACTCAATGATAAGTTTAAACGCTACATTGACAAGCATTTAAACTAGACAAGGGGTGGCAGGCCAGCAAGGAGGGTACACTTCTCATCCCCAGCTAGCAGTGGAACCAGTGAACCGGAGGAGTGGATATCTCAACCAAGCAGTGTGCAAAAGATGGAGATTAGCGCCCAAGAGGTGGACAGGCAGAAAAGGGCAAAAATCAGCAGAAGGGCAGACAGCAAGGAGAACCAGGATGAAGGACAACCAGTGAAGGGCTGGAGAGAACAGCTAAACAGTCTAGGGAGGTCAAATCATGGAAAGTCATGTGTGCCAATGCCAGGAGCCTTAGCAACAAGATGGAGGATCTGGAGGCTGTCATGGTGCATTCAGACCTGGACATTGTGGCCATCACAGAAACCTGGTGTAATGATAACCATGACTGGGAGATGGCCATTCCTGGCTACAACATATTCAGAAGAGACTGGGCAGGTAGGAAGGAGGAGGTGGCACTGTATGAAAAATGACAAAAAGGCCACAGTTGTGCAGGAGGAACAAAATGGGAGAGATACTGTGGGTTAAGCTGAAAGGAAATATAGGCCAGCCATCCACACAAGTGTGGTCTATAGACCACCTGCCCAGGAGGAAGAAACAGATAGGAGTTGATGCTAGCCATCCAAAGGATGTTAGACAAGGGTGAGATAGTACTGGTTGGAGACTTCAATATTCAGATGTGGTCTGGAGCATTGCAGTAGCAGCAGCAACTAGAACAGATTTATCCCAGACACCCTTCATGGTGCCTTCTTCAAGCAACTAGCCATGGAACCAACTTGGCACAAGGCAATACTGGACCTTGTGCTAACAAACAGGGACAGTGTGATGGGGGTAACAATGGGGGAGCACCTGGGGAACAGTGACCACCAGTCTTTGTGGTTTGAAATCACAAGGAGAATCAGACCACTCAAAAACACGTATCCTGGATTTTAGGGAGCAGACTTTGGGAAAATGGGGAGATACTTGAAAGAGGCATTAAGAGGAATGGGGCAGGAATCAGGGTTGAGGAACAATGGGCAGTATTTAAAACAGGCATTACAAGAGCAACAGAATTATGCATTAAGCAGGTTAGCAAGAGGAAAAGGAAGAGGAGGCCATTATGGTTTCAAAGAGGCAGCAAAGAAAGTGAAAGCCAAAAAGATTGCATTCAGGCAATACAAAAAGACACAGGCAGAAGGAGAAGGGAGAAGTACCAGGAGAAGCAAAGGGAGGCAGGGAGGGCAATAGCGGAAGCAAAGCTCAGACAGAAGAGCATATTGCAAAATCAGTGGGTAGAGGGGACAAAACCTTTACAGGTACATAAGTGAAAAGAAAGGCAAATGGAGTGATAGAGTGAGACTGAAGGGGGAGGATGGAGCCGCGTGGAGGATTGACAACAGTAAAGCTGACATACTGAACAGGTATTTCTGCTCAGTCTTTACTGAGGAAGAGGAGGGTAATGGGTCTGAAGGAGTACAGCGGGTGAGAATGGTGCGAAATGGACACAAGTCCCTTTACATGAGAAAGGGTCCTGAAGGAACTGGAAGTAATAAGAGATGATAAAGCAATGCGGACCTGATGGGGTGCACCCCAGGGTCCGTAAAGAACTCAGAAAGGTAGTGGTTGAACCTCTGGCTATCCTGTTTAGCCAATCACTGGAAACAGGAGGTAGCAAAGACTGGAGGACAGCAGATGTAGTCCCCTTATACAGAAGTGGGAACAAAGAGGAAGTGGGGAACTATAGACCAGTCAGCCTCACCTCAGTAGTGGGAGAGATCATGGGCTACTGAAGGAGAGATTGGTGGAACATCTGGTTGCCAATGGACTGGAGGATCCAAGGCAGCATGGTTTCATCAGGGGAGGTCATGTCAGACCAAACTTGTTGAGTTTTTGACTGGGTGACAAGGGAGGTGGATCAGGGAGGGCAGTGGACGTGGCCATTCTGGACTTCAGCAAGGCCTTTGACACGGTGCCACATAGAGACTATTTGCAAACTGGGGAATATGGGTGTGGGCAGGACAGTAGTGTGGTGGCTAGGTAACTGGCTGGGCGGCAGGACACAGAGGTGGTGGTAAATGGCTGTCACTCCACAGAGGAAGAGTGACCAGTGGGGTACCACAGGGATCAGTGCTGGGACCGGTCCCATTCAACATCTTCATCAGTGACATTGCGCGGGACCTAGAAGGCAGAATTTCACTGTTCACTGATGACACAAAGCTCTGTAACAGAGTAGACACACCAGAGGGTGTAGACAGAATGAGAGGACCTGCAAAAACTTGAAGAATGGTCAGGGGTTTGGCAGTTTAAATTCAATGCAAAGAAGTGCAAGATAATGCATATGGGGCACAAAACCCTGGTACAATATATCAGTTGGGGGTGAGGATATAGCATACCAAGCAGGAAAGGGATCTTGAGGTTATCATCTCTGATGACCTCAAGGTAGGGAAAAAGTGTGAAAAGGCAGCAGGTAAAGCAAATAGGATGCTGGGATGCATAGGCAGGGGCATCACTAGCAGGAAAAGGAGGTCATGATTCCACTATACAAGACACTACTGAGGCCCTACCTGGAGCACAGTGTGGAGTTCTGTAGACCTTACCTATGTAAGGACATAGGGAGAGAAGGTTCAGAGGAGGGCAACAAAGATGGTACATGGATTGCATCACAAGTCCTATGAGGACAGGTTGAAGGAATTGAATATGTACTCCCTGGAGGAGAGGAGGGAGAGAGGGACATGATAGAGACATACAAGTATCTTACAGGGTGCAAGAATACACTGTTTTAAGTGAAAAAGATGTTCCAGGACTAGATGGCATGGGATGAAGTTGGAAGGAGGACGATTCAGAGGAAATGTGAGGAAGAATTTCTTCACAGAACAGGTGGTGGACAAGTGGAACACCCTGCCTGAGGAAGTGGTGGGGCTGAAACAATCATGGGATTTAAGAATGCATGGGATAGATATAAAGGAATTCTGGAGGTCAGGGTAAGGAAACAGAGTTCTAGGAAAACATGAACTGAAGTTACAAACTCAAATGGGCAGACTAGCTGGGCCATAGGCCCTATCTCCGACACTGTCTATGTATCTATGTATCTATTTGACATCTACCATTCAGGTAATCCATGAACCACTGCACTGGTGGTTGTCTAGTCCAAAGGATCTGAGCTGCAAGTAGCAGCTGATGAGCCACCAGATCAAAGGTCTTAATGAGGTCTATAAAGACTGCACCAGTTAAGTTGGCCATTATCCTGGGCTGCCAGGATGTATGACGAGACTAACCAAGGCAGTATCACTGCAAATATATACATGTATATGAAGTATGGACAGAAATGTAGGTGACTGCAAACCTTTAATATAATTTACTCAGTATATTAAATTTACTATACTGAGTTTGCAATACGTTATGTACTGTATGTATGTGTATATATTTGTACACATGTTTTCGGAATATATGTCACCTGCATATTTCCTTTACAAGCAAGGTTGGAAACTGGACTGGAGCTACTACTTCATCACAGTTCTTACAATCCTCATTTAAAATACTTTTCATATGCAGAATTATTTTATTACTTTAGTTTCTCTTGACTGGGAATGGAGTGCTAGACAGTACAACCTTTCTCAGCTTTGTTCTGGGGGTGGGGCATAATGCAAAGAAAATTTTAACCAGATTAAGTTGTTGGTGGCATCGTAGTGAATGGGGAATATTAAGCCAGGTCACTGGGGAAGTTCCCTATTATTTTCAAGAGTGGTGTGGGATCTTTAATATCCACCTTAACAACAACAACCACTAGAAGAGGCAGACAGGACCTTAGTTTCATGTCTCATCTGAAGGGCAGCACAGCCCAACAGAACAGCATCCCTTAGAACTTTATTTGGGTGCCAACTTCTTTTATGGTATGAGACTAATTCAGGTGTGGGACTAGAATTCACACCTTTTTGCCATAGATGGATGTGCTACCAACTGAGCCACACTTACACCCATAGTAATTTAAATCAAAGAAGAGTTTCAAGTACCATCAGTCCGCACCCCAGTTATTAAGCAAGGGACCAGCAAGTATGCCATGCAAACAGACTAATTTATGCAGATTTCTCAGTACCATTACCCCACTGAGAACCCTGTGATTCCTTGGTAAGCAGGAATTTATTCAGGCTACCTTTAAGGCCTGTACTGTCTTTATGACCACTCCCCTGATAGGGTGTTATGGGACACCACCCTTTGTAGAATAAGTGCCTCCTAATGTAACCCTGGAATTTACCACCTCAGCTTCAGGGCATGTCCCCTCATCCTGCTGGAGCATACCAGTTTTGGTCCATTGGCCAAGTCCAAATAAGGTGGCTGGTACTCCTCCCTTCAAAATTTCCTTTTCTTTGGGTCTCCCTTGGGCTAGTCCATCAAAGACCTCTCAAAAATCATTCAGGAGAGTGAACACTCTGGTTTTATCTCTCCTGTCTGCCACCACAAAGGTTACCAAGGTGAGGTATTTTAGCCTTCAGAGGCAGTGTGAGGGCTTTCACCCTTCATGCTCTCTGATCCTTCATGTTTCTGGAAGCTTCTGCACAGATAAGTCTGGGTGGGTGTTTACAGTGGGGACTGGTGCCAGTTCCTACTAAAGATCAGCTTTCCATTCTGCCAGCAGGTTCCGATGGCTTCGTGCTATGAGGGCCAGCTTAATGTTGACTAGTAGGATAGTGAGCCTTTGAAATCCAGCCCTTGTAGAGTTCTCTGGATAAGGGGTGGTGATCAGTAGGACCACACACACATATTACACAAGGTTGAGCAGACTGGATGGTCCAATAGGCTTTTCCTGGCCTCTTAGTCTATGTTTCCATGTATAATATGGAGGACTCTGTTCAATACTTGCTCAGTGTGTCAGGGAAGGGTTTTACTAAGAAAGCAAGCATGAATTATTTGTGACAGCAGTGTGTGTGTGTGTGTGTGTGGGTCACTGTGCCTCAAATCCATAAATTAAGATGGGTGGGACAATGTTTTATTTCTAAAATAACATTTGGGCTTTAAGCCTGCAAGACATTTGGAGGGGGAGTTAAAAGCACCCTCTCAATATTTAGCCCTCTGAAATCTGGGTCTTTGACTGAAAACGGAAAAATGCAGAGCTCATGATAGAGATAAAAGCTCACCCAATTGTAGAAATGTTAGTGCTTTGATCTGTTTTGATTTAATATCATAATTATGTATTTGTCCTTTAAAGGTTGACTTTACAGCACCTTCTCGATAATTGTAGGAGGTTTACTAGCTGTGGAGGAATTAGGGGTCTGTACTGCTGATTGTGGCAGTAGAGGTATTAAATGGGTTGTTGTACCTCAACTAGGCTGTCCTGAACAAATGATTAAATCAAATGTTAGGACCTGCTCCACCCCAACACAGGAGCTGCACTCTGCCCAACCACCACACAGTAGCTATGCTCCACCCTCAAACACAGAAGCTGCACTCCACCGCCCCCACATAGAAGCTGTGTTCCACCACCCCAGCACAGGAGCTGTGCTCCAACACTCTCCCCAACACAGAAGCTGTGCTCCCCTGCCCTCCGCCACACAGGAGCTGTGCCCCTGCTGCCACATACAGAAGCTGTGCTCCCCACCACAAACACAGGAGCTGTACTCCATTGCCCAGCCACTTTGCCTTGCCCTCCTGCTCATGCATCTTGTCCTGCTCAAGGAGACTGACTGGGCCTACTTACCAAGATGGTCACCCATCATTCCATCAGTCCACCAAACAAACCAACATGCCACAGGTCCAGCAAACTTTGTGCTGGTGATCTCACTGTGACATTCCATTCTCCATGTCCAAAATGGCCATGCAAAATAATGGTGATAAGGATAGCTGCTGTGCACACTCACAGAAATCCATTCCTTCTAATGTTCATGCTCAAATAAACAGTTTGAACATTCGTGAGCTTACTGATGGAAGTCCCACCTACTTTCTCCTCCTCTTCATTGGCTGCTCTGAGGTGAAAGCATGTCAGTTTAAGTTTATTTTGTATACAGAGCCTGCTGCCAATAGAAACAGAAACATAGACTTTGAAGGCAGATAAGGACAGCTTGGCCCATCTAGTCTGCCCATTTCTCTACTACAGGATAGGCGTAGATTCTAGTTAACCAACAGCCTATTTCTTCCTACCCCCCACAAGAATTGCCTTATGTCTGTCCCATGCATTCTTGAATTCTCCCAGTTTAGACCCCACAACCTCCTCAGGAAGGCTGTTCCATGCATCCACTACCCTCTCTGTGAAATAATACTTTCTCACATTGCCCCTGAACCGCCCTCCTTCTATCTTTAAATTGTGTCCCTTGTTCTTGCAAGTCTCTTTTTCTGAAAGATGCTACCCTCTTGGACTTTGTTGATTCCACTGAGGTACTTAAAAGTTTCTATCATGCCCCCTCTCTTCTTTCCTCAAGGGTATACATATTAAGCTCATTTAGTCTCTCCTCATCGCTCTCTTGCAGACCCTGCACCATTTTAGTTGCCCTCCTCTGGACTACCTCTATCCTGTCTATGTCCTTGCGGAGATGGGGTCTCCAGAACTGGACACAGTACTCCGGATGGGGTCTCACCAACTGTCTGTACAGAGGGATAACAACTTCCTGTTTTCTGCTGCTGATGCCTCTCCTATACATCCCAGTATACCCCAGCCCTCCCTACTGCCTTCTCACATTGCTTGCTAACCTTAAGGTCATCTGATATGATTACCCCAGGTCCCTTTCCTTTTGTTGTTGTTACTACCTCCACCCACTGTGTATTCTTCCCTGGGTTCTTGTTTCCCAGGTGCATTATTTTGCACTTCTTTGCATTGAATCCAAGCTTCCATACTTCTGACCATTCCTCCAACCTTGCCAAGTCCCTTTTCATCCTTTCCACGCCTCCTTGTGTATCAACCCTGTTGCAGATCTTTGTGTCATCTGCAAAAGGCATACTTTCCTTTCAGTCCCTCTGCAATGTCACTGATGAAGACATTAAAAGGACTGTACCCAATACTGAACCCTGTGGTACCCCACTAGTAACCTCTCTTTCTTCAGAGTGGACTCTATTTACAATTACCTTCTGTGTCCTGTTGTGCAGCCAATGTTTTCCCAGGCTACCACCCTGGGACCCACTCCCAGGCTGGTTAATTTGACTATTATATATTTTGTGTGGGACTGTGTCAAATGCCTTGCTAAAGTCTAGGTAGGCCATGTCCACAGCCCCTCCTGGTCTACTACTTTGGTCACCCAGTCAAAGAAATCTGTTAGATTCTGTCTGACATGACCTTCCGCTGTGAATCCATGCTGCCTTGGGTCCCTGTGCTCCACTGGCCTCTAGGTGACTCAACTATTCTTTCCTTCAGAAGTGACTCCATCACTTTCCCTACCACAGGGTCAGACTGACAGGTCTGTAGTTTCCTCGTCTGTCTTGGTCCCACTTTTGTGAGGGGAATCACATCCGCCTTCCTCCAGTCCTCGGGTGACCACACCATCCTCCCATGATTTATTAAAAGAGTAGCCAGTGGTTTCACTAGTTCCTCCCTTAATTCTTTTAGAATTCTGGGGTGAATTCCATCAGGACCCATTGCTTTGTCCACCTTCAGTTTAGGAGTTCTTGCAGAACCCTATCTTCTGTATAAGGACTGGGATCAACCCCCTATCAAGAGTGCTTCTGTTAATTGGATTAGGCGCCCCCTCCTCTTTTGTGAATACTGAGCAGAATATTCGTTCAGTATCCCTGCTTTTTCACTGTCCCCTCTGCCCACCCACCGTTCATTCTATTCAGCCTCACTATCCCTCCTTTGTCTTTCTATGCTCGCTGATGTACCTATAAAAGGTTTTATCCCCTTCTTAACTGAGTTGGCTATCTTTTCCTCAGTTTGGGCCTTGCTATTCTGACTTCCTCCTGCTTCCTTCTGCCTTAACTGGCACAGCTCTCTGTCCTGCTCCTTCTGTGTTTCCTCATACTTCCGAATGCTATCTTTTTCTTCCTGACTTTCACAGCCACCTCTTTTGAGAACCATAGTGGCTTTTTCTTTCATTTTGATTTGTTTATTTGCTTCACACAAAGGCTTGTTGCCTCTGTGATGGCAGTTTGATGATTCCCATTGTTGCTCCACACTCCTTCTACCCTGTTTGCTAGTGCTTTTCTGAGGCACTCTTCCATCTTGCCAAAGTCAGCTCTCCTAAAGTCCAGTACCCTCACTTTTGTATGGCTTGACTATGTAGCTGAGTTTAACGTGAACCACACTGTTTGATGGTCACTTGTCCCCAGATGGCAACCTACTTCTAGATCTGAGATCCTCTCACTGCCCCCATTTGAGAGTACGAGGTCTAAGATTGCTCCCTCATGAGTGGGTTCGAAACTAGCTGTCTAATGCCTGCCACCTGTAGGGCATCAAGAATGGCCCTGCTCTTGGATGTGGCTGCAGAAAATGTGCTCCAGTTAACATCTGGCATATTCAGGTCTCCCATTAATAGTATCTCCCTTTCTCTGCCATTCTAAGAATGTCTTCTATCATATCCTTGTCCATTCCCTCCCCTGACATGGGGGTCTGTACACTAACCCCTGTGTGGATTGTGGTGCCCTTTCCAGTCTCCAAGGTGACCCACAGTGCCTCCTCTCCTCCCTGTTTACTCTTTTGTTCAGTTGCTTTTATCCCTTCCTTTACATAGAAGCTACTCCTCCCTCTTCTCCCTGCCTGTCTCTCCTGTAGGTTATGTACCCTGGTATGTTAACATCCCAGTCATGGTTCTCTGTACCATGTTTCTGTGACTGCTACAATATCCAGGCATCCCTCTTCCATCAAGGCCACCCAGCTCAGGGAGCTTGTTGCCCAGACTACGGGCATTGGTACTCATTACCCTCCATTTCCTGATGGCCTTACTCCCTTTTGCCCCATCCCTGTCCTTCTTGCCTTTGTCACTTTCTCCATTTACCCCTGCCCTTTTCCCTATTGGCACCTCTATGTTGGTGTTTGCTGCACTTACTACTGTGATTATTTGGGGGCTAGGATTTCCCTGCTCCTTTCCAGTGCCTCCCCTTGGCTAGTTTAAAAGCTTGCCAATGAAGCATTTAAACCTATCACCTAGGATCCTGGTTCCCCTCCCGGACAGATGCAGCCCATCATGCCAGTATAGGCTTGCATCACTCCAGGTGGATCCCCAGTCCCCAATGAAGCCAAATCCCTGAGCTCCACACCAGTTTTCAACCACTGATTGAATCCCATGGTGTGGAACACCTAACCTCTCCTATGCCATAGATGGGCAGCACCTCCAAGAAGGTTACCGTGCGTCCTACTTGACTAAGGCCCTCCCCAATTCCACAAACTCTTCCTGTACTTCTCTAATCCTTTCTTAGCCAGGTCATTTATCCCTAGGTGGACAGTGACATCCAGCTCCCTCCCTGTGCATCTGCTCCGGCAATCCTGAGGATTCGCTCCCTGTCTCTCAAGCCATGGCACCAGGCAGGCACCTTACCTCCCTCTCCCTTCCTCCCCAGTTCTACCTTCCTAACAATGGAGTCCCCCACCAGGAGTTGTTTCCTTCCCTGCAGGGTCCCTGCCACCCTCCTGTGGGTCTCCTTTGTGGAGGTTCCCAACATTCTCCTTGGTCTCCACTGCGGGTGCCTCATAGAGGAACCACACTTTGCCAGAATGGCATAGGGAATTGTGGAGAGGTACAACTGGAGGATGCACCTCTGTTCCACCACCTCACCCTCCCTGAGCCCACTGTTGTCCAACGCTCCTCTTTCTTGGCAACCTCTGAGGCAACGGCAGTGGCACTGGTGGTCCCTGGATGGAAGAGGAGGTCCCACAAATCCTGGTCAACTCAGCCTGGAGATGAGCAACCTCCTCCCTCAGCCCAGAGAGGTGCCTGCAGATGGGACAACACCGCATCCTCCAGAACGTCTCCCGGAAGACTGCTGCTCCACAGCCACTGCATTCACCACTCCAATCATGTCTTATTTCTGGCCCCTTAACTGTTTTCAATCCTTACTCTTTCCTCTTTTTTTTTCCTCTCTCCTTACTTTCTGCCTGTGTGCCCTTTAAGCTCCTGATTGTCTTGTTCTGAGACAAGAATATCCTATATTTCTCAGTAGACCACTTACTTGCTCAGAGGCAGACCTCCAGCAGCTAGAGGGGGCTGGAGAGCTACTCTTGCCCTTCTAGGATGGTGGGTCTTTGGTGGTTCTGTGATCACTCACTTCCTGCTCCCAAACAGGAAGTTCCTGTTGTCAGTCAAATCCTGTGCCTATAAAAATAGAACTAGCTTTGGGTGGGGGAAGGAGGGCAATATAGTCCCAGCAGAGAAGTCCAGTCACACAGCAGTCCTTTCTCCTGGTGTCTTCTACCTAGATATTAGCAGAATCTTTCTAAGGCAGTCTTTAAATGTAGCTTCCTTCTAGCTAAGCCACTCCCCTACTTACTAGATCTTTCTACCAGTAATTTAAACCTCACAGCAGTTAAGTCCTTTCAATCACCTGATATTTACACTTATAACTGTTCAGATACCCATTCAGTTCAGTTAACCCAGACAGACACACACACACACACTTTTTTTTTGTTTTGTATGTTAGTTTTTACCCTAAATTAAAGGTCCAATTACAAACGTTCTTCTACTTTAGTCCCAGCAGAGAAGTCCAGTCACACAGCAGTCCTTTCTCCTGGTGTCTTCTGCCTATGGAATGGGGCAGATCTTGGGAGCATCACTGTGCACACTGCAGCGTAGTATGTACAATAAAAGATAATGAGTACATCAATATTTTATTATAACCTACCTATCAGCAGCTACTGATCATAACTCACAGCAGCAAATGGAGTCCAATAGCAGTATAAATTTCTTTTTATAAACATCCTAATTGTAGCAGTATTCCCATCCAAGCATACCCTACAACATGCATGAAAATGATTATGTGCTGTATAAGGTCTAGAAAAAAGCAGATATCCCTCTCTTGTTTGTTACCTTGAAAAGTCATCTTGCAGCGCTTCTACAGCATTGAGTGCAGTGCTTCTAGTCGTGTTTTGCCATCCACAACATGGCACCATGCCCAACATACTGCATCATGCAACTCTAAGGACACTGCCAATTTAGTCTTTCTTTCCAGTTCTGTGGTTGACAACCTTCACCACAATGCAGCAGTGCATGACAGATGAGAATATTGCTTTCAAATAAAAATGTTTAAATGATGCTGGTGATAGAAAAAGTGCATCTTTTTTCAGTCTGTTTGCTGCACAGAGCTGCATGACGTGAAGTCACAATCATCTCTGAACATGCAAGTTGAAGCAGTCAGACCACAGAACTCAAATAAAGACAAAGAACGGCGTGCCCCTTTTTGAGGCACATAAAGTGTGCCACCATCTTTGGATGGTAACAACACACTGTATCCGTGGAGTTTCTACTAGTGTGCACATTACATGGGTAGATGTTTACTGTGTCTAACTCCCAAAACTTTGACCCTCATCTTATTGCTTTCCTGGTCCCTCAAACTGCAGATTGGGGCCAGAAAGCAATGTCAATACTAATAGTGGCAACAAAAGCTGCATGAGCATGCCAAGTATCCTGCAGTGCTAAATGAATCAAGCACCCATCCCTAACTAGTTTAGGAGCTGCCCATAATAGTTCATTCTCTTAGCCCCCACAAACATTGAAAATGGCCTGGGGAGTGGAGAACACAGCAGCCACAATTTTATTCAGCACTGCAAGTGCCATGGAACCCTCTGGAGAGAGTCAGGGGTCAAGGGGGATTACACCTGAATATCTGTAAAGCTCTCCATTCTTGAATCCCCTCCATGACTTGCACTGTGCCCTGATGGAGGGTGGGGAGTTCCAAGGGTGTTGCTTGGCTGGGGATGCAGCTTGAGGGGTTGGTAGTCTTCCTGATTCATGAAGGATGGCCAGGCGGGGCAGCTTAGGGGCCTGGTAGACCAGGGGGTACAGATTCAAAGGTTGTTGAGGTGCCATCCTTCAGATGAGACATTAAACTGAGGTCCCTTCTGCCCATATCTGGTCACCGTCCTGGTGGAAATAAAAAATAACATGGCTGTAAGAAGATCGAGTCAGGTATGTTAGCCAGTGTCTTAGCCAACAAAGGTGTCAGTACTAGAAGCCATACGAAGAGAAATAAAGGAGATTAATATGTATACCCTCAAGGAAAGGAGGGAGATGGGGGACATGATAGAAAATTTCAAGTACCTCAAGGGAATCAACAAAGGCCAAGTCCAAGTCCAAGAGGGTAGCATCTTTCAGAAAAAGAGATGTGCAAGAACAAGGGCAACAATTTGAAGATGGGGGTGTCTCAAGGGTAATGTGAGGAAGTATTTTTCAGGAAAGAGGGTGGTGGATGCATGGAACAGCCTTCCTGAGGATGTTGTGGGTCAAAATAGTCGGGGAATTCAAGAATGCATGGGATAAACATAAGGCAATTCTAGTGGGAGGTAGGAGGAAGTAGACTGTTGCTTAACTAGGATCTGCAGCTTATCCATTAGGTAGAGGAAATGGGTAGACTAGGTGGGCCAAGCAGACCTTATCTACTGTCAAAGTCTATGTTTCCAGTCTAAGAAAAATCATCATTAAACAAAACTCCTGTTTAAGAAAGTTTCTATTCACAGAAATACACAAAAGCAAGAACTCAGTCAGTTTAAAATGGCAAACACCTTGGCCCAGATATTCAAAAGGGTTGCACATGACTCAACAGTGTTGTGCCATGCACAACCCACTGATGTGCCCGTGCAATATTCAAAGGGAAAAGTGTCGTCACAAATCCCGATGCACTGGAGCACATCAGTAATGTATGCAGGCACAGGTGGGGTGTGCCATGCATACCATGCACAGCCCGACATTCAGCCCAGGCTATACATGGGCGCACTATTCATTGACCTATCCAAGGCCTTTGACTTGGTCAGTCATAAGCTTCTCCTAACTAAACTTCATTGACTTGGCATGGATCAGCTCTCACTCTCCTGGACCATGAGCTATCTGACTTACCGATCGCAAACAGTCCGCTGGCAGGGAGTCCAATCAAGCCCTAAGCTTGTGACCTCTGGGGTACCCCAGGGCTCCATCCTGGTCCCCTACTATTCTCACTATTTTGAATGACCTTGAAGAGGGCTGTGCACCTGCAACCTTATCCTCTATGCTGATGACACTGTAATCTACCTCAGTGACCCCCAACCCTCAGTCATCTCAGCCAAACTCCAAGCTAGCCTTGTAAAGCTTGAAGCATGGTTTACTGCCAACCACCTAAAATGAAATGAGGAAAAACAAAAGCAGTCCTTTTCGGACCTGACAGCTGGGCTATGACTGTAGTAGTCTACTCCAGCTCTCGCCAGCCCAAGTAAGTGTGTCGAGGTCACTGACCACTTTAGGTATCTTGGGATTATCCTGACCAAGAGCTAACCTACAAACCCCACATAGATGCCTTAACAAAATCTATCCACCAGAGGCTGGGCCTCCTATACCGCCTGGAAACTCCTCTCAGGAGAAGCATGACGAACCATTGCAAACTGCAACCTCCTTCTCTCGCTGCTATATGGCTACTCCACTACTACAGTCCCTTAGAGAGACTGAGCTAAACAAGATCACTACCCTCTACCACCGCACTGCTTGCTTCGAACCCACTCCTCCCAAGGAGACATCACTGCGATGCTCTTAAAGACCTCCACTGGCCGACACTAAGGCATAAGATATCCTTCTCCTCTGCCTGCCTTACCTACAAATTCTCCTTCATATACCACCCGCCCCACCTCAGTGACCTGCTCACCCCTAAAGCCTCCATTTATAACCTTTGGTCTACTACCAGTCGGCTCCTGAACATACCCAATCCGGACCAACCAAGGAAAGCGCCCTTCCAGTACACTGCCCCACACCTCTGGAACTCTCTCCTTCTACCCTGCTGGACAAACCTCCTCTCCTCTTTCAAAGCTGGTCTTAAAGCCTACCTTATTGAACTGAGCCTCTCTGTTGCTGCAACCGCTAGATATTGCACCCAACCTTACAGCTCTAAATTGGTAACTGACTAAACTCTCGCCCCCCTGGACTAAGCTAACCTCTAAAGCTAATATCTCTGTAGGCCTGCAACAATGTACCCCACTGACAATGTATGTACTCTGGCACTGTATCTTGCTGTATGTACTCTGACACTGTCTTATTGTTTCCTTGCCTCATGTACTAACTGTGTATGTATTTTTGAAACTATCTTATTGTAACCTGATGTAAGTGGTTGGTGTACCAACCCCGGTCGCCCCTGAAAAGGAATCTTTGGTCTCAGAGGGTTTACCTGGTCAACAAAATCTAAATAAATAAATAAATGTGCAGAGCCATGCATGCACAACCCCTACCTGCACCAGCACAAAGTTGATCCAAAAAAGGAACAACTGATGGCCACCCACAGGTGAGCTGCCACATTGCAGGGCGCAACACAGCAGCTGCCACCTGTGGGTGGCCACCTGAGTGCCGGCACCTGGCAGCGCCCCATGCCTGATCTTGGGCATTTGTAAAAAAAAAAAGATTAATGTCCAATATCCCTGGTGGTCCAGTGGACGCTGTCTGCCAATGCGGGCATCTGTATAAAACACTTACGTCCAATATCTGTAGTGGTCCAGTGGACCACTATCTACGATCGCTGTGTCTGTTTAAAAACACTTCATCCAATATCCCTGGTGGTCTAGTGGATCACCATTCTGCCCGATGCTGGCATTTAAAAAAAAAATTCCAATATTCCTGATCCCATTCACATATCTGGAATGTAGCAGTGCGGTATGGGCTGCATGCCCATTGGCTCACGCTGTGGACCAATGGGCGTACAGCCCTACTGAGGCATCAATCAGTGGGCGGCAGGGTGGCAGGCGGGTGGGTGCTGCCACCTGCCCGGCTGATGGGGAGGCGGTGGAGCTCAGTGAGCAGGTGGGGACCACTAGACCACCAGGGATATTGGAATTATTTTTTTTACATGCCCATGATCGGGCAGATAGCGCGTTCACTAGACCACCAGGGATATTGGACGAAGTGTTTTTTTATACAGATGCCCGCCATCAGGCCGATAACGGTCCACTGATCACCAGGGATATTGGACGAAGTGTTTTTTTATATAGATGCCCGTGGATTAGCAGATAGTGGTCCACTGACCACCAGGGATATTGACATGTTCTTTTTTTATAAGGATGCCCACGATCGGGCAGTGAAGCACATTGCCAGCTGCAGGGGCACTGGTCCCTGATGGCCGCTGCCTGGCGGGGTACCAGGTGCAAGTCGCCTGAGATCGGTGCACCTGCATGCAAATGGGGCCATAATGACATGCAAATGGCCCCATGTGTACCTTGCATACATTATGGCCCCATTTGCATGTTAACTTTGAATATCGCTGTTGCTGTGCATGGCAATGGAACTTGCGCTAGCGCATCCCCATGCTCCACTCTGGCCACTTGCGCTGCTATAGTGCCTGTGCCATGCACACTGTGGGTGGCCAGGGTGTGAAATTCAATGCTCGCTGAGCCATGGTGCAGCTCTGTTGAATATCGCCCAGTCCACACCCCTCGCGCAGCCAAGTTGAGCTGTGCCCAAGCTTGCGCCACAACCGCATGAAGTTCAAATATCTGCGCTTGAGTGCATGTGACAAGATGAAAATAAATATGCTATAATTGAGACTAAAACAAAAATACAGTATAAGAAAGTACCAGTATACTTTTACAAAGTATTCAGGAAATATAAGTGAAGAGACTCAGTATATTAGAAATATATTTCATATGTAAGTGAGCATAAAAGGGTTTAAGTACAAGGCATGCTTGTATACTTGGGCCCAGATATTCAGAAATGTACCCAGGGGTGCACAATGGAATGTGCAGTGCAATGCAGATGCACAAAGGGAAAACAGCGCCATGTTCAGATGATGCTCCCACAACATGTGCATTGCGAAAGCACACTGAATATAGCAATGTTGCACCACCGGCGCAGCCAGATGTGCTGGTGCAACCAGGATAGTGCAGGAGCAAATAAGGATGCAGAAGTCAGCAGGCAATAAGGGAGCACAGGCAGGGCTGCACTGGAGCAGAGTGCCACACCAGCATTGCCCGACACAAACTGCAAGGGCACACTGGCTGGGACACACCACAGGGTCACCGGGTGATGGCCCAAGCAGGATGCCAGGCTGCCAACAGCAACACAGGTCACAAGGCACACCAACCCACCCACAATGAAAGTATGCCCATGGGCAGGCCAATGCCAGTGCATCCACAACACATCCCTGACAGGCAGAGATGTTGTTGACATTGGCACAGCCAAGGTGCCAGGACAGCAGACATGCACAGAGGACAGTGGAAAAGGGAGGGAGGCACAGGGGACCCAGGGCAGATGGCCCACATCCCAGCAAGGACAAGTGCACATCACTGCAGGGTGCACTGGCAGGGGCAGCACACCATGCAGATGGAAGGGCAGCACAGGCAGACAAGGACAAATTGCTCAGGATAGCACACAGGGAAGGGTGAGACCCACTGCTCATGGGCACGCAAGACACAGGGACATGGCAAACAGGCCCAGTACACACAAGAGCACCACCAGGGACACAGCAGTGAGGATGGCAGGGGCATGCCCATGGACACAAATAGACACCTACAGCACAAGCATAACATGCCACCTGAAAAGGAAACACAGACACAGAGGTTGTAGAAAATAACAGAACTTTACTGAGCAAAACAAAAAGATGTACCCACAGGGCATACAGGAACTGTAATGGGAAACACAGGGGAGGTAACAGTGGAAACAGGGGAAAGGGCTGGGGAAATGTGCAGAGGTGAGGAAGGAGGACTCAGAAAACAGGGGTGGGCAGGGGATGACCAGGGTACAATAGGGCTGTGTGCACTGATTAGTGCCACCAGATCCTCTGCAACGACAGCAGCCTCTGCACCTCCTGATGCAGTGCCTCCATAGCGTAGCCATGCAGGCCCACCCACAGCAGTATGTATGTGATGGTGATGTCCCTGCTCATCAGTCAGTTCATGATGATGAAGATCCCCACCAGTCAGGATGGAGGACATTGTTGAGCTTGAGGCCCAGCCTGACCTAGGAGAGGGACAGAACAGGTGATATGTGGCATGCCATAAGGAGCCCAGGCCCACCAAAACATGTGCAACAGAAAGCGGTTGCACCTACTGGTGGATGGACCCCAAGGGCAAGAGCACAGAAAGCAGCAACAGGCAACCACAGTCGACCCACAGTGGGATGGCCAGGCCACCCAAGGTGACATGCACACACAGCAATGCAGTGCAGACCACTGTGCAGGCACACACACCACAGGGATGCCTGCAAATACCCTGCAGTCGTCCACACCATGGAGGCTGAATGCACCACCACCTCAACAAAGTCAGTACTGGGCTGTCACCACACAGAGGACACTCGCATGGTGCCCACATATGCAGTGCAGCATGGCACTAGCCATGAGGCGGACACGCCCATGCAGTGGCCAAGCATGGTGGCATTGCCCAAGGCTGACCCCAGTGCCATATAGAACTCCAGAGATGCACTGTACAACATGCTGCAGATGCCTGTGCCACTGAACCAGCGGCAGCCTCATCCCCATCATACTGCTGCCTGTCCACAGCCATGGCCACCCTGGCCCTCCTGTGGTCTTCCAGTCCTGTGAATGGAATAGAAAGACAGACACTGATATGAGTGGAATGCCATGCACCCCAACCCCATACACACCGCTGGCACACCACGGGACAGTACACACCCATGCATGGGCCCTGGCACCTGTACAACAGCACCATGCACCATAGAGGCGCATGGCAGTCACACAGCACTTGCCAGCACAATGCCCCCACCGGGCAGCTGCACATCCAGTGCACCTGGCAACACAGTAAAAGGACACTATGAGTGTATGTGGTGAGCATGTACAGCTACCTGGCTATGGCACAGCACACTGCTGCGCCCTCATCTGAAGCCTGTGAAGGTGGCCCATATTCCTCCAACACAGGTCACCATAATGGTGCCGGCACTGCTCTTCCATGCATGGCACACCTGTGCAATGTGCTCAGGCCAGACACCACCCTGTCCCACATCTGGGACAACAGCACTTACATGGCCACATTGCCAAAAGTTGGGGCACATAGGGATCCATTAGCACAATGAGGTTGCACATATCAACCTTGCTCCAATTTACAGCATGAAGTGCCGTCTCCCAGAGCCTGCAATTTCACACACATCCACATTCAGTGTAGCGGCTGTGGCATACACTGCATGCACATGGTAATGCCCAGATATGTTGTGCAACAGCAGCCCAATGTACAGCATGGGATGCACAATAGATGCGGTGGTGGCCTATTGTGCAGCACCGCACATGCACACCATGGCGTAGCCTGGCAGGGTCACACCTGTGACCCTGTAGGTGCCATGCATGACCCTGCACGATGGTGTGCAATCCCCAGCCATGCACTGTAGGTAGCATGGCATATCTTCACTGCTGCGCCATGGTTTCTGGCAGAGTGGTGTACCTCGTTGCGTGGTAGGCCCCCAGTGCAGCATGTACAATGAGTGGCGCATCATGTAATGCCTGCGGCCACATGATAGCACACTGGACATGGTGCCACTGATGGCGCATACGCGCATCACGCAGATGCACACTGCACATGCACCAGACATGCACTGCATGGTTGCTCTGGCCAATCATATTGCACAAGATGCAATTTTGCAGTATTCAACTGGCATATGCAAATTGCCTCATGAGGCAATGCATGGTGCAGTCAGGCTCATTGCATCATATACGATTGCTCCCAAGCTCATTTGCATGCGTTGCACCATAAAAGCATCATGCTGCAGCACAGGCCACCTGACAGGATTGCAGCCATTGGAGGTAAGGGCTGCACTGGGAATGGATGGCCATGTTAACAAGCACCACAGCTCCTGTCTGGGCATCCAAGATGCTGACAGGCCCTTCTTTCACTGTCCACAGTTAGCATCATGTCTGAGATTGAGGAAATGGAGGAGCAGGGCCAACACGGAAGCACAGGAACAACTTCATGAAGGAGGAGCAGCAGGCTCTGTTTGAGGCCCACCTGACAGGGTGGACCTGCTGAGTGGTGCCATGGGCACCCAGCAGGACCAGTCGGCTGGGTGGGGATGGCGGCCACTCATGTGGAACAGACCATGGCAGGTATCAGGGAGTGCACAAGAGTACAAGAAGGAGGGGGACAGACAGATGTCACATCAAGGAGAAGGTGGCAGCCATCAAGGCATCCCACATCAGGATGAGCAGGGACCCAGCACCACCTCTGTACTGTCGGCAACAGAGGAACTGGTGGCAGCAACCATCAGCCATGCCACCATTGAGGGCATCCCAGGTGGAGGATTCAGATGGGTGGCAGTCCCTCACAGCACTGTGAGTCACTGCATGGCCTATGGGGATGCTGACGCCGCTGTGCAGGCGTGCCAGCCACTGTGCTGTGTGACCTGTGTGTGTGCTATGCGACAGTGCACAGCACACATGGGATGCTGTACATGGCATTGTGCACCCCAGGACAATGGTATTGCTGCACGGCCACTGTACTGTGGCTCAGGCATGCTTCAGTGTGTGTGGTGTGGCCACCCAGCCACATGGTGCTGCATGTCCAGAGCACCTATGACATGTCACGGTCCACCAGGGCACCATCTGCTGCATGCCACCCACTACAGTTGGTGCTGTGTGGGTTGCCCACATGCCAGCCATGTGCTGTAACACCATGCACCACTGCCACCCAACACAGCAGGCCTGTCATGGGCGCCATTGGTGTCCTGTCCATCCTGCTGTGAGCCTGGTATTACACCACTGCATGCCGGCACAGGTAGGGTGCACAGGCACCATCGCTGGGATGAGGGCCCAGCCAGCACAGTGCTGTCTCCAGCACTGATGATGCTTTTCTGTCTTCCAGTGCCATCACATCTCTGGGGTACAGTGCAGGATGCCACTGCCAACACTGGACCAGATGAGGAGGAGGAGGAGGAGTTGCCATCCACGTCCATAGGCATCCAGGACAGGGACCATCTGCATCGGGACCATGTGGGGCTGCTGGACCTATTGGGCCTCGATGCGACAACACGCTGTCAGACCTACAGCTCAGCGAGGGCTTTCCCATGCTTGTCCTGGGCACGCGATCTAGGTGGTGCATCTGACTCAGATGATGACATGACACTGATCATGGAAGGCGCTGACCAGGTGGTGCCACTTAGGGTACAGGGGCAAACACAGGCAGCAGTGGACACCGCTGGCATGATGGCAAGCATGCAGCTGCAATCTGATGATGGCCACACAGTGGCATGCAGAGCTGCCACTGTGTCCAGCCAGGGGTCACTGTCACGGATGATGGTGAGACAAGGATGGCCCAGCAGACAGTTGGCAGTGGCAGCGGGATGTGGTGACCAACGCGCAGCATGCTGCAGGGGCCGCCACCAGTGCATCCACACTACACTACCCTGTGTGTCCCTGTGCAGCATCCACCAGAGCAGGGCATTGACCAGCATGCCGCAACACCCCCAGCAGGTAAGCATCCTCCCAGGCTGTGCAGGTGGTTGATCAGCTGGACGAGCACACCAGGATGCTGCAGGAATCCGTTGACAACCAGGCAATGCTCGGGGCTGAGATCCGTGCACTGCGGGTTGAGAGGCAGCAGTTGGCCAAGCAGCAAGACATTGTAGTGCACAGCTCATTGGTGAGCTCCACAGCAGCAGGAGGCCATGACAGCATCTCTGGTACCATTGCCACAAGATTTGCATCACTGGCATCTATTGAGAACTCCTGTGTGCACAGGACTCCCTGCAGTGGCACATCCACATCACAGACATGGTGTCTGGTGAACCCTGCACAGCTGATGCTGGGATCCAACATGGCCATTCCCAACACCCCCGGTGCTGATCTCTTCTCCGGTCTCTACACCCCAGAGAGGACCCAGTCATGTTCCCAGGCCTCTGCCCCTGCGATGTGTTGGACCCCCCACTGGTGGATGTTGTGCAGTCAGTGGCTGCCACACAGCCTGGCGTGGCCACCCACATAGCCGTGGTGGATGTGGCACCACATGGTAGGCCTGCTGGGTGTGCTTCCTATCCTGCTGACCACTGCTCTTGTCTAGTGCACACATATGTGGTGACACCCTGTGCATGTTGTGGACTGCATGGTGGTGGCATGTGGCACATCCTCCGTGGAGTGCATGCTGTGCTGCTGGGTCTTGTGGTGTGGGCGTGGTGATGGCAGCACCATGCCAACCCTACCTGTGTGCCGTGTTTTGACACTGATCAATGCCACGTCATGCTGCTATGTGTGTGTGGGTGTGTGTGTGTATCCATGCCTCGCACTGTGTTGTGGGAGGTGGCTGTGTGGTTGTGCAGTCCCTGTGCATACTGTGTGTGTGTGTGTGCCAGTGTCAATGCATTCATCTCAGGTGCCCTTGCACCCTGTGGGTGGGTGGGTGGTGGTCCATGCAAGCACGGCAGGTGTGTCTCTTCACTTACCTCCAGTCTCCAAGTGCTCCTGTGTGATGGTGGCCCAGTGCTTCCTGGCAAGTCCTGAAAGCCTGGGATCCCTCCTCCATGGGTGGCTACATGCCCCTTCTGGCCAATCATCCCCATCTCTCTCGCTGCTGTCACCCTCATCCACCTGGACAGCTATCCATGGTCAATGGCCATGTTGTCAGCATGCATCAGGGCCAGGAATAGCCACAGGTTTTCACAGGACTGTACTTTGGGCACCACCGACCTGTATAAGCAATTGAACTGCATCTTGAGCATGCTGAAGCATGCTCAATGACATTGCATGTAGCAGTGTGTGCCTCATTATATCCCTCCTCCACAGCAGAGGATGGGTGCCAGTATGGGTTGGAGCAGCCAGGACCTCAGGGGTAGGCACTGTCTCCTGTGTGGGTAGAGGATACGGCTGTCACTCTCATTGGTTGTTTCCCCAAACCTGCCACCTGCTGCCACCCTCCCCACACCCGCTGTGTGAGTCACGGGCCTCTGCCCACTGCACAGCTGCACCCGCATCCCTCCCCATGCCCTGTGTCCCTAACAGGTGCCCTGCAGGATCTTTCCCATGCTCGAATCTCTGGTACAGCATGGACAGTTCTGTTTGTTTCCATCATCTTGGTCCTGGACTGCAGAATGGGCCAACCAGTACATTTGGGACTCTAAATGGAGCCTGCCTACAGGGCTTGGTGGGGCCAAAGCTTGTAGGAATTATAGTTTTGGGCTTTTGGCACCTAAAATAACCTGGAGGGGAGTCCTTGTTGTGACTGACAGACAGATCAGCCAACTGAACCTTTTGGATCTTGGGAAAGTCCCACACCTACCGTGTGAATCGTGGGCCTCTGCCACTGCACAACTGCACCCATCCTCCCATGCCATGCTCACCTAACGGGTGCCCTGTGGGGCTCTTCCCATGCTCAAATCTCTGGCACAGGATGGAGCTGTGCCAGATATATGAGTGCGTGTGCACTCCCAGGGTGTGTGGCTGAACAATGGTGATGCACCCCTGCGGCATTGCACACCACTCTGGCAATGCTGACCAAGGGGACCCCTTGCTAGTCATATAGGTGGCCCCTCTGGGCAAGGTGGTGTACGGTGGCCATGTGGGAGAATCCATCACCCCCATCATGTCTGGCATGTGCCACCCTGAGATGGAGCTATATTAGGAGATGTACTTGTTTGCTGACCATTTGTTAGAGTAGTAATAATATTGCAGTTTGTTCTAACCTGCCTTCTTTGTGGCATGGACAGTTCTGTTTGTTTATATCATCTTGGTACTGGACTGCAGAATGGGTCAACCAGTACATTTGGGACTCTAAAATGGAGCCTGCCTACAGGGGCTTGGTGGGACAAACTTGTAGGAATTGTAGTTTTGGGATTTTGGTGCCTAAAATAATCTGGAGGGAAGCCCTTGTTGTGACTGAGACAGATCAGCCAACCAAACCTTTTGGATCTTGGGAAAGTCCCACACTGCTTGCAGTTTCAGTTAGAACTGAGTTGGGAAGTGAAGAAGTAACAGCTCAAGATAGTTTGAGCAGCAATCCATAGTGGATTCGTGCAAGAGAACTGTAGAAAGGCCTGAGTTTGGCCTGCATGCCTGCCTGCTGTTCCTGAGAGGGAACTTGTACTCTTTTGGACTGAATCCGAACTTGAGAGCAAATTAAGCCACTGAATTATGACCAGGCTTTAACTTGAAGAAGACCAAAGATTTGCTGAATGTAATCAGCCTGTCAGGACTGCCAGCTACCTCCGAACTCCCAGATTGTGCAGAGATTCTGTAATTGCGACCAGAGAGCCATTTGCTTGGTACAGTGGAATTTCCTTACACGTGAATGTGCTGTGTGCTTCTAGTCGTCGTGATTTGGTTCTCCACTGTGTGTCTGAACTGTGTTTTTGCTGGAGGCTGCATCCAGCTCCATGGACTGAATCAGTACCCATTTCCATTTGCCTGGGCTCCTGCTACACTGGCCCAGCTAGAATACTGCTACAGAAGAAAGTCATCGATGAGAGACCAGCCTGGGGATCAGCCCCTGCTCAACACATGTTGCTTTCTTCCATCACAGACCCCAACCAGCTGCAATGTTCCTGGCTAGCCGACGCTTTCCTACCTGGGTACCCAGAGTGTGTGACTGTGTAGGGACTCTGAACTGCATGCATAACTGTCTGATTAATATAGCTTTTAAGCAAATCAACCTGATTATGCCATCCCTTGTTCAAGTCCCTGAATAAATCAGATTTAACTTTATTTGCATTTAACCTGACTGTGGTTCCAGTGTGTACCAAGAGTATTGTACTGTTGTTATTGCTGTGCTTAACCTTGTTTACAGGGGCCCCAGGGTCAAGCAAGAGGAACCAGCCCTGGTGGTAAGTGCTAACCATGTGGGTAATTGCCTGGTAAAATAGGGTCATTGTGAAAGTGATTATTGTGTACTGTTCAGACCACTAGAAGGAGAAAAAGGAGGTTACAGTGTCCAGGAGGGCTGTGCCCAGGTCAGCTTGACCACTACCAACCCTGACCTCCAGGTGGAGGCACCTGTATCAGAACCTAGGCCCTTAACCTGCAACTAGCCAAGCAGGCAGGGTAGTAGCCCTTGGGATAGCGCCACCTAGAGGTTACAAATATAAAAGCCTCCATCCCTACCACATGGCCAGGGGGCCAGCCGTTGCCACTTCTCCCCATTCTAGTCATTTCCAACCTTCCACCCTTCCCCATTGTCCCACAGAATTGTTAAAAAATCACTGGCTTTCTAACACTGTGTCAGAAGAAGCTTCTTCTGAAAGCCACCCACCTTTCAAGCCCATCCCTTCTAGCATTATCAGTGATGCAGACCCCACCCCACCTCTCTTCTGGTCACTGACCAACTCATTTATCTGATCGACTGACACTGACAATAACAGGAGCAGGCATGCTGCGGGGTGGGGATGAACTAGCTTGGATATTGAACTATCCACCACCTCCCATAAAAAGAAAAAATATGGGCTGGCTCAGTGGCAGCACTACTACTCATGATGATGACCCTGGTTCAGGAATGAGCCCAAGTCATCAGAGGGATGGACAGGGATAGAGGATTGAGCATCCCACAGAATGCAGTACTCCCTGAGCAGGAGGGGCCCACCTCTGCTGTGTGACTGCCAGTTGGGTGACCACTGGTGGCCATACATGCTGGAGTTCATGTAGGGGCATTGGAGGGACATCATTCACTGAGTCAAATGTACATGTTGCATTTCTCCAGCTTCAGTGTTCACATCCTGAGGAGAGATGCAAGAAAATGGAAAAACCCTCAGCTGACATGATGCAGTATAATGGCCACACAGGATCTCACAAACCTCACAGACCCTGCACCCACTGATTGGCTCCCTGCACACATCTGATAGCTTCTCTGAGGACCTCCACCATGTGGAGAGGATACTGTGGGTACACGGCAGGGGCAGGCAAACCCTGGAAGAAGGTGATGTCATTGGGTTGGGGATCTGTGTGCCTGAAAAGAGGCCTGAGGCAGTCTGAGAGATGCAGGAGAAAAATATGTAAAGTGAAAAAAAATGGATTGGGTCAGGATGGGATCTGTCATCATTAAAAACAATTATTTTGAGGGTCAGGCTTATGATGGTGTCTTCTAAAAGATGTGTCAGCTCATTTCACAATACCAATGGGGGATATGGGAGATTACTATGGCTGGGTGTGGCCATGGGACTACCCGTGGACAACAAGGCAGTGATAGGTGCTTTTAACTTTTTTTTGTTGTGAAGGCCCTAAGTGTGAATGCCAAATACCAAGCACCAGGGATGTTGAGTGTAAATACTTTTATAAGAGATAACAGATAATACACAATATAATCAAACAGATAAATACAAATCAGTGTTCAATTGCAACAGTTTCTTGGTGGGTACCTAGGCAGTTCAATTTTTCTTTCGACAGTCTTTGTATAGTTCTGCGGAGTCTCATCTCATTTTTGCACTATAAATGTGTATTACTATCTTTAATAATGTTGTAACATTATAACTTAGGTCAGAAGGCACCATTGGTCCATTAAGATGCCCCTGATGTGATCTGCTGGAGGAGGTGCCTCCTGCCCAAGGCCTGGGTGGCCCATTCTCCAGGGTGCTCAGCTTGGGAGAGGTTGATGTTTGTCTGGCAGGAGTTCAGAGTGGCTACTGGGTGCAGATTATCCTCATAGGAACATAGAAGTTGTAAGCAGTTAAGGACCTCTTGGTCCACCTAGTCTGCCCAGTTTTCCCTGTCTACTGTGCCACCACAGACCCTACTTGATCTCCAGCCATTTCCTCCCTTTGCCTTACTACCAAGGTCCCATTGTATCTGTCCCATCTATGCTTGAATCCAATCACAATTTGGTACTCACCACCTCCACTGGAAGGCTGTTCCAGGTGTCCACCTTCCTCTCTGTGAAGAAGTATTTCTTCACATTTCCTCTGAGCCCCACCCTCAACTTCATAGCATGACCCCTTGTCCTTGAGCTTCTTTTTGATGGTAAATGCTACCTTCCTGTACCTTATTAATACCTGTTAGGTACTTGAAGTTTTCTACCATATCCCCTTTCTCTCTTCTCGGTAGAGAGTACATATTCAGCTCCCTGAGTTTCTCCTCTTAGGACTTTTGTTGCAGGTCCTGCACCATTTTGGTAGTCCTCTTTTGTGCTGCCTCCACCTTATCAATGTCCTTGCAGAGGTGTGGCCTCCAGAACTGGACACAGTACTTAAGGTGGGGTCTTACCAGTGATCTGTACAGGGCTAGTATTACCTTCTTCTTCTTACTGGTGATACCCCCATGCACCTGAACATCCTGCTACCCTTCCCACTGCCTCATCATCAGAAATGACTACCCCAGGTTCCTTTCCTGTTTGGTGGTTGCCAGTACTTCCCCTCTCAATTAGTACATAACCTCTGGTTTCTGTGCCAAAAGTGCATGATTTTGCACTTTTTCATTAACATCCCCATACCAGGTCTCTATCCTATTTTATCTCCTCGGAGTCATATACTATTTACTATTCCACTAACTTTATTTGCTAGCCCCTCATGATCCTGCCCACTTTAGCACACTATCCTCTTTCCCTACATACATGACTTCTTTTTATTATCA
Source organism: Neoceratodus forsteri (assembly GCA_016271365.2). NCBI lineage: Eukaryota > Metazoa > Chordata > Ceratodontiformes > Ceratodontidae > Neoceratodus > Neoceratodus forsteri. Next base: position 737,809,492 of record CM028133.1, on the reverse strand, counting down.
TTCTACCTGAGTCTGTCCCCTATGCAGGGTTATCAGCATGCTGAAGTAGTATAGACCTCACTGTCTCTCCTCTCTTCTTTTCCTCCTGGCATCCTGCCTCATCTCTCTCTATTCTGCCAGATCTCTATTCTATCTTGTCTTCCGCAGTCCTATACTTTCTACTATTCCACTAACTTTACTTGCTTTTAGCCCCTTTCACGATCCTCCTGCTTTAGCACACTATCCTCTTTCCTACATACATGACTTCTTTTTACCCTAACAGCACTGACCAAGCCCCTGCAGTCACACCCCACCCTTGCCCTACCCTTTATTCACTTTTCCTGGCCCACCTCCCAGTCCCCAAGTTGGATCTATCCTCCCCTCTACCACATTCCCACTCTATAATCCTCCCATTGTGCCTATTTCCCCTCTCCTGTCACCCACCTCTCTTTTTCACTCAACACCATTAAATCCTCCTTCTGACTCCCTTCTCTCTCTCCTTACCTGTTGGAACCTCTCCTCCTTGCTGGGTCCTCAACATCCTGAAGCGGAATAGCCTATCACTGTCTCCTCCTTCTCCTCGCCCCTCCTGCTTTCCACTGCCCTCAATTTCTTGTCCTCTGCCCTCCTCATTTCCCTATAAATGCCTTTCATTTAGTTTACACTAGCACTTACTAATCCTGTGCTCAGCCTTTTACTTCAGCTCTTCAATGCATTATCTGTCCACTGTTCCAGGTTCTGTGGCTCATGGTGTAGCTATGTAAGCTTTTCCACTGATTGTTACGTTTTAACTTGGTCTACCTGCCGTGAATGTTTAAAGTGTTATTGTTTGTTCTGTAAGTCTACTTCACTGTAATGTACTAGTATTGTTTCCTGTTCAGTAAGCTTTTATACTGTATTATGTTTATTTGATCTCTCATCTCTTGTAACCCCCCAAGACGCTTCAGGAAATGGGTTGTTTCACAGCTCGGTAGTCTTTCCTGGTGAAACATTTTGCAATTAAATAAATAAATAAATCATAGGCAGTGATGCTATCTTGCCTGCAGCCTTCCCTCCCCAAGTTTGGGCCTGCACTTTCCATCACATGCAGAATCCTCCTACAGACCCTGACCACATATGGGTAACCTGCATCCCATTCCCACACAGAGTTCTGCACACTCCATGCTAGGGCATGCAACTCCCTCCCTTTCTACGCATGGGCCTGTGACCTCCTCCCTTTGCATACATGGGCCTGCAACCCCTCCCTTTCCATGCATAGACCTTCATGGAACTGCAGTCCTTTTCCCCATACAGATGTTGTCACTGCACATTCCCCCAAAACAGGAGCCAGCACCCTTCCCCAATCAGGGTCCTCATCCTCCCTTCCCACTCTATAGCCCTTCTAACCTGCACTCCTCCACTGACCACTCACAGCTGGAACATCCCCTGCTCAGATGACCACCCAGCTGGACCACCATATCAGCATCCCAATCAAACTCTCCCAAGTTGTGCACCCTGCCTGCAGCTGGATCACCCCACAGATTCCTAACCAACCTCTCCCCACAGACAATAACTCTCCCTACAGCTGCCCCTCGACCACCTTTCCCTACCCTCAGGCCAGATCCCTCTACAGATGGAACCTGTGTCAGACCTGCATCCCCACCTCAGTGGACCACCCTCCTGGCTGCTGAATCAACCTTCCAGCCCTGTGGTTGGACCAGCCTCCCAGTCTCCCCAAAAGCATCCTCCTTGGAGCTGGATCAACACCCCCAAGATGACCAATCTTCCTGCAGCTGGACACACCCAGACTTCCTATCCTGCCCACAGACCATTTGCACACCCACCACTGACCATTCTCTTTGCCTTGAACACCCTGCCCAGCTAGTTGACCACCTGTGATGTAGCTGCCATTCTTTCAACCTCATACAAGCCTCCCCACTTCACAGCCCCAAACCTTCCTCTTCCCCAGATAACTACCTTCCCTACAGACAGAATCCCAGAAACTACCCTTCTCACCCATGGACCAGCCTCCCTCCAACAAATCTCCATGCAGTTGGAACACTACCCCTGGACCACCCTCTTCTCCCCTAGTCAGCCACGCTTCCTGCAACTTGACCAACCTTTCAGCCTTTATCTCTGATAGAACAGCCCCAGGACAAGTCTGTCTCCCAACAACAGCCCTGCCTGCAGCTGACTCCTTCCCAGACCACACTTCCCAACCACAGAGTAACTGCCCACTCACACCAACCACTCTCCCTTCAAATGACCCACTCTTTTGGACCCCAGACAATCTTCCCCAAGAAAAGCACTGTCCATGCACCATTCCACAGTTGCAAGGAGGAGAAGAGGTCCCCAGATGAGGAGGAATCAACTGCTGGTGGGGAACTTTTGTTAGGGATAGACTTGCTAACAGAGTGGGGTAGGGAGAGGAGGTGAAATACCTGAGAGTGCTTCAACTTGGAAGGATGGATAGCAATTCCAGTGGATTGCTAGGGCAGCAGGAGATGAAAGGGAGCTATATGTCAATTCTCCATCTGGGGACAAATGATCTGATAAGGGACAGGGTAGGGATAGTGCAGGAAATTTCAGGGATCTGGAAATGGACCTCAAGCAGAGGACATGCATGGTGGCTTTGCCAAAATGTTACTTGTATACATCTGGTGAGAGAATAGGACATTCCAGACTGGCTTTCAACAGTTGGTTAAAAGCACAGTACAGGGTGCCACATGGCTCAATACTGGGACTGGTCCTCTTCAATGTTTTAATAAGTGACATTGCAGAAGAAATCGAAGGAAGATATGCCTTTCTGCAGATGGCACCAAAACCTGTTATAGGGTGGACACTCAAAGGGCATGGAGAAATGCATAGAGACCTTAGGAAACTCAAGGAGTGGCCAAGACCATGTCAGTTGGTGTTCAGTGCCATAAAGTGTGTAATCAATGCACCTATGGCATATGGTGGAGGGAGGGAGGTACTGACAGTATAGCAGGAAGGGGACATTGGGGTTATTATTTCTGATGATCTCAAAGTAGCAGAGGCAATATGACAAAGCAGTGGATATATCCAGTGGGATTCTGGGATGCACAAGAGAGGCATTTCCAGCAGGAGTAAGGGAGAGTTGTTTTGCCATTGTATCATTTGCTAGTGAGATCCCACCTGGAGTATTGTGTCCAATTTTGAAATCTGTACATTGGAAAGGACTTAGAAAGAGTGGAGGAAATCCAGAGGAGGAACACTAAAATGGTGCAGGCATTGTATCAAAAGCCCTATGAAAGAGACTAGGGATCTCAACATGTACACCCAAGAAGAGTGGAGAGGAACAGGGGACATGATGGGGACCTACAAGCACATAACAGGGGTGAACAGGTGCAGAATGGGAGTCTCTTTAAAATGAGAATGAGCACCAGAACCAGACAGCATGTGATAAGCTAAAGTACTACTTCACTAAAGGTGGTGGGTTCCTGGAACAGACTGCCAGAGAAATGGTGGAGGCAAAAACAGATGCAGACTTCAGCATGCATGGGATAGACATGGGGAATATTAATAAATAGGCAAGGAGCAGGGAGGTTCACCAGAAACCAGTTCTGTGGAGACAGACTAGACAGTGACAATCTGGGCAGACTGGGTGTGCCAAGCCATCCTTTTCTGCTGACTGATTCCATTTCTGTGAACCTGCATCACAACAGCCAACTATCCTCCCTGCAGCTGGACTCCATGACCACCCTTTCTGTCCACTGACTTGCCAACCACCACAGGCCATTCTCTCTGCAGCTGGAACACCCTCTCCCATTTTAAGATGCTACCTGCCATGACACCATCACCATGGGATGTAAGACTGGCAGCAGTTATTAGACAAGGGAGTACCAAAAGTTTGAAAATAGAAGTGTGTTGCCTATCAACTTAAAAATATAGGTAAGTGATCCTCCTCATCCTCCACACACACACAAAGCTTCAGCTCCCCCACCATTCCGAAACAGCAACTCATGTCCAATCTCTTACATGTTGTAACCCAATAAAGCACAGCTCCACCAGGGGCTTTATGTGACCAACAGTCATCACTTGTAAATTAAGCAAATCATAAAAATTCACCAAAAAAGACGTTATGTGATCATTAATAATCATCACTTGAAAATTAACCAAATCATAAAAAAACATTAAGAACTTGAAAATTTTGTATTTTGATGATCAGATCACCATCCAAGAGAATCATCAAAAATCATAAACTTGCTTGGTGATCAGATGATGATAATTGGTTAGTGGAAGTAATTGTTCGTGTCAGCCAACCAAATATCATGATTCATGATCTACTGACTCGACCTTCAGGGTCCACAACTTGAGCTACTATCCCTGACCCCCACTCCTCCCATCCTTTCCACCCTTCCTACCCATGATCCTTCCCTGCATGTCTATCTCAGCCTCTCTTGAATTTGCCAACCGTCTTCAACAAGGCCACCTCTTCTGACAGCCATTCTAAGTGTCCACTACCCTTTCCATGAAGACATGCTTCCTGACCTCCTCCTAACCTCTCCAATTTAAAATAACACCCCTCAAGTTATGGTTGTCACTTACCTTAAAGAGACCCTCTTAGCCACCTTATTTATCCCTTTTATGAAGGTCTCAGATATGTTTCCTTTCTCTCTCCTGTCCTCCAAGGAGTACATGTTGAATGCCTTAATCTCTCCTCATGTGTCTTACCCTGCTGACACACTATCATCTTTGTAGCCCTCTTCTGGACCTTCTCCAACAGGCTGTTTTTTTGAAGTGTGTCCCAGCATCTTGTTTTGAGATGCATCAAAATAAAAATTGGTGGTGAAATTGTGAAGAAATGGGCAATTTCGCTGAAATGAAATGTTTTGTGAAATTGTAGCAAAATTTCATAATTTTTGCCTTCATACCCGGCCTCCATAAGTTTGTGAATTGAACCCCCATGCACACACAAGTTACCCTGCAGCCCTCCCCATTTATTTTATTAAAAAAATAATTCACCTTCCGCTCCTTGGTGTCTAGTGGTCCTCCCCAGCTGATCACTGGCCATAATAACATGAAATAAGCACCCTGCAAGTTACCCTGCTGCCTCCGCTTGTTTTATTAAAACAAAATGCACCCTCCACTCCCTGGTGTCTAGTGGATCCCCACCCCACCCCATCAATAGATAGCAGCATCAACCCAGCTCCCCCAAGTAACCCAATCAGGCCACTGATACACCCTCCACTCACATCCACAGCCAGCAGCCCAACTCAGTGCCACTGAGTGCTTGAATGAATGAATGAATGAATGAAATAATTAGAGCAGTATGTGAGTGAAATTTTTCCAGCTTGGGGTGAAATTTCACATCAACTGTGGGTGAAATTTTGCATTTCACCAGCTAAATATTTTTGAAATGTGCTAATTATAAAAATATTTGCTGGATGAAATTTTCAGTTTCACACATCCCTATTTGTAGATCACATGGTGACTGTAAACAGTCAGGAAGTGACAGATTTAGTTATTTTGCTACATGGCTGGAGAGTTTGGAGAAGCAGGCAGCAACAGGGGATTTTTCTGTGTGGTACTGTTGGTACACCGTTTTAAATAAACAAGCATTTGTCAATGCCGAATGTTGGCTTGCTGGCATTGGCATTGGTAGTGCAGGAATTAGACTGATGCATCATAAGAATGGCAGTGAGTATTGAACTGATGCCAACCCACCCCACCCTGCAGAGAGTGACAAGCATTAGGGTGTCCCTTTGGGTGTTTGGTAGTGCAGTGTGGGAAAACATGTCGGGCAGGATGTGAGAAATGACAGCTGCACAGTTCATAAGGAGGTGTAAAAATGCCAGTGTTGAAAATGTGCACGTAAATATACAAATTTGCGAAGCTACTAGGGTGTGTGGGAAATATGCAATGCACGCTTGCAACACTGCGCATTTTATGGGCATTCGACCAAATTTTCAACATAGGCATTTTAGCACCTCTGCTCATGTAGTGTCACTGTTATTTCCTCAAAGTGTCACAAGAAGTGATTTTATAGCGACCACGCTTATTCTGCTACTTGAAGTGTGAAAACACATTTTGGGCACGATATGCCAAATGATGGCTGTACTGTTCATCAAGAGGTATGGAAAATGGCAATGGTGAAAATCCAGACTGAAAATATCACAAATGCACAGTGGTACGAGCGTGCATGCAATCTGCCAATGCATGCTCGTAACACAGATTATTCTGAAGTATCATCACCAAATTTTCAACATAGGCATTTTAGGTCCTCTGCTCATGAACTGTATCACTGTCATTTTCATAATCTGGCCAAACATCGATTTCCCACAGTGATCATGCTTATTGTGTGCCAGAAGTGCGAAGCAACATTTCAGGCAGGATATGGAAAATGACAGCTGTACTGTTCACAAAGAGGTGTACAAAATGACAGTACTGAAAATCTGGCAGTAAAATATTGTGAATTTGCGAAGTTACAAGCCTGCGTAACTACCGAAATCTGCAGCTTCATAAAACAGGCATTTGTTGGATTTTTCCACCAAATTTGGAAGTTAGGCTTTTAAGAGGGCACCTCATGAACACCACCACTGTCATTTCATTAATGGGCCCGAAGGTGATTTAGTGCAGTGACTACGAAATCACCTTTCGAGGCTGATAAACGCCATGACATTGACAGAATTCATGAGTGGGGCCCCAAAACCCCATGTTGAAAATTTGGTGCAAAAATTCTAAAATGCCTGAGATATGCAACAAAGTTGAAAAACCCTATTCACTCCCTTTATACAGCTTACGGCATTTCCTCAGTTCGCGATGCGACTTTGAAGAGTGCAGACCTGTTCCCAGTCACTACAGAAGATCATCGCCAGACTCCGGAGTTAAGTATGGGGTGGGGGTGGGAGGCAGGGTGCACAGTGGGTGGGTGCGGTTGTTTGGGGGGCAGGAGAAGCACCGTGGGACCGTTTTTAATTTACAGGTTTAAAAAAAGATGTGCGGGACGTTTGCCACACTGGGGTGGGCTCCCAGTGTGGCAGAAGGATGGCTGGGGGGCATGGAGCTGACAGGGGATTGGCCACCCCCATTGGCCATGGCATCAGTTGCCACGCTGGGGTGGGCTCCCAGCGTGGCACCCTTACTCGGGGGCGGCACATACGGGCGGTGTGTCATCTGTGCCGCTGCATGACGAGCTTGTCTCTGATTGCAGTGGCACTTTGTTTAAGTTATGTCCACTTTCAATAATGTTGGAGTCAAGCGCTAGCATGCTGACTTATTGGGGAATGAGGGACGCACCTACTGATGTGTGCCCTGCATTAGCCCAACAGCAGCCATGCTCCAAAGCTGCACTCTCCCAATATGTTGACTGTCGCTCAAGTGCGGCAAGCCAACATAATAATAGAGTTGTTCTCTTTCTTTATCTTTAGTCTATCTGGTGTGTGTGTGTGTGTGTGTTTTTATTATTTCCTTTCTGTGACTGAGATATTTTGTGTGTGTGTGTGTGTGTGTGTGTGTGTGTGTGTGTGCATGTGTGTGTATGTGCATAAAACTCCCTCACTCTCTCCCTTTTTTCTCTTTTCTTTTTTTGTAGCAAGGAGTTGCAGCCTAGGAAAATGGATGGGAAAGGTAGGGACAAGGTGGAGACTAGGAAGAAGGCAGCTGGACCAACCCCACTCAGTGTTCACATTAACAGGCAGGCCTTTATGTCTGTGCCCCCAACAACAGGAGCATGTGCCCACCACTCCCAGCAGGAGAATGTAGCCCCACTCCCCAGGAGTAGCATGAGCCCTTGCCCCATCCCAGCAGCAGCAGCAGCATGATATCCAGCAGGATGAGGATCCTCCTGTTGTACAGCAGCATGTGGTCCCCACTCACAGGCAGCAGCAGCAGCCACCTTCAGATACCATCCCTCCAGCTAGAGCATGTGCCCCTCACCTCCCTGAGCAGGAGCATGATGTGGCCACTGGCCCGTGACATCAGCTGTTGCCCATCCACAGAAAGTGTCATCAGCTGTGTGGCGTTTTTCACCAAAACACCAATGATAACACAGAGGTGATCTGCAACTTTTGGTGGCAGATCTGTTTGAAGGGCATGACTGGGGGTCATTTTGGCACTGGTGGCCAAAGGAGCCATCTGCAGCACCACCACCACAATGCAGATTGGCTCAAAAACAAAAGAGTTGTCAGCAGGTAGAGGTGCCGGGTGCTGAGCAGTTAGAAGTGGAAGGGGCCAGCAGGAGGAAGGGCCAGTGGTGAACAGAGGCACCACATGACTGGGTGGTGGCAGCAGCAGCAGGAGGAGGCAGCTGCAGAGCACCCATCGTCCTCACCCCAGAGACTCAGGCTTCAGCAGGTTCATAATGGTGGCCCATCACAGCCTGCAGCCACCCCAGCCACTCATGTTTCAGCACCAGCAACAGTGAGCCAAGACGACCTGACAGTGATGCACAGAGGTGGGAGCTCTATGCAGTAAATTTAATGATTTCTGTCAGGAGGTTGGGGGACCTCAGGAAAGTCCTTGAGGAGCTATAGAAAATGTTTGAACTCTTGACACTTGATGGTGGCAGGGCAGAATTGGTACCTGGCACTGGTGCAGTGTAATGGTCCAGACCAGAAAAGCTAATGATTGTCAGCACAGCACTGGCAGCAATTTTTTTTTCTTTCTTTCTCCTCTCCTTGCTTTATTGTCACTCTTCCTCATGTGCACCTTCTAAAATAGCAAAAAAAAAATATATCTCTATATATATTACATTCTGTCTTCTTTTCTGTATCCTTGTGTTTTGTCAAGTTTTTTGTGTGTTATGCTACCTCCCTTTCCACTTTCACATATATACCCTGTCCCTGACCTGACCCTTATGATGCATCCCATGTGTTACTGTCTGTCAGTCACTTTTATTCTTGTTTACTCATAATCACTGTACCTTTCTACTTGGTTTATGTTAGTCCCTCAGTACGTATTTCCTCCTTCTATCCACATGTCAAGTACTGTAATTTGTAAATTGTTCCTATGAACAACATTTTTCCCAAAGCTATGTGTGATGTTGTGGGCTGGCATTTGTTTTGGCTGTGTGCAGGATCAGTCTGAATGAATATGAACATAACAATCATACAAACATAAGCACTTTTATTGTGACATTAAACATAATGTAAATGTTTTTGTGCTTAACACGTGTCCCAATGATGTGAAACAATGTTAACTTGGTGTTATAGTGCCCAACCACACCCCTACCACCTGGTCCAAAATGTGCTCTAGTAGAGCTATAGTTTAGCACAGCCACTGTGGCAAACATTGAAAGAGTTCAAAGGCAAGCCACTAAATGATACATAATATCAAAAATATGCCCTTTGAAAGTCATCTGGAACAGCTGAAGCGTATGTCCCTTGAGACAAGAAAGTTAGGGAGCATCTGCTGCTTTGGTATGATTTACTGGGTGATGAGTATCTATTGGGCAAGTTAAACCTTCAATTTAAAAATAACACTAAAGGGACAAGGGTCACCCACTTCATATTAGGCACATAAATACAACACTAATAGAAGGAAAACCTTCTTTACACATAGGGTGGTGGCCCCATGCAATGGGCTACCACAGGTGATCATTGTTTTAATTCTAAGCATCATTTCAAAACCTAGTTGCATAGCTACATAATGGAGGAGGTAACATTACCTATTAAAGGATAGTGGAAGGGGTGGTTATGAGCTATATTTCTGGCATTCTTAGCTCTCACACACCTTTGTATGCACCTCTTGAAGCCATGCTGTACAGGTAGGCATGATAAGAAGGAAATACAGTATGACCAGAAAATTAGGATGACATTGAGAATGTAGAGTGAGACAGAGTGTTGCCATTGTCTAACATGGCCCATAATTCCAGAAATGTTTCCCAAAATATGTTACAGTAAATCAAGACTGAAATAAGGTTTCAGCCATGATGTTTTATGTTGCCCCGCCAACACTGCCATCCACACATTAAATAGCTGATTTAGAGCCTGTCTGCTAAATATTTCTGCCTGAAACTCACTGCTGCTGGTGCCAAACAGGGCTTACAGAGTCCAGAAACATTTACCAAAAATGTTACATCAAATTGAGACTGAAATGTGGAATCAGTCCAGACATTTTAGGGTGTCCCCAAGCACCCAGATATTAGAATACTGTTTTGGCTACTGTTTACAATTGTTTTCGGCCACATCTTGTTTCTGCCAGTGTGGCACAGTGTAAATGTCAAGAAAGTTTGCAGGAAAAATGGTACATTAAATTGAGACAGAAATAGAGTCTCAGCCATGATGTTTTATGGCACCCAAACCACCACCCTGACCAAACGATGGTCTATGGTCCACTGTATACAGTTGTTTTTCAGCCCATCCTGTTTCTACTGGTGCAGCACAGGCAGTAAACATCCAGAAAAGTTGCAGGAAAAATGGTACATTAAATTGAGACAGAAATCTGGTAACAGTCATAATGTTTTAGTGCCCCACCACCCAGATAATAAATAGCTGTTTTACTGCCTGTTTGCCAAATATTTCTGCCTAAAACTTACTTCTTTCTGGTGCCAAACAGGGCCTACAAGTCCAGAAATGTTTACCAAAAATGTTACATCACATTGAGATTGAAATGTGGAATCATTCCTGATGTTTTAGGGTGCCACCAAGTATCCAGACATTAGAATGCTGTTTTGACCACTGTTTACAATTGTTTTCAGCCACATCTTGTTTCTGCCAGTGCAGCACAAGCAGTAAATATCCATAAAAGTTGCAGGAAAATTGGTACATTAAATTGAAACATAAATCTGGTCTCAGCCATGATGTTTTAGGTATCCCCCACCACCACCACCCAGACAATAAATAGCTGTTTAAGGGCCTGTTTGCCAAATATTTCTGCCTGAAACTCACTGCTGATGTTGCCAAACAGGACCTACAAGTCCAGAAATGTTTACCAAAAAATGTTACATCAAAATGAGACTGAAATGTGGAATCAGTCCTGATATTTTATGGTGTGCCACCACCTCTAGGACCTGAAAGGGGTGCCAACCCATGTAGAAAATTAATTACTCCTGCAAAATGCTGCTGCTACTTGCAATTTTCCTCCTACTGCTGCTGTTTCAATTGTTTGAGATGAAATGTACAATTATCATTCTCTATGCTTATCTGCTGTATGATTGTCTAGCTGTGTTGACTGACTGTCTCTGGGGTAGTAGCTTGTTTGGCGGTGGGGAGTGAATGACATTTTAGGGCACTGTAAGCTTGCTGCCTGCTGCTGTCTCTGACTACTACTTTCCAAGTTGCCACAAAAACTATTGTTCTGGATGGTTGATGCCTGGTGGATTATCTTCACGCAGTCACTACTGCTGCTGCTGAACACGTAAGTATTTGTCTTCATGTTTTCCTATGCAAGGTAAGGGTGTTGGTGGGTTGGTATTATGGCATCTTCAGTTCTAATATGCTTTACTGCTCTTATATTATTTTTCAGTGTGTTGTGAATGACATCTTCATGCCAGGGCAGGAGAGGGAGATCTATGGATCTTTGAATGCACCACATTTACAATCATTAATACAAAGTTCTCCAAGGTTCCTTTTTAAATTTTAGAATTTTTAGAATATAAAGGGAGACAAGAAAGTGGAAAATATCTGAAAATATATTAGAAAACCTGTCTCAACCACAAACAACCAAAGCTATTTATAATTCAAACATTATGTTGTTATCCTAATGTCATAAAGATTCCTTTCAAAGACTTCATCAAATTCCATTTTCAAAGGTTTCACCAAAATGTCTTTCAATATTTCTCAAAAGCTCCATCAAATGGCATTCCAGTAATGTTTCAGAATAAAATTTCCTTCATTAGACTGTGGAGCTTATTCTGTAATAAGAATGCATATAATAAATATCCAATTTCTCAGTATTGTATAATAGCCAATTGTTAGAATAGCAAATAGTATTAATATGCAGGTGGAACTAACCTGCAGACTTCATAAGGTGGCTAATCGGGTGGGGCAGCTGTATAAGCATTTTCTCAAATCTGAGGTGTCATAATTTTGTTTATAAAAAGAAGGAAAGAAAAATACTTTTAAATAACCAATTGTAGTAATATTGAACTTCTTAATATATATTAAATAATGCACCTACAAAGGTCTCAAATTCTTCCGTTGTGAATATTTTTATAGTTCAGTAGCTCCCAAAACAATATATCCTAAAAGGGAGCATATTTTTTGAAAATAAAGGAACTACTGCATTCTTGAGTTTTAAAATGAATCCTGTAATATATAAAGACTTTAATTATTCTTGTCTTAAGGTTTTTACCTCATAAGTTATCTCTCTTGTGCTGTATAAAAGCAGCTTATTGCTCCAAAAGATTTTAAACAGAATGGTGACCGATTTTTCCATTTCCTTAACCAATCCAATGGTACAGAGCTAAAAATAAGGTATAACAAACACCTAAGCTACCATACTGAGTTGAAAGTTGTTAGTGGGGAGTTTGGAGTAAACTCAGCCTTTTTAACTTCAATTCCACATCATCCAAGAAGCACCCTCACAGTCTTCAAGAGTGGAGTTCTCATCAGGTGGAAATCTCTCAACATTGATGTCTCATCCACCTCACTGCTGGTGGATGCCTTGGTTGAAGGATCATCATCCTCATCACTGAGACACAGTTACTGTGGCAACACCACTGACATCACTATGTTGTGTGGAATGTGCCTTTCATTCATTTTGATGAATGTTAGCATCGACACATTCTTGGGTGACAAATTGATCCTACTGTCACTCACAATTGTTCCAGCCACACTAAACACTCTTTCCACGGTGACACTGGATGGTGGGTAGCTCAGGTATTTCACAGCAACCAATGTTAGTCCTGGCCAATCAGTAATTTTTCTGCTCCAGTACAGCAGTGGCTCATCATTAATGACAAGGCACTTTGGGTCCCCACGTAGGCCTCCATCATTCATTATGCTGCCTGGAGTCCAGCTGCCTCATTTGTCTTCTCCTCTTTTCATCCATATCTTCCACACCCACCTGAAAGAGAACATCCCAAATGGGATTGCTTGTTGTTTCTGCTCTGCCTTGCCCATTTTCTCTGATTGGGTTGCCTGTGAGCCACTACTGGTGGTAGCAACACCTGTTTTGATACAGTGTATGCATTTTTCATTTCTGCAGCATGTACCAATCTAATGAGGTTCTCTGTCAACTGTTGTACTCACTGACGACCTCCTTCAGTTATAGAGGGCAGGTCACATTTGTAGCATGGATCCAGCATGGTGGCGATTGCAGTCAGCTGACTGTAAAATGCCAGATACATGGGTTGTGTCCAGCACATGGAACATGTGATCCTTTAGATCACAAGTGCCATGATCACCACTGCTTCAGTCTGGTGTTGAACATTCACTAGTGTCTGCCTCAGCACATGTATGAGGGATATGGACTGACTTACACAAGTAGTATCCCCACTCACTGCCTGTGTAGCATGCTCAAATGGAGGAGAATGCATATTAGCCCATCAGTTTGGCACCACTGTTCTGTTGTTAGAGTGAAGGACACTCCAGCACTGTCATGGGTGGTATGCAGCAGCAGGTATTCTGACACAGTCTTATACTGTTCATACAGCGATCAAGCCTATACAGTGAGGAGTTCTACCTGGTGATAACATCAAGCTTCATCCATTGCTGAGGCAGATGGTTATTGCACTGTAGCTCATGTTGATGGTTATGGGCCTTTGCAAAATGGATGAAGTGGACAGAGATACAATGGACAACAGTAACCATTTCCTTAATGTCCACATGGTTGAGAAACTGCTGAACAGCAAGATTAAGGCAGTGTTCCAAGCAGGGCACTCTGAAAAACACCATTGCTAATGGACTTGGAGCCATTATCACTTGCAATGAACCCTGCTGTGAGTAACTGTGTGTAGCCACCCATCAATCTCATCCAGCAGAACATTAAGCATTTTACAGCCATGTGACAACCTGTGACACTTGTCATACTCAGGGTTGCATGCTGCTGAATACCAGGTGTGTTGCTATCACCACAATTTTGGTTCACACATGTTTTGCCAGGCCAGAATCAAGTATCACACCAGACAACTGTGCCCAGTGTGCTTGTTATGCACAGATGTGAGCTTGCTACTGTTTGTCCACTTGTCCACATATCCATGCTAAGATGGATATAATGTGATGCACTATGGTTCAATGCATGTCTAATGTAATGAGCAACTCCATTGTTCAGTTCTGGCATGCCATGCTTACTAAAATAGGTTTGCAATGGAACTTGCCTTTCAGAACAGGCACAGGCCATCAACCTGCTGACACCAGCATTCTCTATGCATGAGAATGGCAACAGATCGATGGCCAGCATTTCAGCAGTGGCAACATTTAACTCTCATGCAGCAGTATGATTGGGGTACTTTGTCAGCCACTCAAGGAGTGTTTTCAGAGTGGGCTGCTTCTTTGGGGCTGTCCAACCAGAACACTGTACTTGTAGCAGCAATGATTTTCTCTTAGGGGTAACACTTGACCCTTAGGGCTATGTAGACTGCATGAAACCAGTTATTTGGTTACTTGTGGGGTGGGGTGGTGTACTTTTCAGACTCATGGGACTGGACTCTGCACACCACTGCTATGCCCACTACTCAAGAGAGTGAAGAATTGCTCACTGTCCTCCTCCACCACCGACCCACTCTGCCCTCCCTCCTCCAGCTCTTGCTCTACTACATGCACCTTGCTACCAAAACTCTGGCATCCTTCTGGCATTGCTGCCATCTCAGTGGGTGCTTTTTTTCAGGTGGGCGTGTTGGCCACCATGCCTATGTGACTTCCTCTTTCCTTCCAACTAACATGGGCTTGAAAAAGTTGGCATATTGGTATGGTCTCATCAGCAGGATATAGCACATAAAAGTCCCAGACTAGGGACTTTTGACCCCTGGACTTCAAATGCTTCTGGGACTGGGATAGTTCAGAAACAGGTGTGGAAGTGTGTGGTTTTGGGCTGCTCTCATCACTTCAGTAAAACTATGTGTGGAGGGGCGTTACTTGACTGCTTGGAGGTTTGCTTATAGGCTTGGTGACAGACTGACCCATGGGCTATATGTGTAAATGGCCTAAATCACCCTTGACCTTTTTAACTCAGGCTCCCATGTGGGATCATCCCAGACATCATCATTACCACCAATTGCAATGATGCCCTTGTCTTCCTCCTCCTCCTCCCATTGCTCTCTCTTCTTGGAGGACAGCACCTTTTCTTTCTCTACAACTATCTCATAGGGCTGACTATCCTTATCTCCAGGATTATCAGACTAGTTGAATACTATTATCACCAACTCCTGCAGGAACATGGACAGTCACACTGATAGACCTATTATCACCCTTCTCTGTATCTTGGACCACTGTTCCTGTGCTGGTGTCAGTGCCTCCCTTCTTCTCACTGTCAGCATCCTTCACTAGCATGGCTGCAACAGTTTGAGCTTTAAAAAGTAAGACACAGGGATGCCTGGCCCAGTACGGCCATCAACTAATTTGCTGGCTCCTGCCACACCACCAGGGCCCACATCAGAAGACACTGATGCAGACATTTTGTGCTTTCACTGCTATGAAGACTGAAACTGAAATTGTACTTTTTCAGCAGATTTCTTAGCTCCCTCATCCCCATCATGTTTCTCTCCTGTACTTGATCGCTTCTTAGCAGGCATTTTGCTGGTGCTGTTTCAAAGCTTTTCCTTTCTCTGTATTTGAAGAAAGGATGTATTACTGCTAACTGCATGAATACCACCTCACACACGAATGATGATGTCACACACCTACAGTACTGACTTCCTTACAAGTTCAAACACAATCAGGATTGGTACCAGCACTTAAAGTACAACTAATATCATGTATGGTAGGCAACCTATTCTAGTAAAAACAAAAAGGTAACTTTTTACTCAAACAGGAATGAATTAAAGAAACACACACAAGGAAAAAGGGCACAAGTGGCTAACTTTAAATACAGATCACCTGTGTCGCTGGACAAATAACGTACTGTAATGTGTTATAACTTAGTACCACAATTTTTTTTTTTATATATAAGGCAGAGACAACCACAAAACCACAACAAAGGCAAGTAGTACCACACAATATAGTAGTGGTCTAGATGGGAGGGATCACCAAGAAATCTCTTGAAAATTATTATTTTAATATATACTGTTTATAATGCATGCATCAGGTGTTATGCAAACAATGCTATAACAGAGAAAGAATAGCGTAAACTAACTAAAACAGGAACACAAGCGCAGTGTGCTGGTTGAGCTCCAGCAATAACATACAGAAACAATTCAACAATGCAGTGCGACTGTAAATGGACAAGTTCAAGTGATCAAGTAGAAGTACTTAATAGAACTTTGATTTTCACAGTTTTAGTAACACAAGTTACTCCAGCTAACAGAAACAACCACAAAACAACTAAAACAAAGAATCACTTTATGTGTTTAAACTTTAGAATTCACAATCAATTCACAACTAAAGTGAAAGAATGGTATATATAACACAGCTAACAGCAACAGGAAGGCTCTCAGACAGGACAGAGAAACTTTCAGAGAAAAATAAATGGCAGGATAGAACAAAATTAATAAGAAATAGCAGTAAATAAATAACTCACAATTGTGAGTAAATACCAATCTGATTGGCTGAAATAGCCTGCACTGCTGTACACTCCTTTCCTACCCCAACACAACTCTTTCAAAGACAGAGAAAAAGTAAAACCTAATTTAAAGTATTATACAAAAATCCACAAAATTAGAAAATGTTCCTTAGCAGCACAGTAGCACTAGGAAAAAATATATATTTTTCAGTAATTAGCTCTCAAAACAAGTTTAGCTATGTTTTCAAAGGCTTTATTGGCTGTGATGCCCACAACAAACTACTCTCCAACTCAACACACAGCAGAATGAGCTGTAAACAAGCTACACATGACTTTTGGCCTATTTACCCACAATGCATTGCAAAAGTTTGCCTTTGGAACAAAAGTTTGCCAGCAAAATCAAAAGTTACACCAGTAAAATTATGCCAGTAGGAGAAAAATTTGGAGCATCAATAAGCGAAATTGGCAGACCAACGCATTTAGACAAAATTTCACCATTTAGGCAAAATCATGAAACCAAGCGAAATTTTGCTTTATATAGGTGAAAATTTTGCTAATGCATATTAAGTGAAATTTGCCATTACACCAAAATCAAGAAAATAGGTGAAATTTCATTTCACATATAGCAAAATATTTCACATGTTGCAGAATTATGAAATATTTCACTAGGCGAAATATTTCAATTTCTCATAACACTAATCTTGTTGCCCTTGCTACTGCTTTCTTGCACTGCATGGAGTGCTTCAGGTCACTTCCTTAATAACTGATTTGACTTGAATAGGAAGGCCCTTACAAGCCAGACTCAATACGCTTCTCCATCACCCTGATATGAGAAGAGGATTCCAGTATAGTACATATATTTTTCGAATTTAATATGATCAGACTGGGGTAGATGTGCCTCTTGTAATAATGCAAGGTCTGCTTTTTCCCTGCATAAAAACTGCATAATTTTAAACCTCTTAATGTTAATGGTCTAATTTTGGTGATAGTGGTCAAAATAATAATAATCTAAAATGATACCTCATGGTATAATATTTAAATAAAGTATCAGGAGTCTCTTTACTGAGCTGCTCCCTAGTTCCCCACCCCCAATATGGAGAAATCACAGTTTGGTGGTGGTTGTGGAAAGTTATTAAGATGTCAGTCAGAGTGAGGGTGGTTGTGGAAATAAAGTGTGAAGCAGATATATAGAAAAGCAGTAACAGTGTAGTAGTAGCAGAAGTAGTAGTAGCAGTAGCAATAGTAGCAGAGTTTATTTTGGGCACCCTTCACTACAGGCTTAGGGTGCCCTTACAGCAACATAAACACAGACAGCAAATAGAAACAGTCACAAAAATTATATAAACTTAAATTCATGCTGCTCCCCTGTTGCCCCCTCAGGAAGCAGCAGATACAGTATATCAAAACACAGTTCAAGAGAACAGCAGACAACAAGGCTAGAAAATGTGTAGTCACTGATCTTCCAAGGTGGGGGCATCAAAACCGACCACCTCTACATGAAACCAAATAGAAGGCTTCACATGTGAGTTCACGAGACTGGTAAGCCTGGACTACCTTTGCAATCATTTGTGCAAGTCCTGGAAAGTCATTCTGCAAGTCAGAGTCAGACATAAATGTGTTCCACTGAAGTTTGTCTGCCCCATTACTGGTTTATAACAAAAAGTACCTGAGGGGGACATACAATGTTTAATACAGGTAGCCTGTCAGGTACTTGTATCTCACAATTAGTAGCAAGAAAGAAATGGCCCTGTGACGTACTCACAAAGGAGGCCAAAGAAAGGCAACAGGAGAGGTAGGTGCCTGGGAACACTAAGGAGGAGAAGGTGTTTACATTGGAACCCCACGTGATCCACACACATTTACACATTCAGCAGCCCCATCACCTAGTGCCAACATAATAACTCATCCCTGCAGCCATAACATCACTGATATAGGAAAGGAAGTTAATATATAGTTTTGTATCTTTGTGGCTCCAGTCCAACATCAGTCAGACGTGGGAGCCCAGTAATAAGTTAACATGCTGTAAATTTCTCTGAGGGACAAGGGCACCATCATCATCATCATCCACCATCACCCACTTAACAGGGGACTCTGGGGCTGATACCACAACAAATCAGCATGTGACAGGCAAGGCAAGGCAAATTTTAGTTTTCCAGTCACCTAATTCTGGAGGCTCTGGGCACCATACACATCAAACTAAACTATTGGTAAAAATAAAAACAGGTGAAAATGACAGCAATAAATTTAAACAGGCCATATAAATAGACATGGCCTAAGCTAAAACAAAGTAGCTAAAAGGGCCATCCCAAGAATAAGATCTAATAGATAGTGTCTGGGAAGGCCTGACTGAACAGGTTGGCCTTGAGGCAGGCCTTGAATACCTCAACTGAAGGGCCTACTGTACAGATAGTGGAAGAGGAATTCCACAGTATGGGGCCGGCGACACTAAACAGTCCGTTCAGCAGTTTTAAACTCATCCTGGGAATCTCAAGGAGGCCCCTAGAGGAGGAGCAGAGGAGCAGACTGAGGCTGCAGGTGTGAGAAGGTCAGACAAATATCCAAAGCCCAGCCATATAGGGTCTTATAGGTAAGCAAGCCCACCTTGAAGAGGATCCTCCACCTGACCAGCAGCCAATGCAGTCCACACAGCACCGGGGTGATGTGGCAGTATTTGACTGCCAGAGAACAACCTGGCAGCTCGTTCTGCCTAGCTGCAGCCTGCAGAGGTATCTCCGAGACCTCAGGGCAAAGCACATTAGTAGTCAAGCCTTGAAGTCATGAAGGCATGCACCAAGGTGGGAGGTCCAGAGGTGGGAACTAGGGCTCTGATCCTGGCAATATTCCTAAGATGATAAAAAGCTGGTCTGGACAACGGATGACACCTGAACTTCAAATGCTAAAGGTCACCCAAGATCACACACCCTATAGGAGGCCTTCAATGGCATGGGCCCCAGGAACAAATCTGTTACTGTGAGAGATGCCATCCTATCACACCCTATTTTTGACTCCACAACCAGTACCTCTGCTTTATTGGGGTTCAGTCACAACCAGCTGAGGCCATCCAGTCATTGAGCTTGGCAAGGCATTCATTTAGCACTTACACTGAACTGGATGTCCCAGGGCAAAAGAAAATACAGTTAAGTATCATCTGCATGGAAATGAAAAGCCAAACTGTACTTCCTAATGAGCTCTCCCAGGGCAGCATATATACAGCAAGCAGCATTGGTGACAAGACCGAACCCTGAGGTACTCCAAATGACAGGAGGCTGGGGGAGGAGGAGGAAGAATTCCACATCTATACCCATTGCCTCCTATTCATGAGATAGGACTCAGACCAACAGGGGCCCTTTTACAGTGCTTTTCTTGGGAGTCTCATCCCACCTGTTACAAAGAAGTACTTAGAAATTAAGCACCCCCATTGGACACCTTGTCCCGTGCTGAAATACTAGGCTAACTTGCAACACATTTTAGCTGTTCAGGTTGCATCTTGGGCTCCACTCCCTCCATCCCTAACCAGCCCCCGGCTGCTGCCCTTCCACCTATATCACAGACCACAAGGTAACACAGCAGGATCTTGTCTGGATCCATTCAAAAGGTGGATGAGTCAGCAGAGTCACACAGGCCAGGCACGGGGCCTAGAAAGAAGAAAAGAGACTACCAGTCAGTCCCTAAGTCGATGTTCAAACTGATGGAGAAATGCTTTAATCTATGCCAGCACCTCCTGGGAATGTTGAGCTTCATCTTCAGGTACAGTGCTTCTTAAAGGGCTCAGTTGAGGTAGCTGAGGAGATTCCTGTGGGCATTGTCTCAGCACTCTTTTGAGTACATTGTGTCTGCCTTGGAGGAGATGAACTATAATGCCCCTACTCTCCAGGTCTGCCTTAAAATCATCTGGGGTGAGATAGACTATTTCAACTTTTGGGTAGTGTACTTTTAATTTTGCTGGAAGGGGTGTCTGGAATTTTAAATTAGCTTGCTTGAAAACATGTAAATATGGTGCTAAGCTTTCTTTTTGTTGTATAAGGGACCCTAGTCATTATCTACCTTCTTTTGTTTCCACACCTGGTTTACGACTATATATTTCATCTGGTACCAGAAATGTCATTGTTACAGAATGTGGGTGGTCCTTGTGTCCTGATTGGGGCCCAGGGCCCTATGTACATGTTGCCATTCTAACTCTATATCTGGGAAAGTTGCAGAGATGGTTTAAGCACTTGTGTTATGAAGTCCATAATTTTAAAACCCTCTGCCTACTCAGGTATGCTATCCTGCCATTTCCAGGTCATTGTTCCTGGTAGTGGTGAATATGCAGGGGAGGCCTGCTGCATGGTATATGTGATTCATCAGGAAAGTGTAGCTGCTCAATATCAGTAAACCTGTTTTACTGTATCTATTTCCTACTTCATGCCTGCTAGATTGTCCCTCATGTACAGTATGACCAAAATGTCAGCTGTACTAAAATTTAGTCATTAGTTATTTCTAAAGACATACGACCTGTTGCAGGGGTATGGTTATCCTAAATAATCTGGGCATGCACCCCCCACAATTTATGGTCGTGCCTCCTCTGTCTTTTTTCTCACCTTTACATTAAATTAACCAGGCTTTAAAGTCCAGCAGCACCATGCCAGTAACTTCCCAGTGAGTCACCCCACCCACAAGTCTCACTCTGTCTGAGATCTTAATAATCTTTCATTTCAGTAAAGCAGTGTGTCGGTTACAATATACTGCACACAGGTTCCTCAACAGCAAACAGCCAATTGAGTCATACACTCCAACTACTACTGTTTTGTGCCAGACACTTTGTCAAGGTGCACACCCAGTGGGTTTATGGATAACGGCGAAAGCCTTAAGGTGATTGGCATTATCGCAAAATCAGACTGGCTGAAAATAAATATTGGCACTCTGACTCCCAGCACAGAGCACAAGGTGTTGAGATTACATTTACACCCCCACTTAAGGATTCTCAACTCCAGGGGGTGCATGTTGGGGAGTGCAATTTGGGCAAAATAAATTGGGGCTGAGCGCAACAAAAGGCACCCATGCCGAGACCTGAACCCAGCACCACACATGCCCTAGACCTGAACTCACCCACCAAGCCACGGGAGTGGCTTGACAGCTCACTGTGGCACCACCCCTCACAATCCTCCCTACTGTCCCACCCCACAAGCAGTGTGCTTGCTCTCTGTGGTATACATGTAGTGACATCATGTCGCTATAGTCATGCACCCCCCCCATCCTGTCACCATCCCTCCTTCCTTGCCATGGGTAAAAGCACCATGACTGAGTCATTGTTTCAGTAGTTGCCCAATCACAGTGACTAAAATCACAGTACTCCCACCCGGTATTGGCATGAAAGGCACTGGTGGTGGGGTCAGTGTTTGGTTTGCTGAGGGTGACACATTTCTGTGGTTCTTAGTACACTGCTTTTAAATATAGTATGGGTCCAGGTATCAGGATATCAGGATATCAACTGTTGGCTGTGGCTCGTTTGGCTCTTTTTTTTTTTCCATAGTCATTTGACAAATAAAAGTAAGTAAACCAACCACAGCTGAGTAGCACTTGTCTGGACTCTCCCATTTTAAACCCCTTCAAGACATCTCTGGAATATCTTGATTACTATAATGCTTATGGAAATCTTCATGGAATAAATAACAAGCAGTCAGAAATGTTCAACATCATGAGATCAGAGCCTATGTATATGTATGTGTGTATTATATATATATACAATAGGGGTGAGTGGTAAATGAATGAGATAAAGCAGTGTATCATCCACTGCAGTGTGATATTTTTATCCTCTGCTGTACTGTGATGATATTAGCCATTTACACACACAGATCACAAAATGTCATCACTCTAGGCAGCTTTCCTCAGCATGCAAGAAACACCTGTGCTGTTACCATAGACACAAATGCAGAACTACTTTAGAGGTCTCACTGCTGCCTACAGCTAACTCAGTGAGCATTACAAAACACTACCCCCACCAACTCGGCTCATTACTGTGACTGCAGCCAAATTCTAAACAGCACACTACAGAACGATTCAAACTACTGCCTGCAGCAACTCAACTACCACTGAAACACACTCTCACTGGTTTCTCAAACTCAGTTCTCACCCATTACAATTACTGTGATGCTATCAGCTTGACTACAGCAAGAATCCTAAAGAGCACAATTTCACAGAACACTCTGCACTCTGCCTGCAGCTAACTTAATTACCACTGAAAATTGTATCAGCTGTTCTGACACTCTGCCTCTCAGCTCATTACAATTAATGTGATGCTTTCAGCTTCACTGCAGCCAGACTTCTAAACAATACAGCCTCACAAAATATGTTTCTCACTCTTACTTAAAACTAACTCATTTAGCATTGAAAACACACTCATGTGTCTCCTAGAGTTTATAACACTGCCAGCCCATTCTGAAAAGCTCACACACAGAATTAGCAAACAGATAAACAGGAGCGGAACACAAGAGGCGTAACAAAACTCTTAAACTCTTGGCCCTATTGTATATATGGAACACATGATGGTCAGATCATTGTGCTATGGCAAATATTGTCACTCCTGCATCGTGAGCTCTGGATATCTCACCAGTGCCGAGCAATATTTTCCATATCACACTCTTGCCCATCATGTATCCTTTATATATATATATATATATATATATATATATATATATATATATATATATATATATATATATATATTAGTAGCATAATAGTGCTACCATAGTTAGGGTTAGTATCACTTTTAAGATTAAAGGGTGAAACTTTGCACGTTAATAACTTTGCCACAGTTCAATGGATTTGCCTGAAATTTGGCAGGCATGGGAGGCGCCATAGATCTTGGGATCTGCCAACTTTCATACCGGTCGGATATATGGCTGCAGAGTTATTAGCGACATCTGTGTGTGCAATTACGCTTTTTTTATTTCTTTGCTCACACTACAGGTCGCACAGTCTGTGTGACCGGTCTGAAAACTTCAGGGAACGTGTGACGTGGTCCCGATGTGCCTTTTGAAGATTTCATGAAAAAATATTAAACGGTTCAAAAGTTATTCAAAAACAAGTTCCCATTATAAGTCAAAGGAAAAATTAACAAAAAGTTCAACACTTTCGTAAATGCACTTTTAGTGTTGTAAATGGCCCTAGTAGTGTCACAAATCCACCATTTTGTTTTCAGTTACTGATCAGAGAAATGCTTGCCATTTAAAGTTGGGACTCTTTAGGAATGCCAATTCTCTTTGTGTTCACCTAGTCGGACCCTCAGGATGCTTGCCATGTCTTTATTTTGGGTTAAACACCACAGAAATATGTTTTCAAATTTCTGGAAAAAGTAGTGTCACAAAGTAGTGTTGCACCTGTGACACTTTACATATGAAACCTACTTGAAATCTTTTGCAAATGCGACACTGCTTTTCCAGACTATGGCCAAAATGATAGAAATTCTTTGCCACCCTGCTGCAAAAGAACAGTTTAATCTTTTGGGCTGAAATTTGGAGGAAGGCAGCCAGCATCTCACAGATGTGCCTTTAGTGGTTTGGTGACAAAATATTGCATGGACGCTAAGTTACAGTGCTCCAAAGTTGACATTTTTCTCCATAGACTAACATAGTGGCATATGCCGCGCCTTTGAGGCTCATATCTCAAAACGGTGCTAGATACAGAATTTTTGTTGTGACAATATAGCCCTATGGACTATGCATTCAGTGAAAACCTAGCTCAGAAACTCATGAATCATGTGAAATTTTTATTTTTTTTCTACCGTCATACGGTTCCTGAGATATCAGCAATTTAGTATTCCAACAGCTAATTTTCTGCTCTGAGGCCCATTATTATGCATACATTCTTTCTACACACTGTATTTCTCTCTGCAACTGTTGGGCGAATACAGGGTGTGTGCTTCCGATCACTGCTACACTTACCGTTCCCATGTGTTTCATACCCGTTTGCGTTACGGTTCCTGTATGCGCTACCGTGTGCATTACCCTTTGTGTTCTCGTTTGCATAAGCACTTGCCTTCACATTTCCATTTTGTTTACTTTGCAGTTATTTCTGCTGTTAACGTTACCATTTGCATTTCAATTGCTGTACCATCACCCGTCGTGCCATGGTTTGCGTTTTTCTTACATGCTTGCAGTGCGTTTGCATTTCTGTTTTCTTTGGAGTTATTGTTACTGTTACCGTTACCACTGGCATTTACAATTGCGGTACCATGACCATGCATGTTATGGTTTGAATTTCCTTATGTGCTTGCAGTTGTGTTTGCGTTTCTGTTTCCTTTGGCGTTACTGTTGCTGTTACCATTACCATTGCATTTACAATTTGCAGTACCATGACCGTGCGTGTAGCGGTTTGCGTTTCTCTATGTGCTTGTTTAGCATTTCCGTTTCAGTTTCTTTACTGTTATTTTACTTGTTACCATTGCCATTTGCATTTCAATTGTGGTACCATGACCATGCGCATTGCAGTTTGTTTTCTGTACACACTTGCATTTGCCTTTCCATTTCTGTTTCCTTTGGTGTTATTTTGCTGTTACCATTACCATTTGCATTTGCAGTTGCAGTACCATGACTGTATGTGTGTTCGCTTTGTGCTTCTGTGCGTGCTTGTGTTTGCCTTTCTGTTTCTGTTCCTTTGGTGTTATTGTTGCTGTAACACTTAACATTTGCATTTACAATAGCAGTATCGTGACTGTGCATATTACCAGTTGCATTTATATGCGCGCTTACATCTCTATTTGCGTCACTGTTCACTTTGCCGTCAGTTTGCACTTGCGTTTCTATTAAGGTTTGCCTTACCTTTTACGTTTGCATCACCATGTGCATAACCATTAGCACTTGCATTTACGTTGCATTTACCATTACTATGTCATTACACATCACATGGTTCGGGCCCCATGCTCCACTACTGCTTTCTATTCACTATTTATAGTCCTCATTCTCAAAGAAGGAAATTCATGGCAAAACACTCAATTTAATGCATCAGTTAGGGTTATTTCACAGCAACAAAAGCAAGGAAATTCAGTGTTATGTTTGAAAGCCCTTTGCACCCCCAGCCTGCTCCCAACTGGCATTGGGGTGTGCATTAAGCTCATTGGTCCCAACTGTCACCCCATTCTCCTATAACTCAGCTTGTTTACACATGATGGGGTGAGTTAGGATGATGAGCCAATGCACACCCCAATGCCAGTTGGGGTGGGCTGGGGGGTCAAGTGGGCTTTCAACCCTAACACCAAATTTCTTGCTTTTGTCACTGTGGAACAACCCTAACTGATGCATTAAATGGAGTTTTTTTTTCATGAATATATACACACAATATATATATATATATATATATATATATATATATAATAGTACTGGAGATAATCTTGAAACATTTTATAAAACACAGTAGGTTATGTTTTGGACATTTTATTGAAGTGAAGGAATTAAATAGAGCCTTGAAACATCTGATTTTCTTGATGTTTGGCATTTCATTTTAAACTGAAATCAATGAAATTAAACATCAAACTATTAAATGAGATGAACATTGTTAGATGCAGCCACTATACATATACATATATATATATATGTATGTAATAGATAAACCACTTTGAGGTGTGCAGTCATGCTCTGATATCGCACACCTTGGTGTACGTGTATGCATGAGGCTGCAGTCTGGGTGCATCAACTACCCAAGGCGTGCATATCGGAGCATGACCACACACTTCAGAGTGGTTTATGCATCTTATAAAATGTCAAAATTGTTTTTAGGGGTAGTATGCAGGTGTGCAGTCATGCTCTGATATAAGCCATGTGATGATGGTTGTCCAATGCTGTTGCTTTAATTGACCATTTATCTATCACCCATTTTATAAATATATATATCATTGGAAAACTTTGCATGTTATGGCTGAAGCAACAAAAGTAAAGAAAATTCATTCGAAATTCCAAACCGCTTTTTGCGTGAAGAGGCAAACAAAAGTAAACTTTAGGAATACCTTTTCATGAGCTGTCAAAATCCCTTTTTTGTGAGCCAAATCCTTTTTGTGAGATGTCAAAATTCCTTTTGTGATTGTGGGACCATTTGGCACTGCTAGAAATCCCTTTTCACAATGTGAATAGGGGTTTTGTCAGCTCATGAATAGGGATTTAGTTTACAAACAGGGATTTTGACAGCTCATGAAAAGGACTTTGAAAATTAATCCCTTTGTGTGAGGTGTCAAAATCCCTTTTGCAGCATGAAAAGGGATCAGAAGCGAGTCATGAAAAAGGATTTTAAAATCAAAATAAACATTCTAGAGCCACAGTAAAGTAAACCAAAAGGTAGAGAACTACATAGGACATCCACATGAAGAATATCCATGCTTGGATGTCTACAGAAGACATCCCTAGGTAACGTTACAACATTTTGTTTGGGCAAAAAAATGAAAACAAGATAGCAGCTCATGAAAAGGGAATTTTTCTCACCAATTGTGATTTAATGAACCCCTCTTTGCAAGTTGTCAAAATTCCTTTCTGTGAGCCCTAATCCCTTTCTCACTGTGTAGCTATCCAAATACTGAACTGAGCATGCTCAGAACCCAAAATGTCAAATTGAATAACTTTGGAATGGATTCATATGTGTTCACCAAACCAATGCTAGCTTGTTCTGAGAGGTAACCTCTTTCTACACTAAAATTTCAGACCAAAATTCCAAATGGTGTGGACAGAGCACAATGAGGAAAAACAGCCAAAACAGGTGAAAAAACATCTTTTAAAGTTTTTTCACTATGCTCAGCACACAAATTGCAAATTTGATCTAAATGAAACTTGGTATGTCAAGAGATCTACCTACAGGGCAGCACATATCAAATTTAATGAAAATCTGTTGAACAGTTGCAAAGTTAATTAAAGTGCACAATTCAGGTAAACATTAATCTGCCGGACTCAACCTAACTATAGTGGTGCTACTGCACCACTATAATTAGGGCACAGCCATGCCCCTATAGTTAGGGTTGAGTAGGCAGTTTAATGTTAAACTAAACATTTTGCACTTTAATAGCTTTGCAACCATTCAATGGATTTGCAGAAAATTTGGTTACACCTTCTTGATGGGAAAATCACTTGATGTGGAAATTTATGTTCCTGTTGGATGAGCAGTTTCTGAGTTATGGAGAGCTAAAAACATATTTTCACTCATTGACTTTGCTGGGATTTGTTTTGCACTTGCCTACAACGCAGATGGTTTGGTGTTTTGTCTGACATTTTCAGGGCAGAAAGTGACTGCCTCACATATGTGCCTTTGCTAGCCTGGTGGAAAATGCACCATTCTTAAGTTATTGCAATTTTTTATCATGTCATATTTTTCTGCTCCCCTGCAGTTCAGTTGGCAATTGTCCAGCCGCCACCCTCCTGCATCCCCACCAAACTCTTATCAGGCCCACACTGCTCAGGCTGGCATGCAATACCCATGGGGGCCCCATGCCTCCCACTGGGTCTAGATCCAATGCCCAAGTGTGGCTCCTCTGGGTCCATGGATTTGGAGGCATGGCCATCAAGCTGCCACAACTGACCACCATTTTTCCTCCATTTTCTTCCCCTTCAGGAGTACAGATATGCAATGATGTCAAGGCAGTATGTGCCGATGTCTGCCATACTCCAATCTCTAGATGCACTGCACCTGTAGTGCTCCTGACTCACCATCAGGGGCTGCTACAGAGTGGTGTGATCCCTGAACCATCCCCAGAGACAGGAGTGCAGACAGTTGGATGCTCAATCCTCTTTCCCGACCAACCCCCAATGGCCTGGGTTTCTTCCTGAACCTGGGTCACCAGTGTAGCACAAGTGTGGCATCCAGCACCTCAACCCTCAGTGCCACCTGGCCAGCATAAGTTATTGCAATTTAAAATTTAAAAATTGTTTCTGAGCATGCTCAGTAAGCACTAAAATATAGCTGTATGAAACAAAGGAGGAATTCTGCTTTGTATGAGAAAATTCCTCTTTCATGTGGCTGCCGTGCTGTTTTCAGTTTTGCCTGAAAAATTCAAATTTTAAGCCCCCAAAATGATGATCTGGAGGGAATCAACACATGTAGCTTGCTTATAGGAACCCCTTAAGTGCATTCTGCACTTTACAGCTTGAAAAATGCTCTTTAAATATGTTTTATTTAATATTGAAAATCTTCTTTCATAGCTGTAATGCAAAATGGGATCTTACTTCATATGATGGGATACGTAGTAAGATCTTACTGTTAGCTGAAAATACTGAATATTTAATTAAAAATAAATGTTTCTGCTGACATCGGGTACCCAATCCCCATGTTGGCACTGGACACTTACCCCTAG
This sequence comes from Neoceratodus forsteri, assembly GCA_016271365.2. NCBI lineage: Eukaryota > Metazoa > Chordata > Ceratodontiformes > Ceratodontidae > Neoceratodus > Neoceratodus forsteri. The sequence continues at coordinate 737,780,670 of CM028133.1, read as the reverse complement.
TGTGTGGGACACTGGGGAGCCCACTCCCAGTGTCCCCAACAGAAGAAAGCTGTCCAGTACATTTTGACAATGGGGCATCTAATCCTAGTGTTGGCAGTATCTCCCCAAAGCTGGGACACTGGGAAGGATCCTGCCAGGGTCCTGAAATGTTAACTTATATAAAGAATACCTGAAAAGAAAAACAGTCCCCCATGTATTTTTATTTTTAAACCCTGTAAAAAGAAAACAGTCCCGCCACCTCCCCTCCCCCACCCTCATCCCAACACTTCCACTGAGCAACCCACCACCCCACACAACCCCTTGCCCAATACTTACCACTAGAGATCATCTTCTGTCATCTTCTGTGAACTGGAACATGTCTGCACTCTTCAAAGCCGAACCATGAACTGAAGAATCAAGGAAAGTGCTATAACAGAATGAAAATACTTTATTACAAGTGCAAGAAAAGTAAAGATCATGCAATACAGCACTGTCTTTATTTAACCAGGAATATTATAAGGCAATACTGCAGTTTTTTTTTTATGATTGTGAACATGGTCTGAGTAAAAGAAATACTATACGCACCACACTTACTGAAATTACTGATCGGCAATAACACCAGGTTAGACAAGATAAACAGTTACAAACATTTATGGTTCAAATCAACCAGAAATAGATGAGTCACTTGAGCCAGGGCTGCTACTAATTGTTTCCCTATTTAGCATAATCTACGTCACTGTGGTAAAACAAATACTGCTGACAGACTTGTGGTGTCAAAGCACTATTCTCCACAGGCTAACAAACTGCCAGGCTAACTCAGCATGTACCGTACACTGTTGTGATTACACAGTGAATATCATTACAGTCTCCAAACTGGTACATTAAAAGTTTTACACTACCAGTAACATATGGATGCACTGCTGCGTTAAATGTGTAGTTTTGAAATTTAGAAATTGGCAAAAAAACAACATTAAATGACTCCAATCACAAATTTCCTCCCAAAGAAATCTCACTCTTACAATACTGCCTTCCAAACTTTGAGACCTGGGAAGCATTCAGCCTTCTCTCAAAACTAGTATGACATTCAAATTTGTACTCGTTTGGCTTTCACCCCAAAACATACCTCAGTTTCAACCATCAGTCACCCAAGTGCATGACCTTATCCCACCACCTTCCATCAAAGAAAGAGTTTAAACTGGCTTAAAAAGTATTCAGTGGATTAAACAAAATATTGCAAAGTGTTTACTTAAGAAATCTTATTCCAGTTCCACGTCTGCATTTTAGTTCTGTATGTATGGAACTATGTTCTACATCGGAGTGACACAGGTAGAAATCAAGAAATAAAAATAAAATTGAGAGACTTTGCAATTTTTTGGGAACTTATTTTAGGCTTTCATTTTATAAGTGCAGTAACCCACGCTGTCTTTTGGTATACTAGGCTTTAATGCATGCCTCAGGTGGTGGATGTCACTCAGGCTGTGCCCTTGTGCCTTACAACACATCTGAGGCATGCATTAATACCTAGTATACCCACAGCCAGTCATGGGTTGTAGCACTTCATGACTCTCTTCTGATCCCCATTCGTGACATGTCAAAATCCCCATCTGAAAGCCAATCCCCATTCATAAGCTGTCAAAATCCCCTTCATGAGATGATGACCTGATGGCCCTATCTCACAAACAGGATCATCTCACAAATGGGGATTTTGACACTCACAAAATGGGGATTTGGTTTAGAATGGGATTTTACAGTTCATGAAAAAGGATAAGAAAAATATCTTTATTCGTGAGCTGTCAAAATCCCTGTACATGAGGTGTCATAATCCTTGTTTGTGAGAAACCTTGTTCATGGGCTGTCAAAATCCTTGTTTCTGAGATGATGGCCAGATGGTCAAATCTCACAGACAAGGATTTCTCATGAATGGGATTTTGACACCTCACGAACAGAGATTATAAAGTCATGGTAGAGTACAGGAGAATGGGGTAGAGTTAGGCCCAATGGCCCCAAGGCACACCCATGCCCTGTTGGTCTGTGGAGGGTGGTGGGACTAGGGTCTCAACCCTAACACCTCATTTCCCTACTTTTGTTGCTTCAACCTAACTGATGCATTAACAAAGTTTTTTTTTGTATGAATATATATATATATATATATATATATATATATAGAGAGAGAGAGATGTACATATATGTGTGTGTGTGTATGTATATATATATATATATATATATATACACATATATATATATATATTATAGTAGCTCGGTCATGCCACTATAGTTAGGGTTCAGTGCTCATTTACATACTAAAGTCAAAGTTTGGGCATTAATAATTTTGGACCCATTCAATAGATATGCCTGAAATTTGGTACACTTGTTGGGGCATGGTAGATCTCTTGATTTGCCAAATTGTGCTTCAATCAGAGTGGAATATCTTAGTGTATGAAAGCACTGAAAATGCAAAATTATCAATTTTGGAGGCACCTTTTTGCATTCTGAATGTGGTACTGCATGGCCATTGTGTAATGTTCCACTCTGCAAGATGGCTCATTTGAAAGAAGTTCACTGGCTGAACGTGCCACTTTTGTTTGGTGAAAAATATTAAGGCATTCAAAGTTATCGCACTTTTAAGTTCCTATCATAAGTCAATGGAAAAATTTCTATGTATATTTTGCGATCAAGAATGGGTTCTGGCTATCTGGTCCTGCCTGGCGTGCAAAGAATTTGCAGCCTCACAGTTCAAGAATCTTTGTCCCTAAGGATCTTTTCAAATTCTTTGATCGCGAGGTCCGCCATCTTGTTTTCAGTTTTCTGATCAGAAAACACAAATATCTCAGCTCAGGGGTCACTTCTGAAGTAAAACTTCCATGGTATTTACTCAGGGGCTCTGATCTATTGAGCCATGTCTTTGTTCTATCCAAATCAGTCAAAAATAGAGTTATAAGCTTTTAAAATCTTAATTTGAGGCTCGCTAACGATATTTGATCGCGAGCCTGCAGTTTCTTTGATCGTGAGATTCTTTGATTGTGGTCTTGCATTGCGACCTATTTTCACAAATATCTTGGCTCAGGGGTGGGCTGGGGACACAAATAAGGGTGGGTTTTGATCACAGGGCTTCATTCACTATTTTTATTCTTTGGTCGAGGCGTGCAAATTCTTTGATCATGAGCCTATAAATTCTTTGATCTTGATATTCTTTGATTGGGATCATGCATCCTGAGGTGCGACAAGATGGCTGGATTAAAGAATTAATTTTCTCAGCACAGGGTGCTCTAAGAAATCAAATGATGGTGGTTTTGCTCAGGGTGCTTTCTTCTGTTGAATCATGGCAGCGGTTTGGCTGAATTCCTTTAATTTTTGATTAATACAATTTTTAATTCTTTGTTTGTGAGTCTGCAAATTCTTTGATCGTAAACCTGCAAATTCTTTGATCATGATTGTGCATTGTGAGGGTGGGACAAGATTGCTGGAGTAAACATTAATTTTCTCAGCCATGGGTTGCTCAAAGAAATCAAATGAGGGTGGTTTTGCTCAGAGAGCTTCCTTCTGTTGAAGGATGGTAGTGGTTTCTGGAATTCCTTCAATTTTTGATTTGTAGAATTTTAATTCTTTGTTCATGAGTCTGAAAATTCTTTGATCACAAGCCTGCAAATTCTTTGATCGTGAGATTCTTTGATCATGCATCGTGAGAGCTGGACAAGATGGCCAGATTTTTTTATAATGGAATAGATAGGAAATGTAACTAATCTTTGACAATTAATATCTTCTGAGCGGTTTGGTCTTTTTACTTGCGATTTGGAGGGACAAAAGGTAACATTCCACAGATGTTGATTTTAGTGGTTTTGTCAAAAATGTTACAGGGTGGCAAACATACACCACTACACAGTTAATGCTTTTACCCATAGGATAACATTGCGGTGTATGCTGCATTACAGAAATTCTTTGCCGCCTCTGCTGCAAATAATGGTTTGGTCTTTTGGGCTGAAATTTGAGGAAGGAAGCCAACATCCTGCAGATGTGTCTTTGGTGGTTTGCTGAAAAATATTGCAGGGTGGCAAATGGATGGCACTCCAAAGTTGACACTTTTTCCCATAGGATAACTTTATGGTGTCCATCGCTCTTTCAGGGCTCATATCTCGGAAACGGTAAGAGATACAGACTTTTGTTAGACAAATGCTTAGCCCCTAATGGGAGCTAAGCACAAAACTAGCCAGAAAAGTCATAATTCATATGAAATTTTAATTTTTTTTATGTTGTAGTTTCTGAAATATAAGCAATTTAGTATTCCAGTTCCTAATTTTGTGCTCCAAGGTCCATTATTATGGATACATTCTTTGTTTACACTTTGTTTTTCAATGCTGTTATTTCTGTTTCTGTTGACATTTACATTTGCAGCACCATGCATAACTGTTTGTGGTTATGTTTGCATCTCACTTACTGTTACCATGTCACAGAAGATCACGGGAGCCCGACTCCCACCAACTTGCTAACTTTCTACTTTTCTATTCTTTCTTAAAAGTATGGAAATTCTATGCAAAAACTTCTTTAATGCATCAGCTAGGGTTTTTCTACAGTGAAAAAGTTAGGAAATTCGATTTTAGGGTTCCCACCTCTTGCACCCCACCCCAGCAACAGGCATCAGGGTGTGCGTTGGGGTACTCGGTACTAGCTCTCACCTCATTGTCCTATAATGCATCACCTCAACTTGTTCAGATTTGGGATGGGGTGAGAGTTAGCTAAGGACCCCAACGCACACCCAGATGCCTGTTGGTGAAGGCTGGATGGGTGGGGTGCAAGGGTGGAACCCTAATATTCAATATATATATATATATATATATATATACACACACACATATATATATGTCAACTTCCACCAATTTGCAAACTTTCTACTTTTCTATATTTTCTTAAAAAGTGGAGACTGTAAAACACCAGCTCTATAAATCAGTGAAAAAAGATTGATTTACTACTCACTCACTTACTTAAGCATTGTGCCAAGTAGTGGTTTTTTTAGTAATAAAAACAGTACTCGTATAATTGTAATTATAAAAAGGTCTGAGAAATGGAGCTTTCTGATTGGCTGCAAACATTCTAACAGCCTTATGTTAATCTTTTATTAACATACATGTAGAGCTTAACCATGTGCTGAACATGATTTAACACTGTTTTAAAACATTTTTATCATAATAAGGCACTCCCAGGGATTATGTTATGTTTGTTGTTATGTATTTTTGTGTTTTAGTTAGATGACAGACATTTTTCATTTTTATTTAAGTACTATAGTACTTTATTAGTGATGTCTACATATGTTTTGCTACTGATTTTCTTAAACTAGCAGTTATTTATTTGAAAGTGGATCTTCTAATATCAAGAAGTAAAAAAAAGATGAAGGGTTGCAACAATATGTTACATATTTAAATATGTTATGGAGTGGTGAGGATACTCATTTCACATCCATTTTATGAGTGATGGTGAGAAGGTAGTTTAAGTTGCTAATCAATGACTTTTAAAAATATTTATTAGTGGAACTGGGGAAAATTCCTCATCCAACTTCCAAAAATATGGACGATCCTGAAAAGCAAGAGCACACCAAGTGTTTGCATTTGGGGCAGAAGTACATAATCATTTTTCACATTTTGGGTTGAGTTTTCAGTAGTACACATCTGCACAGATACATAGATATGCATTGTGCAGTGAAAAAGGCCAGATAATCACATGTATACATCTCTATAATGAACTATGAGTAATAGGATAGCAAAATCCACATGCCACACAATGCAAAGCATCACGGGCTGCATATGCAAATCACCACAGAATGTTATGCTGGTTCAACTTTAAGCAGAATTGCATGGTGCCTAAAGGCCTCACACATAGTTTGCAAAGGGTGCTAACAGATCTGGTGATTTGCATATGCAGCCCATGATGCTTTGCATTGTGTGGACATGTGTGATTTTGTATTTTCTTGAAACTTGGCTTCCCAGCCAAAATGCCCTTTGGGGTAACTCATTGCTTCAGGTGTTTATGTACAGAGGTTCTTTGTCTTTTATGAGTAATATGAATAGTAACACTTAATACAATGCAATACCATTAAATACATATATTCAGTAGCTTTGGCACAGTGAATATACAAATGCATGTAATTTTTCTGTTTTGTTTTTTAAACAAACTTGAATGTCAAAGGCAATTTAACTTATATACATTCAATTTGAAGCTCAGCATTATATACATATGTACAAGTCTGAGTCGCATTTCTTGGTATAGTTCATCATATTCAGTGTTGACAGTTCAAAAACAGTGATACATAATCCTGCACAGTTAATAAATGCATGCATGTAATGTTTCTGCTTTCTTTTTAAAAGAAACATAAATACATTAAAGTCTACTTAAGTTATGTACAGTCAAGTAGAAGCTCAGCATTACATACCTATGTACAAGTCTGAGTGGCATTTTTGAGGTGGAATTTGTCATGTTCAGGTTTCAGAGTGCAAGAAGAGTGACATAAAATTCTATCTGATTGTTTCCAACAATTATGGTTTAGTGGTAGCAGATGATACTACTATGTAGGTAGTCATGCTGTTAACGTGGGTGTGATAACTACATTTGCTAAGACATAACTCACTAATTGACATAGTGTAATATCCAGTGCCCTCAAGTCTGCTTAGATTTGGCGAAGTCAATTTAGTAAGTATAATAGTCAAGGTCAAGAATGTAGACAACAACAGGAAAAGGAGTGAGAAATTAACCTGATGTGTATTGTTGAAACAAGAATAGTTATCAACACAATATGAGGACAACAGTGGTTGCAGCTCTGATAAGTGTTTAGAACTCAATTAGTGAGTTTGTCATTGCCATGTAAAATTGTACTGTGAAAGAACTGAATACACAGTAATATGTGCTAAGACATACAGACTTAAGTAAGGCATCTGCAAAAGACATGACTCACTGACTGTCTAATGATTACAATTAAATACCCTCAAGTCTGTTTGAACAGTAACAATGCAGTTTCTGTAGTGAGTATATCAAAGTTGCAAATGCTGAATATCACAATACAAATGTTTTATGAAAATTGTATTGCAATGAATGATGAAAACAGTGTTGTTTTGCATGTAAAGTATAAGGACAACAGTGTGATTAACAAGTAATTGTCTATCACAGGTTGCTACATTGGTGTACTGTTGTGTTCTCTTCTGCAATGGCAGAGACATCAGAGCAGTTAATGTGGGCTCTGGTGGTACTGTATGACAAGTGGAAGACATACTGTAGATCACCATGGATGGTTTTGTACACCAGTGGTTTCAGTTGAAGGGTTAAGTTATTGTATAACAGAAAAATACATATGTACATTGGTGGAAAAAGTAATATCTGTATGGGATATGCACACGTTATGTTACTGTTGCAGAGATACTGGTTTAGTGAGATGCTGTGATTAGATGTCATCACTCCTCCTCATGTTGTGCAACATTGGTTGAATGGAGAATGATTACATATGCATCTTTCAGATTCCATGGGAGTCTTTCTTTGAGAGTGCATACTTTAGCACTCTACCCAGCCCTTTCTGAACCTTCACTAAGTGAGATAGTGGTCAAAGTGAATGGATAGCCCATGGTGGAAGATTATTGCATGGGTGTCAAATTGAGTTCCTGAGAACATAGTTCTGCCAGCAATGAAGTGTGAAATTGGTGTTGTGATTTTCATTCCTCGAGAGTTAAAGCATTGCAGTACAATCATTATGTATGAACTTGAATATGTAACTCTCAGAGTGCAAACACAAGTTAGACCACATCATCGGCAAGCCAACCAGTTTCTGCATTTGCAATAACTTGCAGAACTTCACAGTTCTCTGTTCAGGACAAAGACAGCCAGCCAGAGCATATCCTCAGTTGCTTGTGTGTCTTTGTGGTTGCTTGATAAACATGTGTACTTGGACACATAGTCAAATTTAGTGTTGACACAGATGAATGCCTTCATCTGCTAAACTGTTTATCATTCCATCATAAACTCTGTGACATCTTGTTGTGCATTGTCAGCAAACATTGATTGTCCTGCATATTTTTCATAGAGGAGCCAAGCTTTGTAAACTGGGCAATTGCTCTTGACTACCTCTAATGACTCTCTTAATGCTTCTGACAGAGGTGTTGAGTAACTTGAGTTCAACACATTAGCAACACATTAGCAAACTCAGGGATGTGGAGAAGTTCTTGCATAGTTGCATTCGCATAGAAGTTTACTCCTGTGCTGTTGTCAAATATTGGCAGTGTGTTAACCCTGATGCATTTCTTCACAGGTGGAGATGTGAATTTTTATGAAGAGAGTGCTCTGTAATGTGCTGCTGAGATGATGAGTCTGGATTCTTCATGTGCTTCTTTAGTTTGCATCTATCATCCATCGTAATAGCTGTTCCAGACGCATTCCTGGGAACCGGTAACAAAGGAGCATTTGGTTGGTACAATACACATAATCTGTTGTACTCAACTATGCATTTTGTGTCTGCACGTATTTTACTTTCTGCCAGATTTACTATGTGTACTCCAGACAATTGTCTGACATGAGACAGAGCAACATAAGACATCCCATCCTTGAATATATCAGTGCCTATATCTACAATGGAACTATCAAGGCTGAGCCTTCGTGATTTATGTATGGACACTGCACAAGCAGCACACAGTGGAAATTGTTTCTTTTTCACATATATGTCTTTGACAAGCTCAAACTTGACTGTAACTCTGTCTATTGGTCGAGGAGTTTCACAGTTGTCAAACTTTAACTACAAATTCCACAGTTGTGTTCTGCACATTGTACTGGAAGTCATGTATGTAACCCATGGATCCACTGACAAGACCTCGCTCAATGTCAAATGTTTTTGTGAAGCATAATGCATGCATTTCTACACAGTGGTAACAGAGCTTCTGAGCCAGCTGTGTGTGACACATCACCTGTGAGCTCTCTAAGACACTCAACCATTTTATACCATTGTTCGTGTTAGGTTAATGCCATCTATGGTATCTATGCATGGGAGAGTGACAATAGTTGCTGTTCTCTTTGCATCATGCTCAATTGAACTCTGTACAATGTTTATGTCTTGGGAATAGACATACAACATGTACCCCAGATTTCTGAACATGTGCAAAGATATCACATACATCCTGGATAGGGGCATTATTTCTCGTGATCATGCACTGTCTTTCCTTTGTTAGACATATCAGCTTGTTGTCTCATATTCTGTGAGAGTTCAATATGTGAGAAGAACTCCCACAGATTGACTCCACTATGCATCCAATTGTTTTGCCTCTTCAATGGAAAGACTACAGAAAACATGCTTGCCATTTACAAGAGCCAGCTGAAGGAGATCTCCAAGAACAAGAATGTTCTTATCATCAAATGGTGTGTCATCATTGGTACCTAGTATCTCCTATACACATAGGTGGGACATATGTAAGAAGAACGTGTAAGACCATACTGATCTCATCTCTTATCAGCAAATGCATCTGGTCAAACATTGACCTCAGTTCAGAGGCAACATCATATGACAATTTTGTAATCACCACTCTTCCCATCTCTACTAGCAGCATACATAACCTATGAAGTGTGATACCACCTATGTTATTAGCTGCCAAACCTGTTGGAGCAGAAACAATAACTGATGTTGCTGCATTAGTAAGGTCACATATGCCTTTGCTTATTGCTTCAATCAAGAAACTTTTTCCAGTCTCAGCAGCACCACTACACACATCCGCACTGGTGTCTGTGCCTGACAAACACAGTGCTTGGTACTGTGCTGAATAGCATGTTCCACAGCATGTATCACAGACTGATACACAACTTTTGGTGTGAGTTCAAGTTGTCAACAATGTTTGTAGCTGACTCTTAGAACTGCATGCTTTGTTGCATTGTGCTCTCTACCTCTGACATCAGGACAGTTGGGTCATTAGGAGGAAGAGGAGCACCAAGAGTCCCTTCTCCTTGAACATCAACCATTTCCTGTGATGTTACTGGGGTGCCATCTTCCAGAGTTTTCTTAGTTTCCTCCAATTGATTTTTTTCCATTTCAAGTCTGTCAATGTAACTCTCAGAGACATGACTCTTGAAGGTATGATACGTTTCATGAATTGTTGTTCATATGTATCAGATAATCCTTTTAATTCAGATTCTGATCTCCAAGGCTTGAACAGAAACAACAGAGCAAAATAATAATGTTCTTTGCTTTCTCTTGTATTCAAGTTGAGTTTACAGTGGTCAATTAGCCATGGTTTGTGCTTTTTAACAAGTGAGCCATCAAACCCAGTGACTTTATATATGCTCTTTCTGGGTCAGAAGAAACACCCCACTTGTAATTGTACCATTGAGCAACTTCAAAGAGACACAGATCATCCATAGCACTGTGGCACTGCAGATAGTAATTGTCAATTGTTGCTCTTCAGAATATTTGTGGATGCTGGTCTTGTAGCAGCCAGATCCTCAATCTCTTCATGGCTTTTAAGGACACAATGCCTGTTCTACTTGTGGTTCACATTCAAGAAATGAATGAGTCTGATTTGCCATATAGACATATACCTGTAAGTTGGTCACTTGCTTCATAGGTTCCACACTCACGGTGTGACAAAGTCTTAAGTCCCAGTGACCAAAGCCTAGAAGACATTGACTTATCACAGTTAGACAACTCTTCCGACATTTCTTGCGGGTTTGTTTGCTCATGCTTAGTGATGTATCATGAGACATGCCTTACAAGAGCATTGAGTTGACAGCAACAAACTGAAAGTCAATGTTTGCTTGCCACATCAACAGAAGAGAAGGGCTATAGTCACTGATATAGACTTCTGATTCTGTGCGAGGTAGTTTATACACTCGCTTTGTGGACTTTGCTTTCAGGTGGTGTTGCATGGCTGAAAAGACATAATTGAGACAAGCAGCCATACAAGCTCACCTTGGGAAGCCAAAACAACATCAGTGTGCCCTCTTTGTTCTTTACTTTCCTATGACAGTTATTGCCACAGAGGTGTTCATTGGAATTTCTGAACCAGTTCCCAAAGTGTTGCACTGTCATACCTGTCTTGAATGTGACATGTGATATACTTCAGTATGAAGCTTAGTATGTCACTTGTGTCATTGTCTCTAATACGGGGCATCTTTGATCCACAACAACATATGTATGTGTGGAGCTCTACAAGCTTGGTACTCAACCCTCCAGAAATAGTGCTGGACAATGCTGAAAGGAGGATTAGTCTTAGGCAGTAAGAACTTTAAAAGATTATGGAACTGGTGGTGGAAGTAACATGAAACTGTCACTGTGTCAAGTGAACATAGTTCATTGAGAGTCATAGTTTGTATGTTCCCAACATCTGAATTTGCCCATCTGAGAAGATCAAGCAGATCATCCCAATAATATTCAGCACAACTTAGTGTAACGAACCATGTTGCTGGTCCAACTCTCTCAGCTTGCACATCACCTCAGAGTGACATCTGTACCAATATTCTTTGGTACCATGCATGCTAGACAAAATTGAAGAAAGACTGACTTGCAGTGTTTCATCTTTGGTCTGCAACTTCTGTAGTAACTGTGCAGCTGTCATATTGTTGAACTCTGTACCAAGTCTCAATGTATGAGCAATAGTAGCAGATAGGACACTAAGTTCACTTTCCCAAAGAAGGTGAAAAGGTATGCAATGTTTCTTCAAAATTTGCCATCCTTGTGTAGAACTCGTGAGGTCCTATACTCAGCTCCTGGGACACAAAGTTTTCGGCTTATCTAGTTGACCACCTGAGCCAAGTGAGAACAGATCACCATTCACCAAGATTAGTACACTATTGTCCTGAGAAATAGTGTTGAAGTTTTCTTGCAAAGGTAAAGGCAAATATAGAACAGAGCCTTTCAGAGACCGTACCTGGTCTTTGTTTGGCAGATCTCATGTCTTTGTATTCAGCCTGATGATTGTTTGGAATGGTTTAATGGTCTGGATCAGAATCCGCTCAAGCAAGTTCAAGACTGCAGTCTGAACAGCAGTTGGCTCAACTTCCTTCTTATTAAGTACAGACTGAGGAAGTAAACTGTCACTCCTAATCTTGTTATAACAGTAAGAACAGAGTGACACAGTTCTAACTTCTCCAAAGCCAGACTTGAGGAGAAGGTATGGATGAAGACATTCCCACATAACATTCCAGTGTGGAATGTTCTGCAGGTCTGTAGTAACACATAAGTGTTTGCAGAACAGGTGCTCACATGATACAGAGATTACATTGAATTTTTGTGGTTTGCTGATTTCAAATTTAGCTGAGCTTCTTGCACCAATGATGTGTCCATTGTATTTGTGTGTTCTGGAAGAGATGCATTTGGCCTTAATCTATGGCTACTGTACAACTCTTTAATGAAGTACATAAGTCCTTCCACATCTCCATCATAGAGCAATGCTTGAATGTGCATATAGTCTCGAATGACAGACCTCACTTGATATAATCTTTGTACAAATTTTCAAATCCCAGAGTTATGCACTGCCAGCATGTGAAAGTGATGAAATGTGCTGTTACAGGTAATGCTCTCTAAGCTTGCAAGGGAGTGACCCATTAGTCCTGTGTGAGGATGAATCTCACATTTGTCCATGTTGTGAATCAGTGTATGTCATTCACATCTCTTTCTGGTTAAAATATTGAGAAAAACTTGCAATAGAGACTATTGATTCTTCTCTAACATCACATGTTGTGTCACATGCCCATTTTTAGCTGATGACTTTGGGATACTAGCATCCTGTTCTACTTGATCGTCTTTCTGCAAGTCAAGGGTTTCATGAGATAGAGGTAAGACACTCTGCACTTTTCCATGTTCATCAATTGTTACAGTGATGTTTCTGTTGTGTGCGTGGTATGTCTCTTCCCAGAAGAATGCTTCTGAATATTCAGAATGAAACCAGGCTCCTTGAAACACCACAGAGATATTTTATGTGTTCAAGTGTTCAAAGGCAATATTTTGTTAAGCATCTCCTCAATCTTAACACTTAATTTATCAATAGCTGTCATCATTTCAGCCCACAATTGGGAACGGAATGCTAGAGCCACATTAATAAATCGTCTTACTCTCAGCGCAATTCCATCTATGCAGCTTACTAGCAGTCTGTTCCGTTTATGTCTACTATTTTAGAGACCAGACATTCAATTTTGGCTCTATGGACAACTTTTTGAAAAAAATTGTCTTGCTGTGTTGTCCTCTGGCAGAACTAGCATGTCCAGCATTTTTTCTGTCTGTGCTTTGTTGATGCCAGTGCTGGATGTTGTATCTGGACACTTCCTCTAGAATGTCTGCTTGTTGCAGTTTTACTAGAGGAGGTCTTGTTTGTTTAGTTTTCTGTGTTTTATGGTATGTGTAGCTGCAACAGAAGAAGTTATCTTTTCTTCTGGTGATATGTTTTACCTTTTGATTACATGGCATGATGATGAACAGCCAGTACAGCTAGCTATTTTCATTTGCGCTCTAACTTTATGACAAATGGTCATGATGAAAGAGCTCAAGTATATCTTAATTGTCTTCTCTGCTGTGGTTTCCAAAAAGTAAAAAGAAAACATCAAGTAGTAAGAAAAATGTTGTTGCCAGTATAGCATGTTTAAAAATAGCTATTTTTAATGGTGTCATTGCATCATGCTGTGTGATCAGATTCTGTGATTCTGTGCACCACTGTGTGATCTGAATATTAGGTCAGATTGTCAAGCACTTATGGTTGTTAAAAGATAACATATGGCAAATTTTGTGGTGCAGATATGTGCCTATTATGAAGTCACAAGTTCCAGAAAATAGATATCTTGCTTGATATTATAACATATAGAAACATAGAAACATAGACTTTGACGGCAGATAAGGACCGCTTAACCCATCTAGTCTGCCCATTTCCTACCTACAGGATGGGCCAGATCCTAGTTAACCAACAGCCTATTTCTTCCTACCCCCACAAGAATTGTCTTATGTCTGTCCCATGCATTCTTGAATTCTCCCACAGTTTTAGACCCCATGACCTCCTCAGGAAGGCTGTTCCATGCATCCACTACCTCTCTGGAAATAATACTTCCTCACATTGCCCCTGAACTGCCCCTTCTATCTTTAAATTGTGTCCCCTTGTTCTTGCAAGTCTCTTTTTCTGAAAATTTCTGAATATTTATATTAATGGGATGTAAATTATGTGGCAGAGTAGAGCCAGAGAAAGTAGTATGAGCTTAAAATTGTAAGATTCATATTTTTGCCATGACCAAAGAATTTGGTGTCTCACGATCGATCCTTGCGATCAAAGACGATTGTGAACAAAGAATTTGCACAGTTGTGAACAAAGAACATGTAAACATTGATTAATAATAATAAATGGTTGTTTTGCATGGTTATGTATGTCTACAGGGCACTATAATGACACAGGAGTGCTCAGTGTGTTTTTAAACTAATGGATTTCACTTTTGATAACATTTTGATACTTTTGGCAGCAAACTCTCCCATTACTGTCATGATCAAAGATTTTGCATGCTCGCAAATAATCCTCATGGCCAAAGTGAGTGGTGTTCAAAGAATTTGCACGTTCGCGATCAAAGATCATGAAATGAGGGTAAATTAATAAAATAAAATGAAAAATATTTCCATTATATTTCTTACTTATTTGTGCTACAAGTGCCTATGACTGTGTACTGTATTGAAAATAATAGAATCTACTGTGTTTTACAAACAGGGATACTCTGATAACAAAGTCTTGCATTATTCTCATTATTAAAGATTGTGTATGCTCACGATCAATCCCCAAGATGAAAATGAGTGACGATGAACAATTGCATGCTCGTGATCAAAGATCGTGAAAATGCAGGAAAACTTATTAAAGATAAGAAAAATGAATATGTAGTACATTTTATTTGTTACGTATTGGTGCTAGAAGTGCCTATGGCTGTGTACTGTTTAGAAAATAATTGAATCTACTGTGATTTACAACCAGGGACATTCTGATAGCTAAGTCTCATGTTATTCTCATGGTCAAAGAATTTGCATGCTCATGTCGATCCTCACGATCAATACCAGTTGTGAACAAAGATTTTGCTGTCTCGTAAACAAAAAAGTCTAACTTTGTCATGGAACTTTTCTGAGCCAATAAAATCAAAGAATAACATTCTGGGGCCATTTTGAGCTCAGTGTTCGAGCAGGAGATACTCCAGTAAAAATAGTGAGTCTTTTCAAAGTTAGATTAAACTTGTTTAAAGTGATGTGCTTAGTTTGTTGCAGTGTATATTTTACTTAATAAGAAGTTAGGAAGCACTGTGGCATGTTTATCGCTTAATTGTTGGCATTGTGTTCCTGCTTTTTGTATGATGTACAGGGTTTAGATTGAGTCAAACATTTCTATGGGATTTTGCTCATAAAGTGCTGAAACATTTTGAAAATG
Organism: Neoceratodus forsteri; assembly: GCA_016271365.2. Taxonomy (NCBI): domain Eukaryota; kingdom Metazoa; phylum Chordata; order Ceratodontiformes; family Ceratodontidae; genus Neoceratodus; species Neoceratodus forsteri. The sequence continues at coordinate 737,765,308 of CM028133.1, read as the reverse complement.
CATAGTAATTGCCTCAATGTGTTTTACACACATAATACTTCTAGGAAATGTATATTAATAGTTTGTAAAGACTTAGGATTCTCCCAGGGGAAAAACTGTTATTTTGAAGGTTGTAGTATGATATTTTTACATTTAATAATAATGTTTGTTCCTGTTGATTGGGAGTATTGTCAAATGTGTTACTCTTACAGTTAGTATTTATGGGTGATAATAGTTTTCAGGTTTAGTATTGCCTATTACAGTTTCCCATTTTTCTGCCACACTTTTCACACTTAACAGTTATTGTGTTAAGCAGATGTGCTGTATTTTAGTGATGACTTACTTTATGAGAATTGGTTGATAATGTGACAGCATTACAAATATTTAGTTAAATATGTGTGTGTTTTTTGTAGATTTGCAATCCTAGCTGAGAAAGAAACTGTGTACTGTCTAGGTTAATATGCTAATACATTTAGATTCTAAAACACAGGCAGTAAAACATACTTCACTTAACTTATAGAATAACAGTACTTCTTAGTTAAAATATGCTAGCTTTGATTTTAACTATTGTAATTATACTAAAGCAGATTAATTTATATAGTAGAGTTTTAAACTATTGTACATTATCTCTATGAAGTACATAGGTATGGTTTCACTCACCACTCAAGTTGCTGGCTGAGAAAGAGGGAATTTAGCTTGACAGAGTATAATGGCCACTAAGTTTAACCAATGAACATTTGTGTTGTTGGCAAGTCATGAAGTGAACCAATGAGCAGACAGTATTGTCCCACCAAAACAGAAAAGAATGTTTAATAAACATAATGCCAATAGAAAGAGGCTTTACATAGATAGCTAGATATTTTAGGCTGTATGAGCCAATCTCGGATCAGGTTATTACTTCTGATTGTTTTGACTGCATTTATCTTTATTATACAACTGAATACTGGTCATTGTGCTGGTTAGACTTGATAGTGCTTGGTAGTCAGACAGACGCAATTGTGATATTTCTACATTTGAAGCTTTGAGACTTCTCACTCAGTATGGCAGAAAATCAACATTGAATCTATGGATAGTGGGATCAAGTTTGGTGAGAAGGGCAGCAGTGTTTTTATTTATTTATTCATTAAAGTGTTTCACCAGGAAGGCATACTGAGCGGTGCAATGCTCGATTCAGATGTGACCTGGGGAGAAAGAAACATTATAAACAAGAAACAAGAAACATTATACAAGTGTTCAGTAGAGGTAGTCATTTTGGCATTGATTTACACCTACCTGGATGCTCAGTGTCTTGGTTTGGGAAGGGTGGCATGAGGTGAGGCAGCTTATGCCTGCCATGTACCACTTATTGGAGACACACCCAGAACCAGGCTTACTCCTTATCCATCTTGAGGTAATGATTTGGAGAACAAAAGGCAATTGATTTAATAGAAGCTGCACAGTCTGACTTACAGCATCTTATCAGTATGTTACCAGCTTGTAAAATTCTGTATTCAGACATTACACAGGGCATGGTCTGGAAAGGTGAGGATTATTGTCCTGCACTTGAAAGATCACACAGGAAGGTGAACATACACATATCTGGATTCCTTCTTGTTATGGAAATGCATACCATTCATCACCCCAAATTACTTATGACAAATATTGGTTATATCTAAAAGATGGTGTGCATCTCTCTAACACTGTTAATAAAATTTTGTTGGGGACCTTTGACATGGTATCTTTACAGTTCAGTGATTGTGTACCTGTACAAGTGTACCTCTGAAGCACATTACATATGCACTGACAAAAATGGCTCTTTTTGAGCCAATATAATGTGGTCAAAAATAGAAAATTTTGCACTCACACATCATTGTCTATAGATTACAGTGCCAGTGTTTGTTTGAAATAGACTGTGTGTTTTTGTATCAGAGAAGTCTTAGATGTGTGCTAATAAGTTGTTTGTCATGTTCATTTGTATTCAAGATGTAGTAAGTTTTGAGCATGGTGAGATATTGCTGGGTGGTCCTGTGCAAGTGTTTCCTTTTCTGACTTGTGTAGATGTGGTATGACATATGTGTTCTGTTTCTGTTGTGAGCTTGTACTTTATATCTGAATGTCTACTGTGTATGGGGTTTCCTTGATTTGAATGAGGGGTGTATTGTGTGACTAACTTCACCCAACTTTTGAGTGTTTCAACTGCTGTGCAATTGTTATCAGGTACTTATGTTAAGACAGTGTCACTGATGTTTGAGAAGCTGGATGTGATGCTTTCTTCCAAAGTGCTGACTGGCCTTTCGGAATAGGTTCATAATATTAGTTGCTTGTATATTAAGATTGGTGTCAAGTTGGTGACAAGTGCTCTCCCAGTACTGGTGATAATGTTACTATTCAGAGTGATGTCTGAGAGACTCTGGGAGCATTGCTACTACTGTGAATGTGTGTGTGTGTGTCTGTAAGATGGAGGATACATGGTGGATGTCTGCATATTTGTGGATGGATGAGTTTTCTGTCTGCATTGCTGTTGTTTGAGAAATAGATTCAGTTGTATACTGAATCTGTACTATGGATGTAGTATGTCTTTTTGATGGTGGAAAGTGTTTGTTAATACTGCTACACAGGTATGAAGTCTTGTGCTGTCTGTACAGTTTTTTTAAATTAGGTGTGGTATTGATGTCAATAGCTGTGGGTGTGGTGTGGCTGTGTAGTGAGGATCTAGTGGTAGTGTGGTTGTGCGATAATGTAGTCTTGCATACTTGGAGGTACATATTCAGTTTTGTAATTTATATCTAAGTGGGGTTGTATGTTGTAGGTGTGATATTATTTTGCATGACTTTTCTTGAGGTGTGCTTCTGTATTTAACATGTATTAACTCTTGTAACAAAGGGACCTATAGTGTGAATGCTATGATGCAATAGCTCCTGTTGTAATATTGCTACCATGCAGGTATGATGTAGATATAGAAGACTCTACTGAGGCTGTGGGTTTTAATTTAAATTTATATCACTGTTTTGATAGTGGTGGGGTGATAATCACTGTGGTGTATAACTTATGAGACTCATAAATGTGGATAATTAATAATATCAGTGAGCTGTGTCTTACATATTGGTTCCTTTATTTGGATCTTCCACTTTCCTGACAGTTTATCTCTATCTCTTTCAACAGATTGGGGCAAAGAAGTTGAAGGCTTTAGTCTTGACATTTACTTGACATTGATATAACTAAACAGTAAGTAAGCATGTTTTAGTGTTATTTTCATATTCATGATCTTGGTAGGCAATTAAGCAACATTGAATTATCATTTCAGTAGTAATGATCTTGTGTGGTTCATTCTGTGATTTTTATGTTGGCATGCTTGCACAGCCAACGTCTTGCATTAGTGCAGATTTGGAGGCACAGTTACTGTTGGGCAACTGCAGGGTACGCATCAGTAGTTGTGTCCCTCATTCCAAATCAGGCTACATGCCAGCACCACACCATGCATACATAATGTGCAAGCATATCTAAGAAAAGGTCCACTGCAATCTGAGCAAAGCTCATCAGATGCAGTGGACCTTCCTTAACGTGCTCACCCACATTATCAACATGTTGGCACACTGTCCGCAAGCGGCTGACTTCGGGATACCCAATTACCCTGTTGACTTACCCTCATTTCAATGTATGTGCTGATGGGTGAGCCCTCCCCATCAGCATAAAGCACCCATTTGTTAATGCCAAGGGGTGCCCAATCCCACTGGCTGTTGCTCCCCCCACTTTCCTTGTGTGCCAACGGGGTGCCCAATCCCAGTTGACATAAGTTATCCCTCCTCCCTTTTAGCATGCTCACTGAGCACAATCATGTTCTGGGACACTTTAATAAAATCACATTGCTATGTGTCTCTACCTCTGCCACTGCCACTGCAAGATGCCAGCGTGACATTCGGCAATGATACATGCTTGTTTAAGTTGCTGTTGTGTGTCAGGTAGGCACAGCACTATGAGGGGCTGGGTGATGCAGTGCCACCACAATACTTCTGTTAACAATATTTTAGCAGTTCTGTGTGTAACAGGCAACTTCAGCCACAACAATTTCTGCACAGTTTTGTTCACTAGTGTGATGTTGTGAAGGCAGTTATGAAGAAAATGAAATAATGAACTGATGTGGTATCACACTAAGTGGTAGCTGGTATGATACTGTTGGTTATTTGTGGTTGGGAATTACATACTGTGTTGAGTCTAAAGAAACACAAATCGATGTCGAGACAGTTATATCATAATATATGTTATAGTAAATGATTGTAAGAACAAATTTGTTTTTTTTTTACAGAGAAAGATACCCAAGTTCTGGAGTGACAGGAGGTGCTGGCCTTGGTAAATGCAGTAAAAGATCATGCCAACCCCAGGTTTGTTATGAGGGCTACAAACTTCAGCCTTATATATACCTGGGATAAGGTAGTTATTTGTCAAATTTAGAGAATAATTTTTATTTTTATTTTTTTCTGTGTATTAGGCATGGCAGAGTGATAATAGCTGTGTAACAATTGTATAGCTGTACAGTGTACTAAGACAGACTATCAAGTATTCCTTATATATGTGGTGCAAACATGTTTAGAAGTGGAGCAGTATGACAGTATTATGTGTTAAGTGGTAAGTTGTTATGCACTATCAATAGTAAGTTGCTGAGAAAAGCAATTTGTAGAGGTCAGCAGAGAGACTGAACAGAATAAAACATATAGGTCATGTGATGGTGTGCAAAATCTTTATACTGTAGGATGTGAGTACAGTTCATGTGTATACAAAATTTGACAAACCTTAGTGTCTATTTTTTCTGATCTGTGCATCTCAAAGAAATACTTTAATAATTTGTTATTGACTGTTGTTGTGTATTGATGGATGTACATATTTTACAAGTATGCAATTACTCAATGTTTTTTTCTATGTTTTATGTAGGTTAGTTGTGCCTTGGGGAGGATGAGATTAATAGAACAGCAGAAGAATGCAGGAGGAAGTGGAAGATCACCTGACAGACCTTTATAAGTCGGTAGTGGTGGGTGATATGTGTAAGAGTGTCAGGGAGTGGTATGATATTGTCTCTACCATGTGGGAGGAGGCAGGAAGCCTGAATTTAGAGATCATTACCATGGTTGTAAGTATAGTTAAATTATCATACTAAATGAGATGTATATGGCCATGACTTTCAGATGTTATTGCCATGTGAATAGACCAGTCTTTAGATGTTAGTGATTTATCAAATGTTGTAGTGCTAGTTTTCATTTCATGGTAGGCTCTGTGATTGCACTGGGAGTTCTTATATAGAAGTAAAAGAGTGACAAAGAATACAGTTTCAATGGACATGAAATTGAGACTGTCACAGCTGTCAGTGGGCATATCTTGAACTCAGTAAGAGACTTTGATGTGCTGAGATGCTAAACAAACTACATTATGAGACTTACCTTCTGCTATGGCAAGAAATTGCATTTAAAATTCATCATATTAACTTAAACATTTTAGGTTTTTAGCGTGATGTATAGAAAATATACAGATATAAATTTCACAGTAAGAAAACTAGTACAGACTTAGATACTGCAGTTCATTTAAGACCTAGCTGTGGTTATAGTGCAGTAGGTCAAGTGGCCTGTAGTTTACATCTGCGTTTTGTCTAGAGTATGGTGACTTCCTCTGAAGAACTTTATAATGCAAGATCTCTGGTTTAAGATAATGGTAGGTTCAATTTTGCTCACATAATATTGTAGTACTTGTATGTTAAAAAGTTGTTTTTCTTGAAGTAAAGTAACGTTCTGCCAGAGTCCCATGTTTCTCAGTACATATACAATGTCAATCATACTGAGTAGTGCTCATTCTGTCACTGTGGTTCTTACATGGCAAGTCTTGTGAGAAATGGCACATATCACCATGAATAATCAAAGCCTTACTTACGGTTTTGATCAGGAAGCTGTCCTGCAAGTCATCCTAGTGCAGATGGTGTGTACAAACAGTGGTACTTCCACTAACACTGTCCGCTCATGCCTTATTGAAGTGGTTTGTTATTTTTTATTCTCCTGTGGCAACCCAGATGCTTCCTGTAGCCCTCACAGGCCAACCTATGGGAATCTGGCCACTGTCCATCTCTACTTAGCCGCTGGCACCCAGTAACCTCTGTGGCTTACCCTCACAGCAGGGTGCAGGAAGCCCCAAACTCCCACCCCAACAGATCCAGTTTGGGTGCCAGGGCCGATGAACTCATGAACAGCCATCAAGCCATGTTGTGTGCCACCATTTTCCCCTACTATTTCCCCTTGAGTCGGCAGCATGCCATGACACCAGTGGGCGTAAGCGTACATGCATCTGCATGCGCCTTACCCAGGCGCCTGCTCCTGACTCTACCCCTTGTACAGAATGCATCCCCAACCCCCAGCCTCTGCCAGGGGGCAGTTGGACGCCAACCATTGTGAACCCCACCCCAGAGAGAGGAGAGCAGTCCATTGGATGCTCAATCCTCTCCATCCCAGCCAGATCCCGTCAATCCATGCTTGCTCCCGAACCTGGGTCTACGGCGGCATGAGGAGTAAGGCCCAGCTTTTCAACCTTCAGTGCCACCGGCAAGCTTGAAGTGATTTATAATAATTTATGTTTACAACTATCACTTTTGCTTGTATAGATGGTACTGCTGCTGAAGTGTATAGGTTATTGTGATGGAGACAGTAGTTAATTAAAACTGATATTGAGAGAACTTTTTCTTGTGTATTTGTTATCTCAAGTTTTACATTTTTTTTGTGGGGTGACAGTATCCATTGTGTGGGTGGGATACCACTGTACAGATTGAGTGGTGCTGTCTGTGACATTTATCATACTGTGCATGACATGTTATATCTGTGTTGTTAGATGTTATTTCAATTCTCAGTTCTACAGTGTAATGATAAGATGTATTGTGGGACAGACATTATTTGTTATATATGAAAATCTGTGTCTGTGTGATGCAAGCCTGAAATCGACATGTAAAAGATACTAATATACTCAGTGCAGTAGTTAGTACTACTACGATGATATTGAAAGCAATTCAATTATTGGTAGACTACTGAGTGTATATTTTCTTTTGTCACTGAGCCAAAACAGCAAGTGCTCCTGCTTTCTCCCACCCTGTGCAGTTAATTCCACTCCCTGAAGGTGTAGCTCGAGGAGCTCCTGTTGAGCAAGTCCTTGTGCTCGACTACGCCTGGTGAGTTGTGATAATATACCGACAACTATTTACAAATTGAATGTCCAGTATGTACTATTACATGCTATGATGACACTGAAGGACATACAATGTACACCTGCTTAGTTTATTTACTTGTAACAGTTAATGTAACGTGAAATATTATCTTATTCTTAATAGTTTTGCCTGGTTAAATAAAGTGATTAATTGATTGATTGATTGAGTTTTGTTGTGCATGTGGGTCTGTATTGTTGCTGTAGTTGTCATCTTCACAGTGTAAGAGACACTGTACGCTGAATGCATACATAGTTATATGTGAGCTGTATGTATGTGGTTATGACATACTGCATATTGTGAGGTAGTGGGTGTGTTGTTTATCTCCTAGTATGCAACTCTTGAGTTTCTTAACCACAACTGAGTGCTCTTGAAAGGAGCACACTACAACAGTCAGACGGTAAACTTGTAAGTTAACTTGAGATGTCTACACATAGTGTTAAAGAGGTGTATATCACATATCTACAGTGTTACTTAATCAATGACTTATATCACACTATCATACCATTTTCTATCAGCAGATTTACTCTGTAAGTGACTCACTATTCAGTATGCCCTGTATCTTGTTTGTATCTAAAATGATTATGTTCTTCAGTGTATTAAACTGTTCACTGTGTAAATCTCTCTCTCTCTCTCTCTCTCTGACATGAGTAATCTTATAGATTGATATATGTTGGTTTACTGAACTGTGTCACTCTACATTGATGATGTCAGCCCTAAACCCCATCACCACCAACACCTCTTCCGTTATGATGAAGAGGTGGGTATTATGTTACTGTTGCTAAAACTGCTGAGTGGTGTAGCTTTTGTGCATGTGGTATATACTTGTATCATTCATGTATAGATCTTTATGTAGATCAGCCTGCATAATGAAAATACACAGGTTGTTGCACTCCATGAGACTATATTTAGTGTGTGACACAGTGCAACTTATTATTGTGATAATACATGTACAGTGCTCTTAAACAAGGTATTCCATATATATGTACTCTTATTTTCTGTACCTTTCTTGTCACTATGGTGTAAGTTGTGTATAGAGGAAAGTATTGATTTGTGTTACTAACGCGTCATTCACTGTCATGATTAATGTCTATATGATTCACAAAATCATGCAGTTGATGTAGATTAGTTATGTTTCTATGTACTCTGATGAAGGTAATGCAATACTTAACCAAACAAGGTTGTGAAGAAAGTCTCCAGGGAGTAATTAGAACGTAGCTCTTTAAATGCACTTTATAGAATTGGTAGAATTGGGTAAAACATTGTCTACATCAGCTCCTCTAATTCTTCATTACTTACCTTTTGAACAGCCAGTGGTAGAGTAGTGATACCAGTTATGTGCACAGCTTGATTAAAGGTATGGTTGTAGACTCAGTATCTAGTAAGTGTTCTGATTCAGTGATGAGGCATACTGTTGTTTTACAATTGCTTGTTAGATGATGTTGTATTCCTCAGAATTAACAAGTATGTGCATCTGGCAGTACGGGCTATAGCTAGTCATACTTAGATTGACACTCAACTAATATTTTCTCTTTCACAATGTTTTTTTATAGAGGACAAACCACATGTGGAAGAGGTTGCTGGAGTTGCTGTATGTCCAGAAGACATTGAGATTGTTGAGATGGAACCCTGCGGGGAACAAGAAGCAAGCTCTCCAGCAGCAGGATATCCAGCATGTGCTGTAGGTCTGCCTCACCCTCCAGCTGAGAAATGTAAGTAGCATGTATTTCTTTTTATGTGTTCTTATGTATGTCAGAAAGTTGAAAGTTCATGGGTTGCATTAGCAAAGGGGCTGCATATGGTGCAACAGTGTTGTATCATGTGCAATCTACTGATGCACTGTGATATAATATTCAAAAGGATGTTCCACAGTGCAAATCCCAATGTGCAGGGAACAACCACTAATGTATGCCACTGAACGGGGAGGGGCAGCTCATGCATATGCAGCACATGTCAATATTAAGCCCTGGATGTTGACCCATATGCTGGCACAAACCCATTTTTGTGCTGTACTGGAAGGGGGTACAAAGATGTGCCTGAAAATGTAGGAACAAATTGTGACACACCCACAAGCCGGGCTGTCATATTGCTGTGCACTACACGGCAACCACCTGCTGTAGCCAGGCACCCAATCACACAAGACACAGCCCGTATGTGTCCCCTCTCTTCACTGCCCATCTGGCCATGGACTGCATTACAAATATAGAAACCTGGTGGTCCAATAGACTCTAGCCTCTTGTCTGATTGTCTGCTTTGAAATGGTTATGTATTCTCTGGTGGGCCAGTGCACCTGTCCATCAGCTCAGTCATGGGCTACATAATAGTGTCTTATTCCTTGGTGGTGCAGTGGACGAGGTTCTTTGGTCCAATCATGGGTACATAGCAGTTTCCTTTTCCTTGGTGCTCTAGAAGACGTGTCCCACAGCCTGATTGTGGGCTATATAGTACTTAGATATGCCCTGGTGGTCCAGTGGACCTGCTGGCCAGCCCAACTGCAGGCTTTGTTACGACTATTCTTGGTGGTCCAGCAGTACCCTCTTTATGACCTGGCCAGTGACGACCAATAATGCCCCCCCACCCTACCTACCATCAGCAGTAGATGCCAACTCCCTACCTACAAGCCACCAAGCCGTCTGTCAACTGACAGGGTATAGTATGCCTGTATGCCCATTAGTCCCCTGTGACACCCAATGGGCATCAAGGCTATAGTATACTACACAGTCCTGAATTGTGAATGCTTTATTCACAAATTGGGACTGTTTAGTACAGTACAGTCTGCACACATATTGGTCCATGCAGGGACCAATGGCCATACAGCTGTATTGTGACCTGTTAGTCGGCGGGTGGCTGGGTGGGTTGTGGGTGGGGAGTTTGTGACCATTGCTGACTGGGGTTACAGTATGGTGGTGGGCTTGAGTGGGCAGGTGAGGAGTGTGGTAGCAGTTGAGCACCAGAGATTGTTGTTAATAAACACAAAAATGGTGCTGGGCAGTGCCTCCAGTGGAGCACCAGGAGATATACAACTATTATATACCTGTGACTGGGCTGAGGGGTAGGTCTACTGTACCACCAGCAAATAAAACAACTATTATGTAGCCCATAATCCAGCTGAGGGCCTGGTCCAGTGGACCACTAGGGAATAAAAGAACTAGTATGTAGCATATGGTCGGTATTAGGGAGAGTTCCACTAGACCACCAGGGACTACACACCCATTTTGAAGACTGTAATTGCGTGAGGGGTAGGGTACAGTGGACCACTACATTTTTCTTTCACAAAGCCTGCGATTGGGGTCTATTCTGTACACTGGACCAGCAGGGATATTAGGAATCTTACAAAGCATGCAATTCTGCTTTCAGGCACTCCGGCACCGAGGGCAGAGGTGTTGTATCCCAACGGATGCAGTATGGCAGAAGCCAGGCGATGTTGCCGGGGATCAGCATGCGATGCATGCAAATGGGGCTATAATGACATGTAAATGGTTCTATTTTAGCCTGATAAAGTAGTATGTCAAGTCTGAATTCTGTCTGCACTGCCTCTCACATAGGCAAGCAGAACTACAACATTTTTGTGAATAAAGTATGTAACAAAATACTCTCACTGCCTTCCAAGATGTAATGTAACCAACAAGTAATAGTAAAAGGAGAGGCCTGACTGTGTCCAAGGAAGCACAAAACCTTCACAATAAGTTTTTCATAAAATCCACAGTCCTGGCTGTAAAGACTGGCAAGGGGCCCAATAATCTCCACCCCAAAAGACAGTGCCAGAAATATTCCACTCTGAAACTACAGGTCAGCCAAAGTCGGCCTACCAGCTGACTCCTGATAACCTAGGAGCACCCACATCACATCAGCCGATCTCACAGGTGACACAACCCCAGCTGCTGTACAGCGATGGATCCAGAAGTATAGTTTAACAGAGCCAAATTGGCTCTCCTCCATGCCACTGGCAAATCCCACAAGCAGCCAGTCCAGAGGAAAACAATACCTCCTATTCTCAATGGAGGAAGATAATGAAATCCAACAACATTTGGGCAATAAGGAGCTGAACTAACAGAGCCACCTTTGAGCATGATGCTGTGCAAATCCTCAGGTAGAGAAGCTTCCTACAACAGACCCTGCTTCAGCCTCGCCGATAACACCTCCTCCTGCTCTCTCTCACCACTTCCCAAGTCCAATTAAAATTAGACTCATTCCAGTATTCCTTTACCACACCTCAAGTCCATTCAATACTCCAATGTCGTTAAGTCAGGAGCCTCTGAATAACAAATTATTTAATTACAATAACAAAAATAAAGTAAACAAACAAACTTTAAAACAGGCTAATATTAAAAGCAAAATCCTGCAAACACCAAATGAAAGCAAGACGTGCAGCCTACAGCTCGCCCAGCTTGGTGGGCATTTTGACATGCAACCTATCCTAGTGTAGAAGGGTGAAGACCACAGCAGTCTTTTGACTCTGGATCCTGAGCACTGGCATACCATAATGGCCCTATTTACATAAACACTGCTGAATATTACAGTTCCTGCAGCTAACGCTATTGCAAGTGTGCTGCTCCATTCTGCTGTTCGTCACTTGACAGTGCACCATACGCAATACAGGTACTAATGGTGCCATATTCAATGTTCCTGAGTCATGGCACAGTACTGTTGTGTGTTGTCTGTTCATCACTGTGGCGCAGCCCAGTTGACAAGGATTTCAGAACTGTATTACAATGTTTATAACATAACTATTTTGCTAATAGTACTTTACTATGTGGTGACAGAGATGTATTGAAGTACATACTTATCAAATTATCTAGTATTTTGTAGACTTGTACAGAAATTTTAATCTTTTATTATTTATGAATTTCATGATGTATACAACTGTTGTGATGTGGTGTGAAGAATAAATCTACCAGATTGTCATGTCTTATTGCATGCACTATTATCTAACACGCACTTAACTGTGTTCATTCAGCACTTCTTTTAACAGGCATGTTACCTAGCACATCTGCAGATTTGATCAACTTTAATACCAGAGTTCATCTTTATCAATATGATATTTAGTGTTGATCTGAAATTTGCGTACAGGTGAGTAAATATGTGTACTGGACTTGGGTGAAAATCTATTTATTTGTAAACTAGTGCTGACATTAAGAAATCTCATGAGTTGGAAAGAAATCATACAGTGGTGTCCAAATAAATGTATTGTTACATTTGTCTGGGATGCATATCTGGTTTCTGTGTCTCCAGTTTAACAGTTTACTTTTGGTATATATTTCTTATCTCTGCACGTTGTTCATGAATGATGAGGTGTAGGAAACTGATACAATTCTTGGGTATCTGGGTGGGAACTGTTGCTTTTTAGATGATTACTGAAGTACTGTGCATGGTGGTATACACAGGGCAGCATATTTATACTGTGCCAAAGGGGGCAACTTTGGGTACAGCACATCTGGGATGTGGCAAGCTGTGGTCTGGATAAGAGTCAGAGGTGCTGTGTCACGGCTCAGCACCACTGAAAATGGTATTGTAGCTGCATGCATTGTGCATGGTGCTCTGGCACTGCATCAGCACAAGTGGACAGACAGGAACAGGAGGATGCGGCACTGCAAGTGTGCATATGATAGGCACATAGACTGCTATATTCAGCACTTGATATGGAAATGGGGCTATAATTTATGCAAGCCAGCAATGGGTCCATTTGCATGTCATTATGGACCAATTCACAGGCAGGTGTATCGATCTCCAGCTAGTTACAACTACTGAGCTGTCAGGGTGCAGCTGTTGGGGACTGATGGGCTGCACCTTCGGCAGCAGTGGAACGCAGTGCAGCACCAGGGAGATTTATTTAACATACACTCACAAGCAAGTGAAGGGGGTCTGTTGATGATTGCACTGTAGCTTTGGAACATGGGTGTCCATGCACAGCTGATGGCTGCCATGTTACAACCTGTAATACATTTCCTCAGGTCTTGGCGGACAACTTTTATTCTTTTTTCAATGGCAGAGCTTTGCTCCCCGAGTGGTGCAACATAGCTGTGTGTTTGCATATGCACCACACATTTCCACACTGAATATTGGGATGTTCCAAATATGGATTGCCATGGTCCCCTCCCCCACACACATACACACACACTTGTACCACGTACATTAGTATTGTGCCACCCTGTGTTTGGATTTGCATGCTGCAACTTTCCCTTTGAATACCACGTTGGGATGCATCACTATGTTTTTATCCTACACCCTGTTTGCCATGCACAACCATTTTGAATATCCAAGCCAGGGTGTTCACTTTTTAAGAAACTGTATTTTATGATAACTAGTGTGAGGTTCATACTACCAGATTCTGGTGCAAGTAGTGGTATATAATATCACCTGAAAGGGGAGGGACCACAATGTGTGAGCAACAGAGTAAAATGACAGTATGATGGAATAAATAGAAGTATTCTGATGCTCCTGAAGTGTTTATGTATCTGCTCTATCATTAGTAAAACAACTATAGATTTAACTACAGTATATTATTAGTAAAGTAGAGAACGTGTAACCTCACTGACGTATTTTCTTGTCGCTTTTTGTCTTAGGGCAAATTGCAGTTCTAAACAACATCAACGAGAATCTCAGCCAGCTGCTTAAGGCCGTGTGGTGGCAACAGGGCTGTAGCCCAATATGCTGGTGACATTGCACCAAAACTTGATTACCTTATTACTTAGGCTTCTGATATAATCACTCAAGGTGGTGAAATCATAGATTTTCTGCAGCATCACAGGTGTGTGGGACATGTGGCCTTAGTGGCCACCCGTGGTCTGGAGCAGAGTAACAGGGCCTCACCAAAGCTATTTGAGAGCTCAGGGATCTGGAGGAGGCCTCTGTTGCTTCGCTTGAGACCACGCAAAGCCTCATGGTGCGGCTGACTGAGAACCAACTGAGGGTATGGAAGCAATTCATCACCTGTTGCTTAGGGACCTACAGCACCTAGAGGATGTCCAACCCTCCACAGTTCCTCAGGCAGAAGAGCTCTCAAAGATGCCTCTGCTACAACACCACCAGCACCAGCTGTGGATGAGGGGCACCAACCCACACCCACCTACACAGTCTTTCTCTTACTCCTCACCCTTATCTCCCCAAGGCATGACAGAGTGAATGGCCAGCACCTACCTGTTACTCCTGGACATTGTTTTGAATATTTTTCATTTTATTTTTATTTATTCTGTTCAGATTTTAACTTTATATGCACATTTCTTTTCAAAGCGTGAAGCAACACTTTTGTTTTTATTTCACTACTTTTAGTTAATTAATATTTCATTTATGTTTTCTTTCTCGAGTCTTGTGTGACACAACACATTTATTTATTTATTTAAGTACTTGTACTTTATTGCTAATTCTTCATAATTTGTTATCCCTTGCCCTGTCTGAAGCAATACTTATATTTTGTTATTTTTCTGCTTCTGTTTTATTGATGTTTATTTATACTTTCTTTTATGCACAGTGTGAAGAAACACTTTTATTTTATATTTAAATATATTACATATGTACAGTTTTGTATTTTATATGATTATTTATTTAGAAAATATTCTTCTTGTGTAATACTGTGTTTGAATCCTTCTTCAAAATATATTTGTCATACTTCAACAGTATGATGCATTACTTTTATTAGCCACCCTTTGTATAGTGGAGGGTAGGAGGAAGTAGGCTGTTGGTTAACTTGATCTGCAGCTTATCCATTAGGTAGGGAAATGGGCAGACTAGGTGGGCCAAGCGGTCCTTATCTGCCAACAAATTCTATGTTTCTATGTTACCTCTCCTCTTGTCCTTCATTTACAAGACTTGAGAGCATTGTCTGGGATACTGTAGGAAAGTTGGTACTCTCCTAACAAGTGGAACTGATATCAGTAGTGTATCTTGCATATGTAAACATCTTTCTTGTTGACTTTCCCTTAGTATTCAAGATACAATAACTCATTTGAAGATGTTTGGAGGGACGAGGATTTACTGGTTGCCACTAATCAACCCATTGGTGTACTACCATGTATGTACTTCATATTGTTCGTATGTTAAACTGATGTTCTCAGACTCACTTTGATTGTGGCTGTGTAGTGAACATTCACTGTCTCAGTTGTGAAGAGGTGGCTATTGTGTGGCTGAGGCATGTAAGTACTATGTGTTTTAACAGGTCTACTGGCTAGTACGTCAGCACTATATGATATTAATAGGTATTCTTGGTGTGTGCTTCTGCAGTCATCATTCACTGTGTATTGATGTGGTGAGTATTGGTTGGCTGTCAGAATACACTTATTTGTGGTGAAGCTAGTAGTTTTGTATGCAGAAAGTATTCTGTATTTGTTATGCCATCTGTTTCTGTACACAACATTTAGCACAAAGCCTCAGGATGTTCTGGACATTTCCTTAGTAAGCTTCTACAAGTCATGACTGCAATTACTACTCTGAAGCAATGTCAGAGATGTATCCTCTATCACACAAGTATGACATTTATGTCCATGGGTACTTGACTGTGGCTGTACAATACAGATACAGTAGCTGTTGTGGGGAGGGATTGTCTGACTCATGCCATGCAATTGATGAGTCTCATAAATAGGCTGCAGTTGGTATCACAGACATATTCTGTAAATATTCATGGCCTTAGTTATGCTGTTGATGTGTATTCAGGATCAAGGATGCATTTGGAGAGTGGATATGATAGTACTTGCTTGAAGTAATGTAACACATAAGTGTAATAACTAATGTCTAGTTCTTATCACACTTGAATACTATTGATGTAGTGTAGAAAGACAATTTGTCATTATTCTTTCTTACTCAAAAGTTAAGAAATTCTTTGCAAAAACTGCATTAATGCAATAGTTAGGATTTTACAGCGACAAAAGCGAGGAAATTGGCGTTAGGATTTTCAACCCTAACTCTGGCTCCCCCCCACACACTGGCGCATACACACACACACACACACACACACACACACACACACACACACACACACAGACAGGCACAGACATAGACACACACACACAGGCACACAGAGCACACAACTATGGGGCAGTACAAGACAAGACAACTATCACAGACAGACACCATAATGCAACAGAAACAACATACAACTTCTTAAACATACCACAACAGGCATCCATCATCATCTTTCACCAACTGTATCACTTCTACTGCCCTTCAGTGTCCTATCTACAGCTTTCTGCATAGCAGCATATCACTGATAGAATGGACATGTATTGTTCTCAGTGTAGACTCCTTTGCTCTACTGCTCTGTTAGTAACTTATCAATTTATCTATAAAACAATTGAAGTCTGCTACTACTACTAATCTCAGCATTTCTCCATAAGCCCAGACCACAGTACTCTACTACATTACTGATCACTGGTAAGACTATAGCGACATGGTATCACAAATTGCAGTCGTCGATACTAGGCCAATGTGCTGTGTTACCCTGCTTGCCCATGTATAGATAACACAATAGTTTGTATACTTAATTACATACATTGTCAAGGGTATGGTTCTTAGTTCTTACTTCCATGTGAATGTTTATATAGCAGCATACCACTGTGGCACAATAATGTTTCTATATCTGCATAACAGCATACCCATGACTCCTTGTTCTTGACTGTTTCTGCTAAGAATATGTGACTGTCAACAAACACCCAGCAACTGGAGATTTCTACATACCAGCATAGCACAATCTTCCTACCAAATTCTTGTTTTTGTACATGTCCATTATGGAAACAATGACATGACTTAGTGACAGCAGAGGAGATGTACTTGAATGTGAGACTATGTTGTTTTTGGCAAACATGAAGTACGTGGTAATAAATGTGTGCACTACTCATATTATGGTGCTATGCAGAAATGGACACGATGGTGGGATCATCATGCTATGCCATGATGTACAAATGGGCAACTTCATACAGCTTAACAACTAAAAGACCCTCAGACTCTTAGTGATAGATGAGATGTACTTTTGTATCATACTCTTATTCAAATATGTATAACTTTTCAAACTAGATACAAGTAGAATGACCCTAAATTTCCTGTTTTCTGAGCAAGTCATGTGTTTGTGTGTTTCTACTGTGGGGATATAGATAAATCAAAATTTGGTGGGAAGATTGGGCTATACTGGTATGTACAAATGGCCAAGTTGCTGGACCTTTCCTCTGATGAGATATCAATCTTAGCAGTTATGTCCATGTGTTAACTATGCTCTTATGCAGTGATGAGCAACTTACTAGAGTTGTGTGGTCTGGTCTTATGCAATAGAAGCAATACACTTGTTGAAAGATGATGATGGATGCCTGGTGTGGTATGTTTAAGAAGTTGTATGTTATTTCTGTTGCATTATGGCGTCTGTCTGGGATTGGTTATCTTGATTTGTACTGCCCCCATAGCTGAGTGTTCTGTGTGTGTATGCCAGTGTGTGGGTGAGGGGTGGAGCCGGAGTTGGTTGGAAATCCTAACATTGAATTTTCTCACTTTTGTCACTGTAAAACCATAACTGTTGCATTAATGAAGTTTTTGCAAAGAATATATATATAATGAAAATACAATTGCATATACCCCTAATAATGCAAAGCATAATGGGAAACATATGCAAATCTTAATGAGAGAATTTGGACTGGCTTAACTTTAAACAGAATTGCATGGTACCAGAAGTTCTCACAGTGCAATCAGCAAAGACTAAGAACATCAGACACATGTTTCATCCTCATTTGGATTCATCAGTGTGCCATACCAGGTGTCTTAGCCCACGAAAGAGAGCCAGCCACCCTTAAGGAGGTGTTATTTGTTTGGGCCATGGGGACCCCAAAATAGAGCAGGAAAAGAACTACAAAAGAACCCCAGAGCAAATGCCCTGAGACATAAGTTATCCCAGATGATATTGGCCTTAGACAAATTTTAAAGAAACACAACTGCATATACCCCAATAATGCAAAGCATAATGGGAAACATATGCAAATCCCCATGAGAGAATTTGGACTGGCTCAACTTTAAGCAGACTTGCATGGTGCCAGAAGGCTAAGAACAACAGACATACACATGTTTTGTCCTCATTTGGATTCATCAGTGTGCCATATTGGTGTCTTAGCCCAGGAGAGAAAGCCAACCACTCCTTAAGACACCATGCAATTCTTTAACTTCCTTGTTCACCATCCTTATTCATCAGTGGCAAACAAGGAAATTGGCTGGCAAAGGATTTCCCTTTGCCAGTCGAATGTCTCTTTGGGCAGGGCAATCTGGTAGGCAAAGGAGATCTTGTCAGGAAAAGGAAATCATTTTCCCCAGTGATTTCCTTATGCATCATGGT
This sequence comes from Neoceratodus forsteri, assembly GCA_016271365.2. Classification (NCBI taxonomy): domain Eukaryota; kingdom Metazoa; phylum Chordata; order Ceratodontiformes; family Ceratodontidae; genus Neoceratodus; species Neoceratodus forsteri. The sequence continues at coordinate 737,746,826 of CM028133.1, read as the reverse complement.
GAATAGGGTTGAGTGAAAAAAGTGCAAGTGGCAAAAAGATTTTTTCCACTGCCATTTCATTGTGAAAGGATTCATGGCCATCTGGCTATTGGTGCCCCCACCTCCAATGCCACAGGGACCATTGGTGGCAGTGGCATCCCCTATCATTCCTTCTTTATTAATTTCTTAACCTGAAAAGGAAGAATCATCTCTCATTGTCTTTGTGAGGCATTAACCTGAGAAAAAAAACTGCCTATTACTGATCAGTCCCACACCCCCACACACCTGACCACACAGGGCATACACCTCTCCCCCATGGCATCCTCATAGCCCACCACCACCTATGGAGGGTTCAGGTTCCAAACCCATTCCACCAATCAAAGACCCATCTTATTGCTGGAACTGGTGACTGCAACATGAACTAAGGTAAATGTGCTTCAATGTATTTCAATGGGGGTCAGCTTTGCCATTATTTGGCCGCTTTTATTGATTTTACCCCAAATTTTCCACATGGTGTTTTAGGGATCCCACCTCATGAACAATATGACTTTTTTCAGGCAACTTCTGCCGGAATGGTGATTTGTGGTCAGCTGATGAAATTACCTTCCAGTGGGATTACTGTAATGACAGTCATATTGTTCATGAGGTGGGTCATAGAAGGCTATATTGAAAATGAGGATCAACATTTCTAAAATGGCTGCGTTATGTGCATTCATTGCAATCTTGCTATGCATGCTCTTAACTTCAAAAATGTTTAGTATTTTCACCACATATTTTCAACATAGCCTTGTTATTGCCCCACCTTATGAATGTGACAGCTGTTATTTTTCAAATCCTGGCCAAAATGTGTTTTGCACTTGTGGCACAGAATGGCGCTACGGTTGCCAAAATTATGTTTGGGTAGGCATTTAAATATTTTCTGCACTGGGTACATGTGGTGATGTCATAAGAAGGCTATGTTGAAATATTGGGGTGAAAATGATTAAACATGGCAGAGTTATGACCATTTGTCACAATTTCACTATGCCTGCTCATAACTTTGGAAATGTAAAATTTTTTTATCCAGATTTTCAACATACCCTTGTTATTACAACTCCTCATGTATGCCACAGCTGTCATTTTTCAAATCCTGCCCAAAATGTGTTTTCTGCACCTGCCACTCCTTGCCTGGCAAATTTCAGGCAAGTCTGTCATTCGGTGGCAAAGTTATTAAGCTGCAAAGTTCACCTTTACCCTTAAATGGGGTACTCAACCTAACTATAGTTGCACTACTGTGCCATGTATATATTATATATATATATATATATATAACTGGTGCAGTTGGGCCACTATTGTTAAGGTTAAGTAGGCACTTATGTTAGAACCAAACTTTTGCACGTTAATAACTTTGCAACCTGCTCTATGGATTTGCACAAATTTGGAATGTGTAGTCTTGTATAGTAGATCTCTTGATTTGGTAAGATGCATTTTGGTCAGACTCACGGTTTTGCAGAGCAAAGCACTGAAAAATAATTTTTGCCACTTTGACACCTTTATTGTCTCCGCGCTGTGACCACACTGTATGGTCTTCTGGTCTAAAACTTCCAGGGTAGAAAGAGGTTGTGTCAAAGAACAACCCATCATTGATTTGGTTAAATGATATTAATCCATTTCAAAGTTATTTAATTTTTAATCTTTGGGTTCTGAACATGATCAGGTCACACCAAGATTTATATGTATTTTTGTGAAAGGGATTGGGATCACAGTCAAGGATTTTGTCAGCTCATGAATGGGGATTTAAAAAATCCTAGTCTGTGAGAAAAAATTCCCTTTGCAAGCTTCCATCTTGTTTTCATTTTCCCTCCAAACAAAATGTCACAGCTTCCTCCACGTGTTACTTTTTTTGTAATAAGGCATGGGTTTTGTTCAGGGTGATGCCCTCTACAAATCTATACCTTTGGTTTGCTTCATTTTGGGCAAAACACTCTTTAAATTTAAAAAATTCTTCATCTGTAACTCGCTTCTGATCCTCTTTCATGACCTGACAAAATCCACATCTGTTAGCCAATTTCCAGTCGTGAGGTAGCAAAATCCTTTACTTTGAGTTAGGAACCAGATGGCCCTTCTCATGGATGAGGACTGACACACTGTCAAGTATTTTGATGCCCCATGAAAGGATCAGCTTGCAGATGGGAATTTTGTCAGCTAGCAAAGGATTGGGTTTTGATTCCCTTTCATGAGCTGACAAAATCCCCATTCTCGAGCTGTCAAAATCCTGCCCATGAGCCTATCCCTTTCATGCGGTAGCAAAATACTTAACCATCAGTTAAGGACCAGATGGCCATTCTCGCAATCGAGGATTGACTCACAGTCAAGGGATTTTGCTGCTGATGAAAGGAGATCGATGGGGATTTTGTCGGATCACAAAAATGGATTGGGTTTGAATCCCCTTTGTGAGCTGGCAAAATCCTTCCATGAGCCGATCCCTTTATGAGGTAGCAAAATCCTCAACTATAACTTAGAGACCAAATAGCCAAAATCTGACAGTCAAGAATTTCTCATGGATGATGATTTTACAGCTCACAAATGGAGATTGACTCACAGTTAGATATTTTGCTACCTCACGAATTAGAATTTTTCAACTTTTAAAAACTTTCCCACTGTATTGTAAATTAACAGTTTTGTGTTTTGACTTGAAATGTGCAGGCTATAAAGGGATGCCCCAGAGATGTGAATTTTGCTATTTAGGAGTTGAAAAGTTAATCAGTTCCATAGATATACCATCATGAAGTTGACCTTTTCCCATAGACTAACATTGTGGTACCCATAGTGACTTTTGGTGCCCGTATCTCGAAAACAAAGCGATATACAGATTTTTCACTACTCTGGGTCTGGATCACCTCTGATTTAAGCTGCAGAAACAAATTTGAAATCATAGATTACACCTGCAGTGAAATGTGTTTTCCTAGGTTGCACAGTAGTAGCCACAGACATTGCCATCTATTTCCAGATATTTAGTGACATTTCCAGAGTTTATCTCTGCTGCCCCTACTGTGGAAATGTAGAAAGCATGAGATATTTCTGGAAATATCACAGAACGTTTGGGGAAATAGCTGGTAGTGTCTTTGGCTGCTACTGTAGTTACTGAGATATTGGCAAATTGGTGTTACACAGGTTCCTTTTCAGGCCTATTGGGCTACTGTATAGCTCCATAGTTATGTGTAAGTGAGTGTAGGGTCCAGAGGGTCTTCTCCCTCAGACACTTATCATTATGCACAAATGGACAGCTTGGTGGGGTGTGGAGCCTGGAGGGCCCAGGCTCCCACCAACACATACCACTTACCAGGTACATTACACTGTAAATAAACAGTTTTGTCTTTTGGCTTGAAATTTGCAGGGTATAAAGGGAGGGGGAGTCCCACAGATGTGACTTATGCTGTTTGGGTGTAAAAATGTTATTGGTTCCATAGATATGCCATTATGAAGTTGAGATTTTCCTATAGGATAACACTGTGGTGCCTACAGTACTTGTTGGTGCTCATATCTTGGAAACGTGCGAGATACAGATTTTGTTGACTGGTAGTTTGCATGGAGGTTTCACTGTCATGATTACAATGATACTTGATTTTTTCATAGCTGCTACAGTTGCTAAGATATTGGCAAATTAGTGTTACAAGTGTTCCTTGCCCTATAGGGCTGCTGTAACTATGCATTTAATGTGTAAGTGGGGTGCAGAGCCCAGAGGCCTGCACTCCACAGACATATATAATTATGCACAAATTGGAAGCTTCGGGCCCTGCACTCCACCAACACTTACCATTTACTAGTTATATAACACTTTATCAAAAAGTAAGGAAATTCATTGCAAAAACTTCATTAGTGTATCAGTTAGAGTTAAAGTGACAAAAGTGAAATGAGATGCTGGGTTGAGCCCTAACTCCCCCCCACCGACCTATCATTCTCCCTAGACCGACAGATGCGGGGGTGGCTTGGGGTCATGAGGCCTAATCTCACCCCATGCTCCTTTGCTGTAGCATATCAACCTGTTTATACATGAAATGGGTGGTAGTTGGGCCTGATGACCCATGGCACACCCAGCGTCTGTCAGTCTGTGGAGTTTGTGGGGTGGGGGGTTAGGGGCTCAACCCTAACATCTCATTTCCCACATTTGTTGTTTAATCATAACTGATGCATTATCAAAGTGTTTTTGCAATATATACATATATATATATTTTACAAAACTCCATTAATGCATCAGTTAGGGGTTAATAGCACAGTGAGCAAAAAGTATGGCAATTTGGTGTTGGGTTGCCAACACCCTCACCCTCCTATACCAACATGCATTGGGGTGTGTGTTGAGATCATAGGGCCTAACTCTCACCCCGTTGAATAAGTAAACAATCTGAGGTGGTATAGTATAGGAGAATGGGGTGAGAGTTAGCCTATTATCCCAATGCACACCCCAATGCCTGTTGGTATGTGGAGGGTGGAGGTGTGGGGTGGGTGGTAAGGTTGGTAACCAAAATACCAAATTTCCAAGCATTTGTCGCTGTACTAGTAACCTAACTGATGCATTAACTGTCTTTTTGTGATGAATTTCACTCCTTTTTGGGAAAGTGTAAGGTACACTAAATGGTAAGTGGTATGTTGCTGTGGGTTCTGTACTCCACTATCGCTGCAAATTTTTGCATAATGGTAGCATATGTGGGAGCAGGGCCCTCCCACTTACACATAAATATGGGGACATAACGCAGGCCTAGAGTCATAAAAATGAACCCTTGGAAGACTAATTTGCCAATATTTCTCTAACCATAGCAAGCATTTTTATTTTATCATAGCATATTTTTATTGAATTTCCAACAATACATCTCACACTTTACAAGATTACATCCATACATCACCATGGAGTACAATAGTCAAGTCAGCAAGAAAGTAATACATTCAGTAGATCCAGCCACAGACACAACCCCACCCTTACAGTCCAATGACTAGAGCATACAGTATGTCCTCAATTAGAACAGCTGTATACCTAAACATCAGTATACTAAGTAAGTAAGTATCAATAAAATACCTCTATATCCAACAGTTTGTGCTCATAAGTTGCTTCATGCCAGAATCAATGAACATTGAGGCACTGATAAATTACAGCTTGACCTTTCAGCTCAGAGCGACCTGCAGAAGACAAGAGTTTGGAAGCATTGGATGGGAGTTATAGTGGGGGGTTACTTGGGGGCTCAGTGGGACTCTGCACAAGTGGGACTGAAGGAAGGGGCCACACTTGTTTTGGTATATAGAGATTGGATTTAGCCTTACATAGGAGAGTCTCTCAAAATGCTAATCTTGCCAGTGCGGCATGCCAGGCAGGGATGGGGGTAAAGTGGTTTCTCCAGCGCATCAGAATGAGTCTTTTCACTTCCATCGCTGCACCAAGGACCCACTGCCTTAAGGCGCAGCAAGGTGGACCAAACAGGAGGATCTCCAAGCAGGACCATGGGGAAGTGAGGATTAATCTGCAGCCTACCACCTGAGAGCAGGCATCTGTTACTGCAGGAAAAAAGGAGTCAGCCCCAGGCACATCCACAGCATGTGAAGGAGATGAGCTGGGCTCTTCTGGCATCTCAAGCAGTTAGCATGACTGAGAGACCCACTGAATAAAGTGGAGAAGGAGTCCTGTACCATCTGAGTAAAATTTATAATTGAATAACCTGGCTCCTGGTGTCCCTATGCTGTGTATAAGAAGCCTGGAGACATCTTGACCAAGCCTGAGAGAAATCTCAACCTAAGACTCCTTCTCCCATTGCATCTGACTATTGTCCATACCATCAGGTTGAGCATCACAGATGACCCACTAAAACCTGCCCACCAGTACCTTCTGTAACTCTGGTTTATGCAGGTTGCATGTCCAAGTCCACTGGGCATCCACCGTGCTATGAGGAAGAAAGGTATGGACTGCACCCCTCATCTGGAGGTACCTCCAGAAGTCATGGGCTGCAGACCACAGTGGGTTTCAGCTGCTCAAAGGACCTAAGCATTGTGGTGTCAGGGATGTATAAGTCTTTAGAACCTGATGCCTTTGGAGACCTAACTCTGTCAAAATAAGGGCTTGCCATCAACCAGAATGCATCTAGTGTTCCTCAAAGGATTATGGTCAGGTGTGGGGCCTGGACAACCAAGGGTATCGAGCCACAACCATACCTGCCCTCCAGGATACCACTGTCTCCACCATAATTGGGAAAATCCCTGAGGGGTTGTAATGTTTATATGTCAAAAGGGACCACAGACATTGTTTCCCTAACAGGGAGGCTTCTAGGAAGACCCAGATTGGTGTCAAGGAAGTGATCGATATTACCCAGTTAGTCACCTGGGCCATCCTGTAGGCCCATTGGCATGCCTGGAACCACGATAACTCCAGGTCCCTTTGTCCAGTGTGCCTTCAGCTTACTCCATCCCCACTGGGCTGGTTTGCCTCTCACAGCAGGCACGTCACTATTCTGTCCAGGGAGGAAGACCTTTGGAGAAAGTCAAATGGGCAGATTGTGAAACAGGTAGGATACTCTTGGAGGAGGAACATCCTCACCAGCTCCACTTTCCCTTTGATTAAAAGATTGAGTGTGTGCCAACATTCAACTTCAGCCATCAAGGGGTAAGCAAGGGAGAGAAGTTGGCAGGCTCCAGCTCTCCCCACTTGGTAGGGATGAAAACTCCAAGGTAAGAGAATCCTCATGGTGCCCATGAAATATCAGTGCCTCAAATGCAGTCACAAGAGCATGCCAGGTTCCAAGATGAGATGGTGTTTTTCTTATTAATGGTTAGGCCAGAGATTGGTAAACTCTTGCAAAACAGCAAGAATCCAAGGTAGGGATTGGGCTGGGCAGGCAATTGTGAGGAGAATATTGTTCATGCATGCACTAACTAGGAGCAATTCATCCCTACAGGAATTCCAAAATGCCCCGGTCTGCCAGGAACTTCCGTATCAAGGGATCTATGACAAGTAGGAATAGTAGAGGAGAGAGGGAACCCTGCCTGGTCCCTCTCTGGATAAAGAATGGAGTGGCTATGTCCTTGTTGGTGAGAATCTGTGCAGTGGGGAATTACACAGAGTGAAACCCATCCATGGAGATAGGGCCAAAGCCATACTTGTTAAGGACCAGATGGAGGTAATGCCATTCCACTGAGTTGAAGGTTTGGTAAAGTCCAAGGCCAGGGCAGCCATTGAGTGGTAGATTGATGGGTGAGCCATTTCAGGTTAAGAACTAACCGCATACATGTCGGCACCAGACTTACCTTGGAAAACCGCCTGTGCTGGGTGAATCAAGTGGAGAAGAATGTTCACCAACCTATTGGCCAGGACCTTGGCTACAATTTTGGTATCTACTGAAAGAAGGAAATTAGGTGAAAATGGAGCACTCAAGCGGGTCTGATGACTTCTTGGGAAGAAAGTAATGAAAGCTTCTTTTATGGTAGGGGTAGAGAGCCATTTCCGTGAGCTGCTCACAGAGCCTGAAGGAGGGAGGACAATCTTATCCTGTACGGTTTGGAAGAGCTCTACCACCATGCCATCAGGGCTGGGAGCCTCCCTTTTGCCAGCTGTGAGAGGAGGTGTGGAGCTCTGTTTCAGTGATGGGTTATTCCAGCCCATGGACCAAATCTGGATGTAACTGTGGGATTGAAACACCCTGGCAGAACTCTTCCAGACCCTCAACCAAGCTGGACCCACCCAGCTTAGAACTGGACTGGTACAGCATCTGATAGAAGGACCGTATAGCAGTGTTTGTGCCAGCTGGATCTGAAACTAACCTACCTAGTTGTCCTTCAAGGCATGGATTCTAGAAACCACTTGCTGTTTTCTTAAAGTGGTATGCTAGAAGTCTGCCACTTTTATCGCCTTCCCAGTAGCAGTGCTTGGATCGTACCAGCATCCACTCTGCCTTCCTGTTAAAAGCATGTTATGCGTACTTCAAGCTGACTATGGAGTTCAAAGAGTGAGCTCAGGCTGCTTGAAGGACTTATATCTGTTTTCTAATACAGTAAGCTCTGCCTGCTGTGTGGCAACCTCAGCTTGTCTGGCTTTATTTTTGACTGTAGAGTATGAAACAATGCAGCCATGCAGAACTGCCTTAAAGGCCTCCCATACTGTGCCGTAACCATATCAACAATGAAAACATTCCACTGCAGTTGTATTCATAACTTTGAAACCTCCATGCATGCAAGCTGCAAGTAGCAAAAATCCATATCTCAAATTTTTTTCATGCTACGGGTGTTGAATGGCACTATGGGCTCCACAATGTTCTACTTTGGAAAATTTTGCAAGATATTGTGCAATGGATGCTCATAACACGGTGTTTTTTGAACTTTTTAACCAGATTTTAAACATTGGCTTTTTGGGACCTCCCTCATGAACACTGGCACTGTGATTTCATTAATCTATCCCAAAAGTTGATTTTGCACAGTGAACGTGTCATTCTGAGGCATGGTGCAAAAACACATTCAAGGCAGGATGTGAAAACAACAGCTGTACTGTTCATGAGGAGGTGTGAAGAAATGGCAATGCTGAAATCTAGAGTTAAAATATTAAGAACTGTTATGAAGGTGTGTAGAAACTGTGCAACTACACGCTCATAATGTGGTCATTTTTGGAATTTTTTCACCATATTTTCAACACTGGCTTTTTGGGACCTATCCTCTTGAACATTGCCATTGTAATTTTTTTAATCCATCCCAACAGTTGATTTCGCACAGTGACTGTGCCATTCTGCCCCACAGATGCAAAAACATGTTTCAGGCAGAATGTGAAAATGACAGCTGTACTGTTCATAGGAGGTGTTGCAAAATGACACTGTTGAAAATAGGAGGAATATTAAATACTGGTGAAGTTATGTGTGGCATAGAAACTGTGCAATGCATGCCTGTAACACAGTCATTTGTTTTGGAATTCTTGCACCAAATTTTCAACATGGGCTTTTGGGACTACTCATGAACACTGGCGCTGTCATTTCATTAACTAGTCTGAAAAGGTGATTCTGTGCAGCAACCAAGAAATCACCTTCTGGTCCAATTAACAGATGACAGTAACAGTGTTCATGAGGTGGGTCCTAAGAACCCCATGTTGAAAATTGGTAAAAACATCATGAAAAATGGCTGAAAATAGCAACATAAATTTCAAAACACCACAGACCACCATTGTACAGTGCTTACCTTGATTCCTTGAGTTCACAGTTCACCTTTGAAGAGTGCAGACATATCCCAGTCCACAGAAAATCTCTGCTTCTGACCTCCAGGAGTAAAGTATAGGTAAGGGAGGTACAGGAAGTGGGTGCTCAGTGAGAGGGTGGGGTTAGGGGGGACTGGGGAGATGACGAGGACCGTTTTCTTTTTACAGGAAAAAAAGATGTCAGGGACAATTTTCCTTATTTAATAACAGGTTGAAAAATTAAATACATCTGGACACACTGGGGTGGGCTCCCAATCTGCCACATAAGTGAGGAGGGCAGACACACCAACACAGGGACTGGGCATCCTGATGTCACTGGGTACAAAAGGAATGGGGGCATACTAGTCTGATGCAGGATCCTGCATCAAAAACATAGAGTGCAGGATTCTCCATCAAAATATGCCAGGGATGGTTTTCTGTATTTTAAAAGGTTTTAAAACAAATACACGTTGGCACATTGAGGTGGGCTCTCCAGTGTGTACATAAGTGTGAGGGTGGGAAACATATCAACATGGGGATTGGCCACCTTGATGTTGCTGGGGTACAAAAGGAATGGGGCATACTAATTTCATGCAGGATCCTGCATGAAAGATTTCAGTGCAGGATTCTGCATCGAAAAGACATTGGGGACATCTTTCTTTATTTATACTGGTTTTAAAGCAAAATACATTTTGGCACACTGGGTTGGGCTTCCAGTGCTACATAAGTGTAAGCAGAGGAGAGACATACTGACACAGGGATTGGGCACCCCAATGTTGGTGGGGTACAAAAGGAAATGGGGTGGGGCATACTAGGTTGATGCTGGATGCTGCATTGAAAATTTCAATGCAGGATTCTGAATCAAAGAAAAAAGACATTGGAGGACATTTTCTTTACTTTAAACAGGATTTGGGCACGTTGGGTGGGCTCCCAGTGTGTCACATCACAGGAAGTAGTATGGTGCCATTATTTTGAGAAATGACCCCAGAAAGATATATTAGCATGATTAGCCATCCTATTACATTTGTGAAAGTGTCATTAACATTTGCAAAAACAAGTGTGACACTTTCACAAATATTTACTTCACATCCGTTCCTTCATAATTTGCAAAAGAACAGGATAGCCAATCATGAAAAATGTCTTTCTTTGGGTCATTTTCCCAAATTAATGGTGCCAGTGTGGTCCTAAGGCCCCAATTAGGTAAACACAACCATCAGTGTTTACCTAGGGTGACAAATTTGAACTACTGACGTTTTTGTCGACCATTAACTGAAAACAAGATGGTAGCAGCATGAACACTAAACCACAGAGCTTGAAAGGAAATTATGCTTTCACAAAGCTTTTAAAAGCTTCCATGGTGCACATATATTTTTCCCATAGGCTATAATGGGAATCTTTAAAGTTTAATAACTTTTGAATGGATTAATATTTTTTCACCAGACCTTCAAAAGCCGCTTCCTTTACATAGTCCCCATACACCTGAAAATTTCAGAGCAAATGGACAAACCATCTGGGCTGTAGAGACGAGCAAAGAATTTGAAAAACCTAAGGATTTTTCACACTTTCCATGCTCTCTAGCTCCACAACTGAAAATCTGACCATAAGAAAAATTCTGAGATCCAAAGATCTATGGTACCACACTGTGTGTGTAAAATTTCATGCAGATCGGACAACCGGTTGCAAAGTTATTAAAGTACAAAATCTGGGATTTAACATAGAAGTTGGTATGCAACCCTAACTATATTGGCCCTAACGGCCAGTGCATATATGTGTGTGTGTGTTTGCACATATATATATATATATATATATATATATATATATATATATATATAAAAATAACTTGTTGGTCTAGGGGTATGATTCTCTTTAGGTGTGAGAGGTCCCAGGTTCAAATCCTGGATGAGCCCAAAAATCATGTGCTTAAATAATCTCTGTTTGATACAATTTGGAAATTAAATTTCAATATCACCAAGTGCAAGTGTTGCATCTTGGTCAGAAACCTAAACATAGGTATATCCTGGGAGGGAGGCGCTGGAGGCCTCAATAGGGAAAAAGACCTAGGGGTCATGGTGGATGCATGTATAGAATAACTCTGAGCAGGAGAGTGGCTAGCAAGGCAAACAGGATGTTGGGATGCATAGTAAGGGGATCACCTCTAGGAGCAAGGAAGTGATTCTGCCGCTGTACAATGGACTGGTTAGACCACACCTTGAGTACTGTGTACAGTACTGGAGACCACACTTGAAGAGGGACATACAGCTCCTGGAGAGGGTACAGAGGAGGGCAACTAAGATGATACGAGGGCTTGGGATTGACGTGATGAGGACAGACTTGAGGAGCTCTGCCTGTTTTCATTGGAGGAGAGGAGAGACAGGGGAACATGATTGAGGTCTTCAAGTACCTCAAGGAATAAATAGGGTAAACATGGAGGGATCTTTAGACTAAAACAGGGAGGTATCACCAGAGGGCATGGTTTGAAGTTGGAAGGTGGAAGGGTGAGGGAAGAGAGGGTTTTTCACTGAGAGGGTGGTGGACCCTTGGAATGCACTGCCTGGTGAGCTGGTTCAGAGATCCACAGTGGAGGCTTCAAGAGAGGTGGGACAGACACAGAAAGTGGATGTATCAAATGATGGCCTGTCCGGGGGTGGGGATGGATGATAGGGGTTTCTGGAGCACAAGGGAGGGCCTCAGCACCCAACTAAGGATCTGAGGTTCGAGCAGACTTGATAGACCATAAAGGCCTAATCTGCTGGCAAATAGTATGTTAGTGTGTTATATATATATATATATATATTTTCATGAGAAAAAACTCCGTTTAATGCATCAGTTAGGGTTGTTCCACAGCGACAAAAGTGAGGAAATTCGGTGTTAGGGTTGAAAACCCTAACTCCAGTCACCCAGCACCACACACACACAGACACACACACTGCAAGTATGGGAGGACCAAGTCAACACAACCAATGACAGACATCCAGCAGCAGGTGACAGAAATAACAAACAATTGTCTAAATGTACTATAAGACATCCCCACCCACCTGACCAGGTACTGCATGCTCAGTGGAGATCAACAGCAAAACTGAGGCCATGTACACCAAGCGTACACATCCCTGATTGCAGCTGCACAGCGTACCACACTTAGTAGTTGCATGGCCTTACCTACCGATGCCCACACCACACCACATCACATGTAGTGGGCTACCTGAGCAACAGAGTTTAGCAAAACCAAGGATTTGTACAGGTATAATATCTCTGATTATAACAAGGGTTTGAGAAATGCAGCTTTCTAATTGACTGTAAACATTCTAACAGCCTTATGTTTAGTTTTATTAACATACATATGAGAGCCTAACCATATGATGAACATGGTTTAATGTTGTTTAAAAACAGTTTTATTATGATAGCAATAAGCCACTCCCAGGTATTATGTTAATGGTCAGTTTGTCACTGTCTAGTGACATGTGGCACTCGGCTACACCTCATTCAACATTAAACCCCTACAGGGTGATTTACAGACCATTTAACATAAGCATTGGTCATGCCTTATTGTTAATTGCCTTTATGTGTAGATACTCTCCCTCTGCTAGGCACTGCAGGACCTTTGCAACACAGTGTCCCACCCAGTTACACCATCCACTGTCTAGTTACTGGAGAATGGCTGTGAATATGAACTCATGAAGATGAACAGTGTAACTTGATCCTTACAGTCATCAAAACCTTAGTGTGATTATAACTGACAGAGTCAGTGATAGACAATAGCCCCTGCTGTCCTAGTACACTTATCCCATTGTGAGTTAAATCAATACTAAAAGACATTCTGTTTATATCTACACTATACCTACTTGATTCCTGTTGTACCACAATTAACATAGTTATCACTTTGATAGCATCAGTGACAGAAGTGCGGCAAACCCAAACACTAGGCATACAGCCTGAGTATGAAACTAAATGTATCACTGTTTGAATAAGTTAGTCATCACAGATGTAATGACATTGTCTCTATCAGGTACAACATGCTCAGTAAGTGCCTACAGGAAAATCTATCCTGTAGACATCTCCGATACAGGTACATCATTGTTGGCTCAGTAGTGCTATGACATTTAGAAGTTGCTTGGCCTGATACATACAATTACACTGTTTCTTACAAAGAATACTTACTTTAGTATTCAAACACATGAAGGTCTATGTGTGTACATCAGCAGTACACCTTCATCAGTAAGAATGCATCTGATACTGGCAATCTGAATTTCACAGCGTTGAACAGGCAATGCTTTTCCATACGTGTACATCAGCCTCTCTATCTTGAGTAAACAGTTGCAGTAAATATACTACTATGTAAATCACATACTAAATGCAACACTACTTTTATCTTGAACATGCTAGTGTCTTGTAATTAATTTATGTACTTCTCTTAATGTATACTCACTAGTATTTAAACCTTTGTACAACTGTGATCATGCACCTTCAGCATTTATATTGACTAACGGCACAGTACCAGTTGTGGTGTGGTGTGGGCATCAGTGAAGTAAGCCATGCAACTACTAAGTTTGGTACGTTGTGCAGCTGCAATCAGGGATGTGTACGTTTGGTGTACATGGCCTCAGTTTTGCTGTTGATCTCCACTGAGCATGCAGTACCTGATCAGGTGGGTGGGGATGTCTCGTAGTACATTTAGACAATTGTTTGTTATTTCTGTCACCTGCTGCTGGATGTCTGTCACTGGTTGTGTTGACTTGGTCCTCCCCCATACCTGCATGTGTGTGTGTGTGTGTCTGTGTGTGTGTGGTGCTGGGGAGGTGGAATTGAGTTAGGGTTTTCAACCCTAACACTGAATTTCCTCACTTTTGTCGCTGTGGAATAACCCTAACTGATGCATTGAACAGAGTTTTTGCCATGAATATCCTGTCTTTTCAAGTATTACTCACTATAATATATGATTTATTGTTCTAAGAATACTGCACATACATACCGAAAGTTCCAATACCGGGAATATTTCAAGTCTTGTAGTACTATTTTCTGTTATTTACAGTAACAGCACTTCACTGTGAATCATATTGTTTTATATAACTCTATTCATTGTAAGTTTTCACTGTTATTGCATTTTGTATTTTTATGTTACAGTGTCTTACTCTTTTCCTTTGTGCATTCAATGTAAGTACTCTCCAGACACATGATGAATGTAGCAGTGTATGGGGTGAATATTTAAAGTATGTCAGGTATGACACCACCCTTGGTGCCAGAAGTTGCTTGTACAGTGGTGTGTCCTGGTTACATTTGACAGAACTGCACTATAGTGTAGTAGTTTGAATATCACAGCCTTGCTACCCTAACTGTGCATGTTGTAGTACTACTGCTACAACACAAGTGTCCAGAGTGTGTCATGCAGACCGCTTAGTGGAATTGTCATTGCACCATGCAGTGCTTCTCACATATTCAGAATGTGACATCCAAACAGGTTCATTATCTCTACAAGACACACAGAGAAACATTTGGCTCTTATTACAGCCCAATTTGCATGTGACTACCATACAGAACTACCATTCTCTCAGAAGTAGTGGGGCGCCTCACAGTCAGCAGTCATAAAGAACAACACTGCATGTACCCCAGTCAGACAGATTCATTAACACCCACAAAATATGCAATATTACACATAGTTCAGTGTATTGTTCTGACCCAATAACATGCATCATTAAATGCACCCCAAAAACTGTAATAGCCCTCCTGGTGTAGTGTGGTGCAGTGAGCCCAATCGCAGTTATCATTAAGACATTACTACAAAGTACAATATTGTTTATGATCCACAGGTGCAGTTTATGGTTGATCATGAACATCTGAACCCTCATAAAAAACCTAAAACCCTGATGGTGAACCATACACTAGAGCACATCTGACTGTAAATCCTAACACCGTTATTTACTGTATGACACTTAACAGACGGCTGTAGTGCACCGGCTTCCACCATGCCACTGAGCAACTAACAGGTCAGTATACTTGAACAACCATTGTTTATCAACATCAACCAATGGGCATGCAGCCCATGCCTTGCTACTCACAACAGATATGTAAAGAAAAACATTTACATATCTAAAAAAGTATATGACATGAGATGGATACCATTAGTTCATCTTGTGAACAAATGGATATGTTACCATAGTAACTTGTCATTTGATAGACATTGGGGTTACAACCAACTGAGGTGGTGCCACCAATCATGTGAAGAGGGTGGGAGTGGCTTGCTGGGACTCAGTAGATGACTTTGGTGTGAGTACACAAAAACACCACTGTGTAACAGCATTTAATTACATACTAATCAATACAATCACACAGTGATTGTTGTGGTGCACCACCACGGAAATGTCACTGTTGTACTAGGGGGACATACTCATCTTCATCATGATCCACATACACATACTGTAGCACTAGGTCTATGAAACAACAGCAGTTTGCCACAGATAGTGTATGGTACCATTGTCACACATCTCAGTAAGTTCTATGGAGAACCACAAGTGTAATACCACAATAGTGTGGTATAATCTTTCAGCAAATGATAAAATAACAGTTGTGTAAATCTTTTGCAAATATTGGAAAAACATCCCCAGTACACAATAACACAGCAAACACAAAAGAGTAGAAATTAACTATTTATGTTTAGTAGAAAAAATTACAAATTTTAAAACCAAAGGCAAACAAAAATATATTTATTTTATAAAAGCATACAAAATATCTATTTACAAATGTTATATGAAAGAAATAATAAAAATAGTTATAAAAGTGTGTATTTTTCATACACAAACAAATATTTTTTGAAAACAAGTTTCTGTTTAGATAAATTAAAAATAAAAAGAATTAAATAGTAAAAGTAATGTTTTAACAAAAACAAGTCTTTGGCCAAGACTTGCAAGAAGTGTGTGTGCTGCTTGAGGCAATCCAAGGTGGAAACTGGATTCAATATGGAGGCGCAAAGGAAGTGGAAGCTGTTGTGCCCTCCAGAGAGATACTGGACTACTCACGAAGGGTGATCAGTTCATCCCAGGGAAGCTGTGGGAACAGGTGGTGCTAGTGGAGGTGAAGCACTAGTACTGGCCACACTGCCGTCAGCCACTGCTACCACAGGCTCGAGCATGAGGTTGACAGTCCGCTGTTGCGCCTCCAAGAATGACAGCATTTTATGCTGTCCTTCAAGGAGCACAACATTATCTTTCCTGAGACTAGCAACTACCGAGCTCATTTATAGAGAACGGCAGTGGCTAGTACATCTTCTTTGTTGCCGGTGCCCTACAAAGAGTCAAAATAAATTAATCAATACACAAGACTAAGAAAACAGTTATGGACTTTCAGTTATTCAACTTTAAACATTTCCTAGCTACTGCAGTATCATTAATGCATTAATTTGGCACTTATGATAATATATAGAAGTGTGATGCAAACATATATTGTTGTCTTGTTTGTTTGTGTATTATACTTTATTAACTATATTATCTAATGAGCTGACAGCATCAAAAAACATGTAGTAACATGTGGTTTGCCATGCAATTCTTCTATTTTATTGACTAGACATAAATATTCAGTATGTATATACTTTGCATAATGAACAGTACAGTACCATACAGTTAAAGTAGATTCTCATCATGTGTGAATTTAAACTTCACCATGTCTGCCTATAATGTCTAGTCATCTCTGCAATAGAAAACGAAACTACCTTCACACAACACTATCATAAGATACTTTTATGTATACATCATGATCACTTTCATGATTGTTTGAAAAGAAACAGCTTTTGAGTCCTATTTCATTCAGCAAAACGCCATTAACAAGCTGTCATTTAGAATTTTATAATCATAGACTTACATTCTGGGAATTGCCCACAACAGGAAATCTAAACAGTTCTGTCTTGCAGAACACATCCTATATGTACACTCACTAACCTACATATTTACACATCAGCAGCGAAAATGTAGTCAACAAACATGCCAGACATCTTGAGGTACATGAAGAAAATAAATAACAGATTTGCAGTTAGTATAACTACAAGAAATTCAGACGACTAACCTAACGTGCTGATCACTGTCTGTTGCACGGACACAGGGTTAAAGTGTTCAAGACAATGTGGCACAGCAGTAATAAGCTGTTTACATGTACTATCTCACATTATGAAACAAACAGTTGTCAATGCTGATTGTTGCTTTGCTATCATTGGCATTGATAGTGTAAGAGTCATAAAGTTTTGAACTGATGCCAACCCACCCCACCCTGCCGAGGCGACAGGCATTAGCGTGTTCCTCTGGGTGTTAGATATTGCAGGGCAGGAAAACATAGTCGGTCATGCTGTGATAAATAACAGCTGTACAGTACATTAGGAGGTGGAAAAATGACAGTGTTCAAAATTTGGCATATAAATAGACAAAATTTGTGAACCTACTAGAGTGCATGGGAAATATCAATACATGCTTGCAGTGATGGAATGTAATGGTCATCTGACACCAAATGTTTTACATAGGCAAATTAGCACCTTTGCTCATATACAGTGTCAGTGTTATTTCCTCACAGTGTACAGAAGTGATTTCACACAGCACCCACAGTATCATACAGTGAAAGCACGAAAACACAGTTGGACAGTATGGTGGACATTCAAAGTGTGCCACTCTGTGGCACAAGTCCATGTGGTGTTCAAAAATTTGCGATCACGATGTGTCTGGGGCAATATTCAACAGAGTTTCACTATTCAACAACTTTGAATAGCACCCCCCAGTCACAGCCAGTGTATGCTGCAGTGGAACTTGCACCACTGCAAGTGGTCAGACTACTGCATTCAACATGTGGTGGCACAACTTCCATTGCGCCATGGACAAATGTGCGATATTCATAAGGTGACATGCAAACAGGCCCATAATTCACTCCATTATACAGTTTACCAACATTTCCTCACTTCATGATCACCTTTGAAAAATCCACACATGTCACAGTGCACTGAAGATCATCACGCTGCACTCTGGAGGTAAGTATGAGGTGGAGAAGGGTGAAGAGAGACAAGCTGCACAGCAGTCGGCTTCAACTGGGAAGAGGGCATCAAAACTACGAGGGACATTTTAACTTTCACAGTGGGGAAAAAGCAAAAGCATCATTGGACACTTTTGTGTTTGCAGACCATTTAGCTCACTGGGATGTCCTCCCAGCATGGCGCCTGTTTTTTGGGTTGGGTGTCAGTAGGCATCAATCCATTGCCACCCTTGTCAGCTCACAACACAAGTAAGGTCAATAATGACAACAGGGCTTTGGCCCCCAGCAAACAAAGACAGTGGTGGTGGTGGGTCGCTAGCCAAAGGGTATGTACACACCCCTCAGAATTCAACATTTGGAGTGAGTATGCCAACAGGGAGTGGGCTCCCCTGTCATCACAGTAAAACAGCAAGGTATGGTTACCAACAGAGGATTGAGCACTACCAATGTTGACAACCATAGCTACTGCCAAGCATGCACATAATAGCAGCAAGCACACAACAAATGGTGTGCTGCGTATGATAAGCTTTGCTCGGATTGAAGTAGACCTTTGCTTACATATGCAGGCTGATTGGGTAATCAGGTATGCACCTACTCATTGTAACCTGCATTCACCCAACAGCATCCGCCCCCAAATCAGCACTCTTCTCACATGTTGCCGTGCAGCTGCAGCAAGGCAACATAAAAAAAGGTTACACTCCCATAAAATAACATAATTAATTACACAACTGCTCAACTGAGACACAATAATAATAACATACATTCTGACTTCACGACACTGTGGCACTACATCTTGCTTGGAAACATTTTGAGATTTCACTTACGTGGTGGGCTGGCTGGCATCCTGCTTCACCTCCACTGGTTCCGCATGGTCAGCTTCCCGGGCTCTATAGAAGCAAACAAGTGAAAAAATGATCACATAAATACATGAAATATCAAGCTACAAGTTTTTTCTTTAAAACATTCATTACTAATACTGCATCATTGTGTACAGCTAACATGTGAACACATGTCTTTTTACTAAAACAGCTCTCTGTTCAGGTGGATTTATGTTCTTAAGTCACTATTACATGCATACAGCAACTCTACTCATCTGCAGAGAGATCAAGCACCTTACAAGAAGAGTATAAAAATACAAAACATTATTACTAATAAATCTGACACAACATAATTTTACGATGTAGTGCATTTGTTACACCATGAGTGTACAATACTGTAGATCTACATATACTTATTCACTGATGTCCACCCCATTGACTGTTACTGTGCCAGGAACAACATAGCACGTTACTTGCCACTGCCGTGACTTACAGTCAGTAACCCTTCTACATCAAACCATGTACAGCACATTACTGTGGCCACAGCCCAAAGGCACACAAAATTGAAATAATGAAAGCCTGTGTCTGTGTTCTTCCAAGAGAAATGTCCATCCAATCCTGAACAGACTTAATATAAAAATCCAATTTTTCTGGTGCTTCCCTAACAATGCTTGTCCAATTACATTTTCACAAAAGAAAACACAGAAATCTATTATTCCTAGTGTACAGTGCACAACAAGCAGTGCCTACCCATTGATGCAAATACTAACAATACTGTAATAATGCATATTTTTTCTGTAAAACATCCTAACAGCCTTATGTGTCTTTTATTAACATACATGTAGACATAACCATATGATGACCTGCATTTTAAACAGTTTGAAAAATGTGTAATTATAATAGCAAGAACACAGACATACGTATCATGTTACTGTTCAGTTACTCACCCTCTACCTGAATATGGCAGTTGTTTATGTGTTATTTAACATACTACCCTACAGGGCTATTAACACAGCATTAAAATAACCTTAGTTAATGTCTTAGGCCTTACTAAAACCAAGGCTGTCACCATTCCAGATTTATGCTCAACTACAAACATTGGCAAAGACTTACATTATTCGTTTATTAACAAACATGTAGACAGTCTCCATACTGTCCATTAACATATATTTAAATTATAGAAATGAGACATTCCCAGCAGATATACAAATGATCAGTTAATAACCATCTAGGGCATGTGGTACTCAGCAACACATAATTATACACCACACTACTGAATATCACTGAGACACCATCAACATTCCAGTTGCTAATGAATGATTCATTGAACATGAAAGTCCACCACCAAAAGTAGCAGAGGACAACAGAATGCCCCCAGCAGACCACATGGACTGAAAAGTAGTCCTATGGACGTACATCCATTGTCACATACATGAAAATGGTATCACACTCATATGTTAGTATACATGACACATATTTTCATGTATCAAATGACATCTTTCCATTTTTTGATAATATGTGCTACATCAGCATACGTTAACAGTCTGTTATAATAGACAGACATCTGTCCCACTGGTGTCAGTAAACACACAGCAGACAATCAGGTGTGTGCTGAAGTACTAATTATCACACATCATAAATGTCGCATGAAGCATAACAGCAGTTATTATTTCACTGCCAACCACTGTATTACACTTAAATAATACACTTAGCAGGGGAGGAAACAGACTGGAGGTGGAGGTTCCAGGAGGAGCAGGGAGGATGGAAGTATAAGGAATCTGGGTGGGGTTCGACAAAAGAGGATCAGGGATAAGGGTGGGGGTTAGTGTTAGTAAATGCCAGGAGTTTGGGAAACAAGTTGCCAGAGTTCCAGGCCATGCTGTTCGAGGGAGGGGTGGATGTAGGCAGTCACGTAACGAGGGCCAACAAAACCATGACTGGGACCTAAATGCAACGGGGTACACTATGCTTAGGAAGGATAGAAAGGAGGGCAGAGGGGTGGAGTGGCTATGTTCATTAGAGATGACATAGAAATTGCTATGGTAGAAGAGGCAGAGGGAAACGTGGAGGCCTTATGGGTCACCCACGAATCCCAGCAGGAGATAAGGTCAGCTGGGTAGTATATAGGCCCCGGGATGAGTGATGTTCTAGAGGATGGTTTGCTGGACAACATCATTGCCCAGTGTGGTCCAAAAGGGAAGAAGTGGTGTTGATGGGGACCTTAATATGCCAGGTACTAACTGGGGAACCATGTCCTCTAAGGTGGCCAAGGAGCAGAGGCTGCTGGATGGCTTCAGGATGTGTTCTTAACACAGCATGTGATGGAGCCCACAAGGGAGGGGCATGTCCTGGATGTGGTTCTGGCAGATGGGGATCTGGTAAGGGACATGGTTGTACAGGCCCCTGACTGGGAGTGACCACAATACTGTCTGGTTTCAAATAAGCATTGGGGAGTGGGGTGAGATCTAGGACACTGGCAGTGGACTTCAGGGGCAGACTTTATGGGCATGGGAAATATTCTCAAGGATCCTTGAAGGGATTACCTCAACAACAAGTGTGGAAAGGAGATGGGAGGTCATAAAACGGGGACTTCATGAGGCAGTCAGGATCTGCGCTAAGTTGAAACGTAAGGGAGCAAGGTCACATAAACCATGCTGGTGGTCCAGTGAGGTCCAGGTAGCAGTCAGAGAAAAGAAGGCGGCTTACAAAAATATAAAACAACAAGAGGATAGGATAAGGAAATGTACCAGCTTGCATCTAGAAAAGTCACCCGTATGGTGAGGGGAGCAAAGTCCAGTAAAACAGTCGGCTAGCACAGGGATACATGGAGGGAAAAGGGGTTCTTCGGTACATTGGGAGCCGGAGAAAAACTAAGGAGCCATCTCAGCAGATTGAGATCAGAAGGAGGGTGGGTGGAAGAGGCGAGGGACCAGGCAGAGGTATTTAACGTACTTGCCTCTGTGTTCACTAGGGAGGGGATGGGATATCTACAAAGCAAGGCACAAAGGGCAGGGAGGGATCAGGGAGCAGCAGAAATGGAGCAAAAGGAGGAAAGGTACCCCAGGGTGTCACATCTGGATAAGGATAAAAAGACCAGGTAAGGTGAGGGGACGGATGATGCCATCCCCATCAAAGGTGTGGTTTGCCCTCAAGGCCCTAAAGAAAGACAAATCTCCTGGGCGGGATGGCATTCATCCGAGAGTACTATGAATTGGCGGACATACTGGCTGCACCTCTGGCGGAGCTTTTCAACAGGTCACTTGAGACAGGGAGGGTACCTAGGGATTGGCGAGAGGCACATGTGGTACCAATCCATAAGGGGGTCAGGAAGTACCAGAAAACTATAGACACATCAGTTTAACCTCGGTGGTGGGAAAATTAATGGAGAGTATACTAAAGGAACGATTGGGGTTTACTTGGAGGAGGTGGGAGGTCTGGATAGTCGGCAGCATGGGTTTGTGCCAGGTAGATCATGTCAAACCAACCTTGTAGAGTTCTATGAATGGTAACATCAGAACTGGATAGGGTAAGCCTGTGGATGTATTATTCTTGGACTTCAGCAAGGCGTTTGACTCTGTCCCCCACAATGGTCTGGTGGAGAAACTGATGGGGTTAGGAGTAGGCCCTTTGATGGTCAGATGGATTGAAAACTGGATACTGGACGCACTCAGAGAGTAGTGGTCTGTGGGGCTCTCGAACCCTACAGAGGTTGGTAGTGAGGCACCACAGGGCTCGGTCCTGGGTCCAATCTGTTTAATGCATACATATCAGACATCAGGGATGGTATAGAGTGTGAAATGAGTCTCTTCATGGATGACTCCAAGATGGGAGCAGTAGTTGAGGGAGAAGAGGGAGGTTGGCCCTGCAAAGGGGACCTGGACACCCTGGAAAGCTGGGCTCACATATGGAAATTAAATTTCAATATCACCAAGTGCAAGTGTTGCATCTTGGTCGGAAACCCTAAACACAGGTACACCCTGGGAGGGAGGTGCTGGAAGCCTCAACAGGGAAAAAGACCTAGGGTCATGGTGGATACATGTATGAATAACACTGAGCAGTGCAGGAGAGCAGCTAGCAAGGCAAACAGGATGTTGGGATGCATCACAAGGGGATCACCTCTAGGAGCAAGGAAGTGATTCTGCCACTGTACAATGGACTGGTTAGACCACACCTTGAGTACTGTGTACAGTACTGGAGACCACCTTGAAGAGGGACATACAGCCCTGGAGAGGGTACAGAGGAGGCAACAAAGATGATCACGAGGGCTGGGATTTGACTTACGAGGACAGACTTGAGGAGCTCTGCCTGTTTTCATTGGAGGAGAGGAGAGACAGGGGACATGATTGAGTCTTCAAGTACCTCAAGGGAATAAATAGGGTAAACATGGAGGGATCTTTAGACTAAAGCAGGAGGCATCACCAGAGGCATGGTTTGAAGTTGGAAGGTGGAAGGGTGAGGGGAAAGAGGAGGAGGTTTTCACTGGGAGGGTGGTGGACCCTTGGAATACTCTGCCTGGTGAGCTGGTTCGAGATCCACAGTGGAGAGCTTTAAGAGAGGTGGGACAGACACAGAAAGTGGATGTATCAGATGATGGCCTGTCCCGGGGGTGGGATGGATGATGGGGTTTCTGGAGCACAAGGGATGGGAGGGTCTGGCACCAACTAAGGATCTAGGTTCGAGCAGACTTGATAGACCATAAGGCCTAATCTGCTGGCAAATAGTATGTTAGTATGTTAGCAGGTTACTGTAATTGGTGTATTGTTTCAAAGTACACCACACATCGAAAGTCCAGCAACCTGTGCAACAGCTATATCCAATGTTATCTGTGACTGTTAGCAGTCATACACCTCCACTGTTGCAAGACACTCAGTAGGCAATGTAATATTTATCTATCGTATCATCATGCAGTCTGTTGTGCAATGGAACAGGAAGCAGATATATGAAGACAAACATCGCTGCATTAAACAAATAGAGATTCTGTTCCATCAAGGATGTGATACCTAATCACACTGCAGAGACACATACTCATTCTTAACTGGTCTCTCTTGGCAGATGACAGACTGGCTCTTTCTTTCTTGTACTCAATGGTCTCAAACAATGTTTTCAACCCACTCAACAACTACAAAGAATACATACAAGGTTCAAGTAATACTTAATCAATAAAGACATTTTAAAAACATACGGCCTTAACTCTGCAGCTCACACATAACATTATTTCCTGATACACACCAATGACATACTACAATTATTTATATCAGACTCTTACCATCAGACTCAATGATAATGACACTTTCTGTGTCCGACTGACCACCCTCCGGCTTCACGCTGTGCAGTACTACTCGCTGGAAGCCGGGGAGACTACGTTGTCCTGTCATGAAACAGAAAACAAAAACATATGTAAGTGGTGGATGTGAATAACATAAAATATTTCAAATACTTGCAACAACAGTAAAACATGCATCACATAGGTAGCATTGCTTCTCATTACACACCACAAGCATTGTGCCCACATATTACAATAACAATTACAATTGATCTAAAATATAATGTTTGAAGAGCAACAGCAGTGCTCTAAATAAAGATTGGTGGTTTGTACACAACCATATTTACTCTTATTTAATTTATCTGTCCCGATAATACTTTTGCACAGCGACCATGTATCTTTTGCAGTGAAACTGTAAAACACATTTTTCCCATGTTCTGAACAATGACAGCTGTACTGTTCATAAAGAAGTGAAAACATTTCAGTAGTGGTAATCTGTACTGAAAACATTACAAAGTACTGAACTTACAACCCTACGTAGAAACTGCACAATGTTCACTCATAAGAGATATGCAGAAAACTACAAAATAAGTATCTAACCCATTATACAGATAATCAACATTTACTCAGTTCATGGTTACTTCTGGAAAGAGCAAACGTGTTCGTGTTCCACCAAAGATCATCATGCGAAATTCAGATGTAACTATGGCATGAGGGAGTAATTCCTGGGAAGAGGTAAAGGAAGGTGGACTGCTAAGGACAACAGGAGAGGGCACCATGGCTGTCTGGCCCAGTCTGGAGCAATCAGAATCACCTTGCAGGGTTGAGACCTGATTTTGACTAGCACCTTGAACAGGAGAGGAAGGGGAGCATACAGGAACTTCACTTCCCAATTGAGAACCAGGGCATCCAGGGGACTGAGTCCAACACTGGGGCCTGCAACAAAAAGGGAAGTTGGTGATTGTCTGGGGCTGCAAAAGATCTATCTGTGGGGTGCCCCATCTGGAAAGATCACCTCCAAAACCAGGGATCCAGTGACCATTCATTGGTGGCCCTGAGATATCCTGCTGAGAGCATCTGGCAGGACTTTGTCCTTGGCTGGGAGGTGTACTGCTGTAAGGAGGTGTTCAGGAATAGGGCAGAGACCACAACTTCATTGCTTCTGTGCACAAGGCCGTAGACTGAGTGCCCCTTGCTTGTTGTTATACCACATTGTGGTGGTATTGTCTGTCCTGATCTGAACAACTCTGTTCTGAACAGACTTGGAAAAAGTTTGAAGTGCTAGAAACACTGCTCTGAGTTCCAACAGATTGATGTGAAGCAGAGAAGGAGAGGCAGAAGGGTACAAACAGGCCTGCTTCCACCCCTCAGCCTAAACCCCTGCCAAACAGGCACCCTGATGGGTTTGCCAGGGCCGATTCTCCACCACCTGTAGGGGCAGGCTGGCTCACTTTGTCCAGGACTGGAAGTCTTAACATTTAAGATTGATGTGAAGCAGAGATTCCTGAGGGACCACAACCCTTGGGTGGTCAGGTCTCCCAAGTGGGCCCCCACCCCAAGAGGAGGCATCTGTAGTAAGGATTAAAGAGTGAGACTGGTGACAAAGGAACTCCTGTCTTAGATTGTCCTGATCCTGCCACCACTGCAAAGCCTGGATCAGGGTTTGAGTCACTGGTATCAGTTTGGTCAGAGGTCCTTTTTCTGACACAAAAGGCTCTCAAGTGGAACTGAATGTCCTCATCTGAAATCTTGCTCCTTTACCACTGCTGTAGAAGCAGCCATGTGCCCCAGGAGCTGCAGAAATGCCTTGCTGGTCAAGACACCTGTAGGGTGAATGAAGAGTCCAGTGTGATAGGGTCCTTGCCCTGTCCAGGAGAAGTAAGGCTCTTGCCTTTTCTGTATCTAGCTCTGTGCCTATGAAGTTGAGGAGCTGAACAGGCTCTAGAACTGACTTTGAAAGATTCAGAAGGAAACCTAGAGAGGTAAGCAATTGCTGAGTTATCTGTAGGTGTAACTTGACTGGTCTGGGGACTGGCCTACTATGACCCAGTCATCTAGTTATGGGAAGATGGCAATCCTTTGCATTCTTAGGGAAGCAACTACTGCTATGAGCATTTTGTGAACACCCTGGAGCAGAGGATAGGCCGAAGGGCATTGCTCTTGAATTGGTAATGGCCTGAGGCAGCTCGAACCTGAGGCATTTTCGTGGAGCTTCTGATGAAAATATGGAAATAGGCACTCTGTACTGTGTGTGGGTGGGGGCAGGTAAGACAGCGGAACCAACAGAGGATTGGCCACCTCCCACCAGCTATACAATAACTTGCCATGCTGAGGTAGGTATCCACTGTGGCATGTGGATTTTTGTGGGGGGCCACCACACCATTGTCTACATAGTGTGTGGTTGGTGGGGCAGCACACAGTATGCATCGTCACGTGTCTATGTGTCTGTGTCTGTGTGTGTGTGTAGGAGAGGACACATCAACAGTCAATATGGTATTACTGCTCATTGAAACATACTTCCCCTTTTTAATTGTACACCATTGCATTTTGTACTTGTGATAGACAGCTGCAGCACACATTGAAAAACTGCAAACACACCTGCAAACACAGTACCTGAATTGGAACAGGTCTGGCACAACTCTGAAGTGTCGTATGATGGCACTATGTTTGTTGCACATGAGTGCAAGCTAACTTTTAATACATAGACAGTATGACAGTGCTACAACTTTCATACCACTACATTACAGTAAATAAACAGTAACATATTGTTCT
Organism: Neoceratodus forsteri; assembly: GCA_016271365.2. Classification (NCBI taxonomy): domain Eukaryota; kingdom Metazoa; phylum Chordata; order Ceratodontiformes; family Ceratodontidae; genus Neoceratodus; species Neoceratodus forsteri. The sequence goes on along the minus strand of CM028133.1, from coordinate 737,719,831 downwards.
CTACCATCATACTATGATAGGAACTGCGTATATGGATGGATGTACTATTTCTGGTATGGCTATGTCACCAGGTTGTGCCTTGTGACTCAACAACACCACACACTTAATAAAGACAACAATTTATCTACATGTTTTCATTCATCCCTTACATATAGTATTAAGTATTATGCTGTCTGCCATAATTGTAACAAATTCTGAATGAATGCACATCCATTGTTAAAACTTCTGCTGATTTACTTCACGGTGAGTAAAGGCACTCCCCACAGCTGGCTTGCCAGCAGCTTCCCACAACTCATCTGGCGGAGTGAGTACCAGCACGTGTCATTGTCCGGTATCCCCTCACGCTGTTTCAAAACATAAAACTGCTGGCGCAACAGCTTCCACTTCCGCTTCAGCTGCATGATTAACTTATTTTTACTTTAAGAACAACGTGCAGGAAGCAATTGATGCGCCTCCACATCAGATCCAGCTTCCTGTTAGTGTTCGCGTAAGATTCTGGCATTCCCCTGGCTTCGACTGCCTCAAGCAGTGCACACCCTCTCTCAAGGTCCACTGCCTCATTTTCTTTCCGTTTATTATTCAGTTCTGAAATAGAAGCAGAAAAAACATCCACATTACTATCAACTAACAGTATCAATGATTTGTTCAACTAATTCCATGTAGTACTTATGAAATTAAAGAGCACATCTGCTTCAGCATGGCAGAAAGATAGCTCATTAGCATTATGCAGCCCCAACAAGGCATTCGGGACCCTCAGCACTGACAACATGTGCTGCCACGCTGTGGTGCCACCAGCATGCCACCCAGTACTCTCGGGGATAGTGCATCCAACATCAGATTGACCACACTATCATCTATGCATGTCTACTACACTGGGGTGGTCACACAGCATGAGCTGTACAACTCTCTTTACAGTCTTGCACCACAGCTATTGAGCAGTTGCACCACCCTCACCTAAACAGTGTATAACAGGGTCCATCACATAGTATGCATCCGTGTGTGTGTGTGTGTGTGTGTGTGTGTGTGTGTGTGTGCAGGTGGGTACCAGACTTGAAAATCTGATATACTACCACTCTCCATCAAAGCATAACTACACCCTTCAACCATACACCACAGCATTCTAAAGTGATGTAAACACAGCTGAACCACACATTGCAGAACTGTGCATGCACCTGCAAATACACTGAATAAATTTGAAGAGGGCTAACAAACCTGATGAAAGTAAAGCGATATCATAATTGACTTGTAAATTCATGCTAGCACACATACAAATAACTCCACATATGTGTTCCATTCAACATAGCTCTATTTCAAGACATAACACTAAAGAAACCTATACATAAAACTGCACCACTGTGTTTCACTGTTGTTGCACCCATACCATCCTGTTACAAGTACAATACTGTAAGACCACAGTGAATGTTACATTCCTTGACAGACTCAAACTACATTAAAATGTGAACACATAACACCATCATACAATTGTGTACAAACAGCAACATGGTACATTGCTATTGCTGTCTCCCACTATTGTTACACAGCATCCCACAATATGAATATTCCAAACCCATATATGTCCCATATGTGTAACTGATGCATGCAGCTGATCTATTTTTGACCACATTTATATGGTTTGAGAAGAACCTTTGTGTATACTGTAATATTTGCTCAAACAGTCTGACAATCTTAAAGGACTTTGAGGATTCCATCTCAAGGTCTCCCAGGAAGTGGCAATTGCCAGCATGCGAGAAATGTACACCATCTGGTAGGAATAGTCAATCATGACAGTACTTAATTTCTGGGTGACTGATAGTATACATTCCATGCATGCGTAAAGCAGTTATTTGCACATTTACTTTTCTAAGAGCTCTGTCAATCAGATACATATGATAATAATAATAAATAATAAAACTTTATTTATTTAGTGCCTTTCAAGCACCAAGGTGCTGTACAGATAAATCATAAAATCAAAATATGCATATAAAATCAACAATTCACAACAGCATCAATCCACGAAAGTCTTGCTCCACAAAAAGTCTTAAAATTCCTTAAAGGCTTCCCAGTTAGGTGCATTCTCTGAGCGGTGAGGCAGAGAGTTCAGAGGGTTGGGGCCACAAACCCAAAGGCCCTAGCCCCAGAAGACTTCAATATAACCCTCAGAACCTCTAGCAACCCCTCGTCAGCTGAGCGGAGCTGTCATACAGGGCAGTAAGGGATCAGAAGCTCTTTCAAGTAGTCAGGGCCGAGTCCGTGCAGGGCTTTGAAGGTCAAAGACCTAATTTAAGGTGATCCACCACTGTATAGGCAGCCAGTGCAGATCGCGCGCACAGGGGGTAATATATGTCCTTCTAGTCACCCCTGTCATTAACCTTGCAGCAGCGTTCTGCACTAGCTGCAAGTGGCAGATATCAACCCCAGGAAGCCCCAAGTAAAGGGAGTTGCAATAGTCAGGGCGGATGTCACAAAGCATGGACCAAAATGGGTAAATCGCTGGACGGAACAAGGTGTTTCACCCTAGCAATGTTCCTAAGATGGTAGAATCGCGGACTTAATGACTGCTGACACCTGATGACGAAGAGTCAGCCCATCGTCAATACCACTCCCAGGTTATGCACCCGCTCAGAGGTAAGGATCAGATCCCACCCCAGCACACGCCAGAGGGCTGACCAGACCCCAGACCCCTGTCCCACCACCTGGGTCCACGACCATAACCTCAGTCTTACCAGTGTTCAACTTGAACCAGCTCACATTCATCCAGTCCTGAATTTCAGCAAGGCAGCTATTAAATACCAAGAGAGCACTAACCTGGTAGGGGCAAAAGACAGGTAGAGCTGGGTATCATCAGCATAGCAGTGAAACCTCAGCCCATACCTTCTTACAATGTCTCCGAGGGCAGCATATACACTGCAAACAACATGAGGGAAAGCACCGAGCCCTGGGGACACCACATTGCAGAGGAAAGGGTCAGAGGAAAAATCCCGACACAATCTCTCTCGTTCTCCCAGATAGAAAAGATGAAAACCATCTGAGCACTGTACAAGACAGTCCACAGATGGAGTCCAGACATTCGAGCAAAATCTCATGGTCTACAGTGTCAAAGGCTGAAGAGAGATCAAGGAGGACCAAGACAGAGCAGTTCCTCTGATCTCTCGCCATCAAGAGATCATTGAGCACCGAACCAGAGCAGTCTCGGTACTATGCCTCTTATGAAAACCAGACTGGAGAGGTTCATAGATATTATGGATGGTCAAATGGTCCTCCAGCTGGTTTGCCACTATCTTCTCAATAACCTTCCAAATAAAGAGAAGGTTAGAGATCGGTCTGTAGTTGGTAAAACATCTGGGTCCAAAGAAGCCTTCTTCAAAAGGAGTCACCACAGCTTCCTTTAGGAGCTAGGAAACTCACCAATTCTAGGAGCACCAGATTATTTGAACCAGAAATGGGCCAATGATCTCAACACAACCCAAGATTAGGAGGTAGGACCCGGATCTAAACTACAGCACTGTGGGCGCATCCCTAGATGATCCGCATAATATCACTGAGCGTCGGCAGGTCAAAGGAACACCAGGAGACAGAGGATTCCATGACCAAACGCCGACTAAAAGCTTCCCCTTAGAGTGTGTTGGACAGATCTCGGATCTGATGTTGGCAACCTTATTCACAAAGAATTGAGCGATCTCATCACACTCCTTTTGTGAAAAGGCTCGATGGAGCTGGAGACAGGCTGAGTTGCATAGCCTGTCCACAGTTCTGAAGAGCTGAGCCAGTTGATTCTGAGCAACAGAGATCTCCTGGACAGAATTCTGCCTTCTTATGGGAGATCTCTGATTAGTAGAGCCGGTAATGCTCCTCCAAACTAAGGCGGTTGGCATCCAGAGCAGATTTCCTCCAACGACGATCTAACCGTCGTCCCACATGCAACTCCCTCAAGGACCCATCGAGACCATGGGGCCCGAGGGCAAGAGAGAGGGGACGAACACGGACGGAGCAATTGAGTCCAGGCCAAGGAAATGGCCTGGTTATAAGCCAACACCATAGCCTCTGGACCCAAGCTGGCAGTGGAAACTCTGAGAGGTTCAACACCACCATCAGGTCTTCAGGGCACACATCCCGTAAAGGCGGTGTCGAGCCATCTCCACAGGGCAGACCTATGAAGGGAGCACAAAATTGAAGCTCACGGTGTAGTGATTGGACCAACTGACAGGTTCCACCACCAAATCAGAGGCCTCAATCCCAGGAGAAAACTAAATCCAAGGAGTGACCGTAATTATCGTGGCCAAGGAAACAATCTGTGAAGGCCCAGTGATGTCATCAACTGGAGGAAGTGCTGACCAAAGGCAGAAAGTTCATCATTGACTCAGGCATTGAAGTCACCCAGAACCATCAGTCTGGGCAACTCCAATGCCATATCGGTGACTGAAGTCTGCCACTTCCTGCAGGAATCGTCTCTCATCTCCTGGTTGGCAGTAGGCGAGGCTATCCTGCAACCCCACACAGCCATGACAGTACACTCAAAGGTTCAGCTTCCTCAACTGGTACACCTGTGAGCCCCAAGCTGGTCTTGAAACAGACCTTACTCCCCGAGATCAATCTCGGCGGTGAATCACCGAGTACCAGCTGGAACAGTCACCTCTAAAATAGGGCCGCATTTCCATCCAGCCAAGTCTCGGTGATGCAAGCCAGATCTGCTGTCTCAACAAAATCAGAAATAATAGCTGATTTGTTTTTAACAGATCTGGCATTGCACAACACCGCCCGAGCTGGACAGGGATCCAAGCCATCCCGACTACTTGCCCATCCAATAGGAGGAGCCCTTGGTATGGAGACTAGACATGGAAAACCATGTTCCAGGCTCCATTTCACCTAGGAGCATCTTCTGAACTTAACCACCCCATCGAGAGGTCCGTTCATTCACCCTACACATCCACGACCCCACTACACCCACCCCCAAGGAGGCAATACCAAGCGCCCGACAGTGCTGGTAGGTGGAAAATGGGAGGAGGAGGGCAAAAAGGGTGGAGGGCATGGAGGTCAGAGGACCGAATGATGCACGACTGGGTTAACTAAACAACACATAACAAAAGAGGAGACAAACTAGCTGCAAGCAAATGAATAAAAATTCTGGTATCTCTAAAATAAAATACCCACAATTACATTAAGCTAAAACCCACCCAAAACTTAAACCAAAACCTACTGATTACAAAACCATAAATAAACTATAAACAGATTATTAAAGAATCCAAATATATAAGGACAGGAGGCCTCTCACTGCACCCACTGTCCTTTATATGATGAAACAGGATCAAAAAGAAATTGCAGTTATTTTTAGGCACTCTCACTGCCAATGAGTATAATGTTGAAAAGTCCAAATGTGTAAGGACAGTGAGGCCCTCTCACTGCACACACTGTCCGTCCAATAAAATCAGTAATATTGAAATAAACCAAAACAAAATCCAAATTATTCTAAATGAACATACAAAAACAACAATATACAAATGCAGTGCAAACTCATGAATGGAAGAGAAAATGACTCTTATAAAGTTGGAGATAGTAGTCGATTTAGCTATGAAGGCACAGGAGGCTTGCCCCCACCACACCCCAAACTGCCTAATAAGGCCCAGTTATGCCACTGAGACCCATCGCTTCAGATAGCCCCAGACCAGCCAAATAAGGCCAGCCCTAGAGTAACTTAGAAGCCCCCAGTAACCCCCAACTCCTTGAAGGAACAGGAGAGGCTCCTGCTTGGTGCCAGACAGACAACACCAAACGCCCAGGCAAAGAGAGAAAAAAAAGGGGGGGTTAATCTCTCAGAACCAAAACCAACAGTGTGGCAATATTCCCAAGAAGCCTTGAACACAGCTTAAAGTCAAATTTAAGGTCCCAGATAAACAGAGGACAATGATCAAGGCCACTGATTTACGGTGATTAAAACAATTACATTCCGTTTTCAAGACTTAAGATTCGAATTTCACGGTGATTGTTACTCTAATTTCGGATTTTACGGGATTCTGCTATCATTCTTTTAGTATGTGCATAAATAATCAGAATTAAAGAAGGCTTAATATACAAAGCATTAAATAAAGCAAACTGCAAATAGTACAGGAAGGAATTAAAAAGAAAAACACACTTTTTCATAGATTTACTGATCTGATGGAAAATGCCAGATTCCATGAAATCTTCATTTTACCGGTCTTCAGGCAGCCCTAATTCCAGAATTTTACCAGATTTTCCAGTAAAAACGAAAACAGTGGCCTTGACAATGATGAAGACTCAAGTCCTAGTACTCACGATACATCTAGGATACACAAGTTATTCTTTCATGTCCAAAGACATAAGGCAGTCACAGCAAGTGACACCAACTAGTACAAGTCTTCACCAATGACATACTGTAAAGATGTTCACAGTATATCCAGCGACACGTCCTGTATCGACTGGAACCATTAATCCCTGGGACAGAGCCAGCAAAACTCCACACACAGAAAGTGCAAAAGAGCAGCTGCAAAACAGTAGACTAATCACAGAATTTGATTCCCAGGCAAAATTCACTCTCTCATTCCCCGAAACTCCTACACATAGAGAATGCCAAGGAGCAGCTGCAAGGGATGAAAAGGCCATGAAAACTGGATCCCTGCAGGAGTTGACTACTCGTATCCCCAGACTCCTACACACAGATACACGTGATAACAGTCACAAAAAGCGATAGGGTGGCAGGCAAATCAGAATCCCAACAAAGTATTACTTGCAGATTCTCGAAGCAGGGCGAAAGATATTTAAATAAATATTTAAATAACGATGCTGTAAAACAAGCAGAACAGCAGTCAGCAGTCAGCTAATGAAGGGGAACAATTCCCCGCTAAAACATCCTTCAGCTGTGACCACGCCAAAATCGAGCGTAGCAAACATAAACAAGCAACACAACTCTACAAAACAAATGTGAAACTGAAAATAAAATTAAGCGTAAAAATGTATTGAAGCAAATAAAACAAATTAAAACAAGAGCAAAGTAAAAACAAAGTAAAGGCTAGTCCAGCGTGATTGCCACCTTGCTTTCTCCCAATATAGTTGATCTTCTGAGTTGATGTTCTGCTTGCCAGACCCCACGCTCTGTAATATCTGAAAACATGATAATACAGGCAGGCAACATACTCATGATAGAAGCAAGGTCCAATTTTGCCTCTGTAACTAAATCTACCCAGTGTTTTGTGCCCAAATCATTGCCTCCAAGATGTATTAGCAGTATGTCAGGAGGATAGTGAGTTCTCAAAAGTCTGTGCATGGTTGGCATAAGATGTTCCCATCTCATGCCACCCTGACCAAACCATCTTACATAGCAATCTGGGAGGTGCAGGTCCCTCCCAAAATCACTATGAACAGCAAACTCAGCTGCTCGTCTCACGAAACTGCTTCCAACTATCCACAAAGTCCTTTTGCAATTTTCTGCCATTCTAAGTGTCAACACTCAGAAGTGTACAGAGAACTACAAAGAAAGTCAGTGTTCACCCTGCAGTGACTAGGCAGTACTGAAAGTCAAACTGATATTTTCCTCCTTATTTCAAGCCAGCTTCAGTGGCTGAGACATAACACACAAATGAAAAATAAACATTGCCTACTGCTCTGGCTTCATTAACCAATCTAAGTGATGCAGTCCCTATTATTAGAATTCTGTTCCACCTCAAATCTGCAAACATTGAGAAGTGGTAAAATGCATCCTTTTCATAGGCAGATTTAAACAATTACAACACCAGAAACATATCTGATTGGTTCCATTTCTCTTAGGCCTCCACATGCACCTTCCTATCTCCCTCTATTTTCAGCTGTATCTGTACAAGTTAGTACTAAAATGCTATCTGACTTTAAACTATTTTCTCTAAATAATACAGCATGTTAGATAATAACAACTAACATAATGAGATTCAGCGATGAAAACGTTTTGATTAATAGCATTTACGTTATCATTTTTTCATAGTAGAAAAATGATTTTAAAATAGACTGTACTTACAGTTCTGAAAGTGCTGTGTCTCACTAATACCTAAGATGGCTGCTGTTGACTTCTTCTTCACTGTTGTCCATCTCTGATTGGTTGTCTGACATGGCCTGACAAATCTTGCATTACATTAGTAGAACCAGCTGTCAGTCAAACACACTGAAATCTGATTTGATAATGAATGTATTTGTCACTCCCAAGAGCTAAATTTGCGACACTTTCGAATGCACAAAAGTAAAATTTGCGAAAGTGTCGAACATTTGATTACTTTTCACCATACTATCAAACACACGAAAGTACAATTTATATTAACTTCGAATGCACCGAAAGTACTATTTGTGACACTTTCGCATTTGATAGTAATTTTCAAAAGTGTCTATTTATTGCCACAGTTTCAGTATTTATGGCAAAATAGCACAATTTTCAATAATAAACACATTATGTGCTCTGTAGGTACTTGAACTCAGTGGACTTCAAATATTGAACATTTGCAAACTTCCAAGCGTCGTAACAACTGCATAGCGCAAAGTTGTAAAACAGTTATTTGTATTAATTTGTTTACCAAAATTTAAAGATAGCCATTTAAGACCTCTGCTCATGAACAGTGTCACTGTGATTCTCTTCATGTGTACCATATAGTCATTTTGCACATCGACTGAGCCATAATGCAGTACATAAACAAAAGGCGTTTTGGCAAGATGTGAAAAATGACATCTGTACTACTCATAAGGTTGTCTGGTAAAAGAAAATTTTGACAATCTGAACTGAAAACTATGAAAATACACAAACTTACAAGTGTACATATAAACTGCGCTGCACAAGCTTGTAAAACAGTCATTTTAGAATTCTTACACCAGATTTTCAACATACTCATTTTAAGTCGTCTGCTCATACACAGTGTCACTGTCATTTTCTTACTGTGCCCAATACAGTGATTTCATTAACCGACTGCAGCATTGCACACTACATGTCTTGGAAACACATTTTGAGCAAGATGTCAAAAATAACAGCTACAATAATCATAAACAGGTGTACTAAAAGACAATGTTGAGAATCTGCAGTAACAATATTGAAAATTAGTGAACATACAAGCATACATAGCAACTGCACTCGCACACTCATACAACAGTAATTCTGATCATGTTTTCCATCTAATTTTAAACATAGAAATTTTAAGCACTTTGGTGATGAACAGTGTCACTCTCAAGTTCTTTGTGTACCATATAGTGATTTCACCTACCGACTGCTACCGTAATGCGCTACATAGTCGAAAACACATTTTGGTCAAGATGTGAAAAATGACAGCTATACTACTCATAAGTAGGTCTGGTAAAAAAAATGTTTAAAATGTGGACTAGAAATATTGAGAATGCACAAACTTATGAGCTGCATAGCAACTCGCTAATGCACATTCATAAAAGTACTGTTTAGTAATTTGTTGACCAAATTTTAAACATACTTAAGTTACAATTCTCTCAATGCACACTGTGATAAGAAATGTACTGAAGCATATTATAACACTGTTTTTTTCTCTGTCTCTCATACAGGTGCCTGATACTTCTGTAAGATTGCTTACTGCCACTGTGAACCATAATAGCAAAACATGCCAACTAAATACAGATGTAGATGTGTAGAAAAACAAAGAGGTATAATAGTACTGCACTGTTGTATAAGGGTGACAAACAAAACAGTAAAGTCACACCATGAAATGAATATGCACAGACCTTTACTGCAACAGTGACCCTACAGCAAGTCACTGCACACCCAAACCAAATGCTTCAACAGCAAAGAAAAAAGGATACTTTACAAATGTTGTGTAGATCTCTCAGATGAAACACAACTATTTTGATGTAACCATCAACAAACATCAAAACAGTGCCATAAACTCACAACTGCTGATTTGCAACTCAGAAAGAAAAAGTATTTCCGATCACTAGCAAGTAAAGCTAAGATCGAAAGACTTATCGCTGCTGTGCTGAGACACACCCACAAAAGAGTAAGAGTCATCTGTCTCTGATGAAGTTGTGTCTCAAAGTGTGCACTTTTGTCAACAGAGCAGTGTTTGTACTACAGTGCTTGTGGCGTAAGAGGTCTCATGTGCTTGAACAATTCAGGAAAGTTGTATATGCCATTAAAACAAGGCTACAACAGTATCCTTGTTTGACTGTCGACAACTTCTGTCATGTTTTCACAGGACAGTGGATGCACACAGCACTCAGAGGCATATTTTGGGAAGACTCTTATCATTCCCTAAAAAAGAACACAAGTTCACCATTGATGAGTACGGAAAACTAGTAAATGTCCTCAGTATCTCTGATGACAATGCATTGGATACTGATGATGACTGTGATTCAACCACAGTCTTCAATAAATGGCACTGTCTGGCATGGGCATGTGATGGTACCTGCAACCGTAGGCAATCGTCATTTGAAAAAGTTGAACAGTTTGTCAACCTATTTGTGATAACAGATCATAAGACAGACATAAATTGTTTACAACAATTGACCATTGTGAAATTCATCCACATACAGGACTCATGGGTCACTGACTTGCATGTCTCGATAGTGATGTTTGTGATAGTATTTTTCACAACATGCGGATGCACAGTGCATCAAACAGGCATGCGAAACTTTGTCTACAGGGTATATGAAGTACGGCAAGCTGTACATCAGTACACTTGTTTAAATGACTTATTGCAATCAGGTGACATGCAGGGTGCCATCACATTTCTCAAAAACTGCAACACATGACTTCTGTACCAAAACAACAATTTCTCAATGTAACACTTCTACAGAAACATCTGTTTCAGTGTTAGAAAGTGACATACTGAGACAGTACGGCAAAGAAATTGCTAAGTTTGAGCTAGCAAAGTCTCAAGTTTGACTCTGTATGTGTGTCATGCAACCGTTTGTGCTACAGAAAACAAACAGTCACAGTCAACCTAGAAACCTTGTCACCATACAATGACATGTAGTTCTGTCTGTCAACATTCTTGCTGCTGAAATCTGACTTTCACTTACAAGACACCATTGTGCTATGCAAACACTGTTTTTCCAAATTGAAGTCTAACATTTTGCCAGCAAGGTCACTGCTGAATAATATGGAAACAGATGTTACACCAAGTGAGATTTCAACATTAAATATGCTTGAACGCATTCTAATTCAGACAATGCAACCATTCCAAACTATTCTATGTCTGAACACAAAGACACGGAACATTCCACAGAAAAAGCCTGTTAGATCTCTAAAGGGTTCCGTGATGTATCTACCACTTCCTCTACAAGAAAATGTTGAAGCAATCTCAACTGAAAATAGTTTGGTGATTCTTGTTAATGGTGTTCCAACAAAGGCCAAGGTCATCTGGCAAGATGTTGTCAGTGTGCAGAAGGTTAAGCTTGCTCTTACTTATTTAAAGAGTAACAATCCCTTTATATAGACCTTGACATAGATCAGATGGCCAGTCTCTCTGTCCAACATGATCTATTATAAAAATAAACCAATCATTGAGAAGGTCAGTGAAAGACAAGTGACAATGTGTATGAACAGTACACAATTCACCCACTACATGGCAGAGATCCATTAGAAGACAACATTGACCTCTATCAAATGAAGCAGGTGGAAGGTGAGCCTGTCAGCATTTGGGAGGCAACACTAGAAGCACGCTGTTTCCCAGACCTATTTCCAAAAGGGTCAGGTGGATGCCTAGATGAAAGAGAAGTACATGTACAGGGTGCTGAGTACCGCACTAGCTGTGTGCTCAGCAAAGATGGCAAATTCAGACATAACATACAGTACCTGTTCCATCTCCTCTGGGAGAGTGAACTTAGCATTCTGTCTGCATCTATAGCACATACCATTCATCTAACAAGTCCACTAGATGGAATAACAGCTGCTCAATTTCTAGAGAATTAAAGCAGAAAGATGAAAATGTGCAAGTCAATCTGTCTTCTGTACTTTCAAGTCTTTGTGGCACCAAAGAATATTAGTATCATGAACACTCTGAAGTAATGACAATGCTGCAAGAGTATGGTGCAGCCACATGGTTTGTCACACTTAGTTGTGCTGAATATACCTGGGACGAGCTCATTGAACTGTTAAAGTGGGCAAATTCTGATGTTGACGGCATTTCATCAATGACTGTAGGAGAAAGCGTGTTTGTTGATCCTGTGTCTGTCACAAGACATTTTCTAAGCGGTTCCATGACATTCTGACTTTCATCTTGTCAAAGGACAATCCTCTTCTAGGTATCGTGGAACATTACTTTTGGAGGACAGAATATCATGCATGGGGTGCCCCTCATATCCATATGTTATTGTGGATCAAGGATGCTCCACGCATTGTAGTGAACATGGAAACAGCAAGTGCTAGCATTCATCAAAATATATCACTTGTCACATTCAGACAAGTATGACAGTCCTACACTATGGAAGTTGGTACAAAAGTTCCAGTGACATATTTGTGCAAAATACTGCCGTGAGTAGTAAAGAACAAATCTAATTGGTACACATGATGTCGCTTTGGATTTTCTAGCACGAGTTTGTCAGGATGGTGCCATGAATGACCTATTCTCAGCAATGCGACACCACTTGAAGGCAAAATCAGCCAAGAGGGTATATGAGTTACCCAGAGATGAAAAAGAGGTGTACATCAATGACTACAACCCAACTCTTCTCCTAATGTGGCAAGCAAACATAGATGTTCAGTTTGTGGCTGATAACTCACTGGCCCTGGTTCGGTATGTCACTTCGTACACAACCAAACATGAACAGACTAAGCTTGCAAGATCTTTGGGAAGATATTGCCAGTTCAAACAAAAGCGTGACATCTCAGCTCTGGTCATTGGGCTGAAGACTCTCACACAGAGAATGTGGAACTTACGAAGCCAGTGACCGTTTAATGGGTACAAATCTGTCAGGAAGTCTGATGCTGTACGGTTTCTCAGTGTAAACTACAAAGAGAAATGGAAGCGTGTACTGATTTCTCATGCCAAAATTGAGGAGCTGCTGCAATACACCTTCTTCAAAACATATCTTGAAGAATAACCTGATAGACACATACTACCCCGTAGACACAACGACATGAATGATATGTGTCTCTTTCAGGTGGCTAAGTGGTATGACTACAAGACAGATGTAGCACCTGACTCAACACACCAGATTTACAAGGTCAATGGAGTAGATGGCTGTCTCGTGAAGAGACACGTCATGGCTCATAGACCACTGTAAACTGCATCTAAGCACATCGGAGAGCAGAGAACATTACTACTTTACTCTCCTATTCCTGGAGGAGTGAGTCTGAATTAAAGGTGACTGTGACACATTCAAAGAACAGTTCAATCTCACTTATTAGACTTTTCAAACTGAATACTCACAGACATACATACAGAGACTAGAGGCTGAGAAAGAACAGCTTGAGAAGGCAGAGAAGCAGCTTCAGGAAGACACTCCAGTTAGTTCACAAGACAACCTTGATCCAGAAGGACAAGGTGTTCTAGTGAGCCTCTGCCCTTAAATGCCCCGAAGTGTTAATGTCAGAAATTGAGACAGCCATGGAACATGGCACACTCCATAGCCAACCCAGCTGACTTGACAGAAACACTAAATCAGCTGCAGCATACGGTTCACTCTAAGTAGTTGAAGCTGTCCAACATGGCCTACTACATGAAACAAAACAATGTGACTGTACTGACTACAAGCCACTACTAATGTTTGTTAGTGGTTCAGCTGGCACAGGAAAGAGTTTCCTTATTGAAGCCATCACTGCTGAAGTACGGAGCCTGACAGGGTCTTCAATGTCTGTTGCTGTAACTGATCCCACAGGACTAGCAGCATACAACATTGGTGGAGTTACATTACACCGTCTCTTTATGTTGCCAGGGAACATGGAGAACTGAGAGTATCGAAACTGTCATTCGAGATTGCATCTCAGCTCTGTTCCATGTTCACAAAGATGAAGTTTCTCATTGATGAAATCAGCATGGTCTCCAATGTCATGCTTGCCTGTATTCATCTACATCTACAGCAGATCTTAGGTACCGACGATGGAGTGCCATTTGGTGGCAAAAAGTATACTTGTGTTGGGAGACCATTTACAGCTTGCACCAGTCAATGCAGAACACGATTTACAACTCTAACTGCCAAACAAGCTAAGAATATCCTCGGTTGCATTGCAGGCAATAACATATGGGAATTATTTACCTATGTTGAGTTGTCTGAGAACATGCGCCAAAGTGGTGATCTGGCTTACAAATCACTTTTAGATGAAGCTTGTACAGGTTCTCTATCACCAGAACATGTTTCCATGTTAAACGATCGGAGAATCACAGTAGATACTGCATGCATACAAACAGCATGTAATGTCTTCAGCGATATATACTCTACAGGGACACCGTAGTGTGTCTTATGCCACGACTAAAAAATGCACTAGAATTCAACAATCTAATGCTGCAGAGAGAAAACCAAGAGATTGTAACTCTGCATGCTGTTGATACAGTTGATGGCATTATTCTTAGTCGAAACCTAGTAGCAAAGATGACTGAACTACTAAGTGAACTCCAAGTCAGATGTTTCACACACAGCTGGCCTAGAAGCTGTTGTCACAGTTTGTAAGAATGCGTATCATGCTGCAACGTAATCTAGATGTAGAACAGGCATGGTAAATGGTGCCATGGGAAACATCACTGACTTTGTCTACAATGTCCAAAAGACATATGTCGAGATGCTTCTAGTTCACTTTGACAACATGGAACAGTCTGTACACATAGAATGCACCTGTGTAAAATTCCAGGTTTTAAGGATATCTATGTTAACAGGAAACAGTTTCCATTATGTGTTGCATATGCTGTATCCATTCACAAATCTCAGGGCTTGAGTTTGGATTCAGCAATAGTAGACATAGATGCAGACATTTTCAAGGATGGCATGAGCTACGTGGCACTTTCACGTGTCCGCAGTCTTTCTGGGTTGCACATTATTACTATAGCACCTCAGAAAATACGAGCTGACAAGCGATGTATTCTTGAGTACAACAGGTTACGTACTCTACATCAGCCACAAATGTCTTTAATACCACTGCTACATATCAGTCTGTCTCACACAATTCAGTCACAGCTACAGGTATCAACAAACAGCAACAAGCTTCCAGAAGTGATTCAAATAAAAAGAGTTCAACAAAGGTCACAACTTCAAGTAAACATTCACAGCCAGCAATTCATCAGAAATCAGTTGGTGTAGCTGCTGTACCAGTATTTGACAACAGCACTAGAGTGAACTGCTATGCTAACTGAGCTATGCAAGTTTTTTCTACACATGCCACACTTTGTGCGGGTAATATCTGCTTCAAAAGACAGTACCCTAGCAAATGCTTTGAAGCAGGTTGTCAACATGACTTCTGACCAGTCTAACAATGTACACTCACTAACACCACTACGACAGGCGTTAGGTACATATGATGGATGTAGTACATTTGCTGCAGACATACAGCAAGACACTACTGAGTTTATGATGGCTGCCATAAACAACCTAGATGAAGACGACACCCCAATGCGGCACTACTTCACAGTAAAGTATGTTATGAAATATGCATGTGATTCATGTGGCCATTCACAGCGTGAAACCACAGAAGACATGCTGTGGATTCTCTCTTGTCCTTCAAACCAAAAGTGTCAAATTTTGACAGCTATTCACCAATGCTCAATGTGGGCATGCCTGTGGAAGGTGTGGAGACAGATGCACTCAGTCCATATGGCTCAGGAGTTCATCTCAATATCTGTTGCTTATCTTGCACAGATTTGACTCCAATGGGCTCAGAGTTGATATTTTATCACAGATTACACAGCTGGTAGAATAGTCTTCAACCAGTCAGTGTTTGACACTCACAGTTTCATCTTTCACCATGGCCAATCCATGCATTCTGGCCATTACACCTGTTTACTAAGGTGCAGAGGGGATGGGTAGAGTGTGATGACTCTACAAGCAGTTTTAAACAAGAGACTGCCACGACACTTAAAAATGCATATCTTCTAATATTGAAGAATTAGATGACCTTCATATTTCAGAAGAATAGGACAGAACATGTTTCATTTCTAAAATGACTACTTTGTGCAACAAACATTCGTAGGTCAGTACAATTTCTCTAATGTATGACTCTGAATAAACCATAGCATTTCAAAAATGCTATTGTGACAGAGACATTCTATACACTATCATATGTAACATTTTGTGGATCAGTGACTACATGAAAATTGTTGTAGTGGCTTCAATCGGCACCAACAATATTCACAGTCACTAGAGAAACCATGCTTACATGTCTATCAAAGATTGTACATCTCAAAATGAGGCCTTACTGCTGTCCTCCTCTGTACATATCTTTAATTATTAATACAAAATCACACATGCCCCCACAATGCAAAGCATCATGGGCTGCATATGCAAATCACCACAGAATGTTATGCTGGTCCAACTTAAGCAGAATTGCATGGTGCTGAAAGGCCTCTCTCACAGTTTGCAAAGGGTGCTAACAGAAGACATAGACAGTGTTTCGTCCTACCAGGACTCCTCAGTATGCCTCGTCTGTTTGACACCCCAGTGGAATGGACCAGCTACCCTTAAGGCAGTGTGCCTTAGATATATTGTGGTGAACCCATTAAAATAAAAAACTATTTAAAGAACAAAGAACCTCTGTGCGCAAACACTGAGGCAGGGTTACCCAAAGGGCATTTGGCTGGGAAGCCAAGTTTCAAGAAAATACAAAATCACACATGCCCCCACAATGCAAAGCATCATGGGCTGCATATGCAAATCACCACAGAATGTTATGCTGATCCAACTTTAAGCAGAATTGCATGGTGCGAAGGCCCTCTCACACAGTTTGCAAAGGGTGCTAACAGAAGACATAGACACGTGTTTAGTCCTACCTGGACTAATTTAATTTAATTATTAATGTACCATACTCATACATAACAACAAATTGCTGTGAGTTTTAAAGTGTAACTCTTTGCAAATAAAGATAAGTTCTCAGTTATCATCATAAATAGCTGAGCAACACTTCTACCATTCAGCAAACATTGCACTCTGTCACAAGTTGTCTATCAACACTTGTATTTGTCTATTGACTCTTGACATGTAGACAACAACAGCATTCGCTCACCATACAACAGTGTAGAACTACCCGCCTTCATCTGTAATACTAATACTGTACAGATGTAAAAATAACTACCTTTATTGATAATGCAGGAAGCTGAATTATGCAACTGTAAATACCAAAAATTGCATCATATAATCAACTGACTTTGACATGTCTTTGTATTACTTGTACATAATATAAACATTTGTATTCACCTTGACATTGTTAATAACTACTTTAATAGTCATACTAAAGTATTACTATAGCACTAAAGTACAACTGAATGTTTAACATGTTATACAGTATTATACTAACTACATCTAATAAACCATAGGTTTGTTAAAAATGCATATCATGCACAATTTTCGTATATGCAAGTTAAGAATTTACATAGAACCTAATGTAACAATTGAAAACATGTCATTTGTTCCTGTAACAATATTGTATTTTCTTGTACTTCTCATATAAGTAATTCTAACCTATGGTAAAATGTTGAGAATTGTAAATCAGACACTGTTACTGATCACAACACACTGCATACCTGTTCTAACAATATTTATGATCGCCTCAATTGAGGGGTCGGTGGGAATTTTCTATTTGCGCCTAGTCAGTGACATATCATCAAATGACAGTAATCAAATGTCACTGAGTAACATTTTCTTATATTGTATTACTTCAACAGTTAGCATATGGTTTTTCGCCCACCCAGGAACATCCACATTAGCAGTCACACAATAACAACAAAACACTTGTCTATCATTGTGTAATCACTGTTTACAAGCTACTGACATTGCCTTATTAACATACCACACAAATAAAGCACTACACATAATTACAACATACAACCATTTCAAAAATACTTAACATTTTATAACAAAGTCTCTTCACGTTCAATAGTAAATATATAATGAAGCACCACAGCTTCAGCTTGACTATCAAATTACAGGTCAAATGTCAGAAAATACTTCCTCACTTAAAGAGTACTGAGTACTGAAACATCACTGGAAACACACAACACCTGATTAAACACAGTCATCACCCAGTAAGAAATCAGATATATGCATACAAGGCAAATAACAAGTCCGACAGGAAAAGATGACACAACACTGCAATCACAGCAACCAGCTAACCTCAATATGTATACCAAGCTACCTTTTCTTTAGTTTCCTATAATATCACATACTTACTGCAATTCATATAAAACAGTTGTTATTATTCTTACACATTTACATATATGGCAAGCAATGATTACACAATCAAAGATTGCATTGTGAGACTGCTTCTGTTAACAAAATTTCAGTCTTGATTGGGTCTTTTCTTCATTTAACTAATTGGCAATAAATTTTTAAAACCATAACCACCTGTGTTGACTCTTTACTTAAAACAGCATAATTACGTAAAAATAAGTGTGTGTTACTTAAGCATACAAACCAATGTTAATAATAGTGCAACAACTATATCTCCATCAATTTCTTTGTACCTATGATGTCCAGTCAGAAACTTAACTACCTACCACAAACCTATGTCGTCTGCCATCCTGAAGACCATTACCTTACAGCTATTCCATGAGGTCCTGCTTCATCAGGGTCTCCATGACTTTCTACATGACTAAATTGAGGCAAATTGGTCTGTAATTGCCATCCTCGTCCATGCTACCCACCCTTGTGGAGTGGTACCATACCTGCTCCCTGCAGTCACCCATCATTCCTCCTGTCTGTTTCCATCAGTTTAACAAATATGCCAAGAGGCCAGCCACTTCCTCAGCCAGCTCCATCAGCACGGTAGCATACAGCCTATGAGGCCCAGTTGTTTTGTCTGGCATTGGGTGCTCCACTGCTCACCTGACCCTGCTGGTAGCATATTCAATAATACAATTGGGGATAACCTTCTCAGCTGCCTTGACGCCACTTTCAGCCATCAGTTCAATATTCTCATTGGTGAAATCTGAGCAGAAGAAGATGTTCAGGTCCATAGCTTCTCTCCATCTATCTGTCTATCTATCAATTAGTATGTAACAAAAATTAAGTTTGTTCAATTAAAACACTTATCAGATTGACCTACTAGACTCTAGTCCTATCACTCTGGATTTTTATTTTCCTGAAAGGATTTTAAATGTTGTTGTGATTAAAACTGTGATATCATACACACATAAAAGAAAATGTGTTCATGCTTCTGAATACTGAAAGACACAATAGTAGCTGATTTGCAGTTTTAAGCCTTAATTTTTGACCAAGAGCAACTGGACGTTAGATTACTGTTATATCCCTTACACTGTACCTATTACAGTTTCAAAGTAATAGTTTCAACATTTAGCTGTAACAACTAGTTTAAAGGGACTTTTATTACCTTACTTGCCAAAATATCACACTTGAAACCAACTATTATCAACGTATCTGTGAAGACAGGCACAAGGCACACATCAACAGATGTATCCACTTTTAGCCAATAGTAACGGGTGTGACAGAGAGCCCCCAGCCCCTACAGACCTAAACGTGCTTTTATCATCTTGATTACTATATTACTGTTTCTTATTATTTGTAGCAATGTTCAACAAAGCAAGTGTGACCAGGTGTCTATGTAGTGTAGGTGTGTTTTTAGTGGTGCTCTACAATGCGTGAGAGAAGTGGTGGATAAAGCAAGTTGCATGGAGCCCATGTATACAAGTAACATTGTGCCTACAAATGCAAATCGTTACCGCATGCTGACACAAAGCAAAACAGAAAGAGACACACTACAGTAGACAGAAATGTAAAACAAAGCAAACAGAAATGCAAACAAAAATCAAACAGTAACACACATGCTGGCATAAACATGAGCGGTAAGTGAAATGGGTATGGAACCACAAGCAGAAACAGTAATGGTAACAGTAATATCACCGCACAGGCTGTTTTTACCCAAAAGCTATATAGAGAAAGACAGTGAATAGAAAAAATGTATGCTAAATAATGAGTCTCAGAACACAAAATCAGGATTTGGAATAGTAAATTGTTATGTCTTACTAACCGTATGACACAGAGAAAAAAAATTAAATGTATTATCACTTTCCTGTTAGTTTTGTACTTAGCCCCCAAGATGGCATTAAGAAATTGTTAGACAAAAATTTGTATCTTGCACCGTTTTCAAGATACAGGCCCTGAAAGGCGGAATATGCCATAATGTTATCCTATGGCAAAAACAGAAGTTCAAAATGCCATAACTTTGCCTCCCTGTAATATTTATTCACCAAACCACTGAAAGCTGCATCTCTCTTATGTTGGCTGTGTTCCTGCAAATTTCAGCCCAAAAGGTCAAACTGTTATTTTGCAGCAGGGTGCCAAACAATTCCTGCAATGCATTGTATGCCATAATGTAATCCTATTGGAAAAATCGGCAATTTTGGAGTACTGTGACTTTATCGCCGTCTAATATATTTTCAACAAAACACTGAAAGGCACATCTATGAAATGTCAGCTGTGTTACCTCCAAATTTCAGCCAAAACTCCAAACCATTCTTTTGCAGTGGATTGCCAAAGAATTGCTCATTTTCCCACAGACTACAAAAGTAATGTCGCAATTTGCAAAAGCTGGAATAGTAAATTGCTTATATCTCACTAACCGTATGACACAGAAAAATATTTTTAACTCATATCTATTATCACTTTCCTGCCTAGGTTTGTACTTAGCCCCCATGAGGAGACTAAGAAATTTTAGACAAAGTCCGTATCCAGACCGTTTTCAAGATATCGGCCCTGAAAGACGCAGTGAGCGCCGTGAATGTTATCTATGGAAAAACAGAACTTCAAACTGCCATAACTATGCTTCCCTGTAATATTTTTCACCAAACCACTGAAAGGCACATCTGTGGGATGTTGGCTGTGCTAACTCAAATTTCAGTCTAAAAGACCAAACCATTATTTTGCAGCATGGTGCCAAAGGATTTCTGTATGTCGTCAGGCCCACAATGTTATCCTATGGGAAATAATGTCAACTTTGGAGTCCCATAACTTTGCTGCCATGTTATATTTTGTCAACAGAACACTGAAAGGCACATCTGTGACATGTTGGCTGTGTTCCTCAAATTTCAGCCAAAACTCCCAACTGTTCTTTTGCAGCACAGTGCCAAAGAATTGCTGTCACTTTCCACAGACTAGAAAACTACTGTCGCAATTTGCGACAGCTTTCCTAAAAAGTTTGACAGTTTCATCAGCATGAAAGTAATTTGTGAAAGTACTTTTTCAGAAATTTGAAAAACATATTTCTGGGGTGTTTTACCCAAAATAAAGACATTGCTAGCATCCTCAGGGTCTGACTAGGTGAATACAAAAGAATTAGGTTGCTAGAGGGTCCCAAATTTAAATGCCAAGCATTTTTCTGATCACTAACTGAAAACAAATTGGCGGATTTGCAAAAGTAGCAGGGCCATTGCGAAAGTAAAATGCATTTGCGACACTGTCGAACTTTTTGTTAACTTTTCCCATTGACTTATAATGGGAAATTGTTTTTGAATAACTTTTGAACCGTTTAATATTTTTCACCAAATCTTTGCAAGGCACATCAGGGACCCAGGTCACACATTCCCTGAAGATTTTGAGCCTGTCGCACAAACCGGTGACCTGTACGCGTGACCAGTAGAATTCCAGAAAAAGCATAAACACGCTGCACAGATCACGCTTAATAACTCCGCAGGCTGTGTATCCGACTGGTACGAAACTTGACAGATCCCATGGCCTATGGTTCTTAATCATGTATTCCAAATTTCAGGCAAATCTGTCAAACGGTTGCAAAGTTATTAAGGTGCAAAATGTGAGGTTTAACATAAAATGGCTCCTCTACCATAATATATATATATATATATATATATATATATATATATATATATATATATATATTTTATATATATATATATATATATATATATATATAATATTAATTACAAAAATACTCCATTTCTACATCAGTTAGGGTTCCTATTGCAGTGACAAAGTGTAGAAATTCAGTGTTACAGTTCCCAACCTACGACCTCACCCTCCTCACACCAACAGCCATCAGGGTGTGCCTTGGGGTCATCAGCCCCATCTCTTACCCCATTCCATGTGTAAATAAGCAGACATGGTACAGTACAGGATAATGGTGTGAGAATTAGTCTCCAACAACCCAGGCACACCCCAATGGCTGTTGGTGTGTGGAGGGTGGGGGTGGTGTGGTAGGGTGGAAACTCTAATGCAATTTCCATACTTTCGTTGCTGTGATAGGTACCCTAACTAATACATTAATGGATTTTTTGCAATAAATTTCCTATCTTTTAAGAAAGTGTAATAATAATAATCATAATAATAATAATTCTTTATTTATATGGATCCTTTCAACAACCAAGGCACCTAACAAACAATTAAGACAAATAGATCATAAAATTTCATATATTATAAATATTATAAAATGCAGATAAAACCAATAAACAGTATTTGAGTCATTCACCAAATGCTTGGATCCATAAAAAGTTTTGAGAGCCTGTTTGAATCCCTCCACGGTCTCACACTACCTTAGCTGTCGGGTAGAGAATTCCAAGGTGGGGCCACATACATAAATGCATGGGCCCTAGAGTTTTAATCAAACCCTTGGAATCTCTAGCAACCCCTCATCAGCTGAGCGTAGCAATGCCCAGGCAGTAAGGGACCAGAAGCTCTTTCAGGTAGTCCGGGCCCTGTATGTGTAGGATTTATAAGTCAGAAGTCCAACCTGAAGGGTGATCCATCACTGTACTGGCAGCCAATGCAGTTCACTCAGCACAGAAGAAATATGACAGGACTGAGGGGTTCCTGTCCATAACCAGGCCGCAGCATTCTGCACCCGCTGTAAGTGGTGGATATCACCCAAAGTAGCCCTAGGTATAGGGCATTGCAATAATCAGATGTGAGGACACAAAGGTGTGGACCAGTGTGGGAGGGTTGCCAGACAGAACAAGATGCTTAACTCTGGAAATATTCCTCAGATGGTAAAAGGAGGAATGGATGACAGCCAACACCTCGAATGTAGTGTCAGCCCTTCATCAAAAATTATCCCCAGGTTTTGCACCCATTAGGAGGTCGAGTGAGTGTAAGCCCCTGAGAAAAGTACTGAGGGCAAACCCAGTACTGGGTCCACCTCTGTCTTTTCTGAGATCTACCTCAACCAGCTCAAATTCATCCAATCCTGGATTTCTGTGAGGCAGTTATTAAATACTGAGAGAGCTCTATCCTGGTCAGATGCAAAGAAGGCAGAGCTGGGTATCTTTAGCATAGCAGTGAAACCTCAGCACATACCTTCTTACAATGTCTCCGAGAGGTAGCATGTAAGTAAGTAAATAAGTAAAAATGTATTTCTTTCAAGCACCCTTCCCAAGCTCAGGGTACTTTTACAATAATTCTAACCACTTTAAAACTTACTGCACAAACAATAAATACAGCAATCATAAATAACATCCAGTTATTGCATCCAGCAAATGCTTGGGTGAAAAGGAAAGTCTTTAGCTGTTTTTTAAAACTTTCCAAGGTCAGGCAATCTTGTATCTGATGAGGGGGGAATTCCACAGGGTCAGTGCCAAAAAGGCAAATGATCTACCTCAATACATCTTTAAATGTACCCTGGGTATCTCTAGCAATCCCTCAGCAGAGGAGCGAAGAGGCGGGTAGGACACTGTACAATGTACACTGTATGCTGTGAACAACATGGGGACAACACTGATCCCTGAGGAACCCCACATGACAGTGGAACTGGGTAAGAGGAATAACTCCCTGACACCACTCTCTGAGTTCTTCTGGTGAGGAAAAATGTAAACCACCTGAGGACCATACCTGACAGGTCACAGATGAACCTCAGGTGACCGAGCAGAACCCCATGGTCCACAGTGTCAAATGCTGATGAGCAATCTAGAAGAACCAAGATGGAGCAGCTCTTCTGATCTTTTGCCATCAGGAGATCATTAAGCACCTGAACCAGTGCTGTCTCAGTACTGTGCCTCTTTCGAAAACTGGACTGGAGGTTCATAGATATCATGGATGGTCCAGTGGTTCTCCAGTTGTATGCAGCCACTACTTTCTCAATCACCTTCCCCATAAAGAGGAGGTTTGAGATTGGTCTGTAGTTAACATGGCAGTCTGGGTCCAAAGAAGCTTTCTACAGGAGGGTTGTCACTACTGCCTCCTTCAGGGAGCTAGGAAACTCACCTGTTCCAAAGAGCACCAGACTATCCATGCTAGGACAGGACCAACGATGTCACTACAACCCATTATCAGGGTGGTTGGTCCTGGCTCCAAACTACAGCACGTGGGGTGCATACCCTGGACAATCAGCATGATATCTATGAAATCCGGCCAGCTGAAGGTATTCCAGGAGAGCGGAGGGGCAGCGACTGAACACCAATCCAAAGCAATGCCTGTAGAGTGTGCTGGTTGGAGTTCCGCCCTGATGTCAGCCACTTTAGCCACAAAGAATCAAGCAAGCTCATCACACTGTACTTGCAAAATTATTTTTGAACCTGTAGACAGGCTGGGTTGTACAGTCTGTCCACGGTTCAAAAAGCTGAACTGGTCAATTCTTAGTGGCCGCAATCTCACCGGACAGAACTCTGCCTTCTTATGGGTGATTGTGGACTGATAAGCTTGATAATTGTCCATCAATCTAAGGTGATCGGCATCTAGGGCAGATCTCACCAGCAATGCTGTAACCTTCGTCCTAATCACCACATCTCCCTCAAAGACTCATTAAACCAAGAGGACCGAGGGTGAAGGGAGATAGGACAAACTCAGACAGGAACAACAACATCCAGGGCCATGGAAATGCCCTTATTATATCCATCACTAGGGATTCTGGGTCATTGTTTGCCAATGGAAGGACTGATAGGTCAAGCACACGCCACCAGACCTTTGGAGCTTAAAGGGTGGTACCTGACCATCTCCATAGGGGTAGGCCTATGAAGGGGCACAGAAACTGAACCCCACGGTGTAATGATAGGACCATCCAACTGATTCCACCCCAAATCCAAGGCTTCGATCCTGAGGAGGAAGACTAAGTCAAGAGAGTGACCGTGTTTATGGGTATAGTATCAGTATTTTACTCTGGGAGCACAGCGTCCTTTAAACCTTGTGCTCTAATCCCTCTGTAGATGCACATATGTATGTAGGTGTGGATACGCAGGGGCCCTCTAGGCCTGCACTTCCATGTGTCAAACAACAGTGACCAAATTGTCAGCATAACATCTTATTACACTGCCTCATGTAACCCAGTACAGAGAAATTGTGAAATGCAAGGCAAAATGTAATTATGCACACTACCAATGCCATTCTGTGCCACAGGTGCAAAATTGCTTTTGGCATGATGTGAAAAATGACAGCTGTACTGTTCATAAAGTGGCGTGAGAAAATGGCTATGTTGGAAATTTGGCATCAAAAATGAAAAGTAAAAGCCAGCTTGCTGGCACTGAGAATGGCGCTGGATGCCACTCCTCATGTCATGCATGGTGACCAGGTTCAGGAACAGACTCAAGTCATAGGGGGTCAGCAGGAGAGGGGAGAATAAGTGTCCCATGATAGCTCTCCCTCTCTCTGGGTGGATAATGGGGACATGTCATGCTGCAGTGGCACCTGATGAAAGTCAGGAGCACTAGAGGTGTTGTGCACAATGGGGGATTGAGTGCGGCAGGCGTCAGCACGTAGGAGTGCACTGACATCATTGCCCATCCAGCTCAGGGTGAAAACCATGTGGAAAATTTCAGGGCAGTCATGGCAACTGATGCCCATGCACCATGCCCCAGCACCTAGAGAGGTGCACCCCCAGGTATAGATCCGGGTCCCCACTGAGGGACTCTGCATACCAATCTGCATGGAGAAGAGCGAGTCACTGACCAGACCTGGGTCCAGGTGTGTAGGTGCGGTGGGCCAATAACTTGCTACCCAGCTCCGCAGAGAGGAGGAGATTAAAAAAATTATCAAAAGTAACAAACTTATGCACGTGTGTACAGAAAATTCAACGGACTCATGAAACTCAGGCGTTTTCAGGAATTTTTCACCAAACTTTCAACATGTCTTTTGGGACCCCTCCTCAAGAGCAGTGGCACTGTCATTTCATTAATCCATCCCAAACTTTATTTCATACAGCTACCACGCCATTCAATGCCAGGGGTGTGAAAACATGTTTTGGACATGAAAATTGACTGCTGTGCTGTTCATGAGGATGTGTGCAAAATGCCAATATTGAAAATCTGGAGTGAAAGTATTAAAATTGGTGAAGTTATGAGCGTGAATAGAAACTGTGCAATGCACACTCATAACACAGGCATTTTTAAACATTTTTGCACCACATTTTCAACATGAGCATTCTGGGACCTCCTATCAGGAACACTGGCACTGAAATTTCATTTGTTGGTTGTAAAGCGTGATTCTGCTCACCGACTGCAAAATCACCTGATGGGTCTGATTAATGAGATGCCAGTGACTGTGTTCATGAGGTGAGGTCCCAAACTGCCCATGTTGAAAATTTAGGAAAAATGCTGAAAATGGCCTAGATAGCAACCCAAGTTCAAAATGCAATAGACTACCATTATATCGGCACTTACCTCTGATTCTTCAGTTCACGGTTCAGCTTTGAAGAGAGCAGACATCCTGGTCTACAGAAGATGACAGTGCCTGACCTCTGGAGGTAAGTATGGGGTAAGAAGGGTGTAAGGGGAGGTGGGTGCACAGAGGAGGGTGGGGATGGGGAAAAGCAGGGGAACAGGGACGATGGGAGATGACAAGGGACCGTTTTCTTTTCACAGGGTTTAAAGAGAAAAGATGTTGAGGACTGTTTTCTTTGTTTCAGCCATAGAACAAAAAAAAATTTTGTAACACTGAGGGTGGGCTCCCCAATGTTACTCATTACTAGTGGCTGTGTGTGGGGGTATAATATATCTGGGGACACTGGCAGTGAGGTACCCAGTATCCCACCTTGGGGTGCTGTTAACTGCCGATGCAGGATTGGTCATCCAGTTGTTGGTAAACATGTGGGAAAGTTTTGTTCTGTTGGGGACACTGGGAGTGGGCTCCCCAGTGTCCCAGATCTGGTGTGCAGACATCTAGTGCCAATGGGATTAGGCACCCCATGTCAGCATAAACAATTATTTTCAGCATTTTCATGATGAAGTAGGATCTTACTTTGTATTTCATCATATGAAGTAATATCCTACTTCTTATTACATGGATATGAATGAAGAACTGAAATATAAATTTAAAACATTTTAGGATATTTTGTAAGCAGTAAAGTGCAGAATGCACTTAGGGAGTCTAAAAAGCAAGCTACATGTGCTGGGTCCTCCCCAGAATATCATTCTGAGAGGTTTTCAAATCTGAATTGCAAGCAAAACTGTAAACATGATGGAGGCCATACAGTAGGAATTTTTCCATACAAACCAGAATTCCCACTTTGTTTCAGACAGCTATATTGAAGTGCCTACTCAGCATGCTCAGAAATGATTTTTCAATTTTTCAATTGCAATAACTTAAAAACAGTTTATTATTTTTTTACCTGACCAGTAAAATACACATCTGTGTGGTAGTCCCTTTCTGCCCTAAATTTTTAGACCAAAAACCCAAAATATCTGGGCTGTAGACAAGTTCAGTGGAATATCCAAGCAAAGTTAATGAGTGAAAACATTTTTTATCACCTCTGTAACTTGGAAGTCACACATCTGACCGGAATGTAACTTGCCAAATCAAGAGATCTACCCCACAGGAAGGAGCATACCACATTCGTGCAGATCCTCTGAACAGTTGAGAAGTTATTAAAGTGCACAATTTTGAGTTTAACATACTCAACTTTAACTATAGGGCTCTACTGCACCCTATAAGATATATATATATGTATATATATATTATACTGGCACAGTAGTGTCAATATAGTTAACGTGAATGTTAACTTCTATATTAAACCTGAATTTTGAATGTTACTAACTTTGGATCTGTTCAACAGATTTACATGAAATGTAGCATGCATAATGTCTAGTGGTAGGTCTCTTGACCTGCCAAATTTAATGGGAATCTGTTTTGTGGCTAATGAGATATAAAGTGTTGACAAAACAGAAAATACATGTGTTTTGACATTTCTTTGTCCACCTCGATCTCAGAAACGGCTATTAGGTTGTGGTCTGAAATTTTCAGGGTTGAAAGCCTTTGCCTCACAGATGTGCTTTTGAAGGTTTGGTGAAAAAATATTAGTCCATTCAAAAGTTATTTAAAGTTTTGCCATTATAGCCTATGGAAAAATAATAAATGATCTGAAAGTGAATGCAGGTAAAAGTCCCAAAAACAGTTTTTGCCACTTCATAGAAGAAAATGGTTAGGACTTTTGGGCTGAAATTTGCAGAATGGTAAGCCCTTGCCCCACATATGTGCCCTTTCATGGTTTGGTGAAGAAATAGACACCAGTTCCATAGTTATAGCACTATGAAGTTGTGAATTTTCCCATAGAATAACAAGATAGCTTTTATGTTAAACCTGGATTTGTGAACATTAATAACTTAAAAACATTAAATGGATTTGCATGACATTCAGCAGGCATAATGTCTTGGGGTAAGTTTCTGGACCTGACAAACTTCATGGGACTCCATTTAGTGGTTTCTGAGACATAAAGTGTTGAAAAAACAGAAACATCTGTGTTTTGACATTTCTTTGTCCACCTGGATCACAGAAATGGCTTTAGATTGTGGTCTGAAATTTTCAAGGTAGAACGCATTTTCCTCACAGATGTGCCTTCGAAGGTTTGGAGAAAAAATATTAATCCATTCAAAGGTGTTAAAATGTAAAATGTCCCATTGCAGTATAGCATATGGGAAAAATATATAATCTGAAAGTGAAAGCAGGTAAACAGCTCTAAAAACAGTTTCTTTGCCACTTGTGCAAGAAACACTTAGGACTTACAGGCTGAAATAGGCAGGGTCACAAGCCCTTACCACACAAATGTGCCCTTTACTGGTTTGGTGAAGAAATGGACACTGGTTCCTTAGTTACAGCACTCGAAGTTGTGAATTTCCCATGGGATAACATTGTGGTGGTCATGGCACCTTCGGTGGCTATATCTCAAAAATGGTTCGAGATACAGATTTGTTAGCTAAGCACAGCTTAGTACACCTTTAGGTGGTGTACTAAGCATATGTGGAAGTGCCAAGCTATGAAAACAACTGTGAAGGAATGTTTTCCAAATTTTCATCAGTTCTTGAGATATTGCAACTTTTGCAGCACAAGGGTTACCTGAAATGGTTATAGATGTGCACTATGTCTCTATACTTATGGGTACATAGAAGTGTATGGCCGTAGGGGTCCTGCACTCCACATTTGGATCCCATTATGCAATAATTGGAACACAGGGCCCTACATTATGCAGTAGTGGGAGCGCAGAGCCCAGAGGGCTCTACGCTCCTGCAATGAAATGTGATATCTTTAAAATATCAGTACACATATGCATAGATGGGAGTGCAGGGCTTGGCCAAATGAAAATCAAAGATAATTACAAAATGTATGCATGATGGAAGCGAAGGAATAGGAGTAACATTACACTTTATCAAAAGGAAGGAAATTTATTGCAAAAAACATTTGGAATGCATCAGTTAGGGTTGTCATTACAGCAAGAAATTTTGGAAATATGATGTTAGGGTTACCAACCCTACCCTACCCCACCCCACTCTCCACACACCAATAGGAATTGGGGTGTGCCTTAGGTCATTGTGCCTAATTCTCACCCCATAGTCCTATATTGTACCACTTGGCTTCCTTACAGATGGAATGGGGTAAGAATAACATCCGACAACCTCAAGGCACACCCTGATGCTTGTTGGTGTGTGGAGAGAGAATGGAATTATTACCTAAAATTGAATTTCCAAACTTTTGTTGCTGTAATGACAACCCTAACTGATGCATTAACAAAGTTTTGCAATGAATATATATCCAATAGTCAGGGTGAGTAGCATGTTTAATGTTAAACATCAAAGTTTGCACTTGAATAACTTTGAAACCAATGAATGGATTTACTCAAACATTGGTATGCACTGTCCCAAGGGTAGCTCTCTTGAAGCGACAAGTTTCATTCCAGTTAGATGTGCAGTTTCTAAGATCCAGACAATGCAAAAGTAATAAAATCATCACTTTTGCAGTTTTGTCCTCATTGCCCTGCGTCCAAAAGGTGTGGAATTTTGGTGTCTTTTTATGGTAGAACACACTTGGGTAACAGAACAGGCATGCTTAGTTTTGTGTAAAATATTAATTTGTTGCAAAGTTGTGATGTTTTAATTTCCATTGTTTTCAATGAGAAGATCACTTCAGGATGCAGGGAGAAAAATAGACAAAGGATTTGTTCTCGCAAAGAAGATTCAATCTCGTGAGACCAGTTCCTTTTTGTGAGATTTAAATCCTTTTCATGAGATAAAATTTACTGTTAACCCCTCACACATGAATTTGTTAATTGAGAATATTAATAAATTGTGTATTTAGTATTAAAAACCAATTTTTCAATAATGGCACAAGATAGAGACTTAAGGTTTTCTGCTTTGGATGCAGTGTGACCTCAGCTACTACTAAAGACACTATGAACTGATATGAAACCTCACAGTCACAAAATAAGTACAAAACAGCACAACTGTGATACAAAAATGTTATAAAATCAAGTTGGCCACCTCTGTGTACCTGTAAAAATACAACTTTTAGGTTTGTGTACCTCAGGCATATCATCTGACAACACCCCAACATCATATTGTATGGAAAAGCATGATCTGGGTTGGCATCACATAGTTTATGATACATTGTTATGATTTTTGTTGGTCTATACCTCACAGTACAATTCTGGAAAATCCCAAATTGAGGCCTCACCATCCCAAAACTCATTTTTCAGCAACAGTAAAAGATAGAGTCATACGGTTTTCTGTTTTGGATGCAGCGTGGCCTGGGCTACCACCACAGATACTGTACAGACTGAACTAAAACCCAAAGTCACACAATAAGTACAGAGCACACAGATCTGCCCAACACACCAGGACCAGAACAGACTGTGGGAGCCTGTTAAAGTTAATTTGACTCTCCTTCAGAGCACAGCTTTTGCTGGGGTGTTAGCTGCCCATTGACACTACACATCTACTACCCTTCCCACCCCATCCACAGCTCTAGCTTTATTGAGGTTACCTGGTCTCATGACCTATCACATGACTTTGCAGGATTTTTCCTCACTTTCCCATTTGTTTGTTATACTTTGTAACCAAACAGGGAGTCACTGTCTCCTCCCTTCTCATCTCTCCCTCCACCTCCTAATCCCATTCTTCCTCCACTTTTAACCCCTACCTTCCCTTTTCTGCCTGACATTTGATGCTGCCTAACCTAGATTTGAACCCTGTATCTTTAACCCCACAGGCAATGACTCTACCACTGCACTATTCTGGCATCCCTTCTAGTTCACATCCTTTTATCCTCCTTGTACCTCAGACTCTCTCCTGCCTTACTTCTCTAGTACCTCCAACTCATTGATAAGCTTATCTGCCAGTCTTCACACCTTATCTCAACTCCCATGCTCCAATGTTCTGCCACTCTCACTTACCACGCTTCTCACTCTCCCTTCTCCCATTTTCCTCCTCTGCCTCTTACACAACCCCGATGTCCCCCACCCCAGGTTTGGCCCCATTCCCCTACATCTGGTTCACCCCTTCTCCATTTGCACTGTACTGTCTCCCACCCTGCACACCAACCCCATTCCATCCAGGTCCAGCCCTTCCACACCACCTCCATCCTGTCCCTTCCCTCACTTGCTGCACCCCTCATCCTTACCCTTCCTATTCCCACTGTTTCCCACAAACTCTCTATCCTCCAAGGTCGCAGGTACATAGTCCTGGTAGAACACCCCTGCCTGCTCTCCAGGAGCCTCCTCCTCCTGCTGCTCCTGTCAGGTAATATTCACCCCAACCCCATCCCGGTCATGCAAGCATCACACCTCCCCTGCCTCACACAGCCTTCATATTGCATTTAAGAACATATGCAGCCAGTTGGAACCTCAGCTCTCCTTGATCTTGTTTTATTAACCGCCCAAATAGGATCTCCACTGTCACCGTACTCCCCAATGCCCTCAGTGACCATTCCTAGCTAGGGTCAGCATACAGAGTAAGCAGTGGAAGTGTTCCAATAATATTCCTGTAGAGTTAACAGTTTAGAAATGATGTCACTGGGAGTGGTGCAGTGTACTGGGTGTGGGCAGCAGTGTTCAGGAGAATAGTCTGGAAACTGCAGTGCTGCCCCATATGCAGGAACCTCTCTGGGCTGAGGAAGGAGATGTCCAGTCTCTGTGCAGAGTTGGCAGGAATACTGGACTCCTTCGCATTCACCCAGAGGCCACAAGTCACCAGCCACTGCCACAGTGGCTGCCCAGAAAGAGGCTGGATGGTCAAGGTGGGCTCAGGGAGTTCAGGGTGGGAAACAGGGGCACGTCCCCACCTAGTAAAGTTAGAGATTCCTACCAAGTTTTGAAGGAGCGGGAAACTTCTGATAAGGAACCTGAAGCTGTGACTGATGAGGAGGTGAGGGTCCTCCAGAGGAGAGACCAGAGAGTGGTAGAAGACAATCCCAGGGAAGAACAAAGTACTCCTGATGGGTGACTCAATAGTTCAGGGAATGGACCTGGGAAGGACAGCAGGGAAGAAAGGAGGTTAAGTGCCTCCCAGGACGCACAGCTTGCAGGGAGGGGAGCAGATCAAGGAATTACTACAGCAGTGGCAAGGGAGGGTGGAGGTTGTTGTACACTTGAGTGCAATGACCTATCCAGGGAAGAGCTAGCATGGAGCAAGTTCAGCAGGAATTTAAGGAGTTGGGAGGGCAGTTGGAGAAGGTAGCAAGCTCTGTAACATTTTCGGAGCTACTACTGATACACAGCAGGGAAATTAATCTCCACATCAGTTGCTTCAATCAATGGTTGAGGGCTGGTTCAGAGAGAAATGGTACGGCTTCATTGGGGACTGGGGTCTCATCTGAAACGATGCAACCATGTATAATGGCGATGGTCTGCATCTGTCCAGTAAGGCAAAGATAGTCCCACATGAAAGGTTTAAATGCTACATTGCTGGACATTTAAGTAGCTAGGGGTGGGGAAATCAGGAACAGAGGCACTCGAGCAGCCCACCCCACAAGAAAATGAATGCAGGCAGAAGCACCAGGAATCAAAAACTACAGGAGTACATACTCCAGTAAATGCAGTGGTTAAAATGAGGAGTAGGAAACAGAAGACAAGGAAGGGGAGGGCAGCAGGACAGCAAGGATGCAGGGAGGAAGCAGCCAGCCAGTAGAACATAGAACTCCATGGTTACAAATGCTCACAGTCTGTTTTTTTTTTTTTAGTTACTTAGTTATTTATTGTTCGACAAAATACCATTACAATATGCTAAAAAATACATCAGGACATTGACAAATGCAAATTAAAAACACATTACAGCAGGTTAAAATGCCACAGTTATACATACTAAGAGTATCTGTAGAAATTTTCCTAGCATCACAAATCAGTTTATAAACTGTCTTTCTTGTTTGTACCAAACTGATTAGAATTGACATTTTGGCAGTTTCCAGCCTCTGTATAAAACATGCTATGCTATAATTATTATAGCCCTATACAAGCATATATTAGCAGTATAATTAATCGCCAACACTATCCCAGCATCAGTAATCCACATAACTTCAATGCATAACATATATTAAAGTCCGTTTATGCTCAAATATTAATTGGATTTAAAAATGTAGAATATATAGCTCCATATTAACTCTGGAGTCCAACCATTTTGTTAAAAAATATAAGGCTCAATTACTTTAATGAGTCCATCCATTTGCAGATACAATTAGAGCTGATTGTTCTTGAGAGGTTGAACCTTATAGAAAAATTGCACTGAGAGCCCCTATATTTATATACTGAAAACAAAACAATGTCCTATAACAACAGCATCTCTTCTTCAGAAGTCCAGCTGTCATGGCAAATGCACCCGACAACCAATCACTCCAGAATGCCTCTGATATAAAGGCCGACATACTGTCACTTCAGAATGCTACAGTGCTCCTTAAACGGGAGTCCCACTGCATTTAAAACAACTAATGAGGCACTCAGGTGCCAGTGCTAATAAAATATTTCTTAATTTACTGGAGTTACCCGTGGAAGCAATAAAATAGTGTCTGAAGCATCTTATTACTTAACATCCAGGAAAAAGGGATTCAGATAACCTTTTAAAGTTTTATCTCCACCTGCACTTTAAATAGCGTTCTTATGTGGATTGTAAATAGTTTAACTAATCTCTTTATTTATGTCTCCAATATGATATTCTAAAATGAACAGAAAATTAGGTACACTCCTTCTTTTTCTTTTCGGTCTTCCCTTTTACATGGCTAAATACTTTTCCTGGGCATCCATTAAAATTTCAGACCCTGGAAAACAAAAGAGTCACTCCACTGGGCGTAGTAATTTAAATACTCATTTTAAAGCCTTTTACCCCAGGCAGTGGTGGCATACATTTGTTAAATGTTTTAGACTTCTCAGCACTGTAATGCTCTCCATCTTTCCCAAAGCAGCTCAATGTTCGAGTCTTGACCCATCATTCCAGTAAAGCTTCATGCTCATTTCTCGTCACTCCAAAATGTCCAAACATTTTCAGGACACCAGCCATAAAATGTCATCTGCAGAGAGATGATACTAGAACCAGCCTGGTAAGGACCACCAAACACAAAAATGGAAAAAACTTTAGGTAACACGGAGGGCCTTCTAGCGCTAAGCTGACCCCAATCAAGGATCCCATCTGCCATCTATTCACCACTCACTAGATACTCACAGCCACGACACCACCTGGCATCGCCCAGCTACAAACATCGGCATTTCTTTAACTCAATATTTACAATATATACAGCGAGCTGACAGTCTTGTTGAGAGAAATGAGAGAATCTTCTCTCTCCTCCTTCCTCTATCTTACTACATTTTACTTTGTTTCTTTTAACCACCTCGCTCCATCAAGTTTATATAATTCAATGTAGCCCAGCGTCTGACCCTGACCAAGAGCTCCAGCCAACACAACACCGGGCAACAGGTCAGAAATGTCATCAGTAAAACAAACCGAAAGTGGGCGTAAAATGGATCTCATACATCAGCTGCATGGAGCTCCAAAGTAGCAAAATAGAGCTTCAAAACAAACACCACTTGCTGAGAGAACCTCGAGGAGTGAGGTAGAGTTGCAGCCATCTTGCTGCTCTGCCCCCCATAAGCCCAACTGCAGTCTTGTGAATAAAATCCTGGACCTGGAAGCATTATTGATGGGGCAGACCTGACCATAAGCGGCAATAACTGAGACCTGGTATGGCACAAACCACAACTGGGAGGTGGAGGACCAGGGTACACTCTGTTCATGAGAGACAGGGGAAAAAAAGGGGGAAGTAGCCTGTATATCAGGGGTACAGAGGCACTGAGTAACGGGAGGCTGAGGCACTGTGGGGCACACTTGAACCAGGCAATGGCACAGCAATCCACACAGTAGTGATCTACAGGCATCCAGCAGAGGAGAAGATCTAGACAGAGACCTAGGGGAATCAAATACATGCTATGTCAGCAAAGGAGAGGTACTCAAAAGGAGAGAGTGGGTCCCAAGGTGGTTGTCTGGGTAAAATTTGGCTAGACAACAGGATGCAGAGGGTAATAGTAAATGGAGTTCACTCTGAAGAAAGGGGTTACTAGCGGGGTACCTCAGGGTTCAGTACTAGGGCTGGTCCTCTTTAATGTCTTTATAAGTGACATTGCAGAGGGACTGGAAGAAAACTATGTTTCTTTGCAGCTGACACAAAGATCTGCAACAGGAGTAAATACAGAAGGTGGGTGGAAAGGATGAGAAGGGACTTGGCAAGGTTGGAGGAATGGTTAAATGTATGGCAGCTTAGATTCAACACAAAGAAGTGCAAAGTAATGCACCTGGGAAACAAAACCCAGGGAAGAGTACACAATGAGGGTGAGTTACTAACATCAACAAAAATGGAAAGGGCCTGGGGGTAGCCATATCAGATGACTTAAAAGTTAGCAAGCAATGTGATAAGGTAGTAAGGAGGGCTGGTGGGATACTGGGATGCACAAGGAGAGGCATCACCAGTAGAAAACAGGAGATTGTTGTCCCTCTGTACAGAAAGTTGGTGAGACCCCATTTGGAGTACTACATACAGTTCTGAAGACCCCATCTCTGCAAGGACATAGGTTGGATGGAAACTGTCAGAGGAGGGCAACTAAAATGGTGTAGGGTCTGCACCAGAAGACATATGAAGAGATTAAAAGAGTTTAATATCTACACTCTAGAGGAGAGGAAGGAGAGGAGGACATGATAGAAACATAGAAACACAGACTTTGATGGCAGATAAGGACCGCTTGGCCTACCTAGTCTGCTCATTTCCTACCTACAGGATAAGTTGCAGATCCTACTTAACCAACAGCCTATTTCTTCCTACCCCCACATGTATTGCCTTATGTCTGTCCCATGCATTCTTGAATTCTCCACAATTTTAGACCCCACAACCTCCTCAGGAAGGCTGTTTTGTGCATCTACCACCTCTCTGTGAAAAATACTTCCTCACATTGCCACTGAGCCGTCCCCCTCCATCTATCAATTTGTGTCCACTTGTTCTTGCACATCTCTTTCTCTGAAAGATGCTACCCTCTTGGACTTTGTTGATTCCACTGAGGTACTTAAAAGTTTCTATCATATTCCTCCTCTCCTCCTTTCCTCCAGCGTATGCATATTAAGCTCCTTTAGTCTCTCCTCATTTGGAATCTCTTGCAGACCCTGTACCATTTTAGTTGCTCTCTCTAGACTGCCTCTTCTGTCTATGTCCTTCTGGAGATGGGGTCTCCAGAACTGGATGCATACTCCAGATGGGGTCTCATCAACTGTCTGTACAGAGGGATAACAACTTCCTGTTTTCTGCTGGTGATGCCTCCCCTATACATTCCAGTATTGCCTCAGCCCTCCCTACTGCCTTCTCACATTGCTTGCTAACATTAAGGTCATCTGATATGATTACCCCAGGTCCATTTCCATTTTTATGTTGATTGTGCATGCACAAGAAACATATTATGGCAGCTTTCAGAAGCAGGTTGTGGAGGTGTGGCACTGTTGTGGCCAGTGCCCCTACAGCCCTTAAAGGCTTGGCCCACTTTCCTCTATGCCATGGCACACTGCTGCTAACACTAATTCAGCCAGCATGCCACAACCTGGTAAGGTTTCAGCCACTGTCATCAGGGGCCGCCTCGTATTGCAGTGTAAGCCATTACTGCAATAGGAAGTGACCTATCATTGCTGGGTGAACCTTGTACAGTGATACTGTTTGTGAACACGGGCGGCAGCTTGCCGCCTTGTTCACAAACAATATTAAGCCCTCTGCCAAGGGGGTGCCCAATCATCTCAGCAGCATGTGCCCCCCCACATGTTTGTTTGCCGATCGGAACCCCAACTCGCCGACTTCAGTGCCCCAAGGTTGATGTTGCCAATAGGGAAGCCCACTCCACATGTCATTATGTAATCCCCCCACTTTTGTTGTGTGCCGATGGGGGTGCCCAATCCCCATTGGCATAATGTAACCCCTCTTTGTTAGTGCAGACGTGGGTACTCTAATTCCTTGGTCAGCCACAGCTAACCCCGAAAAGATTTTGTTGGCATGTTGGGAGCCCACCCCAGCATGCCACATGCCCTCTGTGAAAACAAAATGATCCTGCAATGTTTTTTCCCTGTTGAAAATGAAATGGTCCCTCAGCGGTCTACTGCTCCCTCCCACAACCCGCACCCACCCACTGTGTACCCTACCACCCATACCCCCTCACCCTATATTTACCTCCAGAGTCTAGCTACCATTCTCGGTGGACCGGGAACATGTCTGCACTCTTCAAAGCTGACCACGAACTGAGGAAATGCTGGTAAGCTGTATAATGGAATAAAAAGTTTTTCAACTTTGATGCATATCTCAGGCATTTTTGGAATTTTTGACCAAATTTTCAGCATGGGTTTTGGGACCCCTCCTCATGGATTATGGCACTGTCATGGTGTTATTTGGCCCTGAAAGGTGATTTCATGGTCACAGTGCACAGAATCTCCTTTGGGACCGATTAATGAAACGACAGTGCCAGTGTTCTGAGGTGGGCTCCCAAAAGGCTATGTTGCAAAATTGGTTGGAAAAATCAAAAAATTATTGTTTTAGTGTGCATTGTGCAGTTGCTACACACACTCATAACTTTGCAAATCTGCAATATTTTCACTCCTGATTTTCAATATTGCCATTCTTCTGCACTCCTTATGAACAGTATAGCTGTCATTTGTCACATCCTGGATAAAATGTGTTTTTGCAGTTCGGCACAGAATAGCATGGTCGCTGTGGGAAATTCATGTTTGGGACACATTATGAAAATGTCAGTGACACTGTTCATTAGCAGAGGTCCTAAAATGCCTATGTTGAACATTTGGTGATGAAAGTCCATAAAATGAGTGTGTTACGAATGCGCATTTTGCAGTTTCCACGCATGCTCTCGTTACCTTCTACGACGTTGCAATATTTTCATTACAGATTTTCAACATTGCCAGTTTTACACACCTCCTTATGAGCAGTGCAGCTGTCATTTTCACATCCTGGTCAAAATGTGTTTTCACTCTTTGGCGCACAATATCGTGTCGCTGTGGGAAATCAGTGTTTGGGACACATTAAGAAAATCACACTGATGCTGTTCATGAGCAGAGGTCCTAAAATGCCTGTGTTTAAAATTTTGTGATGAAACTCCATAAAATTACTGTGTTACAGTGTGTGTTGTGCAGTTTCCATGCACCCTTGTAAGTTCGCAAATTAGTAATATTTTCATGCCAGATTTTCAACACTGGCATTTGTTCACTCCTCCTTATGAACAGTACAGCTGTCATTTTCACATCCAGGCCAAAATGTGTTCCGCACTTCCGGTGCAGAATACATGAGTCGCTATCAGAAATCAATGTTTGGGACAGATTGGGATCGAGGGACTGAGAGAGAGGGAGTGACTGAGCTCAACTGAGCTCTGTCAGGACTGCTGCAGATTTCTTTGTGGGCTGCAAAAAGGCACCAATGCAGGCAGAAGCCCAGCACAAAGGGCAGCCTGCAGTGCCGAGAGACACAGAATGAGTGAGTGAGGGAAGGGGTGAGTGAGCTCAAAGGAGCTCTGTTAGGACTACTGCAGATTTCTTTGTGGGCAGGAAAAGGCAGCAATGCATGCAGGGGCCCAGTACAAAAGGGCAGCCTGCAGCGGTGGGAGAAACAGAATGAGCGATTGAGAGAGGGGAGTGAGCAAGCTCAGTGTAGCTCTACTATGACTGCTGCAGATTTCTTTGTGGGCAGAAAAGGGCAGAAATGCAGGCAAGAGCCCAATACAGAAGGGCAGCCTGCAGCGCTGGCAGAAATGGAATGAGCAAGTGAGACAGGGGAGTGAGTGGGCCAACTGAGCTCTGTTGGGACTGCTGCAGATTTCTTTGTGGGCAGAAAAGATGCCAACAGAGGCAGGAGCTCAGTACAAAAGGGCATCCTGTAGCACCAGGAGAAACAGAACAAGTGAGTCACACAGGGGAGTGAGCGACCTCAATGGAGCTCTGTCAAGACAGCTGCAGATTTCTTTGTGGCCTGGAAAAGGTGCCAATGCAAGCAGGAGCCCAGTACAAAGGGCAGCCTGCAACGCCAGGAGAAACAGAACGGAGAGTGAGTGAGGAGTGAGTGAGCTCAATGGAGGTCTATCATGACTGCTGCAGATTTCTTTGTGGGCAGGGAAAGC
The DNA here is from genome assembly GCA_016271365.2 of Neoceratodus forsteri. Taxonomy (NCBI): domain Eukaryota; kingdom Metazoa; phylum Chordata; order Ceratodontiformes; family Ceratodontidae; genus Neoceratodus; species Neoceratodus forsteri. The sequence goes on along the minus strand of CM028133.1, from coordinate 737,679,930 downwards.
GGCAATGCAGGCAGAAGCCCAGTACAAAGGCCAGCCTACAGTGCGGCAGAAACAGAACGAGCGAGAGGGGAAGTGAGCTAGCTCAACGGACCTGTGTCAGGACTGCTGCAGATTTCTTTGTGGGAAGAAAAAGCTGCCAATAGAGGCAGGAGCCCAGTTCAAAGGGCAGCCTGCAGCACCAGCAGAAACAGAAAGCGGAGTCAGAGAGAGGGAGTGACTCACCTCAACGGATCTCTGTTGGGACAGCTGCAGATTTCTTTGTGGGTGGAAAAACATGCCAACACAGACAGGAGATCAGTACTAAGAGCAGCCTGCAGCACCGGGAGAAACAGAACGAAGCGAGTGACACAGGGGCAGTGAGCAAGCTCAACAGACCAACTCAATCAACATTCGCATTGACAAATGCTTGTTGCTGTTGTTACTACCTCCCCGATTGTGTAATCCTCCCCTGAGTTTTGTTTCCTGGTGCATTATTTTGCACATCTTGGCATTGAATCAAGCTGACATACTTCTGACCATTTCTCAACCTTGCCAAGTCCTTCTCATCCTTTCCATGCTTCCCTTTGTATCAACCCTGTTGCAGATCTTTGTGTCATCTACAAAGAGGCATACGTTTCCTTCCAGTCCCTCTGCAATATCACTTATAAAGACATTAAAAGGACTGGACCCAGTACTGAACCCTGCGGTACCCCACTAGTAACCCCTCTTTCTTCAGAGTGGAATCCATTTACAATTACCTTCTGTATCCTGTTGTCCAGCCAATGTTTTACTCTGGCTACCACCCTGGGACCCACTACCAGGCTGGTTAATTTGATTATTAATCTTTTGTGTGGGACTGTGTCAAATGCCTTGCTAAAGTCTAGGTAGGCCATGTCCACAGCCCCTCCCTAGTCTACTACTTTGATCACTAGCCAAAGAAATCAATTAGATTTGTCTGACATGACCTTCCCGCTGTGAACCAATTCTGCCTTGGGTCCTATGCCCCACTGGCCTCTAGGTACTCAACAATTCTTTCTTTCAGTAGTGATTCCATCACTTTCCCTACCACAGAGGTCAAACTGACAGGTCTGTAGTTTCCCTGCCTCTGTCTTGGTCCCACTTTTGTGAAGGGAATCACATCCGCCTTCCTCCAGTCCTCAGGTACCACACCCTACTCCCATGATTTGTTAAAAGGGCAGTCAGTGGTGTCACTAGTTCTCCCTTAATTCTTTTAAAATTCTGGGGTGAATTCCATCAGGCCCCATTGTTTTGTCCACCTTCAGTTTTAGGAGTTCTTTCAGAACCCTTTCTTTTGTGAAAGGACTGGATCGATCCCCTATCCAGAGTGCTTCTGCTAATTGGATTAGTCACCTCCCCTCCTCCTCTTTGGTGAATACTGAGCAGAAGTATTCATTCAGTATCCAGCTTTTTCACTGTTCTTCTCTGCCCACCCACTGTCCATTCTATTCAGCCTCACTATCCTCCATTTGTCTTTCTACGCTCCTGATGTACCTATAAAAGGTTTTAACCCCTTCTTAACCAAGTTGGCTATCATTTCTCAGTTTGGGCCTTTGTTATTCTGACTTCCTCCTTCTTCCTTCTGCCTTAACTGATACAGTTCTCTGTCCTGTTCCTTCTGTGTTTCCTTATACTTCCTCAATGTTATATTTTCTCCTAACCTTCCACACCACCTCTTTTGAGAACCATAGTGGCTTTTCTTTCATTTTGATTTGTTTATTTGCTTCATACAAGGCTTGTTGCCTCTGTGATAGTGGTTTGATATTTCCCCATTGTTGCTCCACCCTCCTTCTAGCCTGTTTGCCAGTGCTTTTCTAAGGCACTATCCCATCTTACCAAAGTCAGCCTCCTGAAGTGCAGTACCCTCACTTTTGTATGACTTGACTCTGTAGCTGAGTTTATTGTGAACCACATTGGTAGGTGGTCACTTGTTCCCAGATGGCTACCAACTTCTAGATCTGAGATCCTATCACTGTCCCCATTTGAGAGTATGAGGTCTAAGATAGCTCCCTCATGAGTGGGTTCCAAACTATCTGTCTGAGGCATGCCACCTTAGGGCATCGAGGATGGCCCTGCTCTTGGATGTGGCTGCAGCAAAGGTGCTCAAGTTAACATCTGACATATTCAGGTCCCCATCAACAGTATCTCCCTTTCTCTGCCAACCCTAAGGATGCCTTCTATCATTTCATTGTCCAGTCCTCTCCCTGACATGGGGGTCTGTATACAACCCTGTGTGGATTGTGGTGCATTTCCAGTCTCTAGGTGACCCACAGTGCCTCCTCTCCTCTCTGTTTACTCTTTTGTTCCATTGCTTTTATCCTGTCCCTTACATAGAGGCTACTTCTCCCCTCTCTACCCTCCCTGTCTCTCCTGTAAGTTGTGTCCCTGGTATGTTAACACCCCAGTCATGGTTCTCTGTGTACTATGTTTCTGTGACTGCTATGATATCCAGGCAACCCTCTTCCATCAAGGCCACCAGTTCAGGAGCTTGCTGCCCAGACTATGGGCATTGGTACTCATTACCCTCCATTTCTTGATGGCCCTACCCTTTTTGGCCCATCCCTGCCCTTATTGCCTTTGTCATTTCTCCATTTGCCTCTGCCCTTCTCCCTATTAACATCTCTTTCTTGGTGTTTACCTCACTTACTACCCTGTTTTTGTTTTGGGGGCTAGGATTTCCTGCTCTTTTCAGTGCCTCCCCTTGGCTAGTTCAAATGTTTACCAATGAAGCATTTAAACCTATCACCTAGGATACTGGTTCCCTCCTGGACAGATGCAGATCATCACACCAGTATAAGACCGCATCCTCCAGATGGACCCCGGTCCCCAATGAAGCCAAATTCTGAGCTATGCATCAGTTTTAAACCACTGATTGAATCCCATGTGTGGAGCACCTAGCCTTACCCATGCCATAGACAGGCAGCACCTCCAAGAAGGTTACAGTGCCTGCTACTTGTCTAAGGCCCATCCCCAACTCCACAAACTCTTCCTACACTGCTCTGATCCCTTTCTCAGCCAGGTCATTTGTCCCTAGGTGGACAATGACATCCAGCTGCCTCCCTCCATGCAGCTGCTCCAGTGATCCTAAATATTCACTCCCTGTCCCTCCAAGCCATGGCGCCAGGCAGGCACCTTACCTACCTCTCCCTTCCTCCCTGTTCTACCCCTAACAATGGAGTCCCCACCAGGAGTTGTTTCCTTTCCTGTGGGGTCACTGCCTCCCTCCTGTGGGTCTCCTTTGTGGAGGTTCACAGCATCCTCCTTCTGGGTGCCTCCATAGAGGAACCACACTTTGCCAAAACTGCATATGAATTGTGGAGAGGGTACAACTGGAGGGATGCCTCTGTTCCACCACCCTCACCCTTCCTGAGCCCACTGTGATCCAACCGCTCTTCTTTCTTGGCAACCTCTGAGGCAACGGCAGTGGCGTGGTGGTCCCTGGGTGGGAGAGGAGGTCCCCAAATCCTGGACAACTCAGCCTGGAAGCAACCTCCTCCCTCAGCCCAGAGAGGTGCATGCATATGGGACAACACCACATCCTCCAAAATGTCTCCCAGAAGATGCTGCTGCACAGCACTGCACAGCTTCCACTCCTATCATGTCTTATTTCTGGCCCCTTGACTGTTGTTTGGAATACTTATTCTTTTCTCTGTTTATTTTTTTTTCATTTTTCTCGCTACTTACTTACTGCCTCTGCACCCTTTAATCTCCTGATCTTCCTGTTCTGAGACAAGAAGTTCTATATTGATCAATAGTCTCCTTAGTTGCTCAGAGTCAGACCTCCTGCAGCTAGGGGCATGGAGAGTCTCTTTTCCTTCTAGGATGGTGAGCCTTTGTGGCTCTGTGATCACTCACTTTCTGCTCAAACAGGAAGTTCCTGTTGTTCACCAAACCTTTGCCTTTAAAAGTAGAACTAGCATAGGGTGGAGGGAGGAAGGAGGATAATATAGTCCCAGTAGAAAGTATAGTTATAAAAGCAGTTCCCTCTTCTTGGTGTTCTCTGCCTGTTCTCTGGCAGAAGCTATTTAGGGAAGTTTTTAATCTGACTTTAGCCTGGCTTCTTCTAGCTAAGTCACCCCCTACTTTACAGCTCTTTCTACACTTAGTTGATTGCACAGATAACAATTCCTTCAGCCACCTGAGACAAACACCTAGATGACTGCACAGATAACAATTCACTTCAGCCAACTCAGACAAACACTAATTTTTTACCCTAAATTGAAGGTCTCAATAGCAGAGACTTGTTCTTTAGTCCCAGTAGTGAAGTATAGTTATAACAGCAGCAACTTTCAGGCACCTCAAGGGAATCAACAAAGTCCAAGAGTAACATCTTTCAGAAAAGAGATGTGCAAGAACAAGGGGCACAATTTGAAGATAGAGGGGGACAGCTCAGAGGTAATGTGGGAAGTATTGTTTCATGGAAAGGGTTGTGGATACATGGAACAGCTTTCTGAGAGGTAATGGTGTCAAAAACAGGGAAATTCAAGAATGCATGGGACAGACATAAGGCAATTCTAGTGGGGGTAGGAGGAAGTAGGCTGTTGGTTAACTAGGATCTGCAGCTTATCCATTGGGTGGGAAATGGGCAGACTAGGTGGGCAAAGCAGTCCTTATCTTCCACAAAATTCTATGTTTCTATGTTTCCATGTTACTGCTGATGAGGATTTCAACACCCCAGATGAGGATTGGACAATCCCAGCAAAAGCTTTGGCCATGAGCTGAGACATTCTGGATGCCCTAAGGAGTAGGCCTAAGACAACTGGCAACTGAACTCAACAGAGAAAGGGCAATTCTTGAGCTGGTGCTTACCAATGGTGACAGAATTGCAGATCTTAGAGTGGAAGGTCTCTTTGGTTCCAATGACCATCACATGGTGTGGTTTGGCATACAGATGGAAACTTGGTCTAGTCACACCAAGGCAAAGGCCGTGGACTTTAGGAGAGCAGATTTTTGTGGAAATGGGGAGCTACATCAAGGAGGCACTAGCAAGAAGGGAAATGAGGGGTGCAGCAGCAGTGGTAACACCTGAAAAGGGACATCGTGGAGGCAAAAGGCCAGTGCATCAGGGTAGTAAACAAAGGCAAGAGAAGGAGGAGGCCACTTTGGCTCTCAAAGAGGTGGCAGAAAAATCAGAGCCAAAAGGAAGGGGTTCAAGGGGTTCAAGAAATATGGACTCAAAGGCAAGAAGACAGGAAGGTGTACCTAAGGAATCTAAGGGAGGCAGGAAAAGCTGTGAAGAGAGAAAAGGCACAGATATAAGAAAGGTTGGCACAGAAAGTGAAAAAGGGGATAAATCATTCTATAGGTATATCAGTGAGAGGATGAAGACCAGGGAGGAAAAGTAAGGATAAAAGGAAAACAGGAGAGTGTGAGGAGAGAGACATTGAAAAGACAGAAATACTGAACAAATATGTCTGTTCAGTATTCACTGGAGATAGAGGACGGACAGGGACCACACATCAGAAGCATTCATGAGGTTGGGGGCACAAGTCCATCCCCAGTGGAAAGAGTCCTTGAGAAGCTTTCAAAACTGAAAGTGGACAAGTCAATGGAACCAGAGGGCACACACCCTAGGATACTGAAGGAACTATGAAGGGAGCTTTTAGCACCTCTAGCAGTCTTGTTCACAGAACCGTTGAATACAGGCATAGTCCCAGAAGACAGGAAGCAGGCTAATGTCATACCACTTCACAAGAGCAGGAATAGGAGGAGCTAGGAACTATAGGCCAGTCAGCCTTGCCTCAGTGGTGGGTAAGATCATGGAGGCACTGCTTAAGGAAAGAATTCTGGCACACTTGGAAGACAGGAGGACCCTAGGATCTGAGACAACATAGATTCATGACTAGAAGGTCATGTCAAACAAATCTGATGGATTTCTTTGGGTGACAAGGGAAATTAATCAAGGGGGCCATAGGCATTGCCTACCTAGATTTTAGCAAGACCTTCGACTCCATCCCAAACATAGGCTGGTTAACAAGATGGATAGTATGGGCATGGGGCACAAAGTGGTAAACTGGGTCAGAAACTGGCTACTGGTCAAAACACAGAGGGTGGTGGTAATTGGGTTCCAGTCAGAGAAGAGGGAGGTGACCAGTGGGATGCCTCAGGGTTCAGTACTCGGACCAGTCCTGTTTAATGTCTTCATTAGCGACATTGCAGTGGACCTGGAGGAAATGTCTGTCTATTTGCAGATGGCACCAAGATCTGCAATAGGGTAGATACTCCTGAAGGGGTGGACAGGATGAGGAGGGACCTTGAAAATCATGAGAGGTGGTCTGACATATGGCAACTGAGGTTCAGTTCCAAAAGTGCAAAATAATGCACCTGGGAACAAGAAATACTGAGGTAAGCCACAAAATGGGGGGTAATTGTTGAAGATCACCAAAGAAGAAAGGGACCTTGGGTCATCATATGTGATGACCTAAAGGCATCTAAGTAGTGTACAAAAGCGCATGGTGGGCCAGTGGCATGCTGGGGTGTATAGGCAAGGATATCACTAGCAGGAGGTTGGAGTTAGTGATGCCTTTGTATAAAATGCAGGTGAGGCCTCACCTGGAATACTATGTACAGCTCTGTGGCGCACCTTGTAAGGACATTGGCAGGTTGAAGGCAGTCAGAGGAATATCAACTAGGATGGTGCAGGGACTGCAACATAAAACATGTGAGGAGAGACTATGGGACTGCATTATGTACTCACTGGATGAGAGGGAGAGATTGGGGGACATGATATAAACATTCAAGTACCTAAAAGGTATAGACATGGTGCAGGCAAGACACATCTTCCATTAAAAAAGTTGTACACATACGAGGGGACATGACATGAAACTGAAACGAGACATGTTAAGGGGAAATGTGAGGAACTTTTCTTAACAGAAAGGGTGGTGGACCCATGGAACAGACTGCTACAGGAGGTTGTGGGAGCAAGCACAGTAGAGAGTTTTAAACATGCCTGGGACAGGCACAGCAGAATCTTAGAGGTGGGGGAGGTAAGCCATTGACCACTAAGAAGCAAAGGGCACAATCTAGTGTAGGATTAGGCCAGATTAGATGGGCCTGGCAGTCCTTATCTGCAGACAATTTTAAGTTTCTATAAGAAAAAAAAAACAAAGGTTACCAGACAAACCCATAAATCACAAAAGAGTACAGTCTATAATAACATATTAAAATGTCACTTAGGTTTTATTTTAATGTGGCACTTCCTTGATTACTTAAATTAATGTTTTCATTTCAGTTAATGGTCTTTATACTGTTTGTTTAATTATAACTTCTAGACTTGACTTTCCCAAGTGACTTACATTTCATTGCATTTCTACATGCAGTAATTGTTTTACTAGGTTGTTGACCTTGGAAACAAGCCACAGTTGCCATTGAAAATGCCATTTTGATAAAGCAAAGTGCATTTTGACTTTTAGAACGTACTTCATCGTGTCAGTCTTTTACAGTAATAGTAGTAATATCTTTATTTGTTTAGCCCTTTTCACATTAGTGTGTGTCATGTATTTTTCTTTTGAAACAAAAACACTAACAGATCCAAATCTTTTAAAACAGCGTTACTTTATTGGAGCAGTTCAATTTTAGCATATTAAAATACATCAGCTTACAGTAGATCTTTTACTTGCAGAGCAAAAGCTAATCCACTGATAGCCTCAACCAGGGCTGTACCAATAACTGTAAGGGCCTCCACAAAATATTTAGTGGGGCCCTATCTACCCATGAATAGGGGTGTACATGGGAGAAACAGTATTTCCCAAATACCATGAATAATGCACTATTCATTATTTGGGTATAAATCAAAACAGTGGCACTATTGTCTGAAAAAAGCCCCCACCCTCTTCCACAGCCAATTATTTAAGATACTCAACCTCCATCCTTCTATTACCCTGCTTCTCCATAGCACCCACAGTTTAATGTTTAAAACTGAAACTGATCCCACAATGGGTGACTGGCACAAACCACCTGCAGCAGTGGCTGGCTGCCATCTCCTGTAGTGTTTTTGTACTTTTTATTTAAGTAGGTCCTAGAAAGAAAGAAACAATCTCCCTATTCCAACAGCAGCACCCAACTCCCTCAATATCCACATTTCACTAATGTAAGCCCCCCATCATGGGATGGCAACCAACACAACCCACCCTCTTCCTCAGCCAGATGCCTTGTTGAGATTGAATGTGCTCCTATGCTTGCTGGCATAGTAAAACATCTGATCATGTGATCATGAAAATAATGATGCATTCTTTCACAGTATGGAGATAGTCACACAGCCTAATCCCCACTTGGAATTAAACAATGTATTTGAGTGTCTAAATATTGTTACACCCGATATCTTGGATGTATTAACCAATTGTGAAGTATCTGATCCCCTCACTTGTTAGTAAATGCACCTGTGACATATAACATACAGGAACAGACACATAACCCTTCTAAAACACCTGATAAGAAAACTGAAATTAAACCAACTAGTCCCACTGGCATTGATAGATCAAAGGAACAAAGGTTACTTAAACCCATAGAAAGGATATTCTGATTATTGGTGATTCAATGATTAAAGGTATAGACACCCAAGTATGTTTTAATCGTAATGAACATACTACAGTTAGCTCTTTATCTGGAGCTAAATTACATGACATTGTGGGACTTTTGCACGGACTGTTTGAAAATACAGTTACACCCCTGGTTATCCTACATGTGGGGCAAATCATGTGGGAAAACAAATTGGATTTACATGCAAAGGGATTATAAGTACATTGTTGATTCAGTTAGAAATTATGGAGGAAATAATCATATCTGGCTTACTTCCTATGCAGGGTCAAAACGCCTATAGAAATAGTCAATAACTATACTCAATAGCAAACTTAGACAGTTTTGTCTTGATGAAGGGATTGGTTTTATGGATAACGCAAGAACTTTTAACAGAATATCCTTATATAGAAATGATGGTATCCATTTAAATCATGCAGGTGTAAGGGTTATGGGTAAAAATTTTGGAGGTAATCAAGTTCCATTTAAACTGGCAAGTGGGGGCAGGACTGTTAATAGCAACTTAAATGGATCCTTATTTCCCCAATTCAATGCCTTGGGATGGAATGCAATTCTTCTTAATGCCCGTAGTTTACAGAATAAATATGATGAGCTCAACATTATACTGCACAAAATCAAATTCATATTGCCCTAATTACGGAAACATGGTGGAATGAAAATGATTCTTGGAAAAAGAAATCCAGGGTACAAACTATATTAGCATTGTAGAAAATATAGAAAGGGAGGAGGAGTGGCAATATATATTCAAGAAGATATTGCTTCAGAAGATATTAAATGGGATATTGGCCCACTTGAACTCATATGGGTTAAGTTGCTTCCCATAAATAGTACCAAAATTATTCTAGGACTTTTATATAGGCCTCCTTCTATGTCATGGGAAAATGATAAGACCTTATTGGATTTTTTGGAGATCTTGACCCCATTAATAGGCTGATAATAACTGGGGTTTTAATTTTCCAATATTGACTGAGGTAAAGGATTAGGCACATCTCCTTGAGAGACAGTTTATTGATGTTATGGATCATGGGGCTTAAAGCAATTGGTTCTTGACACTACTAGGGGTAATAATACTTTAGATTTGATTTTACTAATATGGGAGACATAATTAATTCAGTTGAAGTTGGGACCCCTTGGAAACAGTGATCATTGCTCTGTCCTATTTAATATTAGAGAAACGCGACAGTCCAAACCTATTGGAACAACTACTATGCTAAATTTTCAAAAAGCAGAATTCCACAAAATGAAAACTGAACTAAGTTATTGGGACTGGGAATCAGACTTTGTTAATAAGTCTATACAAAACATGTGGGAATCCATAAAACTAAACTTCTAAATCTAACCACCGAGTATATTCCTGTTGTCAAAAATATCATAGCACTAAGACAATAAAACCTGTTTGGCTTTCACTTACAATCAAAAATTAATAAATAAGAAAAATAGATTATATAAAAATTAAATCTATTTAAAACAGTAACACTATTTACTGAATATAAAGAATGTCTTAAGGAAGTTAAGGTGATTATTAGGAAAGCGAAAGCCCAGAGTGAAGTAAACCTATGGATAAGGTACTGAATAACAAAAATCTTTCTTTTCATATATTAATAAACAGAGGAAGTCCCCAAGTAGCATAGGGCCCTTTACCACTGAATTAGGACCTACTTCTACTAACCAACAAATGGCCAATATCCAGAACAATTATTTTGTTCAGTATACAATACTAATGATGTAGATTCATACATTATTGGTAGACCTTCTGCACCTGGTTCAATCATATTAAATCCTAACACTATATACAAGCAATTAGCTAGTCTTGATGCTAATAAATCCCTGGTCCGGATGGAATGCACCTAGGATTTTGAAGGAGATGGCAGACGAGTTAGTACAACCAATTACTTATATTTTTCAAGCATCTATTGATATGGGAATGGTCCCCAATGATTGGAAATTAGCTAATATTGTACCTATCATTAAAAAGGAACCAGAACTTCACCTGAAAATTTTAGACCTATTAGCCTGACTTCTACATTAGGAAAGATAATGGAGGGATTAATTAAAGATACCCTATTAGAACATCTGGAGAGATGGGATCTAATTGATCCCATTCAACATGGATTCACAAAAATAGATTGTGCCAGACTAATCTACTGGCCTTCTATGAAAAAGTGAATAGGGAGATGGATGTGGGAAATTTGGTGGACGTAGTTTTCCTGGATTTCATGAAAGCATTTGATAAACTTCCTCATAAGGAATTACTGGCAGTTCTGGAAGGCATTAAACTGTCTAGTAATATCTGTAAATGGGTCTCAAATTGGCTCCAAGATAGAAGGCAGAGTAGTCATCAACGGGAATATTCTGCTTGGCTCCTATTACTAGTGGTGTCCCACAGGTTCAGTGTTGGGTCCTAGTTTATTTAATATATATATCGCTTCACTGAAAATTAGAAATAAGAACATTTGGATGTATAAGTTTGCTGATGATTGTAGACTAGGCCTAGTTGTTAATGATGCTGAACAAAAAGCTACCCTACAACATGCTCTGAATTTAATATATGAATGGACTTACTCAAATAAGTTAGTATTAAATAAAACTAAATGCCTGGTTATGCACCTGGAAATCACAATCAGGAAGAAGAATATATTTTGGATAATACAATTTTGGGGTAGTAAATGAAGAAAGGGATTTGAGAATTACTGTTACAAATGATAGGAAATTCAGATCACATGGTAGGATACAACTTAGGAAGGCAATTCAAAACCTAAATTGTATACTCAAACACATAGCAAGTAGAGATAGGAAAGTACTGATTCCTCTCTACAGTGCATTGGTGAGACCACACTTGGAGTACTGTGTTCAGGTTTGGTCACCTCAAAATAGGGAAGACATCTTATCAATAGAAAGGGTTCAGAGGAAGTTAACAAAGCAGATAAAAGGATTATCGAACAAAAGTTATCATGATAGACTAGTTAGCCTCAATCTTTATTCTTTACATTATCACAGATTAAGGGTGATTTATGTTTTCTATATAAGAATATGAATAATGTAAATTTAATGGAGGAACTGGGACTTATGAAAACATTGGTAGATTAAGTACAAGAAAACATAAGAAACAATTTCTCCAACAAACATGGGAGCATAATTTTAGGAAACAATGGTATAGTTGTAGAGTAGTTGGAGTCTGGATCGTATTACCAACAGAACTCATCAATTGCACCACCATGAATGAATTTAAAATGGGATCAACAATCATTTGGTAACAAAAATTCTCATATTAAAATTAGGATGGCAAGCCTTATGGGGTAGTATTCTATCCTCTGGCTTGAATACACCTATGAAACCTATGTGATCAGCTGTTTTATTGTGTGAGCGTGAAACTATGAAACTATGATGGAGCCACAAGTCACACCAGAGCTGGGGAAGGAAGATGGATGTACTGATCCAGATTTGAGGATGGGGAGGAAGTGAAGGGACAACTTGGAAAAACCCTGTCAGAGACCAGCAGCTTCACTGTGAAGGGAAGGACCACAAGGGTCTGGTCTTTTAAACTGGTTCTGCAAGTGAAAATATCAAAGCTGTTTAAATTACAACTACTGGCTAATGTTTTGAGTGCTTGTGAGGCATTCCTGCAACCTCAGGCAGTGAGGTACCAGTGACTGGATGGTCTCCAATAAGTGAAGACTCAGAGAAGCCATTCTGCTGCCAGTCAGATTCTAGTCTGCCTTTTAAAGTCAGACTATTCCCAAATTCCAACATCTCAGGTGTACACAGCTCCAATTGGTTGCCATAGCAATGGGGTGATATCAGGCCAGGGGCCTATTTAATACTCTGCTCCACTGAGCAGAACACTGTGAAGGGAAGGAACACAAGGGTCTGGTCTTTTAAACTGGTGCTGCAAGTGAGGGCAGCAAAGCTTTTAAATTACAACTATTGGTTAATGTTTTGAGTGCTTGTGTGGCATTCCTGCGACCCCAGACAGTGAGGTACCAGAAACTAGATGGTCACCAATAAGTGATGACTCACAGAAGCCTTTCTGCTGTCAGTCAGGTTCTAGTCTGTCTTTTTAAAGGCAGACTATTCCTGAAGTCCACCGTCTCAGGTATACACAGCTTTGATTGATTGCCATAGCAATTGGGTGATGTCAGGGCCAGGGGTCTGTTTATTACTCAGCTCCAGTGAGCAGAGTTGAGCACAAAGTGGAGCAACACAGGCAGAGGCCAATGGCATCTGTTGGTGAAGTTGGGAAATTGGGCCAGAAATTTTGTAAGTAGTATTGTAATAACATAATGGAGCCTAGTTCTGTCATGTTAGTGGAGGGGGCTATTAAATGCAGTATGTGTGGTAAATTCAAGTGCAGAGAAATCTCAGATTTTAGTCAGTATGTATGCCAGCAGTGTACTGAAATTAAAACCTAAACGTGAAAATTCTATGTTTGGTGCTGGAATGAAAGTGAGTAAAAGTTTAACAGGACATAAAATTCAAGTGAAAGAAGCTGAAAACACAATAGAGAATGTAGTTCTAAAGGGCAGAGAGAATGGGGAAAAGCTAGAGGAACATGTCATACTGTAATGTTCAGAATAACCCAAAAGGGATGAAGGGCCATGGATTTTAGTATCCCAGTGTATAACACCATAAGCCTTAGAACAACTGATGGACAGCACTGAAAGAGAAGTTTATGGGGTTATGTTAGTAGTCATCTGAAATCAGCACAAGAGTTAACACACAACCCTCAAAATAGTAATTAGTGATGATGTTCCTCCAAATCTAAATAAAAACATAGAAGCAATAAGAAAGGACAAACTACAAATAATCCACCAGAGTTTTCTGTGTCAAATAACCCATCATCATGCATAGATGACATAAAGCACCCAGTGTTCATAATTGAGACTCTGTCAGCTATTATATTCATCATTATACCATTGCCCTAAATAAGGAACTTGTTAACAGTAACTGTTTCCCAGTGCAGGTGTGGAAGATCTTCTGCACATTATTCCGACAATGATGAAACCAGAATTGAATTACAGATGACTTGTACTAATACATATAGACACAAATATATAAAAAGAAATAGTACAGAAGACATTTTTTAATGGACTAAAGGAAATACATGCCATGTTGGAAAATATGAATCGTGAAGTAATCATCTCTGAACTACTACCAGTCTCTAGATCTAATTACAGCATCAACAAGGAAATAAGTTGACTCAACAATTGGATTAGACAATGGTGTTTAATTAAAGTCATGATGTCTGCCAAAATGTGGGAAATGTTTTGAATGATAGAAAACCATATCGGATGGATGGTCTTCATTTGAATAGATTAGGAAGCAGATAGTTGGGAAAATCTTTTGTGACAGCAATAAAAAATCTTTAAGCTAATTAGACAGGGATGCATAGGGGAGGCATCAGCAGCTGAAAACAGGAAGTTGTAATCCTCTGTACAGACAGTTGGTGAGACCCCATCTGGAGGACTGTGTCCAGTTCTGGAGACCCCATCTCTGCAAGGACATAGACAGGATAGAGGCAGTCCAGAGGAGGGCAACTAAAATGGTGCAGGGTCTTCAAGAGAAGCTGTATGAGGAGAGACTAAAGCAGCTTAATATGTATACCCTTGAGGAAAGAAGGGAGAGGCGGGACATGATAGAAACTTTTAAGTACCCCAGTGGAATCAACAAAGTCCAAGAGGGTAGCATCTTTCAGAAAAGAGACGTGCAAGAACAAGGGGACACAATTTAAAGATAGAAGGGATGGATCAGGGCAATGTGAGGAAGTATTATTTCACAGAGAGGTAGTAGCTGCATGGAACAGCCTTCCTGAGGAGGTTGTGGGGTCTAAAACTGTGGGAGAATTCAAGAATGCATGGGACAGACATAAGGCAATTCTTGTGGGTGGTAGGAAGAAATAAGCTATTGGTTAACTAGGATCATGCCTATCCTGTAGGTAGGGAAATGGGCAGATTAGATGGGCCAAGCGTGTCCTTATCTGCCGTCAAAGTCTATGTTTCTATGTTTCATGACAGGGGTTTAGGGACCCTTCACCAGTAGTACTTCATAAGAAAGATTATACTAATCTTTGTAAGAAACATAATTATATTCTTTCACATGCTCGTAGTCAAAAATATAAAATGGATGAACTACAACTCAAACTTGAGGCTAACAAAGTTTCTATTTGTGTATTAACTGAAACATGGTTCAGGGAAGTGGATTGGGGACTGAAATATCACATTTTAATTTAATTCACAGAGAATGCACCAATAAAAGGGAGGAGGTGTGGCATTATATTTCACTAGCAATCTCAATGTCACAGAAGTTACCCTAGACAAGAATAATGAAAATAGAAATGAGATAATATGGGCAAACATCCAATTAACTCATGGCAAATGGACAATTGATAATTTTGAAAGTACATTAATCGAAAGCATGCACAATAAAATATGGTACACACTGTAACAGAGAACACCAGGGTAAAAATATATTAGATCTGGTATTTTGTAATATGTAATTTTCCTGATAAATTTGATATGTCAAAGCTCAGGAACCACTGGGTACTGCAGGCCATAGCACAGTACATTGCACATTTGACTTTGCCTGGCAAAAGTATCAGGTACTATAGAATTAAAATATTTTCATAAGGCAAATTATAGAGAAATGACAGAATATATTAATGACTGGGATTAGAAGCAGAATTAAAAAACAAGGGCATGGATACACAATGGAGAATAATTAAAACAAAAATTATTACTGTTTCTCCAACTAAGTTGTTCCAGGCATTCAAAAATACAATAAAACAGGGACAGTAGCCATATGATTAAACAAGAACATTAAGAAAGTTATAAATAAAAAAAAGAAATCATTATACATATAAAAAGGTTAGAGTCAGACATAGTCAAATATAAAAACTGAACAACAAATGCAAAAAGCTAATAAGGAGAGCAAAATGAATATGGAGCAGCAACTCGCTTACTCAGTTAAAGACAATAAAAAGTTTTATGGTTACATCGTTCACTAAAAGGAAATCAAAAATCAGTAGGACCCATTAATTTAAATAATGAGGTGATTGAAGAAGGTACTAAAATAGCTAATGAATTTAATAACTATTTTACATCTAAACTCCAAATAAAGGAAGACAGTACTTATACTTTTAAACACCTGAAAGAGACGTTTCAAAAATAGAAATAACCAAAAATAGGTTCAAAGAAAGACTGAAAATGTAAACTAACAAATCTATGGGACCAGATCTGATATATCCCAACTTGCTAATAAAACTTGCCTGATGTCCTGATGGGATCCTGAACAGTTATTTTCAATAACTCACTGAGACAGGAAGAGTTCTATCAGAGTGGAGAGATGCCATTGTGTCCCTTACATTTAGGAAGGGCAACAAACAAGATATATCGAATTATAGACCCATTAGACTTACCTCTGTTTTTGGGAAAGTATTGGAGAACATTATTCAGGAACACATTGTTACATACATAGAACAAAGTGGAATGGTCGATCCCACTCAACATGGTTTTAGCCAAGAAAATTTTGTTTGTCAAATCTGCTGACCTTTTTGAGCCAGTAAGTGCAGCACTGGACAAGGTCATGGGGTGGAGTATATTTAAGCAATAATGCATGACAGGATGTGAGTTGTGCTTGGATAACCTCACACCTGGGTGACTGAACACGAGGACACAGGTCAAGTGCGTCCAATATCCAGAAGTGAGGTTATTCCAGCATGACAAAAACCCAGGAGTGTATTATTGCTATTATACAATGGCTCATTTTTGTACAAAATACAAAAAAAATTAAATGTTTTTAGTAGATTTTTAGTGTGGCAATTTTTATTTTTATTTAGTTTATTGCAGATATCAGATAACATACCTTGAGTCAAAGAATTCTTTACAAAGGTTCACATCATTGAAAACAGAGACATCAAGGACAATAGCAACAATTAGACACAATAGTTACAGAAATGGTTACAAGATGGTTACAGACAACACAGTCAAGCAGCTGGTGAAACAACGATAACCATTGGTACATAGTACTGATGGTAGCAGGTAACAAGAACATACACTGCAGGGCGGTGTCGCCAGCCATGCCCTGGTGGTTATTTGTAGGCCTAGGTAGGACTGAGGGTCCATTGTTAAATATAGGCATGTCCTGGGGCAGTTAGACCTGACTTTTGTCCATAGTCATGGGGTGATAGGGCTAGAGATCAGGGACAGTCACAGACTGAGTCATGAGAGATTAGGTCTCTTAGCTGGTACTTGAACTGACCAAGTCTGGGTTCTGTGAGGAGGAGTTTGGTAGTGAGTTAAGCCAGGTAGGGCATGGTACATAAGGTTCTTTGACCCGAGGTGGTCTTGCAGTGAGGTACCCTGAAATGGGTTGTCACAGATTGCCGAGTGAGGCGGGTGGACAATGGTGCCAGGAGTAGGGGAGTGAGAGCAGGTGGGACTAGCCCTGATGTTATTTTTTTAGCAAAGAGGCAGGTCTGATATTTGAGCGTCCGTCAAAGTTTAGCCAGTTGGTTGAGGTGAAAGGGTGCAGGTATGTGAGTCTGGTGCAGCCAGTGACTAGTCTACAGGCCTTATTAAGGGCCAGCCTAATTTTGTTTAGGTGCGTGTTGTTGGCTGTCTCATAAATAATGATTCCATAGTCTATGAGTGATAATGCGGATGCTGAGACAGCTAGGTGGAGAGCTTCTTGTGGGAGGCAGTGCATGTACGGTGAAGCAGGCTAATACACACATTGACAGCGGTGCTCAGTTTTGGATGTGGTCATGGTAGATGAGCCCAGAATCTAGGGTGATACCTAGGTATTTGAATGAGGTAACCTGCTCAAGGGTGTCATTTAAAGAGTTCAATATGAACAGGGATTGTCCTTTGTTCTTGTTTTGGGAGCTGCAAACACCATGGATTTTGTGTTTTGTAATTTAAGACTAGCTATGTCAAATGAACCAAGATTCAGCTTCTGTGAAAGATTTTTGGAGTGCAGAACGGAGGACTGTCGGATTGGTGTGACAGCTGTAAAGGACAGCATCATCCGCATACAGGAGTAGCTTCCCAGAGCAATCCTTGGCAGGAAGCTGAGGAACAGGGAGAAGAGTAGGGGCCAAGAATAGAGCCCTGCAGGACCCCAAACCTAACTGGGAGGGGGAGGACAGGATTTGTGCAAGCCTGACTGTCTGCATTCTCTCAGACAGATAGCTGGCAAACCAGCCAGTGGTCTCTGGAGACAGACCTTTTGTGTGAGGGAATTCAGGAGTAGTGTATGGTGCACCACATAAAATGCCTTGGAATGGTCTATAAAAACAGCACCAGCAGTGTGGCCAGTATGAAGAGATGTGTGAAGGGCATTTGTAAACTCCAAAAGGGCTGTGGTGGTGCTGTGGTTATGGTGGAAGCCATGTTGCTCTGGACACAGGAGGCTATATTTGTTAAGCTAGTCCTTAAGCTGGGTGGTCACAATCTTCTCAAGGTTTTGGAGAGGGAGGTAGGATTGAGATGAGGCAGTAGTTTCCAGACAGAGTGCAGTCACCGCTTTTAAGGATGGGTGTGATGAGGCAGATTTCCATTTAGAGAAACTGGCCCAGCAAGAGGGCGGTTCAGAAGCATGGTGAGGGAGAACTTCATTAAAGGTGAGCCTAAACAGTTTAAGATCTAGTGTGTAGCTGCTGAAACATGATTTACTGAAGACCTTGAGTAGAAGGAGGCAGCTTTGTGCTGAGATATTGCTTTAAAGTGGAACGGGGAGCAGAGAGGTGGTGCTGGGTGGTGGGGAGAAGAAATTTGGGGAGAACACTACTAAGGTTGGAGAAGGCATTAAATGTGTTTGCAATCAGGGCAGGGTCTATGGTGATAGACCCATTGGCCATGAGTTGAGAGAGGTGCAGTGGAGGCTTTGCTACTGAGCTCTTTGAGGGAGTCCCAGAACTTGCACCCCGAGCCCTGTGTGGCAGTGAGCAAGGTTCAGTAGTACTCAGCTTTTGCCTTACAAATGTTCCAAGTTCATTTATTACACACTTCTTGGTAGCGCTGCCTATCAGCTGGTTTACCAGTATCCAGAGCAATGTGCCATAGATTGTCACATTCACGCATCTGGTCCACAAGGACTTGTGATATCCAAGGTGTGTCAACCCTTTAACTATCTTTTGCTAAGTATACTGGTCACAGGCACAGTTGAAGGTATCGATGAAGTGGTCGAGGGCAGAGTCAACGTTCAATGCGGTTTGATGGGAGACCAGTCACTAGCTAAGAGACACTATTTAAGGGACCAAAGTTTGCTGGGTTTGAGGGGTGTTGGAGGATAGTTTTGGGGAGGGCTTTCTAACAATATACAACCATGCATTTGTTTCTTAAGAGAAGATGTGACAACTCCAGTGACAAATCAATACATTGAGGTTGTGTTCAGATAACCTCACTGCTGCCAAGGGCGGACTGCCAATCAGGTTCCAGGATTTTTATTGCCACTCTATAATTGGACTTTTCACATGCTTTTGACATGGTACCACACAAAGAGCTAGTGGAAACATTAATCAAAATCCAGTTGAATCCAAACATAATTGCTTGGATAAATGCTTGATTAAGTAATAAAAGGCACACTGACTGGGCCCAGTGAACAGTGGAGTCCTGCAGGGTTCTGTGCTGATTCCCATGCTTTTCAACATATTTATACTAGCTATGCAGGAGTCTAGCAACTCCTGGATGTGTAAGTACACTGATGACAGCAAGGTATTATTAATAACCCTGGACAAAAATTACAAAAGATCTGGATAACAGCACTATGGGCAAAAATAAAACTAGGTTTCCATATTGAAGCGTGTAAAGTAATGCATTTTGGGACAGAAACCCACTTACACAATATAAGTAAGATGATATAATAACATCAGAAATAACAAGTGAAAGGACTCGGGCATCACCATAACTAATGATTTTTCTTTAGCACACACTTGATCTCAGAAGTGCCATAAAATCGCTGGCTGTATATTAATGAACAATAAGAGCCACAAGTCAGGAATTTGATTGTCACTGTACTCTGCCCTTGTTCGACCACATCTTGATTACTGTTCTCCTTTCTGTGCCTCACAATTAGCCCATGAAAAAACCTCTGAAAAGAGTACAAAGGAAAATTACCAGGAGGGTAAAGGGCAGGGGCATAAATCCTATGATGAAAGGTTGCAAGAATTGAACTTGTGCTTGACTGAGTACAGGAGATTCTGAGGAGATGTATTGCAGCTATAACACCTATGACAACTTATTTATACAGCCTGCAGTGGGTCTTGAAAGGTGTTACAAGTCAGCTAACACTAAGGCACACACCAAACAACTAAAGGCACTAGTTATAGAACAGGTAAAAGGGATAGCTGATTTAGTTAACATATTGTGTCAATATGGAATAATTTACCTAGTGAAGTGGTCTGTAGTGAGTCCCTCAAAGTTTTCAAAATAAAGTTGGACAATTTCATGGGGGCTTTTGGTGTAGACAATACCACTGATGTATAGCAAGTCTTAATAGGTTATTGACCTCTTAACTTGTACCAAACTATGAAACTATGAAGCGTGGCAGCACTTTCATTCACAAGAAGATGGCTAGCAGTTAATGTGGGCAGGTTGTTCCTTCAGCCCATCATGGCATCGGATTTAAACATTAAATTGTGGGTGATGAGAGAGAGGAGGGTGGGAGGAGGGAAAGAGGTTGTATATATTTAAACAGTTGGGTGGGAGGCTGCTTTTACTTCCCCAGGAATGTGAGTAATAAATACAAATAATGTATTCTGAATATTTGGGGACCTGAATATGAATATTTGGCCAAATATTTGAAGGAAGATATTCGCACCCCCTACCCATGAATAAATGTAGAATTAACATTAGCACATATACTGTACATTAGGTACAGGGTATTTTCCTGTCAAGCAGTCCAGATGAGCACCCATAATGTGCCCATGCTTCCCTTTCCCCCTCCTTGCTGGCACCATTATTAAGGAACTGAATAATGGAATGTGTCCTTGCCCTTCCTGCATACACCATCACCAAGATCAGATGTGTTGTGTATCGGCCCTATTGCACCTATGCTCTATTAAGCCCTCACTGAAACTGGAGGTTGAAATTGCAACACAGACCCTTACTGCTGCCACTTCTGACAGCCCCAGTGTCACATGGAATAGCAGTGTAGACAACAAAACTTCCAGGTTTGTCTGTGACAATACAAAGTCTTTCTAATGCTGATGTGGGAAGCATTTAGGCCCCTGACAATGCAAGTCCCACTGCAAGTGCAACTCTTGCACCCCTTAGTCATGGCCCTGGTCTCAACAAAGTAGCCATCTGCCATTAAAATAAAAGCCAGTTAATTTGAAGCATGTAAGCAAAAAGAATCCAGCCATATTGGTCCTTGCAAAACAGGAGACGATGGAAGGTTTAATACCTTTATTGGACCAGCAATTGTTTTGTACAAAGATGGAATTATACACAAGCTTTCGAGGCCACACAGGTCCCTTCATCAGGTGAATAGCAAAACTGAGCAACATAAGCAGTATTTATATCCACAAATTGACGGAGAATGTGAATGGGCCATACAAATACCATGAGACAATCTGCTGGAATACAGGCAAAGACATCAAACTGACCACACACCCTAGTGGTCACTTACAGCCCCATGCTAAAACCTTTCTGAAATTGTCAAAGAGCTACAACCCATGCTGAGAGAAGATGAAACACTGAAAGACATCTTCCCTGAACCAGCTGTCATTGCCTATAAGCAGTCCCCAGCCTCTAGAACATAATAATTCATAACAAACTCCCAGCAGATCAAAATAACCAGAAATCAAGAGGAACAACACTGTGCAACATGGCAAGATGTAAGACCTGCACCACATATGCACACAAGCCGCCATTCAGACAAGCCAGAACAACATAATACAAATTAATGGATCCTACACATGTCAATCCAGCAATGTGGTTTACCTAATTCAATGCAAGAAGTGCACAAATGGTTGCTATATTGGAAACTAGCCAACCACTGAAAACCAGGATGAATCACTAACATCACACAATAGTAAACCAGATTATCAGCACTAAAGTAGGAAACCATTTTCACAAACAGATCACTCTCTCAGGATTTATCTGTCTTGATACTAAGAGGCAACTTCAGAAACACACATAACAGAAGGATATAGGAATTAAAATACATTAAACAATTCAAATCTAACATTTCTGGACTGAATCAGGACATCAGTTTCATGACACACTATGGTAAACTGTAATTTTTTTATTGTGTACTAAATCATGTCATTGTTTATCACACTTTGGTTCTGTATTTCTTATTAATATTTTTTTTCTCTGAGTTCTGCCTGATCTACTTTTTACCTGTACCTCACATCCTCCTGGCCTCTTACTAACTCTTTAGCTCAGTCCCACCCACTCCCTCTTGTTTTCACACCTCTGTTTATACTACCTCACATTCTGTTTATCTAGGCCTTTGTTCTTTGTTTGTATGACAACTTTTTTAATTAACAGTTATCTCAATGGTAGAAGTTGTCTTCAATTGCCCCATTTGTTTTATGACTTGTAGACAGATAGCAAAGTTAAGTTTTAGCTATATGAAACCCTCACCACCCCACTCTGTTACCTCTGTGTTACGTTTTCTCTGTATGAATGAGATAAGCATGGTTAAAAGAACAGTTCCTAGATCAGCAGGGCAGCTGTGTGTGACTGTACTGGGATCATACAGGGAGGCTGTGTGCAGTCGGACAACAGAAGAAAGACAGTGAAGCACCAAGTAATTTTTTCTTACAAAATAGTGAAGCTTTGTTTTTGTTATGGTTTCTGATGAGGAAGAATAGCTGATGGGAACATGGGAATAGCACAACGCCACTGCTGCAAGAAACGGTAGCATTTCTGTTGACTGCTTAGTTAAAAAAAGGTTTTCTATTTTCCTTTATGCATAAATTTAACTTCTGTGGGTAGTGGAACAGCTAGGTTACTGGTGACAGTGGTAACAGAATAGGGTGAGGGGCTTGCTTAAATGAGGAGAAAATAATGACTGCCATGTCATTGTTAAACTCAAAAGTGGGCACAGTGACATGGGTTTAGTAAAGTGGCAGTACCCACTGACTCTTGTTTTTGGTGGACATTGTTGAAAATGTATGCCCAGAGACAGCTCTCGGCCATCCATACTTCAGGATTTCTAAATCCTATTTTCTAATATTGAAGTAGAGTATACCATAGCACACAGACATAGTGAGTTTACTAATCAGATAAAATCTGAATTAGATGTATAAATCTCCCTCATGCTTGGCAAGTAGGTTTTACTTTTAGTTTTACAATCAGAAATAACATGATTCAGCATGCACACTGCATAAAACACATACACAAATATTAATATATGACATAACTCTATACTTCTCATAAACAGCATGAATACATAGTTTGAGCAAATAACATTAAGAATATTTTACATTTAGATATAAAAGCTTCTTTAAAAAAATCAGCACAATGAAAAAAGCTAGAGAGCCCACAACCCAAATCTCTGTTATTAGAGTTCTATAGGGCTTGGACACGTACCACAAATGAATGATAATAAGCTGATTTCAGTTTGAAGGAAGCAATCTGTAAGTGCTCCATGCCCATGGAGTGAATGGCTCTTTGAAAGAGAGAAGGAGCCAGGAGCTTGTTGAACAAGTGTAGTATAGTCTGACTAACAAGTGGAAGTAAGAAGCCTTGCACATTCTGCACCACTTGCAGGCATCCAATCAGACACAAAGGAACAGGAGTCTGTGAACATCTTTGATCAATTATGCTGCCTAGCATTCATAGTCAGACCTTGGCTTCATATTTTAAGGCCTTTATTACTTTTGTTTTTATTTTTTAGCTACTCTGCTCAGTGTGGTGGTTTTACCACCACTGGACCAGATTACCAGCCTTCACAGAGCTCAGGCAGAGCAGATTACCCCTTTAGTTTCCACTGATGCTGCAACTGTCCCAACCCCATGGGGGTGTTGGAATGGAGATCAAGGTCCTGGCAGATTCATGCTAATGAATGCTCCACCCAAACACAATTTAGCATCCCCCTTCCTGTGTCTTGGCATCTCTTCCACTGACTGTACTCCTACAGGTGGTGGCAGCACTGTGAGGCAATCAGCCATCCCTCCCCAGAGGAACAAAGCATTCATTGAGACACTTGATCCTCCTCCCTTGGCTGGCCCCAATGACCCAAGCTAGTTCACTAACCTAGGTCTCCAGCTTTGTGAGCAGTAGAGCTACCACTGTGCCAGTGGGCTGGCCCCAGGCATTTCTTGTTCTTGGTAAAAAACATTTTGTGATTTGTTTGGAGTTATCATTGTGTGCCACTATACCTGTTTTTACTGGGTACTAGGTGAGAATAGTGTGGACAAACTGCACACAGCAAGACCACAGAGTGAAAAGCATGAACGGCTTAGTTGTAGCAGGGAATTACAGTGATAGGAAGTATTGCTACTCCCTGTTGCTCACCCAGGAGAAGGATGTGTATTTGACCACTGTGGGTTGGGTTCTTGGTCAAGCCGCTACCGTGGTGGAGTGGCTAGAGCACCAGATCCTGCAATGAATGTGGTTGGGGGTAAAGCAGTTTGATTCCCTGTAAGGAATCTGTTTTTTCACTATTTTTTCATGCCCTGTGTCTACACCTCCTTGAGTTGGCTATTATAGTTCAGCGGTGAAGCCCCCATAAAACAACTAAAGTGTTTACAGGCCTTGCCGCATGTTGTTTGTAACAGCATGGTCTTGCTGTGCACGGTTTTGTCCTCGCTCTTATGACCCCATGCCCTTTACAGTATATTTCAATAATTTAGTTTTAATCCAGCAGAGGTATTTCCGGTGAGTACATGCTATGCTTTTGTCTTTTTCCAGATTGTACAAAAAAAGTAACAAATGGCATTCTCCTTCCCACAAAGGTCTGGGTGAGTCCCATCACCCTCATCAATCTCTCAGTTATTTCTCACCACCCATTGCAATCTGTCCTATCATCCACATAAAACACATAATCAAGTTATTTGTAGAGTGCTGGTGAATGGCAACTAGAAGAAGAATTTTCTTTACATATCACTTTGCATACACATTGTCTTATAAAGTGTTTCAAATGAAACTGGTAGCTGTGCATAATTGTACCAGGCCTAGCAAGATCTCAGACCAGGAAACATTTTTTAAGTGATTTGAGGAGTTCTCAAGCCAAAGACTTCAGTCCATGTTTGTTCCCCTTACCATGAGGACTTCAAGATGACAGTATAAAAGTATGGAGAATAGTGGAAAAACAACCATGGTTGAATTTTGATGAATAAATCTTGAAATTGATTGTATTAGCTTCTAGCTAGCATCATCAAACCATAATGCCACTCCCGCAATAGAGAATAGTCATTAAGAACAGAGTAGCTGATATCTCCAAGCAGCAAGATATGGCCAAAGTAGTGTCAGAGGTGGTATTAGATTCCATGGATCTCACTAATGAAACCAGTTCATAAACTAAACTTTCTATAGATACATTAGTGAAAGAAGAAAGTCCAAAGAGGGTATTGCTAAGTTCAAAGGGATAAGGGGAGTGTGTGGAGGAGGACCAAGGAAAAGTATCTCTCCTAAATAGATGCTTCTGCTCAGTATTTACTGAGGAGATGGTAGGGCAGGCCCATAGGTCACACCATGAACACGGGAAGGAGGTGTGCACTAGTCCATTCTCAAAAGAAAAGGTCCTACAAGAGCTCACTAAGCTCAGAGTGGACAAGACAATAGGACCTGATGGCATACATCCCAGGGAACCAACAGGGCCATTTGCAGAACTGTTTAGCGAGTCTCTAAGCACAGGAGAGGTCCCAGAAGACTTGAGAAGAGCTCATGTGATCTCGCGCACACAAGAGTGGTAGCAGGGAGGAGGCAGGGAACTACTGACCACTCAGTCTTACCTCAGTAGTGGGAGATATTATGGAGGCACTCATTAGGAAAGGATAGTGCAACACCTGGAATCCATAGGAGCACAGGACCCAAGACAGCATGGGTTTACAACAAGAAGATCCTGTCAAACTAATCTCATAGATTTCTTTGACTGGGTAACCAGAGTGGTGGACCAAGGGGTGCAGTTGATGTCACCTACCTTGACTTCAGCAAAGCTTTCAATACTGTTCCACATAGAAGATTGATTAATAAGCTGGGTAGGCTCAGAGTGGGTCAGAAGTTGGTCAACTGGGTGGCAAACTGGTTGTGACGAGAAAATAGAGTGGTGGTAAAATGGTATACAGTCAGAAGACATGCAAGTCACAAGTGGGTACCTCAGGATCAGTCCTGGGGCCAGTCCTCTTCAATATCTTCATCAGTGACATTGCAGATGGACTGGAGGGTAAGATGTGTCTGTTTGCAGATGACACCAAGATCTGCAACAGAGTAGATGATCCAGATGGGGTGAGCAGAATGAGAAGAGATATGGATAAATTGGCAAAATAGTTGGAAGAGTGGCAACTGGGGTTTAACGCAAAGAAGTGCAAGATCATGTACACAGGCAAGAGAAACCCTGACACCACCAATAGGTTGGGAAAGGAGTTGCTTGCAATCACAAGGGAAGAAAAGACTTGGGCATCATCATCATCACAGATAACCTGAAATCATCCAAGCAGACCACTAAGTAGGTAAGGCTAGGGGTTTGTTGGGGTGTATTAGTAGGGTATCACAAGTCGTAAGAGGAGGTAATCCTCTTTACAAGAAACTAGGTCCAATCTGGAGTACTGCATGCAGTACTGGAGGCTGCACCTGCACAAGGACATTAACACAATGGAGGCAGTCCAGACGCGGCAACCAAAATGGTGCAGGGACTGCATCAGAAAACTTATCAGGACAGATTAATGGAGCTCAATATATTTACCCTAGAGCAAAGGAGGAGAGAGGTGATATGATCGAAACATTCAAACAACTTAAGGGCATTAACAACGTGAAAGAGTCTAACATGTTTCAATATAAGAAAATAGCAGGATAAGAGAGCACAGCATGAGATTAGAGGTAGGCCGATTAAGGGTAATGGAAGTAGTTCTTTTTCACAGAAAAGGTGGTGGATGCATGGAAAGGCATACCTCAGGAAGTGGTGGCTATGAATACAGTGCAGGGCTTCAAACAGGCATGGGATAGGCATGAGCAAACAATACCGATGTGTATAAATAGATAGGCCATTGATAGAGTAAGGCCTATGGCACATTCATAAGGTAGAAAAAATGAGCAGGCTGGATGGGCCTTGCAGTCTTATCTGCCATCAACTTTTATGTTTCTATGTAACAAAAGAATTTCAAAATTGTAAAGAGCCCATTTAAAGTGTTCAGTAAAATATTTAGATTCCAAACTTTTAGAAGCAGAATGTGAGATGTGTTTTTTTAAGTACATAGATGGTAATGCAAATTGTCCATGTCTTTCAAATGATACTGAGGATTTAACACATACTTTTAATGTGTGAATGGCATCGTAAGTATAAGTAGGGTACTGAAGAAATTCTAGTAGTCCTGAATCTGACAGTGAAATATACAATAATCTATTTGATGAATTATATTCTTGTGCACAATCTATATAGAATTTCAAATGTTATGGAGGGTTGAATAAAAAAGAAAAACATTGATCTGTCCTGATTATGTAAATATTCCTTTTAAATAGATGAAAGACTTAATTTTGAGCTTTACACCCAGCATCTTATCATTACTATCCTTCTGATCTAGAAACACAGAAACAAGAATTTTCAGCAAAAAGAATTGCTTGTGCAACCAGTCAGCCCAGATGGTCCCTGCCTAGTCTGTTTCCTCAGTCCTTAACTGGTAGCCAGCAGCCTCCCTCCTCCTTGCCAATTTACTAATATTTCACTGGACTATGTCTATTGCATACATGCTTGAAGTCCCTACTGTTTTTGCATCAATCATTTCTGCTGTCATTCTGCTCCAGCCATCTACCACTCTTTCACTGAAGTAGTATTTCCTCACATCCCTCTTTAACTCCGCCCACCCCAAGTTTCACTACATGCTCTCTGGTCCTGGGTCTCTTTCTCATTTGAAGAGACTCCCTCCTACACCTTGTTTACCTCAGTGATATACGTGAAGGTCTCTTTCATGTCCCCTCCCACTCTCCTCTCTTCCAAAGTACACATGTTGAGATCCTCAGGCTCTCCTAGTTTGGCCTTTGATGCAATCCTGGCACCAGTTTAGTTGCCCTCCTACAGACTGCCTCATCCCTGTCTTTGTCTTTCCTGAGGTGCAGCCTCCAGAACTGGACAAAATACTGCAGATGGGTTCTCACACGTGGTGACACAGTGGCATCCAGCATCAACCTTGCCCTAAGCACAGCTTTGTTGCACTTCCTTGCCACATAGAATTCATTAATTATGATAAGCCCAAAGTCCCTTTCCTGCAATGTGACTGTCAGCACCTCCTCTCATCTTGTACTCTGCACCTGGGTTTTATGCCCTATGAGTATTATTTGCACTTTTGGCATTGGACTTTAACTTCCAAACTCTTGACCACTTCTCAAGTTTCCCAAGGTCCCTACATTCTCTCCTCCCCTCCTGAATCTCCATCATATTATAGCTATTGGAGTTATCTGCATAAAGGCATACCTTCACTTCCAGTTCTTCTGCAATGTCACTGATGAAGATGTTGAAGAAACAACCCCAATACTAAGCCCATCGGCACCTCACTTGTCACTCATCCCTCATTAAAGTGAATGCAGTTAACATTACCCTTGGTCACCTATCCACTAACCAGTTCTCCACTTTAGATCCTGCCATGGCGGCTGTTCAATTTCTTTATCAGTATCCAGTGCATCACAGGGTGAAAGGCCTTGTTGAAGTGCAAACAGGCTATGTCCACTGCCCTCCCGATCTATTTCTTTGGTCACCAGTCAAAGAAATCAGATTAATCTAACATGATCCCCGTGAGTGCATGTTGCGTTTGTCTTATAGGCCACAAGGTTCAAGATAGTCTACCAACCTTTCCTTTATCAGGGTTTCAATTAATATCCCCATAACTGATGTGGGACTGACCAGTCTATGGATGCTAGCCTCCTTCCTGCAGGTGCTCTTATGAAGAGGGACTGCATCAGCTCTCCTCCAGTCCTCTGGAATGATGTCAGTTTCCAATAAGATGTTGAATAAAGCCGACAGTGGAAAAGCTAGCACCTCACTGAGATTCTTAAGTACCCTTGGGTGTATCCTATCAGTCCCATAGCCTTGTCCACTTTCAGATCAGGAAGTCTCTTCAGGATTGTTTCTTCTTAAAATGGACTTGCTTCCCTCCCTCCCATTTCTATTGCTCCTGATGGTCCTCCCAGCCACCCAACCCCACCCATTCTCTGTGAATACTGAGCAGAAGTACTTGTTCAGGGTGCCTGCTGTTTCATGATCCACTTCTGTAGCCTTCCCTCCTGCCCTGCTTGTCCACATTATCCTTCCCTTGCTTTCCTTGTCTCAGTTATGTAAGTGAAGAAAGTCTTATTCTCCTTAACTAATTTTCTTTCTATCCTTTCCCCTTTCTGCACTTTTCTTCATTCACTGCCTTTCCTCTGTTTTACTTAGTATGCCTCCTTTCTTCCTCCCTCTGTATTTTCTTTTATCTCCTGAATGCCACCCATTTTCCCCTCACCACCTTGGTCACTTCCCTAGAGAACCATGATGGTTTCTTTTCCTTCTACTTGTTTTGCTTTATCTGTTTCTGCCTACCTATTTAAAGCCTGCCTCTTACTCGAGCCATAAAGTCTTCTTCTTGCCCCAGTGACACCCTGTTACCAGTACCTGCCACTAGATCCCACTTGGCCTGACATCCATAGGGTTCTGGCTCTAACCCTACTGGAAGACACCCTCTCCCTGTGAGGAGGGAACAGGGAACAAGAGAAGTCTGATGCTGCCTACCCAAGCTGGGTGTAGAGGGTGGGGTGGTGCATTCCAAGGACTACAGTGTGGTGGGGATGGAGCCATGATCAGCAGAGCTGGAACAGATCATTTTCTGTTTTCTGTTCACCCACCACACATGTAGAAGTGCACTGCTATGGTGACCTGGATGGGGACATCTGGTGGTGCATCGTCACCCACACCACCAAGGACATCACCAAGGACCCCACCATGAGCCACTAAAGAACAGTGCTATTCCATCCACCCACTCAACCCTGAGAGAGAAGCATCCATCGAATGCTCTGAAATCCCTCCCTGCCAGCCTCCATTTCTGATGTCTGGGCTCGAGCAAACCCAGGTAGCCAGTGTGCCGGCGAACACCCATTGCTTGTTGCCATGGGCCTTCCTTCAACTTTGCTCACTTCCAGCATGCAGGAGTTGGTTGCTTTATCATACCCTTCCTTATTTCTCCCCACTATGCCTCTACCCTGCCCTGGCAGTCCCCTCCCAAAGGCAGTTTCTGAGGCAGTCTACCTTTCTTTAAAATCCACCCTACTAAAGTCCAGAACCCTCATCCTCATGTAATTTGCTTCTGTTTCCATCATTTTCCCAACACTATTTATGCACTCAATTGGCCAGGGTATCTCTCAGAGGTGCCACTGTCATAGCCTCTACTCCCGCCTGAGACCGCCCTCTCTGGGACCCCTCCCAGAACCTTCCAGCCAACCAAGTCACCCCAGGGGAAGGCCCACCCACCTACCTGGTGGTCTTTTCAATTAGAGGGTTGTCCTGGTTGAGAGCCCAGGGGTCCGGAGGAGAAATGGTCTGGTGTTGGGGATGTTGGCTAGGTCCCTAGAGTCCTTGTCACCTCCCTGGTCCACCAAGGGTTTTCTGTAATAGTTTCCCCTGGAGGATCAGACATACAATGACAGCTGGGCACCAACATGCTGACATCTGCTGTCACTCCACCATCCTCTGCCGACCCCTGGCAGGCTGGGTCCATTCTTGAACCCAGCTCACTGGCATTGCACGAAAAGTGCATCCAGCGCCTCAACCCTCAGCACCACAGGCCAGCCCTCTGTTTCCATCTTAATGTTAAACCACACTGTATAGTGATCACTGGTACCTAGTGGACTGCAGAATGTGACATTTGTAATCTTGTCCCTGCATGTAAGCACCAGGTCCAGCACTGCCCCATTCCTAGTGGGTTCCTTGACTAGCTGTCTGAAAAAGTCCTTTGTAGGAGTCAAGAAGGGGCCTGCTCCTTGACAAAGCTGCAGTTGAAAGGTTCCAATCCATCTATTTATCGTAATTTATTGTAGAGGAACAAATATATCAAACCCATTTTGTCTTATGTAGACTCATGGAATATAAGTCAAGGTACTCTGAAACGTTCATACCTTTTCCTGTAAATATTAGTAGCTGCAATACATGCCTTAGTTTTGTGTTTATAAACAGGGTTTATTTCCTTTATGTTATTATATATTGTGTCTGATCTACATTGTATTTCCTTTTTGTATTATTGTATGTTGTATTTGATCTATGTTGTATTTACTGTATATTTATTTTGTGGTTCATAAAGGCCAGGTATGGCTGATCAAATAACGATTATGATAATGATGAAAAGTATGGAAAACTAACAATTTAATTTGCCTACATTTTAAAGTTCCTTTCTCTCTCCACATAGCACTTCATTTGCCTCTCTGTATCCTACAGTATCTTCATGCCCAAGTTTTATGTTTCTAATGAAAATTGAAACAAGATGAAAGGGCAAATTATACACTGGAAAGCAAAAACAACTTCTACAATAGAGAGCTATCCATCTCGCCATAACTGTGTCCCTTATAATAATTTTAGTCCTGACAGGTAGTTAAGTGACTATAAAATCACACATCAGCACCCACACATAGCCTTGGACGATTGCCAGAAATGGCTTTATATGAAAGGAATGTTGGTCAGGACACTGGAGAAAGTTACAGCTCTTGCAACAAGTGCCTTGGATACTTTTATTTTCTTTCACCTGGACACCCACCAGGACAGCACCATAGATGGGAAGAAGGGACTTTGGTTAACACCTCATCCAAGGATGTCACACCCAACAGCACAGCCTCCCCTAGTTTCTTAAAGATGCCCATTTGTTAAAATGTATCTGTACTTTGACAGAAAAACGTCCACACCCCACCCTGTTTGAATATTGTAATCTGTTAAACATACTGTAAAGTGTGCAATGATAATGTTAATGTTATGTATTTATTTGATATGGAAATTGTTCTAAGTTGATTGCCCATTTCTATATTTAAACAGATTCTCTAGGAGGTTATGAGAGTATAGGATTTCCTGCTCATTACCCCACTTGTTCATTGTTTATGAAATTGGTACAAATCTAGGGCCAGCTCTCAAATCAAAAGCTACTTCTGTATACCTTCTATCTCAGGACTGGCCAGTCTGTTTTTGATTTTGTTCCTATTTGACCTTAAGCATCTCAGTTTAGGTGAAATGTAGTGTTTCAGCAATAAAAATTAACACAGAAACAGAATTTGCTGGCAGATAAGGACCACTTGGCCCACCTAGTCTGCCCATTTTGCCCTGACTATAGTATCACCACAGATTATATTTGATCTCCAGCTAATTCACCCCCTTCCTAAGATTCTGCTATGCCTATCCATGCATTGTTGAACCCCACCACCTCCAGTGGAAGACTGTTCCAGAATCCATCACTCTTTCTATGAAGAAGTACATCCTCAAATCTCTCCTGAGTCTTCCCCTTAGCTTTTATCATGCCCCTTGTCTTTGAGCTCCTTTTTTCTGAAAAATACTTCCCTCGTGTACCTTCTTTACACCTGTGAGGTATAAAAGGTCTCTATTACATCCTCCTCTTTCCTCTCTTTCAGAGTGTACGTATTTAGATCCTTTAATCTCTAGTCATAGGCCTTCTGATGCAGACCCTGTACCATTTTAATTGCCCTCCTCTGGACTGCTTGCACTCTGTTTATGTCCTTTCTGAGATGTAGAGGCCCAATTTTTCAAAGCCTAGAGAAGGACACAAGGTGCTTGCATCAACATGCCTGACACAACTGGCACCTTGCGTCAATAGATGAGGCAGTCTCAATTCAGAAACATGGTATGCATCTGAATTGGGAGCCACTGCATCAAACTGGCACTGTGCCTCCCTTGCACACACAGCAGATTGTGTCAGGTCACAAGGCTTGCACCATGAGGGGCTACAACATCCCTTTTGCAACTCCAAAAGCCCTGCCATGGCTGCAGGATAAGGCACTATTTAGACCAGCCAGGGGTGGTCTAGTGACTTGCACCAGAGGGACAGAGTGGAGGCTGGGCTGCCTGGGGCATAGGGACAAGGGGCTGGCAGAGGATGAGTTGAGGGACAGCTATGATTGATTATGATAAAAGTGACACCTGGCAGGGTGCCTGTGAAGTATTATGAGGCACATAAAAGCCAACACGGCCATGTACTGTACTACACAGTACAGTAACTGGTACCCATACAGTTTGGTCACTTGCCGCTATATAGAAACAAAATAATGGATGGACCAGTGATAACTTAGTAGAGATTGGCAGCATATTCCACCATAACACAGCAGACCACATGAATGTACAGTGATCACTGAACTGCCATGTAGTCTGCTGTGTTACAGTGGAATATACTGCGCTCTATTGACATGAGCACAGAAGGATTTGAATTATCAGAAATAAGCACTACTTTAATTGATCAACCCACTACTGAAAGAGCATCAGCAAGTCTTTTAGAAAGGCTTCCTAAAGTAACAGTGTTGCCACTCTGACAATCTGAGCACTCAGAAAACTATTGTCAGCTATCACTAAATACCCACTCACATGCCTTTCCATTCAGACTTTTCCTGTCGGCATATCCACAAAACCGTCTCATTTTGTTTATGGGTCACTGACAATCTGAATATGACTAACTATGTAGTGTTGTCATACATGAGTCCAGTAGCAAATTGTTACTGTATTTAATATAGAAGGAAACAAAGCCAATAATTAACAAAACAAAAAAGATTAATAGTGCTACTGATTTCTGTAGCCATTGGAGTTCCATCACACCTCCCTGATACCCAGTAATAGGCTTTGGGGGTCTTATAAACATTCTACTTATTATGGGTACTCAATGGCTGCAGGTAGCTTATAATCAGCCTGCAGATGTGCAACAGATAGTCCCTATCTGTCCAACCACCCTGCACCTTACAATTGGTGTTGGACTGACCACCCTCAGTCATGAAATCACCCTCCACCCCTAAAGTGTATCCTTATTTTATATATATATATATGTAATAGATAACCTACTCTTAGGTGTGCAGTCACGCTCGGATATATGCATGCCTTGGTGTGCATTGTGTGCCGAGGCTACAGGCTGAGTGCATCAACGACAAAGGCGTGCATATATCAAGTGCGATCGACATCCTAAAGTGGGTTATCTATCTTATAAAATGGCAAAATTGTTTTTGGGGTAAAAGTGCAGGTGTGTGGCGCTCTGATATCGCATGGTCATGTGATGATGATTGTCCACTAGATTAGCTACTTTTTCTACCCATTTTATAAATATATATATATATATATATATATATATATATATATAGATAGACAGACAGACAGACATTCTAGCACATATGATTTCAGACATCTAGAACAGTTCTCAGAAACCGTTCTCTGTAATATACAGGAACAGTTTCCAAACTGTTCTCGATGTCTGTAATCTATTGCTATGTTGAACCTTTAAGAGAGCACACATACAAAAAAACAAAAAACCTCATAGATACTATCTAGAGCTTCCAGTCAGTTGTCAGTTACTGAAACTCTATGTTTGTAACTGGATTTGGATTCTTTTAATTCAGTAAAACTTTTTAAATATGGAATTCAGCACCCACCCTTTTTTAGCAAAGCTATACCAGCCCTGTCAATTTTTAAAGCCCTTCAACTGTAATCAGCCTCTTTTGTCACAAATTGTCATTGTATGGGGTCAGAAAGCAATCCTGTAGAACAATCAGACCTATATTTCTTATATGAGGCAACCAGTCACAGTATATTTGTTTTTCTTTTAGACTTTAAAGATGAGCCCCCAAAAAAAGGACAAAGGACCAAGAAAAGAACTGTGTTCGCTACTGTGCACAGCCTTTTATTTTCCAGTGCTTTCTTTATGAAATATATCTCATGTTTCAAGATCTCACCCAATCTGTTCTTCAGGGATTGGCTGAAAGGTTAAATCAAAATACACCAATGATTGTTTTACAGCTGTAAGCATCACTAGTTAATTATTACTGAAACTTGGAGTGGAGAAGAAACTACATAGCACCTAATGTTGTTCACTAGGTATGCACAATCAAGTCAATCACTGCTTTGTTTCTCCAAGTTCACACTTCTGTAATCAAAATCTGAATAAATATTAATTTGTATTAAATCATATACAACCTTATTTGTAAAGTCGACCTTCTTACTTGCTCACCTGTAATTAACATTAATTAAACGTCAATGTAAAATATGCTCACTTGGCATAAACCATTCACATGGCATAAAGTTAAAAAGAGGGAGACTCTGTAAAGTATCCTTTTTCTTGCAAAATAAATATACAATAGCATTATAACTACAGATATTACTAAAACTCTTCCTGGTCCAATAATCTTATGGTTATAGGTCCAAAGGTTTTAATAACTTATTGCTTTACACAGTCTTTAATCTGACTTCTTTTAGGCTCATTTTTATTGCCAAAATACTTCCTGCTCACTGATTTAAACACTTTGTAACCTTTCTATTTTATTGTTACATTTAAATGTTTTATTTAGTGCACTAACCTTCAAATTTAATTTTTCACTGCCAGAGAGTGTTTCATGGCTGGAAAAATAAAAGTCAAAATCCATTTCTCCTAAGGTGTTAAAAAAATGTATCAATTTACTAAAGCAGTGTCAGTGGCTCAGTAGGTAGCACACTCGCCTCGGAACCGGAGATCAGAGGGCTGTGGGTTCAGTTCCCACAACTGGCACTGGGTTAATATCCCAGTACTGACACTGTAATGCAGCATGAGAGGGTGC
This sequence comes from Neoceratodus forsteri, assembly GCA_016271365.2. Taxonomy (NCBI): domain Eukaryota; kingdom Metazoa; phylum Chordata; order Ceratodontiformes; family Ceratodontidae; genus Neoceratodus; species Neoceratodus forsteri. Next base: position 737,644,492 of record CM028133.1, on the reverse strand, counting down.
TGCATTTCTGAGGTGCCGTCTTTCGGATGAGACGTTAAACCGAGGTCCCATCTGCCTGGATTGGTGGTAGTTCAGGTGGATGTTAAAGATCCCATGGCACTTATCGAAAAGAGTAGGTGAATTTTTATTGAAAACTTCAAAATAAAATAAACAAAATTGTATTGCATCATACAAAATCATGACGAAAATAAGTATTACAGCATACAAAAAAATAACATTTATCATACAAAGGACTTTAAAAACTAAAATAAGTATTACAGCATACTTAAAAGTAAACATAAATAATTCGAATGAAAAACCCTATCCCAACCCCACACAAATAATAGAATTAAACAGTTGACAATAAGGAGCATGATTAACCGTGTCTAACCAATGTAATAATTTCCAGTATTTCTTGAAAGTGGCCGTTGGAAGACGCTGCTTTTCTGCAAGATATATTTTTGTATAGTGGTTTGGATGGTCCAAAATAAATGGTTCAGAGAAATAAGATGTTGTTGAAGAGACCAAATAGTTCTTGATTGCCATATGTGATATTTAAAACAAGCTAGAATCATATAAATAGTATCTGAACAATATCCATTCCAAGAGACAGGTAAGATACCATAAAAACACATCTGTAGTAATGTCTTGGACAGGAAAAAGCTTCCATTGTATAGTAGTATGTGCCCAAAATCAAGAATGTAGGGACATTCAAAAAACAGATGAGGAACAGTTTCAAGTTGCATTATGACAAATAGTAGTTCTCGGACATCCTCTAACAGACAAACCTTTATGTTTTAAATTTCCTTTACATTAAGTTTTAAATGTACTGTAAGCCAAACCACATCCCACATGTAAGCGGGATCCTCTTAGAAGTAAGCATATCACTAATGTGTTGTAAAGAATTTGGGTTGGGAAATACTGAATAATGAGGTGGAATTAAGAAGAATTCCATAATTTTCCATATAACGTTTTTCTATTATAGGTTTCTATTTGTATCTTAAAAAGACCCCATGTTTTGATTCTAGAAAACAGAATTTAAAATGATCAGGGAGACCTGAGAATGATACTTGTTTACTAAAACTGCCACTAGGGTGCCACTTAAGAAGCCAAGGAGAAACTGTTTCAAACCCAACTATACCATATTTTCTTTTAGCCTCTCAATATAGGACATATATTTTAGATACAAATAGAGAAAAGAAAAAACAATGGGGTTTACCATCTTAATCCCACCTGATTTAATATCTTGATATAGTATACCCTTTTAATAGGGTTCAATCTACCCCCAAATAGCAGAAAAAACACACCATAAAGTGTAGTGTCAAGAGAGGGTGGAATCGGAAATAATGACCCTAAGAAGAGAAACATACTTAACAAATAAGTTTTCACCATATAAACTCATTTTTTTGGACATTTTCCAATTATTCCATATATGTACCTTGTTTTTGGCTAAGGTCAAGTTATGATTCCAATTATAGAAAGCAGAGTCTGCCATGCCCCAGTAGACTTCTAAAATTTTCCCTGGACCAGTACAGACTGGAATATCAGGAATACCCATAACTACTGTATCATCTAAATTTAAATGAAAGTACTTACTCTTAGAGAGGTTAATTTGTGAACGGAACCTCCTCATATGCCAATAACAAGGCTGCTGTAGCCTGGAAGAAGGAGATCTGCTAAGGTGAGACAGAGATCATCAGCATATGCAATAGTCTTAACTTCTATACTAGTACTGCTAAAAGACAAACCCGTATCTTATCATTAACATTAATCATATGAATAAGTGGCTCCAAAGTTAAGATATACAATAAAGGACTTAAAGGACAGCCTTGTCTAACACCTCTAGTTACTGAAATAGGGGTACCCAACCAGCCATTTACCAGGGGGTGGCCAAGGCCTCTTGTAACATGCTTGTAACCACATAATAAAGGTCCTTGAAAATGCATGTATTCTAAACAATGCCATAGATAAGTGTGAGAAACACTATCAAAAGCCTGTTTTTGATCTAAACCAAGTAAAACCCATAATATCCCTGAAAAACTTTGGAAAAAATTTCCCGTAATAAAATAAGACCATCATGAATAGATCTCCCTGGGACTGAACAAAACTGCGTGGGGTGGATTCAGATTCCAAAGCGAAGACAGTTACTGAGAATCTTTGAAATTAACTTATAGTCATTATTTAACAAAGTAATAGGTCTCCAATTGTTCAGATTGGTCTTGTCTCCTTTTGTCAATAAAACGACCAAACCATCATACATACTAGGAGGCAAAGGCCTTGATTCAGACTGAAATTGAAAAGTTCTATTAGTTCTGATAAAAGAAATGGCAAGAGAGTTTATAAAATTCACAAGGAAGACCGTCTGAACCTGGAGTTTTATTTAAAGGAGAATTAACAATAACACCTTCCACTTCTCTGTTGGAAATAGGTTGCAATAAAGCAGAAAATAGGAAATTTGGGATTTTCGTTAGAGAACAGGATGATAACCATTTTTCAATATCAAACAGGAGGGGTGTGAATGTGCTGAATAGATCATAAAGTTGTATGTGAACTGCTTTTAAATGTCATCTTTCCATATATAAGATTTCCTGAAGTTTGTTTAAAGATAAAAGGTCCTTGTTTTTCTGGATGCAGTGCAAAAATCAAAAGGGTTGTGTGTGCTCTAGATCCACTAAGGCCAAACCTCTGTTCATGTTGTAAAGAGGACATACGGTTATATTGTGACTTAGCCAAATGAGTCTTTAGGGCATGAAAATCCTGTTCATCATAATGCTTTCCTTTTAAAATGCAGTCTTGAAAAATAATAAAGACGTCGGGCTGACAAATAGTTCACAGTTTTAAGTGTTCTAATAATCTACCTATTTTTTAAAATAGGACTGAAACTCTGTTTTCGTATCTTCCCACCAGGAATGTTTATTTTCATAAAGAAAAACACTGATTTTCTTGCTTCTATAATTGCCTGAAAACCCTCTCTTACTATGGAAATATCTAACAAAGACATATTCAGTTTCTAATAACTCATGCCTCTAGTGGTAATGTGGCAATTAGAAAGATTAACACTGATAATGGCGTGGTCAGATGTAGCTACCATATGAACTGATGAATTACTAGTTACGTAATGAAGGAGACACAAACCAATAATCTATCCGTGAGATTTTTCCTTGAAAAAAGTATGTGAGGCATGAGAAGAATTTGAAAATATATCTCTTAAATCTGATTGTACAAGCAGGGATCTTAAAAAAGTATCACAGTAGATTTTGGATGTGGACAATTTACCCCTGACTGTGAGATGTTAAAATCTCCACCAAACAAAATGTTTTACTGGAAAACAAATATGGCCGTATCTGTTTAAGTAAAGCTATCCTATTGGCTTTAGATTGCGGGCCATAGATATTTATTAATCTAAAATCTACAAGCTAAGGTAATATCCAGCAAAAAGCACGTCCGGGTACAATGTCTACGATATCGTAACAGAAACTTCTGATGTAGTAAAACAAATGCCCAACCCTGAACAAAGTTCTACCCCTGACCAAAAACTGGGACCCCAAATCCATGCTTCTGATGCTGTTCTAAAATCTTGTATGGAGTAAAGTCTAGTATCCTGTAAAATATTATGTCATACTTCATGTTAGAAAACAAGTCAAAAGTAGCAAGTAGTTTGAACCTTGACCTTATACTATTAGTATTCAAACTAGCGATTTTAATTGAATACTCAGGACTAGAAAAAAAAAAACATAACATTAAGGTCTATGATACTGGTTTAGAGACTCTGTACTTTTCCGTATACCCTTTTTCTTAAAGGTGCTGTATTTTCTTCTTAACAGTGCTAACTAATTCAGGGTCAGAGTGAATATCCAGTTGTGAAGAGGCCAGAGAGGTAGAGTCTGAATCATGGTCCATACTTTCCTCTGCTAAGACTGAGTATCTATTATCAGATGTTTGTACACCTAACACCGAGAAGTAATACTTTGTACTGAAGGCCCTGCTTCTACCAAAGGGGGCATAATCTCGGACAACCGTGTGTCCAATGCAATTGCAGTCACTGTTTTGTTCGGTACAGGTTTGTTATGTACATGTTGGATCTCACCGTTTGTTTGGTTGGGATTTGTACATTTGAAGGAGGGAGAAGTGATTTATATTTTGAGTCAGTGGCTTTTGAGGGAGCATAGCTAAGGAATTATCAACTACAGGTTTAGTGGCTTTATGGACATAAAAATCCTGTACAGTATAGTTTGCTTCCCCAGTGTTATGTGCAGCCATGGGCAATCTAGAAAACAATGGCCTGCATCCTCACAAAGGTTACACTTGATTGTGTTGACACACTGACTGCCTAAATGACCCTCATCTCCACAATAAGTACATAACAATTTGTCACAAGAAGAACTAAGGTGGCACAAGGACCCACATTTAAAGCAACGTTTAGTTTGCCCTGGGTAAAAGATGAAACCTTTGTCCCTGCCTATATAAAACAATTTGGCAGGTGCTGTAAACCTTCAGGGTCTGGCGTAACTTTACTTTTATTTTCCATCCCCATTCCAGAAACCCTCAGCATCTAAAATAGGATCTGGGGTTCCTTGTAACTCACAATGTTTTTCTAACCAAAAAGAATATCTGAGATGTTAACACCCTCATTTCGAAATAACACAGTAATCACACGGAAAGGCTGTTTTGTCAGGGAATAACCTGGAACGGTGTCCATAAGGGATTAGTCTTGACAGTCATATGTTTCACCCAGAAACGCTTCAATAATTCTGGAGACCTAAAGCTGAGGTCAAAAGTAATTTCTCCAGGGGCATGAATGAGGGCATAAACTTCAGAGGGAGTAAACCCTAGAGATTGCTTTATCAAAGAACTCGCCCATAATACCTATCTGGAGTAAAATCTAACCCACCATATAAGCATAGACGAACTGCATTCCTACATTTAGCTAATTCAACAGGTTTTAAAAGGTCAGCGAGGAGTCTTTGATACAAAAGGCAAGTCCTGAGGTTGTTTCGTAGCTGGTGAGGAAAAAGAAGTCTCTGAAACATTTGCAACAGTCACTTGTAATGCAGCTTTTGAAACAGAAGTGTTCTGGAGCCCTAAGGCTTCATGGTGTAAAGTAGAAAAGTTACCTTGGGACTGTACGTCTACGGATTCATCAGCCCAACACAAAGGAGATTCCAAGGGGACTACATGATCAGCTGCTGCTAGAGATGATTGTGATAATGGTGGTGGACAAGAACCACATCTGGGGTGAGTCAGAGACCCATTCACCGGATTCTACGTGATTCCAGCCCGTGTTCTGCAGGGCTCGCTCAGTGACCATCCGGGACCTCCTGGCGTTACTAAGTCTTCCTTAGTAACCATATTGTGTACACTAAGCGACGATGTTGTTTTGCAAAAACTTTAGGCTGTAAACAAGAAACACTGCATTGCGGACTACGCTTATGCTTTTTATCAATGTCCACATCGTCTGCTTTAACAGTAATTCTTCCTCCAGGAGAGGCAGCTGCTGTTGTAAGAAGGCGTTTTCTACTAACTCTTGTGTAGAAAATGCCGTGAGAAAAAATGACGGTCCGGTTCAGAAACTGGCGGAAAGCTAATATCGGGTGTAGCAGAGAAACAAACTTGTTCCACCTCAATTTGTTCTGAGGTTGTTGTGTGTGTAACTGTGGCAATTGCAGGAGACGCTTGGTTCTCCACGGCTGTGGTAGCTCCATTTCTCCTCGAGAAAACCTGCACCAACAGAGTCACAAACATGAGAAGGCTCCTCCATCCTGTAGAAACGGACTGACCAAGAGTCGCCCGTCCCCAGAGTAGGAATTTCCCGGTGTCCTGGCCAAATTCCCTCATTCACTAAAATACCACCAACAGCTTAATCTGGTTCAAGGTCAGTTGGCATTCATCTGTATCCCCCTCCGGTCGTGCCTGAAAATAGGCAGGATTTGTCTAGTGCACTTACCGGTCAACAAAAGCTAAATAAATAAAATAAATAAAGTTTCTCCGATTAGTGACAAAACATTAATGCAGTTACCTAGTGAAAGAAAAATTATAAGGAGCAACATATTAATGACTACTACTAACAAGTCCCTGGTCTAATTATTTAGAGCTTAGAAGATAGAAAGTTGACCAGGCATTGCAAATGCACTTTGAAATAGACAGGAAAATTAATCATAGTTGAGTCCACATCACCACTAAATATAATAGCAGAGAAAATGGTTTATACTGCTAGGAGACAAGTAATTTTACAGATGGACAAGATGACCAAATTTGCTTCAGTTTATAAAACAAATAATGTTATGATTCAATCTCCAGTATGGTGAATGCCAGCCCCACATTATCTCAGAAATCAAAGCGAGTGAAGTCTTACCCTACAGGTTAGCAACTTACAAACTAAGGTGTTCAGGGCAAAGACACAACAAACAGAGATCAACATTGTGTCACAGTAATTGCTAACTTAGGTATAAGATAAATGAAGGTAAGGGTCCTTCCAGGAGAGGGCGAGCATGCTGAAACAGCAAGGTAGTGTAGGTAGGGTGGACTTGATGGGCCAAGCATCCTTATCTGCCATTAAATTCAGCATTTCTATGTTTCAAATTCCATGTTTCAATTTGGGTTGCCACCTGTCAGGTTTTACCTGGTGATCAGGTTTTCAGGGTCCCTATCAGGTAATCCTGTTTTGCTCAGTGCTGGTCAGGTTTTGAGCCATTTGAGTGCTCACGTACTTTTGAAACATATTTTGTCATATAATTCATTGTTTCAGCTGCATGTCCAGCTTACAAACAAGTTCTGTTGTTAATATATCCCTTTGTTTGTGAAAGCAGTAAACCTGGGAGGTGTAAAGTATGGCCATTAACACCATTAGCACTTACTTAACCTAATCTTTCCACTGCATCTTAAACTGACATAGCAGCAAAGCTGCCTCCACCTTTGTAACAGTAACAGAGCCAGTTGTCTTCCACTTTCATTTGCTGGAAAACATTTTCATCTGTAACAGAATTTAGACATTTTTAAATGTTTTAAATTATTTTTCCTCAAGAAAAGGTATGGACACTTCTTTGACTTTGAAATAGTGCTGTGGACATGAAAAGGAAATGGAGCCAGAAAAAGATATAAAGTACGCATTATAGGAAACAATTTCTTTACTGTGTGTTATTATATACTATGTATACTATTGTATGCTAGTTACAGTATTTTCTTGCCCTCCGATCATATCTGTAAATGAGATTTATTTCATCTCTGTATGATTATCTGGTAAACCAATGTCAATATATATAGTAAATAAATAACTAGGAAGAACATAGGAAAGTAACTTTAACAGGTAAAGTGCAGTATCTTAACATTTTTGTTGAATAACTGCTTTAAATGCTGTCTTTTACTGATACAGGAAATTGGTTTTGAGGAGGAGCAATGCACAATGAATCATAAAAGGGTGGGACTAGGCGGAGCTTAGGATCCAGTTTTGCCTCATTCAAAGGTGGCAACCCTAGTTTCAATGTTTCTGCCATAAGCACATCAACCCCAGCCCAGGGTCTGTCTGTTTCACTCTCTGGCATGCTGTTGCAGAGAACAAATTAGTACAGTAGTGCAAACTTGAGGGGTGATCTGTAGGTTTTTCTCACAAGTACTGTAGGTAATTGTTTTGACTTATGTACTTGGATACTTTACTGTACAACTGGTGGCAGTCCCACATGCATGACCCCACTTGCCCCCACAAATCTCTTGTCCCCCTCTCTCTTTCTCTCTCCTTATCACCTCTCTAAATGGCTGCACTAGCAGTCTGGTAATCCACAGTATCAGAAACATACAGAATGATTATCATGTGGACAAATCCAGTTTAGGCTTTGTGGACAGGCTTCGCACTGCAGTGAACTGTTTCGATCTTTGCTTCATGAGCATAACCTAGGACACTGGATTCAATGATCAGTGTTATATTTTAAATCACTCTGTGTGTAATTTTTCTGCCTTACATGCTTGGCAATGGACTGGGCTATATTTACTATTCAGCTGTTTCCTTACATCCTCACCACCCCAACCACCCCAACCCTTTATCTTGCTGCAGTCATAGTCTTGGGGTCCAAAGTGGCAGAAACATACAAAACAACAAGAAAAGCAGAAATTTACAGAGTACTTGATAGGGGAAAATAACGTTTTCTGGGACTGTTACTGAGAGGATAGATTCATAAGTAATTTAAACTGGAAAAACATTTTTTAAATTAAATCAGAGCCAAACATAGTTTTAAAACTTACAGCTAAACAGCTAGACTACTCCTCTACAGCTGGCCATCTGCCTGCAAGAGCACTCTTCATCACCATACCCATCTCTCTCTGTCTGTCTCTCTGTCTCCATGGTAAGCTGTCACTATGGGGTTACAAATCAGCACACATGAATAAATATGAACATACGAAACTGCAGCAGAAAAAGGCCATTTGGTCTATTGAGTCTGCTCAATTTCACAGCTAGCACCCCTAATCTGCAGCTGCATCTCCTCCTACCCTAGCCCCTCCCATGACCCTCCCTTTGCCCTATCCGGCTCCTCTTGAAGCATCCTACTGTTTTACAGGCCACTACCTCTGCCAGTAGTATATTCCACACTGCTACTACCCTTTCCATAAAAAATGCCTCATTTCCCCTTCTAAACCTTCCACCCTCCAATCACATGTCATGATCCTGAGTGTCTCTCCCCACCCTCCCTTGAACAGTCCCGCTGTGCCTGTCCTGTTTATTCTTCTCATGTACTTAAAGATCTCAATCATACCTCCCTATCCCTCCTCTTCTCCAGAGAGTACATGCTCAGCTCCTCAGTCTAACCTCATATGGTAACTCTCCCAAAGCCTGGATGATCTTTGTTGCTCTGCATTGCACCCCTTCCAGCAATCTAATGTCCCTCTTTAGGTAGGGTGCAAAACTGAATGCAGTACTCCTGGTGAGGTCTGACCAGCTATTTGTATAATGGCAGAATCACCTCCCTCCTCCTAGAGGTTATACCCTTCCAATACAACCAGGCATCTTGTTGACCACTGCTGCTGCCTTCCTGCACTGTGCTGAATTGTTCATTGTACCTGTTATGAATACCCCATATGTTTCTCTTCCTCAGTCACAGTTAACTGCACCCCCCGGCTGTAGCTCCTCTTTGGTTTTTGCCCAAAATGCTGCACCTTGCATTTTTGGCATTGAAACAAGTTGCCAGGTGCCAGATCATGTCTCCAGCCTTGTTAGATCTTCCTGCAATCCCCGTCTCCCCTTGGTCATCCACCACTGCTCCCATCTTGGTGTCATCCACAAATAGACTGATCTTGCTATTTACGCCTATTGAGATGTCTGCAATAAATGCCCCAAATAACATCAACCCTAGCACTGACGCCTGGGACCCCACTCATCACTGCCCTTGGGAATGATAATTCTCCTCCCACCACCACCCTCTGCTGCCATCCTGCAGCCAGTTCTCCATCCATCCACCAATTTTCCCCGCCCCTGTACCCCTTAGCTTACATGCTAGTCTTTCATGTGGCACCAAGTTGAATGTCTTACTGAAGTCCAGGTACAGGACATCCACACGTGCCCTTTGTCCATTTCCTAGTCACCCAGTCATAGTAGTCCACTAGGTTGATCTGGCAGGGTCTGCCCTTAAATCCATGCTACCAACTGTCCTGCCCCCACTGCCCTCTACAAAGGTCACCAGCTCTCCTTCAGGATTGTTTTCATCTGTTTCCCACTATGGATGTGAGACTCACTGGTCTACAGTTCCCTTGTTCGTCTTTGAGTCTGCTGTCCAATCAAAATTTATTGTTCAACATACACTAAGTCATTACAAACAATACATATAAACTAACATACATAAATACGAATCATTTCCAAATTTACATCACATTTCCTACAAACATCTTTACTTAAAAAGAATGTCTGCTACTATATTAAACAGTCCATCTAATAGCAAATACATAGAAAAAAGTGTAAACCCATTCATTTAATAACATTATGTTGCTTTCAATATTCCTTATGTATGTGAAATTTTTATATTCTATCACTTTCAGTAAAGGCCATAGGATTCAATATGTCCTTTGTCCTTGTTTTAAAAGATAGGTAGCCACATGTACTGGCTCATAATCTAGTTCACCCATGATATTCCTATTAATTTCTTCCTATAATCTATATAGAAGGTGAATAATATGACTAAATGCACCAAATTATTCTGACCATATCCACATTTGCATAGTCCATCTACTCCTGTGTTAACTTTTTGTATCTATTTTATTCCATAGACTGGTAAAACATTTGACTCTAAAGCATGTATAAATTAATCTAAGGTTGGGATTTGTCAGTATATGAAACTATTTCTCCATTCTAAGGTATCTTTTATTATTTCTTAGCCAGTTGTATACCTTATGTTGCCTGCATATTTCCAGATCCAGCTGTACAAAGACATCTCTTATTCTAGTTCTAATTTTTTAAACTTCAAATTTTATTGAACATTGAGCATATGACAATAATTCATACACAATAATCAGGTCATCAAGTATGAGGGAGGTAAGACAGGAAGTAGGTACAGTCATCTTAGTTAATTGACTTGCTAATACAAGTGTCTCTTCTCTTCTCTTCCAGGTAAAGATGACTGGATTCCTTGATCTGCAAACTTGCTGTGGATTCTGTGTTTTATTTAATACCATTTGTGTTTAGGTGGATTCCACATAAGTCATATGACCCATTATTAATAACATATGTACATAAAATGGCTCTGGATTCTATTGCTCCTGTCCGTGTGCCCTATCCCTTCACCCCAAGTCCCCTTGGTTTGACAGGACATTGAGGGAGCTATGGAGACAGGGGTGAAGGTTAGAGCGGTGCTGGTGCAGATCTGCCCTTGAAGCTGACCACCTTAGATTGATGGACCACTATTTAGTCTATTAATCTGCAATCACCCATAAGAAGGCAGAATTCCTGTTCAGGAAGATTGTGGTTGCTCAGAACCAACCAGCTCAGTTTTTTCAAACTGTAGACAGACTGTGCAACCCAGCCTGTCTGCAAGTTTGAAAAGCCTTTGCAGTTAGAGTGCGAGGAGCTTGCTCGATTTTTTGCAACTAAGGTGGCTGACATCAGGGTGGATCTGCAGCCGGCACTCTCTAGGGTAGATGATGTTGAACAGTGAGAGTTCACAGTACCTCAGTTTTCTTGGAGTTCATTCAGTCGACTAGATTTTGTGGATGTCATGAGGATTATCCATAGTTTGCACCCTACATGCTGTAGTTTGGACCCTGGACCGACTTTCCTAATTTTAGGTTGTAGTGATATCATCAGTCCAGTCCTTGTATGAATAGTCTGGTGCTCTTTGGAATTGGGTGAGTTCCTAGCTCCCTGAAAGAGGCAGTGGTAACAACAGTCTTGAAGAAAGCTACCTTGGACCCAGACTGTTTCACAAACTACAGACCTATCTCCAACCTACCTTTATTGGGAAAGTAATTGAGAAGGTTGTGGCAGCCCAATTGGTGGACCATTTAACCATCCATGACATCTAAGAACCTCTCCAGCCCAGTTTTGCAAAGACATAGCACTGAGATAGCACTGGTTCGGGTGCTCAATGATCTTCTGAGGGCAAGAAATCAGAAGAGACATTCTATCTTGGTTCTCCTTGATCTCTCTTCAACTTTTGACCCCTGGATCATGGTGTTGATAGCATGCCTGAGGCATATTTGTGGAATATCAGGAACCGTCCATGCATGGTTCACTTCATTCCTCATGGGGAGATCACAAAGGGTTGCGCCCAGGGTTTTTCTTGGGCCCAACATCTCTGTTGTGTGGGTGCCTCAGGTTCAGTGCTGTCTCCCATGTTATTCATGGTGTATATGCTGCCCTCGAGACACTGTAGGACAGTATGGGCTGAGGTTTCACTGCTATGCAGATGATACCCAGCTATACCTGTCTTTTGCACCCAACCAGGATGGAGATCTCTTGGTGTTTAACAAGTGTCTGAAAGAAATCCAGGAGTGGATGGATTCTAGTTGGCTGAAATTGAACTCAGAAAGACAGAGGTTTTGGTTGTGGACCTGGGTCATCAGATAGAGGGGTTGGTTGTTGGTATGCTCTCAGGAATTTTTCTTGGTGGCATCTCACTTGACCTCTGAACGGGTGCATAACCTGGGAGTTGTCTTGGATGACAGACTGACACTGCAGTCGCAGGTGTCAGCTGTGGTCAGGACTTCCTTTACCATCTTAGGAATATCACCAGAGTTAGGCACCTGGTTCCATCTGATGATCTTCCAACATTGGTCCATGGCTTTGTGTCCTTGCATCTGGACTACTGCAACTCCCTTTACTTGGGGCTTTCTGGGATGAAATTCACCAACTGCAGCTAGTGCAGAATGCAGCGCCCAGGTTTTGACAGGCCCTGGTAGGTCCTGTCATATTACCCTAGTCCTGCACAAGCTGCACTGGCTGCCTATACAGTGGCGGATCACCTTAAAGTCAGTTACTGACTTTCAAAGTCCTTCACAGTCATGATCCAGCCTATCTGAAAGAACTTGTGGTTCCTTACTGCCCTGGTCGATCACTCCACTCGACCAATGAGGGGTGCTAGAGATTCCAAGAGTAAACCTCAAATCATCAGGCTGCAGGGCATTCTCTTATACTGCGCCCACTCTGTGGAATTCTCTACCATGCCGGTTATGGGAGTGCACCTGCAACTCGTCTATCACGTGCATGAAGGGTAACCATATCTGAAAGTATTTGTCCTTCAGCAGACTCAATTCTGCAGTGATTCTCTCAACCCTGAAATTTCCTTACGATGGTGATCCATTCCTCCACTGTTGGTGCTATCTGGGAGAGATGGTATTACCCACTGCTGCCAACAGGATGCCAATGAATGACCTTTGGCTATGGATCTTTTGCCTTTGGGTGGGAGACCTAGTACCAAATTCTGGAAGCTGAGCACCTACTTGCAGGCCAGTATCTTCCCCAGGTGTTTACCCACCTCCGTCCAGAAAGCAATGAGATGGGGCATTCCCAGAAAATGTAGAAATGAGATCCTTTACCCCACAATTTCTCCAGCATAAATCAATGTTCCCCTTTTACAATACTTTGTTCTTGTGAGGGCATTAAAAGATCTAGATACAATTTTCCATCTAAATTCTTTCTGGTTATTGGATGTGGAAGTGCACTTGACCCCTTCCCAGATAACCTTCAAGCTGTCCTCATCTAACTGGGTGTCTAATTTCATTTCCCACTGTGTTTGACACAGGGGTGGTGACAGATCTTTAGAGACTCTATGGGCCATCATAAGCCTGGAAATTAGTTTGCTTTCACAAGACTCCAGGACTGAGTCCCATATGGTTTGTATCAGCAGGTGAAGGGTTGTTGTGCATCTGCTAGGTTGGTTCCTGCTTTAAGAAAAGATGCTACCTGAAGGTATCTAAAAAGTGTGAACTGGGGATCTGGAATTCCTGCTGTAATGCCTGAAAGGTTATAATGTGTCCAGAGTTAATAAATTGGCTGAAGAACCTGAGGCCCTTTCTTTTCAAAGGGAACAAGTGTGATTCATCCTGGGGGTGAGTGCAATGAATGATTTCAGTTTTACTAGATAATGTGTCCCCCATTACTAGATCTTTTTTTTATCTCCTCCCATATTCTATACTTTATTTAATCCATGAGATTGATATATCTTTTAGTGAGATGGACTGGGGATCCATTAAAATCCAGTTGTAGGCTCAAACTGGCTCACCTTGAATTTCTAGTGAGACCCAGGTGTTATTTGGGTTGTTTGTTAAGTAATTTACCTAGGGACCCAACTTTACTATTTGGTAATAGGTTCAGAATTGGGAAGCCCAAGGCCACCCCTCCCTCACTCTCTGCAGTGTCTTCCATGCAGTTCTGGCCTCTGTCCTCACCATTTGAACTGATGTAAGGCTTTGGTGATTTTTTCCATTCTGAACTCTGGACCCAAAGGGAGAGTGTTAAATAAGAACAAAAATGAGGCGTATGATCATCTTGATGGACTTGATTCTCCCCAGTAGGGTCAGGGAGGACAGTCCATCTCTTCAGATCAGTTAGGACCTCTGGATCAATTTGTCATAATTGACATGGTATAATTGTTTCAGATTCCATGGGGATGTGAATCCCCAGCTACCTATTCTGGGATGAGACCCATTTGAAGGAATTAACTATTCTAATGTTCTGGTGCGTGGGTCACTCACTAAGATCACCTCTGTTTTGTCATTGTTTATTTTAAATCCTGAAACTTGGCGTATTCCATTAAGATCTGGAGCAGTGTGGAAAGGTTTTCACCGGTCTTTAAATATAACATGGTGTCATCTGCATATAGGGAAATTCTATTCCCCCACTATAATACCAGTTAGGTCTTTGTGTGATCTAATAAGTTGAGCTAGGGCCTCCATACTAAGAGTGAAAGGATCAGGAAAGGTGGAAACCCTGTCTGGTGCCCTCTTAATTTAAAGTGGGGCTGATATTGTGCCATTCACTTTAACCCAAGCTGTGGAGGTATTGTAAATTTCTCCTATCCATTCTCTAAATTGGTCTCCAAACCCAAATTTAGCCAGTACATCTGTTAGGAAGTCCCAACGTAAGTGATCAAATGCTTTCTCTCGTCCATTGCTATAGCAATTTGTTGCACCTTTCCTTCCCTGCCATATACAGGACATTCAGGCAGCGTCTTATGTTGTCCTTAAGGTACCTGTTCTGTACAAAGCTGGCTGGTCTGGGTGAACCAGGCTTGGGAGAACTGCATTAACCCTATTAGCTAAGATTTTCATAAAACCATAGAATCCATGCTCAGGAGTGAGATAGGTCTATAGAACTGCATGCCTCTGGAGGTTTTCCTTCCTTAGGGATCACGGTTATATAGGCTTCCTCCAAGAACCAGGAATCCACCATCATTCTTATGCTTATTAAAAACCTGGACCAGTAGGAGAACTAACAGCTTACTGAATCTTTGGAAATTCAGCATTGAACCCATCTGGGCCTGGAGATTTGCCACCCTTCAAATTGCATATGACCTGGACTACCTCGATAGAGGTTATTGGGAGTCTAATTTTGATATAATAGACTCTGTAAGTTTAGGAGGAGACCCTGTCCAAGATCTTTAAACCGACTCAAATTAGCAGAACTCAAAGCCATATGTAAAACTTTAAATATAGGTGTGGTTGGAGTAACTAAAACTTGGTGGGATACGTCCTCAATTTGGTCAGAGAAATTCCAGGTTATAAGTTATATCATAAGAACAGATTCGATAAGCAAGACGTGGAGTTTGTATGTACATACAAAATGATATTCCTTCTTTTGAGTGTGTTCTCCCTTTCCTTGGAAAGTATATGGGTTATTATTGAAGGAGCAGTCCTATATAACTTTTGGTAACATCTATCGACCTCCATCTGCAAATTCAGATTACACAACTGATATGTTTAAAGAAATTACACATTTTTCAGAATCTCAAGATACTGTAATATTTGGTGATTTTAACCTCCCTCATATTAACTGGGACTCATTCTCAGGACAGTCCTAGAAAGGACTACTAGATGTGGTAGTTAGTACTGGATTACAAGAACTTATTACTGAACCCACTAGGTCCTAATTACTAACATAGAACAACAAATGAGCAATTTACAAATTTGGGATCCACTTGGGACCAGTGATCATTCATCTATTCTTTTGAAATTCAACAGTTTAAAACTACACAAAGGAAGTTATACTATACAAAAATTATAACAAAGCACATTTTTCTAAAATCAATGAATACTTACAAAACATAAACTGGGAATCTAATCTTCTTAATTGTACAACACAACAAGCTTGGGACTTTTTAAAAACATTGTACATTATTTGAAAATACCTTTATTTCATCTAAGAGGAAATTTGATAATAAAGGAAACCCTTGGTTCAACAAGACAATTAAAATCAGATTACAATAAAATGTAACTTTTAGGAAGCTTAAGAATAGTTATGTTCCATTTAAAACTACTATATTACATAAATACAGATTATCTGTGAAAACTTAAAATTCTATTAAATTGGCAAAAATAAGCTAGAATTTAAACTAGCTCACAAAAGACTGTCACAAATTTCTTTTCTCCTATATAAATAGTAAAAAGGTGTATCAAGGACCATTGGTCCCATTATAACCAAAGGCTCTTCTCTATCTGATATAGAAACCTTGAATCTCTTTAATAAGTACTTTTGTTCTGTCTTCTCAAAATTCACCTATTAGAACATTTAAAGTTCACCAATAGATTATCATAGGTTCTATCCAACTGACATTATACAGGCTATCAAAAACTGAAAAAATACTAGTCCAGGCCCAGACGGTATTCATCCATGGTTTCTGATCGAAACCTCTATAAATATTTCTATACCTTTGTCAATTATTTTCAATAAATCCTTACAAGAAAGCATTGTACCAAATGATTGTCATTCAGCAATAGTTACTCCCATATTTAAAAAGGCAATAGAGGTTCTGTGCAAAATTATCATCCAATTAGCCTGACCTCAGTGGCTGGTAAATTAATGGAGCAGTAATGAAGTCTCTAATAGATCAAGATTGTAAAAATTAGGAATTTATGATTCAAATCAGCATGAGTTTACTCCCAAGTGTTCCTGCACCACCAATCTGATATCTTTTACAATAATATAAGTACTCTACTAGATGTGGGAATGCTTACTGATGTAATTCTTTTGGACTTTAGTGAGCTTCGATAAAGTCTCACATGAAAACTCATTACTAAAATGCACACTCTAGGTTTGTCACCTGGTATTGTCAACTGGACTTTAAACTGGTTGACAAATCATTCTCAGAGAGTCAGAAGTAATGATATCTTGTCTGATTCAGGTAGTGTGACAACTGGTGTACCACAGGGGTCAGTCTTGGGACCAACATTGTTTAACCTCTTTATTGAGTGATTTACAAACAGGGCCAAATAACTTCATAGTTAAATTTGCAGACAATACTAAATCGAGGGCAGGTTAATAATCAAGAAAATATTTCTGCATTAAAGAAAGATTTGGAAAAATTAACACTTTGGGAAATGAAAATCATATGCAGTTTAATCAAGACAAATGCTTAGTAGTGCATTTCAGTGTTAATAATCCAAAAACAATATATCATATAAACGGACTACCACTTCACTCATCAAATTGTGAAAATATTTAGGGATATATGTTAATAATAAACTTACATCAAATGATCACTGTGTTAGAACTGCTTGCATGACCAACAGACTTTTGAGGCAACAAAACGCCTTCTGTTAATCACACTGAACAATGCCTTATTCCATTGTATAGTATACATTAGACCTTATTCTAGACTATGGCCCCTTCTGGAAACCAAACCAAAAAAGACATAGCAATTCTTGAACAGGTTCAAAGGAGAGTAACTAGAATGATTCCAAGATTAACAAACTTGGATTATCAGAACAGATTAAAGCTACTGCTCTCTTCTCTTCTCTTCAAACTAGAAGATTAAGAGGTGATATGCTTATGGTTTTTAATTTAATAAATTCACCAGATCTAATAGAAAATGTGGTCTAACACTCTCCAAAGGAGACATGTTCTGAGACTGCATAATAAACAGCTTGAGTAAACGTATAAAACCAGCAAAAGGAAACTTTTTCCAATAAAAGCATCCATTTGTATGGAACACCTTGCCACAAGAATTGGTAGAGGCAACTAGTGCCACTGTCTTTAAAAACAAATTAGATGTTTGGTTGAAGGATAATAGATAAATAATGTCCCACATAGTGTGAGGAACAGTCTCGATAGGCTCTGGTCTTCTTCTGTTCTTTCATACCAAGTAATACCAAGTAATATAGGGACCTGCCTAATTCTGCCTGACCATGGCTGACGGGTGTTTGATGCAAACCAGTACATTTTTATAAAGTTTGTTAAGGCGTGGTTCGATCCTCATTGGGGATTGACTGCCCCAGATCTTCAGCTCCATATAGTATCTGTTTTTATTTTAGCATTTATTACATCAATATTGCCTTTTACTGATTTCCCCATATTTGTAGGAAATGAATTCATTATAGGAATTAATTTTCTTGTTTTATTCTTGATTTCTGTGATATGTTTTCTCCATGTACCCTCTTCCGTGAATGTTATGCCCAAGGAACACAATTCCTAAACTACTTCTGTTTTGTTTTATCTATCATATTCTTATATTTATTATTGTTCCTTTAAAAACTAGTACTTTAGTTTTCTTATAATTAATTTTAATTCTGCATATAAACATTCTTGTTGGAATTTTTAACATTCTTTTCATTCCCAAATAACTAGTTGATAGTACGGTGACATCGTCTGCAAATGTCAAGTATGGGCACCTTTGTCTCAATCTTAGGCATATGAAATTCAGGTTCATAAAGTTTATTTAAGACAGTATCAAAAAATATTAAACAAAATAGGAGATAACATGCAATCCTGCTTCACTCCTACAGTATATTTGTCTCAAATAAGTTACTAATTTATCCATATTGTTATATCTGATACTGGGATAACTGTTTGATAAAAACCTGGATTTATTAATGAGCCTTCCATCCCCTTTTGTTCTAATAATTCCCATAATTACCCTCTATTAACCTGATCGAATGCTCATTTGCAATCAATGAAGGTACAGAATAATTTTGCTTCTTAACTGTCTTTTATTTATATACTAAGGGTGGGATATTCAAAATGTCGCCAGATGCCAGCGCAAAGGCCAGCACAGTGCAAATCCAATGCGCCATGGCGACAATGAGTGCGATATTCAAAGGTTACGCATGGCGACGTGCACCAGGGCAACGTGACTGAATATCACATGGATGTTGCACAGCGCAGTCAGAGGTGCACCAGGGAGCAATCCGACATGTGCAATAGCGCAACCATGGATGCACAAGGGCAGAGGAAGATGCACAAAGGCACAAATGGACCAGCCACAGGTACAGCAGGGAGCAAGGCACCTGTGAAGGGAAGGAGACCACTGGGAAGCAATGGAGCCAGGCCCAGAGGCACAGCTGTCCCACAATGGAACACTGCCCAGGAGCACAGACATGTAGCCAGCCCCTGTTCATGAGCACCAGAGTGGTGGACTTATGAAAGGCAGCACAAATGGCCAAGAGTGGCCCACCACCGCCACCTTCCACTGGATGGCACTCACCCAACCCACCTGGTCCACAGCCAGCCACACCCCTGGCATATGGCACCCAACACATATGCCACACAGCCCAAAAAGCAGCCCAAGGCCACCTCAGGTGCAACCACTGACCAATGGGCAAACACCACCATGCACCAATCACAAAACAACAACACACCACACAGCCACCCACCACATCACTGCAGCATGGCTCCACTGCCACCGCAAAGCAGACCTGGACACAGATGGTTAACCATATAAAACTGTATTAAATAACAATATAAAATACCCAACAGGGAACAAGGCAGGGAAACTATGTGTAGAGCAGGAACAGGGTAGGTAAGGAAGGAATGGGGACAGGGTACAGGGCTATACAAAGGGACAGGGGAAGGGTGATCAGGTGCAGGACCAACAGGATCAGCAGACCCTACGGGCAACCATGTCCCACTGTCTGGTGCTGACTCCTGTGCTGCCCCTGCACCATGAGCCATCTGGTGAGCCTTGCTACCTCCAGGGTGGTGGTGGTGATTGTGCTGATTCACCACAGGAGGCAGCCATAGTGTGGCTGGTGAACAAACCCATTGGACACCTATGGCAAAGGAAGGAACAGGTGATCAGTGCATGTCCAGGGCACCCCAGCCCACCCACCATGCACAGCAGACAGTGGGGACACACGTCCCTGAGGTGGCACCCTGGCCACGTGCAGTGGGCCTACACTGCCACTGACCTGGCATGCCACAGCTATGCAAAGCACTGGACACTGCCACCCATGGGCCGACCACCAGCACACAGTGGCAGGCAGGTGGCATGGTGCAGCGGCAGGATCAAGAACAGCACAGATGGCAGCCACACATACCCACAGCCCACCAACAGCTGCCACACACATGCAATGGCCACTCCACTGACAACCCTGCACAACAATGTATAAATGCACAATGCCTACCTTCCCACCATGGTACAACACGTGCCAGTCCAGCAGCTCCACCCTCAGTCTCACAGCAGCCTGCTGCAGCCCGCCAGACACCCCTGCTGCCCTGGTTCTCTCCTCTGATCCTCAGGGCCTATGATGGGAACACAAACAAGCATGCATAAGCACACTGCAACACCATGAGCCCGCCGCCTCAGCCCCCAAGCACAGAGTGTACCCCAGCTTGGCACGGCTGCAGGGCAGTGGTGCAGTGCACCCAGTGATGTGCAATGCCAGGCCACAGGCATGCAGCAACAGCACCCCTGGCATGGCATGCAGCCCTGCTAGCCCCATGGAACACTGGACATGCACAGACACAGGCAGAGCACACTTACCTGGCCTTTGCATGGCCCCTTCGACGCACGCCTACAGTGACCTAAGCCTCTCTGGGTCCCACCTCATCAGGTCCCCAGAACAGTGTCAACACTGCTCCCTGCTGCTCCACACACCAGTTGCCTGTTCAAGGCCATCTGCCACATCCTCGAGACCTCAGTCCTGGGCCTGTTGAGGGCTGCTGCCCAAGTAAGCTGGGCCACCAGGTTCACCAACTCTACTTGGCTGCAGTTCTGTGCTCATGGTACTGCATGCTGAAGCATGCTTACTCCACAATGTAACAGTTCAAATGGTGCCCTGTAGTACAAGCTCCATGTGCTCGGATGCATGCCTCACCGGGAGATGCGCGCCGGCTTGCATGGGCATGGCCACACTGGCACATGGGGCAGAGGTCCCTGGGGGCATAGGTAGGGGTCACCACTTGCAGTGTGTGCTATTGGGGCCATGATGCATGTTGCTCAACAGGGACCTGAGAGCACAACACCCAACAGGCCCTATAATGCCCAAACACCATAGGCCCCCATAGCTGGGTACCATAGGCACTACAGGCGCCCGAGCCCATGGGTCTAATAGTACCTGAGCGGCATAGGCCCTATAGCACCTGAGTGCCATAGGCCCAATAGCACCCGGGCACCATAGGTCCCACAGTGCCCAAGCACCATGGGTCATATAGCACCCAAGCGCCATAGGCCCTATAGTGTACAGGTGCCAAAGGTCTATAGCACATAGGGCATAATGGCCAACAATAGCACACCTAGTGCATGCTGCACAATAGGCAGTGGTACATGCCGTGGCGTGAGTGCATTGACAGGCTCACTGCACACGCCAAAGCACTGCACCATGAATTGTGCAAGTGCAAATCCATTACGTAAGGTGCAACAATGCGATATTCAGCCAGCATATGCAGATTAGCTCATCAACCTAACTACGGTGCACTGGGGGAATTAGCATCTCATTACTGTAGTGCATCAGTCTATTTGCAGCTGTGATGCATTATAAAGGCGCCACAGGACTGCACAGGTCCATGGACCAGTATTGCAACCATCCAAAGTAAGTTACGCCCACCGAGGGACAGTCAGAACAGCAGGATGGTTGGCTGGTGTGAGCCGCTGATGCCACTAACCACGTCATTTCCCACAGGTAGCAGCATGTATGAACATGATGAGGGAGAGGCACAGGCCTGCCCACAAGCGCAGGCCCAATTTTATGAAAGTGAAGGAGTATGCCCTGTTCAAGGTGTACCTCGACAGGAGCCTCTGCTGAGTGGCACAACTGGTACACCCTGGCCAGGGCCACAGCCTGGGAGGAGGTGGCAGAGGCTGTGAACCAGCAGGGCAGCCACCAGCAATCTGCATGGGAGTGCAAGAAGAAGGTGGGCACCGATAAGCATCGGATCAAGGAGAAGGTGGTGGCCATTTGGGCTGAAAGGGTGGCCACAGATGGAAGCCAGGCCGACATGCGACAGCTCACAACACAGGAGGAGCTGGAGACGGCCACCATGCAGCACAGTGTTGTCGAGGTGTGCCGGGCAGTAGCTTCCAGACTGGTGGAGCCCATCACTGCATGGTAGGTACAGCGGCATCTGGGGTGGGGGCCATTGCATCGGTGGCACTAATGTGTCTGTGTTCCCTTTCAGCACCAGCATGCCATGCAGTGGCAGTGGTGGCAACTGCCGTGGGGGCATACCCAGCTATGAAGGACCAGCCATCCACCTCCACTGGCATCCGGGCCCTGATCGGCTGCAGCACACCACCGCAGTCTGGCCAGATGACCTGGGCGTGGTGGCAGATGAGGCCCTGGCTGTGTTCCAGTGGGACATCAGCCATGGTGTGCAGTGTGTAAACACAGATTGGGGTGGTTCGACACTAATGACAATGTGACCATTGTCCTGGACAGCAGGGGCATTGTCGAGGGAGACACCCATACCATACACCATCCCTGGCAGCACAGCCAGTGGCCTGTTGGTGGTGGGTCAGCCTCCTGCCACTGCTCCTGGTACCGCTGTATGCAACAGCTGCAGCACTGGGGATAGTGGTGATGGTACAGCACACAGGCACTGGCCAGCACATGGTGGCCAGAGGGTCAGCAGTGGCAGATGGCTCAGGATGTTGAGGACTGGGCACAGTGTCCACTGCCGGTGCGCCTGTCAGTGAGCAGCCACAGGGGACCCCGCAGTGCAGTGCCCACCTGAGTGAGGGGTGCAGCGTGGTCATTACACCACTGGTGGGTCAGCAAACTACCCATGCGGCCCCAGGCACTGACCCCATTCACGAGCACAACCGATTGCTGCGGGCCTCCATGGACCAACACTTGCTGCTCATGGCTGGGGTACATGCACTCTGTGCAGAGGTGCACCAGGCTGTAGAGCAGCATGAAAGGGCTTCGTATGTCCAGGATGCCATACATCACCTGCAGGAGGACACGATCATGGGCCTGGATTGCTTAGCCACTGCAGTCATGGTTGGCTTTGCCATACTGGCTGCAATGGGGAGCGGCTGGTGCCGTGAGCACCCGCAGAGTGCAATGTCCACCCTATGGACCCAGCTGGTGACCCCTCGGTGTCAATGCCGGGCTCCACTGTAGGCATCCCAGGCATGCCCAGAGCAGGCCTATTAGGAGCCTGCAGACCCCTCAAGGAGGACACGGTCACTTTCTCACAGTTCCACCCTGGGGACAGTCGCAGACCCTCCCTGTGGCAGTCGTGCAGCCTGGGTCTGCTGGGCAGCAGCGTCATGGCTGTCCATGTGCAATGGCAGCTGTGTGACCATGTGGCAGAGCTGATGTGCCTGCCACCCTGTCCACTGTCTGCTACTGCCACCCTGTGTGATCATGGGCATTTTGTGTGTGTGTGTGTGTGTGTGTGTGTGTATGCCACAGATGTGGCATTCATGGAAGCACCACACACTGGCTGTGTGTGCACCTGCCTGACCGCTGGCCCATGTGGTGTATGCCCTGCGCCTGATCCACCCCAGATACCAGCATCCGGGCATGGCCTGCGGGCACCAGTGTGTGTGTGTGTGTGTTTGTGTGTGCATGTTGTTACATGTGGCCATGTGGCATGGCCCCACACCCACCACTGCCCCCACCTGTCTGTACATGCCGCAGGGCAAGCCCACACATGCCTGTGTGCCATGCCACTGTGGCCATCCGTGCATGGGTGTTTATCCACCTGCCTCGTGTGCCATAGTACTTCTCTGTTACCCTGTCTTGGTGCTGACGTGCCATCCTTGTCAGCCAGGGACCCTCCACCCAGGGAGGCTACCCACCACCACATGGACTGTAGGCCACATCATCCCCAATGCTGTTCCTCTTTGACCTCAACAGCTATCCCACGGTCAGTGGCCATGTTGTGCAGCATGCAGCAGGCCAGGAATAGGCCCCATCCTGCTCTCCTCTCTAGCTACTATGCCTCATTACACTCGTGTCTTTCTCTCCTTTCTAGTTCTGGCCGTGCTGCCAACTTTAACCCACTTACCCACCTCCTCCCATCCATCTCTACCCACTAAGCTGGTCCTCCTGGCTAATTACCCAATATCTGACACGCTGGCAACCCCCATCCTAAGCATAATTGGTGCCAGTTAGTCACGGACTGTTTAATTATGATAGAGTGTGATGACTGCAAGGGGCAACCTGTCACCTACTCCTGATAGATACCTTACATTGGGATGTGAGGCGCCTCGCTAGTCTCAAACCCATAAGATCACTAGGATGCCTACCACCTACTATGAAATACGTCAATGGACCCTCAAACTCCTACTCCTCCTCCTCCGGAAGTGTCCACCAATCCTGGCCCAATTTCCTACAATACCAGCAAGCCTACCAGATTGGGTAGGGACTCACTTTGTCACATTAAATATTTGTAGTCTTTTACCTAAACTAGCCTCACTACAAACCTTTGTCAATCAGCATAACCCTGATATTCTAGCCATTGTTGAAACCTGGCTGACACCGAACACCCCCGACCATGCTATTTGTCTTCAAGGCTACAAGATTTTCCGGCTGGACAGGACAACAAAGAGGGGTGGCGGCTGTGCCATCTACATTAAGGAATATCTCAACTGCATCGCCATTACCCATACCACCACAAACTCTGCCTACAGCTCCTCCCTATCAAACTTCTCCTTGTGCCCATAACAAAGTCCTCACTGCTGCTGCTATCTACATCCCACCTAAAGATCCTGAGTCCGCCTACAGTCTGTTCTAGATTTCGTTAGATCCCAGCCCCTGATGCAGAGCTCCTCCTTCTAGGGGACTTCAATATCAACTGGCTTGCCCCAGACACAGGGACGACTAAAGACTCAATCCTAGCAGCAAACCTAACTCAGCTGGTCAACTCGCCCACTAGGAAAAATTATAAACTGGAAAAGTACATTAATAGACTGGATCCTCACCAATCATCCAACCCGAATAAATAACATTGCTGTTCTTCCAGATTCACTTAGCGACCACTCGGGTAATATGTACCTGGTCAAACAAATTTAGAAAACCACCCCTAGAACCATCACTAGCAGAGTACTACCATTTAGAAACCTTACTCCACTCAAGGAAAATCTTAGACAAAGGACTGGTCTCCCATCTACTGTGCAAGACGTCGATGAGGCACTAAACTACTTTATCTGACCTTCAATGCTGCCTGTGACTTATATGCTCCTATAAAAAGCGCAAAGTGAAAGCACACTCAACACCATGGCTTACTGCCAAGCTAATGGCGCTACACAAAGGAAGGGACCACCTATGGGCTATTGCAAGAGACTCTGGCCCTCCAGCCGACACTCTAAAATATAAACAAGCCCGTAACTTCTGCACCAAGAGAGACCCATCGAGTCAAGAGCGACTACTTCAAAACAGCTCTTTCTAATACCTGGGGTAAAGGAAAACCTTCTGGGACTATCTAAGAAATATCACGGAAATCAGTCAAAATCCTCTCCCACCGCAATGAATGTGGCAGGCACTACCACCCTTGACCCTATGATCATAGCAAACTCTTTAAATGAAACCTTTACCGACCTCAGTGGAGTCATTATGCCTGACTTTTCACTTACTATGGACCCCTATATCTCACACTGCTTACTACTCTCCACAATCGCGCCACCTTCCACCTAAAATAGTGAAAGCGATGAAGTTTACAGACACGTGAAGAAGACTATATCTAATACAAGGGCAAGCAGTGACTCTCTTGACCTCAAAATTCTATCCCTTACCCTGGATACAGTACTACTCCCCTCACCAGAATATTCAATCTCCTCTGTTCTAGCAAATTCCTGGAATATGGAAGGCCCTATAATCACTCCGTGCACAAAAGTGGAGACAAGTCCCTACCTGGCAACTATAGACCAATTTCAATACTACCCCATTATCAAAAGCCTTGAACCGAATGGTAGCTGATCAGCTTATAGACTACCTGGAGAAATATAACATTCTCTGTGACCAGCAACATGGATTCAGACAAAGGCATAGCACCACCACTGCCCTG
This sequence comes from Neoceratodus forsteri, assembly GCA_016271365.2. NCBI lineage: Eukaryota > Metazoa > Chordata > Ceratodontiformes > Ceratodontidae > Neoceratodus > Neoceratodus forsteri. Next base: position 737,618,655 of record CM028133.1, on the reverse strand, counting down.
CTCGAATTTCAGAAGTTATCCACAAGGCTTTGGATAAAGGACCTCACTGTAACTGTGTTTATAGATCTCACAAAGGCATTTGACACTGTCCACCATGGCCTACTTGTTAATCAACTTCACTCGCTTGGCTCTCCATAGGCGCTGGTGCCTGGATAAAAAGCTACCTTGCACAACCATCCAGGTGGTAAAAAATATCTGGTATCCTCTTAGACCCTAAACCTGTCCACTCAGGAGTTCCTCAAGGATCAATTCTAGGTCCACTACTTTTCAGCCTTTTTCTAAACTCCCTCCCAAATCCTGCCCGAAAACTCCTACTTTATGCTGATGATGCTGTGATTCTATCCACCCACAGAGACCCTAACTGTTTACGCCACAGCCTACAACAGGCGCTTACTAGTGTTGAGGAGTGGTTTGTTGGTCACAAGCTAGTCCTAAACCAGAAAAACAAAATCTATGCTCTTCCTAGCCCACAGAACAAAAACAAGCAGGCACCACTTACTATCAACACCTCACTGGGAATTGCCCTTGAACAAGTGACTATCTTTAAATATCTTGGAGTCACATTTGATCAAGGCCTTGTCTTTTCATCACATATTGATGGTATCTCCAAAACTATTAATCAGCGGCTCGGAATACTCTACCGAACAGACAACTGTTCTCACGTCCAGCGCTGAAGCTAGCTATTCAATCTCTCGATCATCTCAGTCATCGACTATGGATTAGTTATTTATGGGTCCGCCCTTCAAGCACATTGAAACGGGTCACAACCTCCTAAACAAGGCATGTCGGCTGCTCACTGGTGCTCATCGACTTACTCATACCTGTGAACTCTATACTGAGACTGGGTGGCTACAGCTATCAAACCGGATCAAGTTCTTCACCTGCATAATGGCCAAGAAATCCATCATGGGCCTCACCTCCCTGCATACAAGGCCTACTATGTCAGAACCCTAGTGTACGATCTACGGAAGCTCAGTAACCCAGCTTCTGCAAGTCCCCCACTGTCGGACCACACAGGGTCAACGATCTTTGTCTACCGTGCCCCAACTGGCTAAATACCCTCAGCACCTCTATAACTGCCCCTTGCTCGTTAGGAGTTTTTAAATACAAACTATTCTCTCACCCAACCACCACAAACTCCTGTGACTGTATCTGATTATCTCATAATCTATTCTTTCCTATCTTCCTTGCCCTCTACCTGACAATGGCCTAGTTATGGGTCCTCATCCCTTACTGAGGTCTGCTCCTGTTGTCCTCACTCTCCCCTTCTCTTTCTCTCTCTCTTGTCCTCCTTCCACCTCTTGCAATTCCTATGCTGCTGCACCCGCCTCTCTCATATCTTACCTTGGACCATAGGGTAGGGAGGATTGAGCACATGTGACCAATGTACTGATTGATAGTGCTTAGTTAATCTTTCTGCTGTACAGCTACATCAATTTTATCTAGTTTTTTTTGTTTTTGTTTTTTATTTCTATGTTACCTAATTGTGCAACTCTGTACCTTGTCTGTTCTGTTAATGTAAATGTCCGACGTGAACCTTTGTAAAAGAGCCTTGGCTCAAAGGTATTAATTCCTAGATTTTACAATAAACAATAGACAATAAATAAACAGGCCTTTGAGGGCTGTACTGTAGGGCACCGCCAGACCTGTGCAGGCAACAGAAACGTGCCTTCAGCAGACCAAAGACACACTCAATCATGTTCCATGTGCTGGTGTGTACCTCATTGTACTGCTCCTCCACAGGGGACAATGGGCACCAGTAGGGATGAGCAGCCAGGGCTGGAGTGGAGAGCCACTGTCACCTGTGTGGATGGAGATATGGTTAGCCTGGTGTCCTCTGTTGCTGTGCCCTTGTCATTCCCCACTGCACTCTGTGGTGCCCTGCCCTGGCTGCCCTCCCATGTCCTGGTGTACCCAGCTGCCCATGGTCTCAGCATGCTCACCAACTAGATGACCTGTGGGATGTCCCCACTCTCCAAACTGTGGCACAGTGCTGAGCTGTGCCAGATGAAGGAGTCAGGTGCTCCCCAGGGTGTGTGACAGACATTGGTTATGCATCCCCTGGCATCATACACCCCTGGCAGTTGATACTGGGGTAGCCTTTTCTGTTGATGTAGGCTACCCCATCTGGGCCAGGTGGCATGCGGATGCCCACATTGGTGTAGTCAATGGCCCCAGCATGTTTGGCATATGTGCTACCTGAGGAACTCCTGCATGTTTGCTGTAAGCTCTGCCTGTGTACTGGGAGGTGGATGTATTCCACAGCATGTGGCAGTGGGGCGTTGAGGATGTGTGAAGCCATGACATGGCTGACTGGGTTGTGCCTGTGGTGTCCCTTGTTGGTCTCTGGAAGGTGCCCGTGGCGAACAGGCACGATACAGCTGTTACCTTGTCTACACTGTCAGGGCATGGCTCCGCCTAGTGGGTGTCTGCATCTCCTCACTGCACAGCTCACAGAGATGCCTCAGAATTGCCCAGTTCAGTTGGTACCAGCCCACAATCTCATTGTCAGCATTGGTCTCATAGCTGATGCTAGGTCGGTACTGCCTGTTCTTGCATACCTCTGATGGGCCCTTCCACAGCCATGGTGCACTGCCTCCTGCCTCCCCACACCTCATTATGGCCTCCATCTGGAATATCGCACTGGCCATGGCCCTGTTGTCCTGTCCTCCATGGCCATCAGGCTAAACTGGCCCACCCAGCTGTGTGTGTGGCTGTGCCTGTGGCTCTGCATGGCCCACACCTGTGTACCATGCCCCTGGCTGGCTGGCTGTTGCCTGCAGCCACTGTCTCCCACCACTGTGGGTGCCTGTGTCACCCACATGGGCCTGGTGGCACTGTGTTGTGCCCACACCTCTCACACCTGCCGCCTCCTCCTGTCACACACACATACACACACACACACACACACACACACACACAAACACTCTCTTTCTCTCTCTCACACACTGTCTCTCCCTCTCTGTCCCAGTCTCTGTCTCTGTCTCTCTCACTGTCCCTTCTTTATGGGCTGACGGCCTGTCTGTCTCCCTCTGTTCTGCTCCCTCTAGCGCAAATGCCGGCCCTCCTACTTGCTCCCTGTTTTATAGGCTCACGTCTGCTCCACACAACTGCTGTTTGCTCTCACTTGTGCCATTGGTCAGGGGTTGATATCACACTGTGCCACATAGTCATGGGTATGCTTCCTGCCCTTGTGCATGCATACATTGCCATTGCACATTGGCGCACTGCTACTTGCGCTGTATAGTTGCTGCCACTGGATATTGCTCTCTGGAGCATTTCTGCAGTTGTGCATACGCAGCCCAGTTGTGCATTGTCCAACTGCTTTGAATATCCCACTCTAAGTGTGCCAGTGTAGAACACCAATCAATTTTTCCATATCCCCTTTGAATCCTGCTTGAGCCTCATACAATATGCCTTCTCTTGTTGTCGCTTTCCTAATCTGTTATCATTATTTTTTAATTTTTGGCAGTACTATCAATCAGGCTTATCACCCTATAACATTCAGAATTATTTCTTGCTCCTTTTTTGTGAATTGGTATTATTATACTTAGGTGCCATCCGTTAGGTATTTTCCCACTACTCCACATACAATGAAACGCTTACATAATACAGGGATCCATAAGTCTTAACTTTCCAAATGACATCAATTGGTACTCCATCAGGTCCTGGGGATTTATGTTTATTAAAAGCATTCACTGCTTGTTCCACTTCCTCTTCTGTTATTTTTATTTCAGGCTTCAGCCATTTTCCATTTGTCAGGCTAGGTAGTTTAAGGCATTGTTCATCTCTACTGTAGAACAGTCTGCTAAAATGTCTCATCAAAGTATCTGGTTCTATATGGCTTTCAGATTTGAGCCCATTATTGCTCATACTTTTATTTACTAATCATCAGAATAGAAACATAGAAACATAGAAGTTGATGGCAGATAAGGACCACAAGGCAGATCAAGTCTGCCAATTTCTTTTTCTACCTTATGAATGTGCCATCAGCCTTTGTTCTGTCAATGGCCCATCTATTCATAATCATCTGTATTGCTCCTTATGCCTATCCCATGCCTATTTGAAGCCCTGCACTGTATTCATATCCACCGCTTCCTGAGGTAGGCCATTTCATGCATCCACCACCCTTTCTGTGAAAAAGAACTTTCTCACTTTACCCCTAATCAACCTCCTTTTAATCTCATGCTGTTTCCTCCTGTCCTGCAATTTTTCTTGTGTTGAAAACGTTAGACTCTTTCACCTTGTCAATGTCCTTACACTGTTTGAATGTTTCGATCATATCATCTCTCTCACCCTCCTTTGCTCTAGGGTATACATAAAAGCTCCATTAATCTATCGTCATATGTTTTCTGATGCAGTTCCTGCACCATTTTGGTTGCCCTTCTCTGGACTACCTCAGTTTGGTTATTGTCCTTGTGAAGGTGTGGCCTCAGTATTGCATGCAGTACTCCAGATGGGGCCTAACCAGTGTCTTGTAAATAGGGATTATTACCTCCCTCTTACGACTTGTGATACCCCTAGTGATACACCCCAACATCCCCTAGCCTTACCTACTGCTTAAGTGGTCTACTTGGATGATTTCAGGTCATCTGTGATGATGATGCCCACATCTTTTCTTCCTTGTGACTGCCTACAACTCACCTTCCAACCTATAGGTGGCTTCAGGGTTCTCTTCCCTATGTGCCCGATCTTGCATTTCTTTGTTTAACCCCAGTTGCACTCTTCCGACCATTTTGCCAGGTTTATCCAGATCTCTTCTCTTTCTGTCCACCCCATCTGGATCATCTACTCTGTTGCAGATCTTGGTGTCATCTGCAGACAGACAAACTTTACCCTCCAGTCCATCTGCAATGTCACTGATCAAGATATTGAAGAAGACTGTCCCCAGGACTGATTCCTGAGGTACCCCACTTGTGAATTGCATCACTTCTGACTGTATACCATTTACCACCATTCTCTATGTTCTGCCCGTCAACCAGTTTGCCACCTAGTTGACTGACTTCTGACCACCCCAAGCCTGCCCAGCTTATTAATCTTCTATGTGGAATAGTATCAGCTTTTCTGAAGTCAAGGTACTGTAGGCAAAATCAACTGCTTCCCTTGGTCCACCATTCTGGTTACCCTGTCAAAGAAATCTATGAGATTAGTTTGACAGGACTCTTCTATTGTAAACCTGTGCTGTCTTGGATGCTGTGCTCCTATGGATTCTAGTTGTTGTACTGTCCTTTCCTTAAGAAATGCCTCCATAATCTTGTCCACTACTAAGGTAAGACTGGACTGTAGTTCCCTGCCTCCTCCCTACTACCACTTTTGTGGAGTGGGATCACATTAACCTTTCTCTAGTCTTTTGGAATCTCTCCTGTGCTCAGAGACTCACTAAATAGTTCTGATAATGGCTCTGCTAGTTCCACCCTTAGCTCCTTTAGTACCCAGGATGTATGCCATCAGGTACCATTGCCTTGTCCACCCTGAGCTTATCAAGCTCTTGTAGGACCCTTTGTTTGTAAAGGGACTAGTGCACCTCCCCCATGTCCATAGTGCTGATCAGTGGGCCTGCCCTACCTTCTCCTCAGTATACTGAGCAGAATGATCTATTTAGGATAGATGCTTTACATGGTCCTCCTCCTCATATGCCCCTTTATCCCTTTGATCTTAGCAATACCCTCTAGACTTTCTCTTTCACTAATGTATCTATGAAAGTCTTGTCCTTCTTTTACTGTTTGTGTTAGTGTTTCCTCGGTTTGGGCCTTTCTTGCCTTACTGCCTTTCTTACTTCCCTTAGGGAAGTTTGATATGCCTCCATCTCCATCTCGCTGTGTTCTCTTATATTTCCTAAAGGCCAGCCTTTTGGCTCTGACTTTTCTGCTACTGTTTTTGAAAATCAAAGTGGTTTCCTTCTTCTTTGCACTTCCTTTACTCTGTAACACAATGGGATGTTGCTTCAAGTATTGCATCCTTAATGCTTGCCCACTTTGCCTGTACCCCTCCCTCTATTTCTTCTTGCCAGGGCTAGCTAAACTCTGTTGGCCATCTTATCAAAGTCAACTCCTCTGAAGTCCCATATTTTTGCCTTGGAATGGGATGATTTAGTTCTAGTGGCCAAATTGAACCAAACCATGTGATGGTCACTGGACCCTGTCTTACTGTCCTTTGTTTTAACCTCCATCTCCAAATCCATCCATAATTTCTGGATATATTTTATCCTATTTTCTTTTAAGATCTTCCAATATTCTTTTCTTAGGGTGTTCATTATTCTATTATTATTTGAATCAGGGTTATTTTCAGTATTCTAAGCTGGTTATTTAGGCTTTCTTGGCCTCTTTACAGATCTCATTATACCATATATACCCTTCTCTGTTATATATATTGACCTTCTTATTTATTAATATAGACATGGGCCTCAATATCGAGCCAAATATTGTAAGTATGACATCATCCTCTTTGGTCATTTTACTCTTGTAATTTTATCAAAATCCCTTACTTTCTAATAACTGAAGGAAGTTTTGCCCTCATTTATATCCCATCCTATACAAATTTTAGTCCTGATCTCTACATGGGCTGGCAATATAGCCTAGAGGTTAGAGGAACGAGGTGTGAATGAGATTGATACATCCAGTAAACCAGACCTGAGTTTGATTCTCACAACCTCCACTTGCATACTGTGCAACTCTAAGCAAGTCACTTAACCTCCCAGTGCTCCCAGGTTGCTTCTGAAAACAGGCACTTGTGCCTAGTGGGCCTTACCTGGTTACTAAAGATGAAAATAAAATAAAAATAAAAATAAAATACGCACCACTGTATTATCTTTTTCTAAAAATATTATTTTAAGTTCTAGCACTAAATGTTGACTTTCAGGTCTGAGCTGAACATCCATCTTTGAGTAAAATTGTACCATTTGAAAATTTACCCAGATATAATCAATTACAGAAGACCCAATTCCTCTCATGAATGTAAATTTATCTTCTGCATCTCCTAGGACCCTGCAATTTAACAGAATTAGATTTTGTAAAATTACTGTGTACCTCTAATCCTTTATTACTTACTTTGTGATCTGCTGATTCTCTATCACCTTTCTGCTAGGTCATATCCACCGATCAATGTATGCAATAATATCATTGGCTACCCCGGCAATCTACCTATCCTAATATTCATATCACAAGCAATCACTATTTTCCCTGTTGGGTAATCTTGTTGTATACTTTCTATTGTTGATTCTGTGTGTTTTAACCAGTCTGTGTCTCCAAAGTTACTGGATTCTGGATGTACAAAGATATTAACTATAAATAAATCATCATTATTACCCTAGTCATTTTGATTACTAAAATGCTTTCACTATCCGTTCTTCTTTGTTCTGTTTGTAGTTTGTTATTCAGCTTACACAATGTAACCAGTCCCCTGTGTTCCTACCAAATCTTTTCTTTTTATTGCACTTTTCCAATAAGTTTTAAAACCATTTAAATGAATAGCCCCAACAACCCATGTCTCTTGAATGTAGATAATATCGATTTTTTAAATAATGTTATATTTCTGGGTCACCCAATTTATCTCCTAACCCAGAAATATTCCATGATAGAAATATAGCAGAGTTGTCTAATGAATTGAATGTTTTCTGTATTGTTTACTGAATATCCTGTGGCCTCCCTACTGTTAAACCATATCTTGGTGGTCACAAATCAGTATTGGTCAGGATTTTATATTTGTTTGAGGTTGCAATAATCCCGTTGTACACTTTTCTTTTTCTAATGTTGCTGTATTTGTTTCCTGCCCAATCATCCTCTTCATATACATATACTGTATACCCAATTCATCCAGGATTTTGTTTGGTTTCCAGTATATCCAACAACCTTCTTTCTTTCATCCATATGCTCACTTGTCCATCGTTTTCCATCTAGTAACCCTATTAATTTCATGGTTGCTCACACGTGTATTGAGGATTGTATTCAGTGTCTTTCTGTGTGATTTGCATACTCGCACACTAGGTGGCCATTAGGGATGTCCCCACTCTTGAACCTGTGGCACAGTGCAGATTGGTGCCAGATGAAGGCATTATGTGCTCCCCAGGGTGCATAGCACAGACATTGGTTATGCACCCCTAGCATCGCCACCACCTGGCAGTTGATGCTGGCATAGCCCTTCTAATTAATGTATTCAGCACCTTCTGGGCCAGGTGGTGTGTTTGGAATAGCCACATGGGTGCAGTCAATGGCCCCGAGCATGCCAGGCATCACGCTGCTACCCTGTGGAACTCTTGTGTGTGTGCTGTGCACTCTGCCGGTATGCTGGGAAACAGATGTACTCCACAGCATGTGGCAGCAGTGTGCTGAGGATTGTGTGAGTAGGCATGATGCGCTGACTGGGTTATGCCTGTTGTGTCCCCTGTTGGTCTCTGGAAGGTGCCCGTGGCAAGCAGGCACATGACAGCTGTTACCTTTGTCTCCACTGACAGAGCATGGCTCTGTCATGTGGGTGCCTGCATCTCATCACTGCACAGCTCACAGAGCCACCTCAGGGTCACTTTCAGGTGGTACCAGCCCTGATCTCGTGTCGCTAGTGCTCGAAGCTGGGTGCAGGCTCGGTACCACCTGCTGGGGCCATACCACCGACAGGCCTTCCACAGCCATGCCCCCCCTGCTGCCTGCCTTCTCACACCCCTCATTACTGCCGCCATCTGAATGGTGGTACTGGCCATGTCTCTGGCTTGTGTTCCACCCCTGGCAGCTGTAATCCTATTCTCCCACTGTCCTTGTGCTACTCCTGCACTGGGAACACATCCAAGATTTGGCTGTCCTGCCCACTGCCAGTGCCCTCAGTCCACTGTGGCACAGGCTCCCACTCCTGTCCTGTTGCCCTATGTTCCCAGGTGTGCCCTGTCCTGCTGTTTTCCAGTCCCACTCACTGCTTCCCTGTCTTCTGTGGCTGTCACCTTTCTCCCACCTCTGGCTTCCTGTAGCATTCTTGCACCTCTCTCTTGTTCCTTTTATTTTGGATCATTTCCATTATCGAACAATTTCTGCTGCTCCCCTATTGCGCATGTGCATGCTGTTGAATATTGCCTCGCCTTTTATTCATGGTTCCTCCCCTTCAGTTGCACATGCATTCATTACCATTGCGCTCTTGGCATTGCAATTTAGGGCGGCGCAGCTGCCTCCCACTGAATATCAGACAATGGCGCATTTTTTACCTTATGCTTATGATCTCGTTGTACTGCAGTAACCCTTTTGAATATCTGGGCCTATTACTTTTACTCTTAGTCCCTCATTCTTGTTTTTATAAAATTCTGGAAACAAGATGTCAAGTGTTGTAACTTCCCACTTCAATTCCTAACGCTCAATCACAGTTTTCTTATTAAACAGTGCCTTTGTTAAAAAGAATTAGTCCATTATCAACAAAACTAGTTCAGAGTTTGGTATTGGTCTAATGACACATATATGATCTACCACATGTGCATCCTATTAGAGATGTAAACAATGTTTTAATCATTGTCAACAGGCTGTCATTTGTTTCATTGGGGATATATGTAACTTTATATAAAGGCAGTACATAATCTGTATTTTTGTTTTGTGCATAAATGAGCCAAACTCTTCCTCTGATTTATTTTCTCCTGAATGTTATCCTTTTGTTTAAAATGTTTTCCTGTGTTTTAATTAATTGCTGTTCCTATCTTTATGTAATGCCTCTTGTTCTTTCTCCAAGACAGATCCTTATTGGTGTTGTAGGATAGTGACCCTCCTTTTATTATTCTAATGATTCCTGTTTCTGTTGGACCTCTTATTCCTCTGCCCCTTCCTTTGTACAGTTATCCTTCATCTCCAGTGTTCACTTCCCTATTCTTATTTTTCTGTTTTTCCCCACTGGGATAGCAATATCCTCATTCCTCATTGATTTAATGTCAGCAGTGTTGTTTATTTTATCCTCTGAATCTCTTTACTATGTATTATTTCCTTAACAATTTTATGACAACCTCCATCACTTTGTATGTTCCTTTTGGGCTTTTAATTTAAGTGGCAGGTTCTAATAGTATATCTTGTTTCTATTTTTCTATGTTTCTATGGCCCTGCTATATGTTTTTCCATTAGCTTATTATTTCCAGATCCTTTATATTCTTTCCTTTAAATTTCTTTCTTTTTGGGGCTGTTGTTTCCTTGATTCTCTGTTCCTGAGCTAATCCTTTATCCCACAAGTCTTTGAAATTCTCCTTCAATTCTTTACAGATGCTATTCTGTCTTACCTCAGCAGCTGGGATTTATACATTCTAGGTGATCCCTCTCAATACTGTTGCTTATATCTGATTTACTATTGGATGGCTCTTCCTTGCAGATGATCTCATCAAATCTGTCCATTGAATTAGTTATGTCTCCCGTGTTAGTAATTGTATGTCCATGTCATTGTTTTCTCTCTGATCTTTTAATTCCATCAAAATATCCTCTTCCAGGTAACAGTCATCCTTCTCTGAATTGTTTGTAACATAACTTCCTCTATTCAGTTTTTTATATTTTCACCCAGTTCATCTATTTTCAATTGAATGTCTATTGTTATCCTTAAAGGAAAGCTAGTAATGCTTCATCTCTACTAATTGCTGATACAGTAATATGGTTGTCTTGAATGGGTCCTTTAGAGTAGTCAATATATCTTTAGTAATCCCAGAAATATTCAGGGTGATTCTGCCAGATTTTGATTTTCTGGACTCATAGTTCAGGAGCTATAATCTAATGATGTATTCCTGCATGCTTCTGGTCTTGTCTTAGTGACTTTTAAGGTCCTTTGGGTCCTCCCTAACAGGGTTACGCTCCTCCCTATCTTGGTAGAATCCTAAGCATTCCAATTTTTTATTAATGGCTAAGAGGTAATCAAAACAGCAGAAAAATCAATATTGATTTTTTTTATCCTCTTCAGGGCCCTCCCATTTAGTTTACTGTTAAATGATATACTGATGTTGACTCTTTCTTCTTGTACCTGTTCTTTAGAGATACTGGGAATATTCCTTTTGCAGTTTTTGTAATTGTAGTCTCTGGTGTTCTAACACAGTACCTCAGTATATCTCCATTTCACATTGATGTATTAACAGTTTTAGCAATAATGTTGTCCATGACCTTCTCATTTATCACAAACTTTCTTTTTGCCTTTGTAATTTTATCATTTATTTTTGTTTAATGCACTCTTAACTAATGTGTTCACCCTTCATCCCTTCCTTGTTTTTTCCTTTCTAAGTTGGATTCTGACCCACCATGCTTACCACTTCTAGTGGTGGCAGGCTTTACAAATTAATTTGGGCTATCTGGCTAAAAGTGGCTTTGTTAGCCTACATTACTGAACCCTGATGTTTTCTAAATTGGTACCAATAGATTGCTATAATTAGCAGCTCCAAACCTCTGAGATCCATACTGCTCATAAATAAAGTTAACAATTGCACAGCTCAGCAAAATGACAATAACATCAGTGTGTTAGTGTGAAAATGATATAATTAGAAAACTATTATCATAAATAAATATTATTTTAAACTAAGCAATATCATCCAGTATTAAACCATCTTATAAAACCAGTATAACAATTTCTCTAGGAAAAACCCTATAAATATGTAAACACATAACTGGTTAAGTGCACCAATTTCAGACTGTATAGCTATGTGTTTGTGGAAAGAAGTCTGTTGTTTGCGTGTATTCTTCTTACCACTTTACCATTTCTTTTGCTGACTATATTGAAAAATATTCGTTACTTATAGTCAATCACTCATTTCCTTTCTACCATCTCTGATCCTCTTTTACACCTCTGTGGTCCAGGATGTCTTAGAAACAGACACCAAAAGATGTTGTCGTTGAAAATGGATTGCACTTCCTTCTAACAGTTTCCCAAAGTCCTATCCAACCTAAATGATGAAGGCGGTAGTGGTAATTTGAAAGTGCCAGTTTTTCTAGCCAGACAAAGATATGTCCCAGTCTCAAGCTCCATCACAATCTCCTTTTTCCAGGCTGGTTTTGATGCCATTCTTGCCACTGTAATTAAACAACAAAATGCCCAGCACCATCATAAAGAAAGAAACATGTTCTGACAATAATTAAGACTTTAAAAAAGAAAAAATCAGTTCGGGAATCAAATGCAGAAATGTAAGTGCCAATGTTATATTAGTTTTGAATGAGTAAATCCTTCTCAACATTCACTAATACATTTGTGATATATTCTTCTTTTTCTTAATTCTTATAAGTCCTACTTACTATTTAATAATGGCATCCCACATGATACTGATATTCACCTGTGCCGAGCTCACACTAAGTCAAGTTTTGTCATCTGACTTTGGCGTCTTTTAGGTACAGTACAATTAAGGAACAAAACAACAAACAAACAAAAAAAGCTGAAGAAATATTTGCTGCTTCTATAAGTACTTAAAGCTGAAACTCTCAAAACCTGAGAGAGGTTACAATCAGTAAAAGGAAGAAGTTGCAGTATCTAATGATTTATAAAAGAAACTTCTCATAGCTCAGTAAAAGCTCAGGTCAGCACCAAAATGACTCTGTATTCTGAACTGAAGTCACTGGCACTGAGCACTTTAATGAGAATCAACTGCCTGTTAATAACTAGGTCGGCCAGTAAATGAGAACCATTTACTTAATTTTGGTAAAACAACTACCGAGTTACTGCACCTATGGCTTTAACTTTACCAAACATGTGGGCCTATAACACAGGTATGGAAGTGCTAACAAGTGCTCATTAAACACTAACTGATTGATTAGCTCAAACCCCACTGGTGCTCTACCCAATATCAATCAGTTATGTATTCATTCAATTGGGAGCTAGCAACCTGCAATAAATTCCTGAGTTTTTCCTCCAGCCTTCTCAGTTACTACAATGAAAAAAATTAGGTGGCTTAAGTAAATACTGCATGTGTAACAATCACACCCCTGCTCACAGCAAGTCTGCAGGGAAATACTCAAATACAAGTGCCTTATTTATTTACTGACTTCTCCACATTTACAACTTTACAGACCTTTACTATACTTGTCCACTAAACACTTAAAATCACAATGCACCTGCAGTATACAATATTTTGAACCACGATAATATATAAAAATATAATATATGACATCGATAAGATTTATGCAGAGCCCTAAGTTTGTAAAATGTATAAGGCAGTATAAACATAAATATACAAAATAAACTCAAATGTCTAATCCTAAATACCTAAATGCTAGTTATTTTATACATATGTATAATAAATTAAAATAAGCCCTTATATGAATTTAAAAGGAAATGCAAAGCTTGAATTCCAATAGTCCAGTAGTCCAATCCAGTAGACCAAAGCTCCAAGAGTTATCAGCTCTTTTCAAATGAGAATCAAAAATATGTATTAGCACTATCTCCAGTGGACGAACTTCCCACCACAGTCTATCCCTGCAGCAGCTCTTACACAAGGGTGTCCCAGCTGGCCAAGCTATGGTGCAGGCTCACCACCACCAAACTCCAACACTGGGGCCAGACCAGTAGAAAAATAGGAAGCTATGGTTAATACCACAGCACCAGATTGTCTGGAAGGTCAGATTAATAAAGCCTCTTCCTTGCTGGAAATATCAACTGAAAATCCAATCTATGGGCTATCATTCAGGCAATGGTGGCATACCTGTTCCCAGCAAGAAGCTAGCATTACTTTGATCCTGCTCTCACAGTTTTTCCTCAGCTGTGTAGTGTGCAGCTGTGTGATCTTCATCTGGACCACTGTTTGGGTGGAGCTACATGAACCATCCTCCAGTCCTGAGGTACACACCTGAGTCCAGAAAGGCATTGAATAGGCCCACCAAAGGGCCTGCCAGGACCTTTGCCAACTCTTTCAGTAGCTTAGGGTGTATGCCTTTTGGTCCCAGTACCTTGTCCACCATCAGTGCCCTTAACACCATTAGCACTCTACCTTCTGTGATTTCCTGCTCATCACCCCTCCCCTATGATTCTATCCTCCCCCAATCTTAAGTATTCCCCTTCTCTTTAGTAAAACTGAGCAGAAGCTGTAAACACTTCTGCCTGTTCACCCCTTTTTCTACCCATTCCTCCTTCTTAATCCTTACTATTTGGTCCTTAGGACCTCTTTCTCCCAGATGTACCTGAAGAAGTCTTTCTCCTCCTTAATTCCCTTCAGCAGCCTGAGCTCCCTAATGCCTTTACTGCTTTTACTTCCCAGGTCACCTCATTTGCTTCCTTCAGGTACTCCTCCCTGTCCTTCCCCCTCCCAGTTCTCCTGTATCTCTTATAGGCAACTTTTTTCTCCTCACCCTGTCTATGACACCTTCACCATAGTCTTTTACTTTGGGCCTTACTGTAGGAATTTGTTGCCTCCACTATCTCTAGTTTAATGAGTTCCCACCTCTGATTTGTGTCCATATTAGGCTGAATTATGTCCAGGAACCCTTGCACCACTTCACCCATCTTTTGAAGTCAGCCTTTCTAAAGTCTAGCACCTTTGTGCCAGATGCCCTCCTCTCCTGCCCAGTTGCAACTGGAACCATACTGTATGGTGGTCACTCCTGCCAGTGGTTCCTCCACCCACAGATCTCTCACCCACTCCCTTTAGACAGTACAAAATCAAGGGTATTCCCTTCCCTAGTTGGTTCACTGACCAACTGCATCAGGAAGTTATCCTGCAAGACATCTAGCATTATCTGTTCCCTTCTACACTTGGTGGCAGGTGTTCCCTACACCACACCTGGCAAGCTAAAGTCACCTACTATCACCACCCACCCTTTCCACAGTTCCTTCAGATTTGTTCTGCCAATAGCCTATCTGTCTCTTCCAATAAAATAATGAGAATCTGTTTTGAGTAAACTTGATGTGCAATCATAACAATGAGAAAAAAAGATGTAATTGTGCATGCTTCTGAGTTGGGGGTTGTGGATTGAATGCACAGACAAAACAAAACCATGAGAGAGAGTAAATAATGAAATGAACTGTCATTTGACAACTAATGTATTAGGATCACAGCAGACAGGGTACTGAACCAATGTAAAGCAAAATAAATCTCATATGTGTAACAGTGTACCTCAGGACACAATATTTTATATCTATTTTTCTAGCCCTGGTTACTATACAACACATGACTCAGAGTGGCTCTGGCTTCTCAGCTGTGGCAGCACCCAGAGCAGTCTTCTTGAGATGGACTGATTTGAAAAAAAAATAAGTAACATGCAAACAAATTCCAAACATGTGTTAAACAACACAAAATAACACACAAACTGCATGAATCACTTAATTAAAATATTTTATTAATAACAAAGGCAGAATGTCGACTGGCTATCATACTCCATATAGGGTTGACAGTGTCCTTTTAACTGAAGTCCGACTCCTTTCACTTTCCACAATCCCCATTCAACAGCATTGAAACTGTTCTGCATATGTGGTATGTTATCTCCAGCCAGTACAAACTCTGTAACGCTAACACCCCAATTATTCAATTCTAGATATCTTAAAACTACAAAACTCCCAAACATCAAACCAGCTAAGGAAATCCTTCCTCAACAAAAACACAACCTTGCAAAATTTCACTATTTAAACCTTTATCATTTTTCTCTAGACAAGCACAAAGATTTAGAAAAATCACACCATTGAAATCAATAGAAAAACTGTATTTTTCACACATTAATATCTCTAAATATTCTGAATCGATCTACATGAAACTTTCAGGGATTGTAGAGTCTGTCACAGACAACAAACCTCAAAAGTTTCATATAAATCTGTAGAACCATCTTTCTGCAAGCAGCAAACAAAATTGAATTTAACATACAACTCACCAGCCACCCTAACTAAAGTGGAGCTACCACATCACTATAATTTATTTATCAACATAAAAGTAAGATGGTTTAAAACAGTTTTAATATATATATATTTATATATATATATTTTACTTTTTATCTTTTGTTATTACTAAATCTTATTTGAATGGAAACAATTTAGTTTGCAACCAAATAAGCATTCATCTTATGTGCTTTTTAAATGCAAAGTTGGTTAAATTTTAAGATATAAACAGCAGTATTCAATAGCAATAGATAATAATGATCAGTTTTGGCAGAGGGCAAGTCCCATTGAGTTAAAACACTGAATTCTTCCACAGCAAATTTAAAATTAATCAAACAATTCTAGCACTTGTATTTACATTGATGTTTTGCTAGAAAGTGATTCAGGTAGTGGTACCTCAGTTAACACTAAAGACCAGATGGTAAAGGCCCCAGTCTGGGTTTTAACTGGTACACCATTGTGTTGGGGGATAAGGTGTCTATTTAGTTCCCAACAACCTACTAGTAAGGTGGACATTGTGTCTGGACACTCCCTACTATGTGGGAGGTGGGGAGGAAGTAAGGCTAGGCTACATGAGTGAGTTAAGCATATAGTGGCCCTGTGGGATTTTGCAGTATTGTGAATGTCAATATGGAACCCATGTGTCTGTAAATTCAGTCATTCTGCCAAAGACCATGTTGTGTATCTACTCAAAGCTGGCCATTCTGCCAGTTTCTGCAGCCATTCTGACTATTCAAGGGGAGTTTGCTCTCACCAGTGACTAAGTAGAATGTGCTAGGCCATGCTCCATTTGAGCCTAATGGGTTCCATAGGGTCTCCTTCCAGCTCATGTAGTTGTTTGTAGATATTCTTATCTGCTGTGGTCTTCTTCATGGATGGTAACAGAATGCTATCTAGGGTGCTTTGGTTTCCCAGCCAGAGTTGGGACCCATCAGGGGTGCAGTGCATGGTGGAGTTGACCGTCCTGCCACTGCTGTTATCTTGCCAGGGTGTATTTTGTATGTAGCTGACCAAAGGTCTCGAAGTACCCTGTGACCTTGTCCAGGATGTTTGCTATCATATGTATGCCTTTCCCAGACCAGTCTTTTCAGTGGATAAGCTTAATTCTGATACGGGAGAGAGAGTTATGCATTGGGGAAAAGTGGGGACTTCTGGGGCACCAGATAGTCAGCTCAGCATACATCTTCCAGATACCCACCTTGTGGCCAAAAGTCAGGGTGAGAGCTGAGTCCAGGGGAAGCTTCCCACATAAAATTGCAGTTAGATGTGAGGTCTGTACGAAATGTGACTCACTTGTAATCCACTTCAGCAGTAAGGTTTTAACTTCAGGGAAAAATAGTCTGTAAGCAATTATTCAGGGCCTGTGCTACATGTTTTAATGTGAAGTTTGATATGTTCAGACATTTTTATCCAGGTGCTGCAACAGCTTCTTGAGAACTATGCATTTAGGTCCAACACACCAAAAAAATTTAGCAGTTTGGAGTGCAACAGCTAAGTATGTATGGCCTAATTTTGAGTGGGAGGTTGTCTAAGATATATTGCATTTTCAGTGCCACCATCATTTTGAAGCTATGCACTTTTCCCACTGTGTGAGAACAGATCCAGAAGCAAATGATTTGATACCTTTTAATAGACCAACATAGATGTAACAACAAGAACAAAGTGCTCTAGCTTTTGGACCAATGAGTCCTTCGTCAGAGGCCTAATGGCAGTTGTTTAGAAAAACAATACTTTTAACAGCTAGATCATGCAGAAAAAATAGAAAAATCTCCATTGGTTTAAAATACTCATTTAAAAAATACAGTTAATGATGTCAGAGTAATTTAACAGCACCATACTACCTTCAGCCAGAAGAGTCCAAGGATCAAAGGTGCTTGGTGGAACACAAATACTGAAGAATCCTATTGCATATAAATTTAATTGACATAAGATAACACTGCTGGAGCAGATGACTCCTAAATCAAACTGAATGTCACAGCACGTATAAGGATGTGATTACTGAAATGCAACCCCACCCTGATTAAATATATACTGAGATTGTCTTAGTACTCTAAGAAGTTTCAATGCATGCATTATAGACAAGAAATTACCAATAAAGTTGTCTTAAAACATCAGTGCACATTCTATGATGTGCAAAACTTAGCTGGACCGTCACCCTGCTGTACTCTCCAGCTAGATATCATGTCCCATAAATTTTAAACAACCTCTAGTGTAGTGACATGGCTTTATAAATGATAATTTAAATATGAATTGGCAGCAGTAGTGTCAAACAAAAAACTCTAGTCATGGACCACCAAGAAAGTAAGTCCATGTAGCCTAATATGTACTGATGTTAATATACACTGAGAATGTAACAACTTGATATATCAGAAGTATCTAAGGAATCTGAAAAGAGATAAAAATATAATTTCTCTCCTCCTCCTCTTCACACAAACAATACACTCCTACCCACCCCACATCCCCATAATGTTTGTGCGGGGGCATAACTAGCTTTAAAGAGATGCACACACAAACACACACACACACACACACACACATTTCCAAGGATTCTGGATACAACTACAATGAAATAAACCTGCCACCCTCCCAGGATAAGGTAACTAGAAGTAAATATAAAGTATGTGTGTAAGACCAGAGGTCTAACATAGCTACATTTCCTCAAACCACTACAACATTAGCCTAATGTAAAAGGTCTGTCCAGGACCCCCTACAAATGAGATCTTGCACCCCAATATGTACAGAGTTAAAAAATATATATGTGACAGTCTATGATAACACACCTGTATGTACAGTAACAAGCTTAGGTAATCTAAATATGGTGTAACGGAATCAACCCCACTGCTGGGCAAGGATAAAAAGTAAGGAGGTATTAATATTCATTATGTGGGTGAAGTAAGAGTAGTAACACATATAACTCCATGTATCTAAATAGATGCCTTCCTCGATGTGACAGCAAGCCTCAGACCTGTTATATCACGATCTTACAACACATACATACACATACATACATACACACACACACACACACCCACATCCCACACAAAATGAAGTCCTATAATATACCAGTCTAGATAAAATGTAATTCTCTCCTCTCTCACACAAATGATACACCCTACCCCACCCACCCTATATCTCCATAATGTGAGGAGGAGATAACTAGCTTTAAAGAGATGCTATCTCACACACACACACACACACACACACATTTCCAAGGATTCTGGATACAACTACAATGAAATAAACCTGCCATCCTCCCAGGATAAGGTAACTAGAAGTAAATATAAAGTATATGTATAAGACCATAGGTCTTGCATACCTACATTTCCACAAATCACTTCAATATTAGCCTAATTTAAAAGATCTGTCCAGGACCCTCATGCAAATGAGATCTCGACCCCAATGTATACAGACTTAAAAACATTTTATATATGTGACAGTCTATGATAACACTCCCAGTATGTACAGTAACAGGCGAGGCACTCTGAATCTGGTGTAATGGAATCAGCCTCACTACCGGGCAAAGATAACAAATAAGGAGTAATTAATATTCATTATGTGTGTCAAGTAAGAGTAGTAACACACTGTAACTCCATGTATCTAAATAGAGGCCTACCTCAATGTGACAGCAAGCCTGACACCTGTTATATCACGTACCTCACAACACATACCCAAACATATACATACACACACACCCACATCCCACGTAAACTGAAGTCCTATAATATGCCAGTCTGCAGAACAACAGATCTCTGGATGTCAGGTTCTGTAATGTCCCATGAAACCAAGATCAGAGTTCATCCCATCTACTACCATGCTGAGATGTAAAATAAGTTGAATCTCAAAAGCTTGTCTCTGTTGTGTATTTTTAGATTTTTAAGAACATTACTGACATATCTGTAAGTGAGTGGTCAGGCTTGAGAAGTGGTGCCCACTGGTTTTTCAGTCTTCTTCCATCTAATAGTATGTCTGTACGAGTTCATCCTAGTGCTGAGCTGTTGGCTTGTCTCTCCAACATAACCTGTTTGTGGACATCTCTTGCACTGAATGAAATAAACAACATGTCATGATGTGCATGTATAACTCCCATGCACCTTGAATTATCTGTTTTGTGCTGTAACCACACAGTCTGAAGTGGAAATGAGCTCACAAGTCTTACAGGTGCATTGATTGCAGGGCCTTGTGCCATTGTGTGACATGGTATTCTGTTCTGGTGAAAGTTTGCTCCTAAAATTAGGCTGGCTAAATTTGCGGTTGTTTAAAAGATAGTGGGAGTTCCTTAAAATACAATCAAGGGTTTCATCCTCACTAAATATTGGGTGGAGGTCTTAATAATCTTTATAGAAGTTCAAGGTCTGGATGATATGTGACTACTAAGGGTATTCTGTCTGTAGCTGTCTTTTCTTTATATTGAAGTAGTTGTTGTCTTGGTACTTATGTTGCACGTTCTGTTATCCTGTCAATTTCTCTGGAAGAGTGTCCCTGCTCAATAGAGTGTTTTTCAACATAGCCAAATGTGTATCTGTTATCCTCATTTGAGCAAATACGGGACATCAGAGTGCTTGACTGTACATGACTGATTTTTGTATGGTTTGGGTGATTACTTTCCTTGTGCAGGTATCTCTGTCTGTCTGTTGGCTTCCTGCAAATACATGTATGTAAGGTTCTATCCTTAATGGTGACTGTGATATCCAGAAAATTAACATTGGTGGTAGAATGCTCTAGGGTAAGCTTTATGGTAGGGTGGAGATTATTAAGTGTGTGATGAAAATCTTTAGTGCATCTGTGCCCTCCGTCCAGATGACAAACAAATCATCAATGTAATGGAAAAAAGCTAGTGGTTTATGGGGACACTGCCTTAAAAATCCTCCTCCGCGGTGATGTCACATGGCTAATGGCTGCCTAATTCGGAGATCTGGTACCTTGGGTGCACTATTCAAGTGAATCAGTCATCATCAGTGGTTTAAATGCTTTACTTAGCATCTACCTGGTCCTTGCAGCCTACAGAATGGGGTGAATGAAAAAAGCTCCTTGGAGAGGAAAGAGGTTGTTCAAGGGTCGACTGACTCGAAGCCTATGAGTCCCTCTGGGTCTCACTCCTCTGTAATTACAGCCTTGGGGAAGACTCTGATGGTTTGGGATCTGAAGCAACATCCACCTTCACAAAACAGACGGGCACAGAATGCTGAAAATACTTAACTGAATCAATGCCAGAATTATGGGCATACAAAATGATGTTAAGAAACTGGAAGCTCATGACGACATCTGTGGATACTCATGCTGAAACCTTACAAGCAGAGCACATGGCTTTTGGCAGATCTTTAGCCTACTTCCACAGAAGAGAAAAGAGCTGACTACTAGGGCGGAGGATGCAGAGGCGAGAGCCCGCCAGAATAATATTAGAATTTTGGTGTCCCGGAGGTGGTGGACTTCATATATGGAAGAATTCATTGATTCCTGGTTGAAAACAGAGTTGAACTTGGAAGAGGTTTAACACAGAAATCAAAAGAGCTCACAGGTCTATCACTCCTAAGCCAAAAGAGGGTGCCTCCTAGATCGGTAATTGTAAAGTTTCTGAGGTACACAACGAAAGAAAAGATTTTGAAGTTGGCTCATGAAGAAGAATCTCAATCTAGATGGCTAGAGGCTGTACATAGATCAAGATGTCCCCTTTAATGCTTGCTCAAAGAAAAAAAGTGTTGCAGGTGGTAAAAGCCCTGAGAGATAAAGGTCTTAAAGCTTACTTCAGATATCCCATGAATCTCTGGGTGCAGAATGAAGATGGGGTTAAAATTTTTGATTCTTTGCTAGCTGCCACTCCATTTCTCACAGCCCAGGAGGTACCTATCCCAGATATGAAGGAGGAGCAGGTGGAGAAAGAGATTGAGGACTTGTTGTGGTCTATTGCTCTGGGCCCTAGGAAGTGCATGAGGAGGTGAGAGGACGCCCTGCTCCCATTACACTCGGACATGGCTAGATGGTTACATGCTAAGGAGATCTGAGGGAGTATCAATAGTTGGCAGCTTTACAAATTTAAAGGGTGCCTAGCAGTGGACAGTGATGGCAAGGCAAGGCAAGCCAAATTTTATTTAAAAGGACGCCCATCCCAGAGGCTCTGGGCACCTATACATTAATCAAATAAAACAACACAACACAATACAATCAATAAAATATACAACTCCAAACAATTAAAACATAATTTACTACACAATTTGTTTCATTCTTAAAAATTAAACAATATAAACTATAAAACATAGTCAGGGAATGCCTGATTGAATAAAATGTCTTTAGTCGGGCCTTAAAAACCTCAACAGATGGGGCTTCCTAACAACTATAGGAAGCTTAATTACAGGACGGAGCAGTGACACTAATGCGCTGTCACCTGCAGTTCTTAACCCTTGTCCTGGGAATCGCAAGGAGGCTCCCAGAAAAGGAACACAGGGAACGGACCGAGACAGCAGGTGTAAGAAGGTCATCTAAGTAGCTAGGCCCAGGCCGTAGGGCCTTAAAGGTGAGTAAACCCACCTTAAAGAGGACCCTCCTCCCAACCAGCAGCCAGTGAAGATGATGTAGCACCAGGGTAATATGACAGTATTTAGATTGTCCTGTCAACAACCTCATCTTCATTCTGCACCAACTGCAGTCGGTACAGGCACCCCAGAGACCCCTTAGATAGAGTGCATTACAGTAGTCAAGCCTGGACGCCACAAAGGCATGTACCAAAGTGGGAGGTCCAGAGGCAGAACTAGGGCTTGATCTCCATGATATTCTTCAGATGATAAAACTAGTATCAGACAATGGAAGACACCTGAAATTCAAGTGTCAAACCCTGTCAAGATCCCACCTGAGATGAAAAGATGGGAATGGAGACTGAATCGGGGAATTTTCGTTTGTGTTTTATACAGTATCTGAGGGAAGCTCTCTTTTTATTTGCAGGCTGTCCCTTATGGAGCTTCCATATTAGTCTCCATAATATTGGGAAACTTTGTTTCAGATGCTCTCTTATAAGGCAGGGGTCCTAATAGAGCTGGGTTTGTGTTTCCAGTGGGAGGGCTTTCAGATGGGATCTCGCCTAGGGTAACAACACATAAGAGTCCCTGCAGTGAACAAGATTACATCTGAATTGTGGGATATAGGTGGCAGATAAGTTGGCTTATTAAATCTTATTGTTAAGCATGAAACCATGTTTAGGATTAAATTCTGAAACTTGATGATCGAAAGTGGTAAATGATTTCAAGGGTGGAGGTGAGGGGCAGGATATAATTTGGACCCTGCATTTGTTCGAGAGAGTGGTGGGGTTGCCCTAGCTCATAGAAGGAAAATATTGGACCCTGTTTGTAATGGGTTCCTTCCTGATAATTATATAGCCCCATCTCCAAGCAGGGTTTAAATAGAGTGGGGACTGATTTGTAGAGGTACTACTGAGTATCCCTGGCTATCCCCACTTCGCTTTGTTATTTTAGTGACAGGCATTGTGCCCGGGTACTTGGCTTTTATGGCGGCCTAACCGAGCCCATTTAGATAGAAGAGGGTTGGTCCTTTGGGGTTCCCAGAGCTTATCCTTTAGCGTCAGTAGACGCTTTTTCTCCTATTAATCTAGGGCTTTATGCTCCTAGCATCTGGGGTGTTAACACCTAAACCCCAGGTCTTTAGCTGACTGAGCTAGCGGGTACTCAGCAAAATGACTGTTACCCAGTTTTCTTTACCCTATTCTAGGTTAGTGTCTCTTTACCCAAGTTGGGGTTTATGGTGTACTTTCACCCAAGGTTAAACTGAACTGTGCGATGTTTTGTGTTGTCTTAGTTTGTTGTTGTTGTGTATCTTTCTCTTTTATCTATTCTATCCTGCTTACTCTATTCTACAGACATATATACATGCAAGTTATTAAATGTAATTCTTTGGTATGATGGGAACAGAAAGGAGCTGACGACATCTCAAGATATCAATATGGCATCGCTTAAAATAATATCTGTCAATGTTAAGGGATAAATGGGGTGGTTAAGTGGGCAAGAATCCTGCAATAATTGGGACAGTTAAAATGCAACCTAGCTTGTCTTTAAGAGACCAAATTATCTAATTATGAACACCCAAGTTACGGAGAACTTGGGTGGGAGGGGTGTATGCAGATTTCTGCTCGGGCTTCAAGAGCAGGGGTGGTTATATTAATTTGCAGGGTTGGTCTCCTATTCAAAGTCCACCAGGTACAGACAGAGGATCAGGACACTACATGATAATCTGTGGAGAGTATATGGACATACCTTCTATTTGGCAGTGGTATACACCCACCACCTTCCAGGAATTTTCTTTAGCAGTTCTTCACCATAGTGGATTCCTTCAGGCAGAGTGATAATGGTGGGGACTGGAACTTTGTTGAAAATAGTGCATTAGACAGGAGCTCAGGGAGGAAGGAGGGTGGACAGCATGCTCTAAACTCTTAGAACCCTGATGGCAGAGGGGTTGGACAGATCCATGGAGGCAACAAAATCCATTGGTTAAAGATTTCACATTTTATTTGGTGGTGGCCAAAACATATTCTAGGCTTGACAGATTTTGCAGTCAAATAAAGAATGTTAATGACCTAACGGATTTAACAATACATCCAGTGATCTTCTCGGATCACACAATGATCAGTGCTAGGGCAAGATGGCCAGGAACAAAGGCTAAGGAGTTGAAGATTTGATCCTGGCCTTCTAAATGATACAGGGTTTGTTAATCAAATAAAAAGTAAGCTGTATATATCAGAGAACAAGGAAGAGGATACTATACATTTCATATGGAATGGTCTGAAAGCTGTCCTGTGGCAAATTATTAGTTATTCCTCATATAAATATAAATGCACTAGGCTAAGTTGATAGCCTATTGGGAGTCATAAGTTCCTGGAGAAGGAACATAAAAAAAATAAAGATGTTCGGTATTAGAGAAATTACAAGAGGCCAGGAACAATATAATAGGAAAATGAACTTAGAACTGAAAACTCTTTGAGATATACCAGACAAAGATACTACAAATCAGGGGAAGAGAGAATCGTTTTTGCTAGACTCAGAAAACAGGAGGCTGAAAGAGATATTCCTCGGCTTAAAAAGCGTGGTACTCAGATCATTTCCTCTGACCCAGTACAAATTGCAGATAGCTTTTGTCAATATTACCAGGAACTTCATGCTCAAGAAAGGGGACCAAATCATCCGCCCAAATCAAAAACTTCCTGCACAATATTATATTACCGAGTCTCAAGAATCTCAGAGAAATACAGTGTTGATAGGACAATTTCTGAACAAAAGTGAGGAAAGTCATTAAAACCTTAATGGGGAAGGCCCGGGATGGATGGGTTTGTGGGGAGTTTTACTGTGCTATTGCTGATGAATTGGCCCTTTATTTACCAGAGTTTGTAATGTAGCACAGAGGCAGGGGAATCTCCAGCCTCTTGGGAAGAAGCAGTGATTACTTTACTGCCCAAGCCAGGTAAAGAC
Organism: Neoceratodus forsteri; assembly: GCA_016271365.2. Classification (NCBI taxonomy): domain Eukaryota; kingdom Metazoa; phylum Chordata; order Ceratodontiformes; family Ceratodontidae; genus Neoceratodus; species Neoceratodus forsteri. The sequence continues at coordinate 737,593,420 of CM028133.1, read as the reverse complement.
CTAACAGAATGTGAAAGTTATCATCCTATTTCTCTGATCAATCAGGATGCCAAAATATTTGCTAAGATTTTGAGTGCCCGGTAACAAGAATTTATTCCGAATTAGTACATAAAGATCAGACGGGTTTATCCCAGGTCACCATATTCAAGATAACATAAGATTGTTGCTCAATTTTTGTCTGCCTCTGGGTCATTTCCCTGATACTTTTAGGGTGATGATGGCATTGGATGTGGAGAAAGCATTTGATTGGATAGATTGGCTCTTTTAGATCAGGTCCTGGGGAAATTTGTCATTGGGGAAAAATTCCAAAATGGACGGCAAATTTATATAGAGACCCTGGGCAAGAGTGAAGGTGAATGGGGTAACTCTGGATAGAGTGTTGATTAATAGGGAACTAGACAGGGATGTCCACTCTCACCCTTATTATTTGCATTGTGTATTGAGCCCCTAGCAGCCCAGTCAAAAACTTTATAGGTATACAAGTACAGGGAGTCGAGGTTAGAGGTTGCTATGCAGATGACACCTTGTTGTATATCACAGATCCGAGAGACAGATGCCCTTGATTAACTCCATGATTCAATCATTTAGTGTAGTATCCAGGTTCAAAATTAATGATACTAAATCAGAACTCTTACCCATAGGATGGTAATGAGATGGTACACTCCAATAATTGGTAAATTTAAATGGGCAAAGGAAGATATTAAATATCTTGGGGTTAGAATAACCAGAGATATTTCTAAACTGTATGCCTTTAACCATAGTCGATTGCTACAGTCTGTCCAAGAAGATTTGCATAGATGGGAGGAGTTGCCTCTTACATTATTTGGCAGAGTTGACTGTGTGAAATGAACATACTGCCACATTTTTGTTTTTGTTTCAGTCCTTGCCACTTAAACCTCCACCCCTTTTGGAAGACAATCAAATCTTTTAGCTCAGTTCATCTGGGCTGGTAAACCACCCAGAGTAAGATGGAATATCCTTCTAAAGATAAAGAAAGGTTGGCAGCAATGGCTGACCTTAGAAAATATTATTGGGCTGTACAGATCCAGCCACTAATTCTCCTATGGGGAGTTAGAGACCCTCCGTTATGGATGGAACTAGAGAGACCGAGTCCTCTAGAGGGATATCAGAGATCTGTTATATATGGATTATAGTGGAATACAAAGGTTGCATGGCAGCAATCCCTGGCCTAGTCTGGTGGTTTCTTTCTGGCAAGAGATTAATAAAAATTAGGTACTGAGTTGACTTTGGGGATGGACTCTGATTAAAGCTTGTCTGGACTTCCAACCCTTATCATGGGACTTGGGATTTATGCGATGGAACCGAATGCTTATTTAAAATTGGTCAGCTATATTCGGGGAAGGGTTAAAACCTTTCCACACCTTTCACAGGAAATTTTCTTTCCTGCTTCTGATTTTATTAGATATATACAATTTAGACATTTTTACAAGGTAAGGATTTGAAGAAGGGGGACCCAGAGATAAAGATAATAACCCATTGGTGGATGTCCTGAGAGCTGAGGCCAATAGAATAGAATCAAAAGGATTTATTTCATGGATGGTGGGTCATTTCTCTGATCTGGAGCCAGATTCCGTGGTCTGTATCAAAACAACTTGACCTTGGAAATTGGGAGAAACATTGCTGATCAGTTTGGGGCATGATATGGGAGGCTATACACTCGACCACTGCGACTAATAGTTGAGGGGAGTTTCAGTGGAAAGTGGTCTCAGATATTTCCAAACCCCGTAATTACTAAACACTTTGGTCAATATTTTACAGATTTCTGTTGGAGGGAATGTGGCAAAAGGGAAACACTTACAAATATTCCGGAATGCTCTGCATTAGTAGTTTTTGGGTATAGGTGAGGGACCAAGTGAGTGCTGTCCTTGGGGTATCTATACCTAATGATCCTGTACATTGGTTCTTGGACAGTATCCTAATCAGGTTAAACTAAAAGCTCAGCATTACTTGTTTAATATACTGGTCCTTAAGGCAATTACTCAATGTTGATTGTCTAAAGCTAGTCCAACATCAAGTGCTTGGTATAAAACTGTTTGTCTATCCTTGACATGGAGTACCTCACTGCTAAGGTGAAACTGCAGAAGGATACATTTAAGTCAAGATGCATGCCTTTTTAATTTTCAAGCTCAAAGACAGCAAATTAATGTGTTAGAAATTTTAGCTAAATATACTTGTCAGTGATAGGTTAGAAGGTACCCTTTGGTTTCTCCTCTTCTTCTTTTGCAGGAGGTGAGAACGCTTAGTTGCAAATTATTATTGAGTGTTTGTACTCCTCCAAGATAGTATGGAGATCAGGGGAACAATTCTTAATTGATGTATTTTCAAGACCCTTCATGTTTCTTCCTCAAGTTAAGATGTTTACCGAAAGACAATAAAAGTCTGTCCTTTTCCTCCTTTCCTTTCTTTCTTTCTTTTTTAGACTGGTCTCTACTCCTTCTTTTTCTATCTGTATGAGAGACCTTGTTTGTTTTATTAGAACTTGGTACAAAGTGTTCTGGATTTTGTTTGTATATGGAAAGGACTAAAAGATGTGCGTGGTATACCCAGCTATATTACTCTTGATAAATTGGCTCTTTATCAACTGTATACCTCAAGACACACATTAACTCTTTCTGTAAAATGAAAGTGAACCTGTATTGTCTGTATTGTTTTATGATAAAATATAATAAAATTGTTATTTAAAAAAATCCTCCTCTAAGTCTGCCATAAAGATTTTAGCATACTGTGGAGCCATCTTGGTGCCCATTGCTATTCCTATAGTTTGAACATAATGTTTACCATTGAAGTTAAGTTATGTGTCAAAATGAATTCCATAAGTTTCCTCACCACTTCAGGGTTGATGTTTTGTTCTGGTCCTTTCTTCTGTATGTATTTAAGGCATGCTGTAATACCATCTGTGTGTGGAATTTTAGTGTAGAGGATGTTACATCCATTGTCAATAAAATGGTATCAGGTGGTAAATCATTATAACTCAGAAAGTACACCCAAAAGTGTGTAGTGTCCTGGATATAGCTGTCTCTTTCCATAACCAACGGTTTCAAATGGTCTCTACAAACCCTGGGGTCCCTCAGTCAAGGTACCATTACAGAGACTATGGGTCTTCCTGGATTGCCAGGTTTATGTATTTTAGGCAGCATGTAGAATGTCCCTGGCCTGGGTTCAGCAGGGATGAGGTCAGTTAGTTTTTTTCTGACAAGATCTGGAAAAGATTTAATTAAGGCACTTAGTTCATCTTTATATCTTGTAGTGGGGTTACTTTCCAGTTCTCTGTAGTATGTAAGATCTGTTAGCTGTCTGTTAGCTTCATTAATATAATCCTCTCTGTCAAAATCACCACTGCAGAGCCTTTATCAGCTTTTTTGATGACAATGTTGTGGTTTGATTTCAGTGTCTTTATAGCTCTCCGTTCCAGTGTAGAAAGGTTATAATGGGCCTGTTTTTGCCTAGTAAAGATCCAACCACTGACCTGTTGCAGAAACAATGAATGTAATTGTCTAGTTTTATTTATTGTATGCCCACTTGAGGGGTAAATTCAGATTTCTTTTCTTATCCATTAAAGTATTACTGATTGCTATGTCTTCGCTACCAGTGATTTCTTCCTTGCCATGAAAGAATTTAGATACATGGAGTTACAGTGTGTTACTACTCTTCCTTCACACACATAATGAATATCAATTCCTCCTTACTTTTTATCCTTGCCCGGAGTGGGGTTGATTCTGTTACACCATATTTAGATTACCTAGCCTCTTACTGTACATACAGGAGTGTTATCAAAGACTGTCACATGTGTATTTTTTAACTCTGTACATATTGGGGTGCAATATCTCATTTGTATGGGGTCCTGGACAGGTATTTTTACATTAGGCTAATATTGTAGTGATTTGAGGAAATGTAGCTATGTTAGACCTCTGGTCTTACACATACTTTATATTTACTTCTAGTTACCTTATCCTGGGGGGTGGCAGGTTTATTTCATTGTAGTTGTATCCAGAATCCTTGGAAATGTGTGTGTGTGTGTGTGTGTGTGTGTGTGTGTGTGTGTGTGTGCGTCGTGTGTGTGTGTGAGCATCTCTTTAAAGCTAGTTATTCCCCCCACACACATTATGGGGATGTGGGGTGGGGTAGGGTGTATTGTTTGTGTGAAGAGGAGGAGGAGGAGAGAAATTATATTTTTATCTCTTTTTCAGATTCCTTAGGCACTTCTGGTACATCAAGTTGTTACAGTCGAGAGTATATTGACATCAATACATCAGGCTACATGGACTTAATTCCTTGGTGGTTCACGACTAGTTTTTGTTTGACACTAATACTGCCAATTTATATTTAAATTGTCATTTATAAAGTCATGTCACTATACTAGAGGTTTTTGAAATTTATGGACATGATATCTAGCTGGAGACTACAGCAGGGTGACAGGTCCAGCTAAGTTTTACACATCATAGAATGTGCACTGATGTTTTTAAGACAACTTTATTGGTAATTTATTGTCTATAATGCATGCATTGAAACTTCCTAGAGAACTAAGACAACCTCAGTATGTCTTTAATCAAGGTGGGGTTGTATTTCTGTAATCACATCCTTATACATGCTGTGACACTCACCTTGATTTAAGAGTCATCTGCTCCAGCAGTGTTATTTTATGTCAATTAAATTTATATGCAGTAGGATTCTTTGTATGTGTGTTCCACCAAGCACCTTTGACCATTGGACACTCCTGGCTGAAGGTAGTATGGTGCTGTTGAATTACTCTGACATCGTTTTCTGTATTTTTAAATGAGTATTTTAAACCAATGAGGATTTTTCTGTTTTTTCTGCATGATCTAGCTGTTAAAAGTATTGTTTTTTCTAAACAACTGCCATTAGGCTTCTGACAAAGGACTCATTGGTCCAAAAGCTAGAGCACTTTGTTCTTGTTGTTACATCTATGTTGGTCCATTAAAGATATCAAATCATTTGCTTCTGGATCTGTTCTTGCAAGGACCAATACGGCAACTACTGAACCACTGTGTGAGATGAAGACAGCACCATCTGGCCATATCTTGCTTCAGGGTCTGAAGGACCAGAGTAGATTAAGTGTATTAAGCTCCCAGGTACAGTGAATGCTCAGATAAGTCTCCTGGTGACTGGCTGTAGGCACCAAGGAAAGCCTTGTACAGCCAAGGCTTATGAGTGGAGGGAAGAATCAAGGACTGGAGATACTGGCCTTGTACCCTGACAGTTTTCTTAATTGGAAATGGAGATCCAAAGTTACTGGGACAGATGTTCTCAGGCTTAGTTACCATCAACAGTATGTCATCTGTATGCTAGGACTTTGTACTTGTCCACCATCTGAATGATGTGACTATGGTCATGCTGTCAAATGGCTTATAGAAGGGGTTCAAGGGCATGCACAAAGCACAGTGGGGACAGGGGAAGCTCTGTTTCTTTCCTCTGGCCATTGAGAAGGAGGATGAGGTTTGCATTTTTGTGACCACTAATACAGAAGCTTCACAGTGTAGGGTCTATATTAGATGGGTGAAATGTGCACCAAAGCCAAAGACCTTCAAGACATGGAACAGGCTGTCTCATTCTAGCTGATTGAATGCTTTCTCAGCATTAAAGTACCAATGGGAGATTACAGTGAGTGGCATTCCAGATCAGGTTCAACAACCATCTGGTGTTGTCCACTCCTTTGCTGCCCATGACAAAACCAACTTGGTCACTGTTAACTAAAGCAGGGATGATTTCTGCAAGCATTTGGCCAGTGCTTTAGTATAAACTTTTCAGTCCACTGGTGTAAAGGATATTGGGCAGTAAGTATCATATAGTTTTGTGTCATTCTGATGTTTGGGAATAAAGGATATAACCACTGTCTGCATTGAGGGGAAGGTTGTTCTACTGTAGCTGCTTCTGCCAGGGCTTCCTGTAGCAATCACAGCAGGACTACTTTGAAGGTTTTCAGACATTTAGCTGATAGGCTGTCATCTACTGAGGTTTTACCTGTGGGCAAGGACCATAAAGCCTGTTCCAATCCTGCTTGTTATATCAGTTTTCAAGTGTTTCCTTACCTCTAGTGAGATACTTGGCAGGTTTAGTGGAGACATAAATGCAGCTAGGTCCACCTCAGTGTGGATGCCTCTCTTTATATAAGGCCTTGTAAACTCCAGAAAAGTGGTATTAATCTCCTGAGCCTTATACTGGATTATCAGAGTCAGAGAATCTGACAGCAGAAAAGGACCTAACCAACCCATCTAGTCTGCCCTTTTCCCCTCTGCTACTCATCCCAACTTTGTTTTGATTCTCAGAATGAAGATCATTGTTGCTGCTTCTTTAGCTGGTAAGCTAAGAGGTAGCTCGGTTTCTATCCTGCCTCCCAAAATTTTGCTTAAGACAAAGACAACATACTTAGCTTGCTGGTGCAGGTGCATGTTCACTTTGTACCTTGTTCCAACAATTTTGCTAAGAGTTCGGGAAACACCGTGGGTCTTCCTGTATTTTATTCTCAAGGTCCTTTAAATCCTTGAGTTGCTCATCGAGGTCTTTGGCTCTGGTTTTCTTAACATGTGAGTCATGACTGATGTACCTGCATCAGATGAAGGCTTTTAAAGCTTCCCACTGGATTGCTACTGAATTGTCTCCCACTGCATTTGTCTCTAGGAAGGTCTATATATCCTTCTCAAGGATTTGCAAAACTTGGGGTCCTTCAGGAATGATGTTGAACTGCTAATGTCATCTAGTCAGTAGGGCAAAGTCAGCTAGCATCCATGTGAAGGACATTGGGGCATGGTCTGAGATGACCATTGTGATGATCTGTGCATTCACAACCTCTGGTATTCACTGTTTTGGGACTGGCCACATGTTGATTCTAGAGTATGTGTGGTGTGGATTCAAATAAAGGAAAAGTCCCACCATTAGTGTGGACAAGCTGCCATATATCAACCAGGCCTAGTTCAGCTGTCATGTATATCAGGGCCAGTGAGGCCAACAATTGAGGACCACCCAGGAGCTACTCTTGTCCATGAAGTTGTTGAAGTCTGCATTGATGTCTCACCCAGAATTAGGTTACCTTCTTGTGATGCGTGAGGGTTTGAACTGATGTATTGAAAACCTTGGTGTCAGTCAGGTTTGGTTCATATACACTACACAGAGGGACATCTTGATTGCCTAGGGCACCCAGGACAATAATATATCAACCTAGTAGGGGAGTGTTCATAAATCAACCTTCTGGGTCAGAGATAACAGTACCTACAACAAATGGTATGCTGTTATGAATGAGGATTGCTACCCCTCTGCTCTTTGAATTATAGGTGCAACCAAACACCTGTGAGACCCACCCAGTTTTAAGTTTACCTGTTTCAGGTTGGGTGAGATGGGTCTCTTGTTAAATGCAATTAACACTCCCTCCCATTTAAGGTGGTCCAATATTTTCTTATGTTTGACTGGGGTGTGAATGCCCTAACATTAAATGATATCCACTTTCGCGGTGTTAACCATACTGATAATGTTGTAAAAGAGCAGAGGGGTATTGTCCTAGATGATGCTTGCTCATAGTAAGGTAACAATACGCTGTTTTTGAATCTTGACCTGACCTTGTTAATGGGGTGTCATGTGGAAGAGCTCCATCAGGCCATCTTATCCTGCACTGGTGACCCATAATCAACAGGTTATATATAAACATAATAAGCTCTCTATTAAACTGTAATATAATAAATGGCCACAACTGTAACCCATGTGAACAGTAAATTGCTTCAGTATAAACAGTTAACAGAACAACATCAAATAGTCCAAACCTGTCAACACTACCAGATGAGTAGTGAAGAACAGGTGAGAAACCTTCTGGATGCAGGAGCTTTAACTGAGCTGGTGACAACTTGGGCTGGGAGAAGTCAGTGAAGTTCTGAACCTTATTAAATAAGAATGGAAACATGATGGAGTTCGGATTTGTTCTGATTAGTTCTTTTTTCAAAATAACATGCTTTAGTTCTGATTATTTATAAATATTTGAAAAATGTGATAAAATGCATAAAAGCGACCAACGTTGGTCATATTTAAAGAGGCACAAAGGAAACAATTTAATGCATAATTTTATAAACATTACAGTAAAACTGCTAAATAAAAGCAATGACCGATGGCTGCTTCATGGCTGGGCTGTACTGGTGGCATATCCTGCTCAAGCCGGCTGCCACATTGAGTGTGCTGGGAGTGAGAGAGAAAGAGAGAGAGAGAGATAGAAGGAGACAGACAGACAGACAGATGCAAGCATTATTTTGCCTGCCTGCCCCTACTGTGTACACACACTGCATGGTCACACTGAGGCCAAGATTAATTTCTTTATTTGTGATGGTACAAATCAACATTTATTTTGCCAGTGTGCCTCTGCCCAGGGCCTTTACACAGACAGCCACGATGAGACCAAGGCTACACTTTATTTGTGATTTCTGGACTATAACATTGGAATGTTGAAAATTTTGATAAGTATGGCTGGACCTCTCCTGTGCGATCTTGTGCATGTACTAGCCACAACACTTGATATTCCATATTTTAGAAATTTCTGTGTTCATCTTTTGATAGATGTGTATCTTGTAATAAAATAATTTGAGGATGCATTTTTCTGAGATGGGAGATTATTTTAGATCTCTTTATAGGGTTACTTAATCCATTGACATTCTGGGACACCACTTTCAGGGTTTTCTTAATCTGAGCCATCTAAATACTTTTGATATTCTTCCCTGTACTCGTTCTCTTATATCTATTACATTGCTTCTTTTCTATACTGTTTGCATCCTGTGTTTACTCATGTCTTGTTTTCTTTTTTGTTTCATATCTCATACCTTTAGATTCTCTGATGTTATGGTATACTCTCCTTTTTTCTTCCTCCTAAATAACTCTCTCGCTCTTCCCTTGAGTATAACCTATATACATTGTGACTTCCAAAGTCAGATTCATCCCTGACAAGGACAGAAAATCTGTCTAATGTGGGTTGTTTGCCTTACTCTGTAGGCCTGCCCTAGGGGTTGTACATATCACCTTTAATGAGAACCTAAATGAAATTGGGTCCTAGCTGAGTTTCCCATCTGGCTAACTGGTCCCTTTAAAGAAATTTCTAAATAATAAGTGCAATCTCCAACATAAAATATAAAATAAAAGTTAATACAGGTGCCAAGCTCTGATCGCTCATCGATCTTTCTCCCCAACATTATTCTTAGGTAGTCCATCTTATCTTCTTTATTCAATTAGTCCATGTCCTTTTGCTGTTAATTGTCCAGATTATCAGTTTTTTCCTCATACTCTTCTTCTTCTTTTTTTTCCATTTTTTCTTTTCTCCACCTGTCCTAGCTGCCGGCAGCCTGTTACTATCAGCCTGATCACGAACCACTGACTTCCACCCCATAATGGCCTCGGGCCCTCTGATACCATGGCTTCACGGTGGGAGCTGCGGCACTCTGGCTGCATGCCGCAGTCATCGGACTGGGTCGGAGGGCTGGCCTGGGGGCTAATTGAAGCCGTGGCGAGCTTCATTTAGGGCTGCCAGCAGCTTTATCCTTTTTCCTTTTTCGGGGAGGTGGGTCGCAGAATGACGCTGGAGCATCCTGCCCGCCTCTAGTACATGCCTGTGCCGGCAGCTGCGTGACTCCTGGCCTCCACCAGGGTCATCCGAGCTCCAGACACCTCCCTCCCTCCCCTGGAGAGGAGAAGTCCCTAGGATGCTCCATCCTTCTCCCCGGCCGGCCCTCCAGCGACCTGAGTCCGTTCCGAACCCGGGGTCACCAGCGTCATGCGGAAATCAACCGCGCTTAAAGGGCTTGCCATTCTTCTTCTTCTTCTTGGTTTTATCTAATGTTGTTCTGATTTGTTTTTATATCTCTGTTTTCTTCCTTTCGTCCATTCTGTTAGAAAATCCCCTTAATTCTTAGCTTTAAGCAGAGTGCGCCCTCTGGTGGGTTTTACTTTGCTATGTGCCTTGAGCTCCCACTAGGAAGCCCTTGGCCTTCAAATCCAGCCCAATATTCGAGAACATCAAGCCCACCATCTCGACTGTTCAGTCTCTGCAGAGCTCTCCAGGCCCAGTCTGGGAGTCTGCCCTGGGATTCCACCATGAAAATCCTCAGTTTAGCTGGTCCTGTCTTATTCTTCACCCTTCTCCCCACCAAGAGCTTCCAATATATTACCCTGTTTCTGTATCCTTCGCTTCAGGTGCACCCGCCCTCGATTATCTCTTTTTAAGAGATTTTAAAATACTTATCTTTAAGCAAGAAACTGTGGCCAGCTCCTGGTCACTTCCCTTAAACTATTAAACATTTTCTGGTATTCACATCGAGGCTCATTAGTGCCATTCTATAAGTGATCTCTTACAGAACCATTTTGGCACTCTTTAGGGAACAATCTCCAGAGAACCCCCATCCAGCCTGCTGGATCTCCTTCTCCTTATGCAGACATTTATGTACTTCCCTGAGGGCTTAATCATCCCTGACCCAGCCTAGATCTGCCCCAGTTAACCTACCCAGTCTAGTCAGAGGGCCTACCTTCATGGGCTGTTTTCCCATCTAACCTGGGTGCTGTGCTCTTACTCATTGGCCTACTCAATTTTAAGAGGATAATCATTGTGTTTTATTTGCAAATTGTCCCAATAGTCTCTTTATCTAGTCTAGTACTTCTTGCTGTGTTTTCCTTCCGGTCTCTTTTCTTTGTTCAGTCCCGAACTCATGTGTAAGGTTTCCCTGGTAGTTTGGTGGGTAGCTCAAATCCTCTCTGTCTCAGGTCCTCCATCGCTTGCCTACACTATCATATGTGGCTTGTCCATCAGGGTATTGGATTAGAAGTTGAGATGGATAGAGTGTTAGAAATTTCAGCTGCAACTGTCTCAAAATCGGAAACAAAGGTACATATTCCCTTCTTCTTTGCATTGTTACTCTCACATAGTCATTATCAAAAACTGTCTCTGTTCTATCTTGAATATTTTCCCTTTTCCCATGCTTTCTAGAGTATTTCATCTTTAGTATGGTAGCACAGAAATTGCACTATTATGGAACGTGGGTATATCTCTGGATCCACAGGTTTGGGGCTGAGTGCCTGTGAGTCCTTTCTATTTCTATGAGAAAGTCCTGCTCCAGATCTAATTCTTCTCTTAACAAATTCTCAATGTAGCCATCATATCTCTGCCCTCACTGTTCTCTGGTATTCCATAGATTCAAATATTCTGGCATCTCTGTCTGTTCTCTGCATCTTCTTGTCTCTCTCCTAGGGCTTTGGTTATATTGAGAAGCTGGGAGATAGTTGTTTGAATGTGCGTGATCTCCGAGGCCTGGTCTGTGCTGTTTTGTTCCATCATCTTTACTTGGTTCTGTAGATTTGATACATCAGTGCATAGAAGATCAGGTTCTGAGTGAAGTCCTGAAAATCCTTTTTAATTTATTATAAGTCTGTTGTTATTCTAACTTTTAGTTTAAGACCAGGACTTTGCTTTTTGTTTTCCTACGTTTGGGTTTCTTTCCCGATTATACTGTCTGGGCCTACAATAATTCTGATGTCTCCGAGTCCAATTTTCAGCTCAATTTCTTTTCTTCTTTGGTAATACTTTGTATTTGTCCATGGTCTCTTTGTGTAGTCGATGCCATCTGTTGAATTTTGCCATCTACCGAGTTGGTTGCATTTCGGCTTTTATTGTTTTGAGGAGAGGTCTGAGCGGAGCTCCGATCTTATGCTGCCATCCGTCCCAGAGCTTCACCGAAGTCCCCTGTCCCTGGCATTCTTGAATTCCCCACAGTTTTTGACTCCACTACCTCCTCAAGAAGGCTGTTAAATGTATCCACAGCCATCTCCATGAAAAAATACTTCCTTACATTAACTCTGAGCCATCCCACATTCTTCAAATTGTGCCCTCTTGTTCTTGCTCATCTCTTTTCTGAAAGAGGCTACCTCTTGGACTTTGCTGATTCTCTTGTCTATCATGTCTCCCTCTCCTCCTCTCCTCAAGGGTATACATATTAAACTCCTTTAATCTCTTCGTGATGCCTTCTAGTGCAGACCCTGCACCATTTTAGTTGCATTCCTCTGGACAGCTTCCATCAAACACAGACAGCCACAATGAAACCAAGAATACACTTTATTTGTGATTGCTGTGACTATAACATTCTCTTTAGCCCCCAGTGGTCTAGTGTCTCTAGACAGCCTACTTAATCCTACCCCTACTAGAATTGCCTTATGTCTGTCCTATGCATTCTTGAATTCCAACAGTTTTTGACTCCACTACCTCACTCAGGAAGGTTGTTCCATGTTTCCACAACCCTCTCCATGAAAAATCCTTTCTGACATTATCTTTGGTTCATCCCCTCTATCTTAAAATTGTGCCCTTGTTCTTGCATCATCCTTTTCCTGAAAAATGCTACCCTATTAGACTGTGTTGATTCCCATTAGGAACTTGAAAGTTTCTATCATGTCCCTTCTCCCTCCTCTCCTTGAGGATACATATTAGCTCCTTGAATCTTTCTTCGTATGCCTTCTGGTACAGACCCTGCATCATTTTGTTGCCCTCCTCTGGACATCTTCCATCCAATACAGACAGCACAATGAAACCAAGAATGCACTTTATTAATGATTTCTGTCACAATAACAATTCTCTTTGGCACCAGTAGTCTAGTCTGTCTCTCTTTTCCTCTGGATGGCACAAGTCAAAATGTATTTTGCCCACCTGCCCATGCCCTGAGCATGTATACAGACAGCCACAATGATAGCAGTAATATACTTTATTTGTGATTTCTGTGACATAACATTTCTCTTTGCCTCCAAATAGTCTAGTCTCTCCTAATTTCTCTCTGGATGGCAAAAGCCACCAATTTTATTCTAGCATGCCCTTGTCTTGTGCACAGACAATCACAAAGAGACAAACAAGAATACACTATTATTTGTGATTTCTGTGACTATAACATTTCTCTTTGGCCCCAGTAGTCTAGTCCTCCTCTATCTCTCTCTCTCTCTCTCTCTCTCTCTCTATATATATATATATATACTGTATATATATATATATATATATATATATATATATATATATATATATATAGCTTCTGGATAGCACAAGTCAACATTTATTTTGCCAGCCTGCCCATGAACTGAGCCTGCACAAATACAGCAACAATGATACCAAGAATAAACTTATTTGTGATATCTGTGACTTCTCTTATATCTCTTTTTGCTCCCAGTAGCATAATCTCTTTCTTTCTCTCTCTTTTTCTCCTCTGGATGGCACAGAATCAACATTTATTTTGCCAGCATGCCCATCCACTGGGCCTGTATGCAGACAGTTACAATCAACCCAAGAATACACTTTATTTGTGATTTCTCTGACTGTAACATTTCTCTTTGTCCCCAGTATCCTCTCTCTCTTTCTCTCTCTCTCACTGTCCATCTCTCTCTCTCTCTCTCTCTCTCTCTCCTCTGGATTGAACACATCAACATTTTATTGCCAGCCTGCCCATGTCATTGCCTGCATATTGACTTACCAATGAAACCAAGAATACATTTTATTTGTGATTTCTGTGACTATTACATTTTGTCTTTGGCCCCAATAGTCTAGTGTCTCTCTCTCTCTCTCTCTCTCTCTCTCTCATAGGAATATAGATACATTTAATATGAAGGCAGAAAACAGGAAAGCTTTGCCAATCTATTCTGTCCATTCCTCTACTTAATTGATAAGCTGCCGATAGTAGTTAACCGACAGCCTACTTCCTTCAACCCCACTAAATTGCATTATGTCAGTCCTATGCATTCTTGAATTCCCCATAGTTTTGACTCCTACCTCCTCAGAAAGGATGTTCCATGTATTCACAACCCTGTCAGTGAAAAATACTTTCTAACATTACCTCTGATCCATCTCTCCTCCATCTTCAAATTGTGCCCCTTGTTCTTGTACATCTCTTTTCCTGAAATGCTACCCTATTGGTCTTCATTGATTCCCATGAGGTACTGACAGTTTCTATCATGCCCCTCTCCCTCCATCTTCACCTCAAGGATCTACATATTAAGCTGCTTAAATCTCTCTTCATATGCCTTCTGGTACTGATCCTGTACCATTTTAGTTGCCCTCCTCTGGACAGCTTCCATCCAATTCAGACAGCCATAATGAAAACCAAGAATACACTTTATTGATTTCTTTGACTATAACATTTCTTTTTAGCCCCTCAGTTGCCTAGTCTCTCTCTCTCTCTCTCTCTCTCCTCTTGATGGCACATATTAACATTTATTTTGCCTGCATGCCCTTGCCCTATGCAGTAAGCGACAAAGAGACCAACAAGAATACATTTTATTTCTGATATATGTGACAATAACATTTTCTTTGATGCCTATTAGAGTAGTCTGTCTCTTTTTTTCTCTGGATAGCACAAATCAAAAATATATTTTGCTAGTGCTCATGTCCTGTGCCTGTAACCAGACAGCCACAGTGAAAGCAAGAAAACACTTAGTTGTGATTTCTGTGATTATAACATTTTCTTTGGCCCTAGTAGTCTATTCTCATTCTCTCTCTCTCTCTCCACTGGATGACACAAGTCAACATTTATTTTTCCAGCATGCCTATGCCCTTGACCTGTGCACAGACAACCAGAATGAGACCTGCAAGAATACACCTTATTTGTGATTTCTGTGAATATATCATTTTCTTTGGCACTCAGTAGTCTAGTCACTCTCTCTCTTTCTCCTCTGGATGGCACAAGTCAACATTTATTTTCCAGAATGTCAATGCCCTGGGCCTGTACACGATGACCGAAATGAAACCAAGAATACATTTTATTTGTGATTTCAATTACTATATTTTGTCTCTTTGGCCCCAGTAATCTAGTCTCTCTCTCTCTCTCTCTCTCTCTCTCTCTCTCTCTCCTCTCTCTCTTTTCTTTTTCTTTCTCTCCACTGGATGGCACAAATCAAAATTTATTTTACAACTATGCCCATGCCCTGGGCCAGTACACAGACAGTCACAATGAAAGTAAGAATACACTTATTTGTGTTTTCTGTAATTATAACATTTCTTTTGCCCCAGTAGACTAGTCTTTTCTCTCACCTCTCTTTCTTCTGCATAACACAAGTAAACATTTATTTTGCCAGCATGCCCATGCACTGGGCCTGAAAACAGTCAGCCACAATGAAAGCAGAAATACCCTTTATTAGTCATTATCTGCCCTGTGCTCAGACAGCAACAATGAAACCAGCAAGAATGCACTATTTTGGTTTCTGTTACTATAACATTTCTCATTGGTCATCAGTAGACTAGTCTAGGAGTGTTTTTTCTCTTTCTCTGTCTCTGTCTCTTCTCTTTCTCTCTCTCTCTCTCTCTCAATGACACAAGTCAACATTTATTTTTTATCATTCCCATGTCCTGGGCCTGTGCACAGATAGCCACAATGAAATCAAGAATACACTTTGTGATTCCTGTGCCTATAACTTTTCTTTTAGCCTCCAGTAGTTCACTCTCTGTATCTCTCTCTTTCTCCAATGAATGTCATAAATCAACATTTGTTTTGCCAGCATGATTCTTGCCAGTGCATCTGCAGCAACAATGAGACCAGCAAGAATACACTTTATTTGTGATTTCTGTTACTATAACATTTCTCTGTGGCCTCTAGTAATCTAGTCTCTCTCTCTCTATCTCTTCTCTCCTCTCTCTCTCTCTCTCTCTCTCTCTCCCTCCCTCCCTCTCCTGCCTTTCTCTCCTCTGGATGGCACAAATCAAAATGTATATTGACAGTCTGCCCATGTCCTGGGCCTGTACCCAGACAGCCACAATGAAAGCAAGAATACACTTATTTGTGATTTCTGTGATTATGACATTTCTCTTTGCCCCAATAGACTAGTCTCTTTCTCTCACTCTCTATTTCTCCTCTGGATAACAGGTCCACATTTATTTTGCCAGCATGCCAATGCACGAGCTTGTACACAGACAGCCACAAAGAAAGCAAAAATACCCTTTATTTGTCATTTTTTGCCTGTGCTCCGACAGCAACAATGAAACCAGCAAGAATGCACTATTTGTGATTTCTATTACTATAACATTTCTCGTTGACCCCAGTAGTCTAGTCAAGAGAGTTTCTATCTCTGTCTCTGTCTCTCTCTCTCTTTTCTGTCTTTCTCTAATAGATGCCACAAATCAAGATTTGTTTGGCCAGCATGCCCATGCCCAGTGCATGGGCAGCAACAATGACACCAGCAGGAATACACTTTATTTGGGATTTCTGTAACTATAACATTTCTCTTTGGCCCTCAGTAGTCTAGTCTCTATCTCTTTCTCTATTTTGCCAGCTTGCCCTTTCCTGGGCCTGTACACAGATGGCCAAAATGAAACCAAGAATACACTTTAATTGTGATTTCTGTTACTATACCATTTCTCTGTGGCCTCCAGTAATCTAGTCTCTCTCTCTCTCTCTCTCTGTCTCTCCCCCATCTTTCTCTCTCCTCTGGATAGCACAAGTCAACATTTATTTTCCCAGAATGTCAATGCTCAGGGCCTGTACACAGATGACCAAAATGAAACCAAGAATACACTTCATTTGTGATTTCATTTACTATATTTTTCTCTTCAGTCATCAGTAAGCTAGTCTCTCTCTCTCTCTCTGTATCATCTCTCTCTCTCTCTCCCTCGCTCTCCCACCCACACTCTCTCTGTCTTTCTGTCTTTCTTTCTCTTCTGGATGTCACAAGTCAACATTTTTGCCAGTCTGCCTAAGTCCTGGGCATGTTCCCAGACAGCCTCAATGAAAGCAAAATTACACATATTTGTGATTTCTGTGATTATAACATTTCTCTTTTGCCCCATTAGACTGGTCTCTTCTCTCACTCTCTTTTCTCCTCTGGATAACACAAGTCCACATTTATTTTGCCAGCATGCCCATGCACTGGGCCTGTACACATACAGCCACAATGAAAGCAAAATATCCTTATTTGTCATTATTTGCACTGTGCTCAGACAGCAAAAGTGAAAGAAGCAAGATCGCACCATTTGTGATTTCTGTTACTATAACATTTCTCGTCTTCCCAGAAGTCTAGTCTAGAGTCTTTTCTTTCTTTCTTTGTCTCTCTCTCTCTCTCTCTCTCTCTCTCTCTCTCTCAATGACACAAGTCAGCTTTTATTTTCCTAACAATACCATGTCTTGGGCCTGTGCACAGATAGCCACAATGAAACCAAGAATACACTTTCTGATTTATGTGCCTATAACATTTCTCTTTAGCCCCAGTAGTCCAGTCTCTACCTCTCTCTTTTCTCCAATGAATGTCACAAATCAACATCTGTTTTGTCGGTATGCCCTGCCCAGTGCACGGGCAGCAACAATGAGACCAGCAAGAATACATCTTATTTGAGATTTCTGTAACTGTAACATTTCTTTTTGGCCCTCGGTAGTCTAGTCTTTAGCTTTTTCTCTATTTTGCCAGTCTGCCCATTCCCTGGCCCTGTACAGAGATGGTCAAAATGAAACCAAGAATACACTTTATTTGTGATTTCTGTTATTATAACATTTCTTTGTGGCCTCCAGTAACCTAGTCTCTTTCACTGCCCCCCATCTTTCTATCTCCTCTGATGGCACAAGTCAACATTTGTTTTGCCAGAATGTCAATGCCCTGTGTTTGTACACAGATGACCAAAATGAAACCAAGAATACACTTCATTAGTGATTTCAGTTACTATATTTTTCTCTTTGCCCCTAGTAATCTTGTCTCTCTCCCCCTCTCTTATTCCCCTCTCTCTGTCTTTTTCCCTCCTCTGCGTGGCACAAGTAAAATATATTTTGCCAGTCTGCCCATGTCCTTGGCTCGACAGCCACAATTAAAGTAAGAATTCACTTATTTGTGGTTTCTGGGATTATAACATTTCTCTTTTCGACCAATAGACTAGTCTTTCTCTCTCTCTCTCTCTCTCTCTCTCTCTTCTTCTCTGGATAACACAAGTCAGCATTTATTTTGCAAGCATGCTCATGCACTGGCCTGTACACAGACAGCCACAATGAAGCAAAATATCCTTTATTTGTCATTTTTTGCCTGTGTTCTGACAGCAACAATGAAACCAGGAAGAATGCACTATTTGTGATTTCTGTTACTATGACATTTATCGTTGGCCCCAGTAGTCTAGTCTAGAGGTTTATCTCTCTCTCTCTCTCTCTCTTTCTCTCTGTCTCTCTCTCTCTCTCTCTCTCTCTCTCAATGACACATATCAACATTTATTTTCTTAGCATTCCCATGTCATGGGCCTGTACACAGATAGCCACAATGAATCCAAGAATACATAGTGGTTTCTGTGGCTACAACATTTCTCTTTAACTCCCAGTAGTCCAGTTTTTCTATTTCTCTCTCTTTCTCCAATGAATGACACAAATCAACATTTGTTTTTCCAGCATGCCCTTGCCCAGTGCATGACAGCGACAGTGAGACCAGCAAGAATACACTTTATTTGAGATTTCTGCAACAGTAACATTTCTTTTTGGCCTCGGTAGTCTAATTTCTTTCTCTTCTATTTTGCCAGCCTATCCATTCCTAGGCCTGTACACAGATGGCCAAAATGAAACCAAGAATACACTGTAATTGTGACTTTAATTGTGATTTCTCTTACTAACATTTCTCAATGGCCTTGAGTAATCCAGCCTCTCTCTCCCCCTGTCTCGCTTCTCTCTCTCTGTCTTTTCTCTCTCTCTCTCTCTCTGCATGATACAAGTCAACATTTATTTTGCCAGAATGTCAATGCCCTGTGCCTGTACTAAGATGACCAAATGAAACCAAGAATACACTTCATTTGTGATTTCAGTTACTATATTGTTTCTCTTCGTTACAGAAATCTAGTCTGCTCTCTCTCTCTCTCTCTCTCTCTCTGCTTTCTTTCTTCTCTCTACCCCTATCTCTGTCTTCTCTCCTCTGCATGGCATAAGATAAAATGTATTTTGACCATCTGCCCATGTCCTGGGCCTGTACCCAGACAGCCACAATGAAAGTAGATACACTTATTTGTGATTTCTGTGATTATAACATTTCTGTTTGCGCCCAATAGGCTAGTCTTTCTCTGTCTCTCTCTCTCTTTCTCCTCTTGGTAGCACAAGTCAACTTTATTCTTCCAGCATGCCCATGCTCTGGGCCTGTACACAGACAGCCACAATGAAAGCAAAATACCCTTTATTTGTCATTATTTGCCTGTGCTCAGACAGCAAAAATGAAACCAGCAAGAATGCACTATTTGTGATTTCTGTTACTATAACATTTCTGGTTGCCCCAGTAGTCTAGTCTAGAGTGTCTCTCTCTCTCTCTCTCTCTCTCTCTCTCTCTGTCTCTGTGTGACACAAGTCAACATTTATTTCCTTAGCATTTCCATGTCATGGGCCTGTACACACTTAGCCACAATGAAACCAAGAATACACTTTGTGATTTCTGTGCCTATAACTTTTCTCTTTAGCCCCAGTAGTCCAGTCTCTCTATCTCTTTCTCTTCTCTCTCTCCAATGAATGTCACAAATCAACATTTGTTTTCCTGCATACCCTTGCCCTGTGCATGGGCAGCAAAATGAGACCAGCAAGAATACACTTTATTTGAGATTTCTGTAACTATAATATTTCTCTTTTGCCTCAGTAGTCTAGCCTCTATCTCTTTCTTCTCTGGATGGCACAAGTCAACATTTATTTTGCCAGCCTGCCTATTCCCATGACCTGTACACAGATGGCCAAATGAAACCAAGAATACACTTTATTTGTGATTTCTGTTACTATAGCATTTATCTTTTGCCTCCAGTAATCTAGTCTCTCTCTCTCTCTCTCTCTCTCTCTCTGTCTTTCTCTTTCCTCTGGATGGCACAAGTCAACATTTATTTTGCCACAATGTCAATGCCCTGGGCCTGTACAAAGATGAGGAAAATTAAACCAAGAATACACTTCATTTGTGATTTCAGTTAATATATTTCTTCTCTTGACCCCAGTAATCTAGTCTCTTTCTCTGTCTCTCTGTATCTGTCTCCTCCCTCTCTCCCTCTCTCTCCAACCCATTCTCTCTCTGTCTCTCTGTCTTTCTCTCTCCTCTGCATAGCACAAGTCAAAATTTATTTTGCCAGTCTGCCCATGTCATGGGCCTGTTCCCTGACAGCCACAATGAAAGCGTAAATACACTGATTTGTGATTTTTGTGATTATAACATTTCTCTTTTGCCCTAATAGTATAGTGTCTTCTCTCACTCACTCTTTCTTCTCTGGATAACATAAGTCCACTTCTATTTTGCCAGCATGCCCTTGCATTGGGCTCGAATGCAGACAGCCACAATGAAAGCAAAATACCCTTTATTTGTCATTATTTGCCCTGTGCTCAGACAGCAACAATGAAACCAGTAACAATGCACTGTTTGTGATTTCTGTTACAATAGCATTTCTCGTTGGCCCCACTAGTCTAGTCTAGAGTGTTTCTCTCTCTTTCTTTCTGTCAATGACACAAGCCAACATTTATTTTCCTAGCATTCCATGCCCTGGGCCTGTGCACACATAGCCACAATGAAACCAAGAGTACACTTTGTGATTTCTGTGCCTATAACATTTCTCTTTAGCCCCAGTAGTCCATTTTCTCTATCTCTCTCTCTCTTTCTCCAATGAATGTCACAAATCAACATTTGTTTTGCCAGCATGCCCTTGCCAGTACACAGGCAGCAACAGTGAGACCAGCAAGAATACACTTTATTTGAGATTTCTGTAACAATAACATTTCTTTTTGGCCCTTGGTAGTCTAATCTCTATCTCTTTCTCTATTTTGCCAGCCTGCCCATTCCTGGGCTTCTACACAGATGGACAGAATGAAACCAGAATTCACTTTATTTGTGATTTCTGTTACTATAACATTTCTCTGTGGCCTCCAGTAATCCAGCCTCTCTCTCTCTCTCTCCTCCCTCCCCATCTTTCTTTCTCCTCTGGGTGGCAAAGTCAACATTTATTTTGCCAGAATGTCAATGCCCTGTGCCTGTTCACAGATGACCAAAATGAAACCAAGAATACATTTTGTGATTTCAGTTACTATATTTTTCTCTTTGGCAACCAGTAATCTAGTCTCTCTCTCTCTCTCTCTCTCTCTCTCTCTCTCTCTCTGTCTCCTTCTTCTCTCTCCTCTTTCTCTCTCTCTGTCTGTCTCTCTCCTCTGCATGGCACAAGATAAAATGTATCTTGCCAGTCTGCCAATGTTCTGGGCCTCTACCCAGACAGCCACAATGAAAGTAAGAATACTTATTTGTGATTTCTGTGATTATAACAATTTTCTTTGGTGCCCAATAGACTAGTCTCTTTGTCTCACTTTCTTTCTCTCTGGATAGCACAAGTCAACATTTATTTTGCCAGCATGCCCATGCACTGGGCCTGTACACAGACAGCCACAATGAAAGCAAAATACCCTTTATTTGTCATTATTTGCCTGTGCTCAGACAGCAACAATGAAACCAGCAAGAATGCACTATTTGTGATTTCTGTTACTATAACATTTCTCGTTGGTCTCTCAGTCATCTAGTCTGTGGTGTTTCACTCTCTTCTGCTTCTATCTCTCTTTCTCTCTCTCAATGACACAAGCCAATATTTATTTTCTCAGCATTCCCATATCATGGGCCTGTACACAGATAGCCACAATGAAACACAGAATACACTTTGTGATTTCTGTGCATATAACATTCTCTTTAGCCACCAGTAGTCCATTCTCTCTCTGTCTCTCTCTTTCTCTCTATCTCTGTCTCCAATGAATGTCACAAATCAACATTTGTTTTCCAGCATGGTCTTGCCCTTTGCAAGGGCAGCAAAAATGTGACCAGCAAGAATACACTTATTTGACATTCCTGTAAATATAATATTTCGCTTTGGCCTTCAATAGTCTAGTCTCTATCTCTTTCTCCTTTGATGGCACAAGTCTACATTTATTTTGCCAGCCTGCCTATTCCATGGCCTGTACACAGATGGCCAAAATGAAACCAAAAATACACTTTATTTGTGAATTCTGTTACTATAGCATTTCTCTTTGCGTCCAGTAATCTAGCCTCTCCCCTCTCTCTCTCTCTTTCTTTCCCTCTCTCTCTGTCTTTCTCTTTCCTCTTGATGGCACAAGTCAACATTTATTTTACCAGAATGTGAATGTCGTGGGCCTGTACAACGATGAGCAAAATTAAACCAAGAATACACTTCATTTGTGATTTCTGTTAATATATTTTTTCTCTTCAGCCCCAGTAATCTAGTCTCTCTCTCTCTCTCCTCTCCACTCCTTCTCTCTCCGCCCACCACTCTCTTATGTCTCTCTGCCTTTTTCTCGCCTCTGCATGGCACAAGTCAAAATTTATTTTGCCAGTCTGCTCATGTCATGGGCCTGTTCCCAGACAGCCACAATGAAAGCAAGACTATACTTATTTGTGATTTCTGTGATTATAACAATCCTTTTTGCCCCAATAGACTAGTCTCTTTCACTTACTATCTCTTTCTCCTCTGGATAACACAAGTCCACATTTATTTGCCAGCATGCCCATGCACTGGGCCTGTACACAGACAGCCACAATGAAAGCAAAATACCCTTTATTTGTCATTATTTGCTCTGTTCTCAGACAGCAACATGAAACCAGCAAGAATGCACTATTTGTGATTGTGTTACTATAACATTTCTCTTTGGCCCCAATAGTCTAGTCTAGAGTGTTTCTTCTTTCTTTCTCTCTTTCTCTCTCCATTAAATAAGTCAACTTTTATTTTCCTAGATTTCCCATGTCCTGGGCCTGTGGCCAGATATCCACAATGAAACCAAGAATACACTTTGTGATTTCTGTGCCTAAAGCATTTCCTTTAGCCCACAGTAGTCCAGTCTCTCTCTCTCTCTCTCTCTCTCTCTCTCTCTCTTTTGCCAATGAATGTCACAAATCAGCATTTGTTTTGCTTGCATGCCCTTGCCCTGTGCATGGACAGTGACAATGAGATCAGCAAGAATACATTGTATTTGAGATTTCTGTAAGTATAACATTTACATAGATACATAGATACATAGACAGTGTCGGCAGATAAGGGCCTATGGCCCACTCAGTCTGCCCATTTAAGTTTGTAAGTTCAGTTTATGTTTTCCAGGAAGTCTGTTGCCCCTTACCTCTCTCTCTCTCCCTCTCTCTTTGCCCCACTTCTCTCTGTCTCTATCTTTCTCTTCCTCTGCATGGCACAAGTCAAAATATATTTTGCCAGTCTGCCCATGTAATGCGCCTGTTCCCAGAGAGCCACAGTGAAAGCAAGAATACAGTTATTTGTGATTTCTGTGATTGTAACATTTCTCTTTTGCCAGCAATAGACTAGTCTCTTTATCTCACACTTTCTTTCTCCTCTGGATAACACAAGTCCACATTTATTTTGCCAGCATGCCTGTGCACTGGGCCTATACACAGACAGCCACAATGAAAGCAACAATACCTTTGTCATTATTTGCCTGTGCTCAGACAGCAACAGTGAAGCCAGCAAGATGCACAATTTGTGATTTCTGTTACTATAACATTCTTGTTGGCCCCCAGTAGTCTAGTCTAGAGTGTTTCTCTCTCTTTTCTCTGTCTCTCTCTCTCTCTCAATGACACAAGTCCACATTTATTTTGCTAGCATCCCATGTCCTTGGCCTCGCACAGATGACCACAATGAAACCAAGAATACACTTTCTGATTTCTGTGCCTATAACATTTCTGTTTAGCCCCAGTAGTTCAGTCTCAGTTTATCTCTCTTTGTCCAATGAATGTCACAAATCAACATTTGTTTGTCAGTATGCCCTTGCCCAGTGCACGGTAGCAGCAATGAGACCAGCAAGAATACACTTTATTTGAGATTTCTGTAAATATAACATTTCTCTTTGACCCTCGGTAGTCTAGTATCTTTCTTTTTCTCTATTTTGCCAGCTTTCCCATTCCCTGGGCCTGTACACAGATCACCAAAATGAAACCATGAATATGCTTTATTTGTGATTTCTGTTACTATAACATTTCTCTGTGGCCTCCAGTAATCTAGCCTCTCCCACCCCCACCCCGTCTCTCTCTCTCTCTGTCTTTCTCTCTCCTCTGGATGGCACAAGTCAACATTTATTTTGCCAGAATGTCAATGCCCTGTGTCTGTACAGAGATGACCAAAATTAAACCAAATATACACTTCATTTGTGATTTCAGTTACTATTTTTTCTCTTGGCAAGCAGTAATCTAGTCTCTCTCTCTCTCTGTCTTTCTCTTCTCCCCTCTTCTCTCTCTCCCTCTCTCTCGGTTTTTTCTCTCATCTGCATGGCACAAGATAACATTTATTTTGCCAGTCTGCCCATGTCCTGGGCCTGTACCCATACAGCCACAATGAAGGCAAGAATACACTTATTTGATTTCTGAGATTTTAACATTTCTCTTTTGTGCCCAATAGACTAGTCTCTTTATTTCTCTCTCTCTCTCTCTCTCTTTCTCCTCTGGATTGCACAAGTCAACACTTATTTTGCAAGCATGCCCATGCACTGGACCTGTACACAGACAGCCAAAATGAAAGCAACAATATCCTTTTCTTTATAATGGTTTGCCTTGTGCTCCAACAGCAACAATGAAACCAGCAAGAATGCATTATTTGTGATTTCTGTTACTATAACATTTCTCGTTGGCCCCAAGTAGTCTAGTCTTAAGTGTTCTCTTTCTTTTTCTCTGTCTCTCTCTCTCTCTCAAAGACACAAGTCAACATTTATTTTCTTAGCATTCCCATGTCATGGCTGTACACAGATAGCCACAATGAAACCAAGAATACACTCTGTGATTTCTGTGCAAATAACTTTTTCTTTAGCCACCAGTAGTCCATTCTCTCTCTCTCTCCAATGAATGTCACAAATCAACATTTGTTTTTCCAGCATGCCCTTGCCTGTCTATGGACAGCGACAATGGGACCTGCAAGAATACACTTTATTTGAGATTTCTGTAAGTGTAATATTTATCTTTGGCCCTCAGTAGTCTAGTCTCTATCTCTTTCTCCTCTGCATGGCACAAGTCAAGATTGATTTTGCCAGCCTACCTATTCCATTGCCTGAACACAGATGGCCAAAATGAAACCAAGAATACACTTTATTTGTGATTTCTGTTACTATAGCATTTCTTTTTGGCGTCCAGTAATCTAGTCTCTCTCTTTCTTTCTCTGTCTTTCTCTCTCCTCTGGATGGCACAAGTCAACATTTGTTTTGCCAGAATGCCTTGGGCCTGTACACAGATTACCAAAATGAAAACAAAATACACTTGCTTTGTGATTTCAGTTACTAATTTTTTTTCTTTGGCCCCAAGTAATCTAGTATTCTCTCTCTCTCTCTGTCTTTCTCTCTCCTCTGGATGGCACAAGTCAACATTTGTTTTGCCAGAATGTCAATGCCTTGGGTCTGTACAGATTACCAAATGAAACCAAGAATACACTTACTTTGTGATTTCAGTTACTATATTTTTCTCTTTGTCCCCAGTAATCTAGTCTCTCTCTCTCTCTTGCACTCTCTCTCTGGCTCTCTGTCTTCTCTCTCTCCTCCTACATGGCACAAGTCAAAATTTATTTGGCCAGTCTCAGCATGTCATGGGCCTGCTCCCAGACAGCCACAATGAGCAAGAAATACAGTTATTTGTGATTTCTGTGATTATAACTTTCTTTGCCAGCAATAGACTAGACTCTTTTCTCTCACACTTTCTTTACCCTCTGGATAACTCAAGTCCACATTTATTTTGCTAACATGCCCATGCACTGGGCCTGTACACAGAAAGCCACAATGAAAGCAAAAATACCCTTTATTTGTCATTATTTTCCTGTGCTCAGACAGCAACAATGAAACCAGCAAGAATGCACTATTTGTGATTTCAGTTACTATAACATTTCTCGTTGGCCCTCAGTAATCTAGTCTAGAGTGTTTCTCGCTCTTTCTCTGTCTCTCTCTCTCTCAATGACACAAGTCAACATTTATTTTTCTAGCATTCCCATGTCCTTGGCCTGCACACAGATGGCCACAATGAAACCAAGAATACACTTTGTGATTTTGGTGCCTATAACATTTCTCTTTAGCCTAGTAGTTCAGTATCTTTATCTCTCTCTCTCTTCAAAGAATGTCTCAAATCAACATTTGTTTTGCAGCATGCCCTTGCCCAGTGGACGGGTAGCAACAATGAGACCAGAGAAAATACACTTTATTTGAGATTTCTGTATCTATAACATTTCTCTTTGGCCCTCAGTAGTCTAGTATCTATATTTTTCTCTATTTTGCCAGCCTGCCCATTTCCTGGGCCTGTCACAGATAGCCACAATGAAACCAAGAATACACTTTATTTGTGATTACTGTTACTTTAACATTTCTCTGTAGCCTCTAGCAATCTAGTCTCTCTCTCTCTCTCTCCCCTTCTCTCTCTCTCTCTGTTTTTCTCTATCCTCTGGATGGCACAAGTCAACATTTATTTTGCCAGAATGTCAATGCCCTGGGCCTCTACACAGATGACCAAAATGAAAGCATGAATAAATTTCATTTGTGATTTCAGTTACTATATTTTGTCTCTTGGCCCTCAGTAATTTAGTCTCTCTCTCTCTCTCTCTCTCTCTCTCTATCTCTCTCTCTCCTTCCTCTCTCTTTCTCTTTCTGTCTCCTCTGGATCTCACAAATCAAAATTTATTTTGCTAGTCTACCCATGTCCTGGTCCTATACCAGACAGCCACAATGAAAGTGAGGATACACTTATTTGTAATTTCTGTGATTACATT
The DNA here is from genome assembly GCA_016271365.2 of Neoceratodus forsteri. NCBI lineage: Eukaryota > Metazoa > Chordata > Ceratodontiformes > Ceratodontidae > Neoceratodus > Neoceratodus forsteri. The sequence goes on along the minus strand of CM028133.1, from coordinate 737,566,710 downwards.
TCTTTGCCCCCAATAGACTAGTCTCTTTCTCTCACTCTCTTTTCTCATCTGGATAACACAAGTCCACATTTATTTTGCCAGCATGCCCATGCAGTGTGACTCTACACAGACAGCCACATTGAAAGCAAAAATACCCTTTATTTGTCATTATTTGCCTTGTGCTCAGACAGCAGCAATGAAACCAGTAAGAATGCACTATTAGTGATTTCTGTTATGATAACATTTCTCATTGGCTCCCCTGTAGTCTAGTCTAGAGTGTTTCTCTCTCTCTCTCTCTCTCTTTTCTCTCTCTCAATGACACAAGTCAACATTTATTATCCTAGCATTCCCATGTCCTGGGCTGTGCACAGAGAGCCACAATGAAACCAAGAATACACTTTGTGATTTCTGTGCCTATAACATTTCTCTTTAGCCTCCAGTAGTCCAGTCCCTCGATCTCTTCTCTCTCTTTCACCAATGAATGTCACAAATCAACATTTGTTTTGCCAGAATGTCAATGCCCTGGGCCTGTACACGATGACCAAAATGATACCAAGAAGAGGTCATGTGATGCAGGATGACTGAAAGCAGCACTATTCTTGAGCTCCCACTTATCGACTGCTTATAACCTTCTTTTGCCCTTCATTTTCCAAAGAGTACAAGCTAGGCATCAATTCTAAGCCTTTTTATCATTTGGTATCTCCGTGGCAGAGTTTTGGCTGATTCGCAACAAGATAACTGGCTTTACAGCCGAAATGGAGGAGATGAAGCAGACTGGTATCCAACATACCCCACCACCCACACCAGAAAAACTGTCTAAGAAATCGAAACAGCAAAGTTCTGGAAACGCTCCCAAGTCTGCTACTTCTGGCACGTTAGTGATTCCTCTTACTGAGGACCGCTTTCTTCAGGAATTGCTCCGTTTAAAGAAACTTTAGAGGATCTCTTGGTGGAGCTGAAATCTATTCGGGAGGTTTAAGTTCCCTATATCAAGAATGGGTGACTCAGAAGTGAGAACCTCTTCGCTGGAGAAATGGAGAGAAATCAGAAGCAGAAATTGTACAGCTGAAACAGCAAATTAGCAAACTCCAACTGAAAACCGAGGATTTAGAGGGAGAGTAGAAGGAATAATCTGCTGATCCTGGGTCTGCCTGAATCAGAGGAAGGTTCTGACGCCATAGCCTTCTTACAGAAATTATTCCTTAAGGTTGTTGGCCCTTCTCCCTCAACCCACAGTATCACATTGAGCGAGCCCACCATTCCCTGAGGCCAAAACCTTCACGGTGCTTCCCTAGGCCTTTAATTGTGAAATTCCTAAGTTTTCTGGAGAAGTAACATGTGCTTTCTAAAGCAAAGGAACTCCAGGCTATATTGTGGGGCAGCTCTGTTGAGGATCACCCAAGATCTCCCTTATGGAACTCAACAAAGAAGATCTGCCTTTCATCCTACGGTCCAACAAGCTAATCGCGGCAGGAATAAGATTTAAGATGCTCTACCCTGCTAAGCTACAAATGGCAGTTGATGGAGTGTGGTATGCATATGATTCCCAGGAGAGCTGACCACGGACCTTCTCAGCAGACTACCTAATTTGTTTAAAGCAGGATGAGCTTTCACTGCAGTTGCCTGAGGACAATCATTCTTTTGCCGTGGAACTGTGTTTTTATTTTATCTCTTGCTGTATTCCTGTCCCCTTTCCTTTGGTTCCTCGGGAGTGGATGGGTGGGCTGGGAAGGTTGTGGTGAGGCCTAGTGGGCCTGGATCTGGCTTAGCAGAGTGTTCATGCACTCTGGTGTGAGGAGTGGGTGGGAACTTTGTTTCAAGGGGTGTTTCCATAAGCTGTTATTATTAGGGCGGATCGGTAGGTCCCTCTGGTTCATTCCCCTTATATCCTCGCATTGTTCGGTGCTCGGTTCACTTTAAGGAGTTAATAAGTCCAGCAAGCTTACTGGGAACCCGGGGTTTTCCATTTCCGAGTGATGGCCTTTTGGGTAAGTCTTGTCCAAAAGCACTAGCGGGAGATATGTGCCTGCTCAGGAGGGGATAGTCGGGTAGGGTTTGTGAGTGAGCAAATTGACAGATGGTTTCCAGAACTCCACTACTATTCTGGCATGCCAACTTCAACCCTTTGGAGCACTACAATGCTGGTCAGGGCTCTCGTTGGCTAGTTCTCCAGAGAGGTCGATGGACGGGAGGTTTTGCGATGGAGGTAACCTCGGGGAGCGATGCATAATGCACCTAGGAATAGGGCTAAGGGTGCACCTCCTGTGGGATGTGGGGTTCAGAGAGCACCTCATTTTAGTAAGTTTTCTCTCCGGATTCAGTCCCTGGCACTATAAATCAGGTTTGGTTCTTGAATGTAGTACCCTTCTCATGGGAGGGCAACCTATTGGGTCTGGTTCTCATTACATGTAACAAGGATTCTGGAATCTTCCCTAGTACTCAGGTGGGGACCTTTTGTATATAGGTTGAGGGGTTTAGGAGGGAAGGGGGTTTCTTTACTGTCTCGATCTCTTCCCTACTGATTTCATGGTCTGTGTTTACTACTGGAGGGTTAGGATTTTCTACTCTCTCAATGTCTCGACCATTTCACGAATTTCCCTGGGAAGGAACCTTTTCCTTATTTTTCTTTTCTACTGGGGTTGTGGAGGATAGGGCGGGACTGGAGTGTGTCTTTTGGGATTGCCAGGTCAGTTAAAGGTGTTTGTTCCTTTTTCTTCACTAAAATGCTACATGACCATGGTGCCAATTAAGATTGCAACATGGAATGTCAAAGGTATCAGGGAACTGCCCAAAAGATATCAGGTTCTCAAACAACTGTGCCTTCCTAAATATTGACATCCTTTTGATGCAGAAAACCCACCTCACAAGCTCGGAAACAAATGGGTTACATCGACAGGGTTTTTCTCAAATTTTCACGTCCTGTGGGTCGTCCTTCTAGTAGAGGAGTGGCAATTTGGGTTAAAAGACACATATCATTTGTGGCAGAAGAAAGTTTATCAGATCAAGAGGGCAGATTTATTATTGTTACGGGTACATTAAACAATGTCAGGGTGGTGTTATGGGCAATATATGGTCCAGTTGGAGGGATACGGACTTTCTTATAAGTCTGGCCAACAAACTGAGTGCATTCCTGCCCTCCCTGCTTATTCTAGTGGGCAACTGGAATATTGCTCTGTCACAAGACCTAGACAGAACTCATAGGCCATTAAGACCCCTTACCCTCTGCAAATTGCCTTGAGGGATTTTATGGACTTATTGGGTCTGTGTGACCCATGGTGTCTGTTTAACCCCTCTAACCAGCTCTTCTCCTTTTACTCCCAGGTCCACCGATGGTGGTCTGGAATTGATTATGTCTTATTAGCGCCACTCTTCTGGCTGGTATTCACCAGACAGGAATTGAACCAATTGTTATATCTGATCATCCCGTGGCATGGATCCTAATTTCCCAATCTGAACTTTCAAAAGGACAGCACATGGAAGTTAAACACACAACTTCTAAAAGAGGAATGAATAATGTCCCACATTACTTGGTTACTTGGTCAGAGGGACAAAGAAGGCTAAAGCCCATAGACATTGTCCTCCACATATGTGGATCATTAATAGTGGCCCCTATCTAGTTAACCATTTATCCAGTTTGAGTTTAAAATTAATAAAGGAAGGGGCATCAACAACATCCTGTGGAAGTGTATTCCAAAGTCTCGGGTTCTTATTGAAAAAGTTTTGTCTTTTTTGTTTTACATTTAGCTATATCTAACTGTTTATTGTTTAATCTTGGTCCAATTTTCCTAGTAGCAAAGGAAATACCACATTGCCTCATTAAAGTTGGATTTTGAATAATCTTAAAAGTTGAAGTAAGTCCCCTCACAGTCTTCTCAGTTTGAGAGAATGCAGCCCCATTTTGTGTAATCTGGTTTTATAGTCCAACTGCGACAGGTGGGGTATAGATTTGGTAACTCTTTTGTATCCTTTCTAACCTATCCACATCTCCACAAAGGTAGGGACTCCAGAATGGTGATCCATAATCAAGATATGGTTGGATGTGTGATCTATACAACGATATAATGCATTGCTCGATTCTGGAGACAAAAATACCATTGATTCTACGAAAAGTGAATTTGTTAGATTTGCTATCTTATTGCAGTGCGAAACATATGTAAGTTTGTTGTTGATTAAAATCTCTAGGTCTTTTCTAGGCATGAAGCCTTAATTGTGCTATTGTTCAGTGTATATGTTTGTTTAGGTTATTTTTCCCAAAGTGCATAACGGCACATTTGGTTGTATTAAACTCCATTTTATTGATAAGCCCAATGCTCGATAGATATAAGATCATTAAGTAGGATTTGTTTGTTTTCCGCATTATTAACAGCACCACCCAGTTTGGTATCATCAGCAAATTTAATAAGTATGTTGGAAGAATGAATTTTCCTGTCACTAATGAAGATGTTAGAACAAGGTGGGCCCAGGACAGAGCCCTGGGGCACCCCACTTGTAACCCATCCGTGTCTGATAACGTGTCGCTTACTCCTAACCCTCTGTGATCTATTCGTTAACCAGCTTTTTATCCATAAAACTAGAATTTCAGAAAACCTAAACGGGTAAGTTTAGAAATGAGGATGCTATGAGACACTTTGTCAAGGCCTTACTGTAATCCAGTAAGATAACATCAGAGGGATGTTTGAATCTAAATTAGAGCTAATAAGGTTATAAAAGGTCAATAAATTAGTGGTGCATGACAAACCCGATCTGAACCCATGTTGGGTAATATCTTGAGATTTAGGATAAAATCTCCTTGTCCAAGAGTGATTTGATAATTTTTTAAGTAGTTTGCAAGGGATAGATGTTAAACTAATGGGACGATAATTATTTACTAGTGAGTGGGAGCCCTGCTTATGTATGGGGTGATTATTGCAGCTTTCCAATCAGGAGGAACTAAGATTCATAAAGAGATTTGTTTAAAATCATTGTTAGTGACAATATAATTTTTTTGTGCCCATAAGAAATTTTGGGCATATACCATCCAGACCTGGGCTAGTAGTTTTCTTTAAAGCTGTGAGTAAATTGTAGACATCGTTTTGTTGAACTAGTTGTTTATTGGTAATTGTAGATGGTCTAACTGAAGTGGGTTGTGGGAATCTTGAGTAAATACTGAAGTAAAGTAATTGTTTAATAGATGCTATAGCCAGATCAGAGTTTATTGTTTTATTATTGAGCATAAGGGACCAATTATTTTATTGTTACCTTTTTACTGTTTAGGTAGGCATATAAGGATTTATGTGAGTCTTTGTATGTGCTATATGAAACTCAAGATTTCTTTTGCTGTTAATATAGATTTTTAAGAATTTTTACTGATTCTATACTGTATTAATAACTTATTGTTACTTGTCAAGTATTGTTGCTATTCTTTTAAACGTGTAAATAATTTCTTTTATGCAGTATTTGTTTTTTAATGGAAGCATTGAACCATGGGGATCTTACCTTACAGTTATGAGTACATTTATTTGGGACATATTTATGTTCAATTGAGGCTATTTGTGATTTTAAAAGGTCCCATGCCTCGATAGTATTTAGGGAGTTAAGATGTAATCCCAATTGATTTTACCTAGGTGTTCATTTATTTTTGAAAATCTGCCCCTCTCGTAGTGTTTAATTATTTTTTGCTGGGGCTGAACAGTGAGGTGAAATTATGGAAAGAATATTGATTTGTGATCGCTATTACCAAGGGAATCAGTTATATGTAAATTATTTATGAGTACATCTTGGCTAGCTATAACGAGGTCAAGAATATTTTACCTGAGTGGGTTCTTTGACTAGTTGGTATAAACCCAAGTCGATAATAGTTGTGAGGAAATTGTTTTCAATAACATTAGAGCCCATCAAAGTATCCCAGTTAATATTTGGGAGGTTGAAGTCTCCCAAAAGAAGAACTGGGCCCTTACTGGAGAACTGGAAATATCCTCAAGTAATTTAAGATTTTGAGTACTATCTAGTGAAAGGGAACGATAGCAGGTACCTACCAAAATTTGGAGTCTCAAATCTCTTCCTTTATAGATTTCAATACTGGTTCCACATGTAGAGAGGACCTGATCTGGTGCTCCTTTAAATGTTACATTGGGGAGAATTCATCAAGCTAGCTTCCAAGAAAAAAAACAGAGAGGCTAAAGTTACTTCGTTGTTGAATCAAATAAGGTTGGCTGAAAACAGCCTATCCTCTTCATCTTCCCAATCCGATCTGGAATCCCTATTGAAGCTTGGGAATGAGTATGCCGATTTACTAAGAGAAAAAGCAGAATATGCCATCCTTAAAACCAAAGCTAGTTACTTAGACCAAGGTGAGAAGTCAGGTAGAATGTTAGCCCCTTCAATTGAGGGAAGTAGAAAGCTTAAGACTGACTCTTGCACTATATTCTCCAGATGGCTCTATTAAAACTCCCTCGAGATATTTGCCAGGTTTTTGAAGCCTTTTATAGGGACCTGTACAGTAAGGGTATTCCTCCAGCTTCCCATTCTTGTATTGAACATTTTCTGGATGGCCTTAATCTCCCTCCTTACAGGCCCAGCAGTGCTCGATCCTGATCTCTCCAATTACTCTGGATGAATTAGAGGAAGCAATCAAGGGCTGGCTCTGACAAATCCCAGGTCCTGATGGTTTCCTTCTAACTTCTACAAGATCTTTTGTAAGGAGGTAGCTCCTCTTCTTGAAACTTTTCAATTATATGTTCACCCCAGATTCCTAGACCCCACTTTGCTGGAAGCCATGATAGTCCTGATCCTGAAACCAGACAAACCCCAGAATGAGCCGGCCAGTTACCATCCGATTTCATTATTAAATTATGATATAAAATCTTAACTAAAATCCTGTCTCTTAGAATTAAACAGGTTTGGTCTCATCTGTTGAGTCCTGAACAGTTGGAGTTCATGCAAGGCAGATCTTCTGCTGACCACTTGAGAACCCTCTCACACATCTTCCAGGTTGCCCAAGACTTCCAGATCCCCATGGCTTTAGTTTCATTAGATGCAAAAAAAACTTTGACAGGGTAAACTGGGATTTTATTTGGGCTACTCTCAAAAAATGGGTTTTCTGAAACCTTCATTCAATGGATTTGAATGGCATATAAGGTCCATGGCTAGAATTTATTACAATGGGTTTTTCTCCTTCTCAATTCCCCTGTTTACAGGTACTAGGCAAGGTTGCCCATCTCCTTTTTTGTTTAACTTATATTTGGAACCCTTTTAATTACTATTAAGATTCATCTCAGGTCACAGGTTGCTCAGTATACCAGCAATCTCTGACCCTCTCAGTCTATGCAGACAATATTCTTTTACATTTGGCCAATCCAGAAACCTCATTAACACATGCGTTACAAATTATTGAACAGTTTGGACAAGTAGCTAACTGTAAGTTAAACCTATCCAAATTAGTTATATTTCCATTAAATGTTCTAGTGCACCAAGGTAACTTCTCTCATTTTGGTATGAAATGGTCCTCTTCCTCAATCAAATATCTAGGCATTCATCTCACTAGAGATCCAAAGGTTCTCAGGAGGCTCAATCTGATGATTTGGTGCTGAATATCCAGCAAGATCTCCAAAGATGGGTCAAACTCCCTTGTCATTATGGGATCGAATTAGTATTATAAAATGAATGTTCTACCCCATCTCTTCTACCCTTTAAATTTATTGAATATCTAGCTCCTTTGTCTTACTTCCAACAGCTTCACTTTGCTCTTTCTAAATTTATCTGGCAGGGTAAACACCCTGACAGGCCTTCCTTAAACTCAATTTACCAAAGGAGAGAGGTGGACTCCGCCTCCCCAATTTTATTTTTATTATTGAGCTAGTCATCTGTCTAAAATGGAGAGATGGTTTGAGCTCACACCCAGTGAACATTCTCCCATCTGGCTACAGTTAGAGAAGAGGCTTCTGGATATGCATAATCTTAATTCACCCAGAGTTTTATTATGCTTTTTCTGTGTTCACCCCCTCCATACAAAATTCTACAGTGGGATTGCTATAAGGATTTGACCCGTGTTGGAACTTCTTTAACATCTCATCCAAAAAGGATACAGCTCAACCCCTCACTTTAAACCCTAACATCAAATAAGAGGTTCTCTGCTTTCAGCAGACTGGCTTCCCAGTTACAAGATATTCTTGTGAGAGCCTGTTTTCTCAGGATTCCCTTCTCTCCTCAACCGACATAATCGCTAAACTGAATATTCCTCAGGAACATATTTTTAAGATATTTCAGTTGAGGCACCTTATGGTCTCCTATTTGGGACCACATTTATGTTGTCTCAAGTCAGGCCTTTTAGAGCAGATTCAGGAATGTGCAAATAAGGCCCACGGAATCTCCAGGATTTATTCCTTCTTACTGGATATTAAATACCATAACGTCCTTACAGGTTCTAAAATCTGACTTCTTCTGCCAGACTCCTCCCTGATTTGGAGTCAGATTTGGGTGGACATGAATAGATATCTTACTCAAGATAGGCGAGACTCATACAGTAGAATATCTTAAATAATCTATACTATACCTGTTAAATTGGCCAAACTAGGCAGATTGCCTCTGGCTAACTGTACACGTGTGGTGGCTGAAGGGAACCTGATACAATTTTCTGGCACTGTGATAAGGTGGCTCCTTTATGGAATACAATCCAAACTAACCTAGATCCCTTCTGGGACTGGGTGATTTGTTTACCATGGAAATATGTATTTTAGGGGTGTTCTCTAATATTAGAGTTCAAGAGTGTAGATTTCACATGGCTCTAATTTCTATAGCAGTCAAAGACTGGTTCTTAAACACTGGATGGACCAACTGGCCATATCATATGCTGAATGGCTGAAAGAAATGTCACTTTGTTTCAACACCGAAAGGTTAATAGCAAGCTCCCGAATTGTATAGCTTCTTTTAATCAGAAATGGGGTAAATTGTATGCTTTATATTTGAAGTAGACTTATGTAACACATGCCTCTGACTGTTTTAATTAGTTTTAGCTTCCTTTTGATGTTTGGCTTTGTTGAATTGTTTTGCCCACTTGTAACAATTGGTCTTGCTGTTAGTAATAAAGGCACACTCCAGGGAGGGTGGGGTGGGTATTGGGAAGGGAGGGAGGAGAGGGCATTTAAATTTTAATTTATCTTTTGGGTTATACTGGATCCAATGACATTCTGGTGTCATGTCATCTTTAAGCCATTTTGTTTGTTATTAATGTGCTGTACACTTGTCCTGGTAATATATTCTGTGCCAAGACATAAAATCAATAAAGATGTTGAATTTTCAAAATGATACCAAGAAAACACTTTCTTTGTGATTTCAGTTACTATATATTTTCTCTTGGCCCCAGTAATCTAGACTCTCTCTCTCTCTCTCTCCCTCTCTTTCTCTTTCTGTCTCTCTTGTCTTTCTTCCCTCTGAATGGCACAAGTCAAAATTTATTTTGCCAGTCTGCCCGTGTCATGGGCCTGTTCCCAGACAGCCACAATGAAAGCAAGAATGCAGTTATTTGTGATTTCTGTGATTATAACATTTCTTTTCCTGCAATAGACTAGTCTTCTTTCTGTCACACTTTCTTTCTCCTCTGGATAACACAAGTCCACATTTATTTTGCCAGCATGCCCATGCACTGGGCCTGTACACAGACAGCCATCAGTGACCACTGCAGTTACCTGCTGGTGGTCATGCAAGTTGCCCCAGCACCCCTAAAATCTCCTGGCAACGTAGACTCAAACAGGGCGGTTTAAAGAACCTAAAGCCCACCTAACCACCAGCAACTGGCTCCCATTTATACTGCCCAGTCAGTTGACTCCGCTTGGATCACTTCATAACCACCTTCAACAAAGCCTGTGATTTATACGCCTTTCTAAGCTTGGTTGTGAAATCCAGATCCACCCCCTGGATCGTCTCCCCTACTAAGCCTGCTCCAGCATAGAGATAACCTCTGGCACAAAGCCATAGACCCCAAAGCATCCAGGATAGACAACTCTGCAGGGGCGCAGCAAATGCACATGGGCTTTGCGGCAGGGCGAAAGCCACTACACCAACACACCCTAATACCTCTACCTGGGTGGATGGGAAAAATTTTGGGATAACATAAAGGAACTTAGTGGCAAACCCGCTCCCCCATCCCCACGCAACTCACTATTAATGGCGAGGTCACCCAAGATCATACTATTATCGCCGGAGCTCTTAACTCGGCCTTCTCGGATCAATCCCACATCCCCCTCCTAACTCCCCCACAACATGAGCCCACCTACCCCCCCTTCCGGCTCCGAGTCATCACCTCCTCACGAGGCAAAACGCTATATTTCCAGGGCCATCTCTCATACACGATACAGCAATGACTCCTTGATCTTAAACCCTGAGGCTCTCCTTGATGCCACTCTACCACACCTCACTAAAATTCTTAACCTCTGCTCTGCCTAGGCAGTTCCCTCTACCTGGAAAGAGCAATAATCACACCATCCTGAAGGGTGGAGACCCCACCAACACCAGCAACTACAGACCCATCTCAATACTTCCACCTCTCTCCAAAGCCCTTGAAAGAATAGTCTCTGACCAGTTAACCGAACACCTATCCAAGCATAAGCTCCTTAGCCAGGAGCAGCATGGTTTCTGCCTAGGTCATAGTACCATCACCGCCCTGACAGAGCTCACCTCATTCCTACATGAAGCCCTCGACCATGGCTCAATCTGCGGGCCATATATGTGGACCTAACCAAGGCCTTCAACACGGTCAGTCACGAGCTTCTGCTTCCAATCCTCCCTAAACTAAATGTGGTCCCGGAGACCTTGTCCTGGTTCCAGGATTACCTCACAGGCCGCTCAGCAAGTCAGGATATGCTCCACCCCTCCACCCCAAAACAGTTGCCTCAGGGGTCCCTCAGGGGTCAATCCTAGGCCCACTGCTGTTCACCCTCTTCCCAAACTCCTCCCAAGGCGGCAGTGGTCAGTTCTCTTCTATGCTGATGATGCAGTTCTGTTCTGGAAACACCCCACCCTACCGCCTCCAGCAGGCCCTTCAAAGGCACTTCCGAACTTGAGACCTGGTTCTCTGAACACCGCCTAATCATCAACTATAATAAAACTAAATCCATGATTTTTGCCACCGCCAAAATCCTCCTAGTCAGTCTGCTTTCCTCATCAGAACGCTCAGGTGCCCTCTCGAACAGAGTATCCAGTTTCAAATACCGTTGTCACCTAGACACCTCCCTCTCGTACCAGAGGCACACCCCAAATCTCTCCACCTCTATCAGCTCAAGGGTAGGCATCCTGTATCGGCTTAAGCACTGCTTACCCCTCGGCCGGCAATGCGGCCAGCAGTCACCTCCTCCATCCCTCCTGGTGGACTCACGGGATCACTATATACGGCTCTGCTGAACCCACCTCCCTGAACAGGATAAACATTCTCCTGAACAAAGCCTGCAGCCTAGTCACTGGTTGGATCGGCTAACCCACACCTGTGATCTCTATGCGTTATCTGGTTGGTTAAACTTCCAACAACGATTACAGTTCCACACCTGCATCCTTGCAAAAAAATACACCTTCGCTTAGCCCCCTCGGACTTCTCCCCTAATCAGTTCTGCACCCCATGCAGCAATACAAGACTTGCCGCAAGCTCCCTTCCTTGTACCTCAATGTAGAACTTCCCTTGGGCAAAGATCCTTCAGATACCGGCTCCACTCTGGCTCAATCGCGTACCACACCCTCCTCACAGACCCACAGCATCTTTCAACTTAAAACAGGCCTCAAAGCTCACCTCCTGAGAGAGCCATATGTGGCTGCAATAACCAGTCACCCTGGTTAATCTGCCTCCCCCACGCCTCGACTCCAGGGCCACACAAGGCACCACGTATCTCACCAATAATCCCCGCCTGGGTATCCCAAGATTGCTGCCTAACTTCCTCAACAGTCACTAAGTTTGACTGACTGCCTTTGATTTTTTATGTATATTCTGCCTGTTACATGTATGTCTCAACTGTATTTGTTCACCTCCACCCTTGTAACTGACGTGGAGCTTTTGCAAAGAGTCTGTGACTCAAAGGGTTGTAATTTGATTGTTTCCAACAAAAAAAAAAATAAAAATACTCTTTATTTTTCATTTTTGCTCTGTGTTCTCTCTTTAGCCCACAATAGACTATTCTCTTTCACACTCTCTCTCTCTCTTCTAATATGGATAACACAAGTCAACCTTTATTTTGCCAGCATGCCCATGCCCTGGGCCAGTGCTCAGACAACCACAATGAAAGCTTAAAAATACCCTTTATATCATTTTGCCTCGTTCAACAGCAACAATGAAATAGCAATAATGCACCTATTTAGATTTATGTTACTATAACATTTCCTCGCTTGCGCCCAGTGGTCTAGTCTAGAGTGTTTCATCTTCTCTCTTCTCTCTCGTCTCTCTCTCTCTCTCTCACTCACACAAGTCAACATTTATTTTTCTAGCATTCCCATGTCATTGGCCTGTACACAGATAGCCACAATGAAACCAGAATACACTTTGTGATTTCTGTGCCCTATAACTTTTCTCTTTAGCCCCAGTAGTCCAGTCTCTCTATCTCTTTCTCTTTCTCTCTCCAATGAATGTCACAAAACAACATTTGTTTTGACAGCATGCCCTTGCCCTGTGAACAGGCAGTGACAATGAGACCAGCAAGAATACACTTTATTTGAGATTTCTGTAACTGTAACATTTCTCGTTTGGCCTCAGTAGTATGTCTCTATCTCTTTCTTCTCTGGATGGCACAAGTCAGCATTTATTTTGCCAATACCTTTCCATTCCCATGACCTGTACACAGATGGCCAAATGAAACCAAGAATACACTTTATTTGTGATTTCTGTTACTTTAACATTTTTCTTTGGCTTCCAGTAATCTAGTCTCTCTCTCTCTTTCTCTCTCTCTCTCTCTCTCTTTCTCTCTCACCCTCTCTATGGCTCAATTCAACATTTATTTTGCCAGATTGTCAATGCCCTGGGCCTGTATAGATCGACCAAAATGAAACCAAGAATACACTTCTTTTGTGATTTCAGTTACTATATTTTTCTCTTTGGCCCCCAGTAATCTAGTATCTCTCTCTCTCTCTGACTTTATCTCTCTCTCTCTCTTCTCTCTCCGTTCCTCTCTCTTCCCCCTTTCTCTCTTGTCTTTCTCTCCTGCATGGCACAAATCAAAATTTATTTTGCCAGTCTGCCCATGTCCTGGGCCTGTACCCAGAGAGCCACATATGAAAGTAAGAATATACTTATTTGTGATTTCTATGATTATAACATTTCTCTTTGCCCCCAGTGGACTAGTCTCTCTCTCTCTCTCTCTCTCCCTTCTCGCTTGATAACACAAGTCAACATTTATTTTACCAGCATGCCCTTGCACTGGGCCCTACACAGACAGCAGCAGTGAAACTAAAATACCCTTTATTTGTCATTGTTTGCCTTGTGTTTCAACAGCAACCATGAAACCAGCAAAATGCACTATCTGTAATTTCTGTTACTATATCATTTCTCGTTCCCCAGTAGTCTAGTCTAGAGTGTTTTTCTTTCTCTTGTCTTTTCTTTTCTCTCAATGGCACAAGTCAGCATTTATTTTCTTAAATTCCCATGTCATGGGTCTGTACCCAGATAGCCACAATGAAACCAATAATACACTTTGTGATTTCTGTGCCTATAACTTTTCTCTTTAGCCTCAAGTAGTCCATTCTCTCTCTCTCTCTCTCTCTTTCTCCAATGAATGTCACAACTCAACATTTGTTTTGCAGCATGCCTCTTGCCCTGTGCACGGCAGTGACAATGAGACCAGCAAGAATACACTTTATTTGAGATTTCTGTAACTATAACATTTCTCTTTGGCCCTTGGTAGTCTGTCTCTATCTCTTTCTCCTCTGGATGGCACAAGTCTACATTTATTTTGCCAGCCTGCATATTCCCTTGGCCTGTACACACAGATGACCAAAATGAAACCAAGAATACACTTTATTTGTAATTTCTGTTACTATAACATTTCTTTTGGCCTCCAGTAATCTAGTCTCTCTCTTCTCTTCTCTCTGTCTTTCTTCTCTCTCCTCTGGATTGCACAAGTCAAAATATATTTTGCCAGTCTGCCCTTGCCTTAGGCCTGTAAACAGATGCCACAATGAAACCAAGAATACACTTTATTTGTGATTTCAGTTACTATAACATTTCTCTTTGGCCCCAAGTCAGTCTCTCTCTTCTTCTCTCTCTCTCTCTCTTTCTCTTCTCTGGATGACACATGGTAATATTTATTTTGCTAGCATGCCCATGTCCCTGTGCCTATACCCAGACTGCCACAATGAAAGCAAGAATACAATCATTTGTGATTTCTGTGATTATAATATTTCTTTTTTACCCTACCAAGACTAGACACTTTCTCTCTCTCTCTCTCTTTTCTCCTATGGATGACACAAGTCAACATTTATTTTGCATAGCATACCACTGCACTGCCTGCACACATACAGCCACAATGAAAGCAATAATACATTTTAATTGTCATTTTTTTGCACTGTGCTCAGATAGCAACACTGAAACCAGCAAGAATGTACTATTTGTGGTTTCTGTTACTATAACTTATCTCATTGGCCCCAGTAGTGTAGTCTAGTTCTCTCTTCTTCTTTTCTCTCAATGACACAAGTTAACATTTATTTTCCTAGCATTCCCATTTCCTGGACCTGCACACAGATAGCCACAATGAGACCTAGAATACTCTTTTGTGATTTCTGTTCCTATAACATTTCTTTAGCCCCCAGTATTACAGTTCTCCTTCTTCTCTGAATGTCACAAATCAACATTTGTTTTGGCTTGCATGCTCTTGCCCTGTGCACAGAAAGTGACAATGAGACCAGCAGAAATGTGCTTTATTAGATGTTTCTTTAACTATAACATTTTCCTTTGGCCCTCAGAAGTCTGGTGTCTATCTCTTTCTCCTCTGATGGCACAAGTCAACATTTATTTTGCCAGCTTGCCCATTCCCTGAGGCCTGTACACAGACCTCAAAATGAAACCAAGAATACACTTTATTTGTGATTTCTACTACTATAACATTTCTCTTTCACAGCCAGTAATCTAGTCTCTCTCTCTCTCCCTCCCCTCTCTCTCTCTCTCCCTCTCCCTTCCCCCTCTCTCTCTCCTCTGATTGTACAAGCCAAAATGTATTTTGTCAGTCTGCCCTTGCCCTGACCTGTACACACAGATGACAAATGAAACCAAGAATACACTTTATTTGTGGTTTCAGTCACTGTAACATTTCTTTGGCCCCCAGAAGTTTAGTCTCTCTCTCTCTGCTCTCCTCTGATGACACATGGTAATATTTATTTTGCTAGCATGCCCATGTCCTGTGCCTATACCCAGACTGCCACAATGAAAGCAAGAATACAATTATTTGTGATTTCTGTGATTATAACATTTCTTTTCACCACTGAAGACTAGACCTTTCTCTCTCTCTCTCTCTCTCTCTTTCTCCTCTGGATGACACAAGTCAACATTTATTTTGCCAGCATGACCATGCACTGGGCCTGTACACAGACAGCCACAATGAAAACAATAATACTTTAATTGTAACTTTGTGCACTGTGCTCAGACAGCAACACTGAAACCAGCAAGAATGGACTATTAGTGGTTTCTGTTACTATAACATATCTCTTTGGCCCACAGAAGACTAGTCTCTCCTCTCTCTCTCTTTTCTCCTCTGGATGGCTCATGGCAATATTTATTTTGCTAGCATGCCCATGTCCTGTGCCTGTACCCAGACAGCCACAGTGAAAGCATGAATACAATTATTTGTGATTTTCTGATTATAACATTTCTTTTGCCCGTAGAAGACTAGACAGTTTCTCTCTCTTTCTCTCTCTCTTTCTCCTCTGGATGACATAGTCAACATTTATTTTGCTAGCATGCCCATGTCCTGTGCCTCTACCAAGACTGCTACAATGAAAGCAAGAATACACTTATTTGTGATTTCTTTGATTATAACATTTCTCTTTGCCCCAGTAGACTAGTCTCTTTCTCTCTCTCTCTCTTTCTCCACTGGAAAACACAAGTCAACATTTATTTTTCCTGCATGCCTATGCCCTTGCCCTGTGCACAGACAACCACAATGAAAGCAAAATACCCTTTTTGTCAATTTTCCCTGTGCTCTGACAGCAACAATGAAACCAGCAAGAATGCACTATTTGTGTTTTCTGTTGCTATAACATTTCTCGTTGGCACCCAGTAGTCTAGTCTAGAGTGTTTCTCTCTCTTTCTCTGTCTCTGTCTATGTCTCTCTCTCTCTCTCTCTCTCTCTCTCTCTCAATGACACAAGTCAACATTTATTTTCTTAGCATTCCCATGTCATGGGCCTGTACACAGCCAAAATTAAACCAAGAATACACTTTGTGATTTCTGTTCCTATAACTTTCTCTTTAGCCCCAGTAGTCCATTCTCTCTCTTTCTTTCTCCAAAGAATGTCAAAATACAACATTCATTTTGCCACCGTGCTCTTGCCCTGTGCATGGCAGCGACAATGAGACAAGCAAGAATACACTTTATTTGAGATTTCTGTAACTGTAACATTTCTCTTTGGCCTTCGGTAGTATAGTCTCTATCTCTTTTTCCTCTGGATGGTACAAGTAAACTTTTATTTTGCCAGCCTGCCTATTCCTTTGTTTGTACACAGATGGCCAAATGAAACCAAGAATACACTTTATTTGTGATTTCTGTTACTATAACATTTCTCTTTGACTTCCAGTAATCTTGTTTCTCTCCTCTCTCTCTCTCTCTCTCTCTCCTCTCTCTCTCTCTCTCTCTCCCCTCTCTATGGCACAAGTCAACATTTATTTTGCCAGATTGTCAATGCCCTGGGCCTGTACAGATGACCAAAACAAAACCAAGAATACACTTCCTTAGATTTCAGTTAATGTTTTCCTCTTCTGCCCCCAGTAATCTAGTATCTCTCTCTCTCTGGCTTTCTCTCCCCCCTCTGTCTTTCTCTCCCTGCATGGCACAAATCAAAATTTATTTTGCTAGTCTGCCCATGTCCTGGGCCTGCTGCCCAGACAACTACAAAGAAAGTAAGAATACACTTATTTGTGATTTCTGTGATTATAACATTTCTCTTTGCCCCAATAGACTAGTCTCTTCTCTCTCTCTCTCTCTCTCTCTCTCACTTTCTCATTTGGATAACACAAGTCAACATTTATTTTACCAGCATGTCCATGCCTGGACCTGTACACAGTCAGCCACAGAGACCTGCAAGAATACAGGTTATTTGTGATTTCTGGGAATATAACATTTCTCTTTGGCACCCAGTAGTCTAGTCACTCTCTCTCTCTTTCTCCTCTGGATGTCACAAGTCAACATTTATTTTGCCAGAATGTGAATGCCTGGGCCTGTACACAGATGACCAAAATGGAATCAAGAATACACTTCATTTGTGATTTCAGTTACTATTTTCTTTTCTTTGGCCCCAGTAAACTAGTGTATCTCTCTCTCTCTCTCCTGCTTTCTCTTTCTCCAATGAATGTCTCAATTCAGCTTTTGTTTTGCCAGCATGACCGTGCCTGTGCATGGCAGCAATAATGAGACCAGCAAGAATACACTTTATTTAAGATTTCTGCAACTATAACATTTCCCTTGGCCCTCAGAAGGTTAGTCTCTATCTCTCTTTCTCCACTGTATGGCAGAAATCAATATTTATTTTGCTGGCATTCCATGTCCTGTGCCTGTACCCAGACAACCACTATGAAAGCAAGAATGCACATATTTGTGATTTATGCTGATTATAACGTTTCTCTTTGCCTCAGTAGACTAGTCTCTTCATCTCTCTCTTTCTCCTCTGGATGGCACAAGTCAACATTTATTTTGCCATAATGCCCATTCACCGGTCCTGTATGCAGATAGTTACAATGAACCCAAGAATACACTCTTATTTGTGATTTCTTTGACTATAACATTTCTCTTCCCTCCAGTAGTCAAGTATACTCTCTACTCTCTCTCTCTCTCTCTCTCATTCACTCACCTCACCTCCCTCTCTTTCTTTCTGTCTCCTGGATGGCAGAAGTCAACATTTATTTTGCCATCCTGCCCATGATCTTAGCCTGCACACAGACAGTACACTGATACCAAGAATAAACTTATTTATGATATCTTTACCATAACATATCTCTTTGCCCCAGTAGCCTAGTCTGTCTCTTTTAACTCTCTCTCTCTCTCTCTCTCTATGCTCTCTCAAGTGCTCTCCATCTCTCTTTCTTCTCTCTCCCTCTGGATTGCACAAGTCAACATTTTCTTGCCAGCCTGCTCATGCCCTTTGTCTGTACTTAGACTGCCATGATGAAACCAAGAATACATTTTATTTGTGATTTCTGTGACTATAGCAATTTGTCTTTGGCCCCAAGTAGTCTAGTCTCTCTCTCTCTCTCTCTCATTGGAATACAGAAAAATTTAATTTGAAGGCAGAACATTGGACAGCTTTCTACAACCCATATGCCAATTCCCTTCCTAATGGATAAGCTGCAGATAGTAGTTAACCAACAGCCTACTCCTTCTACCCTCCCACTAGAATTGCCTTATGTCTGTCCTATGCATTCTTGAATTCCAGCACAGTTTTTGAATACACTACCTGCTCAGGAAGGTTGTTCCATGTATTCACAACCTCTAGTGAAAAACTTCTGACATTACCTCTGATCTATCCCCCTCTATCTTCAAATTGTGCCCCATTGTTCTTGCATATCTCTTTTCCTGAAAAATGCTATCTTATTGGACTTTGTTGATTCCCATGAGGTTCTTGAAAGTTCCTATGATGCCCCTCTCCTCACTCCTCTCCTCAAGGATATACATATTAAGCTCCTTGAATCTCTTCATATACCTTCTGATACAGACCCTGCACCATTTTAGTTGCCCTCCTCCTGACAGCCACAGTGAAAACCAAAATACATTTTATTAATGATTTCTGACTAACATTTCTCTTTAGCCCCCAGTTGTCTAGTCTCTCCCTTTCTCTTTTTCTACTCTGGATGGCACATATTAACATTTATTTTGCTAGCATGCTCTTTCCTGTGCACAGACAGCAAAAAGAGACCAGCAAGAATACATTTCATTTGTGATTTCTGTGTCAATAACATTTCTCTTGGCCCCAATTAACATAGTTTGTCTCTTTTTCTCTGGATGGCACAAGTCAAAATGTGTTCTGCCCCTGACCATGCCCTGAGCCTGAACACAGACAGCCACAATGACAGTAATAATACACTTTATTTGTGATTTCTGTGACTATAAATTTTTCTTTTGGCCCCCAGTAGTCAATTCTCATTCTGTCTCTCTTTCTCCACTGGATTTCACAAGTCAACATTTATTTTTCCAGCATGTCTATGTCTTTTCCTGTGCACAGACAATCACAAAGAGACCTACAAGAATACACCTTATGTGCGATTTTGTGAATCTAACATTTCTTTTTGGCACCCAGTAGTCTAGTCACACTCTCTCTCTCTCTTTCTCTGGATGGCACAAGTCAACACTTATTTTGCCAGAATGTCAATGTCCTGGGCCTGTATAGATGACCGAAATGAAACCAAGAATACATTTTATTTGTGATTTCAATTACTTTATTTTGTCTCTTTGGCCCCAGTAATCTAGTCTCTCTCTCTCTCTCTCTCTCTCCTCTCTCTCTCTCTGTCTCTGTCTCTGTCTCTGTCTCTCTGTCTTTCTCTCTGATCTGGAGGGCACAAGTCAAAATTTATTTTGCATTCTGCCATGCCCTGAGCCCAGTACACAGACAGTCACAATGAAAGCAAGAATACACTTATTTGTGTTTTCTGTAATTATAACATTTCTTTTTGCCCCAGTAAACTAGTCTTTCTCTCTCTCTCTCTCTATCCTCTGGATAAAACAAGTCAATATTTATTTTGCCAGCATACCCATGCACTGGGCCTGTACACAGACAGCCACAATGAATACAATAATACACTTTATTTGTCATTTTTGCCCTATGCTCAGACAGCAACAATAAAACCAGCAAGAATGCACTATTTGTGATTTCTGTTACCATAACATTCTCATTGGCCCCAGTAGTCTAGTCAAGAGTGTTTCTCTCTCTCTGTCTGTCTCACTCTCTCTCTCACAATCACAAGTCAACATTTGTTTTCCTAGCATTCCTATGTCCTGGCTGTACACAGATAGCCACAATGAAACCAAAAATACATTTTGTGATTTCTGTGACTATAACATTTCTCTTAGTCCCCAGTAGTCCAGTTCTCTCTTTCTCTCTTTCTCCAATGAATGTCACAAATCAACATTTGTTTTGCCAGTATGCCTTACCGTGTGCATGAATAGCGACATGAGACTAGCAAGCATACACTTTATTTGTGATTTCTGTTACTATAACCTTCTCTTTGGCCTCCAGTAATCTAGTTTCTCTTTCTCGCTCTCTCTCCTCCCCTCTCTCTGTCTTTCTCTCTCCTCTGGATGGCACTAAGTCAAAATATATTTTGCCAGTCTGCCCATGCCTTCGGCCTGTACACAGATGGCAAAATGAAACCAAGAATACACTTTATTTGTGATTTAATTGACTATAACATTTCTCTTTGCCCCCAGTAATCGAGACTCTCTCTCTCTCTCTCTCTCTGGATGGCACAAGGCAATATTTTATTTACAGTATGCCCATGTCTTTCTGCTTGTACCCAGACAGCCACAATGAAAGCATGAATACACTTATTTGTGATTTCTGTGATGATAACATTTCTCTTAGCCACCAGTAGGCCAGTCTCTCTCTGTCTCTTCTTTCTCCTCTGAATGTCACAAATCAACATTTGTTTTGCTAGCATGCCCTTGCCCAGTGCACGGGCAGCAACAATGAGACTAGCAAGAATACACTTTATTTGAGATTTCTGTAATTATAACATTTCTCTTTGGCCCTTGGTGGTCTAGTCTCTCTCTCTCTCTTCTCTCTCTCCCTCCCTTTCTTCTCTGGATGGCACAAGTCAATATTTATTTTACTAACATTCCCATGTCCCGTGCCTGTGCCCAGACAGCCACATGTAAGCAAGAATACACTACAATGGTGATTTCTGTGACTATAACATTTCTCTTGGACCCAGTAGTCTACTTTCACTGTTTATCCTCTGAATAGCACAAGTCAACATTTATTTTTCCAGCATGCCCTTGACCTGTGCACAGAGCTGACAACGAGAGCAGTAAGAATACACTTTGTGATTTCTGTGACTATAACATTTACCTTTTGTCCCAGTAGACTAGTCTCTCCTCTCTCTCTTCTCTCCTCTCTCTCTCTCACACTCTCCATCTCTTTCTCCCTCTCTCTCCATTTTGCTTTCTCTTTGTGTCTCTCTCTTTCTCCTGATTGCACACATCAACATTGTTTTGTCAGCCTGCCCATGCTTTTTGGCTGTACATAGACTACCACAATGAAACCAAGAATACATTTTAGTTGTTATTTCTGTGACTATAACATTTTGTCTTTGGTCCCCAATTGTCTGGTCTCTCTCTCTCTCTCTCTCTCAGAAACATAGAAACATTTAATTTGATGGCAAATAAGGATCACTTTTCCCACCAGTCTGTCCATTCCCCTAACTAATGGATAAGCTGCAGTACTAGTTAACCAACAGCCTACTTCCTTCTACCCCCACTAGAATTGCTTTATGTATGTCATATGCATTCTTTAGTTCCCCACATTTTGTTACCCCACTCCTCTCAGGACTGATGTTTCATGTATTCCAATCCTCTCAGTGAAAAAATACTTATTGACATTACTTCAGGCACCCCATCTTCAGATTGTGCTCCCTTGTTCTTGCACATCTCTTTTCTGAAAAATGTTACCCTATTGGACTTTGTTGGTTCCCATGAGGAACTTGAAAGTTTTTATCATGTCCCCTCTCTCGAGGGTATTCATATTAGCTCCTTGAATCTCTCTCTCTCTGTATTCCTTCTGGTACAGACCCTGCACCATTTTTGTTGCCATCCTCTGGACATCTTCCATCCAATACAGACAGCCACAATGAAAACCAAGAATACACTTTATTAATGATTTCTGTTACAAAAAATTCTCTTTAGCCCCCAGTATTCTAGTCTGTCCTCTTTTACTCTGGATGGCACAAGTCAAAATTTATTTTGCCTTGCCTGTCCATGCCCTGAGCCTGTACACAGACAGCCACAATGATAGCAATAATACACTTTATTTGTGATTTCTGTGACTATAACATTTCTCTTTGTATCCAAATAGTCTAGTCTTGCCTAATTTCTCCTCTGGGTGACAAAAGTCAACAATTTTTTCTATCATGCCCTTGCCCGTGCACAGACAGCCACAATGAGACCAGCAAGAATATACTTTATTTGTGATTTCTGTGACTATAACATTTCTCTTTGGCCCCAGTAGTCTGTCTCTCTCTCTCTCTCTCTCTCTCTCTATCTCTCTTTCTCTCTCTGTCTTCTGGATGGCACAAGCCAACATTTATTTAACCTGCCCATGAACTGAGCCTGCACAGACAGCCACAGTGATACCAAGAATAAATGTATTGTGATATCTGTGACTATAACATATCTTTTTTCCCCAGTAGATAGTATTTCTCTCTTCTCTCTCTCTTTCTCTCTCTGAATGGCACAAGTCAACATTTATTTTGCCAGCATGCCCATGCACTGTACCTGTACACAGATAGTTACAATCAACCCAAAATACACCTTATGTGTGATTTCAGTGAGTATAACATTTCTTTTGGCCCCAGTAGTCTGGTCTTCTCTCTCTCTCTGTCTGTCTCTCTCACTCTCCATCTCTCTCTCTCTCTCTCTCCTCTGGTTGCACAAGTCAACATTTTTTGCCAGCCTGCCTCTGCCCTGGGCCTGTTCATAGACTGCCACAATGAAACCAAGAATACATTTTATTTGTGATTTCTGTGACTATAACGTTGTGTTTTGGCCCCTAATAGTCTAGTCTTTCTCTCTCTTTCAGGAATATAGAAACATTTAATTTGAGGGCAGAAAACAGGACAGCTTTGCCAACCTAATTTGTCCATTCCCCTACCTAATGGATAAGCTGTAGATAGTAGTTAAGCAATAGCCTACTTCCTTCTACAGGCCCACTAGAATTGCTTTATGTCTGTCCTATGCATTCTTTAATTCCCCACATGTTGTGACTCCATTACCTCCTCAGGAAGGCTGTTCCATGTATTCACAACCCTCTCAGTGAAAATATACTTTCTTACATTGCCTCTGATCCATCTCTCTCTATCTTCAAGTTGTGCCCCTTGTTCTTGCACATCTCTTTTCCAGAAAAATGCTACCCTATTGGACTGTATTGATTCCCATGATGAACTTGAAGTTTCTATCTTGTCCCCTTCTCCCACCTCTCCTCAATGGTATACATATTAAGCTACTTGAATCTCTCTCTCTTCATATGTCTTCTGGTACAGACCCTGCACCATTTTTGTTGCCCTCTGGACAGCTTCCATCCAATACAGACAGGCACAATGAAACCAAGAATACACTTTATTAATGATTTCATGACTATGACATTTCTTTAGCCCCCAATGGTCTAGTCTCTCTCTCTCTCTTTCTCCACTGGATGGCACATATTAACATTTATTTTGTCAGCATGCCTTGCCATGTGCACAGACAGCATCAATGAGACCAGCAAGAATGCACTTCATTTGTATTTTCTGTGACAATAACATTTCTCTTTGGCCCCAGTAGTCTAGCGTTCTCTCTTTTTCCTATGGACGGCACAAGTTAAAATTTATGTTGCCCGCTTTCCCATGCCCTGTGCCTGTTCACAGACAGCCATGATGATAGTAATAATACAATTTATTTTGTGATTTCGAAACTATAACATTTCTCTTTGGCTCCAATAGTCTAGTCTCTCTCTCTAAGTTCTCCTCTGATGGCACAGGTCAACAATTTTTCTAGCATGCCTTGCCCTGTGCACAGACAGTCACAATGAGGCTAGCAAGAATACACTTTGTTTGTGATTTCTGTGACTATAACATTTGTCTTTGCCACCCCCAGTGGTCTAGACTTTCTCTCTCTCTCTCTCTCTTGTTCTCTGTCTTGGATGGCACAAGTCAACATTTATTTTCAGCCTGCCCATGAACTGAGCCTGCATGCAGACAACAATGATACCGAGAATAAACTTATTTATGATATCTGTGACTATAACATAACTATTTTTGTCCCCCGTTAGTATAGTTTCTTTCTCTCTCTTTCTCTTCTGGATTGTACAAGTCAACATTTATTTTGCCAGCATGCCCATGCACTGTACCTGTACACAGGTAGTTACAATGAACACATAAATACACCTTATTTGTGATTTCGGTGATTCATGTTTCTATTTGGCCCCCAGTAGCCTGGCTCTCTCTCTCTCTCTCTCTCTCTCTCTCTCTTCTCCTCTGGATTGCACAAGTCAAGATTTATTTTGCCAGCCTGCCCATGCTCTGGGCCTGTATATAGACTGCCACAGTGAAACCAAGAATACATTTTACTTGTGATTTCTGTCACTATAACATTTTGTCTTTGACCCCCAATAGTCTAGTCTTCTCTCTCTCTCTCTCTCTCCCTCTCTTTCTCATAGAACATAGTAACATTTAATTTGATGTTAGATAAGGACCACTTGGCCCACCTAGTCTGTCCATTCCTCTGCCTAATGGATAAGCTGCTGATAATAGTTAAGCAACAGCCTACTTGATCATACCCCCACTACTAGAAATGCTATGTCTGTCCAAAGCATTCTTGAATTCCCTCACAGCTTTTGACTTCACTACCTCTACAGGAAGGCTGCTCCATGTATTCACAACCCACTCTGTAAAAAATACTTCCGATATTTCTTCTGATTTATCCCCTCATCTTCAAATTGTGCCCCTCTCTTACACATCTCTTTCCTGAAAAATGCTATCCTATTGGACTTTGTTGATTTCCATGAAATACCTGGAAAGTTTCTATCATGCCCCACCTATCCTCCTCCTCTCCTTGAGGATATATATATTAAGCTCCTTGAATCTCTCTTTGTATGCCTTCTGGTACAGACCTTGCACCATTTTAGTTGCCCTCCTCTGGACAGCTTCTATTCAATTCAGACAGCCACAATGAAAACCAAGAATACCTTTATTAATAATTTCTGTGACTAAAACATTTATTTTAGCCCCCAGTTGTCTAGTCTCTCTCTCTTCTTCTCTGGATGGCACATGTTATTTTTTTTTTTGCTAGCATGCCCTTGCCCTGTGCACAGTGACAATGAGACCAGCAAGAATACATTTTAGTTGTGATTTCTGTGACAATAACATTTCTCTTGGCCCCCATTAGTCTAGTCAGTCTCACTTTTTCTCCGGATAGCACAAGTCAATGTTTATTTTGTCCTCCTGCCCATGCCCTGAGCTCAGAAACAGACAGCCACAATGACATCAATAATACACTTTGTGTGTGATTTCTGTGACTGTAACATTTCTCTTTGGCCCCAGAAGTCTATTCTCATTCTCTTTCTCTCTCTCTCTCTTTCTAAACTGGATGGCACAAGTCAACATTTATTGTACACAGATGGCCAAATGAAACCAAGAATACACTATATTTTTGATTTCACTTACCATTTCTCTTTGGGCCCCAGTAATCTAGTCTCTCTCTCTCTCTTTCTCTTTCTCTCCCCGGATGGCACAAGTCAGTATTTATTTTACTAGCATGCCCATGTCCTGTGCCTGTACCCAGACAGCCACAATGGAAGCAAGAATACACTACATTTGTGATTTCTGTGACAATAACATTTCTCTTTGGACCCCAGTAGTCTAGTCTCACTATGTATCCTCTGGATAGCACAATTCAACATTTATTTTTCCAGCATCCCTTAACCTGTGTACAGACAGCCACAATAAGACCAGCAAGAATACGCTTCATTGGTGATTTCTGTGACTATAACATTCTCTTTTGTCCCAGGGACTAGCTCTCTCTCTCTCACTCTGTCTCCTCTGGATGGCACAAGTCAACATTTATTTAGCCAGCCTGCCTCTGCCCAGGCTCTGTACACAGACATGCACCTTGAAACCAAGAATACACTTTATTTGTGATTTTTGTGACAATAACATTTCTCTTTGGCCTCCAGTAGTCTAGTCTGTCTCTCTTTTCCTCTGGATGGCACAAGTCAAAGTTATTTTGCCCACCTGCCCTGCCCAGAGCCTTTGCACAGACATCACAATAATAGCAATAATACACTTTATTTCTGATTTCTGTGACAATAACATTTATCTTTGGCCTCCAGTTAATCTATTCTCATTCTCTCTCTCTCTCTCTTTCTCCACTGAATGGCACAAGTCAGCATTTATTTTTTCCAGCATGCCTATGCCCTTGACCTGTGCTCTGAAAACCACAGTGAGACCTGCAAGAATATACTTTATTTGTGATTTCTATGAATATAACATTTCTCTTTGGCCCCAGTAGTCTAGTCACTCTCTCTCTCTCTTTCTCCTCTGGATGGCACAAGTCAACATTTATTTTGCCAGAATGTCAATGCCATGGGCCTGTACACAGATGACCAAAGTGAAACCAAGAATATCCTTCATTTGTGATTTCAGTTACTATATTTTCTTTCTCTTTGGCCACCAGTAATCTAGTTTCTCTCTCTCTCTTTCTCTCTCTATCTTTCTGTCTCCTCTGGATGGCACAAGTCAAAATTTATTTTCCCAGTCTTCCCATGCCCTGGGTCTGTACACAGATGACCAAAATGAAACCAAGAATATCCTTCATTTGTGATTTCAGTTACTATAACATTTCTCTTTGGTCCCCAGTAATCTAGCTCTCTCTCTCTCTCTTTCTCCTCTGGAAGGCACAAGGCAAAATTTATTTTACTAGCATGCCTTGCCCTCTGCTTGTACCCAGACAGCCACAATGAAAGCAATAATACACTTATTTGTGATTTCTGTGATTATAACATTTCTCTTTTACCCCCAATAGACTGGTCTCTTTTTCTTTCTCTCTCTCTTTCTCTTTCTCCTCTGGATGACACAAGTCAACATTTATTTTGCAAGCATGAACATGCACTAAGCCTGTACACAGACATGCAAACTAAAACCAATAATACACTTTATTTGCAATTCCTTTTACTACAACATTTCTCTTTGGCCCAGAGTAGTCTAGAGTCAGTCTCTCTCTCTCTCTCTCTTTTCTATTTCATCTGGATGACATCAATTCAATGTGTCTTTTGCTGTCATGCCCTTGCCCTGTGCCTGTACACATACAGCCACAATGAAAGCAATAATATACTTTATTTGCCATTTTTGCCTTGTGCTCAGACAGCCACAATGAAACCAGCAAGAATGCACTATTTGTGATTTCTGTTACTATAATATTTCTCTTCAGCCCCACTAGTCTAGTATTGTCTAGTCTAGTCTCTCTCTGTCTCTCTCTCAATGGCACAAGTCAACATTTATTTTCCTAGCAATCCCATGTCCTGGGCCTGTACACAAACAGCAAAATGAAAGCAAGAATACCATTTGTAATTTCTGTGACTACAACATTTCTCTTTAGCCCCAGTAGTCTAGTCCTCTCTCTTTTTCCTCTAAGTGGCAGAAATCAACATTTGGTTTGCCAGCATGCCTTGCCCTTTGCAAACACAGTTTGAAATAGACCAGCAAGAATACACTTTAGTTGAGATTGCCATAACTATAAAATTTCTCTTTGGCCTTGGGTAGTCTAGTGTCTCTCTTTTCTCCTCTGGATGGCAAAAGTCAAAATTTATTTTGCCAGCCTGCTTATGTTCTGGGCTCAGCAAAGACAAGCAGCCAGAATGAAACCAAGAATACACTTTATTTGTGATTTCAGTTACTATAACATTTCTCTCTGGCCCTCAGTAGTCTAGTCCCTCTCTCTCTCTCTCTCTTTCTTTCTCCTCTGGATGGCACTAATCCAATATTTATTTTGTTAACATACCCATGTCCTTTGCCTGTACCCAGACAGCCACAATGAAAGCAAGAATACTCCTCATTTGTGATTTCTCTGACTATAACATTTCTCTTTGGACCCAAGTAGTCTAGTCTCTCTCTCTCTTTCTCCCTGGATGGCACAAGTCAACATTTATTTTGCTAACATACCCATGTCCTTTGCCTGTACCCAGACAGCCACAATGAAAGCAAGAATACTCCTCATTTGTGATTTCTCTGACTATAACATTTCTCTTTGGACCCAAGTAGTCTAGTCTCTCTCTCTCTTTCTCCTCTGGATGGCACAAGTCAACATTTATTTTTCTAGCATGCCCTTGCCTTGTGTACAGACAGCCACAATGAGACCAGCAAGAATACATTTTATTTGTGATTTCTGTGACTATAACATTTCTCTTTGGCTCCTCTCTCTTTCTCTGTCTTTCTCCTCTGGATGGAAGAAGTCAACGTTACAGTACTAGTCACATTAAACTGTTCTTCTGATGAGTTGTTTTAGCATTTCTGACTGAGTTGTATAATTGTTTCTGGATTCAGCATAAAGCCCTGCAGAAGCTATTTCTTAGAAATTAAAACTTGTTTGGTATTGCATAATGACTGGATTGAAGATGCATTACAAATGAATTGCAAAACATTTAGCAAACATTGCACTCTTGCTGGTTAAGCACTGAAAAACAATGCAACCTAAGTTGCTATAGCATTACCAACTGTAAAAATAACAATGCTAAACCAACTAATTGGTGTCACTCAAATGTGATTTGTACTGTATTTCCAACCTGCCCATGCCCTGGGCCAGTACACAGACAGGTGCATTGAAACCAAGAATACATTTATTTGTGATTTGTGTGACTATAGCATTTTCTTTGGCCCCAGTAGTCTTGTCTCTCTTTATGTGTCTTTCTCCTTGGATGACACTAGTCAACATTTATTTTCCATGCATGCACTTGCCCTGTGCATACATACAATGAGACCAGCAAGAATACACTTTATTTGTGATTTCTTGACTATAACATTTTCTTTGGCCCCAGTACTCTAGTCTTCTCTCTCTCTTTCTTCTCTGGATCTCACAAGTCACCATTTTTTTCCAGCTTGCTCATTCCCTGTGCCTGTACACATACAGCCACAATGATACAAAGAATACACTTTATTTGTGATTTCTGTGACTATAACATTTATCTTGAGACCCCAATAGTCTAGTCTCTCTCACACATTCTCTCTATCTCTTTTTCTCCTCTAGATGGCACAGTCATAATTTATTTTGTTGGCATGCCCTTGCCCAGCTCTCAAACTACTCTTCTTTGCCCTCTTTACTACTTACTTTGTCGATGTCAACTCTTCAACTGTTGATAAAAATCACTGAGAGAATAAGATTAATAACAAAGCTGACTCAAGAGTCACCGACCAACTGATCACAGCAGCTGCATCCTGCACTGAGATCTTTCTACCACATGACTGTGGTTCTCCAGCTCCTGGGCTCAGCTCCACCCTCCTCTTCTCAGTCTTTGGTCTGTCTGGCTTCATTCATTCCTCCAGCTAGAACTGAATAGACAATGTCATGGCAACTTGGGGGTTGTCTAGGGCAGAAATTGCCCAGAGAAGGAAGAGAAATAAAACCCAACCCATTAATATTATTGCTCTACCCTCTTTTGGCACCAGGCAATGGCATGCAGAAAAGTCCCTGCTTTCCACAGACCCGGACCGGAATTTTGTGGCTAAGTCCATATTTAACTGGGTCTGTGGATTCATGGTTCGATCTGGGTATCAGGATTTTGGATGGAACAGTTCACCCAGCCGTAATGACAACCCCTCAGATTGGCCACCCATTGCATCTGTGGTATTATCTTATGTTGTGGATATACATGTGCAGACCAGAAAGGTGGTGGTACAACTCAGCACAGTTGTGTTCCAGCAGTGACATTGGTATGGAAGGGTGGGGGCTAACAGAATTCCTAAATTACTATGGGCAGGATTTTCAAAGAACCCATAGATCACTGCAAATGTGCAGTGATCTAGGGCTGCAGTGCACCCTAGCCACATCAGGGATCCTGTGCTGTGTCCATAAAGAACAGAGTCCCTGCACCACAAATCAGGAGTTGCCACATCAGCAGGCATGCACCATAGCAGTAGGTGCTCCTGGAAACTGCCACAGGATCTGGCTGCCCCCACATGGCACAATAGCAGAGGTGCCATGATGAGTGGAGTTGGGGTACACACTCTGGCAAGTTATAACAGGATGAGCCAGCATGGGTAGGACATGTCATAGTGTGGGTTGGAGGGGGCAGGCATGCATTAGTGCAGTTGCACCTGGCAGGGTTCCAATATGTGACCAGTACTGTCCAAGGCAAGGAGTGGGGGTAAAAGGCACAGTGCCATGGCTCCATCTGGGCACCACCCTGGCAGCATCCTCAGCTGTGCCCACCACAGGCCAAAGCACTGTATGTCTCCATACCCTCCCCATTCCATGTCACTGAGAGTATTGGTCACATATTGGCACCTCTGCTGGGTGCAGCTGTACTAATAAGCATGCCACCCCTCCCCACCTCCAGTATCACACTCCTTGACCATACGGCCTATACACATTTGTAAGGACTCCCTCAAACAAGAAGCTACAGTGTTCGCCAGTGGCATTAAGAGGTTTAGACCAGCTCATTGCTGGTCTATCTGGAGCACCTTGATGTGGCCATGATGGGGCTTCATGAATCTGGAAAAGGGGATGTTTCAGTCCCCACCATGGCACAAGCCCTCTCTGCAATGTATCACATCCCCTCATTCATGTCACAAGGGGGCAATGTGCTGGTTTGCCACAGTGGGTCCCTATTTGGGTGCAAGCCACATTTCTGAATCAGGACTGGTGCATTCTTTTGCAAGGTGCAAGATATATCCAAACCCTTTGACACAAGTGCCATGAAGCATTCATATGGCTTTGAAAATCCAGCCCTATTTGTTGATCACAATGTTCTTAAGGATGGCATTATAGACATAGGAGCCATGCAGACCATTGGGCTTATGTTCACTGGTGCCATAGTGGTGGGGACATCTACCTCACCACCATGGATCTTTCAACCCATAGGGTAAATAGTATTTTGAAATGATCTCTTTGCTGCTTACTGTGGGAGACATGTGACAAGCTGTGCATGTTGTAGCTTGGGGAGCATAGGAAAGTTGGTTAAGTAGGGAGGCCCTCCATCAGGCTTGTGCTGTGGTCATAGAAGCAGCACTTCTGTTATGCTGGAGCAGACTGTGCTTCCTAATCTCTGGAAAAGTCACACCTCCATGCTTGGAAAAGTCAAGCAGGCTAGAGCTGTGTGGTGGTTCTGTGCTGCTTGAGTATGAGGCAGAAAGGCCCCTGCAATCAAGATTTATAAACCCTGCATACAACAGAGTATGTCTTAAAATAGATACCCACTCTGTGTATGGAATATCATTCATCCAGCTGTTGAGCAGCTTTGATCCCCAGCAAATGAAAAGTGATCCAGGTGAAATGGATAGTTGTTTGTATGAAACCATGTTACCCCTGCTTTAGAGGTTGATTCAAGGCCACCTCCCTCACATTGCAGATCATTTGCACCCTGACATCAAATGAGATTAGCACTACCAGTTCATTTAGGTTCATAGGAGTCATATGAATGTGGGTGGAGCAACAGATTAAGAGAATGTGTAAAAGCTTTGTCTGGGTCTGAGCCTCCTAGTAACTTTCATAGTACTGTACTCATAGAGAGACCTGCTCGCTCCCATGCAAAAAGGGGAAGTTCAGAATGTATAGTGCCAGTTAAATAAAGTAGACCAGTACCCTGGCATGACGCTTTGCATAGAGTCGGTGATGCTGCAGCACAGTGTTCAATGTGCATTAAACCAGTGGCACATTAGCTACCTAAATGCACTTCACAAGTTATCCACAGGATGGCAAGCACCAATTGTCCAAGAGGGATTATTGTCCTGGAGTACGATTGTGTCTGTTTTTTTTTTCAATCGCATGCTTCGTTCACCAGTAGATGTCACTGATTCAAACTTTTAAATACCCTGCATAGTAGTTCTGCTTTTTCATAATGTTAAGTCCCTGTAGATTTAGTTAAAATAATGTATTCCAGATACAGCAGAATACTCTACAAAAACAGAGAGATTCTGTAAATGGTTTTGTTCTGTAAAACTCCTTTTTTCTCAGCTGCAGTACTTTTTCCCTACTTCTGATCACCCACAGTGCACTTTTAATATCTCACCTGGTAAACTACAGTAGTGTTCCCTCCACTCCCAATTGTCTGCCTGCCCAAGACATAGTGATATCCTGGTGGCCTATACAAAAATGTTTTGTTCTGTAAAATGCCTTTTTACGACTGTGGGCACAGCTCAGCAGGAATTTTAATTCAGAAAAGGGCTGATGTCATTTTGCTACCAAACAACATGATAGAGTGTTAAAAATAGATTCCTCCACTGAAGCCTCATTGTTTTGCTGTCTGTATGTGTGTGTGTGTGTGTACAGGAAGTTGTACAGCATTATTTTTCCGTTGGTTTCAGGAGTTAACTGAGCTCACAGAAAGTTAACTCATTATCTTTTGGCAATCATTCTTTGTCAGATTACCAATGGATAGTACAGACATCATAGAAAGCTATTGGAAGTAGAATGGGTTAAACATTTCCTGGAGCTTTCTGCATAACAAATAAGCTCTGCTGTTTCCTAAGCCCCTATGAACACGTCATTAAGCCATTTGACACCACCATCCTAAGAGCAGTCATCTGCTACTTTGCAGGACATTCAATAGCAAGAGTCCCAGTGTTGCCTGTTTCCAAATAATACATCAACTTCATTTTCTCAGGCAGGCAGTTCTGGGCTACTGTTTATATTCTATGGAATATTCTTAATTTGCAATTTATGACTATAGGTGTTTACAGCTGAATGATAGTAACCACATTTGCTTCACTTGCAAATACTGTAGATAGCGTGTGTCATTTTCTTTTGTTTTACTTAGGTTGCACATAGAATCTGATCAGTTCATAATATGCTGTATTGTGATTAAATGAACTGATAATTGGGGCTTTGGTTTCTGTACAAATTCATTTTTCTGAATATGGATATTCTAAATCAAAATTTGTCAACAAAATGTTTAAAACAGAGAGTTTATCAGTAATTTAGTTGATGTGGTGCAGAGCTGCTCCTGGAACTTACCTGGTTTGGGGGCTACCACAAGCAGAATAAGGCTTCATGGATGGGGGAGCTCATGGCAGCAGAAGAGGCATTATGGCATTAAAAGCTCAATGGTGTGGCTGTCGAGGCACCAGTATTTAAGCATGATTTTGGTAAAGGAATAAGTGTGACTTGGGGAGTAAGTCTTGGTATTTATAGCATAATGGTTTTCTGAAACTTCAACCTTCAATGGGTTAGACTCTGCATCCATCTGTACAGTATGTCACTAAGCCAGATACAGTGGGTATGGGTAAAATCCAGATCATCAGACTCAAACCAGAGCTGCAAAATCAGGACTGGGCACAGCTTGTAAATATTGCTGATTCACTCACTCCAGATGATCTGGTCTGGCTTTTACCTATCTGGTCTGATCTTGATGGTTCCATTTTCAATCATGTTAAGGAAGGATTGAAAACAGACTTTCAGGAGGTACCAGATACATAAAGTCAAACCGAACAGTGCAACCAGAGTGACTGGACCAGCAGTATTTGTGCAAGTTGCACCCAGTAAGGCAAATTTGGATTTTTACAGAACTGCTGTGCTTCAGGTCTGTCAGTCCAGTTTTTAATCAATCAATCTTTACTTTATACAGGTATATGAACCAAATTATACATTTATACAAATGTCCAGTTTAGCCTAAAAAGAGAACAGATAACTAGGGCAAACAATTACATAGTAAAACACAGTATAAAACAGGTCTAACATACACAGGTCAATACAGATATCTTCAGGGATATACAGAAGAAAGGGAAGCAAATAAATAACAGTGACAAATTTACAGCATGGAATAGAGTTCAGGAACATGAATAATTGGGTGATGCATCAAAAGAAGTACAAGTCTGCGGTACCCAGATCCTGCATGCTGATGAGCATTCCCATAGCATGATCTGCCACAGCCCCAAATACCAGGTCAAGGATTGTACACCTGCCAGTCCTTCAACCAGGCCACATGGATTAGGCACCAGAAAAGCTTGAAGCTCACTTACTGGAGAAGTGATTAACTCTGATGGAAAAGGAACTGCAGAATCTGCAGGAAAATCTTCTTCTCCCAATGCCAGAGCCCAGAAAGAAGAAAAGGACAAGGAGAGGCTTGGTGAGACCATCAGGCACCACTGACACTGGAGAGGCCTCCACTTTGGTAGGTACTCCTACTGCCAGGTATTCTACCACTCTGGAGTATCAAACCATGGCCTCCCTGTCTGCTTTACTCACAGTGCAGTTGGGGCTCTTCTTGGATGATGGAACCCCTATTGTGCTCCTTAGGCCCATATCTTTTCAGGGTCTATCACCAGCACACAGCTCAATAAGTCACTCCCCAACCCCACCAAGGAGCACATGGTTACAGCCAGTAAACTGTATTCCAGCTCTGCCGTTGTTTCGATGAGCCCAGGCCAATACGTTGGACTTTAGTTCTTCTGACATCTGAATTGCCAGAGCTGATAAGTCACTGCCCGGTTCCTCTGGTGACCGCACAGCTGGGGCTCTTCTTTTGGGGTACAGTATACTCTCACCATTGTGTTGAGACAGATGTTGGACATCCTACAGTCTTTTGAGGGTTTCCTCACCACCACCGACACAACCAGACCTTCATAGCTTGCCTAAAGATCAAGAGCCAGAGGTGGCACTAATTTGGAGATTCCCTCCTTCACCAGGTCAATCTCTTCCTGATTCATCCACTGGGCCTATTGCTGTGTCTCTGGGGACCTTCCATGGGGACCTCCTCAACCCAAGCCCCATTGGACAACAAGGCTCCACCATCTTGGACTCTGGCTCCCCAGACAATGGTGGGTTTCCTTTGGGTTCTACTCACACCCAACACCAAGTGACCCATTGCGGGTCAGGGTATATCTAGCACTCCAGCCATTCCTCAAATGCAGGACAGCCCTCCATCACAGAATCAGAATCTTCCATTGCCAGACATTTCTGTGCTTGATCTGGTGCCAGCCCTTCAAATGTCCCTACAGGGTTGATGGCTGGTCCTGCTGGGCCTTGGCCCCACCTCTTGCCAGACCTTCTGGTCCACCTCCAGCAGGACCTATGGGCAATGTTCCAGGCTATCCCTGACAATTCCAATGTACCTTCTCTG
The DNA here is from genome assembly GCA_016271365.2 of Neoceratodus forsteri. NCBI lineage: Eukaryota > Metazoa > Chordata > Ceratodontiformes > Ceratodontidae > Neoceratodus > Neoceratodus forsteri. The sequence goes on along the minus strand of CM028133.1, from coordinate 737,531,572 downwards.
GGGTATCCAACACCTGGTCATCAGGCACATTATGTACAGGAATACATCAGACACTGGGCTATGTCTAATCAAGGGTATGCTCCTTCTGGCTTTCCCTACTCTTATCAGGCTCATGGATACCCTCAATATCAGACACTGGGTTATCCATTATGCCAGCCTCCTCCTCCACCACCTCCTCCTCAGCCTCAGTCTCTGCCTCCACAGCAGCCTCAGGATGATATCCAGGCAGTGTTTCAGACCCTGATACAGGAGGACAGGACTCAACTAGCCTCAGAGCTGACCATTGGAAACCAGTGGTGGCCTCTACTGCTGCCTCCTTTCTAACCCTAGAAAAGCCTCTTCTGTGGATTTCTACCTTTCCACAGAAGGCTTTTAGACACCAGGTCAGGGATAAAACCCCAGTACAGTCCTCTAAAAGGGTTTAGACCTGCAGCAGGCACTTTTGGATTTTGACTCTGACTTGTCCTCCAGCTCTGGTACACATACATCTATAGAGCCTCAATCTAAGGAGTCTCTGAAGCCCTATCTGGAGGACCTTTCTTTGCAGAACTCCTCATAGCTATAGAAAATGTCTGTGGCTGGGCTATCCATGAACAGGATCCAAAGTGGAAAAACTGTGGAGCATCTAGACATGACTGACAAAGCTCCTATGCCCATGCTGCCTTGGACTGGGCCCCATGAAGACCTGACATCCACTATCTGGCAACAGCCTTCCTCCACCGGCTGTTTAAAAGAGGCAGACAGGTTGTACAACCCCCAGATGGGGTCACACATGTTACTGGCCATCCTAATGCAGACTCAGTTTTATCATAGCTGCCCACAACTGGTCCTGTAAACCCAACATTTCAGCGTGTCTCTTCCTGATAAGGAGTCTAAGCAGAGGACAATTTCAAGTGCATGATCCATTCTCCTCCACTTGCAACCTCAGGTCCCTTAATTATGTGGCTCATATGGTTTCCTATCAGAAATCTTTCCTGGCCTCACTTGAGTCAAAGATGGAAGCTATCCAGGACCAGGAGCTTAAGTCTGAGATTGCCAAGATAGTGAGAATTGCAAAATCTTCTGATATCATGCCCTTCAGTCCACTAATGACACAGTAGACCTAGTTACTCACACCACAGTCACTGCTGTCTGCATTAGGTGACATTCATGGCTCAGGATTGCTGGCCTGGCACAAGACAGCCAGACCTCCATCCTGGTTGCCCCTGTCAGGGGATTTGTGTTATTTGAGGTGACGCTAAGGAAGGATACTATCACTGAACTACAGGACTGCGGTAAATCCATCCATGATGTCTGCTACACGTACCGAGGGGTTACAAATGTAAACAGCCTTTTTTGGCAACAGAGATGCCAGACCAAAAGGTCCCTGCCAAACACCAGGCCAAATGCAAATATCCAGGATCAGAAACCCATACTCCCCTTCCAAGTCCCAGAAGCCCTGGAGGAGCTGCTGACTCTCTCTCTCAGCCTCCTGACTTGTTAGGGATGCCCAACCTCCAGATCCTCTAGGGCAGTGGTGGGTAACCTGCAGCCTGACAGACATATGTGGCCCTCTGGTAAACCTGCAACCCTGCATCCATCCAATACCATAACTTTAATGCTCTTATAACTTTACTGCTGTTTCTAGTCCTTTAAATAAAGTTTATTGCATTCTAATGTATACTTTCTGCTTGATACTGAGGTAAAAGAGGTTTTGTGGGGTCTTGTGGCCCTCTGGGGTATTTGAGGGTGACATCTGTGGTCTCTAGTTATTTTAGGTTTTCCAACACTACTCTAGGGAAACCAGTGGGGAGTAAGGTTTGACCCCACCTTCCAGGGTCACAGGACATAACCACATACTCTTGGGTCCTTCAGTAAATAGCAAGAGGTCACACCATGGAGTTCTTGACAGGTCTCTGGACAACCCCAGGCCTCCCCATTATCCTCCAAGGCACCTGTCTCTAATAGGGATGAGATCCAGGATCTTCTGCAAAGTCAGCCATAGAGCCTGTGGCTCCTGTACAGCTAGGAAGAGAAAACTATTTCAATTTCTTCCCAGTGCCCCAAAAGATGGGTGACCTAAGACCCATCTTGTACCTCAGCTGCTCAACCTGTATGTCCAGTACAAGAGCTTCGCATGCTCACCATCCAGGGACTTCTTCCTCTGCTCCACAAGAGCCATTGGCTTTTGTGCACTGGACATGCAGGATGCTTACCTGCACATCCCTGTCTTCCAGGCCCACCACCACTTTCTTCAGTTTGCCTTCCAAAACATTCCTGAAAATTACCAGCGCAAGGCTTTCCCTTCTGGCCTATCCTCAACACCTCAGGTTTTTACCAAGTGCCTAGTAGTGGTGACTGTGGCCCTATGCTGCAGAGGATATAACTGTGTCTCTATCTGGATAATTTTCTTTATGAGCCCCAACACAGAGTAGTCAGAGGGACTCACTCTCCTTTGCCTTGTACCTCTCTTCCAGAGCTAGAATAACAGTCAACTATCTCAACCTCCACCTCTCCTTTCCAGAGTCTACAATTCATTTGGGGCAGTGCTGGATATGGTCCAGGGCAGGACATTTCTCCCATTGGATACAGCAGAGATCTTACAGGAACTGGCCAGATTAGTGGCCAACACTCACTGGACCACAGCCTAGTTGATCATCCATCTCCTCAGGCCGATGGCAGCTGCAATCCCTACAGTATCTCTAGCCAGACTGATCTGAGTGTGACCCAATGGACTCATGTCCAGTGGAATCAGTGGCTGGACAACCTGGACAACAGGGTCCTAGTGTCTGGGTACATGAGGAAGGATCTTCTTTAGTGGCAGAAGTTGTCTAATCTCTCCACGGGGTTTTCTTTTCAACTCCTGCCCTACCTTGACCCTTACAATGGATGCTTCATGTCAAGGCTGAGGAGCCTTCCAGGAGACCATCAGTCCCAGGAACATGGTCTCAGTTGGAAGCATCTCTCCACATCAATGTGATAGAAATTAGGCAATACTGTATGTCCTCCAGGCCTTCCAGCCTCGTCTATGTCTGGGGACACTCCTGATTCAGACTGACAATATGTCTGTGGTCTGGTACCTGAACAAACAGGTAGGCACTCATTCATACCCATTCATGTCAGGAGGCGGCGAGAGTGTGGTATTGGGCAGTCCTGCATGAACTCCGCCTAACTGCTGTCCATGTGACAGGCATCATCAACATGCTGGCTGACAGTTTCAGACACACCACTGTCAGGGCTCAAGAGGGATCTAAATCAAGAGGTGGTTTAAAGCTTATTTGACCAGTGGGGTTAGCCAGAGGTAGTCCTCTTCGTCTCCCATCCAGTACAAAACTACTCAATTTTTGCTCGCTTGTTCACGGGCGTGGTGTTTTCTGTGGAGACGCGCTGTCTCTTTGTAGAACAGGGAGGTTCTCATGCCTTTCCTCCTTTCCCAGTGCTTCAGAGTGTTATCCTCAAGCTACAGGCAGAAGGGCTCACATGATTCTAATAGTCTCTCTTTGGCCTCATCAGATTTGGCTCCCTCTACTTCAACAGCTATCGATGGAACACCCAGTACCTCAGCCTCTCCACCATGATCATTTTACTCAAGAGCAGGGCAGTCTGGTGCATCAGGGCCTCAAATCCTTCACCTTCATGAGTGGCACTTGTGGGGATATGTGGAAAAACTCCCATGCCCAGATATTCAAAAGAGTTGAGCCATGCGCAATAGGGTTGCACCTGCGCAAGTCTGAAATTGCACCATTCTGCGATATTTATAGGAGGCAGCAGTTGCCTGAAATCATGCTAAGCAACAGCACAATGATAATGAAGGCATGCACAACTGAAGGGAGAGGAACCATGCATAAATGGTGCAGTGTGATATTCAAAGACTTGCACCATGCGCAATAGTGGAGCAAGCGAAGTTACGCCATAGCGAAATGAGCCAAAATAAAAAGGAACAAGGAGAGGCGAAGAATGCTATAGGAAGCCACATGTGTCAGAGGCAGAGGCAGACAGACAGGGCAGGAGGCACAAACAGGGCAGGCCAGGGAAGGTCACCTGAACAGCCAGGCACAGGGAAGGTGTGGGAGCCACACAGCACAGAGGCCAGCACAGGCAGATGTACCCAGTGCAGGGGAGGTAGCCAGGACAGCGGGGAAATACAGCAACAGCTGCGGGAGGTGAACACAAGCCAGGGACATGGCCAGTGCCACCTTCCACATGGAGGCCATAATGAGGGGGTGAGAAGGCGGGCACCAGGGGTGTGGCCATGGAAGGGCCCATCTGCGGTAAGCCCCAACAGGCAGTACCGAGCCCACACCAGCTTTGAGCTGTACACTGATACTGAGATTGTGGGCAGGCACCGCCTGAATAGGGCAGATTCTGAGGCAGCTCTGTGAGCTGTGCAGTGATGTGATGCAGGCACCCACACGACGGAGCCATGCCCTGTCAGTGGAGACCAAGGTAACAGCCTGCATGTGCTTGACACGGTACCTTCCAGAGACCAACTGGGGACACCACAGGCATAACCCAGTTGGCCATGCCATGCCACCTCACCCATTCCTCAGTGCACTGCTGCCACATGCTGAGGTACATCCATTTTCCCAGCACAGCAGTGGAGCGCACAGCAAACATACAGGAGTTCCACAGGGTAGCACATATGCCTGGCATACTAGGGGCAATAGACTGCCCCATGTGGCCATCGCACACCACCTGGCCCCGAGGGGGCCGCATACTCGTCGCAAGGGCTATGCCAGCATCAACTGCCAGGTGGTGTGTGATGCCGGGGGCGATCATCAATGTCTGTGCCATGCACCCTGGGGAGCACACGATTCTTTCATCTGGCACCAGTCGGCACTGTGCCACAGATTCAAGGTGGGGACATTCCCACTGGACACCTAGTGGGTGAGTATGCAAACCACATGGACAATCATAGGGCCTGGGGGCATGCCAGAGGTGGTAGGGTGGTGGTCATGGCCTGGGGGCAGGGGATACTGATCACCAAACTAACCTCCACCCTCTACACACAGGTTACAGTGGATACCCACTCTGTCCCTGGCTGCTCACACCCTACTGGCAGCCCGCGACCCCCATCGCAGCAATGCTACAGTGAGGCACATGCCACCACACGTAATGTCATTGAGTGGGTGTTCAGGATGCAGGAGGCCTGCTTCCTGCCTTGACACACCTCTGGCGGTGCCTACAGTACAGCCCCTCAAAGGCCTGCAGGATATTCCTGGCCTGTTGTATCCTGCACAACATGGCCAATGAATGTGGGATAGCCATACAGGTCAAGGGGGACAGTGATGGGGACGATGGGGATGCTGGTGACAATGGTGAAAGCAGCCCCCTTGGCTGACGGAACCCCGACTGCTCCGGCTGGCGCAGCTGCACTGGGACACCATCACGGAGAGCACTTCAGCCAACCCAGGTAAGTCATGGGGCCATGTGTAATCACCAGTGGCCAGGCACAACCAACAAACACACATGGACACACACCAGGGGTGCATGCTGTCAAGGGAAGTGGCAGGGCACAGAGGCACACACACAACCAGGGATGAGTGTGGATTAACATGCCACACCAAGGACACACACACACTCACACACACGCAACAAACATGCACAGAGGGCAGAAGGCATACCAACCCAGAATGTACACCCTAGTAACACACATGTCCACAGGCCATCACGCCCACTGCCTGTCCATGAGTGTGTTGTCGATGCTGAGCACCATTGCACATTGGTGTACAGCGCAATGCCGAGCATCATCATGTACGCGCAACTGCGGACAGCAGCCGGGAGGGAGTGCAGGTGGACTGTGTGTCGCGTGCAGGGCCGGGTACCCACCCGTAGCACTGCCTACTGAAACTACTATAATGCACACAGGGCAGCACCAGACAGTAGCTGCACTGTGAGACAGGTCATCACATGACACAGTGCCATGGCCTCCACAGATGTGTGGGTGACCCCACGAGACCCGCCAGCACTGGCAGGCTGACCACTGGCTTCATGGGGTGGCACCAATGGTCCCTCAGGGGTTCCACTGTGTGAATGTGACCGTGCTCACGCAGGGGTCTGCAGCACACGAACATGCCTTCACCAGGAGTGCTCAGGATGGCCACAGCTGTACCTGGCATCGACAGGGTGGGAGTCGCATGAGGCCGGGAATGGGGGTGGTTAGTGCACTGCATGGTGTCCACGATGCATGGCACCTGACTGTGTGCCCATTGTGGCCATGACAGCAATGAATGCCTGTGCATGCCTGTCAAAGGCAGCAGTCACATCCTCCCAAACGTTCCATCCCTGCCAGGATCAGTGCAGTGTCCCTGCTGCGATGCTCCTCTGCCCATTCCAGAGCCACACGCAGTGCATCCACGGATGTCATGTCGCATCTGCTTCTGGACCGATGCTCACAGTAGTCAGGTGTGCTCATCCAAGAGGTCATCAGCTCCTCAGCATCCTGTCCCTCAGGGTGTGCAAGGCCCCGATGTTCAGTGCCCCTTGAGGGTGGGTGCTGCACAACAGGACCAGGTCTGGGCATGTCCACAGGTGGTGCACAGATGCCACCGCTGAACCCTGTACCTCAAGCCCATTGGGTGACTGCTGATGCTGCCCCTCTGGCTGCCTGCACCAGGGCTCAGTGGTGCTGCCGCAGTGGCGCAACAGTCCCACTGTCTGAACAGACACCAGTGCTGCCCACTGGTGCTGATAGGCACAGCCTGGACTGTGCTGACACGCAGGCCTCACGGTGGCACCACCCACAGCCATGGGCATGAATGCCCTGCTGTGTGGCCATCCCTGTGGCACACATGTGTCACTGCTAGACGAGTCGTGTCATCATCACTGGTGCTGGACTCTGCCCTGGCCATAGCCACAGCGTGCTGGCTTTTGTGGATGCCAGCATGCTGGGACACAGGCAGGGCTTCCTCCACATCTGTTACAATAACATCAGTGTGGACAGCCAGGCAGCCCCACTGTCGCAATGCTCCACATATACCTGTGGAGGTGGATGGTCCCACCTCCGCTCCATCCGACTGTCCACAGTGGACAGGCCCACCACCGCTGACCCATGCAGATGCTCAGGATCTGTAAGGAAAACAAGGTCGCGTTAGTGCATGTGACCTACCCTGCTCCCCCATAGACAGACCATGACTTACCATGCAGTGATGGGCCACCACCCATCTGAAGTCACCACCCAGAACACCCTCAATTGCACTGCACTGCACTGCATGCTTCCAGCAAGCCTCTCTGATCTGCTGGGGTCAGCTGTACCACCTCCGGCTGTCCCCACCTGTTGCATCACATGCTGACCTGATGGCAGCCACCTTCTCCTTTCCACCCTCCTCCTGTCCGTGCCCATCTTCTTCTTACACTCCTGCATGGAGCACTAGTGGCTGCCATGCAGGTTCACGGCACGTGCCACCTCCTCCTATGCAGTAGCATGGGCTTGAGGGTTCCCGCCATCCACTGAGCAGTGGCTCCTGATCCAGGTAGGCCTCGAACAGGGCCTCGGTTTCAGCCTTTGTTAAGTTGGCCTCTTCCTCCTCCCACCACTGTTTTCCTCCTCTCCAACAACCTGCTCGGTCATTATGTAGCCTGTAAGAATGCCAGTTGTTACGGTGACTGTGCAGTCCCATGCATGTCCCTGAATCCACAGTCCACACTCCCAAACAGCATGCAACTCACCAATAAACTGTAGTAACCGACTATGGCCACTGCAGCACATTGTCGCACCTTTATAGTGCAATCCATGCAAATGAGGTGAGGAGCAAATTTAAGTAGATGCAAATTGCAGCGCTGCAACATAGAATGGCTGATTAGATGATTTGCATATGATGGCTGAATATCAAGCTGTTGCGCTTGCATGTGTATTGAATGTGCTGAGCCAATGGCGCAGTCCTGTGACATCGTGCTTACCTCACTGCACATGCCCGGGTTGCTGGCGCGGGTGTCTGCCGCACTGATGACATGCTGTGTTGCAGTAGGCAATGCAGGGGCATGGCCACCATTGTTCCAGTGGCGCTATAGTGATGGTCACTACATGGCGCTGTGGCACTGGGCCATCATAGGTGCAATGTCCTAACTGCTAGGTAGTCCGCTATGGCACTGGCACACAGGCAGCCAATTGTGCTACATGTATTGTCATCCAATGGTGTTGTTTGTGGCCTTGTGCGAAGAACGTGACCATGTGCCTGACCTTTGCCCCTAGGTGCCATCGTCGGGCATGGGTGCACCTCTATCGTGCTGTTCGGTAACAGCGAGGATAGGAATGGCAGCACTGTACCACGCAGCATTTGCATGTGGGAGCCACGCTGCAGAGTGCCATATTGCCTACTATGGCTGCTAGGATGGTGAGCAGACGGGCAGCACAGTGGACAGCAATTGAGCTCGCCAATCTGGTGGCAGTGGTGGAGCCACACAGGGGCCTCTCTTGAGAGGCTCCCTGGACAGACCAGGACCAGGTGTGGCAGGAGGTGGCCACTGCCCTAGAAGAGGCCACTGGATGGGGGCAGGTGCAGAGCAGTGCAGGCACTGCTATGGTGACCTGCAGAGGAGGGAGCCAGAGCTACTGGCCTGACTGTGGGCACGTGCCAGGAGGGGCACCTGCCACGTCCAGGTGAGGATTCCATCAACACACTTTTATCATCCATAGGGTCACAGTGTTGTATGTGTCCAGCACATGGGGAGGGACCGTATGGGGTTGGCCATGGCGGTGTTCACAGGGTGTGGGGTGGGTGGGTCTGGCTGGGTGGGAGGCACACACCCTAGGGGCAGGGGACTTTGCTTCAGGAATGTACTGATGTTCTCTCTCCTTTTTCCCACAGGCCCAGATGAACTCCACAGATTGCGGGCAGAGCGGTGGAGGGGAGGACAGTGCAGCCAGGCGGGCGAGGGCCATCACTGCCCACCTGACCTGCCCAATGAGGGTGAGTGCCATACATCCATGATTACTATTGCATGCTGTGTGACAGGGTGGGCAGCAGGCATGGTCACCATTCATCGACACCACTGCCATGCACGCAACTTGTTACAGTCAACACTGTCCAGTGGCAATGCATGTCTGGGTGTGCGTCACTGGTGGTCCATGCATGCATCAGGTGCATGCCTGTGCCATGCCTTTTCACCACACAGCCATGTCACTAAATGGCCACAGTGGTGCTGTGCATGACTTGGCTGGTGGGTGTGTGCAGCATTCCGCATGGCTGTATGTGCCTGGGTGGGCAGATCGTATGGACATGATCACTGTGGGTGGTCACACACCATCACAGTGGTATGTACCATGGCTGTATGCCATGCACGGTGGGCGGGCTGTAAGGGGCTGTGCATTCACACCTATTGACTGTCCTAGGTACACGCCATCTCAGGGACATTTGGGATGCCTCATGGAGATCCTACAGCTAGCCAGCAAGTCCCTGGACATTCTGAGAGGCTGGACATGACGGGGTGCTGCAGAGGCACAAGGCCGGAAGTCACGGAGTCCTGAACGGTGGTCCCGATAGAGTCCCTCGGTCCCTGACTTCTACCCCTGGACCCACCCTCACCCCTCCTATCCCATCCCATTTGTCCACCCTTCCCCTACCCACACCCACCTTGTTTGTGTCCCCTAAGCTTGTATACAGTTTTGTTCTTATACATAGTTGAGTGTTATATTTTCAATACATTTGATTTTGATATGAATACTGTGGTGGTCTCTGATTTGCAGTGGGCTATAGGTGCTCAGCTGTAGTGGTGTGCATGGCATCGGGGTGGTGCAGTCATGGGTATGTGTGTGTCCATGTGGAGGTGACTATGGTGTGGGGTAGCAATCAGTCAGTGTCTGTGGTGTGTGTGTTGTTCCCTGTGCACTGGATGACTGTGTGCAGTGGTCCATGATGTGTGCTGTGTGTCCATGGTGCACCCATCGGGCCGGTCCATGGCCTGTGCAGCTGACACACATGCATGTCTGTGACCTGCACGGTCCGCTGGCATGTCAGTGGTGGCAGTCCCTGCAGGGCAGACACTGTACCCGTCACTTTGCTGGGTTGCCCCTGTCACTGGTGTGGTGCATACCTGGCTTGGGTGACACTGTGGGCACCACAGTCGTTGTCCCACCTCCATGCTATGCCTTGCGTGTGTTGCAGGGGATGTGCCTCACTGTCTGTGGCTTGTGCTCCAGGCGACTACTGGTGGTGTACGGGTCCACAGTGCCTGTGCAGGGTGGCTGGTACCCAGTGCCATGGAGGACTGCGGGTTGTGTGTATATGGCTTACATGGGCCCACAATGGGGCTTGGTTGCCCCACAACTGCAACCCTGTGTTGGTGTGCCCGTGGGTATGGGTGGGTGTCTGTCTGTCCATACCCTGTGTGCAATCTGGTGTGGTGCATGCTTCCATGCACCACTGTGAGTGTCTGTGCTGGCTGTTGTGGCCAGTGGTGGGTTGGGGAGTGTCACTGGAATACTGTGCAGGGCACTGTACCACTGGTGGTGGTGGTGTCAAGGGCACGCCCTGTCCCATGTGGGGTACCTCTTGTGCCGACGCGAGGTCGATCTCTCTCAGCAGTACCTCGGGGACTGTGTGTGGTGGTAACGTGTCTGCCATTGTTGCATTGCCAGGTGCTGCAGCCCACTGATGGGGTGCCTGGTGGGGCTAGCTTGCATGGTTCTGTGGTGCACAGGTTGCATTTACACAGTGGGGTGGTGGCATGCATGGGGTTTCCTGCAGTGTGGTCACTGCTCATGGAGAGGTGTCTGGGCTCACAGTGCAGGGTGTGCTCTGCACTGGGGGATGGTGTGGCACAGGGTGGTCTGGCCTCCTTGTGTGCCAGTCACAGCTTGCCGGTAGGTGTGATGGGGCACCATGGCCAGGCTGTGGGTTGGTCGCTTATCTCCATGGGCCAGTGGTTATTCCAGCCCTCCCCCAGTTGTGCTGTGCTTGGGGTGTTAGGGGAACAATGTCTGTTCTGCTGTGTGTTCCTGTGCCCATCTGTGGCATGGGTAGGCCCTACCTCCTTGATTGTGCAGTTACATTGCTCTGCAGCTGGGGGCTCCTGGTTGCACTATGGTGCCTCTGGACTGCTCAGCTGAACATCCCTTGTTGCGCTATGGCGCGGGTAGTGCGATATTCAGTCATTGGCTGTAGGTGCAATTTGACCTGCTCCATTTTTGAATATAGCGTCTCTTGTGCATGGGTGCAATAGACTTGCGCTTGCTCCTGCTATTAGCACTTTTTGGGCTTAGTTTGAATATCTGGCCCCCACTGTTTAGTTTTTTACAAAATTGTCAGCTGTCCGGAAGATTTGTAAGAAATGAATTATAATACTGAGACTTTATGAAATGTTATTTGATTTACCATACTTATGCTTGTCTACCCACTTACTCTACTATTCTACTTATTTCTGTTCTTGTACTAATTCCTGTTGCTTCATATCAAGTGGTTGTTGATTTTCATATTAGTGCGTGCAGAGGTGGAGCAGCAAAAAAGATAATCTATGCAATACCCTCAATAACACACCAATCCCAGTTTATTTTACCTAACGCCCATTTTTAGGCCTTGTACATTAAGATCTTCCTTCAAGATAACAACTTGTAATGAAATGCGAGGATCTACATTGACATTTAGGTGTATGCACTTTATATTATACTAATTATATGTGTAAACTGTATAGCAATCACTAAAAAATCTATTAAACCCATCAAATGTCTTCAAAAACATGTCTCAACATTGTGTTTATCTTCCACCTTGCAACAACATGTAGTTGTCTCAAGCGGTGTTTGCAGTTAAGGTACAGTACCTTCATGTATATGATGGACCGGTTCTGTTGAGTTGATTGTTATAACAGTGCATAGAATAAAATGTGAAACATATAGGTAACTGTAATACAGATGGTGCCATTATTTTAATATCTGCTCTTTCTCAACATACTATACTTTGATTCAGTTAGTGTATGCAACAGCAATTCATGTATATGTTTAAGCCCATGAAACATCCCATATCCAGTTAATGCATTTAGAGTCATAGTGGCTCTACCAGAACTTGTTTTCTCAGCACAAATACTTTTGTCCTACTTATAGTGCTTAATTTTTAAACACAGACAACGCTTTCATAATAACAGCAACTGGAGTAAGAAATGAGCTTCAGGTTAGGCAGAAGCTGCTGGAGTTACACCACAGAAAAATAAAACAAAGGAGAGATCATATGTGATCAGACAAATTGTAACTAAATCAGCAGTGATAGTGATAGAGGTAGTCATTTTGTAACAATAAAAGTAATAAGTTGTAATTGTAAATACAATTGCAATAAACTGTAGTAAATTGTGATAATAAAAATATTATGAAATATCATACTGTCTCCTGTCATGATTTATGTGCTACTTTTAGTCCGATTTTCTCCTTTGTGCTCTGTTTTAGCATGAGGTCAAAAAATGAATTTGTTTCTGAAGCACTAGAAGGAAGAGCTCAGCTGTCTCACACTGCTCATACTACGTTTCCTGGATTGTAATTTTTGCACCTTCTGTTGCCAACAGTAACTCTTCATTTATCACCTATAAGAAAATGTTCAGCTCTGCCATACATTTGAAAAGTGAGTTTGATTATTATGCCTTTTGACAGTTAGTTATTCAGTTTTTTTATGTTTGTGTCTACTTTACTTCCAATCCTTTTGCCTCTATGTCAAATATTTATCAGTCTGTGAACAGTCACAACTAATTACTGTCCATGGACCCAGAAATAGATGCCATACCATAATTCACTCCAGTTTGTGAAATAATTTTGGCAAGATAATAACCACCCTGTCATGAGGACATTGTCTATAACCAAAATAAAGCAAGCACATACTGATTACACTCTAGTATGCAAGGGCTCTGAAACAGTAGTAATCTGTAATTAGCATTATTCAGTTTGCCAATCTGGCATGATTTTGCAGTCTCTTCCTTTGCCTTTATGTAATAATGTGTGAGATTGTAAGCATACTAATAACCTGTTGAGAAGTAAGTGAACCACAATAAAACAAAACAAAAAATGGCTTTTACAAATCACAATGTAAAAGGGCTTTTGAAATAAATTGACAGTTTTATGTGGTAGAAATAATCATATTTCTAGTAGTTAATTCTGTTTTATAGTTTGTCTTTGCAAAAGTATATTTTAAAATGACAACTGAGTCATGAGTGTACATTCTTTGTTATCTTACTTTTTGAATGTTTGCTTGCATGCATGCACAAGAAACGTATTGAGGCAGCTTGCTGTAATAATGAGTTGTGGAGGTGCGGTAGTGTTGCGGCCAATGCCAGCAGTCAATTTGGGGCTGGTCTCTGTGGCGCCAATAGACGAGCTGCTATTGATGACAGCAGTATTGTAGACTGCCACCAACTTGAAAGAAACTCACCGCTGCAATCAGGGAGTGCCCCATCATTAACATTAAGCTGTTTTTGCTGCTAGGGCAGTCCCTGATTGCAGCAGCGTAATTACATTTTGCCTTGTCTGTTGTCCCATTTCAATAAACATGGTGGCGCCATCACAGACCACCTCTCACAGTTCCCATGGAAGCTGACAGACAGCTGCCACCTATCACAATCCCATGAAAGCTGACAGGGTGTCCAATCCCCTGTCAGCATGCCCCTCAACCCTCCCCACTTCATTTGCCTATGGTGTAGCCCAATCCCCATTGGCATAATGTCCCACATTTGTTTTAAATTAACATGGTGGCGGCTATCACCATCTGCCTCTCACAGTCCCCATGAGAGCCGATAGGAGACCAATCTCCATGTCGGCATTCATCTCCCAAGTTCATTTGCCAATGGGGATCCCAGTCCCATCAACATAATGTCCCTCCAATTTGTTGTGTGCTGAGGTTGCTACCCAATCACCCTTGGTTCATGCACACCCCCAAACACAATGTATGTGCTGATGGGGTACCCAATACCCATCGGCTACAAACCCCTCCAAGAAACACCCAGGTGGCATGCTGGGAACCCAACCAGCATGTGAATCCACCTGTAAAAAAGAAACCTCCCTGCATTTTTTGTTTTTTGTTACCTGTGAAAGGAAAAACATCCCTTGTTGTGTCCAGTGCCCCTCTCCCAACCCACACCCACTCTCTCGCACACCCTACCACCACACTCCCATTAACCCCATACTTACCTCCAGAGCCCAGTGCGATGATCTTCGTGGACCGGGAACATGTCCACACTCTTCAAATCCGGCTGTGAACTGAAGAAACACCGTAAGCTGTTTAATGGCATAAATTTTCTTTTCAACTTATATGGATATCTTGGGCATTTTGTGAATTTTGGCACCACATTTTCAACTTGGGGTTCTTGGGACCCCATCTCATGAATCCAGTGACTATCATCTGGTTAGTTGCTCCTAAAAGGTGATTTCACGGTCACTGCACAGAATCACCTTTCAGGATAAAGTAGTGAAATGACAGTGTCACTGTTCATGAGGTGGGCTCCAAAAGGCCTATGTTGCAAATTTGGTGAGCAACAAAAAATGAGTGTCATGAGTATGCGTGGCGCAGTTCCACGACACTCATAACTTTGAGAATTTGTAATATTTTCAATCAAGATTTTCAGCATTGGCATTGTTTTACACCTCCTTATGAACAGTACAGCTGTCATTTTCACATCCTGGTGAAATGTGTTGTTCACTTCAGCGAGAATAGCGCAGTCGCTGTGGGAAATCAGTGTTTGGGACAGATTAAGAAAATCATAATGACAGTGTTCATGAACAGAGGTCACAATGCCTATGTTGAAAATTTGGTGAAATAATTCCACTAAGCGACTTGTGTTGCGCTTGCGTTGCACAGTTTCCATGTCACGCTCATCGCTTGACCATTTAATATTTTCACTCCAGATTTTCACACTGCCATCTCTTCACACCTCCCTATGAATGGTACAGCTGTCATTTTCATTCCTGCCCAAACTGTGTTTTTGCACATCTGGTGCAAAATGTCGCTGTCACTGTGTGAAATCAACATTTAGGACAGATTAACAAAATCACAGTACCACTGTTCATGAGCAGAGGTTCCAAATACTTTCATGAGGTGGGGGTCATAAAATGGCCATGTTGAAAATTTGTAGTGCAAATACCAGCATACACTTTGGGCATTAAGATTTCTAACCATAACGTCCCACCCTGTACGGACTGACAGGCATCAGGGTGTGCCTTTGGATTGCAACTGTAATGCTCCATGCCATTCCACCCTCACCTCAAGCCAGTGACAGCATCAAGGTGTACCTTAGACTCTTGCGCCCCAGAGTTCACCCATTCTCCTATACTGCATTCATTTCAGCATATGTTCTTATGAAATGGGGTAACTATAAATCCAAACATCCCAAGGCACACCTCAACACTTGCCAGTGTCTGTCACAGAAAATGCATTTGCACTTACATTGGTAGATCGAGCATTCCCACCCTACTCCACTATGTGGCTTTGAATTTCTCCTATGTTAATGTGCATGGTTTTATGACTGATGTTGTATTGTCAGCCCAGACATTGGTGTAATAATAACTTGTCACATCTACTCTAAACCAAAGAAGTGGTCAGTCATCGGGTCAGGCAATACCATTCATTGGGGTGTGAGCATTCAGTCCCAGCATGGCACAATATACTCTAACGCTCAGCTGTTGTGACTGTAACTGAGTCATGAATGTGGGCACCATGCAAGATAAAACAACATGCTACTACTGTAGCATCACTTGATATGGTCACTGTCATTGATTACTGAGCAGTATTAGGCTAAATAAATGATTTATATTTCTGGTAAAACAAATCTTACCACTTATTTCCTGTCACTGCACATTCAAAATAAATTTGTGGAATATGAATGGTTAAGGGATGGGTTTCAACAGAATTACATGGTGCTGTGATGAGGGCTATTTACTCCAGCTCTGATAAAATCTCTGAATATACTGCCACACCAAGTATGCATCAGAAATGATATGTTCTTTGGCTTACCCACTGCCTTCACTACAAGAAATAACATCAAACCTTATACTCTACCACTTTAAAGTGCTGGAGGTCTTGCTTGACTTCCAGGCACCTATGGCATAAACAGTATTTATTGTATTCAATGACATATCTGATGGAATTTCTGCCAGCACAGTTAGATTTAACCTCCATCACTGGGGAACACCAGGGCTTGCATTTAATTTCTCATTTTATATCAGGAGTCAGCTACATACTTTTGATGAACTGGTACAGCATTATGCCCTTCTCCCACTAGATAATTTATTTATTTGAAAATCTGTGACCGGAGAGGTACACTAAGCAAGGCTACTTCAGGTTCGACCAGGGAGCAAGAGAAGGACAACATGTGTACAGATGGTAGACTGACCTACAGAACCAGATTAAGTAGTTGGTGGTATTTTAGTGAATGGAAGAGTATGGCCAGAACACCAGGAAAATTCCCCACTGCATTGTTGCTGCAGGGGGAGCTGCTGCTGTTCTGTGCTCAGAATGGCAGACGGCACCCAGACAGCGATGGAGCAAGATGTATTAGAGAGTGAGCAGCCAGGGCTTTCACCCCGCCATGGTTGCAGTCAATTTAGGGAATGATGTGAGAAATTCAGAAGGTTTAGTACTTTTGGAGCTCAGTAGTGAATTGCATGGTGATGGCCATGGGCGGAGAGAAATAGATTTAGATGAAAGGTCCAAGATTTTCTACCTCAAGCAGAAGAGTAGTGCATGCAATTCAAGAGAAAATACTGAGATAAATGACCCATCATGGACCACACATTTTTCTTCAGTAGCACAGGACAGAACAGCTGTCTGTCAGGAGCAGGAGTGACAGACACAGCGGAATAATTTAGATGATGCAAGCACTGGAGGAATGCAGGAGGGAAGCAAACGAAAAGACAGCCACCAACATGGAGTGACCAAAGAGAAAGCTCTGCAAAATGCTAACTGGATACAACAGAATGGTAAATGGATACCAGATTCTGCTTGGGTGACTTTTTGCAGGATTCACAGTCAGAACTGGGGACCCCAAGGACTCAAACAAAGGTCAGGAAAATGTGATGTTTGATAAAACATTGAAAGAGAGGATGAGGGAATGAAAAATAAGACTGATAACACTCTGGGAGCTGAGGCCTCCGATGGACTCATAAAAACATTCTCCTCATTTATCCCTCATATGAGAGAACAGCAATGAACTGGGCCATGGTTTTCTGATGTATTCAGAAATAATTGATTAGAGCAGGCACCTAGAAGAAATGCAGTTCACCTGAGATATTGAGGGGTCTGGAGGTGTATCCAGACAGATTTTATGTGGCCAGAAAATTACTTAAAGAACCAATGAACTTTCAGGCAAATGATATATATGCATTAATAAATGTAAGAGGGGAGCACATTTGATATAATGCTTCAAAACCCTTGCTGGTCTGGATAAGTTATGGCAACACTATGAAAACTGTAAGATGCAGCCTTTATGGTTACCTTTTGGGCAAAACCTATCATGAAACCACTATTTAAAACCATTAACATTATGTTTGAAATGAAGGAGTAAATGGGGACATCTAATTTTGGTTAGAGCAGAAGTGTACAGTTTAGGGCCACCTGAAGCAATCATTGATGGGAGGGCATCTGACGGGAAACTGGAAGTTCAGGATAAAACTGTACATAACAGGGAATGATATACAAATACATACCAAATAGCCTTTTCTGGGAAAGGATGTGGGGTTGTTTTTACCCTGGGAAGTCTAAGGCCTGCTACAAATGTAGCAGTAGAAGACACCTCAGCAGTGCCTGTAAAAGGTTAGTGCCCTATGTGGAGAACTAGACCATGACAGTGGAACATGCAGAAACACATTCAGGAGCAATTTGTGGAGGAATAAGGTCATGCCTACCATCAGTGCCCCTGGGCTGGACAAAATAAGCAGGAAGGTTTAGATAAGGAGGATTTGATAAATAAAACACAAGACAGGCATAAGAGTAGAGACAAACCCAGTGCAGGCCCCACAACTTCAGAGCAAACACAGGCCACTAGGCAAGAACCAGGAAAGAATCTTATGAAAGGGGTGGGAAATCTGTTATTCATGTTTTAAGTGTTGTTTTCTTCTGTAATTATATTAAATTGATATGATGTTATGTTTTCTTTTGTAATAAAAATTCCCTTCTCGATGGTAGGGCTAGCTGCTGCCTGGACTTCCTGATCATTGGAGGATGTGGTTGGGGGACGTTTTGATTCCTTCTGGCTCTGAACTTACCAGAGACTCCAGCATCCAATCTTCAGACAGAAGTTGCTGCTATGGTCCAAAATGTAGTTTTACAGGTTGGTTTTGGAGAAGATTTCAATGCCAAAGACATCTGGCTTTTGGGAAGCAGAGGGATGTCTGCAGGATGCTGTCAAGCACAAACAGGATTTTTGCTTTCGCTTTTGGAGAAGAAGAAGAACGGGCAATATTTTTTTTACTATAGAATTATTATTATTCATTAGGTACATTCCACAAACATTGGCGCATACATATGTGGATACATAATATAGTATTCTCACTACAGACATGAGTAACTGTAAACATCTAGGAGAGGGTTACACATAACTGGTATATCAGATTATAAGAGTCTCAGGTTTATATTTCAGTATCATTCAATACAGTCAGTATACTACACTTTAGGTCAGTTGTTCACTGCTTCATCAGCCTGTACAGAGGACACAGAGTAAGGCCATAGGGTCTGATTATCAGAGTAGGCAAATCTCTCTTTGACACCTTGGTCTGAGTCCTATATAATGTCAAAAGATGACAGAGAGGGAAGAAGAAAAGGAAAGTGGGAGCTAGTGTGGAGGAGTTCGAGCATGCAGAGTGGGTCTGCAGAAAGCTGCATCTAAATCCTAATGGTTAAGCTAACCTTTTGGAAGCTAAGCTTTGCAACCTTTTTAAGTAGTGGGGTTGCTGGGAGGGGGTGATGGCACTCGGCAAAGTGCTGAGTTGAGGTATACTTCCCATTTACTTTATTTATTTAATTTATTTATTTATTAGAGTCTAGGATTACAATTACCTTTGAGCCAAGGCTCTTTACAAAGGTTTCACATCAGGATGAGAACAAACAACAGGACATTAACTATTACAGGATTTATAGTAGTACAGTGAGAGTTGTCCTCTGCTAACATAAGTGAGCCTCTCAAAGTGGCAAGCCTGGCTAGGGCAGAGTGCCATGAGAGAGATGGCAGGAGGAGGATTGCCACCAGGTAATCAATAAAAGCCATTTGGCTTCTAAGAGGCTGCCAAGATCCAATTCCATTGCTGTGGCTCAATCTGTTTCAGAAAGGTAGTGTTGCCCAGTAGAGCATAGGATTGGAGAGATCAATAGGTTGTCTCAGCTCCAGAACAGCCCATTGCTACTGAGGACCAGAAGGAGACCAGAGTACGGAATTGCCACAAAGAGGTGCAAGATGTTGGCCGGACTACGCCGATACCTCCAACAAGAAGAAGCCAGAAGGTGAAGGAAGGAAACATATTCAATTCAGTGCTTCAGAGTAACTGGTAACTGTATTTTCTTTTAAACTTAGATTGTAGGCTTGTAGTGACACTATACTTCTTTCTGTGTTGTCTTTACTTATAATTGTTTTTGGGCTGTTGAAAATTTAAAAATAGTGGTGGTGTAATTCTGTGCTGTCTTTAATTGCTCCCACCTTCCCCAACTCTTAATTATATGCCCTGATAAATCTGATTGACAGGAGCTAAACACAGGGTATAGTAAGAGGTGTGAAGTAGGAGGGCATAAGGGGAGAAGACCACCCTCAGCACGCACAAGTGTTTTGACTCATTTATTTATTTATTGGTTTCTTTTCCTTAAAAAATATATATCTGAGGATCAGTTACAGGATTTTAATACTGTAAATAAATAAAAAGAGAACTAAGAGAGCTTCAGTAGCAGATAAGTAGTGGAATTGCAGTATAATGTGGGAGTGGTGCAATGTAGTGCTGGGGCAGCCATATTCAGGCAGACCTTCTGGACACTGAGGTGCTGCCCTATCTGCATGCATCTCTCGGGACTGAGGGATGAGGCAGCACTCCAGAGCGGAAGTAAACTGGGTCAGAGTACCATCACCCCTGTCCAGGAACCACCCAGTCCAATGCAGCTGCCTCAAAGGATGCCGGGAACGAGGAGCACTTGGATGACAGTGGGCTCAGGGAGGGTTAGAGCAGTCAGGCAGAGGCACATCCCAGATCCTATTCCTCTCAAGAACTCATATGCCACACTGGCAAATGAGGACAACCAAATAAGTACCAGGAAGTGGAAGGAAAGGATGTGGAGGTTAGGCAGGAGGTGACCTCAGTGGGGAACCAGTGGACCCCAGAGGAGGAGAGCGAATCCTGGTGGGGACTCCATCATAAGAGGGATCCAGCTAGGAACACAGGAGGGGAGGACAGGGAGGTGAGGTGCCTACCAGGTGCCACGGCATGGAGGGATGGAAGGAAGATACTGGGATCACTGGGAAGGCAAGAAAGGAGGGTGAGCTGGATGTCATTATCCACCTAGGTACTAATGACTTGGCAAATGGGGAGCCAAAGGAAGTTCAGGAAGAGTTTAGGAAACTGGGGAGGGTCTCAAGCAGTAGCTACTTCTGTCACTTTTCTCAAGTACTACCTGTGAGAGGCAAGGAGAGCATAGGAGTGCATGCACCAGGAACTTTAACTCATGGTTGAAGAACTGGTGCTGTGAGGAAGGGTTTGGATTCATTGGTGACTGGGGACCCATCTGGAGGATGGAGGTTTGTTCAAGCCTGGCATGCATCCATCCTGGAGGGAATCAAGCACTCAATGATAAGTTTAAATGCTACATTGACAAGCATTTAAACTAGCAAAGGGGGTGGCAGGCCAGCAAGGATGGTACCTACTTGCTCACCCCCCACAGCTAGTAATGGAACCAGTGAACCAGAGGAGGGCTATCTCTGCAAAGCAGTGTGCAAAAGTTGGAGATTAGTGTCCAAAAGGTGGATAAGCAGAAAGGGCAAAATTCAGCAGAAGGGCAGACAGCAAGGAGAACCAGGGATAAATGACAACCAAGGAAGGGGCTGGGTAGAACAGTGAAGCAGTCTAGGAGGTCAAATCATGGAAAGCCATGTGTGCAAATGCCAGGAGCCTTAGCAACAAGATGGAAGATCTGGAGGCTGTCATGGTACAGTCAGACCTGGACATTGTGGCCATCACTGAAACCTGGTGTAATGATAACCATGACTGGGAGATGGCCATATCTGGCTACAACATATTCAGAAGAGACAGAGCAGGCAGGAAGGGAGGAGGTGGCACTGTATGTGAAAAATGACATAAGGCCACACAGATCCAGGAGGAACAAAATGGGGAGAGATACTGTGGGTTAAGCTGGAAAGGAAAATGGGGCCAGCCATCCACACAGGTGTGGTCTATAGACCACCAGCCCAGGAGGAAGAAACAGATAGGGCTGATGTTAGCCATCCAAAGGATGGCTGACAAGGTGATGAGTACTGGTTGGAGACTTCAATATACCAGATGTGGACTGGAGCATCCCAGCAGCAGCATCAACTAGGAGCAGATTTATCCTGGACTCCTTCAGGGTGCCTTCCTCAAGCAACTGGTCATGGAACCAACTCGGCAGAAGGCAATACTGGACCTTGTGCTCACAAACAGGGACAGTGTGATGGGGGTAACAGTGGGGAGCACCTGGGTAACAGTGACCACCAGTCATTGTGGTTTGAAATCACAGAAAGAGCAGAACCAAACCACACAAAACACGTATCCTGGATTTTAGGGGGAGACTTTGGGAAAATGGGGAGATGCTTGAAAGAGGCATTAAGGGAATGGGACAGGAATCAGGGATTGAGGAACAGTGGGCAGTATTTAAAATGGGGATTATAAGAACAACAGAATTATGCATTAAGCAGGTTAGCAAGAGGAAAAGAAAGAGGAGACCATTATGGTTTTCCAAAGAGGTAGCAAAGAAGTGAAAGCCAAAAGACTGCATTCAGGCAATACAAAAGACACAGGCAGAAGGGATGGGAGAAGTACCAGGAGAAACAAGGGAGGCAGGGAAGTCAGTAAGGAAGCCAAAGCTCAGACAGAAGAACACATTGCAAAATCAGTGGTTAAAGGGACAAAACCTTTACAGGTACATAAGTGAAAAAAAGAAGGACAAAGGAGGATAGTTAGACTGAAGGGGGAGGATGGGAGCAGTGTGGAGGATGACAACAGTAAAGCTGACAAATTGAACAGGTATTTCTGCTCAGTCTTTACTAAGGAAGAGGGTAATGGGTCTGAAGGGAGTACAAAGGGTGAGAATGGTGCAGAAATGGACACAAGTCCCTTTACGAGAAAAGGTCCTGGAAGGAACTGGAAGTAATAAGAGTTGACAAAGCAATGGGGCCAGATGGGGTGCACCCAGGGTCCTTAAAGAACTAAGAGGAGGTGGCTGAACCTCTGGCTATCCTGTTCAGCCAATCACTGGAAACAGGGAGGTACCCAAAGACTGGAGGACAGCAGATGTAGTCCCTTATACAAAAGTGGGAACAAAAGGAAGCAGGGAACTACAGACCAGTCAGCCTCACCTCGGTAGTGGGAAGATCATGGAAGCACTACTGAAGGAGAGATTGGTGGAACATCTGGTTGTCAATGGACTACAGGACCCAAGGCAGCATGGTTTCACCAGGGGAGGTCATGTCAGACCAACCTCATTGAATTTTTTGACTGGGTGACTAGGGAGGTGGATCAGGGAGGGCGTGGACATGGCCTATCTGGACTTCAGAAAGGCCTTTGACACTGTGCCACATAGAAGACTATTACACAAACTGGGGAATATGGGTGTGGGCAGGACAGTAGTGTGGTGGGTAGGTAACTGGCTGGGTGGCAGGACACAGAGGGTGGTGGTAAATGGCTGTCACTCCACAGAGGGAAGAGTGACCAGTGGGGTACCACAGGGATCAGTGCTGGGACCGTCCTATTCAACATCTTCATCAGTGACATTGCACAGGATATAGAAGGCAGAATTTCACTGTTCGCTGATGACACAAAGCTATGTAACAGAGTAGACACACCAGAGGGTGTAGACAGAATGAGAAGGGACCTGCAGAAACTTGAAGAATGGTCAAGGGTTTGGCAGTTGAAATTCAATGCAAAGAAGTGCAAGATAATGCATATGGGGCACAAAACCCTGGCACACTATATCAGTTGGGGGTGAGGATATAGCATGCACCAAGCAGGAAAGGGATCTTGGGGTTGTCATCTCTGATGACCTCAAGGTAGGGAAACAGTGTGACAAGGCATCAGGTAAAGCAAATAGGATGCTGGGATGTATAGGCAGGGGCATCACCAGCAGGAAAAGGAGGTCATAATTCCACTATACAAGACACTAGTGAGGCCCCACCTGGAGTACAGTGTACAGTTCTGGAGACCATACCTACGTAAGGACATAGACAGGGTAGAGAAGGTTCAGAGGAGGGCAACAAAGATGGTGCATGGGTTGCATCACAAATCCTATGAAGACAGGTTGAAGGAACTGAACATGTACTCCCTGGAGGAGAAGAGGGAGAGAGGATATGATAGAGACATACAAGTATCTTACAGGGAGGAACAGGGTGCAGGAAAACACTATTTTAAGTGAAAAGATGTTTCAGGACTAGAGGGCATGGGATGAAGTTGGAGGGAGGACGATTCAGAGGAAACATGAGAAAGAATTTCTTTACAGAGCAGGTGGTGGACAAGTGGAACACCCTGCCAGAGGAAGTGGTGGGGTTGAAACAATCACGGGATTTAAGAATGCATGGATAGACATAAAGGAATTCTAGAGGTCAGGGTAAGGAAATAGACTTCTAGGAAAACAAACTGAACTTACAAGCTCAAATGGGCAGACTAGGTGGGCCATAGGCCCATCTCGCCGACACTGTCTATGTATCTATGTATCTATGTAACATTCAGAATGTGGAGGATACCCCATTTGTGAAGGGGTTGCTGGAGTGCGATACCACAAGGAGAATCTTGGGCTGAATCAATTGGCTCTTAACATCTTTATAGGCAGAGTGAGCCTTATGCAGGCAATGGAATCATGTTTCTGGTGTAATGGGGCAATTCAAGTCATTGCTTCATGCAGCTCTACAGGTTTATGTGTGGTCAGGTTGGTCTCATGCCAGTTACTGTAAAACTTAGCAGATAGACCCTGGAAGAAGGTTTTAGATGCAGTGTGGATAGCCAATGCTATTTCGATTTGGCCATGTGGGACCAACTAAGGGACTATACCACAGTGCGGAGCTGCAAAATTTCCAAAAATCATGAGGCTGGAGCAAGTAGTGGGTATTGAGCTGTTTAAATGACATGAGTGTGGTGGAGTTGGGTAAGTACAGGTCCTGGACAGTGTGTATCACCTTCTTGTCCCGACAGCCAATTAAATGGTTTATTGTCCATCATTAGTAGCCGATTATGCCATATTTTGAGGTACCTGAATGGTAGCAGGCACACTGGTTTCTTGGTCTTGGCTGCGGCCATAAGATGAAACCCCACTCTCTTGGTTTTGGCCATGACTGGTGTGAGCTTGTTAAGGGATACTGGGGTGTTGGTCAGAGGTAAACTAAGGGAGTTTCTTGCAGAATTTGGGCTTCTAGCTGTACGCATGGTGCAGGTGGAGATAGTGTAGGACAAATCATTAAATGGCCTGAGCTGAGAGGAAAGACCAATGGCACCTTGGTCACCTTGTAGCCAGGAAAGTCCAAGACCTCCCCAGGACCAGTGGGCTCTTAGCTTATGGATGCTCCACCATGGCTTCTTACCCTCCCAAAGAAATGGAAGATTAGCCTGTCAAGTGGGCAATAAACCTTGTCTGACAGGGCAATGGGAAAATTGTTGAGAAGATATGCTACTCTGTGTTACACGAGGTCCCTGCACCTACTTGATACCCTCAGGGGTACACCGTGAGACAGCTAATGTTTAGGCATAGGCTATACTAATACATAGGGCTAAGGGCATCTACTGTAAAAGAGTAGATGTCAGGATATGAATACATATTATTGTAATCACTTTGCTTGCTAATGCACACACATTATACCATGTATTTTCTGTCTATTTCTTACTTGTCAGATGCCAAGACACCTGTCCTTGAAGTAATTATAATGTGTAAGGCAACATTGCCATCTTTCGGTGATGGACACCACTTCACCTTGTTATGTAAGACTTTGTATAAGAAACGTCTTTGTTCTAAAACTGATGACTTTACAGAATTATATAATGTTATCTTGGACCGTGGAGCCACCTCCAATTTAGCCAATAGGGCTCATCTCTGTAACTAGAAATATTTCTATCTTTCAGTAACCATAGTAATTATCATAGGTATATAATGTTATGCACGGGCTTTACACCCGGAGACCCAAAAGATCCCAAGAGACTACAAGAAACCTCGGGTGTAGGGAGCGCTTGCACTGGCTCCGGTTCAGTATTGGTAAGAACTGCTTAGGGCAACTGTGATTCATCCCTGTTTGTAGTAATAAACTTGTTTATTACTTGAATACAACTTGATTGTGATTATTTGCATCTCAATATTGCCAAGAACCTGAAAGTGAGGTTTAGACCTCTTACAATTGGCGACAGCGTGCAGGCGATATTGGGTGTTGTAAGTTTTCACTTGTTGCTATAAATTTCCCTTTTCCCACGGGACTGCAGGTGTACATTTCGTATCACCTCTCGTCTTTCTACCAGTTTGTAGATACTTACAAGGTCTGGCTGACTTTTCGGTGTGTCGTGATGCCGTCTCGACCACTCCATAGCAGGCAAGCCTCTACTACTTATACAGTAGCCCGGCTGTGTTTAAAGTACTCGTGTTGTGGATCGATATGCAACATGTGGTCTTTTCACAGTTTGAATTTTCGTTCCCTCCCACATAATGGCCACCATATCAGATATCTGTGCAGAGCTGAGACTCGATGTCTCGAACTTTCTTACCTCCCATGGAGGATGGTCTGACTGCATCGGGACGCAAGTCAATTCGAAAACCCTGTACTGGGGATTTCAACCTAATAGCATGAGAGCGCGACAATCAACCAATAGCGTTGTGCTAAAGGGTTGATGGTCGCTGCTCTACGCTGCTTTGGAAGCCTCCGAGCGAGGTTTCGAACCCTCGACCTGCAGATCGCATCTCTTAAGCAGGAGATGGGTTTGCAGGAAACAGAATGTATTCGATACAGCAGAACTTGGAGTCAGAACTCCAGTCTCTGCGTAATGAAAAGGATTCACTATTGCAACATTCTGACAGGCTGGTGAACAAGAAATGTGTACTCTGAAGAATGAGTGTGAAAGTTTAAGACAGGATAAGAGTCAGGTGGTACAAATGAATGATTTGTTGAGTGCCGCGAATGCACAATTGAGTGACGAGATGGGTGAACTGCAGGACAGATCAATCAGGTACATAATGATTTAGAAACAGCCTATAGGGACAATCGCGAATTGAGCACCGCGTGCGTGTTTGCAGAAACAGAAACAGGATCAGGTTGATATGAATGTTGCAAATGTGAGTCATGATGAATGTAGAGCTAAGATGGATAAACTGCGCCATCAGCGAGAGGTTTTGACTGGCCATGTTAAGGCAATGGATGGCATAGCCTGCCTTTCATTCATGTCGGGAGGGAGCCATCCGGCGGCGACATCTCGCGAGTACAACGCCCAGTCATGCCCCTACTATGGCCCCAGATTCCCCACCCAGCCATCCACGGTATAGCGGGTCCCACCCACCCTCCCCAGGTTACGTAGGCGGCGTCGTGATGCTCATCATGGGAAACGCCATCATGGCGGCGCCTATGATGGGGGAGCAGGCCTAAGCCTGGTCCCGGCCGGCACCTCCGTAACCGTTATAGTGTGGAAGACAGGCAAGAGATTGAAACCATGATTGATAGGGCATTGGAAATGTTCCTCTTCCTGAAAGAAGTATGAAAGCCATTAGAAGTCAGATTCGACAAATTTTTCAAGAAGCTGGCACTCAGGAAGGTGTTAGGACTGCGGCTGAAGCTGCAGCCAGCGCGGCGATTGGATGGTGTGCAAGGCGCACTACCCTTGCCTGATCGACCACCAACTAATCCCCTGCAAATGGCTTACTCTGTTCAGCAAATTGCTGACAGCATCAGTCGGATGAACCTGTCCGACAATCTCAGCTGCCATTTGGAAAGGTGCGCTCCAAGTGTGAGATGCTTGGTCTGGCGCGGAATACCAGGTCCAAATACTATGCCAGACCATCGATCCTGGTTTATGGGCAAAACTCCCCGAAGCAGTTCGCCAAGATGGGACGCTACCTTTGACGATTGGCAGCTGAGCTCATTTCGCTCACAGCCCTGTGTGGTTGGAGTAAAGCTAGCATACCCGTGAAGCAAAATGCTAAAGAAATCCAGCAACTTATCACCAGAGACTCTGGATGGCCTATCGAGCAGGGAAACATCTGGCACAAAGCCGTGGATGTAGATCTTATTGAATATAAGACCCTGTTTCTTGAAACATGATCCCAGCTGTGAGAGAAAGTAGAGCCAACCACATGCCGAATATGGATAGGTTTGCCGATATTCTTGGAAAACTGAGAGTGTACCAATTGTACATCCGTGATTTGGGTTCTGGTTCCAAAGGTTGCCGCTGTGGAACCCGCTTCTAGGACCACAACACACTACACGGTGGAAGGGCAGGCTCAGCAACAACAGCCCAAACCTCCATCGGCCCCTCCAGCTAGCACCCAGCAAAACCCCCAACAACAACAACAACAACAGTGGGGTGGGACCGGAATTAGCATAAGAACAAAAGTACAAAGGCAAAGGGAAGCCATTACAAAGATCGGGTCCCTCATATAAAGAGATAGCTGAAGAAAATCAAGAATTCGGAGCTCCTGGGGCAAGTCGTTCTGTAGCGGAAGCCATTCCGCACAAACACTTGCAGCAGTACTACCACGACCCATGACACTACTGGCCATGGAGACACCGGAGGTATGGGTGCGCAGACCATACCAGCCTGAACCGAAGCCCGCCTTACATTGCATCAGTGCAACACGGTGAAGTCATCCATGCAAGCCAAGTCCCTTCTTCATGCCTCCAACAATACGGATTGACAATTACAGGCCCCAGTCCGCATTGTAAACAAGCTGGTCTTGGATACAAGCGAGGCCCTGCACGAGGCGAGGTCGGGGCCATTTAATTGTCTTATTAGATAAAGGTGCAGCTGTATCTGTGTTACACGACGACCACCCTGAACGTCTCCATGGTCTACCGGACGGAAGACCAATATGTCAGGAGTTGATGGTGCTAGGTTACCTGCATACCGTTCTCTGCCTTTACCGGTAGAACTAGGCCATTGAAGGCCTCACATGCTTCAACTGATGGTGTTGCACGATCACCCTAGTATCATCGGGATTGATTTCCTTGCACCACACAGCTGTGTGGTGGATCTAGCAAACATGTTGTTGATACAGATCCAGGGTCAATACCATACTGTTTTAATTCTGACTCACATGCTGTGGCAATGATATAGATACATAGATACATAGACAGTGTCAGCAGATAAGGCCTATGGCCCACCCAGTCTGCCATTTGAGCTTGTAAGTTTAGTTTATGTTTTCCTAGAAGTCTGTTGCCCTTACCTCTGACCTTCAGAATTCCTTTATGTCTATCCATGCATTCTTAAATCCCGTGATTGTTTCAGCCCCCACCACTTCCTCATATCCATTAACAACAAAGAATATGACGTCATAGATTTATTCAAGAACCATGAACTTTTCCCAAAACTTCTACCTATTCTGCAACGACATTTGGAAGCATTTGCAGTTAACAAACACGATTGTGGCAGAATGCATACCGTTATTGAGGTGCCAGGCCCGGCACATGAGAGACAAAGCAATACCCATTTCCCTCTGAAGCCTTACCTCTCTTCGAGAAACAATCAAGTCACTCCTTAAACAAGGAGTAATCAGAACCTGTGTCTCCACTGCCAACTCTCCTGTTTGGCCTGTGAAGAAACCCACAGGTACCTGGAGACTTACTATTGACTACAGGAAATTGAATCAGGTCACTCCCAGTTGCTCCCCAACTGTGGTGTCTGCACTGGATTGCTTTGACTTTTAACACCAGATCAGAAATGGTTCAGTGCTCTGGATATCTCCAATGGTTTCTGGTCATTACCATTGGCCCTCAAGAGTCAATATAAGTTTGCCTTCACTTTTGAAGGGCGACAATACACGTGGACTTGCTTGCCACAGGGATTCCATAACAGCCCATCCTCTTCCATCTCCATATGA
This sequence comes from Neoceratodus forsteri, assembly GCA_016271365.2. Lineage (NCBI taxonomy): Eukaryota > Metazoa > Chordata > Ceratodontiformes > Ceratodontidae > Neoceratodus > Neoceratodus forsteri. The sequence continues at coordinate 737,502,416 of CM028133.1, read as the reverse complement.
TGGATGCCCTACAAGGTTTCTCAACCCCCAATGTCTCTTACAGTATGTAGATGACCTGTTGTTGGCTACTGCCACACAGGAACAACATCTGGATCTCTTGGATGAACTATTGACTCTTATTCAAAGAGCAGGCTTGAGTGTAATCCTGCAAAATCACAACTATGTCAGAAAGAAGTACTCTTTCTGGGTCTGAAGATAACAGATCAAGGTCAGAGTCCTACTTGGAAAAAGATTCAAAGGTTACAAGACTTGCCATTACCTACCATGTGGCAACTCTTAGGACGTTCTAGGTATGGTGAACTACTCCAGAGATTTTATTTGTGATTTTGCACAGAAAGCCGCTCCACTGCACGATTTACTCAAAAGGACGTTCCATGGAATCGGGGCCCTGTCCATACCAGGCTGTGACGTCACTGAAGCAGGCCTTGGCCTCCACCCCAGCACTGGTAAACCCCAATCCAACATTGCCATTCCATCTAGAGTGTGCCACCTCTGACATTGCTATGTCAGCAGTGTTAGCCAAAAGGTACATGGCACTTTGAGACCTATTGCATATGCATCGCAGCTCTTGATCCCAGTAGAACAGAAGTACAGCCTTTGTGAAAGGAATCTTCTGGCCACATCTGGGTGGTCAAGCACTTTCTGTATATCATTGGGTACTCTCCACTGATTCTTAACACCAATCATACTCCTACTACCTTTTTGCTCTCAGACAGAGTGAAAGATAGGTCAGTCTCTAACACCAGGCTGACATTGGTCACTCCTCCTCCAGGATAGGGATATTCAGGTCCATCAAACCAAAGTTCCATCTCTACTAGCACATGGCCTCCTCTTTCAGGGGAGCCCCACGACTGCGCTTTGCAGTCACCTGATCTCCCAGATCCAGGTCCATTCTTCCCTGCCACCCTGAGATATTAGAATACCTCTTTGTGCTGCGTTTTCACCAATGGATCAGCATCATACTATCAAGGTGAACAAATTGCAGGATGGGTATCATGGTGGTGTATCCTTATGGGAACACTGTCAGGATATCTAAATGCTGTACTGTAGCTTCATCACAGTATGCAGAGCTGGCAGCAGTGGCCTGTGCATTAGAGTTTATCCAGCATGGAACTCAGGACACCATCATTTTGCTGACTCTAATTGGGTTTGTTGTTCCTTACAGAATTTCTCCCTTTCTGGCGGAAGAACTCCTTCCCTCTTCTGATGGCAGCTCAGTGAAATACAAAGAATTGGTGATTTACATACGCATTAGGTCAGAAATACCCACACAAACTCTATGTACACAAGGTTAAAGCTCACTCCTTACATGATCCCTACCATGCATTCAATGACACAGCAGACACACGAAGGGGCCGGGGGATGTCTGGGTGATGGAACATCAGAGGCCAATGCAGCTGTACAGGTTGCAGCTCTTAAAAAAAATCTGAATCTTCCTCCCCTTGGACCTCTCAGCAGCTCAGCATTTGGACACTGAACTCAAAGAAGTGTTCAGATTCTTGGACAAAGGTACTGAAGAAAGGCTTCCTATGCATAACCCTTACCGTAGGCATGAAGGTAAATTACACTTATCCCTGATGATAAACTCATTTGTTCCAGCCAGAGGATACTACCACCAAATTGTGGGTGGTCCCCAGACATTTGAGATCTGAATTTTGCACCGGTACATGACACACCCTCTGGTGGACACCAGGGGCTGAAAATACCCTCAATGCCTCAAAACCACCGCCTGGTGGCCTGGGATCACCAAAGATGTTAAACAGTACATTGATAATTGCCTCATTTGTGCACAAAACAATCCGATACCTACAAATGGAATGCCAAACCTTTACCACAGAGACATACTGGCCCTTGGCATGCCATCCAAATTGATTTTATTGGTCCTTTGACCAATACCAGTAGAAACAACAAGTATGCCCTTGTAGTGACTGATCTATTCTCTAAGTGGGTTGAGGCTTTACCCACTAAAACTTGCACTGCAAAGACAACTGCCAAAATCCTGGTAGAACAAATTTTCTCCAGGTGGGGCCTGCCTCTCAAGGTAGACTCCGATAAAGAACCAGTTTTACAGGTGAGTTGATGAAAGAGCCCCTTGAACTCCTAGGGGTTCAGCAAAGTTCCACATACCTTATCACCCTCAATCCTCAGGTCAAGTAGAAAGAGCTAACAGACGGATTAAGCAAATGCTTTCCAAATTCATTGAGGACAATCCCAAGACCTGGGATTCCTACTGCCTTTACTCCTTATGGCAATTGGGGTATGCCCTCAGCCACTACCCAGCTTACACCCTTTGAGGGTAATGACTGGCAGACAAATGAGACTACCTGAACACTTGCTCTTTGACCTGCACACCCCACTGCTGGCAGCTTGTCTGTAGATCAGTATGTGGAAAAACTTAGGAAAGACCTCATACATACACACTTGTATGCTGCAAATTGCATGGGCAAGGCCCAGCAACAGTCCAAAATACAATTTGACAAACATGCACAAGAAGTGGATTGGCAAGTTGGAGATCAGGTAATGGTACTTCGATTTGCACATCCACCACTCCTTCTCCAACAAGTGGGAAGGCCCTTACCCCATTGTCAATAAGCTCAGTCCAGCAGTCTATCAAGTTAGACTCCTCCACAACAATAAACTGGCTGACAAATGGTTACATGCAAACCAATTGAAACTGTACAAAGGAGCTTAAAACTTACTCTTCCTAACCCCATTGGGCGGAACTGTACTAATATACTAATCGTTCATCTTCCTTTTCAGATATATTGACAAGATGGCTATCTTGTTCCTATCTCTACTCCTTGCAGGAGTACTCCCTTTGCCCAAGCACGGTCCAGACCTCCTTCGACACCTTGATCCTCCAGCACCTCCTACAGAGGAGCTTCCATCAAAATTCAGACACTATGATTACTGTCCAGAAAGGTTCGATGCATACCTCACTGCCTCAGTCATTGCTCCTGACAAATCCACCCTTCAAATTGGTGGCAAACCACATCAAGGACAAGTTCTCCTGTGGCCAAACTCTCTAAGGAACTTTCCAGGGTTGGACCAATGCTAAATTGTCCCCAAATGGTTCACTGTCCTTGTTACAAACTGCATTAAGACACTCTGGTTTGTATAACATTACTGCTTTAATTGACCCTTCCTATTGTAACTCTCTTTCTCAGGATTCTGCCGCATATTTTGTGCTGTACATCACATGGCCTCTGCTGTCATGTATCTATCTGTGCTACCTCCTACTGAGAAACAGCTTTTGGAATGTCCAAAACATACCCCTGGTCCCCGTGGTGGTCTCACAGCCACTGCCCTCCCAGGTTCTTTGATTAACAATTTACAGTTTATGCATATACCTGTTTATTTAACCTTACTTATTGGAATATGAAAGAATTTGGTATGTGTCACAATACCAATACCTCCGCATTTTACAGTACCTTGTTGCTTGATAGTTTAGCTGCATTTCAGATACGTACCAAAGATCCCTTTACTGGGGTTTATTCTACTGAACACAGAGGTAATTTTAGGAGGAAACTCCTCCTAGTACTCTTACTAATAAACAAAATAAGCGTGAAGTTGACAGTTCTGATATCACGGTGCCACAGGAACTGTCACAGGTCTTTTGGTACTGCTATGTCCATTTGGAACAAAGCAGACATTGCTGCTATCAAAAGTCATTCTGCAAAGTTCTCCACTGGTTTGGTTAATGATGTTTTACCACCTTTATTGCATGGTGTGGATGTCTTAGCCAGGAAGAAAGATACACTGTATACAACATGCACGACATTGCAAAAGCCTTCACTGATTCCAAAGATAAGATTAACACACTCATACAACAGAACAATAGAGAAGCTGATAGACAATACATTGGTAGGGAAATACTTTGTTCTGCATATGGTTCATACATACTCACTACCATTAACAACCTTTTCAGAGACCTAGAAACTGGTAGGATTCCTGACATTATACATGACAGGCGTCTATCTAAATGGTATTGTCCTAAATGTAAATCTCCATCTTGTATTTCCCTATGTATGCAACAGACTCTGTCCATTCCTCTCTCCACAGCTTGAAATTTTGTGTTTGTGACCAGACATCCAAACACTGGTCCTTGTTTTTCTGCCAAGAAATGTTCTATAACAGATACCATGTTTGTCTCTTTTTACTGTCTCCTTACCACGCTTTGATCCTACTACAGCTTTGTTCGACAAGCTGGCACTGGCGCATTCTATAGGGCATTTGGACGAAGACATCTAACGAGAACACCTGGATCTACCTCCTCTACTGGTCTACCATTCCTTCCTGGATGCCTGGGTGGCACCGCACACGGACTGTTGTGTGAAAAAGCAATACATCTACCTGTGCCAATGTGATGTGTTTGATGTTATCGCCCTGTTTGTGGCTACTCCAGACAGCATTGACTGGACTTTCACTATGGATGCTGACATCACTGAGAATGGCACCAACGCTTTTGAACCAACGCAGTCACCGGATCAGCTTTACCAGTCCTATCGTGAGGAAGCTCATCACGCCTGTCAACACGGATCTCCAAGACGACCTACACATGCCCTGTCCAGTTGCAAAACTGGAGACTGCCTACTGTATGGTCACAGTACAACTCTGACGGTGAATACTGCATAGTTACTAACGTGAAAACTTATTCTTATGGTTCTGTTACTTGTGCAATTGATTACCCCAACTTCTGTTTTGTTCCCCATCAGAAAACTGTTATTGGACACACTGTCATAACTCCTGTTCCCTTACGGAAGCAGATATTATTGATGGGAATCCAGATTATTTACTCACACTTGAAGAATACCTACCCTACTTTAATGTACACATAGATCCACTGACACTTACACTGAAATCACTTTTTAGATAGAAAGGACACACCTCATCCACATCAGCAATAATATAACCAAAGCCAATGAAGCCATTCTTGACCTTATAGAATGATGGAGACATGAATAACGCTTTGACTAACACTTGGTTAGAGATTACTTTTAAAGGTTTTGTTATAATACAAGCATTTTTGATATTTACTTTGATTATTATGCTTTGCTGCCTCGATGTACTCTTCACCAACACCGTGAGCAGCTGAGTTTCTTTACAAGGCCTGTGCCTCCGGATTGTAAAGAACCACTGCTCCTATCCATTCCTTAGATTCACTGTGTTGCCCTTTACAGGCAACAAGGGGGAATTGTTACATGAGGTCCCTGCACTTAATTGTGATACCCTCAGTATACACCGTGAGACAGCTAATGTTTAGGCATAGGCTATACTAATACATAGGGCTAAGGGCATCTACCATAAAAGAGTAGATGTCAGGATATGAATACATATTATTGTAACTCACTTTGCTTGCTAATGCACACACATTATACCATGTATTTTCTGTCTATTTCTTACTTGTCAGATGCCAAGACACCTGTCCTTGAAGTAATTATAACGTGTAAGGCAACATTGCCATCTTTCAGTGATGGACACCACTTCACCTTGTTATGTAAGACTTTGTATAAGAACGTCTTTGTTCTAAAACTGATGACTTTACAGAATATTATAATGTTATCTTGGACCGTGGAGCCACCTCCAATTTAGCCAATAGGGCTCATCTCTGTAACTAGAAATGTTTCTATCTTTCAGTAACCATAGTAATTATCATGGGTATACAATGTTATGCACAGGGCTTTACACCTCAGAGACCCGAGAGATCCCAAGAGACTACAAGAAACCTCGAGGTGTGGGAACACTTAGCACTGGCTCCCGGTTCGTATTGGTAAGAACTGCTTAGGCAACTGTGATTCATCCTTGTTTGTAGTAATAAACTTGTTTATTACTTGAATGCAACTTGTTTGTGATTCTTTGCATCTCCATATTGCCAAGAACCTGAAAGTGAGGTTTAGACCTCTTACATCTGGGTAAAAGGAGCATTTGGATCACAGCAACTTTTCTTGGAAGAGAAAGATTAGGTCGGTGCCAGCGGGATACTTTGGAAGTTAGCTGAGCTAGAAGGAGAGAAATTCCTGGATTCAATCAGCTTCCAGTCAAATGGTATATGTATAGCCAGGTAGAATAGGCTACTGAGAGCCAGGAAAGCCCCAAGCCTTGTAGGCAGTCTTTGGAGCAGGCCACATTTAAAGGCATAACGCTAGTTTATTTTTGATTGATTTGTAGGTGACATTTAGGTGAATGCATGCAGTGTTTCCAGGACTGGATGCAGGGAGTCCCATGCGTGGGCAAGCATGAGTAATAAACTGTCCACATAGGAAGCTGTCAGGTATGAGTGTTCTCCTACATGTATACCCTTGATTTCTTTGGTGGTCTGCAGTTTCCAAGTAAGGGGACCTAATGCCACGAAAAATAGCAATGGTGAGAGCGGACACCCTTGCTGAGTCCCTCACTGTAGTGGGAAGGGTGGGGATATGTCTTTATTGGTTAGGATGTGGGCTAAGGATTTATTGTACAGTATTCGGATCCACTGCCTGAAGTACGGGCAAAACTGTAACGCCGGAGTACCGCATGCAGGGCCATTCACTGAGTCGGAAGTTTTTGAGAAATCCACTGCCATTATGGCCCTGGGGGAGTGCAGGGCCAGCCACTTAAGATTAAGGACCAATCAGATGTTATCAGCAGCAGCCCTTCCCTTGGTAAACCCAACCTGTGATGGTGTACTATGGAGGGTAGAACGTCTATCATCCTACCAGCAAGCATCTTGGCTGCAATCTTATTGTCCACAGATATTAGGATATGGGATGATAACTGGTGCAATCCAGCTGATCATCTGATTTTTGGGATAAGGGATTAGAGCCTCTCGCATGGTGGGTGGAAGGATACCAGTCACATGGGCCTCTTGGAGTGCAGATAACAGGGGAAGCTAATTTCAGGGCTTATGAGTTGATGGAGCTTATGAGCTGATACAGCTCAGTGGTCATGCCATCTGGCCCTGGGGATTTACCTTTAGAGAGTTGGGATAATGCCAACTGCAGCTCTGACTCAGTGAAGGGCTTATCCAATGCAACCTTCACAGGTTCCGCCAATTGGGGTACATTATCTGTAGAGCAGAATTCCTCAGCTGACACTCCAATTGACTTTCCCTAAGGATGTATGTGACTGATATAATTGCTAGTAAAACTGTTGCATACATTCATTGATCTGTTTAGGATTGGTCACCACTTCTGCCCTATGATTCCTAAGGTTGTGTATGCAGGAGGCAGCCTGTTGCTTTTTAACTGAAAGGCTAAGAGTTTACCTCCTTGTCTCCCCTTCCCAATAAGCAAGTTTGGTCCTGGCCATAACAAACTCTACTTGTTGGAGCAACATTGTATTAATGTGGTGTTTTAGACCAACTATCTCTCGGAGGCTAGCTGGGTCAGGTCTGCCTGCTGTAGATGGCTTGAACTTAGCCTCTAATGCTGACAGTTTGGCTTGAAGGTGGTTCAGGTCAGTCCTTCTAAACTTGTTTCTGTTGGCTACAAATGCTATGATATGACCCTGCAAGACAGGTTTGAATGCTTCCAGACCATAGCAGTGGAGGTATCCATGTCTTTTATTAGCGAAGTAGTCTTAAGCAGTGCTCTGTACCATGGCTTGAAATGAAGGGTCCCTGATTAACAAGGGGTTACAGTGCCACCTGGTGCCTGAATCACTTTGCAAGTGCAGGAAATGGGGACATGGTCAGAGACCAGGATATTATCTATTTTTGAGGAGAGAATGTCCTGGGCTGCGGGAGAGTCAGCTATCCAGAAGTCTATATGGCTATAGGTGGTATGCACTGTATAAAAAGGAATAGTCCCACCATATATCAGTCATTTCCACTCCCTCATTACTTCCTGCAGTGTTAGCACTGCTTTAGGATGCATTTGGGGAGTAGGTTTGGATTTTTCCAGAAAGATATCTAAGGTTAGGTTAAAATCTTCACCTATCATGATGGGGATGTTGGGGTATCCTGTGGAAAGGGATTCACGGCTTGGTTGAGGTCCAAAAGAGTTCTGGGAGTCCGTGCTTGGGCCATAAACATTGGCCAGCACTGCATGGCCCCCAGGGTAGAGAACCTAGCCACTATCCAGCAGCCTTGGGCATCAGTGACTACTTTATCTTCTGTCCATGGGCATATTTTCTGAACTAAAATAGCTACCCCCTTAGATTTGTTTGTTGCTGAGCTAGCTAATACTGACCCCACTCAGGACTTTTGAGCCACAGTACATTTCTTGCAGTGATATGTGTCTCTTGAATGAGCGTGAATGTCCGCCTGCAAGGAGTGTAAGTGTTTAAGGACCACTGACCATTTGGTTGGGTGGTTCAGTCCCTTTACATTCCATGAGATAAGTTTAACTCCCACCCTAGAGAGTTGCATGTCTATACCTGAAGTAAAAGATATGTAGGTACTCGCTCCAGAGATCCAGTAGAGGTAGATAGGTGTGAAAAAGAGAACACCTTAGGTGTGAAGGGGAAATCAGTTGGGAAAAGAGATCAGAGTAAACTGGCCAAACAGAGACAGAGCAGAGATGATCTGTTAATAAAGAAGAGCAGGTGAATGCAGTGCACCAATAAACAATCAATACAAATATACAGTATATAACAATACTTTGTGAATTCAAGAAAATGTCCACTAAAAGTGGACCTAACAGTGTATTTATCAATCTGTGAATAACAATCTTGACAAAATCTGTGAGAGGTTATAGAAGCAATAAGCTAAAGATTATTTGGGTTACGCATGAAGGTGCTAATCCTCCACTGTTAAGAGGAGAAAGGCACAGCCATGCTAGCCAAGTACCTGAAGTGGGGATTTAGGAGTTTAACTGATAAGTGCTTCAAACTCTGTCCTCAGCTACAGCACAACAAGTATAGACTAACTCCCCACCTCAAAACACTAGGAGGTGGGATATCCAGGATGGATATGTAAAAAGTGGAAAGGAGGGAGGATAAGGAGAGGTGAGAGGATAGAAGGAGGCAAGGGGAGGGAGGGAGGAGGAGGTGGAAAGGAGGAGATGGTTTAGTTCAGTGCCTCAAAGCATTAAAGAGCCTGAGTCTCAGGTCAAGCACTACTTAAAATATGAAAGAGCTATAAATATAATCTTGGCTTTTTAAAATCCCTCTGAATGAGTGAAACACCCACATGTGGGAGGGGAGGTCAGAATATGGTAAAACTGGATTAACTACCAATTAGGAGAGGGCTTCTTAAATGCAGAAGGAGCATCCACCAATTAGTAATGCAGTTTCTTTACAGTGGCTAGCCCAGCCTTCGAGGAGGGTACAGAGGGCAACCATCTAGTAATAATGTGGCTGTTTAATGATCGTCACCCTAAGCATCTCTGCCAAGTCCATGGATAAAGTTCCCTTTAATGATTTGCACAGGACAATCAGGCCGCAGTGTTGCAATAACACAGCAGCAGGTGACAGACCACCTCTCCAGCTGCATACACCATTCTGAACTGCTGCAAGCATTAAGTATGACATTAGAGAGGAAACTTAAACATTATAGAGAAGAGTAAATTGTACGGAGACTTAAACAGATCAGTCCAGAGAAGTAGTTTCCCAGTGGAATTCAAACAGGTGGTTGTCCTCTGAAAGTCCTTAGAAAGTGCTTCAGTAAACAATAGCAGACCTGGCTTGACCAGTATTGTTGTGAGGTCTAAATGGTAGTCCATCTCTGAGGGAAAGTCTGCCCAGGTGTTAATGGCTGCTGCTTCCATAATGAGATCATCTGGAATGTCCGTGGTTTTGAGCCGGCTTCCAGGAGGGAGATCATCCTTGGTCTGTTTGGCTGGCACGGTGTCCTCCGCCCTCTTCAGAAACTGAGTCATGGTTACTATGAGATGTGACACATCTGGTTGCTTGGCCTGAGCCCTGTTGTGATTGGGGAGAAGAGAGGTGGCAGTCAACTTTTGCTGTGTGTTGAAGTTGTTATTTTCCAGACCCATAGATGTCATGGGGTAAGGAGGCCTGGGGGATGCAGATGATCATGGTGCTGTCCGGCTGCTAATATGGTTCCCTGGGAACTGTTGCCAGGAAATTGGTTCCCCTGCCATGCTCATGCTGTCCTGGGCTCCAAAGCTTCTTGGGAGATGATGTTTTTAAGGGCATCCGAGGCCAATGTTTGGACACCCACATTTTGACCTCTTGAGGTGTCTCAGCTGTTATGTCCTTCCCTTCCCTGGAGACAGACAGGTAAGCTAAGTGACAAAAGCCAAACTTGTTATGCCAGAAGCTTTTTGATAGGGATAAAGGCTTTCCTTCTGGCTGCCACCTCAGTAGAAAAGTCCCTGAAAAAGATATCTTCACCTCACGCCATATGATTTCTTCTCTATCCTGGGCTGCCCTTAGTACTCTTTCTTTGGTATTTAAGTATATAGGCTATAATGGGTCATGGTGATAATTCGTAGAGTGAGGACCACTGGGAATCTGGTGTGCTCTCTTCACTTCTATTGGGCTGTGCCACCTGTCCCCCAGCATTTCAGGAATTTCTTCATTTCAAAAATGCTCAGTGTTAGGGTCTTCTAGCCCCTGGGGACGCCAAGCACTCTGATGTTAATACGGTGCTGACAGTTCTCTTGATCCTCTGCCATTTGCCAGAGTGTAGCTAACTTATCATCATGTTCCTGGAGACGTTGTAGGATCTTGGCCTGATTTACTTCTAAGTCCTTTGTTTTTGTTCCACCACATTCATCTTATCACTAAGAACACGTATTTTAGCCACCATGCCTGCCAGTGTTGTTGATATGGAATCCAGCCTAGAGAGCAATGTTTCTAGTAAGCTTGTTATATGTTGAAGGAGCTGCCCACATCAGGTGGCTGACAGAAGGGTTCCAAGGCAGTGATGGCCAGACCGTCTGTGGGGTACTTGGAGGAGGCCATATAGGAGCTGGAGTGAGTCCTCATTGAATTGCTGGTGGTGGGAAGGAGAGATAGACACCAGTCTCACCACAAAAGCCGCAGTTGGCAGTAGATGGTGATCCACTGCAATGCAGTTGTAAGAGATAGCCGCCAGGCCATGCTGAGTTTAAGGCCTACACAAATCTAGGTCGGGTTGTGAGAGGACTGGCACCACAAGACAATTAATCAAGTCCCAAACACGATAAAACCCACGCAGTCAGATAAACAGAAGTTAAAGAGGTATATTTAAGCTTCGGGGAGATTGTCCTGGATGCGTATATTCAGCTTCGGATTAGTTTACTTGGGGATCAAACTAGTAGCTTGCTGCCATCTTCCTCCGCATCCAAGCCATGCCCTGAATGGGTAACATTTAAAGACAGAGACAGACTATGGAAGCTGCATGCCATTGGGGTGGACAGCCCTCAGGTACTGTGATTTATGATGCTTTGGATGAACAAAGTATGAATGTTTGGTTGCCGGCAGCAATGGTGGATGCCTTGCTACCGATTCTGCCTGCTCAAATACAGGGGCTATCTTTAGACATAGGATCTTGCCTACAAAATACAGAAGAGGAATTCACCATGGGAGGTTGGCCTGTACTTTTTCTGGTGATGCTCCCACCCCTCTCACTGTTCCATGGGATCTAAATAATTGGCCATTTCATGGCCAAGCCAGATGGATGGTACAGATCCTTTAAGAAATTCTGGGAGGGATTTTGCTATTCCTACTGATGGAGGTGAGTGTGTGCTTTCAGGCATCAGCCTATGCCTGATTCGTGGAGTTCTTTGTGAGGGCAACAGACTGACCCTTACCCTCCTGCTTCGTGATCCCATGTGTGAGCACTGCAATAAGTGGGTTGGACCCAGGATGGTGCAGGACAGTGGCATTCTAAACTCCTCCTTTCCCCAGCCCTTTGTCTGTACCAGATGTTTTCTTAGGGGATGTATTGTGGCAGGAGGTGACTCTTCTGACTAGTCCTGCCTTTTCATCTTACCAGTTGCCTTCTGATTCTGATTTGGGTGGCCCTACATTGTTCTGTCTGAGGGTGATTCCTCTACCCTACAATGTTTTGATGGACCTACAGCTCATTGGACCTCAGAGGTGTTAGAACGGATGGATCCCATTGATACTGAGTTAATTTAATACCTGTAAAGGATTGACACCCCTTTTCTGTCAACTGAACCTCAGGAAACCCCTTCCTGGGTCCAGCCTCCTCCCGACCTAATTCAGTGCCACTTACATGGGTGGAGGGTGTGGATCTTTCTAATGAGACCAATGTAGTTCAGATCACAATTATGAGCTCACCCTCTCCTTCTTTGGCATAGCAGTGGGATCAGTTTTGGAAGACGGATGCTTTCTCTTTGCCCACCCCAGATGCAACATCAGAATGTGGTCCAGCTTCTTTACAAGGCTGGGTTGGCAGAGCTGCCAGACTGGTCCTATGTGGGTTGGGTCTTACTGAAGAAGTTGCTGCATGTTACCCCAATGAACTGTATGCCTTGCTTCATGCCCCAGCCAATGGTTATTATGATCCCAGCTTTCAGACACCGGTCCTTCTGGATCATTTTAGATGCAGTATAATCTTTGAAGGATCTCTGCTCTGACTTCTTTCAGACCATTCCCTGATGAAACTGGTTGACAAGCTCTTACAGTGATGTTGAAAATGAAGGGGTACAGGTGCAGGACATTGTTTATTGGTTGTCTTAATGGTACGAGATGATGGGGGACCCTATCCCCATTTTGGACCTGGAAGATTTCTGGACTGGTCACTGGCAAATCAAGGTGAAGCTCCGACATACAGCCTCAGTATTGTACATCTTCCCAGTGTCTTTTACATTGGACGGGATAGAGCCCAATGTTTTATCCTGGACAGCCTACAACTCGTTTCCACTGTGGATTGGACTCCCAATTAACTTCCGCCTGTGATACTCTCCACTGTTATCTTTGCTTGACAGTGGACATTCCACTCAATGTTCCAATGACCTTAGGTGTAACCTCTGTGAAGACACCGCCACACCTATCGCCAATGTCAATGAGCTACTAATAACCAAGAAGAGGACTTTACAATGGACACACTTTTGGAATAAGCAAGCTGGCAAGCACAACAACATTTGTGGAAATCCTTGGCTGTGCAATTGGCCCACCAGGTTTCAACAAAGGAGAACCTGAGGGGTGCTATTCTCCATCCGATACCTGCTCCTTCAGAATCTTCTAAGGTTGCCATGGGCCCTGATTCTATTTCACTTGTATTACCAACAGACTTTATTCTGCTCTTACCCTTTGAAGGTGTCCTGTCCACTGAACAGTCATTGGCACTCGACATCTGGTTCCATGCCGGCTCTGACATTGGCAATGCACACACAGAAAATATCTTTACGATCACATAAACTTGTTGAAGAAGCTATCAGCTTCTTCAGATGGAGTTTCATTTATCTTTGATTAATAGATTTGATGCCCTATCCCAAGAAGGAGATAGCGGTGGAATCTGACTATTCCTCTTGCCCATCCACTAGAACTGTAGTCTCCACAGATACAGAGGGGATATGGATGTTGTGCTTTCTCCTTCACCAGTAAAACTCATAAGAAATGAAGGAAAAACCATGAAGAAGCCACCTGCTGTTCTGCCTGTAGTTATGGATATGACTTGACCATGTCATGGATCCTTACTTTCTATTTTATATGACAGCGCACTTTTCTCCTTGCGACTGTTAATGTTAACACTATGAAGGCTCCTTCTATGTGCACATATTTGTTTTCTTTGCTTGCTGATCACAATTTTGATATTATTTTTTTGCAAGAGGCCAGATTGTCCACCTTTAGGAACTACAACTGGCTGAGAAGCATTGGTGCTGGGGACCATCATATTGGTCCATAGGCACTGATACTTGTGATGATGTAGGAACTTTGTTTAGTAATTGTGATTTTGTGTTACAGTCCGTGGTTGATACTGTTCCAGAACAGGCCTTATTGGTGGATGTATTGTTTCAGGGTCTCTCTTCATTTGTTAAATGCATATCCCTTTGACAAAGAAGGCCAAGTTGAATTATTCCAAGAGATTCAGCCTTATCTCCACGTCACACCCCATTATTTTGGGGAGACTTTAATGTAGGATTAGACCCTGTTCAGTCTGGGTCAAAGAATAACTATGATGCCTGGTCTTTACAGAAACTGATCTTGGATGCATCTCTTATAGACCCTTTCCACTCTCAATTCAGTGGGTGGCAAGACATACCATAGAGTGCATCTTGCCATGTACATTGATTATAATCTTTGCTCAGAGCTTTTTTACTGGGTCAATAAATCTCCAACCCTGGAAACCTCAGACCACCTTTTGTTGTCTGATACCTTTTCCTTGACTTGGATACCCTGTATGGGCCATGGGTTTTGGTGGTTTAATAACATAATACTTTCAGATGACCAGATTTGTGATATGACAGTGGATTTTGTATGAGCTCTGCAGTCATTGGTGGGAGGCAACTAAACTTTCCTTGGCTGCTTTTCTTTGTTTGCTAGCTTGTCATACTAAATCTATGGCCTTTAAGGAATACCTAACTCTGAGATCTAATTTGTTTCAGGCCATTTCCTTGCAAAATGAATCCAGCAAACATTATGGTTTGCTTATTTTCTATTTAAAATCTAGGATGAAGCTATTACAATATGACTGCAGTGCTTCACTGAGCTTGAACTATCAATCAGGTACCCAGGGTACTCAGTTTTTGGACACCCTTTGACAGCTGCAGAGTGAGGGTAAAGAGGTTGTTTCTCACCGCACTTGACACAGAGGGGATGTTGTGATTGAAACTCCGGGTATTTTGTCTGAGGCTCAGTCTTATCTTTTGGGTATGTTTGGTACTAAGGGCCTGGCTACATCCACTGCTGCTTTTTCACTTCCATGGATGTTCTTTGCTGAGAGGTAGATGCTTCTTTGGACATGATCCATCCTACTTCATTGGATGAGGTGTTGACTGCTATACTTAAATTACAATGTAACACTGCTCCAGGTCTGGATGGCTTGAATTCTGAATTTTGCAAGACTTTTCAGACTCCTTTGATGGAAATAATAATGGTAGTTTTAATGAACTTTTGGACTCTGCTGCTCCTCTACATCCTTTTGGAGGCTTCCCAGATCCTTCTTTATAAGAAGGGTCGTGGAAAGAATTAACCAACTGGCACCCCTTTGTCTTTTGAATTTTGACTTGAAAATTTTCATGACTGTTTTGACACAATGTCTAGCTCCACTTGACTCTGAGGCAATTTCCTGTATAGACTTATGTTGTCCCAGAAGACATATTGCAGATAATTTAATCCTCTTTCAAGAGGTGCTTGGATCTGCTGAGGAGGGATATCCTCAGGATAGCTCCTTATGTTGGACCAGGACAAGGCTTTTGACATGGTGTTGCATGACTTCTTGTTTCAGGTCTTAGTCCATTATCATGTTCAGTGGAATTTGTGGCATGGCTTTGGATTTTGTATGAAAGGGTAACTGTGATACCCCTGATTAATGGCCATTTCATCCGGGCCATTCACCTTCACCGGGCTGTGTGACAGGGATGCCTGATAAGCCTGCTACTTTATTCTTTTGTATAGACCCCATTTTGTGAAACTTCAACAGCATCTTCAGATCCAGGGCATAGTTGCTCCAGGGAGTTCTGATGTGGTTGTGCCTCAGTATGTAGACGATATCACTCTTTTGTCCAGGATGATATTTCTGGAAGGTTGGCTTTGGAGGTGTTTGCCTCCTTTATTGCCATTTCAGGGCATCTATCAACCTTTGTACATGTATGGGTTTGACAGAGGTTAACCCATTTCCCTTCATGACACAGAGTGGGGGATTGAAGTTACCCTCGTCCAACTAAGATTCTGGGTGTTGTATATGGAGTTGAGGATATGGCTTTGTTCAATTGGGATATGAGTATAGCTACTTATTTGGGAAGATACAGCATTGGCAGACTTGGGTACAAACCAAGAAAAAGAAGGTGGCTATTTTGAATCATTTGTATTGCACCTGTTTATGTATTTGAGTATGGTATATCCCTTGCCAAAAGTATTGGAGTTTAGATTGTATGGGTTATTTTTTAATTTTTGTGGGGTAGCTGCTTAAATCCCATTCGATGTAACCTTCTTTATTTACCAGTTGCTCAGGGGCTTGGGCATGATTAATCTTCATTTTTTCTTTTGTCAATTTCTACATGAAACATAGAAACATAGACTTTTGATGGCAGATAAGGACCATGGCCCACTAGTCTGCCCATTTCCTACCTAGAGGATAAGTTGCAGATTCTATTTAACCAACAGCCTATTTCTTCCTACCCAACAAAATTGCCTTATGTCTGTCCCATGCATTCTTGAATTCTTCCACAGTTTTAGACCCCACAACTTCCTCAGGAAGTCTGTTCCATGTGTCCACCACCCTCTCTGTGAAAACATACTTCCTCACATTCCTTGAGCTGTCCCCTCTATCTTCAAATTGTATCCCTTGTTCTTGCATATCTCTTTTTCTGAAAGATGCTACCCTCTTGGACCTTGTTGATTCCACTGAGGTACTTGAACATTTCTATCATGTCTCCCTCCCTCCTTTCCTCAGGGGTATACATATTAAGCTCCTTTAGCCTCTCCTTATATGGCTTCTTTTGCAGTCCCTGCACCATTTTAATTGCCCTCCTCTGAACTGCCTCCATCCTGTCTCTGTTCTTGCAGAGATGGGGTCTCCAGAATTGGACGAGTACTCCAGATGGGGTCTCACCAACTGTCTGTACAGGGGATAACAACTTCCTGTTTTCTGCTGGTGATGCCTCTCCCTATACATCCCATTATTCCCCAGCCCTCCCTACCACCTTCTCACATTGCTTGCCAACCTTAAGGTCATCTGATATTATTACCCCCAGGTCCTTCCCATTTTGTTGTTGTTACTACCTCCCCCATTGTGTAATCTTCTCCTGGATTTTTGTTTCCCAGGTGCATTACTTTGCACTTCTTGCATTGAATCCAAGCTGCCATACTTGACCATTCCTCCAACCTTGCCAAGTCCCTTCTCATCCTTTCCACGCCTTGTGTATCAACCCTGTTGCAGATCTTTGTGTCATCTGCAAAGAGTCATACTTTTCCTTCCAGTCCTCTGCAATGCCACTTATAAAGACATTAAAAGGACTGGACCTAGTACTAAACCCTGTGGCATCCCACTAGTAACCCCTCTTTCTTCAGAGTGGCCTCCATTTACAGTTACCTTCTATGTCCTGTTGTTCAGCCAATGTTTTACCCAGGCTACCACTCTGGGACCCACTCCAAGGCTGGTTAATTTGACTACTAATCTTTGTGTGGGACTGTGTCAAATGCCTTGCTAAAGTCTAGGTAGGCCATGTCCACAGCCCCTCCCTGGTCTACTACTTGGTCTCCCAGTCAAAGAAATCAATTAGATTCATCTGACATGACCTTCCTGCTGTGAACCCATGCAGCCTTGGGTCCTGTGTCCCACTGGCCTCTAGGTACTCAACAATTCTTTCCTTCAGAAGTGATTTCATCATTTTCCCTACCACAGAGTCAAACTGACAGGTCTGTAGTTTCCTGTCTCTGTCTTGCTACCACTTTTGTGAAGGGGAATCACATCAGTCTTCTTCCAGTCCTCAGGTACCACCATCCTCCCATGATTTGTTATAAAGGGTAGTCAGTGGTGTCACTAGTTCTCTGCTCAATTCTTTTAGAATTCTGGGGTGAAGTCCTTCTGCAGTGGAATTTGGGGCTTTTTCTGCAGTGTCTTAGCTGTGGCCCTGCAGGGTGTCCCATGAATGATTTAGATCCAGTCCTTTTTGGACCCAGACCTATTCTGTGGTGTCTTTCTAGGCATGCAATACATTATGTTCATGTTATTGCCAATAGAATGATTCGTTGATCCCTTTACTCCTCACAATGTGAGTACGGTTCCCTCCAAAACTGTATGCTGATATGATGCGCTAAAAAGCTGGGGCCCGCATGGGTGTCCCATGAATTATTTAGATCCAGTTCTTTTGGGACCCAGACCTATTCCATGGTGTCTTTCTAGGCATGCAATACCTTATGTTCATGTTATTGCGACTAGAATGATTCGTTGGTCCCTTACCTCACAATGTGAATAGGTTCCCTCCAAAACTGTATTCTAATGTGATGCGCTCATTTTTGAGATGTTCCTGTGTTCTCTGTTGTTTCTGTGACTGTCTATCCCTGTATTAGGAAGATCCTTGTAGATCCTCAGACCCCTCCTAAAATGTGGGATGTTCTTTGGCTTAGTTTACATGGCTGACTTAGTGTTAAGGGAATGCCAAACACAAGAGTCTTTCAGAACAGAATTGTCCAAGGCTTGGTTGTGAATTGCTCTTGGAGTCAATGTCCCATTTTTCATCCATTGCACGTATGCACAGGAGTTTTGGCCCCATGTGGCTGCAGCATGGGGAGATGGGGCGTGGTCCTCTTTGACTTATCCTGATGTCATTTAGGTTCCTTTACTACCTTATGGGGTATGATCCAGTATGCTTTGTCTTTTATTTACTTGTTTGAAATATTACCTTTGGCAGCCTAGATGTGCCTTTCTTTTCAACATTTGGCTCCCCCAGTTCCCTGGTTCTCTTACATATAGTGGATGTGGAATTGTGTTCATTATCCTAGTGAGACAGGGTGGCTCTAACCACTTCAGTACTCGGCTCTCATTGGAAAGGTGTGGTGTTGACCCAGGTTGAGATAGCATAGCATGGATGTGGTTCTCCCGAATCTCCTGTCCTTGATAGCCATACTATTCGGACATTTATCTGTCCTTGAGTTGCCTTCCACCCTTATGGGGTTTGAGTTAACCTCTACTTACTTACTGTATGTTTTTTCCATCTCTATTTAGATTTTTCAGTTGCAGTCTCCTGGACTGTTTTTGACTAGTAGTAGGGGTATATTGGAACCCCTCACCTTATTTTATGGGGAGCTTGATGTGCTTTCTTTGCTAGTTTCGGGGTCTTTATTTTGTACTTTGCTTTTGGTTTTACAGGTGATGACCGGACCCCTCTCTGAGTGATGCTGACATTGTATGGGGCTGTAGGTGTTTTTGTCTGAGACTGGATTTGATAGTTAAGATCTCCTTTTCTTTTACCAGTGCTCCTGTATATTGAATGTGTCCTTGTTAACTTTTTATTGTTTTTTCCTTTCATTAAAATCTTCACCTACTCTTATCGAGAAGTGCCATAGGATATTTAACATCCACGGAACAACCACCAGAACAGGCAGAAGGACCTTGGTTTAATGTCTCATCCAAAAGATGGCACCTCTGGAGTGCAGCACCCCTTCTCAATGCACTACAGTGTCAGTATTGGGATTTATCCCATGTTCCTGGTGAAGGATTAGAACCCACCACCTTCAATCTTTTGTCGTCAGTGGTGAGTGTGCTACCTGCTGAGCCACAGACACTGCAAAGAGAAACCTAGCCACAAACCATGATCCAATGCTGCAGTGTCACACCCCAAGCAACACTTTTCCACTGTGCCACCATCATAACAATAATTAGATGATAAGATCATGATAATGTAGACAAGATGATAAACAGATAAGTTCCAGTACTTGTAGGTACTGAATTACTTAAAAACCTTAGTATCTCCATCGAGGAGCTTTGTATTCCTTTAATGTTTATTGAAACCCTGCAGCGTGCTATTGAGGGCAGAGCATCATCATAGCACATGATTTCATACACATATGTGGCCCTTCAGGCCCCGTCATTGAGGAGAACATGGCAAGGGGATCGAAATATTAATTTGACTGATGTGGACTGGGAGGGACATCTGCATCATCTACAGGTCCCAAATAGCTCATACCATTGGAAAGACTTTGCTTGGAAAGTAATCTTGTGATATTTCTGAATTCCAGCAATTCAGATGAAGTATCTCCCCTATCGTGGCACGGAAAAATAGAGGAAGTGTGGTCACTCTTCTGCCACCCATGCTCATATTTTCTGAACTTGTCCAGTCCTTCGACCTTTTGCAAGTGACTTTCAGGGGAGCTGTGGACCTTACTTGCTGCACCATTATATCTAACCCCAGAGTCTTTTCTTCTCTACTTTATGATGCTATCCTTCAGTTGCCGCTAGAGATGTGCGAACTGTAAAATTTCCACCTACAAAATATTTTGTGAAATCCCACATTCCATAAAATTTTTGCCTAGATGAAACATAATTTTGCCTCTGATTTCGCTTTTGCATAATGTGAAATTTCACCCAATTTTACCCAATTTTGCTTTCACGTAAGGCAAAATTTTGCTACTATCCTAATTTTGCCGATGTTTTCAATTTTGCCAGTGAAATTGCAATACATTGTTAGTTGATCACTAAAATATCATGTGAAGGCTGTTTTCTGCACAGTATATTGTCCGTTGAGTCAGAGGACAGTTCAGTGTGGTGCATCACAGCTAATAAACCCTTCAAAACCTCTTTATTTGTGATTTGTGAGAGTTAATTGCTCCCAAAATCTCAGTTTAGTTCCTAGTGCTGCTATTGAACCTTTTTGTTTTAGTATCTTTGAATAATACTTAGTTAAACTTAGGTAGTGTTTCCTGTTTTCTCTGTGTCGGTGTCTGTGATGGAGCTGAGTGGGAGGGTCGACCATGTGGTGTGTGTGTGCGTGTGTGTGTATGTGAAAGCAGAGCAGGCTAGTTCCTAGTATTTGACAGATTTCTCACAAGTTTTGAGTGAGTTTCTGTAATTTCTTTTAAGTCTTAATATTTTGTTGGTGTGCTACTTATTTGTTATATTTTTCTTACATATTGACCCTTTATGGGGTAACTTTATTTGAACAGTTACTCATTCTGAGTAGTTATGTTCCTGTTTCCTTTTCTTAATCACCTTTGTGCTTTATTTTTCTAATGGAAGTATTTGTGGACATTGACCACTTGACTTGACCATATCCAGGTGCACAACATTGTTGAACTGTTCACATAAATTAAAATTGTGATCTAACCTCTGCATTGCAACATTCCTGTTTTCTATTTAGTTTGCTTACCATATTAATCCTTTCCTCCCTGTTACACCACTGGTGTTTACTGCCTGACCCTATTATATATAGGGTCATGTTAGGCAGTGGTACCACCATAGTTAGGCCTGAAAACCATTTGAAACAGTGCAGAAAACAGCAGATTTGTGTCCTGATGGTGGATGTGAACCATGTATCTGCATGTCTGATACCTGATTTCTGTCTGAATGTACTGTAACATGTTTTGGAAAACATTTCTGGACATCTGGTCCATGTTAGGCATTGGCAACACCATGATTAGGCCTTAGGCCATTGGTAAACAGTAGGCCAAACAAAATGTTTTGGTCCAGGTGGAAGGCGTGCAACATATAACAGCATGTCTGACATCTGATTTTGGTCAGAATTTTCTAGAACATTTTTTGGAAACATTTCTGGACTTGTGGGGCACGTTAGGCAGTGGCACCACCAGGGTGAAGCCTGAAAATCATTAGAAATGGTGCAGAAAACAGCAGATTTGGGTCCTCCTGATGGTGGATGTGAGCCATGTAACTGTATGTGTGACACCTGATGTCTGTCAGAATGTACTGTAACATTTTCTGGGAAACATTTTGGGAATTCTGGTTTTCTGAGGCATGTTGGCTGGCACCAGATGTGTTATATTTTCTTAATGTTACACACACAATATGTGATGCAACATCACATACCATTGTGAAACAGTTTTTAATAGGCACAATACTTGACATCTGTGGATAGGAGGAGAAAACATGTTAAACAGCAGGTGATGCCCTCAACATAACTTTAACAAAATTTAACATTGACCCACAATTCAGTTGCATTCTCCATATATGGAGTTTGCAAGGAAAGGCCAGCACCAGTCAGAGGCTGTATTTTTAATTTAAATACCTCGTGTGAGTTGTTTCAACTCAAAGTAAGAAGCAATCACAACTAGCACATATCCATAAGTGCTCTTTCTTTATTACAGTATGGAATGCAAACAATGTAAAAAATGCTCTTATGTAACTAAAACAAATGTCTGCTCCCTCAAGGCAACATACTTCTATGATACAGATAAGGAATGATGGTGCCTTGTGGGCAGCAGGCTATTTTAACTTGGTTATATGGAAGCACTTTTACATTGTTTACTTGCCACACTAGAGAATCGAATAAAGAATGAGCATCTTATGGACATGTGCTGTGGTGACCACATCTAACTTAGAGTTGAAGCAACTTACACAAGGCATTTGAATATCAAAAAATCACACTTGTCTCTGCACAAGGCCTAGATGGCCAATAGTCTTCAGCAGGAGTCAGCATTTCATTTGCAAACTCAATAAATACAGAATGCAACTGCATTGCACAGCATTATGTTGTTAAAAGGAATCATGTAGGTGTAACCAGCTCTAAAGTAACACACACCACAAATAATAAGGGAATAAGGTGTTTATTAGGGTAGGGTACATGAACACAGAACAGAATAAGCATAATAAATGACAGGCAGGATCAGGAGGACAAGGGTAATATAACAATGAGGGGAGAACTAAAAGAGAGAGAGAACCAGAAAAGGACTGAATTCTATAGGAAGCATAAGACAGAAACAAACAATAGCAATGGTCAATAAAATTATTTTCCACACAAAATAAAGAAACAAGAGGACTTAGGGAATGGATATAGATTAAAGAGGATAGAATAGTTGTTTTTGGGTTTTATTTTTATGGGTGGACATAAAAACAACAGAATGGAAGATAGAAAAATTAAAACAAAAAGACAAATTAATTTGTGTTGCCACATTAAGTGCCAGTGGGGCTGTTGTCTAAACACCTTGGTGTGTAGGGTAAACAATAAAAATAATAATAATAATAATAGATTCTTGTGTCTCAGAGTCTGCCAAGAAACATTCATAAACAAGCAAGGAGTACTAATAAAGTTTATTATGCTACTTACGCCAAGCATGTGACAGAGAAAATCACAAGGGACATGGGTTTCTCACCACTCCTGAAGAATGTACATAATCTCCAGAATTGTAGATCTTAGGTTCTCTAAGATCTTGTTCTATCTCTCCCACGCTCCAGCTCTCTGCCCTTCTAGAGAAGTTACAGTAGTGTCTCAGAGCACTACAATGGGTTGCAGACAGCTAAATACTACAGATAACAGCATAGTAACAGAGATTACAACATAGTTACAAATATGATTAACAATATGTATTGGTCCTAAGTCATTCTCAATTGGATAATGACTTAGGAGACAGAATTACTAAAGAGTATCATATGAGACAGAATATGCTCCCATTAGCATTATAGCTAGGCAAAAGAAATGCTGACAGTTCAAACTACATGCACATTTCTTACTTACGCAATATAAAATATAAAGATGTAACAAAGTTCTCTGTCTCTGTCAGCTTGCTTAGAGACAACGAACTGCTGACAGGCCTATTACATGGCATATCTGAGTGTAAAATACACTACATATAATTATATGAGAATATGAGTATACAATAATCACTGAAGATCCTCTGAGTCATCTTATCAGTGATTAGGTAGATAATATATGGAATATCTATAAAAGACAAACTAATCTAGATAAATGTATTATAGTGAGGTGTAATATATCATGTATGACAATATTAGCATATCTTAGCAGTAAACCACATTCCTAGCACCCATGCTTATATGATTGGTGCTCATAACTATAGGTTAGTGCAAAATAGCAGTATCACAGTACAATAGACCAGGAATACAGTGTGAGGTGTATTTGAGGTGTATGTGGGATGAAAGGGGCATAACCCAGGTGTAACAATCCCTCTTTGTTGCCCTAATTTCAAAAGTGGCAACATAACAAAAGATGGAGGTTAGGCACCATTCGCCTACAGGCCCAAGACACGAGCCTGATAGAGGAAGTTTAACTGGTACAGGTATTTCAGGGTTTTCCTTAAACAACAAAATGTAATTAGAAGAGAAATGTTAGTAAACCATGTATTACTATAAACATTTGGAATAAAACTTCACAATGGAGTTTTCCAATATCAAAACAATCAGTAAATACAGATATGTATCAGGTGTGTATCTGTTCTATTGGGAAGAAATTGAAAAGACAAACTTAAATTGCCTGTATGGATATTAAAAATAAGTAAAAATCAAAATAGAGCATTGAGATAGTTAGGACTAGACTTAATGATATCTGGTTCTGGGATGGGAACAGGTGTGATTTCCGATAACCTATTACCTGTTTAGGAATAAAACAGAAGTTAGGAATGTTCACTTTGCATAACTTTTAGTCCATATCAGAAGAATGTATAGTTGGTCACCACACAATGGTCCACATCAGCAGAATATACCACCTTGAAGGATGGCATTTTTCAGTTGGTAAGTTGAACAATACACAAAATGTCAATGTCCACAAGGCATAAACTACGAACAGTTCCAGGGATAAATCCATGGTTTCTTCAAGTGTTAAATGAAGATTCATAGTTCAAATACGATGCATTTAGATTTTCCAAAGGTTGATCAAAATGTTCAGGAAGTAGCAGTATTTTCAGAGGCCTCAGTGGGGGTGCATTAGATTGCACAGTGAGTTTTACAATGGAATAGCAACAGTGTTCAACTGAAGATAATCACACAGCTACACAAAGTGTAAAGGTTTATAACAGTACTCAGTTTGTATGAGGTGCCAGCCAGGCTTGGAAAACAAGCAGTGAAGAAAATGGATTTCTTGATTGTAGATCAAATGAAGAAGTCTTCTTGCTGAGCTATGGGATTGCCCCTACCACAGACTAGCTTCATAGCATGCATAACAATGAGCTTGAATGTAGAATCCTAATTGGCTGGACTGAATACAGTTTATTTGAAAGTACACAAATGGAAGCCTAATTTCAGTTATTAGGCCAGTATTCACAAGTTGGTAAGACAAGTTGGAAGATGTCACATCTGCATAAAAGGTGGTGTTCCTTTCAGATACAACATTCAATGTTTAGAGTCAGTCACGATTCCAAGACCTCATGGTAAACAAGGAAAGGAGGTAGTTTAAACCTTTTCACGATAGAAGTTCCCATCAAGATGATCAATAGAATGGATGGTTGCCAGAAGATCAGAGATGAATGTTGCCGGATAAAATGTGGCAATGACATTGTGAGAGTCACAAACAAGGCTTCCTGGATTATGCAGGAATAAGTTTCAAAACATGTAGCAATACTGGTGTGTGTGTGACATATCCAGGTTCCTTGCCATTGACAAGGGAAAAGTGCTAGATTCAAATAAACAGCTGTTAACACATGCAATAGAAACGCAAAATGTGGTAATGCCACTGACCCATACATCTGTCATGTATGAGATCAAGGATATATCCTAATTCCAGATCCTGGAAGAGATAATCAAAGGGTTGTAAAACGTAATAGCTATAGGCAGTGCAAAGGACTTTCCTAGCTATGTGTTGCTCATCTGCTTCCTTAATGTGAGCAGAAATCAATTCATTAACAAGAGCATTTGTCAGGTCAAACCCTTCACAATATCCTTAATATTGTAAATGTCAGTCACTCTTAATGAGCAAAATCATGTATACCATGCAATGGGGGTATGATATTATATTTCATACTATCATGAACCTTTAACATATGTGCTTGAATAATGGCTATATCAGCCTTATTTCAAATAGATATGTCACAGCCAAATAGGCTCTAGTCTAAACCTGTGTTTTGTTTAAAACAAACAAACATCAAAACAAAACCAAAATAGCCTAGTGTGTTTGGGTCAGTTTAGTCATAAAATGTACCACTAGCAGTCAGGATGTGAAACCCTAAGTGTTTGTAGGTGTGGTGCTATCAGTCCCTGTATAAGGAGTCATTAATGAGTACCTGTTATGCTGCCTGGGTATTCAATCACATCATTATTTAAAAAAAAAGTGGGAAATGTTTGTCATGAGACATAAAACAAATCATTCCAATTTCTAAAGGGTGAGATTTAAAAATCACTGAAATGTGCATGAACTGCACATTATTAACTAAGTACCTGGTTGAGAAGTGGTTATTAGACCACTGGGTGGGCAGGGTTCTGTTTTGGGCACTCAGTATTAAGTGTTACAAATTATGAAGCATCATAGGGTTAAAACCTTAAGATCTAATGGCTTTTATTGCCATATAATGTTGGATGCAAAATTCCTGATTATCAATAAAATGTAACGGAGCCCAGATCAAGTCTAGCTGCTAGAATTGATCCAAAGCAATGATCATAACATTCCATATGACCTCACTACCCTTCTGGACAATGAACATGTCTTTTAGGACTTTACTGTGAATTCCACAGGATGCAATTAAATCATGTGGGCTTGTGAGGTATTCTGCCTCAACAACCTGTTTTGGATTAGGTCACTGGTCCTTATCTGCAATAAAATGTGCAGTTGGGCTTGTAAGAAGACCCATACATTTAAAAGAACAATAAGCATAAAAGCAAGCATCTCTCTCTGGAACCTAAAAGAAAAGAAAAGAAAAACATAGTTTAGTACTATTCCACCCATTGGGGTGTGGAAAAGTAATGTAATCTCCTTTTAACAGGTTAATTTGATTGGCATATAGCCATTTATCAATAACTGTTATAGTGTGGCAGTCTAACTTGGTAGACTGCTGGACTAGTTGTTTACAATGGGATAGGGCCTATTGTTGGGGCTTGCCCGTATCTTATAAACAAACAAGTGTACCTTTTGGATGTCTTGTGTGAAATATTTAACACATTTATCTACTGATGGTCCATCAGCAGTGGCAGTACACAGGTCCAGAAATAAATGTTCTGGGAGACTCATGGACCATCGGTCAGGATTTCAAAATGGAGTGCGCTGTGTACCTGCAGAGGATGCCCCTCTTATTGTCATAAGGAGTAAAGGCAATTATGAGTTTCAATCCTTTTAGGGTTTTCTGAACAAGTTTGTATAACATAACTTTGATCCGTCTGTTAGCACATTCCACCTGTCCTGATGACTGTGGGTTATAAGGGATATAAAACTTTGTTTTACCAATAACAAATCCAAAATTTCCTACATTACTTTGGCTATAAAGCCAGATCTCTGTAAATAAAATTTACCTTAAGGTAACTGGTAAATAGCTGGTTTACCAAGATATTTGCAATCACTTTGACTGTGTTGTTCTATTTTGGGATAGCTTTAAACTATTTGGAAAATAGGTTGGTGATCACTAGTGCAAACTAATTGCTCTTAGTGGTTGGCATAAGGCCAATGTAGTCAAACTGGATATTGTTCCAGGGGCCTTTTGCCTCTGGAATAACAATGTAGTTTTCCTAGCTGGTAAAAGATTGTTCTGTGCACAGATCAGTTACTAATGTAGTGTTCTACATCATTTTCATGTGTAGCTATAAGACAGAGGATTTTAGTCTGTCTAGGGTTTTACTGACTCACTGGTGTACACCAGTTGGAGTACTATGTATTTGGTGTAGTTGAAATAATCTATATCAGGTTCAGGAATTACCCATAACTTTCCATGAGTGTTACTGCAGTGATATGCCAAATGGTAGGCCATCACTGGATAGGTGAATGTCATTTCACTTTCTATAAGAGCTATTTCTGGCAGTTATTCCCCAGTTTCTTTTTAAGGAACCTATAACTGCCCTCAAATGAGGTCCTTCTTATAGAGCATAAAGAATATACATACAACATGCTCGAACCTTATGAATATACAGTATTTAAACTGCTTAGGTTTGTGTTGTAAACAAACAAGTCACTGTATTTCACAGCGATACTACAGAGTACTGGAACAGAAGTTTGTCTTCTGCCAAAGAAATTCAGTTTAAAGAAACAGTCCCAATTAGAAACTATGATAAAAACATTGTATCTGCAGAGCTTTCTGTAATTATCTCAAGGACATTTCTTGAAGCAGGATGAACTTAACCCTCTCATGGAGTGTTAGTATCATTTACATGAGGAAAAATATTTTATTCTTTTCTTAACACAAGCTGT
This sequence comes from Neoceratodus forsteri, assembly GCA_016271365.2. Taxonomy (NCBI): domain Eukaryota; kingdom Metazoa; phylum Chordata; order Ceratodontiformes; family Ceratodontidae; genus Neoceratodus; species Neoceratodus forsteri. Next base: position 737,474,631 of record CM028133.1, on the reverse strand, counting down.
GTCTTTCTCAAGGGCGTTCCTGCTCTCTAAAACATTCACAAAATATTTGTGGTAATTAGGAGACTCCTCGCCTCCTGCTTTTCATTTTATTTGGAGGTGTGTTTAACATTGCCTGTGAATCGTACATACGGTATATGATGACGCAATTACTAGCCATGCACACTCTTTCATCACTAGGATGCACCATAAAATTTCAAACCCTGCTTTCTGACCCTCGGTATGTGTGGCTGAGTCATCAGTCAAAACATGACACACAGTGGTGTCTTTAACATTTTCTGAGATTCTGTCAGAAAGAGCACTGGGACAGGTAGGTCAGTGGGTTGGAGTGAACAATCATGGGTCTCTCCCTGCAAATTGTAGGCCATGGGTTAACAAGGATGGAGTTTTAAAAGGAAGGACAGTGATGTCATGATCCTGTAAAATGAGAGACCAGTGTGTAAGTCTGGCATTGGATACAAAGTCATCTTTACTCTGTCTGACAACAGAATGTTAGATGGCAAATGATTGGAATGCAGCACAATGGGTGCATGTCCAATGATATACATAAAAGTATCTCACTGCCCAGTATGTAGCCAAGATTCCTTTCACAAAGTTGTATTTAAGCTCCAATGGGGCAAGCATCTGGGATGCATAAGCAATAGGTCTGATGTGTCCATTGAATGTTTGGGCTAAAACTGCTGAAATTGCTATATTTGATGTGGCAGTTTCAAAATAATGCCCTAAAGCTGTGTTAGGATTAACCAATGCTGGGGCCATGGTCAGTGATCCCAAAGAAAAGACAATGATAGCAGTATTAGGATACCGTGTACCTTCTTACCTGTAGTGCCTGCCATTGCAGTCACAGTATGGGATGATCCAGGTGTCACTGATGGAGGGGTTCTGCATCATGTGCAGGGAGTGTTAGCACTGTCAAGGGTGCCTGCACAGTGGAGAAAGTGTTGTGCAAGCTGCACATGGTTCGCCAGCTATGGATTGTGGTTCAGTAGCCATCAAGTGTGGAGAAAGTAGTGCTGAGACAGTTGTCAGCTCAGGTTCAGAAATCAAACCTGTAACCTCCCCAACGTGGCCTGTGATACTGAAAATATCACAGCCAGGGCTTTCAGAATCGGAGTTGTCCCCCCCCATCAAATGTAAGTGGTTTCCCCACTGGAATGTTGCTGTATGGTAGCAACATAGAGGATTGTGTATCGAAAGCATACACAGCAAACCAGTTAGTGATCGAGAGGTTTCCATGGTGACACTGAGACCTCGAGAGCGTAGCTCGAGAGGTCCGCTACTACCGGAAACCTCAAGATCGCGAAACTGTTTTGTTTGTGTATGCTTGCGATACACAATCTTTATAGTGTATGGGCAACCATAAATACCACTCGTGAACACTCGGGGAAAAAAAGCTTACTTCTGTGTCTGCCGCCAAAGTGCCGCCTTCCGTGTTGCCGTGCGCTCGCTCTGTGCGCATGCGCGATGTGTTCGATCTTGTTGTGCTGCACGGTGGCGCACTGGGTGCAGCACAACAAGATCATGATCACCAGTGAAGGACAACAACGCTGTTCAGGCATGGATTCCATGCGGAACAGCGTTCCACCATCACTATATTGTTTTTAATGTTGCAGATTAAGGTATTAATGCACTGCATAGGAAAAGCAGTACGTTAAGTCTTCTTGGCTGATGTTACGTTGCACAGGAAATGAAAACAATTTTTCAAGTAATTAACTTCAATGTGTTCTTTATCAATGACACTCAAATACCACAAACATTGCTAATAAAGCAAACATTGTTAACAGCATCAGCTGTTTCTTCAGCATCAGGCGCTGACTTCATGACAGATTGCGTATCAGCCTTATTCAAAAGTACGTCAACATCATTTTAATGACAATCTTCTGTCCCTCAGAAACACTAGTGTTACTGATGACATTATTAATCATGTCAAAAACTTCAGTATGTTTTGTTTGGTTATGGCAGCAATCACAGGTCCCTGTGACTGCAAGATCGAATCTCCATGATATGATGGTCGGCCATTTTGGATTACCTCATGGGCATCATGGGTTACTGTGTCATGACCATCATCACATGTCCATGAGCGCCATCTTGAGGATAGTATCAGGATGCAACCTGATCACATGTGTTCCACTATTTTGAGACTCTAACAATTATCCATTTTGTGAATCACAGAAAACAAGTGGTTAGCCTTTGTTCTAGTCCACCCCACAGCATACTGTGCGTGTTCAAAATCAAACTCTTCAACATCAGAAGAGGCAAGGTCTTTGGGCATTAAGTTAGTATACCCTGCCAATACCTCTGGCTGATGGCCCAAGTTCAACATATCTGACTTTTTATCCCTACATTGTAACTCAGATGCAGGAGTTAACAAGCTATTAAGTGCTTTGTTTTCAGATTTCAAGACATTTACATCTTGTAAAACTTGCTTTTACCAACAGAAACTGTGTCATAGTTTATATTGAAAACTTTAATTTCAAGACTGCTGTAATTAAAACATACTGAATTACGCTATATAGTCAAGGTCTGATGTTGAAATACCAGCTCGTTAACTTTTCAGTAATTACTTCAGACTTATCTCTAAGTTCCTTGTTTTCAAAACATAAGGAATCAGTGTTACTAGCCAGAACACCATTAGTTTGAAAACTTTTTTCTAAGTTTTGCCTTTTTAGCGTTGCATCTTAAGGCATGCAGGTCGTGACTGCCTCTCTCATTAAATAGAGACTCATTTTCTAGATGGACAGATTGAAGCTTAGACAGTAGTCCAGCTATTTTTTTCTGTATGAGAAGCCCTTTTCAGACTAATCTCCTGCATGTAGGCAGAATTCTCCATTTCGCAAGCATCATACTCACTTTCCAAAACAGATGTATTATTTAGAACACCATCAAAACAATTAAACAACGTTGCAATTAATAATCATTCAGGATCATTGGTACCATTTTTCAGTTCCCCATAATGGGCATGATGTCCATTAAGGCACTACCATTGATTCTGCTACTTTAGCAAAACCAAGCCAACTACTGTTAGCAGTTTGGCTTGTTAAGGCATCCAGCCTCAACTCAGTACTGATATATTTAGACATGTCTTAAGATAAGAAACCCTTAGCTGTCTGTGGATAAAAAACTTTGCAACAAAATTCATGAAAGCACACAAACAGCCTTTGCGTGTATGGACACCTAGATGAGTAAATACCTATCAGGACCTGAATGCACAAAAAGCTGTCTAACTGTTTGTTTTGGATCCTTTATAGCTGTGTTCCCACAGAAAGAATAGGAAAAAATATCAAAAATAAAACAACTCATTACACAGACACTGAATATTTGCAAGAGATTGTTTTATCTGCACTGTAGAACAACAACTGACTGAAAAATTGTAAACATTAGACACTTTCAGCTTGTTTTACTGGGATTTCTTGCCCAGTGTTTTAATTACAAAGGAAATTAAATGAAACTTGGCAAAAACATCAGACTCCATTTCGAGGTTGCCATTATGTTGTCTAAACATTCTTGGTGTGTAGGGTAAACAATAAAAATAATAATAATAATGCAGATTCTTGTGTCTGGAGTCTTCCAAGAAACATTAAGTAAACAAGCAAGGAGTACTAATAAAGTTTATTATACTATTTCATCAAGCATGTGACAGAGAAAATCACAAGGGACATGGGTTTCTCACCACTCCTGAAGAATGTACATAATCTCCAGAATTGTAGATCTTAGGTTCTCTAAGATCTTGTTCTATCTCTCCCACGCCCAGCTCTCTGCCCTTCTAGAGAAGTTACAGTAGTGTCTCGAGAGCACTACAATGGGTTGCAGACAGCTAAATACTACAGATAACAGCATAGTAACAGAGATTACAACATAGTTACAGATATGATTAACAATATGTATTGGTCCTAAGTCATTCTCAATTGGATAATGACTTAGGAGACAGAATACTAATGAGTATCATATGAGACAGAATATGCTTCCATTAGCATTATAGCTTAGACAAAAAAAATGTTGACAGTTCAAACTACATGCACATTTCTTACTTCGTACAATATAAAACATAAAGACATAACAAAAGCCTTCTGTCTCTGTTAGCTTGCTTACAGACAAAGAACTGCTGACAGGCCTATTACATGGCATATCTGAGTGTAAAATACACTACATATATTACATGAGGATATGAGTATACAATAATCACTGATGATCCCTCTGAGTCATCTTATCAGTGATTAAGTAGATAATATATGGAATATCTATAAAAGACAAACTAATCTAGATAAATGCATTATATTGAGGTATAATATATCATGCATGACAATATTAGCATATCTTAGCAGTAAACCACATTCCTAGCACCCATGCTTATATGATTGGTGCTCATAACTATAGGTTAGTGCAAAATAGCAGTATCACAGTATACTAGACCATGAATACAGTGTGAAGGTGTATTTGAGGTGTATGTGGGATGAAAGGGGGCATAACTCAGGCGTAACAGGGCCAGCATGGAGTTCTGACAGGATGCACATGATTTTGTCAACATCACACTGCAGTTTAAATCTCCTCCCAGCATCACTAAATTCCTGTCTGAATCGTTTAACTCTTGTTGAACATGCTGGACTTCAGACAGGACAGTAGATAAGATCGCATGTGTCACTGACACTGCTGGCAAGGTAGGGGCTGCCTGTGCTGCTGGCTTTGGACAGGAGGTCCTGGTGAGGTCTTGATGTTACTGACTGCTGCTGTTTTCTGGTACAGTGAGCACAACGAGGATGTTTAACTGGTCCAGCCATTCCTCCCTCCTGCTCACCCCTTCAGTACTTACCCACAGCTGCACTTGATGATGCTGCCACCTCTCACAATTTGACGTACCATTGCAGCAGGTGGTGGTGGTGGACCTAGTGGCTATGCTGGCCAGTTGTCCCAAAGTGGGATCCACACTTTCCTTGATGCATTCCTGCCCATATAGATTGCAGTTGACCACTGGGTCACCAACCAATATTATGTAGAAAAATCCCAGACAGAACTTGAGGATGACGGAGCCATGGGGGAGGTGTGTCATAGATAATGCCTCAGGCACTGACTCCTCCAGCTGCTTGGGAGGGGCATGGTCTCCTGCTGCCTGGGTGGAGGAACAGTATCCTCCTGGTGCTGGGAGGGCACTGTCTCCAACTGCTGCTGGTGAGGGGCATAGTTTGGTGCTGGGTGCTGGTGCTGGAGCAAAAGCCTCCTGCTGTGGCATTTCATTTGTGATGGTTAGCTGAAGCATGCGTACAAATGCCCCACTGTCTTCAGTCTTTTCTATTATGTCCACAGTCACAAATACCACCAATTCAAATAAACAGATAAAAAAAGAAACAGAGATAGAGACTCAGAGAGCCGAGGTCACACACACACACACAATCACCAGGTACTAAAATATAAACTATGACAAAACAAATAAGAAAAAGTTAGGAAAAAAATAGCACAAATTAAGCAGTTTAGGTGTGAAAGTGCACTCTGCAGTCTGGCGAGAATAAATGCTGCCTGCTTCCTCAGGATACATAGCACAGGAAATGAACCACTCACTTACTGCTGTTTAGACTCAGCCATGTGACCACCAGCAGAGCAAAATGTCAAATTTCACGTCATTTTGCCTCAGATGCACAGGTGAAATTGGCAGCAAATTTCACGGTGTAATTTCACCAGAAGGCTATAATTTCATGAAATGTTTTGCTAGGTGAAATTGACAATTTTGCCATAATTTCTGTGGCGAAATAAAATGTTACTGCATCTTTAGTTGTCACCTACCAGGAGACTGCTAGATATCTCCTTACTGGTGGTGAAGAAGGCCATTCCAAGAGATGGCTAACAGATGTTTCTCCCACAGTAATGGATTGGCAAGATATTATAATACAAATTTATAAAATGGAAAAACTAACAGCTCTGGTTAATCGCAGGCTGGAGGCATTCAAAATATTCTGGAGACAATGGTGCTCTACATTATGACCCAGAGGAGATTTTATACTTTAAGTTGGGATGTGAGGGTTTTGGTCTGACCAACTTATATTTTCCTTCTCCCTTTTTCAAACTGGATGCAACAATTCTGTCTACCCTCCAATAAAAATGAAATATGAGACATAAATTCCAAATGACAAACTAGGAAACATGTACCCCACAGGCCCTCCACCAGGAATGTTAATCTGTAACTCAAAATATACAAATTTTAGAAAAGTCTTGGATTTATTGCACACCACTTTAGTTTATACTATTGAATTGTTTTCACTTTTTATTTATTTGCCTTATTTGTTATACTTAATGTTACTTAAAGGTACATTGATTCAGATATCTCCTAAACGATCTGCTGTATTCATTTTCTTGGTTACCAATAGATGATTTTCATTCATATATGTTTCCTGGGGAAGGTAATTTGTATTGTATTATCATCTATACAGTACTTTACCTTTAATAAATATTTAAAGTTTTAAAAATATATATATATGTTCTCCCTCAGCACTGACAGTGAGCATCTTGCAGAAACCTGGGAGCTTGCATGTGTTTTGCATTGGGTGGGCTACTGTATTTGTTATTAATTAAAAAGAAAGAACTGTTATTTAATAAACAAAAAGTACTCTACCTGCTGAGAATTTCATCCACACATAAAGCAGTGTGGGTGATAGTCCCTTCTGTGGGAGAGCCACCAGAGGAAAGGGACATGAATCAATTATTTTATTTATTTAGTTGTTTAACCAGGTATAGCACACTAAGCTGAAAGCTTTTTACAGGAAGCGATCTGGGAGCACAATGAGGTTAAATGACTTGCTCAGGGTCACACAGTATGCAAGTGGAAGCTGTGGATTCAAACCCAGGTCTGGTCTGCTGGATGTCACCAGATTTGCAGCTCAGAGCCTGAGACCACTGCGTTATACTGCCAAGAACATAATGGAAAATTATTTAACCAGGAAAAGCACAGTGAACCAGGCTTGTTTTCAGGTGTGAAATGGGAGCACAAGGAAATTAAGTGACTTACTCAGGGTCATACAGTATGCAGACGTGGGCTTCAAATCCAGGTCTCAGTTTGAGGGCTCAGTGCCCTAAATCGCAGAGTTATATTGTCCCCAATCAATCAGTCAACTCTTCCACAACAGGGGTGGTTAGGTAAGGTAAAGCAGGTAAGCTGCACCCACCATCCCCATTACAAAAAATAATAATAATAATTCTGTATGGTGGTCAAATAGTATTGTTTGCCTTCCTGCTTCAGCTCACACCACTGGTCTCAAGGTGATAAGTTTATTGTAAATGTACAAATGCTTTGTACAACCCCCTCCACACACACACACACACACACACACACGCATGCATGTCTGTTATACATTTTGGAGATGGGGTGAACAAGTTAATACTGGTCAAACTGCATGGTACTGTAACTCCCATACTCATTAATAAAAATGTTTTATTTAGCTTTTGTTTACTAGGTAACTGCACTAGGCAGAAACCTGCCTATTTTCAGGCACAAACCAGGAGAATACATTATAGGTAGCAAAAGAGGTAACAATACAGGCATAACAATGAACTACAGATATTTAGATCAAACAGTGATTACAGAGACACTAAGGAGATAAAACTGGATACAATATGGCCAGTAATTACATAATACAGAACAACAATGGTGTAGGTGAAAAAAAGTGCACAAGCTACAGGCTAAGGTGAGTATTTACAATAACTAATGTGTAAGCAGAATAAAATGCACATTCAATATAGGGTCAAATAATCACTGGAGGAAATGGCTAAACACAAGCTATGGAAGTCTAAGGGAGAGGAGAAAGGGTTAACAACTGAGAAATATGCATATGGGTGTACAGACAGAGGAACAGTAAAGGGGAGAAAGTACATATACTGTAGCAAATTAAGCATAGGAAGAGTTTAGAAACATGAGCACATACAAAATGATCTCAGGTAGTGGAATCATTCTTTTTGAAGGTGATGTGGGATTTAGACTGTATGAAGGTGACAGAGTAAGGAGTTCCTGAAATTAGGAACATGCCTATTTGTCAGAGAGCACATCCTTTGACCTCCCTGCCTCTGCTCATCCTACCAGTGTCAAAACCATCAATTTATTGAATCTTTACAAATGCACTATCTGTTCCTCAGGTCCAATACAGAGGTAATACAAATATGAATTGCAAATAACATGGCAGAGCAATGCCCATGTTAAATCACTCCCCTCAACAGCACCAGTTATTATTATCAAACTGTTTTGCCTTCTGCTCTGTGCATTAAGAAATTAAGTGGTTTGCAGCTTCTAATTTCTGTTTTCAACTGCAGTTCACTATATAGTGTAGCACAATAGTGAAGCCATCCTTGGAAGTGAGAGTGTCTGGAACATTTCCTTTGTCCCATTAATGTGAATAAATTTCCTTGCTTCCCCATTCTATCCCCACCCACACAAAAACACTCAGTCCAGCAAACATCCTAATCAATGGGACAACACCAAATGTAGATCCATGGTATGATAAGAAACCTATTTAAAGACAAAGAAAAGTGAATTTGCTTTTATAATATAACATGGAAATTATTTACTGGACAGTTTGAGCTGCCGTTATCTGACTATGATGCCCATAAGTAATTTTGGTTGAAAACTGAGTCCTCACCTAGTAAGGAATTGAGCTAATCCCCTCCCCATCTGTAAATGAACTGCTAGTGAATGTACAGTAATTTCTGATTCAGAAATATTTTACAATGCTGTATAAAAGTAAGATAGGTCTGATTAATAGAGACTGTTTGCTTACAAAGTGTATAACTAGTAACTACTGTAGGTCCTACAGTACATCACCTAACATTATACAGTAAATGATTAATTGCACATCCTTTGTAGCTTGGCAGGGCACCAAATAATCTCTAGTTGTATGTTTGAGATGTATGACCACAGGAGAAATCCTGGAAGCTTTACATTTACTAATCACATTAGACAGTATTGCTTTTCTACATCTAATACACTAGATTGGTCATTTGCTGCTCATTACCATGATTGTCTCTGACATATTCTTAAATAGGCCCCAAAACAAACTATTACAATAAAAAGTATGAGCTGTCAGCACATAGTCATACTAAAGCATGCTCACCAAGCCTTTTGTGGGGGGGATGAAGGGAGGTAAGTTCTTTGCATTCCTTTTATTATGAGCCACTGCACTTGTCTGGTTGACTAATATTGTTTTAAGTGAACAGGATATCTATGCTCTAATTTATGGCACAAATAAATCAATAAATAGTTCTTTGTTTGTTTATACCAGGCAGTGGATAACTTTTGCCAGTGCTGCAGTGATTAGCAAAATAATGTGCGAGGATAGTGATAAAGAAAATATCACAATGTTTTCTAGTCATAGGAGTCTAATCTAGTCTTGTTTGTTTATAAATCTAAGTATCTACAGGCTGCAAATGCATTATATATACAATAATAGATGGGGAAGTGTGCTTAATAAGAAATGAATGGTTGCCTGAGGTGAGGAATGGTACATAAACCCTGAGGTGAAGCCTGGGGTTTATTAAAGCATCCCACACTGGGGCAACCGTGATTCAAATTAAGCATATTTCCCATCTTTTAATATTATAATTGCTGGGCAGCAATTTTTCTAGCCCTGAGTACTGAGTCTCACACACACACACACACACATATGCCTTCCATTTCTTGCCTGACCCTGTTGATCTCTCTCTCAGTCTCCTGTCCTGCCAGCTTTCAGTCACCCCCGTGGGTCCCAGTCACTTTAAACTATGCCACCTGTCAGGTGCTGGAAGATTTTGTACCTGGCTAGTTGAAGTTTTCTGTTCCCATGGCTTGTATTGGAGGAGATTAACTTTTCAATAAGTATACAACTTCAGGCCTCAAAGACAAAATCTAAATCATAAGCTTTTTCAGGGTGGTAGGTACATAGAAAAAAAACATGTCTGCACAGCTGTATAAACAACTTTATGTCTATGTGTTTGTTACTACTGAGAGTGAATGATCTGTGCATAAACATACTGGATACTATATATCATAAGAGGCTGTCTCATGGAGACTGGATACTATGTATACTATGAGTGTGTTTGATCCTGTGGTAAATTTTTATTTTATTTTATTTATTATTTATTTATTTAGATTTTGGTAGCCGGGTAAGCCCTCTGAGACAGAAATCCCTTTTCCAGGGTGACCTGGAGTTAGTTACAGTGACTACATACATAGATGTAAAATACAGTAGGATTGAGTGAAATACATATTTAGTTACAGTGAGTGCATACATAAACATTGGGGTACAGTAGATTAATAGCAGGTACAAGTCAGGGAGTAGGTAACAAGCGTGGGGTACAGGGACAGTGGGAATCACAAGGTTAAACAGGTGCTTAAGTCAAGTAAACAGTATTTTAACTTTTCCATAGGCGATTCAGGGGTGGAAGGTGTGGATCAGCAGAAGGTAGCAAGGGGTGGGTCAGGGACGTAGTCTGGAGATTACAACCACAGAGGCGAGTTCAGGAGTGCGCTTTGAGGCAGATTTAAACCCTAGGAGTAGGTTTGTCAAGTAGGCTTGCTGGGAGGGTGTTCCATAAATAGGAAGCAGCGTAATGAAAGGGCGCTTTCCTTGGTTAGTGCGAATGTGAGGGATGGCAAGGATGACTTGCTGCAGACCGGAGGGTTTGGCAATGGACTTTAGGGTGAGTAGCCCACTCAGGTGAGGAGGGTGGCCTAAGGAGGTGAATTTAAAGGCCAGACAGGCCGTAGAATAGCCAGCTTATGCCGTAGGAGGGCCAGTTTAGGTCAGAGAGAGCCTCACAGTGATGCCTCCTGGGGAGAGTTTGTTGCAAAGTGAGCTACTCGGTTGTAGAGTATGGAAAGTTTGTTTAGCTCTGAGTCTTGGAGGGACTGTAGTACAGGAGAACCATAAAGAATGGAGGAGAATGTTACAGTTTGCTATGGCACGTCACGCCTCCCGAAGAGGGAGTTTCCAGGCGGTAGAAAAGGCTGAGCCTCTGGTGGATGGATCTAGTTAAAGCGTCAGTATGTGGTTTATAGGTTAGCTACTGGTTGAGAAGAACCCCAAGATACTTGAACTGGTCAGTGACCCTACTCTCCTTCCTTGGGCTGTACTGAGCTGGAGTAGCTCGCTTTGGTCTGTGCCTAGGCATCTAGTCCCAAACAAGACTGCCTTGGTTTTGTCTTCATTCAGCTGTAGGAGTTAGAGGTGAACCAGACCTCAAGAGCTGAGAGACTGGCCTGAAGTTTGGAGGAGATAACAGTGGGTTGCGGGTCGCTGCAGTAGACAGCGGTGTCATCCGCTAAAGAATAAGGTTGCTGGGCTGCAGTCCCTTGATGTCATTGAGGAAGAGTGAGAATAATAGGGGCCCAGGATCAAGCCCTGGGGTACCCCAGAGATCATGGGTCTAGTGCCAGATTGTATTCCTCTCCAACGGACTTTCTGAGATCTGTTTGTCAGGTAGCTCTCAAACCAGGAAAGAGAGAGCTCATCCAGGCCCAGTCGGTGAAGTTTGGAAAGGAGAAGTTCATGCCTGACCAGGTCAAAACCTTGAACAGGTCAAGGAATAGGATGCCCATTGGAAGCCTTGGTCCATGGCCTTGAGGATGTCAGTTGTTAGATGGATGAGGGCAGTGTTGGTGCCATGGCCTTTCCTAAAGCCATGTTGTACATTGGAAAGGAGTAGGTGTTGCTCAAGGCAATCCTGGAGTTGATTATATACAAGCCTTTCCTGAACTTTCCCCAGGTGGCTGAGAAGGGAGATGGGCCTATAGTTTCCCACTCTGTCCCAGGACCCTTTTTGTGGATGGGGATAATAGTCGTTACCTTCCACTTACTGGGGACAGTTCCTTCATGGAGGGACCTGTTGATAAGCAGGGTGACAGGGTAGGTGGTAGCCAGGCTGCAACCCTCAGCAGCTGAGGTTCTAGAGGTAATTTCCCAGGGAAGAGTTAGGTTTATTTTGAGTTTTAGGGAAGTATGGCTGCTGGTTCAACAAGTTACAGGTGGAATAGGGCTGACAGAAGCACCCTGTCCATGTTGGGGTGGTAGGGAGTCCCAGGCAGGGGTGGAGGTATCTGTTAGGATTGGAGAAGGAGGCACGAAAGCATCGGCAAATGTAGAAGGGTCATTGGTAAATGCATACCCAACTAGGAGTGAGTTGTCTTGTGCTTTTGTGGAACCTTTGAGGAGGAGTTCATGTGGCCCCAAATTTCTTAGGGTCACGTAGATGGCTAGTTTGGAGGTCTCTTAGGTACATGGACTTGGCCTGTTCGGCTGTTTTTGCATTGGTTCCTTGGATTCCTGTACTTCTCCCAGTTGGGTATACAGCCAGAGGATTTGTGGAGTTCCATGCCCTGTCACGAGGCGCATAGTCTGCTTTAGGTTAGGGCTCAGCCATTTGTGGCACTTTCCCTGTACCTAAGTTTCTTCCAGGGGCATGCAGGTTGGCTAGGGACAGGAATGTATTAGTGAAGTATTCAAGCACCTCATCCAGTGAGGAGAGGGAGACAATGGGGTTCCAGTCGATTTTCCCAGGTCAGAGCAGAGATCTTTTTTTTTATGAAATTTAAAGTTTATTGATTTGAAAATACAAAGAAACACAATAACCCCAATATACGGGAGAAACAATATTACAGTGAAACAAACAGTACAATCAAACAACAAAGAAAACATCTCCCCAAAAATTACCCGCCTCCCCAAAGAAGCATACTACAAGAGCATAATCAAACACACCCACCCACCCACCCTCCCCAAACCCAACCAAAACCAACAACAGAAAAACAGTGTACACCTAAAGAAAACCCAGACAAACCTCCCCTCAATCCCTCCCCGGGTGCACCCAACATATAGCTCTACAATTCTAAGATAGCACAGGTTAAGAATTCCAGAAAATGTAAGTGTTAACAACCATAAAAATCAGACAATTTTAGATAAACAAAACTTACCATGATTAAACTGACAGAAAAGAGGACAAAAGGGAAAATGTGGACATAGGGGATCAGGTCATAGTAAAAGAGAGCCAATTTAAACCAGACAAAGGGCCTGGAGTTTACTTCATCTCCTCTGGAACAGGTCTAGGCGTCCCTAAAACTAGCAGCTAATCTTTCAGATTGGAGATCGATAGCATTTCAGTTAGCCAATCGGCAAAGGACAGAACCAACTGGTCCATCCAGTGTCTCAAAACCAGCTTTTAACAGCCATAGACACCAAAGCCAGATGATATCTCGTTCGACACTGTCAACCCGAGAAAAGCTCCCCTAGGACACACACCTCAGGGCTGAAAAAGCCAGACAGACCTAAAGAGGTCGAGATAGTCCTTAATCTGAGACCATAAGGGAGCAGTTTTAGGGCAATCCCAAAATATATGAACAAGATTGCCATCCCTTGTAAGCACCTAAAACAGCTAGGGTGAGAAACCCTCTTGAACTGAAAAGCTTAGCTGGGTATAATATAAGTTATTAACAATATAATACTACGTTAATCAGAATCTATCCTGGGTATGATATCTGTGAAAGGTCTTTCAAGACCCCGGACCAATCAAAGGAATTACCAGGCAGAAGGCAGGGTCCAAACATCAGAGCCAACAGCACTCTCCGGTGAATTATAGTTCAGGAGAAAGGAGTATATCAAGGAAATAGAGTGAGGTTGGAAGCAAGTTTAATAACATCAGAGAGAAAGGAGAAACTACCGAGTCCCTAGGAGCAGAACCAAATCTCTGGTTGATTAAGTGTCTCAACTGATAAACCTTGAAAATAGCTCTACTAGGTATATGAAATCTCTTGAGGATATCACCAGAAGAAAGAAGGAGTTATTATTAAAGAAATTTTCCAATCTAGCCTCCTTAATTTGTGGAAGCCAGTCTGGGCTGATCCATGAGTTACCCATTTTAACATTGGGATTAGAGACAGCCGGCTGCCCCAAATCCAAGTAGGAGAGATATGAAATACTTTAAACATTGCAAAAGGATGTGATGGCAGTCCTCATAACACTGTCCGGCATCCATTTAGAAAGTAACCTCGGGATAAGTAGAAGAGAGCATATTTATCAAATTTAATCATGGAGAGAGAAACGCTCCAGCTGAAGCCAGATTGGACAGGATACCTCTGGTTCAGCAGAGAACCATCTTCCCAATTTAGAGAGGTGGGCTTCCCAGTAATACAATAGAAGATTGGGTAATCTAAGACCCCTCTCTCTTTAGGAAGTGATAATTTAATGTAGGCGCCTAACTGCCTTCCTGGACCAAACAAATTTGGAAAAAGCACGTGAAACTGTTGACTATAAGAGATGGGAAGCCAGAGATTAGCCAAATTCAGCGGGTAGAACACTCTGGGAAGGACATTCATTTGAGAATATTAATCCGACCCCAGAGTGAGATGGGAAAGGGCTGACCAACGCTGCAATCCTGCAGACCGAGTCCCTGAGCCGGTCTAAGTTTAGTTCCTTCAAAGAGAGGGGTCAGTGGAGAAAAAGATCCTAAATATTTAATAAATCTAGGGGCCCACTTCATACCAAAGGAGAGGAGAACTCGGCCTTATTAGTGTGACGTTAAGAGGAAGGATTTCAGATTTGGAAATATTCAGCCTGTAACCCGAGAAGACCCCAAACCTTTCAATAAGACCAAGCACCCCCTTCAAAGAGTCAGCGGATCCACCAGATGCAGGAAAATGTCAACAGCATACGCTGAGAGGACCAGCTCTCTTTGGTGTAAACTAACTCCTCTGACCTGGACAGAGGCCTTAATCCTTCTGAGTAAAGGTTCCAGGTACAAATTAAATAGTAGGGGAAAGGGACAACCCTGTCTAGTACCAGCGTGTGAGCGAAAGAGAGGATAATACCCATTACAATAAATTTTAGCAGAGGGCAGCTGTACAACACCGGATCCTATTAACAAATACAGATGGAAAACCCATTCTCTCTAACACGGCCCAGAGGAACGACCAGTCCACCGGTCAAATGCCTTTCAGCATCAAGAGACCAAAGCCGCCGGATACGAGAGGATTGGGCATGCTGTGAAATATGTGAAAGGGTCCTCAAATGGTCAGCCCCAGATCTGCCAGGTACAAAGCCAACCTGTTCAGGACTCAGCAACTCAGACCACACCATCTTAATACGTTCAGCTAGAATTTTAGCAAGAATTTTCATATCGTAATTTTGAAGTGAGATAGGTCTATAGTTAGCTGGATCAGTAAGGACCTTGTCAGGCTTGGGAATTAAGACAATAATTGCCTCGAACAGCGAAGGGTCTGCATCCGAGGATACAGCCAGATATTCATACAATTTAAAGAGTGGGTGTCAAATCCTTAACAAAAGCCTTATAAAAGTTGGCGGAAACCATCAGGACCCAGTGTGCAATCAGGGTGAGAGAAGCAACAGCTCTCTCAATTTAGTTCTCTGAGATAGGGGCTAGCAAAATAGCTTGCTGAATTTCAGATAAGCAGGGAATGTCAGTCTCTCTCAGACAGTTGTCCAGATCAGAAGTGGAGTATGATAGCTCCGGTTTACTGTACAGATCTAGGTAATATTCCTTAAAAATGTGGGCAATTTTCCGGGGTGCAGTGACAACCTCCCAGATGGAAACCAGAGAAGGGATAATCCTAGAACTTTCAAGTGCCCGAAGGCGTGAGGGCCAAAAGCTTGCGGACTTTTCCCCTGGTCGAGATATTTCGGCTGAGTTTTAAGAAGAGCATACTCCGTTTTCTCCTTAAAAGATCCAGGTACCTATCTTTGATTGCTAAGAGCTGTTTAAGATCAGTTAAGGAAGAAGTTGAGAAATATTTAGTCTCAATTCCCGAGTTCTACCCATCAGAATCAAGGAATCAGCAAGTCCCTTTCCTTTTTGAAAGAGGCTGTTTTAATAAACTCGCCCCTGAAAGCACTTAAGAGCGGACCAGACCAGGTCAAACCTAGGAGTTGAGTTGAGATTTTCTATCAGGAATATTGATATCAAAGAACTTATACTAGAGACAATCTATGGGTCTTTTAACAACTGGGTATTCAGCGCCAAACCGAATCCGAGGTATTCTGGAGTTAGGAAAGCTTGATCCAGACAACCGCATGATCGGAAAGGATGACTGGGTCAATACCAGATAGGCCCAGACTTGAAAGAAGAGAGACACTAATCAAGACCATGTCCAGACGAGATTTAGTACCATGCGACTGGGAAGCGAAGGAGAAAGCCCGAAGAGAAGGGTTAGCAAGCCTACAGGGATCACATAGACCTAGTAATGATCTCAGATCTGAGAAAGCTCTGTGGGCTGGAGAAGGTGGGCGTTTATCCTGGGGTCTCTATCTAAAATCAATGAACAAGGGATGTTCCAGTCCGCCCAATATAAACTGGGCGGGAGAATTTGATCAATTTCTCAGTAAGAGACATAAAAACTCGAATCTCCTCCAACCGGCCATATATTGATCCAAGTACAACATTTCACCGCTTAGGGTTCCCTGAACCAGCATAAATCTCCTTCCATATCTGCCACAGTCTTCTCATATTAAATAAAACATGTTTTTTAATGAGGACTGCTACCCCCTACTATAACAGGAGTTACCAGCAAGATAGGCACAAGAGAAACCCGACCGAGATAAAAGTCTGGCATCAGACTGACTGAGTGTGTCTCCTGAAGAAAAAGAATGTCAATTTGCAATAACGAACAGTGTCGAAACATCTGAAGATGCTTGACCCAATCCAAGTCCACGTACATTCCAAAGCAATTTTGAGAGACATCATAACATTTTAAAATACAATAGACAAAAATTATATATCCAGATAGCCATAAAATTGTGAAAAGGAAAGGATACACCCAACCAGCTATATTCATTAGATTCAACATAATTAAGCCCAGAATAAACCAACCCCAAGACAACTCCGACCCAACTTTCTCTATAAAACAAAGACCCCCATAACAGTGAATACTGCTAAAACATGAAGCTTGCACCAAACAAGGGGAGCACCAACAACCCATCAGACCCAACCCACACAACCAGGACCTGTCCCCAAATATCCTATAGAAACCCATCTGTAAAGAAACCCTGTCACCCATCCTAACTCTGACCCTAAAAGCCATCTTGTAAAAGGTCGTACATCCCAACCCCCCATCCCCAGAATCAAAATAAGACCCCAAACTCCCCAAATAACTATTTACAAAGGAAGGCCAGGGTAGGAGTAGACCTAGTAACAAGCAGTAATATACCAGCTCTGGCCATCCAAACCCCATTACGAACCCCTGAATCCCAGGTGGAAGATACAGGCAACCATTCAAGAAGCAAAAATATCCCCATATCTTCAGAACTACAAAATAAATCAGCACCTTCACCAGGGAGGTTAGCCAACCCCCATCTTCAGGCTCAGCAATAACGCATCCAGCGAGCAAGCATCCAAAGGCTCAAGCCCCCAATCGCCACTTGTCAGGATGTTAATGCCTACTTTGGAAAGGAAAGAACACAGTAATTTAATATAGTAAGGCACAACAGGAAATAGTTAAAGCAAGAGGAAAAGTGAGAGGCATCCCCGAGATAAGCGCAACATCCCCCATCTGCCTAAAAGGAGAGTGCCTCCTCCCATACATCTGAGAGGCAGTGGTCAAAGGTGACTTACCCCACGGCAGAGCAGCCCAATGAATCAAGGTAGTCAGGGAAGAGCACACATGGCCATTTCGGTACTGGGTGGCGTTCCGGGGAACAAAAAGCAGCGGACCAAAAACGTCCTCCCCAGGAAGTCCCTTGGGAAACATCAACTCATACTATAGTTCCTCTGCTTCTCAACCAAAGGGCCTGCCACGAGGAATTCTCCCACCCCAACAGACAGCTACCCATCCAGTCCTGCAACCGCAAAGAAAGCACCAGGTAAGAAAAGGAGAAGGCAAGGGAGGAAAAAGGATAAAGTAAGAGGTGGTTAGCCTAATGAAGAAAAGTAGACGACAGATCCGACAGAAAGAAAGGGGAAAAGCATTCATCCCGACCAACCAGCAGAGCCAGGCCTCCCCGCCACGTTTATCAACACAATCGGACTTCCAAAAATAGCTCATGCCATCAATGAATTATTAAATTAGAAGCAAGGTATTGATAAGTCCCTCATCCAGCCTTCTTGAATAGCTCTGGAAGCCTTGAAGCAAGCTCATTCAGGGCCGTTTCTGGCGAAGTGAAGCTGGATACAGAGCCTCCAATCGTAACCCTCAGGGTTGCAGGATAAGCCATCTTAAAAGGAATGGAGGCAGCGATCAATTTAGATCACGACCGGGTGGAAAGCAGCCCTTTTTCCCTTGTTTCTTCGGGTGGTCCTGTGCAATCAGAAGCCTGGGCCGAGCCCACAAAATCTCCTTAAGCTCTGGCCTTAGCAAAAACATGCTGACGTTCAATGTAACTTAAGAACTTAAAATTATTGGCCATGGAAAAGACAAATGGGGCCTGGGCGTGAGCACGGTGTGCACGCTCCAAGTGATAAGAGGGACTTATGGGAGATGGCCCAACAACCTTCATTAAGAACTTCTGCAAAAGCCAAGAGATCAGGCCTTCCTCCATCTCAGGTAAACCAAAAATAAGCAGGTTGTTTCTACGATTACATCCCTCTAGGTCTTCTGCCTTGATTTGCAACTTCTTAACTTGCTGCTTTAGCTCCACTATAGCTTCTTCAGACTTATCTTGCCTTTGTTCAATCGAGAACACCCTGGCCTCCAGATCCTCCACTCTAGTGGAGACAGTCGATAGGTCCCCGTGGCGATCTCAATTCGGCAGCCAGGTCTTTAAGAATGTCCTTGATGGGATTGAGCTCCTGCAAAACTTGTCCTCGGTCAAGGGAAGAGGCCGCTCGCGACTTATCCTCGGTCCATTCCACCTTACCCAGACCTTGATTGCGTGCTTTTGCGGCCTTGTTAGGAGAGGTAGGAGGAGTGTGCTTGGCAGGGGCCTGTTTCATATCGGCCTCCATCTCTCCAAAATGAGCGCTGTTTCCGAGACCAATCAGAGGAACCGCAAAGAGCACCGTATTTAGTACGCCTTAGTGGAAATTATATTGATTAGCACCGATAATGCAGGAAAAAAACGCTAAACGGCGATGAAAGGGAAGAGCTCGAGCCGATGCAGCCTTCTAGCTGGACGCCATCACGTGACTCCCCCAGAGCAGAGATCTGCTGGAACAAACCTGTTGAATTTCCTGGCTTCAATGACCTGGGCAGCAGTTTTGAGTGGTTTGTTGGACCAGGCACAGAAAATAGGAGAGTGGTCACTCAGACAGTCTTACATAATCCCGGCAGTCAGTATTCGGTCAGGGCAAGAGACTAGTGCCCAGTTGAGTAGGGAATGATTGGCAGACTTAGTATTGTGCCTAGTTGGCAGATCAATAACTTGGGTAAGTGAGAGTCCAATATTAAAGGGACACTGTCAACCTATTTTTATCATACTATTTCTAGTTGAGACCCCACATTTTATGATTGTTTACCCTCTCTAAAATTCACTGATGTTGCTGTTTGTTTTGTCTGTCTCCTTGTTAAGTAGAAATGAAATGCATGGCAATGTGTATTTATAAACAACCTTGTTTTGTTTACAATCCTGGTTCTGTTCTTACTACATACTTTCTGAGCATTAGAAATGCACCCAACCAGTGCAGTCACTCATAAGAAGAAGCCTCCTAAACTCCCATTGCATCATGAGGGGCTAGACTGTTTTGTGGGTGTTCCCAAGTCCAGGAAGATGTGCTTGGAGTTGTTCAAAGGATGTAAACAAACCTGTTTTGGTGTGATAACACCAGTATGCTGGGTTTTTAAAGAAAATAAGAGTCAGAATCAAACTACCAGCTACATAAGCAAACTTTACTGAATGTTGGCAGTTGTAAAATATGCTTTTAAACTGGGGACACTTTGAGACCTTAGGGGTTGACAGTGTCCTTTAAGTTCTTGATTGTGGAGGCCCAGGGCAAGCCACTTTAGATTGAAGTCCCCGAGGAGGATGGTCTCCCCAGGGAGTGCTCGTGGAGGGCATTGGTTAGAGATTCAAGAGAGGAGGTGGCAGATTGGAGTGGGAGGTAGGCACACCCTATGTAGAGGGGCTTGGTGTCTCCCAGGAGCACTTTAACAAATAGGATCTCATTCTGCAATCACTAAGAGAGGGAGATCTATCTAGGAGGCATTCAAGGAAGAGTTTAGGTAGATGATAACCCTCCTCCTTTTTCCCCACTCTGTCCTTTCTAATAGCCTGGTAGCCAGCTAGGTCAACTTTGTGGGGAGGATTTGAGACTTTAGCCATGTTTCAGTCTCAGCTAATATACTGGCTTTGTAGAGTAGTGTCCGTGCCTCAAGGTCATGGATTTGTGCCTTAAACTCCGATATTCATATGCACCAGCTTGAGACCATTGGAGTTGGCCCAGAGGGGGTTGGCGGATCACTAAGGGTGAGATTAGAAGAACAGGGACCAGGGTTTGCTTCAATATCCTCCCTAAGTGCTAGCTTAAGCCTGACTGGGAGGCCAGTAGAATTGTGAGGGGAACCTCAGCAGGTCGTACTTGTGAGGGTCAAGGCTAGGTTATAGCAGCGGTTCTTCTGGAGAGTCCGTCTCACCGCTTGGGCAGCTTATTTAGCCCTCATGCTTAGGCTAAGGGAGCCAGAAGAGGAGTAAGGACTTTCAGCGGGGTTCAAAGAGGAGCAGTTCCAGAGGGAGGGGGATAGTTCCGGTATCTGAGCTATGGAGGAGGGAGCAACCCTGGATGCCGAGCTCCTCATACTGTAGATCAGAGGAGGCGCAAGACTTACGAGTTGTTGGAATCAAGTAGCAGAAGTTAAGTTTGGGGAATAGCCCATCACAGCAGGCATCAGTAAAACAATTACAGTAGGAGTCATTAGGTTGTGAGGATCTGCTATGCCAGGGGATGTTGGCTGTTCCACTGGTAAGGACTATTAATGGAGATTAGGGAGCATAGGAGGATTTCAATCAGGTTCTAGTTCAGTAGAGGAGAGAAGATTCTGGTTATTAATTTTCCACCCCTTTCTGTAATGAGGCAAGCAGCAGCCAGGATTTCAGCCACTCATAAAGGATACAAACTGGCAAAAAGAATTAGATACAACCTCTAGTGGAGAGATCCAAGAACCTGCAGATGGGAAAGTGAGCTGATAGGGTCTGCAGCTCACTGACCACTGCTATAAGCAGATGCTCACCAAGGGTGGTGGTGGGGTAGCAGGGATCCAACTCAGCAGCAGCAGCAGCAGTAGTGCTGTTGCTGGCGCAGTCGCGATGTCGGGCATGCCAGGGGGAATTCTTGTCCGTACCTGAGGTGGATACCGCTCCAAACTGTTGGGGAGGGCTGCTCCTTGAGATCTCGTGACCTCCACCTACGTTTCAGCTGTGGAGGAAGGAGAAGAAGAGAGTGGACTTTAAATAGGGACAGAATGGTAGGGACCCTGCTGGAGGCTCACATTTCATTAGTTGAATCAGCAGGAGCTTTAACACAGCACTAGCAATTTAATACACTTTTATATTTTTGCAGGCTAAAAGTTTCCCTAAAGCACTGCACAGGTTCCCTTGAAGCAAGGCTACAGCAAGCAGAATCAGGGCAGGCAGGAACTTTAACACAGCACTAGCAATTTAATACACTTTTAAATATATGCAGGGTAAAGTATCCCTAAAGCACTGCTCAGGTTCCTCAGAGCAAGGCTACAGTGAGCAGAATCAGGGGTAGGCAGGAGCTTTAACACAGCACTACCAATGAAATATTCTTTAAATTTATGCAAGGTGAAAGTTTCCCTAAAGCACTGCTCAGGTTCCCTCGGAGCAAGGCTATAGCGAGCAGAATCGGGGCAGGCAGGAGCTTCAACACAGCATTTGCAATTTAATACACTTTAAATATATGCAGGGTAAAGTTTCCTTAAAGCAACTGCCAGGTTCCTCTAGAGCAAGGCTGCAGCAAGCAGATCGGAGTTGGCAGAAACTATCTCCATTGCTGCGCTGACATTTAAAATATGAAAAGGCACCAAAAACTCTGCAGCAGCAGTAGCTGTTTGCAGATGCAGTCGCGATGTCGGGAACACTGGGAATTCCTTGTCCATACCTGGGGATACCGCTCCTAAACTGTTGGGGGAGGGCTGCTCCTTGAGCCTCATGACCTCCACCTATGTTTTAGCTGTGGAGGAAGGAGAGGAGGGAGTGGACTTTAAATAGGGGACAGAATGGTAGGGACCCTGCTGGAGGGCTCACATTTCATTAATTGAATCGGGCAGGAGCTTTAACACAGCACTAGCAATTCAATACATTTTTATATTTTGCCGGTAAAAGTTTCCTAAAGCACTGCACAGGTTCCCTCGTAGCAAGGCTACAGCGAGCAGAATCAGAGGCAGGCAGGAGCTTTAACACAGCACTAACAATTTAATACACTTTTATATTTTTGCAGGGTAAAGTTTCCCAAAGCATTGCACAGGTTTCCTCGAGCAAGGCTATAGCGAAGCAGAATCAGAGGCAGGCAGGAGCTTTAACACAGCACTAGCAATTTACTACTCTTTAAATATATGCAGGGTGAAAGTTTCTAAAGCACTGCTCAGGTTCCTTGGAGCAAGGCTACAGCAAGTAGAATCAAGGGCAGGCAGGAGCTTAACACAGCACTAGCAATTTAATACACTTTTAAATATATGCAGGATAAAGTTTTCTTAAAGCAACTGCCAGGTTCCTCTAGAGCAAAGCTGTGGAAAGCAGATTGGAGGTTTCAGAAACAATCTCCATTGCTGCGCTGACATTTAAAATATGAAAAAGGCGCCAAAACTCAGCAGTAACAGTAGCGCTTATTCTTGGCGCAGTCGCAATGTCTGGCACACAAGAGGGGAATTCCTTGTCCGATTCTGAGGGAAATACCGGCTTCAAACTATTGGGGAGGGCTGCTCCTTGAGCCCTCATGACCTCCGCTCACATTTCATCTGAGGGGATACCGGCTCCAAACTGTTGGGGAGGGCTGCTCCATAAGCCCTCACAACCTCCACGCATATTTCAGATGTGGAGGAAGAAGAAGAAGAGAGTGGACTTTAAATATGGGACAGAATGGTAGGGACCCTGCAGGAGGGTTCACATTTCATTAGTTGAATCGGGCAGGAGCTTTAACACAGCACTAGCAATTTAATACATTTTTATATTTTGCAGGGTAAAAGTTTCTCCTAAAGCACTGCACAGGTTCCCCGGAGCAAGGCTACAGAGAGCAGAATCAGGGGTAGGCAGGAGCTTAACACAGCACCAGCAATTTAATACAGTGTTAAATATATGCAGGGAAACATTTCCCTTAAAGCAACTGCCAGGTTCCTCTAGAGCAAGGCTGCAGCAGGCAGATCGGAGGTGGCAGAAACTATCTCCATTCCTGCGCTGACATTTAAAATATGAACAAGACACCAAAAACTCAGCAGCAGCAGTAGCGCTGTTGTTGGCGAGTTGCAATGTTGGGCACGCCAGTGGGGAATTCCTGTCAGTACCTGAGGGATACTGGCTCCAAACTGTTGGGAGGGCTGCTCCTCAAGCCCTCGTGACCTCCACCTATGTTTCAGCTGAGGAGGGAGGAAGGAGAAGAAGAAAGTGGACTTTAAATAGGGGACAGAATGGTAGGGACCCTGCTGGAGGGCTCACATTTAATTAGTTGAATCGGGCAGGAGCTTTAACACAGCACTAGCAATTTAATGCACTTTTATATTTTTGCAGTGAAAAAGTTTCCTAAAGCACTGCACAGGTTCCCTCGGAGCAAGGCTACAGTGAGCAGAATCATGGGCAGGCAGGAGCTTTAACACACAGCACTAACAATTTAATACACTTTTATATTTTTGTAGGTAAAAGCTCCCCTAAAGCACAGCACGGGTTCCTCCGTAGCAAGGCTACAGCGAGCAGAATCAGCAGCAGGCAGGAGCTTTAACACAGCACTAGCAATTTAATGCACTTTTAAATATAGGCAGGGCAAAGTTTCTTTAAAGCAACTGCCAGGTTCCTCTACAGCAAGGCTGCAGCAAGCAGATCGGAGGTGGCAGAAACTATCTCCATTGCTGCACCGACATTTAAAATTTGAAAAGGCACTAAAACTCAGCAGCAGCAGTGGCGCTGTTGCTGGTGCAGTTGCGATGTCGGGCACGCCAGGGAATTCCTTGTCCATACCTGAGGGGATACCGGCTCCAAACAGTTTGGGAGGGCTGCTCCTTGAGCCATCGTGACCTCTGCCTATGTTTCAGCTTAGGGGATACTGGCTCCAAACTGTGGGGAGGGCTGCTCCTTGAGCCTATCGTGACCTCCACCTACATTTCAGCTGTGGAGGTAGGAGAAGAAGAGAGGACTTTAAATATGGGACAGAATGGAAGGGACCCTGCTGAGGGCTTACATTTCATTAGTTGAATCAGGCAGGAGCTTTAACACAGCACTAGCAATTCAATACACGTTTATATTTTGCAGGGTAAACGTTTCCCCTAAAGCACTGCACAGGTTCCCTCAGAGCAAGGCTACAGCGAGCAGAATCAGGAGCAGGCAGGAGCTTTAACACAGCACTAGCAATTTAATACTCTTTAAAAATATGCAGGGTGAAAGTTTCCCTAAAGCACTGCAAAGGTTCCCTCGAAGCAAGGCTACAGTGAGCAGAATCAGGGGCAGGCAGGAGCTTTAACACAGCACTAGCAATTTAATACTCTTTAAATTTTGCAGGGTGAAAGTTTCCCTTAAAGCACCGCTCAGGTTCCCTGGAGCAAGGCTACAGTGAGTAGAATCATGGGCAGGTAGGAGCTTTAACACAGCACTAACAATTTAATACACTTTTATATTTTTGCAAGGTAAAGTTTCCCTGAAGCACTGCTCAGGTTCCCTCGGAGCAAGGCTACAGCAAACAGAATCAGGGCAGGCAGGAGCTTTAACACACCACTAGCAATTTAATACACTTTTAAATATATGCAAGGTAAAGTTTCCTAAAGCACTGCTCAGGTTCCCTTGGAGCAAGGCTGCAGCAAGCAGAATCAGGGGCAGGGAGGAGCTTTAACACAGCACTGCCAATGAAATATTCTTTAAATTTATGCAAGGTGAAAGTTTCCCTAAAGCACTGCTCAGGTTCCCTCGAGCAAGGCTATAGCGAGCAGAATCGGGGCAGGCAGGAGCTTCAATACAGCATTTGCAATTTAATACACTTTAAATATATGCAGGGTAAAGTTTCCTAAAGCAACTGCCAGGTTCCCTCTAGAGCAAGGCTGCAGCAAGCAGATCGGAGTTGGCAGAAACTATCTCCATTGCTGCGCTTGACATTTAAAATATGAAAAGGCACCTAAAACTCTGCAGCAGCAGTAGCGCTGTTTGCAGATGCAGTCGCGATGTCGGGAACACTGGGGAATTCCTTGTCCATACCTGTGGGGATACCGGCTCCAAACTGTTGGGGAGGGCTGCTCCTTGAGTCTCATGACCTCCACCTATGTTTTAGCTGTGGAGGAAGGAGAGGAGGAGTGGACTTTAAATAGGGACAGAATGGTAGGGACCCTGCTGGAGGGCTCACATTTCATTAGTTGAATCGGGCAGGAGCTTTAACACAGCACTAGCAATTCAATACACATTTTTTATTTTTGCGGGTAAAGTTTCCTAAAGCACTGCACAGGTTCCCTCGTAGCAAGGCTACAGCGAGCAGAATCAGAGGCAGGCAGGAGCTTTAACACAGCACTAACAATTTAATACACTTTTATATTTTTGCAGGGTAAAAGTTTCCCAAAAGCATTGCACAGGTTTCCCGGAGCAAGGCTATAGCGAGCAGAATCAGAGGCAGGCAGGAGCTTTAACACAGCACTAGCAATTCACTACTCTTTAAATATATGCAGGGTGAAAGTCTTTAAAGCACTGCTCAGGTTCCCTCGAGCAAGGCTACAGCAAGCAGAATCAGGGGCAGGCAGGAGCTTTAACACAGCACTAGCAATTTAATACACTTTTAAATATATGCAGGATAAAGTTTTCCTTAAAGCAACTGCCAGGTTCCTCTAGAGCAAAGCTGTGGAAAGCAGATTGGAGGTTTCAGAAACAATCTCCATTGCTGCGCTGACATTTAAAAATATGAAAAGGCGCCAAAAACTCAGCAGTAACAGTAGCGCTATTCTTGGCTCAGTCGCAATGTCTGGCACACAAGAGGGGAATTCCTTGTCCGTACCTGAGGGAAATACCTGCTTCAAACTATTGGGAGGGCTGCTCCTTGAGCCCTCGCGACCTCCTCACATTTCATCTGAGGGGATACCGCTCCAAACTGTTGGGGAGGCTGCTCCATAAGCCCTCACAACCTCCACCTACATTTCAGATGCGGAGGAAGAAGAAGAAGAGAGTGGACTTTAAATATGGGACAGAATGGTAGGGACCCTGCAGGAGGGTTCACATTTCATTAGTTGAATCGGGCAGGAGCTTTAACACAGCACTAGCAATTTAATACATTTTTATATTTTTGCAGGGTAAAAGTTTCTCCTAAAGCACTGCACAGGTTCCCTCGGAGCAAGGCTACAGAGAGCAGAATCAGGGTAGGCAGGAGCTTTAACACAGCACCAGCAATTTAATACAGTGTTAAATATATGCAGGGAAACATTTCCTTAAAGCAACTGCCAGGTTCCCTCTAGAGCAAGGCTGCAGCAGGCAGATCGAGGTGGCAGAAACTATCTCCATTCCTGCGCTGACATTTAAAATATGAACAAGACACCAAAAACTCAGCAGCAGCAGTAGCGCTGTTGTTGGCGCAGTTGCAATGTTTTGCATGCCAGTGGGAATTCCCGTCAGTACCTGAGGGGATACTGGCTCCAAACTGTTGGGGAGGCTGCCCTCAAGCCCTCGTGACCTCCACCTATGTTTCAGCTGAGGAGGGAGGAAGGAGAAGAAGAAAGTGGACTTTAAATAGGGGACAGAATGGTAGGGACCCTGCTGGAGGGCTCACATTTCATTAGTTGAATCGGGCAGGAACTTTAACACAGCACTAGCAATTTAATGCACTTTTATATTTTTGCAGTGAAAAGTTTCTCTAAAGCACTGCACAGGTTCCCCGGAGCAAGGCTACAGTGAGCAGAATCATGGGCAGGCAGGAGCTTTAACACACAGCACTAACAATTTAATACACTTTTATATTTTGCAGGGTAAAGCTTCCCCTAAAGCACAGCACGGGTTCCCTCGAGCAAGGCTACAGCGAGCAGAATCAGCAGCAGGCAGGAGCTTTAACACAGCACTAGCAATTTAATGCACTTTTAAATATAGGCAGGGCAAAGTTTCTCTTAAAGCAACTGCCAGGTTCCTCTACAGCAAGGCTGCAGCAAGCAGATCAGAGGTGGCAGAAACTATCTCCATTGCTGCGCCGACATTTAAAATATGAAAAAGGCACCAAAACTCAGCAGCAGCAGTAGCGCTGTTGCTGGTGCAGTTGCTGGTGTCGGGCACACCAGGGGAATTCCTTGTCCGTACCTGAGGGGATACTGCCCAAACAGTTTGGGGAGGGTTGCTCCTTGAGCCATCGTGACCTCTGCCTATGTTTCAGCTTAGGGGATACTGGCTCCAAACTGCGGGGAGGGCTGATCCTTGAGCCTCTCGTGACCTCCACCTACATTTCAGCTGTGGAGGTAGGAGAGAAGAAGAGAGTGGACTTTAAATATGGGACAGAATGGAAGGGACCCTGCTGGAGGGCTCACATTTCATTAGTTGAATCAGGCAGGAGCTTTAACACAGCACTAGCAATTCAATACACTTTTATATTTTTGCAGGGTAAACGTTTCCCCAAAGCACTGCACAGGTTCCCCAGAGCAAGGCTACAGCGAGAAGAATCAGGAGCAGGCAGGAGCTTTAACACAGCACTAGCAATTTAATACTCTTTAAAAATATGCAGGGTGAAAGTTTCCCTAAAGCACTGCAAAGGTTCCCTCGGAGCAAGGCTACAGCGAGCAGAATCAGGGGCAGGCAGGAGCTTTAACACAGCACTAGCAATTTAATACTCTTTAAATTTTGCAGGGTGAAAGTTTCCCTTAAAGCACTGGCCAGGTTCCCTGGAGCAAGGCTACAGCGTAGTAGAATCATGGGCAGGTAGGAGCTTAACACAGCACTAGCAATTCAATACACTTTTATATTTTTGCAGGGTAAACGTTTCCTAAAGCACTGCACAGGTTCTCAGAGCAAGGCTACAGCGAGCAGAATCAGGAGCAGGCAGGAGCTTTAACACAGCACTAGCAATTTAATACTCTTTAAAAATATGCAGGGTGAAAGTTTCCCCAAAGCACTGCAAAGGTTCCCTCGGAGCAAGGCTACAGCGAGTAGAATCATGGGCAGGTAGGAGCTTTAACACAGCACTAACAATTTAATACACTTTTATATTTTTGCAGGGTAAAGTTTCCCTGAAGCACTGCTCAGGTTCCCTCGAGCAAGGCTACAGCAAACAGAATTGGGGCAGGCAGGAGCTTTAACACACCACTAGCAATTTAATACACTTTTAAATATATGCAGGGTAAAGTTTCCCTAAAGCACTGCTCAGGTTCCCTTGGAGCAAGACTGCAGCAAGCAGAATCAGGGGCAGGCAGGAGCTTTAACACAGCACTAGCAATTTAATACTCTTTAAATATATGCGGGTGACAGTTTCCTCAAAGCACAGCTCAGGTTCCCTGGAGCAAGGTACAGCAGGTAGAATCAGGGGTAGGCAGGAGCTTCAACACAGCACTTCCAATGTAATACTCTTTAAATATATGCAGGTGAAAGTTTCCTTAAAGCACTGCTCAGGTTCCTCGGAGCAAGGCTACAGTGAGCAGAATCAGGGGCAGGTAGGAGCTTTAACACAGCACTATCAATTTAATACACTTTTAAATATATGAGGGTAAAGTTTCCTTAAAGCAACTGCCAGGTTCCCTCTAGAGCAAGGTTGCAGCAAGCAGATTGGAGGTGGCAGAAACTATCTCCATTGCTGTGCAGACATTTAAAATATGAAAAAGGTGCCAAATACTCAGCAGCAGCAGTAGCACTGTTGCTGGCACAGTCGATGTCAGGCACACCAGGAGGAATACCTTGTCCGTACCTGAGGTGGATATCGGCTCCAAACTGTTGGGGAGGGCTGCTCCTGGAGCCATCGTGACCTCCTCCACGTTTCAGCTGAGGGGATACTGGATCCAAACTGTTGGGGGGCTCCTTGAGCCCTCGCGACCTCCATCTACTTTTCAGCTGTGGAGGAAGGAGAAGAGTGTACTTTAAATAGGGGACAGAATAGTAGGGACCCTTCTGGAGGCTCTCACATTTCATTAGTTGAGTCAGGCAGGATCTTTAACACAGCACTAGCAATTTAATACACTTTATATTTTTGCAGGGTAAAGTTTCCCTAAAGCACTACTCAGGTTCCCTCGGAGCAAGGCTACAGCAAGCAGAATCAGGGGCAAGCAGGAGCTTTACTACAGCACTAGCAATTTAATACACTTATAAATATATGCAGGGTAAAGTTTACATTAAAGCAACTGCCTTGTTCCTCTAGAGCAAGGCTGCAGCAAGCAGATCGGAGGTGGCAGAAACTATCTCCATTGCTGCGCCGACATTTAAAATATGAAAAAGGCGCCAAAACTCTACAGGCAGCAGGGCTGTTGCTGGCGCATCGCAATGTCAGGCATGCCAGGGGAATTCCTTGTCTGTACCTGAGGGGATACTGGCCCAAACTGTTGGGGAGAGCTGCTCCTTGAGCCCTTTGCGACCTCCTATGTTTCAGCTTGATTTTAAACATTTGATAACCAGGAAAGGCAGACTGAGCTGAGTCTTTTTCCAGGTGCGACCTGGGGAAGGGGACAGGAATATTAAGCAAATAATACATAATAGATTCATGACATAAATATACAGTTACATAAGTTATATGCGAGGTATTGTACATTCAGATGCTCTATGTACAAATTGTATCATACAGTTCTGAGGATTAGATTACTACCCACAAAAACATTTGGCATGAGGCTGGGCCAGTGAGTGGCTAGGAGTAGGTGCAGGTAGGCGGAAGTTGTCGGATTTGGTATTCTATGCAGTTGTGAGTGGGTGAGTTTCTTAGGAGAGGTGAAAGTTGATTCCATAAAGAATGGAGTATGTAGGTGAGGGCAGATTTGCCAGTGGATGAGAAAAACACTGTGGTCCCTGAACACATGCCCACCCATGACACATATCCTGTGCACATGTAGCACTGCATGGCAACACACACACATGAATATACACTCATGACGTAGGTCACACCCATGGGCCACTGGTGGCAACCCATGATGTACCAACGTCTGACATGACAGATGCACAGTGCACCACTGTAGGGATGAAAACATAGGACCGTAGAGGGTGCGACACAGGGGTACCGCGTCGCACATCCAGACTGCCCATGTCCATGTGTTACAATGAACATGACATCTGTCGATGCACTGTCACTGGCCTGGTAACTCACACACAGCTGTATTGCCCCTGCATGCCAGTGCCATGCCTGTGCAATGCCCAGCACAGGGTGCAGAATGGACACATCCTGGGGTAGACTGTACCATGTAGCCACCACCCATGCTGTACATTACACACCCACACAGTACCCTGCATTCAGCCACCTCCAAACACATGCGGTGTACACCTGTCACGCTATGTGGCGGCATAGTAACCTGTGAGGCCTCCCAACATGGCACTGTCCCACAGGTGACCATGTGTACCAATCAGTACACCACACCCCTCAAGTGCACTAGGGTACATGAATCTGCTGACGACATGTGCACACATCTGTGGCCATGACTGCACAGAGTACAGTACACAACCAACCATGCAATGGCAGTGCATGCAAGACACACCTGGAGGTGCCCCTGCACAATGCAGCAGCCGCCGAGACACCCCACCCACACCAGTCACAGGAATGCATGCACCCAGGTGGTGTCCACACAAGAGCATGTACCACAGGACAGAATGGTGCCCAGATGGCTGATAGCGACACAGATGGTCCTGTGAGCAACAGACAATGGCAGTGGATGATGGCCATGTGGCTGGTCAGGCACAGCATATGGCAATGATCCAGTCCTACCCCAGGCCATCCATCCTGGGAGCACGGTGCGCACCCTCCCAAGCCCTGTCGCAGCCATACCATGACCTGACCACTGTCCAGCAGGAGTGTCTTTCCTCAGGACGTGCATGCCAGGTCCCCAAAGTCATTGCCACATAGCCCTGGATTGTGGTCACCCACCAGCACCTCTCACCTGCTAGCCACTGACAGTGCCCTCACACTGAGGCTGCCACACAGCAGGATGGAGACATCTGTATCCACCATGATGATCCCGTCATGGACCTGTGGGCCCACACATGTCCCCAACCCCGGCATCTAGGTGTACAGGTGCAGTGCACACATGCCCCATTGGAAGCCATACACCGTGGTCCTGCCATCAGTAGTGCATCACCTCTGTGGACCCACCGTGATAGGGCACAGTCCATGACATGTTGTGGGTGGTGGTGCCGACCACCTGGCATGTGCCGCTGACCAGGCAGTGACCTGTGATAGGGTGGCCGCACAGCTCCACACCCACTACTGAGCCACCTGGCCATGCATCCCTGGCGGCCCTTGTGCCATTGTTGCCACTGACCCAAACCACATGGTTCAAGGCAGTCCAATGGTGAGCATCATTACCAGGACTGGTAGCCCCACCAACGCAGCTGCTGGCACAACACACAAGTGGGCCTGTGTCCTCTGATACATGTCCCACTATGCACACCCTGCATGGCCTGTCAGTGGAGCCATACTGTGAGATGCTGGTGCACCACTCCCGCCGTGCATGTGATGCCCGTGGGTCATGTGGCCCGACCACTGTGTCACACTGCCACTGACCATGGGGCCCCGTTGGGGGCACAGGCTGACCACAGTGACATCCCCAGGAACACTGATGGAGGCAGTCACCGGCACTGCCCCTACTCAGAGGCCAATGGTACACCACTGGACACCCATCCCATGCCCCGGATGCACCACCCACAGTGGCACACAGCACATGTGCCCCACCTGGCAAGCAAATGCAATGCAAAGCCATGTACAGCACACATTGCACATGCTCAGTATACATGGTCTGGGCACAAGACACACATGTCAGGTGGCTGACACAGCCCTAGGGGTCCATCTGGCCTGCCTGTATGTGCAGTGCTCACCTGCATGGCATGGCGGCACCTACATGCCCACACACTGGACACACGGTGCATCATGTGCCATGGCCCGGCACAGCTGACCACCTACCCAAAGGATACCACATTGGGAGCTGCACAGTCCATTGTAACCACAGGCCACACTCCGCAGTGTTCCTCAACTGCACCTCCGGTTATGTCCCACGACAACATGGCCCCATGTGCCCCGTGCTGCACCACCACCACACCATCTGGAATGGCACATATATGCCTGGGCTAACAGCGCCCTACATGTACACAGGGGTGTCATTCCTATGTCCACAATGCACAACACTACCAGGGCATCCAGCGACATCGGCCATGCTGCCCTTGGTGGTCATTCCCCTGTTATCTGGCCCATCCCAGTGTGCCCCTGCTGCACATCAGCCGCCAACACACAGCCTGCCAGTGATGGTCAGGCCACCACCGCACAACGGTGTATGCACCAACATGGGCAACAGCCAGCGGCTACAACAGGAGTGGCATGGTTGCATGCTTGTCTGTGGACAGCAACACAATGTGGCTATCTCCTCCCTCCCACAGTCTATCATGGATGTCTGGCACATATCGGGCTGGTCATGTGTGGGTCTATGACTGGGAGACACGTGCCAAGTCTAATGGGAAAAGGCCAGTACCATGTGCATACCATGGCATGTGGACCCGGTGGTCACCAGGATAGGCAGCACTACTGCCCACTGGGGCCCTATCGCACAGCCCCGCCGAATAGTGGATGACCATGGCACCACCATATCCATGCTGCAATACAGTGGCAGTATTGGGATACCAACTGGTGTGCCTGTAGTGTGCTCTGGCCCAGGGCACCCTCCACCTGGACCCTGTGCCATGTGTGCCACCATATGCTCTTCTGCCACAGACACCAATGGTGCTGGCGGCATTGATCTGAACATGGGCAGGTAGCTACCTACTTACAGCTGGCTGGGACCCATAATTCAGATGTGACATACACACCTCTGTGTACTGTGCCATCCACATGCACTCTGCAGCGTGGCCCATGTGACTGTCACGTGGGCACCACAGCCAGTCCGTACCATGCTGTCCACTATCCGATCCATGTACAGTCCTGTGACCCTCCTCTGGTTCCATGCTCAGTGGTCCACATGTGTGCCCTGTCATGTGTTGTGGCCCCTGTACACCAGCACAGCCCACCCCTAATGTGCACCTGTCACCACCAGCCAATGGGTGTGTGCCACCACTGTCCCAACACAGGCACCTCCGAACAGCCGCCTGACCAACACCCATTGCCATGGTCCATGCACATCATGGCAGACACTGTGTGCACAGGTGTTGCCGGCAGCCCTGTGGCTACCAGCCACACCACATGGCTGGACAGGTGTTCACCCACCACTGGATCCCACCACCACGGTAACATGGCAGTGCACCTTCCTGCCCCTGCCCCATGAGGGTGCCGCACCCATATTCTGCACATGGGCCCCTGCAGACATATCATGGTGCCCACACATCACACACAGCAGTTGCATGGACATCGGATGGACAACACACTGTACCGGCATCTCCCAGTCCCACCACCCATTCGGGCATGGCCTCATGTGGCACCTGTGAGGGGCCCATAGTGCCAACACACCCAGCTGTCAGGAACCCAGACAGGGCTGCATGAACCTGTGATGAGTCTGCTGACCAGGTGTTGTCAGACACCATGTGCGGGCAATGGTGTGGCCAGGCAAACCACCCACACACACGTGTGCCTCCCAACCAGATCCTGTGCGGCCCTGTATATGCGTGCCCCAACACATGCACTGCGGCTGCTGCACCTGCTGTTATGTACATTACTATGTGTCCACCACACTGTGCACATATGCTGTCCATCACCCATGCAGATAGAACACAGGACATGTGGTGTGTCATGTGCAATGGTGTCACAGACGCCTGTACCAGCCATGTAGATGGTGTATGTCTTGTGTATGGAATGAAGACATCACATCATACCCCGATACACCACTACTAAGGAACAGCCATGTGTGAGGCTGTGAATCAGTGGTCACAGGCCAGTAGCTGCAGGAGTGCAATCAGCAACTGTACCCACTGTGCATGGAATGTGTATGCGGCATACTGGTCTGTCCATCAGTGGTCCAGCAGGTATGCCACACATGTGGTGGGCTGATACGCATGCACAACCACAGCCCTGCAGACATTCCCCTGTGCCCAGGAGTGCAGTGCATGGCAGTGTGTGCTGACACACTCAGATGTATGCCATTGCAGCCATCTCCAGTGGGTGCATGACATTCAGGACAGACGGTGACTCGCCACCCACAATGTCTACTATCCCCAGCAGCATAGCATCCTGGTATCCCTAGCCAGCACAGCATTACAGACATGCCCACCATACATGCCATCATTGTACAGTGTCATGCCAGGCCCTACATGGCCATGGACTGTTGTCCATGTGGCCAGCACAGCAGACCCACTAACCCTACCATAGTGACATTGCCCTGTGTGTGTACATGGCCTGTGCCCTGGTCAGAGACATGTTGTGCATGTGATGGCACATATCTGTTCTTTGAACAATGCCCAGCAATACATGACTGAGTTTGCATCTACCCCCATGCAACATATGGCACCCCACAGTGTAGAAATGAAACAGACAACAATGGGTAAGGCATATCAACAGTGTATATATTGTGTAAGAACAGTAACAATGACAACAGGTACAAAAACTGTACAATCACTCTGCTGCAGGTATGGTACAATCAATACACTACGTATCAGCATTGGCATGGCTGTACAGCAACACTGAACACTGCAATGGTGCCGCCATGTGCACAGCCCAGTTGTGTACACACCAGCATGACCCTGTACACACATATATGCAAACCCAAACACTGTGGTGACTGTGACAACTCTGCCATTCAGAACATGCTAGACTATATACCAAGAGAGGGTCAACTACTAAAATATAACAAGCCCCCAGTCCCCAGACACTGTGGTACACACAGTCCACACTGCCAGTACTATGTGTCATGGCATACCACAGATGTGTTCTACACCACCAAGGTGACGATGCATGCGTGGTGGCACCACACTAATGTTCAAGATCCCCAAGTGTGTCCATGACCACCCTTATGGACACCAGTAGGCTACCCAACAGCCTTACCACATCCTGTAGCTGTTGCCTGGCAGTGGCAGCCACATGCTGCACATGGGCATCAAGGCAAGCAATGCCTATAGCCCCCACAGCTTCATCATGTCCGTGGCCATCACCAGCAGGGACAGCAAGCCATGTGGCCTGGTCCACATGAGCTCCACTGTCCACATTGTCCTGTCCTGTGTGTCCTGCAGTTGCAGGGTCCCACCACTGTGGAGGGCAGCCGCCAGCTGTTGTGCGCATTGTTGGAGCACACAGTCCACAGCAGCTGACTCTGTGCCCTGAGCTGTACCGCACCTGAAATGGGCCACTGTTGACCGCTCACCACCATGTCCTGTACCTGTTGTCGTTTATGCATGGGCCTGCATCTGCTACATGCACTTTTCGTAACCTTGTGCCTCCTGCCGCTTCAGGTTCCTCATTGCCGTTGTGAGGCTGTCAGACGCTGTGTTGGCATGTCCTCATCCACCTCATCTGCATTGTCCTTATTATCCTCACTGTCCCCTGCAATGACAATAGAGGTGGGCCATGAGTAGCATCCAGCTGTGCATGCACACACACAGTGTCACCCATCCCATCTGTGGACACACCCCACATGTCACAGTTGTTGGCCATACTTGGCAGTATGGGCTGTAGCCATGGTGCCGTGTTGCATGGACAGTGTGGCATGTACCCTGCACCCTGTGTAGCATGCATATGGTGCCCATACTGGGCCACATACCCATGGCCTTGCAGGCAGTATGCATGTCAGTTGCCTGCCACCATGTCTGTGTACAGCATGCCCACGTCCGGTGCAAGGTGTATGCACAAACTACATACAGCCATCCCTGTTGCTATTACAGCACTGCCGTCCCTCCACCATATCCTGGGTGACACACCCACTGAAGCCCTGGTGTTGTGCACTACATGTACCAGGCCCCACCACATGTGCCTGCAGGCACTATACACGGTCGGTGCTATAGCCACAGGGGCAATAGTGCCTGCAGCGTGCGTCATGGCTCAGCACAGTGGCAATCTGGGTCGGCACATGCTGTGCTGACTGTGTCCACATGCCGTGACATCTGTGTGCACTGTTTGCCAGTTCCCTGCTGTTGGTTGTCCATTGCACCCAAGCAGCTGTACCATGTTGCCTGTGATGTCAGCTGCCCCTGTCCACATACATCCCGTCCAGTGTCACACTGTGGCATGCACTGCCATTGTGCATGGCCAGGTGCAGACAGCGGTACTGTCATGCTTGCACAGGCACATGTGTGCAGGCATACATATCCTGCATGCCAGTGGCATGGCAGTTTACATCTGTGCCCTGTCAGCCATGAAACACGCCGCGTTTGCATTGTTCTCACAGCACCACGTGGTACCCTGGCACACCCCTAGAGCCCTGTTGCTGTGGTGTTATGGGCTCACTGTGCTGGGTGGTCTGGTTACGCCTTCACTGTCTACAATACTGTGCTGTGGGTGCATTGGGTGCAATGCTGTGGGGCACTGATGGCACACGAATACCTGCACATGCTGTGTATATTTGCCCGGGCACCCTGGTCCCCACACACCCTTGCATTGATGTCTTGCTGCCCCTGTTACCTTGTGGGCTGTACACCTTTGCACAGCCATCAGCTGGCTGCCTTGGCCCTCACCAGTGCATCCATCGTGTTGCCCATGCACACATCACACACATGGCATGTGTCACTTACCCTCCTTGCTCGTACGAGCCATCCTCATATCGCCCAGTCTTCTCAGTGTCCGTGGTGTGGCTGTGTGTTCCTCTGCAGTTGCACATGCCTGTGGATCTGTGGAGACAGTGTCATCACACAGGTTAGACATGCGGTTGGTACAGGGCCCTGTTGGAGGCTATGTCTCTACCACTATGTGCTTGTGGTGCACCATCCACCTGTCTGTCTATGATGGCCACCACGCATCCGTATGTCTGCCTCTCTGGCCTGGTCTGTGAGGCTCTTCAGATCCCTGGCTCCCTGTGGGACATATCATTCAGTTTGTGCTTCAGCTGTCGGACTGTGTGCATGACACCCATCAGTGTCTGCAGTCTGCTGGCTATGCTGCACAACACCTTGTCCCTCATGGAGTGCCTTGCTCAGCCTGGTGGCATTAGCAGCCTTGACCACTTTGTCACACAGCTGACCAGCATGGCAATCTCCTCATTGGTGAAGTTCAGTTCCGTGGCCCTGGACCTGCCAAGTGCTATGCAGTACTGGGTCAGCCACACCTATTGCTCTTGCTGGGGATGGGGTGTCTTTGTGTACTACACCTGTAGGGTGTGCTGGGCTTGCTGCCTACAGTTGCCCTAGACCTGCCTACATGTGCTGCCAGCTGTGGGAGGGCCCTGCAGTGCCTACCCAAAGGATTGTGGTGCAGTAGGGTGGGAGGTGTTCTTGCACCCCTGTGATCCCTGTTGTGGGCAGCGTGTACTGTGGCAGTTGTCCACATGCAGGCTTCTGACACAGTGTGACTCCACTGGCTGTCCTCTGTGCAGCATGATGCACTCCAGCCACACATGCATCAGATGCCCAACACAGTGGTACGCAGGACTGTGGTACCAACACCAATATGGCTGCATCACCTGCCATGCCACACTGTGATGCAAGGCTGAAGCTCTCATGCAGCAGTCTCTGTATCACCTGCCATGATGCACCATGACACAGCAATGGGGTTCTGATGCACTGGTGTCTGCATCACCTGCCATGGCTCACCATGATGCAGGGTTGAGGTTCCACCAACCAGTCCCTGCATCACCTGACATGCCACACTGTGATAGAGGGTCCTGGGAGTCAGTGGTGGCTGTGATGCAATGATGCCTGCATTGCACATGCACACCCACCCACTGCATCACTGTGCAGGGCATGGGGTGGTGCACACACAGGCACACTTGGATGGCTGGGAGGTGATCTGGGGTCTGGCTGCTTGGCTTCAATGCCATGGAGTGTAGGGTTATGCATCCGAGGGCTAGACACCCAGGACAGATTATTATCTGGGTGCAGAACGAGGCCCTGCATTGGAGGGGAGGGTGCCATGGGTGTGATACACACTAGGGACCTGACGCACACATACCATTGGGATGCATTGCTAGGTGTATCGGTAGTAGGGTGGGGAGGATGTAGTGCCATTGTACAGGTCACTGGTAGGTCTGCAACTACGGTATGATGTACAGTACCGTGCCCACACCTCAGCAGGGATATTCTCCTTCTGGTGACAGTACAGGGGAGGGATGCATAGCTGGCAGCTGGTCAATGGGAACAGGCATACATGGGTGGGTTGGGGACACTGCCAATGTACTCCTGGGTGACAGGTAGGTGTGGGAGCTCATGGGTAGGATGTACAGGTATTTGCCAGAGATGCATATAGTCCATGGGAGAGTCACCTGAGGCCAAGTGGCACCCATATCACATGGGGGCACAGACATCAGCTGGGGGTGTGTTTTGTGCAGGGGTCAGGTGGCACCTCACTACGTGGGTGGTAGCCACCTGTCTGCACTGCCAGGTGTGGGCATCCCATCATCATCAGTGGGCAGCATTGGGAGGCTGTGTTGGGCATAGGGGTTGTAGGACTCATGTATGGGGGATGGGAGGGGTGGGGCAGGAGGGCAGGGCATTTGCTCAGGCTGTGGACCCTGCAATATGAGCAGGCATGTTGGTCCAGTTGCCCATCCTCTGCTGGCTACTTTGTCTGTTTGTATGTTCGTTTGTGCCACTGGTGGCATCAGCTGCACATTGCACCGCACTGTCACAGGGACTATCATTGCACTGCATAGCCTCTGTCCTATGCCGGCACCCTGCATCACACTGTGGCATCTACATCATGTGGCATGCTGCGCACATCGCTGTGGTGGCCCTTAGTCAGTGGTGAGTCTGTTGCTGGCTGTGGAGGGCATGGTGGCCTGTACCAGTGTGTGATACACAGCAGAGATGGTGTGGTGCTGTGTGTGGACATTTTGGTGCATGTGGTAACATGGCTGTTGGCCATGCATTCCCTGCATGCCTTACCAACAATGCCACGCCCCACAGTGGTGTCCAGATGCCATGCGTCATGGGGCTGTGACCATCATCATGTCCATGGCCATGTGCCATGCCAGCGATGGGTAGTGCTGTCAGGCATTGCACCCCACATCCAGCATATCTGGAACATTCACCTCCTATCCCCATGCTGCATGGGATTCCATTGTGGCAGTAGTGATTGGTGCCCCTTCCCCATGGGTGTGCCTTCTGGGGGTAGGGTGGTCACCACTGCTTGTGCCACCCGAGTGTTGTGCTGCATGGGTGCTGGTGCCCTTTCTCCATGCTGGCCATGTGTGTCCGGTTACATCTTCTGAGTGGTGCACATGGTCCAGGGACCCAGGCCACATCAGTGCACTGCCTGGCTGTCTGTCTTGTGTGGTATCCATTCTACATGGCAGTGGTGTAGCCCTTGGTCAGCAGGACACATGGTCCTTGGGGTGCTGTGCCATCATACTGGTGTATCCATCAGTGCACCTGAATGGACATGTGGCAGCACACGTGACCCGCCTGGTTATGGGTCAGTGTCATCCCACCACACTTGTACCCATGGTACCTACACCAATCAGTGGCCATGTGCCTCTGTACATCTGTGTCTGGACAAGCCAGTTGCCATGGTGTCCTTCGGTGGCACCCAGGCCCATCCTCACATTGGCCATGCCAAGGTCACCTCAGCATGTGCCTGGCATGTGTTTCAGGCACGCCCCCACCATGCACACATCCACACACCCACACTGTGCAGTGCACATCACCTGTTACTGTGGTTGTGTGTGCCTCCTCTGTTGCCGGGTCCTTCTCTGGTTGCTGCTGTGTACTGCTGCCATGGGCTGTCAGTCATTCAGTAGACAGTGCCTGTGTATCATCACTAGTGTCTGTCTAACAGACACTCCATGGTACAGCATGTATGTCCAGGGATGTTGTTTTGGCATCTGTGTTCTATAGGTGTCTGGCCTGGTTGATTCTGCATGTCCAAATGGCACCATGGTGTGGTGTTGCAAATTTTCGTGTGCACATTGTGTGGCATTGTGTTCCGGTCATAGTCATTGGCTGTTCTGTCCTGCTCATGGTGCTGCTTGCTGTGGCATGGTGCTATGCATACTGGTTCCATATCAGCTGTGCCCTGGCCCTGTATCCAGCTGCCACTGTACCTCTTGGTGTTGGCCTTGGTTGTTGTCCTGTGCTGCATTGGCTTCTTCATTGTCACCCACCTCGTCATTACTGTCATCCATGTCCTCCTCATCCAGCATGTTCACTCTGTTGTTGATATCAATGTTGTGGGAGGATGCAGCAGGCCACAGCAATCTTGCATGCCATGCCAGGTGTGTACTGCAGTGTGCCTCCAGGGTGGTCCAGGCACTGGAACCCGCTTCCGGAGTCCAAATGTTTGCTTAATCACAGCCCTTGTGGATGCATGTGTTTTACTGTATCATGCTTTGGCTGTGCTCTGTGGTCTTCTGATTGGTGTCATTAGCCATGACAGTAGGGGTATCCACTGTCACCTGTGGACATGATGGCACAGGTTAGTTGTTGTGCCTGCATTTTTGGTAATGTGTGCATCACCTCTGGCATCCCACTGTGTCCTACACCCACCATGCATGCTCTGTGCTACAGTTGCTACCCCAGACCCACCTCACACTGTCTGTCCCTTCATGCATGTCCTCATCTCTACCCTGTGTGTTCCTGTGTCTGCTGTGTTACTTTCGCCTGCATGGCCAGTATGCCTCCCAATAGCCGCATGTTGTGTTGCACTGCATGGCTGTGCTGCACCTGTGTGGTGCTGGGTCAGGGTGTGTGTATGGGGGCAGGGAGGCATCCTATATGCCACATGCCTGTGTTTGTACACTTGGGCCCAGGGTTGCACTCCATGGGCACTGCCATCCTGGTCTTGGTCACGGTTGTGTGTTGTGCTGTGCTCCCACGGGCACCGTGGGTTTGGGCAACCCCAGTGCCATTCCTCTGTTGCTGTCACTGTGTCATGTGTCCATGTGTGTTACCTGTCATGGGGGTTCTGTTCCTAGCCAGTCATCCGGTGCCCCACATTGTCATGTGCACCTGCCGAGTGTGACTGTGTGTCAACAGAGTTTTCCCTGTCTCATGGGACACCATGCATGTCCTGGGTTCAGTGTTGACTTTGTTCAGTATTACCTGTGGGTCACTTTGCATACTGTTGCACATGCACCTACCTATTAGCCAGCCATCCTGTACTACTCCATGCTCAAATCCATCATGCAGGCCACTGTGCCTATAGATGGGTACCATGCCACTATGTCCAGGATCCTACAATGACTGTCACATACAACTTGATGTTCATTGAATGGTATCCCTTCTGTTCACGTATGCATCCCCATCCACTGATGGTGCCTTTATTGTGAGGTGGGTGCAGTCTATTGTGCCCAGTACCCAATGTAGTTAGGCAACACTGTAGAAGCCCTGCTGGATGGCCTGCTGCTCATGGACATCCTGTGGGAACTGGATGTACTGTGCCTTCCTGCACAGTAGTGCCTCCAGGAACTGCCGTAGGCTTGTTGAGACTGCTGTTTGTGAGATTTCCAGCGTGTCTCCTGTGGGCATCTGGAAGGTGCCTGTTGCAAGAACCCAGAGTGCAGCTGTGAACTTTAACTCCACCGGTAGGGAATTGCCTCTGTCTGTCCTGCTTTGTAGATCTTCCTTAGCTCATTGCAGAGCTGTGTGATGGTGTCCTTGTTTAGCCTGTACTGTGCCAGACACTGTTCATTTGTCATGTCTATGTACATGATTCTTCAGCAGTGCTCTCTTGGCTTATATTGGTGCCATGCTGGGTGTTGCTGCTGTTGTCGGGCCAGTGTTAGTCTCCTGGCAGCCTCCTGTCACTGCTGCCTGGCATGTTGTCACCTCCTGACTATCCTTGCTGCCATGTGGAGGTGTTGCAGCTGCTCCTGGCATTCCTCTGTGTTGTCTTCCACCTCTTTGTGTCTCAGAGCCTCAGCTTCATCCAGCATTCAGCACTGCCTGTTGTGCTGTGTGCCTTTATGTATGCTCTAGAGCTGCTTAGACCAGCTCTGGATGGTCTAGTGGCTGACAGTACTTTGACCTGTTGGTTGTCAGGGTGCATGTTTGAAATTTCATGGGTGTGATCTTGCACCATTTCTGTGGTGCAGGCTGCCTTGCTTTGAGCTGCCATTATTTTTGCACAGGGCTGATGCAGTCACCTTTGGCACAGGGATGTCAGGCTTTGATGCAGAGCGCCTTTGAAATTCAGGTTTGGTGAAGTGTTTGATGCAGAGCTGTCTTGCACCACTGTTGTTGGTGCAGGCTCCTTGCATCATGCCTGGGGCTTTGAAATTCTGGCCCGTTATCTTTAGTAGAATCCAGCTGTGCAAGAAAAATACAGTGCCCAATACTGGGGAAGTGATGAGCACTGATTGATGCTGTCAGGCAGGGTCTGACAGCCAAAATCAGCTGTGAACTAGTTCCACTACAGATGGCGACCACCCAGGTAGCGCTGACACACAAATAGATGAGGTAAGCTTTGTGACATTGTGCAGAACAGCAGAAACCATAATCAAGACTGGTTGTTTGTGGTTCGCAGAAGAATGAGCCCAGAATATCCACACTGTCTGGTAAAACGATTGCTTTAAAAATGAAAAGTACAAGAAGATTTGGTACCCTTCCTAGATAGGAGTTGAAGCAGGTTTTTTTATTATTTCTAAATGACAATAACTTTTTACATCAGGTAGAAAAGTAGTGGACCCTGTTTACTAGGCATGTCATAAAATGGTCCAGAGAATATTTTAAATAACATTGATATATGTCTTATAATTTATTACAAAATAAGCATCATTATCAATCAGTTTCTATAAAACTACAAATCATGGTTTTATACATTGTTATTTATTGTGTTTAATGTTATTTATATATTCATAGCTGCAAAGATATTATACTGCAGATTTTGATGAATTCTCTTTTGAAATGAAAATATTGATTGTTATATGCACTTGCCCTCTAAACAATAAATCATATATTATTTGCAAACAAACAAACAACCCCCAAAAGAAAAACGTGCTGTAAG
The DNA here is from genome assembly GCA_016271365.2 of Neoceratodus forsteri. NCBI lineage: Eukaryota > Metazoa > Chordata > Ceratodontiformes > Ceratodontidae > Neoceratodus > Neoceratodus forsteri. The sequence continues at coordinate 737,431,410 of CM028133.1, read as the reverse complement.
GACAGAGACTGTTCCCAATGATGTAACAGGCATTTCAGCATCAACCAACCCCATTAACTATTTTGTCGATTCTATTTGGAACAGGAGACATGGCAATAATAAATTGATCAGAAAGGCTCCACCTGGATGAGTCAAAAGTACATTTGTAAAACGGAAGGTCAGTGAACAAAACAAAATAGATTTATATGATCAAATTAATTTTCTTGCCGATATTTTTATTTTGAAGTACCCCACCACACCCATGGTTGCACTGGAAGCTAAAATTCATAGGGCTGGATTTTCAAATGGGTCAGGAATAAGTGGAGTTTCTTATTTTCTTAATACTTAATTTTTATTCAGAGAGAAAAATACATATACTAACAGATGCAATAAGCAGAAACATCTCAAAACATGAAATTAAATAAGATATTCATGAAAAGTATTTACATTTTTAGGGCGTAAAAGATTTATACATGTAAGATAACTTAATCATGAGGCAATATATTTTATAACTAAAGTTATTCTAAGATTTCAGGCTCCCAGCTTTATCCTCCTTGCAAAGAACATATTTAAGCATCAATAAGCCAGAAAAAGACTCTGCTTGCCCTCTTATTACAAATAATTAAGTCCTGTGAAAGTCTATGGTCTCATAAAAATGAAAAAAAAAGAGTTAATTTCAGATTTCCCACTTTGTTTATTTCACTGGTGCACATTGAGTAGTGTCTACTTCTTCTTCATCAACAAGTTCAACCTGAAATCCATTGACATTGTAACATTTTTTCTTAGAACTGCCTAGCCATATCTACATCCACAAAATAATGATCTTTTCTTTGGTAGGTAACTTTCAACCTTGCTGGTGCCTGAAGTACTACTGTAACTCAACTTCGTTACTTCTGCTCTAACAACCAGAAAACATTTTCTTCAATGTTGGGTAATCAGGCAAAAGTCTGGATATAAGTGGAGATTCTGACTCTGATATTGAAAGCCTTTTCTTTGCAGGCCAGTTGAAGAACGTAATTTAATTGAGAAATTGATGAAAAGTAAAAATCACATATCTAGCCCCAGTTGATCCCCATTTGCCTGTGGTGAGAACAAAACACTGATTCCAAAATCAGTGGAGAATCAAGAAAGAAAACTGATATAATTATGTGCTCCATCCCGGACTTAAGCTCAGGTGCTGGTTTGTAAGCCAATAATCCTATCAGCCAAAGATGTCTCATAATACATAGTATTTTCTATATTTCAAACTTTGCAATATTTGAAAATTGTTCATGCAGAGAAGCATTTACTGTGCCCTCCAGGGTCATTACTCTATTACAGAGTTTTTCAGCAGACTTTTATACAGTTTCATATTTTAGCCAGTACAGCTGTAGAAGTTATGCCTGGTTCCTCCAGGTACAGCTTTTACTACAGCTGCATCAAAAATCATCTGCAAGCAGATGTAAATCATGGAGCCAATGGTAAACTGGTTCTGCTTTTGAGAATACCACAGATGCAGGAAAAACTGCAGCCCCATAAGTGGTAACCCACTTGCACCAGGTTTTTTCTGCAGCTGCAAGATTTCCATGGCACAGAAAATCTGCCCTAGTGTTTTATAACATCTACTGTGGGGCATCAGATTAAAACCTGAAAAATGGTGTTATATATATCATATGATAAAAGAAAGAGGCCCGGATATTATCAACCTTTTGTTTTTGTTTTTCACCTTTTTTTATGATATCAGACCAGTAGTCAGGTACCCTTAAAACTTTAGGGTCTAAATCAGTTCTCACAAGTGTATACAAGTGATTTTTAAGAAAATAAAATATGAGGCATCACACATAGATTTTTGTCCTCTAACTCTTTGAAATGACTATATTTGGATAACATGGGAAGATGTTTGACCTGTCCTGCAAAATTAATGGAACATACCTTCTGCTGTGGTAATTAAATAATTGATTGATCCCCACATACAGTACAAGCTAATATGTGGATGTCATATGGCTATGTTGCTACAGGAAATAAAATGTGAAAGACAGAAAAATAAAGTTATCACCAAAAGGCATTGCACTCAGTCCGCTTACCCCAAAACTGAGGAGACAATGGGCCACCTATTTTCTTGTGTTTTTATAGCCCCTTATTACCTGAATTGTAGCTATTGAACTACCCCTATTATTGTCAGAACAGTACCCAAATTTGGTACTGGTGTCCTTCGGAAACAGATGGCCTGACCTGAATGCTAGTACATTACTAGTTATTTTAACTTTATGAAATGGTGCAGATGGCAGACAAGATGCAAATATGTCTTACTGCAGAAGGATGTTACCATAACTGGAATGGCCAAAATGATTGAAAATCAATTACATGTGATTAGAAAAATGAATATGATACTTCTTCCGAGGACAAATTTACAAAATATTGGAAAAACGTTCATTGGTCGGATACATATTAAAGCAGGCCTGTGATGGCAGTTCTTTGTTTCTTGCTTTTAACTTATTTGGTATTCCATATAGTTCACCAAATGGTTGTCTTTTGTTTTGTATCAAGTTGCCTTCCTATGAATCTATGAAATAGCTGTTTTGTTTGAATTGATAGGTATATATTTCCTGTTGATGTTTATGTTAATAAAAGATTCTCCTACTCTGTTCAAGAAGTGCCATGAGATCTTTATAGTCCACCTAAACAGCCACCAAAACTGGTAGAAGGGACCTCAGTTTAACATCTGATCTGAAACATGGCACTTCTTGAGTGCAGCACTCCCATCATGCTGCACTACTTTGTCAGTATTAGGATTTACCCCAAGTTCCTGGCATGGGCTAGAACCCACAACTTTCTGATCCTATAGTCTCAGAAGTGAGTGTGCAGTCAGCTGAACCATACACACTGGTAATTCTTGGAAAACTGACACATTATATCAATTAAATATACTACTGTAGTTCAGATTACAGTTCCCATTGCTATTATCCTACCCAATATTTATTTATTTGTTCACCAGGTGGGTGCACTGGTCCCAGGGAACTTTTTCCTCCATGACTCAGACCATCAAGATGGCACATAATGGGTTTTGGCAAATAACATTCAGGCAAAGCAAGACAAGTAACATATGCAGGACAAGATGCAACTAGAAAATACAACACACGCAAAAGACACAGAAAAATGTTTCAAAAGGGTACAGGACATGGTGCACATGGTGCAAAATATTAAACTACAGAAGAGAAAACAACATAAGCCCTGGCATCACAAGGCATAATTTCATAATGAAACATCTGGGTGATCAAATCACAGGAAACATCTGGCTGTTTAAGGTGGAATACTTGCAGGCTAAAACAGACATAGAGATCTATATAGTGGGTTTTAAATAAGGAACTAAAATAAAACCAAACAATATATAGAATATTACATGGGTGTTGTGTTTAACAAGAATTTCACACACACACACACACACACACACACACACACACGAGGTATTGGATGGTACATAAACTCAGAGGTAAAGCTTGAGGGTTTTATTTAAACATCAACTCTGATGGTATGTGCAAAATTCAGGTTTTACACACACTCCATGTTTTATTTTATAAATTGCTGGGTAGCAGTTTTCACCACAGCAGTTATGTAAAACAGCAACACATCACTGTGCAGCTGCAGTCCAGTTGGGATGAAATGGTCCATGGCTGAGCAGCTGTTGAAACCTTTCTGTACTTTTTTTTAAAGGTTTAATCAAGATTCAAATTATCAAAACAGCAATGATCAGCAGCAAGTTTTTTGTTTGTTTGTTTTTAATTTGGCTACTGCTGAGTGCTACTGGTGGTGTAGTGTCTGCCACTGAAGAAGGGAAGAGCGGTGGCTGGCATATACATGGAGCAGGGGATACCGTGTGTGTTCGCTGTTATAACCCAAGGTTATAACAAATGAATTATAACTGGGTTTGTCTGTGGTAGAAAATACTCTCCAGTTATTTATCATCTATTTCATCCACCATATCACTCTCTGAGACTGCCTGAATGAGAAAAGGCTACCAACAGGCAGAGGACCAGAGAAGATCAAACCACTGAGCTCAACATGTGGCTCAGGTAATGGTGCCAGGAAAAGGGCATCAGTATGTGGGGAACTGGCAGGACTTCTGGGAAGGGAGTTATTTAAGTTTGATGACCTGCTCCTCACCAAGGAGGGAACCCAAGTGCTCAGCCAGAAATTCAGTGCTTTCCTAAACCATTTAAACTACAGAAGGGAGAAGTCAGCATCACCTAGCACATCATAAAACACAACTGCTGACTCTTCTCAGTCACCATCAAAATGTCTACCTCAGATCACGTGAAGATCAGTAACAACTGCCATACAAAACTGAAGACACAATCGGATCCCTAAAGCACAGTTAAATGCAAAATACCCAGAAACATCACAGTAACTGGACATCAACAGGGATGGCAATGTACATCAGCACCCACAGTCTTCTAAACAAAATCCCTGCTCTCACTGCCATGATAATAGACTCACAACTGGATTTAGTCACAGTAACAGAAACATGGTTCAATGAGAACCACACCTGGGATGTAGCTGTCCAAGCTGTACTCTCTTCAGGAGGGACAGCAAGGGAAGGAAGGGGGATTGTGCTATATCAGAAATTACATCAAATCCATAGAAATTCAGGCTGCATCTAGGGAGGCTGAAGCCCTGTGGATCACCCTTCGATCTGGGAATAAAGACCATATCCAAGTCGATGCAGTCTATAGACCCCCAACACAAAATTATGACATGGATAAAGAACTTCTAGAGACCATATTAGCTATGGCCAACAAAGGAGATCTGGTACTACTCAGGGACTTCAATCTACCTGACATAGATTGGAGATCCTATTTAGCTTTATCCAAGAGAAGCTGGGAATTCATGCTAGCAATTATAGGGGTCTGCCTAGTACAGCTAATGACATCTCCCATCAGAGAATAAACAATACTAGACCTTGTGCTTTCAAACAGCAACAGAATCTCAGATGTTCACATAGTAACCCATTTAGGATCCAGCGACCACAAATCAGTTTGGATCACCATCAGGAAATCTGAGGAAATCAGTCATGCAAAATTGAAAATTCTTGACTTTAGAGGCCAACTTCATCACAACGAAACACATGGTAAAACCCTTGCTTGCATGCAGTACAGGAGGAAATGTTGAAGAAAATTAGAATAAGATAAAGAATGCACTAACTACAGTAACATCACAATGCACAAAGTCGGTCAGTAAAACAAAAGAAAGAGGAAGGCACTCTGATTCACAAGGAAGTAGCATCATAAATCAAAGACAAAAAGGGCATTTCAAAAATTTAGATAACAAAAAGAACAGTGATAAGGAAGACTATAGAATCAAACTCAAAAAGTAGGCAAAGAAATCAGAAAAGTAAAGGCACAAGCTGAGGATAAAATTGCACAGTGGTAAATAAACTCTGGCAGAGCCACTGCAACTGTAAAAGCATTAACTAGATAAGGGCATTTCATGGGCTTAAACATAAACATGAATTGCCTTTGCATACACTAACTAACTCAAAATACAGTACATTGAGAAACGGCAGATATAAAAATAATGCCACGATCCATATTACAGTTCCTATATGTTTCACATTTTATTCTATGCACTGTTATAGCAATCAGCTCAACAGAACCTGGCCATCATATACATGAAGGTACTGTACCTTAACTACAAACACTGATGAGACAACTATATGTTGTGACAAGGTGAAAGATAAACACAATGTTGAGACATGTTTAGGAAGACATTTGATGTGCTTAATTGATTTTTTAGAGATTGCTATACAGTACACACACACACAGTTAGTATAATATAAGTTCAAGTTCAAGTTTATTGCAGGAAAACTCCATTGAGCAAGCTCATTCACAAGGAGGTCCTGTGGCATAAATACTTAAAGTACAAACACAGATAGGTAATAACAGTATATACATGAAATGCACGTTACATGATACAGGCTGGATATATATACAAGGGTACCACATAGGGTGACCGCAGGTGGTAAACATTGATGTGAGACAGGGAAGCGACTTACAGGTTGCATACTGATAAATGAAACATGATGAGTGGTGTGTAATACATATACCAGCCAGAAGCCAGAAGGAAGGAAGGGAAGGAAGGAAACATATTCAATTCAGTGCTTTAGAGTAACTGGTAATTGCTATTTTTCTTTTAAACTTAGATTGTGGGCTTTTAGTGACACTATACTTTCTTTGTTGTCTTTACTTATAATTGTTTTTGGGCTGTTGAAAATTTAAAACATAGTGGTGGTGTAATTCTGTGCTGTCTTTAATTGCTGCAAATTTTATCTTGGCTGTCTGACTGCCCTGTAGTTGGGTGAAGGGTGTTAATTGTCTGGCCTCTGACCTCAGCTATGTGATAACTGGAGGTGGGCTTAGTCAGAGTTGCAGTAGCAAGTAGAGTTTATTTTCTCAGAAGAAGCCAGAAGGGGAAGGAAGGAAACATATTCAATTCAGTGCTTTAGAGTAACTGGTAATTGCTATTTTCTTTTAAACTTAGATTGTGGGCTTTAGTGACACTATACTTTCTTTGTTGTCTTTACTTATAATTGTTTTTGGGCTGTTGAAAATTTAAAACGTGGTGGTGGTGTAATTCTGTGCTGTCTTTAATTGCTGCAAATTTTCGCCCCTCCCTTCCCCCAACTCTAAATTATATGCCCTGTTAAATCTGATTGACAGGAGCTAAACACAGGGTATAGTAAGGGGTGTGAAATAGGAGGGGCATAAGGGGAAGAAGCCCACCCTCAACACGACAAGTGTTTTTATTCATTTATTTATTTATTGGTTTCTTTTCTTTAAAAGAAAACATTTATCTGAGGATCAGTGGCAGGATTTTAGGACAGTACATTAATAAAAAGGGAACTAGGAGAGCTTCAGTAGCAGACAAGTAGTGGAATTGCAGTATAATGTGGGGAGTGGTGCAATGCAGTGGCTGTGGGGCAGCCATATTCAGGCAGACCTTCTGGACACTGAGGTACTGCCCTATCTGCATGCATCTCTCTGACTGCGGGAGGAGGTAGCCAGACTCAGAGCAGAAGTAAACTGGGTCAGGAGTACCAACACCCCTATCCAGGGACCACCCAGTCCAATGCAACTGCCTCAAAGGATGCCAAGAACGAGGAGCACTTGGATGACAGTGGCCCAGGGATGGTTAGAGTGGTCAGGCAGAGGCACATCCCAGATCCTATTCCACTCAATAACTCATATGCCACACTGGCAAATGAGGACAACCAAATAGAGGTACCCAGAGAAGTGGAAGGAAAGGATGTGAGAGGTTAGCCAAGGAGGTGACCTCAGCAGGAAAGCAGTGGACCCCAGAGGAGGAGGAAGTGAATCCTGGTGGGGACTCCATCATAAGAGGGATCCAGCTAGGAACACAGGAGGGAGGACAGGGAGGTGAGGTGCCACCAGGTGCCACACGGCATGGAGGGATGGAAGGAAGATCCTGGGGATCACTGGGAAGGCAAGATGGGAGGGTGAGCTGGATGTCATTATCCACCTAGGTACTAATGACCTGGCAAATGGGGAGCCAAAGGAAGTTCAGCAAGAGTTTAGGAAATGGGAGGGTCTCAAGCAAGTAGCTACTTCTGTCACTTCTCAGAAGTACTACCTGTGAGAGGCAAGGAGAGCATAGAGTGCATGCACCAGGAACTTTAACTCATGGTTGAAGAACTGGTGCTGTGAGGAAGGGTTTGATTCATTGGTGACTGGGGACCCACCTGGAGGGATGGAGGTTTGTTCAAGCCTGACGCCTGCATCCATCCTGGAGGGGAATCCAAGCACTCATGATAAGTTTAAATGCTACATTGACAAGCATTTAACCAGCAAAGGGGGTGGCATGCCAGCAAGGAGGAGGTACCATTGCTCACCCCCCACAGCTAGCAGTGGAACCAGTGAACCAGAGGAGTGGCTATCTCTGCAAAGCAGTGTGCAAAAGATGGAGATTAGTGCCCAAGAGGTGGATAAGCAAGAAAAGGGCAAAATTCAGCAGAAGAGCAGACAGCAAGGAGAACCAGGGATAAATGACAACCAAGGAAGAGGCTGGAGTAGAACAGTGAAACAGTCTAGGAGGTCAAATCATGGAAAGCCATGTGCAAATGCCAGAGCCTTAGCAACAAATGGAAGATCTGAGGCTGTCATGGTGCAGTCAGACCTGGACATTGTGGCCATCACTGAAACCTGATGTAATGATAACCACGACTGGGAGATGGCCATACCTGGCTACAACATATTCAGAAGAGACAGAGCAGGCAGGAAGGGAGAAGAGTGGCACTGTATGTGAAAAATGACATAAGGGCCACAGAGATCCAGGAGGAACAAAATGGGGAGAGATACTGTGGGTTAAGCTGGAAAGGAAAATGGGGACAGCCATCTCACAGGTGTGGTCTATAGACCACCAGCCCAGGAGGAAGAAACAGATAGGGAGTTGATGCTAGCCATCCAAAGGATGGCAGACAAGGGTGAGGTAGTACTGGTTGGAGACTTCAATATTCCAGATGTGGACTGGAGCATCCCAGCAGCAGCATCAACTAGGAGCAGATTTATCCTGGACTCTTCAGGGTGCCTTCCTCAAGCAACTGGTCATGGAACCAACTCAGCAGAAGGCAATACTGGACCTTGTGCTCACAAACAGGGACAGTGTGATGGGGTAACAGTGGGGAGCACCTGGGAAACAGTTACCACCAGTCATTGTGGTTTGAAATCACAGAAAGAGCAGAACCAAACCACACAAAAACACGATCCTGGATTTTAGGGGCAGACTTTGGGAAAATGGGAGATACTTGAAAGAGGCATTAAGGGAATGGGACAGGAATCAGGGGTTGAGGAACAGTGGAGTATTTAAAATGGGGATTACAAGAACAACAGAATTATGCATTAAGCAGGTTAGCAAGAGGAAAAGGAAGAGGAGACCATTATGGTTTTCCAAAGAGGTAGCAAAGAAAGTGAAAGCCAAAAGATTGCATTCAGGCAATACAAAAAGACACAGGCAGAAGGGGATAGGAGAAGTACCAGGAGAAGCAAAGGAGGCAGGGAGGTCAGTAAGGGAAGCCAAAGCTCAGACAGAAAAGCACATTGCAAAATCAGTGGGTAGAGGGGACAAAACCTTTACAGGTACATAAGTGAAAAAGAAAGACAAAGGGAGGGATAGTGAGACTGAAGGGGAGGATGGGGTCACGTGGAGGATGACAACAGTAAAGCTGACATATTGAACAGGTATTTCTGCTCAGTCTTTACTGAGGAAGAGGAGGGTAATGGGTCTGAAGGGAGCACAAGGGTGAGAATGGTGAGAAATGACACAAGTCCCTTTACATGAGAAAGGGTCCTGAAGGAACTGGAAGTAATAAGAGTTAATAAAGCAATGGGCCAGATGGGTGCACCCCAGGGTCCTTAAAGAACTAAGAGAGGTGGTGGCTGAACTCCTGGCTCATCCTGTTTAGCCGATCACTGGAAACAGGGAGGTACCCAAAGACTGAGGACAGCAGATGTAGTCCCCTTATACAAAAGTGGGAACAAAGAGGAAGCAGGGAACTACAGACCAGTCAGCCTCACCTCATAGTGGGGAAGATCATGGAAGCACTACTGAAGGAGAGGTTGGTGGAACATCTGATTGTCAATGGACCACAGGACCCAAGGCAGCATGGTTTCACCAGGGGAGGTCATGTCAGACCAATCTTGTTGAATTTTTGACTGGGTGGCTAGGAGGTGGATCAGGGAGGCAGTGGACATGGCCTATCTGGACTTCAGCAAGGCCTTGACACTGTGCCACATAGAAGACTATTACACAAACTGGGGAATATGGGTGTGGGCAGGACAGTAGTGTGGTGGGTAGGTAACTGCTGGTGTGGCAGGACACAGAGGGTGGTGGTAAATGGCTGTCACCCACAGAGGAAGAGTGATCAGTGGGTACCACAGGGATCAGTTCTGGGACCGGTTCTATTCGACATCTTCATCAGTGACATTCACAGGACCTAGAAGGCAGAATTTCACTGTTCACTGATGACGCAAAGCTCTGTAATAGAGTAGACACACCAGAGGGTGTTGACAGAATGAGAAGCACCTGCAGAAACTTGAAGAATGGTCAGGGTTTGGCAGTTGAAATTCAATGCAAAGAAGTGCAAGATAATGCATATGGGGGCACAAAAACCCTGGCACAATATATCAGTTGGGGGTGAGGATATAGCATGCACCAAGCAGGAAAGGGATCTTGGGGTTATCATCTGATGACCTCAAGGTAGGGAAACAGTGTGACAAGGCAGCAGGTAAGGAAATAGGATGCTGGGATGGCAGGGGCATCACCAGCAGGAAAAGGGAGGTCATAATTCCGCCATACAAGACACTAGTGAGGTGTCCCTGAGTACAGTGTGCAGTTCTGGAGACCATACCTACGTAAGGACATAGACAGGGTAGAGTAGGTTCAGAGGAGGGCAACAAAGATGGTGCATGGATTGCATCACAAGTCCTCATGAAGACAGGTTGAAGGAACTGAACATGTACTCCTGGAGGAGAGAAGGAGAGAGGGGATATGATAGAGACATAAGGCATTCACAGGGAGGAACAGGGCAGGAAACACTATTTTAAGCAAAAAAGATGTTCCAGGACTAGAGGGCATAGGATGAAGTTGGAGGAGGACGATTCAGAGGAAACATGAGAAAGAATTCTTCACAGAACGGTGGTGGACAAGTGGAACACCCTGCCAGAGGAAGTGGTGAGGGCTGAAACAATCACGGATTTAAGAATGCATGGGATAGACATAAAGGAATTCTGGAGGTCAGGGTAAGGGCAACAGACTTCTAGGAAAACAAACTGAACTTATAAGGTCAAATGGCAGACTGGTGGGCCATAGGTCTTGTTGCGACACTGTCTATGTATCTATATACAGTATTTTGGCAGCTAGAACAAAACAACAGTCATACAACTGATATCGGGGGAGGAGTGATTTGATAGTAGTAGTGGAGCGTGAAGCAAAGATAAAGCCAGGAGTAGAAGGGGAAGGAAAGCAGTTAATATGACAAATCAATTATACTTACCAGTGGATAAAGATGGCACACATGGGGAAGGAAGAGACTTAATGACAGTTACAGGTGTCTTTATTTTGGCTGAACTTAGCTTTGTAGAAGTTTATTGAAACTGTGCTAGTTAGTTTCAGTACGGTTTATAATTGGTTCCAAATGGAGGGAAGGGCATATGCACAGCACGCTTACCAAAGGAAGTCCAGCCCCTGGTATGTCAAGCATAATAAAGTCTGATTTTCTTAACGAGTATGCACAATGTGAGTTACTAATAAGGGAAAGAGATAGCTTGGCAATTTCTGCAGGAGTAGTTTAAGAGTCCATAGCCCAGCATGGAGCAGGCGCCTAGTAGTAAGTGATGTCCAACCAACAGCTGCATATAAGTCACAGTGGTGTGAACGGGTAAGGGAGTTGGTAATGAACCATAACGACGGTGATAAAGGATGTCCAGTTTACTTAGATTTGCAAGAGTGGTGGAGGAATAGATTCATCGCCATAGTTTGAGTAGGGGAGAAAAGTGGCCTGTACAAGCTTGTTTCGAGTTTCAAGGCGGAAAGGGGCCTATTTCTGCAGAAGAAACCTAACCTTGCTTTTAACCTTCTAGAGACATCTTCGACTAGTCACTGAAAGATAATTTATTGTCCATCCAGATACCTAGATATTTAAATTTGGTTACAACTTCCAGAGGCTCGTGAAGGGTGACAATGAAGTCTTGGGCAAGGGTATTGGGGAGCCTGAGACAGCATCGGGAGAATATCATCGCTTAGTCTTCTTAGCATTGAGTAGAAGCTTTGCCTTTAATAGATTATGCTCGTTGTGCTAAGTCCGCTTGAAGCACTCCCTTGACTTCAGATAACGATGAGCCAGAAGTATAACAACAGTATCATCTGCAAAAAGTGTAGATTGGATGTAGATATGTTAGCATCTAAGTCAATAATGTACAGAGAAAACAAGATAGGGCCTAAGATGGATCCTTGGGGACTCCTCTGCAACTGGCAAGGCAGCAGAAAAAGCCTCCGCCTTTACTTTTGGAATCTTCCAGTTAGGTAGCTAGAGAACCACTGGGTGGTATGGTATGTGGCACCCAACTTTGCAAGGCAATTGACTAATAGTTTGTGATCAACAGTATCAAAAGCTTTGCTGAGGTCCAAAAGACTGCACCAGTTACCTTCTTAGCATCTATAGCAGAGATCCAATCATTGGTTACTTTTGCTAGTGCAGTGATTGTGCTAAGTGATTAGCCCAGAGCTAGATTGAGCTGGGTTAATGAGAGAGAAGGTTTCCAAGTGAGATTTTAACTGAATATGGATCAGTTTTTCGAGAACTTTAGAAAGGATAGGCATATGGAGATAGGCCTATAGTTGTTTACATCGCATGGGTCACCAGATTTAAATAGAGGGAGGATATGTGCTGATTTCCAGCAGGACGGCACAGTAGCAGATGTAATGGAAAGATTGAAGTGTGGAGAATTGGGGCGGTGAGATGGGCATAGCCTGACCTTAGGAAAAGGGTTCCAAGCCATCGTCCCCTGTGCTTTTTTCGGTGTCTAAGTTAAGAAGAGAATCTTCTACTTCTATATAAGTTATCTCGCGCAGTTGGAAGGGGCTGGGTGCAGGACTAGATGTGGCGGGAGGGTATGCTGGCTCACCGCAGCACCAGCATAAGGTGACGAGTCAAAGTTAATCCAGCTGTGGCAAAGTGGGTTAAGTTCCTCCAGGATTAGGGACTTGTTTTCCACAATCTTGCCACTTGCAACTATCTTTGTTGGGACAGAGGGGCCATGGGCCATCTTTCTATAGCTTTGATAGTCTTCCATATTTTATGAGGGTTACCTTTAGCTTGTTCAGAGTAGAAATATAAATAAATAAATAAATATAAATAAAGTAGAAATAAAGGCATATGCCGAAATGTCAATGTAAATCTTACACATTTCATTACAGGCTATTTCTTGAAGGAAGATCTTACTGTACAAGGCCCAAGAATGGGTGTTAGGTAAACATAAACTGGGGTAGGCATGTTATTGAGGGTATTGCATAGTTTATCCAAGTCTCACTGTTATAATTCATTTTTACAAATGCGCCTGCACAGTTGATGATTTTTGTAAAAGATAATAACAATGGGACTTATTCCACATAACACATAATTTAAGTAAGAGGAATGGTGTTAATAAAAGTAAAATAAAGTGGAATGGAGAAGAAGTAACTATAAAATGAAGGAGGGCAAATACAGAGCTATTCCAGTGACGACAGGTGATGTGTTCAATTGCTCTGCATCTCAGGTGGGTGCACAGGCAAAACTAACATAACATATATGGTAAAGAAATATAAATAAATTCAGCTCACTGCAGAACAGATTCACAGCCACACAAATGTCCACTGCTGAAAGGTTTCTGAAATAAGCAGTAGAAGCAGCCATGCCTCTGGTTGAGTGACCTTTCACTTCCCGAAGAGGTTTATTGTACTTCTGGTAACAGAAAACAATGTAGTTTGCCATCCATTTAGACAGGCACTGTTTTGAAATTTCTGTGCCTCTCTTTTGGGTGGAAAGGAAACAACCAAATGATTGCACTGACAAACATCTTTAGTCTAGTTAATGTAGTAACGCAGAATTCTGTGCACATTCATAGTGGGCAGAAGATCCTCCTCCTGATTAGGTATTCAGGAAGAAGACTGCAGTTGAATTGTCTGATTCAACATAAAATCAGACTCCACTTTAAGTAAAACTTAGGGTTTGTACGCAGAGCCACCCAGTTTCTGTGGAAAATCAAGTAAGGCTCCTTGCGCACCATGGCCTGAAGCTCTGAAATTCTTTGAGCTAAAGTAATAACTAAGAAAAGCACTTTCCAAGACAAGTAGTACATAGCACAACTTGCTGCCACTTCAAAAGGAGGCAAAGTAAGTTTTTTTCAAAACAACATTCAAGGGAGTACTGGATCACAAATGTGGTTTCAGATGGAAAATTCCTTTCAGGAATGTTTTGGAAATCTCCAACTGAGCTATGGTTTGCCATCCATGGGGAGGTGGTAGGCTGAAACAGCAGACAGATGGACCTTCAAAGCAGAATAGCTGAGGCTGAGATCTGAAATATGCAAGAGGTACTCCATGACCTGGGGCATTGGCAAGAGAAGGGTCTCAACCCTTTGAGACCGCCCAAATGGAGAATCTTTTCCATTTCATGGCATAAGTAGTTTGGGTAGAAGGCTTTCTGGTCTCTCAAGGACCTGGGCCACAAGGGTGGAAACTCCAAAGTGTGAAGCAGCTTGGTTGACAGGTGCCACGCATGCAGGTGGAGGGATGTGGGACCTGGATGCATCAGTCTGCCCTGCTCCTGAGTGAGATGATTGTAGAAGAGAGGCAGCAGTACTGGGGTTCCATCGATAGCTGTTGAAGTAGAGAAAACAAATCTGATGAGTCCAAAGGGGGCTATTAGAATCATGTGAGCCCTTTCTGCCTATAGCTTCAGGAGAATCCTCTGAAGCACTTGGAAGGGAGGAAAGGTGTACAAGAACCTCCCTGTCCAGAAAAGAGACTGCACATCTGACCAGAAAACTCCATGCCCAGAAACAAGTGAGTAAAATTTTGGTAGTTTTGATTGGTTGGGAGATGAAGAGGTCCATCTGCAGCTGACCCCACAGGTCAAAGCTTTTGACCACCTCCTTGATTTAGCTGTCACTCATGAGCCCTGACAGTCATGCAGCTGAGACTGTCTGCCAGGATGTTGCTGATGCCCAGCACATGGACAGCAGCCAGGCAGGTCATGCTGGACTGCCCAGTACCACACCCACATCACCTCCCAGCATAGAGGGTATGAGTGAGTACCTTCCTGTTTGTTCAGGTACCAGACCACAGACATTATTGTCAGTCTGAACCAGGAGTGTCCCGGACATAGAAGAGGCTGGAAGGCCTGGAGGGCATATAGCACTGTCCCAATTTCTAACACATTGATATGTAGAGACGCACAGCTGAGACCATGTTCCTGGGTCTGACAGTCTCCTAGGTGGGGTCCCCAGCCTGACATGATGCATCTATTGTAAGGGTCTTGGTAGAAGCAGAGGATTGAAAGGGAACCCCATGGAGAGATTGGACAACTCCTGTCACCAAAGAAGATCCTTCTTCATGTACTCAGACACTAGAACCCTATGGTCCAGTTTTTCCTGCTGCTGATCCCATTGGACATGAAGAGTCCATTGGGTCACCTCATATGCAGTCTGGCTAGAGGAACAGTAATGATTGCAGCTGCCATTAGCTCAAGAAGATGGAGAATCGATCTGGCTGTGGTCATCATGAGTTGGCCACTGATCTGGCCTGTTCCTGCAGGGTCTCCGCTCTGTCCAAGCGGAGGAAGGCCCTGCTCTGAACTATATTTAGCACCACCCCAAATCAATTATAGGGGCTGAGGGGAGAGGTTGGACTTGGGATAATTGACTGTTATTCCAAACCTGAAAAGAGGTCCAGGGTGAAGGAGAGGGACTCTCAGACTGCTCTGTGATGGGGCTGACAGAAGCCAGTCATCCAGATACAGGCATGATTAGATCCCTCTGCATCACAGGGCAATAGCCACCACTGCTAGGCACTTGATAAAAACCCACAGTGCTGAGGACAGGCCAAAAGGGAGAGCCTTGAACTGGTAATGTTCCCCTGGAAGGCAAACCAAAGAAACCAGTGGAGGGCCTGAAGACAGGGATGTGCAGTTTAGCATCCTGCATGTCCAGTGCATAAAGCCAATGGCCCTCATGGAGTAGAAGTAGAAGTCACTGATGGTGAGCATGCAGAACCTCTTGTACTTGATATACAGGTTGAGCATGCTGAGGTCCAAAGTGGGTCTTAGGTCACCCGCCTTTTGGGCACTTGGAAGAAATAGAAGTAGTACTCTCTTCATATCTGAGCTGGAGCCATGGATGCTACAGCTGACTTTTGCAGAAGAGCCTGAATCTCATCCTCTATCAGAGACAGGTGCCTTGGAGGATAATGGGAAAGGCTTGGGGGATTGTCAGGAGGACTGTCTAGGAACTCTATGGTGTGACCTTTGCTATTAACTGAAGCACCCAAGAGTCCATGGTTATGCCCTGAGACCCTGAAAGGTGGTGGACAAATCTTCCCCACACTGGTTCCACCAGAAGATATGGAGGAGACAGAGGGGTCCCTCATAAGTCAGAAGGCCGAGGGAAGGAGCAGCAGCTCCTCTGGGGGCTTCTGGGACATGCTGGGGAGTGGATTCTGATGCTGGATACCAGAATTTGGCCTGGCATTTGGCAGGGGCCTCTTTGGTCTGGTATCTCTGTTACTGATGAAAAGGCTGTTTGCCTTTGTAGCCCCTCAGAACATGAGGCGAACTTCATGGATAGATTTACTGCATTCCTGCAATTCAGTGATAATATCCTGGTGTCACCTCTTAATAACACTGATCCCCTGGAAGGGCATCTAGGATGGAGGTCTGGATGTCTTGTGCCAGGCCAGCAATCCTGAACCATGAATGTTGCTTAATGCAGAGCAGTGGCTGTGGTGCAAGCAACTGAATCTAGTGTGTCATAAGTGGCCAGGAGGGCATGACAAGAGATTTTAGCCATTGTCTCACTTTCTTGGCAATCTCAACCTTAAGCTCCTGGTCCTGGATAGCTTCCAGCTTGGACTTGAGGAGGCCAGGAAGATTTCTGGTAGGAAACCATATGAGACCCATAATTAAGGGACCTGAGGATGCAAGAGAAGGAGGCATGGATCTTGCGACTGAAACTGTACAGCTGCTTAGATTCCTTATCAGGAAGAGACATGCTCAAATGTTAAAGTGTAGATGACCTGGTCATGGGCAGCCTGAATAACAACCGAGTCTGCATTAAGATGGCCAATAAGGACCCCATCTGGCGGGTGGTACATCCTGTCTGCTTTTTGAAACAGCCAGAATGAAGGAAGGCATAGCCAGGTGGTGGACATCAGGTCTTTATGGGGCCCATTCCATGGCAGTATGGGCATAGCAGCAGTGTCAGTCATATCTAGATGCTCCACAAGCCTTTTTCCACTTTGGATCCTGTTCCTGGATAGCCCAGCCGCAGGCATTTTGTATAGTTATAGGAGTTCTGCAAAGGAAGGGTCCTCAAAGTGGACTTCCAGGACTCCTTAGGCTGAGGCTCTGTAGCTGCATGCATACCAGAGCTGGAGAATGAGTTAGAGTCAGAGTCTGAATAGTGCCTGCTGGGGTATGGATCCTTTCAGAGAAGTGTCTTAGGATTTTTACCTGACCTGGTATCTAAAGGAACTTCTCCTGAAAGGGAATCCACAGTAGAGGCTGATCTAGGGGTAGAAAGGAAGTGAGTAGAGGCCGCCACTTGTTTCCAATGGTCAAGCTCTGAGGCTAGTTGAGTCCTGGTCTCCTGAATCAGGGTCTGAAACACTGTTCGGATATCAGCCTGAGGCTGCTGTGTAGGCAGAGGCTAAGGCTGAAGAGGAGGTGGTGGAGGAGGAGGAGGAGGAGCTTGGTATAATGGATAGCTCGGCATCTGACATTGAGGGTATCCATGAGCCTGATAAGAGTAGAGAAAGCCAGGAGGAGCATAACCTTGATTAGACATAGCCTGTGTCTCTGGTACCCTGGTACATAATGTGGTTGATAACCAGGAGTTGGATACCCTGGTGACAGGTACATTGGGTATTGTGAGGGTGGTTAGCCCAGGCCATTGCCATTAAGTCCAGCCAGAGGCAGAGCTGAAGGCCTGGCAGGAGGTCCAGAAGGACCAGGCATCAGCCCCATAGGGACATTCGAAGGGATGGCAATGGATCAGGCACAGGAATGTCCAGTGCCGGAGATTCAACATCTGGGGTCCTGATGGAAGGCTGTCCAGTGTTGGAGGAATGGAGGGAGAGCCAGACATACCCTGACCTGGTGAAGGGTCATCTGGTGAAGGGTCACTTGTCGCCGGGGTGTGAGGAGAACCTGACAGTAAACCCACCATTGTCTGGGGAGCTGGAGTCCAAGATGGTGGAACCTGCTGTCCAAGGGGCTTTGGGTTGAGGAGGTCTGATGGAAGGTCATCAGAGGGATTCACAGTAGGCCCAGTGAGTGACCAGGAAGAGACTGACCCAGCGAAGGAGGGAAAACTTCAGATTAGTGCTCACCTCCGGCTCTTGATCTTCAGGCAAGCCTGGAGGGTCCAGTTGACTCAGTGGGAGCGAGAACCCTCTAAAGACTGTTACATATTTGGCAGCTGGCTCAACTCAATGTCAGGGGTATCCTCAGACCCTGATGGAGAGCCTCAGCTGTGTGGTTCCCAGTGGAACCGGGAGCAACTTATCAGCTCAAGGCTGTGCAGATGTTAGAAGAGCTAATGTCCAACCTCATTGGCCTGGACCATGCAGACAACAACAGAGCTAAAGTCCAGCTTATCAGCTGTGACCATGCACTCCTCTGTGGGCCAGGGAGGGACTACATACCTGGCTGCTGGCGATAGACCCTGAAGAAGATATGGGCCTAAGGAGCACAGTAGGGGTCTGTAGTCCAAGAAAAGCCCTGACCGCACCGTGAGTAAAGCAGGCAGGGAGGCTGTGGTCTGATCTGCAGGAGCAGTAGCAGACTTGGCAGTAGGGGTACTTACCAAAGTGGAAGCCCTCTGGTGTCAGTGGTGCTTGATGGTCACTGTCAAATGGATGGAGACCCATTTCAGTCTTGGTGGCTCTCCTTGTCCTTTTTCTTCTTTTGGGTTCTGGCATTGAGAAGATTTTTCCACAGATTCTGAAGCTCCTTTTCCATCAAAGTTAGGTGCTCCTACAGCAAGTGGGCTTCAAGCTTTTTCTGGTGCCTAATCTGTGTTTCCTGGTTGAAGGATTGGCAGGCCGCACAGTTCCATGACCCAGTGTTTGAGGCCTAGGCAGATCACTCAGTGGGAATGCTCATGCAAATGCAGGTTCTGGGAGCCACAGACCCTGTAATGCCTTCTTTCTGACACATCACCCAACTGTTCATGAATAGGCCAGTGGGTGAACCAGGAGGAGGCTGACCCGGCAAAGGAAAGGGAACCTCCAGATTAGTGCCTACCTCCAGCTCTTCATCTTCAGGCAAGCCTGAGGGTCTGGTTGGGTCAGTGGGAGTGAGGAACCCTCTAAACACTGTTGCATGTCCAGCAGCTGGCTCAGCTCAATGTCATGGGTATCCAGCAACCCCAATGGAGAGCCTCGCTGTGTGATCCCCAGAGGAACACGGAGCGACTTATCATCCACAGCCATGCAGACGCTAGAAGAGCTATTGTCCGACTTATCAGCTTGGCGTGCAGACAGCAGCAGAGCTGGAGTCCTGCTTACTGGCTGTGACTGTCCACCCTTGGTGGGGCTAGGGAGTGACTTATTGACCTCGCTGGCAGTAGACCCTGAAGAAGATATGGGCTTAAGGAGCACAGTAGGGGTTCCGTTGTCCAAGAAGAGCCCTGACTGCACCATGAGTAAAGTAAGCAGGAGGCTGTGGTCTAAGCCACTGGAGTGGTAGGAGACCTGGCAGTAGGTGAACTTACCAGTTGAAGCCCTCCAGTGTTAGTGGTGCCCGACAGTCACCACAAAATGGATGGAGTCCTATTCCAGTCTCAGTGCCTCCTTGTTCGCTTCTTCTTTGGGTTCTGCATTGAGAAGATTTTTCCTGCAGATTCTGCTTATTCTTTCCATCAAAGCTAGATTCCCTCCAGCAAGTGGGCTTCAAGCTTTGTCTGGTTCCTAATCGTGTGGCCTGGTTGAAGGATTGGCAGGCTGCACAGTCCCTGACCCAGTGTTTAGGGCCTGTGCAGATCATGCAGTGGGAATGCTCATCTGGATGCAGGATCTGGGTGCTTCAAAACTTGCACTCTTTTCTATGCCTCACCCAACTGTTCATGTTCCTGAATTATACCTCAACTATATCCCATGTTGTAAATTTGTCACTGTTATTTATTTACTTCTCCTTTCTTCTGTATAACCCTCAAGATCTCTGTATTAGACCTGTTTATACTGTATTTTACTATGTAATTGTTTGACCTGATGTTCTGTTCTCTTTTTATGCTTAGCTGGATGTTTGTGTAAATGGACATTTTTTCTTACATGCCTTTCAGTATAAAATAAAGATTGATTGATTGATTGATTGATTGATTGATTGAAAACTGGACTGACAGACCTGAACTACAGCAGTTTTGTAAAATCCAAACTAGCCATACTGGTTGCAAGTTGCACAAATAATGCTGGTCCATTTACTCTGGTTGTACTGTTCAGTCTGCATTTTATAAATCTGGTCCATCTTGATGTCTGTTTTCAACCCTTCCTTGGCATGGTTGAAAACGGAACCATCAAGACCAGACAAGATAGGTAAAAGCCAGACCAGATCATCTGCAGTGAGTGGATCAGCATATTTGCACATGCTGTGCCCAGTCCAGATTTTAGAGCTCAGGTCCGGGTCTGGTGATCAGGTTTTTACCCATACCCCACTGCATATGGCTTAGTGACATACTATACAGATGGATGAAGAGTCTAACCCATTGAAGGTTGAAGTTTCAGAAAACCATTATGCTAAAAATACCAAGACTCACTCAATTCCTGATGATCCCCACCCAAGTAACACTTAGTCCTCTACCAAAGTCATGCTCAAATATTAGTGCCTCTGCATCTACACCATTGCTTTTAATGCCATCATGCCTCTTTTGCTGCCATGAGCTCTCCCATCCATGAAGTCACATTCTGCTTGTGGCAGCCCTCCCCAGACCAGGTAATTTTCCAGGAGCAGCTCTTTACACCATATCAACTAAATTACTGCTAAACTCCTTATTTTTAAACATTTTGTTGAGAAATTTTGTTTTAGTGAATCCATGGACAGGAAAAGTGAATTTGTAAAAGAAACCAAAGCCCCATTTATCAGTTCATTTAATCACAATACAGCATGTTATGAACTGATCAGATACTAAGTGTAACCTAAGTCAAAGAAAAATTAGACACACACTCACACACACACACGCTACCTATTTGCAAGTGAAGCAAATGTAGTTACTATCATTCAGTTGTAAACACCTATAGTCACAAATTGCAGGTTAAGAACATTCAGTGGAATATAAACAGTAGCCCAGAACTGCCTGCCTGAGAAAAAGAATCTGGTATATTATTTGGAAAGAGCCATCACTGGGACTCTTTGTTGTGGAATGTCCTGCAAACTAGCAGAATGACTGTTCTTAGGATGGTGGTATCACATGGCTTAATGAGATGTTCATAGGGGCTGAGGGCACATCAGAGCTTATTTGTTATGCAGAAAGCTCCAGGAAGTGTTTAACCCATTCTACTTCCAATAGCTTTCTATGGTGTCTGTACTATCCATTGGTAATCTGACACAGAATGATTGCCAGAAGATAATGAACTAACATTCTGCAGGCTCAATTAACTCCTCAAGCTAGAGGATAAAATAGTGTTCTACAGCTTCCTATACATACACAGGCAGTGTAGTAATGAGGCTTCAATGGAGGAATCTACTTTAACACTCTTATCATGTTGTTTGGTAGTAAAATGACATCATCCCTTTCTGAATGCAAATGTCTGCTAGGCTATGCCACAGCCATAAAAAGGAGATTAACATTTTATAGATATATTAGGGAAAGGAGAAAACCAAGGAGGGGGAGTCACCTGTCTGACTACCAAGGAAGGACTACACACACAAAGCGACAAGGAGGAAGGAGATCCTAATAACTTTTTCTGCTCAGTCTTCAAAATTGAGGATCATGGAAATGGACCCACACTAATCAAGGCAGACAGACCCACAACAAGAGCAGACACAAGTCAATTTTGTACAGAAAGAGTCCTGAAGGAACTGAAGAAGAAGAAAATGGGCAAAGCAATGGACCCGGATGAGATACACCAAGATACTTAAAGAGCTGGCAAGAGCTCGCCACACCACTAGCAACACTGTTCAATGACTCTAAGCAATGGCAACATACTACAGGACTGGAAAGAGGCTATAGTAGTTCCTCTTCACAAAGGTAGGAGCAAGGAGGAGGCAGGGATCTACCGCCCAGTAGTCTGACCTCAGTGGTGGGAAAACTGATGGAAGCACTCCTTAATGAATGAATAGTAGAATATCTAAAGCTCAGTGGGCAATTGAAACCCAAACAGCATGGTTTCACAGCAGAATTGTCATGCCAGACCAACATGATCAATTTTTTGATTGAGTGATCAAACAGTGGACCAAGGTGGGGCTGTGAATATTGTATACTTAGATTTTAGTATGGCATTCTACCTCGCCTTCACAGAAGGCTAATTAACAAACTGAACCACACAAGTGTAGGGCCTAAAATTGTCAGCTGAGTAAGAAATTGGACCCAGGACAGGACACAGAGGGCTCTGGCCAATGGGACAATGTCTAGAGAGTACAAGGTGATCAGTGGGATGCCACCAGGTTAGGTCTTGGGGCTGATCCTCTTCAATATATTTAATAGGGCTGAGAGAACTCAGTGAAGTTCTGACCCTTATTAAATAAGAACCAGAATGTGGTGAAGTTAGTATTTGTTCTGATTAGTTCTGATTTATTGACCAATATTTGAAAAATGCAAAACAAATGCACAAAAGTGGTCTAAGTCAGTCACATTTGACACAGAGGCTCAAAGGAAATAATTTCATGGATTATTTGTATAAAAAATTAATGTAAATTGCTAAGTAAAAGCAATCACTCGCTATGAGCCCCTCTCATGACTGGCCTGTAACTGTGTCTTACATCCTGCTATGGTCTGTGACATAAGAGTGCTGGAGAGACAGAGAGAGAGAGAGAGAGAAGAGAGAATAGAGAGAGAGAGAGAGACAAACAGATGCAAATACCTATATCATTAGTATTCTAACCTTTAAAAACTAAAACCCTCTAACGTGATGTCCTTCTGATTACTCCCACCCACACCCACAGGCTAGGGACTAATTTACTGTTGTGACTCGTGACTGTACACAGCAGACTGACAGCACAGCAGTCCACCACCACTTCCTTCCAAGATTACCAGACTGACTCCTACAATAAAGTAGCCCATGATAAGGGCATTAGCATTGAGGCTATCCGCTGCATGGCGATGGCAGAATGACGACTATGCAAAGGGCGAATGGTGGATGCTGGTAACAGTCAAGTTGTAGCTAGGATGTGCATGAATGACAGAACTGTGACTGTCATTTAGGGTGACTCTGGGATAGGCAACTGGCAAGAATGGTGCAACCTTCAACGGTGAAGGAGGAAAAATCAGGAACCAAAACAGTGACAAGGGCAGGGCATGACGACTTGCACGCACATCGCTACAGGGTGCAGCCCCAACCCACAGCCAGCACAACACTACAGGATGCAGCCACCCACCCAGAGCCAGCACAGTGCTACAGGGTGCAGACCCCACCCGCCCCCACCCACCCACAGCTGGCTACCCACAGGACGCCACACACCGCAGAGAACAATGGAGAGTCAGCTGCAACCAAACCGCTGTAACACCACACATCATCCGTCACCACTTCAGCCGTAGCAGGAACATGATCAACATTGGCTTGAATCCCATCCACAGACACATCTCAGCAGGGTACAACAAGATGCAAGACTCATTGTACTTTCCACAGGTAGCAACTGTAGGCTGACCACCACCACAGTTCCACCACCAAGGCAGACAATGTAGGCTGCCCACCACCATCACTGGCACTCAGGACAGATGCACATGAAATGCAGCCATGCTAAGGTGCCAAGCCCACAGACAGTTACTTTATGTACCCCATGTACAGAGGGAGGAGGTCCATGCACACAGGTGGGCAGGTACACGCACCACACCTGCCTATGTAAGCACAGCACAGCCAACAGACTGGCCTTCCACACAGAGGGTGAACAAGGACATGGCTGAAACCATACTAATAGTAAGTCAGAAGGGAAGTCCTCCTGTCCCATGGTGGATACCTATACCAGTGGGACAAGGAGGTCAAGGAGAAAAATATTGGCATTGCATGGAGCCATTGTGACAGCTGACCTGCATGCATAAACACCATTGCATCTGCAGCGGTTTTCACAGGGTGGCCACACAACCATACCCCCGATGCTGGGGAGGAGGGGCTCAGGAGGTACTCACACAGGTCAGGGACTGGGTACAGACCAGCACCGAGAGCACTATGCAGCTCATAGCACAATGCACCACTGGTTTACCACCAGCTGTGGTGGGTAGGCTGCCAGCAGTGCCGCACATGTGGCACATTGTGCAGCGTGTGCGCTAAGCCACCAGGGATGTCCATGCACTCCTGCCACACTGCTGAACCTCATCATCCTCTCTGAGTATTACATCACAGGGCAGGGGACATGTTTTACAGCATGACAGGGGCCCTCTGAGGACCACATCTTGATCTTTGCCACACAGAGTGCACTGCAGTATCTAGCTGGAAGCACAGACTGGTTCCTAAATGGAACAATTTGCTGCTCACCACCACTATTCAGGCAGCACTATCATGCAGGATGGCATTGTTGTGCCTGTGGTCTATGCCCTCATACCCAGATGTACAGAGAGGGCATATGTGCACGTATTCAGCATGGTCAGCAGACTCGTGGAGGGATGTGCCCATAGACAATGATGATGGATTTTGAGTGGGCTGCCTGGTGAGCTTTTGGCACTGTGTTGGATGGAACGATGCTAAAGGGTTGTTTCTTCCACTTCTGCCAGTCTGTCTGGTGGAAGATCCAGCAGCTCTCGAGCTGCACACCCAGTGTGCCAGAGATGCAGAGTTTGCTCTCAACATCCTTATGCTACTCACCCTGGCGCATATACCCAAAGATGCTGTGGAGGGGCATATGAGGAGATGCTGGACTGCCATTCTTCAGTGCCCAGGAGGAGCTGCTGCCTCCTCCTTGAGTATATGGAGGTGACATGGACTGGTCGCTCAGTGGGCCGGACTGCACACTGTTGGCCACTCTTCTCTGTTGTCACCTGGAATATGTATCAGGTGATGCTGGACAGCTGTGCCAGGACAAATAATGCAGTTGAGGGTGGCACAAGGGCTTTTCCATGCATGTGTGTGCTGCCCACCAAAATGTGTGGCACGTCCTGATATGCCTGCTGTAGGAGGAACCCTTGACCCGGGTCAGGTTGGAGCAACTGCTCTCCTGTGCTGAGCGTGCATGTCCCAAATGGCAGTACAGAGATCTGATGCAGCAGATAGAGACCATCATCACTGCCTACTGGAGCCAGCCTAGACCCAACTACTGGTAATGGACTTGCCTTATAACTTCCAAAGGCAGGTGTAGTTGTGCCAGTGTCCATGATGCCATCCGTGATACCACAGCATATGCTGCAATTCCTGCCACCTCTGATGTTCCTCCTGTACTCACTGCTGCACTTTTCCTGGCACCAGCATTTCTCTGGCTGGTACCCCATTGCCATTCTGCATCTAGCGCCCTCCATCTGCCTACCCTGCTGCCTCCGGCCTCTGCCCTGAGTCTCGTGCCTTGCCCTTGTGTAGCAGACTGTGGCCTGCACTTTGCCCTTGCCATGATATCCACCTGTCCCACAGCTGTTGCTGCCTCCTGATACATTCTGTTGACCTCCTACCAATGTCTCCCATCTCTGCAGTTGGTGGTGGTGGCAATATTTTTTTGCCACCATAGTTGCTATTTTAACACTCGCCGTAGTGCACCTTGGCTGCACCAGTGGTCCTCCTTTTGGCTGCACCATTCCCTCTGCATTCTGTCACCCTTCCACCAGTCACATGCCTTGCTCTCCACCCTTCTGGTTCTTGTTCTACAGGTGCCCTTTCACAGCATTGTAACGCTATCGCTTTTATGACATAGAACTTACAGTACAGTTACTGTTAGTGACCAAATTCAACAACTGTTAAGTGTGCCTCAGAATTTGAACTAGAGATACAGACACATCTGGTTCATAGTCACACACAGCACAGCCCTACAGTGTGGGTTAGTTAATGCTTATACATAATGTAACGGATATACTATAAAACTAATGAAAATAAGGAGGAATAATGGGGAATCAGTGATGATGATGATGGCACTTGTGTGTACAGTACTTGTACTTTACTTGTGCTGTACTGTAAACAGCCTACTACAAGTCACAAAGTCAGATTATCCCCAGGGCCACTCACAGCTAGCAGCACAGGCACAGGCACATCAACTCAGATATTGTTTGTCTGAACAGTATTTTTAATACATGAAATCATGAATTAATGCCAACAAGTGATTGTGATTCATGACTGGATGGCACAAGTCAAAGATTTATTTTACCACCCTGCTGCCCTTGCCCTGTACACTCAGCCACACAGAAGCGAGGAAAATGTATTTGGGATTTCTGGGACTGTTACATTTATCATGGGCCACCCTGGCAGTCTCTCTTTCTCTCTCTCTCTTTCCTTTGACAGCATAAGTCAAAGATGTATTTTGCCATCCTGCTGCCTCTTTGTCCTGTACACACAGCCACACTAAAGCCAGAAAAATACATTTTATTTGGGATTTCTGGGACTGTTACATTTATCATGCCCCACCGCCTCTCCTCTCATCTCTCTCTCTCTCTCTCTCTCTCTCCCGATGTCACAAATCATATATTTGTTTTGCCTTGCTGCTGCCTTGCCCTGTACACACAGCCATACTAAAGCCAAGAAAAAAATATTTGGGATTTCTGGGACTGTTACATTTATCATGGGCCACCCTGCAGTCTCTCTCTCTTTCCCCTCTGGACATCACAAGTCAACTATTTATTTGCCACCCTGCTTCCTTGTTCTATACACACGGTCTCACTGAAGTCAGAAAAATAAATTTTATTTGGGATTTCTGGGACTGTTCCATTTATCATGCCCCCCCAAGTCTCTCTCTCCCCTCTGATGTCACAAGTCAAAGATTTATTTTGCCACATTGCTTGCCCTTGCCCTGTACACACAGCCACACTGAAACCAGGAAAAAATGTATTTGGGATTTGAGACTGTTACATATATCATGGGCCACCCTGCAGTCTCTCTCCTTCTCTCTGGATGTCGCAAATCAATGATTTATTTTGCCACCCTGTTGCCCTCACACATAGCCACAATCAAGCCAGGAAAATAAATTGTATTTGGGATTTCTGGGACAGTTACATTTATTGTCAGCCCACCTGCAGTTCTCTCTCTCTCTCTCTCTCTCCTCTGGATGAGACCATGAATGAACGTTAACAAGTGATTGTGATTTGTGATTGATAACACAAGTCAAAGATTTATTTTGCCTCCCTATTGCCCTTGTCCTGTACACACAGCCACACTGAAGCCAGGAAAAGAAATTGGGGATTTTATGTAACTGTAATATTTCTCTTAGACCTCAGTAGTCTACCCTCCTCTCTCTCTCTGGGCCTGGAATGGCACAAGTCAAAGATTTTGCAACCTGCTCTTCTCATGTACACATAGCTTCACTGTGTGGGGTTGAGAAAAGAAAAAATGGCTGCCTGGCTCTGCTGAGCACAGTTGCTGCTCCTTCGGTTCTCCTCACTCATCTGGGGTCACGTTGCACCTCAGCATGGTTATATATGTGAGTGCATCATGTGACCTTCTGTTGCCTGATTGGATGCTGCTAGCCATCTATATGTGCTGATGGCATCCCCATGGCAACAGACAACACAATCATTGAAATGGCATATCTATGGACCTGGAACCAGACTTCTATGGCAAAGTTAATATTTATTCAGGTCTGTGGAGTACAGGTTTGATCCGTGGTCCAGATCTCCTGCTGAACAGTCTGCCTAGCCCTAATATTTATCAGCAAAATCACTGAAGGCCTGAAGGGGGAAATGTATGGCTGTTTTCAGATGACTCAAAATATGCAACAGGGTAGACAGGAGGGCACCATGAAAATGGTGCCTGACCTCAAAAAGTTGGAAGAATGGTTTGGAAACTGCAGCTGAAATTCAATGCCAAAAATAGAGAATAATAGATAGGCAACTGTGTGTTATGAATTTTTTTTTGGGTGTGTAAAAAATCCATATACATGCAGTTGCTTATTTTTATGTTTTATAATTACTGGTGCAGAGTATGGTGCATTTAGAAACACACACACACACACACTTCTCACAGACACTGTCTCTCACACTCTCACAGACACTGTCTCTCACACACACACTGTCACACACACACACACACACACACACACACACACACACACACACACGCACACACTTTCCTTTCCCTGCTTTGACTTACTTTATTTTTAGGTGTCATCCTCAGCTTTAGTAGGAGTCCGCGATCTACCGATTTGGGGCACGCGGATCAACCAGATATTCAATTTATGTTTGAAAGGCAGGATCAACCAGATAAGCAAATGTAAAGAGAAGGGACAGAGAATTCAACAAAAGCGACTCAAACGGAAACGAAACCTAGCCGCCATTTTTGAAATACTGCTAGCCCGCCATTAGCAGAATGCGAGCCAATGAAGTGGCTCAGAATGCTAGAGTGACAGACATTGAATGCTAGCAGTGGAAAAGTGTAGTGAACGCCATAATAACTCGATTTCGGGTTATTACGCATTTTTACTGTGCCTGAACCGTTAGTAAAGGGAGTCACCAGTAATTATTGTAAAGTAATGTACCGCTGAAATCAATAATAAATCTTTATTTCTTTTGCTGCCTTTCTAAAATCAAGGCGCATTACAATAAAATGACAACTTAAAAACACCATAAAACAAATTAAGATCAAGATTAAAATACACAACATCAGTCAGTATCTACATCATCTCCAAATGCCTTTTTCCATAAGAAGGATTTTAAACCTCTTTAAAACCCTCCACCGTCATGCACTCTTTAATCCAACAGGGCAGAGAATTCAGACGGTCGGTGCTACGTAACAAAAGCTCGGGCGCTGGAAGATTTTAAAACTACCTCGAATTCTAGCAGCCCCTTGTTGGCTGAGCGGAGTGGTCATGTAGGAAGGTAAGGAACCAGAAGATCTTTCAGGTAGTCAAGGCCCAGACCGTGTAGGGCTTTATATGTCAGTAATCCGACTTTAAAGGTGATCCGCCACTGAACCGGCAGCCAGTGCAGATCCACGCCTTTTCCGTGTAATATAGGAAGAACTAGAATTCCCCATTAACAACCGGAGACGCTGAGTTCTGCACTAGCTGCAAGAGATGGATATCAACCCCAGGAAGCCCAAAGTAAAGGGAATTGCAGTAGTCCAAATGAGAGGTCACAAAGGCGTGGATCAGTGTGGGCAGGTCGCTGGACGAACAATGTTCTTGATCCTAGCAATGTTCCTTAGATGGTAAAGGATACCTTAACAACTGCCGACACCTGCACACGCAATGTCAGCTGATCATCAAAGATCACCCCAGGTCACGCACCCGCTCAGAGGCAGGGAGCTCAACATCCCCAGGAATAAACCTGAGGTTTGATTTGCCCCAGCCCCTCAATCCAGCGGCCGGATCCACAACCATCACCTCCGTCTTCCCAGAATTCAACTTCAACCAGCTGGACCTCATCCAACCCTGGATCTCGCTGAGACAGCTGTTGAACACCGAGAGTGCTCTATTCTGGTCAGGTTCAAAAGACAGATAGAGCTAGGTATCATCTGCATAGCAATGAAACTCCAGCCCATATCGTCTTATAATGTCTCCGAGGGAAGCATATACACCGCAAACAATATGGGGGACAGCACAGAGCTCTGAGGCACCCCACAGGACAGAGAGGTAGGATCAGAGGAAAATATCCCGATACCACCCTCTAAGTTCTACCTGTGAGGAAGGAGGTAAACCATCTGTGTACCAAACCCCACAACCTACAGATGCATCTCAGGTGCTCAACCAGCACTCCATGGTCTACGGTGTCAAATGCTGCCGCCAAATCCAGAAGAACCAAGATGGACCATTTTTCTGGTCTCGCCATCAGAAGATCACTGAGCACCCAAATCAGCACAGTCTATGCCTCTTTCTAAAACCTGATTGAAGATGGTCATAGATGTTATGGATGGATGAATGGTTGTCTAACTGGGTTGCCACCACTTTCGGGACACCCCACAAAGGGAGGTTCGAGAAAGGTCTGTAGTTGGCTAGGGAGTCTGGGTCCAGAGAAGCCTTTTTCAACACTGGTGTCACCACCGCTTCCTTCAGGGAGTGGGGATATTCACCAAAGTCTAAGGAGCACTAGACTATCCTAGCTAGAACTGGATGATAACCTCACCACAGACCATAATCAGGGCAGTGGGACCCGGGTATAAACTACAGCTTGTGGTGCACATAACCTGTACAGTCCTCATAACATCTTCAATTTCCAGCCTTCAAGGAACTCCAGGCAAATGGGGGCTTGAGTCGTGGGTCGGACCACCCAACTCCCATAGAGAGTGTGGTGAGAGTCTCGCCCTGATGTCGACCACCTTATCTGCAAACAATCGAGCAAGCTCCTCACACTGCATTTGTGAAAATGCTTGATGAACCTGTAGACAGGCTGGGCTGTACAGCCTGTCTACGGTTCGAAAGAGCTGGGCTGATGGGTTCTGCAGCAGCAATTTCTCCGACAGGAATACTGCCTTCTATGAGTAATTGCTGACTGATAGAGTTTATAATGCTCTAGGAGTCTAAGATGGTTGGCATATAAGCCAGATTTTCACCAGCATCTCTCCAACCTGCATCCTAGTTACTCAGATCTCCCCAGATCCCAGTCAAACCAGGGGGATCGAGGGCGAGGAGAGAGGACGCACACGGTGGGAGCAATTGAATCCAAAGCAGTGGTAAAAGCCTTATTATAGGCTAGCACCAACACTTCAGGATTAGAGCTCGTCTCAGGAGGGTTTTTGATAGGTCAAGTACCACAGTTAGGCCTTCAGGAGTTACATCCCGTAAAAGCAGCATTTGACCATCTCCACAGGGGTAGGCCTACACGGGGTGCAGAAATTGAATCTCACAGTGTGGTGGTCAGACCATCTGACAGGTTCCACCCCACATCAGAGGCCTCCATCCCCAGCAGGAGGACCAGATCCAGGGAATGGCAGTGTTTATGGAGTGGCAGAGGTAACCACCTGTGAGAGGCCCAATGAACACATCAATTGAGGAAGTGCTGACCAAATTGCAGAGTTCATCGTCGATCCAGGCATTAAAGTCACCCAGCACCATCAACCTGGGTGACTCAAATACCAAGTCGATGACGAAGTCTGCCACTTCCTTAAGGAATAGCTCATCACCGGTGGATGATAAACATGCGCCTATCCTATAGCCCCCACCTGCCACCATGACACATTCAAGTATCTGGTCTCTCAACTGGAACACTAGTGAGATCCATCGGTCTTGAAACAGACCGCAACCCCCATCCCTGTGATCCAATCTCGGTGGTGTATCACTGAATACCCAGCTGGAACTGTTGCCTCAAGTACTGGGCCAGCATTGCTATCCAACCAGGTTTCGGTGATGCAGGTCAGGTCTGCTGTACCCACCAAGTCTGCTACAATGGCAGTCTTGTTCACAACGGACCTGGCATTGCACAACACCTCCCGGGATGCCCCAACCACCTGCCCACCATTTACAGAGGTGGTGCCCTTAGGTATGAAGACCAAACAGGAAGGTCCACGCTCAGCACTCCATTTCATCCCAGGGTGTCTTCTGGACTTAACCACTGATCAGAGGACCCCTCATCCATCCACCACAGCCCATGTCCCCGCCTCCACAACCTCCTACGAGCAATTCTCAAGGCCCTACAGCATTGGTAAAGAGGAAAAGCAATGGGAGGGAAAAGAAAGGGCGGAGGGCATGAAGAGCTATGGATGAATAGTGCATGATGGGGGAGGGAATAACAATATATATTGTCATCCACAGATATGGAGCCAGTGACAGTAATATCTAAACTCCCTATAATAAAATAAAATCAGAACACAACACAAACTTCAAAAATCAATTAAAATAACTCAGAAAAAAAACTAAACCAGAAATGAAACAAGACTTAACAAACACAAATCTACTTAGCATAGATTAAGCTACACCATCAAAAACCTAAATAAACAAACAATAAAAACAATAATTAATTAACAATAATATCCAGTCTATATGAATTCCAACAGTTTTTTTTTTTTTTGGGACCATGGAGCTCCCACCTTCCACAGCCAAAATGTCCAGATATGGGGCCACGGACTCTCACCCATGGATCCAATAACTAGGAAAATGCAGGTTAAAATTAAGTCAAAATCCTAAAGGCGCCTCCACCAATTCAGACCCCCAAGGAGCTCTCACCACCCAGGTGGAGTAAATACAGGCAGGATACCCTCCAAAACAAAATGATGTACTATGGTAGGCTGATCCAGGAACAGTTAGCAAAAGGATAGTACCAAAAGTTTGCAATCCTTCGTGGGCTCTCACCACCGTGAAAGATCACACCCCAAACTATACCCTTCAAGAAACCCCACCAGAATCGATTCCACCACTAGATAAATTAGGCAGCAGCAGCATAAATGGATTTAAAAAGCAGAGGTCTTACTTTGATGTAGTCATCCAAGGATAAATCAAAGGAGAAAATGGACCAGTGGAACCACTGCCTGCACCAGGGACTCACCCCAGGAACAACCCTGCCTCACCGGACCTTACCACCTCCTGGTCAGCTGTCCAGCTGTCGCAGTGCAGATCAGAAGTGCCAGGAGGTCTGCCGCTAACAGCAGCAGCCTCCCGCCCACCACCTTCAGGGAGGACAGGTGCCCAAGCACCACCTACTGGCCACAGACAGGAACCCTGAGAAAGTCCTAGATCAAACCCAATGGTGACATACACCTTGGTGCGGAACAGATTTTGAAGACCAAGATGGAACAAGACATTGGGGTTATAATTTCAGATGAGTTAAGAGTAGAAAGACAGTGTGAAAAATAGTTCATAAAGCCAGCAGCATCCTTGGATGTATCGGCAGGGAATTACAAGTGGAAAACGTGAAGTAATAATCTCACTATACATGTCACTAGTGAGGTCAGATATGGAGCACTGTGTCCAGCTTTGGAGACATCAATTAAAAAGACATAAACCACCTGGAGACAGTGCAAAGGAGGGCTACAAAGATGACACATGATATACATAATGAGCCATGTGAAAACAGACTAAAACAACTACAGTTAAACTAATTTGAACAAAGAAGAGACAGAGGAGATATGATAGAAACCTTTTAATACATTAAGGGAATAAACTCATTGTACAAGAAAGACCTCTTCCACTCAAACAAGACTGCTTGCACCAGAGGGCACTGCATGTGGCTAAAGGGAGGCAGGTTCAAAAGTAACAAAAGGAAGTTCTTCATAGAACAGGTGGTGGACCCCTGGAATAGTCTGCAGCAAGAAGTGGTGGAGTCTAAGGCAATAAGGGAGTTCAAGTTAGCATGGGATAAGTGCTGTGGAAACCTGACAAGAAAATTTGTTAAGTGTGGAGCAGCAAGATAAAGGGAAGACTAGATGGATCAAATGGTCCCCTTCTGTCATTTTTCTTATGTTCTTTGTTATATCCGTATAAAAGAATTGTGCCTAATATGTTGCAAGAATCTGAGATATTGGTCATTCTTTATGCTACTATTATTTTATTTATTGAAAAGTTTCACTAGGTAAGGCACACTGAGCAAACTAGTTGCTCTTCTCCCAGTGCATCCTGGGGAAGGGAATTAGTAAACAAGCATCGAAATACAATGCAATTAGTGGAATGTGACAGAAGAGTTGGAAACAAAAATCATTTGGAAACAAAAAGTACATACATAAATAATTAACATATTAACAAAGAAACCTAGAAAATGTCAGCAGAAAAGAGCATCAGTCCATTCAGTCTGGCCTGTTTTAGCCTATCCTACCCAAGGACCTTATGTCTAGTAGTGGCTATTGCACTTATCTCTGCTGAAACCTGCCCTTCTGCTTCCCCTGTAACTATTAAGCCTTTACTATGTCCCAAACATGTTTAAAACAATTCATGGTTCTTGCACCAACTTTCTGTGCTGGTAGGCTGTTCCATGGCTCAACCACTTCTCTGTAAAATAACATTTTCTCACATTCTTCCTGAATCTCCACCCCTGCCAGCTTCCACACATGTCCTCACGTTCTTGATTCTCCAGTCCTGTGGAATATTTCTTCACAATCTACCTTGTACATTCTGTCAGGAACTTGAAGGTTTCTATAATATCACCCTCTCCCTTATGGTCTCCAGTGAGTACATCTTCAGAGTCTTAAAGGTAGTTAAGCAGTTTTTAAAATTGCAAACTCCAAAATTTGGCTTCATAACAAGGTAGTAGGCTGCTGTTTACATTTATAGCTAAAACTGCATTTATGTAAATACTATAAATGCAGTTTCATAGCTTTTGAAAAATGTAAACATCAGCCTTTCATTTTCAAAAACAGCCTTGGTTTCTCCTAAGATGAATGCTAAGTCTGTTAAATGATGAGTCATGATGACATCATCTGAGCCAAAGACAGAGACCCACATATATTTCTATAGTGCTTACTAGTTCTTCTTTCCTCCTTGTTTTGAATTGTTGTACCAGAATGATCAACATCATGTATTAACTCGTGGATTATTTTGATCAGTACACGTTAGGCTATGATTTTGTTCATTTAGTTTACTTTAACTTGTGGAAAATGTTTTGCAATCCAGCTGACTTTTTCTTTGGCAAACTGCATTACAGTACAACGCTCAATTACCTGATGATCTAGTGATTATGTGATGCACTGAATTTTG
The DNA here is from genome assembly GCA_016271365.2 of Neoceratodus forsteri. Taxonomy (NCBI): domain Eukaryota; kingdom Metazoa; phylum Chordata; order Ceratodontiformes; family Ceratodontidae; genus Neoceratodus; species Neoceratodus forsteri. Next base: position 737,396,801 of record CM028133.1, on the reverse strand, counting down.
TTTTTGTTAGCCAGGAGAGACACACTAAGCTGAAAGCTTGTTTACAGGTGTGGCCTCGGAGCACAAGGAAGTGTAATGACTTGCTCAGAGTCACAGAGCAAAGTACTGGTCTGGTTCAGTTCCAAAGCCCATGCTGTCTTGTTAATCCACAAATAAGGCTTTCTTTTTCCATGTGAACCCCATGCACCTAGCCTGCCTTCTGCTGAACACCCCACCATCCATATCCTGTCCTTAGTACTGCCTGGTGCCACATATGTGCTTATGGTCTCATGAAGAGAATTATCATACCTCAGATTGTAATCTTTATCTCAGAGAGTTGTGCACACCTATACCAATATGCATCATCAGCTGGCACTGTTAATAAATGTCTCCCAAATCACTCTCCAGTCCACATTCTCAGTGTTTGACTTCTGCTCCCACAGTAAACATTGAGTGGATCACCACCCTTCTGCACAGTGACGATAGTATGCACAGTTCCCCATTGTGTTTTTCCCACCTCGTTAACCAACAACTAGATCTTCCTGGAGGCCAAGCAATAAGCATCATGACCCATCGGAAAAACTGCTGTTCATGCCCTCATAAGAGCTGCACTTAGAATAGGTAATGATATTATTAGCTGGAGAGGCTTACTAATACCTTGAGCAAATCCACCTGACTTCCATTGTCAGTCTATTCCTTTACCTGTGATCTGCAGAACCCCACAGGACAGTTGCCAGCAATTCTTCTCCAGTACTTTTCTGTGCTCTATGCCACAATTTGAGTTGGCTGGCTACCACTCTTCCAAATCTTGAATGAGCTATACACAACTCGTCAATACTGTCCTAACAAACGTCAACCCCCCACCTGAGGGTAATCTCCTACACTGAATTCAAGTAACAGTTTAGTGCAGCCCTGTCACTCTGAGTGTTTGTCATCGCTGGCTACTCTCATCCACAGTCAGGTAGTGATCACGATGTTGGCAGTCCCACATTTCAGATCTAACAGTGATCTACTCAATGTCCTCCTTCATGTCTTCAAGTAACCTGAATATAGCTATACCCTGCTGGAATGGCCTCTTCAGTCCTCTCTGCATTCATTCTTCTAACCTGCACACCACGCCAAAATTGGTGAGTTCACTATCCTTCTGCATCATGAATGTGGTTAGTACAGTCTCCCATGTTATTTTTACATATTACTAATAAACATGATCTTTCTGGTAAGCTGGATGATAGCTGCATTGCACAAGTGGAAAATAGGCTTTCCTACCCATGAAGAGTTGGTTACCTATGATTAGGCACTATTAAATTACGTGCATAATGATGTGCACACCCGCCATTTAGCAGTGCCTAATCAAAGGTAGCCTAGATCATTTAAGGATAGGAAATCCCACCATTCCCCTTGTTCCCTGTTGCTATCAGCCTGACTTACTGGCAAGATATGTTTATATTTGATATGTCAAAATAAAACGGAGATGCTACTACTTGCATTCATGATGCAGAAGCGTGATGAGCTCACCAGTTTTTGTGTGAGGAGGAATAGTGATGAATGGATATCAGAGGAGGACTGAGAAGGCCAATCTTGCAAGGTACTGCTATGTTTAGGGAAGGAGGAAGACAGAGGAGAGTAATATGAGTAGATTACTGTGAAAAATAAGATGTGGGCTGCCAGCACCTTGATCACTACCTGACCCGCTGTCCTGGCCAACATTCCCTTCCCATAAAACCAGTTCATGCAATTGTCCAAAGCTGTGTGTGGATATTAATGTATGAAATGGCTGCCACTACATGTTCAGTTACTTTACTACCAGTCTAGTATTGCTTGTAAAGCACTTTGGGATACAATGTGTATGAAAACCACTATATAAATGCTGATTCTTCTTATTATTATTATTTCCCATGGAAAATGAAGACAAGAAAAGCATATATTTGAGTTTTGAGAAAGTATGAACTCTAACATTGGACTGAAGAAGAACTTTGCTACAAAAAGTGGTGGCTCTAGGGGTGGTGAAGGTGTGGCTGCACCCCACCCCACACACACACATAGTAATGTACCTGCATGTTGCTGCTGCATTTCACTTTATTGAAGAAGTCAGATTTATTGATTGTACAAATGTTTACATTCAAACTATGGATTGCATTTGTAGGTTCCGCAAAAACATATTAGAAAAGAAGAGCAGAAAATATAAAGGTTTAATAAAATGTTAAAAGTACATATTAAGCATGCACGCCACCCCAGCACCCCCACTGTAGCATCTTGGATCCACCATAACCACAAGACCACCAGGTTATTCAAGATTTGTTCTGCACTGTGGTTTGCCACAGAGAAAGTCGGTTGGATTAAAACACAATTTCAGCATGTTAAAATGAACAAAATGAACAGAACCATAGCCTAACATGGTATTATACAAAATAATGGAAATGGTTTTAACCTTTGGGTGAAACAATTCTATACAAAGAGAAAAATAACTAGTTAGCACTATAAAGAGCCATATACTGTATCTTTCTGACTTTGGCTCAAATTATGTCATCACATAACACATTTAGCGGCCATTTTAGGAAGCAGGTAAGACAGTTTTTGAAATTAGAAGGCTGATTTTACAATATACAAATGCTCTGGAACCACATTTAGGTAAATTATATATATGTAGTTTTAGCCTTAATGAATACTGCAGCCTTTCCTTTAGTTACCTCGGAGTCAGATTTTTGAATAGTTTGTTGTCAAAATGTTGCTTAGGTATCCTTTAAGTCAATCTATAAAGATCTGCCCTGCTGGCCTTCAGTCATTTTGGTTACCCTATGCTGCACCATCTGTAGCCTGTCAAATATCCTGCACATTTTCTTTAGACTAAATTGTTTTTTCTTACTGAAATTTGCCAAAACCTCACTTCTAACAAAATAGACTTTCATACTGGGGCAGAATACCAAGGTGACTTGTGCATTGAACAATATGAAACAGTGACATCAGTTTAGTAGTAGGAGGTATGTTGCCCTCCTCATACTGATCACAGTATCCTAATCAGCACATATGTAATTAAAGATAGAGTGTTTCAGTTCTGCATTTTTTGGTCTGGGGTTGATTTCAGTAACTCACTTATTCTCCTAAGATACAGTGCATATTTTGTATGTAATTCGTGTTTTCCATGTCTCTAGTAGCTCTAATTACATGCCTCCTCTCTTGTCATTCCTTGTATCCTTTGTATTTGCACTTACTCACTGTATCTGAACTTCTACAGTATCTCCAAAGTTGCCTTGGGTAGACTTTGCTGTTAGTTCCACACTGAATGTTATTGAATTATTTTCTACTGAGTAATGTTTGTTCTTTGGCATTGTTTATGCTAGATTCAATATTCTATATATAATGAATTGTTTGCTACTGAAAATATTTGTTCTATGGCATTGTTTCTGCTATCTACTGTTATTTCTGTACCCTATGTCTCTGTACCTTGCTATCATATTGTTATTATCTACTTTGTAACCTCCTGGGTCATGTGTGAAAATTGTCATTCTGAGGGCTAGTGCACCTATTCAGTAAACAAAACTAAATAAATAATTTTTTCTGCAACTGGCTCAATGTGGATGTTGTAGTTACTACCTTGCCTTGTGGGCTCAAGCAAGGTTGAGAGGCCTGTGTTTCTGTTAAACTCCTGACTTGGGAGAGTTCATACCCATGGTTAGAATGCCATAGCAGTGTCTTGACTCAGAGAAAGGTTTAAGTGGGTCTTGTTTATGTATAGTACTGTACCACTCACTGGGTGTAGTACCTCCCACCTCCTCATAGGTACAACCCAACCACTACAATCATGCCATGTCAATGCAGTGACAATCCCTTCAAAAATGTATTAAACATAAAAGTGATATACGCATGGTGTGACTGGAAATGAACAACAGGATTTTACTTAGGATCACAGCAAGACTCTAATGGGAAAAATCGGCATTAACAGCATGAGCTGTCTTGTTTAGTTCTAGCTGGTTCTTCCATGTTTTAGGGCCCAGTATAATTAACCAAGGGCACTCTTAAATTGCCTTGCAAGGCCTGGCCAAATAATAGAAACCTGGAGCTGGTACTTTAAATGACCTTGTACGTTCATCCGACTAGCAGTTCCATTCACCACATCACACAGTGCATATTACTTATGGCTTTTGCTGTCCTGCTGTACTGGGGCCCTTCCTCTCCCCACTGGTGCTAGTGACAATCCTTAGATCTATTAGTGAGCTCCTGGTGCTTCACTGGGTAGCCAGCCATGGAAACAGTTTAGACTGATGGAGTTGTATGTAGTTGCTTGGCAGTGGCAAATTGAAATGAAAGCTATGTTTTGAAAATTAAAACTCCAAAACCTAAATGCTCCTAAACCCATGATGGGTACTTGTAAACCCAGGTAGATGGTCAAGACCATTACACGCTTTCCTAAACTACTATATGATACAGATATGCAGGTTCAGGGCAAGTCCTGAAATTAGTCACAGTTCCCATACCAGGGAATCTTCCTCAATGTATAGCATGATGGTACAGTACACAGTGAGAGTCCCTTTCTGGCTGGTTTCTCTCTCTCTCTCTCCTTCTGTCAAGATCTCTGGGGATAGATATTTAAATACAGTATGTGCAAAATGGAGTGATATGGATAAAGCACTGGCACTATCCAACTGAATATAGGGCTATGTTAACGCAGCACTAACGCAAGCTGTGCTGACTTAACATGGACCTGGGTCAAAGCAGACCACAGGGATTTGTGCCCCAAATGAATAGTGCCAGGTGCCAGGACCCAAGGCACGATGCTCGTTATAGAATGCAAATGAGCTCATTGGATGTGCAAGGCACTATGGGTCATATGCATGCCCATTATGAGCTAATTTGCATGGGAAGCGTGTAGGTTTGCACCAGTCCCCTGGATACCTGCCACATCAGACATGGCGGCAACTGCCACCCCCACCCTAAATGCATGTCCTCACCATGCTAGTGTACTCCCTGGTGTCTACTGGTACCCATCGCCTCTGATCACCTGTCCTGCTCTGCAGCAACATGTCCTTGTTGTCTATTGCATCCCCACCCTCTAATCACCCACTCTGGTAGGTAAGATGTCCTCTCTGGTGTTAGGCAACACCTCCATCCTCCAATCACTCACCCACCCACCCAAGTAGTTAACACATCCTCTCTGGTGGCTAGTGGCTACACCCTCTGATCACCCACCCTGTTCCAGTATCATGTTGCCCGGTGTCAAGGGTCACTCCTCACCCTCGATACTCCAGTCATGTAATGCATAAGTAATTCTTGGTGTCTGATGGTACCCCAACCACAGAGTGCCCCTTCTCTGAAATGCTTAGGTAGTCCCTGGTATCCAGCGGTCCCACACCGACTGCCAGTTACCGACCAACCTGATGAATGATGGTGGGCTACTGGCCCTCCTACACTGCCGGCACCCAGCACACCACCCATACAGCCTCCATGTACCTGTGAAAGTGGTGCCATGCAGGGAGCCTGATATGATGACGAGCACAGCCAACCTCTCACTTCCTCAACTGGCCACCATATGGGATAACAGGGAGCAATACTGTATGCATGCTCCCTAACATCTCACATAGCAGCCAGCCGAGAAGGTGAGATAAGGGCTGTGCCTGTCATCCAATTAGGCTCCTCATACAGCACTGTCTTTACATGTAAGAGGGGGTTGGTTGGGTAATCTACTGAGCGTGAGCAGTGTGGAGGAGAGCAGTTTACTCACCATCATTCACCAGTCTGGTTGGTGAACAGCAGTTTGGGGGACCACTGAATGCCAGGAACTACCTAAGCATTTCAGGGATGGGTGTTTGGAAGTGGGGTATCACTAGGCACCAGAAACTATGTATGCATTACAGGCCCAGAGAATCAGATGGTGGAGAGGGCCCCTAGACACCAGGTCACTGGGACACTGAAACAGCCCGGTGATTGGAGGATGGGGAGCAACTAGACACCAATTAGGATGTGTTACCTATTGAGGATGGTGATCAGATGGTAGGGTGCTACTAGACACCAGGGAGGACATGTTAACCACCAGGATAGGGGTGCCACTAAGCAGCACAGCATCATTGTTTTGTTTTTTAACTTGTGTCATTTATTAAGAGTTCATATAAAGGTACAATCATACACAGCACATCCATCAATCTATGATTTCCTTATTCACATCTCCCGTAAATGAAAACTAGACATAATATAGTCCATATCAAGATGTAATTTTACCAGTCCTTTCCCTTTCCATTTCCAGGTGCTCGCTCTCCTGTAACATCCATCAGCCTACGTTAGCCTCTTCACTCCAACCCTTATTGAGTGAACTGCTGGCCAGTTGAGGTGTTCAATACTGTACTAAAGTTTAGTTCCAAATGAGATTATAGGGACATTGTCAACCTTTTTGCATCATATTATTTCTAGGTAAAATCCACATTTTATGATTGCTTACCTTCTAAAATTCATTGATGTTGCTGGTTGTGTAATCTGCCTTCTTGCTTATTAGGACTGAAATGCATGGTAATGTATAGCTATACACAGCCTTGTTTTACTCCAGATTGTTTATCTAAGCTTGCTGCATACTTTCAACATTAGAAACACCCTCAAACAATGCAGCCACTCATGATACAATAGACCCCAGAGTCAGTTGAAAACCAATTATGACTGACAACACACATTCTGACTGATTTTTTCAACTAGTTTGAAATTTCTGACTTCAGCTAACTAAAGAAAATCCAACCGATTTTTCCAACTTTTGCCATTGTTGAATTTTATTATGTTGTAGTTTGTCATACTTTAACTTCATTATTTGGCATATGTTACATAATACATAGATATTAACATAAGAGGTAGGCTTTTAGGACCTGCACTACATACAGCAATCACCAGCAATTCAGCAAAATGTATACAAACATACTAGTGAGAGGTTCCATCGAAACCCAGTGTCCCATTAAGAATACAGTGAAGTCCCACCACTTGAGCAACAGCACGCATTTCATGATTATACTGTATAAACTTGCAAGAAATAGGTTCACCTTATGTATTAAAGGGAACTGGCAGTAATAATAATCTGAGAGCCTAACTGACACCCAAGTATGAGGCTAATCCTAATTAGGTCTTTGTGTGCAACACTTTTATTTACTTACCGATTACTGCAGTGTAATAAGTAAATCAGGTTAAGCAATGTCTTTGACTTGTAAGATGCAATTTCATATCACCAGACATCGCAGAATCCCACAATGCTGACTTCAGAGAGAACTGCAGAGTTGGGAGATTCAGCTGCCTTTAATAGCCAGCCTGCTGTGAATGTCACGCTTTGTAAGCTGAAATCTTCAATTTGCTGGACAGCTGTTCTTCTGGGGCTTGGGCTAGGTAGAGTGAAGTCAGAGAGGACTGTACTAAGCACCGTGAGCACAGCAGTACTAGCAAAATCTGATTTTAGCTTACAAAATTATTCACATGTACAGTATACTGCAGGGTGCAGGCTACTGAAGAATGACTCTTTAGTTTAACCTCAGTGATAGGGAAAATGATGGAATCACTTTGAAGGAAAAATTGTCGAGTATCTAGAGGCCAGAGGGGCACAGGACCCAAGGCAGCATGGATTCACAGCAGGAAGGTCATGCCAGACTAATCTAATAGATTTCTTTGACTGGGTGACCAAAGTAGTAGATCAGGGAGGGGTTGTGGACATGGCTACCTAGACTTTAGCAAGGCATTTGACTCAGTCCCACACAAAGATTAATATACAAGTTTGGCAGCCTGGGAGTGGGTTACAAGTTGATGACCTGGGTAAAGAATTGGCTGGAGAATAGGACACAGAGAGTAATAGTAAATGGAGTCCACTCTGAAGAAAGTGGGATGCTGCAGGGTTCAGTATTAGATCGTCCTCTCAATGTCTTTGTGTTTACATTGTAGAGGAACTGGAAGGAAAGTATGTCTCTCTGCAGATGACACAAAGATCTGCAACAGAGTTGATGCACAACGTGGGGTGGAAAGGATGAGAAGGGACTTGGCAAGGTTAGAGGAATGGTCAAATGTATGGCAGCTTAGATTTAATGCTAAGAAGTGCAAGGTAATGCAGCTGGGAAACAGAAACCCAGGGAAGAGTACACAATGGGGGTGAGATACTAACAACAACAAAATGGAAAGAGACCTGGGGGTAGTCATATCAGATGACTTAAAGGTGGGCAAGCAATGTGAGAAGGCGTAGAGGGTTGGGGGATACTGGGATGCATAGAGAGGCATCACCAGTAGAAAACAGGAAGTTGTTATCCCTCTGTACAGACAGCTGGTGAGACCCATCTGAGTACTGTGTGCAGTTCTGAGACCCAATGTCCACAAGGACATAGACAAGATGGAAGCTGTCCAGAGGAGGGCAACTAAAATGGTACAGGGTTTGCACCAGAAGACATATGAAGAGAGAGACTAAAGGAGCTTAATATGTATAGCCTCAAGGAAAGAAGGGAGAGGGGGGACATGATAGAAACTTTCAAGTACCTCAAGGGAATCAACAAAGTCCAAGAGGGTAGCATCTTTCAAAAAGAGGTGTGCAAGAACAAGGGGCACAATTTGAAGATGGGGGTGGCTCAGAGGTAATGTAAGGAAGTATTTTTCACAGAGAGGGTTGTGGATGCATGGAACGGCCTTCCGGAGGAGGTTGTGGAGTCAAAATGGTGGTTGAATTCAAGCATGCATGGGACAGCCATAAGGCAATTCTAGGGGTGGGGGTAGAAAGAAGTAGGCTGCTGGTTAACTATTATTAGGTAGGAAATGGGCAGACTGGGTGGGCCAAGTGGTCCTTATCTGTCAAATTCTATGTTTTATGTTTCTTTGTTTCTATGTTTCTCCCATCTCAGCAGTTCTTCTCTGATGTGAGCATTAGGGATTCTGGTATTGCGGTTACATGAAACTGCATCATACACGTTAACGTCAGTCAGATTAGCCTAGTACATGCTACTATTGTGCAGTAAGCAGTAATTAAAAATGTTTTTGTATGCCAAGTGCAAATTGTGATCAGCCACACTTGAAATTGTGATCAGCCACACTTGGGTGTGAACCTTTATTGATTGTTCCTTAGCTATCCCACTTTCCATTAAGGCAGAGTAGTCTCACATGTCCACCAGGCCAATAAGGAAAATTCCACCTCTCCTCTTGACTTATATAAATGGCTGAATAAAATAAACTCATTAATTATCTGTTGTGGCTGCCAAAGTTCAGTACTGTTTCTTTAGCAGAAAGCAGATCAATAACAAGTCAGTATGCTATATATCCCAAATTGATGTGCTGCTGTTTAATGCTCAGAATTTGGTCATAAACAGTCTCTCAAATGCAACACGAAAGTCATAAAAATATGTATATATAATTATATAAGTAACAGCTAGTGGTACTTAATGTGCTAATGAATACACACACACACACACACACACACACACACAAAGAAAATATACAAGACAGGATAAAATGACTACTGTTGAGCTGACACTCAAAAAGCTTGTCATCACTGACACATGCCCTAACCACAGACACATTTATTTTATATTCTTTGGTAACCAGGTAAGGCCCACTTGCCTGTTTTCAGGGGCAGCCAGGAGCAGCGGTGAAATTAAAAGATTTGTTCAGAGTCAAGCAGTATGCAGCTGGAGACTGTGGGAATCAAACTCAGGTCTGTCTGCTCAATGTACCAAGCTTATATGCAGCTCACTACTCTAACCTCTAGGCTATACTGCCAGCTCCAAAACCAATGCAATGGCAGTTAAACAATGTTTTATGTAGTCTTTAAAAATCCTGCCCTATTTTTTTTTTTAATTCTACTGGATCCGTTTTATAATCACAACAAGGCACTCAATGGAGTGCATAAAGCTGGATAATGTCACGTCTCAGGTGGTTAAAGGTACTCACATACACCTTATGCCTCACAACACACCAAAGTGGAACATTATTCTGGGGAAAAAAAAACACACACCGCTTCATGCCTTTTGATTTAATTATATTAAAACTGGCAAAGAAAGATTTCTTCATTTTGACATAGTGCCAGCAGCTCTAAATACTTCTCTGTGCTACTACACACGGTGTTCAAATCAGAACGTTTATCACTTGCCCAACCATGGTGACTATAGCAGATTATTCACTTGCCCCTAATAATTAAAATACAATGAAATTAGCTGTGTTTTGTTAAGGCTGACCTACAATGAAATTTACTTCTTGCCCCAGGCGTGGGCTGGGCTGTGGCAATGGGATATGCATACTCCTGGTGCTACGTTGTACAGATTGTATTACGAGCAAGCATTCAATACTAATTTTCTATCTGAGCAGTACAGTTCATTCACTGCATCTGTAATAAGTCCAATAAATTGGGGTTATTCATATTCACTAAACAAAATAATGTGTCTTTGGTGAATATACCCATAATCCAACTAACAACTATTCCTTTCCTTCCTGTCCTACCATTCTTAGACTGACAGAACACCACCCCCAGCCCCCAAGTCAATGTACTACACTGTCACTTCCAAGGTCATCCCTGAAAAGGACTGTCTTATGACTTGTCTTTATAGGCTTACCTGGTTCCAAAATTCATTAAATTAATAAATCAGACTAGTGAAGCTAGAACTCCACCCAGCTAGACAGGTAAGCCAGCATGAGCAGCACCCCGCCCACAAAGCAAATCATATAACATACATCACATCCTAAGAAATATTCATGGTTAAGACTGTCAACAAAACCCTTCTTACACGTGGCCACATGCATTCCACACTGCACAGCCTGCCACCTCACACACTATCTTTACTCATTATTACTACTACTACTCTTGTCTTGCAAGCATAAAGATATATTTTTATTTCATACATTTTATGTATGCAGCTTCTTATCTTAACCACCTCATTTAGCAAGCCTAAAGAACACTAACTCACAAGAAAACTCTGCTTACAATATAAAAAACTGGCAGTCATTATGTTGTGAGTTTTAATTTGTTTCCATTCCACCATCCAATGTCCAAAACCTCAAGTCAGAAACACCAGAAACAAAATATATTCCCGTAATCCCTTATACTGTTTCTACTTATAGCAATAGCACACCTGCCTTGCTAATTGAATGCTAAAACATTTAATTCACATTTTTGAGACAGTGACTTACCAGTTGTCGCCTCATATAAAATAAGGCAGGCAGCTTAAGTACGTTGACTTCAACTGAGCTCTCGATTCTCTGTGTCTCCGTTTTTTCTTCTCACTCCTCCTTTAAGTCCTAGGGTGCTCTCTACAATGCTCATGCAGCAGCAGCCCACCTGACCAACCTCGTCCTCCCTCACTCTCCTCCGCACTCCACAGTGCATGGGACCCGGCACATGCCACATGGCCTAGTAAGGGCCTACTGTAGTCTAGCAGATGCATTCATGGTCACCCCAGGGGCTGCACTATGTGGTCTGGCTTGTCTCACTCCTCCAACCGTCCCTCCTTGTTCGATCGATCGATTGATAAGCTGCTGAGCAGCAAGCTAAGGCAAACTAGTTAGCCTTCACCTGGCCTGTGCCTGCTTGTGGCACACTTCCCTCAGCAGCCCCTCGTCCTGACCCTGAGGCCCTCTTGCAGCTCCTGTCAGTGGTCTGACTTGTCCACTAGGCCCCCAACATTGACCACTGGCACTACGCCACCACAACTAAACCCCTCTGCTGCAGTGCATCTCTCTCTCTCTCTCTCTCTCTCTGCTCCTGTCTGGCCTGAGCCCACCCTTGGCCCAATGCTACTACTATTATTACTGCTGCTGCTGGCTGCATGTGGCTTGCCCTCTCACCAAGCAGTTGCCACTCACTGAGTCACTAAACTATGTCTCTCTAGTCTCCAAGCCCAGTCACTAGTCTTCTTCTGCTCTCTCCTCCTCAAAAACACTGCAGCAGCAGCTGGACTAAGTTCCTGGTCACTCGCTACCATACCTCTTACTTGGTGTGATTCTTCTACAAAGGCAGGCACTTTCTTCTCCTTGCTCCTTCTCAAATCTCCTCCTGGTTTGGACCCAGTCCTCGCAAGATGGTGTGGTGTGACCTGACTGACAACCTCAATCGCTAGCATGTGTGGCACAACCCACATACCCAGCCTGGTGCCTCCACCTCTTCACACACACACCACTAGTCTTTCCCAGTCACGATGGTTGTGGGCAGAGAGACCCCAAACCCTATACTCCTACAGACTTCTGCTGCAGACCTTTAAATTTTTATTTTATCAACTGCCTGTTGCTTCCTTCCATCTACTACTTTACCACCCTGCTCGCACCTCGATTAACACTGCCACCGCCTGCTTTCCAATTCACTGCTCTCCTGCCTGTGCAGCAATTTGGAGTGTGTGTTCAGCTCCTCCCTCTCATTACTCTCACTGTCATTGGAGGATGGATGGTAAGGTTGGCAGAGAGGGAGAGAAGCTAAAACATCCACCCACACAATAAAAAAAAAATGAAACAGGCAAGATAACTCTTGAGTGCATGGCTGCATGCAAGCATTTTAAAACAGGGGACTCATGAAGCAAGTCATCGACCTAAAAAAATACAACTGCTGATAATTGCAACTGCAGTTCCTTGCAATTACAACTAATTGCAACTGCTGTCAATTTCGGCTCATGATTCTGACTGCCGACGGCCGTTGCTCGAGGCTAATACAATAGTCTCATCTACTCCCACTGCATAATGAGCAGCTAGATAGTGTTGGGGTGTTCCTGAGTCCAAGAAAGATGCAGTTGTAGTTGGTCACGAAATGTAAACAAATATGTTTTGGTATGTAACACCAGTATGGTTGACACTCAGATTTTAATTTTTAAAAGGAAAAAGGAGTCTGAATCAAGCAACCAGCTACAGTACATCAGCAGTCTCTGTAGAATGAGAACAATCATAAAATGTGTTTTTAAACTAGGGACACTTTGAGGCCAAATGGGGTTGACAGTGTCCCTTTAAGCTCAGTGCATATATTAACATGTTTAACAGGAAAATAGATATAAACTTACAGTAAAACAATCATATGAACTAATAAAAACAATGAATTATGTTAAAAATTGTTTTACTTCAGCCTTGTCTGATGTGTGGTCATTTAATAAAATACATACTTTTATTTTTCTGTTTCTCCCGTTAAGAATAGGATTTATAGAAACACAGAAACATAGAAGTTGATGGCAGATAAGGACCACAAGGCCCATCCAGTCTGCCCATTTTGTTTTCTACCTTATAAATGTGCCATCGGCCTTTGCTCTGTCAATGGCCTATCTATTCATACTCATCTGTATTGCTCCTTTATGCCTATCACATGCCTAGTTTAAGCCCTGCACTGTATTCATATCCACCACTTCCTAAGGTAGGCCATTCCATGCATCCACCACCCTTTCTGTGAAAAGAACTTCCTTACATTACCCCTTAATCGGCCTCCCTCTAATCTTCATGCTGTGTCGTCTTGTCCTACTATTATTCTTATATTGAAACATGTTAGACTCTTTTACCTTGTTAATGCCCTTAAGGTATTTGAATGTTTCGATTATACCACCTCTTTCCCTCCTTTGCTCTAGGGTATACATATTGAGCTCTGTTAATCTGTCCTCATATGTTTCTGATGCAGTCCCTGCAACATTTGTTTGCCCTTCTCTGGACTGCCTCAATTTGGTTAATGTTCTTGTGAAGGTGTGGCCTCCAGTACTGCATGCAGTACTCCAGATGGGACCTAACTAGTGTCTTGTAAGAGGGATTATTACCTTTCTCTTCCGACTTGTGATACCCCTACTAATACACCCTAACATTCCCTAGCCTTACCTACTACTTTAGAGGTCTGCTTAGAAGATTTCAGGTCATCGGTGACGAAGATGATGCCCAGGTCTCTTTCTTCCCTTGTGACTGCCATCAATCCCCTCCCAGCCTATAGGTGGCTTCAGTTGTATAGGGAGAGGCATCAGCAGCAGAAAACAGGAAGTTGTTATCCCTCTGTACAGACAGCTGGTGAGACCCCATCTGGAGTACTGTGTCCAGTTCTGGAGACCCAATCTCCGCAAGGACATAGACAGGATAGAGTGGTCAGAGGAGGGCAACTAAAATGGTGTAGGGTCTGCAAGAGAAGCCGTATGAGGAGAGACTAAAGGAGCTTATCATGTATACCCTTGAGGAAAGAAGGAGAGGGGGGACATGATAGAAACTTTTAAGTACCTCAGTGGAATCAACAAAGTCCAAGAAGGTAGTATCATTCAGAAAAAGAGACGTTGCAAGAACAAGGGGACACAATTTAAAGATAGAAGGAGAGCTGTTCAGTGGCAATGTGAGGAAGTATTATTTCACAGAGTGGGTAGTGGATGCATGGAACAGTCTTCCTGAGGAGGTTGTGGGTCTATAACTGTGGGAGAATTCAAGAATGCATGGGACAGACATAAGGCAATTCTTGTGGGGTAGGAAGAAATAGGCTGTTGGTTAACTAGGATCTGCGGCCTATCCTGTAGGTAGGAAATGGGCAGACTAGATGGGCCAAGCGTCCTTATCTGCGTCAAAGTCTATGTTTCTATATTTCTATGTTTCTCTTCCCTAGGTGCATGACCTTGCACTTCTTTGCATTAAACTCCTGTTGCCACTCTTCCAACCATTTTGCTAGTTTATCCAGATCGCTTCTCATTCTGTCCACCCCATCTGATCATCTTCTCTGTTGCAGATCTTGGTGTCATCTGCAAACAGACAAACCTTGCCCTCCATTCCATCTGCAATGTCACTGATGAAAATATTGAAGGGGACTGGCCCCAGGACTAATTCCTGAGGTACCCACTTGTGACTTACATCTCTTCTGACTGTATACCATTTACCACCACTCTCTGTTTTCTGCCTATCAACCAGTTTGCCACCTAGTTCACCAACTTCTGACCACTGAGCCTACCAAGCTTATTAATCAATCTTCTATGGAACAGATTCGTATATTCTATTAATAATACAGGTAGGCTAAACATTTTCACTCAATCCATTGTAGCTATTCTCCCAAGCCAGGCCAAACCTGGTTAGTCGTAGGTTTCAGGTAAGATATTGGTTTAATAATGGGCTTGATTCCATCTCCTCTACATATGTATAGAATGGATGCTATCTAGCATTATATTTGTCTAACTAGTTGTAATTTGGCTTTGATAGCCTCCATCCCTTGAAAGCATTCATTGTTTCACTGGGACAAGGTTCGGGGTGAGGTCAGGCAGCTGCAGTACTGCTGTCCTGCCACCAGGGTCTTTCACCCCATTAAGACTAGGTTTGTAATACTGGCAACTAGTGCCCATTTGGGAGGCATTTACCACCAGTGTATACCTCGAATCTGTCACTGTACCCGTATGCAGAAGAGGACCCCTCATTTGCGTAGGCACAGTGGTATGTTAACGTTCGGTGCTAAAGACATTTGCCCATGCTGTGGGGTTCTCTTAATATAAACAACACCCACAAATGGGAGCAAACACATTTAATATGGGCAAATACCCTTACTGCAAATGTTAACTATTAAATATCTGGCCCCTGGTATCTTCTGGTATGTAGGCTGTTATTCCTGTCCAGGTCAGGCCTCCCTGACCTCAGCATTCATTAGACAATTCTCTGGTGCACAGGCCAGCTCCACCTGTGCAAACAATATCCATTCTACCCCACACACCATGCCTACCATCCAATCCCAAGTGTGGGTGCTAAGTTGTACCAGGCAGTAGTAGCTTTCCAGATAACTGAAGTCTCAGTCATGGTCTCCACCTTCAGCACAACAGACGCTCTTTCAAATTTGCTTCAGTCTTCAACTTCATTTATTCATGCTGCTGTTAGCACACAAAACCTCTATTTTCTGTAGCAATAGGATTCTGCTTCTCACTTTGATTCTGTGTTTCTGGCAGACACACAGTCTGTCTCTGCAGAAAGAAAGCTTTCTTTCTTAACAGCATGTAGGTCACCCTTTCACCTTTTTCTATTTTTCAGGGCCTTACACAGGCCAAATTTGGTCTGAAACGGTCCCTGCTGTTAACTGGTGAATAGCAGCTCTCAAATGGCAGTCCAAGATGTCAGTCAGTATCAAGCACGCCTGAGGTTCTCTAACTCAAAAACAACTGGATGCTGATTAGGTGCCTGGATCATGTAAGTCCAATACAACACTACAAGTTCTTGGGGCTCTCAATTCAGGCAATCCAACATGAATGGTCACCTTCTGACGCTATCACCATAGCAGATTGTATCAATGTGACAAAGATGACTGCCATTTTGTTGTCCATAAGCAGTCTTTCCACAAATGTCCTTAGTTTCATATAGTCCTGCAGTTTCACAACAGTTTAGGCCTCAGACCTGTCCTGCACAGCTGCACACACAGTGGTGTCAGACAGGATGGAACACAGTAATGCTGCAGTATACCACAAAATGCTGCAGTATCGTGCAGGGAACATGTAATTCAATGACAATTAAATGCTTTCTTACAGTAGTATTTTGTGATATGACTGCATTGCATCATAGCTGGTTCGGTGTACATATGAAGTTCCACTGGAGTGGTGATGTGGGGAATCTGGGTCTGGTCTGGAGTGCTGAGGCAGCAATTCCATTGGGAGTAGCTGGCACCTTGAGGCCTGTTTACACTGGTGATCAGTGTCTGGGATTGGTTTATAAAATGTTTCTGATCTTACCATACTCCCCCTACACAACTGTATACTGTTTCTGGAAGCATGGTTGCTTTTCCATCCACACTAGCACTGAATATACCCCGACACAGATTCCTTCTTCATCTGTGCCATGCCAGTGTATAGTTCATGTCAGTCCTACATCCCAGCATGCACTAGGGGATGTGAGGACATTACAGCTGAAGAACCGGAAACATGGGTGCGTTCTATGCTAAAAGCTGTCAACTAGGCTGTGCAAATACCTTTTCCCAAATATTCAGCCAAATATTCGTATTTGGTCCCAGGTATTCGGTATTCGTTATTCAGTATTCGGCCAGAAAAGGTGTTTATTAAGGAAACTTTAAAAAGCACTTTAACAACACCATTAATCACCCATTAAACCTGGTGTAGCATATACACCTCAATGACACTTCAACCACCAGTGCAAAGCTCTCATTAATGCAACACAAGCTACATGAAAGCACACTTGATCCACCACACCACATATATAGCACTCCAAAAACAATGTCAAGCATTGCATTGGGTCAGCACTGGAGGGTGTTCATGGTCAAAGACACCATAGCCCATGACATGGGCATTGGCGATTGAGTGCTTGCAAGTAACGGCAACTCAATCCTGGTGCATGTCGAAGGGGCTACTGCTGAGGAAGGGTGACCGAATGGGGAGGTGGGTGCATATAGCGACAGAACATCACTATATGTGTACGTGTGTGGGGGCAGGGTCCAGCGTGATGGAAGGAGGAAGGGTTGACCTGATGTGGTTGGTGTGGGGCTGCTAAGCTAGTCCCATAAGCGTGGCTGGTGGTTGTCAACCTAAAGGTACACGGGTTCCAGGTTCAGGTTTGGGCACGCCTACATTTTTGTGTGCCGGCCCCCAATTTTTTTTCCAGGTTTTGCACCCCTGACATGCACCCCACTGGAGTTAAAATTCTTTAGTAGTGGGTGTGGGAAATGCAAGGGCACATCCCACTGTATGAACAATCAAAATTTAAGTCCCTGGCACTATTTTCCTGTGTGTTGGGGTGTACATCACTGAAATAGATTTTGGTGATATATACTTGCCCTGCCACCAATCGTGATTGCACTTTCGTGGTTATCACATAAATCCACAGACACTGGGTAGATGGTGCTTTGGCCATGGGCCTAAGAATAGTGGTTACAGTGGCTGTCATAGTGGTGACAGCTGGATGGGTGGCTGCTGCATGAATGGCACCAGTGGTGATGGGAAGCACACTGACTGTAGATGTAGCAGCCATAGTGATAGCAGTGGGAACAGTGGTGGTGGTATCTGCTGCTTCCTGCACAAAGCATACAGTATATGCACTAATGCCCACCTACTACTGCACAAAAGGATGTGACAGTGAATGTATAGATGGAACAGGTGGTGACACCAGTAGTAGTAATAGTTCTGCTGGTGGTATTAGTAGTAGTAGTAGTAGTACTATTACCAATGCTACAGGAACTAAAAGGCTTGCTTGGGAGAAAAATATTTGAGACCATCTAATAAAGAGACACGTCTGTCATCATCCATGTAGTCTATCTCACCACCTTCTCTGTTATTGTATTATGTATCAATAGAATACAGTGAAGCAAGACAAGATGCAATTCAATACTTTGCAGTAAATGCTGTCACAAAATATTGGATGACTAGAGGTTAACTGCCCATGCAGCATACTGCAGCACTTTGCAATAATTTTGCAGGCATGGAAAATAATTGAGACTGGTGATGCCTCACTGGTAACCAGAATATTTCACGCATGGAAATACTGGAGATGGTGATGCCATACTGTTAACTAGAATATTTCAGTCATGAGAAATACTGGAGACTGGAGATGCCATACTGGTAACTGGAATATTTCAGTCATGTGAAATACTGGAGACTGGAGATGCCATACTGGTAACTGGAACATTTCAGGCATGTGAAATACTTGAGAATGGTGATGCCATACAGGTAATCAGAACTTTTCAATCATGTGAAATACTTGAGACATGTGATGCTATACTGGTAACTGGAATATTTCAGTCATGTGAAATACTTGAGACAAGTGATACCATACTTGTAGCCGTAATATTTCAGTCATGTGTGGATACAGAAGTTGATACCAGCCCATTTACAGAAGAAAGGGTTCTGAAAGAACTCTTAAAACTGAAGGTGGACAAAGCAATGAGGCCTGATGGGATTCATCCCAGAATTTAAAAGAACTAAGGGTAGAACTAGTGACACCACTGACTACCCTTTTAACAAATCATGGGAGGAGGGGTGGTACCTCGAGGACTGGAGGAGAGCAGATGTGATTCCCCTTCACAAAAGTGGGAGCAAGGCAGAAGCAGGAAACTACTGACCTGTTAGTTTAACCTCAGTGATAGGGAAAATGATGGAATCACTTCTGAAAGAAAGAATTGTCGAGTATCTAGAGGCCAGAGGGCACAGGACCCTAGGCAGCATGGATTCACAGCGGAAGGTCATGCCAGACGAATCTGATAGATTTCTTTGACTGGGTGACCAAAGTAGTAGATCAGGGAGGGGCTGTGGACATGGCCTACCTAGACTTTAGCAAGGCATTTGACACAGTCCCACACAAAAGATTAATATACAAGTTAGCCAGCCTGGGAGTGGGTCCCAAGATGACAGCCTGGGTAAAGAATTGGCTGGAGAATAGGACACAGAGAGTAATAGTAAATCCACTCAGAAGAAAGGAGGGTTACTAGTGGGTACCGCGAGGGTTCAGTATTAGGATCGGTCCTCTTCAATGTCTTTATAAGCGACATTGCAGAAGGACTGGAAGGAAAAGTATGTCTCTTTGCAGATGACACAAAGATCTGCAACAGAGTTGATGCACAGGTGGGTGGAAAGGATGAGAAGGGACTTGGCAAGGTTAGAGGAATGGTCAAATGTATGGCAGCTTAGATTCAATGCTAAGAAGTGCAAGGTAATGCACCTGGGAAACAAAACCCTGGGGAAGAGTACACTATGGGGGTGAGATACTAACAACAAAAAATGGAAAGGACCTGGGGTAGTCATATCAGATGACCTAAAGGTGGGCAAGCAATGTGAGAGGGCAGCAAGGAGGGTTGGGGGATACTGGGATGCATAGGGAGAGGCATCACCAGTAGAAAACAGGAAGTTATTATCCCTCTGTACAGACAGCTGGTGAGACCCCATCTGGAGTACTGTGTGCAGTTCTGGAGACCCAATCTCCGCAGAAGACATAGACAGGATGGAAGCTGTCCAGAGGAGGGCAACTAAATGGTGCAGGGTCTGCACCGGAAGACATATGAAGAGAGATGAAAGGAGCTTAATATGTAGCCTCGAGAAAGGAGGGAGAGGGGGGACATGATAGAAACGTTCAAGTACCTCAAGAGAATCAACAAAGTCCAAGAGAGTAGCATCTTTCAAAAAAGAGGGTGCAAGAACAAGAGGGCACAATTTGAAGATAGAGGGGGCAGCTCAGAGGTAATTTAAGGAAGTATTTTTTCACAGAGAGGGTTGTGGATGCATGGAACGGCCCTGAGGAGGTTGTGGAGTCAAAATCAGTGGTGGAATTCAAGCATCGTGGGACAGTCATAAAGGCAATTCTAGGGGTGGGGGTAGGAAGAAGTAGGCTGCTGGTTAACTAGGATCTGCAGCTTATCCAGTAGGTAGGAAATGGGCAGACTGGTGGGCCAAGCGGTCCTTATCTGCGCCAAATTCTATGTTTCTATGTTTCTATGTGAAATACTTGAGACTGGAGATGCCACACTGTTAATTCCCATATTTCAGGCATGGGAAATACTGAGACTGGAGATGCCACACTAACTGCCATATTTTATGCACTTCGAAATACTTGAGTCTGGTGATGCCACACTAGTAACTGCCATATTTCAGGCATGGGAAACACTGAGACTGGTGACGTCACACTTGTAACTGCCATATTTCAGGCATGAGAAACACTGAGACTGGATATGCCACACTTGTAACTGCCATATTTCAGGCATGGGAAACACTGAGACTGGAGATGCCACACTTGTACCTGCCATATTTCAGGCATGGGAACACTGAGACTGGAGATGACATACTATTAGCTGCCATATTGTATGCACGTGAAATGCTTGAAACTGGTGGTGCCACACTGGTTACTGGCACCTGGAAAGCTATTAAAGGGATCAATGGAATATGGGCACGAGCAACACAGGGGATGAGAGATGTAGCAACATCAGTTGAGGATTTTGTATTGGGAACAGCGATCAATAGGTGGGTGGCAGTTTTAGGCACTGGGAACTTCAGGGCATGCTCTTCTCAAAAGAATACACCATGACAGTAGAAGTAATAAAGGAAAAGGGTGCTGGTCACAGATTTGTGTTAGTACGACTTTGAATATGAATGCTAACATGTGCTTATTTGCTAACAGAACAATGATGGTTAACACAGAATGGCTTGTGTATGGGTCAATGCTACAACACACAAATGTTGTATCCAGTACAAGACAATTATTTAATGCAATTTTTAGTGGCCAAATGTGTACCCAAAGTGAGGTATATTTATTTTTATAAACACAAGTTGTTCCACATGTGATAGGTCAAGTGGAGGATTGATGAGGTTCACCACATCCCCAGCAGTGCTGAACATTCGCTCAGATGGTATGCTGGTAGGGGGCAACAGATATATTTAAGGGGCCAACTGTGCCAAGTGCGAACATGCTTTCATCTTTTGATCCAGTACTTCACTGGATTTATGGAGAATGGCTCAGAGGCTCACTGAAATAACTGTTCAGCAGATTGGGTGCCGACTGTGGCTGCTGTTCTGTTCTTTTCCGCTGCTCAGAATGCAGTGATGAGCTGAGTTCAGACCAACAGTCACCCTCCTTCTCAAGGTTTTCCATACTGCTTTCAGTTTGTGATTCTGGTACTGTCTCATCAATAGGGTTACCTGCTGGTTTCATTGACCCAAGGATGCAGAAACTAAGTTCTGAGCACTTCTGCTTCTGAATGTCTGTAACCCTGTGAGTGGGCATTATAAGGTGTGGTATCTTACACTTGAAATGTGGATCCAACACAGTGGCAAATATATGCTTTTTATTGGAACAGAAATCAGAAAATCTAACTTCTAGTTCTGTGGTGAGGTTTTCTACAAGGGACATCACTGTTCCTGGTGTCTGGTTTGGATCTTTCTCTGCATTTTCACTGAATCTCCTCATGGCTTTTTTTCAGGATCTACAGCAGGAATTACCTGACTTAGCAGTGCTGCATCAGAGCTAAGGTCTCAAGTGCTCCTTTCAAATGGGGCTAAAATCTTTACCAAGCCCTCAATCACAGCCCAGTCCTGATGTCAGAGAGCTCCCCATATCAGTTTCCATTCTCATCTCATGAAGGGCCCACTTTTGCTCCAGAAGCCTTTGCAGCATGTAGTAGGTAGAATTCCACCAGATCTGTACATCCTGGATGAGATGATGCTGCGCATTTGAAGATGCTCTTGTAGCTGATGCAGATGGTTTAACACAGAAACATAGAAGTTGATGGCAGATAAGGACTGCAAGGCCCATCCAGTCTGCCCATTTCTTTTCTACCTTATAAATGTGCCATCGGCCTTTGCTCTGTCAGTGGCCTATTTATTCATACTCATCTGTGTTGCTTCCTTATGCCTATCACATGCCTGGTTGAAGCCCTGCACATTATTCATAGCCACCACTTCCTGAGGTAGGCTATTCCATGAATCTTCCACCCTTTCTGTGAAAAGAACTTCCTCACATTCCCTCTTAATCAGCCTCCTCTAGTCTCATGCTGTGTCCTCTTGTCCTGCTATTTTTCTTATATTTAAACATGTTAGACTCTTTCACCTTGTTAATGCCCTTAAGGTGTTTGAATGTTTCAATCATATCACCTCTCTCCCTCCTTTGCCAAGGGTATACATATTAAACTCCATTAATCTGTCTTCATATGTGTTCTGATGCAATTCCTGCACCATTTTGGTTGCCCTTCTCTGGACTGCCTCAATTTGGTTAATGTTCTTGTGAAGGTGTGGCCTCCTGTACTGCACTAATACTCCTGATGGGGCCTAACCAGTGTCTTGTAAGAGGGATTATCACCTCCCTCTTATGACTTGTGATACCCCTACTAATACACCCTAACATCCCCTAGCCTCATATACTGCTTTAGAGGTCTACTTGGATGATTCCAGGATATCGTGATGATGATGTCCAAGTCTCTTTCTTCCTTTGTGACTGCCAGCAACTCCCTCTCAGCCTATAAGTGGCTTCAGTGTTTCTATCCCTATGTGCATGATCTTGCACTTCTTTGCATTAAATCCCAGTTGCTACTCTTCCAACGATTTTGCTTGTTTATCCAGATCTCTTCTCATTCTGCCCACCCCATCTAGATCATCTACTCTGTTGCAGATCTTGGTGTCATCTGCAAACAGACAAACCTTACCTTCTAGTCCATCTGCAATGTCACTAATGAAGATATTGAAGAGGACTTGCCACAGGACTGATCTCTGAGGTACCCACTTGTGACTTGCATCTCTACTGACTGTATACCATTTACCACCACTCCCTGTTTTCTGCCCGTCAACCAGTTTGCCACCCAATTGACCAACTTCTGACCCATCCCAAGCCTACCCAGCTTGTTTATCAATCTTCTATGTGGAACAGTGTCAAAGCTTTGCTGAAGTCAAAGTAGGCAACATCAACTGCTCCCCTTGGTCCAACACTCTGGTTACCCAGTCAAAGAAATCTATGAGATTAGTTTGACAGGACCTTCCTTTGTAAACCCATGCTGTCTTGGATCCTGTGTCCCTATGGATTCCAGGTGTTGCACTATCCTTTCCTTAAGGAGGCTCCATAATCTTGCCCACTACTGAGGTAAGACTGACTGGTCTGTAGTTCCTGCCTCCTTCCTGCTACCACTCTTGTGGAGAGGGATCACATGAGGCCTTCTCCAGTCTTCTGGGACCTCTCCTGTGCTCAGAAACTCACTAAACAGTTCTGCTAATGGCTCTGTTAGTTCCACTCTTAGCTCCTTAAGTACCCTGGGATGTATGCCATCAGGTCCCATTGCCTTGTCCACCCTGAGCTTAGCAAGCTGTTGTAGGACCCTTTCTTTGTGAAGGGAGTAGTACTCACCTCCCCCTGTGTCCATGGTGCTTGAGCTGTGGGCCCTGCCCTACCTTCTCTTCAGTAAATACTGAGCAAAAGTATCTATTTAGGATAGATGCTTTACAGGGTCCTCCTCCTCACGTGCCCTCTTTTCTCCTTTGAACTTAGCAATACCTCTAGACTTTCTCCTTTCACTAATTTATCTATAGAAAGTCTTGTTACCTTCTTTACTGTTCGTGCTAGTGTTTCCTCAGTTTGGGACTTTGCCTGCTTTACTGCCTTCCCTGCTTCCCTTAGGGCAGTTTGGTATGCCTCCCTATCTTCATCCTGCTGTGTTTCCTTATATTTCCTGAAGACCAGCCTTTTGGCTGTGACCTTTCTGCTACTGTATTTGAGAACCAAAGTGGTTTCCTCTTCTTTTGCACTTCCTTTTCTGTCTAACACAGTGGGATGTTGCTTCAAGTATTGCATCCTTAATGTTTGCCTACTTTGCCTGTACCCTCTCCCCTGTGTTTCTTTTTGCCAGGGCTAGCTTAACTCTGTTGGCCATCTTATCAAAGTCAGCTCTTCTGAAGTCCCATATTTTGTCTTGGAATGGGATGATTTAGATGTCGTGCCAAATTGAACCATACCATGTGATGGTCACTGGCTCCCAGGTGACCTCCTATCTGGAGATCTGTGATCCTTTCCTGTTAGTCAGTACTAGATCTAGGATAGCCGTGTCTCTTGTGGGTTGTTGTACCAGTTGTTTGAGGCCCTCCCCTGCAGGGAATCCACCATGTGTTTAGTTCTGGCAGATGTTCCTGCTAGTATTGACCAATTTGTATCCGACATGTTGAAGTCTCCCATTATCAGAACCTCCCTTTAGCTGTCATGTTTTGTATATCTTCTAACAGTAATGTATCTATGTCCTCCCCGGTCTGGGAGCCTGTAGATAACCTCAGTTCGTATGGCTGTCCCATTTCCTGTTTCCAGGATGACTCACAGTTCTTCTGGCTCTTATGTGTATTCTGAATTTCTGTAGCTTTGATATTGTCATACACAAACAGGACCACTCAGCCCCTTTTGCACCTCGGTCTCTTCTGAGTAGTACATAGCCAGGTACTGAAGTCTCCCAAGTGTGGTTACTGGTAAACCATGTCTCACTAATTGCTACTATGTCCAGTTTAGCCTCTGACATTATTGCCTGCAGGTCTGGGATCTTATTTCCCAGGCTGTGAGCATTTGTGTACATTATTTTCCTTTGGCCAGATTTCAGTGTGTTAGTTGTTGGGTGAGGTTTGGCATTTCTCCTGTGCGTCGTGTGGGGAGACGGACCTTTTTCTTATCTGGTGATGCAAATGAACTGCAAACATGCTGAATCCCTGTTTGACCAGTAGCTGAGGGGAGGGTGTTCTTCCCATTAAACGTATGGGGTGCTGCACCCCATCCCCATTTGCTAGTTTAAATATTCTGCAAAGATGTCAAACTTCTGTCCCAATGCACTGACTCCTCCTTAGTCAGATGCAGTCCATCAAATGTAAAGAACTTTTGCTCCTAGAACTGTTGCCAGTTCCCTACAAATCTGTGTCCTTTTTCCTGGCACCAGCCCTTGAGCCACATGTTTAGTTCCCTATCTCCCCTTCTCTGACCTTCCGTCCATCTGCCCCTCTCCCAGACTGGCAGGATCTCAGAGAAGGAAATGTCAGACTAAATGAATGATAGTTTGTCACCCAGCCTGGTCAGGTGTTCCTTGGTCTCCACAACTGACCGGCTGGTGAGATCATTAGTCCCTATGTGTACCAGGACATCAATGTTTTCTCCTGCTTTGTAAAAATTTTAGCAATGTGGTCAGTGTTTCTCCATGCTGATGTACCTGGGAGACATCTGACCATTACCCTGGCTAGAGATGGGTATCAACTCCCCAAATCATGGAGTCTCCAATGATCAAAAGTTTTTGGATTCCTTTTGCTATTTTTTGTTTTGGTTCCTGATTTGGCAAGTTTTGTTGTGTTAGTTCTGTGCTGCAGTGTCCTGCTCTGCAGTGTCCTCTGCACCTTTGTTTGATTTCGGAGATAGAGGCAGATACCTGTCTGTAATGTTTATATGGTTTTGGAGGTAATATGTTGGACAGCACAGAGTGATGGGGCACCTGATTTGCCCTCCTAACCACCTGCCAACCTCCTGGACTATCTACCCTCTGTGGTTGAGGTTCTTCTGTTGGATGTTGGGGAAATGGCAGGTGGTTCTTATAATGTATTTCCTCTTGAATATGAAATTTGAGGCATGCAATCTCTGCCCATGCTGCCTGGAGCCGAGCCCAAAGATCTCCAATGGCCCAGCATGTAGGGCAGTGTTCTAAATCCTATAAGACTGTCTTCTGAAAAGTGTTCCACAGTACCTGCAGTTAATGATATCCATTCCAGATAAGTTGCTGGGTTTATAACCTGGTCAGAGTAATTAGAAGGAAAAAAATGCAAGTAATGGTTTGATTTTGTGTTTTGTATTCATATAACTTGTCATAACAAGTTAAATTACTAGTTGCCCTGTAAATGAGCTCACCTTGTGGATGCCCTACTGATCTGCCCCTTCCTGCTTTGCCACAGGAAATGTCACGACTGTGGTACCCTATAAAAGGAGCGTGAGTGTGGGTGGTTGGGGATGGGGTTGGGTGGCTGGGCCCTTCCCTGCCAAAAAGAAGAACCACGGATGAAAGAACAAGGAGGTAAGAGCAGAAACAATCAGTCAACAACAAATGCAGTAACCCTGAAAGCTTATCCTAATGTTAGATAAAACTGTAAAACTTGTAAAGCACCATCTGTAATAATTTCAGACAAGATATACCCTGTAAGTAACACTTTGCTTCAGAGAAAAATAAAGCAGTAACAGAAGATATACCTTGCAAAAACAATTTGAATCAGAAGATTACAGCAATAATCTGTTAGCACACACCTGTAGGCACACCTTGTAATAATGCAGTAGAAGGTATACCAGCAAGAACAATTTGAATCAGAGAAAATAAAGCAATGAAATGTTAGCAACAAACAGTAGCAATCCTGTGAGTACAAAATAAAAATAACAGCATACAGTAAATCTACTTAGCCAAAAGACGTCTTAATCCTTTTCCCTTGCTCTGGTAAGGTTCTCTGCTCTGTTCTTTCAAGCAATCTTAGAAGGAAAGAGCTCAGGTGAAGACTGGCTTTCACAGACTGATGGAAGTGGCTGTATATGCTTCGGCTACTTTGACTGTGTGATCTGCCTCTGCTGTGCTTGCCAAAGCCTTTGTCACCACCAAATTTAGTGTATGAACAAAGCAGCATATTCCATCAAAATTGCCATCTCTAAGTGCTTTTATCATATTTGTGGCATTATCTGTGACCACAAACCCTACCTGAAAATTGTTGCCATCAATGCATGGGCTCAACATCTCTTGCAGAAATGACAGTATGTTTATAGCCTGGTGATCCTTTTCTATAACACTGACATTTAGCAAAGCAAACCTGCAGGAGAGGGGAAGAGAAGAACCAGCACCAGTATCACCATCACCACCAGTGACTACCACATCTGCAACACACCAGTGTGCTATCAGTGACATATATGCATGCTTTGAATTTGTGCTGGTCCATATGTCAGTTGTGCAGTGGAAAACACCTCCAACAGCTTGTGCTTGTAGTCTTGCAACTTCTTTTCTCAACTCATGGTAAATGTTGGGTACTACAGTATGTGAAAATGTGGTCTGTGATGGTATATTATACCTAGGGTGCAAATGCTGCAGCAGCCTATGGAAACTTGTGTTTTCCACAATGGAAAATGGCTGCAGATTCATACATCATCTCACCAATTAAATTGGTGATCTGCTGTGCTGTAGGGTGTGACGCCTAGTATTTGGTGCGGGCATGGAAGACTGGCATGATGGGTGTAGTCAAAGCGGTACCACATTGCATTGATTTTGACTTTGAACCCATGGTGGAGGGTGTTACAATAATAGACATCTGAGCAGAAGAAGGCCGAATGGGTGGAGCTCCAGTACGGGGATGCACTATAAGTGGTGTAGGAGGAGCTGAGGCACACTGCCTGTCTCAGTAATAGAATCATTAACAATACTTTGTACATCTACTGGACCAGTACCACAAGAGGGGCTGACAGGCACATGTTGTGGAGGGGAGAACAGCTGTGGATTGTTGAAGTGCACTAGGATGTTTTATTCGGAGATGGTTCATCATTGATGTTGTTGTGAGATTTGAAAGGTTTTACCAAAACTTGTAGTACAGTCACACACACACAGCATACTGCCTTTGTTGGATCATCTTTTACAACACTAAAGTACAGCCACACCACACTTTTCCTTGCACTGACAGTAGAAGTACAGGCTCCAATAGGGCGACCATGGGCATGTTTGCCTCTTTCCCTTATCAAACCTGGATGCAATGGATGTAGTTGTTCTACCCTTTCTTTCTCCGCAACAGAAGTAGTTGTAAAACTACTTTGTGTATCCGATGGAGTTGAACTTGGCACAACTCTTTGAAAGGACTAGGTGGACTGTTTGCTGTTTTGGAGGAGGAGCAGGGTGACCCTGAGTGACCTGCTTGCCACGACAAGAAGTACTGCATTTTTGGCAGCTGCACATTCATGCTTCTCACACAGATATGCGCATATTCGGCCTCATTGCCAAATTCGCTTAGGTGGGTATCATTGTCAGATGATGTACTTAGCAAGTCTTGAGGCTCTGGTAAATATTCACAACCAGATGAATGCTCTTCTCCTGAATCCTTCACATCAGCAAAAGGAAATGTGGTGAGATGAAACTTGCAAGGCTGAGCAACAGTACATTTTGGCAACACAATTGGTGCAGTCGTTGTAACAGTCTCATGGTCAGTACTAGTCACAGTACCTATGGTCATGGCCACAGTTGGCAAGGTAGTAGCACTGTTGACAGTAGTCCTGGTGCCAGAATTACAATCAGGAGTTACAGGCAAAGAAATTGTCATCATATTACAGCTAGTTGTAATACTGGCAGCAGTAGTCATGGTGACAGCAGAACACTCAGGACTACTAATGGAAGCAAAGTTTGTGGTGACAGTGGCTGTGCAAGGAGCACAAATAACAGTGCACACTGTTAAGGCAGTGGTGGTGATGTCAACAGCACAAAAAGGATTTGCTCTGGTTGCTGAAATCCGGCACTGGTGATGGTGGGGAGGAGCACACTGATAGGCGATATTGCCTCTATGGGGCAGTTACTGTATGTGATTAGTGCTACTACTGGTAGTGGGGTGGGTTCTTGTTCTTGTATAACTGGAGATGTCAGCTGTAAAGCCCTCCTACTTTTATAAAATGATGGTGCTGCAAATGCAGTACAAGTAATAGTAGTGGCAGCAGTTGAACTTATAGTAATACGAGTACTACTCTCAATCTTACTGACACCAGAACCTGAAGGCTTATCGGGAGAAAACTATTTTAGAACAGCGAATCACGAACAGACCTTCTCTCACCCTGTTCTTCACCACTTGTGACTGGTGGTGAAGGTGTCTTGCTTGGGCTGGACCATGCACGTTTATGGGATTGATGAGACATGGTCCGTAACTTACTGTGTATATTATTTGTGATTAGTGTCTTTGTTTATGTTGGTGCTTCTTGCAGAAAACAACAATAGCAACATCGCATAAGTAGCAGCTAATAAAGTCAAGCTGATACTAGAAAGAGATGGAGTCAGCAAACAACTTCTTACTTGTATTGTGTCAGTTGTGCAGTCATACAGTACAGCAATTCAAGCTTTGAAGGTGCACCAAACAACTTACAACACACAGAACCCAGTGAGTCATGCCTGACACACACTGAAATACTAAAGCAGTTCACAGAAAATTTATGTCTACGCTCACAGTAGTGCACACAGGTGGCGAAGACACACAAAAGAAAAACTCACATGCACAGGAGGCCACTCTGGTGCAGTGAGCTGTGGAGGAAGAGTCACCCAGACACCCTCCTTACTCAGTTGTACAGGGAACCGAGCCAAGAACCAGACTACAGTCAGCAAAAGTTCAATGGGCCAAGCTTGACCCAGTGAGAAAAAAATAGCTGCTTTATATATCACAAAAAATTGTGTGCAGACAACTGTGCATGCACTTGCAGGACACAGATTACAAAACAACAATACAACGCACACACAGATTATGTATGCATGGCGGTAAACTACAATGCAGATAAGAGGGAGTCAGATGACAATCACACTTCACTTATGCAGAGAACCAAGTCTGGAACCTGATTACAGCAAAATACCAATTTGCTTCACAAAAGAAATAGAAAATACCACAGGAACTGTGTGTGGATTTGGAACAAAAGCTAAGCAAGCACAGCAGTGGGGATGGAGCAGTCAGCAAAGCTTGAGCCACTCACTGTTACTGAGCCCAGTAACAGTTACCCGCTACATGCAAAGCCACACTGGACTTTGTTGACAAAAAAAATGCTGATAAGAACTAATTGGATCTTAAGCAAAAAATCAAATCACACAGCTTCAGCTGAGCTGTGAAACTGTAAGCAGTGGGGAGGGAGTCAGCATGCAGCAGCACACATACAGATTCACTCACACACAGACTCTCCTTTTCTTGAAACTGAGCCCAGTTTCAAGGATGAAAACATAACTGCAGTCAGATGTAGCCACTAGGTGATCAGATGTAAAACTGGATCACACACAAAACATTTTTAAACAGTTATAAAAGTTACAAGTGGTAAACTAAACAGAGCTAGCTCTCTGAGAAACAACTGTCTCCTCTCATCTACACACTCAGAGTGAGGAGATCACATGGTGTTCCTGGCTCTGAGTTCCAAAAACAGCCTCTGATTGGCTAGTGAAGCTCTGTGAGATTTTAAAATCTCACCCACCGAATAGTATGTCCCGACATAGCTCTAATAGTGAACTATTCGTAATGTCCATCTGAATATTCGCAAGCCTACTATTCGTGGTATTCAGGAAATACTATTTGGACCATGCACAGCCCTACTGTCAACAGTATGGCACCACCCATGCTTTAGTGTATTGTATCGATGATAGCAGATCAAGTGTTGTTCTGCAAAATAAAGTTTAAGATTAGACAGTACAGGCAGCAATGTCATTGGAGACTTAGACCATCTAGAGTCTCCAGTATGAACAGAAAAATTAGCAACAGTTTTACAGTTTTACTGAATGTATTGGTTTTACCTTTTCTCTTAACATAGTAAACAGAAGTGTGTGGTGCAAGAAGTACAGCTCGGTGGTGGTGAGCAGATAGGCTTAACAATCTGGAGTGATGAACGGTGTTTGGCAAACTTTAGGATGTCAGGGGCTACTTTTTCATTTTTTGTGCTGAGCTACATCCATGTATACAAAAGAGTGATACAAGAATGCGACTTCTCCGTTCCAGTAGAAAAAGAGAGGGCAATTACTTGATGGTGCTTGACAATAAATACAGAGTATAGAACTCTTGGCCATCTCTTTGGAGTGGGAGATGAACACTTGGCAGGATAGTTATTGGCATTTGTAAAGATATAGTGCAAGTGATTCTCCTGAAGGTGATTTGCATACAAAATGTACATGACATAATAAATGGAATCAAAAACTGAATGGGGTTTTCCAAACTGTTGTGGTGTGGTGGATGGAACTCACTTTCCTATTCTCTGTTCCCCAGGAAATGTTTCAGAATATTTCAACAGAAAATCATGCTGTTCTGTCATTATGCAGG
Source organism: Neoceratodus forsteri (assembly GCA_016271365.2). Taxonomy (NCBI): domain Eukaryota; kingdom Metazoa; phylum Chordata; order Ceratodontiformes; family Ceratodontidae; genus Neoceratodus; species Neoceratodus forsteri. The sequence continues at coordinate 737,365,467 of CM028133.1, read as the reverse complement.
CGGTAGATCACCAGCACCAGTTTATAGATACTAACGTAGGGTGGCCTGGAAGGGTGCATGATGCTAGAGTACTGACAAAATAGTAAATTATTCAAAATGGGCCAGACTAGCAAACTATTCCCACCATTGACACATGAAATCAGTGGTGTCACAGTGCCAGTAGTATTATTGGGAGACCCTGCATACCCTTTGTTTCCTGGCTCATGAAACCATTTCATGATTATACCAATCCCAGGATACAAAACTTTAATTACAGACTCAGCAAGGCATGGTAGTTGAATGTGCCTTTGGTTGCTTGAAAGGCAGATGGAGGTGTCTACTTAAACAAAGTGAACTCAGCATAGAAAATGTCCTGTTCATCATAGCTGCATGCTGCACATTGCACAATGTGTGAGAGTAATTTGATTATTTCATTAGCAATTGGTTCATGGAAGATGGCAAAGAATTTTACCAGCAACTAGACAGTCGCAACTGTGTTTCTGTAGAAGATATGAGTCAGACTGCAAACAATAGGCAGTCCTCTGCAATAAGGGATGCACTAGCTGAGTACCTGGAGATGAACTAAGGATCTGATCCATTAATGTGAAGGTGTGTTCCTTTGACAAGTTAATATCCTTTGCTATATGTGAGATATGCAATGGGCTGCCTCAATATATACAATTTAAGGTCCGGTGGCACTGAGGATTGAGGTGCTGGATGGCACACTGGTGCTACTCCAGCAACCCAGGTTCGGGAGTGAGCTTGGGTGCTGGGGGTCAGTGGGGAGGGTTGAGGATCAAGTGCCCTTGTGGTGCTCTCCTCCCGGGATGAAGGGGGACTGCCCAGCATGCCAGCAGCCCTGGTGGAGACTGGGGACACTGCAGCATGCTAGGCAACACATGATCAGCGTAGCCAATGCAGGCAGGGTTGATGTGCACCAGTGCATTGGGGCATGCACCAGTCATGGTGGGGAGACCGCAGAACAAAGGAAATACCCAGTCCTTGGGGTAGGCGATGGCACCAGCCCCATGCCTACAGCTGGTTCCGTCCTGTCTGGCCTTTCATGTTCCTCCACCCGAGCCCTGCGGCCCGCAGCTGGAATCTGTGTATGTAAGGCGCACAGAGAGGAGGGGTGGCTCCACCCAAAGGGGTTAAGCTGGGGATGCCAGCAGCAAGGTGAGGAGGGAAGAGAGAGGAGAGGAGACTCAGACAGGCGGACTTCAGGCTGGGCAGGATCCAGCTGGATGCCGAGAGAGGCTCTCCGACTGTGAACAGGAGGGGAAAAAGTTGTAAAAAAAAAAGAAACATATGTAATTTATCTGCGAGTGTGAGTGGGTGGACCATAACTCATGAGTGTCAAAACCACGAGTGAATTATAAAATTCCTTTGCCCTCACAACTGATGCTACATTGCATATTTAGAGTAAGCCCATTGAATATTTGTTATGTACAGCAGTACTTTACAAGTCATAGCTTTTAAATCTGCAGTTTGTTTATGGATTTTCTGCTTTAATTTCCTTTTAACTGATTGCTTCAGTGCAGCACTAGGCATGACATTGTCATCATCCTTGTCGAAGCTGCTCTCTGATTGGTCAGTATTCCACTGTAATGTAAGTTATAAAATTATCCATTGTGGGCAGGCCCAGTGGCGCTAAAAATAGATGCACTGGATGCCACACTGTGCCATGCCAGCAACCTGTGTTTAGGAATGAGCCCAGACCACTGTGGGTTGGCAGGGGCGAGAGAGGACTGAGCATCCAGAGGACTGCTCTAATCTCTCTGGGAGTGATCAATTGACATCCCACCCACTTATCATCCTCTAGTGGGGACTAGAAGGTTTTACGGCTGGGTGGAACACAGCCAGTGGGTGTGGTGTGTGGGTGCCCCCACATTCATGCACTAACACCAGATGCTGGAGGGGTGGGGTGGTTGGGAGGAAAAGAGAAAATGGATCCTACATGCTTACACCATCCCCCAGAGTCTGGATGTTGGTCTCTTGGAGGGGAGGAGGATGACGCCTCAATCCAGGCCGTGTCATGAGGTGATAACCTGTGGTGGACTTTCCAGAAGGGTCAGGCACTGTAGTTGGCAGAGCCGATAATGAGCTCCTACGAGGGACGCTCAGGAGCCACCTGCTGGTTGGGGTAAAAAATCTGAATTAAAAAAATCCATTGTGACAACAGTAACGGTGATATTTTTAATAACTGACTGTTACTGATGTTGCAAAATTATATCTTTCATGTCTTGTCATTTTTATCTCCACTCATGTTTTATGTAGTATGTTTATTAAACATATATATTTTTATTTTTGTGTACTTTATGATCTGGTTGCTTGAACCCCATCAGCCGCCTACTTCCTCATGCGGAACCAGATGGTTCATATTCAGTGTCCACTGCATCCCCACCCTACCCTGGACAAAGCTCTAGTTGTCCCAAACCTTTCCCCACTAACCGTGTCAGAGCTTAGACTGGGATGTTTCAAATTCCCTGATTCCGCAGATGAGGCTTGTGCATCATTGGGCATGCCTGTTCATTTTTCAGCTTAAATTTCTGGTGGTGGATGGCGTTTATATAGGTCAGCAAATGAGATCACATATTCTGATTGACACTTCTCAACCCCCACATGGAGTTGTACTCAGTGCTGCACAGCTAAAAGTGCATCTCATGTTCAACTGGTTGCACTGGACTGGAGGTACTCATTCCTCTTCATTCTCCCCAAGTGGATAGCATGAGATTGCCATATGTACCACATATTTTTTTATAGAATGTGGGTCACGCTCTCCCTCTGGCCTATCCTGTCACAACTGTGCCACACAGTGATTGAATATGAAGTGGACCAGCATATGAGTAGGATGCTTCGAACAAAGTTTGTTAGAAACTTGTTAGCAGATAAAATATAGAGGTGGTGATTAGTGGTACTTACTCTAAGAAGGTGAGAGTGATCAGTATGGTACCCCTTGTCTCAGTTCTATCACCTTTCTATTTCAATGTCTTAATAGGGACATAGCAGAAGACCTGCAAGTGATGGCATACCTTTTGAAAATGTTGTTCAAAAATATAAAGGACTATTGGGAGAGGTTGGGGTTAAAATGTTTGCTGTTTAACAGTTGTATATGAGCCAATTTTATATTATCAAGGGCCTCATAAGTGCTACTACATGATAGGATGATTGGAATCCAGCATTCTTACAATATTTCAAATTACACTGTCCTGCAGAGCCTGATACCATGGTACACGGATTCTTCCTGATGGCATTCCATTTCATAGCACTGCTGAATGACTGGAATAATGCATTCTTATTTTGAACCAGCATTCTTAAACTGTTTATAAAGAACTATGTTATTTCAACTATCCACATCCTCGTGCCACATTACATCACTATGGGGCTACTAAAAGATATTGAAACTAACCCTTGTCCATGCCTTATTGCTTTAACATACAGACAGACACTGAAGACTGCCACTGCCCTCCCTACTGTAACATCAAGGAGGAAACAGTTGCCCATGATGTGTATTTTCACATGTAAAAGGGCAACAGTATGCTTCTATATTCGAGTCTCATCTACAGGAACATCAGTGACTCATGGCTTGAGTAGCTACATATGCATTTCTATGTCAGGGTTATATATGCCAGCATGACAAAAAGTGCAGTCAGCATGGAACTACACAGTTCGACACTGTTATTTACATTGGGGCTATGCCCTGAACCCTCCATGCAGGGGCTTCACCCCACACCCCCAAACTAAAGGATTCTAACTCTAGGTCGGAGTTAGTTCAGGAGAGGATGCAGGTTGGGGAAGTGGTTGACCCCTTCCAGCAGAATTTCTAAGGTGACATGGCACTGTAGTTGATATCTTCACATGTCGCCATAGAAATGTCACTGTTAGGTGGCATACCGCTATGTCGCATGCATAGTATTGGCCATTACACAATTGACTGATTAGTTATTTGAAACAATGAAAACATGAATCACAGGCATACACATCATATAAAACAGTGAATTATAAGCTTTATTTGATAAACACTTTGTAACTTGCATAAATAGCAGACATAGATTTCACAAAGTCTAGGGCCCCGATTCTAGAAGAGTTACACCTGGTGTAACAGCACTTACACCAACTAGAATGGTGCAAGTAGCAACTTATGCCAGCAGTAGCTATATACGCTTATTCTGCAAAGTTGCCTGTGACATGTCGCAGGCCACTTGCACCAAACAGCTGTTACGCCGGCAGTTGCGCCATAAACCCCTGCGACATGGTGCTAGGGGGTTTATGGCAGCAGTTGCCCCCCATTCCAAGGACAGCAATAAAGTCCCTAATGTCGGGATTCTACAAGAACCCCGGAGGAGAATCAGCAACGTAAGTTACACCTGCATTTAGCTGGTGTAACTTACATCTGTCCTCCGAGAGTCCTGTAGAACATGGTCCATGTGAGCCCCCCATGCCCAGACCACCCCCTGCTGTTGCCCCACTGGGCATCTGGCACATTCCCACCTGATCCCCTGCACTGTACTTGCCCCCCTTATCCCCCATACACTAAAGGTCCCACAGGGCTGCCCACACCAACTGCCCCGACTCCCTCTGTAATTAATTCCCCTACAGGGTTGCCCACACACCCAGCCCTCCGAATCCCCTGCTGTTAAATGCCCTGTAGGGTGGTGCTGTCATCCCCCCACCCGTGCCCCGACCCCTGAATCTCCAGCTGCAAATACAGCAAATACACTGACAAGCCCTGGTTTGCAATGACAAAAGGTGATCACCAGTCTCTAATGGGGAGAAACTGCAAGTATGTCAGATCTTCCAACTAAGATAAGAAAATGGATTTCTATCCTAACAGTTCAGCATCTGGTGCCGATTTAAACATCTTTCTAGCAGATTGTTCTCTTGCTGCCACAGCATGTGTGAGATTTGTATTTCCTGGTAGTTCCGTGGAGTGCTTACTGGAAGATGTGCTCAGAATTTAATTTCTGAGCGTGTCTTTACTGTAGTGCTCCTACAGGGACTCAGTCGGCAGCTGGCCGAAGGTGAGAGGTGGGCTGTGCCAGTTGCTGCCTGGGGACAGGTGGGGGATGCTGGGTGGGCGGGCTGGCATGGCTGGGTGAGGGTGGGGCCACTAGACTACCTGGGCTTGTCAGGGTATTTGGTGCATTTGCAGCCGCCACTCTGGGGTCAGGGCATAAGCGAAGGGATGACACTGCCACCCTGTGGGTGTTTTACAATGGGGGATTTGGGGGCTGGGGTTGTGGGCAGTCCTGTGCGGTATTAATTACAGAGGGAGTTGGGGCAGTTGTTAGGGCAGCCCTGTGGGGAATTATGTACATGATTTGGGGGTAGGTGGGCGGCCCTGTGGGCTCTACATGTACACTATGGGGTCAGTTGGATGTGGGCAGCACTGCGGTGCCCAATGTGGCTAGCTGGGCATGGGAGGTACATGCGCTCATGTTGTGGCTTGCAACATGCCTCCAGGTGCACCCTCTGTTTGCATGCCTGGCCGCATGTCGCAAATTGCAGGACATAGCTGTGGAGACCCTGCCCTTCTTGAATAGGACGCAGGGTCAATGTCAAAGTTGCAGATGGTGCATGTTGCATTTGGCAGTGACTTGCACCACCCTTCTGGAATTGGGCCTTAGGAATGGAATGAAATTGTTCATATTAAAACATCTATCAGTATGAGAAATACATTATTGGGAATGTGTAACAATCATCAACTGAAATATGCTAAAGGAATCAGCAGTAGAACAACACTTTCATTATACGAGCTCAACTGTTTCCTTCACTATAATTTTAAATCTTTAGCTCAGAACTGGTGTAGCAAAGGGAGTCAATAGCAAACACCCACAAAAAGTCCCTACCTCAAAGGTGCAGGGCAAAATATTACTTTTATTACATTGTCTCTGAAACAACCTCAAATCAGTTGTAGTCACATAACAGCTAAGCGTGGCACTCGCATAATAAAATGTAACAGCTACAAATGTTGTTTTAGAAGCAAAACAATTCTCATCAAACTGATTATGTCAAGCTTCTATTTTCTTATTACAAGGAAAATAATTCTGCATAGAGATATTTCTTGCATACTATGTTGGGGGTCGGACCACTTCAATAAGAAGTACAATGCAGATGAATGGACTGTGGTCATGACTTTGATATAGGAAGTAACTCGCAATAACTTTACAGCAATATGTTGTCTTACACTCGCCTAATGGAAAATTGACATGTGGCAGTAATGCATGTCCAAATATGTACTATGAATAATTCACTTATGAAAGTCTGCACCTGAGTTTTAACTACTGTCCACCTCATGAATTTTGCTTTCAGTTTAATTAAGAAAGGGTTGTGCAACTCTTCTTACAGGGCCAGTCATATGAATTATGTTTTCTACAAACATATGTAACATGTTGCATGTGTAAGTTTGCAATTCACACCACTCCTCATACCACATTGACTACCCAGGAATGGGTTTGAGCTTGGGTCTTTGGGATCACCAGTTGGGTGGGGCAGTATTGAGAAGACACTAGGTAAGGTCTCATCTATCTAGGAGGGTTTTGTGGTTCACTATACCACAGTGGCACACAGTGATGACAGTTTATCTATCATTGGGGCCGCAAGGTCAGGGAACAAGAAGAGGTGGAGGCCTATAAAGGTCACACTGGAACATGTGTCTTGACATGCTGGCATTGTTGTCTGCCCTCTTCCTTAGGGACACCATAAAGAAAAAAAACGTGCACATGCAACATGATGCCACTGACTGATCTAAGCTCTACCATTCCTAACAAGACCCAGAGGCAGAAGGAAGCTCAAGGGTGGTATTTGTCTACAACCATGATCCCACACCCTTTGGGCGGGGTCCTTACTTGACTGTTGAGTCATGGTCCTCTGAGATCCCTAAGGAGGATCGGTCCTGGCAACCTTGAGTGTTTAGAGAGCTAGACCAGAGAATGGCAAAGTGTTCACAGCTACGATTAGCATACATAGAGTACATCAAAAACAAAAAGATAACACATTTTCATTACATAAGGCAGTACAACTCAATCAGCTACAACATTTTCAAGATCATGTAAGTCACAGATCAGTCCAAGTGATGCCCTCACTGCTCAGATCATGTCTAAAAGAAATTAACCGATTGACTGCAGAATTGTAATTTATATTGCTGGAATAGGACTGATTGGCAAAGCATTGTAATTTATATTGCTGAAACTGGACTGATTGGTTGCAGCATTATAATTTATATTGCTGGTACTTGACTGATTGGCTGCAGCCTTGTAATTGATATTCCTGGTACTGGACTGATTGGCTGTGGCATTGTAATTGATATTGCTGGTATATGCCCCAACTGGAGTACTCCTGTATGTTGACCACGCTTATTCCACTGAGAACACCGGCCCAGACGGAGGTGCTGCATCATCGTAAGATTGACTTGTATGTGAAAGATGAACTTAGTGAGCAGGCCACTGTTGTGTACTCTGTTGGGGAGGACAGAATCTCAATAGATGCTGATCATGTCTCAAAGAACATTGCATTATGCTTGGATTCTTTTGCCGCCACTTTTTCTAGCTCCATTTCTTCCCACCACCTCCCTCTCCAACTCCATCATCCATTGATGCTGTTCCATCATCATCCTTTTCACTGGTTCAAAACCAGCCTCCATCACTTCTTGCATATAAGTTACTCTACTTTTCTTCCGTAGGTTGCACAACGGATCGGTTGGTGGTGCACTTATAGTTGGCCTTCTCATGGATGTTGATGGGGCCACATTATCTATAGTAGTACCACTCCCTTCACATTTGACAGATGTGCTGTCATTAAGGTCTTGAGCAGCTCAAGAAGTTTACCTCAGCTGCTTCTGACTCGGAAAAGGCATAAGAAAATCTTAAATATAGTATGCTTATGCCAATAGTAGGATGCATTTTCCAAAACACTCAAATCACAAGCCTGAGTTCCAGTCTACGCACATTCCTACTTAATTACATACAGAAATAGAAAAATATGAAGAAACCAGCAGAAGCAGGCATTTTGGTTTACCTAGTCTGCTTGTATTGCAGTGTCCACAGCTTGAGCTTCTGACCCACATCCTCCTCCTCCCATCATTCATACCCATGATCCTGACCTTCTCACAATGCCTATACCAGCCTGTCTTGAAGCTGACCTCTGTCTTCAATGGATTAACCTCCAGAAGTGAATTTCAAGTGTCCACCACCCTCTCTGTGAAGAAGTGCTTCCTGGCCCCCTTCCTAAACATCCTGCCTGCCAGCTTAAGGCTGAGCCACCTCGTTTGTGAATGGTACTCAGCATAACGATACTCTACTTAGCCACCTCATTTATCACTTCCAAATAATTGAAGGTCCCAATCATGTCCCCTTTCTCTCTCTCTCTCCGGTCCTCAAGGGAATAAATGGTATGTGGACTTAACCTCACCTAGTATGCTTTACCCTGCTGACTGCTACCATCTTAGTAGACCACATCAATCTATCAATCAAAATCTTTATTTACCCAGGTGATCACCATTGAGCAAGCTCATTTACAAGGTGGACCTGCAGTTTGCAAGGACGAGGTACAGAATAGAGTACAAGTAAAATATATATAAACAACAGTAGCAAGACATATACAACAAAATATATACAGTGTAGAAATAAAGGTAAATAATATATACAGAGATGCCTTTATAATCCTATCCATCAATAACATGTTCATAGCCTGTAAAGGAGACCCTGGGATATGGAAAAGTGCAGCGTGGGAGGCAGGGATGCTGGCAGAAGATTCTGAGGTACTAAGCAGGTGGTATCAGGGCACAAGAGGGCGTGGGGGTGTTGTTGCAGGCACGTAGTAGCAGGGACTGGAATAGACTGAGGTGAACCGTAGTACTGGGAGACTGGAATGGACTGAGAGAGGGGAGTAATCTTGGTAAGGGAACACTTAGTTTGAACGGAAGGACTTAGATTGAGCAGAAATGTCAGCTGGACCACTAAGAATGGTAGAAACAGTTACAGAGCTCCACAAATGTTTTGAGATACAGGGTCTTGCACATAGCAAGACTAACAGGAGAGCTAAGTCTCAATGATTTCTGTATCCTATTCCAAAGTGTGGGCAGGACAAAGCTTTTGGCTGCTCTTCCAAAGTGGGTACCGACCCTAGGTACTTTCAAGGAAACCAGCAGTGATTTCTCAAGGCATAATTCCCAATCATGCTTAGTGGGAGATGGTCAGCAATGTATTGCGGAAGTTTGTTGGTGATTGCTTGGAGCATCCAGAGGGCTACATTTCTATACTGCCTGTGTTGAAGGGAGGGCCAACCCACAGCTGCATATAATGAACAGTGGTGGGTGGAAAAGGGAGCCTGTTATACATCTCAGAGCTCTATGATATAGTACATCCAATTTAGCAAGGTGTGAGGCTGGGCACTGGCCATGTATGAAGTCAGCATAGTCAATTAGTGAGTGGAATTTGGATTGGATGAACTGTCTTTTGGCGTCTGCGTCAGGAGGCAATTTATTCTGAAGAAGAGTCCAAGCCTCTGCCTCAGCTTTTCAGCAGTTTTTCTATATGTTCCACAAAGGAGAGTTTATTTTCGATCCAGACACCCAAATACTTGAATTCTGTGCATATTCAAGATGTTCACCTAGTAAGGTGGAGATAGAAGGTAATGGATCAGCAGCAGCAGAATATGCCCCTGGCCAGCTGGTGAGAATAGCATTGCCTTGGTTTTCTTGGCATTAAAAAGTAGTCTTTTACTGAGGAGCTGGTGCTGCAGTTGGTTTGCAGGTGCCACAGGCAGCTTCAGGAGATTCACTGCTTATGTAGAGCACTGTGTCATCATCAAACAGGTGAATGTTTGCTTCCTTAATGCCTACATCCAGGCTGTTGATATAGATAGCAAACAGTAATGGTCCCAATATGGATCCCTGAGGGACACCTCTTTTTATCAGTTTAAGTGAAGAAAGTTCCCCTTCAGCCTTGATTTGTTGTTGCCTACCAGTGAGGTAGTCATGGAACCAACACAAGGAGGTTTGGTCTAGGCTTATTGTTTGTAAAGTGGAGAGGAGCAAACAGTGGTTGATGGTGTTGAAGGCCTTACGGAGATCCAGGAAAACTCCACAGATGAATTTTTGTTGTATAAGTTCTGTTGCCAGTTGTTAGTTACTTTTGGCAGGGTCGTAATGGTACTGTGCTTTGCTCTGAAGCCTGACTGCATAGGGTTTAGTAAGTTCAAGCTGTCTATGAAAGATCTCAGCTGGGTATCACAATTTTTCTAGGAGCTTGGAGAGTATGGAGAGGAGGAAGAACGGCCTATAGTTATTTAGGTCATAGGATCCATCCCTGATTTAAACAGGGGATGATGTGAGCAACTTTCCATAACTGAGGAGGGCACCTTGCAATAGGGACAGGTTGCATAAGTGAGAAATAGGTGTGGCAAGGCTGTGATAAGCAATTTTCAAGTAATATGGGTCAAAGAAGTCAGCCCCAGCACTTTTTTAGTGTCCAATTTTAGGATAAGATCTTCAACTTCCTTACGGAGGTGGGTAAGAATGAGAAGGTTACAATATTGTTACTCGGTTCCGAGCTTAGTGTTGATCTGTGGGTGTAGTCTGCTTTCGCAAGCGTTATCAAATGCTAGGCCTGCAGTGGTAAATGATTGTGAAGGCCTGCAGGATCTCGTTTCTGTCATTGATTATAGCATTGACAGTGGTAATTTTGGAGGAAGCACATTTCCTAGAGAATGACCAGTCAGTTCTTTTAGTGTGGACCAGAACTTGGTAGGAATTTCGACGCAGAATCTAGCTCAGATCAGTAAAAATTGGCCTTGGCCTCTCTGACCATCTTCGGGCAGGCTTTTCTAGCTGTTCTGAAGAGACACCAGTCTTCATCTGGCGTGTGATTTGTGAGCCTTTTCCAGAGTTGATCTCTTTTAGTAAGGCAGTCTTGAGGTCCGCTGAGAACCAATGGCATGTTCTAGCTTTTATACATGCTTTTCCCAGAAAAGCATGGTTATTAGGACACTGGTTATAATTTCATGGAAGATGTTGTAGGAATTAATCACTGAGAGACCACGTGATGCAGGCAACTGGGTGCTAGCTCTTCTTACTCGCTCCGCCACCTCTCGCTTTTATTTTGTTATTTTCTGTGCTTTCTGGTCTAAAATATTGCCCTAAACCTAGATTGCAGCTGCCCAAAAGACATTACATCGTCCCCGAGGCACAATACCTGGATGGAGATCGAAATGAAGAAGGCATTGCCGAAGCGCAGCACCCACCACAATGCCTGAGAAAGGCCCTAAGAAGCCTCGAGCCTCAGCTGCTACTGATATTGAGGAGAGCCCAACCATGTCTTCGGACTCAGAGCCTCTCACTGGTGAGTTTCCTGGCCAAGTTTAGGCCATTTAAGGAAGAACTGAAGTCTGTCACCTGACTCAAATCCATCTCATGTGCACTCGAAGATATTTCTTGACCTTCCACGGACACGGAGACCCGTGTTGTATCACTGGAGAAACACATAGACCGACTGGATCCAGAAATTACACTAATAGGCAAAGAATTGCCAAACTAGAACTCAAAATTGAAGATCTCAAGGGTAGGAGCTGAAGAAATAATGCTGTGCTTATTGGGCTTCCAGAAACTCAAGAAGGCCAATCCTGTGTTATTTATCCAGGAATGTGTTGAGAAGATCGCTGGACCTTCTCCTTTGGGACCAAATATGTGATTGAGAGGGCCTACTGTGCATTAAGGCTGACACCCCTGCAGGCTCCCCAGACCGATTATTTTCCAGTTTCTTAATTACTTGGAATGTCAACACTTTCTATCCAAAGCCAGAGACCTTCAAGAGATTCGTTGGGAAGGTTTAAAGTTCATGTGTAGAAGATTTACCTGCTACAGTACACCAACGCCGCACTGCCTTCCATCCTTTGGTCACCAAATTGATTGCTACGGGCTCCACTTTCAGAATAAGCAATCCTGCAAGATTGCAAGTCTTAACCGATGGCAGATGGCACACCTACTAAGATCCTGAAATGGTTCGAGCCAATCTGAAAGTCTCATTTCCCAACCTCTTCAGAGATACCTGAATTAGAGGAGAAGAGGATCCTGATGTTATCCCTGGTGTTTGGGCTTCTATATGGCATAGTTGTTATCTCTATATCTCTCAAATTTCCTTCTGGTCTGGTTTCTCTGTAGAATGCTTTCTCATGTGTTTTGGAACCCTAATCTCATTTGCTCACCTTCTCTGAGAAGCGTCCTATTAAGAGCAGGACTATGCTCCTATTTTTATTTCTTTGTCTGTCTGTCACAGTTTGGAAGAATTGGCAGAGCAGCTTATCCCCCTAATCTAGTGACAATATGACTTAAATATCTGGCTCTGTTTTTGCCCACGGGAGAGCCTTGTTTTATCATGGTTACACCTTGTTGACCACACCAGAGAGATGTGGCCCTCAGAAATCATGGAGACCACGGTTTGAGGTACCAAAGCGTGGTAGTAATATGCTGCATTGGCCACTAGAGGGAGTGCCAGGACTGATAGCTGGACTTAATTTGAGAGGCTCTCCTGTTCAACTTAAGTAGAGCAACTGGGAGAATGCTGTTTTCACCAGGGCAGTCAAGAACGTCCTTCAGGAAATTAGAAAGCTGTATAGAGGACAAGGATTCATCTTGATTTTGATCGAACACAGAGACTTCTCAACCTTAATGCTCGCTTAATCTTGCATATCTCATTTTCTCAGTTACATTTCTGGTTTATATTCTTGGCCTAAATGGCAATTTGGGGCTCGCTTAGAGTTTTCTGTTTTTGAAAACATGGGCATTCTCGGTGCCTTCTTTCAGTTCTCCTATTAAGGAGGTTATGCTTGAGCCCTTGATTTAATTTCCTTCACACAATATGTTGGGCAGAAAGATGCCATATTGTGAATCTTATTGATGTTTATCATTTATTTTGGGATAGGAAAGGAAGGTACAAGTGTAGGCTAGACAGCAATACCTAATGGCTATACCCTACTATACTTAGGAAGTATAATCTATATACTCTTATATGGTTTAGTGTTGTGCTCTTCAAAACTCATGATGTAGGATCATATTTGGTTTTTCTGTCTGTTCTGCAATTATGGAGACAATTGAGGGTGGTTGAAGGGAGGGAGCTAAGAGGATGGTGAATCTGGAACGCTATCCGCAATAGTATGGGGGTTTGGGAGGGTTGGGTCTGTCTCCATTCATATACTGCTGGCACTAAAGGGTGGTCACATTCGAGGACAGAACAAAATCAGACGCTACATAAAGGGCATAGGGAGGGTGGGTCTGGCAACACAGAAACAGGGAAGGTATGCACAGGGCGACACTCTGGTTCAGATGGGATATAAAATTTATATTTTTATGTTAGGAAATATAGCTAACTTATTTAAGATGGCTACCTGAATGTGAAGGGCCTCAGGCAGCAACTTAAATGATATAAAGTCCTAAAACACTTAGCCCTATTATCTATTGATGTTGTATTTATACAAGAGTCGCATCTACTGAACTCTGAGGCTAGTAGTGTCAGAAGATTACAAATAGGGCAAGTTTTGCAGCGGGGCTCTACTCAAAGCAGTGGAGTCCTAATATTGATTTCCAAAAATCCTTTTCACTTACACACATAATTGAGGATCCTCAGTGCAGATATATCTTTATCCACTGTACTTTACATAACATGGAGATCCTGTGGGCTCAATTTATGGCCCTAATACGGACTTTCCAGACTTCTTCATGCAGTTAATTAATATATTAACCCTTATGTATCATTGGCCATAATCTTGGGGGAGACATGAACACTGTTTTGACCTTCCATAGATCATTCCAATGGGCTTCATGGGGTTTCTCCCCAGCTCAACAGGCATTTTGGGAACTTATAGATAACCTCAGTTTGTGTGATGCATGGCAGGTTTTACACCCTCAGTGAAAATTACACTTTTATTTCCCCTGTTCATAAGACTGTGTTGAGAATCGATTACCTGTTAATATCCCAAGTACTCCTGACAGGAGTCTTAAATGTTTCCATTCAGCCTGGTCCACCTTCTGACCACTCCCTGGTCACTTGTCACCTATCTTTAGTCTCCTCTTTCAAAAAACCCACGCTGGAAAATCAACAACCAGTTGCTGATGGAACCTGCAATAGTTTCTGTGCTTAATAAACACATAGAACATTTAGTTATGGACCACGAAAAATGACCTCTAAACCTGATATAATATGGAGCACTTTCAAGGCCTATATGGGAGGTATACTGATAAGTTTATCATCACAGAGGAAAAAAGAAAAGATCAGGAACTTCATTCTCTGTTTGGTCAAATAAGGGATATCAAGCACATCTGGCTCCTGATTCTCAAGATGTTAGACAGAAACGACCAGGTTGAGAGATGAGTACCTGGAAATTTTGAGGGAAAAGCTGAGTTTGTCATACTGAGAACGAAATCAACATACATAGACCAGGGAGAAAAGGCAGGGCATTTATTAGCATTAAGAATTAAGCAACTAAAATCTGCTAAATATATCCCTGCTATTCAATATTCATCAGATGGCACATTGAAGACATCCCACCTGACATAGTATCCGAATTCTGGGAATACTATGCCAATCTCTATCTTCCATGTCTAACCGCCTTCAGACCAGGAATTGATTCCTACTTGGAGGCATCCCAACTGCCTTCCTCTCGGAGGTTAAACAGAGATCACTTATACTCCTATAACTGCTGTCAAAATTGCTAAAACCATTCAATCCTCCTTCAGATAAAACTCCGGGGCGGATGACTTTTCATAAACTTTTACAAGAAATTCCAGAAACCCTTTATTCCTCTATTGCTGTCCCTATTCCAATATATCTTATCTGGAGCATCAGTGGATAATACTTTGTTTGAAGCCTTAATAGTTCTTATCCCCAAGCAGGACCGAAATCCGGAGCTGACTACCAACTATCATCCAATATCTTTATTAAATCAGGATATTAAAATACTAACCAAATTTATAGCAGAGCATATCAATATAGTTGCACCGGATCTAATCGACCCTGAACAAGTTGGCTTCATGCAGTGGCATTCCTCAGTGGACCACCTCAGAACCCTGTCGCATGTTCTCTCGGCATCCAGGGATGCCCACTTTCCAGCCGCCTTGGTCTCCTGGATGCCAAGAAGGCATTTGACAGAGTGGATTGGAATTTTCTGTTCTGGGTTCTTAAGGCATACAAATTCCCACTGAATTTCAAACTTGGATAAAGCTCTATATCAGGCCTCGGCACGGGTAACTGCAAACGGGTGATTTCAGTCTTTCCCTTTAAAATCAGGAACTAAACAGGGCTGCCCCATTTCTCCCTTTATTTAACCTATACTTAGAACCCTGATCCATAGATTGACAAATTGTGATCAGAGCCAAGGGATACCATTGCGTCCCAAATAGTCAAGGTTTCGGCATATGCTGACGATATACTTTTACAACTTTCTCATCCAGAGACTTGATTCCCCATTTGTTATCACTCATCAGGAAATATAGTACCTTGTCTAACTATACGCTTAACATAGAAAAGACTCTGGTTTTCCCTCTCAATCATAAGGTCAATAAGAAGTCCATTACGGATTTTGGTCTGACATGGAAGCACGATTCCTTAAAATATCTTGGTATTATAATACTGAGAAACCCAGCTCATTTTCAAAACTTAATCTGGATCTTCTGGTAAGAACTATCCATCTAGACTTGGACAGATGGTCCAAACTCTCTCTCTCTCTCATTATGGGGAAAATCAATATAGTCAAGATGAATGTATTTCCTAGGCTCTTTTACCCCTGCTGCTACTCAACATCTGTTACCTCTCTCATGGTTTAATAACATTCATAGACTTATCAAGGAATTTATCTGGGCTAATAAACAGCCTCAACTAGCTTATGTGAAACTGGCAGCCCCTAAGGACAGAGGAGGTTTATGTCTCCCTCATTTAACCTTTTACCACTGGGCTAATCATGCTCTCAAATACCTCAGATGGCTATCTCCTGTCAGTCACGGTTCTCGACTCTCCTTTCTCACCCTCTGGCTCAGAATTGAACTATCCCTATTACAGAAACATGGCCTCAACCCAATTTCACTTTTTGTATGTTAAGGCCAAGGCCCTACCTGTAAGTCTGCTTTCCACTCCCATAGCTATATTGGTGAAGAATCACACACATTATGTAGTTATCTCAAGTACAAACACATTCAGCACCCAGAGCAACCTGTTTGGGAAACTCTAATTTCAAAATAGACAATAAAACATTCTTACCAAGCTGGATTCCAGGTATGAATGATCTACGCCTTTCATCATTTATCTCAGAAGGGAATACATGGCTTTCCCTCTAGACATTTTATCCACCCTCAACTTGACGACTAAATATAGTTTTAAAGTTTCCCAATTACAACATCTCTTTGCTAAGATTTTTGGTCCAATCCCCTATGCTCGATAAACCATCTTTTACCAGTGTAATAAATCCTGAGCATGGTTCTCTGCACTCAGTATCCAACTACTACAAAATGCTATATAACTGGGCATACCCAAATTGTTTTGCTCCTATAGCATATAGGGAACTCTTTTCTCTCCTAGTAAATTAGTTTGGACTGAATTATGGCAGAGTGCCATAAGTACATTAACCAGGATCGACTACGCTGACTCAATTTCATATACTGCACAATTTATACTATTCTCCACAAAACTATACAAATTTGGCCTCCTCCCATTGTCTCTATGTACGAGATGTAAGAAGGAAGAGGGACCCTAGTTCACATTTTCTGGAGCTGCCCCAAAGTTGCCCACTCTGGAACACTGTTCAGCATAAGGCTGATCCTTTACTGGGTTTGCAGGAGCTATTCACTCCAGAAATTTGCCTGTTAGGTGACTACTCGGCCATTCCGGTTTTAGTCAGAAGGTATCATATTGCTCCTGATCTCTATGTCCATCAAGAAATTAGTGTTATGTCACTGGAAGGACAATAACATTATTCCATATACGGAATGGCTTAATGAATTCCTTGCAAACCTTAGGACCAAGAAGACAATAGCCAGTCTCAATAATAGGCCCGAGAAATATGCAAAGTATGGGAACCTTTGCACACCTTATATCTCTCTGATATTCTCACCTGCACGTACAATATACTGTTGATCAAGAAGATTTCAGAATGTTATCTGTGTTGTATAATGTCTGGGAAGGGGGTGTTAATGGGAGGGGTTTTTGTTGGAGTGGGACTTGGGAAGAGTGGGGTGGGAGGAGGACAGATCCTTGTGATTATGAATATTGTACTCACTTTGTATGATACTCCTGGACCTGTTCTCATTACTGTAAAACTTAATAAACTTTAAATGAAAAAAGGAATTAATCACCAATTTAGCAAGGTAAAAACTCTGCCAGTGCAAAGAGTTTTTAATTCATTAGTATCGAGAGGATCAAGTTCTGTCTGGACCTTTAGTGGAAAATTTAGATGTTGATGAGGGTTTAGTGTCAGTTCTTCTACCAGCAATACAGCAGTGGTCACTAACATCAGCTGAAAAAATTCCGGCATGGGAAAAGGAATATGGTTTACTTATGAGAAGGACATCCAATAGGGTGCTGTTCATTGGGTTTTTCTTGTTAATGTGAGTTGGCTCAGTAATAAGTTGTGTGAACCCATGGGAGTCAAAGAATTGCTTCAGGGGTAACGAGACCTTAGTCAACCAATCATGATTAAGGTCTCCTAGAATAATTGTTTCAATGGGGACAGAGCCCATAATAGATGACAGGTGGGACAGTAGCTGAGGCCCCGCGGTTGGTGGTCTGTAACAGTCTATGACATGGAAAGCCACTGTTAGGAAAGTTCAACTTTAAGAGACAAACATTCGAATCCACCTGCAACAGAGGTAGAGTCTAGGATGGACACTGAACATTTGTTTTTGACATAGATGACTACTCTGCCTCCCTGGTCTGCCTAACAGCTCTAAATAGGAGGTAGTTAGGGATGTTAACCCTCTATCTGGGGTGGATGCCCAAAGCCAGGATTCAGAGAGCACAAGTACATCTGGTGTGGTATGAGTAATCCATGCCTGGACTGATGTAAATTTCTTTAAAAGACTGCAAACATTTGCGTGCATGAAGCTGACTCCTTTCAGTCTTGTAAGGTCGGATGGAGATGAGAGAAATTTTGTGGGACCAGGGTTGGGTTCAACATTATCTGAACACAAAAGTAGTAGGAACACAATTTTCCTCATGGCAGCGAGGAGTAGTTTGAAAGCACAAATCTTTCTGCATCTAGTATAAGTTTGAGTCGGGGTCTGAGTTTCCCTTGTGCTGACCTAGGGATGCGAGAGCCTATGGCCCATCCAGTATAGCACCAAGATGAGTAGGTTTTGGGTGGGAGGGTGAGGGGCCACATATTGGTAACAAGGTAGCGGTCCCACCTCGAGGAGAATGCCACAAAGTGAGAAGGGTGCGAGTCATGTGGTGGCAGCATAAGTTATAAGCAGTATTAATATAAAGGCAGTCTAGCAGTGGTAGGCATGACTCTATGTTGGGGTCAGTTCTGCTCGCATGGTCTGTCACCTGGGGTACCATACATAAGCAGGTAAGTAATTGAAACCACACGAGGACTGCCATGATTGCCCAATGTGTTAACAGGGTGCGAGCTGCACCAAGACTCACTAGCTAGGTTCTATAAGTCTCAAGGATCACTGTTCCATGTTAGACTACCTAAAAGAGACAGGGATTGATAGTACACAAAGATACATGAAAACAGCCTGACGACACATATGTCTTAAGGATTTATCTTCAACAGGCAGGGGTATCCTCCTGATTATGCTTCATGAAGAATATTGGGGAATTGCTTAGAGGAGACAAGTGAGCTCAAGAGAGGATCACCCTTTAAGAAGTTACAGAAAGGAGAGACCCTTTAAGCAGTTGCTGTAATTGACTAGTGTGAGGCCTCAGGGGCGTGGATCACTGTGGAAGTGTACTTAATAAAGGAGGGAGGAGGGGTGGGAGAAAAATTGTCCAGAGAGCAGTACAGCAAGGCAGTGGCTGAGCTGTGTTTTGAAAAAGGTGCCTTGTGTGCTTCCTTTCTCAGTGGAGATCTGCAACATCCATTCGGGAAGCAGCCACAGTCCCAGGAGCCAGTCCATTTAGGATTAAAGCCTGACAGCTCCAGGCAAGAGCTGACCAAATGTCTGCCTACTCTGGTCATGGGGTGGCAGGCTGGATACAGAGGTCCTGCCACCAGCAGGTAGCAGCACCAGGGCCACTCAGCTGAAATGGAGAGCCTTGTTTGGGCAGAAAAAAGTGGGCCATTAGTTAAAAGTCAGAGACAAGGTCAAGTAAATTGGTGGGAGGGCCTTTGCAATTTAGTGCTCAGGGCAGGAGTAGGTGCAAATAGTGGGAGAGAAAGGTTCCTGCAGAGAGGTCTGGTCAAAGGTGCCTGGTGGGAACTTACCAAACAAAAGGCTGATTCAGGAGGTTGTGGGGGCCCTTCAATGGGACCAGGAGAGCTGGGAAGGAGGCGTTTGGTAGAGGACTCAGGGTAGTCTGAATGGGTAGAGAAGATGGCCCAAAATGCCAGGCAATATTTACAGAATGTATTGGCTCAGGGGGTGTCAGGAGAGGGAATCAGGGTCCAGTAGATGGCAGAGAAACACTGTGGGAATAAGGATGAATGAGAGGAACTGTGATGGGAAAAGTGTGGCAGAGCAAACAGCAGGCAGTGGTCAGTTCTAGCTATTCTACAATATTAGGCAATTAGCAGAAAAATTCAGTAGTGCAAGTAGTAAGCTATATAAACGTCAGGCAGTCAGTTAAAGTTTGCTACAACTCTGCTAGGCAATCTTACATATACAGTGCAATAGTTTAAAGGTAAATGTTTACAATAGAAATATTCAGTAGTGCAAGACATAAGCTATATAGAAGTCAAGCCTAGCTAATACAGCAGGCTAAACAGTCAAAATTCCAGGAGGAGAAAAAAAAAAGTGTATATATACTATACATACTGTATATTTCCATATGAACAGTAAATTCAGCAGAAAAAATTGTCCAGAGAGCAGTACAGTAAGGCAGTGGCCTAGCTGTGTTTTGAAAAAGGCGCCTTGTGTTTCCTTTCTCAGTGGGGATCTGCAACATCCAATCGGGAAGCAGCCACAGTCCCCTGGAGCCAGTCCAATTATGGGGATTGAAGCCTGACAGCTCTGAGATAGGAGCTGACCAAACGCACCTGCTTTCCTTGGTCAGAGGGTGGTGGGCTGGATGCAGAGGTCCTACCACCAGCAGGTAGCAGCGTAAGGGCCACTTAGCTTTTTCAAGCAGATTAATGTCCTTTGGAGGTGTGAGCATCACAAATGAATTCCCATACTCTGGATGTGGCTTTACCACTGAAATGTGTAAGGGTAGTATAGCCTCCTCTGTCAAATTTCTTTCTCCCAGCTATGTGTCTCAGCATGTTTTCTGCACTTGCTGCTGCTTTCTTGAACTGCTAATTACAAGTAACAAATATCCAGTATTATTTTATTTTTTATTGTGTTATAGACCAAATCTGAGCTACCTATGCTTGTACACAGTGCAAAATTTAAAGACAGCAATAAAATTATTTATTTATTTAGCTTTTGTTGACAGATAAGTACACCAGACAAAACATATGCCTATTTTCAGGTACGACCTGGGACAGTACAGGAAATTAAAAGAACATACAGAGTACAAACTGAAGCAAGTAAGGCAGATACACTGAGTTCAGGAGAAGCATTACATACATAATAGATAACTCAGGTTACAACAGTGACACAGTCAGATATAGAAATACAGAGTTGCTAAAACAAAGTTCCAAGCAATATAAACAGATATATACAGAAAATACAAATTTTCATAGGGCCACACCCAGGTGGGCAGGCAACCACAGCAGGACTGGAGCCAAGGTACAGGAGATGTTATGCTCAAGTGCAGCGCAGGGGACCAGGGAATCAGGAGGATTGAAACAGTCACATACTGAGGAGACCTTCAGGTGGTTCCACAGTGAGGTTTGTAGGTACGCCTGGGAAGGGGAGGACAGGACCTGGACAGGAAAGGAGTTCCATAGTCTAGGGACACATGACGCAAAAACCATGTCCCCAATTGGGTATGTGTAGCAAGAACCTTAAAAAAGCAGAGCCCAATGACCTTAGGGAGTAGGTAGTGGAACAGCGGCACAAGGAGTTCTGCCAATCCAGGGTGATGCCTGAGCCAGAACCTTACCTGAAGCAGCCCAGAACAAAGTTCATGTAGTTGGATGGGAGATCCAGTTGCCTACTATACAGAATACAATGGTGAGTGAGATGAGGAGCTGTAAGTGCTAAATGGCAGATATTATTGTAGGCTACTGTCCACCTAGTGAGATGGACCTTGGAAGTACAGGCAAACAAGAGGAGCCCATAACAGGGATGGTAGAAACACACCTCTGGCCAGTGCTAGGTGAGCAGCTGAAGTAAGATTATTCTTTGCCCTGTAAGCCAGCCCCAATTTCCATTATGCTTATGGTATCCAAACAGTACATCTCCAAAGCACCAAAAATTAGACTTATTCTACAATTACTTTACTGCTACTTTAGCTCATTTTGCTATATAATTACTGTATGTGTGTATCATTCAGACACAAAATACACACATACACAGATTTAACAAATATAAAACTAATACCAATAAGGGAAAATGAATAAAAACGTAATACTGATTACTAACTAGGCCATAACAAGCGCCACCGATTCCTCAGCTTCCAACTTAATGAAGTCACCTTCACAAACTCTTCAAAGACTTGCAGAAAAGTGTCTGACTCTTTTCAAAGCTCTCCTGAATAAATAGGGTCTGAGGTCTCTTTGGTGTCCAATATTTTGTTGAGCTCATCAAGTATGGGCAGACAATCTGTCTAACACCAGACTTCCTATTACTGTCCTTTACTTTATAATACCTTACTTTTAATTGTTTACTTTTCTCTGCACTGTTTTTCTGCAACTTTTGATAAATCCTTGTATTCCATCTGCAACCGTGAACTCTGCTTGAACACATTCTCGTGATCAATACTGTACAAGTAGTTTGGTAGCCTCATCTGTCCAACTGGCACATCTGTCTGTCATATCTGCTAGTGTATTGCTCAGTAGGTTGCTCAGCTTTGGATATGTGTAGCTATTTGTTTAGCAATTTCAATCAGCAAGTTATACTTCTGTCAAACGGCATCAGGTTTACTCATGTGGGATGCATTCACAGTAGTCAGCTGGAATATGTTTGATTTCATTGACAAAACTTTTAACAACAAATCAGATTTCAGATAATTTATTTAGCTGTTTACATTAATGGCACTTTCATACATGATTTTTAAACAACAGTTCCTAAACTGTGTAACAGATGTCTTTTACTGCAGGATATCTTTTTCTCTCATGATCACCACTTTGGCAGTGTGCTTCCACATCCAGTGGTTCCTATAGTGCACTGTGAATGTACAGATTGCAATGGGGCACCATGAGACACACCACCAGGACTTATGGGATTGAGGAGGACCAACATGGAGGATCACAGCACCACACCCCGTAAACACTGGTAAAGTAACACAATTTCATTCTACAACATTTTCCAAACCACGTTTAAAACCTGATAGCAACAGAGTTTAAACACGGTTCTGCAACACGGTTCAATAGCATTCCATGTATGGACACAGTCCGAGTTTCCTCATCCATATAACATTACCAATTTGCTAATCATCAGTATTGTTTTAAGGATCCTAGTGTAGACAGGGCTTTGGATGTGAGAGTGTGAAGAGCCTTGAAGATACAGCTACTATGGGGTTACACTGTCTCCTGCGAAGTAATCCAAGTCTGCAGCAATTTCTACAGTCAAAACATATATACAAAAACATTTAGGCTGTCTAGACATCTGATACCTATCTAGACATGGGTAAATGGCATACATAAAACAGTTTTATAACAAACAATTGCTGTCTAAACTCTATATAAACAAATATTTTTCATTTCATTTTATGCATTTTGTCCAGTAAGTTGACTAGGATAAAACCTTTTGTCCCCAGATCCCTCCAATGAATGACACCAGACAAGATTGTATATGGTTACTCAGTTTGGCAATTATTTTACTGATGATCAAAATTTGCTATTTACAATAAATAATCACTCTCTTGTCCTTTACACATAGTCCCAATGCATATTCATAAAAAATAACACCATACACATCATATTATTATTCAATTCCTCCATCTCCTTCCTTCCTTCCTTCTTTCCTTCCTGCCCCCAGACGTACATCATGGTGGGGGCCGGTTTCTTCTTCTTTTGTTGTCAAGGGATCGAGGTGTACACATCGTGCTCCTGCTTCTATCTTATCACCCTCATCCTTTTCGTGTTTCCCTTTAAAATCCTCTTTTCTTTCCCTGACCTACTCCCCTTATTTCCACTAGTCCACCTCAAGCTTGAGATGGACGGTGGACTTCCCCTTTCAACCCCCTTTTGTTTAATCTTGTCACTGCATTCTCCTCACAAAACCCTCGTCTTCATTCAAACCTCGATGGTGCTTGCCATTTCTTGGTTAAATAAAGTCAACCCCAGGTCAGAGAGATGCACTCCATCTCCCCGAAAGTATTCGTCTACCTGTTCCTGGATCATATGGTGAATTATCAGTCCCCAGAGCCTCAGATAATCTGCCCACCCTCTCATTCATCCACCTCCTGGCCCTTTCTATGCCCTTGTGGCTTTCCTTCCTGCACCACACCCTTTTGGTGTGATGTCTGACCAAGCCAGTGTCACCTCCGCCACCATTGTTTAATTGACTGCACATCCTCTTTTATGTGGTAGAATATATCCAACCATGGCCATGTCCCAGGCCATTGCCACCCAGTTGTATGATGATGAGATCTGATCTCCCGAGGGCCTCAACTTCCCTAAACTCCAGCAATAGTTGTGCCCATTTCATCCCCTCTGTCCTTTCCACCTTAATCAGATGATATCACTATTCAGGTACAGTTGCTTGCCTCCTTGTCTTCTGGCTGCCCATTTTATTGCCCAATGGATAAATGAATGACCACATATCCAGCTCTCTAGCTGCTTGGTTTTGCCTGTGTGCAAAAATATATTGTATTAGTAATGTCCCACCCCTACCCCCGCTCCTTCCACCCTCCACCGTACCTGCTATGGGAAACAAAAGAACAACGTCAGTATGGAATCTTACATATATATTTCTTATAACATTCAGACTTCCACCTTCCCTTTCCATGATTGCCTGCATTGTCCCCTGGGTCACCATCACTGAGGCCGCCCGATCCTGAATGAATGTGAGTAGTAACCTTCCAATTGCTCACCCAAAATCTATGGCCCTACGCAACACTGCCATCATCTGATATCTTGTGACTGGCTTCCCTGCCTGTGTATGAACAGGCGGGAATCCCCGTAGGCTGCCCGGCCACGCATAAATGCAAGGCTTCCACCGGGCAGATGGCTGTGTTGTTGTGCCTTGCAACCACACTCTGCTGCCCTGCCCCTGCTGGTCTGTCTTTGATCATCTCACTCTCATTGCTACAGCCTGTGTGCTCCATTCTATGTCTTCCCACTCAGAGCCCACCTCCCTCTGTCTTCCTGCCGTGCCCCCACTACCTCACTTAGCCTGAAAGCCCCGCCATACATAGTCAGATACAGAGCCTGAAAAAGACTGCCTCACTCCATGAGCTAGCTACGTGGTGTAGTGTGGCCCCTCGGTCTGCCAATAGGCTTTCACCTATTGGTTTCCTGGCATCCTGCTTCTTGTCCGTCCTCTGAGCCTGTCCTTGCATCATCTGGTGAATCAGGTTACTCTTCATGTGGTCTACCCAACCCTTTAAATTGCATATTTGGCCTATAGCTGCCAAGTGAACACCCATAGTGGCCTGTGCCATGTCCTGTTGCCATCCCCAACTATGAATCTGGCCACCTACTCCTGTGTTACTGCCCCACTTACCTGTCCACTGTATTGTTCCCAAAATTTTTGAAATGCCCTCCATGAGGTCTCATAAACTCTAAGGGTCCTTGGGGCCCAGGAGTTCCAGAACAATGCTTCAGCTCCCCGATCCAATCATCCACATGTACGCGGAATGGTGGTCCCTTTGGCCTCTGCTCCAGGTGCAACGGTCCGGAATTTGTCCATCTGCAGGCTGGAGAGGCAGTCAGCTATAACGTTTCTACACCCTCAGTGTGCCCAGCCCTAAATGACAAATTCAGGGTTAGACCTAAAACGCCATCCTCCTTAAAACCTGCATTACTCTCTCTGACCTAGTCCACTTGTTGTTCAGCACTTCCACAACCGCCTGATTATCACTCCAAAATATGACCTGTCTGTTCCTGAGTTCCCGCCCAGACTACCATTGCAACTCATATAGGAGGCAGTATAGCACAGTGGTCTAAGGCTCTGAGCTGCAAATCTGGTGACATCCAGCAGACCAGACCTGGGTTTGAATCCCACAGCTTCCACTTGCATACTGTGTGACCCTGAGCAAGTCACTTAACCTCCTTGTGCTCCCAGGTCATTCCTGTAAAAAAGCTTTCAGCTTAGTGTGCTATACCTGGTTAAACTAAACTAAAATAAAAAAAAAATATAGGAAATATTTCTAGGAATGTGATTTCCTCATCCCTTTACTCTTTACCCATTCTTTGGGCCAGGATTCTGTGAACCATTTTCCCTGTAAGTAACCCCCATCCCTATCCCCAAGGCTGCATCCTTATACAGCTGGATGTCTGTGTTGTAAAGCCAATCGTCCTGCCAGAATGTCTGTCCATTATAAACCCGTAGGAAATGCTTCCACACTGCTATGTCCTCTCTGGTCTCTTTATTGAGGTCTATCCAATGATGGGGCTGTTTGCCCTCGCATTGCCCAGCCTAGACGTGATGTACATGTGCTCCAGTACAATGGCCCTACATGTGAGTTCAAATGCCCCATCAGCTGCTGCACCTGCTGGAGCTGTACCTTCTGTTGCCACCGACCTATCTCAACAAATCGTGCAGCCTGTTGACCTTCTGCTCTGGCAATCGGTACAACTCTCGCACTGTGTCTAGCTCCAAACCCAAGAACTCTATTGTCTGCGTGGTCCCTCAGTTTTATCCTCCACTGTGGCACCCACAATACTTGGCATAATATCTTGAAATCCTGCAACATCCCTTCTGTCTCCTCCCTTCTTTCCTTTATGAACAAAAAGTCATCGAGGTAATGCACCACTGTCCTGTAACCAAAACGCCTGGAACAGCCATTGCAATCATGTACTAAATATCTCAAATGTGACTCATGCTATTGATTACCCCATTGCCATGGCCTTGTCAAAGTAATACAAACTGTCAACCTGGAAACCCAAAGGTTCCAGTCCACTGTCCCCTGGCAGTAGTCAGAATGCAGACTCTGTATCCATCTTGGCCAGCCATGCCTGCCATTTAGATTTAATTAGTTGCACTGCCTCCTCCAATGTGGTGTAGGTGACCCTGCTGTCTTCTTCCCCTATGGCATCATTAACCAAGTCCCCTTCTGGGTAAGAGGGTGGTGTATTATCCTATATTCCCCGGCTGTGTTTTGGGAACCAGACTCAACTGAGATATCCATAGGTTTGGAAAGGGGTGATTCAAATGGGCCTTCCACCCACCCGCTGTTACTTCCTTCTGGATTAAGCATGCTAGCAGCATGCCTTTCCCTTAGAGGCAGACTTGAGATTCTTTGCCCGTGTCCTCTTCCTAAGTCCCGAGCACTTAAATTAAACCCTGAACTGAAGCCTGTCCCCAGCTCCTTGACCGCCACCTGGTCAGGGTAGCCCACCAACTTCCTTTGAATCGGCTGCCACCCTGAGTGGTGTCCAAGCCAAACTAAACTGCCCTTCTAACTCTCAGTTATCTGATGTTGTGTTTGGTAGGGTTGTTCCTCCCTCCCCATTTGCCCGGCCTCTGTTTCCCTCCCCCCACTGCTGTCCCCAAAATGCCCCTGGTTGGCCGAAGGGCTGCTGGTACCCTGGTCCTGTCCCTCTTGGCCCTTCTCCCAGCTGTATCTGCACTTAACTGCTGGATGGTGCCCCCACACTTGGAACAGATGTGTTAGAATCAGCAATTAGGCCATGATTAAAAGCCCAGTTGTGTCCCCAGCATGCTTTTAACACTGCTCCCCATCTCCTATCCACCTCTGTCTCCATATCTGTTGGCCCTGTATAAATTTCCAACCACAGATCTATCTGCCTGTATCCCATTTACATCCCCAAAATGTGCCATCCTCTTTCTGAATTTCTTGTCATATCTCAGCCAATTATGTCCCCCCTTTTGTATGTATTTTTTATGATAAGCGAATAAGTCAAGAGTGGGGTCGCCAGCTCTGGCTTTTTCTCAATGGTGATAGCTGTGAAATATGTAAAGCCTGTGGACCAGTTGTCCCAGGTCTTCCTCTTCCATGACTTGTCCTCTTCTTCCTTGCCTAACAACACTACTGCAGAAGCCATATCTTTCTTCTCAAAACTGTCCTTCTCTTCAAACTTATCCATGTTGTCCACGTTCGCTAAGGCAAAAGCGTCAAAATATTACCCTTTCCATATTTTTCTTTCATGGCCACTGGGACGTGGTCCACTAACCCTGACCCCGGTGTCCCAACTCCCTTCTGGGCATGGATCCCCCGCTAACCCTCCCTCCATTCCAGTCCCTTTTATTTCATCTAATGCCCTTTCCAACTGTCCCAATCCATTTTCCCCATGCTTTTTAGCATTTGTTCAATGTACTCCTTCAAACTACTCTCTGGTGTCACCAATGAATTACCTGCAGGGCTTGGTTGCGGGATGTTGAGCCCTGGTTTGGGGTCTCCTGGTGTCAGCATAGGCCTACAGTGGCAGCATTGGTTCTGGTACCACCAGTGGGGAGTGGGGCCACCAGGGTGGGGGCTCGAGCGCTGGTGCAAGCAGGGGAGGGCTGGGTCTGGTACTGGGTTAACGGAGGTGGATCTCGAGACCCCAGTGATCTCACCCGGCTCCATAGGCCAGGGCTGGGTGCCTGTGGTCACTTAGGTGGCCTCTTGTCCCCCCTGCCCCTTCCCTGCTTCCCCTTCCTCTTTGTGCCTTGGTCACCCCCATCCGGTTCCGCCACTTCCAATAATCGATTGGCTTTCCACCAGGTCCATGAATGCTCGATAGCACTTCTCCTTGCTGAGCTTCCCTCTCTTTGGTGCCATCTCTTCAGGTACCAACTAAAAGAACAAAATGAATCATAGCCAAAAACCATTTTTTGTTTGTTTTTATATATCCCTATTGAATCCCTATTCTACCGTTGTGTTGGCCCACTGAATCACACACCAACAACTAGATCCTGGGATCTGTGCCCCTGTCCCTTTAATCTCCCTCCAGGTGACCTCTTTAATTTATGCTCCAAGATCCACTCTATGTGACCCTTCCTTGACTGTTGGGAAAAGCAATTTAGGATACAGTTAACCACTTAGATTGCACTGTGCTTGATTTCCAGGAACCAATTTACAAAATTGCAAATACAAGCTGAGGGCATGTTTGCTTTACACACAGGTTCTAATTTTGCAGCCCTGGAACTGTGTTTTTATCATGTTATTTTCCCCAATATATCTCGTGTTCCTTGTTTTATTTAGTTGCCTGTTGCTGTGACTCATTCTCCCACTGGCTTGTTCTGTTGAAATCCATTCCCCCCACTCCCCAGCTTCCAAAATAAGTGTCCATCAACTGGGCCTTGTTCCAGGTGGTGATGACGTCAGACATCATCCCACGCGTAGGCCCAGGCTCCTGTAACCTTTGCAGCTCCTATCCTGGCTCTTCTACTCTGTGTGCCCCTCATTTCCAACAAACAAAAAGCGGCCATCTCTCATTGTTTTCTCTTGTCCCTCCCTTCTGTCTAGCATCGGCGTCTTGTTTCATGTGGTGCCCAGGACCCACACTGCGTGGTGATGGCGCTGATGCCATCCACCAGTGGGCCCAGGCTTCTTCTGCTCTTGCCACTTGCTGGCTGTGTCTTGGCTCCTCAGGACCTTCCCCAACTGCAGCCTACCACCACTTACGCGTACCACCAAATATTTCATAAAACCCTCGGTTCTGTCTCCTGAGCCTCCCTTTTCTTAATCTTGACCAACCCTGCCCCCAGCAGGCTTGCATCCTTCTGCTGCTCCTTTCCCCTGACTGTACCAGCCATTGCCAGCTCTCTTCCACCTGAAACAGGCCCCCCTTCCATGGCGTAGCACTGAAAAAAGCAACAACCGAATAGCCGCAATTTCCATCTAATGCTTGCCCCACAGCCCTGCTTCCCCAACTGCCTCCATGCCTTACCATGGGCTCACTCCATCTGTTTCCTCTCGGCATTTGCCATTCCATGGGTTCTTCCCAGGTTGCTTTCCACCCCGGTACCCCCACCTGCTATACACACTTTTCCAGTCGTCCACTTCCTCTGCCCACAAAACCCACAGGGCACTATTAAATTACTGCCATACAACTGCAAGTTAAGCAATACACCAGATAAGCACCTAACAACAAGCCTGATCTCTACTTAAAACATGAGCTTACCCATTTTCTGGGCTCCATACCATAGGCTGTGAGCCTTCCCCCAGACCTCGTGGTTGGCCCGAGACTCTCCAAGCTGCCACCACTACAGCGGCATGCACAACTACTATTATTACCATTCAGCTCACCATTTCTCATTCCTTTTCACAAGCTTGCACGACTGGATGTTGGACCTTACCTTTTCCTGCTGTCCTGCATGCCCAATTACTGGATTTTCTTGAATTCTGTTGCTATCCCTCGGATCAGTCCTATGTCTACTAGAATTTACCTCTATTCCATGTTATTTAATTCTGTCTTTATATATATATATATATATATATATATCAGTATATATATTATTGTTATTTTTTAACAAAACTGTACTTGTCTATAATCTATCAAAGCTCACAAGCTCTAAACCTCAGCCAAACTGATGTGCTTCAAAACTAACACATTTTTGGAGCAATTTGTCAGCTCCTGGCCCTGTGCATCCCCTTATGAAGCCCTGTTTTGGCCCAGCCTCTTGGTTGGCTCCACCAATCCTTAACTGCCACCGTACCACTCTGCCCTTCCATTCTCCACCTACCTGTGACCTCACTCAGATCACTCCCCTTTATGTGACCTCATCTTTTTCTTCCCCACCTCTCTCCTATCCTCCCTCCCCTCCCGAGCTACCAATTAATCCTGTCTGGGCCTTGGGACAATGTGGTCTGCACCTTCAATTGACCAAACCCTCTTTATCCACAACTGACAAGGAACAAATTAGACAATAAACATTAAATGGTACAGCATACAAACTACTTCATGCACCAATACATTAAAGTACACAAGAAGAAGTGTAGACATTTACAGATTCACCAGTATGATACAGAGATTTTTGTTGGTGGTGTTTTTTTTAAGAGCTCAACATGCTGGTAAAATCAGCAGTATGTGCTAGATTATTTATCAAAAAAGGCCCTGCCATTACAATGAATGCAGAATGATTTGAAGTTTGGGGGCTTTAGTCTAAAAACTGTAATAGTTTTCTCACACTGTTAGGACCAACTAATTATTGTTGTTTCCTGCAGGTAGCTGCAAACACTATATAGGGAATGAATTGCATTTTATATATAGAGGTTTGTGCACTATGTGCATGTGCTGGTTAGAAGAGATACATGGGGCATCATACATCCAGTCTGATTAAAAGTTGACAGGTTTCTCAGAATGGGTTAATTGTGCTGACACTTCTTCAAGTTTTTGTTTGCAATTTCAATTTCCTCAATATAGGATATGATTGTTTTCAGTCAACGTCAGTGCAGATATGTCTTCTGAATGTGGGTGCTGTTTATACTCCTCCTCTTCTATGTTCTTCTCCTCGGGTACTGATCTTGAATCTGAGGGCAGCAAGTTCTTCAATGGAATCCAACAGAGTTCCAAGTTGGTTGGATTCCTGCCTAGATATAACTTCCTGAATTAAACTGAGAATGTCCACAGTGGATTAATACTCAATGAATTTCATTTCATCATCTGATGCGTCACTGTCCATTACTCCTGGGGTAAAATAATTTGTTTTCTTCTTCTTCTTTGACTTTGTGTTTCTTTCTGCACATAGCAGATCTGATTTCCAGTTCCTGAAGGACTTGGGTTCTTCTAAGTAACATGCATATATTGTACCCAGTTGGTTAAAGAAGAAAGTGCTTCCTGTGAACTGTGACACCTTCACTCTCCTTCCAGACATATTCTGTAAACTGGCATGTCATGTGCTTACTCTTCCACAGTATAATAGTATTTACCGTGTCCACAAATATGTATTTTCTAAGCAGTCCTATATTTGGAAGCAACAATCATTGAACACAAACTCGTGGTATTTTACCATTTTACCATACCAACATCCACTGGCTCTAAATCTGTTTCCAGCCATGCCTTAGGCAAAGTCTAGACTGGGTTCAACTGATCTTTGAAGTACCGAACATACTGGAGCTAAGCCTCAGTACAGACTCCACAGGCAGAGACTTTGAGGCAAAATTTATGAGTAAACTTATTTCCTGAACAGCATTAAATAGACTAGTCCTGGTTGTGTCACTTTTCACAGTTTCTTTTCCTGTGAGTTCAGGGTTTTCCTGAATATTCAGTTTTTCCATGACATTTGAACAATGCTTGGTGGCAGTTATTATTTTTTTTCAGCAATGAAAAAAATATTACTATGACTTGTGTTTTGTCCGTTGATTTTTACAATATTTTGAGGACTTTGAGTAAAGCAGAAATCTATGAAATATTTTAAATAGTTCACAGAATTCCACAAATATGGAATAAGCAAATATTGCATAGATTTTACAAACAAAAAATTTGTTTGCACAGTTCTTATCATAGATCACCTGTATGATAGATACGACTTTGATGAGTCAGTATACAAAATTTTAATTCTAGAAAGATGTTTTCCTAGCAGAAAATGTTGTCAGTGGTACATATAGTAAAAGAAAGACCAGGTAGCCTTATATTTAAGCCTATAAATGTTGCTGTTTTCTTCTATTTCTGTTTTTGGTGCTTTAAAACATCTTTGTATAGATCTGATGTTATAGTATTTGAGTTCTAATTCTTGGCTTAAGTATTTGTTTTATTCTGGGCATACTACCAATGCATGTTTGGCATTGTTCTGAAGCTGTGATTTTACAAAGCTTATCGAGGTTCTTTATTAGCTAACACATGGTTTATTTTAAATGATTAACTTACTTTTCTCCCCTGAATGCTTCCTGGTCATTACTGGAAGCCAACTCTGACAATCATGCTGAAACTTAATGCCCTTGTCAGTCTGCTTCAAAGATACTTAGCACTTATAAGAACTACTGGTACTGAACATGCTCGACTAAACATATTCTTGGCAGAATTAAAAAATAGAGGATAATGTACAGCGGTTAACAGCAATGCTGTGTGTACACTTTGAGTGGTTGCTGTGACAACTTGATAGACCTTGAGTGTGCAGCTTGAGAGGTCTATAGTTGTCATGGCAACCACTAGAGTGTACACAGCAATGTTGTTAACTGTTACCAACGTGTCTTGTATAGTGTATACATACCATTTTTAGATTGTGCAAGTTGTGAAACAAAACCTCAGTGCATACTTCTCCTCCTCCCCCAAGAACTTCACCATACCCATTACCTTACATTTAGAAACTGAGGAGGAGATGGTCAGGCATCTTAATGAACTTTTATTATTGTGGACTAGCTCACAGCACAATGATTTAACTTTTAGCTAGCAATTGCTTAAATAATTGGTTAACACAGAAAAAAACTAATAAACTGATGCAATGGGTGAAGCTGTTGGCTTTGGGTCATCTGACCACGTCAGGTGACACCGTGTGGCAAAGTGTCATAATGATACTGCATTTAGCTGAGGGTAAGAACAGCCCTGTTAGAAAGTGGGCTAACTGGAATCCAAGCTGGCAGGTACCTGTTAGAAAAGGAGATGAAGATGTCATTTGTGAATTTACATCTATCTTGTTTTTTAAGGTCCACTTGTTTGGTTGGTCCAGGACAAAACATATAGTGCATAACCATCCTTGGACTGCAAAAGGAAAATTAATGACATGTTTAAAAGAAATATTGCTGGTGTTTTAATGAATTGTGCTGTATTAATGAATATGACTAGCTCTAAATTTTAATGGTCAAATTGTAACAATATTTTTAAGTGATACAACTTAAACCAAATGTTTTATTTTTCCTAATACTGCATGTCCTGCTTTTCCTTGCCCTTTGTATTTCTTTTGAAAACCTAGGCTCACATTTGTCAATACTGTATTTAAACCTTTTGACAGAGGTACAGATTATTGCCAGTTTAGACCCTTGGGCTTAAAGAGGACAATATTCCAAACTTTGTTTACAGCATTGAGGTGAGGCCTCTAATAACATAGAAACATAAAATTGTCAGCAGATAAGGACTGCTAGGCCCATCCATTTTGCCGTAAGCCCTGTACTTGATAACAGCATCTGATCCTCCCTCTGCTTTACCTTTATGGTTCCCCATGCCTGTCGCATGCATGTTTAAATCCAACCACAGTGGTTGCTCCCACCACCTCCTGTGGGATACCATTCCATATGTCCACCACCCTCTCCATGAAGAAAAACTTCCTCACATGTCCTGTTAACTTGTCTCCTTCCAATTTTATGCCTTGCCCCTCATTCCTGTACTGTAAGATGTTTGTTTGTTTATTAAGGAATAATCATTGAGCATCCGCTCATTCACAATGGTGACCTTATTGCAAGAACAAAATAGAAAATTACAATTTACAAATACAAATAAACATAACAATGTCATCAACAATACATCAATAACATTCAATAACATGGTCAAATCAAGACAAATACTGTTTTAACATAGACACGAAGGTGATAGGCATATCTAACCTATGAAATGCATGCAGAAGTCTATTCCAAAACAAAGGCAAAATTGGCTAAAAATTGAAGGAACATTTAGTTTTAGTGAATGGAAACAGTTCTCACACAGAAGCATTTTCAATGACTGATCAATAGATCTAAAAGATAATTTGTTATACAAATAATCAGGAACAAGACCCAAACCATATGTATATGCAAATATATATCCATGATTATCCCTTCTTTGTTTGAATGATACCCAACCCAATAATTTATACAAAACACAATGATGCACATCCATTGGACAGTTCAGTATCAGATGAACCAAATGGTTATAAAACACATCTACTTTATGAAGATGCTCAAAAGTGTCACCAGCATACAAAATATCAGCATAATCAAATAATGGAAGTATTTGTTCAGTAATTATAATTTTCATAGTGACTGAATCTAAATGATATTTATTTTTAAATAAAAAACTATCCTCTTATCAATTTGCATAACCAATTTTTCCACACAAACATTCCCTGAACCATACTGATCAATACAAAACCCTAAATACTTATATGATTCAACATTTTCTATTACAACTCCAGAACTATCAGATATTACCATCCTATAATCCAATTTTATTTTGGAATGGGGTCCAAACAACATAGACTTTGTCTTAGTTATATTTAACTTTAATTTGTAAACTAACATTTTTTGCAGTGCATTGAAATTACTTTGAAAAACAGTCTGAATTTGCAAAACCGAAGAATGAGAAAAATAAACAATGGTGTCATCAGCATATAAATGATAATTAACTTCACTAAAACTTTACCAAAATCTTTTAAATACAACAAAAGAAGGGGTCCCAGGACAGAGCCCTGACTACCAATAAAGGAGTGGAATGCTTGATGACCAATAGCAGTAAATTGTTTCCTATTACTTAAATAAGAATAAAACCAGGTCATTCCATCACTCATAAACCCAACTCAGCCAATCATAATAATAATATTTGGTGGTCAACTGTGTTGAAGCCTTGAACAAATCAATCAGTATTGCTCCAGTTAATTAATGTAAATCATTAGCCCTACCGATATCATCCAAGACCCTCGACATGGAGACCACCGTCCCATGAGTTTATAGAAACCTGCTTGAAACTGATCAAAAGATTATTACCCTGCACATAATCTACCAATTGTCTAGCCAGTAGCCTTTCAAAAAGCTTAATGACAAGAGAAGAAGAGAAATAGGTCTGTGATTGAGAGGTGACCAGAATTGCCCCTTTAAATAAGGGAACAACTCTGGCCAGATTCCAATCCTGAGGAAAATAACCAAAGTATAAAGATTGATTAAACAAATATGTCAAAGGTTCGGCAATATGAAGTGCTGAGTATTTTAACATACTGGAAGTCAATCTATCTGGGCCACAACTTCCACTGGACTTCAACTTCAACAACAATTCAAGTGTCTCATAACTAGCAACTTCCTTAAAGCAAAACTTAGAAAATTGTGATTAAAAACATCTACTAAATGCAAATTATGATGGATTGTGTCACCAAAACATTTCCTGGATTAATAAAAATTATTAAACCTATTGGGCAGACATCCATCAAGATCAAAATTTTCATCTGGATTTAATTGAATTGTTTCTATACATTTCAACTAGCCATTCAAATTATTAGTAAGTGACCAACATTTCCTTGGGTTTTTGCAGATTCAGATGTTTCAGAATTAAAAATTTTCTCTTAGCTTCCCCAACCCCTGCAACATATTTATTTCTACATTTCCTATAATTTGCCAGTCAGATGAAGTACCAGATGTTCTATCATTTTCCCAAGCCATATGTTATCCCTTTTAACTTCACAAGTTGAGGAAAAAACAAAAACAAACAGCTAACTTAAATTTTACTCTTTTGGTTCAAAGGCATATGTTTATTATAAACCATTAAAAGTTATTTTAAAAAATATCCCCAACCTAAGTCAAGATCTGGTGTTAACTTCATACTTTCCCAGTAAACATTACTAAGATCATCAAAAAACTGAAATAATCACATTTCATGAAAGATCGAAACCTAATATATTTAGCAGGTCCTTTTTTACTCTATTGATTCCTCTAAACAAATAATAATGTTGTGATCACTAAAAGATCAGCACATACCCCATGCTCAATATAACAATGTGAGCTATTAATTAAAAGTAAGTCCAATAAAGAGGACTCAAGAGGGTTAACTACATTTATCTGTGTGGGTTAGGTCAATCAATAGAGATAACCCCAATTCAAGTGCAACAGATTTTATACTTTTAGATCTTCTAGGACACAACCAATTAGCATTGAAATCTCCCATTATTAAGATTTCATGAGATGTTCTATAAGAGGAATGAGCACCACAAATAGAGGATAAAGAATGTAGAAAAATGAGGTGGTCTATATCCTCCAAAAGCAGTAAAGGTCTACCTGAATAAAGATCTATTTCTAAGGCCACATATTCACAACAATTAGACTCTGTACTCAGAGATAAACATACTGGGGTATATTTTTCTCCACAATAAATTAAACGCCATCCCCTTCTCTTAGTCCTATCGGCTCTCATTATACCATAACCTTGTATCTTCAAACTGCATCATCCACACTAACATTTAACCATGTTTCACTAAATACCATAAAATCAGGTTCATGGTCAACCATGTATTCCTTAATTAAATCCATTTTCGTAAAGTACTCCTAACATTGGAGTGCATAAATAAAATTCCTTTCCTAGTTTTATTAATATATTGAGGGGCCCAGGATTTGGACAAATATCACCCCTCAGTAGTAAATATTTATTTATTTATTGAAACTGTTTCACCAGGAGAGGCACACTGAGCAACAAAATGCTCATCTCACGGTGTGACCTGGGGGTGGGTACAAAGGGAGGAGGGTATACATAAATCAATCAATAGGTTGAACATTGTAGTCAAGCAATTCGAACAATTGTTACATAGTTAAGTGTGGCTTTACAACTTGCTACATGAGGAGACACTACATACATGTGCCACAAAGAGGGTGGCATAACATACTTGATTACACATCTAGAACTTTTCATACTTACATAAGTGCCTACTATCTAGAGATTAGTTTGATATAATGCCAAGTTGGCTGATAGAACTGGAAGCTTGAGCTTGGGAGCCAGGAGAGTGACAGGTCTGGGTAGTATACACAGGAAAAGATGAGAGGTTGTCTTAGGGAAGATGTTGACAGGGTAATAAAAGGGGATAGCAGAAGTGCCATGGAATGGGTTAGTGCATCGGTTGTTTAGGCCAATTTATAAGCCAGTCATTTGGGCGAAGGCCAAGCCACTGGTCAGGGCACGTAAGATGAGTAGGGGATTGGGGGAAGAAACAGGCATGGGGGAGGAGGTCAGGGGCATGTACGGTTGGCGCATAAAATTAGTGAGTGCAGAGGATAGAGAGTGTTTGGAGGAGGAATGGCGGATTTGGGCTGGCAGGTCATTCCAGAGCTTAGGGAGGAGGTAAGAAAGCTGATTGGCCTGCAGAGCTCCTTCAGTGTGGGATTACTAATAGCCTGGAGTCAGTAGACCTGAGGGCATGGGCTGAAGTTGGCGGAAGGATAGGAGGAGATGAGGTAGGGGGCGGAAGGGAACCGAGCCAGAATTGAAACAAATTTGGCACTGTGAAGTAGGCGATGGTTGCTCCAGGGATGGAAGGGCCAGCAAATGGAAGAGCTGGCAGTAATGGATCTGAGTGGCATCAAGGGCGAAGCTGACAGAAAGCATTGAAGAGGGATCCAGTCTGGAAAGGCGGACTTGGGGGCAGGTTGTAGACAACATCGCAGTAGTCGAAGGAAGGTGGGAATCATTTTCAGGACTATTTCACATCTCACAGGAAGTGGGAGACTAGTGCAGTTTCTATAGAGGACGCCAAGCTTAGGCGCAGTTTTGACAGGATGGCGTCCATTTGTGGAAAGAGAGGTGCCGATCAAGCCAAACCCCAGGTACCTAAAGGAGGCACATCTTCAAGGACAGTGTTATTCAGGGTACGGAAGATAGGGGATGTAAGTCTGGATAGCCTCTGTCTAGTGCCGAAGTCATAGAGACTGTTTTTCTTGGCATTTAGGAGAGTTGGTTGGAGTTAAACCAACGTTGTACTTTGTTTAAGTCAGTCTGGAGATTAGAGGTGACTTCTTCATAGGTATGGCCGGATGTAAAGGGACCATGTCATCAGCGTACATGTGGATTGAGTAGTAGAGCAAGCATTTGGCAGATCATTTAGTAGGATGGAGAAGAGAATGGAGCCAAGGACTGAGCCTGGGGAACACCTGTGTAATAGGGAGAGGGAGGAGGTGTAGTCAGCTATTTTGCAGATTATAATAAAATACAAGTCTAGCTGGCATCCCAGATTCTAAAGGTAGTAATT
The DNA here is from genome assembly GCA_016271365.2 of Neoceratodus forsteri. Classification (NCBI taxonomy): domain Eukaryota; kingdom Metazoa; phylum Chordata; order Ceratodontiformes; family Ceratodontidae; genus Neoceratodus; species Neoceratodus forsteri. Next base: position 737,327,276 of record CM028133.1, on the reverse strand, counting down.
TACTAAATAAAAACAGCTTAGATTTGTTTGGTGCAAGTTCCAAAACCACCCTGTGCCAGAACGGACTGTGTAACTTCTCACCATTATTAATATATCCTCCTGAACCAACAAGGAATAAAAATTGGACAGAGGATATCTAATAATCTTCATTCCATCACAAGTAATAATTTTAACAAACCCATAGCTGAGTGATGGCAAAACCAAATCATTTACCTTTAAATTCCAAGGTGTCGACTATGAGCAGTTTCCCAAGGTAACACCCCAACTGCTAGAGAAACCACCAGAATTATCCCTAAAATACCCATTCTTTGATGAACAACAACTATTACACACTATTCCTTATAAAATATAGCAAACTGAAGATTTTTCTCTTGGATGGTGCTCGCGCCTAATTACTACACTTGCGCTACTAAGCCGCATGGGATTTGAACTAGAAACCCCACCTCCAACAGGTGATGTTAGCAATCAATGCCTCAATCCCTGCTCACTGAATTAAATTTATGCAGCACACAAAGTCACAGAAAGCTGATGTTATCACAGTCTCTCACACTGGCCTGGCTTCTGGTAGATGTTACAGTTGCTCCACAGACACAGTCAGCAGCTGATGTATTGATAATCGCAATGGGAGGCAGGGAATAAAACAAGCAGAATGTCTGCTACTGAAGCGGCGTGGGGATTTGAACAGGAAACCCTACCTCCAACAGATGATGTCAGCAATCGATGCCCCAATCCCTGGGAGTAAAACAAGCAGAATGTGTCACTCCTGCACTTTGTTCATGCCCCTGAGGTAGTTAAATGTCTGTATCATGTCCCTCTCTCCCTCATCTCCTCCAGTGAGTATATATTGAGGTCCCTTAATCTCTCCTCAGACGTTTTGTGTAGCAAGCCCTGTACCATCTTAGTTGCCCTTCTCTGGACCATCTCCAGTCTGTTAATGTCCTTTCTTAGGTGTGGTCTCCAGAACTGCACACAGTACTCCATGTGAGGTCTAACCAGGGTTTTATATAACGGCACCACTTCCTCCTGCCTTCTGCTGGTGATACCCCTGGGTATGCACCCTAGCATGCCAGTGGCCCTTCCCTGCCTTTGTACTATGCTTTGAAATTTTTAGCTCATATGAAATAATAACCCCCAGGTCACTTTCTTCCTTGGTGACTACCACTAACTCCCCCATCCTGTAGCATTCCCTAGGGTTTATATGGCCCAGGTGTATAATTTGCACTTTTTTGAATTAAACCCCAATTTCCCTCCTCAGATCATTTCTGAAGCTTCTTCAGGTCCTTTCTCATTTTCTCAACCCCTACTGGTGTATCTACCCTATTACAGATCTTGGTGTCATCTGCAAACATGCAGATCATTCCCTCCAGCCCTCTGCAATGTCACTAATGAAGACATTGAACAGGACTAGCCTAGGGACTGATCCCTGAGTGCACCCTGCTGGTCACCCCCCTCTCCAGATTGTACCCATTTACCACCACCCTCTGCCTCCTGTCCATTAGCCAGTTCCTAACCCAGTTTACCACCTTGTCTCACATGCCCAGATAACCCACCTTGTTAACCAGCCTCTTATATGGGACAGTGTTGAAGGCTTTGCTGAAAGCAGGGTAGGCAATGTCCAACCTCCCCCAATTTACTTCCTTCATCACCCAGTTAAAGAAATCTATCAGATTCAACTGACATGGCCTACCACTGTGAAACCATGCTGCCACGGGTCCTGGGCACTGATGGTTTTAGATATTCCACTATCCTTTCTATAAGCAATGCCTCCAGATCTTCCCACCACTGAGATGAGACAGATCAGCTTATAGTTCCCTGCCTCATCCCTACTGCTGGATTTGTGTGGAGGACACACATGCCCTCCTCAATCCTCTGGCACCACTCCTGTGTTGAGTGACTCAGTGAAAAAAGGCTGCCAGAGGTTCTGCTAACTCACATCATGGCTCCCTTAATATCCTCCAGGTGTATGCCATCTGGCCCCCATCACTTTTGCCCAATTTAGTGAACTCCTGGAGTTTTCTTCCCTGTAGAATGGACTGATATCCATCTCTCTCTCCCCTCCCCTTGGTATATATATTGCTTGGCTGTGGTCCCAGTCCCTTCCCTCTTCCGTCAATACTGAACTGAAGTATTTATTCAGTATTTCGCCTTCTCCATATCTCCCTCTTTACACTCCCTTCCTCCCTTTAAGCCTAACAGTCCCCCCGCAGGTTTCCTTCTTTCATGATCTCTGTATCATGTCCCCTCTCTCCCTCCTTTCCTCCAGTGATTATATAGTAGGGTCCCTTAAGAATGTCTGGTCCCCTTCCTTTACTGTCTGTGCTAATCCTTCCTCAGTTCGCACCTTTGCTCTCCTTACTGCCCTGCCCACTTCCTAGGGACGCTCTAGGTACACCTCCTGTCCTCCTCCAATTGGGTCTTCTATTTCCTGAAACCTGCCATTTTAGTCCTTACTTTGTTTGCCACCTCTTTTGAAAGCCATTGTGGCTTTCTCCTTCTCTGCATTTGGATACCAACCTGATGCATTGGTTTCACTTCTTCGGTGGCTCCTTTTAGGTGCTCCACTGCTCTTGCACCCACCCTCTCCTTTTTCCAGGGCTGATTTGATACTTCTCCCCATTTCAGCAAAGTCTGCCTTTTGAAATCCAAAACCTTTGCCCTAGTGTGACTTGACTGAGTTCCTGTCCCCATGCTGAAGCACACTATGTGGTGATCGTTGGATCCCAGTTGCCCTTCTAACCAGACATCTGCGATATTATACCCATTTGTCACCACTAGACCCAGAATCACCTCTAACTGGTGGGATCAAGTACAAGCTGCCCGAGTCCTGCCTCCTGGAGGAATCTAGGATGCCTCTTCTTCTGGCTGCAGCAGCTGCCTGGGTAGTGCAATCCACATTAGACATATTGAAATCCCTATCAGCAGAATTTCACCTTTCATTGCCGTCTTGTATATTTCATCAGTTATCTCCCTGTCCACTTCCTCCCTGTCCTTGAGGCCTGTATATTACCCTGTGCATATTGCCTTGCATTTCCAGGTTCAAGGGTAACCCACAGGGCCTTGGTCTCCCCCTGCCTACCCTGTACCTAGAAACATAAAATTGTCAGCAGATAAGGACTGCCTAGTGCATCTAGTCTGCCTGTAAGCCCTGTACCAGATTACTGCTTCCGACCCACCCACTGCTGTATCTCTGTGGTTCCCCATGAATGTCTCAATCATGCTTGAATCCATCCACAGTGCTTGCTTCCACCACCTCCTAAGGCAGACCATTCCATGCATCCACCACTGTCTCTTTGAAGAACTTCCTCACATTCCTCTTAACTTCCCACCTTCCAATTTCATGCCATGCTCCCTCATTTTTGTGCTCCTGCTGTATTGGAACATGTCTCCCCCCTTTACCTTGTTTATATTCTTAAGGTACTTGAATGTTTCTATCATGTCCCCTCTTTCTTTCCTCTCTTCCAGCAAGTACATAATGAGGTCCCTTAATCTTTCCTCATAAGTTTTGTGTTGTAAGCCCTGTACCACCTTAGTCACCTTTCTCTGGACTGTCTCCAGTCTGTTAATATCCTTACAAGGTATGGCCTCCAGCACTGCACACAGTACTCCATGTGAGGTCTGAAAATGGTTTTATATAATGGCATCGCCACCAGTCCTCAGATCATTTTCATGCTTCCCCAGGTCCCTCCTCATTTCGCCCACCCTCTGGGGTATCCACTCTATTACAGATCTTGGTGTCATCTGCAAACAGGCAGACCTTAACTGGCCCCAGGACCGATCCCGAGGCACCCCACTGGTCACCTCCCTCCCCAGACTGCACCCCATTTACCACCACCTCTGCCTTCTGTTTGTTAGCCAGTTTCTATTCCAGTTTACCACCCTGTCCCCATGCCTAGCCTACCCAGCTTGTTTATCAGTCTCCTATGTGGGATGGTGTCAAAGGCTTTACTGAAATCAAGATAAGCGATGTCCATTGCCCCACCCTGATTTATTTTCTTTGTCTTCCAGTTGAAAATCAATCAGAATTATCTGACATGACCTCCTGCTGTGAGCTCATGTTGCCTATGGTTCTGGGCTCCGATGGCTTCTAGACACCTCACTATCCTTTCTTTAAGCAATGTCTCCATGATCTTCCCCACTACTGAGGTGAGGCTGAGTGGCCTATAGGTCCTACCACCTCCCTGATGTTGGATTTGTATAGAGGACCACATGTGCCTCTTCCAATCCTCTGGTTTCAGCCCTATGTTAAATGACTTAGTGAACATGGCTGCCAGTAGTTCTACTATCTATCTTTGCAGTTTTTTCTTAATATCATTGGGTGTATGCCACCTTGTCCCATAGCTTTGTCCACCTTTAATTTAGTGAGCTCCTGCAGAACTCTTTCCTGTGAATGGACTATTGTCCACCTCTTCACTCCTTAGCAACTGCTGTGGCCCTGCTCTTCCCCTCTTCTGTGAATACTGAACAGAAATATTTATTCAGTATTTCTGACTTTTCCATGTCACCCTGCCTGCATTCCTTCCCTCTTCCTTGAGCCTTGCAATCCCCTCTTGTTTTCCTTCTTTTGCTGATGTAACTGAAAAGTGTCTTGTCCCTTTCTTAGTTAGCTGTGCTAAACCTTCCTCAGTCCATGCCTTTGTTCTCCTTACTGCCTTTCCCACTTCCCTTAGACACAATAGGTACTCCTCACTGTCCTCCTCTCTTTGGGTCTCCTTATATTTCCTGAATGCTTCCTTTTTGCCCTGACCTTAACCGCCACCTTTCTCAAGAACCACAATGATGTTCTCCTTCTCTTGCCTTTAGATACCAATTTGATGCATTGGTTTGTTACTTCCAGTAAAGGCTTCCTTTAGGCGCTTCCACTGTTCTACCATTCCCCTCCTGCCCAACTGTCTCAAGGCTCTTTTAATACCCTTCCCATTTCAGTGAAGTCAGTGTTTTGAAATCCAAAACCTTTGTCCTAGTGGTTCCATGTCATAATAGCAAATGAAAATTATGGCAAGTGTATATTACCGAAAAAGCAAATCGATGATACACTTCAGGGTGTTTCACGACATCCGGATTTTAAAAAGTGTTTTGAGGGCTTTGCCCCTACTATAATTAGGATTCTCAGGTCCAGAGGGTGCATACTGAGGAGGGGCAAAATCCATATCTCAGCACAATTTAAGTGCCACAGCTTGCAGCTGACAAAATGTACATGCTACCTCTCCCGATCCCAGTACCTGCTGTACTAGAGGCTAACCACGCACTCCACCATGCCACATGGCTAGCTCAGTGGCAGCAAGATACACCATGCCTGAAAACCCCTTCCTTGTCCCTCTCCATCACCTTGCTATTTCCCCACTTCCATTTGCCTTTCCCACTCGTCGCTACCCCATACCCTTGCTATTCTACAGGGTAGCCACAATAATGCATCCACAACAAGTGGCTATATTTCTAGTCACTTATTTTGGGTCACTATTATGATATGATACCATCTTAGTATGACTTGAGTAGCTGTGCCTATGCTGAACCACACAATGTTGTGATCACTGGATCCCAGCTGCTGTTCTACCTGGACATCTGTGATTTGATCCCTGTTGGTCATTACTAGATCTAGAATTGTTTTGTGTTGCCTTTATCTACTCTCTGACACAGAGGGTGAGTCTCCTCCCTTTTTATCCTGTCCATCCCTCCTGAACAGAGCATAACATGGTACATTGATTTCTCACCCATGATTTACAGTGTAGCAGGCTTCAATTATTGCTACTATGTCCAGGTCAGCCTCTACTAGCCAAGGCCTCCAGGACTGGGAGTTTATTTCCCAGGCTGCGGGCATAGGTTACCGTGGGCCTTCCATGTTGTGCATTTTAGATTACTCCTCTCCCTAGTATTGCTCTCCTACTTCCTTCCCTGACACCAATAACATTTCTTGTGTGGTCCCTATTCCACCACTTTAGCCCCCAATAACTTAATTTGTACTTGCTGTCACTTTATTTTCCTGCATGTGCTCTTGGGGTCTAAGTCTCCTGACCCTCCTGGCTCTACCCCTTGGCCAGTTTAAATGCTTGTTGCTGAAGCATTCAAACTTTTCACTTAGGATTGTGGTCCCCTTCCTGGATGAATGCAGGCCATCGTCCTTATACAGGCTTGCATCCGTCCACATGGGTTAAAATACAGCTTAATTACTAAGGACCCAGTGATAATTAATAAATCCAGCTTGTGGAACACTGCCATAATACAATACAATGCACTGCACTGCAGTACAGTGCAGTACAATGCAAATTTATATAGACTATTCCAAGCACTCCCTTGTCAGAGCACCACAGTCTTTTACCCATCTCATGCTAAGCACTCTATGGTGTGCAGTGGCAGCATCATTGTTACCTGTCCCAGGCAAAACAGTCCTTGGTATCCAGTGGTACCTATCTCGCTTTCTTTTTTGTAAACATATTTTATTAAACAGCTTCAACAAACATTATGCTACACAACCATTGTATTGATTGGTATAGTGCTTATTCAAACAACAGTGTCTCATGCATAATACAATTTGTAGCTAACCTACTAAACAAGGGTCACAAAACTGGTCTTGAAATACATAACTACCCTCTTTGTCATGGTCTAATCTCATAAATTAATCAATCCCTCCTTGGTTGCCTTCGAAAGGGTTCCAAATATTATAAAAAGTTCCTCCTGACCATTCACTTAACAGACATTTTTCCAGTTTCATGCAGTGAGCTAGATTGTTAATCCAGTGGACCACACTGGGGTGTGTTCACAGATCCAATGCTGTGCAATAGTCTTCCTAGCATTGGCTAAAGCTAGGTCCCACAACCTACAAATTTCCACTTTCCAATGCAGTCTGCTCTCATCCCCTAGCATGAATTCTATGGAGTGTAGGAAGGGCAGCTTTTACTGTCTTTTGCATAATGTTGTGCACCTGCATCCAAAATGGAGCAACCATCCTGCATTTAACCATATGAATAAAGGCTCCCTGTTCAGTGCATCATTTGGGGCACCTGTCAGATTTATTCATATTGTACTTGTGGAGCTTATATTGGGTTATATAGGTAAGTCCGATAGACAAAGCTGAGCAGCAACCTGCATAGCTTATTCATTCTAACACAGTGCTGGATTTGTTTAGTGATTGCTCTCCAAGTTTTACCTTCTGTAGGGTGTCAAGCTCCAGCTCCCAGTCTGCTCTTGCTTTAATATCAGGGTCTTGGAGGGCACCCACAAGCAATTTATACAATGTGGTAAGGATTGAGGCAGATGTTGGTGGTCTGGTAATGGTCTCCTCTATGGGGACAGACTGTATTCTCCCACTCATTTAATTTCACTCTCAGATAGGTGAAGAAGTCACCTACCTATAGACCATATTGCTCCCTCAGTTCAGAATAGTGTTTCAGGACCCCCTACCCTATAGTACAAATGTTTTATGCACTTTCAGCCAGCCCACTCCATCTTGAAAGACCCTGATGCAGGAACACATTGTACTCTCCGTATTTTGAAGCTAGCTAAAATTGTTGAATTGTAGGAAAGTATCCTAGGATAACCTATGATTTAGTGAATACTTTGCAGATCCTTGCCACATGGTGAGTAAGATGATTCTTTTTTAATAAATAATTTTATTGTTCATTTCTGTGGTGCATATATAAAAATGTACAGAAAAACAATCATACAGGCATGATTTAGTTAAGTCCACTTATTTACAAAATACCTCAAACATCAAAGGTTCCATAAATATACATAAATATAATAATCTTCCTAAGAAGTGCATTAATTTTACTTCTCTCAGTCATGGCTAATGTTCTTTGAAGTCATCAAGAGACCATTGAGCAATTTCTGTATTAAATAACTTCCAAATTGATTTAAACTTCTTAAAGAAGCCCATATTATATAACATTGTTAAAAGGACATCTTCCATTCATACTGAGGAAGGCAGATCTTCATCGTTGCGTTCCAAATTTTTAATAAAAGCCTCTTAACAGACATAATATTGGCTTGCAAAGGCTTTTCTCTGTATGTAACATTAGTTTGATAGTGTACATTTGTAAAAGAACAAATTTAGGATCGTTCCAATCAGAAAATTGAAATCCCAATTGTTCTGATATCTCAAAAGCCTTATGCCACCAATTCTGACTGACCTTACACTTCCAAAACATATGTAGCATATCAGCTTGTGTCTGCTTACAATGCCAACAAAACTTAGTATCCATTAACTTCATTTTGAATAATCTGTTTGGAGTATAATATGCTGTGTTTGGAATCTTGTACTGTATCACATGAGCTCTCATTAAATTGTAATTTGGTATGGCTTCATAGGCCATACCCCATTATATAAACTGCACTCACTTAGCAGATCAAGTCCCATTTTGAAATAGTGATTTGTACACAACCTCAAAAGGCCTTTGGAGACTATACAGTAGCCAAGAAAACAGTTTACTTGCTTGATAAGTCAAAATTCTTTGTAAAGAATCTTCCATCAGCTTGTTATTTGGGGCCCTTTCCCATCCCATGTTACCTTTTTGTAAACACTAATAAGTTGATTAAAAAACAGAAATTGATTCATCTCCATATGATGGATCATTCTTATTCTTTCCACAAACGAAGTGTCCTTCAGAGAACAGATCTTTTCACTTTTGATCCCTTTCTTTTCCCAGATTTTATTTTTTATCATCTTCCCTCTTATCTGGTAATTAAGATTACTCCATATATTATTATCAGTGGATAAATGAATTGCCACTTAGTTTTATTTGTATATCTTATTACACAGTCTGACAAAGGTTGCACTATGAGACTTTTAGAGTTTTATATATTTTAGCTGTGTAAAGAAGTTGTGCAATATCGAGCTGTTCTTGATAAAATGACTGGATCAAATTATCGATCAAGGATGTAGTTGGTCCATGAACCTCTTCCATTTTGGCCCAAAGCAAAACCATCTTGAACATGTATGCTAAGTGGTATTTACCTACATTGGGCATGCCAGGCCTCCTTTATCAGTCTGCAGACACAACTAATCCCAGTAAATTCTTGGTTGTTTTTGTTCCATATAAATGTCTTAAGAATTTTATTTATTTGTGCAAACCATTTGTTGGGTATTAAGTTACTATGGATTGTAACATATAAGATAACAAATGTATTATCATCATCTTGATGGTCTGAACCTTCCCATAATGTCATAGGGATCTTTTCCCAACACTGTAGTTTTAATTTCAGTGACAAAATAAGTTCTTGAAGTTTAATTTAAACAAGGAATTTATTTTATTATGGATATTAATTCCCAGGTATCTCATATACTCTTGTTTTAATTACACATTTAAATACTGCTTAATTTGATCTATTTCTTGCACATGAAAAGTTATCATTCAGACTTACTTTCATTTATCTTATATCCCACTACATTTGAGAATCTTTTAATAATCTTAACCAGTTCCTGAGAGCTGTTTGCCAGATCTTGAAGTAGCAATAGAATATCATCCACATAAACATTTCATTTTATCTCTTCTGTACCTATCTTTATTCCTTTTCTTAAATTATTGGATCTAATTTCATTTAATAAGGGTTCCAGACCCAACACAAAAGTGAAGGGAACAGGAGGCAACCCTGGACGAACTCATTTATACAGTTTTATTTCTTTTGATAAATTCCCATTTACTTTGATTTGTGCTAAGGGGTTTGCATAAATAGTTTGAAAATAGTGATCAGGTGTTCTGGAAATGCAAAGGCCCTAAGCATACTAAAAGATAAGGCCATTCCAACACATCAAAGGCCTTTGTCACATCCAGCACCATAAAGGCAGTGGGGTAGACATGTTTTCCAGATATTCTATAAGGAATTGAATCCTTAACAATCCAGACTGGATTGTCTTAGTTGGAATAAATCCTAGCTGATTTATATGAATTAGAGAACCTAATAAAAGTGTTATCCTATTATTTACTAATTTAGTAAAAATCGTGTAATCTGCATTCAAGATTGCTATAGGGCTAAAATATTTTGATTTATTTATGGCTTCCTGATTTTGGAATTACAGAAATGTAAACCTGAGAAAAGAAAGATGAATCTTTTCTTAACTAAGATTTGGTTGAATAGCATATGTAAATAATGCAATAGAATAAATTCCATAGCCAAATAAAATTCCAGTAGGAAACCATCCAAGACTTAGATTTTGACATAGAATGAATTATTGTTTTAATTTCTGATTTTGTAAACTTTTTAATAAGCTCCTCTTGTTCTTTTTGATTTAGAATGGAACTACAAACCTAACATAGTAATCCATTTCCTTTTGAGGAGGAGAACAGCCTGATTTATACAGTTTAGAGGAAAATTGAATGAAAACCTCCATAATATCCACTTTATCATTAACTGTTTGACCATCATCTGAGACTATAATGATAATCTCCCTCTTGTCCTTTTTCATTGCCTGTAGCCTATTTGCAAGAGTTCTGCCCACCACTTCACTATTTGTTTCCAGTTTTTATCATACCAGGCCCAGCACCTTTTCAGGCCATAAACCTCTGTTGCTTCAGTCAGCATTCTCAGATCCTTTAATTGGTCTAATTTAGAACTATCTCCTCCTTTGGCTGCCTGTTCTAAAACTTTTAATTTTCCTCTATTTCCTTTTGTTCATCCTTTTTTGTTCCTCCATGCAGTCTCTGAAATAATTACCCCACTTACAGTTGCCTTGAATGCATCCCAGGAATCAATAATATTTTCTTCAGATATTGAATTTGCTTCCATAAAAAATATTATGTTTTCCTGAATCTTGTCTAAAAACAATTTATCTTGTAATAAGACTTGTTCAGTCGCCAGAGCTGGATATCCCCAGACTGTTCAAAATTCAAAAAGGTCCAAAGCAACAGGACTATGATCCAAGATTAATCTGAGTTCTATATTTGACTTAGCCCCAAATAATTAATCAGTAATCCCCTAGAGACCAAGATGTAATCTAGTCTTAAGTGAGTCAAATGCTAGCCGAGAAATATGTATAATCTCTCATATCACATTCAGCTCCTCCAAATATCAACCAAGTTATTTAAATCCAAAAAGTATGAAGTAACTTGGATTTAAATTTGCCCCAACTTGAACTCTTGGAAGTTTTATCCAGCTTCTCTGTTAAAATGCAGTTAAGATCTCCTCCAGTAATGTAATATACTTCTCCTCATGTAAGCACATGAGTTTATTCAACTCTGCTAAAATGTTATAGCCCTTAAAAGGCATATATAAATCCTATTACAATATAAATACCATTAATTTTTATCAGAACCAATAAAACTCTACCCTGTTTGTCCAAATCTGAATCCAAAATTTCCTTTTAAAGTTTTATCAAAAGAATTGCTGCCCCAGCACTTTTTTTGATACTCAGGAGAAGTAAAGATTACCAGCACGTTTCTTATTCAGCTTATTCCATTCTCTTTCATTTAAGAAAGTTTCCTGTAACATGAGCACATTTGATTTAAATTTTTGATTCATGACAAAAGTCTTGATCTCTTTACGGGGAATTTATAATGTTTACATTCCATGTAAGCTCCTAAACCATCCATCATGATATTTTTGAAAAAATTCAAAGAAAAAGAATATGTTGCTATTGTTAACAGTTCACATATAATTTTTAACTATGATGCCTAGCTACTAAAATAATATACACCACTTTCCATACCCCTCAAACCCTCCCCTTCCTATGCCTAAGACCTAAGTCTGGCAAGTTAACCTATATCACTAGGTGACAAACATTGGGGTAAAGACTAGTCTTCTCCTCTCCCTTCCATGAACCTCAAAACATTGTGCCATTTTCTGACCCAAATACTGTTTGAATTCTTATACCATAATAAAGAAAATAGAAAAGAGAAAATTAAGTCAATAGTCTGATTTTAAGCCTTACTGTTCCCCAGGCTATCCATTGTCCTAACCAACAAATACTGTAGGCAGGTGGATTTTCAAATCTAGATAAGCCTCAGCTGAAGAATTATAAATCAGCTGTTGATTGTTCAACAAACCCTTCAATTTTGCCAGAAAAATCACATACAGCTTTAAAGTTGTTGCCCCATAGTTTTTGTTGCAGTCCCATGAATTTTTCCTTTTTCCCATAATACTTTGGAATAATCATTTTGAAATTCACTTGTTGCTCTCTGTAACTAAATGATTTTCCCTTATAGTAGGCTTGCATAAAGATGTCTTTACCCTCTGAATACAACATTTTAGCTATTACTAGCCTAAATTTGGCTCCATATTTCCCTTCCCTAAACAATGCACCCTTTCTATTTCTGGAACTTCTACTTCATTTGGCAACAGCAGATGTAAGATATCAAGTAGGATAGATTTTGAAGGCAGTTCTTTCTCCCAATCAACCATAATCCCAAAGATCTGATATTAGATCTTCGCTCTGTTTTCTTGTCGTCAAGCTTTGCCTCACAGAACAGTACCTGCTTTTTTAATTTTTGCACATCCTCTTCAAGGGAGAACTTTGTCTTGTAATCCAGTGTGACTTATTTCCAAGTCTCTTAAATGATTCATAGTTTGTCCTAATTTACAGTCCATCTTTTGAATATTATCCAGTGAACTAATAGAGTCTGGTAATGTAATTAATTTGTCATTGCTGATTGAAGAGATGACATATTGTTTATTAATTGAAGGCACATTACGGGCTTTCGATGTGGAAACTGATGGGACTGCAAGGCTAGGTCCTTCAAACCTTAAGATAGAATCAGGTTGGCAGGGCTGAAGACTGTACAGAGGTCCAGCCACCTCAGAGTCAGGACCTTGTGATTTGTCTTCTAGGGCAGCTGGCAATACCTCAACATCCCTTTTGGGAGGCCCATTAGCATTGTCTGGGCCTGAATTTTGTCTGCTGTTAACAGCTAAATTTTCTCCTTTTTCTTTTCTCTTGTCATCTTCTGATTTGGGAGCCATTTCTGCCTCTTTAATGCCTCTCGGATTGCAACAGTTCTTAAATGGGAGTTTATAATTTGAAATGCTTGAATCTTGCATCAGATCCTATCAATGTGGCGTTATTTTTCTGAATTTTAGAATTTTCTCCCAATATTGAGAAAAGCTTTGAGAGCCTTTTATCGTTTAAGTTAACTTCTTGCTGTGCCTCACCCATATATATTTATAAATTGAAGCACAACCTCTTCTTCTCCTCTTCACATAAAATCAAGTCAAGGGAGGAGGATCTGAAATTAGAAAACCTTTAACACAGGCTGTTACAAGTTAAAATGTAGAGTTTGGCTTCTTGCTTGCCTTTCTTTAATCTCTTAATTAGTAAGTGAGTGAATACCTCTCCAGTCACCATTCTGTGTTAATTTCAACTGCGGGTCCATTTGATTTTTATTTGAAACCTCTCTGCACCATTTTAAAGTCATATACCAGACTCCCTTATAGACTGTCCCTTTCCTTATTTTATTCACTAGGCAGAACATATAGCACTTGCTACCACAAAAGGTTGCCTTAAACAGCATCCATTTCATGTCCCAAAAAAGTTAAAGAAAGTCAGTTCGGACGCTATTTCCCTTTCACAGTCAGGACCTCTAGATGCTAACTTATATCAGTATAAATTATTCAATTTAGGTGCAAAATATAAGAGATTTAAGATTAAAAAACAAACTCCAACAAAAGCAGCATCCAACTTTAGCTCTTCATCAAAAACAGCCTCACTTTCTGCAGTCAGAACTTTGTAGCACACCAGCCTCGTCTCTGGCTATTTTAAATCTGGCGTTCGTTTGAACACAATTTCAACTCAAATGCCCATATTTTGCCGATACCAAGGAGCTTCAGTTTTCAATTTTTGCTTCAGCAGAAAATCTTCATTCATTGGGAAAAAACTTCAACAAAGGAGAGAGGAGGAGAACCACGCGCCAAGCTAACTGGCCCGATACCAGTGCATTGCATCACTATGCCCACTGGTGAGTAAGAGGATTCTTGACCTTCAGTGGGTTTGAATTGTTTAGACTGGGGATAGTAGGTGCTCCTTTTCAACACCTAGCCAGGCCAGTTTTTGATGTTTGGGGGTAATAAAGGGCTGACAGTTGTTCTGTCTACTCATAATTTTTAAGTGAGGTAATGCCACACCCCTCTATTTATTGGCAACTGCAGTATACTGCATTTACCCTGGCTGACCTCCACCCCACAAAAATATGTTAATTATACCATTGATATTCTTGAAGAAAAAATATTTATGCACCCTAATTGGCAAACACTGAAACAAATACATGCACTTAGGCAGGATATTCATTTTGATTGCCTTAACTCTACCTATTAAGTTGAGTAGGAGGCCCAGCTATTTTTCAGTCTATTTTCTGACTTCCAGCAACCCATTATAGTTGGCCTTGTATATCAGTGAAGGTTTGCTAGGAATATTGATTCCTATATATTTCAGTGATAGAACCACCTGTGGCAGTAGGTGAGATTGGTTGGCAGTTCACTTCACCCATTCCCAGCAGCATAGTTTCACTTTTGGACCAGTTTATTATGTGCCTAGATATCTTCCCAAACTGTGCTAGAATGGTTTGAAGGGCCCCAGACTGGATTGGGTTCTGACATACAGTATATACCAAAGGTCATCTGCAAACGGAGCTCTTTTATGTACTCCCCAGCCATCAAACCCTTAACCACTTTATCCTGTTGAATCACTGCAGCCAAAGGCTGCAGCCTAATACATATAACAGGGGTGGGAGAGGCAGCTCTGTCTACTTTCTCAGGCAAGTTGCAGAGATGGAGATATTATTCCATTTAATAAAATGTGTGCAGTAGGCTTAACATATAAGGTCCGAATCCAGCTGAGAAGATTGTTCCCTCTCCAAACTTTTAATTGCATGAAACATATATATCCACACCATGCTGTCAGCTGCTTTTCAGGATCTAAACTGAGCACTGTAGCCCTTCCTCATAGTGATGAAGATGTATACTTCCACACAAAGTTCAATGTTCTATGGACATTGTGTTTTCCCTGCCTACCCTTTATAAAGCCGGATTGGTCTGTATAGATAATGTCTAGTAAGAATTCCTCAATTTGCCCTACTAACACTCGAGCCAGTATTTTATAATCTGCTACTAATAGTGATACTGGTCAATATGAAGAGCATTTCTGTGGGTCCTTTCCTGGCTTAGGGAGCACCAATGTGGTAGCTGAGCACATGGAAGGCAGTAACTCACCTACCTCCTGACTCTCATCTATCACATTCATCAGGAGCTCTCTGAGATTAACATGGAATATTTGATAAAAATCTATCAGAAAACCATCTGATCCGGGGCTTTACCACCTTAAGGTGCTTTGTAACATGGCAATCTAACAAGTTCAGTAGACAAGGTTAGGCATTGGTCAAAAACACACATGACCCAAGTTGGAGATGGCATTAATATCTTAGTAATGCCCACTCCAACAAACCTACTTTTCATAAATAGGAATCACTAGTAGGACAGTTATATTTACCAAATGTGTTTTGTCTCTCCCACCCACCCATTCAAGTGCTTGTTAGTGTTGCTGTAATAGGCATACCTCCTTGCACCAGAGCAAATGGAAAAATAGTGGATGCAAAGTGAGTTGTAATTTTCTGAAAAATTAATTTGCTAGTGTTTAAAACAGTAGTCTGTGTTGCCATTGTACTTTTTGTGCCATGACTTACATGCACATGGTTGTGTTTACAATGAGCCGCAGTGTTCCAGAAGAGAAGCTCCGTTGTACCGATGCAAAGTAGTATGGGACCAACTACCACAATGCAATGTGCCATTATGGAAGCAGTTCTGTAAGTGAATCCCTGCTCCCTAACGATCGGTGTACACAGAAATGTGCAGCATGGAATTAACCAAAAACAAGTAAAACCTATTAGTATAGTGTAGAACATTTCAATATCTGTGCAGTCATTTTGCAGCATAACTCTAGTAATAATTGCTGCCTATAATATGATGTTGTGTGTTAAATACATTAAAGATTTTCAACTTTATTAAGGCTTCTTTCTCATTATTGTTTGTTATAAAAGCAAACAAGGAAAATGCACTATTCAACAGCGCTTTACATGTTACAAACACATTAAGCCACTCCAAAGGAGCTTCTACTGTTTAATTATTGCATGGTTGAGTAGTTGTAGGTACTGGCCTTCAGCCTCATGCCACAACCCCCAACCATGAATTAATTCCTTCAGTAGAAGCCTCCTTCATTGTGGTGTAATGCTCTCTTATTGCATCCTTAACTTCCTCCCAAGTAATTGATGCTTCTGAATTTTTACTTGCATTTCCATAATTGTGGGGAGATCTGCTTTATTCAAAACTGCTCTATTTTTAGACTTGGAGGTATGACATTGGAGGTGTAAAGGCCAGCGTAACATTCCTTAAAGCACTCCTCTATTGTACCATCCTCTCTGGCCACTCTACCATCTGACTTTTGAATCCCCAGTACATTTTCTGCCCTTTCTATGCTCTGTAGTTGCCAAGCTAGCAGTTTCCCCAGGCATTTCCTTCATAATATTCCCCGGTTGAGTTATTCTAGTGTTATGTATGAGGTTGTATTCCCATTTTATCTTCTGTAATTGGTAGTACAAAGCTGATGAGTGATTTTTATATGTTATTCTGCTTTTTATATTGTTCTCTAGGTCTATTGCTTTTTTCATCACATGCTTTTTGTCGCAGCATAAGAGATTATAACTCCTCAAAACTCCCTTTAAGGCATCCCATCTTACTGCTGCTGAGGCTAGTCCTGCTGGATTACTAATTAGATAATTTTTTTATTTGATGAGCCACATATTTTTGAAAATACTCCTTTTTAAGAGTACAGGGTTTAGCCTCCATGCTTTGTGTGTTACAGTGGCACCAACCCATCAATATCTATTAAACTAAGGCATGAACAGTGATAGTCATTTTCCCATGAGACAAGGCCTGCAAATCAGCTATATCAATTGAGATATGAAAACCAAATCCAACATGGCATAAACTTTGTCTCAGTGAGAATAATATATAGAATAATGCATAGGAAGTGTGTTTATGAGGAGTTTATGTAAATCCGAGGTGTGTGATGCCCTTAAACCCGAGGGCATTTATCTGGGCCTCACAAACTGAGGTGTGCATAAAATCTGAATCACCACACTTCCCCATGTTTTATTTTATGTTTGCTTGTGTGTATGTCAAGAAACATTATGTGACAGCTTAGGAGAGAAGTGGGTTGTGGAGGCATGGTACTGTAGCAGCCAAGGGAGGCACAGCATTTGGGGGCTTGGCAGTGGTATGCCAATGGAGGCACAGTGTCCTGATGACACTGGCTTCCAAAAGTGCACCAAGTTGAAACATTTGTGCCTTAGCAATGAGGGGCTGACTCATTATTGCAGCATCAGACATTCTGCTGCAATGAGGGAGTGACCCGTCATTGCTGGGTGGTATTGCTACAGTACTATTGTTTGTGAACATGGCAATGGCAAGCTGCAGTGTTCACAAACAATAGTACTCAACCCCACTGCTGAGGGGATGCCCAATTCCCCTCGACAGCATGTGCCCCAACAACAGTGTGTTTTTGCGGACGGGGCCCCACCTCTGTCAGCTTCAGTCTCCAGTCCTACTTCACCTGCCAACAGGGAGCCCCTCTCAGTGTCATTTACCAATGGGGAAGCTCTACTCCCCATCGGCATAAGTCCCAAAAGCACTAGAGTTGTGCCTAGGGGTGCCCAATCCCCACTCGTGCCACGCGCCTCCCCTGTTGTGCCGATGGGGGTGCCCAATCCCCTTCGGCTACAGCTGACCCCCCAAAGAAACAGGGGTTGGCATGCTGAAGCCCACCCCAGCATGCCAAATGGCCCTGTAAGACAAAAACTGTCCCGCAATGTCTTTTCTTTTCTACCTGTAGAGAAAAAATGGTCCTTCACGGTCTCTCCCCACACACACACAACCCGCACCCACCCACTGCGTACCCTGCCTCCCTACACCCACTCACAACATACTTACCTCCAGAGCCCAGTGCGATGATCTTGAGTGGACCTGGAACACGTCAGCACTCTTCAAAGCCGACCGTGAACTGAGGAAATGCCGATAAGCTGTATAATGGTATAAATAGGGTTTTTCAACTTTGGTGCATATCTCAGTCATTTTTGGAATTTTGGCACCAAATTTTCAACATGGGGTTATTGGGACCCCTCCTCATGAATTTAGTTACTGTCATGGTGTTAATCATCCCAAAAGGTGATTTCACAGTCACTGCATGCAATCACTTTCTGGGACTGATTAACAAAATGACAGTGTATGATGCAAATCTGGGGAAAAATCCAAAATGACTGTTTCTGACGTGCATTGTGCAGTTGCTATGTATGCTTGTAACTTCGTGAATTTGCAATATTTTCAGTCCAGATTTTCAACATTGCCATTTTTCCACACCTGCTTATGAACAGTACAGCTGTCATTTTCACATCCTGGTGAAATGTGTTTTTGCTCTTCCAGTGCAGAATAGCATGGTCGCTGTGGAAATCCATGTTTTGTATACATTATGAAAATGACAGTGACACAGTTTATGAGCAGAGGTCCTAAAATGCCTATGTTGAAAATTTGGAGACAAAAGTCTATAAAATGACTGTGTTATGAGCGTATGTTGTGCAGTTTCCACACAAGCTCATAACATCACACATTTGCAATATTTTCACTCCAGATTTTCAGCATTGCCATTTTTCCACACCTCCTTAAGAACAGTATAGCTGTCATTTTTCACATCCTGGCCAAAATTTGTTTTCGCACTTATGGCACAGAATATGCAGTGCGCTGTGGGAAATCCATGTTCTGGACACATTACAAAAATCACAGTGACACTGTTTTTTAGCAGAGGTCCTAAAATGCCTATGTTAAAAATTTGGTGACAAAAGTCTATAAAATGACTGTGTTATGAGCATGTGTTGAACAGTGTCCATGCATGCTCGTAACTTCACACATCTACAATATTTTCACTTCAGATTTTCAACATTGGCATTTTCCACACCTCCTTATGAACAGTACAGCTGTCATTTTCACATGCTGGCGAAATGTGTTTTTGCACTTCTGGCACAGAATACCATGGTCGCTGTGGAAATCCGTGTTTGGGACATTACGAAAATCACAACAACACTGTTCATCAGCAGAGGTCCTAAAATGACTATCGCAGAATAAGGTGGTTGCTGTGAGAAATCTGTGTTTGGGACACATTACGAAAATCACAGTGACACTGTTCATTAGCAGAGGTCCTAAAATGCCTATGTTGAAAATTTGGTGAGAAAAGTCCATACAATGACTGTGTAATAAGCGAGCATTATGACTTTCCACACAGGCTCGTAACTTGGCACATTTGCAATATGTGCACTGCAGCTTTTCAACATTGCCATTTTTCTGTACCTCCTCATGAACAGTACAGCTGTCATTTTCACATGCTCGCAAATGTGTTTTTGCACTTGGCACACAATACCATGGTTGTGTGGGAAATCAGTGTTTGGGACACATTAAGAAAATCACAGAGAAACTGTTCATGAGCACAGGTTGTAAAATGCCTATGTTGAAAATCTGGTGATGAAAGTCCATAAATGACTGTTACGCACATGCGTTGTGCAGTTCCATGTATGCTCGGAAATGTGAGCATTTGTAATATTCCACTACAGATTTTCAGCATTGCTATCTCTTCACACCTCCCTATGGATGGTACAGCTATCATTTTCACATCCTGCCTGATCTGTGTTTTCATACATGTGGTGCACAATGGCACTGTCCTCTTGGAACTCAATGTTGGAGACATTCACAAAAATCCTGCCACTCTTCATGAGAAAGAGGTCCCAAATGCTTTCATGAGGTGGGGTTACAAAGGCCATGTTGACAACTTGTACTGTAAATACCAACAAACGCCAGAGGCATTAGACTTTCTAACCATAACATCCTACCCTGTACAGACAGACAGGCATTGGGGTGCGCCTTTGGATTGCCAACTGTACTGCTCATGCCATCCCACCACTACCCCCAGCCACTGACAGGCATCAAGGTGTACCTTACACTCTTCGCCCTAGACTTTACCCCATTCTCCTATGCTGCACCCATTTCAGCGTATGTCCTTATGGAATGGGGTGACTGTACAGCCAAAACCTAAGACACACCTCAACACATGTCGCTGTCTGCAGAATAGGTTGAGGTGACATTATGTGACCCTCAAGGGCGATGACCCAAACACTTACCCCAATGCCTGTCCATCTCTACAGGATGGAGATGGGGTTCGCGTGAACTTCAATACTTCACTGCCATTCCTATCCTGCAGCTTTTAACTCCTGCATTTCCAATGCTAATACCAGCAAGCAAACATTCGCATTGACAAATGCTTGTTTATATTACTGTTTAAAGGAATAAATGCAGAGAGGTGAAATCTGTAGTCAGGCCACAAGAACATTTATTACACAGATTACATAGATTACATAGATATTACAGAGCATTAAATACATTTAGTCCATGAGCTGCTCAATCATTATTTATGAATACCCATTAATATTCCTACTTAAAAGAAATTTATCTAGATTTGCTTTAAATTCCAACATTGTTTTGCTCTCCACAACCTCCACAAGTCAGCATATTCCATATTTCTATTACTCTATTATTTAACCAGTATTTCCTTTTATTTGTTCTATATCTTTCCTTGATCAATTGGTGATGACGGGCTGTGGTATTGTGCAGTTGGTCCCTTTGAATCAGACCTAAGAGATCCCACAGATTGGTATTGGTCAGGTCCCTAAAAATCAAACACATATCTCCTCTCATTCTCGATACTCCAGTGAGTACATCTCCAAATACTGCAGCCTCTGCTGGTAGCTCAGCCCCTCTGTCCCTTTAATCCTTTGGTAGCTCTTCTCTGCACCCTCTCCATCATTCCAATATCACCCCTTTTATATGGGGCCCAGAACTGCACACAGTACTCCGCATGAGGACGCACCAGTGCAGTATACAAGGACATCACAACCTCCCTGTACCTATATTTGATGTGTCTCTGTATACAGTGTGTTATACTGCAAGCCTTTTTAGAGCTGTGTTACACTGTATACTAAAACGGAGATCACTGTAAATAATAATCCCCAGATCTTTTTCTTCACCTACAGCCTATAGCACAGAACCTCCCAAGGTATGTTGAAACTGAATATTTTTCTTTCCAAAGTGCATAACTAAGCACTTATCAATATTAAAGAATGATTGCTTCTGGGAGGCCCATATAAAGGCTGTTTGTAAAATAAGCTGTTCCTCTGTATTATTTACTGGACATCCAATCCTAGTGTTATCTGCAAATTTAAACAACCAAATCCCTGAGTGGATCTGCATGGATGATATGTAGAAATTAAACAGACATGGTCCCAATACTGAGCCCTGGGGGTTACCACTAGTCACTCTAGCCTGGCCAGAGATTTCCCTTTAATACAGACCTTCTGGCTTCTATTTTTAGCCACGCCTTAACCCATCGGGTACCCAAACTGGGAGACTTAACTCAAATAGTGATTTCACAAGCTCCTCATAGAGTACTTTGTCAAATGCCCTGCAAACTCTAGGAAAATAACATCAACTGGGTTTCCCTATCCATGGATTTACTAACCTTGTTATAAAATTCCAATAGGTTGTTTTGACATGACCTCCTCTAGAAAACCCATGTTGAGTCATATCTATCCTGCCAGAAGCTTCTAGGAATTCTAAGTTGTAGTCTTTAATTATACCTTTCAGAATATTTCCTAATACCGGGGTCAGACTAATAGGCCTATAATTGAGACCTCCTGTCTTGAACCTTTCTTGTGGATGGGTATAATCACAGCTTGCCTCCAGGCCTCTGGAACCTCACCAGTATCTATACTTTTCTGAAAGAGGCAGGATACTGGACCCACTAATTCTGCTGCCATTTCTTTAATTATCCTGGAATGAATCCTATCTGACCCCTGTGCCTTATTTTGATTTACTTTTTTTAGTCTGTTTAAGACATCAGCTGGATCTATCTTGAGGCTTTCTCCCATTTTATATTTGCTTCGCATGTGCAAGAAACATAGTGCCATCATGGAGATTTGGTGTGTCACCTCCTCCTCCAATTCAGTCAGTGAGCTGGCGAGGCACGGCCCTGTAGCCAATGCATTTTGGAGCTGTCTATGACACGCTCCAAAATGCAGTGGCACTGAGTTGAAGGGGAGCTACGCTTCAGTGATCAGAGATAAGAAGCCCACTGAGCGTAGCTCCCCCACACGAGGCATGTGCTCCCCGCACCTACTGCGCGCCCGGACGGTGTACCCAATCCCCATCGGCTGAGCTGCGTCCCTCCCCCAGTTGTAGGTGCCACGCTGAGAGCCCACCCCAGCATGGCAATGAGTCCTTGGCCGAGGGGTGCCCAATCCCCGTCGGCTGAACGCCCCAAACGTCCTTGTGCCACGCTGGAGCCCACCCCAGCGTGGCAAATGGTCCCACAACATCTTTTTTTTTTTAACCTGAAAAATGAAACAGTCCCACGGAGCATCTCCTGACCCCCACAACCGCACCCACTGCACACCCAGCCTCCCGTACCCCCCTCACCCCATACCTACCTCCAGACTCCAGCGCGACGATCTTCGGTGGACGGGAACAAGTCTGCACTCTTCAAAGCCGACCCGAACTGAGGGTGCCAGTAAAGCTGTATAACGGCCTAGATGAGAGGTTTTCAACTTTGTTGCATATCTCAGCCATTTTTGGGAATTTTTGCAAATTTTCAACATGGGGTTTTGGGACCCTTCTCACGAATGATGTCACTGTCATGGCGTTATTCGGGCCTGAAGGGTGATTTCGGCAGTGACTGCTCGGTAACTGCGAAATCACCCCGTAGGCCTGAATACTGCCATGACAGTGAATCATTCATGAGAAGGGTCCAAAACCCATGTTGAAAAAATTAAAAATTCAAAAATGACTGTTTCTGACGTGCGTTGCGACGCAGTTCCTACACAGGCTCGTAAGTTCACGAAATTTCAATATTTTCCTCCAGATTTTCAACATTGCCATTTTACCACACCTTCTTATGAGTAGTACAGCTGTCATTTTTCACATCTCACCAAAATGTGTTTCCGCCCATGTAGCGTAGAATGGCGCGGTCGGTATACGAGAAATCAATGTACGGGACAAATTAAGAAAATCACAGTGACACTGTTCATAAGCAGAGGTCTTAAAATGGCTAAGTTTAAAATTTGGTGAAAAATCCTAAAAATGACTGTTTTACGGTGTCGCTATGCGCAGTTCCTACATGAGGCTCATAAGTTCGCAAATTTTCAATATTTTCACTCCAGATTTTCAACATTGCCATTTTACCACACCTCCTATGAGCAGCACAGCTGTCATTTTCACATCCTGCCCAAAATGTGTTTCACTCATGTAGCGCACAATGGCGCAGTCAGTGTGCAAACTCAATGTATAGGACACATTAACAAAATCACAGTGACACTGTTCATGAGCAGAGGTCTTAAAATGGCTATGTTGAAAATTTGGTGAAAATATTCCTAAAATGACTGTTTCTGGCGCATTGCGCAGTTCCTACAGACGCTGTAAGTTCGCAAATTTTCAATATTTGCACTCCAATGACTTCCAAATACCTAAACAGCAATAGAAGCAAGCAACATTTCGGCATTGACAAATGCTTGTTACTATTCCACCACAGTCCTGGATAACTTGAGGGCCTACATTAAATACTGATGAAAAATATATATTATATTCCTCAGCTAATGCCCTATTCTCTATTATAAGATCCGCATTTTGTGATTTTAGGGTCCAACAGTATTGTTATTCCCTTCTTCCTGTTGATATGTGCATAAAGGTCTTATAATTATCCTGGACTTTAGTAGCCAGTGTGTGCTCATAATTTCTTTTGGCCTGAACAATACCCCTTTTTGCAAGTTTGAAGCTTTTCTGTATATCTCCCAGCCAGCTTCTGTGTTGTTATATCTTGCTTGACGGTATGCTTTATTTTTGTTTTTAATTAATCCTTTAACAGATTGGGTCATCCATGGTGGAGGGAATTTTAGCCTCCTTATATTTATTTCTGGTTGGTACATGCCTTAAAATTAAGTCATTTAGGATTTCTGTTAACTTATCCCACATTTGAGTGACTGTCTGGTTATCAAAATCTGATTCCCAATCCCATGCAACTAGTTCATACCTCATTTCTCGAAATTTGCTGAGTTATACCTATGGAGTACTGTAATACCTTTTAACATCCAGAGTACCAGAGTACTGGAAGCCAACTATAGAGTGGTCGCTAGAGCCCAATGGGGAGTTAAACTGCAGTTAACAATATTATCCCAAGATTACATAATACTAAATCTAGGATATGATTTCCCTTGTGTTGGATGTAACATACTGGTCCAACCCTGTGAGACTGAACATCTCAAAATATTTAGATTCTACAGCTGTACTTGCTTTTAATGTATCCATCCAATACCAAGGAGGTTAAAATCCCCAACCAGTATTGCATTCCCTGCTAGGAAAACCGGTTGATAAAATCTAATATAACCTCATTCTCCATTGCCCTAGTGGATGGTGGCCTATAAATCACTCCCAAGTTAATCTTAGCTGCTCGGGATGGACTAATCTTAACCCATATGGCTTCTAATTCTAACCATCTAGATGTAGCTACACTTTCCACAGAGATGCCATCTGCTACATATAGAGCCACCCCCACCTCTTGAAAGGGACCTGTCCTTATTACATACTGTGTACCCCTGGATATGCTTATCCCAGGTATCCTCGGGTTGCCACCATGTTTCCACAGTTGCACAAACCTGAATGTTATGAGTGTGTAAAGTAAATTGAAGCTCATCAAATTTATTTGTAAGAATCCTTGCATTGATGAGCATAAAATTCCACACTGTTTGTGTGTCTCTTGATTTTATATCCCACATCCCCTTCTGGTGGAGTTTAAATGGTGATGTACAGTATTCCTCGATTGTTGTGCTAATAAATGTTTTCCCATTTTATTAAGGTGCAACCCATCCCTTACAAATAATTGACTGTTCTGATATTCTGCCAGTGGTCCATAAAAATATCCTTCTCTAGCAGGCCATGTCTTGAACCAGCCATTGAATCTAAAAATTTCCTGATTTATTAAGTTACTTGCTCTGGGGATAGGTAGAATCCGGAAATTAAAACCTCATACCCTCTGCTTCTCACTGCAGCACCCACTGCTTCAAAAATCCTCTGTATTTCAGGAATATCCTTTTCCCTATATCATTAACTGCTACATGTAAAATTGTAACTGGGGTGATGGTATTCTCCAATAAGCCAGGCAGGAGTTGCTTTATATCACTAATACCTGCTCCTGGCAGTATGCTGACAGTTATGTACTCATTTTGTTGTTTGCACAAAAATTTTCAGCATATCGTAGCATCGAGTCACCAATGAACAAAATATCTAGAGGGGTATTACTTTCTGGGACTTGAATGTGTTGTGGTAAGTGCAGTACAGTATTTTGGGTGCTTGTGCATATATTGTTTGGTACCATGGGGCCTACTGCTGTATTTATTGGTTGAATTTCTTCATCCTCCTCTGTTGTAATCAGGGCCTGAAATCTATTTGGGGTCAGAATATTTGATACTCCTCCAATATTCCTTTTACCTCTTTTTGTGACATTTTCTTGGGACCACAGACCATACCTCTGGGCTTTTGGTCATCTCATTTTGTGGCATAATAGTTTCATAATCCTCCTCATTACTAATGTTTGTATCCTCGCTAATACCCTCTGCCATGGAGTCAATAAATTGCTCCAGTGATGAAATTTCTAGCTGTACCTTCATCCTAGTTTAAGCACTTTAATTTCAGCCTTAAGTTCTTTGATTTCACAACACTTATTATATATATATAATTATCCACCTCCTCCCCATGTGTAAACATTTCCATAGACTGACGTAAGCATTTTGCTATCGTGCTCAATGTATCTAGCTTTCTGGTCTTCTCAGCTTTCTCAGCTACAGAGCTGACACACGCCAAATGGGCACATCTCCATGTGTGACAACATGTGCCCTGCCTCGCCGCCCTGCTCGCTGCTGTGTGAGTTTTTATGGGTCCTCAAACCCGAAGTGGCTGTGCGCCACACAGGAGCATTTTGCAACAAAAAGTTGCATTTTTACAATAAATGTCTGCTGCTCCTATGCCCCAAGCTGTATTTAGGGCTCTGACCTTAGAGATGCAGCTATAATCAGTAAAAAGATGCTGCTAAGCATTGGTAGTTAGCCCCTTAACATCAGAGGACTACCAGTACCCTCTACCTATTTCCTTTACTGGAACAATAGGGCTCCGATTTAAAACACACAATAAAACGTTAGAAGGTTATATTTCAGCTCCTGCTCCCTTCCCACAACATATCACCATATAGTCTGAAAACGCTTCTAGCTACAGTCACGAGTTTTATGGGTCCTCGAACCGGAAGTGGCTGTGCAGGTCATGGAGACGCACATGAACAAAAGTTGCATTTTACAATAAAAGTCTTGCTCCTGTGTCCCAAACTGTATTTAAGGCTCTGACCTTAGAGATGCAGCTATAATCAGTAAAAGACAATGCTAAGTGTTGGTAGTTAGCTCCTTAACATCAGAGGACTACCATTACGCTCTACCTATTTCCTTTACAAGAACAATAAGGCTATGATTTAAAACATACAATAACATGTTAGAAGGTTATATTTCAGCTCCCCACCTGATCCCACAACATATCACCATGTAGTCAACTTGAACAGAGTGCAAAGGTTGCTCAGAACAACTTGAACTTTTGTGAACAGTTTGAACTTTCATTTGTGAAGAAGTGCTTTCTTTTCAACTACTGTATTTCAAAGAATTCATAGCATTCCCAGCTTTTCATTTCACAGAAGTTATCACACTTGCATCTTTTTCAGATTGGTTTTTGACCCTTTTTTCCTTAAAAAGCATACTGTTTTCAATAAATAGAGCAGTCAGTAAACTTGAAAACTTACATTAAGAAAACTTGTGTTTTTTAAAGAAGGCAACAGTCTCTGTAGAGATAGCTTTGTTCCGTTTGTGTGTGTGTGTGACAGTCATTGTGGTCTATCCAGGTGCCTGGCAGATGTGATGCATAGGGTCAAAGGTGAAAGTGCGCTGTTTAGTAGCGTGGAATTGAGTGACTATCCAGTTTATTCAGAGGCATAAAACAGGAAGAGGTTACCATTTAAAAAGAATTACTGTTAGAGTTATACTTTAACATTGTGCACAGTTTTTGTTGGCTCTGTGCGAGAAGTCTGTCATTCATGCTGGTGGTCTTCAGAGATCAGCATGAGGACTTCAGCTTGCAGACAGCTTCTCGCACAGGTGTGCACTCCATGGCTATTTTGAATCAGGGAGCTTACGAACTCCGTAATTCACGTGTGAATCACAGAGTTTGTAGGGTCTGCTAGCAGTGGTTGTTTGACCCTAACCAGTAAATATGGGTATATTCTCTTTCCTCAGGGTTTTGATATCTCCATGAATCAAGTAATCTATGATCTGACATAAAAGATCCCAGCGCCTTGGCATTTTTGTTCTTGATCCCCTGTTCTGGATGTGCAGTCCATTATATAGTCCAGTGCACAGTTAAAATCCTGCAAAGAATCCGCGTGCCCTCAAAGTTGATATCTCCATAGCCAGTCTTATGAAAATTCCAAGGATTCGCTATTAAGGCCGTCAAGGAATCCAGTGGCTATTTTTTGCCTTGTGTTCAACTGCACCTGTATCAGTACATATCTGCCACCTGTGGTATCAGCACTTGATTGTACCACAATGCCAAAAAATCTAAATCTAAGCCACATAGCAGACCCGTTAGCTTTTTAAGTAATAATCAGTGATAAAGAACATATAAATATTTTAACAGTAGTAACTAGAAAAAATGAGATTTAGTGAAGCTGGCCCTTAAAGTAAAACTGCACCAGTTCCTAAATAGAGAACTCTCCTCTAACAACCAGTAACACCCCAACCAACCCCACCCTCCCTTGCCCCCAAAGCATGTTTCTGCTGTGTGTAGCCCTCTATCTAAGGCCAGGCTGGTAGGCAAGAGTTGACCATAGCCTTCTTTTTGTTCTTATAGGGTAACTAAATAGAAGAAAAAAAACTTATCCTCATTCCAGTTATCTGATTCCTACCCCAACTCCCCATTAGGGGTAGATAGGATAAGTCTGTCTCTTGTCAACTAAGGCTTAATCTTCAGTGTTTAATTTCAAACCTTACAACTGTAATTGTCTCTGCCTGTTTCCCACGAGCAGAAGAATGGATTACTCCCCACCATCTGCCACTAGGCAGGAAAAGATTTATTTGAGGAAGTCCCTGGTAGCCACCCTTACCCCATAGGGTTTGGGACAAGAACTAATTTAAGGAACTCTTTTCTTGCACCCAAAGTTGAGTGCCATACAAACAGTATGTAAGACTATACATCCACACAGTTTAACAAACAATTATGATCTGAATCATTAAACATGAGCATATCCTCTGGGTTAGGGTCATCTGTAGCATGCAGGTTTGTTCATAATGACAGGAGCATGTATTCATTTAATCTCTTCCCCTCATGCCATTAACCCACAGCCCTGTCATGATCAGGAGAGGAGGCAGGCATCACCCACACATATCCACATTGTAATCTTGAGGATAGCCTAGACTTGGAAAGATCTCAGTTCTGTAAAGGTTTGTGCATATGTGGACCCTCCCACCCCACCCAAAACACATTGCCCCAGCCATGGTTGGGGGAGGAGCATGACTCAGGGAACTACAGTATACTGCAGTTCAGAAAACGAGACACACAATGAAGTCAAGAAGTTCTGTAAACATCAAAATGAGGATTCCTCCTGCACACCACACACACACATCTACAGTAGCTGGAGTGACCTCATATTCAGTTGTGTTATCCTGAGATCTCCAGACAGCTGTAAGAGACACTGCCATGCCCCACTCAGGGCATGGGCATTAAGTGAGGGGCTCTGGTGAAAGTCACCTATCATGAGCCACCTGCACACCTCTCCTGATGACTGATCACAGCCTCCACTTGTGAGACTCAACATGTGCTTCTCAAAGCATTCCGCATGCAGCCGGGGGATTTTCTTTGCTCTCAACAAGATCAGCCATGAGGTATAACAAATGGTCCTCCCTAGAGCAACCAGACTAGAGTGCAGTTCAGCATGCATGAGTTCCCCAACTTGTCACCCAAACAAAGATTTGAGGAAGGGATATTCATTTTGCAGCATTTGCACAGCCATGTAGCCAGGTGTCAGCCACCACAGTTCAGAGTCACAGGGCATCACTGATTGTGTAATCATTGTACTGGGCGAGGACCATTCCTTGGTGAAACAGCGACACAGACTAGTAAGGAACAAAGGTTGTGCCCATTATAACATATATCCACACAGTGGATAAAAACTATGGGTCCATGTTCCTACATTGAGACCATGCAATTAGTAAGTAACAAGACAATGTTATTTCCACCTGCAGACCCCTGCCGTCATGGGAAGCTAGACTGCACATTGCCCATTGGTATCCGATTGGTGGGTGTTTTGCTGTCACAGGGCTAATTACCCTACCGCCCATTAGCTTACCGTAAGTGCCATTCTGGTAAGTTATAGGTCTTGACATCAGCATGCACATCCATGAAGACTGGCATTTTGTCTTGTCAGTTTCAAAAGGCCTCAAGGGGTCATTTTGATGTGATCAGTTTAAAACACTGTGAAATGTGATTGTATGCCAAAATCATTGCGACACAAACCCTTGATTTCAAACTCTCCTGCCTCTCTGAATGCCAATCACTCATTGTATTTACAGTGAATTTAACCACCTAATAAATGAGAAACTGTTTATAACTTTTCCCAAACAGCCCATGAGACTTACCTTTTGAATTTAGGTGCATGGCTGAACAGTAGGTGTAGTTAATTCATTTAAAATGGGCAGTAAGTTCATTTTCCTGTATCCCCACTGCAAAGGCTTTACATTTAAATTGTGCTTCACTCCAGCCAGTCTTCTCAAACCCTTCTACATTATCAGAGACAGGCTGTGAGTCTTAACATTACTGGAGATATCAGATAAACAGCACCTCTCTACTGTGATGGTGGAGTCTCTCGGATGTGGGATCTCCTTGCTCCTGCTGCTCTTCTTGGTTGGAAAAGTCCACTGTATCTTTTAGTTTACTGAAGTAACATGTAGGGCAACCAGGTTTGGTCATTTTAAGTTTATCTGGGTACAGAAGTGCAAAGTCCCAGGTCTCTTTGCTGTAACATAGATTTCCACACCAGCAAATTTTGGGTACTGGTGCTGGAGATCCCTCGTGTATTCTTGAAACACTGAGACTTTCCCTCCATCTGCACTAATGGGACCATGCACCCTAGCAGCCCACAATACCTGCTCCTTATCTGGCTACCTCAAATATTTGAATAGGTAGTGCCTAGGTCTCCTTCTAGGCTTACAACGTGGTCCAGTATGGTGGGCCCTCTGAATTTTATACTGCTTATCCTCCTCCAGGAGCCCTAGCTTCTCAACCAGCCACCATTGGACAGCAAATCCCTTCCTTCCTTTGATGCTCTCAGGCAAACCGACTATGTGAATATTGGAATGACAGGCTCTGTTTTCCTGGTCTTCAGACCACTATATAAATTTTCCACTTGATATTTCAGAGGGTGTTTTCTACCCAGATTAGTTCATTTTATCCTCCTGCTCTCCAATGTGCTTCTCTGCCTCTTCCAGTCTAGTTGCATGTGAGGGTGAGGATTCTGTCAGGCCAATGAATACACGTTGAATATGGGCAATCTGAGCCATGATGTTAGTGATGCCCACTCTGATTTCATTTTGCAAGTCTGTAATTAATCCTGGAAGTGCTGCAATAGTCGGATCCTGCTGCACTTTGCTGGTTCCCGCTTCCACTGTCTTCTGCTGAGACCTTGTGTGGGCCTAGGTTGGAGCAATACTCTGTCTCAATGCTCTGTCAGATTGCAACAGGGTTTGCTTTTTAGTCAATTTCTATTGTGAGAATGTCATTATTCATTGAACAATGCTGACATTCTTTTATAGGACTCAGTTTAATATCCCAAAAAGTTATTTAAGTGCAGGTGCCATGAGGAGCAGAGCTAACAAACATCTTCCATGCCTGCTAGCTTGGCCACCACCAATCCATCTTTCTGTCCTTTGTAAAGTAATGTTTGGTGTCCAGTGACAGCTTTTCACTCACTCAACTTGTCCCAAACACTCCCTGATATCCAGTGGAACCACCTCCCTCAATTTGACCAATGCAGAATACTTCCAGATGTCCAGTGACACACCTCTTTTAGTTTGTGTAGTGTTGGTGGGACCCCACCACAATTTTACAACTCCCAGATGACAACCAGCAAAACTGTCCTCACACCTGATTGGATGGTTCCTGTCTGGTATGTCACCCTAACAGTGACATTTCTATGGCAACATGCATTGATATCGACTACAGCACCATGCCACCATAGAAATGTACCACTGGAAGGGGCCACTTCCCCAACATTGCCCCTCCCAAATTAACTCTGAGCTGGAGTTAGAATCCTTTAGTTCGGGGGTGGGGTTTGAGGATAAAGCCCCGATGTAAAAAACAAGACATGAACTGTGTGGCTCCATGCTGACTGCAACTTGCAGTTGACATGGAGCCTGTTGCTGAAATGCCAGTCATGATCTTTTGTTGTGCGCTGGCATGGTAGAGCCTTCCTGTCTAACTAATGGTAGTTTACTCACCTGGTAAAG
The DNA here is from genome assembly GCA_016271365.2 of Neoceratodus forsteri. Taxonomy (NCBI): domain Eukaryota; kingdom Metazoa; phylum Chordata; order Ceratodontiformes; family Ceratodontidae; genus Neoceratodus; species Neoceratodus forsteri. The sequence continues at coordinate 737,295,636 of CM028133.1, read as the reverse complement.
GTGATTGTGGGTGTATACATCTCTGGAGCAGTCCACAGTCATTACATCAAGGGTTGTGTTCACCTGATAGATTGCTTGATGCACATGTGACTTCTAAAGAAGTTCACCACCTCTTCACTTGGAACAGCACGTGGTCATTCTGCTGCGGACAAAACAGCATGGCCAAAATGCCACAGCCAAGTAGTGCTGAACAAAAACAGAGTTGGGCAAAATGTTGACCTGTTTGGAACATACACCCATTAAGACAATGGGTGTTTAAATTTTTGAGGGCTTCATCCCCCAGAACCCCACACCGCCTGGAACTTAAATAACTAATTCAGATGGGACTTTGGGATGGGGAGAAACTTGGGAGGGAGGACTTTTTTAAATCACCTGCAAACGTTGTAGCAGGTGAAACCTGGAAACCAAACTACAGTCTTAGGTCTCCCGATTGCACCATGAGCTGGTGCCTAGCCACTCCTTCACAGGGGTGGCTCGACCAGAACACCAACACTCGGCAGCTTCTCGACTATCCCAATCACTGTATGGTGACAGGGGTAGCGTATTTCCTATCGCTGTTCTACCCCATCACTGTAATCCCAAAAGCTATCTGTTCAGTGCAGTTAATACCACGCTATCTTACATGTGTGTGGTATTGACCTAGTACCCTTGGAACTTGCCCAGACTGGATCATTATTTTTTTAAACTTTAATTTTATTTAAGCTTAGCAGAATAATTGATTACATCTTAGACAGTCATTGTTACAGATTTAGTACACTGTATAGGAATATAGTACACTTACTTATCATACCAAGTGGAAAAGGATCCTACAGACCCAGAGTCTGAGACATGCATAAAATACATGAGAAAAACCTTGAGTCTCACATCAAACTTCCTCCAGCAATGTTAAGTTATTAAGGTTTTAATTTACTACTCTGAATCGTCCCTCGCCAACAGATGGAAGGACATCCATCCCACTCAGCACCAGGTTCCCCATTTAGCTGTTGCCAGACAACCCACCTTGACCATATTTGGACATAAAGTGTGGTCTTGTGATTTATTTTAGAGGTGAGTTCCTCTAAATCAGCAAGTCCCTTGACAATCTAAATCCAATCCTGTCTCTGGGGCACTGAGGGACTAAGCCAAGTCTAGTTATCACCTTATGGGCTGCCGTTGTTAAAATTGCCCATAGATACAATGAGTCTGGCCTCCTAACATCTAGAGAGGTGCCCCCAAAATCATCTCCTCCCAGTTTAATGGTTGGGCGATGTAAAGATTTCCTTTATCACTGATATGATGTCTGCCCAAAATCCGGACTGCCTTGGGCATGCCCCCAAAATGTGTAGGTAGCCTGCCTTATCTTCCCACATCCCTCCAGCAGCTAGCTGAAGATTTGGATTTCTTTTATTTAGCACTGCAGGAGTGAAGAAGAAATGAATCCTTACCTTCCAGGCAAATTCTTGCCAAGGGGTGATCTGGTTGCCATTATGGCAATGTTGAAAAGGATTTCCAATTAAGAGGTATAGAGCTAAGTCTGGCTTCCTCCTGCCATTTATTTTTGATTTTGGTTAAGGGTCAATTCTTATGTTTCTAAGGACCTTATATAAGATTGATATCTGGCCTCTGAGCGCCAGATGATTTTATCTGTCAGATACCTGCTAAAAGAGGGCCACCATGTCGGGTTCACCTCTCCTCTGGAGAGAGGTGATATATTCTCACTTGGAAGAACCTGAAATAGTCTGAATTTGTCAGGTTAAATCTAACCTACCCCCGCTTACTCTTCTCCTTTTTCCATTTCCTCCAGCTGGAGGCGGAGCTGGGACCAGACCACTGGAGTGCTTGCTCAATTGTACCACAAGACAGTAATCCTCCAGATCTGGAAGGGATCTGCCACCAACCTTGTGGTGGGCCTGTAGTGTTTTGAGTCTTATTCTGGGTCCCTTATTGGCCCAAATGAATCTGGAGATCACTTTGTGCCATAACTGGAAGTTGGATCTATGAATGTATACAGGTAGACACTGGAACAAGTACAAACATTTTTGTAATACATCGCCTACCTTGACTTCAGCAAAGCTTTTGACACTGTTCGCATAGAAGATTGATAAATAAGCTGGGTAGGCTCGGGGTGGGTCGAAGTTGGTCAACTGGGTTGCAAACTGGTTGACGGGCAGAAAACAGAGTGGTGGTAAATGGTATACAGTCAGAAGAGATGCAAGTCACAAGTGGGGTACCTCAGGGATCAGTCCTGGGGCCAGTCCTCTTCAACATCTTCATTAGTGACCTTGCAGATGGACTAGAGGGTAAGGCTTGTCTGTTTGCAGATGACACCAAGATCTGCAACAGAGTAGATGATCCAGATGGGGTGGGCAGAATGAGAAGAGATCTGGATAAACTAGCAGAATGGTCAGAAGAGTGGCAACTGGATTTAATGCAAAGAAGTGCAAAATCATGCACATAGGGAAGAGAAACCTGAAGCCACCTATAGGCTGGGAGGGAGTTGCTAGCAGTCACAAAGGAAGAAAGAGACTTGGGCATCATCATCACTGATGACCTAAAATCATCCAAACAGACCTCTAAAGCAGTAGGTAGGCTAGGGGATGTTAGGGTGTATTAGTAGGGTATCACAAGTCGTAAGAGGGAGGTAATAATCCCTCTGTACAAGACACTGGTTAGGCCCCATCTGGAGTACCGTGGCAGTATTGGAGGCCACACCTTCACAAGAACATTACCAAATTGAGGCAGTCCAGAGAAGGGCAACCAAAATGGTGCAGGGACTGCATCAGAAGACATATGAGGACAGATTAACGGAGCTCAATATGTATACCCTTGAGCAAGGAGGAGAGAGGTGATATGATCGAGGCATTCAAACACCTTAAGGCCATAAACAAGGTGAAAGAGTCTAACATGTTTAAATATAAGAAAAATAGCAGGACAAGAGGACACAGCATGAGATTAGAGGAGGCCGATTAAGGGGAATGTGAAATTCTTTTTCACAGAAAGGGTGGTGGATGCATGGAATGGCTTACCACAAAGTGGTGGCTATGAATACAGTGCAGGGCTTCAAACAGGCATGGGATAGGCATAAGGAGCAATACAAATGACTATGAATAGATGGGCCACTGACAGAGCAAAGGCCGATGGCACATTTATAAGGTAGAAAAAGAAATGGGCAGACTGGATGGGCCTTGCGGTCCTTATCTGCAATCAACTTCTATGTTTTATGTTTCTATGTTTCTATAGTTATGGTTGAATTCTAGCATGCATGGGCATACTAGTCAAGGACCATCTTTCAGGTCCTTCTTGAGAGAGGTCATCAGAGGTGAATAGTTTGCTTTGAATAATTTAGAGGGTGTTTAGTGATATGGATCTCAAGTATCTCATCCCTCAGCCAACCAGTTTAAGGGGAGGGTTGACGAATGCTCTCAGATGGATTAAAAGAAGCCTAGAGCTTCCGTTTTTGTCTTATTTAGGGAATATCCTGAATGTTTCCCGAAGTTCTCAGGATAGGCCACACCTGCTCTATGGATTTATGTGGTTGAGAGAGGTCAGCAGAATGTCATCTGCGTGTAGCAGGATTGTTTTCTGTATTCCACCCACCTCAATCCCTGCTACGTCCCAGACTGGATCAGTTTGATGTATTCCAAAGCTGTCGTAAAATAGAACTGGATACTTGTTGGCTTGGATTACATACTATACACTGAGGACCAAGATAGATCAAACAAACACTAATGTATTTCCAATTAATGCACTCTAAGAAGAGACCCTGTCTTTTACAGCATGCTGGTTACTGACTTGTGTTATCTGGTGAGAGTGTCTACTGGGTGGGCTATAGAGTGCCTCAGAGATGTATACCCACAATCACCTTTACCAGGTGGGTAAACTACCATTGTGGGGATAATCTCTGAGCTCTCACATCATTACATCGAGGGTTTTAAAAGCAGTACACTGATCCGAGATTAGGGTAGATATGTAGTATTCTGGCAGGTTAAACCGCCAACTGGAGAACCAAGCAGTCAAAGTTGTTTTTGCATTGTATGACACATCGAGTCTGAAGTTTCTGATAAAGGTATGTATGGATGATCATGTGCAGCTGCAAAGATTTCTTCAGTGGAGGACATATTTCTTTCCACCCAGGAGATGTCCACCACCTTGGTGGAGTGAGCCTTAAAGTTTGTTGGAGGCACTGTGTTGCTTGCCTCATATGCCCTCTAGAATAGCTGTCTTGAGACAGGACACAGTCATGGAACATAATACGGTTGATCTTTCCTGTGTCCTTGTTATATGATAACTAATTGGTTGGTCTTGCATATATCATTTGTCCTGCTGGCGTAGGCAGTTATAACTCTTGTCATTCCCAGAGCCTGAAGTGTGGTTAATGCTACACCTCGATGCTGGCGTCTGCGCTGGCAGAGCTATAGTCTGATTAGCATGAAAATTGAATGCCACCTTTGGCACATATGAGGGTATTGTTCTTAAGGTAGGTTGGTCTTTGTGAAATGTTAGGTATGGAGCCCCACATGAGAGGGCCTGCAGTTCACCTTTGCATCTAGCTGAACAACTTGCCATCATGAAAATTGTATTTAGGATTAACCATGTTAAATTCCACTATGACCAGTATCTCAAAGGAGTATCTGTCATGGCCCTGAATACCACGTGAAGTCCCAGGGTGCTGTCATCTGTTTAAACATAGAAACATAGAATTTAATGGCAGATAAGGACTGCTTGGCCCACCAGTCTGCCCATTTACCTACCTGAAGGATAAGCTGCAGATTTTAATTAATCAACAGCTTACTTCTTCCTACCCCCACTAAATTGCCTTATGTCTGTCCCACGCATTCTTGAATTTTCCTGCTGTTCCTGACTCCACAACCTCCTCAGGAAGGCTGTTCCATGCATCCACAACCCTCTCTGTGAAAAAATACTTTCTAACATTACCTCTGAGCCATCCCCACTCTATCTTCAAATTGTGCCCTCTATTCTTGCACATCTCTTTTTCTGAAAGATACTGCCCTCTTGTACTTTGTTGATTCCTTGAGATACTTGAAACTTTCTATCATGTCCCCTCCCTCCTTTCCTCAAGGGTATACATATTAAGCTGCTTTAGTCTCTCCTCTTATGTCTTCTGGTGCAGACCTGCACCATTTTGGCTGCTCTCTCTGAACTGCCTCCACTCTTTTCTATGTCTTTGCAGAGATGGGGTCTCCAGAATTGCATACAGTACTCTAGATAGGGTCTCACCAACTGTCTGTACAGAGGATAACAACTTCTTGCTTTCTACTGTTGATGCCTCTCCCTATGCATCCCAGTATCCCCAGCCTTTCTTACTGCCTTCTCACATTGCTTGCCCACCTATAGGTCATCTGATATAATTACTCCTAGGTCTTTTTGATTTTATTGTTATTATCTCACCCCCCCCATTGTGTACTCTTCCCTGGGTTTTGTTTCCCCAGATGCATTACCTTGCATTGACTCTGAGCTGCCATATTTTGACCATTCCTCCAACCTTGCCAAGTCCCTTTTCATCATTTCCACCCAACCTTGTGTGTGACCTTTGCAGATCTTAGTGTCATCTGCAAAGAGACATAGTTTTCCTTCCAGGTGCTCTCCAATGTGACCTATAAAGACATTAAAAGGACCAGTCCCAGTACCAAACCCTGCAGTACCCCACTAGTTACCCTCCTTTCTTCACTGTGGACTCCATTTACTATTAATCTTTGCATCCTGTTGTCCAGCCAGTTTTTTATCCAGGCTACCACCTAGGGACCAACTCCAAGGCTGGCTAACTTGTATATTAATCTTTGTGTGAGACTGTGTCAAATGCCTTGCTAAAATCTAGGTAGGCCATATCCACAGCCCTCCCTGGTCTACTACTTTGGTCACCCAGTCAAAGAAATCTATTAGGTTCATCTGACATGATCTTCCTGCTGTGAAACCATGCTGCCCTGGGTCCTGTGCCCCACTGGCCTCTAGGTACTTTTGGTTGAATGTTGGTGGCTGCTTTCAAGAAGGGATGATGTCCTGGTGTGCCCAGTGTCATCTCATTTATCTGACCCCATACCACTCCTATTGCTGTTATTTGTATCCTGAGGATGAGTCTGTTAGACCCTTGTCCAGACCCTCTTGAAGGAATACTACTATGTCAGCTATGGACTAATCTTGTGGAATTATATCTCTGGGAGTGCACCAGTCTGAGGAGATGGCTCAGTGTCTCTTATAAATTGTAGTGCTGGAACCCCTCCTGGACATAGACATGATATTGATTACTTAGGGGGTGATAGACTGCAATCAGAAATCTCTCCATTTCAGGAGCCAAGCTGTTAGTTTGAGGTTGTGAGGGTTGAGGTGACATACTGGCTCCTGATGGAGGATGTCATGTCTGAGGGTAGTCTCCAGGGATGATCCAGGGTCATGGCCACTGTCATGGGAAACCAGGACCTCCTGTGCCAGTAGGGTGTATTCAAGGTCACTGTCACCCTGGCTTGCTGGATCTTTCTCAAGAGTTGAGGGATAGTGGCAGAAAGATGCATGCCATGTTGAAGTACCATTTTGATGGTAGGGCATCCACCCCCATGGCCTGCCTGTCCTTGTACTGAGAGTAGAACTTGGGCATTGAGTATTTTGCTGGTAGCCATCAGATCCATTCATACTGGGCCCCATCGTTTGTTGATGGATTGAATACCTGTGGTGAGTTTCCTCACACCGGGTGGACCTGTTGTCAGCTCAGCCATGTTGTCAACTCAGCCAATCTGCTGACTTATTTAGTTTGCATGCCAGCTGTATTGCTGAGATGCTGGCGAGGTTCTTTTGAGCCCATGGTAGACATTTTGAGGCCTCCTTTTGTATTGCCCTGCTTTTGTTCCCTCTTGCTTGGAAATGTATGCCACTGTCACCTGATTATCTGACCTGATGAGGGACATGTTTGCCTTTGATACATTGGTTGACGTGTAGTAGCAGTGAGAATACTGCATTCAACTCAAGGACATTTATTGGTAGCTTTGTCTCATCTAGGGATCATTTTCCAGTGCTGACTGGTGCCCTGTGACTGCCCCCAACCTGATAAACTAGCATGTGTGTCCTTCATGCTGGATGTCCAGCGGCATCTCTTTGAGAGGTTGCTCTTGTTTGTACACCATTACAGAGATCAAGCTACCTGTAGTGGGATGGTTACTGTCCTTGTGAAGTCAAGGTCATGTGCTGGTCCATGTTAGATCACAAATTATAAATGGGAGAAACAAATCCTTCTTTTGATTGTTTCTTACCTATGCATCAAATCTTTTTGATGTACAGGTAAAACAAGGTCTAAAACCACCCTGCACTATGTAAACAAAATCACGTGCCATTCCAGCTGTCACATTTCAGAAGCCACCATTTGTTTCAGCTTCTAAGCGATGAAAACATTGTTATCAACAACATCCACAGGAAGTAGTTTGTCCTGTAAATAGCAGATGTACTCATGTCACACCAACATATAATTAAAAACTTAAAAGAATCAACTGTACCCTTGGCCAGGCATCACAATCCCAATGCCGATCCCGAGAATGCCTACTTGCTCTCACTATATCATGTACAAATGGCTGCCATCCCATACTTGGTAAACAAAATCAGCTCAGAAGTTTTTATTTTGACACTAGCACCCTCACTTGGAGACTTGAGAAAGGCAATGCATTGCTGGGGTGGAGGGAGATTTCTGTTTGCTCCATAATGGTGTCAGGCAGAAGAGGAGGAGATGCATCTCTTCTCTATGAGTCTGCACTGCTGATTGGACTACCATCTCTGAATTTAAACATAGTTATTTTATCTGTTTTTTCTTTTAATTATCATACCCAACTAACAGATACTCATATGCATGGTAGTGGGTGGACAAAAGTGTACCCGCTCATTCAGTAAGACTGTTCACTCCACCGTACAGAAGGTCTAACTCTCCCTTTCTTTCCCAATTCAGGTAATCCTCAGAGGTAATCTCACTCCCCATTACATGCCAAAGTTAAATGGCAAAGGAGTCACAATGAAAGCAACAAAGAAAAGAGACTCACATTAAACTGTACTTTTCTGTTCTAGCACAGCACTACAAGGATGTGTCAGTGTGCGAGGGTGGGATCAGTCACATTCTCATTCTGAAAAACCTATAACTATGGATGCTGGAAAAGGACAAAAGTTACACATAGCAAACCAGGCAGAAGGAATATATTATCAAAAATTCATCAAATGATACCTTGTTTCAAGCATAAACATATTTATCTAACTGTTCAAATGTGTTTAAAAATAAAGCCCATTTATAAGTGCAATAAGACACATCAGGTGTGTGTTGAACATATATTGCTGCACTTCCAGGGTCTGAAGGCAGTCAACCTGCGGCCCCATGTCTCACTATGTCCCTGGGCATGCGGTAATATCTGTTCACTGCACACCTTGTTGTGTCTTATTGCTTATTTAAAGTGGTTGTCTCATGTTCCATCTGGCCAATGGGACTATGTCTATGCAGAGGACATTAGTCCCAGTGCCAGGGATACTAGTTCCAGTGATGGGCAGTTGAGCCTCCATAGTCTAAATACCTGAGCTATCAGATCACTGATCTGCTTTTCTGATGGATACATTAGCCTTGCTACTGTATTGGTTATGGTGCCTAGGTGTTCTTTTGAGTGACAGGGGCTGAGACTGCACTTGGTGTGGTTGATAGTAGGGAGTGGCCCCAATTAGCTCCGTGAAGTGATTCATGGTGTAATGTGGAATCCGTGAAGTACTACCACGTGAAGCAGAGTACTTTGCATCATAATGAAGAATGCAAAGTCTATTAAAAGCAATGACTTCATGTTATTCTGCCTTCCCCAAACCACTACTCCACTAATTTTAAGGTGAAGTACATTGAAATCAATGCACTTTGCATCACTTCACCTTGTTGGTGAGCTCCAAAGGCAAATTTTGCAGTGATTCATGGGATTGCAGGTCACATGGGCTCTAGATTGTTCTGCACAGCCTCAGTTCAGGATAGTGTGTGTAGGTGGCTTTAGGAGACAGTTTGCTCTAGAGCTCTCTGAGATTAAAACCCTCTAAAATCTGTTAAAAATCCTTTTGAGTAATTTTCTTTACTTAAACTTTAGTGCATCAATTGCAGGAAGCCCTCCTGTGCTCATATCATCCAGTGTTTATTGTTTGTGTGTGGATTTTGAATGTTAATGTACAACATTCAGTCTGTGTACTGACATACAGTGGAAGTGTGCTTTGGGGAGGGTGTATATGTGGTGTAGGTAGATTTAAGTTGGAGAAATAGGGAGTTCTTTGTTTTTGGTTATATTTTCTTGTATAACTGTGTGAATCTACACACAGTAATATTTTCAGTAATTGTTGACATTGTTTTGCTGATTGAGTTGTGGACCTGGTGCAGCAGTGCATAATTTCAGGTTGTTTAAAATCACGTGGTATATTACTAAAGTTTTCAATTTGCTTAGACAAAGTGTATGTGTGTGAGTGTGTGCAGTGCGTGACTTCAAATAATACACCTTTTATTGTGCCACAGTGTAATTGCAGCAGTGTGAACCTGCTATCCACTGCACCTGCATGATTTTGTACTGCCATTGTGGTATCTTGGTTTTGCACTGTTACTGTAATCTGCAGTTACAGTGCACCCCAACTGGCAAAAGGTACTTTTCCAGATTGTATTGTGACTTGAGCACCGCTGGTTAGTTAAGGTGTTGCTGAACTTGTTGAGACTTTGTGTCTATATTTCTTGTTGAAGCCACAGTTGTTTTTTTGGCTTCACATCCAGTGGCCCAGAGTGAACGTCTCCCTGTCTTCCACTGTCTCCCAACCCCTCCTGCTGGAAGCCCTCTCCCATACCGGCCTATCTACTGGGCCAATCTCATAGTGCACTAGCTACCTATCTGACCGCCTTCAATGTGTCAAAATAAATGGGACACTTTCCACAACCTGTCCCATCCACTCAGGTGTCCCCTAGGGCTCCATCCTGGGACCGCTACTCTTCACAATCTACCTAAACACCCTACCCAGAGCAAGCACTGGTAGAATTCTGCTGTATGCAGATGATGCCATCCTCTTTGCCACCCACCGCAACCCCAACGCCTGCAAGACACCCTACAACTTGCATTCAACGATGCAGAAACCTGGTTCAAAGAGTACAGACTTGTCATTAATCTAAAAACAAATAAATGCTCTTTGCCCACCCTCAAAACAAAGCCAGTAACTTCCCACCACACATGCTCCCCAGCTCAAGCAACCCCTTGAACTAGTCCACTGTACAAGTACCTTGGGATCAACCGACTCAGCACTCTCCTTCCACACCCATATTGATGCACTTGCCTCTGCTACTAATGTGCAGCTAGGTATCCTCTACCGCTATAAAAACTGTCTCCCCTCCGTTGCCCTCCAACTAGCAGTTACATCCTCAATACTGTCCCTAGTGGACTATGGCCTACCTGTATACAGTCATATGACACAACCACCCCCAATAAAATCCGCATTGTCCTGAATAATGCATGTGAGGCTTATTCCAGGGGCCTCCAGGCTCACTCACACGTCAGCTATAACTTGGCAAGGCTGCTAAATCTGGATGAACGACTTCAATACCAAACCAGCCTCATTATGAAAAAACCCTTCTTGGGCTATCCCCCTGGGCTGACAGCCTCCATCCACCAAGCCCAACCCTTGGTTAATACCCGAACCTCCTGCAAGATCACCTTTCTGATCCCTAGAACCAGGACAAGCCATGGACAGAGATCTTTCTGCTATAGAGCCCCAGCCTGGTTTAACGCTCCCCACCAGCCATCTCCGACACCACTACTATCTCCAGCTTCAAAGCCACACTGCAGAACCAGCTATTTAATGCATGTAATTGTACCTGTTGCTAGTTGTGACTTAGTCCACAAATACTGACAAAGCTCGCATGAGTGGCACCACAGTAGCTAGAATGTGTCCCAAGCTCTACAAAATTTGTAAATATATATGGTTGTCAATATAAATGATTGTCATGTTATTACAGTTTGAAACTCTGTGATGTAACAATCAGCATGTAATGTAATGTATATGTCCCAATGTGATGTAACCATGAGCCTGTAATGTAATGTATTTGTCATCAATGTGAGGTACCTTTGGAAATGAGCCTCTGGCTCAAAGGTTGTAAACTGATGTTCAAATAAATAAATCAATAAATAAAACATTCCAAAATCTAAATTTTTTAGAATATTCTTGTTGATCCCCAAAATGCCCACAAAGAGACATACAAGCAAAGCTGTTTTTGGCCATGGCACTGCTGCCAGTGGTAAGTCTGTCTGTGGGCATGGTAGTCACAATCGCAGAAGTGCATAACTGATGTGAGGAAAGGTATTTCACCTTCACTGTTTTTACAGCACAATCAGTAGCTTCACTTAGTTGAAGGACGATGTTGTCCCAGCTGGTGATGTTAGTGCAGTTGCTGGTGGTATGAGTATTGCTGCCTCAAGTTCTACTTCTGACCAGTTGACCATGTCCAAAAATATAGTTGAGTGTAAAGCAGAGAATGATAGTGTAGATAATGTCATACTCCCCGGTAACATCCCATTGGTAACTGAACATGAGGATTCTGATCATCATGGCAACAATAACACAGAATGTCACATTTCTTCCACTGTGGTTCATGTCATGCATTTGCCATGCAACGATTCACAGTGTGGTGAAAAATATTGTGTGATGGTGGTGTTGATGACTCTGATGTTGCTGATGTTGCTGTGGCTGCAACATTCAGTCCACATGCCAGCATGCAAGCAGAAGATGTGGATGTGGATGATGTTGATGAATATGATGATGATATCAGTGACCCTGTTGGGAACCGAGAAAAATAAATTTGAGTTGGCTGTGTCTGGGTCTGTTTGCATTAACCCCCCATAAAAAGTTGTGATTTACCAGTTTCAGTTGATGATGACCCAGTAATAATTATAGGTAACTGTGGTGGTCAATTGCAGTCCAAGTGTGTCCTGCCTAGAAAATCATGTAGTACATCCCCATTTCAGTGCTTACAAAATGGAATCCAATAATCCACATCAGGGACATATTAAAAGTAGAGGATCACGATCCCTTGGTTGGGATTTTTGTGCAAGATACAATGATGAGTCAGTTGCAATCTGCCAGCTTTGCCAGGCACGTGTTAATCAAGATAGAAAGGGAGCCATTTGGGCACAGGGGACAGCATACATATCTTAAGAACTGGCACATGGCACTGTGGACCCAACACAAGATGGCAGCTAATACCAGAGTGGGGCGTTCAACCTCGTCATCAACCATAATGAGCATGTTATCCCCTTCCAGACTGTAAGATCAAGTAGGAATATGTGCAGTAGCCATGAAATAATAGCAGAGGATCACTACAGGCATGATGAGGTGAAGGAGCATAATGATGTTGAAATCTTGTCTGGTGGTGGTAAGAGTAGCAGTTTTGGTGGTGGTGGTGGTAGTCAGTGCATTTTGTCTAGTAGTGCAAGTGGTACATCAACCCCATTCATAAATTTGGGAAAATAACTTCATTTGTGGATTTTTCATCACCTGTGCAATTGTCTTCATCACACGTCCACACTCCACCCTTGGACAGTCACAGAGCAGAACCATTTGTCATCACACCTATGTAAAATGTTTAAGTCATCCCGTTACAGAGTGATTTTCGCATAAGCTGAAGTACCCACCCAATCATACAGTGTCACGTGAACTTAATGCTGCTGTAGCTGAAATGCTGGCAATTGATCTTTGTCCTTCTTCTTAATGGAGAATTCTGGGTTTGGCAGTTTCCAGCACGTGCCTGTCCAAGATGGAAGAGCCCATCAAGGACTATACTTTTCCACTGTGCTGTCCCTGAGTTGTACCGCACATGGTCCGACTTGTAAGACATGCTCTTAAACATTTCTCCTTTCCATTCATCCATTTAAGTATAGAGATGTGGACAAGTGGCAAAACAGCAGGGAGTTCATATTTGTGTATAACTGCACACTGGGTATAGGTGCCGGTGCTGTTTGTGCTGTTGTAGTGTGAATAATCAGTGTAGTAAGGTGGAGTGTCGTGGTAGCAATCTTCCAGGAATTCAACAGCAGGCAGCAATTGCTATGTGCAATGTGACCTGTTCACACTGGTGAAAACATGCTGGACTTGGTACTGACTGAAACTGATAAGTGGCTGAACCCCTGTCCCTGAGAGCTGGGTTCATAGCAAGCAACAATGGGTCAAATGTGGTTAAATGGATCACGAATGGTGGCTTTGTGTGGTTCGCATGGCCCACTGTTTAACTCATGTGGTGCAGAAGTTTCTGCAGCACCCTGATATAAAGGAAATGCTGACAGCTGCACATCGTATCTGTTCTCACTTTTCATGCTTCTCAAAGCCCGTGACCAGCTTCAGCAGTTGCGGATCCAAAACTGCTTCCGCAGCACCGCTTGAAGCTGGAAGTTGTCACCTGGTGGAACTTGACTTTGTACATGGCACAGAGGTTGTATGAACAATACAAAGCAATCTCATAATATCTTGTCATGTACACTAGCCATGACAGTTCCGGGCTTCCATATCTATGACGACTGAACAATGGCACCTCATGGAATCTGTAATAACAATTTTGAGGCCTTCTGAACATGCCACACAGGCAGTGAATGGCGAGTCTGCCTCCATTAGCCAATCAGTTCCACTGCTGTGGGTGCTGAGGTGGACATTGGTGAATGTACAGCATAGCCTTGATGTTGCGGAGACAGTGCTAGCAGTGTGTTGCTGAAACACATGCTGACAGTATTTGACCAGAATCGTCACATCTTAAGCATTCAGAGTAGTGACAACTTTGCAATAGCAGCAATGCTGGACCCACAGTACAAAACATGGAATTGCCTCAGCACTGGAAGGTGGGCCCGAACAGGTAACAAATGTCAGTGGGCAACTGGTGTGCTTAGTTCATGGGACACAGAAGTCACGTGCCAAGGTTGACAAAACTTCAGAGCATAATCAGGCTGAAGGTGAACCTGGAGGGTAGTATCAAACATATCCTGTAAGGGAAGGGACTGCAGTTCCAGGTGGTCTGTCATCAAAAGCGGTTGGCATTAACCCACTTTGAGAGGCTTTATCCCAAGTGGGGATTTGTGACATAAATGATTCTGAAGAAAGGATGATGCATCAACCACTGGACTTAATGCAGCACAGCGAATGGTTAAGTTATATTTGTCTGAAAACAGGCATCTGACAATAACTGATGATCCTCTTTATACTGGAGTGGAAAGGTCAGTGAATGGCCAGAGCTGACTGCAGTGGTACTGAAGTACCTGACATGCCCACCCTCCAGAGTAAATGTCGAGAGGTATCTGGCTCAGCAGGTGCAATAGTTTGGGATTGTCGTACAGACCTCTCTCTTGCAAATGTAAGTTTGCTGACATTCATAACAAGCATTTGTCAATGCCAAATGTTTTCTCACAGACATTGGCATTGGTAGTGCAGGAATTAGAGATGCATAATAGGAATGGCAGTGAAGTATTGAACTGACACCAACTCCACCCCACCCTGAAGAGGCACATTTTCAACATAGGCTTTTTGGGACCTCCCCTCATGAACAGTAGCACTGTGATTTTGTTAATCTGTCCCAAAAGTTGATTTCCTACAGCAACCAAGCCACTGTGTGCCACAGGTGTGAAAACACATTTGGGCAGGATGTGAAAATGACAGCTGTACTGTTCATAAGGAGGTGTGAAAAATGCCAGTGTTGAAAATCTGGCACGAAAATATTGCAAATTTGCAAAGTTACAAGGGTGCATGGAAACTGCAGAACACATGCTTGTAACAGTCATTTTATGGACTTTTGTCACCAAATTTTCAACATACACATTTAAGGACCTCTGCTCATAAACAGTGTCACTGTCATTTTCTCAAACTGTCCCAAAACTGATTTCACACAGCGACCATGTTATTCTGCACCGAGTAAGAAACACATTTCAGCCAGGATATGTAAAATGATAGCTGTACTGTTCATAAGGAGGTGTAAAAATGTCAATGTTGAAAATCTGGAATGAAAATATTACAAATTCATGAAGTTAAGAGTGTGCGTGGAAACTGCACCATGTACGCTTAATGAAACAGTCATTTTAGGATTTTCACCAAATTTTCAACATAGGCTTGAGAGCCCACCTCATGAACAGTGGCACTGTCACTTTGTTAATGAGGTCCCGAAGGTGATTCTGCGCAGTGACCGTAAAATCACCTTTCAGGACTGAATAATGCCATGATAGTGACAGAATTCTGAAGAGGGTCCCAATAACCGCATGTTGAAAATTTGGTGAAAAATTCCCAAAATGCCTAGACATGCACCAAAGTTGAAAAACCTTATTTATGCCATTATACAGCATACCGGCATTTCTTCAGCTCACGGTTGGCTTTGAAGAGTGCAGGCGTGTTCCTGGTCTACCAAAGGTCGTCACGCCAGACTCTGGAGGTAAGTATGGGGTGAGGGGTGTGTGGGGAGGAAGGGTGTGCAGATGGTGGGTGTGGGTTGGGGCGGAGCAGGACAGACCACCAGGGACCGTTTTCTTCTTTTACAGGTTAAAAAACAAAAAACATTGCAGGACATTTTTTTTTTTACAGGGGCATTTGGCATGCTGGAGTTGGCTCACAGTATGCCACCTGAGTGTTGGGGGAGCTAGACGACTGGGATTGGGCACCTGTCAGCACATACTGAAGGGGTTCTAGAGCCGAGGGGATTGGGCACCTCCTCTTCACACAACATATGGGGTGGGCATTATGCCGATGGGGTGGGCTCCCCATCAGCACATGAAGGGTCTGGGCATGCCAACAGGGGATTAGGCACCCTCAAAGTTGGCATTGTGGCAGGTGGTGGCAGCGGGCAGTCGCTGCCACCATGATCTAGAATACTTCACAAGGAAAAGCACGTTGGGAGGTGCCGCTGTGTATGAGCCTGGCTCTTATTGCAGCAGACCTTTTCTTAGATGTGCTCACACATTATGTATTCCTGTTGTGGTGATTGCATGCTGGCTTATTGGGGAATGGGGACACACCTACTGATGCGTGCCCTGCATTCTCCCATCAGTAACCAGCGCCTCTAATTTGCCATAATGCAATATGTTGGCTGGCACTGAGCGCGAGCCAACATAAAAATGGAATGAGAGTCACATACTAGTTCAGACTGCAACCTCAGTATTCATACCCCAGCCTAGTCATGGTTTTGCTGATGTAGAAATGGATCATCCTGGTGGCACTGGCAGTGGCAGCATGAAATAGCCTACCACTGAGCGTAGATGATGACACAATGGAGAAAGAATTTCCAAGTGGTCAGAATTCAGACACAGATGACTGTGAGGGCAGCTTTTCTTTAAGGGGATGATGGAGTTAATGTTTGCAGGTTTTAACTTCAGTGGTTAAAAGGCTGTCACATTTGTTGTATGATACATGTTTTCTTTTTATAAAGTTAGATCAGTGTCCCACTCAGAGTGACTCAAATTCCATATGTCACCCACATTTGTAACACAGAGCACAATATATCCTGGCCCCTGTACCAACACCATAAGACTGCTGTTCACCACTGCCACTAAGGGAATGTCACTGTGGATCCCTAGTACCATCACCATAACACTGTTTAGCCACTGCCACTATAGGAAATGTCACCATGTGCCCCTGGACCACCATCATAAGACCGCTGTTAGCCACTGCCACTATAGGGAATGTCAGCATGTGCCCCCTGGACCACCACCATAGACTGCTGTTATCCTCTGCAACCACCCCCAGATACAGGAAGATGTGAGGAGGAAATGTTATCATGTGTCTCAGCTATGACCACCACACCACCCACCACCACCACCACCATTCTGACGATGTTTTCCATGACATGTCTTGACCATGCCAAGGCAAAGGGTCGAACAGGAGACCACATCTATCAGCCACAGGCACAAGGCTTCTTATTACGAATACTATAAAGTGAGTAAGTGTACTAAGGTTTTATGCTATTCAACTTCCGTTAGCTGTGTGTTTTGTTTCCTGTTGCTTTTCCAAGCTGCAATGGTCAAACAAATATACATACTAACATACTAAAATGCCAGCAGAATAGGCCTAATGGTCTTTCGTGTCTGCTCATTTGGTCAGCCCCCACCCTGGGTGCTGACCTTGCTGCCTCTCCTTCTCTGGCTTCTCCTTCCCAGTTCCAGATATTCTTGCTGCATTGGATTTTGCTTCCAGAACCCTTCCCTGTACCTGTCCCACCACCTCTTGAACCCCTCCACCATCTCTGCCTCCACCAGCCCCTAGGCAGCACATTCCATGGCTCCACCACCCTCTCAGTGAAGTAGCACCTCCTCCTTTCACCCCTGAATCTTCCCCCTCAGCTTCCACCCATGCCCTCTAGTGGCCCCTCCTCCTTCCTTGAAGCACCCTGACTGTTCCTTCCCTATTTACCCTCTTCATGTACCTGAAGCCTCTATCATGTCCCCCGGTCCCTTCTCTCTTCCAATGTGTACATATTTAGCTCTTCGAGCCTCTCCTCATAGGTCCTGTCCCCAAGCCCCAAGCCCAAATATGGTCAACTTATTTTGTTTTTTACAGGTTAACAAACAACTCTCCTTCCCTGAAGGTCTGTATCAATGGTACAGCATTAATGTGTACAGCAACCTATGGGATATCCATTTACATACTAATAAGTATAACAATTTCATTTAATCTGTTTCTTTTTTTTCATAAGAATGCAAAAATCTGACTGATGATTCATAAAGCAGGTGACATGTGCATCACAAAATATTTGCCCAACACGTCATGCGCTTGTATTCCAGATTTGCAGCTGCAGCCATGCCAGTGCTGAAAAGTTTTATCCAGGTCATGTGACTTGACAAGATGTGGTTTTCAAATGTAACTTGAATTAAGACACAGGGACATTGACACAATGTATTTCTCACAGCCTGGTGCTAAATTTAATTGTGATCTGATGATTTGGTGTTCTTGTGGCTTCACAGCTTGCTATCTGTGATAATCCATATACCTGTGGTGGAACAGCCACGGCTTAAACATAATGTGTAACTGCTGCAATCAAGTTGTAATAAGTCCTTCATTTCTTATTTTAGGAACTTACAAATGCTTTGTTGAATCATAGTTGCCTTATCTAAAGAACTTCAACATCATACCCTCCATGCTGGAGCAGACATGCAACAAGTAAAGTTGTATGAATCGATGATGACCATGACCATCATTACTGGACTGGAGAAGGATGCAGATAAAATCTGTGAAGAAGTAGCCAAACAATAAGCCATTAATGAGCCCTACTTGCAAATATGATAATCCCCCAAAAATACTTACCTTCATTGGCTTGAGATTATTCCCTTTCCAATTCCAATGCCACAATTTCTCAAGCAGGAATGTGCACACCAACAGTATGTGACCTGTGACAGAAAACAATACAATGAGTATGTGTATATTTATGTCAACCCCCAAGAAAATACATATATGTATATATCAACTCACAAGGCTACTATTGGTGTACACAAAAGGCACCTTTCCTGTTGAGGTGATGCAGCACACTTTGGGCAACCAGCAGTTCCATCAGTGTCGGCATTTGTGAAGGTACACTGAATGGTCATTCATGTTTTCCTCCTTCATACAGTTTGGCAAGACACTGTGCATCATCACATCATCATCATCACAGTAAGGTCAACTTTCAATACACAGCAGCATTACATGCAATTGTAACAGCAGCAGCATTTCTTGTAACACTCCCATTTCACTTTGTCAGCACTGAGGAATTTTCTGGATACAAGACAGTTGCATTTTGGGGATGCATAAAATTCTGGGGACTGTGTGTTGAGAGCACATGTTGTCATAAATTATAAATTAATGTCTATTTCAAAAATAAATATTTTGGAGCCTCAGTAATGTTTACTTCCTGTCGTGAACTGTTTGCCCAAAAGCAGGACTGAGCAGTGCAAGTATACTGTGCTAAACTGCATGTGTGCAGTCAGTGTTCTTTCCTGTGTGCAGACACTGTCCAGCTTTGTGCAAACATATATATGGTGTGACTTGTTGCAATATGTAAAGAATAAAGATAAGAATATATAACGTATATTTTATTTATACCGTCATCATCAGTGGAGTAAGTGATATGAAAATTTTCAGAGGTTTCTGACCACTGTGCATCTCAGTCACTCACAGTGCTCACATGACTTTGTGCAGATAATAGCACAAAAAATCATGCTTTTCAACAAATCATACCAAACAGACATTTAATATTGCTGAGGCACCCAAAATATGTTATGGTGTACAGACATTTTAAAGTAGAATATATAAAACAACTCCTGCAGTCCAATGCCACCTCACTGTGCAACCACTGATACCGTGTTGTGTTATGGTGTTCATTTACTTGCTAAAAACTGACACTGTCAGTCTAAACTAGAAAGACATCACTTATTCCAGAATAAAAATGAAAAGAACTGTGGTAGCACACTGTGCTGGCATTAGGCAGTGAGTGAACTGGACATTATATATTTCCTAACTTTACAGTGTCTGTACACTATCCATCAAATATTTTGGGTGCCTCACCATCACCAATACTCATGTCTGTTGGGTACGGTTTGTTGAAAAGCAGAATTTTTGGTTGCTACATGATCTATCTCCTAAAATTCATGTGTACTGTGTGACTAAGATGCACTCTGGCCAGGGACCTCTGAAAAATATCATATCACTTAGTCCTGCCGCTGATGGAACCAATAAAATATACGTTATATATTCTTATCTTTATTATTTATACCATAAACACTGCAATAAGTCAGCATATATGTTTGCATGAAGTTGGACCAATGTCTGCAGTCCACACTAAGTTCACACACAGGCAAGAACACTGTCACTAACTGCACACATGCAATTTAGCACATTATACTTGCACTGCTCAATCCTGTTTTCCACAGCCACTCCTCAACAGAAAGTAAACATTACAGAGGCACCAGAAATACGTCAGAGTACACATTCTTAACTTGAATTATAACACAGCGTGGGGAGGGGTTAAAAAAAAGCTAATGTGGTATCCCTCTCCTCCAGCAGTAGATGGAGCATCGACTCACTCTGCAATTGGTGTTGCTCTATGCTCCAACTGCTGCTGGACAGCATTCACCCTCTTGTTGTTCTCTTCTACCATGCACCACAACACAGCAAGGTCAGCCTGAGTTACAGGCAGTGTGGGGTCCTCAACTGGTCGTGGTACAGCTGGTCATGGTGGTGGTTGGGATGGTGCTGGTGGTGGAACAGCTGCTGCTGTAGCCCTCCTCTTGCTGCAGCAATGCACAGCAGCACCCTCTACCACTGCCACAGAAGGGCCAGCAGGTGGAGACCTGGCCCATTCTGTGGCAGCGTACCACCCACCTTGTGATGATTAATCATGTGGGTGCACTGCCACTCAGTCCCCAGCTGTGTCCTCCAGGGGCTACAGTGCACCTCGACACCACAAATGCATCACTGTACCAGGCTGCTATCCTCTCAACACAGTCAAAAACTCCCAAACTGGGGAGCTGGGGAGGGACCAGGCATGGGAGGGCCAGATGCACTGACAGCATCCTGATCACAGTGGTGCTCCAACCTCTGGCACATCCTGCTTTGGAGGCAGTGCTGCTGGAGTTGCTGATGCTGCTGCCAGTTGTGGTGGTGGTGACTTGGTGGTGGTGATAGTGGTGGTGTTGATGCTGCTCCTTGGGGGGTGGTGGTGGTGGTTGTGGTCCTGCTGCTGCTGCTTCTGGGGGAAAGCCCCAAGATTTTAGACCAGTCCAACAGTACCCGCCACACACCCCATGGGTATGCTCTCCTCCTGCCAACCATGCCACATATTCCCCCTGGCTGCATTTCCAGACATCCACAGACTTTCACCCTGCTCCATTTCACTAACTTAAGTACTCAAACTTCTACTCAACTGCCCTCCCTCCTTCCCACTGTCTGAGCAAACTATGCAGCGAGTTGACAACAACACAAAACACTCACACACAACAAAGGCACAAACACACAGTCAGACATACACACACAGAGACAAACAAAACTTATAAAAGTAAAAACAAATAAATCACAATCACAGAAAGAACAAGCATTTGTCAATGCTGAATATTTGTTGATATTAGCATTGGATGTGAGGAGTTAGACAGATGCAGAATAGGAGTGGCAGTGAAGTATTGAATTCACACCAATCCCACCTCCACCCTGCAGAGATGGACAGGCATTGGGGTGTGCCTGTGGGTCATTGCCCATAATGTTCATGGCATTTCACCTCATCCTATCCTGTAGACACTGACAAGTGCTGAGGGTGTGTCTTGGGGTGTTTGGCTCAGAGTCACCCAATTTCATAAGGACATAACACTAAAATGGTTGCAGTACATGAGAATGGGGTGAAGTAGAGAGCTGAAAATGTGCAGGCACACCTCGATGCCTGTCACTGGCTTCAGGGTGGGGTGGGATGGCATGAGCATTACAGCTGGTGATCCAAATTTACACCTCTGATGCCTGTCAGTCTGTACAGGGTGGGACGTTATGGTTAGAAACCCTAATGGCCCGGGGCGTGTGTTGGTATTTGCACCACAAATTTTCAACATGGCCTTTTTGACCCACTTCATGAAAGCATTTGGGACTTCTTCTCATGAACAGTGGCAGTGTGATTTTGTTAATGTGTCCTGAACTTCAAGTTCCCACAGAGATCATGCTATTCTGCACCAGATGTGCAAAAAAAAAAAGGTCAGGCAGGTTGTGAAGAATGAAAGCTGTACCATCCTTAGGGAGGTGTGAAGAGATGGCAATGCTGACAATCTGCAGTGAAAATATTAAAAATGTTTGAAGTTCTGAGCAAACATGGAAATTGTGCAACACATGCTTGTACCACAGTCATTTAATGGAATTATTTCACCAAATTTTCAACATATGCATTTTGGGACCTCTGCTCATGAACACTGTCATTATGATTTTCGTAATCTGTCTGAAACATTAATTTCCCACAGCAACTGTGCCATTGTGCACTAGATGTGCAAATGCATATTTCAGGTAGGATGTGAAAATGACAGCTATACTGTTCATAATGAGGTGTGGCAAAATGCCAATGTTGAAAATCTGGAGAAAATATTACAAATTTGGATACTTCCAAGCATACATGGAAACTGTGCAACACACACTTGTAACACAGTCATTTTATGGACTTTTGTCACCAAATTGTCAACATAAGCATTTTAGGTCCGCTGCTCATGAACAGTGTGACACTGATTTTCTCAATGTTCCTGAACACTGATTTCCCACTGCAACCTCATTATTCTGTGCCAGAAGTGCAAAAACACATTTTGTGCAGCATGTGAAAATGACAGCTCTGTTGTTCATAAGGAGGTGTGGAAAATGCCAATGTTGAAAATCTGGAGTGAAAATATTACAAATTCGTGAAGGCACAAGCATGCAGGAAAACTGTGCAACACGCTGCCATAAAACAGTCATTTTGGGATTTTTCCATCAAAATTGCAACATAGGCTTTTGAGAGCCCACCTCATGAACACTGGCACTGTCATTTCATTAATCAGTCTTGAAAGGTGATTCGCGTAATTGACCGCTAAATCACCTTTTGGGACCGAATAATGTCATGACAGTGGCCAAATTAATGAGGAGGGCCCTAATAATCCCATGTTGAAAATTTGGTACCAAAATTCCCAAAATGCCTGAGACATGCACAAAGTTGAAAAAATATATATTTATGCCATTATACAGCTTACGTCATTTCTTCAGTTCTCAGTCAGCTTTGAAGAGTGCAGACGTGTTCCCGGTACAACAAAGATTGTGCACTGGGCTCCAGAGGTAAGTATGGGTTGGGGTGTGGGGGAGGCAGGTGTGCAGAGGGTGGGCATGGTTTGGGGAGGGGGGGGTCACCGAATTCAATGAGAGACCGTTTCTGTTTTACAGGTTTTAAAAAAAGAAAACATTGTGGGACATTTATTTTTCAGAGACATTTGGCACGCTGGGGTGGGCTCCCAGAATGCCACCTGAGTGTTTGGAGGGATGTAGCCGATGGGGATTAGGGCACCCTGTCGGCATATACTGAGGGAGAGCTAAGGGTGACTGCGCATCCCGTTTGGCACACAACAAATTGGGAGGGAACATTATGCTGATGGGGAGTGGGCTCCCCATCAACAAATTGAACTGGTAAGTGGGGACTGAAGCTGACAGGGATTAGGCTCCCCATTGACAAAGAAAGACTGTAGGGGGCACATGATGCCGAAGTTAGGCACCCCTCGGCACAACAAATGGGAAGGGGTTACAGTATGCTGACAGGAGTGGGCTCCCCATTGGCAAATTAGCTGGGTCGGGGCATGCGGACAGCAAGGCACCACCCTGCAATAATGGTCACTCCTTCATTGCAGTGGAATGACTGATGCTGCAATGACAAGGCGGCTCCTGATTGCAGCTGCGAAAACATTTCAAGGTGGTGGCACACTGGCTGAACTAGTGTCAGCAGCAGCATGCCACAGCATTGGGGAAAGTGGGCCAAGCCTCAAAGGCACTGGGCTGTTGGCGCCACAGTGCGGCACCTCCAAAACCCCACTTCTCTCCTAAGCTGTGACGAATTGTTTATGCGCATGCACACAAGCAAACATAAAATGAACTACAAAAGAGTACAAAAACACTAAACAGCAATATAGTTTTGAAAACAGCTGTTAGGTGGGTTTTATATGATCTACTCTACTTCTAACTCCTACACAGACAAACTGACTCCTCTCTACCTCTGCAAAGGAGAAAGTGAAAGTATCTGCCTTCATGAGTCACTTCCTTTCTGCCTGGCTAAAGCATGTGACTTACAGTACTGTAAGCCATTTGATGTGTGGGGCCTATGTTGTTGGCACTTCACCTTTCTTTGTGTTAGGCAGAATGACAATACAAAGTTCATAATTACAATGCGAAGTGAGCTCTTTCACAATTGCCACTTCACGAAGGGACGACAACATGAAGTGCCCACTTATGCTCACTTCATGGGTGAAATTTAAATTAGCTGTATCACTAGTGTTCGATCATCCAACCGCAACTTTCTGGACACTGTACCCCATCTCCGTCTCTCATATAATTTGCTGGGAAGATCTTTTCTGATAAGCCAGTCATCCAAGTATGGTATGACTTGAATGCCCTACTCCCTCAGATTAACTGCTAAAGCCACCTATACCACTGTGAAGACTCAGGGAGCTGAGGCCAGTCTAAAGGAAGAACCTGGTACTGAAAGTGTTTTCCCAGGATGTGATTCTGGATGAATTTGTAGTGTGAAGGTCTAATGGGTATGTGGAGGAAGGCATTCTTCAGGTCCGCTGATGTCAGAAACTACCCAGGCATATAGAAACATAGAAACATAGAAGTTGATGGCAGATAAGGACTGCAAGGCCCATCCAGTCTGCCCATTTCTTTTCTACCTTATAAATGTGCCATCGCCTTTGCTCTGTCAGTGACCTATCTATTCATAGTCATTTGTATTGCTCCTTATGCCTATCCCATGCCTGTTTGAAGCCCTGCACTGTATTCATAGCCACCACTTCTTGTGGTAAGCTATTCCATGCATCTACCACCCTTTCTGTGAAAAAGAATTTCTTCACATTCCCCTTAATCGGCCTCCTCTAATCTCATGCTGTGTCCTCTTGTCCTGCTATTTTCTTATATTTAAACATGTTAGACTCTTTCACCTTGTTTATGCCCTTAAGGTGTTTAAATGTCTCGATCATATCACCCTCTCCTCCTTTGCTCAAGGGTATACATATTGAGCTCAGTTAATCTGTCCTCATATGTCTTCTGATGCAGTCCCTGCACCATTTTGGTTGCCCTTCTCTGGACTGCCTCAATTTGGTTAATGTCCTTGTGAAGGTGTGGCCTCCAATACTGCATGCAGTACTCCAGATGGGGCCTAACCAATGTCTTGTACAGAGGATTATTTCCTCCTCTTATGACTTGTGATACCCTACTAATACACCTAACACCCCTAGCCTTACCTACTCTTAGAGGTCTGCTTGATGATTTTAGGTCATCAGTGATGATGATGCCCAAGTCTCTTTCTTCCTTTGTGACTGCTAGCAACTCCCTCCCAGCCTATAAGTGGCTTGGGTTTCTCTTCCCTATGTGCATGATTTTGCACTTCTTGCATTAAATCCCAGTTGCCACTCTTCTGACCATTTTGCTAGTTTATCCAGATCTCTTCTTATTCTGCCCACCCCATCTGGATCATCTACTCTGTTGCAGATCTTGGTGTCATCTGCAAACAGACAAGCCTTACCCTCTAAGTCCATCTGCAAGGTCACTAATGAAGATGTTGAATAGGACTGGCCCCAGGACTGATCCCTGAGGTACCCCACTTGTGACTTGCATCTCTTCTGATTGTATACCATTTACCACCACTCTGTTTTCTGCCAGTCAACCAGTTTGCCACCCAGTTGACCAACTTCTGACCCACCCGAGCCTCACGTAGCTTATTTATCAATCTTCTATGTGGAACAGTGTCAAAAGCTTTGCTGAAGTCAAGGTAGGCGACATCAACTGCTCCCCTTGGTCCACCACTCTGGTTACCCAGTCAAAGAAATCTATGAGATTAGTTTGACAGGACCTTCCTTTGTAAACCCATGCTGTCTTGGATCCTGTGCCCCTATGGATTCCAGGTGTTGCACTATCCTTTCCTTAAGGAGTGCCTCCATAATCTTGCCCACTACTGAGGTAAGACTGACTGGTCTGTAGTTCCCCGCCTCCTCCCTGCTACCACTCTTGTGGAGCGGGATCACATGAGCCCTTCTCCAGTCTTCTGGGACCTCTCCTGTGCTCAGAGACTCACTAAACAATTCTGCTAATGGCTCTGCTAGTTCCTCCTTTAGCTCCTTAAGTACCCTGGGATGTATGCCATCAGGCCCCATTGCCTTATCCACCCTGAGCTAGCAAGCTCTTGTAGGACCCTTTCTTTGTGAGAGGAGTAGTGCTCACCTCCTCCCCTGTGTCCATGATGCTGAGCTGTGGCCCTGCCCTACCTTCTCTTCAGTAAATACTGAGCAAAGTATCTATTTAGGACAGATGCCTTTACAGGGTCCTCCTCCTCACATGCTCCCTTTTCTCCATTAAGCTTAGCAATACCCCCTCTGGACTTTCTCCTTTCACTAATGTATCTATGACTTTCAGTGTGGATTGGATTGTTTCCATCTTGAATGGTTTGTATTGTATGAAGCGATTTAAGAATTTTAAGTCTAACACTGGACATAGGCCTCCTGTATTCATGGGCACCTTAAAGGTTGAATACATTCCTTGGCTTCTCTCTGCTGGCAAGACCTCTGTTATTGCCTTGTTGTGAATTAGGTCTGCTAGTACCTGGTGGAGTTGTGCTGGTTTTACTTAGTGCTGTGACACTGGTGATATGATTAGTCTGTTTTGTCTAGGGATTTCTGCTAGTTCTATTGCATCAAAAGAAGCAAGGGTCCAGCACAGCCAACCTCGATAAAAAGAAAATGTGTTAAGGAGGAGCCAATACCAATCATTTACATATTATCATAATGCTACAGATTGGTAAAAAGGCTCACTCCCAATATGCTGTAAGTAGATTTTATTTTATCTTAATATCATTTGATATAGAACCAAGTACTAGAACATAGTACTAAGTACACATTTCAGATTAAACCTTCATCAGTACAGTACCATATCTGAAACATATAACATTTATACTGTATTAAACTTAATTCCCATCATAATATAATTTCTTTTTATAGTATTAATACTTCAGAGACATGCTCACCAATTAAACAACAGGGTATAACCACTTGTAATTCAAGCTTAACATCACATATATCTTGTTTTACCTAAAAATAAAAACATTATCATTAATAATTATTAAATAATTAATTGGTAATTTAAATAGCCCATAATAATGAATTTTTGGCTTCACAAACACATTTGCTTACCCTGGTAGAGGTGGTCATCAGGGCAGGAGAGGATTTTGACAAAGAGGCAGGAGGGGTATCAATATATGTGGAGAGCAAAGTAGACAGAATAACATTAGAACCTCAACAGGTAGATCCTATATCGCGCAGAAAAAGGAATAGGACCCGATACAGGAAATGTAGAAAAAGAAAAGAAAGAAAACAAGCGGTAGCTCTAGGCGAGAACAACTCAATCAACAGTGACGAAAACCAATTAGTCTACAACATATCTAAAAGGGTACTATCAGATTTAGAGGTACAAGTTCTGGAGAAGAGCTTAACCTACTGTCCACACATTCAAATTAAGGAGTTTGAAGTTAAATTAGATTTAAATCGATTCTTTAGAAAATTGAAATTGAAATATTTTTGGGGGTCTCAACCTTCAAAGCTAGGAATGAAGCTGAACAAACTAAGAGAATTTTATTGAGTAAAAATTGAATTTAAAATCGAAATTTACCCCATTAGTTACACCTCATATTATTGAGACTTATATGACATTAGTCAGTAAAGATATTGATGAAATTCTAAAAAAAGAAATATGGATAGAAGTAAGAGGTTTAATTTATCCACAAGACAATTTTCAGCATTACAGAATTTCAAAATGATGATAATATAATTATTAAAAATGCAGACAAAGGAGGTGCAGTAGTGTTATGGATTATGGACAATACCATTCTATCTGTATGGAGTTATTACAAATTTGGGAGAATTACATACCATTGGAACAAGACCCAACAAAAGCTATTTCTGAATTAGTACAGGCTTTACTATCGAATGCATATGAAACACAACAGATCACAGAATGGGAAAAAGAATCTTTGTTTAGAGTCAACCCAACAATACCAGTGTTTTATATACTTCCTAAAATTCACAAAGATCTTCAGACACCACAGGAAGATCAATTGTAGCCAGGATTAACTCTATTTTAGAACCTTTATCTATCTTTATAGACCCCCAAATAAGGCCATTTGTAGAACAAATTGAATCATATGTGTGTGATTCTACAGATGCTATAGTTAATTTAGAAAATTTTAACACTAATGAGATAGATATGCGATCTTGTATATTAGTAACATGGGATGTAAAGATTTATATACATCTATTCCCATAGACAGGGATGTGAGGTTTTGAAGATTTTTTAGATAGATGTAGAAATGAAGAAACCATCAAATGAGATTATTGTTAAATGAGCAGAGACAGTTCTTAGCCAGAACTTTTTGTTATGAAAAGAAATTTTATTTACAAATTAAAGGGACTGCTATGGGGTCAAGTATAGCCCCAGCATCATAATATATATATGGGACATTTTGAGAATGAATATATATATATATATATATATATATATATATATATATATATCTATATATATATGGCAATCAGAATATATTTAAAGAAAAATTGATATTCTGGAAACGTTTTTAGATGATGTTCTGGTATTATGGTCTGGAACTGTTGCAGAACTACATAACTTCAATCAGTATTTGAATCAATGTACTGATCATTTGAATTTTATTATGACTTATAGTGAGGACCAGATTCCATATTTGGATTTGTTAATTTATAAACACAATGATAAATTGCTGACAAAATTATATCGTAAGAATACTGATAAGAATTTGATTTTACATGCCCAAAGTTTCCACCCCAAAATTGATAGAATCCATACCCTATGGACAACTGATTAGAGCAACACGTAATTGTACTGAGACATTAGAATTTGCAAAAGAAAAGGAAATTATTTCTGAGAGACTTAGAGTTAGAGAATATAAACAGGATACACTACTGAAAGCAGAACAGAGAGTTGCGACAAGAGAAAGGAATGATTTATTGAGACCCAGAACAAAAGAATCATTAGATAAAGACAGAATTGTATTTTCAACAGTTTATAATGATATATTTTTCAGATGTTAATAAACATTGGCACATTTTACAGGTGACTCCTTTAAGTCAACAGATATTTAAAATTTACCATTAATTGTACCCTAAACAAAATAGGACGTTAGGGAATCAATTAATGAAAGCTGAACATAAAATGCCAGCTAATGGATCTTTACATTTTAAAATTTATCTGAAGTTAAGGGTAATTTTCCATGTGGTCATTGCATTAATTGTAATAATAAATATAAAATCAAAAGCATTAAGAACACTGCACAAGATGAGGAGATTATTATAGAACAATTTATTAACTGTTCCACTGTAGGTGTTGTTTATGCCTTAAATGTCCTTGCGATAAGATATACATTGGTAAAACTGAAAGATCTTTAAAGACTAGAATAATTGATCATAAGAGTGATATTCTGAGACAGGATTTAGCATCTTCGGTAGCAAGACATTTTTAGAAAAGGGTAATCAACTCCACAATTGATTTTTCAGAATTGAAAAGGTACTTCCCATCTCGAGAGGTGGGGATTATAGAACAAAATATTAACTTGTGAGGCTTATTATATAGATAGATTTGAAGCTATTAATCCTAGATATGGTTTAAATGACTCTATTGACTGGCAGCCAATCCTGTAGTTGAAAATAAAAGAAAAATTCTGTTTGGTCTATGCTAAATTTAATATTCTTGTTCCTTGTACTATCTATAGTTCATATTGAGAATAGTAGAAACTAAGTGATTAAAATTTCATGATAATATCCATGATCAGTGAGTTACCAGACACTATATGGATTAAGGTTAATGGGACACCATAAAATTACATGGTGCTGCTATTCTAAGTAGGTTGGGCACATAGGGCAAATGCAATTACCACAGAGATTGATATTTCACGTGGTGATGTGCTAAGCTCAATGCCCGATTCCCAAATATCTAAAACCCAGGATCTAGTCTGCACATTACCTCTAAATCTATAGATAGAGTGAGAGGTCTATGCATGCCAGTACCTGTATGCTGTGGGCCTAAAACAACACAGTGAGTTGATTCATTTGACTTTATGTAACTTGAGAACTTTTTTCCTTTGGTGTTTGATGAGAAAACTGACTCGATTGACAGACAGCCAATCCTGTAGTTGAAAACAAAAGAAAAATTCAGTTTGATCTATGCTAAATTAATATTTTGTTCCTTGTACTGTCTATAGTTTATATTGAGAATAGTAGAAATAGACATATTTAAAGATAGAATTTTGTGATGTATTCACACCAAATAGTGTAATGGACATGATAGAATTATAATATGAATTACAGTATAGAAATAATGATCCATGATCAGTGAGTTACCAGATACTATATGGATTAAGGTTAATGGGACACCATAAAATTACATGGTGCTGCTATTCTAAGTGAGGTCGAGGCACAAGGGCAAATGCAGTTACATGAGAGATTGATACTTCACGTGGTGACTTGCTAAGCTCAAAACCGATTCTGGAGTATTTAAAACACAGCATCAAGTGGCGTTACCTCTAAATCTATAGAGAGAGAGCGAAGGTCTATGCATGCCAGTACCTGTATGCTGTGGGCTTAACAAAGTGAGTTGATTCATTTGACTTTATGCAACTTGAGAACTTTTTTCCTTTGGTGCTTGATGAGAGAATTATACACTGGCAGCACTTTTATATGAGGAAAATGTTGTTTTACAGAAAAACAGAATAACACAGAAGTAGGACACATGAGAATACTTAAACACACAGTTACTTTAAGTTAAAAAGAAATAAAGTGTATGATGTAGTGTATGGTAGCAATAAACATAAACTCATGTGTAATGTGCTAGTAACATCAAAAGCCATCAAAAATGGAGAGCAATGAGTAGCGATGCCCGTAGTCTGATTAACAAGCTCCTGAATTACGGCCTTGATGGAGGAGGAACATCTGGATAGCATGGCAGTCACAGAAACATGGTACACTCAAAACCATGACTGGGACGTAAACATACCAGGATACGCTATCTACAGGAGGGACAGGGAGGGTAAAGAAGGAGGAGAAGTAGCTCTTTACATAAGGAAGGAATCAAAGCAACAGAACAAAAGGAAAACAGGGAGGAGAAAGAACACTGTGGTAAATTTGAGACCAGATGGCACCACAATCCGCACAAGGGCTGTATACAGACCTTCTCCAGGGAGGAAATGGACAAGGAAATGATAGAAAGAATACTTAGAATGGCAGAAAAAGGCGATATTGCTGATGGGTGATCTGAATAAGCCAGATGTTAACTGGAGTGCAGTTGCAGCAGCCACTTCAAAGTGGGGTTATTCTAGATGCCCTACAGGGGCATGCCTTAGACAACTAGTATTGGAGCCCACTCGAGAGGGAGCAATCTTAGACCTGGTTCTCTCAAATGGAGATGAAGAGAGGATCACAGATGTAGAAGTGGTAGCCATCTGGGAACTAGTGACCATCGAACAGTATGGTTCACAATAAACACAGCAATACAGTCAAGCCATACAAAGGCAAAAGTACTGGACTTTAGGAGGGCTGACTTTGTCAAAATGGGTGAGTGCCTAAGGAATGCACTAGCAAATGGGCAGGAAGGAGGGTGGAAGAACAATGGGGAATAATAAAACTGCCATCACAGAGGTAACAAGCCTTTGTGTGAAGCAAATAAACAAAATGAACGATGTAAGAAATCACTATGGTTCTCAAAGGAAGTGGCAGTGAAGGTTCAAGAGAAAAAGAATTCAGGAAGTACAAGGAATCACAGAAGGATCAGGACAGAGAACTGTATCAGTTAAAGCAAAGGAAGCAGGAAGGCAGTCAGAACATCAAAGGCCCAAACTGAGGAAAGATAGCCAAATCAGTTAAGAAGGGATAAAACCTTTAATAGGTACATCGGGGAGCGAAGGAAGACCAAGGGAGGTTAGTGAGGCTTAATAAAGGGGAGGAAGGGAGGGCAGAGGGTGACTGTGAAAGGCAGAGATACTAAACAAATATTTTTGCTCAGTATTTACAAAGGAAGTGGGGGAGGTACCTAAAACAAACAGTAGAAACACTCTGGATACAGAAGTTGATAACAGCCCATTTACAGAAGAAAAGGTTCTGAAAGAACTCTTAAAACTGAAGGTGGACAAAGCAATGGGCCTGATGGGATTCATCCCAGAATTCTAAAAGAACTAAGAGGTAGAACTAGTGACACCACTGACTACCCTCTTAACAAATCATGGGAGGATGGGGTGATACCGAGGACTGGAGGAGGGCAGATGTGATTCCCCTTCACAAAAGTGGGAGCAAGGCAGAAGCAGAAACCACAGACCTGTTAGTTTAACCTCAGTGGTAGGAAAATGATGGAATCACTTCTGAAGGAAAGAACTGTTGAGCATCTAGAGGTCAGAGGGCACAGGACCCAAGGCAGCATGGATTTAGAGCAGGAAGGTCATGCCAGATAAATCTGATAGATTTCTTTGACTGGGTGACCAAAGTAGTAGATCAGGGAGGGCTGTGGACATGGCCTACCTAGACTTTAGCAAGGCATTTGGCACAGTCACACAAAAGATTAATATACAAGTTAGCCAGCCTGGGAGTGGGTCCCAAGATGATAGCCTGGGTAAACAATTGGCTGGAGAATAGGACACAGAGGGTAATAGTAAATGGAGTCCACTCTGAAGAAAGGGGTTACTAGTGGGGTACCGAGGAGTTCAGTATTAGGACTGGTCCTCTTCAATGTCTTTATAAGCGACATTGCAGAGGGACTGGAAGAAAAAGTATGTCTCTTTGCAGATGACACAAAGATCTGCAACAGAGTTGATGCACAAGGTGGGGTGGAAAGGATGAGAAGGGACTTAGCAAGGTTAGAGGAATGGTCAAATGTATGGCAGCTTAGATTCAATGCTAAGAAGTGCAAGGCAATGCACCTGGAAACAAAACCCAGGGAAGAGAGTACACAATGGGGGTGAGATACTAACAACAACAAAATGGAGGGACCTGGGGTAGTCATATCAGATGACCAAAGGTGGGCAAGCAATGTGAGAGGGCAGCAAGGAGGGCTGGGGCATACTAGGATGCATAGGAGAGGCATCACCAGTAGAAAACAGGAAGTTATTATCCCTCTGTACAGACAGTTGGTGAGACCCATCTGGATTACTGCATGCAGTTCTGGAGACCCAATCTCCATAAAGACATAGACAGGATGGAAACTGTCCAGAGGAGGGCAACTAAAATGGTGCAAGGTCTGCACTGGAACACATATGAAGAGACTTAAGGAGCTAAATATGTATAGCCTCGAGGAAAGGAGGGAGAGAAGGGACATGATAGAAACTTTCAAGTACCTCAAGGAATCAACAAAGTCCAAGAGGGTAGCATCTTTCAAAAAGAGGTGTGCAAGAACAAGGGGCACAATTTGAAGATAGAAGGGGGTGGCTCAGAGGTAATTTGAGAGAAGTATTTTTCACAGAGAGGTTGTGGATGCATGGAACGGCCTTCCGGAGGAGTTGTGGAGTCAAAACAGTGGTGAAATTCAAGCATGCATGGGACAGTCATAAGGCAATTCTAGGGGTGGGGTAGGAAGAAGTAGGCTGCTGGTTAACTGGGATCTGCTGCTTATCCATTAGGTAGGAAATGGGCAGACTGGGTGGGCCAAGCGGTCCTTATGTGCAATCAAAATCTATGTTTCTATGTTTCTGTAACATACAGTCTAAGTATGTAAATTGTCAGAGATTCTTGGTTTGATGACCCTCCCACTGAGCCCACCATTCACATATCTGGACTGTGTAATGCTGGTATGATCTGCATGCCTTATACTGTGTAGATGAGCATACAGCTGTACTGTATGCAGTCAGTCAGCGGGTGGCTTGCAGATGGGGAGCTGCTGCTCACCACTGACCGGGGAGTGGGGTGGCAGGGCTCAGTGAGGGTGTGGAGGGGGTACCACTGGACCACCAGGGATGGGATCTAATCTTTTGTTAGACATCTGCCCATGATCGGGCTGTGAGCGGTCTACTGGACCATCAGGGATATAGGAGATTATAATATTTATACTTCTGCCGCGATCAGGCATGGGGGACACTACCTGACAGAGGGTGTCGCCGGAGCTTGGATGACCACCCACAGCTGGCAGCTGCCATGTTGCGGCTCTGCTGTCGGCAGCTCACCTGTGGGTGGCTGGCTGTTGCTCCTTTATTTTTTGGAACAACTGTAGCAGCGCATGTAGGGGTTGTGCCTGCATGGGCTCCATACATCCCGGCTGCATATTGGGATGTGCAGGGGTATGCATGGGCATGCCCCCCATGGCCACATACATTGCAGATGCGCCCGACACATCAGGATTTGTGGCATGCACTTTCCCTTTGAATATAGCCGAGGCACATCAGTAGTTATGCATGGCACAACTGTGTTGTGTCATGTGCAACCCTTCTGAATATCCCACCCTTTGACTCCAACCTGTATTCCCATTATCTTATCACTGGCTCTGATTTCATTAAGTAAACCTCAAGAGACAATACAAACAAAGTTGAACAGATTGGACAGCCTTGCCTTACTCCTCTTTCTAGTACCAAGTCCTTGGAAAATATATTGTTAACTTTGATTTTTGATCTAGAGTTTTTATAGATGACTTTTATAATCTTGATGAGTTCTTAAGAAAACCCAATTCTCTTAAACAAAAACATGTATTTCCATTCAGTTAAGTCAAATCTTTGGTAGCATCCAAAGATAGGAAAATTGTTTCTTTATTACTTTTTCCCTGTGCTCAATTAATTATAGTATGTCATGAATAGAAAAGAATATGGACCTTCCAGGTATAAATCCCCTGATCATTGTGGATCATTTTTTTCCAAATATAGGAGCACTCTTTAATAATAATAATATTAATAACTTTATTTCTTAAGTGCAGTTCAACATATAAAAGTACTTTACAAAGTAACACAAATGAATAAAACCATAAATAGTAAAATATGAATAATAACTATAAAATCCCTCCTTATTAGTTACTCATCATAAAAGGCAAAACTGAACAAGTATGTCTTCAATGTGGCTTTAAAGCTCTCAACCATCAGGCACTCTCGAACAAGATGAGGCAGAGAAATTCCATAGGGTAGAGGCTACATAATCAAAGGCACATTCACCAGATGAATTCAACTGGACCCTGGGAATCTCAGCAATCCTCATTGGTGGAGAGAAGTGGTCGGGGGGCAGTAGGATCAGAGAAGCTCTTTCAGGTAGTGAGTCCATGTAGGGCTTTAAAGGTCAGCAAACCAACCTCACAGGTGATCCTCAACCATACTAGCAGCTAATGCAGCTCACAAAGCACTGGTGTAATATGACTAGATTGAGAAAGCCTGAGTCAGTACCCTGGCACTGAATTCTGCACTTGCTGCAGTCAGCGAGACATCAACCCTTGGCACCTCTAGGTAAAGGAGTTATAGTAATCCAATCAGGAGGTAACAAAGGCATGCACCAATGTCAGCAAGTCATCATAAATAATGTTGCAAAGATCTTATATTCATTACCAAGCATGGAAGCTGGTCTAAAGTTTTCTACCATCTGATGATCTTTCCTGCCTTTGGGATAAGTGAAATATATGCTGCTTCAAAGAGGGGATGGAATCACGTGATGCCTCTGTAGGGTGCGCAACTCTTAGACCGAGCTCCCGCTCCAACTCCTCAAGGTCGCTATTATTACCCACCGATTGCTGTTTTCAGTTTAATAGTTGGAGGAAGGCCTCTGAAGGTGCCAGGAATCACTGGTAAACACATGGTGCCGATCTACTAAGTTAAAAAGATAACAAGCCCTTACCTTGACGCCAGGGACCTACGATAGCATGGGTAGAATGCACCAGAGCTGTACTGAGCTACACCCCACAAACCCTGAGAAGAACCGGCGCTCGAAAGGCACACCGGGATCTCACCAAATCTGCCACCCTGCACCATACACACACTCCAGACTCCTCTCGGAGCAAAAATTCATGAAGAGATACAGTCTTTAAGGAAGCCTTGAAAGGAGATCACTAGTGAACTAAGGACAACTAGGGTCGAACAAACAGAAACTAACCAAGCTATTTCTGATGTAGCAGCTCGCACTGCATCCTCGAAAGCTGGAAAGAAAGGATGGAGCCAGACATGGCGGCTATTAGACAGTGCCTTCACAAAATTGAAGCTAAACTGGAAGATTTAGAAGGCCGTAGCCGTAGGAACAATATAATAATCTTTGGCCTCCCAGAAGACGAGAGAGTCCTTCACCCATCTTGTTCCTTCAAAAGCTGCTTACAAAAATTGTTGGCCCCTCTCTAATAATACAACCTAGATAACAGAGAAGGCTCATACTCACTATACCCTAAACCTGCTGCTGGTAAACCCCAAGGCCACTGATCATCAAGTTCCTTAACTTTTGGATAAATCATATATACTTGGCCAAGTTAAAAGTCTACAAAAGGTGCTATGGGAAGACTGCCTGAGATTTGCTCAAGACCTGCCGTCACGGTAAGACAGCGGAGATCAGAATATCATTCCCTGGTTTCAAAACTAATCGCTGCAGGGATTAAATATAGAATGCAATACCATCACGTCTATCAGTGCACATGAAGAAAATGGGTTTCCTATGAGACAACTCAACAAGCCAATACAGCATTACAATCTTTACTCCCTGATTTATTTACCCTTCACTGAGGATGCGGGATGAAAGCCCTGTAGTTATCCACTTCTTTTCCTCCAATTTCATTTATTTTGTAAGACAAAGGCTCCTGATGTCTAATGAGGTTTAATTTCTGTCATCTGCCCACAGGAGGTCGACAAAAGACCATGTATTCGAGGCAGGGAAAGCTATGGACACTGCTAAGAACATCTATTCCACCTTAATGCTTGTCTAGGTCAGTGCCTAGCTACATTTTGATCAATAAATAAGCCAGACCGAAGAAAGGAAGATACGCTTGGGCAAGCTCCTTCCTCCTCTCTCCCACTTTTTTTTCCCTTCTTCCCTTCACTTCCTCCTCTTCCTCCTCGTAGAATAGTGGACTCTTGACACAGCCCTGGTTATCCTTTCTTCCCTTTTCTTAATGAAGAAGTTGTGTGATTTATCGACTCCTGCATTTGAGCTTGGGAAAGGTGGTCAGTTTACGGGCATATGACTCCGTTCTAACTGGTGGAGGACCAACCTCTACATCCAAGACTCCATATAAGAACTTTTGGTGAAGGATATCTTCCCTCCTTCTCCCCCACCCTCACCCCCTTCTGTTTTTTCCTCCTCTTTTTACCTACCCCTTACTCGCCATTAGGCGATCCTGATAACTCAGTGATTTGTGGGCTAATACTAAGTAACCATGATAATATGTATTCATGTTGTTATGTGGTCAAAGGAAGGGCAGGGCAGGGGCAAGGTCTGGAGATTAATGCTGTCCATTCAGTGCACCATGTTCTGGTACAGGCTGGGGAGGATACTAGAGTGGAGGTACAACCTGGTGTTTTCAAAGTGTAGTATTCATGCTTTGGGATTATATAGTGTTATGAACAGGTGTTTAGGCAGGGCAATAAATATGGATACCCACTATGGGGTTGGGAAATGGAGATGGGTAGTGGGGATAAGAACTAATGGACTTTATTATTTACTCTCAATATGTTATCTCTCTTCTTTGCTATGTGTGTTGATGTATTTTCTATATTAGTAGGAGTGATAATTAGAAGGGACAGCTGGGGGAGGGATGTAATCACCGGGAATTGGGAGTTTATATTAAGAGAGGAGGGAAAAGGGATAAATACTATTTACCACCAAGTACAGACATTGTGGTTTGCAGAGATGGGGATGTTCTTCTTAAATGGTATCTTATGATTTCCTTAACTGTTTATGGCTGCATCGCTAAAGTTCTGCTCATGGAATGTCAAAGGTGCTCAGTCTCCCACTAAAAGAACTAAGATTCTCTTGCACCTCCTGAAGATTTATACTGATGTAGCTTTCCTTCAAGAAACACATCTACCCACGGCACAGATCATTAATTTTAAGCGTTCATGGGTGGGTACAGTGTTGAGGGCAGGGCTCGATGGTCACAAAAGGTGTGAGCGGTACTGATAGCATGCGGATACCCTTTAAGCTACTAGATTCGATTATTGACCCCACGGCAGATATGTTTTACTAGGCGATTCTGTTCCACACAGAATTGATACTGAGCTCTGTCTATGGACCAGTGGAGATGAACCACAATTTTAACTAATTTAATGACTAAACTGGCCCCTGGTCTAAATTTCCTATGTTAATTGGTGGGGATTGGAACCTTGTTTTAATAACCTACTGGATAGATCCAATTCAAATGTTCCTCCCTAACCCCCACAATGGGCATTGAGGAAATGATGGATTCCTTGGTCTTGTTGATCCCTGGAGGACCCTCCATCCTTCAATAAAGACTACTTGTTTCCTCTTGCCACATAACACATTATTGAGAATTGACTACTTTCTGTTGGGGACTGAGCACTTGCCAGGGGTCCAAGTCTGTGACTATTTAGCAAAAGTGATTTTGGATCACCACCCAACTCTACTGCAATGGATGCTGCCCAATTCGATGACCCATAAGACCTGGAGGTTTAACTCACAATTGTTAAAATCAGAACATTTTAGGGGACAGCTTGGTAATTTTATAGATAAATTCTATGAGTTCAACTCCTTTCCATGCCAAAAATGGATATATTATGGGGGGCTATGAAATGCTTACCAAGAGGAGAGATTATCCGTTTAGCCTCAATAAGGAAAAGAAAATCTCCTATGAATCTTCCCTATTACTACAGCAAATTAGAGCATTAGAACAAGCTCTCACCCCACTCCAATTCTGCCGATCTAGAAAAGTTAGAGAGTCTCCGCTTTCAATATAACACCCTACTCAGCAATAGATTCGAGCACCTCCTATTGCGATCTAAAATTACCTACTTTGATCAAGGAGACAAAGCTGGGAAATTACTCGCCATGAGACTTAGAGCACAAGTTGCTGACAGATTCATTTTGGTGATACGAGACACCTCAGGTACTCTTCATACTTCTCCAAGGATATTGCCTCCTCTTTCCAGGATTACTATCAGATGCTCTACTCATGCTCCCTATGCCCTTTAATCAGACCACACTGGACCACTTTCTTCAAGACATAGAGCTTCCACAGTTGTCCCAGAATCAAATTTCAATTCTACAAGCCCCTTTAACGCTAAATGGGGTCTACCAAGCTATTGATGCCTTACGGTAGATAAGGCGTCAGGCCCGAACGGCTATACATCTAACTTTTACAAAGCTTTCAAAGTCCAAATAGGCACTAAACTCCTTGAATTCTATAATTATGTTTATAAAATGACCTTTCAGACTACAACCTTACTTCTGCTACCATTGTGGTTCTGTTAAAACCAGATAAAGATCCCACAGTGCTGTTAAGCTATCGTCAATATCCTTATAAATGTTGATCTCAAGATCTTAGCAAAAATCCTAGCTAGCTGATTATCCCTAGTATGGCAAACATTGGTAAGTCTAGAGCAGGTAGGATTTGTGGCGGACACCTGTCGGCAGATCATCTCTGGAAAATTTCCCATCTCATTTCTCGTCCAGGGACTCCAATATACCATCAGCTCTGATGTCCTGAACGTAGAAAAAGCTTCGATCAGTGTCATGGGACTATCTATTTAATATACTCCTGAAATATCTCATCCTGGCACAGTTTATAAGATGGATCAGAGTCCTTTATTCCTCCCGTCAGTCCATATTTTTGTAATGGTGTGTTCTCCTCTCCCTTTACACTACACCAGGGCACCCACCAAGGTTGCCGCTTTCTCATATCTGTTCAATTTATTTTAGAACCCCTTATCAGAAAGTTGAATACCTCTGCCTTAGTCACAGGCATTCATATTAACCATCTCAATACAAAATATAGGTGTATGCAGATGACATTCTACTACCATAACCCATCCATCTAAATCTATACCAGCCTCACTGGACATTATTCAGGAATTTGGAAGCTTATCCAATTATAAATTAAACCTGTCTAAGACAGAGGTTATGCCTTTAAATAACTGGACCTTAAAGGCCGATATCCAGCACCTTGGGCTTACATGGATAAAAGATAAACTGAAATATCTGGGTATTTATTTATCACTATCTTATTCCAAAATGAAGCAATATAATTTAGAACAGTTAATAACACGATTCAAAATTGACCTGAACCACTGAAGTGCTTCCTATCTCCCTATAGAAGCGAATCAACATTATTAAAATGAATATTTTGCCTCGGCTGTTATATCCTTCAATTATGTCACCAATATTTACCTAAGATTTGGTTTAGTCATGTACACAGTATTATATCTAATTTCATCTGGAAGCATAAATCTCCTCATAGGTCGTTGTCCAAATTACAGAGGACAAAAGAGTTAGGAGGCTTACAAATCCTAATATATATCTTTATTACCCTGCCACTAACTGTCTGGTCGTTTAGCAATGGCTGACTTCTGTTCCGTCCCCAGTTGGAAACCTATGTTCCATTGTGGTTGCAGATAGAGAGTAGCTTTGTATCTCAGCTGGAATAGATATAAGGGCATTACCATACCTTCCCTTAATAGGGTCCCAAAACAGCTTAAAAGACTCCCATTACAGGATCCTTCACATCCACAAACAGCTATGTAATACTATAAGGATTCCATGGAGAAAGACACTTCACAGTGTATTTTGGGCAACCCTAATTTTAAAATTGGGAAATAATCAATCAAATGTTTTGGGCAGGGGAACAGGAAAAAGGTTATAGACCTAACAGAGAACTATAGAATATTAACTTTTTAGGAGATAAGGGCCAAATATAATTTGCCAGTAACTTTCTGTTTTAAGTACCTCCAAATTCCCCAGGTCCTATTAAGGCATTTTGGTAGTGGTTTATGGGACCATTATCTGTCTGGACCTATTCTCAGCATGTTACAAACAAGGCCTACTACATTTAATCTCCTTTTACTATAAAGAGCTGCGTAAAACAATTACAGACCTGGATGGTACTCCCATTATATTTGTGGTAGGACTCTCCCCCAACTACCAAAGCAGCTTCTCTTTACTGTTAGAGTCCATCGAGGTCACAAATTTGGAAAAGACTATACAAGGATATCAGGTGGGATCGTTACAGATTGCTTCAATTTCAGATAATAGGATCTATATTATACCCCTGCTAAACTTTGTAGAATGAGTAAACTCCAGGGTGACCTATGTACTAGATCTCGAGAAGCGGAGGGGTACATTGTTCCACATTTGTGGGAATGTGATAAAGCCCTTACTTTCTGGGAAAGCATTAGGTCTAGGCTTAACCCACTGCTAGGACTGCAAAATGCCTTTCAACCAGAAATTTGCATCTGGGAGGACTCGGGTAATACCCTTTATTGGAAACCAAAGAAAACATATGACATTAATTTCTTATGTGCTAAGAAGGTGATACTACGAAACTGGCTAGATCAACAGATTCCCACATACACAGAATGGCATTGAGAAAGTTTCTTTGCTCTGCAAGCAGAATATACCATAGCAAACTATTCCAAAAATAGTAAAATATACCAGAGGATTTGGGCCCTCTACATACCCTGTTATGTATCTAGCATCCTCTGTATCAGTACTGTGGAATAGGCCTTAAATACCTGGTGTAATCTGGAAGCAGGTGGCTGTTCTCTCTGGTTCGTTACTTCCCTTGGTTTTCTTTTCCCTTTTTCTTCTCTTTCTTCCTTTCTCTTTTTCGGTGGTAGGGAGAGGAGGGTGGGGAGGGTAGGTTATTGGTTTTCCTTGCTAGTTATCTTTTACACCATTAATGTCCCGTACAGCAACATATCTTACTCATCTTTTATGGTGCCAAATACTGGCTATGGTGTTGTAATAAAGGATAAGGGGTTTAGGTTGTTGCTGTTGAGTATTATGTCATGCTATGTAATGGTGTTCTGACTTGTTTTGCTTATGGTAAACCTCAATAAAGTTTACTAAATATGAAAAAAAAAGTATGGGGGATAAATTGGAACTAGTATATTTGCATAAATAATTTACATAATAAAGAACTATTATGTCCTGAAAATGTATGTAAAATTACCAAGTAAATCTAACACACAAATAAAAAGCAAAAAAAAACAAACAAAAAAACACTTTTCTTCTTTTTTAAGAATTTCTTCATGAAGAGGGTGGGGGATGTTTGGAATGCACTGTCAGAAGAGGTGATCTTGTTGAAGACAGTGGTCAGTTTCAAGAGAGGCTGGGATAAGCATAGAGGGACAGTAAAGATAATGGGTAGAGAGGATTGAAAAGATGGGAGGAGCAGGAGGGGTGCAAAATCAGTAGCTCAAGCTGTGGACCCTCCACTACAAGCAGACTAGACCAACCAAATGGCCTTCTTCTGCTGTCTTCATTGTATGTTCATAATTTTGTATGTTCCTATTTATCCACCCTGTACATTTGGCCTTTTTCATATGAGTTAGAAAACTCCATACACCCTACTCTTGGAAAGGGCCCTCATCATCTTTAAGGCTTCATTAGAAAAGGGGCATTCTTTAACAAACTTTTCATAATATTCTAAATCATCCTTAGTGGGAAGGCTTTTGGACATATATAGTGTTTTGTAATACTTATAAAAACAGTTTAGTATTTGATCATTATCTGGCGCATCTCCCCAATATAGTCCATTACTGCGTAAGTTCCTTTTTTTCCTCTTGGGCTTTTAATCTTTTGGAAGGAGTTTACCTTGCAGTGCACTTTATAACTGCTAGTGCCTTTTTGACCTATTCCTTTTTATTTAATTGGAAATATTTTTGAATTTACTACTGTTAAAGACTGATCACATCTATAATCGACTCTTCCCTCTCCCTTTTTCTACCCCATATCTGTTCCTTCCACATTCCTTTGACCCTGGTTCCAGCTCTAAATTCCCATACCATATCACTATATATCTTTTATATTAGGTTTTTATTTGTGTTTGGTGCACCTGACATGTGTATTTCTTTACTTTTTGAAAAATTGTGTCCTACCCAAAACTAGCTGTATCTTCTGTTCCAAACATATACTACTGTCAGTGCTACCTGCTGATACTTTGTATATACTGTATTATCGTATCTCACTTTATTTGTATTATTGCTATTTTCTTGTGTGTTGCATCCCATGAATACTGTCCCATGTTCCTTGTTAACAAACCCAGGTCCCTCTTGAAAATGAGCCTGCTCAACGGTGATAGCCTGGTTAAATAAAGACTTTGATTGATAGATTGATTGATATTTATTATCATTTCTTTAAATTTTCATATTCTTCCTGTTTGCCTTTGTCACTTGCTCTTACCTCCTTTCTTACTCTTTTAATGTATTCTCTAATTTTTTGCTTTTGCCTTCTTTGTTTATTTCTCCATGAGGCAAAATTTATTAGTTTTCCTTTCTGTAGCTTTGATCACATCCCATACTTTTACAGTATTCATTCATTCAGGGTTGTTAATCTCCCAAAATTCTGTTAGAAGTTTTCTAATTCTATCATCAAACTGTTTATCTTCCAGCCACTAATTGCTAAATTTCCAGTCTTGATTAGATTCGCATTATGTTAAAGCATAATTGAGCGTGAACCAGGTTATGACCTGATAATATACTGGTCTCTATA
Organism: Neoceratodus forsteri; assembly: GCA_016271365.2. NCBI lineage: Eukaryota > Metazoa > Chordata > Ceratodontiformes > Ceratodontidae > Neoceratodus > Neoceratodus forsteri. The sequence continues at coordinate 737,252,275 of CM028133.1, read as the reverse complement.
GCAGAGGAGATATAAGTGCTCACTATCATTAAAAATTATATAATAATATATAGTTTAATCTGGCCAATGTTTTATGTCTCCTTGACTGGTGCATGTATTCCATAGAATATGTATGCTGAGTTCTCAGATCTGAGTCAGCATATTAGTCTCTATGAAGTCATAAACATTCTGTCCTTGTATTTGTCCCAGTTTCAGAGTCTTGCAGATTTATCTAACACATTGCCTTGGGTACAATTCATGTCTCCTCCTAAAATTATGAATTCACTCTCCCAATCAAGTAATAATTTATTAATTTAGCAAAAACAAACAAACAAAAACTGCCAACTTCTTAAACAGGACATACATGGAACCCAGTATCAAGGAATGCCTCTCAAATTAACTTTCAGCAATAATATCGTTCCCTGTTTATCTATTTTAACATCCATAATTTTCCCCTCATGCTATTTATGAATTAATGTCATGACCCCTTTACCGTTTCTTCTATTTGTGGGTGAACAAAACATTTGCTTGAGCCATGGTCTTTTCAATTTGTGTGCCATAATTGCATTTAAATGTTTCTTGTTATAAAGTAACCAACATTTTGTTATTTTTATACATTTACGTAACCTTGTTCTTTTAATCAGAAGCTATCCCATTAATATTCAAGGATATGGATCAAATCCATATCCCCATTTTATTTTCTTCATTTTATTCTTATCCCCATGCAAACCAAATGAATATTAAAAACTTCACATAGTTTTATTTTTATATGTCACAATTAAAAAATAGTTTGCTCTTCCTCCTTTTTTGTATTTATCATCCATCCCTTTGTCTCCTTAGTTTCCCTCCCACCATTACCTTAATTGCGTACCATAGGATACCCCATCTGCTCGTCCTGTGTTAATTAGCACACTTAACATGTAGATTATTCGGTCCCACAAAAGAGCACTCTCATATAGACTACCTATCTCCTATCCAGAAAAGAAGAAGAAAACAAGAAAGAAAAAGTACCTTCTGTATTTACCATTTATCCATTTTTCCACAAACATTTTCTATGTTGGTACAAGTGCATTAAAATATTTGTTTTATTTCTTGAAATCTAAAAGAGAACCAAGGTACTTTAAGTAAATTTCATAAAGATAGTAGGCAATCTTAATTTCAAATATTGTACTGCCTCATCCCAAGTCTCATGCAACACCACTTGATTATTGGCAAAACTTTCCTGTGAAAAATCTTGTCTAAAGTAGATAGCTTGGTCATTTAATTTAAAATATCTTTATTGTGCAAATGCAGACAGAATATGGTTTTACCAGTTTAATTATTAGAGGTCTGGAAGCTTGACCATTGTTTGTCCTCCCCATTCAATGAATTCTGTCTATCTCAACTTCTTAATTCTCAGTACTTTTAAGCAGTTGTTGAAATATTTTTAGCCACTTGAGTAAGATTAGAACCTTTTCCCAAGACTGAAGTACTCCAAACACCCTTATGATTTTTCTCAATCTGTTCTCTAAGTCATTTTGCTTATCTAAAATAAGATCTTATTGTTGCTTTAAGATTCAGATATCTGCTAGGGATTGTGGTACAGTGTCCTCCATTGTGAACAACCTTTGTTCTACTTCTGAAACCCATACTGTCTTTTATTACCTGTATGTTCAGAGTCTCAATTTTGTGTTTAAGTTCCTGGATACAGTACCACTGGGGATATTTTAAGTTTAGATGTAGTTTCTTGTACAGAGTTTACACTGTCCATACATTTAACTCCAGCAGGTAATGTATCCTCTGCTTGGTCCTGTCTCATCCCAACGTCCTGAACAGATTTGCTTCCTCATTCACTGTGACAACAATCTCAGCTCATAGTTATATTGTCTTTTTTCCCTCAATGTGGTCCTAGTTGCACCTTTTTATACTACATTATCTTGCCTTTCATGTATTGTCTCTAGTATTGCTAGAACTGGGAAGACTATTTAGGATCTCACCTGTTTCACTTTCTGAAAAGGAAGCAATAATGCTTTCAATGAAAGAATCTTTTAAGTTAGGACACTGCACTTCAATTTTGTTTGTGAAAGATTAATGCTACCTTTATATTTTCCTTTATCCATTTTGCAGATTTATTAAAATCAGATTTTGTGCTGAAGTGTCTCTTCTTCTCCCAGAATCTTTTATAAATTTACTTAGTCTTTAATTTTCTATTTTATTTGGTGGTTCCTTAAGGTTATATGTATTTGTCTAGTCTTCCAGCAGTGATCTTGATTGTGGTGGCTTGTTTATGCATTCAAGTCTATCCTTATTTTGCAGCGTATTTGCACAAGTTTACCTTCAATGTTACAGTCACTCTGTTTTGGAGGGCAATTTAATTACTGTGCTGCCAGTAAAAATAAAAAGAGGTACAGTGTGACCTGTGGGGTTCAGTCTGCTTAGTTCAGAAATGACTGTTTTCCACCAAACTACTTTTATCCATACCCAGGGCCTACCCAGACTTACATAACTCCTGGAAGTGGTCCACACAAGATGATTTCACAGTTGATGGGTTGTTAATCTTGAACATGCTTGTGTATTTGGTGCATTTTATATGCTTCCCTTATTGTTGCTGGGTGATCTGAAGATGTGTCATCACAAAGCCAGAAAGGTAAGAGGTTCCTGGTGAATGAGTAGTGAGCGCAGTGTTCTCACATGGAAAATGCAATTGCATTAAATATATGGGTGCTTTTAAAGTCTGGTACAGACAGAGAATGTTAAATATGGAAACAATAAGAAAAAGAAAAAAAATGAAATACTAAAACAATTGGAAAAAAAATCCAAACTTAACAACAGCTACATGGTGCCACATTAGACAAAACAATATATGATACCATAATAAAAATAAAAGCGTTAACTATATAATCAAATAGTAAAATGCAAAACTGAAAACAAATCTTAAGGACTAGATCCAATTATTATGAGATGGCAGATAAACAAGTAAAACTATTGGTATGGCAGACAAAAGGAACAAAAGAAAGCTCAATAATAAACTTACAAGATCAAACTGGTAAAATAAAAAAAACAGAAAACATAAACTTTTTGTGGAATACTACCAAAACCTGTGTACAGTGTATCCCAGTTAAAAGACAATGGAGAAGATACGAAAAGATTATTAGAACAAATATATATTCCAAACATTTCAGAAGAATCAAAATATGTGTTAGAAGAACCTATACATGAAAGAAGTAGGAGAAAGCAATTCAGGCACTTCCAAATCAAAAGCACCTGGTCCAGATGGCTAATAATGGAATTTTATAAACACTACAAAGATTTGTTAATACTAAAAGTAGTGGAGCTGTTCAATAGTTTTAATGATATCCAAAAATTCAGATACTTTAAAAGAAGCGATAATTTAAGTCTTCTGTTAAAAGGTAGGGATCCACTTTGCTGTGCATCCTATAGACTCATCTCACTGCTAAATGTAGACTATAATATATTTACTAAAGTTCTGGCAAGAGAGTCAAACAGATATTACCCATAATTACAATATCAGATCAAAACAGATTTATAAAGGGAAGAACATTATCAAAAACATTAGATGCACAATAGACATAATTTCACATAACTCAAAAGATGCCATTCTTTTCACAATAGACACAGAAAAAGAATTTGATAGGATCAAATGAAAATATGTATTCTTAACAATGCAAGGGTCTTAACAATGCAAGGGATGGGTCTGGGTGCACAGTTCAGCACATAGTTAAAACTAATATATGATTAAAAAAAAAACTAAGACCATGCTCTATCCATCCCCAACTCAAAAGAGGTTCCCGCCATCTCCATCAGCAACAATGAAAATGCACCGCTGGATCAGGTTCACTCTTTAAAATATCTGTTGTTACCATAGATGACATCCTTACCTTTGAGCAACACATAGATCAGGTGGTTAGGCTGTGCACACCAAGCTTGGAGTACTCTATAGACATAAAAGAGCCTCACCCAGACTGCACTCCGACTTTCTGTTACTAGCTCCATACTTTCTTCTATTGACTACAGGCTGGTGGTATATGGAGCTGCAACTGACATGGAGCTGAAACAAATGGCTACTGCTTTTAACAAGATATGACATCTCACCCTTGTTGCCGACTAAGTTACTCCACTGGCTCAGTATATGAGCAGATAAACTGGCTAGCTTGTGGCAATAGAATCAATGATCAGACCCTGCCTTGGCAAGAAGGCCCTCAAGGAAAGTCCCTCGCCCGCATCTCTGAAATCTTCACTCAGGCAGCTCCTGCATGGAACAAGAGGATGTAAACAGGGTGCACTCTCAATTCCTTTCTTCAGAACTGCCCTGGGGCAACACTCCTTCTCCTACAGAACTCAGCTTTGGCTCAATGAGGTACTACTGCTGACACATAACACCCCAAATCTCTGCACCTTTAAGTCTGAACTGAAGCAGTACCTTGCCTTCAGTTGACAGTGCACTTGCTGGCTGAGTTCCTGATATTTCTTCACCCTTTTCTCTAATCACTCCCCACTAATACCACTCCACCCATACCCCCTTCTCTACACAGCTTGTATTTCACCCTGTGCTCCCCAAGCCCTATCTGCTCCCCTACCTCCAGGCCTACACCTACCCCCAAAACCAGCCCCCATCTGGCTCTCTTGCCAACCTGACCACCTTCACAGGTAGAAAAGCCCCCATCCCTGGCCAATGGCCCTTTCTGCCCACTCACCTTTTCTACTCTGGAGACAAGGCCTCGTACCCAAGGATGCTCACTCTCACCTATCACTTCTTCCCCAGCCCTTTGATATACTGCCATCCTGAAACATGGCTGGTACTCTACTTGTCTACTCATGCTATAGCAATATTTCACCTGTTCACTTTAGCTGATACCTGTGTTATACTGTACCTAAGCTGTTGATCCCTCAACTGTACTTCCTATTGTAATTAAATGTATTTGTTTCTGTTGTTATTTCTGTACAATGTATTGTGTCTCCTGACTTGGAACCTTTGTAAAGAGCTTATGCTCAAAGATTGTTTCTGAACATTCAAATAAATAAATAAATAACACCAACAGATGAAATAAGAACAAACAACATCTCCACAACCATAACATTACAGAGAATGACAAGACAGGGATGACCCCATGTCCATTAATTTTTGTATTAATCATGGAACCATTTGCAAATGGAGTATGGAAAACGATAAAACTCAAAGGTATTAAAATCAAAACAAAACCCATAAGTAAGCCTAATGTGGATGACACATTATTATATTTAGCTAAACTGGAAAGTTCAATAAAAGAGTTTATAACACTAACTGATAGCTTTGGTAGAGCCACAGGTTATAAAATAATTCGGTCTAAGTCAGAAATATTCCAATTAGATTCACAATTTATGCTAAATATACCAGAAGAATTTACATGCCAACAAGCAATATACTACTTAGGTGTAAATATAACAGCTAATATCAATCAACTATTTTCAGCAAACTATGAGGATATTTACAAAGCAATTTAAACAGAACTTAATAGATGGGAGACATTACCCTTAACATTTAATAGGCAGGATAAATACAGTTAAAATGAAAATACTTCCAATGTTTCTTTCTTTACCAGACTTTATTGATACCAATACCACAGACTTATTTTACCAAACTCAAAAATGAATTACACAATTTTTATGGAGGCATAAAAACTAGACTAGCTTATACAACATTGACATTACCAAAAATAATAGGTGGGTTGGCCCTCCGGATTTCAATCTATATTGTTTAGTGACCCAAATTGTAAATATATGGTACTGGATAACGGAACTAGATCAGGTACCAATATCAACACAAATAGAACAAGAAATGCAACCTCATCAAAAACTTCAAAATCTACTATTTTGGTATATTACCAGAATACAAAGAATAATATGAAATGTATAACTACTAAAATACAGTGGACTGCTGGATAAAATCACATCAAATAATGAAACAACAGATTAAATGTACTATTTATTCTCACCTTTATATAATAATTATTTTCCACCATAAGTGGGAAGAAATAGTTTCAAAATATGGCAAGATAGAAGGTTAACTGAAATGGGGATGTTGTTCCTTAATTTATTTATTTTATTTATTGAATTTTGATGACCGGTGAGGCCACTGGCCTCGAGGTCCTTTTTCAGGGACAACCCGGGAATAACAATACATGAAATAGTAGACAGTGATACATATACAGGTCATGGGTATATGGTATTCAGCAGTTTACACATAACAGTCTTTTCAATGGGTTTCGTATATCTAAGTAATAAGTTGTTGTTCATTTGATCCTGCATCATTCATACAAAGGAGAGAGACAGTACTGTAGATTTGTTAGGTAACATACTTGTAATAGCCATAGGATAGATTCTGTGGGGGAGGAGGAGTTAGTGCTACCTGTTCAGGGGTTGGAGATTTAAGTATGGTAGAGTGAGCTGACCCAGGGTCATTGTTGTAGTGTCAGGTACTGTAGCACTGGCATTTGCTCATTGACAGCAGATGGGTCTTGTGCGGAGCTACAGTGCCAATGGGGTTTCTTGCCTCAAGGGAGGCTGTTCCACAGGAAGGGCAGCATGTGAGGAAGGACTTGTAGCCTGCCTTAGTCCTGACCTTAGGGACCTCTAGTAGCGTTTGGCCCAAGGACATGAGGTTGAGAAGCTTTCTCTTTACTGTTAGGAGTCCATCAAAACTCAGGGGTGGCATGGGGTTAATTAGCTTTTTCGCCAGGCAGAGTACAGAGTACTTGAGGAGAGCTTCAAAAGATGGCCAGTTGAGCCTCACTAATGCCTCGCAGTGGTGACTTCTTGAGTGCTATCAGGAGGCAAAGTGGACCACCTTGTTGTATAAAGTCTGTAATTTACCGTACTCTGGCTTTGCAATACCCTGAATGACCAGGGCAGCATATATTAGTGTTGGGAGTAGGACACTAGATGCAATTTCAGTCCTAGCTCGGGTCAGCTGTTCCTTCAGCCGATACAGTAATCCCAGTTTAGTATGGATTACTTTTGTGACTTGGTCTACATGTTGTTTGAAAGTGAGACCTTAGTTGAGGGTAAGGCCAGGGTACTTTGTTGAGGAGACTTCTTCCAGTTTGCTGCCCTCCAGGGACATAAGTTGGAGTAGTTGTGATCTGTCTTGTCCAAGGGCTCTAGGTCCGAACAACATGGCTTTGGTTTTATTGGTATTAAGGACCATTTTGTTCTTGATGAGCCATTCCTCCATGATGAGGATATCCTTTTGGAGGGATGTGCCTAGATCATCAAGTTGTCCGAGATTTTGTAAATAACAGCATCATCCACATATTGGATTGCATTGCTGATCCCACAGTGGTTCTGCACTTCATTTACCAACAGTGAGAACAATGGGGCAAGTATCGACCCTTGAGTATTCATTCCTTTAGGGTCTGTGGTTTGGAGAGTTTATCCTGCCACCTGACCCTCTGTGTGCGACCAGAGAGGTAGCTTTCCACCCATTTGAAGGCATGGGTGTAGAGGCCTATGTGGAAGAGTTTATAGAGTAGTAGTCCGTGATCCACCAGGTGAAGGCCTTGGAAATAATAAACTTAAAACATTAGAACTAATATGACAACAACATAAGCTACCTCAATCCCATTTGTTTCAATATTTACAAATTAAAAACTATATTAATCACACAAATGGCAATCTGCATATTAAAATAACTCATCAATTTTACAGGTGTTGTTGGATAAAACAGATAATAAAAATCTAATATCTATGGTTTATGAAATGATAATTAATGACATTAACAACAATTTGAATAAACTGAGAAGCAACTGGGAAAACATTTGGGAATAAACATTAAAGATGAATTATGTTTAGCTATAACAAACTCATTTGCAATAAAAGTCAAAGCAGCAGTGTTACAACAGACTCAGTTAAATACTATAGATAGGACATATTATACTCCTTCCAAGCTACACCACTTTAATAATACAATACCAGATAAATGTTCTAGATGTGCATGTACATTAGATTCATTGAGATGTTTAATACATTCCTGTCTGAATTTATCCAAAGTTTCATCAAAAATAATAAAGCTTGTAAAAAGTTAAACAACAATATACTAACGCCTTTATTTACATTTTTAGCAATGACAACAGCTAATAATCAGTTAGATAGTTATCAACAAAGCCTTATGGGTAATGGCATCCCTTATAACAAAGAAATGCATTCTGTTGAGATGGAATGACTCTAACCCACCAGTTTATGAAGCTTGGGTGAATTTAATAATCGATACAATGTACTTGGAAAAAATGTATTGTATTAAAACTGAACAAATTAAAACCTTTAATACATTATGGCACCATTCCACAATATAATACAGCAAGGTATAATGTGTTAAACACAGGATAGATAAATACATTATTAAAAGATTAGGGAATGTTCCTGGACCACATGGTGATGATGAATATGACCATTCATATATTGTCAAGGTTTGAAAAGGTTTTGTATTGTATACAAAAAAAAAGATGTAATCATTCTCATTCAAAAGGTGAACTCTCCAAATATTTAGCATTTCATGTTCATTCACAAATGTTCTTATTAATGTAGCTATTCTCCTGCCATCACTGTTTACTGTTGAAGTCTGATCTTTGCAGGATAAAGAGCTCATTAACATCTCCAATCAGTAATGTATTCAGACCTCCCATTTTCACAATAGTTGCCCCAATTTGTGCTAATAAGTTGTCACACAGTATTTATTTACGGGACCATATATAGATCATGACAAGAATTCAGCTCATCACAGGGTACCCTTCCATAATATAATCTTTCCTTCACTAGCTTTGTAGTGGTCCAAAGTTTTGAAGTCCAAAGATGTATGCATCAGGATTGAAACTCTGTGGTTGTGTGAGTTACCAGTTAAATAGAACACTTGGCCAACCAAATTGCATTTAATTTCATTATTTCATTATCAGATAGGTTATTTCTTGACATGTCAAAATTCTTATGTTAGTTTCTGCTGTGAACCTGGAAGATGATCCCATTATGTTCCTGGATTCTATCCTACAATTAAAGCATTTGTTACTCATTTATATTCTGTTTTAATTGTTTTTATCACTTACTTATGTTTCTGCCTTTTTGTCCCTAGTCTGTTTTTTTTTTTAATTTGGCTCTCCTTCCCTTTATTGCCTGCACCAGAGCTCACCAACAAAAGGAAAAGGAAAACAAAATGACCAACTCCCTTATGCTAAACTTTAAAACTATAATGTACAAACAAAATCATTAAGAGGCATCTTAATCTTTTTACTGTCAACCTAATCTTCAACTGAAATTACCCTTTATACTCAAACCTCTGAGCACTATTTCATTTTACTTTCCTGGTGGAGAAAGACTCCCATCTCAGGACCTCAGGACCCATTTAGGACAAAAAAGAATGAAAAGGAACATACAATAACATTTTCAGTTGTAATAAATATATTTTTTATTAAGTATATCATTTGTCTAACATATTTAAGCTGCAGTATCTGTCAGTAATTATATAAAATCCAAATTGCTTGTATTTTCTAACACATTTTCCACACATTCTCTTTTTAGATTACATTAATTATTTTTCCTGTACCATACTATACTGTCTGTTTTCCAAAATCAGAGGTGAAGGGATGTGTAAAACCACCTAGAGTACACCATCCATTTTCCAGACAATAGTGTTAATTACCAAGCAGTAGGGTTTCCTTTCTAGGAATTTTTTTTCTGGAATACTCTGTTACTTCATATTTAAGTTTAAATTAAAATATGATCGTTGACTACAAAATATCAACAGGTCTATTCCTAACCTCTATTAACCACTGTCCTTTGTATTAGACAGAAGCAGTTAGATGTCATAAGCAAAGAAATCAGCTAGTCCCTCATATTAGATTATGTATTAGGTTTCTTCTGTGTCCCTCTATCCATAAAAGAACTGTAGCAATCTTCAGATCTTCTGATGCTTATTTTCAGTATTACAAATAAGAACTTGTTCATTAAGATTTCTGTTTGTGACCCTACAACAATTATCTGAGCAAAACATAATGTTGCCTTTCCCTTATAAGTTAAATGGGGTAATTGTTGCATATTGTTATATTCACTCATAGAGATATAGAAATTGTCAGCAGATAAGGGCTGCTAGGCCCATCAGTCTGTCCCTAAGCCCTACACTTGTATGTAGCCTTTGCTCCAACCTGGTCAATGGCATTTTGCATCTCATACCTGCCTCAAGGTTCCCTTATGACTGTCCCAGGCATAAATTCATCCACTGTCATCACTCCACCACCTCCTGCAGCAGGCTATTCCATGCATCCACCACCCTCTCAGTGAAGAAAAACTTGTTTCCCCTCAACTTGCCCCTCTAATTTCATATCATGCACCTAGTTCTTGTACTTTGCCTATAATGGAAAAATCCCCCCCTTGTTTATGCACTTGAGTTCATTCCTTAAAGGTTCACTCCTTGAAGCACAATTAATTTCTTTTGTAGACTACAGACATCAGCAATTCCTTATCTCCACTTTCTAGAATGTTTGCTATAATAGTGCATGGAGGTTTCCCTTGATCTAGTTTCCATCTATTAACTATATGTACTAGAGTAAGCTCCATGACATTTTTTCAACCTATCCTTGTCTAAAGCATCAAATGAGCTTTGTAGAGCTGTATTAAGTAAGGATGTCTTGTCCCATTCTTCCAGGAATGACTATTACTTGACTGTTTTCCTTTGAGTTCTACACTTAAAGAGACACTGTCAACCTCTTTTGCCTCAAACTGTCCCTAGTTGAAAAAACATATTTTGTGATTGGTCACATTCTGTAGACTGTGCTGATGTGGCTGGTAGTTTTATTCTAATTCATTTTTTATTTTTAAAAGTGAAAAACAGACTGCATGCCATACTGATGTTACCAAACCAAAATGTGTTTGTTTACATTCCTTAATCAACTCCCACTGCATCTTTCATATACTTAGAAACACCCAAACACATTGTAGCTATTCAAAATGCAGTACAAGCAGAGAGACTATTGAATTCTGAGTGGCTGCACTGCTTCGAGTTGTTCCTAATGTTCAGGAAGTGAGCAATATGGGAAAATCAAGAGTTTTAAACAAAACAAAGTGTTGTCTAATTACATAACTACCATGCATTCCAGTTCTACTAAGAATGGAGGCAAATTAACTCACCAGCAACACAAATGAATTCTAGAGAAGGTAAGCAGACATAAAATGTTGGTTTTCAACATGAAAAATATGATGCAAAGAAAGCTTGACAGTGTCCTTTTAAGCAACTTGTTTCATAGCATGTCAATTTTTGTTAGTGTTTTCTTGATTGGTGTTCCTAGGGAGTTATTTGTTCTTCTAGAGCCATAATTATTTTTTTTTCCATTTCATGAGATCTTTTGCTCATGGTTTTAATTTTAGTCACTTTGTTGACTTTGTTAATTGTAACATAGCGTCTTCTACTCTTCTTTTTAAATGATTTCCATTTTCTTGATTTTGCTAACATCTTCAATTTTACAGCAGCATGGTGATGTCACCATGCTGACATATTGCTGTGAGTGGGACTGAGAACTATTTAACAGGACAGTGAGTGTGGTCTTCCATTTAGTAATTTGGATGGCTGCATGACTCACATTACTCCACTGTTTTCTCCATTTACCACAGTGGTTTGTGTGTGTGTGTATGTGTCTGTTGTGTGTCTGTAACCCTGCCTGCAGTGTCGGAGCTAGGGAGCTGGGGGTTGGCCACCCCACCTGGCTGCCCAATGTGAATAGTGGTGCCCCACCACCATCTTTATTCACTGTTTAGTGCCCATTGTGGAGCCCATGGATTGACTGAATGTCTCTGCCCCCAGTAAACCTGTCTCAACCACTGAGAACACAGCACTGTTTCAGAGCTCCTTAATTAATTGTGCATGTTAAAAGAGTTTAAGGCAGTAATGGCTGTAACTTCTATTGAAACACATTCATCATTTTAAGGGCATGTACAATAAATAGCTATAAAACAGCTAACTTCCATAAACAATGAAAAGAATACTTATTTTCAATGATCGTCTTTTCCTGCACTCTAGTACTGCATTCCATTGAGTAGTAAAATTCCAGTCTTTGGTTCAGCTTGATTTACCATTACAAGATTTTGCCTTTAAAGGGTTTGCTCCTATTATGTGTTTATATTTTTTATTGATGCATATTTACATGCTTCTGTGTTAAATGTGTTGATTTCCTACAAACTGTGTCTTTAAAACACAAATATTTATCGTAATTATATAGTTAATGAAGTTGTATGCCTTTTTGTGTTTTCTTGGTTTCAATTCTCCCTGTTCTCAGATTACCTTGCAACACATTTGAGTCATAGCATTTTGATTTTCCTGGTCGTTAATCTTTGCCTTCCTGTGTGCATTTAAATACATAGAAGTTGACATTTTATGTTCTTGTTCAGTCCCATAATGGCACTGTGTTTTTGCAGACGTTTTGTAATTTCCTTGCCTCTTTAATTTAATTTTGCTCTCCAACGTCCACCTCCAGATTTATATATATATTTTTGATCAAGCTTCACTGCATGTATGGCTTAGCAACAGTGGCAGCTCCAGCTTCTGTTGGTCACCAGGGCACTGGCTAGGCACTACGTTGGAAGCCATAGCACATATTGAAACCAGAATGGAAAGCATATTGCATATGCATGAGTGCCTGATTCTTGGAGTATTTGAACTAATGATGAATGTTATGTTTCTACAAATAAAAATGGTAATTCAATTTTATTTTTACAGGGGATGGCCCTGCTTCTCCTGTCTTGTGGGTGGGGGAAAGGATGGCCCGATTTCTCTTGACTTGGGATGGATGACTCTGCTTCTTGTGGCTTGGGAAGGGGATGGTCCTTCCCCTGCTTTCTGTAGCAGGCAGAAGCAGGGCCATGTGACTCAGAAGATGAGGGCTACCCCCAAGTCAGGAAAAGCATGGCCACCCCCAAGCCAGGAGAACCAGAGAGGTACCCTTCCCCCAAGCCTAAAGAAGCAGGTCCATCCTCACCCTTAAACCAAGAGAAGCATGGCCTCCTCCATCTCCTCCCCATCATCTCACCAGGAAAAGCAAAGCTATTCCCCTAGGGGCAGGAGAAGTAAAGCCATCCCCATCACCCGAACAGAAGAAATAGCCATCCCAACTCTTTCCAGCAGGTATCCACCTACCAAAATGGTCCTCAATGGATTGACCACCTGCAGTGGCATTCCAGGAGATAGAGGCCATGCATTCCTTCTTTAAGTCTCTCCCTCCCCATAGTGTGGCATTTTCAAATAAACCCAACCACTTACCTTAACATAAAGGCGCAAGCAGTCAGAGCTGTGTTTCTGGTTCTGCTGGCAGTTTCTTTCGTGGCTGTTTTGGTACTGACAGGACTTTTACTTGAGGATCTGACTCTGTGCTACAGCTACTGGCTGGACAGAGTAGCTAGCTGGTGCTGCTTTCTTGCTTTCTCCCATTAGTGTTCAGACTGTGCTCTAGTATTTTATGAAAAAAACACAACATAGAACAGATCTTTTAAGGTTAACTATATTGCTGAGTTCATCATCATCATCATCAAATCTTTATTTATTCAGGCAAACATCATTGAGCAAGGTTCATTTACAAGATGGACCTGATAAGATCAAGGTTCAACAGTTGATACATAACAGATACATCATACACTTACTAAAATAGTTATACATACAGGGAAAAAATGTTTATAAACACAGTGATGTACAATAAAATTCACATGATACAAATGGGTTATAGGAGAGTTAAGCTAATATTTACAGTATATACATATCATGATGGAGGGACATGGCAAACACACAGTATAATGTAATACTAGGATGGTGAAGGTATTACTGGGTGCCATAAGATGGGGTGTCTGCCTGGGAGGAGAACTGAAGAGCAAAGATTATGCCATATGTGGTTAATTTTGGGAGGAGATTGTGAGATGACAAGGCTAGCTCTAGCAGTAGCAACTGCATTTCTCTGTGAAGAAAACTGTACAACGCTGTTTAAAGGATGCAATTGGAATAATATTGGACAGTTTTAGGGATTTTTGTAGGGTGTTCCATGCTATAGCTGGAGCATAGCTGATTGCTGCCCTCCCTATCCGAGTGTTGAATTTGGGCAATTTGAGCAGGATGATGTTGTTGCTTCTTAGGGGCATAGGAGCTAGGAATGGTCTGGGTGAAGCAGTCCAGAATATAGTTTGGAACTTTTTGATAACGCTCTGTAGATCCATAGGGCTGCATTTCTGTTCCTTCTGAGGTGAAGAAACCCATCCAACTGCAGCATAAAGAGAGCAGTGATGGGTATTAGATGGCAGATCTGTAATGAATCTTATTGCTCTATGGTATAAGGTATCAAATTGTGTAGATAGGAGATGGGGCAGTGACTATAAAGGAAGTCTGCATAGTCAACGACTGAGAGAAAAATGGCCTGGACTAACCTCATCTTTGAATCTCTGTTTAGGAAGGGTTTTAATCTACAGAGAGGCCAAGCCTTTGGCGGAAGCGTTTTTAGCAGTTCTTCTAAATGGTGAGTTAGGGAGGGCTTCCATGCTGCAGCTTACAAGCAATGGCAATCCGGTTCTGGTTTGAGTGGGCACAGTTGGCTGGGTATTTCCTGTTTCAGGCAGCTGGGCAGTTCCAGAGCCAAACCACAGTGCCACTCCCTGCCCCCAACACTGGGGCACAATTATGAGGTTGGATGGTAAACTAAAATGAAAGCAAGTAGCGATTTGCTGCTCAACCCTGTTGCCATCAAACTTCCCATTTCTGACACTAAATGCCTAAACCTAGAGTCAGACAGTAAATGAAAAAAGGAAGCAAACAATGAAAGCCAAACCCGGTGCTGCCAACCCTCCATTGTAACACAAGGTGCCTAGTCTCCCGGTCCAACAGTTAATGAAAAAAAAGCAGACAATAGGAGCCCATTTCAGTGATGTTTTAGAAAAAACATTAGTTGTTTTCTCTATTAATCTATTGTAGCATTGCTCCCTGCTATTCATTGTACTATTATACATTTTGTACTTGTCACTTGTACATCAAATAAAATGCAGTGCTATTCCATAGTCAGCAATAAACGTTAACCAGCAATAGAAAAGCATATGGTAATTCATAGGATGAATGCTAAAAACAACAAAAGTGCATTAGTGCAATGAATATCAGGGAGCAATTCTATGCCAGATTGGGGCAAAAACAACTTATGTTTCACTCCAGAAGTAGAGTTTTATCAAAGTTAATAAATTAATGTGGAAATGCTGTAATATTATCTGGCACTGAGCACATGTATGAACAGTGCTGTCAATAACATCACCTTCCGTACAGCACTATGCAGAACAGTGGTAGGAACAAATGCATAAGTAAAGACAATGCCACTAACAGTGGTCACAAAACACACTTATTTTAGTGGAGGCTTTGCCTCACCCCGACCCCCCTCCCTCCCTCCCTCTAAACTAAAATAATCAACTCAGAGTTGGAGTTGGATTAGGGAGAAAAACAGAATGTTGAATGTCAGGATTAGAACCCTGATCTCTACCACCGTTGTGGTTAAGCAGCACCATGTTTCAGTCCTCTCTGCCACAGGAGCAGCTCATCCATCATTTTCAATTTCCCAGCCCTTGTGTTCTTCTAGTACTATGGACAGCAACCTGGGTAGCGCATACTACACAGCACGTCTAATCCCTGTCCTATATGTTGTACTCCATTTGGACATAGCTGTTTTTCCTTATGCTGTATTTGTAGCAGTATTGTAACTGGTTGTTACATTATCCATCTCCAGTGATGTGTACAAATAAATAATTTAAAACAAATATGATTGCATCCTCAGGATACAAGGAGGCACTTATAAAAATTACAACCGGCAATTAAGGTAATGAAAAGTATAATATCAAACCTGCTATAAACTACCCGAAGGCATATTTTCACAGTTGCTTAGTGCATGTAATTATAAAAAGCTTTACATATAGACTACAATACCAGGAAATATAAACCGTATAGAAATTGATTTTCTGGATGTTGGAGTGAAGCAATGAGGATATAAAATTGACAGGTATTCATTTATATATCACTTCTCTTGAGAGACATTTTCTTTAGGATTGTGGAACCAATGAACTCTGTAGTGCTATAATTTCAAATATCAGGAATCTATTATAAAACATTAGATAAAAAGTAGGGCATTATTATATCAGATGCTCAGCCATAATGGATATATACCTTGGGGCTCACTATAGCCCAGATGTGAATGATTGCTTTGAACTCAGTGCTTTCTGTAAGATTCCTATAGACAATTTTATTTCCTGTATATAAAAATGGCAGGCATACTTTGCAACAGAAGTGCTTTTTATTGAATTACAGTGGTAGTTGTCTAAAATTTGTCTGCCTCAAGGTACCATTGAGTCACTCAAGTTACAATTTGCATTGACTGTAATGTGATTCTGCCTCATTCTGCTTCATTATACCTAGGTATACCTCAGTACTGAGAAACTTCTAGGTATACCTAGAATATAGATATATAGTAAGAGACTTTTCTACAGCTACCACTGTATGTTTAAGACTAAATGAGCATCTGATATAATAATGTCCTGCTTTTTACTGTTTTTCAGAATTCATGCCTGATATTTGTATTTTGTATTGCAGAGTTCATTGGATCCACAGTGCTAGGGAAATGGCTATCAAGAGAAGGAAAATATATATATGGATGAACACCTAAACATTTTATATTCTCAGTGCTTCTCCTCAACATGTGGAAAATGGACTTGATATAAATTTATATTTACTGATTTTGTGGTTTATTTGTAAAGCTTTTTAATAGTTTCATATACTAAACAACTGTTGAAAATAAGCCTTGTGGGTAGTTAATACCAGGTCTGATGTTATACTTTTCATTACCTTTATTGCCAGTTGTAACTTTGTGAACCTCCTTATATCCTGAGACTGTTAATGTATCTTTCATATATGATGCTGTACGCCATTTTACATGTAATATGACAAATTTTAAATAGAACATTTAACAACAAAACAATATGTTAATTCCTGATATGAACATTTACACAAATAAATTTGCTGCCATATTGGCTCTGACTAGAGTTTGCTTTAGCAGCATTGACATAACCTGTGCAGGTGGTATGTTATTTGTAGCTTCTATGGCAGATGAGTGGGAGATTAATAGCATTAGTATCATTAGTTCCTCTGTGTGTCTCTGTTTGATCCCATCCTGGTCTCTAAAATCTTCAAGTGGCAGTACCTTAGTGTGCATGTTAGAGGAATAATCTATATCACAAATTGCACTCTCTATGCTCCGTTTTGCAGGAGCTAAATCAGTCTGCTTACTGGTGCCTTTTCTTGGCCATTCCCTCATCTTCCTCATCTGTACCTCCAATTCTATCTGCATTGGCTACAAATAGTTTATTATTCACTATTTATAGGAACTCCTTTCTAGTATATCTTCTGTCCCCAGCACACCTTAAGTGCTCATATATCCCTCCATAACATAGACCATGTCAGTTATGCATGCGTGAGTGCTACTTTATGTGGTCAATGCCTCTGATGTATATGGCCTGCAACTTCCAACAGACATATCCATGGACACTTGCATGGTTCTATGGCAGATGTATAGGACCCACAGTGACAACTCTCATACTGTGCCTGTATTGACAACACTGGTGTACTGGTAGCACTATGCATTTTGCAATGTCAAGATTATCACCTGCACAAGGAGATTTTGTACATGGTAGCATCCTGTCATGAGGCTATAAGGTCTGCATTGTGCACTGCAGGATAAGGAAGGATGTGTACCAGTGTGGCTGTTCATTTGGAAGGAGGAAACAAGGGTGGAAGATACAGTATTTAGCTTGTGGTCAGAGTGGAATGTGTGTGTTGGGATCCTTCCTGTCCATCAGACATGCATGGCAGAGAGGTGTGTGCCACATGGGCATACCATGTCTTGTGTATGCATTCACTTCATAAAACATAATACCTGTGTGTTTCCATTCATTTACATATGACTTTGATGAGGACAAACACGGGAGCAGCAGTGAGGAACAAAATGCCATATTGAAAAGTATTAAATTCCAATCCATGACAGTCAACAATGCTTTTACATCCATAGCAAAATAGTTTAACTATGCAACTGTTACACACATATATAGTGATGTTGCCACACACATGACCCAGATGATGGGCACACAATGCTAGTACACAGGGCGTGGACAGGGGCATATGGGTAGGGGTTCATATTCCACAGATAATGTCATGGATGTGCACCAGGCCACACAGCATATGTGCCTATACCCATGATGAGCACTGTACAGGGAAAGAAAGCCAGTTGCAGCTTGTTGGAATTTGACAGTGACCACAGACACATAACTGTGGACACCAGCACCAGGCAGTGACAGTGGTGTAGAAGGGAACAAAGGTAGAATAGTGCACAGTCAGGGGTACCTGCCATGTACACTGGATACATGTCAGCTGTGCACTGGAGGAATGGCAATCAGGTGATAGAGGTAGTACCAGAAGTACTAGAAATAAGGGTGGGTGTGGGTTTCGGCTGTGGCATGTATAGGAATGCAGGCATGCAGCATGCACTTTGTGGCCAGTATCTATGATGGTAGGGGGTGCTGCCTATGATATCTGTAGTATCATGATTGGCCATTGCAGTGTGTCAATGTGTTACATCTGTGAGCCATGCACTGTGCATTTGATGGACTGTTATTCTCATGTCTGCATGTCACCAACTGTGTTGCCTGACTACTGTGTTGGTGCAGTACCAGCAGCTGCTTGTTGCAGCTGTACATGTTTACTATTAATTTCACTGGCATGCCATGCAGTGTACCTGGACACTATGCGCCACACATGTCAAGTAAACTCACATGCATCATATGTGATGTCCTGTTGCCATGCTCAGTCTAGCTGTGTTAGGCATTATTGTATGTTACATATGCCTTTAGCATGTCCCTAATAACTTGTGCCATGTTGTTATGATCCTGCTGCCATCTGTTCCTTGGTTGTGGGTGTGTCTTCATATTGTTCAAGGGCCTCATGATACCGACAGCCTTAGCAATCCCAGGCTACCTCTTCCTACAAGATTGCCATCAGAGACTAAAGCTAACCCTCAGGACCTTGCACAGCCTTGATTCCTCTGCTTACAGGACTGCCAATCAGGGAGCACCCTGAGCACACTGGGCAGAGCTAGACAAAGCCTGCAAACTCTAAATCTTTCCTCTGTTTACCAAAGTTTCTGCTCAGATCATGACTTGTTGCTTTTAGTTTTGGACACTTTGCTGGAAAGGGAGGACAGTCTAAGCCATCCTAGGCTACACCTTGCTGCATGATTGCCATCAGAGACTGGAGCCAACCCTCAGAACCCTGCACAGTCTTGATTATCCTGCTTACAGGACAGTCAATCAGGGGCTGCCCTGAGACACACTGGGCAGGGTTAAATGAAGCCCATAAAATCTTAATCTTCCCTTTATTGACCACAGCTGTCACTCAGATTGTGGCTTGTTGCCTTCGGTTCTGGACCTTTGGCTGGAAAGGGAGGAAAGCATCAGACATCCCAGGCAATCCTCTGCTATAAGATCACAATCAGAGATCAGAGCCAACCATTTACAATCCTGCACAGCTTTGATTCCCTGCGTACAGGACAGCCAATCAGGAAACACCCTGAGCACACAGTGCAGGGCCTTCTTTCTTTCAGGACCTTCAGATCAAAGGGCCTCTGTGCCGTGGCAATGTGTGACGGACAAGTGCTAAGGACTTTGATTGCAGTCTGGGTTACCGCTGGGTATGCCGATTCACTGCTGATATACTCTTTGCTTCTGCCTGGCATCCGCTATCTCTCTCTCCACACAGTGAGCTGATCACCTCCTGTACTGAATTATAGTTACTGGTACAATCCAACTGATTATTTTTCATTAATTATTATTCTGAACCTGACCTTGGGTCTATAGGTGTCTAGCCTCTCACATCAATATTTGCCTACACGTAAGTAGGTCAGCTGTACTACATCACTATTCTAATAGGTCTCCTTGCACATTGAGTTTGCTAATTTTTCTGTCTCCTATTGGGGTCACCTGAACTTCAGCTTCCTTATTTAAGTCACCATTTGGATTATCCACCTTTGCAGTCTTTCTACTGTTGCGCTGTTCTGCTTATCAAGCGTGCCTTTAATTACTTTGCTGCCATTATTGCCATTTTACTTATTACTGTTTTCACTGTTTTAAACTATCTCCAAAGCATTTTGCTATTGTATTTGTCTCATTACTAAGGTATTCTGCCACAGATCCATTGTTAGCCTTAAATATACTAACCATGCTTCATATGTTCCCTGTCTGTATCACTTTTTCTCTCTCTCTCCTAGCCCCTACTCTCTCTTCCCCTACTTCCTCCCTCTGGTCCATTCATATAGTGCGTCTCTCTCTCCCCTGCTCTCTCTTCTCCCTTATTTCTTTCCCTCCTTCTCTCCTATTATACCCCTCCCTTTACTCTTTTCCTTCCTCCCTTCCCGTCCCTCTACCCTACACCTGCCATCTAACCTGGGCTCATTCAGTCCCCTCCATTAGCCTTGAATTTCTCCACTGGGCCCTCCTTTCTTCTCCTGTCTCCCTCTTCCCCTTCTACCCCTCACTTAAGAGGGCAAATGTCCCAATCTATTGTCCTTTTTTCATTCTTTTCCTCCTTAATGGAGATGTTGAATCTAACCCTGTTCCTCCCTTCTTCCCCAACTCTTCCTAAAGGTCTCAGCATTTCCAGATAAATTCTAGGAGCCTCCTCCCAAAACTGATTCACTTTAAGTCTGGATCTTTCAGTATACCCTTGCCTCAGGTGTGTATCTGGAATCCTGGCTCTTGTCCAGGATAGCAGACTCCAGTTTGGCTCTTCCTGACTACAAAAAAAAAAAAGAAAGGTGGCAATAATAGGGTTAGCTGAGCTCCAGATGTATTACACTGACAAAACCAACCAAGCATCAGTTAGCAGTAACTCCCACACCATGCTGCAAAATTATTTCAAGGACCACCTGTGCTCTTCTCAAGGCATCGAGAAGCCCTTGAGAAAAAGTATGGCAATGCTCAAAACATTTACGGCATGGTGGAGTGCTGCTAGCCAGTACCTGATGAATGAAATGCTTTGAATCAGATAAGTCAGTGTGGGTTTGTTTGTTCCTATGGTGCCTTAGCACAGTCTTTTGATTGGTTTCTCCCAACTACCACCCTTTCCATCAAGACCGTGGCAAGCATGGTGGTGGAGTTGCATTGTTTGCCCACCAGAACCTATTCTGTTCTATCACCTTCAGAGAATCCTTCCTCTCTCTCACAAGCTCCTTCTAGTTAAGCTATCCCTCCTTTCACCCTCCCTACTTATATTGCTGTTTTCCAGGCCTGTACACTGGTCAGAAAATAGAGGGGGTGTCTTTTGGTCAAAGTGGAACTGCGAGCACCGGCAGCACAAGTCATGCTGACATAATACTGGTATCACTTGAGGAATGAGAGGCAGACTTGGTATTTCCATTAAAGCCTGCCAGCAATGCATTGAGAACCAGAGACAAGAAGACCAGTCACCAGCCACTGTCCTCCAAGTTGTTATCCCAGGTGGGGCATAAAGCCAGTGCAGTGGCTGCCTGTGGAGGCCTGATTGGAATAGAACACATGTTCCTCCTCTGGGAGGAAAGGATGGTACCTGTGCTGCAGCACTGAAAGAGGGTCCATGGGTGGCAGTTGAGACACTGGTGGAGGATGCCAGCATGAGCTCAAGCCAGGGTTCTGAGGGAAGAAACAGGAAAATAGCTACAGGAGACGTGAGTTTTCTCAGGCCCAATACATGAATGTCCATTTCACCACGATGTATCCCAAGGGGGGCACTGAAACCCAAGGGCCCTGAGGACAAGCCATGGGGCAGTGGTATGTGAGAAACTAGATACCACACATTTAACCCAAACATAAAAACAAAGCCATAATTCATCAGAAATCAGAAACCATCATTGCCAGTAGCTGCACAGAACTCGGGAGGAAGGGGCTCAGACAGTTCCATGTATTTTCTACACAAAAATTTTTGTTGTGGTCAATTACCATGTGAAGTATTTACTCCTCAAATACTTTTCAGCGCACTGAGTATTCCCACCAACCTTCCCTTCCACATCATCACTGATCCTTTTATTCTTAAGTCTCCATCCTCTCTTTCCCATCATGTTGCTGCCTCCTTCACTGGCAACATCAACTTGGCACCCACTCATTATAGGTTTGAGATATCAGATGTAATCAGGGTACTGAAAACACTTAAGAAACCTATTAGTCCAGGAACTGGTGATATCTATCCTAAATTTCTAATTGAAACATCTAGATTATTGGCTCATACCCTGACCATTATTTTAATAAATCATTCAATGACAGTGTGATCACCGAGGACTGGCGGAAGGCAGTTATCATTCCAATTTAGAACCAGGGAGCAGGACAAATGTAGAAAACTATCATCCTATTAGCCTAACTTCCATCACTGGAAAACTATTGGAATGTCTTATCAAAACTCTTTGTGAATATGAAACTAAATCACTGGGACTTTTGGATAACACTGAACATGGGTTTAGGCCAGGTTATTCATGGACCACTAACCTTATCTTATTCTATAACAACATCAGTGAATGCCTCAATGATAATATTCCAATGGATGTGATACTTCTAGATTATATCCATACATCTGACAAGGTCTCCCATTGTAAATTGATTGACAAATTAAATACAATGGGCTACTCTCAATGCTTGGTAAATTAGGTAGCAAACTGGCTTTCAAATAGGACTGAGGTTGTTAGAATTAATGGTGTCATTTCCAGTTCAGGCACAGTTAGTAGTGGTGTGCCCCAGGCCTCTGTCCTGTGGCCAACATTATTCAATATTTTCATAAGTGACATGAGAATTTACTCTAATAATGAAATCTCCAAATTTGCCGATGACTCCAAACTAGGAAAAGAGTGGACAACCTGACAAATGTCTCAATAGTACAGGATGACTTAAATACAATAAAGCATTGGGAAAATTCCAATGCCATAACATTTAATGTGGAAAAATGTACAGTTCTGCATTTTGTGAACAAGAACCCTAATAAAGACTGTTATCTCAACAATACTCTTCTAAAGTTATCCATTAGTGAATGTGATTTGGGTATTGTAATTAACAATAAACTTTGCTAATAGACCATTGCATCAAAGTAGCTAGAGTAGCCTATGGCATTCTGAAACAAATTAGAAGGACATTTATTAATGAGTCAGAACACTGTTTGATCCCTTATATAGAGCATATATTAGACCTTACTCTGATTATGGTTCTCCATATTGAGTCCGCACCTTAAGAGTGATATTCACTGTATTGAGCAGGTTCAAAGATGAATCACCAAGATGATTCCAAGCTGGCATGAAAAGATTACCCACAGAAATTAAAAGAAACTGGTCTTCACTCATTATATAACAGAAGACATAGGGTGACATTTTCTTTACATTTAAAATATTACAATCACCAGAGTTAATGCACCAATGTGGACTGAAATATGCTAATAAATGAACAGTAGGCAGACTACATAATAAATAGTTAGTTGTTGATTGGGCAACACAAGTAAACATGATAATTTCTTTACTATTAGAGCTTGTAAACAGTGGAACTTACTCCCACAAAACCTCGTGGACTCAAGTAGCCTCAACATTTTCAAAAAAGCTTGCTACTAACATAGTAACATACTAAAATACCAGCAGAGTAGGCCTTTCAGTCTATCCAGTCTGCTCAAGGGTCAGTACCCATAATGTATACTGTTGCCAACTCCCATACCTCCTCTAGGAACCCCCACCACCCCACCAGAGTTCCCACCCAAGAGAGATGACATTTCCAGTCTTCACCTCCTCCTATACCTCTCACAGCCCCTCTTGAACCCCTCTACCATGCCAACCTCCACCAGCTATTCAGTCAGAGCATTCCATGGCTCCACCACCCTTTCCATGAAGTAACACCTCCTCATCTCACCCCTGATTCTCCCACCCTCCAGACTCAAGCTGTGCCTCCTGGTGGCCCCTCCTCTTTCATCTGAAAACCTTATCAAATCCCACCCATTAAACCCCTTTAGATACTTGAAAACCTCTATCATATTCCCCATCCCTCTCTCTTCCAGTGAGTACAGACCAACCTCTACAAGCCCATCCCCATAGGATCAATCACCCAGGCCCCAATCATGTTAGTTGCCCTCCTCTGATCCATTTCCAGCAGATCAATGTCCTTTTTAAATGTGGCCAACAAAACTGCATGCAGTATTCCAGATGTTGTATAACCAGGCAGTTAAACAGCAGCAGAATTACCTCCTGCTTCGTGAGGTAATCCCCTGGTGATGCAGCCTAGCATTTTATTAGCCTTGGCTGCAGCCCTTCTACACTGCTCAGAGTTATTCATTCTGGAGTCCACTATTGCCACCAGATCCTCTCCTCATTAGAAGCCAGCAATGTAACCCTCCCAGGGTATACTCATGGCCAAGATTCCTAGGACCCAGGTGAAGAAGCCTGCACTTCCCTGTGTTAAATTTCAGTTTCCAGTTGCAAGACCACCACTGCAGCACTTCCAGGTCATGCTGCAGGGTTTCCCTACCTACT
Organism: Neoceratodus forsteri; assembly: GCA_016271365.2. Classification (NCBI taxonomy): domain Eukaryota; kingdom Metazoa; phylum Chordata; order Ceratodontiformes; family Ceratodontidae; genus Neoceratodus; species Neoceratodus forsteri. Next base: position 737,227,709 of record CM028133.1, on the reverse strand, counting down.
TCCCTTCCACCACTACCCCAGCTTTGAGTCATCCGCAAAGAGGCTCATTTGCTCTTGATACCTTTCCTGATGTCAGATACATAAGCGTTAAAAGGAGGGGCCAGCACCGAACTCCTGCGGGACCCTGTTAATGACCCTCCTGGGAGATAAGACAACCCCCAACCATGATCTTCAGAGAATGTCCAGATAGCCAGTTCCCAACCCTCCTGACCACCAGTCCCCTCCCCAATCCTCCCAGCTTTATCAGCAGGCCCAAGAGAGGTACTGAGTCAAACACCTTACTGAAGTCTAGAAAGAGGACATGCACTGGTCTACCTTGATTTAGCGCCATTGTCACCCAGTCATAGAACTCCACTAGGTTAGTCTGACATGACCTATCTGGGATGAAGCCATGCTAGCAATCATTCAGGTGCCCTTTCCTCAAAGAATGCCCACAGTCATTCTTTAAGAATGGCCTCCATCAGTTTGCCCACCACTGAAGTCAGGCTGACAGGCCTATAGGTTCCCTCTCTAGATCTGTCTTTGTGGATCGGCACAACATGTGCCATCCTTCAATCCAGAGGCACCCTTCCTATCTGCAGAGAAGTGTTGATAATAGGTTTACCTTAACCTTGGTAAACAACTAATGTCCCACATTGTGTGGTAATAATCTTGATGGGCCTAGAGCCTTCTTTTGTCCAACACAACTCAGTAAACTCAATAAATATTGGTTCAGGCCCTTCCTCCATTCATCATCTCTCATCTCCCTGTTCCTCCTCTCCCTACTCTCTCACTCTCTTCACTTAGGGATTCCCACACATTCAGCCATTCTCCACCCTCACTCCTCTGCTGCTGTTGCTTTCTTCTACCACCTCCATTCACTCTGGCATCTGCTACCTTCCCTTTCACATCTCACCTTCACTTCCAGCTTTTAGACATCATCTAAGTAGACTTCTTGAACCCTCCCATTCCTGTCTACCTTTTTCCTATATCAGTATTTCCTCCCTTCAATCTTTTCCTGTTCTTCTCCTTTCCCCAACATGCACTGTGAACTTTGCATTCTCCTGATTGTCCACTTGTTCACTGTTGTATATATGCTGTTGTTGTATTTTGCCAGTTTATTTACTACTACTTCTGTATGTTGACTTGAATCCATTTTCTGTTAAGTAAGCTGTATCCTATGTCTGTTATACAAACTCTTACTCCTGTAATCACCTCCCCAGGTCAGCCCCGAAAGAAGCTTCAGCTCACTGTGCCTTTCCCAGTTACCAACTTTTAAATTAAAAATACATAAATAAATAAATAAATAAATAAATAAATCAGTGTGCTCTGTACAGATGTTGTGGAGAATGACACATGCTGCGACTCACATGTGGTGCAAATGAGTGTTCAATTCCATTTTCTTCAGTAGTCTGTGCCATCTATATTTCAGTCACTGAATGCAATCTCAACAATAGTTCATCCATGGATCTGGGCACGGTTGTATGCCTCCTCCTCTGAAGTACAATTTGTTTCTGGGTACAGTTTCATCATCCATGGTTGTAGTGGGTAGGCAGCATTACCAAGGATGTTGTATGCTATGCTTGTACCGTTGATGTTAATAGTGTCTTGCGTACAAACATGTGGTTTAATATGACGATGTGTGGGATCCAGAGAAATTAGTTACCAGGTGGTAAACTCTGGGGGCAGACTTTGAGAAGATGCAGGAAGTACTGAAAGGGAAACTGGAGGGCATAAGGCAGGAGATGGATGCAGAGCAGAAAAGGATATTATTAAATGAAGGATTACAAGGCAACAGAAGCCTGCACCAAGACACAGAGTAAGAGGAGCAGAGCAAAAACATGCTGATTGAACAGCGAGGTAGTGGAGGTGGTGACAGCAAAACTAGAGGAGCGCCAGAGGTATAGGAGGACAGGGAAGGAAGTGGAAAGGGAAGTGACCAGAAAAGTGAGAGAAACCAAGGCCCAGAGGGAGCTGAGATTAGTGAAGGGAATTAATGGAGGTGGGGAGAATTTTTCAGATACATCAGGGAGAAAAGGAAGTGCAAGGAGACAATAGTGAGAATAAAAAGGGGTGGGGAGTGGACTGGAAAGGGTAAGGAGCAGGCAAAAGCACTGAATGAATACTTTTGCTAAATGTTCACGGCAGAAAAGGAGGCTGCTACCCATTGGCTGGGAGGGTGGGGACATGGGGAGAGGAGGCAACAAATGGAAGAACTGAGGCAAGCAGAGTCCTAGAGGAACTGAGGGCACTGAAGGTAGACAAGGCACCAGGACCAGATGGCATCGACCCCAGGGTGCTGAGGGAGATGGCTGAGGTCTTGGTAGAGCCACTGCTGGATCTGTACAGCACCTCACTGGAGTCGGGATGTATGCCACTGACTGGAGGATGGCACATGTAGTACCATTACACAAGAGGGGACCAAGGGATGAACCAGGTAATAATTGCCCAGTAAGTCTCACCTCCATAGTGTGCAAACTCATGGAAACAATGCTAAAGGAAAGACTGGTGTTGTACCTAGAGGAAAATGGCCTCCAGGATGTGAGGCAGCATGGGTTTGTTTCAGGGAAGTCTTGTTAAACCAACCTGATATGATATTATGACTGGGTGACAGATGAACTGGATAAGAGTCATGTGGTGGATGTTCTTTTCTTGACTTCAGCAAGGCCTTTGATTTTGTGCCTCATGGGCAGCTTTGGGGAAGCTAACTGGTGTAGGGAAGGGCAAAATGATGAACTGGATTACAAGCTGGCTGAGTGGGAGGCTGCAACGGGTGGTGGTGGTGAGAGGGAGCCTCAACCCAAGGCTGGTGATGAGTGGGTGCCACAGGGCTCTGTGTTTGGGCCAGTATTGTTTGGGCTCTTCATATCAGACATTACACAAGGGGTGGTGAGCAAGATAAGTCTGTTCACAGATGATACTAAAATCAGAGCAGTGGTGGATGGAGAGGAGGGATGGAAATAGCTTCAGGGGACCTAACCAGCTAGAGGAGTGGTCAGAGAGGTGGCAGCTGGGGTTCAATTAAAGAAGTATAAGGTTATGCACTTTGGGGTGAAGAACCCAAGGAGAGAATACTAGCTGGGAGTGGTTAGCTGGGGATCACTGAGGAGGAGAAGGACCTAGGGTAATGATAACAGGGACCATGAATAACACTGCTCAGTGCAGGAGAGTGGCTGCAAAAGTGAGCAAATGCTGGGGTGGATAGCAAGGGGTTTTCATCTAGGTGAAGAGAGGGATCTTGCCCTCTACAGGTCGCTGTTAAGGCCGCACTTAGAGTATTGTGTGCAGTTTTGAGGCCTTACCTAAAATATGATATCAGGCTACTCTAGGGGTGCAGAGGAGGGCAACAAAGATGATATGTGGAATGGAAGGAGAGACTATGACAGCAGGCTGGGAGACCTGAATATGTACACCCTGGAGGATAAAAGGGATGGTGGAACATGATAGAGACATTCAAGTATCTGAGGGGAATCAATAAGGATGAGGCAGAAGGGGTCTTTAAATTAAGGAGGGAGAGGGTCACCAGGGGCATGGGATAAAAATGGAGGGGGAAGATTTAGGAAGGAAATGAGGAGACACTTTTTCACAGAGAGGGTGGTAGCAAATGGAATGCCTCACCAGAATGGGTGGTATCATGTAAATTTGTGAACAGCTTCAAATGGGCATGGGACAGGGAACAAGGGAGAGTGAGGGTGGGGAGGTGGGAGTGGTAGTGGGATGACAAAGGGAGGGGTGGGGCAGCTGCAAACTAGGGGTGCTAGCTGCACCTCGAGCAGACTTAGATAGGCCTTGTGGTCTGTTTCTTCTGCACATTCTGATGTTCGTATTGCTTAGGTACTGTAATGTGGCATATGTTACTGGCACACTATTGTGTGTATCTCTGTCACTATGTTGTGGTGATGGAATGGGGGACAGACATCGCAGGGTCATGTTGTATTTAGAAAATATGAACCCTAAAGGAGCAAGGTGCACTACAAAGCAATGTCACAAGCCAGCAGTACATACAAATGCTGTTTTTTCTATATGAGGAACAGAGAGAACAAACTCTCCAGTGTTTTGATAACCAGATCTTTCTTCAGGAATGTTGTATACAGCAGCATTATGCCATGCATCAGCATGGGATACCACAGCACACATCAGCAGGAACAGCACCATCCCAACTGTATGTGTGCCACCATGCAGATGCCCCATCCTGTGCAGGCACCTGTGTGCATCATGCACCCTTCAGTAGCTGTCTGCTGCCCACCCCTCAACAGTCATGTCTCCTGTGGTACAATCTTGACATGTGTAGTACTGCTGCATCATAGGTGGATACCAGTACTAATCAGCTCATCTTGTGGAACCTGTGGGGCATTAGGGAGTCTCTGTTAGTATGCTGGTACTGCATGGTATTATAGTGTGTTGTGTATAGAGGTACAGCACACTATACTTACATTAGGCAATTATCTGTAATGGCCTGTATCACTGTGGACACTCACTGTTTTCATGTTTATGTACACCCTTGTGTCAGCTGTCAGTGGTGTTATCAGTATATGCATATCGTCAATTGCTCCCAGTACCTGTAGCAGGTCACAGAGCTCCTGGAACCTTGTGGCTATCAGTTTGACCGCACCATCTGAGGGTAGTCTGATGTATCTTCTGAAGTGTCTGCTAACTATGGTGCTGCCAACATGTGCAGACCTTTGTGAACTGTACTTTTATGTACACTAAAGAGCTAAATAGTGATATGGTATTCATCTGCCAACACCAGTTTGAATTCAGCTATTGCCAACTTTTCCTCTAGTAATTCTAGCTGCCCTAGGTTGGTAAGATATGGTGTCATGTCCTTTCTTATTAGCCCACAGATTTGTTCTAAGGTATCAAAGAAACAGAAGAAGTGTCCAGCTCAACTGACATAGTGCAAATCTAAAAATAGTAATAAACAAGACATAGTAGTACAGACAGACCAAGGCTTGATCTGTCTACACTAGCATGTCTCACTTTGTTAAATAAAGTATGTTTTTATATTTGTATTATAGCAATTGTGCTGACATTTCTTTTGTTTCCTTGATCAGTGCCACAGTCCAGCTGTACTGAATCCATGTAGCTTGCTGTCTTTGTTGTTGTTTTTCCCTAAGGTATGCCTTGATAGCCTGAGGTGCTCATGCCAACAGTTCAGCACGTAGTCTTGCATTACCACAGCCAACCACCCTCCACTCCTCCTTTTCATACATCTTTGGCTCCTCCTCAGGGCCTGTGCCTGCAATGCAATATGTGTGTGTGTGTGTTACTGTTCTACTAATCTATACCTTGCCTGTTACATATTGTTGACCGCACCTTCTATGCCTGTTTTGCTTCACCACTGTGTGCTGCAGGCATGCTTTTTCTATGTGTTGTGTCACCTGACATCCACTCACCTTCCCAGGTATAGTCCTCCTTCCCATATCTATCCAACAGTCCATGACACTGATATCATCATTATATGTTATCTATCTAGCCTGCAATGGTGTGACTAATATCATAGACTGTTCAGGCAGTATGGGGGTACACATCACCTGGTGTGCAGATGTAGTCCTGTGTGTTGTCATGGGATTCCCTACATAGCTTCATTCAGTGGCATTATGAGTCACACTATATGTGTATAGAAGGTAGACACTGACAGGTATATAATTGGAAATCTATACGTGTTTTTGATTATGCTCTCTAACGTGTGTGTGACCTAAGGAAAGGACTATGCATGTGGCAGTAGTCTGGTGGCATTTCTATTGTTCACAGCACAACACACTTGGATGGCAGTCCAAATTTGCTTTCTGAGTCCACTGTGTACCTATGGTACTGTTGGCCATATTGATGATCCTATAGTGCATCTTGCGTAGTGTGCACATATGCAAGTGCACAATGCAGTATGCACTGTTGACCACAACAGTTACTGTTGCAAACTGTGTGCCTCTGTTGGTGGTGTGCACATGTACATTGTGCAGTGAATCCTGTGCCCACCATCCATGTCCACACACAAAGCTTATCAGCACCCATTCTGTGTATTCTTATCATTGCACAGTGTATATAACTTTGTGACAGTGCCATGGCATAGCAGTAGCCTTTGCACCTGTCTGTTCCTCTCTAATGCCTAGGTGGTATGCAATAGGCATACGATCATGTGCTGTTTGAACAAGAGCCAGACTGCTATAGCATTGGCAGCTAGGATTAGTAGCTGACTGAGTATCCATGTCAATGTGGTTGTGGGGACCATGTTTGCAGTATGGCTTCCAGGATGGGTAGCTTTATCTGCATCTTCCTGAAGGTGTCAGGCAGAAGTGCCTGCCACAGCTGTCAGCCAGTGTGGCATGCTTATACAGTCTTTGTCTTTTAGGCACTATATATGCCATGCACTGGATGTGTGTTGATATCTGTGTTCTGTGGCTGTTAGCTGTTGCCACCTGTCCAACACTCACCCTGTTCCCTCTGCGACACCTTGCTCACCCCAGCTGTGGCCACTTTGCCTCATTTTGTGGCTTCTGTCTGCCTCTCCAGTGTGCTCCATGTACCCATTCACACACCTGTTCCTTGTCATGCTCCACTACTGCCAACATCTTCCAAGCTGAACCTTGCATATGCACCCATCAACAGTGTGGTTCCACTGTTTTGAAGGTGTTGTGTCATCATTTGATTGCTGAGCCAGGGATGCATTGTGTCATTGCCTGATGTTCTCAGTACAGTATATGTAAACAGTTGTTTACAGGTCCAAAGTTTGATGCAGACATCTTTTCAATGGATGGGGATGGGTGGTGTGCTCTGTTGACATGGGCCTGTCATCTCCTGATGAAAATGTAGCCCATTGTAAAATACCACAATGACTAGTGGTTCTATCAGTTTACACACGATGGAGGCAAGATTGCTCAAGTCTGTAACTCTCAATTGCTCCTTTCTCCTACCTTGTGAAGTGGAACCAAATCTACTATACTCCTGTCTCTCATGTTTAGAGATGTTGCTAATTTTTAATTTGCTGGCGAAGTTGGTACAAATCTGTTTTATTAGCATTTGCGAAGAATTTGAAATTCCTTGCCTGATTCAGACAACTTCACAGGCAGATTTTTGTTAACCACAAAACCAAAAAGCCTCCCCACCCACTGTGCTGGGAAACCACACTATCTCCCTATTCATAAACACAAAAACAATCAGGATACCCCTGGCACCCTCTTCCCTCCTTTGCCCCAGCAATTATCATGATCCTGCTGCTGTAAAAGAAAGGTAATCTCTTCCCCACCTGCACACGAAATACACTGTGCTCATAGTGTGAGATGGTAACTGATGTAAGGAGGAAAGATATTTAATAAAATAATACATTTGTAGAGAAGGTTTTTTTTTTTTTAACAGAACGGCAATCATCACTCTGCTGAGGATGTAAAAGAAAAGTGTTTCTTTCCCTCACCTGTGCACGAAATATACTTCCCACCTCCCACCTGAGTCCCACTTTCTTTATTTTTCACTCTTAGACCCCTGCCCAGCCCCCGGTCCCTACCACACTTCTGCCCCACCAGCACCCACAAAATATTAACCTACGAATAAAAAATGGTACCCCAGTGCTGAGCATCCGCTGTGTTTGTACTGACACCCTCTTCTTGTAGTGGCATCAATGAATGAATGCTGACATCTTTCCTGGCATACATCCAAGGGTACTAAATGAGCTAAGGGTGGAACTAGCAGAGCCATTATCAGAATTGTTTAGTGAGTCTCTGAGCACAGGAGAGGTCCCAGAAGACTGCAGAATGGTTTATGTGATCCCGCCTACACAAGAGTGGTAGCAGGGAGGATGTGGGGAACTACAGAACAGTGAGTCTTACCTCAGTAGTGGGCAAGATTATGGAGGCACTCCTTAAGGAAATGATAGTGGAACACCTGGATTCCATAGGAGCAGAGGACCCAAGACAGCATGGGTTTACAACAGGAAGGTCCTGTCAAACTAATCTCATAGATTTCTTTGACTGGATAACCAGAGTGGTGGACCAAGGGGAGCAGTTGATGTCACCTACCTTGACTTCTGCAAAGCTTTGATACTGATCCACAGAGAAGATTGATTAATAAGCTGGGTAGGCTCAGGGTGGGTCAGAATTTGGTCAACTGGGTGGCAAACTATTTGGCGGGCAGAAAACAGAGAGTGGTGGTAAACAGTATACAGACAGAAGAGATGCAAGTCACAAGTGGGGTACATCATCAGTAACATTGCAGATGGACTGGAGGTAAGGTTTGCCTGTTTGCAGATGACACCAAGATCTGCAATAGAATAGATGATCCAGATGGGGTGGGTAGAATGAGGAGAGATTTGGATAAACTGGCAAAATGGTCGGAAGAGTGGCAAATGGGGTTTAACGCAAAGAAGCGCAAGATCATGCACATGGGGAAGAGAAACCCTGAAGCCACCTATAGGTTGAGAGGAGAGTTGCTGGCAGTCTCAAGGGAAGAAAGAGACTTGGGCATCATCATTACAGCTGACCTGAAATCATCCAAGCAGACCACTAAAGCACTAGGTAAGGCTAGAAGGATGTTCTGGTGTATTAGTAGGGGTATCGCAAGTCATAAGAGGATGTAATAATCTCTCTTTACAAGACACTGGTTATGCCCCATCTGGAGTACTGCATGCAGTACTGGAGGCCGCACCTGCAAAGGACATTAACAAAATGGAGGCAGTCCAGAGAATGGCAACCAAAATGATGCAGGGACTGCATCAGAAAACATATGAGGACAGATTAACGGAGCTCAATAAGTATACCCTAGAGCAAAGGAGGGAGAGAGGTGATATGATCAAAACATTTAAACATCTTAAGGGCATTAACAAGGTGAAAGAGTCTAAATGTTTCAATATAAGAAAAATAGCAGGACCAGAGGACACAGCATGGGATCAGAGGGAGGCCAATTAAGGGGTAATGTGAGGAAGTTCTTTTTCACAGAAAGGGTGGTGGATTCATGGGATGGCCTACCTCAGGAAGTGGTGGATATGAATACAGTGCAGGGCTTCAAACAGCCATGGGGCAGGCATAAGGGAGCAATAAAGATGATTATGAATAGATAGGCCATTGACAGAGTACAGGCCTATGACACATTCATAAGGTAGAAAAAATGGGCAGACTGGATGGGCCTTGTGGTCCTTATCTGCTGTTGACTTTTATGTTTCTATGTTTCCTCCTTGTAAAACCTGACTGGTTGACTTTTCAGCCAGTCAGGTTGTACTAGGAGCTAAGACGTTACCATTCATTCATTAAAGCTATTATTACTAGAAGGAATCAGGACTCAGCCATGAACAGAGTTGATGCACTGCACCAGGGGACCATTTTCTTTGCAGGTTAGTATTTTGTGGGCGCTGGTGTGGGAGGAGGGTGGTGGGGCAGAGGGGTACTTGGTGGGGCTTCACAGTAAGAATACAAGACAGTGGGACTCAGGTGGGGCGTATTTGACATGAGGGTGAGGGAGGGATTACCTGTTCTTTTACAACCATAGCACGTTCCATCCCAAACTCTGGCCCAAACTGGGATCCTTACATAGGATTAAGGATAGTCTCTCCTCCTGACCTGTGAAGAGCTCATCACCAAACAAATCCTCCCCATGATAGACTATGCTGACATAGTCTACTGCTCAGCTCCCCAGTCATCTCTAGTAAAACTAGATCCCTCTATAACGCCTTTTGTTGCTTCACTTCCAACCTCCCATTTTGAACCCACCACTGCTCCATGTACTCTGCCTTATTCCTCTCCTCTGTTGCAAATCGATGCTTTGCTCAGTGTGCTGCCTTTGTTGGCAAGTTCTGATTCATGGCCCCCCTCCTCCATCTCTCCAATCTTTTATTCCCTCATCAGCTTCAGGCTACTGCCTCAGAACCCATGATTCCCTCACTTTCACTCTCCTCATCTATGCTCTCAATTGGACAATGTCACTTTCTCCTATAGGCTGCCTAATCTTTTGATCTTTGGAATCATCTCCCCACTCAATCCACCTCACGCAAGCTGTAGCCTTGCTCAAAAAGCAATTAAAACACCCCCACTGCAAATGTTCCCCTTCAACCCCTGACCCTCCTGCTCCTCTTTCCTCATCCTCCTCCATCCACCTCTCTCCCACTGGGTACACCTGCTTCCCTCATACTTTTACTCCTATGCATCTTTTCTGAGACCATACTATCCACCTACCACTAATTTCTCCTCAGTCCTTTCTATGTGTATTCCTGAGCTGTCCAAGCTTTATGAGCATATATACCTACAGTATACCCATGTGCCAAGACTATATATCTATTGTGTCTATGGGTATATTTTTCCTATGTATATATTGTTTGTGATGTATTACAAGATGTATTATACTGCCTATTGCACTCTGCACCTTGTCAATTCATGCTGCTCCAAATTATGTACCTTTATATATTTCTACTTTGGTAACTCAGGTGTTTTCTGTTCGTTACTCTGACTATTTTATCACCCATTACCTTCTCCCTTGGTCACATCGGAAATGAGCCTCAGTTCAGTGAGCCTTTAGTTTATGAAATTAAAAAATAAATAAATGAAATAAACTAGTAACAAGCATCATGTTTACCAGGGAGGGAGGAGAATGCCAGTGGGTGGGGGGTGTAGGAGAGTGTAACATTTTCTAAATTAAATTTTCCTTGTTATTCACCAGCAAACTGGCCATTTTCAGGCTTATTTTGGCCAATCACCTGGTGAATAACAAGGAAAGTGTAGTCTCAACTCACAATTTGCCCAAATCCACAGATTTTCATGGAGCAAATTTTAGCAACTTTACATGTCTACTCAGAACTCACGCTGACTGTAGTGAGCTATTGAATATCTTTGCCAGTGGTTCAGCCAGTTCTGATGCTTTTTCCCTGAGCACCTGTTGGTGCATTTCTTCTAGCCTTGGAGCATTTTCTGTTTTTGGGGCTACCATCTCTTTTCTAATGCTTTCTGCTATAATTACCATCTGCTCCATTTTAGGGACCCGCTTACAACAGTCTCTTGACACTCTCTGCAGTACATAGCTCTGTCGTGTTTTGCATCCCTACTTCCTACTTAAGCCTCTTCATCTTTATCTGGTATTTGCTTCATTCATTATCCCCTTGTTTCTCATTGTAGCTTATGAAGGCTATTTTTGGCCTACACTGCCCCTAACCTTCTTAGTGAATCAGATTGGTCTCTTGTACCCATTACTCTTTGCAGCTGTTCTCAAGCATGATTAAGTTGCTTTGAGAATGTCCTTTTCATTTCTCTCCAACTGGCCACCACCCTTTGTGAATGTGTCCAATTCAGCCAACTTTCTCTTTACTAATTCTATGATCTGATCAAAGTCAGCCCATTTGTGCTGGTTCAATGGCATCAAGTGATGAGGCACCTTCTTGGCACACTGGCAACCCGGGTTCATGCCCCATGCCTGGGCGACAGGAGTGGAGACCAACAGGGAGGGTTAAGAGGGTCTGTGCAGATGTTCTCCTCCCTGGTAGAGAGGGTTTGGCCTGCACCACTGTTTGAGCTGCTCCTGGTGATTGGCTGGAGGTGCACTTGGCACCAATGGTGACCATGCACCGTGTGTCCTTCCATGATGCTGCAAGCATGCAGCCATCACAAGGGAGAAGGGTGGGATGGAGGGAGAAATGTCCCATCCTGGAGCACTGGATGATGATCCTCCATGGAGTCCCCTACACTGCCATCTGCACATCACACTCTCCTTGCCCCCTAAACTATCACACCCTTTAACAAAGGTGCTTCTCAACTAGTGACAGCAGGGCCTCCAGCAGGGATAAGCCAGAACATTGGGGTTTCCATGAAGCTTGGGGTGTCTGGAGGTAGGAGATGGCAGCAGGGTTGAGGTGCTCAATTGAGGAGCCAAAGTTTGGGAGCCTGAATGAGTGGGGCTCCAGGGGCAGGAGTGGAGCAAAAAAAAAAGTCAGCCCATTTGAAGTCCTGAATCACAGCCTTTGATGAGGATGTATTGCCAGCTGAACCAGTTCAAACCATACTGTATTATGGTAACTGGGCCCATGCGACTTCTCAACCCACCATCCACCACTATTTGAAGTTTCTGAGCACCACATTGAGATTGCCAGCTTTATCTTTTGGTTGCCTGACTAGTTGCACCAGTAGGCAGTCCTGTAACATATCTTGCAGGGCCTTACATCTGGTGCATTTAGCTGCTGAGATGTCTCAGTCAATGCCTGGTAGCTAAGGTCCTGCCCCCACCTCCACTACCTCCATTTTCTAGTCTCCTTCTACATTTCTGCCCCTAGTTCCCTAACTCCTCTTCCACCTCCCCAGTGGTCTATAGATTACCCCTATGCAGCTTTGTTCCCAATGTTGTCATGAGATGGATCCACAGTGATTCTGTCTTCCATTCCCTGTCCTGATGGAGCCATCCTCTACTGCCTCTATTCCTTCCTTGATGCTGAGAGGCTACCCCCTCCTTTTCACTTACCACTTTCTCTCCTATAAATGGTATATCTTGAAAATGCCAGGTCCCAGTTATTACTCCTGGTGGCCTATGTTTCTGTAATGTTTACCAGGTCTAATCCCACATCTGTCAAAAGTAACTGGAGCGCACTAATTGTGTTTCCTAGGCTCTGGTTATTAGGCTGACTGCACTCCAGCTTGTGCATGTACCCTTCTCCTTCATGTCATTTCTTCTCCCTTTGTCTTCCTTCCCTCCTTAAAGAGGGAATCATCTCCTTCACCTGATTTCTTTTTTAAACTTTATTTTTATTATCCTTAAAGGAAGGTACAGGTTACAATTATAAAGCCATATAAACACATTTAGGTATATAACATCAAACATAAAAATAAACTAATCAAAACAAAGACCATTCTTTTTGGGGATTTCAAAAGACATAAATAAAAACTTTTATCTTAGCCTCTAATAGATCAATAATGCAAAATGTTGTATGTGCTCCAAGCTTAAACTTCCCATCATGAAATCAAAGTCAGTAACTGCATGAAAGGCTCATAATATAATTAGCCTCCTACTTCTCCAAAGCAAAATCAAAACTTTAAGAATAAATATTCCTTCAGAGATGTGGAAAAGAAAAACGAAACAAACAGAAGATACAGAGAACTAAACTGGCTGATATTCAATTATTTTGTCCTCTTCTTGTTCAAAATCTGAGCCTAAATCTTCTGGAAATGTTATATTATTATCGTAAAATACGCAAGCGAAGCCATATCTTCAAAAAGTAAACTTTCCTTGAAATTGAACCTTAAGATAAGCAGGAGCCAGAAACACAGCTGGAACACTGGCTTCCTTAAATTTCAAAAGCATAGGAAGGAACCTTTTTCATCTGTGTTTTGTCTGTAGACAGAAGTCTGGGTATAAATGTATTCTGTTGCATTCATAATACAATTGTTTCCTCTGTCTGGCTAATTGGAGAACTTTATATCTCTTGGTAAGATTTTGAAAGGTCAGTATTACATATCTGACTCACTCACTTGTTCTATTTCTGGTTCCTTAGATTTCTTAGTTTGTTTTGAAGTAGGACAAAAACTGATTTTAATACTGGTGGAGTATCCAATGAAAAATAACAGCCAATACAGATTGTACTACCTATTTTAAATCCGAATTTGATATAGAACTTGGAAAGCTAATCAGTCTGAGGTTTCATTTCAACAAATTATTTTCAGCTCTTTCCAGCCTAACAGCCTGCGCCAACTGTTCAAGCAGTGCAGCATTCACAGCTCCTTCAAGTGTAAATGTTCTTGCAGCAACAGATTTTTATCTCCATATCAGTTCTTTTAATTGATTTATCTGTGCCTTCCACTCTCTTTCTATGGCTGAACATTGGGTAGATGTTTCTGATAATTTATTTTCAATGCACAATGTTGATAATCTGACTTTGCCTGGAATTCCATCAGAAGGCTTTGTATTGATGCCAGAGTGGGTTTGAAGTTACCTTTAATTCTACACCCACTTCAGGGCGAACATTTACTGCAGGAGTGGTCCTGCTCCTGCTGATCTGAGGAGGCCTACGGGCTCTCAGAGTGAAGCACCTCTCCTGCTAATTTTGGGAAACTAATTTATCCATATTTACTGCTTGAATCTTGATACGACCTTCAGTTCTTATACTCTGAAATTTTTAAAGCAAATTAAGGTGGGCAAAACTGTAATATACAGTAGTTGGGAAGGGAGGCTGATCTGTAAGAGAACCAGAGGTGAAATAACTGAAAAGGGGTTTATAACCTCAGAAAGTCACAGATGGGGCGCCATCAACCTTAAAGGCAGGAATTGTAAATTGGGAGGTTAAAAACATTGAATGGCCTTCCAAAGGTTGCAGAGGATTTATATTGTTGTTAAGGTTAGGCATGAAATAGCTAGATGTGGTTTCCTGATGGGCTTTTGCTTGCTATGCCTGTGTGAAAGGAGGTACATGGAAAAATCATCCTCTGAAAAAGTGGTAAACTATCAAGAAGGGCAATTATGTACTCTGTTGTCTGAAATTCCTTATGCCCTTATGGCATTGCAAAGATGTTTACATAAATTCATCTAGAGAGCTCATAGACTTACTCAGATCATACCTTTCAGGGTATCAAACTGTTCTGCAGATATCAAGGGGATGTGGATAGCATGGCCATGTGAACATCACAAGGTGGAGTGTTTATCCCAGAAAGGTACATTTAGTTTGCAAAAGGAGAAATCTGCATCATCATGTGGACAGAGTGATGGGAGACCAGTCAATGGGCTAAAAGTCTTTAAGTAAGGTAGCTACAGTAGGTTTAAGGACATGTAAGACCAGAACCGGCTGTATTTAGCAGTGAGTGTTTGAGTTACAGGATACTGAAACACAATAGTCCATAAAGTGGTCACTGAAGGTGTTAACAAAGGTGCCTGAATATACAATACAATGAGGGAGAAAAGTGAAAACTAGTCTATTAGGAAGTAGTTATAGGAAGAGAAATATAGTTGGAAAGCTATAATAATATGGGGCACTATGCCAATGGGTGTATAATACTCACTGGAGGCACGTTACCCACCCGTGGAGCTTTGCACCTGTGGACAGGTGTGCACTTGTGGCATTCATGGCCGCTGGCATCTTCCATGGCCTTGTCCCCTGATGTACAGGACTCTGCATTGCAGCTTGTGATGGGGTCAAGGGTCCAGCTGTGCATCCAACTAGATGTCCAGACTAGGCAGCTCAGTGGATACCTTCTGTGACAGGAGATGAGTTGGCTGCTCGCCCTGTGGATGTCTGAAGGTCAGCAGCTGTGGAGGTGCAAGGAGGGCAAGGCCACCGGCCCTCCCATGGCACTGGAGCAGCGCACAGGGCCAGGTTGGGTCAGGGCTCTCCCGGTGGTGGTGTGGTGTGTACTGTATTCCATTATTAGCGGGATGTGCCAGTGGTTCCAGGAGGGAGTGTCACTGTGGCAGCACTCTAGGGATGGTGCCCTAGTGAGGTGATGTGTGTGTGGGGGGCATCATTGCAGCATATTGCAGCACCAGTTTGTGTGCGGGGTGGGAGGGAGGCAGTAGCCCCTCCATGGGGTGGCTGCAGAGGGTGGGTTAGTGGGCACAGCACCCTGATGCCAGGCAGGTTTCAAGGCATGCACGGGTGCATAGGGGTTTACAGTAGGGTCCTCTAGGTGTACCCTGCACCCTGTATGTACCCCAGTGGCCAGCACCAAGTGCCTTTTGCATGGTGTGTAGTGTTGGCATGCCCCTGCATGGTGCAGTCCTCAGCCCTGGGAGTCAGGAGCATACTGTTTTGCACCCCAGTTATGCCTCCCACAGGGGGTGCAATGGGTACAGAGTGGCTACACACCCCAGATACATGCGTGTAGCCACTCTGCTCCATTGTTGCATAGGGCCCATGTTGAGTAAAGGTGTGTAAACCCTTGGATTGTTGTTGTTTTTTTGTTTTTTATGCAGAAGTGGCAAGCCAATTGATTTATTGGTTTCCAAAATTTCGGCTCCCCTGAGGCAGAAAGTCAGAAGAATGAGGAAAGTAGATTAAGAGTGGAGTCGGGCTGGCGTTGAAATGGCAGTAAAAGCTTCCAATGAAAACAGTGGGAATGTAAAGGAAGGAGAGGTTACCCTAGAGTAGTCCATGAGCTAATACAGGTGGGTAGGTACAATAATATGCAACATAAGAAAGGAAAAGGTGTACATACCAGCTTATGTCCAAGGATGCTTTATTGGCATTTACAAAATGTTGAGAACAGGCAAACACCATGGGGTGTTCTTATGCTGCATTAGGCATATGTGCTGTTGCATCTTCATGGGCAGTGGTGTGCAACACTCATTGCCTCTCCTTGGTACAATAATATGTTGAGTGAAGTTATGCAGATTTGTTGGGTTGTTTGGGCAGACATGGCCAGTCAATTGATCTGTAGGTCTCAAGAACCTAAATCTCTACTGGGGAAGAGAGTGAGGAGAGAGAGAGAGAAAGTAGACTAAGAGTGGAGGCTGACTGGCATTGGGTGGCAATAAAGCCTGATAAATACAGTAGGAGTGTAAAGGTAGGAGATTCTACCCTGGAGTAGTCCATGAGAAAAGGGGACAAAAGACACATGAATTAAGCTGCAACTGAGGCTAGGGTAAACATACATTGCCACACTTCCTTACACTTTCCACAGATCTGTCTGTGGACAGTACAACCAACAATAGAGTCTTCAAAGTCACTAATCCAGGCTGTGCAGAATGTAGAATTTTGCTTGTGTAAATCAGGTGGAATAGCAGTTCTTCATTTGAAATGCTTTTTGAAATTTTATTTAAAGTGGTTAGTGTTCTACAATTTACATAAACTGCTGAATTATTTCTCACGGTTTGCAGAAAATTTATCAGTGGTTTATATAATCCTCAAAACACTAATCACAGTTTTTATGTCAACCATGAATCACTAATCTGTAGTTAAAAGCCTCAGCCTGATTTAGGAATGTTGGAATTTTGCTTCTAATGGAATTGTGACAGGGTTAGTCCCTGCCATCGAGACTGGGACCTTTTTTTTCTCTCTCTAACAAACCCTGGTTGCAACCATTATTTTTTCCCTTCTTTATGCTATCCCTTTTATTCTGAGGCAGGCCACCTCCTTACAATAACCCTTCTACCCCCTTTCTTATCCTTTCTGTTTGTTTTCTCTTGTTTCCAAGGTCCCTAGTCCTCTTTGTGCTCCCTAAGCTACTTGGAAGTAGTGGTGTGACAGATAGGGTCAGTTCCTTCTGACCAAGCTGGAGGGAAGTTCTAGAGAGTGAGCTGAGTGAGCTAAGGAAAGTCTTTAGGTTGCCATTGATTGTTTGTTATTTTGTTTCTTTTGTTTTCTGTATTTATTTTTACTTTTTGGTGCTAAAGATTGTTTATGAAGTTAATAAACATCCCACCAAGCAAAAGTGGATTGCACCTAATTTCTGCCTCTGAGTGCATATTTGTATCCACCTGAAAGAACCCACCAGTAACATTTGATGTTAGAAGTGGGATATCCTGGCTCAGTGTCAGAGGATCCAGGAGAACTCAGTCAGAGGTACTAGACCTAGTACCTCAGAAGAGATAAAGCACAGTGCATGGCACCAGATCCAATGGTGGGCGAATGAGGACCTTGGATGGAGATGGTGGCCTGGGTAAGACACCATGGGACCAGATGGATGAACCTGAGGAGATTGCTGTACTGATGGTTAAGGGCTGGCTAGAGGCACAGCAACGCTGCAGGGAAGCAGAGCTCTGATGTCAGGAGCTGAGGGTCCATACTGTGCAGGCCAGAGAGGAATCCAGAAAGGAGAATCCATGGGCCCAGGCTGATGAGAAACCCCTTATGGGTTGTCAGATTTGGAGATGGAAATGCCTATCCTACCAGTATTTCCTGGACTGTATTGGATTGAGGACGTTGGAGAGGTGACGCATCGGAGAAGTCCCCAGGTAAAACTGTTATTGACTTTGTGCCACCTGAGGTGAAGACTGCTATCAAGCAGGAAGAAGCCAGTTGGTCTGAAGGGACTCATGCACCATTGACTGTTGTTAACCATAATCAGAAATCTGAATGTAGATCCCAAGTAAAGCATGGGGAAAGCTACAAAGGGAGATCCTGATGTAGCTCTGTTGGCTTCCTACATCAAGGATCAGGAAGGAAGTATGGGTACTGGTCAAACAAGGGTCAATCCACTATGGTGGATTGAAGAAAGGCAGGGTACCCTTTACCATGTTAAGCCTAATCCCCATACGAAGAGGCTGTGTGCTAGAATAGAGGTTCTAATTGCTTATAGGAAGTGGTGATGGAGAATGCCTGCTCCAGCCACTCTAACCCATTTAGCCATGAGGAGATACTGGCAGAATTAACCTCAGCTTTTTATTGGCCTGGGATGTACCGGAAAATAGCTGCTTATATGAAATGGAGGAGGTGTGCCAGAGGGTGTCTGCCAAATGCATAGCATGTGGAAACCAAAGGTGGGAAGGCCAAAAGAAATGGCAACCTTGGAGAGGAAACACCAGTGTAGGTTGGGAGGTACCAGGTGGTAAGCTAGCATCTCCAGAAGAGTAGGTTATTTATGTCTCGGTGTCTGACAAAGACTCCAGGAAGCCATAGATATTAGGTGTAGGCAGGTTACACTAATACAAGTGAGGGATTGCTGGGTACATGTGAGGAAAGGACTGTTTCAGTAATAATGAATACCAACAAGAGAGTCACTGTTGGCATCATCAGAACGCAGATTATGTTAAACACCCCATCCAAATTTCCTGATAATTTTTTTTAATTACTGAACACATTTTGTCTTAAAAGTTATTAGCACTTTAGGAATAATCAGTTCCAGCTGCTCTTCCCACCTTAAAATCACAGTCTTCTACTTGCAACATAAGAATTGTTTCCATGGTAACATGTGATGTCACAACAGATGACTATGATGTCAAGGCAGGAAAAGCAAAGAGACAGATAAACTCTAGCAGTCAAAGAGTCTGATACTTGGCATAGATCTTTAGTAATAAAGATTGGAATGGCCTGAACTTTATTGATTGTTTTAATATTAAAAGATTTGAGTTCTGCTAAAGCTGACTCCATATGTTCAGCGACAAACTGAGAAATCACATTAAAGCAAGCCCATTTTGAAATATCACCTGTTTTTGAATCAGCTAGAAACACGCTGTACATGAACTGCTTTTCATTTAGAGGAAAATTTGAGGATCCTATCTGTAACTACCAGTAATAGTTTTCTTCAGTAGATCAATAGCATGTAGCAACCTTGCCTTTCTGAGTTCCTTTATCATTTTCTCCCCATAGGAGTAACTGAGGAAGATCTTCATAGCTAATTTGTCAGGGCACTGCCAATCCTATTTTAAAGTGGACTTTACTCCTTATTGCTAAAGCGGCTACTAAATAGTTTATGCGTATCAGGAAAATGTGAGGCAAGAAAAATGATGCATTCCCCTTTCATTTTAAACAAACTGCGGCAAGAAATGGTATGTATCACAAATGCCAGATGTCCTTAGTGTGTTAGTGTTTGCATTCATCATTTGCATATTCCAGCAGATGCAGGCATGGTCAGATCATGCTTCTTTGTCTGCATCAGTAGACTTGTTTTCACATTTTTATTGGTGCTGTCCCTGGTCTTTCTAGCAGCTGTACACAGACAATCAGCAAGCTGTACTGTTCTGATGAGCTGGTCATAGTTATCATCAGTGCTGTACAGATGTGGCCTGGATAGAACTCTGTGTGAGTAGGATGGAGTCACAGTAGGTAAATAACACAGTTTAGTTCATTTGAAGAGATACTCTGGCCACCTCATGCTTAGGGTAAATCCAGACACTGGCACTGTTGTGCAGCATGAGAGAGGTGCCACATTACTGAGGTACCATCTTTCAAATGAGATTTTTCAAGCTGAGGTTCCACTTGACAGTTCTGTGGTGGTTTAGTTGTGAAATGAACAACTAGATAGGAGATAAAAAGGAAGCCATAGCAGCCTAAATATGCTGCCAGGACCCTTGTTCTAGACTATGTACTGAGGAAGTACAGACTAGTACAGATTAAATGTATTAGTGATTTAGTGATTAATGTAACACTGTAATGGGTCCCTGAGATGGAGTTTTGGTGAGGGTGAGCCTAGCTCCATCCCCTTCTGGGGAAAGGAAGGTGGCTATATCTTGCCACACTGGTACTGAAAATACCCCAGAGGATGTAAGGCCATGAAGTGGCACCCTTGGAATATGGGAGGCTCCCACATAGGAATAGACTCCAGGTGGTAGCTACAGACAAGTTCTCCAAAGGGTGTAGAGAAGAACCAGCTGTTTCATCCTGCTTAGACAAACCCAACAATTTAGGGTCCTGGGAGAGCCAAGATAGGTTATGGGTCGGTAGAAAGGGCCACCCAGAAATGTAAGATGAGGAAGACAGGGAATAGCATAAAAATGCTAATTAGTATTCCTTCCTCTAGCCTAAATAACATTTTTTTTTAGTATGTACTAATGCAATGCAGATTGTCTTCCTTGATTTTCTTCCTCGTTTTGGCACAGGCCTTGAGATACCAGACACAGACATAAAGGTATTGGTGTAAATAGTTATGTGAAAATACTAGGTATTAAGCAATGTATTATACAGATCCCAGGGTAAAGCTAGCATTTATTGTGTATGGTATAATAAGTGTTTGCTTATTTAGAATATGTGTAACAGGACCCTGGGATGGATCTTCATGGAGCTCCTCCAACCTCTATTACAGAAGAAAGAGGTTGGACTGTGGAAAGACATCCAATTAAGATGGTAATACATATGTTACGTTGTAATATGTTATGATGTCAGGATATAAGATGTTTGACAAACATCATTGTCCCAGGGTATGCGTGGTTCTATCTGAACCTGAACAGATTTAGTTTTTCTGTTCATAAAGGGATCCTGGGATGGAACTCCTGGGAGTGGGTGGATGGCAGTTCCACCCTTCCTGGAGTTTCTGGAGGGGTTATGGTGTGATGCCACCCATCTAAAGAAGAGGGGGTAAGTGTGACAGGGTTAGTCCCTGCCATTGAGACTTGGGAACTTTTTCTCTCTCTAACAAACCCTGGTTGCAACCATTTTTCCCTCTTTATGCTATCCCTTTTATTTTGTATGGGCAGGCCACCTCCTTACAATAACCCTTCTACCCCTTTCTTATCCCTTCTGCTTGTTTCATCTTGTTTCCAAGGTCCCTAGTCCTCTTTGTGCTCCCTAAGCTACTTGGAAGTAGTGATGTGACAGATAGGGTCAGTTCCTTCTGACCTAGCTGGAGGGAAGTTCAGAGAGTGAGCTGAGTGAGCTAAGGAAAGTCTTTGGAATTGCCATTAATTGTTTGTTATTTTGTTTCTTTTGTTTTCTGTATTTATTTTTACTTTTTGGTGCTAAAGATTGTTTATGAAGTTAATAAACATCCCACCAAGCAAAAAGTGGGTTGCACCTGAATTGCTGCCTCTGAGTGTGTGTTGTATCTACCGAAGAACCTACCCAGTAATTTGAAATTATGCAAAGAAGGCAAAATTTCTGAAATTCTTCGAATTCCATTGGAATCAAAATTTGAAAAGTTCTAAACAGCTGAAGCCAGGATTCAGAAATCATAGGAACATCATGTTTGTGCTGCTGAGCCCACAGCATGAGATGTTCTAATTTACATGCTAAACTCAGAAACCTCAGACCCTTAAGAGAGGGTAGGAGAGGGAGAATGGGGAACCATGGTACAGCTTGATTTTCTGAAAGCAGAAGCAGAAGCAGATGGGGCAATGAAGAGCTTAAGACAGTGAGGCTTCCTTCAGTGACTAGAAAAGGAGGACAGGAGTATGCGTGGAGGAGGGAGCAGGACAAGAAGTTTTATTGAGATTCAAATTTAAGTGCAGAGGGTGTAGTGCTGCTGCACATGACATAGTCTGTGAATTGCATAGCAAGAAATGGAGATTTCAACATTATTGTTCTTATTGTTCTGTTAAGAGAACCAAGACTCAGTAACACACTGCTTGTTTATATAATAATGCCTACCGGCAGTGCCTGAGAACCATCAGTGGGCAGCCCACACATAAGGATTTTGAAGAGTCTGGCAGCATTACAGTAATGCTGCCAGTATTTTGACAGTGTTCACTGTTTGTGGACATCAAACACCAATGGGTGGAACCGCCATGCACTGTACTTAGCAAAATGATGTCAGACCTGACATGCCATGCTCACAGTCTAAAAGGACCCAGTTTTATTAGAGGCATTTGGCATTCAGGTGGCTGATTAACAATCTTTAAGTGAAGTCCTCAAAACACATACAGTGCAACAAAATACTATAATACAGCAATAGTGTAACTCTCTTGAGAAAACATTTCTATTAGTGCTGTGAGGAATTTTCAAATACTGGGGAATGAAAGTTAGTGGAATTTTCAAAAATCCGCTGATATTCTGCTGAATTTACATACAAACGTAATGATAAAATTCTGCAGTAGAAAATAGTTTTGGAATGATTTTCTGCTGAAAAATGCTGTTCCATGGAATATTATACTGCCGATCTCAATACTTTCTACAGAAATTGTTGTGTAATAATTTTTGTGGAGCAATTGCTTTTCCATGGAATATTAGTTCGCGGATCACAGTAGGCAGAATTCCACTGAAGAACCAGTGAATTTCCAGTAGAAAATCTTCCAGCAGAATGGTTACTCCACTAATTCTGCTGGCAGAATTCTGCACAGCACTAATTTCTATGCATGAGGTACTATTTACGCCATACCCAGTAAAAAGCGTTTAAAAACCTGAGGCTTGATTTTCTAAATGTAGTAAATTATGAAAGCACCAGCTAGACTTTATTTGTGAGTTCTGTAATACAGTGATACTTTGTTTAGTGTTTAAATGTGTACAGTATATTTCCACAAACATTGTTTGCATACTTTAGCACTTCTTTTGTTACTTAATGTTCACATCTCTTTGTGTTCCTCAATATACAGGATGCTTTGCCCTACTTCCATTCTAAATGCTTTGCTATATGAGACAAACCCTTCATCTTTGGAAGGACTTATGTCCATGGATCCCTCCTCTCCTAGATCTCTGCAGAGTTCATTAACCCTTTCTTGTTTATTGATAAATATTGGACAGCACCTTTGAGTCAAAGACTCCTTTACAAAGGATCCACTTTAAAAGCATTTGACTCTGCCTAACATCTCTATATTGCATCAAGCTCCCATGACCTTGCTGCTATACATATAGCTATAAAATGCCAACACAGAGGACACCATTGAGGCTGAGGCAAAATTATTTTGCCACAGACATTCACAGAAACAAACTCACTTGATAAGTTTTGCAAGGTGATACATTCCCTCCCCGAGTCATCCACCACTGCCATTTTCAAACTAGGAACTTTACCCATGTATGATTCTCATTAATGTTTTTCTTAATTAATCAACTCCTATGATCTCACTACACTGCTTTCCTCTCCAACCTTTCATACCTTCCTGCCCCTCCCCTTTATTACCCTCACCACTCCCACTGTCCTTCTCATTCTATGTCCATTTACTGTATCCATGTACTGTACTAGGTACATAGTGGTATTGGAGGTCCAGAGATTCAGTTTATACTTCACATACTTCACTTTCATACAGGGAACTTGTATGAAACAACATCACCATTGAAGGCAGCCACTGAACAATCAGGATGCAGGACTTTTCTTGACATTGTATAATAAAAGGCATGTCATAAATCAAATATGCTATGGTGGTAGTGACTGTATCGCTGATATTTTCCTTGTGAAGTTTAACCTTATGACATCATTCATGGTTTTGCCACTTGTGATGACATAAGGTCAAACTGCACTCAGGAAACATATCAGTTATATTTTCATTAGGGCTATGGCATCTCCCATCTATTTTGTTCTATAATCATTTTTGTATATGTACCACACTTAACATTTGATACTTTAAAGTTTATTGTATTCTTACCCATAACCCCCATCCAGGTCACACCTGGAAAAATCATGGATCAGTTTGCCTCTCGGTGACCAAATTTAAATAAATACATACATAACCCTAAGAGGGCATTAATGAGCTGTCCACCATGCAAACAAATTAGCACCAGTATATGTATGGTTATTATAGGAAAACCTTGATGATTCTGGGGAAAACATAAACATTCTTACTTCTTTCAAATCCTGAGTTATTAACTTAGTTGGTTTGATAAACAGCCTTAGGTTAATTCAAATGTTGCCATCCCCTGACAGTGATTAAGAATATGGTAACTGTTTAAGCAATAAGTCCTAGTTTTCTGAATTGAGACAAAAGGATACCATGGATATATTTTTTTTCATTTTTGGGGTAAGTGCACTAGACAAATCCTGCATATTTTCAGGCACAACCCGGGAGGGGATACAGATGAATGCCAACTGACCTTGAACCAGATTAAGCTGTTGGTGGTATTTTTTTTAGTGAATGAGGAAATTTGGCCAGGACATCAGGAAATTCCCTACTCTTTTCGATAAGTGCCTTGGGATCTTTAACATCCACCTGAACTACCACCAATCCAGGCAGATGGGACCTCGGTTTAACGTCTCATCCGAAAGCGGCACCTCAAAGTGCAGCACCCTCTCATGCTGCACTACAGTGTCAGTACTGGGATATTAACCCAAGTGCCAGATGTGGGAACTGAACCCACAGCCCTCTGTTCTCCCAGCCTCAGAGGTGAGTGTGCTACCTACTGAGCTACTGACACTGGACACTTTTAATCTAATATAGACCAGCTAAGATGCAATACTTTTTATTGGTGTCTTACTCCTACCAATTTTAGGAGCTTGGTTGACCAGAGCATTGGGAAAATACATAACTTACCAAAAGGTATACAATGGCCATCTGACTCTAGTAAGGTTTACCTCTGACCCTCCTTGTTACCAAGCAGGTGCTCTAAACAATAGATCACATCACCTTCTACTAGACCACATTGCTTTCAATTTCTAGGAGATGCACAGCACTCCTAATTCTCTCTAATCATATGATTCACTGTTAAAGATTAAAAAGTATCAGACAGGTTGAAGGCAAAACCAGCTGGTAAATCCTCTACTGTGAAGTACAGAACATGTACATGAAGATAAGAATAGGGACTTATGATATTATAGACCAGACTGAGAGACATATATCAAGCATTAGATCAAATCTAAGTGTAAATTGTAGTTCTACAAAGAATGTTACTTTTGGAACAGGATCTTAATCCTTTATTACTGCAGTTGTCAGCTGTGCTGAAAGCTTTAGTCACTGACTGCCATTGAAAAGCTTACCATTGATATAAAGCCTTTCTAATTATTTGATGAATTCTTGGCCTGCTATTGTCTAAGTGATAATGTCTGTGTATTTTAGATTTTATTATCATTCTTTTTATTACACGAACATTCAGGTAAGCTTATGACTCAGTAAATAGACAGCATTTGTTCTGTTGTTTACAGTACATGGCTTGAGCAAACCAGATTTGGTTATCAATGATTTTGCACATTGTTTACAAAGGTGGGAACCAACACAAATCTCCACACCTCAGATACTGATAAGGCCTAATACAGTAGGTGTAAGTCAACTGTCAGCATGTTGATTGAGATTTCCTCCTTAGAACTACACCAATAACACAAATAGTGATGTTTACTTTTCATGTGGTTTCTAGGGAGAGGCCATATTTGTTGTAGTGTTCCCTGGTAAATGCCAGTCTTACGGAAAATCAGTTGATTCACATATCTGGAACTGTAGAACCTTAGTTGGTCTGGGGTTACTAAAATTCAACAACACTAGAAAATACATTTAAAAGTCTATATTATAAAACTTGATAGCTGCTTTTCACTTGTAAACCAATGGTCTTGATTGTTTTTCTACATTTGTTCTTGACACGTAGTGGCCTATGCTGCTGTAAGCTTGATATTGCAACTTCTTATATCCATAAGCATGCATTACTTAAGCTTATCTTAAAGCTGTTATACTTTATCTGTGAATGATTTTAAACTGAGGCCCAGATATTAAAACTGTGCCAGGCTGTGGTGCAAGCTTGGGCGCAGCTCAGCTCTGGCTGTGCAGGGGTGTGGACTAGGCGATGTTTAATGGAGCTGCGCCATGGCACAGCATCATTGAATATCACACCCTGGCCACCCGCAATGTGCATGGCACAGTGGCACTGTGCCAGCACAAGTGTGAGAGTGGAGCATGGGGATGCGCTACTGCAAGTTCCATTGCACTATGCACAGCAAAAGCGATATTCAAAACTTGACATGCAAATGGGGCCATGATGTATGCAAGGTGCACATGGGGCCATTTGCATGTCATTATGGCCCCATTTGCATGCAGGAGCATCCATCCCTGATGACTTGTGCCTGGCACCCTGCCGTGGACCAATGGGCGTACAGCCTACCGTTACACTGTCAGTCAGTGGGCGAGGCGGCAGATGGGTAGGTGCTGCTGCCCACTGGCTGATGGGGGTGGGGCTCAGTGGGCATGTGGGGTGGGGAGTACCCTAGACCACCAGGGATATTGGAGGAATTCATTTATTTTATTACAAATGCCACAATCGGGCAGCCAGTGGTCCACTGGACCACCAGGGATATTGGAGGCATTAATTATTCCTTTTATGACAAATGCCCATGATTTGGCAGCCTGCAGTCCACTGGACCACCAGGGATATTGGAGGCATTAATTATTTTATGACCAATGCCCGCAATTGGGCAATGATAGTGGCCACTGGACCACCAGGGATATTGGCGGCATTAATTCTTCCTTTTATGACAAATGCCTGCAATCGGGCAGCCAGCAGTCCACTGGGCCACCAGAGATATTGGAGGCATTAATTCTTTTTATGACAAATGCGGCGATTGGGCATGGCGGGGCACCACCAGGTGCAGCCGGAGCTCGGTGGCCACCCACAGGTGGCAGCTGCAGAGTGCGCCCTGCAATGTGGCAGCTCACCTGTGGGTGGCCCATCAGTTGTTCCTTTTTGGGGATCAACTTTATGCTGGCACAGGTAGGGGTTGTGCATGCATGGCTCTGCACATCAGGGCTGAATATTGGGCTGTGCAGGTATGCATGGGCACGCCCCCACCTGCACATGCATACATTACTGATGCACTCCGGCACATCGGGATTTGTGCCTGCACTTTTCCCTTTGAATATCACACCGGCGCATCAGAGGGTTGCGATGGTACAACACTGTGTGCCATGCATCCCTTTGAATATCTGGGCTTTAGTGTTCAGTGTTTATGATACCCTTTATGAAACATGTACTATACAAATAAGCTGAATTAAACTGAACTTAATTAAGAGTTAGCGCAGGAGCAGAGCATAATCTTGTTTTTAACCTGAGTAAAACTATTTTAACCTTATCTCAGTGTTGGTGAATTCTGATCATGCATCATATTTTTGGACAAGATTTGCCAACTTTAGTTTTCCATATTTCTGAAGCAAGAAGATTGGAAGGCTATGGATTCTAGACCCTCACCAGAACGTGAGCTAATATCCAGCACTTACACTGTAGTGCTGCATAGAAGTGCTGCACTGTCAAGGTGCCAAACATCAGATGAAACTTTAAACCAAGGCCCCTACTGGCAAAGTCTGATAGATGTCTGGGAGAAAGTTTAAGCTTCCATGGCATTTCTTAAGGGTAGAGATATTTCTCAATTTTTCTAGCCAGCTTCCCTCATTAATAAAAAAAAAAAACAGGTGCATGTAATCCTTCAAAGACACACCAGAAAACAAGCTGTTAAAGCTCAGTGTGTTTTCCTTATTTAAACATTACAAATCTGTATGTAAGATAAATATTAATATTTACACAGTTCAAGTGCTGACGAGTAAAACTAAATGGATGTTAGTGTTACAGCCATTTAACTAATTATATATTCTTTTTATAAAGTAAAAGAAAGTACTTTAGCTTTAGGCAGAATTCAAAAACAGACTGGGTCCAGTTAAAGAATAATTCAGTATTGGTTCACTCTGCATGAAATTTGTTTATTCTATTGCTATAATCAATGGGGTTTTTGTTGTTGTTGTCAATAAGCAGAGCCATGCACCATTTTCTTCATTTAAAGAACTGCAGTTTTCAGTGATAGAAAGGAAACATTTTGCAAGGCTGATCTGAGCTCCTACTGTTAAAGAATGTGTTTGCTGCTTGAAGGACCTGAGTTCAACATGAAACCAGAATAACCAGTGGGGCCAGCAGGAGAATCAGCACAGAATGGCTGCGCACAAAATATCTCTGTAAAGGGTCTGTGGCATCTGTTGCTGTTTATATGCAGCAAACACACAACACACAGCCATGTTTGTAGCATGCATGTCCCCAATGCTGACATTATGTATGACCCCAGAAAGATATCCTCTCAGCTACCCTTGATAGACATTCCATCACTCTGTTCACATGTATATGTGACACTATGAGACTTGCCTATGACTACTCTTCTGCTGACCTTGCTGTCCAACTCCAACAGATTTTGACATCTAGCACTGATTCTGATACAACTATCTGTCCCTCAACACCTAGAAAACAGTCTCCATGTTCTTTGTATCCTGGCAGTAGCTCCATAGGCCTTTCCATACCTGGAAGGTATTGAAATTAAGGATACCTCCTCTTTGAAATACCTCAGGATCTGTCTTGACAATAACCTCGACTTTAATGTGCAAACAAATGTCTTCCACAACAAGCTCCACCTCAGTTGGGTGCACTCTACAGAAACAAAGCCAGTATCCCACTTTGTACCTGCTGAATGTTACTTTTAATAATGATCCTCTCCATCTATATTGATAGTGGCATTGTCTACAGTACTGCTCCCAGGTCCTCCATTTCCAGACTGTACCCCCTCCCACTCATTTGTCATTTTGCCTTGACTGCCTACCTGAACCCACTAGTGTTCCTTTACACCTCCTCCCTTTCCATGATAGCAGGTGCCTTGCCCACTGTTCCTCCTTTACCTACAAATCCTCACCAGGGCCTTTTCCACATTCCTCCTTTCCTCCAAATTCTGATTTGGCACTCTTCCATTGTTTTGCCTTCTTCTCTAGCCTTCTTTTACTCCTACCCTTTCTGGAACACTGCATCCCATTCCTTATCTCTTCCCTCCAGGAACAAAATGAGAATCAAGCTGTTTTCTGGTATGATTTCCTCATACACTGATCATTTCTTCCCTGTCTACTTGCTCAGCCTCTTTTTCTCTCTTCCTTAAGTTCCTTCTTCACGACTATACTACCCTTCTTGCAACTGTACCTGAACTCTGACCATAGTCCCCCTTCTTCCTCTCCCTGCATTTTGAGTGCCCACTAACTTTGAACAATTTTTCCATGACTACCTTAAGCCCCATTCTGTGTGACATTAATATTCTCCTTGTATATTCATATCTGGAATTTTATTGCACCTTTATCTCACTGTTCTATGTGCACATTGATCTCTCTACACCTTCATTCAGGCTGGGTGGATTTTAATTATGATTCTAATCTGGATTTCACACCTGTAATTATTACATTTGTTGTTATTGTACTGACCTTGCACCTTTTATATTGGATTGTGATGGTTTACTTGGCTAAATATCATGACTGCTCAGCTGTAATGTATTTTATTACTCTTGCACCTTGCTGTATTCTGTATTTTATTGACTTGGCACCTTTATTATCGTCTGTTCTGTACCCCACCAGGATGCAACTGGAAATGAACTGTTACCGCTTAGTATGTCTTTTCTAGTGAAAAGTTTTGCAATAAATAAAATAAAATAAATAAATAAATATATTCAGGATTACTGTTTCAGTGGTGGTCATCCATGCAGTGGTCAGTATGAGTCACTGGTTCATGTTCGTCATATCAGATACAATGCAGGAGCAGCAGGAGCTGGCAAGAAGAACTGTGGAGGTATGGAAGAAATGGATTAGATCCAGAATAGCCTCTCCATCTAAAATATCAAAGAAACTCAAAGCAGAGAGCAATTGCTGCTATGCTAGTCAAACCTAGAATAACAGTGCTGATACAGGGTAAAAAACTACTCACTCAACAGTAATTTATTTCCATTTCTTAAACCAAAGAGTCTCATCTGAACCTGTTAGTCAATCAACAATCTGGAGTTGAAATACCTTTCATCAGAATGGAGCAGTGTCTGCATATTATTATAGTGTATACCGTGATGATTTCTTAAGCCCAAATACCATTTTGTTTAAAGGTAGTATTCTGTAGCAAATTTCTTGAAGGATACAACAATCAATTACTTTTCTAACATTTCTCATCATGTTTGAATGCATGTACTGTAGTTTAATAATCTCCACCTTAAAGGAGATAGGAACTTATTTGATATAATTAACTGCCCTTCCATCTTCCTTTCCATGCCAGTTATGTGTTCTGATAAGTGTTGACCAATTTCTGATAAATAAATATTAGATAAAGATTTGGGGTACCTGCATATATTAGTAGTTTTCCAATCTCCTCACCAACTATTGGCATTTTGTTTCATATTTTTAAGACATTCTAAGACATCGATAACACCATTCCACTTTATTTATCTGAATGGCCTGGAATAGTCGAATATTATCACAGAATGTTCAGGCAGTAAGAAAAGAAACAGCATCAAATGCTAAAGATAGAAGTATTCAGGGTAGTTATAAAATATCAAAATTAGGTTATTTATTTAACAAAAATGTTCAAAAATATATCAGAATTTTTTTAGTGAATCTTTTATTGAAGTATATTCACAGTACAAAAGACTTGCAAAGAAACACAAGCTAAATGAATGAAAAACAAAAATTATGTACATAAGATAGTTTAAGGTGAGCTAGTCACCTATGCAATTGGTATGAAAACAGTTACAATAAATGATAAATAAGTGTGATTAACCAGCAGGCAGTTGAGTAACCTAAAGACAACTGAAATTTCTAGTAGTGGTGCTTCATGACCAAGTGATACTGACCAGCTTTAAGGCTCAGTATGTTTCTTGGGAGGTCTGGTCTTATGAGTTATTAGGGATATAGTTTCATACATGATAATTGCACAGGGTCATTTGGCATGCTAATGGCCAGATCTAACACTGCCCTCACCGTATGTACACCCACAGGCCCCCACTCAAGCAAGTCACCACTTTTAAATACCTCAGTGTCACCCTCGGCCCCTCCCTCACATTTAATGATCACACAACCCTGACCGTAAAAAGATCAATTGGAACTAGGTGCGACTTTCCATGCAATTCACCTGTTTTCACTTGAAACTGACTCATCATTGTGCAAGGCAACCTGCCCCTCTCCTGGACTGCTGCTCTCCCATCTACTCCCTCACATCCATAAAGCAACACTCCCACCTAAACACAGCATGTAATGCTAGATGTCGCTTGCTCTCAAAGCCCCTCTTTAACCCACCACTGCACTCTACCAGTCCCTAGGATGGCTCCCTCTCCAGGCATACCTTGACTATGCTACTGGCTGCCTGGTGGAAAGCTCTCTCAGAAGTAACCAGCTATCTCCCTATGCCCCCTACTCCATACCTAAAGCAGCCACTAGACCCCTGAGGACCTCCTCCTCCACTCCCACCCTTGAAGTTCCTCATATCTCCATGGTGATAGGCAGCAAAGCTTTCTCTGTAGGTGCCCCTCCTTTGGAACAGTTTTCCCAGTTCCATTTGTACATCTCCATCCCATGCATCTTTCAAATCTAACCTTAAGGCCAGGCTAATGGAAAAGTCCACCTGCAAATGCTGCTGGGAGGTACAGATACCCATAAACCACCTTAAATCTTCCATCTTTGTAGCCACTGCCCCTTCTCCCTGAGCACCACCAATATGCATGACCTCATGACGACTCACACAGCCTACCTGACATGCTCAAATTCTACTCAGCCTTCTCCTGAAATCTGGCAGGATACGAGTGTCTACCTAGACTAGATTAAAGGCAGTCTGCCAGTTTTCATACTGGTCCTTGTCTAGTTGTGCAATTGTTAACTAATCTGTACTTACACTTAATCTCTTTCCCTCTAATCCATGGCTATATTCTCTGTCTAATGTCACCCCATGCCTGTATACACCATGTATATATGACTGTTCTCACTATCCTAAAATGGTGCTTGACTGTGTACTAAAATGTAAATTATGTCCACTGTGATTTCCCTGTATTGCCACCCTGTGGCCTGGGTCATGACTGAAAATGGTCCACTGGATCAGTGCACTTACCTGGTTACCAAAACATAAATAAATAAATAAATAAATAAACAAACAAATAAATAAATAAATAAATAAATACATAAATTGATGTATTAACAAATGACTAAGCCTTCACCTGCATATGGATTTGATTGGGAACAGTACAATCCACCCACCCAGCAAGGGTAATGGAGAGGCTAATTGGAAACAAAAACAGTTATGTACAGGTGAGTAACAGTAACCAAAAAAGAACTATAAAAAATATATCAGAATATTAGCTAGACACTGAAAGGACAGCAGGACATCTAGGGGTGTAAAAATATCTTCTGTCACCTTTAAATCTAATACTTCTTAGCTTCAATAAAACACATTATCATTTTATCACATTTATTCTGAAAATTGTCCTATATTGTATTACATTAGTTGAGATACTCTATTCAGGCCTCATGTGCCTCAGTTTTAAAAATAGAAAATGGTATGTAATGAATACCAATATTGTTATTCATTTGTTATACTTATGCATTAAATCGAATCAATTATTTAATTGCAATCCAGTTATAAAACAGGCAAACTGTGATAGCCACTATTTCCTCATTTCTAAACATCTCAATGCATCTGCTCATATTTGTAAATACACAGTGTATATTTTTCTATATCTCTAGCCAAGATCCAGGAGTATGGTTGTCCATCTGTGATCTGCTTTGGAACTCATGGCACACCACAGGAACTGCCAAGATCTTTAAATGTGTGGCAGTTGGATGTGATTAAGATGTGAGTAAGATGTTGGTTGTAAACCTTCCTCATACAGGTCTCTCTGTTGTGGGGTTATTCTTTGCAGGAGCTGACAGGCGTCATGGCTGTCCAGGTGTTGAATGTCCCCAGACATTTGGCGATGGGGTACTTAAATGTCTGGGTCAGTGATGAAGCCTTGCTACTTGGTCAGCAGCTTGCGTAGTTGTTGTAATCAGTGGACCTAGCACAAGCAGTTTCCTCTGTCATACATTAGCATGGTCAACACTGGACCTGGTATTCTCATCAGGTCTTGACATTTGTGCAGTCAAGGCTGATTTGGTCATTGGTCAGATCATCATGTCATATCACTCCTTTGCAGGGTCACCTATATAAATAACCCTCCTGTTGAGATGATGCAGTACCATCTGGAAAATACTTTGGAGCATTTTAAACTCCAGGAGGTACTGAACATTTTAGATATGATGTTGACTTGTGATCAGGGGCTGAGGAAGCCCAGGAGCACTCTAATATGTCCTTTGGCTGGTGTGGACACCTTAGCACCTTATGGTGTCCATCCATTAACATCCCATAATAGATCACCGTGCTACTGTGATAAGCTGAGGTGATTACAGACAAAGGGATATACATTGGCACATTCTATGTAGACATAATACACCATGGATATCAAATTGGTGCTGAGGGCTCACTATGGTGAGTATCTGTTGGGCAATCTTATTACTGCCTAGGATGATTGCTGCAGAAAACAATCACTCAGCTCAGTTGTTCCATGCCATTAGCATATTAATTACCTCCACATCTATGATCTGATTGAACATTTCTGTAGAAAAATATAGAGGTTCATCTCATTCTTTCTTGGCAAGGTGTCCTCCATCCAGACTGGTATTTTCTCAAGCAGTTTGTCATGGTCTGATGCTGGTTGGCTGAATGAAGGGATAGATGATCTATCAACCTGGGTGGAGTTTCACCCATTTGTATAAAAGGAGGTGGTCTTGGTGATCTCAGGTATATCTCCCACTTGCTGTATGTTGGACTCTGTATACCATATTGCTGTTGAGCTGCCTGGAATCCCTGGGGCAAATTTGTTGTGGTATTTACCACATGCAAGTTACCCAAACTGCTCTGCTTGCATATAGTTAAGGCCAATGCTGTTCATGTTATTTTCTTGATTGCTATAAAGGCTCTCAAAATTTGGTAATGGATATAATCTGGATGGCACTATATATGCAACTCTGCCTCCAGAAAACTAGAGCATGTTTGATATTTGGCACTGACATTATTTGGGCAAGGACTGTGAAAGCTTACAATATCTGCTGTCTAATTAAAAAAACTTCATACCTGCAGAATGGTAGAATGAGCTGTTTCTGTCTGTGAGTATGTTCACTGTTTGTTTTGGAAGAATAGGATGAGGAGGATGAGATGGGAGAAAGTATGGCATTAAATGTGTGGTCATTGGGGTGGTGTCAGGACTAGGAGTATGGATATGTGGGAGATTGGAGAAACTTGGGGCAAAAGGTTATTCAAGGGAGACAGACTTTAACTGATCAGAGAGGGAGCAGTGCACTGCAGCAGAAGTCTGATGTTGTGGACCATCACTTAAGCTGAAGGGGAAGGAAGGAAGGAAGGAAGGAGGGAGGGAGGGAGGAAGGAAGGAGAGAGAGAGTTCATAGCATGAAGACCACTAGGCATTGAAAGGAGAGAAGTGGCTGCCATATGTGGCAAGGGCAGGGGTCAAAAATGTTCATGGAAGGAGACAGAGATTAGGGGTCACATTAATCTAGTTAGCAGGAGAAGAAAACAGAAGAATAAGAAGGTTGTAGATGTAAGGGACCAGGGAAAAGGTAAGGGAAGGGGAAGGTTGGAAGGGATCTTCATAAATGTTAGCAGCCTGAGTAATAAGATCTTTGATCTACAGGCAATGATGGCAGAACCAAAGTTAGATTTGGCAGCCATCACAGAGGTGAGGTCCACTGGAACAATGAATTCAATTTAGCATTTCCAGGATATACTCTATGAAGGAGATATGGGGCAAGAGTAAAGGGGTTCTGGCTCTCTATATCAGGGAGGATACTGAAGCTTCAGAAGATGGGACCGTAAATACAGAAGGAGTTGGAGTGGATTTGATTTGGATACCATTAACTGTGATTTCTAGTAAAAGGTTAGAATGAGAGTAGTCTGTAGGCCTCCAGGACAAAAGGATGAGGAGAATAAGAAATTTTGTGAGGAAATTAGGATGGTGCAGAAAAACGGACATACAGTAGTGAATGTAGAGGGCCTGAATCCGCTGGACATTGACTGGGATACTCCAGAGGCTAACAGTACCATAAGACATGGATGCGATGCAAGACTGTCTGCTGGTGAAGCTGGTTATGGAACCCACACAGCGGGCATCATCCCTGATTTGGTACTTACAAAATCAGAGGTGGTGGGTGAGGTGGCAGTCAGTGAACCTTTGGGGTTAAGACTACAATTCCATGTGGTTTGAATGCTAGTCCTCAAAACAGTGGCTTTGAACTTCAAAGAGGTGGATTTCCACTGAAAGAGAGAAAGGGTCAGGAAAACTTGATGGTGAAAAACAGATTGAGGGGTAGGGAAAAGTGGGGAATAATCAAGGGGGCAGTCCTGTAGGAGACTGGCTTTGTGCCAAGGTCACCAAAAAGACAAGTGCTATAGGCCAATGTGGATGTCACAAGAGGTAAGAGAGGTTGTGAAGGCAAAAAGTAAGGCCTTTGTGAGCTACATGATGGCCAAAGGGATAAGGAAAGGGAGCAATATTAGGCTAAACTAAAAGAGTTGAAGGTGGGGTAAACAGTACAAAGACAAACATGGAGCTGTGGATGGCTGAGAGTGTGACTGAAGGGGAAAAGTAATGTGTAATACACATTCAGGAGAAAGGAAAGACTTGGGGAGGGATTGGTATGGTAAAATGTAGTTTTAGACCGCAAACATTTGTTAGGATACAGATCACATTTACAGCAAAGTCCTGTTCAAGCTCCAAATACAAAAACTAAACATAACATACATAACAAAACAGTTACACAATTAAGAAAATCAATTAAAACATGTACAATCTTTTCTCAACAAATCATGTAATTTTGCTTAAAAATGGTTACTCTACTGATATGCTTCAGTTCATGTGGCAGGTTGTTCCAATGTTTTGCTACACTGTTTTGTAATGTTAAATCTCCCATCTTGTTGTAGGATCTGTGCATCAAAATTCTGCTGTTTGTGGTTCTTGTATTACCATTGGGCCATTCAAGTGGACTCTTGGGATTAAATTCTGTAAAGGATTCTTATTTTATTAAATGATATCTTATGATATATGGTGAGCCAAATATATCTTCATTGTATTCAGAATGAAGCCAGTTCAAGTTATTATAAATTATTCAATAATGTATTTTAAATTTACTTCTAGTAGCAAATTTTCCTAGTCTATAATATGCTTGGTTTACTTTTTTCAACACTTTTGCGTATTGTGCATATACAAAATTGAACCATACTGAAGAACTGTGATTAATAATTGTCTGACCAACCTCTTTCTGATTTCAGGGACAAACAACCAGACACCCTTCTCAGGGCCCCCTAGACTTTGGTTTACTTTTCTAACATGTATGGAAATATGTTCCCTATAAGTCAAGCCAGAGTCTACCTGAACTCCCAAATACTTGTAACTGACCACACTTTTAATAACAATACCATCTTGCAGTTGAATCCATTGTCCAGATCTGCCCCTCTTGCATGTCTCCCCAAATGCCATGCACTGAGTTTTTTAATTGAGAAGCAGACCTGAGCCACTGCTCCATATGTACCATATCTGCCTGCATCTGAAGTTCCATAGCTTCCTGATTTCAGCTGATGACACTAACAAAGTGTCATCAGCATATATTCTAACTTATGTTTGTTTTATAACTTACACAAGACTATTAGCATAGGCATTGAACATCAGGATCCCCTTATTATTTCTCTCAGGCTCGACACCGAG
This sequence comes from Neoceratodus forsteri, assembly GCA_016271365.2. NCBI lineage: Eukaryota > Metazoa > Chordata > Ceratodontiformes > Ceratodontidae > Neoceratodus > Neoceratodus forsteri. The sequence continues at coordinate 737,191,002 of CM028133.1, read as the reverse complement.
TCCCCAGTGCAACATCCTGCTTACGTTCAGCCAGATAGGGATTTAATCCACCATAGTGGCCCTTCTTAAACTCCAAATCTTTAAACCTTTCTAACAGACCCTGTGCTGGACCAACTCGAAAGCTTTGCTAGGCCAGAACACACTCCTGTACTCCTTCCCTGATTTAGTGATGTTGTTACTAGATCATTGAAGTCCTAGATGCCGGTGTTCGTGGACCTTCCTGCCCTAAAACCATGTTGGTTATTAGTCAAGTTAGTGAGGGAGAGAGAGTGTGGTGGAAGATGACAAGCAGAAGGCCACTGTCTGAGACCACTACCTTTGCTCAGTGTTCACGGTTGAGAATTATGGACCCTACTGCAAAGTGGGATCAAGGCAGCTATATGGTGTGTGCAGGACATGGGAGGTGGTGATCATGGCTGAATGTGTAAGAAAAGGATCAGTGGCCCTTTGGGAAAGGAAAGGTTAGAGACACTTTAGGTGGATAAGGCACCAGGCATCGATGCTTAGGTAACTAGCTTCAGAGCTAGCATAACCCTTGAATCAGCACTTTAATGACACACTGGTGTCAGGCATAATGTCAGGAAATTGGAAATCTTCCCAATGAATGGGGACTTGGACAAGGAGGACCCAAGCAACTATAGACCAGAAAGTAGAGCTGTGTGGAATTTTCAAATTCTGCTTCCATTGAAATTCCACAGAATTTAGGAACACCACCGTAATTCCATAGAATACTGTCAAAAGCAGAATTCTAAAATTCTAGAAGTGGAATGTTAACTCTGGATTCATTTTCACTGTTTAGGTACACTGAACTGCAGATTCATTTCTACAAACGAAGAACATTACCTTACAGATTACTTGATTCATTGCAAATTATTCCTGGTTTACATTGAAATACTTTTCAGAATCCAGAGAATTAAAAAATAATTTTGGAAAACCATTTGGAAACAGAATTGCCATTCCACTCAAATTTCACTGGCAGTATTCTGCATTCCACACTGATGTAATAGTAGCGTTACCTCCAATGTGGGTAAACTGATGGAGACCATAGTGATGGAAAGACTAGTGGCCTACTAAGAAGATAACAGGCTGCAGGACACCAGAACAGGTGGATTTGCTCTGCTTTGACTTCAGCAAAGTCTTTGATGCTTACCATCCAGGGTGCTGCTAAATAAACTAAAGGACTCATAAGTAAAGGGATTAGTCAAGTGGGTGGAAACAAGCTGGGGAAAGGCAGCAGAGGTTGGTAGTAAATTATATCAAATCTGAGGACAGGGTGTCACAGGTGAGGTGCAAGCAGGGGTCAGTCGTGAGGCCTGTCCTATTTAATATCTTCATTAGCAACATAGGGAAGGAATTAAGCATAAGACATGTCTCTTTGCTGATGACACAAAACTCCGTGGCAGGCTGGACAGTGAAGAATGGGTGAGGGAGCTTTAGAGTGATCCATAAAGGCTTGAGATATAGTCAGTGGTTTGAACGTTAAAATTTAATGCCAAGATATGTAGTATGATGTACTTAGGGAATAAGAACCTATATCCATAGTGTTGGATGTGGGGGTTAAACTTGCCACTTCAGCTGAGGCAAGAGATCTGGGAGTCTTCATCACTGGCTCACTCAAGCAAACCAGCCAGTACAATAAGGCCTATAGCAAGGCATCTAGGATGCTGGGGTGTATAGGGTGGGGTTGTCACAGTAGCAGACAGGAGGTGATACTGCCCTATACTGATCAGTGGTGAGGACTCACCTGGAGTTCTGCACCCAGTTTTGAATTTGCACCAGAGAAAGCATATTGAGAGGCTAGAGTCAGTGCAGCAAATGGTTATAACAATAATTTGGGGCCAGCAGGGTAGATCCTATGAGGACAATGAATTCAAAAAGTTATGCTCTGGAAGTGAAAGGATACAGAGCAGGATGGCCAGCCCACACAGCTTTTAAGAAAATCACAAGCAATACACCCTTGGATAGCTGTGAAGAAGTAGCCAACTCTGGAGGTACTACTGAAAATCAAATTTATTGTGGCAAAGTGGAGGAACTCCAGCTAGAGCCCTTAGCTCCAGCACTTCAACCTCCCTGGGAGTTCAACAGTGGGTGGGTCTATACCTAGACCTGCCCCTGACAAAGACCCGGAGGGTTGAAGCACTGGGGCTGAGGGTTCTAGCCAGTATTCTTCCTCTTGCCACATTAAATCTGATTTTTGAATAGTACAGTACCTTTGTAGTTGCATTCTTGCTTTCACAGTGGTCCATAGTGCCTGTGATTTTCCTACAGATCCTATGAGGAACCACTGAAGGCCTTGAACATGTACTCACTGGAGGCCAGACTGGAAAGGGAGGACATGACTGTGACTTATAAATTCATAAGTGATATAAATAGGGTTCATTTCAAGGTGAGGAAGTTCTTCACTGAATGGTTGGCGGAGTCTTGGTACATATTACTGTCAGTGGCCACGGACAATTATGTTAAATGGATTCAAACATGGATGGGAGAAAGACAAGGTACTTCTTCTATTTTGGTAAGGGAAGGCAGGGGTGACAGATTCAATGTGGCACTAATTTGTGGGTAAAGTAGTAATTAGCAATAAGACATGAAAGGGTGTATACTGTGGTAGGATAACAGCATACCTTGGGTGTGTTGTGAGGCATGAGGCATCACCAAATGACTTCAACCACCTGAGAAGTGCTGTTATCCCCACCAATGCATACCCTGAAGTGTCTCATTATGATTATAAATGGATCCAACATTTTTTTAGGTGGATGGTGAAGAAATACACCAGCATCAAAAAGAAACATTTTATGACTTGTTTTAAAAAAGCTCATCCACCTCAACAAAAAGTCCCAGCACATTCCAGCACTGACATGCCATCTCTGGTTCAAATACTATGCAAAGTAAAATACATGTCATTTTAACTAGCTCATAAACCCTCTAGTTTACCCAACTCAACCCATTTACTCATTTCCTCAGCACTCTTTCTTCTCTATATTCCCTCCCTCTTTCTCTGTCTTGTTTATTTTTCTCTTACCTACATGCAAGAGATGGAATGTTTATTATCAATCAATCAATCAAGTCTTTATTTAACCAGGTGTTCATCATTGAGCAGAAGCTCATTTGCAAGATGGACCTGGGTGGAGTATGAACAATTGTATATACAGGTCAACACAGGTATTTACAAGGCAATACAGATAATACTCTTTACAGAGAGGAAGAAAAAGTTCATATGTACATAGAATTATACAGATATTGTACAGATTACACGGTATTTACATACATAGAAGTGTCTATAGGAAGATAAAGCAGGTTATCTAAGGTTGCAGGAGGAAGTAATGGAAGAAAAAAATAAAAATATACACCAGGTAGAGGTGAAGGTGGGGAGAAGGGAGGGAGGTAGGGGAGAAAGGCTAGGAGGGCACAGTGCATAGAAGAAGTCGGTAAAACGGATGTAGAGAAGGTGGATGGAGACAAGGGTATGTGAGCCCGGGATTGAATGCTATAAAGTCGGGGCATGGTAGGATGTCACAACCCAGGGTAGTGAGCTCCTATCCAAGGTTGGGAAAAGGAAGAATAAGGGATGGACGGGCCTAGTGTTGATAAGACAGAGGGATAAGAGAGAGAAGATAGAACAATTAGGCTGGTGAGGAGCAAGCTGGGGGTCAGTACTAAAAATTGGGTCTAGGCAGTGGCTATATACCAGTGCAGACACCGGTACTGGGTCTGAGTGGGTGAACAGTACATACTTCTCTGATTGTACTGAAATAAAGCGTCTTGAAGGCATTTATACCGATTAGAGTGCTTATATGGATCAGAATTATGGATGGAATTATGGATCAAATTCTAAATTCAAATCTCTGCTCAGTTCTACAGGCAGAATGTTTACCGCACTATCACACAACAGAAGGCCTCTGATGGAACCAGGGCTTTTGCTTTATCTGCCAGGTTAAACAGCACAGATTTCCATTGAAAGCAGGTGAGGATAGGAGGGATTTTTCATGTTCAACAAAGAAATACCATTAAATAAAATTGTAAGTATTGTAGTACTTCTTTTTTAAAGTTGTGTGTGTGTGTGTGTGTGTGTGTCTGTGTGTGTGCATGTAAGAAGATGATTATGATAGCAAATAACATTTATTATTATGATTTTAAACTTAAGGCAATTTTATTTTTAGGGCCTAGTTGAAGGTTTTAGTGAATAAAGGTTACAACCATGTTTGTAATGGCAGTCTGAGATGTGAGATAGTAATGATTTTATTGTGAAGAGGTTGCTGGAGCTTCATGCAGTGATGTTGTGCTGAGATAACAAAACTGGCAAAGATGGCCCTCAGTCAATCAGGTTTTGCAATTTTATTTATTTGCTTTTGATAGCAGGTAAGTGCACTAGACAAAGGCCTAACTATTTTCAGGCACAATTTGGGAGAGTACATCACAGGCAACAGAAACATTAGAATAATCAGCATACAAAACTTGTGACTTTGGTACATTTCAGGCAAAAACTGTTTTACAAGATCAGTGATAACAGAAATTAGGACAATTGTGTCTAAAGTACAAACATTTTGCATATGAGTTGTTCAGGACTAAATGAAGAGTAAGCAGAGAAAGACTGAGAAAACATATGAAGGAGAAACAAGCTATTTCTCAACAGGCAAAGACAATAATGATTACGATACTATGAATAAGGAAGGAAACAGGTAGTAAATGCTTCGAGTTCCTACTTTGCAATAGAACTGAGAATTCAGGGATAGGAAGGAAGCAGAGTGCAACAACATGAGGAAACTGGGCTAGGTAAAGTGAATTAGGTGATGTCAGGAGCAAGAACAATTGTCTAGGGTTCTTAGATGGGAACATAACTCATTTTTAAAGATATTGTGGGACCTACAGGCCCTGAGATGATGAGGTAGGGAGTTCCATAATTTTTGGGCATAGTGGGCAAATGCCTGTTCTCCCATCTTGGTTGAGCAAATTGTAACTACAAATAGTGCCTGGGTAGAGGACTGAAGTTGGTAAAAATGTTCAGCCGGAGTAAACACTGAGGCCAATGAGGCTTGTTGAAAGGATCTAATAATGTTATCAGTTAGGCATCCAAGAATATAAGTTTGCCAGGAGGGGTGTGATTCCCAGTTTAAGTCTGAGTAAAGCTTGCAGTGATGGGTGAGATGAGGGTAGACAAAACAAATCTGCAGACATTATTATATGGAATATTCCAAAAGTAGGAGAGCATAGCATAGCCCCAAGTAATACTCCCTGAGCTATTGTGCCTCTGGCTGTGAGGTTGAGGACATGGAAGACATAATAAGCTACCCCAATTTTAAAACTGATGAACTTGCAGATATTGTTTATATGGTGAGAGAAATCTAGAGCAGGGTCAAGTGTGACACTGAGGTATCTGAAAGACAGGGTTACAGAGAGCAAAAGAACTGTCAAGACATTGAATGTGTAAATCATGAGTTGAGATGCGAGTCTTTGGGGAACCTGAAAAGCATAGTTTGGGTCTTCCTAACAATTAGGACCAAACAAATTTGTGGTAAGCCATGTTTGGATGCAGTGAAGGCCTGAGATAAGTTGAGAGCTAATTGCACTTATGGACCTAATGCCCGTATAGAGCACAATGTCATCAGCATAATGAAGGTATGGCAATGTGAAGAATAGCTGAATAAGCTGTTAATAAAGATAGAAAAAGTAGCAATCCAAGTATGGAGCCTTGAGGAACTTCTAGAGTAATTACGACCAGGGTAGAGAAGACCTTACTGAAAGAGACTGAGAATGGTTGTGAAGGTAGCACAATGGAGGTGATTAGGGTTAGGTTAAACAGTCGCATAACAGAGGTAGCATGGAGAGACGGTGGCCAATTTAAGTATTCTGGGTTTAGTCCCATCTGATTCAGTGCTACGTTGGGAGAAATGGCATTGAAAATTCATAGGACAGAGGAATGGATCAGAGGGGGATCTGCTGTAGGAGAGGTAGGTGGGGAGGTGAAATAGGGTAGGACAAGGGTTATTCAAAGCAAGGTAGTTTTGAAAGTAGAATTAAAGTCATTTGCAATAGTGGTGGGATTGTCACAATTAGTATTATTGATTTCCATCTCACAAGTGGATTGACTCCTTTTGCTCATGATACTGCTAATTTGGGACCAGAAACTTTTAGTATCCCTGGACATGGCAGTAAGTCCCTATAGTACTTACATTTTGCTAATTGGTTCCGTTTGCAAGTGTTTTCATGGAGCGATAAGCAATACAGACCAAGTGAAGTGAGGGATTTGAACTTGGCCCACATTTTATCATAAGTACTAAGCATTTTAAGAGGGTCATTTTAACTATTTAGTGGGTGACCCTCTAGTACCCTCTACTGGGTGACCCTCTAGGTGACTAGTAGTAGTGTTCTAGTGTTTCATTTGCTGGAGACAATAGTTGAGGTAAAGTACTCAGTGGCATAGTTTTGCAGTTAATCTTTTACTAAAATACAAACACAGTTTATATACATGGTACTGCATGGAGCTCTGTAATACATTGTATATTGGTACATATCGAGTGCACTTCTACACAATTTTTCAATACCACTTTGTTATTTTATTATGGGTAACACAGTAGAAAATTCCTTCTCTTTCAGTGATGATGAATGCCACGCATGGTCTTCCTTGATATTTACTTAGTGGAATAGTTAATGTCATTAGTACAGAAAAGAGACCAGTCAAGATGTCTTAGATCATGGAGAAACATATCAGGATTAAAGGCAGAAAGTCTGAGATAGTGATAGTGATAGCCTAAGGGGATGGGGGGCTAGCATTCTAGACACAGAAAACTGGATACTGGTCACTGATTGAGACTGCAAGAATCCCAGAAGCAGAGATCCTATCCTTTCTATTTTTAAGGATCCAGTTTATAAGCATATGACTGGACTCATTGCTTGAGTGGCTAGCATGATCAGTTACATGATGTAAGAGACGAACCTTGCTAATAGTAATGGCAAGATTTGTAGAGTTAGTGCCAAAACAATCAAGGATGAAGTCCCCTTAATGATGGCTTCATTTTTTAGTATATCCGATGGCAGACAGTCAGTCAGTTCTTCTAGCCCTAGTTTACCATTTCTCGGAGGAATGTAGACACAAGCTATATGGAGTTTTCACACCACCAGGAAGCAGTAGAGTGTAGTAATTCACATGATCTGAGAGACATAGTAGGAAATAAAGTGATATTTAGGTGGGCCTTGAAGAATAGGGCAAGGTCTCCTCCCTTTATGAGGACAGTCTCGCATACATACTGTACCCAGAGAGAACTACGGCATCCGAGATGTAGAGATTTTAACCATGATTCAATGATGCTCAAGATGTATGCATTATAAAGTTTGGCCCAGGCTTCCAATCTAGAGTGGTTGGCCATTAAACTTTGAATGTTTAGGTGGGCAATTTTTAGACCTTTGCTCGTGTCCATGTGTGGGAGGTAGATAGGATGGGGATATTTTGAGGTGTAATTGGGCCCAGGTTAGGCTTAATATCACCTGACAGGGAAATAGGAGGAAATTATCCAGATGGTGGCAATAGAGACAGAAAAAAGGTGTATGGGTAGGTGATGTACTTTTTTCTTTAATAAGTACCTGATTAAGAAGCCAAGAGGCTTATGACCAATATGCAGTTTTAGGGTGGAGGATGGTACAAACCCAGCCAGCAAACTAGAGAAAGTGAAAATGTTGTAGCTGACCCCAGTGAGGGTATGAGAGGGATAAGTGGAGATAATTAAAACATAAGAGGCTAGGATTGCACAAACGTATGACAGGCAGGCAAGGAAATAAAGTGGAAGATTTATTTTTGGAAAGGAGAATTACATGATAGAAAAGGCTATAGGTTAATTGATTTAAGTATAAAACCCATTTTATAATAACTTTTGGTAGACTTGATAGGTGATCATATCCTTCTGTTGTCAGAGTGTATATCTTTGTTTCAATGTTAAATGGCCAATCACATAAAGCTATGGGTGTGGTAAAGAATCTAGGATCAGTGTGGGCTACATGTTGACACTAGAACAGCAGGTGTGAGATGTAGTCCAAAATGGCTTACCACCTCTTTAACACCATTCAAATCAAGCCAGGATTTGCACCTGTTGATCTTGTGATGACAGTCCATGCATTTGTCACCTGTAGGCTAGACTACTATAATACTCTGCACTTGGGGTTTTCTGGATACTTGATGCATCACCTGCAGCTGGTTTAGAACTCCATAGCTCAGTCCATGACAGCAACTTCTCAAATGAGCACCACACAGGTCCTACAAGTTTTGTGCTGGCTGCAACTTGGAGGTGCAACTCCTTCAAGATCTGTTTGTTGACATGCAAGGCCCGAAATGGTTTGGGTCCTGATTAACTAAAGGGGAACAGGCAGCAGCAAGAGCCCTAGATCATCATGCATGGCTGGTCCAAATTTCCACTTTGTGTGTAAATGAAATGTTTTACTTACTGTATACTGCATTACAGCAGGTTGTATCCAAGACATAAAAAGGAGAAAACAGTGCACACGCCAAAAACTGTTTATTACATTTATTGGTGCAAAGTTTAGAGAACCAACCAGTATCCCATGAATCACCTCTTAAATGAAGTTTCCTGATGAAGCCTCATTTAAGAGGTGATACATAGGGGTACTTGTTAGTTCTCCAAACTTTGCACAACTTTTTGTTCTAAGGTTTTTTGGTCAGTAGCACCTTTGGGAGTGAATTATGCCCAATTTTTTCCTTTTCACTTAGTAGACTGCATCAGTCTTATGATGCTGACTCCCAATAACATATGCCAAATGACATATGCTGACATATGACATATGTCTGGTATATGACATATACCAGACCTCCCAGACTCTCCTACAGCTGATGTCAGAGCAGGGCTGCAGTACTGGGAGATTCAATAGCTTATAATGCATGTTACACTTTCTGTGAGCTCTGATCTCTTGAGTCACGCAGTACTGCATTTAGTCCCTTGTGAATGGAGGTGGGCTAAGTGGCCAAAATTCACTTCATGAAGCAATTCATGGAATAATGTGGAATCACAAAGTAATCCACAGCATAAAGCAGAACGTCACATCATAATGAGAAATGCGAAGTCCATTGATAACAATGACTTCACGTTACTCTGCCTTCCCCAACCACTTCTAAGCCAATTTTAATATGAAGTACATAGAAATCAATGTACTTCACATCACTTTGCCTTGTTATTAAGTTCCAAGGTGAATTTTGCAGTGATTCATAGGACTGCAGGTCACATGGGCTCTAGATTGTTCTGCACAGTCTCAGTTCTGTGTAGCATGTGTGTAGTGGTAGATGGAAGTTTCTTCTCAGAGCTTTGTGATTCAAATCCTCTAAAAGCTGTTAAAAAGCTTTTTGAGCCATTTTTTGCTCAAAATTTAGTACATCAATTGTAGAAAACCCTCCTGTGCTCATATCATTGTATGTTTATTGTTTGTGAGTGGATTTTGAATGTTAATTTAGAACATTCAGTCTATGTACTTGTGACAGACACTTGCAGTGTGCTTTGGGGAGGGTTGTATCTGTGGTGGAGGTAGGTTAAAACTGGGAGAAACAGCAGTCTTTCTGTTTTGGTTGTATTTTTCTTGTATGACTGTGTTAATGCACAGCGATATTTTCAGTAATTCTTGATTTTTTAAGCTGATTGTTGTGGTTCAGCAGTGCATAATTTCAGTTTGTTTAAAATATTTGGTTATATCACTGAAGTCTTCAATTTGCTACTCATTACTTGTAGTGTTTGTGTGAGTGTGTGTGCAAAACATGCCATCAAATCAGAAACATTTTATTGTGCCACAGAGTAATTGCAGCAGTGTGAACCTGCTATCCATCGCAACTCTGTGATTTTGTACTACTTTGTGGTATCTTGGTTTTGGACTGTTACTGTAGTGCACTGCACCCTCCTCCCCCAACCGGCATAAGGTATTCTTTTCCAGATTGGATTGTGACTTGTGAGCACTGGTTTAGGTGTTGTTGTGACTTTGCATCTGCATCTCTTGATTGAGCAGTGCAATCTTAATCTATCTGTGCTTTTGCATCTGTTTCCTGCCCAATCTCTATTTGCAAGCCACAGTTGTTTTTCTTGGCTTTACATCACCAGCCCAGACTGAAAGTTCAGAAATGTAAATTTGTTTAGAATTTTCTTGGTGATCTCCCAAAATGCCTGCAAAATGCCTGCAAAGAGACATGCAAGCACAGCCATATCTGGCCATGGCACTGCTGCCAGTGGCAAGATTGTCTGTGAGTGTGGTAGTATGCAGAGTGCATAGCTGATGTCAGTAAAGAGTTTCTCCATTAATGTTTTTACAGCGCAATCTGTAGCTTCTCTCATAGTTGGAGGAGATGATGTTTTCCCAGCTGGCGGTGTTAGTGTAGTTTCTGCTGGCATGAGTACTGCTGCCTCATGTTCCACTTCTGACCAGTTAACCATTTCGAAAAATATAGTTGAGTCTTTCAAGCAGTGACTGACAGTGTAGATGATGTCATACTCCCCATTAACATCCCCGTGGTAGTTGAACATGATTCAGATCCTGGCAACAATAACTCACAATGTCACATTTCTTCCAGCACTGTTGAGGTCATGCCTTGCCACCCAATGATTCAAAGTGTGACTCAAAAATATTGGATGATGATGATGCTGTGGTTGGAACATGTCCACATGACAGCATCCAAGCTGAAAATGTGGATGTGGATGATGTTGATGAATATGATAATGATGTCAGTCACCCCTGTTGATAAGAGGAGAAAAAGAGTCAAGTTGACTGTGTCTGGGTCTGTTGGTGTTAAATCCCCCCTCCTCAAAAGTTGTGATTTAGTGGTTTCTGTTGATGATAATGATGATGACCCAGTAATAATTATAGGTAGTTGTGGTGGTCAGTTGAGTCATAGTGTGTCCAGTCTGAAAAATCATGTAGCACATCCCCCATTTCAGAGGTTAAAAATGGAGTCAATCAGCAGCATCAGGGACGACTTAAAAGTAGGGATTACAATCTCTTGTATGGGATTTTTGTTCAAGATGCAAATGATGAGTCAGATTGCAATCTGCCACCTTTCCCATGCGTGTGTGAGTCGAGGTTAAAGGAGGTTATCTTGGCATGTGGGCCAGCATACACATCTTAAGAACAGGCACATGGCACTGTGGACCCAACACCAGATGGAGCTAATGCCATAGTGGGGCATTCATCCTCATCCTCAGCCTTACTAAGCATGTTATCCCCATCCATATGCAAAAGGCCAAGTAGAAATGTCTGCAGTAGCGATGAAATAACACTGGAGGATTACTACAAGCATGACGAAGGGAGAATTATGATTAAGTAATCTTATCAAGTGGTGGTCAGAGTAGCAGTGGTGGTGGTGGTGGTGCTGGTCATCAATGCAGTACATCTAGTGCAAGTGGTATATCAACCCCTGTACATAAGATGGGTAAAATAACTTAATTTGTGGACTTGTTACCTGAGCATCCATCTTCATCACACATCAACACCCCACTACTGGCCATTCAGAGCTGAGCCATTGTGAAAACCCAAACAAAATGTGTAAGTCAGCCCACGTTGTAGAGTGTTTTGCCCATAACTTCCTGCCTGCCTGCCTGCCTGAAGCATGTGACCTACACTGTATAAGCCATGTGATGTGTGTGGGCTGCCTGTATATTCTCACTCTGCCTTAAAGAGGAATAAGGGAGTGCACAATACAAAGTCATATGTCAATGTGAAGTGGCGAAGTGGCAAGTGAGGGTTAAAAATGGGTACTCCTCTCAGCGGAACACTAACAGAGCGGCCATAACGACCACTTCGCAGGCGAATTTTTACTTCATTGCATCTTTTACTTGTGAACAGCAGGACTGGAACATGTCTGATCTGATATTCTAATAGGTGCAACATGCACTGCAGGATATTGACTATCATAGTGGTGTGGCCAACCCAACATTAGTTGAGAGGATTTCAGAATTCCTGGTTACAGCATATGTCAGCTTGGGAGTCAATAGAATAAGAATGATACAATATACTGCAGTAAGCAGAACATTTTGCACACAAATACAAATCAGAACAAGACCCACATTTGGGTGTGAGGCTCTTAGTGCTGATCTTTCCCTTTAAAAATCTTCTGTTACTGTAGAGAGTTGCTTGTGGTCCTTCATTATTATCTCATGTTGAGCAGAGGGTATTCCGAGCTGTTGCTCCACTTTGTGGAACTCACTTCCTGTGTGGGATAAATTTTAGTGGATATTGTACATAGAGGTAGTTGTCATCATACAGTGTCAGATGACAAAGCAGGGCTGCTATATAGCCTACAGGTTGAATCAACCAGCTGTGAACAAATCAGGAACAGCCAGTAAACCTCAGTTTGATTCCGCCTTATCTACATTTGGGAGGGAGCAATCTTAGACCTGAGTAAGACCTGGTACTCTCAAACGGGATTGAGAGAGGATCTTGGATTTAGAAGTGGGTAGCCATCTAGGAACAAGCAACCACCAAACAGTGTGGTTCATGATAAACACAGCTGTACAGTCAAGCCATACAAAATAAAGGACACTGGACTTTAAGAGGCTGACACTGGCAAAATGGGAGCATGCCTAAGGAATGCAATAGCAAATGGGCAGAAAGGAGGGTGCAGGAACAATGGGGAAAATCAAAACTGCCATCACAGAGGCAACAAGCCTTTGTGTGAAGAAAATGAACAAAACAAAACTAAGGAAAAAAACACCATGGTTCTCAAAAGAGGTGGCAGGGAAGGTTAGGCAGAAAAGAAAGCATTAAGGAAGTATAAGGAATCACAGAAGGACCAAGACAGAGAACTATATCAGTTAAAGCAGAAGGAAACAGAGAAGGCAGTTAGAATAGCAAAGGGCCCAAATCGAGGAAAAGATAGCCAACTCAGTTAAGAAGGGGTTAAAACCTTCTATAGTGCATTACAAGTGAAGAAAGATCAAGGAGGGATAGTGGAGGCTTAAAAAGAGGCGGGAGTGTGGGCAGAGGTGACAGTGAAAAGGCAGAGACACTGAATGAATACTTTGCTCAGACACTCTTTCCTTAGATCTGGTGGGACCACAGATCTTGCTGCATTACCACCAAATGGGTGACTGCAGATAATGGTGCAAGCTGGATCTGGAAAATGAGAGAGAGGGAGGGAGGGAGGGAGGATACTGAAGTGTGTGAACATGCATGGCGATGCATTTATTTGCATACACATCCCTGGGGCTGGCAGAAAAGTGAAAGCAAAACAAACAGATTTCCAGTTTGGAACCACTTCCACATAACAAGCCCTGCACAGCTGACTGTGGCACCACTGCTGATCATGCTGAACTCCAGTTGAAGAACTGATCCCACCAGCAGCTCCTGCCTTGGGAGGCAAGCCAAAGAAAACCAAGAGGTGAAAGGTAAGTCCTGAATATGGTGGGTAACAGAGTTTGTGTGGTTGACTTTACTGAATTTAGCCAGTTGGGAGGAAAGAGCAGTATAAAGCAGAATAAAACAAACAAACAAAAAAATTTACTACATCCCTTTTCTCCCAAATCTGCCTAATCAAGAAGGAACAGTCCTTTATGACTGTCATGATAGTCCTCCCAACCTTCCTTCAGGCAATTTACCTTTGCATTCAATATTAATTAAGTAGAAATGCTCCATGAAAGCCAAGAGTGAAAGAATTGTTACCTTTTTAATTTCATTTACCCATTTCAGTTTATGCTCTTCTACTACATGGTAATCTGTAACACAATTGCAACATGTTATGCATGCCTTCCATGGATCCCAATTACACCCATGAGCTTTCTGAATGGCTCCAATATGACATTAAATTCGGTGAAGGCTGAGATGTGAAAGTCCAAAGTAGTCACATAACTATTTAAGGGAAACCTGTGACACTGCACTTAATCCTGGCGGCTTCACTGTATATATTGCTTCAAAGGAGGTCTAACATAGGAAGATATTTTTTTCTATTCTAAACTAAAACATTGAATGTGACCCCTTATTCTTTGAGGCCATCTAATGGTTTAATACTGTAGTATATAACAAGATTAAAATATGATTTATGGGGACACTGTAAATAAACCATTATCATGATGCCCTATCACATGAACTAAAAATAAATAAATAAATAAATAAATAAATAAATAAATAAATAAAAGAATAAATTATTACCATGATACCCTAATTATGACATGGGCTAAAAATAACAAAAACAAAAATCAATCAAACAAACAAACAAAAACAAGATCAGTTATCTTTGGTCAGTGGAATAAGATCCAGATCCAGCTTGGATGTGTATGTCTTTGCTCTGACTGTTCTTATATCCATCTTATATGGGAAACTACATTTAACTAGACTTGATATAAATACCCAATTTTATCACAATTATTCATTATTGCAAATAGATTACTGCATATCTATCATACATGATTTTACTGTAGTATGATGCGCAAACACGTGTTTTTTACACTGTAGGTCAGATATTCAAACTGCACCATTCTGTGGCGCAAGCCTGCGCTGCTCAAAAAAGTTGTGCAGGGGTGGCAGCCAGGGCGATATTCAAGAGTTGCGCTATTGAGCAACTTCTTTGAATATCACCCTAACCACAACCATAATGCATGACACAGTGGAACTTGTGCCACCGCCAAGTGGTCAGAGTGGAGCATTCAGATCGCGGTGGCACAAGTTCCATTGCGCCATGCCAAACCTACGATATTCAAAAGGTGACATGCAAATGGGGCCATAATTTATACAAGGCACAGGGGTCCATTTGCATCTAATTACAGCCCATTTGCACATTAGCATGCAGGTGCGCCCAATCCCCGACGACTTGAGCCTGGTGCTCTGCCAGGCAGCAGCTGTCGGGGACCGATGCCCCTGCAGCCCGATCGTGGGCAGAACAGTATTCTGTCCCCCAGCAGCCCAATTGGGCATAATGTAAACTTCCCCACCCACTAGCCCGATCGTGGGCATAAGTAATTCTCCCCAACTAGCCTGATCGGCGGGCATCAAGTAATTCTTCCCCCACCCCCGACTAGCCCGATCGTGGGCATAAAGTAATTCTTCCCCCACCCCGACTAGCCCAATCGTGAGCATAAAGTAATTCTTCCTCCCACCCCAGCTAGCCCAATCGCGGGCATAATGTCAACCCCAAGACTAATACCCTGGTGGTCACATATCTGGACTGCCTTGTTAGGTATGGGCTGTACGCCCATTGGCTCTTGCTCTGAACCAATGGGCGTGCAGCCTACCAGCTTGTCAGTCAGTGGGCAGCAGGGCAGCAGGCGGGTGGGGTGCTGCCGCCCACTGACGGGGAGGAGCGGGGTGTGGGGCTCTGTGGGTGGGTGGGTGGGGGCCACCAGATCACCAGGGATATTGGACTTTGGGGGTGGGTTTGACCTTATGCCCGTGATCAGGCTCGTGGTCCACTGGACCACCAGGATATTGGTCTTTGTGGGGGTTGGCGTTATGCCCGCGATCGGGCCTAGTCAGGGGTGGGAGAAGAATTTACTTTATGCCCTGGATCGGGCTAGATTGGGGGTGGGGGAAGAAGTACTTTTATGCCCATGATCGGGCTGCTGTGGGGACTACTCTGCTGCCCGCGATCGGCTACGAAGGGTTACTATTATGCCTGCGATCGGGCTGCAGGGGGCACCGAACAAGTGGAGGGCCACCACAGGTGGCAACTGCTGTGTTAGCCCTACAAGTGGCAGCTCACCTGTGGGTGACCCTCGACTTGATCCTTTTTTGGCTTAAGTTGTGCAGGTGCAGGTAGGGGTTGCACCTCACAACTCTGCATAGCCTGGCTGAATATCGGGCTGTGCAGTTTATGCATGGTTCCTCCCCTTCAGTTGTGCATGCCTTCATTAGCATTGCACTGTTGCTCAGCATGATTTGGGGGCGCAACTGCCTCCTGCTGAATCATCGCAGAATGACGATTGGACTTGTGCAGGTGCAACCCTATTGTGCATAGCTCAGCTCTTTTGAATATCTGGGCCTATGTATATATGTAGCAACTGGACCCCATTAAAATGAATCTCAGTTCAAAGGGTAATCCATATTCATGATTGAACTTTTTGAATGAAAAAATTTACTACTACAATTTACTTCTTACAAATACTTGGCTAGGGCCAGGGTATCCTTTGGTCCTTTGCATGTTTAAGCATCTGATTTCAATGCGTTTGTAGCTATGTGAATATGTACAGTATACATGAGTGTATGCTTGCACATATGCATGCCTTTCTCTCACTGAATGCCCAGGGTGTACATGTGCCTGAATAATTCTATTTCTTTGAACCTCTTTATGTGTTTGCTCCTCATTCTGTAGCCTTCACTGTTCCCCAAGTAATACCCTTAGCTATGTTTTTAAATAATGAATGGACATGTGATTCACAAGCAATCAAAATAACAGACTGCAATAAGTTAACGTGAAATTCCTTGACTGATTTTGCCAAGCGTTCATGCCTGATAGAATATGGTCATCCACCTCTTTTCCATAAGTTTAGCATTTGTGCTGTATTGGCCATAGGTCATGCATAGCCCTGAATAGCTACATACTGTTATGTAATATTCTATATTTTGACAAAACAAGTGATAAGAGAAAACTAGCACATATCCCCTCTTATATTTGGAATTGTCAGATAATCCTATTTACACTAAAGCATCCTGGGGTAGTGCCGTTTAGAAAAACAAAACCTTGATTACAGCATGGTATTATAGTATGTGAAATAAATGCTATGTTCTAACTGCAGCATGGCCTCTTTACAGTAATTACCCTTTTCTTTGCCTCATATAGCAAGCTTTACCATCAGAATTGAACTGTAATTTTATACTATCATTTTCACAACACCATGACTGTATACAATATTTTCAGGGTTTACAAACATATGAAATTGTCAGCACAAATAGGCCTTTATTGGTCTGTCAAGTCTGCTCAAGTGTATAACTCAGTCTAGTTCTCTGGAGCTGCACCCCTACTCTTTCCCTCCTGGAGTCATCCTCCCATTCCCTTTTCTATCGCCTTCCACCCTCCTGTTCTAAATTTCTTTTCACTCCTCCTGAAGCTGCCCACCATATTCACTGTTACCACCTCTTCCGGCAGCTCATTCCACCCTGACACCATCCTTTCAGTGAAGAAGTGCCTCCTAAATTCCTTCTTATATCTTCCTCGGACTAGAGTCAGGCTATGCCCCTTGTTGTACCCTCCCTCTTAATTTGAAGATACGCTCTGTTCCAACCCTCTTTATGCCATTTAGGTACTTGAAGGTTTCTATCATATCCCCCTCTTTCTCTTCTGTCCTCCAGGCAATACATGTCAATACATGGGCAGGCAGTATAGCCTAGAAGTTAGAGTAATGAGCTGTGAATGAGCTTGGTACATCCAGCAGACCAGACCTGGGTTTGATTCTCATAACCTCCACTTGCATGCTGTTTGACTCTGAGCAAGTCATTTAACCATCCAGTGCTCCGAGGTCGCCCCTGAAAACAGGCACTTGTGCCTAGTGGGCCTCACCTAGTTACCAAAGACTGAAAAAAAAAGTCCCATAGGCTCTCTTCATATGGTTTGTCTCCTATGCCCTGGATCATTTTGGTCATTGTCCACTGAACCCCTCCAGTAGCTTGATGTCCTTCAGATAAGAGCACCAGAACTGTATGCAGTACAGGTGAAGTCTCACTATTAATCTCTATAGTAGCAGAATAACTTCCTCCCTTCTAGATGTGATTCCTCTGGCAATGCAGCCAAGTATTTTATTTGCTTTGGCTGCTGCCTTACAGTACTGCACAGTGTTTCATGTCCCCCTGACCAACAATACTAGATCATTTTCCTTCTCTGAGATGGTCATCTGTAAACCCCAGCCAGTAGCTGGCCACTTGGTTCCTAGCTCCCTGGTGCATAACCTTGCATTTCTTAGCATTGAATCCCAACTGCCAGATGCCTGACCATTTCTCTAGCCTAGCCTAATCTTCCCTGAGCTCTTGCCTCCCCTTTTCTGTAGCCATCCTCCCACAGAACATTGTGTCTTCTGCAAATAGGCAGATGTTACTTTTAACCCCATCTTCTATACCACCATTAATGAGCCATGTGGGACGTCACTGGTTATAGATCTGGGTTTGGATAGTCCCCCACTCCTGCAACTCTTTGGTTCCTGTCTTGCAGCCATCTCTTGGCCTGCCGAGCAGCTTATCCTCATTTCCCAGGTCACTCAGCTTGCTGATCAACATGCCATGCAGCACTGAAATGAACACCTTGCTGAAATCTAGGTATATGATGTCCATTACCTGCCCCCTGTTCCATGACTCTGAGACCCAGTTGAAAAAGTCTATCATGTTTATTTGGCAGGATCTTCCCCTGACAAACCCATGTTCCCTATCATCCTGGAGACCATTTACCTCAAGGATTGTCACCAGCCTTTCCTTTCAAATGGTCTCCATTTTCCATTTTTTAAATCTATTAATTTGGATCCCTTAATCAAACAAATGGGTCAGGATTTACAGTGATGGTGACATTTACCATTATTGTTTTGGGAACAAGTAAACATTCTTAAAATGAATATTTTAACTCTACTCCTATACCTGTTGAGTATGCTGAACTTGGTGCTTCTTAAAAGTTGGTTTATCAAAATATGATCTATGTGGTCAAGCTTTATATGGTTGGTGAAAAGCTGTGCAGAGTGTTTCACAAATTGTGTAGGCCACAGGACTTGGGATGGCTTCAACTTCTGCATTTATTTTTATTTATTTATTTCAGTTTGGGAATTAATAGCTTTGATTCTAAGACTCATTTACAAAGGTTCCAAGTCATACACAGCACAAAACAGGCAAACTAACAACAACATCAAAATACATAGAAAAATACATTTGTGTAAAAGTATTACATAAGGTAGCATTACATTGGTATTGGAATTACGGGATGCATCTTAGAACTATCTGACCTTAGATGCAGGTTACTCTTAAGTTGCTATTGTCTAGAAATTTGCAATTAATTTCACTGTCACATTCAATATCTCACCATCACTTCAACATGTAGACAGGCTAGCAACAGGCTATTCTGGAAAGGAGAGGTGGTAGGCTGCCCAGTGTAGGGTGCAGAGGACTTCAGAAGGATTGCAGGATAATGTGCAAGGGTAGTGAGAGGCAGCCATATAAGGACTTGATCAAGATGTGAGTGTGAGGCAGCCTAGGAGGGCATAGTCCTTGGTGTTGGTGGGTCAGTGGTGGAGGGTGAGTGGGGAGAAGAGAGAGAGGAGGAGATATACAGGTGGTGTGTGGGGTAGGGGGTTGGCAGAGATGGAAGTGGAGGGAGGACGGGAGTGGGATGTACCACAGTGTGAGGATTGGTAAGAGGGGAGGTCAGGGGGATGTAGCACAGTGTGAGGATTAGTAAGGGGGGTCAGATAGGGTAGTAAGGGGTGAGGAGGAGGCCAGGATGGCAGAAAAGGGGCTAGCAGGGGAGGAGGGGTTAAAAGGTGGGTGGGTGGTAGCATGACAAAGAGAGGTAGAAGGGTTCTGAGAGTTCTCCAGGCAAAATGGAAATCGGGAGTTCCAGGACACACCAGGTGTAAGAAATAGGTTAGGTTACATTGGGGCACTCACAGACACTGTCCAGAATGAGGTGTGCTTGAGACCAGTTTGAAATAGCTGACCTTCCTACATGCAATAAGGTCTGTGGTGAGATCATTTACCCATTGGGGTCCCTCGATAGAGATTGATCTCTGGCCATGGAGGTATGCTTAAAAAGGCACCTGCAGACCACCCTTTGATGAGTTCCATGTATTGATAGTAGGTTGTACTTTTTGAATAGGCAAGCAGTGGATTCAGGTGCAAGCTCAGTCATGGCTTTCTTTGCCAAAAGGCAAGCCTGATATTGCGCCCTTAGGTGAAGAGAGACCATCAAGTAGCTTTATAGATGTCACACATGTGTGTCCAACGATCTTCCCCAGAACAAGCTGGCATGCTTTATTGAGTAGGGCTTTTACCCTAGTCAGAGCTGTGTCTGTTCCAATGATGTATATTATAAGGCCGTAATTGATGGTTGATAGAACTGAGCAGCTAGTAAGAAGCTTTAGGGTATCAGAGGGCATGTAGTTCTGGTATCGATAAAGAACACCTAGTTTTGCGTTGGCAGTTTTGATTATATGGTCCACATGTGTTGTGAAGGAGAGGGTGCTGTCATGTGACCCCAAGATATTTAAGGGTGCTAACCTGCTCCAGTGTATCCCCATGTTTGCTCTGAACCTGCAGGTGCCTGAATTTATTTCTGTTCTGTGAGGCAGAGAAGAGCATGCTCTTGATTTTTATAGTTGAGTAGCAGTTTATTTTTGAAAGCCATGCCTCAAGCCTGTGGAAATTTTCATAAAATTCAAAGGTAATAGCAGGAATATGTTTTCCACTGACGGAGACGACTGCATCATCAGCATATAACATGATGTATGCTGGGAAGACTGAGGTAAGGGGTTTTGAAGAGGCTGAGGAGGAGAAGCCCCAGTATTTAGCCTTGCTATACTCCAAGTTGTACCCTTTGGTTCTGAAAGTGTACCATGTATTTTGGTGCATTGGGTCTTGCCTCAGTGGTAGCTCTTGAACCAGGTAACCATGTCTGTGGACAGACCAATTGATAGTAGGTATTGCAGGAGGAGCTGGTGGTTAATTGTATCACATGCCTTTGTGAGGTCTATAAAGATAGACCCCACTGCCTGTCCATCATCAAAGGCTTTGTATATTTGGGTTGTGTAGTCAACCAGAGCAGTGATGGTGGAGTGGTCTTTCCAGAAACCATGTTGCTGGGCACAAAGTAGATGTAGTTCAATAGGTATTCCCTGAGCTGGTCAGAGACAATTCATTTGAGGGCCTTAGACATTATTGGTAGCATCTCCTGCTTTGAAAATAGGGTGACAAGTGCCATCTTCCACTTGTCAGGAACGTTCCAGACCTTAGAGAAGCATTGAAGACTTTGGTGAGTGGGCCGTTAGTTCATTTATAATAAGTGCTACCAGTTTCATGTCTATAGGGTTGCTCCCCATCCTTGTCTTCCCAAGTATCTGCTTAACATATTTGATGGTGTCATTTCTATTGAGCTGCTTCAAGTAGAATGGTGGTGTCAGTAGGGGCAGGGAGTTGGTGCAGACCTGTTTTAGGGTTTGATGAGACAGGTAGTCACTAGGAAGTACTGAACTTAGATCCGTGAAGGCCAGGTTGAAAGCATTTGCAATGTTCCCTGGTTCCTGGAGGGTCCTGGTTGCTGTGACTATTAGTCCTGATTCAGTTTTGGTGGCTTTACCTGTGAGGGATTTCACAGAGTCCCAAAATCTCTTCCCATTTCCCCAACTCCTTTTAGCAGACCATGGTAATAGATTGCCTTGGCCATATGGATGAGTTTGGTACACTTGTTTCATGCGGTCTTGTAAGCAGTGATATCTGCAACTTTGTTAGTTGCTTTGGCCTTATGCCACAGATTGTCCCTTTCTCACATACATTAAAGGAGGGAGCTTGTGAGCCATGGGTTAGTAGACCCACTTGTTTTTAGTTTGATATGGGGCAAAGATATCACATGCATTAGTAAAGATTGTAATGAAGAAGTCAAGGGCATGGTTGCCATTCACGACTGCATCTAGTAGCATCCAGTCAACAAGCTTCAGGTATTGCCTGAAAGAGTTCAGTAGCCCTGTTCTCAAAGAGTGGTTCTGTGTGACCTTGGGTGCCCTAATAGTAACCTTATTTCACCATGTACACATTACTGGGGAGTGATCACTAGGGTGTCAGGAAGGACAGTGACCTCAGAGATTGCCCAGGGCAGCTGGAAATGAGCCAATCAATAAGTGTGCTCAGCCTGTTTTGTAGTTAAACCTTATGAATTGCAAGACCAACTGAGTGAGGTAGAGACTGGATATCTGATCTTGAACTGCTGAGGCATCATGGGACAGCCAGTTGGTATTGAAATCCCTAATAACGATATGTTCCTATTTGTAGGTAATGGGGTATGTAAACTGTGGATAGTAATAGTACTTTAAGCTGTTTGCCAAGAGAGAGAGTTTTAGGCTTAAGGTTTGTACTTCCTTGGTGCAGAAACTACTGGGCATTAGTTGGGCATTGATGCCATTTTTAGGTAAACTAAGCAGCCTCCACCCGCTTGGCCATTCTGTTTTGATGGAATACTGTGAAACCATCAAAGGCTATGGTAGCATCATCAACCTTTGGTGAGAGTCAGGTTTCAGTGAGGGCTATTATATCAGGTTGATGAAGCTCCACCCAGGCCTGGAAGTGTGGCAGTTTGTTAAGGAGGCTGTGTATGTTTAGTGCAACCTATCTTGAGGTGTCCCAAACTCATGTGCAGGCTAGCACGAGGTGGTCCAGGGTTCAGGTGGACATTTCCAGAGATTAGTAGCAGTAGTAGTAACAGCTTTCTTAGTGTGCATGCTCAGAGTGCCCAGCTTTGCCCCCTCTTGCTTTTGTTCTGCATGATCATGAATATTATTAGCAGCCACAGTGCTGTGATAGCATGGTAATGCAGCTATAGATATTTTGTGCAGTGAGGGAAGTATGGATTGTAGGTTTAATTCTGAAGTACTGTTGAAGGCATGACTCCATCCCAGTGCCCCTTAATTTGAGCCTACAGTGGAAGGTGTAACCTGGAAAGGAGACTGTATCAGGCTTGGTACTGTCAGTATACCTGCCTACCTCCAACAAAGGATTGACAATTCCTTGTCATATACGTCTCTGAGGTTAATTGATTGGTCAATTCTGGAATGCATTCCTGATATGGATATGGCATTTGATTTCTTTTGAAATCAGCTTTTACTATTCAGGAATTGAAACTAATTAAGGAGCAAGATAGTTCTTGGACTAAATTCAAATTATGGCCTAGTAGGGTCTCAATGGATCTCTATTGTGGTCTTCAGAATGTATTTTTCAAACAGTCAAAAAGTCAGAAAGCTTATTTTAGATATCACTTTGAAGGTAGCCAGGCTGATTCAAAGAAATTTTGGAGTAATATTAATTATTTGCTCTCTCCTAAATTAAAATACGACATTCAGAAAATTAATGTTATTGACAAAGAGATTGGTGATCTGTCCGAGATTGTGAAATTGTTTAATTCTAAGTTTTCTGATTTGACTAAGTTTAGATCTTTTTCTCTCAGTCCAGCAGTACTAAATCTTCCTTGGCTGTTCCTTTGGTAAATGGATCTAAGTTCTTGTTTAAGAAGTAACTCAAAAGAGCTGCTCAACTCCTGTAGTCTATTCCTAATAGAGGAGTGATTGTGGGGGTGAGCTGGATGCCCACTTTATAAAGTGGTTATTCCCTTTGATATGGACCCCTTTGTCATATTTTTAATATGTTTTTGGTTTCAGGTGTTTTCCTCTGTCTTGGAAGAAAGCTACGGTGGAATATTACGTTTACTGGCAGAGACACCTAGCTTCACATGAGCTCTTTTCTTCTAGGTTGCTTGTTAGGACAGAGCAAAGAACCTTACCAAAGCAAGGAAAAGGATTAAGGCTTCCTTTGGCTAGGCAGATTTACAGTGTTTTATTATTTTCTTTTGTAATCACAGGGATTGTTAATGTTTGTTGCTAACATTTTATTGCTTTATTTTTCTCTGATTCAAATTGTTGTTGCTGGGTATACTTTCTGCTGCATTATTACAGGGTGTTCCTACGGTGTGTGTGTACAGATTACTGCAGTAATCTTCTGATTCAAATTGTTTTTGCAAGGTATATCTTCTGTTACTGCTTTATTTTTCTCTGTAGCAAAGTGTTTCTTACAGGTATAACTTCTATGAAATTATTACAGGTGGTGCTTTACAGGTTTTACAGTTTTATCTATCAGTAGAATAAGCTTTCAGGACTGCTGCATTTGTTTCTGGCTAATTGTTTCTGCTCTTACCTCCTTGTTTCTTTCATCTGTGATTCTTCTTTTTCAGCAGGGAAGGGCCTAGCCACCCACCCCAGATCCCTACCACCCCACACTACACTCCTTTTATAGGGTAGCACAGTCGTGACATTTTCTGTAGCAAAGCAGGAAGGAGGATCAGAGGGTATCTACACAGTAACCTCATTTACAGGGGTACAAGTAATTTAACTTGTTATAACAAGTTATACAAAACAAACAAATAAAACACAAAATCAAACATTTGCTTTCATTTTCCTCCTTCTAATTACTCTGACCAGGTTATAAACACAGCAACATGTCTGGAATGGATATTATTAACTGCAGGTACTGTGGGGCACTTTTAAAAAGGGCAATTATACAGGATTTAGGACACTGTCCTACATCTTGGGCCATTGAGATCTAAGGGGTCAGCTCCAGGCAGCATGGAAAGAGATTGTGTGCTTCAAATCACATATTCAGGTGGAAATGTATTATAAGAGCCACCTGCCATTTTCCCAACATCCAACAGAAGCACTGCGACTATAGAGGGTAGTTAAGTATGGGAGGTTGATGGTAGTTAGGAGGGCAAATCAGGTGCCCCATCTCTCAGTGCTCTCAACGTATCACCTCCACAAATCATATAAAAACTATAAAATAGGCATCTGCCTCTATCTCCAAAATCAAACAAAGGGACAGAGAACACTGCAGAGTAGGACACTGCAGCACAGGAGCTAGGACAACAAAACTCACCAAAACAGGAAGCAAACCAAAAAAAACAATAAGAAAATCCCCAAAATTCTGATCATAGGAGATTCCATGATTCAGGAATTAATACTTATCACCAGCCAGGGTAATGGTCAGATGTCTTCCAGGTACATCAGCATGGAGAGACATTTACCACATATGTAACAAGGGATAAAGAAGTGTGTCCCCATGTTTCAGCCTAAACCTCATTTTGGTCTAAAACATAATGTGTTTGTGTAACAAATATTGATCTATGAAGTTGGATCATATCAAACTTGTAAAGCTACAAGTTTAAGTAAGCCACAAGCTGCAATATTAAGTGCCTTTTAATATTTGTACTGACCATTTGAGTAATAGAAAACAGGTGTCTTAAGTGTCTGCACAAACAGAAATACAGGAGAGAGTTCAAATTATCCTTTGACTATTATTAGGACAGGCCACAATAAATGCCTGTGTGCACATTCCTAAGTGCAAACCTATTTCTCCTCCTAAGACCTTAGTAACTGGTAATGATAATTATTATTATCCTTATATAGTAGTATAATTTACACTATCAATACATTTATGCTGACAAGAGATTAGCTCATACATTAGCTAAAAAGAATTGCCTTTTAAGTTGATGTTTGTACTTGTTTAGTACCAATCATAGAACTCCATAGGAAACTGATAGTACTGTCTTCCACTATATAAGCAAGTCACCATACACTGTTAGTTTGAAGAATGAAGAATGAAGGATGTACCACTTGTAATCTCTCACTGTGATTATCGTTATAATCATTAAATTCTTCGCTATCAGCCTCATCTCCGTTCATCACCTTTCTAAGTATTTGTAATGGATAATTTACTAATGGGAATTTTTGCCCATGTTACATTTGGTGCCTTAAAGACTCGGATCACTGGTGCTGCATGCTGAAGAGGCTGCCTAACTGCTGGTTGGTTAGTCTGCAAGCCCTAATAAGAAGGTGAGGACATTCGAGATGTGGTGCTGCTGGCTTTAAGTGAGGAGAAGAGGTACACAGACAGTCACAGCCACTTGACAATCAGGTGATGTATGCTTTGTATGCTTCTCAAATTGTTTTAAATATAAAGTAATACTTAACTCTTTAGGAACTCTAGGGGAGAGTAGGTAAGTGAAGGTGCTAGGACTTGCAAGCCGGACCTCACAAGGAGCCATAAGACATAGCTAGACAGATCAGGGCACCAGTGCACGGTGCACCCGGCTGTAAAGGCTAGGCAGGCAAGAAAAGATAAGAAAAATGAATATGGAAACAATAATAGGTCATTTTCTAGGAAAACACCAAAGGGGAAGATATGAACCAGTGCCTGATGATCAACAGGCACAATTGTATTTACTCAGCAAGTGTCTCTTCATAATGAGGGAGTAAAAATGAAAAGGAAATCTTTGCAAATGCATTGCAAGGGCAGTGGCAGTATAATCAGTCTATTGTGTGTCACCAGAATAAAGAAGTAGCTCAGATGAGGGATGAAAGGATCAAAATGCTAAACAACTAGAAGAATTAACATTGATATATAAAGATAGCATCCCAATAGATCAACACCAAGAGTTAGAGCAACAGTGTATTAATTTTAGGACACAGCTAATAAAAGCACAAAGGGATTTGTGTCTGTTAAATAGGGATCATGCCCTTCTACAGATTAAGCTAGACCAACAGTCACAAGAGCAGGCTAGTGAAACCAGAGCAACTGTACAGAACTACAGGATGCAATGGAGAAGATTCAAGAGTTAAGTAATATAGAAGAAGGGGTGGTAAAGGTTAAAAGTGGCACCCGTGCAAACACGGGAATGACGGCCATCAAGGCACCTATGTCTGCTACCACAAGGTATCACAAGAACAATATGCTTTAGAGTTGCAAAACAAGTGTACTAAACATGGATTAAAAAGGGAATACGCTGAAAAATGGGAAACAAGGAAGAGGCAGAAAGACATAAAAAGCAAGAAGATAGCTATGATAAAAAGTATGCAAAAGTAAGAGATACTTTGAGAGAGGATGATGAGGCACGCCAGGCTATGAGCAGAGAAAGATGAAGAAGGGCCACTACGCCCCCACCAGGAGCTAAAAATAGGAATGGGTAGAAAGGAAGAAACACAGGAAATGAAGAAGGATGGAGAAGATTGGAAGGCAGTGGGAGGTAAAGTGGTAAGACAAGAAAGGTGGTACGAGAGCCCCGCAATCACCAATAACCATTAAAAGGAAGAAAAAGCCCTATAGTAGAGGATCTGACTGTAGAGGAAATGACCAATTTGGGCCAAATGCTAGGTCCAATTGATCACAAAACCAACCTACCTCAATTCATGCAAAAATTAAAGCAGTTGACAACCACCCTCCGCTTAACCAACCAAGATGTATGTAGGTTGGTTATCTTTAAGTGTCCCTGCCTTAGCAGAAGCTTGCCCGAGGAGGTCCAGGGACACACAAAGGGCCATGCAAAACATAAATTCATGGGCAGACTATAATGAAGTAGTTGAGGCTATCAGAAAGCTAGAGGGAATCTGCAAAGCAAGAAGTTGACTGGGACAGAATACTGAAATAAAGCCACAGTCGGGAGAGGGACCACGGGTCTTTATCCCTCGGATTTTTGAGGTCTATCAGAGGTAAGGAGGCAGGATTGCCCCTCGGAAGATGATGCTACCTTCCGAGACTTATGGATTAGGCCTATGATTTAGACCCCACCCTATGGACAGTTGTAAAACTGGCTCCAACTCAGAAGGAGTGAATCACACCCCTAGAGACTTATCTTAATGAGAAACAGTGAAAGGCAGAAGTTGCCGCTGTGACATGGACAAATGAAGGACCACAAAAGAAACTAGAAGCGTGCTTTAATTGTAAAAAAGCCTGGGCATATAATAAGTGATTTGCTGGGCAAGGGGAGTAAGAAGGAAAAGGACCTGGCAATGGGGAAGGGGCCAAAGAGGCAAGATGCAAGAGAGATAAACCAGACGAGGGGTGAGAAAATAGTGATTTGTTGGATCGGTTAAAACAATATTAAATGCAGTGGAACGAACAAAACAACTGCCCCGCCTCAAGAATTTGATGATGAAGACATCATCAAGCTGACTGCAGTGATCAAACAGTTGGCTGAAGAATAGGGATGCGGAGCCCCAGGCCCCTGACTCACGATGGGTATGTGCGCTAACATTTGATAACTGGGGCGACCAACCGCCACTCAAAATGGGAAAAAAATGAGGATAGTTAAGATGATACCGGGCAGCTGCCTCACTTACTACTACTATGCACATACCACTGGATCCAGAAAAACTCCTTACAAATAGAGGGCTGACAGGACACACAGCACAAGGGTATGTGACTTACCCACAAATAGTTGCTTTAGGAACCAAGGTAGTTGGGAGGAGGATTCATAGTAATGGAGGAAGCCTCAGAAAGCAAAATATAAGAGGAAGTGACTTTAAAGAAACACCGCCTAATTATTGATTTAGTCAACAAGTGCTTGCGTAAGTAACAGTTAAAGGGTATAGTATTACAACAGTACCTGATAGCATATTTGGGCTTCAGTTAAATCCAATAAAGAGCAGCCCTGAGGTAAGCCAAACAGAGTTACAACAAATAATAGACAAATATCCCAGTGTCTGGGCAGTGTCTGGCACTGATTGTGGGACAGTCAGTGACACAGAAATAGTAGTGGAAGGTCCCGACCCTGGACATACTAAACAGTACCCCATCCCACAGGAGGCAGTAACAGGAATAGAACCAGTAATTAATGATTTATTGTCCCAAAAGTATTACAGCCATTTGCTCAACAGCAACAGCCCTATATGGCCCGTTAAAAACCCAATAGAAAGTATCGCCTAACTATAGATTACAGAAAATTAAATAAAGTAACTCCACAGATTAGCCCCATTATAAGTAAGGCAATTGAAATGTTCAACAAACTTAAACCCACAAGTAAAGTTTTTACAGTCCTCGCCTGGCAAACAGATTTTGGTCCCTAACCCTCAGCCGGCAAGATCAGTATAAGTTTGCTTTACTTTTAAAAATCAACAATACACCTTACTTGTTTGCCTCAGGGTTCCACTCCTCCAATGTTATTTCGCTATATGCAACAAGTATTCCAAGAGGAGGGTTGGAACATGAGGTAATTCAATACGTGATGATTTGCTGTTGCAAAGCAGAAATATGGATGGAGCACTCCAATTATTAGACGAAGTGCTTAAAGCCCTAGCTAAAAAGAGGTCTTAAAATTAATCCAGAGAAGGTACAAATGCTAGGCCAGAAGTGACATTTTAGGAACCATAGTGTCAGAGAAGGGTAGGCGTGTAGACCCTGCCAGGGCTACCATTATACAAAAGTACCTTTACCAACAACTGTAACAGGGCTTAGGAAACTGTTAGGAATGACCAATTTTGCAGAGATTATATTGAAGGGTATTCTGAGATCACTGCCGCTAGGAGCGATATTGAGACAACCCACAAAGAGGACAAGCTAATAAGTGGAAGGGGAAGAGTTGCAGTGTTTAAGAAATTAAAGCAAGCGTTAATGCAAGCTCCAGCTTTAGCCATCACAGATCATGCAAAGCCATTTATAATACAAGCTGTAGCAACAGATGACACTATAGCAAGTCCTATTACAAAATCGTTGGGATAATTTGGTCCCAATAACATACTTAAATCACAGTTGTCTAAAGTGGAACAAGGTTTTAGCCAGTGTGAAAAACATTATTGGCAATAGCGCGAAGCAAAAGGCCATGAAGAAATAGTTGATTTAGCCCTATAATTATCCAAACAACCTCACACGCCCATTAAATTGTTAGTGGAAGGAAAGGCAAAGGAGTCAGCCATAGCAGGCAGGCAAAGTGATCATGCAGCACTACAGGATAAAACAAGTTACAGTACAAAACTCAATAAGCTCCCACATGATAAGTACTTGGACTACCAAGGAGAATCACCGATTGTGGAGAACTTATGCAACAGGAGGCATATTTGTCCCCCTTGTAGAGAAACATGGAGATGACAAAGGTCATACATTGTTGTGTGTTGATGGATACGGATACTGGGAAAAAGGAAATGCCTATACTGGGGCGGCTGTGTATTTTAATACTTGGGATGATGATGAAATGAGGCCCTTAGATCAGCAGTGGTTGCTCATTAAATTGTCACCAGGAGATTTGACTCAATATGCAGAACTGGTAGCCATATATGAGGCACAAAGGCAGTCCCATACGGGCGCGATCACAATTTGTACTGACCTGCAGTTTGGTTATAGGCTCGTAACTACATGGTTGCCCATATGGCTGGAAGGGATATGAAAACAGCTACAGGGAGCATGTACGATATAGACAGCTTTTAAAAGCAATTTTAAAGGAAGGGAGAAGCTCCCTGGAGAATAGCTTTAGTAAGTAAAAGCTCATACTAACAGTAAGTATGGAACCTTCAAGGAATGGGGAAATGAGAAAGCAGACAAATGGGCTAAAATCACTGCCAAGGAAGGGGACCCTTGGAAGGCATCAGAACACAGAATATGCCAAGGCTCAAGTAGTATTAGTGAGGTTAAAAGGGTGGATACTCCACCTAACTTACAGGAGCTCCAAAACAGGACCAGTGGATACAAGAAAATAAAACAAGTGCAATGGATCCGAAAGTCCATGGGCCTTCACAATAATAGATAATGTTTTATATCAAAGGGGAAGACAAAATCCCAAAGTGGGTAGTGACTGACTCTTTACAAAAGGACATTGTATTAGAAAACCATCGGTGGGAGGACACCCAGGACATGATAAAACCTGCCAAATTATCAAAGGTAATATTACTGGCCCGACATATCTAAAACTGTCCGATCTGTACTACAGACATGCTTAACATGCCCAGCAGGGACCTCTAAGAGAAAATATACCCCCACAGCGATTACCTTTAGCAGAAGGACCATGGGATGCATTACAAATTGATTACATTAGGGCACTACCGCAAAGGGGGGATATAAGTATATGTTGGGTAGTGATAGATAAGGGTTCTCAAATGGGTAGAAGCATTTAGTTAAGAGTGCCAATGCTGTAACAACACCTCAATTTTATATACGCAAGTTTGTGCTAGGTGGGATTTCCTAATATCAGAGAATCTGATAGAGGAACTCTTTTAAATCAAGTGATGCAGGAAATGTGTAAGATAATGGGGAGTTCAACAGCGTCAGATTTACACATATAGGCCTCAGGCCTCAGAGATGGTGGAAAGATTAAATCGGATCTTGAAAAATGCCCTTAAAAAGGCAGTGTTGATGAAGAAAGGACTGGGTTACACACACCTCCGGGATTTTGATGGCCATTAGAGGGACAGTCCAAGCTAGTACAGGAATAACCCTTATGAATTGATGACAGGAAGAAAAATGAGGTTGGTTCACCTATTGGTGATGTACCCCCACCAGGCTCAGATACCAAGATAAGGTTAAACATGAGCAGTTTTAAAGGCAATACAGTATCAACTAGACAAATATTTAACCTTTGCAGCCAGGAACATTGCTGGTCACATGAGCAAAATAAGCAAGATAGACAGCCGGTAGCAGGATGAAGTTACCTAGTAGAAGAAGGAGATGTAGTGATGTGAGAAATTGGGAACAGAAAACTTTTGTAAGAATGTTAATTGGTTAGACCCGTACTCAAGTGTGCAAACGTTAGGGTGAGAGTACGGCTATATGTGGTTAAATAAGTGGCAAGAAAGGGCTGGAGGAAGGAAACAAGAATTCTGGGTACATGTTGATCAGTGTAAAAAGTGTCAAACAAAGCTGGTTGAAAATTAAATACACACACTTGATGTTTATAATCGTGAAGACACAAAGCATCATCATATCGGCTTGGTGACAGCCATAAGATTTTCTATAATCCCCAGCCTAAACATTAATGTGGAACAGACTAATGTCACGTGTGAGTATGAACAGTTCATTACACTGTTAATCAGTTGGAACTGGGACCATGTTGATACCAACACCTACGACATGAGCATGGAAAGCCACCTTGACTAAAAACAACCGCATTTCATATCTACAAACTGGTGTGTGGACATTTTAATAGCTGGTCCAGCTGTGCATCAGAGCTCAAGACTGGATCACTGCAAAGCTACATGGACTGGGAACAAAAAATGGGTCTCTTGTTATAAACAGAGCCACACAAAAGGACAATGGTGTTATGTGTTAACTATGTCCTACTGTTTTGGGTGATAATGGTGTTTGTAACTATGCTGGTGTAAACAACTCATTATGTTTTGTAGTCTGAGATGCCATATATTTGACTGCAACACCAACCGAATGCCCAAATGTAAAAAGGGCCAGAGAGTGGACTTACATCAACGCCTATTGATCAAATACTTGTAAATAATGTAAAGTACAGTAGAGTGAATATAAACTTAGATTTTCTGCTTGGAATATAAATGTTAACAGTAGTTGTGCATACACTGGTGTGTCAAAGTTTTATGCCACCATGTTAATTGACATGTTAAGTGCCTTCCATGCCAAAACAGGAGCATAATGACCCTCTTATTAATAAAGAAAAGGTTAGTAATACTAGAAAGAAATGAGATCTGTGGGGAGACCTGGCTGGACTTTTTGGATCAGGAATGAGCATATGGAATAGGCAGACCTGAGGCCTTTAAGGGGTACCAAGACCAGTTTAATACTAATACAGGAGAAAGGGTCTTGCTACCACTTACATTAGGCCAGCAAGGTTTAGCAATGGAAGAGCATTTATCTGTTTACAATATACATGAGGTAGGCCGTTTGTTTAAAGAGGTAGAGCACAAAATTATTTAAGTTGTGGTTGAACATAATGAAGAAGTTTTTAATAATAGCATAAATACAGCTATAGTGTAGTGCTTATGGATCTTATGTTTTAACCAAGCTAGTCAATTGTTACAGGAGATTAATCATAATCAATTGCCTAATCAAATTTTTTGATGCACAGTTAAAATTGTGGTATTGTCCAGATTGTGTTAATGTTAATAATAGCAAGTATAACTTTTGTATTAAAGCTCGAGCCCCACCTATGTGGTGGATTAGTAAGTAACCAAAGCATATGTTAAACCACAAGTGTTTAGTCCCAACAGTATGCTTAGTAGCACCATGAGGGTGTCCTCGTGGTAAGACTACCTCAAGTTGAGTATAACAAGGAGTACTTCAAATAGTAAAAGCACACTCAGAGGTTATTTACAAGGCCAGTATTATGCACATGAATTCACCCCCAGAGATCCTAGTACTAGTAATGATGGGTCCGGCAGTGCCAAACTTACATTGCTGTGAAGAAATAAATAGTCAATGGATATGCCAGTGTGATGTCATGTCACAAACGCAACCCATCTGTGGGGAAATTCCATGGGTCAAGCTGAAAATAATACTGCTCCAGTTCATCCAGTTAAAACGATGGTATACCCCACAAGTAGTTGTAACCTATAATAGTTCTAACCAATACTGTGTTGTTGTTAAACACACCCATCTTATTTTATGAAGGACAAATGTGTACTATTCACAACCCAAACTTTTGTATTATTCCCAAACATAACGTATATATTGGTGACAAGGTGTTAAAATCTTATTACCAACCTGGAGGATGAGAATTATAATGTAACATTTGATACCCCACACCAAGCATATGATATTAATAAGTATGCGCCATCATTTGAGCTGTGATACCTCTCCTGCCCTTAACGCGGCAGTCATCACTTTAAATTGGAAAGATACTCATTTGATACAAATACAAAATACCGCTCATAAGGCACAAGTAGTTGTAAATGAATTGCTCAGTGAAAGTGATAATGAGCACTTAATTTATAGCTATGCAGGGGACCCTAGGAGTCTTGTCTTTAAAGTTTTACTGGTGTTGCAAGTGGTCTTAGTGTTTTTGGTAATTATAGGCCTGTGTAAGCTAAGACTTAGTATTCATAAAGAATGTAATGAGATGCATGCTCAAGAGCTGCACTGTTGCACAAATAATTATAGAAACATAGGGCCAAGGGGGCTTGTAACAAGGGATAAAGAAGTGTGTCCCCATGTTTCAGCTTCAAACCTCATTTTGGTCTAAAACAATAATGTGTTTGTGTAACAAATATTGATCTATGAAGCTGGATCATATCAAACTTGTAAAGCTACAAGTTTAAGTAAGCCACAAGCTGCAATATTAAAGTGCCTTTTAATATTTGTACTGACCATTTGAGTAATAGAAACACAGGTGTCTTAAGTGTCTGCACAAAACAGAAATACAGGAGAGAGTTCAAATTATCCTTTGACTATTATTAGGACAGGCCAAATAAATGCCTGTGTGCACATTCCTAAGTGCAAACCATTTCTCCTCCTAAGACCTTAGTAACTGGTAATGATAATTATTATTATCCTTATATAGTAGTATAACTACCTATCAATACATTTATGCTGACAAGAGATTAGCTCATACATTAGCTAAAAAGAGAATTGCTTTTAGTTGATGTTTGTACTTGTTTAGTACCAATCATAGAATCCATAGGAAACTGATAATACTGTCTTCACTATATAAGCAAGTCACTACACTGTTAGTTTGAAGAATGAAGAATGAAGGAAGTACCACTTGTAATCTCTCACTGTGTATTATCGTTATAATCATAAATTCTTCATATCAGCCTCATCTCCGTTCATCTCCTTTCTAGTATTTGTAATGGATAATTTACTAATAGAATTTTTGCCCATGCTACATTTGATGCCTTAAAGACTCGGATGGGTCTGGTGTTGTCATGCTGAGGATGCCTAACTGCTGTTTCATTACAGTCTGCAAGCTCCGATAAGAAGGTGAGGACGCTCGAGACGTGGTACCGCTGGCTTTAAGCCGAGAGAAGAGGGTACACACAGACAGTCACAGCCACTTGACAATCAGGTGATGTATGCTTGTATGCTTCTCAAATTGTTTTAAATATAAAAGTAATGCTTAACTTGTAGGAACTCTAGCTGCAGAGTAGGTAAGTGAAGGTGCTTGACTTGCAAGCTGGACCTCGCCAAGGAGCCATAAGACATAACTAGACAGACTAGGGCACCAGTGCAATGGGTGCAACTGGCTGTAAAGGCTAGGCAGGCAAGAAAAGATAAGAAAATGAGTATGGAACAATAATAGGTCGTTTCTAGGAAAACACCCAAAGGGGAAGCATATGAACCAGTGCCTGATGATCAACAAGCACAATTGTATTTACTTCCAGCAAGTGTCCTTCGTAATGAGGGAGTAAAATGAAAAGGAAATCTTGCAAATGTACTGCAAGGCTGTGGCAGTATAATCAGACTATTATGTGTACCAGAATAAAGAAGAAGCTCAGATGAGGGATGAAAGGGATCAAAATGCTAAACAACTAGAAGAATTAACATTGATGTATAAAGATAGCATCCCAATAGATCAACACCAAGAGTTAGAGCAACAGTGTATTAATTTTAGGACACAGCTAATAAAAGCACAAAGGATTTGTGTCTGTTAAATAGGGATCAGGCCTTACAGATTAACTAGACCAACAGTCACAAGAGCATGCTAGTGAAACCAGGCAACTGTACAGAACTACAGGATGCAATGGAGAAGATTCAAGAGTTAAGTAATATAGAAGAAGGGGTGGTAAAGGTTAAAGTGGCACCCTGTGCAAATACGGGAATGACGGCCACCGGCGGACGGATTCCATGTCTGCTACCACAAGGTATCAGCAAGAACAATATACTTTAGAGTTGCAAAACAAGTGTTTAAACATGAATTAAAAAGGGAATAAGCTAGAAAAATGGGAACCAAGGAAGAGGAAGAAAGACATAAAAGCAAGAAGATAGCTATGATAAAAAGTATGCAAAGTAAGAAATACTTTGAGAGAGGATGATGAGGCACGTCAGGACTATGAGCAGAGAAAGTGATGAAGAAGGCCCACAACCCCCTACCAGGAGCTAAAAAGAGGAATGGGTAGAAAGGAAGAAACACAGGAAATGAAGAAGGATGGAGAAGAGTGGAAAGCAGTTGGAGGTAAAGTGGTAAAGACAAGAAAGGTGGTACGAGAGCCCCACAATCACCAATAACCATTAAAAAGGAAGATAAAAGCCCTAGAGTCAAGGATCTGACTATAGAGGAAATGACCAATTTGGGCCAAATGCTAGGTCCAATTGATCACAAAACCAACCTACCTCAATTCGCGGCAGAAATTAAAGCAGTTAACAACCACCTCCGCTTAACCAACCAAGATGTATGTAGGTTGGTTATGTTTAAATTTTCCCTGCCTAGCAGAAGCTACACCTGAGGAGGTCCAGGGGACACACAAAAGGGCCATACAAAACATAAATTCATGGGCAGACTATAATGAAGTAGTTGAGGCTATCAGAAAAGCTAGAGGAATCTGCAAAGCAAGAAGTTGACTGGGACAGAATACTGCAAATAAAGCTACAGTCGGAAGAGGGACCACGGGTCTTTATCCTCGGCTTTATGAGGTTTATCAGAGTGCAGGAGGTCCCTTGGAAGGCCCCTGGAAGATGATACTACCTTCCAGGTCTATGGATTAGGGCATATGATTTAGACCCCACCTATGGACAGTTGTAAACTGGCTCCAACTCAGGAGGAGCGAATCACCCTCCTAGAGACTTATCTTAATGAGAAACAGCTAAGGCAGAAGTTGCCGCTGTGACATGGACAGATGAAGGACCACAAAAAGAAACTAGAACGTGATTTAATTGTAAAAGCCTGGGCATATAATAAGTAATTGCTGGGCAAAGGGGAAGGTAAGGAAGGACAAGACCTTGGCAATGGGAAGGGCCGGGGCAAAAAGGCAAGATGCAAGAGATAAACCAGGAGAGGGGTGATAGTGCACAGGATTTGTTGGATCGGTTAAAAACAATATTAAATGCAGTGGAACGAAAAAAACAACTGCCCCAACTCAAGAATTTGATGATGAAGACATCATCAATGGCTGGCAGTGATCAAACAGTTGGCTGAAGAATAGGGATGCGGAGGCCCCAGGGCCCTGACTCACGATGGGTATGTATACTAACATTTGATAAACCAGGGTGACCATCCATGCCACTTAAAATGGGAAAAAATGAGTGATGGCTTTAGTTGATACGGGCAGCCGTCTCACTTACTACTATGCACATACCACTGGATCCAGAAAAACCTCCTCAAAATAGAGGGCTGTACAGGACACACAGCACAAGGGTAAGTGACTTTACCCACAAATAGTTGCTTTAGGAACCAAGGTAGTTGGGGAGGAGGATTCATAGTAATGGAGGGAAGCCCACAAAGCAAAATATAATAGGAAGTGATTTTTAAAAGAAACACCACCTAATTATTGATTTAGTTAACAAGTGCATGGCAAGTAACAGTTAAAGTGTATAGTATTACAACAGTACCTGAGAGTTATATTTTGGGCTTCAGTTACATCCAATAAAGCATATAGCCCGAGGTAAGCCAAACAGAGTTACAAACAAATAATAGACAAACACCCCAGTGTCTGGCAGTGTCTAGCACTGATTGAGGGACAGTCAGTGACACAGAAATAGTAGTGGAAGGCCCGACCCTGGACATACTAAACAGTACCCCATCCCACAGGAGGCAGTAACAGGAATAGAACCAGTAATTAATGATTTATTGTCCCAAGGGTATTGCGACCCATTTGCTCAACAGCAACAGCCCTATAAGGCCTGTTAAAAACCTAATGGAAAGTATCGTCTAACTATAGATTACAGAAAATTAAATAAAGTAACTCCACAAGTTAGCCCCATTATAAGTACGGCAATTGAAATGTTCAACAAACTTAAACCCACAAGTAAAGTTTTTCGGTCCTCGACCTGGCAAACAGATTTTGGTCCCTACCCCATAGCCGACAAGATCAGTATAAGTTTGCTTTTACTTTAAAAATCAACAATACACCTTACTCGTTTGCCCCAGGGTTCCACTCCTCCCTCAATGTTATTTCATTGCTATGTGCAACAAGTACTCCAAGAGGAGGGATTGGAACATGAGGTAATTCAACACGGATGATTTGTTGTTGCAAAGCAGAAATATGGCGGAGCACGCCCAATTATTAGACCGAGTGCTTAAAGCCCCAGCTAAAAGAGGTCTTAAAATTAATCCAGAGAAGGTACAAATTGCTAGGACAGAAGTGACATTTTTAGGAACCATAGTGTCAGAGAAGGGTAGGCGTAGACCCTGCCAGGGCTACCCTTATACAAAAGTTACCTTTACCAACAACTGCAACAGGGCTTAGGAAACTGTTAGAATGACCAATTTTGCAGAGATTATATTGAAGGTATCTGAGATCACTAAGCCATTGTATGTTATCCGAGACAACCCACAAAAAAGAGGACAAGCTAATATGGGAAGGGGAAGAGTTGCAGTGTTTTAAGAAATTAAAGTAAACGTTAATGCAAGCTCCAGCTTTAGCCATCCCAGATCATGCAAGCCATTTATAATACAAGCTGTAGCAACAGATGACACTATAATAGCAGTCCTATTACAAAATCATTGGGATAATTGGTCCCAATAACATACTTAAATAAAGACAGTTGTCTAAAGTGGACAAGGTTTTAGCCAGTGTGAAAAAACGCAGTAACTGTGGCAATAAGTGGGCAGTACAAACCTCTTTGAAGAAATAGTTAGATTTAGCCCATAATTATCCAAACAACTCACACGCCCATTAAATTGTTAGGTGGAAGGAAAGGCAAAGGAGCCAGCCACAGCAGGCAGGCTAAGTGGCTGCTAGCACTACAGGAGGAACAAGTTACGTACAAAAACTCAATAAGCCACACATGATGTCAGTACTTGGACTACCAAGGCGAACCCCACGATTGTGGGGGAATCATGCAACAGGAGGCATATTTGTCCCCTTTGTAGAGAAACATGGAGATGACAAAGGTCATACAATGTTGTGTGTTGATGGATCGCGATACTGGGGAAAGAAAATGCCCATACTGGGCGGCTGTATTTTAATATCAGGATGATGATGAAATGAGGCCTTAGATCAGCAGTGGTTGCTCATTAAATTGTCACCAGGAGATTCATCTCAATCACAGAACTGTAGCCATATATGAGGCAATAAAGGCAGTCCCATACGGGCGCATCACAATTTGTACTGACTCACAGTTTGCTATAGGCTCGTTAACCACATGGTTGCCCATATGGGCTAGAAGGGATATGAAAACAGCTACAGGGAGCATGTGACATAGACAGCTTTAAAAGCAATTTTTAAAGGAAGGGAGAAGCTCCCAGGAGAATAGCTTTAGTTAAAGTAAAAGCTCATACTAACAGTAAGTATGGAACCTTCAAGGAATGAAATGAGAAAGCAGACAAATGGGCTAAAATCACTGGTTAAGAAGGGGGCCTTGAAGCATCAGAACAGAATGAGCCAAGGCTCAAGTAGTGTTAGTGAGGTTAAAAGGTGGATACTCCACCTAACTTACAGGAGCTCCAAAAACAGGACCAGTGGATACAAGAGAAAATAAAACAAGTCAAATGGATCCGAAGGTCCATGGGGCCTCACAATAATAGATAATGTTTTATATCAAAGGGAGGAAGACAAAATCCCAAAGTGGGTAGTGCCCACTCTTTACAAAAGGACATTGTATTAGAAAACCATCGGTGGGTGGACACCCAGACATGATAAAACCTGCCAAATTATCAAAGGTAAATATTACTGGCCCGACATATCTAAAACTGTCCGATCGGTACTACAGACATGCTTAATATTTCCAGCAGGACCCAAGCGAGAAAAAATACCCCTACAGCGATTACCTTTTAGCAGAAGGACCATGGGATGCATTACAATTGATTATGTTGAGTATTGCCCACCACAAAGGGGGATATAAGTATATGTTGGTAGTGATAGATATGCTCAAATGGGTGAAGCATTTCCAGTTAAGAGTGCCAATGGATTAACAACACCTCAAATTTATATAATGAAGTTTGTGCTAGGTGTGGATTTCTAATATCATATAGAATCTGATAGAGGAACTCATTTTGTAAATCAAGTGATGGAGAAATGTAAGATAATGGGAGTTCAACAGTGACTACTTTTTGCCATATAGGCCTCAGGCCTCAGGGATGGTGGAAAGATTAAATCAGACTTGAAAATGCCTTAAAAAGGCAGTGCTGGATGAAGGAAAGGGACTGGGTTACACACCCTGGGATTTTGATGGCCATTAGAGGACATTCAAGTTAGTACAGGATTAACCCCTTATGAATTGATGACAGGAAGAAAATGAGGTTGTTTCACCTCAGGATGTACCCCACCAGGCTCAGCTACCCAAGATAAGGTTAAACATGAGCAGTTTTAAAGGCAATACAGTATCAACTAGACAAATATTTAACCTTGCAGCCAGGAACATTGCTGTGCACATGAGCAAAATAAGGGTAGACAGCGGTATCAGGATGGGGGTTACCTATAGAGAAGGGAGATGTAGTGATGAAGTGGAATTGGGAACAGAAAAATCCTTGGAAGAATGCTAATTGGTTAGGACCGTACCAAGTGTGCAAACGGTTAGGTGAGAGTACGATATATGGTTAAAGTAAGTGGCAAGAAAGGGGCTGGAGGAAGAAACAAGAATTCTGGGTACATGTTGATCAGTGTAAAAAGTGTCAAACAAAGCTGGTTGAAAATTAAAATACTACACTTGATGTTTATAGCCATGAAGACACAAAGCATCATTATCATCGGCTTGGTGACAGCCATAAGATTTTCTATAGTCCCCAACCTAAACATTAATGTGGAATAGACTAATGTCACGTGAGTATGAACAGTTCATTACACTGTTAATCAGTTGAACTGGGACCCTGTTGATACCAACACCTACACGACACGAGCATGGAAAGCCACCTGGACTAAA
The DNA here is from genome assembly GCA_016271365.2 of Neoceratodus forsteri. Taxonomy (NCBI): domain Eukaryota; kingdom Metazoa; phylum Chordata; order Ceratodontiformes; family Ceratodontidae; genus Neoceratodus; species Neoceratodus forsteri. The sequence continues at coordinate 737,150,643 of CM028133.1, read as the reverse complement.
AACAACCTGCACTTTCATATCACAAACTGGTGTGTGTGACATTTTTAACAGCTGGTCCAGCTGTGCATCAGAGCTCAAGGCTGGATCACTGCAAAGCTACATGGACTGGGAACAAAAATGGGTCTCTTGTTATAAACAGAGCCACACCAAAGGACAATGGTGTTTATGTGTTAACTCTGTCCTACTGTCTTTGGGGTGATAATAGTGTTTGTAACTATGCTGGTGTAAACAACTCATTATGTTTTGAAGTCTCAGATGCCATATATTTGACTGTAACACCAACCAGATGCCCAAATGTGACAAAAGGGCCAGAGAGTGGTCTTACATCAATGCCTATTGATCAAATACTTGTAAATAATGTAAGTACAGTAGAGTGCATATAAACTTAGATTTTTCTGCTTGGAATATAAATGTTAACAGTAGTTGTGCATACACTGGTGTGTCAAAGTTGTATGCCACCATGTTAATTGACATGTTAAGTGCCTTCCATGCGAAAACAGGGAGCATAATGGCCCTCTTATTAGTAAAGAAAAGGTTAGTAATACTAGAAAGAAATGAGATCTGTGGGAGACCTGGCTGGACTTTTTGGATCAGGAATGAGCATATGGAGATAGGGCAGACCCTGAGGCCATTAAGGGTACCAAGACCAGTTTAATACTAATACAGAGAAGGGTCCTGCCACCACTTACATTAGGCCAGCAAGGTTTAGCAATGGAAGAGCGTTTATCTGTGTACAATATACATGAGGTAGCCGTTTGTTTAAAGAGAAGAGCACAAAATTAATGAAGTTGTGATTGAACATAATGAAGAAGTTTTTAATAATAGCATAAATACAGCTATAGTGTGTAGTGCTTATGGATCTTATGTTTTAACTCAAGTTAGTCAATTGTTACAGGAGATTAATCATAATCAATTGCCTAATCAAATTTCTGACACAGTTAAAATTGTGGTATTGTCCAGATTGTGTTAATGTTAATAATAGTAAGTGTATAACTTTTGTATTAAAGCTCGAGCCCCACCTATGTGGTGGATTCAGAGTAACCAAGTATATGTTAAACCACAAGTGTTTAGACCTAACAGTACGCTTTAGTAGCACCATGAGGGTGTCCCTCGTGGTAAGACTACCTAAGTTGAGTATAACAAGGAGGTGTACTCCCAAATAGTAAAAAGTATACTCTGTAGGGTATTTACAAGGCCAGTATTATGCATATCGAATTTCACCCCAGAGATCCTAGTACGCAGTAATGATGGGTCCTGGTGAGCGTAAACTTACATTGCTGTGAAGGAATAAATAGTCAATGGATATGCCATGTGACGTCATGTCACAAACGCAACCCATCTGTGGGAAATCTCATGGGTCAAGCTGAAAATAATACTGCCTTGTGCCCTATCCAGTTAAAATGATGGTATACCCCACAAGTAGTTGTAACCTATAATAGTACTAACCAGTACTGTGTTGTTACAAATACACCCATCTTATTTTATGAAGGACAAATGTGTACTATTCACAACCCAAACTTTGTATTATTCCCAAACATAACGTATATATTGGTGACAAGGTGTTGCACCCTATTACCAACCTGGAGGATGAGAATTATAATGTAACATTTGATACCCCACACCAAGCATATGATATTAACAAGTATGCGCCATCATTTGGAGCTGTGATACCTCTCCTGTCTCTTAACGGCAGTCACTTTTAAATCAGAAAGATACTCATTTGATACAAATACAAAATACCGCTCATAAAGGCACAAGTAGTTGTAAATGAATTGCTCAGTGAAAGTGATAATGAGCACTTAATTTATAGCTATGCAGGGGGCCTTAGGAGTCCTGTCTTTAAAGTTTTACTTGTGTTGCAAGTGGTCTTAGTGTTTTGGTAATTATAGGCCTGTGTCGCTTAAGACTTGCTATTCCTAAAGTATCGAATGATGTACATGTCTCGAGAGCTGCACTGTTGCACAAATAATAATTAAGAAACATAGGGCCAAGGGGGCTTGTAACAAGGATAAAGAAGTGTGTCCCCATGTTTCAGCCTAAACCTCATTTTGGTCTAAAACATAACGTGTTTGTGTAACAAATATTGATCTATAAGCTGGATCATATAAAACTTGTAAAGCTACAAGTTTAACTAAACACAAGCTGCAATATTAAAGTGCCTTTTAATATTTGTACTGACCATTTGAGTAATAGAAAACAGGTGTCTTAAGTGTCTGCACAAACAGAAATACAGGAGAGAGTTCAAATTATCCTTTGACTATTATTAGGACAGGCCACAATAAATGCCTGTGTGCACATTCCTAAGTGCAAACCTATTTCTCCTCTAAGACCTTAGTAACTGGTAATGATAATTATTATTATCCTTATATAGTAGTATAATTTACCTATCAATACATTTATGCTGACAAGAGATTAGCTCATACATTAGCTAAAAGAGAATTGCCTTTTAAGTTGATGTTTGTACTTGTTTAGTACCAATCATAGAACTCCATAGGAAACTGATAGTACTGTCTTCCACTATATAAGCAAGTCACCATACACTGTTAGTTTGAAGAATGAAGAATGAAGATGTACCACTTGTAATCTCTCACTGTGATTATTATTATAATCATTAAATTCTTCCGCCTTCAGCCTCATCTTCGTTTGTCTCCTTTCTAAGTATTTGTAATAGATAATTTACTAATGGTAATTTTTTCCAATGCTACACATTGCTAAAATTGTACAGGAAGCAGGAGCAAACATTGATGTCCTGGTACACATAGGAATAACAATCTGCCAGCTGGTTCAGTTGTGGAGACTAAAGGAACACCCAGCAGGCTGGGTGAAAACTATCTTCCATTTCATCTGCATCTCCTCCTCTGAGATCCTGCCAGTCTGGGAGAGGGGGTCAGAGAAGGGGAGATAGGAGCTAAACATATTGCTCATGGGCTGGTGCCAGGTAAAGTCACAAATTTGTAGGTAACTGGCAACAGTTTTGGGAGCAAAAGTTCTTTAAATTCGATGGACTGCATCTGACTAAGGAGGAGTCACTACATTGGGGCAGAAGTTTGACATCTTTACAGAATATTTAAACTAGCAAATGGGAGAGGGTTTGGTTCCATGTCAATTAGGAGAATACATTTCAGTGAGTGTAATATCAACAATGTTATAACAGCAACAGCAATAATAGCACATAGCAATTTCAACACACACACAGAATCAGCCACCCACTTGGAAAAGTAAGGCTCCTACTGGCTACAGCATCAGCAACTTTACTTTACTTATCACATGCAGGGGGCTATGCCCCTGAACCACTCCTGTTTCTAAAATAACAACCTGTGAGGTGCACCTGAACCATGGAGGTAGACTATTACACCATTGTCACTGAAAATGTTCTTTGCTGTAATGCAGTGATTGCACCCGATATGTTGAATGGAAGAACTCCTCCCCTCAGCTAGTGGTCAAACAGAAGTTCAGCATGTTTGTAGTTCATTTGCATTACCAGGTAAGGAAAAAGTCTGGCTCCCCATATGACATGCAGGAAAATGCCAGACCTTGCCCAACAACTAACACACAGAAATCTGCCCAATGGGAGGGTCACGTGATGCAAGCTCTGTAAGCGCAGCCTGATCCCTTGGCTCCAGCCTCCTGCCGAATTGAAACTTATTTTGCTTAATTTTAGAGGAGTTTGGGTACCCAGTCAGCTCTAACAGGTTGTCTAAGGCTGTCCGTTTTGATTTTGTGGAGATTCTGAAGTACATGGAGGCGGAAATGAGGAGGAATACTCCCGACACACACCACCTGTCTCCCCGATGAAGGCCAAGCGAAAAGCGAGGGTGGTTGCAGACGCTGAAGGCCCTGAAAACGAAAGTCCTGCTCAAGAGAATGAGCTCTTATGCTGGCACAATTTCTGTCTGAATTTAAACCCTTCTTGCAGAGTTATATGCGGTCACTGAGGAACTGAAGGCAGTCACCGTAGCTCTGGAAGATCTATCTCGTCGTACAGGGACACAGAGGTGAAAGTCTCCTAGCTAGAGAGAAATTCTTGAAACAGGAGCCAGAGATCGTTAGCCTGAGACAAAAGATCACAAGGATGGAAGAAAATTGAAGACTTAGAGGGTCGGAGTCAGAGGAATAACTTGATTGTCATTGGTCTCCTGGAGCGTGAAGAGGATCTGACCCGATTTCGTTTGCTCAGGCCTTCTTTAGGGGGTAGTAGGCCCGACGCCTTTGGAGACAAATTTATAATTGAAAGGGCTCATCGGGCTCTGAGTGTTGCTCCACCACCGGTGCCCCCACATGATATTCATAGTCCGCTTCCTAAATTATCAAGAGCGCAAATGGTGATCTTGAAAGCAAGAGAGATTAAAGACCTGAAGTGGAAGGGGTCTCTATTAGAATCACGCAAGACCTACCGGCGGCTGTACGGCAAAGAAGAGCAGAGTACCACCCGACTGTATCCAAGTTAATTCCCGCGGGTATTAAATTTAAAATGCTCTACCCAGCTAAACTGCAGGTGTTAATCGTTGGTCAATGGTCTACATACGAGGATGCAACTACTGCGAGGAAGAGTCTGGCCGCTGTCCTACGGATCTCTTTAAATAGCCCGCGGATATTAAAAGGGTGGCGCTATCTGCTGCCGCTATCAATCTGGTTAAATTGCTTGGGGTCTAAAGGTAAGGAACTGGGATGTTCCGGTAGCGTGAGACTACCGACAAAGTTTTGGACTTTCCTTTTCTGCTGTTGCCGGAGACAAAGTTAACGGTTGTTCTCGGTTTAAAGCTCTTGCGAGGCGATAAAAGTTTTGTTTAAAAGTTTTTTGTTTTTTCTCTCTGAGTTGGGAGTTTGTTTTGATCCCAGAGAGTGCAAATTACCTCCAGATGGAGGACCGGGAGAGAAGGGAGAGGTAATTGAGTAATTCCAGTAGCCTTTGCATAACAGTAGATAGCGAGCCTGATTTGGACTTGTTCATGCCATGGGATGCTCAACAACATTATCGTGGAATGTCATTAAATTGCTGTGGTAATCATTTGAAAGGAATGATGGCACCTTTTCCTTCTCGGCCTTTCTTGGATTCAGGGGAGATCGATCTTCCTTAGTGTCCCTGGCTGGCTGTTATTTAGAGATGGCATGCTAATGAAGGGGAGAAGTTGATATCCATCGTCTGGTGTCTGGACTACCTTATTTCCCTTGACTGTGGATTTCTAGACCTAAGGAAAAGAGTGCTAGCCAGGGTCTGGTCTGCTGGGGAACTCATGGGACCTGGCTGTCAGAATCTACAAGTTTTAGTACCTCATGTTGGAACTGCATGCTCGATGGAACTATGTGTTGGAACCCTTATAGATAAGACTGTTGCCTGTTGTTTTTTTTTTTTTTGCTCTCTGAGCAGTATTGGACAATGCAAAGTTTATAGAAGAATTGGGGATGTTACCCATTTCATAATTTAGTTGGGCTGCTGTGTGCCAGAAATAATTTGTGTTTTGGGGTGGGGGTTGGAATATGAGGGGTTTAATTAATTAATGAAGAAATGGGCTTTCTTACATAAGTCTATGGTTCACACTTTTGTGGACAGCGGAATGGAAATGTGGGGTTTATAGAGGTTTAGGTTAGAATGGGTAAGTTATCTAAAGGTTCTGTCGGGGGCTGGAGGAAAGGGTTAGGGTTAACTGAGCTATGGTTATCATAGGGCAATGTGTTTTTGAGAGGGGAGGGGGCGGGGGGTTGGGGGAGAGTGTTGGAGTGCAGGGATTACAATTCTATTAGATATAGATGTATGTATTAGGTTTAGTAGGGGATCATTGGTAAGACTAGGAGGGGAGGGAAGGGGTATTAGCAAGGGTTTAGAGGGATAGGTAGGGAAGATCCACTCACCCTAAGGTACAGGACGAAAGAGTGATTAAGGTGGTTGAGATGGTAAATAGAGGGTTTTACGAATATTATTGGGAGAATGGGTAGCCTGTTCGAGTTTTTCATGTGGAATGTTAGGGAGTCAGGCAAAAATAAAGAGATATAAATTCTAAAACATTTGCAATTATTAAAGGGCAGATAATATGTCTACAAGAAACACATTTGCTTAACAGGAGCTGACCTCGCTTAGATGTCAGTTTGTTGGTCAGGTTTTGGGGCTGGTTTTAGTACATCTGGCAGAGGGGTTGCACTCTTATTTCATAGGAGTGTGGCTTTGTGTGTGAGAGGGAAATAGTAGACCCGGCAGGCCGTTATGTAATTGTGATAGAGCTCCTTAACCAAACAAGATTAGTAATGGAAGTATATATGGACCCAATGCAGATACCCTGGTTTTTATGGACTTACTAAAATACTAAGTCCGTTTCATCATCTTCCGATACTGCTGGGGGTGATTGGAACTTACCATTTACTCGGACTTGGACAAGGATGGTAAGCGAAATAAAGGCTCATCTCCGGCTCCAGAGAGCTATTAGGGATCTAGTTGATAACCTGGGATTATGTGACCCGTGGAGGACTTTGCACCCTTCAGGCAGGAGTACACATTCTTATCAGAGGTCCATAAGTCTAGATCCAGGATAGATTATTTCTTAGTGAGTAGAGGGTTATTGTCAGGACTACTGAATAGTAATATTATTCCTGGATTCTTTCTGATCACTCTATAGTTCGTTGCTCCTCAATCTGGCCCCTAATACTCCCAGACAAACCATTTGGAAGTGGAATAATCAAATACCTGTTCCATGGAAATAAGGGAGTATATGGACGTCGGATTGAACAATATGAAGTGGAGAATAGTCATTTAACTACCAGGGTGATTTGTCGTGGTGTGCCCTAAAGTGCGTTAAGAGGAGAGTATATCCAGCTGGCGGATGCAAGGAAAAGAAGGGGAGGAAAGGATTAGGTCTTTATTGGTGCAAATCAGGATATAGAGAAGGCTCTGTCGTAGAATACCCCAGAGGAGACCAGGGAACTATTGATCAAATTGCGCCACTGAATATGAAGGGATCCTGGGTGAGAGGGCAGAGTATGCGATTAAGAAAACTAAGGCCCTTTACTTGAACCAAGGAGAGAAATCTGGTAGGTTCTTGGCTATGTGGTTAAGGGCAGCGGAGGCATCCAGAATAGTACAGAGCATCACGTCCCGTGCTGATGGGTCGGTTAAAACATTACCCATGGAAATTGTTAGGGAGTTTGAGGAGTATTACAAGGCATTATATAGCCCAATGACCCTAGGCCTAATCGACAGAAGTGAATGACTACTTAACTAATTGTAACCTTTCCCAGGTTTCAGAAATTCAGAGGAAGAACTTTCCTCCCCATTTCTGAAACAAGAGATCTTGGAGGCAATACAAATGCTTTCCAATGATAAGGCTCCGGTCCAGATGGGTTCACACCTAATTTTTATAAATGTTTTGTGACCCTGTTATGTCCCGGTCTGAGAAGATTATTTCAGAGTATATTGACCTTGGACACAGTAGATGGCTATTTATTTGAGGCCTTGATAGTGCTTATTCTGAAAGAAGGGAAGAGTTAGATAAAGTCACAAGTTACAGGCCTATCTCACTGATTAATTACGACATTAAGATTCTGGCGAAGATCCTAGCCTCTCGGTTGTCCAAGGTCATGCCTAGCTAGTTCATCCTGATCAGGTTGGGTTTATGAAGGGCAGGTTGGCGTCGGACCATCTCGTAAACTGTCTCATGTCTTCTCTGTCTCCAGGGATTGTAAATCTCCATGTGTTTTGATGTCAGTGGAAGCAGAGAAGGCATTTGACAGAGTGGACTGTAAGTTTTTAGCTACTGCTTTGGAGAAATTTGGTTTTCCTGCCCAGTTTATCAATTATGTGTTTGCTTTATATAGGAATCCCAAAGCTAAAGTATATTGTAATGGAGTATTCTCTGCAAGTTTTCCTCTTAATTCCGGCACTAGACAGGGCTGTCCCCTTCGCTCTTCTATTTAATTTATACCTGGAGCTCTCCTCACTAAACTGAGATTAGATCCTAGGGTTGTGGGTATCAGAATTGGGTCACAAGAGCTCAAAGTTTCAGCATATCGGATGACATCTTATTGCATGTTGCTCAACCAAGTGGCTCAATCAGGGCAGTGATGTCTATTATTGGAGAATATAGTAGATTATCCAATTACAGGATTAATGTGGAAAACCCAAATTTTCCCGTTAAACATGATGGTGCATAAGTCTGAAGTCTTGGAAATGGGCTTGCAATGGGCTCCGCATGTTTTGAAGTATTTGGGTATCTACTTGGCCAGAACTGATCAAAATTGGTTAAACTTAATTTAGGCGTCATTAAGAGTAATATTAAGCAAGATCTGCAAAGATGGATTGGTCTGCGCTTCTCTCTGGGGTAGGATTAACATAGTCAAAATGAACATCCTACCTAGGGTTTTCTATCCACTCAACATGCTTAATGTATTAATCCACTAAAATGGTTTAAAATTACACTTGTTGATCTCGGATTTTATCTGGAAAGAAAAGAGGCCCAGTAGGACTTATAGTAAGTTGGCAGCCCCTAGGGAGAGCGGGACTGAAACTTCCACACTTTGGCTTATATTACTGGGCAAGCAACCTCTGTAAATATCTAAGATGGCTGGCTCCTGCAGGTAATTTTGAATCTTAGCCTTATGTTCCCTCTTGGATTGGTTTGGAAATGGAAGGCGATTAGGAGGCGGGACAAACCCAATTGCATTGCTTTATTCCACTCCCAAGAAGTGCCCCTAAATTGGCTGCTAACCCAATAGTAAATTCTCTCTGTATTCACAGACAGATTTGTGGTAGGTTAGGTTATGTTCGGATAGGGACAAGCGTCAACCGATATGCCAAAATGTTAATTTGAAGATAGTGGGAAAACGATTTTGAAAGGATGGTTTCCCCAACTAGAAGGTATACTGGGTTGAGGATTTAATGGGGGAGGGCCGTATTCTCCCAATAAGGACATCCTGGCAAAATATAATATAGATTGAAGCAGATTTTTAAATTATACCAGGTTACCCACTTATTAGCGCGGTGGTGACCAATCTTCGTTACAGGGCGTGTGGATGGGGACTGGTTTGAGTCATTAGCCCAAATTGTTTGGGAACCACATGCGGTCTCTAGGGTGTATAAGGTACTCCTTGACCAAATCTTTGTAGACATGGATTTCAAGCCCAAGTATTGGACTGGTTGTCTGGGGAACAAGAGCGGGATTGGAAGACTGTTTGGAGTCACATGTATAAATATGTTAGGCAGGATAGAGTAAGGGTGATGCAGTTTTATTTTTGAACAATTTATTTTGGACCCTTCAAGCTATATAAAGTTGGTAGCAGACCTGACCAAAATTGCTTCAGGTGCCGTCAGGCAGTTGGAAATTTGTATCACATTTTTGGGAGTGTCCACTGATAAAGAGGTTGTGGGCGCAGATTAAACAAAAGGCAGACACATTGCTGGGTATTGATCAATATTTTACTCCTGATATATGCTTGATAGGAGATTATTCTGGAATCACATTCAAGAGCGTAGATTCTACATGGCTCTGATTTCGGCTCACTTAAAAAGATAGTCTTCGACATTGGCTGACAGATTCTCCAATCACGTCAGCGGAATGGTTACAGGAGATGTTGTTTAATTTAAATATGGAAAAAATAGGTCGGGTAGGGACAATCGACTTCTATATATGAAAAGATTTGAGTCATTTTCAAGAGTTATACCTTCCCAGGGTAGTCAGAATTAGTTTGGAAATATTAGAAATGAATGGGTGAGCTGATCTTCCTGAGGTGGTAGTATAGTAAGGGTTGGATGGGTTGGGGGAGGAAAGAGGTCTTTTTTTGGGGGTTGGGGGCGGAGAATTTGGGAATTTGATTCAATTTAGGTCAATTGTTATGAAAGTACAAAATGTTCTTGTTACTATGTACTGTGTCTCTGATAAGTGTTTTGTTTTAATAAAATTTAAATTTCAAAAAAGAAATCTGGCCAATGGAAAATCATGTACGCAAGTGCCTGCAGTCTGGGAAACAAGATCCCAGACCTGCATGCAATAATGACAGAGGCTAAACTGGACATAGTAGCTATTAACGAGACATGGTTACCAGAAACCACAGTTGGGGACTTCAGTACTGTTCAGAAGAACAAAATGGGGAGGGGTGGAGTGGTCTTTTTCTCAATGAAAATATCAAAGCTACAGAATTCAGAATACGTAAGGAGCCAGAAGAACTGTTGGTCACCCTGGAAACAGGAAATGGGACAGCCATACGAACTAGGGTTATCTACAGGCCCCACACCAGGGGAGGATATAGACACATTACTGTTAGAAGATATACAAAATATGACAGCTAAAGGGAGGGTCTGATAATGGGAGACTTCAACATGCTGGATACAGATTGGTCAATAATAGTAGGAACATCTGCCAGAACTAGACACATAGTGGATTCCTTCCAGGGGAGGGCCTCAAAAACTGATACAACAACCCACAAGAGACAGGGCTCTCCTAGATCAATACTGACTAACAGGAAAAGGATCACAGATCCCCAGGCAGAAGGTCACCTGGGGCCAGTGACCATCACATAGTATGGTTCAATGTGGCCACTAGGAACTAAATAATTCCATTCCAAGGCAAAAATATGGGACTGCAGAGGAGGTGACTTTGATAAGATGACCAATAGAGTTAAACTAGCACTGTCAAAAGAAATACAGGTGAGGGGGTACAGGCTAAGTGGGCAAGCATAAAGGATGCAATACTTGAAGCAACATCCCATTGTGTTAGAGAGAAAAGGAAGTGCAAAGAAGAAGGAAACCACTTTGGTTCTCAAAAACAGTAGCAGAAAAGGTCAGCACCAAAAGGCTGACCTTCAGGAAATATAAGGGTATGCAGCGGGATGAAGATAGGGAGGTATACCAAACTTCCTTAAGGGAAGCAGGGAAGGCAATAAGGCAGGCAAAGGCCCAATCCAAGGAAACACTAACAGTAAAAGAAGGTGACAAGATTTTCTATAGATACATTAGTGAAAGGAGAAAGTCCAGAGGGGTATTGTTAAGATCAAATGGGATAAGGGAGCATGTGAGGAGAGGACCATGAAAAGCATATATCCTAAATGTTTACTTCTGCTCAGTATTTACAGAAGAGATGGTAGGGCAAGGCCACACCTCAGCACCATGGACACAGGGGAGGGAGGTGTGCACTAGTCCCTTCACAAAGAAAGGGTCCCACAAGGCTCAATAAGCTCAGGGTGGACAAGGCAATGGGACCTGATGGCATACATCTCAAGGTACTAAATGATCTAAGAGTGGAACTAGCAGAGCCTTTATCAGAACTGTTTAGTGAGTCTCTGAGCACAGGACAGGTCCCAGAAGACTGGAGAGAAGGCTCATGTGATCCCGCCCACAAAGTGGTCAGGGAGGAGGCAGGGAATGACAGACCTCAGTCTTACCTCTGTAGTGGAGAAGATTATGGAGGCACGCCTTAAGGAAAGGATAGTGCAATACCTGGAATCCATGGGAGGAAGGGATCCAAGACAGGATGGGTTTACAACAGGAAGGTCCTGTCCAACTAATCTCATAGATTCCTTTGACTGGGTAACCAGAGTGGTGGACCGAGGGGGAGCAGCTGATGTCACCTACCTTGACTTCAGCAAAGCTTTCAATACTGTTCCACATAGAAGATTGATTAATAAGCTAGTGTAGGCTTGGGTGGTGTGAATATGACAACTGGGTGGCAAAGTGGTTGACGGGTAGAAAACAGAAAGTGGTAGTAAATGGTATACAGTCAAAAGAAATGTAAGTCACAAGTGGAGTACCTCAGGGATCAGTCCTGGGCCAGTCCTCTTCAATATCTTCATCAGTGACTTTGCAGATGGACTGGAGGTAAGGTTTGTCTGTTGGCAGATGATACCAAGATCTGCAACAGAATAGAGGATCCAGATGGGGTGGGCAGAATGAGAAGAGATCTGGATAAGCTGGCAAAATGGTTGGAAGAGTGGCAACCGATTTAATGCAAAGAAGTGCAAATCATGCACATAGGGAAAAGAAACCCTGAAGCCACCTAAAGGCTGAGAGGAGTTGCTGACAGTCACAAGGAAGAAGAGGCTTGGCATCATCATCACAGATGACCTGAAATCATCCAAGCAGACCACTAAAGCAGTAGGTAAGGCTAGGGGATGTTGGGTGCATTAGTGGGTATCACAGGTCATAAGATGGAGGTAATAATCCCTTTTACAAGACACTGGTTAGGCCCCATCTGGAGTACTGCGTGCAGTACTGGAGCCACACCCTCACAAGAGGCATTAACCAAACTGAGGCAGTCCAGAAAGTGCAATGAAAATGGTGCAGGGACTGCATCAGAAAACATATGAGGACAGGTTAATGGAGCTCAATGTGTATACCCTAGAGCAGGTTGTTCAGTGGTTTCAGTGCTATTTCTCTATATGATTATGGACCAATATCAATTTTGAAACTTTTAGCAAACTACTTGAGGCGAATAATGGTTAGGCAGATTGATGCTTATTTGGCTTCTCATGGTTTGCTATCAAGACAGAAAGCATGGATTCACAAAGCATTATGGAACAGGGACAGCCTTGGTTGTGTTCATGAACACTGTCCTGTGTGGTTTTGAGAAAGGTATGATGATCGGGGCAGTGTTAGTGGACCTAACCAAGGCTTTGCATTTGATTGATCATATAGTTTAGCTTGCATAAAATTGAATGATATGGGGTTTTCTGATGTCCTTGTCAACTGGTTTCAAGATTATTTTTGTTACAGGTGTCAATATGTTCAGGTTGGTTCAGTGGTTTCGGATGTCCTGCCAATAAGTTGTGTGCCTCAAGGGTCCATTTTGGGACCTTTGTTATTCTCAGTCTTTATTAACCAACAACCTGGAGTCTGTAAGTTTAGTGATTCATTACTACGCTAATGACCTTATAATTTATACTCAGTCAAACTCAGTGTCTGAGCTTTCTTGTTCCCTAGAAAATTATGTTGGTGATGTTTGTTCCTTGCTTGCCTTAAATGCTATGGTTTTGAACTCAGCCAAAACAAAAGTTATGCTATTTGCTTTAAGCCCATGTTGGTGGACACTCTGAAACTGATAATATCTGACTTTCAGGGTGGTTTGCTTGAACAAGTGTCTCAATTTAAATATGTGGGTACACATTTGGATTCCAGTTTGACTTTTTCATTTCAGGTTCAGTCAGTGATTAATAAAAAACCAGAGAATAGGGGAGTTATGTAAATTAAATTAAAATCTTATTTTCTCAAGAAACCAGATTGGCTATTGCTACCAGATCCCTTCTTCCTCACTTTGATTATATTGCTTGTTTATATTACAACATTGGTGCAAAGGAAATGCAAGCACTATCTGTGGTTTACAATAACATTTGTAGATTTGTCTTAGGAGACCCAAATAGGACTCATCAGTGCAGTCTCTATTGTCAGCTGGGGTGGTTTCCGCCAGTAGTAGAATCAAATATTTTGTTGGCTCATGATATATAAATGCTTTCATTTTGGTTCCTTTTTCCTCTTTCAGATCTCTTTGTTAGGAGAAATTCCTTCCCAGTTTGTGGTCAGCTGATGGCCCCTTTTTCCATCCCAATCAATCTGTTCCAGCTTTTAAAATTAGGTTGAAAAATATGTTATTACCAAAATCTATTTTCAATTGTAATTTTTAACCTATTTCAGTTGTTTTGTATTGTTTCTTTTTTGTTTTATTCTTTATGTCCTTTTTGTCCGGTCGGCCTGAAAAGGAGCATTGGTCCAGTGCCTTTTCCTGGTTACCAAAGAATAAATTAAATGAAATGAAAAAGGTGGGCAATTATGAGGGCTGTGGAGGAAGAGGAGACAGTGGATTATATTATAAGTGTAGCAGACTCAGGGGCAGAGTAGTGGAGGGTAAAGAAGACAATAGTGAGGCAGAAATCTGCTAGGGAGCACTTAAAGTTAATCAGGTGAAGGGCTGGCTCACTCACAGAGTGAAGAGGAGAATGGAGGGCAGGGGCAGGGGCGAGGCAGTGCCCGAGCTTGGGAGAAGCAGCACAAGCAAGTCAGAGAAGCATGGTGGAGCACACCATGCTGTCAGAGGGTGAGGAGCTTGGGAGAGAACAAATGAGCAGGGTAGAACAAGAGGGAGCACACTCTCCCAGAAGGACAAAATATAAAAATAGGAGGAAGGAAAAACAAAGAAAACACTAATAAATATCTGTTTCTCTATAAGGCAGTATAACCACTATTCACTGCAGGGTCAAGGCTACAATTTATTTATTTATTTATTTAAAATTGGTGACGGGAAGACACGCTGAGCCGAGGCTCGTTTCCAGGCACGACCTGGGTACATATAGTACAATGTGGTAGACAAGGGAAATACAAATAAACTGATTTTTATTAACAGGCGAAAAATAAATTTTGGTACATTTACATGGGGTTAGGTGGAGGTTACACTTTAGAAAGAACAGCAGGAATGAAAAAGGCTTTCTTCATTTCATTTCTAGACCATTATGCCCTTCAATTTCAGTTCGTGTATTTACATATTTACAGTAGTTGAAAATATGATAAAATTTAGAATTTGGTGGGGGAGGGTGAAAATTAGCAGTAAGGTGTGCTTGGGGTTTATAGTTAATTAATTTCTGGTGAGTCTATTTAGGGTGGTGCTAGGACCGTGTGAAGGGGCTTGGACAATGATTTTCTACTCACAGTGCATCAAGAGACAAAACTGTACATGCTAGCAGAAGTTTTTTTAACAGACTAAGCAAATATTAATTAAACTGCATAAACAAGTTAGATTGCTGCTGCCCTTACACTGTAATATTTAGAAACTTTATACATGCTAGCCATAAGCAACTGCACATAATCCCCAACCTGCCCCTTGCACCCTCACCCCTAGGCTGGGTTTGCCCTGTCTACTTTTGCTGTATATGCAACATCTGGACTAATGTAATAAAATATCTCTGGTTGCTACTGACATGGTACTTGTGGGTATCTATATTATGACTATTGTGATCTACCTCTTACCAAGCTTGTACCACCAGTGAATTTCTGTAACACTGGTTGCTTTTTGAATCTAAGCGTTATGTACTGTACTGTTTTGTTTACTGTGATGTATTGCTGTCTTGACGAGGTGCTTTTGTAAATGAGTCTTTGACTAAAAGATCTGTAAACGATGATCTAATATATAAATAAATAAAATAAATAAGTTCATTTAAACACAGTGAGATACTAAATAACAAAATAGAAAATATAGAAGTATAGGAGGAGAGTAGTTTGAGAAATAAAATATCAATCCCCAAAACCAGGCTGAAAGCTTCAGGTGGACTGGAGTGTCCATGGCTTACATCATGAGTCAGTCAGCTGAGGGTAAAGATGCGTAGTGGCCAAACAACGAGAGGCAGGAGAAAGGCTCCAAAATTTCAGTCTCCTAGAGTCTTTACCTGTGGTATTACATTATTTTTCATTGCATGGGTCAAAATACTTTCAGTGGAGTCAGCCTCTTCAGGCCCCTCCTATGTCCCCAGTTGATTACTCATCGAGAAGGATTTGGCTGAGGAATACTACCTCTCTTTGCCTTCTCCACTATACACTCCTTTATCAAAGCTACCTCCATCACTTCGATTTACACCTACTGTAGAGGGTGGTCTATAAGAGCTCATACACAAATGCCACTCTTTGCAAATATTCTATAAGAAAGATATTAGTCAACCTCTTTTCCATAATCAGAATATATTATCAGGTAATAAACCTTTTAGGCTGATAGGTCGGGAAGGTTTGGGTCTGGACCTCTTAGTGATCTGATTAAAGACAATATAGAGGATTGTGTATGAGCAATCATACACAACTAGGCATTGTAAGATTGAGAGGTTTCTGTGGTAGCGGAGACCTTGAGAGTGAAGCTCAAGAGGTCTGTTACCATGGAAACCTCAAGATTTTTGAACTGCCTTGTTTTGTGATGGTTGCTCATACACAATTTTTGTAGTGTATGGGCAACCATCGGTGACACTCCTTTATCCCCCAAACAGGTCCTCAGTAAAGAAAAAGCCTTACTTAGGCAGCAGTTCCATTGCACCACTGCTCCTCATCACCACAGCTGCTCAAATGCGCATGCGTGCCTCGTTCGATGTTGTTGTGCTGCACTAGTGACATACTCGATGCAGCATAACAACATCACGACGAACTGAGAGCAGCACAACAATGGTGTTCAGGCATGGATTTCCATGCAGAACAGTATTCCACCATACACACACTGTTTTGTATTTTAATAATTTTAGACTTAAGTATAACCTCCCAAATCATTCTTTCTTACAGTATGTTCAAATTAAGCATTGCTGGTTGAATTTCCTTGGTAATCCCCCATGGCAACATGCTGCTGTAACATTATTTGCCATGTTATCTTCCCTCTCGGTTCAGCAGAAACCCTATTGCCCATGTCTCACAGGAAATAGGCTAGTATGCTTGGAATAAGTTTGCCCTACTGCATATTATTAGGATCACAAGTTACATTTGAACTGTTTGGTCTAGAATTTAGAGAAATCTTTATAAATACATTAAATAAGACAGTTTACATTTGGTTCAGTTTAATATATTACATAATTTGTATTACCCCAACTAAGTTGCATAGAATGGGTAGACTGTCTGATCCTGAGTGTATTCGTTGTTCCCAAGAGGCGGTACCTTAATACATGTATTGTGGACATGTCCCAACATTGCTCCTTTTTGTGGTTTATTCAATAATTGGTGGCCTCCTATTTTGGTCATGTACAATATTTTGCTGTAGAAATCTGTATTTGGTGGGACTATGATGCAATCATTTATAAGAATGAGAAAACATATACTGTATGGCTTTAATTTCAGAAGTAATGAAACTGCTCTTATTAAGACAACAGAAAGGTAACCAGGTACCTTCATGAGTAGAATGAATCCAGGAGTTCTTTACAGTTATGGAATGCAGAAAGGGCTATAGCATCGACCTATCATGTTTTACATAAATTCCAGGCCTGCTGGCATCCTTTTACTTATTTTCTTACTGGGAGGGTATAATGTGATGATAGCCCCTTCATAGACAGTTTCTCTCTATAGGTGAGGGATATGTGCTAAATAATGTGTAGCGCCCTAGATATTTTCTGGATTTAGGGTTTATCTTTGAATATGTCTTTTATAACATGAATAGGTTGAGAGGATGCAGTGGGGCGGGGTATGGGGATAGAGGGAGGAGAGAGTTATTTATTTATTTGTTTATTTCATTTGTTGTGTTATGCTGGATTGTAACTGTTATTGCTTTTCTTGAATTTGTGATTGTGTATGTTTTGTTCATCCTTGATGTAATGCATTCTTTCTATGTTACTATTTTTTTATTTAAATCTAATAAAGTATATTAAATTGTAAAAACAAAAAGAATGGTCTCCATTAACTTGCCCACTATTGTGGTTAGGTTGACCTACCTGTAGTTACATAGCTCGTCTCTGGTCCTTTTGCAGTGGCACCACATGTGCTGTCCTCAGGCCTGCAACATACACCCCTCTCCACGATATCAAACAGGTCTACCAGGAGGACTGCTAGTATCTCTGCCAGTTTCCTCAGGACCTCAGGTGCACTCCATTTGGGCCAGGTGCTTGTCAACCCAAATGTTCCTAAGACCCTGTAAGACCCTGTCACCCTTGATTTTCTGATCAAATTCATCCCTACCCCCATGTATCCCCAGTTTTCCCCTGGGCATAGGCCCATCTTTTTCCCTAGTGAAGGCAGAGCTAAAGTACTCATTTAGTGCCTCTGCCTAATCCTCACTTTCTTTTTCTGCCCATTCTTCCTCCTCTTAATCCTAACAATCCCATCCCTACTATTTCTTCTCTCCTTTAAATACTTCAGAAGTCCTTTTCCTTCCTTGATCCCTTGCAAGCCATGGTTATTTTGCAGCTTTGGCTGCCCTGATCACTCTCACCCTGCCTCTCAAGCGTTCTCTGAGTAAACCTCTCTGTCCTCCTTTGTCAAAGTAGGCATATAATTCTGGAAGGCCACCCTCTTTTCCCTCACTTTCTCTGCCACATTTCTAATAAACCAGCTATGTCTCTTGGTCCTGAAGTTCTTTTATGAGCCTTCATACAAGTGTTTGTGTCCTCATTTAACCCTAAGTTAGTGATGGACCATTTCTGATCCATGTCCAACTCCGGTCTGAGCTTTGTAAGGTGTCCAACTAGTATTTCTTCCACCCTACTAATGTCTGCCATCTTAAAGTCCATCATTCTCTTTTGGTCTCAGCTGCTTCTTTTCCCATGTTGATGTAAAATCACACGTATGGTGGTCACTGCTGGCAAGGGTGCCTCACTTCTACTTCCTGGACATGTTCAACATCTGACAACATTAGATCCAGTATGGCCTCCTCCTGGTTAACTATGTGACTCCTTGTATCAGGAAACACCTCTAGATAGCTTCCAAGAGGACCTATTACCTATAGCAGGATGTAGCCTGGTTTCTCCAGTTTACTCCAGGTACATTGAATTCACCCATTATGACAATGTTTCTTCTCCCACCTACCTTTTTGATCTTGTCCCTCAATTGCTTCCAGCTCCATGCCCTGTGAAGGTGATCTGTGCACCACCCTAATTGAATTCTTCTCCTTTTGGCATTCTGGAGCCTTACCCATAAGGCTTCTGTATCATCCTCTTCCTCCTCCTTTCTGGTGCATATTATCCCTTCCCTTATGTATATCGCCACGCTACCACCTCTCCCCTTCCCTCTGTCCTTCCTGTACAGTTGGTATCCTGGGATGTTGGGTCCCAGTCATGGTACTGTGTTGCCCATATCTCTGTAATGGCAGCTATGTCCACCTCATCTTCTGCCATCAGCACCTGCAGATCTGTTGATTTGTTAACCATACTACTTACATTCAAGGACACCACCTTCTAATGCAACCACATTACCTCATTGCTCCTTGACATATTTTGTGCCTCTTCCCTTTACTTGATCTTCCTATCTTCCCTCATGCCCCTTCCTTCCTTGTGATTACCTACTGGGGGCCCAATGGTCCCCCACTCCTGGTGACTGAGTGCCTTGCTCTGTGTGCCTCCAAACATCAGTTTAAATTAAATTTTTCTGTCAAGTATCCCTCCAGTACATCCTTCAAGACCCTGGTGCTCTCCTTGCTTAAATGCAGCCTGTCCAGTTTATATAGGTCCTTATTCTTCCTCATCCTGCCCCAGTTCTCCCACCAGCCCATACCCATTTGTCTCACCCCACTCAACCATGAGTTTAATTACTCTGTCTTCTGTTTTCCAGCAGTACTGGCCCTTGGGACTGGCAGTACTTCAGAGAATGTTACTGATTTTCCTACCCCACTGCAGCTTTTTCCCACCTCTTTGAACCTTTCCTGCACCTCCTTCACTCGCACCATGCCAGATCATTGGTACCCAAATGGACTGGTACATTGCCACATATTCAATTAATCATTTTTATTTTCAGTTTACATCCAGCAATTAATCCATCCTATATTTCAGGGACAGCAAATTCCCTTCCTTGGGAGTCTGTTTTTTTTTCTACAAAATATATATATAAGACTATTAGTTTTAATATCCTTCTGCCTCCTACTCCTATGATTTTAAAGAGGGTTCAAGAGCCTTCCTTAAATCTACAATACAACAATATGACTAGTTGGTTCATTTCTTAGAGTTATGGCTCTCAGTGCTATACTAAATAGAGTTTCCATCAGTATCTTATTCCTTTATATAATATTTACTAAGATCTAAAATGTACTACATTGATTCCCACTTCATTACTGATCAACATGCTCGTGGTCATTTAGTCCAAGATGTTTCTCTTTTTACTGTCAATATAAATCTATACAGGATAAAATTAATAATACAGTTCTCCTGCAAATTGCACTTAATTTTATATTACTTTAATCTTATACAGTCCCTTTAAAGTGAATGGAATCAAATGTCTGTATGAAATAATCTACATAGGAAAAATGAGAGACAGTTAAATACATGGATTGGAGAGCATGAGGGGTACATTACAAGACAAGATGTGAACTCCCCTATAGCATGACATTTTGTTGAAGCTGCACACAAGTCACCTACCCTCACATTTTGAGATAGAAAAGGTTGAGGAAGATAAAAGGAGGTAACTATGGACAGTAACTATCGTTTGGTGAAGCCATGGATATAGATATTTTCAGTCAGTAGATCTGAGACACGGTCTAAATGACTGCATAGACTGGTTACCAGTTCTGTGATTAGCCTATCTCTGAAGTTTGTGTCTTCTGAATAATTCTGAAAAGAATGCAAATCAGTGATTAGAACTCTGCATATGGTGCAGGAGGCTCTAAACCAAATAATGCCTCCCACAAACATAAAATGGAGAGTAACTAATAAACTGATGTATATTTTTATCATGCAAAGAGTCACCTCCCATTTAGTTTGGTGTTTCTCCACTGTTGGTGTGCAGAGAATAAAATAAATTGGTAACAGTATGTAATAAGACATGAATACAATTTTTTCTTTTTTGTTCATACTGCAGTAATTCCGGATATCTACACTAGGTGCCACTGTTGTCAGCGGGTCCGGCACCCAGCTGACATTCATGCACTCAGACATGAACCGCTTCATGATGTCACTGTCCGTGTCACAGAGGAGCTTGTGTCGGATGCTGGATTCTGGTTCTGATCCATGGCATTAAGAGCCAGTTTCTGGCCATTCTGACTGCTTTTGCTACTGTGAACAAGGTGCCTGAAGGTCAGTGACCCAAAAATTGGGTAATGAAACATGCTTTTGTTATGTTTCAAAGGGACTGTATAAGATTCAAGTAATATAAAAATAAGTGCAACTTGAAGGAGAACTTTATTATTTATCTTTCATCCTGTGCATATTTATATTGACAGTAAAAAGAGAAGTTCTTGGACTAAATGACCATGACACATTGGTCCATAATGAGGTGGGAATCAATGCATTACATTTTCAGATCTTGGTAAATATTATATAAAAGAACAAGATACTGATGGAAATTCTATTTATTATAGCACCAAAAGCCAGAAATCTAAGAAATGAACCAACTATTCATATTGCTGGATTGTAGATGTAAGTAAGGCTCTAGCACCCTCTTTTAAAATCACAGGAGCAGGCAGCAGAAGGGTATTGAAACTAATATATTGTGTATATATGTTATAGAAAACAAAAACAGACTCCATGAGGAAGGAAATCTGCTTTCCTGAAATGTAGGATGGATTAAATGCTGGATGTAAACTGTAAATACAAAACAATTATTTGAATATCTGTGAAAGGCCCTTACTCCAATCTGCACTTCTAAAATTTGCCCTGATTGGTTTGGGTCTCTCCGCCTGTTTATCAGCTCTTGTTTTTTTTTGAGGTTGGCAGAGATGGTTCTGTGGCATTTACCCAACTGGGCTATGTTGTGAGGCTTCCCCATGCTGCTCACATACTTTGCTATAATTGCTCCACACCCTTCCTGCCATCAAGCCTGGCATCCTCCACCCACCTACTGCTTTTCCTGTACCCTTGCTTCTCCATCGCACTCCCTTCAGGATTGGTTTCCCAATATTGCAACCCTCTCCCCCACTTCCTGACTCTCCCTCTCATAATGCCTACCCAGTTGCCCCTTTCTTACCCCTGCCACGTAACCTCCCTTTCAATTTGCCCTCCATTTTGTAGACCCCTAGAGCTCCTCACATCCTCAAAGCCCAGCTTTTCCACCACTCTATTTTTCCCTTTGCTTAGCCATCCTTTTGACCTTCACATCTCCCTTGCTCCAGTCTCTCTCTTCCTGGACTTGCCCTTCTTTCTCCCATGCAGACTTCCTCCCTTTCCTCCCTTGCCTTTGTTCATCCTGTCCTCCCTTCCTTCTGCCTCACCTTCCCCCTATTTCTCTATTCCTGGCATCTGCCCCTCTCTGCTCTTTGATCTTCCCCTCTTCTCCCAGTTCATCCAGATTTCCCAATGCCATGAACCTGTTCGAGGTCCCCCTCCTTGTCAGAATTGTCTTCTGTTTTCCCTCACTTCTCCACTCTCTGCCCTCCTTGCCCCAAACTCTCCCCTAAATCTAACCCCTAACCACCTGCCAGTTCCCCATTCACCCTTGGTCTCTGTATTGTTGGTGTTCCTGGTCCCTGCATTGTCCCCCTTGTTACTGTCTTTAGTTCACCTCCTGCTGTCTGGATGTAACATCCCATACCCTTCCCCACTGAAAATCCCGAACCTCTCTCCCCTCCTTCCCAGTACCAATCTCAGCCACCAAATTTCATCCCTAAGTTTGCCTAAGCTGCCTAAAGACTAGCTATCCACCTGTACTGCACATGATTCCCAGGAAGATGGTGGCTCCAAATCCATCACAGTTGACCATCCTACAACCCCCAGTGCCTGCATCTCTTTCCCTACCCACCAATCTTCCTCCATGCTGTCCACTACCCTCCCAATCCTTGGGTGCACACCCTACCAGGTGACTTTCCTTCCCCCATGATTTACCCTGGACTCTGGCAGAAACCCCCAGATGGGTAGTCGACTCCTTTCCTTGTCTTCAATACCCTTACCACTGTGCAAGCAAGAAGGACTAGGCCTATTGTTAGGTAGCCTGCCTCTCCCTCATGCTATTCACTCTCCCTTTATGCCCTGCCCTAGTGTGGCTAAAGCAGACATCCTGCAGATTCCACCTAGTCAGGCACCACACTACTTCTTCATGGAACTCATGTTTCAGGGTCACTCACCTGAGGGATGCTAAGACCTCCAGGTGATTTGTAGGAAAAGCAAGCACCCATTTAGCTCACTACAGCCATGTGGTCCTGCTCCCCTCAAAATGGTAGTGGCTGCTCTGGTGTGGTCCCACCTTTAGCCCTCCCTCAACCATTCATCTCTCTACCTCCCAGCCACAGAGTCCCAACAGAAACACTTTAAAACCTTTCTTTCCCTATCCCAAATGAGGAGCACAACAGGAAAAAAACATTTATTTCTTCCCCATGCTGTTATTCTGCTCACTAAGACCTACTCCCTGTTCATTCTGAGCTTAAAAACTACTGGGAGGCAGGCATCTGATTGTCTCACTTCAGCAACATGACCCTGCTCCCCTTCCAATGGCATTAGCTACTCTGGTGTGGTCCTGCCCTCAACCTTCCCTCTGCTGTTCATTCCTTACCTCCCAGCCACACAGTCCCCACAGAAATGCTTTAAAATCTTTATTTTCCCCATCCCAAATGTGGATCACAACTGAAAAACATTGTCTCTGCCCCCATGGTCCTGTGCCTTCCTTTGGTGTTAGTCATTCAGGTAAATGAAGTTTACATCTTTGTGGATGTGTTATTTTATTTACCATTCCTGCAATGGCAGTCAAAATGGCTAAAAATCATGACATGGTATTATTTTTCCTTTTTTTGCAGGACTGGGAAAATTGCAAGGTGAATCTGTGTTAATTAAAATGATTACAGTTAAAGGTGTAGCTAGCAGAACTAGTTAAATAACGCTTATGATTGTCCCACTTTACTGAATGTAAAAAGCTGTAGAAATGTATTTGTAAGTCATGCAAAAGACATCCTGGCTACATCCTGTATAGAATGACAAATTCATCACGCATCTTTGTGTGCCACCTATTTTCAGTTCATAATGATTAAATGATTCAAAAGAAGGAAGTGATTAATTCAGCTGAGCACTAGTAAGTTTGCAAGATTTACATAAGTAAGGGTGATACAGTTACACAGGGATTACTTCAAGAATGTATGAGAATATTGAGTAATATGCTGAATCAAGATGTAACTGATGTGTTTTATTAACTTAAGTCTTAGCAATTTAAACCTCCCAAAACTAAAGACAATGCGTGGGTGCAAAACATATGATATACAGTACATACTGTAGATAGTGATACTATCATATTTCTCCTTGTTGAGTTGCTGTGATAAGACACATTTGTCCTCTGCCCAAGTTTAGTTAATTGACCTAGGGTCTGATATTCAAGCAGATGTGCTGGGAAAGTTGGTGACTGTGTGCCAGCTCTATGTAAAGTACACTGGTGCCATATACAGGGACGTTTGTTCACCTGAATGACCGATTACCTTAATGTTTCAACATTTGTTTAGCCAAACAAGGAAGCATACTATAGTTTATTGTAACTTAAATAAAGTCTAATTAAGAGTGGTATTGTCTTGTAAGCAAATAAAATAAAGAGCCACGGTTTGTATCTCAGCATTTATGTCTCCTTTTAATCCTCTTGCTAGTTTCATGATTCTAGGTGACTTTAACAATTCAATTTCCCATTCATTAACTGTGGAAGGTCTTTGGTCCATCAAAATTTCAAAATCATGTTTTTGCCACCATTGAAATTAAAGCCAATGTATATTTTTGCTCTTGAGTTATGTTTGGTAGATCACAGGAAACTGCACGTGATACATGATTTAATGTGAATATTACTAGTTATGGCAGGCAACCTTCTAAGAAATTTTTGATTTGATCCCACAGTTATTGAATTTCAGAACACTCCCAAAACACGTGGAGCTGGTCAACATTTTCAGATCCACATTTAGAGCACACATCATCATTTTTAATCTTCATTTTAACATAATTCTAAGTGAGAAGTACAGTTTATGCAAGATTTTGTATTGTATTAGTTTATAATTTACTACATTGAAACCTTCTACCTTGAGCAAAATCACAGATTTTTACATTTCCAGTAGAGAACTTCAGCCCTAATCTTTGAGCCTGTTTTGTTTTGCACTTTGTGGCTTCACCTCTTACAGAAGTTATCAAGCAATTGTAAAGGCCAATATAGATGTTCTCACTTTCAGAAAATTCAAGAGGCTGGAAGTGTTCTGTTTCTATTTGGGGCCTATGTGCTTTTCCATTTCTAGGGTCCTAATGAGATTCAAATTGGTGTTAATTCTTGGCACATATTCTTGGTTTAGTTTAAACTCATTTAGAATTCTATCTACAGAGTTAAGTTTTCCACAAGAGAATACATCTTTATCAACTCTTAAACTGTTAAATCCAAAGCATTAGATAAATGTATCTTTGAAATTAACACTATGTTAGGATCTCCCTATAATGGTTGTTCAAGAGATTATTTTACGTTCTGCATCAAGGGGTTTCTCTAACAGATTTATGATTTTAATGATTCTGAGATTATTATGTTATTTAGAGTTTCTAGGGTCTTGCTAACCAGAGAGAAAGTAATGTTTTTTTCTTCCATTATTTCAAATTCTGTTTTAAGCCAGATAGGCTGGTAGGAACCATGTGGAACAGTCTTTACCAAAAAATATATCCGTTGTAATGCTGACACTAAATATAGTTGAAAATCAGGAGCTTTCAACTCACCAATTCTTGGTCTAGTTATTTTATTTTTTTTTGTTTGTTTTGTTTTACAAACCCAAATCACATTGTTTATCCTATTCTGAATACCTATAAACCATTAACTGGTGATGTGATTAGGGGATCACTGCTGATGATATGCAGTGTTCAAGGTTGTACCATCATTTTGTTAACTCTCTTCTTCCCAGAGCTCCAGAGGTATTTTCTTCCACTTGTCCAGGTCTTTTCTACTTCATTTATAAATTTAACAAGTTTTGATCAGTTCTTTATTTTGATGTCCTAATGAATTTGTATGCCCAATTAGTCAATAGATTCATCTGCCCATGTTAAACCACAATCAATAGTTTCACTCATGGGCATCCCCTTGTAATGATCAAAGACTGAGATTCACTTGGGTTTATGTTTGTATCCAGAGAATTTACTGTAACTGTCAATTATTTTAATGACATTAATGGTTGAATTAACTGAATCAGATATAGACAATAGAATACAGTATGTGCCGCTCGTAATGGACTGATTTGGCTCACCATAATTGGTCCATTACAAGTGGTGTCCATACATCATTTGTCCAATTTACAAAAACAAAACTGACCCAAGGACTAACAACACATAATGCAATGCAATACAACTCCACTTACATCACAACATGGCACAGAACACTGATTTGTGATTTACAGCTCTGTTATGTATCTTTTTTGTGTTTTAGAGCAAAACATCTGAAATCTTTATTGGTTTAAAAACAAGACAATAAATAATTAAATGCATTGTTTGCTGCCATGCTGCACTATAGTGTGCCCTTTACTGCTCCATTCCTGAACTTAAGATGTCCATGATTCTTGTTTGATGCTTTGGACCGACAGTGTACCTGTGGCAGCATGATTTGATGGTTGCGACCTGATCCCAGCAGGGCATAAGATCATCTCCCTGCTCCACTGTCTTACAGAGGGTCAGAAGTGCCCTTCTAACATCTACTGGTGTTACAGGCTCTTCTTCTTCTTCTGCAGTCTCATCATGTTGATCCTCCTCAGCTGCATCTGGTTCCTGGGTTCCTGCCACCATTTCTGCAATGTCATTGACCTAACTTGGGGGTCATTCCTAGGAGACAAAGCTTATTCAGAGCTTGCAGTGTAAAACCTGATTGGTCAGGCTCTTCCTCCTCTTCTTGCACCACAGCATTTCTTTTGTTTCATTAAATCTGGAAGTGTGGACTTAGGGATTGAGAAATGCATGCTCAAATCACGCATACTTAACTTTGGCATCTTCTCTAGCTCTCTTATGATCTCTACTTTTCAGGCAAGTGTAAGGCAAGTTCTCTTACTGGGAATCATCCTGAAGCAGCACAACATGACAGCACAACAGTACAACCAGAGGGAACAAAACTAATTAATGTGCTACCATGCTACTAGCAGCCCAATAAAGTGTAAACCACAGCTGCAGGCGGTGAGGATGCTCAATTAACATGTTTAAATGTATTAAGTGGCATTAAACTGCCACAGTCAATTGTTCATTTCCTGTCAATTGCTTGCTCTGGTGGCCAGTACTCATGGAATTCAAGGTCCACCATATCCCTATAATTTAACACTGCTCACAATACATTTGGCATTTGGCACATGAAAAACATCTGTTACATGTGGATGGCGCTAAATCCAGAGCCGTTATATGTGATACATACTGTATCATCAGCATACAAGGAACACTTATGGACCAATTTGCCTACCTTTATTCCTTTATTTCCCTCTTCATTCTTTATTTTAGTTGCTAGAATTTAGAGTCACATTAAAAATAAAGGGACAAAAAGCATCCTTGCCTTGCCCTCCTCTGAAGTGGAAGTACTTTACAGTACTTCACTGGTAAAGGCTGATATAGATGGTTTGTCATACAGGAGTTTTACTCAATTGATATATTCTTTTTTCTATAAAGATCTTTGCTCTCCATGGCCACTTGCTCCTGTCATCAGGTCCCTTCTGCCCCCAACCCTGTCAGCCTCTCCCTCCACCATCTTACCATTGGGGATCCAAAAGGAGCAGGGTCTGAGGTGTCAGTGGCCATCACATATGGCCAAGGAGAGCCATGGGCCTTTTTTAGTTTTCTCTCTTACCTGGACTGGTGGTGTGCACAGCAAGCACACACATGCTCAGGAAACCATGTGCCCTTCCACCCTCCTGACATTGCATCAGCCCCTTAGACCAATACTCTGATACCTGGCCACCACTGGGTGTCAGTGAGGAGTGAGGACACTTTACTTCCCAATCTGGGAGATGAGAGCAGTCCTATAGCTGCTGCAGTCATCTTCCAGCCCTGACCCTGCAGCCCCAGCAGCCCAGGTTTGCTTCAAAACTCAGGTTGCCAGCATAGTAAGAGGCATGGCATCCAGTGCTTCAACCCTCATTGCCACCAGGTTGGCCACCCAATTTATATATTCTGAGTGAAAATCATATATCTGCAGGGAGTAAAATATATATTTAAATATCCAAATGTGCTGGGTGCAAACCCAAGTTAGCCCCTGCACTAACTTACATTTGCACCATTGCTACCCTTTGAATATGTGGTGTTCTCTAATACTTATATCTTATTTTAATGGCTAATATTTCAGAATGGGTAACTTGTTCTAAACATTCTAATTCTCTAAATTTTTTCCATGAGTTTTGTTTCTATAATGCACTGTAAATAATTGATCTATTAACATAAATTTAAATGCATCCAATAAAGTACCATAAGATTTTACTATATTTTTATTGAATTCAAAACATTTTTAAATTATATGGTTTGTTAAGTAGTTGATTATAATAATACCTCCTGTTATCATCATTGAAAATGTTTCATAGCTTGTATGTCACACAAGATCATAATCTGAGATTCTTTTGAACTGTATCTGCAACTCAGGAAATACTGTACTGTATATACACTCTTGTTTATTTTACATAATTGCTGGCTGAATACTTTATTGTTTTACATCTCCAACATTTCCACTACTGTCGGTCAGTACTTACAGTATAAACTAGTCAGAACGAGCTGAAATTCCTGTAGTTTGTAACTAATTTAATAAACCACATGCTTTCTTTAAATGTTTATATAACAGCTTTTTTTTATAAACTGTCTGTGGAAAGGGAAGAGTGAGGGTGTGTATGCCAATGGACCATTTTCTTTTTTTTCAGCTTGAACAAAAAGTAGGATCAATGAGAGATGGTTTTCTTTATTGTAGTGCTGCAATGATGTTTGGCAGCACCAGGGTGAGAACCCTAGTGCTGCCATATATATATGGGCAGATTACCATGATGGGAGGTGGGCAAGAGAAGTAGTACTTGGGGTGGGCACTTTGGTTGCTTACAACTTTAAAAAAATGAGGGACGGTTACCTGGAGTGGATGGGGGAAAGAAGGGGTACCAGGTGGGCACCCCAGTCTGCTTAACAAAATACAAAGATAGATAGACAGACAGGTAGATAGATAGATAGATAGATAGATAGATAGATAGATAGATAGATAGATAGATAGATAGATACTGGACAGTTATTTTGTGAGAGCTCACAAAAGAACAATGGTTCTATCAAATGCTATTATGACAGATCTGTAAAAAGTCCTTCCATCTCCTTTCATGCACTGACCTTCTTCTGTTATAAATTCTTTCATGGCCCACAAAAGAAGATCAACTCTTAAAAGGAGATGTTGGAACTAAGTTTTGTTTCATAATTCTTTCATGAGCTGCCCTCTTCTTTCATGAATCATGAAAGAACTCACAAAAGGAGGTTGGCTAATGAAAGGACACTTTTGCACTAGCTGGGTCTTAGAATCTAGATATCCAACCAGCATGAATCTTACCAGATAAACAGACCTTGCTTCTCAGACTGTGGGTGCAAAATATTGTACAATTCCATCATTCTGACAAAGCCATTAAGGTGCAAGGTAGGGGGTTAGCATTAAACACCATACTCAATCCTAACTAAAGGTTGCTACTGTGTCCCTATAACATATACATATACATATACATATATATATATATATATATATATATATATATATATAATATTATGGTAGCACGATAGTGTTACCATAGTTAGGCTTCAGTAGCAATTCTATGGTTAAAGGGTCAAAATATGCACCTTAATAACTTTGCCACCTTTAAATGGATTTGCCTGAAATGTGGTATGCACAATTGGGAATAGTAAATCTTGGGATCTGCCATGTTTCATACTGCTTGGATATACAGCTGCGGAGTTATTAAGGAGAACCAACTGCTTAATTACGCTTTTTGCAATTTTTTGGTCTCACCAGTTTGTGCGACTGGTTCAAAAGCTTCAGGAATGAATTGCTGGGGTCCCCAATGTGCCTTTTGAAGATTTCATGAAAAATATTGAATGGATCAAAAGTTATTTAAAAACAAGTTCCATTATAAGTCAACGGGAAAAGTTAACAAACGTTCAAAACTGTCGAAATGCACTTTTAATGTAGCAAATGGCCCTAGTAGTGTCGCAAATCCACCATTTTGTTTTCAGTTGGTGATTAGAAAAATGCTTGGCATTTAAATTTGGGACCCTCTAGGGGCACAATTCTTTTTGTGTTCACCTAGTCAGGCCCTAGGATGCTAGCCATGTCTTTATTTTGGGGTTAAACACCCCAAAAATATGTTTTCAAATTTCTGGAAAGAGTAGTGTCACAAAGTAGTGTCGCAAGCATGACACTTTCACAAATTTGTGCAAAAGGGTCGCAAATTGTGACACTACTTTTAAGGCTATGGCCAAAATGACAGGAATACTTTGCCACCCTGCTGCAAACAGTTTGGTCTTTTGGGTTGAAATTGGAGGAAGGCAGCCAACATCTCATGGGTGTGCCTTTTCATAGTTTGGTGAAAAATATTTCACTGCTGCCAAGTTACAGTACTTCAAAGCTGACATTTTTTCCTTAGACTAACATGGTGGCATCCACCGTGCTTTTCGGGCTTGTATCTTGAAACAGTACGAGATATGGAATTTTCATTGCAATGATGTGTAGTCTATGGCTACACATTCAGCAAAACACAGGCAGGAAAAATCATGAATCATGGGGACATTTTTTTCTACATCATACGGTTCCTAAGATATAAGCAATTTAGTCTTCCAACAGCTCATTTTCTGCACTGAGGCCCATTATTATGCACACATTCTTTGTACACACTGGCCCAGATATTCAAACTGTGCCAGGCTGTGAACAAGCCTGTGCACTGCTCAAATTTGTTGCGCAGGGGTGTGTCCAGGGTGATATTCAACGAGTTGCGCCATGGCGCAACTGCTTTGAATATTGCACCCTGGCCACACCTACATATCTGACTGGATCAGTACGGTATGGGCTGCATGTCCATTCGCTCATGCTCTGAACTAATGGGCATGCAGCCCTACTGAGCTGTCAGTTGGTGGGCGGCAGGGCTGCAGGTGGGTGGGGTGCTGATGCTGCCACCTGATGGGGGAGCAGGGTGGTGGGACTCAGTGGGTGGATAGGGTGAGGGTCCACTAGATCACCAGGGATATTGGACTTGGGGTGAGGAATGCCGCCCACGATCGGGCTCGCGGCGTCCACTGGACCACCAGGGATATTGGACTTTGAGGGGATGACTGATGCCCGTTCGGGCATGGGGGCACTGCCAGGTGTGGCAGGAACAGCTGATAGCCACCCACAGGTGGCAGCTGATGTGTTGTGCCCTGCAATGTGGCAACTCACCTGTGGGTGGCCCTTGACTTGTTCCTGTTTTTCAGGCATAACTTTGTGCAGGCGCAGGTAGGGTAGCCCGGCATAACTCTGCATGCCTGGGCTGAATATGGGGCTGTGCAGGTTATGCATGAGCATGACCCCCACCTGTGCCTGCAGACATTACTGATGCACCCAGCGCGATAGGGATTTGGTGTGCACTTTCCCTTTAAATATCACACTGATGTATCAGTAGGTTGCGAGTGCAACCCTTTTGAATATCTGGGCCACTGTGTTTTCTATGCAGCTGTTGGGCAAAAACAGAGTGTGCACTTATGTTACTGTTACTCTTCATGTTACCACTTGTGTTTCCATACCCGCTTCTGTTACTATTCTATGTACGCCACCATGTGCATTACGCTTTGAATTCTCGTTTGCATATGTGCTTGCATTCGTGTTTCCATTTCTGTTTCTTTGCCATTATTTCTGCTGTTAACATCACCCTTTGCACTTTGCTGCTTCGTACTGTGATCCGCACGTCACGGTTCACGCTTCCATATGCTTGCATTTTCTTTGCGTTTCTGTTTCCTATGCCGTTACTGTTGCTGTTACCATTACCATTTATATTTATAATTGCAATTGTGTGCGTTATGGTTTATGCGTTTCTGTACATGCTTACACTCTGTTTCCATTTCTGTTTCCTTTGGCGTTATTCTTCATGTTAACTGTATCAGTTGTGTTTACAATTGCGGTACAGTGCCCATGCACGTTACAGTTTGCATTTCCATATGCGCTTCCATTACCATTTCCATTTCTATTTCTAGATTACTCTTCATCTTAACTTTAAAATTTGCATTTACAATTGTGGTACTGCACCACAGGCGCATTAGTTAGCTTGCATTTCCATACATGCTTCTGTTCATTTCCATTTCTGTTTCCTTTGGCATTATTCTTCATGTTACCTTTACCATTTGCATTTAGGATTGTGGTACCATGCCTGAGCTTTTGATTACAGTTTGTGTTGCACGTGCGCTTGCATTCGCATATCTGTTTCTGTTCCTTTGGCTCTTTTGCTGTAACACTTAACATTAACTTTTAAAATATCGCGCCATCACTGCGCGTGACACAGTTCCATTTTCATGTGTGCTTGTGTGTCTGTTTGCATCTCTGTTTGCTTCGGTGTCACTTTGAGCTCTGCTTCTATTAATGTTTGCTTTAGCATTTACTTTTGTGTTACCATGTGTGTAACTGTTGGCGCTTGTATTTGCATTGCTGTTCCTGTTACTATGTGACAAGACATCACAGCATTCCATTCACTATTTATTGTCCTCATTCTCAAACAGAAGGGAAATTAGAGGCAAAACTCTATTTAATGCATCAGATAGGGTTGTTCCCACGTGAGCAAAGTGAGAAGTTTGGTGTAATGTTGGCTTATGAACCCCCCTCACTACCCCTTACTGGCATCAGGGTGCACGAGAGGTCATCGGTCCTAACTCTAACCCCATTCTCCATATACCTCAGCTTCTTTACACATGTGAAGGGGTGGGAGTTAGACATACAACCTCATAGCACACCCTAATGCTGGTTGGGAGGGTGGGTTGGGGGCTCAAGAGGGGCTTTCAACCCAAACACCAAATTTTGTTTTTGTCACTGTGGCACAACCCTGTGTAATTACCTTTAAATACATATCAGATAGACATTAACTATTGAAAACAGTGCACAAGACCTGCATTTATATGTAGTTACACTTGTAAGAACAGATTTTACAATGCCAAAAGTAGTAACATTGTAGTTACAAAATAGACCTACTGTTGCAATTTGTAATAGCTATTACATATGTAGTTGCCCTTATAAGAATAAATAAGATAATGCAGGAAGAGATAGAGTGATATTTGCACAATAGATTTTCTGTTACACTTTGCAACTGCTACTACATGTGTAGTTACACTTGCTCAAATGAATTAATTTGTACCGAAGGGAGACAGTAGTAGTTGCACATGTATGAAGTTGTGTAACTACACAACATGCACATGTTAAACTACTTAACAACTACATAGTAGTTACATGTAACTACACAGTAGTTACAGCACAGTTACAGTATAGTTACTTCATGTAAATTGTGTGCAACTACTCAACACACAAATGTGAAATTAGTTAACAACTACATAGTAGTTACGTGTAACTTCAGTTACAGCATAGTTATACAGTAGTTACAGTGTAATTAAGAACTGCTGATGCCTCAAAGAAAACTGAAAAACATAATATTTAGGTTCAAATTAACTTGCATTCTATATGCATTATATAAATTTCTCCTCCACATTTTTTATTACTGAGGAGATTTTCATGAAAACATGCTCTTCATCTGTAAGAGTTAATCTGCCTCTTTAGCTTACTCACTACTTCATGTCATAATCCTCTACTGTGACATCACAATCTTTTGCCATGGAGTAACTGTGATGTCACAATCAGAGCATTATGACCTCTGGTAGGAAAAGGCAACACGAGTAGATGAACTCTTCAAGAGCAAATATCTGGTTTTCATGCAAATGACCTCAATAATAAATTATGGGAAGAAGAAATACTGAAGTCATGCAAAATATAAGCAGAACTGTGTCTAAATATCATGTTTTGTTAAAGTTCTCCTAATGGTGTCAGCTACTCTTTAGGACACATAAAATAAAGTTTTACCATATATTATTTGCAGAAAACTTATTTTAATGCATTTCTGCACACACCAACAGGCACTGCATGTGTGCCTTGAGTTCATCAGCTATAACACTTACCCCATTCCATACATAAGAGGGGTGAAAGGTGGAAGGAAGTGCAGCTGCAGAATTAGGGATGCTAGCTGCACATTTGAGCAGACTTGATGGATCACTAGGCCTTTATCTGCTGCCAAATTTTGTGTGTTCACATGTTTGTATAAGCTGAGATGGAGTAGCATTATGGGAGAATGTGGTGAGTGTTGGGGCTGACAACCCCAAAGCACACTCCTGACACCTGTCGGTGTGTGCAGGGAGGGGGTGGGGTGTTAGGGTTGTACCTTTAATGTTATATTTCCTCCTCTTACAGTTTGATATCAACCCTAACTGATTCATTAATGCAGTTTTTGCAAAAAATGCCCTCTCTTTGCAGATACTGCAATCATAGCCTTAATTGCCTGTGTTGAGCATAGTGACTTTCAGGCCCTGCACTCCCATCTCTACATAGATGCATATATGTACAGTATGTTTCTGTGGAAGGACTCTGCAATCTAATTTCTAGGACAACAGTGACCAAATTGCCAGCATAGCTATCTTATTACCCCTCCTCATGTACCTGGTACAGGAAATTTTCAAAACCCCACCAAAATGTGGCTCAACTACAATGCCATTCAATGCCACATGTACAAAACCCATTTTGATTAGGATTTGAAAATGATAGCTGTGACATACACTGAAGTGTGGTAATAACAGTCTATGTTGAAAATTTTGGGTCAAAGTCATTAAAAGTTACAAAGTTATGAGCATGCATAGCTGAAAATTCAATGAATGGTCATAATTTTGCCATTTTATATATTTTGATCCCAAATTTTCAACATTTTCTTCTTATAACCACATCTCAAAAATATAATATCTTATCTATCATTATGCAAATCCCACCCAAAAGGTGAATTCACCAAGTGACCATGAAATCACATTTCAGGTGGGAGTTGCATAGTGACAGTCATATTGTTAATGAGGTGGGATCCCAAAAGGCTATGTTGAAACTTTGATGTTGAAAATCCCATTGAAATACATTGATTTCCTATATGAGAAATATATATTTTTTAGAGTCGTCATACGGGAAAAACTTTTAGTATGACGATATGAAAAATAATTTAATTGTTAAATAAAACATATTTTAGGGCATTTATGGAGAACTAAAGTACATCATGCACCTAAAGGGTCCCAATAAGCAAGGTACATGTGTTGGTTCCTCCTCGAATGTCATTTTCAGGAATTACAAATTTGAATTTCTTGGGCAACACTGAAAACAAGATGGTTGCCATATGAAATAGGAATTTTCCCATACGAAACAGGATTCATTTTTCATTTCTTACAGCTGTCTTTCAGTGCTTATTGAGCCTGATCAGAAACCATTTTTCAATTTTTTAAATAAAAATAACTTACAAATGGGTAAGTATTTTTCACCAGTTTAGCAAAAGGCACATCTGTTGGCTAGTCCCTCTGCGCTGAAATTTTCAGACCAAAAGTCCAAACTGTCAAAGAAAAATACCAGCAAAGTCAATGAATGATAAAATTCATTTTCACCTATCCCGAACTCGGAACTGCACATCCACCGAATATAACTTGCCACATCAAGAGATCTACATCCATCTATCTATCTATCTATCTATCTATCTATCTATCTATCTATCTATCTAATTATCTATCTAACTATCTATCTATCTATTATAGTGGTGCAGTCGAGCCACTATATTTAGGCTAGAAGGCACTTCTATGTTAAAGTCACAATTCTGCATGTTAATAACTTTAGACCTGTTCAACGGATTTGCCTGATATTTGGCATGCTCAGTGGAGCATGGAAGATCTCTTGATTTGCTGAATTTTGCTTCAGTCAGGCATATGGTCTTTGTGCACTAAAATTATTCGGTTTTGTGCACTAAAATTATTCAGTTTTGCACGAGGTTTGGGGATTTTGTCCATGGCCCTAGTGAAGCCATTGTGTGGTACTGCTTGTGAGATGGCTCATCTGAAATAGCTTTACTGCCCGGACATGCCACTTTTGTTTGGTGAAAAATATTAAGGCATTCAAAAGTTATGCCACTTTTAAGTTCCCATTATAAGTCAAAGGGAAATGTATATGGTTGTTTTGTGAACAAAGAATGGGGTTCTGACATCTGGTCCCACCTGGCAGTCAAAGAATTTGCAGCCTGTGGTCAAGAATGTTTGTCCCGAGAATTCTTTGACCACGATTTCCGCCATCTTGTTTTTGCTTTTCTGACCCTAAAATTCAAATATCTCGCCTCAGGGTCACTCCTGAAGTAAAACTTGATGGGTTTTACTCAGGGTCCTCGTTCTATCAAGCCATGCCTTTGGTTTGATGTAAAATGGCCCATAAATAGACTTATAAGGTTTTAAATTATTTGATTGTGTCTCGCTAATCATCTTGATAGTGAGCCTGCAAATTCTTTGATCGCAAGATTCTTTGATAGCGATCCTGCATCACGAGCAAGGGATGAGATGGACCTTTGAAAATGCAAACTTCTCAGCTCAAGAGTGGCCTATGAACACAAATGAGGGTGGGTTTTGATCAGGGGCTTTGTTCTATCAAGGCATGGTGGTGGATTCATCTAAATCTTCCAAAACTCACGTTTCACCATCTTTTATTCTTTGGTCATGAGCATGCAATTTCTTTCATCGCAAGCCTGCAAATTATTTGACCGTGAGATTCTATGATCGCAATCTTTCATCGCAGCAGGGGACTAGATGGCCTTTGAAAATGCAAATTTCTCCTCTCAGGGTGGCCTCGAACACAAATGAGGGTGAGTTTTGTTCAGGAGGGCTTCATTCTATTGAGGCATGGTGGTGGTTTCATTTAATTCTGCCCAAAAGTCAAGTTTCAGCATTTTTATTCTTTGACCATGAGCCTGCAATTTCTTTGATCATGAGATTCTTTGATCGTGATCCTGTATCGTGAATCAGGGATGAGATGGTTCTTTCAAAATTCAATTTTCTCAGCCCAGGGTTGGCCTAGGAACACAAATGAGGGTGGCTGTTGCTCAGGGGCTTCGTTCTATCAAAGCATAGTGGTGGTTGCATGTAATTCTGCCTAAAACTAGAGTTTCAGTGTTTTATTCTTTGATCATGAGCCTGCAAATTTTTGATCATGAGCCTGCAAATTCTTTGACCGTAGATTCTTGATCGCTGAGATAGGGACAAGATGACCAGATTTTATAATGCATTAGATAGGGCAATTTCTAATTTTGGCTTTTCACTATCTTTTCACCCATTCCTATGTATCTTAAGGCATGAGACAAGGCAGCAAGATGGCTGCAACACTGACCCCACTCCCCGCATCTCCCGTCCCTGAGTTTTAACTTTTAAATTTGACTTCAATTTGATTTATATAAGAATTGGTGAATTAAACTTAGCGTTTTAGCTTGTTTATCCAAGTTTTGTTATATTTTCTAGTTTCCAAATGCCAGATTCTGCTTTGCTCTGTGTTAAGCCAGTTTTCTGGCCAGAAATGGCTTGTTTGTTTAATAAAAAGCTTGGTGAGTTATTTATTTGCGGATGGTAGAGTGCCTTTTTTTTCTGAGGTTTGTGCTCTGGAGCAGAGGGTATATTACAGTGCACAGCCAATTTGAGGATATTTTCCAGCAGAGAAGGTTGGTCGGAGTGATCACCGGGGATATTCCAGATGGCCCTTGTCAAGCCAGTGAGCTGACCCCAGATTCATTGAACTGGAGGATGACTGCTTGGAAAGAAAATGGCATTTGTGCCTAATGCTTGTCTGGCCAAATAAAAGGTATGCTAACATTGTCTTGGGGCTTTGGTCACAGTTCCTGTTTGCTAAATTAAATTTATTGCACTTAGAGGTGAGTTTTACTTGTATTTAACAAGTGTTCTACTATTTGAGAGCAGGAGAAATTAAGAAAGCAGACGGGAACATGACAGGAGCAGTTGGTGGTTTACACAGACATTTTAATGGCATGGGTCTCAGAAAATTGGGGGACGGGCCTAGTTCCTTGAGAAACTTCTTGTGTTTGTGGCACCACTGAACATTTTGGTTTTGGCCAGAGGAGAACGGTAAGGGGGATAAAACCCTCTAAGAGGTACTTTAATATACTCCTGCTGGTTTTAACATGGTGATTTACATTTTTAAACAACTGCTTTCCTTAAACACATGGACTCCATGTTTGGGAGATTGGAACCACAATGTATTTGTGTCATGGGAACTGGAAATTAGGAATTGAAATGTGGGCAGCTAGAGCCATTTTAAGGACTCTCTGATTGGAGCCTGTGCCTACATTATTCTGATCCTACAGAGCTATTGTCTGCTTCAATTAGATGTTAAACTTTAAAATTACTCCTGGAAATATAACCGATCAGCAGTATATTTTAATCAGCAAGGATGCTGTATTATGTATTGTGCAATGTGGAGCTGATGATAAGAATATGAAAAACATGCAAACTTTTCTAAGTGGGTGTTTTGTTTATAGAAACCCTTGGATTGATGAATCAGACATATGAGATTTACTCAATGACTGTTAATGTCAGGTTTCATTGTAGCTATATTTTTGGAGTGATTCAAATAACCCTAGAGCAGTGAGCATTCGTTTATAATGCTATATGCTTGCCCCAGTAAAAATAGAATTAAGTTAGCTCTAATTGTGTATGACTGGGCTTCAAGCATTCTCAAGATACAGGGCTGGGAAGTGTTCCTGGGGAATTTTATTTGGATCCTAGTAATATTCTGGTTAAAATGCATCTTTCTGTATAAATCCAATTATGTTTTAATGAGGAAAGACTATTCTCAGTCAACTCATCCCTTGGTCATTATTTAATAGTGGTGGCAGTGCAAAGGAAAATATTGGTGCACTCCAGATGTCAGAGCAGAGCTAACCAAGAGAAACTGCAGGCACAGTAGAAGGTGCTCTTTTAATACTACTTCCATTCTACTGCTAGACATTTAGCTGCAACAATAATTAGTTGGAGCCACTGAAGAATGTGAAGAAGCAGGGACAGAACCATTTTTTCTGATAAGTACTTGACTGAGTAACACACACAAGGCGCAAGTGGGGGTACAGTTTGAGAAGTTTGCACTAATTCAGTTGCCTATAAGGAAGATTTTTTTGTTATTTTAGAAGTCAAATGTAATCTGTTTAAAAATACTTTTAACCTTGTTGTGCGGCAGACTGATATATATATATATATATATATATATATATCAAGTCAGAATTCCTATACACTCTAATTCTGTCAGCAGCCTAAAGGTTAAACACAACTACAAAGAGCAAGGTTGGTTCTAGGGCTTAGTATGTACTGCTAAAATGTACAAGGTAGACAAGTTATTTTCCAATAATTAACTGCCCTGTACTATAGTTTGACATGCCTCATTTACCTTAGAAGAGGAGTAGATTCTGAACTGTCAGTTAAGAATTCCAATTCCTCCCCACCTGTTCATCTTGCCATTCTTCCTGATATAACCACAATTGAGCAGTAACAATATGAGTAAGAATCAGCTGGGTCACCACTACTGCCTTGATTAAACTTCCATACCACTACAGTTCTGTACCTCCATTACGAGGCTGGCCAATTAATTCACCCTCAGATTAATTGTCTGTTGTTCAATATTGTCTTACTTAACAATTAGTGTTGCCACTGCAGAATATCTGTCATTGTGCCTGTAAATGCTAAGAGGTGCAGAATTCTGCATCTCTGATGAATGAAAATCTCAGACTTTTACATGTTATATCTCTTACACGGTTAGTTGTTTTACATTGAAATTTGGAGGCTGTTGATGGTACACGATGTTTACAAGTTGGTGGGAGCACAGAGCCTGAAGGGCCCTTGCTCCCATCAACATCCATGAGTTGGTGAGCACAGGGCCCAAAGGACCCATGCTCCACCATTTTCATAGTTTGGTGGGACGCAGGAGGCCCAAAGGGCCTGTGCTCCCACCAACAGGCAAGGATTTTTAATTTTTATTCTTTCTCAAAAAAGTAAGAAAGTCTAGGCAAAAAACTGACTTAATGCATCATTTAGGGTTAAAGCTTAAAAAGTCAGGGAATGAAAAATCTTTAGAGGTTGCCCTCCCCGGACCTGCCATCATCCCAGATTGACAGCTGATGTGGTGTGTCATTGGGGTTGTGAGGCGCTAAATGTGACCCCATTCTTATTTACTGCTGCTTATGAATGTAATTTCAGAAGAAATGGGGTGACATTTTGCCTCACAACCCCACTGACAAACCTTGTCAGCTGTCAATCTTGGGATGATGGTGTCAGCAGGAGAGGGCAACCCTAAAGATTTTTCATTTCCTGACTTTTTATGCTTTAACCCTGATGATGCATTAACGCAGTTTTTTTTGCATATAATATATATATATATATATATATATATATATATATATATATACATATGTTCCCAAAACTTTTCATTGCTTTACTTAGGGTTTCCACATCTAACACGCCACCCTCCCAAACCAGGCAAACATTTGCTGTTTTTGTCATTGCCTTGCACATACAGTTTGGAATTTTGATCTGAAATTTTCAGGGTTGAAAGGGCTTGGCCACAAATGTGCCTTTCACTTGTTTGGTGAAAAAATATTAATTTTTTCCAAAGGTATGACATGCTAAACTTTCAGTTTCTGTCAATGGGCAGCTCAGTCTTTTGGATAGATATTTGAAATGAAAAATAATTTGGTCAAACAAAAATGATTATTTGGCATTTGGGGCCACTAGACTACCAGGTATAGAGTGATCGCTATGTACACTATTATGATGGGGGAGGGCCACTAGACTACCAGGATAATGAAAACAAATGTTTTCATTCAAATGGGGCGAAAAAAAGCCCCTGAGCAAACCCACCCTTATATTACTTTGTCAGGCACCACTGGGCTACAAAAACATTTTCAAATCTGGCCATCTTGTCCTCATTCTTAGTTCGAGAGTGAGCAATTTCTTTGATTGCAAGCTTGCAAATTCTTTTGACCGCCAGATTCTTTGATCGCGATTGTACATTGGGATTGAAGGACAAGATGGAAAGATGAAACAATCAATTTTCTCAACTCAGGGGTGTCCTAAGAAGACAAATGAGGATGGGTTTTACTCAGGGCTTCGTTCTGATGAACCATGGTGGTGGTTTACTGAAATTGTATTAATTTTGTAAATTACATTACTTTTTATTCTTTGGTCATAACCATGCAAATTCTTTGATCGCGAGCCTGCAAATTCTTTGATCGCGAGATTCTTTGATCACGATCATGCATCG
The DNA here is from genome assembly GCA_016271365.2 of Neoceratodus forsteri. Taxonomy (NCBI): domain Eukaryota; kingdom Metazoa; phylum Chordata; order Ceratodontiformes; family Ceratodontidae; genus Neoceratodus; species Neoceratodus forsteri. The sequence goes on along the minus strand of CM028133.1, from coordinate 737,109,809 downwards.
TGAGGGTAGGACGAGATGGCCAGATTAAAAAATACATTTTCTCAGCCCAGGAGTGCCCTAGGAAGTCAAATGAGGGTGGGTTTTGCTCAGGGACTTTGTTCTGTTGAACCGTGGTGGTGGTTTGCAGCAATTCTTTAAATTTTTAAATTACAAAAGTTTTTATTCTTTGTTCATGAGCCTGAAAATTCTTTGATCATGAGTCTGCAAATTCTCTGATCATGAGATTCTTTGATTGCCATCTTTGATTGTGAGGGCAGGACAAGATGGCCAGATTTTTTATAATAGAATAGATAGGAGATTTTATCAAACTTTAAGATTGAATATCTTGGAAATGGTTTAGTCTTTTTACTTGAAATTTGAGGTGTTTTCAGCATGTCTTGTGCATGTAAATTACACTGATTACATGTTGGAAAAAATTATTTGCCAGAGATATGCGTGGCCCAGTTGCATTCTGCAGACAGCGTTTCACTTATGGTGGTGCCTTGAAATTGATAAGATACCTAGCCTTAGTGTTATAGAGTAGTTGCCAGTTGTTGTGTGTATATAATGTCAACAGATGTGGAACTGTGCCAGTCTGATGAATGAAAATTTCAAACTGTAACATGTCATATCTCAGAGACGGTTTTGTCTTTTCACTTGAAATTTGGAGTGTTTACGCTCAGACAATTTATTTTTTTGGAGAGATTGTGGCACACTTAATGTTTTGCAGACAGCATTTTCTATTGTTCTACTACATTCATATTTGTTTAGTGGCTGGTTGTGCTGTTGTCACTGTACTTTTAGTCATCAGCTGTGTAATGTGGCCCAACAACTTGCACAACTTTCTACTTTATTTTTCTTAAAAGTAAGGAAATTCTATGAAAAAAAAACTTCATTAATGCATCAGTTAGGGTTTTCTACAGTGAAAAGATGAGGAATTCAATTTTATGGTTCTCACCTTCACCCCACCCCTTCTAGCCCCCATCAACAGGCATCAGGGTGCATTGGGGCTGGCCCCTAACTCTCACCCCATTCTCCCACACTGCACCACTTCAGCTTATTTAGACATGGGATGGGGTGAGAGTTAGCTAAACCACCCTAATGCACAACCCTTTGCCTCTTGTGGGGAGGGCTAAGGGTAGGTGCAAGCAGTGGAAACTCTAATATCGAATTTTCCTCACTTTTCACTGAAAAATCTGACCACGTGATTAACAAAGTTTTTTGCACAGAAGATATATATATATATACATATTTTTTTATGGCAAAAACTCTGTTAATGCATCAGTTAGGTTGTTCTACAGTGACAAAATCAGGAAATTCAGCATTATGGTTCAAAACCTTAACTGCACATTCCCCTCACCACCACCACACACACACACACACACACACACACACACACACACATGCAAGTAGGGAAGGACAAAGGCAGCACAACCAATCACACACAACCAGCAGGAGGTGTATACCTGTGCTACTGTAGCAAGTTGGGAAAAATCCAACTTCAGGTATCATTCAGTATTTTCAAACTTGTTCCATGTGGTTAGTTCACCTAAAGGTTAACCAAGCTGGCAGTAATGAAAACTGTGTACCTTGCTTTGTTTTTGAAATATGGTGCTGAAAGGCATCATTGGCACCACAATATTAGCCTATGGGTAATTGCTCAATTTCAGAACACTGTACCTTTGTGATCCTTAACTATTTTAGCACCAAAGCAGCAAAAGGACCATCTGTGGGACCAGGGTTTACCACTTTGCAAATTTCAGCCCAAAGGATACAACCATTTGCTTGCAGGAGGATGGCCAAAGGTGTGCAGTTATCAGGAGCATACTTTTGCAAAATGCTTTTGCAAACACAGAAAGTGTACAAATGGAAGACACAACACTTTTGCATTTGTGAAAGCATGTGAAATACTTTTGAAAATACTTTTGCAAACATGAAAGTGTCGCAAATGTGTAGCATGACACTTTCACATTTGCAAAAGTAATTTGCAAAACTATTTTCAGAGAATGTCCAACATCCTGTTTTGGGGCTTGTAAACCCCAAAATAGCATATGTGTAGTCTGTGTTATGAGTTGGTGGCAGTGTGGGCCCAAGAAGCTGAGTTGTCCATTGCATACCTCTCAACTGTACCACATTAGGAGGAATGTTCCTCATTTTACTTCACAAAGCTCCCTGTTCCACATTGTGAGGGCTTGTTCCACATAGAAAGCCAACATTTTAAAGCAAAAACCATAGTAAATGATGCAAAAATATCTAATTCAATTAGTAACAGACTTTCTGAACATGGATGCAACATTTTAACAGTGTTTTGAGCTTCTTAGGTAAACATTTGATTAAGTGTTCCACATTTTGACAGGCAATGTTCCACATTTGGGGGACAAAAGGTTGAGAGGTATGGTCCATCGTGATATTTGTTTGGTGGGTGTGGAATGTTAGGGATCAGATTTAGCAGTGATGACCCCGTGCCACACCATGACATCTGTTGGTATGTGGAAGATGGGAGCATGGGGTGTGATTTCATGGTTTAGATAACTGTATGTTATTTCTGGTACCTGCTGCTGGTTGTGTGTGATTAGTTGTGTTGCTTTGGTCCTTCCCCTAGTTGCATGTATGTGTGTGTGGTGGTGTTGGGGTGAGGGGATGCCAGGTAGGGTTTTGAACCCCAACACTGAATTTCCTGCTATTTTCACTGTGGAACAACCCTATCTGATGCACTAATGGAGTTTTTGCCATGAATTTCCTTCCTTTTGAGAATATGCAATATTAATAGTGAATGGTATGTGGTGGTGGCCCCATGCTCCCATTGTGCTGCCCATTTCGTATAATAAACTGTAACAGTAACGCTAACAGTAACAGTAATAGTAACTCAGGGAAACATATACTGTAATGCTAATAGTAATAGTAATGGAAACAATATGGCAAACAGTAACACTATTGGTAATGGTAACAGTGACGCAAGAACACAAGCAAATGATAAACAGTAACACTAACAGTAACAATAACCGTGATGAAAATACAAAGAGAAATGTAAAGCTAATGGTAATGGTAGCAGAGATGCAAAAGGTAATGGTATCATTCACCGAGACACAAACGCAAATGGTAATAGTAACGGTAACGAAATGCAAATGCAAACGGTAACGGTAACGCAAACAGAAAGTTAATACAAATGATAATGCTAATGGTAATGGTATAGCAAATGCAAATGTGGACACAAAAGCAAATGCTAACAGTCACAGTAACGTAAATGCAAATGGTAATGAAAACACAAATGGTAATGGTAAGCATATGGAAGCACAAACACAAACGGTAATGGTCACACCAACAGTGACACAAAAGGAAACGGTAACAGAAACAGTAACAGAAACGCAAGCACAAACATAAATGCAAATGCAAATGGTAACGCAAATGTTAAAAAGATGCAAATGGTAACGGTAATGCAAATGGAAGAGGAAACACAAACAGTAATGGTTATGCCAGTGGTGATGCAAAAGGAAACGGTAACGCAAATGGTAACAGAAATGCAAGCTCAAATGCTAACCATTACGGTAACAGAAATGCAAATGCAAATGGTAATGTAAATGCAAGCACAAATGCTAATGGTTACAGTAACAGAAACGCAAACACAAATGGTAATGCAATGCAAACGGTAATGCAAAGTCAAGTGCAAATACAAATGGTAATGGTAACGATAGTGAAGTAAATGGAAACACTAACACCAACAGTATTGGAAATGCAAGCTAAACGGTAATGGTAATGGGATAAACAGGACGCCAGGAATGCATGTACTAAGGCTATCAGTGAACACAAAGCATGTTACAATAAGGACATCCAACTATGTTAAATATCGATGGGTCTATCACCCATGACCCCATGTTAATTGCCAACACATTTAATTCATCCTTCACAGACCTTAGCCAAACTCTGCCACCAAATTTCTTTGAACCACCCAGCACAGCTCCTACATTCACCAAATCAGAAGAGGCCTCTACCCACCTATATTTCTACTTCAAAGCTATCTCAGAAAGTGAGACCAGACCTATCTCTTTAAAATTCTAGGAGGAACAAAGACAAGCAGTGATTCCCTCAACCTAAAACTTCTACCCTAACTCTAGATGAAGTCCTATCCCCTCACCAGCCTTCTTAATCCCTCCCTCATACTTTCACAATTCCCCAGATCTGGAAATCTGCTCTAGCAACACCAGTTTTAAGAGTGGGGACAGATTACTACCAGGGAATTATAGGCCAATATCTATTCTTCCTCCACTGTCCAAAACACTTGAAAGGATTGTTGCTGACCAGTTTGTAGAGAACCTGGAAAATACAACCTACAATGTGTCCAACAACATGGTTTTGGAAAGGGCGCAGTTCCTCTACAGCCCTACTGGAATTCACAGATTTCATTCACCATACTCTTGATCAGGGCCAACTTGTTGGTGCAACCTTTATTGAACTGTCTAAAGCATTTGACATGGTCAATCACCATTTGCTGATACATCAGCTTGCTGGGATTGGTATATCTTCAGAAGTCCTAAAGTGGTTCACCAGCTATCTAGCAAACTGCACACAGCAGGTGAGAATAGGGTCTCCCTTCTGCTAAACTGCCTGTCTGCTCTGGGGTTCCTCAAGGATCGATACTGGGACTCCTTCTATTTAGCACCTTCCTTAATAATTTTCCGCCATCCTGTTCTGAACCAGTACCCTCTATGTGGATGATGCAGTCATTTTCTCAAAGACTGCTGACCCTACCCTCCTTCAGGCTCAATTTCAGAAAAGTTTTACTGAAGCTGAGTTCTGGTTCATCTCTCATAAATTGGTGCTTAACTGCAAAAACTAAGGTCGTTCTCTTCCATGGTACCCACAGCAAGCACAAAGCCAAACAATTGGTGATTAAAAATAGTGCAGGTGTTATCCTTGATCAGACTCAATCTTTAAATACCTAGGAGTTACTGGAATAGTATGCTCTCCTACTCCAACCATGTTGAGAATGTTGCCAAGGTAGTCAACATTCGCCTAGGACTTCTACACAAGCATAAACACTGCCTTACCTCTGAAGCCCTCAGATTGGCTATCCAAAGTTCAACTGAGTCTATTATTGACTATGGTATGGTCATTTATAGTTCCACCACAGACACAACCCTACATTGGCTCAACACAGCTCTGAATAAGGCATGCCATCTGTTAATTGGTGCAGCGTATCGTACTCACTTTTGTGACCTTTATGAATAAGCAAACTGGCTTCAACTCCAGGCTCACATTGAATAGCAAGCCTGCCTTCTGGCTAAGAAGGCAGATCTTGGTCTCCTACCACTAGGTTCCCTTCAGCTTTCAGTCCCTTCCAGGGCACTCAGAGCACATGAAGTTCTGTGAGCCAAACCTTTACTGTCCCTTTCTGTCAAACCTCACTCCAACAGTGATCCATTGCAGTAGAGCTGCTAATTTATTCCTTCCTTCTGAGATTACGATGACTGCAACCTTGGGACCATTTAAGTGGAAGCTGCATCAATTCATAGTTTGCAAAACTTCTTGTGACATATACCTAATCTCTGCTGACAGCTAAATGCACTGGGACCTCCCTCTTTTACCATTTGCCTTTGTAGCCCTATGCTGCTGCTGCGCCTGTGCACTCACAGCACTTCCTCCTTATCCCTTCTCATTCCTGCCTGCTTTTCATTCTACCTCATCCCCTTTTCTTACCCCTCCACTCCCACTTCCTCCTCTCTCTCTCTGTTTCCTCACCTTGTTCTCTCCTCTACCCCCACCCTGTGGGTCTTTGCTGCTTAGGCTTCATTGTGGCATCTCCTCCTTGCTTCTTATGTTGTTCCTTCCACCCCAATTCACCCTCTTTGCTTCTCTCCCTGTAAGCCCTTTCAACCCTCTTCAGACAAGGCTACTGGCTGCACTTACACAATATTTATCTTGCCATATTGTTGTTTTGTTTATGTAATTACTAATTTGCTATTCTTGTGACTTAACACGGAACCTCTGTAAAAGAGCCCTTGGCTCAAAGGTCTTTCGATTTGTTAAATAAATACAAATAAATAAATGGTAATGGTAACGCAAACGGTAATGTCAATGCAATGTGTACAGAAATGCAAACAGTAATGGTTACAGTAATGCAAATGCTAAAGCAAATGGTAACTAAATGCAAACAGTAACAGTAATGCAAATGCAAGTGCAAACACAAACGGTAAAGCAAATGGTGACACAAACGGAAACGCTAACACAAATGGTAATTGAAACACAAGTGGAAATGTAAACACAAACACTAACGTTAACAGTAACACAAAAGCACACACTTTGTTTCCAAAAGGTTCATTCAGAAGCACAGTGAATACAAAGAATGTGGGTATAATAATGGCCCTCTGACCGGAAAATGAGCACTTGGAATACTAAATTGCTTATATCTCAGGAACCATACAACGTAGAAAAAATTTAAATCTCATATTATTTATGACTTTCCAGGCTAGTTTGGGGGCTAAGACATTTTAGATGAAAAGCCTGTATCTTGAACCATTTTCTAGATACAGGACCTGAAAGGCATAGCAGACGTAATGTTATCTTATGGGAAAGGCATCAACTTCAGAGTTCCCTAACTTGCAGCCTTGTAATATTTTGTCACCAAACCACCAAAAGACACATCTGTGGGATGTTAGCTTTCTTCCTGCAAATTTCAGCTCAGAAGAGCAAATTTTTGTTTTGCAGCAGGGTGGCAAAATATTCCTGTTTTTACATACTTTGCAAATTACTTGAGCAAATCATGACACTTTAGCAAAAAATCATGAAAGTGTCACATTTGTGACAGTATTTTGCAAAAGTACTTTTCACAAAATTTGAAAACATATTTCTGGGGGTTAACTCCAAAAAGATATGGCTAGCATCCTCAGGACTGGATTAGGTGAACACAACAAGAATTGTGTTCCTAGAGAGTCCCAATTTTAAACGGCAGGCATTTTTCTGAGCTGCAACTGAAAAACAATGGCTGACTCATGATAGTAAAAGGTTCATTTGCAACAGTAAAACAGCCATTAGCAAAAGTGTTGCAATTGTTGTTAACTTTTCCCTAGACTATAATGGGATACAGTTTATTTTAATAACTTTTGAACTGTTTAATATTTTTGCATGCAATCTTAGAAAGGCACATAGGGGACCCCAGCTGCATCTTCCTGAAGTTTCAGACTGATCACGCAAACAGTGTGGGCTGTAGTGCGAGCAAAAAACATGCAGAAAGTCCATATTTTGTATTTTGTGGCACACTAGCTCCGCAACTATACATCTGACCATAACGTAACTTGCCAAATCCAGTGATATATGGTACCAGACCATGCATTCCACATTTCAGGCAAATCTGTCATATGGTTGCAAAGTTATTAAGGTGCAAAATTTGAGATTTAACCTTAAATGGGGTCCTAAACCCTAACTATAGTGGCACTTCTGCACCACTCACCAGCAGTTGTGTTTACTTAATCGAGCCCAAGGAACAAGATCCTGGCATTAGTTTTCAAAAATAGCTTCAGAAAATATGTTTTTGGGGTTCAGCCATTTGAAGTGTTGCATATTTGCAGCATTATTCTTGCAAAACTGCTGCAAATTGTGATTTTTTTTTGCACAACTAACGGCACTTTTGTGTGAAAACTGCACACATTTGTGGCATTGGTTTACTAAAAAATAACCATCTGCCCCTGAAAAAGTAAAAACAGTTCTGGCTTTAAAAAGCAAAATGCCAGAATTGAATTTCTCTGTCCCTATTTAGTGTTTACCTGAAACAAATGTTGTCCCCTGTTTTAGTGAGTTTAAGCAGAAGGGGCCAAGCAATGTTAATTAATATAAATATATTTTGCCAACAGAGGGGGCCCAATCTCACTGTCAACACTGTACACCTCCCTGCCAGTGTGGGACACTGGGGAGCCCACTCCGTGTCCCAAAAATGGTTTCATGAATTTTGCAACAGCACAGTGCTCAGTCCCCTGTTAGAAATGTTAGCTCCAACCCCACTATTCTGAGAGACTGGGGAGCCCACTCCCAGTGTCCTGAAAAATATATTTATGAATTTGCCTACAGGGGTGCCCAATCCCTCTGTCAGCAATGTAAGCTCCACACCACCACCAATGTGGTACACTGGGAGACCACTCCCAGGGTCCCAAAACATAATCATTTTATATTTGCCAACAGGGGTGCCCAATACCCTTTTTGCACAAATACTCACCCCACCATTGTGGGACAAGGGGAGCCCACTCCCTGTGTCCCAAGATATTATCTACTGCCCCGTTGCAGTAGTGTTGGACACTGGGGAACCCACCCAGTGTCCCCAAACATTGTCAAAATGAACCCTGTATAAAAGAAAACAGTCCCCAACATCATTTTTTTCTCCTGGAAAAAAAAAATGGTCTATCATTGTCTCCCCACTACCTACTAAATCCAGACACTCCCATTGAGCACCCACCACCCCACCCCCCACTTGTCCTACACTTATCAATGGAAGTCAGTGGCTGTCATGTTCTGTGGACTGGGACAAATCTTCACACTTCAAAGCTGAGCCACTAACTGAAGAATCAAGGTAAGTGCCTTATAATGGCTGTCGATGATGTTTTGAACTTACGTTAATATCTTTGAACTTATGTTTATATCTTGGCCATTTTGTGGTATTTTTGCACCAAATTTCCAACATAAGGCTTTTGGGACCCACCTCATGAACACTGTCACTGTCATTTCATTAATCAGACATGTAAGGTGATTTTGTGGTTGCCATGCAGGATCACCTTTCTTGACAGAGAAACAAAATGACAGTGCCAGTGTTCATGAGGTGGGCTTCCCAAAGACCATGCTGAAAATTTGGTGCAAAATACCCTAAAATGCCAAGTTACAGGTGGTCATTTAAATTTTCCTACACAGGCGCGTAACTTTGGCATTTTAAATATTTTCAACAGAGCTTTTTAACACCACCTCATGAACAGCACTGCTGTCATTTTCACATCCTGCCCCAAACATGTTTTTGCACTTGTAGTGCAGAATGACATGGTCACTGCACAAAATCAACTTTTGGGATTGATCAACAAAATGACAGTGCTAATGTCCATGAGGTGGGGCCCCAAATATGCCATGTTGAAAATCTGGTGAAAAATTCTGAAAAATGCCAGAGTTACATTTGTCCATTGAGAATGCATGTGCATAACTTTAATACTTTTCAATATTTTGCTGCCAAATTTTCAACATAGCCATTTTTTCACACCACCTCATGAACAGTACAGCTGTGATTTTTCACATTATGCATAAAATGTATTTTCACAACTGTGGCACAGAATGATTTTGCAGATGTGCATGATTACATTTTGTCTTGCATTTCACAATTCTCTGTATCGGGGTTCATGAGTTCATGAGATGGGGTAATAAGATGGCTATGTTGACAATTTGGTCACTGTTGTTCAACACATGGAACAGCAGGGCCTAGAGGGCCATGAGCTTCCACACCTACATACATATGCGCATCTATGGAGGGATTGGAGAGCAGGGTCCCTGACAGTAAAATAAGGATACTATTATACTTTCTCAAAACTAAGGAAATTCATTGCAAAACAATCCATTATTGCACCAGTTAGGGTTCCTATTACAGCAACAAAAGTATTGAAATTCAGTGTTAGGGTTCCCAACTCTACTATCCCTCAACTCCCTCATCCTTCACTCACCAACAGACATCAGAGTGTGCCTTAGGGTCATTGGGCCTAACTCTCACCCCATTTTCCTATACTATACCATCTCAGATTCCTTACACATGGTATAGGGGTGTTAGGCCTGATGACACACCCCATCACCTGTTGGTGACAGAAGGTTGGTAGGGTTGGAACCCTGACACCAAATTTACTTACTTTTGTGGCTGTAATAAGAACCTTAACTGATGCACTAACTGAGTATTTTCCAATGAAATATATATATATATATTTTTTTTTCAGTGACAGGATAACTCCACTTAAAATCTGGAATTAGAATACAAAGAACAAAGGCCAGATGAAGCTCACAATATAATGAAAGGACATTTTAGCTTAAAGCATGGTACATTAATAGTGTTCCCAGTACAGTAGGAGAAAATAAATCCAATAGTCCAGGCTGCATGGTGTTGTTAGGGGGCATGGGTGACAAGGATTAAAGACTGACCAGTTGGAAAGCATTGTCTGTACTGATTATACTAGCTCCAGGTAAATGAACAACAAGATGAGAATGCTATTAAACCATGTATGGACCAGGAAGGCTGTATACCACGTTTAACATATCATCATCATTGCCTGAGCCAAATTATTGACATAGTAAATATTCTACAGTGTTAATGCCATTGAAATAGTTCAAATCAATCAATAAATAGATATCCCTTTTTAACTCACAGCTGCTCTAGGATATAGAATATAATTTTTCCATGCAGATGTGAACAAAAAGCATTACAAAATTCCCTTTTAAATCTGAATATATCGAGTTGCATGGTGTCCTATCCACAGTAGTGGCTGGGTAACACTTTCAAATGAATTGGTGGATTCCTTGTGTTAACATAGCAGGACATATCATCGCAGACCAAAGTATCACAGCCAGTACATTGCAAACAAAAACAAAGCCCAGTAATAGCATCACTGGACAGAGCTGGTAGGAAGCAGGCAGTACAACCCCTGTGTTGTGCCTCTCCATGACCTCTGAATGGGTACGATGCACTGGGGGAGTCCATCCATCCATGCATGACCCTTGTTGCCCTCTGAGTCCTGCTTGCAGTCCATCACATCGGTGAGGTGGGTGACCCTGTGCTGCCTTGTTTGTATGTGAGGTGGTGCTCCCATACTCGACATGGACATTCCCTGTACCTCTGCCCCTGCTAGTACCCATCTATTGCCAAGCACTGTTGCATTCCTCTCCTAAGGGATGCTTGCACCACCTTTGTTCTCCTGGGTACTCTCTGCCTCTGGCCCAACCCCCGATACTGCACACTGCCACCCTCCTGCATCTGTTGCATGGGACCCTGCCACACACACTATGGGTTGTGCCAATGCAGAGTTGTGCCCAGAGATGTTTATACCAGGTGATCTGTTTAACTGTGATGAGTTGCCCATGATAATCTTCACCATTTTGTTTTACCAGTGATGTTAACATCCTGAACCGAGTTGGTGTGCCTAATTATTCTTAATAAATACAAATGTAAGAAACTAAATTAGCAAAAAAAATGTTACAAACAATATGGCAAGTCATTTCAGGTGTATTCTGCTCATAATGCAAAGGTGATACCTAAAATGGTTTCAAATACTGTTTTAATTTTTGTCAAGGATTGGGATAGTGATTTCTGCTTCCATTTCAGCTTACTGGCCAAAAACATCTGAAATGGTTCATACTGGGATTCTACAACAGATTGTCTCACATTGTAGTGTTTGTGAAATATATAAAACCTATTATACCAGCCCATGGACTATCTACAAAATATTAATCAATTGGAGAATATTCTATTAATGGGAGTCTTTAATTTTCCAGGAATTAAATGGGACACATTAGAGGGGGCTAATTATCAAGAGACAAAATTTATGGAAACTGTAGAACACTTAGGCCTTGATATATTAGTTCATGAACCAACAAGACTGAATAATATCTTGGATTTGATCCTACAAATTTTGGAGAAATGGCAAAACACCAATTATATTGGCTCCACTAGGAGACAGTGGTCTTTGTATGATACAATGGTCTATAAATTATTATAAACAAGAATCCAAGGAGTAATTAAAATGACGAATTTTCATAAAGCCAATTATGAGGCCATAAAACCTATTTATCAAATTGGGACTGGCAATTAATAATAATCATAATAATAATAATAATAAATGTATTTATGTGTTGCCTTTCCAATGTCAAGGCACCTAACAATATAAAACATACATACAACATCAAATAGTCAGTTAATACAGATAAAATCAGATACCACTACAACAATTATTCATTTCAATTAAATATGAACGTTTTTTCCCAGGTAGGTTTCCAAACCCTGCTTAAATTCTTCCACTTAGAGTTACATAACCATTTAGTAGAAGAGATATGGGACAAAATAAAAGAAAAATTGATTATTGTATCCTAAAATGGGTACCTGAAAGGATAAAATATAAAAATAATAGGAGACTGCCACTTTGGTATACCACTGGAATTAAATGACTTGTCAGGGCAAAAGAAGGCCTTTAATAAATATAGAAAATATAGGCCTGAGGACAACTGGACCAGGTTTCAACAAAAGCTAAGAAAACTAAATCAGCTATTAGAAAAGTCAAGAAAGATATGGAATATAATTTAGTAGCTGTGCAAAAGATAATATAAAAATGTTTTTCAACTATACTGGCTCCTTCAAAACTACAGTTAGGAAGGTGAGACCGTTATTGATAAATGGAAACTTAATTTCTGATGAACAATTAATGGTAAACAAATTAAATCAGTATTTTGTCAGCATTTTTTAAAGTAAATATTATATAAATTGATTACGACTCTATAGATCCATTAGTTATCTTTACTGAAGCTGAAACTCATTCAGCCATAAATTTATTTAAATCTTCACCCTTAGTAGGACCTGACGATATTCTTTTCATTTTCTAAAAAAGTCTTGTATGAACTAGCTGAGCAATAACATTATTATTTAATGAATCTATTGTTAAGGGTGAGGTTTTAAAAGAATGGAAGGAAGCCTTGGTAATCCCTGTATATAAGGGAGGAGCAAAGCAGCATGTGAAACAATATAGACCTATAAGTCTAACATCCTGATAGGTAAAATAATGGAAAACTTCTCTTCCAAAAATTAGTACACATATATTGAAACAAGGACAGCCGGACATATCGCAATATGGTTTCCAGCCTGGAATATCTTGCCATACTTATTTAATTAATTTTTTTCAAATACATAAGTGAAGCATTGGATCTAGGGCTTCCTGCTGATGTCATTTTCTTGGATTATGAAAAGCCTTTGACTCTGTGTGTCATAAAATCTTAATTGAATGTTTGGTAAAATGAATTTGAATAAACATATAATCATTTGGATTTCTTCATGGTTAACTGATAGATACCAGCAGGTTATCTTAAGGGGTATAAGTCATCTTGGACTGAGATCACTAGCGGAGTGCCCCAGGCTCAGTGTTAGGCCCTATTTTGTTTAATGTTCTAATTCCAGTATGACCACCCAGATGGAATATGGCTAAATAATATGCAGACAATGCCAAGTTGGGTGGCATTGTACATGACATAATCTCAGCCTCAAAACTACAGGCAAACCTGAATAGTATATCTAACTGGGCAAATAAGTGTAAATTAAACTTTAATCTGTCTAAATGCAAAGTGATATATTTTGGAAAGAATAACAAAAGTTTTAATTAAGTTATAAATAACACTATATAGAGTAAGGTAAGCTCAGAAAAGATCTAGGTTTATTTATCACAAATAACTAGAAATTCTCAGAACACACAATTGAAACTGTTAAAAATGCCATCGTTTAATTAACTGTATTTTAAAAATGTTAAGAGTCGGGAGCCAGAGGTACTAATCCCATTATATAGTAGCATAGTGAGATCACATTTTGATTATTGTTCCTTCTTTTGTGCTCTAACATGAGTACAGGACAGTCAGTAGAAAAGTACAAATGAGATTGACATAATATATTACTAATATGAACTCACTTTCATATAAAGACAGATTAAAAAGAAAATTAGTCTTTTCTCACTTGAATATCACTCTGTGAGAGGAGATATATGCCTAATTTATAAAATCACAAAGAGATAATGCTCTATGTGAAATCATATGTATGGATTGGCACCCTTCAGTTTGTTCAACTTGTTCACATAATATGAAGCTAAGGGCAAATATTAATAAGACATCAAAGAGAAATGGATCTTTCACATAGATGGTAGTTCCAGTTTGGAACTCCCTTCCACAAGAGATAGTTCAAAGTGCAAACTTACCTCAATTTAAACAAAAATTAGACTCATATACGGGTAAATCTAAATATTATTTTCACCCTAGGTAAGGGTGGGATCAAAATGGGCTAGTCTTTCAATCTCAGATTCTCCTATGAACCCATGGAACGATTTTATACTGTATTGTAAAACCTGCTATAATATTATTGTCAACTTATTGATTGGTTGCACTGTGTGTTTTGTTTCTTAAGATGGTTATTATCTGACCTTTAGCCCATCCCCATGCTACTATAAGTGAAGCATTTTTTTAGAAAATCCAAGACACAATCAATCTCCCAACACGCACACAAACACACACACACACATATGCCAATATCTGTTTTGGCTTGATAGAATCACAATTTATCAATTTCACAGACAGTCAAGAAGCAGTTTGCAAAATTTTCTGCTGCTCCAATATCAGGAATTCATTTGCTGTTCTAGTTTGCTTTGTATATATGAAAGATTATCATAAATAGATAGATAGATAGATAGATAGATAGATAGATAGATAGATAGATAGATAGACAAAGAGACAAAGACAGAGACAGCAGGAGATCGCACAAGTCTAGCTGCAACTTCAAAATTCAGGAATTCCCACTGTTCTCATGTACTGAACACCTGAACACACATGGCCTGGGACATGTGCAGGTATGCATGTATGTGTGTGTATGTGTGAGTGTGTGTGTATGTCTGGAGTTGGGTGCTGAGGGAGGTCAGGGTAGGGTCTTTGAAGGATGTGTTGGGTATCAAATCAGCAAGGGATCATCTTCACTTTTACAGGTTAAGACAAAATCAATGAGAGATGGTTTTTTATTGCAAGAGACATTCTGACACTGGGATTGGGCACCTGAGTGTCAGACTACTGTTTGGCAACTGGGTAGGCACCACAATGCAAAAATATATAAATTAAGTGAAAGGGGTGGGTGACCTGGAGGGTGGGGTAAAAGAAGTGGTACCTGGGGAGGTCACCTTAGCCTGTTTATTCTTATTAGATACAACATTAGAAAAGGGGAAGGAAATCTGTAGAGGAGGAGTGAAAGCAGTACTGGTAGTGGGCACCATGGTCCACTACACATTTAATATAGATAGATAGATAGATAGATAGATAGATAGATAGATAGATAGATAGACTGAAAACAGACAGACAGACAGATAGATAGATAGATAGATAGACAGACAGACAGACAGACAGACAGACAGACAGACAAAAGAGAGATGGAGACAGAGCAGGGATCACCAGCTCACTACTCAACTGAAGCTGGCAGTATGACTCCAGCTGTGACTTTAGAATTTCCTGCTTTTCTCATACTGAAAACTTGGGTTAATAGCTCCTCACATTAAGCTGAGTACAGAGGATTTTAAGTCCCCAGAAACAATGTTTCAGGCATATTTTCAAAAACGAACACAGGAATCTACTTAAATGGATCTTGTTTATGTAGGGTCATGTGTTAATTTTTTGAAAATAATCATTGATGTGGAACCTTTGTAAATGAGCTGCTTGGCACTCAAAGGTACTTGTAATCCTAGATTGAATAAATTGAGTAAATAAATTGTTATTGGTTTTAACACTTTTTTTTTGGGGAGTAGTCCCATGACCCAAGAAAGAAGAATTTTATCTCTCAAAGGAAGAATTTCAGCTCGCCAAAAAAGATTATTCTGTTATGAGCCAAAATGTGTCTTTCTTATCAAACATTTAAATGAAACATCTTACTGAGCTTGCACAAAACTGAAATTTTGAATCCTTATAACACAGAAATAGGCTAATATTTTTTCACCAGACCAACAAAAGACACCACTCAAGGCAAGCCCTCTTCAACTCTGACAATTTCAGAACAAAAATCCCAATCCATTTGGGCTATGGGTGAGAGCAAAAATAAATCCCACCCCTCCCCCATTTCTGTTTTTTATCCTATCTTATCTGGATTTGGAATCTGGACGTAAGACCATCACAAAACTTGAAAGATCAAGAGACTTTGCCCCTCCAAACCACACATGCAAATGTTCATGCAATTCTGTTGAACAGGGTGAAACTATTAAGGTGTAAAGTCAGGGTTTAAGATTAAACACCTTACTCAGCCTTAACTACGTAGGTGCTATACAATGCTTTTGAGAATAAATTCTGACAAACATTTTTCAATATCTGGAGGGTGGTCAGACCTAGTGTAAAAATGTTGTGTTTATCACCACCTTAAATGCAGGGTGCAACTCTACATTCTTTGATATCTCTATATACAAAGCATTTCAAGAAATAGAATGGTAACACATATTACCTTATAGTAAGATGGCAGGCAGACTTAGACGTTGAGATTCCTACTACCCAATGGGGCCTGTATCTTAGATATCTGCATAAATCTACATCATCTAATATTTGGAAAGCATATTGATAACAATGTATCACCCACTTTTTTGACACACCTGCTCAACAGGCTAACTTTGACACACAACAGAAGAAAGAAAAAGAACATTCTCTGTACCCAAAATAACAGGTTTGCTCAAACCAGTTAAAGCCACTGACTACTGACCCTAAAAATATTTTTTGATTTCTTTTTGTATGGTAATGGTGAGCAAATACAAGTGGACAGTTTATTAGGTAGCTATTCAGAAGTTTTGAAATAAAAGCAAAATAGACATTATAATGCACTGTAACCTTAAAATGTATTGTCTTTACATACAAAGTATTATATTGGTTACAAATAATGTTTTTCAAATGCTTACTAAAGTGCTTGAATAAAGTACTCAGACTTTTCTACCCAAAAGTATACAGATGATTTTCCAAATTTGTGTCAAGAACAACCTACCCGGTCCACTGCGCCAGCCACCACTAACCCCTATGCTTTGCCTCACTGGCTTCCTATGGGGTCGACATTAGATTGCCCCATTTGTTGGCACCAATGCAGATCACCCCGAGCCTTGCATGACTACATTATATGGTCATGCCCTAAACTTAGAACTTTCTGGACAGACCTACAACAGGAATTGAGAGACATATTTTCTACTTTACAACTGACCTGTATTTGAGTTATTATGGTGTAGATGGGTTATATATACCTTACAATGGCAAAATGCAATGATTTGATTCCATGAGATACTGTCCCATTATATTTTATAACTAATCAATAAATCTATCAACAATCTAACAAAGTAATTTATTACTTCTTGGTATCATATTTTGTAAATGCAGCACATTATTGTGTTGTCTCTGTGTTGCATAATACTAATAAAATATATTAAAAATTGTATATCCTCACCCTAGGTCACCCATGCCAAAATTTACATCTGCACTGAAGGTGGGGATTTGCTGGAACTAGCTGTGTGAGCAGCATGATTCTATTTTAGAACTCAGCTGCTCACTCTCATGCCGCTCCTGATAACTATAGTATCATTTCTGAACAGCCTTCATAAGTACAACAATGCCCTCTCCAACATGTCACAAAATGGGTAAAAAACTACTTTTGTCCTTTTATTTCCTAAATTTCATGTACTCTCAACTACTGCACAGTGTGCAAATACTGCATTCCTTTCCTCCACTATACCTCCTATCCATAGCCCCAAGTCTAGACTGACATCTCCATGAGCGCAACCAACACTCTCCTTGAATCCTGCCCCACAATGTCTCTCATAAACTCTGCCTAGCCACACATGCTGTCACGCAAATGGATTGACACTTGCAAAAGCATCCTCTGCATGGAAAAAATGTTCACTCAGGAATAAGCACCACTCTGTCATCCTGAATATGTGAATCAAACCATTTAACTGTTGCTCATTAGTTCTGTCCAGTCTATATGTTATGCACTGTATGTTGAGAAAAAGATAACAGAAACTCATGTTAGTTATTTTTCTTAACAGTGTGGCAAGTCATGTAAGAATTTAAAGAAATATTTTCATTTTTTTTTTTACATCTCACTACTTAAATGCACTTTGTGCATCTGTTACAATCATGTACGCTCACTACAGCTGTGTTGGTGGTGTGACTCTGAGACAGGAGACGACGGGCTGTGAGGCTGTATGCTAGTTTTGCTGAGGAGTAGGAGATGAGCAGGAACACTGAAATACTCACCTCTGTTCTATAACAAGTATGCCACAATTGCCCAGACTTAAAACTCATATTCTGGAGTAGAATTTACAAGTTGTCATTAAAATAAATTAGAGTAGAATAAAGAGGGTTGGCAGAAGCTACTTACTTTCAGTGTTCTTTCCAGATGTTCTTGTACTGCCACATCTATACAGTTCACCTGAGGTTTTGAATCCCCCCCTGTAGTCTATGGTGGATAAGCTGTACCTGAGGGGAGAACTCAAGGCAGCCCTGTGGAGGGCTGGTCACCCCAGGGCTTGTTTGAAGGTATCTCAATATACTGTATGCTGAAGTGATCATGGGTCTGTGAAGGAGTTTGAAGGAGTTTGGGAACAGAAGTTCAGCAGGACCCTCACTTTTTCTCCCAACAGATTTTCAGTCTGTCGCTTGGTTTCTCTTTTAGTATCTCCTGCATTTTGTAGAGATATACCTGTGTTTGTTAGCGACAAAACATTTTTGAAGGAAACCTGTCTTAACTCACAAACCTCTTTGCTTGTCTGGGCTAGAAATAACTGGCTTAAAAATAACTTAACATTTTTATGTATATTTGTGTATTAAAACTATAGTACGTCTCATTAAAAACAATTAAATACATTAAAATTTCAAAACTGAGCCAATTAGATAATACTAATAGCCCATCATACATTTTAGATGATCCTCATATTATTAATTATCCAAAATAGAAACCCTCATCAAAATGGAGGCAGTATGGTGCAGTGGGTTAAGGCTCTGAGCTGCAAATCTGGAGACCTGGGTTTGAATCCCACAGCATACTTTGTGACCCTGAGCAAGTCACTTAACTTCCTTGTGATCCCAGGTTGTACCTGCAAACAAGCTTTCAGCTTTGTGTGTCTCACCTGGTAAAATAATTGGTAAAAAATAAATAAAATAATTGGTAAAAAAAAAATACCCCTGTGGCAGCTTTTTTTATTTATATCATCTTATCTGGTTTATTGGATTCTTAATTTGTTACATCATCAGCTACATGGCTAAATACAGCTACATGTCCTATAAACTACTAATTGTTAAATCAATTGATTAATTGATTTGCATGAGGCATGTTGTACTCAGAACCAATGGTCAAAGATTTAGCTGTGCAGGCATGGCATCTCCTTTAGCCTCTTACCTTCATCTCTGCTTACTTTGCTAGAAACACTGTTTTAACACCACTCCACAGTCCAACAAAGTGGAGCACTTTTGAACTTATTTTTGCTTTCAGTGTTTGAGTGCATAATTTATAGTTTATTGCAGAAGCACTTTGTGACTAAAACTGCCAAAGAATTTGCAAAAACATTTCTGTTCAAAGCATACCACACACATACTATTTGTTCTGCTGGTTCAAACTTGGCCATCTGTTGGAATTACTGGGAGACCAGATATCTTCCTTTTGGGTATGCACACCGACAGTGACATTTTGACAGCGAGATCCCCACAGCGACAACAGTGCCACATCACTGTAGGGAAACCTGAAACCCAACACTGTCTGTTGGGGGTCCTTCATCCCCTTCCCGAATCAGCTCTGACCTAGAGTTGAGAATCCTAAGTGGTGATGGAGTGGAGAATGCAGCCCTCACATGGGGGTTCTAAGAAACTGGCAGCCAACTGCAAAAATGCATTTAACCTGCTGGTTTTTGTCACCAACCAGTCATGGATCCTTCTTTATGCATTAGCATAGCATGAGTGAGCATTAAAATTTAAAAATCTGAAAATCCTCTGAAGCTACACAAGATATAATTAAGATTTACTATGTTTCTTATTATATTTATTATATAGCAGTTGGATTTTTGAGCATATGTTTTATTTAGTGTTTATTCAGTCTTTATTATAATCAATTGAAAAACTCCTGTTTTAGGAAAATCTTCAAAAGTTTGATGTTTTTACTGGGCCTATCCATTTATTTTATTTATAGTGTCTTCTTTGGTGGCCCCATCTGGAGATTCTTCAGCTCTCTATAACACATTGGACTCTAAGTGGTTTTTCCTCGGAGACTCAGAGCATGGCAAAACTATTGCTGACAGCAGTTTCTGTTTTTTTACCACAGATTTATTTTACTGTGGAGAGACAGAATAAATACAGCAAAATGCAGCTCCACCACACAAGAGCGTGCTTGGCCCAAAAGTGATCAATTTCAAACTTGCAAAGACTAGCACTTGCACTTCAATTGAGTGTCATCCTCCTGATGACAGCACAATTGAAGCGCAAAACCAGTAGAGGAGTTCACGACTGCATGGCTGCTCATGGCGTGATTTTTATTAATTAATAAAGCTGAATTTTGGTTAAGTTCCTCAGAGATGTGGAGAGATACAGCACGTGAATGCAATCCTTGTAGTGGTGATAACCAAAACCAGCCTCTCTTTTGGGACATTTTGGGACATTTTGGTTTGCACTTTTCTGGACTTATTTTATACATTAAGTCTAAAGAGTAATTCAAATAGAATTTTGATGCAAATCGCTGCACAATTAACTGCTGTTTAACCTTTCTGGCTGTATGGGAGGATTCTGTTGGTTCCTTATATTGCTCATTAAACTGACCAAGCTATTATATGCTCATTACTATCAGTAAATCAAGCTTGGTATAGTATAGTATAGTTTGATTATATTTAGACATATAGGCAATTATTCCCTATAGACTAATATTTTTATTGATTGTAGTGTTTTTATATTGGTTTAACCTTTAATTACAAACATGTATTGGTTGCTTACAACAGTTCTAAATATTGTCTCTATATTATACTGGTCAACCTTTACCCAATGTTTTTAGATTAATACTATGGGACCAGCGATCACACAGGGGTAGTCTATAGACCACCAGCCCAGGAGGAAGAAACAGATAGGGAGCTGATGCTAGCCAAAGGATCCAAATGATGGCAGACAAGGGTGAGTCTATGCTGTTTGGAGACCTCAATATTCCAGATGTGGACTGGAGCCTCCCAACAGCAGCATCAACCAGGAGCAGATTTGTCCTGGACTGCCTTCAAGGCTCCTTCCTCAAGCAATTTGTCATGGAACCAACTCTGCAGAAGGTGATACTGGACCTTGTGCTCACAAACAGGGACAGTGTGATGGGGTAACAGTGGGGAGCATGGGAACAATGACCACCAGTCATTGTGGTTTGAAATCACAGAAGGAGCAGAACTAAACCACACAAAACACATATACTGGATTATAGGGGCAGGCTTTGGGGAAATGGGAAGATGCTTGAAAGAGGCATTAATGGAATGGGTCAGGAATCAGTGGTTGAGGAACAGTGGGCAATATTTTTAATGGGGATTACCAGAGCAACAGAATTGTGCATTAAGCAGTTTAACAAGGAGAAAAGGAAGAGGAGGCCATTATGGTTTTCCAAGGAGGTAGTGGAGAAAGTGAAAGCCAAACAGATTGCATTCAGACAATACAAAAGACACAGGCAGAAGATGATAGGGAGAAGTACCAGGAGAAGCCAAGGGAGGCAGGTAGTTCAGTAAGGGAAGCAAAGTTGAGACAGAAGAGTGCACTGCAAAATCAGAGGGTAGAGAGGACAAAACCTTTTGCAGGTACATAAGTGAAAAGAAAGCGAAGGCAAGGATAGTGAGACTGAAGGGGAGAATGGGGTATGTAGATGATGTCAACAGTTAAGCTGACATACTGAACATGTATTTCTGCACAGTCTTTACTAAGGAAGAGGATTGTAACAGGTCTGAAGGGAGTACAAGAGTGGGAACAGTGCAGAAATGGACACAAGCCCCTTTATATGAGAAAGGGTCCTGAAGGAACTGGAAGGAATAAGAGTTGATAAAGCAAAGGGCCAGATGTGGTGCACACCAGGATCCTTAAAGAACTAAGAGAGCTGGTGGCTGAACCTCTGACAATCCTGTTTAGTCGATCACTGGAAACAGGGAGGTACCCAAAACTGGAAGACAGCAGATGCAGTCCCCTTATACAAAAGTGGGATCAAAGAGGTAGCGGGAACTACAGACCAGTCAGCCTGACCTCAGTAGTGGGGAAGATCACGGAAGTGTAACCCTAGGCAGTGCTATTCTAAGGGCTACTACCCATGCCTATATGACTATACACAGGTTGAGGGCTTGGGTTCTCTAATAAGGGTCCTCCACCCAGAGAAATGGCATTGGGGTTGCTTACCTGCTCTGGTATAGCCCTCTGGGAAGCTATAACTACCCACCAACCCTCCTATTGGCCTAAAATATAATACAGTGGTAAATTCAAATTTATAGGCAGTGGTAATAATGTGCTCACATTATTCTCACTTACCACCAGGGTGGACCTGCATCAACTGCCCTGGAGACCCCTGTAAAATAAGGTTAGCAATACAGACAGTCTTAATTCTGTCACCCAACTAATAATGTTCACACTAGGCAGGTTAAGTTACTGTACAGCAAGACAATCAGGTTTTTGGGTGGGCAGTGAAGAAAGGAGGGCATGAATCTAGGCAAATGATTAGTAATCTGATTTGGTTCAGTGATTGAATGCACTCTTTGTCCCATCTAACAGTCAGACAACACTGTGTACCCAGGATGGCAAGTCTGGCTAGCCAGATGTGTTGCCCGGGGGTGGCCAGCATTGCAGCTGATGTTGGAGCCCTTGATGAAAAGAAAACAGTTAACATGCAAAACCCCAAATTATTTGTAATCCAAGCTGGTTGGCTCAGTCCTTTGCAAAACCCAATGAATGAAGATAATTAGATGGTACCACAATGATTTAAGCTTTCATGGCAGGAGCTACCTGATTTGTACTCTCGCTCAGGAATCTGCAGTACAGCAGGCAATATTGAGACCTTGAGCTGATGACAAGAAAGCTTTGGGGAAACGGGCCAACATGACACACCTCTTCTTCCTGGCCCTACACACTCTTCCTCCTGGACTTTCCTCCAGGTGGCCACAACCTGCGTGTTGGTGCTGCGCAGGGCTGGAATCCAGCGGTCTCTCACCAGACAGTCTCTAGTGGTGGAGTAGTGGCCTAGGCCAAAATGGCAGGTCAAGGCAGGATGAGCAGTTTGGCAAAGTTTGTGATCTCTGCTGGTGAATCCTCCAGCTGGCATAACAGATTCATTCATGGGGAACCAAATCTCGACCCATGAAACACATTCAGCACATTTTAATCAATAACTACTTCTGACAACAGTTCAGATTCCTTCTGGTTGCAAATCAACAGCTTTACTGCACAAACCTTTTGATCTGAGTAGATGTCACACTCAAGCTGGGCCGATTGCTTCAGGAGCAAGTCTTTGGTCCAAATCACGAGTTGCACTAACAAACTTTTTTTTTCTTCTGCTGCAGTTCCAGGCTGGAATCGGACAGGTCCAACTCTGCAATCAGGCAGTTCAATGCAGGAGAAGGTGAAATGAAGGCAAGTTGAGCCTCTTCCCAATGATTCCCTTAAGTTCAATCTAGGAGCAGCTACTCGAAGCTCAAACTGTTCACACTTCAACCTCCAACTCTAACTGAGTCACTGTCTCATGGCACACAAGGCATTTCTCTTGATAATCCAAACGTTTGGTTAGCTGAAGGAGCTGTCAGTCACAGTAAGGGCTCCCCATCCAGGTCCGTTTAGGTGCCAACAGTAAAACTACAGTTTCAATCCCACAAGACAGCTGCATCAGAATTCATTCTAGGCCCTGGAGTCCAATTACTTGAAGTCCCAGACCTAACATGGTGGCTTCCTTCCAAATGAACGAGTTGCAATCAAAGCAGGTTAGACAAACTTCTCTATTTCTAATATATTAAAGTACAAATAGTAAATGAGCACAGTTCTATATGGGCTCCTCTGAGCAAGTAGTGACTGCAGAATGGAGCAGAACAAATCACTGTCTGGCCAGTCATCAGCCCTGAATCAGTTGGACCCAGAACAGACCAACTTCTAAACAAAGATTACCTATTCTCTTAAAGGGACAGATGTGTAGGCTCAGTATGGCAATCTCAAGCAAAGACACAGAACTACTTAAGTCAGGACATCAGCCTGAGAGTAGGCATTAAGGAGCCCAGGAAGAAATTATAGTAAACCCCAATTTGTAGGGGTTACACTCTTCCTGCCTGGAGAAACTTGGCATCCACGCTAAGTCTACACATACTATAAGATTCTATATAGAAAACATTATATCAGAATACATGAATGTTTCATTGATATATGGCAAAATAAAATCTGATGAATCAGTAAATAATTGGTCATGACAACAGCATTACTATACCTTTTCTACTTAGTTATACAGTTTCATAGTGACCCGTTTTCATAAATACTTTTCAAAAACATGTGAACGATTCAAGCAGTTAAACACATCACTCTTACTGCTCTCATTTGTACTACCTACTTTTACACTAACCAACATGGCTTAGGGCCTGTCCCTATCAGCTACACTAGGCCACATGGGGCAATGGCATTAGTATACTGATTGGAGGGCTTATCTTTCAGCTTTGAGGTGATAGAATAGCCCAATTTCAGAAGAGAGTTTTTAGAAATGCACACCCATTTCTGAACTACATGTGAGGGAGGCCTACGGCCTTCCGGGAGTCATAACTGAAGTGTATTACAGGCTTTGTGGCTCTTCCAGACTTTCTGTGAGGGGCAGGCATATGCTCAATTCTTTCAACACTGGCATTTGGGTCGATCAGTCCTGGCTTATTGCTTATCAATAAGTCTGCTTCTGAAGAAAGGTAACTCTGCACTAGTTGTCTGTTTTGGACTGGAAGCACTTTCAGCTTCTGTTTCTGATTCAACAATATTACTTTTATTACTTTGTTCCAAAATTCCAGGTTTGTCATCAAGAGGAAATTCCATAGAATTTAATCAAGAAACAAATCACTGATACTTTCAACATCATTATTTTCATTAGCACCATTGTCCAAAATACTAATGGAATCATAGGTTGCAATCAGTTGTGTACTATCTGGTATGTCATCAGCAGTGCTTTCTAGGTCTGGTTTTATCTCTTGTGGCTCAGTATTCCACAAGACACAAGGAGTGAGCTACATCAGAAATCACACTTGCACCTCACTTTCAGGGGCAAAGGAGCTGTGGAGAAGGCTGGAGGTTAGACAGTCTTGAGGGCCCAGCCTCATCTCCTGAATTACACAGGGGTTGCCATGAAACAATTGACCCAGTTAGTAAGATGGGTAATAAGGGACTTCACACTCACTGTCATCAGATTTGGACTGGCAGTCAGTTTCCAATTAGGACATGACTGATGGAAGGCTTTGAATCTTTAACAACTGGGAGGAGGTTAACTGTTTCTTTTAGCTGCAGCTCCGGTTACAGGCCTGGAAGGGCAGTGTCCTGGGTGCAGAAGCGATGATGATTTGCCCAATTGATAATAAATTATTACTGTGCATTGTCTTTACAGCTCATGAGTCATTCTCTGGATGCAGTTTATAGACTGCCAGGTTCTCTAGCTTGCTGACAACAATGTATGGGGTGTGATGCCACCTGTCAGCTATTTTGTATTTTCCATGCTATTCCAAATTCCTTAACAAAACTATAACTCCAGGTTGCAGTTCTTGGGTCATGACACATCTGTCATCCATTTCTTTGTTTCCTAAGTTTCTTTTGGCTGCCATGCTGTGAGCTAACTGGTAGGCATAGTTTAGCTGAGCTTTCAGTTTCTGGACATATTGGAGGTAACTCTCTGCTTTGGCTCTGTCAGGATACCCCAAAACAAATGTCTATTAGCAACCTTGCTTCTTTACCAAAATCAAGCAGAAGGGGAGAATCCAGTTGCATCACTTTTGACAGTTATAGGCATTAACTAAGGTGCTTATTTATTGACTCCACTGTGACTTGTCTGGAGGGTGAAGTGTGCCCAGCATGTCTAGTAATGTACGATTAAAATATTTGGGCTGTGGGTCCCTCTGAGGGTGATAAAGATTACCTCTGGACTTTTGTACCCCAGAGTGAGAGCATTTATTTAATTAGAGACTTTCAAAATCTCTCCCTTGATTACAGTGAATCCTCTGTGGGGCATCATAATGAACAAAGAACTTTTCTATTAGAACTTTATCCACAATGGAAGCTTTTTGCTCTTTGGTTGTCTAGACCTGAGCATAGTGAGTAAAATGGTCTGTCACAACCAACACATTACCAAAGTTCTTTTGATCTGGCTCTAAACACAGAAAATCAATGCACACAAGCTCCATGGGGCACTGGTGGAGATGTTAACCAGGGTGCATCCCTGTGAGGCTGAGTTTTCCTTTGCAAACAATGGTTACAAGTTCTATGTAAGTCTCAATGTCAGACCCATTTTGGGCCAGTAGAAGTGTGCCAAGCCAAATCAGCAGTCCGTCTCAGCCTAGATGCCCCATCTGGTCATGAAGAGCTCTTAGGACCACACGCTTAAAGCTACAGGTAATACTGACTGTTGCTTGGTAATTTGACCTTGTTTGTTGGTAATCTCTCTGTAAGCTATCTGTTGCACAGCTTCAATCTGGACCCTCTCTGAGCAGAAGAGCATTTCTGGGATCTAGAGAATGAAGCTTGGACACATTTTTCCCAGCATGAATAGCATCCAACATAGGCTTAATCATAGGATCTTGGATTTAGACCACTGTATATTGTCAGAAGTGGAGTGCTGAGATCCAGTGCTGCAAGATGACAGTAGGACACAAGAACACAAGTGTCAGGATGGCCCAGACAGTCCACCAGGCAATCAACTGTTTCAGAGAAGGGTGCTCTACTTTATTGAATTTTTGTCAAAGAGCCTTAACAGATTGTTCAGACATTCTCACCCATTCTAAGCTGGTATCATGTCTCCTGGAAAGGGCATCAGTGACAATGTGAGTCAAGCCTGGTCGATACTCTACTGAACAGTCATTAGTGGAAAGTGCCAATAACCAGAGATGCCCAGTGGCATCCAACTTTGCTGAAGTCTGGACATAGGTGAGGGGTTGTCAGTTTCACTAGAATTCTGGCATCATAAAGGTATTCATGAAATTGATCTAAAACCACCCAATTCAATGCAAGAAACTTGAGTTTGTGTACAGGGTAATTCTTTTAGGCAATGCCAGGCTCCAGCTACAAAATGCCACTGGACGTAATCCTTCCTCATATTCCTGATATAGGACAGCACCAAGTCCCTTCAAGCTGGCATCAGTGTGCAATATATAAGGCTTGGCAGGGTCTGCCTACACAAGCACAGTGGCATGGGCAAGTTGGTGAATGATATCATAGAAAGCCACATCACACTCTTGAAGTCATCTGGTTCCAAAATGTTCATTTGTTTGAAAATAAACTTTCTCTTCTTCTTAACAACATTCCTATTATATTTTCAGTTTGTTGGTGGATAATCTTGAGTTAACTTAAGCAAAGGGTGGATGACTTAAATATAATCTTTACAAATTGGTAATAGTCGCAGCAGAACCCCAAGTATCTTGCAGCTGTTTAAGATTGTTAGGTTGTGCCAGGTGGTCAAGACTTCTACTTTGCTCAGGTCTGTTTGGATCCCTCAGATGACACAATGTGTCCAACATAGTTTAAAGACTTCAGGAAAAACTGACACTTGTCAGTAAATAACTTAAATAAAAATTCTCCAACCGGTCTACAACCTTAAACAGGTGAGTGTCTTGCTCCTCAAGGGTCCAGCTAAACACAATAACATCATCTAGGTAGTCAAGGAATTCTAATTGATTCATGTCCCCACAGCTTGCTCTACTAACCCTGGAATGTAGTGGATGCTCCCAAAATTCCTGGGGCATGCTAGAAACTCATAAAACCTAAAGGGCAAATGAAAGCTGTTTTTTTCTGTCTTTGGGGACCATCAGGATCTGGTAATACCCACTATGGAGGTCTTGCACAGAAAACCACTGAGGCAGTTGAGGGCATCCTGGATGCATGGTAGTGTTTAGTCAGCAATAGTTCTTGATTCAGCATCCGTCGTGCACACACATCCTTACTGAGCCATTTCTTTTGGACTACCATGATAGGAGCGGTGTAAGAGCTATGAGACTCCTGTATAATTCCAGCTTCCTGCATCTCCTGCAGGGTGGCGAACGTTGTCAATGTCTGTGGCAGCTAAGCGCTGAGATCTCTCATGGAAAGGCCTTTCATCATGCAGTCTAATGTAATGTTCAACCCCAGTGATGCATCCCACATCCCACTCTTTCAATAAAACACCTTGCTTTTCTGGACCAGCTTAAGGTTGATTTTAGTTCTCCACTGTTCCACTCTTCAGGAATGGGAGATTCTCTGAAGTAGAACTGTTCAGGGGTCACCTTGTCAATCTCTTCGATGCATTTTTTGCTAGGCAACACAGCAGTGTATGCTACAATATACAGTAGCCAAGGTGCAGCCTTGATTTACTTTGATATCCGGTCAGACATGTTTTGGACGTGCAGCTACCACGCTGAACATAAGCATGAGCCTGGGCCAGCAGGATGCTAGGCTTAACCAACAATCCCTTAGGTTGCCTCTCTTCTGGAACATCTAGCATGAGAATTTTGTTTTTGACATCTTTCTTAATTTGTATCTCGCCACTGATGGTACACTGAGCATTAGGAGGCAATACAAGTGATTCCAGATTTTTCTTCCATACTACTCCCACCGGCTCATCTTTCTCAACCTCTTTGGCTTGCATCTGTAAGTCATATGCTTGGCACACCATGTCCAGAATGTGTAGTGCCTTTCCAGTCACTTTGGCTTGTTTCTGCTGACAGAGCTGGTCTTGTTGGCTGAACAAATGGGCATTGGTGCTAATCAACAAAGGGATACCATCATACATTCCAGTCAGAGGGCACACCAGGAGCTGGGTCTCAACATGTTCATCCACATCAGCAATAGCAGTAGGAAAGGACAGCCAAATTTGGACGTACCCTTGTTATGATAGGATTTGTCACTCAAACCCCACACATGCAGTCCTTCTAGGGGTAAGAGCAGGAGATCAGACAAGTGTTGGTCATATCAGTCTTTAAATACCATAGTGACCTAGAGCCACTGTCTAGCACAGCTCAAGTGGAGATGCCATTGACAGTCACTGTGGTTTCCTGGATGGGTCCACTATCTCAGACCAAGTTGGGAGTCTGTTTGGTGGACTGGCCCACTGCAGTTTTAGAGGAGAAAGACTTTGGGATGGGACTAACTATTACTTTGTCAGACTTGGTTAAGTAGCTTGGTAGTGACTTTCCACAGATCTTCAGGGCATTGCAAATATCTTGGGTGTTCCTTCCTCTCACACCTATAACAAAACACCTTGCTTCTTGAGGTCAGGTTGGCTTTTCACAAGGTTTGTAGTGACCTGCAGCTGGAGTCCTACTGTACTCATTTTATTTTGAATTTGGGCTCCATTCCCCATAGTCCACCAGGGTTGGGTGATCAGGTGGCATGAATAAGATCTCTCACCATGGCTTGCAGTTCTCTCATCTCTTCTACCGGTTTATGGTCAGTTTGAGGTTCTGTGGCAGGGCATGGGACCCCCACTACAGATGGGCCTCATTACCAGACTCAGTCTTAGGGGCAAAGGCTAGAATTTTTGGCCACCTTGACCTCAGTTTGCTGGATGGCTTTCAGTTCTTTAACTCTTTCAGTAGCTCATGGACTTGTTGTGTCTCAGAGGGTTCCTCTTTCTTAACAGGTCTGTCATGGGTCAGGGCAGTTCAGGCAACCCCCTCATATGGTTCCCAGCCATCTTTGTCATTTTCAGCCTCCTTAATCTCCTTCGTTAACCAGCACTTTTGGGAGGGTTAGCTTTTCTGTCTTGAAATTTTAACTTCAGCATAAGCACAATTGAATAATGGGCAGACTTAAGGATGTGTTCCAGCATGACACAATTTAGTTCACTAGCTGAGATACCCCTTTATTTTTTCACTGTTTAGCAGACTTGAATTTTCATATTAAATCCTCCCCAGACTCAGTGCTGCCAAATACCCTCTAAAGTGGATAGATACTCAGCTGCAGAGGCCTCTGGGTTAGTGAACCAAAGGAACCAAATGGCTTCCAATTCAGGGCCCCTCAAACTTTTCATAAGTTCTCTTTGTTTCTCCCTTCTGAGCACTGCCATTCTTGGACCAGGGTGGTGGAATAGACCATCCAAGTTTCCAAGTCATCCTCCCTACTGGCATGGGAACAGTACCCAAAACAGCCTGAGCCTGTGATAAGAGTCCAGGTGCACTGATGGTATCACAGTGAGGATGCCACAGTGGTGGGGGCCAAGAGGGAAGCTGAGGATGCCAAAGGAGACTAGATGGGAGTAACCTCCTCAGAGTCTTCCAAAGCCTTCTGCAAATCCTTGACTGACTGTCCCTCTGCAGCTACAAGTCTCAATAGTTTGTCTTTAAATCCTTCTACTATGGGGACACCACGGTGCAAGGTGGGTCACTGTGTAAATGAATAACTCTCCACCCCTTCTGGGACCCCTCAATCATGATAATGGGGTACTGTCTCAAGGAGTCTATAGGGAGGTTACAAGAAATAGGGACCACCAATGTTTGGGCAAAAGGACTGAATCCGCCCTGTGCTTCAGCCTTCCTAAGCACTTAACTTTCCCCAAGTTTCTCTGTTGTATCATTATAGAGACATAGAATTTGATGGCAGATAAGGACCGCTTGGCCCACCTAGTCTACCCATTTCTACCTAACGGATAAGCTGCAGATCCTAGTTAACCAACAGCCTACTTCCTCCTACCCCCACTAGAATTGCCTTATGTCTGTCCCATGTATTCTTGAATTCCCCACTGTTTTGGACTCCATGACCTCCTCAGGAAGGCTGTTCCATATACAACCCTCTCTGTGAAGAAATACTTCCTCACTTTACCTCTGAGCCATCCCCACCTTCAAATTGTGCACCGTTGTTTTGCATATCTCTTTTCTGAAAGATGCTACCCTCTTAGACTGTCTTGATTCCTTGAGGTATTTGAAAGTTTCTATCATGTCCCCTTTCCTCCTTTCCTCAAGGCTATACATCTTTAGTTCCTTTAGTCTTTTTTCATATGTCTTCTGATGCAGACCAGGTATCATTTTGTTGCCCTCCTCTGGACAGCCCTCACCCTGCCTATGTCTTTGTGGAGATGGGGTCTCCAGAACTGTACACAGTACCCAGATGTGGTCTTACCAACTGTCTGTATGGAGGGCCAACAACTTCCTATTTTCTACTGGTGATGCCTCTCCTATGCATCCCAGTATCCCCCAGCCCTCCTTACTGCCTTCTCACATCGCTAGCCCACCTTTAGGTCATCTGATATGACTACCCCAGGTCCCTTTCCATTTTTGTTGTTGTCGGTATCTCACCCATTGTGTACTCTTCCCTGGATTTTGTTTCCCAGGTGCATTACTTTGCACTTCTTTGCATTGAATCTAAGCTGCCATACATCTGACCGTTCCACCAACCTTGCCAAGTCCGTTTTCATCCTTTCCTCCCACCTTGTGTATCAATCCTGTTGCAGATCTTTGTGTCATCTGCAAAGAGACATACTTTCCTTCCAGTCCTCTGCAATGTCACTTACAAAGACATTAAAAGGACCGCCTCAGTACTGAACCCTGTGGTACCCCACTAGTAAATCTCTCCTTTTCTTCACTGTGGACTCCATTTACTATTACCCACTGTGTCCTGTTATTCAACCAGTGTTTTACCCAGGCTACCACCTAGAACCCACTCCTAGGCAGGCTAATTTGTTTATTAATCTTTTGTGCGGACTGTGTCAAATACCTTGCTAAAGTTTAAGTAGGCCATGTCCACAGCCCCGGTCTACTGCTTTGGTCACCCAGTCAAAGAAATAAATTAGATTTGTCAGACATGACCTTCCCACTGTGAATCCATGCTGCCTTGGGTCCTGTGCCCCACTGGCCTCTAGGTACTCAACAATTCTTTCCTTCGAAGTAATTCCATCATTTTCCCTACCACTGAGGTCAAACTGACAGGTCTGTAGTTTCCTGCTTCTGTCTTGCTCCCACTTTGTGAAGAGGAATCACATCTGCCCTCCTCCAGTCCTCAGGTACCACCCCATCCTCCCAAGATTTATTAAAAGTATTAGTCAGTGGTGTTACTAGTTCTTCCCTTAGTTCTTTTAAAATTCTGGGGTGAATTCCATCAGGCCCCATTGCTTTATCCACCTTCAGTTTTAAGAGTTCTTTCAGAACCCTTTCTTCTGTGAAAGAACTAATATCAACCACCCTATCCAGAGTGCTTTTATTGACTGGATTAGGTATTTCCCTGCTTTTCCATTGTGAACACTGAGCAGAAGTATTCATTCAGTATCCCTGCTTTTCACTGTCTCTTTCTGCCAACCATCTTCCTCTTTG
The DNA here is from genome assembly GCA_016271365.2 of Neoceratodus forsteri. Taxonomy (NCBI): domain Eukaryota; kingdom Metazoa; phylum Chordata; order Ceratodontiformes; family Ceratodontidae; genus Neoceratodus; species Neoceratodus forsteri. Next base: position 737,077,608 of record CM028133.1, on the reverse strand, counting down.
TTCAGCCTCAATATCCCTGCCTTAGTCTTTCTTTGCTCCCTAATGTACCTATAAAATGTTTTATCCCCCTTCTTAACTGAGTTGGCTGTCTTTTTCCTCAGTTTGGGCCTTTGCTATTCTGACTACCTTACCCGCTTCCTTCTGCTTTAACTGGTACAGTTCTCTGTCCTGCTTCTTCTGTTTATTGTTTTATTGTTTATTGTAAAATCTAGAATTAATACCTTTGAGCCAAGGCTCTTTTACAAAGGTTCCATGTCAAAATCAGTTACAAACAAATAGGGGTACAGGGTTGCACAAGTAGGTAACATTGTGGAAATAGACAGAGACAAAACAAAAGGAAAAAATAGTTAAATCTAATGACATTTATCAACAGCAGATAAATCACTTAAGCACTTTCACTAAATAAAAACAAGTGGGAGGGAAGATAGGTAAGGGGGTAAGTTAGGCAGTGTAGTAAGAAAAAGAGGAAAAGGGGGGTAGGGGAAGGAGCAGACCAATTGTAGGGAGACGAGGATCCACTAGTAGGCCTTTGTCAAGTAAGAGGGCAAGGAGGAGGGTGAGAATAGATTAGGAGTTTAAACAAGGCAGTCACAGTAGCTAGGTGAGAGAATAGTCTAGATTTAAAAGCACCTAATGAGTTAGAGGAGGTAATAGAGGTGCTGAGTATTTAGCCAGCTGGGGCACGATAGGCAAATGATCATTGACCATGTGTGATCCGACAGAGGGGACCGTAGAAGCTGGGTTTCTGATCTTCTGGTGGATCGTACACTTGAGTTCTGGCATAGCAGGTCTTGAATGCAGGGTGGGGTGAGGCCCATGATGGATTCTTGGCCATTAGGCAGGTGAAGAACTTTAAATGATTTGATAGTTGTAACCACCCAGTATCAGCATAGAGTTCACAGGTATGAGTAAGTCTATGAGCACCTGTAAGCAGCCGACATGCCTTGTTTAGGAGGTTATGACCCATTTCAGTGCGCTTGAGGGGCAGACCCATAAATACTAGCTGTAGTCGATGACTGAGATGATTGAGGATTGAATAGCTAGCTTCAGCGCTGGATGGATGAAAAGTTGTCTGTTATGGTAGAGTATCCGAGTCGCTGATTAATAGTTTTGAAATACCATCAATTTGTGATACAAAGACATGTGTTTCCTTATACTTCCTGAATGCTGTCTTTTTCCTTACCTTCCCTGTCACTTCTTTTGAGAACCATAGTGTTTTTTCTTTCATTTGATTTGTTTATTTGCTTCACACAAAGACTTGTTGCCTCTGTGATGGCAGTTTTGATGTTTTTCCATTGTTGCTCCAACCCACCTTCTTGCCAGTTTGCTAGTGCTTTTCTGAGGCACTCACCCATTTTGACAAAATCAGCCCTCCTGAAGTCCAGTACCTTCACTTTGTGTGGCTTGACTCTACAGCTAAGTTTATCATGAACCACACTGTTTGGTGGCTGCTTGTTCCTCAGATGGTTACCCACTTCAAGATCAGAGATCTCTCTCCATCCCCATTTGAGAGTACCAGGTCTAAGATTGCTCTCTCCCAATTGGGTTTCAAACTAGCTGTCTGAGGCATGCCCCTGTAGGGCATCAAGAAAGGCCCTGATCTTGGATGTGGTGGCAGCAAGGTGCTCCTGTCAATATCTGGCATATTCAGGTCCCCATCAGCAATATCTCCGTCTCTCTGCCATCCCAAGCATGCCTTCTATCATTTCCTTGTCCATTTCCTCCCCTGAGTTGGGGGTCTGTATACAACCTCTCTGCAGATTGTGGAGCCATTTCCAGTCTCCAGGGTGACCCACAGTGCCTCCTCTCCTCCCTGTTTACCCTTTAGTTCTGTTGCTTTTATCCCTTCCCTACATAGAGAGCTATTCCTCGTCCTCTTATTCCTCCTGTCCCTCCTGTAGCAGTGGACATACATTTAAATTAAAATAAGAGGGGCAAGCAGTAGGTGACTCAGTACCCACAGAAACTAGCATGAAACCAAAACAAAACGGTGTGTAAACACACTCCAAATTTGAAATGCTTATCCTTAAATGCCAGAAGCCTAACACAAATGTTCGATGAGTTGGTTTATATACTGCACATGGAAGACATTCAGATATGTGTGATAACCGAGGTTTGTGGGCCAGCAAAGATACATGGGACAGGCATATCCCTGGCTACAACATGTAACCTAGGACAGGCTTAATAAAAGGTAGCCTTATATGTGGCAGAGAATATTATATCTGAAAATATAGATGTTACCAACTTGGTAGGGTTAGAGCATATTTGGATTAAATTTCCCGTATATAGTACTAAAATCATCATTGTGTACTATATAGACCTCCTTCACTTATCCAGTAGGACAATAAGGTGCTGTATGAATTTATTGAGACCCTGAATACATCTGATAACATATTCCTATTAGGACTTCAATCTACCAAGCATTGACTTGGATAACCAAAAGGCAAGGTCTACAACAGAATTACAGTACATGGGAGAATTTAACTTAGCAGGGTTGGAGCAGTATAGAAACATAGAAACATAGACTTTGATGGCAGATAAGAACCACTTGGCCCACCCAGTCTGCCCATTTCCTACCTACTGGATAAGCTGCAGATTCTAGTTAACCAACAGCCTACTTCCTGCCACCCCCACTACAATTGCCTTATGTCTGTCCCATGCATGTTTGAATTCCCACAGTTTTAGACCCAACAACCTCCCCAGAAAGGCAGTTCCATGCATCCACCACTCTGTCCGTGAAAAAAATTCTCACATTACCCCTCAGCCATCCCCTCTATCTTTATATTGTGCTCCCTTGTTCTTACACATCTCTTTTCTGAAAGATGCTACCTCCTGGACTTTGTTGATTCCTTCAGGTACTTAAACATTTCTATCATGTCCCCCGTCCCTCCTTTCATCAAGGGTATACATATTAAGCTTTCTCAGTCTCTCTTCATATGGTTTCTGATGCAGACCTGCACCATTTTAGTTGCCCACCTCTGGACTGCTTCCATCCTGTCTATGTCCTTTGTAGATGACTTCTCCAAAACTGCACACAGTACTCCAGATGGGGTCTCACCAACCTTCTGTACAGAGGGATAACCACTTCCCTTTTTCTACTTGTGATGTCCCTTCCTATGCATCCCAGTATCCCTCTGGCTCTCCTTACTGACTTTTCACATTGCTTACCAACCTTTAGATCATCTGATATGACTACCCCAGGTCCCTTTCCATTTTGTTGTTGTTAGTACCTCCCTGCTATTGTGTACTCTTCTCTTGGGTTTTTGTTTCCCAGGTGCATTACTTTACACTTCTTTGCATTGAATCTAAGTTGCCATATGTCTGACCATTCCTCCAACCTTGCCAAGTCCCTTCTTATCCTTTCTACCCCCTTGTGTATCAACTCTGTTACAGATCTTTGTGTCATCTGCAAAGAGGCATACCTTTCCCTCCAGACCATCTGCAATGTCACCTATAAAGATGTTAAAGAGGACTGGACCCAGTACTGAGCCCTGAGGTACTCCACTAGTGACCCCTCTTTCTTCGGAATGTGTTCCATTCTCTATTACCTTCTGTGTCCTGTTTTGCAGCCAGTTTGCTACCCAGGCTACCACCCTGGGACCCACTCCTGGCTGGCTAAGTTGATTACTAATCTTTTGTGTGGGACTGTGTCAAATACCTTTGCTAAAGTCTAGGTAGGCCATATCCACAGCCCCTCCCTGGTCTATTACTTTGGTCACCCAGTCAAAGAAATCTATTAGATTCATCTGACATGACCTTCCTGCTGTAAATCCATGCTGCTTTGGGTCCTGTGCCCCACTGGCCTCTAAGTACTCAACAATTCTTTCTTTCAGAAGTGATTCCATCATTTTCCTACCACTGAGGTCAAACTTACAGGTCTGTAGTGTACCTGCCTCTGTCTTGCTCCCACTTTTGTGAATGGGAATCACAACTGCCTTCCTCCAGTGCTCAGGTACCACCCTATCCTCCCAAGATTTGTTAAAAGTATGGTCAGTGGTGTCACTAGGTCCTCCCCTAGTTCTTTTAGGATTCTGGGGTGAATTCTGTCAGGCCCCATTGCTTTGTCCACCTTGAGTTTTGGGAGTTCTTTCAGGACTCTTTCTTCTGTAAATGGACTGGTGTCAACCCCTACCCAGAGTGCTTCTATTGTCTTGTTTAGGTAACTCGTCCTTATCTTCTTTGTGAATACTGAGAAAAGTATTCATTCAGTATCTCTGCCTTTTCACTGTCTCTCTCACCCACCTCCCACTCCCTTATTAATCTTCACTATTCCTCCCTTAACCTTTCTATGCCCCTAATGTACCTATAAAAGGTTTTATCCCCTTCTTAACTGAACTGGTTATTTTTCCTTGGTTGGGCTTTTGCTATTCTGACTGCCTTCCACACTTCTTTCTGCTTTAATTGATACAGTTCCCTGTCGTGCTCCTTCTGTGATCCCTTATACTTTTGAATGCAGCCTTTTTCTTCTTAACTTTCCTGCCACCTCTTTTGAGAACCATAGTGTTTTTTACTCCACTTTGTTTTCTGTATCTGTTTCACAAGCGCCCATTGCTTCTATGATGGCAGTTTTGATTTTCTCCATTGTTCTTCCACCTCCTCTTTTGACCATTTGCTAGTGTATTCCTCAGGTATTTACCCATTTTGCCAAAGTTAGCCTTCTAAAGTCCAGTATGCTTGTTTTTGTCTGCTGGTCTCCATGGTTGTGCTTATTATGAAGCACACTGTGCAGTGGTCGCTTGTTCCCAGATGTCTACTGACTTCTAAATATGTGATCCTCTCTCCATTTGAGAGATACCAGGTCTAGTATTGCTCCCTCCCTCCCAAGTGTGATCCAACACTAGCTGTCTAAGGCCTGTCCCCTGTAGGGCATCGAGAATGAACCTGCTCTTGGATGTGGCTACAGTACATGTCATCCAGTTAACATCTGGCATATTCAGGTCCCCATCAACAGTATCTCCCTTTTCAGCCATTTTGAGAATGTCCTCTATTATTTTCTTGTCCATTTCCCTCCCTGAGATGGGGGTCTGTATACAACCCCTGTGCGGATTGTGATGCCATCCCTCTCTCCAAGGTGACCCAGAGTGCCTCTTGTCCTCCCCTTTACTTTTCAGTTCTGTAGCTTTGATTTCTTCCCTTATGTATAGAGATACTCCACCTCATCTTTACCCTCCCTGTCCCTTCTGTAGACTGTGTACCCAGTATGTTGATACCCCAGTCATGGTTCTCTGTGTACCATGTTTCCATGACTGCACAATATCCAATTGTTCATCTTCCATTGAGGCTACTAGCTCAGGAAGCTTGTTTCCCAGACAATGGGCATTGGTACTCATTGCCATTCATTTAATGTTGGTTTATCCTTTTTCCCCCATGCCTGCTCTTTTTGCCCTTGTCTATTTTCCATTTACCCTGTCCTGCTCTCTGTTGAGCACTGTACCTCAGTGTTTACCTCACTACCTGGCATGTTTTGTGGGTGGAGACTTGACCTGCTACTAAGTAACATAGGTGACAAAATACAATAATGCAGAGCAACCACCCTCTTGGCTGTAGTGACCATGCTATGGTTAGATTCAGTAGGGCAAATGGCTGAAACCTCAGGGAGTATGGAAATCAGGAACTGTGACAAAGCTGATTTTAACAAACTAAGAACATATATTAGGAAGTGGAACTTTAGAAGAGACTCTGAAAATAAATCACTACATTAAATGTGGGAGATTTTGGAAGGGAAATGACATATTTGGTTAACAAACATATACCCACAAAAAGAAATATAATAAGATAGGTAAAATCCCAACATGGATGACACCCAGAGTCAAAAGCTGATTAATAAAAAGGAAGGCCTTCATGAGAGCTAGAAGAAGTGGACAGTCAAAAACTGGGAAGGCTATATAAAGGTATTAAAACAACAAATAGTTCAATGATGAGACACTAACTGAAACTGGCATGCAAAGTAAAGGATAACTACAAATAATTTTATAGTTATATTAGTGACAACAGTGGGGGGAGAAAAGCTATAGGCCCAATAAAAGATCAGGATGGGAACCTAGTAATGATAATACCAAAATGGCTGAACAATACAGTAATTATTTTACATCCATTTAAAACATAAAACACAGAGAACTAAAAACATCATGTCCACATCACAGGAAAATAGACTTATATTACAAGTGGAAGACATTAAGAAAAGACTGTTGAATCTCAACCAGAGCAAATCACAGGGCCCAGATGGGATTCACCTAGAGTGGTCAGGGAGTTGGTGGAGGCACTGTACTAGCTGAGCCATTGACAACTTTGTTCCAGGTATCACTGAATAGGGAGAGGCTATGGATGTCTGACTAAAGACAAATGAGCATATTTTTAAAAAGGATCAAGGCATGATTTGGGAACTATAGGCTGGTGAGATCAACCATGGTCTTGGGAAAGGTCCTGGAAGGGGTAATAAAGGACCACAAAGTGGATTTCATGAACAAAGTGGGGATGTTGATTACACCCAACATGGTTTCAAGCAAGGCCATTCATGCCAAACAAACCCCATGGAGTTTTATGGAAATGTTAGCAAGGCACTGGATGGGGATAACTTAGTGACTGTCATATTCCTGGACTTCTCCAAAGCTTTTGATATGGTGCCATAGAGAACTGATGAATGTGCTAATAGAGCATAATAGCCAAGGAAATATAACATGCTGGTTAGCCTCATGGCTAGGTAATAGAAAGCAAGAGAGTTTCATTAAAGGGTTATACTCAGGCTAGTCAGATTTAAGGAGTGGTGTTTCACAGGGATCAGTGTTGGGACCTTGTCTCTTTAACACTTATATCCACTGTATGATGAGTGGGGGTGTATGCGAATCAAAATTTGCTGATGACACCAGGATAGACACCATTGTTAAAATAACATGGATGCACATAAACTTCAGACAGCTCTATCCAGAATGGAGGAATGGGCACGAGTACAAACTATCCTTGACACCAATTAGTGCACAGTAATGTACTTTGGGAAGAAAAATAGCATGACTGAGTATAAGCTAAATGGGCAGACATTAAGGAAGTTCACAGATGAAAGAGACCCAGGCATTAGGATTTCTAATGATCTTCAGTTTAAACAACACTGTAGTCAAGTGGTCAGGACTGTCAGTGGCATACTCAGCAGTATAAATAGACACATTAAGAGTAGGACAAGAGAGATGCTAATTCCTCTGTATGGGTCATTGGTTAGACCACACATGATGTATTGTGTCCAGTTTTAGTCCCCAGGGTACAAAACAGAGATCAAATCACTAGAAAGTGTCCAGAGCAGAGCAACCCATATGATCAATGAGTTAAAGGATATAGAATTCCATGAGCGACTATTTGAACTAGGGATGTACACTCTGGAATTCCATAGATGGGGGAGGATATGTGCATGGTCTTTAAGGCAGTTACAGATGAAGGGCTATGGAAAATCTGGGACTCATACTTAGAGCACAGAATTACATACCAGAGCACACCCATAACAGCTGGCTGCAGAGAGGTATCAAACAAAGAGGAGGAAACACTGGTTTAGCTTGAAAGTAGTGCCTATATGAAGTGGCTTGCCAGTTGAGGTGGTGGCTAGTAACAGTATTCATGAATTTAAACATAGACTAGACAGGTACCTGATAGCAAATGGAATACAAGGTTATAACTAGACAGAATGAGGTGAGCAGTATGAACCAGTGTCTTCCTTGCTGAGCTTAAACCTAGGAAACCTATGAGTGATCCCCATGGGGATATCAAGTGGCAATATGGCATGGTGGGAGTTGACCTTCTGCCTCACTCCATCCCATCATGTGTGTATGACCAGCTTGTGGGAGGGCATTTTCCACTTGGGGTAGAAAGGTCCTCCATTTCAAATTGTCCTGAGAAATTGCATTTGACTGAAAATCTGACTTTGACCACTAGGGTGCTAATCCTAGTGGTGCCTCAAAGATTTAACCACTAGGAAGCACTATTCTAGGGCTACTACTCCTGCCTGTATGACTATATACAGGTCGAGGGGTCTGAGTTATCAAATAAGGTGCTTCCAACCAGATAAATGGTATCAGTGTTGCTTACCTACTCTGGTATAGCCCTTTGGGAAGCTCTAACCATCCACCAACCCTCCTAGTGGCCTAATATATAATACAATGGTAAATTCACCATCAATAGGCAGCAGTAATAATGTGCTCACACACTCACCTTACCACAAGGGCTGGACTTGCAACAACTGCCCTGCAGACCCCTGTAAAAAAGTTAGCAATACAATACAGATGCACAATATTAACTGCAACCCAACTAATAATATGCACACTAGCCAGGTTAAGAGTACAAGACAATCAAGTTTATTTGGGGCAGTGAACAAGAGAGGGTGTGAATCTAGGCAAACAATTAGTTATCTGATTTGGTTCAGTGAATGCATGCGCCTTAGTCCCCACCTAACAGTCACACAACACTGGGTACCCTGAATGGTAAGTTTGCTAGCCAGAGGCATTGCCGTGGGTGGCTGATGTTGCAGTTGTTGCTGGGGCCCTTGATGGACAGAAACACAATTAACATACAAAATACACAAATTATTTGTAATTCCAAGCCAGTTGGCTCAGTCCTTTGCAAAACACAATGAATGAAGGCAATTAGATGGTACCACAATAATTTAAGCTTTCATTGCAGGGAACTACCCTAATTTGTATTCATGCTACCAGGAATCTGCAGTACAGCAGACAATATGGAGACCTCATGGTGATGACAGAGAAGCTTGGGGAAACAGGGCTGACAACACATCTCTTCTTCAAGGCCTTCTCCACCTGGCTGCAACCTGCATGTTAGTGCTGTACAGGGGTTGGATCCCTAAGTCAGTCTCTTGACATGACAGTCTCTGGTGGTGGAATAGCAGCCTAGGCTGAAATGGCAGGGCCAGGCAGGATGAGCAGTCTGGCAAGGCTCATGATCTTCTGCTGGTGGAACCTCCAGTTGGTCTAACAGATTCATTCATGGGGAACCAAATCTCGATCCACGAAATACATTCAGCACCTTTCAATTCAATTTGTTTATTTGATCAATCTTGATGGGACAAACATCATGATTATTTCAATAAGAAACACATCAATCACATATATATATTATAAAAATAGAATACAGCATACTAAAACAGCAGTTTTCTGCTATCACAAAGACATGATACTTTATAATCAAGGCTTACTAGTACAAAAGGACTATATAACATTTTAACCTTCTCTGTTTTCAGGATCCTAAATCTCTTTTTCTTAGTGTTAACCGCTAATGCCAAGAAACTAGCGATTCATTCTGCCTCTTCTAAAATTTGAGGATGCATCAATATAAAAACCACATCATAACTGGTACTTGCATATATTTCTAAACAACTTCATAAAAACTAATCACTGGCTTTATTGTATAAGGGGCAGAGCAATATTATATGATCTAAACTTTCGGAAATGCATTATTAGAAGGACAAAACATTTCTCCAGATCCTACTTTATTCTTTGTAATATTAAAATAAGTGTTCTTGAGTTAAACATTTCAAACCTTGCCCACATAATTAATTTTATTTGTTCTGGGTTCAAAGGAGATTCAAATAGTCCTCTAATGAATGATCAATTTTATTATTTTTCAACCACTGGGCACATGTTTGTTCTTTGATAGTTTTCATGTCCCGCTTCTTCGCTAATTGAATCAATTTTTTCTATAATGAATAGAAATTAGAATTTGCCTTTAGTAATTATTCCAGAAGTGGATCATTTTAATTTCTCTAAACTATTTTTCAATGCAGAGAGCCATAGTAAGGAAGTCCTCATCATGCCATTTGATCTTTTCAAAGGCATTTCTTTGGGATTATGTTTTTGTTATAATTCACTATTCTTACCCAGTATGAAATGTGAGTTAATTCCTTAAGCAACCAGTTGGGAACCTTTCCAATTCTGCCTTTACCATTGCATTTAAAGTTATAAGGGGATATTGAGAAGTGCTTTATAAAAAAAATGACAGAGGTTTTACCAGATCTTCAGCTTTCACCTACTGTACCCCAGACTTCTGCTCCATATAATAATAATGGGTTAACTGTAGCTTCCCTAGCTTCAAAGCTGAAACACTGTGTTTCCACCATATTTATAATTAAATTTAAAATTAAAATGTAAACATTTTACTATTAATTTGACTTTATTATCTGTTCTCTAATATGGTTTGACCAAGATGCTGAAGAAACAAATTTTACTCCTGGATAACAATATGTCTTTATAACCTCAATCTTTTCCTGCCCTATTGTAAGTTTTAGTTAATTAATGTTTTAAGATTTTTCACAAAGATTAAAATCTTGGTTTTAGTAATATTTACTTTCAGCTCAAGGGAATTATATTTCTGAGAAAACATTTTTTTCTGCATTCCACTTTAGTTAGTGAAAAAATCACCAGATCATCTGCATATGCTAATGAATACAGCAATAATTTATCTATTTTTGGAAAATTCAATATGTCATATTCTGGAAATTGTGTAATGAACTGATATAAAGATTAAACAATATTGGTGCTAATAAGCATCCTTTTACAGATCTTTTTTATGAAAAACTGGGTCAGTGAGCCTTTGTTGTCGAATCTTATTGTCATGGCGGTATCTGAAAATACAAGTTTTATTAATTTAAGCAATGAAAAATCTATACCTTTTCCCAAAATAAATCCCATAGCATTTGTCTATGTATGGAGTCAAAAGCTGGTGAGAAGTCAATGAATAATGCAACTAGTTTGGACTTGCTTAAATAAACATATTTTCAATGAGATGATTCAGACAGAAAATATTATCTATTGTGAAAAGCCTTCCCTAAATCCTGCTTGGAAATAGAGATTTTTCAAAAGCACCTCTCCATATAGTTAAACTATTTAGTAATAGTCTGAAAAATCATTGAACTTATATCCAAGAAACTAATAGATCGAAAGTTAGTGGGTAAATAAACTGACCCCTTTATGAATAGGGACAACTATATTCTGTTTCCAAGAAACTGGAATGTAATTTTGAGAAGAACATAAATAAAAAAGGTTAAAATTGGAACCCCAAAATCTTTATATTCTTTATAAACTTCTGGGGAATGAAAGCTGGGCCAGGGCTTCATTATTTGTTAAGGTAAGTATAGCCAATTCTATTTCATCTATTGAAAAGATGATGGGGACTCTACTAGCCCTACAGAGTGTTTGATTTTGTCACCATCTATTGTTAAGGCTGGAACTTAAAAAAAATTCCTGAAAGTGCTTCACCCATTCCTCCTTTGGTATGTATATATACAGCCAAGGAAGGCTGGATAAAGTTTGTTCTCAATGCCACCATACTCCAGAAAGCTTTAAACCTTTCTGAATAATGATGTTATTCATTGAATCCCAATTTTATGTACAAAATTATGGGCCAGATATTCAAAACTTTGCGCTGGGCAAAAACTGTTTGCGCAGGTTTAGCGTGGGATTAGTCTTGGGTCTGCTATATTCAAAAGGCCAAATAACACGGGCAAACTGCATTAGCACAAGCAAAAGGTATAATGTATGCAAGGCCAAACTGACATGAATACAGGCGCCAATGCTATATTCAGCGACTAAGCGCCATGCTAAAGTGGTTTCTTGCGACTTAAGCGCGACACTTAGCGTGTGCACGATACCACCAGGAAAAAGCTTGTCTTAACCCTGGGCAATCAGCTTTGCATGACACTATGGCTTTGCACAGTGTTTGCATGGGTTTAGTGTGGTTTTGCATGACCCTAACAAATAAATATGACACATAGATAAAGCCAAACATAGAGGAAGCATGCTGCTAACTGATGGCATCACAATGATGCCATCATCTGCCACCAGTCCCAGCCATGCCAGGCAGTAAGTGGTGACCCTGCCACTACTGGACAGCATGGCAGTGTGCCAACAGCACACACCTGTGGAACACACTTTGTGACACCAACAGATGCCAGCACACACATGCAGCACTGTGGGCATGGAGGATGTTGAGGGAGCATGTACGGTGGCAAGGCTGTGCACAGACCAGGTGTGGCCACAAGGCTGGGACACATCATGCAGTGCACATGGGCCAGTATTGGGAATATCCCAACACCAGTGTGCCTTTCAGATAATATGCCCCAGCCACATACCCGCACAGCTGGCCGCAACTGCCAAGGCACACAAAGCCGAGACATGTACATGTCACTGTGAGCATCCCATGCCACAAGTGCAGCATCTGTGGGTCACACAATAGTGTAACAGTACTGTTCACTGTCAGTAAACACCTGCAGGTTGGGCCTCTCACTGTGTATAGTGCAGTCATCATCACTGCCCTATACACCATAGGCGTGCTGTGTCCACACACTACTGGCCCCCATGCTACTGTAGTTTCTGCTGTACACTGTAGCATGCCCTACCGTGTGACAGTTGCATGCAGCACCACCACTACCTGTGCCTATGCTGTCTTGTCCCCTGGGGTACAATGCATGCTATGCTGTACTGATTACATGTAGCCTGCATCTATCATCATGCACTGCCAGACTAACCTACAGGTGGAGCTGTGGTTGGACCTGGTCAGCCCCTGTACTTCCAGACTGACCTACAGGTGGCTCTGTGGGACCCTGCAGTAACGCTGGGCAAACTGCATGCAAATCAGGGCATAATGAGATACTAATCTGGTTGTTTGCTCAGAGACTTCATAAGTAGGCTCATTTGCATGGCACTTTTGAATATGGCACATTTAGCTCGGGCAAATGTGTTTGCACCGGACTGACTATAGCTCACGCTAATGCCGGCGCTAATGTGTTGGCGCGGTGCTATGATATGGGAATATTATACAGTTTTGATCACTGTTCTTTCACATCTGCTGCTTCCTGCAGCTGTACTGAAGTCTATGCATTTGCTGGCACACACATTGGCCACGTGGTTTGTCTATACCTGCCCTCACGTTGCTGTGCACTGTGTTGTTGTTGTGGGTTGCACTTTCTGGTTGCTTTATTCAGTGCTGTCTTATTCTCGGCTATGTTTGCCCTGCACTCCAGCCAGTTTGCATGGCCTCATTACCATGCTATATTTGGAAGGTGTTTGCCCTGGGCTATTCCTTTGAATATAGCTTGCTCTGTGCTCGGACAACTTTCTTCAACGGGCAGTGCTAATTTAGCCCTGGGGCAAAGTTTTGAATATCTGGCCCTATTGTCTTAATTTGAGGAAAATTGTTATATTATTTTTAACTTTATGTTTTTAATCTACTAGATTAATTTCCTAAGTTTCCTCTTTTCTTTCCTAGATTCAAAATCAAACCAAGTCTTTACTTCTGAAATTAATTTTTGTGATTAGTAGTATAAATTAAGCTCCTAATATGTTGGTTTAATTGTCCTAAAATTAAGTCAAAAATTTGATCATTAGTGAAAGAGGGATTCTCTTTAGAAAAAAGGAATTCAATATAGTTCCTAACATATCTCTTATTGCCCACCTCTGATATGATTATGATTTAGACATTTTTTCCTTTGAACTAAGTCGTGCTAAAGGGGCATTTACTTCAGAATAATTTTATGTTCTCTACATGTCTTAATATATAAATTTTAGGGGCATGGTCACTTTCTGTTCTCATTTGAATTTTAAGAAATTTGAACATCTCATAACTCTCAGGATTAATTAGAACATAATCAATAGTGCTTTTGCCCATTTGAAGAGAGAAAAAGTATTTTCACCAACTTCATTACCCTCTAATCTACTATTTAATATTAAAGTGCATTTTCCTCAATAGAGTTTATCAGCACTGTTCCTTGTTCATTAGACCATTTATCTTTACTTTCTATATAATTACAATCCTTATGATATAACTGAGTCTCTAAAATACTGAGATTGACATATTTGGTGATATGAGAATTAAAATCTCCTGCTATCACAAAATGCCTTGTGGGTATTATAAAATGCAGAATTAATATCCACACGTAATAAATCCCAGCTACTTATAGCACTAGTTAAGGATGTTTTGTGGGAGCTAAATATTAACAAGAATAAAAACAGATGATCCCAAGACATTATTATAATGATATAATTTAAGGTACTTTTAACAATTTCAATAATTTCAAGTGTGGGACAATTTTAATACAAATTGACAATTCTCCAATTGGTCTTACCCAACTTTTTTAATTTTTTTGGCTGGATTTGTGATAGTCTGATATCCATTGAGATTTCTATCTCCCATTGCCCAAGTCTCTTGAAATAATTACTATATAAGATTTTATAAAATCACAACATTCTTGATCTGTCATAATACCAGAAAGGCCTGCCACATTCCATGATAAAAAGTTACAATTCCATGCATTCATCTTAGAATCTTCTGAACTAGTTTCTATCTCCAGAGAAAAGTGATTTGTTACCTCATATCATTGATTTATTCATAAATTGTACAATTTCACTTCTGGAAATTATGAATAATCCTTCACTGTCAAAGCTAACCCTATTGCTCAAAATCAAACAGTAAACTTTGGAATTTTAACAGCACAGGTCAATTTGTGTTTCTTGATTTTCCTGTGCTGCTCTCACAGCACCTTTAAATCAATAACTACATCTGACAACAGTTCAGATTCAGTCCAGTTACCAAATCAGCAGCTTTACTGCACAAACCTTTTGATATGAGTATATGTCAACACTTAAGCTGGGAAGATCACTTCAGGAGCAAGTCTTTGGGCCAAATTGCAAGTTGCACTGACAAACTTGTTCTTCTCTTCTGCCAAGTTCCAGGCTGGAATCAGACAGGTCTGACTTCTGCAGTCAGGCAGTTCAATGCAGGAGAAGGTTGCAGTAGGCAAGTCGAGCCTCCTCACCTGATTCCCTACCCTATTCTGAGAGCAGCTGCTCAAAGCTCAAGTTGTTCACCCTTCAACCTCCAACCGTAATTGATCCACTGTCTTATGGCACACAGGGCATTTCCTTGATAATCCAAAGGTTTGGTTGGCTGAAGGAGATGTCAGTCATGGTAAGGGCTCCCTCTCCATGTTCATTTCGGTGGCAATAGTAAAACTACAAAACTACAATTTTCCTTCCCACAAGGCCCCTGGAGCAGGATCCATTTTACACCCTGGAGTCTATTTGGTCCAGTTACTGGATGTCCCAGACCTAAAATGGTGTCTTCCATCCAAATGAACGAGCTGCAATCAAAGCAGGTTAGACAGACATCTCTATTTCTAAAATAATAAAGCACAAATAGTAAATAAGCACAGTTCCTATATGGGCTCCCTCTGCAGAAGTAGTGATTGCAGAATGGAGAAAACAAATCACTGTCTGACCAATCACAAGCCCTAAATCATTTGGACCCAGCACAGACAAACTTCTAAACAAAGATTAGCTATCTCTTAAAGGGACAGGTGTGTAGGCGCATATGGCAGTCTCAAGCATAGACACATTACTTAAGACAGACTACCAGCCTAACAGTAGGCATAAAGGAGCCCAGGAAGACATTATAGTAAACTCCAATGTGTAGGGGGATTAAAGAAGCACTATTGAAGAAGAGATTGGTGGAAGATCTGGTTACCAATGGACTACAGGACCCAAGGCAGCATGGTTTCACTGGGGAGGTCATGCCAGACCAGCCTCATTGAATTTTGCAGCAGGGTGACAAGGGAGATGGATCAGGGGAGGGCAGTGCATGTAGCCTATCTGGACTTCAGCAAGGCCATTGACACTGTGCCTCATATAAGGCTATTAAACAAACTGGGGAATATAGGAATGAACAGGACAGTAGTGTGTTGTGTGGGTAATGGCTGGCCAGCAGGACACAGAGAGTGGTGGTAAATGGCTGTCACTCTACAGAGGGAAGTGGGACCAGTGGGGTACCACAGGGATCAGTGCTGGGACCAGTCCTATTCAACATCTTCATCATTGAGATTGCACATGACCTAGAAGGGTAGAATTTCCTGCTCACTGACAACACAAAGCTCTGTAACAGAGTGGAAACACCAGAGGGTGTAAACAGAATGAGGAGGGACCTACAGAAGCTTGAAGAATGGTCAAGGTTTGGCAGTTGAAATTCAATGCAAGAAGTGAAAGATAATGCATATGGGACACAAAACCCTGGAACAACATATCAGCTAGGGGTGAGGATACAGCATTCACCAACCAAGAAAGGGACCTTTGGGTTATCATCTGTGATAACATCAAGGCAGAAACAGTGTGACAAGGCAGCAGGTAAAGCAAATAGAATGCTTGGATGCATAGGCAAGGCATCACCAGCAGGAAAAGGGAGGTCATAATTCCACTATACAAGACACTAGTGAGGCCCCACAAGGTACAGTGTACAGTTCTGGAGACCTTACCTACATGGGGACATAGGGTAGAGAAGGTTCAGAGGATGGCACAAAGGATAGTACAGGGCTTGCATCACAAGTCCTATGAGAACAGACTGAAGGACTTGAATATGTATCCTTGGAGGAGAAGAGGGAGAGGGGATGTGATAGAGACATACAAGTAACTTACAGGAGGAACAGGTGCAATAATAG
Organism: Neoceratodus forsteri; assembly: GCA_016271365.2. Classification (NCBI taxonomy): domain Eukaryota; kingdom Metazoa; phylum Chordata; order Ceratodontiformes; family Ceratodontidae; genus Neoceratodus; species Neoceratodus forsteri. The sequence goes on along the minus strand of CM028133.1, from coordinate 737,061,137 downwards.
ACTATTTCCAGCAAAAAGATATTTCAGGACTAGAGGGCATGGGATGAAGTTGGAGGGAGGGCAATTCAGAAGAAACTTGACAATGAATTTCTTAACAGAAAGGGTGGTGGACAAGTAGAACACCCAGCCAGAGGAAGTGATGGGGGCGAAACAATCACAGGATTTAAGAATGCATGGGATAGACATAAAAATTCTGGAGGTCAGGGTAAGGGCAACAGACTTCTAGAAAAATGAAAAGGGAATTTACAAGATCAAATGGACAGACTTGTGGGCCATATCTGCAGACAGTGTCAATGTATTTATGTTCAGTATGGACAAAAAAGACCAAATGTTTTAGATTCTTACTGTAAATGCAGATCCAATACATATGATGATCTTAAATGTGTTGTCTTCTGTGTCTACTGTTTGAAAAAAAACAGAAACGTTGGTTGGGGTAGATGGTGGGTGGTCTCGATTTCCTCCTGATAAAATATTATTTCATCTTTTTACCACACAAGATCGAAAAACTCAAGAAAAAGTGTCCAGATTTTAATAATAACCTAAATTTAGAATATCTCATTGCTCACTGACTAAACATAATCTTATAGTACAGTTCCCCAAGAATGCAATTGTCATTTGCACTTCTAATGAATTAATTATAACATTGTGTAAAGTTTTATTTCCTGTGATTTACATAGATGTTTACCTAGTGGCCTTGACGGCCCATGTTTTAATTGTTCATTTTATATTGTAATGGCTAATGCTGATCAATAAAAACATCTGTGCTCGTACTTGCATCTGTTGCAAAAAATTAGACAATTTTGTTCAATTGTCATAAGCCATAATGTGAATATCTTTATTAGCTGGAGACCATTATAAGTGCAATAAAAGCATTGAATGCCATAATACTTTCAGGAAAAATCTTTTTTATCCCTAACATGAAGTTTTGTGCTTATGCATCTCATAACATGCAATATGAAATGAATTTATAACACAAACTCAGTCTAGACCATTAGAACTGGTCCAGTACCCATACTGAATCATATTTTGTACAACTTTTGTGGTGATTTTTTTTTCTCTTGACTTGTTTGTGACAAATGTCATCTGTATTAGATGAAGTTTTACTTATGCAAATTGGAAGTGTTTTAGATGAATGGGAACAACTTTGAAAAATAGTCCTGTGATTACAGTGAAGTGTAAATTTAGCCACAGTGAATATAGCCAATACAGTTAGAGGAACTATCTTAGTGACTGACATGAGTCCTGGATAATTGTTCTCAGTATTTAAAAAGCAAGATGCAGTATCTTAACATGCGTTTTCATCATGTAGTCACAGTAATGTGCCTGCACCAGGTACAGGATACTGCAAATAAAAAAGTTTCAAAACTCTCCAGCATCTGTGTAATGCATTTAGACACAGTGAATATGGTAAAAACACGAGTGTCACGTATAACCAGGTCCACACTGGGCAGCATTTGCAGTTTATGAAATAAGTTTTTGTTATCTGAAGTCAAAGGTGACTGTCAGCTTGTCCATAATACTTTACAGTGTGATATATTTTGAATGATCTTACCACACAAAAAGGAAAGTTGCAATCAGGCAGTAGTACAGAGTTTCAGAAGCTCCTCCACATGTTCCTCTCTTACTTGATGAGCCACCGGATCTCATTGAGCTTGAGGCCTTTGTAGAGCCAACCCAGCAAAGTCTGGCAGGGTTCTCCTTTGTTAGTGTAGAAGGGATTTTGCAGTACAATGCTTGGCAACAATTAGGGTTGGATGAAAATTGCAAATTCCACTTTGACAGAACTTGCATGGAATTTTGCAGCTTTCACGAATTTTCCAAACTTCCACCTTTGGTGAAATCAGAAATCTTCCAAAAGTGTTTGGTAAATTTTCACCCTGTTCTGTGGAATTTTCTTGCTGAACCATGGAATAAAACACATGAACTATGGAACTAATACATTTATCTGCAATTCATGTGACTGTTCCTCAGTTCAGTGATCAGTTCTGAGCTGTCCTCATAAGAGAAAAAATCTTACCTGGTGTCCAGTGGCACCCTCACCCTCTGATTGGCTTGCCCAGATTTATGTTTCCCTGGTGTCTAGTGGCACCCCAGTCTCCAATCGCTCTCCTTGCTGCCCATATTTATGTTTCTGGTGTCTAGTGGCACCCCTCATGCTAAGCTTAAGTCCAAATTTTGTGCAAATTCCTCTGATGGAAGGTTTTTTGCCAGCTCTAGCAACAATGCTTATTTCTGTATCTGCAGTTGACACATATCTGTAGTTTGCAGTAACATTGCAAAGGTAAGCTTCCACATGCTCTTTCATGAGCTAAGCAATATAGGGATAGTGAAAGTCTTTACTACCCTTTCTCTTGTAAGTAACAAAAGAACTGAACACAGCAATATCCATTAGGTGGAAGAACAATTTCTTGTACCACTTTTTGGTTTTCCAAATGTACTGGTAGTTCTTTAGCATTTGATCACAGACAGCTAGCCCTACCATCTTGCCATTGTAGTGTAGTACTGCATTAAGTTTGATATTGGGAGTTCCATCATGTTTATTACTGCAAGATACCATGTCACCTTTATGCACAGTAGCTAGCATGCACAGTAGATAGTATGAGTTGTCTTATGTCTTGCTCACCCCATGATTGCTCTCATTTTGGACAATCCTCTACAACAGATGAAATACTTTCTCCAACATGATTTGTCATCACTAAACTGTAGTGGTAGTCCTAGTCATTATTTACTGACGATGCCAGAAAATTCTGTTTTCACTTCTTGCAAGGTACCACACAAGTTTAGGGTTGGAGTGAAATGGTCTATAATAAAATGCACCATTGTAATTCAAGGGGACATAACATTTGAACTACAATGTCATGAGTAGTTTGCCCTGTCTTTGGTGCTGAGGCATTGTTCACAACCTCTGCTGTTACTTCAAGAATATCTTCACTTTCTGGATAAACATTCTGTTCCATATTGTCCTCCCGGACTGTGATGATCTGGTCCAGTGTTAGAGTTGGTACATTGTTTTTACCTGCATACACCACATAATTCCACATGTAGTCTCCCATACCTGAATAGCTTCCACATAGCTCACATGTTTTGATGTAAGACTTGGAACATTTCCAGGGCATGTACTGTTTAAATTGCAGATAGCATTTGAATAGTGAAAGAGGTTCATGTATACTGCTGTATCTGGCAGGGATATATGCTTCAATAAACTTGTTCTGCAGAAAATCTAAGGCAGTTCTGATTTTCCAAAGTGTATTAGGGATGCAGCAACATTGCCATCATACACAAAATGAAGGAATTTTAGAATATTTATGAACCTGTCAATGTCCATAAGTTAGTGCACAATAAGTCTGGAGGAATGGGTATGTGAACTGATAATCTGAAAATTGTGCTTTTTTGGTTACCAACCCAGTCAGCAAGAAAATACAAATGAACACATACATTTCAAAGGAACTCACTGGTTTCAATAAAAAGTACATGAAAATTCAGTAGTACTGCTAGACAAAACTTGTTCAGCATATCGGTTACTTTCTGTATGAATAATTTTTTAGTGCTGTCACTACCATTGCACGCTGTCTCTGAAAAAACATGTCAAAACATTGAAGTGGTGTTGGGTTGTCGGGTAATGGGACATTCATTTCAGGAGTTTCTGTGAGCGGAAATGGTTCTACCTACTGCTTATTTCTGGTTTGTACCAGTATTATCTGTAGAGGGATTGTGAGGGACTTGTCCACTTACTCTGCCTCTTACAAGGGCTCTGCCTCTCCTCATTTATTTTATTTTTATTTTTATTTTGTTAACTGGGTAGGCCCACTGAGCCTGGTAATGGTCCCTTTTCAGGGGCGATCGGAATTAATTACAGATAGTACAACATCTACAGAGTAAAACACTTATACAGATAGGAGACAATAGTTTACAATCACATTCTAAGGTTCAATCGACAGTTTACTACTATTGTTAATAACACATTGAGTACATTAATGTTTCAGTCATTCCATGGATACAGTTAATTGGATACAGTAGTACACAGCTGAGGCATCAATGATTACAAGTGCATTGGTTAAGCTCCAACACGTGGACTTTAAGCCCCTTTTAAATCCCCTAGTGAGTTGCATCCTGCAGATTTGTTCTGAGGTGCATTCCTAAGATGGGATAAAAGCGAAAAAGCCTGAGTCCCTTGGGCAGTTTTAACTGGGTATTAGAGAAGATTTCTACCTGAGGACCTAAATATTCTACTGTTCATTTTTGTTAACAGTACCATGGCTAGACCCAGGGGCATTGGGTAGCCTGAGCTTGTATGCCAAGCAGTGAGGAGGGGGTATTTTAGTTTGCCTTCCAGAGTGGGCCAGTTTAGTGCTTGGAGGACTAGACAATGATTTTCTCTGGAGTGAGCACCTGGTGAACCTACAGATTCTATGGTAGAAGGTTCTGAGCTTCCCATCTCACTATTTCTTGTAGAAAAGAACTGGTGAGCCATAGAATAGGGTGGGTAGGGGATGCCTTCTGTCACCTTGCACCAGGTGTCTTGTGTCAGGTAGTGACTTAGGTGGTATAGAAGTTAAAGCTTCTGGTTCTTAGACGTAGTGAATAATTCTGTATAGGTCTTAAGGTGAGGTACTGGTCAATGGTGATTCCCAGGTACTTTATGACCACAACTACCTCTACCCTTGCTCCAGTGGATAGTGAGAGTGCCAATATTTTGGACCTATCATGTCCCAGGCTTTGGACCAAATAATATTGGGGAAATTGTTTAACCAGGAAAGGCTCACTAAGCCAGAGCCTGTTTCTAGGTGCGACCTGGGAGCACAAGGAAGTTAAGTGACTTGCTCAGGGTCACACAGTATGCAAGTGGAAGCTGTGGGATTCAAACCCAGGTCTGGTCTGCTGGATGTCACTAGAATTGCAGCTCAGAGCCTTAGACCACTGCAGCCATACTGCTTCCACCATCCTGCTGTTTATAACCAGCTTGTTATTATTCATCCAACCTTCAAGTAAAGCAGATCCTTTGACAGCAGTTTGTTCAAGGTGTCAGTGTCACCAGTGAACCTGTATAATACTGAATCATCTGCATGCAAGGTGTGCTTAGCTTCACCACAGTACGATGGCATATCATTTATAAATATGGAAAGAGCAGAGGCCCAAAGGTTGATCCCAGGGGACCCCAGGACTTTTTAATTCCTTAAGTTTTTGTATACTTTGCCTCAACCCTCCTTTCTAGAGAGACTGATTCTCTGTCATTTGAGCAGTCCTGTACCCATTCACTTGCTGAGCTGTGTTCCTTTTCAGTTTCTGTGCCTTCTTCCCTTTCAGCTGGTTGGTCAGGATCTGTTTCTGATACTTGCTGTGTTTCATTTGGGCTGATTTTCTCTACCTCAGTAGATGTGGATGGACCACTTTACTTGCTGAGTCCTGTCGCTTTCCACATACTGTACCTTGCTCTCTTTTATTGTTTTACCTGCCTTGGCCTGTGCCATTTCTAGTGGTGTCAGGTGTCAGCATGGGCCAGTTGGTTGCATATCTGCTTCTGGACCAGAAGGTTGTGGGTTTTAGTCCCACACGGGTTGAGCTCATATCTAAAATTTTGCCACAAGACTGCAGAATTAAGGGAGTGCTGTACTGTTGGGGTGTATCGTCCTTCAGATGAGGCATTAAATTGAGGTCCCTTCTACCCTTCCTGGTGAGTGTCCAGGTGGAAATAAATGAATCCAAGGCACTTTTGCAAAAAGTAGGGAATTTTTATTATTACAGAAAAAAAACATTACAACAGTCTCTGTAGACAGTACAGGTTACAGCAGTATAACATATCAGGGTAATTGTTAAATAAATGATAATACAGCAGGCATGTCAAGAAAACTTAAAGGTGTAATGTACAGAAACATTCAGCTAACTTTGACTAGTACAAAAATAGGTTCAAAACCATTTATAAAATCAAGAAAAGAAAAAGAAAAGGAGGGGAGGGAGGACTCAAAGCATAACATCCTAGTCATGACGAGCTATTAAACAAGAGTACAGCATGAGGTTTGAATAAATAGAACATGCAGACTGGTACCTGAAGCAATGCAGTAAGAATCCTGGGGTATAACCAAATAAAAATCCTCATAGAGGTTGGAATACACCTGACAGGAATCTACATTTGTTTAACAGAATTAGTTTAGCCAGGAATGTACTTTCAGCCAAATGGGTGGAAGCTAGATCCCATTCTATCATGAGTAGTGCTCTATCTGGAGGTAGCATTTTTTGTTGCAACAAGAGGCACAACAGGACTGCCATAAATAATATCTAATCGTAATAAAGAATGGACGTCAGAGGATAGGTCATAGTTTCTGGTTGACTGCAACTTTTCTAAAATTATGACTGCATATGTAATACAGGCCCAGGCTGGATCATTCCATCGTTTTGCAGTGGTCTAAAATGTCTGTGCACAAGGGCATGTTACATAAAAATTCTTAATTCTTTCCAGCTGTGTATCACAGACGAGTGAGGGACAGTTACGCTGGTGCCAGGCACTTATGATTGGAGCTTGTCTTAACACAAAATTGGCCATGGCAGCTCAACAACAGGACTTCCCACATTTTTGTGGAGTATGGACATCCATCAAGTAGTTATGTATGTCAGAATAGTCTTGGGAAGGGATCCCTTTATAGATAACCTTTTCAATAAAATTTCTATCTATGTACAACTATATGCAATTTTTCTACTGGGGTTGGGAGTATAGCCTTGAGGTTAGAGTAACAAGTTATGAATGAGCTTGGTACATCCAGTAGACAGACCTGAGTTTGATTCCTACAACCTTTACTTGCGTACTGTGTGACTCTGAGCAAGTCAATTAACCTCTCCAGTGCCCAGGGGTTGCCCTGAAAACAGGCACCTGTGCCTAGTGGGCCTTACCCAGTTAATAAAGAATAAAAAAAAATAAAATAACATTTTTAATCTGTGCCAAATCTACCCTCCGGTGCATCAGTTTTCCAGAAAACCATGAACATAAACTGGGAAGAGGTTAAACTTATGGAGTTTATCAACATTCGTAGTCCATGTCATCAGGAGAGGAAAAACAATCTATCGTCCACAGGTGCCAACATTTCCTAATTCCTTGGCTATAACAATTCAGATTTCAGAAAATAAAACTAAGGTAAAAGACTATGGGGTTTGTGATACCCCCACATGATGGGGCAATGTAAAGTGGTACGCTTGATGGGGTTAAGGTGACTGCCCCAGACAACTTGGAAAATATTGCTCAACATGGGCATTTCCAGGTGTCTAAGCAGAGGGTAGATGACACTCAAGTAGGTAAAAGAGTTAGGAGAACAGTTTGAAGGACAGATATTTTTATCTTCTTGGACTGATGCCAGTGTTTCCAGAGCTGGACCTTTCTAACACATTGTTGCAGCTTTCCTTCCCAATTTGTTATTGCAGGATCAATGTCCTCAAATGTGAGTTGTAAAATCTTATCAGGGAGAGTCAAACGATTTCTCCAATGTCAGTAAGCTGGGGTGTGGACTGTCCCAGCACAAATCCCTTTCATTTGGTTAGGTTATGTTTAGTTTTGGATATAGGTGTGAAAGACTGAAACAGGTTAAGGGCTAGCAAGACTGACCAGGATCCTTCACAAATAAAGCTATGTTATTCATATTTGTAGTAGCTTTAAAGGCAGCTTTGCCATTAAGAGAACTGATACCATGTATCTGCTGATGGGCACAGATCTTATGTAGTATAGGATCTGTGCAAAATACATAGAGTAGGGCTTAACTGGCAGCATTGCTGAACCCTTGACTTCAGAGATATTCTTTGTGTCCTAAATGACCACTAATGTTGGTAATAACAGTAGCTAAACATACAGCCTCCTCCTTGTACCTTTAAGATATCCTGCTTTACTTGGAAAACTTCCTCCAATCACCACCCATCTTGGCAAACCTCTGGAGTACGTATCCAAGTTTAAGTACCTGAGGTATGGATTGTCCACAGACTCTTTTATTTCAACTGTATCAAAGAACTGTCAAAAAGCTTAGACAAAGGTTGGGACTGTTTTATAGGATTAAGCATCTTCTTACAAGAGATGCCAAGAAAAGACTGGTCCAAACCACCTTCCTTTCACTCCTGGATTACGCAGACTTTCTGTACAGCCAGGGCCCAGCTGTTGAGCTCTTGAAACTGGACACGCTCTGTCATAGAGCCCTAAGGTGTATAACTGATTTTTCCATACAATACACACCACTGCTTTCTACACAATGCCATTGGATGGACATCTGTCACTTACAGATGACAGAGAAATGCCTCCCTCTGGAACTTCAGAGCTATTGCCAGAAGCTGCCTCAATATATCTTGGATTGTTTCCCTCTAAATGTGATAGGTATGTATCGCTGAGAAGAGCCTCCTATATCTACCTGACATTGCCAAAGTCAAATCTCACTTTGGTAGGGCTTCCATGAGCCATATGTTATATGTGTGCTGGAACACACTGCAAAAAACCGAAGCTGGACCACAGCATCGGCATATCAGGATTTAAAACTCTCTATGCAGCTTTCATTTAAGGAAACCTGCAATTGTTTCTCCTGATCTCCCCTTACTGCCTCAGTGAGTTGCTGGTTACCTGTCTGATGAAATAATACATTTACTACCCTGTCTCATTGACCCCTTCCCTTCCTCTTTAACCTTTCATTGCATTACTTTTTGCTTTTTCTTGTGTAGCCTGGTGCCTTGCATGGGTTTCAGTTGTCCTAAAGTAGCATTACCTCTTGTTCACATATCCCCTACCTCCCTGACCCTGGGCATTCACCTTACCTACTGCCTCTCTTCACTTCCCTTGTCTGGATCCTGTCCTTACCCATGGCCATGGTATCACTATTTGCTGCTATGACACTTACGGTTTCCCCTGCCTACCCTCCCCTCCCTCTTTAAGCTTCACAACTCCTTCCTTTTCTTTTCAGCTTCCCATCTTCCTTGTTGCCCCTCTCACTCGTGTTTGTTCTTCTGCCTTCACCACACCATAGTGTCCAGTCTTGACTATAACCTATATTTATCTGCTCATGTGTGTATATTGTATTCATGCACTACCACTGTCATTACCTTGTGTATTATATTTAACTCTGAATATGTTAGTCAGTTATTTAAATATTGTTTAATTTTATTGTGTTCAATGTGCTGTGTAATGTTCCTGTATCCTGTCCAGGTCCATCTAGCAAATTAGGTTCAGCTCAATGATGTTCACCTCTAAATAAAGATTTTGATTGATTGATTTATACAATTTCTTTATCCTATCACAAAAGTGTCATTGTCACATAATACAAAAGGATGTCAAACATGTAACCATGAGAAACATTGTCAAATGCCTTCTCCTGGTCTAAGGATAGGAGATAGCCTACTTCCTAACTGTAAGATCTAACTCAAATAGCTCTCTAAGAAGTATTAGGTTATCATACGTAGATCTACCCTTTATGGAACATGTCTGGAATTCTGAAATAACATGGTCCACTACAAATCTTTATTATTCATCAGACTCAATGGATGATAACTGTGTAGGTCTGTTGCTACTCCCTTTTTCTGTAGGAATATTTGTAGTGCTTCACAGAAGTCCAGGGATCTAGCTGAAGCTAAAAAATGATTACAGACTAATGCCAAGGGTTTTTCCTTCTTTTCTTAATGATCAACAGATCCTGAGACATCCCTCAGGAGACACCTGCTTGTCCCACCCTGTCTGATAGCTCCCTTCAGCCCAGATCTCCCTGGAACCTTGACCTAGCATCCCAAATCCCCCACCAGTACACTCCCTGTCTTGTAATCCTTACGGTGGGCTGCACTCACCTACCATGGGCATGACTTCAATTTAGTCCAGTGGGTGAGCTCTGGTGCAGGCCAAGGGATATCAGTATCGGGTGAAGGCAGAGTCCAGCAGTGGTGTAGAACAAGCACTCCATTGTCTCCTCAGGTGACAGGGTGTTTCCTTGTACGTGAGCACAAGCATTACCCTGGAGGTGCAGATGTGCAATGGCGTCCAGCATGAGCTAGGTGTGCTCCTTACCCCACTCATGGATGTCTGCTGACACCTCCACCCCTCATGCAAAACCCACAGCTGTTGCACTCCCAGTCTCCACTGGGAGTCACTGCTGTCGGGGAGTTATCAACCCACCCTCCACAGGAGAGGAGAGCCATCTTCCGGATGCTCAGTCCCTCTCTCCACAGCTGACCCGTTACCCGAGCTCACTCCTCAGCCTGGGTCATCAGTGTGTGAGGTATGGTATCCAGATCCTCAACCCTCAGTACCACTGGACTGGCCCTTACTAATGGCAAGCTGTCAATCAGAGTGGTTGAAAAGTTTTATAGAATTCCACCATTATGCCTTCATGCCCTGGGTCTGTGTTGTTATGCAGGTATCTAATTGCAGTCAAAACTACTGTTGAAGTGATGGGGCATGTCTGTAGACCCAAAGCCTGTAGAGGTATAGGAGGCAACTCTACCATGCTTAAGAAAGAGATCATTGAAAAGAAGGGTGCTAGTACCAAACAAATTTTGAAAATACTGGTCTACAACAGCAAGAATTTCATCTTGTGGTGACAATATCTTCAGCACTTGTCTACACCTGGGAGAGATGTTGACATCTAACTCTCTTTTACAGCTGTCAAATGAGGTGCCTTGTCCCATTTATCCTGTGTGCTGTACTGTTGTTCCATCTGTAAAGAACCCACTCTGTTATATTATAGTGTAGTAATTTTTTATCCTTAAGATTGGAAATTTGGCTACTGTAAGTCCTGAATAGTAGGATGTGCTAATATCAAAAGCCTCATCAGTTAGATACAGAGGCTAGATAATCTTTATGTGTTTTTCTATGTGTCTTGGTAGTGTGAGAACATATGAGGAATCTAATGTCCATTTGGTATCCATCCACCAAATTCCCTCATCATATATACAAAGTACTGATTGTGGTGCTAAAATATAAGTCACTCAATTTAGCCTCTAAAGTCAAATCTGGTAGGATAGAGCTATTTAATCTCACATTGATGTCCCTACATATCACAGAATTATCCCCAAAGATGCATCCCAATAATAAATGATCAGAGGATTTAAAAGGGATTACCTGGATGTCATTAGTAACTACACATGATGCAATAAAAATGAAGTCGATTTGAGTAGCTAGGCTACCTCTAAAATAGGTGTGTCTGTACTGTGCTTAGTTCTAGAAGCATCTATTTAGGTAGCATATTTAACTGATTCAAACAATTAGTATCACAAAATAATTTCTGATTTGTGCTCCCCTGTCTGTGACTGCCTGGCCACAGTTAAGTCCTTCAATGAACAAAAACTTTGTGGTGTACAGGTAGGGTTGTATCATGCAGAATAGTTCCACATTTCCCTTCTTGGTTTGGGGTGCATAAATCATGCTAAAGTGAAAATGTTCCATCTGATGAACTTCATCCACCATGAGAGCTCTTCTGGGCTTTATATCCACCAATCTCTGTAGCAAAAGAGGCCATGAAGAGGATCCCCACTCCAGCACATTTGCCTTGTCCAAACTACCAGAAAGAGGGCCCAAGATCTAATATTTCTTTGCTCGTGCAATGTCATTTAAGCTGGTTTGTCTGGTCTCTTGTACAAAGACATATGGGAATCCATGAATGCTATGAAAAGCATGCCATGCTGGCAGGTTGCTTGATGCTGTTCACATTGAGAGTAGCTATCCTGAGGGGATATCCATGGAAAGGATGTGAAAAAAAGGTTACCCACTATCATGTAACAGCATCTCATTTCTTGCAATCCTGATGATTATTTTTATTCTCTTTCTTTGCTGAGTTGTTGATTTAGGTTTAATTATCTCTTCTTCCATGTCTGAGGACATGTGATTGATGGAAGATTTGGTAGAGGATGATTCTGAAATCATACTGTCAACAATAATGACTAGGTCCTGATCCAAAGTACTAGATCTGTTTTCCAATGACAGAGGGGCAATTAGGTTCCAATTTTGTTGGCTTAGGGTGCAACTTCAACCATTTGAAAGACCTCTTCCTTGTAACCACTGTCAGATCAGGTGGCAGAATGGTCTCTTTCACTTTGCAGTTAAGAGGATTAGAGTCTACCTACATCTCTGGTGTTTCAGGGACATAGGGGTGGGCACAGATGTGGAGGGTTGTTCATAGACTTAACCTTTATCAATGCTCAGAGCTGGAGAAGGAGATCAGGAGTCCGGCTTTTATCTTGTGGCATGGGAAGTCTTTGTGTAAGGCACTCTTCAGCATGAGCAAGTTGGCATGCTAGGTCTTTGTGTTTTCTTTTGAGAAGGGTTATTTGGGGTGCACATAGCAAATGATCTTGTAGGAGCTGATCTTCCCTGTTATGCAAGGCCCATTCACAAGTCAGATAGGAGTGGCCCATTTCCTCACATAAGTTGCAATATAAAGTGTTGTTACAAGTCAAGCTGATGGTGCCAAAGTTCAAACACAGACTGCAACAAATTTGATCACATGCATTACTGAGGTGAGTTTCATAAAGGCACTTATAGCAGGTTTTTAGTCAGCCAGGATAAAGCACTCACCCTGATCTCTGCCTAGAAAAAACACTAGGGAGATGTTTTAAACTCTGCAGTGTGTGTCATAACCTAACTTTAAACTTCATTAGCCAGCCCGCCAGCTCAGCGGTTGGATTTCCACTATGCACGCCCAGCAACCTGGATTCATGAATGGACCTGGGGAGCTGGAGGTCCAGCCTGGGGAGAAGGATAGAGTGCCCTTAGGCTGCTCTTCTTCTTTGGGGGAGGGTTGGGGAGAATTCCCGGCATGTGTAGGACTCTGGCGGAGGCTGGGTTAAATTGCTAGTGCCGGCATCAGAAAGACATACAGGGCAGGGCGGATGCAGGTCGTCATTGCATGTCCCTGCCCTGTGGAACCTCACTAGAAAATTGCTCACGGCCACCTCTCATGAAGCCCACCCTGGCCCAAATTAGCTTCCAGGGCCAGCTCTGCGATCTTATCCCAGGTTTGCAGTACTATGCCCTGGGTGTGACCCCACCCCGAGAAGCCAGGTGTCAGGAGTTACAGCCTAATGAAAGTGGGACTATCAGGGTCCATGACTGGACAGATGCCATGGTGGTCACAGGGCAGCAAAAATAGAGAATAAAAAAAAACTTCCAGTTGTCGCTCCAGAGGTCTTCAGTATCCATAATGGGTGTTGGTTCACCAATGATGTCACACCTCTGTGATAACCAGTATTGCACATCATAGACATTCACTCCTCATTACAGAGTAGGATTGTTACTGAACATAATGCAGGTTTTGTCAAAGGAATTGCTTGGGACAGTGTTCAGAGCAGAGTAGACTTCAATGTGTTATACTGTGTCCAGAACCGATCTAGAGTGAATAGGGATTTTGAAACTAAGGTTAAATTAACTGTTCTTCGTTGAGTGTATCAGGGCATAGATTTCACTTGGGATAAAGTGTAATGAGTCTTTTACAGGATTCTGTCCACAAATTCTCTATCAGAAGGAATCCAAATCCACATTATACAGTAGGCAGACAGCATTCTGTCTCTATGCTGGAGCAGGCATGGACTGAAAATTGTCAAATTTCTGAAAAGATGTCCCCATCTGTGGGAGCTAGGCTTAGCAGAGGGTGTTGCCAGGGCCTGCAATATCCCATTGTCTATCAGCTCCTCCTTTTCAACCTTGTCTGACAACAAGACACCATGAACCTCTTCCTTGTGTCCCATGTCCAAAGCAATAGGGAGATCTACGTTTACATACAGTGGCAAATCCCCCATCTCTTAGGAGTCAGTTGGAGAGCATGTTTGACAAACAGCCTGTACTGAGGTAGTAGTAGTCACAGTAGGGGAGCTCAGAGAGTCTGTAGGGGACACAATGATGAAACTGTACTGTCTGCTGTATCGAGAGCCCAGGCATCTGAGTTCAGCACACTGGTCATTAGGGGTGGAGGGGTATCTCATTTGAGCCCAACTGTCAGGAAAGTTGTGTAGCTGAAGCACAGTTCAAATGATCAAAATGCTAGGCAGAACAGCCGTAGTAGGAGTAGGAAAATAATTCATACCTGCACTCTGTAGAAAGGTTCCTGTAGTGCCTGTGAGTAAGGCTCCAACTCCAATTCTCATCTTTCTACCTTCCAGCTCCAGTCAGAGCCATATCCATCTGTTAGTCAGGGGCTGGGTAATCTATAGTATCATCAACATGCATCATTGTTTATTTACTGAGCACACTTTTTAGCTGAAACTCAAGGAGCTTTACACCAATATAACATAAAACAACAAAACATATCATGCACATAAAATACATGAAATAGGTTTGCTAACTAATCAGATAAAAAAATCTGATTAAATAAAATATGTTTTAGTTCCCATTTAAAAATTTCCAAAGATTGAGATTCCCTTATATAGTGAGGAGGGAATTCCACAGGGTTGGGGCACTGAAAGTAAAGGTGCGAGCACCTAATGTTTTGAGGTGAACCCTGGGAATCTCCAAAAACCCTTCTTCAGTAGAGCAGAGGGATGGACAGAGAGGGCAATGGCACAGGAGATTTTGCAGGTAACTATGCCCTGACTGTGCATGGCCTTGTAGGTCAGCAAACTGACCCTGAAGGTGATCCATCACCTAAATGTCAGCCAGTGTAGAGAATGCAGCACAGGTGTAATATGACACAATCTTGAAAGACTGGAAAATAAGCCTGGCCACCACATTCTGCACTAGCTGTAGGCAGTGAGGATCAATGCCCTATAGCCCCAGGAAGAGACCATTGCAGTAACCTAGCCTCAAAGTCACAAAGGCATGCATTAGTGGTGGGAGATTGCATGGGGGACCAGATGTTTAATCCAGGTCATGTTTCTTAGATGATGGCATGCACTCTGGACCAAAGCGAACACTTGTAATTTAAGTGTCAGGCTGCAGTTCAAAATATCACCACAATTCTTTGCTCTGGTTGAGGTAAGCATCTGAGAGTCCCCAAGCATCAAGCGGAGACTTGATCAGATTGCACCTTCACTCCCAGGTTAATAGGTCCCACCACCGGTACCTCAGTATTGTCTGGATTCAACCTCAAACAGTTGGCTTTCATCCAGTCATGGATCTCAGAAAGGCACTGATTAAACACCAACTCTGCCTCCTGCTGCTCAGGTCCAAAGACAGGTATAGCTAGTGTCATCTGCAAAGCAGTGAAAACTCAGCCCATACCATCTTATAATGTCTCCTACTGGCAACATATACACTTCAAATAATATGGGGACACAATGGAACCCTGCAGGACTCCACATGGCAGGGCAAGTTGCTGAGGAAAAAATCCCTGACACCAGCCTCTGCATCCTACCAGTGAGGAAAGAGCAAAACCAGTTGAGGACTGTACCGTTCAGTCCACAACAGACTCACATCACTCAAAAGTACCATATGGTCCATGATGTCAAATACAGCTGAGAGAGATCCAGGAGAATAATAACAGAACAACTTCCGCCTCACTTATCTAGCATTTTACCATTGGGCTAGTCATTCGCTAAATATCTTAGATGGTTGTCTGTAGACAACCTTGAAGTTTTCCTTCATTCTCACCTCTCTGGCTTAGAATTGAATTAGCTCTCATCAAGTCTGTTGTGTGGTCTTTCCCCAAAGGCACTATTACACTCCAAAGTAACTACACTCCTGTTAAGACTCCAGGGATCACCCATAGCAGTCTCAGTCAAGGTCCACTTTCAATTGTGTGCTTTCTTAAGTACAATCAAATTCATGATATAGCCCAACCCTTATGGGGTAACCTAACTTCAAGATCAATTACAAGATTCTGTCTGCCCAATGGATACCCCTCTGGGTGATGGAATGCTCTTTCATTTCTTGACAGATGTAGAATCCTGGGTTTCCACCAAGGAGCTCATAGAGAATTTCAGTATCCTGAACCATTGTCTGATTAAAGTTTTCCAGGTACAGTAAAACGCCTAGTCCTGAAAACATTAGGTTCGCCCCCAGCCATAATTATCCTTTTGCTTGAGCTAGGTCCTCTGGCTGGTTCCCAAAAAGCTGAGTACAGGATCTATGGGACCTTATATAACTGGTGATATCCAGATAATTTTGGTCCCATGGCGAAGACTCCTTTTTTCCCAGTCTGACTCTGAGTGGCCATTCTGATGGCACAACTGTCATAAGTTTGTTACCCAGGACAGACTATGCCTTTTGCAATTTCACATCCTACATAACTTATACTATTCCTCAGAGGTTAGCTAAATTTGGTGTCATCTCTTCCTCAACATTTACCAGATGTCACTCAGAAGAAGGCACCTTATACCACATTTTTGGTCTTGCCTAAAATATCCACTTTATGGGACAAAATTTGGCAAAAGGTAAACCCTGTTAGACCTGGATGACCTTTTACCCTGGAAATCTGTCTGCTGGGGACTACTCTGTGATCTCAGTGATTAATAGCAAGTACCATACAGCTCTTATTTCTATGTCTGCCAAAATAGTGGTATTGTACCACTGGAAGGATAGTGATGATATCTCATATATCGAATGGCTCAATGAGCTCTTAGCTAATCTTAGAACCAAGAAGGCTATAGCAAGTCTTAGAAACAGGCTAAATAAATTTATGAAGATATGAGACTCACTACATACCCTTTATTTCTTATAATGAGATTAATCTAGTAACTAATCACAATTTGACATCTCAGAGGCTGTTTGTCTGTGTTGGGAGGGGAGGTGGGATGGATGGGGTGGAGAGGGAGGAGAGAAGGGGAGTGGGTCCATCATGTTACCATTACTATCTCAACTGTCTACTGTATTCAATGAAGCTATTCTCTGTATTGTATTAAAAATATGATACAGATCTGAATGGCAAAAAGAACAGAACAACTTCCTTGATCCCTTGCCACCAGGAGATCATTAATCACCCAAAAAGGGCAGTCTCAGTGCTACGCCTTCCTGAAACCCAATTGGAGAGGGTCCTAGATGTCGGGGGTTGCTGATAGGTCTCCAATTGATGAGCCACCACCTTCTCAATAATATTACCCATGAAGGGTAGGTTAGAAACAGGTTTGTAATTAGCCATGCATTCCGGATCCAGTAAAGCTTTCTTCAAAAGCATCTTATCCACACCTCCTTTAAGGGCTCAGGAAAACGCCTGTCACTAAGGAGCACTGCACAATCCTGGCAAGGACTGGGCCCATGACATCAACACACCCCACAGGAGGTGCATTGGTCCCAGATCCATGTTACAGTAGGTTGACCTCATCTCCTGAATGACCATCATGACAGCCACAACAGCCAACTGGTGGAAGTCAGACAAGACAAACTGATTGCCTGTGACTTCAGGCTGATCACTGCATGCTCCTTTGGGGGGCTGACTGGATCTTGGATCTCATAGCGGCAACCTTATCGGCAAAAATAGAGCAAACTCATCACACTTTGATGGTGAAAAAGTTCCCCTGGACTGAATACAGGCAGGGTTACATAGCCTGTCAATAGTGCAGAAGAGTTGAGCCAGTCTGTTAATTGCTGAAGCAATCTCCTTGGACAGGAACTCTGCCTTCTTCAAGGAGGTTGCTGATTGATAATCCCTATAATAGGACATCAGTATAGTGTAAGTTTGTCATCCACAGATCCAGATCTTTGCCAGCATCATTCCAACCTTCAATTCCTCATCTTCATCTCCCTGAGCATCCCATCAAACCAATGGGATCTCTGATATGAACTGAGGGTCGAACAAGGACAGGTGTGATGAGTCGAGAGCTTCAGTGACAGCCCTGTTATAGGCTAAAACCAACTCTCTAGGCTCCTCACATGCACTCATCATTCCTGATAGGTCCAGCACTGCCATCAGATGATGTGGGGTCAAACCCTTAAAGGACGATATTGGACCATCTCCGTAGGGGAAAGTCTATTGGGGGCTTCAAGCATGAACTGCATGGTATGGTTGTCTGACCAAATTACAGTTTCCACCATAAGGTCAGTAACCTCAGTTCCCAGCAGGATGATGAGGTCCAATGAGTTGCCTTGTATATGGGTTGCAGAGGTAACAACCTGTGTTATGCCGAATGAATACATCAGTTCAAGTAAGTCCTGACCAAACTGAGACTAAGGCATTGAAGTCACCCAGAATAATCCATCTGGATGACTCCAGAACCCATTCAACAATGAGGTCCATGACTTACTGCAAGTACAATTTCTTTGGTTTCCTTTCACATCACAGGCAACTGGTTGTACTGCCATTTTAGCTTGATGGGGGAGAATGGAGTAGGAGACAGCCAATCAGCAACATTGGGTGCGGTGGATATGCAAGGAATAAAAGAAGGACAAGCACTTTTCAAGAAATCTGCTGTCTAGGTTAAAGACCTCTCCAGTGGGCTCTTATCGTGAGGGTGATCATCTGGTAGATTCACTGACTGGTTAACAGACACACTAGACAGGTCATAACTGCTGGGACTGAGCCATGTAGATTGAGTCAAGTCAGTGGAGGCAGCTGAAGAAACAGCTGAATCAGGCATCTCCCCAATGCTGCTGCATCAGGTGGCCTTTGTGAAAGCAGTGGATCAACAAGCGGGAGGTACATTGAAGGCATTGGTCTCCTGATCCGTTCTTGAGAAGCTTGCCTTTTTTATTGAAAAGTCACCTCTTCCTCGACGATCAGCTTCAGCAGATACAATTCCTTTGTATTCAACGACAGGTGCAAATGATCTTCTTCATGCACCTGATCTTTTGTAAGAGGACTGGAATCAAACTTATCCAAATCAACATCTATCAATAGAACAACCAGGAGTCCTGTTGGTGAAAACTGTAAGTCTTAAAGTATTTCGGTGTTCAAATTCTCCATAGGAGTTAGTTTACAAGAGGAGACAGATTGCTTCAGTCCTGGGGCTGCTTCTGTGCTGAGCAGCTCTTATGCATCCATCTTGTTCCAGACACCAGCATCGTCCTCTACTGCAGAGAGAGGACTTTCCTCGATGTTGTGACCAATATTTCCTTCCCATAAAACCAGTTTATACAACTGTCCAAGGCTGTGTGTGGGTGTTGATGTGCAAAATAGCTGCCCCTACATGTTCAGTCTCTTCACTACCAGTCTGGTATTGCTTCTAAATCACTTTGGGATACAGTGTGGATGAAAAGTGCTATATAAATGTGGATTCTTCTTCTTCTTCTTGAGTAACTTTATCATTTTATTTGCCCCGCCTCACCCCATGCCACTTTTGATGCCTTCTTCATTTTAACTTGCCCTCCTAGTACCATGCCACTTGTGGTGCCTTCATCATTTTTATTTGCCCTGCCTGGCCCCATGACACTTTCTATGCCTTTGTCATTTTATTTGTCCTGCCTCACCCACTAATACTTGTGGTGACCTCACTATTTTATTTGCTCTGCCTCACCCTGTAACACTTGGGATGCCTTTATTATTTTTATTTAGCCAGCCTTGTCCGTTCACATTTTGTCTGATATTTTATTCATCTGCATTGTGCTGCTTCTATTATATGCTGCAAATAGGCTGTGCTCGGCAATGCACCTTCCATCTCTGATTCTTATTCTCATGAGAAGGAGTCTGAATCATAACCTGTGCCCCAGTTGACTCACTGTCTGCAAATATTTCTTCAAGAGCATGAATCACAATAAACCTTTTTGAACTGGCAAAACAGTTTCACAAGACCGTTACAACAATCAACTGTGCTACTGTAAACCTTTTCCTTTTCTTTTAGCAATAGACAGCAGGAGAAACTACACTCTAAATAACAAGCAGTTAAATCTCCCTTTACTATAAATTACTGCCTAATTAGTAACACTGATTTGCAAGTACCTGTTAAATAACAACAGGCCCTGTTTTTTAGCTGTTTTTTTCAGTCTCCTGTCCCACTCCCCAAAGCAGTTTCTGCTTTGGGATAAAACTTTTTCTTTTTTTAATGATGCTTTACTAGGTATATGAGCATCAATACACACTGTTCAGTAGTTTTCTTTTGAAACAAGTATTTTTGAGGTCAGAGTAGGATCTTCAACAGAAAGCTCCTTCTTTCTTGCTGCCCAACCACCAAGTGAAGAAACTACATCAGATCTATGCCATTTGCAGATGTCCCTGCAAAGGCTAGGTCACATGGTAACTCACCACATGTTGTCAGCCTTGTGCTAAACAAACCGTTCTGGCACCAGTATAGCTGTCAGTGTGGAAACATGCTCTGTTTCCATGCTATAGAAACATAGAAACATAGAATTTGACGGCAGATAAGGACCGCTTGGCCCACCCAGTCTGCCCATTTCCCTACCTAATGGATAAGCTGCAGATCCTAGTTAACCAGCAGCCTACTTCTTCCTGCCCCAACCCCTAGAATTGCCTTATGACTGTCCCATGCATGCTTGAATTCCACCAGTTTTTGACTCCACAACCTCCTCCAGAAGGCCGTTCCATGCATCCACAACCTCTTTGTGAAAAATACATCAAATTACCTCTGAGCCTTCCCATCTTCAAATTGTGCCCCTTGTTATTGCACACTTCTTTTTTGAAAGATACTACCCTCTTGGACTTTGTTGATTCCTTGAGGTACTTGAAAGTTTCTATCATGTCCCCCTCTCCCTCCTTTCCTCGAGCTATCGTATTAAGCTCCTTAACTCTCTCTTCATATGTCTTCGGTGCAGACCCTGCACCATTTTAGTTGCCCTCCTCTGGACAGCTTCCTTTCTGTCTATGTCTTTGCGGAGATTGGGTCTCCAGAACTGCACGCAGTACTTCAGATGGGGCCTGACCAGCTGTCTGTACAGAGGGATAATAACTTCCTGTTGTCTACTGGTGATGCCTCTCCCATGCATCCCAGTATCCCCTCAGCCCTCCTTGCTGCCCTCTCACATTGCTTGTCCACCTTAAGTCATCTGATATGACTACCCCAGGTACCTTTTCCATTTTTGTTGTTGTTAGTATCTCACCCCAACTATTCAGTGGTTGCTTTAAAAACTGAGTATACTCAACACCCACAGTAGATTAACTGCACCCATGCAACTAGTATACTCTGATACTTTGCACCTGCAGTAAAGTGGTTAAAAAGAAAACCTAAAGAAATGAAGATAACAATGCTACAGTAAGAAAATAAGAAAAATCATTGTTTAACTTGAATATGTCAGTTTATCTATCTATCTATCTGATTCTGATTCTAGAACTCTGAGCTGAGTGGCTGTGTTTGAGAAGAGCTCCCAAAATAAGTGCTTTTTGCTATAATTTTCAGTTTAAAAATTGTTTTGTTTTATGTAAATTTAGGTGATTGTGAAAGACAACCCTGTAGGCTCCAGGAAGATATAAAATTTGTGTGGTAGCTATTCGTTGAAGTCAGAAGGATCAACACATTTATTTAGTGTGATCTTTCTACTCTGATGTGGTTAATTTTAATACTATAGTTTAAACCCTTTCTGTGTGTGCCTTTGGTGGTGTCTGAAATTGAGAACCCAAGTGTCATTTGTGGGTATTCTGTCTGTTTTGGTAGGTACTTTATTTTCTCTGTTAAACAACTGAGTATACTATTGCCTAATACTTTATAGTACATTGTATCTTTTGTGCAGTCTCTGATTTTTCTTCTTTCTCCAATGTTTTAGAACTATTTAGTTATTGTGGCAGAGGTGTGGTACTGTGTTCTTTCTTGTAGTTCAAGGTGCTTTTTGGACTGCTGATTTCTACTGGTTTAAAAGATTACATTTTTTTTTATTTAAAAAGCTACATCAGCTTGGTATGTTGTCACCTGTTTGTTGTTGCTAAACAGCAGATGTTTTGCATTGTGCTCTGGTTCTGTGATAGAATCTGTATTAGTAGAAGGTAGATTATTGTGATTGTAGTTGCCTTTGATGGTAAGGGTAAAGAGCTGAGATAGAAATGTATGTATTTTTGAATGTTATAGAAGCCAGAAGGGAAGGAAGCATATTCAATTCAATGCTTTACAGTAACTGGTAATTGCTGTTTTCTTTTAGACTTGGATTGTGGGCTTTGGTGACACTGTACTTTCTTTGTTGTCTTTGCTTAGAATTGTTTTTGGGCTGTTGAGGTTTAAAACGTGAGTGGTGGTGTATTTCTTTGCTGTCTTTGGTTGCTGCAAATTTTCGTCCCCTTCCCCCAACTCTTGATTATATGCCCTGTTAAATTTGATTGACAGGAGCTAAACACTGGGTATAATAAGGGTGTGGAGTAGGAGGGCATACCAGAAAGGAACAGCAGCAAGTGAAGAGGTGACTGCTCTCTCAGTGGAAGGAAGTAAATGCAAATCTAGGAGCTTTCATTATTACTTCTTTACATTGATATTGCATTGGGGAAAGGAGGAGTAGGAGTTTAAAGAAGGTTGTGCAATGGCTACTTAAAGTCTGTTTTGAGTGTGGATAGGAAGGATAGAATATAAAAAGCAGTTGCTCAATATATCTAAACATGTGCAACAAAGGAGGTAAGGAAATAAAGAAAATATTTTGCACTGATAGAGAAGGGAGAGGAGACTTGGGAGTGTTTGATATCCTGCATCTGGAAGGGTGGGGGTCGCTGGCGGCAACGACAGCAATGGGTAGGAGTGGTAGACTGCAACAACTGTGGTGCATCAATCTTTCTAAAATTGCCTGGAGGTGTGGGAGGATGTTTAGTGTGCAACCACATAGAAAAACTTAGAAAGGAGATTGAAGGTCTGCAGGAGGAACTAAGACAGGCAAGGCAGATTGGGGTGGGTTTAGCCAATCTGGAGAGAGAGGAAGAAGGGGAGATGAGGAGGGTGATTTAAGCCAACCGTGGTGAGGGAGAGGGTCAGAAGAAGGAAGAGACAAAGGGGCCCAGGCCAGGAAGAACAATTGCCAGGAAAACCAGGTCAGGAGACAAAAGACAAATGGAAGGAGGAGATAGGGACTTGTGAGGGAGGTGAAGAAGTGGCAAAAGTCATGGAGTGGAAAGGAGAGAACAGGTTACTATGAAGAGAGAGGGCGGGCATTTGTGAAGAGCCTTCAGAAAATAGTTGTGCACTGCTAGAGAGGAAGAAGGTGGAGGAGGAAATTATGAAATTAGAGGAGTAATTGATAAATGTCCTGACCAAACTGGAGTGGGGAAGTTCTGCTGGAGGTTGCAACAGGAGTAAAGGAAATAATGTGCAGGAGGAAGAAGAGGCTGGAAATGAGAGAGGAGATGAATGGAAGCAAGCAGGGAGTAAGAGGTGGAATCTTAGTGCTGGGGACTCAATACTAGAGGAGTTAAGTGGGGTAGCAAGGGGAGGCATAGTCTCATTTGGGTGGAGGCCATGCCAGGAATGACAGCGGAAAGAGTGGGACAGTCTGTTCTGAAATATGCTAGAAGGGGTAGGACAAGCCTCATTTAATTATACATCTTGAGACAAACGACCTGGCTGACAAGACAGTAGATACAGTCCAGGAGGTTTGAGGAACTAGCACAATTATGTGAGGGCAGGAAGATCAGTAACTTTTTCAGAGATACTTCTGGTGCCAAAGGCAAGCACAACAAAAAGCTGAGAATAGAGGAATTTAATGGATGGCTAAGAACCTGGTGTTGTGCTAAAGGGTATGGACTGTTGGGAGGGTGGGGAGGGACCTGGGAGGACAGTAGTCTCTATGCCAAGGACAGACTACACTTGAGTGAGGAGGAAAGAAAGTGTTGAAACAGAGGATGGAGGAGTACATAGAGGAAGTTGGGAATTTAAACTAAGAGTGGGGGTGGCAGTTGGGGAAGAGATATGCAGAGACCACAGCTTGAGAAACCATATGAGCTTACCCCCATAACAGTGACAAAGGACAAATGGCAAGTACACTGTTGGTGATGCTAGGAAAGGAGGGCAGGATGGGAGGGGAAGGGTGGAAGGTGGTTACCCTTAATCTAGAAGCCTTGGGAGAAAACTGCAGAGTTACAGGTTCTCATGGCAGAGGAGAGGTGGACATTGCAGCCATCACAGAAACATGGGCCACCAATACAATGACTGGGACCTGTCTGTACCAGGGTACAGGTTATTTCATAGGGACAGGGTGATTGGGAAAGGAGGGGTGGCACTATATATGAAGGAAGGACTGAAGTGTGTAAGGGAGGAAGGGATGAGGGTAGTACGGAGTCACTTTGGATGCAAATCTAGGATTCCAAGAACAGGATTCTTAGAATGGGAGTGGTGCACAGGCCACCATCTCAGACAGAGGAGTTAGACAGGGAACTAGCAGGACAGATCAGGAGGACCTGCAAGAAGGGTAGTGTCATGATTGTGGGGGACTTCAACATGCCAGGAGTGGACTGGAGCACAACAACCAGGAACAGAAGGGCAGGTACTGCTGGATGCCTTCAGGACAGCTTCCTGCTGCAAATGGTCAGTGAACCAACCAGGTTGGGAATACCCTTGACCTTGTGCTGGCAAATGGGGACTTTGTGAGAGAACTTACAGTGGAGGAACCGCTGTCGGGGTGACCACCACTTAGTATGGCTCACATTGGATATGGGCAAGGAAGGTGGGAATCTGGCACAATAGTGCTGGACTTCAGGAGGGCAGACTTTGGGAGGATGGGAAGTGGTAAAAGGGTATCTGGCCAGAATTCAATCTAGTATGGACACTAACCAGGGTGGGAGCTCATAAAGCTGGGGATAGTGGAGGCAGCAAAACCACTGCAAGCCCAGAGCAGAGAAGGCTAGGGCTAAGAAACCAATCTGGTTAAAGCAAGGAGGTCATGGAAGGTAAGAGGAAAAAAAACTGCCTTTAGGAGGTAACAAGAAAACAGGAGTGGGGAGGACAGGGGAGTACTTGACAGAATCGAAGGAGATGACAAGGGCAGTAAGGAGAGCCAAAGCATCTATGGAACTCAGGCTGGCACAAGGCATTAAGAGGGGAGAAGGACTTCTTTAAGTATATCAGGGAGAAAAGGGCTGTAAGGACCACATAGTAAGGATTAGGAAGGAGGGGTTGGGTGGAAGCAGGGTGCGATAAAGTGAGCACTAAATGAGTACTCTGCTCAGTATTTACTAAAAAGAAGGGGATGACACCCAAGGTGGGAGAAATGGCAGAAGCAGGGTGGGAAGTGGTGACAGATGAGGAAATCATGGAAACCAGAGTTCTAGAGGGTTTGAGAGGCACTGAGGGTTGGACAAAGGCACCAGGCCCAGATGGTATCACCCAGGGTACTGAAGGAGGCTGGCAGAGGTCCTTGCAGGACCTCTGGCAGACCTATTTAATGCCTCACTACATTACGGTGTGTATCTCAGGACTGGAGGATGGCTCATGTGGTGCCCTCCACAAGAGTGGCCCAAGGATGAACCAGGAAACTACAGACCAGTGAGCCTCAAATCCATCGTGGGTAAGCTAATGGAGACTATCCTGAAGGAGAGGCTGGTGGCCCTCCTAGAGGCAAAGGACTACAGGACAGCAGACAGCATGGCTTCATACATGGCAGATCCTGCCAAACCAACCTGGTCAAGTTCTATGACTGGGTAACTAGGCAACTGGACAGGGGCCATGCAGTGGATGTCCTGTATCTGGACTTCAGTAAGGCATTGACTCGGTGCCACATGGAAGGCTGGGAAGGAAGTTAGTAGGCACAGGGACGGGTGCAAAGCTGGTGAGTTGGGTAGGAAACTGGCTGCAAGGAAGGCAACAGAGGTGGTAGTGGGGGGGCGCTCTCACACCCAAGGGCAGTGACAGCGGTGTTCCACAGGGCTCAGTGTTGGGACCAGTGTTGTTTGGGATATTCATTGCAGACATGTCATGGGACATCAAGAGCAAGATCAGTCTGTTTGCTGATGATACCAAGATAGGCAGTGGTGGATGACCTAGGGGATGGCAGGGGTTGCAGGATGATCTGGCAAAGCTTGAAACCTGGTCAGTCTCACCTGACAACTGAGCTTTAATGCCAAAAAGTGCAAGGTGCTGCATTTTGGGATGAAAGAACCCAAGGAGGAGTTACCAGCTAGGGAGTGCAGCTAGCCCAGACAGAGGAGGAGAAGGATCTGGGTGTGCTCATTATAGGGTTAATGAACAACTCAGCACAATGTAGGAAGGCAGCTGCAAGGCCAACAAAATGCTGGGTTGTATTGTAAAGGTATATCCTCGAGGAGGAGGAGGTGATTCTGCCACTGTATAGGTCATTAGTTAGACACACCTGGAGTACTGCATGCAGTACTGGCGTCCGTATCTGAAGAGGGACATTAAGTTACTGGAGGGTGCAGCGCAGAGCGACAAAGATGATCAAGGGTTGGGGACTTATCATACGAGAGGAGGTTAAAGGAGTTGAAAATGCACTTACTGGAGGAGAGAGAGGCGGGTGACATGATTGAAACTTTAAATACATGAAAGGAATAAACAAGATGAGTACACAGAGGGCTGTTCAAAGTAAGGGAGGAGGGCCACCAGAGGTCATGATATGAGACTGGAGTGAGGAAGGTTCAGGAGGAGATGAGGAGACACTTTTTACAGAGGGTGGTGGCTGGGTGGAAGCGTTACCTGCTGAAGTGGTATGCAGTAGAACAGTGGACTGCTTCAAATGAGAATGGGACAGGACAGGGGAGGGTTAATGAAGGGAAGGGTGGAAGGGATGGGCAGTTGCAGAATAAGGGGTGCTAGCTGCATATTCGAGCAGACTTGATAGCCCTCTAGGCCTTTATCTGCTGGCAAATTTCGTATGTTCGTATCTATCTATCTATCTATCTATCTATCTATCTATCTATCTATCTATCTATCTATCTATCTATCTATCTATTTGCAGGGCTATGCCTGCAGTTCAGTGGGTGGAGGAACAAACCACTCCCCATCAGACCTTTAAAGACTGCTCCTCCTGGCTAGTCAGGATTGATTTCTTTCATTGTGGCCTGAGGCAACACTCTTCCTCGCCCCTGTTTCGGTCCAAGTTTGCTTGTTCCTATGGCTGCATCTGGCTGCTTGCTTGCTCTATCCATCACTCATTTGATCTCCCCATGCTTTGCTGCTTTTGGGCAACTTGCCCATCACATTCTCCCATCCCATTTGCTGCTTTTGTGGCTGACTCTTCCTCTCATCATTCCACCCCGTTGCTTCCGCATTTCTCATTCCCCAGTGTGCTGACCTTCTTCTGCAGCATCGTTCAGCTGCCACTATTGGCCCCTCCTCATTCGTTCTCTCTGGCAATCATCCACCTCGCTTTTCTGCTGATTCTCCTGGTGGCTGCAGCTACATAGTTTCTGGTGTCTGCCTTCAGGTGGCCACTTCTCATCGCCTGTTCCATTTCTGTCAAAGGTTCTCTACACTTGTCTACTGCCCTCTTCAACCAACCGGCCAACCTACTGTGTCTGGGACTGGTGTGCCACCATTTGTGTCACCACTCCTGACTTTGTTTCTGCTGCCCTTACTTTCCTGGAGGTCTGCCTTGGCTACCTCACGTTACTCCTGTCATCGGCATCATTGGAGACCTCCTTCTTCATGCCTCCACCATCTCTGGGTCTCTGCCCATTGTCCCTTTCCTGACCTTTTCTGTTTGCTTCTGCACCCTGCCTGTACTGGGCATGTACCCTTGCCTAATTCCTGATCCTCCTTCATTTCCTCTCCTACCTAACATTTTGCCCTGGCTTTCCTTTGTACTTTCTCATTCCCTTCCCTTGTGTTCATCTCTGGAAGCCTTATTTCTCTTTTGGGTTTCCTGTCTCCTACTTTCATTCCCTAAGCTCCTTGCT
Source organism: Neoceratodus forsteri (assembly GCA_016271365.2). Classification (NCBI taxonomy): domain Eukaryota; kingdom Metazoa; phylum Chordata; order Ceratodontiformes; family Ceratodontidae; genus Neoceratodus; species Neoceratodus forsteri. The sequence continues at coordinate 737,033,571 of CM028133.1, read as the reverse complement.
CCTTCACCAATTCCTCCTTTGCTCCTCATATCCTTTCCTATACCCTCTTAATGCATCACCACCTCATCCATCCTATCATTCCTTTTGTTTATTATTCCAGTGTTCTCCTTCCTTCAAGTCCCTGTGCATACTATCATATCCTTCTCTTTTCTCACCTCAGCTTTGGCTGCAGGTATTGTCTGGACATGCTCCATTGCTCTCAGCCCAGTTCCCAGCTACTGGATTCTGGCTCCTGGTGCTTACCTGCCTCAGTACATTACTCCTGAATGTGTTGGCCCAGCTACTGCCAGCATTTACTGATCTAGCTAAACTTTCATTACTGTTTGGTGTCCTGGTGCCTAGTTCTTGGCTGTCAGTTTTCCCATGGCATGGACTGCTGAATCATGGTGGGCACCGTGGTTCTGGGCTGCTAGCTTTCTACTATCTCCCACTCATCCAGATATCCCTGTCTTCCTACCCTACATTAACAGCCTCCTACTGCTCAGCATGGTTCCTCCTTTCCTCCTCTGCAGCCTGCTGTGATCCCTTGTACCAATGTGCATTCTGGTCTTCCTGGCTACCACTCTCCTGCATTCCATCACTCTCTAGACCCTCGCTTCTTCTCCTCCCTCATCCTGTGCTTTCTTTTTGGTGGTGTTTCCCTATTCTGCCATCACCATACCTATTTTATCCTTCTCTTAACCTAGTCCTAGGTTCTGGACCCACTCAACATATATCTTCCCTCCATGTCAAACCGCCATCGTTTGCAAACCTCATCCTTCCTCTACTTTTCTTGTCATCTTAACTACCCTAACCATACCACCTTCAAAGTTTCACTCCATTATCGTACATCATCCATTTTATACCTCACCTTACCCATACCAGCCTTTAAGGCTTCACTCCATTAACATACATTGTCCATTTCATATCTCACCTTCACTGTACTGACCTTCCAGGCTTCATTTCATTATCATCCGTCATCCATTTCATACCTCACTTTAAATCATTCTAGCCTTTAAGGCTTTCAATCTCGCATCATTTTCATTCATTCATTCATTCTTAACCATTCTTTCCTGCATTGACTTCTCCTTTACCCATACCAACTTCTCCCCTCATCATAGGCTGCAGGCTTCACTCATCCATCATCATCAGCCTCCTCATCCCATTCAATCCAATTATGCAGTTCCATGTCAGCCCTCAAGGCTTCTGTTAGCAACATATCTCATATGTTCATTCTTGCACCTCCACTCATCCATTCCAGCTTCATGGTTCCTACTTCTCTACTCTTGGTACTTTGTACCTCAACTGTTGGCTGTGGGCTTGCCCAGCCATTCTTATTCTACCTTCATGCAGTTGATCCATCCCTAATTTGGCTTCTCAATGGACCTGGCTGGCACACACTCCTGTGGTTGCTAATGTGACCTGCCTCCTTCTGACCCATGTTGGGGTCTCATTCTCTCAATCCAGCTCTCCATAGGTCTACTTATTCACATCCCTACTCAGTATATCCTTCATATGGGTGCTATGCTACCTTGACTCAAACTGCTCTCACGTGAGAGTGTGCCTTCCATGTCTATTGCTCCATGGCTTAGGGCTAGCCTGTAGCCAACAGCCTCACTCTGCCTCCATGAGTCCTCATCTAGAGCATGTGAAGCCTGGGTGGGGTCCTTCTCCTAGCCCATGGTGAGACTGTCTTTGTTCGGTGGACATTCAGTGGTCCCTTATTTTAGCAGCACCTCTGGATGTAGAATTTATGACTTCAAGCTGCTAGGGGCAGGGTTGTCATCATCATGGCCTCTTTGGCTGCCCAGAGCAGGTTTGGAGAAACCCTCTACACTATTCTTCATCTGATCACCTCTGGTTCACCCTGTCTGTTTCAGTAGCCTCGTGTAGGCTGGCTGAGTGCCTCAGCAGTCTTTCTCTCCTCCTTTGCTTTTGGGTGTCTAGTTGCAGAGGCATTGCTCTCAACCCTCACAGCATTCCTATTAGAAGGAGACAGTGAGAGCTTCATCTAAATTGAAATCTTTCATCTTTCCTCAATATCGACTCTAAATTGCAGTGGCTGAGCTGCCACTAACCAAAATGTCCTTTATCCTGGAGAAAGGTGACCTAGGCCTTGGATCCGAGAGGTTTCCTTCACAAATTTGTTTTCCTTCTCCTCCATACCGATGGTCATAATCTTAGACAGGGTTAGTGCTTTTCATAGGTTATGTAGTTAGGTTTTGCTGTTAGATTGAGGTCAGATGGTGGCCATGACTGTTCCTTCTCACCTAGAAAGTCCACCCTTTTGCATCTTGTCAGCTTTCATTTCGTTTATTGTTCTCATCATCTCTCATTCCTCTCCTGTCCTTCCATCTATGTTTATCACCTTCATTTCTGGCCTCGATATCTTCTGACTTCTCACCTCCTTCAATGCTTGACACCCTTTTGAGAATTCTTTTAGACTTCTTCCTAAGCTACCTTTAACAAGAGAATCAGTCAGCGGCACCTATAGGGGTGGAACCCCTCACTTGGGTTCCTTGCTGTTGCACCTCTACAGAGTGGTGTATCTCATGAATAGAGATGAACAGCCACAATGTATCTATGTCACACAAGAGTACATCATACCAGTTGAAGCACATTGTGATGCAAGGCTATACCTGTAGTTCAATGGGTGGAGCAACAAACAATCCTCCATCAGGCCTTTAAAGGCTGCTCCTCCTGACTAGTCCAGGATTCATTTCTTTCATTGCCCCACTTTCTCCCTTCCTCCTCCTCCAGCAGGATGTCTCTCTTCCCATGGGCTTCTTCCTAAGCTACATTTAGCCAAAGAATAATTCCTGCAGCACCTATAGAGGTGTAACCCTTCACTAGGGCTCCTCACTGTCATACCACTACAGGGTGGTATATCCCATGGATAGAGAGGTGAACAGCCATAATGCATCTAAGTCACACAGGCATACATCATACCAGTTCCGTAAGCACACTGAACTAACTTATCTATCTATCTATCTATCTATCTATCTATCTATCTATCTATCTATCTATCTATCTATCTATCTATCTATTGACCTATCTGTCTCTGATCAGACAAAACACACCACATGACAATCATTATCCCACAATGACTGCACACTGCACTTCTTCCTGTTTTCAGCCCCTGACAAGACAATTTTGCCATATCATAAGACAGATAATCCACTACAAACTGTATGGTCATGCTCTGTTATACACATGCCTTGAATGGATGAATGCACTTGGCCTGTGCCTTGAGCCTACAATGCACACAAAGGCATGTTTATATCAGAGCCAGACTGCACACCCTGCAGTGGATTATCTGATTGATATATTATATATATGTATTAGAGGCAAAAACTCTGTTTAACAAATCAGTATGGGTTGTTCCACAGTGACAAAAGTGAGAAATTTGATGTTAGGGTTGAAAAAACCCTTACACCCCACCTGCTGCCCCGACGTATGTTGGGGTGTGCATTGGGGTCATCAGTCCTAACTTTCACCCCATTATATGTGTAAAGCTGAGGTGGTGAAGTATGGGAGAATGGGGTGAGAGTTAGGACCGGTGACCAACGCATACCCCAATGCCAGCTGGGGTTCAGGTGGGGGTGGGTCCAAGGTTTTCAACCCTAACATCAAATTTCTTCACTTTTGTCACTGTGGAAAAGCCCTAACTGTTGCATTAAACAGAGTTTTTGCCTCTAATTTCCCTTCTTTTGAGAATCTGCAGTAGAAATAGTGAATGGAATGTGGAGGTGGGATCTGGGGCCAGAACACCACATGATGTTTTATGACATAGTAGCAGTAAGTGCAAGGAAATGCAACTGCTAATGGTTGCTCACATGGTGACAGAAACATAAATGGTAAAGCAAGCGTTAATAGAAACACAAGCACAAAGTGACTCCAAAGTGAACAGTGACACAAAGGAGACACAACGCATAAGGAAATGCATACCGTGACATCCACGATCGGCAATTGGAAATGCAAATGGAAATGTAAACAGCATAAATAACGCCAAAGAAACAGAAGCGAATGCAAGCACACAGAAATGCAAATCATAACACTCATGGTCCGTCAGTTGTAAATGCAAATGGTAATGGTAACAACAACAATAATGCCAAAGGAAACAGAAATGCAAAACCAAATACAAGCATGTATGGAAACACAAACCGTGTCGACGGGCACAGTAATGCAATTGGAAATGCAAATGGTAACAGAACCAAGCTGACGCAAACCAAAGAGAAGCAAAACAAAAGGTGCCGAAACGCAAACAGAAACAGTAGTGGAAATGCAAATGGTAACAGCAACGCAAGTCGCAAGTGCAAACGAGAACAAAGGGTAACACACACAGAGCGCATATGGGAACAGTAACGCAAGGGTACGGAAACACAAGTGGAAATACTAACTGTTACAGTAACAGAAGTGCACACCTGTTTCTGCAGAACAGCTGCATAGATAAACACAGTGCGTACAAAGAATGAATACATAATAATGGGCCTGGGAGCAGAAAACGAGCAGTTGGAATACTAAATTGCTTATATCTCAGGAACCGTATGACATAGAAAAACATTTAAATTTCACATGATTCGTGAGTTTCAGGCTAGGATTTTGCTGAATTGTGGTTATGAAAATTCTGTATCTCACACTGTTTTCAAGATCAGAGCCGAAGGTGCGGTGTACACCACCATGTTAGTCTATGGGAAAAACGCCAGCTTTGGAGCACTGTAGTTTGGCATCCATGCAATTATTTTATCACCAAACCCCAAGCGACAAATCTGTGAGATGTTGGCTGCCTTCCCTCAAATTTGAGCATAAAAGACCAAACCATTCTTTTGCAGCAGGGTGGCAAAGAACTGCTGTCATTTTGGCCATAGTCTGGAAAAGCAGTGTCATAATTTGTGAAATCTTCGAAAAAATTTGTGAAAGTGTCACTAGTGCGACACTACTTTCTAACACTTCTTTTCCCAAAAATCTGGAAAACATATTTCTGGGTGTTTTAACCCAAAATAAAGACATGCCTAGCATCCTGAGGTGAACACAAAAGAACTGTGTTCCTAGAGGGTCCCAATTTTAAATGGCAAGCATTTTTTGATCACCAACTGAAAAAATGGCAGATTTGTGACACTACTAAGGTAATTTGCGACACTAAAAGTGCATTTGTGAATGTGTTGAACTTTTGTTAACTTTTCCCATTGACTTATAATGGGAACTTGTTTTTGAATAGGGAGGCATTGGGAGAATTGAGAGGCAGTAGGCGCACTGGTTTAAGGCTCTGAGCTGAAAACCTGGAGACCTGGGTTTGAATCCCACGCCCCCACTTGCATACTGTGTGACCCTAGGGCAAGTCACTTAACTTCCTGCTTCTCCCAGGTTGCACTTGTAAACAAGCTTTCAGCTTAGTGTGTCTCTCCTGGTTAAACAATTGAAAAAACAACATCTTTTGAACCATTTAATATTTTTCCTTGAAATCTTAAAGGGCACATCAGGGACCCAGGAAGCATGTTCCCTGAAGTGTTTGGACCAGTTACACAAACCGTGTGACCTATAGGCACGAGCAGAATTTGCAAAAAACATAATTGTGCACATGGATGTTACTTAATAACTCTGCTGCTGTATATCTGACTGGTACAAAAGTTGGCAGATTCCAAGATCTATGGTGCCACCCTGAGCCTGCCAAATTTTAGGCAAATCCATTGAAAGGTGGCAAAGTTATTAAGGTGCAAAAGTTTTACCCTTTAACCTAAAAGTGCTACTCTTACCTAATATATATGCATATATACTATATATGCATATATATATATATATATATATATATATACACACAGGGGATACATGATGGGCATGGTGTGATATGGCAAATATTGTCACTCCCTGCAGAGTGACTCTGGATATCTCATGAGTGCCAAAGGCACAGTAAGACACATCAAGTTCACGATGCAGGAGTGACAATATTCTCATAACATGATCTACATCATGTAATCGACTCTCTAATAGGGCCAAGAAGTTTGGAAGTTTTGTTATGCTGTCTTGTGTTCTGTTCCTGCTAATGTGTTTGCTCATTCTGTGTGTGAGCTTTTCTGAATGGGCTGGCAGTGTTATAAACTCTGAGAGACACATGAGTGTGTTTGCAATGCTAAATGAGTTAGTTTTAGATAGGAATGAGAAACATACTTTTGTGAAGCTATATTGTTACCAGTCTGGCTGCAGTGAAGTTAAAAGCATCACAGTAATTGTAATGAACTGAGAGGCAGGTGTCAGAACAGCTGATACTGTTCTCGGTGGTAATTAAGTTAGCTGCAGGCAGAGTGCAGAGTGTTCTGTGAAATTTTGCTCTTTAGGATTCTGGCTGCAGTGAAGTTGAAATTGTCACAGTAATTGTAATGGGTGAGAATCAGAGTTTGAGAAACAAGTGAAAGTGTGTTTCAGTGGTAGTTGAGTTAGCTGCAGGCAGTAGTTTAGACTGTTCTGTGAAGCTGTGCTGTTTGGAATTCTGGCTGCATCAAGTTGAGAGCATAAACAGTAATGAGCTGGAAGTTGGGGGATAGGTGTGTTTTGTAATGCTCACTGAGTTAGCTGTAGGCAGCAGTGAGACATCTCAGGTAGTTCTGCATTTGTGTCTATGGTAACAGCACAGGTGTTTCTTTCATGCTGAGGGAAAGCTGCCTAGGGTGATATATCAGTGACCTTTGTGACCTGTGTTTGTAAATGTCTCATATCATCAGAGTAGAGCAGAGGGTAAAATATCAAACTGCAGTGGATGATCGCTGTTTATCTCACTCATTTACCACTCACTCCTATTGTATATATATATATATATATATAAATATATACATATTATGGTATACGGTAGTGCTACCATGAATAAGGTTGAGAGCCATTTCTATATTAAACCCAAAACTTTGCACCTTAATAACTTTGCAACCGTTTGATGGATTTGCCTGAAATTTAGAATACATGATCAAGAACCATAGGCCTTAGGATCTGCCAAGTTTTCGTACTGGTAGGATGTCAGCTACAGAGTTATTCAGCATGATCTGTGCACATTTACGCTTTTCTGGAATGCTATGGTCGTGCCTACAGGTCTTACGGTTTAGCGATTGGTCTGAAATCTCTAGGAACATGTGGCCGGGGTCCCTGATGCCTTTGAAGATTTGGTGAAAAATATTAAACGGTTCAAAAAGTTATTCAAAAACAGTTTCCCATTATAAGTCAATGGGAAAGGTTAACAAAAAGTTCGACAGTGTCATAAATGCATTTTCACTTTCGCAAATGGGCCTGTGCTTTCATAAATCCACCATTTTGTTTTCAGTTGGTGATCAGAAAAATGGTTGGCATTTAAATTTGACACCCTCTGTAGCGTAATTCTTTTGTATTCACCTAGTCGGGCCCTGAGGATGCTTGCCATGTCTTTATTTTGTGGTAAAACACCCCAAATATGTTTTTCAAATTTCTGGAAAAATACTTCATAAATTACTTTCGTGCTCGACAGTGTCAATTTCATGAGCTTTACTAAGTGCGACAGTAATTTTCTAGTCTGTGGGAAAATGACAGCAATTCTTTGGCACTGCACTGCAAAATAACGTTTGGGAGTTTTGGGCTGAAATTTGGAGGAACGCAGCTGACATCTCACAGAAATGCCTTTCAGTGTTGTATTGAAAAATATTACATAGCAGCAAAGTTACGGCACTCCAAAGTTGACAGGTTTTCTCATAGGATAACATTACGGTTGCCCGAGCATTACAGGAATCCTTTGACACCTGCTGCAAAATAACGGTTTGGTCTTTTTCCTGAAATTTGGAGGAAGACAGCCAACAGTCCACAGATGTGTCTCTCAGTAGTTTGGTGAAAAATATCAGACAGCGGCAAGTTACGGCACTCCAAAGTTGACAGTTTTCCCATAGGATAACATCACGGCGCCTGACACATAACAGAAATTATTTGAGCCCTGCTGCAAAATAACGGTTTGGTCTTTTTGCTGATATTTGGAGGAAAGACAGCCAACAACCCACAGATGTGTCTTTCAGTGGTTCGGTGAAAAAAATATTACAGGAGAGCAAAGTTATGGTGCTCTGAACTTTTCTTTTTCCCATAGGATAACATTGAGCATTACCGCGCCTTTCAGGGCCGTATCTCGGAAGCGGTGTGAGATCACGGACTTTTAGTCAGAAAATTTCTTAGCCCCAATAAGATTTAGATTCAAATTAGCCAGGACAGTTGTAAATAATATGACTTTTAAATTTTTTTCTCGTCGTATGGTTACTGAGATATAATGTATTTAGTATTCCAAGATCTCATTTTCTGTGCGATACTCATTATTATGCATACATTATTTGTACTCACTGTCTTTCTCTATGACGTTTGGGAAAAGCAGCCTGTGCACTTACATTACTGTTAGTGTTGCCCTTTCCGCTTCGATTCATTACCATTCACTTAACGTTGATGTCTGCGCCACCATATGCGTTATCCTTTGTGTTTTCATTTGTGCTTGTGTTTCTGTTATTTTTGCTATTTCTGTGTACAGTACTGTTTATCTTTCTTGACATTTCTGTTTGCAGGCACCATGTTACTATGTGACAACACATCACGTGGCAGACCGTTCCGTCTATGCCACCATGTGAGTTACCCTTTCTGTTTTCATTCACGCTTGTGTTACCATATGCGCTGCTGTTAGCATTTCTGTTTGCGTTGCTGTCCTGTTAGTATGCCACAAGACATCATGTGGCCGCGGCTCCGCCCGGCTGCATTACATTCACTATTTCTCGTTATCATTCCCAAAGAAAGAAATAGAGGCAAAAACTCTGTTTAATGCATTAGTTAGGGTTATTCCACAGCGACAAAAAGTGAGAATTCGCTGTTGAGGGTTGCAAACCCCTTGCACCACCGCCCACCCCAACCCGGCATTGGGGTGTGCATTGGGATCATGGGTCCTAACTCTTACCCATTCTAATGTAGCTTCTGCTGCTTTACACATGTCATGGGGTGAGAGTTGGGCTGATCATCCAATGCACTCTTTATCTCCTGCATCATCCTTTGTGTTTCATTTGCTTGCGTTTCTGTTACTTTTTGCCATTTGTGTGTACTGTACTGTTTCACTTTCTGTTTCACTTTGTGTCACTGTGCCCATTGACATTTCAATTTACAGGTACCACATTACTATGTGACAAGACATCACGTGGCACACATTCCCATCTCCACTGTGTACATTACCCTTTCTGTTCTCATTCGTGCTTGTGTTACCATGTGTGCCACAGTTATCATTTCTGTTTGCATTGCTGCTCTGTTACTATGCCACAATACATCATGTGGTGGGAGCAAGTTACAGTCACTATTTTCAATATCATTCTCAAAAGAAGGAAATTAGGGCAAAAACTCCATTTAATGCATTTGTTAGGGTTGTTCAGAATGACAAAAGTGAGGAAATTCACTGATAGGGTTGAAAACCATAACTCGAGTTCACCCCCAGCACCACACACACAGACACACACAGGGGTGTGCTGTGGCACAGTGTGGCTGACTGGCTTATGTCTCTATAGGGTGATTGACTGACCATTAACACAATTCTTGGGAGTGACTTATCGCTATAATAATGAAACATGTTTTTAACAGTTGTAAACCTTGTTCAGTATATAGTCAACCTCTTCATGTATGTAATAAAAGATTAACATAAGGTTGTTAGGATGTTTGCAGCCAATGAGAAACATCATTTTGTCAGACTCTGAAGTACACTAGTAGTGACTGAATGGTACATGTATAGTCACAGCTGTGACCTGTTGGTGATGATGTGTGGCACCTTGGTATAAGTAATAATGACTGCATAGGCACAGGAAAAGTAAGTACATTGCTGAGTTTTACACTGTTAGGAATTCTGTCAAATGTGACATGCAATGTCCCACATACGCTGCATATGCTGTGATACTGACTGTATGTATAGGTACCAAACAAATTGATGGAGGTATAGTTGTAGCAGTATTAGTAAACATTGATTTGTATGCTTAAGTCATAGACACTTATTTTCATGTCATAATGGTATTTAAAGTAAGAAGTCGACACAGGTGGTTATGGTTTAAAAAATTTATTGCCAATTTGTAAAATGGAGAAAAAGGTCAATCAAGTGAAATTTAGTTAACAGAACAGTTTCACAATACAATCTTTGTATGTTGCAATCATTGTTTGTCAAATATGTAAATGTGTAAGAATAATAATAACTGTATAATATGGATTGGAGTAAGTGTGTGCTATAATATGAAACTAATCAGGTGTTGTGTGTTTTTAGTTATGTTTCAGTACTCACTACTGTTTATGTGAGGATGTAGTTTCTGACATTCAACCTGGAATTCTAATAGTCAGGCTGAAGCTGTGGCTTCATTATTTTTACTATTGAATGTGAATGGGTTTGTAAAAATGTTACTTTTTAAAATGGTTTATGTTGTAATTATGTGTAGTGCATTACTTGTGTGTTGTTATGTTAATAAAGGGTGTCAGTCGGTTGTAAGTGTGATTACAGACATGATGAGACAAGTGTTTTATTGTAATTGTGTGACTGCTAATGTGGATGTTCCTGGGGTGGGCGAAAAAACCATGCTGACTGTCTAAGTAGTACAATTTACACAAATATAGTTTTGTGACATTTGATTGATAATATTTAATAATATGTCACTGACTAGGCACAAATGGAAAATTCCCACCCGACCCTCAATTGAGGTGATCATAAATATTGTCAGGAACAGGTATGCAGTTTGTTGTGATCAGCAACAGTGCCTGATTACAATTGTCAATATTTTTAACATCTCGGTGAATTACTTATGTGACAAGTTAAAAAAATATTATGTTTTCCATGAACAAATGACATTTATCAACTCTTACATTGGCTTCTATGTAAATTCTTAACTTGTTAATACTAAAACTGTCATGGAATGCATTTTTAAAAAACTTATGGTTAGTTAAATGTTGTTACTATACTGCTGAATAATATCTAAAACATTCACTTGTACTTTAAGTGCTACACTGCTATTTTTAGTACAAGTATCAAACAGTTATTAACAATGTACACTTGAATACAAATGTTTCTATTATGTACAAGTAATTTTAAACACTTGTAAGTCACTAAATTAGATTCAGCAATTGGTTATTATTTACAGTTGTGTAACTCAGCTTCTTGCATTATCAATAAAGGTAGTTGTTTTACATATGTACAATACTAGTACTACGATGAAAGTGTGATAGTTCTACACTGTTGCATGGTGATCGAATGATGTTCTCTATATGTCAAAGTCACTAGACAAATTGAAGTGTTGATAGACAACTTGTGACAGAGTGGAATGTTTGCTGAATGTTATAAGGGTAACTCAGTTTCTCGATAATAACTGAGAAGTTCTCTTTGTTTGCCAAGAGTAAGAGCTTATAAGTCATATCAATTTGTTGTTATATATGAGTTGATACATGGATTTTAAAAGAGATGTACAAGGAGGAGAGGTAGTAAGTCCTCAGTTTTTAGATGTACAATCTTTGATAGACATGTAATCATGGTTTCTCTAGTGACTGATGAATATTGTTGGCGCCGATTGAAGCCACTACAACAATTTTCATGTAGTCACTGATCTATAAGATCTAACATGTCACAGTGTGTAATGTCTGTTTAGAATTCCATTATTATTGAAATTATATTATTTATTTAGAGTTGTACATTTATACAACATTGTAATGAGGCATGAATGTTTTGGACAAAGTAGTCATTTAAATGCTACATGTTTTGTCCTATTCTTCTGAAATATGAAGGTTGTCATAATTCTTCAATATTAGAAGATATGCATTTTCAAGTGACGTGGCAGTCTCTGTTTAAAGTCATTGTAAAGTCGTCACCTCTAACCATCCAGTTCTGCACCTTAGTAACGAGGTGTAATGCCCAGAATGCATGGATTGACCATGGTGATAGATTATACTGTGAGTGTCAAACAGTGATTGGTTGAAGACTATTCTACTAGCTGTGTAATCTGTGATAGGAGTATCAACTCTGAGCCCGTTGGGGTCAAATCTGTGCAACATAAGCAACGAGATATTGAGATGAACTCCTTAGGCATTATGGACTGAGTGCATCTGCCTCGCACCTTCCACGAAGCATGACTACATTCAGCATTAGTGAATAGTTGCTGAAATTGTGACACATTTGCTTCAGGAACAAAGAGGTTATCCACAGCATGTCTTGTGTGGTTTCACACTGTAATTGACATGAAACACATACATATTTTGTAACATATGTTACTGTGATACTGCCGCATTGGGGTGCCGTCTTCATCCAGGTTGTTTATGACAGCCATCATAAACTCAGTACTGTCTTGCTGTATGTCTGCAGCAAATGTACTACATCCAGCATATGTAGATAACACCTGTCGTAGTGGTGTTAGTGACTGTACATTATTAGAGTGGTCAGAAGTCATCTTGATAATCTACTTCAAAAGCATTTGATGAGGATTGTCTCGTAAGCAGATATTGCCTGCACAAACTGCGGCGTATGTGAAAAACTTGCATAGCTGGGTTAGCATAGCAGTTTACTCTACTGCTGTTGTCAAGAAGTGGTACAACAACTACACCAACTGATTTCTGATGAATTGCTGGTTGTGAATGTTTACATGAAGTTGTGGCCTTTGCTGAACTCTTTTTGTCGAATCACTTTTGAGGCTTGCTTGCTGTTTGTTGCTACCTCTAGCTGTGACTGAATTGTGTGAGACAGACAGATATGTGGCAGTGGTATTAAAGACATTTGTGGCTGATGTGAAGTACGTAACCTGTTGTACTCAAGAATACATCAAACATCAGCTCCTATTTCTGAGGTGCTATACTAATGATGTGCAATCCAGAAGGTTTATTTACGTGAAAGTGCAGCGTAGCTCATGCCATCTTGAAAATGTCTGTACCTATGTCTACCATTGCTGGATCCAAACTCAATCCCTGGATTTGTGAATGGAGACAGCATATGCAACACATAATGGGAACTGTTTCCTGTTTACGTAGATATCCTTAAAAACCTGGAATTTTACGCAGGATTCGATCTATGTGTACAGAGTGTTCCATGTTGTAAAGTGCACTACAAGTGTCTCAATATATGTCTTCTGGACATTATAGACAAAGTCAGTGATGTTCCCATGGCACCATTTACCATACCTTGTTCTACATCTAGATGCATCGCAGCATGATACGTGCATTCTTACAAACGTGAGAACAGCTTCTAGGCCAGCTGTTCGTGAAACATCTGACTTCAGTTCACTTAGTCGTTCAGTCATCTTTGCTACTAGCTTTTGACTAAGAATAACGCCATCAACTGTATCAACTGCATGCAGAGTTAGAATCTCTTGGTTTCTCTTTGTAGCATTAGATTGTTGAATTCAGCGCATTTCTTTAGCCGTGGCATAAGACACACTGTGTCTGCAGTAGAGTATATATCGCTGAAGACATTACATGCTGTTTCTATGAATGTACTATGTACTGTTATTTTCAATCATTTAACATACAAACATGTTCTGGTGATAGAGAACCTGTGCAAGCTTCATCTAAAAGTGATTTGTAAGCTAGATCACCACTTTGGCGCATGTTCTCAGACAACTCAACATAGAGTAAATAATTCCCATATGTTATAGCCTGTAATGCAACCAAGGATATTCTTAGCTTGCTTGGCAGTCAGAGTTGTAAATATATGCTCTGCATTGACTGGTGCAAGTTGTAAAGGTCCCCCAACACAAGTATACTTTTGCCACCAAATGGGACTCTATCGTCAGTACCTAAGATCTGCTGTAGGCGTAGATGAATACAGGCAAGCATGACATTGGAGACCATGCTGATTTCGTCAACAATGAGTAACTGCATCTTTGTGAACATGGAGACGGAGCTGAGATGCAACCTCAAATGACAGTTTATGATACTCTCCAGTTCTCCCATGTTCGACTGGTAACATAAAGAGACGAGTGTAATGTCACTCCACCAATGTTGTATGCTGCTGGTCCTGTGGGAGCAGTCACAGCAACAGACATTGAAGAGCCTGTCACACTCTGTGCTTCTGCAGGGATGGCTTCAATCAGGAAACTCTTTCCTGTGCCAGCTGAACCGCTAACAAACATTAGTAGTGGCTTGTACTGAGTGCAATCACATTGTTTTGTTTCATGTAGTATTCCATGTTGGACAGCTTTAACCACTGGGGAGTGAACTGTATGCTGCAGCTGATTTAGTCTTTCTCTTAAGTCAGCTCAGTTGACCATAAAGTGTATGCCATGTTGCTGGCTGTCTCAATTTCTGACATTAACACTTCTGGGGCATTTAGGGCAGAGGTCACCTAGAACACCTTGTCCTTCTGGATCAAGGTTGTCTTGTGAACTAACTGGAGTGTCTTCCTGAAGTTGCTTCTCTGCCTTCTCAAGCTGTTCTTTCTCAGCTTTTAGTCTTTGTATATATGTCTGTGAGTACTCAGTTTGGAAATTCTTGTAAGTGAGATTGAACTGGTCTTCGAATGTGTCAGAGTCACCTTTTAATTCAGACTCACCCCTCCAGGGTCTAAATAGGAATAGGAGAGCAAAGTAGTAATGTTCTGTGCTCTCTGATGTGCCTAGATGCAGTTTTCAGTGATCTATAAGCCATGGCTTGTGCCTCTTCACAAGACAGCCTTCTAGTCCATTGACCTTGTAATGTGTCGTGTTGAGTCCAGGTGCTGCACCTGTCTTGTAGTCATATACCATAGCCACCTCCAAACAGACACATATCATTCATGTTGTTGTGTCTACGTGGGTAGTATGTGTCTATCAGGTTATTCTTCAAGATATGTTTTGAAGAAGGTGTATTGACAGCGAGCTTCTCAATTTCGACATGAGGAATCAGTACGCTTCCATTTCTTTGTAGTTTACACTGAGAAGCATGACAGCATCAAACTTCCATACAGATGTGTACCCATTAACTGATCATTGTTGGCTCCATTATCTGTGAGAAAAGAGTCTTCAAACCCAATGACCACAGCTGAGATGTCAGGCTTTTGCAGAGTGACAATATCTTCCCAAAGATCTTGCAAGCTAGTCTGTTCATGTTTGGTTATATGCAGTAGCGTACCCGAACCTCAGGTGATGAGTTGTCAGCCACAAACTGAACATCTATGTTTGCTTGCCACATTAGGAGAAGAGAGTTGGGTTGTAGTCATTGATGTATACCTCTTTTTCATCCCTGGGTAACTCGTATACCCTCTTGGTTGATTTTGCCTTCAAGTGGTGTCGCATTGCTGAGAAAAGGTCATTCATGGCACCATTCTGACAAACTCGTCTAGGAAATCCAGCGACATCATGTGTACCAATTAGATTTGTTCTTTACTACTCGCGGCAATATTTTGCACAAATATGCTGGAACTTTTGTACCAACTTCCATGAGTGTAGGACTGTCATACTTGTCTGGAATGTGACAAGTGATATATTTTGATGAATGATAGCACTTCTGCTTCATGTTCTACCAATCGTAGCATCCTTGATCTCAATAACATATGGATATAAGGGCACCTTGAGTGACTTGATATTCTGTCCTCAAAAGTAATGTTCTACAATACCTGGGAGGATTGTCCTTTGACAAGATGAAAGTGAGAATGTCATGGAACCACTTGTGAAAATGTCTTGTGACAGACACAGGATCAAGTGAACACATTTCTCCGACAGTCATCGATGAGATACAGCCGACATCAAATTTGCCCACTTCAACAGTTCAATGAGTTCATCACAGGCATATCAGCACAACTAAGTGTAGACAAACCGTGTGGCTGCACCATGCTCTCGTAGCATTGTCATCACTTCCTAGTGTCTGCGATACCAATATTCTTTGGTGCCACGTAGACTTGAAAGTATGGAAGACAAGATTCACTTGCACATTTTCATCTTTCTGCTTTAATTCTCTAGAATTGAGCAGCTGTAAGTCCATCTAGTGGACTTGTTAGATAAATGGTATGTGCTATAGACGTAGACAGAATGCTAAGCTCACTCTCCCAGAGCAGATGGAACAGGTACTGTATGTTCGTCTGAGTTACCATCTTTACTCAGGACACAGCTAATGCGGTACTCAGCACCCTGTACCCGTACTTCTCTTTCATCTAGGCTTCCACCTGACCCTTTTGGAAATAGGTCTGAGGAAGCAGCGTGCTTCTAGTGTTGCCTCCCAAATGCTGACAGGCTCACCTTCCACCTGCTTCATTTGATAGAGATCAATGTTGTCTCCTAATGGATCTCTGCCATGCAGTGGGTGGTGTGTACTGTTCATACACATTGTCCTTGTCTTGTACTGACCTTCTCAATGATTGGCTTACTTTTTCTAATAGATCATGTTGGACAGAGAGACTGGCCATCTGATCTATATCAAAATCTATATAAAAGGAATTGTTCCTCTTTAAATAAGCCAGAGCAAACTTTACCTTTTTGCACATTGACAACATCTTGCCAGATGACCTTGGCCTTTGTAGGCACACCATTTACAAGAATGACCAATAATATTTTCTGTTGAAGATTGCTTGAACATTTTCCTGTAGAGGAAGTGGTAGATACATCACAGAACCCTTTAGAGATCTAACAAGCTCTTTCTGTAGAATCTTCCGTGTCTTTATTGTTCAGGCGTAGAAATCGTTTGGAATGGTTTCATTGTCTGAATTAGAATCGTTCAAACATATTCAATGTTGAAATCTCCTTGGTGTAACATCTGTTTCCATGTTGTTTAGCATTGACATCGCTGGCAAAGTGTTGCACTTCAGTTTTGAAAAACAGTGTTTCTAGCACAATGGTGTCTTGTGGATGAAAGTCAGATTTCAGCAGCAAGAATGCTCGACAGAACCACATGTCATTGTATGGTGACAAGGTTTCTAGGTTGACTGTGACAGTTTGTTTCATATAGCACAAACAGTTGCATGACACACATACAGAATCAAACTTCTGAGACTTTGCAACCTCAAACATAAATTTCCTTCCCGTACTGTTCAGAATGTCATTTCTAACACTGAAACAATTTTTCTGTGAAGTGTTACACTGGAAATTAGTTGTTTCTGGTCCAGAAGGAATGTGTTGCAGTTTTTTGGGAAAGTGATGGCACCCTGCATGTCACCTGACTGCAATAAGTCTTTTAAACAAGTGTACTGATGTACAGCTAGCTGTACTTCATATCTCTGTGAACAAAGTTTAGCATGCCTGTTTGATGCACTGCAAGCATCCACATGTTGTGAAAAAACTATCACAAACACCAGTATCGAGACATGCAAGTGGTGACCCATAAGGTCAGTATGTGGCTGGTACAATGGTCAATTTCTGTAAATAGTTTATGTCTCTCTTTGCGATCTGTTATTATGAATAGGTTAACAAAGTGTTCTGATTTTGAAAAGATGATTGTCTCTGCGGTTGCAGGTAGCATCACATGACCATGTCAGGCAGTGCAGCTTATTGAAAGTGTGGTTGGACCACAGTCATCATCACTATCAAATTGATTGTCATCAGAGATACTGAGGACATTTTTAGTTGCCCGGATCATCAATACTGAACTTCTGTTCTTTCGTAGAGTAATGATAAACTCTTCCCAGAAATGCTTGAGTGCTGTGTGTTCAGCCACTGTCCTGTAAAACATGACAGAAGTTGTCAACAGTCAAACAAGGATACTGTTGAAACCCTTTTTAATAGCATATACAAGTTTCCTGAATTGTTCAACACATGACACATCTTACGCCATAATCACCTTGATACCAAACGGTGCTCAGTGACAAAAGTTCATACTTCCAGGCGTAAGTTCATCAGAGAAAGGTGACTCTTGCTCTTTTCTTGGTGTGCTGTAGCACCAGCAGCGATAAGTCTTTGATCTTAAGCTTTACTTGCTAGTGATTGGAAATACTTTCTCTTTCTGAGTTGTAAGTCACTATTTTTTATTTTCGGTGTTGTTTTGAACGTCTGTTGATGGTTACACTCAAAATAGTTGTGTTTCATCTCAGAGCGACACAACATTTGTAGATGCTATCATTTTGCTTTTCTGTTAAGGATTTTGTTTCTTTGTGCAGTGACTTGATGTAGGGGTCACTGTTGCAGTAAAGTCTGTCGATGTTCATTTTTGTGTGCCTTTACTGTTTTGTTTGTTGCCCTTATACAAAGTGTAGTACTATTATACGCTCTCTTTTTGAGACACATCTCGTCTGTATTTAGTTGGCATTTTTTGGTATTATGGTTGACAGTGACAGTAAGCAATCTTTAGAAGTATCGAGCTACATGTGAGGAGAAAAAAGAATTTAGAATGAGCTTCAGTAAATTCTTATAACACTGTGTTGATAGAATAGTACGTTAAGAATGTTAACTATTTGGTAAAAACATAACTAAATGATAGTTGTTATGAATGTGCATAACTAGCAGCTGCTATATAATATCAAAATTTGTTCATTCTCAATATTTTAGTACACATTTAAAGATTTTTCTTCACATATGTTCTTATGATTAGGATAGGTGTGATTTTTACCTGTGTACAAACATGTTTTTCTACACGTATGGCGTGTCATGGCATAGTCAGTATGATAATTTACTATATGGTGAGCAAAAACGAGAGTGATAGTGTGCATTACCAAATCTGTTACTATTAGTATGTTTACAATTAGGGGAGGACATGTACCACTATTACTGTTTTGTAAGTGTGTGTACCACAGTTGGTAAGTATGCTTGCATGTTAATGAAATTTCAATATCTTTGCTGCATTTATCAGCATTGGTTTTGTACTCCTGTGTATCACTATTGGACTGGTTTTTTCACAACATGGGAAAAAATTTTTCCTACACATGTACTGTGCAATGATGCAGTTCATTGACAAAATAACTGTGTGAGGCACAGTCTACAAAATTATCGTGGCTGTGTTTATGAACAGACAACTTAAACTGAATATGTTGAAAAAAATGTGTATGAAATTCTGAAATATTTCTGATTTACAAGGTTTATGAGTGCAGTTCACATGTACACTTGTAAGTTTGTGTATTGTCATACTTTTCACTTGAGAATTTACTATTTTGCTTTCAACCCACAACGTTGTGAATAGTACAGATTTCATTAGTCACATCTTAACAATAGTGTGCTTTGCTTATGTGCTGCATTTTGGCTCAGTTGATGTGAGAAATGACTAAATGGTAGAAATGTTTAAACATAAAGAGTGACACTGTTATGAGCAGAGGTCTTAAAATGGATATATGAGTACATTTGAGTGTGAAAATTACAACAAATTAGTGTTTTGCAAGTCTGCGTTGCACAGTTGTTATGCCGCTTGGAACATTGTAAATCTAAAATATCTGCCTGCACTGAGTTTGAAGCAGCTATGCAGCCAGATTATGTGTTTAAAATTGAAAATTGAGCTATGTTTCCATAGAATCTGAAATTGTGTCAATATATAGACAGTTTTGGAAAATTACTTTCGTGAGACACGAAAGTTTCGAAAAAAAATACTTTCGTGCATTCGAAAGTGTCATAAATTACTTTAGTGCATTCGACGGTATGGTCAAAGTACAGTCGAACTTCGACACTTCATAAATTTTACTTTCGTTTTATCGAAGTGTCATAAATGTCTTTCTTACATTCGACGGTAAGTTAATCTAACATAGGGTAAACCCAAAGCATTCATGCATCGAATCATTAAACAGTGTGTTTTGAGTAACACTAGCTCTACCAATGAAATTTAAGATTAGTCAGGCCACTTCTGAAACGAATCAGGGACGGACAGCACTGAAGAAAATAAACAGGATCCATTTTGAATATTGCTGAGAAAAAGCAGTTTGAAACTGTAAGTACAGTCTATCTTCACATGATATTTTCTAGTATTAAAACTTATTAGAACATGTACATACTATTAATCAAAACGTTTTCTCTGTTTAATCTCATAATGTTAATGTTATTGTGTAGCATGCTATATTCTTAAGAGAAAATAGTTTAAAGTGAGAAAACATTTTAGTACTAACCCCGCTGAATACAACTGCAAATGGGTGAGATAGGAAGGTGCGTGGGTTGTATGACAAAATGGAGACCAATCAGACTTGTTTCTGATGTTATATGGTGTTAAAACTACCCTATGAAAGGATGCATTTTTGCAGTTCTCAGTGGTTTCTGATTTTGCGGAACATAGTCTAGTAATACTGAATGCATGAGTTACATTGGTTGATGAAGCCAGAGCAGGAGAGAATGTTTTTTTTTGTGTGTTTTGTCTGAATGCACTGACTAGCTTGAAATAGGAGGAAATTATCAGTTTGATTTTCAGTGCTGTCTGAGTCGCTGCAGGGTGAACAGTCCCTTTCTTTGTAACTCTGTACAGTTCTGAGTTAAAAACTTTGAATGGCAGAAAATAGCAAAAGGATTTTGTGGATAGTTGGAAGCAGTTACATAAGACAAGCAGCTGAGTTTGCAGTTCATAGTGATTTTGGGAGGGACCTGCAGCTCCCAAATTGCTATATAAGATGGTTGGTCGTGGTGAGCATGAGATGGGAACATCTTATGCCAACCATGCCAGAACTTTGAGAACTCACTCTCCTCCTGACATACTGCTAATACATCTTGGAGGCAATGATTTGGGCTCAAAATGCTGGGTGAATTTAGTTACAGAGGCAAAGTTGGACCTTGCTTCTATATATGTTATGTGTCTGCCTGGATTATCATCTTTTCAGATATTACAGAGCATAGAGTCTGGCAAGCAGAGCATCATATGTATCTGATTGACAGAGCTACATGAAAAAGTAAATGTACAGATTACTGCTTTTCTACGCATGCGTGGAATGCATACTATACGTCACCCGAAATAAAATACTGTAATGATTGGCTATTCCTACCAGATGGTTGCACATTTCTTGCATGCTGGCAATTGTCATTTCTGGGAGACCTTCAAGATGGAATCCTGAAAGTCCTTTGAGATCGTGAGACTGTTTGAGGAAATATTACAGTATACAAAGGTTCTTTTCAGAACCATATTAATGTGGTCAAAAATAGATCAACTGCATGCATCACTCACATATATGATACATATATGGGGTTGCTATATTACAATAGTGGGGCGCAGCAATAGCAACTTTCCTGCTTCTGTCTGTTCACAATTGTATGATATTGTTATGTCTCAACATTAGTAAATAGTTTGAGTATGTTAAATGAGTGTACCATTTACAGTGGCCTTACAGTATTGTAGCTGTACCAACACGGTATGTGTGCAACTTCAATAAAACACAGTGGGACTGTTAAATGTATCGTTCTTTACTGGTATGTAAGGATATAGATTTATTTTTTATATTACAGATATGGGTAGTTATTAGTATATGGGCTACCATGAATGCTCAACTGCATTATCATGCACTTTTACTTTCAATCACTTTGTTAGCTGTCTTCACATTTATTAAGTGCATTCATAGGTCTGTTCACAGTTCTGCAATGTGTGGTTCATCTCTGTTTAACATCACGTAACAATGTTGTGTGAACTTCAGTATAGTACAGATGGATATGTCATGGTGTGTCCAATCTGATGTTCGATGCAGTACCCCCACCCACAAGACTAGAGGATAGATGGTAGTGGGACACCATAGTGTAGTAGCAGTTGTTTTACTGTCGAGGTGGCTGAATCCTTTTTAGCCCAATATAATGCTACTGATCTGTGTTTCTGCTATATTGAAGGACATGCTCTTTAATTTAATTAGTATTATATGGAATTCGTTTAGAAATGATTTATATTGTTACATGATACTAATGTAGATATTTCTTTTTGTTTGTATTTCAGAACTACTAAGAACTATAGTGAGAAAATGAGACAGTGGACCTTGCGAGAGATGTGTGCACTGCTTGAGGCAGTCAGGTTAGAGGCAATGCAAGAGTGTTGATGAGAGTACCAATCAAAAACTGGTTTGATGTGGAGGCACATTAACAGCTATTTGTACATTTATCTGAAAGTCAAAAACAAGACAGTTGTACAGCTGAAGAAGAAGTAGAGCTGTTGCGCCAACATTTCTCGTCTTAAAACAACAGGAGGATACGGAGAATGATACGTGCTGGTACTACCTCGCTTATGAGCTTTGAGAAGCTGCTGTGCAAACTCTAGCTATGGGGGCCTGTACTCACCGTAAGTAAATCAGCACAACTTTTCACCAATAGTTGTCCATGTTTTCAGAATTTGTAAAAATAATTGTATACTGCATAAATAAGCAATAAGACATCAGGAGCAATTATGTCAATGTTGTATAAATCTGTGCTTATTGGTGTAATATGGCATGAGGCACAGCTGAGTACTGCATGCCCCACACAGTGATTAAGTGACCATTGATATAAACACTCAGAGTGCCGTGTGGTATTATCATAGCAATATTTTGAAAATAGTGTTGAACATTGTTTTGTATGTGCTGAGTCTCTACATATATGTCAATCAAAGATTGACATACAGCTAACTAATGTTTGATACTAATCAGAAACTCTATTTCTCACAACATTTTTATAATAGTTTATATATATGTAAGGATGTACTATCAAAACATGTAACCTAATTCTTCCATTTCTTTACTGTGCTGTTCTTCACTTACAAACCAGAGCTTGCTAAAGATAGCTATGCCAGAAAATAAAACATTTATACATCGCACTTACTACTATGGTATGTTGGAAGAGAACAAAAAGTTACTGTTTAGTTATTGTGATGTAGTGGTTTGAAACTTGTACAAGTCTGTAATATTGTGCAATAAACAATCCCTCTCGTCATGAATGTGTCCGTGGTGGTCAGTGGAAGGAAATGGCTGATCACATGTAGTAAGTGTAATACACCACCACTCCTCTTCAGCGTATACTTGGTGGCTGGGTGGACCGAAATGCTTAATACACAGACAGAGATGTACAAATGTACACATCAATAGTGTTTGATGCTCCACAAGTTACAGACTATGTAGATAATGGTGTGCTGGGCCTCTGCACAGAAATATAAATTGTTATAATAATATGTACCCATAATGTTTGTGGTCTGTATAATTAGAAGCAATGTTGTGTATGTTCTGGCTGATTTACTGTTGTTGTAAGTCTTAAAAACTGTACTGTGATTTACATCTAACACTTAAATATTTTTTGGGTTCATGGTAGAACATTGGAGGTGTTCCCCAGCTGCAAGCAGTAGTGCCAAGCACAGAGTCAAGCTGTGGAGGGTGGTCAGTCGGACACCAAAAGTGTCATTTGATTGAGTCCAGCGGTGAGACTTTATTATCACAAATTTGTTAGGCTGTTTACAAATAAGAAATGAGGTTTCTCATGACACAAGCGTGGGATATTCAAATTGATGCCATTCATACTGGCGCAAGCCATTGTATTTGTGCAAATTAGTTGCACAGCTGTGTGTCTGGAGGCGATATTTGAAATGTGACATGCAAATGGGGTATAATCCATACAAGCCGCAGTGTGGGGGCATTTGCATGTCATTATGGCATGATTTGCATGCCATTACCATGTGGTCTGCCCGATCCGAGGTGTGCGTGGTGCCTGACAGGCTGCAGCCATCGGGAACAATGACCCGGTGCAGCCCGATCATAGAAAACAGTGTAGAATACCCGCAGCACCCCTCTTGGGCTGATCAGAGGTATGGTTCAATTCCCCCAACAGCTCGATCGTGAGCAGCGATGTGGCCCCTCCTGAATGTATCCCTGCTGACCCAGTGGACCGAAAAGGTTGATTGCGGGTAGTAAGTTTAATAACCCCTCCTGAACATAGCCCTGGTGGGTACTGTATGACCCACAATGCACTCGCTAGCTCACCACCCGCTCCCCGGCGGCTGGTGAGCACCAGCATCCACATGCCTGCCACGCCACTCACCGACTGACTGCCTGGTAGGGCTGCCACGGCCATTGGTGTACAGTACAGCCAATGTGTATGCAGCCCATTCCGTATGACAGTTCAGATTTTTGAATAGATGAATTGATTCACAAATCTGGAATGTGATCTGCAATGTAGAGTGCACACCCATTGGTCTTGGTCTGCACCAATGGGTGTGCAGCCAATAGACAGTCAGTTGATGGTAACGGTATGTCAGGATGATGCTGCCTGCTGCCTGTGAGGCAGTGAGCGGGGTAGTGGTGCTTCATGGGTGGAGTGGGTGGGGACACTAGCCACCAGGGCTATCTGGGGGTTATTAAACTAACTGCCATGATTAAACATTTCAGTCCACTGGACCACCACGGATATGTTCAGGAGGACGGATGGTGTTTCTTACTGGCTGCAATTGGGCATTTTGGTCCACTTGACCACAAGGGATACATTTGGTGGGTTACTTAACTTACTGGCTGTGATCAGGCATTTTGGTCCACTGGAGCATCAGGGATATGTTTGGGGGAGCCACAGTGCTGCCCGTGATTCACCTGGTGTTGGGGAAGTACACAATGCCACGGTCAGGCCACTGGGAGGGTGGGAGGGATTTACAGTTGGGTGCCTGCAATCGTGCTCCGGGGGGGCACGGGGACTGGGATGAGGGACAGCACAGGTGGCAGCTGTTGTGTTTCACCCTGAAGTCCAGCAGCTCAGCTGTGGGTGACCCTCGAGTTAGTTTTTTTTTTTTTGCCTCAAAGTCGTGCAGGCTTGGTTTGGGGTTGTGGCTACACAGCTCTGCACAGCCAGGTGAATATCGGGCTCTGGGTTCATGCATGTTTCCTCCCGTCCACTTGACCATGCATTCATTTGCATTGTGCTGTTGCTCAGCCTGTTTTCAGTGGCGCAAGTGTGTTTTTACTGAATATTGCAGAATGGCAGAATTTTGTACTTGCAGATGTGCAACCCTATTGCGTATGGGTCAACCATCTTGAATATGCCACCCAAAATAGTTCAAAAGGTGTTAACCAAGTCTAGTGAATGTGCAGTGCCACCATGGCAGAAGATCCTGTACTACCATAACAAACTGGTATTACTACAGATGTGAGTGGAATACTATTCTTCATGAATCTGAGAATGGATGGATGTGCATAGCGGTAGATGTGGTGTTGTGGGGGCAGGTCTTCTCCTCTGCTAATTTTGGTCATGGAGTTTAATGTACAATGAGTAATAGATTACCAATTCTAATGTTGTAGGTGTCTCAGTGGAATTCAATGGTGTGCTGTAATTATCTGTTGGTAATTATGACATGTCCTAGATTGTATTCACTTAATATTTCTATATGTCCTGCCAATGTTTCATTTTATTATTGCAATAGTTATTAATGGACATCATAGAATATCTACATGTTTGTTAATGTGTTTTAATAGCCCTGTAGGGGTAATATGTTAATAACACATAAATGGCTGCCATATTCAGCTGAGGGTCATTGAGTGAACAGTGACATTATCGTTGTGTTTGTGTTATTCTTATTATAATAACTCACATTTTAAAACTATTAAAGGAACAGAGCATCATACAATTAGGTATGCATGTATATAAATTGAACATACATGTAATGTTTTTTAGGATGTTTCTGTGTCACAAATATGTATTATGACAATGTTATAAGTATTGTGATTGATGGGCAGCACTGCTTGTTCTGCACTGCATACTACCAATTATATATTTGTGAGTTATCTTTTTGAAAAAACGTTATTGAAGAAACAGTGTTAGGGGAATCACCAGGGAAAA
This sequence comes from Neoceratodus forsteri, assembly GCA_016271365.2. NCBI lineage: Eukaryota > Metazoa > Chordata > Ceratodontiformes > Ceratodontidae > Neoceratodus > Neoceratodus forsteri. The sequence continues at coordinate 737,008,000 of CM028133.1, read as the reverse complement.
CAATGAATTTCTTATATTAACTGTTCTGGATTGGATGGACATTTGTCTTGGAAAAAGATATACATGGTATCATAATTTCAACTTTGTGTGGCTTTTTGCAGATGAGAAGACTTGTTATATCATGTAATACTGAGTTAACAACATACACCTAGTTGGAGACAGAGCTGTTTCTGTAAAGAGATATGTGTTCATATGATAGTTGTATGAATGATGTAGTATTAGAAATTGATGTTTTAAAGAAAAACACTTTTACTTGATATTTCATCTATTAATGTGATCATTTTTTACTTGTTTGCTTTAATAGAGCCCAGGAAGCTGCTGCTGCTGAACATGTGGAGGTGAAGCAGGAAGCCGGCACCAGCCCACTACGTAAGTGAAATCTGTTGTTGCTATTATCTGCATGCTTGAGAAGTACCATATGGTTGTCAACATTCCGAGGTGATCAAGGCTCCTGTTGATAATTACACCTTGCTGTCCTACTGCATGATAGGGAGTGCACTGTCTGTTGGCATACTCACTGCAAATGTTCAATTGTTTGGGGTGTGAGCAACAGACCTTCATTCTCGAGGCAGTACCACTTTCTTTTGTTTGTTGTGGGGGGTGAATCACTGTTGACATTATTTACTTTATGTGTGCTGTGACCTTATCAGGGTGGCAATGCATTGATCACTGCAGATACCCAACCACCAAAAAACACAAACATGGTGGGAGGATATTGTAGTGACCTAAATGGTGTGAATGCATAAAGTGTCCCATTATAGATTTTTTAGTTTTTCTCAATCTACAAGTTAAAAGTGTCTTATAGTGTTCTTGATCCCCTTTTCCCAGTTAAAGTGAATAGCTGTGCAGTGTGTCTGTCTTCAGCCTTGCCAGCCTCATACTTACCTCTACAATGCAGTGCGATGCTGTTCAGTGCACTGTCAGATATGTGTATTTTTAAAGGTGATCATGAACTGAGGAATGTTGATAAAAGTAATAATACAGTTAATAATGGGACTGTTTGTGTTCACCCTATGAATATCGCACGTTTCTATATAGCACTATGGAAGTTGTCTCACCACACTTAAAATGCAGTACTATGACAGCTTGCAGTGGTGCAAATCCCACTACATCATATGGTGTGTATTGCTGGGTTGGGTGTTATCAAAGAAGTTGTTGAGTAGTGAAACTGTGCTAAATATTGGGCCACATAGATCACATTGCTACATAATTCAATGATGCATGGCTTAGCGACACACAGTGTCATACTTTGAATGAGCACCTATACTTTAAAACAGTGTTTTTATACTTCACTATATGATGCTGTGGCTGTTGTGTGAAATAACTTTTTGGGACAGTGTAAGGACATGACTGTGAGACTGTATGTGAGTAAAGGTGGTAATATGTCTATTTAAAACATTTGTTTCGAGATGAGCATTAGATGCTATCATAGGTGCAAGCCCTTGCGGTGTGCAAAATAGTTGCACAGGGTGTGTCAGGTCGATATTCAAAGGTTGTGCTATTGAGGAACTGCTTTGAATATCACTAACACAACCACTGTGCATGGCGCGAATGGAACTTGCAGCACATGAAGTTGACAAAGTGCAGCATTCAACTTGCGGTCACAAAATCCCGATATTCAAAAGGTGATATGCAAATGTGGCTGTAATTCATGCAAGGCGCGGGGGCCATTCACATCTGATTATGGCCCCATTTGCATGCCATTAGCATGCAGGTGTGCCGATCCCCGAGGACTTGTGCTTGGCTCCCTACCAGGCAGCAGCCGTTGGGGAAGGACGCCCGTGCAGGCCAATAGCAGGCAAAGAGCGTAAAAACCCCCACCCCCACTGTCCGATCACAGGCATACTGTTAATACCCCTCACCAGCCCGATTGAAAGCAATATGTCTCCCCTCAACACAGCCATGGAGGTCCAGTGGACCAATAAGCATGATCAGCGGGATGAAGTAATTAAACACCTCCCCACCTCCTGAATATATCCCTGGTGGTCCAGTGGACTGATAAGCCCAATTGCAGGCTGGAGTATTCAAACACCCCCACCTCCCGATCATATCCTGAAAATCCCGATTGCGGGATGTAGTTAGCAACCCCAAAACACATGAGTGTTGGGGACACGCTGCCGCCATAATTGGCCTGGTGAAAGGGGCACAGAGTGCATATCTCTCAACCATACCACATTGCGAGGAACGCTCTCATTTTACTTCACAAAGCTCCCTGTTTCACATTGTGAGGACTTGTAACACATTCAGTGTTAACATTTTTAAGCAAAACTCTATAGCAAATGATGCTAAATATATCAATTTGATTAATTGCAGACTTTCTGCACATAAATGCAAACATTTTAACAGTGTTGTGAGCTTCTAATTTAAAAATTTGATAAAGTGTTCCACGTTTTGCCCATTCTTTCCACATTTTGAGAGGCAATGTAACACATTTGGGGAACAAACAGTTGAGAGGTATGAGACAGAGTGTTGAGGGCCAGCCACAGGTGGCAGCTGCTGTGTTGCGTCCTGCAGTGCAGCAGGTCACCTGTGGGTGGCCCTCAACAATCCTTTTTCTCAAAGTTGTGCAGGTGCAGCTTGGGGGTTGCGCCTGCACAACTCTGCACACTCCGGCTGAATATCTGGTATGCTTTTGCAGCGCATGTCATATTAGTGACTTAATTATTTAAAGTAGTGATGTGTGTTGAGGGCTTGAAACACGGGTAAAAAGCTGTTTGGTTTCAAGTATCATTAAACTTATCATGATTGTATACGCATGAAAAGTATTTTATTATAGTGTTACTGTCAAGGTACTTTGTTTTCACTGCATACATGACTACACATTATAGGCAGACATGGTGAAAAAAATTCTCACACTTGATGAGGATGTATTTCAATTGTATGGTATAATAGTGTCAATAATGCAAAAGTATGTACATACTGAATATTTATGAGTAGTGAAAGAAAATCTAAGAGTAGCATTTTAAGCCACAGCTAACTATACAATTTTTATGTTGTCAGCTTATTAGATAATATAGATAGTCAAGTATGACAGAGACAGAAAAAGATACTAAATAGTTTAGCATTATACTTAAAACTATTATCATAACTTTGAAATGAATGCATTTCTGATATTGCATTAGATAAGAAATATTTGAAGTGAAATATTTGAAAGTTGTAATTGTTGAATTTGTGTTGTATATTCATCATAACTTTTTTAAAATCTTTGTAGGGTGCCCGCGACTGTGAAAATGCGGCCCTGCCGCTGCTACAGGCAGCTCACGTGCGAGGTTGTCAGTCTGCGGAAAGAAAATGCTGTGATCCCGAGAGGCTGGACAAAATCCAGTCTCTCTTGGATGCCAGCAGCAGACTATCAACCTCGTGCTAGAGCCGGTCGTAGCAGTGGGTGATGGTGCTGTGCCAAGTAGCAGTGTTTCACCTCCACGGCCACCATCTGTTCCTGCAGCTTCCTGGGTGAAACTGGCCACCCTTCTTAGCGGTCCGGTATCTCCTCCAGAGGCGCGCAACAGCTTCCACTTTGTTTGCGCCTCCACATCAGATCAGTTTCTAGCCTGGATTGCCTCAAGCAGTGCATACACTCTCTAAGTGTTGCACAAAATTAAAAAAAAAAGACTTTTAAAATATATTTATATTTATGTTACAAAATGTTTTTCATAATTTATGTTTGTGTATGATGTAATACACATTTCAATTATTTATTTTCCCTGTTCTAATATTATTTGTGTTAATCTATATTTTTTTATTTTATATGAAGAAATATATTTTGTTTGTGATTTTTATATATAATATATTTTATAGTAAAAAAAATTTATTTATACTCTCTTGTGTTTGGTGTGTTATTGTGTAGTCGAGATGTTTCTTGAAAATAGTTTTAAGAAGATTAATGCAACTGTGATTTTTCTCATTTGGTGAAACCTCATAGCACACTATTGTGGCATTAGAGTTGGGATTCTCCATAGAAGTAAGTTCGATGTGTGACAATGTTACATTACACTATTTGTGCACGCTGTTGCTGTTTCATACAACTAGTGCTACGGAATGTGTATGTGTATGATGATGAAGATAAGTATATGCGTGCTAGTACAACAGTGAAATCTCTGTGTTGCCATACTTACAACAAATTTATGTATTCAGTATGAGCAAACCTCTTCCACCGCTGTTCACATGATTGATGGTACCACCTCAGTTGGTAGTGCAAGCACTCTAGAAATCTTAAGTTACTATAGTAACATATCCATTTGTTCAGTAGATGAACTAATGGTGCCCATGTCATGTCATATTGTCTTTTAGTTATGTACATCTTTTATTAACATATGTGCTCGCAAACAAAAGGAGTAAGACACTTTTACATAAAAACTACTACATGGAATGACAATGACAAATTACAATTAATAAAGTAATTAAGACAATATGATTAACAGTTGACTACTGTTACTGTTAATAACAGTAAATGCAACCACAAGAGTTGAAATATTTCTGATATTGGAACATTTTTTTATAGTATGTGCACTATTCTTACAACTATAAATCATGTAGTATGCTGAGTGATAGTTCTGAAAAGAAAGGATATTCATGGCAAAAACTCCGTTTAATGCATCAGTTAGGGTTGTTCCACAGTGACAAAAGTGAGGAAGTTCGCTGTTAGGGTTGAAAACCTAACTCCAGTCACCCCCAGCACCACACACACACAGACACACACACACATTCAAGTATGGGGAGGACCAAGTCAACACAACCAATGACAGACATCCAGCAGCAGGTGACAGAAATAACAAACAATTGTCTAAATGTACTACTTAGACATCCCCACCCACCTGACCAGGTACTGCATGCTCAGTGGAGATCAACAGCAAAACTGAGGCCATGTGCACCAAACGTATACATCCCTGATTGCAGCGCACACAACATACCACACTTAGTAGTTGCATGGCCTTAACTACCGATGCCCCACACCACACCACAACTGGTACTGTGCCGTTATTCAATATAAATGCTGAAGGTGCATGATGACAGTTGTAGAAAGGTTTTAACACTGGTGAGTATACATTAATTAAGAGAAGCACATAAATTAACTACAAGACACTAGCATGCTCAAGATAAAAGTAGTGATACATTTAGTAGGTGATTTACATAGTAGTACATTTACTGCAATGGTTTACTCAACATACAGACACTGATGTAAGCGTATGGAAAAGTATTGCCTGTTCAATGCTGTGAAATTCGTACTGCCAGTATCACATACATTCTTACTGATGAAGGTATACTGCTGATGTACATACATAGACCTTCAGTGTGTTTCAATACTAAAGATGCAGTAAGTATTCTTTGTAAGAAACATTGTAATTGCATGGATCAGGCCAAGCAACTTCTAAATATCATAGCACTACTGAGCCAACAATGATGTACCTGTATCGGAGATGTATATAGGATAGATTTTCCTGTAGGCACTTACTGAGTATGTTGTACCTGATAAAGACAATCTCATTGCATCTGTGATGACTAACTTATTCAAATAGAAATACATTTACTATTGTTGCAATGAGTGATCTATGCCACTTATGGACACAGTGTGATTTTTTTAACAGTCGTTTCATACTCAGGCTGTATGCCTACTGTTTGGGTTTGCCACACTTCTGTCACTGATGCTATCAAAGTGATAACTATGTTAATTGTGGTACAACAGGAATCAAGTAGGTATGGTGTAGATATAAACAGAATGTCTTTTAGTATTGATTTAACTCACAATGGGGTAAGTGTACTAGGACAGGGGTTATCCTCTATCACTGACTCTGTCAGTTATAATCACACTAGGGTTTTGATGACTGTAATGATCAAGTTACTCTGTTCATCTTCATGAGTTCATATTCACAGCCATTCTCCAGTAACTAGACAGTGTATGCTGTGACTGGGTGGGACACTGTGTTGCAAAGCTGCTGCAGTGCCTAGCAGAGGAGAGTATCTACTCATAAAGACAATTAAGCAATAAGGCATGACCAACAGTTATGTTAAATGGTCTGTTAATCACCCTGTAGGGGTTTAATGTTGAATGAGGCATAGCCGAGTGCCACATGTCGGTAGACAGTGATAAACTGACCATTAACATAATACCTGGGAGTGGCTTATTGCTATCATAATAAAACTGTTTTTAAACAACATTAAACCATGTTCATCATATGGTTAGGCTCTACATGTATGTTAATAAAAACTAAACATAAAGGCTGTTACAGTGTTTACAGTCAATTAGAAAGCTGCATTTCTTAAACCCTTGTTATAATCAGAGATATTATACCTGTACAACTCCTTGGTTTTGCTGAACTCTATTGCTCAGGTGGCCCACCACAAGTGGTGTGGTCTGGTGTGGGGCATCGGTAGGTAAGGCCATTCAACTACTAAGTGTGGTACGTTGTGTGCAGCTGCAATCAAGAATGTGTACGTTTGGTGTACATGGCCTCAGTTTTGCTGTTGATCTCCACTGAGCATGCAGTACCTGGTCAGGTGGGTGGGGATGTCTCGTAGTACATTTAGACAATTGTTTGTTATTTCTGTCACCTGCTGCTGGATGTCTGTCATTGGTTGTGTTGACTTGGTCCTCCCCATACTTGAATGTGTGTGTGTGTCTGTGTGTGTGTGGTGCTGGGAGGTGAATGGAGTTAGGGTTTCAACCTCAACAGCGAATTTCTCACTTTGTCGCTGTGGAACAACCCTAACTGATGCATTAAATGGAGTTTTTGCCATGAATATATATATATATATATATATATATATATATATATATTCTTTGCAAAAACTGTTAATGCAACATTTAGGTTCAGGTTAAAGTGAAAAAAGTAGAAATGTGGCTTCACGGTTTTCAACCATAACCCCCTCACCAATACAACAAATCAGAGGTGCGGTCATCCTTTTGGTTTTCATCCTAAAGCCCCCCATTCTGTACACTCCAGAAACATACACATCTAATGGGTTGAGCTTTAGGGTTGACTATTACAAGGAAGACTGCACCCTGATTTGTTTTAAAACGAGGGTTGGGTTTTAGGGTTAGAAACCCTTAATCCACATTTCCTACTCTTTTCTGCTTTAACCTGAATCCTAATGCTGTAATAATGCAATAAATTATGCTGGGGATAATCTGTGTTGTGCTGTTTAGGTTAGGGACACTGTTTGTTACCGCTCATAGGAAGAACAATTTTGAAGGAGATCAAAGCAGAAAGAGTTCAATGGTCGATTGAGTGTGCACTTACCATATTACCACACCCCATCGACCTACTTTATTAGTGTGCTGTTACCCTCTCCACTCACTCTTCCACCACTCAAACCCATGCTACCCCTCATGTGGACTATGAGTCATCTTGTCCAGTCCCATCTATATTTGAAACCATTTAGTCTAGCTGACCCTACCACTTCCACCAGCAATCTGTTCCATGGTTCCAAGACCTTTACACTCAAACAGAACTTCCTCAAGTTTCTGCTGAACTTGCCCACGACCAATCTTCAGTCATACCCCTACAGACTGCAACCCTGTTTGTTACAAATGGGCAGGCGCCTAGAATTCTGCAGCCACAGAATTTTGTCCAGCACTTACAACCCATGGCAAAATATTTGCAGTGCCACAGAATTCACTGTTCTTGATGGCTATTAATATTTATGTTTTTCCATAGCACCTGGTTCCTTTCACTTCTTTTATATCCAAACCCTCTATGTTCAGCATGTAATATTATCAATGACATCACATCATACATCAGCTAATAACAGGGTTGCATTATATCACAAAAATGACTAGTTACTTATCTACCACAGCTCCCTCTGTCTCTCTGAGGATTTGGCACAACACATTAGCTCAACCTATACTACAGCTTAGCACAATTTTAGCCTTAAGTTATTACACTGGGGCCAACTTAAATAATTGACAACAGCATAGACCTGTTAACCAAATAACTTACTTTGTAAAGATTTATGTGTGCCTTTAAGGTACAGGAAGACCTCTGAAATTTTAACTGGGGAATAAACCTGTCTTTAAAAAAAATAATTATACAGATAAATGTGGAATATGATGTATAAACCTGTTGAAGGAATGGACATATTAAGTGACCAACTGTGCTGTACGCTTTTTACCTGAGTTTAATGATTACAATGTTAGTATGGGTTGACAGAATCAAATTTAGGTTATGAAGAAACATGCACAGGGCCAGCCATTGGGGCCAGGGGAAGCATATTGTGTTCCTGTGCCAGTGCCTGGTGTGCAGTGAAGTGGGCGAAACCTAAAAGGGCTTACACCTAGAATCGCAATGGGAAAAGGGTGGAAACCGAACGGCAACAAAGATTTCACCCTTTCCTCGAGGTGCTATGACCTCAGAGTTTGTTATATTAGTAATAGGGTGTGGGGCAAAAATCCACACATCAATGGGTAGGAGGGCAAAGTCCCCCAGTAAGAATAAAAGAGTCACCATTTTGGGTTTCACCAACTGGTTTCTCGATTCAGGTTTGCGTTATAATTTCATGCTTATCACATAAAACTGGTGTCACAAGTTCAGGGATGAGGTTATTGAGGTGGCTGAGCAGCAAGGAAGGTGAGGGGCAGTGCTGTCACACCACTACTCCAAGCCTGAGAAAGTATGGTGCAGTGTTATGTCACATAGGTGACAACTTGTGATGGGTCGGGTAGCCTTTCCTCACAAGGGATTCACGAGTGTGTCATGGCCTGATGGGGTGACATAGTGCATAGGGAGAATTGGGTTGGCATGAAAAAAGAATCTTGAAATATTTCCACTTTTCTATTTTTCCATTCCCAATAAGGATACAATTTCATGATCACAAAAGGGAACATTATTTTAAAAAGTATGTTACAGATTGCATACAAATATGTAAGTGATACACAGTATGGACCTCACAAGTGTTGTCAACAGCACAAGTATAGATACATCATTTATCACACAAGGCCTGCTCTGTATATTTCATTTATACAATTGGATACAACCTTATACAATAGATATTTTCAGCTTTTTTATAAGAAATATTATTTCCAATAGTCTCTGGGTTTATTTTTGAACTAGTGGCATTTGTACACTCCCCATCCTGTTTGCCATAGCTATCTTCATGGATGTGGTGTCAGGATGAAAAGCTGATGCTGTGATGTGGCAGTTCATTGTGCCATAGAACTTCTGCGAGATTACAGACCACCACTTCAGAAGTTTTCTTCCAATTGATAGTCCTTCCTCAGAACTTGGTCTCAAAGTGCTGCATAAAATCTGGGCCTTGCAAATAGGTCTTCACTATGTACCTTATTTAAACACCTGAGAAACTTATACTGTATGTTTCAATCATGTTTCACTGCTCCTGCCTTTCCCCAGTGAATGCATGTTTAGAGCCACTAGCTGATCCAAATAGGATCCGCCCTGCCAGCCCTGGATCTTCTTGGTAACACTTCACTATACCCACTCTAGTCTGTCAATGTCTTTCCTCAGGTGAGGACTCAAGAACTGGGCACAATACTCAGGTGAGGTCACTCCAGGGATCTGCACAGTGGCAGAATCTCCTCACTCTTCTTAATATGAAAATGCCTCTCTATACACCCCAGCATCCTCGATTCCTAACAATATGCTTTGTTGCATTAACTTGTTTACTTGAGGGATTCACCAGTTATGACCCCAAGATCCCTCTCCTCTGTTAAAGTGGCTAGTAGTCTAACAGATCACAATCAGTATTCCATGTGTGAATCCATCTCTCTTACGTGCATTACCTTGCACTTCTTGGCCCTGAATCTTAACCACAAGATCTTAGACCATCTTTCTGATCACACAGGTCCTTCTGGAGCTGCAGCATCTCATCCTCATGAGCAACCATGCAACAGAATGTTGTGTCAGCAGCAAATATACTCAACTTTTCCTGGATACATTACCCTATGTCGCCTAGCAACATGTTAAAGGAGTCTGTCCCAGGACTGATCCCTTTGGCATAGAAACATAGATGTTAATGGCAAATAGGGGCACTCAGGCACACCACGTCTGCCCTATTTTGTGGCTATCGTGACTCAGTTAATCATTCATTGGACTAAGCATCACCCTCTTATTGTTTTCAGGCTTCCTATGTGCCTGTCCCATGCCTTCTTGAAGCCCATAACTGTTTCTGCTCCCACCACCTTGGTCAGCAGACTGTTCCATTTATACATTACCCTCGCTGTGTAAAGTGCTTCCTCACATTTCCTCTGAGTCTCCCTCCCTACAATTTATTTTTTCTAAACTGTATGTTTATTGTTTTATATAAAACATATAGTTCAGTTTACCAACATTTGATTTACCAGATAACTATCTAATACCAGGAGGAGCAACTCCTCTTAATATACACATATGTCATACCAAATGTTAAAAGATATGACATCAGGGGTGTATCCACTTTTTAAATAAGTGTTTTCCTCTAGTAAGGCTGTTTTAAAGAGCCCATGAGCTACATGAGGATAAAAGAAACATAGTTCAAGTCTAGAGTCCATAATGACTACCCTATTTAGAGTCAAAAACTTTATCCTCCATGCTAAAACCATAGTAAGTGCACACTGAGTGCATAACTCAATACATAAGACAGTATTAAATCGAGTCAAATTAGAGTTAGGCCTCCAGAACTACTTTTCAACTGTAATTCAAAAGACTGAAAGAGATAGGAAGTATTTTGTATATTAATACCAAGGCACTTTTAAACTGACTAGATTAACGGCATTGCATTTCTCAAAACAAGCATTTATTATTAACATACTGCTACAAGTGAGCGATAAATTGTAACTTTTATTACAGAGTTCCAGCTACTGCTAATAATGGAGGGGTATAAGATATCAGCCCAAGTTAAATAATGCTGGAAAAGAAAAAAAATATATATATATATACATTTATGTCTCGACAGGGCTGGCTGTTTCCCTCTCCGAAAACCTGTATGAACAGTACCTTTCATGTCAGAAAAATATTCAAACGCCACTTAAGTCCTCCTCTGATTCTGATTCTTCATCTTGCAAGGGCCGCTGCCTAGACAGGTAATTTTATGACACCATTTTATGGCGTCGGCGGGTCAGAAAAATGAAGATTCAGTCTTTATCTACGATCCATAGGCAAGCTGAAAACACCAGCCCATGTGGAATTCTGGCTTCTCACAAAAGTGCTCTGGTTCCATCAAACTTCTTATGCTTTTGCCTGGTGGTATATCCCAGATCTGGAAACATGAATTTCCTGGCCTTCACACAGGAGCATTTTCTTCAGCCTGGCCTCGGTCAAGAGATGGTCCCTGGAGCCTACACCATCTGTAACTATTACCACCATCCTAGGTACATCTGTATCCTCTATTCGATCCAGGGAGTAACTCTATAGTAGAGATGCAGCAAAATTTTAATCTGCTGGTGAAGTGGACATGAGTGACCACTTCGCATTAGTGGAACACAGTGCTGAAGTGAACACTTCAAAGTGCTCACTTTGAGTTATTATCATTACTACTACATTGACATTATGCCTTAATGTGAAGTAAGGTGAAGTGAGAAGAGAATAGACAGCCCTCCACACATCACATGGCTTACAGTACTGTAAGTCACATGCTTTAAGCCAGGCAGGAAGGAAGTGAGTCAGAGAAGCAGTTCACTTTCTCCTTTGCATTCATAGAGGAGAAAGCTTTGTGAGAGGAGACTAGGAGTGAAAGTGCTTGTCTGCCACTTGAGTTTCAGTATTGAAGAAAACCAATAGCTTTTTAACAGCTATATCTTTATTTAGTTTTTGTAATGTATTTTCTGTTTTTTGTTAGTGAATTTTTATAAGTTTTGTTTTGTTTTGTGTGTGTGTGTGTGTGTGTGTGTGTGTGTGTGACTGACTGTGTGTGTCAGTGAGTCTCAGTGTGTGTGTGTCGGCCTGGGGACTTGTGTCAGAATGGACCCAGGAGAAGGCGAGTCTCTGACCCATGGTCACAGTCAGAAGGAGTGCAGACACATGGGGGAAGGAGATCGTGGCATGCTGGACTGCTCCCGACTCCTTGGTGTAGCTTTCACCCATATTGAAGCAACAGGAGCAGCAGCAGCAGCACCAGTGCCACCGTGGCTGCTGCGCCCACCTTCTCCGGGACTACCACCACCACTGGTAGCAGCTGTAGGGGCTCCAGCAGCACCCTCCACCACCTTCACAGCCACAAGAGGTGGCCCTGGAAAATGTAGGTGGTGGGACTCATGCGAGGACTGTGTCTGGTCCCCCTTGCAGCTTCCTAGTGGGGAGTTTTAACTCAGTGGGAAACAGCACAGTGGTGGTGTGCCATCTGTGTAGTGTGCTGGTGCACCGTGGCCCCTGTGGGACACATTTAGGGACCAGTGGCTAGCACACACCATGCTTAACCACCACAGGGCAGAGTGGCAGGCTGCCATGGAAGGGCCAAGCATCCACCTGCTGGCCCTTCCATGGCAGTGGCCAAGGGTGCTACTGTGGTGGGAGTTGTGCCTCACAGTCACTGCTGCAGCAGGAGGAGGGCCTGTAGCAGCTCCACCACCACCACCACCACCACCACAGCCACCAGCACCACTCTCTCACCACCACCCCCACTACCTGGATTCCCTGCTGCAGTGGACCCCACCACAGTCCCTGCAACACAGCATGACATCTCCCTGCTGTGGGCAGCTCTGGAAGAAACAATCAGAGGTCAGTGCTTTGCAGCAGCAGGTCAACACAATAAAACAACAGCAGCAGCAGATAGTTGCAATGCTGCACCTGTTGCTGGACCACCATGGCATCCCATGGGCACAGTAACTACGGGATTGTTTTCTGGCCGCCTCACCCCACCCACTACTGTGTTATACCGTTTTGTGTGTTTTTTCCTTTGTTGTTGTTTAATCATATGCATTTTACCTTCAGGGGAATCTTTCTTGCACCACACTTAGTGCAGACATTTCTGTAAAACTCCCATAATTTCATTACAGTGTGTCACATGACAGAGGAATTCCCATTCTGAAAATCTTCCAACATTCTGCCTCCTTCTCCAGCAACGTTAGGACGTGATGCCAGGGAGAGTGCATGTGCGTGCTCCTTACAGTGAATATCCGATTGTCCAGCAGCTTTCTGAATGTTTCTTTATGTTATAATGGTCAGTTTGTGGTGAAACATGTAGGCACGCTTCCAGTAAGAAGAGCCTTGTTAGTGGAAACATTCCTATATTTCACCACAAAGTCAATCTTATAACATAAGGAAACATTTTGATAGCTGCTGACATTTACTATAGTGGAGCATGCACTCTGCGCTTCCCCCTGGCTCCTCACATCCTAACGCTAAGGAGAAAGGGGGGCAGAATGTGGCAGATTTTCACAATGGGAATTCCTCCACCATGTGACACACTGTAATGAGATTATGGCAGTTTTCACAGAAATGTATTGCATTCTGTGGAGCAAGAAAATTTCGGTGGGAGTAAGGCCCCCACATATTAGGTTATGTCCATCACCATAACTATGTAATGTGGTGAATCTGTAAAGCAGCAGCACAACAATCTGTTGAGAACTCTGAACTATATATTTTTAATGCAATGTTACAACTTCCTTTACTTACATCTTGACTAACTGGAATGATATGAGAATTTGCAGTAGTTGAGTCTGCTCTACTATCTTTTTCATGTGAAATAATGAAAGGAGCATTCCTTTTAAATTGGTGCTGACCAGGTCTTTGTCATTATTTTCCTCTGCTTTTCTCCATCACATCAGTTAGTTGTTATACAGTATATCACTTCTGTTGTTAATTAACAGTTATGCTGCAGGCAGTGTTTTATGACATCACGGAACAATAGCTATTGAAAAGCAGCTGCGAATAAATACAAACCTGGTCAGAACAATATTGGAAGGCGTGCTCATTTTTTTTTCATACATGAAAAAAGTAGTCAACAAAGTAAAGCAGACATAAATTGTGAAAAGAAGCATATCATTCAAGTCAGACTCGGAGGTAACTAGTGGTGGCTGTGGCAATGTAAAGTAGCATAAAAAGTACAGTTCAAAATTGTCAGGACAATTCTACTTTAATTGTAATATCAGTATGACATATGAGCTCACAACAATCACAGAACACACAAATGTGGCACAGAGTCCCCAAATTTTCTGCATGCCCAAATGCATCCTCCTTGTGTGCAGAAAATTGACAAGTGGTAACACAGTGAAATGAAGTAATTGTCAGCATACAAAGTCCCCAGAATTAATAGTGCACTCAGTCATGAGCCCAGTGGTGGCACGAATCCCCAGATCTTTTCTGCAGGGCCAAAATGTATCCTCCTTGTGTGCAGAAAATTGACAAGTGGTAACACAATGAAATGAGACTGTTTCAGCAATCAGTACATACAACCCCCAGTATAAAATGATGACCGAGAGCATCCTGTTGCTGGTCCAATGTGTTCTGTGAGGTGATTTGAGCAAATGCAATGTGATCATCTCAACTGGATTAAAGAGGTGCCCTTTGGCTGTGCACTAATAGTTGCCTTGGTGAGTAGATATATATATATATATATATGTATATATAGATATATGGTTGTGAATTTTGCATGTAAGAAGGGGTTGACATGGACATGTACTCATGGTATTGTTCTGCATCATCACAAGTCACTTAGAAACTGTTGGTGTGCACATTCCAGTGCTCAATGAGAATGTTTTGTGCTGAAATTGAAACAGGTAACTCTCAAGCACATGAAGGTAAGTGCTTTTGTGAGGGTGTGGGGAATCATATTTGCAGGTTTGTCTGTAATGGTTACTTATTTTATAATTTTTGACAGATTTCATCTGCATCCTTCTGGAGTCTGGTTGTTATTGATGGTCATAGTCATTTGATGAAATGACTTCTGCGTGTGCATGTGTACCTAGCCTGGGGGAGGGGGATGCCTGATGTTGAAGAACATTTTGGATAAAAGCCACTTGACAGAACAACAAAGCATCTGGAAGTTTCCTTAAAAAGAAATGAATGACTTCCTACAACTAATGTTGTCCTCCTAATTCTCAGTCTCAAGTCAAGTTACATTTCAAACCCACATCTTGTCAACTAACACAACTTGTGTGCAATATTTGTTGCAGTCTTTCCAAAACAATGAAACAAATGAAATAAGATCTTCATACTTACCAGAATGGATTTTACATGGATATTTCATAGGTTCCTCTCTGTATGGTGCAGCTGCAGTACCATTCCACTGACTTTTATTGATGGAGACTTTTTTGTTAACCTGTAAAAGAAGCAAAATAAGTGTACCATATGTGTTTTACCATTATGGTTCTGAAAAGCTACAGAAAACAAAACATACAACTAAAGGAAGTGGAGCAGCTTAACAAACATGAGTACACATACTCACTTTATGGTTTAAATATTACAAAGGTTTGTGTCTGTGGCTGATGGATATGGTGGTCCAGACAGACTCAGGCTCAGTGGTGGCAGTGGCTAACATCAGTCGGTGGTGGTGGTCAAGGAGCAGACAGACTCAGGCTTAGTGGTGGCAGTGGCTCACCTCAGCCAGCAGAGCATCGCTGAAGTCATGGAGCTGGACAGCTTCAGACAGCAGACTGCCACAGATAGGGACAAAGAACAGCAATGTATGTGACATCCCTGAAAAGGCAATAGCACCACAGCCAACAGCAAGGTGGTGTGACAATATGGAGACAGATGTATTGGTGGGGTGGCAAGCCACAGGAATGCCTCATGGCCACAGGTGGCCACCGAGGTGAGCCTAGGGAACCAGACAATGGCCTGGGGCAGGCCAGGGACAAGCATGTGTGCAGCTGACATGAGCTGCTGTGGATAGAGATGTGCCATGCCCATCTGTGGAGGGCTGGCAGCACTATGAAACTGGTGGGGGGCTGTGCACAGGTAAGGGCTGTGCTGCACTGGGAGTTGTTGTGACATGCACTGTGTACAGGTGGGGGTTGTGCACAGATAAGGGCTGTGCTGCACTCGGAGTTGCTGTGACATTCACTGTGTGCTATTGGAGGGCTGTGCACAGGTAAGGGCTGTGCTGCACTGGGAGTTGCTGTGACGTGCACCGTGTACTGGTGGGGGCTGTGCACAATAAGGGCTGTGCTGCACTGGGAGTTGCTGTGACATGCACCATGTACAGGTGGGGGCTGTGCACAGGTAGGGCTGTGCTGCACTGGGAGTTGCTGTGACATGCACCATGTACAGGTGGGGGGCTGTGCACAGGTACCTTAAGGTTACAAGCAATGTGAGAAGGCCGTGGGGAGGCTGGGGGTATACTGGGATGTATAGGGAGAGGCATCAATAGCAGAAAACAGGAAGTTGTTATCCCTCTGTACAGACAGATGGTGAGACCCCATCTGGAGTACTTGTGTCCAGTTCTGGTGACCCCATCTCGCAAGGACACATAGACAGGATAGAGGTAGTCCAGAGGAGGGCAACTAAATGGTGCAGGATCTGCAAGAGAAGCCGTGAGGAGGAGAGACTAAAGGAGCTTATTATGTATACCCCTTGAGGAAAGAAGGGGGGGACATGATAGAAACCCTTTAAGTACCTCAGTGGAATCAACAAAGTCCAAGAGGGTAGCATCTTTCATAAAAGAGATGTGCAAGAACAAGGGGACACAATTTAAAGATGGGGGGTGGTTCAGAGGCAATGTGAGGAAGTATTATTTCATAGAGAGGGTGGATGCATGGAACAGCCTTCCTGAGGAGGTTGTGGGGTCTAAAACTGTGGGAGAATTCAATAATGCATGGGACAGACATAAGGCAATTCTTGTGGGGGTAGGAAGAAATAGGCTTTTGGTTAACTAGGATCTGTGGCCTATCATGTAGGTAGGAAATGGGCAGACTAGATGGGCAGCGGTCCTTATCTGCCGTCAAAATCTACATCAAAGTCTATGTAAGGCCTGTGCTGCAGTGGGAGTTCCTGTGACATGCATAGTGTACTGGTGGGAGGCAGTGCACAGGAAGAACTATGCTGCACTTGGGTTGCTGTGATGTGCACCATGTGCAGGTGGAGGCTGTGCACAGATAAGGGCTGTACTCCACTGGGAGTTGCTGTGTGGGGGTAGTGCCCAGGCATGGGCTGTGCTGTAGGGAGGGGCATTGGGCACTGCCTCAGTGCTCACAGATTGAGGGCAAGGGCTGGGAGAGGTGCATGGATTGCAGGGAAAACACATGCGTCCAGTGGTGCTGTCCTCCTGCAGTGAAGAAATCCCCATGGGTGTGGCCATGCTACGGTGTCACTGTGCAATGGGGAGGTGAACTGGGCAGCTGTGTGACAGCTGGACAAGATGTACCAGGATGGATGGCACAGCATGGGCATCAATAGTAGGGGACAACACTATCAGCACAGGGATGCAGTTAAAGTGGTGGCATATACCTGGTGGGACTGTACAGATGTGTGGTAGGTGCAATGCCATGGCGCACTGCTGAAGCAGACCTATGAGGGGCAACATTGATCAGGCAGCTGAGGACACACAGTGATGTGGAGACTACATACATGTTGCCTATCCAACAGGTGCTGTGGCAGCTGGCGAAGGTGGTCTGAGCGGTGCTGGAAGGCGGGAGCAGCAGCAGCAACAGTGGCACAGCCAGGATGTTGCCAGCACAGACCAGGCCACTGGCACAGTGTCAGATGATGACAGCAGGACAACAACCAGTGTAGGCATCCCAGGTGCCAGTACACCAGTGGGAAGAACACGGAGCCCATGTCGGAGCCTGGTGGAGTGGTGAAGGTGACAGCCCCATGGGTGAGGATAGGGTGGCCAGCAGAGGACGATGCAGCAGGACCACCACAGGAGCAGCAGGGGTCACAGAGGACACCACCAGCAGTGATGCCACACCGGTGGAGGCAGTGCGGACACCTGTGGACAACCTGGAGGTGGCCATGCATGAATAGCCAGCAGCACAGGACGGTGCTATATGGTTGCTGAGCCCTCTGAGTGCCCATAGACTGGAGAACCAATTGAATGAGGCAGTCCAGGCAAAACCATCCTGTGCAGGGTCAGTCACGGCAGAGTGTCCAGGGGGACATCCTGGGCATGTCACGGGACATACCTGTGGGTTGGTGACAGTTGAGGGGTTGCAGCACCCACAAGCAGCAAGCCACAGTGGCGCTTACGGCACTGTACTAACCCATGTCCATTCCTCCCTAGCACCACAGCAGACAGATTCGGGTCTTTGTAAGTATTTGCCATTGCTCAACATGCACCTTTCCATTGCCTGTACAGCACTGTGTACCTGACATTGTTGTTCACTGTCCCTGTGTAGGATTCAGCACCAATGCTGAGGAACAGGTAGGGTCACACCGCCACACCACTGCAGCTCTGGTGGTCACTGACTGTGCCACTGGCTTATGATGCCCTGCCCTTTCTCCGTCCAGATGTGCCACAGGAGCCATTGGTGCCACATGTTCCTGTCACCACAGTGCACTGTCCAGGTAGGTATATGTCATTCTCCATTCTGTCACCCATGTTTGGCCTTGGGACTGCCCCATGGGCACCTGCTGGATGTGGTTGCAAGCTGCTTCAAATGGGAAGGTGGTGCAGGTGTGTTGCAGGGCTGCATGTGGCACTCCATGCCCACACTGTGCAGGTCAGGCTGCGACATGCCTCTGAAGAGGTATGGGTTGCATGTTGGTGCACTGTGGTCACTGTGTGCAGCACTGTGTGCCTGGCCCTGCTTGGCACTGCTCGGCCTTTCAATACCTCATGCTGTGCATGTCATTGGTGCTGTGTGCACCTCCTGTGGTGGTGGCCTGCAGTTGCAGTCCTGTGACCCAGCCCTGTCCCAAGTCCCATGGCCAGAGGCCAGTGTTGCACATGGTGGGTGGGGCTGGTCAGCACATCCATGGTGACGTTCTATAGTGAAGTGTGTGCCATTGCTTCCCGTTACAGGTTTCACATATTGTTCCATAATGTCCTCAGGGTCCTCCCACAGCCTCAGCGGGCGTGCCCCTAACTTCAACCCCTGTAATCATCTATGCTGGTTAACTGTTTCTAGCAGTGGGGCAGGATGCTACTGCCACCTGGATGCTGAAAGAGCAGTGCCGAAGAGCGGAAGCAGGCATGGAGTGCCATCAGTGCCCACATGGCTGCATCTACAGAGACACACCATACTGTCTGCCAGTTGCAACACTGCTAGCAGGACCTGTCACAGAGGGAGGCCAGGATCCTGCATAGGATGCTGAGCATGGCACCACACAGGGATGCAGACATGCAGTCTGGGCAGGTCCCGGTGATGGCAAGTATACCTACAGCAGTTCATCTATTGCAGCAGTGCCTGGCATGGTGGCTATGGCGCATGGTGCCTCACATACTCACCTGTCCCTACACCTGACAGGTTCCACTGGCACATCCTATGGTGGGTAGCAGAGCTGCATTGGCAGCCTCAGGCAGGAGGCATGTCACTGGAGGTCAGGTAACTCCGTACAGTGGTCCCCTTGTGCCATGTCAGACTGCACATTGTGGCTCATGCTGCACCGCACATTGATTGCCTATGTGTGCGTGCCCCCAACCAGGCCCAGCACTGACCACATCCTTTATATCCCTACAGGTGTCTGTAGTAGGCTGTCACAGTGACAGAGGGCCCTGCTGATGGCCATGGCCGAGGTCAAGGCACGGGATGCTGCCGCATACCAGCTGCACACACAGTTCAGGCAATGGAGGCCAGGATACTACCACCAACCTCTCCTCCTCCTCCTCCTCCATGGCAGCAGCGTCAGATGGGGTACATGGCAACCGTTGACCTCAGCCAGATCAGACGGGGCCCACTGCTGTTGAGCACCAGGAGCATGACAAGCGACATTGATCCAGCCTGCCAACTGAAGGGATTGATGCAGCAGACGGGGAACAGGTCATGGCTGCAGCACCAGCTGGGACCAACGAGGGTGATGATGCAGCATGGGTAGGCAAAGATGCCCCAGCCTGTCACTGTGCCGTGCGCTGCTGTCCCTGCAGCAGGAGACTCCACTCCACAGCAGGATGCTGCCATGCCAGGGATGCAGCAGGGGATGCGGTACCTACTGCAGCTGTGGACCTGGGTGCTGAACCCATGCAGAGTGTGGGCCTGGACCAGGGCGCCTTGTGGCCCTGGTGTCGGCCATACTTCAGGACATTGGGCACCTCCATGGGTCAGTGGTTGCCCTCCTAACAGAACTGTGCCAGACCTAGTTCCTATGGGTCCGCACCTTCTGGACATGGGTGGGGCTGTGTTTGTGGGTAGGTGTATCTGTAGGGGTGGTTGGGATTGGTGAGTGGGGCTGTACATACAGGTGCTGTGGGATGTGTTGGGGTGGTCAGAGGTACTTGTTCCAGTTATTTGTTGTGGGTGGGATTGTGTTATTGTTATTGGGGCTGTGTTGGGTTGTTTGTGGTAGCGGGTTGGTGTTGGGGTTGTTGTGTGTAGTTGTTTGGGTGTGGCTGGTTTGTTATGTTTCTGTATATTACTGTTGCATGTCGTTGATCCCCATATCCCTTTCTTTGTTTCTCTGTATCCCTGTTCCTGTTGTTTGCATAAAGCCTTTTGACATCATTCTGTGTCTGTGTCTGTTCCAGTTGTGCATGGCAATATGAGTGTGTATCGGCAGGCACAGGGGTGCACACTGGTGTTCCCTCCTGTGCTTCTGGTCACTGTGCCAATTGTGCAGCTCAAGGCCCATGGCACTGTCCACTGGCCACTTCTGCATGGTGTCCTGTGTGCTGCAGGTCACCATGCATGCTGTGCATCCATGCCACCTCACATTGTACCTCCCAGCTGTGTGGTGGAATGGGTGCCCATGCTGCGCCCTTCGCCCTGCCATACCATTGTTCTCTGCCAGTGGCATCACTGGCATGAACATTGGTGTTTCTCACCACCATTTGTCAACTGGTCTGTGCCACCGGTGCTGTGTCCCTGTTGTGATTGCACTGTTTACATGCATCAGTGGCTATGGCAGGGTGTTGTGTCTGGTGGCATCATCCTCCCAGCATTGTGCCTGTAGCCTCTGTGCACCCTTTGTACCCTGTGCCACACTGACACTGTGTCCCTCCTTGCTCACACAATCTGTTTGTCATATCACGCATGGTGTGTTGCTGTGTGCTGCTTGCATGGACCACTGCATGGCAGTGGTTCCAACTTTATATGTCAGTGTCTACTGGTTGTGCCGTGTGTCCGCAGGCCTCACGAGTGTGTGGCCCATGGTGCACTGCCTGCCCCTGCCCACTGAGCCACCCTACTGTGTGCCTTGTCATGTGGTGCCAGGCGTATTCTGTGCTGCCTTCTACATGGCCTTGGCCACTCCCAGGTGACAGTGCTATGCCTATCACCACCTACCTGTTGTGCTGGTCTTCTTACAATGCTGCATGCCGTCTCTCAGTTCCCACACTGTTCAATGTCCATGGCTGTGTGTGCACTGCCCAATGTCGTCTACAGTCCACGGGACCTGTTGCCATCATCCAGTGTCACAGTGGCCTGTGCATTGTACCAGGCAAAGCCCATGTGATGTTTCATTGGGGAATGCCGCCTGGTGTTTGGTGGCTGTCACTGTTGTTTCATGGCATCTCTCAGGTGAAGTGCCTCTGTATCAGGTAGCATTGCACATGTTGGCCTGCCTGTGCCTGCACAGCATCTGTCTGATGGTGCCTCACATGTCTGTGTGCCCTGCCATTCCACTCCTGGTTCTCCTCATCCCGTCCTCCAGCTGTTCCGGTGGTGGCACACAGTGTTGCACTGCAATGTTGTGCAGTATGCAGCAGACAATGAATATCTTGCAGGTTGTCTCTGGACTGTACTGTAACGCCCCCAATGAGCTATCAATGTACCTGAATCATGCCTTCAGGACCCCAAAGGTGCACTCTATGATGCACCTGGTCTGGCTATTGTGGCTCACTGTAGTGTGTCTGTGCTGCTGTGCTTATGTGGTGCAGTGGTGTCATCATCTATGACAGCTGTGGGTAACCACTGTCCCCTGTTGGATAGATGGTACATCATCAGTCTCTGTGGTCTATGGACCTATGTCTGCATGGTGTGCAGGCATTCAGGTATGCAGTGCTCTGTACTGTATTCACTTACCTACTAGCCATCCTCCCATGAGCTGGCCTCTGGTAACCCTCGTGTAGCCCACTGTTTTGCAGGATATAAGCGTCATGCATAAAACCAGAGTACTGGGCAACCACATCTAGTATGAGGCCATGACTGTCTTCAACACCTGCATGTTCATGGAGTAGTGGCCCTTCCGATTCACATACACAACCATTGACTGATGGTGCATGTATGGCAACATGGGTGCAGTCTATTGCATCCATGACATGTGGAACTGGGTGATGGTGTAGAAGCTCTGCATCACTGCCTGCTGCTGCCATGCTTCCGTCCTGGAAGGTGATGTACTGGTCCATAATGGCCACCATGGCATTCAGGAACTGGTGTGAGCACTTGGATGTGGCTGGCTGTGATATTCACACAGTGTCACCTGTTGGTATCTGGAATGTCCCTGTTGCCAGAAAGTATAGTGCTGATATCACCTTCACCTCCACAGGGACTGGCTGCTCCCGCGGGTGACACTGCACAGGTCTGTGTAGAGATCACCACGTATCCTATCTATGCTGGCTCTGGGGAATTTGGTAGCTATGGCTACACTGTTCCTCCACCAGATCTTGATATGTCTTCCTCCCCTGTACAGCCATGATACATGATGTCTGCCAGGTCTGTGCCATCCTGATTGTTGCCTGTGCCTCTGGTTCTGGGCATTGGGTCACCTCCTGTGCCTGTCCGAGTGCTCCAGTAGTAGCATTCCTAGCATTGCTTCTGGTCCATCCATTTTATCTCTCTCTCTCTCTCTGTCACAGTGCTGTTCTGCTGTGTCTCCAGCCTGTCTGTCTCTGCTCCTTTACATGCTGTGTAAGTTACACCTCCTCTCACCTGGTGTATGTTACACTGACTGGTCTTGGTGTGGGTGTGGCACTGCTGCTAGAATCTCGCCCTGGCATATCTCTTCCCTTTTCTTGGCATATATTCAGTTGCGTGTTGGCATACCTGCAATATGTTGCAACTGTGTACATAAGTCACACTAGTTACATATAGGCATATGGCATGGTCATACTGAATGTAGAATTGCATTGGTGCACTTGCGTGGATGTATTTGTGACTTGTGACATTTCCATTGGTGCATCTGCATTACGCTGTGGTTTATGCTTTCAAGAATGGGGCCCGATGTCTTTTACTCAATTTTCCCTTCCTTCCTCCCTAGGCCAACATAACACCCTAAAATAGCTTTATTTTACTGATGACCCTCTTCTGATACCTGATCCGTGATTTAGGGGTTCAGTAGAAATGTAATGGCAGCAATATTACCTTTGTAAAAAGCTCTGGTTAAAATGTTGTAATTCTGAGACTTCAATAACTAAATAAATAAATAAATCTTCTCCATTCTTCACACTACATTCACAATTTATTTTAAAATTCTGCTTGTGGCAGAGTACCAGAAGCATACAGTACATCTTTAACAAACCTTAAATTAGCCCTACTCACACTGATTTAATAGTTGTTTTCACTTTTTACCCCATTACCTGATTTTGGGGAAGAAATAGTAAAATGCCAGGCTTTCTAACTATCTTCCTAACCCCTCTCCAGTCCACCCATCACTATTTTTAAAACGTCACTCACTCCTGCACTGTGAAAGAAGGCAATGTCTTTTACTAAATTGTTCCCCTTCCTTCCTCCTTACAACATAACACCATAAAATAGCTTTATTTTACTGATGACACCCTTCTGATACCTGATCCGTGATTTAGGGTTCAGTAGAAATGCAATGACAGGCTTGCTCAGTCATCTGATTTCTATTCCTTACTTACCCTTAAAGTACCAGTCCTATTCATAATCAGTTTAAGTATGTTTCTGGGAAAAGAGTGAGGTAGAAGAGCAGTCAGCATAATATAGAGAGTATTACACAATGCCACAAGCCAGCACCTATTTTATTAAGTGTATGTGAAATATTTAGAGGAACCCACACTAGTTAAAACATGGAAAATTGAAAACTTTCTGCTGGTCCCAAATGCAGACACAGGGTCCCCAGCAAAAAATGACTGACTATGGCTAAAGTGCAATGGGAAGATTTTATTGATAAGAAGAAGGAAGTGGTGAAACAGACAACAAGGACTGTAACTGTACAGTATGGCATCGGAGAACAATGTTTAAATTGCAGCACTGAAAACTTTAATAAACAGTGGTCAAAACAGCCAAGATTCTTCAAAAGGATCAGTTTAAGATACATCCACTGCTATTGTCAAAACAAATACAGTACGTCCTGACTGTGAAGCCAGCTATCAAAAGATCTGACAACATCAGGTCAGAAACGTATTACATAAATAAATACATACATAGTTTTTCTTGGAACTCAGTTGGTCCAAGCTGCTAATATCTTATCTGGCCCCCTCAGATCTGCAATCCCAAGACTCCACTTTAGGCTCGGTCTTCTCTTCTATTTTCTTAGTGACCTCCATCCAGCTTTTGTCTTCTCATGCATTCATATGTCCATAACTGACACTGCCATCTTTACCTCTGAAGATTCAATTGCTGAGATGAAACTTTGCTACAGTGTGATTTTGCTTATAGGCAACATTGGCTCCTCTCAAACCAGCCCTATCTTAGTACCATTTCCATTATATCCTTTGGAACTAAGCAGAAGATAGCTGGGCTCCAAGCAAGGTACACCTTATGAATGAGTTCCCACTTTAAGTACTTTGGTCTATGGCTTTACTAAAACCTAGGATTACCTTCCCATTTCAAAGGCATGTATACAAATATCCTTAACAGATACAGTTTACAGTGTAGCCCAAAAGCCCCTTCTCCAGTCTGGCCTCCATTTCCTTCCTCTTTTGCTACTTTGCTCTAAATTCCTCTCTTTATCCATCACTTTTCTGCACACCCACACCTTGCTCTCCACTCTCTTGTGTATCAGTATCTCCTACACTGCTATTTCTTTTTAGCCAAGAACTGAGCTTGCCCTTTTCCTCCCACCTTTCTGCTCTCCTAGCCCCATTTTTATTATCTTCTCCTACTTTCAATGCTATGCTAATACCTGTCCCTTTGCTATCCCATGCTACAGGGCCTCTACAGTCTAAAACAATTCTCTGTCTACCTCCCACACCTCTATAAAATCTCCCTCTGCATATGAATCTTTTTCTTCTAACAGCTCCATTAAGCTCACATCACCTCTCTCCCCTCCTGCTCTTACAATCCTCTTCTTTCTTTCCTCTGCTGTTCTCTGTGCCCCATTTCTCTTGTCTTCTCACTGTGCTGTCTCATCATTTTATCCATCACCCTTCCTCTCCCTATGCCTTTTCCCTACAGCTTTGTTTAACTTGCTTTTACTTCTCTCCTTTTGAGCCTATCTGGCAGTAGTTTCTAGGCTTTTAGCTGCACCTCAGTATTCTCTTATTCTGCTTACAACTTTTTATGTATATTATTTATATTTTCTGTATACCATATTTTTGAAAAGCTATGCCTGTGTTTCAATGGATGAGCAACCAGCCACTCCCCTTTCTGAGCTGTGTAAGCAGTTCCTCCTAGTTTCCTTCTGTAGCATTTTTCTTTGTTGTCCAGAGGCTCTGTTGGTCTCTCTTCTTGCTTGGGCCCATGGGCCTTCCCCCCCCATCTCTAGCTTACTATATTTTGTTTGTGTATTTCTCTTGCTTTGGTTTGTATTTGCTTTGTCTCTAGCCTCTGTATGCATTCCTCCTGTTCTTGTTTTTCTGTTTTTTCTGTTTGGGCATTTTAGTTCTGTCTTTCTTTTGGGGTTTCTAGTAGCCCTTGTGTGTGTTGTGTTAATCCTGTGCCTGTGCCCAGGCCACCTTTCCTCCCAGCTACCTTCTGACCTCAGTTTCCATGCAATGGTTGTATGTTTTAACTCCCATTCCAAATTCTCTCTGCTGCTGCTGCTTCAACCTATTTCCTAGCTCTTGTGTTTCTCTTGCTTGTACTTTCTTCAGTATGCATATTGCTCCTCATGAAAGTACAGCTCTCCACCTTTCAATTGTTGTCCTGTGCTCTTCTACCGTTTCATTGTTATTTTCATGCTGTCTGCTGTTGTTGTCATTCCACCAAACACTCTCAGGTTCCTAATTTTTATGCCTGGCTGGCTTTTCTCAGCCTCTCACTGTGTGTTCTTTTTGTTGTGTTCCAGAAGCTTGCTTTGGGTGTCTCAACTGCCTGTTTCCTGCATTTCTGTTCTTAAAACCCTAATACTGCTAATTCTCCTCATTTGCTTCATTCTGACTCTACTCATTTGTCACCTACCTGGGACCTTACCAAGCTCCTTTTATGCAAGCCCTGTTTTACCTCAGCAATCTTGCATTCCAATCAGGTTTATTTACTGCTTACTTACTTTAGCATTTCATTATCTACTATGCTTTTCATTATGTAAGCCCCTGGTTTTCATATAGCCCTTTGGGGATTTAAATCTGCTCCAACATGTTTATTTGCACTCAATGGATTCAAACCTTAGTCTACTGCAATTCTATATTATTTCTCCATGGGATTCCAACTGCTTAAATGTAATTGTACCAAGCAATATTACTGTTGTTTTTCAGTGCATTATTACCTATGCCTACAATTCCTAAGCTAGTTCAATTTCATCTCAGCTACTGCCAGAAGCTATGACTAATTACAGCTATAACTAAATCATACTGGAAACTGTAAACTACTTTTGTATAATCCTTCATTATACTCTGGAGGTCAGCTCAATTACAGCTGTCACTGTAAACTAATTTTAAAATTCACATGTGGGTCATGGTGCTTTACCCTGACTTCTTTGATTTTCCTATGGCGGAGTATGGTGGGGCTTATAGTGGAGAGTCATGGCCCTATATGGTTCAATACCTCATGTTTGAATACTGCATTCATGCTAAAATCCTCCAAGTATTTATGTTGTCTTAAATTGGCATTCCTTGATGGTCTGGTTGGCTTGTATTCCTTCCTTTTTACTTGCATTACTTGTCCTATAACTTTGCCCCAAGACTGCCCACACACTGGATAGAGGACCAGGTCACCTGAGCTGTTTGTTCAATGGCCCTTGCAACACTACATTGCAAAACACAACACTACTAGTGTACCAGCCATTGCAACACTGTGTTGTAAAATGACAACTATTTTGGCATACCAGCCCTTGTAACACTGCATTGCAAAAATGGTGACAATGCTGGTATATCATCCATTGCAACACTATGTGGTAAAATGGTTGACATTGTACATATGAACATACAAAATTGCCAGCAGATAAAGGCCTTATGGTCTATCAAGTCTGCTCGATTGTGCAGCTAACAGCCCTTATACTACATCTGCCCCTCCCTTCCTTCCTTCCTCCTCTACCACCCTCCAGTGACCCTCCTTACCCTGCCCAATCCCTTTTGAAGTAGCCCACTATTCTAAATGATTCTACTTCCTTTGGCAATGCATTCCACTCAGACAGCACCCTGTCTGTAAAAAGTGTCTCCTCATTTCTGGTAAGATCTAGGTAGTTGGGGAGATGCTGACATCAGTTCTGCTATTGTGGGCTGAGCAAGATGCTTTGAGAGAAGCAGCAGAGTTGAATGCCACAGGGTGCTCAAAGGAGTTCAATGGTGTTCTGTGGCATGACTATTTGAAGTTGATAGTTGTTACCAGTGCGAGCTGTTGTGGCCAGTTCTTCTACATTTAAGAAAATCTGAAACTGGTAATGAATGGTGGTAAGCAAGTATGCAAGTGGATAAGGCTGAAAGAAAATGGATATACAAGATACAGTAAAAGTTTCTTTTCATTTTGATCAATTCAAACACTGGAGGATTAGCAGTATTGTGAGTTTCTATATCCTTTGATTTTATGTCCCATCGAGTGAAATATGAGCAAAAACATTGTTAAGACAGGATGAGTGTGGGTGGATAAGCTAGTCAATGGGAGAACTGGAGAACAGAATTGAGGCAGCAATACATGCAGGTGTAAAGAATTGACAGCAGTGAGACTATAGATTAGTATAATTGTAAAATTTGGTACTGAGGACTTTTCTTTTCTCTTTGGCTTTGATTGTCTTTTTCGGTAAAAAACCAGACCCAACAGGAGAACCAACTGCTGTCTAACATGCAGCATGTCTAAATCAGTAAGACGAGTTAAAGAGATAACACGGCATCATTTGAAAAGTAAATGAGAGGAAAAAGGTAAACATGACTAATACAATTTAGAGACAAACACAAATGAATATTCTCATCTTCTTCAACTAAGCAAGGACTTGGCAAGTGGCAATCTTCTTTCTCCTGTACCAGATAGACCACCAAATCTTAGCACATGCTCCAAGACAGCAGGAAAAATAACTTTTTTCTGAATCCTAGAATTGATATTACACCGACATTACCGGAGGTAAATCAGGTGAGAAAATACATGGGGAAATGAGAAGAAGTAAGCAACAAGATGGATGAAAATATGGTAGAAAATGAGGAAGAAAATGAAATAAGCATAGAGCTGGAGGAAGAAGGTGGAAGAGCAACAAGCTAATAAAGTAATGAGAAAAAGAAAGGAAAATAAAATTAAAGAATCTGTAAAAAGAGATGCCCAAACAGAAATTAATAACATCAGTTGCCCCCACCTCCAACCAAGTTAATCAGGATCTGTCTTTAGTGATTACACAAGCAGTAGCTTCATTAAAAATAGAAGTGCTACAAACTTTAGGAGAAATACAGTAAAAGTATCTATTAAAGGAATCTCAGATTCAATTAATACCATGACAGAAAAAATGGAGAACTTAACAGCACAGACTCATGGATTAGAAGAGAGGTGTCACAGATAGTGGATACTAAAGGTCTGATTGTTAAGAGTACAAACAAGACATGATAAACAACTTCAGGACTTGATTCAGAAGGTTGCAGAGCTAGAAGATAGATCAGGAAGGGGAAATATAAGACTTTTAAATGTCACAGAGGGCTTGGAGTGGCTGGAGACCCACTACCATTAATGGAAAAATGGTCACAGAAATAATGGGGAAAAAATATCCAGAGCAGAAAATAGATATGGATAGGGTACACAGAACTGGATCCAGGTCTGCAAACTCAAATCAATCATACCTAAGGCCATTCCTGATAAAAGCACACAGGTATCAGGATAGAGAAGCGGTTTTGCAAAAAGCCAGAATAGAGAAGAGCTGAAATATCAAAATGTAATCATCGATGCATTTCAGATTTATCGATTGAGACAGTTAATAAATGAAAATGTTTTAACCCACTTAAGATGAGACTGTATGATTTTGGAATCAAGTTCAGCATGCAACACCCTGCCAAATTACATTTTGTGGTTAATGGGAAACTGAACACTTCTGAAGATCATGAGGTAGCAGAAGAGGCTTTTGAAGAATGTTACAACCAAAAATCTAGGCGGCATTCTCCACAAAGTAAATTCCCAGACCTAGAAAGAGCATATGTAAATCTACCAATGCATCAACAAATGCAAAAGCCCCACAAGAAGCCACACAAGAGGCATCAGCTGCTGAATAAGGGAATGAAATTGGAGATAGGAGGAGAAAAAAGAAAGAATGAGATAGAAAGAGGGAAAGAATAGGAGGGAAGGGGTGGGCAAGAGGGAGAAACCAATAAGTTTTCTGGATGGGGGTATAAGAATGAAATTAGAATAATGCTCCCTATTCTATTTCCTAAAATAACATGATCCCAGTCATGGCTGTATTAGGTTTATAATAGTGTATAACAATTAACCTTAGATATGGATAGATACTGATAGATATTATGGTCTGAAGGAAGGAGGGATAGTTGTGGGTTATTAAAGGAGAAAAGGTTAGTCCTGCCCTGTGTTGTCACTAATCTACATTTGGAAAGGATGGACATCTTAAGAATAAAAACAAGGGATGGGTATATCAAGGTTAGAATATAGGGATTTTCAAAGCAAAAGGGAATGGAAATGCAAGTAGTTGGGGTGATGTGGATGGGGAAAAAAACTTTAATATTTGGACCCCCATTCTGTGATTTTGTGATTTCCTCTATGTATGGATATGGATATATGATTAAACAACTATTATAATAGGAGGGCTGCCATAGTAGACGGACCAGGGTCTAGTGTAGGTTATGACTGTAAAAATTAAAATGGAGAAGTTTTATAGAATGTCTGAGTGAAAGGCAAAAGACCCTGCTGCATCTCATCAGTGCAGGAGATGACAAATTGTCAATCTCTGCTAATGAAGGGGAGGGTATAGGAAAGATTTTTCCCAGGGGCACTGTGGTGTGGTGTGGTGTGATTGGTGAAGGGAGCACATACTATCAAAAGAAAGAAAACACAATTTATAATTTTCTCAGTGGAAAAAAGTATAAATATAAATACAAGATCCAGGAATCTAAATTTAATATTACATATTATAATATATGAATGGTGGATACATTAAGGTTAGCAACATGGAACGTCAAAGGGCTGAGACAAAGGGAAAAAAATAAATATTGTAATAAATCATTTGAATAAAAAGTTAATTGTGTGTTGTTACAAGGACACATTTTTCGAGCTGGCTTTCCAATGGTTTCAGGAAAATAACGACCAGGAATAGAAGTCTTATATAAGTCTAATGCCTGGAGAGTGGCAATATTTTTCATAAAAATTACTAAAACCATTACTATACAGAAAATATATAGATCAGAAGGGTAGATATACAATGATAGAAATAGAAGTGGGAACAGAGAGATTTAGTTTTGCTGCAGTATATGGTTCAAATTACAATGGTCCTGTGTTCTTTACAGATTTTTATCTGCAATTATCAACATTTAAAGGCCCATAAATGGTAAGTGGGGACTTTAATGTAGTCTTGAATGAGACAAATGGAACCTCAAGCTCCCTGCACAATTATAAATCAACAATAAAAACTATAAAGGGATTTATGTCTAATTTGAATTTGATAGATCCTTGGTACTGGAATAATCCTAAAGATAATCAGTATTCATATTATTCCAGTGTACATCATGTACATTCAAGAACAGATTATTTTTAATATCAGCTACAATACAAAATAATATAGACAATAAAGTATACCCAGGTATTATAATATTGGATCATTCTCCATGTATAATAGATGTGTAATGGAATAAATTGTCATATAAAGTTAATAGTTGGAAAATGGATATAACATTGAGAAAAAGCATGGAAGTTATACAGGATATAGTAGAATTCATTAGAAGAAATTCATAACAGGATACAGATATAATGATAATTTGGGATTTCTTTAAATCGTGGCTTGGGGAAATTTCAAGAAATGCAGGGAAGAAGAAGGAGGAAATGGGAAAGACAACAAAAAGATCTAGAGAAAAAAATAAATACTTTAGAACAAATACATAGTAGTACATTGGATACAAATATTTTCAATGAATTGATTAAAACAAAAGATAATTATAATACTTTAGTAACAGAAAAAGTAGACAATCTGATATTGAGAACCAGGACTAATTATTATATAAACTCAAATAAACCATTGAAATTGTTAGCATGGCAACTGAAAAAGATAGAGAACAAAATTATATAAAACAAATAAAAGATGAAGCTGGCGTATCACATAATAATCAAATGATATAAGCAAAATATTTGCAGAATATTATAAGGAGTTATATACTTCACAATATGCACTGGAAAACCAAGGAGTGGAGAAATTTCTGGATAAGTTAACAATAAAACAATTAACAGAAGAGGCAAAATTATTAATAGAAACATAGAAACATAGAAGTTGACGGTAGATAAGGACCGCAAGGCCCATCCAGTCTTGCCCATTTCTTTTCTTACCTTATAAATGTGCCATCGGCCTTTGCTCTGTCAGTGGCCTATTTATTCATAGTCATTTGTATTGCCCCTTATGCCTATCCCATGCCTGTTTGAAGCCCTGCACTGTATTCATAGCCATCACTTCTTGTGGTAAGCCATTCCATGCATCCACCACCTTTCTGTGAAAAAGAATTTCCTACATTCCCCTTAATCGGCCTCCTCTAATCTCATGCTGTGTCCTCTTGTCCCGCTATTTTTCTTATATTTAAACATGTTAGACTCTTTCACCTTGTTTATGCCCTTAAGGTGTTTGAATGCCTCGATCATATCACCGCCTCCCTCCTTTGCTCAAGGGTATACATATTGAGCTCCGTTAATCTGTCCTCATATGTCTTCTGATACAGTCCCTGCACCATTTTGGCTGCCCTTCTCTGGACTGCCTCAATTTGGTTAATGTCCTTGTGAAGGTGTGGCCTCCAATACTGCACGCAGTACTCCAGATGGGGCCTAACCAGTGTCTTGTACAGAGGATTATTACCACCCTCTTACGACTTGTGATACCCTATTAATACACCCTAACACCCCTAGCCTTACCTACTGCTTTAGAGGTCTGCTTGGATGATTTTAGGTCATCAGTGATGATGATGCCCAAGTCTCTTTCTTCCTTTGTGACTGCTAGCAACTCCCTCCCAGCCTATAGATGGCTTCAGGGTTTCTCTTCCCTATGTGCATGATTTTGCACTTCTTTGCATTAAATCCCAGTTGCCACTCTTCTGACCATTCTGCTAGTTTATCCTGATCTCTTCTCATTCTGCCCACCCCATCTGGATCATCTACTCTGTTGCAGATCTTGGTGTCATCTGCAAATAGACAAGCCTTACCCTCTAGTCCATCTGCAAGGTCACTAATGAAGATGTTGAAGGGACTGGCCCCAGGACTGATCCTTAGGTACCCCACTTGTGACTTGCATCTCTTCTGACTGTATACCATTTACCACCACACTCTGTTTTCTGCCCGTCAACCAGTTTACCACCCAGTTGACCAACTTCTGAACCACCCCGAGCCTACCAGCATATTTATCAATCTTCTATGTGGAACAGTGTCAAAAGCTTTGCTGAAGTCAAGGTAGGCGACATCAACTGCTCATTTTTGGTCCACCACTCTGGTTACCCAGTCAAAGAAATCTATGAGATTAGTTTGACAGGACCTTCCTTTGTAAACCCATGCTGTCTTGGATCCTGTGCCCCTATGGATTCCAGGTGTTGCACTATCCTTTCCTTAAGGAGTGCCTCCATAATCTTGCCCACTACTGAGGTAAGACTGACCGGTCTGTAGTTCCCTGCCTCCTCCTGCTACCACTCTTGTGGAGCGGGATCACATGAGCCCTTCTCCAGTCTTCTGGGACATCTCCTGTGCTCAGAGACTCACTAAACAATTCTGCTAATGGCTCTGCTAGTTCCTCCTTTAGCTCCTTAAGTACCCTGGGATGTATGCCATCAGGTCCCATTGCCTTATCCACCCTGAGCTTAGCAAGCTCTTGTAGGACCCTTTCTTTTGTGAAGGGTAGTGCTCACCTCTCTCCCTCCTGTGTCCATGATGCTGAGCTATGGGCCCTGCCCTACCTTCTCTTCAGTAAACACTGAGCAAAAGTATCTATTTAGGATAGATGCCTTTACAGGGTCCTCCTCCTCAATGCTCCATTTTCTCCATTAAGCCTAGCAATACCCTCTGGACTTTCTCCTTTCACTAATGTATCTATAGAAAGTCTTGTCACCTTCTTTACTGTTCGTGCTAGTGTTTCCTCAGTTTGGGACTTTGCCTGCCTTACTGCCTTACCTGCTTCCTTTAGGGCAGTTTGGTATGCCTCCCTATCTTCATCCCGCTGTGTTCCCTTATATTTCCTGAAGGCCAGCCTTTTGGCTCGACCTTTTCTGCTACTGTATTCGAGAACCAAAGTGGTTTCCTTCTTCTTTTGCACTTCCTTTTCTGTCTAACATAATGGGATGTTCAATAGATGAACCATTTATGAACTTAGAGGTAGAAACAGCAATTGAATAGTTAAAACGGGAAAAGCTCCTGGACCGGATTGGTTTCAATCAGAATTTTATAAGAAATATAAGGATATATTAACACCAGTGCTTACTAGTATGTTTAATAAAATCATTCAACTAGGAAAGATACCAGGTTCATTTCAAGAAGCACTTATTCACTTATTTCATAAACAAGATAAAGACCCAGAATTATGCAAATCCTATAGATCAATATCTCTGTTAAATTCCTATTATAAGATTTTGGCAAAGATATTGGCCAATAAGATAGAGAAGGTTCTACCAGAATTAATCAAGACCAGAATGTGTTTACTAAAGGAAGAAAGATTACTGAAAATTTAAGATGTACATAAGGCCTAGATATTCAGAAATGCACCAAAGCCCAGCACAAGTCTGGCACAGCACAAATCTGATGCCCATGGGAACAGGATCCATATTCAGAGGTTGCAGGCTGAACTGCACCAGCGAATGCAGCTGAATATGGCAGAGTTGCACCATGGTGCAAACAGAGTTGTGCCATGGCACAACCAGAGTTGTGCCATGGTGCACACAGTGATTCCAGTGCACCTGTGGTAGCACAGCAGCAGAGGGGGCAGGGCACAGAGTACAGACTCAGGGACAGAGCCATGGCAGCACAGTGACAAGCCACAGGAGTCCTCCACCAGCAGGGCACAGCAGGGCACACACAGGCACTCCAACACTGGACCCCTGAACACAACAGTGACATGGACAGCAGGGGACAGGAAATGCCAAAGACCAATTTTGGGCCACCAAGGGAGCCCCCACAGCAGGCCACTGGCTGTGCCCCATCACCCTGAGACCATAGCAGGCTACACCCAGGATCATGCAGCCAAGCACACACACATGTCACACACCCTGACTGCCACCCCATGGGCACCCTAATGTACAGCCACCAACCCAGGGGATAGACACCACCACAGTGGGACAGACCACAGCACACAGCAGAGAACCATGGAAGCACAACACACACCCCTCACATGCACACAACATGGACGGACACTGGGCCACTGCAGCATGACACTTCAGGCCACCTGCAAAGCAGACACTGGCACAGGAGGGTATGCCAGGCAATATATATTTA
This sequence comes from Neoceratodus forsteri, assembly GCA_016271365.2. Lineage (NCBI taxonomy): Eukaryota > Metazoa > Chordata > Ceratodontiformes > Ceratodontidae > Neoceratodus > Neoceratodus forsteri. The sequence continues at coordinate 736,973,178 of CM028133.1, read as the reverse complement.
TGGAACAACTATGTACAGAACCAGCAGAGGCTGAGGAAGGGTAGGGATGGTGAGGAAAGGGACAGGTAACAGGGACTGTTCAGTGGGGGACTGTAGGGACAGGCCCAACAGGGTTAACAGTGGACACAGGGGCAACCCTAGCAACAGCCCTGGCCAGCCACCCTGGCATGCCATCCCTCACTCCGCTCCACCGCCAGCATGCCCTGTATGGCCGCCACCACCCCAAGTCTGCCCAAGACCATCAGCAAGGTCAGCCGCATGAGCCAGCTCAGCATCTGGCATGGCAGTGTCTGCACTGGATGCTGGACACCTGTAGCATGGGACATGACAGGTACCCAGTGCAAGGGACCAAGGAACCATGCCCACCACAGTACACATGTGCATGATGAGGAACATGTCATCATGTGCGGTACAAGTTCCAGCCCTGCACAGCTTGCTCTGTGCAATACATTGCACTGTTTACACATCTTGCATGACTGACACCATGTCAGCAGAGTGTGCATGTGCACAGCAGACCCAAGCACTGCACATGTATGGGCATTGCACCACTACTTGCTCTGGTGCAATACCATTACGCACAATGCAATATCCAAATATTCAAGATGCCGCATGCAAATGAGCTCATCAGCCAATGCATGGCACAGTGGGGTGCATTAGCATACCATTAACATTGCACACAGCCTCATTTGCATGCGTTGTGCCACATAAGAGCCACCAAACAGCACTGGTCATGTACTGGTATTGCAACCGTGATAGGTGTGGTGGATGCCGTATAGCACATTGGGGCAAACAGCACTACAGGGTGGGATGGACCAGGGTGGTGCTGCCAGGGCCTGTGCAGGTATGTGCTTCCACCTGTGAGGAGCATACTAAGGTTAGCCCTGCTATGCTGTGCTGTGCCCCTTGCCTGTCCCTAGCACCCACACCACCATACACACCCTGCCCACCCATCCCCAGGACTCTGCTGCCCATCGCACCCTGCCCATGCCATGCATACCCACTCAGTGGCCTGTGGGGTTGTCCCACATTCATATCCATGGCAATGTGCAAGTCAGTTGATGGTGTCCTGGCACTCCCAGGGTGTGTGGCATAGGCACTGATGTGTGCCTCATGGCATCGCACAGCACCTGGCAGCTGCTGCTGGACACCTTTCTGTTGATATACACTAGTCCCACAGGGCCAGGTGGCATGTGATGCCTACATGGGTGCAGGCACCAGCCCCACTCATGCCAGGCATGCATGCCACCCTGAAGCCATCCTACATAGTGGTACCATATGCCCGCCTGTATGCTGGGGATGGCTGCAGTCCACAGCATGTGGCAGCACAGCAGTGTAGGCCTGTGTGGGGAGGCAGGCCATGGCCACCTGGTGATGCCCATGGTATCCATTATTGGTTTTGGCTGGTGCCCATGGTAAGAAGGCATATGACGGTGGTCACCGTCATCTCCATGGACATGGAATGGCTCTGTCCAGGGGTGCCTGCAGCTCCACACTGCACAGCTTGTAGGGCTGCCTCAGCATGGCCCTGTTCAGGTGGTACCAGTCCATGATCTCAGTGTCACTCTGGTTCCCAATGGTGCTGTGGCAACAGTGCCACCTGTGTCAGGCATCCCGCCACTGGGTCCTTCGTTGCCCATGTAACTGTTTCTCCTGTGACCTCCACACCCTCATTACCTCCCCCATCAGGGTGGGCACACTCTCCATGTCTCCTGCTGTCCACTGTCCCCTGGGTGGTTGGATGCTGGCTGTATGTCACCCTGGTACACAGGCTTTTGTGTGTGTGTGTGTGTGTGTGTGTGTTTCTCTCTCTCTCTGTCTCTCTGCCCCTTTCTCCTCTCCACACCACTTCTCTGTCCCTATCTCTGTGTCTGGTCATGTGTCTGTCTGTCTGTATCTCCTCCTCTCACTCCCACTCTTGGCGCAACTGCTTTCTGTGTGTTTTCGTCCTGTTTTACTAGGAACAACTCTGGTCGGAGTAACTACGTTGTGATTCACACTTGTGCCATGGTGTCATGGTTGGATATACCACTCGCTGGATATTCATAGAACTGTCCCCTGCACTTGTACCTGTACAGATTATAGTTGCACATTGGCACAATGGATTTTGCCCTGCCAATGGCTCCGCTGAATATGGCTGCTTGATGCAATTCTGCACTTGCGCTGGTGCAAGTCTGTTGCACTGCACAGCTGCTCTAAATATGTGGGCCTAAATATTATTTCTAATAACAAAAGACAACTCTGCATTACCAATGATAGATGCAGAAAAGGCATTTGATAGTGTAGAGTAGGAATTTATGGTGGCTACATTGGAAAATAAACTTTGGTACCAATCTTAGGAAAAGGATAGAAATAATCTATCAAACACCAAAAACACAAATAAAAGTTAATAATAGACTGTATTCAGTTTTCAGATTGAAGAGGAGTACTAGGCAATGATGCCCCCACTCACCATTAATTTTTGCCCTGGTTATTGATACTTTGGCGGAAAAACCTTGACAAAATACTTCAATAAAGGGAATAATATATAATTTACAAGAACAAAAATTAGTCCATATGCAGATGATGCTCTCCCATATCAACAGTCAATAATCTATTAAAGAATTTATTAAACTAACGGATGCCTCTGGAAGAGAATCTGGTTATAAAATTAATATTCAAAAACATTAATCTTTAAAACTAATAAGGATAGTAATATACAGGGATGCAAGATGGTGTATGTCCAATTGTAGATGAATTCAAATACTTAGTGCTATGGTTGAGCAATAATTGGAAAGAGCTATATAAATTTAATTATGAAACCCTAGTTGCAAACTATTAAATTGGAGACAGATAGTTGGCACTATCTTCCCTTAAATTTAATAGGAAGTGTCAATCTAATCAAAATGTAGATACTACCTAGACTATTACATAGAAACATAGAGGTTGATGGCAGATAAGGACCAGAAGGCCCATCCGGTCTGCCCATTTCTTCTACCTTATAAATGTGCCATCGGCCTTTGCCTGTCAGTGGCCTTTCTATTCATACTCATCTATATTGCTCCCTTATGCCTATCCCATGCCTATTTGAAGCCCTGCCCTGTATTTATAGCCACCACTTCCTGAGATAGGCAGTTCCATGCATCCACCACTCTTTTGTGAAAAAGAATTTCCTCACATTCCCCTTAATCGATCTCCCTCTAATCTCATGCCGTGTCCTCTTGTCCCACTATTTTTCTTATATTCAGACATGTTAGACTCTTTGAATGTTTGAATGTTTCGATCATATCACCTCTCTCCTCCTTTGCTTAAGGGTATATATATTGAGCTCCATTAATCTGTCCTCATATGTCTTCTGATGCAGTCCCTGCACCATTTTGTTGCCCTTCTCTGGACTGTCTCAATTTAGTTAATGTCATTGTGAAGGTGTGGGCTCCAGTACTGCACACAGTACACCCAGATGGGGCCTAGCCAGTGTCTTGTAAAGAGGATTATTACCTCCCTCTTACGACTTGTGATACCCCTACTAATACACCATGCAGCATCACCCTAGCCTTACCTACTGCTTTAGAGGTCTGCTTGGATGATTTCAGGTCATCGGTGATGATGATGCCCAAGTCTCTTTCTTTCTTTGTGACTGTCAGCAATTCCCCTCCCAGCCTGTAGGTGGCTTCAGGGTTTCTCTTCCTTATGTGCATGATCTTGCACTTGTTTGCATTAAATCCCAGTTGCCACTCTTCTGACCATTTTGCTAGTTTATCCAGATCTCTTCTCGTTCTGCTCACCCCATCTGGATCATCTACTCTGTTGTAGATCTAGGTGTCATCTGCAAACAGACAAGCCTTACCCTCTAGTCCATCTGCAATGTCACTAATAGAAGATAATGAAGAGGACTGGCCCAGGACTGATCCCTGAGGTTCCCCACTTGTGAGTTGCATCTCTTCTGACTGTATACCATTTACCACCACTCTCTGTTTTCTGCCCATCAACCAGTTTGCCACCCAGTTGATCAACTTCTGACCCACCTGAGTCTACCCAGCTTATTTATCAATCTCCTATGTGGAACAGTGTCGAACGTTTTGCTGAAGTCAAGGTAGGTGACATCAACTGCTCCCCTTGGTCCACCACTCTGGTTACCCAGTCAAAGAAACCTATGAGATTAGTTTGACATTACCTTCCTTTCGTAAACTCATGCTGTCTAGGATCCTGTGCCTATGGATTCCAGGTGTTGCACTATCCTTTCCTTAAGGAATTGCCTCCATAATCTTGCCCGCTACTGAAGTAAGACGACTGGTCTGTAGTTCCCTGCCTCCTCCTGCTACCACTCTTGTGGAGGGGATCACATGAGCCCTTCTCCAGTCTTCTGGGACCTCTTCTGTGCTCAGAGACTCACTAAACAGTTCTGCTAATAGCTCTGCTAGTTCCACTCTTAACTCCCTAAGTACCCTGGGATGTATGCCATCAGGTCCCATTGCCTTGTCCACCTGAGCTTAGCAGCTCTTGTAGGACCCTATCTTTGTGAAGGGAATAGTGCTCCCTTCCTCCACCCTGTGTCTATGGTGCTGAGCTATGTGCCGCTGCCTTACCTTCTATTCAGTAAACCTGAGCAAAAGTATCTATTTAGGATAGATGCTTTACAGTCCTCCTCCTCACATGCCCCTATTCGCCTTTGAGCTTAACAATACCCCTCTGGACTTTCTCCTTTCACTAATGTATCTATAGAAAGTCTTCACCTTCTTTTACTGTTAGATGCTAGTGTTTCCTCAGTTTGGGACTATGCCTGCCTTACTGCCTTCCTGCTTCCCATAGGGCAGTTTGGTATGCCTCCCTATCTTCATCCTGCTGTGTTCCTTATATTTCTGAAGGCCAGCCTTATGGCTCTGACCTTTTCTGCTACTGTATTTGAGAGCCAAAGTGGTTTTCTTCTTCTTTGCACTTCCTTTTCTGTCTAACACAATGGGATGTTGCTTCAAGTTTTGCATCCTTAATGCTTGCCCACTTTGCCTGTACCCCTCACCTGTATTTCTTTTGCCAGGGCTAGCTTAACTCTGTTGGCCATCTTGTCAAAGTCAGCTCCTCTGAAGTCCCATATTTTGCCTTGGAATGGGATGATTTAGATGTAGTGGCCAAATTGAACCATACCATGTGATGGCCTCTGGCCCCAGGTGACCTTCTACTTGAGATCTGTGATCCCTTCCCTGTTAGTCAGTACTATATCTAGGATAGCCCTGTCTCTTGTGGGTTGTTGTACCAGTTGTTTGAGGTCCTCCCCTGCAGGGAATCCACCATGTGTCTTGTTCTATCAGATGTTCCTGCTGGTATTGGCCACTCTGTGTCTGGCATGTTGAAGTCTCCCATTATCAGAACCTCCCTTTAGCTGTCCTGTTTTCTATATCTTCTAACAGTAATATGTCTGTGTCCTCCCTGGTCTGGTGGCCTGTAGACAACCCCAGTTCTTATGACTGTCCCATTTCCTGTTTCCAGGGTGACCCACAGTTCTTCTGGCTCTTTATACTTGTATACGGTACTTCCAATAGAAATTTTAGTGGGATTTTTTAAGTCATTTAAAAAATTATAACTACTTATATATGGCTAAATAAATAAACAAGAATTTCAATAGGAAAGATGGTATTACCAAAGAACAAGGGGAGCATCCCACTGACTTTCAAAATTACTACTTGGCTACACAGATAGCAACAATCTGGTTGTTAGTTTTTTTTTTGCACCAAAATGTAGCACCTTATATTTCTTGGCATTGAACTCCAGCTGCCATGTGTCTGAACAGGCTTCCAATTTTTTCAGATAATCTTGCAACTCCTGCCACCTCCTATGTCATCACTACTGCTCCCATCTTGGTGCCATCTGCAAACAGACTGATCTTGCTCCTGATGCCTATTGAGATGTCTGTTATGAAGATCCCAATCAACACCCGTCCCAGTGCAGAGACCTGTGGCACCCCACTTGTCACCTCCTGGGAGATGACATCTCCCCTCCCACCACCACCACCCTTTGCTTTCTCTCGTGCAGCCAGTTCACTACCCATCCCACCATCCACACCCCCACCCCTGTGCTTCCAGCTTATTTTCTAGCATCCCATGTGGCACCGAAGAAAAGGCCTTACTGAAGTTCAGGTACAGGACATCCACTGCATGGTCCTTGTTCAATTGCCTGGTTACCCAGTCAAAGTACTGCACCAGGTTGGTCTTACAGGATCTACCTGAGACAAACCCTTGCTGTCTGCTGTCCTGCAGCCCATTGGTCTCTAAGAGGAAACCAGCCTCTCCTTCAGAATTGTCTTCATCAGCTTTCCTATGATGGATGTGAAGCTAACCTGTCTGTAATTTCCTGGCTCATCCTTGAGGCCACTCTTGTGGACAGGTACCACGAGTGCCATCTTCCTGTCCTGAGGTACACCTCGTCATGTCCAGCAAGGAATTGCAGAGGTCTGTGAAGGGGTCTGCTAGAACTTCTGCCAGATCCTTTAGCACCCTGAGGTATATATCATCTGGCACAGGTGCCTTGTCCACCTTCAGTGCCCTCAAGCCCTCCAGTACCTTGCTCACTGGGATTTCCTCATCTGTCACCTACCCTCCCATGCCTACCCCTCTCACCCTCTTTGGGTATAGCTTCCTCCCCTTTCTTTAGTAAATAGTGAGCAGAAGTACTCATTTAATGCTTCTGTCTATTCTACCCTGTTTCCACCCTCCTTCCATCTTGATCCTTACTATCTGGTCCTTACAACTCCTTTTCCCTGATGTACCTGAAAAGTCCTTCTCCTCTTTGATGCCCTGTGCTAGCCTGAGTTCCCTGGATGCCTTGTTGCCCTGACTGCCCTGGTCACCTCCCTTCAGGTATTCCTCTCTGTCTTCCCCTCTCCTGCTTTTTGTACCTTCTAAAGGTGGTTCTTTTTCCTACTTTTGTAGGTACTGTGGAAAACTTTTCAGAAGGGCAGTTTTACAAAGATTTAGGGCACTGTCCTACATGCCTGGCCATTGGAGATCTAAGGGTTCAGCTCCAGACAGCATTGGCAAGATTGCGTGCCTCAAAATGCATATTCAAGAGAAAATACATTATAAGAACCATCTGCCATTTCCCCAACATCCAACAGAAGCTCCTGGACAACAGAGAGTCATTGGTCTGGGAGGTTGACAGGTGGTTAGGAGGGCAAATCGGGTGCCACATCACTGCGTTTCCAACATATTATCTCCACAAAGCATATAAAAACTACAAACAGGTATCTGCCTCTATCTCTGAAATCAAACAAAGGGCAGAGGACACTGCAGAGCAGGAGCTAGCACAACAAAACTTGCCCAAAAAGGAACCAAAATGAAAAAGCAAAAGAAATCCAAAACACTTCTGATTATAGGAGGCTCCATGATTCGGGGAGTTGATACCTATCTCCAGCCAGGGTAATGGTCAGATGTCTCCCAGGTGCATCAGCATAGAAAGACACTGACCACATTGCTAAAATGGTTCAGAAAGCATGAGAAAACATTGACACCCTGGTACACATAGGGACTATGATCTTGCCAGCTGGTCAGTTGGAGACCAAGGAACACCTGACTAGGCTGGGTGAGAAACTATCATCCATTTCATCCGACATCTCCTTTTCTGAGATCCTGCCAGTCAGGAGAGGGGGCAGATGGAGGAAGGTCAGGCAGGGAGAGATATGGGAGCTCAAATGTGGCTCATGGGCTGGTACCAGGAAAAAGGACACAACTTTGTAGGGAACTGGCAAAAGTATTGTGAGTGTAAGTTCTTTAAATTTGATGGACTGCATCTGACTAAGGAGGGAGACAGTGCATTGGGGCAGAAGTTTGACATCTTTGCAGAATATTTAAACTAGCAAATGGGGAGGGGTGCAGCACCCCATATGTCGAATGTGAAGAACAACCCTTCCCTCAGCTAGTGGTCAAACAGGAGTTCAGCATGCTTGTAGTTCATTTGCATCACCAGGTATGAAAAAAGGTCCAGCTCTCCATATGATGCATAGAGGAAATGCCAGACCTCTTCCAACAAATAAAACACTGAAATCTTGCCAATGGAAAATCATGTACACAAATGCTCACAGTCCAGGGAACAAGATCTCATACCTGCAGGCAATAATGACAGAGGCTAAACTGGACATAGTAGCAATTAGCAAGACATGATTTACCAGTAACCACACTTGGGAGACTTCAGTACCTGGTTATGTACTGTTCAGAGAAGAGACCGAGGTACAGAAAGGGGAGTGGAGTGGCCCTGTATGTCAATGAAAATATTAAAGCTGCAGAAATTCAGAATGTACATATGGAGCCAGAAGAACTGTGGGTCACCCTGGAAACAGGAAATGGACAGCCATACAAACTGGGGTTGTCTACAGGCCTCCAGATCAGGGGCAAGGCAGACACATTACTGTTAGAACATATACTAAACATGACATCTAAAGAGGAGGTTCGATAATGGGAGACTTCAACATGACAGATACAGATTGGTCAATACCAGCAGGAACATCTCGCTGAAGTAGACACATGGAGGATTTTCTACAGGGGAGGGCCTCAAACAACTGGTACAACAACCCACAAGAGACAGAGATATCCTAGATCTAGTACTGACTAATGGGGAATGGATCACAGATCTCCAGGGGCTGGTGACCATCACATGGTTTGGTTCAATTTGGCCTCTAGAACTAAATCATCCCAATCCAAGGCAAAATATGGGACTTCAGAGAAGCTGACTTTGATATGATGGCCAACAGAGTTAAGCTAGCCCTAGTAGAAAGAAATATAGTGAGGGATACAGGCAAAGTAAGCACGCATTAAGAATGCAATACTTGAAGCAACATCCCACTGTTTTTGAGAGAAAAGGAAGTGCAAAAGAAGAAGGAAACCACTTTGGTTCTCAAAAAACAGCAGAAAAGGTAAAAGCCAAAGGTTTGCCATCAGGAAATATAAAGCAATGCAGTGGCATGAAGATAGAGGCATGACCAAACTTCCCTAAGGGAAGCAGGGAAGGCAGTAAGGCAGACAAAGGCCCAAACTGAGGAAACACCAGCATGAACAGTAAAAGAAGGTGACAAGAGTTTATATAAATACATTAATAAAAGGAGAAAGTCCAGAGGGAGTATTGCTAAGGTCAAAGAGGATAAGTGGGCATGTGAGCAGGAGGACCATGTAAAGCATCTATCCTAAATAGATACTTCTGCTCAGTATTTACTGACGAGAAGGTATGGCAGGCCCACAGCTCAGCACCATGGATACAGGAGTGATGGAAGTGTGCATTAGTTCCCTCACAAAAGAAAGGGTCCCACAAGAGCTCGATAAGCTCAGGGTGGACAAGACAGTAGGACCAGATGGCAAACATCCCAGGGTACTAAAGGAACAAAGGGTGGAACTAGCAGAGCCATTATCAGAACTGTTTAGTGAGTCCCTGAGCACAGTAGAGGTCCCAGAAGACTGGAGAAGGGTTCATGTGATCCCACTCCACAAGAGTGGTAGCAGGGAGGAGGCAAGGAACTACAGACCAGTCAGTCTTACCTCAGTAATGAGCAAGATCATGGAGGCACTCCTTAAGGAAGGATAGTGCAACACCTGGAATCCATAGGTGCATAGGATCCAAGGCAACATGGGTTTACAAAGGAAGGTCATGTCAAACTAATCCCATAGATTTCTTTGACTGGGTAACCAGAGTGGTGGACCAAGTTGGAGCAGTTGATGTCACCTACCTTGACATCAGCAAAGCTTTCAATACTGTTTCACATAGAAGGTTGATTAATAAACTGGGTAGGCTCGGTGGGTCAGAAGTTGGTCAACTGTGTGGCAAACTGGTTGATGAGCAGAAAACAGAGAGTGATACTAAATGGTATGCAGTCAGAAGAGATGCAAGTCACAAGTGGGTTACCTCTAGGGATCAGTCTTGGGGCCAGTCCTCTTCAATATATTCATCAGTGACATTGCAGATGGACTGGAGGGTAAGGTTTGCTTGCTGGCAGATGACACCAAGATCTGCAACAGAGTAGATGATCCAGATGGGGTGGGCAGAATGAAAAGAGATCTGAACAAACTAGCAACATGGTTGAAAGAGTGGCAACTGGGGTTTAATGCAAAGAAGTGCAAGATCATGCACATAGGGAAGAGAAACCCTGAAGCCACCTATAGGCTGAGAGGGGAGTTGCTGGCAGTCACAAGGGAGAAAGAGACTTGGCCATCGGCCATCACCGATGACTTGAAATCATCCAGCAGACCACTAAAGCAGTAGGTAGGGCAAGGGGAAGTTGGGGTGTATTAGTAGTGTATTAGTAGGGTATCACAAATCAGAAGAGGGAGGTAATAATCCCTCTTTTCAAGACACTGGCTAGGCCCCATCTGGAGTATTGTGTACAGTACTGGAGGCCACACCTTCACAAGGACGTTAAACAAATTGAGGCAGTCCAGAGAAGGGCAAACAAAATGGTGCAGGGACTTCATCAGAAAACATATGAGGACAGATTAATGGAGCTCAATATGTATACCCTAGAGAAAAAGAAGGAGAGAGGTGATATGATTGAAACATTCAAACACCTTAAGGGCATTAACAAGGTGAAAAGAGTCTAACATGTTTCCATATAAGAAAAATAGCAGGACAAGAGGACACAGCATGAGATTAGAGGGAGGCACATTTAGAGGTATTGTGAAGAAGTTATTTTCATAGAAAGGGTGGTGTGTTGCATGGAACAGCCTACCTCAGGAAGCTGTGGTTATGAGTACAATGCAGAACTTCAAAAATGCATGGGATAGGCATAAGGAATCAATACAGGTGAGTATGAATAGATAGGCCATTGACCGTGCAAAGGTCGATGGCACATTTATAAGGTAGAAAATAAATGGGCAGACTGGATGGGCCTTGCAGTCCTTATCTCCTGTCAATGTCTATGTTTCTATGTTTCATAAGATACATCTGGGAATTAGGTAGGTATCAAACCAACAGATTAAAAATAAAATGAACCCTTGTTATGCTGTGGACTGATACATCAGTCCAGAGTTCATATGCATTCTAATTCTCTTGGCAGACTAAGGGTTAAATCTGAAATTAAATCAGAAAAGAAAAATAAGGAACCTTAAAGGCTGACAATAAAAGTAAGATTTACTTGAGTGAAGAGTGTGATAAATTCAAGCAAAGGTTATAAGTAAAATTCCTACTCCAGATTATGTGTGTTAGAGGAAAACAATCTACCACTAACTATTTAACCAGTCATCATGAAGGTTTAAGAATGATAAGTGTCAACAGAGCAAATAAGTCATGTCGGATCTGCTGTACTATGGAATTTTCTAAATTAAGAAATCTGGCATGCCAGCTGTGTTCACATACACAAGATTAGAATCAAACCACACTTTAAATACAGATAAGTAAATAGATCATACCATCACCATGACTCATTGAGGCCTATTTACTGTATGCATTTACTGTATTGTTTGCATTATTTAGATAGCATGTTCCCTACTAAGCCAATATGTATTTTGCATACTTGTTTGTGTGCTAAGTATTTCACTGAAGTGTGTGACAGTAACATTTTAATTTACATGTAAGTTCTATTGACATAAAGTACTACTCAAAACTTCACTAACTGAATTATAAAAAATTGCACTTTCTAAATACCCTAATAAATCAGATACCTCATTATAGACAATTGCGATAATCATAAACAGCAGCATGACCTAATGCATGATCAAATGCTCACTGTATGTCATTTACTTGCATGTACATGTAGTTTGACATTCATGGAGCATGGTGTACTAGTGGACTTGCATGTAAATAAAGTCTGCAGAATGTGACAGGCATACTAAGTACATAGATAGACCATAGAGTGAGCTAACCTGCTCACTTCTGAATCATCATGCAATTACAACAAGTAATGCCTTTTCTAAAACAGTGAAGTGTTTCAATTGGCCTATGACATGGTGCACAGACAAAAATGTAGACTAAGTAAAAGAAAACACTGTCCAGGAAAAACAGAAACAGATTTTGTACACTTTATGTTCTGTGTTGTTGCATTAAAGCCCAGAAACAAGTTTGTGAGACACATTTTCCTGTTTTAAATTGCTGTTGACCCTTCATGGTAGTTTGTAAGGTTATTGAAACTGGAGTCTGGTTTTGTTCCTTTAGCCAAGAGGGCAGAGAGATTGTGTACACAGCAATACCAGTGTCATTTTGTGATTGCCTGACAGAGAGGTAAGAATATCAGGTGGCCTATTCCCACCCTTTTCAGCCACCATGCTCAGCAATTCTGTGTTATAACTCTTAAAGGGGACAGGAATTGATTACTTATGTGCAGTTGTTTGAAATGTCTATGTATCCAATTCTAGAAAAGCTATAGCCTTGCATAACAGCACTTGTGCCAAGTAGAATGACGCAAGTAGCAACCTACCCCAGCAGTTGTGACTTGCGCTTTTCTACAAAGTGGCCTGCAACATGTCACAGGTCACTTGCACCAAACAGCTGTTATGCCACCTGTTTGCCATAAACCTCTGTGACATGGTGTTTGGGGTTTACGGCAGCCATTGCGCCCATTCCAGAAGGGCAGCAACAAAGTCTCCAATGTCGGATGCTACAAGAACTCCTGGAGGAGAACCGGCAATGTAGTTACACCTGCATTTAGCTGGTGTGACTTACATCTGTCCTCCAAGAGTCCAGTAGAACCCGTCCATGTGCCCCCATTCCCAGACCGTCCCGTTGTTTGCCTCATTGGGCACTGCACAAACAAGACTAGGAGCCACAATCCTGCTCCCGCCCTTTACTGTACAGCCCCTGTACAGTAAGTGCCCTTAGGGCTGCCCACCCTGTGCCCCTGAACCCTGTATACATAATGCCCCACAGGCTTCCCACCCCTGCCCCTGAATCTCCCATTGTAAATGCCCAAGGCGGTGTGCTGTCATCCCCCACCCAGGCTCCCTACCCTTGAATCGCTGGCTGCAATGCGCAAATAACCTGTCAAGCCCAGGTAGTCTAGTGGCCCCCACCCAGCAGTGCTAGCCCACCCACCCCCAGCCATTCCCAGTCGGTGACTGGTACAGCCACATCTCACCTCAATGGCCAACTGCCAACTGAATTCCTTCTGAGCACTCTTTACAGTAGCGCCTCCTACAGCACATTAATAAGAAATGGTTGATCTCCTCCTTTATACAGAATATGTGCTGTCCTCAATGTGCCATTTGAAATTAATAGAGTTCTTCATTCTTCCCTTTGATTACGTGGACATGAGTTATAGTAATATCATGCATCCAAGAACTCTAGCAAAACTGGATGTTGTCTTATACAACCGACTAACAAGGCTGATTCTTGAGTGCCCTATAATACACATCACTGTATATTGGTCAGAAATTGAACTTGATGTGTCTTATGGACAGGAGAAGACTGCATTTAACTTTATACTGCTTTAAATGTAGCAAAGATCTTGTACTGGAATGTCTCTCCTCCTCTCCTCTCATAACAAAAGAAAGCTCCATCATAGCAGTCTTCATTCTGAGGAGCAAATTAAAATCATAGTTGCAAAAGCAAACACCTCCACAGGATATCAGTCCCTTAAGTATGCATGCTCTTCAGTTGAAAACAATTTGTCTGCTTCTGTTCATAAGACTAATGTGCCATTTCCTGTAACAACACCCTCATTAATTGATTAGTTCTTACTTTTAAACCTATGATTTACTGTATATGAGTGATTTACTAAATTGTGCAACTCAGACTTATAGGCGATAGAATAACTGACACTTATTTATATATTTGTGTAACTTGTATGTCTTGTCCTCAGAAGATTTAAGAACCAGAACACCATTGTAATTCAGATGCTCATGACAGCTCTTCCATGGATCCCACATTATGCATGGAGTAGGGGATCATGAGATTTGCAGTCCTCCATGGACTGCTGTATACCACTTAGAGACAGTAATATTTCCTTGAGACAAACACAACTGTTCTAATCAATCTCAGACCTCCATACCATCTCAGAGTGTTGGTATAAGCTGCAGGAAGGCCAGTTTGGTCTTCAGAGACAGCGCCATCCTGCAAGGCATTTTATGTTGGGGGATTCAGGACAGCGGAAGGGCAGCCCTCAGGGGCATTTTGTACAGAGGGATTTGGGGGCGGGGTGGCAGCCTTGCAGGACTGTACATGTACACTATGGGGACAATTGCTGTGGGCAGCCCTGTGGGTGCATAACATAGCTAGCTGAGAATGGGGGGGCACTTGTGTTCTGCGTTGAGGCTTGTGACATGCTCTCCAGGCCTGCTCGCAGTTCGGGCGTACCTGGCCGCATGTCGTAAGTCACAGAACTTGCTGCATAGACCCTGCCCTTCTAGGATAGGGTGCAGGTCAATGTCACAGTTTCAGGTGGCACAAGTTGCGCTTTGGATATCGACTTGAGCCACCCTTCTAGAATCGGGCCCCATATTTTCATAAATTATGTTCATACATCTAAATTGTTCCTGTTTAACTGTGTCTGAATAAAAGTGGAGGCTATCAGTTGTGTTTTGTATTGTTTTCTTTGTATGGATGACTCTCTATGCAGTTCGTTTCATGGAACTACAAATTTGGAATTTTGACTATGTCACTTCATGCTTTCAGAAATGTGAGTATGACCTTATCAGTACAGTGCCCACAGTTCTAAAACCATGAAATTACATAGTCAATGCTCCAAATTCTTGGTTCTATGAAAGAAGCTGCACAGAATGTTGACCATACAAAGAAACAATACAAAACACAACTGACAGCTTCAGCTTTATTCAGGCACAGTTAAATAGGGATTCTTAGAAGCACGAATATAATCAATGAAAATAGAGACATTTCAAACAGCTGCCCATAAGTAATCCATTTGTGTCCCTTTAACACAAGAAGAAAAGGGAAGGCCCTCACTCTAAATACAGTATAATAAAGGAATCATGAGGCCCACAATACTGACAACATAAGCATTTCTTGGCCTAATGTTTCACTTATTACTTCATCAGAAATGTTAGTTCTGAGAACACTGATGCTTTCAGTATTACAAAACTCCTGGCAGATGTATGAACTTTACTTGTAATTTCTGTATAAAAACATGGGGATTTAATAAAGAGATACTCTGCTCAAGTGGTGAGAACAGACTGCCTTATTATGCATGTTGTATTTGCCATTGCTTATTTTCTTACATTTGCTTACTTGGGATTGGGCACCGCTGCCCAGGAGTGGCTCTTTGTTTAAACTTAATACACATCTACATTTATACATCAGATGGACAGTGTATCAACTGCCACTTCTATATATGTATAAAAGCAAGCAATACCACATACATTTTGGGAACTGTTATGATGGCAGCTGCAGCTGTACATTTTGACAGAGAATAAGAGGTCAGAATACTGTCCATGATAAAAAGGCAAACAACTAAAAATATTACCAATTCTAAAGGCATTCACAGATCCTACTTAGTTGTCGGTGCAGCAATAGTGTTAATACTCTTGAGGACAGCAACCTGGCTTCAGGAGTGAGCCTGGGTCATCAGAGACCGGCTTGAGCAGGGGATTGAGTGTCCCAGAGACACTGCCTCCTCCAGAGGAGGGAGTGTAGGCTCCAGTGCAATATTGCAACCTGAGCAACCACAGGTGGCTGCATACATGGAGTGGTAGACACAGTGGGAAGACACCAACAGTGACACACACTGTACACTTGTGTGTGTAAACTTGCACATACTTAAGTGTTGATGTCCAAGAGGAAGAACATTGGTAAAGCCCCAGCCAGAAACACAATAAGTCCCATCTCTGCAGGCCCAGCAGAAGCAGCAAGCCCTCCCTCATCCTTGTTTCCAATTCTGGGGCAGGCCTGCCAACCCCACCAAGGGAGAAAACTGAGGTAAGACTAGTAGATACTTGGGAAATGAGAAGGGGCATGGCAGATAGCTGAGGAGGTTAAAGAGATTAACAAAAACAAAGACAATCATTAGCAAGTTAACACAAGCCCAGTAGCAGTCATTAATGATATTGAGTTGTGTTAACTTGCTAATTGTTAATTGTTAATATTTTATGTATGTATATGTTGTGATTTAACTGCTTGTATTCAGGTCAGGCCTGAAAAAGGGTATTGATTTACCCAGTGCTCTTACCCAGTTACCAAAGTAAATGAAAAGAAATGAAATCACACATCCAGGTCAGGCACACGTGCAATGCAGCTGCTATTCAAATTTGCAGCATGTTGTGGAGCATGGAATGTATTTTAGAGGCATTTTCACAAATGAATGAAAATGTCCTTGAAAATGCCAGTCATTTCCAGATTTTGAGAAATGCAAGCATAAAGTAAACAAAATTAAGCAAACCCACAGTCAAGTTGTGTGTTGAAGAAAGGAAAAACATCTTGAACTTAAGATGTTTGACCTTTTTAGACAGAAACTTCTTTGGGGCCCAAGTTCCATAACAAAAAAATATATACAAATAAAATGTCTTAGCAGAGCCTCAGCCTCCCCTGACTATACAACCATTACTCCCTCTTACCAATAAGACAATCATTGTGGAGCAGTCCTTTGACTCCAGCTCTCCCACAGCTGCCTGCCAGCAGGCAGGCCCCAAGTTAAGTGCTCTGGATCACTCAGTATCTTGTTTGTATCTGCCTTTGCAGAGTCCTATTTATTGTTAACCTAAGGGGGCTTTGTGATGGTCCCAAGTGGCACCAAACATGTTGTGTTCTGCTCTGACAGGTCAGATCTTTATACCACCTTTATTTCTGTACTCAGTGTGTACTTCATAAATGTAATGTCACTGCATCCCTGACAAATACTGATATGCACCTGGAAGATTCCTGTAGAGACCTTTGGTACATATGGGTATTAGGCACTGCAGCTATGATGTCACATATTATGAAGGTATGCTCTTACTGCAACAAGTGGTGTCATAGGGACCTGACAGTGCTGGCAGTGGTAGGATGGGCAGCACTGTGGAAAAATCCAAGACACTTAGGTTATGCAGCATGCATCCATCCATTATGGGAGGCAGTGAAAAGGGTCAGCTAGATTCAAGGGTCAGAAGTCCTCCCCCATTTCTGAGAGAGGTGCACAGATTGGGTGTAAGGAAGAGGCCTATGGGCTGGGATTCTGTATTGGGGTTTATATATGCCCCTTTCACATACTGTATAACAGCTAAAAGTAACCATTAGTGAAATGCACACTGGATTCAACATGCTGACTTCAATCAATCACTTTTAACATCGCTGGGCTCAAGGTGAAAGCTGATGAAGTTGGATCCTGAAAGGATTACACTGTTCTTCTTTATCACTTTTATTCAAACACTTGAATGATGGCATGTTCTGTGCGAAAGATTTATCACCATAATGGAAACATCTTAGACCAGCCATAGTTTGTCACTTGTACACTGCTATTTCAATAACCATTTAAATGAAATGTATAAACGGATGTGTACACAAGTTGTGCAATAAGCTCTTTCTTGATGACATCAAAATAATTTAAGGAACAAAGAGTGATTGAATGCACCTGATTTTTCCAGGACTTGCATGGCACAGGGCTTCCTGGTTTTGGTCTTCCAAATTCTTTCATTCTGAGAAATCTTTCCAACAAAATATTGCACTCCTTTTAACAAACACTTAGTGATCCAACAAAGGCTGGTTTCAAACACATCCTTTATTTACCTTTCCAGGTAGTGATTTCAGAGACCCTTGTGCTCCACCCATTGCCGACCCAGTAAGTATAGGAATGGAGCCAGTTATTGCTACTATAAAAGGAAGTGCCATACATCTGCTGATTGTACACCTTATAAGAGTTTCAGTTCTGTTCATCTTGTTACCATACTGTGGGCAAGATGAAAGCAAAACAAAGGTACCTTTATGGATCATAGTACTGGTAATTTTTATTGCCATGGAACAAGAAGTGAACAAGGTAGGACATCATTCCATTATGATAATTAATGTATTATTTAAGGAGAACGATTCATACATTAACACAGCTTTTGTCTGTTTGACTCTGAAATCCTGTTACCCAATTATAAATGTCTGTTTCAAAACATAACAGTTAGTGTCATAGATTGATCCAAAGAATTTAAATAATGGTGATTGGATTTCAGTGCAATTTTTTTATGGTGCCAGGAAAAGGTAATACCTTTATTAAGTCTACAAATTCCTTCTCTAGATTACATATGTATTTTGAAGGGTGTGGTATGTTGGTTAAAGAGCTGAACCATCTTTAAACTCCTTTATTAAACTTGCAAACATTGAATCTTGCAGAGTTGCTAGACCTTGAACTTAATCCAACAAACATCTTGGCCCTTGTTCAAACACTATCACTTAATGGTAAAATAAATATTGTTATACCTGAGCAAAGCAAGATGATCTAGAATTCAGCTGCTTTACTCAATGACATTTTTTCTACTATAGTATAGTAAGTATTGTATAGTAGTGGGACTGGCAGTACAGCCTAGAGGTTAGATTAACAAGCTCTGAATGAGCTTGGTTCATCCAGGGACCTGGGTTTGAGTCCCACAATCTCCACTTGCATACTGTGTGACTTTGAACAAGTCAATTTACATTCTCATTGCTACAGGGTTGTCCCTGAAAACATGCACTTGTGTCTAGTGAGCCTTACCCAGTTACCAAAGAATAAAGAAAAAGCATATAGATATTGCATGGGTTGAATTTACAGAATGACTTGAATTTTGCATAATATTTTCATGTATAAGTTAAATATATTTCAAAATGCTATTTTTTTGTGGGGATAAATCCATGCAGTCCAAACAGATATAAATCAGCTGCAATATAAGCTGTACATATGGATGAGTATGATGTAACCTATAAGGAAGTACATTCAATATCTTCCTTAGAAAATAGTTTAAATGTTGGTGCAAAGCATAACTTTCAAAGATCCTAGACTTGAAAAGTCTATGGTGAAATCTACATTCTGTACTGAAACTGCAGCAATTAAATTGCTAGTATTCCTCCCTGGCATATAATTTCAGATGCAATATTTATGTCCACTGGTTTTAAATTACTACATTCTATACTTGTCTACTTTAGAAGACACAGCATTAGTTGCCCATACCTAGATTCTATGGTCTTATTTTAGCATTTTGTTTTCAGACATGTTGCAGTCAGACCTGCTGCATTTGTCAATGGAAAATGTCATTGCAGGTTTTCTGTTAAGTTATGTTGGTTACAGCACTGTGCAGAATTGCCAAATGCCAGCTGAATGGAATTCTGCAGAATGTTAGAAAATTCTGCCTAACTCCCTCAAAGTCCATCAGTAGCAGACTTTTGAAATTGCAAGTGCATGGCTTTCATGGATCAGTAATCCATTGTTTACACAAACTGCATACCATTTTATGATAATCCATAGAAAACTAGTCTGCTGATGACTGGATCCATGGCAAGTTGTTCTCCAATTTACATAGAAATACTTTCTGGAATTCCATGGAATTAAAAAACCACAAAGCATGTTAGAAGCAGAATTACCATTCCACAAGAATGTTTCATTCTGCAGAGCTCTAGTTTGTTAAGTTTGTCAAATATACTAGAAAGAAAATCCATTAAATTATTTTTATTAGAACAGCGTTTAGAGGGCTACTGTGTATGGTAAAGTAACTAGTGAACCAATATACATAATAACTTCCAAACAGCATAATTGCCCAGGATCCTAGTGTGGTGTTGGGTTAGAATGGGCTCTTCATATCTCAAAAAGGATGATTTACTGTACAGTATATCCCTGATAGCTTGAGAAGTATTTCACTGTTAGATTTCTTTCAGTAATGGAAGGATGTCCAGGAGTTGCTGTCATGGTACTGTCCCCTGCAAAGCATGGAAAAATAGCTGAAAGAGGAACAGATCATGTAACATAAAGGATAATTTACAGACATCGATACCCAACAAGACTGCCTACATTGAAAGTAGCTTTGTGGCAACCAGGAACCCTATGGTGAAGCTTGAGATGTTCCTGGTTGCTATTGAATATCCAAGATAAGGATACAAGATAAGGATACAGGCTTGCTTTTGTATGGATGCCCATAGATATCTGTTATTGTATATCAGCATCCATGTCCATTTCAGATTGAAAACAGTGGCTGGAGGGCACTTGAGGGTTGTTCGTGGTGGATTCAAATTATTGATTCAATGTGTGGCTAGGGACCACAGCTGAAGCGGTGTCTGTAAGTTCAAGTTAAAAACAGCTTTCAGCACCATAGAAGCAGCTGTGTGGATGCATTCTAAGTTGTTCTGCTGCAGTAGTGACAGCACTACTGTAGCACAACAACATAGTGATGTCAGTACTGTCAGGCACAATAACCCTGTTATATGCATGCATTTCTATGCAGAACAGCATTCCACAATCACTGTATAAGCTCAAGCTCTGGTAAGGGGGACACAGCAGAAGGGATACAAGACCTAAAGTAGGATCTGTAAAACTAAGGTGGTGATCCAGGATTTGGCAGCTTGGCTTAATGCAAAGAATTGCAAGGTGATGTACAGTGGAGCCAAAACTTGAAGATTGACTACAGACTGGGGGTACAGGTATTTGCATCACAGGAGGACTAGGATCTGGGAGTGACCTGAAGCACTCCAGATAATGTAGGAAAGCAAAGCAAAGGCAAATACAATGTTGGGCTGCATTTCCAGAGTGATCAGCAGAAGGCAAGAGGAGATAATATTGCAATTGTACATATCCTTATGAGGCCTCTTATAGATTGCCCATACCTCAAAAAGATTACTCTACTGGAAAGTCCAAAGGAGGGCATAAAGATGATCATGTGCCAGCAGGGTAGGACACATGAGGAGAGGATAGAGGCCCTGAACATGTACTCCATAGAGGAAAGAGAGAGAGAGAGAGAGAGAGAGAGAGAGAGAGAGAGAGGGACATGATTGAGACCTTCAACTATTTGAAATGAATAACTAGGGTGGATAAGGAAGGTCTCTTCAAGCTTAGTGGAAACCAAAACATGTGGTGACATAGTCTCAAGATGGTGGCCATGGGGAGGGAAAATTTTAGGAGTGAGTCTAGGAAGTTATTTTTCAGAGAGGGTAGTGGAGGGTTGGAATGTGCTTCAAAGAGGTGGTTTTATTGAAGACAGTGGGCAGCTTCAAGAGGGGCTGGGATAAAGTTGAATGAAAAATAAGGGTCAGCGGAGGAGTGGATGGAGGGAAGGCTGGATAGGGAAGAGGAAGGTCAGTAGCTTAAGTTGAGGACCCTGCAATACAAGCAGTCTAGATAAACCTAATAGCCTTATTCTGATGCCTCCTTTGTATGTTCATATATATGTTTGTATGTCCGTACACCTAAATAAACCCAATATCATTGAAACTCCTTCATGTACTTTACCAGCTGACCTTTAAGTTCAGCTGATCATCTGGTGCTTCTAATGTCATATGATTAGTCAATGATATTTTATTGCTGATGAGCATGATCATCTGTAACACTGATTTGCGTAGATGTGTACCATGTAATGTGTTATACTGTATTGAATTACATATCCACATTCTTGTCATGCACAAAGATAGGTACTGTATAAGCACTTGTAATGCACTTGGGTGCTGGTAACAGTTAAGTTTAGTCTTAATATGATATGCAGTTTATATCTCTAATGATTTTTATGTTTGCTTGTGCATGCACTAGAAACATTATGTGACAGCTTAGGAGAGAAGCAGGTTGAGGAGTCGCGGCAGTGTGGCATTCAACAGAAGCATTTCATTTGAGGGCCTGGACATGGTGCACAACAATGGAACAGTGTGCTGATTACACTGGCTTCCAGAACTTGTACCAAGTTGTAACATTTTCGCCGCAAGCAGTCACGGGTCGTCTCATCATTGCAGCATCAGTGATTCGCTGCAATGAGGAACGACCCATCATTGCTGGGCAGAACATTGCTTAGTGTAATATTGTTTGTGAACATGGCAGTGCTTGCTGCTGTGTTCACACACAATATCAAAGGGCCCCAGTGCCAAGAGTGTGCCCAATCCTCTCAGCAGCATGTGCCCCTCCCCACAGAAGTGTGTTTTTGCTGACAGGGGCTCCAATCCCTGTCGGCATCCATCCTTGATGCTGACTCTGCCGATGGGGAACCCAGTCTCCATCAGCAATAGGTTCCCCTCCCTGCTTGTGTGCTGATGGGGAGCCCATGCCTTATCGGCATCAGCCCCCAAAGAGTAACAAGAGAGTCTGAGGAGGTGCCCATCCACCTCGGCTCTTGTGCCCCCCATTTGTACTGACGGGGAGCCCAATCACCCGCTGGCTAAACCCCCAAAGAAATATTTAGGTGGCACGCTGGAAGACCACCCTCAGTGTGCCCAATGCCCCTGCAAAGGAAAACCATCCCGCAATTTTTTTTTTTAAAACCTGTAAAACAAAATGGTCCCTCAAGGTCTCCCTGACCCCTCCCCCACAACCCACACCACTTACTGTGCACCCTGTCTCCCCACACCCCCTCACCCCATACTTGCCTCTGAGTCTGGACGATGATCATTGGTGGACCGGGAACATGTCTGCACTCTTTAAAGCTGACTGCGAACTGAGGAAATGCTGGTAAGCTGTATTATGGGATAGATACAGTTTTTAACTTTTTGCATATCTCAGCCATTTTTTTGAATTTTGGCACCAAATTTTCAACATGGGTTTTTGGACCCTCCTCATGAATTCAGTCACTGTCATGGCATTAATCCATCCTGAAAGGTGATTTCATGGTCACTGTGCAGAATCACCTTTGGGACCGATTAACTAAAATGACAGCCAGTGTTCATGGAGGTGGGCTCTCAAAAGTGAATGTTGCAAATTTGGTGAAAAATCCAAGAAATGACTGTTTTATGAATGTGCATCATGCAGTTGCTACGCACTCTCATAACTTCGCAAATTTGCAATATTTTCAGACCAGATTTTCAACATTGTCATTTTTCTGCACCTCCTTATGAACAGTACAGCTGTCATTTTTCACATCCTGGTGAAATGTTTTCGCACTTGTGCTGCAGAAAAGCACAGTCGCTGTGGGAAATCAGTGTTGAGGACACATTACGAAACTCAGTGATACTGTTCATTAGCGAGGCCCTAAGATGCCTATGTTGAAAATTTCGTGATGAAAGTCCATAAATGACTGTGTTACGAGCTTGCATTGCAAAGTTTTCACGCATGCTCTTAACTTCACACATTTGTATAATATATTCACTCCATATTTTCCAACATTGCCATTTTACAGCCCTCCTTATGAACAGTACAGCTGTCATTTTTCACATCCTGGACGGAATGTATTTTGGCACCT
The DNA here is from genome assembly GCA_016271365.2 of Neoceratodus forsteri. NCBI lineage: Eukaryota > Metazoa > Chordata > Ceratodontiformes > Ceratodontidae > Neoceratodus > Neoceratodus forsteri. The sequence continues at coordinate 736,949,995 of CM028133.1, read as the reverse complement.
GCAGCGCACAGCAGTGTGGTTGCTGGGAAATCAGTGTTAGCCACATTAAGAAAATCTCAGTGACACTGTTCATTAGCAGAGGCTGTAAAATGCCTATGATGAAAATTTGGTGAAGAAACTCCATAAAATGACTGTGTTAAAGTGTGTGCGTTGCAGTTTCCAGTCATGCTCATAACTTCACACATTTGTAATATGTTCACACCTGCTTTACAACATTGCCATTTTTCTGCACCTCCTTATGAACAGTACAGATGTAATTTTTCATATCCTGACCGAAATGTGTTTTTGCTCTTCTGACGCAGAATAGAGTGGTTGCTGTGGGAAATCAATGTTCAGGACACATCAAGAAAATCAAAGTGACACTGTTCATGAGCAGAGGTCCCACAATACCTGTTTTGAACTTTGGTGACGAACGTCCATAAAATGACTGTGTAATGCATGCATTGCGCAGTTTCTACATACTGTATGCTTGGATGTGTGAGCACTTTTATATTCCCAGTACAGTTGTTCAACATTGCCATCTCTTCACACCTCCCTGTGGATGGTACAGCTGTCATTCTTCACATCCTGCACGATCTGTGTTTTAGTTCATGTGGCACAGAATGGCACTGTCACTGTTGGAAATCAATGTTCGGGACACATAGACATAATCACATTGCCACTCTTCATAGGTAGGCTCACAAAAGGACATGTTGAAAATTTGTAGTATAAATACCAACAAACGCCTAAGGTGTTAGAGTATCTAACCATAACGTCCTACCTTGTACAGACTGACAGGCATTGAGGTGTGCCTTTGCATTGCCGACTGTACTGCTCATGACATCCCACCCCACCTCCAGCCACTGACAGGCATCAAGTGTACCTTGGACTCTTGATCCAGACTTCACCCCATTCTCCTATGCTGTACCCATTTCAGCATATGTCCTTATGGAATGCAATGACTGTAAAGCCAAACACCCCAAGGCACACCTCATCATGTGTCGCTGTCTGCAGAATAGGGTGACGTGACATGGCATGCCCGTTATGGCCGATGACCCAAACACTTACCCCAATGCCTGTCCGTCTCTACAGAATGGATGTGGGGTTGACATGAACTTCAATATTTCACTGCCATTCCTGTTCTGCATGTCTAACTCTTGCATGCCCAATGCTAATACCAGCAAGCAAACATTCGCATTGACAAATGCTTGTTGTTTGATGAGATACAGAGCAGAAGCAGGAGGTAGTATAGCCTAATGGTAATGGAATGTAGCTATGAACCATGAGACTGTGGTTTACAGCCAACAAAACTTTGCTTACTCATTGTCTGACTTCAGAAATGGACTGAACTTCCCAGCTAACTGATCATTTATATTTTTGTATTCATAGCTTTACTGTTGTGGAATTTTGTATATTCATTATCGTCTGTCATTATCTATGTTCTCTATGTCTCATGTTTCTTATGTAACCTATAGATTATAGAACACAGGATTGTCTTATGAAAAGGATTGTAAAAATCCTATGACATGTATTTTCCATGTATGTATTTACCTACCTACGTTTTACCTTCTGTTTACATACAGTACCTGCAAAAGGGATATAAGTAGCTGCATTACACCTGGGTTATTCTAGTGAATTAAATGTATGACAAAAGTAGGTTTATTGTTTGATATTCTAAGAATTGCAGATCAATTCAAAACAAAAACTTGGTACCTGATTAACTTGACATACTTTTACCCATTGTGTCATTATATACTGCCTCATAGACACAGTGTTCAGTAAAACACAGGAAAAACAACATTTCTGACAAAAGTGTTATAGAGAACACAGATTATATTTTAGTTTTTTCCAGTATTCCAGCTGTTTTAATTCCTCTCCCATTTTATCGCACAGTTTGAGCCTACTGCTAAATGATCATAATCAGTCCTCTTATTATGAGATAGAGATGAATGCTGCAAATTAAACTGATGTCTGTACCATTAAGCAGATAGCTGTTGGGGTTGGTAGGATATTGGATGTGTAGCACAACATAATTGGAGACGGAGCACATCTCCTCTAAAACTCAATAAGCTTCAGAAGCCTCAACACCAACATTTATTACTGAGCCTAAGCCTCCAAACTGGTGATACAAGGCATTGGTACTGCAGCTAAGCCACCTCCATTATGAAGGCCAACTGTTTTAGCAGTTTTCCAATTAATTCTATGACCTTCACTCTCAAAGATATTGACTATGGTTTCTGTTGCAAGGCACGTCATAATATGCTGGACAAAACATCAGAAAAATCATAGTCCAACTACTGGTGCAAACTTGGAAAAGCCAGCTGTTCAAACACATCCACATTCACTAGCACATGACAATGATTTAAATGGTCAAATTTCTTACTACTAAAATACAAATGCAACAAGTGGGATGTAGTCTTTACATATCCTGCTTACCCTTCCTAAGAAGGTAGTACATGTTGGGATAGCTAATGATTTATCTTCTCAAGCTGAATGCAAAAGATCTTATTTTGGACAGCCTATTTGCTATCTGATTGCTGCCACAGGGATGATGTCTTGACCATTAAGCAATACATTATCAAACTCCACCTATGCTGAAACCAACAAAAAGCTGGAATCCAACAAATGAACCAAATGACCCTTCTCTTCTATAATCATTTTTGTTGTTGTAAAATCTAACCATTTATTTTTATGTTAACTGTTAATTTCATTAACTGGGTAAGGTGCACTAGGCTTCTCCATTTATATACACAACATTGGCATATTACAGTAAATCATCACTTGAAAGGTAGAATACATAATATTAACTGACATGTAATAAGAATTATGACTGGGAACCATGTTAGTGAGTACAAAAGGAACAGCATTTGTCAATGCCGAATGTTGGCTTCCTGGCATTGGCATTGGTAGTGCAGGAGTTAGAGAGATGCATAACAGGAATGGCAGTGAAGTATTGAACCAACACCAACCCTCCACCCTTCCACAGAGACTGAAAGGTGTTGGGAGTGTAACTTTGGGTTGTTGGCCGTAATGCTTATACCATTCTACCTCACCACCCTGCAGACACTGACAGGTGTCAGGGTGTGCTTTTGATGTCTTTGGCCCTTATGCTCACCCCACTCCATAAGGAAATAAGTTGAGATGGGTGCAAATGTAGAGAATGGGGTGAACGTTAGGGTGGCAGAACCCAAGGCACACCCTCAATGCCTGTCAGTGGCTGTAGGGTGCAGGAGTGGGGTAGAATCTGTGAACATTATGGCCAATGAACCAAAGTTTTGCCCCCATACCTGTCAGTCTGTACTGGATGGGTATATGGTTGGAAACCTTAATGCCCTGGGTGTTTGTTGGTATTTTCACTTCAGATTTTCAGCATTGGCTTTTTGGGACTCACCTCATGAACAGTGGCACTATCATTTCATTACTCAATCCTGAAAAGTGATTTTGCACAGCAACTGTGCCATTTGGAACCACAGTTGCAGAAACACATTTCAGGCAAAATACAAAAATGACAGCTGTACTGTTCATGAGGAGGTGTGAAAATATTGCAATTTTGAAAATCTGGGCGAAAATATGAAAAATTTGTGAACTTACGAGCGTGTAGATACTGCGCAATACATGTCCATAATGTGCTAATTTTGGGGAATTTTTCAACAAATTTTCTACATGGACATTTTAGGACTGCTCCTCATGAACAGTGGCACTCTGTTTTTGGTAATCTGTCCCGAAAGTTGATTTTGCACAGTGACCACACTCTTTGTGCACCACAGGTGTGATAAATTTTGGGGCAGGATGTGAAAATGACAGCTATACTGTTCATAAAGAGGTGTTAAAAATGGCAATATTGAACATCTGGAGGAAAATATTAAAATGGATGAAATTACAAGTGTGTGGAGAAACTGTGCAATGCACGCAGGTAATGCAGTGATTTTTTGAAATGTTTTCATCAAATTTGCCACATGAGATTGTTGGGACTGCCACTCATGAACAGAGGCACTGTTGTTTCATTAATTGGTCCTGAAAAGTTATTCCATGCAGCAATGGCAAAATCATCATTTGGGACCGAGCAACAAAATGAGTTACATATTCATGAGATGAGGTCGCAAAACCCATGTTGAAAATTCAGTGCCAAAATTCCTAAAATGGATAAAATATAAATCTATATTAAAACCCTCATCATAAAGCTTACCATCATTTCTTCAGTTCGCAGTACTCTTGATGAGTGCAGATGTGTCCCAGTTCAGGGAAGATTGTGGTTCCCAACCTCAGGAGGGCAAGTATTGGTGAAGGGGATGCAGAGAGATGGGTGCACAGACGGGGGTGGGTGGGGAAGGGGCTGAAGGAGACATCAGTGGACCATTTTCTTCTTTACAGGGGAAAAAGACTGTAAGGGAAGTTTTTTATTTACACAGGTTATACACATAAAAACAAACTAGCTATAGTGGAATGGGCCCCAGTGTTTAACAGTTCTGGTAGGGATGCTGACAAAGGATTGGGCACCTCGATATCGGCAAGCTGTATACATGGTTTTGGGTGCATCAAACACTGGAGTTGGCTTCCCAGTGTCGGAAAGAAGAAAGTGTTTCACTAGGAAAGACACACTGAGAGGGGGATGCTGACATGGAAATTGGGCTCTTTGATGTCAGCTTATCATGATTGTATGGTGGGCAGCAGGAGCCATGTTAGGTAGGCTACATAATGGGGGCATGCCAACATGTGGATTGGGCAATTCTGATATCAGCTTTGTAAGGATTGTGTGGTAGACAGCAGGAGCCATATGTATTGGAAATATTTCACCAAGAATGACATGTAATGGAGGCCTGTCATCTACCACTGCAATGCCAAGCCTGTCTCTGATTGCAGTAGCAGATTGGTTTTAAGTTGGTGGCACTCTCTGAAACTGCTGTCATCAGCAGCATGCTGACTGGTTGGTTGCTGAGGGACACACCACCAAAGGCATCGCCTGCATTCGCCACAACACTGACACACCTCTAAAACTGCTACTACCACAACATGGCACAAGCCAACATAAAAATATGTATTAAACAGCTAGTGAGCCCATAAGTGGCAAACTGAAATATGTACTAATTTACAAAAGCAGAATATTTAGCTTTTCTAAAAGACATATATTTATTTTGTATCTGGACAGTTGGATGTCTGTATTGTAAAGTGCCATGAAATTGTTTCCTTCTAATAATACATCTATAACAATATTAATGAACTAATTTACTTTTTCCTTGGAAACAAAACGCTGTTTAGCTGACTAAATTTTGTCCCCTCACCAGTCACTTCTTAACCTTCACACATCCCCTTTCTTTGAGACATTCAAAACAATAACAATGTTGGTTTTGAGTACTGTGCCAGCCCAGGAGTTTGGGTAACAAGGTACTGAGGGTGGGAAGCAACTGGGGTGCTAGTCTGGGTGAAGGCTGTGTGGGTGCCTGCTAGATTCCTCTGCTAAGGACCTGAAGTGTTCTGACTAATGTTTTCAATCTGAAACAAAATCAGGTGGGGCAATCAATACTGAACCTAATTTACTAATGACAGAAGTCTTTGTCCTTACCATCTCCCACCAACAAAATGAACCACTATAACAAATGTTTTGTAAAATTGGGCAGCTAAAACTGGGGAAAAGATTTCTATCAGAGATGAAACTCCTACTTAAACTGTGTTTAGTTGAGCATTGCTAGATTTCCTGTTACGATTTCCAGGCAAATTTAATACTCTGGTATGATTTGTTTCATGGTATGGTTCATAGCAGTCTTGTTTGCTCTACTTTTACAGCCTCTGAAGAAATGCAATACAACTCTCAGGATACCAAATACCAAAAAGCTAGTGATTCTGAATTCCAGGCTTATCAGCAGCAAGGTAAATTTATCTTTGTTGTTTAAGATGCAGAAGTGTTCAGCCAGATATTACTTGTTTCCTCTGGATTACCTGATTTCCACATGCTAACTAGGACATTTGCAGTGGATAAGAAACTAATGAAAAAAATCTCAAACAAGAAAAACAAAACTCTTTACTTCATGTATAGCCTTAAATTATTCAAATGCATCAAATTACCCAAAATATAATCTCACTGGATCTTTGCAGTATTCTGGTTCAGCCCTACAGTACAGTGTTGACAGTCCAACCTTTATTCTTGATTGTGCAGAATTATGCCTAAGAAATCCCACTATATTGCCATTCTTAGTGTACTTAATCGGCTCGGGACACCAGCATAGCTTCCCCATCTCTGAATCATCTCTGACTCAGAGTTGATTTTAATAAAATATAGGAATGTGAAGGGCAAAGCCCCCACATGGAGTTGCAGGGCACAGCCCTCATAAAAACACTTTATTCTTCCAACAGCAGAATACAGACCACAATTGCAGTCAATATGCAGTCATCACTGTAATGTCAGATTTACATATTTTTCTCAAACAGGCATTGTAGATCCTTTTACAAGCCACTAATGGCAGCATTAGTTGCAAAATTAACCCAGGAAAACAAGGTGAGATTAAGGGAAGGTAAAGAAAAGAAGCAAAGAGAGGTTAAGCAATATGTTCAATGTCACCGGTCAATATGCGATATTGTTGAGATTCAAACCTGGACTTCCATGCTCAGAGCATGGTGCTCTAATAACTAGGCTACACTTAGTCCCTACAATGTAAACACAGTATAGTAAAGTATATAGCACATGATGTATAACCTGAAGTTGTATGGGTGCATTCTTATTTAATAGTGCCAGTCTACAGTAACTTTTAATCTCACACAAGTCATTATCCATATTTAGGATAATGCAAAACACATTAGTATACAGTAGTAGCATTGCAGTGCCACTATAGTTAAGATTAAGGAAACACTTAAATTCCAATTTTCAACCTCTTATAACTCATCATCTTCTTTTGATGTACTGGCTTGAAATTTTGGATGGAACACTCTCTGTAGATGGATTACAAGACAATTTTGATACAGTTTAGTTTGTTGGTTTTACCTTAAAGGGGTGGTGCAAAATATGCACAAATATATTAAAGGAGCCTTATTTGCTATTAAATAACAAAAAAACACTAGGAAGTAAAACATAAAACTTGCAGGGTTATTAGATTGTGTCATTAAGGTCCTGCTTTTAGTGATTTTAAAATGAAAATGTTAAAATAGAACAACGGATAGCATAATCACAAATTAGCCATTCACTTTCAGTATTCAAAGTCATTAAAATGACAAAATGGCGGTGAAAGGAGGTATGCACTGGTAACCATCCCATTTTATTAAATTATGGTAGTCATGGGGACAAGGAGAAAAATTAAAAGCTAGTGTGCTAGGATATGAGAAGGAAGTGGCGTAGATGCTAATGTGTCAGAGATGGGAAATGACTGATGTTAGTTATTTTAACACCATGGTTAGGTACCTGAGTCGTAATCAGGGATGAGATTGCAGCCTCTGCTGTTAGGTCTCACTGGGTATAATTTTGTTTTATTTGTTTTTCTGTTTTTGTTTTGTAATAGTATTCTTTGAATGGGTAACCTGGGCAGTTGATAATGGGCACACAGTAGTCACAGTCTGCTTTGACTTCAGATATTTGATGCAAGCTGCAGTGGTTCATGGGAACTGTCAGATTTGCACCTGAGATAGTAAAATTGGATACAGTTGTGCTGAAGGGCCTAGTGCACCACCAAAACCCTAAGCATTGTGGTGAAGGGCTGGATGCAAGCCCTGAGCGACATTTTAAATCCTACCCCTGAGTGATTTTCATTTTGTCAACTTCTAGTACATGTGAATCCTATGGAATTCTTGTATTATAAAGTCTGAAATTCTTACTGGTAGGGCTGGCACTGTAATTCAGTGAAAAGCTCAAATCTGTGTTTAGATTTTTATGGAGAAATAGAACTTTCTTCCTCTAAAATATTGCAGATTAAATTCAAATGCAATTTTTCATAACATGTTTTAATTTAGCAGGTGATATTTCTTTCTGAACAGATTTTACTTGGGAAGAAGAAAGAGAAGCCAGTTACTGTTTTAAAAACTTAAAATCATATAGCTGGACCACAGCAGTACAAACAAATTCTGTAAAAGGCAAGGCTTGTTGCTGACTGAAGAATCTATTTCTTTCTAATAATGTACAAAGCATATTTTTAATTTCTAATTGAAAACCATTGGTATCTTAAATAGTTTGTAGTTTCTGGCATCATGATATCAGAATTTTGTTGAATTTTTTACTAGCAGTATAGAAAGCAAATGTGAAATTCATGTGTTTGACTGCACAAACAAATATATCATGAAAGTAAAAGTAATTATGGTACCCACACATCAAAACATAATAAATAGCAGTGAGCACTTGCTGTTTAAGGACTTGAGTAATTAATTAGAAAAAGAGCTTTAAAGCCTGTTTCTTAAATATCTAAGAGAATAAAAATTTAAACCTTCTTCAGAACAAAGCTAAACTTCTCCATTCCCTTAATCATTTTAATTGTTCTCTGCTGCACCCTCTCAATGGCTGTCATGTGATTGTTTTATGTTTGCTTGCGATGCACAAGAAACATTATGTGACATCTTAGGAGAGAAGCGGGTTGTGGAGGTGCTGCAGTGTTACAGCCAAGAGAGGCACTGCATTTGGGGGCTTGGCACTGGTGGACCAATGGAGCACAGTGTAGCTGACACTGGTCTCCAAAATGTGCACCAAGTTGTAATGTTTTCATGGCAGCAATCAGGGCTACCTCATCATTGCAGCATTACTATTGTGCTGCAATGAGGGAGCGACCCATCATTGCAGGGTGGAAAGTTAGCTAGCCCGATACTGTTTGTGAACATGGTGGGTGGCTTGTTGCCGTGTTCACAAACAATATTAAACAACCTCCCATGCCAGGCGGTGCCCAATCCCTCAGCAGCATGTGCCCCCATTATACAGCTTACTGGCATTTCCTTTGTTGGCTGACTGGGGCCCTAATCCTGCCAGCTTCAGTGCCTGCAATGTTTATTTAGCTGATGGGAGAGCCCACCCCATCGACAAGATATAACCCCCCACCCACTTTCATTGTCTGCTGATAGGGGAGCCCACTCCTGCTGGCATGATATAACCCCCCGGTTTTGTTGCCTGCTGATGGGGTGCCCAATCCCCATTGGCATGATGTCCCCCTCATTTTCTTGTGTGCCCACAGGGGTACCTAATCCCCATCGGCTACAGCTGCCCCCCAAAAGAGTCCCTTGGCATGCTCGGAGCTCACCCCAGTGTGCCAAATGCCCTGTAAAATTGAAAACTGTCCAACATTGTCTTTTATTTATTTTTTTCCTGTAAAGAACAAACATTCCTCGCAGTCTGCCAGACCCCTCCAACAACTCGCACCCACCCACTGTGCACCTTGCCTCCCACACCCCTCACCCCATACTTACCTCTGGAGTCTGGCGCGACAATCTTCGTGGACTGGAAACATGTCTGCACTCTTCAAAGCTGAACGTGAACTGAGAAATGCCGGTAAGCTGTATAATGCAATAAATAGGGTTTTTCAACTTTGCTGCATATCTCAGGCATTTTGGAATTAAGGCACCAAATTTTCAACATGGGGTTTTGGGACCCCTCCTCATGAATTCTGGCACTGTCATGGCATTAATCAGGCCTGAAGGGTGATTTCGCATGGTCACTACATGAAATCAACTTTTGGGATGGATTAATGAAACGACAGTGCCAGTGTTTATAAGGTGGGCTCTCAAAAAGCCTGTGTTGCAAATTTTACAAGATATTCCTAAAAATGACTGTTTTACAAGTGTGCATTGCACAGTTTCTACGCACGCAGAAGTTCATGAATTTGTAACATTTGCACTCCAGATTTTCAACATTGCCATTTTATCACACTTACTTATGAGTAGTACAGCTGGCATTTTCAGATCTCACCCAAAATGTGTTTCCACGCATGTAGCACAAATGACACTGCCAGTGTATGAAATCAATGTTTAGGACAGATTAAGAAAATCGCAGTGACACTGTTCATGAGCAGAGGTCTACAATGGCTATGTTGAAAATTTGGTAAATAAATTCCTAAAATGACTGGTTTACAAGTGTCGTATGCAGTTCATACGCACATTCTTAAGTCATGAATTTTTAATATTTGTAGTCCAGAATTTCAACAATGTCATTTTACCACACCTACTTACGAGCAGTACAGCTTTAATTGTGCACATCTCGCACAAAATGTGTTTCTACGCATGTAATGCACAATGGCGCAGTTGGTGTGAGAAATTAATGTTTGGGACAGATTAAGAAAATCACAGTGACACTGTTCATTAGCAGAGGTCGTAAAATGTCTATGTTGAAAATTTGGTGAGAAAAGTTCACAAAATTACTGTGTTACAAGCGTGCGTTTCTCAGTTTGTACGCATGCTCATTCCTTCAACATTTGCAATATTTTCACCCAGATTGCCAACACTGCCATTTGCCCACACGTCCTTAAGAGTAGTACAGCTGTCATTTTTCACATCCTGGCCCAAATGTGTTTTTGCACTTCGGCGCAGACAAGTGAGGTCGTTGTGGGAAACCCGTGTTCAGGACATATTAGAAAATCACACTGACACTGTTCATTAGCAGAGGTCCTAAAATGGCTATGTTGAACATTTGGTGATGAAAGTCCATAAAATGACTGCGTTATGAGTGTGCGTTGCACAGTTTCCATGCATGCTTATAACTTTGTACATTTGTAATATTTTCACTGCAGATTTTCAACACTGCCATTTTCCCACACCTTCTTATGAACAGTACAGCTGTCCTTTTTCACATCCTGGTTGAAATGTGTTTTGCAGTTCCATCGAAGAATACCGTGGTTGCTGTGGGAAATCAGTGTTCAGGACACAGTAACAAAATCACAGTGACACTGTTCATGACCACTGGTCGTTAAATGCCTATGTTGAAAATCTAGTGATGAAACTCCATAAAATGACTGTCTTACGCACATGTGTTGCACGGTTTCCACATATGCTCGGAACTGCAGGCAATTTTGATATTCCCACTACACATTTTCAACGTTGCCATCTCTTCATACCTCCCTATGGATGGGACAGCTGTCATTCTTCACATCCTGCCCAATCTGCGTTTTCGTATGTGGTGTAGAATGGTACTGTCACTGTTGGAAGTCAGTTTTCAGGACACATTGACAAAATCACACTGCCACTGTTCATGACAAGAGGTCCCAAATGCTTCCCTGAGATGGGGTCACAAAAGGCCATGTTCAAAATTTGTACTGTGAATACCAACAAATGCCTGAGGCATTACGGTTTTAACCATAATGTCCTACCCTGTACAGACGGACAGCTATTGGGGTGTGCCTTTGGATTGCCAGCTGTACTACTCATGCCATCCCACCCCACCACTGACAGGCATCGAGGTGTACCTTGGACTCTTCATCCCAAGACTTCACCCCATTCTCCTATGCTGCACCCATTTCAACATACGTCCTTATGGAATGGGGTGACTGTAAAGCCAAACACCCTAAGGCACAGCTCAACACGTGTCGGTGTCTGCAGAATAGTTGAGGTGACATGGCTTGACCGCCATGTGTGATGACCCAAAACCTTACCCCAAATCCTGTCCGTCTCTACAGGATGGAGGTGGGGTTCATGTGAAGTTCAGTATTTCACTGCCATTCCTATTCTGCATCGGTCTAACTCCTGCATTTCTAATGCTAATACTAGCAAGCAAACATTCGGCATTATACAATGGCAAGAAAACATCCTGGACTTTGATTGGTCAGTCTTGGCTGAACCCGTGATGTTATCCCAGTACAACATCACTGGTGTAGTCTCAGCCTCACTGTGAACCTCTAGTTGATTTTTATTCTTTTGCTTGATTTGCTTTGCTGATTGTTTCCATTGTCTCTTAAAAACAAAAACATTTTTCCACACAGAAACATCTTTAAAATGATTTTTTCTTCTGTATAACAACAGCCATTGAATAATAGCGCATAATGGCTCTTGTGGTTATCGGACAATGTGGACACTCAATTATTGACGCACTGCCTGCAGCCTCGTGCCCAACCATTTGAGTGCATGATGTTATCCCAGCATGACACACACCTGTCGAGCATTATTGCTTAATTGACAAATGCTTGTTTTATTTTGTGGTTACCAGATTTGTACACAGTACTTCAAATGCAGTCTTACTAATGTCTTATAAAAGGGTACAATCACATCACATAACATTTATGGCATCACTTAACTTTTATGGCACCCTCTTCCCTTATTAATGCTGCATTCAACATTCCTGTCTAACCTATTGACATCTGTTGCAACTCCTTTTTATGTTGATTGCATGTAGCGCAAGAAACATATTGGGACAGCTTGCTGAAAAGCAGGCAGTGGAGGCGGGCACTGTTGTGGCCAATGTCCCCACAGCCTGCAAAGGTTGTCCCGCTTCCCTCAATGCCATTGCAGGCTGCTGGTGACAGTAGTTTAGAATGTTGGCACCAAGTTCTGAGAATTTAGCAGCTGCAATCAGGAAACCTCGTCATTGTAGCATCAGCCATCCGCTGCAATGAGGGGAGGACCTTTATTGCAGAGTGGGATGTAAAACCCTAATATTGTTTGTGAACATGGCTGACTTGCCACCATGTTCTGGCTCATCTTCCCACCAGAATTTACTTGCTGACGGAGGCCCTAATCCCCGCTGGCTTTGGTGGCCCCGTGTTTCTGTTGTTGCTGATGGGGATCCCACTATCTCTTGGCATTCTGTACCTCCCGCTTTGTTTCTGCTGATGGGGAGCCCAATACCCGTCAGCATAATGATACCCACCTCCCTTGTTTGCTGATGGGGTGCCAATCCCCATCGGCTACTGCTGGCCCCCAAACAAAGCTCTGCTGGCACACTGGGAGCCCAACCCAGCATGCCAGATGCCCTGTAAAGAAAAAACGGTCCTCAATGTCTTTTTTTTCCTGAAAAAAGGAAACTGTCCTTGGCACTCACCCTGCCCCCACTGCAACCCGCACCCACCCACGCACACCCTGCCTCCCCACACCCCTCACCCCATACTCACCTCTGGAGCTTGGCGCGGTGATCTGGTGGACTGCGAACACGTCTTCACTCTTCAAAGCTGACCGCTAACTGAGAAAATGCCGTAAGCTGTATAATGTAATAAACAGGGTTTTTCAACTTTAGTGCATATCTCGGGCATTTTGGAAATTTTTCACCAAATTTTCAACATGGGGTTTTGGTACCGCTCCCCCTGAATGCTTGAACTGTCATGGTGTTAATCGGCCCAGAAAGGTGATTTCATGGGTCACTGCGCAGGAATCACCTTTGGGGCCGCATTAACAAAACAACAGTGCCAGTGTTCATGAGGTGGGCTCTCAAAAAGCCTATGTTGCAAATTTGGTTGGAAAAATTCAAAAATGACTGTTTTATGAATGCATCATGCACTTGCTACGCACATTCATAACTTCATGATTTTGCAATATTTGCACTCCAGATTTTCAGCATTGGCATTTTGTCCCACCTCCTTGTGAACAGTACAGCTGTGATTGTTCACATCCTGGCGGAAATGTGTTTCACTCTTCGGTACAGAATAGCTAGGTCACTTTGGGAAATCAGTGTTCAGGACAGATGAAGAAAATGGCAGTGACACTGTTCATTAGTAGAGGTCCTGAAATGCTATGTTGAAAATTTGGTAATGATACTCCATAAAATGACTGTGTTAGGGCGCACGCTAGGGCAGTTTGCACGCACGTAACTAACTGTGAATTTATAATATTTTCACTCCAGAATCCAACATTGCCATTTTCCCACACTTACTTATGAACAATACAGTTGTCATTTTTCCATCCTGGCCAAATGTGTTTTCGCACTTCCAGCGGAATAGAGAGGTCACTGGGGAAAGCCACTGTCTGGGACAGATTAAGAAAATGACAGTGATACTGTTATGAGCAGAGGTCCTAAAATGCCTATGTTGAAAATTTGGTGATGATAGCCTATTGAATGATTGTGTTACAAGTGTGCTGTCTACTTTCCACCCTGCCTTGTCACTGTGTAGATTTGTACATTGCCACGACAGATTTTCACCAATGGAATTTTTCACACCTCCTTATGAACAGTACAGCTGTCATTTTCACATCCTGACTGAAATGTGTTGTCACAGTTCCGTGCACAATAACACGGTCACTGTGAGAATCACTGTTTGTGACAGATTCGGAAGCAGAGGTCCTAAAATGCCTATGTTGAAAGTTTGGTGATGAAACTCCATATCATGACTCTGTTACAAGTGTGGCTTGAATTGTTTCCACACACCCTTTGTAACTCGGAATTTTGTAATATTTTCACATCACATTTTCAACAGTGGCATATTTCCACACCTCCCTTATGAACAGTACAACTGCCATTTTCACATCCTGGCTAAAATATGTTTTGCACTCCTGCCGCAGAATAGCATGGTCACTGTGGGAAATCACTGTTTGGGACACATTAAGATCAAACGAGTGAGAAGGGGAGGACTGAGTTCAACTGAGCTCTGCCGGGACTGCTATGGATTTGTTTGTGGGCAGAGAAAAGGCTCAATGCAAGAGCCCAGTACAGAAGGGCAGCCGCAGCACTGGGAGAAATAGAATGAGAGAGCAAATGATGGAGGGGTGAGCGAACTCACCGGGGTGCTATCAGGACTGCTGCTGATTTCTTTGTCGGCAGAAAAGGCATCAATGCAGGCAGGGGTCCAGTACAAAAGGCCAGCCTGCAGCGGTGGGAGAAACAGTACGAGCGAGTGAGACAGGGGACTGAGTGAGCTCAATGGAGCTCTATCAGGACTGCTGTGGATTTCTTTGTGGGCAGGAAAAGGCGCCAATGCAGGCAGGAGTCCCGACAAAGATGCCGCTTAAGCCAGGACAACAGAATGAGCGTGTGACAGAGGGAAACTGAGAGACCTCAACAGAGCTCTGTCGGGACAGCTGCAGATTTGTTTGTGGACAGACAAAGGTGCCAACACAGCCAGGAGACCCGTACACAAGCACAGCCTGCAGCGCCAAGAGATACAGAACTAGTGAGTGACAGAGCGGTAGTGAGCAAGCTCAACGAGCTCTATTGTGACAGCTGTGGATTTTTTGTGGGCAGAAAATGAGGTAAACGCAGGCAGAATGCCAGTACAACAAGCCAGCTTGCAGCACAGACCGAAATGGAATGAGTGAGTGAGAGAGCTCTATGGAGCTGTGTTGGGACTGCAACAGATTTCTTTCTGGCCAGAATAAGCGCCAATGCAGGCAGGAGCCGAGTACAAAGGGCAGCCTGCAGCGACAGTGACACAGATCAAGCAAGTGAGGAGGGGGTGAGTGAGCTCAATGGAGCTCTGTTGGGACTGCTGCAGATTTGTTTGTGGGCAGAAAAGGCAGTAATGCACACAGGGGCCCAGTACAACAGGGCAGCCTGCAGTGGTGGGGAAACCAGAATGAGCAAGTGATAGAGGGCACTGACCAAGCTCAACAGAGCTCTATTGTAACTGTGGCAAATTTCTTTGTGGGCAGAAGAAGGTGGCAATGTAGGCAGGAGCCCAATAGAAAAAGGCAGCCTGCAGTGCTGGCAGAAACGGACTGGAGTGAGTGACAGAAAGGGAGTGAGCGAGCTCAACGGAGCTTTGTTGGGACTGCTGCAGATTTCTTTGTAGGCAGAAAAGGGTGCCAACAGACCCAGGAGCCCAGTACAAAGGGCAGCCTGCTGCACCATGAGAAACAAGAATGAGTGAGTGACATGGGGAGTGAATGACCTCAATGGAGCTCTGTCGGGACAGCTGTGGATTTCTTTGTGGGCAGAAAAGGTGCAAATGTAGGCAGGAGCCCAGTACAAAAGGGCAGCCTGCAGCGCCAAGAGAAACACAATGAGCTAGTGTGAGAGAGGGGTGAGGCGGGCTCAATGGAGTTCTATTGTGACTGCTGCGGATTTCTTTGTTGTCAGAAAAAGGCGGCACCCAGGCAGGAGCCCAGCAAAAGGCCAGGCTGCAGCGCCGCAGAAGCAGAATGAGTGAGTGGGGGGCAGCAGACTCAACAGACCTGTGTTGGGACTGCTGCAGACTTCTTGTGGGCAGAAAAAGCCACCAACGGAGGCAGGAACCCAGTACAAAAGGTAGCCTGCAGCACCAGGAGAAACAGAATGAGCGAGTGAGAGATGGGGAGTGAGCCACCTCAACGGAGCTCTGTCAGGACAGCTGCAGATTTCTTAGTGGTCAGAACAAGGTACCAATGCAGGCAGGAGCCCAGCACAAAGAGCAACCTGCAGCACTGGGAGAAACAGACTGAGCAAGTGACACAGGGCAGTGAGCGAGCTCAACAGACCAGCCAATCAACATTCGGCATTGACAAATGCTTGTTTTAAATAAAATCTCTGATTTGCATTTTTTGTATTAAGTGAAGGACCTTACACATATCCACAGTGAGTGTCATTTGTCAATTGATGACCCACTTCCAAGTACGGTAAAGTTCCTCTGTAGACCATCTCCTCTTCCATGGAATCTACCACTCTCATTTTATTTGTGTGCTCCTGAAACTTAATTTCATTTATGAGATCCATGGCTCTAGATTATAAAAAATATTGACCGATAAATGTCACAGTACTGAACTCTGGGGAACCCCACTGGTGACTTGATTCCATTTGGTGTTGTCTCATAAAGCACTACCCACTGATCTCTGTTTAATAACCATGGACCAGATATTCAAAACTTTCCCAGGGCAATATTAGCACTGTCCAGCGGGCAAATTTAGCCCAGAAGAAAAGCAAGCTATATTCAAAGGAATAGCCCAGTGCTAATCCTGCTGAATATAAGCATGCTAAGGAAGCCAGGCAAACTGGTCTGGGAGTGAAGCATGAAAAAATAGCCCTGGAATAAGACAGCACTGAATATAGCAACCGAGAAGTGCAAACTGCAACAGAAGCTCAGTGGACACTAAAGCAAGCCAGTGTTGCAGGTAGAGAACATTGTGTATGATTGCACGAGATGTCTCACACCTACTGAAACAACAATGCAAGCCACACACCACAGAACTGTGCTATGCTGAAGTGAGGTTTGCCAAGGCTAACCTGATTGTGCAGTGCTAATACATTAGCCCGGTGCAAAGTGGTTAGCCTGGGTCAAATGGGAGCTATATTCAAAGCTCCCATGCAAATGAGCCTACTTAGGTAATCTGAGGCAAACAGGCACATTTGCATCTTATTATGTGCAGTTTAGAGATAGATTACCATGCAATTAGCCCAGCGCTACTGCATGGAACACAAAGCACCACCCATTGGTTGAATGGAAGTAGAGGCAGGATGCTGCATGCAAAGGCATGCCCACAGCATCCCCTGTTGGTTGGAATAGAAGTACAGACTGGAAGCAGCAGGAACTGTAGTGGCAGGCACAGTCAGAGCATACATACTCTACAACCCCTTGCCTCCTGACAAGGGACAAGGTTTCAAAGGATCAGGGACAAAGACCCATAATCAGGGACACAGACTAAGACGTATGTACTCAGAATGCTGATAGAATAAGGATTTGTTTTAAGATGCAGTTTCAGAAATAGTCATGTATGACATTAATGTGTGAGGTTAATCCCACTGCTCTGTCACATAACACATATTCTGTGATGGACAGAGAACATTTGGAGGCTAAACCAGGGACCTCCTGAACAGTAGGGACAGTCAGGAGGTATGGGTGCATACAACACCATGCATATATTAACCCGATACACTAGTGACCCGGTAGTCTAGTGGACTCCACCACCAAGCATGGCTCCTGACCCCGTTCTACCATATAACATTATTTTTCCTTGGTAGTCTAGTGCCCCTAGCACTCCCTAGCATGATCCTCGACACTCATAGCTGCAGTAATTAATTTCACTGGTTCCCCCCCCCAGCACAATCCCCGACCCCATAGCTGCAGTAATGAAATAATTTCCCTGGTGTTCTAGTGATCCCCCACCCCCAAGCATGATCCATGACCTCCATAGCCATGGTAATGGAAACAATTTCCCTGGTGTTCTAGTGGTGCCCACCCCTTAGCACGATCCTGACTCCCATAGCCATGGTAATGAAATAATTTCCCTGGTAACGATCACTGACGCCAGTAGCCCAAAAGACAGCAATACCTGGTGGTCTAGTGGTCCCCCCATCTGATGTACTCACCCGTCCTCCTGTACACAGACTAGGTATGGTGCCAGCTACTGGCTCAGCCCTCCTCTCACCACCACGGCTGGCCACTGACTGCAGTATGCATGAGTGCTACTAAAGAGTAGTGCTCATGCACTAACAGTTGGCAGCTGGCTGTGGTGGTGAGAGGAGGCTGAAACAGTTGACGGCACTGTACCTAGTCTGTGTAGAGGATGGGTGGCACACTTCCGGTGGGGGGACCGCTAGACCACCAGGTATTGCTGTCTTTCGGGCTACCGGGGTCGGGATAATGCTGGGAGAGGTGGACCACTAGAACACCAGGGAAAATTGTCATTACCACAGCTACAAAGGTTGGGGATCATACTTGGGGACCACTAGAACACCAGAGAAATTATTTCATTACCACAGCTACAGGTGTCAGAAGATCATGCTTGGGGGTGGGGAACCACTAGAACACCATGGAAATGTATTTCATTACGCAGCTATGTGGGTCGGGGATCATGCTGGGGGTGGGGACCATTAGCACACCAGGGATTACTGTGCTTATCAGGGCTACGGGGCTCGGAGATCATGCTGGAGGGCACCATTGCATTGCAGACAGTTTTTTGTCTCACGGTATTTAATGCCGTTCTACAGGTTCTAATGCCCAGTACTGCGCTATACTTTGAATATGCCATGCAGCCGACATTCATGGCCACTCCCCTAACTCCCCACCCCAACATACATTTACTTTAGTGTCAGCACTATCACACAATACCAGCACTATTTAGCTTCTGAATATTGCAGCCTGGAGCAAATCCAGCACTATTGCAGTGCTACAGCTTTCGCCAGGTGCAATGCTTTGAATATCTGTACGTCTCTATTCATTTTTCTTACAGGATAGGAAATAGCATGACTCAAAATATATTACTTATGAGTGTAAGGGCAGGACTATAACTCATGAGTGGCAGAGCCATAAGTGAGTAATAAAAGCCCAAACCCTTTCACAAATGGCCACTCATTCCACAAAACATGCATCAAAACTCATCCGCTGACACACTGATGTATACAATGGCATGATGTGCATCAGTGTGGGAAAATATCTACTCACTCATTCTGAAAAACTGCTTGGACATCCAAAATCACAAATATAAATTAAAAGAAGCAAACCCTAATTAAGAGAAAACAGTAAAAGATTGGATAAATAATATGAGCCATCCTCCCATTTGAAATACCTGTGTATTTCACTCTTTTGTACTTTGACTTTTGACATGACTTGTTGCTCGACCACTCATGTCATAAGGTCAACAACACTCATGAAATATCACAGAATATTTCTAATGAAAACCTAACATATCCCTTATGTGTGTGTTTACGGTTTTAGGTGATTAAGGTGACTCCTATTGAGTGTCTACCGCTATCATGGCTCAAAATCCACCCGACTGAAAAAAGGCGATGGATACTACGGCAACCATTGCAAATAGCAATAGTTGCTAAATTAATAGAAAATCAAACACAATATATGTATTTTTATGTGGGGGCTATGTCTTCGCACTCTGTGTGGGCTGCAAGCCCCTACACCCTCCAAAAATAAAGATTATCAACTCCATGGGAGGTGCAGACTTAGGGAAATCACAAAGAATTTATTTGTTAATATTTCATCTCCAGGCACTGGATCTGAACCAGGATCACTGGCTTCAGGGTCAGTATGCATACTGCCACCCTACACAGTCAGCTTCACAGTGCCAGCCCAACCATCATGTTATATCCTGCTTCAGCAAGTGTAGCTCCTGCTACACTCACTCTGTAGTATGCAACGCCTTGTTTCACCGCTCAGTTCAGATTCAAGCATTATTATTGAGTCACTCATATTGAGTCACTCAATAATAGGCACTCATATAAGGTGCTAGTGTGTGTGTGTGTGTGTGTGTGTATTTATATATATGTGTGTGTGTGTATATATATATATATATATATATATATAAATATATATGTATACATATATATATATATATATATATACACATATTATATACAATCAGGGAAGAGTTATAATACAGTCATATAAGGGGTGGGTGAACTGGCTATGCTGCACTTCCAAACCTTTCGGACCGAGCTTACTCAGCTCTAACTGGGAGAACCTAACCTTTCATGGCTCAACCAGTTGCCAAGTTAACCTGGTTTAGAAGAGTAGTCCAGTTCAGTCTGACACTTTTCCACTGTTCTGTGCTTCCATGCTGGTGTCCAGTGGTCCTCCCCTCATCTGATCTCCCACCTGACATAATGTAACAAGTTTCCTGGTGTCCAGTGGTTCTCCCAATCCCGATTCCATAGACATTATATACCATTCCTGGTGTCTAGTGGACCTCCTATCCTATCCCCATGCCCTGTAATAAAATAATGTACTAGTCCATTCCCTGGGGTCTAGTGGACCCCACACCCATCAGATAGTGCCCCACCTCCACCTCCCACTCCCCCAACCTGACACTAAGCTGGCAACTGCCACAGCCTCCACTCACCACCATGGCTGGCCACGGTTTGAGCTGTAAATGAAAGAGCAAGTAGTTGTATAAGCACTGCTCATTTATTGACATGACTGCTCTGTTGACAGTCAGCCATGGTGGTCAGAGACAAGAGCAGAGAGCTGTGCCAGTCACAGCTGCATGTTAATTAATGATCAGGTGTGTCGTATGGGCAAGTAGCCTTTCATTGATAGCTCGCTGATTGACTAGCTGTGGTGGATAGCAGAGGGCTGTGCCCATTGCTGGCTGGGGTTAGAGTGGCAGGGCATTACCTTCCAGGGTGGTGTGGTGGTGGTGGTGGTGGTTCGCTAGATCCCAAGGAATGGAGGACTAGTACCTTATTCTATTACAGGTGAATGGGGATGGGGATGGGGATGAGGTCCACTAGAGACCAGGAAATGGTATATAATGTCTAGGGTATCGGGGATTGGGGACCACTGGACAGCAGGGAAGCTTGTTACATTATGTTAGGCTGGTGATCAAGTGGGGTGAGGGACCACTGGACCGGAATACTCAAAACTGTGTTTTTCATTAAGTCTACAATTCATCAGAGTAAGTCAGAGTAATTAGTAACTTTTGTTAAAAATCAGAATAGGAATCAGAACCGGTCACAGTTGTTTTGCCCATCCCTAAATCATATTACCGTATGTCATATTATACATTAGAGTTGTGTGCTAGATTAATATAGTTAGGGTTGAAAAGATTTCTATGTTAAACATGTTTTTGTACGTCAATACCATGACCATCATTGCACACAATAACATGAATTTTGGCATGCCTATTCTCAAGCCTAAGATCTCTGACGTTTTAAACTGTGGAAAAATATGCTTTTAAAGACTGCTTTTTGGCATAGGAATAGCTGGAAAAATGGCTTAGAGTGGAAACCTAAAATGTTCTGGTTAGTTGGGTTTAGGCCAATGGTGATTTCTTGCTGTATTGTTTAATTGGGGTATATGTAGCCAGGGTCACCTTTGAAATGAGCTTGCTCAACGGTGTTTATGCCTGGTTAAATAAAGTGATTGATTGATTGATTGACTGAATTATTTGTAAAGTGAATTATTAGTAACATTTTGTAAAAGTTAGTGCCTCCACAATTGCATGTTTCACCACTTTATAATAAGGTATTCATTGTGAAAATGACAATGGATTGTTTACTATCGATTATCTGCTTTTATTACTAAGAACCACTGTTGCCTCATGGAAGAAAAGGAAAACAGTATGCCCAACCATCCAGTGTAAAAATCAAGTAAATAGAAATATATCCTATATGGGCATAGCATATTAAAATATTGTTAATCTTTTTCATTATGTGATGTACAGTACATATCTTCACTCTGGGTCACATGGACCAATAATTCTCATTCTTGGAGCTAAAAGCAGCTCCAACATTTACATAACAAACTAAAGTGTGCAAAATAAAAGTCATGCTCACTTTAATTGTATCTATTCACCAAGACTGATTGAGCAGATGAACATTTGCAATGAATCCATAGCACTGAAAACACTTTAAAACAAAATAGCATTTTATAAATTTGCTAAGTCTAGTAAGAAATTTTTGTGAGTTAATGTT
Organism: Neoceratodus forsteri; assembly: GCA_016271365.2. Taxonomy (NCBI): domain Eukaryota; kingdom Metazoa; phylum Chordata; order Ceratodontiformes; family Ceratodontidae; genus Neoceratodus; species Neoceratodus forsteri. The sequence goes on along the minus strand of CM028133.1, from coordinate 736,927,872 downwards.
CCCAGACGATAGTCATTAAGACTTTCAGACTGGAGCCATATACAGTAAAAACTTTGTTTTCTCCCAGGACCTTCATCACAGGCACACCTAAGTGGATCTCAAGTGACAATCATTCCTTCAATGACACCAACTACAGTCATAAGAAGTAAGTTCTGAAAAAGTAATCTCAAAAGAATGATCTAACCATTCATTACTGTTAAATTTTCCACAGGTTTCTTGGAGTGTCTTAACTGAAGCAATGCACAAGATCATCTCCTATTATAGTAATCCATTTAAGCTTTATTAACTGCCCACTCAAAACAAGCTGATGTTTCATTGCTATATTTTGTCACTGCCACCTCATCTAAATGAGGTAATCACTAAATAAAGGAATATAATAATAATCACAGTCTTATTCCATCATTTTGTGGAAGCACACATGATCACTTATGTCATGGACTACTGAGGACAATGCAAAATTAATTACATTGAAAAAATGTTCAATAAACTATACATTCAATTTGCTTCAAGCTACTAATATTTATATATTCAAAACACCCAGGTATAGAGCACGCTAATTATAAAATACTAGATATTAAATTGCATTTCAGCAATATTCTGTTGCCTGATCTAAGGATGTGAGCAATAAACCTTTGGTCTTTGGATATCATACTGTAAGAATGTACATGAGACCACTCTTACAATCGTAAGAATGGTCTCAGAGGCATATTAATGTACATACAAGGCAAGCACCCTGAATGATGGAATACTTCTGTGGTAGTATAGTTCACAGTTTTCTTCCTTGCCATCAGGATTAAGGCATGCAGCTGGGTTTACTGACTTTATGCTATCTGCTGCTTGTACAACTGCATAGTTTCCCTAACACACAGATCAAGCAGCTTAAAATATAGGTCTCACTGGCACATGCATGCAGAGGAAAGCGACAGATATTTTCTTACTACATGAATATTTGGTATTGTGGGACTTACATACTGTAGCTAGTCAAATACCTGCAACTGCACAGCATCACCTGTCTGAGAAACATGGCTTTTAAAAGGGCACAGTACAGACACTGCCCTACTTCGTACTTACTGATGCCACCTATCATGCTATGAACAAGGGTCAGGTCGGCAGTGCTATGTTCATGGAACTGACTAAGGCCTTTGACCTAATCAGTCACAAAGTACTAACATCAGGTTACAGGCCCTTAGCCTCGGGCCACTGCCCTTACTTGGTTTACAGACTACTGGTGCCACAGAAAACAGGCTTTCAAAATCAGTAACTCCCTATGTGGATTAAACACCATCTTAAGTGGAGTCCCAAATGGCTCTATTCTAGGGACACTTCTATTTTCAGGTTTCTACAGAAGCCCCCCAAGCATCCTGTAAGCCAGTGCACACATTCCTATATGCTGACAGCACCATCCTCTATACCCACAGTGACAACGCTGACTCATACTAGGAGTCATACTAGGAGGAGTAGATGTACAGAAGGCTAAAAGCCCATTTATATACATCTCCTGCCATAGCAGGTGTCAGTCCCTTTGCTCACATTACTATGAAGTTTAGATTTAAAGGAGTCATAGGAATCAGTTTCTACGATATCCCTTGGTAGGGTATTCCACATAGGGATAACACGTGTGTAAAACATTTCTTCTTAACTGAGTTTTGGGTAGGTAGTCTTAGTTGATCACTGTGGTTTCTTAGTGAAAAGTCTCGGATTCGAATAAAACCCAGTTCAGCAAATAGTGTATGGTCCCTTATGATTTTAAACATTAAAGAATGTCACCTCTGCTTCTCCTCAACTCCAGAGAACAGAGATTTAAAGAATGTAATCTAGAGCCATAGTCAACCCTATGAAGTCCATGGACCATTTTGTAATTCTCCTCTGAACTCCTCTATTTTCTTTACATCCTTACATAGAAAGGACTCACAAGGGAACAATAATCCAAACTAGGTCTTACATAGGCCCTATACAGAGGAATTAAACAATCCCTATTTCTAGATGTAACAGAGCATCTAATGCAACCAATTTCACTCAGCAGCTGCTTTGCAAGGCTCTAAGCCTAGTTCATACAAGAGAAATGGTACTTAACCTCCCAATAACTCAATCAATGCTACTCGGTAGAAGGCAAAACCTTAACAAATTATTCCCTACGTTCAGTGTCAATGCTGAAATAGCTCCTGCTTGGAAAAGACCCTCTCCATCAAGTACCTAGGTTCATCTTGAACCTTCTCTCACTTTGAAACCATCTCGCACATTATCATCATTTTCTAGTAGAAGTTGGGATCACTCTATAGAGCTGCCAATTCCTGACATCTGACACAAGGGTTAAAATCACTCAGGGCAACCTTCTCCCCACTTGATTAGAGTTCACTCATATTTGAGGCAGCCAGTAAAATGGTGGTACAAAAAAGCATATCTTATACCAAAATATTGCCAATTTTGCTGGAAGTAACAGCCACAATGCCCACCACTGCACTATCCAAGTAACTTAAATTAGCTTCCCTGGATGTCAAAGCCAGTTTAACCTGGCCTCTCTTATCAACAAAACCTCCACAAGGAAAGGAAGCAGTTCCTAGTGGGGACTCAATTACTGGGGATAGAACTGGGGAGCAGGAAAACTGAAATAAGGTGCCTGCCTGGTGCCATGGCTTGGAGGGACAGGAGCGCATCTTCAGGATCACGAGAACAGCTGCACGGAGTCTGAGCTGGACGTCATTGTCCACCTAGGGACAAATGACTTGGCTCAACATGAGATTAGAGCAGTGCAGAAGGACTTTGTAGAACTGGGAGGGGCCTAAGACAAGTAGCACACACAGTATCCTTCTCAGAGGTGCTGCCTGTCAATGGCATGAGTGAGGCAAGGGTACTTTGCACCATGCAGTTTAATGAATGGTTGAAAAAATAGTGTAGAGCACAGGGTTTGGCTTCATTGAGGACTGGGGTTCCACCTGAGGGACACCAGCCTATACTGGCAGGATGGTCTGCATCTGTCCAGGAAGGAACAAGTCTTTTGAGCAATCGGTTTAAATGCTTCATTGCAAGCTTTTAAACTAGTCAAGGGAGGCACCGATAAGCAGCAGGAAAATCCCAGCCTCTCCTACAAAACAGGGTAAAAATGAGAAAAGACCGAGGTAGAAAGGTCAGTGGGGATGCTGCAACAGAAGGTAAAGCCATCAAAAATGGAAAGCAATGAGTACCAATGCCCATAGTCTGAGTAACAAGCTTCCTGAATTAGTGGCCTTGATGGAGGAGAACATCTGGATATACGTGGCAGTCACAGAAACATGGTTCACACAAAACCATGACTGGGATGTAAACATACCAGGATACACTATCTACAGGAGGGACAGAGAGGGATAAAGAGGAGGAGGAGTAGCTCTTTACATAAGGGAAGGAATCAAAGCAACAGAACAAAAGGAAAACAGGGAGGAGAAGAAGCACTGTGGGTAAATTTGGAGACAGGCAATGGCACCACAATCCGCACAGGGGTTGTATACAGACCCCTTCTCAGGGGAGGAAATGGACAAGGAAATTATAGAAAGTATACTTAGTATGGCAGAAAAGGAGATATTGCTGATGGGTGATCTGAATATGCCAGATGTTAGCTGGAGTGCAGTTGCAGCAGCCACTTCAAAGAGTTGGGTTATTCTAGATGCCCTACAGGGGCATGCCTTAGACAACTAGTATTGGAGCCCACTCGAGAGGGAGCAATCTTAGACCTGATTCTCTCAAATGGAGATGAAGAGAGGATCACAGATGTAGAAGTGGGTAGCCATCTGGAACTAGCGACCCATCGAACAGTATGGTTCACAATAAACACAGCAATAGAGTCAAGCCATACAAAGGCAAAGGTACTGGACTTTAGGAGGGCTGACTTTGCAAAATGGGTGAATGCACCTAGCAAATGGGCAGGAAGGAGGGTGGAAGAACAATGGGGAATAATAAAACTGCCATCACAGAGGTAACAAGCCTTTGTGTGAAGCAAATAAACAAAACTAAACGATGTAAGAAACCACTATGGTTCTCAAAGGAAGTGGTAGTGAAGGTTCAAGAGAAAAGAAAGCTTTCAGGAAGTACAAGGAATCACTGAAGGAGCAGGACAGAGAACTGTATCAGTTAAAGCAAAGGATGCTGGGAAGGCAGTCAGAACAGCAAAGCCCAAACCGAGGAAAAGATAGCCAACTCAGTTAAGAAGGGGATAAAACCTTTATAGGTACATCAGGGAGCGAAGGAAGACCAAGGAGGGATAGTGAGGCTTAATAAAAGGAGGGGCAGAGGGTGACTGTGAAAAGGCAGAGATACTAAACAAATATTTTGCTCAGTATTTACAAAGGAAGAGGGAGGTACCTAAAACAAACAGTAGAAACACTCTGGATACAGAAGTTGATACCATCCCATTTACAGAAGAAAGTGTTCTGAAAGAACTCTTAAAATTGAAGGAGGACAAAGCAATGGGGCCTGATGGGATTCATCCCAGAATTCTAAAAGAACTAAGGGTAGAATTAGTGACACCACTGACTACCCTGTTTAACAAATCATGGGAGGATGGGGTGGTACCCAAGGACTGAAGGAGGGCAGATGTGATTCCCCTTCACAAAAGTGGGAGCAAGGCAGAATCAGGAAACTACAGACCTGTTAGTTTAACCTCAGTGGTAGGGAAAATGATGGAATCACTTCTGAAGGAAAGAATTGTCGAGTATCTAGAGGCCAGAGGGGCACAGGACCCAAGGCAGCATGGATTCACAGCAGGAAGGTCATGCCAGACAAATCTGATAGATTTCTTTGACTGGGTGACCAAAGTAGTAGATCAGGGAGGGGCTGTGGACATGGCCCACCTAGACTTTAGCAAGGCATTTGACACAGTCCCACACAAAAGATTAATATACAAGTTAGCGAGCCTGGGGTGGGTCCCAAGATGACAACCTGGGTAAAAATTGGCTGGAGAATAGGACACAGAGAGTAATAGTAAATGGAGTCCACTCTGAAGAAAAGGGGTTACCATTGGGGCAAAATGCAGGGTTCAGTATTAGATCTGGTCCTCTTCAATGTCTTTATAAGCAACATTGCAGAGGGACTGGAAGGAAAGTATGTCTCTTTGCAGATGACACAACGATCTGCAACAGAGTTGATGCACAAGGTGGGTGGAAAGGATGAAAAGGGACTTGGCAAGGTTAGAGGAATGGTCAAATGTATGGCAGCTTAGATTCAATGCAAAGAAGTGCAAGGTAATGCACCTGGGACACAAAAACCCAGGGGAAGAGAACTCAATAGGGGTGAGATACTAACAACAACAAAAATGGAAAGGGACCTGGGGGTAGTCATATCAGATGACCTAAAGGTGGGCAAGCAATGTGAGAGGGCAGCAAGGAGGGCTGGGAGGATACTGGGATGCATAGGGAGAGGCATCACCAATAGAAAACAGGAAGTTATTATCCTCTGTACAGACAGCTGGTCAGACTCCATCTGGAGTATGCGTGCAGTTCTGGAGACCCAGTCTTCGCAAAGAGATAGACAGGATGGAAGCTGTCCAGAGGAGGGCAACTAAAATGGTGCAGGGTCTGCACTGAAGACATAGGAAGAGAGACTTAAGGAGCTTAATATGTATAGCTTGAGGAAAGGAGGAGAGGGGGACATGATAGAAACTTTCAAGTACCTCAAGGGAATCAACAAAGTCCAAGAGGGTAGCATCTTTCAAAAAGAGGTGTGCAAGAACAAGGGGCACAATTTAAGATAGAGGGGCGGTTCAGAGGTAATTTAAGGAAGTATTTTTCACAGAGAGGGTTGTGGATGCATGGAACGGCCTTCCGGAGGAGGTCGTGGAGTCAAAAACAGTGGTGGAATTCAAGCATGCATGGACAGTCATAAGGCAATCTAGGGGTGGAGGTAGGAAGAAGTAGGCTGCTGCAACCTAGGATCTGCAGCTTATCCAGTAGGCAGGAAATGGGCAGACTGGGTGGGCCAAGGTCCCATCTGCCGGCCAAATTCTATGTTTCTATGTTTAACCTTGCACCCAGGCACCCACCCCATCACCTTGCTGGGCAGATTTCCCACATCAATCTCCTCAACTCCCATTCAGCCTCCATCAACAACACTGCCATCCCACTGTTTCGGACCAATATGGGTCAACGTCCTTCTGTTACAGAGCTGCCTCTATCTGGAACTCAGTACCTCCCCGCTATGAAACCTCACTCTCCCTGTGCCTTCATGAAGCTGCCGAAATCACATTACTATTCATCTATTATATGCCAATGCTTTTGCTAACCTCCAGCCCCTCATCCATGTTAGCACCTTTCTATAGCCTTTTTTCACTCCTTCAATCCTTACTACAACCAATGTACACAGTCACCACTGTAAACTATTGTTCTTTCTGTTTACTTCTGTATATATGATGCAATGTTACTGTATATTGTTAATAATGTATTTCCGCTGTGCTTTGCACTGGGTTGTGCATGAAAAAAGCATTTTGTCAGTGTACTTAGCTGGTCAACAGAGTGAAATAAGTAAATAAATAAATAAATACAGGGATACGTAGGGGAAAGAGTACATGGGGAACAGGGTTACTGTGAGGCCTCAACATATAGTGGTGCATGCCAATCAGTCAACTTCAAAATCTGTTTTCAATCACACTGTTCATTTATCTGCATTATCTCCAAAAGGCAAACCAGCATTCTTCCTCATTCAGTCCACCTTTTAGTTGTAAGGTTCCTACAGTATTAATTTACCGCACCTTTCTTTTTTTAAAGATGAAACTTCCAAACTCTGCCTTCAGCTGGTTCTTTGACTTTCTAGGTTCCCCAAAAGCAGAGAGCAGAAACATTTGGGCCTGCCAATTAAAATATCTAGAAAAAGCAAGGATCCTTTGTTCTAACTGGAAATCGTGTTTTTGCATTTGATATTTAAAATTTAAGTGGTTGTGTGGTTCTGCCACATAATACTTGTTGCAGGGGCAAGTAAACAGAAGATGATGTGATTCCTCTTAGAGGTTATATCATTCTTGATATTCAATGTTTCTGAAGAATCTCATGATTTCAAACTCAGTTTTTCTGTTGGTGTTTGAGCACTGTGCTAGGTGCCCATATTTGTAATTCCCATGTTATAATGGTCCTAGTAGAAACTTAGGTGTTTTTTTTCATCTCAGTTGGTGTCTTATATATCTTGTATACCAACTGATGCTTTAATGTGGTGCTCTTCATAAAAGTTATTAAAGGTTTATCACTGTTGTTGTCATCTCCTGCTTGGATTCTGTGCTGCCTACAGTACTGGCAATTTTATTTGTAATGAGGCTGATACATGCTGTATTATTTATGTGCTTGACAGAAAACACAATCTTGTCCTATTTTCCATTGAAGCCTTCCTTAATGTCTTGTTTCTTAGTACACTGACAGCTCTCAGCATTGCCTGCCTGTCTACTCTCAGATTATACCCTGACTTTTCTTTATTATAAACCTCTTCCCTGCTGAAATTGTGTTTTGCCCTCAGAATTTGGGATTAGGGAATGCTCTATTAATTTGGTATTAAGGAAGCCTGTGCACGTAATATAGTGTTCCTATGAATTGACTTCCAATACAAACGCAGCTCTAGTCTGTCTCTTGTTCTTTTATCAGATGTGTTCAGGAATAATACACTTGGGGCCAGATATTCAAAGCCTTGCACCAAGCCATAGTGCTACAATAGTACTGGATTTGCGCCAGGCTGCAAATTCAAAAGTCCTAATAGCGCTGGGACTGTGTGTAGCGACACTAAAATGATAATAGACTGCAGGGCAGGGTTAGGGGCGCCAAGGAATGCTGGCAACATGGCATATTCAAAACATACAGTGCTGGGCTACTGGCATTAGCGTGACCTGTAATGCAATGCTAAATACCTCTGAGAAAAAAGCTGGTGGTAATGCATCAGCACCCCCTCCCCAACATGGTTCCCAATCCCGGTATCCACCTATGAAGTTATTTCCCTGGTAGTCTAGTGGTCCCCTCACCACCACGCAGCATGATTTCTGATCCCAGTATCTGCTCCATTAAGTGATTTCCCTGGTAGTCTAGTGGTCCCCCCCCACATCATGATTCTTGATCTCGGATAGCTGCTGTAATAATTGTGCTCCCTAGTAGTCTAGTGGTCCCCCCACCCAGCAGTGTTGCCCGCTCCTCCAATAACTGCCCTACAATGTCGCCAGCAACTGGCTCAGCTCTTTGCACCACCACGGCCAGCCTCAACTGAGGTACAAATGAGTGGTAGTGTTACACTATTGCTCATTCATACCTCAATTGGCGGCCAGCCATGGTGGTGAGAGGTGGTCTGAAGCAGTTGCTGGCTGCATTTGTGGACAGTTATTTGGAGGAGGGGGCATCACCGGGTGAAGGGACCACTAGGCTAGCAAGGAGAACAATTATAACAGGGGTTAACAGAGGTCAGGGAATCATTCTGGGGGTGTGGGGGGGACCACTAGACTACCAGGGATAATTATAATTACAGTGCCTACCAGAGGTCAGGAATCATGCTGTGGGGTGGGGGACCACTAGTCTACCAGGAATAATTATAATTACGGTGCAACTGGAGGTCGGGAAACATGCTGTGTGGGTAGGGAACCACTAGACTACCAGGAAGTGGAACTGACATGTGGGAACAGGGACCATAACAGTTAAGAAGGGCTGCTGGCCCAGCCTGTCTGCCCAGTCTTTAGGTGTCAGCGTGGCTCAGTTGGTAGCACATCCACCTCTGGACCAGAAGGTCGTGGGTTCTAGTCCCACACCGAGATTGGACTTGCAACTAAAAATTGCTGGCATCCGAGTGCAGTATTGGGAGGTGCTGTACTGCTGGGTGTGCTGTCCTTCGGATGAGACATTAAAACCGAGGTCCCTTCTGCTCATCCTGGTGTCGCCCTGGTGGTGTCCAGGTGGAAGCAGAAGAACCCAGGGCACTTTTCGCAAAGAGCAGGAAACATTCCCAGTGTCCTGGCCAACATTCCCTTCCCATAAACCAGTTCATGCAATTATCCAGGCTGTGTGTGGGTGATGATGTGTGATATGGCTGCCACCACACATTCAGTCACTTCACTACCAGTCTTGCATTGCTTGTAAAGCACTTTGGGATACTGTGTATGAAAAGCACTATATAAATGCTGATTCTTCTTCTTCTTCTATACATTGGATGGGCTTCACTGCACATCCCAGTGAGCCTACAGCCAACATCCCCACCCCACCAGGTTTGCCTCATGCCTGCCCCCATGCATACCCGTATCATGCGCTGTATTCCACCCATGCCTACTTAGGTCCACCTCTGTTGGTGTGGGTAGGGGCATCGTCAAGGGCACATGTGGCCACAGGTAGTGTGTGTGTGTGTGTGTGTATAGTATATATATATATATATATATATATATATATATATATATATATATATATATATATATATATATATATATATATATATATACTATATATATAATATATATATATATATATATATATATATATATATATATATATATACCACAATATATGTGTGTGTTTCTGTGTGTGTGTGTCTGTCTGTATCTGTTTATATTTATAGAAACATAGAAGTTGACAACAGATAAGGACTGCAAGGCCCATCCAGTCTGCTCAATTGTTTTTCTATCTTTTAAATGTGCCATAGGCCTTTGTTCTGTCAATGGCCTATCTTTTCATGCTCATTAATATTGCTCCTTATGTCTATCAAATGCCTATTTGAAGTCCTGCACTGTATTCATATTCACCACTTCCTGAGGTAGACTATTCCATGCATCCACCACCTTTCTGTGAAAGAACTTCCTCACATTACCCTTTAATCAGCCTCCTCTAATCTCTCATACTGTGTCCTCTTGTCCTACTATTTTTCTTATATGGAAACATGTTAGACTCTTTCACCTTGTTAATGCCCTTAAGGTGTTTGAATGTTTCGATCATATCTACTCTTTCCTCTGTTGCTCTAGGATATACATATTGTGCTCCGTTAATCTGTCCTCATATGTTTTCTGATGCAGTCCCACACCATTTTGTTCTTCTCTGACTGCCTTAATTTGAAAAATGCCTTGTGAAGGTGGTGTCCTTCTGTATTGCATGCAGTACTCCAGATGGGGCCCAACCAGTGTCTTGTAAGTGGGATTATTACCTCACTCTTCTGACTTGTGATACCCCTACTAATACACCCTAACATCCTCCTAGCCTTTCCTTCTGCTTTAGTGGTCTGCTTGGATGATTTCAGGTCATCAGTGATGATGATGCCCAAATCTCTTTCTTCCATTGTGACAGCCAGCAACCCTCCCAGCGCTGATAAAAGGCAGGAAATTTCAAGCCTCCCCACAAAACATGGTAGGTAGTAAGGTAAACACAGAGGTACAGAGCTCAACACAGGGCAGGACAAGGGTAAATAGAAAATAGACAAGGACAATAAGAGCAGGCATGGGGAAGAAAGGATAAAGCCAACATTAAATGGAGGGCAATGAGTACCAATGCCCGTAGTCTGGGAAACAAGCTTCCTGAGCTAGTAGCCCTGATGGGAGATGAACAATTGGATATTGTGGCAGTCACGAAAACATGGTACACGAGAACCATGACTGGGATGTCAACATACCAGGGTACACAATCTACAGAAGGACAGGAAGATAAAGAGGAGGTGGAGTAGCTCTATACATAAGGAAGAGATCAAAGCTACAGAACTAGAAAGTAAAGGAGTAGGACAAGAGGCACCCTGGGTCACCTTGGAGACAGGGAATGGCATCACAATCCACAAAGGGGTTGTTTACAGACCCCCATCTCAAGGGAGGAAATGGACAACAAAATGATAGAGGACATTCTCAAAATGGCTGAAAAGGGGAGATACTATTGATGGGGACCTGAATGTACCAGAGCGTTAACTGGATAACATGTGCTGTAGCCACATCCAAGAGCAGGGTCATTCTCAATGCCCTGCTGGGTAGACCTTAGACAGCTAGTGTTGGAACCCACTCGGGAGGAGCAATACTAGACCTGGTACTCTCAAATGAAGAGAGGATCACAAATTTAGAAGTCAGCAGGCATCTGGGAACAAGCGACCACTGCAAGTGTGCTTCTACAATGAGCACAACCGTGGAGATAAGCCAACAAAACAAGGATACTGGACTTTAGAAGGCTGACTTTGGCAAAATGGGTGAATATCTGAAAATGCACTTGCAAATGACCAAAAAGGAGGGGGAACAATGGCGAAAAATCAAAATTGCCATCATAGAGGCAACAAGCCTTTGTGTGAAACAAATAAAGAAAACAAAGCGGAGTAAAAAACCACTATGGTTCTCAAAAGAGGTGGGAGGGAAGGTTAAGGAGAAAAGTATGCATTCAAAAAGTATAAGGAATCACAGAAGGAGCACGACAGGGAACTGTATCAATTAAAGCAGAAAGAAGTGGGAAGGCAGTCAGACTAGCAAAGGCCCAAACCGAGGAAAAATAGCCAGCTCAGTTAAGAAGGGGATAAAACCTTTTATAGGTACATTAGGGAGCATAGAAAGGTTAAGGGAGGATAGTGAAGATAAAGAAAGGGAGGTGGGCAGAGGGAGACAGTGAAAGGCAGAGATATTGAATGAATACTTTTGCTCAGTATTCACAATAGAAGATGATGAGGAGTTACCTAAACCAGACAATAGAAGCACTCTGGTGGGGGTTGACACCAGTCCATTCACAGAAGAAAGAGTCCTGAAAGAACTCCTAAAATTCAAGGTGGACAAAGCAATGGGGCCTGATGGGATTCACCCCAGAATCCTAAAAGAACTAAGGGAGGACCTAGTGACACCATTGACCACGCTTTTTAACAGATCATGGCAGGATGGGGTGGTACCAGAGGACTGGAGGAGGGCAGATATGATTCCCTTCACAAAAAGTGGGAGCAAGGCAGAAGCAGGAAACTACAGACCTGTAAGTTTGACCTCAGTGGTAGGGAAAATGATGGAATCACTTCTGAAAGAAAGAACTGTTGAGAACCCAGAGGCCAGGGGCACAGGACTCAAAGCAGCATGGATTTACAACGGGAAGTTCATGTCAGATGAATCTAACTGATTTCTTTGACTGGGTAACCAAAGTAATAGACCAGGAGGGGCTGTGGATATGGCCTACCTAGACTTTAGCAAGGCATTTGACACAGTCCGCACAAAAGATTAATAATCAAGTTAGCCAGCCTGGGAGTGGGGTCCCAGGGTGGTAGCCTGGGTAGCAAACTGGCTGCACAACAGGACATAGAAGGTAATAGTGAATGGAACACATTCAAAAGAAAGGGGTTGCTAGTGGAGTACCTCAGGGCTCAGTACTGGGTCCAGTCCTCTTTAACATCTTTATAGGTGACATTGCAGAGGGTCTGAGGGAAAGGTATCCTCTTGCAGATGGCACAAAGATCTGTAACAGAGTTGATACACAAGGGGTAGAAACGATGAGAAGGACTTGGCAAGGTTGGAGGAATGGTCAGACATGTGGCAACTTAGATTCGATGCAAAGAAGTGCAAAGTAATGCACCTGGGAAACAAAACCCTGGAGAAGAGTACGCAATAGCAAGGGAAATACTAACAACAACAAAAATGGAAAGGGACCTGGGGGTATATATCAGATGATCTAAAGGTGGGTAAGCAATGTGAAAAGTCAGTAAGGAGAGCCAGGGGGATACTGGGATGCATAGGAAGGGGCATCACAAGTAGAAAACGGGAAGTGGTTATCCCTCTGTACAGACAGTTGGTGAGACCCCATCTGGAGTACTGTGTGCAGTTCTGGAGACCTCATCTACGCAAGGACATAGACAGGATGGAAGCAGTCCAGAGGAGGGCAACTAAAATGGTGCAGGGTCTGCAGCAGAAACCATATGAAGAGAGACAGAGAGAGAGCTTAATATGTATACACTTGATGAAAGGAGGGATGGGGGACATGATAGAAACGTTCAAGTGCCTCAAGGGAATCAACAAAGTCCAGGAGGGTAGCATCATTCAGAAAAAGAGAAGTGTAAGAACAAGAGGGCACAATTTAAAGATAGAGAGAATGGCTCAGGGGTACTGTGAGGAATTTTTTTCATGGATAGAGTGGTGGATACATGGAACAGCCTTCCTGAGGAGGTCATTGGTCTAAAACAGTGGGGGAATTCAAACATGCATGGGACAGACACAAGGCAATTATAGTGGGGGTTGCTGGAAGTAGCCTGTTGGTTAACTAGAATCTGCAGCTTATCCAGTAGTAAGGAAATGGGCAGACTGGGTGGGCCAAGTGGTCCTTATCTGCCGTCAAAGTCTATGTTTCTATGTTTCTATGTTTCTGTAGGTGGCTTCAGGGTTTCTCTTCCCTATGTGCATGATCTTGCACTTCTTTGCATTAAACCCCAGTTGCCACTCTTCCAACCATTTTGCTAGTTTATCTAGATCTCTTTTCATTCTGCCCACTCCATCTGGATCATCTACTCTGTTGTAGATCTTGGTGTCATCTACAAACAGACAAACCTTACCTTCCAGTCCATCTGCAATGTCACTGATGAAGATATTAAAGAGGACTGGCTCCAGGAATGATCCCTGAGGTACCCCATTTGTGACTTGCATCTCTTCTGACTTTAAAGCAACTACCACTCTCTGTTTTCTGCCTGTCAATCAGTTTGCCACCCAGTTGACCAATTTCTGACCCACCCGAGTCTACTTAGCTTATTAATTAATCTTCATGTGGGAAAGTATCGACAGCTTTGCTGAAGTCAAGGTAGGCGACATCAACTGCTCCCCTTGGTCCACCACTCTGGTTACCCAGTCAAAAATCTGTGAAATTAGTTTGACAGGATCTTCCTTTGTAAACCCAGGCTGTCTTGGATCCTGTGCTCCTGTGGATTCCAGGTGTTGCACTATCCTTTCCTTAAGGAGTGCTTCCATAATCTTGCCCACTGCTGAGGTAAAACTTTCTGGTCTTTAGTTCCCTGCCTCCTCCCTGCTACCACTCTTGTGGAGCGGAATCCATGAGCCCTTCTCTAGTCTTCTGGGACCTCTTCTGTGCTCAGAGACTCACTAAACAGTTCTGATAATGGCTCTGTAGTTCCACCCTTAGCTCCTTTAGTATTCTGGGTTGTATACCATCAGGCCTTATTGCCTTGTCCACTCTGAGCTTATTGAGCTCTTGCAGGACCCTTCCTTTTGTGAAGGGACTAGTGCTCACCCTCCCTCCCCCTGTGTCCATGGTGCTGAGCTGTGGGCCCTGCCCTACCTTCTCTTCACTAAATACTTAGCAGAAGCATCTATTTAGGATATATGCTTTTATATTGTCCTCCTCCTTACATGCCTCCTACTCCTTGATCTCAGCAATATCCCTCTGGACTTTCTCCTTTCACTAATGTATCTATAGAAAGTCTTGTCACCTTCTTTTCTGTTTGTGCTAGTGCTTCCTCTGTTTGGGACTTTGCCTTCCTTACTGCCTTCCCTGCTTCCCTTAGGGAAGTTTGGTATGTCTCCCTATCTTCATTCCGCTGCATTTCCTTATATTTCCTGAAGGCCATCCTTTTGGCTCTGACTTTTTCTGCTACTGTTTTGAGAACCACAGTGGTTTCCTTCTTCTTTTGCACTTCCTTTTCTCTCTAACACAATGGGCTGTTGTTTCAAGTATTGCCTCCTTAATGCTTGCCCACTTTGCCTGTACCCTCACCTGTATTTCTTTTGCCAGGGCTAGCTTAACTCTGTTGACCATTTTATCAAAGTCAGCTCCTCTGAATTTCCATATTTTGCCTTGGAATGGGATGATTTAGTTGTAGTGGCCAAACTGAACCATATCATGTGATAGTCACTGGCCCCAGGTGACCTTCTACCTGGACATCTGTGATCCTTTCCCTGCTAGTCAGTACTAGATCTAGGATAGCCCTGTCTCTTGTGGGTTGTTGTACCAATTGTTTAAGGCACCCCCTGTAGGTAATCCCCAGTGTCTAGTTCTGGCAGATGTTTCTGCTAGTATTGACTAACTGTATCTGGCATGTTGAAGTCTCCCATTATCAGAACCTCCTCCTTTAGCTGTCATGTTTGTATATCTTCTAACAGTAATGTGTCTATGTCCTCCTGGTCTGTGAGCCTGCAGAAACCCCAGTTCTTACAGCTGTCCCATTTTCTGTTTCCAGCGTGACCCACAGTTCTTCTGGATCCTTGTGTGTATTCTGAATTGCTGTAGCTTTGATATGTTCATTGATATACAGGATACTCCATTCCCTTTTGAACCTAGGTCTCTTCTGAACAGTACATAGCCAGGTACTAAAGTCTCCCAAGTGTGGTTACTGGTAAACCACATCTCGTTAATTGCTACTATGTCCAGTTTAGCCTCTATCATTATTGCCTGCAGGTCTCGGTTCTTGTTTTCCAGACTGCAGTATTTGTGTACATGATTTTCAATTGGCTAGAATTTGGTGTGTTAGTTGTTGGGCTAGGTCTGGCATTTCTCCTGTGTGTCTCATATGGGGAGCTGGACCTTTTCCTCCTTTCTTATAGATAGCTACAGATCTACATATACATATATATATATACAGTATATATGTATATATATATTAATAGGTACTGCTTGCAGTGCTGCATGGTCTGTTGTATGCACTGCTTGTACCTGACAGCACACAGGTTTGCTGTTCTCAGCCTGTACTTCCATTCTGACCAACAGGGGATGCTGTGGGCATACCTTGGCCTGCAGTATACAGGCTGTACTCTCCATTCCGACCAAAAGGTGAAGCTGTAGCTCCATGCAGTAGTACTGTGCAAACTGCATGGTAATGTATGCTTTTTTTTTTAAACTTGTTTATTAAATTTTCTAATACATATCACAGAAAAACATACAGATACTTACACACACATACATACCAGGGCATATCCCTGGACCCTCAGCCAAAACTGACTGTGGATACTATGTGCAACTAAAACTATGTACATACACAGCTACATTAAAACTTCCTATACCTCTAATAGGTTATCTGACCAGTATCTAACCTGGAGGATAGGATAGACCTTAATTTAGCTCAGATATATAAAACCTAATAGATGATTGCCCACCACCCAGTATATTTAGGTTATCTTAGCAACTCTTGCTAAGGTCAGATAAAGAAAACGCAGCTGTGTCCCTTGAAAGAGAGACAGTCCCCCACCTTCCTAATCCACAGATCTTATGTTCCTATCCTATATATAGCAGAAGGTACAGTTCAAATTATTCGCAGATTCTCAAAAGAAGAACATGGCAATGAAGCCAACCTTCAGACCATTATTCATCTGCTAATCTCACCCGCAGACAGGCCCTCACTCAGGGTGCTTACTAGTTGTATGGAATAAACAGCTTCCAGGGCCAGCCACCTTTTCTTATTTAATCCAATCTTGCCCTCATCCAACATCTGCCTTCATGTCATTCCCAGGGTTCGCATAAGTTCACCCACCCATTGGTCATATGTGTAAGTAAGGCTATCTTTCCAGTGCTTTAAAACAAAGGATTTGAAGAGGGCCGTGAGTAAGGAAAGGTGGAATTTGGCTATAAACCCTGAAACCTGAGACAGGCCCCAAGCACACAGATTCCAGGTAGTATAAACTCCGAATAGTCTAGTATGGGGTCCATGTTCTGCTTAATTCTAAGCAAAGGGGCTTAATCTTAGAGCAATCCCACATCACATGCAATATTTCTCTGCTTCTCACCACACCTGAAGCATAGGTCTGTCTGTCCGAGGTTTCTACATAGGTTTGCCAGAGTATAGAAACATATTAGAAGAAATAAACAGTTGCATATTCTTAAGTTTGGGTATAATTATATATTTACAGCTTTTCCATATGGTCTTCTAGTTAGGTCTTAGGGGAGACATAATCTTGTCCCAATATGGGATCTGAGTTGTAGAAGCTTGAGCCCACAAAATTCAAGAGCACCCTATAAATTTGGGAGATGGGTTTATTTGCAAGATCCACCCCATTTAGTTTTTCCAAGTAAACCTTTTCTCCTGAGGATCTACTATCCCTTTTTTCACCCTGCTCAGCAGATTAATAAGCTGCATCTTCTTGAAGAAATGCAATCCCTCACATTGAGGTAGAAGGACAACACTGTCCTCCTGCTACACAATCAGACAACTTAAGATCCCATAACTGTCTGACCCGTTGTTTTGTAATAATTTGACCACCTAGTCAAAAATTCAGGTTGCCTAATATCAGTTGATCCCATGCTTTCTCTTGCCCTCCTCTGTGCCAGCGTTAGAAAGGTAATGTATGCTAAGCAGCACATAATGAGATGCAAATGTGTTGTTTTCCCTCGAATTACCTAAGTAGGCTCATTTGCATGGGAGCTTTGAATATAGCTCACGTTTTCCCTGTGCTAACCAGTTTGCACTGTGCTATCAGGTTAGCCCTGGGCAAACAACACTTCAGCATAGCACAGTTCTGCAGTGTGTGGCTTACATTGTTGCTTGCAGTAGACGTGAGATAGCTCTTGCAACCACACACACAATGTTCTCCACCTGCAACACTGGCTTGTTCCTTGCTCCAGCACTTTGAACTTCCCTGTTGCTATATTCAGTGCTGTCTTATTCCCAGGCTCTGTACTCTGAGCCCTGTTAGCCTGGCTTCCTTTGCTTGCTAAGTATATTCAGTTGGTTTTGGCTATTCCTTTTGAATATAGCTTGCTTTTTGCTCTGGGCTAAGTTTTCCCACCGGGCAGTGATCATTTAGCCCTGGAGCAAAGTTTTGAATATCTGGCCCATGGAGTGCAAAACAGTGCTCTCTCTATCATGTATAAATCATTTATTTATAAATTGCAGTTGCATTATGAATGGCTTATTCATTTGCCTTAAGTATAAAATATAGATTCATTCCACCCTAGTAACATGAAGAACATAACAAGGCAACAATATAGTATTGATACAAAATTAGAGTGATGGAATATCAATTCTGTATCAGTTGTAGCCAGTTATTCTATTCCAGTTATTCCGTTTCTGACATGGTACTAAACTAACTTTGTTTGAATCATGTTTCTGCTTCTGTAGCCTCTCTAGGATGTCTCCTCCAAAGGCATATTAATACCTGTGTGAAATAATCACAAGCAATAACACATGCTGATGTGCGTGTATGTCTGATAAGAGCACACCCAGGTGTGATATAAGGCCTGAAGCACTTGCCTCGCAGTGTGTTATTGCACTTATAAAATAGGCTACAACATTTCCAGCACAGATTTTGATAAAGTTAAAGCAGTTTGAAAACTGAAGTGTTATTTAGTAATATTTTTGTTTTATTTTTTGCCAGTTGGAAGAAAATAATCCCTTTTATTGCCCCTCTAACAATGATTTAAAACCCCATTTAATATTTTAGGAAACATGCTGCAATGTCACTTTGCATCTCTGTTGTTCCCTTTTCAGTTTTGGTATGTATCATCTTTGGCGAGGATCAACCCAAGGCTGAACAGTCATTGCGATTTTGATCCAGGCAGTGCCCCACCCTAACATACACACACACACACTGCCAGCCACGATATTTTTTATTGTGGTTTAGTTCTTTCTTTATTTTTAAATAAATGCTGTGCTGACAGCTTAGTTCAGTTAGTGCACCACTGTGTGTTTTGTGCATCCAGCAGCTGATCTGAAGTAAACTGAGTGTGTCTTTTGGCAAGAAGCAACCCGAGGGACCAGCAGTCATTGCAATTTTACTGCAGGCTCCCACCCCAACAAACACACACACACACACACACACATATGCACACACACACACACACACACACACACACACACTACTAGACAGCATATTTTCAACTGAGGTCTTCTTTCTTTTTAAATAAATGCTTCATTTCCATTACTAGACTGTCTGTTGTCTTATTGTGAGTGGCCAATTTTAACAAGCGTGTCCCTCTGCAGCCGCCATAATAAAGGTTTTGTGTTGCCCTTCTGGACCGAGCTGCTTATTATCAATGCGGTTTGACCAGGCCACTCATTCTCAGACACATAATTTTGTCCAGCAACCTAAATTATTTCTTTTTGAGTGATCTGGAGTATTTGCAGTGGTATACTGGGCAGTGCATTGGTGGCAGCATTTGTACGGGTTGTGGACCCCACATGGAAGACGGTAACAGGTACAACTGGAACTTATTAAAAAAATGATGTATGCACAGCAGAAGTCAGACATTCATTTTTAAGGTTTTATCACCATCCTAAGAGAGTTTGTATGTGGTGAAGTGAAAGACTTTTAATACTGTGGTCATCATCTTGTATCAGTAGCACTACTGACTGGGGTAGGTTTCTGATGGCTGACTGGTGATTCTATGCTGTCATGTCTTTTTCCTGATGGTGGCAGACTTAAACTTTGGTGTTGTGAGGCTCAGGCTGGTACAAGTAGTGCAGGTAGAAAGGTTATGTCCTGATGAGGACATGGCTGAAAAACCTTTCATCCAGTTAGACTTCAGGAATTTTGTTTCCAATTTTATAATACTTACTAACATAAATCCTAACTTACTAACTTACTAACTTACCCTCTACTTACTGTATCTACCTTCCTAAATTCTCCTATCATGGTCCTCTAAACCTTTTATGTCTACTGATGAGTAACAAATGATCATATTCTATTTTTCCTAGCCTTTGATCATCTTAGTTTATCGACCTAAATCATTTCCAGTGCAATTTTTTAAATTTTTATACCACAGAACTCAATACAAATGGCCTCTGCTACTTCAATTCTTGTAATGTTGCCTCCAGAAGAAGCATATCAAGCAGTGCCGCTTGTCTTAATGCCTGAGCTCATGTACATGCATTTATATTTTTATTTATATTTATAATTGTAAATAGGACTATTTGAAAGTACTCCAGTTGATATAACCCTATAAGATGGAGCATTTCTTTTCCATAGGAGGACAGTCACAGTTATCAGATTATTTTACAGCAGTAATAGTTACATACAGTTAAAATACATAATGGAAAAATGAACAAACTGTATGAGTAAGTACATCCAAACAGTAAAGAAAGCAAACAATGTGCAGCTGCAGCAGATAAAAAGCATTAGAACTGGTGTGCAACAAGAGCATTGTCAGGTGGGGAGGGACCAAAACTAATACAGGGAGTTCTAAAGGTGGCTGGTAAGACTAAACTTGAATGCTTACATTGCAAGATAGATTTCAGCAAGGGCATACAATGAACCCCATGACACAAGCCGTCCAGAACTTAAGTAAATACTACAGTATATGTAATAAAGAACTGAATGACTTGAAATTAAAACAAATTCTTGAGAGCTCAGTAACTGAATTCAACTGTTCTATTTGTGAGTCTGTAGCTGGTGACCAGAGTCAAGTTTTATGTAAAATTCAACTTGCTGGCAATTTTATGCTTGAGTTAATTTTGCTGCTAGTATAGTACCATCAACTCTGAAGAAACCAACCAACTCAGCTCTTCTGAACTGTAGACAGACTGTGCAATCCAGTCCATCTGCAGTCCCAGAACATTGTCCAAGGGAAATGCAATGAATTTGCTTGCTTTTTGCTGATAAGTTTGCCGACATCAGGTCTGAGATTCACTGGGATGCCCCAATGGGCAGACAGTGATCAGTGGAGGTGGCAGCTCTTCAGTCTGTCTGGTTTGACTTCAGCTGGCTGGCGATCAGGGATATTTTGAAGATTATCCAGTCTTTGCAGCTGACCTGCTGTGGTTTGGACCCTGACCCAGTGCATTTCCTTGTGGGGTGTGTTGAAACTATCATCCCAGTCCTTGCTGAGAATAGTCTGGTGTTGTTAGATTCTGGGGTGTTTATGGACACCCTGAAGGAGGTGATAGTGGTATCCTTCTTAAGAAACCATCTCTTGACCCAGACTGTCTTGCCAACTACAGACCTATCTCGAACCTCCGCTTTGTGGGTAAGGTTATCAAGGCGGTGGTTGTGCTGCAGCTGGAGGATCATCTGACCATCCATGACATCTCGATCCTCTCTAGTCTGGTTTCCGAAACAGCATAGTACCGAGATGGCTCTTCTTTGGGTTCTCAATGATCTTTTAACTGCATGAGATTGGAGGCAGTTCCATTTTGGTTCTTCTTGATCTCTTGGCAGCATTTGACACTGTGAACCATGGGGTGCTGGTCAGGCACCTGCAGTCAATCTGTGGACTATCTGGTACAGTCCTCAGATGGTTTCATTCTTTCCTCACTGGCAGGTTTCAGAGAGTTTTATGCGGGGTTTATTCCTCTAACAAGGTCTCCCTGCCATGTGGGGTTCCACAGGGCTCTGTACAGTCCCCATGTTGCTTACAGTGTATATGCTGCCATCGGAAGACATTGTAAGGTGGTATGGGCTGAGTTTTCACTGCTATGCAGATGTCACTCAGCTCTACCTGTCCTTTGTGCCCTATCAGGGGAGCTGTCTTGAGCTTTAATGACTGCCTTTCTGAGATTGAAGATTGGATGAGTGCCAGTTAGCTGAGGTTGAATCTGGACAAGATTGAGGATTTGGTGGTGGACCCGGCCCGTCGGGTAGAGGGGTTATCGGGGGGTGAGCATCAGGGCTTTGGCTCAGTGGTCACCAACTGATGACCTCTGAATGGGTGCAGGATCAGGGTGTGATTCTGGATGATGGACTGACACTTAAACATCAGGTGTCATCTGTTGTTAAGACTACCTTTACCATCTAAGGAATGTAGCCCTGATCAAGCACCTAGTTCTGCCAGATGACCTATCAGTTCTGGTTCTTGCCTTTGTAACCTCACGCCTTGATTACTGTAATGCCCTGTACCTATTTCTATCAGAGGTTGATATCCACTGCTTGCTGCTGGTGCAGAACACAGCAGCTAGGCTGTTGACTGGGCTACCTCGTAGCTGTCATGTCATGACAGTGCTGTGCAATCTGCACTGGCTGCCTCTTCAGTTGAGAGTCACCTTTAAGGTCGGTTTACTGACCCATAAGGCCATACACAGACATGGTCCAAGTTATCTACAAGATCTTCTTCATCCCTATTGCCTCTGCCTGCCACTTCGCTCCACCAATGAGGGATTGCTAAGATTCCCAGGGTTCATTTAAAGTCATCTGGGGCCTGTGCATTTGAATTTGCAGACCTGTCTCTGGGAATTCTCTACCTGTCCAAATTCAACAGTGCTTGATGATGGAGAGCTTTAAATCTGTAGTAAAAATGCTTTATTTATTTTGGTGTTTCCTTGATTTTCTTTGATCTGCTGCAGCTGTTTTACAAAGGTAGTAATTTTATGGATTTTATGGTTATGTACTAGCACTGTGCTTCTGGAATAGCGCTATTTTATAAATAAATAATGATTGATTGATTGATTGATTGAAGAAATCTCATACAGGACACCAGGAACCTGTGTATCATAATAATAAAATTACAGGAATTTAAGCATCAAATTCATTATGAATAAGTCCCCAAACTAATAGTAAGTTTTAGCTACAATACTTTATCAATTGGTATAATGGAATTTAAGATCAAATGTATTTAAATTAAGTGTATTTTCATCAGTCTATGTGTTTTACTTGGAAGTATAATAATGCTGTCCAAATGCATAAACTTTTACTTCACAGGTATAAATCCTGTTCATAATCACCTTGTGTGCAGCGTGAGAGCAACTTCCACTTTAAGACATTTGATGGGGATGTTTTCCGATTCCCTGGAATGTGCAACTACATTTTGCCTCCCACTGCAAGAGCATATATGAGGACTTCAACATCCAGCTCAGGAATGGTGATTGACAATCTTCCCATCATTAAACACATCAGTATGAAACTGGATGGCACTTTTATTGAACTGGAACAATCAACTGTATCCATCAATGGGAAACAGTAAGTTTA
Organism: Neoceratodus forsteri; assembly: GCA_016271365.2. NCBI lineage: Eukaryota > Metazoa > Chordata > Ceratodontiformes > Ceratodontidae > Neoceratodus > Neoceratodus forsteri. The sequence continues at coordinate 736,905,146 of CM028133.1, read as the reverse complement.
TCTGCTGCAGTAACTGAATATAATTAGTAGTATCTGAAAATATACAGGCATATAGACCTGGGGTTAGAATGCAGGCTTGGCCATCATGAGACAAAGGATAAAATTCCACCTAGCCATTACTTTGTAATCATGAGCAAGTCTTGTAACATATCAGTTCTTTATCTCTTTCAGTTGTAACAGTGCATAAAGTGGGAAACAACTGATAATGAGATACTGAATCTCATCTCTGCTATCATGAGTAAATGACCTAGTACACATAATTTGCTCCAGGATGTCAGCAACTTTAAATAAAGGTACTGGCTCTTGATTTCAGGAATGACCAATGGCTCTGCCAATGCAGAAAACCACATGACTGATAAGTAATAGGGCTCACATTTCTTTTCAAAGGTTTTATTTTTCTGTTATCACGGGCTACTGATCAGTTGTCACTTGTGGTTTGATGCACTGTTTCAGTCTAACTATTTATGCTCCACAGTATGGTAGCTGTGCTTAAACTTGTGAAAGGTCACAACTGCAAGGATTATCAACAATAACCTCAACATGGTCATAGTAATGCACTAGACTGTCAGGTCACCTCAATAATTTTTCTGAGAATGATTGTTTAGCAGTCCAACAAGGTTTCAAAGGTACACACCACACTCTGTCTCATTCTGCCTAATGGAAGCACTCCCAAAAATACCATATAGGGAGCATGACATGCTGGGATAAAGTAATGCTTCTGGTAATGAAATGTTACCTAGTTGGTAGTCTGTGACAAGAACAAAATAGAAGAGAAGAAAACTTTTTAAAATAAATCTGGATGAGGTGAGCCTTTAAGTTTTTATTTCCCATGATTTACTATTCCAGGTCAATAAATTGGAAAACAAAACTTCTTTCAAAAGAATGTGTTCTAGATCCCAAGTACTACAGCTTTGCTTCTACAATAGAAGCCAAATAAAGTGTGTAATTCATAAACAGAAATTTGGGAGTAGATTATTGGAAATAATCTTATTACTATACAGACAAACTGTGACACCCATGTGCTCTACTGCTTTCACTTTGGTGCACCACAATTAAAAATAGACATTGTGATCTGGAATTTTAAATAATTTGATGCATGCACAATACCTAATTGTGCCTATTTCAAAGAAATGCACCAAACTGATTGCTGTTTTCAAATATTTTAATGTTCTGCAAGAGATTGCCTGCTTTGTGACAACAGATAAGGCATGCAACACTATATCACACATTGTATGACTTATCTTCTCTTTTCAAGTAGTGCTGTTGCTCTAAAATCATGAAGCACGTCTGTGAATTCATTAAGAGGAGCCTTTAAAAGTCCAGGCCAAAGTGTATAAAAGAAGTAAAAGGACAATGAAATTGATTAAAGTATTAAATGTGAAGACCAAACACATAGGTTAAACAATTTGAGTCAGTTCAGATTAGAGAATAAAGAGAAAAGAGTATTTAATTCAAGGACTTACACAGGTACAACACAGAAGTCTTATTCATAAGCTAAATGTTAAACTAAAAGTTACAACTCCACCTGGGAGTATTGTCGGATTTAAAGGTAAGCATTTAAGTGGTGATCTTGGCTGCACAAACTTCATCTTGCACTTGGACAATTTCCTATTAGATGTTTCAAGCTGAATTTTATGCAGGTGTCCAAAATTATACCACAGTTAAATGCATCCAATTGTTGGCTTCCTGATAATGCATTTTAAATCAGTGAGGGAGGACTACGGTGGATGCTGATTGATGCAAAAATATTTGTTTATTGAGGTCAGGTTCAATGAATTTCCTTGGAGATGGCTTAAGTGCAACAATAACTTCAGATGCTCCAATGACTGAAAATTATAACTTAAATGCAACTTGTTTCAATAACACATCAGATTTGGATTTGTATATGTCATGTATCATCTGCAATTTTGCCAGGTCGGCACAGCACAAAATGGCTGAGATATGTGTTTTCACCCTGCAGATAGTCTTTACAAAACATTAGCTCTGGCAATAAAATGCTTTCTACATACATGTAGAAATAATCTCTGATCCATTATTAGTGGAATAGCAGATAGGTGATTATATTGATCATGAAAGTTATGATTTCAGAGTAATTTCAAATTGCTCCATGCATTGATCTCTGTATCAGCATTTAATTCATATTCTAAAACCAAGACCAAGCCACTGGCAAAGTGGCAGCATTGCCTGTTGAGATGTCAGTGACTGCAGTTCAGGAACAAGCCAGGACTGCCAGAGAACTGACAGGGCAAGAGGACTGAGCTCTTTCTAGGATTCTCTCCTCTTGTAGCCTGGGTGACCGCATGTAGAAGTGTAGCAAAGGCATTTCATGAGTCAGAACTTCTGCAAGCTCCACACTGGCATGTATAGTATCTCCATGCTTGAAAACCTAGTGCAGACATTCTGTAGTCTGGGAAAATAAGGAAATTCACAAAGATGACAAAGTATTAGCACTTAGGCCCCACTAATATGACTGGCCATCCAGTCTAGAAACTCATTGTCCTCTTAACTGAAAGGGCCTTCCCTACTAGGGCATAAGGGCAGTGGGGCAGGAATAAGTTCCTGAAGAGATATTTGTTGAGGTTGGAAGGTAGACTTGTTTATTGGCTGATTGATTGATTGATTGATTGATTGATTGATTGACTGATCTATTTATTTATTCAGTTATTTAGTCAATCATTTATTTATTCTCAACTGGGTAAAGCACAATGTGCCAAAGGAACTTTTCTGAAGCAACCAAAAGCCAGCAACTTGAGTAGCTACAAAAGAGAATAACTGATAGGTTAGTGTGAGTTACTGGGGAATAATACCATCGAGAGGTTCTGAGCACATAGGAATCTCAAGATCAGAAGCTCAAGAGGTTCTAGTGTGTCCAGAACCTTGAGATGGTAGGACTCCCAGTAACTCACCTACTATCAGATTATTTTTAATATATGGATCCTATTTTGACTATTTTAAGCAGTGGCCAGCCACTGCAGTGAAGAGACTCTCTTAGCCCTGACCAACCACTGCATTGTCCAGGATTCCCCTTTTCTCTCACAAAAGATTGAGACCATTGTTTGTTGTTGTGCTCAGATTGGCAATTAATTTATTCATACTTCATAATTCCATATTCCATTTTTCATTTCTTATTATCATATTTTCAGAATTTCATTTATTTCCATCCATATATCAATCTCTGATTATCCCTCCTTCTTCCTCTTTTCTCTCCCCAGGTGAAAACCTGGGTGCCTTCTTCTTCTCCTTTTCCATTAGGTAACGTGAAAACCGAGACCGCTTTCTCCTTCATTTTCTTCCTCTTCTTGTATTATTCATTTTTTCTTCCCTCCTTCCCTCCCCTTTTCCCTTTTGTCTCCTGCCATCCACCTTTGGCAGTCCATAACCATATTATCCTCTGCCATCCACCTTTGGCAGTCCAAACTGTCCGACTGGATGCATCTGTCATCCATCTTTGAAAGACTCACCATACAGTCCCATCTTGACTGTCTTCCCTCTTGCTTTGCCTAGTAGGGTAGGTGGGAGGATCAAAACTCCAGCAAAAGTGGCTGAGGCCCCTTGTGCTGTCCCTTATGTACCTCCTTCACCCTCCCTTCCTGTTACCTGCCCATTGTTCTGACCCTAGCCCCTCCCCTTCCTTCCTCCCTCCCTCCTCCCCTCCTGAGCACAACCATCCTATGAAGGAGGAAGGGTGCCAGAGACAACCTGGTCTGCCCTTAAAGGGCAAACTCCATTGTCTCACTTCTCCACACTTGTCTCTGAAATCTGCAAGTTTAGTGGGCAGTCCTACCTTTGTCTGTTTTGGGAAAGCTGCGTGATGTGCATATTTTAATGTTTCCTTGAATTGTGCCTCAAAATGTATCCGTGGAGCAAAGAAAAAACGCTGGTCATATGCTGAGGATTTCTCTCCATAAGCGACAGAGTGAGCCGCCATGTATTTGAGTTGAACTGCCTGACCACTCTGGAAAAGTGGCCAATTGGAAGGCACGCTTAGGAAAATGTGTGTAGTAACTTGCAGTTGTACTGTTCAGCTTTGATGATAATAGTATCGTTTTGGTATGGAACGATGTGGTATTACCATCTCTGATTGATACTATTATCAGTTGTAAGTGTAGTATAATCGCTCTTGGAGCGATGGTATTACTAGAAAAAAATTACATGCTTTACTACTCTATTAAATGGCATGTACATATATTAATAATCAATATACACACAAGTAGCTACAATCATTATAAACAAACAATTTTACATGGCAGAAGGAGACATGTTTCAAATAGGGGCCTGAAATGAAAAAGAAAAATATAAATAAATAAAATAAAGCAAAACTAGAAAATCAAGGTTGGAGAAGTACATCTCTATTATTTTGTGTCTTCATGACTTGGAAGTATCAGTCATTGTACAATATATTTCAGCCTTCTACCCAGCCTCATTATAAAATCAATAGTGACAGACATATAGCTCCCACTTGCCCTCAGTAAGTTGCCCCACTTTACTTATGATTATCTTCAAGTTCTTGAAATTCTCTGAATTGTGACATGTTATTTTGTATGGCTGCAGGACAGAGCTCTGCAGATATCTTACTATCACACAGAAAAATGGATCTCAGCCGATTGCTAACGGACTTCTTTAAATTGAAGTTTTATAGCAATCTCTCTGCTCAACAGTTTGTTTACCACACTATATTTCTCTATAAGTGAATGTTTCTCAGTGAGGCATGAGGTTCACATTTCATTCGGATCAACAAAAATGAAGTGTTATCACTGCAGGAGATCTGCAAGAGACAAAACTAGTCTGCCATCTGTAAAAATGTTATCCTGCAGTGGTTAAGAAGCATTTTTTCTTTCACTCTGACAGTGTTTTTAAGTTGTGATAGGCACAATGGTCACAATAACAATACATTTATGTTAATCTTAATTTGTGCATAACAGGACTTGTGTGATAACATAGTTACTAGTTTTATCTTGTTAGCCATTCTCCTCTTGCCTGCTTTAAGTGACCTGAAAGCCAGCGTATTGGTGTAGGCACAAAGGCAACATATGTGTTCAGATTGTAGCCACAGAAGTACCAGGCATTTGTAAGAAGAAACATCAGAAGTCTTTATATGTTCCCTTGTGGGCTTGTTCATTTTATTTATTACTGAAAAATGTGAGTTGCTTCTTTGGAACCTAAGTAATTTACTGACATAATTTGCAACAGAGCAGCAAGTGTTCACAGAAAATTCCTGAGGAGTTTCAAATGACTATTTATCACTCCCAAATGTTTGAGTGTGTGTTGGGGGGCAATAATTTATCTTCTCTGAAGGGCTACTTTATGTTAACCATTTCAGAATCTAACTAAATGCACTCAACAACCTGTCCTATAGGTAATATTGTGCACTGGCATTAATACATACAGTACTCTCTTGTAAGAGGCATGCATAGGAAAAACAAAGAGTTAACTGGCTGAATAGAACTGCAGCCATGTTACAGGTGATTTCAAAAAATAGAAAAGTGGTTAAAAGGTCTTAAACTGTAAACAGTATCATTGGCTGTGTGTTATTGCTCTGTAGACAATGTTTGGGTTATTAAAATAAAAAATAAAATAAATACCATATTTTATCTTATTCAAAATTGGTATATAGCTGGATACCATTATAATACAGTAGCGTCATACAGTATGTATCTATCAAAATGTCACCACTCTATGAGTGGTATATTGCTTCACACATGTTCCCTTGATTTTTCTCCCTTGCTTAATGCAAATATTATTACATAGACAATGACAGCAGAAAAAGACCAAAAGTCCAGTTAGGTTGCCTACACTTTTCTATCTGCCCCAGGGCTGACTGTCCATACAGAGCATCCTCTGCTTCTCTTCTTAAAGCTGCTGGCATGAGCAACCACCAAACCCTTCACTCTATACCAGCCATGCCTGAAACCATTTATGGTCTTGGTACCTACCATCCGCTGGCAGACTGTTCAACAGCTTCACCACCCTTTCATAAAAAAAATAATTTCTCATATCCCTCTTAAACCTTCACCCTCCAGTTTCAACTCATGACCTTAGGTTCCTGTTTGTCAAAACATTATTTGTACAGTCCTTGATCAACTCCCACTGCATCTTTCCTGGGCTTAGGACCCCTCCCAAATAAAACATCATTACACAGTTTTTCAGGAGGAGAATATGGCATCATAAGTGGCCCTATTGCTTGGGGGTCTTCCTAAAGTTCAGGGAGTATACAGTAAGAGTAGATCAAGGTTTTGAAATAAAACAACTCTGGGTATAGTAACACCATTAGCATGCATTTCAGTTCTACTATGAAAGGTGTAGATAAAACATCCAGCAACATTAATACATTTTAGAAAAGGCAAGCAATTTGAGTTTTAACTAGAAATAATAAGATGCAAAAAGGGCTGATGGTGACCCATTTAAAATAAAAATTAAAAGAATAAAAGAGAGTGGTCCTGCTCCTTATCCATCTCAGTCATTAATAGGGATCAATTTTATTCTTTCTGGCTCTTGGTGTGTATGGAGGATCGCTACCATCACCAATGGCTACTACAAAATCAATGTGGCTAACATTTCTAGACTCCTTTCTCCACTGTGGCTAAGACATTTTTATGAATATAACTGAATGTGGCTGGCTGTTGCACCAAACCACAGCAGGCAGACACTGTCACATCCATCAATATGTTTAGACAATTGGTACCATGCAACAGAGCAATTTTTTAATTTTCAAAAAAATGTGAAAGCCTGCTAGAGAGTACAAGTTCACTCACTGCCCTTGAGAATATGATATGTGTCAATCCAGTTCTGGCACCCAACAATGTAGGATGATTGGGTCGCAGAGACAGGAAAACAGCATCAGACCATGTATATAAAGTGGCTAATTCAGTTCACAACTGGCTGAGACACTGGGTGCACTTTAGCCAGTGGCTAATTTTAGACCCTAGCATTTGCTCAATGGGCATGAAGCAGCACTGAATCATTTGCTGGATGTGTAAGGGAAACATGTTGTACCTCTCCCCATATCATATTCTTTTACACTTTGGAATTGAACAATAGTATTTCTATTAGTTCTTATTCCTTATGACAGCCCTTGTAGGAATAAGAGGTCTAGAGAATACTTGACACCTATATGCATGGAGGATAACTAAATGGCCATTTTATATTATTATAAGACAACTATATATGGATGTGCACTATTTCCTGTTGTTTAAGAATTCCTAGTAATAACTACCAAGTATTAGAGAAAACAGCTTTGAAACAGGAAACAATAAGCTCATCAGTTGTTATACCTACATTGCTGTGCAGAGGCATGACATCAGACTGTACATGGCTGGAAGGTATCCAAGCATCCCTTTGGACTCTGTCCACAGGAAAATACATGTGACCAGCTGTCACTGAGCTTGCAACACCTAGCTGTCTCAACTCCTCTGTCCTCTTTTTCCCATTTGATTATTATGTCTGTGTAGCATAGTACAACATGAATTAGGTGTGCTGCATAGTTTACAGTATCGACCTTGCTCATATTAATAATTTTATACTGTAGCCATTTGAATCACTTGACCTGTCATACATAGAAACATGGAAACTGATGACAGATAATCACTGCTGGGCCCATCTAATCTGCCCATATTTAATTATGTTCACTTTGCTGCAGACCCACTGTCTCTTCCATCTCCTTCAGTCCTCCAAACCAAAAGTTCACTGGTTGAACAGAATTGCAGTCCCATTACAAGTGATTTTCCAAAAATGAAGTAAAAAAACATAAGATTGCAAATTGTAAAGAACAACCTTGGCAATCTGTCATCACTGTGTAGACATTGTCTGGATTATTAAAAATAAAACAAACATAGTACAACATGAAGTATGTGTACCACATAGTTTACAGTATCAACCTTGCACATATTAATAGTTTTACACAGTAGCCATTTGAATCACATGATCTGTCATACATAGAAACCTAAAACTGATGGCAGAGAATGACCGCTGGGCCCAACTAGTCTGCCCATTTTTAATTATGATCAGTTTTGCTGGAGATCGAACTAGATCTACAACACTTTCTCATCCATCCCTTTTCTTCCTCCAATGGCTCCAGTCTGCTTATCCAAGGCATTTTAAAACCCACCATTGGTTTCACCCCACTGCCTCCAATGGAAATCTGTTCTAGGAATCCATCACACTTTCTGTGAAGAGGTACTTTCTCAGCTCTCCTGAATCTACCACCTTCCAGCGTCATATCTTGACCCCTTGTTCTACAGCACCCTTTAATCTGAAACATACCCCCTGAGGTATTTAAAGGGCTCATCATATCCCAACTCTCCTCCTCTCCTCCAGGCTGTACATATTGAACTCTCAGTTTCTGTCATAAGGCTGCTGAAGCAGATGTTGCACAATTTTGACATTCCTCAGCTTTCTTCTTGCCACTTTCTCCTTTTCTAAATTGTTCCTCTTTCCTCACTTTTATTCTTTGATTGATTGTTTTCCCATTCCTCCTTTGCTAACCCCTGCTTGGGATCTCCCTACTCTCTATCTCAGCCGTGGAAGCCTACTTTCTGCCTCCCCATTTCTACCATCACCACCTCAGCTACTTTAAATGTTCATTGAAGTAACATTTAAACTGTGCATTGAGGAGTATGGTGTCTTCCTTAATGGAAGTTGGCCATCACCTTGATATATGCTTTTATCCTTTCAGGTTGGCCCCTCAGTCCCCATTGTAGCCATCTCTCCTCTCTGTATGATGTCTTCTACCATAACTTGAAGGCCTTGGTGTGATCTCCTCTCCTTCCCAATATAGTTCAAGACACACTTGCTGCTTGCATTTTAAACAAATGGGAAACACAAGATCAACCAGATAAATTAAATGACTTTAATAAAATTAAATTTACACACAAAGCAGACTACAGCAATTTGTCATTACATTTAAACCCATGAAATATCCTTATTATATTAATGCATTAACAGCTGTAGTGGCTCTGACCAGAGTTTGTTCCAGTAGAGGGCACTTAATGAGATGGTTCAGTCAGCAGAGACCAAAGCTTATAATACAGTGCAAGTACATGGTATGACTGCAGCTATATTTCTGATATACTGATTACTTCATAATTCCTGTGAGGAACAACTGCTACTCACCTCATAACTAGCACTAGAAGGAAGTTTCAAGGGCATGAAGCTAATTAGGAATAAACCTTATATGTCCTATGTACAGTAAGTGGAAGAATACAGTCCCAACATATTTTAAGCTATATTAGGACTGACTACCTCTGTCTTAAAACTGTAATACAGTAGCATGCCAATTCATGTTCTTACCATATCAGGCAATAATTGGCTGATATCCAAAGCATGTGATTCAATAGTATTACATGAAAAGCTGGGTAGAGAGATACTACTTTAACAATTATTTTTTAATGCAATCATTCAGCACTGCTGCCTAAGGCTACTAGTTCAAATCTAGTAAATGTAGTGATTTGCCAGTCATGGCAACAGAGTGGCATTAAGTAGGTACTTCCATGTGTGCAGCACCTTTCCCAAGCCTCACAGTGCTGTGCAGATGTCATAGTTGCAGGGATAAAGTAAAACACATGATGAAAAACAGAATGTTCTGAGTTACAAATAGATCAAAACAGCACAATAACTAAAAGACATAATTCCACAGACATCAGCTAAAATACAGTAACATGTGTAATGATGAACAAGTTAGTCACAGAACATTAAATCAGAGTCAGTGGCTCAGTAGGTAGCACACTCACCTCTGAGGCTGGGAAATCAGAGGGCTGTGGGTTCAGTTCCCACATCTGCCACTTGGGTTAATATCCCAGTACTGACACTGTAGTGCAACATGAGAGGGATGCTGCCTTTTGAGGTGCCGTTTTTTGTATGAGACATTAAACCGAGGTCCCATCTTCCTGGATTGGTGGTAGTTCAGGTGAATGTTAAAGATCCCATGGTACTTTCTCGAAAGTGTAGGGAATTTCCCAGTGTCCTGGCCAAATTTCCCACATTCACTAAAAATATCACCAACAGCTTAATCTGGTTCAAGGTCAGTTGGCATTCATCTGTATCCCCTCACCCAGGTCATGCCTGCAAATAGGCAGAATGTGTCTAGTGCACTTACCCAGTCAACAAACACTAAATAAATAAAAATTAAATAAATAATACAAGCATCACGAAATGATTAAATATTTTGCAATTTGCATGTCTCTGCATAAATGTTACCCCAGATTCTCTATTTGTGTTACCCCATTAAACTAATGAGTTACTCTATATGTACTGTAGAAAACTACTGCTAATTCTTAGGAGAGAGGATTACAGTTAGTTCTTAAAGCAGCATACTGTAGTTTCACAAACTACTGATTGTAATAATGGAATTATTTCTCTAGGGTACAGCTGCCATACAGCCAGTCTGGAATTATGATGGAGAAAACAATGTTTACATCAAGGTTTATTCAAAACTGGCATCAACTTCATGTGGAATACAGAGGATGCCCTTCTGGTAAGAAATTCATCACACATACAGCTGCACCTGCAACCAACATTCAGAGAATGAAACCTATTTGATGTCTATATCCAAATCCTTTGCATAGAATAATTTGCTGTGACAGAAGTAGAATGTTAACCTATACATGAATAATCCATTTTCTATGCAGAATTAGTTTCTTAATGGACAGTGACCAAAAGAAAATTTAAACACAAATTTCAAGATCAAAAATCTTGTCCTACAAATGTATCATAGTTATTTAAAGGATTGCTGTGATATGGATAGATGTAAATTTGGGGTATTCTGATATATTATTCACACTGAAGAAATGTATTATTGAGTTACTTACAGGAATGACTGTAGGTTGATAGTGGGTGACAGATGTCCTTTGTATTATTATAATTATGTTTGAATGGAGATAGGTGATATGGTTCAATCATTGTGGCATTTTAAGTTTATATATTTCTGTACTGTATGTATGAGAATGTGTATAACTGTCAACTGACTTGGCTGCATTTCAGAATATGAGTGAGATTTTCAAAGATTTGCATCTGTTTTCAGACACAGATGCATGACATTTTCCAGACTGTTAGACCACCAAAATGTGTTCTAACTTCCAAGTGTGATTGCCTTGACTTGCACTCTGAAAGTGATGCATGTGTCAACATGTTGCTTTGCATCATTTCCTTATCATAAACTGCCACAAATGCATCAGGATGTTTGAAAACATGATGCTAAGTCCTGGTACATTTGCCTGGCAAGAGCACACATCAAAAATATGGACATAAGTGCAATGTCGAGACCACTGAAAATCCCAGTCTATATGTTTACCTGTCTGTATCTTTGTGTCTGTTTTTCTGTCTGTCTGTGTTTCTGTCTGTCTGTCTGTCTGTCTACCTATCTATCTAATCATACCAGGTCTGTCTGTATGTCTGTTTTTCTGCCTGTCTATCTCATCTATCTATCTATCTATCTATCTATCTATCTATCTAATCATACCAGGTTTTATATTAGAATAGAAAATGTTGTGTGAAAGGGTATAAATAGGCATACTGTGTGCTCAATTCAGTGTTACGAGTATATTTTTGTAAGTATGACTGCTCTCACCAACTGTCTTGTACCACCTTTATATTTATATTGCTTTTTGTACACCTTATCATTTGTATTTATGTTGCTTTTGTTCACCTTATCATTTGTAATCCCCCAGGCATCTGGAATCGAGCAGTACTCTGCTCAGTATGCTTTCCTGGTAAAACTCTTAAATAAATAAATAAATAAATAAATAAATATAATACATTTTTCTCTGACTATTCTTCAAAACGGAAAATTATGCTTTACATGACAGCTTAGAAGTCACTTTCATTTAGCTGCTTCATGAGGTCACTTTAACTTGAGACAATTTGACTTCGTAATTGTTGAACAAAATAAGTTGATCTTACCTTACTGTATATGTACAGTATGCACATTATTGGGGAGGCGTGGATCATGCTTAGCCCTCTGAAGCATTGAGAACACAACCTACAATATTTATGGTTGCCCTAGGCTCTGGTTATGTACTGAAACTAAATGGCAATCCCAGCTTTTTCACATTTAAAAGGCAATACATAATATCATTGTGCAAATTTTCTTTTTTATTTTTATTTTTAATAATGTGATTTGCATTTTAATACTGTTTATGCTCTGAAATGTGATAAATTGTGTATGTCTAAGATGAATATTTTATTATTGTGCAGTGCTCTGAGCCCTGGGAAGGGCACTTTATAAATAAAGTATGTATGTATGTTTGTATGTATGTATGTATCTGTCTGTCTATTTATCTGTCTATCTATCTATCTGTATATGAAGGTGGTATGGAAAGACACTGTGGCAAAGAAATTATTACATTCTTACTACTTTTTAAAATTCTGACTTTTTGGCAATCTGTGAAATGATGTTTAATTTGCCATTTACTTTTATTAAACAGCTTGAGCTAGACAGCAAATACATGAACCAAACCTGTGGACTCTGTGGGGATTTTAATGGCCTCCAGATGTACAATGAGTTTGTTTCAGTGGTAAGTATGTAATAAATAAATGTGCTATTGCACCTGCATTGGCTGTTTGTTAGATACATGCAGGTCAGTCTGTTGCTCTGTAGCATATTTTGACTTATAGTGCCTTGCGTACAGTGTTGTTCCCCAGGATCCAATGCAATGTGACAGTGCAAAACAGTTTCCTGCATGACAACTGCATTAAATTGCACTATTTCCTGCAGAATTCTGAAAGATTCTGCAGAATTCTATAGGATCAGGCTACTGATCCTGGCAGTTTCCACTGTACTGTACAGTATACAGGGACTTTTCCTTCCTTTTGGATGTTCTGGTGCTCCACACTCCTTCACATCTATTCACATCATTTTGTATGAAGAGTGTTTTGTAATGTAATGTAATTTAAGGGCCTCTCATTTTCTCCCCATCTTTCTGGTTGAACTACTATCTTGCCATCGGTTGGTTGAGGATGGCGCTTTTCAGCTGTAGTGCATTATTTTTGGAATGTTCTCCAAAAATCAGCTTTGGGACATTTTTTCTTATTTATTTAATCACACTGTTTTACAAAGTAAACTTACAGAGAGTTGTAAGAAATTTCATTGGCAGATGGAACCAGGAGGTGGAGGCAAGGGCAGCAGTCTGCATGATACAACAGTTATATAGGTAGATTATGAGACTGGTGGTAGGTACTATACATTATTGTACAATCATAGTCACTGAATTGTGCTTACAGGTATTTGCACATGTTTTGTATTATTGTCCGATTCACAAAATTATAGTGCTAGAATGATGTGCTGATTGTGTATTTTTATTGTACTAGTGTTCTGATTTCTAAAATAAATACCAATCAGCACAACTATTACAGTATATAATTCTGTTGACATCAATGATGCTGGTCTTTGTTTCAAAATGAATATTTCCTTCCATCTTTGTAAAATCAAAATGTCATCACCTTAATTTTGTAGAAGTTTTGCTAAACCCAATACAGTTTGGAAACCTTCAGAAGATGGATGGCCCAACAGAGCAGTGTGAAGACCCTACACCAATCTCTCCAGCCAGCTGCAATGCCTATGTAAGGAGTACATTTTTTCATATTTACATTAGCATTTTCTTGTAGCCCAAATGCTTTTAAGGGATGGTGAAGTGTTGCCCACATAACCTAGCTATCTCCATGTTGCCAGTGCACATCCTATTCACCACCCAATGTGATACCCACTAGTGGGACAACCACTGCAGGCTTTGCGCAGTGGAGCACTACACATTTGGGCTGGTAGTATAGCCTAGAAAACAGACCAGAAAGCTGTGTATGAGTTTGGTACACCCAGTCGACCTGTTTATGATTCTTACAACCGTCACTTGCATGCTGTGTGGACTTGGGCTTTTGGCTTTATCTGGTTACCAATGAATAAAAATAACAGCTTTTATTCAGTGGCCTGACTTAAGGTTGCCCATTTACTTTCTGCTTAAAGGTTAGGTTACCTTACCATGTGGTCAAGATATTAAACCTCTGTTACTGCTGTTGACTTTTGTTCCAGTAAGTTGAAAGTAAAATAAATCTGATGGGAGTGTGCAACTACCTAACTTTTTGAAACACGATTCCTTTATCTAGTACTGGAATAAAATCAAATTCAACATTTAGTAGGGTAAATAGACACTAATAATTTGACATGCAAATGTTTGCCTGTTTTGCTATCCATGCTTGCACCCCCCATCACACCTGAAAGTTCCAGCTCAGTGTTCCATCTGTGGACAACAGTTTAAAATATATAACTGCATGAAGGATATCAAAATATAGTACAAGGTAGAGAGTTTTGAACACCTAAACATACAATAATGTATGAATTAAAGAGTAAGATTATACCATTCACAGAAAACTAAATACCATAAATACAGTAGGAGTTATATTGTACACCCATTATGTGATTATGCTGGAACAAATATGAGAAAATCAATCCCAACACCCTGTAGAAATATCTAAGCATTTCTTCTCAATAAGGTGTAGTTATTTGCAATTTTAACACTAAACTGATAAAATAATAAAAAATACAATATGCAGGCCTACTGGAGGAGCAGTAGGCCTACTGCATACATCATTGGCAACTTGGGTTAGGAACAGTTTCACAACACTGGAGGTCAGCTGAGGTAGGAGGAAAGAGTATCTCAGAGAACTATCCATTCCTTCAGGGATGGAGGACATCAGGCTGTGATGTGATACTTCCACCTCTGTGGCTACACGGCAGTGCAGGCAGAGAAGCTTTTGGGAGGGTGGAGATCATGTATAGCCATGCAATTTTGTGCTAATGTGCAAATGATGCCCTGCTAATGACATCAAAGAGGATGAAAGAAACATCAGGAAACATCCCAGAGCAAGTAGGATGATGTCACCACATCTCAGGTGCTGATGACCCTACTGGTGATTCCTCACCACACTTGATCTCCAGAGTGGGATCTGTGCTACTTCTGATGGAATCCAAAACAGCCTCCAGACTGCAGACCCCTGGGAGAAGATGTGAGCACCGGAGATGTTAACAGTAGGGTTAGGTTGGAGGTAAGAGAATTGAGATAGCACCAGAGATGAGGGACTAATAGCAATAAAAAATGGAATATTAAAATTGTAGTAGACAATGCACTAGCTTTGCACTGCTTGGTGTCAACCCTTATGCAGATTATAAGCAGAATCAATCTAGGAATCCATGTTCATAGTAAATAGTACATAACACAAACATTCTTCTAATTCGCAGAACTGGAAATGTTTGTGTTAAAATAAGCAATTGGTTCACTATGGAAGTTTAATTATTCCTTCATACGTGACATGCAGTATACTGTTCTTTTCAGACTTAGACTGAATAACAAAATATCTGCAAAAGTACATGGCCTATAGACATACAGTAAGTCTTTGGTTTTCAGTTGTATCCATAGGTGCAGTAGATAACTGCTTTTTAAAAGTATGGAGGTGTTACAACATGTTTAAATATCCAACAATGGATGGATGTAAACTTTCTACACTACTGCATAATTACATTCTTTCTTATAGCACTGCCTAGTTAACATCTACATATCGTACAGAGGTTATGTGAGTAAAGACAATGAGATTTTGCCAAGTATGACCATGGGCACCCTTGTGACAGAAAACAGAAAGAAAATCAAACAAATTATTTGTGGGCCTGTAAAGAAGATTTCAATCCGACCCAATCTCTATGGCATTATAACCACAGAACTGTTCAAAAAGAAAAAATTGAGTATATCCCATATGCTGGAAACGACAGCCCTAAAGCAGAAAATGTACTGTACTGTTATTACAGAATAAACAATTAATTTTAAGACCATATGCATTTTGGTAATCCATACCCTCCTGAGGGATTAGTGATTAGGATGATCATTCTTGCTCTAAATAAGGCAGAGACAGGTGTGAGGCGCTTGGTACAAATCATAGATATGGTATGGTTTGACTCAGAATACACAAATTACCTTCGTAAGTGAGGGTGCAGGATTATAACTCATGAACTGCAGAGCCATGAGTCAGTTACAAATGGCTTCACCATCACAAGTGGTAACAAATGGCATATACTGTATTTAGTCAGCCATTATTTGTCAATTTATATAATGGATTTTAAAATATAAAGCTTTTTAATTTGTTCTTTTAAAAAAAGATGTAAATGTTTAATCTTAATTTCTTTGCTGTGTTTTGAGTGCAGCAGAGACTATTGTTTTTCATTGGGCAGGTGCAATTTACCTGTCCAAAACAGAAACAGAAAATGTTGGATAAAGACTACTGGTCCGTCCAGTCTGCCTGTTTTACCTTATTCTTCCACGGTCTAATGTTCAATCAGATTACTCCCCGTGTAACCATTAAGTCTTTTACTTAGTCACAGCCATATTTGAATCCATTAATGTTTCCTTCACCCATCATCTCTGCTAGTATACTGTTGTTTGACTCATGCATTCTCTCTGTAAAATAAGACTTTCTATTTGCCGCTGGAATCTCCCACTGCCAGCTTCCACTCATGTCCCCATTTTCTCTATTTACCAGTCCTGCTGAATATCTCTCCACAATCTGTCTTGTTCATTAATTTCAGGAATCTGAAGGTCTCTATCATATCTCACCTCTCCCTTCTGGTCTCTCATCAGTACATGGTCAGGGACTTAATCTGATTTTCAAAGGATCTGCCCTGCTGGCCCTGAATCATTTTGGTTACCATACAGTGAACTGTCTTTAGTTTGTCATTGTCTTTTCATAGGTGGGGCTCACAATTGGGCACAGTATTTCAGATACAGCTTTAAAAGTGATGTGTAGAGAGCAGTATCATCTCTTTGCTCCTGCTGTCAAACCCTTCTATAAAATCCAGCATCCTGGATGTCTTGCTGTAGGTCTTGTTACATTGGCTGGATTGTTTTAGGAACTGCTTATTACTCCCAGTACCCTCTCCTCAAAAGCAGTGTCCATCTAAACCCCTATCATCCAATATTCCTTCCTGGTGTTCTTGTTTCCTGTGTACATCAACTTGCACATTTTAGCTTTGAATTTCAGCTGCTAAACTTTATACTTCCTCTCTAATCCTTGCGGGTCCCTCTGGAGCTCCCTAACCCCTTTCCCACTATCAGAATTGCCACAGAGGTTATTGTCATCTGCAAGAGTCACATCTCACCTTGCACTGTTTTTTTCTGTATCACTGAGGAGCATATTGAACAGGACCAGACACAGGACTGAACCCTGTGGTTCCAAACATGTGACCACCCTCTCCCTTGATTTGACACTATTTACCCCAACTCTTGGTTGTTTCCTCCCTAAGCAGTTTCTCAGCAATCTAACTAGATCCTTCTTTGCTCCCAGGTCCTCTAACGTCTTCAGTAACTTTCTGTTTGGCATAGAGTTGAATGTCTTGCAGAAATCAAAGTAGAGCAAGTCCACTGCTTGTCCCTTGTCTGTTGCCCTAATTACCCAGTCAAACAATGCTATCTTTTTTTATAATTAATATTTTATTAGTTTTAACTACAACAAAGCATCAGATACATAACCAAAGAGGTGTTACACTGAAAGTGCATAATATATCCTCTGTTATACAATTTTGTAAGTCTCACTTTCTGCTGCAATAACAACAAAGAAAATATATACCCCAAACCCACCACCCTACCCCCCCCCCTACCCTTAAGTTATAAACAGTCAAGTCAGATAAAGAAATCAGAGGTGTTTGCCACAATATAGAAAACTTCTTAGTTTAACGGCTTCCAGGTCATCAAAAATGCTCCAAAGAGCCCCATAAAGATACATAATACTCAAGCTTACCCCGCATACAAGTAATGTGTTTTTCAAGTTGTAATGCTAAAGTACATTCCATATGCCACTCCAAAAGAGTTGGGACCTTATCCGACGACCAATGTCTTAAGATTAACAACTTCATAACAGCTGAAACAAGAGAGACACGCACTCCAAACTTTAGAAGTGGTCATTGGGAAAGCAAGCAACAAACAAATCTCGGAGTGTCCATTTTATTTGAGCCAAGGATAGGTCTAATAAACTACTCATAGTTCTCCAGAGAGTGCGAATCTCGGCGCAACCACAGTAAATGATATAGGGTTCCCTCTTCCTTTTACAATTCCAACAACAAGGTGAGCTGAGTGCACCTTCTGAATAAGTGGGTAGGGGTCAGGTATAGATGATGCATGATATTGAAATGTACCAATCTTAGCCTGTCTTGCTTAATATACCTATACGTGGTCATCCAGAGTGCTTTCCAGACCTCTGGGGAATCTCGTATGTTCAAAACTTTACCCAATAATAACATGTACCTGAAGGGAGCCTGTGATCCCATTCCTGGAGGAGCTTGTGAACCTTGGACACTGCATGTGATTGCCTCGCTGCCTTCAGAAGAGTGTCAACATTTTTTCCCGATTAAACAAGGAGACCGATTAAAATACCTGAGCTAAAAGCTTTACTGAGCTGTAACCACTTAAAGAAACTGAGCCCACGAAAAAACAATGCTATCTTGTTGGTTTGACATGACGTCCTTGCCACAAACCCATGCAGCTTACAATTGTTGAGCCCATTTTCATAGGCAGTCACTTGGTCCTCCATAAGCAGTATCACTATTAGTTTACCTGCTATGGAGGAAAGACTAGTTGTACTGTAGTTTCCAGGTTGCTATTTGTCTCCTTTGTTGTGAAACACGATTACATCTGCTACCCTCTAGTCCTTTGAAACCATCCTTGACTATAGGTAGGTAATGACAAGCCCTGCAAGGGTTGAGCCATTTCCAAATGCTGTTTCCCAAACACTCTCAGTTGCATCTCATGTGGCCCTGGCACAGTGTCTATTTGCAAGGCTGGCAGCCTTTTCAGACTCTTTCTCCTATAAACACCACCTGCCTTATTTCTGGGATCCCTCATGCTGCAATTGTTATGCCACTTTCAGGCAAGGAAGTTATCCTCAGCTGTGAACACACAGCAAATTACTCTTTAAAATGGAACCTACTGCCAGTTCTCTTCTATTACCCTGCCTCCAATAAGCTTAATAATTGCTCCTCATATCTTTTTTTTCCTTATGTATCCTAGAAACTGTTTCCCAATAGACCCTTCTGCAGTTCTGTGTCTGATTTTGCATTCCTGAGCTCCTTCTTGGTCTCCCATTTCCTTAACTGGTATTCACACCTCATCTCATTGCTTGTCAGTCTAATGAAGGCCTCTTTCAGCCCTCATTGCCTCCCTGACCTCCTTGAAGAAGCAGATTGGTCTCTTGTGCCTGTTACTCTTGGTAGCAGTTGTCAGGCATGAATTAATTGCTTCTAGAATGGCCCTTTAATTACTCCCCACCTCGCTTATACCCTCCTGATTTTTTTCCCCTCTTCATATCACCCTTGACAAGTTCTTTCATCTGGTCAAAGTCTGCTTTTCTGAAATTCAGGACCACTGGTTTCTACAAGGGTATACTGGTATACATGCTGTTGTTCAATGCAAAGTAAGAATAATATACCACATTTTCAGAATCTGTGGGCTGTACACCCTGCAAATATGTCTAAAGTCTGAACTATACCTAGGACACAACATGTGCTTTAACATCATCCAAACTTGGAGCATGTTTTGTAGCAGTGTGTCAAAAGATGATCCATGAGTTATGTTTTAATGCAAGCTGCCACAAATTATGGAAACTGTTACAAGAGCTCAGGACTGTTTGTAAATAAAGCTCCTGTGTTTGACATGATTGGACAGATGCTGACAGAGACATAATAGCCACTCTGTCAGTTTTCATTGCTTATGAAAATCCTGCCCATGTTTATTTGTCATTTTGGGGATAGTACAAGTACAAATAATGGTTGTTTTTACATTTTATCTCATATTTATATTGTACAAAATGTAAATGCAAATCATGATAAGTGTATCACCAAAGTTGTGAGCTAAAATAAAATGTGATACCATGAACATCCCCATGGTTTGCCACTAACAACTGACCTCTGTCATTTGTTTCATTCCATATACAGAAACGTATATGTCAGAATATTCTAACCACTACAGTATTCACAGACTGCAACTCGTTGGTTGATGTTGGACCCTACATCCAGTCTTGTATGCAGGACATGTGTAACTGTGGAGAATCCTCAAATACCTCCTGTCTGTGTAGCACAGTTGCAGAATACTCTAGGCAATGTGCTCATGCTGGGGAAACCACAGAACTGGAGAACTGAAGAATTTTGCCGTAAGTGCCTACTTAATGTTGATGAAATGCATAAATTATCATAGAGTCAGTTGTTGCCTATAAGCAACGTTTGTCCTAATTGATATTCCTGTTTTTCTTTCCTCTCTACTGTAGCTAGTGTTAATTGTTGTGATAAACAGGTCATTCCCAGTCACAATTAGTTGATAACATTTGTTTAAAAGCTTCTTATATTTCAAATTGCTTTTCAAACCAATTGTTTTCTTACGCAAGTGGAAACAGTAATTTGAAACTGAAGCATCTACATCAGTCTTTATGGAGAGGTTCTTTTCTGTTCTTATTATAGAACCAACCTGGTTCTAAGTTTTTACTTTTAGAGAACCAGTTGTGCCATTTCCTAGTTTGGACTAAGGCAGATGGCAACTGCCAAAACTTTAATAAAGTTGGCAACAGAACATTACTGGCAAGACCTCTAGAAACATTATTGTTTTCCTACATTTGTCCCCCCAATCAAGGCTACCCCTAAAATAGAATCTTCTTCATGATGCATTGGGCCTAAGAAAATCACTGCAGTGCTGTAATGTTGTACATTGACCTGAACATCAATGCCATGGTCAGTACTCACAATGTTAGCCTGAAGAGGAATAAAATCACCCAAAGACTATAATGCTACAGAAGGAAAACAAAATGCACAACTATAAGGAATCATCAGTACAATACAGTTTCTGGGTCTCTCAAGGTAAAACGTTTTCCAAATAATAACCTAGAATGACTGTTCCAATACCACTGAAATAGATCAATAGAACCAAAGTCATCAGAGCAAATTTACCTGTAGCATGTAGAAGTATTCATGTAGAGAACAGCAAGGTAGAGAAAGTCAATGTTAGTTGTCTAGAAAGGCCAGTCAATATACTTACTATATCGTATCGTGCCAAGAAAAGTAGATGGATAATATTTTGTATAGGTTAACTTTTAAAAGAAGTAAAGCTTGAATTGTAAGGATGCATACCTATGGGAATATGTTTGTTTTAACTATTACTTCTATTAATCGTAAACAGAACATATCACTCTGGCGCCTAATGTAACACTAAAGTTTCAACTTTTTAAGTTTATTTGGACATATAACTTTGTTGCTGGTATTGTTCTTCTTTTCTTCTGTTACAACATGTGTGTAAATTGTTAGCCAAACTACAGTATACATTAAAAACTAATAAGATTTGTGATGTTTTAATACTTACAGTTATACGCTGTTCTAGGGCATACAACTTAAAAAAGAAAACACCCTTTTAGTGTTCTTATAATTAGGTTAAAAAGGATAACCATACATTTAGACCTGTTCTAAAACCCTGTGAAGCAAAAGAGTCCAACTTCAATTCACATGAGAAGGAACTTTCTGGAATGGAAAACCCCAAAATAATATAGTTATTTCCTGATTTCTCTGGTTCTCAGTTGTTCATTAACTTTCACAAATTTCTTTCACTGTCTGATATTGATTGAGCTCTGTACCAAGTAAACTCTGTGAATATTTAAGTCTTTGTGAAAATGTAGGCACGGAAATGCTTTGACTTATACTCAGCTATATTGGAAACATTTATAAAAGCTACTATATTAATAACACTCTGAATCTCTTGGAAAGATTTATGAACATACGAACATACAAAATTTGCCAGCAGATAAAGGCCTAGAGGTCAATCAAGTCTGCTCGAATGTGCAGCTAGCACCCTCTATCCTGCAGCTGCCCCTCCTTCCACCATTCCCCTTTATTAACCCTCCCCTTGTCCTGTCCCATTCTTGTTTGAAGCAGTCCACTGTTCTACTGCATACCACTTCAGGAGGTAACGATTCCACCCAGCCACCACCCTCTCTGTAAAAGTGTCTCCTCATCTCCCTCCTGAACCTTCCTCACTCCAGTCTCGTATCATGGCCCCTGGTGTCCCTCCCTCCCTTACTTTGAACAGCTCCTCTGTACTTGTCTTGTTTATTCCTTTCCATGTATTTAAAGGTTTCAATCTATGTCACCCTGTCTCTCCTCTCCTCCAGTGAGTACATGCTCAACTCCTTCAACCTCCTCTCGATAATAAGTCCCCCAGCCCTTGATCATCTTTTGTCGCTCTGCGCCACCCCTCCAGTAACTTAATGTCCCTCTTCAGATACGGATGCCAGCACTGCACGCAGTACTCCAGGTGGGTCTAACCAATGACCTATACAGTGGCAGAATCACCTCCTCCCTCCTCGAGGATATACCCTTGCAATACAACCCAGCATTTTGTTGGCCATTGCAGCTGCCTTCCTACATTGTGCCAAGTTGTTCATTGACCCTGTAATGAGCACACCCAGATCCTTCTCCTTCTCTGTCTGGGCTAGCTGCACTTCCCTAGCTGGTAACTCCTCCTTGGGTTCTTCATCCCAAAATGCAGCATCTTGCACTTTTGGCATTAAAGCCCAGTTGCCAGGTGTCTGACCAGGTTTCAAGCTTTGCCAGATCATCCTGCAACCCCTGCCATCCCCTAGGTCATCCACCACTGTGTCTACCTTGGTATCATCAGCAAACAGACTGATCTTGCTCTTGATGTCCCATGATATGTTGGCAATGAATATCCCAAACAACACTGGTCCCAACACTGAGCCCTGTGGAACACCACTCGTCAATGCCCTTGGGTGTGAGATCCCCACCCACCACGACCCTCTGTTGCCTTCCTTGTAGCCAGTTTCCTACCCATCTCACCAGCTTTTCACCGCCCCTGTGCCTACTAACTTCCTTCCCAGCCTTCCATGTGGCACTGAGTCAAATGCCTTACTGAAGTCCAGATACAGGACATCCACTGCATGGCCCCTCTCCAGTTGCCTAGTTACCCAGTCAAAGAACTCGACCAGGTTGGTTTGGCAGGATCTGCCACGTATGAAGCCATGCTGTCTGCTGTCCTGTAGTCCTTGGGCTCCTAGGAGGGCCACCAGCCTCTCCTTCAGGATGGTCTCCATTAGCTTACCCACGATGGATGTGAGGCTCACTGGTCTGTAGTTTCTCGGTTCATCCTTGGGGCCACTCTTGTGGAGGGCACCACATGAGCCATCCTCCAGTCCTGAGTACACACCCGAATGAAGTGAGGCATTAAATAGGTCTGCCAAAGGTTCTGCAAGGACCTCTGCCAGCCTTCAGTACCCTGGGGTGGATGCCATCTGGGCCTGGCGCCTTGTCCACCCTCAGTGCCTTCAAACCCTCTCTCGAACTCTGCTCTCTATGATTTCCCATCTGTCACCACTTCCCACCCTGCTTCTGCCATTTCTCCCACCTTGGCGTCATCCCCTCTTCTCTTTAGTAAATACTGAGCAGAAGTACTCATTTAGTGCTTCGCCTTATCGCACCCTGCGTCCACCCAACCCCTCCTTCCTAATCCTTACTATGTGGTCCTTACAGCTCCTTTTCTCCTGATGTACTTAAAGTCCTTCTCCCCTTCTTAATGCCTTGTGCCAGCCTGAGTTCCGTAGATGCTTTGGATCCCCTTACTGCCCTTGTCACCTCCTTCGATTCTGTCAAGTACTCCTCCCTGTCCTCCCCCTTCCTGTTTTCTTGTACTTCCTAAAGGCAGCTCTTTTTCCTCTTACCTTTCCATGACCTCCTTGCTCAACCAGATCGGTTTCTTAGCCTAGCCTCTCTTGCTCTGGGCTTTGCAGCAGGTTTTGGTTGCCTCCACTATGCCCAGCTTTATGAGCTCCCACCTCTGGTTAGTGTCCATACTAGATTGAATTCTGGCCAGGTACCTTTTACCACTTCCCCATCCTCCCAAAGTCAGCCCTCCTGAAGTCCAGCACTATTGTGCCAGATTCCACCCTTCCTTGCCCATATCCAATGTGAGCTATACTGAGTGGTGGTCACTCCCTGACAGCGGTTCCTCCACTATAAGTTCTCTCACAAAGTCCCCATTTGCCAGCACAAGGTCAGGCTATTCCTAACCTGGTTGGTTCACTGACCATTTGCAGCAGGAAGCTGTCCTGAAGGCATCCAGCAGTGCCTGCTCCCTTCTGTTCCTGGTTGTTGGTGCTCAGTCCACTCCTGGCATGTTGAAGTCCCCACAATCACCACTACACCCTTTTCAGGTCCTCCTGATCTGTCCCACTAGTTCCCTGTCTAACTCCTCCGTCCTGAGATGGTGGCCTGTACACCACTCCCATTCTAAGAATCCTATTCTTGGAATCCTGGATTTGCATCCAAAGTGACTCTGTACTACCCTCCTCCCTTCCTCCCTTACATACTTCAGTTCTTCCTTCACATATAGTGCTAGCCCCCTACTTTCCCAATCACCCTGTCCCTACGAAATAACTTGTACCCTGGTACAGACAGGTCCCAGTCATTGTATTGGGTGGCCCATGTTTCTGTGATGGCTGCAATGTCCACCTCTCCTCTGCCATGAGAACCTGTAACTCTGCAGTTTTCCTCCCAAGGCTCCTAGCATTAAGGGTAACCACCTTCCACCCTTTCTCCCTCCCATCCTGCCCTCCTTTCCTAGCATCACCAACAGTACTTGCCATTTGTACTTTGTCACTATTATGAGGAGTAAGCTCATATGATTTCCCAACCTGTGGTCTCTGCATATCTCTACCCCAACTGCCACCCCCAACTCCTAGTTTAATTCCAACTTCCTCTATGTACTCCTCCATCCTCTGTTTCAACACTTTCTTTCCTCCTCACTCAAGTGTAGTCTGTCCTGGCATAGAGACTACTGTCCTCCCAGGTCCCTCCCACCCTCCCAACAGCCCATACCCTTTAGCATAACACCAGGTTCTTAGCCATCCATTATATTCCTCTATTCTCAGCTTCCTTGTTGTGCTTGCCTTTGGCACTGGAAGTATCTCTGAAAAAGTTACTGATCTTCCTGTTCTCACATAATTGTGCTAGTTCCTCAAACCTCCTCTGGACTGTATCTACTGTCTTGTCAGCCAGGTCGTTTGTCCCAAGATGTATAATTAAATGAGGCTTGTCCCCCCCTTCTAGCATATTTCAGAACAGACTGTCCCACCCTTTCCGCTGTCATTCCTGGCATGGCCCACCCAAATGTGACTATGCCTCTCTCCTTGCTACCCCACCTAACTCCTCTTAGTATTGAGTCCCCAGCACTAAGATTCCACCTCTTACTCCCTGCTTGCTTCCATTCATCTCCCTCTCTCATTTCCAGCTCCTCTTCTTTCTCCTGCACATTATTTCCCCTTACCCCTGTTGCAATTCTCCCAGCAGAACTTCCCCCGCTCCAGTTTGGTTCAGGCATTTATCAATTACTCCTCTAATTTCATCATTTCCTCCTCCACCTTCTTCCTCTCTAGCAGTGCACAACTATTTTCTGAAGGCCCTTCACAAATGCCCGCTCCTCTCTCTCTTCATAGTAACCTGTTCTCTCCTGTCCACTCCATGACTTTTTATCTTTTTATCAGATGTGTTATCTTAGTCTAAGCTTTGCCCTACTATATTAAAACTTGTTAAAATATACTGATCTAGAATTACCTCAGAGGCCATTTAGCAAGAAGGTTTGTGTCTTTATGGATTCTTGAAATTGCAATTTCTTTATCACTACTACTCTTTGTATCATTTGGCCAGCACTAGCTATACTGTACACTACACAGTAATGGCCCACAATATGTTGTTCCATTGTTTTCCTAGGTTTCCTTAACTTTCTCAAAGAGCAGCTTCAGATCTTCTGTGGTGGTTATCTCTATGTTATCTATGTTATCTCACCTATAGCATCAATGGTTCTAAGCTCACCCTTATACAGTAACATTGAAAATATAACTAACACTCATTATAAGGGCAAAGACACAGAAAAGTTATTCTAAAAGGTTTTTTTCTGTGAGGTAGAACATCAGTTGTAAGAAAGTGTGAACAACAGCATAGTTCTGTTTCTTATAATGCTGTGCAGAATGGAGAACATGTCTGAGTTTAAACAGCACTTATCACCATAAGAAAACCTATAAATGTAGGAGATTTAGAAACAATTTAGTTTATATTTCATATGTTTTCTATAATTCTTTCATTTTCTTCTTTATTATTGATGACAGTTGTATGAAACAGTATTACTGTCCTTTAGACTTGATCTGCTTTTTATGCTTTCCTACACCTGATATCATTATCCCTAATTATAGAATCATAATTATCTCCAAACCAACAGCTTTTGATACCATAAACAGAACTGTGATGTCAGGTGTAGGTAGCAGCCACAACAGAAAGGGGAGCATTTCTGTTTACGTGCAAATGCCCATAGTAATAAAGAAGTAAGGGTGAGAATTGCTGAAAAATTATTATGTATAAGCTGAATTGCATCTAAATATACTTTCAAAGTTGTCTGATGGTATCAGGAGCTCTTTAAGGTCTCCTTATCCTTTTCTGACTTGTTTGCTTACAGGACACTTTCAATACAGTATAACAAAAGCTCTCATTGCAAGTGACTACTTAAAAGCCGGTACTTAGAAAAGATGTGTATGTTAAAGAATGAAGATCTGTGGCCTTTAGATACCTTTGTAATAATTGTGTTTATTTTTATTTATTTCTCTAATTAGCTTTACACCATTTTATTTGCATTTTGCCACCTACTAGTAAAAAAGAATGCAACTGAATTTGTGCATAGTGATGTCAGAAAATCTTTACTGGCAAGGCTGGCAGTGTATTTCAAGAGGACACTGCATAGCTGTTTTCAGATTTTTTAGAGAAATCACACTTTCTGCCACCAAATAGTATATAAGTAATAGAAATATGTGATTTTTGATAACCTGTGATCTTTTTATAATTTGACAGGTGACATTTTCTTCCTAACCAGATTTTACTTGGGGAGGAAAAAAGAAAATCCAATTGTTGTTTTAAAATTGAAAAATCTTACAGATGTACCACAATAGTGCAAACATATTTATTTATTTCATTTTGTTGACTTGGTAAGTGCACTAGGCATGGTCAGAGGCCATCATTTTCAAATGAGATGTGCTGCCTAAAATGGAGATGTGTGGCCTTCCTGAGATTATGCAGAAGTGCGATATTCAGAAAGGAGAGATATGTCGCACAGTTCAAAAGCATGACCATGCAGAAATAATATACAGTGCTGTTCCAGAGTATGAAACCCACTTTTAAAAGCACTCCAGTATGCTGCAGCAGACCTACTGAATAAGTAATGTATTTCAATGGCAATTAGTCCCTTTGTCATTCAGGAAACTGTGGCATTCACTTTATCCCATATGTCACATTTTCCTGAAAGACAAAATGGACTAATTGCCATTGAAATTACATTGTTTTATTCAGTAGGTCTGCTGCAAGTATTCTTCAGAGTTCCTGCAAAATGCTGCGGAATGGGGTTTCATCCTAGGGGATGCCACTGTATGCAACACAAAAAAGGAGGTTGGGTACATGAATATGCTGCACATCTGTATATTCAGCCAGAAAGTGTAGTGCATCTGCTGTGCATCCCAGAAATGTGCCACGCAAAACAGGCAGACAGAAGGATGGCCTAAATTGCTAGCCACCCAGAGGAAGGCCACTGAACTACAGAAAAGCCATCCTGAGACAGTCCATGGAGGTGCACCAGGCCATGCTCAGAGCATCCATACACACTCAGTCATGCCAGGATGGAAGTCCCAAAACCACAGGTGCTGGCACACTGCAGGCACCACCCAAAGTGCCATCCTCTACACTGCCCTGGGACACAGACACCCAGCTGCCACATGCCAGTGCTGTTGTGTGCCCCCGCATGTCAGCTCACCAGATGGCCACACTACAACTCATGTACTAGGGGCCATGGCTGCACCCATGTGGTCTGCAGTTTGCCACCCAGTGGTGGCATGTACCCAGAGTGATGTTTGGGGCAATGGTGCTCAGGTAGCCTGGTAGTACAGGTGGCAGTCTAGCACAGGCCAGGGACTGACCTGTGGCCCACACCCATGGCGGTACACCTTAGGCGAACAAAGGCAGGACCCAGCAACTCAGCTACCTGGTCACTTTCTGCACACTGCCATTCCATGCAGTTATCACCATGTTCCTCCCATATGGGGAAGGGGCACTGCAGGTGACTGTATGCTGCATACAAAGTTGGTATATCACATGCATGTGAAGTACTGATCAGACTGTGTCACCCTCTGCCCCCCATTGCTTATCTCAGGTGGGCCCTGTGACCATAGTCCAGGTGGGCTTCCTGTACCATGGTCCAAACATATACATGGCTATTGGTGATTGCACTGTATCCAGGCCAATGCATTCCACCCACCCAAATGTAAACATTACATCAAACCTGCCTGCTAGGCTGCAGTACTTCCTGTTCACCTTTGTGGGGTGTTCAGCAGCCCTGCAAAGCTGGAACTGGGCATGCCAGGGGTATACAAATGACATGCATACATTTCAGTAATGAGCTGTGCATGAGGGGAATGTGCCTGGAATGTGCAATGAGGCCATTCGCATATTCTGGCTGAGTATTGCAATTTTGTGCACTGCTCATGTTGTTGCCCATAGCACATTTTCCCATGTTTCGCATAGGGCTCAGGTCACCTGCCATGCCATGCATCTCTGACTGTGCGATTGTGCTTACTTGGGATATTCAGCCAGACATGAGTGATCACATCTCATGATGCACTTTCTGAATATGCCATTATTTTGTGGCAGTGCATCTCATTTGCGTGGTGCAGGCACATTCATGATGCAGCTTGGGAGTTTTGAAAATGGGGCCGAATGCCTCTTGATAAAAGAAGTATCTGTTTCTTTGAAAAGGATAGAAAAATATATTTAGTTTCTCATTGAAATACATTGGGCTCCTAAGTAGCTGGCAGTTTCTGACATCACAATACCAATATTGCACTGAATTCTTTTATTAACCGTGTAAAAGCAAAGTTTATAAACCTATTTGCTTCACTGCCTGAACCAATATTTTATTATAAAAGAATAAAGTAATTACTAACACACCAAAATACAATAAATAAATCAGTTGTCTATTTGTCACAAGTAAAACCTGCTTTTTAATTCCACTGCCCAAAATCATAGACTTTCTGGAAGCACATTAAACAAATGTTGAGTCAATTATGTGACCAGTCTTCCCAGGACATGGTCTTAAATGGTGTAAATTGTAATGATAGCTCCACCATAGCTGATACTTTCAATGGCTACTTTACAGACTTCCCTGATATATTCAAAGCTTCCCAGTTCAGTCTCCCTCCATCACATGGTGACTAAACTCCAGGGTCCCCATTATTTGGTCCATCCTCTTTTCTATTTTAAATTTGCAGGCTTAGGTGATGTTCACAGACTTCTAAAGCAGGTTGCCAAATCTAAATAAATCCACAAGCTTATATGTTACTCAGTCTAGGATCCTTAAATTGTTGTCAGTGAATTAGCCTCCATTGTTGCTAAATTAATCAGTTTATTCCTGACACCTCGTGCAATACCTGTGCTATGAAACACCTTCTGTATTTTTCCTACTGTATGT
Organism: Neoceratodus forsteri; assembly: GCA_016271365.2. NCBI lineage: Eukaryota > Metazoa > Chordata > Ceratodontiformes > Ceratodontidae > Neoceratodus > Neoceratodus forsteri. The sequence continues at coordinate 736,875,582 of CM028133.1, read as the reverse complement.
TTAAGAAAGACAGTTTCAAAGTTTTAAACAACTATAGGGCCATTGCCATTTTCTCCATCTTAAAGAGCCACTGATGCATTGAGAAAAACTTTGAAAAACATAATATTTGAACACAAAGCAGCTTATATTTCAGCTTAGCTCTGTATTTCAGATCTCCATTATTTATTACCAAGGTTGTATGCTTGAAAACAGGATAGTTATTCCTTGAGGGTTCAACTTCTCCTATTGCTTCTTACCAATCTGATGTCATAATATCTGCTTGTGACATCATAGTTATTCCCTGGTAACGGACTGTGATGTCACAACAGAACATTATGGTTTCAAGTAGGAAGTAATGTATATAGACAGATGAACTCTGAGGGATAAAGATCTTATTTTCATGAGAATTTCTTTAGTAATTAATAATGTGTGAGAAATCCATGCAGTAAATATGACATACAAAACGGAACTGTGTCTAAATATTATATTTTCTAAAGTTTTCCTGAAGACATCAGATGCTCTTTAAAGATACTTGAGAAAGTTGTTGAATCCCAGCTCACCAATTATATCTCCACCCACAGACTTTTCTACTCAGTGCAGCATGGTTTTTGAAAAGGCTATTGCATCACAACTACCTTCCTCACACTTACAAAGAGTATTATTTCAGTAGTTGATAGGGCAGCCATATTGGAGCTCTTTTATGGACCTGAGAAGGGTTTCTGATCTTGTAGAGAACTCCTTGTTTTGTGGCATACTTGCTGTCTTTGGAATCTCATCTACTGTTCTCTTTTGGTTTAGCAGCTATATGGCAAAAATACCACATAGAGATATATATGGATCTCTCCTCTCTGACTTTGCCAAGCTCTGGTGGGAGTTCCACAAGAATATCACTGGTCCTCTTCTATTTGCTTTGCATATAAATTCTATTGGTCAATACCTGTCCCACTGCTCTGTCATTCTTGGTCCAGATGACCTTGGTCAATACACCTATTCCAAAGGTATTGCTCAAATAAACTAATATATTACCACTGATCTTCAGTCAGTGCTCAATAGTCTGTCTGCAACAAACTGATCCTGAGCAAAACCACAGTGCAGACGATTTTGCTTAGTACATCCTCAAGACTTAAACTACGTTAGTCTCCCTTAATCAAAGCTTACCTTGATGGTGCAGTTAATCCCTCTGTCTTCTCAGTCACCTACCTTAGAGTCACACTTGACCCCACCAGTCTCTCTTGATTACTTTATTGATACAACAGGAACCAATAAGTCAATGAGCTCCATGCTGGCTGTTGTCTACAATTTGGGCCATAACCTAATCTCCCAAGCTCGCCTCACCATTGCCCATGGGATGCTCTTGCACAAACTCTTCTATGGAGCCCTGCTGATTTTGACTGCCTCAGAAGCCACACTACTTAGTCAGAATGTCACTTACAGCAGGAACTGCTAATTCACATTTCAATCCCAGCAGCTCATTTTCTACTGCTTCTGCATAACAGTCTTAGCTGGCTTATCCATCCTCCCTGTGTGACCACATCTTTGGGGTCATCATTTTTAGTATTATGTAAAATCAGCTGTCCTTATGCCTTACCTCTCTGCTCACACCTGTAAACAATGCTTACTCTGCTGTCTGGTGATATTGCCCTACTGGCTATCCCTGTGCTTAGAACAATGATTGATGAATCTTCTTTAGCATAAGTAGCCCCAAGACTATGGAACTCCATACCCTCTGAAATTTACCTCTGCCCCTCAGCTACTACATTCTTTCATAGGTACCAAGCACATCTGCTTAGCTTAGTATGCTGCTCTTTATCCCTGACTTTAACATCAGCTGATCTGTATCCAGTTAAAAAGCCTGTTATTACCTGGTATGGTAACAGACTTACTGTAATTTCATTAATGTTATTTTTTTTCCTTTTATTTCTTGCAACAAGGTAATGTCTTGTCAGTCTCATTTCAAATTCATTGTTTATTGTATTGCTATCATACTGTATGTCTTACCATATTTATCTTTCTATGGCAAACTTCAGAGTCATGCTAAAAATAGACATTTGATTATTTAGTGTACTTACCTTGTTAACAAAAACTAAGCATAATAATAATAATGATGATGATTCTGCTGATGGAATTCATGCAGAATGGCAATCCCACTTCTAAAATGCTTTTTGGAATAACTTTTTGACTTCTGTGGAATTCTGAAAGCATTTCTATGTAAACCATGGAATAACTTTTCGTGGTACAAAACAACATTTCAGAGTATTGCAATATGGGAATTTAAAAGTTATGTAAGCTGCAGATTATTAATCCATGACAACTATTCTGCTTTTGGAATTTCAGAATTCCTATTTTAATAGAATTTCTTAGCATTTCACATAACTGAGGGTCCCCTGAAATTGTGTAGAATTCAGTTGTCTATGAATTTTTAATTTTCTCAAACCATTAGTATCTTCACAGCAAAACTGATTCATACCAGATTAGCACACATGACAACACAATATCTTATTTTTAAAATGTTGAAAATCATGTTAGAAAGAGCTATCCAGAAATGAATGAATAGTCTTAAACCTCTTTGGATAAACCATGAAACATATTTTATCACTTATGTGGTTGTGAGGGAGGTAACTTGCAGAATAGTGAAATTCTGATGAAAAAATAATGAAATTTGTTTAATTTGCTAGTTGAAAAATCAAGGCACTAAAAACAATGCCTATGTACTGTACATGCACAGTTTATGTTATTTTATTCTTTGCTTTATTTGTATCTTTATAACAAATAAAAAATAAGTCCACAATAAGTTAACTGTACATGCAAATAGAATTATGTTTTCATACCTCAGTTTGAGGCAAGCTGCAGGTCCTAACTGCCTCATATCTACTTTGCATATGGCAGCTACAAGCACAGTGAACAATTACATTGTATCTCAGAAAGATGGCAAATTCATGCAAAACTATATTAATGCACATGAGGGTGGCTGCAGAAAGTGACAAAAGTAGAGTAAAAGTTCAACTGAGCCTTTTAAAATCTATTGTGTCACATTTATCATGGTTTGAGCAATCATGTGATGCAACATTGGTGTTGTTCTAATTGTGTCACTGTCTGTCCTGGAAGAGAAACAGAATTCACACATCAGTGCTCTGAGACATGGTACCAAAGTTAGTTAGTTTAGCTAAGTTAGTTCAGTTAATTTTTCTTGACTGGAAAGCAAAACCAAACCAAGTGTTGCATCCATTTTCAGTTAAGCTTTGAGGAATGCAATGTAACAGATTCAACAATGCTCAGCAGACTTTTTTGCAAAAATGTTACACTTCTCTGGATTTGTTGCTTTGTGCTACCCTAGGTTGTGCAATAGTGTAGTGTTTTGCAATACATGGTCTGCAAAACAGTCAAATGGACTGAGCCACTACACCAACTCGAATAATCTGATATAGTATGATAATGATTTTTGATACTACTAGTGTGTTTAAGTTTGTGCTAGGAGATTTGTCTTTAAATTTAGTTCATACACAAGGGGACCAGGGACCCATAGATGGTAATAGTTTTTAAACATTTAGGCACGATATCAGACATTACATACCTGTATTATAGTGGGTAAAGTTTAGATACCAGTAAATAGTACATATGCACTGTGAATATACAAGCACATGAATCAATAAATTCTGCCTTATTTTCAGCAAAGAAATGCCCTTTCAACTTGGAGCATCAGGAATGTGGCATCCCTTGTGCTGACACCTGCTCAAACCCAGAGAGAGGCCAGCTGTGTGAGGATCACTGCTCTGATGGCTGCTTCTGTCCTCCAGGTAATTCAACCAGCACTTTGCAATTGTCTGTACTGCCCAAGTCATTTGCTGAGGGTTAGTTTTAAAATACTGATCACAATATACTGTAGTGTATCATCCGTTACCAATATTATAACATTTGAAGAGAAAATCCAACAACCTGATTAATTTTTACCTGTGCTTCAGATCTGTCAAATGCACAGGCAGAAACAGGTATGAAACTAGATACAGTACCATGCAGTATGACATAAATCAATGTGCATTTGGATCTTTAATTTTTAATAAATGCCACCATTTTTTCCTGTCTTAGTGAACAAATCAGCTAATGACTGCATTGTTGTGCAAGGTCTGGAGTCCCCACCTGCTTCTGTAATCATCAAACACACAGAAACAGTCTAATTTCAGAACCTTTTCTAAATCCCCTTCAAGCTCACTGGCTTCCCATTCTCCTGCTCCAGTAGCATGATTTTTCCTAGGCTGCTGTCCAACCCACAAATTTCAGGATGCCACTTTCCCACCTTATCCATTTCCAGCTACTGAAACTCCCAACCAGAGAAAAACAGTCTAGACCATTCGTTCAGCTCCTCTGAAACTTTTTCTAAAAGGAAAATGCAGTGGTTGCTCTCACTTGAGCTTTCTGATCCCAAACCAGCCTCTTAGCCTCCCACCCACAGTTGTCAACTGCCATACTCCAGCCATGCAAACCACTTCACAAAACCCTTTTCTAAACAATCCATGTAGTTCCTCATGTTCTTGGCTACTGCTGCTACAAGCTAGGGAACTCTTCCTTTCTCTACAAAATCAAAAGACATTAAAAGGAGACAGCAAGGATCCCAATCGAAGCCTGTAAAGACCATTCAGCTAGCTTTTTAGCATTCTTCTACTTGCTCCTTTGCAAGATACATAACTCTGTAGCCAGTTCCATAGCACTTTAAACAGTGAAACTACAAAGAAAAACAACTCTGTGTGCATTTACTGGGATGGGGGGATATGGAAAACTATTATACCTGACTGAGCTAAAACTACAGCTACAATGACCACAGTAAAACAAATGCCCAAAGATTAAAAAATGCAAGCAAGCAGAGGAACTATTTTACATAGTAGTAAGAGCAATATTTTTATATTAAACCTCCTTATTTTAATTCTAACATTGATGTAAAATATAAAACCCCATTATATAACTGCAATACGACACTCTGGGTTGTGCATTACTCAGTTCTAATGCACTGCCAGGGACAGAAAGAACTTGCCCTTCAACCTTGAGCCCTACTACACCACTTGCCACATGTTAGAACTGTCTAATGAACACCACATCATGTCTTATTGCTTACATGCACTTTGCCAGGATTTAACAGCACTGTATAACTATACATTGTCCTTATGTATTTAAACAATATATGGATTAAATTCCATGATACATGACTAACCCTACTACTAGCAACTGTCTCAATAGATTATTATTAGTATTTCTCCTTGTGACTGTCAGTGCATGATCCAGTTATGTATATGCAGTATTGCAAAGGTAGAGTTAAGACCAACATGCTGCTTACACTTACAAATTAATTTTACAATTTTTCAAGACCCAGGTCATGGAATTATAACACAAACCCAGTTGTAAGGCTCACAGTATTTCACATGCTCCATCAGCTATGTATTTTACTTTCATTTTCATGTTCTGTTTTTGTAGTACATCTACTATATTAATATATAATCTAAAATAGGCACTAGTAATACAGCTTTGTTATTGCCAATATGTTTCCTAACTGTAATGATATCCACAATACAATCAAAACCAGAAAATGTCCAATATCAAGCTAGCCATCTTACATTTTGTGGATTCTGCATATAGTGCTTATTTGTTCTCATAAACGTTCATTTTAATGAATGCAAAATAATGAAAAAATTAGAAATATTTTCTGTTCTCAATTTAACAATGACAATATTTGAAGACCTTTTGTTATGACAGCAGGGCCTATTCAACTTCATTTTGAAGCACTCGGCTTTCCTTCTACCTCATGGCATGCATACAAACTCACAGTGTACACAAAGACACATTCAGCATGGTCTTATTGCTTAATATTTACATTATTAAAGTACCTACAGTATGTAATAAAAAGCATACTGCATTTCCTGAAGTAATTATACTCCATTTGCATTTTTATCCCACAACTATATGTTATCATGATAAACAGCAACTGTGTTACAAATGATTTTACTTACATGATTTGGCAGGTTAAAGTAAGGGGTGGAAAATTACAGGTTTGAAGTGTTCTTCTTCTGAGAGACATTTTAAAATATATATTTTAAATATTGTTACACTGATAAGATCTCAACAAAGAGGCTGAAATGAAATAAGAATATAAATTATGTTTTAGCTATTCAAACTGTAATACACTTTTACATTGCATTGCTACTTAAAAACATGGGAAGTGCTTATGGTAAGAAAAGCCTTTTGCTTGACAGTGAATCAGTCAAGGAAATAAGGGAGTCCATGGTTACATTTCACACAAGCAAAAATATATTATGATGAGTAATTTACCTAAGTTTAAATATTTAGAATGGAAACATCTGCTCTCATTTGAAATAGCATGGTAATGTATTATGGCTAACACTTCCAGATCCAGTCAGTTTGTTCTTTATAGTAATTATTCACTATAGTGAGGAGTTAATATTCCTGCTGTACTTAATAAACAACAGAAGCCATCACAGGTGTCTACTGTATTGCAAGAGAAAGAACAATTCATGTTCTGTATATCAGAAACCGCAACTGATTTATCAATATTTTGTGTTTCAGGAACTGTTTTGATGATGTTAACAACAGTGGCTGTGTCCCCATCCAAGAGTGTTCTGTACTCATGGTGGCAAACTTACCTACCTGGTGAATCCCAGTCAAGTAACTGCCGTGGCTGGTAATTTTAACGCTTTATATACACTGCTTTTCTGTTACCTTAAATTAAGCCTTTCTTTGAACAATAATGAAAGTCAGAGAAGATATTTTGCAGCAATTAAAGAACTACTAGGACAACTAAGGCTATGATGAGGTCCTTTAACCTAGCCTGGTGATAAATAATGCATTCTGTCAAGGCTGCTACAACTGTTGCCAGTTAGCTCTTTGTTTTTAAATGATACCATGTTATGCAATTATTACTTTTCTTCATTTTTTGGTAATTTTTGGGAACACAATTAATTGTAAGAAAATAAATCAGATTGAATAAAGCACCTTCTTATCTTATTTTGTTTCTAGTAAATGTTGTTGCCTTCTGTTTCTGTTAAATGGCCAATACTAACTTCCATGTAAAGTCCTTGAAAGGTTCTTGATAATGCCATTGAGGTTTGAATGCCAAGAATGCACAATTTGCTTACTGCATTGAGTGGGTCTATTTGTTTTGTGAAGATGATAATAAAAATTAGCTGCAGTGTTTACACTCCAGTTGCTCCACCCACCCTGATTCCCCACCTAGATGGTGTCAGACAGGAAGAGATATATTGGAAAGTTTCATATTTGTGTACTTCTTCCATTTCATTGGTTCGTTCAATCACTCAGTCACCATCTGCCTGCTTATGTTTTGTGTTTGTTTTCAAAATCTACAGTATACTGTTTTGTTTTCTTGTAGTGTTTGCACTGGAGGTCAATGGAACTGTGTAGATCTCCTTGCCCTGCAACCTGCTCTGTTGAAGGTGGTTCCCACTTTACTACTTTTGATGGAAAGCATTATTCATTCCATGGTCAGTGCTACTATCTCCTGACCACGGTATGTATATCTGTTACCAATCACTATAGCCAAATGGTTAAAACAGCTAATTCATTACTAGGAAGAATTAGACACATGTTTATATCAAAACTGAAGAATGCATAATCTCCTGTACAACTCTCACATCCAACCTTATGCTGATTATGGATCTCCTCTGTGGAGCCCATATTTATCCAAATATTTAAAAATGCTTGAACAAATACAGAGAAGAGCAACTAGAATGGCCCTCACTTAGCTCCACTGACTTACACAGAAAGATTAGTAAAACAGGCCTCCATTCCTAGAATTCAGGAGATGTAGAGGTGACCATCTGTTCCTGTACAAAATTTTGAAAGCTCCTCCTGATGGCTCATTATGGGATCAGGTTGTCACAAAGAAAATAGTACTAAGGCTCCACAACAAGCAATTGGTAGTTGATAAGGCAAAAAAAAAGAAGGCTTCACTTCTTCTCTATAAGAACACCAAGACTTTGGAACAGACTATCACAGGAGTTGGCTGTCACTGAAACCCTTAACTCCTTTAAGAAAGGTGTTGACAAATGGCTGCCTGAAAATATTCTTAGCATTTAATATCCCACTTTTGTGGGGACAATCCCAATGAGCCACAGCATTCTTTTGTCTGCAAATACTTAGTCATACCTAGACATCATGAAGGATTGCTTTAGCTTGCACCATTCTCTAGGATGAGTTAGTTAACTAGTGAGTCAGATAGTTTATTAAGTTTCTTCAGTGCGTTCTACAGACCATTCAATGTGCATCACAAAGAACAAAGAGACTACATCAAGAAGTCTTCTAAATTACTAAAAACCTACCTAAATAAAATGATTTAATGTTTTGTGTACATACAGTACTTCACTGAAGTGAGCCAGTCAAAGTTTAAGTGGAATTGAATTCTACAGTTAGGAGTGCAGTGTAAGTTAACAAATTTTATTCTGCTTGCTTTTCTCCTTCTTACCAGAAGATCAAAAAGCAGGAAAACATGAGTGTATACCTTAATTAATTATTATCTGTTATTCAAACAATACAGATGAAATGGGCTTTAAAAGCCTTTTCCTCTACCCAGATGGCAGAGATAGTTTCATGACCACTGTTACTGGTCTCCTTCCTCCATCATTTCATCCAATGCATTGCTGCTTAGCTTGTGTTGGTATTGGTCTAGCCATGTATTCATTCATTCAACAACCTCTAACATATTCTGGCTCCCTCTCCCAAAGGGCCATATCCATCTTCTAGCTTGTATTCTGACCCTAAATCCATGACTAAGGAGAAAACACAATCGAAAAACATAAACTCTGCCTATCATCACTCAATAGCATGCAGACTACTGCATACCACCCTCATCACCACCACCAAGTGAGAAAAGCTTTTAACTTATAGCATATTATATAGACAAAGCCCTCTAGTGGTTAGGGAGGAGGAACTCTAGGTAACCAATATTATTTGCCAACTGTTGTCTCTCCTCAATCATTAAGATGAGGGATTACTTGACAGATATTGCCCTTAATGTCATGTTGCTGTAGGGTTGGAGGGCTGTCATCTTAAAAATGGGCTGTGCTAGGATAGACATTAGCTGAAATATATTGAGTGGGAGCATGGGGGCAGCGGAGGTAGTAAACCACTGTGAGTGACTATAGAACTTCCTGGCAATCCAAAAGGGCTAGGGGCTCTTAATACTATTTCTAAAATTTATGTTTTCCCCACTCCTGTTTCTGAACCCAAATATATAATAATACTCATTACATACATTACATTTAATAAATACCTCATTATTTATGGTAGTTGGAGATTACTATTTTTCCTCACTCACAAATTGCCAGCCCTTTCTCATAACCATACCTGTATCTATCAGAATAGTTAAAACTCACTCCAGTATACAGTATCTTAACATTACTAATGTTTTATCACTCACAAATGGCAAGCCCCTCCTCATACCCATATCTATCAGAACTGTTAAAACATATCACAGTATATCTTAACTATTTTTTTTATTTTTGCATACATTTATTTTACACAGCTTTTGCTTCTCCATGGCCACCTGCTACAGTTGTCAGGCTTCCTTTGCCCCAACCCCATCAGCCTCCTCCACTGTCTTTGCCAGTGATGATCAACAAGAAGTAGGGTTCAATGATGTTGGGGGCCATCACATACGGCCACAGACAGACATGTTTTTTCCTGTGGATTTCTCCCCACCTGTTACTGCAAGGTGCATGGCAAGCATGTGTGTGCTCCTGGAAACCACATGCTTCTGCTACTTTCCTGATGCTGTGTCAGCCCTAGGCCTCTGCTCTGACACCTGACCTCTAGCAGGTGTCAGGCAAGAGTGAGAGAACTTTACCTCCCAATCTGAGTGATAAGAGCAGCCCAGGGACTGCTATAATCATTTTCCAGCTCAGCTGACCCACAAACATCTGATGGTCCAAGCTCGTCCCCAACTTGGGTCATTGAGGTAGCTCAAGGTGGTGCATCCAGTGCCTCAAACCATCAGCACCAACGAGCTGGCCACTTATCTTAACTATCTTTAAGAAAATAGTTGCTGGATCAGTTTACATTTTGCAAGAGCTGAACTACACAATAAGCATAACAGAATTAATTTGTATCTTGACATATGCATCTCTTTATTATAAAATAAGTAATTATTTTTACTTCATTATTTGTATATAATAACTGGGAGCATTTTCTCCATAGGGAATCCTTATTATAATTTGCAATTATAACCCATGGGTTATAATGGCTAACAAGCACCGGGGTTCCTCGCTCTATGCATGCACCTCCTCTGCTCTCCTCACCTATCACTGTGGTGCCACCATCAATCAGTATCAGTGTTTGGTGATAAATGAAAAATGAAAACCTTGCCTCACAGCTGTTTCCTTGTCCTCAGCAGGTAATCCTCTGTTTAAATGGCTGGGTGGGTGAGGGAGAAACACAGAAAGAAAAGCTTTCTGCAGCTGCTTTGCTGCGACCGCAGACAGGCTTCATCCTGACCAGAACTGTTGTCTTTTTCATTTTATATAATTGTTGTGGCGTATAAAATGCTCCTGGCAATTATACAAAATAAAACATTGGGTTGTGTGTTTAACTTGAGTTTTTATACATACTTTCAGTGTTGGATGCTTAAATAAACCCTTCAGCTTCACTCGGGATTTATGTAGCACCCAACACCTCAGAGGGTGTGTAGAAATTCATTAAACACATATTCACATGCATTATTATGTTTGCTTGCACATGTGCAAGAAACATAGTGCCACCATAAGAATTTTCATAGGTTTGCCACCCCTCTTCCAATGCCCTGCTCCTTTTTGAAAGCACGCCACACTGCACCAATAATGTCCAAGCTGTCTATGACAGCAGTTCAGATGTAGTGGCATACGGTTCAAAGCAAAAGACAGCTACAATTAGTGGCAGTAATGTGTAGGTAATTTGCATATTGCCGCTATTGGCAATTTACATACTGCCATTAGCAGTATACAAAGTGCCTAAATGTCAGCACTGCATCTGAACAGTTGTCATAGACAGCTCCATTCTTTTCTTGCCCCCAACAAACACTAAAGTAGCACGCTGGGAGCCCACCCCAGCATGCTTCTGCACCCCCACCTTACACAATGTTTGGCCGATTTAAGGTGCCCAAACTCCCCATTGGCTCCACTGTACCCCTAAAACAGATTTTAGGAGCCACACTGGGAGTCCACCCCAGCATAGCTAAAGTCAGTATGGCTGATGGGGTGCCCAACCCCTCATCAGCTCCACTACCCCCACAGACTTCCAGGTGCCACACTGGGAGCCCACCTCACTGTGGCAAAAGTCCTATTTTGTCTTTGTAAAAAAGAAAAACACCTATAAGAAAAATGGTCTCTTGTTGACTCTCTTGCCTCTCTCCCCAACCTGTGTCCACCCTTTACATACCCCATCTTCCCACACTCCCACCCCCCATTATATGTACTGAGGCTGGCATGATGATGTTCGCTGGACCGGGAAACACATCTGCACTCTTCAAAGCCAACCGTAAAACTGAAGAAATGCTAATAAGCTGTATAATGGAATAAATTTGTTTTTCAACTTTGATGCTTATCTCAGCCATTTTTGAATATTTTCACCAAATGTTCAACATGGGTTCTTGTTCTCACCTCATGAACTCAGTCACTGTCATTTTGTTATTTGGTCCTGAAAGGTGATTTAATGGTCACCGCGTGGAATCACCTTCGGACTGATTAAAGAAATGACAGTGTCACAGTTCATGGGGTAGGCTCCCAAAACCCATGCTGAAAATTCGTGAAACAATTCCCAAAATAACTGTTTTATGAGCATGCATTGCACAATTCCTATGCACGCCATAGCTTTGAGAATTTTTAATATTTCCACTCCAGATTTTCAACATTGCCATTTTACCACATCTGCTTATGAAAAACAGCTGTAAATTTTCACATTTCACCCAAAATGTGTTTTGCACATGTAGCATACATCGGCATGGTCAGTGTGCAAAATCAATGTTTGGGAAACATTAAGAAACTCACTGTGGCACTGTTCATAAGTAGAGGTGTTAAAATGACTATGCTGAGAATCTGGTGACAAAATCCATAAAATGACTGTGTTACGAGCATGCATTGTGCAATTTCCATGCACCTTTGTAAATTCACTGAATTTGTAATATTTCAGTCCAGATTTTCAACATTAACATTTTTCCACACTTCCTTATGAAAACTACAGCTGTCATTTTTCACACTCTGGACGAAATGTGTTTTCTTCTTCCGGCGCAGAATAGCACGGTCACTGTGGGAAATTAGTGTTCGTACAGATTAAGAAAATCACAGAGACACTGTTCATGAGTGGAGGTCCCAAAATGCCTATGTTGAAAATCTGCTGTAAAACTCCCCAAACTAATTACATTACAGGTGTACATTGTGCAGTTTCTATGCATGTTCTTGACTTCACCAGTTTTTTATAGTTTCACTCCAGATTTTCAACAATGCCATTTTTACACCTCCTCATTAACAGTACACCTGTCACTCTTCATATCTTGTTTGAAATGTGTTTGCACCTGTGACGCCAAATGGCACAGTCACTGTGCAAAATCACCTTCACCTAACGAACTGATGGAGTCACTGTTCATGGTGGGGTCACAAAACCCATGTGGAAAACTTGGAGTAAAATAACAAGAAATAACCACGGTGTTAGGTTTTTCGACCATAACATCCAACCCTGTAGGGACTGACAGGTGTCAGGGTGTCACTTGGGATTGTTGTCAGTAATGCTCATGCCATTCCACCCCAACCCTACCCCAATTTGCAGCCAGTGAAAGGCATTGAGGTGCACCTTGGACCCTTGCCCCAGAGATCACCCCATTCTCCTATACTGCATCCATTTCAGTATATTTCCTATGGAATGAGGTGAATGTAAAGCCCAAACACCCTGTTACACACCTAGACACTTGTCAGTGTCTGAAGGGTAGGTGATGTGAAATGCCATGACTGTCATGGATGATGACCCAAAGGCACACCCCAATGCCTGTCCATCTCTGTAGGGTGAGGGGTGAGTAGGCATCAGTTCAATACTTCAGTGCCATTCCTATACTGCATTAGTCTAACCTGCACTTTCACTGCTAATGCCAGCAAGCAAACATTCGGCATTGACAAATGCTTGTTCTATGTGTAAAATGTGTATATGGCATTGCTTGATGGAAATGAACATTTTCTGTATAGGCATAGCCTGAATAAGTCTGCAACTGGAAAGTGAAATAACTGGAGTTATACAGTACTAAGTGGTCAGACACAGACACTGGACCCAAGTTATTAAAGGCTTTATTTGGCAGCAGAAGAAAAACAACTTAAACTGATTCAGAGCTCAACAGGCAGCCAGTGCTACTACATTCAGCAAGGGACAAACACAGCTGAACTATCCTGTACCACTCAACAAAAGCTCTATGGACGGGCACGTTATAATCTCACCACTGATAACAAGGTTTGAAACCAGTTCCTCAGAAAGGTTCCATGTCATAATGGCAATTGCAAAACACCAGTTGACATTAGAGTGAGTGTACATCAGAGAAAAGCCCAACGGCAATGTGCAGTTGTGGGAGACAACACATCCTGTAAGTTAAAATAGTATTTATGTAGGGGTGGGCTGCAACCTCCCACCCCTCACTCCTTTGATTTATTATAACCAACTACAGGGGTGTATGTCAGAGAGAGGGAGACCATCTGAAAAAAAACATTATGACAGCAGTAATATATTTCCTGTCCCCAGCCCTGAACCAGTATCTGCTAGACACCTTCACCACCACACCACATTGCTAGCTCGTGGCAGCACAGCACTTCTCCACAAACCCTCTTCCCTATTTTTCCCCTCTCTTCCCTATCCTCCCTTCTGCTCACCCTCCCTCACTCATCCCTACTCTTGATTTACATTCTATTGCTACCCTTACAGGGTAGCCCAACAGAGTAGCACTGTAAATGAGTTGCTTTTTGACAGTCACTCATTTACAATCACTATAATCACTGGATACCCCTCAGAAATGATTAAGAAAAGTGGAAGTCACTATTTGAATCTAAGCAAAGAGTGAAGTGCAGTTGTGTCAGTATGGCTTGCCTGATAGCCATAATCCATCTGTCAGAAGGCTAAGCGTTTCAGTCCTATATCTCTGCTAAGAAAGGAAAAACTGCACTCTGTATACAAAAGGGTGCCTCCCTATGTGAGTATAGGTCAATACCAACACACAATGTAAAAACCAACATTTGTGTCAAATACAAAAGAACAGTGAGTAATGGGTGTAGGTCAGGTAGCCAAAAAGTAAACAGCACACTAAATTTCAAAGAAAACAACAAAGGGTGTATTGTGCAAATCAGCAGTGCAAGTACAAGTGCAAATATCCACAGCTTCCAACATATTTATCATCAGACCTATCCTAGTGAAACTTGCTAGCCACTATTCACCCCCTGTCAGACACAAAAGTAGCTTTTAGGGGGTTCCATCCTGTCTTCTCAAGGTCTTGAGCTCTACCAGAAGCTGAGTGCAATATCATGCAGGGAGCAAGTTTTACGTCTGCATGGGCAGAGTCATGCTGACATATTGTTATGATGTAGGAGAGAGAAGGGACAGTGGAAGCACATGACCAGATAGCTTCACTCCATCCTTCTACAGAGGTGTGGTCAGTGCAATTCTGTTGTTTCTCCACCCCTACTCTCTGCAGGTGCACTACCCCCCACACACAGGCACACTATTTCTTGCTGTCCATCACTTCCATGTCACTTTAATAGTTGCAGCTAAAAAGAGTCTGCCATGCTAAGACAGCCACCATAAGCTCACAGTGTACATGTGTGTGTGGTATTACTGTTTGCCTGGTGTCACTCATGGTGGGAGCTCAAGTGTTGTTTGACTCTGGCTGAGCACTTGTAAAACAGCATAGCAGCTGTTTTGGCTCTGACTAGAGTTTGTTTTTGAAGGTGCTGTACTAAACATGTCAAATTGAACAGAGGGAACCTCTACTCATATGATGAGGTTGTCCAAGTGGAAGGCCAAGTAAGTTGCTGTAGGGGGATTTTTTTCTTTCCATGAAAAAGTGGTAGAGTAAATCGATTGCATTTTTACAAATGTGTATAATTTCCACATTGACTTTACACTTAAATCTTGACTGAAATTGAATAATATGCAGTATTCATTTTGCACACATCTAGCGGTATAGGGATTTATTTTTTCACATAATTGCTAACTTCTAGTCTTCATAAAGATCAGTACAGTACTGTCATATCAGGAATTATAGAGAAATAACACTTTAGAGAGAAATTAACACTGTTTATGTTTTCTTCCATTAGGACAGCAATAACTCATTCACATTGTTGGGTGAACTACGTCAATGTGGAGTTACTGAGACAGAAGTTTGTCTTAAGGCCATTACATTGGTTCTTCCTGGAGGGGATGTAGTAAGTGGCATCAGTTGAACTATTTTTCATTCTATATTTTCCTTCTCTGAAGCAGTGACCATGTGTGCTGTGGTAGAGAAATGTAAGGCTGAGATATTTTGAAATAATTAATCATTGTCTCACATGTTGATAGTATTTATTTGAGTAATTTATGATTGTTTATATGTGATAATTATTTTTGTGTTTGTGTATTTGAAATTATTGTAATAAAATCATATTAAAAAGAGAATTCACATTCACTTGGAATAGTTTAAACTGTCAAACTGCTCTGAAGTTTGAGATTCATAGTAATGAAGCTTACAAAATAATAGTACACATTAGTTGAACATGGATATACTGAAATCACAAATTTAACAAATTCTAATATTTTTGGATTATCATGAATGTGACCTCAGTTGGTTTATTAAACCCATTTCGAAACAAGGCAACTAATCCCAGAGTTGTAGTTTTGTCTTCTGATACTTTTTTTTTTCAAAATATATATAGGAAAATGCTTTGAATTCAATGCCCTAAAGCAGTTTAAAATGTCAAAATATAAAAATCAAATGCATAAATGGATGAGTAATAACAATTAGAGTGTTCAACATATGTCCTAATATAATCAGTGAATACATGTATTGATTAATTTTGTCCATAAATAAATAATGTATAATATTTTAGGAACATTAAATATTTGTTTTTTAAAGGTCACTATCAAACCATGTGGAAGTGTGTTCATAAATGGAATTTTCTCACAGTTGCCCTTGTCTGCAGGTATGGATTTTTTGCCTTGGGCATTTTGTAATGAATCTTCATGTTTGTAACTCAGAAGACAAATTTTAAAATACACTTTTATATAAGAATGGGCTCAATGACTGAAGGGCTTAGGTTCATAGTGGATAAAAGGAAGTGCTGACTGAAGCATTCAAAGATTACACTCTATCATAAACATTGTGAAGTCAGAGGTAGTATCATAACAGTGGCAAATTACTTTTATTCTTCAACTTGCACTGAAAATCATCATGCCATGCAACATTATTAAACATTTCTAAAAGACCATATAACTAATATTGTTTTATTTATTAGAAATTTCATTTGCTGACAGCTTTTCAAAAGTGACATATTGCTTGTGGATCTCAAGGTAGCTGTACTTTAAGGCAGTTCACATAAATACACAATATTGGTTAGGTTTCATTTGACATAATGATGTCCTCCTGGAGGTTAAGGCTTAACACTGCAATATGAGTTAAGTCCTGTTTAACACAACATACTCTAGTAACAAAGTATGGTGATGATGGAAATGACTTAGGATTTATCTTGCCTGTCCCTCCTGCAACATGGCTTTGGCAACACCCAATATGAGTATGGGCACATCCAAGCTTAACACCCAGAATGCTACATCTGCTTATGCTATGTAGCCCTCAAGCCCATCTCCATCAGGAATCTAGTCTCAGTTTGAAAATGTTGTATCCTAACCTTATAGAAATATAGACTTTGATGGCAGATAAGGACTGCTTAGCACTCCCAGTCTGCCCATTTCCCTACCTGTTGGATAATCTGCAGATCCTAGTTAACCAACACCCTACTTCCTTCTACCCCCACAAGAATTGCTTTATGTCTGCATCATACATTCTTGAATTCCTCCACAGTTTTGACCCCATAACCTCCTCAGAAAGGCTGTTCCATGCATCTACCACCCGCTCTGTGAAAAATATTTCCTTATGTTGCCCTGAGCCACCCCCATCTTCAAATTGTGCCCCCTTGTTCTGGCACATCTCTTTTCTGAAAGATGCTACCATCTTGGACTTTGTTTATTCCCTTGAGATTCTTAAATGTTTCTCTCATGCCCCCTTTCCTCAAGGGTATACATATTAGCTTCTTTAGTCTCTTTATAAGGACTTCTGGTGCAGACCCTTCACCTTTTTTTTTGTGCCCTCCTCTGGACTGTCTCTATCCTGTCTATGTCATTGCAGAGATGGTGTCTCTAGAACTGCCTGCAGTTTTCAGATGGGTCTAGCCAACTGTCTGTACAGAGGATAACACATTTTGTTCTCTACTGGTGATACATCTTCCTATACATCCCAGTATCCCTGCAGCCCTCCTGAATGCCTTCTCACATTGCTTGCCTACCTTTAGGTCATCTGATATGACTACCCCTAGGTCCCTTTCAATTGTTGTTGTTGTTAGTACCTCCCCCCACATTGCATACTCTTCAACTGGGGTGGGTTGTCTTGCTAGTTAAACTTCCTTTTATGTGAAGTAATACTTTCTTAGGCTCCCCTTATTATGCCCTCCTTACAGCTTGAGAGTGTGCTGTCTAGTTCTGATTACATTCAACAGCTAAACTATCTGTATCTATCTCTCTGTGTCTATGCACTTTAGCATTCAGAAAACTGATACCATGGTCTTTATTGGCCTTCTCTTTTATAGGCGGAAGAATTTATGTATATTCAGTCACTCCTTAAGGTGTTTCCCTCCAAAGACCATAATCAGCTTGGTGACCCTGTGCTGAACTCTTTCAATCTCCCCAATGTCCTTTCTGTATGGAAATGATCAGAATTGGACTGAGTAGTCTATGTGATATTTAACAGTAGCCATATTCAGGGGACATCACCCTGCAGATCCACCCTTATCCACCCCAAAATTCATTCCGGCATTTAATTTTCTTTCTTGACTGTTGCAGCATATATCCTGGCTGGTGTCTTTTCATGGTCTTCAATTACCTCTAAATCCTTTTACCAGTTGTGTCACCCATTGTTGTCCCATACAGAGTGTATGTGCAAGCACCCTTTAATACCCTTTAGTACCCTTGTTTGGGTACTAAACAACCTCTAATGGTGAGAGATCAAAGGCTATACAATCTTGGTCCTTCTTGATCTCTCAACAGGTTTTGACACTGTGGACAATGGAGTGCTTTTGGAAACCCTGCAGTTCCTTTGTGGACTGTCAGGTACAGTCCTCAATTTGTTTCGATCTTTCCTCACTGGCAGATCTCAGCAGGCAGTCACTGTAATCTATTCCTCTGATGCACTCCCTCTGTCCTGCAGGGTGCCACATGGCTCCATATTGGCACCCATGTTGTTAACAGTCTACATGCTTCCATTGGGGATATCATCAGGTGATATGGCTTGAGTTTTCACTACTATGCAGATGATACTCAGCTGTATATGTCCTTCATGTCGGACAAGTTGATGCAATCTCTGTGCTAAATGATTGCCTTTCTGGGATCAATGACTGAATGGGCTCCAGCAGGCTGAGACTGAATCTGGATAAGACTGAGTTGTTGCTTGTGGACCCAGGTTGCCTGGGGTGGGCCTGGGGGTTGGACATATGTCTGGCCTGTGGCTTGGCAGTGTCCAGCTCATGACCTCAGATCAGGTGCGGAACCTGGGCATTATTTTTGATGATGGCTTGACCCTAAAATCTCAGGTGTCAGCCGTGGTCAAATCCTCATTTTACCATCTGAGGAATACTTCCCAGGTAAAACATCTGGTTCCATTGGGTGACCTTCCAACATTGGTTCATGCCTTCATCACTACCTGTCTTGACTAGTGTAGTGCCCTCTTCCTAGGGCTGTCTGGGGTTGATATCTGCTGCTTGCAGCTGGTGCAGAATGCTATTGCCAGTCTATTTACAGGTACCTCCAAGTCCAGTCATATAACACATGTGCTGCACAGACTGCACTGATTGCTGGTTCAGTGGTGGATCACCTATACGGTGGCTTGCTTACCTTTAAAGCCCTACATGAACAGGGACCTGACTGCATGAAAGATCTCCTGACTCCTACACTTAATCACCTCTCTGATCTACCTATGAGGGATTGCTAGAGATTCCCAGGGTTCATCCTAAAACATCTGGAGCTCATGCATTTTCATTTGCAGCACCAACCCTGCAGAATTCTCTACCTCATCAGTTAAAAGAATACCTGACCATCAGTAGTGTTAAATCTTTGTTAAAACGTATTAATTTTCACAGGCCTTCCCAGACTTAATGATTTTCAACATGTATATTGCTCTGTTTTAAATATGTTGTTAAAATGTGTGCAGCCTTGATACTGAGCGGTGCTACACATATAAATAAAGAATGATTTGATTTGATTCGAAGCCTTCCTTTAGGAGTTGACACTTCACTTCCAACAGTAAATGTGAGCCTCTGTTTCTCAGCACATACCCCTAATGTGTATAGGTCTCCACAATGGTGCATATACTGTACTTCCTCTGTTATGTACACTTATCTTGCCAATTGAATGCCATTAGTAATCTTCCTTAGCCTCCTGACTTCTTTCTCTTCCACATCATTAATAAATATGTTAGACTGCAACATGCCCAGCATTGACCCCTGAGGTACCATACCCAGCATGTTCTTGCACCTGAATGGTGACCATCCACAGCCACTTTTTGCTTCCTACATTGCAAACCAATTGTTTCCTATCCAACTTTCATACACTATGTGAACTTGTTTTATTGTGCAATGCCCTCCTTGAGGGTTTCCATAGAGTACAGTGTAAAAATCCTTAATGAAGTCCAAGTAGAATATACCTATAGTCCTTCACTATCTAGATCCTAGTTATCTCATTAGGAAGACAATCAGACTGCTTTTACAGGAACTCTCTTTTATGAAAACTTGATATATGCTAGAAAACAGACCATTTTTTTAGCTGCTGAACCACCACATCTTTTATGAGTGACTCCAGCACATTGTCAGTCTTGGAAGAAAGCCTTAAAGACCTGTACTTATTTGTGGATGGCCTTGCCCATTTTGAATAGTGTGATGATAGTGGTTGTTTTCTAGTCCACTGGCACTATCCCTGTCTGTATGGAGTCCTGAAAGATATGAGGAAGTGGCCCAGCCACAACCCCTTTACATCTACTATTAACCATAGGATGATATCAACAGGAGCATGGGATTTTCCAGGATTCACACCATCCAGATATAGTACTTACCATTTAACTATGGTGCAATCAGCACTGCCACTTGTTTAGTCTTCATCCCTACCATAATTTCAACCACTAGCCAGTCATGCCCTGACCATCAGACTAAATATTGGCACAAATTATTCTGTTGATATGCTTTCTCAATTCCCTCACTCAGTGTGTTTTCTTACCTCCCTAATAATTAGTAGCCTCTGCTTATTTCTGACTCTACTTTTCTTGACTATGTATTAAAATAGAATACAGTATTTACTTAAACTCTGCTTCATATTCCTTCATTTCCTTTGCAGTCAGTGCAAGTGGCTCAATAGCATAATCACCTCTTGTTTCAGAAAATCAGATGGTCATTTGTTCTAGCCTAACACCAAGTACTGAAGCAATACTCAAATCAGGCACTGTTGAGCACTACAAAGGGCTATCCTTCAGATAAGATGTTAAGTATGTGAAATTTCATTTATATAGCACCCTATCCAGGGGCTCAAAGCGCTATAGAAAACATAATAAAATAACCAATAAGCAATAACATGTCCCTATAATAAAATCAATATTTTGAATAAAGTTTAAAGCCTTTTCAAACAAGAATGTTTTGGGAGTCTGCAATGACTTTAAACCAAAATCCTGCTTGCCTATCTCTGGCCGTAGTCCAAATGGACATTAAAAGTCCAGTGGCATTTGGTGAAGAACAGCAGAAGTGTTTACCCCAGAGTCATGATGACTATTAATCCTGTCAATGAAACAGGCTCTTGTTACCACCCCGCCCCAGCTGTACATGAAAATGATCTGTAACAGTTGAGTGTGACTTTCCTTGTCAAAAATTGCAAATCAATGAATTAATCAGACAATCAGTCAGTCAATCAACAAAACAATCCAGATTTCTAAACAAGCCATGCACTGGGCAGTCTTAGCCCTGCATTGCTACTGTAATTCCACATAATTTACTGCAGGGACTCAATTGTCAAATTTATTCCACCTATTATATATCTTGAAATTCTCTGGACAATGATGGAGGCCTTTGGGAGTCTCTTGCCCTTTTGCACATGGCTGTGAACACACCTATTCACAGCCTCGATAATATTTTTCTTCAGGCCCACAAACTGCATTAGCTATTCCACTCAGGAGTGCATTCATCTAATTGGTCACCACTGTTTGTCTCAGCTTGTCAAAATTCACTAGTGTCTTATTTTTTTTTGTTTTGTTTTTTAGAAGTAGCTTTCACCTATCAACTAAAACATAATCCTATTATGGTCAATGACACCCATTAAGTCCTAAACCTTTACTGTTCTGCCAATGTCATCCACACTACTAAGTAGCAGACCAAGTAACAGGACCACCACCCCTTATCCCATGCCTAACATGCAACCTATAGAAAAAGTCCATCACAAAATGCCTCCCTGCTTTCCTCTGGGAACCTTTCCTCTCTTATTGTAGGGGTTTAGAATTCCCCATGAGAAGCATGAACCCATAGTTGATGCTCTTTTAACCTTAATTTGACAACTCTAGCCCCAAATTTTTGAGATTGTCTGCTTAGTGGAAAGTCTATCTTGTAGACAGGTGACGTTTGATATTTTGCTCTATTATCTTGTTTTATACAGCCTCCATCACTTTGTTTGTTGTAATTTTCTCCTTACACCCCATCCCCAGTAATACCAGTAAATGATCTTCAGCTAAGTGTATTTTACTTGGGAACCAAATTATACATATTATAACAAAATTAAAAGCTCCTCAGTCTTATCTAGACATTCTTTTCGTAAACACAAGGGCCCAATTCCAAAACATCCTTTAGACTGCAGCAAAGTTCCAGCAATCTAGGGCTGTGGCACACTCCTGGTGCATCAGAGGCTGTGCATCCTGTTCTGGAACATCGGTGGTCCCTGCACCACAATGCCCAGGAAATGCCACAACTGCAGGCTAGGCGCACCTGTGGCAGCCTGATGGATGGATCCGCTCCCCAATCCAACCAAGTGCAAGATGGACTGCAATGCCTGGAGTGCCCCTGGGGCAGAAATGGCACAAGGGAGCAGTATAGGGAGGATGATCAGGCACCAGCAGGGTGCCCTTGTCAGCACTAGCCACCTAATGATGTATTCAGTGACATGAGACTGTCCCCCTGCTAGTTGCCCAATCATCCCCACCATACACTTGCTCCCCAAAACCCCAGATGAACACTCCTGTCCCTACTAACCACCAAACCCTATATACAGAGCCTCTCCAGCTCCACACCTTGAGGGGCATTGCTGCAAAGGGTATAAACTAGATCCTGACTGGTCTAATGTGACCCCATCATACCATCATGGCAGGGCTTTGGAATTCAAAATCAGTGGATGTTGCAGCCCTGCTGTGGTGCAACCTTGCAACCTGATGTACCCAGATGCAGGATGCAAGGGTGACACAGTGCCCTTGGGCACAGTGGTTTCCTTTCCTGTGCAGACCACATACTGGAGTAGGGAATTCCAGAGTAAATCATGCAAGGTGCAACTTGCGTCATTGCTGTTTGATGCATGCACCTTGTGTCAGGTGGAACCCTTTTATAATCAGACCCAATATCTTCTACAGTCATATTTGCCTGAAAGATCATTATCCCCCTTGCCATAATACTCTTAACCCTTTTCAGGTTGTAAATTTATTGGGCAGCTGTTCTTTTTAGTAAGGGAATTAAAGGCAACACTGTGATAATGAAATTAATTTTACTAAACAAGCATTAATGAATAATGCTAAAGTTCATTTCTAACTGCTTCATAATTTCCTCTTCCATTAGCCAATGTTGTAATGTTCAGGCCATCCACCTTCTTCATCATCCTGCAGACATCATTTGGCCTTCATCTTCAGAATAGCTAACCCCCATCATGCAGGTTTTCATTAACCTAGACATCTCATACAAAGGAAAACAGTTGGTAAGTTGTTTAATTTCAGACATCATGTTGCTTTTCTTGATTTTCTTATTAAAGAAAAGATTTCCTTCCTATATAAGGTTATCATTTGACCTTTTGTTGTATAGTGTAATACCAACATTCAGTAGGTATTTCATGTAAATTATTGGAAAAATGTTAAGGTTTGTGCACATATGTTCCTTGGTAAAGGGCCTCTTGTTGCTCCAAACATTCACACAATATCACAGTTCTATACTATACCTACGTTGGTAAATTGAAATGTACAAGTCACCAGCAGCAATGAGATTTAATATCAACATATATATTTCGTGACTTTTTAAGCTGAAACATATAACACCTGAAGGATAATACTTCATAAAGGCCCTCTATATAAACTTATTGGACTTTTGCACCATGGATCTGACATGCATCTTGAAGGCTGCTATTTAGTGGGGTTGTAGAGATAACATTTTCATCAGTTCTGGAATATTTGGATTCAGCATGATTTATTCAAAGAGCGAGATGTATGCACCACAAATTGCCCTGTGGGTGGAGCAACATGAAAAATAAATGTTTTTTTTTGGAATAACATGATCAGTGTTCAATAAACAATATATGTATGTTACTCCTGAAAATACCCAGCATACAGTATAGTAAGCATATTTTGAAGCCTAAATATTTCTTTAACTGCCATATAAGCAACTAAAATAAAGTATATCCCTTGATGAACTGTAACTCATGTATTCATTTTGCCAAACATCATACTGGATATAGAAAGGATTAGTTTCTAGAAGAAAGTCTGTCACATTGTATAATCTACCATTGCAAACAGAATGATAGCTGTTCCATTTGAATCCAAGAAAGCCAGCCACTATATCACACATGCTCCACCTGAGGTTAGCTGACTTACTGTAGAACAATTACACATCATGTTTATTGCATGTTGAAGAAGTAGTGTTGTCCTATGAAAGTATTCCATTCTCCTGAACGTAAGTTGTTTATTCATGGAATGGTGTCTCATGTACAGCTGCTCTTGAAATATCACTTTAATTATTTTTGTTTAAAAAATGTGGTCCCTTCTTAACTTATAATGTACTATTGCATGCACATCCTACAGACCCACTTGTTCTTGTTTAAGTGGTTTCACTTCCAAGCGTCAGCTGACAGAACAGAACAGCTCATTTTGTCTTTTCTGATCTCTCACTTGATGACCATGCACAAAACCTGTCTTATACAGCAAACAGTGGCTCAGTTGGATGTATTACACTCATACAGTAATGTCCATACATGGTTGTAAAGCCCTAAACAGTAAATTTAATTAAAGGAATATATAATTCTAATGTTATGTACTTGGCATTGTCCATATTAGCAGCCAGAACATGTCTAAAGTAGTTGCAGTACATACAGTACAGTACTATTTCTATGCAAGAAAACAAATGTAGTACATCGCGCCCACACTGTACTGTAACTTTTAAAATATTATTATATCTGACATCTTAACTTTTAAAATGCTCTGTCTTGTTACAAGGTCTTTGTGGAAGCTATAATGATGTCCAAGTGATGACTTCACAGCAATCAGTGGTGTGGTTGAGGGTACTGCAGCTTCATTTGCCAACTCATGGAAAGTTCAAACTAGCTGCCAGATGTTAAAGACAGCTTTGAGAATCCCTGCACCATTAGTGTGGAAAATGGTAATGTCACACTTATAGCTTTTCACACAGGCAGTTGATCCTGTACTTCTGCCCCTTGAAACATGCAGTAGTTTCCTTTTTGTTGTTGTAGTAAGTGTTGATATTAATGAATGTCAATTAGTTCCAGACTCCCAGGACATGTTTGTTCTAAAAATTCAAAGGGTCCACAATCATAAATATCCAACACCAGCTGCATCAGTACAGTATTTTAAAAAGGTTTATCCTACAACATAATGGTTTAAAAAACTGTTCTCATTTTCCAAAACTATAATAACCATGCTTTATTAACTGATTCCATATCATGGATATCTAGGCATCATTACTGGAAAAGGCTAAAGAAAGCTCATTTTGCAACTCTCAATGATTTATTTCATATAGCTTTTATTATTACTTTTTCCACTTTAGTCCCACACTTACTGCAGTTTGGCAGCATTCTTGCCACATAACTTTAATCATGAGGTTTTCATTTTAAGTGGTCTACAGCAACGTCAATCCATATTCCAAATCTTAAACCAGCTCAAGAGGGTGCTGTACTGTATATAGTAGTGATATACTGTATATCAAACATGTCATCCTCTAAAGATCAAACACGTGTGCAGGGTTCTTCTTTCAAAGAACCCAAATTACTGATGCTGCCATCATGCAGCAGATATCTAAGTGCATTTTACTGTTGAAGATGTTTATCAACATGCTACAGTGTCTTTTTAAACATACAGTATATAAAATGTTTTTGTCAGTGATATGTTATGTCACTTTGAAGTTTCCAAGTTCACAAAATGTGGGCATATGTTGCAAATGTTCTTTATTTCATGGACTAGATTACAACACAATGGTGGCACTTCACACTTCACTCTTCTGTTTGCATTTGATATTTCTGCATTATATTTGTGTTGCCCCACCCCATGTCAGCAATTAATCAGCAGACAAAAGGTTTCAGTGCAGTGGCAGGAAACCTGACGGATTTTCCCCTTACAAAAATATTTTTGTGCGATCACCATTCCTTACTTCTGCCATGTCCTATCATTCTTGGGGGAGGGTAGAAGCTCTCTCTGAAACCATACTGTAAATAGAAGCTGCACCCATCAGAGCCCTTCAATAGCTGTTTATTGCTTTATTATACATGTTACAGTTACATTGTATAACCTGTGCCATCCTGGATTGCTAGACATGGAGGCAATCAGATGATGGTGGGGAATAGCATAGATTATTGTAGCCCAGAAGTTGGAGGGGGGTTACTATTATTTAGTCACAGCAACTGCTGTTGGAACCAGATCTACATGCACACCATATATGAATGTGATAGATGCGTAACACCTATCTCATCCAACATGGGGCTGGAAGTATAGCATTGAGGTTATAGTAATGAGCTGTGAATGAGCTTTGTGCAGCAACAGTTCTGGATTTGATTCCCACAACCTCCACTTGCATGTTTTGATAGCTTTAGTTTAGTTTACTGCACACAAATTGCAACCTGTTTGGAGAACAAAGCATTTAAAAGTTCATTACATACAGTGAATTTACAAAGAACATTATAAGTATACTGCATGTTCTACCTAATACAATCATTTATGTGCCTACATTAGTGGCACCACATATCAAAATCTGAGAAAGAAATGCATTCTTAAAGGATACTTAAACAGTGGTTTTACCTTTTTGCACTGTTTCTGAAACCTTCCCGTGGAAGTGTAGCTGAAAGGAGATGTGCTGAATAATGTAATTAAGTACCTTAAACTGTGTAGTTGAATATAGTTTTGATGAGTTTCTCATTTCATCATAATCAGGCACTTATTGGAGCCTAAGACTGGCAGGAATGTGCCACATGATAATGTCATCTTAGCGAGGCATCTTGTTTGTATAACTGAATTCCTATGGAGCCTTATATATAGGGTTCAAAAGCTAGTCCTTTCACAACATGATGTACAGTATTTAAAATGAACTAACTTTGGAATTGGTAGAGCTACAGTATGTACTTCATTTTTGTTTTAAATGAAATCAAAGAGTCATGTAATTTGGTATATTGATATACCAGTTTGCTACGGTTTTTCATCTACCAGTACATAAACTGTAAAATGCTTAAGCATGTTTTAAATCCTTATATTTGTACCAATTTCTGTAAGACTGAAAGTTGAGAAAATATTTAAAATTATAAACCGTAATATGTAAGTGTATAGATATATGTTGTAATATTCAGATTTAGAAGATACTAGAGGTTGGTTTAAAACAAACACACTAATTTTCTGTTTCACACAGTTGCAGCTTTAGCTAACTTAAGGCCATCTGAAAGCCTGTGATTTTCAAACATAATGACACAGATGCACTTACTGATTTAGGGCTGTGACTGCAACATCTGAAAAGTGTCAACATGTCTGAATTTTTTTTCCAAAGCTACAATGAACTTGCATCATTGTCCCTGCTATACAACATGAGAAAGGTGCTATGTAATTATATTTTGATAGAAGATGCACCAAAACATCAAACTTGATGCCACAAATGTATGCTGGCCACAATTTAAAAGGATCCTGAGATGCCAAATGACCATATAAACGATCTATAAAGACTGAAACTAGCACACCACTGAGAGATGTTTTATCTTTCCTTGGACAGATCAATGTAATTTTGCTGTTGACTCAGCCCAGGATTAGGTATTGGCCAGTCAACTCTTAAACAAACCCAACTTTATCCATATGCTGTAATGTAAAAAGAATCATGGTTAGGATATGTAAATCACTATGTAGTAGGGCTGTGTGAAGCAAAGCTTCACTAGCAAAGATGTGACAAACTACAGAAACATAAAATTTGTCAGCTGAAGAGGATCAGTAGGCCCATCTTGTCTACCCTACTTTTCTCTGCTATTCCAGCACCTTGGACCCTATTTGATCAGCAGCATCCCTCCTGTCTCCCTTTCCTTTACCTTTTATGCCTGTGTGCTTGTCCGACACATGATTAAAGCTCCTATCGTTTTCATCCCACCACCATGTTGGCCGACTATTTGAAACATTCACCAACCTTCTTGTAAGAAGTATTTCCTCACATTCATGTTAAACTCACCACCAGCTTCACTGCATGTCCCTGTGTTCTGGTGCTTTTCTCCTCTGAAAGAGACTGCTCACCCGCACATTATTCTCTCTGACAGATCTCGATCATATCCCCTTTACTATCTTCTCATCCACAGACATGTTGATATCCTGCAGCCACTTCTCATATGGCTTCCTTTACAACTCCTGCACCATTTGGTAGCCCTCATCTGGACCAACTCCTCCCTGTCAATGTCCTTATGGTGGCACAGTCTCCAGAACTGTACACAGTACTCCAGGTAGGGAATCACTAGTGAGTGATACAGTGGCAATACCACCTCCCTTCTTCTGATAGAAATCCCCATTCCTTTGCTCCCCAGCATCCCATTAGCATTTACTACTGCCTTGTCACACAGACCTGCCACCTTCAGATAATCAGATATGATTACCCGAGGTCACTTTTTGCTTGGTGACTAAGGTGGGTGATTTGATACCTCTTATTGGACAAAAAGAGATTTACAGAATACAGGCTTTCATGCTACAAAGTACTTAATCAATCAAATGCCTGGTGACTGTAAGTACCTCAACCTATCTTCTTCACAGCTGCTGGATCTCCCCACCACAGTTGCATGACTTTGCACTTTTAACACTGAAACCAAAGTGCCATACCCTAGACCACTCCTCTAGTTTGACCAGATCCCTTTGCATTCTCTCCACCTCTTCCTGAGTGCTCACTGTCTTGTAGATATTTGTGTCATCCACAAAGAGACAGACCTTTCCTCCTGTTCCTCAGCAATGTCACTTATGAAGACATTGAAGTGCACCAGTTACAGTACTGATCCATGGCACCAGCTAGTCAACCTCCCATCTCCTGAGTGTCAACCATTTACCACCATCCACAACCTTCAATCCTTCAACCAGTTTGATATCCAGCTTACGCTTTCTTCCCAACCCCAAGGCTGCTTTGTTTCTTAACTAGACACCAGTGTGGTACAGTGTGGAATGCTTTACAGAAGTACAGATATGCAACATCCACTGCCTCCCTTGATCCACCTCCTAGTCAGTCAATGAAATCTATGAGATTTGTTTGACATGACCCCCATCCCCATGAAACCATGCTGCTGGTGGTCCTACAGCTGATTTGCCTCCAGTTACTCCATCAGCCTTTCCTTCAGCAGGGTCTCCATTAATTACCTCACCACTGGTGTGAGACAGACAGGCCTGTAGTCGTTAGACTCCTCCCTGTTGCTGCTCTTCTGTACAGGGACCACATGGGCCATCCTCCAGTCTTTTGGAACTGCTTCCATTCTCCAGTGAGATACTGAATGTGGTTGCCAGAGTGGCAGCAAGCAGCTTGAACAGTTCTTTTAGACCCTTTGAAATCCATCCAGTCCTCTTGCCCCATTCTCCTTTAGGGCTTCCAATCCCATTTGTACTCTCTCATCCAAAACTGACTTACTCCCTCAGTATCTGCTGATACATGTTGGTTCCCTCCACCACCACTGTCAAACATTGCACGATTGCAAAGGCTGACAAGGTTCAGGCAATTTACCAACTGTACTAAAACACTGAGAAGCATGGAAAAGTTCCTTCATCAGTGAAGGGTCCTTTGTCAAATGTGCAATAGACCATATACTAACATACTAACATACTAACTGCCAGCAGATTAGGCCTTATGGTCTATCAAGTCTGCTCAAACCTCAGATCTCTAGTTGTGTACCGAGGCTTTGTCTTCCAGAAACTCCTATCATCCATCCCACACCCCTGGACAGGCCATCATCTGATACATCAGCTTTCTGTGTCTGTCCCACCCTCTCTTGAAGCCTTCCACTGTGGATCTCTGAACCAGCTCACCAGGCAGCACATTCCAAGGATCCACCACCCTCTCAGTGAAAACTTCCTCCTTTTCCCCCTCACCCTTCCACCTTCCAACTTGAAACCATGCCCTCTGGTGATACCTCCTGCTTTAGTCTAAAGATCCCCTCTGTGTTTACCCTATTTATTCCTTGAGGTACTTGAAGACCTCAATCATGTCACCCTCATCTCTCCTCTCCTCTCCTCCAATGAAAACAGGCAGAGCTCCTCAAGTCTGTCATCATATGTCAAATCCCTAGTCCTCATATCATCTTAGTTGCCCTCCTCTGTACCCTCTCCAGGAGCTGTATGTCCCTCATCAAGTGTGGTCTCCAGTACTGTACACAGTACTCAAGGTGCAGTCTAACCAATTCATTGTACAGTGGCAGAATCACTTCCCTGCTCCTAGAGGTGATCCCCTTATGGTGCATCCAACATCCTGTTTGCTTTGCTAGCTGTTCTCCTGCACTGCTCAGAGTTATTCATTCATGCATCCACCATGACCCCTAGGCCTTTTCCCCTGTTGGGGCCTCCAGTGCCTCCCTCCCAGGGTGTACCTGTGTTTAGGGTTTCCCACCCAAGATGTAACACCTTGCACTTGGTGATATTGAAATTTAATTTCCATGTGTGAGCCCACCTTTACTTGGTGTCCAGGTCCCATTGCAGGGCCAACTTCCCTTCTTCCCCTCAACTACTGCTCCCATCTTGGAGTCATCAGCAAAGACTCATTTCACCCTATACCCTCTATGATGTCCAAAAATATATGCATTAATCAGGATTGGACCTAGGACTGGAGTCCTGTGGTACTCCACTACCAACCTCTAGGGTTTGAGAGCTCCCACCAACCACTACTCTCTGAGTGCATCCAGCTAACCAGTTTTCAGTCCATCTGACCATCAAGGCCTACTCCCAATAAGTCAGTTTCTCCACCAGACCATTGTGGGGACACAGTTGAGCATGCTGCTGAAGTCCAAGAATAATACACCCACATCAATTGATATCAATGAATAGCATTAAAAATAACATTACAAATTAACTGTTTCCATGCCATCATAGTGACCCATCTTGTACCTTCCTCCTGCACTGTTCCAATATTTAAAAAATACCTTTTGTTTTCTTCCAGCCAGTTTATCTCCTATATTCTCCTTCTGTTCTCTTATAGTCCCAGTGTCCAATTTCTAGTAACTGATTCTCTTCCCTCAACTGACTTAAAATCTCAACCTCAATTTTCCTTGTAAGGAAAAAAAAATATGAGTTACATGAGGATGGTGAAACTGATTAGTATTTTTTTATCTTTTTTTTTAATGGCCACCACTATACGTCACATAGCAGAATTCAGTGGGAAAGTATTGACTTCAAGGGTTGGCCTATCACCAAGTACAAATTTCTGAGAATTGTTCCTTGGACTTTACCCTTAATGTAGGGCACATATCGAGAATTTTGTTTTGTTTGACATAATGACTACACAAAGAATAGCAGTGGCATGTGACTATTTGTACTTTGCAGACATTCAGATGTGTTACCATTTAACAAGAACTGTAAGCTGTAAGATATATTGCAAACGTTGAAAATGGCAGTTTGCAAGTAAATGTTTCTTAAAATATCAATCACTTTAATAACATCAGCGATGTAAGACAGGATGCTTAAGGAGCAAAGGGGACACAATATTGGTTGCAGTGAAAATTAAGATTGGAACAAACAGATCTAGGAAGTGTTGAGGACTACTGAACATGGTGAATTAAAAGTTTAGAATGACACTGCCCCACTAAGCCTTTGTAGTTGTAATAGTCATTTGTAGTGTAAAAGACATAAAAATACAAATAGTGTGATTCAGACATTAATGTTGAAATCAAACCTGTTTGCAATTGTTTCCTGTTTGTGTCCAAACTGTTTATTATTATTATTATTATTATTATTATTATTATTATTATTATTCAAAATGGAAAACTACATCTAGAAGAACACTCCCAATCCAGGTTTCTCCATAATCTGTTTTGGTTGGGCTAGATTCAGGTCTGAATCAGTTAGGAGCTGGCAGTATTCAGTAGTCTCGAAATTAAAGTAATGAGCTGTGAATGAGCTTAGTACATTCAGCAAATCTGTATACTGTGTGACTATTTTTTAACATTAAATTGTTTATTTAAATTTTAGCCAACAAACACTTATAACAGTACAAAGATGGCTAGATACATAAGACGAAGAGCAAACAATCAACTGCAGTATGTGCAAACCATTAAATATGTGCACTATGAAATATAATATGAATGATGGGAAAAAGCATCAACCATGTTTAAAACAAGCATACCAATTACATAATAGCACTAGAAAAGTGAAACAATTACAATCCAAGTGTTTGCTACAAATAGAATTTATGCCCATGGCATTTACAATGAAGTATGCACTCTCGACCTAAGAAGTAAATACTACAATACAATGAAGTAACAGAAATACTGTACTGTGAGACTCTGAGCAAGTCACTTCAACTACAAAGGCTCAGGATTGCACTTGAAATCAGGCACTTGTGCCTAGTGGGCCTTACTGGTCAACAAAGAATAAAAATAAACAAACAAAAAATACAGCGTACGTGTGTATTTGTGAGCTTTTAAATCCCTACTATAACTCTTAAGGTGTTCTTCTATAAAACATGCCTCTTTTGTTTTATAGAAATATGCTCAGCACTGGTGTTCCATGCTCAGCGACAAAATGGAATATTTGCAGCCTGTCATTCTGAGATAGACCCTGCAGAATACCAGAAGGTGCTTTTATTTGTGTTTTCCATATGATTATCATTTACACTTTTCTGCCTTATTGACACATTGCATAAGAAAATCAGATGCAGATATGTTGTCAATAAAATTAGGTACAATATTTTAATCATCTTCATTGTACTGTGTTTCCCTTTAGAACTGCATGTATGACAGCTGCAACTGCCAGAAGAGTGAAGATTGCATGTGTGCTGCTCTCTCCTCCTATGTCCGAGCCTGTGCTGCCAAGGGATTATGTTAACTGGATGGAGAGCCAATGCTTGCAGTAAGTGATTGTAATACGAGAGAAAAATAACTGTTAGTATCCTCACACAAAGTTTGGTACCACATGTAAAATCACAGGAGCACATGAACTCTAAACAATCCAGTCACAATACAATGTACCATTAAATCATCTTTAAAGAAATCACTGAAGTTTTGATTATCCTTTCCTCTCTTTGCCACTGTTTCTACTCTGACTCAATTTAAAATGGAACATAAACTGTTAACATCAGAAAGCTGTTTATTGGCATATATAAATGAGTTATAGTACTTATCTCTCATTCTTAATGAGCCTAGAAAAAGCAAAGACATAATCACTATTTGCACCATTTCATAGCATTCAAAAGACTGAACAGTGTTTTCTTTTCCATTTACTTAATGATGGCAAATATACATAAGCAATAAATGCAGATTTAGAATTTGATTTGCATTTGTATGCTTACTTATAATTTAGATAATTAATGGCACTTGACTTTAATACATCTAATATATATGATAACATGATCTAGTTCTAAGGATAGTGATTATGATCTACTGTATTTCATCACACAAGTGAGGAATATGTGTGTTATGTTGTTTTCTTCTTTTTAATTCATTTACATTTTTCTTTGCTTTCTGTTTTAATATTGTAAACACACAGTACACAGAATCACTAAATATGTTTGGAGTAGGACATATCCTTTCAACTCTTGGATATGGTTTCTATAGATGTTAGGAAACAGTGACCCATCAGCTTTGAATCCCTATCCAGAAATCAACTCTAAGTGCATTTTAACAGACAATACTACTTTATAATCCAAATAAAGAGACCTAGCAAGACTTAGATATCCGATTGTTCAGTCCAGAAAATCTACTGTAATCAAGGTCACAAAAGGGCATTATATAGTATATCAACAAAAAAACCATGTGATTTGTGGCACGTTTGCCAAGCTGTGTGGATAAGCTTATATTATTGCTGCCCCATTTATCTGGGATGTGT
Organism: Neoceratodus forsteri; assembly: GCA_016271365.2. Classification (NCBI taxonomy): domain Eukaryota; kingdom Metazoa; phylum Chordata; order Ceratodontiformes; family Ceratodontidae; genus Neoceratodus; species Neoceratodus forsteri. The sequence goes on along the minus strand of CM028133.1, from coordinate 736,841,828 downwards.
TTAGTTTCTAGTACTCTATATCTGGCATATTTTACAAGCAGGGAAAACAGACATTACTTGAAACAAAGTAGCAAAAACAAATGGTGACATAATCTTTATTCTAAACTATTCTTTCCTATCTAAGGTAAATACACTACCACCTGTCCAAAGACAATGACATATTCATACTCTGTGACATCTTGCCAACGCTCCTGTCGGTCACTGAATGATGCTGATGTGACATGTGACATTGAGTTTCTCCAGTTGATGGTTGCACTTGTGCAGAAGGAACCTTTCTGGATGATGAGGGTAAATGTGTTCCAGCAACCAGCTGCCCATGTTACTACAAAGGATCTCCAATACCATCAGGAGAAGTTATTCACCAGAATGATGCCATGTGGTAAGTCTTCTTAGAGAAGAGATTAGTATATGCATCAAAGTGCATGAGTGTGTCTGTTTTTGTTATGTGTATGCATGTGTTTCTGTGCATCTACTGCATGTACAATCATAAACTTCATATTGTTGATAATTAGCCTTTCTCTGTAATTGTTCTTTAAAGCAGCAGTATTTGTTACTTGGCAAAAAATGTCATCATTTTTTTTCACAGAAATACATTTCAGATATCTGTAAATAAATCATCAACATAGTTTTAGTTTTCCCTTGTATTTATGAAACAGTGTTTTAAGCACATTTTGTAATTAATGACCTACATCATTAACGATGGTCTCTACTCAAAGTTCTTAAAAATCTCTTCTGTTGAGATTGCCTGTTGAATATACATGCAATAGTCATACCTTGGATGTATTTTAATTTAATTTAACATTTTTGGTAACCAGGAAAGGCGCACTGAGCTGAGGCTTGTCTTCAGGTGTGAATCAGGAGAAACAAACAAACAGAGAGAACCTTACAATGCAGAGAAATAATCAATGTGCAGAATACAATACAGTGATAAATAAAATGTTTATGGTGTGGACTATACGAATACAGAACCTGCAGCAGGCTATAAGCTAGCAAGCATAGATAATGAACCAAGATGCTATAAATAGGGAAAAACAAGCAGTATAAGCAAACAAGCAGTATTAGCATGGTATTACCACATTTTTGATATCAGACAACACAGCACTGCACCGAGATATTTAGTCTTTCTATGGCATGGATGGTACAGATGTGAGACATTTAACAAAAATACAAAATCCTGTATATTTTATTTTTATTTATTCATTTCAGATTAACATCTATGAGCCAAAGGCTCTTTTACATAGGTTCCACATCAGAAACAGATAAGGGATAGAGAAAGGTAGGGATTAAACAAAAACAAGTAGCAAAATCATGTAGTGAAATAAAATGGTATATACAAAAGCATGTAGGTATAAAATTTGTTGGTTTTTTGACATGTGAGTTGCACAAGATTATACCATAGTGCAGCCAGAAGCATTGTCAAGCAGACCAGAGGCATTGTCAAGCAGGATGCTGTGTCTGGGACTAGAGTCTAATGCACAGGTTCATGATGGTGGCAGGAGTGGAAGACAGGAAGGCAACACTACCAGTGAGTTGATATAGAGCTGTGAGGTGGAATAAATAGTGTGAGAGGGTAGGTGGGGTTAAGAGAGCAGAGAACAAAGGAGGTAACATTGAGTGATGATAGAGGTGGCTGTGTGGCGGGGTTTGGTTTGGGGAGGATAGAGGAGGGCAGGAATGGGAGGTGTACAGGAAAAGGGATGAGCAGGGGAGCTGGGAGGAAAGTAGAAGTGGAGTAAGCAGGAGGCAATGGTGGCAGGTGAGGAATGAAATGAGGATAAGGGAGAGTGTGAGGGTGTGGGAGAAGGGAGGGATACTGGGAAAGCGTATGAGGTAGGGGAAGGAGCAGAAAAAGTAGGGAATTGACCAAGGGGTAGGCATAACATGCATAATTGTTCAGGAATTAAAGAAAACTGAAAAAGAAATGGGTATTTTAATATTTAGGCCAGAAAACATAATTGCTTGGAAAACTATGTGGTGACTAACAAATACTGCTGCTTTAAACTAGTCTTTTGTATTTGTATATTTGTTGTTGTTGTTTTGTCATTAAAAGGATCCATTGAGTGAGTGATGCACATTTACAAGGAGGTCCTGGTTGGGACAGTAAAACAAGCAAGATACACATAGAACATACACAGACAGCAATATAGATAATACAATATAGTAAGATACAATATATAACACATGGAATTGAATACGATATTGTACAGTCAGGGTAAAAATACAGTTGTGATACCTATTTGGCAGATAGATTAAACATACCGATAGTATATAGAAAATGAAAATAACAACATAGTATAACAGGTACAGAGTCAGGAACTGTGCACTATGATGAAACCTATGAGTGTGGAAAGTAACATTATGGACTCACATACATGAAGGTTAGCTGCAGTTGAGGGTGGTGCTTTATCAGTTATTAAGTAACTATAGCAATTTACATTGAATTTGCAATGGGCCTGATGGGATTCATCCCAGAATCCTAAAAGAACTAAGGTAGGACATAGTGACACCACTGACCATGCTTTTAACAAATCATGGCAGGATGGGGTGGTACCTGAGGACTGGAGGAGGGCAGATGTGATTCCCTTCACAAAAGTGGGAACAAGGCAGAAGTAGGAAAACACAGACCTGTAAGTTTGACCTCAGTGGTAGGAAAATGATGGAATCACTTCTGAAAGAAAGAATTGTCAGTACCTAGAGGCCAGTGGGGCTGGGACCCAAAGCAGCATGGATTTACAGCAGGAAGGTCATGTCAGATGAATTTAATGGTTTCTTTGACTGGGTGACTAAAGTAATAGAACAGGAGGGGCTGTATATATGTCCTACCTAGACTTTTAGCAAGGCATTTGACACAGTCCCACACAAAGATTTATAATCAAGTTAGCCAGCCTGGGAGTGTGGGTAGCAAACTGGCTGCACAACAGGATACAGAAGGTAATAGTGAATGGAACACATTCTGAAGAAAGGGGTTACTAGTGGAGTACCTCAGGGTTCAGTACTGGGTCCAGTCCTCTTTAACATCTTTATAGGTTACATTGCAGAGGGTCTGGAGGAAAGGTTTGCCTCTTTGCAGATTTCACAAAGATCTTTAACAGAGTTGATACACAGAGGGGTAGAAAAGATGAGAAGAGGCTTGGCAAGGTTGGAGAAATGGTCAGACATATGGCAACTTAGATTCAATGCAAGAAGTGCAAAGTAATGCACCTGGGAAACAAAAACCCTGGAGAAGAGTACACAGCAGCAGGGAGGTACTAACAACAACAAAAATGGAAAGGGACCTGGGGTAGTCATATCAGATGACCTAATATTGGGTAAGCAATGTGAAAAGTCAGTAAGGTGAGCTGGAGGATACTGGGATGCATAGGAAGGGCATCACAAGTAGAAAAAGGAAGTGGCTATCCTCTATACAGACAGTTGGTGAGACCCCATCTGGAGTACTGTGTGCAGTTTGGAGACCTCATCTACTCAAGGTCATAGACAGGATAGAAGCAGTCCAGAGAAGGACGACTAAAATGGTGCAGGGTCTGCAGCAGAAACCATATGAAGAGAGCTTAATATGTATACTCTTGATGAGAAGGAGGACAGGGGACATGATAGAAACTTTCAAGTGCCTCAAGGAATCTACAAAGTCAAGGAGGGTAGCATCTTTCAGAAAAAGAGATGTGTAAGAACAAGGAGCACAATTTAAAGATAGAGGAGGACAGCTCAGGGGTAATGTGAGAAAGTTTTTGTCATGGAGAGAGTGGTGGATACATGGACCGCCTTCATGAGGAGGTCAATGGGTCTAAAACAATGATGGAATTCAAACATGCATGGGACAGACATAAGGCAATTATAGTGGGGTTGCAGGAAGTAGGCTGTTGGTTAACTAGAATCTGCAGCTTATCCAGCAGGTAGGAAATGGGCAGACTGAGTGGGCCAAGTGGTCATTATCTGCCTTCAAAGTCTATGTTTCAATGTTTCTAGATAACTACAGTCTACTGATTGGAATCAAAGTGTGATAATGTGAAAATACAGTTAAGCCTTTCTACATGATAAAACCCTACTGAGCTACAGTATGTTACATAGCCTAATATAGAGAAACTAATAAAACACTACAGTGTAAAGCTGGGCAAAATTGGAAGATTCAAATTTGTGGGATTTTCATGGAATTCCATCACATTTTGTGAAATTTTATGAAATTGTTTCAAAATTTTCTGTAATTCTTTTATTTGCTATAACTCAGTTCATATTGCAGTTTCAGGTCTGAGATTTGGTATGATGCATGTTATCTGTTATGGGCGTAAGGTGTGCCAAGATTCATAACATTTGCATGAAGGTTGGAGAGGTTACAGGGCACAAATTCTGGCAATTTAATATTCATGTAAACATTTCTAAAAATACTGGTATGTTTGCAACTTAGCCATCTTTGAGCTAGATATTTGAAAACTTAGAGGCATACTTTTGGAAGAGTCACAGGAACTGCTAAATAGAAGAGTACTGGTTAAGTAAATTGTAAATTGTAGCCATGACCTGCCCCGACAGGACTTCCCAAGCTGGCTTCTGAACCCAGGTCCTCAGCATGGCAGAATGATGTTTTGATGTTGGGCCAAGGGATTGCTTTAAATCCTAATATTTCTGGTCAGTGAACCTAAGAATATCAGTGATATTCCATTCTCTAGCTTTAAATGTATAGGGCTTACAAATTAGCAGTTTATGCAATTGTGAAATGTAATGTTTAAGTTTCTGAATGTCTGGAGGATTGTAGCTCGGTAAACCTTAATGTTAGATATCTGAAACTTGGCAAACTTATGTATGGGCAGTGGTAAAATTACCATACCATATTTGGTTCATTTGGATAAACACATTTAGTTTATATAGTTGATGATTGATTGATTAAAGTTTATTTTTCACAGGAAATTCATTTGTTAGGACAAAGTCCGTTTACAACAAAGTCCTGTTATTTTAAAATTTCTGAATGCTCATAGGCTTATAACCTAGTCATATTTAATGATAGAGATTTAAACCTTGGTACATATCTGGTGCAGTCAACATACCAAATTTGGTGCAATTTGGACATATACTTTTTACATTAGTTACAAATAATCAGAATCATAATTTTGTTGAAATTTCATGAACTTTGCATAGACATTTTACAAAATGTGATGGATGTGAAATCAACATTTAGCTAAATTGTAGTGGCAGAAGATAAATTTTGCCCAGTCCTACTATAATGTAATATGCGATATTTACCTGCATGGTACAGAAAAATAAATACAATTATTTATGTCAAGCTTTTTAACTCCGTGGCAGTATTTCTCCAAATATGTCTTGTAGCAGTAGCTTACTTTTTTCTTACTTCCTTTTAGCTTATATGCACGCAAGGGAAACTGAACTGTATAGGAAGTGGGACCAAGCCATCAGGTAAACATCTGTAGTACAATATCTTGAATATTTTATTCTGCAGTGAGAGGAGCCTGTAAATTAAAACAAGAATATTTTAATATCAACTTTTAAAATGTCCCTCTTTATAGCATCTGGATATTCAACTGACAAAAAATCCATTATCTCCTGTTTTAGGTAGAACTGACACTTTCTGGTCTAAAGGATATATCTGTGAGATGTTCATTAATGTTTTAAACCATTGATGACATACAGTTACAGTGAGTTAAGACTCCTGCTACTGATCAAAGTAGTTAGAGAAGAGGAATACAATTTTTGACTGGACCAGTTCTAAACTAGCAAGCTAAAACTTGGGAAATTTATTTTGTTTATGCTGAGTTCCCATGATAGCTAAATTTGGCAATTTTCTTCAACCTACTGCTTTTCTCATCAGTATTAGGAAGAAAGAACTAGAAAGATGCCTGTGGAAAGACTATGAAACATATTGTTAATTTTATATATAATCATAAATACTGCACTTTCATCTCATTTTAGAATAACAGATGACCCTGAAAAGATCCTATCTATTCATGTTTAGTTAACTAATTTACATAATTTGCTGCAGTCAAACATTTCAAGTCTCCCTATTTTTATGGACTCTGCCTGGTTACTCCAATTGTCTGGTTTGTTCCTTGCTTCCATATCACCAGAATCAAAGCCAAACTATTTACCTTACTGTTCAATCAATCTAGTATAGCATGTCTACCATCTTACAATCAACAAATCACACAATAAGAGCAATGTAAAGAATGCCCTTATTTTATTGGTCCCAATAATAAGATCATCCTCATTTAAAGGGGTGGGGATTACTTACAGTTAATTAAAATGGGGCAGGTATTTTTTCTAACAATTCGCTCTTGTGTGTATCTATATATATATATATATATATATATATACATACATACATATATATTTATATAAAGTTAAACATCTTTATTAAGGCAGTCAGCTAAAAGCTATGATGACAATACACAATTAAAAATAACACAAGAGATTTAAGAGCAATAAATATTATTGTGAAGTAATACAATGAAATTTCATCAGACATATGGGGCCCGATTCAAAGTCACATGGTACAACTCAAGGGTGTATGTGAGTTGCACCATGCACACTGTGCTGGGGACCCTACACCCCTATTCTAAGACAGGCAGGGTCCCGGCACCTACACACCACAACTTTTTGGCTGTTGCATGGTTATGCCACAGGAATGGTGCAGTGGACCTGGGTGCCACAAGTCACAGCCCACAGTTCACTGCCCCTCTGTAGCCCCCACCCTGTAATACTGCTACAATCACCTGAGGGCCTTGGGGGTTGGCTGGGTGGCAGAGGCACATGGAGGCACATGGGGGCATGGCAAATAAAGGAACCTGCAGATCACTGAAATTTAGGGGCTGGGAGGCATGGCTGTGTTGGGGGTATATGGGACAAGTCAATGTGCTTTCCATGGTGCTGTGGGGGCATCTGTCATTGTGCCAGGACAGGTGCCCCTTAGACCAGCTAAGTGCTATTCTAACACGCATTGCACCATATGAAGTCTTGGAATTGTGTGGGTGGGTTATGGTAGCAGCCCTTTCAGAATGGGGCACAGGTGCTGTGATAACCCACCCTTGTGCCATGCCACAGAGGGTTGAAGGTATAGTGGGTGGCAAAGCCACCATTGGCACAACCCACATGTGGCATGGCACAAGCTGCATCTTGGAATACCAACTTGAACCATAGCATTTGGCATAAATCACCTTGCACTGAACATAATGCAACTTGGAATTGGACCCATGGATTTCAAAATATTAGCCATTAAAATAAAACATATATTTGTATTTGGTTAATTGAAAGAGATAAGGTTCTATAATAACAGATATATAAGTATTAATTTTCTGCAAATATATTTACAGAGCTAATGTTGTCAGTTAGTACAGCCAGTAAACATTCAAAGAAGAGAGGCACATGTTGCTTTGAGCTAAATTGTAATTCATCACCATTGACTTTTAATTATTGTCTGTGTGTGTGTGTGTGTATCTATCTGTCTAAATATATATATATATATATAAATATATATATATATATATATAGTATAAGGCATGGTTGCACTCCTGTAGTTGGGGTTCAGTAGGTACTTCAATGTTAAACTTAAAATTGGCACTTTAATAACTTTGCAACTGTTAAAACAGACTTGCATAAAATTTGGTTTGCCTCGTCCTGTGGGATAGATCTCCTGATACGGCAAGTTATTTTCTGGTTGTATGTGGTCTCCAAGTTACGAGAGATGAAAGAAAACATGTTTCCCTCATTGACTATGCTGGGATTTTCTTTGAACTTGCCTACAGCACAGACAGTTTTGTTTGTTGGTCTGAAATATTCAGGGCAGAAAGGGACAGCTCCACAGATGTGCCTTTTGCAAGTCTGGTGAAAAATAATAGCAATTTTAAGTTATTGCAGTTAAAAAAAAAAAAGAATTTCCAAGGATGCTTAGTAAGCACTACAAGATAGTTGTATAAATGAAGAAGGAATCCTATTTTGTACTGGAAAATTTCTTCTTTGTGTGGCCACCATCTTGTTTTCAGATTTGCATGAAAAATTCTAATTTTGAAACATCATAAAATTATATTCTGGGGAGGAACCAACTTGCAACTTACTAATTGGGACACCTTAAGTGGATTCTGCACTTTACTGCTCAAAACATGCCCTTATAAATGTGTTTAATTTAACATTTTAATTCTTTGTTTGTCTTGGTGTCATACAAAGTATGATCTTGATTCATATGCTGATTCATGAAACAAGATCTTCTTTTGTATTGGAAACACCAAAATAATATTTTGGGGAGGAATCAACACATTTAGCTTGTTTATGGGGACCCCTTTAGGTGTATTCTGCACTTTTCTGCTTAAAAGTGCCCTTAAAATGTGTTTTATTGAACACTAAATTCTTCTTTGATATTGGCATCATATGAAGTAAGATCTTGTGTCATATGCTGACTCACAAAGCAAGATCTTCTTTCGTATGGAAACCAATTTACTTAATAGGATTTTCAAATCTGGTGCATAACTTTGTCATGTTTGCATATTTTGACATCACATTTTCATGATAGCCTTTTGAGGATCACACATATGAACAATATGACTGTTGCTATGTAATTCCACCAGAAGGTGATTTTGTGATAGCTTGGAAAATTCACCTTTCAAGCAGGATTGCATAATGACTGCTATATTGTTCATAAAGGTGGGGTCATAAGAAGGCTATGTTGAAAATGTGGGTGCAAATACATAAATTGGCAGTTATGACCATTTGTTGCAATTTTGCAACCAGCATCTAACAGGAAATTTCATGACTTTCATGCTAACCTTACAATATAGACTTGTTATCACTGCACCTCATGTACAGTATGTCAGAGCAATACTTTTAAAATCCTACTCAAAATGTGTTTTTGCACCTGTGGTGCAGAATGTGTTATAAGTTGTGCAAAATTACATTTTGGCGTGGTTTTGCAAATTTTCTGTACCAAGTACATGAGGTGGGGTAATAAGATGGGTATGCTGGCAATTTTGTTGCTGTTATCCTAAAAATTGAGTGCAGGGCCCTTCCACAGTGACATACATGCACTCATCTATGGAGAGATGGATAGCAGGGTCCAAAGGGCACTTCTCTACCACAGATAAATAAAGCTATAATTACACTATCTCAAAAGGAAGGAAATTCATTGCAAAATACATCAATGCATCAGTAAGGGTTGCCATTAAAGCATCAAAAGCTGGAAATTCCACATTAGGGTTTCCAACCTAACACCCACCCACTCTGCACAGATGAAGAGGGATTGGGGACACTGGAGTCATCAGCCCTAACATGCACCCATTCTCATAAGCTGTGCTCACCCAGTTTATTTTCTTATGGAATGGGAGAGATTTAGACATGACAACCCCGTGTCACCACCAATTCCTCTTCATCTGTGCAGGTTCTGGTTAGGTTTTAGGGTTGTAAACCCTAACATCTAATTTCCCAGCTTTTGATGCTTTAATAACAACCCTAACTGATGCATCAACATATTTTTGGTAATATATATATATATATATATATATATATATATATATTTCACAACTCAATAATTTGGGCAACTATTAGCAATTAATTTATAGTCATTATAAAATGGGCTTTAAAAATCCCTAACCTGATTGTCTACAACATCTTCTGAGCCGTGTCCTTACTAGAAGATATTGTAGCCAACTGGCACTACCTTCCTCTCCTGAACCCCATTACAATAAAAATCTGTGAGCTGCGCCAGTCGCTAACAAAAACACAGCCTCACACAGCTCATAGTGGGAAAAACACTTCCAGTCTTGTGGCACTGACCGATCACATGTAAAAGCTGACCACAGGCACAAATTCAGTTCCTCACAAAACAGTATCAAATCTTCCAGATTTTAAAGTGTAACCTCTGCTGTTATTTAACCCAGACCACAACTTACTGACAAGGCAGCAGGTTTAAAATACCATAACAGAATTGGTGAGTCTGCCGTCTTTCATGGTCTCCGATACACAAACAAAACAGCCTCCCTCCTCCGACTTCACTGTCCTTTAAAGTGAGCTGCAACAACTGGAAAGTCATAGAAAACACTGCAGCACATTACTATAATACCAAACTCCCTACAGTTATTTTCTTTAAAAATGGGCTGGCTGACTGGGACTGGCCGTGTCTCTCAGCAGCCACTTTATATCACTGCTTTCCAGGTTAGCATTTTTCAAAGAAAAGAACCCACGAGTTTGTTATAACACTAATGTGCTGCAGTGTTTTCTATGATTTTCTCAGTTGTTGCAGCTCACTTTAAAGGACAGTGAAGTCGGAGAAGGGAGGATGCTTTGTTCGTGTATCAGAGACTCGTGAAAGACAGCAGATGCACTGATTCTCTCCGCATTTAAACCTGCTGTTTTGCTCTATAAGTTCAACATTGGACACGGTCCTTTAAATAAAAATAAAGAAAAAAATATGCTTTTCAATACTTGAAGTTACAGCCCACACAGTAAGTGGGTACTACCTAGACACAGGCACAGACATGCCTTCTAAAAATGTACTATTTTTTCTTTTCTACTGATATAATCCTATTTTAGAAGCCCCTTTTATGTACACTTATTATTTTTTAAATTAACTTCTTTACTTGTGGGCCCATTTTATAAATTGCAATAAGACCTCCGGGTGTGGGTTATCTCCAGATAAGAGCATGCCCAGATGCATAAGGCACTCAGTGCAAGCACCTTATGCCTAACAATGCACCTGGGCGTGTTTTGTCAGAGATAACCTACACTCGTGCCATGTCTTATTGCTTGCTTAAACTATTGAATATGAAATCAAAGTTACTTGGGTTTGGGTCTGAAACCTACAGCCCCACAGTGAAAATCAGGTAATCCCATTATAAGCAAAAGACACTTTGAGAGGTGCAATAAATGAGTATGACTTCTCCAAATATTGTCTAAAATGAATTTATTGAATTTAGGAAGCCAGACACTTTGTTGATTATTTGAATATTCTTAGTACTGAATAAAGCTCAGATTATTTACTCAGTTGATAAGTACATTTCACTGAGTATGTCCAGTACACAGAATCCCCTTTTGCTGTGAATAATGCGTAGTGCAAAATTACTATGTGTTCCATGTCATCCTCAGCACAGACCCAATTTTCTGAATGGTGACAGACATCCTTATTTTGTTGTTGTTTTAGTATGGATTACTACTTTTAAAGAGCTTGAGTCTAATCCTTGAGGCCATAGCCTTCCTTTACTCAAGAAATATTAAGTTGTATTCTCTATTAAATGTTGTTTTAATAGTTTATAAGTACATATAATTGTACTATTGATTGATTCACCAGATTGTTTTGTTCTGATATAGCTATACACACTGTTTTGTTCTTCAAAGTAATTTCCTCCCTAGGTCTTGAATATATCACATTCAATAAGTATGCTAGTCCTAATGGAAATATAATCTTAATAAAAAAGATAAGGAAACATGAAACCCTGAGTTTAATGTTAAATTTGCTGTTTAGGGCACATCTTTGATAGGTGATATTCAGGCATAATAATTAATTTGAGAAGAAAGATAATCATGTTTTTAATTGAAAAAGTAAAAAGAGACATAGCATAGTTTGCCCTCAGAATACACTCTACTACACAGTTAGGAACATTAAGCACACACCTATAAACCTTATTTAATATGGTATCAAGAGAGAGTGGTTTTGTAGACCTCAAGTTTTTAGGCACTAAAGATTGCAATTTTAACTTCATATTAGGTACCATGAGAATTCCATTAAAAGAATGAATATATTTGTGCACTAATAATTTTAGGCCACTAATAGATTTTACCTTATTTTGTGTAAGACATTCATCTCTTGTTTCAATAAAAGAAAAATCTAAACATTATTCTTCTCAGGAAAACAAATTTACAAGACTGCCTGGAGCAGAAAAACTTGGACTGAACAAAAGCTAGGATTTCATATCGACTTTCAGCTTGCAGGCTACTTTTTAATTGGTGTATTTATTGAAATGTGTCCTGTAATGTAAGCTGTGAGATTAGAAAATCTTGTTTGCATGAATGTTGCAGCATAAAAGTTACATTTGGTTAAACATTCACACATTCTAAATACAGGCATCATAATAAATCAAGAAATATGACATCAGTGTGCCTAAAACAATTTAAATCTAAGGCAAATAATTAATTATAGATATTAAAAACAGTTATGCTCAACAGCTTCAGAAAAGATTTAAATACAGTTAATTTAAAACAGAGTAATACCTTTTTATTTTCAGGGAATTTACTCCAACTATTGGTGGCTGAGCTGGCAAAAACATGTTTTCAAATATCTATTTTAACCCTTGGCACTGCTAGTGAACTCTTTGTTATAAACATTAATTGGATTAACGGGATAAGGTAGAGTTAATTTTTGCCATTTATTCTGGAGGAAAAACATTGTTTTGCCAAATGAACAGAAACCACTGTTTATAGTGTTGTCTTTTCAATCCTAAGAAAAGATACCATAGTTGCATAACATATTGCAGTTTTGATGTCCCTGTTATTTCTAATCTGAGTCTCCACTACTATTTATTCTGGGTTCTACTGTTAAATGATTACCAGTGTTCCTTTCTGCATGTAGGATATAACTGTCAGGAGCAACTGACTAAATATGTATTACAAGTCCTGAATGCTTAATGGATATCCATTTTCAACATCTACATATTCAACGAGTTTATTTTTTACTTCTTTGGTGTAAACACTTGGTGTGCCTGTCTGCTGTCCTGCCTCTTGAGGGACACTTGGAAAATCTCTTGATAAACATGCTGTCTAGAATTTATTTTACTTCTTTTCATTTTCTAAGCAAACATATTCCAAAACTCCTGTATATATTTTTGTTGTATCATTTCCTCTTCACCTGAACAAGGCACCTTAGAAGTTCTAAAAGCTCCCATACAAATTCCTCAGTAAGACTTACACAAGGTACTGTACATCCTCAGATCAGAATGGTACTACAAACCTACAATTGCAGTTCATTTTGTTTAGTTACCTCTGTACCCAAGAACAACACTAGAGATTATAGGAGGTTCCATAAAATATTTCAGTTACACTAATATACGGCATTTCACCAAACAGTTTGTAATAGACATCCTCAGACAGGCATGGTTCTATAAACCTGCAAAGCCTTTTTCAAACCAAATCCAGATCCAGACATACAGACATATTCCACTTCCTACATCAGCAGAATCAGTCCATAACTCACACAAGAAATGAAATGCAAGTTGAGAAATAAAATGCATGTGATTTTGTGTTACAGTTTGTCCTTTCCCTATGGTTTACTTTGACTGTACCAACGCCACTTCAGTAGTCACTGGTTCAGAGTGTCAGAAGAGTTGTCAGACACTTTCTATGGAATGTGTAAGTAAAGTTTCACATTTAGTAACAGGAATGGAAAGTTCACAGTTAGCTCATACCGTATAAGAATATTCCATTTGGTATTATGTAAGGTTCTCCTATAAAGCTTTTCATGGAGCTGAGCATGTGATGTGCTTTAGCAAGACACATGTTACACTGCAGTAAATGCCTCAAGTACTTTAGACACATAGAACAGATAGTGCAATACCATAACGATGTATAATGTTGATCAACTGTACTTTAAAAGTGTTCTACTAGAGCTTTTTCTTCTAATTTGTTTTCCAAGGATAGCCCATATATACCATTTTGTTCTGTTCCCATGGAGCCCTGCCTCTCCACTTTCTAGAGCTAGATGAGCTGGAACATTTTATAATCTCTGTTTTACCTCTCCTGTGCTGCTGCTTACCCTCTGATTTCATACCAGCTCCCACCTCACCCACCAGTCCCTGAACCTATGAAAGACTTATCTGTTGAACACCTTCCTCCAATGTCATACACCCCATTTGCTTCCCCACCCCAGAGTGAGGCTTACCTCCAACTAGACCCCAGAGATCATTAGTGGGAGGGATCCTCCAAGGCCAGTTACTGGGTCTCTGAGCATTTGCATCTGGTGAGTGGCATCCTATTGCACAGCCTACATTCCCATGTTCACCTGACTACTTACACAGCATGCTGATATTGATCTGCTAACCCATTAATCATGGTCTATGGGGAAGTATTCAACTTTGTGTGGTGACTCTAACCTTTGCCATTTTATAACAGCAATATTTTAATTCTAAAATCATAGTCTAGTACAAAACTGCACAGATCACTGTATGCAGTTTTAAATATCTGAGTTGTGGCTGTTTTCAGTAACTGTATTCTATAGATAGGGTATATTCAATCATCATTAGCAGAGACTGGAAAATGATATGTTTCCTGTTGCTCAGTGTTTGAGAACTACAGACACTTTGGAGGGCTTTATGTTTTTGAAATGTTCCTCAGACTCTTTTATTAACATGTTTTGAGAGATTTGATTGTTCATGTATCCATATCACAAGATATTACAAAATTCCATATGTTTTCAAAGAAGGTCCCAATTGCAGAGCAGTAAATAAGGAGAATAGGTGGAAAGGGGTGGTTCCACTAAAATATAAACATGGTTATGGTGGTGTTCTGAATCAGCCTATTTACATTCTTTCATGACTGTGTGTTGTTGAGCACTGTTTAATAGACTGTTGAGGTTGTGAGTGTGTCTGGCCTTGAAATAAATGAAGGTGTCATCCACTGAGAGGTGAATATTGATGGTGGAGTTGGTGCAGGCAGGTGGGAGGTCATTTAGAAATAGGCGAGTATGGCGCCAATAATGGTGCTTTGTCAGATGATGACGTTTATATTTTGGAAGGAATATTTTACCATTGATGCTGACTTTCTGTGACAGGCAGAGCACTATGTGAGACCCTAATTTATTTTATTTGTAAAGAAAGATGGTATGGTCATTATTTTTAAAAGCCTTACTCAGGTCAATGAAAATTGCTCATATTTTATAGGTAGTTTCATGGGCAATTGATGTGTCATTCATCATTTTTATTAGGGTGGAAAAACTGATTACTGCTCCAAGAGAATATTGATTTCTATGATATGGCCCAGTAGCTACATGTTTTGTGTTACAGTATGGTGAATTGGTGCCTGTTAATCCTCTGTCTGTGTAAATTTCTGAAGATGTGCTCCAGTAGCCACACAGTATATGTACAATCTTTCTCATTAGTATACTAGAGAAAGGCAAAGGTGATGATAGGTGGGTTTGAGCATTGGTTTTTGACAAATATTATCTGCTGAAGGATTTGGACTGTGCAGGGTTATTGACTGAAGATGGTAATTATGAGACTCACCACATGCTGTGTACTACATTTTGAGATGTTGAGTTTCCTAAACAGTTTCATCATTTCCCTTGGCTTACTTTTAACAATAATAAGAATGAGTTTAAGGTGATGAGGGTATGGGCTTGGACAGTATCAATATTAGTGCTCGTCATAGTGATTTGCTTTTGCATCACTTATGATTACAGTGGTGGCAAGATATCACAGGACTCCATTCTGGATCCAGTCTTCTTGTCTTCATAAATTACCTCCTCCACCTGTGCACATTCACATACTCACATGCATGCATATAACACAGTTGCTACACCTCCAGCCCCTCAGTTGTATCTCACAAAGTTTCAATATAGCCAGGCATTTTCAATGTTCTCTGTGGTTCAGGTCCAAACAACTTAGGATCAACCCAGAAATAAAATGGTTTATATGACCATTGGTAGGTGTCAGAAGCTGGACTGGCTTGCCCCCACCTGTCTTCTCCATGCTAGTTAGCACACCACTTGAAGAAGTCCCAGTTTTTAGTGCCTCAGTGTGGTTAGACAGCTGGCTTAACTATTCTGCCCACATTGATGCCATCCATGCCACACTTTGCCCAAAACTTGTGCACTATAATGCAGTAAGGACTGCCTGTCTGCACAAGTCCACTGGGAGTTGGTCATCCAATTGATTCTCCAAGTGTTTGACTAGGTGGATATGGTTTTGGCAATGCCTGCTCCACCTCCCATGACAGACTGGACACCCTCTCAATGCCTTCCACCACTTTGCTACAAACTCACCCTCTTGTACTCATCACTGTTCCTTTACTCCTCCAAATCCATCCTACAACTCCCCTCACATCACCAGTCCCACTGTGCTTCTGTCATCTATCAATACTGGATTGAGTTCCTCCCTCACTAGTTCCATCTCCTCTCCCCACTCACCTCCTCCTCCTATTCCCTTACTCAAGGGACCCAGGCATATTCTACTTTCCCCACCCACACTCCTCAGCCAGGAAATATACTTGTCATACTACCTCCTCTCCCTTGGACCCAGCTACCCTCCTCAATCCATCTCTCTCTCTCCTTCCATCCATTAGATGCCAGCAAGAACTCCCCTCCAGCTCTTGCCAACCTCTTCCTGTACCCTTCCTACCACCTTGCTTGTCTTTGACCACCCTTACCTCTCCTCTCCTGTTATCTTATAGTTCTGCCAACTTTGCTGAAGTTTATCAACATGTTATGACTCCTACTTTCAACACCAGCTCAACCTCCATTCACTCTAGCACTATGCACTTTGAGTTTGCCTAGTTTGCACACATGATTTATATGGTAACTCATTTGTCCTCCATATTCAATGTTTTGCCATTTTGTCTGTGCTGCACACAAGGTATGCTCTTTATCTCATCCTTATTGTTCATCCTTATTGTAACCACCTCACCTGACTGGTTGTATGTTTTTGTTATGTGCTGCTACCCTTCCTCGTTCCCTGGGTTGTACCTGGAAACAAGCCTCAGCTTAGTTTGCCTCTCCCATTTACCAGTTTTAAATAAATAAAATATGTAAGATGCACTATATATCTGGATATTACGAATACACAAAATCCATTTAAGATTAATTATTTCCTATGAATACTGTAATATACCTGGATATTCTGCAGCATGTCACTGGCTACCACTGTAGGGGCAGCAATTAAATAGGTGCACATGGATTTGAGGCAACAAGAAGATTTATGGTACGTTAAGGCTAGCTCCTCCTTTCCTAGCAGTTGTGTCCAGTGTTTGTATTCCTTTGCAGGAGCTCAGCCATTTTGCTATAAAGTACCCTTTTTTTTATTCTGGCCTAATAAATTAATCTACTCAATAGTTTTACAAGCCTTTGAAATAATTCTTCCTTAAATTTTCTAAAATCTCACACTCTAAGTTTACCTTATAAACCATTGTGTTCTGATACTTTTTAACATTTTTATACAGTATATCTAGTGAAATCCAGATATGTTTATATTTTAAGTGTTAATCTCAGAGTAACAACCCATGCTCTGGAAGTACCAATCGATCTCATGAAATGCTGTCAGATAATTGATTTGTAAAAACATTGTGAAGCCTTGCAATAGGACAATGTCTTAAAAACACCATTTACAGTTATTAAAATAAACTTCAGAAAAATATTGACATACATTTTGAAATAAACTTAGCAAACAATTTTAGAATTCTTATTAAATTATGCCTCCTAAAGACTGCATATTTTTATTGCTTTTAGTTATAGAACATTTTTTAATCAACAGTTGTGTTTATCAACTTATGGCTACATGTACTTATTTTAATTCTCTCTTTTCTACAGTTTAGTATAGAGTGTGTCCTCAGGGTGCATGTGCCCAGATGGACTGGTCCTTGATGGTCAAGATGGATGCATTACTGCAGAAAAGTGCCCATGTATACACAACACTGCTGTTTATAACCCTGGAGAGAAGATAGACCTTGGATGTAATACATGGTATGCAATTAATATCCTTGTTTTATTAAGAAATTGGGTCATCAGCATGCACATAACCCACAAATACACAATTATCTCCAATTAATTTATGTAGCATTGGTAAAATTGCAAAATGGTTAAAACACTTGTATAATTGGTTGGTGGATAGAAAAATCAGAGCACTACCAGTTACTGTCTACTTGTTCAGGAGCATTTATGTGTCCAAGGACTGCTGTTAACATCATATTCTGTTTCCAATCCCATATTAGCTGCATAGAATGATTGTTACAGTATAATTTAGATATTTTTCATGAACAAGGAACATGTTTGATCTATGTAAATGTTCTACCAGGTGAGCTAAATGAACAGAGTCCCTGGCTCCTCTTATAGGTGTCTCTGTTGTATTTATGCAGACCCATTACTGTGTAATGTATTCTATTTGTTTCCAACAGTACTTGCAAAAATGCTAAATGGGTCTGTACAAACCAACCCTGTCAGGAGACATGTGCCATCTATGGAGATGGACATTATATTTCCTTTGATAAACAACGTTTTAACTTCAATGGGAACTGTGAATATGTCCTGACACAGGTAATGGCATATACCTTTTTTGGTATAAAGATTTCTTATAATGTATTTCATTTATATGGTAATGTAGGATAGTTGAAGTTTAGGACAGGCAAGCAGTATTCTGCATTGAGTTGCACTGAAGCTTAAAGCCAGGGATGTTATCAGAAATGTTATAGTTGCCATGAACAAATTCAAGTTTAATAGCAGTAGCAGCAATATGCTGAAATGTACTATTTTTTTATTATTTTCAGTGTAAACATTTGGCTACTGTAGTGTTGACATGTTATGTGCTAGAGCAGTAGATACAGTAGATATTTAATAGATAATCTTGCTATCAAAGTATTCTGACATCCCATGGATACATTCTAGTACCCTCTCTCCTCTGTTTTTGATAGCACTCTGCTCAATGTTTGAGTCAAAACCAGTGCACACCTAAGGCTGGGTGCATCCTGGAAATGATACACTACTGCAAGGAAGGCAAGGTGTGGTCACTTGACATTTCTATACCCCAACAATTGACCTTGTGCCAGCATCTCTAGGAGCTATGATGGTATCTCCTTGATACCCTGCATGAAAATACTCAAGGAAAATTGTAATGTGTCCAATAAGAAAAGACAAATCAACCATCTGTCCTTGAGACTATAATATGATAACTATATTTAAAATGTAATCACTTAAGAAGTCATGCTATAAAAAGTAATCATGCTACAAATGCATACATACACACTCATGTATTTAAAATATCTTGTAATATATTATAGTCCTGAACTCTAGAAGACTAAATATTAACTGCTGTAAAAATAATCAATGCAATTTTTCTGTTTAGGATTACTGCAACAATAATCCTGAAAATGGAACCTTCCGTGTCATCACAGAGAACATCTCTGTGGGACAACTGGGACCACCTGCTCTAAGGCTATCAAGCTTTTCCTTGGGGTATTTGTTTTTCCTATTCTGTTTATGCAATAACAATAGAGCTTTTCACATAACATCACACATAGCCTAAGGGTCCCTCTGCTCAGTGTCCACATCCATATCTGCTAGATCCTGAAGAAAGCCACCCTGATAAAAGCTTCCAGTTTGTCCCCATGTGGCTATTTACATATGCCCTGTATATATGATAACTGATTGTGACTGCAAGAGAGTAACAGGATGCCAGAAAAATGACAGTATGGTGGTGGCAAATTGATGATGCAGACATGACCCACAGCAAACAGGCAAGGCTACCATCTACTTACCTATGTCTACCACCCCTATATAGACCCACTGTCTGAGGGCACTGAGGGTGCAGCTTCCTGCAGGGTCACAGTTGGGAATATGGGCAGCTGCTGATTAATGACTCACCCACAGACTCAACATGTCTCATTCCCTGATGTCAGTCCAATAGCAGTATGTCCTTTTATTTTAGCAGTACCTCCATGGTTTGTTGTTTCCTGTCCCAGGCCTGTAGCCATAAGTCCTGTGTCCAGATGATCACATCCTGCCATGGTCTCTTCTGACTAATATGCATAACAGTGCAAGACATGGTAGTCTGTGATCCTGTCTGGACCTCACAGTGATCAGGCACCTACACCTGGACAGTATGCACAGCAACATATCATGCCTGCACTAATAACAAAGATATAACATCTGTAGTACATGCACAGAGATTCCTGCTGGACAGTACCTAAGAAATATGGTGCTGTGGGATGGTAACTGTTTCCAGGCATGCACGGCAATGACCATACCCAGCACTAATAGACATGGTGATTGAAGGCAACTGCAACAGATATAAGTCAGTAGATGGATAATTTGTTTGCATTCTGGGAAGTCATACAGTACATAAGAATGTGACTGTGCACATGACACATTTGGCAGGTCTGGGTCTGACCCAATTCTAATGTGCCTGGAGGATGAACTCAGCACCTCCACCATCAACATGACTGGTCCTTATAGGCATGCTCCTCCTTGAAGTGCTGGCACTGTGCATTTTCAGCGACATGCTGTAGGCATACCTTTTAACCTTTTGTCACTGAAATGAGGGCAAGACACTAATAATGAGGACCAATGAGAGACACTGACCCTCATAATAAGGGACACATCCTCAAACATAGAGATGCTCAGAACAATGGAGAAAGCATTGTATGTACAAGTGCAAAGTTTATTTTGATTTAGCATCTTAGAATATTATGCATTTTGCTTTAACATCTGAATTTACAGCACAACCTCTATATGCAAACACATTTTCCATGAGGGACAGATGAGGGAGAGAACAATTTTGAGGGTAAAATTGGTGAAGTTCCTCATAACCAAGGACAGTTGACATCATCCGGTATGGCTGCTGGTGCTAATTGAAGCTCCAGTACTTTGTAGTTGACAGTTGCCAAATGGTGATGTACACCACTGACTTGTACATAGGCATGATGTCAACATGCAGATGCCTTTGGTTGTTGTATTAATCTGCCACTTGCCACAGCAGTGATCATGATTCCACTGCAGGCTGGGTGCTGTTTTAATTGATGCTGTCTATGTGATGATGGACCAACACATTATTGTGATTGTTAGGCTATATAAACAGCTTCAATATAGTATAATGTGTTGTGGCACTCATTTCCATGGCAACCCATACAATAATTTGGCATCAAATCAGTACAGTACATCTATTCTTAATTATAACTATAATACTTGTCTTGGGAACACTTTGTCTTCAGCTGGATTTCAACAATGTTCAGCATTGGGTCTGGTTAAACCAGCTAGCCATTAACACCAAGGAAATGGTCTCCATCACCATTGGCACTAGCCATAAGTTCAATAACGTTTAGCACCCTCCCATCTTTCCACACCTTAGATGGGGTCACAGCTGTTTATGTTCCTCATTTAAATACCTCATGTCTGGCTCAACTAGCACCTCAACTTTTAAGAACCTGTGGATGCCATCCACAAAAAACTTCACCCTAAGCCTGGTGCATTACACAGGTATAGACATTACATACATCTTACTGCTTGCTGAGATATTGTCCTGAAAATGATTCTCCCCATCTTCGATTTTGGAGCGTTGTCTAATGGGCTGTTCCCAAGTCCACCCTAGCCAGATTGTACCCTCTCATTCATTCTTTCTGTTGCATTGTTCTGTATTGTCCATGCCACACCCACCATTGCTACCTATATTCCTCCCACTCCCTTCTCCATTGAAGCTAGATACATCACTCACTGTACCTCCTTTATCATTAGTTACTGGCTGGCTAACTCCCTCTTACTCTTACCACTCCCCCCCACACTTTCCTCCCACTCCTTTCATAGGTCTGGTAAT
The DNA here is from genome assembly GCA_016271365.2 of Neoceratodus forsteri. Classification (NCBI taxonomy): domain Eukaryota; kingdom Metazoa; phylum Chordata; order Ceratodontiformes; family Ceratodontidae; genus Neoceratodus; species Neoceratodus forsteri. The sequence continues at coordinate 736,820,349 of CM028133.1, read as the reverse complement.
TGTTCCGTTGAACTCACTTAAGGAAATCCCTAGTTGGCCAGGCTGCTTTCTTCTATTGTTTCCCAAACTATGGAACTCTTCCCTAAACATCCACTCCACCTCTTGCAAATGCTCTCTCTCTCTCCTTTCTTCTCCATGACTTCACTACCCACAATTGCCTCTGAAACCTTTACCTGTTCCACCACTCATTATCTGTTTACCTAACTCCTTCTGATCTCTACTTTTCTTCCCTTTTATCTGCCCTACAGCAATGAGCCCTGTCTCCTACTGTTAACCCCCAGTTTCCTCTGCACATTGATTGATATGCCTAGTTACTTCCTGTAACCTCATCCTTGCATATATTGACATTGCACTTTATTTGTATCTCCCTGATACCCTCTGGATTTCATCCACTTCATTACCTTGCATAATCTGCAGAAACTGCAAAACTTGCTTATTGTTTAGTAGCTGAATATATGATGTCTATTTTTTACAAATTATTCAACTATTGTGTTGATTGCTTATTCATTACCCTCATCCCCATTTCCCTCACACATCTGGAAGTGAGCTGCTTGCAGCTCAGTATGTCTTTCCTGTTGAAACTTGTGAAAATAAATAAAACAAACAAATAAAATAAATTAACTTGTTAAATCTTTTCTTTAAACTTGTGGCTTTTTAAACATGACTGTTTGTTAAACATCATTTCAGCAGGAGTCTCATGACCACTCTGCTTTTACTTTCATGACTCACTCAGGGCTTCCTAACAATAAAACAAAACAAAATAAAAACAAAAGTATACAATACACTATAGATAATACTGACTGGCAACTACATGCCCTATCAGCCTGTACTGCAGCCTCAGGCTTCGGATTACATTGAACCCCTAGAGATTGGCTCTCAAAGTCTGATGTAATCAGAACACCTCTATAGCAACCCAGGCAGATTGTGCATGGTTGCCCAACCAGTATTCTCTATATATGAAACAGTGAGTATGTATTTTCTAGATATGAAAAAGTTGTTCTCTGCATATGTTAAGAACAACTTTTTTTCAGACTATTTAGAACAATTTTACAAGAGCTGCTGGACATACCACATGATCGCTAACTAGACCAACAGCTCAGCTGCATGCTCCGCTGTGTCAGTCAGAATCACACACTGAGTGACCCTGCAGTTTACATTTCAAATTACAAAAAACTTTACCTATAGCATATAAAATCAAAAACACCAAAGTTGCTTTTTTTTGTTCCTCCAGCTACCAGCTTAGACTCCAGTAACCCCCTCTGTCACCCACTATCTCAAGGACTTAGCTGGGGAGTCCTGATGCATAGTTTCCTTGTGGAGCATTCAGAGGATGGAGGACATCCTCTACACACTGAAAGCACAATACTGACCTCCCTCCAAGCAAACCAGCTGGCTGTTAACACTTTAGTTCTAGTTAATTGTTAAGTTGCACAACTTCAAGTAGTACATGTCAGCAGTAAAATGTATGCACTAAAGGAATCAGTTATATGGATTTTAGGCCATTCTGTGGTACACACTGTACAAAACAATGTAGCTGATTTAATTAAGTAGTTTTAGGTGTATACTGTACCAGTAATCATAAACTCAACATGTTGGCCTAAAGCATGAAAACAAGGTTCCTGGCTTGTAAATAAAAGTCTGTGCACTGAACTTAGATGTCCTCTCTACGAAATACTATGGCTATGACCCCTAGAAATAACATGGCAAACTTTCCAAGACCCTTGTATTTTTAACCGTTACTTTTAATGTTCCTACTTGCAAACCCTTGCATTATCATGTTAGCAAATAATGTCCCTATGCTTTAAACAGAGGTCAACATTAATTTGTATTTTAAAATGGCTACAAAGATTCTGCATGCTGGTTGGTGAAAAAGCTATTCAAGTTACATAGTTATTATTGCACCACTCATAGACCTTTGTTGCAGGCATTTTGATACGAGGTTTGAAATATAAAACAAAGAAGCCACTGGCTGTTGACACCTGATACACTTGGAAATGTACTTTGCCAAAATGTGCCTTTCCCAGCCAACAGTTTTAAGATATATTTCAAATAATAAAACCACTTCCCAACGTCAGAAGGAAATCACTTCTATTTCAGTTTAAGCACTGGTTTCAAAATGCTTAATACTGTGGTAAAGGTCTTTAGTCTCATTATTTAAACAGACTATACTTTTCCTTGTCTTCATGCCTCATTAGCAGTTAAAGATTTTTATACATATCTTGAAAATCAAGTCAGTGACTACCTTGCTGGGCAAACTAATTTTAAATAAAGCATCCTATTCTCATTGCATCTGAAGTGTCATCTGCCCTTTCTGTGCCACATATCTTCAATTATAGCATGCCCTCCAAAAGAAGCCATCCTCTAATACAATTCTGAAATGAAAGTCTCCCTGTATAGGAGCTGTGGTCCTACTGGAGGCATTAGTAAGAGATAACTGTTGTAGTTGGTAGAAGTAGGTTGAAATAAGACTGTGATAAAGAGCACACATGAAGCTGCAAAACTTTTATTAGTTCATAATTTACAGTAGTTACAAAGAAGAATGTTAAAAAAAAATCTGCACTTCAGTAAAATCTAGAGAATATGTGTTCACTTGCACTCACTCTATTTCATCCTCACTATTGCAATCGATATCTACTCCTGAGTTGCTCTTTGGAGTTCTACCCATATCAGTTGTCAACACAGAGTAAAGTAACAGGTTTTAGTATCAGTGTCAGTTCTGTCAGCTGTCAAGAGCAGACTGGTAGTGAGTCAGAACTTTTATGAACTTGCTAACTCTGCACATCAGTACTGATTGATTACAAGACACCCTTCTTTGGAAGCTGTCCCCTATTAGAAGCCATGACACAACATCTAAGGACTGCAAAAGAAGCCCAGCTAATAACTTGAGGTATATGGTATGTGCAGCCTCACTCCAACCCTGATGTTGAGTTTGTCTCTAGGACACACATTTCTATTTATTTAGTGGCCACCATGTGACATCCACTTAGCCACATGTCCCATGTACCTGTTCTTCTCAAACATCTTCATAGCTCATTGGTTACCATGATGTCATCCCTAGTAGTTCCGTGCATTGTTTGCAATCATGAGTGCCTTCTGAAATACATCTTGCATAGATGCTTTGATAGTCCCAGGTGTGCCTACTGAGGAATTAACACTGTCTGATTAGAGTACTTGTTTCTCCAATGCTACTCTGGTGCAGCCTATACAAAATGTGGTCCTCAAACACAGTATGAAAAAGTGGTGCTATGTGGCTACTCAGACCATTTAGCACCCCAGGTGACTTTGTGACCCCCATTTAGCTTTACCTTATGGGGGTCACAACCCTATTTGTGCACAGCAATATCTAAATTTATAATTTGTATTCTTTTAATGTTTTGAGAGGAATCATCTCCATGTGAAATGCAAAGTTCTTCTGGTGGAACATGAAAGAGTGCTGGTGATGCAGGGCAGCTGTATACCCTCCATATTGCACTACCACCTAGTCTAATGAGGATGAGTTCCAATTTGTCTTAAACAATAGTTCATTACATCTGGTACCAAATAAGCTTAAACTAAAACAGCCACTAGCCACTTTACATGAAACATACTGAAAGTAGTAGGGGAAGTGTGGAGGAAAAAAAATTTGTAAGAAGTGTTTGGGGCACCTTGAAATTTGAGTTTTAAACTGCAACATGTGCTATGAGGAAAACTAGCTCAGGATATGAATATTGGGGTGATTGGATTTAGTTAGTCCTGTAAATAAGGTGTGTATGGGGAGGGTGAAGCTGACAGAGGCTTAGTACCTTCTTGCAAGACCTCTATAAAGTACTCTCTCTAACATGTCATGCATGTTTGTGTCCCAATGAGGGAGTGGAACAGTGAAGGAGTGGAATAAGTGACTGGCATCTTAGGCATTGGCAGTAGGAAGCAAGAAAGCAGGAAGCAGGGATTCTGCTAGTTGACTATGGTGAGGCACCTGTTCACTACTGTGTAAGACTCACTGATGGGAATAGCAGAAGGTAAAACATAGGCCAAAACTTAGAATATTAGCTAAACCTTATCTAGTGGAGGAGTATAAAGAGATTTAAACAAGGCATGGGGGACACAAAAGCAAGAACACAAGAGGAAAACTAGAAACACTTTATCAGGAGTAAGGATACATAAATATTTCCAGGTAACACGGATAGAAGTTGGGAATGCTGGAAGTGGTTCAGTGCAGTGGCTGGGGGACAGTTTCAACATGCTACTCTCTGGGTTGATGAGAGGAGGTTGATATACTCCAGGCCAAGTTGGCTGGGATTGGGGCAACCTCTTCTCCCACCCAGGGCCACCACATCTGCCACTGTTGCCTCATAGTATGCAGGAGGAGGAATTGCTGGACTGTGGTGGGCTCAGGAAGGGTGTGGGTGGTGGCTCAAAGAGACATTCTCTAAACAATACCTCTATGCAATTCCAGCACTGCTCTGGTGAGGTGGGACAGCCAGGAAGAGGTACCTATGGTAGAGGCCAGGGACATTGTGGGGACACTCTTAGCAAAGACCCCAAGGATGGTGCAAGAGGATACCAGAGGAAGAGGAAGCAACTTCTGGTGGGGACTCGGCTGTGAGTGGGATAGATTTGGGAATGGGACAGGAGGGAGAAGGGAGGTTAGTTGCCTATGTGGCTTCACTGCCAGAAGGGATAAGAAGCAGAGCTAAGGGTCACTATGGCAGCAGGACAGGAAGCAGAGCTGGATGTCATTGTCCACCTGGGGACTAATGATATGGCTAAGAACAGGGCTGGGATAGTGCAGGAGGAGTTTAGGAAGCTGGGACGGGTCTTAGACTGGTATCATGCTCAGTAGCTTTGCTAAGGTGCTGCCTGTCTATGACAGGGGGAGAGGGGATCTCTGCACCAGGAGCTCAACATCTGCTTGAAGGAATGGTGCAGAGAGGAGGGATTGTTTACATTGGGACTAGGAATCCATGGGAGGATGAGGCCTATACAGGGGTGATGGTCTGCATCTATCCGGAGGGACCCACAGTCCTCAGTGGACAATTTAAATGTTACTTTGATGAGCATTTAAACTAGCCAAGGTGGGCGGCAGAAGAGCTTGGGGATGCAGAAACTGCCCACCCAACATGTTGAAGTAGAGCATAGGAAGAACATGAGAGGAGTGGAATCACCCAGATGCAAATTACTGCTGGAAGCAGGTGGAAGAAATGAAGGGGATGGGGTGAGCACATTAAAAGAGAGAGGGGAAGAGGAACATGATAAGGAAAAGAGGGGCATAACAAATGGAATGGTAACAAAACCTGGAATGCCATGTGTACAAATGCTAGACATCTAGGAAAAAGATTCTGACCTAGAGGCCACAATTACAGAAGCCAACCTGGATATTGTGGCATTAAAGAGTCATGGTTCACTGAAAACCATGATTGAGACATGACCATAGCTGGCTATACTGGTTTAGGACAGACAGAGTAGGAAGGGAAAGGAGGTGTGGTACTTAAAGTGACAGATACAGGGATTGCGGGCGTGGTACCTGTGGATCACCCTAGAGATGGGAAATGGAGCTTCTATTTGCACTTAGTGTGATCTACAGGCCTCCAGAACAGGGAGGAGATAGATAAGGTACTGATGGAAGCCATTAGCAAAATTGACAGGGAGGGGGATGCTGTTGGTGTGGGTCTTCAATTTGGCAGATGTAGATTGGAGCCTCTCAGCTGTGGCTTCAGCTCAAAGCAGGAAAATATTGGACTCCTTGCAGGGGCAATCCTCAGACAACTAGCCAGTGAACATACTCATGATAGGGCAATTCTGGACCTGGTACTCACCAACAGGAAGAGTATTGCAGATACCAAGGTGAGGGCCACCTGGGGAGCAGCGATCTCCGAACAGTGTGGTTCAGTATAAGGTTGGCAGCAGAATCGAACCACACAAAGGCAAGAGTCCTGGACCTCAGGAGGGCAGATTTTAAAAGATGAGTGCATGTCTCCAGGATGACCTGGTGGGGGATGAACTGCATGGGGTGGAAGAACAGTGGGGAAACTAAAATGGGCCATAGTGAAGGCAATAGATCTCTATGACAAGAAAGGGAGAAAAGAAGGTGGAAAAAGAAACTGTTATTTTCTTGAAAGTGGAGGCAGAAAAGGTAAAAGCTTTAGAGTAGCATTCGAAGGTACAAGGAGACATTGAGGGAGGAAGATAAGGGAACATTTTTAACCAGGAAAGGCACAATAAGCATGAGCTTGTTTCCAGGTGCGACCTGGGAGCACAAGGAGGTTAAGTGACTTGCTCAGGGTCACACAGTATGCAAATGGGCTGATGGGATTCAAACCCAGGTCTCCTGGTTTGCATCTCAGCGCCATTCACCACTGTGCTATACTGCCTCCTTAAAGATGATTATTAGGGAAACTGAAAGTAAAGGAGAAATTAGTCACCAGAAATACATCAGTGCATTGATTCAAAAGGTAGCAATGTATAATAAAAAAGACTCCGCACCTGCACAATGCACCTTATTTACTGTGACACTGCTGAGCCATATTATATGTTAAGAATAATTCCATTTTATTTATAAATCATTAAAAATCCACTAACATATTTGGCTATAAATATCAAAAACCCATCCTACAAGGCAAACCTCCTGATGCTGTTTCACACTTATATTCAAAAAGAGACTGCTATAGTTCTTGAAAGAGGTGAAAAAGTAAAAGCTTTGAGAGTAGCATTCAGAAGGTACAAGGAGACACAGAGGAGGAGGATAAGGAAGAGCATCAGGGGAACTGAGGGAAGCAGGGACAACAGTAAGGACTGCAAACTTGTGAATGGAACATGAATAGTCAAGGCATTAACAAAAAGGTACAAGACATTTGTAGGTACAGTATGTAATTGAACAAAGGAAGTCTGGAGGGAATTGTAAGGTTAAGAAGGGAATGGGGTGACTGTGCAGAGGAGGAGCTGGAAAAGGCAGACATCCTGAACAAATACTTTTTTTCAGTATTCACAGAAGAAAGAGATGGGAAGGTCACAAAATGTAACAGGAGCATTAGAGGGAGGGAGGTGAACACAAGTCTGTTTTTGAGGAGAGAGTCCTGAAGGAACTTGCTAATCGGAAAATGGGCAAAGCAATAAGGCCAGACAGGGTCCAACCAAGAGTATTGAAGGAGCTCAGGGAGGTACTGGCATCACTTCTGATGGTGCCATTTAACAGCTCATTGGAAACAGGTGGTCCTAGAGGACTGGAGAGGGCAGATGTAGTCTCACTTCACGAAAGTGGTAACAGGGATGAGGCTGGCAATTAAAGGCCAGTCAGCCTGATTTTGGTGGTAGGAAAGGTAATGGAATCACTGCTGAAAGAAAGGATTGTGGAATATTTTACTCAAATGGTTTACAAGACCTGAGGCAGCATGGGGTCACTTGGGGTGGGGTCACATCAAACAAATCTGCTTGAGTTCTTTGACTGGGTGACTAGACTGGAGCTCAGTTGTGGATGTAGCCTACCTAGATTTCAGTAAGGCATTCACCACCATTCCATCCTCATAGGACTAGTAAGCAAGCTGGGTAGAATAGGACTGTGTCCAAAGGTGATTAACTACAAGAAATTAGTTGGGGATAGGTGACAGAGGATGGTGGTAAACAGAGTTCATGCAGAGGGGCGGGAGGCAGAGGATCAGCGATAAGTCCTTGGATCGGTCCTCTTTAACTTTTATAAGTTGTTTAGCCAGGAGAAACACAGTATGCTGAAAGCTTTTCACAGGTGTGACCTGGGAGCACAGGGAGTTATGTGACTTGCTTAGTGTCACACAGTATGTAAGTGGAAGCTGTGGATTCAAACCCAGGTCTGGTCTGCTGGATGTCACCAGATTTGCAGCTCAGAGCCTTAAACCACTGTGCTATACTACCTCCTGCTGAGGAGCTGGAGAGAAGGTCTGCCCCTTTAAAGACAATATCAAACTCTGCAATAGGGTGGACACTCCTGTGTAGTGGAATGGATAGACAGTGACATGAGAAAGCTTGAGGAGTGGACAAGGATATGTCAGATGGGTTTCAATGTGAAAAAGGTCAAAATATTACTGTGGGGCACAAGAACCCAAGGGAAGAGTACAAAATGTGTGGGGTGGTACTGATGACCACTAATCAGGAAGAGAGCTCAGGGTGATCATATTGGATGACCTAAAGTTGGCCAGGCAGCGTGACATGGCAGTTGAGGAGGGCAAGTGGGATGCTTGGGTGCTTAGGGAGAGGTATTACTAGCAGAAAGTGGAAATACCTCACGGGGGTAAACAGGGAACAAGAGGGAAGTATTTTCAAGAATAAAGGTGCCCAAGAACAAAGGACATGAAAAGAAGCTGGAGGGTGGTAGTAAACAATATAGATATGAGAGAGTACTTCTTCACAGAAAGTGGTGGATTTCTGGAACAGTCTTTCAGTGTAGGTGGTGGGGTCAGCACAGTGGTGGGGTTCAAGAATGCTTGGAGGAGGCATAAGGGAATCTTATGGAATGGAATGGGAGATGTGAATGAGCCAGAGATCAAGTAGAATCTGTGGTGATACTACAGGCAGGAAACATTAGCACAGTAGGTAGGTCAAGCAGTCCTTGTGTGCTGGGAATTCTGACCTGCTATTTTTTGTTCCCCAGTATAAAGTCAAATCTTCCTCATTCCATTGTGTTTCAGAATAATGAACTGAAGCTCTCAGAAGGAAATGTTGAGGTTTTGGAAAGAGATTCAAGTGTGGATATACCATATCAGATATACACCATGGGAATCTACCTGGTTATTGAAGCTAATAATGGGCTGGTCCTCATGTGGGACAAGAAGACCAGCTTGTTCATCAAACTTGATCCTTCTTTCCAGGTGAGTGAAATAACTGGATAGATGGATAGATAGATAGATAGAAAGACACACACACAGAGACACATACAGGAAGACAGACAAGGATATACAAATAGACAGACAAACTGATTTATGGAGATGGGGAAGGAAATGTTAGACTGTAGCTACAGTTATCGAGATGATATAGATGTTTATATAAAGATGTGATTACAGGATACCCCATGTACAGTAAAATATTGCAACTTGAGCAAAGAAAAGAGGTGTCTTATTTGCCTCAAGTCGAAGCCTAAACTGTTGAACATTGCAAGGGTCAAAACATTAATTTTGCAACAACTACAAGTAACTACATAGTACAATATTGAACAGTAAACAAAGTAACATAGTAGTTAAGGTCAGAAGGGTCTTTTGATCCAAAATGTCCCATCCCCCATCAGTAGGGATAAAATAAGTAGGCAAAATAATTGAACAATTAATGTACAGGTTGGTAACATAGAAAGGGGAAGCCTTATGAAAAATTAAAACAATCAATATTTTCTATGTGTACTAATACCATTTTCTGTAAAACCTGTTTATTAAAGTTTTACTTTGCACATCTTACAAAACAGAATACATTCATATACAGTACAGTTCAGGCAGACCTGAGTTATACAAAAAGCCAAAAATGGCATTCATTATTAGCTTGACAGTGGCCAGGCATGGATACCTACTACTGTGGAACATTTCATCATCATAGTGGATGAACTTTAAGTTATCATTGGATAAGCAGACAGACTGTAATAGGAGCTTAGGAATTATCCTTAAAGCAACCCCATAGGTGTATGTAAATTGTTCAGCCAGTTCCGCTATAGGGAAAGTCACCCATGCATTGGAATTATGCTAAAAGTAACCCCATAGATGGATTTTACTTGCTCCAGCCAGTTCCCTATAGGGAAAGTCACCACTTTCTATCACTCTGAGCAGAGTGCTCCAGAGTGTATTGAAATTGTTTTCCTGGCCATTTGCTGAGAGCTGTGTAATTTCAATTGTAGGCATTGCTGGAAGTTATTTACCCATTGCTGTATTAGGGAAGTTCCTCAACAATCAGTTTTGGCCAGTTGATTTTCTAGCATTGATCAAAGCCATCAACCATAAATATAGGTTTGACTTAAGCTGGTGTCCGGCAGTGCCAGCTCCCATCAGGAATTCTTTATGAGATCTGGCCAGTCTCTGTGCATCACTGTGAACATGACTTCATATATTCCATCTCAGAATTTAGTTACCTTTGGACAAGTGAGGCCTATATGGATGAAAGACCCTTCATGTACTAATACCTTTTTATTTTATGAGTACTAACATTTGAAGACATGTTTTCCTTAGAAATAGAGGTAAACCCAAATGCCTTGTAATGCTCAGCCTAAATTGTTCATTGTACTTCTCCATCTAGGGTAATGTCTGTGGTCTGTGTGGAAACTACGATGGGAATGGAAATAATGACTTTACCACTGGGGGCAGTCTATAGTGGTTAATGTGCAGAGTTTGGTAATAGCTGGAAGGTTTCCCTAACTGCCCTGATGCAAGTGTTGCAAAGGACCCTTGTACTGCCAACCCATACAGGCAAGCATGGGCACAGAAGAAGTGTGGCATTCTCAAGAGTGACGTTTTCATCCTGTCATGCTCAGGTCAGTCTGAATTAATTAATTTAGCTTTCCTTTTTAAATAAGATTGCAGTTCATGATTACTTATTCAGCAAAGGTATTTCTGAACTATAGTATGTGTCCATTATATGGTTATATTTTTCTAATAGTTAGTATTGCTGTATCATCATTGGACCATCAGTAGATATAGGAATAGGAAAAACTAGTAAGTGAAACCTGTAAGAGTACCTGCAAGTACTCTGTAACTAACTTTCTTGGGAAAAAGGTAAGATGTAAGCTTGATAAGGTTATCCTACTCATATGAATGTTATTTGCATAGCTAATGAGTAGCTGTTTGGTGGATACTGAAACACAAGAATCTTATGTTTGAGCACTAGACTTAAATTTTACATTTCTGGTCTTAATATCTGAAGCTGGTAAGACACACACTTATGCAAAAAGCTGTTGTACCTACCAGTAGTTGGGTGATGCTAAATATCTGGTGCCCCCTAGATACTCTACTTAGATCATTTACTGAATCAAGCCATTAACATGAGTAAAGTTACTAGAACCATTCCATGTTCTATAGTTGGTTACAAAGTTGTGGACAAGAGGATTTACACCACCTCAACTCAAGCATATGCCAAAGTACAGTAGTAGTAGCAGCAGCAGCATCAGCAGGAGTGTCTGCAGCAGTAGTAGTAGAAGTAGCAGTAGCAGTAATAACAGTAGTAGTGATACTTGCTATATTAGTATTAGTAGCAGTAGTAGTAGTACTAGTAGTACTATAGTAATAGCCAGTAGTATTAGTGTTAGATAAGGAAGTAGCAGGACAGATCAGGAGGACCTGTGAGAAGGGTAGCGTGGTGATCATGGGGACTTTAACATGCCAGGAGGACTGGAGTACCCCAACAACCAGGAACAGCAGGGAGCAGGTACTGCTAGATGCCTTCCAGGACAGCTTCCTGCTGCAAATGGTCAGTGAACCAACCAGGTTAGGAATACCCTTGACCTTGTGCTGGCAAATGGGGACTTTTGAGAGAAGTTACGGTGGAAGAACTACTGTCAGGGAGTGAACACCACTCAGTATGGCTCACATTGGATATGGGCAAGGAAGGAGTGGAATCTGGCACAAGAGTGTTGAACTTCTGGAGGGTCGACTTTGGGAAGATGGGGACATGGTAAAAGGGTACCTGGCCAGAATTCAATCTAGTATGGACACTAACCAGAGGTGGGAGCTCATAAAGCTGGGGATAGTGGAGGCAACCAAACCTGCTGCAAGGCCCAGAGCAAGAAGGCTAGGGCTGAGAAACTGAGCTAGTTGAGCAAGGAGGTTATGGAAAAGGTAAGGAGAAAAGAGCTGCCTTTAGAAGGTACAAGAAAACAGAGAGGGGAAGGACAGGAAGGAGTACTTGACGAATTGAAGGAGGTGACTCGGGCAGTTAGGGGAGCCAAGGCATCTTTGAAGCTCATGCTGGCACAAGGCATTAAGAAGGGGAGAAGGACTTTTTAGGTACATCAGGGAGAAAAGGAGCTGTAAGGACCACACAGTAAGGATTAGGAAGGAGGGGGTGGGTGGAAGCAGGGTGCGATAAGGCAGAAGCACTAAATGATTACTTCTCCTCAGTATTTACTAAGGAGAAGAGGGGTGACACCCAAGGGGGAGGAACTGCAGAAACAGGGGAGGGGATGACAGATGGGAAATCATGGAGGTCAGAGTTCAGGAGGGTTTGAAAGCACTGAGGGTGGACAAGGCACCAGGACCAGATGGCATCCACCCCAGGATACTGAAGGGCTGACAGAGGTCCTTCTGGGACCTTTGTCAGACTTATTTAATGCCTCACTACACTCAGGGTGTACCTCAGGACTGGAGGATGGTTCATGGTGCCTCCACAAGAGTGGGCCCAAGGATGAACCGGGGAACTACATCCATTGTGGGTAAGCTAATGGAGACTATCCTGAAGGAGAGGCTGGTGGCCTCCTAGAGCTACAGAACAGGAGACAGCATGGCTTCATACATGGCAGATCCTGCCAAACCAACCTGATGGAGTTCTATGACTGGGTAACTAGGCAACTGGACAGGGGCCATGCAGTGGATGTCCTGTATCTGGACTTCAGTAAGGCATTTAACTCGGTGCCACATGGAAGGTTGGGAAGTAAGTTAGGCGGCACAGAGGCAGGTCAAAGCTAGTGAGATGGATAGGGAACTGGCTTCAGGGAAGGCAGCAGAGGGTGGTGGTGGGGGAGCGCTCACACCCAAGAGAAGTGAGGTGAGTGTTCCCACAGGGTTGGTGTTGGAACCAGTGTTGTTTGGGATATTCATTGCAGACATATCATTGGACATCAAGAGCAAGATCAGTTTGTTTGCTGATGATACCAAGGTAGGAGTGGTGGCAGATGACATATGGGATGGCAGGGTTGCAGGATGATCTGACAAAGCTTGAAACCTGGTCAGACACCTGGCAACTGGGGTTTAATGCCAAAAAGTGCAAGGGACTGCATTTTGGGAAGAAGAACCAAGAAGGAATTACCAGCTGGGAGGAGTGCAGCTAGCCCAGACAGAGGAGGAGAAGGATCTGGGGGTGCTCATTACAGGGTCAATGAACAACTCAGCACAATGTAGGAAGGCAGCTGCAAAGGCTAACAAAATGTTGAGTTGCACTGCATGGGTATATCCTTGAGGAAGGAGGTGGTGATTCTGCCACTATACAGGTCATTGGTTAGACCACACCTGGAGTACTGCTTGCAGTACTGGCACCTGTATCTAAAGAGGACATTAATTTACTGGAGGGGTGCAGTGCAGGGCAACAAAGATGATCAAGGGGCTGGGACTTATCATACAAGAGGAGGCTGAGGGAATTGAACATGTACTCACTGGAGGAGGGACAGACTGAAACCTTTAAGTACGTGAAAGGAATAAACAAGACAGGTACAGAGGGGCTGTTCAAAGTAAGGGAGGGAGGGACACCAGGGCCATTATATGAGACTGGAGGGAGGAGGAAGGTTCAGGAAGGAGATGAGGAGACACTTTTACCGAGAGGGTAGTAGCTGGGTGGAATGCGTTACCTGCAGAAGTGGTATCCAGTAGAACAGTGAACTGCATCAAAACAGGATGGGACAGGACAAGGGGAGGGTCAATGTGGGGAAGAGTGGAAGGGAGGAGCAACTGCACAATAAAGGGTGCTAGCTGCACATTCAGGCAGACTTGATAGACCTCAGGCCTTTATCTACTGGCAAATTTTGTATGTTCATAGTTGTAGGCTGAATTTGTATTTGTGTGGCATCCTTCTAAGGCTCATATCACTGGGTCAGCATGCCAGTGCAGCAGAAGCATTTTGTCTGTGACAGTGGCAACTGGGATTCTGGAGCAGAACTCGAATGTCAGAGGGTCAGCTGTGGGAGGAGACTGAGCATCCAAAGGACTGCTCACCTTCTCCAGGTAGGGAGAGACCTTGTTACCTAGCACCTGCTGATCCCAAGCATTAGCAGGGTGGGTCTAGCAACCTGGGTCCATACTGGGAGCCTGTCAGTGCAGGGTCTGGTGGACCTCTGCCTGTCTAGTGCGGAGCACACCAGATCAATCACCAAGGTCTTTGCATAACTGGCCCCACCTCAGACAGGCGGGTGTAGGGGCGCACAAGGAAAAACACTCAGAGTAAGCCCCATGATGCCAGGATCCCAGATGGCAGAGACCCTGCCGATATGGGGAGTGGATCTCCTCCCTGGCAGTGTCTGAGGGACAAAACTATGCAAAAAAATACAAGCATAAAGCTGAAGAAGCTCACAAGAAATCTGAGAGGAAATAAAGTTGAATTACAAAGGGGCACAAACAAGCAACACACACGTAAACAATTCACAAAATTTACAGAACTACAAAGACAAAAGGTAAAAGTAATGACAGAAGGAGGAGAAGGATCTGGGTGTGCTCATTACAGGGTCAATGAACAACTCGGCACAATGTAGGAAGGCAGCTGCAAAGGCCAACAAAATGCTGGGTTGTATTGCAGGGGTATATCCGAGGAGGGAGGAGGTGATTCTGCCACTGTATAGGTCATTAGTTACACCACACCTGGAGTACTGTGTGCAGTACTGGCATCCATATCTGAAGAGGACATTAAGTTACTGGAGGGGTGCAGCGAGAGCGACAAAGATGATCAAGAGGCTGGGGACTTATCATACCAGAGGAGGTTAAAGGAGTTGAACATGTACTCACTGGAGGGAGGAGAGACAGGGTGACATGATTGAAACCTTTAAATACATGAAAGGAATAAACAAGATGGGTACAGAGGGGCTGTCAAAGTAGAGGAGGGAGGGCCACCAGGGGCCATGATATGAGACTGGAGCAAGGAAGGTTCAGGAGGAGATGAGGAGACACTTTTTACAGAGAGGGTGGTGGCTGGGTGGAATGTGTTACCTGCTGAAGTGGTATGCAGTAGAACAGTGGACTGCTTCAAACAAGGATGGGACAGGACAAGGGGAGGGTTAATGAAGGGGAATGGTGGAAGGGAGGGGCAGCTGCAGAATAAGGGGTGCTAGCTGCACATTCGAGCAGACTTGATAGACCCTAGGCCTTTATCTGCTACAAATTTTCATGTTCGTATGTTCGTAAAGTTTAAAATGCAGATATGTATATATCAGTGTAAATAAGTAAAATAATGAATTCAATTACAGTCACAAAAATGGAATTATAAAAGTGGGGCAATGTTGGAAGATGTTATGTGGCTTTCTTCTTAATGTTTGCCAGTGAGGAGGCAAATGGATGCCAAAAGGTTAAGTATTCCACTGGGCAAGGACTTTCACAGCAAAAGCAAGATCCCTTACAAATTTAAGGCAAGACAGGGCCTCCAATCAGCTACTATCCCTGGTACTGAATATGGTGCTTAGATTGTTTCAGGGCTTTCTAAGTCTGTTAAAAAATTACAGTCATAGGTTTCCAACATTCAGCCAGTGCAGAATGCATAGGGACAGAGTATTGTGTCAGATATGAAAAACCTTGCTGCTGCATACAGCATTTACTCGAGACATTCAATTTGTCCATAAGACTGTCCTTATAGAGCACACTGCAGTAGTCCAACCATAATAAGGTGAAGACATACACTAATTTGTGAAAATCAATATTACAGTATATAGAAAAGTGTTACGTTTAACAATTTTTTAAGGATAGGATATGATTGTTTGAGATAGGATAGAACAGGACAGAAGAGGATAGGAACTTATTTATATTGCCTTTCCAGAGCACAGAGCACTTTAAAGTACAAATAAATTTAAATTACAAATAATACATACTGTAGCAGCAGACAGTAAATCTCTATTCAAACTATGCATTAAACATATACAGTACTTAGTCCTCAGAGATTGGTGGAGCCTATCAGTGTCCTGAGAAGGTCTGTCTAAACAACTGGGTCATTAACTGTGTTTTAAAACTTTCTACTGAAGGGGCAGAACAGATGGATTTTGGGACAACATTCCAGAGTATTAGTGCAGCTACAGAGAATGCTTGGTCCCCAGCAGACTTTAATCTAGAAACTGGGACTAATTAAAGCCCTGGGGTCCACGTAGAGAATTCTGGTACCCCAATAATCCTCTTGATGGGTTACCAGTAATACACAAAAGTAGCTGGAACCAGTCCACTTACGGTCTTATAAACTAGCAAAAGAACTTTAAATTCAGAATGCCATCTAAACGGAACCAGTACAATGCCTTCAAAGTAGAAGTAATATGACTGAATTTGATACACTGATTAACAGTGTGGCAGATGAATTTGCAATAATTGTAGATGGTATAACTGAGTAGTTGGGAGGCCATAATAGAGTGTCTAGCAGTAGTTGATTCACAAGGTAATGAAAATTGTACTAGTGTGGCAGATCACAATGGTCAAGGAAAGGATACAATCTGGCTGCATTTTTCAGGTGGTAATAACCACTTCTGATGACGGTAGTAATTTGAGATGTAAAATCCAATTGACTGTCAAATATTCCTCCCAAATTGCAAACCTCATCCTTAATCTGGAGTAATTCTCCATCATAAATAGGGAGAATAAGATTCTCCTTTACTGCAGACACCAGTCAGTTTGAGATCACCAGTATCAACTTTGTTTTCCTGGGAGTGAATATCAGCCCACCTTGTGGTCATCAATACTTGATCTCTGTGATGGCCTTCTCAACCAAGTGCATCAGATACTACTGACCAGGTCTAAATGAAAGGTAAAGCTGAGGATCATTTGCATATCATGGAAAACTCAAGCCATAACTATGGATTACATCTCTCAGAGGAAGCATACATACTGCAAGTAACAGTGGTGAGAGGATAGAGCCCTGTGGTATACCACACATGACAAGTGAGGGCATAGATTAACCATTACCCAGCACCACAGTCTGGTGATGATTTTCCAGGAAAGATATGACCCACTGTAACACTGTGCCAGCTAATCCACAGAAACACTTCATGTGCTCACCTGACTCCCCATGATCCACCATATCAAATGCTGATGACAGATCAGGAAGGACAAAACAGATAGCTCCCCTCAATCCTTCACTAGGAGCAGATCATTCATGACCTGAGACTAAGGCAGTCTTTGTGCTCTGACAAGAGTGGAAACTGGCTGGTGAGAATTGTAGAGCTCACATTTCTCAGGTGTTCTGTCAGGCAATTTCTCAATAACTGTACTAATAAAAGGAAGGTTAAAGATTGACCTGTAATTTGTGAGATTGCCTGGATCTAAGTTTGACTTCTTGAGGAGGGGTTCACAAAACTCACTCTCTCAAAGAAGAATTAACAAGCAATACAAAAACAGGCACTAGCATCTTCCAATTTGCCTTTACCAAATAGGAGAGGCAGAGTCTTGGATGCAAGTGGGTTGGCACATCACCAATAGCACATGGCATATTTCTACATTTTAGATAACAGAAGTAGTCCTTGACTAATACAAACACTTGAGAATCAAATGTTAGCCTCTGATGAAAGTCTACGTCCAGGCTGCACACCACACAAGTAGCCTCAAGCTGAACAATAACAAGCATGGGTAACCTGAGGCAACACATCAGTAAGATAACTGCCAATATCAGCCAATCAGCATTAGTTCTGTTTATGTTAGATACAGTGCCAACCAGGTGGAGAATGGTCACAAGCTGATGTCTGTGAGTCACTGTTCTAACAATGCCATTGAAAAGCTCCCATATTGGATCTTTTAAAGAAGAAGTACTCTACAGTGGTGTTGCCCTGTCAATGCCTCCCCCGTCCAGTGATCTCCAAGCTTGTCAGTAATTCTTTGTGGAAAGGTGTTTTCCCATCTGCTCTGAAAAGGCAGTGTTTAGACCCTCTTTAAGAGCCATCCTTGACCCTGATATTATGGCAAATTACATACCTGTTTCAAAACTTCCTTTTGTGGAAAGTTATCAAGAAGGTGATGGTTGATTAACTTGTGAATCACCTGGAGAATTATAACATATATGAACTTCTTCAGCTGGGTTTTTGGCCATGCCACAGTGCTGACACACACTGCACTTGTCCAGGTGACACATGATCTGCTTCTGGCAAGGGAACAGTGATTTTGTTCCATCCTGGTCCTACTTAATCTCTCATCAGCATTTATCACAGTTGACCATGGGGTGATATTGGACCTGATGAACTATGTAGGATTCACCAGCACCTGTTTAGCATTGGTCTTAGTTCTACATAACTGGGAGAATGGCAGGTAGCCCAAGGTAATTTCATCTCTGGGGCTTCTTCACTCTCCTATGGGGTTTTGAAAGCTCGATCATTGCCTCTGTGCTGTTCTTTGTGTACATGCTGCCTTTGAGGGAAATGTTTAGATGGTATGGTGCCGAGTTTCTTTTTATGCAGATGATACTCAGCTTTACCTGTCTTGTTGTCCTGGCATAACCATATGGTTTCAGTGTTTGGGTGATGGTTTTCTGAGATAAATGGCTGGATGGCCTCAAACTGGCTACAGTATGTCTCAACCCAGAAAAGACAAGTCATGATGATCAAGCTGGGTCAGTGAGATGGAGAATTGATGGGAGGTGCTTCAGCCCTTCCACTGCTGGGTGGTCAGTCTTTTGTTGCTATTGATTTGGTTAAGATTCTTGGGGTAATTTTGAACTGCAGGCTGCCAGTAGACCAGCAGGCATTGGTGGTGGTCTGATCTGGTTTTAACAATCTTCAAAACATCACCAGGATTAAATGGCATCTGGCTCCTGCTGGCCTGGTGACAATCATTTATGCTTTTGTCATCTCTAGTTTGGATTACTAAAACACACTGTACTTAGCGTTATCTGGAGGTTTAATGCAATGCCCACAGCTGTATCAGAATTATGCAGCTCAGTTGGTGGTGCAAACTTCTTGGAGAGACCATATCAAGATGGTGTTGTGTGCACTGCACTGAATGCCCATTCAGTGGCTCATAACCCTCATAAGATGCTTGTTAACAGACAAGGCTTGTGTGGTCTGGGACCTGACTAACTGAAAGATCTGCTGGTTTCTTACCTCCAACCTAACCTCCAATCCACCGATGTTAGCTTACCTGCTATTTCCTTCTTCCTCTTGAGAAAATCCATGGACAGAGCCCTTAGAGTGGCAGCTCCAATACTGTGTAATGCTCTTCCTGGGAGAATTAATTCTGTTTGCAGGGTGAAACCCTTCACATATCACTACATGTGAATATTCCTGTGTGCCCATTTCTCCTTAGAAACTATGTTGATTAGTTCACTGAGAGAGTCTGTCAATTCTGCAACTATGTCACAAATCCAAAATACAGGACAGAGACTCCATCTCAGTACTATGGATGCAAGGAGGACAATGCATTATTTAGCCATTTAGTGGCAAAATGTAGCAGAGGCCTGTTAAATGAAATAAAGAAAATAGATACTGAGATGGAGTCTAATTTTGTTTTTTGGACTTTAAAATAGCACTAACAATGTATTTTATTTGAGCAAGCATTCTCCAGCTAGCTAGTATTAGCTGAGCAGTATTTTATGGCTTGTAATATATGGATACATGCAAATAATACAATAGCAATTTATACAAACAAATTCCTAAAATAGTATACTTCTGAACTGATAATGCCATTGTAGGTGTGTCGTAATACTATCATTCAGAGTTCATAATACTATCATTCAGAACTCTGAATGGTAGTACATGGAAACAAAGAGCTCAGGTGCATGAATTCCTCATGCTCAGCAGTAACTAACTTTTACTATAAGTGTCGGTACAGTAAAGGCTGACTCTCTGCTAACAAAAAATAAAAGCAGAAAACCCCTTGATCTGCATTATCTGACCTACACAACAGAAACAAACTTTTTTCATTTAGTGGATTAAGCTGTGGAGTTTGTACAATTGTGCAGCCGCTACTAACTGCCACATCTTGAGGTGAAGAAACTAAAGAGGAAAGCTTTTGATGGTGGTTTCATGGGAGGCCCTAGAGGTGGGGTCTTGATGCTCCACTTGAAGCCTCCTTGATGCTCTCTTGCACTTCTGCAGCTCCACTAGATGGTCTCCCAGCCTGCTTTCGTGTCACCATTTCCAATGGACCACTTAAACATTTACTTTGAAGACAAAATAACAAAAGGGCTCAAGAAAGCCCACACCATAGCCACCACTCAACTCACTGGTGTGTTGATTCACTACTTCTCTCTTGATGGGAATGCAGCTGCACCATAGGGGATCTGCTGACACTGCCGTAGGAGGGATGCCTCTGTCTCTGGACACCCACACTCCCCAGCTCCACCACAGTTCTGCACCTCTTCTTGGATCCATGTATTACAATACAAAGATAGTCGAGTGTGTATCAGAAGGGAGTAATAACATCTCAAGGTTCTGGGGACATGGGAACCTCTTGATGGTATCACTCCCTTATAATGCACACTCACCTATCTATTATTCTGTTTTAATTAGCTGCTACTTATGTTTTTCTATGTTTTTCAATCTGTTAAATTATGTAGAGTGCCTGAGACTTCGGGAGCAGGTTTTCTATAAATAAAGCTTGCTTTGCCTTGCCTTTTGTGGCCTCCTCCCTGCTTAAAAGTGCCTGTATAGGTATTCTATGTGCTATATAGGAGGGTCTTACGGACAAAGTTATATATGGTTTTAATATCCATCTGGACAGTCACCAGAAATGGATAGAAGAAAACTTGATCTTTATGCTATCCATGTCATGGTACCTTAGACCAATCTAGGCATATTCACATTACAGGACAGGAAACCATGACCTTCTAGTTCAGAGGTGACAGTGCTATAAACTGACACTGAATCTACTGTAATTTTGGTTGAGACGTCATACTACTAGAATTTTGTCTTAGTTCTGTCTCACTTGCAATTTGATTTTTCAGTTAACCTGCTTAGCCTAATGAGCAGATTACTGTCTGTATTTGTGGGTGCTCTGGAAGACACAGTGATACAACTGAAGAAAACATTCATATAAAAATCATTCATTTAAAAGATGCATATTGAAATTAACTTTAGCAAGCATTCTGTCTGCAGTTGGCAATGCATTCACAAATTTTGGACCTTGGTAGAAGGCAGAGGTAGGTAGGAGGTAGAAAACAAGGAAGGTATGTTAGTAGGTGGGAAGGTAGGTAGATTTGTTTAGTGACAGCACACAACAATTACTGAAAATCACTTGCCACATAGCCAAGACATGCTGAAATAGCCTGGTGTCATTTTTTTGTTTTAATAGGTGAATCCATCTCCATACTATGATTCCTGTGTCCGTGATGCTTGTGCCTGTGATACTGGTGGAGACTGTGAATGTTTTTGTACTGCTGTGGCTGCCTATGCTGCTGCCTGTAATGAAGCTTGGTGTTTGTGTTGCCTGGCAAGTCCTGATACTTGCCGTAAGTAGTATACATTCTGTTCCATGAGATCTTTGTGTCACTGCATGTTCAAAGCTAGGCATATTCAGAAATTGCATAACTCATCTGTAGAATTTTTGCCATATATGTTTATGCTTGCTCATGTTTATTCTTAGCTAGCTCAGTTTAAAATGTTACTACAATGTGATACTTAGCAAATTCTAAAATGAACACTTAAAGGGACTGTCAATACATACATTTCTTCTTCTTTTTTGCTTAAAGTTTATTTCAGTATAGCAGATTTCTCAGACTGTTTCTGTTGGCCTGCAAGCTAACCCATTCTGTAACTGCAAATCCCAGTATTCCATGCAGTTGGAGTTGGCATAAGAGAAGGGCTTCAGCAACAAGAGATTCAATAGCCTGTTGTGCATGTTAGAGCTTTTATAAGATCCAATCAGATGTTTGCAGTCCTGCAGTTCTCCTCTGGGACTATACTTTGCCCAGGGATTACAGCAGGACCAGCAAACAAAAGACCAGAGCTATTAATACTCTAACAAGCACTTAGGGCTACAGAATCTCCTATTGATGCAGCAGACTGCTGCAGTCTGGCTAGCACACTTTGAAAGGTGTGAGGAGTCCCAGAAAATCAATGGAAATGGTTAGCCAACCACTCCAGATTGATAGACTCCTCATGTCAATAACCCTTCAACACCCAACCCTGCCTGTCAGTGCACACACTCTCCATCCCTGGAACTGTGACACAAGGAACTTCTCTCACTATAGAAACATAGAATTTGCAGGCAGATAAGGACCACTGAGTCTGCCTTTGTCTGTCCATTTGTCCCTGTCTCACAGTATCACCACAGCTCCAACTTGATCTACAGCTAATCCACCCACCTTCCATTTTCCTAAGATTCCTTATGCATATCTCAAGCTTTCTTGAGCCCCACCAGTTTTCACCTACATCACTAACTGTAGACTGTTTCAGGAATGCACCATTCATTCTGTGAAGATATACCTCTCCACATCTCTTCTGAATCTACACCCCCAGCATCTTAGAATGCCCTTGTCCTAGAGCACCTTTTGTCTGAAAATACTTCCTCTTGTACCTTGTTTTCCCTGTGAGGTATTTAAAGGTCTCTATCATATCCTCCCACTCTCTCCTCTCTTCCAGGGTTTACATATTTAGGTCCTTTAGTCTCTTCATAGGACTTCTGGTACAGACCCTGCACCATTTTAGTTGACTTCCACTGACCACTTCCAATCTCTGTATGTCCTTTCTGAGATGTGGTCTCTAGAACTGGACACAGTTCTCTAGGGTGGGGTCCTAGTAGTGATCTATATAGAGCAACACCACCTCCCTCTTTCTCCTGGTGATACCCTTTGTACGCACCCCAGCATCCCACTTGCCCTCCAAACTGCCTTGCCACACTGCCTGGGCCCTTTAGGTCATCCAGTATGATTTCCTTCAGGTCTCTTATCTGCTTGGTGGTTGTCAGTACCACTCCCTCAATTTGTACTCCAGCCCTGGGTTTCTGTGCTCCAAATGCATTATTTTGCTCCTTCTTTGTATTCAAACCCAGCAGCCATATTATTGACCACTCCCCAAATTTCTCAGGTCTCCACTCATTGTTTCCTCCCCCAAGAGTGTCCACCCTTCTGCAGAGTTTTGTGTCATCCACAAAGAGATAGATCTTTCCTTCCAGCTCCTATGTAATGTGACTTATAAAGACACTAAAGAGGATTGAATCCAGCACTGATCCCTGAGGCACTCCATTGGTTATCCTCCTTTCCTTTGAGTGAACTTTATTTACCACCATCCTTAACCAATTTCTTAACCAGTTTACCACATTTGAACCTACTTCTAAGCTACCCAACTTGTTTACTAGTCTCCTCTGTTGGACAATGTTATTATCACACGAAATATAGATAGGCTATGTCCACCACTCCACCCTGATGTAGTTCCATGATCACCCAGTCTAAGAACTCAATCAGATTAGTTTGAGATGACCTCCTCCTATTAATCCAAGCTGCCTCAGGTCTTATAACCAATTGGTTTCAGATATTCCACAATCATTTCTTTGCATTTATTTCATTAACTTTCCTACTCAACGAAGTCAGGTCAATTGACCTATAATCACCAGCTTCTTCCTGCTACTTTTGTGAAGTGGAACTACATCTTCCATCCTTCAGTCATTCAGGACCACTCCTGTTTCCTAATGAGCTGTAAAATATAGGGTTGTCAGAGGTGCAGCCAATACCTCCCTGAGCTCTTTCATTACCCTTGGGTGGACCCCATGTTGCCCCAATACTTTGTCCACTTTCAGATTTGTAAGTCCCTTCAGGACTGTCCCTCTGAAAAGAACTAGTGTAAACCTTCCTCCAATGTTTCTGTTACATTATTGTGGCTCTTCCCCAGCTCTTTCCTCTGTGATCACTGAACTAAAGTATTTGTTCAGGTTGTCTGCCTTACCTGTTACCCCTCTGCACAGTCTCTGCCTTCCCTTCAAAACCTTCCAAAACTCCCCATGTCTTCCTTTTCCACTTAAATACCTAAAATGTCTTGCCCTTTTGTTACTGCCTTGGCTTTCACTCCTCTGTTTTCATCATTGTGCTCCTTACTGCTCTCCCTGCTTCCCACTGTTTCACCTGATACACGTCACTATCATCATCTCTGTGTCTTCTTGCACCTT
Organism: Neoceratodus forsteri; assembly: GCA_016271365.2. Taxonomy (NCBI): domain Eukaryota; kingdom Metazoa; phylum Chordata; order Ceratodontiformes; family Ceratodontidae; genus Neoceratodus; species Neoceratodus forsteri. Next base: position 736,796,461 of record CM028133.1, on the reverse strand, counting down.
CTGAATGCTTCCCTCTTAATTTTACCTTTTCTGTCACCTCTTTGAGAACCACATCAGTCTCTTTTTCCTCTTTCTTTTGTACCTTTGCTTGATGCAGAGGTGTGTTGCCTTCACTATTTCCTATTTCCTTTTAGTTTTACCAACTGTTCCTCTACCCACCCTGTTCATCCCACCCATCAGGTCATCTCTGAGGCATTCACCCATCTTTATCAGTCTTGCAGTACTATAAAGATATGTAAGTAATCCTTTGCTAAAAGAAGATTCATCAGATCAATTTTAAGTTTTACATTTTCTAACACTGAATGATTAAATCTGTAATATCCATTCTCTGGAGAAATAAGAAGACAAATGAAGAGTACAGCCTGGTTGTAAATGGTTTGACATTTCATGTAGGGTTAGTCATTTGTCACCAATTTGTACTTTTTCTGAGATAAAATCAATTCACAAGGCAAGAGTTCCCTGGGGTACATGTATCCTCTATCTAGAAACTGGAACCAAGATGTATCCACCAAGCCTGCTTCCCTGCACAGTTTAATATGATACTGGGAATCACAATAAAGGTGTTGCTGTCTTTGAAACATAGCAACATTGAATCTGTCAGCAAATAAGGACAATACACCACCTAGTCTGCCCATTTCCCTACTTTTGCTGCAGCCCCAGATCCTATTTGATCTGCGCCTCCTGCTCTGGGTACATCTCCAGGGAACCTTTACATCTATCCCATACACTCTTTGAACCCCTGTATTGTTTTTGCACCCACCACTTCTGCTGGTAGGCTGTTCCATAGCTCCACCACCCTTTCAATGAAAAGAACTTCCTAACATTACCCTGAGTCTTCACACTTCAGCTACATATTATGCTCCCTTTGTTCTTGTGCAGAGTTTTCTCTGAAATATTCTTTCAACCTGTACTCTGTTTATTCCCTCTAAGGTACTTGAAAGTCTCTATCATATCTGTCTCTCTCTCTTATTTCCTCCAGTGAATAGATATTAATACCCTTCAATCTTTCCTCATAGGGCTTCTGGTGCAGTCCGTGTACCATCTTTGTTGCCCTTCTCTGGACTGCCTCTGTTTTGTCAATGTCCTTCCAGAGATGTGGTCTCCAGAACATGACACAGAACTCCAGCTGAGGCCTCAACAGTGATCTGTACAGTGGCATCACCACCTCTTTCTTCCTGCTTGTTATGCCACACCCCATGCAATCCAGCATTCTGTTTGCTCTCCCCACTGCCTTTGCACTGCTTGGTCACCTTTAGGTCATCAGATATAATAACCCCCAGGTTTTGCTTCTTGACATGTTGTGGCCAGAATGTCCCCATCCATCCTGTACTCCTCCCTTGGATTCTTTGCCCTCTGTTTCTAGTTGCCAAAACACATTTAAAATTTATACCAAGTATGATTGTCCAATATGTGTACAGAGTAATATGTGATTTATAGCAGACCTCATTGGGTTAATTTCTACCACCCTAGAGATAGATGGGTTGGTATGCTTAAAAACATCCCAAACCATCATATGCAGCCTCACAAAAAGACCAAAGGAAAACGCCTTTTTGTGTATGCTTTTTTAGATTAAGAAACCTCAGATAATGATTTTGATATGATTTGTTGAATCATGAAAACATCATACATAATGTTGTGTAATACTAAAGAGGATGTCATTTGGCTTTTAGGATGCTTTAAACTAATAATATCAAGCGTTGTATTTTGGGCCAGCTCGGTGGCGCTGAGGGTGAGGTGCTGGATGCCACACCTCACACACGCCGGTGACCCAGGTTCAGGAATGAGTCCAGATCATTGGGTGCTGGCAGAGGAGGACTAGGATCGAGCATCCGTTGACTGCCTCTCCTAGTCCTGGGGTGGGTTGGGGAACACTGTTGCACAGCAGTGACCTCTGGGACACTTGGAGGTGTTGTTGGCATGGCGGCAGCTGGGAGGGTGTGGTGGACGTCGGCATGCGGTGCCTGGCGTCATTGCCGTCCGCATCCCTGAGGGACAGAAAAAACTGAGGAAAAGTGGATGGGTGTGACTGTGCAGCTTGATGGCAGCACCTACACTACCAGAGGACTTGTGAGGAGTCCTGTCAGGAGGATCTGGGGCTGTCCTGGCTAGGGAGTGGCAGAGGGGCCTCGGTGTGACAGCACGATGGCTGTCCCGGACCCTCCTGGGTGTGATATGAGCCACCCAGCTCTCCAGGTGGGCAGAGCCGACGGCTGGATGCCCAGCCAGTCTCACTGCAGAAAAGTGATAAAAATGGATGCAATAAAAAAGTGTTGTATTTTGAGGCTCACATCTATAGGCTGTGTGAGGGGAAAGACAGGCTTAAAAATCTGGCATTTTCAAGACATTATTTCTAGAGTCGCTTCCTTTCCTGTGCTGATGATTTACTTATTTTCTTTTACATGCCCCAGTGGCTATCAACCCCTTTGCCACCTCCTTGCTTACTTTATGCCCATGTTGGTTCTTAAAATTAATCATGATACACCTGAAATTATTCCCCAATGACCACTTCCCCATTTCCATTTTCCAATCCACTGGCTGGAAATAAGCAGCTGACTGTGTTGCCTATTTGGGCATCAAGATCACACCTTAAGTCTGGAACATTGCAAGGCTAACTTCTCCCCACTGAGCTCTGCCCTAACACAGATCTGGACAGATAACTGGTAAGAGTGAAGCAGTAAAGTTGATGCTTGCTCACAAGGTGTTTCATTTCTTAGCTCATTTGCACATTCACATTCCCTAATACATGGCTTGACATTCTGAACAAAATGATAGGTCTTTTTCTCTGGTCGGGTAAACTGCAATGACTCAGTAGGAGTAAATTATGAACGCCCTGGTCAGATGGGCCCTACCTAACTTCTCTTTACCTGTATGGCCATCATCCTGACCAAAATTATGAAATGGTTCCTCTGTAAGAACACCTATTCCCTCATTGGGTGACACTTGAAGATTGTGACATTGCTGCCTTTTCACCATGCTACTTACTATATACAAAAGTCTCAAGGAATTTCCAAATATCTGACTATCTTGCTATTGCTATACTACTGATGCAAAATGATGAAAATGTTAAATATCTCCAGCCCTTGATATTACGGGCTCCTCATAGCTTAACTCACTTCTTTCTGTAGGCCATAGGACCCTCAACTGGCCCTCGTGGATCCAAGCAGGAATCCACACCACTGAAGACCTGAGACTCCTGAATCATGCACAGTTTAAGTCCTTCTAGGACATCCATCTCCAATTCAGCATGCCCCACATAGACTTCTTGTGGTTTCTCCAGATTCAATTGGCAGTTACCCACTTTTAAAACAACAGGTGGAGACCCCTCATCTTGTTTTGATGAGGTCATTTCTGGTTGGCTCAAAAGAACCAAAGGAGAGCTTGAGCTATATATATTAATGCCTCCGAGACACTGGTCCATCTTCCACTGTTCCATGCAAAACAAGATGGGAAACTCAGCTAAACATCTCATTTCTGGACACTGAATGGAGAAAAGTTTGAGCCAGAGCTCATAAGTCAGCTAGAGACACCAGAGCTCAACTCCTTCAACTAAGAATACTACATCATTGCTACAGAACACCTCAGTACTCATGCCAGAAAGGCATCATCTGCTAAGTCATTTCTTGAGATGCTCTGGTCTCCAGGGTCTCTTCCTCACATTTGGGAGTGCCTGCTGTTCATTTCTTCCAGAACAAGATCATTTTATACTGTAGCAAACCACTCCCTAGGCTTCCATGCTGGATGCCCCATTTGCCCTCTTGGGTCTCACTCTCCACATGTGTTGATATCCTCCACTACTATATCCTGGGGTTTGGCTGCCATGTTAAAGGCAAAATGCATCTTCTACCTCATTCAGGGCTCAATAGATGTTCCCTATTTTAGCAAATTGCTTCAGTCCATTAGCCAGCTATCTTTGATGGAATGTCAATCATACAGTATCTAGCTGCAGATAAGTTACTTTGTATGATAAGATCTGGGCCCCATTCTTTAACATCAGCTCAGATGTAGACTAGTGCACTAGAGATGTGTCTTTCATATTACCTCAACTTGCAGTTGGTTTTGAACTGGCTTCATGTTCCATAAATGTTATTTACTGTCTTGGTAATGCACCAGGATAAGATATTGTTACCTGTCAATGTACTGCAACCTGTTCATATTGTTTAAATTGTTATGTATATATATATGGAAATTGTTTTAATAAAAAGTGTAATGTCAAAATCATTTCTGGGGTCATGGAGTGTGAAACAATTTTTTCTAGAACCAGACAGGTCCTTCCTTTTCTTCTTTTTTATCATATTCTGATGTTTTTCTCAGTCTCTCTGATGAAATTATGATTTGTAAACATATAGTGGATAATGCTTCAGTCTCTATTTTCCACCTTTATGTCCCTAAGTTTTATATTTTGCAGACGGTTCATATCTATTTTCCACTAGACAAGATAAGACTCCAGGTCTGTTCTAATCATTTTGACATTTGAAGCTTACCATTTAAAGATGTTTTCCTGGTAACCATACTCATGGCTTCTAGTGGAAGTATTATATTTTCCTTATTAGGCTGCACTTTCTTTGTTGAATACTATGGATACAGTGTTAAAGGTGGACTCACATTTGTGCTGATGTCTATTGAATACCATCCTGTTTGTCCTTTACTGTTTGTTCCTGATTGGGTCTGGTCTGGTTTTAGCAGAGATAGTGGGTACTGAGTCTCTGTCTGCTATTAGGCTGGATTTATAGGTGAGGATGTTACTTTTTGTTGTCTGAATGAATCTACTGTGTTGAGTTGCTTTCAAACTGTCATTTTGCCTGATTCTCTCCTGTGGTTTACTGTGAAACATAACCATAAAAATTACATTTTCTTCACAGAGGCTGCATCTTATTTTATTAGTGCAGTGCATATTAATGCACATGTTTTCCATACATAAGTGACATAGCTAATCCCATGAATTTCTAAGAAGCACAAGAGAACTACATTTCAGATAGCATGTTAGCTGAGCAGGGTAAAATGCACCTCATTCCTTCCCCAGTTTAGAAATTGTTGAGCAAGGGCTTGGTTCCCAAGTCTTCTGCACTTGTTACAAGTCAACTTTATAATTCCATCATCCTGTCCATATTTTTCTACATCTGTTATGGGATCTGGTCTACCAATGATTTCACAACATTGCAATAACTAATAAAGTGATGTTGTTAATATTACCACCTTTGCTTCTTAAAATTACTTTTATAGTTTTATGGCTGGTTTTGCTAGACAGGTTGCTGGGGATGTAATCCAGATGTCTAAAAATTTAAGATTGTTATATTTGGTCCAGAATCATTCCAGGGCTGTTGTCATTTTTTTTTGTAAACCATCTTTATTCATTTTCCATAAACAATCTTCACAAATAAACAAACAAACATACAGATACCTGGCGAAGCCAGGGTGCATACCTCAAACTGACCATGCAAACTATATACAACCCTTCTATTTACAATCACAGTGGGTAGCCACCCCTGAGACTGGCTTAAACTCTCATATATTCTGTACTTTATCGCAATGAGCATATATATCTATTTACCCCATCTGTGATACCTTTAAATCCCCATACATTAATCATCTCCAAACAACTTCAAAGCTCCTCCTAAAATCTAAAGCCCTCCCTTAAGGGTGGCACTCGTCTGTGTCCCCAGAAAGAGAGAGTCCCCATCCCCCTAGAGTCAGCAGACCTTTACCCCATCTACAACTATCAATAAACATAAATCTAAGTTGTCTCTACATAGTTCCGATTAAGACCAGAGGAAAAAAGGAGCATCTTCGCAATCTAGGATAATTACCATCTGCTCTTCACTGTCCGAGACAGCCATCATTTTAAAACTGACAAGAAACAAGCTACTGCCAGAGATATGAATGAAGGCATATATTTCAGATTAAAATAAACCTAACAAATCCTTTAAAAGCTTCATGCAAAATGAGTCTGTTTGGGACGAGCTCCACACCAACCCTGTATTTCATTGGACTGCATTTTTATATTGGGCAGGTGCTGGCTAAGCTGTAAATAAGTGACATTCTGAACTGCACTCTCCACTAATTTCTGTGAATCTGCCATCCCGTAGTGCTCATCGCAGTTGTGGATGGTACTTCACATCATTTACATGAGCTGGGGAATCCTAGTCGAGGCGTTTTGCTATAGTGGTGATTCTTTAGGTAGCTTTCCTGTGGTCTTACTTTCCTGAATAACTGATGTTTTATATTTATGGTCTGGGTTAGTATACAGGTCCTGCATCCTCTTTTTCCTTCCATAGTCATGTCTTCTATTCATTAGTACTTTCTGTTGACTTAGAGGCATTACCAGTAACATTTTCACTGTCTAACTCCCCTGCTTGAGAACAAGAATCCTACCTGAGGGCTCCAGTGCAGTCAAAATGTTTTCCATCTCTGTGCAGTGTTGTGCTGGCACCCTCATGCTGGAAGGTGTTTATGCCTACTCTAGTCCCAGTTCTACCAATGGATACTTGGCATTTGGTGAAACATTACAGGCTGACTGCAACAAGCTTTGCAGTTGGAAAGTAACAGTGGCAGCCTGCTTCAAAATGTTGGCCTTGCCAGCATTTGCCTTAGCTGTTAAAAACATTGGGATCCAGCCACCTGTTAGAATCTTACATCTGCCTGGCTAATAGTAAGAAAGCATCAGGAAACCTGCTTCCTTTTCAGGAGGTAGCCAGGCAAGAATGTGTAATTTTGTGTCTACCTGTTTTTAAGTGTGGTTCTTTCAGAGGTGCAGCAAGAAGGAGTGGCAGGTTTTCAATACACCTCTATCCATATATATGAGACATCAACTTATGATACCATGGTTAGCATGTCTGGAGCATCGTCCATAAAGAATTTCTTTTTCATTTGTGATTCAGTTATTCTGCCCCTCCTCAAAATAAAATCCTTTCTTCCTCCTCCATTAAGGCCTTGGTGATTCTTTCTTTCCATCAGTTGAGTCATCAAATGAGTTCACACTTATTTCACCCTCTTTTCTGTTATCACCATCAGTTTTTTCAATGGTATTTTCATTAACAGTTTCACACATGCTATATAGACATGTTGTTTTAGATGGGCAGAGAGGAAGAGAGAGGACAATATCCAGATCCAGCAGCAGCACCTCCACCACCTTCTACTCCAGTCTTCACCAATGTGTGTCAATAGCAAACAGCACGTCCTCAGTAAGAGTAGGGAACTTTTCTAAGTGTCTTCTCAAAATTTCTCCCACTTACTAAAACTACATTAACACCAACAGCTTAATTTAGTTTAGTTTCAGTTGGTTTGCACCAATTTTGTTTTTTAAAAGTAATAAAAGAAATTCATATACTTGGTACCATAAACAAATAGGGTGACCTGATCATTTAAATTGCAGTGTTCAGTCAAAGTGTTTTAATCACATTGCCAAAATGCAAAATATTCATTTTCATTCCTGGTAAGCACATATATTCTTTACTTTTGCAGGCTGAGTTTGTAACAGCTTTGAAAGGTATGGGTAAACAGAAGCACAAGAAGCTATATGCAGCACTTAGTATAGAACATACTATTAAAGAAGCAGTGCAAGGATTGTAAAAAAGTCTGAATACTTTTGTTTGCCTGAAATAAAACTTATCACTCATTCAGTTTTGTTTAACACACGTTTTATACTTCCTGTCCTTCTAAGTGAGATATTTGTATTTGAACTAAATTTAAAACACGTGTCTTTTATTTGCCGCCATGCAGTGTGATTGGATGTCTTTTCATAACATGCACTCTGTATGGCATGGACACTAGCACATCCTTCTGACCATTATATGACAACTTGAAAGCAGATTGAGCATACAGCACTACTCACAATGCACATGTGTGAACACTGGCTCTAGGTCCAAGATCAATATGGCAGTCCAGACGAGTGTCTGTGTGAAACATGGAGACAAACAGATTAGTGACATGGTCCTGAGAGAAGGTGCAAAGGCAGAAAAGATAAATTCTTAAGTTTTACCTCAGGAGTCACTGAGTTATGCAAATCTCACAAGATGTACAGTAAAACCAAAAATGGGCACACTGCAACTTTAAATACAATTGCATCCAGGCATAACATTTACACACACTGCACGGACACCTTGCACTCAAGTACTGATGTTATTAGTTTGCACCTTGAAATAATCCCCAAACAATGCTAGTTGTGTTTGACAAAATAAAAGTTACAGACTTAAAATACCATGAATCAAAAGATCAAGTCTGAGAAAAGGGCCCTAGAACAGAAAAAAAACAAAATTTAAAATTAGCTGAAGAAGAATGACCAGCTAGATAGAGTATCATGAAATTAATCAGTAGAACTGTTATCCTTGATATTATGTAAGTTGTGCATTTTGGTTTTCTTTCCGAATCAGACTGCAAGCAGTACACCCAGTGCTATACACCATACCTCAATCTGAATATATATGAAAGGTTGCCCAAGTAGTTATTTCAAAGTAACACATTATTTTGTCTTTTCTTCAGCCATGTTCTGTGAGTATTACAACCCTTCTCATGAGTGTGAATGGCACTACAAACCCTGTGGGGCTCCATGCATGAAGACCTGCAAGAACCCAAGTGGACAATGTTTGAATCAGCTGCCAGGCCTTGAAGGTATATTGTTTATTCTTCCAATGTGAAAAACTAAGGGACTAGAGTTTTGGTTTTGTCACTTCCCATTTGGTTTTGTATTCAAGGCTTGTATGAAACTTGTGTTGCTACACCCTGCACAGTTGACCATCTCAAGTCACAAGTGTAAAAGAAAGACTTCTCAATCCTACTGCTGGCACCTAAATTAATCAGCCATTTTACCCAGCTTTGCCCAGTAAAATGCTATGAGTAACTTCATAAAGTAATCCATCCACCATCCAGCCAACATCATAGGTAAACTTTTGTTAGTGCCTAAAGCCCCTCACAAAGCTCAGACAACCTGCCTAGCAGTACATATAAAGAAAATATAAATAAGCCTTAATCCAGAAGAGATCAGCAACTAGCTCAGAAACATTTATTTAAAGAACTCAAATTTATGTTACTAGCAATACAACTCCATATAAGCACCTGATATTGCATTAGGTAGTCCAGGAAGGCATCCTAGCTAGTACAATGATTCAACTCAGAAAATTTCTGGACCCAATGTTCAGGTGCTAGGTGTGAAGATACAAAACTGAAGTGAGCAGGTGCCGCACTGTGACTGCACATCTAATGGCCACACAGAGAGGGCCTTTAGTCATGGGGTTTGGGTCCCTCTGGGACTATGTTACTAGACTCAGTTTTCAAAGGGACTGGGGTGCTGATGCAAACTTTGGCAAAAGGCAGCTTGTGTCAAGTACTGGTGCACCAGGGACCTTGCACCAGATTCTGGTACTGGAGGGGTCCTATTGTAAACTTCCCACCATTGCCACAACCTCTCCCATGCATTCAACAAGTGGTGCACAGGAGGGGTTTAATGAAGGCTGTGATGCTCCCCACTGGCAGTGCCCACAGGGAACCCATAGCTCAGAGTAAAGACACAACACTCGGCTAGTGCTTTAGTGGTGTTCCTTATCACACACTGTGTCATCCAACAACCTTTCCCCATGGGCACGATGGAGACAAGGATCATAAAAGCAAATAGGACTGTCACTGGCTGGCTGTTCCTGGTAAGTGGAGTGGGATGTCCATTGCACTCCACCAGCTGTACACAGCCAGAGGGATACCACTGTGGTTCACATAACCCCACTCATGCCCATCGCCCACGCCAGAAACTGGTACGCAGGTGGCACAGGAAGTCATTATGGTGCATCACAGGAATGATTGTGATGTCTGTCTCTGACATCTGTGAATAGGCAGTGCAGACCATCAATGGCACTGCCAGCATCTGTGGGTGCTCATAAGGGATGTCCCATTATACTGGAGGGTAGGTGACCAGTTTGTATGGTACCACATCCATGATTCCCATGCAGCAGCCACCAAGAGCAAGGGCAATCTCCATGACTTGACTCTGCAGTCCCTTGGGTAGGTTGACAGCCAGTGCCTTTGTTATGGTTCTGTCCTGCATGCTTGGCTCCTGTGATGCATTGGATACTCTGTGTCCTATTGTGTTGCACTGGTTGTCCCTATCCACTTGTCCTGTTGCTGGTGTTTTGTATGTCTGTTGGTGTGTACTACCCATGACTCATGGGGCACAGTACCATTGCAGCCACAGTGCAATAGTGCAACCTGGGACCCACAGGGATGGTGCATTCCTTAATGGGATGGTTGTCCCACAATAGGGTGTTGCAATGGGATGTCCTGTACTGTGGGGACTTTCCAGCCTTCCTGGAGTTACCAACAGTGGTGGTGCAGGGGATTTCTGGTCCAGCACTATCTTGTCTAACTTAAACATGCTGTGTGGCCTTTGGGAAGATTAGACAATCCTGATGTAGGGATGCTGCAGTGCCATTATGGTGCAATCCCCTCTGCCATAGTGCAGATGTGCATCCACTGCAAACATGATGCAGGACTGGATGGTGCAGTAGGTCCCTTTTGGGTGCAGGTACTGTTAGAAAATTGGAACTGATGCATAGTGTGGTGCAGAGCCCTTGCATCAATTTGTTTTGATGCAATCACCAAGTGTCATTTGGGGGGTGTTGCAAATGAAGCCCACTATGTAAATTAAGGTCTCCAGATGTTCAGAATTACAAATAGGGTTTACATTTCCTTGCACATGATGTATGACACTCACAGACTAACTGGGTGCACAACAAAAGTAATGTCATTTGACATCTTCATACCGTGAACAGCAGTGCTACCATGAAATTAGCCCTCACCCATATGACTACATTACTGGCCACTGCTGGGATGCAGCATCTGTTATCAATTTTGGTCCCTTCTGGCTCTCCTGGTGGTCCAGTGACCACTCCAACTCCAGCAGAGATAGCATTACAGGCTTGCAATGGAACTGCTAACCTTAGTCCCATCTTCTTATATGTGGGATACCTAAATTTGTTTCTTTCTTTGCCAGTTTCTATTCATTATTGGAGCTTCCTGTTCTGTATCTTTTTAGAAACATAAAGTCTTTTTTTTTCTTGATCTGTTTCTTCTCAGCCGGTGCATGCTATCCCTTTTTCCGATGCCATCCTCCCTGTCACCTGGCGTCTCAGGTGCTTACCTCAATCCCAGTGCTTCTCCAATTACCTACTCCTGTGCTGTGGGTCAGCAGCTTATCACCAATGATTGGATCTGGTTTCCAGGGAGGGTAACCTGGTTCGGAGTCTGTGAGGGGTGGTGTCATCCTGCTCTGCTCCACTCCTGGCTATTTTTTCCTTCACTTTTTCTCCCTGGAGGAATGGACATACAGTGCCATCCAGACATACCTACCCAAGCTCCTGTGTCTAGGATGTCACTGGCTACCATTCCTCCATTCCCCAAGTTGCAGTCCCTGGCTGCCAATGCCCCCTACCCACTGCTAGATGCCAGACATCTGCCAGGACCCACATTCCTCCCTCACTAGAGGAAGACAGCAGTCCACCAGATGATTGTTCCTCCTCTTCCTGCCAACCCTCAGCAATCTGAGTCTGCGCTGACCCCGGTAGCGGTGTGGTGGCAGGTGAGGAATAGTGCCTCAGCCCTCCACTCCACTGGGAGGGCTTCAGAAAACTACCATAATGCAGAAACTGTGTTGCTATAGATACAACCAAACTGAGCTATGCCATGTTTTTGCGGATGACCCTGTGGCCATTTATATGGCAATTCCGCCTCCTTCACTGAATAAAACATATAATTTGCTGACAAATAAGGACCATTTGGACCACCCAGTCTGCCCATTTGTCCCTGCTTATACTGTCACAGCAGACCCTACCAGATCTCCAGCCACTTGTCGCCTGCTGGGGCACTCCCTTCCCCACTAGCCTGACAATCCCCCCGACCATCCTTTTTTTTCCCTGAATATATCTGCAGAATAATTTACTCCCCATACTGTAGTGGCTGTCCACACCTCACTTCTTCCCTTGGCCTCCAGACTACCGTCCCCACCTCCGTCTGCCACCTCTGGTATGCTCCCTTTGTCACATGTCTGTTCTGTATTGAAGGGTGAGATTGGACAAACAAGGGCAAAGGCAAGGCCTCCCATGGAGCTGGGGAGGGAAGTCCTATTTGTGAGGGACTCCATCATAAAGGGGATCAAATATCCTATTCTATTCCATTAGTTATTTATAGGTCTCCATCATGTCCCCCCCACCCTTCTCTGTTCTGGGGAGCCCTGCACCATTTTAGTTTCCCTACTCTGGACAGCCTCCACCCTGTCTATGGCCTTTCTGAGATATGGTCTTCAGAAATGGACATTGTACTCCAGATGTGGTCCCACCAACAATCTATGCAGTGGCAACACGACCTCCCCTTCTGCTAGTGATACCCTCCCTATGCACCCTAGCATCCCACTGGCCCTACCTACTGCTTTACTGCATTGCCTCAACATCTTGAGGTCATCAGGTGGGGTTATCCCCAGGTCTCTTAGCTGTTTTCTGATAGTCAATAACTCCTTCCTTATTTTATACTCTACCTCTGGGTCTCTATGCCCTAGGTGCATGATCAGACACTTTGTTGCACTGAAATCCAGCAGTTATATCATTGACCACTCCTCAAGTTTTCTCACATCTCTGCACTTCTCTCCACCCCTTCTGGAGTGTACACCCTACTGCAGATGTGTGTGTCATCTGGGAAAAGAGACATACTTTCCTTCTAGCTGTTCTGCAATGTCACTAATAAAGACATTAAAGAGCCCTGAGTTACCCTACTGGTCACTCTTCCTTCCACTGAGTGAGTTTCATTTACTATCACCTTCTGCTGCCTAACAATCAATCAATTTCTTACCCAGTTTACCACTTTAGGACCTTATAAGCCTCCTACATTATGTGTTATGGTGTCAAAGACCTTGCTGAAGTCTACAGTAAGTAGACCATATTCACCACCGACTCTGAACTCTTTCCCTGGTCACCCAGTCAAACAAAAACCACCATTTATTTTATGTTTTCTTATGCAAAAATAATAATATTTTTAACAGCGATTTTCAGCAATCTGTATGCCACTGAAATAACCATTAGTGTTTTTTTGGGTATTGTGATTGCGAAGAAAAATCTACAAGGATGACAGGCATGAAGTACGTGTGTTTGTCTGCTGCTTACAGTATGCCTCTCTTACAACATGAAAGCCTTTGAGATCTGCTGAGGATCCAACTCACTATTAGGCAATGCAGGAAGAGTGCATTAGAGAAATTCCTCCTAAAAAATATTGGCAACAGTGGAACAGCTGCTACAAAGAGAATCCACATTGCCTACCCCATCAACTGAATCATGGTTGTCAAAGTCCTGGAAGTCATAAATGCAAGAACAGAGATGAGAATAGGGTTTCACTGGTGAGCTCCAAGTCACCACTGTGGACAGCAGGTATATCTTAAACTACAATGATGTCCGCTTCTAGTGCGGACACCTAACACCCCCTCGACTGTCAACCTAACACCAAGGTCAAGCCTTAGTGTATGCACTACTGTACCTATTACAGCCAGTACATCACTGTCATCACTACAGATCCAACCTCCGGTGTTGACTACTGTGGTCACGACCACTACAAAAGTAGTGCTAGCACACAGGAAGTACTCCTGTCATTCTCTGATATGATATGATGCTTACTGCCAGGTCTATATTTGCATACAGTGGGCCCTTCGATATGGTCTACTACTACAGTGGGCCCATCGATAGGGACTACTACTACAACAATTCCATCAATGCCGCACTCTAATATAGTGTGGAATAGACCATGCATCTACTGCAGACAATGCAGGCATGCTCCTTCATTCCTGTCTATGACAGATATGATGACAAACATGAGTATAATCCTGATCTCATCATGGAAGAGGAGGTGAAAGAGGAGGAAGACTATACTGAGCATAGGCAAGATATGCATGGCATCAGCTCCACAGTCTCCACTGCAGTAAGGAGTCTATAGTAAATATACCCTGGTCAACTCTAGAGGATCCTTCCTTTTGCCATGATACAGCAAATGCAAGCTGCTATGGGCTTTACCTTGCAGGAAGAGAATTCCACTAAAAAATCTGGTTGAAGTTTCTAGAGATGTCAGATTTTCCTTCTCTCATTGTTCTTCCCATGCATCCAGCATCAGAGGATGCTACCTGTGCAGGCTGGTATAGACCAAACACTATACCACCTGTTCCCACAAAGGCTGGCAAAATGTACTCTGTTCCTTCTGGTAAGCTTTTTCATACCAATTAGCCTGTGACTGATTTGGTGGGATCCCCCACACATGATAGATCCTGAGCACCTAAACACGTGAGTTCCCTCACTCCTGATCAAGAATCCAGGAGGTTGGATGTACTGGGCAAACATACCTTTGCATCTTCCTCTCTGGGTCTACTGTATGTATCACCAATGAACAGGCCCATATGATCAAATACCAGAATACCCTATGGAGGAAGGCTAAGGACTCTTGCAAAAGCCTTGCCTGAGGTTAATACCAAGCAAGAGTTACTCAAACATGTGCTTCCAGGGCTGATGTGGGTAAACACTTGATCAACACACAATGAAGTTTTGAATGCATCTTCCAGAGTTGTGGCCTCTGGCATCTGTCTTAGGCACTGCTTGTGGCTATGGATAGCATGCTTTGCCACTGATGTACAGCAAACAGTTCTTAATGCCCCATTTATGGGACAGACACTGTTTCACCATGATGCTGAAGAAGCTCTGAAAATTCTATAGTTCCATGGCAAGACTCTGAGGTCAGTCAAACCTTGTACTGCACCAATGGTAGGGTAAGAGCTGGGGTAATTTTCACCCATCTGCTGTCAGAGGCAACCATCAGTACTACAGACATGAGGGTAGAAGCAGAGGTGGGGGCCTTCCAGTCCACCTCAAACCACTAGTGCCCTTACAAAAGCACCTAGAGGTATTGGAGCCAGTTGCTCTGCTCCTCCAACTCAGCATGACTCCTCATACACCTCACAACCATCATTACTTCCAGGGATAGTTGTAGGGGTTGCCTCTCCTCCATCTGGATCAGTGGAGGGCAGTGACAACAGATGAATGGGTACTGGAGATTATAGAGAAGAGTCATGCTATGGAGCTTCTGGACAACCCTCTAGATCATCCACCAGTTATTACAACATATCCACTTGGACACATGCCTTGTTGCAGGAGGAAGTATAGACCCTGCTTCAAAATTATCCATAGAACCTGTACCTCACAGACAGAGGCACAAAGAGTTTAATCCAGATACTTCCTAGTCCTCAAAAGGACAGGAAAACTGTGGCCTATTTTAGACCTTACGGACCTCAACTTCTTCTTAGAATACAAGTTTTCAATGGTCTCCTTACAGGGTCTTCTTCTCATATTGCAAACGGGGGATATGATCCCTGGATATGAAGGATGCACATTTCCATATAAAGATCAGGAAACCTCACAGGAAATATCTGAGGTTCCCATTCCAGGGGTAGTATTACCAGTTCAGATTGTTGCCCTTTGGCTTGCCTTCTGGTCCACGGATCCTTATCAAGTGTTTGGCAGTAGTGGGTCACAGGGAAGGCCCTTATGTCTTTCCTTACCTGGATGATTGGCTATTAAAAGCCTACCCAGGGACCAACTGCTACAGTCCCTAGCTCAAACCATACAGACGCTTGATGCTCTGGGGTAAAAGTCAATATATTAACATCTGTACTGACACCCTGCCAATGCTTGCAGTTGTGAATATCGCCATCGGTTCTACATTTCTGCTGCTGGACAGAGCAGAACGACTGATTACACAAGCACAATTGGTATATAACGGCAATTATGTCTCAACAAGGATGTTTCTGTGTCTTCTGGGTGTTATGCTGGCAGTCATTCTCAGAGTATCACTGGCCAGGCTGAACATGTGGATCCCACAGTGAACTCTGAAAGTCCAGTGGGACCAAATAGCAGATGATCTAGGACAAATGGTTCTAGTAACTTCTCCCTTGATGCAAAGCACTGAAGTGGTGGATGAAATACAACAATCTGCTCATGGACATCCCATTCCTGAATCCTACCCCACATCATATCCTCACTACTGATGCCCTGGGATCCAGGTAGGAGCCCACCTGTGGCCTCATCAGATAAAAGGCACATGGAATCAGGTGGAGCACACTTTTCATATAACTGTCCTGGAAATGAGAGCAGTCCTTACATGCTTCAGGTATTTCAGGACCACTTGCCCCTAGGTCTTTTGTTAATAGAGAACGACAACGCCAGTGTGATGCATTACATCAACAAACAAGAGGAGACTCATTCTTACACACTGTGCAGGAAAACAATGAGAGTTTGGGATTGAGCTCTGGAACACAGTCTAGAACTATCAGCAGTACACATTCCAAGCATCCAAAACATCTTGGCAGACAAGTTAAGCAGGTCACAGTCCAGGGTGCATGAGTGGGAACTGATGACCTCAGTGAAAGGTGACCTATTCACAAGCTGGAATCATCCACAGTTAGTCCTTTTGTGTCCCTACACAATGCAAAGCTGCCACATTTTTGCTTGCTTGCTCCAGGGTCTGGAGTTTTCTGATGGGATCGTTGCCCTTTCCTGAAAGGGGGTTTCCATACTGTCTTCCTTTCCTGTCCACTAATTCAGAAAATACTACTCAAGTTGAAGATGGAGGGGAAACTCTAATCCTTATTGCTCCCCTATGGTCTTGGCAGATATGGTATCCACTGCTGCAACAGTTTGCAGTGAAACCCCAGTACTTCCGCGCTTTGTTCAAAGGTCTACTGTCACAGGAACAGGGAACCCCAGCCCATCTTGACCTGAAGTCCCTAAATCTGCACACATGGCCCCTGAATTCATAGCCATAGCTCACTTTGGGGTATCATAGAGAGTGGGTGATGTTCTATTGGCCACCAAAACTGTCCACCAGGCACACCTATTCTATGAAATGAAAGTGGTTTGCTTTGTGGGCCACTTCACAAGAGTGATTTACTTGCCAGGTTCTAGAACGCTTGCTATCCTTATTGGATTCAGGCCTGCAGTATCCCTCAATCAAGTGCATTAGACAGCAATATCGGCCTTACATGTGCCTATGGATGGCCATACTGTTGCTCAATGGGAGGTGTATTTTATACAGTCTCCTCTTTAAAGTGAAATCAAGTACCTGCCTGGAATCTGAATTTTATTTTGGAAAGGCTGAATTTGACTCCTTTTGAGCCAGCTGCATGTTGTGGCCTATGCTTTCTCTCTTGGAAAGAATTATTTTTGTTGCAGTCATTTCTGCTCAAAGGATTTCAGAACTACAGGCTCTAAAGTGTGAGCCTCCTTATTCAATTTTCCACAAAGACAGGGTATCTTTGCATACTAATCCTAGGTTTCTACCAATGTGGTGTCTGAGTTTACTTGAAATCAAATCATCCACCTGCCAGTGTATTATCCAGAGCATGCCAACCCAGGAAAGCATTGCTCCAGACATTAGCTGTGCATCAAATACTTAGATACTATACACACGTACAAAGGACTACAGAAAGTCCTCACAGTTTTGTTTTATTCACAACTGGGAAAGTGGGCACTCCAGTTTCTAAACAGTGCTTATTTAAATGGCTTGCACACTATATCACATTCTGTTACAGGACTCATAGTAAGGAACTTCCTGGTGTGGTTGGTAGTAATGCCACTAGAAGCATGACCACTTCTGCAGCTTGTTTTCAGAATGTTTCCCCTGCAGAAATATGTGCAGCTGCTGTGTGGCATACTGTTCACACCTTCACTAATCATTACAGTCTGGACAGTATCTCTCATAGATGAGCTGGGTTTGGCCTACCAGTGTTGCAAGGCCGAGGTTATTATCATGCTTCATAGGCTCCAACTTCCCAGACTGTTTAACTTTGATACTGTTTGGGATTCATTCTAAACCTGTGGCATGATGAATGAGTTATCCTCAAAGAAGGTTGAATGGTCATGTAAGAACTTATCATAACAGTAGGTATTCCAGATAATCTCTTTCATCAGACAATGCTGTCCCACCCTACATCCCCTTCAGGGTTGAAACCAAGATTTTATGTCTTGCTGCTTCCACTGCTGTTTTTTTCTCAGTGCTTTGTCTCACTTGGTATGAAGACTGCTGGGGTCTTTCCTGGTTCCCTGAGAGAGGTCCTCTGAGCATGATCTCTGGCAGGGAACTAAGGAGAGGAGGCTGCCATATTTATGTAGTTGATGGTGTATGACACCAACATGGGTGACCCTTGGCTTACAAAGTTTCTGTTTATCCTTTCAACACTGATGCAGGTATAGTTCCAAAGGTGTTTCCTTATGAAAGAGATTCTCTTGCACATCTTTTCTTCTGGTAATTTCTTATATAACTGTTCTGTTTCTTCCTGCTAACATACTAAATTTCATAGCACCAGTTGCACTGAACTATCCCTTATCATAAATTCCATGGAAGTGATATGACGCCTTGAAGTTTCCTTCACCTCTCAACTCTCACTATCTGGTCGGAGACATTGCCAACACTGATCCATGAGTTCTTTTCCATGGTGGTATCCAAGTGCCCCCAGTATCATGTAATAATGGCTACTCAATAAGGGTGAATTCAGAATGGCGATGACTATTATGATGGCCATGGAATAAAGGTGACCATGCAATTACAGCAACCCTCACTGAAAGGCAATAGTACTTGGCAATGTGTGCCTCAGAGTTGGTTATAAATAAGTAGGGGGTTCAGGGTGTACACGCCATGTTAAACATGTATTCCAACGTCACTGTTTCTGTACTTTAGCTGTAATATAGCATCACTGTTTATGTCCATAACATTTTGGAATTGCCATTTGACATTTGCTGTAGTGTAGTAGCTTTTATCACATGGAATCGTGGCCCCCTCTCACTCCAAAACAATGGCACAGTGCTGTTAGAAGTGTAACACCCTCTTTAGTCCCCTTATCCCAAGCAAGGATGTTTCCTTTCAGATCCCTCACCACTCTCCCTACCCATTAGCCTCTCATTTTGCAGGTGCCTACTACTGTGAGGCTCTCATGTTATTTGGATGACCCTTTGGGCCATAAGTATGTCAATCCTTGCCCCATTCCTTAAATAGTCACAGAGCATAGCACCAGATTGTGCATAGCAAAATGCGTGCAAAAGAAAGGACTAGTAAGAGATCATTGTGACTACTTTATGACATTCCCTTGTGGTTATGTATGGGGTTTCTCGTCCACAGAATCTGCTTTCATCATTTTATATAGATACATAGTTCCCACATTGCAGCACTAATTTCATTTCTGAACAAAAAAAAACAGAAAAGTAAAGGGCCTTCATGTAACACAGAAGAGTAAAACAGGTGTCAAGTCCTACTGTATAGTTCACCATTGGTAAAGGTATAGTAACTTACTAAGCTACATATTACATTATATTTTAATACACCATATTGTGTGCTTTAGGCTGCTACCAGATTGTCCTATGGATAAGCCATTCTTTGATGAAAACTCAATGCAGTGTGTCCCATATGAGCAATGTGGCTGTTATGATAGAGAAGAAATCATTATGAAAATGGACAGCCTGTGCCTTCAACCAGGAGCTGTGAATCATGGTATGTTTTACGTTGTATGAAGTTAAACTTACATGCAGAACAACCCATGATGAGCTATACTATACTATACTATACTATACTATGTAAGCCCTCTCTCATATCTAGGGATTTAGCTGGCATAATTCATTTTCAGGGGTGGAATGAACATCAAGCCTCTTACTTATGAACTTGCAGTGACCTCTCAGGGGTGCAGGTGTCTTATCAGGGTTGCAAATCAATCAGATTTTCTAAACAAAATGTTTCAGAAATAATTGATTGCCCAAAATAGAAATAAATGTCCAGCCAGAGGTTTACTAATGTTTATCTCATGAGCATGTCATGAAATCACCCTTAGAGTGGTGCAATAAAGAACACAATTATAATTCAGATGTTATACTCCTTTTTGTTTAACTTACTTTTCCATGGGAGAAAACTGATTCTTGACAGAGTGATGTTGTCCCATCTGGTTCAAGTCGTCTGTTAAGGTTAGGACTACAGGCAACCTGGGAGAGGGGTTCAGGTAACTTCATATTAAAATGAAGGTTGTCTTTCTCCGGTACCTTGCATGGTTCTCTCATTGCCTGGGAATGCTGTCTCACAGTAAATACTTCAGTCAATACATACAGACTATTACAGCATTGTTTTTACTACATCAGAGATGTACAATACAAATTTTAATCTACCAAAAATTGGAAATCAAGCATGTGCATATTTGGTTTATGCTGATGACATAGTATTAATATATATCAGTTATTTGGGTATAAAAAGAATGTTGGGAAGTTCAAAGAATGTAAAAGGCAGATCTAAAATTAATTACCAAAAACAAAATTAATGCTGTGTAGTTAAACAAAATTATACATATAAGGTGGAAGAAGAGTTAGAGATAGTTAATGGATTTTGCTATTTAGGAGTAATAATAACAAAGGACTTAAATTGGGGAGACATGTTAAAGAAATAGTGTTAAAAACTAAAAGATTTTTATCAGCAATGAACCAATTCATATATAAATATGGAGGATGCTCAACAGAAGGATATTTGAGATTGGTAAATACAAAAATTTGAAGTCAACTCTGTATGGGGTAGAAATTTGGGGACAAGATGGAAACAAATGAATAGATAAATGTCTGAATATTCATTATAAGAAACTGCTGAGAGTGTCAAACAGAATACCATTGGCCATAGTAAGGGCAGAATTGTGTCAGTACACTATGGAAAGTTCAATTAAAATAAGATGTATAAATTACTGGTTAAAAGCATATGTGATGGAAGAGAACAGACTACCAAGAAAATGCATAGAGGAATCAATTGAATATTTGAGAATGGCATATTATTTCCCAGTACAAGTACTATAGAAAAAATAAAACCAAATGGATTACTGCATAGCTTAATAGATATTTTTCAATTACCTATAGAAGAAGTGAGAAAGGATATTAAAATAAGAATACAAGCTATAGAGGCACAGAAGGATATGGAGTATTGTGAACAATATAAGAGATGCCTATGGATGGCAACAAACAAATGACTGCATAAATTGGTGAGTTGTTTAAAACAAATGAAAGATCAAAAAAAGCAGAAAAATACAATGAGATTTTGATTTGAGACATGTGAAAGCAACTGGCTCAATGCAAATATAGGAAATGGGGGTTGAGAAGGAAATATGTAAATATAACTTGGATTATGACAATTTGCAACATATAATGATATGTTGTCCCTGATATGGTAAGGAATGGAAAAGTACCTGGGAGATATATTAAATAATTTAGAATAGGAACCAAAGGATATGGTTACATATTTATTTCAAACAGGTAGATATGCTGAGTTGGATGGTGTGGCCTCCTTTCAATAGAGAAAAAAGAAATGTCACATAAGGCAGGAGGAATTATGGAGGAATGAGGGAGAAAACCTTTAAATGGAGGGTTTGGTTTAAAGTTCAGAGAATGTGCAATATAATGAGAAAATGTAATAGAAAGAAAAATATTTGGGAAATGTAATATATACATAAGTAACACAAATTGTTAACATGAGTGTTATTAGGATAATAACAGTTGTATTAACATGGGAATGGTAGCAGGAGAAACATCTTGTTGCTTAATCAATGGATGCAAACTAATTGTTTTATAATGATACGTATGGTGATATTTAAGATATGTAAAATGTTTTAAAATTGTAACTACATCATTGATGTCAAGCAATAAAGAATGATACTGACTACATCATGGAACATTTACATTTCAGGACATGTGTGGATGATCTTAGTATGATAAAAGTATAGAGCAAAATTTGTACCATAGCAAGATTCATTTTTGTGATTAATTTAAATAGTATGCAGCAGACACTGCCTCTTGAAAAATTTGCTGAGAATGCAATGAAAACCTAGAGATAGATATGTTAAAATGAGCATTCCTTATGTAATTTAAAGGTTTCTAAAAAGTGCTAAAGCAGACTCAAAACGATAAAAATGTGTGTTGTACAAGACAGAAGATAAAGGTCAATCTAGCATATAATAAAAGTAAAAATAAAATTTTTACTGTAATATGCAATGTTATTTAAAATAAGCTTCAAGCTGGAAACAGGAAGCATTTAAGAAGGCAGTATAAAAAGCATAAAATTAAAAAATATGATTACTGGTATTTCAAAATCAAATCATGAAGTAGTACAGTAGAAAGAAGAAAGGCACCAAACTGATGTTCAAACTCATTATCATATTGAAACAGAAAACTACAGGTTGATGCTCCTTATGTTTCTAGACTGCAGCTGTTGCTTATGATGCCAGTGACCCAGGCTTGGGAGTGAGCCTGGGATGTCAGTGGCTGGCTGGTGTTGGGGGAGAGACAGATTCTGCCAAGGACAGTGCTTCTCCTTGGGGAGGAGGAGGAACAATCTATGTTCATCACCACCTCAGTGGCCACAGTGCAGCTGGACTTATTCAAGAGGGAGAGGTATTTACAGACTCTGAAATGCAATGCACACTTTTCATGCATGTTTGCGACACTGAATCAGTTCATTGGCATCCTACTGTTGGGGACCAGAAAGCAGGAAAGACCCAGAGTGATGCAGAATAATACTGGCCTGATGGAACCTACAAAGCTATGTGCCCTCCACACAGATTAGAAATTAGCTGTCCTTCAGGGGTACTGTTAGGTCCCCAAATGCCCCATCATAAATTGTAAGTCTGGGGTAAAGGTGGTGGGGTAAGTGATGGTGGGTGGATGTTGCCTGAGCAAACTATGGCTGCACTGGAGTCAGGAGCAAAACAAAAAAATCCATAGTGCAATACTGAATACCAGTTGCTAAAAAAGACAGTAGGGCATTTTCCTGGAAAAGTAAACATGACAACAGGAATGGAGGCTATACTGTCCCAGTAGTAAAATTGTTTTGTAAACTGCAAAACTTATTTGTCTTCCAGCCTGTGCATGATGAATGTAATTACCTGCAAACCACTGTTGAAGGTATGTAGATTGTACTTTAAAATTGTACTTAATTCATATCATTTTGGCCTCTGAACCTCAGTTCTGTAACTGGTGATCTTGTACCTGAGCTCAAGGTAATGTCCACTGATTGAGATGGACCCATAGTATTCCTTTGGGCTACTTGACAAAATGCTGTTCCAGAACAGACTCTACCTGACAAGAGTAGCGACATCAGCACAGGAAAGACATATCTTTTTCTATAGATTTTAATAACATATCAAAAACTAGTTTTCAGTGTAACATGACACCTAAACAAACTAACATGTCAATTCAAATGCATAGCACACCAATGTAACAATTTTGAACAACCCGAGATTAGCTTGACTGCTTCTCCATACTAGCTTTTCATTAGTCAGTTTTATTGTGTTTATTATTATTTGATTTTTTTTAGGTGGGTTCTTTGCAATTGCACTGTTTTTGAAGGCTTGCCTCAAAAGACTGGCAATCTCAATCCTGAACAACAAATTTATGAACAATTTTCAAAGGTTCTTGTTATGCAAAGAGTGCATAAAGTGCTTGTATTGTAGTACAATACAGAATGTTACACATTTATAAAATACAAAAATGTGTTTATATTTTCTTTAATTAAAATTTTATTCATAGTAACATAGAAACAGAGAATTTTTCAGCAGATAAGGACTGCTTGGTACACCTAGTCTGCCTAATCTGCCAGTTTTCCCTGCAATATATTCACTGTAGACCTTTCCTCAACTCTTGCCACCTTTGTGCCTATCCCATACATGCTTGATGCCTGCCACTGTTTTTGACCATTGCCACCACTGTTGGAAGACTGTTCCAGGCATACATTACTTTTCAGTGAAGAATTACTTCCTCACATTCCTCCTAAATTTCCACTTTCCTGCTTCACAGTGTGCCCCTTGTTACTGTTCTCTTTTGCTAAATACTTCTCTCATACATTATTCAACACCATGATGTATTTATGGGTCTCAATCATGTTCCCCAATCTCCTCCTCTTTTCCAAGGTTTACAGTTGGAGATCCCTCAGTCTCTTTACATAGCACTTCTGATGCAGCTCTTGCGCTATTTTAGTTGTCCTCCTCTGTGCAGCCTCAGCCTTGCCTATATCCATCTTGAGATGTGGTCTCCAGAACTAGATACAGTACCCTACAAATGATCTATAAAGTGTTAACACCATCTACCTGCTTCTTCTGGTGATACCCCTCCCTATGCACCCCAGCATCTCTCTGGCTCTATCTACTGCCTTATCACACTGCCTTGCCTCCTTGAGGTCATCTGTTATGAATAATTCCAGGTCCTTTTCATGTTTTGCGACCATCTATTCCTCTTCCCCATCATATGCTCTGCCTCTGGGTTTCTGTGCCCTAGGTGCATGATTTTGCACTTTTCACAATGAAACCAGGTGGTCATAACCTTTACCATTCCAAATGTTTTCTCAGGTCTCTACACATTCTCTGTATCCCCTCTGGAGTGTCTACCCTATTGCAGATTTTGGTGACATTGCATAAGAGTTGGAAGGCATACCTTCCCTTCCAGCCCTTTTGCAATGTCAGTTCTAAAGAAATTAAAGACTGTCTCATTACTGAGCCCTGAGGTAAATGGCAGGTCACTCTCCCTCCCTGATTGACTGCCATTCACCAAAACCCTCTGCCACCTATTCATTAACCAACTTTGTACCGGTTTACCACCTTACCTTAGCTCCCACCCTCAAACTGCCCACCTTCCTTATATGAGCCTGGCATGTGGTATAGTGTTGAAGTCCTTGATGAAGTCTAAGTAGGTAATATCTACCACCTCACCCTAAATATTTGCCTTGATCATGTAATCAGAGAAACTGATCAGATTCTCTTACATGACCCCCCATGTGAATCTGTGCTGACTTCAGTGTTGTAGCCCACTGGATTCAGATACTCCTCAAACTTATCCTACAAAAATGCCTCCATTTGCTTCCCCACCACGGATGTCAGACTCACTGGTCAGTTAGGTTGCCAGTTTCCTTCACTGTTGCAACTTTTATGAAGGGGACTACATCTACCCTTCCGATCCTGTGAAACTACTCTTGTATCAAGTGAGTCATTCATTAAGGCTGGCGAGGTGCAGCCAATAAACTCTATGAACTCCCTCAACATCATTGGTGTACCCTACCCAGACCCATAGCTTAATACACTTTAAGATTCACAAGTCCATTGTCTCTGTGCTATCATTTTTCATCCAGATAACCAGTTGATTGTATCTCAGTTTTCTCCTGCCTTTCCACCTCCACCCATCTAATGGTGCCACAGCATAGTGTTGACATTGGTCACTGCAGCTGTTCCCCTGGGAAAACAAGCGCCATAGCCTTCCACAGGGGTTACTGCATTGTTGATGTGGCATCCCCCACCAAGATGGGAAATGCTACCATCTGCAGTGTTATCTCCCAGCCCTTCCAGCTTGCCTACATTTCCTTCAGTAGCAAGTCTGACTAGCCAACAATTGTACTGTAGCTTGCTAACAGGTTTTCCCATATGTGTTGTTTGTTATTGGAATATACACTAGTGCATTCCCATTTTCATTTTCATTTTCAAGTGTCTCCTCCCATCTTGTTCTTAGTAGCTTTGCCTTATGGGCTACTGTAAGATTAAAATTAGAAAGCAACTGGGGACATGATTAATG
Organism: Neoceratodus forsteri; assembly: GCA_016271365.2. NCBI lineage: Eukaryota > Metazoa > Chordata > Ceratodontiformes > Ceratodontidae > Neoceratodus > Neoceratodus forsteri. Next base: position 736,770,842 of record CM028133.1, on the reverse strand, counting down.
AGTTTCAAAGGAATGTTTATGTAGTGGTAGTATTACTGTTTGTGATGTCAATGACCCAAGTTTGGAAATTAACCTGGAACATCAGAGGGCCAGCTGTGGGGAGGACTGAGCATCCCATAGGATGCTTTTCCTTCTGGCAATGAGGATCACTGTCACCATGTGACTGCCACCTGGGTTACCAAGAGTGGCAGTGTAAGTGAAACTGCAGTACTAGGTTTGGGGTTAGCTAACTGGCTACATGGATGCACACTACCTTGCATGAGCATGCATACCAGCCAGCATCCCTGGTGGAGAAAATGGAAAACACACAGCCATGTTCCATGATGACTCCACTGCAGACCGTAGTCCCTGAACTCTGCTGGCCCAGGCTTATTCCAGAAGTACCACTATCAGCATCTCCAAGGGACCTAGTCCAGCCTATGGACCTCCACTGTAGGAAGGAATACCATGGAGCACATCTCCTAGAGACAGATATGCTCTGGGAGATGTTCCAACAAGTAAATGCCATGGACTCTAGTGGTGCAGGATCAGTGCTAACACACAAAGGGCAGCCAGCCCTTGATACTTACTTATGAAGTCCAAGAAAGTGTAGAACTTAGGACCACCCACAGTAACAAATCAGTCAGAGAACCAAAATGCCATTTCAGATCCAAACGTTTTAATGTAAAACGGTTCTCAATGTGTACACTGATACAAAAAGCCATAGCTCGGGCTGTTAATTTTAAAATCAATGTAAACTTTGAGGACTGATTTACATTAAAATGTTGGATTTAAATCACATTTTGGTTCTCTGAATGATTTATCACCGTGGGTGGTCCTGAATGCTACACTTTCTTGGACTTCTAAAGTTTTGGAGATAGCAGGGTTGATGGTGATATGGCTGCTTGGAGGCCCAAGAAGAACTGCCACTGGCTGAGGAGGAGAACAGTAGAAAGTAATAAAAAAAGTAAGTAACAAAAAAAAAAATTGTTCAGAATAGAAGCTACCATTTATTTATAGTAAGTCATGTGATTGTTGTGGCATTCAAACGCCATAGAAAACAACCTCCATACAGTCCCACAAAAGATTAATAAACAAATTAGCCAGCCTGGGAGTGGGTTCCAGAGTGGTAGCCTGGTAAAAATTTGCTGGAGGACAGGTCATAGAGGGTAATAGTAAACAGAATCCACGATGAAGCAAGGAGGGTTACTAATGGGGTACTGCAGGGTTCAGTACTGGTCTGGTCCTTTTAAAGTCTTTATAAGTGACATTGTAGAGGGACTGGAAGGAAAAGTATGACACTTTGCAGATAACACAAAGATCTGCAACAGGGTTGATACACAAGGGGATGGAGAGAATGAGACAGGACTTGGCAAGGTGGTTGAAGGAATGGTCAGATGTGTGGCAGCTTGGATTCAATGCAAAGAAGTGCAAAGTAAAGCACCTGGGAAACAAAATCCCAGGGAAGAGTACATGGTGAGGGGTGTTAACAACAATAAAATGGAAAGGGACCTCAGGTTAGTCATATCAGATGATGTAAAGGTAAGCAAGCAATGTAAGAAGGCAGTAAGGATGTCTGGGGACATTGGGATGTATAGGGAGGCATCACCAGTAGAAAACAGGAAGTTGTTATCCCTCTATAGAGACAGATGGTAAGACCCCAGCTGGAGTGCACGTGCAGTACTGGAGACCCCAGGAGCCTAATATGCATACCCTTGAGGAAAGGCAGGAGAGGGGGACATGATAAAAACTTTCAAGTACCTCAAGGGTATTAATAAAGTCCAAGAGGTAGCATCTTTCAGAAAAGAGATTTTCAAGAACAATGTGACACAATTTGAAGATAGAGGTGGGACGCTCCAGGAGCAATGTGAGGAAGTATTTTTCACAGGGAGGGTGGTGGACATATGGAATAGCCTGCCTGAGGAGGTTGTGTGGTCAAAAACAGTGGGGAATTCAAGAATGCATAAGACAGACATAAGGTAATTTTGTTGGGGGAGGAAGAAGTAGACTGTTGGTTAACAAGGATCTGCAGTTTATCTAATAGGTAAGGAAATGGGCAGACTAGGTGGGCAAACAGTCCTTATCTGCCATCAAAGTCTAAGTTTCTATGTTTTTACCTACCGTATATCATTGTTAAATTATAAAATTACAAAAGCATCCAGTGATTTGATTGGTAAATAGCTGTCCAACCCTGTGTAGTACTTGACCAATAACTGCACCAGTCAGTAAAGTGCCTTACAAATCTTGGATCTACACTACTTCAGAATTCTCAGTAACTGTGGCAGCTGGGAAATAAAAAGATTTAACTAGTAACATAGCATAAGTGACTTACCAGCCAATCAGTTTTACCTCTTTGATTGGGCAAACATAACTGCTTGGTTTATGAGCTGATTTACCAACAATGAAGATTTATTTACTCTTAAAGATTTATTTAGTTTTGCAGGGTTTTAATGTGATTTTGGGACCATGTTATAAATGCAATAACACACTTCAGGGTGTACAGTTATTGAGCAATTACCACACTGAACCTCCAACTCACAGAAGTGTGGAGGGCATGTGGTAGTAATAGCAAACCTGTCATGTGTTATCACTTATGTATTTGGGAGATTGTGCTTTTACTTCAGCAAGTCAAGTGGTCACATTTCTATATCACTTTCAAATAGTACTGAAACCCACAGTATGCATTTGTTTTGTTCTCATTCCTATACTTTGTTAGCAAGTTGGTTGCTTATTTCTTGAATAGCCTAATGCATTCATTGTTGTACGTTCATTTCTGTGGCATGTTTCTGAAGTTCTGAGACATCATCATCAAAATAGTTATAGGTAAAGTAAGTGTGTGTGTGTGTGTGTTTGTGTGTGTGTGTGTGCCTGCTACTTAATTTATTAGCCAATACCACTGATGGAGTTGAAGTTGGTGTTGCCAGATTTAGAACTGGTCAGCCTATACCAGTACAGAGTTTTAGAATTATGTTGTTTTTAAGTTTCATGTACATATTCTGGATTCCATGTTTGTGTATAGAAAAGATTGTAGGGTAATTTGGCAACATTTCAATTAAATGTTATATCCCTTATGACATCACTGCAAACATTTAAGCACCTATTGCATAATTCTATGCTGTACTGTATTTATCTTGTCATTTCCATCAGGTAAACACATTTAATAAGAATCAAACATTCATTTCATAACAATAAAACAACTTTCAAATGTTTCTCATTACAGATTGTTACTGCTATTACAATGATAAGAAGTTCCCACATGGCTCGGTGATCTACAACACCACAGATGGCATTGGAGGATGTATAACTGCAACTTGTGGCATCAATGGAACAATAGACAGAACATTATATCCATGTCCTATTTCAACTACTACACCCACTACAAAGTTTGAATTTTCTACATCTTCACCCATTAGTTTCACCACAACACCTGGTAAGCTTACTAGTTACCTGCTGAGATCAGTTTCCATATAGTATTAGCAGATAGATGCTATTATTTTTGCAAATGGCACTGAGGGTGTGTGGTTTTATAAATATAATTGTGCTGTATGAATATTTTGAAGATACCATCAGTGCTACTGCATTTGTGTCATTTGGAAACATTTGCATGTTGTTTGCCTACCTGATGATGGTTGTCTATGGTTGCTTATGTAGTCTTGCCCTTTTTGCTGTGGGGTGAAAACCTAATGTCACATTTCATTTCTTTTGTGGCACTAAGAACAGTTCTAAAGTGTGCATTGACACAGTTTTTCTACAATATGTATGTGTTTGTGTGTGTGGTGTGTGTGTATATATATATATATATATATATACACACTCTCACATATATATATATGTATGTATATATATGTATATATATATATATATATATATATATATATATATATATATATATATATATATATAATAAGAAGTTCCCATATGGCTCGATGATTTACAACACTACAGATGACATTGGAGGATGTATAACTGCAACTTGTGGCATCAATGGAACAATAGACAGAACATTATATCCATGTCCTATTTCAACTATCCATGTCCTATTTCAACTACTACACCCACTACAAAGTTTGAATTTTCTACATCTTCACCCATTAGTTTAACCAGAATATATACATATGTGTATATATATATATATATATATATATATATATATATACTGGCCTGGTAGGGCCAGTATAGTTAGGGTTATGCACTAACTTCTATGTTAAACCCAGATTCTGCATTTTAGTAACTTTGCAACCATTTATCCAATCTCCATGACATTTTCCATCCATAGTATGGTACCATAGATCTTTGGATCGGGAATCGCTTTTCAGTCAGATGTTCATTGCAGAGTTGCAGAGCATTGAAAAGTGTGAAAATACTCAACTTTTTGAATTATTTGCTCATCTCTACAGCCCAAATGGTCTGTCCGACTGATCTGAAATTTTCAGGGTATATGGGGACTGGGTCAAGGAAGTGCCTTTTGAGGATTTGGTTAAAACTATTAATCCTTTCAAAAGTTATGAAATTTTAAAGTTTTCCATTATAGTCTATGGGAAAAAATATATGTGTGCTACAAAAGGTTTTAAAAGCTTTTGCAAAAGCAAAATTTGTTTTCCAGCTATGGAATTTGTTATTGTGCTGCTGTCATCTTGTTTTGAGTTAATGACAGACAAAATGATGGTAGTTTAAATTTGGTTGGTCCTGTGAAAATACTGACAGTTGCATTTACCTAGTCGGGCCCTGAGCTACACAGCATGACTTTTTGGGGGTAAACACCTCCCCAGAAATGCCTTTTCAAAGATCACTTCCCGTAGAGTCACAAATTGCGACAGAACAGATGAAACACTTTGCAAATCACTGGAGTGCCTTGCCTGTTCTTTCACAATTGTTTGCAAAAGTGTCACAATTGTGACACTACAACATCCAAAAGACTTCTAGATGGCTAAGTACAAAACTAGCCAGGAAAGTCATAAATAATATAAAATTTTACATTTGTCTATGTTGTACGGTTCCTGAGTTATAAGCAATTTAGTATTCCAAGTGCTCATTTTCTGGTCCAAGACCCATTATTATGCATACATTCTTTGTACTCACTGTGTTTCTCTATGCAGCTGTTGGGAAAACCAGGGTGTGCACTTCCATTACTGTTACCCTTATCATTTCCACTTGCATTTCTGTACCCATTTGCATTAGCATTCCATGTACGCCACCATATGCATTACCCTTTGTGTTTTAGTTTATGCTGTTTTGTGTTACTGTTACCATTTGCATTTCCACTACTGTTTGTGTTTGCATTTTGATTTGTGTCACCATGCACATTTTCATTTGCATTTGTGGTTGTCCTTCTGTTTGCATCTGCATTTCTCGTTCATTTGGCATAATCGTTGCTGTTATTGTTACCATTTGTGTTTCCAATTCCATTACCGTAACTGTGCATGTTACGGTTTGCATTTTGTACATGCTTATGTTTGCATTTTCATTTTGTTTCCTTTGGCATTATTGTTGCTGTTACCATTACAATTGCATTTCAATTGCGGTACCGTGACCATGCATATTACGGTTTGCATTTCCATCGTGCTTGCGTTTGTGTTTTGCATTTCATTTCTGTTTCCTTTGGCGTTATTGGTTGCTTTACCATTACCATTTGCATTTCTAATTGTGGTACCATGATCATGCACGTTACCACTTGTGTTTCCATCGTGCTTGCATTTGTGCCTCTGTTTGCGTTACTGTTCACTTTGAGGGTCACTTTATTGCTTGCGTTTCTATTACCGTTTGTATTACCATTTTATCTTTAGTAACCACATGTGTTACCATTTGCACTTGTGTTTGAGTTGCATTTAACATTCCTATGTGACAAAATATTTATTTAATTAGAACTAGAACTAATGTTGATAATCTCTAGTGCAGTTTAACCCTGCAAGGTATACAAGGTTACAGGAACGGCATACCAGAGATCTGAGGTTCGAATCCCAGTAGGCCACACTTTTCCTTTCTCATTTCCATCCTTGATTTAAAAATGTTATACCTTGCAGGGTTAAACTGCACTGAGAGAAAGTGGTATTTCTAACATTGGTTCCTAGTTGCATAATTCAGCAACACTAGAGAAAGGAATGTGTGTGTGGCTATAAGGAAATTCCTCAGACGCTTTGATCAGTGAGCCTGTAGCTTAATGGTTAGAGCACTGGAATGGCATACCAGAGATCTGAGGTTCAATCCCAGTAGGCCACACTTTTCCTTTCTCATTTCCATCCTTGATTTAAATATATTTAACAAATACACCCATATATATATATATATATATATATATATATATATATATATATACACACACATATACACACAAATATAAAGTGTGATTGTCAAATTATCTTAATAAACAAAGGATACCATTAAAAGTCAGTTATATTTTGCTACAGCTGATGAATGCAACTTCATACCAAGAAAAAATAACATCTGATGGGGTATGTGTTGCATATATTAACTCCACAAAGAAAAGGCCTTTATTATTTATCCAGTAGCTGGTATACTTATTTTTAATACATTAGATTATGTAGGGATGATAAATAAACAAGTTGAGAGAGACAGTTAATCTAGACATATAGGCACAGTACCTGTCAAGAAAGCATCACTTCCATCAAAAATCATAACTAATACATACTGTTAAATCCATTAAAAAGAAAACATGCAAAATTAATAACATGCATATTCTCTTATAGAGTCAATGGTCACCACAGTATGTGTAAAAGAGGTCTGCCAATGGTCACAGTGGTATGATGTCAGCTATCCAGAGTATGAAAAATGGTGATGGAGACTTTGAAACATTTGAGAATATACAGGCTCACCAATATAAAGTCTGTGAATCTCCAAAAGATGTTGACTGCAGAGCGGAAAACTATCCCCTTACCCCAATTCAAGATTTAGGACAAAATGTACAATGCAGCAATACAACTGGGCTAATATGCTATAACAAAGATCAGTTTCCACCAATCTGTTACAACTATGAAATTCGAATTCTATGTTGTACCTATATGCCCTGTGAACCAACTTCATCTACAATTCCAGTTTCTACAACACCAGAAACAAAAGAGTCATCCACACTTTTTCCAGCTTCAACTTCAACCATAGAGACAGTTTATCCAACAACTACACTAGGAACAACTACATCCACTGCACTACCAAGTACAACTGAATTAATTACAACAGCAGTGTCATTACCAACTATAACCCCAACAATTCCAGAAAGTACTTCTACTGGGGTACCAACAACTCAACAAACAACAGGAACTACTGCAATTACCACTACAGTCCCACATACTTCTACTCCAGCACCAACTACAACAGAATCAACTACAAGTCCTATATCAACAACTCATATTGTCCCAGCAAGTACAACCATAGCAACAGCACAATCAACAGTTACCATTTCAACCCAAACTACGGAAATACAAAATGGCATCCACTGTACCACCAAGTACAACTGAATCCATTACAACTCCAGTGCCATTATCAACTACGACACCAACAATTCCAATAAGTACTTCTACTGTGGCTCCAACAACCCTAGAAACAACAGAAACTACTCCCAGAGCCACTGTTGTGCAAACTACCTATAATAATGCACCATCTACAACAGAGTCTACTAAAAATTTCCATACCAACAACATCTACTGTCCCTAGTAAGCTCAACCATTAGCAACAACAGTAATAGACATCAACAGCAACTATTACAACCCAAACTACTGGAAATACAAAATGGCATCCACTGCTCCACCAAGTACAACTGAATCCATTACGTATTCAGTGCCATTATCAACTACAACCACAATCATTCTAGAAAGTACTTCTACTATGGTACCAACAACTCTAGAAACAACAGAAACTACTGCAATCACCACTGCAGTCCCAAATACCTCTACTCAGCACCAGCTACATCAGAATCAACTACCAGTTTCCTGTCAACAACCCCTACTGTCACAGCAAGTACAACCCTAGCAACAACAACAGTACAATCAATAGTAACCTTTACAGCTCAAACTACTGGAAATACAAAAAGGCATCCACTGCACACCAAGTACAACTGAATCAATCAGTACATCAGTGCCATTAACAACTACAACCACAACCATTCTAGAAAGTACTTCTACTGTGGTACCAACAACTCTAGAAACAGCAGAATCTACTTCCAGCACCACTACAGTCCCAAACACCTCTACTCTTGTACCATCTACAGCAGAATCAAGTACAAGTTCCATAGCAACAACTCCTAATGTCCCAACAAGTACAACTATAGCAAAAACAACAACAGCACAATCAACAGCACCATTTACAACCCAAACTACTGAAACACAAAAGGGCATCCACTGCACCACCAAGTACAACTGAATCAGTCAGAACATCAGTGCCATTAACTACAACCCTAGCAGTTCCAGCAAGCACTTCTACTGTGGCTCCAACAACTCTAGAAACAACAGAAACTACTCTCAGTACCACTGTAGTTCAAACTACCTATACTAATTCACCATCTACAACAGAGTCAACTACTAGTCCCATATCAACAACCTCTACTGTCCCAATAAGTACAGCCATAGCAGCAACAACAACAATGGCACAATCTACAGTAACATTTGCAACCCAAACTGCTGGAAATACAAAAAGGGCATCCACTGCACCACCAAGTACAACTGAATCCTTTACAAATTCAGTGCCAGTATTTACTACAACCCCAACAATTTCAGAACACACTTCTACTGTGGTACCAACAACTCAAGAAACAACAGAAACTACTGCAATCACAACTGCAGTCCCACATACCTCTACTTCAGCACCAACTACATCAGAATCAACTACCAGTCCCTATCAACAACCCCTACTGTCACAGCAAGTACAACCCTAGCAACAACAACAGCACAATCAATAGTAACCTTTACAACTCAAACTACTGGAAATACAAAAAGACATCCACTGCCACCAAGTACAACTGAATCCATTACAACTTCAGTACTATTACCAAATACATCCCCAACAAATCCAGCAAGTACTTCTACTATTGTACCAACAACTCCAGAAACAACAGAAACTACTCAGAGCACCACTGCAGTCCAAACTACCTATACTAATGCACTATCCACAACAGAATTGACTACAATTTCCATGCCAGCAACTCATACTGTCCCTGTAAGTTCAAACATTGTAACAACAACAGCACAATCAACATCAACTTTTTCAACCCAAACTACTGGAAACACAAAAGGGCATCCACTGCACCACCAAGTACAACTGAATCAATCAGTACATCAGTGCCATTAACAACTACAACCACAACCATTCTAGAAAGTACTTCTATTGTGGTAGCAACAACTCTAGAAACAACAGAATCTACTTCCAGCACCACTACAGTCCCAAACACCTCTACTCTTGTACCACCTACAGCAGAATCAAGTACAAGTTCCATAGCAACAAGTCCTAATGTCCCAACAAGTACAACTATAGCAACAACAACAACAGCAACAGCACAATCAACAGCACCATTTACAACCCAAATTACTGGAAATACAAAACAGGCATCCACTGCACCACCAAGCACAACTGAATCCATTACAACTCCAATGCCATCACCAATTACTACTCCTAGTGTTTCAAAAGTACTTCTAAGTGGTACCAACAAGTATAGAAACAGTAGAAACTACTACTAGCACCACTACGGTTCTAAGCATATCTACACCAGCACCAACTACAACAATCTGACTACAAGTCCAATACCAACCACAAGTGAAGCTCTTTCAAGCACACTTCAGTTCCAATCAGTACACAATCTTCAGCACCAACTGAAAACACAACAGGTATGTTTTCAATAATCTTATATACTATATACAGTATTACAGGGTGAAGTCACTCTGCTATAGTTAGGGTTGAGTAGCTTGTTTAATGCTAAACCTCAAATATTGCACTTTAATAACTTTGCAACCGATTAATGGATTTGCACAAAAGTGGCATGTGCTGCCCCATAGGGTAGCTCTCTTGACATAGCATGTTTCATTCTAGTTGGATGTGTGGATTCTGAGATACATAGTGCAAAAAACATGCAATTCACAATTTGTTGCAGATTTTCCTCATCACTTTGTGCCCAGATGGTATGGAATTTTAGTGTGAAGTTTTTACAGTAGAAATAGCTTGGGTAACAAAAGTGCCTTGCATTTGTTTGGTCAAAAAATATTAATCTGTTGCAAAGTTATTCAGTATTTAAGTTCCCATTATTTTCAATGGGAAGAGCATTCTCAGGATAGATGAATGGTGCAAAAGAATATTGGTCTCATGGAAAAGGATTATTTTTCATAAGGGCAAATCCTTTTCACAAGAGAAAAATCTTTTTGTGAGCCGCCATATTGTTTTCTCTTTTTCACATAACAAACTGTCATAACACTGCCCATGGATGTCTTCTACAGACATCCAAACCTGTAACTTGCTCATTGGGAGCTGATGAGCTTCACTGTGTAATTTTTGTATCACTCCACTTGCTCTGAATGTTTTTTTCAACTGTTTACATCCTTTTTCACCACTCCTTTTCATGAGTCCTCTTTTCGTTTTCATGAAAAGGAAATCAACTTGTGAAAAGGATTTAACTCTGCCATCTCCTTATAAGTAAAGTATGCCATTGGTGTTCAGTGCCCCCGCCATCTCCCTATTTTATATCCCTGGTGTCTAGTAGTCCCTCCCTCTCACCTTTCTCCAATCACCATCTGCAAATAAATGAATTCAATCCCAGTATTGTAGTGGTTCCTCTCCTCCTCCTGATCACTGACTCCATAAGAAAAAGACTTTTACAAAGTGTAGAGATCCCTCCCCATGGTCTCCAATCACCATACCCACTGTTTTGTATGATATCTCCTTGTAGTCTAGTGGTCCTCCCCTCCACATTCACTGATCACTGTCCCCATTGTTTTGTATGTTATTCTCTAGTAGTCTAGAGGTCTCCCTCCCTGTTCTCCTATCACCATCCCCATTGTTTTGTATATTCTCTGGTAGTCTAGTGGTCCTTCCCCTCCCATTCCCAATGTCCATGCCCATTGTTTTGTGTGATATTCCCTGATAGTCTAGAGGTCCCTTTCCCTCTCTGTACTCCTATCACCATCCATGTTGTTTTGTATGATATTCCCTGTCAGTCTAGTGGTCCCTTCCCCACCTCATTCCTAATCACCATCCTCATGGTTTTGTATGATATTCCTGGTAGTCTAGTGGTCCCTCCCTCCCTATTTTCTGATCAGGGTCCCTGTTGTTTTGTTTGATATTGTCTGGTAGTCTCATGGTCCTTTCTCTTCCCATTCTCTGATTGCCATCCCCAAATGTTTTCCATGATATTCCTTGGTAATCTAGTGGCATCCCATCCCTGTTTTCTGATCACTGTCCCTGTATAAAAAATATAATTGGTAGTCCAGTGGTCCCTTTGCCTTCCCTGTTCATCATCCCCATATAAAAAATTGTAGTTGTAGTCCAGTGGCCCCTCACCCTTTCAGACTGTCCAATAACCATCCCTGTTGTGTCTTATATTCTGGTGTCTAGTGCCCCCATTGGTGTACCTTTCTGAAATAAAGAAAACAATCATTGATTTTCTTTTGCAAAAAAGTTCCCTCTGTGATCAGCCCACTATGACACCCACCTCCCACTCAGCATCCACCACCCACACACCCCAGTACACACTCACACACTCACTCACCTGAACATGTCCCATGTTTGAGATCCACTCTCTGATTGAAGACACATCTTGATGCTAGTACTGGCAAATGCAATATGAAAAACTAAAGTAGATATGGTTCAGTGTATAGTATTTCAATGGGAGTTTCAACTATCGTGCATAACTTTGCAATTTTTACATTTTGTCCCCAAATTGTTAACATGGCCTTTGGGGACCCCACCTCATGTACAATATGACTGCCATTATGTAATTCAAACCCAAAGGTGATTTCACATTCACTTGGTGAATTTACTGTTTGGGAGGGATTAGGACTTTTTGTCCTTGTTCATGGGGTGGCATCATAAGAAGGCTATGTTGAAAATTGGGGTTACAATATGTGAAATGGTAAAGTTATGATGGTTCTTTGCTGTTTTGCCACATGCTTGTAACTTTGGAAACTGTAAATATTTTGACCCCAGATTGTCAACAGAGTGATCTTATTACCCCATCTCATGTATGACACTGCTGTCATTTTAAATCCTGGCCAAAATGTGTTTCGTAGCTGTGGTACAAAATGGCATTGCACTTTGTGCATAATTATGTTTTGGTGGGATTCAAACATTTTCTGCATCGGGTACATAAGGTGGGATAATAAGATGGCTATACTGACAATTTTTTCACTGTTGTTCTACAAATGGAAGTGAAGGGCCCTTCCACAGCAACATAATGTACATATACACATTCTATGAAGGCATGGGAGCTCTACAATCCCACAGGCAAATAAGTATACAATTACTCTATTTCAAAATCTATGGATGGGTGGGAGACATGCAAATGAGGCTATGATTATACTATCTTATAATGTAAAGAAATACATTGCAAAAAAACATTGTTGATGCTCTAGTTAGAGTTATAGTGACAAAAGTATGGAATTTGGTGCTAAGGTTTTCGAACCTAACACCCTCCCGACCTGCACACACCAGCAAACATCAGGGGTTAGCCTTGGGGTCATAACCAAAAAATCAGTCACCCATTCCATATCTTAATAAGCTGAGATGTGTATAGTATAGGAGACTGGGGTAAGCATTAGTGCTGACTACCTCTGATGCCTGTTGGTGTTTGGAGGGTGGGGGGTGTTAGGGTAGGAAATCCTAATGCCATATTTCCCTACTTTTGTCACTTTAACCATAACTAGAGCATTAATGAAGTGTTCAGCAATTTATATTTAAATAAGTTTATATTACAATTATGTTTGATTACAAATGTGCAATATTCTTTTAATTTAGATACTTTATTATAATTGTATTTTGACCGTTTAACTGGCCATAAAATGTACATAATGTTGCCCAGCCCATTACGATTATCGTTGTTTATGTTACATAAATTTTTTCCTAATGTACCTTCTGTGTATTCACTGTTGGACTGCTCTCTGCATGTTTCATTCAGTAGAGCATTTCATTTTCTTTGAAAACTGCACCAATTTGCGTTACTCTAATATAACAAAATATAATGTGTCAGTAAGGGCCTTCTTACTGAACAGTGTGTGCCTGTAAAGGTGCAATATATCAAACAATGTATATAGAACCAGGCTCTGTTCAGATTGCTTTTTTAAGAGCAACACTCTCTTATGATAAAAGCTTAAAATGCTAATTTGCACCAATTATGCTTAACGTTTGTTTTCTAGTTATGTGTTATTTTTTATTTTCCTGCTGTTGTTTTACTAAATAGTGCAGATAATGCAGAAAATATTTTACTGAGTCTTTCAAATGTATCTGAATCTCCCTGCTTACCACACAATTGCTGTTTGTAACGTTATAGTCTGTTATCATGGTGAGCACTACAATGTCTTAAAGACACTGTGAGGGTAACAGGATAGAGGCAAATATTTTCAAATGTTCTCTATACAGACTTTTTAGATTGACTATCAAGATGTGCTGTAAATCTTGGAAAGGAGCATCGAAATTGAATAAATGTATTCTTTAGTAAATTGTAACCACCTAAACCTTCAGTTTATGAAAACACATGCTGAAGTGTAGAGTTGATCTTTAATTTTTCCTGGTTTAATGTGAAAAGCTGATCATTTTCTCACATAGCTGCTTTAATCTTTAATAAGTAAAGAAGCTACATGAAAATGCAAACCAGGACTCCGACCCTGACTCTACACCCTACCTTCACTCCTGGGCATTTATAATTGTTTGGCAATCTTCTTGCACCCCAAACTCACAAGCCAGTGACTTCCTGTCACTATCTGCTACAACAGGGGAACTGGTCCGAGTATGTTAGTGGCCCATCAATGGCCCCCTCCCAGATTATCAGTCCTGTATTATTGCCTTACTTGGAAGGTGTCTGGCAAGTTGTTTTTTATCTGCCCCAACCAGCTTCCACATCCTCCTACACCTTACCTTCAGGCTTACATCCACTCCAGTCATCTCCTTAGCTTTGCTACTGACCACATGATGCAGCATTCCTAAACCCCTATGCATCAGTACTCTTATGACTTACACCTTGCAGTGTGGACCATGGTTCCAGACCTACTCTATACACAGATCAACTGATCAGGCCAGTAATATTCCTGCCTCTGTTGGTGACTTTGAGGTGGATGTGAAGGCTCATGCTGTCATCAAATCAAATATGTGCTATATTTTGCTCTCCTTCAATAAAATATTTATTGGAAGACATGTTGGACATAACTTCTGCAGATGGGGATTATACTGACATGGCTTGGCCACCTGTAGCATTAATACCTTTCCTGGGCCCATACTAAGAGGCCATGCATGTGTGTGATAACTTGAGACTGAGCATGCATCTGCAGTAAGCACTAGACACCACTGACTGAGTGCTTGGAGTTTGGATCATGATGCATGCCAGGTCTCCTGCATGAAAATGTGACATGCTACTACTGCCAGCACTGCATCAGGCAAGAAAAGAAAAACTTTGGTGGCTTAGGCTAGCCCTCAGTACAATCCTGACCTGCTGCTCACTCTGACAGGCTAGGGCCATTTGCCATCATTTACACTACCTTCAAGTAAAGAAAGCTCTTCCCTGTTGCACTCATCCTGCAATCTTCGCCACATGCCAGTATATCTCAGCAAGGTTTAAAAAGAGCCAAGGTGGGTGCATACAGGCATTTTTAGAGTTACCTAAGGATGTCAGCAAATTTTGGGTAGTTGTCCTGTTTGTGATGTTGTTATCAGTAGTGCTAGAATCCAACCTAACAGGCTAAAAGTGACAGACTGGACTAGTACGAAGAGATAACAGGATCCCCACCAACATCTTTACATATAATATCCCTGTCAGGACAAATGGGATGGGCAGTGGGGCTTTCTGAATGCCCCCAAACATGCTTAACAGTATCCTCATCAGGGTGAGCAGTTAACAGGAGCAGCTGGTTTCAGGAGGCTTCAGTTCAGGCAGTGTAGACTAGTTGTTTGAGTACTATCATTGGAACCAGATCAGGGTTTTAAATAGTAGATTGGCGTTTTTTTTCTTGGGACAATTCTAACCATACAGAAAGCATTTATATAGGTTTTCTAGAAGTGTTATGATTGTTAAACACAGTGAGGCAAGTGCTATGCATTTTCACAATGTTTTAGAACTTTTATGAGCAAAACACTAATCAATTTTAGAGTTAAATAAAACCCTGCAGATGATTACATGGTTAAACCCTAAAGAGCCAACTAATCACTCTGTAAACTTAGGTAAGTGCTCAACTTTCCAGTACTCCAGTCCATACATCTGCAGTAAATTGCTGAACAAAGTTGTCAGTGGGGCAGCTAGCACCTCCTGAATTCTGTTAGTATTCTTGGGTGTATCCCATCCAGTCTCATTGGTATGCCTACCTTCTGAGCTGCAAGTCCTTCTGGATTTTCCTCTAAAAATGGACTTGTGACCACTCCTCCCCACCTCTGTCTGTTACTCCATGGTGGTCTATTCCCCACTTTCCACTGTGAAGACTGGAGTGGAAGTACCTGTTTAGGATGTCAGCTTTTACTTGGTCCTCTTCTGTACAGTCTCCCTCTTCCACCCTTCTAATCCTAATTATCTCTCCCTTACTTTCTTCTTCATACTTATGTACAGAAAGTCTTATCTCCATTAGTGACACCTTTGGTGATCCTTTCCTCTGTCTGCATCTTTACTCACCTCACTGCCTGCCTACTTCCTTCTGTTTGCATTGTATACCTAATAGAATACAAAACTCTGCACTGCCAAAGAGGCCTGGATATAGCTGTAATTGGTGGCTAGTAACATCAGAAAATCACAAAAGTACAGTTCTCACAAGACATACGAAATTCTAGCTTCTGGGTCCCCTGCTGGGATGCAGTGTAACCTCAAAGTGCTGGGGTACACTCTTGCTGGCATGTGTTTTGATACTTAAATAAAGTTACTGTAGAATTTCTGAATGTCCTGTGAGTGATGTATTTTTGTGATTTCTTTACTAAATAAAGTTGAAATTTATGTTTCAAATTATCTGCTGCTAGCTTCTGGCAGAAAATAATTTTCATTTCAGAGCAAGAAACAGCTGACTAAAACTATAGCTTTTCTTACTGATAAAACACTTCTGTCTCAGCCAGAGTCAGTGCCTGTTGCGATTAAGCAAACAGATGCTTTATTAGAAGCATGGGGGGTCTCATTTAGGGATAAAAGAAGAAAGTCAGTGTGTGTTTGTGTTTTGGGGTGAGGACTGTATCAACTTGGTTTGCTAAATCAGGATCAGAAGGGAGAGTTAATTGTTGGTGTGACTTGAGCAGTAGAAAAGCAGATGTCTCCAATACAACTTCCTGCTACTAGCTTCTGGCAGAAAAGAATCTTGCTTTCAGAGCAAGAAACAGCTGACTAAAAGCTATAGCTTTTGTTACTACTTGTCCTCCCTCTCACCCTAAGCCAGTTCTACTTTTATAGCCACGGGATCTGACTGACAACAGAAACTTCCTGTTTGACAGTGGGAAGGGAAGGATCACTAAGACACATGAGTTTCATCAGCCTTGAAGGAAAAAAATAGTTCTTTCTCTCCCTTAACTGCTGGAAGTCTGAGTCTGAGCAAGGAAGAAGGAGACTATTGATGAATACTGGAAGTTCCTTTCCCAGAACAGGAAGGGCAAAGAGGTGTAAAGGCACATAGGCAGTAGGAAAGTAGGTGGAATAATACATACATACAGGGATGAGTGAGTAAGCATACAAATCAACACAAGAAGGGACACAAGCAAGACATGATGGGAGTGATGCAGTGCAATAGCTGTGGGGTGGCAGTGTTCTGGGAGACATTTTGGAGGCTGCAATGCTGCCTATTTGCAGGCACCTCTTTGGTCTGAGGGAGGAGGTTGCCTGTATCCAGGCTGACCTAGCTCAGATTCTTGAAACCTCCTTCCCAACCCAGGGACCACCAGAGCCACTGCCACTACCTCAGAGGCTGCCAAGAAGAGGAGCAGTTGAACCAAGGAGGGCTCAGGAAAGGAGAAGGTGGTGGAACAAGGTGCATCCTCCAGCTGTTCCTTTCCACAATTCATATACTGTTCTGGCAAAGAGTGGTTTCTCTATGGAGGCACCTGCAGTGGACACCAAGGAGGATGCTGGAAACCTCACAAAGAGACCCACAGAGGTGTGGCATGAGACCCCACAAGAGAAGGAAATAACTCCTGGTGAGGGACTGTATCATTAGGGAGGTAGAAGTGGGGCAGGCAGGAGAGGGAGGTAAGGTCCCTGCCTGGTGCCATGGCTTGAGGGACAGGAAACAAACCTCAGGATTGTGGGAGCAGCTGCATGAGGGAGGGAGCTGGATGTCATTGTCCACCTAGGGATAAATGGCTTGGTAAGAAATGGGATCAGAGCAGTGCAAGAGGAGTTAGTAGAGTTGGGGAGGAGCATTAAACAAGTAGCATATATGGTAAGCTCTCAGAGGTGCTGCCTGTCTATGCCAAGAGTGATGCTAGGGTAATCCACACCATGGGATTCAATTTATTGTCAAAAAGCTGGTGTAGAGCTCAGGGTTTGGCTTCATCGGGACTGGGATCCACTTGGAGGAATACAGGCCTATACTGGCATGATGGTCTGCATCTGTCCGGGGAGGAACCAGGATCCTATGTGATAGGTTTAAATGCTTCATTGGCAAGCATTTAAACTAGCCAAGGGGAGGCACAGAAAGGAGCAGGGAAAGCCAAGCATCTCCCAAAAACATGGTGATTAGCAAGGAAAACACCAAGATACAGAAGTCATTAGGGAGCAGGACAGGGGTAAATACAAAAATGGTAAAGGCAGTAAGAACAGGGATGAGGCTAAAGGGGTAAGGCCATCAAAAAATGGAGGGTGATGTACCAGTGCCTGTAGTCTGTATAAGAAGCTCCCTGAACTAGTGGCCTTGATGAAAGAGGGATGCCTCAATACTGTAGCATCACTGAAACATGGTACACAGAGATCCATGACTGGGATGTCAACATACCAGGATACACAATCTACAGGAGGGACAGGAGGGTAAAAGAGGAGGAGGAGTAGCTCTTTATGTAAGGGAAGGGATTAAAGCAACAGAACTACAGAGTAAACAGGGAGAAGATGAGGCACTATGCATTACCCTGGAGACAGGAAATGGCACCACAATCTGCATGGGAGTAGTGCACAGACCTCCATCTCAGGGTGAGGGAATGGATAAGGAAATGATAGAAGACATCCTTAGAATGGCAGAAAAAGGGAGATATTGTTGATGGAGACTTGAATATGCCAGATGTTAACTGGAACACCTTTGCTTCAGGCACATACAAGAGCAGAGTCATTCCTTGATGGCCTACAAGAGCATGTCTCAGACAGCTAGCATTGAACCCACTCAGAAGAAAGCAATCTTAGACCTAGTACTCTTAAACAAGGACAGAGAAAGAATCTCAGATTTAGAAGTGGGTAGCTATCTGGGAACAAGCGACCACCAAAATATGTGGTTCAGGATAAACACAGCCATAGAGTAAAGCCATTCAAAAGCAAGAGTACTGGACTTTAGGAGGGCTGACTTTCATAAAATGAGAGAATGTCTCAGAAAAGCACTAGCAAATGGGCAAGAAGGAGGGTGGAGGAACAATGGATAATAATCAAAACAGCCATCGCAGAGAGCAACAAACCTTTGTGTGAAGCGAATCAACAAAAGAAAACAAAGGAAAAACACGCTATGGTTCTCAAAAGAGGTGGCAGGAAGGTTAAGGAGAAAAGGATAGCATTCAGGAAATATAAAGAAACACAGAGGAGCAGGACAAAGAACTTTGTCAGTTAAAGCAGAAGGAGGCAGGAAGGCAGTCAGAATAGCAAAGGCTGAAACCGAGGAAAAAATAGCCAACAATGTTAAGAAGGGGATAAAACCTTTATAGGTACATTAGGAAGTGAAGAAAGACCAAGGGAGGTATACTGAGGCTTAATATACGGGAGGTATTCTGGGTGCAGAGGGTGACAGTGAGAAAGCAGGGATACTGAATGAATATTTCTACTTAGTATTCACAACGGATCAGGAGGGGGGTACCTAAACCAAACAAGAGAAATGCTCTGGATAGGGGTTGATGCCAGTCCATTCATAGAAGAAAGGATTCTGAAAGAACTGTTGAAACTGAGGGTGGACAAGGCAATGGAGCCTGATGGGATACACCCTAGAATTCTAAAAGAGCTAATGGTTGAACTACTGACACCATTGACTATTATCTTTAACACATCATTGGAGGATGGGGTAGTACCTGAGGGCTGGAGGAGGGCATATATGATTCCACTTCACAAAAGTGGGAGCAGGGCAGAGGCAAGAAACTACAGACCAGTTAGTTTGACCTCAGTGATAGGGAAAATTATGGAATCACTTCTGAAGGAAAGAATTGTTGAGTACCTAGAGGCCAGTGAGGCACAAGACCCAAGTCAGCATGGATTCACAGTGGGAAAGTCATGTCAGGAGAATCTAATAAAGTTCTTTGACTTGGTGACCACAGTAGTAGACCAGGGAGGGGCTGTGTATATGGCCTACCTAGATTTTAGCAAGGCATTTGACAGTACCGCACAAAAGATTAATATACAATCTAGCAAGCTTTGGAGTGGGTCCCAAGATGGTAGCCCAGATAAAACATTTGCTGGACAACAGGATGCAAGGGTAATAGTAAACAGAGTCCACAGTGAAGAAAGGAGGGTAACTAGTGGGGTACTGCAGGGTTCAGTAATGGGGCCAGTCCTCTTTAATGTCTTTATAAGTGACATTGTAGAGCACCTGGAAGGAAAAGTATGTCTCTTTGCAGATGATACAAAGATCTGCAACAGGGTTGATACACAGGGTGGAGTGGAAAGAATGAGAAGGAACTTGGCTAGGTTGGAGGAATTTATTTATTTATTTCATTTTGGTTGACCGGTAAGTGCACTAGACCCGGGGAAGGGATACAGATGAATGCTAACTGACCTTGAACCAGATTAAGCTGTTGGTGGTATTTTTAGTGAATGAGGGAAATTTGGCCAGGACACCAGGAAATTCCCATCTCTTTCAATAAGTGCCATGAGATCTTTAACATCCACCTGAACTACCACCAATCCAGGCAGATGGGACCTCGGTTTAACATCTCATCCGAAAGACGGCACTCAGAAGTGTAGCACCCTCTCATGCTGCACTACAGTGTCAGTACTGGTATATTAACCCAAGTGCCAGATGTGGGAATTGAACCCACAGCCCTCTGATCTCCCGGCCTCAGAGGCGAGTGTGCTACCTGTTGAGCTACTGACACTGATAGTGTCAAATGGTCAAATGTATGGCAGCTCAGATTCAACACAAAGAAGTGCAAGGTAATGCACCTGGGAAACAAAACACAGGGAAGAGTGCACAAAGGGGGGATGATATACTAACAACAGCAAAATGGAAAGGGACCTGAGAGTGATTATGTCAGATGACCTAAATGTGGGCAAGCAATGTGAGAAGGCAGTAAGAGGACTGGGGGATACTGGGATGCATAGGAGAGGCATCAACAGTAGAAAACAGAGAGTTGTTATTCCTCTGTACAGACAGTTGGTGAGACCCCATCTGGAGTACTGTGTGCAGTTTTAAAGACCCTTCTCTGCAAAGTTATATACAGAGTGGAGGCTGTCCAAAGGAAGGCAACACAAATGGTGTACGGTCTTCACCAGAAGTCATACTGAGGAGAGACTAAAGGAGCTTAATATGTATACACTGAGAAAGGAGGGAGAGGGGACTTGATAGAAACTTTCAAGTACCTCAAGGAATCAACAAAGTCCAAGAGGTAGCATCTTTCAGAAAAGAGATGTGCAAGAACAAGGGGGCACAATTTGAAGATAATGGGGATGGCTCAGAGGTAATGTTAGGAAGTATTTTTTCACAGAGAGGGTTATTGATGCATGGAACAGTCTTCCTGAGGAGGTCATGGAGTCAAGAATAGTAGGGAATTCAAGAATGCATGGGACAGACATAAGGCAATTCTAGTGGGGGGTAGGAGGAAGTAGGCTGTAGGTTAACTAGGATCTGCAGTGTATCCATTAGGTAAGGAATCGGCAGACTTTGTGGGTCAAGCAGTCCTTATCTGCTGTCAAATTCTATGTTTCTATATGTTTCTATCAAAATGCAGAAAAACTAAAGACTTATATTTGATCAACATTTATTACACTATTCTTGTGGATACTTTTACTTTCTAAGGTAATTTCAAAATGTTTGGCACAGATCCCACTGGCTGTTTCCATTTAGTTTAAGATAACTATATCACAAAGTATTATTCTCATTCAAGTGAAGGATAAGGTTGCATTTTAACATGGTTAAGAATGTCTATTATTGAATATGTCTCAGCAAGCAAAAAATTAATACCACAACTCAAATACATCATTATTCTTTATGTAGCCTACACAATATCAACAAGCCGATCCTGTAATCAGCAAGTCTGCCAGTGGTCACAGTGGTATGATGTCAGCTACCCAGAGTATGGAAAAAATGGTGATGGAGACTTTGAGACATTTGAGAATATTAAGGCTCACAACTACAAAATATGTGGATCTCCAGAAGCAATAGAGTGCAGAGCTGTAGACTTTCCAACAACACCACTAGAAAATCTGAGACAAAATGTGCAATGCAACAAATCTTCAGGACTGATATGCTATAATAAAGATCAGAAACCACCAATCTGTTACAATTATGAAATACGAATTCTCTGTTGTAGTTACATGCCCTGTGGATCAACTATTTCCACAACTACAGTAACTATAGCTACTGAAACAAGTGAACAATCAACAGTTTCTTTGTCTCCAGCATCAACTACAGAGATAATATCTCCAACGACTACTTTAGGAACTAGCAAACCAGTTACATCAGGGACCACTAAAACAACAGTATCCCTTCCACTGTTCCTTGATAACTTCCACCCCAACACAAACAAGTGCAACTACAACTGTTTCTACAACTACAGTTCAAATATCAACTCCATTAACAGCACCAACAGCCACATCTAAAATTCCAGAACCAACCTCCACTGTTCTGACAACTGCATCTATTGAAACAACTACCACAACACGATCCACAGTTCCATTATCTACAACACCGCCCATAGAAACTACAACAGTCCCAGTTCCAACTACATTACACTCTACCCATGGGATTCCTACAAGTGAAGGTACAACAATTCTCTCTACAGCTCTAACAACCACCTCCAATGTACCAACGACCATTCAAACTGAAAGAACAAAACTACCGATAACAACCATCTCCCCTACTCCTACGGCCCCAACTCAAGTAACTACAACTGAAGAAACTAGCATATCCTCAATGGTTTCTCCATCTCCATCACCATCTACAAAGATCACAACTCCAACAGTTACTCTAGAAACTAGCACATCAGTTACCTCCATGACCATTAAAACAGCAATCCCCTCTTCCAATGTTCCATCCACTGCTCATGTGATAAAAACTTCCACCCCAGCACAAACAAGTGCAACTACTGTTGAGTCAACAACCACAGTTCAAACATCCACATTATTTGCAGAATCAACCACCTCTATAATTTCAGAACCCACCTCCACTGTTCTGACAACTGTCTCTACTGAAACATCTACTACAACACAGTCCACAGTTCCAACATCTACAATGACATCCACAGAAACTACAACAGTCCCAGTCCCAACTACTTCACACTCTACCCATAAGATCCCTACAAGAGAAGGTACGACAATTATCTCTACAGCTCTAACAACCACACCCATTCTTCCAACAACCATTCAAACTGAAAGAACAAAATTACCAGTAATAACAACCATCTCCACTACTCCTACAGCCCCAATTGAAGTATCTACAACTGAAGAATCATCTACATCATCTGTAGCACCAACCACCTCTATTATTCCAGAACCCACCTCTACTGTTCTGACAACAGTCTCTATTGAAACATCAACTATAACACAATCCACAGTTCCAACATCTACAATAACATCCATAGAAACTACAACAGTACCAGTCCCCACTACTTTACACTCTACGCATGAGATCCCTACAAGTGAAGGTACAACAGTTCTCTCTACAGCTCTAACAACCACACCCATTCTTCCAACAACCATTCTTACTGAAAAACTACACCATCAGTAATAACAACCATCTCCCCTGCTTTACAACACCAACTCAGGTATCTACAACTGAAGAAACAAACACACCATCAATACTTTCTCCATCTCCAACTCCAACTACAGAGATTACAACTCCAACAACTACAACTAGCAAATCAGTTACCCTGTGACTCCTAAAACAACAGTGCCCCTGTCCACTACTGAGTCCACTGAGTCTACATTCCCCACTGTTTCTCCACAAACTACTTCATCTCTTGTACCAACTACAGAAACAGTGATGACCACTATCTCTTCTGCCTCAACAACTACTATTCCTTCAACTGCTCTCCCCACCAGTTCTATCATTCCAACAACATTTGGCCCCACATCAACCTTAGAAACTACAGTTGTCAGTTCAGTACCAACTACAATGCCAACTGAAACAATCCTCTCCACTGGTACAACTATCACAACTTCTACAGCTCTAAAAACTATCTCTCCTATTGTAACAGCTACTGTTGTTGCTCCAACAACTACCTCTTCAATTGTAAGAACCACTTCAACTACACCAGCAGTCACAACTATTACTCCAACATCTATATCTACTGCAGTACCAACTGCATCCATGATAACAACTACCAGTGGCGCTTCAACAACCTTTGTTTCTACTGAACTGGAACTTCATTCACTACACAGTGTTTCTGTAATGTGAATGGAACTTTCTTCTCTCCTGGTAAGTAATATGTATTCACAGTTATGGTTATGAAACTATTACAGTGGGCTGAAGTGTATCAATGTGACTCAGGTATTCATCTACAATAGAGTTGCTGTTGTGTATAAATAACTCTGAAGTCCATTCTTAGAAACCACAATTACTTTATTAAAAGAGCTAACGTATTCATATCGGCACCTTTAGGGCCAGCCTGCTGGTACAGCAGTAGCCCTGCCACTTGTGATGTTGATAGCTTAGACCTGGGAATGAACATGAGTCACTCAAGGGAGAGTTAGGGAGGAGAATCAAGTATCCTTGAGGATGCACTTTTCCTTGGGCAGGGTGGGGTAAACAGACTCCATTCCTCCTCCTCCTCGGGCAGGGTGGGGTAAACAGACTCCACATGCTACTGCCACCTAAGATACTACACATGGCAATGCAAGCTGGACATTTGGATCACTGGTAGGGAGTATGTAGACCAACTTGATGTGCACACCATCACACACATGCATGCACATGTGCAACAGGGCTCAGGGCTCTGCCTTGGAGGACAGGAAAAGAAAATGGAAATACCCCTGGATGCAGATGTTGGTCTCACATCACAAACCATACACCTTTGGTCACAGCACCCACCCACAGTACCACCCTTCAATAGTCCAGCCCTCGGCAAGCCAGGAGAACAAGGCAGTGGAGTTTAGTTGTAGACTAAGTGAGTGATGGGTCTGGGTGTGGAGGGCTGTCCAGTGAGGGCTATATGGGTAAACAGTAAAAAAGTACAATAAATTAAAACAATAACTGTATCTTTAACCACAGCAGCTTATCTAATAATTCTAAAAGGAAATTATACTGTTTTCTAGCAGCAAACTAACAAGCATGGACAGCTGGAATGGATACAATGCTGAACTCTATAAAGTTTAAATCTCTTTTAGCTAAAGAGAATGTTTCTTTAAAAACCAGCAGTGATATAGTTATGACCCCTAAAATCTCTTTAAGACATACCTATGTCCTTTGAAACATTAGTTCATGTTAAACAATATTTTATATGCTTAATAATGGAGTCCACAGCAACCCCTGAAGTTCATCCTCATTCATTTTATTTTCAAATACATAGATACAGGTAATGGAGACAGAAAAAGGCTTATAGACCCATCCATTCTGTCCATCCTACCTGACTAATGCCTCTAGTCATTGTCCCTCCCTTTTCTTCTGTCCCCATTTTCACTAATCCCATATGCCTTTCCAGTGCCTGTTAGAAGCTGCTCACTGATTTGACCTGTACCAGTTCCTCTGGCAGCTGGTTCAGTTTCTCGCCCACTTTTCCATGAAGAACTACTTGAAGCTATCCCTTTGAATTTGTCTCTTGCAAGTTTTAGTGAGTTCCCTCATCGCTGTATATGAGGTCAAAGAAAATGTTCCTTGGTATTCATCCCATTTATCTCATGCAGGAATTGGTATCCGCCTTATTTATCCTGTGCAGGTACGTGGAAGTCTTAATCATGTCAACCTTTTCCTTTCCCTTTTCAAGAGTGTACTTGCTCAAGTCCTGCAGCCTCTCCTTGTATGTCTTACCCTGTAGCCATGTATCATCTCTGTGGCTTTGCATTATATTACCTCCACCTTTTGCAGTCCTTCCTCTGGTGTGGACCCCATTACCTTGCACAGTATTTGAGGTGTGATTACACCAGTGATCAGAACAGTGGGAGGATAACTTTTTTAATTCTACTACCCATTCCTCACCCTTTGTAATACAACATCCACTTTGCCTTGCCCATGCCTCTATTGCAGTGAGCAGTTATTTTAGTCTCTCATGTGTCAGACTCCATGGTCCCTTTCCTCTGCATTGTTTTTGTGCACCACCATTACCTCCATTTCATATAGCAATCGTGGGTTCCTCTTCTGAATGTTTATCACCTAACATTTTTAGCATTGCTGCCAGATCTTTGACCAGCTCTCTAACCTGCTAGATCTTCCATGAGTTCCTTTGTTCCTTCTTTTGTGTTCACCCTTCAGAAGACCTTTGTGTTGTCGGCAAAGAAGCAGATCTTACCCTTGATGTCTTCCCCTATGTCACAAAGAACACATTGAAAAGAACCAGTCCCAGCATTAAACTCTACGTTGCTGTACTCTGCTTGTTATTTCCCATACCTCTGAGAATGCCCATTAACTACCACCTCTGGGTTCTTCCCTCATCAGTTTTCCACCCATGCTGTCTTATTCCCTCCACTCCTGAGCCCCTTATCTTTTGACCAGTCTCCTGTAAGGACTCAGTTTAAGAAGTGCAATTATACTATATCAACTGTCTGTCCCCTATCTGCTTCCCTTGTCACAGAGTCAAATAATTATCAGCACCATCTGGCAAGACATACCCCTAATAAACCCAGTTCTCTGGTGTCCTGTAGTTCATTTTCCTCCAGGAAGTCCACCAGTTCCTCCCATAGTATGCATGCCATAATTTTCCTACTATAGATGTCAAGCTGTCTGGTCTGTAATCCTCTGACTCATTATTCCTTCCACTCTTGGGTAGTGGAACCAGGCCCACTGTCCTCCAGTCCTTAGTAACAACCCTTGACTATGAAGCAGTTAAGTACATCTACAAGTGGCCCTGCTATCACCTCTGCTACCTCCTTAGCTATCCTTGGATGTAAGCCACCATGCCCAAGTGATTAATTTATTTTCTATCAGTAGGTTTCTCCAGTGTCCATTTCTAAATTATTTTAACCATGCCACTTGAGTCCTTACTCTTCTTTTTCCCCCTTACCTTAACATTTTGGAAGTGGCCCATCCTTCTCCTTTGTAAATGCTGAACAAAATATTTGTTCAGTATCTTAACTTTCCTTCATCCCCTTCTCCCATCCTCCTTTTAGTTTCAGAATACCCCTTTGACCTCGAGCTTCCTGGATGTACTGGAAGAATGTAATTTTTCTTGTTACGCTCTTATTGCCATCAGTTGTTCTGGTTCTTCCTTGGCTTCCCTCACCTTGTTCCATTTTAACTTTGCTGCCATCATGTATTTCTCACTTTTCTTCTCCTTGACATCCTCTGTACTTAATGAAAGCTCTTCTTTGCTTGTCACCACTGTGCTTACTGCAGCTGTGAACCATTGGACCCTTTTCTTTATTTTTTCCTTTGATACCTTCCCAATCTAGCTTCCTGACACTGCTAACATTGATTTTTAAATTCCTCCATTTTTGCCCAAGCATGAAGTAACTTGGGGTACTTTAACAGAAAACTAGAGGAGTTCTGGAGGTCATGCTGCTATGTCTTAGGTCTTAGCGGTGGGAGGGCGAGGAGGGAAACATCACTTTCTGTAATGGCTTGTCAACAGTGCAGCCTAGGATGTAATCACAGTGAGCTTGTGGGGGATACATCCAAGTGCCTGGTAGAGGGAACAGTGATGGGTGGAGTAGGGTGTATGAAGGGCAATCCAAAGATATTATTAAATGTCATATTTAGTCTTGAAAGTCCTAGACAGAGGTTTGTGAGTAGATGGGGAGCAGTAGTCCATTAAAGAGAGTCTGTCTTCATGGGAGTGAGGTAGTTTATTAGCCAATATTCAACACATAGTTTCTGGTTTATGCATCAGATAGCGATCCCAACATGATCAGTAAAGGTCAGTGCTGGGTCAAGGTGATGCCAAGATATTTCAAGGAGCTTACTGTTTCAAGTGTATCCCAGGTGCTTCTGTGCCCATGGACTACTACCCCTGCCTGTTGAACATCACACAGGTTAAGGGCCTGGGCCCTGATACAGTGGTGTTTGGGGTTCTATCACAAAATGGATAAAATAGCACTATCGTCCAAGAGTAGATTACAATGGGCAAGTTGTATGATTGGTACAACCCCAGGATGCTGTTCCACCACCTCCCCATCCAACCACCCCACACACTGGATACCAAACAGTTCCCCAATACCTATACTGTACCACATATACTTAATAGTTTGTTTCCAAAGCACCTTCACATCAGCAATTGCAACAACAGAACACAGCTTTATTTAGGGGAAGTCTAGGAAGGGGTACCAGGAAAAGGAGTAGCTGTGAAAGAAGAAAAAGTTCAAGCAATTAACAGTAACAAGGCTCGTGAGGCCAGAACACCCATGTGCCAACTCATCGGTACCAGTGAATGTCCCTCTGTCTTATCTTGCTACCCCAGTGTTTGTGGACCTGCTCAGTGATGCGGCTTGGCCAGCATTTTGGAGCCCTAGAAGCAATGAAGACTGAAATGTGAAAAATAAACCTTTACTTCCTTGATTTCTGTATGCAAATATTTTATGTAATGCTTGATATTACTGTATGTATATTGTGATCCTTTGTATTAATGTTTTTGTCCCAGTCAAACCTGAAAATGGACCATTGGTCCAGTGTCCTTACCAGTTAACAAAGAAGAAATGAAATGAATGAAATTTCCAGGGCAAGCCCTGGGTACTCACGATTCTGAAGAGCTGAGAGATTCCTGGAGCAGAGGGCTTCTACAGTTCAGTCTCTGCAGATTCAGTTCAGAGGGGGAGAAACAAAGCGGCAGTAGAGAATGAAGCATAGACTTGGACTTGTTTGACGTTCTGGCCACTTGTCACCTTGATAGGTTTTGCTTGTTGTCCCCTTCAGCATCTTCAGGCCTGTGGCAGAGCTTCCACAAGACCCATCCAATCACAGAGGACCCAGACCTTGGATTAGCTCCAAAGACCAGCCTCTTCAGAGGTCACAGGTGTCTTAGCCCACAGCATGCACCAGTGGCCCCCGTAGTCAGCTACCTCACTCAGTGGGGTTAGCAAGTTCCCCACCTGGCTCTGAGATGCAGCTGGAGAATTCTCTAGTTCAATTTTTCTCTCAGACAGGAAAACCACTTTGGTGTGCAGCCAGTCAGTTTTGTGAACCTTTCCACTTTCCAGTGCCATTTGGCAACAGATTCCCAAAGTGCAGAGCAACCTGCCTTTCCTCAACTGGGTTTTTAGCAGTAGCAACAAGTTCCAGAAGCATTGGACACCTGCTCACTTCTTTCCTTTACAGTCTCTCCAATTCAAAACAGCATCCTCTTTGCTCTGGCTCACAGTCAGTTTCAGAAAGTCTCCTTCTCAGCTTAAGAGTTTCTTTCAGTCCCTCTGATGCAGGCTTTCTGCAGCAAACTATTCTCCTTGAAATGAGAAATATTCACCAGATACCTGGTCTGTTCAGCAAAGGTGCACAGTTCCTTCAACAGTAAAATTCTGTTACTTCAATCATCAGAAATACTCCACATAATTCCTGTGAAAGGTCTTAGACTTTGCTTCACACTGCACTGAGCTCTCTTGACTCAATCAGAGCCCAGAACAGACTGCCCAAACTGCCCAAGGTACCTAGGATTTCTCCCAAAATCCTGCCTCTGATTGCCTAATTTCAGTCAACAATCACAATCATTAGCTCCTTGATTATTCATTGAAATGTCTCTTGGTATCTGACAGTGGTTAACTCCTTCTGAAACAGGTTAAGGCACCTAACCAGCTGATTGACTGTCCATTAGGGTCAAATGATCATAACATGCATAACATGGCTGCTATCATTCATTCCCATATAATGGTTAGGGCAGTCTCAAGTTTAATATTCTCTGGCAGCCAAACCTCTCAGTCTTAACCAGTATCCTCCTCAGATCTGTAGCAGGCATTGCAAGCAAGAAATCACCTGCACTCTCAGATTTGTGACCTTCCATCTGCTGGTCGCTGCCTCCAATATGCACAGTCCCCGGAAGCAATCCAGCTCATAATTATTCATAGGCACCTCACTAATATTCACGAGGACCCATTCAGAATAGCGCTTGCTGTCACTTCTAACTATATTCCAGCACATTTCTCAAGTGATTCCTCCAGGTGTCTGACCCTACTTAACTGAACATGGGGGAAGAATCACTGGGAAATCACCGGGAGGAATTGGGATGACCACTACGGAGTCCAAAGAATGATGCACTACTTTGAATGCGTGGGCTGGCTGACCACACTGAACAGCAAACTCAGATCGCCAGACCTGTGATTGGCACCTCCACAGCCCCAGGACAGCCAGTGACAAAAGGTAAACTCCCACAGGGGGTTACATAGTGCAGGCCACTAGGGCTAGGATGTTGAGGGGCTGTGGTGTTGGCTAGTCTGTTTAGCCTGGGTTTAGACCCAAACAGCACAGTCTTACACATTTTGTCATTGACCAGTAGATTGTTGATTTGGAAGCAGTTATGGGCAGCACAATAATTTGCAGTAAGTGTGGATGAGAGATTTGCCAGAACTTGCCACTGTGGAATAGTACAAAACTGTCAGTGTACAGTAGGGAATTGCATGAAAGGCTGTCCTTGGGAAAGGAATTCATGAAAAGTGAGAAAAGGATGGATCTGAGAATGGATCCTTGAGGACCCTAGTAGCAACCACCTTGGCAGTAGAGATTGCACCCCACTGCAGACCCTTTGGGAGCGCACAGAGAGGTAGTCACATAACCAGGCTGTGAATGTAGGGGAACAACCAAGGTCAATCAAGTTTACATAATAGTATGATGTGGTCCTCTGGGTCAAAGGGCTTGGTAAGGTCCACAAAGGTCCACAAAGACAGCAACCACGAGATTACCTATGTCCATGTTCTGGAACACGTGGTCAGTAAACTGGGCTAGGCAGTGGTGGTGCTATGGCCTTTCCTGACTCTGTGCTTTTGGGGGCAGAGGAGGTTGTACTTCACTATGTGGTCAGAGATTTGGTAGTTCACAACTCCTTTCCCCTCTATCTGTTCTATATCTTTCTTCCTTTTTCATCAGTTCCTTAGCCTGCAAAAGCTGTTTTTTAAAAGTCACATACACTTACCCTGTTTGCCATTTGAGGATTCCAATCTGGACCTCCATTGTTGCTATGATTTGCTGGAAATGAGTGATTCCAGGACTGCTAAATACTTTTACTTTTGTAGGCACCAATTCACCAGTGCTTCTCCCTCATTGGGTCCTGGACTAGCTGAACTAGGAACATGTCCCAGCATGCATTCTTCAGAAGCTGATTCCTAGTACAGGCCATGTCTGGAACGTATCATTCTATATCAGGCATATTGAAATCCCCACTAGTCCTACTTCCTTTAAATTGGGAGCCATGAGAAGCATTTCTCCTAGTTCATTGCTCGCTTCTTGATCCTAGCGCAATGGTCTATTGACCACATGAATCTTAATCTGTTTTTCATTCCCCGTGGCTACTACCACCCATAGGGTTTTCTGTTTACTCAACTCTCCATGCTGTTTGTTACAATTGCCTCTACTCCTTCTTATAGAAACATAGAAGCTGTCAGCAGAAAAGAACCTCTTGGCTCACTTAGTCTGCCTTAAAGTTCTCACCTATTGTGCTACTGTAGACCCTATTTGATCTCTAGCCTCCTCCCCCAAGCCCTGTTACTAAGGTCCCCCTGTGTCTATCCTATGCATATCTGAATCCTGCTACCATTTCTGTACTCACAACCTCTGCAGGTAGGCTATCACAGGTGTCCACCACCCTCTTCATGAAGATGTATTTCTCACATCCCCTCTAGGTCTTCCCCTTCCAGCTTCATATCACGCCTTTGTCCTGTAGCATATTCTTCTATGAAAATGCCACACTCTTGAACCTTTTAGTATCATTGAGTATATAGCACTACTCCCCTCCTTGCCCATTTGTCCTTTCTGAACAGCGAGTACCCTGGCATGCTCATCTTCCATGTCTTTAATATTTATTTATTTATTTTATTTTATTTTAGTCTTTGGTAACTGGTAGGCCTGTTAGGCACAAGTGCCTGTTTTCAGGGGTGACCTGGGAGCACTGGGCTGTAAATAACTTCCTCAGAGTCACACAGTATGCAAGTAGAGGTTGTGAGAATCAGACCCAGGTCTGGTCTGCTGGATGTACTAAGCTTATTTACACCTCATTACTCTAACCTCTAGGCTATACTGCCAGCCCTAATAGAGCTGTCTGCAAGTCAAATAGGATACTGGTTTGCATAGGGAGGAGGAATACCATTTATATCATGCCACACTGCATTTTATGGGCACTGTATCAAATTTTAGTGTGCCCTGTTGTTTCCTGGCTCCCCATAATATCAGAAGCTATTTCTATTGCATACTATTTCTTTGTCTCAGACAAAGTGATATCACACCATAGGTGTTCAAATGCAGCTGAGAATATTGATGGATATCATATGACAGCTATACATAACAATGTTCAACATTATTTGAAATCTAAATTAAGTGTTAAAACAGACACTGAATAAAGAAAATGTGCATCTTACAGAGAAAAAGGACACTTTAAAATGGAATAAAGATAAATAGGCACAGTTGTTTTACTGTAACATACACTTGTGCTTTAAACCACTTGTGAAAAACACTGACTGAATAATACTGAAGATACTGCTCATTTCAGTAGCAGAAGATGTTAGTGAGTCAGAGTATTAAATCACTTTCATAAAGTACTTACCACTGAATCACCTTACCTGTACTAGCATCATGACCCTGCAATACCCTCCAACACTCCTATGACAGTGATGCCCTGCATCATGCTCCATCATTTCTAAAGATTTCCAGATACATCTGTCACAGTGGCAGAATGTCGCAACTAGTTATAGGGCTTAATGCTCGGCATCACTTGGTGCCACTGTTTTGAAACAGTAAAATAGATAATGTTATCCACAGGGTTGTTAAAGAGTCAGCAAGTAGCATTGTTAAAACAATCTTGCATGTGGATGTGCTTCCACAAGTTGTTAAGTCAGTGAACTCTAGTAGTTTTCTGACATATTGCAAGAATTCAGACTAGTGCACAGTGATGTGCATGATAAGTCTTCCTGGTTCATCACTCAAGATAGTGACCTGACACTTGACATGACTATACCTTCACTAAGGAGCTTCCTGTGAATGCTGCTTATTGTCATTTTACCCAGCCTTTGCCTTCCTCTCACAGTGGCAATTCAAGTGTAGGACTGGCTAAAATCTATGGACATGGCTTTGACAAAACTATCACAGCATTCTACAATTTCACAAAGCTCATGAAATTTAAATTTATTTACTGATGTTATTGTGGAATCTTTGGCTGCTTGGCTAGACTTTAAGCAGGAGATTAGAGAGTTGACACCCACATACACTTTATTTTCCATACTGGTTTGTCTCCTAGTTGGCAGCTCGCCTCTCAGGGATATACTGTATTCACAGAGATATACCTCATCAGGCTGAAACCAGCCATCATTCAGTGGGTTACTGAGTTTTTCTCCATATTTTTCTCTCCCATCTCCCCAGTGGGGCGGTACTTCTCAGTCTTGTACAGTCACAACTTCCCTGTGGCAGGAGCAAGCTTCCTGGCCAAGCTCCAGGGGTCAGTGTGTTACTGGAACCCATTGCCAAACCTCCTGACTAGTGGTGAACAAAGTTAGAAAACCCACTCCATGGAGAATTTCACAAATTTGACCAAATTAATGAATTTAATCCATGATTCAAGTTCAACTTTGTCTTATAGCTACAACTTCAGGAATTACTAATTTGGTAAATTCACTTATGAATTGTGCCCCAAAATGAAGTTTGCAATGATTCATGGCATTGGACGTCAAATGGTGCTGTAATGAACTGTATTGCCATGCATAGGCTGAACTCAATGCAGTCGTATGGAGACAGTTGGTGTTAAGTCGCTTTGAATCTCTGGACTCAAACACCATTGAAAAGCATTTAAACACACAGGGCGCAGTTTTCAAAGGTTTATCAACCCTGCTGTTTGGTGCAACTGTACCAAACTCCTTTGACATAACTGTGCCAAATTTTAGTACACTGGCACAGCTGTGACAGTTTCTACACTTTACGGCAGCTAGTGCGGATATTTATCACAAGCATTGTAAAAGGGTTCCCCACATGGCACATGTTAGACTAGAGGGAGCTGGTCTAACTTGCAACATTTGGTGCATGAACTGAAAATCTCGATCAGCAGCGAGAGAATCCCACAAGCCCCCTGTAGTGTATGTTTGTAACCCCCTGCAAATGGGGGGTTCCCAAAGACTTCAGGAGCTTGCTTGAATGCTCCAAGCCTGAATGGTGTTTGGCGCTTAAGCCATTTATCAGTGAGTGTTTTAGAACCTCTGGTACTGTCTTTAAGAGCTGTCTGCTTGCAGACATAATTAGTTTGTATGGGGACTGTGTGTTTCTTCTCTGAGTACCACTCGAGCTGCTGCCAATTCACTTCATTTTGCAGTCACTAGGAGTGCAAGGAACCTATGTGAAAGATGTAACTGTTTGCCAGAAATTATTTAGAGTAATAATGAAATTACAGTTTGTCTAACCTGCTTTCTTTGCAGTCAGAACTGTGTCTGCTAGTTCCCATTCTAGTTTTGAACTGCTGAACTGGACCAATCAGTGTGGGTATAGCTCTAAAATGGTGCCTTGGACGAATCAGAACTTGGACTCATAATCTGAGCCAGCCACAAGAGGATTGTATGGGCAGTGACTCTGGGAGATGTAGTTTAGACTTCAGTGCCTTTTGGACCAACAGCAGCAGTCTATTGTGAGTGACAGCCAATCCAGTCAATAACTGGGAGGAACTCAAAGGAAGTGCCCGGTTTTGTCGGTTGGGTTTCAGTTGAGCTTTGGCAGTGAGAAGGAAGGAGCCCTGTGCTTTTTTCAGTGTGCAGTTTTAGTCAAAACGTGTAAGGCCCAGAGTTCCGGTCTGCAGCTTGTGTAACAGCTTGTTAGGACTGAATCCGTCCTGTGAAAAGAATCAAAGGATCTCTGAAGAGTAGAAACCAGGCTCACCCTGTAGAAGACTGGAGAAATTGCTGAAAATTCCACTGGTCTGTCAGGAACAATCTGCTGTGTGTTCTCCCGGTATTGTGCAGTAATTGCGATCGGATACAGATGCAGCCTGCCTGGTATAGTGCTCTTTTATATGGATGTGTGAAGAGGTTTGTGTACCTCAATGAGCCCTGCTGACATTGAAGGACCCTTATCTTATTTGGAGGTCGGAGTACTAATTCAGGGTCTCCCTGTTGAATTGCCACATTAAATCCAAATGGAATTACTGTACTGCTGACTGTTTAATTCTCCTTTTCTCTGTGTGAAATGGCCCCACCAGCTGCCACGGTTTGGACTAGCCACTAGGGCTTGGGTACCAGGGACAGTAACTGATAGGATAGGCCTGTGCACAGAGCCATAGGTAGATTATTAGAGTGATAAGCTAATTAACCTGATTTCCCTGTCCTTGTTATATCCCCTAAATAAATCAGAGCTGCTTGTTTCAGCAAAGTTATACTGCCTGAGGTATTTGTCTATGTTAAAGTACTGTACTGTGACTGTTGCACTGTATCTCATTTCACAGGAGGTCCCAGTGCCGGAACTAGACCTGGGGGTAAGTGTATACTGTGAAGGTAATTCTGATATATTGTGTGGGCCACTACTGGGAAGAAAGGGGTTGCAGTGTCCCAGAGGGCTGTGACCAAGTTAGTTTAACTATTGCAAACCCTGACCTCTGGGTGGAGGCACCGCCATTGGATCCAGGCCCCTCAACCTGTTAGTGGCAAATCAGGCAGGGGTAGTAGCCCTGGGATAGCGCCATCTAGGGGTTACATCTTGGAGGCTCACCGCTGGGATTGTGTGTCCTCTAGTGGCCATATTTACGAACCACTGTTAAGAAAAAGGTACCCGACAGAAGTGGCTGTGCACCGGCTGGTGGAGTGGTGTACTGGGAGGAGATCGACCCCAAAATGCTATGCTTATCCTGGACATCCCCTGGGTATCAATACGGACACTGTGCAGGAGTACTTTCCAGGTGGAAGGTTTACAAAACCCTGTGGTGGTGGGTCGGCATGCTAATCTGCTCACCCACACTTTCCTGGCCCTAGTGGAGTTTAGGATCCCATAGATAGCTCCAAAGTGCCACAGACCATTACCCCAGAGGAGCCCTCACTGCTTGGAGAGTGATAACTAAGGACAGTAAGACCGGGGAATCAGCCCCACCACTATCTGAAACTTTTGAGGAGAAATTTGCTGAATGGTTGCTGGGAGAGGGAAACTGTGGAGGACTTGAAGAAACTATTCTTGCCACTTGGGGTGTTCCTCCCCAACACCCTCTCCTGCTCCAGTGCCCGTAATGGTGGCTGAACCAATGCAGACTCCTATTTCTGCACCTGCCATTAGTCACGACTCTTACCGGTTGAGGATCTTCTCTGGCACCTCCCACCCCCAAGGGAGGATGACTGGGAGACCTGGATAGACTATGTTGCCCCCAAGTGCTAGAATGGCAATGCTCGGAAGGCTAAGCGAAGAGGGTTAGTGAGAGCCTCCGAGGTCCTGCCCTGGCTACCATCCGTGCAAAGCGGGCCAGTAACCCTGAAGCGACTGCACAGGCCTATCTTGAGGCCTTGGAGAATGTGTATGGGAGCCCAGATTCTGATGAGGACCTATGGTGGAGAGTAAGAAATGCACAACAGTACCAAGGGAGTTGTTGTCTGTGTATGTCTCGCTGGAAAAAATTGTTGCAAGAATGCCTCAGAAAGGGTAGTTTGCCAGCGATTGAACTGGACCGAACCAGACTGGACAGAATCCTTAAGTCTGCCCCTTCTCAGAACTGCTGTTGCTTCAGTTACGCCTGGCAAATCGACTGGAATCCCACCCTCCTATGATGAGTTAATGAGAAATTGAGGAGTTGAGAAAGGCGACCGGGAGGTACCTGCACCAACAGCTGTGGCTACGACCCGAGTGACTGAGGTGACCCATCAAGTGAAGTTCAGGGCAGAGGTTGACAGTCAATGAGTGCTCTGACAAGGAAAAGATATGCCACAATGGGGCGAACTGTTGAGAGAGATCCGGAATTCAAAAACAGTCCCTTTATGAAGGCCACACCTGCAAGTACGGGCCCTGACCTATATCCGACTGCATTCATATGGGGTGGGGTACCCACCCGTGTATCTCCTAGTTGATAACAGCTCCAAACTCAATTCCTTGACCATGGAAGTGGAGAACTGACGAGATGTCTCCAAATGCTTATCACACCGCAGACAGAGATGGCACCCAGGTTTCCAGTTAGTAATACCCCGCCCTGGCTCCCAGTGTGGCGCCCGGCCAGCTCAAACTCCAGAAAGTATGTTTTGCTATAATTGTGGGAAAGATGGGCACATGAAAGGAATGCCAGTCCCCAAAAGACACTGACAAAGTTGCATATAGGCTACAAGGAGAGCTCGGAGAAGAAATCAGTGGTTAAGAGGTGCACGATATGATCCCAGTGAGGGCACCAAAATGCTAATTCACGCCCTTGTGGCAAAGTCAGTTGCCCAGGCCCCACTACCGCCTCCAGACTGGTCCAGAATAGTGGGTCCCTCCATGGAGACCACTGTAAGAGGTGAATGGAGTGTCTACAAGAGCTGTATTAGACAGTGGCTCCCAAGTGACGATTATGTTCCAGGATTGGTATCAGAAGCATCTGTCAGACGTGCCCTTACAACCATTAGAAGGACTGCATGTATGGGGTTAAGGAGAAGGCCTACCCTATTCGGGTATATCCGAATTTGGCTGTCTTTCCCCACCTCCGTGGCTGGAGTGGCTGAACAAGTAGAGACCCTAGCCTTGTGTGTCCCCCACTGGACTGTATGATGGTGTCCCTTTGTTGATTGGAACAAATGCTCATATGTTCGGAAGGCTGGCACAGTTGTGTTATGAAAAACAGGGGTCAAAGACTAGTAGAGCTTTAAGAGTTCCGGCTTTAATTAAGAAGGCCTATGAGGCACAGAGAGATGCTGAAAACAGAACCAGAGGAACCGGGTCGGAATTGTATGGAAGAAGGATCCTGAGTCTCTGATCCTGGCGCCAAATGCCCAGTGTACCTTACAGGGAGAGGTCCGTATCAGAAAGGATGTTAAAGAATAAATATTAATGTTGGATGCACCAGGCGATGGAAAATTGCCAGAGGACTGCTGGTCAAGCCTAGTATTTTGCCTGCTAGAGCCCATGCTTATGCCAGAAGGGTAATGGTCCAAGTTCATAATGTGTCTGAAAGAGACATTCGAGTAAACAGAGGTTGCATCCTGGCTAATGTGCATTGTGCAGACACTGCAGTGCTACCCAGCAGCAAGAGTTCAAGGAAGAATGACAGAGTAACGCCTGACTTGTTTGATTTCGGCGACTCGCTGCCAGCTGAATGGAAAGTGAGGATCAGTGAGAAGCTTGCCCAGAGAGACCAGGTGTTTTCTTTAAAGGAATGGGATGTGGGATGCGTGCAGGAGCTGAGCACAATATCCGTCTGCATGATGAAAGACCATTTCGTGAGAGGTCTCGACGCCTGGCACCTGCTGACATAGATGATGTGAGCGGCATCTGCAAGAGATGTTAGCTGCTGGTGTAATACAAGAATCAGAAGCCCTTATGCTTCCCCATTGTGGTAGTGAGGAAAAAGAATGGAACAGTAAGGATGTGTGGATTATCGCTCTTAAACGTCGGACTATCCTGATCAGTACACAATGCCCGCATTCAGGATGCTTGGACTGCCTAAACGGGAGCAAGTGGTTCTCTGTGCTGGATCTCCGCAGTGGGTACTACCAGATCCCGGTGGCCCCAGAGGACCGTGAGAAGACGGCCTTTATCTGTCCGCTTGGCTTTCTAGGAATTCATGAGGATGCCTCTAATGATTTCAGGTGCCCCAGCCACTTTTCAACGATTGATGGGCGTGCAGTGGGGGACATGAACTTACTAGAGTGCCTGGTATACCTAGATGATGTTATTGTGTTTGGCAGCTCACTGGAGGAACATGAGAGCAGATTATTTAAGGTATTGGACCGACTGGAGGACGTTTGGCTTAAACTGTCCATTGATAAGTGTCAATTCTTTCAAACATCAGTAGTATGTAGGACACATAGTATCCACCGAGGAATAGAGACCGACCCAAGTAAAGTTGAGGCCTTGACACCTGGCCACAGCCCAAAATCTAAAAGAACTGCAAAGATTCCTGGGATTCTGTGGTTATTATCGGCGCTTCATCAAGGACTATTCAAGAGTGATCCGCCCTTTACTTAACCTTACTCAAGGGTATCCCCAACCCACAAAAATACCAAAAGTCAGCGTCCTCAAGACTGAAAGAGTGTATTTTCATCCGAGTGAAGTATTTGGGGGCCGCTGGACTCCTGATTGTGAGACTGCTTTCATGAGATCATATATCAACTACCCATGCTCCAGTGCTGGCCTATGCTGATCCAAGAAAACCTTCGTCCTGCACACTGATGCTAGCTTGCAAGGGTTGGGGGCTGTGTTGTACCAAGAGCACGAGAATGGCCTGAGACCAGTGGCCTTTGCCAGTAGAAGCCTGACCCCATCCGAAAAGAACTATCCTGTACATAAGTTAGAGTTCTAGCTTTGAAGTGGGCTATTGTTGACCAATTCCATGAGTACTTGTATGGGGCTAAAATACTAGTAAAACTGACAATAATCCTTTGACCTATGTGCAGACCTCAGCTAAGTTGGATGCCACTGGCCATAGGTGGCTTTCGCATTATCTACATATGACTATGCTCTCGAATACCGAGCAGGTCTGAACCACATAGATGCTGATGCTCTCTCCTCGGAGGCCTGTTCCTCAGAATGATTGGGTCCGATTGGCAGAACCTGACATTCGGGCACTCTGCCGGAAGTTTGACAGGAGGAACAAATGTCCACGGACGAGTGGACTGCATGGTGGATTGCTTGGGAGCCTCTGAGAATTGCATACCTGCTGCTTATTGCCACTTTTCTGCAATAGACATTGGTGCACTGCCTCAGCTGGACAATGACAGTATTCGGCGGCTCAATCCCGCGATCCCATGATCAAAGCAGCTTTGAAGCCCTCTATGCAGGAAAGATGTGTCCAAATTACGCTCCACTGATTTGAGAACTGCACTGTTATACAAAGAAGGTCCTAAGTTGAAACTGATCAATAAACTGTTATACAGAGAAACAGTAGACAGAGGGGACAAGTAGACAAACAACAACTAGTGCTGCCCACTGCTTTCGAGACTCAGTACTGAGGTCCTTGCACAACCACATGGGGCACCTTGGTATAGACAGAACACTTGACTTGGTGAGATCCAGATTCTATTGGCCTAAGATGGGGGCTGATGTGGAGCAACACATTCGAACTTGTAGTCGCTCTTACAGAGGAAAGTTTGCCCCAGAGGGCTGCCCCTTGTTAACATCACCACCAGTGCACCCATGGAGCTGGTCTGTATTGATTTTCTGAGTTTGGAGTCCGATCAAAGAAATATCAGTAATGTGCTGGTGGTCACTGACCATTTCACGAGATATGCCCAAGCTTTCCCCACCAAAGACCAGAAAGCATCCACTGTGGCCAAAGTACTTGTAGAAAACTTTTTGTTCACTATGGGCTCCACAAAGAATCCATTCTGATCAAGGGAGAGACTTTGAGAGTCGCCTGATCAAAGAGATGCTTTCTCTGTGGGAGTGCGAAGTCCAGAACCACTCTTACCACCCCAGGGGACCCACAGCCTGAACGTTTCAACCGCACTTTGCTAGATATGCTAGGCACCCTGCACCCAAAGGACAAGCTCAGATGGAGCCAACAAATTAGCACCCTGGTACATGCTTATAACTGCACCAAAGTGATGCCACTGATTCTCCCCACCGCTTGATGTTTGGAAGAGAAGCTCGACTACCAGTAGATGTGTGTTTTGGGGTCTCCTGATGGGGTTCAAGCTGACAACTATTTACAGTATGTGCAAAGTTAAAGGCCCAGCTAACTCATGCGTACCAACTGGCTCAAACCATGGCTGCCAAAAGAAATCTGGCCAACAAAGAAAGGTATGATAAAAGGTGAAAGCACAGGAACTCCAGGAGGAGATCGGTATTGCTAAGAAATCTGGGACTGCATGGCAAGACAAGATTGCTGACAGATGGCACCATCTCCCTCACATTGTAGTGGGCAAACTAGATGATCGCACAGTGTACAAAGTAAGGCCTGAGAATAATTCAAAAGATGTAAAACAATGCATAGAAATCATTTACTGCCCATTGGACAAATCTTAATTGAGTCTGAGCCCTAGAAGATGCCCCTCTGGACCAGTGACCAGAGCTGCTGCTAAGAAAAGATCAAGAAAGTCTGCACCTACAGAAGCAAAGTTACAGTGTTCCTCCACAAGTCCCAGTTGAGCATGACTGTCAGTCCATATCGGAAGAAAGTGAGAGTGACTTTGAATACTATCCTTCTTACGAACTGAGTCAATTGTTTCGGGCAATCCCTAGTCAATACTGGAGACAAAGCTGGGCCTTCTGGACTGTCTAAGCCCCAGCTTCATCCCTGGAGCCATTGCTCCCAGAAAGTGAAGTGCAAAGCATCAGATCAGATGAAATGGAATCATTGTGCATGGTTGAACTGTTTGAGTTTTCAGGGAGGAAATGATAGATTGGGGCAGACTGGTGATACACCCGAACAAGAAGAGTATTTTGAGTGCCCTGACAGTCCACTGCTAGTGTCCGAAAAGCTCTCCATGCGAGCCAAATGTTGTGGACTCTGAAACTGTAACTCCTGGAGCTGAAAGTGCCCCAAGTTCTAGCCTCTCTACCCCATGGAGACTCCTGACAAGTGAGGACAATGCTGAAAATGAGGCTCAGAGTGCAGAGACTGTAACAGTTCCCCTAGAAAGACTGGTCGAGCTGTAAAGCCTGTGGTGCACCTCAGTTATGATTCCCTTGGGAGGCCTGTGGATTTGCCTCTCAATGTTGTCCATAAAGGGTGTATGTCCCCGAGCTCATTGCCCAAACTGAGCATCAGTGCTAACTCCAAGTTACTTGTGTTGCCCTCTAAGTATGGTGCCCTTGCCCGTCAGCCCCAAGGTAACTGATAGGAAGGGCCCCTCTTCAGGTTTCATGTACAAGAGGTAATAACTTGAGTTATGGTACAATGTGTATGTAATACTGTAAAGAGGACGTACTGCAATGTTTCAGAAATGTGTTCTTGGTAAAATGATATATTGACTGATGATTACATGTCGAGCCTAATGCAAATGTATATGGTTGCAGTTGAAACTTATGGGGTACTTGCTTGACGCGGACGCCAAGCTTTCCCAGGCCAGGAAGGTGTAACCCCTGCAAATGGGGGTTCCCAAAGACTTCCAGGAGCTTGTTTGAATGCTCCAAGCCTGAATGGTGTTTGGCGTTTAAGCCATTTATCAGTGAGTGTTTTAGAACCTCTGGTACTGTCTTTAAGAGCTGTCTGCTTGCAGACATAATTAGTTTGTATGGGGACTGTGTGTTTTTCTCTGAGTACCACTCGAGCTGCTGCCAATTCACTTCATTTTGCAGTCACTAGGAGTGCAAAGGAACCTATGTGAAAGATGTAACTGTTTGCCAGAAATTATTTAGAGTAATAATG
Source organism: Neoceratodus forsteri (assembly GCA_016271365.2). Lineage (NCBI taxonomy): Eukaryota > Metazoa > Chordata > Ceratodontiformes > Ceratodontidae > Neoceratodus > Neoceratodus forsteri. Next base: position 736,728,644 of record CM028133.1, on the reverse strand, counting down.
AAATTACAGTTTGTCTAACCTGCTTTCTTTGCAGTCAGAACTGTGTCTGCTAGTTCCCATTCTAGTTTTGAACTGCTGAACTGGACCAATCAGTGTGGGGTAAGCTAGCTCTAAAATGGTGCCTTGGACGAATCAGAACTTGACTCATAATCTGAGCCAGCCACAAGAGGATTGTATGGGCAGTGACTCTGGGAGATGTAGTTTAGACTTCAGTGCCTTTTGGACCAACAGCAGTCTATTGTGAGTGACAGCCAATCCAGTCAATAACTGGGAGGAACTCAAAGGAAGTGCCCGGTTTTGTCGGTTGGAGTTTCAGTTGAGCTTTGGCAGTGAAGAAGGAAGGAGCCCTGTGCTTTTCAGTGTGCAGTTTTAGTCAAAAACGTGTGTAAGGCCCAGAGTTCGGTCTGCAGCTTGTGTAACAGCTTGTTAGGACTGAACCGTCCTGTGAAAAGAATCAAAGGATCTCTGAAGAGTAGAAACCAGGCTCACCCTGTAGAAGACTGGAGAAATTGCTGAAAATTCCACTCGGTCTGTCAGGAACTGAATCTGCTGTGTGTTCTCCCGGTATTGTGCAGTAATTGCGATCGGATACAGATGCAGCCTGCCTGGTATAGTACTTTCTTTATATGGATGTGTGAAGAGGTTTGTGTACCTCAAGTGAGCCCTGCTGACATTGAAGGACCCTATCTTATTTGGAGGTCGTGAGTACTAATTCAGGGTCGCTCCCTGTTGAATTGCCACATTAAATCCAAATGGAATTACTGTACTGCTGACTGTTTAATTCTCCTTTTCTCTGTGTGAAATGGCCCCTACCAGCTGCCACGGTTTGGACTAGCCACTAGGGCTTGGGTACCCAGGGACAGTAACTGATAGGGATAGGCCTGTGCACAGAGCCATAGGTAGATTATTAGAGTGATAAGCTAATTAACCTGATTTCCCTGTCCTTGTTATATCCCCTAAATAAATCAGAGCTGCTTGTTTCAGCAAAGTTATACTGCCTGAGGTATTTGTCTATGTTAAAGTACTGTACTGTGACTGTTGCACTGTATCTCATTTCACAGGAGGTCCCAGTGCCGAACTAGACCTGGGGTAAGTGTGTATACTGTGAAGGTAATTCTGATATATTGTGTGGGCCACTACTGGGAAGAAAGGGGGTTGCAGTGTCCCAGAGGGCTGTGACCAAGTTAGTTTAACTATTGCAAACCCTGACCTCTGGGTGGAGGCACCCGCCATTGGATCCAGGCCCCTCAACCTGTTAGTGGCAAATCAGGCAGGGGTAGTAGCCCTGGGATAGCGCCATCTAGGGGTTACATGTTCAAGTACATCAGGCGCTTGCAGCATTCTCAGGGCCTTTGAAAATCAGTCCCACAGTGTAACGAGTTTTTGTGTGAATTATTTGTCTGTTTTCTGTGGTTTGTAATTTTAGTTCTGTAACAGGTATGTCTTACTGAATTAGGTTTATCAATTTAGTTTGACTATATTGATTTCATTTTGTTTATTGATTGATGTTAGAGCTTTCGTGTAGACAGTAATGTCACTATATTTACCTGAGGCGTTGGATCTTGTGTGTGTCCCGTTAGTCCCTGAACTCCCTGTCATTTATTTTTGCATCAAAAAGGAAAAAATCTGATGGTGTTGTTTACCCTCTGTGTACCTCAGTAAAGTCTTGCAAAGTGTTGGCTGTGTTCATAAATGTACACATATAACATGCTTTTTTGGTATTTTTCTCTTCGGGGAACAAAGGAGAAGAACACTTGGAAGTAAAGAATAGAAAGAGAATAGGAATAGTTAAAGTGGCACAGGTAGAAGATTTAATAGGTGAATGAAGAGCTCACTGCATACCAGGCCCACTACCACCCACACCAGCACAGGGAGCTCTGCCATACCCTCCAGCAGCTTCTCTTGATTGGCAATAATATTTTTAGTATCTTTCTCCACTTCAGTAAGCCACTGATGGGGTCTCCTACTTCCTCCATTATGGTGGCAAGCTCAACTGCTGCTCTTGCTGCTGGTGGCAGTGTGGGTTTGCAAGTGATGCTGGCTCAGGAGGTGTTTGAACTTAATAGAGGGCACTGCTGCTTCCATAGGGTTAATCCGCTGTCCCACCATGACATGGGAATTCCTTCCCCTCCATGAGCTGCTGCAGGCATGGATAGGCCACCACCACCTCTTCTTGCTGCTTCCCTCTGCTTTTCCTCCCACTCAGCCTGGTGAGTTACCATGAGATTGGACTTCTGACCCAGTGCCCATGTGGGTCCCTCTGCTTTTCCTGGCAGATATGTTTATTGCATAGGTTTCAAGTGACCACACTATGGTCTCTAGGGTCACAGGTTAAAAAGACCATACATAGAAACATAGAAACATAGACATTGTCGGCAGATAAGGACTGCTAGTCCTATCGAGCCTGTCAGTAAACCCTATATTTGGTTTTGGCCTCTGACCCTATCTGGTCGGTGGCTTCCTCCCTATGCCTTACCTCCAAGGTTCCCTTATGCTTATCCCAGGCTTAAATCACTCTACAGTGCTTACTCCCACCACCACACAAGAGAGTACTTGGGATATGGGCGGTGAGAATAGTGGTGTGCTGCTGCTGGATGAACAGAGGCCTCCTCTGCAGAGAGGAGATGGGGCTGGTGGTAGTTGAACCTCACAAAGGGTTTCTTGTCCTCCATTTCTTCCTCCTGCTGCTGCTCCTGGTTGTCTGGGACTGGGGCAACACTAATGTACTCACACTTTTGTGGGTGTGGCCCAGTTGCAGGATCAGGTGGCGGGTCTGCCACTGCAGTTGCTGCTGTGCTGGGAGGAGGAGGAGGAGGGGAGGTAAAATGGTATTGGGGGCTCTGCACAAAATCTGATGCCAGTGAAGAATGATGGCCCCATCATGGTGCAAACACCACAATGACCACACTTCATCACTGATCACTAAATTATAAACCAGAAGCCAAACCAAGAGAGAGAGAGAGAGAGAGAGAGAGAGAGAGAGAGAGAGAGATACAAAAATAAAAGGAAACGGTGAAGACGATTAGAAAAATAAAAGTATCAAAAGGTAAAACAAATGGATTCCGTCAATCCTTGTAGTTAAGGGACAATCCATATATCAAAATCAAGATCACTATGGATACTACAACACCTCCATATCGCTAGGTGTAAAACCTCCATGGAGTCCATGCTTTCTCCCATGCTGCCCCACAATGTTGGAACTCTCTTCCTCTGACGCACCAACTAGCTTCTACTCATGCTCATTTTAAAGTTAACTTCACAACCACTTAGTCAAATCAACCCCGCTTATGCTTTCATCCACCTTGAACCCCTCTTCCTCCCATCCATGACACCATAGTCACTTCCAGCCTTCCTCACTTGCTGTTCCTCTCTTGCACTTCTCTGTTAACCTTAACCTCTCCCCATGGAAGCACCACAGAAGAGCGACAGCAGAAGCAGCAACATCCCCACATCGACACTGGGAACTTTCCCAAACAACCCCAACACACACTGGATTGACAGACAGAATCCCAATGCATTCTCCTGCACCACACACCCTGACGGCCACTGACATGATCAGCCACAGAATGGCGCACCATACACGGACACCACCAACAGTGATCCAACGTTAGGATCCCTCCTCCAGAGCACCATGGCAGGCAGCAGACAGATCAGGCAGCAAAGAAGACCATGTCAGATGGCAAGGCTGCATCAGATGGCTGGGTAAGGTGACTCAGCAGAGACACACACACAATATGCCACAAGTGGACCACACCCCAACACCAGACCCCACACCATGGACACACAGACAGGCGGCACTGCGGACACAACACACAGAGACAGGAGTTATGCATCCACCCTATGGTGTTGGGAACATGATTGTGTGTGCCCAACAGGGTGAGTGCAGCCCACTGACCATCAGTGCCCATTCCTTACACCATGCTGCGACGTATTTCCAGCACTTCCATTAGGTGTGTTCACCATGTGTCCACCCTGCTAGTACGCATATCCATCCATGACCGGCAGTTAATAGTCCTTAATGCTTTCCATGAACTCTGCCAACATGCTAGCATTCTGTCATGGACATGAGTACACCGTTGTTCTCAGAATCTTTGTAGTGTACACCTGTTGATCTTATGGGGTGTATTAATGAGCTTCACAGACACTGTAGCCATGGTTGGGATGTGGGTGTTGATGTGGGAGGTCACTGCAGGGTGTCGCCTGACACCGTGCTTCCTCCCACCACCTAATACATCCTTCCCTACTTTGTCCCAATGCATCCTTCCCTACTTCCATACCCTTGTTTGTCCATTACCTCTCTCCTTCCCCACTCCTAGGCTTTACCACAGCTACTTCTCCTCTGAACATAGGCCAATATGTTAATGCATACTAATCAGATGTCTATCTGGTTATATTTGAATGTATCTGTTATAATTCTGCTGTGTTCCTATATTGTATTGATGGCTTTTTCTGCATTGAATTGTTGCATTCCTATATTCATTGATAGTACTGTTCTCCATTTAGGGTCATGATGCTATTTTAACTGTCTGTATTTCTTGTACAACCCTGTATTTGCTGTACTTACTATCCTGCTTGTTATTTTGTATTTTCTTGTAACAACCTGTACTTACTGTTTATTGTTGATGTACTTTATTCTGACTTTTACCCTCCCGGCCCGTACCTGAAAATGAACATTTCTTTGTCTACTGCACCTACTCAGTTATCAAAAGCAAATAAATAAATTATCTAGGAAATACCAACTGAAAATTAAAATATAAAATGTAAAAATTAAAAATTTAATTCCATTGGATAAAATTTCAAATTTAACAAGCCTTAATTCCAACAATCTTTGGAGTTAATCTATACATCAAAATAAAGGTTTTAGTGAGTACTACAAGACTAAGTCCCTAAGAAGTACTGACTGAGAACAGACATATAAAAAACATAATTAAAAAAGAAAGTTCACATAGGATAACATTGCAGCTTTAAAAGGCTGAAACTCTGTCAGTCTTTGGAATTAATGGACAATCCACGCCATCTACAAAGGTCTCAATGAGTATCACAAGACTAACACATAATACCTCAGACTAATTCTTGTGGTATGTACAGTATCCCAAAATTACCTCCCAAATCCATCAAGGTGCCATATCCACAATATAAGTTTGGTAATCATCAGAAATGCACCAACTATGTAGCTCCTCTTGGACTAGACCTGCACTAAGATTTAGATAAATTTGACTAAAATTGACTGAGTTATGCCTAAAACACTCCAAAACACACTTTTGCCCATATAAACTCAATACCTGGGAGATAAGATGAACACTACTGTATTGTTTCATTGATGCAAGCCTGACCAAAGAAAATTAGAACAAAGCAGATAAATCACTTTCCAGATTGCCCAAATTCTCTTAACCTTGCTCAGAGTAGGGGTTTAGTATAGTTCTTGACAAACACAGTTACCTAAACTGTGTTAGCAGCAGTATAGATGCGAGCCATGCTATAATGTGGTTTAAGGCAACCATCACATCACATTACATCACAATCTCTGGTTTGTGGGCAGCCTGGAAGTGAAAAGACTGCTGACCCCTCTGTTGAGGTGTTCTCTCCTGCTGTTGGTATTTAGCTTTACTTGCAGTGTTTATTTTTCCTTTAAATATTAAAATCTAAGTATATAAAATGACAGAAAAGAAAAGCTCAGTAAAGGGAGAGGTGTGACAAGGCTGCCAAAAGTATACAGGTTCTGTGGGACAAAATGTTGTTGCACCTAAAAAACTAGCTCTGCAACAGCTTCATCCAATGGGTCTAGGCCAGTAGTAGTAGCAAAGAAGTAGTTTGTGGAATTTGTGGTGTGACATTCGTGTTGCCAAATTATTGTTTTCCACATTTATTGCATCCATGCTGGTGGATGATGGGGAGGTGGCAACAAGAGGATCAGTCTGAGAGGTAGTAACATTTCAGGAACAGTTGTCAAACAGGAGGTTGCTGGGGTCCCCTTGACTGCTGCTGGTGGTGGTAGCATGGCACTGAGCCTGATCTGATAATAGGTACCTAGCATGGATATGTGGACCAGTAGCCAAACAGCTGGTAGCTCCTTTCTGTGCTTTACAGCAGATTTTGCACAGGTATCTGGGGTAGTATTTGACTCTGCCTGGGAGAAGAATTGTACTAAGCCCAATTGCTGTGGTAGCAACACTCTGGGTATTTGACAACAGGTCACACTGGCAGTGAAGAGTGTAACTGGATCACAGACACAGGTCATAAAATGTTAGAATTGCTCCAGTCTGAGACTGATGAGTGGATGCATCCAGTGGTGGTGGTACCACAGGGGTGGGGGTGGCACAGGGTCTCCAGGCTGCAATGGAAATGGGAAGGGCTGCTTCCTTGAGACTTTGTGTATCATTGGCTTCATACTGATTCATCATCACCTTGTGTACCCTAAGGGTGAAGTTACAGGTCAAGTTGCTCATGGTTACTAATGGTAAATTTCTTTGCAAAATTGTGCACAAAGACAGATTTGATGGCTTCATCTGAACATTGATGGCAAATTAAAACTTTTCAGCATCTATATCCTCAACAGAGATAAACTGCTGAGCACCCACTGTCTCAGCCATGGCATGCCTCCCAACATTACTTCCTGAGTTAATTTATGAATGCAGGTTATCATCATGGCATCGCAATGCTCTACTGCTGGGCCATGGGGAGGCCTCAAAGCCTAATATTTAGGTCAATGAGCCAAACAAAATTGGTGATATGCAGTTCTCTAGTTTTAAAGTTATAGTGGCTTAACATTCTTTGGTTTACAAAATTATGAAATGTTATTTTAAAAATTTGAAAGTTTGCAGGCTTATAACTTCCTTAAGTTACATTTGAAGATAGAGATCTTAAACTTAGAAATTTTCTGTATGGAGCTTGTACAAAGTAATCATACCAAATATGGTGCAATCTGGACAAGAACTTTTTAATTAAATGAAAATAACTGAAATCACAATTCTGGAGAAATGCTGTCACATTTTGTGGACATTTCAGAACTTTCACTGAAGCAAAATCATCACTTCACCAAAATTTTACTAGTGGAAGATACATTTCACCCAGCCCTGTCCCCTCATGTCTTTTAATAAGACCAGTACCCCACCCCACCCCTTGTCCCAACAGCAGCCCATTATGAGAATGCAAACATTCATTGCCCAAAATGCCCTCTAACCTTCCTTAAAATAAGACCATTCCTCTTTAATGGAATATTAGAAAAAGTGCTTGTTTAATTGCTGCCACTGTCATTCCTCAAAATCTCAGAACTATGAGGGGCTTATAGAAAATCCCTCTGATACATTTTCCTTATGAACATTTCTCATTGAATTAGTGACATTTTCATGTTCTCAGAACTTGTGCTTCCTATCACAATGCACAGAACAGCCAGCTACTCTGACTACATGCAGTGCTTAGTGTGGTGGATCACTTTCAACTGACCTGCACTGCAGGCAGGCAAACCTCCTACCAGAATTAACATAAAGGTCATACAATGCTCCTTCAACCATCTTGCTATGTTTTCAGTAGAGTCCCCACATGAATCAAAAACTTATTTTCACTCTTCACTAACATTTGCCTTTCTCCTGCATGGTAAGTCAGGTGTATGACTGGGAAATATTCATAGATAAATCATCCTCATATTTTCATGAAATTCCACAATTTTCACAAAGACATATGGCAAATGACTAAGTATAGATGGCATTTTCAACTTAGCAGCTTATAACATGGATATCCTTTGAGCTAACGATTAATAAAATTGATTCACACAGCCTTCTTTTTAAGGTCTAAGAACCTGCCAGATTTATTGGCATTGCATTTTTTTGTTTTATAGTTTATGGGGTTTATTAATTTGCGCTTATATACTTGCAAAATTTAATTGAAACTGTTGTGAAGGTTTGCTTACTTTTAATTCAGTCCCATTTAAAGTTATAACTGTGCACTATATGAAACAGGACCATGTGGTATAGTTGTTGAAATGTTTCAAATCTGGTTAAATGTGGATATTTATTTTTTTAATTAGAGGAAGTAACTGAAATTTTAATTTTGGCAACATGTTTGACAGCCTATAACTCGGTCCTCTTTGAAAGTAGAAATCTGAAACTAGGTAGAGATATAAATGTAGTAGGAACCTGTCTAACTGGAATTGTATAACATTTCAAGAAACATTTTCAAAATTCTGCCAAAACAACTAAAAATCTAAATTGTAGTAAAATGGTTGGTTACCTATAACTAAACCACCTTCTTAAAGATTGAGACTTAAAACTTGGTGCACATACCCATGTTGCATGTTCCTCTATGAAACCATTGAGAAATGTAGACAAGAAATTTAAATATTAGATGGAAATAACTGAAAATTAAATTATACTTGAATGTTTGGCCACCCAGACATTCAAGTGAAAGCAATATAGTACAGTGGGTTAAGGCTCTGAGCTGCAGATCTAGACTCGGTCTGGATTCCATAGCCACCTAGGTGCATACTGTGTGATCCTGAGCAAATCACTTAACTTTCTTGTGCTCCCAGGTCACATGTGGAAACAAACTTCAGCTTAGTGTGCTACTCCTGGTTAAAAATGTTCCCTTTCCCATAACTCAGCCCCTTTACTCTAAGACTATCAAATTTGGCACATTTATGTATACTATTAGGAATGGTCCATGTCAAAAATGTGGTGTCATTTGGATACATACATTTAAAGGTAGACAAAATAACTGAAATTAAACATTTTGAAACATTCCGCTAAATTTTCATACAAATTCTACAATATTCAGCAGAATCAGAGTGATAATTCTTTGGGCATTCCACTAGCAGAATTTGATATTCCATCTCATCTCATGTTTAATTATTTCCCTGCCTGTAGAACTATTACAGGCAGTTGAAAGGGTGTCAATAAAGATGCATCCAACAACAGAGGAGCCAATAAGGGCAAATAAGGGCTAAAACAGATGTAAATCAAATGCACATGGAATAATGGGGCTAGGGATAGAGGGTCAAACAGAAACCAGGAATATGATAAGGACTTGGGCTGGAAGGTGCCAACTAAAACACAAGAGAAGACTGTTGAGGGACAACAAAATGGATTTCACTATGTTCTATAAATAGGCCTAAAGGTATAAGTAGATGGGTGAGGGAAAATGTTAGGTGGTAGCACTTATGTTATGGCATCTTTAGCTGACACAACACTTTATGACTGCACTGTGCCATCCACAGACATTTGTTGGTAGACTTAATTTGGTGTTAAAGTGCAAACCTTGTGTGTACCTACACAAGAACTAATTTGAATTGTGACTTAGCCACTGGGAACTCCTCCTGGACAACTAAGATGACATTTTGCAAATGGTCATAATGTTTATGGTCACTCCACAGCTAATGATTGTGCAGTCCCTTTGGGTTTGCAATTTTAATGAACCAAACTTGATACTGTGCAGAACATTTAGACTTATTGCCAGTTCTTAATAAAAGAGTGTAATCATAAAATATAGCTTGACTGATAATCAAGGTCACCAGTTTTTAGTTTTACCATAAAACCTGGTAACATTCCAGAATTTGGACCACCTGCATACCAGTAAAACCAAAGAATTTCAAGGAAGTCGGCATTTTAGACCAGATCAGTAAATCTACATAACTTATATTTTATTTATTTAATTGCTTCCTCTACTATTTTCAGTTTACTGCATTTAATGCTCTGCATATGAAGTCTTCTTTATTTCTCATTATTTATACACATACTAAAAGAATGTAGTAGAATCCCAGTACAATCTGGAAATTAGACTAACAATTAACTGGTGTAATTCCTAGAACTTCAAGTGTTGAAAATGAAATTTCATCATTTTAATCAATGTAAATCAGTGCCTTTGTTGATAATGCATTCAGCCTTTTATTTATTTATTTTTATTTATCAAGTCTAGGATTACAAATACCTTTGAGCCATGGCTATTTACAAAGGTTCCACGTCAGAGAAATACAAATTATGGGGACATCAAGACAGGCATTACAACAATGTGGACATTGCAAACAGACGAGATTAATACAGTTCAAGGGTAGCATTGTAACAAAGCAGCCAGCGGCATTTGTCAGAGAAGACAGACAACAGATAAGAAGTGCCAGAGTCATAGGGAGAGGAAGAGGGGGGGAAGGAATGTAGGAAGGGTGGCAAGAGGGTGAAAAGTGCAGCATTGGGTATACCAAGATGTGAGGGTAGAATCCAGTGGGGGGACAACTAGAGCAGAAAAGGAAGTGAGAACAAGGTTAAGTTGGGCAGTCACAGGAGCTGTTGGTAGTGAGATAGTCCCGGAGCCTAGTTTTAAACATACCAATAGTTGGGGCAGAGGAGATGGTTGGGCTGAGGCCATTGAACCAGAGTGGCACTCGATAAGCAAAAGAGTGTTGTCCCTGTGAAGTGTGACAGTGGGGACTTTCAGTAGCTGTAGCATGGATCTCCTAAGGTGCCATTTGTTAATTCAGTGTTGTAACAGAGTTGAGACCCCAGAAGGTGCAAGGCCAAGGTAGATTTTTTTTCACCATGGAGCAGGTGAGAAACTTTATGGGTTTGATAGTTGGAGCCAGCCGGTCTGAGTGTACAGGTCACATGTGGGTGAGATGGTGAGAACCAGTGATGAGCCAACATGCTTTATTTAAGGTAGTTGAGAGGCATCTAAGGGTTGTGATTGTGGCTGAGCCATAAATGATGAGACCATAGTCTATTACAGAGATCACAGAGCTCAGGACTGCAACCTTCAAAGCTTCTGGCATGAGGTGTGGTCTGTGTTTGTAGAGGAGACCAAGCTGTATATTAGCAGCTCTAGCTACATTATCTACATGAAGTCCATAGGAGAGATTAGGGTCAAGCCGTATCCCTAAGTATTTGAAGGACTCCACCTGATCTAGAGTGTTCCACTGGGTGGTGGAGATAGCCAAGTGGTGTGGCTTGTGTGGGTTATGAGAGCTGCAGAAGAGCATAGATTTGGTTTTCTTGTCATTGAGGACCAGTTTATGATTAAGAAACCATGTCTCTACAGAACTGAAACTGTGTTGAAGAGTTGCAGGATCTTTGTGAGGGAGAATACAACAGCATCATCGGCATATAGTATGATCTGCTCAGAGCAGTGGTAAGGGAGAGGGGTTTAAGAAAAGGCTAAAGGAGGGGGTCCCAGTATGGATCCCTGTGGGACACCAGGCGAACAAGCAGGGTGTTAGAAAAAAGCGTCCATGATTTTACTCTCTGTGACCCGGTTTTCTAGGTGTTTTTAAACCAGAGAGAAGAGTCAGGTGATAGCCCAGCATTCAGTAGTTGGTGTATTAATAATTCATGGTGTACTGTATCGAAGGCCTTGAGAGGTTGATCGAAACGGCCCCTGAGAGAAGGCCGTTGTCAAGGGATTTGTGCAAAGCTCCAGTGAATTAAAGAAGGCTGTGGTGGTGCTTGACCTTCCAGAAGCCGAGTTGTTGTGCACAAGGTATATTGTATTTATCCAAGTGGTTGGTAAGTTGATCAGCCATGATGCGCTCAAGTGCCTTAGAGAGTGAGGGCAGTATGGAGATAGGCGATAATTTGAGTGAATCGTCTTGTCCTCACTTTTATAGATGGGTGTCACGGTGGCTGTTTTCATAGGTCCAGGAATTTCCACAGCTGAGAGAGAGGTTTAGGATTTTTGTTAATGGATGAATTACCTCATTGAGGGTGAGCAAAAAGAAGCTTAAGGTCCAGGGTGTCGCTACTAGATCTAGATTTAGAGATAGCTGCAGTAATATAGTGGTGAGCTTCATTCAGCCTTACCTCCTGAAGTAGAAGAGGGATGGTTAGACTGAGGGATGAGGTATTTGGGAGTAGGCCCTGTTTTCAAAAAGTCATGGGTAGAACAGCACTAAGGTCTGAAAGCCATGTTAAAGATGTTTGTGATCACGTTGGAGTCAAGGTTGAGGATCCATCAACCATTAACATGGCTGGAGAGGTTTTGGCTGCTTCCTGTGACATCCTTGATATTGTCCCAGAAAGCATGACCATTTCCATGTATTGGTGAGAGCATCTTGTAATAGGTGGATTTCATTAGCTGTATGGCTTTTGTGCAGGCATTTTGTGCTTGTTTGTAATTTTGGATGTCCAGTTGTTTGCCAGTGGCCCTGGCAACTGCCCAGAGGTGATCCCTAGTTTCAGCTGTGAGATAAGAGCCACGGTGAACCATGGGTTAGAGAGAGATTTTGTTTTGCGCCTTTTAGCAGGGGCAAAGAGGTTGCAGGCTTTGTTGAAAATTGAGATGAAGTGATCAAGAGCCAAGTTAACATCTGTTGCTTCATAGATGGGTAGCCAGTCTTGTAGAAGCAGGTGTTGTTTGAGATGTGGAAGTTTTCCACGAGGAAGGACTCTGCTAGTGATAATTTTGGGAGGGGCTTAAGAAATTTGTTAGACCATGCACACATGACTGGGGAGTGGTCACTGAGTGAGTCTGGGAGAATGGTCGGACAAGAAATCCTTGTGAGGTGAGTGGTGAGGACTCAATCCAAGAGGGTACTGGTGCCAGTCTTGTAGTTAATCCTAGTAGGGAGTTTACCATTTGCGTGAGGTTAGCAGCTGAGATGGAGCCTTTATAGGCACTGGCACTGATGCTAACCAGTTTATGTTGAAATCCCTAGTAGAATAAGTTCAGTTTTGGGAGGATGTGAGTTGATAAAGTTTAGAACATCATTGAATCCATGTTTAGGGTCCCTGTGGGATGTATACGGAGACAATAGTCAGAGCTTTATGGTTGGGACCTAGGATGATTTTTATTGGCAGAATCTGGGCTGAGGTAGAAAGTGATGGAGTTGCTACAGGGTGCCAAGACAGGAGTCTTTGATATAGATTGCGCAACCACCGCCTTTTGGATATCCAGTCCAGCCTGTGAACATTGTAGTCCTGTATTGTTACTGCTGAGTCAGGAACTTTAGGTGTCAGCCAAGTTTCCACCACTGCAAGGATGTCAGGGGTTGTGTTGGCATATGAAGGCTTGGAGTGCATCCAGCTTTGGTAGTAGTCTGCAGATATTAATGGTTGCAAGGATAAGGGCACCTGGAGTTTGTGTGTGGCCTGAACTTGGGCCAGGATTGGGATGGATGCTGCCTGAGATGAGAAGGAGGAGGAGCAGGAGTTTTAAGAAGCAGAGTCGCAGCTCTTTGAGAGATAGTTTTGATTGTTGTTTCCTGGAGTAGAAGTTGCAAGGTTCCAGGTGGTGTTCCATATGGACTGCAAGGTGGTACAGTGTAGAGGTGGCCACACTTGTTGAGAGTAGTGGTCATGTTAAGTAACCAAGAATATCCAAGCGGTGCACCAAGCACAAGTCTCGAGTGGAAGTGGAGAGTTCCTTGGGTTGCAGTGGAAACCAGAGTAGAGGTGGCAGGGGTGGGGTGGGGGTGGGGGTGCTAGGACCAGGGAGAGAGAAGAGGGGGCCAGGGCAAGGAGGAGGAGGAGAGGAGAGAAAGGCAGAGAGAGATCACATGGCTTATGTACTAGATAAAGAGATAGAGATATAGCCCTCTAGTGGTGAGAGGATATAATCTGTTAATGGAAAAGTCAACAAAAAAAAGCTCTAAATTCACTTCTAATATCAACTCAGAACTTAAAATGACTGTAAGGATTAAACAAATCATTAAACCCTAGCATATAAATTCAACTAGAGACACAGAGGAGATACAGTAGTTAGAGGTGTGTTTAGCAGCAGATGGTATGGGCCACTTGGAAATCAGCTTCCACTGGTACAAAATCCAAAAGTCAGGGTAGTACCTTTGGTACAGAGGATTTCTGAAAAACTGTTTAGGTTCCAGAAATAGAGGGGTCCGTGGCCTGGTCAAGGTATGCTGGATCCCTTGGGTACAGAGGATTTCTGAAAACTGTTTAGGTTCCAGAAATAGAGGGGTCCATGGCCTGGTCAAGGCACGCTGGATCCCTTGCAGTACAGAGGATTTCTGAAAAACTGTTTAGGTTCCAGAAATAGAGGGGTCCATGGCCTAGTCAAGGCATGCTGATCCCTTGCAGTACAGAGGATTTCTGAAAACTGTTTAGGTTCCAGAAATAGAGGGTCCATGGCCTGGTCAAGGCACGCTGGATCCCTTGCAGTACAGAGGATTTTGAAAACTGTTTAGGTTCCAGAAATGAGGGGTCCGTGGCCTGGTCAAGGCATGTTGATCCCTTGTAGTACAGAGGATTTCTGGAAAACTGTTTAGGTTCCAGAAATAGAGGGGTCTGTGGCCTGGTCAAGGCACGCTGATCCCTTGCAGTACAGAGGATTTCTGAAAAACTGTTTAGGTTCCAGAAATAGAGGGTCCGTGGCCTGGTCAAGGCACGCTGGATCCCCTTTTCTGAGAGATAAGCATAATAAATAGCACCTAGATGAATTAGTGCCATGGCAAATACCATCAGCTGCCACTGCTGCTATTATAAAGTTCAAAGAGTCCTCTGCAAATTGTCTACTTCAATTATTTTGCAGAAATTTTCATAATAATAATAAGAAATATACCTTAATTTATTTACACAGGCTGTCACCCCTGTCTACAGAGATGATGGTCAGATTACATCAATCTTAGCAGTTAGTGCTTTTCACTTAATTATTGCAGTAAAATTGTAGAAATCATATTTTATGGATTGTATTGATTCTCTTCTTTGTGCCGTACCAAGCTCTTGCTTCTGGGAAAGTTCACAAATGCACACTTCTCTGCTCTAGCTGTCTGGCAAGAATGATAGTGACAGTTTTCGATGTTAATTATTAACTGCCCCATTGTGTGGTTGTAGTTTGTGATATGACTTCAAATGTATGAACTGCAATATGCTAGAGATGAAAGAACCACAACCCAAAATAATTTACAAATACTAAAGGTGTGAAAATCTGAATACTTTATATATATATATATATATATATACACATATATATATATATAAAACAGAGGCCAATAACTTAACAACTTATTTCTAAGATTATCCTAAAACTGAAATTATGTTGCATTTTGACAGCAAGATACACTGCCCTAGAGAAGGAAGATGGGAGGCTACATTATAACAGTTGTTGTTGCAACAAAATTCCAGGGTTCTAACTATATTTTAATGTCCTTTAAGGTATGATCATATACAATAACAGAGACAATGCTGGCTGGTGTTTTTATGCATGGTGTAGTGAAATCTGTGATGTGGAAAGAAAAATGGAGGAGTGCCAGCGCCACCACTGCTCCAACAAAATCTACACACCCTGCAACTATAACAAAGGAATCAACTGCCAGCACTGCTGAAACTACAGGCCCAACAAGTACAAGCACTTCAGAAAAAGTAACAACTACAACAAAGGAATCAACTGCCAGCACTGCTGAAACTGCACGTCCAACAACAACAAGCACCTCAGAAAAATAACAACTACAACAAAGGAATCAACTGCCAGTACTGCTGAAACTACTGGCCCAACAAGAATAAGCACTTCAGAAAAATAACAACTACAAGAACAGCAACTACTTCTACATCAACTACTGTAACAACAGGAACAACTCCACATCTGACTGTACTGATCTCCATCCACCACGAAAAGTAAGCTAAAATGGAGGTGAATTTGTGAATGGGTGTATTCAAGCTGTGCAGTAAAACCATGGTTCAAATTCAGCAATACTCTGGGAACTGAAAAGGAGGGTAGCCAATGAGGTGTTTTCCAGGTATCAGTCATGCTATTTCATGAGGTGTGACTACAAAGCTATTTTACTGAAGGAGGGTTGAGAGGGAAATAAAAGCGTAGCAGTTATTAGTAATCTCATAAAGTTTATTTTTATTTAGACAAAGGGTGAAGCCACTGCTTGCATACACAGGCTTTAAACTCAGTCTCCACATTTAGCAGGCAGCCAAATTTGGAATCTGAATCATAGCAACAAAATGAGTTGTATGAACGCTATGGAAACACTGTGCTTTTATTGTCTAAAGATATTTCATTAAGGAGGAAGGATACAAAACAACGTGTTTTATCTCACAGTAGTTTTGAGAATAACTAGTAAAATAAGGACATGTATAAACACATCTTTCTTCTTTTTACTCTGCAGTACAATGAAACCTGGCAAATAGACAACTGTACACTAGCAACTTGCCAAGGAGGGAAAAACATTGTACTTGACAGTGTGAAATGCCCTACTGTAAAAGAGCTCACCTGTGAAAATGGATAAGACCAGTAAAAGTTTATGACAACTCCGGCTGTTGTTACCATTATGAATGCGAGTGTAAGGAAAGCATTTATTTGTCATATTATACATTGCAGGCCAATTAGTGGTAAGGCTGAGGGTTCAACTATCTTCAGACATCCAGGGTCATGAGCAATTCTGCTTAGAATAGGATGTTCACAGACTACTTATTCAAGGACCATGAGAGCTGCAGGAAGGACTCATTGAGAAGTTATTTAGGGTAAGAAATGCTTACAGCCCACAGATGTTGCTGGTGGAAGATGTCAGAAAGGAAAAATGAGATGATTTTTTATGTGGAAGGATTGTCCAGATTCCAAGCAGACTAGGAAAGTTAATTTAACACAATAAATGTTTCCATAAAAATCCTTACATTCAACAGATAATGGAGTTCTGTATCATCTCTGCCTTTCAACTGTTTTACACTGAAATAGCAGAAAATATGCCTCACTTCCTGTTAAGATTTTTCATTAAAATAATTGCTGATGATCCAAGAGTGGTACAGGTGTGGAAAACACTACTTAGTAGTCTCACTTAAAATATAAAAGCAGTCTTTAAAATGTCATACAAAACATTGGTCCTTTTAAACAGACAGCTGACAAAGTACCAATAGACTGGAGGTTTGAACATGATCCCACTGTACAACAGTGGAGATGGGGAGAACCCATGCCTTTATAGGCCAGTGAGTATAATGTTGATTAGGCAAGTTACTTAAGGTCATTTTTATCTAGCTTTTTATCAACCACCCCATTAACCTGATGGTGACCCCATCCCAGATCCATCACTTACTTTCCCATTGACTCATTGGTTATCCACCACTTTCCTCAGACCACAACAGTGATGGGTGACCTGCCTTGTCCATCATATGTGGGATGACAAAGATGATGGAGCAATTGTCGACCAGAGATTTTTATCTAGCTTCTGTTCCACAGCAGCTCCCACAACAAAACAAACAGTATTACCTCTCCATCAATACTAAGGAAGGAGTCACTCTTGAACAAGTCCATATATTCAAATACCTTGGCATCACCCTTGACTCCAAACTCTCCCATGCTGCCCATATTAATAATGTGGTGAAAGTGGCAAACACAAGGTTGGGCCTAGTGTTCCATCACAGGAAACATCTAACCCCTGAAGCCTTGTCTGTCACCATCCAGAGCTCCATTGTTAGCGTTATTGACTACGGACTCAACGTTATGGCTCCACCACTGCCTCCTTTCTCAAATGTGTTTCTACCTTCCTCAATAAAGCCTGTTGACTAATTAACAGAATCCCACCATCTCATCCATATTTGTGACCTCTACTCTCTAACTGGATAGCTGTAACTTAACAACCGAATAAAATATTAAACCTGCATCACAGCAAAGAAAATAATGATGGACAATTCTCCTCCTGAGTCTGCTTTCCTCAAACCTAGAATCAACCACGGCAACACCAGGAGGTCTAAACCTCCAATTGCTGCAAATCTTCCACTGCCACACAACCCAAAGCCAAAGGTCCTTTAGACAGGGCACCCAGTTGGCTGCATAGTCTCAGTTGTGACATCTCTGCTGCACCAACGCTGGGTGCTTTCAAGTCTAAGCTTTGTCTATCTCTTCTTGCCTCAAGCTCCTGTGACTGCCCTGCATAAGCAGTACTCCAACCACCCTTTGCCCATAGTTCCTGCTGCCTGTTGTTTCCTCCACCAAGCACTTCATCATTCCAATGCCCATCTAATGCACTTACCCCTGTCTGTCCTTGACAAAGCCCCATAGGCTGCCATACCCTGGCTTACCCCTGCCCTCTCCTCCCCACATCCCCATCTCCTTTGTTGTTATACTTCCTAGTGTTTCATGTAGTTTCTTGTAATAATTTGTTATGACTATTAAATTTTACTGATTGTTTTATACTGTAATTTGAAGCCTGTATAAACCATGGATGCTTGTACTAACTGACATGGAACCTTTGTAAAAGCCACAGCTCAAAGGTACTTTGTAATCCTAGACTCAAATAAAAAATAAATAAACAGAGGGTACCAGCATTCAGTAATCTGAGGCATGTGTTTGGGGCATGCCTGCATGCACAGCATCCATCGACTGCCCCTCTCCTGTCTATGTGTTGTCTCCTACCAGGTCAATAAGTTGTATGCTTAATAATATGAAAAAAGACATGCTGCATGTAAGCAATCACACAGTATTGTCAGTGTGCTTTTTGCATGTAGCATAATGTCTTGTGATTTTATGACAGTCTCTGTCACTATGCTGCCATCTGGCTTTCACCAGATGGCAGTCAAGAATGACATGTAGCATCCCCTACCATTAGGGAGAAGAGCTGTCCTTGGGATACTTAATTCTCCCTACCCCCACTAGTCCCTAGGTGACCCAAATCTGATCCCAAACCCAGTTCACCTGTAAAGAGAGCAATAGTATTACCAGGCAGGCCATTAGAAGCATTTATTAATGAACAACAGTTAATTTCCTGAATGAAAATAGGCTCATTTATAGGAACCAACATGGGCTCATAAGAGACAGGTTGTGTCAAAAAACTTGACTGATTTGCATTAAATTCGGTGACACTGGAGACAATGGCAAGAGAGTCAAAGCCCTATAAATGGATTTCAGTAAAGTCTTTGACCTAGTGCTGCATATGAAGGTGATAAAGACAGTAGGTGAACTAGAACTACAGTTAGGGATAATTTTATGGATTTGAAATGGATAAAGGATATCACTCTGAGAATGGTCCTGAAAAGAAAATTCAGTGATATCAGGAGGTAACTAGTGGGTGCCAAAGGGACTTTTCGGAGGTCACTATTCTTTTATATGTACATTTTGTTTACTGAGGAAGTGATTGTTTTTGAAAATTAAATAAAACTCCACAGGAGGGTGGATAGTGAACAGGAATTACTTTACCAGCATCAAAGGAGATGTTGAGATGCTGGAGAAGAGGCCTACTTTTTACAATTAAAATTCAGTGCTGAGAAATGTAAAGTAATGCACACTAGTAACAGAAATCTACATACAAATTATTTCATTAATGTCAAAATAGAGCTCTCAAAGGAGGAAAGGGACCTGGTCTGATATTTCACAATAGTCTGTAAACCTTTCCTGATGTGAGAAAGATTATAGAAAGGCAAACAGGATGTTAAGATGCAGCAGGCAGGCTTCACCAGTCACAGGAGGGAGGTAGTCCTGACACTGTATAGGTCATTGGTTCAACTATACCTCAAGTATTTTGAGCAGTTTAGGAGACACCATCTGAGGAAGGATGAGGATAGGTTAGAAACTACTGTAAATAGCAAGGGTGTTGAAAGTAATCAGAGACAGCTGGGTAGGTCCTATGAGGAGATACTGAAAAGTCTCAATATGGATTTTCTGGGAGGATAGAATTCAGGCTGGGATATGATTTAAGCATAAACATTCAAACAGGGGTACAACATGAAATTGCTGAGTTGTTCAAGTTAAAGAATGCTTTATCAACCAGGGGCCAGATCTCAAACTTGTAGAGGCGATAATTAAAAAATATGTTTTAGTATTTTCACAGAGCAGGAGATGGATGAGTGGAATGGTCTGCCCAATAATCTGGTCAATACTGGTACTAAATCTGGGTTCAAAAACAGTGAGACACCTTAAAGGTAGTTATTAGGATCTGCAACATGGGAAGAAAAATTTTGAAATTTCATTGGCCAAGAGATGACATATGACCATGCGCTAAATCTACACAACTGCATGGTCAGGTGCTAAATCTAATTTTTCTCCCCACCAAAAAACTACTTAGAGCCATTTTATAGTGTAATAACCCTCCAGAGTGTGTATCATTGATTTTAATATAGATCCCTGTGGTGTAAGGACACTGCCTTTGGCTTAATACCTTATTATACCTCTGGCACATGTATTAAAATCCTGGAATGCACACCCTGTTGTGGCTTGTGGCTTATTACTTACTGAGTGGGTGAAAGGAGACAGGCAAGACTCTGAGGGGATGGTTAATTCTGAGTACTACATTGCAGGTCATCAGGGTTGACTTAATGGGCATGTAGTATTTCTCCTTATTTCTCTTTATTTCTATTTTGTTATATATTTACAAATTTGCTTCTACTTTTGAAGAGTCCATACAATGAATACAAAGGGCTTTGCTCACATAATGCTCTGTAATGCTGCATTTAGTCAAACTATTGATTTATTAATTTTATTCAGAGTTTTTGCATGCTGGATTATCCATATTTTGGCGAAATGTCTAGATTTCAAGGTTCCAAGAGCTGTTAAAACAGCAAGCTTTTGCTTGCAGTTAAGATTTAAGCAAAAATTATCCAGGTACTGTATATATTGGGGCTTTCATGATTCTGCAGAGTGGCTATGTGCTGCACATCCTGGCACATAGCCACCCACACCTACTGCCACACCATGCGGATGCAGAAAACAATGTGCACAGCCCTTGTTCACCTGATCTGTGGCCACAAGGACAGAAATGTGGTGGGGGCTTGCCAGCACTATGCACCTTATACAAAGGCATAGTGTTGCCTATGGGGTGCAGAGGAGGGTGCAGGGGATGCCAGGAGAACCCTGCTGTAAGTGCACAATATGCCCCGCACATGAAGACCACCACCTGGATATGGTGGTAGCCACCAACCCCCACCATTAGGACTACAGCACCCATCCTCATGGACCACATGGGGCCAGCAACCCTATCACACATGTGTGTCCCAGCCATGTGTGATGGTCAACCCCTGCATGCACACTCACAAGGACACTAGGCTCAGAGGCAGCCCCCATGTCACTGTTATCTCACCACCCATCCCCCTATCTTAGGGCAGATGCTGCTGCATGGAACAACCTAGTGGCACAGCCTCCCTCAACTCCTTGGCCACCAGCCATCCAAGTGATGCTGGAAGCATGATGCTCATATATAGGCAGTATGCTTCCAACATCACATGGATGACCAGCATCTGAGGAGGTTAGAGGAGGGATATATCACTGGCCATCACATGCAGCTTCCTGTGCTCAGGTGTGGGGGATGGGGTGGATTGGTGGTGCTATTGAGGGGCAGCATGACGTGATGATGGGACAGGGCCACCATGGTCCCGTGGACCAAAGGTGCAGGCACTTGGGCAGAGATGGCATGGGGGTGATGGCATCTATGAGGAGGGTGTTGATAGCATGTGTGAGGGCAGCCATATGGACTGGGATGGGGTCCTGCTGGGGACAGCACTGGGCTGTGTCTCTTCTGGGAATGAGCTGGAGGTCCCCAGCCAATGCAGCCAGGATCCTTTGGGCCAGGTGCCTGCATTGGGCATTACTGAAGCTATACCCACACCCTCATGTGCAAGGATCCACTTCGGGATGAATGCCAGGCATCCAATTGGATGACTGACTGGGTCCATGACTCCACCCCAGTCACCCAGCAGAGACCTGTGCATGGGGGCAGACCTGTGGACAGGTGGTTGCTGTTGATGAATACGGCCAGCACACACCTGCCCACAGGTGTGGAGCTACAGAATGCAGGCTGGATATGCATCTCCAGTGTAAATATCCCACCCATTCATGCAAAGGCCCCATTGATCCAAGTTACAATTTTAAGTTGTACTGTACATGTAGTGGGGCAGGATACAACTTTAAGTTATGTACACATTCACAGTATTATTTGCAGTCTCCATCATTTACAGAAAGCAAAAGTTAGATGAGTTTGAAGTTGGACAACAGGTTATAGAATTAATTTGTAGATGGTCTTGAGAAAAGCAGTCAAGAAGAGGATCTCAGACCATCAGTGGTGATAGAGTGTTAGCATCTGCATATGGTGAGGAGAATATACAGTAGTTTAGTTGTAAAACTTAAAATCAAGAAAAATCTAAGATGAGAACAAAAACAGTTTGAAAAGAATTTGAGAGAAAACAGTAAACTGTTCAAAACATGTTTATGTAAAAATTGTGAAAGGTTTTCAGGTGTAATCCTGACTAAATAAGACTGTACTCAGAGTCATGAAAGGTAGATTAAGATGCTTGTGCAAACATAATACCCAAATCATGAAAACGTTTTCACTAATAGTTTTGAATAGAGGTGCCAGCTTTATAAAATTCATGCAATAGTATTTATACTGCATATGGCTTTTACACTGTGTGACTGGTAGGTTGGAAAAAGACATCAGTGTCTACAATCTTGTTTACAAATCTGCTGTTGTTTAAAAATAATGTTTATGAATTTCTGTTTACTTGCTAGGTGTCTGTAGTGGATGGGGTGATCCTCATTATATTACCTTTGATGGAACATATTACACATTCCAAGGCAACTGTACTTACATTCTGGTGCAACAAATAACACCAAGATTTGACAACTTCCGATCTATATTGATAACTACTATTACGATGCACAGGATGGACTTTCTTGCCCACGATCCCTATCGATTTTTATGGGTCATCAGCTGTGTGTTACCACAGAAAGTGATCAACAAGGCAATTACCAACCTGGTAATGTTGAGTCTTCTTATTATAAATGTTTTGGGGTTTTTTGCACTTTTTCAATAGTAACATAAGAGTTAGCAAATGAATCATGAATTTTGAATGACTTCATTTTGTTTTCATTTATTAAATTTGTTTAGGTGTATTTTGACAATCAGAAAATCACTCCAGCTTTCCAAAAGAATGGTATAAAGATTTCAACCTCCGAATTAACACAATTGTTGAAATATCTGAAATAGAAGCTTATATCTCCTTCAGTGGAATGATGTTCTTTGTGAAGCTTCCTTTCAGCAAGTTTGGTTACAACACTGAAGGGCAGTGTGATGTTACTTGTTGCACTTGAATAGCTTTAATATGATGAATGAAGATAAGTGAATATATATTTACATTTATTCTAAGGCTCTAGGTAGGAATTTTATTTTATAAAGTGCCATTTATGCACTTTGTATCCAACAGCATTTTACAAGCCATAAATTTAATTATCAGACATCAGTGGTTTAGAAGAGAGGAAAATAAATAGATAGAGGGTAAGGCAAACTCAGGAATGTCAAGCAAGAGAAGAAGTTAGGCAGTGAAAGAGTAAGAGACTTTTGAAGGTTAAACATTGAGTAGGAGATGCTAATGGACTTCAAACTTGGCTGTTCAAGCTCAGAGCTTTGTTCTCTAACAACTAGTTTATGCTGCGCTGACTGCTTCCAGCCATAATAAGTCAATGTGGTATAGCAGTTAAAACACTGGAAAGGAAACAAGGAGATCACAGGTGCAAGTCTCAACACAGCCTAAATGCTCACTGTGTGATGTTGTTCAAGTCTTTAACCTTAACCCAATTAACGTCAATGGAATAATGATAAATGCCAGGCATTTTCCTGTAATTAGGTCTATTAAGATATGATCAGGTATTCCATGTCTTTTGGAGTAAAACCCCCACACACACTATATATTGTTGAATTTCTAACTTATTATTCTTTCAATTTAGCCATACATTGATAGTAAGGAAATTAAGTAATTGTCACATGTTCAAATCCAAGATGGCCACCATCAACCAGCACCTACAGCTAATACCGAGGGAAATGACTAAATTTCAAAATACAGGTTTATCAGCAAAATATATGTTATAAAACAAAAAATGCAAGTACGAACGTAAATGTTGCCTTTTCATAGACTGTTTGCATTTTATTCAAAGATGTGTGTTGTGTCCAATTCAGACCTGAGGTGTACCACCTATTTCACTTTGTTCTATATGTCAATAAATCAATGGCGAATGGCAGAAAATAGACAGAAATACTTGTCAGGTATCTTGAGGAGTAAAACAAGTCATAGAATGGGCCAATGACTTAATGCCTTGGGTCACATGATCCAAATAAGATGGCAGCCACTTTCTAGTCATTTACAGTAACACAACACTCCTGTTGCTTATTTCCTTGGATAAATGCATGTGAAATGTTGAACAGTTGTGATGTCTATACTGTTTTTATAGATTCAGGTGGCTGGATATAATTTCTGATCTGGAATGTTACTCTGCACACCCAGTTTATCTCAAATAGGGGACCATACTCACTACCATGGCTGTGACTAATTCACACCTGTGGTGTACCACCTATGGCACTATGTGCTGTATGTTACTAAATCAATGAAGTAATGGCAGGAAATAGAGAGAATACTTGACAGGGTAGCTGAGGAGTAAAATAAGTCATAGAATGGGCAAATGATTAATGCCTTGTGTGATATAACCCAACACAAGAGGACAGTCACTTTCTAGTCATTTGCGGTAGTATAACACACCCTTTATTTATTTACATGGATAAATACATGTGAAATGTTGAACAGGTGTGATGTTTAGCTGTTTTTATAGATATAGGTGTCTGGATATAATTTCTGATCTGGAACTTTACACTGCACCACTGTTTATCTCAAATAGGGTACCATACTTCACTAACATGGCTGTGACCAATTCAGACCTGGGGTGTACCACCTATGATACTATGTGCTATATGTCACTAAATCCATGATGTAATGGCATAACATAGACAGAAATACTTGTCAGGGAGCTGAGGAGTAAAACAAGCCATAGAATGGGCAAATGACTTGATGCCTTGGGTCATATGACCTGAACCAAGATGGTGACCATGTGCACTGAAGTGCTGGAACACTAGTCTGTGGGTGCAGACTTTGACATACAGTATGGCAATGGACCCCCTGACCCCACTGGTACTCTGGCACTGGACCTCTGGTGTTCTGATACTGGACATAAGGACCTTCAAACACTGGACACTGCATCTCCAGACCACAGGCACTCAACCACTGGATCTCATTCCTCTGGCATGGGCCTCAGGTGCTCTGTGACTGGACCTCAGGCACTGCATCACTGGTCCTAAAAAGGTGAGAACATTTGCAGAGCCTGGATGTGTCTGCACCGAGCTGCACAGATTGGCCTTTGTAAATCAGAATGGATTCCCCTCCACAAAGATTATGCCACAGTCTCTAAAATACAGGCTGCGGATATTCTCACATAAGTTTATATGCAGCAGAAATCAGAAAATAATTTCAGGTACTCTGGCAGTGTCAGTTCGAGGCTGTCCCTTTAAATTCTTCTATTATACAGTTTTCTGGAAAGATGCTTCACGCACTGCTTCACACAATTCAAGAATCTAGTAGAAAATATGGGGACACATGAGTTAGGAGGGAGCCTCACCCAAATTGCTCCTTAGCAGGAAGGGGAACATATAGTATAAAGAAAATGTAAGTTCGACAATGGAACTGTAAAGTCACAGAAGTGTCAGCTAAACAAGCTAGCTCACCATGATCACTAAGAGAAGCTGGTCTATTGACTCTGGCAACAATGATGTCTGTGATGGGGCAAGATGCTACAGCCAAAGGCCTCTTCTGACCACACTAGACAGTTTACTCTTGACCCCAAGGTCAAGCTGTCTTCGTTGGGGCAAGTTTCTACAGCCAAGGCTCTTCTAACCATCCTAGATGGTCCACTCTTGACCCCGCACCAAGGATGTATGAGATGGGGCTAGCTGCTACAGCAGAGTTCCTCTTCTCAGCACCCTAGATAGTCATCTCTTGAACCTAGTGCCAAGAATGTCTGCAATGGGGCTAGCTGCTACGGCAGAGACCCTCTTCTGAGCACCCTAGATAGAACACTCTTGACCGATGCTAAGTTGTCTTCATTGTGGCAAGCTGCTATGGAGAAGGCCATTTCTGACTACCCTAGATGGTACACTGTTGACCCCGTGTACAACGCGTTGACTGCATTGGGGCAAGCAGCTATGGCGAAGGCCCTTTTCTGACCACCTCGATGGTCCACTCTTGACCCAGATGTCCTGGTCCAGATTTTATGCAATGAACTGTTGGTGATCAACCACGGATACTGAAGTGCTGGAACACTAGCCTGTGGGTGTGGACTTCTGAATCTCTGGCAATGGACCCCAGACCCCCTGGTACTACAGCGTTG
Source organism: Neoceratodus forsteri (assembly GCA_016271365.2). Taxonomy (NCBI): domain Eukaryota; kingdom Metazoa; phylum Chordata; order Ceratodontiformes; family Ceratodontidae; genus Neoceratodus; species Neoceratodus forsteri. The sequence continues at coordinate 736,702,586 of CM028133.1, read as the reverse complement.
CACCTCTGGTGTTCTCATACTGGACATATGTACCTCCAGACATCATACACTGCATCTCAGGAGCTCAGGTACTCAACCACTGGGCCTCATACACTCTGCCATTGGGTCTCAGGTGCTCTGTCACTGAACCTCAGGCATTCCCCCACTTGTCCTAAAAAGGTGAAAAAATTACACAGCCTGGATGTGTCTGCACCCAAGCTGCACAGATTGGCTTCTGTAACTCAGAATGGATTCCCCCACAAAGATTATGTCACAGTCCCCAAAATACAGGTTGCAGGACAGTCTCATACAAGTTTATATGCAGCAGAAATCAGAAATAATTTCAGGTACTTTGGCAGTGTTAATTCAAGTGCTGTCCCTTTAAATCCTTCTAATACACAGTCTTCAGGAAAGATGCTTCCTACTTCCACACAATTCAAGAATCTACTGGAAAATATGGGGACACATGGAAAGGAGGGGCCCTCACCCAAAATGCTCCTTAGCAGGGAAGGGGAACATATATTATAAAGAAAATGTAAGCTCGACAATGGAACTGTAAAGTCACAAGTGTCAGCAAAACAAGCTAGCTCGCCACAATCACTAAGGTCTATTTACTCTTGCAACAATGATGTCTGTAATAGCCAAGCTGCTACAGTGGAAGGTTCTCTTCTGATACGCCAGACGGTCCACTATTGACCCCGCATCAAGTTGTCTTCATGGGCAAGTTGCTATGGCCAAGGCACTCTTTTGACCACCATAGATGGTCCACTCTTTTAACACAACTCAACAGACCAACTTCTCATGATCTTCCCACATTCCTGCAACACACAAGATGTAGAATTCCACATTGGAACATTGTACAGCCTCAGTTAATGAAGGCCCCCCCACACACACACCCCAGACGAATGTTACCTGTGCTCACACTTTCGCCCATAATGATCCACTTCCCATGACAGTCCCACCTTATTGTCACCCACCAAAGGTAGGATTCCTTCATGTGACCTTGCACTGTCTAAAGTAATGTTACGTACCCCCACCCCACATCTCTGGTGCTGGATGTTACCCGTTATACCAACATAGTAATTTACCTGTAAAGTGACTCTGAAAGTTGCACTTACATAATAAGTGCTTGATAACAGCATATATGAATGCATTTCTGGGCATCAACTCACATGTACAGACAAGGAAAATAGCAGTGTATCATGCAAAACACTATGTGGTTATGATCAGATACAATCAGGATGCTTTTTTTCACCACCCCTCAGTGTGTGTTAATGCATCCTGATGTTAGCCGTTATACTCATAGTGCTTTACCTCAATAGAGTAACCTGAAATTTGCACTTACATAATAAGCACTGATTAAACAGCACATGTGAATGCAATTCTGGGCATCAGCTACATGTACAGACAAGTAGAATAGCAGTGTATCATGTTAAACACTATGTGGTTATGATCGGATAACATCAGGATGTATGTTCACCACCCTTCAGTGTGTGTTAATGCATCCTGATGTCATACCTGCATAGTGCTTTACCACCTGACTGCAAACAAAATGGAGTCACTCCACCACAGGCTACAATCAAAATAGATGCTCACCGCCACCAGCACTAAGCAAAATGGAGGCGAACCTCCACCCTGCTGCAAACAAAATGCAGGCAAACCTCCACCCAGCTGTAAACAAATGCATGTACAGCGCCACCCAGCTGCAATAAAAATGGAGGCTCACCGCCATCAGCTGCAAACAGGAGGCAAACCACCAACCAGGTGCAAACAAAATGGAAGTAAACTACCACCTGGCTGTAATCAAAATGGAGGAATACATCCAGATAGCTGCAAACAAATAGGAGGCAAACCACCACCCTGCCAGAGTACAGCAGCCACTAGTCCTCCCTCCCGGCTGTGGTACAGCAATCACCAGCCCTCCCTTCCTGGATCAAGTACTGTATAACAGTCACCAACCACCCCTCCCCCAACTCAGGCACAACAGTAATTAGCCGTCTCTTCCTGGCTGGTGTACACAGGTCACCCACCCTCCGTCCCCAGCCCGAGTACAGAACCTCCACCAACTGCAAACAAATGGATGCACATAGCCACCTAGCTGCAAACAAAATGGAGGCACACAGACTCCCAACTGTGAAAACATGGAAGCACACTGCCTCCTGTCTGCAAACTAAATGGAGGTGCACCGCCACCTGTCTGCAAACAAACTGCAGCAAACTGCCACATAGCTACAAACAAAAGGAGGCAAACCACCACCCAGTCTGAGAACAGCAGCCACTAGTCCTCCCTTCCCTGCTGCGGTACAGCAATTACCTGCCCTCCCTCCCTGGACCATGCACTGTATAACAATCACAAGCCCACTCCTCCCAGACCTGGGCACAACATTAATCAGCCATCTCCCTGGACTGTGTACACATGTCACCATCCCATCCACCCCAGCCTGAGTACAACAGTCACCAACCCCTCCCCAACCCTAGTACAACCATCAGCAGCCCTTCCTTTTCTTTGCTGATTACAGCAGACACTAGCCTTTCTTCTCTGAATATTTTACTACACTCAGCAGTATTCCATCCCCAACCGGTACAGTAATCACCTGCCATCACTCCCCAGACCAGGTACAAAAGTCAGTAACCTCACTCCCAGTCCAGGTACAACCGTCACCAGCTCTTCCATTCCAGACCTGGTACAGCAGTGAGCTGCCTCTCTCCTTGTCCAGGTACAACAGTTATCAGCCAACCCCTAACAAAGTATAACAGTAACCAGTTCTCCTCCCGACCTGAGTATAGCAGTCACCTGCCCTCCCGACCTGGGAACAACTAACACATGGACCCCTTCCACAGCCCAGCTACTCACGTCATCAGCCTGCCTCTCCTGCAAGGTACAGCAGAAACCTGACCCAGTCCTGCAGCCTAGGTACATATATAACCAGCCCCCTTATCTGACCAGTTACAACAGTTACCAGCCCTCTGCCTCCCCGCACAGGGGTCAACTATCACCATCACTTCTATCTAGCCCGGATACAGCAGTCACCTGCCCTCACTCACCGGCTGGATAAATTAGTCTTCTGCACTCCTTCCATGGCCCGTCAGCAGCAGTCACCAGCTCTCCTTCATGGCCAGAGAACATCAGTCATCAGCCTCCTCCCCAGCTCATGTATAGCACTCACCTGCCACCACCCTACCAGCCCTGAGTAAAGTAGTCATCTACCTCGCTCCCCAACACAGGTAAAACATACATCACCCCCTGGCCTGGTTACAACCATCACCAGCCCTCTCCCTTCTGTTCCGAGTACAGCAGTCACTAGCCCCCAGCCTGGGTACAACTGTCACCAGCCCTTCCTTTCCAGGCCCAAGTACAGCAGTTTACTGCCCTCATTCAGTCAATTCAATACCAGTCAAGCATTGATTGTAAAGCACTTTGGGATATACTGTCTATAAAAAGCGCTATATAAATGTCGATACTCTTCTTCTTCTTCTTCTTCCTTCCTTCCTCCCTGGCCTGAGTACAACAGTCACCAGCAACCCACCCATTGCCCAGGTGCAACAGTCACCAGCCCCTTCCTCTCTGGCCCGAGTACAGCAGTCACCACCTTCCATCCTTGAACTAGGTACAACAGTCCCATGCCCTTCTCCAGGGCCTGGGTACAACAGTCACCAGCCCCCACCACCTGCCAAGGTACAACAGTCTCCAGCCCTTTCTTTCTGTCTCTAGTATAGCAGTCTTATGCCCTCCCTCCACGTACCTGGAGTAAAAGTCAACAGCCACCCTCCTGGTCCATATAAAACAGTAACCAGCCCTCCTCCTCCCCAGTCTGGGTGCTGCAGACACCAGCCCTTTCTCCCTGGTCACAGTACAGCAGTACAGCAATCACCTGCCCTCCCTCCCTCACCAGCCCGGTACAACTGTCACATGCCCTCCTCTACAGAACGGGTAAACACATCACCAGTCCTCCTTCTCCTACAGGGTATAGCAGTCACCTGCCCCTGCGCTTGGGCACACATGTAGCCAGCCCACATCTCATCAGTTACAAGAGTTACCTGACTCCCATACTGGGTACAACAGTCACAAGCCCTTCCTATCTGGACTGGATTCAGCAGTCATCTGCCTCCACTCCCCAGCCTGGGTTCCTTAGTCGCCTGCACTCCTCCCCAGCCCATCTACAGCAGTCACCAGTTTTACCTTCATGACCAGTGTACTGCAGGCAACAGCCTCCGTCCCCAGCCCAGATCACTCACCTGTCACCCTACTCCCAGGCCTGAGTAGTAGTCACCTGTCTGCCTCCCAGACCTGGTAAAACATACCAGCCCCCGACCCAGGTACAACCGTCACCAGTCCTGCCTTCAAGCCTAAGTACAGCAGTCACCAGCACTCTCCGCTGGCTTGGTTACAAACATCACCAGCCCTTCCTTTTCAGGGCCAAGTACAGTAGTCTAGTACCCTTCCTCCTCCCAGCCTGAGTACAACAGTCACCAACAACTCCCCCATAGCCCAGGTACAATAGTCACCAGCTTTTCCTGTCTGGACTGAGTACAGAAGTCACCTGCCTTTCATCCTCAGACCAGGTACAACAGTCCCATGCCCAACCTCACTGGACCAGGTACAACAATCACCAGCCCTCCCTCCCCAGGTACAACAGTCACTAGTCCTTCTTCTCTGTCTCTTTACAGCACTCACATACCCCTCTCCATGGATCTGGCACAACAGACACCAGCCAACTCTTCCCCGGCCTATGTACAACAGTAACCAGCCATCCCTCCCATGCCTGAGTCCTGGAGTCATCAGCCCTTCCTTTCTGGTCACAGTAAACCAATCACCTTCCTCCTTTACCGGACCAGGTACAACTGTCACATGGCCACCCCTTCACAGCCTGAGTACAAACGTCATAGAAACATAGAAACATAGACTTTGATGGCAGATAAGGACCGCTAGGCCCATCTAGTCTGCCCATTTCCTTACCTACAGGATAGGCCGCAGATCCTAGTTAACCAACAGCCTTATCTTCCTGCCCCCACAAGATTTGCCTTTATGTCTGTCCCATGCATTCTTGAATTCTCCCACAGTTTTAGACCCCACAACTTCCTCAGGAAGGCTGTTCCATGCATCCACTACCTCTCTGTGAAATAATACTTCCTCACATTGTCCCTGAACCGCCCTCCTTCTATCTTTAAATTGTGTCCCTTGTTCTTGCAAGTCTCTTTTTCTGAAAGATGCTACCCTCTTGGACTTTGTTGATTCCCTTGAGGTACTTGAAAGCTTCTATCATGTCCCCCTCCTTCTTTACTCAAGGGTATACATATTAAGCTCCTTTAGTCTCTCCTCATACAGCTTCTCTTGTAGACCCTGCACCATTTTAGTTGCCCTCCTCTGGACTACCTCTATCCTGTCTATGTCCTTGCGGAGATGGGGTCTCAGAACTGGACACAGTATTCCAGATGGGGTCTCACCAACTGTCTGTACAGAGGGATAACAACTTCCTGTTTTCTGCTGCTGATGCCTCTCCTATACATCCCAGTATACCCCGGCCCTCCCTACTGCCTTCTCACATTGCTTCTAACCTTAAGGTCATCTGATATGATTACCCCAGGTCTCTTTCCTGTTTTGTTGTTGTTACTAGCTCCCCACCCATTGTGTATTCTTCCCTGGTTTCTTGTTTCCCAGGTGCATTATTTTGCACTTTTTGCATTGAATCCTAGCTGCCATACGCCTGACCATTCCTCCAACCTTGCTAAGTCCCTTTTCATCATTTCCACGCCTCCTTGTGTATCAACCCTGTTGCAGATCTTTGTGTGATCTGCAAAAGGCATACTTTTCCTTCCAGTCCCTCTGCAATGTCACTGATGAAGACATTAAAAGGACTAGACCAATACTGAACCCTGTGGTACCCCACTAGTAACCACCCTTTCTTCAGAGTGGACTCCATTTACAATTACCTTCTGTGTCCTGTTGTCCAGCCAATGTTTTACCTAGGCTACCACCCTGGGACCCACTCCCAGGCTGGTTAATTTGACTATCAATCTTTGTGTGGGACCGTGTCAAATGTCTTTAAAGTCTAGGTAGGCCATGTCCACAGCCCCTCCCTGGTCTACTACTTTGGTCACCCAGTCAAAGAAATCTATTAGATTCGTCTGACATGACCTTCCCACTGTGAACCCATGCTGCCTTGGATCCTGTGCTCCACTGACCTCTAGGTACTCAACTATTCTTTCCTTCAGAAGTGACTCCATCACTTTCCCTACCACAGAGGTCAGACTGACAGGTCTGTAGTTTCCTGCCTCTGTCTTGGTCCCACTTTTGTGAAGGGAATCACATCTGCCTTCCTCCAGTCCTCGGGTACCACACCATCCTCCCATGATTTATTAAAAAGAGTAGCCAGTGGTTTCACTAGTTCCTTCCTTAATTCTTTTAGAATTCTGGGTGAATTCCATCAGGACCCATTGCTTTGTCCACCTTCAGTTTTAGGAGTTCTTGCAGAACCCTTTCTTCTGTGAAAGGACTGGATCGACCCCTATCAAGAGTGCTTCTGTTAATTGGATTAGGCACTTCTCCTCTTTAGGAATAATGAGCAGAAATATTCATTCAGTATTCCTGCTTTTTCACTGTCCCCCCACTGCCCACCCACCGCTCATTCTATTCAGCCTCACTATCCTCCCTTTGTCTTTCTACGCCGCTGATGTACCTCATAAAAGGTTTTATCCTTCTTAACTGAGTTGGCTAGTCTTTTCCTCAGTTTGGGCCTTTGCTATTCTGACTTCCCCTCCTGCTTCTTTCTGCCTTAACTGGTACAGCTTTCTGTCCTGCTCCTTCTGTGTTTCCTTATATTTCTGGAATGCTATCTTTTCTTCCTGACTTTCACAGCCACCTCTCTTGAGAACCATAGTGGCTTTTTTCTTTCGTTTTGATTTGTTTATTTGCTTCACACAAAGGCTTGCTGCGCTCTGTGATGGCAGTTTTGATAATTCCCCATTGTTGCTCCACACCTCCTTCTAGCCTGTTTGCTAGTGCTTTTCTGAGGCACTCTCCCATCTTGCCAAAGTCAGCCCTCCTAAAGTCCAGTACCCTCACTTTTGTATGGCTTGACTCTGTAGCTGAGTTTAATGTGAACCACACTGTTTGATGGTCACTTGTCCCCAGATGGCAACCTACTTCTAGATCTGAGATCCTCTCACTGCCCCCGCTTGAGAGTACAAGGTCTAAGATTGCTCCTCATGAGTGGGTTCCAAACTAGCTGTCTAATGCCTGCCACCTGTAGGGCATCAAGAATGGCCCTGCACTTGGATGTGGCTGCAGCAAATGTGCTCCAGTTAACATCTGGCATATTCAGGTCTCCCATCAACAGTATCTGCCTTTCTCTGCCATTCTAAGAATGCCTTCCATCATATCCTTGTCCATTCCTTCCCCTGACATGGGGGTCTGTACACAACCCCTGTGCGGATTGTGGTGCCCTTTCCAGTCTCCAAGGTCACCCACAGTGCCTCCTCTCCTCCCTGTTTACTCTTGTTCAGTTGCTTTAGCCCTTCGCCAGCCCTCCTTCTCCTACAGGTTATAGCAGTCACCTGTCCCCACCCTACTGCATAGGTACACATGTAAACAGCCCCCACTCATCTGACCAGTTACAACAGTTACCCACCCTCCCTACCTGGCCCAAGTACAGCAGCCACTAGCCTCCCTCTCCTGCTGGGATACAGTAGTCACTTCCTCCCATCCCAGGGCTGGGTATTGCAGACACCAGTCCTCCCTCCTCCCGCCATGGTACAATACTCATTAGTACTCCATTCTGGAATGAGTACAGCAGTCAACAGTACAATACCACATCAGGACAGGCAGTTGGCAAGAAATCAATAATTTATCACATGATGTCCTGAAAATACTGACTTACTGGATTACCTCTGTGGGAGGCTGATACTGGAGAAACGACTAACAAATTTAAGGTAATAACTGTATGGTTTCAGGCTTACTTAGAAATTGGCTTTGAGATACTAGGATTTACCATGGGTAAATCTGCAAGCCAGCTAATCGTTTTTTACTATTTTTGAGCCACAGAGGTCACCTGCACTCCCTGCCCTGTCCAAGTTCAAAGGTCACCATTCCTTCCTTCACAGCCAGAGTACAGCAGTCACCAGCCTTCCTCAGACTGGATACAACAGCCACCTGTTCTCACTTACTCTACAGGTAGAGATGTGGTAAAGTTAAATTTGTGGACAAAAACTTGCAAAATTGGCAATTTCATCAAGTGAAAACCTTCATGGAATTTAGCCATTCCTTTGAAATATTTTATGGTATGAAATTGCAAAATTCCACCCACGAATTTCAATAAAGTGCTGAATGTTGGCTGCTAGTGGCAAATTTTACCATTTTACTATTTTGTGGTCGAAATTTAGTACTCCTTCCCAAGTAGAGTAGTAATTTGCTTTCCCACTCTGGACCATGTACAACAGTCACCAGCCCTCCCAGGCCCAGGTACAACTGTCACCAGCCTTCCCATCCTGCCCTGAGTACACCAGACACAAGCCCTCCTCCCTGCCTTGGTACAGAAGTCACTAACCCTCCTTCCTTTGCCCAGGTAGAGAACTCAGCTGCCCTCCCTTCCCAGCCTAAGTATAGCAGACACCAGCTATCCCTCCCTTGCTGAGTACAACAGTCACCAGTACTCCTCCTTGAACTGGGTATAACAGTCACCAGCCACTCCTCTCCAGCCCTGGTGCAACAGTAATCAGCCCTCCCTCCTCCCTCCCCAGGTACACAGGTCACCAGCCCTCCTTCTGTGGCCTAGGTACAGCAGTCACCTGCCCTCCATCCCAGGCTCATGTGCAACAGTCACCAGCCCTTCCTCATTGGCCCAGTACAACAGTCACTGGACTTTCCCATACCAGGTACAACAGTCACCAACCCCCATCCCCAGACCAAGCACACATGCCACCAACCCTTCCTCCATGGCCTGGTACAAAGGACACCAGACCCCCCCTCCCATCCCTGGCCAGGGTACAGGAGTCATCAGCTCTTCCTCCTTGGTGAAGGTACATCAGTCATTTGCCCTCCCTCCCCGGATCAGGTACAACAGTGACAAGTCTCTATTCCCACCCCAGGTATAACAGTCACCAGTCCTTCCTTCTAGGCCTGAGCACAGCAGTCACCTGCCCTCCCTCCCCAGCTAAAGTACAGCAGTTAACTGAACTCCTCCCAGTCTGAGTACAAGAATCACAAGCCCCCACCCCAGGTACAACAGTCACCAGCCCTTTATCTATGAACTGAGTACAGCAGTTACTGGCCCGCCATCCTTGACCAGCTAGAACAATCCCCTGCCATACCACCCCGGCCCAGGTAAAACAGTCACCAGCCCCCCAGCCAGGTACAACCATCATCAGCCCTTCCTCCCAGGCCCAGTTACAGCAGTCCCCAGCCTCCCCCAGACCAAGTACAGCAGTCACCAGACCTCCTTCATGGCACGAGTAGAGCAGTCACCAGCTCTCCCTCTCCGGCCTGGGTACAGCACTCGCCCTAACTTCCTCCCCAGCCACAGCAGTCTCCTGCCCTCCTCCTCCTTCTCCTGACCAGGTTCAATAGTCACCAGCACCCCTCAGCCAGAGTACAACCATCATTAGCCTTCCTTTTCTGGCTCGGTACAATGGTCAACAGTACTCCCTGTTAATTTGTTACATTTTACCTCTGTGTGGGTGCCACATTTTATAACCTGATTGGGGTGTTTATCAATGAAGGTAACAACTCTTATTGGACCTTAGGAGGTGGTTCAGTCCAGTGTCAGAAGGTGGGTAGATATTGCATCCAAGGGGTTCTACCGCACACAGTATCTGGTCCACCTATTTTCTCTGGCAGGAACCACTTCACCATTTCTTTTTGCCCTGGCTAACCCCTTACCACAGACAAAGAATGAAACTTACACCCTCAACCAAGTGGTCCCTTTACAGTCACCAGGTACTGATATGAACCAGAATGGTAACGTGGGAGTAACACACATTTATTGGAAATGTTGTTGTGCTGTTTGGCAGACAGTTGGAATCTTACAGAAAGATTTGATTATGCCAGTATTTTCTTTCATGTTTCATTTGTATGCATACTTAAATTTGGATCACATAGCTAACTGCACATAAAATGCTGTATCTCACATGATTATTCACTACTGAAGAGTTAGTTGTATACACATCTTTTGATAAATTGAAATCAGTAAGTCTGTTAGCTTTAACTGACAACACAAAAGTATAACACAGATTTTAAAAGTTCCTAGCAGAAATGTGTTCAGCTCAACAGTACATATGAAGAATGACACCAGCTCAGATTATGAGAAGGAGGTTAAAAAAGTTTATATGGGCAGGTAGAAGCATATGCCAGCTAGCCTCATATTGATAAAATTATTAGCATAAAATTCTTAGCCTGGAATTTTGAGAGCAGGGTTACCATAGCAATTAAAGTAGAGGTTACAAAATCTATGCAAAACAAATACTTGAGCCCATCCAAGCAGCATGTCTAAGTTCAAGCTTTTTGTAAAACTTTGCTGGCCTGAGGCTGAGGCCTGTTTTCCAATATTTGGTTAGTAACTAAATGTGATTGGCCAAAAGCTTGCATTTGTTGAAATGCTTCTCATACAATAAATGCTATTGCACTTGTATACCAATATTTTTATTGTGTGGCTGCTCCTCTTGTCTTGATGGTCCTCTTCTAGATGGCCCTCCCAGCTTAGTCACCTACCATCTCTGGAATTTACTTGAGATACCACCATGACTTATCCCTTGTGTGAGGATTGGAGGATTAGAAAGGTTTCTCAAAGCAGGATCAAGCCTGGCCTTCTCAGACAGTGGTGCCAAGTCTGTGAAGGTCCATGCATTATCCTACCCAGCAAGTTTTCCTTACAGTTTTCTCCTGGGTCATCCGTGGAAAATGGTGCATTGCTGGTGTCACAATGTTGTGTCGGTTCTCAGCTGGGAGACAGGCATACAGCAGATGATGCATCCCTCCCTATAGAAACATAGACTTTGTTGGCAGATAAAGAATGCTTAATCTGCCCTTCTTTTCTGCCTATTCGGTCGCCTCATAACCTACCTGGTCTCAGGCCACCCCCACACACTTTGATATCAGCTTATTTTATACCTATCTCATGCATGCTTTTAGCTAACCACTATTTTTATTCTGATCACACCTGCTGGAAGATTGTTCCACACATCTACCACCCTCTCACTGCATGTATTGGGTTTGATGGCAGCAGCACCACTTCACCCACCTCTCAGGTTGAAGGTAGCAGAGTTACAGCCCCCCAGTGTGATGGCAGTAGCACTACAGTGCCTTCCCTCTGGTGTATTGGCACATGAATTGCAATCTCCAGCACCTCTTATTTGTAAAGGTAGCATCATCAAGCCCCCTCCCCTCATTGGGTTTGAAGGCAGCAGCGCTATACCATCTTCCTCTGGTGTATTGGCAGTAGCACTATAATCCTGACATATTGTCTTTGATGGCAGCAGCACCACTTCCAGCACTTACCATGGGTGAAGGTAGCAACCCCGGTGTGATGTCAGCAGCAGCACAGCACCCTACCCTCTGGTGTATTGGCAGGAGCATTTCAATCCTCACATATTGGGTTATATTTCAGCAGCACCACTTTCCACATCTCAGGGGTGAACCACACCCCATGCATGCTATCACAACACCTGGCCCTCATACTGCATGCATGTTATCACACCACTGGATATCATTCCATCATGCACTGCAACACACAAACTAACACCATACTCCCATGCACTCTGTCACACCACTGACACAATATGTGGGCCACACCACCCAACACCATACCACCACGCACTCTGGCACGCAAACTAAAATCATACCCCATGCACTATGACTCTAAGAAATGCAAGTTCTAAAGTATGTAAAAAGGGAGAGAGACTTTGAGAATCACTGAGTTGGTATAGTACAGGTATAGTAAAGTGTTCAGAGGAGACATGGAATATGTGACCTGTTTCAGTCTTTGTGAGTTATTATATGTAAGACTATTCTAGTAGTTTGATTTGTTCAATCCATTCAACAAGGAAACATACATAACTCATTTGTGATTTTGACATGTGATAGTTTATTAGTCTCTCTCCTTGTGCAATTCACATGTCAAAAGTGCATTTATATGATCTCCTTTATGTTTACTTTCAATGAAAAGTGCAGCCCTCGACAAGGCCCCTGACTGCACTGTCTCCCTCCCTCGCCCACCTCCCCCTGTATCTCCACACCTGCCCCCACCCCCAACCACCTCCTGTACTCCCCTACCCTCTGCACCTCCTTCCCCACCTCGATCTCCTACCCTCACTTCCCCACCACCCCCCCTTCCCTTGTCTTGCTCATAGCTCAAGTCTTTGTACTGGTTATTAAATGTCTGTAAGTCAATGACTATATGTTTGTAACTAAAATGATGACTGTTGCACATGCTGACGTGGAACCTTTGTAAAAGAGCCTCAGCTCAAAGGTATTGTAATCCTAGACTGAAATAAGTAAAAAAAAAAAGTGATACTTAGTGAGTCAAACTTATGTTGCCATACAGAATTAAAGATAACTCTTTCTCCTGTATTAGACTAAATATTACACCAGTAAACTGCACAAATTGTTCAAATCTGCTTTTTAGCTGCTCTACAGTAGCTATATGACTATTCTAAATATTCTTGGTCCTCAGGCCTTCCATATAGGACTTTTATTGCTCCCCTAAATTTGTTTTGTTACACCTCTGTGTAGCATCTCCACCCTACAATAGCTCTGTCCTTTTTCAAGTGGGCTCCAGAACTTCATGCAGTACTCCAAATGTGACTTCACCATGGATCTGTACATGGACAGGATCACCTCCTTCTTTCTGCTGCTGATTCCTCACCAACGTGCCCTTTAATTTTTATCAATTTTCTGATGAGACAGAGTATATGTCTCTGATAAAGTCCAGATACAATTTTCCACCACCTGTCCTTTGATCAACAACCTTCATGACCTAGTCAAAGAAGTCAATCAGATGTGTCTAACACCACCACTGCTTGGTGACTCTATATTTTTTGTGCACAAACATCCTGTATATGCAATATGGTATGTTACAGTAATATATACCAAAAGATGCATTTATCATGATTACTGCAGCTTTATTTATCAATAAACAGAACAAGCATGGATACTACATTAGCCCACCATGGACCACTGTAGCTCTTTCAGGAAAGTCCCTCAGTGCTGTCTGTATAGTAGGGTGAAGGATGTCCACTTTATTTTCCTGTTCTGCCTGACCTACAGATCACAGAATATTTCAGTTTTAAATACAACATAGATCTAGAAATAAACGTGGTTTCAATCTCTTTTGTTAAGGTACCTGTTCAAACAACAGAACAGAGGACTGCCAGATGCCAAATGGTAAAATTGCATCTTCCTGTTCAAGCATGGCTGATTACTGGTACATCTTTGACAAAACCAAGCCATACTGTGTGCCACCAACACCTACTCCTACTACAACTGGTACACCAACACGTTCTCCAAATACTAAACCACCATCAAATCCAACTACTCGGCCACCCTGCCCACCTTCTCCTCTCTGCAAGCTTATCACTAGCAGGTAGGATACCAAATGACATCTTTCAGCATCAACTATTCTTTGTGACAATGAATCTTTCATTCATTATAATTAGTGTTTGATATACCATAGGCACAACTGGCAATATGTGTATATGTGTTCATATTTATTTAGAAAGCTTGACTAGGAGGAGCTCAGTGAGCTTAGACTCATTTCCAAGTTCAACTCAGAGAGGAAAAGGGTGCAGGATATAAAATACATAGTGATACAAATATGAAATTACAAGTCATACAGAATACAGGAGGGCTATGATCTGTAAAATGAAAATAAAGAGTTACCAAAAGGAGGTAAAAGATAAGTATATAATAAATATACAGTGGTATACTATAAATGAAACATATATATATATATATTACAATTTGCAATAGGAGATTAGATGTCTGTGTTCACAGGCATGGGTTGATACCACACATTGGGCCTTTATGCGTACCTAGTGACAGATAGGGTGTTGTGAAATGAGACTAATGGTTTAGATAAAGAAGCATGGAATGGACTGTGCACTCACAGAGTAAGACTCTCAGAGGGTAAGGAGAGAAGGATGAGTAAACAGATGGAATTAGGTTGATTGGGGGAGTGTCTAGAATAATGGAAGACTTGAAGACACATGAGCCAGTTTCCTAATGAAGTTGGTAGAAGGGGTGGAGGGAGAGGGAGAGACACTAGGGAGGGCCGAGTACTAGAATTAAATACTATGATGGCAGAGTGGAGAAGGCATTGTGCTCTAAAGAGGGTACCAAGTGATAACACTAGAGTAAGCAGTGTTGGATGCTGGAGAGCAGTTTAGAGTACAGTAAGAGAAAAAGTGGTAGAATGGGTTCAGTTGGGACAGGCTGGATTTACAGGCTTACTGTAGATCAAGCCTCGATAGTCAACTTTTATGAGGGTTATTGTGAGAATAATCTCTAAGCAGGTTGGGGAGAGATGATAGATTTGTTCCTGTGTCATTCATCCAGTTTGAGGAGGAGTCTTGAATAGATGGCATATACCATATGTGTCTACAGAAATAAAGGTGTTGGTCTAGCCAGCTGCTAAGGTATTTAAAGGAAGGCATGACATCCAATAAAATGCCTTTTATGGCTGTGAAGGTCAGGTGGTTGTGGATTGTGTCCAACCTCTGCCTGCTACCAAAATTCACTGTGACCAGCTTATAGCATTCAGGAGTTCTGCTTTATCTGCACCCATTGCAAGATGCTGCTAAAGTCCACTGAAGACTGCTGTCAGCTCCAGGACTGCAGGTCTACTGATGAAGACCAGTCTGTCATCAGTGTACAAGTGAAAGTGCTTGGAGAAGCAGGACTTTAGAAGATTATTTAAGAAGATGGGGAACAGAATGGAACTATGTATATAGTCCTGAGGAGTTATGCACTAATTGGGGTTGTGATTAGATGGCATCCCCTACCATGACTGACTGGTGCAAGTCAGACCGGTAAGAATGGAACCAACTAATGAAGACATTCAATCAAGAGACCTGCACCCTCAAATATATGTATTAGGACAGGAAGTGATAGATCAGTTGCTGAGCAGCTAGATGAGGGGGATCTGATGGTTTGAGGGTGAGGAGGGTGAATTTGCAGATGGAAAAATGTTCAATTGAAAGCTATACTGTCCTCTAGGGAGGGTCAAGGTTTGAAGAGTTGCATAGTGTGAGGATCGAGAGGTTGACACAGAGGGGTTTAAAATAACATTTCAGGATTTTGATGGATTATTTCAGTTAATTTGGAAGGTGCTCAAATGGTAACCAGAGTCGAATGACTTTAGCACACAGTTCTCTCAATTCTGAAGTAATTTACTATCATGAATGCGCATAAAAATGGAGGTTAAGTTTTTCTTCTGCATATATATAAATATTTAAAAATGGCTAGAACAAATCTAGAAACTTCATTGGTTGAGAGACAACACCTGACCAAACATTAAATTTCTATAAAGATATGGTCAGGTAACAAATATCATTCTTCTCCCAAATAACCTACTTAGAGCCATTCTGTAAGCATAATAAGCTCCTCCATGGTGTGCAATATAGGATTTTAATGCACTTCCTTGGGCATAAGGACACTCAGCCTTCAGCCTTGTGTCTTACTGCACCCCTGGGGCATGCATTAAAATCCGATGATGCACACCCTGTCACAGCTTTTATATATACTGTATATATAAAACATGGGGATACGTGATGGCTAGGTATGTGATACAGAATATATCTGAATGAGTGGCAAATGAACTGTGGAATATCACAAGTGGTGGAGCATAGCAGAGCCATGAGTGATGGTTCTGCGAACTCACTTGACACAAGTTCAGATATATTTAGAATCACACATGTAGGCATCACATATTCATTTTATATAATAGGACTGTGTTTTTGTGCTGTTTTGTGCTGTTTTTTCTTCCTTTTTTGATGTTGTCACCACAGTGTGATATCTGGAGTTATCACACTGCTGTGAGAACACATGTTTGTATCTAATGGGTTATCAGCTCACTCTTAGTGTGTGTGTGTGTGTGTGTGTGTGTAAAATAGGTAGAAAAATCAAATCAATAATGGCATCCTAAGTGGATAAACACATCACATGACCGTAGCGATTTCAGACTGCAACTGCACACTTGTACTTTTACCCAGAATAATTTTGCCATTTTATAAGATAAATAACCCACTCTATGGTGTGCAGTCATGCTCTGATATATGCACACCTTCCATGGTTGATGCACTGGGCCTGCAGCCTCGTGCGATAATGCACACTCAAGGCGCTTATACTGTGAGCTTGACTACACACCTAAGAGTGGGTTATCTATTACATACTGTATGCACATGCACACACACATATATATACACACACACACACACACACACGTATATGTGTGTATATATATTATGATAGCACGGTAGTGCTACCATAGTTAGGGCTGAGGAGCCATTTTAAGGTTAAGGTCAAATTTTGCAACCTTAATAACTTCTTTCCACTGTTCAACGGATATGCCCGAAGTTTGGTATGCCGATTGGGCATGGTAGATCTTGGGATCTGCTAAGTGTCGTACCAGTCAGATATACAGCTGTGGAGTTATACACTAACTAAATGTGCGCTTACGCTTTTTGCAAATTCTTTGCTCTCGCCTACAGATCTGCATGGTTTGTGTGACCAGTTTGAAAACTTCAGGGAACATGTGGCTGGAGTCCCCGATGTGCCTTTTGAAGATTTCGTGAAAAAATATTAAATGGTTCAAAAGTTATTCAAAAACAAGTTCCCATTATAAGTCAATGGGAAAAGTTAACAAAAAGTGAGAAAGAGTCGTACATGCAGTTTTTAGTGTCGCAAATCACCCCAGTAGTGTCGTGAGTCAGCCATTTTTTTTCAGTTACTGATCACAGAAATGCTTGGCATTTAAATTTGGGACCCTCTAAGACACAATTCTTTTGTGTTCAACTAGTCGGACCCTGAGGGATGCTAGCCATGTCTTTATTTTGGGGTTAAACACCTCAGAAATATATTTTTCAAATTTCTGGAAAAGTATCTCACGACACTTTCACAAAATTTGCAAAAGGTGTTGCAAATTACGACACTACTTTTCCAGGCTATGGCCAAAATGACAACACTTTTTGCCACCATGCTGCAAAGAATGGTTTGGTCTTTTGAGCTGAAATTTGAGAGAATGCAGCCAACATCTCACATACTGTATGTGCATTGTTTTGGTTTGGTGAAAAATATTGCACGGCTGCCAAGTTACGATACTTGGAAGTTGGCATTTTTGTCATAGACTCAACATGGTGGCGCCGCACCTTTTCAGGGCTCTCGATTCAAAACAGTGTGAGATACAGATTTTTGTTGTGAGATACATGAAAATAATGGTAGCCAGGAAAATAATGATTTCTGTGAAATTTAAATTTTTTTCTATGTTGTGTGGTTGCTGAGATATTACCAATTAAGTACTTCAATGCTTGTTTTAAGCTTTGAACCCCATTACAATGCATACATTCTTTGTACACACTGTTTTTCTGTATGCACCTGTTTGGAAAACACAGGGTATGTGCTGCAATTACTGTTACAGTTAATGTTTCCACTTGTGTTTATATCCCCCTTGGCGTTACCGTTCGGTCTCGCCACCATGTACATTACCCTTTGCGTTCTCATTCATGTTTGCGTTACCATATGCGCCACTTGCTTGCACTTCTATTTACGTTGCTGTTCCTGTTACTATATCACAAGACATGACAGGCCCATTGCTCCACAGCCGAATTACATTTACTATTTCAGTCATCATTCTCAAAGAAGGAAATTAGAGGCAAAAAAACTCTATTTAATGCATTAGCTGGGGTTCTTCCCAGCGACAAAAAAAGAAATTTGGTGTTAGGGTTGAAAGCCCCTTAAACCCCTCCACACCCCAACCAGCATTGGAGTGAGCATTGGGGTTTCGGTCCTAACTCTCACCCCATTCTCCTATACCTCTGCTTCTTCACGCATCTGATGGGATGAGTTGGGCGGCAACCCCAATCCGCACTCCGATGCGGTTGGGGGTGTGGGCGAAGCAGGTGGCTTTCAACCTAACAAGAATTTTCTCACTTTTGTCACTGTGGAACAACCCTAACTAATGCATTAAATGAATTTTCAATATATATCATATATATATATATATATATATATACACTGTATATATGTATATACCTGTGTATATATGTATGTGTATATATATATATATATATATATATATATATATATTAGAGGCAAAAACTCCATTTAATGCATAGTTAGGGTTTGTTCCACAGTGACAAAAGTGAGCAAATTTGATGTTAGAGTTGAAACCCCTTTGCACCTCAGCCCACCCTCCCAACTGGAATCAGGGTGCGCGTTACAGGTTATCGCCCTAACTCTCACCCCATCACATGTGGAAAGAAGCTGAGGAATAGGATAATGGGGTGAGAATTAGGACCCCGATACGCTAACCTCAATTTCAGTTGGGGTGGCTGAGGGGTGCAAAGGGTTTCAACCCTAACATCAATTTCCTCACTTTTGTCGCTGTGGAACAACCCTAACTGATTCATTACACTGAGTTTTTGCCTCTAATTTCCCTTCTTTTGAGAATGATAATGAGAAATAGTGAATGTAAGCGGGTATGGAGTGCGGTTCTTCACATAACGCCGACGTGATGTCTTGTCACATAGTAACATTGTGCCTGCAAATGCAAATCGAATGCGCATGGTGACACAAAGTGAAACAGAAAGAGAAACACTACTGTAGACAGAAAAGTTAAAACAACGGAAATGCAACCGCAAATGAAAATGCAAAGGTAACGCACATGGTGGCGTAAACGTGAACGGTAAGTGAAGCAGGCATGGAACCATAGCGAAATGGTAATGGTAACAGTAATGTAAGTGCACAGGCTGGTTTTCCCAAAAGCTGTATAGAGAAAGACAGTGAGTACAAAGAATGTATGCAAAATAATGACTCTCGGAACACGAAAATGAGGACTTGGAATAGTAAAATTGCTTATATCTCAGGAACCGTACCACATAGAAAAAACATTTAAAAGTTATATGAATTATCACTTTCCTGGCTAGTTTTATACTTTGTTCTCATTAAGGGGCTAAGAATTTTCTTGATAGAAAAGTCCGTATCTGACCTGCTTTCAAGATACTGGCCCTGTGCAATGCCAAGTGAACGCCGTAATGTTATCCTATGGGAAAAACAGAAGTTCAAGTGCCATAACTTTGCTCTCCCTGTAATATTTTTCACCAAACCACTGAAAGGCACATCTGTGAGATGTTGGCTGTGTTCCCTGCAAATTTCAGCCCAAAAGACCAAACCGTTATTTTGCAGCAGGGCGCCAAACGATTGCTGCAATGCATCGTATAATCGTAATGTTATCCTACGGGAAAAAACATCAACTTTGGAGTACTGTAACTGTGACGCCATGTAATATTTTTCAACAAAACACTGAAAGGCACATCTGTGAGATGTCAGCTGTGTCCTCTAAATTTCAACCCAAAACTCCAAACCGTTCTTTTGCAGTGTGGTGCCAAAGAATTGCTATCATTTTCTCACAGCCTAGAAAAGTACTGTCGCATTTATGGAAGCTTTCACAAAATTTGCAACACTTTCGTGAGTGCAACACTACTCTTATGAATACTTTTTCCAGAAATCTGAAAACACATTTCTGGGGTGTTTTACCCCAAAATAAAGACATAGCTAGCATCCTCAGGGTCCGACTAGTTGAATACAAAAGAATTAGGTTGCTAGAGGGTCCCAAATTTAAATGCCAAGCATTTTTCTGATCACCAACTGAAAACAAGATGGCAGATTTGCGACAGTAAAAGGGCCATTTGCAAAGTAAAACTGCATTGCGACACTGTCGAACTTTTTGTTAACTTTTCCCATTGACTTATAATGGGAACTTGTTTTTGAATAACTTTTGAACCATTTAATATTTTTCACGAAATCTTAAAAGGCACATCAGGGGACACTGGCTGCATGTTTCCTGAAGATTTGGACTGGTCGCACAAACCATGCGACCTGTAGGTGCGATCTGAGAATTCCAAAAGCGTAAATGCATATGCAGATCATGCTTAATAACTCCACAGTCGTATGCACCAGTACTGAAACTTGGGAGATCTAAAGGCATATAGATCTTGATTCAGTATTCCAAATTTCAGGCAAATCTGTTGAATGGTTGCAAAGTTATTAAGGTGCAAAATTTTGGGTTTAATATGTAATGGCTCCTCAACCCTAACTATGGTAGCACTACGTGCTACCATAATATATATATATAGTATATATATATATATAGAGAGAGAGAGAGAGAGAGAAACAGAGAGATATTATATGTAACCCCTAGGTGGCACTATCTCAAGGGCTACTACCCCTGCCTGCTTTGCTAGTAGCAGGTTAAGGGCCTGGGAATGAAATGGGTGCTCCACCAGGAGGTCAGGGTTGTTAGTGGTCAAGCTACTGTAACCTGGGCATAGCCCTGTGGGACACTGTAACCCCCTCTTTCCCTTCTAGTGACCTGAACAATATGCAATAATTACTTTCACAATTACCCTTATTCACCAGGCAATTACCCACACTGAACTTACCACCAGGGATGGTTCCTCTAGCTTGACCCTGGGGATACCCTGTAAAACAAGGTTAAGCACAGCAAATAGCAACAGTACAATACTTTGAGCACAAACTGGAACCACAGTCAAGTTAAATGCAAACAAAGCTAAATCTTGATTTTTCAGGGGACTTGAACAAGGAGGGGCATAATCAGGTTGATTTGCTTAAAAGCTATATTAGTCAGACAGTTTTGCATGCAGTTTAGAGTCCCAACACAGTCATACACTCTTGGTACCCAGGTAGGAAAATGGTGGGCTAGCCAGGAACGTTGTAGCTAGTTGGGGCCCTGTGATGGAAGAAAGCAACATACTAACACACTATTTGTAATCCGAGCTGGAGGCTCAGTTCATGAAAGAAAAGGCAGCAAGACAATCAGATGACAACACTTTTAGATTTAGCTGTTGTTGCAGGGAGCTACCTTGATGTTTACTCTTGATACCCAATTCTGGACACAGGCAGGATGAAATTGAGACTGCAGACTGTTGAGCTGGAGTGCCGGAGAAGCAGGGCCCACAAGAATCACCAAGGCATCGTTCCTTTTCAAGGCATTAAGCAGGGGCTGATCCCAGGCTGATCTCTCATCGATGACTTTCCCTGCATAGCAGGTATTCTGGCTGGGCCAGTGTAGCTAGGCCCAGGCAAATGGAAATGGTTATGGATTCGGTCTGTGGAGCTGGATACAGCCTCCAGCAAGCAAAACACAGTTCAGACACATAGTGGGGAACCAAATCACGACCCTACAAGCACTCAGCACATTCACATGTAAGAAAATTCCACTGTACCAGGCAAATGGATCTCAGTCACAATTACAGAGTCTCTGCACAATCTGGGAGTTCAGAGGTAGCTGGAAGTCCTGACCGGCCGATCGCATTCAGCAAATCTTCGGTCTTCTTCAGGTTAAAGTCTGGTCACAATTCAGTGGCTTAATTTGCTTCCAAATTTGGATTCAATCTGAAAAAAAAAGCACAAGTTCCCTCTCAGGAACAGCAGGCAGGCAGGCATGCAGGCGAACTCAGGCCTTTCCACAGTTCTCCTGTGTGAATCCACTATGGAATGCTGCTTGAACTATCTTGAACTGTTACTTCTTCACTTCTCAACTCAGATCTAACTCAAACTGCAAGCAGTGTGGGACTTTCCCCAAGATCCAAAAGGTTTGATTGGCTGATCTGTCTGTCAGTCACAACAAGGCTCCCCTCCAGGTTATTTTAAGTGTCAAAAGTTTTAAACTACAATTCCTACAAGTTTGGCCCCACAAGCCCCTGTTGGCAGGCTCCATTTAGAGTCCCAGATGTACTGATTGGCCCATTCTGCAGTCCAGGACCAAGATGATGGAAACAAACAGAACTGTCCATACTGCAAAGAAGGCAGGTTAGAACAAACTGCAAGAATATTACTACTCTAACAAATGATTAGCAAACAAGTACATCTTCTAACAGAACTCCCTCTCAGATTAATTATGACTCCAATCCAGGCAGCTCTTAAAGAGACAGTACACAGTGGCTATACAGGCACTCTCTGGCAATACATTTAAACTGCTAAAACGCAGAACACCAGCCTGGCAGTGAGCATTTAAGCAAGCTCAAGGAGGATTTTTGGGAACCCCCATTTGTTGGGGGTTACATATATATAGTTCTGCTACCTCTTCTTCAGTTGTGCCTATGTTGACTGGGTGACTAGGGAGGTGGATCAGGGAGGGCAGTGGACATGGCCTATCTGGACTTCAGCAAGGCCTTTGACACTGTGCCACATAGAAGACTATTGTACAAACTGGGGAATATGGGTGTGGGCAGGACAGTACTATTCAATATCTTCATCAGTGACATTGCACAGGACCTAGAAGGCAGAATTTCACTGTTCGCTGATGACACAAAGCTTTGTAACAGAGTAGACACACCAGAGGTGTAGACAGAATGAGAAGGGACCTGCAGAAACTTGAAGAATGGTCAGGGGTTTGGCAGTTGAAATTCAATGCAAGGAAGTGCAAGATAATGCATATGGGGCACAAAAACCCTGGCACAATATATCAGTTGGGGGTGAGGATATAGCATGCACCAAGCAGGAAAGAGACCTTGGAGTTATCATCTCTGATGACCTCAAGGCAAGGAAACAGTGTGACAAGGCAGCAGGTAAAGCAAATAGGATGCTGGGATGCATAGGCAGGGCATCACCAGCAGGAAAAGGGAGGTCATAATTCCACTATACAAGACACTAGTGAGGCCGCACCTGGAGTACACTGTGCAGTTCTGAGACCTTACCCACGTAAGGACATAGACAGGGTAGAGAAGGTTCAGAGGAGGGCAACAAAGATGGTGCATGGATTGCATCACAAGTCCTATGAGGACAGGTTGAAGGCAATGAACATGTACTCCCTGGAGGAGAGGAGGAGAGAGGGATATGATAGAGACATACAAGTATCTTACAGGGAGGAACAGGGTGCAGGAATGCACTATTTTTAAGCGAAAAAAGATGTTCCAGGACTGAGGGCATGTGATGAAGTTGGAGGAGGACGATTCAGAGGAAGCGTGAGGAAGAATTTCTTCACAGAACAGGTGGTGGACAAGTGGAACACCCTGCCAGAGGAAGTGGTGGGGCTGAAACAATCACATGATTTAAGAATGCATGGGATAGACATAAAGGAATTCTGGAGGTCAGGGTAAGGGCAACAGACTTCCTGGAAAACATAAACTGAACTTACAAACTTAAATGGGCAGACTGGGTGGGCCATAGGCCCTTATCTGCCGACACTGTCTATGTATCTATGTATGTATCTATGCTAAATGGAGAAAACAGCTCTGTGAAGAATGCCAACCCATTTCTAAAGCATCAGATTCTGAGTTGCATGAAAGCCTTCTTTTACATCTGATTTCTCAATGCATTCCCTGCCCCTCTGTTATCAGTTCCATCTCATCAGAGCTCATCATGTAAACCTTTTGTTGTACAATATATTATTGGCTACTGAAGGCTTCTACAATAGAGAGTTTTCTAAAATACTTGGGGATTGAACTGTGTGCACTAACATCTTTAATAAGATACTTTGAGTCCTGCTTGTGATCCCAGAGGTAACAGATTCAAGAACATCAATCTAACCTGACTCATCAGCTTTCAACATTTTTGCAGCTCAGTAAATCATATTTACTGCCTCCGCTATCTCTCTCAGCAGGATCCTATCCTACTGAACACTCACTTACTCTACCTAATTAGAGACTATACTTCTTGTATGGGAAGCTGGGGAAGTAATCAAGTAACCTACCTACCAACTTACCTATCTGCCTTCCTTCCTCCTGAGTGAGTGACTAAGACTATTGTATGTATGTTTTTTTATGTTATTAAATTGCTAATGTTATTAAAACAACATAAAAAGCAAATAATGCCATGGTTGTGGCAAATAGGACTTTTCGTTTTGTGTATATATATATATATATATATATATTTAAATATTTGCACTAAAAGGCAGCTAAAACCCCTTTACTAGATATAGAGGGTATCTGTGGTTCTCTACGGAACATCCATCTGTTTTCTATAGCTGGGCTTGCTTTCTCCCAGAACATGTTTACTTTGTTTCTTTAGCTGGCTAAAACATCATATGATGTCACTGACAACATCAAATACTGAGCTTATGGAAGGGATATGAGGACAACTAACCATGGGGAAAAAGAACCTGGAATTGTGGGAACATAGTATTTTTAAAGAATATCTCCTGAAATGATGATCCATTCCAGGAATAAAACCTTTACTTTGTCAGTCAGCATTCTTTCACAGGCTTCTCCCACTCTGGTCCTCCCTTCCCAACCATATCTGTGCTGCTTCCACCCCATCCTTACTTATGACCGCACTTTAAACCCACGCTACTCGTATTCGCCTCCACATAATTTTGACTCTCATCACCAAATAATATTTTATTCTAATGTCTGCACCTTTCCTGTTGGATTAATTATAAAATACTGCCATTCTTGTAAATACAGTGAACTACGTAGTTGTTGTCTAATTGCCTTCTAATAACAGTTGTCTTAACTGTTGCACTGTTTGTACTACTTGTTTTGTATAGAGAATAATAGATGGGATGCTGCATATTATGTTTTTTTGCACACCTGATATGTGTAATAGTGTGAAGCATGAGTGGTTTGTCATGGTATTACACACTGAGGCTCTGTAAAAATGAATAATGTAACACCTCATACTTTGTTTTATATAATTGCTGGTCAGTTTAGTGCTGTGTGGTTAAAAAAGCTTGTTGCCCTTTCTGTGGCATTCAGTTTTAGTGAGCATTAGATGGCAGTGGCTTTCACTTTCAGTTTGCCTGACTGACACCAACCCATAATAACTGGCTCGGTTATTACGGTGTTTCAATAGAGATGTCAGTCCAGTCAATTAATGGGATTACCAGTAATTATACTCTGTTAATTTACTCATTGTGCATCAGTTCCAGTGCAATTAAGTTATTGTCTGTGATTCCCTTATATAACCCTTACCAGAAAGCATCTGGAAATAAGCTGTATGACTTAATAGACCCTTCCTGGTGCAACTCTTTCAATGAATGAATAAGCACTGTGGTAACACATAGAAATGTATGGCAGGAACATGTTTTGTAACCTGTTTCTTCCCACATAATAAAAGAATTACAGTGGCTTTGATCACAGATTACTTAAGCTGACTGCAAAACTTTTCTTTAAAAATGTGTACCAACATTTGGCCTCAAATGGATATTTGGCACATATGTAAGTACAGTTTTGAAAATGAAGCCCTGAAAACTCATTGCTATTATAAAAATCATTTACATTTCAAGGTGAAGAACAAGGACAAGAATCTTTTATTACTCCTGTTGTAGTCTACATAGATTATTTAGCCTCCTTGCTATAGCAATAGTCAAGCTGATGCAATTCCAAAGTAGAAATGCTTATAAGAACTTTGTACTTTAGTCTTTTGCAGAGTGCCACAAACTTATTCCTCCAGAGCCCTTCTATGAGGCCTGCATTTATGACCACTTCACATGTCCAATTCCTCAGTGGACTGTTTCCAGTCTACAAAACTATGCTACAATGTGTGCTGAAATGGGTGTCTGCATTGATTGGAGGAACATGACTGAAGGAAAATGCTGTAAGTAAACTAAAATATTTCTGGGTTGCTAATTGTAAATGGATGGCATGTGAATGTTTCTCTTTTTAACTAATTATGTGCTTACACCTGTCAGCTTTTGACCCACATCTGGGCCTCTGCCGTCCAGTACATAAATATGATGAATAGATATATGCTTCTATGTAATTCATTACAAGCAAAGTACAAACAAAAGTGGGCATGCCAGGAAAAGGTATATATGGACAAAACACCGTAT
Organism: Neoceratodus forsteri; assembly: GCA_016271365.2. Lineage (NCBI taxonomy): Eukaryota > Metazoa > Chordata > Ceratodontiformes > Ceratodontidae > Neoceratodus > Neoceratodus forsteri. Next base: position 736,676,614 of record CM028133.1, on the reverse strand, counting down.
CAGTGAAAACAAAAACTCTGCACCTACCCACTTCACATGCAACTGGAACTAAAAGATTCATCATATTTCTTAATTTAGATTAAAACCAATTTTAATAAAGTACCACAAAGTGCTCAAGCAGTGCAGGAAAAGCAGTGGTCTCACAGTGGCCATGTATATAATGTTTTGTGCAGTCACACTGTGCTTTGGCAGAGGTGTCACGTACATAAATCCTCTACCATTTATAAAAGAGTTTAAAAGAGAAGTGCCATATTATTCAAAGGGCAGTACAGTATGCAGAAGTCCCGGTATCAAATACTGTTAGATTAATGACAAATGTTAATCCAAGATGTCCTTAACCAAAAAAAGCAGAAACTCAAAGCAATAAATGAAAATAGAGGATGGCCCTCATGAAATCAATCCTAAATTGATCAAAGTGATTCTAACAAGATCCTTGATCCAATAACTTTTATAAATAATAATTCCTTAGTTGCTGAAAAAGGGTTCATGGACTTGAAAATGCAAGTGTAATCCTAATATTAAAAAAAAAGTAGGTCAGCACCAGCAAATTATAAACTAATCCATCACCTAGAGTCTATAATTAACGATTATGTGATGGGTATACTTGAAACCTCTCATATCCAGGACTAAATCCAGTATGGATTCACTAAATGCTTGTCATGTGTTACACACCTATTATCCTTTATAGGCAGAGGATGGTCAAGTAGTGAGGTGAGTCCCCACAGGATCAGCACTGGGATCACTATTGTTCCAAAATTTCACTGGGGACATGGGCTCACCTATAAATAAACTTGATACATACTGTAAGTATGTAGATTTCACTTATAAATAAACTTGATACATAAGTATGTAAATGATACTAATATGCGAGAACTGAAGAAACCCCAGAACAATACCAGTTACTTTGAAAAATTTAAATGAGATAATTAATTAGGCTAACAGAAGGGCATGAAATTTAAAAAGGCAGATGCATGTATTACATATGGGTTTGACAAATAAAAAAATTGTGTCCAACAATGTAGGGAACTTACACAAACATATGAGAAAACAGATCAGGACAGATTAATTAAAAACACCCTCATAACAATAGACAATTCAAACAGACTAGCAAAGCAGCCAAAACATTGTGCTTTATTAAGGGAAATTTCACTAGTCTTCATAGGAAAGCTGTTATTTTATTTTGTGGGGACTAGGCTAGACCAACCTTGACTATTGTAATCAGTTCTAGACATCTTACGGGGAAAATACATAGACAGAGTTGAACAGGTGCAGGAAGGGCAAATAAAATGATATAGGGTCAAACAGATATGCCTTGACCGGACAGGCTCAGTGAATTAGATATGCATAGTCTGGAAAGGAGTTGTATTAGGGACAATATCTAACTGATATATGACATCAGCAAGGATGATGAGCTTAAAACCCAGTTGGGATTTAAATAAAAAAAGTATCACTTTAGAGGGCATAATATGCCAGTCCATCAGAGATATTTTAATACTGATAAGAAATAATATTTCACCAAGAGGATTGTGGGGACATGGAACAGGTTGTCAGGGGACCTAGCTAGTTGCCAAACAACTGACACTTTTAAGAAAGAGTCAGACATTTATATGAGGTGTAATCAGTTGATCGGTACTGCCACACTGTTACAGGGGACAGTCTCAATGGGCTTCATGGGCTTCTTCTGCTTTATAGACTTTTGTAAACATACAGCAGTTGCAATGGAAATAAAGGTGGTTCTGACACTGGTGATGGACCACTAAGAAAAAAACACACATGATCTGGGGAATGGGGCTAGGGAAAGCTGTCCCACTGGACACCAGGGACTAAGGGACCAACATGGCACTGTCAAGGGGTTACTAAACCGGTAGGAAGGACAAGCCCAGGAAGGAAAAGTGAAAAAGGATGCAGCCCACAAGCAGGTCATAAGACATGGAATTTAGGGTTGGGGAATGACTGAGATGATATTGCTTTATGACACAACCTCTCAGCATGGTACTATACTGTGCTATATAAGTGGTGCAATGAAATCCCCAACAATTGTGGTTGACATATTAGATGTTTGTGTACAACAACACCATTTGAGAAACAAACATCTGAGGATTGTCATTTGCAGTGCAATTAAGATGTCGAGAAGGACTCCTCCACTTGTGGTTTTCAGATGTTTGAATATAGCAGTTTTTGTGATGGTGGAACAGGAGACTATACACCCTGAAAGTGCACACTACCAACTGTGATTATGAAGTGGCCCCTCTTCTTTAACTTTTAATGACCTTTCTTCAGTAGACTTCCTGATTGACTGACTGGCTAGCTAATAAACTAACTAGAAAAATAACCTATGTTTTTCTTCAAACAGCAATTACTGTCCTCCAAGCAAGGTGTACAAACCCTGTGGGCCAAAGGTTCAACCAACTTGCAACTCAAGGTGAGTAGAATAGAAACATATTTTTCTGCTATTCACCAGCACAGCATGAATTCACATGTTGTATGATCCAATCCTATCAAACAGGTTCTCTCAGGAATATTTTCACATCATTGAATCGACACTCTCTTGCACTTTTGCATCAGCAGAGCAAAACATTTGTAGTTCATCTGAGAAAGGGCAGCAAACAGTATGGCAATATGGACTAGTCCATGGTAACCTGTTATTCAACATCCAGGTCCATTGGAAGGATTTCTTGTGGGGTGGGGTGGGTTCTTTTGCAGAATCTGTTTTTTTTATGTGTGCAATGTGCATGGAACATTTTCCAAGAAGGCCAGCGGTCTAGGGGATCAGCTCCCAGAAACCCTGGGGTACTAGATGCTATGTGGTGATTTTGTGGCATACATGTATTTTAAAGCTAAAAGTACTCATCTAAGCTCTCCTTCAATCCTTTCTGTAAGGATGTGATAAGGTAGGAGTGGAAAACATGACCACACTGCAACAGAAATTAGGGCACTTGGTCTTGGCCTGATCAAGGAAGACTAACGGCAGGGTTCACTGGTCAAGGGAACATGATTCGAAGGACGACTGTGGGTGCAGGACATTTAGAGGGCCAACTAGGTTAGCGCTCTGCAGCAAAGTGGTGGGAGATGGTCACGGGTGATGTTAAGGATAGTGGTCTTGACAAACATACATAATAGGAATAGGGTCTAAGATTTAAAAAATTCAGATTATTTCAGGATAATTATGGCTTGATTTTTTCTGAGCTGATTACACAATGAAATCATTTCTCATCTAATATACATAAATACAACATGTCATAATAACTTCCTCAGTGGGAGTTATTAGGTACATGTTTAAAATATAATTGAAGAACACATACTAATCAGTGGGCACTTTTAAGTACAGCAATAGCATGCACCCCTCCCCAGTCCTACATTTAATTCCAAATTATAATGATGAATGTTACAAAAGGCACTTGTCTTGGGACATGTAATGAAAAAAAGTTATTGTGGAGTGTTCTGCCTGCTCATTAGCTGGTGTAATCAGCAGTGGTGGCCCCAAGCTGTAAGACTGGACACAGATTTCTGAAAGATTTCCCAATTATTTCACTAATGTGTTCTCCATGAAATGAAAAAGTGGCGAGAGAAGACAGTGAAGAGTTTGTTCGGCATGAGCATGAGAAAGGGAGAGAAATGCAGCTTGCTGCAAATGTTACCATTTGTGGATACACAATATGTGAAATAAAGCCACCCCCAACCCACTACAACTGGAAAAATCCTTCTGCTATGGCAGTAAGTTGCTGAAGGTCTGCCTGCTGCAAAATTAAAATGTATTAAGTGGCTGAAAGTCCTGAATCACCGATCTGGTAAGGGAGAGAGTGGGGTGGAGGAGAAAAACACTAATTGGCAGTCTGCTCTATGCTCTGTATTGTATGAGAAATGGAACAAGCTCAACATTACAAGCCAAGAAATCCTTCTGTGGCTGTAGCTGAAGATTGTGGGTCACTGATACAGAAGGTGTAGAGGTGAGATAAGAAACACTGCATGTTGCAAACGTCCTCCTTGTTGGACCTGCTTGGCTGAACAGTTCATGGTGTATGATTCCACAGGTCCCTCTTTCAAGTCTACAATGAGTGTGCTTTTTGCTGCTATTTCAGGCACTTCACAATGTGTCTCACCAGTTGTTCAGCAGGGGAGCTGGTGGGGAGCTGGGATGGTGGGTACACTATCAGACTTCACGCTTGCCACTGTAGTGTGATAGAAGACCCATCTCAGACAAGGGATAAAACCACCAGAAAAAAAATTAAGAAAAGAAAATGGGACTGTACAAATCAGCTAGTAACCGGTTTGACATCTAAGCTATACTAACTAATATGATTTAACTAAATGTACTTTTTAGCTGGAAACATAATTATGTTTATAGTAGTTCATCTGCAGTCAAAAAACATTTATTGTTAAAGTGTAAACACAGCTGCAGGCTTCAATAGTTAGATTTCTTGCAATGTAGTAACAAACATTTCTTATTTTATTTCATGATATGAGGAGTCTCATTCACTGGTGCAGTTGATTGCAGCACAGATTTGGTTACAACAGGCTCCCCATTGTGTGGCAACCAAAATCTGCCACACTGAACTTAGAGGTAGTCTTTGGAAGTGGAATCTTCTCTGCATTTAAGTCACAATGCAAATCAGTTTGACTGATTCTGATAAGTGCAAATAGGGTTTGTAACTGCTAACATGCTGGGTTGCTCACCCATAAAGGATTTGGAGTATGGTGAACAATACCACCAGTGCATGGTCCTATGCTCTGCCTGGAGCTTATGGCAAGTGGTGATACTGTCATACTGCCCCTCCACCCACCTGAATCTCACATAAAGGCCAGCTTCTGGGCTGTTAAGCACTCCATTTTCTAACTGTAGTAATTTCCTCGGTCAGCAACCCATCTTGCAGGATATACCCAGAATATGGAATATACTCTATATCAGGTCAAATCCATCATTTAGATGGTAGCTGGTTTCCTTCTGAGTTTTCCTATTCCTCCCTCCTCTACCCTGTGGCATTGGCAGTAGCCATTCTGCTTATGTACAGCCACAATACTCTGCAGGTGGAGCAAGATCCCTGGACCTGCTGCAGGTGTTGCTGTGGCACTGGAACTCACCGTCACCTCTATTTGTGGTGGTGCATTGCCACATGGCATCTGTTCCTTCCCATTGCCACTTTCTGATGCAACTGCCTGAGTCTGCTCCTTAATCAAAGTCTCTTGTATGACAGAATAATGTGCTGCTTCTGGGCAATCAGAGCAGTCTTGTGAACTCCATTTCTTGCTTCCTCTTCGGTCCTTTTCTGGTGGTTCAGTGTAATCTCTGTCCCGTCCTTGACCACACAGATATCCATGGCATCCAATGAAACCCTCTCAACCCTTGTCAGCAACAAACTGCCACCAGACCTGTGGTCCCATGATTTTTGTCCTCATTTGCTGGCTCCAGTGTTCCTTGTTGCAGATTTTTGACACCCCTACTATCAATGTGTGGTAGTTCCATAACATCTCAATTTGTGAAGAAACAAAACATAAGTAATTCTGCTTTGTATCATAGGTATAATGACAAATATATTGAAACTGAAGATGAGGACAAACTGAAGGATGTTTCTGCCCCAATGGAAAAATCCTTTTCAACTCATTTACTGACCTTTGCGTTGAAACTTGTGGTAAGCATTATATATCCTGCATTTTGTAACTATTATTCTTTCTCATTGTATTTCCATGTTATATATTTTCCTTAGGTTTCATAGGGAGTTTCTGAGCTTTATAGAGAATGAAGTCCATTATAGCTCCCTTGCATTCTAGGGGTACCAAGTGATGACATTACTAATCAAGCAGGCTTCTAAAGTATGCTTGAATGCATTCCTGATTTTGCTTGCAACCACTTCTACTAGAGTTCATTCAGATTTTGACCACCCTCACAGAGAACCAGTGTTTTCTTCTACATGTGTTTATCTCTCTCATTTCAACTGTAGTGGGTGGGCTCTGGTGTTATATTTCTGATCTCTAAAGCGAGTCCTAGCTGTTCCCATAGATGTACATCTGATAGGGCTCCAAAACTCAGGCACATGTCCCTCATAACCTGCAATATTCCAAAGAGCACAACTCCAGATTTTGCAGCCTCTGTTCATAGTTTGACCTGTACCTCCTTAATTCTCCATGTGGTCCTTCTCACTTTCTCAGGGCTTTTATTTCTGCCTTATTCCCAGGTACCCAAAACTAGGCACAGTACTCTGTGTGAGGCGCCACCAGAGAAGTATAGAGGGAAGCAGGACCTCCTTTTCTCCTGCTCTTAATATGTCTGTGGATGCAGCTCTGGATACTGCTAGTCTTTTAATCACCTGGTTGAAATGTAATTTGAATTTGAGGTCATTACTAACCCTAATCCCCAGATCTCTCTATCCTGTACTGCCTTTAGAACCTTTCCAGCTAGTGTATAGTTCATTGGGGTTGTTTTTCCCCAAGTGCATCACTGTACACTTCTCAATGTTAAATAAGGTTTTTATTTCTTGAGCCCAAGCTTTGAGTTCCCTGAGTACTTCTTGTAGTACTACTACATCGTGTGATTGTTTACTGGGAGACCAAGGCATGTGTCATAGGTGAATTTAGAAAGCCAATCTTTAGCTTGAGGCTTCATTGATGAAATATACAAATTGAAGAGGCAGGAACCCAGCGTGGATCCCTGGGGCCCTCATAGTGTATCCACCAACAGGAGAATTTGCCCGACACAGACCCTTTGTCTTCTTCCATTAACCAGGCCCTAATCCAATTAGATATTTTTGCCTGCACTCCTAGTTCTTTAAGGTCTTCAACCAGCTCCTCATGAAGGACTTTGTCAAAGGCCTTGGTGAAATCTAAATGCAACGTCCACCGAATTACCATTGTCTAGGGCTTTGCTGGCTGCCATAAATTTCTAACAACTTAGTTTGGTATGACATACCTTGTGAATCCATGTTGTGTCTCATCCTCAGCCCCCAACAGATCTATGTAATTCATGATTGTGTCCTTACCTATGCCTTCAAGTATCTTTGCAAGGACTGAGGTCAGACTGATAGGTCTGTAATTACTAACCTCCTGCCTAGAACCTTTTTATGTATCAGGATAACCATGACTTGTCTCCATACTTCCAAGACCTGTCCTGTATCTAAAATTGTTGGAAAGGAATGTAACTGGTACTGCCAGACTCTCAGCTAGCTCTTTGAAAGAGTTTTGGGCGTAGGCCATCTGGGCCCTGAACCTTGTATTGGTCTAGGTTTCTTAGTCTTGTTACCACATCCAGGAAATCAATTTGAGGGCCTGCTACCATAGTTGCTCAATGTTGGCATTTGATGCTTGTGACCCTACATTGAAAACAGAAAACATAGCTATTGAAGTGGTCGGCTATATCCTTGTTTCCTGCTATTAGGTTCCTGTATTGCCTTTAAAAGGCCAATCATCCTGCTAACTCCCTTTTGTTACTAATATAGGCATAGAAGGACTTATAGTTGTCCTGTGCTTTTGTAGCTAGGTATTACTCATGCTTATTTTGGCCTTAATACTCCTTTTGCATTTTCAGGCATTGTTTATGTTTCCCAACAACTGTTGTCTGTTGTCTCCACTCTGTTTGACCTTACTATATGCCCTTTTTTATTGCCTTTTTGACAGCAGGGGTCCAGTCATGGGGGATGGACTTTCTGGGCCTATTATATTTACTAATGGTAGGTATGTATGTGTGGACCAGGTTATTAAGTTTACTGCTAAACTTGTCCCACATATTTTGCAGTGATTCATTTTCAAATTCTGCTACCCAGTTCCATTCAGCCAGCTAGCATTTCATTAAATTAAAGTCAGCCTTATTACAGTTGTAGATAATAGTGCTGCCAGTATTGCTTTCCGTGGTCCCCAAATATTTAATACTGACTGTGGAATGGTCACTTGAACTCAGGGGTCTCAACTGTACAGTTGTGGATGCTGTTCATCACATTACCCAGCACCATATCCAGGATGTAGGTACCCTGGTCTTATCTAGCACAAATTGCTCTAGGCCCATTATCATAAATACTTCTGATGGCTTCCACTTGGGAATCAGTTTTAGTAATTCCAATTTATTCCTGGGAGATTAAGATCTCTAATAGATGACATTATCCTCCTGTGTGATTTGTTTAATGACATCTAATAATTGGCTGTTGTTCAGGGCTGAGATAGCAGGTGGTCTATACACAACTCCTATATTGATCTTAGCTGAGTGGGGGGGTAATTTTATCCCAAGAATTTTGTAATTGCCCCATGCAGTACAATTAATACTTTCTGATACAATACTGCCTAAAATGTAGAGAGTACCCTGACCCCATATTATGTGACCTGTCTTTGTTATACTGAGTATAGCCAGAAATCTGTTTATCCCAAGTGTCTTCCTCCTCCACCAGGTTTCCATAATAGCACATAAGTGTATGTTTGAGTTATGTAGTGTCAACCTTAACTTGTCCATTTTATTACTGGAGACTTATGGCATTCAATAAAAGGAAGTTCCAACTGGACTTGGAGGTGTAGCTGGTGTTTTTAATCCTGGGTTTTGTGGGTCCCAGCATCCCTCTTGCTTTAAGATTAAACAGGTGTCAGCTAGCTATTTTAATTTGCTGGCAAATACTCATTTCCTGCCTGTTCAAGTGAAGGATATCTTGTGCAGACAAGTATGGTGCTTGAAATCGTTGCAGTGATCCTCGTAGGCAAACCCTTCCCTAAACACCAGTGCTTTAACCACCCATTTAATCTCATTATGTCCATATTTTGTGAATGTCCAGCCCAGAGGACAGGTAAAATACCATAGATGACCAAGTCAAATCCTCTGGCTGTAAGGGACTTGCTCACTTGTTCAAAATCTACTGTATATCTATAAGGTTTCTTTCCCACATCGTTGACCCCAATGTGTAAGAACATCAGTAGTTTGTAAGTATTCTCCAGCAGGCCAAGGAGCAGCTGCCTTATATCAATAATACTAGCTCCAGGCAGTACACTAACTGTAGTGACTTCCTCCCTAGTCCTGAAAATTACATGGTCAGTAAACCTGAGCATTGAGTCCCTATAAAAGAACATCACATGGGGCATTTCCTACTTGTGCTGTTTCAGCTGGATCAATAGGATTATCATTCTTTATTGTTTCATGAGTACTTGATGGGGTATAGCTGGTTACCCCAGGGTCATCATGTGTTGTGGGTTCTTCCCCATCATTTGGGTTGTAATTAGGCACTAGGGCACTTAATTTATTTGGGGTTAGTATATTAGAAGAGCCCCTATATTTCTTCTACCCTTTTACCTTTTAATGTTTTTGCACAATATACAGTCATTTTTGTTGTCTGACCCTTTAATAGCCTCAACTAGAGGTTCAGGTGGGCTGGGTAGTGAGTAGTGCTCTAATCTAGATATGTCTTCCAATATTGTGTCTATGTATTGTTCAAGCGTGGAGATATCGGCATGAACCTGCACTCTATATTGTAGTGCCACAATTTCTGCTTTCAACGTCTCTATCAAATTACATTTGCCACATACAAACCCAGGAATGTCATGATAGCCCCTACATGGATTAAAGTTTGGTAGGAAAGACACAAACTGAAAAGTCTTTGCAATCTGCTGTAACTTAGTCCTTCTATCTTGTTACCAGCAGGTGAAGTAGTCATACATCAAAGGTACCTGGGCCCTTCGGTTGGCAGTTTACTCTCTGTACAGGAAAAGGGGGGCCTGATCCTCAGCACTAAACATATAACATTCACCCCAGACCCAAGTTTACTATGCTTAGGATTGAGGAATGTCTAATGCCTGCATTTATCAATTCCATATGTGAATGTCAATGCCAGGGAGCAAATAACAGATACGACAGGGTTTAATGCCATGATGCTACTTACTGGTGTCTGGAGCCAGTGTCCGACCTGTAATTTTATGCTAACCTATTATAAACTAACCAGTGGTAAATAAATTTAGTAAATAAATTGTGTTATTTTGAGGCAAATAATTACTTTAATTTAGAAAATGGGTTTTATGTTTCCCTGTCTCTGATTGGTTAAGACCATTGCAAGGAGCTGGCGGGTGGCTGATCATTGCCAAGGTGGTACAATTACCTACCAACAGAGACTGAGAATAAGCAAGTCCCATGCCAACCTGCCTCACCACAGTGGATCACAAGTAGTTTAAAATACTTGTTTACTGAGCAAACCAGATCGCCCCCAACACACACAAGTTGAAACCTCTGTGCCAGTCCAAAAATTGAAAACTGTGACAAAACTATGCCACTTCTCATAAAAATCCTCCATTTCTTTTTCCTATCATACTTTTCATGACAGCAATAAGACAGTACCAGAAGTACAAGGTAACACGAGCACTTGTGTGCGAGCATACTTAATAGTACACGGCAGACATTGAGCTTGATGACAACATTCCCTAACTCCACCTCTTGCTGACTCAAACTCCCAGTCTTGTCATACAAAGCAAGTTCAAGTTCAAGTTTATTGGCAGAAAAACTCCATTGAGCAGGCTTATTTACAAGGAGGTCCTGGGAAGACAACATATACTTACATAATTTGAGTACAGAGGAAAAAGTGACAGTTCGGTAAGGATGTAGGTAGCTACAGATAATTATATACAATATCATTTACACAGGAAAAGTATATACAGTGTTATCTCCGAGGATAGCTGTTAGGCTATATACAAGCACCTAAACACACTCTTTTATCACATTTACAGGTCTGCAATCATCTATACAAACACATGTACACTTACAAGTTTTAATCCTTCATATACATAAGAGCAGTGTCACGGGCACATACATGGGATCAGGACTGGGGCCCTGGGGACAATATCTCAACACAGGATAGGCAACCTAAACAGTCACATTCCTGGTGTGCCATGGAACACTGGCAGAGATATAACAGAGGTGGAAGGTAGTGTGATAAGAGATAAGTCTATAGTCAGGGTGTGGTGGGGTGGAAAAGTGTGCTAGGTAGGTATGCTGGGAAGCTGGGTGGGTGAGGATAATGGGGGGCACTGGTAGTGAAATGAGATGTGAGTAAAGTAGCCAAAAGGGGAGGGGCAGTGGTACTCAGGATGAGGCATGCACAGCAGACTCCGGTTAACTGAGATCAGCTGGGATAATTGTGCAGGCATGGAGCAGAAAAACAAAGGCAAAAAATATTTTTTGAAGGAAAGGTGGTGTCAGTCTCTGTTTCAACAATGTCTATAGGAGGTGAATTGCCAGCATTTGTTTCACTGCCAACTTATTTACAAACCAAGCTACTAGTATACATGTGAACTGCCTTTAAAAAAATAAAATTTTCTTCTATACAAATCAATGTACTACAAGCACTGCCAGTGGGAAGAGTGGGAAGGACTACAAGGCTCTTGATATGGGGAGAAAGAGAAACAACCAGCAAGCTCTCAGAACATTAGGACTCTCCACTGGTAGTTTGTTTTATTTATACTTTAAAAATAATGCTTAACATATAACCCATTTTTAAGTGCAATAATACCAACTAGCATGGGCACTAGTGGTTAAACTGGGTCATCCATGGCTACAAGGTCCTCTACCCTCTACCTGCAGTGTCAGGCCTCATTATGCCCTTAGTCAGTCCAGTATAGCCCAGTACTCCCCACCTTACAAGATGTTATTGCTTGATTAGAACATATGGTGGGGGCGGTGTTAAAGCTCTGATGCCAATGCAGGAGTCAGTTCCACTTGTGTTTGCATTGGACTGCTTGCTGATGGCCTGCCAGCAACTATTGTTAATGGCTGTGGGCATTTTATGACAAAAAGCTGTGATCTGCAGCATTTTATGTTAATAAATCACTCACTTTAAAGCTTGTGTGTCCTATCTTCCTTAATCGAAGCAAGTGCTTGCAACTTCTTGTTTAATGGTCAAGCATGAGTCAGAACTGTGAAAACCAGCTATTTGCTTACCTACAATGAGTATGTAGGTTGGCATAAAAATGGTGTTGACAAAATATGACTGAACCACTTTAAAAACACTCCCATGCTTTTACACTAAGAACATTTAGAATCTGAAATTGGACACATAGAACAAGGAGCCAGATAGAGTGTTTTCCATGGTAATAAGGATAGTTAAGTTAAAACAAGATAATACACTAGTAAAAACATCAGCAATAATGTGTTACACACTATATACCAAGCAAAGAATGGGTTGCAATGGACTAACATTTGTTATACACTTGCTAGTCATGATTTATTAATCTTACATGCACTAGTTTAAGATATCACAGAATCATAGAAATTGCCAGCAGAAAAGGACCCCACTGCCCATCCAGTCTGTCCATAATCCTCCTCCTTGGAATACCCCCTCTCCTTACCAGCCTTTCCCTTGCCCATTAGGCCCCATGTACCTATCCCAGGCTCTTTTGAAGCTGTCCAAGATATCCCTCCCACCACCCATTCTGGCAGACTGTTCCATGACCTTACACGCCTTCTTGTTAAAGTACCTCTCCTGATGTCCCCTGAATTTTCTTCCCTTCAGTTTGTGGCGTGCCCTCTGGTGGAATTGTTCTTACTCATTCCAGAATATGTTGATCCTCACCTTATTCATGCTTTTCAAATACTGAATGTCTCCACCATGTCTCCCTCCTCCTTCTCCCTACAGTGTCCTACAAGACCAGCCCTTCAGCCTTTCTTTGTAAGACTTCCCCTGCAGTCCCTTCACCATCTTGGTTGCTCTTCTCTGGACCCTCTCCAGCATGTCTTTGTCCCCTTGTAGGTATGGCCTCCAGAATCATATTCCATGTGTGGCGGACCATAGTTTTATCAAGTGGCAGAATCATCTCCCTCTTCCTGTTTGTGAATCCTCCCTATGCATGACAGCATTCTGAATGGCTTTCCTGCAGCTCTGTCACACTGATTCTGGACTTTCAGGTTGTCTGAAATCATAATCCCCAGTGTCTTTCCTGTTCTGTTACCTCCAGACCCCACCCAATCTGGTACTTCACCTTTGGGTTATTTTACCTATGTGCATAATGTTGCACTTTTTGATATTGAACTGTAGCTGCCACTTTTCTGACCACTCCAGTCCTCCCTCATATCTTCCACCATCCCACCATATCCACCCTATTGCTCCATATCTTCATGTCATCAGCAAATAGATAGACTTTCCCTGAAGACTCTCGTGATATCCCCAATTTAAATACTGAACAGTATGGGTCCCAGGACAGACCCCTGGGAAACCCACTCATCTCCTTCTCTTGTTTAGAGTGCACTCCATTCACTACAACCCTCTGTATCCTTCGCTCCAGCCAGTGTTCTAACCAGCTTGTGAGCTTGCTCCCACTCCTAAGCTATCTGCTTTCCTATCCGCCTCCTGTGGGAGATGGTGTCAAGTGCTTTCTGAAGTCTAGGTAGGCCACGTCCACTGCCCTCCCTTGATAGCATATCTCTGTCACCCTGTCAAAGAATTCAGTCTGGTTGGTCTGGCATGACCTACCACCTGTGAATCCATGCTGATTATCATTTAGGAGGCCCTCCTCTCTAGGTATTTTATCAGCCTTTCCTTTATTAGCACCTCCATTAGTTTACTGACCACTGAGATTAGGCTAACCAGGTGGTAGTTTCTTGGTTCCTCCTTCCTCCCCTTATGTAGTTGTACTTCCTTGACCTTCTTCCAGTCCCTCAGAACCCTTCCCTTATGCAGTGACAGGTTAAATAACCTTGTAAGTGGTGCTGCCAGTTCCTGTCTTAATTCTTTGAGTACCCATGGGTGAATCCTGTCAGGCCCATCACCTTATCTATCTGCAGCTTTCCTAGTTCTTCTAATACCCTATCCTCTTAGAAGGGCTTCAGTCCATCTCACTACCCACTCTCCCATTGCTCTCTACTTCGGCCCCTTCATCTTCTCCACTGTGAAGATTGATGAGAATATGTTGTTCAGGCCCTCAGCTTTTCTTTATCTCCTTCAACCATTGCCCCAGTCCCCTTGAGCTTAGTAATCCCACGCTTCCTCTTCCTTCTGTCACTCACTATCTAAAAACTTCTTGTCTCCCCTTTTGCCTCTCTTGTTGTAAGCTCTTCTGTTTCAGCCTTTGCCCATCTGATCACCTTTCCTGCCTCCAGAGTTTTTCCTTATATACCTCCTTGTCAGCGTCCCTCTGCAATGCTTTATATACCTTGAACACCCTCCTTTTCTCCTAACTGCACTCCCTCACTCCAGTTATGAACCAAAGTGGTTTCCTCCACCTCCTTTTCTTGCCAACCATCCTAATGCCCAGTTCTGTCACCTTCAGTATTTTCTTTATTTCCCATGAGCTCCTCCATATCTTCCAAGTTTCCTTCCCTCTAGTTCCTCCAGATCCATTGCCTCATCCTCTAAAATCTGCCTTCCTGAAATTTAAAACTCTAGTGTTGGAACTGCACTTATCCGGACCTATCCTGATTCTAAAGTTTACAGTCCTTTAGTCACTGTCGCTAAGTTTACCATCCTCCACCACCACAATACTGTCCCCATTCATCATAAACAGGTCAAGTATGAGCTCCCCCAGTTGGTTCCAATACCAGTTAGCTGATGAATGCTCCCTGCAAGGCCTCAGCATCTTCCTGCTCCTTTCTGTGGATGCTGCTGGGATGTTCTGATCCACATCTGGTAGGTTTAAATCCCCCACCACGACTTCTCCTTTACTGGCCATCACCTGTATCTCTCTTGCCATCTGCCTATCTACTTCCTCCCCTGATTTGGTGGTCTGTAGACCACTCCTACCATCCTGCCTTCCCCTGTTTTGCTAAAGTGACCCATAGGGTCTCTGTTGGTCCATCCTCTCCCGCACATCATCGCTCTAATCCCATTCTTTACATAAAGGGCCACCCCCTCTTTCTTGCCCTGTCCCTCCTGTAGAATATGTACACAGGTATTTGCACCTTCCAACTTTGGTTTCTGTCCACCAGGTCTCCGTAACTGCAGTTAGATCCAGATCATCCTCAGCCACCACTGCCAGTAGATCCCCATCTTATTACCCAGACTTCTGGCATTTGTTAGCACACCCTCCACCAGCCTTGTTCTCTCCCTTCCTCCCTTTTCTACTTCCCTCATCCTCATCTGTGGTGGACAGCGAGTTAGGTCAGGCCTTCCACCTTTCTTCTGGGCTGTACCTGGCTTGCCCTCCCCCTCTCTAGTTTAAAGCACTCCCTAGCAGTCTTTCTCATATCCCTGCAGTTTCCCCTAAAATCCTAGTTCCCTCCTTGTTTTATACAACTCGGTCCCTCGCATACAAATGCTGGTCCTTCCATGTGTCCCCAATCCCTATACATTCTCATAGCCCTCCCTCTTACACCATTTCCTAAGCCAGTGGTAAAATCTTTGATTCCCAATTGTCTAGCTGTACTGGTGCAGTGTACTGGCAGAACTTGTGAAAATGCTAGGAATCCACCATCCATTTGCTCCTTTTCCTAGTTTTATAAACCGCTTCTGTTCCTCTTCCACCTCATCCCTAGCCAGGTCATTTTGTACCTAGGTGCAGAATCAGATTAAGTTTCCCCTAATCAGTGTAATGCACTCCTTAATTTTGGGAGTGCCCTGCTACCTCCATCACTGGGTCACAAAAACAACCTCCTTGAAAGCTATTCTCTTTTTTAGCCAGTGTATCCCTTTAATAAAAAACTCCTATACACTATTACCGATTCATCCTGTGATGATCCCATGGGTACCTCTGCTGCTCTTACCTGGCTTCCTCCCACAGTCCTCTTGACCTTCCTGGTCACTCTCTCCCTCTCCCCCTACCCCTATGTCCTTTTGTCCCCAGCCCAGCTAGAACAGTCCCCAGCCTCACCCTTCCTCCCTTGCCCCCTCCAATCACCTCAGACTGCAGCTGAGGCCTCCTCCAGCCCTCCCCTGCCACCTGTGGGTCCTCATGTCCCATAGGAGCCCTGATACTTTCCCCTTGCCTTGTTCTCTAATCCCCACACTGATTCTTTGGTGAACCCTTTTCCCTAGGAACCGTGCTCCCCCCACCACCCCCCATCCACCTTCTGTGGTATCCCTGCTCCCTCTTCCTCTATCTGTACTAACTCCGCTCCTCCTCCAAGAGTCTCTGGCCCTTGCCCTCTACCTCTTCCTCTTCCTCTCTTTCCACCTCAGTTAACCATCCTCTCAATGCTGACAGCTACCTCTGCATCCTCCAAGGTTCCTTCTCTTTGGTTACCTAAGGCAAGTATCTGTTTGAGACTGAAATCTCCTCAATTGTCTGCATACCTGAGATCCCCATCTTTGAGGTGTGATGCCTTGCCACAGGTCACTGAGGTTCTGTGTCCAGCTGCCCATAGCTCCTGCTGTCTTCCTCCTCTGCCATCATTGGTCCCTGGACCCCTGCCCTTGTGTCTGACTCCAGGGCCATTCAGCATCAACATGAATTCTGTTAGCCCCCTTCTTTCTACCTCCACATTAGCTGACACCCTCCCTACACTAGATTCCTGGCTCCCTTCTCTTGCCACAAACCCTTCACCCACTGGACCAGATCACACATGAGCCTGTGCAACTTGGCTTCCAAGCCCATTATCGTAGCACAAATAGGACAGTGCCCTAGTCTCCACAGGGTCATCATGGCCACTGCTGCTCCACAGACTGCAACCCACCAACATGTTTCCCCCACCCAGTACCCAGAAATCATGCTCTCCTCTGATCTTGACCCTGTGCAGCCCACCAACTCTTTCAGGTATCTATAATGCCTCCCCCTCCCTATACCAATTTCTCCTTGCTCTACCCAAACATTCTCCCCATCCTTCCCTGCTTCACTGGAATACCACCTATGGCCCGCAGGTCACCAGCTCCCAGGAATTTCAACCCCCCTCAACAACAGAAAGCAAGCAATAGGACAAGTCCCACAATGTGATAGTAGCCCTAATATTGACAAGCCCTCAGTGACAGAAGGAATCAGCAACAGCACATAGCAATATGACAGTTATTAGCAGTGACAAGCCCCATCTGTCTCCCCTCCCCTCAGCTTAAAGCAAACAATAAGACACTCCCCGACAATGTGAGGTAGCTCTAGTATTGACAAGCCCACAGCGACAACAGGGTGCAAATAATACAGTGACCGCTAGCAGTAGCCCTAGTATTGACAAACCTCCAGTGATAACAGGATGCAAATGATACACTAGCCGATATCAATGACAAGACCCCATTCATGTGCTGCCTGGCAACATGCAGCCAGTAATTAATTTAAAAGTTCTGTTTAAAAGTTGCTTAAATGTCTAGAGGTTTTGAGTCATATGTGATTGTCACTTTGTGTGGAGCACAGCACAAATCCATTGGGCCAATTCACAAGCTTCCTTCATGTAAACTTCTCCCCAACCTGCATTTAATAGCAGCCAGGGTTGGGAGGGTGGAAGGCAGAAAACTCTTGCTTCTGCCTGCCCCGATTGGCTGGGAGTAAACCTCCAACTGCTCCTTGCAGTCACCTTTCTGTCCCCTCCTGCCTTCCGATGGCCACTGATGCAGCCAACCACCCATGCCTTCTAGCATTACCAATTGTGGCACCCTCTAGTTTCCGTGGTAGCCAATGTAACTGTCCACCTACTGATGCCACGATTCAGGCAAAAACAGCTCCTTGCACTGCTGCAAGCCTAGCAATTTGGCCTGGCCATTTGTTTTAAAGGCTGGCCACAACTTGAGAATCATGCCACCAGTCTTGATTGGTCAAAACTCTTGCTTCTACCTGCCCAGTTGGCTAGGGGCAGCGCTCTCTGGCAGCTGTTGCAGCTGCTCGCCTGCAATGCCTTGCTGTCCCTCTGCCTTCTGATGGCCACCAATGCAGTTTCCTGTCCATGCCTTCTGGCACTGCCAATTGTGGGCACCCTCTGGTTTCGCAGTTGCCGATGAGACCGGTAACCTGCTGATGCAAACATAATACTTGGGATGGTGTATATTACAAACATTTATTATAGACCTGTCTGAGTAGTTACATCATCCCATTATTTATTTTATATAATCAATGAGTATCAATGTTTTCTTCCCCACCCCACAATTTTAAATACATAGATATTCACCTATGTTGTGACAGTAAAGACTTCTACTAAGTCAGAAAAGACATTTCTCACTGGCATTGTAAATAAGCTTGGCATTAGAGGAACAGTGGACTTTTTTCACTGTTTAGTTTATAAAATTCACTTTGTCTAGAAACCATACCGACTCCTCATACCACCTAACACTTAACCCTCTCACCCCTCAACTCCTCTCCCATTCACCCACTCATCCTCCCTCCTCTCACTCACCTTCTCTACCACCTTGTAGCACTTTAATTGATATTTGACAAGTGCCTATGGCCACACCCACTAGTGTGTCTCTCTTCCATACCATGTTAACCCTGTTACCAGACCTCCTTCTGGCATTTTGCCACTGTGTTAATGCATAAAACTGTATGTAACTGCCTGCAACCACTGTTATACTGTTATTCAGTGTCTTGTTTAAATTGTACCTCATCCGACGTGGAACCTTTGTAAATAAGCCTTGGCTCAAAGTACTTGTAATCCTAGATTCAAATAAAATAAAATAAAACACTCGGAAATAAAAAAATGACTTGGCTTTAGTGTGAAAGATGCCGTTTTAAAAGTTCTGCACTCAAGACACAGGCAGTTAAAGCAGTCTTGAAACGACTGTAGTCAAGGCTCTTTAATCTTTATTTTGTGCCTTATGTGTAGGTTTTTACAAAAAATGTTTTGTTTTTATTTTTATTTTTATGTTTAAAAGTATTGCCTTTTGCCAAGAATTATTGCTGTGTTCAAGGCAAAGTGAGAGATGGACTCTTGAGCTCAGCACCTTTCTTGTCAGCTGCATGATTCCCATAATAACTGGACAGTTCTTATGGTAAATAATTAATGATCAATAACACTTCAGAAAAATGATGACTGGTTATTATAAATATGTTATTTCACTGATACCCATTATGGATTCTGTACATCTACACATATCACTTACAGCAAATTATTTTCTATACACAGTGACATGTGTTTTGCTTGTAGTATATGTGTGTGGAGGAATTGCAACTAATGCAAGGTATTTGAAACATCAATATTATTAAAATACTAAAAGAAATTAAAACATTTATCCAAACTCAAAACATCACTCTTGTTAATGTTGCACCAGAGGATAATCATTAAATGTTTACAATAAAATGAGGTGAAGAGGTTTTCAGGATGGCTCAAGGGATTTATTTGTCAATGCGTTGTCTTTTCAGACTGCACTGGACCTGATGGAATGCCAAAGAAGGTTAGTATTTCTCAGCATTACAATATCCATGTATGCCCTTTCTCTGGATATGAAGGGGACACAAAGCAGTCTTCTTATAATACCCCAGAAGTTGTTAAATTAAGTATGATATGCAAAATGCAAGCAATGAGATATATGTCAGTGTAGGCTTATGCTGAGATAACCACCTGCCCCAGGGGTATAGTGAGGACAGACACTGCAGGCAAAGGGCATTAAAGCCCCTGGAGGGTAGTTTCTCAGCATGAGGCCTGTGTCTTATTAAGCTTATAAAATGGGTAAAGGCAGTTTAAAAATGAAAATAAAAGATTTAAAACAAACAAGAAAATTACAAATGTTTGATTTTACACATTAAATAGTCCCTCCACTAGCCATCGTTGAGAGGCTGTTATTTTGTGCCTTGCTGTTTCCTGGCCCCAACTGCCTGCTATGAGGACCAGGGTGAGTGGCAGACTTTTATTTTATTTTCCCTGCTCTTCTTTCAACAAGTTTGTCCTTCTTTGTGACTTCCAGACATTTTTGTTGTTTCTTGATCCTCATAGCCTGCTTTCAGGACAGGGGCTGATGACTTGCTGGTTTATACTGTGTGTATATATATATATTTATAAAATGCTTGAGACAATCATGGTCAGCAGCACCAACAGCACTGGACAAACACCATCACATGACCGTGCGTGTTATATCAGGCGGCGACCGCACACCTGCACTTTACTCCCCTCCAAAACAATTTTGACATTTAATAAGATAGATATACCACTCTGAGTGTGCGGTCGCGCTTCTGATATACGCATCGCCTTTGGGCGGTTGACGCACACCAAGGCGCATGATATCAGAGAGTGACCGCACACCTCAGAGTGGTATATCTATTATATATATATATATATATATATATATATATATATATATAATTTTTTTATTATTCAAATGAATATTGTCCTTCATTGTGGCGTCTGGCTGTTCTGGTGACCCTGGTTCTCCTTGCCTGACCTGAGGACCCAGAGACAACTAGTTTACAGCAAGTGCTATATTTTCCAATCCTCACTGTGGACTCTGAGGACTGTGAAAGACTGATGAAGTGCAGTTTTAGAAGGACTGTTTCATCTGGCATGTGGTGGCATGTGTGTGCTCAAGTGAATAGGCAGCCAGTCAAGCATGCAGGTGTTAACCCAGAAGCTCAGCCATGCTTTGTAAAGCACAGATAAATAAATCTTGACTATTACTCAGCAATTCTGTGTGTGCCCAGCCTCCTTCTTCTTACTGCTCTGGGGGCATGTAATTCAAGATGCAAAATAAAATGAATAAGTAAATGGATGGATGGATGGAGAATTTTACTGAACCTTTAAAAATGAGCAGCAATGGTACTGAGCAAGGTAAGCAGCAATGGAGGGCAGGGGTAGTGAATGTTAAAAACAATGATAGCCATTTCAAGGCTGAAAATGCCATGGTTGCACATTGATATTTTTCTTGAGGCAGAATGGCACCAGTATTATTTTATACTTGTGCTTAGCTTAGAAAAATGCCCCAGTGCCAGCCTGTCTCAGACAATTATAATCAAGGCCACTGATTTACGGTGATTAAAACAATGAAATTCCATTTTCAAGACTTCAGATTCGGAATTGCACCGTGATTGTAACTCTAATTTCCGGATTTTACTGGGATTCTTCTGTCATTCTTTTAGTATGTATAAATAATCAAAATAAAAAGGCTACTATACAGAGCATTAAATAAAGTAAATTGAAAATAGTACAGAAAGAAATTATAAGAAAAATACAAGTTTTGTAGAATTACTGATCTAGCATAAAATGGCAGATTCCATGAAATCTTTGTTTTACCGGTGTTCAGGCAGACCTAATCCGAATTTTACGGTTTTCTGGTAAAAACCGAAAACCAGTGGCCTTGATTATAAGCAAGTTTCCTCTATCCATTTATAAAGGTTTTAAAATGTATGAATTTGAATAATGTATATACAATAAGTGAAATAGGTCTCTTTCAGCGGACACTGTGATCTCATAGGACACATTAATATTTACAAACTTGAAGTAGCAGTATAGCAGCCTCTGCTGAAGTAATGCGTGTCAATGCAAATACAAGTCCAAAAGGCACTATAAACAGGGAGCGCTTCACAGAGCTTAAAATGGTAAAAACTGTGGAAAATCAGCAGTTGTCAGCACTGTCACCATATACACTTCATTTAAAGTGAGGCAAATACTTCTTGCAGAGGTGTCTATTCCTATCAGGGATATATGGAACCTATTTAGGAATCTTAATTTTAGTATCCCAAAAGAGAACAGAGGAAGTTACCAGTGATATTCTGTTCTTACAGCCTGGAGAGACATGGCAGAGCAACTGCCAGGACTGTGTTCTGCGATAACATCACAATGAGCGTGAGGTGCAGTCCTCATGTCTGCTCACTATTACACCTTCAGACTGTACAGAAGAGGATTCATTTCTGTTAGAGTAACAGATCCAAATGACCCATGCTGTGAGGTGTATGAATGCAATAAGTAACTTTGGATTTAATTTATTATGTTGAAATCGTGACCTTGTCCCTAACAGATTTATGTTGAGGTTTGAATTCACTGATTTATCAGTGCTACTGATATGATTAATGTAAATGTCATATCTATGGAAAGACTGTAAGAATGATTTAAAAAATTAATTTCAAGTGACTGTCCCAAATGTCTTTCCCAAAGGTTCTCCTATATATTTTGCTTTTGGCAGAGATGACATGGCAATGAATAAACTATGCAGAAGGGGCTTCAAAACTTATTGTAATACTTGAAAAGGGTTTCAAGAAAATAAGTGGCAGTCAAATGTTATTATTCATGCTTCACTTTGTTTAGGCTATATTCTACTCCTCCTATCTACCCCTCACCCTCATGTCATCAGTCACACTATGCTTCCTTCACCTCCAAATATTGGTTTACATCCCTACCCTCTTACCTAGCCATACTTCTGTCTCCCATTCCTTTGCTTCATACTCCATCTGCTCCAGGATCTTCACACCTTCTCTCTTCCCATCCTCCCTCCTCTGCTATGCAGTTATCCTTCTCCATCTGCTTTCTCTCACCATGGAACCTGCTCCTCTTCTCCCTCTGTCTGCCCCTCCTCATTTACCTTATAACCAGCTAGAACTTCTCCATGCCCCCTCCTGCTCCTGCCAAGCATCCCTGACCTTCCCCTTGGTGCCCCTCTACATATGCTATAGTATCCCTTCCAGGGTCAGTCATTGCCCCTACTACCACTACACTGAATTGTTTTAACCTGTGCTTGTCACTTTAATTTTGAGCATTAGGTGTTGACCAGAACACAAACTTCTGCCACCTGTCATTTGCACTTGGTACATGCTAAATTTGTACACTGTTTGTATTTTATTTTGTATCACTTCTTTACTGCTCTGTCTACTTTATTGTATTCCTTTCACATCCCCCAGGTCACACATGGCTCAGTGTGCCTTTCCCAGTTACCAATTTTCAAATTAATAAAAAAATATATAATTCTTCAGTGGAAAATTTGGTGAAAAAATCATAAAACCAAAGAGCAGTTCCTGCTGTAGCTGATGAAAAGGTCTTAGAGTCCAAAAGGTTTGAGGTCCTGAAATCTTGTGTAAAATTCATCAGCTAATGTAGATACAAAAGGCATTAGCCACAGATATGTACTAACATGAGCACCCATAGCTAGCAAGAGCAAGCTTTTTCACATTTATTTTAGGAATTCCATTAATAACTTTGACATTTCTTTTACAACGGTGTGATACATTTCCTCTTTATGAACTAGCCTGTTATCATGCCCAATCAGAAATAGGAGAACCTCTAATATACACTTCAATTGCATTTTGCCAGTGCTAAAGATTTCAAAATGGGTTCCTAAACTGTGATACTTACTGTGCTATCTATTAAAGGAATATCAGTCCCTTGCTTCAGTCCCAAATAAAGCTTAGGAATTGAGGTTGTTGGTGATTTAAATACATGGCATATAACATCATTAGGGTTTAGTGAAGACTAATGTAGCACACAAAGTTTGCATATATTTTGTAACCAAATAACATTTTCTGAGGCCTATACAGCTGTACTACTCAAGACATTTTACACCTCAGTCTGGTTTCTAATGCAGATTAAAAAAAAAAAACATATTTGAACACAAAAATGTCTGCCTAGGATTTCTAGTGGCATCAGCATAAATTAAAAATAAATCATACCATGTTTCCAGTTAGAATAACTTTGTCTTGAAATATTTCTTTTAAAAGTATTAAAAACTGGATGATCAGCCCTTTGCAAGAGAAGTCATTCCAGTCAGTTGAAGTCTGAGCTCTTTCTGCAATGTAGTCACTATTAAAAAATGTTCATACTATTGTACTGTACAAATGGGGTTGATATGAGTATTTGTATTTGGGTTAGTGTGTTGCCTGAACTCAGTTATGATTTTTGTGGATTTGTAATTATTTTCAGGCTGCAACACAAGCTACTGCTCTCAGAACACAATGACCTGTGATCCAGGATTTCACCTGGAGGCTAAGAAAACTGAGGCGCATGCTGTCCAGAGTATGAATGTAGTAAGGAAGAACTGCCACCGTCTTTAAGGAGGGATGGAAAATTAAGTAATGTGAAAGGAATAACATATACCAGAGTATGGGTTAAACTATGTAATCAATTCCTATTCAGGAACCTATATTTGACATATCCCATGAAACAATGTTATGTCTCTACCATTTAGAAAATTATGTAAGTTACAAAGAACACTGAAGGAAAACATTTTTAAAAATGCATATAGTTACCCATTGTAGTTTGAAAGCCCATTAAAAAGTATAGGGTTTACCTGTAGCTGGTTGCAGTCAAAGATACTGGTGACTAAGTCTGCCTTATATTAGTACTACTTTGCCATTTTAATGGAACCTTGTGATGTCATGCAGGATAATACTGTGTTTAACTACAGTGTGGTCAGACACAGCTTCAATCTGCATGACATCTCAAAGTTTTACTAATGGTATCAATATAGTACCAGGAGAGGGCTACATTAGCCACCAACATCTCTGCTATGCTGCCAGCTACAGGTAAGCACAAACATTAAAATAATTATGTGCTTTCAAACTATAATGACTCTTTTCATTAATGTTTACCTTTAACTTTCTGAACTGGCAGCATTTCATATCCTGCATACACAATGGATTTTTTCTCAGCTATTGATCCTTTTGTTATAGGGTATCCCTTTGATGTACAGTAGCTCACTATTTGCATATCTGATCTCTCACCTTCTAATGACACAAGGCCTGTTTCCTGGTTCAAGTTCAAGTTTATTTCAGGAAAGCGTAATTGAACACGTTCATTTATAGGAGGTCCTGGTAGAACAGTGACAGGAAGGAAGAGTACAATAGATGGCTAATGCAATACAATATACAAAACATAAATGGAATAGCACAATATGGTTACTTGGTGCTGGCAACATCATTATCAGCTAATATAGCAGCTAGTCCAGACAGAAATTTAAGTAAGCGATAGAGATATCATATAGAACACCAAGGGTGGAGCAAAGCTAAGAAGAAACATGAGGAGGTAGGACCATGGGAAAATGAAGGATAAGCAGGGAGGTTGGGTGAAGTTCTTGTTGTATACATGGTGATGGTGTACTAGCCATACTGGCAGAGGCATATTTCCTTAAGAGCTTTGCTGCTTAGGGATTTAAAAAGTTCACAGAAATGAATTCAGTAAGCCTAAGAGAGGACTGAATTTTATTCCATGTTGTGGGATGACATAACAGATTGCAGCTCTGCCAAAAGCATACACAATTTGGGAGTGTCAAACAGGATGAAGGCATTTTTTCTAAGGAGTAGCAGCTGTGCAACCTGTGGAAGAGGAAGTGATTTAAGGTGGTATTTTATTCAACAGAATTTTAGGGTCCAGGAACTAATGTGGAGCATCGTTCTTGTTTTCAAGGCAGTCCAACCCACTGCTGAACAGAGAGCACAGTGATGCCTTCTAAACAGTGTTGTTATAAAATGTAAGGCCCGATGGTAGAGCATGTCTAGCTTCTGAAGATGGGATGATGTAATACTGTTGTAAATGATGTCCGCATAGTTGAGGGTAGTAGAAAGGTGGCTTGGACCTGCCTCTTCCTAGTATCTGCTAGGGATAAAGCTTTATTTTAATAAAGAACCCCAATCTGATGTTGAGTTTTTGTGAGAAATTCTACATGGGCAGCAACAGATAGTTTGCTATCCAGCCAAATATCTAGGTGTTTAAGTTTTCCACGGTCTCAAGCAAGTCTCCTAAGAGGGTTGTGATTGGCACTGTTGAGGCCTGGTTTCACAGGGATGCTGCAGAATGAGGGGAGAAAATACATTACCTTGGTTTCCTTGGCATTTATTAGTAATTTGTAATTTATGAGATTGCGTTGTAATTGATTAAAATCTAACTGCAGTCAGTGTCCATGTTAGATAGGGTGGGTTTTTATGTATATAACACAGTATCATCTGTGAAGAAATGTAGTTTGGAGTTGTGGATGTCATTTCCTAGTGAGTTGATATAGATGGAAAGCAACAGGGGTCCTAATATAGAACCTTAGTACTCCCCTTGTGAGGGTGAGGGGAATGGAAAGGATGTCAGTGCCAAATGTTTGCTTGCTGATATTAGTATTGGACATGCACAAGTTAGACAGATGCAGAATATGAATGGCAGTGAAGTATTGAACTCATGCAACCCCACCTCCACCTTGTAGAGATGGACAGGCATTGGGGTGTGCCTTTGGGTCGTCACCCATAGCGTGATGGTATTTCACCTCATCCTATCCTCCAGGCACTGACAAGTGTTGAGGTGTGCCTTGGGTGTTCAGCTTCACAGTCACCCATTTCATAAGGACATATGCTGAAATGGGTGCAGTAAAGAGAATGGGGTGAACTCTGGGGCCAAAGTGTCCAAGGCACACCTTGATGCCTTTCACCAGCTTATGGGAGGGGTAAGGGTGGAATGATGTGAGCATTACAGCTGACAATCCAAAGGCACACCCTGATGCCTGTCAGTCTGTATAGGGTGGGACAGTATGGTTAGAAACCCTAATGCCCCAACCTTTTGTTGGTATTGCATTACAGATTTTTAACATGGCCTTTTGTAACCCCACCTCATAAAAGCATTTGGGACCTCTGCTAACGAACAGTGGCACTGTGATTTTGTTAATCTGTCCGAACTTTGATTTCCCACAATGACCACACCATTCTGTGCCAGATGCGAAAACACAGATCGGATAGGATGTGAAGAATGACAGCTGTACCATTCATAGGGAGGTGTGAAGAGATGGCAATGTTGAAAATCTGGAGTGAAAATATTAAGAATGTCAAACTTCCTCACATACAGGAAACTGCATAATGCATGCTTGTAACACAGTCATTTAGTGGAATTATTTCACCAAATATTTAACATAGGCATTTTGTGACCCCTGCTCATGAACACTGTCACTATGATTTTATAATCTAGTTCCAAACACTTATTTCCCACAGCAACTGCACCATGTTGTGCCAGATGTGTAAAAACACTTTTCGGACAAGATGTGAAAAATGACAGCTGTACTGTTTATAAGGAGGTGTGCAAAATAGACAATATTGAAAATTTTGAGTGAAAATATTACTCATTTTAAAGTTACGAATGTGCTTGGAAACTGAGCCATGCACACTCATAACATAGCCATTTATGGACTTTTGCCAACAAATTTTCAACATAGACATTCTAGGACATCTGCTCATGAACAGTGCCACTGTGATTTTCTTAATCTGTCAGGACACTGATTTCCCACAGTGACTGCACTATTCTGCACTGGAAGTGCGAAACACATTTTGGGCAGGATGTGAAAAATGACAGGTGTAGTGTTCATAAGCAGGTGTGAAAAATGGCAATGTTGAAAATCTGGAATGAAAATATTACAAATTTGTGAAGTTATGAGTGCCTCGAAACTGCAATGCACACTCGCAACACAGTAATTTTTTTTTATCATAGAATACTTTTATTAGTTTTAGTTTTAAGAACAGTGGTATAGCTCACAGGTTGCAGGACTAATACACAGTTAGAAATACTCTCATTTGCATAATGGTGCGTATACATAAAATGACATCCAAAGACATGGAGTATAGAGAAACAAGGATCATGGTAATGGCAGATAGATATTATAAGAGGTTAGTGAGGTGGGTAGCAGTGGGGAAGAGAGAGAATATACAGAGGGTGAGTGAAGATAAGCCTCCCATCTGGCAATATATTTGGTCCACTACGACCTTGGTGTGCAAAAGACGGGTGCTCTAATAGAGACAATTTAGCAAGAGCAGCATGCCAGGTATTAGTCGGTAAGGTGGGTTGGTGCCAGTACATGAATAGGAGTCTCTTGGCTTCAAGGAGGGCCAGTGCTACCATTACTGCTGGGAGTCGGGTTAAGGCAGTTAGAGAGGTAATGTCTACTAGCAAGAGCTTGAAGTCAGATAGAGGCATCTGAGGCCGAGAACCTTAGAACATTACTGAGCTACCATTGCCCAGAAGGATGAGATTTGGGACAGGTCCATAGAATGTGCAGCAGATGGGCCCCAGGTTAGTGACACCACCAGCAGTTCAAGTGCCCTAAAGACCATGGGATTGCAAGGCAGCTGAGTATGGCACCAAAACAGCAGTATTTTGAGCTGCAAAAGCGTCTCTTAGTGTCTTTATAGGTGTAGTGACTCTCTCAGATGTAGAGGGTCAGACCTCTTCAGAGATGTGGATGTAAAGTACAGACATCCATTTCAGCTGACTAGGGATCGAGGGTCTGCCTGGGCATCTCACCCTGTCCTGTAAAGCTACCAATAAGGCCTGCAGAAGAAGAAGCTTTTATGTTGCTGAGCCAGCCAAGTCCATTTGGGGTCGGGGTTGATGTGAGGCATGGTAGCTGCAGCACACTACATAGCTGGAGAAATTTCCAGAAGTCACTGCTCAGGAGGTGGAACTTGTTCCGTATTTGTTCGAAGGACAGCAGAGTGTTTGAGCCTGGTATGCAAGATCCTGCACATGGCGTTCCCTTGATTCCCATGGGCCAATGTGGGAGAACCACCAATTGGTAGAGCCTTGTTATGCCAGATAGGTGTATACAGCCGGGGGGGCCTTGGCTGCATGAAATGTGTGGGATGATGACAAAAGTGAGTTCCAAGCCCATTTAGCCTCAGACAAAGGGGGAGCATACAGGGATGTCGGCTTTCAGAGTGTAAAGCATGCACAAGCTGGTGTCAGATACTAGACTGGCTTCCAGTTGTACCTAAGGTGGAGGAGGTAAAGGGTGGGAATGAACCATTTGGTGGCAGAAGCAGACATGCAGGCCAGGTGATAGTCCTGAAACCAAGGTGAACCCAAGCCGCCTTTAAACCAGTGTGCTCTCAGTTTATGTTTGCTCCAGCGAGAGCCATCCCTCCCAAGAAAATGAGAGACCTGACTTTCTAAGGAGGCAAAGAGTTTGGGAGAGACATATTGGTAAATTCTTGAAAAGATACATGTCTCATGGCAGCAAGAGAATACGGACTGCAGTGATCTTTCCAGGTAGGGATAGCTGGAGTTTCCTCCATCTTTCTATCTCAGCAGACAGCTGAGTCAGGAGAAAGAAAAACTGGTTGACTCTAAATCTGACCATTTGAAGGAATGGTGATTCCAAGGTAAGAAAACCCTGTGTTGCCCATGAAAGCTCTATTCCTTGCAGGCAATTCTTGAAGCAGGCTACATCAAAGGGCCAAGGTTATTTTCTTTTGGTTAGCCCATAAGCCAGAGAGCATCAAGAAAGCCTGTAAGAGGGAAAGGACATGTGGCAATGCCTGTCATGGCCGGAAAGGTCAGCAAGAGATCGTCAGCATAAGCTGCCACCAAATAGATTTGCTAGCAACATTGATGCCAGAGATCTCCTTCATGGTGATGAAAGTTCATATAAGAAAGTCTAGGGCTACTAAGAAAGGAGAGGGATGGGGCAGTCCTGCGGGTTCCTCTATGTAAAGAGGAGGGCACTGATATGGTGGTATTGGTTGAAGTCTAGCCAATGGAGAGCTATAGTGTGTAGAGATCCACTGACAGAAAGTAGTGCCAAAACCGTATAGCCCCAAAATTCGATGTATATAGTGCCATTCAATGGAATCAAAGGCTTTGGTGAAATCTATGGCCAATGCTGCCATAGGGAGGAGAACGAGAGGCTATCCATTTTAAATTGAGTAACAGTCTTGTATAGTCTGACCCAGATTTGACCTTCATAAAGCCAACTTGGGTAGGGTGTATGATGGATGGCAGCACTTCAAGCATCCTAGTGGCCAGAATCTTAGCCAAGAGATTGGTATCCATGGGAAGCAAGGAGATGGGATGAACATTGGCACAGTCAAGAGTTGTTGTTTTTTTCAGAAGGAGGCGTGATGAGGGCTCCCTCATAATCGGAGGAAAGACCCAGCTGTGTGGCTTCTTGAAGGACCAGGAGTAAGAGCTGGGTTATTTGTCTGCCAATGCTTGATATAGTCGAGCGGTCATCCCATTGGGGCTGGGGACTTTCCTTTTAGCCATATGGGTGAGAGCTTGGGGGTGATGGAGTCTAAATTGGATGCTTGGGCTGGGGTGAGCCCCACCCTAGCAAACTCAGAGAAAAATGTATCAAGTTCTTGCACTGGTTGTGATGGGGAGAGGAAGACTGGGACTGATAGAGGTCTTGATAGAAGGCGTTCATGGTGTCGTTTATTTCCTACGGGTCATGTACAATCTTACTCGGGAGTTGCGAAGGGCATGTATGCAGGTAGAAGCTTATTGCTTCCGAGGTCTGAAGGCTAACAAACAGCCACTTTTTCACCTCCATCCCAGTAGTCGTGTCTAGAGTGTAAAGCAGCCACTCAGCTTTCCGGTGCAAGATGGCATTGATTTGTATTTGAGGACACTATGCATTGTACAAGAGTTGTCACACTAGAAGAGGCTGTTAGCTTTAAAGGACTCTGTGTTGACAGGTCAGCTTGCAACTTGACTAGGGTAGCTTTCTGAGCTTTGTTTTTGGAGGCTGAGAAAGCAATAATGCAACCTAAGAACTTCCTTGAAGGCTTCCCAGACCGTGCCCAGACACACGCCGCACTGGGAGTTAGTGGCAAAATAATCTTTGCAGCTTGGAAGATCACCTGATGGAAGTCTGCGTCCTTTAGGAGCAGTGGGTCACAATCTCCAACGAGTGCCAGATGGGAGTGCCCTCTCCAGCGTATATGAGGTTATTACAGGGCATGGTCAGAGACAATAATGTTCCCTATTTTAATATTAGAAATGGACTGGGATGCTGCCCTGTTGACTAGTAAAAGTCTATGTGGCTATACATAGCATGTACTGGGGAGTAGTAGATGTAATCATGTCAAGTGGGATTATCCCTGTGACACACTCAGTTAACCCCATTTTGCTTGCAACTTGTGAAGAGCTAGGATGGCTCTGGGACTTGCCTGGGAGTGGGCACCAACTGTCGGGAACACATCTAGGACCATGTTATAATCACCACCTACTATGATAGGGATAGTGGCACCTGCTGGAGAGAGGGAGGAGGGCCTGGCTGATCAGGGAAGAAATCCATGTGGTCAGTGTTTGGGCGTACACATTACAGAGAATCAGTTGCCCTTCTGAGGAGGATAGCCTGGCAGCCACCCATCTACCTTGCGAATCATGCGAGAGTCCTCTACAACCCAAGGGAGGACCGCCAGATCAGGACAGCTACCCCTCTATTCTTGGTGGATGCTGAACTAGCACAGACATTGCCCACCCAGCAGTTCTTTAACTAGGGAACTGCTCTTCAGGAGATGAGTTGCTTGTAAGAGGGCAATATCCGTATGAAGGGACTAGAGATGTTGAAGTACTTTAGTTCAATTGATTGTGTGGTTTTAAACTCTTTACATTCCAAGACACCAGTAGTGAAGGTGGGGGTGAGACCTATCATTGCCATGTATAGACAGTTGGGGAGTTTAGAATGGAAAAATAATACTTACTCAGACCCAGCAGGAGATAATATTAGTAAGTTAAGGATGTGCTTGTCTCCCAAGCGAAGCCCTGGATACCTGCAGTACCAACCTGTGATGCCAGATTGGGGGGCGAGACTCAGGAGACTAGAAAAAGTGTACACACCAAGAAAAACAATCTGCAATAGAGGAAACACAAGTACTATAAGCCAAACAGTGTCAAATATGTCTGTATGGAACTTAACCAATGGGCAGTCAGATAAAAAAAAGCTGCCACAACCAGAAAGAACAATGCTCACAACTAAACTCAAACAGAAGACAGTATAGCAATGCATTTATGCGCTATAGGTTAGAAGCTGCAGGCAAAAGAGATTAATGATAAATTGTTAGATTCAGCTACGCTAGCTTTCAAAAGCCTATTAAGGGAGTGCTTGTAACCAACAGGGTTGAGACCTCCAGGCTGATAACATATACAAGGCTGGTTGTCTGACCCATGGGAAGGGAGAGAGAAGGGTAGAGGACAAAAAGGAGAGGTATGTGCAAGCAGGGAAGGGAAGAAAGGAGGAGAGGGTCAAAGTGATTAGATCATGAGAAGGGAAGGAGGAAACTTCCTTACCAGAATGATGAAGGCCACAATATATGTTTGAGCAAAACAGTATAAATGGGGAGCTAATATTAAACCTAAGCTCTGCCCGTATAGCATAAGGCCCAAACCAATGGCAATGATTAAGGGACCTAGGAGCCACCCATAAGGTGCTCCATGTGGAACCCTCACAACAAATAAGTGCCAATATGGTTGGTGGGCTGAGAAAGATATAACAGGCATTCTGGGGTGCCCGTTGATTGTGGAAACCACCACCCATGCAAGTAGCAGGGTATAGGAGCTTGGGGAGATAGTAGTCTCAAATAGCAACATATATAAGTCACACAATTGCAAAAATTCACATTTCAACCAGAAACTTTTGGCACCCAGTACTCCTTGGGGAGAAGCGATAGTCCAGGAATCTCCGTAGCCACAGCTGCTGCATATGATATGAGTCCAGGTCTAATGGGAGTTGCAGGATCGACAGCCTCCACCAAGGAGGCTTCCAGAAGATCTGCCCAGTCAGGAGCACCCATGTTATCCATGTTGAGGGTTCATGAGAATTAGCCTGTGCTTTGAGGGGGCCTCTATCATCCCAGGAGACTTTTATGGGGGCCGCCATGCGAGAGTTTTGTGAGGGCTGAGTGCCACTTCTGGTCCTCTGGCACTGGTAGGAAGTGGCAGCAGTAAGGCTTGGGGGGCATGGCAGGGCAGCATTAAACAGAAGTTGAGGGACAAGGCAGAGTGTGGCCGGTTATACTCAGGAGGGCCTGATGCAACAGGGGACCGCCAATTGGTGTTGCACTTCCAGCTGCAATGTTGCCCTCCAGATTCCTGTTCCACCAAATCGGTTCCTTTAGGAGTGGTGGCTGAGCTTGGTTCCCAAAGCTTCCTGGGAAATGTAGTCGGCACAGGAGGTCAGGCCAGAACTTATTAAGCCACCTCTCGATATCCAGCAAATAATCTGCCAATAGCTCCCTTCCATCTTTAGTAACAAACAAGCTGGTGAGTCCTCTGAACTTAAATTGAAAGTTGAATTGGTGCAGTCATTTTTAAGCATTCCAAAGGCTCTGTGTTTATGTGCAGTTTCCTGAAGCAAAGTCTCTGTAAAGGAAACAGGGCCCCTGCCAGCGGACCTCCTCTAGATCCCTAGCTGCCTCAGATTCTTTCTCTTGTAGTATAATGCAGAAAGTACACAATTATTGCCCTGGGTGTAGAAAGTTTTCTGTCTCTGTGGCTAGTTATTCTGTGCACTCTCTCCACATCCATAGCCCCCTCCATATATCTCTTAGCATGATTGGCAATGAGTTGTTCAAAAACTTCTCCATGGATTGCCCCTCCACTTCTTCTGGTATCCCTATTATGTGCAAGTTACTGCATCTGACTCGGTTCTCTTGGTCCTCAATTCTGTCCTAAAGTACCACAAGATTTTCTTCCTGTAGTTGCAGGTGGTGTAGTAGTCTAGATTGTTGCTGTTCACTTACTTCTTCCCTTTGTTCAGCCACATTAATGCAGTCTTGGAGTTTTCTGACATCAGCCACTCTGATAGATAGAGTGGTATTAACATCTTCCACTCAGGTCAGCACATTCTCCAACATCTGCATTATATACTGAAGTGATGCATTGACTGATGGAGGCTGGATGAGTGGCTGAGCTGGTGGGAGTGCCTGGTTAATATTGCCTTGTGTGGCCATGCTGTCACTGTATGGGTGGGCAGGGGCAGGGAGAAAAAAAGTGTCCACAAACTTGGCTCCTCGTGCAGGGAGATGGCAGGTCCGATGCTCCAAGCGTGCAAATTCCAGGTACCGAGTTGCAGCAACAGTAGAACCATTGTGGCCTACAACTCGAGTGCCACACAGGGACCGACGCTACCAAACCACAGTAAATCGTGTTGGAATCGGAAGCAAATTAGCATCACCTGGTAAGGGAGTTACCCCATCAAAAGTTAGCAAAGGGTTTCACAATGTCCTAGAATCTTGATGGCAGAGCACCAATGTTATCCAGTCTAGAAAGCTCCTTAATTTAATCTGCCATCTTGTTGATGGCCAGACCATCTCAAACACAGTCATTTTTGGAATTTAGTTTACCAAATTTGCAACATAGGCTTTTTGAGAGCCCACCTCATGAACAGTGATGTTGTCATTTCATTAATTAGTCCTGAAAGGTGATTCCATGCAGTGATCGCAAAATCACCTTTTGGGACTGAATAACCAGATGACAGTCACTGCATTCATGAGACAGGGTCTAAGAACCCCATGTCGAAAATTCAGTGCCAAAAATTCACTAAAATGGCTGAGATATCCTAAAAGTTGAAAAAAAAACATTTATATCATTATGCAGCTT
Source organism: Neoceratodus forsteri (assembly GCA_016271365.2). Classification (NCBI taxonomy): domain Eukaryota; kingdom Metazoa; phylum Chordata; order Ceratodontiformes; family Ceratodontidae; genus Neoceratodus; species Neoceratodus forsteri. The sequence goes on along the minus strand of CM028133.1, from coordinate 736,642,572 downwards.
ACTGGCATTTCTTCAGTTTGCAGTCAGCTTTAAAAGTGCAGACGTGTTCTGGTCCACCGAAGATCATCATGCTGGGCTACGGAGGTAAGTATAGGGTGTGTGTGTGTGTAGGGGCGTGGGATGTGCACAGTGTGGGTGTGGGTTGGGGAGGGGCACTGGACTCACCGAGGACCATTTTCTTTTACAAGGAAAAAATAAAAAACAATGTGGGAAGGTTTTTATTTTACAGGTACTGGCATGCTGGGGTGGGCTGCCAGCAAGCCACCCTAAGTGTTTCTTGGGGGTCTGTAGCTGACAGGGATTGGGGACCCTGTTGCCAGAGTGTTGGGGGTGAGCACATGAGCTGAGGGGGATTGGGCACCACCCTCAGCACACAACAAATGGGGGTGCAGTATGCCAATGGGGACTGGGCTACCCATCAGCAAATAACTGGGGAGGGGCATGCGGACAGGTGGATTGGGAACCCTTATCAGCGTTCATGGGGACTGGAGAGGCAGTGGCTGTCCGTCGGCTTCTGTGGAGACTGTGAGAAGCTGACAGAAAAGTTGCAGCCATGTTTTTTTGAAATGGGACACCAGACAATGCAGTTGTAATTAGTTGCTGCAATCAGGGACTGTGCCAGCAGAAAAACAGCTAATTGTTAATGATGGGGCACTCCTGATTGCAGCGGCGGTTTCTTTCAAGCCAGTGGCAAGCTACACTACTGCTGTCTTGGACAGCGTGATCCTTATTGGTGCCACACAGACCAGCCCCAAAATGGACTGCTGGCATTGGCAGCAACACTGCTGTACCTCCACAATTTGCTGCTGCAGTAAACTGCATAGTATGGTTCTTACACATGTGTGCAAGCAAACATAAAATGGTAACCACACAGCAAAAATGTTTAATGCATTTTGAATATAGAACATTTTATCAAGTTCACCATAGCAGATTTTGAGTAAGGCAAATGGCCCACCTGGGCTTATAGAAGATAACCAGTAATGTATTAAACAGTTATCGCATGAGATATAAATAACACAAAAGGAATTTTTGAATTAACTGATCTTTGAATATTGTCAAGTTTAAAACAATGGACAAAGAAATAAACAAATATGGTGCCTATCAGAAGATTTTACTAAAATATGTTTTTGTTTTCTCCTAGTGCCGAAGGGTGTATGTGTATTTCATAATACAGAGTATAAGGTAAGAACTAAGTGTTTTGTTAAAATAATAAATTTTGTGTGTGTGTATATGGAGGGGGTGTATAACAAATAGAACAATAGGTTGGAAACAACTTTGTTCAGATATCCATTTTTCTAAATGATATCTAGGACAACAGCTACAATTAAGGATTTTCAAATAAAGCTACCAAAAATCCTAGATCCTAAATATCAGGATTCCAGATATGATTTGGATAGCAACATCTGATACACTGGGAGATCACCTAGTTTTCAAGAATGAGCTTCCTAAGTTTCATCTGACATTGGATAAATGCTTCTGTAACTGATACCTTGTACTGCCACTTACATCGTGTCTGGTTTGTTCAGAGTCACACACTATGCAAGTGGAGGTTGTAGGAATCAAACTCCGTTCTTCTGGATTTACCAAGCTCAGTCATAATATATTATTCTAACCTCTAGGCTATACTGCCTGCCCCTAATGTCTCATTTGAAAAACAGATCTGGAACTGTAAGAGCACATGGAATATTAAATGTGAGTAGGAAAGGAATAATGGAAGAGGAATTAAAAGAAAATGGCCAGAGCGACATTTGTAACATCACAAAAATACCACTACAGATATAGTATGCCTGACATTACAACTGTGTGTAATGAGATTTGTAATGTCATAGAGATGAATAAGTAGTCCTGCAACCAATTATTGACAACTGTGACTTTGTGTCCTTCTAGCAATATTCAATCCTGTATTGTTGTTGTAAAAGTGCAGAAATGTAGATAAGAGCTAAAATGATAATGACAAATGGGGCCATGCTCAGAAGAATGGCATCCCAAAGTCTGCCAATGTAGCTTCTTGCAAAACCCTCTCCACTTGCAGGCAGAAGGTGATCAAAATTTTGAAATCAGATGAATGAGGCCAGTGGGAAAATTATTTGGGACATGGATACCACAGAGGTCTAGCTATCTGACAGAAATAGGACTAGGAGTAAGTACCTATAGATGACATAAATTGATTTGGGGAAGAAAGAGTGGTGGAGCACTGAGTAACCATATTGGCAGGCCAGATGGCCATGGAGGTACAGTTTATCAGGTTCAGTTAAACTATGCAAGTATGAGCATTATGTCTAGTTACTTCCAAGGGGATGCCCATTCATTATGGCTTCACAGCATGACATAATGTAATGCATGTTATGTTATGTTATGTTATGTTATGTTATGTTATGTTATGTTATGTTATGTTATGTTATGTTATGTTATGTTATGTTATGTTATGTCATGTTATGTTATGTTATGCCATGCATCCACTCTGTGGTTGTCACTAATCAGAATGTTCATGACTTCAAACCAAATTTTCATTCTCTAACATTAAGATATATAATTTTCATGGTAACACAGTCACATGGTGACAAGCTTTGCAAATGTTATAAAGATTAGCTGTGCCCTGGGGCAACAGAAAATTCTTATTGTTAAAATCTACTGAATTACGTTTGTACAGGTCATCCCAGCCTTAAACATCTTATCCTGAGTTGTTTAACCTCATTAGCTAAGAATTTGATTCAATACCTTAGTGCTTTATTGCCTTAACCCTGTGTTTAGTGGATTACCATCCTTGTATGTCAGTTTGTTATCTTAACTCTGAAATGGGATTATCTGGGGATATGTACTATTGAGGGGTGGGGTAAGTTCGGATTGCCATGTGCCCAGCCTGTATAGCACCACACCAGTAGACAGGTGCAAGGTGTGCAGCATGCACTACCACGTGAGTATGCAGACTGCCAGTCCCAGTGCACTATTGGACATGGGGTGGCTTGAGGGTCACGGTGGGCATTCAGTCAGATGCCCAACCTGGTCCTGAAGATCATCCCTGCTCTGCACAATCAAAGATTCTTGGTAGGCATGGGTCCATCTTTTATTAAAAGCAGGAGAGTATCAAATGGGGCCCCAGCTGTCACAGTCAGTCCAGTGGGCTGGGGCAGCATGGTGGGGATTCCTGTCCCCACACAGATGGCAGGTATTATTAAGGGGCAAGCAAAATATACGGCAGGGTTCCCACTGCCCCAGCCCCACTGCAGCTGGCAGGTGTCATTGGGGAGTGAGCAAAAGTTATAGCAGGGTCACTGCTGCCCCTGTGCCACTGCAGCTGGCAAGTGTCATAGAGGGTGAGCAAAATATATTGCAGGGTCCGTATTGCCCAGCAAACCTTGCCTTTGTGAACTGCTGAGAGTGCAGGCACACCCCAGAAATGCCACTAGATTGGCTTTAAGAGTAGTTGCACTACAGGCTGGGGATCCTGTGCAGAAGTGATATGTGTCCCTTAAGTGAATGCATTCCAGGGTTCACGGGACCCCAGCTTCACAGCATTCAGATGTAGGGTTGGCTATGTGCCTTGCATCCCGGCACATACGGCCCTCCCTTTAATACATAGGGCCAATGTCCACAAACTAAAAAGGTCAGACTGTTTTCAATTATAATTGTTGTGCAGAATGAGGATCCTTACTGTATCCCTGTATTATAATTATTAGTGCAGCGTATCTTGCATAGAAATTCCAAACATAGATCTGCATGGGTTCATTCTTCTGTTCTGGACTCATTACAGAGGTTCATTATTGTACCATACCTAGTAAAATAAGCCTGTACCAGTGACTCGGTAGAATGCACTGTCACATCTGGGGATGGTAGGTAAGAAGGTCATGGATTCTGTTAACTCACCAGGACCCTGGGTTAGTACCCAATACTAACACTGTTAGGTGGGAGTGTTGCACAATTGAACTGCCATCCTTTGGAATGGTTGTTAGGTCAAAGTTCCTTCTTCCTGTCTTTTCAGTTGTCCAGGAGGAAGTTGGAGATCCTTTGCACTTACAGTATAAGAGCAGAGCATTACTGCCAATGTCCTGGCCAGTGTTCCACCTGTCAATAAAACAGTTTTATGTAACACTCCTCAAGATACACCTGAACATAAGTTCTCACAACAGAGCAAATCTTTCATGGTCAGAAATTCCAAGTAAATAAGTCAGCCCACTGACACAGTGGTAACACTACCATCATGGTGCCAATGACTGGGGTTTAAGAGCAGACTTTGGACATTAGTGGGTCAGCCAGGAGGAGGAAGAGCATTGAAGTGGACTGTGCATCTTCTCGGGGGAAGGGGCTTGGCACCTGGTGCCTGCCAACCCCTAGCATTGGCTTACAGGCATAGCAGCCCAAGACCATGCTGCCTGGCCTGTTGGGTGGGGCTAGTGGGCCTCTGCATATTGGGGTGGGAGTTTGCCCGATAGTGCACTGAAATCATTGCATGACCAACTGTGTCCGGCAGGTCATGGGGGATACATATCAGGAAAAACACCTCTGCATGAGTCTCATGATGTGTGAATCCTGGCATGTCATGGGGGTCCGCTGCTATTAACCAAGGCCAAAAACATGAGCATAAAATAACAATTCAAAAAATAAACAAAACCATGTTTTGGGTTCATTTATTTATTTTAGTTCATAACTGAATCTGTATTAGGTTTATTACACTCTCCTATTACAGCTGCATTTTAAGAGCATAATCTGCTACTGCAAAATAATGACAAGAAAATATTTACCTGTATCTAACATATAGCTGACTATGATAAAGTAGCAGTGAAAATTGTACATCATGTTTACAAGCTAAATATAGATATAGATATACTGATATAGATATATAAATAGAGATATAGATATCATGAAACTGACACTGTTGCTAAACAGCGCAGGGCAGGAATCTCCATCTTTTCCAGTTATATAAGAAAAGTCAGATCTAATAACTATAGAAAGGCTTCTGAACATTGACACCAAGGTTCAAATCCCACCACAGTCTCTTACGTGTTGTGTGACCCCAAACAAGTCACTTAACCTCTCACTATACCTAGTTGTAAAATGGGTAAAAGCAAACCTCAGTAAAAGAAGATTTGTCATCTTAGCTGGCCTGTCCTGGGTAAACTGTATCAAAATTATAGACTATCAGAAACTTGAACAGTTTTGTTGCAGTGCTTATAACATCAGACACTTGTTTAAACTACATACTGTCATAAACATATCATGAACTGCAATTCTGTGCCATTCAGAGTTGCCTAACACAATGCAAATGTAATGAATAAAGACTCTTTTGTGACTGTTTATATGGTGACAGAGTGGTGGATGCCTGAAACAGTCTTCCAGACAAGATGGTGGAGCAAAAACAATGGAAGGCTTCAAGCATGCATGGGTTAGGCACAAAGGAATCTTAGTAGGAAATTAGAGGGGTTGTCAAACATCAGGTAGGGTCAACAGTGGCAGTATAGGCAGGGATAAACTGGGCAGACTGGTGGGCTAAGCAGCCCAGATCTCTTGACAAATTCTGTGTTGCTATGTTTGTATTTTTTTAATATAATATACTTTATTGAGAAGTTATTCAAGGATACAGTTACACAGACAATTACAGATTGAGAACAAATCATTTATATTTATTTATTTATGAGTTTTACCAGGAAAGCATACTGAGCAACATGCTCGATTCCAGATGCGACCTGGGGCTGGGACCCACTTACATAATAGCAAAGTTTAGACAGTACAGAGTTGAAACAAGGAATGTTACAATACATTTGTGTGGGAAAATTACATAGCAGGGGAAGAATTACAGTCAAAGTGCGATACTTACAAACATTATAGAAAACAGAGGAAGATTACAGTACAGTACATTTGCGAATATAGCAGCGAGACATTTAAGTAAGAGTTCTTATCTGATACATGAGCAACTGGAGGTGAAATGTGTACTGAGTAACTTGTTTTGTAGGGAGGTATTTGATGCGTGGCAGATGGGGGTTGGTAGGGCGTTCCAGGTCTGAGGTATTCGGTGCTTAAAAGCAGCCTGTCCTTTGGATGTGTGCATAAATGGGACATGGAGCAGTTTATGGTCATCCCGTCTAAGGGAATCGTAGGTGCGGTTGTTGGGAGAGAGCAGAGGTCAGGTGGGGGAGGAGTTTGACCAGAATTTGGCTGCGAATCTGGCACAGTTGGTTTGTCTCTGGTCATGTAGGGATGGTAGAGTTAGCGAGCTATAGAGATCGCAGTGGTGGGTTGATTTGTGGCAGCCGAGGATGAAGAGGCAGAATGAGTGGAACAGGGTGTCTAGGCTGGCCAAAGCTGACACAGGGCAGTGGAGTAAATTATGTTGCCATAGTCGATTACTGGGAAGATCATTTTTTGTACAATGGCATGCCTTGTTTGTGCGGGAGGCAGCTTTTGTTCACGGAACAGTGCTCTAGTTTAGGGATTAACCGCTTATGAAGAGAGGTGATATGAGCAGAGAAATCAAGGTGTTAGTCTCACATACACCCAGGTATCTGAAGCTCGTGCAGTTTTCCAGGGAGTTCCATCCAGGGTTTTGAAAGGGAGGAGGGATCTTGGCAGGAGAGTCTTTGAGGGGTGCCAAGGTTAATGATACTTTTTTGGAGTTAAGAAATAGCTGGTTAGTCCAAAACCAGTTCTGGATAGCGTTGAAATCTTCCTGGAGTTGGGAAGCTACGCTAAGGGCTGTGGGACCAGAGGAGTAGAGGACAGTGTCATCTCGTACATCTGTATAGAGGAGTATGAGCATGCTGCTGGGAGGTCATTCAGAAAAATGGAGAAGAAGGGACCCAGGACTGAGCCTTGCAGGACACCAGTTGGGACAGGCGAAGGGTGGGAGGTGTGAGATGCTATTTTGACTACCTTATATAGTACAAACAATGTCAAACTTCCTTATTCTTCATTCTGTTGTAGCATGGGTGGTGCCTGGTGCAATCCCCTCTCAGCAGTTGCAGTTGGGATAAGTTTCTCAGCAGTGGGTGGGTTAAAGATTATCAAGAGTAGGCAGCTTATTCCTCCCCTGTGACCTTTTGTCTTTTGTCTTTTGTAGAACTGGGCAGTCTGTTGTTGCAGGAGCTAATCATTTTCTCCATTCTAAGTGCTTCCAGGATGGAGTTATGCCACTCCCTGAAGCTGGTTGTCGAGATGTCAAGCCAGTGTTTGAGTATAACCTTTTGGCTATTGCAGAAATGAGGAGATGAGAAATTTGTGATGGCCAAAGACTGAGTCAATGTCTAGGCCCAGTACAGATTTGATTTGTAAAGGTATCATCGAGCCCCAGGAGTGGGTCTAAGTGTCTGAGGATATCTATCCATAGGGGTCTAGCTTTTGTACAATCCCATACGATGTGTTTTGGGTTTCCTTTATCTAATTGACACTTATTGCAGTTAGAAGAAGGAGATGACCCATCTTATGGAGTTTGGTTGGTGTAATACATGCTGTGAGTGACATTGTATTGCATTGTTCTGAGCCCATCAAATTTGATGTATTTGTGCAGATTCCTCCATGTGTTGATGGGTGGGAGGTCTTTGTCAAGGTCTGGGGCCAAGGGTAGATATGATTGCATGATGAAGCTGTAAGAAGGAGAGTGGGGATATTTTTATTTTGGGAGTGACTCAGAGAAGTGTTGAATGGGATGAATACGCCTTCTTGTATAAGTTGCATTAGGACTGGGGTGGGGTGGGTCCTAGGAAGTTGTGAGGAATGAGTTTGTTCTGTATTTTGAAGTTGGGGTTACCTGAAATGGGCTGGTCCAAGAGGAATAGGAGTTGGGTGTGAAGGATCTTATGTAACTAATTACTTGCCAGTAGGGAGGTCCCAATGGGAGTGTCCCTGATTGGCTTAGGTAGTTTAGCGTGCGGTATATGGTATATGGATCTACGCTTTAGGACTGATACGGATTGGTTGCATACCTCTGTCTCGATTTGCAACCACTGGGAGACATAACAGTCAGCGTGGTTTGATGGAATCACTGGCAGCCATTTCAGGAATTTGCTACCGTGTAAAGACAAATAGTATAGGTAGAAATCAGGCAGTTGTAATCTCCTCATCCACTTAGGTGGACAGAGTTTGTGATAAGATCTGCGTGAGAGATTTATCTCCCCAGAGGAATAGTGTCAGGAGGGTTTAAGCTTGGTGAACCATTTGATGGGCAAAATAGGTTGATCATCCCCAGTGGGTAGAGTAGTCGTGATAGGATGGTGATTTTAAGCACATTGATTCTAGCCCAGAGCATCATGGGAAGGAACGTCCAATGGTGTAGATCATGTCTGATGGCTGTTAAGGTAGAGTCTAGATTCTTGGTAATCATCTTGTGGAGCAGCTGGTGACATGTATCCCAAGGTATTTAGTGGAGTATGGTGCCCAGGTTCCTCCCCACTGAAGGATCTGAGATTTCAGGGTCCAGTGATTGAGGGGCATTATGGTGGTTTTCCTATGTTAATCTTATAACCTGGCAGGGTGCTGAACTCAGTTAGTATTGAGATGGTGTCCGGAATTGATTGTTCTGAATTTTCTATGTGGAGTAGAATGTCATCTGCATAGGTGGAAAGTTTGTATATGTTTTGGCCTACCTTGATTTATTTAACTGTATCACACTGAAGGATCTGTTTTGTTAGGGGTTCAAGGTATAAGTTGAAGAGGTATGGGGAGAATGGGAAGCCCTGACGTGTGCCTCTTTGCAGGTTGAAGGGTTCTAAATAAACCCCATTGCAAATAATAAATGCAGCTGGATTGGAGTATTGGAGCTTGATTCATTCTATAAATGATTCGGGAAACTGAAGTGACCCAGTGTTTGGAACAGGTAGGGCCAAGAGACCCTGCTGAGGCCTTCTCAACATCTAGGAATATCAATGCTGCGGGATCCTTTGAGTCCCAGATTGCAGCAATTAGATATGAGATTTTGCACATATGGTCCAACAAGAGGTGGCCCTGCATGAAGCCCACCTGCTCTGGCCCAATTAGGGGCCCCATACAGACCCTATCCTATTGGCAATTATCTTGGCCAGAATTTTGATTTCTGTGTTGAGAAGAGAGATAGGCCGATAGTTATTCACATGCTCTAGGTCTTTGCCCTGCTTGGGGAGAATAGTAATGGTTGCCTGCTGCAAGGAGGGCTCTAGCCAGTTATTGTGTCTTGCTTTGTTAAAGAGGGTAGTTAGTGACTCTACCAGAAGTTGTTGGAGGGATTTATAGAGGTTGCTTGGCAGTACATCAGGACCTGGGACTTTATCTAAGGGAGATTGTTAATCGCTTGAGCCACCTCTGCTACTGCAATGTCTGCTCCTAATTTGCCCATGCTGTCCTGGGGTATTTGGGGTAAGTGGGGTGCTTTGAGAAAACTCTGGATGTCCAGGACTGTTGCTGAGGTATCATCTGAGTATAGTTGCAGATAGTATTCAGCAAATGCATTGACTATGCTCTGGGATTGGTGACTAGAGACTCCGAAGGGAGGAGTAAATGCCTTCAATTCTTTTAAAGTTCCTTTGCTTTAACCTAAGTGCAAGGAGTTTGCCGGTCTTTTCCTCTTGGTCTATGTATATGACTCTCACACAGAATATGGCAAATTCTGTCTTTTCCTTAAGAGTTCCTCGTACTTGGTTTTGGTTGAGTTCAGCCTGAGCCAGCCACATTCTGGAGATGATCTGAAAATGATGTGCTCCATTGTCCTGATGTCTTGGAGCAGTTCTGTTACTTTGCTATCATTTGTCTGCTTTTTGGTGGCCGCTATACATATGCGTTCTCCCCTAAGGGTGCGTACATATGCTTCCCACACATGGCCACAATTGTCTACTGTATTAGTGCTTTCCTTAAGAAGTGCTCTGTGCTAGATGGCAGTTTCTTAAGGGTTTGTGGGTCCTTGAGGAAAGAGGTGTTTAGTCACTATGTTCTATCCCTGGCTGAGGGGTTTAGGGATGAGAAGGAGAGTTGGACTGATGCATGGTCGAAGATGACTTTAGCAAGGATTTCACATTTGGTTAAATTTGTGTTGATGTCAGGGGAGGTGAGGAAGTAATCCAGACATGAGGATGAGTTGTGCACAGGGATAGGAAGCTGTAATTTCTGTCTCCAGGGTGGAGAACCCTCCATGTTTCTATGAGCCCCAGGAGTCTTGGTTTCCCATGGCCCATTGATTTGGGGTGAGGCCTTTCTTAACCAAGTTGGACCTGTCCAATATAATATCTTGAACTGAGTTCCAGTCCCTTTCAAGATCACCATTGTTGATTGGTGTGACCCTAGTTCCGTTAAAGGGAGGAGAAGAATCAGGGTCCTCTTTATTAGGGCAGTACACTAGTGCCAGTAGGATCTCAGTCCTGTTCAGAACCCCTCTGTGGACAACAAAGCACCAATTAGGATCAGAGGTGTGGCTAGGTAACTGGAAGGGGGTATTGTGGTGAATGAGGATAGTTGTTCCAGCTGCTTGGTATTGGTCCCTGCCATGTAGATCTGACCCACCCACTCCCTTCACTAAGTTGGCTTGGGCAGGGTGTGTGTGTGATTCCTGAAGGAATGCAATGTTTGTGCCTAGGTGTTTGAGATGCTGGAGAATTTGGTGCCATTTTCTTTAGTCTGTGCCCTTTAACATTCCATGTGGGAGAGTATAGCCTGGGGATGTTATCTTATATGGTATGTGGTCATAGTATAAGCCTCAGATGCCAGGTGGGCAGAGGAGAGGTCAGCACACCCTGTACCCTCCCTCCTGGTGGGGCCTGCCTGGCATTCAGTAGTCGGTTTGAGGTTGGGTTTTTACCTTAAAGTATTCTGCTCCTGGTGACCCCCGTCCATGATGGTGTGCCGAGGAGGTTAGCAACAGTATCTGACTGGAGACGTTTAATTGACTGCTGGGAAAGCTTGGTTTAACAAAAGCATGTGCAAAAATACAAGAACTGCATGTCTGAAAAGTTCTAGGGGTAATGATAGGGTTGCTACTAAAGCAGTAACTAACTCATAATCTAACTATAGCACTAACTATAACTATAAACAGAGAATAGCAAGGGTGGGGCCTGCTGGAGCCTATCACCTCAGTCTCCACAGTCTGGGCTATGTTTTTATTCTGCAGACTGGGAAACATTTGTGTAGTTGTAGATCGGTGCTGAAGAGAAACTGCAAATTCAGATTTCACAAAAATTTCAAAGACCTTTGATATTCTATGTTTGGCAAATCCAAATCATCTGAATGTGTTCCATGAATTTTGACCCAATTCTGCAAAATGTTCTGTCCGAATTACAGAATAATACACGTGAATTGTAGAACAACAGTTTTGTAATTCCAATCCAAAGTTTTATTAATTAATCTGCAATATATGAAATCATTCCAGTTCTATTGATAAGAGAATGATCAGGTCTACTGAATACAATTCTGTAACATAATACATCAATCCATTACACATATAGTCATTCCTCTGTTCCAAGTTAGAATTTCACAAAGTTGCCAAAGTGCATTATAACATCACGTGGATGCAAAAGTCTGGCATTGGCAGTAATTCTGTTGGTTGAATTTTATTTTGCACAACACTAGGTGTGTTTTAGAGGTGTCATTGTCTCCACAAATATGGCACTGGTGTCCTTAAAATGCACATAGCAGCCTTACCTGCTCACTCAGCTGACGTATAATTGCAGCTGTGGTGACTCCAATCTGAAGGGAGCTTAATATGGAGTAAACAGGATACATCTTAACATCTTCAGTGCTTTACTATTAATGGTCAAGAAGTGACACTTATAATTTGGTTTCAAACTGAATTTAGTATGTTGTTAACATCACCCTGCAAGCAATCTATTTATTTTCATAATGTAGCATTCCTTCCTCAGACAGCCATGTTGACATCATTGTTATGTTATTTTCTTTCTGATTTGATTCCTTTTTAGCCTGAAATGGATGTTCCCAAAGGTACATGTGAAAGTTGCCAGTGCAGCGCTGATATGAATCCCAGTACCCTGCTGAATAACATTTTGTGCACACCTATTCTGTGTGATATTTTGTGCTGCAGTAAGTTGTTCTGCATTTCTAAATACTCTTTAGATGGTGCTCTTTACTGATACCCTTAAATAAGAACATTACTAAGAATTGTCTGCTTCGGTTTGCATGAGGGCTGTGAGTACCAGAAAGTATCTGAGCAATGTTGTGGAAATGTATACAGACACACTGTATGGTTGTTCTGCAAGACAATTCTACCCATCTACTTAAGGTGAGTAAACAGAATAAAACAGAATACAATAGAATTTATTGTATATATCACAGGTACAGTATGCCATAGTACTGTACAAGACAGTGTATGATATTTTGGGGGCAGTACAATGTTGTAGCTTCTGCATATATGTTTCCATTATAATTCTGCCACAAGCTAAGCACACAGTTGGTATAACTGTGGAGCATATTCTTTATTATTTTGAGATAAGAACTTTATGAAGGGACTGAGGGGCCACATATGCTTTTAGAACACTACCAGAGAATGTGTAATTTCCACCTAGACAGTATGTAGAAGGACCTTACTAACATCTCATTATTTAAGAACAGTATCTCTGTTACCCCAATACTGTACTACGATGTCCATACTGATTATGAGCCAAAGTCCTGGTACAAAACTGAAACCTATGATGGTCTTTTGACTTAGATGGGAGAGAGTGCTACCAACAGAACTATACTGTTTAGTCAGCATGGGCAAAAATGGTTCCATAAAATAATTCCATCTGGAATCTGGTTATTTCTAACAATTTAAAACAAAATTAATATCCCCATTTAATCACAGTTGCAATGGTTAAAGTAAAAATAATTAATTAACATAGAAACACAGAGATTGCTGTAAGTAAGCCAAAATAATGACATGGGGGTAATGATCATCAATGACATTAACTAGCAAGTAGTGCCAGAAATGGCAGAGAGAAAATGTTACTGCATGTTTTAAAGTAATGAGGTACTATTTTTAATTTGAGGTATTTTCTTTTTCCAGTTGCTCATTAAAATTATTTTTACCTGATATTATTAGGCGTGATGTGAAAGATGTACTTTCAATGGAGACTGTCATAGTTGTATTCCTTTTAGTCTGCATTAGCATTGTGACAATACTCACTGTGACATCACAAATGACCAATCTGGCAGCTGATGACTGACTGTTCTTGGTTATTTGTGATGCCACAGTCAGTGAACCATTGGGTAGATAGTATATGAGGAGGAATATAAATACTTATGTAAGCCTTCAAGTACAGTACTGTTTCACACATCACATCTAGTTCTGCCACACAGTAACTATTTTAATTAGCTAATGGGAAAAGAAACATGCACTTCAGATTTTAAAAGTAAAGTTTGTTTTAAAGTTAATAATTTCAGACTGTGTGAGCTCTTTTGATGGGGTTTTAGTGAAGGGCAGCTACTAGGAAAGAAAAAATCACATATCAAGGCATGCATGTGGGTATCCTTTATAAGCAGATTGAAAGACTGTAATGCTCTTATAATATCACTGATTATACCTCATTTTTAGTATACTGTACTGTTACAGTCGTCATATCTGAAAAATATATCAACGGATTAGGAGGTGCTGCAATAATCCAACAAGGTGGTTAAAGACTTGAAAACCTTCAACTATTAGATTCATTGGTAGAACATTGACTGATCTCTAAGGAAGGAAGCAATTTAAGGGTGTTGAGAATCAAATATTTGAAAAGGATAACAAAGACCAAATGTAGCCCTTGTAGATATACAAGGATAAGAGGTCAATGGGTGACTGAATATTTTGGATACAAATTCGATGCAAATATCAAGAAAGACTGCTTCACAGAATGAGTGGTAGTCACATGAAATAGATATTTAAAACTAATATGTTCAGTCAACACTATTGCTATTTTATGAACTTAAACTTGTTATGTTGACTAATGAAAAGAGGTGGCTGGATATTCTCACTGAGTTGGCTGGACAAACAACTTGATTGGATGGTGATCATCTTTCTTTTCTAACTTGAATGCAGTATTAATTTAGCATGTACAAATAAGCAAATACAACAACAATTTCGGGGCTGCAAAATATAAATTTTATTTTATTTCTTTGTTACTGATTTATGCTCCTGTTACCACAGCCCCTACCTCAGGAGGAAGCCCCAAACCTGTCGCCTGGTGTCCACTAGCCCGCGGTGACCCTTACCTCCAGGGCTTACCCCCTGGTGGGGCTGTTGGGGTTCCCAAACCATGCTGTAGACTTGATTCTGTGTGGCCAGCTCTGTGGCTAGCAGGAGTGGAGTCTGTGAGGCACCCTCCGTCATGAGCTATGGCAACTAGTTTCTCCTCCATTTTCTCACTTGCAGAGATGAGTGTGCAAAGATGCCAGTGAAGGAAACAGGCAGAAATCCTCACATGCTCCTTCAAGTGTCTGCCCCATCTCCACCCCCTTCTGCAGCATCAGTAAACTGCCCCAGCCTCTGCTAGGGCCAGTAATACACTGAACACTGTCATCCCCTCTGGAGAAGAACAATCCCTCAGATGCTGGACCTTCTCCTCCTCTGCTGACCCCCTATGGCCCATGCTTATTTCGAACATGGTTCGCCAGTGTAGTACAAGGAAAGGCATCCAGCACCTCAGCCTTTAGCACCACTGGGCCGGCACTCAAAGATGCATTTAGAATGTTTGCAGTTTCTAAATAGCACTGAAAATGTTTCAAACATTGCTAGCTCTTATTGTTTTTAAAATCATTTTATTTCCAACTACATTACTTTAAACCTTTGTAACATGTTAACTAGATCTCTTTCATCTTTTGTCTTTCCAAAAGAGGCCAAATGTGACTAGGCACATTGTTGTAAAACTAATAAATGTGCATTTCCTTCAGTGAACTAAACGTTCAACTAACAGCAGTATTCTAAAATGGTAGTAGAGACTGGTGACTCATTAATTCAGAAACTAAAGATCCCGTACTTTCAAAGGAAAACAACAATTCTCCACCTACAGTATCAGTAACTCAGGATTGTGTACAAGATACTATTGTACCAATAATATAGCACTTCAAATGAGCTATACAACCATGGTTTAATTTGCTGGGCTAATAATCAGTGCTTAACAAGACATCAAACATAAGCAAGGGTTTTAATCCTAGATAGTAATAGCTTGAGCCCCAAACACTCAGCACAATGAACTAATCTTTCCAAAACTACATAAGCTGCTTACATGCAACAATTGTGCCACAGTTTGTATATTCAGGTAGCATACTTTTTTTTTAGGTAAACATACTTTGAACTTCATTCTGTAACTCACAATGAAATTTTGTGAATATAAAGAAAATCTACCTGATCCTTCTGACCACCCAACTGCAGCTGTGCCAATTACAATAATTATATAGTGTTGGACATATATCAATAATTGATGAAGTGGTAGTAGGTAGACATAGGGATCCAGCAGAGTTATATTCTGGTGATGGTGCAGGGATACACATTAGTGTAATTAATACTGAATTGAAAACTAAAGCTCAGAAGTAGTTTAAAGACTATTTGATTATTAATTGTAAGAAGCTGGCATTGTTTTGATACTTGCAATTTATGCCATTTTTTCAGCTACTGTAACATGAACGACTGCTCCCATTAAGGCAATATCTATTAATTAGAGGACTTTAGTTTTCTATTTGGTATATTTGAGTTAATGTACATATGCTCATTTTCTTTAACAATCCCCCTCCCCCCACCATTGTCAGCCCTCCCAGCTGTGAAATTTGATAGTAACAGAGACTCACTGAAAATAAACTGTGATAAATCTGAACTGCCCTGGGTAAATCAACAAACAATAATATAAAGGCAAACACAATTAATGTTATTTTCTTATTCTCATTTTTCTTTTGAAGCACATGGTAAGCCTCCTCTAGTAACAAGAGAACCATTTTCTAAATCAGCTTACATATTTTATGGACCTGCCCTGCATACATACTGTAGTTACAATATCAGAAACAGTGCCAAGAACATAGTGCCTTACAAAATGCCAGCATGAAAGTTAGGTGGCATTACTCCTAATCTATGAAAATAAACAAACAGCAACCTGTATTATTTTAAATAACACTTAAAGTTGATTGGACCCTGAAAATATCCACTCTCTGTTCATTAGAATGCACAACAAATGATATGCATTTCTTATATCTTCTCTTTTAGCCAAATGAGATCTGGGTGGTCCCAGGAGACAACTGTACCGAATATAAATGTGTTTTGACTAAAAATCAGTTTGTCACAATCACGACCAAGATAACGTGCCTCTGAATTTGACCCTAAGGGTGTGTGCGGTAAGTTTTCTTTCATTTTATTGCTGGAGCAACGAATTGATTAAACCCAAGCTGAACTTAAAATTAATACCTTTTAATGTTTTGGCTGCAAAAGTTAAATTGGGACAGAAACTGTTAAATGTATGTTTATTAAAATGAATATTAGGCAGAAATGGATGACAGCAAAGTTCCTTCCTTCCTGTAGAAAACACACTTACAGAATATTTTACTTTTCTCATACCTGTAATAGTAAGTTAAAGACCAGGGTAAGGAAGAGATTGTTCACAGAATATACAAGGAAAGTATCCTATGATAAAATAGTAACTTAAGTAGGCAAGTCTGAAATAAATGGGATCAAGTACAATAAGTTAAAACTTACATTTCTGTAGCTTTGCTGGGTTGCACCACTCACTGTGAACTACATAGTAGAGTACACTAACGCCATAGCATTATTAGCCTATCAGGTAAATATAATGCAGTCTTTAAATAATTAGATATGTTACAAATGGATGTGATACATAATGACAGTTAAGTGAAATATAGCAACCTCCTCGACCTTGTTAGTGGTTGAAATTTGATTGGCCAGTCTAACTTCAGCTGCAGTATCACACCTCAAGAGCAGCATGACTGGATTACAGTTAAACAGTAGAACCACAGTGTTTATGGTCTAATGGGTAGTTTACATTAAAAGTAATTACTTTGTCCTACTTATACAATAGTGATCTTTAGGAGCAGGGACATGAAATGATCACAGTATATTTTCTGTTTCTGTATCTCCAGATGTTGGCAACCTTAAAAATTGCAATATGGCTGTAAATGATGATGTGCATTGTTACAAGATTTTTACAGACAGTCAACGATGAAGGTTATGGTGTAGTTGTAATGGGAAAGGGGCACATGATGTTACAGTAACCATGTAAATACTAAACAAATTCTTGACTTGCAACAACTGATGTCTGATTAAAATCCACCACTAGGGAGGAGGTACAATGGAGTAGAAGATAGTTTGATAACACAGCTTTCTGTAAAGGAGTACTATAGTCAGAAATTGTAAAAACATATGTTGTGCAGAGTGTTTTAATTTGTGTGTGAAGTCCTAGTGTGATCTTTCCTTTGTCTGCTATTAGGAGTTTTTCAAAATTATTGGGGCTGGCAGTATAGCTAGAGGATAGTGTAATGAGCTATGAATGAGCTGAGATATTCAGCAGATAGAGCTGGGTTTGAGTCCCACAGCCTCAGCTTGCATACTGTGTGACTCCAGACAAGTCACTTAACCTCCCAGTGCTCCTGGGTCAACTTTGAAAACAGGCACCTGTGCCTAGCGGGCCTTATCTGGTTACTAAGAGTAAAATAAAAAATAAAATTGCCTGCTAGTTTTACAGTAGTTTTATGGTCCCTGGGATCTCCATCTTAGCATGATTTATTGACCTTTTTCCTACAATGCCTCCTGACCCATATGACAGTGGCTTTTACACAGAGTTTTGCAAATGAAATATTCTGTACCTGTGTAGTGCCGTGGCAGTCCATTCCATTCAGTGCTCACTTTACACTCTGCAAGTGTTCCAGAATTCCTGCTTATGCTTTGCATTCCGGAATCCTCAGGAGTCAGCTGGGACAACCATGATGCATGATCTCCTCTCACTCTCAAAATGGAAAGGCCACTTTACAATGCGGGTCCAATGAAAAAATCGGGATGAACCATGGCTAGAAGGAATATGGTTTGGGTGAACATTCACCTAGGAAACAGAAAACATTTGTTTAACATGCAAGCGAAGTACCAGTGGAATGCTTTTGTTATGTGAATTCCATAACTTAAACTGCAGTGTAAAAGCATGATGATGTATCAGGACCTTGGATTCAGAAAGGCACTGGTTTAGAGTCCATTTTACCACACAAAGCTAAAATATTAAGTAGTGTTCCTTCTCCAGTGAACACTTATGGCTCCTTACAAATACTTAAGGGCTAATTGAGTGGGCTATACTTTATGAAGATGGCTAGAGTCTTTATTAATTATAGCATAGCTGATCTGGGGTGATTTGGGTGCTTTTGTGTGGCTGTATATAGTTTGATGAGATAAAAGTTTTAAAAGCAAGCATTTACTCCTGCTGGCTGGATCTGATACATACATAGAACACAAAAATATTGAATAAGCACTATTTAGTGGAGGCCAGAACATCAGGTTCCTATCTCTAGTACCTGTATTTACTGAATCAGTGGTCCTGAATAGAAACATAGAAACATAGAAATTGTCAGCAGATAAGGACCACTAGGCCCATCCAGTCTGAATGTATCACTGTCACATGGAACAGGAGGCACTGTAGGAAAAAGAGGAGCAATAAACCTTGCTAAGACAGAAATACCTAGGGTCCATAAAACTAGGGGACCTAAAACTACCTTATAACTAGCAATCTAAGTTAGAAAACAAAACAACAGCAAACAAAGGAAGGACACACCAGGACTACACACACAAATCAAAACAATCTGCACAACATACTGTAGGTTTTAAAATATTCACTGTAGTGTTCTTTTAAAATTTGGGAAATAGTCATTGACCTCTTCAATAACTTGGTGTTTAAATGTTTTACAAATAATTATTTGTTGAAAGAATTCTGGGATTATATAACAGTGGCTAGAGCTTATGTTTACCCTATTTAGTTATTTACTAAAATCATCAATGCCAAGAAGGAAGTGATAGTGTATCAGCCTGTACCAGAGCATGATATAGCATTTTCAAGCTGTGACCTGTGATGTTACCTTTGTTGAATCAAGCACATGCTATGATGGTGCTGTAACTGCAGTGTTTAGTACTGACTTTATTTCTGAGTGTCTCGAGTAAAAGTTATATTTTTTCTGGTAAAGTGCACAAAATTGTCTCTTGCCAGAAAGAGTTTTATTTTTTTTAGATGAAAACCTCCATTTCTCTCCCTTTTTATGTTTGCTTGCACTCATGTGCAGGAAACATAGTGCCTATCTGATTTCCATAGGTGTGGCACCCCGCTTCAATGCCCTCAGCATTTTTGCAGGCGCAGCAGCACTGCAACAGTGAATGTCAAGCTCTCTATGACAGCAGTTCAGATTGCAGTGGCATACAGTTGAAAGAAAACTACAGCTACAATCAGCGATGGTAACATGTAGGCATTTTGCATACTGCCCTGCCATCAGCAATATGTAAATTGCCTCCATGTCGCCACTGCTGATGGTAGCGGTGGTTGTATGAGCGTCCCCTTTTTTGAGTGCTGAGGGGTGCCCAGTGCCCCTCGGCTCATGCACACTCCCCACCAAGCACACTGTGTGTCCAACTGGGATTCCCAATCCCCATTGGCTCCAGTGCCCTCCCCCAAAAACAAATTTCCAGGTGCCACACTGAGAGCCCACCCACATGGCAGAAGTCCAGCATCCTCATGTGTCCCCACACTGTATGGCCAATGGGGTTCACAGTCTCCCATTGGCTTCACTGCCCCATCAAACTTCCAGGTGCCATGCTGGAGTTGACCCTAGTGTGGCAAATGTCCCACGTTGTCCATATAAAATAAAAAAACTAACAAAAAAGAAAACGGACCCTCGTTGCTCTCTTGCCCCCCACAACCCGCACCCACCCTCTGCGTATCTCACCTCCCCACACCCTCACCCCATACTTACCTCCGGAGTTGATGATCTCGAGCCGGGAATACGCCTGCACTGTTCCAAAGCCGACCGCAAACTGAAGAAATGCCGTAAGCTGTATAATGGCATAAATAAGGTTATTTCAACTTTGGAGCATATCTCGGTCATTGTTTTGAATTTGGGCACAAATTTTCAACATAGGATTCTTGGGACCTCGTCTCATGAATTCAGTGACTGGGATTTGGTTATTCGGTCCCAAAAGGTGATTTTGCAGTCACTGCAAGGAATCACCTTTTGGGACAATCTCGAAACAACAGTGTCACTGTTCATGAAGTGGGCTCTCAAAAAGCCTATGTTGCAAATTTAGTGAAAAATCCAATAATGACTGTGTTACTAGGTGCATTGAGCAGTTCCATGCACACTGCACATTCATGAATTTGCAATATTTTCACTCCAGATTTTCAACATTGGCATTTTTCACACCTCCTTATGAACATTACAGCTGTCATTTTCACATCCTGGCTGAAATGTGTTTCGCACTTCTGGTACAGAAAAGTGCCGTCACTGTGGGAAATCAGTGTTTGGGACAGATTAAGAAAATCACAGTAACACTGTTCATGAGTGGAGGTCCCAAAATGCCTATATTGAAAATCTGGTGAAAAATCCCCCAAATAATTGCATTACAGGTGTGCATTGCACTGTTTCTATGCACGCTTGTGACTTCATCAGTTTTTATATTTTCACTCCAGATTTTCAATATTACCATTTTTACACCTCCTCATGAACAGTACAGCTGTCACTTTTCACATCATGTTGGAAATGTGTTTTCGCACCTGTGGCATTAATGGTGCAGTCACTGTGCAAAATCACCTTTCGGCTAACAAACTGATAGTGTCACTGTTCATGCGGTGAGGTCACAAAAGTCCAAGTTTAAAACTTAGAGTAAAATACCCAGACATGCCCAGGGCCTTGGGGTTTCTGACAATAACCCCCTACCCTGTAGGGTCTGACAGGAATCCACCCTACCTGTAGGGACTGACAGGTATCAGGGGTGTAACTGGGATTGTCGACAGTAATGCTCATGCCATTCCACCCCACCCCCTGCAGCCAGTGACAGGCATCGAGGTGCACCTTGGACTCTTTGGTCCCAGAGTTCACACTATTCTCCAATACTGCACCCATTTCAGCGTATTTCCTTATGGAATGAGGTGATTGTAAAGCCCAAACACCCAAGGCACACCTCAACACTTGTCAGTGTCTGCAGGGTAGGATGAGGTGAAATGTCATGACCATTATGGGTGATGACCCAAGGCACACCCAATGCCTGTCCATCTCTGCATGGTGGGGGTGGAGTTGGTGACAGTTCAACAGATCACTGCCATTCCTATACTGCATCTGTCTAACTCCTGCACTTCCACTGCTAATGCCAGCAAGCAAACATTTGGCATTGAAAAATGCTTGTTATAAAAGTAACTGCTAAACTTATGGCTGGGCATTGGTTCATGGAGTAGGTACAGGGTTGTTTAATTTAGTTTCATTAATAGAATATTTGGTCATGCACCACCTAAAACTAGATACATGGTATAAGCATAATGTTGTTTCCAAGACATGCAGCAAAACAAAATACAGTATACACAGTCTACACTATTAAAAATATGGTTTACGTATATAGGAGTGCGTGATGCTTGGGGCTGTCACTGACAGAGTAAAATGGTCCATATGAAACAGTGCTTCTGCTAACTAATCAGAACACCATTACTGGGCTACTCTAATAATATTGCCTGGATCACTTACAACGTATATCTGATGCAAGTCCCTGCAAACAAAACAGAAACTAAACTGCTCCTCATAAAGCAAATTATGATTGACCAAGTTAGTATAATTTGCCTCACTTATTGCTCTCTTGTCTCTTAAATAAAATGTAAGGACTCATTATATTTCCTTATCTAAATGTGCTACTGTGTGGGACATTATCAGATGTGTGACTGTTAGCTCAGTGGGATATTTCCATTATTTATGTGCTGCATAATGGGTGATTAAATGAATATGGTACATGCATAGAAATATTTGACACATTTACTGTTACTGACACACAGAAAAATGCACATTATGATACAAGTTACACAACTACTGCTTGTCCTGGATTCCCCTTTTCCCTCACAAAAGACAGAGACCATTGTTTGTTGTTGTGCTCAGATTGGCAATTAATTTATTTATATATCATAATTCCATGTTCCATTTTATCATCTTTTATTGTTCTATCTCTCACAATTTCATTTATTTCCATCAATATATCAGTCTCTGATCATCCCTCTTTCTTCCTCTTTTGCTCCCCAGATGAAAACCTGGGGCCTTCTTCTTCTCTTTTTGTTAAATGACGGTGAAAAGAGACTTCTCCTTCAACTTCTTCCTCTTTTCATCTTATTCCTTTTCTCCCCCTCCCTTCACCCCCTTTTCCCCTTTTCTGACATCCATCTTTGGCAGTCCAAGAACCATATTATTTTCTGCCATCGACCTTTGGCAGTCAATAATCGTCCTACTGGAACATCTGTCATCCACCTTTGACAGACCTACCATACAGTCCTTTGACTGTCTTCCCCTCTTGCTGTATATTGTAGGGTGAGTGGGAGGGATCAAAACTACAACAAAACTGGCTGAACCACTCTTGTGTTGCCCATTATGTACCTCCCTTGCCTTTCCCTTCCTGTTGCTTGACTATTATTCTATCCCTGGCCCGCCCTTCCTCCCCCTTCCGCTTCTAAGCACACCATCTTGATGAAAATGGAAGGGTTGTACCAGGACAACCTGGTCTGCCCTTAAAGGCAAACTCCATTGTCCCAGATTCCCCTTTTCCCTCACAAAAACAGAGACCATGGTTTGTTGTTGTGCTCAGATTGGCAATTAATTTATTTATATATCATAATTCCATGTTCCATTTTATCATCTTTTATTATTATATCTCTCGTAATTTCATTTATTTCCATCCATATATCAATCTCTGATCATCCCTCTTTCTTCCTCTTTTGTTCCCCCAGGTGAAAACCTGGGTGCCTTCTTCTTCTCCTTTTCTGTTAGGTAGCAGGTGAAAACCGGACCCTTTTCTCCTTCAGCTTCTTCCTCTTTTCATCTTATTCCTTTTCTTTTCCCCTCCCCACTCCCCCTTTTTCCACACTAGCCAGTCTCCAGCTTGCATTGGATGTCTGGCTTTCCCTCACTTAGGGTATTGTTCCCCCATACCTCAGTGAAAATCCCTTTCCAATCCATCTCTTCTCCCCCTTTTTAATCCGTTTTTGCATGCCTCCTCCAAACTTCTATAAAACTCAGCACCTCTGTATTAAACATACCTATGGCTAGATCCAACAGGTGCACACCATCAGACCTGTAGAAATCTTCTACCCACTCTTCCAGACCCGCAGTATTACTTGTCCTCCTATTTTCCTTACCAGTGTCCCTACCCTTCTGTTCATCTTTCTCCTGGCCCTATCCACAGCTCTATGGCTGTGCTCATGTCTCAAACCCTTCTTGGTATCATATCCAACCAGACAAGGCATACCCTAGGCCACCACTGCTGTACTGTCTCTAGGTCCCTTTTTAGTTGTATGTATGTGTCCACCCATGGCTTGCCCCAAGGTCATTACCCCCTAAATGTATAATAATTAAGTCTGGAATGGGTTGCCACTCTTTCAGCTCTTTCAAGGTGGGAGCAGTTTGCCCATCTCATCCCTTGGATACCATGCCATACCAATTTACATTGTTTCACATCCTGGTAAAGTTGCTTTCCCCAGCCTTTTTCTCAGCTCTCCTTTCTGCCCAATATATATAAGAGTGGCAGCAGATCTGGACTTACATGCTCCTCCCTCTTCATATAGGGTTTAAACAAAATAAATATCTTTATAGTTGGTCTTAGTTTCTTACCATAATATCACCTCTCCCTGCCCCCCATGTGGCTCATACCTGTAACAACACATAGGTGATACGTTAGTCTCCACACTGCAGTATTCGAATGTATCTCTTATAACTGGCAGACCACCAGCACCCCTTTTCCAAAATATTATTCACCATCTCACCTGCCGCTGCCACAGTGAGGCAGCCCCTATCTGTAAGGTGGGAAGAATAATTGATCAGATCCTCCATAGGAATTGCATGCCCTTCTTGAGCAATGCTGTGACTTGATAGCTTGTGACTCTACTCCCATCACCATGCAGAAATAATCTCCCTGTCCTATTCCCATGCTCTGCGGTGAAAGCCCACAAAGCCTGCACTGGGCATACTGTGCCCTCTGTATGTTTCTTCACTGTTACCATGCAATCCTGTCCCCTTTGGTCCATCTTTGATCTCTTAATCATGATCTGTATCTCCTTCATCCCCCAGCTTATATCTTCCCATCACAATCCCCTTCCTTGTCTTGCCTGCCGTGGTCTACCACTTCACTCCTCTCATGGCTCCTGCAAACATTACCACATAAATTGTGTGAAATAACTGGGCCTCGGCCTTTGATCTGCATATTACTGGTAACACATCCTTCAGCTTCACCAGCCACTGTTCCCTTTTGGTCTTCTATTATCCACCGTCCCTTTTTAACTTACCCCATCCCTGCATCATTCTTCTAATGAGCATTGATTTTGTTGGGTCCTTCCATCCTTTTAGACTGCAGATAACACTAATCCCTGCCAAGTAGTCCCCATTGTCTCTTGGGCTGTTCCTTTTGCCATTGCTCTATGGTGAACTTCCCAATTGTTCTTTTTTTAATTATTTTATTTATTAAATTCTCAGATTGCAAATACCTTTGAGCAGAAACTGCTCGTTTACAAAGGTTCTACGTCAAAGGATGAGGGTCAACATACATACAGAGGTAGTAAAAGAATGCACAATAAACAACCAAAACAACTAAAAAGAAAAATAAAGATACTCAGTTATAACATACTTTGACATAATATTCATATAATGAGCAGCTTGAGTAGGCAGCTGGCTGCGGTAACAATAAGAGATGAGGGCACCATAAACAGTTAGTATTGCAGGCGTGCGACCAGGAGAGGAAGTTGGCAGGCTAATGGGCCACTGTCGAAGGTGGTGGAAAATGTCTTGTACCAGTGGAGATGTGAAGCAGGAAAGGAGTCACAAGGAAGGCCCAGTGCCAGAGGGAATGAGACTGGGAAAGGCGGACTGTGAGACATGAGTGAGCTGGGAGGTGTTTAGAGAGATCTCTGTTCAGAGAAGCAGTCACATTGAGTGGTAGAGGTGAGGTAAAGTTTGAGATTCCTTTTGAAGGGTCCAAGTGTAGTAGAGGAAAGTGCTTCTTTATTGAGGAATTGAACCATTGAGCGGCTTTATAGATAAAGGACCACTGACCCATGGAGGTACGACATCTGGGAACCTGAAAGGTTAGAGATTGGGCACCACATGTTTGTTGAGTGCCACTGTAGGTAGTAAGGAGTGAGCTAACACCAGGTGGCATGAGACCAAGGAGAATCTTTTGGTAAGTAAGCAGGTCTGGTATTGTATTCTGCTGCATAGGGGTAGCCAGCTGGCCTGTGCATAGAGGTCACAGGTGTGAGTTTGTCGGGCTACACCCATCTGTAGTCTACAGGCTTTGTTGAAACAACTGAGATCCTGCGGAGGGCACTTGTTGAGACAGAGCCATAGATGGCAAGGCCGTAGTCAATGATAGAGTGACAGAGCTGTAGATGGCTAGTTTAAGGGCATCTTCAGGCATACAGTGCTTGTGTTTGTGTAGTAGTCCAATCGTATATCGGCGGTCTTGGCAACAGTGTCAATATGCCGAGTGTAGGAGAGGTACTATCCAGGGTAATACCAAGGTACTTGAACTCCTTGACATGTTCGAGTGGGTTCCCAGCGTGGTTCTTGACGGTGAGGGACAGAGAGTTGTGCCTGCTCTGTCGGTTACAGAAGGACATGGCTTTAGTCTTGCTGTGGTTCAGGACAAGTTTATGAGAATTGAACCAGTCTTCAAAGCGCTTGAAGTCGAGCTGCAGCTGGGATTCAAGGACTGTAATGTCATGGTGGCTGGAAAACAGGACTGCATCATCTGTATAGTAATATTTTTGGTGGCAGGCACTGGGAGATTGTTGATGAAGAGGAGAAGAGTAGAGGCCCAGAATAGACCCCTGGGGGACTCTGGAGTGGACGGTTTCTCATCCAAAGAGATCCTGCAATCCTTACACATTGCATCCGATTATCAAGGTAGCTGGTGAACCATGGAAGGGCATCGCTGGAGATCCCAATGGAGGACAGTTGCTTGAGCAGTAGGGGTGGTTAACTGTGTCGAATGCCTTGGTAAGGTCTACAAATGCTGCCCCTCCACAATTCCCTTTGTCAAGCGTGGCATGGATGAAGGTTGTAAATTCCATTAGTGCAGTGGTGGTCTGTGCCCTTTTCTGAAGCCATGCTGCTCTGGGCACTGTACATTGTACTTATCCAGGAATTCAACTAGTTGGTCCGATACTATTTGCTCCAGCGCTTTGGATAGTGGGGGATTAGTAGTGACTTACTTACCTCCATATGGTGTGTTGTCCTGAATGTTTGAAACACTCGCCAGGCCACATCGTAGGCCCTCAGAGTCTGTGGTGCCCATGAACTGCGGAACAACATTTCTGATCGTTCTTGCCAATGTCCCATATGTTCATTGGTATGGGCGTTTTGCTCCTCCACTGTTGGTGCCAGCTTGGAAATGATCCAGCTGCAGATGGAAAGGCTGTCAGCCAGGGTATTGTGTACCCTTCTATGTGTTTCACTCTGAATGACATGTTCAACTGCAATGCCATAGCACCAGAAGTCGCAAAACTTGCATGACCATTTCTGACCTGGCTCTCTCTGTTGTTTAGGACCTCTCCACTGCTCTGTTGTCACACAAATGTCACCTTTGATCCCGTAATTCTTCCCCCAAACCAGGGTGCTTGCCCAGATGGGTATGATCTCTAACAATGTTATATCTTTTACCTTACCGTCCCTCACCCAGTCTGATGACCATGGTTCAGCAAACCATCTGCCCCTCAGATAGCCCCCATGCCTAGGCCCCTGGATGCATCTGTGTAAAGATCAAGGTCTGTGATATACATACAGGTACATAATGACTTGGCAAATGGGGAGCCAAAGGAAGTTCAGGAAGAGTTTAGGAAACTGGGAGGGGTCTCAAGCAAGTAGCTACTTCTGTCACTTTCAGAAGTACTACCTGTGAGAGGCAAGGAGAGCATAGGAGTGCATGCACCAGGAACTTTAACTCATGGTTGAAGAACTGGTGCTGTGAGGAAGGTTTGATTCATTGGTGACTGGGTACCCACCTGGAGGATGGAGATTTGTTCAAGCCTGACCCTGCATCCATCCTGGAGGGAATCCAAGCACTCAATGATAAGTTTAAATGCTACATTGACAAGCATTTAAACTAGAAAAAAGGGTGGTAGGCCAGCAAGGATGGTACCTACTTGCTCACCCCCACAGCTAGTAGTGGAACCAGTGAACCAGAGGAGTGGCTATCTCTGCAAAGCAGTGTGCAAAAGATGGAGATTAGTGTCCAAAAGGTGGATAAGCAGAAAAGGGGCAAAATTCAGCAGAAGGGCAAACAGCAAGGAGAACCAGGGATAAATGACAACCAAGGAAGGGCTGGAGTAGAACAGTGAAGCAGTTCAGGAGGTCAAATCATGGAAAGCCATGTGTGCAAATGCCAGGAGCCTTAGCAACAAGATGGAAGATCTGGAGGCTGTCATGGTACAGTCAGACCTGGACATTGTGGCCATCACTGAAACCTGGTGTAATGATAACCATGACTGGGAGATGGCCATACCTGGCTACAACATATTCAGAAGAGACAGAGCAGGCAGGAAGGGAGGAGGAGTGGCACTGTATGTGAAAATGACATAAGGGCCACACAGATCCAGGAGGAACAAAATGGGGAGAGATACTGTGGGTTAAGCTGGAAAGGAAAATGGGGACAGCCATCCGCACAGGTGTGGTCTATAGACCACCAGCCCAGGAGGAAGAAACAGATAGGAGCTGATGCTAGCCATCCAAAGGATGGCAGACAAGGGTGAGGTAGTACTGGTTGGAGACTTCAATATACCAGACGTGGACTGGAGCATCCCAGCAGCAGCATCAACTAGGAGCAGATTTATCCTGGACTCCTTCAGGGTGCCTTCCTCAACAACTGGTCATGGAACCAACCTCGGCAGAAGGCAATACTGGACCTTGTGCTCACAAACAGGGACAGTGTGATGGGGTAACAGTGGGGAGCACCTGGGTAACAGTGACCACCAGTCATTGTGGTTTGAAATCACAGAAAGAGCAGAACCACCACACAAAACACGTACCCTGGATTTTAGTGGGCAGACTTTGGGAAAATGGAGAGATACTTGAAAGAGGCATTAAGGGAATGGGACAGGAATCAGGGGTTGAGGAACAGTGGGCAGTATTTAAAATGGGGATTATAAGAACAACAGAATTATGTATTACAGGTTAGCAAGAGGAAAGGAAGAGGAGACCATTATGGTTTTCCAAAGAGGTAGCAAAGAAAGTGAAAGCCAAAAGATTGCATTCAGGCAATACAAAAGACACAGGCAGAAGGGGATAGGGAGAAGTACCAGGAGAAACAAAGGGAGGCAGGGAAGTCAGTAGGAGCCAAAGCTCAGACAGAAGAACACATTGCAAAATCAGTGGGTAAAGGGGACAAAACCTTTACAGGTACATAAGTGAAAAAAGAAAGACAAAGGGAGGGATAGTGAGACTGAAGGAGGAGGATGGAGCCTCGTGGAGGATGACAACAATAAAGCTGACATATTGAACAGGTATTTCTGCTCAGTCTTTCTAAGGAAGAGGGGGTAATGGGTCTGAAGGAGTACAAGGGGTGAGAATGGTGCAGAAATGGACACAAGTCCCTTTACACGAGAAAGGGTCCTGAAGGAACTGGAAGTAATAAGAGCTGATAAAGCAATGGGGCCAGATGGGTGCACCCAGGGTCCTTAAAGAACTAGAGAAGTGGTGGCTGAACCTCTGGCTATCCTGTTCAGCCAATCACTGGAAACAGGGAGGTACCCAAGACTGGAGGACAGCAGATGTAGTCCCCTTATACAAAAGTGGGAACAAAGAGGAAGCAGGGAACTACAGACCAGTCAGCCTCACCTCGGTAGTGGGAAAGATCATGGAAGCACTACTGAAGGAGAGATTGGTGGAACATCTGGTTGTCAATGGACTACAGGACCCAAGGCAGCATGGTTTCACCAGGGGAGGTCATGTCAGACCAACCTCATTGAATTTTTGACTGGGTGACTAGGGAGGTGGATCAGGGGAGGCAGTGGACATGGCTATCTGGACTTCAGCAAGGCCTTTGACACTGTGCCACATAGAAGACTATTACACAAACTGGGGAATATGGGTGTGGGCAGGACAGTAGTGTGGTGGGTAGGTAACTGGCTGGGTGGCAGGACACAGAGGGTGGTGGTAAATGGCTGTCACACCACAGAGGGAAGAGTGACCAGTGGGGTACCACAGGGATCAGTGCTGGGACCGGTCCTATTCAACATCTTCATCAGTGACATTGCACAGGATCTAGAAGGCAGAATTTCACTGTTCGCTGATGACACAAAGCTCTGTAACAGAGTAGACACACCAGAGGGTGTAGACAGAATGAGAAGGGACCTGCAGAAACTTGAAGAATTGTCAAGGGTTTGGCAGTTGAAATTCAATGCAAAGAAGTGCAAGATAATGCATATGGGGCACAAAACCCTGGCACAATATATCAGTTGGGGGTGAGGATATAGCATGCACCAAGCAGGAAAGGATCTTGGGGTTGTCATCTCTGATGACCTCAAGGTAGGGAAACAGTGTGACAAGGCATCAGGTAAAGCAAATAGGATGCTGGGATGTATAGGCAGGGCATCACCAGCAGGAAAAGGGAGGTCAAAACTCCTACAGGACACTAGTGAGGCCCCACCTGGAGTACAGTGTACAGTTCTGGAGACCATACCTACGTAACGACATAGGGTGAGAAGGTTCAGAGGAGGGCAGCAAAGATGGTGCATGGGTTGCATCAGCTGCGCTATGAAGACAGGTTGAAGGAACTGAACATGTACTCCCTGGAGGAGAGGAGGGAGAGAGGGTATGATAGAGACATACAAGTATCTTACAGGGAGGAACAGGGTGCAGGAAAACACTATTTTTAAGCGAAAAGATGTTTCAGGACTAGAGGGCATGGGATGAAGTTGGAGGAGGACGATTCAGAGGAAACATGAGAAAGAATTTCTTCACAGAACGGGTGGTGGACAAGTGGAACACCCTGCCAGAGGAAGTGGTGGGGCTGAAACAATCACGGGTTTAAGAATGCATGGGATAGACATAAAGGAATTCTAGAGGGCAGGGGTAAGGGAAACAGACTTCTAGGAAAACAAACTGAACTTACAAGCTCAAATGGGCAGACTAGGTGGGGCATAGGCCCCTTATCTGCCAACACTGTCTATGTATCTATGTATCTATGTATCTATGTATCTATGTCCATTCCTCCTGCCAGAAAGAGCAGACATTATATTCCCTAAGAATTCCTCCCATACTTTAAAATCCTCCTTGACTCCTTTTGTCATGTCTACCCAATGGTGTGGTTTGGTCATCGGCCATAACCCTTGCTAACCTTTTGGTGAAAGCCCTCCCTGGCCCAATAGCGCTGCATGTGAAGTTCAGATGTCCCAACACTTGTTGTACCTGTTTTAGTTGTACTTTTCTTCTACTGGTATGTATCTGAATCAATTCCTTCCATTTTTCCACTTTTTGTCTGGCAGCTGAAATATTTCACCTGGGGCATCTATCTCAATATCCAGAAACTCTAACACCTTACTGGGCCCTTCTGTTTTTCAGATGCCAATGGGACCCCAAGTTCTCTGCACAGCTCTTGGAAGCTGGCTAACATTTTCTGTCTCCCATCTCCCACTGCCTATAAAAAGGAAATCATCCAAATAGTGAATCACTGTTTTATAACCAGTTCTTTCTTGAAATATCCACTGCAAACATGTGCTGAATGCTTTGAATGTTGCACATGCTATACAGCAACCCATGGGCATGGCTTTATCAAAATAGTACTGTCCCCGAATTTTAAACCCCAACAGGTCCCAACCTCTTTTCTAACCGGCAGCAATCTGAAAGCAGACTCTGTGTCTGGCTTGCCATCCATGCATCCACAGTTGCCCAGATAATCTGGACTGCATCTTCCAGAGTGGAATATGTCACTTTACTATATTCTTCACTGATAAAATCGTTCATCAAATCACCTTCCGGAAAGGATGGTGATGAATCACCCTGTATTTCCCTTCCTGTTTTTGGGGACCAAACCCAAAGGAGAAATCCTCATATTCTTCTATGGGGTATCATATGGTCCCATTATTCTCCTCTGCCTTTTCCTTCTCTATTTTTGTCTTAACATTTCTTCCCTCCCCTCACTGAACCCAGATTGTTCGCCTCCTGGCTTGCCTTGGGCCCCTCGACTGCAACGAAAAACCTGTGCAAAAACCTTTCTTAATCATTTCTGCTGTTCCTCTATCTGGGTATCTGTCCAACCATTCTCCCCATGCCTCTATCCTGATGGAGGTTCTAGCTTCTTTAAATTGCTCCTTGTCTTCATTTCTTCATCTCCGCCAAGGTCTCCCCGCTTGATATCCGGCCTTGCTGGTCAATGGTTCTGACTCCCCATTTGCCTGTCCCTCATCCCTCCCCTCTATTCCATGTCTGCCCTTTACATCCCTGCCCTTCATGAAAAACTGTTGCCCTGACCCTGCCCACCTGATCCTGTGCTCCTGTACCCATGTCATCCCTGACTACCGCTGGATGTGATCCCCCATTTAACAGGCATGCCGGAAACAGCATTGTGGCCAGGAGCAAAGGTCCTATTGTAGGCCCAGCAACATCTCTGTGGCATGGCACCTTTCTTCCCAAACTCCCCTCTGGTGTGGACTGATCGGTTACATAGTCTGTCCATAAGTCTGGTTGTTTTGTGTCCTGTCTTACATCCCCATATGTCGCCATTCTCTGCTGAAAGAATTCATCATAGTATATCCACTCCACCCCTTTGCTTTTTATCAAGGAGTGATGAGTGGAATGCCCAGCTCAGGCCTCTTCTCCAATACTATGGCTGAGAATGTGGCAAAACCTACAAACCACCCTTCCCAGGTCTTCCCTTTAGTGAATTTGCCCTCTTCCTTTTGCTTAACAAACTACTGATGCTGCCATTTCACTCTTCCTATGTTTTCTGTCTCCTCATATTTAGCTGCCACTTCACGGCTTACCAAGGCAAAGATATCCACATATTCTCCTTCCATATTTTCTCTTTCATGGCCAGTGGTGCTTGTTCGCCTACCTCATCCCAGGAGCCCCATATCTCTAGTCCCTTTCCTTGTTTCTCTACTCCTTCCTCTTTTCTTTCGCGCTTCCTTTTCTGACCTAATCTCTGCTAGTGCTGACTCCATCTGCCCCAGACTCCCTGTTCCTAGTGCTGAAACAATTTGGTTTACATACTCTTTGATGCTGTCCCCATGGAGCCGGGTGTGTTACCTGTGGCCTTGTCCGCTCCGGGTTGCCTGCCATCATCCTGGCGCCTAAGTATGGTGCCTTGTGGTTGAAGGGGTGGTTGCTCTACTAGTGTCTGTGCAGAAACCATTGTGAGCTGGGGATCTGGTCTGGGTTCCCCGGGAAAACCAGACTGGTCCTGGGAGGTACTGGCAGCACCGGGTTAATAGGGTGCAGGGGTGCTGGACTAGCCACCTTGTTGGGTCCTTCTATTGGTGGCTGTGTCCTGGCTGGGCTGCATGGCCCTCAACCGTCACTTCCTCTGCCCCTTTTCCTTCTCCGCTTTCCTTTTCTCCCGGTTACCCAGTTTCTCCCTTCGACCAGTTCCCACATTCTATTGGCTTTCTGACAGCTCCACTATAGCCCATGGGTGTCCTCCTTTGAAGGCCTGTTCTTCTTTGGAGCCATATTCCTTCCTGTCCACAAGCTATTGAAAGAACTGCAGAGAAGAAAAGAAAAGACAATTTCATTAAACAACTTCACCCATATTATTCCCTTATGACCTGGCCCTATTCCCCAAAGAAACAGTCGACCCATGGCGATTGTTTTTTTTTTTGCCTCTTGTCTTCCATCCACCTCTTTTTCACTCCCCACCAGGCCTCGAAAATGCTTTGAAAGCTGCCCCAGTAGCTGTCCAGGCTTAACCCTATTCCTTTGCATGCCTTCACATTGTTATGGCTGCCATGCCTTCCCAGGTTGCTCCGTGTTCTTCCTTCATCCTGTTTCTTCTTTTTGTTTTTTTAAACGTGCCAAGTGGCTTTTTTTTTGAAAGAATCCACCGTCCCCTTTCCTCAGCGATCCCCATTCCTCCCCTCTGGCCTCCTTCATCATGTTCCTGGCCTTCTGGATGGCGCCCCGCTGCCTCCATCATTCCATTGCTTGTGGCCTCAGTTTGGCCTACACAACCCCTTTTCATGTCCTCACATCCTCAGGCCCGTATCCCCTTCTTTCTGTTGCCCCCTGTTAGATTGAGTTGTTTTATTCTCCCCTTGTGCCTATGCTGGTGTTTACTCATCCCTAGGCACTTCCTAGTTAGCTGGACCATCCTTTTTGTTTCCACCGTGTGGTTCCCCTGGCATGTGACATCACGCCAGCATCTTTCTTTAGCACTATCTCGCCCATGCTTCTAATGTCTGCCTCTGTGTGGTTGCCCCAGCATGTAACGTCCCACCACGCGCCTTTTTCCGGGCGCTATTTTGGCTTCAGACTTCCAAACTCCTCTTTATCACCCGCACCATCGCCCCCTGCTCAGTCCTCAGTCTCCCCCAAACCATCCACCTGTCTCTACTGCTCATGCTCCTTTTCCTCCAGGAGCCATCCTCCTCACATCCTCTGTCCGATGCCTTCCGCCACACCTTAGTTTATTTCCAGCTCCCCTTTGTTTTTGGCCCTCAGGCCACCACCAGACAATGCCTGCTGACCTTGGTCCTTTTGGCTGGCCCCACTCCCAGCCCCTTTTGAATTGCCCTTATCTCACCCGACGGTGAGATTCCCCATTTCTGAAGAGCTGAAAGCCCTGATATCCCTAAACCTCTAACGAACTCTGATCTTTTCTTTTCTGCCCTAGTGTTCCCCATATCAGCATCAGCCCGTAGTGGTGTTCATGCCCCACGTGCTTGCTGGAAAAAGGCTTACAATTATTCCTGCAACATCAAATCTGCTCCTGGGAAAAAACCTTGCAGGCTAAGGCCTTGCCTGTAACTTTCGCTCTTCTGACACAAGTTCCTTACATGCCTCAAACCAGCCAAAGACCGTTACTCAAAAAACGCAAAACAAAGCCCTTACTCATACCATTGCTCTAATGGTGTTCCACTGCTCTTTCAGCGGCGTGTCTGGATCGCTTGCTTGTTTGGTGATGCCCTTAAATGAAACATACAACTGCAAGCTTTCCTGCTCGTAACCCCACACTATCCAGGGACGTATTTGCAGATACAGAACTTCAGAGTTAAAGAACGCTAGCTTGAATGCCCAAAAGCTATACCTTACAAGTTTCCCCACCATAACGGAATTAAGCACAAACTGTTGCAGCCTTATTCAGTTTACAGCCAAACTTCACTCAAACAGGGGTCCCACTCAAAAACGTCACACAACAAGGTTCACCGTCAAGGCCTCTTAAGCCATTCACATGAAATTAGCCATCCATGCTTCTTTCTTATCAAGTAATGCACCCTGTCATTACATCTCATTATTAATTTACTGTATCTCTATTTATTACTATATACATATATATATATATATATATTCTTTTTTAAACTTCATTCATTGTGCGCTATCTTACCTGTTATATCCCAATGCACAAACCTATCCTGATATTCAGCCAATCTGATGTGTTGCAATTTCAATTAGATCAAAACTCCATCAAAATTATGTACCTCCACTTGTTCCTCCCTTCCTGTTGCTCTGCCATTGCTCTATCCCCTGCCCTCCCTTCCTTCTGAGCACACCATCTTGATGAAAAGGGAAGGGGTGCACCAGGACAACCTGGTCAGCCCCTTAAAGGGCAAACTCCATTCTACTACTACTACAACCACATCATGCTATCACCTATGCTGTTCTATAATAATAAAATAATAATAATAATAATAAACTAGGTCTTGTGGCCTCACTATATGAAGTATAAGATATGTGATGCAAGTCACTGTCGCTAAAACAAAAAGATCCTGTGCTGAAGAAGTCACCATACAACTACAGTATATACAATTATGCTTTTTAACATGAATGCAATAGCATTTTATTATATTTATATGTATGTATTTTGAAAACATAACAATTGAGGTTATTTGTCAGTGTTGTTCCTTCTCTACCCAGTGCTGAATAACTACTATGTTATCAGTTTTGATGCAGCCTGTGCCTCACTTGGCAGCTACAGCCAGTGAAAAATCAATTAAAATCTGCAAAGGTTTAATTTCACAGTCAGTATGTGCTACACTTTTATGGCTATAAAACACAAATCAATCAATCAACCAATCAATTAATCAAACACATTATCTATCACTAACCACCCAAAATGCTTAGTACCCTTCAGGCAGCAACATTAAAGATATTTATCTCCCTCTCAACATTAACAAAGCACTAACTGTAATTATAAACAGATGCTGCCCAAGTATAAAAATACTGAACAAGATGTAAGTAAAGAGCAATTACTTACTAGTAACAGTAGATCTTCAAGAGAAACCCCTGCCTTGGACCACACCTTTGGAACTATAAGCTATTAGCATCGGGACCTTCTGGGAACTTTTGCTTTGCTGGGGTCCACCCACACAACATATAACGTTGGTGCCTATAACACGTTTGCTGCCTCCTTGCTCCTAAGTCTCCTGCTGAAGGTAAGCTTGCAGGACCACTTACTGAGAAGACCCAGAAGACCACACCAGGACTAGATACACAAGGAGAAGCTGTGACTAGTGACAGATGATGTAAAAACAGAAATAACCATACCTTCCACAAAGGCAGCAGGACAGTCATCCAGCTAGTACCTCACAAAGGGGGAAGGAGGGTGGAGGTGTTGTGGCCCAGTTGAGGAGTTCTCTGAAAGAGCTACTGTTACTAGAAAGTAACTATTCTGCCTTCATTGAGAATATCTCCTCCATTCTGCCACACCTTTGGAGCAATTTATGCTGCACCAAGTAGCCAGTGAGACTGGCAAAGTCTGATATGTAATCAGGACAGAAGGCCTTGCAGTACAGCAGAACTAAAGTCGGTATGTCTGTGGGAGATAAAGTTCAGACTGTAATGTTTAGTGCAGGTTTGGACAGTGCTCCATGTGGCAGCAGCAAAATGTCAACAGCGGACACATCCCAGAAACAGGCAACAGAAGTGGCCATACAATGAGTAGGGTGGCCACACATCACCTCAGGAAGTTCCTAACTGTACTTCCTATAACAGAATGTAATGCAGTTATCTAGGTATTTGAAATGCACTGCTTACTTACTGGTACACCTTCACTCTCGGGGCAAATGAGAAAAACAGCTGAGAGATATTCATGTAGTCTTTTGTGCAATAAAAGATAGAAAAGCAATGTTCTGTGTACATCAGGGGTATGGAGCAATTCCTCACTCTTGTTAGTATGCTAAGGAGCATACATTGGTAGGTTGATGGCCTAATTCAATGTGAACTCAGACACCACTTTAGATAAAAACAAGGATTCATATGTGATGCCACCCTATCATTATGGAAAATCAGGTAGGGGTGTACATTCATGAGAACCTGAAGTTCAGAAATCCTTCAGGCTGAGGTCAGCAACCTGAAAATGCACCTGCCAAGAAAGAAAGCATAGCCACCAAGTACATGTTAATAGAAGTGTACTACAGACCTGTTTCTGACAGAGACAGATTTAGGTAACAAATACACTACTAAATATATAAGTAAAAGGGTCTTCAGAGGCAGAAACCAATCAAATAGTGAATCACTTCCACTTTAGGGATATATATGAGGAATAAGGCTTCCTAGCCACCAGCAAGATATTAGCTACTTTGGGAGGAAACCTCACAGTATGCAATTGCTATGTCCTCAGAAGCCAAACATGAAGGTGGAGGTCAAGAGGTCTGGTTAGACAAGGACCCCTGTCCTGGGACAGTAGACACCAAACCGGAGACTACTGAACTGCTGGTTCCTGCCAGATGTTGCAGAAGTGAAGACTATATCTGTGAGGTTAGAGGGAACAATCAGTATCAGGGTGCCCCCACCAGCAGATTTAGATGGATACTCAGGATGAGAGGGATCAGGAGAATGCATATGACACCTCCTAAGGAGAGGGACAATACATCTCAACAAAAACTCCAGGCTGTGGATCAAATGAGCAGAAATCTTGCAGTTTTGCACTGTGTGGGGATGCAAAACGATCCAACTCTGGATGATCCCATCCTATAAAGAAGTTGTTTACCACAAAGTCACAGTTCTCACTCATGTACCCAAAACTGGGCACAACATAGCCTGTCAGCTAAGATGTTTTTGGACTCATGGGAGAAAACAGCTGTCAATTGCTGGCAGTGAGTGAGTACCTAATGCCATACCTCATTACTTACCTGCATAGAGGGTATGAATCAGTGCCTCCTTGCTTGTTGATATAGTGCATCACACTGATATTGTATTGACAGGAGACCTGTAGAAAGATGCTCTTTGAAGGCCTGAGCCCAAGAAGAGCAGCTCTAATCTCCAGAATATTGATGTGATATCCGAATATTGGTCTGCTCACAAACCCTAGGTCTGTTAGAGGCCCAGATGGGCACACCACCCCTTCTTGGAGGCTCAATTTTGAAGATATTCTCTAGAGTTGGGGAAAGAAGGGTTCACCCTGCAGCAAGTGCAGGGGTTCCACCAACCACAGTTCAGACTTTTGAGATGGGATGGTGATGAGTATCATAATTACCAGCTTGTCTGCCTATTGATCCCATTGCACCCAAGGAATCCATTTCAGGATTATCATATGAAGGTATGTGATAGGGACAGTTAAATTAGCAGCTGCTTCAAGGACTAGGATCAGAGCATAGTCCTGGTGGACACATAGTGACTCCTGTACATGAAACAGGTCTGAACAATGAGGCCTTTGCTCTGTCCTCAGGCAGGAATGCACTGTCCACTGCTGTGTCCAGTATCACTCCATTATATTGGATGCATTGACATGGGTGATAACTGTTTTATTACACTAACCATGATACCCAGGTCCTTGAAGAACACTGTGTACTGGACCACTTCTCTCAATGGGTTTTGCAGAAGGCAGTCATCCAAACAGGGAAGACAGAAAGTCCTTCTGTCTGGAAGGCTGCTGCCACAGCTGTTAAGCATTTAGTAAATACTCACAGTGCTGAGGATAAGCCAAAGGACATGACTCAGAACTGATACTGGCAGTCCTCCTGAGTGAATCTGAGTCACTGTCTCTGGCATGTTCTGATTCTGATATGAAAGCAGCATTTCTTTTTTCAGAGCACAAATTCAGACTCTTTTCAGTAGAAGGGGAATGAGAGCCTGAAGAGGCACCATTTATAAGTTTTGTATTCAAAGCATTTCTTCAGAGTTCTGAGGTCCAACATGGAATACAAGTCTCCCATAGCTTTTGGGACCAGAAAGTGCTTTGAGTAAAATCTCAGTTCCATTCTTTGGGAGTAGCCAGCTCCATAGCCATTTTCTGAAGCAGAGACTCAGCTTCTTTCCTCAGTAGAGACAGATGTCCCACAGGGTAATGAGAATGGTGTGGAGGAGGCACTGCTGGTTTTGAGATCAGTTTCAGTTCATGCTGTTTTGCACTATTTCCAGAACCCATTTATCTGTGGTTATC
The DNA here is from genome assembly GCA_016271365.2 of Neoceratodus forsteri. NCBI lineage: Eukaryota > Metazoa > Chordata > Ceratodontiformes > Ceratodontidae > Neoceratodus > Neoceratodus forsteri. Next base: position 736,603,922 of record CM028133.1, on the reverse strand, counting down.
TCCTTGATTTTGCAGGCGAAGGAGATCCTTCTATCCACTTGTACCCTGGTGGCAGCCATGGAGTGGAAGGATGGGGAGTCAGAATAAGCCAGAAGTGGCAGGGCTGCCTGGACTAGAACCTTCGGAGGCCATGCATTGGCCACTCTGAGCAGAAGGTTCAATGAGGGACCACCTCCCTGCCATGGTAGGGCTGACAGTAGGTACAGTCTCCTAGGCTGGCAGGCTTCCAAAAGCACCTCTACCATGACCCATGTATACATTCTTAGGGGGCTGGGTCAGGAATTTCACAGACCTTAGTGTCATTTTGGATCACTATATGTCCTTCAGTGCATTATCCACATCTTGGCCAGACAGCCTTGCAGTATCAAAAGTGGACATTGAGCATGACCTGTTGCACATCTGAAGCAAATCCTACCAATATGAGTCAGAAATACCTTCCAAGGCAGATATCAGAGGCAACTGATCTAGCTGCAACATCAGAGGCATCATTTTATAAGCTTAGTAACTGCTTACCAGTATTTAGGCCAGCAGTGAAAGCTTTCAGCAATTCTGTCTTGGCAGGGCTATCAGGTAGTGTCTGTACAATAGCCATAGTTGACTTCCATAGGCTATATTGATACCTAATCATATAAGCCTGGTAGATTGCAATACAAAGGCCCAAAGTGGAAGAGGCATAAGTCCTCTTCCCATTGCATTGAATTTCCTGGAATCCTTGTCAGGAGGCAGGGTGTTCATTACTCTGGGAGCCCTAGAACAATGATGTGCAGCCATGATGACCATTAAGTCTGTTTCAGGCTGAGATGCATAATAGGGTTTAACTAAAGGCACAGTATACTGTTTCTCAGCCTTTCTAGGGACTGCTGGCAAAGCACCAGGTCTGTGCCATGCTGCAAATGTAACATCTTCCAATGCAGAGTAAATGGGGCTTCACAATAGTGGGAGCCACTGACATGTCTAAATACCAAATTAAGTTTTGGGTTTTTATTTTTTGTTACTGGCATCTTCTTCTTTACCCTCAAATCCCATCACATCCTGTGTTTGTTTAAACAAAGCCTGGAAGGAAGGTCCTTTGGAGGAGAACTGGGATTATATACCACAGAGTCTACATCGCATGATGATAATTTTGAGCTGGAAGGAAACCTCCATCATAGGATTCCTTATCCTACCTTCATCTTCCAAATCATCCTCCATTCCTAAGAGGCCATGATCGTACTCTACCTTGTCATTGCTTGTATGATGAAGGAAGTAACTGATGGGCTAGCAATGGAGGAGGCAGCTATACTGTTGGTGCAGCAGGTATACTTTCCAGTTCCATCTGTGCCAATGAGGGAGGTCCTGTCAGGAACTGACCTTGCTGCTTGCTGCAAAGGGAAAAGGCATGTTAACATTTCTGAGAATTATGCCAACCAAACCTGTGAGTCGATGATGCCTGACTGAGTGGTCAGGACTACTGAGATCATCAGGATGGAACCTGTCAACAAAGACTGAAAACCATACATAGTAGGCATGGCAGTACCAGAGCTAGGCCTGACCCTGTCCTGGTGCCTCAACAGTGTTTGGGGTCTGTAGTCAATGCTGCTGGAGCAGACACTGATGAGGATTTTCCTCCTTCTAGGGATACCTCAGCCTCAACAGTGACGATGTTTCTCCTGATGCTTATGGTGACCAGAAGAGAAGAAAGGTTTTAATGATAATTTTTCCTTTTCTATGGATTACTTTGATGTCCTTGCCAACCTCAGTGGTAATGCAACCGATGACTGATGGGGTGCTTCCTTATCTGGAGCAGATGGCCTAGTGGGAGAAGGCAGTTTGGATCTTGCAGCCTTCACCTGAGTTTCCATGGTCTTAATAGCGATGAAAGTCTCTAAAGTCTTCATCTGGCATCTCCTTGTGGCCTCGATAAACTCCTGGCAGATCTTGTAGGCTCTCACATTGTGGGACAGGCCTAAACAACAAACACACATGGTGTGAGCATCATCTTTGTTACCATGTAACTGCAGGTAGAAAATCTAAACAAAGGTTCTTTCAATAGTGGCATACAGGAACAACGTTGATATAAAATCAACTTAAGTTTAGAAAAAGTAAAAATAATCAAACAAAATGACAGCATTGTTTCTCTGCAGGTCCAGAAGTGTATACCTTCACTGGGGTGCAGTAAAGAGGCGCCATAATGTGGGTGCCACAACAGTGAGACCAATGTGGCTATTTTGGGCATGATATACTGTGTACATCACCTCCCCAATACAGGTGGGGTGGAGGTGATTTTATATATATATATATATATATATATATATATATATATCATAGGGGAATGGAGGTACAGGAGTAGCAGCCTCTGCAGACAATCATGTAGACACCATGTGCAGTCTGGTTGGGGTGACCAACTGCAGGCCACTCACCTTCATGTTGCCCTTTGCCTACCCCCATTTTACGGAGCACAGATTGTTGGTACACCAACATTGGTGAACCAGTCCAAGAGGTGCTGATATTGAAGGAAAGAACTGAAGAGTGAGGGGCTCTCCACATTTTATATATGCCGACATTGTACATCATCATGGGCTGTCCACAGCTAGACAAAAGTTTCTACTTTACAAATACTCTACATAATCCTACAATAATCCCTTCAGTTTACCAAATACATCATTCTAAAAAGTCTTTTCTAATAATCTCAAAGGAGCTCTCAAAAGAGCAGCTCTCTCTCTCTCTCCCCTTTCTTTTTCCGTCTCATTCATTCTCTGTCTGTCCCACATTCACAACTGTCAATGCTGGTGACCCTGAAGCAATGTCACTGCTGATGTAGTTTCATTGTGAAGCACTTCAGGAAAGGACAATTGTTTGTCTCATTAAGAAATAATTATCCCAGAGTCCTAAAGTCTGTGGTTTGTCACTTGTGATATAAAACTCTGAGTTATCCAAGTGCAGAACTCCTTTTTCTTGTTTGTTTCATTAAAATAAAAATAAAATATAAGCATATTTGGAAATGATAATGGAGCATGAAAGCAAACTCTTTATAAACCAGTTTTGGTGTATTCTAAAGTGTAACTAATGGCTGGCTCAGTGCAGAGCAAACAGTATGCTGCCTGCCGCCTGGGAGATAGGGTTCATGCAGAAACCCCAGAATACCACATTGGAGCATGCTGGGGAAAATGCTGATTTGGAGTTGGTATTCTCATTGAAGTCAGTTACTTACTTGCCATCCCATATGGTGGAAGGTTACATGCATGGACAAACTAATCACTAATGTGGGAGACGGAGAAATATGAAAAAGGTGGAAGTTATATTAAATTAAAACTGCAATTATGTTATGGTTCACCAACAAAATAAAATGATATTAGGAAATTCTAAGGCATGTCTTAAAAGCTTGACAGGTTCACACCACTTATTAATGGGGTTCACTGTAACGACTCAGATACCATTGCTGACTCCTTCAATCACATGTTCATGGACCTATCTTAGTACACCTCTTCCTTCATGGCACCTCCAGCAAGTGCATACTATTCCTCCATACTTGATTCATCTGTCCTTGACCCCTCTGGCAGGTGGTGCACCACACCCTCATTCTCTTCAAGAAAGTTCTGAGGTCTGATGTCCTGAAGTTACTTCTGACCATTTCTGACACTACTAGCTCCAGCTCCAATACCCTAGAACCAAGACTTCTGAAACTAGCTGCCCTTTCATCGCCTCCCCTTACAAAAATATTTACACTGTCTCTCACTTCCAGTGTGTGGTGCTGAACCTATGTAAAATCACCGTGTCACACTAGTCTATAAGAAAGGGACCCTGCTGAGATTACCAACTACAAACCCATAGCCATCATCTCAGTCTTAAGCAAATTTTGAGAGAAACTAGTCGCAAACCAAACTGCAGACTTCCTTCCCAAATACAACCTTCTTTCTGGCTCACAGCATGGCTTTAGAAAGGGTCATAGCACATTGACTGCACTCATCAAATTTACAGCTGATTTGCTCTCTGATAAGGATGCTGGTTTACTAACAGGAGCAGTGTTTATTGACCTCACTAAAGCCTTTGACCTTATTGATCACCCACTACTTCTCTCTAGTCTCAGAAATCTGCATTTCTCTGTCCCTGTAGTAGAAGCGGTTCAGTAGCTACTTATCTGACCGATCCCAATTTGTGAAATTCAATCCTCTCTATCCACCAAAACTGTTTATAAACACAGGTCCCTCAAGGCTCTAGCCTTGGACCCCTTCTTTCACACTATTTATTAATAATATAGCTGAAGGTCTTTGCTCCTGCTCATCCATCCTGTATGCAGATGATCTCGTCCTTTTTCCAGCTCAGACAGTGTCTCCAACATAAATGCTTCTCTGTCTTCTGACTTTAATAACATACAGTCTTGGCTAACTGCCCATAAACTTGTACTAAATGTAAAGAAAACACAAACCATGTTATTTGGCTCAGTCCTAAACTCCTGGATTGTCAGACACCCTGGTAGTTCTTGACTCATGTGGGCACAAATTGAGAATGTTTCATCCTTCAGATGCTTAGGAGTTCTCCTGGATCAATCATTTAATTTTAATTAACATATTCAGTCCATCAGTAAATCAGTGAATGTTAAACTAGGGGTAGACTATAAAACCAACTATATACTAACCCCTCAGCCAAGCTGTCTATTGCCAAGGGTATCCTTCTCCCTTCTCTCACTTATGGTGTTCCAATTTTTGCTTCGCATCTAAAACTACCCTTCACAAATGGGACATAGCCTATAACAATATATGCAACACGCCTCATCACCATGGCTCAAGCACCACTGTGATCTTTATAGTGACTTGGGCTGGCTCTCCTTCTGCTAGCTAACAGTACTACCTAGGCTATCTTGTAAACTCAGTAATTAGAAATAAAACACCACTCTCACTGGTGGCATTGCTTACACCCCAGTCCTCATCCCATGGGCTAAGCTCAGCTGGTAAGGAGCTACTTACCATGCCCAGATGCTGGACATCTGTAGGCTCTAGAGCTTTCAACAATGTGGCCCTTGGCTCTAGACCTCATTTCCATTAGCTGTTCAACAGGCCCCATCCCACATCAGTTTTAAAAGTGGGCTGCAATGGTACCTGTCTTCAGTAGACCAGTGCGCTTGTTTTGACCCCCACTAGCTCTATTTTGCCTACACTAACTTTATTCTGTTAAAATCATAGCACCTTCTGGACCCTACCAAATTTCTCTCTTCCCAAGTATACTTTTTCTCGTTACCTACTCTCTTCTCTCCCTTTCAATATCCCACCTCTACCTACTGGATACTTCTGCACTTACTCAACCTCCTGGGTTGCACCTCTCTCTGTTTCAGCTATTGTGTCTTAGTTGGACAGCCCTCTCGCTCTCTTAGTCTTTCCATTTCTCTACACTGCTATAACTCTATTCTATCTATACTAGTTGCCATGGTTTGTACTATTGTTTTGCTTGCTTACTCAGATGTAGGTAACCCTTTGAGTATGTAATATCTTATGCTGCCATATGCTGCTTCCATTGTAAATTTCCACTAAGTGTTGTACTCAAACTGTTTGGTTTTATTGCTACCTGCTGCTCACCAATTATGGACTGTACAATGTTCTGATCTTTCACATATGTTATTTTCTCTTATGTATTAATTCCACTCTTAGCTATACCTGTTATTATGTAATGTTTTGCACTGATGTAATGTATTTGTCTAACTATCTGTTGTACTCTTCTGGGTCTTGCCTGAAAATAGTCATTCTTACCCAGTTAACAAAAACTAAGTAAAATAAATTAAGAACCTACTTCTATTTGTCATACTATGGCTATGGAATTGTCATGCAATAATAATATTAATGTAAGCACTTATGTTGCTTGGCTCACAAAGGCTTAAAACTGCATTGTATAATGGATTGTTAGCCAAGGGCAAAATAGTAGGAAAAACAGTACACTGCAGGTAATCCCAAAGGGAAATGTCGGCTTGCTCACATGGCACCAAGAAATTACAAGAGGCATTAGATTGCCTTAATCATTAATGTAAATAGAAGCTCTGCAGATAATTCAGAGTCTGAGCAAATTAAAGGTTTCACATTGCATATTCTAGCTCAGTTGCCTAATATGTACAACAGTTTTCAGCTTTCAGCTTCATCAAAGACTTCATGATATTCAGGATAGTGGCAGCAGGCAGAACACACAATGGGTGCATGGTACATGTTCATATGCCCATAGCAGCTGTCATTTTGACATCACTATGCCTTGATCAGAGATAAATGTGAATGTCTGAAGCCCATGATGAAGCCAAAAGCTAAAACTGATGTTGGATTACGCAACTGGGTCAGAATATGCATTGTATCAGTTTTCCTAGAATCTGCATTATTTGCTCATCATCTTTTAAAGTCCGGGATTATTGCACCCCAATGACTCCTGTCATTGCTTGCTAGTGGATGTGCGAACAGACCTTTTCCTCTCTGATATTACCTGTAAAATTATATTTATATATTACAAAGTTACAGTATGAAGCATGTGGAGCAGGGTTGATAAGCAATGGTGTGAACTTAGGCCACAATTCATTAAAGCATGTAAATTTCTGTTCTACTTTAACTTTTATGCAAGCTTTACCATTAATTCAACAAATGTTTTCAGTAATTTTGTATAGTATAATTAAATTTAGATTTTATGAAAAGTGCTTGTTGTTGTTTTTATCTTAGCAGAATTGTAACAGTGTTTCTACATTCTGTATTGCAGGACACAATTGAGCTAGCTCCAGATCAGTGCTGCCATGTCTGTAAGTAACAATGCACACGCTGTTACTATAACAAATATTGCATTTTTTATCTTGCAATCCTGGGGAAAAAGTAAGACTTATTGACACTGTATATAATTTTTAATTGTATTTAAATGAAACATTAACCAATTGTTTTTACATAGGCACCCCATACCAAAGAATTGTGAAGTTCATAAGAAGGTCGACTACATCAGTCATAATGGTTGCCAGAGTAAAACACCTTTTACTTTAACTTCTTGCCAGGGATCTTGTAGCACCTACTCTATGTAAGTATGATGGCTCAGTGAGGCATACATCATGTGTCGTCAGTTGTGAATGGGCAGTGCACTGATGCTTTGCTAGGGTTTACCATTATCTGAATCAGTTTGGCATATTTAGACCATGAATGGGTATGAGATCATCAAGCATTCTGCAGGTTAACAGTTAATGTATTGTATTACCTATTATTTAGGTATGATAGTCAATGGCTAGTAGAAGCAAACAGATAAAATATTCCCTCCATTACTATGCAGTGTAGCCTTGAGCTGGGTGGCCACCATATAAAATGAAACAATATAAGATGCATAGTGTTATAATTTAGGTGATTTTGCCAAAAGTTGTATCAGATACAGTACTTACATGTAGCTAGAGGTATACAGAATATTGATTCTATGACTCTGTACGAACTTTTATTACTAAAGGAAAGAAATGTTCCTCCATTGTCAAATATGAAAAGTCATGGATTAGTAGATTAAATCAATGGTCGCAGACAACACAACAAGTAGAGTCTGCATTGACGCCCTTTTTCTTGCATAGGTCTGGCAAGACCTGTGTAATAATTTTGAGAAATGATCTGCACCAGTGCTGTAGTTTGGAGCAATCACAGATTTGTCTTAGCAATTAAAGAATTAACTGAGATATAGGTTCACATCGTGGCTTTGACTACACATCCGCCAATGATTTTCTGAACTGAGGTATACATACTGGCAGTTGGCCATTTCATAAAACAAAACATACATGTCAGTGGTGTTTCATAAAAGAGGCAGAGGCCTTGAATTGAAGTACTGCAACAATTCCATTCAAGCCTATGAGAGATAGCAACCAATCTCAGTACTGAAGGCAGTGCAAGTGGACTGATATCTCTATTTGTACAGAATGTGGTAAAAGATAGCAGTACTAAAACTTATATTGTTATCAGGTCATTAACTTCCCTCAGTATTTAATTTGCCTTAAAAATACCCTTTTTATACTGTTGGGTGAATAAATACAAGATCTGATATCACTTTTCAGGTATTTTTGTTGTTGTTATTGGACTAAATTTGCAGTCTTCACTTCCAAGGATATTACCTGGAATTTCACCCATCTGGAAACTATGGATTCCAGTGTATTCAAAGGAAAATGGCAAGATCACAGTTTACGCTACATGTATTCAATATGAAAGGAAAAAATTAATAAGAAAAACTAGCAGTTTATATTAACAATAATGTAAGCAAAGCAGCATGACAAATATCACAGTCGACATTTATGTTAGTAAAGATTTAACAGTTACACTGTTGAACATTAAAATATCAATGTTTTCTTATAGGTGGAATTTTATAGAATGTTTAATAAAATACAGAGGAATATTTTGGCAGTGGCCTAGCAACTTTACAGGATTTCCACCAGTGGAAGTCATAATTTTCACAGTTCAAATAACTGTGTCTCTAATCCATGTGTATCATCACCACTTCCAGTTTCAAAAGTAGTAGTATGTATATTTAGTTAGGTAATTATCTCATGTCTGCATTCAAATTCAGATCATTATAACCAACTATATTACATCTCTGAAAATGTTTAAATGTTATCAGTACAAATAATAGTTTTAATCACTTGTAAAGGCAGGCAAAACAAACAAAACAGTGTGATAAAAATGTTTCCCAGCAGTTTCTACTGCTTTGCTTCCTGCATATCTTATTTGTAAATAAATTAATAAATAATAATAATTAAAAAAAAATAATAAATAGTATGGTGCTTTTTTATATGTGTTTATCTGATCCACCAACTAAGTTTACCCTTCTTCCATCATGCAGGTACTCTGCCAAGCCAACAGGATGGAACACACCTGCACCTGTTGTCAGGAGGTCAAGACCCACAATGAGACTGTTGTTCTGGCCTGCACAGATGGAACCATGGTCAACCACTCCTATGTCTTTGTCGATGAATGTGATTGCCAGGGCACAACATGTGGAGAGCTCATTGGGCCAACATCACCTGCAGATGTACAGGCAACAAGATCTGCACATAGAAGGAGAAGATAAATGCAATGTTACATATTGAAGATTGGCTTTAAGTGTACTTTAAGTCTTCTTTCACTGTTCTGATTTCTTTTATGGTAGTCATGGAGTTTTGACTCCTTTAGTTTTCATATTATATGTAAATTGACATAACCATTTCAACCTTACTGTGGAGATAATGATTTTTGTTTTGTAAAACTTAAAGGATCATTCCATCCTCTTTAGGCTTAAAAGGACGTACATATTGCAGATTAGAAATTTGAATAACCATTGTATATAACATGTTATTCTATTTTTTAGCATATAAAGCTAATATATGTAGTTGAACTATTAAGATCTAGAATTGTTTTCATCATAGAACAGAATTTTGCAATGACCATAAGAAGACAGTGGTTAAGGATTATGTAGTCAGAATCTGCAAAACATATTTTGTGCAGAGTGTTTTGATGTGTGTGTGTAGTCCTGGTTGTCCTTTCCTGTATTTGTTATGAGGAGTTTTTTGTAAATTAGCATGCTAGTTTTATGGCCCAGGGATCTCCATGTTATCATGTTTATTGCTCTTCTTTTTCCTACATACTCATGTCCCATGTGAACATAATGTATCCAGGACCATATATTCAGCAAATGTTGATTTAGAGCCCATTGTACCACAATTGAGCTGTGATTTTAGCACATTTCCTTTCCAGTGAGCAACAAAAGCTACATTTACAATTTGGACAATATTTGATGGCTGACTGAGTGGGCTATTCTGTAAGAAAACAGCTAGTGTCTTTATTAATTATAGCATTGATGGTCTGGGTGAACTGTGTGCTTTTATGGTTGTGTATAGTTGGTGAAGTCAAAAGTTCTGAAAACAAAACATTTACTCCTAGTGGGTAGACCTGACACACACATAGAAAACAAAAATGTTGAATTACAGTTATTTAACTGAAGCCAGAACATCAGGCTTCTGTTTGCAAATTACTCTGCAGCACTTTTCTCAATGAGAGTGATCCTCAATACATCACTGTCACTTGAGGCTGGAGACACTGTAGGAAAAAGAAGAGCAATAAACCATGCTATCATGGAGATCCTTAGGGCCATTAAACCAATAGGCAACTTTAGGAAAAACTAATACCAAACTGAGGGAAGGACATACCGGACTACACACATATCAAAACACTCTGCACAACATGTGTTTTATAGACTTTGATGGTAGTACTCTTTAACTGTCTATTTTCCATGTCCATTTTTGTATGAGGATAATCTTAATAACAAAGATAATTTGTAATTACTGGTCTGTGTAAGTTATAAATGCATCTTGGGGCCTAATGGATTTATAATGTCTCTTTAAAAAGTAATGTGGTATTAAAAGCTCAAACACTGCTAATTCCAACCTCTCTTATTTTCATAAGCTTTGCCTAATACACCACTGTGTCACAAGCTCTATCAGTAGTGTGTCTTGTACTTCTTTACAGTCTCAGTGTAAATGCACATACTGTAACTGCCAAGTAGATATGGAGTGATAGGATGGTTAGTATTTTTCCAAAAGAATTGGTAGTTGTCCTTAATATTCAAATGTCACTATTCACAGCTGGAATTATTTTCTCGAGGTATTCCATTCATGTTCATGGAAAAACATTGTCCCTCTATAACCAGACAAAATAAAATCATGTGAAGCATTCCTTAGTGATTTTCATTTGCCTCTTTCAATAGGCCAGAGCAATTTTACTCTTATGAACATGCTACTCTATCTCACAGTACCATCTTATCGTGCTGTGTCAAATTTTCAAATTCGTGGAACGAAATTCTGCGAAATATTCTGAATTCTGCTGAAATTCCATTGAATTCTGCTGAGTATTATTCCATGGATATCTATATATTCCACAGAAATTGTTGCAGAATAAATACTGTTCTGTGAATATTATTCCGTGGATCACAGAAGGTGGAATTCCGCATTCGAACAAGCAAAATTCAGTTGAAATTCTGCCCCACGGAATGGTCATTCCACACTAATTCTGCTGGTGGAATTCTGCATTCTGTACAGCACTATCATCTTAGCTTTGAATTGTGTGCAGCCAAGGTACTAGGAATTGCAACTGCAATAGCCTTTTCCAAATATTGTAGCCTATAGCATAAACCAAGATTTTTTCAGAGCCTGTTACAGTATTCTGATATTTGGACCGAGTATCCTCCAACTCTATTAAGAACAGCTTGTGTTTGTATTTAAGCTGCTTCACAAGTACAGTACTTGTTTACATAATTTCTAAATAGAAACATAAATGAATTTGCATCTCCAGTATTGCTTATTGTTTACATCTAAAAGGATATATGTGTGTGTGTATATATATATATATATATATATATATATATATATATATATATATTATACACAAAGAATATATGAAGAGCATATGAAGGGTTTATAATTAAAATGAAGTGACATATAAATAGAAAATATGTTGAAAATTAAACATCAATACATGAACATTTGTTGGTTTTGCTATTTATTGTAATGGAGACATGAAGGAATTCTAGATTACTTATATCAAGATGTAGCATAACTCGTTTTCCATCTGTTATCAATGGATAAATGTACAAGGGGTTCTAAATAACTTATTTTCTCATTATGTCATGCCTGTGAGTTCTAGTGGTGATCAATAAATGTTTAACAATGTGCAACCATGATATCATTTGTTTTCTTTCACCTTGAACTTCAGTACTGGATTGGGTGGCAGGGATGGATGAGCTGTGGGAAGATTGTACAGGATGTGGAAGTAGGCATGCTCAAGAAAGGAAAATCCAGTCTTGACTTTTAAAATGAGATACCATCTTGGTTACTATTATAGTTTTAGGGACTTACTGCAGTGGACTGTTCCTTGTATTTAGAAGGTCAGCACAATGCTAACAGGCTTAGTTCTGAGCTAACAATACATTGCACATCTTAGAAGGGTGGGGTTATATTTAATGTGTCCTCTGACATGGCACACAGTGAATAATGCTGACACGCTAAATGCACTATTGCATCCACACAAATGGTGGTACCTTCTTCACACAGACTGCAGTGCTATTCCAAGGTTCTGTAAATGCTAACTGGCTGCTAAGGCACCACTAATTTAAATTTACAGAACACAGCTGTTATCAAGGCACACAATACGCACAACTTCCTGCTCCTGGGAGCACAAGATCCACTGACAGAGACTTTCACATGCTAGAACCCTGTCCGTATTGTAACTATGTAGAATGACTGTCATAGTGCTTCCACCTGCATCCCCAAGCCTCATCAGTTTTATGCCTATCTACAGTAGAATTACCATCCCTGGCAGTCTAGTGGAACTACTCCCTGATGCCCACCTGTATAATGTTGAATGTAAATCCCCATCTCTGGTAATCTACTGGCTCCCCAATGCTCATCTTTCTACTGCTGAATGTCAATCCCTTGCCCCTGGCAGACTAGTTGTTCCCCTATCTACTGCAGCCTGTCTCTATATTATTGAATGTGAAACCTCTGTATTTGGCTTTCCACTGGTCCCTCTGCCCCACAATCCCTAGCCATATACTGTTGAATGTTAATCCCATGTCACTGGAAATCTTGTAGTCCCTTGCCCCACCAGTGCACATCAGTGTACTATTAAATTTGAATCCTCCATCCCTGAAGTCTATTGGTCCACCCCTTCCTGATCACTGTCAAACCTGTAGCAGCATCCTCTTGATAACCCCTTAGCACCCACTACCCATTCCCCATAAGTCCCCAACTTATCCATCCAGCCATTCATATGCTACCATTCAGCCATCAGATGCTGAACCATACAGTCCCTCTGCTCATAATTTGGTGAACCACCTTCTAAATGTCAGTGAACAAGTATACAAGTATTGTTGAAACAGCTGTTTTACAGTACATTCTCACTTGCTCCATGTCATTCAAATACTGCTTGACTGAGGTGGTAAGTAAAGAGGCTGTGCTAGTCACCACCTGAACACTTGATGGCAATTCAAAATTGTTGTATGGCTAAGTTGGGGCCAATGGGTAGCAATAGTGTTAGGTAGACTACATGGACAAAAGAGTCACATTCAACAGTATACAATTAGATACCAGGTGACGGATGGACCAGTAGACTGCCAGGAACGCTCATTCCACATAGGCACAATATCAACAGTGATCAGGTGAGGAAGGAGACCATTGGACTGCCAGGAATGGCAAAGGTTGATAGGGCTCTGTTGGGGGGTTGGCCTAGACTATTCATTATACATCCTTGTATTTGTGCGATGAGGTATTGTGCAGAGCTGCTAATGGCCACACAATGACATGTACATGACACCCTTCCACCATGAACACCATTTGGTTATTAGAATCCTTTCCTATTTTGGATGTGCTATCCCCATTTGCTCCTGGAGTCTGTTGCTAGCACAGAGCTATGGTAGTGACACACATATGCACTATACATAGTGCCATAATGGACTGTTAGACAGAAGAGTGGGCCAGACAGGGTGCAGTGTCTATCTCTCCCTTGCAGCTATGTGCTATTTCTTTGTATGGTGTTGTGCTAGTGTGGTTCAAATCACACTGACTAAATATAGATAGCCTTGTCTATTAAGGAATCCCATTAGAAGTAAACAATTTGTCCTTAATATCAATGTGTCCTTAATATGCAGACTGCACATTTTTAATGAATGCCTGCTGAGACTATAGGAAACATCTTTAATGTTATGATGGCCTCAGTTACTACAGCATTCATGGAAACATGGTACATGGAGAACCATGACTGGGATGTCAACATACCATGATACAATCTACAGAAGGGACAGGGAGGGTAAATAGAGGTGGAGAAGCCACACAAGGGATGGATCAAAGCTATAGAACTTAAAGGTAAAGGGGAGGACAAGAGGCACTGTGGGTCACCTTGGAGACAGGGAGTGACATCACAATCTGCACAGGGTTGAATACAGACCCCGTCTCAGGGGAGGAAATGAGCAAGAAAATGATAGAAGACATTCTCATAATGGCTGAAAAGGGAGATATTGTTGATGAGGGACCTGAATATGCCAGATGTTAACTGGATGACATGTACTGCAGCCACATCCAAGAGCAGGGTCATTCTCATTGCCCTACAGGGGCATGCTTTAGACAGCTAGTGTTGGAAACCCATCGGGAGGGAGCAATATTAGACCTGGTACTCTCAAATGGAGAAAGGATCACAGATTTAGAAGTGAGTAATCATCTGGGAACAAGCGACCACCACACAGTGTAGTTCACAATAAGCACAACCATGGAGACAAGCCATACAAAACAAAGATATTGGACTTTAGAAGGGCTGACTTTGGCAAAATGGGTGAATACCTATGGAATGCACTAGCAGATGGCCAGAAAGAAGGGGTGGGAGATCAATGGAGAAAATCAAAACTGCCATCATGAAGGCAACAAGTCTTTGTCTGAAACAAATAAAGAAAACAAAGTGGAGTAAAAACACTATGGTTCTCAAAAGAGGTGGCAGGGAAGGTTAGGGAGAAAAGGTAGCATTCAAAAAGTATAAGGAATCACAGAAGGAGCATGAAAGGGAACTATATCAGTTGAAGCAGAAAGAAGTGGGGAAGGCAGTCAGAATAGCAAAGGCTCAAACCTAGGAAAAGATTGCCAACTCAGTTGAGAAGTGGGATAAAACCTTTACATGTACATTAGGAGCATAGAAAGGTTAAGGAGGGATAGTGAAGATTAATAAAGGTGGGAGGAGGTGGACAGAGGGACACAGTAAAAGGCAGATATACTGAATGAATATTTTGCTCAATATTCACAAAAGAAGAATTAGAGGAGTTACCTAAACCAAACAATAGAAGCACTCTGGCAGGGGGTTGACACCAGTCCATTTACAGAAGAAGGAGTCCTGAAAGAACTCCTAAAACTCAAGGTGGACAAAGCAATGGGGCCTGACGGATTCACCCAGAATCCTAAAAGAACTAAGAGGGGACCTAGTGACACCACTGACCACCTTTTAGCAAATCATGGAGGATGGGGTGGTACCTGAGAACTGGAGGAGGGTGGATGTGATTCTCTTGGTGAGACCCCATCTGGAGTGCTGCATGCAGTTTTGGAGATGACATATCTGCAAGGACATAGACAAGATGGAGGCAGTCCAGAGGAGGGCAGCTAAAATGGTTCAGGGTCTGCATCAGCAACCATATGAACAGCAACTGAGAGATGAATATGCATACCCTTGACAAATGGAGGGACGGGGACATGACAGAAACTTTCAAGTACCTCAAGGGAATCAACAAAGTCCAGGAGGGTAGCATCTTTCAGAAAAGAGACATGAAAGAACAAGGGGCACAATTTAAAGATAGAGGAGAGACGGCTCAGGGGCAATGAGAGGAATTTTTTTATGGAGAGAGTGGTGAATGAATGGAACCACTTTCTTTGGGAGGTTGTGGGGTTCTAAAACAGTGGGATAATCTAGCCAATGCATGGAACAGACATAAGGCAATTACAGTGAGGGGTAGGAGGAAGTAGGTTGTTGGTTAACTAGAGTCTGCAGCTTATCCAATAGGTAGGAAATGGGCAGACTGGGTGGACAAGCAGTCCTTATCTGCCATCAAAGTCTATGTTTCTATTTAAGATTACTGAGATGGGTTTTAAAATGGTGGAGGCACATGTAATTACTTAAGTGCTTTATCTGTGTCTGCATCTGTGCAATCACCTCTGTGTCTGGGTCTGCTCACTCAGTTTTTAAAAGATTCATCCATTTGTGGCAATAAGTTGCAGATCTGCAGCAATTTGTGCCATTCAATTATGCAAATTCAATTTGTGTAAATTATTGTTGTTGCTGCAAATGTAATTTTTTTTAATTCAAAAGAATCTGAAATTTGTAAGCATATAAAAAGACGGTCTTCAAGTTCAGACAGATATCCTTTTAAATTTATGGATGGATGGATTCTGGACCAATACCTTTTAGAAATCAGTCCCTGTTTTGAAAATGAGGGTCTTCAAACAGAAAAAACTTAAGGAAAAAACTCTCAATATTTTTCATGTCAGAACAAAGCTTTACTGGTGGCCGAGCTGTTTGTTTCTGACTCAGAAAGTCTAAAAACATTCATTCCATGGTAGAAGTACATTGCTTATCATCTTAGCAGGCCACATTCCACCTTCTCCTAAAACAGCTGAGATGTATACAATACTTTGATAAAAATGGCCACAACTATGCATTTTACTGGGAACAAAACCCAAATTACATCAACAGAATGACATGCACAGTAAGGAAGTCTTAGCAAGTCTTTGGTTGGTCAATGCTTGACATCAGTCCATCCCCTACCCAAAAGGGGAACCTCCAAATGGACCCCACACTCCTCGAGGGTACTCCTCTGTTGGGCCACTGACCTCTGAGGCATTCTGAGTCATATTGCCTTCACCCTCCCCAGCTGGATGGGGCTTCACATGTCAGCTGCCTGAAGACTCTATTCCTTGCCCAGTCCCCATAGGGTGCCCACAGTCATCTGGGGCTTCACCTCCTCCAACCTCAAGGAGAATCTTTGGCAGAGGTGAGAATTCCTTTGTTACCCTTTGTTTGCTTCCTTGCAAGACTTTCATATTGCCACATTAAGAGGACTGTAACAACTTACCACTAGACCTACCCTGACTGTAATTCCACCTAATGGAGAAGGTGAAAACTGAAGAAACATCCAGGAACAAATAAGAAAATTCATTCTCAAACCCCAAGGCAGTCCCACCTAGTAGGACAGTGGATTTCCTATGTCCTGCAGCTATCCTGTTACCCTACTTTTATGAGAATAGGAGGGTAGGAATTTGACCTGAGTGGAGGAACTAAGAATGCCAGCTCATCTGTGTAGCTACTTAAAGGCCCTCTTTGCTCCTCCCCACAGCCACAAGCCCTCCACCCCTGAGGACCCCACCTGCCTACCAAACCCTTCCCCTGGTCTGAGTGTTCCTGTTCACCCTACTAACCTGCCAGTCTGAGCATCAGGGTCAGTGGGCCACAAACCAAAGGCCTGCCTGCTGCAATTCTTTGCAGACTCTATTGCAGTGATTAAAATCATAAGAATATAATTGCAACAAAATACATGGTAAGATATTTCTACATGTTTTGCAATATTTCTAAAGAGAGTTTCCTATGTAGGTGGTCTCACTGTAATAGTGAAGTCACGAGGACAATTTCTCAAGAGAGATCACAGAAATTTCAGGAAATTTCTGATTATGTCTTTTGCTACAACTGCATTACAAAATAAGCAATAAAGAACAAATGCAATCAATAAATACATACAAATACACTGGACCTATTTACAGCTTGAGAAAACCACATTGGAAAACATTTAATTTTTGATACACCTAAATGATTCTGTATCTAATGGTTTGAGACAGTGAAACTTTTACATACTGTAATAATATTTTATTGTTTTGCCACAGAGCAAAACTGATTAATTTACTTTGTACCTGAAAGGACATTAGAGCAGCTTTCATCCCCTGTTCCAAATACAAACAGCACTTAATGGAAATGCAATTGTTTTTCATTCATTGAATGTGGCCATGCAGGAATTAATGCAAAAAGCAGAGCAGGAGAACCTGAAGCAACAGGTGCCAAAGTGACTGTTGACTTAACAATTTTTCTTCTAGCTAGCAACATTATCATTTGCAGCCAAGTAATAAATTACATTCTTGTCCAATTAATTTTTTGCTTTGTTATTATTGCTATGTGCATGGCAGATCAACAATTTTTCCAGTAACTCCACTATTAGGGATACCATTCTTATTAACTGTAGTGCTAGATGTAAGATCCCAAAACATCCTAACCCCATGTGGATTGTCTTTTTATTTTGTTACTTTAGCTTTATCTCCATTTCCCTTTACCCTCCTAACTCTGCATTACCATTATTGACTTGTTGCTTTGTTGTTGAAAATTGATACCATGAAAGGCCCACTGAGCTAAGTATTATGTTCAGGTGTGGCTAAGGGAAAGAATATAAGTACATATGAATGGTGTTGGCAGATGGGGACCATTTGATCCATTTAGTCTGCCCATGGTGGTTACACTCCCCAGTTATGTTTTCTTTCTAAGCTGCCCACACTCTCTGTCCCATGTGAGTCTGAATTCTCCTGCTGTCTTAGATGCTACCACTCTGATGGCAAGCTGTTCCATGGGTCTATCACTCTTTTGAAGAAGTACTTCCTAGAGTTGCTCCAAAACATTCCTCATGGTAAGGGAATAGGAGAACAATATACTAGTTATATAAGATATGTATACAAATAAGACAGTAAAGTGCAGCAACTATAGATGGTGATAGGTAGATATCCAATCTAACAGCATGGACTAGGTGGGCCAAGCGTCCTTATCTGCCATCAGATTCTATGTTTCTATATTTCTATACATTATGCAAGACATAGAAATAACCAAGGACTATAGAGGCAGTGAAGTGCAGCAATTGTTGATGGTTATAATGTATAGACTGAAGTTAAAATCGTACATCACTGGAACAGGTGTGGTAGGTTAAGGACTTTGAGAGTACATGTCAGCTAAGGCCAGGGTGGGAGCAGAAGGGAGCAGCAAGAGGTTTGAAAATAAGTTTGAGGGAGAAATGGAAACAAGGAAGGCAGACAGTGAAAGGGAGATTATTCCAGAAAGATATTAGATGTGAGGAGAAAGCAGATTGTCCGGTAGAAGTAAAGTTTGGAATGGAAAAGGTAAGGGAGTTACAAGAGTGAAGAGTTTAAGAGGAACAGTGAATAGGAAAGAGGAGAAAAGCACAAAGAGAGTCAAATAATAATTTAGAAATTAGATATGCACAGTGCATGAAGAATTGGTAGGAAGAGGAGATATAGAGGGGAGGTGGATAGGCAGCATTCAGTGATGAGTGTGAGAAGCATTAGAATCAACAGGTAGAAGGCATTGCATAAGGTATGCAGCGTTGCAAGGCATGAGCATGGGGCAGTGCCAGACCACATCTGCATAGTCAAACACCAGGAGCACAATTTGGGTAATAAGCGCTGGCAGACTTGTGATTACAGGCAATCTTTGTTGTGGTACAAGGCAGCAAGACTGGGGTGGAAATTTACTGTGGATGGCAGAAATATGGGTGCAGAGGTGAAGCCTGCTATCCAGCCACAAATAGAGATATTTGAAGCAAGAAATGATTTCTATCAGTGACATGAAAGAAGGGATCCAGGGTAGCTAGATCTCTGTAAATGTCACAAAACTCTGCAGAAGATTGGATAGCACTGAAGCAATTAAAGAGCTACAAAGGCACCTGTGAGGTTAGAGAGCTTGTCAAAGGTCTGGCAGTTCAGTTAAAGTGCAACACCAATAAGTGTAGGTAATGCACCTAGGGAAAAGAACCTAGGACAAAATACCCAATGAGTAGGGTACAACTCAGGACAAAGGAATGTGACATCGAGTCATTATTAGTGACACAAATAAGTAGGCAAGCCAATGTGACAGGGCTTTCAGTAAAGCAAACAGGGTGCTGGAATGTATAGAAAGGGGTATTGACAGTAGAAAGAAGGAGATGACACCCTCTCTACAGATCCCTGTTGAGACCACATCTGAAGTACTGTGTCCAGTTTTGGAGCCTTCACCTTGGAAAGGACAAGGATAGGCTGGAGGCAGTACAATGCAGGGTAGCCAAGATTATTCAGGGTCAGCAGAGGTCCTATGAGGAACAACTCAAGGCACTGAAAATGTATTCATTGGTGACTAGAAGGAGGGGGAATATTATAGAGACATTTACATTCCTAAAAGCAATAAATAAGCTGTACTCTGGGAAACTGTTTGTAAGGAATACTAGCTCAACTCCAAGGAGGCATGACTGGAAACTGATAGGGGAAGGTTCAAGAGTGATGTGAGAAAGTATTACTTTATGGAAAGTGGTGGAACCATTGAACTGCCTACCAGCCAAGGTGATGGCAGCTGGAACTATGGGTGGATTCAAATGTGCCTGGGATAGATACTTATCACTGGCAGGGATAAGGATGGAGAAGGAATAGGATAGCTGCTGGTAGGGGTAAGACCCCAATTGATGCCAGATCTTGGGGTTATATAGAGACCCATGGGCAGATTGGATGGACTATTGGTCTTTTCTAACATCATCCTCTATGTTTCTATCTCAAGCAGATTGCCATACGTGGTGGTGAAATAAGAAGGGAAGACAGCTTTACCTGTTTCTGGCTGATGCCAGTAGTCATCAGTGACTAGTCTCTTTCAATAGATTAAGGGAAGAAAGAGCATGAATGGTATCCAGTGGAGTAACGGAAAGAAGTGGAAGCAAACTGAGGAGGAATCGGGGAATTGGGGAGGGGCTGGGGTGGGAAGGGAGGAGTAGACAGTTCTGACATGTGAGGGAGAGCACAAGCAGTGAAGAAAGAGTTGAAGAAAGAGGCATTCAGAGAGGGTAAGAGACAGGCAAACTATTGCAGCACTGGTGAGGATGACTGATGAGGGGGTTGAAAGGAGCGAACAACCTTCCAAAATTTTAATTTGGAGGTTCAAGTCAAAGTAATTTGACTAAACTGCCCTTATAGTCTTGGTACTTGAATTCCCAAGTCTTCTGTGAGTTTGTTCAGTAAAAACCTTGCATCTTGCAGAACTTTATTGTTAGTATTCAGTTGATCCAGCATGAATTTTAAGTTAACTAGGATATCCTTGTGCAAGTCTGGGAATATAATAATTGATTCCCTCCATCCTTACATTATTTTTAATATCATTCTTTTGATATGTTGGATTGGGTAGTTTTTTGCCTTGTTCACTGCGCCAATGAAGGTAAAAGAAAAACTTCTAACATTTTCCAGATATTAATTCTAGCCAAATGATTTTTCCTGTCCTGAAATATATTTCCATCTATATTATCTCCTCCAAGTCTTTACTGTAGATTGAGGAGGGGACAGACAACCAGGAGAAGCAAAAATAGAGGAAAGGTGGACACAAGTCCATTTTCAAAGGAAACAATCAAGAAAGGACTTGTATCCCTGACAGAGATAAGGCTATGCGACTGGACAAGATACATGCCAGAGCAATGAAAGAACTCAGGAGGTGCTAGCTACCCTGCTAACAGGCACATTCAACAGTTTACTGTAAACTGGCATAGTTCTGAGGACTGTCACAGGGTTGATGTGGTCACTAACATAATAGGGTAGCAGGGAGGAGACTGTCAGCTATGGACCAGTCAGTCTAACTTTCACTGTGGGGAAACTAATGGAAATCATACTTTAAGAAATACTGGTTGAGCATTTATAATCCATGGTGTTGCAGGACCTTCAACACCATGGATTCATATGGGAAGGTCATACCAACAAACCCGATAGATTTCTTTGCCTTGTTGACCAGTAAGATTGATCTAGAGGAAAACTGAGGAAGTGGCCTATACAGATTTCAGCAAAGCCTCTGGCACTGCCACATGGGAGGCTGGAAAAGACACTGAGGAGCTTAAGAGTGGGTTCCAAAGTGGTAAGTTGGGTCATAAACTTGTTAGCAGATAGAAGACACCAGCCCAGTGATGTGGAGGGCTGAGGCATCATGCCTCACCACCTGCCACGCCAGCGACCCATGTTTGCAGTTTGAGAGGGCTGCCAGGAGGTCAGCTGGGGAGGAAGAGGATCAAGTGTCCTGAGGACAGCTCTCTCTCCCAGGGCTGGGGTGGGATGGAGTCCACTGCATGCCTGACTCCCAGCGGAGGCTAGGGGCTGGCACTGGTGGCTCGACATAGAGGCGGTTTCGGGAGATGCCCAGCATGTTGCATGTGGGAGCATGTGGCTCGGCTATTGATGTCACTGCATGCTGCTGTGCTGCATTCAGGGAAGGGAAGAACATGGAAAGATGGCTCCTCAGCAGGATGATTGTGAGTCACCACAGACCATGCTCCCATGACTGGCAGTAACCCCTGCACCAGATCTGTCCTGGCAGGTCAGGGATCCCCACCACCCGCCATGGGGGGAAGCCATGGAGGAAGTGGAGATGTAAGCAGCGAGTGGGAGACAGGCTGGTGTCCTGGCAGGAGGAAGCACTGTACAGGAAGGGGAGAAAATAGATTAACTGCAACAAAAAAAAAACAGATGGAAGACTGAAGGTAGTGGTTAACAGGAGCTGGTACTGACAAACACTAGGCAGGAATGGGACCTTGGGGATATTATATCAGAGGATCTCAACATGGCAGAGCAGTGTGACAATGCTGTTGGCAGGGCTAGTGGGATTCTGGGGTCATATGGAAGGGATCTGCTTCAAAGGAGGGAGGTGGTACTGATTTTGTATTACCTCTTCTATGCCCCCACCTACAGTAGAGTACTGTGTCCAGTTTTCAGACCATACCTCAGAAAGAACATAGACAGGATTGAGGATGTCCAGAGGAGGACAACTAAATTGGTGCAGATTTTGCATGGGAAGCCCTATTAGGAGAGACTGTGGGATTTCAACATGCACACACTAGAAAAGAGGAACGAGGTGGCATGATGGAGACCTACAAGTACCTCAAAGGGGTGAACAGGTTACATGTAAGATGTCTCTTTCAAATGAGGATGAGCACCAAGGCCAACAGACATGCAATGAAGCTGGAAGAGGGAAGTTCAGGAGATAGGAAATATTTATTCAGTGAAAGGTTAGTAGGCACTTGGAACAGACTGCCAACAGAAGTAGCAGAGGCTAAAATTGTGGGGACTTGAAACATACTTGGGATAAACATAGATGTACATTAGAAAGGAGGCAGGGATGGAGGGGTCTCTGGTGATGGAATAGGTAGGGAACACTTGGGCAGACTGAATAAGCCAAGCAGTCATTTTCACTGACAACTTATACGCTTCTATGTCACTGTTATAGAATTCACCAGTTCACTAACAGCCAAGTTAATATCAGAAGTATGACTTTATTCTTAACATTCAAAACTATTCCATAAATAGATTCCACTTACCAAATATTTTATTGTACAATGGCAAGAAAACTTCTGTAACTCTGACTGGTCAATGTGTATCTGGGAGAGTGATGTTCTCTGAACACAGATGCATCGAATTTTTGGCAGATAAGGACTGCCTGGCCCATCTAGTCTGCCCATTTTTCCTACCTTACTTATGATGCAGACTGTAGCTGATCTACGGCTTTCCTTCCTTCCCTGTTTCTAGTATTCCTATGCATCTGTCCAATGCATTTTGAATTCCTCCACTGTTTTGCCCCCACCACCAGTGTGGGGATGCTAGTCCATGCATCCACCACCCTTTCTGTAAAGACACACTTCTTACATTACCCCTGATTCTACCACCTTCCAACTTAATATCATGTCCCCTAGTTCTCGTGCATCCTCTTTTCTGAAAGATGCTACACCATACCTTATTTATCCCTTTAAGCTATTTGAACTTCTCATCATACCCCCATCTCCTTATTTTGAAATAGTACATATTGAGGTCTTTCAGCCTCTCCTCATATGACTTCTGGTGCATCACCTGTACCATTTTGTAGCCTTCTCTGAACTGCCTCCACTCTGTCTATATACTTTCTGAGATAAGGTCTCCAAACTGAACACTGTGCTCCAGATGAGGACTCACTAATGATCTGTATAAAAACTATAGTGGCATCATCACCTCTCTTTTCTGTTGATGGTGCCTCTTCCTATGCACCCCAACATCCCTCTGGTCCTTTGTACCACATTCTCACACTATCCAGCCACTTTAGGTCCCTAGATATAATCACCCCTAGATCAATTCTAGATCCTTTTCCTGTTTAGTTACTGACAGAACCCCCTCACTGAGTGCTCCTCCTCAGGTTCCCGTGTCCAAAGTGCATAATTTTGCACTTTTGTGCACTGAATCTCAGTTGCCATATATTTAACCATTCCTCCAGCTTGCCCATGTCCCTTCTCATTTTTTCCACACACACCCACACCCATGGTGTGTTGACTCTATTACAGATCTTTTTGAGATGCAGTGAATTTTTAATCTGCCTGTGAGTGGACACAGTGGGCACTTGGCGTCGACAAACACAATCTGAAGTGGACACTGCAAAGTGCTCACTTCATGTTATTATTATTACCACTTCACGTTGCCATTATGCCTTAACATGAAGTAAGGCGACGTGAGAAGAGAATAGGCACACCAAATGGCTTGCAGTACTGTAAGTCACATGCTTTTGCCAGGCAGGAAGGAAGTGAGTCACAGAAGCAGTTTCACTTTCTCCTTTACATTTGTAGAGGGAGAAAGCATTTGTGAAAGGACAGAAGTTACTACTTGATTGCCTTGTTACCACTTTGTTCTGTTTCAGTTCCAGAACAAAACAAACAGCTTTTAAAGCTATTTCTTTATTTAGTTTTGTATTGTATTTGTGTTTTTTTTGTTAGTGAATTTATTTGTAAAAGTTTTGTTTTGTGCGTGTGACTGTGTGTGTGTGAGTGTGTACGTGTGTCCCCACTGTCTCTGTGCGTGTGTCAGCCATGGACTTCAGGAGGATGAACCTAGGAGAAAGCGAGTCACTGGCCCGTGGGCATGGTAGTAGAGGTGTGGACCCTGGGGGCAGGGCGGTCATGTCATGTTGGACCGCCTCCCAACTCCTGGCTGGTGCTGCTCCCCTGAAGCAACAGGAGCAGCAGCAGCAGCACTAGTGCCACCAGTGGCTGCTGCACATCCACCTTCTCTGCCACTACCATTACTACCACCACCACTGGTAGCAGCAGCTGTTGGGGCTCCAGGTACCCTCCACCACCTCCACAGCCACAGGAGGTGGCCCAGAAATTGTAGGTGGTGGGACTCATGCCGACATGTGAGGACTGTGTCTGGTCTCCCCGCAGCTTCCCAGTGTGGGAATTTTTTAACTGTGTTGGGGAGACAGCACAGTAGAGGAGTGCTGTGTGTGTGTGGTGTGCTGGTGTGCCGTGGCCCCGTGGGACACATTCAGGGACCGCTGGCCGTGCACCCACATGCTGAACCACCACAGGGCAGAGGACAGGCTGCCATGGAAGGGGCCAGGCATCTGCCTGCTGGCCCTTCCATGGCAGTGGCTGAGGGTGCTGCTGAGGTGGGAGTTGTGCCTCACAGTCACTGCTGCAGCAGGAGGAGGGCTGCAGCAGCTGCTGCACCACCAACACTACCACCACAGCCACCAGCACCACCCTGTCCACCACCAGCCCCACTACCTGGATTCCCCACTGTAGTGGACCACACCACAGTGCCTGCAACCCAGTCTGACATCGGCCTGTGTGGGCAGCGCTTGAAGAAAATAATGAGCAGTTCAGTACTTTGCCGCAGCAGGTGAACAGAGTAGAAGCACAGCAGCAGCAAATACTTTCAATGCTGCACCTGCTGCTAGACCACCATGGCATCCCACAGCCATAGTAAATGAGGGATTGTTTTCTGCCCCCACCCTGACCCCACCCACTACTGTGTTATACTGTTTTGTGTGTTTTTTTTTTGTTATTGTTTAATCATACATATTTTCCTTCCAGGGAATCTTTCTTGCCCACATAGTACAATACATTTTTGTGAAAACCACCAGTAATTTCATTACAGTGTGTCAGGTGACAGAGGAATTCCCATTCTGAAAATCTGCCCATATTCTGCCTCCTTCTAAGCAACGTTAGGATGTGATGTCAGGGAGAGTGTGTGCATGGTCCTTACAGTGAATATCTGATTGTCCAGCAGGCTTCCAAATGTTTCTTTATGTTATAATGGTCAGTTTGTGGTGAAATGTGGGCACGCTTCCAGCAGAAGAGCCTTGTTAGTGGAACATTCCCACATTTCACCACAAAGTCAACCTTATAATAAGAAAACATTGGTATAGCTGCTGGACATTCACTATAGCGGAGTATGCACCTCAAATCCTGGTATCATGTCCTAACACTGCTGAGAAAGGGTGGCAAAATGTGGGTGGCTTTTCTGATTGGTAATTCCTCCTTCACGTGACTCACTGTAATGAAATTATGGGCGTTTTCACAGAAATATATTGCACTCTGTGGAGCAAGAAATATTCCAGTGGGAGTAGCCATGCACATGTCAGTTTATGCATCACCATAACTATGTAATGTGGTGAATCTCTGTTAACAGCAGCGCAACAATCTGTTGAGAACTCTGACCTATATTTTTAATGCTATGTTACAACTTCCTTTACTCACATCCTGACTGACTGGAATGATACTGAATTTGCAGCAGTTGAGTCTGCTGTACTACCTTTTTCATGTATGAACTAATGAAAGGAGCATTCTTTTAAATTGGTGCTGACCAGGTCTTTGTCATTGTTTTCCTCTGCTTTCTCCATCACATCAAGTAGTTGGTATATATCACTTCTGTTGTTAATTAACAGTTATGCATCAGGCAGTGTTTTATGACACCATAGAACAATAGTTATTGAAAAGCAGCTGCAAATAAATACATACCTGGTCCGAAGAGTATTGAAGGGTGGTTCAATTATTTTTCATACATTAAAAAGTAGTCATAAGTAAAGCAGACATAAATTGTGAAAAGAATCGTATCATTCAAGTCACGCACTGAGGTAACTAGTGGTGGCTGTGACAGTGTAAAGTAGCATAAAAAGTACAGTTCAGAACTGTGAGGACATTCTTGCAATGCTGCTTTAATTGTAAAGATGTCAGAATTAGATCATGAGCTCACAGCAACAATCACAGAACACACAAAAGTGGCACAGATTCCCATATTTTTCCAAAGGCCCAAAATGCATCCTGCTTGTGTGCAGAAAATGACAAGTGGTTATACAGTGGAATGAAAGTGTTTCAGCACATACAAAGTCCTCCAGAATTAATGGCGCACTCAGTCATGCGTGCAGTGATGGCAAGAGTCCTCAGATTTTTTCTGCCAGCCCAAAATGCATCCTGCCTGTGTGCAGAAAATGGACAAGTGGTTACACAGTGAAATGAGACTATTTCAGCACATCCCCCAGTATAAAATGATGACTGTGAGTGTTGTGTTGCTGGTGTGTGTTCTGTGAGACGATTCCAGCAAATGCAATGTGATCATCTCAACCGGATTGAAGGGTGCCTTTGTCTGTACACTAATAGTAGCCTTAGTGAGTATATATATATATATGGTTGTGTTGTGTATTTTGTAGGTGAGGAGGGGTTTGATATGGACATGTACTCATTGTATTGTTCTGCATCACAGGTCACACAGAAACTGTTGGTGTACACATTCCAGTGCTCAATGAGATTTTTTTGTGCATTGGAAATGGATAACTCTCAAACACATGAAGGTAATTTTTTTGTGGGGGGCTGGGAGAATCATATTTGCTGGTTTGTCTGTAATGGTTTCTTATTTTGTTACTTCTTTACGGATTTCATCAGCATCCTCTGGAGTCTGGTTGTCTTAGGATGGTCATGGTCATCTAATGAAATGACTTCTTCGTGTTGCATGTGTGCCCAAGCTTGGTGGAGGGCGGTGCTTGATGTTTAAGAACTTTTTAGATAAGGCCACTTTGACAGAACAACAAAGCTTCTGGAAGTTTCCTAAAAAAGAAATGAATGACTTCTTACAACTTAATTGTTATGTGTCCCTCCCTGGATCTCAAATCTCAAACTAAAGTCAAGTCACATTTCAAGCCCACATCTTGTTAACTAACACAACCTGTGTGCAATATTTGCTGCAGTCTTTACAAAACAATGAAATGGATGAAATAAAATCTAATTACTTACCAGAATGGATTTCACATTGATATTACATTGCTTCCTCTCTGTACAGTACAGCTACAGTACCATTTCCAATGAGTTTTAGTGATGAAGCCTTTTTGTTATGCTGTAAAAGAAACAAAAGAAGTGTACTCGATTTGTTTTACCACTGCGGCTCTGAAAAGCTACAGAAAACAAGATATACAACTAAAGGAAGTGAAGCAAGCATAACAAACATGAGTAATAATATACTCACTTTATGGTTTAAATATTAAGAAGATTGTTTCCGCTGATGGATGTGGTGGTCCGGACAGACTCAGGTGCAGTGGAGACGGTGGCTAACATCAGTCCCAGTGGTGGTGGTCCGGGGGCAGACAGACTCATGGTGGCAAGTGGCTAACATCAGTCCTGGTGGTGGTAGTCCGGGAGGGAGACAGACTCATGGTGGTAGTGGTGGCAGTGGCTAACATCAGTCCTAGTGGTGGTGGTTCAGGGGCAGACAGACTCATGGTGGCAGTGGCTAATATCAGTCCCAGTGGTGGTGGCTTGGGGGCAGACAGACCCATGGTGGCAGTGACTAACCTCAGTCCCGTGGTGGTGGTTCGGGGAAAGACAGACTCATGGTGACAGTGGTAGCTTTGGTTAATATCAGTCCCGTGGTGGTGGTGGTTCAGGGCAGACAGACTCATGGTGGCAGTGGTTGCAGTGGCTAACATCAGTCCTGGTGTTGGTGGTCCGAGGGGCATACCACCTTTTAAAACTTCAGTTAAAACCTGCCAACATTAACCACATCATCATCCTCATAAAGAAAGCTGCACAGTCATCAATGTCTGAAGTCTGACCTCTGGGAAATTCTTTCTCCATTGTGTCATCATCTATGTCAGTGGTGGGCCATTTCAGGCAGCCACTGCCAGTGCCACCAGGATGCTCCATTTCCACATCAGCAAGACCATCATGATTAGGCTTGGGTACAAATACCAAGGTTGCAGTCTGTGCTGGTATGTGCCTGTCATTCATTTTAATGAATGTTAGCAAACTAACATTTGCAGGAGACAGGTTTGTCCGACAATCCCTGATTATTGCACCTGCTGAGCTGAATACCCTCTCAACACTTACACTGGAGGGTAGGCATGTGAAGTACTTCAGTGCCACTGCAGTCAGCATTGGCCTTTCACTGACCTTTCCACCCAGTACAAAAGGATCTTCAGTTATTGTCAGTTGCCTGTTTTCAGACAAATATGACTCAACCATTCTCTGTGTCACATTAAGTCCAATTGTTGATGAATCATCCTGTTCTCCTGAATCATTTATTTCACAAATACCCACTTGGGACAAAGCCTCCCAAAGCAGGTTGATGCCAGCCACTTTGGATGACAGACCACCTGGAACTGCAGTTCCCTTCCCTTGCAGGATAAGCTTGATGATCCCTGAGGCACACCTACAGCCAGATTATGCTGCTGAGGTTTGCTGACCTTGGCACATGACTTCTGTTCTCCATGAACCAAGAGCACCAGTTGACCACTGATATTTTTACGCATTCAGGCCCTCCCTCCAGTACTGATGCAATTCCATGTTTGTATTGTGGGTCCAGCATTGTTGTTATGGAAAAGTTGTCACTATGCTGAATGCTCACAATGTGACGATTCTGGTCGAATACTGTTTGCATGTGTTGTAGCAACATACTGCTACCGCCATCTCCGGCAACATCAAGGCTATGCTGTACATTCAGCAATGTCTGCCTCAGCACCCACAGCAGTGGAATTGATTGGCTAATGGAGGCAGACTTGCCACTCACTGCCTGTGTGGCATGTCAAAAGGCCACAAAATTGTTATTACAGAGTCCATGAGGCACCACTGTCGGGTCACCATAGACATGGAGGCCAAGAGCTGTCACGGCTAGTGTGCATAATAAGATATTCTGAGATGGCTTTGTATTGTTCATATGATCTGTCTGCCATGTATAAAATGGAGTTCCATTGGTGACAACTTCCAGCTTCAAGCGATGCTGAGGCCGGCTGTTTTGTATCTGCAACTGCTGCAGTTGGTCACGGGCCTTTCCAGATCTTGAAAAGTGAGAGCAGATACATCATGCAATGGTCAGCATTCTTTATATCAGGATGCTGCAGAAACTCCTGAACCACAAGATTTAAACAGTGGGCCATACATAGAATGCGAAAAAACATCATTCGTGATGCATTTCACCACATTTGACCCATTGTCACTTGCTATGAACCCAGCTTCTCAGGGTCAGATGGTTTAGCCATCTGTCAATTTCAGTCAATACCACATCCAACATGTTCTCACCAGTGTGTTAACAGGTCACACTCGCGATAGCAATCGCTGCATGCTGTCAAATTCTAGAAGATTGCTACCACGACAATCCACCTTACTGCACTGATTCACACTACCACCATCACAAAAGCCCCCGCACCTGTGCCGAGTGCAGTTATACAAATACGAACTCACGCTGTTTTGCCACTTGTACACATATCCATAGTTAAATGGATGAATGGAGAGGAGGAATGTTGAAGGGCATGTCTTATTGAGTCGGACACAGGCGGAAAACTCGGGACAGCACGGGTAGAAAAGTATGTCCTGGATGGGACTTTCCATTTGGACAGGCACATGCAGCAAACTGCCAGAGCCAGAATTCTCCACAAAGGAGAAGGGTAAAAGATCAATTGCCAGCATTTTCGCTACAGCAGCATTGTGTTCACGTGACACTGTATGATTCTGGGGTACTTCAGCTTATGCGCAAAACACTCTGTAACGTGGGCTGACGTAAACATTTTACACGGGTGTGTTGATCACATATGGTTGTGCTCTGTGATGAATGGCATTGGCAGGGGTGGAGTGTGGACATTTGATGAAGACGGTTGCACAGGTGATGATGACAAACCCAGAAATGCTGTTATTTTGCCAGATTTGCCAACCGGGGTTGATGTACCAGTTGCACTACACATACTACATTCACCACCACCACCACCACAAAACTGCTACTCTCACCAGCACTGGACAACATTTCAAAGTCATTACGGTCCTCCACCTCATCATGCTTGTAGTAATCCTCTGCTGTTGTTACAGCACTACTGCACACGCTTAATTTCCTATGGGCTTAACAGTCATGGAATGGGATAACATGCTGGCTATGGTTGCTGGTGACACAGGAGAATGCCCCACTGTGATATTAGCTGCCAACTTGTGCAGGGTCCACAGTGCCAAGTGCCTATTCTCAAGAAACGTATGCTGTCCTCCTGTGCCCAGATGGCTCCCCTTTTCCTCGACTCACACGCATATTGCAAACCTGTCAGACTGCAATTGAATCATCATTTGCATCTTGAACAAAAATCCAAACAAGGGATTGTGATGCTCTGCTTTTAACATGTCCATGATGTGGCTTATTTAAGTCCATTATTTTAAGAACTGAAGTGGGGGCGTGATGTTTTGGGCACTGCACACCTGGACTGCAACTGACCACCACGACTACATATCATGGTGATTACTGGGTCATCATCATCATCACCATCATCAACTTAAACCAGTAGATCACAAGTTTTACAGGGGGATTACTGCAAACAGACTCATACACAACCACTTTTAGCTTCTTTTTCTCTGGTTCCCAACTGGCATCAATTACATCATCATCATATTCATCAGCGCACACACATCCACATCTTCTGCTTGAATGCTAGCATGTGGACTGCATGTTGCAACAACAGCAACATCATCATCATCACATTCATCATCGCATCTACACCAACATCACCTGAAATTTTTCACCACACCGTGAATCACTGCATGGAAAATGTGTGATGTTAGTGCCACGTGGATGGAATATCATTGTATGATATCATTGACATGATTATCAGAATCCTCAGGTTCAGTTATTGGGATGTTACTGGGAAGTATGACATCATCTACGCTGCCACTCACTTGCACTGCTTCACACTCAATATGTTTGGATAGAGTACACTGGTCAGAATTAGAACTTGATGCAACAATACTAATAATACCTCCACCACCACTAACACCAGTAACACTAACACCACCAGCTGGGAAAACATCATCTCCAACTATGAGTGAAGCTACTGATTGGGCTGTAAAAACATTGCAGGAGAAATACCTTTCCTCTACATCAGCAATGCACTTCGCAATCTGCGCATTACTACCATGCCCACAGACCACCTTATTGCCAACATTGCCATGCCGAGAAACAGCTTTGCTTGCACATCTCTTTGCAGGCATTTGGGGATCAACCACAAATATTATAATTAAATTCAGATTTTGATGCTTCACTTCTGATTGAGGGACTGGATGTGAAGCCAAATAAACAACTGTGGCTTCAGCAACAGAATAGAGACTACTCTGAGACTGTCACAGAATTAAAACAACTTCCGTAACCAGTGGTGCGTTGAGGTCACAAAACAATCCAATCTGGTAAAATTACCTTTGAACGTGGGGTTGGGGAGCACTGAATGCAGACAGTGCTGATTTTTACAGCACTACAAGCAGCAAAACTAGGAACAGATACCATGATCGCAGTACAAAATCAGACAGCTGCAGTGGATAGCAGGTTCACTGCTGTGCCTGCAATTACAGTAGTCTGTGGCACAATAAAGGTGTATTATTTGATGCACACAACACTGCACAGACACTCACACACAGAACAGTTTGTGTACAATGCTGAATAAGGAATGCATAGAAATGCAAAAGTTCAGTACTATGCCACATTATGTATTGTAAATTTGTAATGTGAATAACATGAACTTATGAACTGCTGCACCACATCCATACAACAAACAGCAAGAAAATTTCTACTATTACTGACATTATTATTGTGTGTACATTAACATAGTCAGTTATATAACAAAAATATAACAAAGAAATCATTATTTCTCCAACTTATATCTACCTACACCACAGATACGTCCCTCCCCAAAGCTCACTTTCACTGTTTTTCACCACACACACTCAATGTTGTAAATTAACATTCAAAATCCACACAAAACAAACACGCCCGATGATATGAGTATAGGATGGTTTCCTACAATCGATGAACTAAAGTTGAATCCCCAAAAAGCAAAAATGCTTTTTGAACAGCTTTACAAGATTCCTATCATAGACAGCTATCAGAACACACTGTCTCCTATTCCTTCCTACTCATACTACCCTAAACTGAGGCTGTGCAGATCAATATAGAGCCTATGTGACCTGAAATCCCATGAATCACTGCACAATTTTCCCTTGGGCTCAAAACAAGGCAAAGTGCACTGCCTGCAAGCACTTCACCTTAAATTTGGCAGAGTAGTGGCTCAGGACGTAGAGTAACGTGAAGTCATTGCTTCCAATGGACTTTATGCTCTATTAAGGGATGCGGCGGCACTCCAGTTCGCATCATGGAGCACTCCGCTTAATCCACCTTTGCTCCGTGGAATCACTTCATGGAGAGAATTAAGCTCACTTTGACCACCACTAATCTTTTTGTCATCTGCAAAGAGGCACACCTTTCTCTCCAGCTCCTCCACAATGTTGCTTATGAACACATTAAAGAGGACTGGGGCTAGCATTAATTCCTGAGGCACCCTGTTGGTTACTTTCCTCTGCAGATGAAACTCCATTCACTACCATCCTTTGTGTCCTATTGTTCAACTAATTTCTAACCCAGTTTACCACTCTGGATCTGACTTTCGGGTGGCAGAATGGCAAGATGGCAGCAACGCTGCTTTGCTCCCAGCAGCCTTCAATATGAGGTGGCATTCACAGGCTGAAATTTACAATGTATGTATACTATTTTAAAGATGATGAATGAACTCAACATTGATTTTGGCCACATCAGTCCATGCAGCATTATTTTTCTGTATACCAGCAGTAAAATTCAGAAATTTGGTGCCAGCTGCTGCTGTTTGGATGGCATACTGGAGTGCAGTGCCATGAACTGTTGGTTTGAATTTGCAGCCGTAGAAGGAACCAAACTGGAGGAAAAGCTGGAGACAGCATGGAAGATGTTAGTGAAGTTTAACAAGAAAAGGTAGATGCAGCTAAAAAATGGACTGAATAGAGTGCTTCAAGTTGCTCAATATGTACTGATACGCCCTTCTTTATTTTAAAAGGTATGCCACTTTTGCCTTGGACTTGAAGTCCTGGTTTGCTCTAAATCTACTGAGTTTATTGTGCTCTGTGGAGCATTTTTCTTTCTTTTTCTTTTTAGGTGCACACAACGTGATAAGAGAAGTACCTGGAAGTTGATTAAGGAGTGACTACATATGATAAGAAATATTTTGCAATTGAAATAAGTGCCAGGATTTGGAGCTATGGACCGATAAATTTCTAGGTGGAGGGACTCTGAGTTAAAAGAAAGAGCCTTATCCATTTTAATCCTTACTGTCAATGTACTCGATGCCTATTGTCTATGTTCCAACTTTTACTACTGTCTTCTGAAGTCTTAACGAAGATTTTGGCTAATGATATGATTCTAACTTTGTTTTTTATGGCTAAACTTAATAAAACATATTGAATTAAAAAAAAAAAGAAAGAGCCTAGAATGTACAGAGGATGATGCTACCTACATTTTCCTCAGGCCAAATGATGTTGTTCCAATGACAGATTGTTGCTTAATAAAGTAACTTTACCAAAGGTATGCCCAGCCTAAAATATAATAGTGCATTGCCATTGCCTTGTTGTACTTTTTACTGTGCAACTCTTGCAGTGCTTGCACACTAAAAGTAGTGCTTTTAATTTAAACATTTGTATCTCATTTGAGGTCTGAGTGCAGCCATTGTGGTCTTTGGCTTTTAAAGCACATATTAGAAAGCGCTTACTGACCTGGAGTTAGGACTCCTACTAGAGGAGCTGAAATGCTGAATGAAATTGTTCCTCTGGGATAAAAGTTGGTCTCTATCATATGAGTTTGAGGAATGTAATTAAAATAATAAAAGGCATTTTAATTTAAATGATTTGTGGAGTTCTGAGGAGATATTTTGCAGGGTAGCTTCCTTGTCATGGAGTCAGTATGTTATTATAGAAATCCTGCACACACCTGGATTGCATTGTGAAAGGCCTTACAAATAAATGAGACTTTCTTCAAGAATTAGTCACTTGCAATGTTCATTGATATGTTGAACCTATGTCTTAACTTGAACTTTTCAAAGTTATCAACTTCCCCAAAGTTGGGATGGTGTTTTTTGAATATATTATTTCAATAACGTTTTAACATACTCATGCAATTTAAGTGATTGACAGCTGTTGTGACATTGTAACAAGTGCTAGCTTACAAAGGTAACTGTACAGTATATAGTAAGATTAGACTCACAGGAATTTATAAAACAGCACCAAATAGTCAGAAGGACTCCTGGGTTGAAATGGAGCCTAAATCTGTTTCTGCTGGAACAATATTTTTATCTATAAAACATCTTTCAAGTTAACCACTGGATTTCATAGTAAAGAGTGATGCTGCTTGCAGATACTATTTCGAACAAACTAAGATTGTCAAAATGTTATTCATAGCCTATTATTTGGACTTTTGGAGGTATGTATAAAATAACAGTCTTGCAGAAGCAGCCAAACGAAATCAGCCTTTCATGTCCATCACTGGAGAATGTACTAAATGTTGGCATTTTAAGGTTTTTGCTAAGCCAGCATTACAATGTATACCATTTATTTTTATTTTCTTGCCTTCTGATACTGTCTAGTATGCACTTTTATAATAGATATAACTGCGTTTTGTAGATTACTGTAGTTTTAGATAAATTTTACATGTGTCTTTTTGAGATTGTACTTTGTTGTAATGGTTTTAACCAATCCAATAAATTTGAAACTTGAAACTTGACTCCCAGGCTTTTCAGCTTGTTTATTAGCCTTTTATGCAGAATGGTATAGAAGGCCTTGCTGAAATCCAGGTAGGACATCTATCACCTCTTCCTGATCTAGCTTCCTGTCACCCAGTTGAAGAACTTTATTAGGTTTGTTTGGCAAGACCGTCCTACCACAAAACCATGCTGTCTCAGATCCTGCTTCCTGTTGGATTCAAGGAATGTCACAATCTTTTTCCATGTGTAATGTTTCCATCAATTTTCCCATCACTGAGGTTAGGCTGACTGGCCTATAAGTACCAGCCTCTGTGCCCCTGCTGTTATGGAGAGGGGCAACATTCACCCTCTTCCAGTCTGCTGGCACCACACACCTGTTTCCAATGATTTTCTGAACAAGGCTGTCAGTGGTGCTGCTAGTTCTTTCTAGGTTCCTTTATAATTTGGGATGTTTTCTGTCTGGCCCCATTGCCTTATCTGCCTTCAGTTTTCAAGTTCCTTTTTGACTTCCTCTATTGTGAACTATTATCTAGACCTACCCCTTAGTGCATCTTACACCTAGCTGGGGATCCTCTCCTCCTTTTCTACTGTGAACACTAAACAAAATACTTGTTCAGGATTTATCCTTTTTCTAGTCCCCGCCTGCCAACTC
This sequence comes from Neoceratodus forsteri, assembly GCA_016271365.2. Taxonomy (NCBI): domain Eukaryota; kingdom Metazoa; phylum Chordata; order Ceratodontiformes; family Ceratodontidae; genus Neoceratodus; species Neoceratodus forsteri. The sequence goes on along the minus strand of CM028133.1, from coordinate 736,567,919 downwards.
CCTCCCCCATTCCCTTTATGTCTCACGATCCCACCCTTGTTTTTTCTTTCTCTGATGTATCTAAAACAAGATCATGTCTCCTTGCCTTATTGCCTTGACTATTATGTCCACTATATGTGCTTTGGCTTTTCTGACTGCTTTCCCCACCTCCTTTAGTTTCTCCAGATACATTTTGCTGTCTTTCTCCTCTGTGTTACTTTTCATTTTCTGAATTCAAATCTTTTTCCCTCATCCTCCTTGCCACCTCTTTTCAGAACCACAGTGTCTTTCTTCCTCTTTGTTTAACTTATTTGCCTAATGCATAGGCCCGCGGCTTCCTTATGGCTCTCTTAAGATGTGCCCATTCCTCTTTATTTTCCTTGTACCCATTCTACCCTCAGGGCTTTCATCAGACACACCCTAGTTTTAAAAATCTGCCATTCTGAATCCCAGGACCCTTGCCCTTGTGTGGCTGTAGTCTTTTACTGTCCTTATACTAAACCACACCATACGGTGATCGCTGGATCCCAGGTGACTCTCACTTCTACATCCCCATTCTGTTCCTGATGGTGAGCACCAGGTCCAATATTACCCCTCAGAGTGTGTTCTATTACTAGCTGTCTGAGTTCTGCCCCTTGAAGAGCTTCCAGGATGTTTCTGCTCCTTGCTGAGGCTGCAGTACGGAAGCTCCATTGACATCAGGCAATATTGAAGTCTCGCATCAGCAGTATTTCCTTTGCTACCATTTCATGGATGATTTCAACTAGCTCATTGTCCAACTCCTCCCCATGTGCTGAAGGTATGTAGATCATGCCAGCTGGAATGCCAGTACCATTCCCTGTTTCCAGTGTGACCCACAGTGCCTCACTTCTTCCTTATGCCTTCAACTTCTGGTGCTTTTATAGCCTCCCTAATGTAGATAGCTACCTCCTCCTTCCTTTTTCCTACCCTGTCTTTTTGAATAGAGCATACCCTGGCACAGCTATGTCCCAGTCATTATTCCCTGTGTACCATGTCTTGGCAATAGCAACAATGTCCAGGTGTGCCTCTGACATCAAGGCCATTATGTCTGAGATTTTATTTGTCAGATCATGAGTGTTCTTGCTCATCGCCTTCACGTTCTAGTACCCTTTTCATTCCTCCCCTCTGACCCTTGTTTTTCCTCTAGCCCTTCCCAGTAGGTATGCTACTGTGATCTGTTTCTCTTTGATTTTGTTGACTTCCCATTGTGTTCCTGCTGGTCCCTCTTGGTATTCCAAGATGAATGTCTTTTCAGGGCAGTTATTGTTAAGTTCCTTTCTTTTAAGGTGACATCTCCCCTTTCAGCTAGTATAAATGCCCAATGCTCTCATCAAAGTTTTGGTCCAGTGCTCAAACTTCTCCCTTTGTTAGGTGCAGTCCATTGTATTTAAAAACTTCTTCTCTCAGTAGTTTCTCCATGCACTGACAAAGTGGTACCCTCTTTTGACACCAGCTCCATAGCCATTCATTGAATGATTCAGTTTCCTTGCTTCTGATTTTTTTCTGTGCTACTGCCTTTGCCCCACAGGGAAGGACCTCAAAGAAAGGGAGGTTGACTGATGGCCAGTCAGTCTTCCTAGTTTGACTAGGTTTCGTTTGGCTTCCTCTACCAACTGCCCTGCCAGGTTGTTAGTAGTACTGTGCAGAATTTTCGAATTCTGGCAGAATTAAATTCTTCAGAATTTTCAAAATTCTGCTGAACTCCCACTGAATTTCACCACAAATGGTATGGTGAAATTCCGTGGTACAAAAAAGTTGCAGAATGATTTTATGTGGAAAAATGCTGTTTGTGGAATATTATTCCATGGATCTCAATATTTTCTGCAGAAATATTTGCTGAATAATTTTCCACAGAAAAATTGCTCTTCCATGGAATATTATTCTTCATATCACAGTAGGGTGGAATTCCACTGAAGAACCAGCAAAATTCCAGCAGAAATTATGTCAGCAGAATGACCATTCTCACTAATTCAGCCGCAGAATTCCATATTCTGCACAGCACTAGTCGTTAGTCCCCATGTGTACCAAGATTTTCAGGTCATCCCCATCTTTCTTTGCTATCTTTTCAATGGGTTGGCATCTCTTTTCACTGATGCATGTTGAAGGTGTCTGACTAGCACCTTTGTTTGTGCCAAGTCATTTAGATGGGTCTGCACTCTCAAATCATGGAATCTCCCACTATGAGTACTCCTTTTCCTTTCATTTTCTCATCACTGTCTGCCCTTACCAGATTCCATCTTGTTTCCTTAACTGGCTTGCTGTCTCTTACCTTGTTGCCTTGATCCCATTCTTTAGTGAGAGGTGCAAAGCAGTTTGCTAAGGGGATATATTCCCATTGACTGATTGTATCTGGCCCTGCTGCCTATTTTATTCCTTTTTTTCTGTACCACCTTCCATTCTTCTGAGATGGTTTGTGTCTGTGGGTGTGGACCTCTATTTGGGATTTGAGAGTGGAAAATTTGGGTGTGATGTCCTGATCAGGTACTGCAGCTCTGATATTTTTTCCATGCTGCATCCAGTTGCTCTCTGAGATCACTTAGGGTCCTGCATAAGGGCAATGCCCTTCTCCAGATAATTCCTGTATGGATTAGTGTCCCACACCCATGACAGCCAATAATATCCATATCCCCTGTATGATTTTCCTTCTTCTTTCATTTATACTGTTTTCCTTGGAGCTTCCTCTGCTTCTGGATTCTTGGAGCCGTTTTGTTTAGCTGACTCGATACTGTTATCATGGGAGCTGCATTTACTTCTGGATCCTTGATGTAGCTTTGTTTAGCTGACTCCTTTGCAGTTCAGTCCCTTTTCCAGTATATTGGGGCTCTGCCAAGTAATCCTGCAAGACTCTTTTTCTTCCTCCTGAAGGTGAGACTTAGCAGATTTCCTCTTTCTGTTCCTACAGGAAGTTTCCTCAGTCAGTCTATTTCAGCCCTTAATAAATTGGGCAACCCCCGGTAGGCAGGAAGGAGGACTGAGAGAAGTATTATAAGGCCAGTTTACATTATGCCCTGCTCCATAAGACTGCTGCTGTCTCTGTATCCTGAGCCCATGCCCTGCCTGCAGCAACAACAAAGCAGAGAAAATAATTACTAGGTTTCTGCCAACACCATGGGTGATTCCTGAGTCCCGACGTTTTCTGTCAGATGAAATGGAGAGAATACCACAGCCCTCTCAGCTGCTGATATACAGTAAGTCCCAGCAGACAGAAAGTTTAAAAGAATCAAGCCCATCTGCCTGTGTTAGTGCACTGCCCTATTGTCCACACCATGCTGTGTTCCCTCCATCAAAAATGCTGAAAGGAAAACTGCTCTCTTGTTGCGGATGAAATGTAGAGAATACTGCAGCCTTGTTAGATCTGAGGCACTTCACAAAAAAGTGTCCCAGTAAAACTATTAGAGAAACAAGTGAGCTGGCAAGTTAATATCTTGAGACAGTCATTGCATGACTCTTCATAATGCTTGCACACTCTCTTGTTCACTATTTAACTAACTTCTGGTCATTTTCTTTTTTCAAGTCCACCATATAAAAGTACTCAGAAACATTGTCCGCAGTGTTCTTTATACTTTGGCTTTCCTTCCTGTTTTATTTCTATGTTACTACAGCTCTATTCCTCCTCCTTTGCTGTGGTTAAGGTTAGCAGCACAGTCCCTCACTCATGTTCATTACACAGGGAATTAGACAAGGTTCTCTTTGTCGCCTTAATGGTTTGTTTCTTTAAATTGAGCCTCAAGCCTCTCATATACACCTTTCTGTCTGCATTCTGGGATTCCTCGGGGTGAGTACTGTATTTTCTTATTTGCAGACAATATTCTGTTTACCCTTTCTGATCCTGAAATATCGATTCCATCTTTTTTTGACATTTTGGCCACTTTTGAGTCTTTGGAAGGGTTTTGTCTTAACAAAGATAAAACTAAGGTTCTGTCATTATACTATCTTCTCATCCCAACTGTTTGAAACACTCTGCCAATTCAGCGGATCAGGAATTGTCTGAAATATCTTGGGGTAGTCTCCCATGCCACCTAGATCACTTAGTTCTGTTCAATTATGAGTCACTAACTTGTGCAGTTGAATTAGATATTTGGAGGTGATCAGAGTATCACTTTTTTCCTGCAAAAGATAGATATCATCTGGATAAATGTTATTCCTAGAATTCTATTCTTTTGCAAACTGTACGTCCTCCTCCTTCATATTATATCCATGACTGGCACTGCATGATACCTCATTTTATATGGTCTGATCACAAACCTAGGCTTTGTTTTCTGTTCTACATTTGCCTATCAAAAGAGGGTTTCAATTTCTCAAATCTGAGATGGTATGCCATAGCAAGTCAGTTGCGTATCCTGTACTTGTGGATACTGGATGGTTATCAGTCATGGTGGAAAGATATAGCATTCATTATCAATTACTTACACAATATTCCTGGACTTCTTTTTTTTAATCTTCCACAGTATTTACCTATCATGAAATTTTCCAGGTTTTCTCAGGTTCCTATTCGATTTTGGCATGAGGTTAAAAACACTTAGCTTCATCTGAATATTTCTGGTTCTCTGCAGTGGCCCAGAATACTAGGAATCCCTTTTAAAGTCAGAAGTGTTTCTTAAACATTTGGGTCCGTAGGGGTCTGGTTTATTACCATCAGATTATGAGTACTAGGGGTCGCTGTTCTTTTCTGAGTTACAAGTGCAATTTGCATTACCATCACCTTATTTCTATCGGCATTTACAATTCTGTGCATTTCTTTCCATGCTCCCTCCTTCGTACAGCCAGCTATCTGAGAATCTCTCACCATTGTTCACTTTAGTTCACTGCATTCAGTCTGGCAAACCTCGTCCCCACTTGATTGGTTACATTTATTCCATAGTCCAATCCTTATCAGCTAAATCTACCCTTAGACTTTATAAAGTTGGAGTAAGGATGCTGGGCAACTTTGCAACTTTCAACTCTGGGAAAAATGTCACTTGTACTCTTTCAAGCTTACCATATCACTTTAATTAAAAGAATTCTCCTGGAAGTGTTAGACACGTTTTTTTTCTGACCCAGTTGTACAGTCAAAATATCAGTCAGGATTCTCTGCTGCATGTTGGCTGGGTTGTGGTGAGGTAGCCACAGATCATTCTCACATTTTCTAGACCTGCCCTTATCTTAAGTCTTACTGGGATGCTGTTGTTTTGGCTTTAACCTTTTTTTGATGTACCTTCTCAGTCTTTTCCTAGTTTAGTACTTTTGCACATTCCCTTTGGATGTTAACCTTGGCAGGAGACAATTGCAGTGACTTTTAATACTCATACTTTGTTCCAAAAGGTTATAACTAAACTGTGACTCACTCCTAAAATCCTAAATATTCTAACAGGATGTGGCTAGTTGATTCCATCTACAGCTATTAGAGATGTTCCTATCACTATTTAAATCATATGGAACTTTTCAGAAAATATGGCTGAAATGGGTATTGTGTAGGACTGATTCAGATTTAGCTTTTGTTCCATGAACATCCATTCTGATTTGTTAAGTAATAACAGAAAGGTAATGCAGCCCATTTTGGCAGCTGTCTTTCTTTATTTCTGTTTTCTTATCTTTTTTTTCATGCTTTGCACGATTTTCTAATAAGAATTAGACTGTCTGATTGTGTTGCTAACTTGTTTTAATTTTCTCTAGAAGTGGCAGTTCCATTTAATGTGTTACTATTTTTAGTAAGTTTATGATGTGGATTATATCCTTGCGTAAAGTGATGACTTTTGTGCCTTTGTTCCTTTTTATCCAACTTAGTTCCTGTATGCATTTTTGTAGTTGGCTAAGATTGTTACTTTTACATTTTATCTTACAATTTGTACTTGTAAATTCTCTTTTAATAAAATTGTTATTATAAAAGAAACATTGCCTGCAACACCCCTACCTCCATCCTCACAGCAGCAGCAGCAGCAGCAGTGAGCTGGCTGTCATAACAGATGGGGTGGCAATCTTTGATTCCCAAGCAGCAGTATGATGAAAAGAGAGTCAGGCAAACAAAGTCAGGCAAACAGAAACTCAAAACCATTAAAAAATAAAAAAATAGAGGTGGTGGATCTGTAAGATTGCTCTGTATCTCCGTGGCTGCACTGTGCAGTTTAAATCATAATAGAACTGAAAAAAGAAACAAATGTCATCTAAACAGAAAGACAGATGCAGTGGTTCATGTGAGGAATACACTTCACCCTGTATTCAGCCGATGGAGAAAACTTTTAGACCTGAAATCAGCCCCAGTGATCAGAGGACACCGGCAGTTTTGGCCTAGATCAGGCTCTCTGACACTGCAGGGTCAAAGCTCCAAATCAGAGTTTCAACCGCATTTGCAGAAGGAGTGCGAATTGTACAATTACCTGATGCAGCGGATGCTTTTGCTGATACTTCAGTAGAGAATTTTCAACGCTTGGGTCAAGACCAGAAGAACGCTATGTCGAAAGCTGACCGAGCTGTGGATTTTGAGTTCCCGACTCAATGGTTTCCAGCCAACCCGAAACACACTATGGAGTCAATGGGGATTCAATAGAAAAATTTTGCAAGGAGTGGAGAGGATAGATCGTAGATTCGAGGTATTGAGTCAGAAGGTTGAATTTGTACAAAATGAGGTAAAGAAAATCTGGAGGAAATTGTTAATTTAACTAAGCAAGCCCAGGATAATACGCAAAATATACAGAACTTAACAGAAGAGGTTAAAGTAATTGAGTTGTCTGGTGTTGCTCTTGCTAAAGACAACTATAACCTGAACAGGAAGATTGAAAATTTGGAAAATCAGTCCAGATATCGGAATTTACATGTAGTGGGGTTACCTCTAAAGTTTGATGATGAATTTCAGTCTACCTGGGACTTGGTAAAGGACATTTTCACCACTGTTTATGAACTACCTCAAGATAATCTCTTTTTACCAAGGCCTTTAGGGTACTCAAAAGCAAGAATCGGAAGAACTAAGGGACAAGGAAAAGAAAGCTACAATTTTCTCTGGTGTTTGAGTCAGATAGGAATCACATTGTAAAGTTGTCCAGGATGAAGAAAACACTTTTGTATAAGGGTTTTAAATTTAGTATTTTTCCGGATTTTCTTACCCTACTCAGCAGTGACGATGAAAATTCCTTGCATACAGACCAGAAATATTGGAATTGGGTGCCCAATTTCAGTTACTTGCACCTGCAAAATGTGAATCCAAGATAAGAACAAGACATATGTGTTTTTGAACTTGACCAACTGACAGAGTTTTTGAGGGGTCAGTATAAAGAATCTGGTGAGTCTGAAGGATCTGCAGAGGTTTTGACTCACCAACTACTTCTGAACTGGAGATGGCAGCTGTTCTGGATGCTGTTGATGGTTTTGGTGAATTAACATAAATATAGCAATAATAATAATATAAGTTATTGTTTATCTTTTGAATACTAAGTTGTTGCTTAGTTGTTTTCTATTATATTTATATACTCTAAGGGGTTTATGTTTATAAAAGGAATAATGTGACATGATATGTTAAGGTCCTATGAGGTTTTAATACCTCTGAATTGCTCACCACACTGTTATGTTCAATGTTTTGTTTCTATGGAATTTATGATCCCTTCCCCTCTCTCTATTGGATTTGAATTGGACTTTATATATCTGTTTCTTTAAGACGTTTTTTGTCAAAATGCGTTGCATTATGATATAACATCTGTATGAGATTACATAGGAAAAAGAAAGAAAAAATAAAAACATAAACACTCAGTTAACAGGACATATTAACAAACACTGGCAGCACTAACAAAGTTTGCTATAGGAGTGCAGAGCCAACAAAAAACATAGACGCTCCATCTACTGGCTGACACAATAAATCAACATTATTTGTTTTATAAAGTATGTCTACTCATTAAAAAATGGCAAAAATTTACTTTAAAGTACTTTTTTTGTTGTTTTACAAATAAGCCATTGTATAACAACAATAATGCACTCCAGGGTGTGTGTTGGCGGAATAACATCACTTCTCAGGTGTTGGATGCTGTTGGCCTGCATGCTTTTGCCCAACCACCCAGGTATGATATTATCCAAGCATGACATACATCCTGTCATGCATTATTGCTTAAATATATAATTTTATTTTTGTAGTTCATGAGCCATATCTCTGTCAACATTTCACTGCTTTTATTAACACAGCTTCACCAGGAATTATAACTTTAAAATATAAAATATAAGTTGTGTTATAACATTAATTACACATTCTTTTACTTCTAAATAAGCTGTACTATATTATATTATTACAGTTGAATCAAATGTCAAAAAGTACTAAATATTCAAATAAACCAAATTTTATTCATTTTGTTATTTAAAGGCCAGGAAATATTAAACTACTACGGACTTCTTAAATTAAACTGTACAATCTCCTGCTTCTGCTGTCCAATCTATTTATTTTATACTTTCTTCTATTCTTTTCTCTCTCTGACTGGCAGCTGTATCAAAATATTATTAGTTCACATCAACTAGTCATATCATTGGCGTTCAGCCATTAAAATAACATGTAACAAAAAGTTTACATCACCTAAGTATTTAATTTCTGGTGCTAAGTTCTCTTTATCCTATATATTGTTTTAAACCATGTTTGTATCTAGAAAGAGCAGTGACAAACATGTTTTTAATCTCTATATTCCTATTAAACATATGTGTATCCACTCTCCATTTAATAAGTACCTTTCTGACTATAGCTCAAAATCTCTCTCTTGTATTTGGGCAGCTAGTGAGCTAACATGCTAATCTGTCCCTTTAACACAAAATATATCAACTGTACAGTTAAAGGTATTTTTGTTTTACTTTAGTTTTCTGAACATCTACTTACTGCATACTCAGTGTTTCTCTGTAATGGCTGCCAGCAGCTGCTTACCCCTTTCTCTGTCCTTTTAACTGTTTTGAAACTGACATTAACCATGCTTGCATCATGACATCATAATGTGAATATGTGAATGACATCACCCGTGCATCATTTTAATTTTTTTTTAATATTTCATTACAAAAGTATCATTCTCTAACCACCATGTAATTGTTTTTCCTGCATTTCATCACAGTACAGACCAATTCTGGTCACAATCTGCCATCTTTACATAATTCAAAAGTAGTTTATATGTTGTTAAAATATATTCAAGAGGCTTCTGTATTTCAATTGTGGTCATACTGGGATATGCCATTACACGGTGGGTACACACAGCACATCTGACTCTCTGCAATATGTCTTCAAAACTTATCCTATTATTCACAGCTTGAGGAATATATAAGAACTCATGTTTCTAAAATTAAATCTCAGGGCCAAATATACAATACAGAACATAGCACGTAGTGCTAAATGGTATTTGCCTTTACTCATCCAGGTTTGCACCTGATCTGTGGGGTGGTCTTTATTTAGACACCCCACAGCATGGGCAAAACCCATTAGCATCTAAACATTAAGTTATCACTGCATCAACATAAATGAGAGGTCCACCCTGCATACAGGCACAGCTTGATGCTGAGAGGTTTTCATAGTTCTTCTGCTCACCAGCCACTGCAATAAAAACAAATTTCCGGGTGTCTAGTGGCAAGGCAAACTCTGATCCCCATCCCCATCACTGTATCCATATTTCTTGGTGTCTACCTTCTAATGGCAATCTCACCCTCTGATCACTGTCCCTATCACTGTACCCATATTCCTGATGTCTAGTGGCATCCACCATACTCTGATCCCTGTTCTCCTTACTGTATCCATCTTCCCTAGTATCTAGTGGCACTGCCACCTCCAGTCCCATCCTTATCACTGTATCCATATTCCATGATATCTAGTCACACCCTGAACTCTCTGATCCCTGTGCCCATCACTGTATCCATATTCCCTGATGTGCACAGAATCCCACCCACCAATCACCTGTGGCTGTAGTATTGAGGAGGTCCTGATGTCCAGTGAAGCCCTGTCTTTCTGATCAGATGCCAGGGCCTCCACATGGTATTCCCTGTAGTCCAGTGGAACCCCTGCTACTGAGCACCAGACCCAGAAGAAAGCCCATATTCCCTGATATCTATTGGCCCCCTTCACTTGTCACACCAGGCACAGCACCTGCCACTCCCTTACGTAGTCACCAGTACCACCCTGGCTCCAATGTAAGCAACCAGCACACCCTCCTTGTCTACTGTATGTACGATAAGGAGCATGCCTACTGTCTACAGTAGAGGAAGCATGCTATCTATATTGTAGACAGTACACATGCACCCTGTCATTACATACAGTGGCTAACCAAGGTGGTGAGAGGGGCTGTGCTGGTCACTGTATCAGAGCCACATGGCACTGGTGACTACAGTATATCACTGGTATGTGGGCATGAAAGATTGCAGTACACAGGTGATAAGGTGCAAACATCCTTTGATATATGTTTATTCAAATAATAATTAGAATAGAAGAAAATATGTTCATTGGTTCTTGTCAGGACAGTCTTTTCAAAAATCCAGTCGAAAAGACACCAAGGCAGACTTCCTTCTTACTTGTAATGTCTTTCTGGCTAAGAACCTTTTCCTTGGTGGCTGAATATTCTCCTCTTGGACAGTTTCACTCAGCTCCTCCTCCAGCTCAAAGCTCAGGCTGGAGATCCTCCTACTTTGCATAGCAGGTTCTCTCTCTCTTTCTCTCAGGTTCCATTTTATACATCCACAAGGGGTCAGGTGATCTACCTCTTGTACCTCATTAATATCATTAGTACTTATTATTTTTATGATGGTATTCTCTCATGCAAACAAATGAAACTTTAGTCCATGAACAACAGTAACATCACAAGTGCACACCTTAAAACATTTTTCCTATCACCATTGATATGACATTAATTTACAAATATTTTTCTAAGAGGGAAGATTTAGTTGTGAGTTCCTTCCACCTTTGTACCTTCCCTTAATCAGTCTTCAGTTTTACCAAGTCTGTGGCTGACCATCAACCTGGAAACTGTACCAGCTGGAGGTGTGTTACCGAGAATTGTTGAGGCCATACAATGAAACAGTCTCACATTTTATTTATCTTTAGTTAACCCTTCTCTTTCATAAGTGTCTTAGGGAAACCAGGCTATCCATTTGCTTCCCATGTGACCTATCCTCCCTCCCACTCACCTTCCCAAAGGCCTAATAATCACCCACCTTAACATAAGTCTACTCTCACAACTAACCTTCTCCAGCCCTCTTGCTAGATCTCCATGCAGATATTTTGGTCCTCTCAAAACCTGGCTGTCTCACAAAATACCTGACAGCAGTCTCATCATTCTCTACTACTCTTTATTTGACAAGATAAACCCAGCAATGGCAGAGATGTAGCCATGTATTTGTCATCCAACCTCCAATTTTCCACTGTGCTCTCAATCTCATCCCTCCTCATTTGAACTTATCCTCACTAAACTCTCCTTGACACACACTCTACATTCATAGCCAGAGTTTATTGTCTTCCGGTTTCCACTCATCAACTATCTCCAACTCATCACCACCATAACTACACATGCTTCCTCTGGTGAGCTCTACATACTAGGTGATAGTAACCTGGACTGTCTCTGGCCTTCTAACACTAAGACATGCTCTGGTAAGTCCATAAAGCTAGCAATTAATAATTCAGCCCACTCAGCTAAACCTCAAAACTCTCAACCACACTCTTAGACTGGGCCCTTACATTATATCCACATCCTCATTGCATAATTTAGTCCAGCATCCTACCAGACTCCTGAGCAATCCTCACATGATCTACTGCATCTGCAAGGTCATTGTCCTAAAGCTGTCCCAAGCTAATCTTATTATCATTTCACTCACTAAATCTAGCTCCCTCCTAACTAATCTAACCCACAAAGACTGGTCACCCATCTCTACTGCATCTTCTATTGATGCTGCCCTCAGCTACTGTACTTCCATTCCAAATTTCTGGGAATTTGGAACCAACATCTCCTTCAAATGCACCAGAGTCAGATGCTCACACCTCCTGGGTAAATGCAGAATTGTTGGACTGCATGCATGTGCATGATTAAGGCTGGAAGACCCACAAGGTGGCTGGTTCATATATTCAGCTTCTCTGATACTGTTACCTTATGGTTGTTTGTACTAAAGCCACCAAATATGCTAAAGCAGAATACTTTTCCACATCCTTTAACACTAACATAAGCCACCCTTCCAAATTCTGGAAAGTCCTCCTGTCCCTCTTCTCATGTCTTGCCCAACCTCTCATGTCTATCCTCAAACGTGATGATTACATCCTGACTGATGCCCCCACAGTAGCATTGATTTTCAACATATTTGTTACCTCCTGCACATCCTCACTCCACCCACTCTTCACCCATCCACCTCCAACACCACCCACAACTTCCTTCAACCCTAATATAGTCCCCCCTTTCTCCTTTTCACCCATCTCCATAGTGAAGCCCTTAAGGCCTCCTAGCCCTAAACCCCATTAAAGGCAAGAGCCTAGATGGTCTGGACCCCAAACTGCTCTATCTCTTCCTCTGCTATCTCCTTCCCTTGGCAAACACTTCTAAACTTATCTTCCCTTGCCACAGCACTTTCAAACTGGAATATCTCGACCCCAAACTGCTCTCTCTGCCTCTGCTATCTCCTTCCCCTTGACAAACACTTCTAAACCTATCTTTCCCCTTGCACAGCACTTTCAAACTGGAATCTCATTACTTTCATTCCTCTGTAAAGGTGATGATCTTGGTAACTATCACCCAGTCTCCCTTCTGCTTATCCTAGCTAAGCAACAGGAGCACGTTGCCCTTCTCAGCTCACTCCCTATCTTGATTCCACCTCTTTCTTCACCCCTTTCCAGTCTGGCTTCCACAAGTCCCACTCCACAATCACCTCCCTCATTTGGCTCACTGAGTCTGTACTCACCAATATGGATCAAAGGCAGGATTCTTCTGCATTATTTTTCAACCTGGCTAAGTTCCTTTGACACAGTATCACACTCTCCTCCTCTAAAAACTCACTGACACTGGGCTATCCACTTCAGCCACATCCTGGTTCCAATCCTACCTAGAAGGCAGGTCATCAACACTGGAGTTCCACAGGGCTCAGTACTTGTCCCAATCTTACTTTCAATCATCCTAAATCATTTTCCTGCTATCTGCTTTTCTACTGAAATTCACATGTATGAAGGCAATACTGTCCTTACACCTCTGGAGCTCCTACTCTGATGTGATAGCAAGACTGGAGCAGGGCATCTATAAGGCTCAGCACTAGTTCCACTCCAACCAGCTGTTCCTAAACACCAAAGACTGTCTCTATAACCTTTGGAAGAAGGCAGAGACTCTCTGGACTCCACTTCCCCTCCTTCCACACCCTGGATGGAAAAACTATAGAGAACATCACCTCCTTTAGATACCGTGGGGTCTGGCTAGACCATCACCCAGACTTGTCTGTACATGTGAACACAATCTGAAGGAAACTGCACCCAAGCTTAGTGCTTTATACACAAACATGTATTGAATTCCCACTAGCTCATCAAGTAGTTGTGCAGAAAATAATCATCCCCACCTTGATTATGCTGATATAGTCTATAGTACTGCTCCAAATCAACTCTGGCCAGACTGGACACCCTTTCCATGCCTTCTGTAATTTTGTTCTATTGTGCCTCCTCCTACTCATCACTGAGATTTCTACAAAGCCCTCTCTCATCCCTGGAGTCCAGACATCTATTCCATACTGCTAGTTTCATAGCCAAATTCTGGTAGGGTCTCTTCCTTCCTACATCACCCTTTCCTCTCTACCCCACCTATCCCATGTATTTCCTCCATAACACTGATCTCAAATCCTTGCTATATTCTATAGTTACACCTCTGCCAGTTAGTCTGCCCTCTCGTTTGCTACTCTAAACTGTGGGATGCTCTCCCCATCCATTACGCTCTTTCCTCACTTCTCTTTCTCCCGTCTACCCAACCTGCACCAGCCCAATCTCCACTCCTCCCACTCTCTTTGGTCTACTTTATCCTTTAGGCCACAATCTTGGAATATCTTTACATTCTTTACCCTCTTTCCACCCCAAGGCAACTCCTTGAAACCTCTCTCACCTTCTCATGCACACCATCCTAATTTCACCTCACACCACACTCTAAGCTGTCCCTCATATGTGCCTCCTTGACTCACCTTCCCATAGCTGCCCAAATAATGCCCTCAGGCAATCACTTCATCATACCTCTCCCCTCCCTAGTCCAACTGCTCCATCACCATACCTATTTCTCCTTCCTGTCCCTTATTCACCAGGGTCCACCATACCATTTCCCTGGGTCCTCCCAAACCATTTCTTTTCTTGTTTCAAAACTTTTATTCTCACATGCTCCCACATGGTGTTGTATAGCTCAGTTTCATTTACTTGTATTGTGTGTCCACATCGTATCTCAGTAACTGCAACACAAGAGGTATTGCTAGTTTAAAAGGAGCCAGGAGAAAGTTCCAATGTGTTTGGTGCCCATTCCCAGGATTCCCACCAGCCTGACTGGGCAAGTTGCTGGTGGTCCTGCAGTCTCCATTGGTCCCTTGGGCATTGCTGTGCAATGCCAGATCAATAAGGGACAGACTGCAGTTATGGCAGACTTGATTTAATTTGTCAGTCTGCTTATATTACAGAGAACTGGCTAGGAAATTATGCCAGGCCAGTTTTATTTATTAATTTATTTTATTGAAAATTTGGTAACTGGGAAAAGCACATTGAGCCAAAGCTCATTTCCAGGTGTGACCAAGGGACAGGGGTACAGAATAAACAACAGAGTACAAAAATATACAAATACAGATATTAAATAGGCATGCAAAAAGAATACGCTATTTAAGTAAGGTTAGAAAGTCATTAATGCAAAAGGCAATATGAGAAACTGTATCACATCAGAGCAAAACAAAGTAGCAACTGTATATTATGATTGAAGGCAGAGGGAGGACAAAGGTTTAGTCATGAGGTTGAAACTGAGGAGCAGCAGGTTGTACATGGCAATGGTCTGAGTAGGTGCTAAGTGAAGGAGGCAGAGATGGGATGGGCTAAGGGAGGAGTGTTCTAGGAGAAGGGAGTCAGACAGGAGAAAAGCAAATAGAATTTGGATGATCTAGCACAAGGAGGGTGAAAAGTTAAGAATAGTTTGTCAGCGAGTGGTAGGGGTGGCTGAGCTATGAGGGAGGAGAGGTAATGCACAAGAAAATGAGCGACAAGAAGCAAGAGACGGATAAAGCAAAACCCAGTGGGAGTGAGATGTACAGCTCAGCCAGGAGGGGTGACAACAGGGGAAGTATTAGAGTGGCCAGAAACAGAGACACTGGGAGCAAGGCTGGAACAGTAGGAGTCTAAGGGAGCATCTTGAAAATGAGGAGGGAGGAGGATAGAAGAAGGTTGGGGGAGTTTATTCCAGAGAGAGGGAGATGAAAGGAGAAGGCAGATTGCCCTGAAACAGAGTGGGGTGAGGGAGAAAGAAGGTTTGAGGGTTTCTGTGGTGAAGAAAGTTTGTGGCCGCCTGGGGAGTAGTAGAGAGATAGGATAGAGGGTACCCAACCAGAATTTAGCAGTGAAAGAAGTATAGTGAAACAGTCTTCTACGGGTTAGGGTAGCAAGTAATAAGGAAGAGTAAAGAAGACAGATAGTTGGTAAGAGAAGGACAAGCTGTGGTGAAGTAGCAGAAGGAGTTTAATAGAATATCAACTTTTCCATAGGAGGCCTGAGAAGCCATGCCATACACCACATCAGCATAGTCAAAAGTGGGTGGTATCATTTGGTGACAAGTTCATGATGAATGGGGAGGGAGGCAGTTTTGCACTGGTAGAGGCACTAAGTTTAGGTTGAAGTTTGGCACAGATGGCATCAACGTGAGTGGAGAAATGCCAGTGGGAATCTAATCAAACCTTGATATTTGAAAGCCAAGACATTCTCAAGGCAATAACCACCAGGACAGAGAAGGCTGGAGGTGCTGAAGGGTGGCCAGTTTTGTAAGGTGCCGAAAGCATAGCCACTATTTTGTTTTTATTTATTTTAGCTTGTTTTCCATGAACCAGGACTGGACCCTATTGAAGTCATCCTGGAGGAGGGCCTGCACACTGTTGACAGAGGGCCCATAGAGGAAACAAATAGTATAGTCGGCATACATGTGCATTCAGTAGAACTGAAGACTGAAGGGAGCTTATTTATAAATATAGAGAATAGGATGGGGCCAAGGATGGAGACATGGGGATGCCAGATAGGATTGGGAGTGGGAGGATTGAACACTGCCTATCTGAACCGATTATTCCCTGTCATGAAGATAGGAATGCAACCCATTTACCACAGGAACAGCGAGATCGACAGAGTGGAGAGTTTGTTGCAAGAGAGGATGGGAGACAGAGTCTAAAGCTTTTGCCAAGTCGATGAAGATGGCAGCAGTAATCTGGCTCTTGTCCATTGCAGACTATTGACTCTGTGATGCACAAAAGAGAAGATATAGTCTAGTGGTGATTCTTAAATCCAGACTGCATAGGTGAGAGAGTATTAGAGTTAGTAAGGTTGTCAGACAGCCTTGAATGGATGGCAGATTCTTGTAGTTTGGCTAGGGAGGGAAGGAGGGAGATATGCCTATAATTATCAGGGGCTGAGGGGTCCCCTATTCTTATAGATGGCAAGTACTTAGCTGATTTCCAGGCCTTTGGCATGGAGGAAGAGAAGAAGGAAAGGTTTAGGATGTGTGTGTGGGGCTGCAATGGCAAAAGCAGAGATGTGGAGAAGCTTGATGTAGAGACTGTCAGGGCTGGACTTAGAGGGGTTAGGATAAGGAGGGCAGAGTAGACTTTGAGATGAGGAATGGGGGAATTGATAAGTGAGGGTTTGCCTGGTAAAACTGATTGGGTTTGGGAGACAGTCATCCCTGTCAGGTACTCTGTGGTGCTTTGCTTGAGGAGGGAATGCAGTGGCAAGGGTGTGGCCATCTATTTTAAATGATCTAGCTTGAACCTTGCTGTGCACCCAGTGTGTTCTACATCATCGCTTTGAATGTGTGGCAGTGCATGGAGGTCCAGGTGCTGGTTGCAGGATTCTACTAATTTTCAGCAGTCTGGGGCAAGGTCAGATTTCATCCAGGAGATCATGGATTTTGTCATCAGCAAGGTATTGAGTACCCCAGATGACTATTTCTGGGGACTTCAATGCCTGGGTGATGATGATTCCTCACATTTTGATGCAGCCTTCTCCAGTTGATGATATCACTGGGTCTGTCACAAGCAGTTGCTTCTGAGATGCATTACCACAGTCACACCTTGGACTTGATATTATCTCTTGGGCTTGAATTCATGGACCTTAAGACTGATCAGGTAGAACATTTTATAAATTCAGAATAGCACAGTAGAATAACTAGATTATCGACTTCACAAGATGCATAGCACCAGGAGACAATGTAAAAGAAAAAAAGATACAGATTTAATTAATAATTATGAGAATAAATTAATATCTTTAACACTTTTGCAACACTTGAAAAATAAACAGGATAAATGACTTAGGATGTGATATCAACAAGAGACAGCATAAAGGTATGTGCTTGGCACAAATACAATGAATTTAAATATAGTGTATGGATATATTCTGAGACTGTAAGAACTTTATAGAAATTAGTGAAATCTAACATTAGCTATGAATCAGGCAGGTTGAGCGTAGAAATCCAATAGATAGCATGTTTAAACTGTGCCTCTTTATTATAATTATTTCCACACAAGAGTTATTTTGTTCTGTATTGAAACATAGTAAATGTTGTTGGGTGCTAATAGTTGTGACTTGTACTGACCTTAGATCATCTTCTGGTTTGGGACAGCAGATGGCACCCACAGCAATGCAAATATAGGTGTATAAACTGCATAGGAAATGTATTACTTTAAATGGATAGCCTTGTGGAATGTTTAATTTCTACTGCACAGTAGATATCACTGTGCCTGTCTATACTGTAATGTGTTTGACCAAGTCTGTATCATGTAATAGTAACCATTGTGATGTGATGTGTTTTACCTATGTCTGTAACTCTCCCGGGTCCTGACTGAAAATAGGCAATTGCTTTGCTTGCAAAAACTAAAAAATAAATAAATAATAATAGAAAATGATTATGTTTTGTGAAATCTTGAGTGTGAATGAGATCTTACTGTGTCGCATATGTAATGTACTGTATAAAGAGTTAGTTAGAAATTAATGCACAGATTCTGAAATCTATTCAAATAAGTTACTGTACAATATCATTTTGTGAAAAAAATATTATTTACTGTTTTAAGAATAAATATTTTCCCTGAAGAAGCCTTTGAGGTGAAATGTTGTGTCTGAGGATCTTTGCTTGATATTCCTGAAATAAAGCAGTAATTACAAGTGAAGACTCTATCAGAGTGGCTGGTGTTTTGTTACTTTTGGATTGACCTTGCTCACTGGGCCACACAGTACCATACCTTGATTCTTCAAGAAAGGAACCCACCCTGAACATTGCTTTTAAAAGGTAAATCAAGGTCATAACCACTACTGTAACTAAACATCTGAACTGCAAACACTGGATTCAGGAAAGGAAGAAGTACAACTAATCAAATTTGTTTTACAAAAGATTAATGAACTGTTGGACAGAAAAGTGCCTTGCGTATATGTAGTAGTAGTAAAACAATTTATTCAATTGACAAGCAAAATAATAGGAAAGTTGACTGAGACAAGCTCATTTCCAGCGAGGTCCTTAATACAAACATTCATGTTGACATCATAAAATGTTTAACACAGATTACATATATAAATATACATACAATAAACTAATGCCACAACAATATTTAAATTACAAAAACTACTTAACATCCAAATAAATAAACTGCAAAGATGTACAGGGCACATTCATTCATATGTATACAGGTGCAAATCTTCATCATGTTTAATACATAACGTTCATGGTGGATCAACAATAAACCTTTTATCTACTTCAACTCTGAACCATCTTTTATTTCTCCAATACTGGGGCTAGAACTAAGTGGTCTAAGAAAAGTTGGCAATAAGTTCCATATATTGGGACCTAAATAAAAAAATGCTCTACCCAAATTTGTCCTTCTTCTGGGCAATTCATATTCCATACCCTCCGCAGAGCGTAGGGCTCCTCTAATTGTCCTAACCTGAAGTTCATTGATAATATATTCAGGTACTTTACTCCAACTGAGTTAACCATGTAGATCAAAGAATGGAAAACTTCTATCATTTGAATACATCCAATTCAAAGACTGATATAGCTCTCTTCTATGTGTTCTCTTAGATACATTCAAAATAAACCTTGCTATTTTATTAAAAAGAACATCTATTTTAGCTAACTGGGTTGAAATTGCCCTATATAAACAATATCCCCATAATCCAAAACAGGTATCAATGTGATTGTAGCTACATGCTTCCTCATTCCTTCATCCATACAGTTTCTAATTCTGTATAGTGCACCCAAACATCCACTAACTTTCTTAATTATATGGTCTATGTGGGAAGTCCATCCCAGTGATCTATCCAGATACATTCCTAAGTATCCATAACATTGCACTTGTTCCAGAACAATTTTATCTTTGGTTACTATATTCAGCCCTAACTCCAAATAGGTTATATTATTCTCTTTAGAACAGTATAACCTGAGATTTTTTGAGTTCAGAACAAGTTTGGATTCATTATAAAATTACTGAAACTCATCAAATGCACTTTGAAGAGTAAATTCTATCTGCATTATCAGTGAACCCTCCACATAAATAATGGTATCACTTGCATATAGATGACATTGCACATCAGAATTAGTTAGAACAAAATCATTCATATATAAATTAAATAATATTGGACCCAAATGGATCCTTGGGGCACTCAGAGATAATTACCCTAAAACCAGATCCCCATCCATTAATTGATACCATTTGTTTCCTTCTAGCTCTGATAGCATCAAACCACCTAACCTCATTGGTGGAATACTCAAAAGCAGGTAGTCTGGACAGGAGGATGTCATGGTCCAAGGTATCAAACGCCTTGGACAAATCAACAAAAATTGCCCCCACTGACATCCCCTGTCCAGAGCACCTGCAATACACCCAGTAACTTTCAGCAAGCAGTAGTTGTACCATGCATAGGGTAAAACCAGATTGGAATTTATTAATCAACTTTCCTTTCTCTAAATATGTTTGAAGTTGTTTAGCTACCATCTTTTCAAACACTTTAGCCACTATTGGTAATGGTATAGGCCTATAATTATTTAATAAGACCCTAGATCCATTTTTGAAAATGGAATTACTCTAGCCGATTTCCACATTTCAGGAATTTCCCCATGTAAGTGACATGTTAAAGATGTCAGTTAAGGGGTACTAGATAATTGGAGCAGCATATTTCAAGAAGATATTGGGAATCTTCATCTAACCCCCCAGCTTTCTTAATATTTAGTCTGAGTAATGCATTTTGTACATCTAATGATGATACTGGTTCAAAACCAAACTCTTACCTCTTTCAACATCAGCTTCTATATCTTTTTGAGAATTTTGATGAGGAAAAACTGGTTATACCGTGTGATAAGGCCATTGTGCCCATGGTTGCAAAATAGTCATTAAAGCTATCCACAACCTGTGGGCCTAATGGAATTTCTACCTTCCCAATCTCAAATGTTTCTGGATAATCTAATTGTTGTTCTCCTTCGCCTTTTTAGAACTTTCCAGAATTTCCTCAGATTATCAGTCAAATTAGTTGTTAATTCCATTATAGTAATCATATTTAACTTTATTAAGTTCATAATTGTAGTGATTATGCAGTTGTTTATACTTCACCCAATCTGTATCATCTTTGTAAATGTCACTACCTTCCATGCCCTATCTCGCTGTTTCTTAACTTTAAATAAGTAAGAGTTTTACCAGGGGCATTATTAAACTTTAATTTCTAGTTTTAGATGGAGCATGCCTGTTGCAAATTGTCAAGAAATCTTCATGGAACATTACCCAAGCATAAACAACAGTGATGACTAATTCTAACCTTTCCCAATTGTACTCTTCCAACTCTAACATAAAATTTATGTAATCAAAATTTTAAATGATCTATAATGAACTGTTTTCACTGATTTCCTTGATTTCTTTGATTTCTTATACCAGAAATCATCTGTGATTCAAAAAGAATCTGGAGGACACAACTAGCCACAAATTTATCTGGGTCCATGGTAAACAATAAATCCAAGACTGTAGAAGAAAGTGAATGCTTAGTGTTAACTCTAGTTACATCTGTAATTAGCTGGGTCATACCCAAAATGGTATCCATCTCTACACTACTGTGATTACTCTCACCGTTTTCCAGTCTACATTTAGATCCCCAATTAACATAATCTCATGGCTATTCAGATATTCCCCCAAAAGTCCTGCAATGCTTGAAACACCTCAGTACTATCTTTTGGAGGTCAATACATACCCAATAATAATAAAGGCTTATTAAAGGGAAAATTGAATAGTAATGGAAGAACTTCAGAACCACACCAATCCTGTTGGCAATTAAATATTGATATATTTAGGGAGTTATGCATAAATACTAACTCCCCCTTTGATTGATCTTTCCTCCAATCTTTCATCCATAAATTATATCCATTTATATGCACCATGTTATCCAAAATCTTATCATTCAACCATGATTCTGTAATTATAATCACTTCTGGACTATATTTAATAGCCCATTCCTCAAGTAATCAATTTTTCTTAATAGACTACAGATGTTAATATGAATCACACACAGCCCTTCTTTATTTAAAATGTTAACAGTTAAATCAGGGTTCAGGACATCACAGGAATTAGAATTTTCAAAATCCAAATTAGTGTAGGGGCCTGGATTAGGATGAATATCCCCACTTACAATTAAACTAATCATCAACACCATTTTTACAAAATTTATATAACTGCCCTTTCATTGTTACTTTTTAAGGTGTTTAATTGTGGGATGGTCCAAATATATTTTATTTTGTCCCCCACCCTACCAGTAGTCCTTTAAATATCATTATCCACTTATTTAGATCAGATTCCGAATGATCACCAACATCCCTGATGAAATTATATAATTGCTTAATTGGTTCTCCCTAGCATGTGTGCTTGATGTATCCCCATGCAGCCAGTCACACCAATAAATCTGCAAGCAATCAGTATTACTCAATATACTTCTAGAAGCAAGAAGAGACATACAACCACTAACAAAAAGCAGGATCCCCAGCTGAAATAGTAACATTTCTAGAATCGAACACAGACATTACACTGTAGAGCAACATTATTTGTAAACAGTCCTAAATACCAGATACTACCACTAGAATGAAAATGCACTGTCCTAACTACAGTTTTTAAACTTAAATACTACATCAATTTCAATATGCTAGTCTTTCATGAAGGACTATACTATATATAATACAAACAGCTAATAGCCTAAAACCTCTAAAATAACAAGGCACCACTGATATATTTAGACAAAACGCTACAAATGAGCACTTTAATGTGCCTTAATTAAAGAATTTACCCTCACTTACTTACAACTACTCCAGCATTTTCTGTGTATGAGTGGTGCTCAAGCCACTCACTATTGCGCCCAGCGAGCAGAGTGCAGAATTTAAATGGGAGTTCCCGCTCTCCATGACCTCAGTGGTCGACTCCCTCAATTCTCCTCCTGTACTTTCAGTTGTAGATTAAAGCACAGCACAGTCAGTAATGCAGCAAGGAAAACACAGTCTCTCACTCTGGGATCCTTGTAGATGGATTCCTTTGAAGTGCAGATCAGGAACACAACTCAGGGAGTGCAGCAGGAGATTTAGTCAATTTCACAGCAAGCAGCATGCAGAATTAAGCGTGAGTTCCTGCCCCTTCCATGACCTCAGCGGTCGACTCCTGAATCCCTGTACTTTCCATTGTAGATTAAAGCACAGCACAGTCAGTAATGCAGCAAGGAATCTGGATAGGGTTTGTCTTTATTTTAGTAATGCATTTGATCTGATGCCACACTGGGTTCTTATGGAGAAAATTAAAAATATTGACCATAAATATTCTATGGTAAACAGCAATACTGAATGATTGAAGGAAAGATCATTGAGTGATGGCCAACTGACACTTGGCAGGGATGGGGTAGGCTACTAGTGGAGTCCTTCAAGACTCTGTTCTGGATATTATTTTATTTCAAAGTTTTGTTTCTGATCTGTTGAAAGATATATTAAATGGGTCAGTGAAATATGCATACAATACAAAACTGAGAGTGGAAGCATTGTGCAACCTTATCACAAATTAGAGACTTTCAAAGTCACCTAGATCAAATTTCTAGGTGGGTCACTTGCTGGGGCATGAAGTTGAATATGGAAATGTGTAGGGTCATGCACCATGATAATAGAAATCAGATCATACCAACACACTGTGTGGAAGTGAACTTTGTACCACTAATAATGAAATAGATATTAATGAGTCTCATGATTTCGTAGGTCTAGAACCAACAAAATAATATGTGCCATTAAGAGAAATACAATATCTAAGGATGCAAAGTTATAATGCCCTGTTATGGGCGTATGATCACCCTCATCTGAAATATGTATCTCAACTCTGTGTGCCTCAAGAAGAATGACCGTGATAATCTTGAAAATGTTCAGAGAACTTTACAAAAACTATGAAACAAAACGTGAATGTACAATGATCATCTTCAGTATCTAAACCTCATGACACTGGAGACAAGACAACTGAGAGATGATCTTTTACTGATGTCTTTCATTACTAATGACCTGCCTGTTAACAGAGTAAGGCATAGACTTCAAAACATCTGAAAGAAAACTCAGAGGACACCCTATAGAAATAGGCCAGCAAACAAAAGTTCAATTGTGCTCAGGTAAGCCTCGGCAAACTTGCAGCATCCTAAAAATACAGGAATGCAGCAGAGAAAGCAGATGTGCAAAAATAAGCCACAAAAACTCAAAGGAGTAATGTAGGTGTACATTTATTGTGCACAGCCAAAAACAAAGACATAGCCCCAGCACTTCAAATCCCTGTGGATTCTTCATCTTGGGAGGGTAGATGAAGTGTATTTGTCACTGCCTACTTTCCTTTCTTTTAACCCCCTTTGGTTCCTTCCTTCCTTTCCTTTTCTTAGTCCCTCCATTCCCATTCCCTTTTCCCACCTTTTTCCTCTTTAGCCTTTCTTCCCATCTCCCATTTTCTCGCTTCCCACCTCCTTTTATCTCCCTTCCTTTTTACCTTCTCCTTTTATCCTTGTGCTCTCTAGACTTATTATGCATTATTATATTAATATTCTTAGTTTCTATTTATTTCGCGCCTTCATTTCATATAAACTATTCAGAAGTTTTCTTGTAGATATATATTTACATTTATTTTTCTTCTCTATTTAGAAAGAGATTTTAACTAATGCATCTTTCTCTCTCTCTCTCTCTCTCTCTCTCTCTCTATCTCTCTATATATATATATATATATATATATATTTCATTCATTGCCAAAACTCCTTTAATGCATTAGTTAGTGTTCTTACTACAGCAACAAAAGTTTGAAATGCGGTGTTAGGGTTCCAAACCCTAACTCTGCATCCCCTCCACACACACACACACACACACACACACAATATGCAAGTAGGGGAAGGCACAAGGCAACACAACCAATCAGAGACAACTGGCATCAGTTAACAGAAATAACATACAACTGTCTAAATGTACTACAAGACACATCCATCATCATGGTCCACCAACTGCATGAGTCCTGCTGCCATCTGAGTGCCTTGGGGTACACACGCATGCTGGGCAATCATGGGTGATGGCCCACAGTAAGCATTTTTTGTTACAAACATTAATAATAAGACCTAAGCAGATGCCTACATTTAAATAGTTAACAAATAATGAAACACATAGTAGGTTATGTACAGATAGCTGTACTGTAGATGAGAGTTTTGATAACCCTACCAACAGTCACTGTATGTTTGCATTTTTTGATGCTAGAGTTAGTTCTAATAACAATGGGTATTAATAATCAAAGTAATGTTTAGTAGAATAGTTTACAAGTAACATTGAAAGCAACAGTTGTAACATCTAAAGGCAACCATAACAGGCTGCTAATGAATATTTCCAGGTAACACACAACTATAGAAACATGTGATGGTGCAAGTTTCATACCTGACCAGTATCTGACATATTATGTATGTGTCAGACGTGTCTTTATAGCTCCCACATGCTCATGTGGTAACAGCGATACCTGCAGGAGACATAAGATGAATTTTGACACATCAAGATGAATATTTGTAAAATGTTTACACTAAGACTGGGATATTCAGAGGTTGTGCCATGCACAACACTCAGTCCACCCCAGCACAATATTCAAAGGGCAGGTTACCGCAGCCAACCCCGACGCCGGAGAACATTGTTAATGTATGCAGTGCAGGTGCATGGGGAGTGACCATGCATATGTGGCACATCCTGATATTCAGCCTGGGATGTACAGTACATATGCTGGTGTGACCCCTACTGTACATGCACCACACACCAGTGCTCAAAGGTGAGCCAAAAACAACAGGCTCAAATGCTGGCCACCCACAGGCTGGTGGCTGAATTGCAAGGCACACAACAGCTACAAGCTGTGGGTGGCCACCCCCACAGAACACCGTCCACAAGCACCCGGACCCTCCCTGGTAGCCTAGTGCCCCTCCCAGTATTCCGATCGCAGTAATCTTTAACCGTCATTACAGTACCTGGTGGTCTAGCGGTCCCCCATATGACCGATCGTGAGCTGTTGTGAAAATAAAGATTTACCTGGTGGTCTAGTGGTAACCCCTATATTCCCAATCATGGGCTCTTGTGAAAATAAAGATTTACCTGATGGTGTAGTACCCCGTATGCCTGATCATGGGCTGCTGTGAAAATAAAGGAATATCTGGTGGTCAGTGGTACCCCTCACCCCCACCCACCCACAGAGGGCCCCAGTCACCCAGCACCCCGACATCATTGGTGGGCAGCAGCACCCACCTGCATACCACCCAGACACCTGCTGAATTACAGTGTACAGGATGACCTGTGCTACTATTGGTCCACAGTGTGGACCAATGGGCTGCAGACTCATGCTGTACTACACAGACCAGATATGTGAATGAACATGTTCATTCTACATATCTGGTCCTGTAGTATAGTATGGTCTGTAAGCCCATTGGTCCACACTGTGGACCAATAGACATACAGATCATACTGTATGCTGTCATTTGGCAGTGGGGGCTTGGTGGTATGTGGGTGTGCTGCCACCCGCTGATGAAGGAGGGGATCAGGGTGGCTAGGGCCCTCTGTGGGTGGGTGGGGGTACCATTGGACCAACAGGTATTCCTTTATTTTTAAAACAGCATGCAATTGGGTGTACAGGGTTACGCTAGACCACCAGGTAAATCTTTATTTTCACAACTGCCCATGATTGGGTGTATAGAGGCGTAGATTACCAGGTACTTTTCTTACTTCTATGTATGTCCCGATAGTGTGTCCAGGAGGAGGTACATTGGGTCATCAGAGATCCACCTCTCATGTCAGCTGCCAGATTGGACACCAGGCACATTCCACAGAGCCGCACTGTGCAACCCTGCAATGGGGCCATAATGACATGCAAATAGACCCATTTCTGCCTTGCATATATTGTGGTCTCATTGCATTCCCCAACTGAATATCATGGGTGATGAACCTAAGCGCACTGCACTTGTGCTGGTGCATCCTCATGCTCCCTCTCTGTGGCTTGTGCTGGTGCAGTGCCACTGCACCATTCACTGTATGTGTGCCACCCTTTCCATATTCAATGGTGCTGAGCCATGGTGCATCACCATTGAATAGCACGCGTAGTCTTGGCCCAGAGCAGCCCAGTTGCACTGCACCCAGGCTTGCATCACTGCCTATCATAGTCTGAATATCTGGCCCAAGTTTCATTGTATGAAGAAGACATGCCAGCAATAATGTTTCATAATACTGTGCTGCAGTATAGAGTAGATCATACTTTATTTGTTTTTCATTACATAGTGTAATGTGAAATGAGTACAGTGTTGTGATTATTCTGGTCATAGATGTGACTGACTCATCTACTGTGTTACAATATTCAAATGAAGTAGTAACAGAGTTATTGAATACTATTGTAGTATACCATGACAGTACTAATATATATTTTTTGTATGTAAGTCATACTGTTTATTATATTATTGTGGTGCATTTACCATGTCATGATGTCAGCAATCAGATACATAGATACATACATAGACAGATATGATGGGATGTGCATTAAACAGTTGTAACACACTGCTAGGGTGTGTAGTGAGGCACAAGGCTGTAGGCTGAGTATGTCCAGTCCCCTAGTCATGCGTAACAAGTCTGTAATGCACATCCTCATAGTGGCTTATTACACTTATAACACAATTCTGTGCATTCTAAATGTGGTCTGTAGTTTTGCTGTGTGTTATACACTTGTAACCCATGGCTAACAATCAATCAGACAGCTTGAAACCAATTAGGTATTATATAAATATCAGTAACACTTGTATTCCATTATTGATGTAGTAAAGGTTGATAAAAATAGTTGCATTATGCTACAACACATGACAAGCTGTTTACATTGATGGATGGAGATTCTATCACTTTCAAATAATTACACATATCTGTTACTAATATTTATTCTTAACTATGTCAATGTTTTCTATGAAATTGTAATAACAATAGGTGGTTTACAATACAGCAATATCGTAAGCAGGGTTTTTATATAAGATATTCATGTAAGTGCAAATCTAATATCCTCATTAAAGTGCATTGTGCAGTTTCATAACAGTGATTATATAATACAGTCTCACAGTATTTATCCATGTTCTGTGATACAGTGGGTTGTGTGGGCCATCACCTATGGTTGCCCAGCATGTGTATGTACCCCAAGGCACTTGGATAGCAGCAGAATCATAGAGTTTGTGGACCATGATGATGGATATGTCTTATAGTAGATTTAGAGAGTTGTATGTTATTTCTGTTACCTGATGCTGGTTGTCTCTGATTGATTGTGTTGCCTAGGGCCTTTCCCTACTTGCATGTGTGTGTGGGAGGGATGCAGAGTTAGGATTTTAAACCCTAACACTGCATTTTCAAACATTTATCACTGTAGTAGGACCCTAACTGATGTATTAATGCAGTGTTTTTTGCAATTAATTTTCCTTCTTTTGAGAAAGTATATGTAAAACTGAGTTTTTCAGAGCGGAGTCCTGCAGGACAGTGCAATGCAATACAGAATATCTTGCCTAGTCTGGTGTCTTGTCACTGTAGTAGGAACCCTAACTGATGCATTAACTGAGTTTTTGCAATTAATTTCCCTTCATTCTGAGAAAGTGTAATTTGTCACAGTGATTTACTGCTGTTGCAGTTAAACGCAATACTAAACCCTTTACCATGACCACACCTTATTTTGTTTAATGTATTAGATAAAGTATTGAAATCTGGTGTACTTCCATTGTACGCTGTAGTTTCAAAACGTAACATAAATACTATAACTGTTATGTAATAGATAAGTGAAAACACAACACAGTTAGGTAAGGTTTTAAAAAAGGATTTATTTCCAAATTATTAGGTGACTAAAAAGGCCGAATTGAGAGCCAATTTGAGAAACCAGTCAGTCTTGCAATGCAATATTGGAAAGAAATAGTAAAGTTTGTAAAAGTGAAGCATATACTTAATATAGTATTACACATATCTGTGAAACATTCATTGTTGTATGTAAAAGTAAACATCATGTAATCATTGCATCCCAAAGACATCCGTGCATACTTATTAGTATACATTTAACTTTTATATTGCTATTGTCGCTGTGTGACTGACAGTGTTAATGTTCCTGGAGTGGTGAAAACCAAATGCTACATGTTTAACAGTAACTAAATCTATGAATTATCACAGCAACCCAAAATAGAACTATAGTATTAATGTTAACATACATAAAATATTGATATTTATATATGTATATATATATATATACACACACAGATATATGTAGAGAGAGAGAGAGAGAGATACATAGATGCAATTGAAAATTCCTACTTGACCCCTCAAATGAGGCGATCCAGAAAAATAATCAGGAACATGAAAATCAGTTGTTATTAGTGCAAGTGTCTGATTTACAATAGTTAACAGACATATATGTAAATAGACAATAAATCACTTTAGAACAAACACTAAAACAAACTGTAAATCTGTATGAAATATAATGCAAACATTTATAAATGATTAACTTCAAGATACCAGTAAAATAAATAGTAAAATAAGCATACCACTATGTAGCCAATAATAATAAAACAGACAAATTAATAATATGTAAAGAAATTATTCACTGCTGTGGACAGTATGTGCAACCTGAAAAAAGCTGTAAGTATGGCAGTGGTTATTATAAATCTGATAACAAATCTATAAACTTTAAGTACATATACATCTTACTGTTAGAATAATTATATTAATATTTTGTAAACTTCAGTTCAATATTCAGTAAAATTACAGTATTAAAAACTACCTTAAACCCAATATTATAAAATGAACAGTATGATTAATATCTACATGTAGGATTTATTAATGTCTGAAGATGAACAGATCAATATAACATTGTTGTGAAAAATGAACACTATGGGATGTTTCATAAAAGTATGCAATGGACAGTATAGACATTTATACAATAAGACTATAGCATAACAGTAAACACATAGTAGTTTAATGTTGCTATGGTGAAGGTATGGTTGATGATAATCTGTAACATGTAAGAAACAACAGAGTCACACATGTTAGTTGTTTGCTGTAGCTGCGGTCACAGCTCTATGTTAGTGTAATAGTGGTAAGTACACTTCCATGAAAAGTTGTAATAAATAGTTCCAAGGTGTGTGAACATGTAAAATGTTGCATGAACTTTGAAAAAATTGTTCTAAGTTATTTAAGATCTTTAAAAACATGTAATGGATACTGAAACATGTAATAATACATCATGCACAGATGCTTCACATACATGTACAAGTGCAATACCTGAACAGATAATAGTGTTGGAAATTATGTGAAGGCATGCTTCCAATGATAGAATGTAGCTTAACAATGTAAAAACATATCACCACAGTTCTAACACAGTTATATCTGCACATTTTGTACAACTATTGTACAATTATATCAGTGTGTTTAATCAAGTGATTATGAACACAGTTGGTGCCAACTGAAGACTGCTTCAACAATGTTTACTGGATCTCTGCTTCACACACTGATCTTAGTATCATGGTTCATAAAAGCATTGGTATGTGCTGTGGATAAGCTTGTGAGAATTTTACTGAGTAACACAACACAACAGTAACAAGCAATGGTCATAGTTTGATGTTGTTTGACATGTAAGACAATTGACTGCAATGTATGTCACATGTTGTGTGACTATTCTTCTGACTGATGAATATTTTTGTAATTCTTCAATATCAATACATAAGCATCTTTTAACTTATGAGGCAGGCTCTGTTTAAAAGTACTTATTGAGTCATTGTATTGAACCCAACTAGTTCTGTACCTCAACCAAGTGACATAATGTCCAGATTGTACAGATTGACCGGATGGTAGAGCACAACATGAGTATCAAATAGTGTCTGAGCAAATGACACTACCGGCTGTGAAATCTGTGATGGGTGTGTCAACTCTTAGTCCATGAGAGCCAAATCTATGCAATACAAACATAAGGTATTAAGAAGAAGTCTTAATCCATATAGACTGAGAACATGCCCCTACACCTAACACAATGATAACCACTTTGTGCATTCCTAATCAGTTCTCAAAACTTAACTGTTTGGAACTGAGGTGTATACACAGAGAAATCCAAAGCATGTTCTCTGTAATTTCTTGATCTGAATGACCACAAGACAGTCATTTATATTTGGTGACATAGTTGACGTTAAGTACTGTCTCATCAGAATATGCTCGTTATCTAAACTGTTTATGATGGCCATCATAAACTCAGTAACATCCTGTTATGAGTTATCTTCAAATGTTCTGTAGCCACTGTAGGTACCCAAAACATGTTGTAGAGGTGTGAATGACTGCTCTTGTCAGAATGTTGTGAAGTCACATGTACAAGATGCTACAATGACTTCGATAAGGGAGTGTCATCAGAAGATGATATTTTCTGTTCAAAGTGAGGCATGTGGAGAAATGCTTGCATTGCAGAATTTGTGTAGCAGTTCACTACAGTACTGTTATCAAATGCTGGATAAGAGCTATACCAAGTGAATTCTGACAAGGAGGTAACTTTGTATTTGTGTATGGTATGTTAACTTTCTCAATAGTATTAGAAGTTAATTCAAGAGTGGTTGCTCGGTTCCTCTTCTTGGCACCTGGCTGTGACTCAGCATTTGACTGCACTCACACACATGGGTAGTGGTATTAGAGGCATGTCTGGCTGGTAGAGAGTATGTAGTCTATTGCACTTGACAATACATTGCTTGTCAACGCAGATCTTTGTGGTGGCAGAGTGATTATATGCAAACCTGCAAGACTGCGAAGATGGAAAGGTGCAACATAGCTCATGCCATCTTTGAAAATGCCAGTGCCTATGTGAAACATCATTGAGTCCAAACTTAAACCCTGTGACTTGTGTAAGGAAATGTCATATGCAACGATAGTGAAAACTGTTTTCTGTTCACATATATATCCTTCAAAATCTGGAACTTCACAGAAGTTTGATCAGTTTGCATAGACTGTTCAATGTTGTCAAACTTAACAATTGTCTCTATGAATGTTTTCTGAACATTGTACTGAAAGTCAATAATGTGACCCATAGCACTATTGACCATGCCACATTCAACATCAAGGTTTCTACGCACATAATATTTGCATTCTTACAAACAATAAGAACAACTTCTAGTCCAGCTGTATGAGACACATCTGACTTCAGTTCAGGTAGTTGCTCTGTCAGCTTAGCTACTAGGTTGCAACTTAGCAAACACCATCAACAGTATCAACAGCATATAGAGTGATGATTTCTTGACCCTCTCTCTGTAACATGATGCTGTTGAATTCAACACATTGCTAGCCATGGCATAAGGCATACAATACGTGTACTGTTTGAGTACACTTCACTAAAAACATCACATGCAGCATATACTGATGCACGTCAGCAGTGATTCTACATGTATGCAACGTCAAAAGATGCAGTAGTAGTGATGGGCGAGTGGCACCAATTCACTCTGCAAATTCAGAGAGTGCTCCACAAAGTGAAGCGAGTACTTTATGCTATAATGGGTAACGAAAGTCAATTGAAAACAATGACTAGCGCATTACTCCACCTTCCCAAACCTCTACTCCATCAATTCTACATGGCACCTTGAAAACAATGTACTTGTTTCACATCACCTTGTTTTTAAGCTCCAAAGGCAGATTTTGCAGAGATTCATGGGATTTCAGGTCACATGGGCTCTAGATTATTTTGCACAGCCTCAGTTTGATGTAGTGTGTGTAGGAAGCTGTAGGAGATAATCTTCTGAGAGCTCTCTGTGATTCAAACCTTCTAAAGCTGTTAAAAAAGCCTTTCTGAGTCATTTTTTGCTGAAACTTTAGTTCATCGATTATAGGAAACCCTCCTGTGCTCATATCATTGAGTGTTTATTGTTTGTGTATGGATTTTGAATGTTAATGTACAACATTCAGTCTGTGTACTGAGAGACAGTGGAAGTGTGCTTTGGGGAGGGACATATATGTGGTGTAGCTAGATTAACTGGGAAAAACGGGTAGTCTTTCTCTTTTGGTGATATTTTCTTGTATGACTGTGTTAATGTACACACAGTAATATTTTCAATATTTCTTGCCACTTTTTTGCTGATTGTTATGGTGCAGCAGTGCATAATTTTAGTTTCTTTAAAATATGTTTTTGATTTGCTATGCATTACTTAGTGTGTGTGAGTATGTCTGTGACACATATCATCAAATCAGACACCTTTTATTGTGCCACATAATAATTTCAGCAATGTGAACCTGCTATCTACTGCAGCTCTGTGATTTTGTACTTCTTTGTGGTATCTTCACTAGTACTAGTGACTGTTACTACAGCAGTACACTGCCTCCCCCGCAGACCGCCCCAACCAGCAAAGGTATTCTTTCCAGATTTGAATTTTGGTGGTGAACACTGGTTAGGTGTTGTGCCTTTGTGTCTGCATCTCTTCAGCGCACAGCGCAATCTTAATTTGTCTTCACATTTGCACCTTTTGGGGCCCACTCTCCATCTGTAACTTAAGTCACAGTTGTTCCTTTGGCTTCCTTCAGAGTACTGGGCAGGTGTGGTGCATACTTCTGCATGAACACTGTACTCTCATTAATGTCGTTTTCAAGTCAGGACCATCATCACGAATCACTCGTGATACAAATCACGTTCTTCATCTTCATGGTCACAAATGCAGTCACAAA
This sequence comes from Neoceratodus forsteri, assembly GCA_016271365.2. Classification (NCBI taxonomy): domain Eukaryota; kingdom Metazoa; phylum Chordata; order Ceratodontiformes; family Ceratodontidae; genus Neoceratodus; species Neoceratodus forsteri. The sequence continues at coordinate 736,534,557 of CM028133.1, read as the reverse complement.
TCACGATTCACAATCAGGTCATGAATCACAACATTAATTTTTACTAGTTACTTGGATGTATTGTAAGCCTGTTTTGTAGTATCTCCCAGGTTTACCACCCCACCATTGTACTCATTGATACGTGTTTTTAAGTCTGGGAGTTTTAGGCTACAGCTCATCTGGGAAGAATAGTCATAGGCATTCACGTTCCAAATACAGTTTCATATTGGTTATCTCACACCATTGACACCAAATCACGTTCTTCATTATCATGGTGACAAATGCAGTCACAAATCATGATTCACGATCACGTCACAATCACAACATTCATTTTTTTTCTAGTTACTTGCATGTATTGTAAGCCTGTTTTGTAGTATTTCTCAGGCTTCAACACCCCACCATTGTACTCATTGATAAGTGTTTTTGAGTCTGGGTTTTAAGCTACAGCTCATCGGGAAGTACAGCCATAGGCATTTGCATTCCCAATACAGTTTCATACTGGTTATCTCACACCATTTACACTGAATCACATTCTTCATTATCACGGTCACAAATGCAGTCACAAATCATGATTCATGATCACGTCACAAATCACAACATTCATTTTTTACTAGTTACTTGGATGTATTGTAAGCCTGTTTTGTAGTATTTCTCCAGGCTTCACCACCCCACCATTGTACTCATTAATACATGTTTTTAAGTCACGGAGTTTTGTACTGCAGCTCATTGGGGAAGTACAGCCATAGGCATTCGCATTCCTTTCTGTACAGCATGTGAGTTACAGTACTACAGAATAATGCAGAACCCACAGAATACTCCACAATGTGAAATAGAGCACTTTGCTTCTTAATGAGGATTGTGAAGTCCCTTGAAACCAATGACTTTATGTTATTCTGCCTTCCTCAAACCACTTCTCACTAATTTTAAGGTGAAGTACATTGAAATTAATGTAATTCCCCTCACTTTGCCTTGTAAATGAGCTCCAAATGAAATTCTGCAGTAAATCATGGGATTGCAGGTCACATGGGCTCTAGATTGTTCTGCACAGCCTCCATTCTGGCCTGGTAGTGTGTGTGTAGTGGTTGCTGGAGACAGTTTGCTCTCAGAGCTCTGCAATTCAAAACCTCTAAAAGCTGTTTAAAATGCCTTTTGAGTATTTTTTTTTTTACTCAAAATTTACTACATCAATTGTAGGAAACCCTTCTGTGCTCATAGCATTGAGTGATTATTGTTGTGTATGGATTTTGAATGTTAATTTAGAACAGTCAGTCTGTCTACTGTGAAATGTGCTTTGGGAGAGGGGCGTATTTGTGGTGTAGGTACATTAACTTGGAGAAAAAGCAGTCTTTCTGTTTTGGTTATATTTTTCTTGTATAACTGTGTTAATGTACACACAGTAATATTTTCAGTAATTTTTTAAATTTATTTGCTGATTGTTGTGGTGTAGCAGTGTATAATTCGTCTGTTTAAAACATTTGGTTATATTACTAAAGGTTTTGAATTTGCTATGCATTACTTGTAGTGTATGTGTGAGTGTGTGCAATGCATGCCATTAAATCAGACACCTTTTATTGTGCCATAGAGTAATTGCAGCAGTGTGATTATGCACCTGATATCCACTGCATCTGCATGAATTTTATTATACTGCTTTGTGGTATCTTTCCTGGTAGTGGATTGTTACTGCTCTGCACTAATCCCCAACTGGCAAAATGTATTCCTTTCCAGATTTGGATTTGTGACTTGTGTGCACTAGTTAGATGTTGTTGTGCCTTTTCGTGATAGCCCTTGAGTGTGCAGTGCAGTTTAATCTGTCTGTGCATTTGCAGTGCACCATTAATTCTGGAGACTGCATTTTGTTACGCCTCATTTCACGTCATCAGCACTGTGGAATTTTCTGGACACAAGACAGTAGAGTTTTGGGATGCACATTAATTCTGTTGACTCTGTGTGTGATCACTGCACACATGACTGAGTGCACCATTAATTCTGGGAGTCTTTGCATTTCTTGTTATGCTCCCATTTCACTTCCTTAGCACTGGGGAGTTTTCTGGACACAAGACAGTAGCACTTTGAGGATGCACATTAATTCAGGTGACTGTGTGGGTGGGGTGCTGCCAATATTGTTGTCACTCTGCCTTACTTCACGTTTAAAGTGGAATGACAACGCAAAGTAATAATAACAAGGTGAAGTGAGCCTTTCCTATGGGCCACTCACTCAGCGGCGCCAACAAGAAGTTGCCACTCCACATTCACTTTGCAGGTGGATTTTAAATTTGCTGCATCTCTGTGTAGTAGTGATAAACTGCCAGTGCCAGTGACAATGCCTTGTAAGCTAGATCACTACTCTGTCACATGTTTTGAAACAACTCGACATAGTTGAATAACTCCCACAGGTTAAAACCCAATCCTCCCTGGTGTCTTCTTAGCCTGCTTCATACTCAGTGCAATACAGACATGTTCTGCATTGATGGGTGCAAGTTGTAAAGGTCCCCAAATACAACAATATTTTACCACCAAATACATCACCACACTCACTGCACAGAATCTCCTGTAACCAAAGGTGTATGCAGGTAAGCATCACATTAGAGACCATGCTGATCTCATCAATGATCAGTAGTTTCATTTTTGTAAACATGGAATGAAGCTCAGACCCCACCTCAAAAGACAGTTTCTGATATTTGCCAGATTTACCATGTCCTACTGGCAGCATAAACAAACAGTAGAGGGTAACTTCACCAATATTTTATGCAGCCAGTCTAGATGGAGCGCTAACAGCAGCAGACAATGCTGTGCCAGTGTGTTGCCTTATATCAGCTGTGATGATCCCAATAAGAAAGCTCTTGCCTGTCCCTGCAGAACCACTAACAAACGTTAGCAATGGCTTGTACTCATCACATTGCCATTGTTTCTGTTCATGCATTATTCCATGTCTTACTGCATCTGTAACATCAGCATAAACCATGAGCTGTTGTTAGTCAAGGCTTCCTTTCAGTTGACTATAATCAACTGTACAGTGTGATCCATGCTGCATAGCACTTTCCACTTCTGCCATGAGTACTTCTGAGTCATTCATAGGTAGAGGTGCTCCAAGTGTGCCCTGTCCTTCCAGATCGAGGTTGTCTTGTGAACTAACAGAAGTATCCTCCTCAAGCTGTTTCTTTGCTCTGTCAAGCTGTTCTTTCTTGAGTTCTAGTCTGTGTAGGTATGTTTCGGAGTGCTGTTTTGAAGGTGTCATAACAATGGTTGAATTGCTCCTCAGAGGTGTCACAACCACTTTTCAATGTGGTCTCATCCCTCCGGGTTGGAACAAGAACAGTAGAGCAAAATAATAATGCTTTCTGCTCTCAGAAGTGGACAGATTTAACTTACAGTGGTCAATCAGCAAAGGTTTACATCTCTTAATGAGACAGCCATCCACTCCTCTGACAATGTAAATGTCACATGTATTGTCAGGTGAAACATCTGTTTTATAGTCATACCATTTTGCTACCTCAAATAGACACATACTGTCCATGGCACTGTGTCTTCTGGGGTAGTATTGTTGATTAGTGGTGCAGTGAATTTACATTTTACCCAGGGAGTGCTGGTGAAGTGGTCAAATTCGCATCATGGAGCACTTCACAAAATTTTCCTGCAGAAGGCGGAGTTTCGCCTAGGCAAAATGTTGCCTTCCGTAGGCAAATTTCACCTTCCACACTGAAAATTCACCTTCTGTTCACAGGCAAAATTTCACCTTAAGCAGGTATAACTAAATCTCTGCTGTCTAGTGGTCCTTCCCCACAAGTCCCATAAGTATAGAAAAATCCCCGGTGGCTAGTGGTCACTCCCCCTACCTGCCCCACATGTAAATAATTATCTATGGTGGCTAGTGGTCCCTCCTGTCCACCTGGTAATAACCCACCAAATGTGGAAATGTACAGTAACCCCCACCCACATCCCTCCATATCGCCTTCTTCTGTCAAAAATCTCTGGTGGTCTAGTGGTTTTTATGTTTTTAAACCCCTCCCAGTCCCCAGTTCCAACAAATCCTTGGTGATCCAGTGCCCTCCTAACCAGCCTCCCCAGCAGCCAGATGTCCCTGCCACCACCCTGCTGACATCCCCATCCTAAATCCCAGCAGTGCAGACTGGCACAGCCCTCCTCTCTCCTCCACAGCCTGCCCACTGACTGAGCTGTCAATTCAAAGTTATTGTAGTTTAAAGTTCCCATTATAAGTCAATGGAAAAATTTATATGATTATTTTGTAACGAAGAATAGGGTTTTGGCCATCTGGTCCCACTTCATGAACAAAGAATTTGCAGGTCGCGTCAAAGAATCTTTGACCCTAAGAATTCTTTGATCGTGACAGTTGCCATCTTGTTTTTAAATACCGTCAGAAAAATCAAATATCTCGGCTCAAGTGTCACTCCTGAAGTAAAACTTGGATGGGTTTTACCCAGGGGTTTCAATCTATTGAGCCATGCCTTTGGTTTTCAATAATTTGGTAAACAAATTGAGTTTTAACATTTTTATTCTTTTTTTATGTAATGCTTTTTGCCACCTGCTGCGGCACACTACCAGCTTGGGGCATCCAGCCACCAGCTTCACCTGCCCGGAGAACTGGTCAGCTCAGACTGCACCCAGGAGGATTTGGGATGGCCATCTTGCCATCCAACTGGGGGCACCCTCTGCCTCAGTCATCCAGAATAGCCCCTGACCCTCCCCGACAGGATTCCACCAAAGTCCTCCAGGTAGCTCGGAGCATGACCATCAAGTTGCATGGTTGCGCCCAGCCATTTTCCTTCAATTAGTCCCTGGAATGCAGACATGCAATGACATCTGGGCACAGTGTGCCAATGTCCATACATTCTCTCCAGATTGCCAGCACTTCTAGTGCCCCTGCATCCTCAGGAGCCGCTGCACATGGTGAGATTCCCAATCCACCACAGGACTGGGAGAGCAGTCTACGGATGCTCAGTCCCAGTCCTCCCTGCTGACCCCTGATGGCCCGGCTCATTCCCAAACCCAGGTCGCCGGGCGTGGCATGAGGTGTGGCGTCCAGCACCTCAACCTCAGGGCCTCCAGGCCCAGCACATTTTATTCTTTGATCGTGACTCACTAACAATCTTTGATCTACGCTGTAAATTCTTTCAGCTATCTGCAGCTAATTCTGTGCCTTAGCTCAATGGATTTTCTTACTTGCCTCAATAGCCAACCTTATGTAATTTTGCCTATCCACCTCTCTCTTGGTCTTCCTGAATTTTCCATAGGCTAACCTCTTCCTTTACTGCATGGTGACCCCAGAACTGAACCAGCTGGGTGCATTGGCACCTGTGTTCTTCCCCTGAATCTAATGCACTCCTCTGTGGCAACCAGTATTCCTTCCTTAATGATGAACCACCTTGGGCCACCTCCATATCTGCTCTGATACCTGCCAAGTGGATCCTTAGCACTTCACCCATCTTCCTGAAGTCTGCCTTTCTAAAATCCAAGATTTTAGTCTAAGTCAGGATGCTCTCCCTGCCCATATACAACTAGAACTACACTGTGAAATGCCCACTCCCATCCAGGGACTCCTTGACTATTATTTGCTGTACATGCTCCCATTTCTGAGCTCCAGATCAAGAGCTGACTCTGTTCTTGTAGGTTACATGACTCCTGAGTCAGGAACCCACTTTGCAGTCCTTCCAGGATCACATGACTCCTAGCACATATTGTGGATGGTATGCTCCAGTCCACCATGGCCAGGTTGAAGTCCTGCAATTAACACCACTCGCTTCCCTGCAGCTTCCAATATTTGTTATCTCCATTCCCTGCTCCTCTCCACATCCTAGTTGGGTGATCTCTATACCACCCCTGACCTCATCTTTCTCCTCTTTGGACTATAACTGAACCCATAGTGTCTCCATCTTCCCTTCCTCTGACTCCTTCCCTGTGCAAATTATTCCTCCCTGATGTAAACTGCCACCCTCCCTTTTGACTACCCAGTCCCTCCTGTGTAGTTTAGATCCAGGGATTGCAAGGTCCCAGTCATGGTATGGTGTTGCCCCAAGTCTCAGTTACTACCACTATGTCCACCCTTCTATCTGCTAATAGCACCTGTAGGTCATCCATCTTGTTCCAAGACTTTGTGATTCAGAGACACCACCCTCCACCTAGAATCTGACCTTTCTTCCCTTCCTCTATTCTTCTCTTCACATTTCTTCCTCCTGTGTGCACTCCCCACCTACATTTGTTATGTGTTCCTCGCCCTCCATCCTTTGTTAACTGTTTTCACCCCTTCTACCGACTCCCTCCAGACCTCTTTCATCACTGGGGGCTTATTGACCTCCTCATCCTCCTCTCAGAGTCTTTGGGCCTGCAGGCCTCTGCCACCCTCTCAGTAGTTCATGTTATGTAAAATAATTTGTTTAAATTGTATACTGAATATGTATGATAATTTGACTGTTATTATTTTCTGTATTAAAAAATAATGTTGTATCTACAGTATTGTAACAAGTATGTTTAAATAGCTAATATATTAACTTTTATTGCAAACTGTGACTTTTAATACGTAACATACAGTAGCTGTTGTTGTCTTACACAGGACATCTTTGAAATTAGCTTTGGCTCAATGGTTTCTGTGCAACTCCTGTTCTTAAATAGACTGACTACTAAGTCCATCTAAAGATACTTTTTAATCAGCTTTATGCCATCCTTGTTGTCAATTAACACGTTTAAAAGATGGCACTAAAAATAGAACACAGAAATGATTATTAATTTTAAAGAAATAATGACCTGCTGCTTTTATTTCTGGAACATTCTTTTCCCTTATACACTCTAGATGCTAATTATTTCTTAAAAATAATGGGAGTGATATGAAGAGCATACTTTACCTGGAAGATGACATACATTAACTGGTTCTACTCCCTCTTCTACTTAATCAGCATTGCAGCCTCATGCATTGCAGCACCACAAGCCTGGTAGCAAGTTAGTAACTCTTCTTGGTCTGATGTGATGCTCCAAATAGTGGAATCATAATTGTGATGAGTTATGAAAAGGAACAGAGTCTGGTCAAGAGAATGACAGTTGGGGTTCAATGTCAAAAGGGCTAAATCATGCACCTAGGGCAAAGGAGCCAGGAGCAGAGTATGGGATGAGGTACTGACAGTCAATAAGCATGAAAAGGATCTTGGTGTTATTATATTTAATGACTTCAAAATGGCAGGGCAGTGTGACAAAGCAGTATGTAGAGCCAGTGGAATGTGGGGATGTGCAGGAAGAGGTATCTATCGCAGAAGGAGAGAGGTGGTGTTGCCACTGTATTGCTCATTTGTGAGACCCCACCTGTAGTATTCTGTTCAGAACTGACTGCTCCTCAGAAAATAGACAGGTAGAGGTAGCCCAGAGGACAGCAACTGAAATGGTGTAGGGGTTACATCAAAAGCCCTATGAGGATAGGCTGAGGGATTTCAACATGTAAATCCTGGAAGAGGAGAGTGAGAGGCAGCATGATAGAGGCCTGTAAGTACTACAGAAATGAACAGGGTGCAGAAGGGAGTCTCTTTCAAGTGAGATGGAGTACCAGGACCAGATGCCATATGATAAAGCTGCAGGAGGGAAAGTTTAAGATGTATGTGAGCAATGGTGCCAGAATGGTTTGAAAAGTGGTAGGGCCAAGGATGTAAGAGGAAAATTTTCCCCTATTAAATATATTACCATGATAGTAAAAGTGATAGGGCCACTAATAAAGTGGTAGAGCCATGGCCCTAAGTGGCCCCCCTGTTCCAACACCTATGTAATGTGAGGAAGTACTTCTTTACTGAAAGAGTGGTGAATGTCTTTAACAGACTACCAGCGGAAGTGGTGGAGGCACAAACAATAACAGGCTTCAGATATTCATGGTACAGTCATAGGTGATAATTAGTAAATAAGCAGAATAGTGGAAGGTAACCAGAGACCAGTTGCAGTCTTGGGAGGCACACTAGGCAGAAACATAGAAACATAGACTTTGATGGCAGATAAGGACCGCTTGGTTCACCTAGTCTGTCCATGTCCCTACCTAAAGGATAAGCTGCAGATCTTATTTAACCAATAACCTATTTCTTCCTACCCCCATAAAAATTGCCTTATGTCTGTCCCATGCATTCTTGAATTCTCCCACAGTTTTAGACCCCACAACCTGCTCAGAAAGGCTGTTCCATGTGTCCACCACCCTCTCTGTGAAAAATACTTCCTCACATTGCCCCTGAGCCATCCCCCTCTATCTTCAAATTGTGTCCCCTTGTTCTTGCACCATCTCTTTTCTGAAAGATGCTACCCTCTTGGACTTTGTTGATTCCACTGAGGTACTTAAATGTTTCTATCATGTCCCTCCTCTCTCTCCTTTCCTCAAGGGTATACATATCAACAGGGACTATCTGGTCAGACTGGGTTGGCCTAGCAGACACTTTCTGCTAATAAATTCTGCAGTTCTATGGTTCTACAGCTCCATGTGGTTTTGGAGTGGATTTAGACTGAGAGTGACTTCTTAGAAGAATTACTGTGTGTACTTTTTAACAAAATGAAAACCAGGCATCATAAACAATATTTATAGTATTTAATCCTGCCAGAAACAGTATATGCCTGATGAATGGGGAAATTGTTGCATGGTGTCAATGAGATTGGTCGGCTAACTGCCAAATGCAATTAACAGAATATTGGTGGTCAACATTTTAGCAGACAGCTTTGCTTTTTGTTTTAAATAAGGGGAAAAGCATGGTAAATAATTATTCAAAGCATTTGCACATATCAGAAGGCTGTTGAGCTGGTTAGTGAAAGTTAATGAAAATCCTACATTCTGTCAGCGTTATGATAGTTTTCAGCAGCTAAACAACTGTAACAGTAAAATGAAATTTCAGCAAAAGTATGCTGTTCTACAGTAAATAAGAGGTTACAGACATGCATATAATGAGTTTTCCATTAGATGTTTTATGAGTCTTCCTTATACACTATAGGGCTATATGCTACATGCAGGGAGCTTTGCAAACTATACCAGCAACTAGCAGTAAAATTAGAAAGGGCTGTTTTGCTATTGAAAGCTGAAAGGGTACAGTGGGCAGGAGTTGGTCACTTCACCCCAAATTCCTCTGGTTCATTTAGGAAATCGTAACCATGCTACTGTTAGTTATAAGTGTTCTATCAGTAAAACAACCCCAAAATAAATCACTATAGGTTTTGAGAGAAAACCACTCTAGACAGTGCAGTGGTGTTAGGTACAGTAATTAGTTAGTAATACACAAAGATATAAAGTACTCTATGCAAAAATAAGCAGTGTTTAATTAACCAGACACAAGTTTGCAACTTTGCAGTACAGAGATCCATAATCTAGGAAGGAAGTAATATCCCTCAAGCAATAGCTAATCTGGTTTTAAGTGTTAAGCAGTGTTTCTATGCGTCAATCATTTTGATTTATTGGTTTACAGATAAAGGATGCATTCATCTAGGTTAATGATTTATCAAGATAAATATTGAGATATTTAAAGCTAATAACTGTTCCAAAGAAACATCCTTCCAGTCTAAAACATGTAAGCTTAATTTTGGTTTAAGCTGCATTTGGACCTGAATAACACATTATTTTCACTGATGTACAAATGAAACGTCTTCAGTTAAATGGAATGAAATAACATCCACTGATTTGGAATAAATGTAAGGAATCCAATGGTTGACATACATCAGAGTACATCAGCAATTTGTAGCAGAAGTTGGATGTTATAGCAAATCATATTTTACACTATATTAGGAAGAATGTACTGTAATAGGTACTGTAAATTGCAAGATCATTCAAAACACGTAAATGAAGCAGTGAAGGCTCTCCATCAGAATATACAGGTCCAAAGAGCACAAGAAAAAAAAAAGACAGTGTCATAGTAGCAACAGCAGGACATCAGAAAATCATCACTGTAAATAGGAAGACAGCTAAAACTTAAAGCAAATGGATTAAGACTTAAAATAAATGGATAGCTAAGTGCACAAATGCAAGAAACATGAGGAATGAGATGGACAAAATGTATTCTGTAATACCAGCAGACGATATGGATATCATTGTCACACAGAAACATTGGCAACTCTAAATAACAACTGGGAGCTAAATGCTCCTGGCTACACATGATTTAAAGAGAACTGCAGGGAGGTTACTAGGGGACAGAGTATATAAAGTAGACATAAGGGTCTCAGTGGATAAAGCTGCATTAGGGTGAGAAAGTAGTCACTATGGGACCAATTCTAGAAGCTTGGTACAAGTCATCACCAAAGGCAACTTGCGCCTAACGCCATTGCAACATAGACCCTGCACCCTATTCTAGAAGGGATGTGGCTAAGTCCCATGACTTGGGACATGTAGAGGAAATCGCCAGCAAGGGCATACCCAAGGGCATGTCACAATCGCACCCAAGCAAGCTTAAAGTGCCCCAGTGCCCAGAGTGGCTGTGTCCCCTCCATCCATGCCCTGACCTGATATATAGCTGTAACTACATAAATATTAGATCCCAAGATCCCTGGTACTCCACTAGACCTCCACCCACCCCACCGAGCAGTGCAAGTAACCCCCACCCATCTCCAGCTGGCGACTGGCACACACCTCACACCACCTCACGGCCAGCCACTGACTGAGCTCTGCATGAGTGCTTACTGTATCAATGTGCTCAGAAATGAATGAATACTCATCTATTTCTGAGTGCGCTCTATACAGTAAGCACCATTCTACTTGGTGCAAGTGCTGTTACGCTAGGCATAACTCTTTAGAATCGGGCCCTATGGTTGCAACTGACAGATAGCCTTGGGTGGAGATATAAAATAAGAGCAATCTACAGCCACTAAATCAAAGGGCAAACAGGGATAAGTAAATGGTAAGAAAAGTAACGATAGCAGCTAGTCAGGCAAGCAAAGTAGTCATGGAGACCTACAGCCTTACAGACATGCATTGAGACACTCTGCAGTATACAAAAAATGTTAAAAGGATTCTAAAATGATGCAGAACAATTTCTTTTATGCAATGGGTACACAAACCCACTAAAGAAAAAAAAATATTTTAACTGGCATCGTCCAGCCAGCATATTACCAGCAAATACCATTACTGAGGACCCAAATGGGCAGACTAACCACAGGTCTATTAAACTGAACATTATATTGGGGGTCTGAGCAATTTAAACCCAGTTATGTGACCTCTGACATTATGAAACATATGACAATCAAAGGAAGGTGATTGTAGGCAAACAGGTGTAAGTCATGCACAAAATAGAATAAGAAAGCAAATAGGCAGTGATTAAAGAGATAATATAGCAAGCTGCCTACGCTCATTTAGACTTTGTAAATTTGAAAATAAAGCAGAAGTCACTTTGGATCAGTATTCAGGTATAGGTAGGCAATACTGGACAAAAGTAAAGCTTTATATTATGCAAGAAGGACCAGAATGAGATCAAGATGGTCTATAAAGATAACATTAGCAAGAAGCAAAGACGCTAGTGTTGGTTGCATAGTACTAAATCTGATCCATTTGTTCACCCATGAATAGTTGCAAAATCTGAATCAAACCACAAATCTGACTTTGCTGGATCTTGCACTTTAAGTTGGATTTCACATGTAATACTTAATCCAAAATCTGCTATATGTTAGCATAAAAATAATTTAATGAGCCTCACGCAACCAATAGGGTTATGCGTGTGCAACTCTGATTACTGTTTTTGTCATTTGCACTCTCTGTCCCACATGGAATTACCACCCTGTAGGGGTATAAAGGCAAGGAACCCTCAGAGAGTGTCCCATCCCTAGAGGTGCTATGGGAAAGACTCTTTGGCTAAAGGTACCTTTGGAAAGAGCCTCCCAAGGAGAGAGTGTGCAACTAAAGGAGGAGGGAGGATGGTGGGGCAAAGAAAAGTGCTTCAGAAGGAGGCTGGAAGGAACTGCTTATATAACTCATTAAGGTGGCATGGCTGGTTGCTCACCACATTGAAGTACAGGAATAGCTTTCCAATTCAATGGGCATACACAACCAGTATTGTTATGACTGTGCTAACTGTTTGGCCATTAAAACTCTCCATTTTACATGGCATTACCACCTCATAGGGGTACCAAAGGCAATAATCCTCAAAGAGGGTTCACCCCAGAGGTGCCACAGGAAAGATTCCCTTGGATAAAGGTACCATAGGAAGGAGCCCCAATAAAGAGCATTGAGCAGTAAACATTGACTAAAGGTTGAGAAACAGATTGACAACAACAAGACTGCTTGAAAGAAACACAAATAAGATGTACAGGTTGTCAGGATTGCAATGATAAAAGGATAGCACTGATGACGTAAGGGCTTCCGAAGGAGAGAGGGAATGGTGAGAATGGCGCAATCCATCTCCATCCAACAGCAGAAACCTACCTGAAGAAACTAGGGAATATACTATTAACAACTAACTACATATTATGAACTTTGGCATGGAGGAGAAAATAAACGCTTTTAAAAGAGGAAACCTCTAGGGATCCATGGCCTAGGTCACCTTCTCTCAAGATTTTGGGGTATTTTGGTTAGTGATGGCTCTGCTGCTGCAGTTTAGAAGGCCAATCACAGGGGTGTAAAATGATCCAGTTTGGGGCAACTATCACTCTATCCTTCTAACAGGGACACCATGAAGGGTTGTGAGCTGCCTCTGCAACACAGAATACACTGACATGGTACCACCTTTAAAGCATGAGGAGGACAGTGACAACTGCTGAGGCACTCAGATAGCCTACTAATCTAAGAACAAACTGGATGAACAAGAGGCAGTCATAGTGCAAATAGCTTAGAGGGTGCCTCTGAACCTGTAGGCTAGCTTAAGGGACTAGACTAATGGGAACCCATCACTCACAGCTGAAGTCTTAAATTTTATATCAAGTGGTGCCAACAATGAGTTAGATAACTGAAGCTCCACTCAGAGTGAGGACATTCCCACTATGGGCCAGACAAGAAGGACTTTTCCCTGAGATTTACTACTCATGGTGCTTACTTTGTGGATGCAGTGTGAGGCAATCAGCAGCAAAGCAAGCCCTGAGCAGAAAAGGTTATGGTCATAGTTGGCATGCCTCTGATATATGAATGAGAGTATGAATCAACTTCAAAGTGCTAGGTAGGAGGAGGCTGGGAGAAGCCTGTGGCTGTAGATTAGGTAGCAGATAATGATTGACTGAGAGGATTAACTGAAACAATGAACTGATACAATTGACTGATGAGATTGACTGATAGGAATACTTGATATGATTGACTGATAGAAGCAAAAACAGTGAAAAGCAAGCCAACTAATTCCATTAAGAAAGCCAAATTAATGGTGACATTGAAGGTAGATGTTTAGGTAGTGAGAAACTGTGATGCCAGTAATTGAATCAATGAAGTTTAGAGTAACTGAATCAATGAAGTTTAGCAACTGATTGCTATGGTTTCAGTAAGGATAGTGAATTACTATAATTGGCATGGATGCCTGAAATGCCATTAAGGTGAAGGTAGGTTATTCAATAAGGAGCATTTGCAATATAGTAATGAAATGTAATGAATATCATGAAAGCCCTGTAGGCTGTGAGATTAATGTATTTATGCATGGGTAGCTGAAAAGCTATATATGCAAAGGGCAGGCAAAAATCATATAGCTTACATAAAAACATGCTTCTGCTAATTGGAACCATGATGTCCTATTGTGACACCACAGTCCCCTGCTGTGGGAATAACAGGGAAGCCACAAGCTGAGCACCATGAGACCAAACAGCAACTGTAATGTTGGTAGGGTAGGAACCCTCAAAAAGAAATGCTTTACTGGCAAGATCCTAGTTAAGGACAGAGCCATATGATAGCAAGCTGCCTGAGTAACATGAAAAGTTGAAGCAATTTAATGACTGAAAGGTTCAAAATAGTTAAAAGCAGAAACATACTGCTAAAATGCCTACAGCTGTAAGCTGCGTCAGTATAGTAAAACAGCAACACAATATACTATAGCAACATAAAGATCGAATGTTGGGAGTAGTAGCTGCCTAACTGAGCTAACACAGAATTAATCAAGCAGAGCTGTGTGAAGCAAACATAGCACAGCAGAGAGGGTCAGCTAGCTGGAGCAGGATGAAGCCTGGACCAGGTTCAAACAATTAAATTGGATAGCAAAGGTGAAAGCAGAGCAGAGAAGCTGCAGCTTGAGCTGAAACATACAATTAACAGTTGCATTTGAACTGAGAGTTTGATAAATTTGGTGAATAAATGGAAGTTTGAATAGCACAAGCACAGAAGTAGCACTATACAAACAAAGGGCAACAGGATGCTAGGAAAACTAGAAATCCCCAAGAGAAAACACAAAATGAAACATATAAACACAGAAGAACAGGAAAACAAGCAATACAAAGAAGCATTCAGCAGATGGAAGTAAGCAAATACTAGCCAAAAGCAGGAGAAACACAAAGAACAGAAGTCCAGCACAACCAAGCAGAGGCCGAAGCGCAAGAGAAGGAGGGAGGCAAATGCTGAAGAAGGGGAGGCAAAGCCCAGCAGGCCAAGAGGGAGAAGGCAGGCTGACAGAGCCTTAGGCTGCAAAGAAAAAGTGCTTCAGATGGAGGCTGGGAGGAACGGCATATATAACTCAGGAAGGTGGCATGGCTAGTTGCTCACCACATTGAACTATAGGCATTGTCTTCCAATAGTAAAACTTGTACAATGAGACACACCTCCCACCAAGCATAGGTTTGTTCTTCCAGTCCTTCTTACCTCAGTGAATGTTGCTGGTGCATTCAGTCCCTGGCCATTAGTGGGTGCTGTGGCTCACTTGTGCTGCCTTCTGCATTTCTGAAGTGGAGCTTGTGAATCTGATGCCTAAAATAGAAAGTATAAGGAACAAATGTCTGTTAGTGACTACAAGCCTGTCACCAAGAGTTGCTGTTGGACATGGCACTGTAATCCTTTGGGAGGCAAGTTTCTTCTTGACTGTTTCTTGTCATGTAACTCCTGCCAGCCTCTGCTCCTGCAGTCTTAGTCCGGTGCTTGAACTCAGATGTTAGTGTGTCATGGGAGCAGTAAGGTGTCAGAGAATACAATCACTGTTAGTGGTGGATAGGAATCAAAATGCTGTTAACCTGCTTCTATCTGTATTTTCATGTGTTCCTGAGTTCCTATGTCAGTGGATGCCCAATTAATCTATGCCACTGATTGGGCTGTTTTATTTATTTATTTGTTTGTTTATCAAAGGTTCTATTTTTCTAATATACTGTAATAGAAATATTTGTATTAAACTTATCTAAGAAGCAACAAAGGTGTTTTTTTGCACTACACTGAAGTGCCATGAGCAACGTCTATTGATGACATCATAGTAATTTTTTTTTGGTCCCAGGTTCCCCAATCCTCCAATCAAAGGTCAGATCTGTCCTGCCTGTTATACCCCCATGCCCAGGCTTACCCCCATGGGTGGGGCCACTGAGAGGGCTCCCCTAATGGATACTGTAGGCAAGGCCTGGCTTACCCCCAGGTCAAGGCCACAGGAGTGGGACCTCCAGGAGGATGTCAAGGCAATGGAGACAATGGCAGAGCAGGTTATCATGCTGGGGACTTTTTTTTTCAGTGCTTGCTGGATCCCTGGAGACGGGGACGTGCAATGATATTCAGCATCTGCCCTACCCCTAAGCTGGTGGCAGTGGATTCCCAGCCTCTGCCAGGGTTCACAAAGTGCGGACACAGTGTCACCCCTCCTCCTGGAGAAGGATAGCAGTCCCCAGGACACTCAATCCTTCTCTCCCCACTTGCCCTCCAACTCCCAGGTCCATTCCCGAACCTGAGACATTGGTGTTGCAAGCAGAAATTCAATTGCTGTGCTGGCCACATCACACTTGTAGTTGCCCTTTAACAGAATTATTTGCTTTCTTAATATAACAAAATTTGGGACATGGAGAAAGAAGGAGAAAAAATACTTTTGCCAACATTTGCAGCATCGGCTTTTTTATGAATGTGTTATTGTTGTTTCTGCTATTGTGGCAATAGCAACACTGTCCTGTGTGTGTGCCCTTCACTTTATTCTGTGTATGTGTAGTATGTTGTGTATGGTGGTGTTGCGGATGGGTGAGTCTTCCAACAGTATGGCTTGCCTTGACAGCAAAGAAGCAATATTCTCCACACTGCAATGCTATGTCACATCATAAGTCATGTCTGCATCTAGAAGCTGAGGATTATGGCAACATTGATGTACTGTATGCTTCTGTGAGCTGATGATTAGGATGACATTGATGTCTGCTTCTAGCAAGGGTAAGGATGATACTGATGTCTGCTTCTGGAAGCTGAAGATTAGGATGTTTTTGATTTGTACTTCTACAAAGATGAGAAAACAGCGTTGGAGGTGGAGGTAAAAGTTCCAGAAAAAAACAATCTAATCCACTTGAGGGTGATGAAGGCATCAACTTGAGCTTTAATATGACTGTGATGATTGCAATTTTGGTTGATGAAGAGGGAATGGAGGCCTTAACTTGAGATTCTATTTTCTTTGATGAATGCTGCCTCTGGAGGATGTGGAAGAGGATGAAGACATCAACATGGGTACTCGATGAGAATGATTCATGCTACTGCTCATGGATGAGGATGAAGAAATCAGCTTTGATTTTTATAAGATTATGGTGTTTTCTGCTGCTTTTGAGGAACAATGCTGAAGGTTTGAGAAAAGAGGTTCCTTGCAATATGTGAGAGAAGAACTAAGGCATCCACCTGGGCCTTTAGATAACTGTGACAACTGCTGCTGGAGGATGAAGAGGAGGATGATGAAGGTATCAATCTGTGCATCCAAATGACTGTGATTGGTGTTGCTGCAAAGCTGAGAAGCAATGCTTGATGTATAAGAAAAGAGGTTCCAGGAAAGAAGATTGCAATCCATGAGAGTAGGAAGAAAGTATCAACTTGGGCTTCTAAATGTGTGGTGCTTGCTACTCCTGGAAGATGAAGAGGTAGAAGGCATTACCATGGACTTTTAGATGACTGTGATGCATGTTGCTTTTGAGAAGAGAAACAGTGCTGGAGGTGAGAGAAAAGAGGTTCCAGGAACTGAAGATTGCAATCTATAAGAGGATGATACAGGTATCAGTGTGGGTTTCTAGATGTCTGTGTTGTCTATTGCTTCTGGAGGATAAAGATGGGGTTATTCTAGATGATTGTGATATACATTATGCAGCTTCTGCTGGATAAGAAAGAGGCAGAAGGCATCAGCTTGTGCTCAAGATAATAGTGATGTGTACTGTTGCTTGATGATAAGGATTAACGATCATCTTGAGCTTCTTGAATGAGTTGAAAAACAATGCCTAATGTGTAAGGATAAGAGATACCAAGAACATAATATTGCAATCTATTAGAGGAAATGAAGGTATGCGCCTGGGCTATTACATTACTGTGATGAGTCTTGCTGGTAGACTGATAAAAGATACTGGTGGTAACAGAATTGTTTGAGTTGAGAGAGTTGTGAAGAAAAGGCACTGGTGGGACAGCATTTCTCTTAATTGGATCACTTCATCTCTGATCTCTCTATCCTAATTCTTAACAAACACTTCAAAATACATAAGAGAGGTGAACTTTGAGCTTAAACATATATATCTTCTGGATATTAAAATAATGCTCTTAATATAGACCTTGTTTTGTGATCCCATTACAAATTAAAGTGACAACTGCATTTTTGTTCAGGTGCATACACATTCCCTGTATATTTTACTGGCACAATAGCACCAGTATAGTTTAGGTTGAATGACACTTCTATGTAAAACCATTAACTTTGCACGTTAATAGGTTTGGAAGTGTTTGACAAAATTAATTGAAATTTGCATGCATTGCCTTTTAAGTGTAGTCTATATATATATATATATATATATATATGTGGAAAGTTTTGCATTGGCAGCATGTGTGGTTCTGAAATCACATAAGTCATTTCAATGTAGATGAATAATTCTTTTTCATATATTTAACATGGGTGTTTGGTTTTGCTCTCACATACAGCCTACATGGATTGGAATTTTGTTCCAACATTTTCTGGGTAGAAGCATGCTGTGTCAAGGTAGTGCATTTGGAAGATTTTGTGAACAAATATTAATAGTTCTACAGTTATAAGGATTTTAAAAACTGTGTTGTGAGCATGCTCAGTAGGGTTTTTGTGATATTCTGAGCTGACATGAACAATTCTGTTTCAAGACTGTTTCTGGTTTCACACCACTTGCTTCTAACAGCATGAAAAAAAATGCCATACCATGAGGCCACATCTTTTGCTTCAAATAGCACGAAAAAATGCCATACCATGTGGCCACATCTTTTTTCCCTCTTGATAAAAATCATGGAAAATGCATTAAAAAGCTGCAATTAAAAAAAATAAACACCTGAACCTAGCTAAATGCACCTGTTTAACTAGATTCTGATGTCTGACTTAAAATAAATGGCCAGAAATACCTCTTCTGGGTAACCCAAATTGCACTGTGCCCAGCATAGCATGAGGAGCTATTCACCCATGTTCTCTGTATCAGAATAGTGGAACTTTCATAAATTTTAAAGCCACAGCTGGAGTTTTGCTGCCAATTTAAATTCAAGCAGTGACCCATTCTTGTCTCACACTTTTCTTGGTGTTTGTGCTGGAGCAAGCCTAAGTGCTGGGAAAAGAGGCAGCAATTACAGCAAGGAGCAAGAAGCTGCACTTTATATTTCTACAGAAAAAGTAAACTACAAACCAATTGCTTTTAGGATGCATGTCAACAGCTGTTTTTACTTCCTCACTATGGAAATCGGGAACATGATTAAATAAATAAATAAAGACCTAAATAAATAAATGAATGAATTACAAGATTTTGTTTTCGGAATGTTTTCACTAGAGATGGTAGTGCTTGGCTGTTAGGGGCTCCAAGTACAGATGTTGGGGACATATTCAGAGCCGGCTGGATGTCACACACAACAATCCATTGTGCCAAAAGATGTGCTGACCAGCTCTGTTGCAATATTCAAATAGAACGTGTGATCAGAACAGATCCACATTCTGTTTTAATATCCAGATCCTGGATACACAGCACATAGCAGGCAGCTGCCATGTTTGGAGTGGTGCATCCAGGGTGCAGGGCGAAGACCGCCCAGGGAATGCATGGCACATGGCACATATCTGGATGCGTTGAGTCCCCATTTGCGATATTCAAATGAGCTCATTAGTCATGCATGCCCATTATGGGCTAATTTGCATGGCTTCACCTGGCAGAATACACCAGGCCAGCTCCTCCCCAGTCCTGATCTCCATTGTAAAACAAAGAAGCTCTCTGATCCCACATTTGCTATAGTATAGTGCCCCTCCTTGCTCCAATCCCAATTGTTCATCACAATAAGTGCTCCTAGCCCACATTTGCCATAGTGTACTGTTTCACACTGTCTAGCCCCAATCCCTGTTGTTCATAACAATAAGTGCTCCGATCCCACATTTGTCATAGTGGTGTGTTCCCCTCCCAGCCCCAAGCTCTGTCACACAGAATAATATCCCCAAAACCCAGATTCCATAATGTAGGGCCCCCACCCTGGTAGGCAGTAACCCACAACTCCACACACCCCCATCCCATCCCGTGCGGTGACTGGCACAGCCTCCTCATCCTGCTACATCCAGCTGCTCACTGATCAGTACCTGCTCGCAAACAGCGAACAGTATGCACTCATTGAAACTGTGAGATTTGTTTTTACAATGGAGATCAGGACTAAGGAGGGTGGACACAACACTATGACAAATGTGAGATTGGAGCACTTATTTTCCTTACAATGGGGAATCGGAGCTTGGGAAGGTTGTGTACCTGGCCCTTGACTATATGTCGGCACCAGTCTTCCCTGTGCATAGTTAAAAGCATGGTCTGGAAAGTGTAACTATGTACTGGTGGAATGTGCCATAGTTATGTTTGGGGGTTGAATATTGTGATGCGGGAATGTTTATCACGGACCCTCATTTGCATTTGTGCATGCAATATTTTGCACAGCAGTGTTGTTGGGTTTGTGGGGCACATTGCGGGGTTTCTGAATATTGCCATGCCCCTGGCAGCCCATGCATGTCTGGAGATGTGTGGCACATCTAGGCATGCACTGCACATCTTGTCTGAATATGAGGGCCTCTGATGAAGGGTAAAATGAAGGAAGCAGTTACTAGGAGTGTTGAGAGCTGGGGATTTTTTTAATTAGGCTACCTATCTATCTATCTATCTGTCTGTCTGTCTGTCTGTCTGTCTATCTATCTATCTATCTCTAGCTGTCTTACTAAAACATTTGTTAAACTGTGCTGAATGCTTGCCCTGGTACCATTTCTTTCTCTCCCCTCCCTCCACATTTCTGCCACTCTTCCCAATGTTTATTTATGATTATTTTTATATAAGCAGACTAAGGTGCCCACCCCTAGTACCCTTCTTTTGATTCTCCTCCAGGTTGCCTGTCCCCATTCCCCAAAGGTAGTCTGACACTGTGGTGCCCTGTCCCCAGTGTCAGAATTTGAAATGTCCTTGCAATATAGAAACCTGTCTCATTATTTCTTTTACCTGTGACAAAGAAAATGGTGTCTCACCGATCTGACCCCCACACCCACACACCCAATCCCGACCTCCCACTCAGCACCAACTACCCCACACCTCACACCTCCTACACCCCTCACTCACCTGAACATGTCCCAAGGAGTAGATTCACTCTCTAATAAAATACATGTCTTGATGCTGAATCCACCAACTGCAATATGAGAAAATAAGGTAAGTCCAGTTTAATGTATTTCAATTGGGTTTGAACTGGAATTCATAACTTTGTCATTTTACATATTTTAAGACCAGATTTCCAATATGGCCTTTTTGGGACCTGTCCTCATGACCAATGGTGATGGAATTATGCAAATCTGGCACAAAGGTGATTTAGCAGTCACTTTGCAAAATCACATTTCAGGTAGATTTGAAAATCTTCATAGCCCTTGTTCATGAGGTGTGGTAATATGAAGGCTATGTTGACAATTTGGAGCCAAAATATATAAAAATGACAAGATTATGGCGATGTTGAAATTTTCCTACAATCACTCATAACTTTGATTGTTTTCAATATTGTGATCAAAAATTTTCAACATAGCCATTTTTTCACACCACCTTATGAACATGACAGATTGTCATTTTCAAATCCTGCCCAAAATGTGTTTTCACACCTATGGTGTGGAATGATATTTCAGCAAGATTTGGAAATTTTCACCTACCGGGTTTATGAGGTGGGACCATAGAAGGCTATGCTGAAAATTTGGTGTAAAAATATGATAAAATGCCCAGGTTATGACTGAGTGAATGTTGCAGTATTTCAACGTTCAGTCATAAGTCATTGATTTTCAGTATTTTAACTCTAGACTTTCAACATCACCATTTTTTCACATCAACCTCGTGAACATGACAGGTGACATTTTAAATCCTGGACAAGATGTGTTTTAGCACTTGTGGTGTGAAATACCATTTTGAACAATATACTATAAATGCCATATGTCATGTTTATAAGGGAGTTACAAAATGATTACAGTATTTTGAAAATTTTGGGATGAAATAAAAAAAATATATAGTTATTGAGAAGCGTTTTGTGTATTGACAGTCTTCACCTCAGCCAGTATGCTCTGTGATCCTGTGCTGGTCATCTGAGTTCAAGGTGAGCTCAGTGATCCAATACAGTGAAAAGATTAAACTTCTACACTGTTATAACAATTAGGACATGGAATTTCCTACCATCTCATGTATCACAAGCTACTGACTTGAGAAGATTTAAAATATCCTTGGATGAGCAATTACTAACTGGAGCTCTGAAAAAGTAAACCTACTGTTGTAGGAGACAATTAAATGGGCTTTTCTTTTTGTTTGATTCAACCAAGTAATACCAAGTAATCCAGCTACATGGCATGAGGGTATGGGGATGGTGATGGTGCTGTTATCGACATCCACCTCGGCCAGGGAATGAAAACTGCAGGGTTGCTGCATGGGTCAGTCTGCAATATAGAAGACAGTTCTCCTCCTAGTATAGGGTCCTGCACATCTGCACCCACGAGTGGCAGAGGGCCCTGATCTTTGGCTAACTGATGGACTCTTGCCCTGTGTGTCCATATCTGCAGCCACATGAAAGTGAAGGGCCAGAGGTCCCTGGCTTGTACAGCCCACCAGATAGCCCCATGAATTCTTGACGTCTCATTGCAGCACTTCTGTAGGTGGTTAGAGTCTTCCTTGGCACACAGTCCAAAGAGCCTCATGTGTCTGCATCTGTTCACACAGGTCCCTTGATAATATGATTCCACTAACTGAAAAAGAATGGAAATTCTTTCAAAACTTTGTTAATGCTCAAGTTCATGCTACAAAGTTCTAAATGTGGCGTTTGGGTCTCTATCCTAACTCCTCACTCCAAGTGACAAAAGGAAAAAATAATAAGTGTTTTGGGTCTCTGGACTCTTGGTGAATCAGTGGTGAGATCTTCCTTGGGGCTGTCATCCTGATGCCCACCCTGTTCCCTGAGCACACTACACCAGATGTGATCTCCTTTCCTCACAGGGCCCCAGGTTCTGCATGAAAAGCTACAACAGCTTGTGGCAAAACTTACTTCTCTACCTTTGAAGAGTGTATCACTAAGAGGCACTGGCTTGCATCTGTACATTGTGTTTGGACAGCAGGCTAAGTGCAGGGATTAGGATGAGCATTAGGGTTGACAACCCCAAGGAAGACCTCACCATTGATTTTCAAGATTCTGGGACACCAAACCCTAATGTTTTTCCCTTTGATGCTTCTGAGGTGGGGGTGGGTGTTATGGCTGGAAAACTTACCACCACATTTCTCCACTTTGTGGCATTAATTTGAACCCTAATTGGTGCATTAACAAAGGTTTTGTTTTGCAAAGAATATTTTTACACTCTGTCTCCTGCAGGTAATATATTTTATTGTGCCTTATACATTTAGTTTTATTTATATGTTTGATCATACATTGCATATACTGTATTCTCATATATATATATATATATATATATATATATATATATATATATATAATGTGTGTTACAAGCATATATGTTTACATATCTACATCTATCTATCTGTCTGTCTGTCAATCTGTCTCTGTCCATGTCTGTCTATCTAATGTATCTATCTATCTACCCATGTATCCATCCATCTTCTCTATCTGTCTGTCTTTCTGTCTGTCTTTCCTATCTATCCATCTGTCTGTCTGCCTTTCTGTCCCCATATCTATCTATCTATCTATCTATCTATCTCTAACATCCATCTGTCAATCAACATACATACATTTTTTCTCTCTCTCTCTCTCTCTCTCCTCCAACATTTCCTCTGACTCATAGAAACATAGAAACATAGAATGTGATGGCAGATAAGGACCACTGCCCACCCAGTCTTGTTCAGTTCCTACCTGATTTATAAACCCAGATTCAATTTGATCTACAGTTTACCTGCTCATACCTACCACAAGGGTTGCCTTCTGTCTGCCCCATGCAATCTTGAATTCACATATTGTGTTTCCTACATCCTCCTCAGGAGGCTGTTCCATGTATCCACTATCCTTCTGTGAAATAATACTTCCTCAAGCCAGTCCAGTGACACTGAAGGTGAAGGTGTTGGATGCCACACCTTGCATATGCTGACAACCCAGGTTCGGGAACGGACTCGGGTCATCAGGCATGTGGAGGAGGGGTGGGAGCAGGATCAAGCTGCCCAACAGCAGCTCTTTTCTTCTAGGGAAGGGGTCACCCTCCTGCAGTCCCACCACTTCTGAGTGGTGGGCGGTGGATGCAGGTGGGCAATGGGTTACTGTTATGGTGGGGCATCCTGCAGTGCATTACACACATACCTCAATACTTGAGCACTCACACCAAGGACGAGAGGGTGGGTGAAAATAAGAAAAATGCTAAACAAATAATGGAAAAATACTTCCTCACATTGCCCTGAGTCTTCCCAGTGTAGCCTCATATTGTGACCCCTTGTTCTTGCTCATCTCTTCTTCTGAAAGATGTTGCCCTCCTGTACTTTGTTAATCCCTTGAGGTACTTGAATGTCTCTATCATGTCACCCCTTTCCTCCTCCTTCCTTTCCTCCAGGGTATAAATATTGAGTTCCCTCAGTATCTCCTCATATGGTTTCTGGTACAATCCCTGCACCATTTGGGTTACTCTCCTATGAACTGCCTCTACCATAGCTATGACCTTATGGAGATGAGGTTTCCAGAACTGCACACAGCACTCCAGATGTGGTCTCACTAATTGTCTGTACAGTGACAGCACCACCTCTTTTTCCTACTGGTGATGCCTCTCCTAAACATGCCAGCATCCCACCAACTTTTCTCCACCTTCTCACATTGCTTGTCTATCTTTAGGTCATCTGTTATGACTACCCCAGGTCCCTTTCCAGTTTAGTTGTTGTTAGTACCTCCCTTCCCATTGTGTATTCCTATCCTGGGTTTTGTTCCCCAAGTGTATGATTTTGCACTTCTTTGCACTGAATCTGAGCTTTTGACCATTTTTCCAACTTGCCTAAGCCCTTCTCATTTTTCAACTTCCCTGATGTGTCAACCCAATTGCAGATCTTAGTGTCATATTCAAAGTGGCATACCTTTCCTTCAAGTCCTCTGCAATGTTGCTTATAAAGACATTGAAGAGGACCTGCCCCAGTACTGAAGCTTGTGACACCCTGCTGGTTACACCCCTCTCTTCAGAATGAACTCCATTAACAACCACTCATTGCATCCTATTGCTAAGCCATTTCAGACCCATGTTACCACCTTAGGACCACTCCACATTGCCCAACTTTTACTAACCTCTTGTTTGGGACTATGTCAAATGCCTTGCTGAAGTGCATGGCTGTCCAACAGGACTCAGAGGTCTGCATCAAAAGGGGACTATTCGGATTGGGTTCTGTACTGGGACCCTGCTTGTTTTATATACTGTGTGTATATATATATATATATATATATATATATATATATATATATATATATATATATATATATATATATATATATATATATATATATATATATAATGGTAGCACGGTAGTGCTACCATAGATTAGTTGCGTGGCCCTTTAAGGTTAAATGGTGGAACTTTGCACCTTAATAACTTTGCCACTGTTAAATGGATTTGCTTGAAATTTAGCAGGCATGGGCGTAACTATAGACCATGTAATCTGCCAACTTTTATACCTGTTGGATATACAGCTGTGGAGTTATTAATGACATCCATGCATGCAATTATGCTTTTTGCATTCTTTGCTTGTGCCTACAGGTCGCACGGTGTTTGTGCAACCAGCTCAAAACGGCCAGGGAAGGTGTGGCCTAGGTCGCTGATGCACCTTTGAAGTTTTCCTGAAAAATATTGAATGGTTCAAAAGTTATTCAAAAACAAGCTCCCATTATAATTCAATGGGAAAGTTAACAAAAGTTCAACACTTTTGCAAATGCAGTTTTAGTGTTGCAGATGGCCCTAGTAGTGTTGCAAATCTGCCATTTTATTTTCAGTTACTGATCACTGAAATGCTTGGCATTTAAAATTGGGACCATCTAGGGACACAATTATTTTTGTGTTTACCTATTCGAGCCCTGAGGATGCTAACCATGTCTTTATTTCAGGGTTACACACTCCAGAAATATGTTTTCAAATTTCTGGGAAAAGTAATGTCATAAAGTAGTGTCGCACCTGCAACACTTTTGCAAATTTCTGTGAAAGCTTTTGCAAATCATGACACTACTTCCTAGGCTATAGCCAAAATGACAGGATTCTTTGCCATCCTGCTGCAAAAACGGTTTGGTCTTTTGGGATGAATTTGGAGGGAAGAAAGCCAACATCTTACAGATGTGTTCTTTCATGGTTCGGTGAAAAATATTGCACTGATGTAAAGTTATGGTACTCTGAAGTTGACCTTTTTCCCCATAGACTAACATGGTGGCATCCGCCTGCTTCCTTTGAGGCTCATATCTCGGAAACAGTGCGAGATATGGAATTTTCATCTCGACAATGTGTAGCCTTGTGGACTACACATTCAGTGAAAACTCTAGCCAGGAAACTCATGAATTATGCGAATTTAAATTGTTTTTCTATGTCGCACGGTTCCTGAGATATAAGCCATTTTGTATTCCAACAGCTCATTTTCTGCTCCAAGGCCTATTATTATGCATACATTCTTTGTACACACTGTGTTTCTCTATGCAGCTGTTGGGCCAAAACAGGGTGTGTGCTTCTGTTACTGTTACAGTTAGCATTTCCACTTGTGTTTCCATTACCGTTTGTGTTACTGTTCCATGTACACCACCATGTGCATTACCCTTTGCGTTCTTGTTTACGTGCGTGCTTGCATTCAGCGTTTCACGTGTCTGTTTCCTTTGGCTTATTTCTCCAGTTAACGTTACCATTTGCATTTCCAATTGCGGTACAATGACTGTGCGTGTCACGGTTTGCATCTCCTTATGCACTTCATCTCCTTTTGCATCATTGTTTGCTTTGGCATCACTTTGCACTTGTGTTTCCACTAACGTTTGCTTTTCCATTTCGTTTCAGTCACCATATCGTAACCCTTAGCGGTTGCATTTCCTTGCACTTTCCATTACTATGTCACAAAATCACATGGTGGGAGCACAGGCTCAAAGGCCCAGCACTCCCACCACCACATCCATTCACTATTTCTACTGCACATTCTCAAAAAGAAGGGAAATTAGAGGCAAAACTCAGTTTAATGCATCAGTTAGGGTTGTTCCACAGTGACAAAAGTGAGGAAATTCATTATTGGGTTGGCCCCATTGCACCCCAAGCGCACCACCCAACTGTCAACAGGGTGTGCATTGGGGTTATTGGTCTAACTCTAAACATTCTCCTATACCTCAGCTTGTTTACACATGTAATGGGGTGATAGTTAGGGCCAACTACCCAAATGCACACCCTGTTGGCGGTTGGGATGGAGGGCTGGGGTGCAAGGGGGCTCAACCCTAACACTGAATTTCTCACTTTTGTCACTGTGGAACAACCTAACTGAAGCATTAATTGGAGAATTTAGAGAGAGAGAGAGAGAGAAAGAGAGAAAAAGAGATGTATCTCTCTCTCTCTCTCTCTTATATATATATATATATATATATATCATCAATGGGCTTGAAAACATGGCTTGGCTATCTATGTTTGCTGATGATACTAGACTGGGTATGGTGGTTAATGCAACTGATGATGCAGTAACCTTGCAGACAACACTATGGGACCTCAAAATTGGGCAATAACAAAAATGTTGACATTTAATGTGGACAAGTTTATGACAATGTACCTGGGAAAGAGAAACCAGTTAAGTATAAACTGGGAGGGCTGAATTGAAATCAGTTTTGGGCGAGAGGGATCTGGGCATCAGGGTAGAAATTAACTTGATTTCAGACTTCATTGTAATCAAGTGGTTAAAAAGCCAGTGGTGTTTTGCACTGCATTAATAGGCGCATTAATAGTACGGCTAGGAAGTCGACTTCCACTATACATAGTATTGGTTAGACTGCACATTGAGCACTGTTTGCAGTTTGGGGCTCCAGGGACAAAAGGGGCATAAGTGCCCTTGAAAGATTCAGAGGAAAGCAACATGAGATATTAAGGAAGCATCGGGCAAATCATATCAAGCTAGATTACAGAATCTAGGCTTATACTCACTGGAGTATCAGAGACTCGGGGACATGTGTTTCATTGTTAGGGCACTAACAGATGCTCTACTATGGTAGCAACTAGGTCTGGTCTTAAGGGATACATCACATTGTACAAGGGCACACCGTTACAATTACATCATGAGAAATATAACACCAATAGTAGGAAGTACTGGTTCAGTGTTAGGGTGGTTAAGGTTTGGAATGAATTACCAGTCGATGTATGTAGCAAGCAAAACATGGCTGATTTCAAAATAAAACAAAATAATCATCTTATTCATGGGAACATAACAGGGTATAATTAGATAAATTTTCTTTGTTCACATGCTATAATGGACCTTTGGTCTTCACAGAGCTTATATACTCTATGTAATCTATGTAAGTCTATGTAGGTCATGTCAGCTGCCCTCCCTGATCTACTACCCTTGTCACCCAGCCAATGAAATCTATAAGATTTGTTTGACAAGACCTTTTGCTGTGAAGCCATGTTGCCTTGGGTCTTCAGCCCCACTGGCCTCTAGATATTCTACAGTCCTTTCCTTCAACTTTGATGCCATCATCTCACCTATCACTGATTTCAAACTGACTGGTCAATAGTTTCCTGCCTCTACTTTGCTCCCACTTTTGTGAAGGGGTATCATGTTCACCCTACTCTAGTCCTCAGGCACCCACTCCCTCCTCCAGCAATTTGTTGAATTAGACTGTCCGTGGTGTTACTACCACCTCCTGAGTTATTTTAGTATTCTAGGATGTATTCTGTATGGCCCCATTGCCTTTTCAATTTCAGTTTCAAGAGTTTTGTTTCAAGAGTTTCTTTAGGACTCTTTCTTCTGTGAATGGACTGCTGTCCATCACTGTTCTGGTGCTTCTACTACCTAACTGTGGTCCTTCCTCTCCTCTTCTTTTCTGAATACTGAGCAGATGTATTCATTAAGGATCTCATTTTTTCTAGGTCCCCTCTGCCCACTCCTCCTCCTTAATTTAGCCTCTCTATCCCTCCTTTGCCTTTTTCTTTCTTTTCTTAATGTACCTGAAGAAAGGTTTTGTCCCCTTTCTTTACTGTCTGGGTTATCCTTCCCTCCATTTGTGCCTTTGTGCTTATGACTGCTTTCCACCTCTCTCTGCTTTGTTTGATACAGTTCCCTGTCTTCCTCCCTCTGTGTTTCTTTGTATTTTTGAATGTTAGTTTTTTTTCTCTGACCTTCCTTGCCACTTCTTTTGAAAACCATATTTTTTGCCTTTCTTTATTCTTTGTTAACTTGCTTCTGGCGACATTACATTTCAAAAGAGGTACTTTTAACACCTCCTTAAAGCCATCCTGTTTGTTGATCTATGTATCATTCGTATGTCAGTTAATTGATATCAGTTGCACTAGCCACTTAATAAAGGTTTGCTTTCTGTAAATACTGCCATAGTTGGAGAATGGCTCTGTGTAACCTGAAAGCTTATGTTCTCATTTACAGAAATAATTATATGAAAATGTTTTCATGCTGCACACATAAATCTACTCATGTGATATGCATGCTGCAGGCTGATTTAGACATTAAATTGGAACTGATTGCATGCATGTGGTGTGCAAGCAGCAAGCAAGTGTAGAACGATGCTTTTATGTTAAATTGGAATAGACTTCATGCATGTGGCATGCGCAAAAAGCAAGCGCTCACCAATAAGCACACACATAAAAGTTAAGTGACTTTCTCAGGATCCCACATTATACAAATGGAGGTTGAAGAGATTCAAACCCAGGTCTTCAGGTCTCCTGATTTGCAGTTCAGTGCTTTTAACCACTAAGCTATACTGCCTGCTCACATATGGCTCACTTGTACTTCAATACAAATTTGCATATATCTGCAGGCATGCAGCATGCTTGTAGCCACTGTCATACTTTTTAGTTTTCTTGTCCCCTCATCTCAGCTGCACAGCTGAACTGTAACATGCATAGCAATGGAAACACATGTGGTTCTTCCTACCCCCAATACACACAGTTACCCACACAATTACTTCTCTCTTGTCTGTACTCCTACTGTTTTCTCTCCATAAGTTTGAATGCTTCCAAGCAAACAGACTTTAAGGGTCAAATGCAAAAGTAGCAGTAACTCAACACCCACCCACATAGGCAGTCCCATCCACCCATGCACACACTGCAGCAGGTGCACGCCATGCTGCTACAGACAACCACCAAGTATAGATATAATTAGAGAGACTCTTACCTGAGTATTAGGAGCCAGAGGCAGGAGTCTTTAAGAGATGATGTCCATGGGTCAGAGTGCTTGGAGTACCCCTTGAAATAAATGGACTTATTTGTTATTGCTATGTTATACATTATGATGGTGAGTTAGAGAAGAATGAAGGCTACTGTTCTACTAACAAGGCCCTTGTTAGTCATGTGGTAGCCTTCATTAATCCCCAGCTCTCCATCAAATTCAATAATGTATAAAACAGTTATAAAAATACCTCCATTCATATTAGTGGTGCACAACCCTGCAGTCTTCCTTGCCTATGTCATAACATGCCTGAGTGTGGGGATGTGAGGTCAGCTTCACTGGGGGCTTAAGCTTGATCATAGTGGCTCCAAAAGTCTGTGCATAGCCATAGTCTGTGCAAAACCATTAAACAACTTTCAGAAGGATCAGAATTAATGAGTTTGCCTACATTTAATGGGAAATCAATAAAAAATGTATTTTAATGGCTCTAATTGTACATATGACAGCTCAGATTCAATGCAAAGAAGTGCAAAGTAATGCATCTAGGAAACAAAAACCCAGGAGGAGAGTACACAATGGGAGGTGAGATATTGACAACAACAAAAATGGAAAGGGACCTGGGGTAGTTATATCACATGACCTAAAGGTGGGCAAGCAATGTGAGAAGGCAGTAAAGAAGGCTGGGGGATACTGGGATGCATAAGGAGAGGAATCACCAGCAGAAAACAGGAAGTTGTCATCCCTCTCACATGCAGTTGGTAAGATCACAGCTGGAGTACTGCATGCAGTTCTGAGACCCCATCTCCACAAAGACATAGACAGGGTGGAGGCTGTCCAGAGGAGGGCAACCAAAATGGTGCAGGGTCTGCACCAGAAAACATATGAAGAAAGACTAAAGGAGCATAATATGTATACCCAGGAGGAAAAGAGTTGGGTGGGTGGGGGATGATAGAACTTTCAAGTACCTCAAGGAATCCACAAAGTCCAAGAGGGTAGCATCTTTCAGAAAAAGAGATATGCAAGAACAAGGGGCATAATTTGAAGATAGAGGGGAATGGCTCAGAGGTAACGTGAGGAAGTATTTCTTCATGAAGAAGGTTGTAGATGCATGGAACAGCCTTCCTGTGGAGGTCATGGAGTCAAAAATAGTAGGAGAATTTAAGAATGCATGGGACAGACATAAGGCAATTCTAGTGGGGGTAGGAGGAAGTAGGCTGTTGGTTAACTAGGATCAGCAGCTTATCAGCTAGGTAGGGAAATGAGCAGACTAGGTTGGCCAGGAGGTCCTTATCTGCCATCAAATTCTATGTTTCTATGTAATTGCTAGCAGTATTATGAGAAATGGAAGCTGATGTGTTTTTTAGATGAGATTTGCACCAGCTTAGTTGTTGCAACACATGGCAAGCATGCAACATGTGAACCTAATGTGATTAAAATGATATTCACACCTGCTTAACTGCTGCACTCATGTCAAGCATGCAACATGCAAACCTGATGTCATTTTTAGAAGATGTTCATAACAGCTACCTGCTACACACATGTCAAGATTGCAGCATGCAAACCTGATTTGTCTTTTAGACCTGGTTCACTGTTCTTGTGTATGCAAACCACATGTAAACATTGCACAGTTACATGTGGCATGCATTCCGCATGTACACAGCCCACTTAAATTTCTGTAAGGGCTGACACTTTTTGTTGGTCCAATAAAAGGTATCAAATCTCCCACTTTTTTCTTCTCAGTGGTGGTAAGAGAGGTTTGAGAACAAAATATTGCAATATATGAGAAGAGGATGAAAGCATCAATGTTTATTTCTAGAGGACTGTGATGCCTTCTGCATTCTAGCTGAGAAACAGTGCTGGAGGTGAGAGAGAGGAGGTTTTAGACTCAGAACTTTGAAATTCATGATAAAATGAGGATGAAAGCAACAACTTGAGCTTCTGGATGACTGTAACACTTGATGTGCTGCTAAACCAAGAACCAGAGCAGGACGAGAGAGAGAGACAACATTTCAGACAGTGGAGCATGAAGAAGGATTTATTCAGCCTTTCCTATGGAAACTACAATGTAAGTAAATGAAGTATTAGAGTCTGGGAAATTAAATACAAAGAAGTGATAATATATTTTGGAAAGAACTGAAAGCACATTATTTAGTTTCTAGTACTCAGTAAAGTTTAAATATACAATTCAAAGAAAATCTTACATACTCTGATGTTCTATTTCCTTTCATCGGATGATTAGTTTAATTTTATTTGATCAACCGAGGGATCTTTTAAGGAAAATACACATACATAGAAACAGTCCTCATATACATTATACATTCATTAAAACAGCATAAAATACATGTATAAACATTGGTAATAAAAGTAACCTAAATAGATTTGAGAGCCACAATCCAATGAATTCAATGTAAAAGATCTATGAGTACATTGTAATGATATACAGTACAAATATACAGTGAAGGAAATATATGTATTAATGCACAAAATTCATAAAACCACAGACTGGGTTCAGGTCTGGCTACCTACACCCCCATGCTGTTGCAACTGATATTCAAACTAAGGTATGCAATGTACAAACATGTACATTTCAAAACTAAAATTAATCTGATATGCACTGTTTGCAAGAACCTAAACAGTACATTTAGACTATTATACATAGATACATAGATGTTGTCAGCAGATAAGGGCCTTGTGGCCCACCCAGTCTGCCCTATCCCTCTTTTTATGCTTAAAGTACCCTAGATGCTACAAGCCTCCCTTTCACCCTAGCTTGATAATTCCCATGTGCCTATCCCATGCATTCTTGAATCTCTGCACCGTGGCCACCCCACCACTTCCTGGAGGAGACTGTTCCATCTTTCCACCACCCTTTCAGTGAAGTAGAATTTCCTCAAGTTTCCTCTAAGTTTTGCACCTTTTAGTCTCATGCTGTGTCCCCTTGTTCGACTATTTCCCTTCATGTGAAAGATGGTCCACTGTGTACACTGTTAATCCTCTTCAGATATTTGAAGGTCTTTATCATGTGCCCCCCCTTTTCCTCCAGGGTGTACATATTTAGAGCTCTGAGTCTCTCCTCATATGACTTATGCTGCATCCCTGACACCATTTTGTCACCCCATCTGTACCTCTCTATCAAGCACCTACTGAATTCCCAGAAAACTGTAGCAATGCTTTATGGCTCCCCAGAGAATCAAATCCTGTGCCATGACCCTCTCAGACCTATGTCTTGATGGCTCCCCTTTGGAACGCGTTGATTCTTTTAGGTATCTAGGAGTTACACTCGACCCATCTCTGGATATTAATCTGCAAATTGCTGCCACCTGTAAGATGGTAAACACCATACTAGGACTTGCTTATAAAATCAGGTCCTCCCTCAATGACACCACTAGGCTTGCTATTGCACAAGGTTTTCTCCTTTCCTGTCTTACATATTGTTCCCAGCTTACCTTGATGCCAGCTAAGGAGCATTCCAGAAGTGGAGCACATGCTATAACAGCATATGCAGATTTGCCCTCTTCCTCCACAGCTAACTCATCATTGTTAATCTACTCTAGACTGGGCTGGCTCTCCTCAGTCATATAGACTCTATTCTACTTTGCCTGACTGATAATATAATCAGAACAGGGACCCCTGTATACCTCTCTAGGCTGCTTACCCATTCTACCTATGCCTATCCCCTTGGGTCATCAGTACAAACTCCTTTGAAATTCATAGGTGTCTCACCAAAAGGTGAACTCTCCTTTGCAAAATCTGCTCCTTCATTTGGAACTCTCTCCCAACAGGTCAAACTCTCCAAATCCCATCAGGTCTTCAAACTGGGCCTTTGTGCCTACTTACTTGATTCTAATGTTTGCTCCTGCTCTGAATCTTGAGACTTCTCCTACTTAGTTTCCTCAAGCTGCTACGGCACTTACAGTCTCTTCAGTTCTGTTACTCATCAGTCGTACTTTCCTCACTTTATCCAAGTATTATAACTGTTTATTTTTTCAGTGCCTGTTGCCTGATTACTGTTAGTATTTTCGTTAAGTCTAGTGCAAGC
Source organism: Neoceratodus forsteri (assembly GCA_016271365.2). Taxonomy (NCBI): domain Eukaryota; kingdom Metazoa; phylum Chordata; order Ceratodontiformes; family Ceratodontidae; genus Neoceratodus; species Neoceratodus forsteri. The sequence goes on along the minus strand of CM028133.1, from coordinate 736,500,725 downwards.
AGTTAGTGTAATTTATTCCATTTGTTTAGCTCTGTAGAATTGGCTTGCCTCAATCTATAAACATTGCTATGTTTGTGTGCTCCTTCATGCTGTGCCATGAATAATGTCACTCATGTTTGTACCTGCTTCTCTGTTGTGTAACTCTCTGGGTCATGCCAGAATATAGGCAATACTCTTGTCTAGTGCACCCAGTAATCAAAACTAACTAAATAAATAAATGTATTTTTGGAGATGGGACCTCCAGAACTGAACACAGTACTCCAGATGAGGCCTTACGGGGAGTTGTACAATGGTACCATTACTTCCTTCCTTCCTTCTACTTATTATATCCCTCCCTATGCACCCTAGCATTCTGTTAGCCTTTCCAACTGTGTTGTCGCACTGTTTAGCCACTTGAGGTTGTCTTTATGACTACCCCTAGATCCCTTTCCTCTGTGGTGGCCTCCAGTGTTACCTCTCTAGTTCATACTCAGCCATAGGATTCCCTCTCCTAGGTGCATAATCTTGCACTTTTGCATTCCATTACCAAATGTGTTGCAATGGCAACACAGTGTTCTATCAGTGGCAATACCTGGGTATGCCTTGAAATTGTGCAATGGCACTACATAGTGGTAGTCTGCAGTACAATGGTGTCAACCCAGTCAAGTTTTCTGGCTCAGTAGTAGTGCCATGGCACAGTGGCATCCTGATGGCAATTTTGGCAGGTTGCCCAGACTGGTAAATGGAAATGGTACCACAGTGGTATTATATAATTCTCAGTCCCCTACATGTGTGACTCTATATTGCCCTAGAAGTGCCCAATGATAATGTAATGGTAGTACAAAACTGTTTTCTATATATCACCAAGGCTTATTTGGTATCACCGTGTTATCAGTATTGGGTAATGTCACTACAAGGGTATTACATTAGAGGAGCAAATTGGTGTGCATAAAAATCCCAAGCTTATTTGGTATCACTGTGGAATCAGTGCATCTAAACAATTTATACCACTGTGGTACCAACATGGTACACATCAAAATCAAACAAAGTTTGAAAGAAGTACAAAATGAAACATATACAGATAATGAAAAGTATTATGAGCTATACAGTATATGCAAATCACACTAACAACCCTAAGTTAAGTTCCCAAATTGAATGGAATTTCACCACTGTATTGAAATCCATTAAAATTCCATTAAATTCCATTAATTTTCCATAATTTTCATGTGAACCCATTAATTTTCACCATTACATTTGGATCACCTTTTTAATGTCCAGTTTTATTCCCATTAAATTTCTGTTAATTGTTGATGTTTCAAGGGCAAAACCATTAATTTACTCATCCATGCCATTAATTAACCATAACAGGTATCCATAAAATATTTAATAAGTGTGTCATGCCCTTAGATTTTGTATCAGGCTATTTTAATGGCATGTTTAACACTGGAAGAAGCAGCCTACTGAGTTCTAGATTATTGAGATTGTTGTTACATTTTGATGGTAAAGTAAGATAGGAATTTATATATATTTGAATTTTATAGTCATTTTATATTTATGAATAACTGGAGGCTAGGAGAAGCTGGGCTGGGAGGATGTAGGGAATAGGTACATATATGGGAAGCAGGAGAATGGTAATCTGCAATAGCTGTGGGGTAGCAGTCCTTCTGGGGTGATGTGGAATAAAGGGGATGCCCTGTGTGTAAGATGCTGGAGCAGCTAAGGGCTGAAATAAGGCTACCCAGATGGGAGCTGGGAAGGATGGTGGGGGAAGTCAAAGGAGCAGAGCAATGCAGGAAAAGCAAAGGGTGATGCCCAGGGAGTTACACCATCAGGCAGGGAATGGGAGTGGGAGGACTACCCAGTATTCAGGAGTATCTCTTCCTCAGAGGACTAGAGAATCCAAGGTGGAGGAATGGCAAGTAGTAAGGAAGGTGGGTGTCAAAGGGTGTGGGTGCAATGATGGACACTGAGACCACAGTAAGGTGGCAAGGCTTAATGTTACCAAGCCAAATCTTTCATTAAGTAGAGACAAGTAAATAACCAAATAAAACTTACAAACTTGCAACGTCAAAAGAAATACAAAAGATACAAAAACAAAACAATACTCCAGTCTTCCAATGACTATTCCAGCAATGAGCTGTCCTGATTCAAAAGAGTCTTAGTCTGAAGAGTTGCAGACTAACACTTTGGACCAGGATCTACTGATCCTCCAATGAAATCTGAATGTTCCACAGGATGAGTTCCCTTTATACTAGGAACCCATCAGGTGACCACATCAGACTCCGCCCTTTTAAACCTTAAAACATATTTTTTAAATATACCTTTCTTTTGTTATGTCCAAAAGTGTGCACACATTACCTTACATATTTATACATCTAACATATTCCTAGAATCAAAAAGAAGCAAGCCTGAACAATTTTAACATCATTATCTCTGGACTAGCCCTCCCTCCACTTACACAGCATTTGTTACATGGCTCACCTCACTCAGCCTCAGTCACAATATATTAATTTACATTATTAAAGAAAATACTTAATGCTGCATTTGTTTGTTTATTAGCGTTGCTATGAAAAGCACTAGACTTAGCAGCAAAACCGCTTTTGATTGGACAACCAACCTAGTCTGTTACTAAACTGTTAGTGCACTACATCTTATACCTTTCTCTTTATAGAAACAAGGAATATAAACAAACTGAAAAACAAAACAAAATAGCAGCAGACATTCCTGTGCCTCAATAAATAAATGTTTTAAGGTTGCAGACTGCTGCACCAGCATTATTTATGGTTTGTTGCTTTGGGGGTCGAAACAACAATTCCACATCTGCAGAAAGACAGTGAAGGATTTAGCAAGAAAGGAGATGTCCCATTCCAGGTGGCCAGTCTAAAATAAGGAACGAGGGATAGACCAGAAAGAAAAAGAATAGCATGGTCACACACATATGCTACTGCAGTAGGCTTCACACATACAAAGTGAGCAGAATTATGGAAGGGTACTAGTGCTCTCTCACACTCCTCCCCACTTAAGAGGAAACTATACCCTTAGTGTACTAATCCTTTATAGTTTCCAGTTTTGGTAAAACGATACACATCAGCAGATCTCTCTCTCCAAGGAGGGAGATGGAGCTTTAGCTCACCCACTCCCGAAGCTCCACCTCGGGGACCCTTTGAAACAAAATAAACAACAAATGAAAGGCTATAACGAACCTTTCACTTCACTTGCTTTTTCCCTGAGGTCTGACTGTGCACATTGATCTGCCCCATAACGGGACATGAAATCTGCATTCTTATTAGCAGTACCAGGTCGGTGGTGTACAGTGAATTTATATGGCTGTAAGGCCAAATACCACCGCATTATTCTGGGGTTCTTATCTTTCATTACATGGAGACAGCAGAGTGGTTGTGGTCTGTTAATACTTCAAACTCCGCTCCCCATAAATAGAATTTAAGGGCTTCATGGCCCACTTGATGGCAAGGCATTCTTTTCTATAGCCGAATAGCGTGTTTCTCTTTCATGCAGTTTTCAGCTTAAATAGATGATGGGATGTTCTTCTCCATTTACCATCTGGGACAAAACAGCTCCTATCCCTGAGTCTGAAGCATCTGTCTGTACCATAAAGGCTGAGTAAAATCCCACCACTGCCACCATTCCTCCCCACCTAAGAGGGCAATCATTTTACTGGTTGTCCAAGATCCATACCCTTTTCAGTATAGGGAAAAGTGGAGCTCTGGCCCATCCTCACCTTAGAGCTCCATCCCAGGGTCCCATATGACTGTTAAACATAACATTAGCTATCATTCCAAGCAGTTACGTTACAACATGCTATACATAACTTTTCCTGGGGTAACATATTACTGAGTTATGTGCCTAAAAATAATATGCTATAACACTGGCAACCAGTATTGCCTGGGTAATAACTCTCAGCCTTTTCTGACATGATACCCAGCACATATTCCAATGTGGGCACATTCTGCTATTATCACTATGGTTAACCTTTGTAATGTTGTTAACCTTCATACTCTTGGACCATGAGAAGGAAAAATAGATCAGAAGTACAAGAAAAGATCAATAGATAAGAAGAAATTGTCTGTAGGTGGCCAGCCTATCAAACTAGAAAATGAAAATAGATAAGAACAGGATAGCAAGACTGTTGCGACAGAAGTTTCTAGAAGATCTATAGAAGAAATGGTCCATACCAATCAGGCAGCATAGCTCCACCTTCCTTTTCCTGGAAGGGGATGGAGTTAGGCCATTTTGCTTCAGGTACACACCCAGTACTGACCGTTACTTTAACCATTAAACATACTATATATTGCAGTATTTTAGTCTTCCACCATTACCTGGAATTCCCAAAATCTATTTCCAGGCAAGTACAGTCCCCAACAGGTATATCTGTGAAATACCCAGCCTATTCTCTTACAGACAACCTTTGGAATTATGTACTACTCAACATGGTCTAAAATCTCAATCAGTACCAGTCTACCATCTCCTTCAAGTGGCCTACGTGGGAGTCTCCTGCCTCCAAGAGTGCCACTTCATGGTGGTCCCTTCCTTTGGTACCTTTTCTTTACAGTACCTGTGTTAGTATTTCTGCTAACCTGATACCTTCTATTCCCAGCAGTAGCAGGAACCTCTGTCTGGTTGCACTCATGGCAATTCTTTAGATAAACTGCTACTTGCTTATCATACCTGGCCAATAATAGAATGGAGTGAGTCTAGCCAACACCCCACCATGGCTCAGGTGCCCACCGGGACTGAAGTGGTGCAGCTTCTATTACATGTTGCCTATAGGCCACAGGCACCACAACCTGTGCATCTATATTTTTGTGCGGGGTTGGGCCGCATGTAAAGGACACCTCCTTCTGTTCACACCACCATCCCCTCTTTGACCCCACATCACCATTAACATGGCTACCTCTCTCTCTATAACGCTTTGCTTTAACATGGCTACCTCTGGATCCTCAGCCTGCAATTTACCCCAGTCAGTATTATACATGCTATTAAACATTTCATGGGTATTAGAACAAGACAGTGTCCTTCAGCCTCAATGGCTTCTTCAGTCTTGCTTGTAGACCTCTCCCAAGTTCACAATGTCCAGATATAGTCTTACCTGGAGTCTCACTGACTTCATCATCTTCCACCAAGTAACAGCCTGGAAATATTGGTAACTCTGGAAGCAATAAATCCACAGCATGCCATGATAAATCAAAGAGGGTCCACCTCCTCCAGTACCCTGAGTCCTGATCCACCATCGCTTTCACCACATCTTCTTTAGCATCTCCCAGTCTGGCCTCCTCCATTAGTACCCTGCAGCTGTACTCTGCCTCACTCCTGCACTGGTCAGCCTCTTTTCGGTGCTGGTCTGCCTCCAGCCATTCACCACTAAGCCAGTGTACCAGCCTCACCAACTCTTCCATCTGATCTCCGTCCATCTTCGGTGGAGCTTCTCCCAGGTCACTAGCTCCCTCAGACACTCCGATTTCAGGCGCCATGCACTTATCTACTATTATCCTGCGATGCCAGGTCTGGCACCCTGGACTGAACTCCCCACTATACCATGGACCTTCAGCTAGTATCCACTTCTTACACCAATTGTAGCGGGGTTGGGCTAGTCAGGATAACAAATCAAGCAGACCCACAAACTTAGTGCATAAAAGTGCTGGAAAGGCACTTATTTTATTTTGTCAGGAACGTTGACCTCAGGATTCACAGAAATCAGGAAAATAAAGTTAGTTCAGTCATTTTCAAAGTCTCAACAAAATAATGAACAGATGAGCTACACTCAGGATGAGCCACTACTCTGCCCAGCAGTGCCACCAGGCTATCTCCTTGCAAACGTATATACTTCAGAGGTCCACCACCTCTGGCAGTCAGCTCCAACTGACATCCTCTATCTTAACTCCCTAGTGGCAATCTTTTATACATTTCTGGGAGTGACATCACAATCAGATGATCCTCCTCCTTTTGAAAAATCAAAATAACATACCACAGGTTCCTTTTTACTTTACATTTTCATTCCTAAACATCAAGTATATAAGTGTATAACAGTATTTGTACTAAATAATCCCATAACCTTACTTTGATGTCCTAAAACAATGTTCATAGAGTTAATTAGTCTCAATAAGGCTAAACCCTCCTTGATAGTGACATCACTCATTACAACTTCTATAAAGCAGACAGACTGTGAGCTGCCAGGCCTATAGAACACCCATGCAGCTCAACAGGTAAGACAAACAAGAATATATTGCTCACTTTAAATTTACTTCTTTGCCAAAGGGCACACCATGCAATATTTAGGGACTCCCTGGTCTAATTTTCTACATGGGTTTTGTTAGTGCAACTTCTTTATTCATTTAGAAGCTAGCATACTTCCACACTTTGCAAAACACTGTGTTTTAGTTTATTGAAATGCTCAATACAGAGAGCTCTGTTTCAGAGGGGTTGCTAACAATAAAGGTTATCTTAGTTTTATTTTATTCAGGTTCTCTCCTTCTCTGCAACTATTAATCTGAAAAGTAAAACTCTTTTCTTTCAGCTCATTAGGGGCATGAACCGAGCTGCAAATGAAAATCTTTTCTTAAGGTCTTCTATGTCCGGGGACTTCAAAAACTACCAAACTCCTGCCTGAACAAACAATAGTTTCCCTTCTACTAAAATAAAGTAGAGCAGATTGGTAATTCCTTCTTCTATTAACTAAACCAATGCTCCCAAAATGCAGCATAAGGTAATCGAAATGAAAAGGAAAGGGAACGCTAATAATTTTGCTTGTTCTTTACATTTCTATATAACAGGTTATCTGCTGAACCAAATCTAACAGATAATGCTAGAAAACTAAGGACCTAACAGACTATTTTAAAAGGGTCCTGCAAAGCTGTGAAACAGACAACTCTTAAAACATATTGTGTCTGCCCCACTGGGCACTTAAGGGACTTCCACTTTTATGGAAGCAATACCCCTTTATATATCCATGTGTGATATATATATGTTTCTACATTTCACATAAATGCCTTCACTATTCAGCATCTGGTACTTTATACCTAGGCATGTTATCTCTGGGAGGGCTACTTGAAGAATATTAGGGCCTGCACTCATCACAGGGAGCAGTCTGTGGCAGTGGGAATGTAAGAGCAGCATCAGGGGTGGGAATTTCTACAGGGTGCCTTTATTGAACAGATTCACATCACTGTCTGGAAGGAGGAAGAGGTCAGCAGGAGGTGAGGTAGAAGGTCAGGTTCAGCCAGGGCTGAGAGCAGGACAGAGCCAGCCTTAATCATTCTGGGCCCTGTGCAGTTCCTGCTGGGGCCCCCACTCCATTCCCTGTGGGCCCTCACACATCCAACATTTACACCCTAACTAACCCTCCTGTCCTGTATTAATAAAGTAGTAGGAGATCTACCAGCATCTTTTAATTAGTGCCATTGACTGCATTGAATTATTCGATTTTACCATTGGAAATAAATCTGACTGAGCCTGGAGCCAGAACTTAAGTAAGTATGGTACTAGTGCTGTATTCATTTCTGTAAGGACAGAGACATCATCACTGGACACTCATACCTCAGATACTCTGATTTGCAAACAAGTTAAATAATTTAATTTTTCTGGAGGTGTGAGAGAAAATAGAGAGGATTATCATAGGAGGCAGTATAGCACAGTGGTTTAAGGTTCTGAGCTGCAAACCTGGAGACCTCAGTTGAATCCCACAGCCCCCACTTCCATACTGTGTGACCCTAAGCAAGTCACTTAACTTCTTGTGCTTCCTAGATTGCACCTGTAAACAAGCTTTCAGCTTAGTGTGTCTCTCCTGGTAAAAAATAAATACAATCAGAGGACACCTGTAAGGTTGCCACCTATCAGGTTTTTACCTGGTCATCAGGTTTTCAGGGTCCCTATCAGGAAATCCACTTTTGCTCTGTGCTGGTCAGGTTTTGAACCATTGTGAGCAGGGTTTGACCTTAAATCTTTTTGCACTAGCCAGCAAGGCAAGTTGTTTCAAAATTGCACTAGCCAGCAGATGGTCGCACTAGCCCTCAATTATAATGGTAAATTGTAATAACTTTTATAGGAAACAATGCAAGCAAGAACTACTCTGATTATTGGACATTAATACTGCTCCTACATTGATTCCAGCTCCCCAGCAGAAAAAAAGATGGTAATGCCATCACACACAGTGAGCTCCCCATTGTTTTGTACCACAGCCTCCTCTTCTTCCTCTTCTCTTCTACACACACACACACACACACACACACACACACACACACACACACCAAACCAGTGGGTATCACAACAGCAAATGTTCAATCAACCAGTCCTAACTCTGCACACACACAATAGCTGACATCATCATGCACCTCACCACACTGTCATCACCACCACAGGCAATGAACAGAGACAGGCAGAGAAAGACATCTCAGCCCCCACCCTATAATCAACCTGGATATATGCACTCTGAAGTTTTGTACTGTCTCAATTGAGCCAGGAGTACATCTAAGATTTATTTCGTGGGGGCTACACAAACCTAAGGGGCTTTAGAAATAGAAAACTATGATATTTTACTTTTAAAAGCATTAATTTTAATATGCTTTGCACCAACAATAACAGATTTTTCTTTAACATTGTCCTTTCATCAGCACAGGGAAACAGTACACAGGCATAATGCTATACTATCTCTATTTCTATATAGCAGTGACTTCAAATTGTGAGGCCAGCCTCCCAGGGAGGTGCCAGAGTGTTCAGAGGAGCCCAGTCAAGTCTGAGAATGTACAGTTTTAAATTTTAAGTTTGGGCTGTTTTGTGAAAGGATAAAACAAATTAAATATGGATAATTGCAGGTGAATTTCTTTACTTATGCACAAATATTTGACCAGAAGTCCCCATTGAGTCAAAGCTTATTTACAGATGTGCATATGTAAATTAATGCCTGGGGAAGGCATGCTGAGTCAAAACTCATTTCTACAATAGGTATTTATGTGCAAATTAGTAACTTGAAAGGTACAGTGACCTGATGTAAGGGTACAGGAAGCTGCTTAACAACAGGGTAAGGGAGGGAGAGATGGAGTGGCTAGGTTTGGTTGTTCCAGATAGAGAGGAAACAGAGTAACAATGGCCCAAGAGTGAGAAAAAGAAGTGACAAGTATAACCTGGGGTGCTAGGTCAGGCTGATAGCAATAAGTTGAATAAAAAAATAATATATTCAGTCAACTTTATTAGTTTCACTTTTATTCCAGGTGTACTGTGCAAAGTATGAGTTATTTTGTTTCTGTGGAAAGGCCCAAGATTTTATTCCAAATCTGAGGGAGTCTTGAAATCTGTTTTTGCTTGGCAGGAGGCTCACTAGCAGAAAGTGTGAGAACTAATGCTATATAGGATGATCTATGTACCCCAGGAATGCCTATTTTAAGTTTTCAAAGTATGTATTTTATTAAAGTTTATTTTTGTACCATACATGATCCAAAGTTTTGTTTTTAGGATGAAATGAAATACTGGGTAGGATAAGGATGGGATTTATGGATAGTGATGGCTGGCATGGTCCATTTAGAAGAGCTGGAGACCCCCACACTGCAGCTAGGGATCTGTGGGTGGTCATTTCAGTGTCTGGTCTGCAGTGGTGTACAGGGAAAGAACAGAGTTAAGAGATTTGGAAGGAGAGGGAAGCTTAAGTGAGGCTGGGATAAAACTCACCACCCACAGGGCCGACCCTGTATACTCTTTGCATTTTGTCACTGAAATATTAGATACAGACACTCAAAATGTAGGGAGATGAGGGGCACTGGTCTTAATAATATGGGACAAATTTAAGACAGAGACAAATTTAGAAAAACTGTACGCTAGTGACTTAACAGTACTCTTCACCTTGATCACACCCCTGGACACTAGCTGAAAGCCCTAACAGTGGAGTGATAATGACTCACATTGAGTCTTTTGTGGACTCATCTCTTGAATTGCCTAGATAACTGCAGCTCTTAATGAGCTGTTAACCACACCAGGCCATCTGGAACATTGAGTGAGATTAGCATGAGGACTAGAGCCTGCTAAAGTAGACTTTTAACTTCATTAACAGCCATGAAAACCTGCACTAGTCAAGACAGACAAAAGAGAGTTAGCTGCATTACCTCTGGACAATTTGCACTAGTGTTTGGGCTAGTAAAACAATGTTAAGATCGACTCTGATTTTGAGTGCTCGCATACTTTTGAAACAGATTTTGTTCATATCATTCATTGTTTCAGCTACAGGTCCAGGTTACAAACACGTTATCTTGTCAATATAGCCCTTTGTTTGTGAAAGCAGTGAGCCTGGGAGGTGTAAAATTGGCCATTAACACCATTAGCACTTGCTTAACCTAATCTTTTCCACTGCAGCAAAGCTGCCCCTCACCTTTGTAACAGTAGCTGCCAGTTGTCTTCCACTTTGATTTACTGGTAAACATATTCATCTATAACAAAATACTGGCATTTTTAAATGTTTTAATTATTTTTGCTTCCTCTAGAAAAGTATGGGCCCTCAAGGTGCAGGGGCACAGTTTGCATCTAGCTAAGGCTGGCCCTGGAGCAGGAGTATGGGGGGAACTAATCAGGCTGGAAGGGAAGAATATGCACGCAAAATGGAGTGGAGGATGGGGAGGAAAAGAAAAGGAACTGAGGAGGGAGGAAGAACTGAAAGCAGATACAGATAGTCATAAGGGAGGGGCAAATTGGGAGATGGAAAAACATTTATGGGGATAAACTGTGGAAGTGTAGATAAGTTTGCCACTGTGCAGGGGAGCAGTTAGGTGGGGAATCAGCTAGTACTGAAGGTAAGAAAGGAAGGATGGGTAACACGGATGTAGGGGATGGAAGGGTAGCAATCATAGGCATAGGGCTCAGTTAAGCTCCAGTAGAGGGGTGATGTTGGGGGTGGTTTACAGACCACCCAATCAAGATGAGGAGAGAGACAGAGAACTGATCTCACAAATATTGGAAGCTGCAGGGAAAGGAGAGGTGGTCATTTTGGGGACTTCAATCTGCCCAAGGTGGGCTGGAGTATACCATCCACAACATGTGCTAAGAGTCAGGTGATCCTGGAAGGACTGCAGAGTGTGTTCCTGACTCAGGTCATCACTGAACCAACAAAAGCTGAGGCAGTTCTTGATCTGGAACTCACAAATGGGGAGCATGTACAGGAAATAATGGTCGGGGAGCCACTGGGGAAGTGACCATTGCACAGTGTGCTTCCATTTGGACATGGGCAGGGAAATCATTCTGATTAAGACTAAAATCTTGGATTTCAGATGGGTGGACTTTGGGAAATGGGTGAGGTTCTAAGGAGCTATCTGGTGGTCATCAGAGCAGATATGGGGTGGACCTAAAGTGGTCCATTGTTAAGGAAGGAATACTAGTTGCCCCAGATGAGTGTGTTTGGCTCAGAGGGAAGAACACAAGGGCCAAAGCACCCAGCTGGTTCAGTTCTGAGGTTGCCAAGGCAGTAAGGGAAAAGAGGTTTGCCTATAGAAAATTCAGGAAGACCAAGAGAGGGTGGATAGGGAAAATTACCCAAGGTTGGCTAGTCAGGCAAGTAAGGAGGTACTGATGAGCAGATGCACAGAAGGAGCTTCAAATAGCTGAAGGAATTAAAAAGGGGAGAAGGCTTTTCACTATGTAAGTGAGAAAAGGGAAAATAAAGGAGGGATTGTTAGGCTTAAGAAAGGTGTGGAGTGGGTGGAGGATAATGAGGAAAAGCAGAGATACTAATGAATACTTCTGGTCTGTCTTCACCAGGGAGAAGAATGGACCAGTGCCTTCAGGAAGGGAAAAGAGGAGCAGGGGAGGGGAACACAGACATAGTGATAGAGGAGGATAGAGTGAGAGAGGGTCTACTGGCATTGACAGTGGATAAATCACCAGGCCCAGACAGAGTACATCCAAGGTACTAAAGGAACTGGCTGAGGAGCTGGCAGAGCCACTAGCAGACCTATTTAATAATTCACTAGAGTCAGGTATGGTACCACAGGACTGGAGAACAGCACATGCAGTTCCCTTCACAAAAGTGGTCCCAAGGATGATCCAGGGAATTAAAGACCAGTCAGTCTGACCTCCATTGTGGGCAAGCTCATGGAGACCATACTAAAGAAAAGGTTGGTGGAATATCTAGAGGGATATGGTCTCCAGGATGAGAAGCAGCAGGGGTTCATGGGAGGAGAGATCATGTCAAACAAATCTGATTGACTTCTTTGACTGTGTCACTAAAACAGTAGACAGGTGCCAGCTGTAGACATCTTCTATCTTGATTTCAGCAAGGCCTTTGACTCTGTGCCCCACAAAAGGTTGATCAGGAAGTTGGTGGATTTTGAGTTGGGGAAAAGACTGTCAGATGGGTGGAAACTGGCTGAGGGACAGAACCCAGAGTGGTGATGGGGAGAGTCATCTGCACCAGAGAGGTAACAAGTGGGGGTCCCACGGGCTTCTGTGCTAGGGCCAGTTTCGCTCAACGCTCTCATATCAGTGACATTGGGACGTATTAAAGGCAAATGTGCCTATTCACAGATGACACCAAGATCTGTGGGAGATTGGACACAGCTGAAGGGATACGGGACCTCACAGGAAGATCTGGAAAAGCTGGGAGGTGGTCCAGGATCTGGCAGCTTGGCTTCAATGCCAAGAAATGCAAAGTTATGCATATTGGAGCCAAGAATCCCAGGAGAGAGTATTACCTGGGTGGAGTCTGAGTATCTGCATCAGAGTAGGAGAAGGACCTGGGAGTGATGATCACTAGTGACCTGAATCACTCCACACAGTGCAAGAAAGCAGCAGCAAAGGCAAACAAGATGCTGGGATGCATAGCAAAGGGATCAGTAGTAGGAGAGAGGAGGTTATACTGACCTTGTACAGGTCACTGGTAAGGCCACATCTAGAGTATGGAGTTCAGTAATGGTGCTCATACCTCAAAAGGACATTAACCTGCTAGAGAAGGTGCATAGAAGAGGGCTACAAAGATGATAACTGGTCAGCAGGGCAAAGGCATATGAGGAGAGGTTGAGGGTACTGGAACATGTAGTCCCCTGAAGACAGGTGAAAGAGAGAGAGAGAGGGACATGATTGGGACATTCAAGTACTTGAAAGGGATGAATAAGGTTGATAAGGAGAGTCTCTTCAAGCTGAGTGGCAACCATATCACAAGGGAGCACAGTCTTAAGCAGGATGGTGGTAGATTTAGGAGGAGATCAGGTAGCACGCCTTCACAGAGAGGGTGGTGGACACTTGGAATGCACTACTGGAAGAGGTGATCTCATTGAATAAGCAGTGGGCAACCTTAAGATAGGCTGGGAGAGGCATAGAGGGAAGGTAAGAATCATGGGTAGGGAGAATTGAAGGAGTGTGGGAGGGAGGGCAGGGATATTAGCTGAAGCTGTAGACCTTGCAGTACGAGCAGACTTGATAGACCAAATGGTCTTCTTCTGCTGGCTTTTGTATGTTTGTATGCAACCATTAAAAGTGAGCAATGAGCTTTTCATTGCCATGAAAAGTATGTTCATGTTTGTAATACATTAATGGCCATTAAAGCTTTCTAAATGAGCTTTTCATTCCATGAAAATCACTTTCATTTTGTGGCAATACATTAATGGCCATTGAGCATAGTTTTATTTAATATCTATCTGTACTACTTTTCCCTAATAACTATGGGTTACCTTTTGACTCTTGTGTAACCTTTTGTTTCACAGGTACTCCCATCCACTCTCCAGAATAAGCATTTTCAAAGAAGTACCCTCACCTAGACCCTAAAGTACCCATACATTAGTTACTTGATTGGGGATGGGGAGTTTGAGCCATAATTGAATCTGCATCCATTACAATGGGAGTCCAGATGGTTGGTGCCATGATGCTATACTGTAATGAGGGACAGTTAAGAGGTATGGAATCAGTCTCCCAAGATCTGGTCCCCATCGCTGGACCCCCACCTTGAAGCTGGACCTCTTCCTGCAGCTGGACCCACAGCTGAAGACTAACTTTTTACACAGCACCTTCCTGTGTGGTAACATCATTTACAGTGAGGGACACAGCAATGTTGAGGGATAAAATGAGGGCAAATCACTAAGGTACTGTTGAGAGGTATGGGACAGTCCCTCACCCACATGTTGCCACCCTGCATTGCAGTGCTAGAGATTTTACAGACTGTCACAGGGTTGATACTAAATTTTCAGCCACTAGCCATCAGGGCTAGTGATTAGAAAAATCCACTGACCCAACAGGAATTTCACTAGACCAGCACAAAATGACCAGAAAATCACCTTTGGAATGAATGATCCCATTGAAATGTGTATAGGCCCACTCATTTCAATGATGCTATATTCCATATTTTGTGTAGCAACAGCAAATGGTCCTGGCTCAGACCAGGTACCAGGCCAATAGGAATGGAAATCAATGTAGTGTGTGTTCCTTGCAGAAGCTCATAAAGAGGACCATTACTTTGCATTAAGATGAGGAAGGAGCAGTCATCAAAATGAGAGGAGCTATGACAGCCTACCATTTTAGAGGTGGTTTAATTTCTGAGGATGTTTTAGAGGGTGGCAAAAGCAGTAATGTAATATCCCCAAGATGGGATCGCCAGCAAGATCTGCTGATGCCAGCAAGCCCCAGTAAGGTGCCTCCTATAGTTTAGGTTGCATGGGGTGAACATAGTGGCAGGATCCCCATAGAAATAAAAGTGCTTGTCTGCAGTTAAAAAGTTTTTTTTCCTTATTGCAGCCTGCCCAGTGAAGGTAGCACAAACCAGTGTCACATCTAAGGTCCAGCTTGCACTGGACAGTTGGTTGTTAGGGACTCAGCATCCTGAATACCAAGGAGGATACTGAGAGTAGCCAGTAATGGCCATTGGGGAGTTTTAATTGACTGTGAAGGAGAACAGTCAATGGACTTGAGGTCCAGAAGAAAAAAACATGAAGAAAGTGTTGTAGAAAGGAGAGGAGACACAGGGAAGCAAATTCAGAGCAAAAGGTAGTACCTGCAGCCCTCCTCTCATCCCCTGTGTTAATCTCAGTGGTCCCAGCAGTGTCAGTGGTCCAATAGTTGTGGCAGTCCCCAGGATCAGCAGTTGGCAGCTGCAGTGTGGGTTCTATTTAGTCCTGTTAGTTTTTTTTTTGTAAAGAAATAGTAAATGCCAGTCCTCAGTGGTGGCCCCCACAAGTGGGAAAGCATCATTAGATGAACGGGCATCAGGAGAGCCAGCTACCCATCAAAGGAAGACCTCCCACCTGCCTGCAGCCAGCAGGGCATCCAGTGCACACTTAACCCACCTCCTGTCTCCTTAACTTCTCCCAGGTTAGTAGTGAGTCGGAGACAGTGCCATAAAGCAGGAACTGTCCACTTGAACTAATACAGAATTTATTTATTAATTTAGTGATTCAGAAAAGACCTTGAGCACAAGCACTTTTACAAAGGTTCCACGTCAGATTGCAAACAAAGTACAATAGGAGAAAGCAAAGGTACATTACAATGAATGATACAGCTTGGATTCAGAACTTTCAGAATAACTCAAAA
The DNA here is from genome assembly GCA_016271365.2 of Neoceratodus forsteri. Taxonomy (NCBI): domain Eukaryota; kingdom Metazoa; phylum Chordata; order Ceratodontiformes; family Ceratodontidae; genus Neoceratodus; species Neoceratodus forsteri. The sequence continues at coordinate 736,485,242 of CM028133.1, read as the reverse complement.
CATTAGTACAAGTTAAATAACAAGAAAACACTTTTGAGGGTGGAGGGGGATAAGCAGCCAAAGTGCCTTGTCAGTAGTTCAGAAGGATGGGGATAGCTGGCAGTGGGGTGAAGAAAGGAGGTACGACAGAGAGGTATGTACTATGATGGAGATAAAGGGGGGAAGAAGGGCAATAAGGTATAGGGGACATGGTGGGGTGAGGGAGGCTGAGTGGAGATGACATGCTAGAATAAATTGGTGGGTGTGAGGGGCATGGTCAGGCAGCCTGCATTAGTAGTGACTGTTAGGAAATTCACAGGACTCTGAGTTGAAGGAGGGGATGGGGTGGCGGGTGCCAAAGGATCTTGATACAAACTGATTGCTGGGGCAAGTCATGAGAAGGGACAGAGGGAGGGGGTAACTGAGGCCTGCCTAATGCTTGCTGGGGGAAGAAAGAGCAGGTGTGGCTGATTCAGGGTCAGGTGCACTTAGAGTGTTATTAAGTGCTGTTTGAGGTCAGTTTGAATTGTGTCAGACAATGTAGGCCAAGAGGTGCCCAGGGGTTCATTCATCCATGGGGGCCGTAGGCAAATGCATATTGCCCAAGTGAGGTGCAATGGAAAGGGTTAGCCAAGACCCCTCTGGTCCTCCCTCTGGTGACCTGTAATGAATTGGCCACCTTGATCAAATTGCTCACACAAAGTTGTGTTTTACCCAATAGAGTCTTCTTCCCTAGGATGCAAGTCTGGAATTTAACCCTGTTTCTTAATGACAGCCAGTTTGCATGTTTGTACAGAGTACAGGTGTGAGTGCCATGCTCAGCATCCAGGGTGAGTCTGCAGGCTTTGTTGAGCACAGTCGAACCCTCTTGAGCACTGTATCCATTGCCACACCATAGACCACTAGTGCATAGTCAATAGTAGATATAATTGAACTGTGGACTGAGAGGTGAAGGACCCCAGGAGAGAGGTATTGCCTGTGCCTGTACAGGACACCAATCTTGGTATTGACTGTCTTGACCAGAGAGACAATATGGTGCACAAATGTGAAGGTATCATCTGTTATGACTCCAGATACTTGAACAAGTGAACTTGTTCCAGCGGCTCACTGCATGAATGGAGATGATGACGGAGTGGTGCTTATTTTTGTTGTGGAGGCTGGACATAAGCATGGCCTTGGTCTTCTTGTAGTTTAGTAGCAACTTATGACTTCAGAACCAGTCCTCGAGTTTGAGAAGGAGTTCTGCAGCTCAGATTTTGGGCAGGTTGAGACATGCTGTTGCTCAGGAGCACAGCATCATCTGCATATAGTATGAGTTTGGTGTCGCAGGCAGTGGGAAGGTCATTTAAGAAGAAGCTGAAGAGAAAGGGCCACAGTACTGATCCCTGGGTACCCCTAATGATACCTCTCTTGCACTGGATACTGTTTGCCCAATTTTGACACATTGATTTCTCTATATCAGGTAGTCTTGGAACTATACCAAGGGCATTGGGCACCCACCACGTTTTGCAGTTGGGTCAGTAACAGGGGTGGTTGACTGTATCAAAGGCTTTGGTGAGGTAAATAAAGACAGACCCCACCAGTTTACTTTCATCCAGGGCCTCATGTGCATAGTTCATGTAGTCCAGCAGGGCAGTGGGGTACTGTGATTTTGTCTGAAACCATGCTGGTTGGGGCATTATAGATTATACTTATTGGGGTAGTTAATGAGTTGACCACCACAATCTTTTCCAGTGCCTTGGACAGGGAGGAGAGGATCGAGATGGGTCTGTAGTTGGCTATCAGAGACTTGCCACCTCCTTTATGCACTAGCATAACTAGGGCCTGCTTCCAAACTGCTGGGAATTGTGCCAGGCCAGGGACTTATTGTACAGCATGGAAATGGGCACTATAAGAATGTCCAGGATGAGGGATAGAAGTTTCATGTCTATCCTGTCACTGCCCAGTCTGGTCTTACCTAGTATTTTCTTGACCATAATAAGGGCTCCTTCACAAATCACCATTTTAAAGTAGAAGGTCGGTGAGAACACTCAGTAGATACGTTGTTGGAGTACTTCAAACCAGGTTGAAAATAGGCAGGTGGTAGCACTGGGTTAAGATCGGTGAAAGCCTTATTGAAGGCTTCTGCAATAGTTAGAGGGTCTGTAATGGGGCTGTTCCTGATACTGAGCAGCTGAGGAGGTTGCTTCTTGTCCTCCTTCCAAGAGATGCTTTTGATGTTATCCCAGAATCTTTTCCCATCACCCCAAGAATTGCAAAGCTGGGCCTTATGATACTTGGCTTGTGCGAGCCAGATTAGCTTGGTGCAGTGGTTCCTGGGTGTTCCGTAGCACTGGTAGTCATGCTTGCTAACTGACTTTGTGGCCTTCTCCCAGAGTATGTCCCTTTCTTTCAGGTGGGAGGAGCTCCTCATCAATCCAGCCATTTGCCTGCCCCCAAATTTTTCTTTTTGAGAGCGGGCATAGATGTCACAGATGGAGCTAAAGCTCTTAATGAAGTAACTGAGAGCCTGATCAAGGTAGGCACCAGGTCGATAGGAGTCCAGTCATGCAGGGCAAAGACTGATTTGAGGGCTCCAAGTTCACCCTTCCTCAAGACCCTGCTTTCAATTAGGATGTGTGACTTTTGTTAAATTTATTAGACCACAGGAAGGTGATTGAGGAGCGGTCTCTTAGTGTGTTTGGGAGAACCGTGATCTCAGAGATCCAGGATGGTGAGCTTGCTAGGACCCAGTCAAGGAGGGTACTGTTTCCTGTCTTATAGTTCTACCTGGTGGGGCAGGTGACCAGTTGTATGTCAGGTTGGAGGTGGCGATTACACCCCTGAAAGGCAGCCTCTTCCATCCCAGTTTATGTTAAAGTCCATGATAATGACAAGCTCCATCCCTTTGGAAGAGTGCCAATAACATCCCCAATTGTGGGAAAGCCTGCTGTGGCTTTCTTGGGGATAGGTAGATTGTGGCAAGGATAAGAGTTTTGCTATTCTGAACAACCTGTGCCTTTATCACTATTATCTCATGGTCCTCAGCCACCCTGGTTCAGGGAGGATGGTGCACTACAGAGAGTCCCTGGCATAGATGAGGCATCCCCCACCTATTTTGCCTATTCTATTAATCCTGTATGCTTGGAAGCCTTTGAGGACAACTTCGCTATCTTTAATCCTACTGGTCAACCAAGTCTCCGTTAGGCATAGGATGTCAGGTATATGGAGGGCCATCGATGCCTGTAGTTGGTCAAATTTTGTGGTTAAACTGCAGATGTTCAGTGAGGCTATTTTTAGGCCTTTAACCTTATGAACACCAGGTCCCATTGAGTGAGTGGGCCTGGGTTCAAGTGAATTTATCGCGAGGGGAGCAGGAGCATAAAGATGACCTTTCTGGAAGAAAGGTTTATGTTAAATTTGTCTCATACCTTCTGCCTGAGGCTTCAGATGATTCAGGTGATTGGACATTGGTTTCTTTTCACACAGGAGTGCAACACAGTAAAGGATGGCCAGGGATGTTAATGTGGTCAGGGCAATGTACTGCCAAGGTTGGATCTATTTAAATGCATTTAAAATCGGTCCAGGAAGGAGCATATGGTGAGATGGTGGCCTTATTCAAAATTACCTAAAATTATTTAACTCACACTCCTAAATGGAGCACAGGGCTGGGCAGCATTCAAATTAAGTAGCTATCAGAGGTGGCACAGAGGGCAGGCAGGCTGTGAATTAGATAGCAAACAGAGTGCTAGAAGGAGCAAGGGTAGAGTAAAGCCTCAATTATAGCCAAGCTAGACAGCTGGGTTAGTGAATATTTGCTAGCTGTCCCAAATGTTTTTTAGCTGCAGATTATAAAGTCTGAGTGCCCCAGGGTGATACAGGTGTCTAGTAGCCAAGATGCCTCCAGTAGCCAGGCTAGTGTTATGGGGTCTCTGGATCAGTTACTAGGTTACTAGCTCTTTGCTAGGGCTGTGGAGTATGCTGCTCTAGTGGCCACAGGGCTGGACTGTGGCAACTATGCTGCTCATGTGGGTACTCCCTGGTCCACTCCTTCCCTTGCACCTGACTGAAACTGATACCTAAGTGCACTTTAAATCAGTAAATTCTACAATTTTACAACACTAGCTTGGCTACTGTTTGCCACATAGCTATAGCCACCTTTATTAGCCTGGATACTCTCAATTTATACTCTGGGTTTTACTTAACTTAACTGGCCCCTGGTGCTTATTTCTGAATACATTTATTTAATTTATTTATTTATTGAAAAGTTTCACCAGGAAAGGCACACTGAACAAACAAGTTGCTCATTCTGGGGAGAGGGTAGTGGAAAACACAATTATACACAATTAAACTGGTCATACAAGTTGAATGGGAAAATTGATTAACCAGGAGAGGCACACTAAGCTGAAGATTGCTTCCAGGTGTGATCTGGGAGCAAAAGGAACACAAGGAAGTTAAGTGGCTTACTCAGGATCATACATTATGCAAGTGGGAGCTGTGGGATTCAAATCCTAGTCTCCAGGTTTGCAGCTCTGGGCCTTAAATCACTGCACCATACTATGTCTGTGAAATGAGCACTCATTCCTGCTAGCTGAGCTAAAGAACAGGCACTTTATTTATTTATTTAGTTTTGTTGACCGGTAAGTGCACTAGACAAATCCTGCCTATTTTCAGGCACTGCCCGGGGATGAGGACACAGATGAATACCAACTGACCTTGAACCAGATTAAGCTGTTGGTGATATTTTTAGTGAATGAGGGAAATTTGGCCAGGACAACGGGAAAATTCCCTACTCTGTTAGCGCTTGCTAACGAGGGAGAAGTGCTGCTAGGTAATCTGGAGAGGTTGCTCAGTGTCTCTCATTGCTCAATGGAGGAGGAGGTCACGTTACCGGGCTCGTTGGAGCCCGATGCAGCAAAAGCTACTTCAGGAGTTTACCTTACCCGCGAGAACCGGTGTACATCAATCACTGGAGCAGCCTCAGACTGATTCAGGGTCTGAATTGGGAGTTCTTGACACTGATAAACATATGGATGGCATTTTTCTCAACTGCTACTACGATCTCCTCAGGTATCTCTTTCCAGTCGCAAGATTAGAATCGGACCTATTCTGTGTGTGCACAGCAGGAAATACCAGAGGGAACACCTTTTAGCGCAACCAAGGTCGAGTGTATCTAAAGATCAGGAAACGTGGATACTGGATCCCCTACTACACCTACGATATCGTAGACCATCAAAAGCAGTTCGGTTGCCTCACGTAAATCCTCTTACCCAACTATGGACTGGTCATCAGAGGAGGTTTTGCAGGATGCTGGTTGGACTAAGTCCCGTCAGGCACCTGGATTCCAGACCCTACTGGACTGACAGTTTTCAGACACCAAATAAGCATGCCAACAATTCTACAATCCTGAGCTCAGGTATGGACATACAGGACAAGGGGGATTTTATTGGCACTGCTCAGAGCTCTGATGGACGTTCTTTGGCCTTTCTCGCCAAGTTCATCGGGGGTATTGAATCTGTTGTTACTCGTGTTCAGGATACAGATCCTGTAGAGGTACAATCTAGTTCTCAGCAGCCTGAAGCAGCAATGTCTGATTTATTTAAAAACAAATTAGAACAAGCACCCAGGAGAAATGCTGTCCGCTTACTGCTATAGGGGAGGTCTGCAAACACATCCTGATAGATACTATGTAGCCAATTTCTGATGAAAGGTTCAATGAATTTTCTTCCTGTAGTTATTTTTGCTTTAATTCATATTTCAGGGAAGATTCTTATGATATTAGCTTCAAGACATTTAAAGGTTTAGAAAAATTCTGGGATAAATACTCCTCTTTAAAAATACCCCTTTGTGGGTTCTTATTTATGCTATTCCCCTTACAAAGCCTGTGTTCGATATGTTACAATTATGTTTCGGAACGAAGGTGTAAATGTTAGTAACATTTATTTATGGTTAAAAACAAATGTGAGGTGCTGGGGCCCCGAAGCTATCCTAGATTTAGAAGGTATCTGGACAGGGAGCTGGTAATTTAAGGTGAAGTTACCCCAAATAAGCGGTGAAATTGTTCATTTGCCCAATAGCTTTTTTTAGGTAAGGACAGAGAGTCTGTTTATAGTGGTCAGCCTCAAGCCTGTTATAAATGTGGTGCTCGTACACACTTGAGTAGCTCCTGTGACCTTTTGAAGTGCCCATTATGTGGAGGGTTTGGGCATGTGGCCGAGAGAATGCCAAAACATCTTTTAATGCAATCTCTGTGGTGAAAAGGCCATGCCTTCCACCAATGCCCATGGGCTTCTATAATAAATCAGGAGGTTGGGATTCCGATACCTTAGTTCACAAGGCTCAGGAGAAAACAGTTATTGATTCTGGACCTTTACATACATCTGGAAGTCAGGCTGATTCCTTCTAAATCGGTGGATAAACCTCCTTTATCTGATAGTAAGGTGGTTCCCTTGACTACAGCAGTTCCTATTTTATTAACTTCATCCACTCCGCTGGATACCTCTGATTCCCAATTGGTGTCTTCTTCCATGCCCCCTTGAGACAGTGAAGCCCGAAGGTTTACTAGAGCTTCCAGTAAATCCTCGTCGACTAACCCTATTCCTGTGGAAAATTTTTTTCTCCTTTACAGGTGGCAGGCGGGACTCTGATTTAGAATCAGATACTTCTCACATTTCAGATTTAATTTCAGAAGAGGACGACAGTAAAACAACAGAACTAGCTAAAGAAAAAAAGGGAAAAAGGAAAAAAGGAAAGCAAGTCATTCCCAGAAACTTGGCTCTTGATCTTAAAACCCTCATCATGGCAACACTCAGAATAGCCTCCTATAATGTTTGTAGTATAAAGAACTTCAAGAAAAGACTTGCAGTCCTTTTCTTTTCTTAGTACTTACAGGTGGATATTATTCTCTTTACAGGACACTAGACTATCCTCTCTTGCTGAAATTAAACAAACAAAGAAGAGGTGGGTTTGGGGTCCTTCATTCTGGACTTTTGGCCTGATGCAGCTGATGGGATTGTATTCTCTTACTTCCACTGTTTTTAGGGTCCCTAAATTGGTTGATCTCTGTCCTGACGTGCTTTGATTTTAGATTTCTCTTGGCATGATTTTGATTATCGATTAATAAATATTTATGCTCCTCAAACAAAATCTGCCGCATTAAATTATTTGAGGATGTCAAGCCTTTTCTTTACACAAAAAACATGTCATTTGGGGGCGACTTTAATTGACATTGATGTTAAATTTAAAGGATTTTAAGCAGAAAATGTATTAGCATTCCCTAGCTTCGACAAATTATTAAAACTGCTGGTTTGTCAGATGTTTACAGGACATTCATGCTACGGGGGTTCCTCCTCACTATAGAAATGTATTTTCTTCCCGTATTGACTATTTTTTTTGTATCCAAATTCCTGAAACCTTATCTTACCCACATAAAACCAACAGAGTTTTCGGACCACCATCTTTTAATAGGGGTTTGAGTTTAGCAGATATTCCTCCTAAATACCATCAGCTGGTCCTAGATGGCGTTTAAATGTGTCTGTCCTGGATGAGGAAGATTGCATTTCTGCCTTACAGGATCTATTTACTGCACGTTACTCTACCCTCTGTTTTTATGAGAATATTTTTTCATGGTGGGTTGACACTAAAGCTGAGATTAAAACTCTTCTAGTTTCTAGAGGAAACTCCAGGCTAATTCTAGGTATCTCACATACCTAAAATATCATGATCAATTTTATAAACTGATGTCATTGCCATCTGGTGACAGACTTCCTTTTATCTCAAATTTCAGAACTTAAGAAGAGATGTCCAGATTCCAATATAATAGGGCTAAGTCCCTGATATGGAGTTTAGATTTGGTGTCCAGATGCAGCCAGCTTCTGACCCTTACTCTGCTTGTAAAGACCGCCTTGATAGAACTTTAATGTCTAAACTAACTTCCTCTACTGGTACAATAGTAACGCCTGAAATGGAGATGATGTCTGTTGTACATAACTTTGTTTCGATTCTTTTGGGGAGACCCTGATATTAGTGGAAATTTACCGAGGACTTTTTGACCTATCTTCCAGCTATGGAAGCCACACATCAATCCCATTTATTACAACCCATTTCTTCTTTTGAAGTTGAGAAGGTTATAAGATCTCTTAAGCTTAAAACATCCCTGGTTTGGATGGTATTCCAAATGAATTTTATAAGACATTCCTGCCGTATATGTGCCTTTTCTCCCTATGGTATTTAACTTTATCCTAACCTCTGGTTTAAGCTTTCCTGAGTTTAATATTTCTTTATTGAAATTTATATTTAAAAGGAGATTCCTCCTACTCACAAATTGGAGGCCTATAAGTATTCTCAACAGTGATTATAAAATCTTTGCCAAAATTCTCACAAATAGGTTACCCCTTGTCTCTGATTCTCTTATTCATCCCGCTCAATCCTGTGCTGTTCCACATAGGAAGATTCAGCATTGTTTATATTTACTAAGGGATTTATTTGAAAACAGTAGCAGGGGTAGAGGGTTAGTTTTATTGTGGCCTTGGACCAGGTCAAGGCATTTGATAAAGTATGCCACTCTTACTTGTTTAATTTATTATTAGCTTACAAGAGCCCTAGGTCCTTTGTTCATTGGATTTCTATTCTATACTCTGAAGCGGTGATACATCCTTTAGTGAATGGACTAATAGGGCCTGCTGTTCCACTGGTTAGAGGAGTTCAAGGTTGCCCCTGAGCCCTCTTGTATACATTTGTCTTAGATCCCATTGTCCGATATATTCAGGAGCATAGAAGTATTATAGGTCTGGCCCTGATATTTCCTTACCACAAGTCAAAATAACAGCTTATGCAGATGATGTAACTCTATATGTGCAGGATAAGACCTCCCTTCAGACGGCCTTACACTGTTTCCAGAATTGGGACAGATTTCTGGATCAGAGCTTAATGTTTCAAAGAGTTTTGTTTTTTCTTTAAATCCGGAACAAGATTGCCTTTTGATACTGGGGTATTCCATTTTCATCACAACCAAGTAAAATTTTAGGTATTTGGTTTGGTTTTTGGTGACATGGCCACTTTCAACTGGGAACAGCAATTAAAAGTTTGTGAAACTAAAGTCAATGTTTGGAAACATTGGAAATTTGGGAAGAAAAAAGAGTTTAAATTGTTATGCACTTTTTGATTCCTATATTTTATACCTCAGTTATTTATACCACCACCAGTTTCATTAGAAACGCGATTTTATAGTGTGTTTTTCAAATGATCTGGGGAATCAGTCTAAACCAGTTACGGATGGATTTTCTTTATCTACCAGTTAAAAAGGGGTCTGGCTATGGTTAACAATTGTGTTTTTCATTCCATTTTTTTTTTAATTCTTTTGGTTTCTTTGGAATCAAACTTGTTAGCTTTGGCAATCCTGGTCTCAGTTTCTTTGGAATCCTTTTTTCAGAAATGGACTACGTATCCTCCAAAAGTCCTAAAACAAAATCATTTACCTCTTTATGGGGTTTCAACTTTAAAAAATGCAGGCAGTGGAATATATTATTTTCTGTTCTCATCTCTCACTCTAGAAAATCTTTTATAATTATATTGTTTTTACAGTTCAGGGCTCTATTTTACTTTTTCCAGAATGTGTGCCAACCAAAATGTCTTTTGCCTACGTAATTAACTGATTATAGACATTCCGACTTATATATGGGACATTATTTGGATATCTACACATGGGAAATTGGGGGTTCGTGGGAATCTTAAATATAAACCTCTAACTGACAGATATTGTTTAAGACCTTCTTGCATTTCTATTGAAGAAAGTCTTACACATTTTTTCTTGATTGCCCTTTTGCAAAACATTTTTGGTCTGAGGCATCTGGTCATTGGGGGCCCCTATATTGCAGCTGGTATCATATAAAGTTTTAATTTTAGGGATTATTCAGAATGTGGTAGTCTTTTCACCCCAGTACATTGAATGTTTTTCCTTTATTCAGTTTTATTTCTGGCAGGCTAGATGTCAATTTATTTTCAACAACAGTTGGTTCCTGTATCCACGATATTATCTCAAGTGGAGATTGGTATATTGTATGTTAAATCTCAGGACAAACAGAAGAGTTCTGATGCCAAGTTCTATTCTCTTTGGAAAAATTTTTTTGTTTAACTCTGATGTTTTTATTTATTTGATTTTTGTACAATCATGTGAATATGTATAATTTGGTGATGTTGTGTTTTTCAATAAACTTCCCTACTCTTTTCGAGAAGTACCATGGGATCTTTAACATCCACCTGAACTACCACCAACCCAGTCAGATGGGACCTCAGTTTAACATCTCATCCGAAAGACGGCACCTCAGAAGTGCAGCACCCTCTCATGCTACACTGCAGTGTCAGTTTTGGGATATTAACCCAAGTGCCAGATGTGGAACTGAACCCACAACCCTCTGATCTCCCAGCCTCAGAAGCAGTGTGCTACCTACTGAGCCACTGACTGACTTCACAGATAAGGATTCAGTGCTTTTGCCAAATGTTTTATTCCACTCCATTTTAGTGGCCAGTGATACAGGTGGATGAAGTTGTCTGGAGGATCACCACCTTACGTTTCACTAACCCACATAAGCATCATCAGAGTCTCTGTGCTCTTTTCATGGACATAGTACTGGTAATTTTACTTGAGGCACCACCATCCTCAGTGCTTGTTCCTAACTTCTGCACTGCATCATACTGACTCCTATGAATGTCACAACCATAAATAATACATTAAATATATAGAAACAGAAGAATAAACAAAAAAAAACCTTTTGGTCCAGCTAACCCTCATTCAATATTACAACTGGTAAAATTTCCTGTCTTGTTTGCTATTCTTATCGGACTCCTATTATCCCATATTTTGTGGTTTCCCCCACTATTTAAAAACTACTCACTGTGCCAAGATCCATAGTAGCTGTGAGATTTTTGCATGCATAGACGAGACAACCCTGACTCACCATGGGACATAACGAGTGGGAGGGTAAGGGAAGTTGCCTGCTGCTGCTGTGACTTGAGTTGAACTGCCTTGCCTGCTTGCTGCTCTGTGAGTGAGTTGCTCATCATTGTTCATCTGAAAAGCACTAGCAAACAGGCAAGAAGGAAGGGTGGAAGAACAATGGGAGTAATCAAAACATCCATCACAGAGGCAACAAGCCTTTGTGTAAAGCAAATCAACAAAACACAACAAAGAAGAAAACGCTCTGGTTCTCAAAAGAGGTGGCAGAGAAGGTTAAGGAGAAAAGGATACCATTCAGGAAATATAAGGAAACACAGAAGGAGCAGGACAGAGAACTTTATCAGTTAAAGCAGAAAGAGGCTGGGAAGGCAGTCAGAATGGCAAAGGCCAAACCGAGAAAGGATAAGCCAACTCTGTTAAGAAGGGGATAATACCTTTTATAGGAACATTAGGGAGTGAAGAAAGACCAAAGGAGGGATACTGAGGCTTAATAAAGGGAGAGAATGTGGGTAGAGGGTGACAGTAAAAAAGCAGGGATACTGAATGAATATTTCTGCTCAGTATTCACAAAGGAAGAGGGGGGAGGTACCTAAACCAAACAAGAGAAACACTCTGAAGACGGGAATCGATACCAGTCCATTTACAAAAGAAAGGGTTCTGAAAGAACTAATAAAATTGAAGGTGGACAAAGCAATGGGGCCTGATGAGGATTCACTCAAGAATTCTAAAAAACTAAGGGTAGAACTAGTGACACCGTTGACTACTCTCTATAACAAATCATGGGAGGTTGGTGTGGTACCTGAGGACTGGAGGAGGCCAGATGTGATTCCTCTTCACAAAGTAGGAGTAGGACAGAGACAAGAAACTACAGACCAGTTAGTTTGACCTCGGTGGTAGGGAAAATGATGGAATCACTTCTGAAGGAAAGAATTGTTGAGTACCTAGAGGCCAGTGGAGCACAGGACCCAAGGCACCATAGATTCATGATGGGAAGGTCATGTCAGATGAATCTAATAGATTTCTTTGACTGGGTGACCAAAGTAGTAGACCAGGGAGGGGCTGTGGACATGGCCTACCTAGATTTTAGCAAGGCATTTGATACAGTCCCACACAAAAGTCCACAGTGAAGAAAGAAGGGTTACTAGTGGGTACCACAGAGTTCAGTACTGGGAACAGTCCTTTTAATGTCTTTATAAGTGACATCACAGAGGAATTGGAAGGAAAAGTACGTCTCTTTGCAGATGACACAAAGATCTGCGACATGGTTAATACACAAGATGGAGTGGAAAGGATGAGAAGGGACTTGGCAAGGTTGGAGGAATGGTCAAATGTATGGCAGCTCAGATTATGCAAAGAAGTGCAAGGTAATGCACTTGGGAAACAAAACCAGGGAAGAGTACACAATGGGGTGAGATACTGACAACAATAAAAATGGAAAGGACCAGGGGTAATTATATCAGATGACCTAAAGGAGGGCAAGCAATGTGAGAAGGCAGTAAGGAAGGCTGGGGGATACTGGGATGCATAGGGAGAGGCATCAATAGTAGAAAACAGGAAGTTGTTATCCCTCTGTACAGACAGTTGGACCCCACCTGGAGTATATGTGCAGTTCTGGAGACCCCATCTCAGCAAAGACATAGACAGAGTGGAGGCTGTCAGAGGAGGGCACAAAATGGTGCAGGGTCTGCACCAGAAGACATATGAAGAAAGACTAAAGGAGCTTAATATGTATACCTTGAGGAAAGAAGGGAGAGAGGGACATGATAGAAATGTTCAAGTACCTCAAGGGAATCAACAAAGTCCAAGAGGGTAGCATATTTCAGAAAAAGATATGTACAAGAACAAAGGGGCACAATTTGAAGATGGGGGATGGCTCAGAGGTAATGTGAGGAAGTATTTTTTCACGGAGAGGGTTGTGGATGCATGGAACAGCCTCCCTGAGGAGGTCATGGAGTCAAGAACAGTGGGGAATTCAAGAATGCATGGGACAGACATAAGGCAGTCCTGGGGGTAGTGGAGGAAGTAAGCTGTTGGTTAACTAGGATCTGCAGCTTATCTGTTAGGTAGGAAAATGGGCAGACTAGGTGGACCAAGCGGTCCTTATCTGCCATTAAATTCTATGTTTCTATGTTTCATTGTTCATTTTTTCATCAGCTCATCCAAACTCCAGACCACAACCCAACCAGATCCAACACCAACAAGTTAGACTAAAATAAATTCAAGGAGCTGTACTTCCAGCCATGCATGGGCACTGGCTTGCCCTAGAGAAGCCTCTTAGACTTGGCTTTAGGTTGATTTTGATTGGACAATCGTTGGGGCCTGGCGGAGTCAGTGGGGACCATGGTGGTGAGGTCTGGTGGATGCTAGTGTCATTGAAGTGGGAGTCAGACCTGGCCCAGCCTGGAGGTGTGGGACAGAGGAGAGTGGATGGAGGGAGCTGAAGGACTGATCGGGCCTGCTCGGTGATGGAAAGTCACTGCTGGCTTGCTGGCAGCTGCACTGCTGCAGCCTGTGAATGAGTCAGAAGAGTCCGAGTCTTCTTCAATTCAGACAGAACAATAAGGAACTTTAGGAGTTGTCTTTGACTAAGCAAAAAGTAAGTGCTGCAGTTGCACAGCAGCTGATTGAGCTACTGCTAGTCTGGGAGGGCTGTTGTGCTGGGCCTGGGTGTGCATTTGGATTTTGGAACTTTGGGGCACTAAGGAGAGTCAATCACACAGTACAGCAGCAAACTGACACAGGTGCCTGGTAGTTTCTGGGGGTGCCTTGAGCCATGTGAAGAACAACAAGCTGGTACAGTAACAGTTGTGGCCCGTGTAAAGCCAAGATGTGGTGATGTGGGAGGAGTGGGTAGATGGTGGTATCAAAGGACAGTTCCCTCACTGAAGTGGAATACTAAATTTAGTCTGAAAGCAGTAATTAATTCATCTTTAAGACTAGCTTTAGTAATTTTTAATCTTCTGTAATCATCATCAGAAGAATACTGCCTGTAGGGATACTTAATTCTAAGAAGTATTCAACTGTAATTGTTTTTAAGAGTAAATTATTACTAAATGAATATTATACTCAGATTTTAGAAGTACATATTATTGAATAATTTCAAATGATAAATGAAGACTTTTCAATACTTCTGTTTGTTTTATATGCAAGCTTGTTGATTTTCATTCTGATCATGGGGCATAACCTCGATTATTATGCACTGTAGATGATAGGAGCATACATGGTCTTCATTAGACTTCTAGCTCCTTCATTACTTTAGTATGATCCTTAGTATGATCACTTCTTTTACAGTAACGCTTGCTCTATCAAGAATGCTAAGACATTAATATTGCTCAATCAAACTGTAATGCTCTTCAAAGAACAATTTTTTATACTACTGAATCATAAATGAAGATTGCAGTCAACCGAGTAATACAAGGATTTAAATTAGACAATCAAGGCTGGGTACATTACCATGCATTTCAGTTCTACAGTACTAAGCAAGGAGACAGATAAAACAACCAACAACATCAATGAATTTCAGAGAAAGAAAGCAATCATAAAATGTGGGTTTTACCTAGAACTAATATGATGCAAAAAAGTTGGCAGTGTCCTTTAAAAGTCTATACCAACTACATTCTCCAGAAGTCTACTCAGTTAGTGAACTACATTTCCCAGAATCACTTCCTGCCCCTGCCCAGACTGAGGAAAAGACATGCATGAGCACTGACTGTGGTCTCCATTTTATAACAACTGGTGTTTCCTGCAGTTATAATTTCATATGCTAAGGTAAGTGCTTATATTTAAATAGAAAAGTACATCTTTTAACTCCCTGAAATGTTAAATACAGTAAGGGAATTATCACTCAGTTTTTTCCTAAATGCAGCGCTGTGCAGGTTTCACAATTAATGTTTTGTTATGAAAAATGTTCTCTGTTCTGAACTCATGTGGCTAACAACTTTTGAAAAGCCTTTAAAATACACAGTTTAGTTTCAACCAAATCCCTCCTTAAAGTGTCTAGTATGCATTGTGCCTCTAGATTACTTGTTATTTGTGGAATTTTTACTCATGTGGTTACTTTAAAGTAGTGTCAGGGAGGTGGGGGCAGGGGAATTAACAGCAGGAAGATTGCATAAATGATCAAATTCACAATGCATTTTCTGTGTATATCCATTCAGTAGCCTATTTATCTATATTTACAGAGAAAAGACTACAACTTTTTAATATGAGAAAATCTAGAGTAATCTGCAGATAAAGGAAGAATTATTTACTGCAGATATTTTGAGTGTCTGTTGGGGAGAGCTGTTTTTTGCATTTAGTATTTGTATTTGATTAAAACAGTTGCATGTGTTAATCCATTTTGTAATCTGGGAATCAGTGTATTTTTTTTTTCTTTGCTGAAGACTACATAAATTTATATTTTATATGTTAATGTCTCACATTTTTATACTACGTTGAGAAGTATGAGGTCCATGGTTGTGGAAGGGTGATCTGGGGCAAGGGTGTCTAGTTGTAGAGAGGGTGGTCATGGACATTTTGCTCTGGAGGAAGGTGGATTCAGCCCTGGGAATTGTGGTTATCTGGGTGTCTAGCTCTGGGGAGGTTGCTCAACCCAGGAAGGAGGGCTGGTCTTTGGATGGGAGGAACACAGAGTTTGGCTGCAGGAGGGTTGTCTGCTGGGGAGGATAGTCCAGGTCATGAAAGAGTGAGCCAGCAGCAGGAAGGGTGGCTGGTGGTGGTGGGGCTAGTTTGAAATTGGAAGTGAGGTCCAGCTGCAGGGTGGGTGGTCAGATGGTGAGGCTGGCAGGGGCTTCTGGGTGGATCCAGCTGTAGGTAA
The DNA here is from genome assembly GCA_016271365.2 of Neoceratodus forsteri. Classification (NCBI taxonomy): domain Eukaryota; kingdom Metazoa; phylum Chordata; order Ceratodontiformes; family Ceratodontidae; genus Neoceratodus; species Neoceratodus forsteri. The sequence continues at coordinate 736,469,514 of CM028133.1, read as the reverse complement.
AGTGGTTTACTGGGGACTGCTGGTCCAGGGGCTTGGAGGGACAACTTCACATATGTGGTCTGTTGGAATTGGTGGTTTGGGGTGCTGCTCCAGTTACATGGAGGTTGTATGACATGTAGTTGGAGGTTGGTCCAGATACAGGAGGGTGGCTGGCTGGGGAAGAGGCTGGTCCAGAGCCAGTGTGGTGCTCTAGCTCCAATGAGGTTGCTCATCATGTGAGAGGTTGGGGCTAGAAGGGTTGTCCGCTGCATGGAGGATAGTCTGTTGCATGGAAGCGTGATCTAGAAGAGAGAGGAGTAGTTGGCTGTTGGGGGTTGGGTGAGGCTAAAGATATTAATCAGCCTAGGAGGGATCCAAAGTGATGAAATTGATTAGAAACTGGTTAACATGTCAGCCATTCAGCTCAGCAGTAGCACTATGGCTCCACAGCACAGGTGCCCTGTGTTCAGGAATGAGCTCATGTTGGGGACTCATTGGGTGAGGAGAAGGAGGATCAACTGATCTGCAAGAGGCTATTTTCTTGGGAAGGAGACAGCTAGCTCCACTGTAGTACTGTCAACTGAGTGACCACAAGTAGCAGTGTAGTTGGGAGCAGCTCATTGATGAAAAGACAATGACAGGTGTTGCATACACATGTCTGTGCATGTATTTGTGTACCCTTGCCACTTATGTCCTTAGGGAATAGAAGAATATGTAAAAGTGTCCTGGCTATCTAGGCAGCTCCTCCACATATTGGATCTATTCTACAGCTGAGCAAGTCCTGGCAGATGCCAGTGTGATGGTGTTGTGGTAGCTGAACAGAAGGGGATGACCAGAGATGCAGGTTGGAAAAAGAGAGTAGCTGGGGAGGAGATGGTTAACAGGTGATACAGAGTGATGGATAATGGCACTCATTGCAATGATGTGACAGTGAGCAGCTCAGCTCAGTACTGTAGTGTTCTGTGGAATTGAAATTGTTAGCCTGTTGAAATATTTTATGTAATTCCACAATTCTGCAAATTTTTACCTCTGCAAAACTAAATTTTGCCTGTTTTCTTGATTTTATGTAATGGCAACATTTTGCTTAACATGCCTTGGTGGAATTTTTCACCTGCAAAGCAAAATTTTGCTTGGTTCCACGATTTTGATAAATGGTGAAATGTCATCTAAATGCATTGGTCTGCTAATTTCACCCATTGATGTTACAAATTTTGCCTTGTGGCTTAATTTTGCTGGCACAACTATTGAGTTCGCCATTGAAATTTTGGTCCAAAGGTGAAATTTGCACTGTATTGGGTAAATAGGTCAAAAGTCACGCATGTAGCTTTTTTACAGCTCATTCCACTGCATGTTGAATTGGAGAGCAGTCTGTTGTGGTGCATCAGAGCCAATAAAGCTTTTGAAAACATAGCTAAAACTTGTTTTTTTGAGAACTAATTGCTACAAAATATAAAAGTTTTTCCTAGTGCTACTGTTCTGCTAGGGAACATTTTCTAATTTTGTGGATTTTTTGTATAATACTTAGTTTAAATTAGGTTTTACTTTTCTCTGTGTTTAAAGACTTGTGTGGGTAGGTTAAGGTGCAGGCTATTTTAGCCAAGCAAATTGGTATTTACTCTCAATTGTGAGTTATTTATTTTCTGTTATTTCTTATTAATTTTGTTATATCTTGCCATTTATTTTTCTCTGAAAAGTTTCTCTTGTCCTATTTGAGAGACTTCCTGCTGCTATTAGCTGTTTTTATATATACCATTCTTCTGCTTTCAGTTGTGAATTGATTGTGTATTCTAAAGTTTTAAACACAGAGAGCTGATTCTTTGTTTTATTTGTTTTGTGGTTATTTCTGTTTGTTGGAGTGTTAACTTGTGTTACTAAACTGTAAAAATCAACAGTTCTATTAAGTACTTCTACTTGATCACTTGAACATATCCATTTACAGTCACACTGCATTGTTGAATTGTTCCCTGTATGTTATTGCTGAGCTTGACTCTGCACACTGTGCAGTGTTCCTGTTTTAGTTAGCTTATGTTACCCTTTCTCTGTTATAGCATTGTTTGCATAACACCTGACGATGCATTATAAAACAGTATATATTAAAATAGTCATTTTCAAGAGATTTCTTGGTGATCCTCTCATCTAGACCACTACCATATTGTATGGTACTACTTGCCTATGTTGCAGTTTTAAGGTTGTCTCTGCCCTTATTTTTTTTAAATTGTGGTACTAAGTTATAACACATTACGGATTTTTATTTGTCCAGAGATACAGGTGATCTGTATTTAAAGTTGGCCACTTGTGCCCCTTTTTCCTTGTGTGTGATTCTTTTAATTCATTCCTGTTTGGGGAAAAAATTTACTTTTTGTTTTTTACTAGAATAGGCTGCCTATCATATATGGTATTAGTTGTACTCTAAATGCTAGTGCCTGTTCTGATTGTGTTTGGACTTGTAAGGAATCCAGTACTGTAGGTGTGTGATGTCATCACTCAAGTCGCGAGGTGTTATTCATACAGTTAGTAGTAATACATCCTTTCTTCAAACACAGAGAAAGGCAAACTTTGAAGCAGCAGTCAGCTAAAATGCCTGCTAAGAAGCTGGCTGAGTACAGGGGGAAACATGGCAGAGGGGATGAGGAGCTAAGACGCCTGCTGAAAAAATACTAATTTCAGTTTCAGTTCCCCATAGCAGTGAAAGCACATACGTCTGCATCAGTGTCTCTGATGTAGGGCCCTGGTGGTGCGGCAGGAACCAGCAAAGGAGTTGGTGGCCGAACTGGATCAGACATATCTGTGTCTTGCTTTTTAAAGCTCAGAATGTTGCAGCCATACTAGTGGGGGATGCTGACAGTGTGAAGAAGGGAGGCACTGACAGCAGCACAGGAACAGTGCTCCAGAATTCAGAGAAGGGTGATAATAAGTCTATCAGTGTGACTGTCCATGTTCCTGCAGGAGCTGGTGATAATAGTGTTCAACTAGAGTCTGATAGTCCTGAGATAAGGATAGTCAGCCCACTGAGATGGTTGTAGAGTAAAAAAATGCCATCCTCCAAGAAGACAGTGATGGGGGAGGAGGAGAAAGACAAGGACATCATCGCTAACGGTGGTGATGATGATGTCTGGGAAGATCCCACGTGGGAGCCTGAGTTAAAAGTTCAAGGGTGATCTAGGCTATTACATGTACAGCCCATGGGTCAGTCTGTCACCAAGCCTATAAGCAACCTCCAAGCAGTCAAGTAACCCTCTCCCAAATGTAGTTTTACTTGAAGTGATGACAGCAGCCCAAAAACACACACCTCCACACCTGTTTCTGAACTATCCCAGTCCCAGAAGCATCTGAAGTCCAGAGGTCAAAAGTCCCTAGTTTAGGACTTTTATGTGCTAGATCCTACTAATGAGACCATAGCAATATGCCAACTTTGTCAAGCCCATGTTTGGTTGAGGGAAAAAGGGAAGTCAACATAGGCACCGTGGCACAAAATGCCCACCTGAAAACAATCACCCACTGAGATGGCAGCAACACCAGAAGGATGCTAGAGATGTTGGTAGTAAGTTACATGTAGTAGAGTGAGAGCAGTAGGATGGAGGGCAGAGTGGGTCAGTGGTGGAGGAGGAGGTTGAGCAATCCTTTGATCTCTCGGGTAGTGGACATAGCAGTGGCAGGTGCAGTAGTCCCAGTCCCATGAGTCTGAAAAGTACACCACCCCACAAGCAACCAAAATAACTTGTTTCATGCAGTCTACACAGCCCCAAGAGTCAAGTGTTACCCTAAAAGAAAATCATTGCTGCCACAAGTACAGCATTCTGGTGGACAGCTCCAAAGATGCAGCCCGCTTGAGAAGACCATCCTTGAGTGGCAGACAAAGTAATTTCAATCATACTGCTGCTTGAGAGTTAAATGTTGCCACTGCTGAAATACTCGACATCGATCTGTTGCCATTCTCATTCATAGAGAATGCTGGTTTCACAGGATGATGGCCCATGCCTGTCCCAAATGGCAACTTTCATCGTGAACCTATTTTAGTAAGCGTGCCATGCCAGAACTGATAGAAGAGTTGCTGATTACATTAGACATGCATTGAAGCATAGTGCATCACACTATATCTATCCTAGTATGGATATGTAGACCAGTGGACAAACACAGCAAGCTTGTATCTGTGCATAACAGCACTGGGCTCAGTTGCCTGGTGCAGTACTTGATTTTGGGGCTGGCAAAACATGCATGAAACAAATTTATGGTGGTAGCAACACACCTGGTATTCGACAGCATGCAACCCTGAGTATGGCAAGTGTCACAGGTTCTCACATGTCTGTGAAAATGCTTAATGTTCTGCTGGACGAGATTGTTGGGTGGCTACACACATCGTAAACTCATAGCAGGATTCATCTCAAGTGATAATGACTCCAATGAAGTGAAGTCCATTAGCGATGGATTTTTTTTCAGAGTGCCCTGCCTGGTACACTGCCTTAATCTTGCTATTTAGCACTTTCTCAGCCATGCGAACATTAGGAAATAGTTACTGTTGCCTGTCTCATCTGTGTCCACTTTGCCCATTTTGCAAGGCCCTTGACCATCAACGTGAGCTACAGCACAATAACCATCTGCATCAGCACCGGATGAAGCTTGATGTTGTCACCAGGTGGAACGCCACACTGTACAGGCTTCACTGGCTGTATGAACAGTATAAGGCTGTGTCAGAATACCTGCTGCTGCATACCACCCATGACAGTGCTGGAGTGTCCATCTCTCTAACAACAGAGCAGTGGCACCAAATTGATGGGCTACTATGCATTCTCCATCCATTCGAGCATGCTACACAGGCAGTGAGTGGGGACACTGCTTGTATAAGTCAGTCCATACCCTCATACATGTGCTGAGGCAGACACTAGTGAATGTTCGACACCAGACCGAAGCAAGTGGGGATCATGGTACTTGTGATCTAAAGGATCACATGCTCCATGTGCTGGACAGAAATACCCATGTATCTAGCATTTTACAGTCAGCTGACTCTGCAATCACCACCATGCTGGATCCATGCTATAAATGTGGCCTGCCTTCTGTAACTAAAGGAGGTTGTCATTGAGTACAACAGTTGACAGAGAACCTCATTAGATTGATACATGCTGCACAAATGAAAATGCATTCACTGCATCAAAAATGGGGTTGCTACCACCACCAGCAGCTCACAGGAAACCCAATAAGAGAAAATGGGCAAAGCAGAGCAGAAAACAGCAAGCAATCCCATTTGGGATGTCTCTTTCTGGTGGGAGTGGAAGATATGGAGGAAAAGGAAGAGGAGAGACAGATGAGGCAGCTGGACTCCAGGCAGCAGAACGAATGATGGAGGCCTACATGGGGACCCAAAGCACCTTGCCATTAATGATGGGCGACAGCTCTACTGGAGTAGTAAAATGACTGACTGGCCAGGACTAACATTGGTTGCTGTGAAATACCTGAGCTGCCCACCATCCAGTGTCACTGTGGAACAAGTGTTTAGTGTGGCTGGGGCAATTGTGAGTGACTGTAGTACCAATTTGTCACCCAAGAATGTGTCCATGCTAACATTCATCAAAATGAATGAAAGGCACATTCCACACAACACAGTGATATCAGTGGTGTTACCACAGGAACTGTGTCTCGTGACGAGGATGATGATGATCCCTCGAATAAGGCATCCACCAGCAGAGAGGTGGATGAGGCAGCAATATTGAGAAAATTCCCACCTGATGAAAACTCCAGTACTGAAGACTGTGAGGAGTGCTTCTTGGATGATGTGGAATTGGAAGTTGAAAAAGGCTGAGTTACTCCAAGCTCCCCCAATAACTTTCAACTCAGTATGGTGGCTGGGGTATGTATGTTATACTCTATTTTAGCTCTGTACCATTGGATTGGTTATGGAAATGTGTTGTTATGTGCTGCAGTGTGTATAAGTTTCATTTGATCACCCTTAGCCATAACCCATTGATTGGTCACCTCATCACCAGTCCCCGAGCCTATATAAAGCAGCAGCAATGTAATTACCATAACTATAAAGATTTTGCAATTCGTATGAATACATTATAATGTTTTTCTTCCAAAAATATCCTACTTTTTCATGTTGACTATATCTACTCCATCTTACAGCATGATTTGTAGTCTGGATGTCCTTAAAAGTGCACATGATGGCAAATTCCACACTGCCACACCACCCCTCTCGTCACCTGACCTGATCTGACCTGACACAGCCATGAACTTTATGTGACTGAAAAAATGTTTCTGCCACTTAGTATCAGTAACATGTACGTGAACCCTGGCTCCTAGACTAGTACAAGTAGCATATGAATGAAACATGTTAATTCAATAGTTAACATCAGAAGTTGAACACATTTTGAGAAATGGAGAATGGTGGCTATCTTTAATGATGTGAGTCATTAATTACAAAAGTAATCATGAAGAGGCTTAAGAACTTACAACATCAAATCCTCCTAAAAGGTTACTTATGCTACAGTACCAAGTTAAGGTACACTGAAACTTCAATGGTTCTGGGCCGGGGGCAGGGGATGGTCCTGCTGTCCTCACTTTGGAATGGATTCAAAATGTTCATGATTACTGCAGCTTTGCACTCTCCATTGATTAGACAAGACATTAACCCTCTCACCTAATAATTTACTAAACACCATTCTATCTGTTTTCAGCATAGTTCCCTCCTGTATGTGGGTGGCAGTAGTGATTACTCATTAATGGTAATGGTATGGACACCAGCCCAGTGGCCAGGATCACAGTTCAAGCAACAGCCCTGTCTTCCACTGACACAACACAGCTCCAGCAGGGCCTAGACTGATCATGTAGTCATCAAGATATGACTCATGATGAAGCCTCAATAAAGAAAATGACCTAAGCAAGACCAAAGATAAGAAAAATGTTGGATACTCATCAGTGTGCATACCTGGTTTTACCTAACAAGTTGGAAGAAGGAGCAGAGAAAATTGTATACTTACCATACCCTGTGATGTCATTAAGATGCTGACATTCCCCACAGAAACATGCTGTGTGGCGAACATGATTCCAATCCAGATCAAGGTCCATGATTGAGCACAGTAGTACTACCAGGCATTCCCTTCCCCTATCAGTACTGCGTGCACTTGAAATAAGAAAAAATGAGAACACATTTTGAGGATTGTTAAAAGTTTCCCCACCACCACCACCACACACCCATGACCATCCACCACCCCAGCCACAGAAAACCATAAAAATGAAGAAATACTTACCTTAAGGACTGTGAAAGTGTAACTATTACATAAATAAATAATTCCTCTAGATCTGGGTGAGCAGCCAGCAGCAGCAGCGGCAGCAGGATGGAACAAGTCTTAACTTTGCTGGAATTTCTGATGTTGACAAAAGCAAAAATAACACAATTACTATCAAACTCAGACAACCAGATGGCAATAACAGACATACCACACTAGTATGAAAATTCAAATACTTACCATCTCGTTGGAAATTGGGAAATGCGGTGCATTCAAAGATCCATAGATCTCCCTCCATCATGGCCTGGCATGATTATGTCATCCACAGCATCCTGAAAAATAATATAAGAGCAGTACAAGCATATTAGAGCTCAAGATGCCATAATACCAACCCACCAACACCCTTACCTTGTACAGGAAAAAAATGAAGACAGATACTTACATGTTCAACAGCAGCAGTATGGACTGTGTTAAAATAGTCCACCAGACATAAACCATCCAGAATAATAGTTTGTGTGGCAACTTGGAAAGTAGTAGTCAGAGACAGCAGCAGGCAGTAGATACAGTGCCCCAAAATGTCATTCACTCCCCACCTCCAGGCAAGCTACTACCATAGAGACAGTCAGTCAAGACAACTAGACAACCAGTACAGCAGCATAGGGATTGGGAAATGATAATTGTACATTTCTATCTCAAACAATTGAAACAGCAGCAGCAGGAGGAAAGAACTGCAAGTAGAAGCAGCATTTTGCAGGAGGAATTAATTTTCTCTGTATGGGTTAGCATCCCTTTTCAGGTCCCTGAGGTGATGGCACACCATAAAACATCAGGATTGATTCCACATTTTAATTTTAATTTGATGTAACTTTTTTGGTAAACATTTCTGGACTTGTAGGTCCTGTTTGGCACCAACAACAGTGAGTTTCAGGCAGAAATATTTGGCAAACAGGCCCTAAAACAGCTATTTAGTGTCTGGGTGGTGGTGGGGGCATCTTAAACATTATGGCTGAGACCAGATTTCTGTCTCAATTTAATGTACCATTTTTCTACAACTTTTCTGGATATTTACTGCCTATACTGCACTGGCAGAAACAAGATGTGGCTGAAAAATAATTGTAAACAGTGGCCAAAACAGCATTCTAATGTCTGGATGCTTGGTAGCACCCTAAAACACCAGGTCTGATTCCACATTTCAGTCTCAATGTGATGTGACATGTTTTGGTAAGCATTTCTGGACTTGTAGGCCCTGTTTGGCACCAGCAGAAGTGAGTTTCAGGCAGAAATATTTGGCAAACAGGCCATAAAATAGCTATTTAATATCTGGGTGGTGGGAGGCACCTAAAACATCATGAATGAGACCAGATTTCTTTCTCAATTTAATGTACTATTTTTCCTGCAACTTTTCTGGACATTTACTGCCTGTCAGGCACTAGCAGAAACAAGATGGGGCCAAAAACAATTGTAAACAGTGGACCAAAGACCATCATTTGATCCGGTGGGGATTTGGGTGCCATAAAACATCATGGCTGAGACCAGATTTCTGTCTCAGTTTAATGTAACATTTTTCCTGCAACTTTTCTGGACATTTACTGCCTGTGTCGCACTGGCAGAAACAAGATGTGGCTGAAAAACAATTGTAAACAGTGGCCAAAACAACATTCTAATGTCTGGGTGCTTGGGGGCACCATAAATGTCAGGACTGATTCCACAAACCAGTCTCAATTTGATGTAACATTTTGGTAAACATTTCTGGACTTGTAAGTCACATTTGGCACCAGCAGCAGTGAGTTTCAGGCAGAAATATTTTGAAACAGGCCTAAAATAGCTATTTAATGTGTGGATGGTGCTGTTGGTGGGGGCAACATAAAACATCATGGCCGAGACCTGATTTCAGTCTTGATTTACTGTAACATATTTTGGGAAACATTTCTGGAATTATGGGCCATATTAGACAATGGCAACACTCTGTCTCACTCTACATTCTCAATGTCATCCTAATTTTTCTGTTCATACTGTATTTCTCTTCTTATCATTCCTACTCTGCACAGCATGGCTTCAAGAGGTGCATACAAAGGTGTGTGGGAGTGAAGAAGGCCAGAAATATAGCCCATAACTGCTCCCTTCCAATATTCTTTAATAGGTAATTTTACCTTTTCCATTATGTAGCTATCTAACTGGGTTTGAAATGATGCTAGAATTAGACAAATGATCACCTGTGGTAGCCCATTCCATGGGGCCACCACCCTCTTTGTAAAGAAGGCTTTCCTTCTATTAGTGTTGTATTTTATGTGCCTAAGTTGAAGTGAGTGACCCTTGTCCCATTTGTGTTATTTTTAAATTGAAGATTTAACTCACCCAATAAATACTCATCACCTATTATATCATAACAAAGCAGCAGATACCCCTAACTCTTCTGGTTTCAAGGGACATAAGCTTCAACTGTTCCAGATGACTTTCATTGGGCATATTTTTTATATTATGTATAATTTTAGTGGCTTGCCTTTGAACTCTTTCAATGTTTTCCCACAGCAGCTCTGTTAAACAGTAGCCCTACTAGAGCACATTTTGGACCGGGTGGTGGGGGTGTGGCTAGTCACTATAACACCAAGTTAACATTGTGTCATGCCATGGGGACACACGTGTTAAGCACAAAAAATTTACATTATGTTTAACTTCACAATAAAAGTGCTTATGTTTTTATGACTGTTGTGTATATATTCATTCAGACTGTTCCTGCACACAGCCAAAATGAATGCCAGCCCACAACATCACACATAGCTTTGGGAAAAAGTTTTGTTCATAGGAACAATTTACAAATTACAATACTTGACATTTGTGAATAGAAGGAGGAAATACATACAGAGGGACTAACATAAACCAAGTAGAAAGGTACAGTGATTATGGGTAAACAAGACTAAAAGTGACTGACAGACAGAAACACACGACAGGGGACACATTATAATGGTCAGGTCAGGGACAGGCAAGTCAGGGACAGGGTATACATGTGAAAGAGGAAAGGGAGGGAGCACAAACATTGCATAACACACAAAAAATGGACACAAAGAAACAAAAGGTTATAGAAGAAGAAGAGGACAGAATACATACATATGTATATATATATTTTTTGTTTGTTTTGTTTTATTATTTCTAGAGGTGCAGATGAGGGAGGAGTGACAGTAAAGCAAGGACAGGAGAAAGATAAGAAAAAAGTTTGCTGCCAGTACTGTGCTGACAATCATTAGCTTTTCTGGTCTGGACCATTACACTGCACCGCTGCCAGGTACCGATTCTGTCCTGCCACCACCACCACCATCAAACAGCTCCTTCAGGAGTTCAAGCATTTTCTGTTGCTCCTCAAGGAGTTTCCTGAGGTCCCCTCTGACCTCCTGGTGGAAATCATTAAACTCACTGCATAGAGATCCCACCTCTCCTTGCACGACTGTCAGGTCATCTTGGCTCACTGCTGCTGGTGCTAGAACATGAGTGGCTGGGGCAGCAGCAGGCTGTGCTGGGTCACCACCATGAACCCGTGAAGCCTGTGTCTCTGGGATGAGAGTGATGGGGCTCTGTAGTTGCTTCCTGCTGCCACTGCCTACTCATGTGGCACTTCTGCTGACCACTGGCCCCTTCCTCCTACTGGACTCTTCCCTTCTAACTGCTCAACACCCCGGGCCCCTCTACCTGCTGCCAACTCTTTTTGTTTTTTGAGTCAATCTGCAGGGTGGTGGTGCTTCAGATGGCTCCTTTGGCCACCAGTGCCAAAATGACCCCAGTCTTATCCTTTGAACAGATCTGCCACACAGTTGCAGATCACCTCTGTTTATCTTTGGTGTTTTAGATGAAAAAAACACCACACAGCTGATGACACTTTCTGTGGGGGCCAACAGCTGATGTCCCATGGTCAGTGGCTTCATCATGCTCCTGTTCAGGGGAGGTGGGGGTGCATGCTCCAAATGGGGGTGGCATCTGGGGGTGCCTGCTGCTGCTGCCATGGGGTGGGAGCCACATGCTGCTGCTGGGCAACAGGATGGGGTGCAGGGTAACTTGTGTGTATGTCAGTGTGAGGATTCAATTTCTGGACTTGTAGCCAGTGGCAATGGGTGAAATGTGAAATTTTGCCTACAATTTGTGAGCATTTTGCCTGATGAAATTACACATTTTGCACTAATTTCACCTGCTAAATTTATCTTGTTGCATCTCTAAACAAGATGCTGGGATGCATAGCTAAGGGGATCATTAGTAGGAGAGAGAAGGTTATCCTTGTTGTGCTGGGTATCACACTGCTGCTGCTGCTGGGATGGGTGAGGGGCTCATGCTGCTCCTGGGAGTGGGGCTACAATCTCCTGCTTGGGGTGGGGACACATGCTCCTGCTCTTGAGGGGGTACAGACATAAAGGCCCTCCTGTTAATGTGAACACTGGGTGGGGTGGTCCAGCTGCTATCTTCCCAGTCTCCACCTTGTCCCTACCTTTCCCATCCATTTTCCTAGGCTACAACTCCTTGCTACAAAAAAAAAAAAAAAGAAAAGAAATGGGAGACAGTGAGGGAGCACACACACACACACACACACACACACACACACACAAAATCTCGGTCACAGAAAGGAAATAATAAACACAAACACCAGCTAGATTAAAAGATAAAGAAAAGAGAACAAGTATATTATTTATTTAAGAGTGTGTACCAACAGTACCACACTGAACAACCTCTGTGCTGCTGCCTGCTTCCCAAACTCTCCAGCCACATAGCAAAATAACTAAATCTGTCACTTCCTGACTGTGTACAGTCACCCATGTGATCTTCAAATAGGGATGTGCAAAACTGGAAAATTGTGTGAAATATTTTGGGTAATTAACACATTTCACAAAAAATTTTTCTGGGCGAATGCAAAATTTCACCCCCAAGCAGGAAAAATTTCATCACATACTGTGCTCATTCATTTATTCATTCATTCAAGCACTCAGTGGCACTCAGTTGGGCTGCTGGCTGTAGAGGTGAGTGGAGGCTGTGCAGTGGCCCGATCGGGTTACAGGGGGCTGTGTTGATGCTGCTATCTATTGATCAGGTGGGGGGGGGGATCTACTAGACACCAGGGAGTGGAAGGTGCATTTTTTTAAAGAAAACAAATGGATTGCAGGGTAACTTGGGGTAGTGCTTATTTCATGTTATTATGGCCAGTGATCGGCTGGGGAGGATGACCACTAGACACCAGGGAGGGTGGGAATTTTTTTTATATAAAATAAATGGGAGAGGGTGCAGGGTAACTTGTGTGTGTGTGTGTGTGTTGGGGGATTCAATTTCTGGACTTGTAACTGGTGGCGATGGAAATTGTGAATTTTGCCACAATTTTGCTTTGACAAAATTGCACATTTCGCTGCAATTTCACCTGCAAAATTTTGTCTTGCTGCATCTCTAAACAAGATGCTGGGATGCATAGCTAAAGGGATCATTAGTAGGAGAGAGGAGGTTATACTGCCCTTGTACAGGTCACTGGTGAGGCCACATCTAGAGTATGGAGTTCAGTACTGATGCCCACACTTCAAAAGAACATTAACCTGCTGGAGAAGGTCCAGAAGAGGGCTACAAAGATGATAGTGTGTCAGCAGGGTAAGACATATGAGGAGAGGTTGAAGGCATTCAATATGTTCTCCCTGGAGGACAGGAGAGAGAAGGAAATATAATTGAGACCTCCATGTACTTGAAAGGGATAAATAAGTGGATAAGAAGGGTCTGTTTAAGGTAAGTGGCAACCATAACATGAGGGGCATGGTCTTAAACTGGGAGGGTGGTTAGGAGGGAGGTCAGCAAGCATGTCTTTATGGAGAGGGTAGTGGACAATTAGAATGCGCTGGTCTTGTTGAAGATGGTTGGCAGATTCTAGACAGTATGGATAGACATACAGGGAAAGTAGGAATCATGGGTAGGGAGGGTGGAAAGGATAGGAGGAGTGGGGGTGTCAGAGTTAGTAACTCAAGCTGTGGACACTGAAGGTTGAATCAGTAGATCATGAAATCATGATATTTGGTTGGCTGACCTGAATAGTTACTTCCACTCATCAATTATCATCATCTGATCATCAAGCAAGTTTATGATTTTTGATGATTCTCTTGGATGTTGATCTGATCATCAAAAATATTAAAATGTTCAAGTTCTTAATGGTTATTTTTTTAATGAATTGGTTAATTTTCAAGTGCTGATTATTAATGATCACGTATAGTCCTTTTTGAGGTGAATTTTATGATTTACTTAATTTCCAAGTGATGACTGTTGGTCACATAAGCCCCATCATGGAGCTGTGCTTTATTGGGTTACAACATGTAAGAGACTGGACATGAGTTGCAGTTGCAGAATGGTGAGGGATCTGAAGCTTTGTGTGTGTAGCAGGATGAGGAGAGGAGGGAGGCAGTATAGCACAGTGGTTTAAGGCTCTGAGCTACAAATCTGGAAGCCTGGGTTTGGTCAGGACAACTGGATCCAGCCAGGGCCCAACCCAGAGGTTGTGAGGGCTGCTGAACCTGCCTCCCCACTCCCGGCGAAATAACGAGGACGACTGGATCCAGCGAGGGTCCCGACCTGGAGGTCGTGAGGGCTGCTGAACCTGCCCTCCCCACCCCGTGCAGAAATAACCAGGTAAATCCCCAACTAGCCTGTGCCAGCCTGTGGTGTTCTGCGTGACTGCACTGCAAGCCAAATTTTAAAACAAAATTACCCTGTAAAGCGTAAGCTTGAAAGCGCCATTCTCTGAAGGGTTACAAACTTCAGGCCTTGCAAACTGTCACGTAGGGTGCTCTGCTGCCTAGGAGCTGTGTGCAGTATTGTTTGTGTGCAGAATTTGAACTGGCGCCTTTTTAAAAGGTTACTGCGTGTAGAAGTTTAGATAGTTTATTTCTCTCTGCAAACAATGATTTACCTGCAATTTCACTGGACTTAGTGGTACCTTAAGGGATTGTATTTAGAGGCATTTAAGGTTATGTCTCTCTGCAAACAATGATTTACCTGCAGTTTCACTGCACTGTGAGGGTACCTTAAGGAAAGGCATCATACTTTTTACTCTGTTGACTGGGGCTAGTTACCTGATTTAGAGCCAATCAAACTGTGCAAAAGACATTAATACTTTTACTCGTTAAAAGCTGACTTATACATTGATTGGGGATTCAGTTACTAGAGTTAGAGCTATTTCTTTCTATGCTACAGTAAAGTGGTATAAAGGAAACTGCATGAATTCTGCTCTTCTCTGTCCCTTCTCTGTCCCTTCTCTGTCTGCTCAGGCCCCTCCTCCACTCTCCACTCCTTCCCATCTCCTCCCTCTTTTCATGGTACTTAAGACTTACCTCAGCTCTTTATTCTCCACAGGACAACTGGATCCAGCGAGGTCCTGACCCAGAGGTCATGAGGGCTGCTGAACCTGCCTCCCCCACCCCTGAGTGAAATAACGTGGTAAAACCCCGAACGAGCCTGTGCCAGCCTGTTGTGCTCTGCCTGACTGTACCAAGCCGAATTTTAAAAACAAAATTACCCTGTAAAAGCATAAGCTTGAAAGCGCCATTTTCTGGAGGGTTACAAACTTCAGGCCTTGCAACTGCCATGGGGTGCTCCACTGCCTATGAGCTGTGTGCAGTATTGACCCAGCCGGCTGCCCCACCACCCCACCACCACCACCCATGGTCATCACGAGTCATATATATCTCATATCACGTGTTGTGCAAAAACCGATCAGCCCACTTTGCCATTAGCAGGCTATACTTATTCACCACTAGAGGCCTCCTCTGTTTTAATTGCCTTTAAAGCACAATCCTGTCAGCCTACTTCTAATGAATAAGCTACCCTTGGGTTCCTATCCAAGCCTTCACACTGCTGAATTGCTCCCCCAACCCTGCTATCCCAGGTCTCTCCTAATAGCACTGTTATGTATATCCAAAATCTAGCCTTGTCCCCTGGTCTCTGCTACTCCTGACTACCAATCTCCTGGGTACTCTCTGGGAGGTCCTATTTACTCCACCTCTGACCTGACGCTTAGGGTGGGACCCCTAATTGCTCCCTAAAGTAAACAGCCTTGTCCTCCTGCTAGCGCCCTGCAAAAGTGCCTACACTGCGCCAACACCTGCTGACCTTGGCCTTGTTGCCATTTCATTTGGGATCCTTCCTCCGCTGGGTACTTCATGCACTCCTGCTGCTTCAAATGGCTGGGGCCATGGCTCCACATGCACAGGCTGGGAACTTAGCCAGCTGTCAGGGTCCCCGACAACCCTGTACTCCTTCAAGCCCCCTCAGCCTGGCTATCAGCCAAAGGCTTAAAAATAGCGCACCTCAATATCCGCAGCATCCTCCAAAACCTAGCAGAACTAATGGCCTGGGCCCCACTACAAGCCTGACATTATGCATCACGGAAACTTGGCTGAAGCCTCACAGTCCTGACTTTGCGTGTGCCCTCCTGGGCTACAGCCTCATCCGGTGAGACAGGGCAGGCAGTAAGCATGGGGGTGTGCTCCTATACTATAGGGTGCACCTTAATGTGTCTACATTTTCTCATTCATCCCCTGCATCCCCAGCCTGTGAGTTCCTTCACACCCTCCTCCTGCTTGGGAACACTAAAAAGGTGCATCTTGTCTGTGCCTACAACCCTCCAAAGGGTGGTGTTCAAGGGGCTGTCCTCACAACTTGACCACCTTAAGGAAAAGGTTGGCTCAAATGAGCTGCTAATCCTAGGGATCTCAACCTCAACTGGCTGGGGCCAATACCAAGCAATACAAGTCTCTTCTCTCAGGCTTTTCTCTCAGCCAGATCATCAAGGGACCCTCAAGGATCTCATCCTGGGGACAAAGGGTCACTTATTGACTGGGTACTGAGCAACAGATTGGACAGAATTGTCCACTCAGGAATACTCCCAGATGTCATCTCAGATCACTCTTCAACCTACTGCATATGGGGCACCTCCTCACCCAAAGTCCCCAGCAGAGTGATCCTGATGAGGGCTATTCCAAACTCATCCTCACTGACTACCTTGAGGATCTACTATGTGCGACTGGTCTAGGGTCACTGCCACAAATTACCCTGTTGCAGCCCTTGATCATTTCCTTGCCATATTTGTCCCCTTGCAAAATGACCTCCTTGAATATCGATGGCTCAGAAACTCCTGCAAAGAAAATACATACTCACCGCTAAGAGCGAGTACTGCAAATCTGCCCTGCTAGTTCTCGGCCAATAACCCCGCGCTTTTGGCAAATGTCAAAATCTGGTTGGAGGGTCTGCTAAGGAACAATCACCGATATGAATATCAAAGGACCAACTGCAATAACCTCCAAACTATTACCACTGCATTTAACTGCATGTTTTAAAACCTGCCAGCTCCTCCTTCTTCCCAACTCCCTGCCCCTAAACCCTGGGTGGGCACCCCTGACTGCCCTTCTACCTCAAATTGATCTCATTTGAGAGACCCAGGAACTCCTAGCCAGTCTCTCCCACCACACGGGGGCAAGTCACGACATCCTCGAACCAAAGCTGCTTAGCTTAGGGCCCTCTCTCCTCCGGCCGTTGCTCATACATTTAACTCTTCTCTTATCTCGGGATCACCTGACGTATGGAAGGTGGCCAAGGTTGTCCCTGTTTACAAACAAGGTGACCCAAAGATATGAAAAACTATTGCCCCATCACCATACTCTCTGCTACCTATAAGCTCCTTGAAAAGGCAGTTGCCTCACAACTCTTTCACTACCTTCAGGGTTATGCAGTTCTCTCCCTACTCAGCATGGCTTCAGAAAGGGGCACAGTACATCGACTAAGCTTGCCGTGGTTACCTCTGAGATCAGGTCCATGACTGACCAAGGCAAACTGACTGGAGCCATCTTCATCGATCTCTCTAAGGCCTTGATCAGGTTGACCATTCTCCTCCACCCGCTCTTCATTCTCTTGGATTCTCCCACCAAGCCCTTGCATGGTTCTCCAACTACCTTGGGGAAGGCAGCACTACACCTGCTTCAACCGTGCCCTCCTGCCTCTTCCCTGTTAACTGCAGGGTCCCCAGGGATCTGTCCTTGGACTCATTCTGTTTTCCCTATTCATTAATGAACTGCCCTCCATTGCAACCTACGGGCACCCAACTCTATACATGGATGACCTTGTCATACTGTCCAGTTCTCAGAATATCATTATCATCAACTCCGACTTAACTCAGACTTCAATCTTATCCAGAACTGGCTTGAGGGACACAAGCTTACCATCAATCTGGAGAAGACCCAGGCCATGCTTTTGGCTCTGTGACAAAACAGCTTCCCACCCTGCTCCTTTAACTATTCAGGAGCAAATGGTTCCTCCTGCCAGTCATTGATTCCATCAAGTATCTAGGAGTTACCCTTGATCCACAACTGGATCTCACCGCACATCTTTGAATATTTGTAAAGCCACAAACAGCAAGCTTGGACTTGCCTACAGAGCCAAAGATTGCCTCACCCCAGCTGCTCAGCTCACCATAGCCAGGGGATACTCCTTCCCACGCTTTGTTATGGGCACATAGCCTTGCCCCAGTCCAGATTCTAGCCTAGTGAAATGGGATACTGCTTATAACAATATATGCTGTCAGCACTCTCTGCACCTCGCCTTACACATCGCTGTGAGCTCTCTACTCTCGGCTGTAGTGGCTCCCCCTAAAAAGCACCACCTTTGTCCTTGGCAACTTATAGATAACATACTTAGAATGGCCACCTTCTGTACTTGCCCTTCCCTCAAATATGGAACCCTGCTCACCACTTAAAATCTAGTGCTGAACAGGTCCACCTGGTTCCTAAGCTCCTCATCCTCACAGGAGACCGGGCCTTCTCCGTCCATGCACCTAGACTGTGGAACTCCCTTCCCACCCTAGTTCGTGCCTCCCTCCCATCCCTGCTTCAAAACTTTGCTATGGAACTTCCTCAAAACTGCTTCTGCCTGCCTATGTACTACATAGACCCAGAGTAGTCTTCCCTCACCCCGATTCACTATTGGAGTCTGTGAGCTGTTACACTGGCCACTGTTAATCTCTGCTGATAACCAGCATAAGGCACTTTCTGCCCTCCTGTTGGAGGCTCTTGTCATATCTGTACCTGCTTCTAGCTGCACTATTTTGATGTTCATTCTCTCTCATGTTAGGTACTCATGTCATGCAAATACATGCTTGTACTTTCATTTATTTTGATGTATTCTCTTTCATGATGTTACCTGTTGTTATTCTACCTCTCAATGCTGTTATGTATCTTGTTGACATACTGCCAAATGTAACCATTTAAGCCAGTTGTACTGTTTGCTGTTCCACCCACTTGTTCGTGGGCCTGTATGTTACCTGAATCTGAATTATGTTTCTTATTTACTCTGTAACCTCCCAGGTCACACCTGAAAATAGGCACTTGATGTCTAGAGTGCTTACCTGGTTAACAAAAGCAAATAATAAATCCTACAGCCACCACATGCATACTGTGTGACCTTAAGCAAGTCAGTTAACTTCCTCTTTCTCCCAGGCTGCACCTGTAAACAAGCTTTCAGCTTAGTGTGTCTCACCAGGTTAAACAATTGGAAATATATATATATATATATATATATATATATATATATATATATATATATATATATATGTATTTTTAGTAGATAGCAATGCACCACTTCTATTTTCAAACTTTTGGCACTCCCCACCTATTAACTGCTGCCAGTCACACATCCCATGGTGATGGTGTCAAGGCAGGTAGCATCTTAAAATGGGAGAGGGGTGTTCCAGCTGCAGAGAGAGTGGCCAGTGCTGGTCATCTGGTCAGTGGACAGGAAGGGTGGACATGGAGTGAGTCCAGCTGCAGGGAGGATAGTTGGCTGGGGTGATACAGGTTCACAGAAATGGAATCATTCAGCAGAAGAGGATGGCTTGGCACACCCAGTCTGCCCAGATTGTCACTGCCTAGTCTGTCTCCACAGAACTGGTCTCTGGTGACACTCCCTGCTCCTTTCCTATTTATTAATAGCCCCCTATGTCTATCCCATGCATGCTGAAGCTCTCTACTGTTTTGCCTCCACCACTTCCTCTGGCAGTCTGTTCCAGACACCCAACACCGTTTTAGTGAAGTAGTACTTCAGCATCATCACATGCTGGTGCTCGTTCTCATTTTAAAGAGACTCCCATTCTGCACCCTGTTCACCCCTGCGATGTACTTGTAGGTCCCTATCATGTCCCCTGTTACTCTCCCCTCTTCTTGGGTGTATATGTTGAGATCCCTCAGCCTCTTTTCATAGAACTTTTGATACAATGACTGCACCATTTTAGTTGTCATCCTCTGGACTTCCTCCACCCTTTCTATGTCCTTTCCGAGGTACAGATTTCAAAATTGTACACAATACTCCGGGTGGGGTCTCACCAGCAAATGATACAATGGCAAAACTGACTCCCTTACTTCTGCTGGAAATGCCTCTTCTGCATCCCAGAATCCCACTGGATATATCCACTGCTTTGTCATATTGCCCTGCCACTTTGAGATCATCAGAAATGATAATCCCAATGTCCCTTTCCTGCTGGACTGTCAGTACCTCCCATCCTAGACTCCAGCTCCTGGTTCTATGCCCTAGAGTGCATGATTACACACTTTATGGCACTGAACACCAACTGACATGGTCTTGGCCACTCCTTGAGTTTCCTAAGGTCTCTACACATTTTCTCCATGCCCTCTGAGTGTCCACCCATAACAGGTTTTGTGCCATCGGTAGA
The DNA here is from genome assembly GCA_016271365.2 of Neoceratodus forsteri. NCBI lineage: Eukaryota > Metazoa > Chordata > Ceratodontiformes > Ceratodontidae > Neoceratodus > Neoceratodus forsteri. The sequence continues at coordinate 736,449,600 of CM028133.1, read as the reverse complement.
AAGGCATATCTTTCCTTCCATTTCTTCTGCAAAGTCACTTTATTAAAACATTGAAGAGGACCAGTCCCAGTACTGAGACCTGTGGCACCCTGCACCATGCATTTAACCAACTGTTGTAAGCCAGTCTGGAGTGTTCTGTCTTCTCACTGGATGTATACAAGTAACATTTTGGCTAAAGGCACCATGCATGTCCTCTGCTTGAGGTCCGTCCCCAGATCCCTGAAATTTCCTGCACTACCCTCACCCTGTCCCTTGTCAGATCATTTGTTCCCAGATGGACAATAACATATAGCTCCCTTTCATCTCCTGCAGCCCTAGCAATCCACTGGATTTGCTCTCCATCCTTCCAAGTTGAAGCATCTTTCAGGTATTTCACCTCCTCTCCCTTACCTCGCTCTGTTAGCAAGTCTATTCCCTAACAAAAGTTCCCCACCAGCAGTTGCTTCCTCCTCATCTGGGGACCTCTTCCTCCCTGCTTGCAACTGTGGAATGGTCCATGCGCAGTGCTTTTCTTGGGAAGGTTGGTCTGGGGTCCAAAAGAGTGGGTCAACTGAAGGGAGAGTGGTTGGTGTGAGGGCAGTTACTCTGTGGTTGGGAACTGTGGTCTGGGGAAGAAGTTAGCTGCAAGGAGGGCTGTTGTTTGGAGAGAGACCTGTCCTGGGGCTGTTCATCAGGATAGGGGCTTGAAGATTGGTCAAGTTGCAGGAAGTGTGGCTAACTAGGGGAGAAGAGAGTGATCTGGGGAGTGTTCCAACCACATGGAGATTTGTTGGGGAGGCTGGTCCATGGGTGAGAAGGGTAGTGTCTTGGGATTTTTCTGCAGGAAGGTAGTTAGCTGGGGAAGAGGCAGGTTTGGGGGCTGTGAAGTGGTCCAGGAGTATGCTCAGCTTTGGGGAGGCTTGTATGAGGGTTTGAAAGAATGATGCAGCAGCATACAGGGTGGTCAACTAGCTGGGCAGAGTGTTCAAGGTGCTAGGAGAATGGTCAGTGGTGGGTAGCAAATGGTCTGTGGGCAGGATAGGAAGTCTGGGTGAGTCCAGCTGCAGGAAGATTGGTCATCTTGGGGTGTTGATCCAGCTCCAAGGAGGATGCTTTGTTTGGGGAGCCTGGAGGCTGGTCCAACTACAGGGCTGGAAGGTTGGTTCAGCTGCAGGGAGGGTGGTCCACTGAGGTGGGAAGGCAGGTCTGGTCGGAGGTTCCATCTGTAGAGGGATCTGGCCTGAAGGTACATAGATACATAGACAGTGTCGGCAGATAAGGGCCTATGGCCCACCTAGTCTGCCCATTTGAGCTTGTAAGTTCAGTTTGTTTTCCTAGAAGTCTGTTTCCCTTACCCGGCCCTCTAGAATTCCTTTATGTCTATCCCATGCATTCTTAAATCCAGTGATTGTTTCAGCCCCACCACTTCCTCTGCAGGGTGTTCCACTTGTCCACCACCCATTCTGTGAAGAAATTCTTTCTCATGTTTCCTCTGAATCGTCCTCCTCCAACTTCATCCCATGCCCTCTAGTCCTGAAACATCTTTTTTCGCTTAAAAATAGTATTTTCCTGCACCCTGTTCCTCCCTGTAAGATACTTGTATGTCTCTATCATATCCCTCTCTCCTCCTCTCCTCCAGGGAGTCATGTTCAGTTCCTTCAACCTGTCTTCATAGGACTTGTGATGCAACCCATGCACCATCTTTGTTGCCCTCCTCTGAACCTTCTCTACCCTGTCTATGTCCTTAAGTAGGTATGGTCTCCAGAACTGTACACGGTACTCCAGGTGGGGCCTCACTAGTGTCTTGTATAGCCGGAATTATGACCTCCTTTTCCTGCTGGTGATGCCCCTGCCTATACATCCCAGCATCCTATTTGCTTTACCTGATGCCTTGTCACACTGTTTCCCTACCTTGAGGTCATCAGAGATGACAACACCAAGATCCCTTTCCTGCTTGGTGCATGCTATATCCTCACCCCCAACTGATATATTGTGCCAGGGTTTTGTGCCCCATATGCATTATCTTGCACTTCTTTGCATTGAATTTCAACTGCCAAACCCTTGACCATTCTTCAAGTTTCTGCAGGTCCCTTCTCATTCTGTCTACACCCTCTGGTGTGTCTACTCTGTTACAGAGCTTTGTGTCATCAGCGAACAGTGAAATTCTGCCTTCTAGATCCTGTGCAATGTCACTGATGAAGATGTTGAATAGGACCGGTCCCAGCACTGATCCCTGTGGTACCCCACTGGTTACTCTTCCCTCTGTGGAGTAACAGCCATTTCCACCACCCTCTGTGTCCTGCCACCCAGCCAGTTACCTACCCACCACACTACTGTCCTGCCCACACCATATTCCCCAGTTTGTGTAATAGTCTTCTATGTGGCACAGTGTCAAAGGCCTTGCTGAAGTCCAGATAGGCCATGTCCACTGCCCTCCCGATCCACCTCCCTAGTCACCAAGTCAAAATTCAATGAGGTTGGTCTGACATGACCTCCCCTGGTGAAACCATGCTGCCTTGGGTCCTGTAGTCCATTGACAACCAGATGTTCCACCAATCTCTCCTTCAGTAGTGCTTCCATGATCTTTCCCACTACCGAGGTGAGGCCGACTGGTCTGTAGTTCCCCTGCCTCTCTTTGTTCCCACTTTTGAATAAGGGACTACATCTGCTGTCCTCCAGTCTTTGGGTACCTCCTGTTTCCAGTGATTGGTTGAACAGGATAGCCAGAGGTTCAGCCACCACCTCTCTTAGTTCTTTAAGGACCCTGGGGTGCACCCCATCTGGCCCCATTGCTTTATCAGCTCTTATTACTTCCAGTTCCTTCAGGACCCTTTCTCATGTAAAGGACTTGTGTCCATTTCTGCACCATTCTCACCCCTTGTACTCCCTTCAGACCCATTACCCCTCTTCCTTAGTAAAGACTGAGCAGAAATACCTGTTCAATATGTCAGCTTTATTGTTGTCATCCTCCACCGGCTCCCATCCTTCCCCTTCAGTCTCACTATCCCTCCTTTGTCTTTTTCTTTTTCACTTATGTACCTGTAAAAGGTTTTGTCCCTTTACCCACTGATTTTGCAATGTGTTCTTCTGTCTGAGCTTTGGCTTCCCTTACTGACTCCCTGCCTCCCTTTGTTTCTCCTGGTACTTCTCTATCCCCTTCTGCCTGTGTCTTTTGTATTGCCTGAATGCAATCTTTTGGCTTTCACTTTCTTTGCTACCTCTTTTGAAAACCATAATGGTCTCTCTTCCTTTTCCTCTTGCTAACCTGCTTAATGCATAATTCTGTTGTTCTTATAATCCCCATTTTAAATACTGCCCACTGTTCCTCAACCCCTGATTCCTGTCCCATTCCCTTAATGCCTCTTTCAAGTATCTCCCATTTTCCCAAAGTCTGCCCCTAAAATCCAGGATCGTGTTTTTGTGTGGTTTGGTTCTGCTCTTTTCTGTGATTCAAACCACACTGACTGGTGGTCACCTACTCCAGGTGCTCCCCACTGTTACTCTCATCACACTGTCCCTGTTTGTGAGCACAAGGTCCAGTATTGTCTTCTGCCGAGTTGGTTCCATGACCAGTTGCTTGAGGAAGGCACCCTGAAGGAAGTCCAGGATAAATCTGCTCCTAGTTGATGCTGCTGCTGGGATGCTCCAGTCCACATCTGGTATATTGAAGTCTCCAACCAGTACTACCTCACCCTTGTCTGTCATCCTTTGGATGGCTAGCATCAGCTCCCTATCTGTTTCTTCCTTCTGGGCTGGTGGTATATAGACCACACCTGTGCGGATGGCTGGCCCCATTTTCCTTTCCAGCTTAACCCACAGTATCTCTCCTCTGCCACCTTCCCACTCTATAATCCTCCATTCTGCCTATTCCCCTCCCCTGTCACCCACCTCTCTTATTTCACCATCACTGTCAAATCCTCCTTCTAACTCCCCTTCTCTCCTTACCTGTTAGAACCTGTCCTCCTTGCTGGGTCCCCAACATCCTGAAGGAATATCCTGTTGTTGTCTCCCTCCTTCTCTTTCCCCTTCTGCTTTCCCCCTCCCCAATTTCTTGTCCTCTTCCCTTACTGACTTCCCTGCCTCCTTTGTTTCTCCTGGTACTTCTCCCTATCCCCTCTGCCTGTGTCTTTTTTGTATTGCCTGAATGCAATCTTTTTGGCTTTCACTTTCTTTGCTACCTCTTTGAAAACCATAATGGTCTCTTCTTCCTTTTCTCTTGCTAACCTGCTAATGCATAATTCTGTTGTTCTTATAACAAAGGTGGTTGAGGGGCAGCTGCAGGGAGGGTTATTGTCTGTGGGGAGAGGTTGGTTAGGGACCTGTAGGGTGGTCCAGCGCAGGCAGGTGCTCAGCTTGGGAGAGATTGATTGGGATGCTGATATGGTGGTACTGCTGGGTGGTCATCTGAGCAGGGATGTTCCAGCTGTGAGTGGTCAGTGGAGGGGTGCAGGTTAGAAGGGCTGTAGAGTGGGAAGGAGGGATAGAGCGCCTATTAGGGAGGAGGAGCAGGTCCCTGTTTTGGGGGAATGTGTGCCAATGCCTGTATGTGGAAAGGGGTTGCAGGTCCATGCAGGTCTATGCATGAAAAGGGAGGGGTTGCAGGCCATGTATGCAAGGAGGAGGTCACAGGCCCATGCGTAGAAAGGGGAGGGAGTTGCATGTCCTAGCATGGAGTGGTAGAGGTCTCTGTGTGGGAATGGGATGCAGGTTACCCATGTGTGGTCAGGGTCTGCAGGAGGATTCTGCATGTGATGGAAAGTGCAGGCCCATACTTGGGGGGGAAGGCTGCAGCCAAGATAGCATCACTGCCTATGATTTATTTATTTATTTAATTGCAAAATGTTTCACCAGGAAAGACTACCGAGCTGTGAAACAACTCATTTCCTGAAGCGTCTTGGGGGGTTACAAGAGATGAGAGATCAAATAAACATAAGACAATATAAAGATAACTACATGAAACAATACTAGCACATTACAGTGAAGTAGACTTACAGAACAAACAATAACACTTTAAACTTTCATGAGGTAGACCAAGTTAAAACATAACATCAGTGGAAAGCTTACATAGCTACACCATGAGCCAGAGAACCTGGACCAGTGGACAAATAATGCATTGAAGAGCTGAAGTAAAAGGCTGCACACAGGATTAGTAAGTGCTAGTGTAAACTCAAAGGAAAGGCATTTATAGGAAATGAGGAGGGCAGAGGACAAGAAATTGAGGGCAGTGGAAAGCAGGAGGGGCGAGGAGAAGGAGGAGACAGTGTTAGGCTATTCCGCTTCAGGATGTTGAGGACCCAGCAAGGAGGAGAGGTTCCAACAGGTAAGGAGAGAGAAGGGAGTCAGAAGGAGGATTTAATGGTGTTGAGTGAAAAAGAGAGGTGGGTGACAGGAGAGGGGAAATAGGCACAATGGGAGGATTATAGAGTGGGAATGTGGTAGAGGGGAGGATAGATCCAACTTGGGGACTGGGAGGGGGCCAGGAAAAGTGAATAAAGGGTAGGGCAAGGGTGGGGTTGACTGCATGGGCTGGATGGGTGCTGTTAGGATAAAAAGAAGTCAGTGTCTCTAGGAAAGAGGATAGTGTGCTAAAGCAGGAGGATTGTGAAAGGGGCTTAAAGCAAGTAAAGTTAGTGGAATAGTGGAAAGTATAGGACTGCGGGAGAGAAGATGGGATAGAGATCTGGTAGAATAGAGAGAAAGGGGCAGGATGCAGGAGGAAAAGAAGAGAGGAGAGACAGTGGAGGTCTATACTACTTCGGATGCTGAGAACCCTGCAAGGAGGACAGAACCAGGTAGAATGATAATAAAAAGAAGTCATGTATGTAGGGAAAGAGGATAGTGAAAGAAGTGGGCAGGATCAGTGAAAGGGAGCTAGCAAGTAAAGTTAGTGGAATAGTAGAGTATATGACTCCGGGAGAGTAAGATAGGAGAGGACTCAGTATGAGGGGCGTTCAATGCAAAAAGTGCAAAATCATTCACTTTCAGCACAGAAACCAGGGGTTATGTACCAATTGGGAGGGAAGTACTGGCAACCACCAAAAAGGAAAGGACCTTGGGGATAGTCATTTCTGATGATAAGGCAGTGGGAAGGCTAGCAGGATGTTCAGGTGCATGGGGGTATGACCTGTAGGAAGAAGAAGGTAATATTACCCTGTACAGATCACTGGTAAGACCCCACCTTAAGTACTGTGTCCAGTTCTGGAGGCCTCACCTCTAGGAAGGATATTGATAAGGTGGAGGCAGCACAAAGAGGACTACTAAAATGGTGCAGGGCCTGCATCAAAAGGCCTAAGAGGAGAAACTCAATGAGCTGAATATGTACTTCTACAGGAGATGAGGGAAAGGGGACACAGTAGAAACATTCAAGTACCTAACAGGTATTAATAAGGTACAGGAAGGAAGCATTTTCCATAGAAAAGAAGCTCAAGGACAAGGGTCATGCTATGAAGTTGGGGGATTCAGAGGAAAAGTGAGAAAATACTTCTTCAGGAGGGAGATGAACACCTGGAACAGCCTTCCAGTGGAGGTGGTGAGTGCCAAATGGTGATGGGATTCAAGCATACATGGGACAGATACAAGGGGACCTTGGTAGTAAGGCAAGGGAGGCAATGACTGGAGATCAAGTAGGGTCTGTGGTAGCACAGTAGGCAGGGAAAAAAACTGGGCAGACTAGGTGGGCCAAGAAGTCCTTATCTGCTTACAACTTATATGTTTCTATGAGGATAATCTGCACTCAGTAGCCACCTTGAGCTCCTGCCAGACAAACATCAGCCTCTCCCAAGTTGAGCACAATGGAGAATGGACCACACAGGCCTTGGGCTGCAGGCACCTCCCTCAGCAGACCACATTAGGAGCACCTTAATGGACCAATGGTGCCTTCTGACCTAAGTTATAATGTTACAACATTATTAAAGATAGTAATACACATTTACAGTGCAAAATGAGATGAGACTCAACGAGAACTACACAAAGAATGTCAGAGAAATATTGAACTGCCTAGGTACCCAACAAGAAACTGTTGTAATGGAACATGGGTTTGTATTTACCTGTTTGATTATATTGTGTATTATCTGTTTATAAAAATATTTATACTCAGCACCCTGGGTGCTTGGTACTTGTGCTGACACTCAGGGCCTTCACAACAAAAAAATTAAAAGCATCTATCACTTCCTTGTTGTCCATGGGTAGTCCCTTGGCCATCCTCAGCCATAGTACTCTCCCATCTTCCCCTCACCAGTACTGTGAAAGGAGCTGACACATCTTTTAGAAGACACCATCATAAGCCTGACCTCAAAATAATTATTTTTCATGATGGCAGACCCCTCCTGACCAATCCATTTTTCACTTTTACATATTTTCTCCTGCACCTCAGACTGCCTAAGGCCTCTTCAGGCCACACAGATCCCCAAACCAATCACATCACCTTCCTCCAGGATTTGCCTGCTCCCTGCCGTGCACCCACAGTGTCCTCTCCACATGGTGGAGGTTCTCAGAGAAGCTATCAGTTGTGTGCAGGGAGCCAGACTGAGTCAGTGGGTCCACGGTCTGTGAGGCTTGTGAGATCCTGTGTGGCCATTATACTGCATCATGTCAGCTGAGGGTTTTCCATTTTTCTTGCAACTCCCCTCAGGATGTGAACACTGAAGCCGGAGGAATGCAAAGTGTACATTTAACTTAGTGAATGATGTCCCTCCCTGCCCCTATATGCACCCCAGCCTGTACAGCCACCAGTGGTCACCCAAGTGGCAGTCACACAGCAGAGGTGGGTACCCCTCCTGCTCAGGGAGTAGTGCATTTGTGGGATGCTCAATCCTCTTCCCTGTCCATCCCTCTGATGACTTGGGATCATTTCTGAACCCAGGGTCATCATCGTGAGTGGTAGTGCTGCCACTGAGCCAGCCCATATTTTTTCTTTTATGGGAGGTGGTGGATAGTTCAATATCAAGCTAGTTCACTCCCCTACCCCGCAGCATGCCCTGCTCCTGTTATTGTCAGTGTCAGTCTATTAGATAAATGAGTTGGTCAGTGACCAGGAGAGAGGTGGGTGGTGGGGTCTGCATCACTGATGATGCTAGAAGGGATGGGCTTGGAAAGTGGGTGGCTTTCAGAAGAAGCAACTTCTGGCACAGTGTTAGAAAGCTAGTGATTTTTTTTAACAATTCTGTGGGACAATGGGAAAGGGTGGAAGGTTGGAAATGAGTAGGATGGGGAGACGTGGCCAGGGACTGGCCTCCTGGCCATGTGGTAGGGATGGAGGCTTTTATATATTTTTTATGTTTTCATTCTCAAGTATGAAATGTAAACGCCTAAAAATTAAGATGAGTTGTCTGCACTTTTAAACTAAACTACAAAAATATCCACTGTCCTATCAAACGCGAAGCATTTAAAATTACAGAAAAGTAGTATACCAAGTATAATGCACTCACAGTATTCTGACATGCTTGATTAATACTTCTAGGCCCAGATATTCAGAGCAGTTGCACAATGGCTACTGAGATATGCAGGCACAACCACAGAATTGCACTCTGCATCCATATTTAACCACTGTGAATCGCAGGCACAAAATGCACTGTGCAGAGCCACAATAGTAATGTATGCGGTGCAAGTACAAGGATTTTCCCATGAATAAGCAGCACAATAGCATATTCAGCTGAAAACAATGGTGCAAGGCAGGAGTAACTCACAGAATGTGCCAGACAGACTTGAACATATAAAAGGAGGCTCAAACACACACACACAGCAGATGCGCAACACTAAGAGTTGCAGTGATGGTTGTAGAGCTACTTGTAATGGATGCAGTAATGAGGGGTGTGAGGAGGAATAGCATAGTGACCAAGGAAGGTCCTGGCAGTGGTACACCCAACACAGATGGTACCATGCCCACCTCACCTTTGAGGACTATGGGGAAGTTGAGATTGTGAGCCAGTACCAGCTGAACAGGGCAATTCTGAGACAGCTCTGTGAGCTGTGCCATGATTAGTTGCAGGCACCCACCAGAAGGAGTCATGCCATATGTGGGTGGAGACTGACATGACAGCAGCGATGTGCCTGCCCGCCACGGACACCTTCCAGAAATCAGTGGGGATAACCACTGGGATCACCCAGTTGGCCACATTCTGCCTCCTCACACAGTTCCTCAACACCCTGCTGCCACGTACTTAAGAGTTCATACGATTCCCAAACACACAGACAGAGTGTACAACAAACATGCAGGACTTCTACAGGGTAGCAAGCATGACAGGCATGATGGGGCCATAGACTGCACCCACATGGCCATACACACACCACCTGGCCCAGAGGGGCCACCTACATGAATAGGAAGGTACCCCTCAGTCAACTACCAGCTAGTGTGCAATGCCACGGGCACATCACCATTGTCTTCCACACACCCTGGGAGTGCACATGACTCATATATCTGGCACAGCTCCATCCTGTGCCAGAGATTTGAGCATGGGGAGATCCCCACAGGGCACCTGTTAGGTGAGCATGGCATGGGGAGGATGCGGGTACAGCTGTTTAGTGGGCAGTGGCTCATGACACCCAAGGCAGGTGTGGGGAGGGTGGCAGCAGGTGGAGGGTTGAGGGAGAAACAACCAATGTGAAGTGACAACCATAACCTCTACCCACACAGAAGACAGTGCCTACTCCCTGAGGCCCTGGCTGCTCACCCCATATCGGCGCCCATCCTCTGCTGTGGAGGAGAGATATAACGAGGTACACATCGCTACCTGCAATGTCATTGAGCATGTCTTCTGTCTTCAGTATGCTCAAGATGCAGTTCCGTTACCTAGACAGGTCCATGGTACCCCAATGTGCAGCCCTCACGGAAACCTGTGGCCTATTCCTGGCCTGCTGGATGCTGCATCACATGGCCATTGACTATGGGATAGCTGTCCAGGTGGATGAGGGATGACAGCAGCGAAGAGGATGGGGATGATGAACTGGAAGGGAGCATGCAGCCACCCATGGGAAGAGGGATCCCAGGCTTGCAGAACTTGCCAGGAGGCACCGGGCCACCATCACACAGGAGCACTTTTGGGGACTGGAGGTAAGTGAAGAAACATGCCTGCCATGCTTGTGCGGACCACCACCCCACCCACCCACCCACTGGGGTGCAAGGGCACACGGGTGCATGCATCGACACTGGCACACACACAGAATGCACAGGGATTGTACAACCACACAGCCACACTCCCACAGCACAGTGCAGAGGCATGGGCACACACACACACCCACACACACACACATATGCATGAGGCAGCATGACGTGCCATGGATAACTGTCAAGATATTGGCACACAGGCAGGGACAGCATGGTGCTGCAGTCATCATGCCCACACCACAAGGACCAGCAGCACAGCATGCACACATGGAGAGCGTGCCCATGCCACACATGCAGGCCACCCCACATACAGGCGTGTCACCACATATGTGTGCAATAGACAACAGCTGCAGTCAGCAGGATAGGGACAGCACACCACAGCAGGCTTACCATGTGGTGCCATGTCTGCCACGGCCACATGGGTGGCCACACTGAAGACTATGTGGCGGCCACTGGCTGCAAAACTGCCACCGGGGGATGTCCAGCACACTCGCAGGGGTGGAGGCCTGAGAATGTGACTGGTTCCTCGCTGGGATGCAGAGACTGGTGTTGGGGATGGCCACATTGGATCCCAGCATCAGCTGTGCAGGAGTCACCAGACACTGTGTCTGTGGTGTGGATGTGCCACTGCGGGAGTTCTACACACATGGGCATGCTCAGTGGATGACAGTGCTGCAAATCCGGTGGCAATGGTACCAGCGATGCGGCCATTGCCTCCTGCTGCTGCCAGAGCTCACCAATGAGCTGTGCACGTCCAATGTCTTCCCTCTTGGCCAGCTGATGCACCTCAACCCACAGTGCTTGGATCTCGGCCCCGAACATTGCCTGGTTATTAATGGATTCCTGCAGCAGCCTGGTGTGCTCATCCAGATGATCAGCCACCTGCACAGCCTGGGAGGATGCTGATCTGCTGGGGGTGTCATGGCATGCTGATCAATGCCCTGCTCTGGTGGATGCTGCACAGGGGACCATGCAGGGGTGATGTATGTATGGGCGCACTGATGGCTGCCCCTGTGGCATGCTGCCGGTGGTCACCGCATACTGCTGCCACTGTCCAACTGTCTGCTGGGCCGTCCCTGTGGCACCAGCATCCATGACAGTGACCCCCCAGCTGGACACAATGGCGGTGCCACATGTCAATGTGTGACAATTGTCAGAGTGCAGCTGGGTGCTTGCTGTCACACCATCAGTGTCCACTGCTGCCTATGTCTGGCCCTGTAATCTGAGTGGCACCGCCTGGTCTGCACCTCCCAGGATCAGTGTCATGTCATCATCTGAGTTAGAGGCACCACCCAGCTGTGTGCCTGGGACAAGCACGCAGGCAGGCCCTCACTGACCAGTAGGTCCAACAGCGTGTTGTCATCATCTAGAGGCCCAATAGGTCCAGCAACCCACATGGTCCTGATGCAGACGGCCCTGTCCGGATGCCTGTGGACATGGATGGCAACTCCTCCTCCTCCGGCCCAATGTTGGCAGTGGCATCCTCGTCATACCCCAGAGATGTGATGGCGCTGGAAGACAGAAAAGCATCATCAGTAGTGGAGACAGCACTGTGCAGGCCAGACCCTCATCCAGAGATGGTGCCTTTGCACCCTACCTGTTCCAGCATGCAGTTGTGTATGGCCAGGCAGCAGCAAACAGCAGGGCAGACAGAACACCAATGGCACCCATGATGGGCCTGCTGTGTTGGGTGGCAGTGGTGCATGGTGCAACTACAGCACATGGCTGGCATGTGGGGCATTCCACACAGCACCAACTGCAGTGGAGTGGCAGGTAGCAAATGGTGCCCTGCTGGACCACAGTATGCGCAGGTGTGCTGGGCATGCAGCACCACGTGGCCGGGCAGCTGCCCACACACCTGTAGCATGTGCCCTGGCCACAGTACAGTGGCCGTGCAGCCATCCCACTGTCCTGGGGTGCACAATGCCATGTACAGCATCCCATGTGTGCTGTGCACTGTCGCATAGCACACACACAGGTCACACAGCACAGTGGCTGGCACGCCTGCACAGCGAAGGCTGCATCCCCACGGGTACCATGCAGTGACTCACAGTGCTGTGGCGGCTGCCACCAATCTGGAATCCTCCACCTGGGATGCCCTCAATGGCGGCATGGCTGATGGTCACTGCCACCATCTCCTCTGTTGCCGACAGTGCAGGGCGGTGCTGGATCCCCGCTCATCCTACTGCGGGACACCCTAATGGCTGCCACCTTCTCCTTAATGTGACATCTGTCTGTCCCCACCTTCTTCTTGCACTCCTGTGCAATCCTCTGATGCCTGCTGTGGGCATTCACACAGATGGCCACCGCATCCCACCCGGTCGACCTGCAGGGTGCCCATGGCATCACTCAGCAGATCAACCCTGTTGAGGTAGTCCTCAAACAGAGCCTACTGCTCCTCCTTCATGAAGTTGGGCCTGTGTTTCCATGCTGGCCCCTTCTCCTCCACTTCCTCAACCTCAGACATGATGCTAACTGTGAACAGTGAAAGAAAGGCTTGTCAGTGTCTTGGATGCCCACACAGGAGCTGTGGTACTTTGTTAATATGGCCATCCCATTCCCAGTGTGTACAGCCCCTTACCTCAATGGCTGCAATACCAGTCAGTGGTCTGTGCTGCAACATGGCACTTTTATGGCGCAATGCATGCAAATGAGCTCTGGCAATGTCGTATCGCGATACAAATGAGCCTGACTGTGCCATGCATTGCCTCATAGAGGCAATTTGCATATGCCAGTTGAATACTGTGAAATTGCACCTTGCACAATATGATTGGCCAGAGCAACCATGCGGTACATGTCCAGCACATGTGGTAGTGTGCATGTGCACCATCAGTGGCACCATATCCAGTGTTCTATCATGTGACCGTGTGCATTGCATGATGTGCCACCATTGCGCATGCTGCTGGGTACCTACCACGCAACAAGGTGCAGTGCTCACCAGAGACCATGGCACAGCAATGCCTGATGTACCATGCTACCTACAGTGCAAGGCTGGGGCCTGCACGCCATTACTGAGGTCATGCATGGCATCTACAGGGTCTAAGCGTGACCCTGCAAGACTCACTCTTGGTGCATGTGTGGTGCTGTGCAATTGGCCACCACTGTGCACACAATCGTGCATCCATGCTATGCGGTCTTGTACATTAGATTGCTATTGTGCAGCATATCCACGCATTACCATGTGTGCATGCAGTGTGGGCGCAACAGTCACTACACGAACATGGATTGTGTGTGAAATGGCTGCTCCGGGAGATGTGCAGTTCGTGCTGTAAATTGGAGCCTGGTTGATATGTGCAACCTCGTTGCTGGTGGAGCCCTATGCGCCCCAGCTTTTGGCAATGCGGCCCTGCAAGTGCTGGTGGTCATAGATGTAGGACAGGTGTTGAGGGCCTTGAGTGCTGCACAGGCATGCCATGCATGGGAGAGCAGTGCGGCACCATTGTGATGACCTACAGTATGTTGGATGGATCCAGGCCGCCTTCACAGGCTCCAGGTGAGGGCACAGCAGGTGCTGTGCCACAGCCAGGAAGGTGTACATGCTCACCGCATATGCTTGTAGTGTCCTTGTACTGTGCTGCCAGGTGCGCTGAGTGTGCAGCTGCCCGTGGGGGCATTGTGCTGGCAAGTGCTGTGTGACTGCCATCGCACCTCTATGGTGCATGGTGCTGTTGTACAGGTGCCAGGGCCCATGGACAGGTGGTGTACTGTCCCTGCTGTGCCAGCAGTGTGCATGCGGTTGGGAGGGTGCATGACATTCTACTCACATCAGTGTCTCTCTATTCCATCCACAGGACCAAAGACCACAGGATGACCAGGGAGGCCGCGGTTGTGGACAGGCATAGGCGTGATGGGATGGTGCTGGTGCAGTAGCACAGGAATGGCCAGGTGAGCATGTGCAGCATGTCGTGTAAGTGCATCTCTGGGGCTCTGTAGGGCACTGGGGTCCAGCCTTGGACAATGCCATCATGCTTGGCCACTGCATGGGTGTGTACCCACCTCAATGGCCAGTGCCATGCTGCACTGCATTTGTAGGGACTGTATATGTGTCTTCTGTGTGGACACCCCAGTGCTGACTCTATTGAAGTGGAGGCGGTGCGCATGGCCTCCAGGTGTGGATGACTTCAGGGTGTTTTGCGGGCTGCCCTGTGTGGTGTGTGTCTGCACTCCGTTGCTGTGTGTGCATGTCACCCGGGCGGCCTGGCCATACCTCTATGGTTGCATTGTAGTCAGCTGTTGCTGCCTTCTGTGCTCATGCCCTTGGGGTCCATCCACCAGTGGGCATAGCCGCTTTCTGTTGAGCACGTTTTAGTGGGCCTGGGCTCCTTATGGTATGTCACATATTGCCTGTTCTGTCCTTTCTCCTAGGTCAGGCCGGGCCTCAAGGGGACGATGTCATCCATCCTGACTGATGGGAACCTCGTCGTCACGAACCAACTGATGAGCAGGAACATCACCATCATGTCCATACTGCTGCGGGTGGGCCTGCATGGCTACAGCTATGGAGGCACTGCATCAGGAGGTGCAGAGGCTGCTGTCGTTGCAGAGGATCTGGTGGCACTAATCAGTGCACACAGCCCTATTGTACCCTGGTCATCCCCTGCCCACCCCTGTTTTCTGAGTCCTCCTTCCTCACCTCTGCACATTTCCCCAGCCCTTTCCCCTGTTTCCACTGTTATCTCCCTGTGTTTCCCTGTTACAGTTCCTGGGTGCCTTGTTGGCACACCTTTTTGTTTTCTCAGTAAACTTCTGTTATTTTTCTACAACCTCTGTGTCTGTGTTTCCTTTTCAGGTGGCATGTTGGCTGTGCTACAGGTGTCTGTTTGTGTCCATGGGCATGTCCCCTGCCATCCCACTGCTGTGTCCTCTGGGTGGTGCTCTTGTATGCACTGGGTCTGTTTTCCATGTCCCTGTGTCTTGCGTTCCCATGGGCAGTGGGTCTTACTCTCACCCAACCCTGTGTGCTGTCCTGAGCCATTTGTCCTTGTCTGCCTGTGTTGCCTTCCATCCACATGGCATGCTACCCCTGCCAGTGAGCCCTGCAGTGCTGTGCCCTTGTCCTTGCCTGGCTGCCAGCCATCTGCCCCTGGGTCCCCTGTGCCTCCCTCTCCCATTTTCCACTTTCCTCTGTGTCATGTCTGGTGTCCTGGCACCTTGGCTGTGCCACCGTCAACAGCATCTCCGCCTGTCAGGGATGTGTTGTGAGTGCACTGGCATTGGCCTGCTCATGCGCATGCTTTTGGGGTGGGTGGGTTGGTGTCCTTGTGAACTGTGTTACTTTTGGCAGCCTGGCAACCTGTTTGGGCCATCACCCGGTGACTCTGCAGTGTGTCCCTGCCAGTGTTCCTTGTCATTTGTGTCTGGCAGTGCTAGTGTTGCACTCTGTTCCTGTGCAGCCCTGCCTGTGCTCCCCAATTGCCTGTTGTGCTTGCTCAGTCTGATGGCTTCTGCATCCTTGCTTGCTCCTGTACAACCCTGGTTGTGCCAGCACATGTCTGGTTGCGTGGTGGTGCAACATTGCTATATTCAGTGTGCTTGCGCCAGTGAATGTTGGTGGTGCATCATCTGAATATGGTGTCCGTTTTCCTCTGGCACATCTGCATTGCACTGCACATTCCATTGCGCATGCCCTAGGTGCATTTCTGAATATCTGGGTCCAAGTATACAAGCATGCCTTATACTTAAACCCTTTTATGCTCACTTACATATGAAATATATTTCTAATATACTGAGTTTCTTGACTTATATTTCCTGTATACTTTGTAAAATGTACTGGTACTTTCTTATACTGTATTTTTGTTTTAGTCTCAATAATAGCACATTTATTTTCATCTTGTCACATGCACTCAATGTGTTTGCCATTTTAAGCTTACTGAGTTCTTGCTTTTGTGTATTTCTGTGAATAGAAACTTTCTTAAACAGAAGTTTTGTTTAATGATGATTTTCTTACACTAGAAACATAGACTTTGACAGCAGATAAGGACCCTTGGCCCAAACTAGTCTGCCATTTCCCTACCTAATGGATAAACTGCAGATCTAGTTAACCAACAGCCTACTTACTCCTACCCCCCACTAGAATTGCCTTATGTCTATCTCTATGCATTCTTGAATTCCCCACTATTTTTGACCCACAACCTCCTCAGGAAGGCTATTCCATGCATCCACCACCCTCTTTCCTGGAAAAAATAGCCCTCACATTACCCTGGAGCCATCCCCGTTATCTTCAAATTGTGGCCCCTTGTTCTTGCACATATCTTTTTCTGAAGATGCTACCCTCTTGGACTTCTGGTGATTCTCTTCCAAGGGTACTTGAAAGTTTCTATGTCCCCTCCTCCTTTCCTCGAGGGTATGCATATTAAGCTCCTTTACTTTCTCTTTATATAGCTTCTAGTACTGACAACTTTATTGGGTAAGACACTTGCTAACATACCTGACTCTTTCTTGGCCAATGTTATTTTTACTTCCACCTGGATGGTGACCAGACATGGGCAGAAGGAACCTTGGTTTAATGTCTCATCTGAAGGATGGCACCTCAGCAATCCTTGAATCTGTATCCCTCCAGTCTACCAACCTCCCTTAAGCTGCCCCCACCCCGCCTGGCTATCCTTCATGAACCAGGACCACTGCCAGCCCTTCAAGCCACATTCCCAGCCAGGCAACACCTTGGAACTCCCCAACCCTCCATCTGGGGCACATTGCAGGTCATTGGGGGGATCAAGAATGGAGAGCTTTACAGAGATTCAGGTGTGATCCCCTTGACCCCTGACTCTCTCCAGAGGGTTCCATGGCACTTGCAGTGCTGAATAAAATTGTGGCTCCTGTGTTCCCACTCTCCATGCCATTTTCAATGTTTGTGGGGGCTAAGAGAAAGAACTATTATGGCAGCTCCTAAACTAATTAGGGATGGCTGCTTGATGCATTTAGCACTGCAGGATACTTGTGCATGCTGATGCAGCTTTTGTTGCCACATGCTCTCCTGTCATTTCTCCCTGGCCCCAATCTGCAGTTTGAGGGACCAGAAAAGCAGTGAATAAGGGTCAAAGTTTTTGGGAGTTACACACAGTAAACATCTACCTATGTAATGTGCACACTAGTAGCAAACCTTGAAGACTGAGGCCCAGATATTCAAACTGCGCTCAAAGTAGCGCAAACAGCAGAAGCAAGACAAACCAGTTGCAACAAATGTGAACAGGTGCTATATTCAAACATGGAGCAGAGCAAATTGTGCAAGCAACCAACGTCTGAATATCACACATACTGCGCCATCAGCAAGAACCAGGAAGGAGAAGCTGAGCAAAATGTTGCACTATGAGCTCAACCAGGAAGCTCAGCTGAGCATCCCAGAGCTGCCATAGCGCCAAGCACAGCCCTCCCAGAGCAATGGAACTGCACATCCAGGGAGGCAGGCTGGGGCCCACCGCCAGCCATGCCCACATGGGCACAGGAACACACTGCAGAACCCACACCACACCTGCACACCCCAAGCACAGCATCACTGGGGTGGGACGGATGATCCACGTGCCCATGGGGACAAGCCAACAAAGCATAGCAGAGCCCTGACACCCCAGCACAACCACTGGCAGGTGGAGATTGCCACACACAGGGGTTGACAACCTACAGCACATCAGCCCCCATATGCACAGAACACCCTGCACTGTGACCCCAAGACACCACCCATGTGCAGTGACTGGCACTGCAGGAAACCATGCAGTCCCCAGCACACGCTCAGCCCGTGCAACACAGAAGCCTACAAGCCAGACACACCCTGTGCACCTAGCAGTGGTAGCAGCAGATGGCAAGACCAACCGAAAGCCTCTGCCATGCTGGAGATACCTCCCATGCCACACACATGCACACACACACACACACAGGACCATACCAGCCCAGATGGCATGCACACCACTGCAACTGAGCAACCAGCAGCCAGCTGCAAATCAGAGACCAACACAGTATTCATATCAAAATATAAATGTATTAGAAAAATGTAATTACAAAATCCACAACAACACAACTATTTACAAGAGGGGAGGGTACAAGGTAGGGGTGGGCAAGGGTAGGGATGAAGAACTTGAGAGGGAAGGCAGAGGGAGGGATGGGTGGAGAGAGAAGGGGATCTGGCCTAAGGCCCAGCAGACTGGGTCCACTGCTGCCTGGTGTCACTCTTTCTTGGCTGCGCCTCCTCCTTAGCCATGGCGCTGTAAGTGTCCTGGAGGATGTGCTGGTTCTCCTGGGACACCCGGGTCAGCTGATGCAGTGACTGCTCCATTCTGTGGAGCACAATGAGGCCTAGGAAGGGAACACAGTCAATGGCTGTGACTGACCACAACCCTGAACACCACCCAACCTGCAAGCCATATAGCCCAATGTCCTGCACCTGTGATGGCGTACACCACCCACAGTGAACATGCAGTGGCCATCACAAACAGGAGGCACCTAGCTATGCGCACCACCGCCCCACACACACTGCCCACGTCAATCACAGTACAAACTAGGCTGGCAAGTGATGTGGCAACGTGATGCGATGCCAGTTACACAGCTATGTGCCCAGTGCATGCCTGGACCACCAGTGGCGCATACACAGACGTGCTGTGATACTGCACAGTGATGCATGTCACCTGTGTCGTGCCTACATACATGGATACATAGACAGTGTCGGCAGATAAGGGCCTATGTGCCACCCAGTCTAGCCATTTGACTTTGTAAGTTCACTCTGTTTTCCTATAAGTCTGTTGCACCTTACCCTGACCTCCAGAATTCATTTATGGCTATCCCGTGCATTCTTAAATCCCGTGACCAAGTCAGCCCCCACCACTTCCTCTGGCAGGGTGTTCCCTTTGTCCACCACCCGTTCTGTGAAGAAATTCATTCTCATGTTTCCTCTGAATCGTCCGCCCTCCAACTTCATCCCATGCCCTCTAGTCCTGGAACATCTTTTACGCTTAAAAATAGTGTTTTCCTGCACTCTGTTCCCCTGTAAGATACTTGCATGTCCCCATCATATCCCCTCTCCCTCCTCTCCTCCAGGGAGTACATGTTCAGTTCCTTCAACCTGTCTTCATAGGACTTGTGATGCAATCCATGTACCATCCGTGTTGACCTCTTCTGAACCCGCTCTACCCAGTCCATGTCCATACGTAGGTATGGTCTCCAGAACTGTACACTGTACTCCAGGTGGGGCCTCACAGTGTCTTGTATAGTGGAATTATGACCTCCCCTTTCCTGCATGGTTGTGTTGTGCATGGCTGGTGTTCTTGCCCCCAGCATGCAATAGCATCCATGAAGTAATGATACTCACACTCCTCCAGCAGCTGGCTCTGCCACTGCTGCTGCTGCTGCTGCTGTTGCTGCTGGGGCACAGCACCCCCTGGCACCGGGGCCTGGCGGCCACGTCACCGCCCTGCGTCCTCAGATTCCGGCCTGTGGGAGACATATGTTGAGACAAACATCAGTGTGACTCAAAAGCAGAGTGCCCCAGTGAGAGTGCCTGCCCACACAGCCATAACCATTCATCGCCAGCTGCACACACTGACACAGCCAACAGTGTCTGAGCCGTCACCTATGCACAGCCACCCAAGCACACACACCCTACAGAGATATAGGTGCATAGATGGTACACTCACCTGGCCTGGGCACTCGCCCCACCTGGCACATGACCCAGCCACGACAAAGTTCTGGCTCCCTCTGGCCCGGAGGTCACTGTACGGTGCGGCACTGCTCCAGCAGACCGGCCCCATCCAGTGACCTCCACCAGGTCAGTGGCCACTTGCTGCCACAGCTGAGTCCTGGCACTGGTGGGGGCACCTCCACCATACAGACCATGGTGTGGCTCCAACTAGGGCCACCAAGTTGGCCACTTCAATCTGGCTCAGGACACGCCCTCCTCCTAGCCATGGCACCAACTTTACAGCAGGCAATATGAAGCCCGCTGCACCGTAACCCCATGTGGAGTTGTTGCACAATAGACCACCACAGGCTCCAATTGCGCTGTTTGAACAGCTCGTCATCACATGGTGCTGTCACCAGATAGTGCAATAGGGGCGTACACATGGCATGCCAACTTAGCCAGGGGTCAGGGGCATACACAAGGTCCGCGACAGATGGCGTAAGGCTCACGCTGAGCGCCATCGGACGTATAGGCATCCTCTTGGCGACTGCCAAGCTGCGCACCAGTGCGCACAGAAGTGGACTATCGTGCGAAGCAGTGCCACAGCGCCATATAGTGCCCAGTGCTGTGAGCGCCACTGGCACAATGGTATGCATGGCACTGAAAGCCTATCACGCTCAGCAGGTCTGCAGCCGCGATAGGCGCATCGCGTAAGCTGTCTGGGGCATGAGCAATGCAGTGTAGACAGCCACAAACCTAAGCCATTGGCTCAGCGGACCGTGATATGGCATAAAGCAAATCACGAATATTCAGCCATTCATATGCAAATCATTCGATCAGCCATTCATAGAGGCGCCAGTGGTAGCGATTAGCATGTCATTATAGTTAAGCACACCTCATTTGCATGTGTTCGCTATAAAATGCGACAGTGGGTTGTGCTGGCCAGATTTGGTTACTGCAGGTGAAGGTGAGTTACATGCTGTGTGATATCTCAGGACAATGCTCATGGGTGGAGGATGATAAAAGGCTGAGGGGCTGAGCATGAAAGACGCCACAGAAAGGGACAAAGGGCACCACTCTATCGGTATCTGCCATGCGGAGGAAGCGTGGGGCTTCCGCCCCCTCCCTGAGCCAGCAGCTATGCTCAGCAGGAAATGCTGTCGACTGCACAGTGACAGTGTCCACTTCCACCCATCACAGATCACCATGACTGACCAGAGCCAGCTGAGGGGTGAAGGGCCGGCGGGTGTAGGAAGCCAAACTGCACGCAGCAGAGACGGCAGGCCCTCTTCCAGGCCTACCTGGAGGATGAGCCACTGAGTGGACGGAGAGGAGCACCCCTCAGGAGCGTGCAGCTGCATGGGAGGGGTAGCTTGGGCCATCAACCTGCATAGACCACCAGCTCCGTGTAGGAATACAAGAAGAGATGGGGACTGACCGCAGGAGGCTGAAAGGACTGTGGCAGCCTTCAGGGTGGCACGTGCACAGCACGAGTGGGGGCCCACCAGGTGGTGTTGCAGCTGACCCTACAAGAGGAGACACTAGTGGCAGCCATGCAGCCCGAGTGCCATTCTTGGGCATACCAGGCAGAGGATTAGACAGGTGAGCCCATCACTGCACAGTATGACATGAGTGGTGTTGTTGGGGGGGCTGTTGTTCACATGCACTCCATGTATCTTTCTGTTACAGATCCTGTTCATCTTCAGGAGACGGTGGTGGTGGTGGGTCCAGACAGTGATGCAGACCTGCTGGATGTGGAGGAGACATCCACCTCCGCCACCAGCCACAGACACACACAGCAGCATCACGCTAGGCCAACTCGGTGTCAGTGTCTCAGGTGCAGGGGTGCACGCCTGTCTCAGCAGTCTGGCATGCAGGTATGCCAGCATGCTGTGCATAACAGTGTGCGCACCTGCACCATTGTGATGCAGGCCTGCAATGGGCAGTAATAGGTGTGTGTCCATGAAGGACGCAGGCCAGCCAGCAGTGCCCCTGGGCCTTCCATTCACTCTGTACCAGCATGCTGGCACAGTCAGGCTGTGCCTGTCAGCACTGGTGGCTGTGCAGGTGTCTGGCACTGTTGTCAGCACGGAGGTGGAACAGGTGGAACTGGGGCTCAGCAGTTGGGCGAGCAGCACATGCACTCCCATGTACTTTCTTTCTGTTACAGATCCTGTTCATCCTTCAGGAGACGGTGGTGGTGGTGGGTCCAGACAGTGATGCAGACCTGCTGGATGTGGAGGAGAGACCATCCACCTCCGCCACCAGCCTGCAGGCACTGCAGCAGTATGCACGCTGGCCAACTCCGTGTCAGTGATACTGGTGCAGGGGTGCATAGCCTGTGTTCAGCAGTCTGGCATGCAGGTATGCCAGCATGCTGTGCCTATGGCAGTGGCACGCACCTGCACCATTGATGATAGCAGGCCTGCAATGGGCAGTAATAGGTGTGTGTCCCATGAAGGACACATGGCAGGCCAGCACGTGCCCCTGGGCCTTCCCAGTTCACTCCTGTGTACCAGCATGCTGGCACAGTCCCAGGCTGTGCCTGTCAGCACTGGTGGCTGTGCAGGTGTCTGGCACTGTTGTCAGCACGGAGGTGGAACAGGTGGAACTGGGGGCTCAGCAGTTGGAGGGGCGGCAGCAGCAGTCACACACCAGGTCTGGGGGTACAGTGTCAAGCAGTGGCACATGTCCCCCACCCTTGATCCGCCTGATACCCTGGTCCCAGCCAACAGCGCCACCTCAAGTGGCAGTGCACCAGGACCGCCCACACTTGGGGGTCACGATGCCATTAGCATGTGTGCACCCATTGACACACACACCCACCTGCTGCAGGACCTGTGCAGCTGCTGCAGGGCGGGTTGCAAGGTCCGTGAAGGCACTGTCTGTGTCCATGGAGCGCATAGCAGAGAGTGTGCTCGGGACTGAGCCGAGCAGGTCCTATGCGGACGGATGGACCACTGCCATTGACAGGCTGACCCAGGCAGTGGTCTCTGTTCGCGGGACGCGTGGCCACACTGTCAGGTGCCCTGTACCACACACCCCACACAGTGCGCCTCACTCCCATTCCGGTGTCGTGTGACACCAGGCCTGTTGATGCTCGGGTTCTGCTGTGGGCAGATCCCGAGCACCCTGGTGCAAGTTTGTTTCAGCGATGCAGACCCCGTGCGGGCAGGTGCTGCTTATGAGTGGGACCCCTGGTGGTGCACCAGCGCCACCTGATGTGGCCCCTGCTCAGCCTGCCAGTGCTGCTGGGCCATGGCAGGCTGCCCATGCATCCATGGTGGCCGTGGACAGTGCACCTGACTGAGCTGTCTCCCAGTGCAGGCCCCTGTCTGGTGCTGTCTCTGTGTGCAATGTGTGTCATGGTGGGCAGTGCACTGCTGGGTGCTCTGCTCACCACGCTGACACACGGACCACCTGCACACCTCCCAACTGCTGTCCACAGGTGCGGTGCATGATGATGCCTGCATTGCACTTTACACCAAGGTGCAGAATTGCCCAGGTCCTGACACACGAGCGTGGACAGTCCAGGTGGTGGGGGTGGTCATGGTGCTGTGTGTTGGCAATGTCGTTCCGCAGTGCTGTGCTGCTGCCCATGTATGCTGCCTGGTGTGTGTGTGTCCATATGAGTGCTCACCCTCTCTGATGGTGTGTTGGTATGCCTGGAACCTTCCACTCCCCTGACCTTCATGCATGGTGTGTTCCCTGTGTGCCTGTGGTTGTGATGGACAGTGTTGCCTGCACATGTCCCCTTGACTTACCTGTGTTGGGTGTAGTGCTCTTCTGCAATGGTGTCCCGTGCAGCTGGGCCTGCCGGGTCAGTCGGGAGTCCCTCCGTCCTAGGGGGGGCTGCTCATCACCAACACCACCGGCGCCACTGGCATCCCCATCGCTGTCCCCCTCTTGGACCTGTACGGCTATCCCATGGTCTTTGGCCATGTTGTGCAGGATGCAACAGGCCAGGAATATCCCACAGGCCTTTTGGGGGCTGTACTGTAGGGTTCCACCGGAGGTGTCCAGGCATCGGAAGTGTGCCTTGAGCATCCCAAACACCTGCTCTATGATGTTATGTGTTGCGGCATGTGCCTCATTGAAGCATAGCTGCGCTGGGGTCGTGGGGCGCCGGTATGGTGTGAGCAGCCAGGGACAGACTGGGTATCCGAAGTCACCTGTGTGGAGATAGTGGAGATCAGTGTCATGTCGGGTCCATATTGCCCACATCCTGTGTGCCACTACCATGGCACCTGTGTCATTCCCACCCTTGCCCAGAGTTTGCATTCATACATGTGTACTCACCCACTAGATGACCCATGGGATGTCCCCACTTCCTAATCGATGGCACAGTGCAGACTGGTGCCATATGAAGGCATCATGTGCTCCGCCAGGGTGTGGCACAGACATTGATAATGCGCCCAGTGGCATCACACACCACCTGGCAGTTGACACTGGAAAACCCTTTCGGTTCGATATGCCTGGCCGTCGGGCCCAGGTGGTGTGCTAATGGCCACATGGGTGCAGTCTATGGCCCCAGCACACCAGGCATACGCATGCACCCTGTGGAACTCCTGCATGTTTGTTCTCACGCTTCACGCGGTGCTGGGGACATGGATGTACTCCGCAGCATGAGGCAGCAGTGCGCTGAGGAACTGGGGTGAGGATGCATGATGTGGCTGACTGTGTAATGCCTGTGGTGTCCCCTGTCAGCCTCTGGAAGGTGCCCGATGGCAGGCACATGCAGGCTGTCACCTTGGTCTCCACGGACAGAGCGTGACTCCCATGAGGGTGCCTGCATCACATCACTGCACAGCTCGCAGAGCCGGCTCTCAGTATTGCCCTGTCTGGGTGGTACCGCCCACAATCTGACATCTGTGTACAGCTTGAAGCTGATGCGGCACTTATACCGCCTGTCGGGGCATACCGCTGACGGGCCCCCTCCGCAGCCACGCCCCCTGCAGCATGGTGTCTCACCCCTCATTACAGCTTCCATGTGAAGCTGGCACTGTCCATCTCCCTGGCTTTCTGCCCCTCCGCTGCCCCCACTGCTGCTTCCACTGCACCGGGCACCCCCCACTGGCCTCTCTGTCCTCCTGGACCCACTGTCCCTCTCTGCTCTTCCAGCTCCTCTCTCTCTCTCTGTCTCTCTCCCCCAGTTTGCAGCCTGCTAGGGTTCTTGCGCCGCTTCCTTGAGCCTTTTTATTTTGGCTCAATTCCGCTACTGCGCAACTTCTGGCTGAGCCACTCTTGCGCATTGCGCAAGTGTTCGAATATCGCATTGCGCACTTTATGCATGGACCCGCCCCCTTCGGTTGCGCATGCCTTCATTTCCATTGCGCTGTTGCTCAGCATGTTTTTGGTGGCGCAACTGGCCCCTTCTGAATATCGCAGAATGGAGCATTTTTGGAGTTGCGCATGCGCAACCCTGTTGAGCATGGCGCAACCCTTTTGAATATCTGGGCCTGTGTGTTTTTAGCATCAGAAGGGGGCACTGCCATTCTTGTCTTTATCTGAGTTCTGTGGTCTGACTACTTCAACTTGCATCTTCAGAGATGATTGTGACTTCACTTCACATCACACAGCTCCCGTGCAGTAAACAAACTTAAAAAAAGATGCACTTTTTCTATTACCAGCATTATTTAAACATTTTTGTTTGAAAGCAATATTCCCATCTGTCATGCACTGCTGCTTTGTGGTGAAGGCTGTCAACCACAGAATTGGAAAGAAAGACTAGAATGGCAGTGCCGATTAGAGTTGCCTGGTGCGAGTATGTTGGGCATGGTGCCATGCTGTGGGTGGCAAAACAACCAGAAGCACTGCACTCAATGCTGTAGTGTGTGCTGCAAGATGACTTTTCAGGGTAACAAACAAAAGAGGGATATCTGCCTTTTTTTAGACCATATACAGCACATAATCATTTTCATGCATCTTGTAGGGGGTATGCTTAGATGGGAATACAGCTACTGTTGGGATGTTTATAAAAAAAGAGATTTATATTGCTATTGGACTCCATTCGCTGCTGTGTGTTATGATCAGTAGCTGCTGACAGGTAGGTTTTAATAAAATATTGATGTACTCATTATCTTTTATTGTACATACTGCGTTGCAGTGTGCACAGTGATGCTCCCAAGATCTGCCCCATTTCATTGGCAGCAGGCTCTGTATACAAAATAAAATTAAACTGACATGCTTTCACTCCTCAGAGCAGCCAATGAAGAGGAGGAGAAAGTAGGTGGGACTTCCATCAGTAAGCTCACAAATGATCAAACTGTTTATTTGAGCATGAACATTAGAAGGAATGGAATTCTGTGAGTGTGCACAGCAGTTATCGTTATCACCATTATTTTGCAAGACCATTTTGGACATGGAGAATGGAATGCCACTGCGAGATCACCAGCACAAAGTTTGCTGGACTTGTGGTATGTTGGTTTGTTTGGTGGACTGATGGACTGATGGTTGGCCAGCTTGGTAAGTAGGCCCAGTCAGTCTCCTTGAGGAGGATGAGATGCATGAGCAGGAGGGCAAGGCAAAGTGGCTGGGCAATAGAGTACAGCTCCTGTGTTTGTGGTGGGGGGGCACAGCTTCTGTGTGTGGATGCAGGTGGGCACAACTCCTGTGTGGTGGAGGGCAGGGGAGCACAGCTCCAGTGTTGTGGGCCAGGGTTGCACAGCTTCTGTGTTGGGGGATGGTGGAGCACAGCTCCTGTGCTAGGGAGTGGTAGGGCACAGCTTCTATGTTGGGGAGTGGAGTGCAGTTCCTGTGTTCGGGGGTGGAGTATAGCTCCTGTGTTTGGGAGTGGAGTATAGCTCCTGTGTTTGGGGGTGGACCATAGCTACTGTGGTGGGGGGGCAGAGTGCAGCTCCTGTGTTGGTGGGTGGAACAGGTCCTAACATTTAATTTAATAATTTTCTCAGGACAACCCAGTTGAGGTACAACAGCCCATTTAATACCCTCTAATGCCACAATCAGCGGTACAGCCCACCAATTCCTCCATAGCTAGTAAACCTCCTACAACTATCGAGAAGGTGCTCTAAAGTCAACCTTTAAAGGCCAAATACATAATTATGATATTAAATCAAAACAGATCAAAGCACTAAAGTTTCTACAATATGCTGAGCTTTTATCGCTATTACGACCTCCACATTTTTCCCTGTTTCAGTCAAAGACCTAGATTTCAGAGGCTAAATATTAAGAGGGATGCTTTCAACCCCACCCCCACCAAATGTCTTGCAGGCTTAAAGCCCAAATGTCATTTTAGAAACAAAACATTGACCCACCCATCTAAATTTATGGATTTGAGGAACAGTGATCCAGACACACACTGCTGTCACAAATAATTCATGATCACTTTCTTAGTAAAACCCTTCCCTGACACATTGAGCAAATATTGAACAGGATCCTCCATATTATATATGGAAACATAGAATAAGAGGCTAGGAAAAAGCCTATTGTACCATCCAGTCTGCCCAACTTTGTGTAATATGTGTGTGTGTAGGTCCTACTGACCACCCACCCCCTTATTTAGAGAATTGAAAGGCTTGCATGTAGTTCAGTGGTGAAGCAGCCAGCCACTCCCACTTCCTGAGCTATATAAGCAGTTCCTCTAAGCCTCACTGTGAAACATTTATTCTTTGCAGCCGAAGGCTCTGTCGGTTTGTCCTCTGAGCTGGTTGGGCCTCCCGGGGCTGGCTGGGGCCTGCCCCCCCCTTGCTGCTCCTGCTTGTCTCTGCTGGGCTGCTGTGTTTATTTTACTGCTTCTGGTTTGTATTTTGCCTTCGGCAGTGTGTGCTTCCTTCCTTTTTTGGGGGTGGGACTTTTCTAAGCTCCTAGCATACTGCTACTTCAGAAGCTCATACTGCTTGCTTTCACTTACTCACAACTCTCAAATTACTTGCACTGCGACTGCAAACCTGATCTGTGTGTTTCAGCTCTACTATAGCTGGTCCATGTGGCATATTCTATTACTTTCACCTTACTCAGATTTACTTGAACCTAGCTATACAGCTTACTCATGCTTGTTCTAATTACCTCACTGCTGCAGACTCATTGCACTGCCTGTTGACAGTGCTTAAGAGCATTATGCCTCCTTTTACTTTTGCAGTTACAACTCAGTGTACTCATTTGTTTTTACTACTGCTGCACAGGCCTACTTGCTTCCTGATGCTGCTTTGTTTACTCCCATTGCTATCGTACCATTTTTTTTTGTGTGATCTATTTTTCCACCCCCATGCTCTTGGTCCTCCACTCCTTAGGGCTCTTGCCAAGTTCCCTCTGTCCTCTTCTGTCCTTGCCCAGCCTTCCTCTGATTTCCCAGATCATAGCCGACCCCCAGGATATCCTGGTGTATCCCTTTCACCGGGCGGGTCCCTCTCCTCCGAGGGGGAAGGCACCGGGGGGAGGATATCCCCAGAACTCACTTTCTAGGGCCCGGGGATGCTGCTGGGGAACAGGAGGCACCAGGAAGGCACTGGAGGCCCTCAGGAATGGAAAGCCATCATCCAGAAGCCAGCGAGCAATTTTTCCTGGCTTTTCTTGAGGTGCGTGACATCCGGACGTCAAGACGAGAGCAGACATCTGTCACGCACCACCCCTAATGACCCTGATGTGCTGCTCTACCACCGGCCTCTGCCAGTGGTCGTTTCAGCACCCGGTCGCAACTCCTACCGTCCCTGGAGACAGTGATCAGTCGTGGGAAGCACCAAGCTGCCTCCCCGGGCCGGCCCTCCAGTGCCCGAGCTCATTCCCCGAACTCGGGTCGTTGGTGTCACAAGTGGAAATACAACTGCTGCTCCTATGGGCCGGTTCCATTGTACCATGTTTTACTCTGAAGTTAGCTGAGACTTCTGCTGAGGTTATTAAATTAGCTTTTATATCTACATGTGGTTCTCAGCCTTTCCATCACTTCCTTGTTTGTCCTACAGCAGGGACTAGGAGGTGCTTGGGGGTGCCGTGGCCTATGTGGCAAATTAATTCTGCCTTAAATCCTGCCTTTGTTGCCAAAAATCCTCAGAGTTTGTCACCTTGATTTGGCTATTCATGATTGGCTGGCTTGCCCCCAATTCAGTGCTGTTTAATTGCTACAGAGTCCACCTATCGCTATTACTGCTTACTGACCTCTGTGCAGATCCACAATTGCTCATGAAACCATTGCTTCTTGCTTATGCAACCCATTCCTTCTTGTCTATTTCCATCCCCTCGGCTTCAGCCTCTGGGATTCTGCTGCACTCAATCTGCATTTGACCTTGCAGATATCAGCTCTCAATGCTCATTACAATCTCAGCATGCCATGCTTATTCAGCTCTCAGTCAATTTCTGGGGCATGCCAGTCATTCTATTCTCACGCAGGGTTCCTGCAGCTGACGGTCTAGCTCTGCATTTATTCCGCATCTCGAGCGCGTCCAACTTGGGGTGGGATCCTTCTCACCTAGCCCATAGCTGGGAATGTCCTCACCCTGGGCTTGGCTTTAGCTGTCTGCTATGTGACAGCAGCCCCTGGTGTAGAAATTAAGACTAGCTGTGAAGGGTGGTTACGACGATCTCCTTTGGCTCTCATGTTCCACTATAATGGTTAGCCATTGACTTTAGTGGTTTCCCTAGCAAGGCATCTTCACCACATTCTCCCTACAAATGCCTCTGGCTCACCTAGTTTGATTTAGGGCAGGTAGGCCAGGTGACTGCCTCGGCATTTGTTGCTCTCCTCCTGCACCTTGGATCCACATATTGTTGCAGAGTTTTCTCACAACCTTCCATAGCTTTCCCGAAAGAGGGTTTGAATGAGAGCCTTCCTCCAAATTGGAATATTTTCCACCTCCCTTTAATTCGGTTTTCCAAATTGCAGCTGCAAAGCCGTCACTAATTAAACTATCCCAAGCCTGGAGGGAAGACGACCTAGGCCTTGGATCCCCAGAGATTTCCTCCTCATAGGGTTTTTTTCTCTCCTCTGTTGCCTCAGGTCATAACACTTAGTTAGCGTAGTTGTTTCCCCTAGTTTCTTAGGTAGGTTCCACTGTTGGATGGAGGTGGAGGATGTCCTGTCATTCCCTCTCTCCTTAGGGGATACCCTAATCTCAAAGCAAAACATCAGTATCTTGCTACACACACCTGGGCAGTCCTTACATTATCCAACTGAACATCTCATTGCATTATCAAACTGCCTATGCTGCTCTACTACTATGTTACAGTTACTGCTCCTATGCCTCAGTTACTGCTTGCTCATATGCTTCATATTACCTCCTTTTTGGGGATGATACTACATTTTTGGGGGGTATTCTTAAGGTACCTTTAGCCATGGGAACTATCCCATTGCACCTCTAGGGGTGGAACCCTCTCTGAGGGTTCCTTGCCTTCGTACCCCTACAGGGTGGTAATTCCTCTGGAATAGAGAGTGTGAATGGTCAAAACCAAACTAACACAGTTGCACAAGCATAACACTATACTGGCTGCAATGGTCAGTGAATTGAAAGACTTGCCTGTAGTTCAGTGGCCAAGCAGCCAGAAACTCCCACATCCTGAGCTACATAACCAGTTCCTCTAATCCTCAATGTGAAGCATTTTTTCTTTGCCCCACCATCCTCCCCACCTCCTCCTCCAGCAGCAGCAATCTCTCCTTAGGGGGATTCCTAAGGTACCTTTAGCCAAGAGAACTGTCCAGTTGCACCTCTAGGGGTGGAACCCTCTCCGAGGGTTCCTTGCCTTCGTACCCCTACAGGGTGGTAATTTCTCTGGAATAGAGAGTGCGAATGGCCAAAACTAAATTAACACAGTTGCACAAGCATAACACTATACTGGCTGTGTAGATTAGTGAACTCTACTAGGGAGCTGGATTTCAAAGACTTACTACCCTACTAGTCAACATTAAGCTGGCCCTCTACTCGACGCAAGCCATCAGAACCTGCTGGCAGAATGGTAAAGCTGATCTTCAGTAGGAACTGGCATCAGTCCTCCACTGTAAGCACCCACCCAAACTTATCTGTGCAGGAGCTTCCCAGAAACATGAAGGATCAGAGACCATGAAGGGGTGAAAGCCCTCGCACAGCCTCTGAAGACTAAAATACCTCACCTTGGTAACCTTTGTGGTGGCAGACAGGAGAGATAAAAGCCAGAGTGTTCACTCTCCCTGAATGATTTTTGAGAGGCCTTTGATGGACTAGTCTAAAGGAGACCCAAAGAAAAGGAAATTTTGGAAGGGAAGGAGTACCAGCCACCTTATTTGGACTTGGCTAATGGACCAAAACTGGTATGCTCCAGCAGGATGATGGGACATGCCCTGAAGCTCAGAGGTGGTAAATTCCAAGGTTACATTAGAAGGCACTTATTCTACCAAAGAGTGGT
The DNA here is from genome assembly GCA_016271365.2 of Neoceratodus forsteri. Lineage (NCBI taxonomy): Eukaryota > Metazoa > Chordata > Ceratodontiformes > Ceratodontidae > Neoceratodus > Neoceratodus forsteri. The sequence goes on along the minus strand of CM028133.1, from coordinate 736,418,590 downwards.
GCCCCTATGTAACACCTTACCGGGGGGAATAGTCATCATGAAGATAGTTCAGGCCTTAAAGGTAGCCTGAACAAATTTCTGCTTACCAAGGGAATCACAGGATTCTCAGTGTGGTAATGGGACTGAGAAATCTGCATAAATTAGTCTGTTTGCATGGCATACTTGCTGGTCCCTGCTTAATAACTGGAGCGATGCAGACTGATGGAACTGGAAACTCTTCTTAGATTTAAATTACAATGGGTGTTAGTGTGGCTCAGTTGGTAGCACATCCATCTATGGGCAAAAAAGGGTGTGAATTCTAGTCCCATACCATAAAGATGTTGACACCCTAGTAAAGTACTAAGGGGGATGCTGTTCTGTTGGGCTGTCCTGCCCTTTAGATGAGACATAAAACTAAGGTTCTGTCTGCCTCTTCTAGTGGTTGTTGTTGTTAAGGTGGGTATTAAAGATCCCACACCACTTCTCGAAAATAATAGGGAACTTCCCCAGTGATCTGGGTTAATATTCCTTCATTCACTACAATGCCACCAACAACTTAATCTGGTTAAAACTTTTCTTTGCATTATCCCCCCACCCCACAGAACAAAGCTGAGAAAGGTAGTACTGTCTAGCACTCCATTCCCAATCAACAGAAACTAAAGTAATAAAATAATTATGCTTATGAAAAATATTTTAAATGAGGACTGTGAGAACTGTGATGAAGCAGTAACTCCAATCCAGTTTCCAACCTTGCTTGTAAAGGAAATGTGCAGGTGACATATACAGTATTCCGAAAGCATGTGTACAAATATACACACATGCATACAGTACAAAACATATTCCTTTTTACAGTTAATTTTTTTATTAGGAGATTTCAGATCTTTACAGATGTTAAACCATTAGTCCAAATGGCTGACAAAGTGGTTTATAACCTTACCACTTAATACAAACAGCCGAAGCTCCAGGCAAACATCTCACAACCTAAATGTCTACATGTAACACACCCAAATAATTGAAATAGCAACTGCAGGGTGTCTTTAAACCTGGTTAACCCTACCATAAACATACTAAGACAAATCTAAAGAGAAAGTACTTGCTTGCTTTAAAAAGGCGGAAACAAGTGTGACTGAGCTTCTTCACATAAGGTGTAGAAACTGGTATTGGATGGGTAACCTTTATGAACATGCAGAAGTGGAGTACTCATGATAGCTATGAGGAGAAAAGCAATAACAGTTTTTAACAATCAATCAACCATTTCTACAAGGAAAATCAAGGAGGTCTCAGTTTGTCCTTCCAGTATCTGGGAGTGAGGCATGATTAGCGAAGTCAATGTAAGTAAAATTAGGGACCCATAGCTCATCAAACTTGTTTAAACATTGTTTTTTAAAGCAAGAAATCCTGGTCAAGGTGGCCATCTTTTCCAAGACACCGAGCCACTCTGCAATACATGGGACCTTTAGGGTTCTTCAACATTGTATAATAAGTCGATTACATTCTACCGAGGCCTGTATGAGCCACAGTGTAGAAGCTTTGGGAAGGGTGAGTGCCTCAGGTATAAGGCCCAATAGCCATAGATCAGGGTCTGCTGGGAGGGGCGTCTTTAAGATGAGACAGCAATGTTGTATTACTGCCTCCCAATAGGGCTTCAGAGAAATACATGACCACAGGACATGAAGCAGATCTGCTTCTAGAGCCACACACCTCCAGCAGCAATCAGTAGGAAGAAGACCCATCTTTTTTAGTTGGGATGGGGTGTGGTACCAGAGATGCATTATTGTGTTCTGTAAAAAGAAACTTTTCAGGAATGCAGCAGGCCTGGTGTGCTCTTAGCCAGCACTGGTTGCAATTGTAGATCCATAATGAAGGTCTCTAATGTGGTGGCCTACTTGACCTTAGCCAGCAAAGAGAGGTTAGGAACACTATCTCTTAGGAACCTCTGTATGAGACCAGCCCTACCTTTGGGATGATTAATCCACTCCTTAATAGGAAGAGAATGTCTAGCAGTTTTGCATTTTTTACAAGTGACACAGGTGCATCTTTTCTTAACACAAGACTGGTGAAGGCTTCTCATCTGAAGGTACTTCCAAAAGTCACTATGGGGCAGGCCATACCTGGTTTGCAAACCTTGAAATGAGTCCATGGTGGAATATCCTGGGGTTCTCAGATCCCCACTGGAAAGTATCCCTTTAGAGACCCAGTCCACCCAGTTCAAGGGAGAGTTATTAATACAGAGGCTGGGGTTGTTCCAGAGTGGGGTATATATCCCTAGGTCAAGACATCAAGAGGGTTTGAGCCCCAGTTTTTGCCAGGCCTGATGAGCTTGTTGGATGGAAAGCCAGACCTTGTGAGGCTTTGGGAGGGGATCTGACAAAAGAGTGGAAACTAAGGTGTTTTTCAATTTGAGACCATGCTGGAGAGTGAGGGAGGTGACAGGAACCTTCCTCCTTTAATATCTTGGCTATGATAAAGGCCATGGAGTACTGAGAGAAATCGGGTAAGTTCCATCCTCCCTGATTTTGGGCCCTCAGCTTAGCTCTTCTATATCTAGGCCTGTTCAGAACCTCATAGAAAGGAGACAACATTGGGTTCCATGTTTCGGGTAGAAGAAAGGGGATGTGAGACAGCAAATGCTATAACAGTCCAAAATGTATTGCAAACTCACTCTAGTAAATTTAATATACTGTGTAAATTACATTAAAGGTTTGAAGTCACCTACATTTCTGTCCATACTATATATATATATGTGTGTATATATATATATATATATACTACACGTGTCTATGTCTTCTTTTAGCACCCTTTGCAAACTGTGTGAGAGGCCTTTCGGCACCATGCAATTCTGCTTAAAGTTGGACCAGCATAACATTCTGTGGTGGTTTGTATATGCAGCCCATGATGCTTTGCATTGTGTGGGCATGTGTGATTGTGTATTTTCTTGAAACTTGGCTTCCCAGCCAAATGCCCTTTGGGGTAACCCTTGCCTCAGTGTTTGCACACAGAGGTTCTTTGTCTTTTAAATAGTTTTTTATTTTAATGGGTTCACCACAACATATCCAAGACACACTGTCTTAGGGTAGCTGGACCATTCCACTGGGGTGTCAAACAGACGAGGCATACTGATGAGTCCTGGTAGGATGAAACACGTGTCTGTGTCTTCTGTTAGCACCCTTTGCAAACTGTGTGAGAGGCCTTTCGGCACCATGCAATTCTGCTTAAAGTTGGACCAGCATAACATGCTGTGGTGATTTGCATTGTGTGGGCATGTGTGATTGTGTATTTTCTTGAAACTTGGCTTCCCAGCCAAATGCCCTTTGGGGTAACCCTTGCCTCAATATTTGCACACAGAGGTTCTTTTTCTTTTATATATATATATATATATATATATATATATATATACTCTGTGTGTATATATATATATATATATATATATATATATATATGTATTATGGTAGAGGAGCCATTTCTATGTTAAACCCCAAAATTTCCAGTAACCTTAATAACTTTGCAACCGTTTGACAGATTTGCCATTGAAATTTGGAATACATGATCAAGAAACATAGGCCTTGGCATCTGCCAAGTTTTGTATCAGTCGGATACATGGCTGTGGCGTTATTAAAGCGTAGTTGTGCGCATGTTCCGCTTTTCAGAATTCTACGGTCCCGCGTACAGGTGGCACGGTTTGCACGACCGTCTAAAATCTTCAGGGAACATGTGGCCAGGGTCCCCGATGTGCCTTTTGAAGATTTGGTGAAAAAATATTAAACGGTTCAAAAGTTATTCAAAAAACAATTTCCCATTATAAGTCAATGGGAAAAGTTAACAAAAAGTTCGACAGTGTCGCAAATGCATTTTTACTTTCGCAAATGGGCCTGTTACTTTCGCAAATCAGCCATTTTAATTTCAGTTGGTGATCAGAAAAATGGTTGGCATTTAAATTTGGGACCCTCTAGCAACCTAATTCTTTTTGTATTCACCTAGTCGGACCCTGAGTATGATTGCCATGTCTTTATTTTGTGGTAAAACACCCCAGAAATATGTTTTTCAAATTTCTGGAAAAAGTACTTTCACAAATTACTTTCGTGCTCACGAAAGTGTCGAACTTTTTTGCCAAAGCTTTCGCAAATTGCGACAGTAGTTTTCTACCTGTGGGAAAGTGACAGCGATTCTTTGGCACTGCGCTGCAAAAGAACGGTTGGGAGTTTTGGGCTGAAATTTGGAAGGAACGCAGCTGACATCTCACAGATGTGCCTTTCAGTGTTGTATTGAAAACATATTACACAGCGGCAAAGTTACAGCACTCCAAATTTGACATTTTTTCCCGTAGGATAACATTACGGTGCCCGACGCATTACAGGAATCCTTTGGCTCCCTGCTGCAAAATAACGGTTTGGTCTTTTTTCCTGAAATTTGGAGGGAAGACAGCCAACAGCCCACAGATGTGTCTTTCAGTGGTTTGGTGAAAAAATATTACAGGGAGGCAAAGTTATGGTGCTCTGAACTTCTCTTTTTTTCCCATAGGATAACATTACGGCGCTTCGCTGAAAGCTTTCAGGGTCCGTAGTCTCGAACAGTGCGAGATAATGGACTTTTTCGTTGAAAACACTTAGCTCCCTAGTGGGGGCTAAGTACAAAATTAGCTAGGACAGTTGTAAATAATATGAGTTTTACATTTTTTTTCTATGTCATACGGTCCCTGAGATATAACCTATTTAGTATTCCAAGTCCTCATTTTCTGCTCTGATATCCATTATTATGCATATATTCTTTGTACTCACTGTCTTTCTCTATGCAGCTTTTGGGGAAAACCAGCCTGTGCGCTTACATTACTGTTACTGTTGCCCTTTCTGCTTGTGGTCCCATACCGTTTCACTTACTGTTGACGCTCATGCCACCATGTGCGTTATCCTTGGCGTTTACTTTTCGGTTGTGTTTCTGTTATTTTTGCCATTTGTGTCTACAGTACTGTTTCTCTTTCTGTTTTAGTTTGTGTCACCATGCCCATTGAAATTTCCGTTTGCAGGCACCATGTTACTATGTGACAACACATCACGTGGCAGACCGTTCCCGTCTACGCCACCATGTGCGTTACCCTTTCTGTTCTCATTCGCGCTTGCGTTACCATGTGCGCCACTGTTAGCACTTCTGTTTGCGTTGCTGTTCCTGTTACTATGCCTCAAGACATCACGTACTAAGTGTGGTACGTTGTGTGCAGCTGCAATCAGGGATGTGTAAGTTTGGTGTACATGGCCTCAGTTTTGCTGTTGATCTCCACTGAGCATGCAGTACCTGGTCAGGTGGGTGGGGATGTCTCGTAGTACATTTAGACAATTGTTTGTTATTTCTGTCACCTGCTGCTGGATGTCTGTCATTGTTTGTGTTGACTTGGTCCTCCCCCATACTTGAATGTGTGTGTGTGTGTCTGTGTCTGTGTGGTGCTGGGGGGGGGTGAATTTGGAGTTAGGGTTTTCAACCCTAACAGCAAATTTCCTCACTTTTGTCACTGTGGAACAACCCTAACTGATGCATTAAATGGAGTTTTTTGCCATGAATATCTTGTCTTTTTCAGAAGTATCACTCAGCATACTACATGATTTATAGTCCTAAGAATAGTGCACATACATATAAAACAATGTTTCTGTATCAGAAATATTTCTACTGTTGTGGTTGCACTTACTGTCATTCTCTTAATTACTTTATTAATTGTCATTTGTCATTCTCGGTCCATGTAGTAGTTTTAATGTTAAAGTGTCTTAATCATTTTGTTTCTGATCACATATGTAACTTTAAAAATGTGCATAACTAAAAGACAATATGACATGACATGGACACTATTAGTTCATGTACTAAACAAATGGATATGCTACTATAGTAACTTGAGATTTCAAAGAGTGCTTCCACTACCAACTGAGGTTGTACCATCAATCATGTGAACAGCAGTGGAAGAGGTTTGTTGTACTGAATACATATACTGGACCACCAGGGCAATGTTTCGGGGGGGGGAGTTACTGCTTACATCCCAAGAACGGGAGTTTAGGTGCACTGCACCACTAGGGTATGTTCAGACAGGGTTTACTGCTTACATCCCAGGAACAGGAGTTTTGCTCCACTAGACCACCAGGCTTATGTTCGAGGGTCAGCTTTACTGTTTACATCCCGTGAATGGGACTTTCAGTCTACTACACCACCAGAGGCTATGTTCGGCAGGAGGGCGGGTTGTGTTTCACACTGATACACCCTGAAATCAGCTTCTCAGTACACTGGACCACCAGGGATGTATTCACAGGAGGTCTGTTTCTAAACTAGAGCAGCCCATGGTCAGGCTTCTGGGGGAGGAACATTTCTGCTGTTCCCCACGACAGGCACAGTGGTGGGGTGTTGTTGGGAATTGTCACTCTTTTGACCACGATTAGGCTGCACAGCGGGACATGGAGTGGTCGGGGTGAGCGGCAGCTGTCACGCTGTGTGGCCCATGCAATTCAGCAGTTTACCTGGGCATGATTGTTGACTTGAGCATTTTTTTGGCCTGAAAGTTGTGCAGGTGCAGGTTCCAGGTTGCGGCTTCACAACTCTACACAGCCTTACTGAATGTCAGGCTGTGCAGTTACTGCATGGTTCGTACCCCTGCAGTTCATTATGCATTGATTTGCATTGCACTGTTACTCAGCATGTTTTCTGTGGTGGAACTGCCTCCTGCTGAATATCGCAGAATGCAGCAAGTCTTCACTTGCACAGGCACTACCCTTTTACACATGTTGCAACCTTTTTGAATATCTTGCCCATTAAAGTATTATACTAATAGAAGGAAGGCATTTGTCACAAGAGACTGGTGGGCCCTTGGAATGAGGTCCCCTGTCACTTATTTGTCCTAAGTCAAAGATGCTTTTTAAAACTCAGCTGTATAGAAATTGTGATGAAGGAAGCTAACATGACTACATAAGAGATATTGGCTGGGAACAGCTATAGCCTATTCTTTACTGTCTGGCCTCCTCCACTCCCTTGAAAATTTCTATGAACCTTTCTATTAACTATCTTTATATTACGGATAACAATACTGCCACATATACCCAATGTTAAGATGATATGGTTATGACAATTGTCTAAAAAATGTTGTGCTTGAATGTCACACTTTGTCTCTTGAATATGAATAAGACACCAAACACAAGAGAGTATAGTTTAAGTTCTTTAGTATAAAAATATGTTAAATATAAAAAATCACAAACAAAAATATATTTTTTATACATAAAAAAATAGATTTTTATAAAACAATATATACATACACAAAAAAAAGGTGTGTATTACTTCATACACATTTCATAGAAAAAATACAAAAATCTTTTTTAAAATATTAATAAAAACATATAAAAATATCATTTGTTTGTTTTTTATACAGTCCAAGACTTGCGAGAGGTGTGTGCACTGCATCAGGCAATCCAGCCTGTAAGCTGGATGCAATGTGGAGGTGCAAAAAGAAGTAGAAGCTGTTGCACCATCGGGAGATGACACCGGACCTCTATGAAGGGTGGCCAGTCTCACCCAGGGAAGCTGCAGGAACAGTTGGTAGCTGCAGAGGTGAAGCACTGCTATGTGCAACAGCACCATCACCCACTGCTACGACTGGCTCAAGGACGAGGTTCACAGTCTGCTGCTGTGCATCCAAGAGAGACTGGATTTTGTCCAGCCTCTCAAGGATGCCAGCGTTCTCCTTCCGCAGACTGCGAACCTCGCGAGTGAGCCGGCTGTAGCAGCGGCAATGGCCTGTGCATCTACGCAGTCGCCGGCGCCCTACAAAGATAAAGAAAAAACAGTAATAGTGAATATATAACACAAATTGAACAATTACAACTCTAAAATATTTCACTTCAAATATTTCTAATCTAATAAAATTTCAGAAATGCATTCATTTTAAAGTTATGATAATACTTTAAACTATGATGCTACACTATTAATTATACAATGTGGTAAACCGGATGCGCAGAATCCTGCATCTGGAGGTTGGCTGGCACAATGACCACCATGATAAATCCTCCAGTGTACCCAGTGGAAGAAGTGCCATCCAACATTATACCATACTAATCCGTCACATTCACTTCAAACAAAACTGTTGCAGTTTGTCCTGCTGCAGTTCGCTAAAACACCACAGAAATTTTTTAGCTAAATGACCTCCTCTTTCAAACTCTAGGGACCTCAGTGAGTTATAACACAGTTTAAAAACATAAAATACAACATTCTGCATTGTATTATAAAATTTATCCTCCATCGTGTCAGACACTGGAGGATGAACACACTGGTGTGACTCCAGTCACTGCTGCGACTGTGACTGAATCACACCAGCCATGTTAAATCCTCCAGTGTACCACTCCTGGAGGGATAAGTTGCTTAAATATCTAATTTATCTCTGTCATTCTGACTATCTATATTATCTAAGAAGCTCACAACATAAAAAAATGTATAGTTAGCTGTGGCTTATAGTGATACCCTTAGATTTTCTTTCACTACTCAAAACTATTCTGTATATCATACTTTAGCATTGTTTACACTATTATGCCATAGAGTGAAATACATCCTCATCAAGTGTGAGAATGTTTACTTCACCATGTCTGCCTATAATGTGAGTCATCTATTCAGTGAATGAAAGTACCTTGACAGTAGCAGTATAATAAAATTGTTTTCATTCATACACTATCATGATAAGTTTAATGATACTTTTAAACCGGACAGCTTTTGACCCTTGTTTCAAGATCTCAGCACAGATCAGTACTTTAAATAAGTAAGTCACTAATATAACAGTCGATGCAAAACCATGCCAGATGTCGAGTCAAGCTCAGCAGAGTTGTGCAGGCGCAACCCCAAAGCTCTGCCTGCAGAACTTTGAGAAAAGAAAAGGATCAATTTCAGGACCAACCACAGTGATCTGTTGCATTGCAGGATGCAACACAGGAGCTGCCACCTGTGCGCCATCAACACTCTGTCTCATACGTCTTAAGTGTTTGTTCTCAAAATGTGTTACATTGCTTCTCTAAATGTTGAAAGAATAGGAAAACCGTGGACACTTAATCTAATTTTACAATTACAAGCCCACAGCACTGTAAAATGTTTGCATTTAAGTTCATAAAGTCCTCAATTTATAAAATTCATATATTTACAGTTCTGCACCAATAATTTGCCTGACAAAACTTGTTGAGGAACAGTGACAGTGTGTGTGTGTGTGTGGTGTGGTGCAGTGTCTTTTGAGACAGCTTGTCATAATGAGCCAATCTCTTGACTAAGTGACAGAAAAAATGGCAGTGACTTTAAATTAATTTAGATGTTTTTACCCAATGAGTAACCTGCATGGGCAGAGGGATACTTGAGTGGGTGAGAGGGTACTGGGGCTGATACTTTTTATTTGCTGGGAATGTATTGAAAGTTAATGTACACCCCTGGAAGGGCACTAGCCAATCAGATGCAGGAAACAAATACCCCATTTTCTAAGTGTAGTGAGACAACTTCCATAGTGTTATTTAGAAATGTACGATATTCATAGAGTGAACGCAAACAGTCCCAACATTACCTGGTTATTACTTTTATCAACATTCCCTCAGTACATGATCACCTTTAAAAATACACACATGCCAGTGACTGAACAGCATCGCACTACATTGTACAGGTAAGCATTAGGCTGGCAAGGCTGAAGACATAAAACACGGCACAGCTATTCACTTTTACTGGGGAAAGCGGCTCATGTACACTATAAGGCACACTTTTAAACTTGTCTATTGAAAAAAACAAATTAAACATTATGTACCCTTTATGCAGTGCACAACATTTATGTAACCATAATATCCTACCACCATGTTTGTGTTTTTGGGGTTGTTGATATCTGCAGTGATCAATGCATTCCCACCTTACAAGGTCACATCACCGTGAACTAAGTAAGTAAACAGTGATTCGCCCACCCACAACAAACAAAATAAAGTGGTCTACACTTAGCAGCAAGCTCTCTTGTCACACCCCAAAGTATTTAACATTAGCAGTGAGTATCCAATGGACAGTGCACTCCCCTATCATACAGTAGGACTGCAACGTGTAATTCTCAACAGAGCATTGATCACCACAGAACGCTTACAACCCTATGGTACTTCAAGGATGCAGATAATATCAACCAATAGATTTTCACTTACATGGTGGGCTGGCGTGGCTTCACCTCCACACGTTCCACACAGCAGCTTCCCGGCTTCTATTAAAGAAACAAGAAAAAGATCACATGAATAGATGAAATATCAAGGTCAAACTGTTTTGTTAAAATATCAATTTCTTCAATAATGTATTTTAAAAACATTACTCACAAATATATTTTATTCAGTGCAGAACAAGTAGTGCCTGACCATGGATCACAATACTTATAACATTGTCATAATGCATGGTTGAGACACATGAACATCCTAAAAACATTACATTTATGTTATATTAACACACATGCATACCTAATAATATGACACTCTGTCCCTTTAATAGTTTAAAAATGTCAGTTATAATAAAAACAACAAAAACACAACGATAATGTCACTGCTCACTCAATGACCCTCTAGCTGAATGTAGCAGCCATGGATGTGTTATTAATTATATGACCTACTAGGGTATAAAACACATTAACAAACATGTATATATTCTATTATGCACATTAATAATTCACATAATAATAACAATAAAAACATTGCCATTACATATATAAATATTAACTAAATACAATCTAAAGACATATCATTATTCGCACCAGATAATTTAGCAGCATTGAATTCAATTGGCATTACCTCCAACAGTACAACAACATTAGAATTTGTTATCTATTTAAGCCAGGCAGCAGTGACTGAGGGTTATGTTAATGTCTATTAATTACTTCTAGGGGTGTAATGTGGCACGAAGGCATAGTCGAAGTGCTACATCCCCCAGAGGGTGATTAACTGACCATTAACATAACCCCAAGGAGTGCCTTATTGCTATTATAATAACAATGCTTTCTAAATAGTGTTTTACCTTGTTCACATATTATTACACTGTACATGTATAAATCAAAGATGAACATAGGGCTGATACAATGTGTATAACCAATCAGAAAGCTGTATTTCTCAGACCCTGTTATAATACTCATTATGAACCGGTGATCATAAATGGCGATTCTGATTGGTTGAGAGTGTTTGAAGCCGTGATGAATCTAAGCTACATCATCACGCCTCAAAAGTTCCGCCACCAGCCTCTACCATAGCAAATCATTCCAACGGGAATGGCCAGTCACAGTTCGACCAGCTTCTTCACTCACCCCGGTGGAAATCACAGTTTCAGCAGCAGCACTGAGTGTCTCAAACGGGCGAGCACAGCAAGATAATTAAAAACCATGTCGTTGTTGGCACTCTCAGTAAAACTGCTGACATTTATTAATACAGACAAAGCTGTAATTTTTTTTTAAGGCAGCGTTGCTACGTTCGCTTAGCAGCTGTACGTCACCCTTTACTTCCTCGCTTTTCAAAAGCTACGCTATGCGTCGCCGTCATGTACCAATGCTTACATTTGTAAACATCTTCCCGCCTACTAGCTGCGATATTGAAACTCTTGAAGTGCCCCTCATGAGTCAGTCTGGGCGCCCTTTCAAACTGTTACTTCAGTCTCTCATGGCTCTAATGATACTTTCACATATGTGGTAGCCCTAGAAACTTTCATATTTTCCCAAAAGTCACCACATAAATAGGATGTGTCCTGACCACACTATTTTTTTTTTGGTGGTACAATGTTCACAGCTGCACCTCCTCAACCAAACAACTTGGCACATTCTGGCACCACCTGCTGGCTAGCTCCAGGAACTATTTTATTAAAAGGTACTCCTCCAACACCCAACAAACACATTTTCAGAGCGATTAAAAGATTCTTATTTTTTTTACTGCTAAACTTGTATTCCTGTTCATATATCATCAGTGCTTCAGGTGTGGTATATCGTGATATCGTATTATCAGGTCGTTGGACGCTCTCGTCCCGCGGCTTTCGTGCGTAACCACCCAAGGCGTGACGATATCCAATGATATACCACACCGTGTCGCGGCATTATTGCTTAAATTATGTCTAACAGGGTGTGTGTCATTTGGAGAACGTCACTCTCAGTTGTTGGACACACTCTGCTTGCATACTGCAATCAAAACCACCCGTAGCTGACGTTATCCTGCAGATGATCACCCTGTCGAGCATTGTTGCTTAATTGTACATTGAACTCCTCCAACAAAATGCCTGATCTCATCTATATCACAATATTTTCAGGTTTGTTTGCGCCACACCTCGGTGGTTGGGCACAAGTCCGCAGTCGAGTGCTTTCAACAGCTGAGGCGTGACGTTATCCCAAACAACACACACCTGGAGGGTATTGTGTTATTATACAATGGATCATTGTTATGCAGAAGAAAGACAATTGTAAGATGTTTTGTGCAAAATATTTTTGTTTTTAACAGCAGACCAATCAAGCAAATAATCGGTATGATCATCAGCAGATGATCAGCATGCTCCTGCTGATCAGGTTCGCCATAGTTGAGACTAGACCTTGATACTGCGCTGATTAACATCACGCGGTCCAACCTAATACTGACCAATCACAGTCAGGATTTTCTTGCCATTGTATAATGTTAGAAACTACTAAATGTATCCCTTCAGCTCCAGAGCAGCGAAATGCCCAACTGCAGATGACAACATACAAATGTGCCCACACTGCATCTGTAATCATGATACCACATTTCATGTCACATTTCAAATATTGACCCTTACATACAGCTGTCCAGCAAATTTGCACAACACAATACCTTCCGTTATCAATGCCACAATTTCATTATCACACACTTGTGTCATGAGAAACCCTCATTTCTTGTTTGAAACAACCTAGGAACTTTGTAATTATAAAGTTTATCCGTCAGACTCGTGACAATGACACTCTCAGGTTGACTGGCCACCTCCATAGGTTTGCTCACTGTTGGCACTACCGCCGTGGTGGGAGCGCCTCCGATGTCTTGCATAATAAAAAAAAAATACATGTTAATGTTGCGTGTAATCGGACAACATTTTTAACATGAGCAACAGTTGTTAAAATACTACTTTCTATTTCTGTCACGATGGTATTACTGTATTCAATCTTTGATTATACAATGCATAAAAAGCTGGGTTTCTATTGGTCATCTTCTTGGCCTGTGATGTTAATCAGTACAAGATGGCAGGTGTGATGTTAACTGTACAAGATCGCGGTGTGGTCTCAGCCTTTTCAGGAATTTGCTGATCAGCATGACATGCTGATTTTGTTTTGTGTTTCATCGTTTTAAAAATATTTTTTTCATAAAAAATCTTTAAATCATGTTTTGTTTCTGTATAACAATGAAACATTGCATTATATCATGTTTCAGGGTGTGTGTTGTTTGGGATAACGTCACGCCTCACTTGTTGGACACACGGATTGCGGCCTGGGTTGCAACCACCGAGGCACGACGTTGTCGCAACACAACACCCTGTTAACTGTGTTTTATTGATCTATATGTAGAGCTAAGGGCAAACAAACAATGTCAATACTATTTTCCGTATTTGTGTGATAATACAACAGCACTCTGACTGTATATTAATGGTCACTATCACTGTGTAACTGATGTAGTATCGGCTTGCCTCATACACATACACCAGTAAGCACTCATTTACCAGCATTGAATAATCACTACTGATGTCTGATTGGTTGATTCATGCATGGTCATCTGATAACTGCACCATTCTGAATCACCAGTCCTGGCTGCTGTAATACTTTTGCACAGGTGTCCAGGGTAATATTCAATAAAATGCAATGGTGCAACTTCTTTCACTATCACCCCAGCGACAGCCACTGGACATGGTCGCGACTGCAACTTGCTAGAGTTGAGTATAAAATTTGTGGCAGAAGTACCACTGCTACACAAATTTCAGAAATTCAGCTGGTATGCAAATGAATAATAGTTTATACAAGACTAGCGGGATAATTAACATCTATTTATGGCCCATTTGCATGCCGTGCGTGGGTCCATGATGCAAGCGTTGCACCTCACCACCCTACTACAGTAGTTGTTGAGACGATTCTCAGCCCAATGACACACCTCTCTCTGTGACTTTTAGTCACAGAGAGATCTCAAGCGCAATCACAGTAATAAAGTAACATGCCCCCACCCACCTACCGACGCCCCTTCCGCGGGCAATACAGTAATATCATTCATAAATATGGACTGTCATGTCCATTGGGCTGCATCCATTGGCTGGTTTGGCATCAATGGTCGTGCGGTCATACAGGCAGTTATTCAGCAGCCAGCGGCATCATGTGGGATGCTGCCACCCACCACCTACAAACGGAGGAGCAGGGTAGGCTCATGGGACTGTAGGGGCACTAGCACCAGGTTGACTTTTTGAGCTGGTCTTGACATTTGCCACAATCAGAGATTACAAGCCACGGCCACCAGGACATATTTTGGTTGAAGAGCCCAGATCTGCCATGATCGCACTGGGTAGGTGATACATGTTCTGTGTGATTGGGCTTCAGGAGATGTGTGAGAAGGGGAGGTCATGTTACTTTGTGTCCTCACCACTGTGTGGGATCTGTAGGGCGGTATGTAACTTTATTCCTGCAGGCGGGCATCAAGAGATGTGCGGGTGGGCTGTATGTTATTATACGCACAATGGGGCTGGTGGCACAAGAACCACCTCGGGTCCATCCAGTAGTGGTAGCCTGCTTGTACCTGCAATACAGCAGCTCACCTGTAGTTGGCCATCAACTTCATGTTTTTTGGGGACTCAAAGTTGCAGCCATATGTTGGTCATTACGCACAACTATCTATTACTACTGAATATTGTGTTGCAGCTTATCCATCGTTCCTCCCTCCTCTGAACCATGCATTCATTTATAAATCTTGCACAATCTGTTGTGAATCCTAACTGCCTCTTGCTACATGTCGCACAATGTAAAAAGTTAACTGTACAAACACAACCCTGTTGCACATAGAACCCTTTTCAATGTGTTCCCTTATAAGACGTTCATTAAGTCTGAAAACATTCACAACATAGTTCAAATTGTGCTGATTTATTTACCGCTAGTAAGGCCCCTCGCACTTGGCTTCCCGCAGCCTCCCACAATTCTGAGCGAGTAGTACCAGCACGTGTCGTTGTCCGTGTCACCGCCTTAGCATCGTGAAGCGCTGTTAACAGCTTCCACTTTTTTCTTGAACAATGACTATTTTTACCTTTAAGCGATATAAAGGTAATCTTAACACTCCCACATTGCATCTAGCCTGTGGTGCCTGCGATCAAGACTCTAGCATACGGGCCTGACTGCCTGAGCAGTGCACACCTCTCCAAGTTCCACTGCCTCATCTCTGTTTGAGTGTTGTTCTGCAATAAAAACCAAAACATGCATTAGTTTCATGTAACAATATTCATCATTTCAAACAAATTCTATACAATAGTGATTAATTATCAAACACCACTTGTCCTTCAAGATAGCACAAACACACACAGTACCATAATAGAAAAAAGATACAGCCACTTGACAGTAAGCAACTGGTAGTACACTAACATGCTATGTTGTGTCTCATGCTGAGTAACTGTATCAAACATCACATTTGGGATACCATAACATATCCATCTTATCACAGTGAAATATTTGCATAACAGTAATGTGTTATTAAACACAGATGAAACACACATGCAAATTGTGTTTATTGAAGTCAGAAACATACATTACTGTACGGGCGTTTAGCTAAGATACTCTGCTGCAGCTCAGACACCTGCTTTTCATTGGGAGGGGTTTTTATTTCTTGGCCTGTCCCTGTGACAGGCAGTTCTGATTTCTGAGTTTGCCACACATATTAGGCTGTAGGCCCCAAACAGCACTCTTATATAGAAAGTGGTTGTGGACCTCATGATATGAGAATGACCTGTGGTCGAAAAAGTGGGCATTGACAGCTAAATACACTTCAGTTTGTAATCCACTGTGGCTTTAAAGGCAGCAACTTATGGCACTCCCAGAGCTCACATGTGTCTGTCCCGTAGTAAATAAATTAGACATGGTAGACAAAATGTATGTGGTGAGTCAGTCCATAAAGCAGTACCGAAAGGGATATGGAATATTTACGGTCCTGGGAAGCCAAAAGTCCTACAGATGAAACTTCATGAGGTGAGTTAGCTAACACAAAATGCTACAGGTGTGATTCATCTATCCTTCATGCTTCTGTTCGGATGTTACCACAGTTCATTTGTAATGGGCTTACCTGTAGCCTGCCACATCTGACTGTTTTTCAGAATGAAAACTACATTTATTCAGATATGTACTTAATATTCGTGAAAGGAATCAACTGTGATACGTTGTAGGTATTGTCAACAGTTATCGCTGAAGCATGCCAACAGTTAACGGTAAGGAAATACTCCTACAACCTGACAAACTTGAAAAACACTAAAGCATTAGTGCAGCAAAGAATTCAGATATTACCAGACACTCAGTTCACCATGGCGGCTAGGTGTGTTTTAAATCTATTTTTGACTATTATGAATATGGTTCTGAAAAGAACCTTGTGTATACTATCATATTTCCTCAAACAGTCTCACAATCTAAAGGACTTTCAGGGATTCCATCTTGAAGGGCTCCAGAAATGACAATAGCCAGCGTGAAATGCACCATCTGTAGAATAGCCAATCATTACAGAATTTAATTTCGTTGACTATGGTATGCATTCCATGCATGCGCAGCAGTAAACTGTACATTATTTTTTGTGAGCTCTGTCAATCAGATACATATGATGTTCTGCTTGCCAGACTCTGCGCTCTGTAATATCTGAAAATATGATACTACAGGCAGGCAACATAAGACATAATAGAAGCAAGGTCCACTTTTGCCTCTGTTACTAACACCCACCATTTTGAGCCCAAATCATTGCCTCCAAGATGATTTCAGTATGTCAGGTGGAGAGTGAGTTCTCAAAAGTTCTGTATGGTTGGCAAGTGTCTCATCTCATCCCTGCGATCAAACTATTTTATATAGCAATTGCGGGGTGGTCCCTTCAAAATCACTATGAAGTGCAAACTCAGCTGCTCGCTTATGTAACTGCTTCCAATAATCCACAAAATCCTTTCTATTTTCTGCCATTCTAAGTTTTTTCACCCAGAACTGCACAGAAAGTTACTAAGAAAGGCACTGTTCACCCCAGACCAGACAGCATTGAAAATCAACCTGATATTTTTCCCTCCTTATTTCAACCTAGCTTCACTGCGTTTAGTCAAAACACACACATTTAAAAAAATCCCTTCCTGGTCTGTCTCGTGGGCCAATGTAGCCCATGCATTCAGTATTATAGACTATGTTTCTGCTAAAATCTAAACCACTGAGAACTAAAAAAATGCATGCTTTTCATAGGCAGTTTAAAACAATTGCAACATCAGAAAGAAGTCTGATTGGTTGTGTTTCATCACAACTCCTTGCACCTTCCTATTCTCCATTTTAGCTGTATCTGTGTCATGAGTACTGAACTTCTTTCTTACTTTAAAGTATTTTTTCTTCAGAAAATAGCATGCCACATTATAATTGACACATCAGATTAAACACCCAAAACGTTTTGATTAATGATATGTACATGTTCTAATAATTTTTTAAATACTAGAAAATCATGTGAACATAGATGTACTATAGTTTGGCTTCTTCTCTGCTATTTTCAAATGGATCTTTTTTTTCTTCTTCAGTGTTGTCCGTCACACGATTGTCTCGAAGTGGCTGACAAATCTAAATTTCATTGTTAACCTATTGTCCTCAAACAGACTTTGAATGATTTGATAATGAATGTTTCTGCTACTTCTGGTTACATTATTTTATTTTCTGGATGCTGCAATACATTTTATGACTTTCAATAGCATGAAAGTAAATTTTTCGGAAGTGTCAACTCATAGTGTTTTGCCCATAGTGTCTAATGAGCATTTACATTTTGGCTGTACTCAAGCATATTCGACACTGTTTCCGCGAAAGTACTTTCAAGAGCTTATATATTGACACAGTTCACATTTTATGGACAAATGACTTAATTATCAATTGTAAACACATAATCTGCTACGACTGCCTCAAACTCGGCGCGGGCAGATTTGAATTTACAGTGTATCGTGCATTCCTTTGCTGTGTACTTTGCGAAAACACTTATTTGTAGTATTTTTACACTCAGCGGCTCTTATATATGTATTGCACAACCTCTGCCATAACATTACATATATATTAATTTCACAGAATAGTCATTGTCACATAGACTGATGTAAGCATCGCATAAACAAAAACACAGCATCATCAAGTGACAAATGAAATCTACACTTTCAGGGCAGTGTTGTCTGAAGTTAACAACACCCTCCGGATGGTTGGGCAAAAACCAAACCAACCAGGGGTGTAATGAGACCGACAACACAGGAGGAAGGGCTTATAAGATCTGAAGCCAGTATTCTCATATCAGCGACTCTGGCGTATTATTGCCGGAAATGTGCACTGTAAAGCAAGAAAATTGAGCAAAAATTTTTAAAATATATATAAAAATACAAATGAGTTATACAACTTTAATGAATAAGTAATCCCTCTGGTTGTTTTGATATATAAACTATTAGGGACTCCATTATGTGACAGGGCACTGTTGGCATGCACTGTGACCCCTAAAAGCACCACGGGAGGGCTCTGAATCTGGGTTACTGGGTAACCATTCATTGAAAAGATTTGTTTTGTTGGAAGGTACTCTGTGCCTGCCAGTAGTCTAAGGACACATGTGATTAGTAAATACAATAGGACTTGTGGTATTTCTTTATAGATTTTCTGAATGTTTCTGCAACATTCGCAGCACTTCATAACTTACATTGGCCATGAATGGACACATCCATAGCTTTCACCATATAATGGATTGCCTGCTTTGACAGACTATGATACATGGCATTTTCTTACTATTTGCTGGTAGATGTCAGTCTTGAGGTTTTGAATGAGTACTGTGCTTCTGTTGTTTCTGTGTGTGTGTTTTTGTGGGGACATCATGGTCTTGTTAACTCATTTGCTTAGCAAGTGGTACAAAGATGGCGGGTGAAAGCTTTTCCATTTGTTCCTAAATACACAAGTGTACAGCAGTCCGAATACTAACTTTTTTGCTGGTATCTATTCATAATATCAACCACTGAGATTGGTATCATAGTAACGAAGGCTGGATTTTCAGACCCATTAAAACCATATAGTAAACTTCTGAACTGAAAAGTATGACAACACAAAGTTAGTGTACCTGTGAACTGTAATGTAAGCTGAAATCAGAAATATTAGAATTTCACACACATTTTGAAGATATTCAATTTATGTGTTCAGAAGCATGCACACTAATTTCACACTGTCTCCACACAGTTATTTCTGCAGAAAACTCATCATTAACACATATAGAGAAAAACATTATTTTGGCATGGTGAAAATCACAGCTCTAATAACAATACACACCAGTACAAGAAACACTATGTTACTGCTAGCAGCATCAACATAAAAGATCATAATATGCAACCATATCTACCATTCTGCCACACACACACAGTCACACAAACAGCAATATATTATCTCCACATTATTGTAATATACTGATTGTGATACATTAATAATGCACTGTCACTCAATTCTTGCTCCACCATACTTTATCATCGCCTGACTATCACATAACATGCACACAGCATTAAACACATAGCGCAGATAAAAAATACCATCCATGTAATCTGAAACACCGTGAAGAAAAAATATGCAAATCTCCGCAGAAATATTGAGAATGTTGTTTCTGATGTTACATAGCATTGCAATGCACATTCATAACAGCTATCATTGCTTCTTTTCACCAAATTGTCAACATTAATGATATTTAGTAATACACATTACTATAAGAAATGTGCTGAAGCATATTCTAAAACTTTTTTTTTCTTTCTCATACAGGTTTCTTCTGTAAGATTGGTTACTGTGACTGTCAACTAGACTACCTGAAAATGCTAACTAAATACAGGCGTAGGTGTATCTCAAACAAAGCTGCATAACCGTGCTACACTGTTGTATAAGGGCAACAACTAAAAAGCAGTTACCCAAAAAATGAGAATCGACAGGAGAGTGCAACAGTGACCCACATCAAGTCACTGCACAAAGAAACAAAATCATAAAAGAAACAGAATGTATATCAGCACAAATGTTTTTTCGATCTGTAGATGAACACAGCTATTTTGGTGGTAAAATGGGGTAAACAAATCAACAACGTAAATGAAAATGTGACTTACAACTAGAAAAGAAAGTATTTTCGATCACTAGCAAGTAAAGCTAAGATTGAAAGACTTATTACTGTTGTGTACGGCACAGCCGTTAAACAGATCAAGAGTCACCTTCGATGAATTTCTGTCTGAAAGTACAACTTTTGTCAACAGAGCACTGTTTCTACTACAGATTGTGGTAGAGGTGTCATGTCATTGAACAATTCAGGAACTTGTATATAGTATAAAAGCTAACAGTATCCTTTTGACTGTTGACAACTTCATGTCTTCACAGGACAGTGGATGCACACAGCACTCAGAAGCATATTTGGGAAGAGACTTATCATGACTTCTAAACAACAGACATTCAATATCGGTGAGTCTCCAGCTTTCAATGTCCTCAGTATCTCTGATGACAATCAATTAGATATGATGATGACTGTGGTCCAACCATGTCTTGAATAACCACTGCCTTACATGGTCATGTGATGTTACCTGCAACCCGAGGGCAATCATTTCAAAAGTAGAACAGTTTGTTAACCTATTCATAATAACAGATCGAAAAGAGACATAAGTTATTTACTGAAATCTATCTTGTGAAATACGTCCATACTGGATTCTTGGGTCACCATTACGTCTCGATAGTGGTGTTTGTGATAGTTTTTCACAACATGCGGATGCTCGCTGTGCATCGCCAGGTATGCGGAACTTTGTTACAGAGTATATGAAGTACACAGCGTGCATCAGTACACTTGTTTAATGACACTGCAGTGGTTTGACAGCACGTTGCCATGACTTTCATGAAAAAACTAAACACATTCCTTCTGAGCCAGAAACAGGAATTCAGTGTCACGCTGACAGAAAAATCTGTTTCAGTGTTGGAAATGACATTCTGAAGCAGCATGGAAGGAAATTGCTAAGTTTGAGATAGCAAAGTATCGAAGTTTGATTCGTATGTGTGTCATCGATCGTTTGCATGCGAAACAAACTGTTACAGTAACCTAGAACCTGTCATCCTACAATGACATGTGGTTATCCCACAGCATTCTTGCTTTGAAATTGATCATCACAACAAACCATTGTACTATGCAAACACTGTTTTTCAAACTGAAGTACAACACTTTCAGCAAGGTCAGTGCTAAACAACATGAAACAGATTTCACACCAACTGAGACAACATTGAATATGTTTGAGCGTGTTCTCTTCAGACAATGAAACCATTCCAAACGCATTCGTCTGAACACAAAGACACGAAGATTCCACAGAAGAGCTAGTTAGATTCTAAAGGGCTTGTGATGTATCTACCACTCTCTACAGGAAAATGTTCAAGCTATCTCAACAGAAAATAGTTGGTATTCTAGTAAATGGATGCTTAAAAAGGCCAAGGTCATCTGGCAAGATGTTGTCAACCTGCAAAGGTAAGCTTGCTCTGCTTATTTAAAGAAGAAGAATTCCTTTTATATAGATCTTGACATAGATCAAATAGCCAGCCTCTGTGCAACTTGTTCTATTAGAAAAAAATAATCATTGAGTCACACACAGACAAGTGACAATGTGTATGAACAGTACACATCACCCACTACATGGTAGAGATCCATTAGGAGACAACATTGACCTCATCAAATGAAGCAGGTGAAGATGGTTTGTCACATTTGGGAGCAACACTAGCACTGCTCCCAGTCTATTTCCAAAAGGGTCAGTCGGACACCTAGATGAAAGAAGTCGGGTAAAGGTGCTGAGTATCTTACCAGCCTTATCCTGAAAAGATGCATCAGATGTAACACATTGCCTCTTCCATCTGCTCTGGGAAAGTGAGTTAGCATTCTGTCTGCACTATAGCACATACCATTCGTTAACAACCCACTAGATGGAATTACAGCTGCCAATTTCTGGAGAATTGAAACAGAAAAGATAATGTGCGGGTGAATCTGTCTTCCATACTTTCGCTCTGAGGCACCAAAGAATATTGTATCAGACTTCGAGGATGACAATGTTCTTGATATGGCAGCCACATGGTTTGTCACACTTGGTTGTGCAGAATATGCCTGGGACGAACTCATTGAACTGTTGAAGTGGGCAAATTCGATGTTGAAGGTATCTCATCATGACTATCAGTGGTTCATTTGATCTGTGTTGTCACAAGACACTTTCACAAGCCGCCCAGACATTCTCAATTTCATCTTTTCCAAAGGACAATCCTCCTCTAGGATTGTAGAACACTACTTTGGAGGACAGAATATTACACGAGTTCTATATCCATATGTTATTATGGATCAAGGATGCACCGCTAATGGGTGGGCAGATGCAGCAGAAGTGCTGTCATTCAAAAATATATCACTTGTCACATTCCAGACAAGTATGACAGTCCAACTATGGAAGTTGGTTCAAAAGTTCCAGCGACATATTTGCGTAAAATATTGCGGCGAGCAGTAAAGAACAAATTAATTGGTACATGATGTTGCTTTGGTTTCTAGAAGAGTTTCCTGCATGGTGCCATGAATGACCTTTTCTCAGCAATGTGACACCGAAGGCAAAATCAACCAAGGGTATAGGAGTTACCAGAGATGAAAAGAGGTGTATATCAATGACTACAACCCAACTCTTCTCCTAATGTGGTAAGTAACGTAGATGTTCAGTTTGTGGCTGACAACTCACTAGCCTGGTTCGCTATGTGACTTCGTATAACCAAACATGAACAGACGCTTGCAAGATCTTTGAAGATATTGCCGTTCAAGCAAAGCCTGACATCTCAGTTGTGGTCATTGGGTTTGAAGACCTTTCACACAGAGAATTAGCTTACGAAGCCAGTGACCGCTATTACATCTGTATGGGAAGTCTGGCGCTGTATGTTTCATGTAAACTACAAAGCGGAAGGGTGTACTGTTCCTCATACCAGATTGAGAGCTTGTTGTCAATGCACCTTCAAAACATATCTTGAAGAATAACCTGATAGACACATACTACCATGTAGACACAACAAGATGACTGATATGTGTCTGTTGAGGTGGCTGGGTGGTATGACTACAAGACAGGTGTAGCACATGACTCAATGGCACATTTACAAGGTCAATGGACTAGATGGCTGTCTTGTGAAGAGGAGCACATGTTTATAGATCACTGCAACTGCATCTAGCACATCAGAGAGCACAGAACATTACTACTTTGCTCTCCTATTCTATTTAGACCGGAGGAGTGAGTCGACTTAAAGGTGACTCTGACACATTGAAGAACAGTTCAATCTCACTTGTAATTTCAAACTGACTACTCACAAACATACATACAAAGACTGTGCTGAGAAAGAACAGCTCAGGCAGGCAGAGAAGCAACTTCAGGAAGACACTCCAGTGAGTTCACAAGAGAACCTGATCCAGAAGGACAGGTGTTCTAGGTGACTTGCCATTAAATGCCCCAGAACTGTTAATCTCAGAAATTGGGGACAGCCATGCAACATGGGCACACACTCTGTGGTCAACCCAGCTGATAAGACAAAGGCTAAATCAGTTGCATATCAGTACACCCAAAGTGGTTGAAGCCAACATGGTATACTACATGAAACAAAAATGACTGCACTCAGCACAAACCACTACTAATGTTTGTCAGTGGTTCACGGCACAGGAAAGAGTTTCCTGATCAGCTATCACCAGAACACGGACTGTGACAGGCTTCAATGTCTGTTGCTGTGACTGTTCCCACAGGACTGGCAGCATACAGCATTGGTGAGTAACATTACCGTCCTTTATGTTGCCAGTCGGTTATGGGAGAACTGAAGTATCAAACTGTCATTGAGTTGCATCCATCCGTCCCATGTTCACAAAGCAGCTATCATTGTTGGCGTAACCGCATGGTCTCAATGTCATGCTAGCCTGTATTATCGTCTACAGCAGATCTTAGGTACTGATGCAGTGCCATTTGGTGGCTGTATACTTGTGTTGGGAGACCTTTCTTGCACCAGTCACTTAGACATTTATTCACAACTCTGACTGCCAAGCAAGCTAAGAATATCTCGGTTGCATTGCAGGCTATAACATATGGGTATTTATATGTTGAGTTGTCTGAAACATTTGGCAAGGTGTTTCAGCTTACAAATCACTTAGATGACTTCGCTGGGTTCTCTCATCAGAACATGTTTGTATGTTAAATGATCAAAAATCACAGTAGATATTACATGAATAGAAGCAGCATGTGTCTTCAGCGACATATAATCTACTGCAGACACATGGTGTTTATGCCATGACTTAAAGTACTTTGAATTCAACAATCTAATGCTACAAAGAGAGAACCAGGGTGCCCATACAATTGACAGTTGATGGCGTTATTCTTAGTCGTAGTAGCAAAGATGACTGAGTGACCAAGTGAACTGAAGTCAGATGTTTCGCCTACAGCTGGCCTAGAAGCTCACACTTTGTAGAATGCACGTATCATGCTACTATCATCTAGATGTCGAATGAGGCATGGTAAATGGTGCCATGGGAAACATCACTGACTTTATCTATAATGTATGAAGACTTTATTCAGACTTTTAGTGCAGTTTGACAACATGCAACACTCTGTACACATAGATAGAACTGCGTTAAATTCCAGGTTTTAAGGATATCACGAAATAGAGGCAGTTCTATTATGTGTTGCATAGCTGTCTCCGTTCGCAAATCTCAGGGATTAAGTTTGGATTCAGCAATGATAGACATAGTACAGACATTCAAAGATGGTATGAGCACATTGTATTTTGCGGCACGGGGTTTTCTGGATTGCACATCATTAGGATAACCTTCAGAAATATGAGTGACAAGCGTGTATTCTTGAGTACAACAGATTACATACTCTACATCAGCCACAAATGTCTTTATACCACTGCTACATTCGTTGTCTCACACATCAGTCACAGCTAGACGAGCAACAAACAGCAAGCTTCAGAAAGTGATTAAAAAAGAGTTCAGCAAAGGCCACAACTCAAGTGGCGTTGTAGCAATTCATCAGAAATCAGTTGGTGTGGGCTGTACCACTGTTTGACAACAGCAGTAGAGTAAACTGCTATGCTAACTCAGCTATGCAAGTTCGCCAGTTGCTACAGTGTGCAAGTAACATCTGTTTCAAGACAATCCCCTATCAAATGCTTGAAGCAGATTATCAACATGACTTCTGGCCACTCAACAATGTACGCCACTAACACCACTACATTTGTTATTCAGAGCTGATAGTACATTTGCTGCAGATATATAGCTAGACAGTACTGAGTTTATGATGGCTATGATAAACAACCTGATGAAGACGCACTTCAATCCACTAACTACGGTAACATCGTTACAAAATATGGCGGTTTCGTGGCACCTGGCGTGAAACCACACAAGACATGTTGTGGATAACTCTCTTTGTTCCTAAAGCCAAAAGTGTCAAATTTGACAGCTGTTCACCATGCGAATGTAGTCGTGCCTGTGGAAGGTAGAGGATGCATCAGTCCATACACCTGAGGACTTATCTCACTATCGTGCTTATGTTGCACAGATTTGACACCAATGGGTTTGTTGATACTCTATCGTAGACTACACAGCTAGTAGAATAGTGTTCCAGTAATCATTTACAGCACAGCATTATCTATCGCCGGGTAATCCATTCATTCTGGACATTACACCATTACTAAGGTGCACAGCTGGATGGTTGGATGTGGCGACTGCAACAACTTTTACAGAGACTGCCGTCACCTGAAAAATGCATATCTTCTAATATTGAAGGGTATGGTAGCCTTCATATTTCAGAAGAATAGGAAAAACATGTACCATTTTGACATGGTACTTTGTCCCAAAATGTCCTAACTTTCTTACAATGTTGTACAATTAATAACTGAAATTAACAATACATCAACAGAATTGAATTAAATATAGATATAGATAGACTGTGACATGTCACATCTTGTGTAATCAGTGACTACATGAAATTGTTGTAGTGGCTTTAATGGTAACAATATTTACGGTCACTAGAGAAACTATGATTACATGTCTATACAAACTATACATCTTAAATGTCACTGTTGCAGCTGATGGTTAGAGTGACGACTTCATCAGCTTTTTAATGGACACTCTACATCACTTAAAAATGCATATCTTCTAATATTGAAGAATTATGACAACTTCATATTTCAGAAGAATAGGACAAATGACTATTTTTTATGAGTACTTTGTCCCAAAATGTCATAACTCGTTGCAATGTTCTCAGTTAACAATGTAATAAACAATACAATTTCAACAAAAATGGAATTCAGATAAGACATTCCATAGACTGTGACATGTTACATCTTGTTGATTGGGTGACTACATGGAATTGTTGTAGTGGCTCAATCGTGTGTAATATTTACAGTCACTAGAGAAACCATGATTACATGTCTGTGAAAGATTCTGCCTTATAACACTCAACAAACATTCCACTGTGTTAGAAGTAGTCTTTCGCACTTCTAGTGACTCTTCACATATAGAGAACATTAGATCATATGCAACAGTGTAGCACTATCAGCTTTCAGATGTAGTACTAGTATTGTACATATAAAACAATACAGTTATTGATAATGCAGGCTGACTTACAACTGTTGATAATAACCATTACTGAATGTAATTCAGTGACTCTTAACTGTTTTAATTACTGTACATATAGAAACATTTGTTTCAAGAGTACATTGTTATGTAATTTAATAATTGAATTAAAACAGTAGCACTACAGTACAAGTGAATGTCTTACATATTACCTGCAGTATACTAACATGTAACTTCATAAGTTTGTGAAAAAATGCATCTGATTTTTAGTATTTATGTTAGACTTTACATGAAGCCAATGTAAGAATTGATAACATTTTTTGTTCATGTAAAACCTGTTTTTTGTTTGTCCTGGTCACATAACTATTTATACCGAGGCAAAATATTGACAATTGTAATCAGGCACTGTTGCTGATCACAACAAACCGTACCTGTTCCTGACAATATTTATGATCGCCCAATTGAGGTCGGGTGGAATTTTCCATTTGCACCTAGTCAGTGACATATAATTAAATAACAATCAAATGTCACTAAACTTACAATTGTGTAAACTGTATTATAGACAATCAGCATATGGTTTTTCCCACCCTAGGAACATGCATTAAGAGTCACACATTGCAACAAAACACTTGTCTATCTTGTGTCTAATCGTACTTCACTACCAACTGACACCTTATTAATAGCAGACAACTGTGCACTACATAGTAGAACATACAACCATTTAAAAAGTTGCATTTTTACAAGCCATTCATATTCAAATAATAGCTTTTACCTGACTATTAAAATAAAATTCAAATGCCAGAAAATACTTCCACATAAACAGAAGCGGTGAAGCGCAACTAAAACACACATCTGATTAGTTTTATATAATAATGCACTTAGTCAATCCACATGATACACTTATATTTACACATTACAATTTCCAAGCAATGATTGCACACATACAAACATTGTATTGAGACTGTTTGTTAGCTATTTCACTCTTGATTGACATTTTCTCCATTTGGCAAATTGTCATTTTTTAAAACTATAACTACCTGTGTCATCTGGTTACTTTAAATAGCATCATGACATAAAATAAGTGTCTATGACTTAAGCATACAAATAAATGTTTACTAATACTACAAGTAAACTCCATCTATTTGTTGGTACCATGACATGCAGTCAGTAACACAGCAACACAAGGGTAACACACATGGTGGCATAGACAGGATAGTCACCAAGTCTCACCCATTACATGTGTAAAGGCAGAAGTATAGGAGAAAGGGTGAGAGTTAGGACCCTGATCCCAATGCACACCAATGCCAGTTCACGGGTGGTTAACCAGGGGTTTGCAACCCAACAGTGAATTTCACTTTTGTCACGGGGAACAACCCTAACTAATGCATTAAATGAGTTTTGCCTCTAAATTTCTTCTTTGAAATGATATGAGAAATAGTGAAAGTATCGTTGTGGGAGCAAAGATGTGTTTGTGGCATACTAACAGACAGCAATCAAACAAAAATGCTAACAGATGCTGTAATACAAGGACAATGAGAACAGAGAATGGTTCCCGCGTTGTGCGTGACGGAATGGTCTGCCGCGTGATGTGTTGTCACAGGTAACATGGTGCCTGCAAACAGAAATGTCATGGCATGGTGATGTAAAGTGAACAGTAAGATAAGCAGCACTGTAGAGAAATGTCAAAATAACAGAAACACAAGCGCAATGAAAATCAGCCTAACACTCACCCATGACATGTAAAGCAGCAGAGTATGGGAGTAGGGGTGAGATTAGGACCTATGACCCCAATGCACCTAATGCCGTTGGGGGTGGGCGGAGGGTCAGGGGGTTTTCAACCTAACAGCAAATTTCACTTTGTCACTGTGAACAACCTAAAGCACTAAATGAGTTTTGTTTCATTTCTTCTTCTGAGAATGAAACGAGAAATAGTGAAAGTAATGCATTGGTGGGAGCATGATGTGTTGTGGCATGCAATAGGGACAGCAGCGTAAATGAAAATGTTAACAGTGGCACATGGTAACCTAAGGACTAATTAATAGGAAGGGTAGCACATGGTGGCTAAGATGGAATGGTCTGCCGTGATGTGTTGTCACATAGTAACATGGTGCCAGCAAACAGAAATGTCAATGGGCATGGTGATAAAGTGACAGAATGAAAAACTACATTTATTCAGATATGTACTTTAACATTCCGTGAAGGAATCATACTGTGACACGTTACAGGTATTGTCAAACATTATCACCAGCAAACATCCTTCAACAGTTAACCAGGTAAAATATTCTCCTACAACCAGCAAACTTAGAAAAACACTAAAGCATTAGTGCAGCAAAGAATTCAGATAAATTACCAGACACTCAGTTCACCATAGCTAGGCTACTGCATATTTTAAATCTATTTTTGACCATAAATATGGTTCTGAAAAAGACAACTGTCTGATCTATCATATTTCCTCAAACGTCTCAAATCTTAAAGGACTTTCAGGTTCCATCTTGAAGGCTCCCAGAAATGACAATAGCCAGCGTCACGAGAAATGCACCATCTGGAATAGCCAATCATTACAGAATTTAATTTCGGGGTATAGTATGCATTCCATGCATCGTAAAAACAGTAAACTGTACATTTACTTTTCTGTGAGCTCTGTCAATCAATACATATGATGCTCTGCTTGCCAGACTCTGCGCTCTGTAATATCTGAAAATATGATAATACAGGCAGGCAACATAGACATAATAAACAGGTCAAATTTGCCTCTGTTATAAATCACCCAACATTTTGAGCCCAAATCATTGCCTCCAAGATGGATTAGCAGTATGTCAGGAGAGTGAGTTCTCAAGGTCTGTGCATAGTTGGCATAAAATGTTCCATCTCATCCACCGACCAAACCATTTTACATAACAATTCGGAGCTGCAGGTCATCAAAATCACTATGAAATACCAACTCGCTGCGTCTTTATAACTGCTTCCAATCCACAAAATCCTTTTCCTATTTTCTGCCATTCTAAGTTTTTTCACAGAACTGCACAGAAAGCTACTAAAAAAGGCACTATTCACCCTACGACAGACAGCACTGAAAATCAAACTGATATTTTCCCTCCTTATTTCAACTACTTCACTGCATTCAGTCAAAACACACACATTTAAAAAAACATTCCCTCCTGGTCTGACTTCAGAACCAATGTAGCCCATGCATTCAGTATTATTAACTATGTTTCTGCTAAATCTAAAACCACGAGAACTAAACAAAATGCATGCTTTCATAGGCAGTTTAAAACAATTGCAACATCAGAAAGAAGTCTGATTGGTTGTGTTTCATCTACAACTCCGTGACCTTCCTATCTCCTCCATTTGCAGCTGTATCTGTACAAGTGAGTACTGAACTTCTTTCTTACTTTAAATATTTTCTCTTCAAGAAAATAGCATGCCACATTATAACAATTGACATCATCAGATTAAACACCCAAAAACGTTTGATTATGATATGTACATGTTCTAATAATTTTTTAAATACTAGAAAAATCATGTGAACATAGACTGTACCCCAGTTTAAACTGCTTCTCTCTCTGCTATTTTCAAAATGGATCTTGTTTCTTCTTCTTCAGTGTTGTCGTCACGATTGGTTCTCAAAGTGGCCTAACAAATGTAAATTTCATTGTAGACCTATCTATCACTCAAACAGACTATTAAATGATTTGATAATGAACTCTGCCACTCCAAGTATTACATTTACTTTACTTCGAATGCGAGGTACATTTCTTGTTTACTTTCAATAACATGAAATAAAATTTTGCGAAAGTGTCGAACTTTGACAATACTTTTTGCCCATAGTGGCAGATGCAGAAAGTACATTTTGCGACACTTTTAGAATGCATAAACCAATTTATTGACACTTCGTGCTCCGCGAAAGTACTTTCAAGAACTTCATATATTGACACAGTTTCACATTTATGGACAAATGACAATATCAATTAAACACATAATCTGCTACATGACTGCCTCAAACTCAGCGCAAGGAAGATTTGAATTTACAGCGCATCGCGCCATTAACTGTGCACACTGCGAAAACACTTATTTGTAGTATTTTTACACTCAACGCCTCTCATATGATTGCACAACCTCTGCTCATAACATTACACTCTTATATATTAAATTTCTACAGAATAGTCATTTGCATCACATAGACTCATGTAAACGCAGCACATAAACAAAACACAGCATCATCAAAGCGACAAATGAAATCTACACTTTCAGAACAGTGTTGTCTGAAGTTAACAATAACACCCTCAGACTGGATGGTGTGAGCAAAAAAACCAAACCAACCAGGGTGAAGGAGACCCGACAACACCGGGAGAGAGCATAAGATCTGGGCTACAGTATTTCCATATCAACCACCCTGGAGCGTATTATTACTTAGAAAATATGACTGTAAAGCAGAAAAATTGAGCAAGAAATTTTAAAATATATAAAAAAAACAAAATAAGTTCATACAACTTTAATGAATAGTAATCCCTCTGGCTGTTTGATATATATAAACTATTAGGGACTCCATTGTGACAGGGCACTTTGGCAGGCACTGTGACTAAAGCTACCACCGGGAGGCTCTGAATCTGGGTTACTGGTAACATTCATTGAAGATTGTTTTTGTTTGGAAGGCTCTGTGCCTGCCAGTAGTCTAGGAAACATTGAGATTAGTAACCCAATAGAGGACTTGTGGCACTCTTTATAGATTTTCTGAATAGAGCCAGGCAACATTCACAGCACTTTCATAACACAGTGGCCATGAATGGACACATCCATAGCTTTCACCATACAATGGATTGCCCATCTTTGACAACTATGATACATGGCATTTTCTTCTATTGCTGGTAGATGTCAGTCTTTAGAGTTTTGAATGAGTACTGGCTTCATTGGGTTTCTGTGTGTGTGTGTGTGTGTGTGGGGGGGGACATCATGGTCTTGTTAACTCATTTGTAGCAAGTGGTACAAAGATGGCGAATTGAAAAGCTTAAGACTGGTTCGCTCAAATACAAGTAATACAGCAGCCCAATACTAACTTTTTGCTGGTATCTATTCATAAATACCGAACCACTGAGTTAATATCATAGCCAATCAGAGGCTGGGATTTTCAGACCCATTTTCAAAACCATATAGTAAACTCTGAACTGAAAAGTATGACACAACAAAAGTTAGTAGGTTACCTGTGAACTGTAATGCATAAACATAAATCAAAATATTTAGAATTCTCACACATTTGGAAGATATTCAATTTATGTGTTCGAAACATGCACACTAATTCTCACCTCTTACACAGTTATTTCTGCAAAAACTTCATCATCACAGCACATATAAGAAAAAATATTTTGGCATGGTGTGAAAATCACAGCTCGAATAACAATACACACCAGTACAAAAACACTATGTTACTACTGCAGCATCAACATAAAAGATCGCTAACATGCAACCATATCTACCAATTCACACACACACACAGTCCACAAAACAATGAGGCATATCCTCCACATTATTGTAAATATACTAATTGTAATACATTTAATAATGCACTGTCCTCTCAATTTCTTGCTCCACCATATACTTTATCATCAACAACTATCATAACACTTTAGCATTAAAAACATATTAGCACAGATAAAAAATACCATCCATCATAATCATAGAACACACGTGAAGAAAAAACATACAAATCTCACAGAAATAGCCAGAATGTTAAAATTTCTGATGTTACATAACAATGCAATGCACATTCATAACAATATCATTTGCTTCTCTTTTCACCAAATTGTCAACATATTAACATGATATTTTAGTAATACACATTACTATAAGAAATGTACTAAGCATATTCTAAAACTTTTTCTTTCTCTACAGGTGCCTGATACTTCTGTAGATTAGTTATGTGACTGTCAACTAGACTACCTGAAAATGCTAACTAAATACAAGAGATGTATCTCAAAACAAAACGACATAATAGTACTACACTGTTGTATAAGACAACAAACTAAAGTAAAATTACCCAAAAATGAGAATCGACAGAGCATTGGTGCAACAGTGACTCCTACATCAAATCACTGCACAAAAAAAAAAATCCATAAAAAGAAACAGAAATGTATAACACCACAAATGTTGTGCCGATCTATAGATGAACACAACTATACGAGTGTAACCATCAAGAGATGCTCAAATCAACAACAAAAATGAAAATGACGACTTACAACTTGAAAAGAAAGTATTTCGATCACTAACAAGTAAAGCTAAGATTGAAAGACTTATACACACAACAATGCAACAGCACAAAACAGATCAAAGTCACCTTTCTCTGATGAATTTCAGTCTGAAAGTACAAACATTTCAACAGAGCACTATTTCTACTACAAAGATTATGGCGTAAGATGTCTCATGTCTTGAACAATTCAGAAACTTGTATATAGCATAAAAAACCAACATATCTTTTTGACTGTTGACAACTACTGCCATGTCTTCACAGGACAGTGGATGCACACACAGCACTCAAGCATATTTCTGGGAAGAGACATCATGACTACGAAACAACAGACATTCAATATAGATAAGGCCGACAGAGCTTACAAATCTCAGTATCTCTGATGACAATCAATTAGATACTGATGATGACTGTGGTCAACCATAGTCTTGAATAAACAGCACTGCCTTACATGGTATGTGATGCTACCTGCAACCGTAGGCATCATCATTTCAAAAGTAGAACAGTTTGTTAACCATTCATAATAACAGATCGAAAAAGAGACATAAGCTATTTACTGAAATCTATCATTGTGAAATCGTCCATATACTGGACTCTTGGGTCACTAAGCCTCTCGATAGTGGGTTGTAATAGTTTTACACATGCGGATATACAGTGCATCACACAGGCATCGGAACTTCGTCTACAGAGTATATGAGTACAGCGAGCTGTGCATCAGTACCTTGTTTAAATGACTTACTGCAGTCGAGGGTGACATGCGGTGCCATGACTTTCATGAAAAACTAAAACACATTCCTTCTGAGCCAGAAACAGGAATTTCAGTGTCACACTTGACAGAAAATCTGTTTCAGTGTGGAAAATGACATTCTGAAACATGGAAAGGAAATTGCTAAGTTTGAATAGCAAAGTATCAAGTTTGATTCTGTATGTGTCATGCGACCGTTGTGCTACACAAAACAAACTGTCACAAGAAAACTGACCTGGTCTCATACAATGACATGGTTGCGCCTCACAGCATTCTTAGCTGAAATCGACTTTCATCACAACAAACCATTGTACTATGCAAACACTGTTTTCAAAACTGAAGTACAACACTTGCCAACAAGGTCAGTGCTAAACAACATGAAACAGATGTCACACCAACTGAGATTTCAACATTGAATATGTTTGAGCGTATTCTAATTCAAACAATGAAACCATTCCAAGCGATTCGTCTGAACACAAGACACATAAGATTCCACAGAAAAGAGCTAGTTAGATCTCCAAAAGACTCATGATGTATCTACCACTTCCTACAGGGAAATGTTCAAGCTATCTCAACAGAAAATAGCTTGGTCATTCTAGTAAATGGTGTGCCTACAAAGACCAAGGTCATCTGGCAAGATGTTGTCAACCTGCAAAAGTAAGCTTGCTCTGGCTTATTTAAAAGAACAATTCCTTTTGAACATGACATAGATCAATAGCCAGCCTCTCTGTGCAACATGATCTATTAGAAAAATAAACCAATCTTGAGAAGTCACTACACAGACAAACAATGTGTATGAACAATGCAATTCACCCACCATGGTGAGATCCATTAGGAGACAACATTGACCTCTATCAAATAAACAGGTGGAAGATGACCTGTCAGCATTTGAGGCAACACTAAACACCTTCTTCCCAGACCTATTCCAAAGGGTCCGGACACCGAGAAAGAAAGAAACCGGGTAAAAGGGTGCTGAGTACACCAACCGTATCCTGAGCAGATGCAACAGATGCAACACAGTACCTCTTCCATCTGCTCGGGAAAGTGAAAACAACATTCTGTCTGCATCTATAGCACATACCATTCGGCTAACAACTCACTAGATGGAATTACAGCTGCTCAATTTCAGGAAAGTGAAACAGAAAGATGAAAATGTGCAGTGAATGTCTTCCATACTTTCAAGCCTCGAGGCCCAAGAACATTAGTATCGCAGACACTCGGGAAGTGATGACAACGCTGCGGTATAAACCCAGCAGGTTTGTCACACTTAGTTGGCAGAATAGCCTGGGACGAACTCAGTGAACTGTTGAAGTGGGCAAATTCAAGTAAAAGGCATCATCAATGACCATCAGTCGTTCATGATCTGTGCAATAACAAGACACTTTCACAAACGCCCATGACATTCTCAATTTCATCTTATCGGACAATCTCTCTAGGCATTATAAGACACTACTTTTGGGGACAGAATATCAAGCCGAGAGTGCCCTCATATCCATATGTTATT
Organism: Neoceratodus forsteri; assembly: GCA_016271365.2. Taxonomy (NCBI): domain Eukaryota; kingdom Metazoa; phylum Chordata; order Ceratodontiformes; family Ceratodontidae; genus Neoceratodus; species Neoceratodus forsteri. Next base: position 736,383,332 of record CM028133.1, on the reverse strand, counting down.
ATGGATCAAGGATGCACCACGAATCGGTGAACATGATGCAGCAGAAGTGCTGTCATTCATAAAAATATATCACTTGTCACATTCAGACAAGTATGACAGTCACAACTATGGAAGTTGGTTCAAAAGTTCAGGCATATTTGCGCAAAATATTGCGGCGAGCAGTAAAGAACAAATCTAATTGGTACAAGTGTTGCTTTGGTTCCTAGAAGAGTTTGTCAGAATGGTGCCATGAATGACCTTTTCTCAGCAATGTGACACCGAAAGCAAAATCAACCAAGGGTATAGGAGTTACCCAGAGATGAAAAGAGGTGTATATCAATGACTACAACAACTCTTCTCCTAATGTGGCAAGCAAACACAGATGTTCAGTTTATGGCTGACAACTCACTAGCCTGGTTAGCTATGTGACTTAAACATAACCAAACATGAACAGACTAACGCAGATCATAGAGAATATTGCCAGTTCAAGCAAAACTGACATCTCAGCTGTGGTCATTGGGTTTGAACTCTTTCACACAGAATGTGGAACTTCAGACAGTGACACTTAATGGTACACATCTGTACGGGAAATCTAGCTGTATGTTTCCTCAGTGTAAACTACAAGAGGAAGCGTGTACTATTCCTCATACCAAAGTGAGAGCTTGCTGTCCAATGCACCTTCTTCAAAACATATCTTGAAATAACCTGATAGACACATACTACCAGACACACACAGATGACTGATATGTGTCTGTTTGAAGTAGCTAAGTGGTATGACTACAAGACAATTAGCATGACTCAACAGCACATTACAAGATAAATGGACTAATGGCTGTCTTGTGAGGAACAAACCATGGCTTATAGATCACTGCAAACTGCATCTAGGCACATCAGAGCACAGAACATTCTACTTTGCTCTCCAACCCTACTGAACCCTGGAGGTGAGTCTGAATTAAAGGTGACTCTGACACATTAAGAACAGTTCAATCTCACTTATGAGAATTTCAAACTGACTACTCACAAACATACATACAAAGACTAAAAGCTGAAAAAGAACAGCTCGAGCAGGCAGAGAAACAACTTCAGAAGACACTCCGAGTGAGTTCACAAAGAACTTGAATCCAGAAGGACAAAGGTGTTCTAGGTGACCCTCTGCCATTAAATACCCCAGAACTGTTAATCTCAGAAATTGAGAACAGCCATGCAACATGGCACACACACTCTATGGTCAACCCAGCTGATGAAGACAAAGACTAAAATCAGTTGCAGCATACAGACACACTCCAAAGTGGTTGAAGCCTGTCAACATGGTATACTACATGAAACAAAAATGTGACTGCACTCAGCACAAACCACTACTAATGTTTGTCAGTGGTTCAGCTGGCACAGGAAAAGGAAATTTCCTGATTGAAACTATCACTTCAAACTCGGACTGTGACAGGCTCTTCAATGTCTGTTGCTGTGACTGCTCCCAAATTAGCAGCATACAACATTGGTGGAGTAACATTACACCGTCTCTTTATGTTGCTAGTCGAACATGGGAGAACTGGAGTATAATAAACAGTCATTCGAGGTTGCATCACGACTCCAGGTCCCATGTTCACAAGATGCAGCTACTCATTGTTGACGAAATCAGCATGATCTCCAATGTCATGCTAGCCTGTATTCATCTATGTCTACAGCAGATCTTAAGTACGTGATGATGCAGTACCATTTAGGTAGCAAAAGTATACTTGTGTTAGGAGACCTTTTACAACTTACCAGTCAATGCAGAGCATTTATTCACAACTCTGACTGCAAAACAACTAAGAACATCCTCGATTGCATTGCGGCTATAACATATAAATTATTTACCTATGTTGAGTTGTCTGAGAACATCTTGACAAGTGGTGACCTAGCTTTACAAATCACTTTAGATGAAGCTCAGACAGTTCTCTATCATCAGAACATGTTTGTATATTAAATGATCAAAAAATCACATAGAATAGGTACATGAATAGAAACATGTAAATGTCTTCAGCGACATATAATCTACTGCCAGACACATAGTGTGTCTTATGCCACTGACAAAAAAATGCTAGATTCAACAATCTAATGCTAAAGAGAACCAGAGATTGTCCACTCTTCATACAATTGATACAGTTGATGGCGTTATTCTTAGTCGAAAGCTAGTAGAAAAGATGACTGAACGACTAAGTGAACTGAAGTCAGATGTTTCACGTATCAGCAAAGCCTAGAAGCTCTTCTCACACTTTGTAAGAATGACGTATCATGCAACAAAGGCATAATCTAGATGTCGAACAGGCATGGTAAATGGTGCCATGGGAAACATCACACCTTTATCTAAATGTACAGAAGACATTTATTCAGACACACTTGTAGTGCAGTTTGACAACATGCAACATCTGTACACATAGATAGAACCTGCGTTAAATTCAGGTTTTAAGGATATCTAGTAAACGGAAACAGTTCCCATTATGTGTTGCATACGCTGTCTCCATTCACAAATCTCAGGGATTAAGTTTGGATTCAGCAATGATAGACATAGGTACAGACATATTCAAAGATGGCATGAGCTACATTGCATTTTCACGTGTACGAAGCCTTTCTGGATTGCACATCATTAGGATAGCACCTCAGAAAATATGAGTTGACAAGCGATGTATTCTTGAGTACAACAGATTACATACTCTACATCAGCCACAAATGTCTTTAATACCACTGCCTACATATCTGTCTGTCTCACACAATTCAGTCACAGCTAGACGAAGCAACAAACAGCAGCAAGCTTCAGAAAGTGATTAAAAAAGAGTTCAGCAAAGGCCACAACCTCAAGTAAACATTCACAACCAACAATTCATCAGAAATCGGTTGGTGTAGCTGCTGTACCACTGTTTGACAACAGCAGTAGAGTAAACTGCTATGCTAACTCAGCTATGCAAGTTTTCCACACATGCCACAGTTTGTGCAAGCAACATCTGATTACAAGACAATCCCCTATCAAATGCTTTGAAGCAGATTATCAACATGACTTCTGACCACTCTAACAATGTACACTCTAACACCACTACAGACAGGTGTTATCTACAGATGCTGGATATAGTACATTTGCTGCAGACATACAACTAGACAGTACTGAGTTTATGATGGCTATGATAAACAACATGATGAAGGCGGCACCCCAATCACCAGTACTTCACAGTATCGTTACAAAATATGTATGTGTTTCATGTGGCAATTCACAGCGTGAAACCACACAAACATGTTGTGGATAACTCTCTTTGTTCCTAAAGCCAAAAAGTGTCAAATTTTGACAGCTGTTCACTAATGCTGAAGTAGTCATGCCTGTGGAAGGTGCAGAGCAGATGCACTCAGTCCATACACCTAGAGGACTTCATCTCAATATCTGTTGCTTATGTTGCACAGATTTGACACCAATGGGCTCAGATTGATACTCCTATCAAGACCTACACCAGCTAGTAGAATGAGTGTTCAACCAATCACTGTTTGACATACAGCATTATCTATCACCATGGTCAATCCATTCATGACCTGGACATTACACCTCATTACTAAGATTGCACAGCTGGATGGTTAGAGTGTGACGACTCTACAACAACTTTTTAAACAGAGACTGCCACGTCACCTGAAAAATGCATATCTTCTAATATTGAAAGTGTGACACAACCTTCATATTTCAGAAGAATAGGAAAAACATACCATTTGACACAGTACTTTGTCCCCAAAATGTCATAATTCGTTACAGTGTTGTACAATTAACAACTGTAAATTAACAATACAATTTCAACGAATTGAATTCAAATATAGATATTACATAGACTGTGACATGTCACATCTTGTGTAGATCAGTGACTACATGAAAATTGTTAGTGGCTTTAATAAAAGGCAACAATATTTACAGTCACTAGAGAAACCATGATTACATGTCTATACACAAGACTATACATCTTCAAATGTCACTAAGCTGCACAGCTGGATGGTTAGAAGTGTGACGACTTACATCAACTTTTAAATAGATACTCCCACATCACATAAAAATGCATATCTTCTAATATTGAAGAATTATGACAACGATATATTTCAGAAGAATAGGACAAAACGTACCATTTTACATGAGTGCAATGTCCCAAAAAGAATCATAACTAGTTACAATGTTCTACAATTAACAACTGTAAATAAACAATACAATTTCAACAAAAATGGAATTCAGATACAGACATTCCATAGACTGTGACATATTGTCTTGCCTGTAGATCAGTGACTACATGGAAATTGTTGGTAGCTCAGTAGAGCGCCAACAATGTTACAGTCACTAAGAGAAACCGATTACATGTCTGTGAAAGATTCTACCCTTATAACACTCAACAAACATTCCACTGTGTCAAGAAGTCTTAAAACTTCCTAGTGACTCTTCACATATAGAGAACATCATTAGATACATGCAACAGTGTAGCACTATCAAGCTTTCCAGATGTAGTACTAGTATTGTACATATGTAAAAACAACTACCGTTATTGATAATGCAAGCAGTTGACTCACAACTGTTGATAACAACCAATTACTGAATGTAATTCAGTGACTCTTACAACTGTTTTAAATTACTTGTACATAGAAAAACATTTGTTTTCAAAAGTACATTATTAATAACTAATTTAATAATTGAATTAAAAATAGCAGTGTAGCACTACAGTACAAGTGAATATCTTACATATTACTCTGCAGTACTAACTAACAACATGTAACTAAGCATAAGTTTGTGAAAAAATGCATCACAGTTTTGTAAGTACAAGTTAAGAATTTACTAAAAGCCAATGTAAAAATTGATAACATTTTTTGTTCATGTAAAACCTGTATTTTTGTTTTGTACTGGTCACATAACTAACTGTACCATTATGTACAAAATATTGACAATTGTAAATCAGGCACTGTTGCTGATCTACAACAAACTGCATACCTGTTCTGACAATATTTATGATCGCCTCAATTGAGGGGTCGGGTGGAAATTTTCCATTTGAACCTAGTCAGTGACATATAATTAAATAATAACAATCAAATGTCACATTAAACTTACAATTGTGTAAACTGTATTAGAACCAATCAGCATATGGTTTTTCACCACCCAGGAACATGCATTAGCAGTCACACAATTACAACAAAACACTTGTCTATCTTGTGTCTAATCACTTCACACACCAACTGACATTACCATACTAACATCCAACGAGACAACTAATGCACTACACATAGTAAGAACATACAACCATTTAAAAAAAAGTTACATTTTTACAAACCACATTCACATTCAATAGCAATAGCTTCAGCCCGATTATTAAAATAAAAATTCAAATGCTGAAAATACTTCCACACATACAACAGAAGCCAGTAGTGAAGCACAACTAAAAACACATCTGATTAGTTTCATATAATATCACACATAGTCAATACATGATACACTTATTGTTCTTACACATTTACAAATTTCACAAGCAATGATTGCACATACAAACATTGTATTGTGAGACTGCTTCTCATTAACTTAATTTCACTCTTGATTGGACATTTCTACATTTGGCAAATTGGCAATAAGATTTTTTAAAAACATAACCACCTGTGTCATCTCGTTACTTTAAATAGCATCATGACATAAAATAAGTGTCTATGACTTAAGCATACAAATAAATGTTTATAATACATGCTACAAGTAAACCTCCATCTATTTGTTTGGTACCTATGACATGCAGTCAGTAACACAGCAACACAAAGGACTGTACACATGAGTGGCATAGACAGGATAGTCAGCCAGTCTCACCACATTACATGTGTAAAGCAGCAGAAGTATAGGAGAAAGGGGGTGAGAGTTAGGACCCTGATCCCAATGCACACCAATGCCAGTTCACGGAAGTCGGTTGAAGTCCCAGGGGTTTGCAACCCTAACAGTGAAATTCCTCACTTTTGTCAAGGTGGAACAACCCTAACTAATGCATTAAATGAGTTTTGCCTCTAAATTCCCTTCTTTTGAAAATGATAATGAGAAATAGTAAATAATGCGTTGGTGGAGACAAATGATGTGTTGTGGCATACTAACAGGGACAACAACGCAAACAAAAATACTAACAGTGGCACACTGGTAACACAAGGACAAATGAGAACAGAAAAGGGTAGCGCACATGGTGCGTGAGCGAGAATGGTCTGCCACGTGATGTGTTGTCACATGGTAACATGGTGCCTGCAAACAGAAATGTCAATGGGCATGGTGATGTAAGTGAAACAGTAAGATAAACAGCACTGTGAGAGAAATGGCAAAAAATATACAGAAACACAAGCAAATGAAAATCAGCCCTAACACTCACCCCATGACATGTGTAAAGCAGCAGAAGTATAGGAGAAAGGGTGAGAGTTGGGACCATGACAATGCACACCCCAATACCGGTTGGGGGTGGCTAGAGAGGTCAAGGGGATTTCAACCCTAACAGCAATTTCCTCCTTTTGTCACTGTGGAACAACCTAACTAAAGCACTAAACGGGTTTTTGCCTCTAATTTCCCTTCTTTCTGAGAATGAGAGCGAAAATAGTGAAAGTAATGCATTGGTGGGAGCACTGATGTGTTGTGGCATACTAGGACAACAGACATGAAACAAAAATGCTAACAGTGGCACACATAGTAACACAGGGGCGAATGAGAACAGAAAAGGGTAATGCACATGGTGGCGAAGATAGGAATAGTCTCCACGTGATGTGTTATCACATAGTAATAGTGCCAGCAAACAGAAATATCAATGGGCATGGTGATGTAAAAGTGAAACAGTAAGATAAACAGCACTGTGAACAGAAATGGCAAAAAGACAACAAAACACAAAAGCACAAATGAAAATCAGACTAACTCTCACCCCATGACATGTGTAAAGCAGCAGAAGTATAGGAGAAAGGAGTGAGAGTTAGGACCCATGACCAATGCACCCAATGCGGTTCGGGGGTGGTAAGGAAGAGTCAAGGAGGGTTTCAACCTAACAACAAATTTCCTCACTTTGTCACTGTGGAACAACCTAACTAATCACTAAACAGAGTTTTTGCCTCTAATTCCCTTCTTTCTGACAATGAGAAACGAGAAATAGTAAATGTAATGCGTTGGCGGAGCACATGATGTGTTGTGGCATACTAACAGGGACAGCAGCACAAACAAAATACTAACAGTGGGACACATGGTAACACAAGGACCGAATGAGAACAGAGAAGTAGCGCACATGAGTGGCGTAGGCCGGAATGTTCCACCACGTGATGTGTTGTCACATAGTAACATGGTGCCTGCAAACAGAAATGTCAATGGGCATGGTGATGTAAAGTGAAACAGTAAGATAAACAGCACTGTAGAGCAGAAATGGCAAAAAATACAGAAACACAAGCGCAAGTAATCAAGCTAACTCACTCATGACATGTGTAAAAGCAACAGAAGTATAGGAGAAAGGGGTGAAGTTGGGACCCATAGTTCCCAATACACACCCAATGCCGTTTAAGGGGGTGAGAGGAGGAAGCGACAAGGGGTTCCAACCCTAACAGCAAATATCCTCACTTTGTAGCTGTGGAACAACCCTAACTAATAATGCACTAAACAGGTTTTGCCTCCAATTTCCTTCTTTCTGAGAATGAGAATGAGAGAAATAGTGAATATAATACATTAGGCGGAGCACATGATGTGTTATGACATACTAACAGGGACAACAAGCAAAAACAAAAATGCTAACAGTGGCACATGAAAGTAACACAAGGACGAATGAGGAACAGAAAGGATAACGCACATGGTGGCGTGAGCGAAGAATGGTCTGCCGTGTGATGTGTTGTAACAAAGTAACATGGTGCCTGCAAACAGAAATGTCAATGGGCATGGTGATGAAAGTGAAACAGTGAATAAACAGCACTGTAGACAGAAATGGCAAAAAAAAACAGAAACACAGCACAAATGAAAATCACCTAACTTTATCACCCCATGACATGTGTAACGGCAGAAGTATAGGAGAAAAGGGGTGAGAGTTAGGACCCACACAATGCAAACCCCAATGCCGGTTGGGGGGTGCGCGAGGAAGGTCCAAGGGGGCTTTCAAACTAACAACAAATTTCCTCACTTTTGCATAAGCTGTGGAACAACCTAATGCACTAAATAGAGTTTTTTGCCTCTAATTTCCTTCTTTCTGAGAATGAACGAGAAATTCTGAATGTAATGCATTGGCAGGAGCACATGATGTGTTGTGGCATACTAACAGGGACAACAACTCAAACAAAAATGCTAACAGTGGCACACATGGTAACACAAGGACTAATGAGAACAGAAAGTAGCAGCACATGGTACAAAGTGAGCAGAATGCTCTGCACGTGATGTGTTGTCACATAGTAACATGGTGCCTGCAAACAGAAATGTCAATGGGCATGGTGATGTAAGAGTGAAACAGTAAGATAAACAGCACTGTAGACTGAAATGGCAAAAATAACAGAAACACAAGCGCAAATGAAAATCAGCCTAACTCTCACCCCATGACAAGTGTAAAAGCAGGAAGTATAGGAGAAAGGGTGAGAGTTGGGACTATATTCCAATGCACACCCCATTGCTGGTTGGGGGATGGGCGGAGAGGGTCAAGAAATTTCCACCCAACAGCAAATTCCTCACTTTTGTAGCTGTGGAACAACCTAACTAATTACCAAACAGCGCTTTTGCTCTAATTTCCCTTCTTTCTGAGACTGAGAACGAGAAATAGTAGATATATATCGTTGGCGGGCACATGATGTGTTATGGCATACTAACAGGGACAGACAACATGACAAAAATGTAACAGTGGCACACATGGTAACACAAGGACGAATGAGAACAGAAAAGGTAGCGCACATGGTGGCGTGGACGGGAATGGTCTGCCACGTGATGTGTTGTCACAAAGTAACATGGTGTCTGCAAACAGAAATGTCAATGGGCATGGTGATGAAAAGTGAAACAGTAAGATAAACAGCACTGTAGACAGAAATGGCAAAAAAAAACAGAAACACATGCGCAAATGAAAATCAGCCCTAACTCTCACCCATTGACATGTGTAAAGCAGCAGAAGTATATGAGAAAAGGGTGAGAGTTAGGACCCAGACTAATGCTCACCCCAATGCGGTTGGGGGCGTGAGAAGGATCAAGGGTTTTCAACCTAACAGCAAATTTCTCACTTTTGTCGCTGTGGAACAACCTTAAATGCATTAAATGGAGATTTTGCCTCTAATTTCCCTTCTTTCTGAGAATGAGCGAAATAGTAAATGTAATGCGTGAGGCGGGGCACATGATGTGTTGTGGCATACTAACAGGACAGCAACTCAAAGAAAAATGCTAACAGTGGCACACATGGTAACTAAGGACTAATGAGAACAGAAAGGAATGCGCACATGGTGGCGTGAAGCGAATGGTCTGCCACGTGATGTGTTGTCACATAGCAACATGGTGCCTGCAGACAGAAATGTCAATGGGCATGGTGATGTAAGAGGGAAACAATAAGATAAACAGCACTGTAGACGAAATGGCAAAAAATAACAGAAACACAAGCTAAAATGAAAATCAGCCTAACTCTTCACCCCATGACATGTGTAAAGCAGCAGAAGTATAGGAGAAAGGGGTGAGAGTCAGGACTCACGACCCCAATGGACACCCCAATGCCGGTTGGTGGGTGGGCGGGAAGGTCCAAGGGGGGTTTTCAACCCTAACAGCAATTTTCCTCACTTTTGTCGCTGTGGAGCAACCCTAACTAATGCAGCTTATCGAGTTTTTTGCTCTAATTTCCCTTCTTTCTGAGAATGAGAACGAGAAATAGTGAATGTAATGCGTTGGCGGGAGCACATGATGTAGTGTGGATACTAACAGGGACAACAACACAAACAAAAATGCAAACAGTACACACATGGTAAACAAAAGGGACTAATGAGAACAGAAAGGGTAACAATAGTGGTGGCGTAGGAGGGAATGGTCTTGCAATGTGATGTGTTGTCACATAATAACTATGCTGCCTGCAAACAGAAATGTCAATTGGCATGGTGATATAAAGTGAAACAGTAAGATAAACAGCACTGCAGACAGAAATGGCAAAAAAAAAGAAACACAGTGCAAACGAAAATCGCCTAACTCTCACCCATGACATGTGAAAAGCAGCAGAAGTATAGAGAAAGGGGTGAGTTAGGACCCAGACATGCACACCCCAATGCGGTTGGGGGTGGGCTGGAGAGTCAAGAGGGGTTTTCAACCCTAACAGCAAATTTCCTCACTTTTGTCACTGTGGAACAACCCTAACTAATGCACTAAACAGAGTTTTTTGCCTCTAATATCCATTCTTTCTGAGAATGAGAACGAGAAATAGTGAATGTAATGCGTTGCGGGAGCACATGATGTGTTGTGGCATACTAACAGGGACAGCAACGCAAACAAAAATGCTAACAGTGGCACACATGGTAACACAAGGTCGAATGAGAACAGAAAGGGTAACCCACATGGTGGCGTAGATGGGAATGGTCTGCCACGTGATGTGTTGTCACATAGTAACATGGTGCCTGCAAACAGAAATGTCAAGGGGCATGGTGATGTAAAGTGAAACAGTAAGATAAACAGCACTGTAGACAGAAATGGCAAAAAATAATAGAAACACAAAGCACAAATGAAAATCAGACCTAACTCTCACCCCATGACATGTGTAAAGCAGAGAGTATAGGAGAAAGGGTGAGGTTTAGGACCCACACTAATGCACACCAGAATACGGGTTGGGGGTGGAGGAGAAGGTCAAGAGGTTTTCAACCCCAACAGCAAATTCCTCACTTTTGTAGCTGTGGGACAACCCTAACTAATGCACTAAACGGAGTTTTTGCCTCTAATTTCCTTCTTTCTGAGAATGAGAATGAGAAATAGTGAATGTAAAGCGTTGGCAGGAGCACATGATGTGTTGTGACATTCTAACAGGGACAGCAACGCAAACAAAAATGCTAACAGTGGCACACATGGTAACACAAGAATGAAAGAGAACAGAAAGGGTAACGCACATGGTGGCGTAGACGGGAATAGTCTGCCTAGTGATGTGTTGTCACATAGTAACATGGTGCCTGCAAACAGAAATGTCAATGGGCATGGTAATGTAAAGTGAAACAGTAAGATAAACAGCACTGTAGACAGAAATGGCAAAAAATAACAGAAACACAAGCGCAAATGAAAGTCAGCCCTAACTCTCACCCAATGACATGTGTAAAAGCAGCAGAAGTATAGGAGAAAGGTGAGAGTTAGGACCATGAATCAATGCACACACCCAATGCCGGTTGGGGGATGGCGGGAGGGTCAAGAGAGGTTTTCAACCTAACAGCAAATTTCCTCACTTTTGTCGCTGTGGAACAACCCTAACTAATGCACAAAACAGCGTGCTTTGCCTCTAATTTCCTTCTTTCTGAGAATGAGAACGAGAAATAGTGAATATAATGCGCTGCCGAGACACATGATGTGTTGTGGCATACCACTAACAGGGACAGCTAACGCAAAACAAAATGCCAACAGTGGCGCACATGGTAACACAAGGACAAATGAGAACAGAAAGAGAGCGCACATGGTGGCGTAGAGGCGGAATGGTCTGCCACATGATGTGTTGTCACATAGTAACATGGTGCCTGCAAACAGAAATGTCAATGGGCATAGTGATGTAAAAAGTGAAACAGTAAGATAAACAGCACTGTAGACAGAAATGGCAAAAAATAACAGAAACAAAAGCAGCGCAAATGAAAATCAGCCCTAACTCTCACCCCATGACATGTGTAAAGCAGCAGAAGTATAGGAGAAAGGGTGAGAATTAGGACCGACCCTAATGCACACCCCAATACCGGTTGGGGGTGGGCGGGAGGGTCAGGAGGTTTTCAACCCTAACAGCAAATTTCCTCACTTTTGTCACTGTGGAACAACCCTAACTAATGCACTAAATGGAGTTTTTTGCCTCTAATTTCCCTTCTTTCTGAGAATGAGAACGAGAAATAGTGAAAGTAATGCATTGGTGGGAGCACATGATGTGTTGTGGCATACTAACAGGGACAGCAACGCAAACAAAAATGCTAACAGTGGCACACATGGTAACACAAGGACGAATGAGAACAGAAAGGGTAATGCACATGGTGGCGAAGAGGGAATGGTCTGCCACGTGATGTGTTGTCACATAGTAACATGGTGCCTGCAAACAAAATGTCAATGGGCATGGTGATGTAAGATGAAACAGTAAGATAAACAGCACTGTAGACAGAAATGGCAAATAACAGAAACACAAGCACAAATGAAAATCAGACTAACTCTCACCCCATGACATGTGTAAAGCAGCGAAGTATAGGAGAAAGGGTGAGAGTTGGAATTCGTCACCAATGCACACCCCAATGCGGTTGGGGGTGGGCGGAAAAGGTCAAGGAGGGTTTTCAACCCAACAGCAAATTTCCTCACTTTTGTCACTGTGGAACAACCCTAACTAATGCACTAAACAGAGTTTTTTGCCTCTAATTTCCATTCTTTCTGAGAATGAGAACGAGAAATAGTGAATGTAATGCGTTGGCGGGAGCACATGATGTGTTGTGGCGTACTAACAGGGACAGCAACGCAAACAAAAATGCTAACAGTGGCACACATGGTAACACAAGGACGAATGAGAACAGAAAGGGTAACGCACATGATGGCGTAGACGGGAATGTTCAGCCACGTGATGTGTTGTCACATAGTAACATGGTGCCTGCAAACAGAAATGTCAATGGGCATGGTGATGTAAAGTGAAACAGTAAGATAAACAGCACTGTAGACAGAAATGGCAAAAATAACAGAAACACAAGCGCAAATGAAAATCAGCCCTAACTCTCACCCACTGACATGTAAAGCATCAGAAGTATAGAGAAAGGGGTAAGAGTTAGGACCACATTCAATGCACACCCCAATGCCGGTTGGGGGGTGGGCAGGAGGGTCCAAGGGGTTTCAACCTAACAGCAAATTCCTCACTTTTGTAGCTGTGGAACAACCCTAACTAATGCACTAAACAGAGTTTTTGCCTCTAATTTCCCTTCTTTCTGAGAATGAGACGAGAAATAGTGAATATGTCGTTGGCGGGGAGCACATGATGTGTTATGGCATACTACCAGGGACAGCAACGCAAACAAAAATGCTAACAGTGGCACACATGGTAACACAAGGACGAATGAGAACAGAAAGGGTAACGCACATGGTGGCATTGATGGGAATGGTCTGCCATGTGATGTGTTGTCACAAAGTAACATGGTGCCAGCAAACAGAAATGTCAATGGGCATGGTGATGAAAAGTGAAACAGTAAGATAAACAGCACTGTAGACAGAAATGGCAAAAAAAAACAGAAACACAAGCGCAAATGAAAATCAGCCCTGACTATCACCCCATGACATGTATAAAGCAGCAGAGTATAGGAGAAAGGGGTGAGAGTTAGGACCACGACCAACGCAAACCCTATGCGGTTGGAGGGGTGGGCGGGAAGGTCCAAGGGGGGCTTTCAAACCTAACAGCAAATTTCCTCACTTTTGTCGCTGTGGAACAACCCTAACTAATGCACTAAATGGAGTTTTTTGCCTCTAATTTCCCTTCTTTCTGAGAATGAGAACGAGAAATTCTGAATGTAATGCGTTGGCAGGAGCACATGATGTGTTGTGGCATACTAACAGGGACAGCAACTCAAACAAAAATGCTAACAGTGGCACACATGGTAACACAAGGACTAATGAGAACAGAAAGGGTAACGCACATGGTGGCGTAGACGGGAATGCTCTGCCACGTGATGTGTTGTCACATAGTAACATGGTGCCTGCAAACAGAAATGTCAATGGGCATGGTGATGTAAAGTGAAACAGTAAGATAAACAACACGGTAGACTGAAATAAAAATAACAGAAACACAAAGCAATGAAAATCAGCCCTAACTCTCACCCATGACAAGTGTAAAGCAGCAGAAGTATAGGAGAAAGGGTGAGAGTTAGGACCCATATCCCAATGCACACCCATTGCCGGGTTGGGGGGTGGGCGGGAGGGTCCAAGGGGTTTTCAACCTAACAGCAAATTTCCTCACTTTTGTAGCTGTGGAACAACCCTAACTAATGCACTAAACAGAGTTTTTTGCTCTAGTTTCCCTTCTTTCTGAGAATGAGAACGAGAAATAGTGAATGTAATACGTTGGCGGGAGCACATGATGTGTTATGGCATACTAACAGGGACAGCAACGCAAACAAAAATGCTAACAGTGGCACACATGGTAACACAAGGAAGAATGAGAACAGAAAGGGTAACGCACATGGTGGCGTGGACGGGAATGGTCTGCCACGTGATGTGTTGTCACAAAGTAACATGGTGCCTGCAAACAGAAATGTCAATGGGCATGGTGATGAAAAGTGAAACAGTAAGATAAACAGCACTGTAGACAGAAATGGCAAAAAACAGAAACACATGCGCAAATGAAAATCAGCCCTAATCTCACCCATTGACATGGTAAAGCAGCAAAGTATATGAGAAAGGGTGAAGTTAGGACCCTACCCCAATGCACACCCAATGCCGGTTGGGGGGTGGGCAGGAAGGTCAAGGGGTTTTCAACCTAACAGCAAATTTCCTCACTTTTGTCACTGTGGAACAACCCTAACTAATGCATTAAATGGAGATTTTTGCCTCTAATTTCCCTTCTTTCTGAGAATGAGAACGAGAAATAGTAAATGAAATGCGTTTGAGGGAGCACATGATGTGTTGTGGCATACTAACAGGGACAGCAACTCAAAGAAAAATGCTAACAGTGGCACACATGGTAACACAAGGACTAATGAGAACAGAAAGGGGCACATGGTGGCGTAGACGGGAATGGTCTGCCATGTGATGTGTTGTCACATAGTAAGATGGTGCCTGCAAACAGAAATGTCAATGGGCATGGTGATGTAAAGTGAAACAGTAAGATAAACAGCACTGTAGACAGAAATGGCAAAAATAACAGAAACACAAGCGCAAATGAAATCAGCCCTAACTCTCACCCCATGACATGTGTAAAGCAGCAGAAGTATAGGAGAAAGGGTGAGAGTTAGGACTCCATCAACTCAATGCATACCCCAATGCCGTTTGGAGTGGGAGGGAAAGGTCAAGGGGGTTTCAACCATAACAGCAAATTCCTCACTTTGTAGCATGTGGAACAACCCTAGCTAATGCATTAAACAGTTTTTTCTCTAATTTCCCTTCTTTCTGAGAATGAGAGCGAGAAATAGTGAAGCAATGCGTTGGCGGGAGCACATGATGTGTTGTGGCATACTAACAGGGACAGCAGCATAAACAAAAATGCTAACAGTGGCGCACATGGTAACACAAGGACGAATGAGAACAGAAAGGGTAGCACATGGTGGCGAGACGGGAATGGTCTGCCACATGATGTGTTGTCACATAAGTAACATGGTGCCTGCAAACAGAAATGTCAATGGGCATGGTGATGTAAAGTGAAACAGTAAGATAAACAGCACTGTAGACAGAAATGGCAAAAATAACAGAAACACAAGCGCAATGAAAATCAGCCCTAACTCTCACCCCATGACATGTGTAAAGCAGCAGAAGTATAGGAGAAAGGGGTGAGAGTTAGGACCCATGACCCCAATGCACACCCCAATGCCGGTTAGGGGGGTGTGCGGGAGGGTCCAAGGGGGGTTTTCAACCCTAACAGCAAATTTCCTCACTTTTGTCGCTGTGGAACAACCCTAACTAATGCACTAAACGGAGTTTTTTGCCTCTAATTTCCCTTCTTTCTGAGAATGAGAACGAGAAATAGTGAATGTAATGCGTTGGCGGGAGCACATGATGTGTTGTGGCGTACTAACAGGGACAGCAACGCAAACAAAAATTCTAACAGTGGCGCACATGGTAACACAAGGACGAATGAGAACAGAAAGGGTAACGCACATGGTGGCATAGACGGGAATGGTCTGCCACGTGATGTGTTGTCACATAGTAACATGGAGCCTGCAAACAGAAATGTCAATGGGCATGGTGATGTAAAGTGAAACAGTAAGATAAACAGCACTGTAGACAGAAATGGCAAAAAATAACAGAAACACAAAGCGCAAATGAAAGTCAGCCCTAACTCTCACCCAATGACATGTTAAAGCAGCAGAAGTATAGAGAAAGAGGTGAAATTAGGACCCACGACCTCAATACACCCCAATACCGGTTGGGCGGGTGGGCGGGAGGGTCAAGGGGTTTTCAACCCTAACAGCAAATTTCCTCACTTTTGTCACTGTGGAACAACCCTAACTAATGCACTAAACGGAGTTTTTTGCCTCTAATTTCCCTTCTTTCTGAGAATGAGAACGAGAAATAGTGAAAGTAATGCATTGGTGGGAGCACATGATGTGTTGTGGCATACTAACAGGGACAGCAACGCAAACAAAAATGCTAACAGTGGCACACATGGTAACACAAGGACGAATGAGAACAGAAAGGGTAACGCACATGGTGGCGAAGACGGGAATGGTCTGCCACGTGATGTGTTGTCACATAGTAACATGGTGCCTGCAAACAGAAATGTCAATGGGCATGGTGATGTAAAGTGAAACAGTAAGATAAACAGCACTGTAGACAGAAATGGCAAAAAATAACAGAAACACAAGCACAAATGAAAATCAGACCTAACTCTCACCCCATGACATGTGTAAAGCAGCAGAAGTATAGGAGAAAGGGGTGAGAGTTAGGACCCACGACCCCAATGCACACCCCAATGCCGGTTAGGGGGGTGGGCGGGAAGGTCCAAGGAGGGTTTTCAACCTTAACAGCAAATTTCCTCACTTTTGTCACTGTGGAACAACCCTAACTAATGCACTAAACAGAGTTTTTTGCCTCTAATTTCCATTCTTTCTGAGAATGAGAACGAGAAATAGTGAATGTAATGCGTTGGCGGGAGCACATGATGTGTTGTGGCGTACTAACAGGGACAGCAACGCAAACAAAAATGCTAACAGTGGCACACATGGTAACACAAGGACGAATGAGAACAGAAAGGGTAACGCACATGGTGGCGTAGACGGGAATGTTCTGCCACGTGATGTGTTGTCACATAGTAACATGGTGCCTGCAAACAGAAATGTCAATGGGCATGGTGATGTAAAGTGAAACAGTAAGATAAACAGCACTGTAGACAGAAATGGCAAAAAATAACAGAAACACAAGCGCAAATGAAAATCAGCCCTAACTCTCACCCCATGACATGTGTAAAGCAGCAGAAGTATAGGAGAAAGGGGTGAGAGTTAGGACCCACGACCCCAATGCACACCCCAATGCCGTTGGGGGGTGGGCGGGAGGGTCCAAGGGGGGTTTTCAACCTAACAGCAAATTCCTCACTTTGTAGCTGTGGAACAACCCTAACTAATGCACTAAACAGAGTTTTTTGCCTCTAATTTCCCTTCTTTCTGAGAATGAGAACCAGAAATAGTGAATGTAATACGTTGGCGGGAGCACATGATGTGTTATGGCATACTAACAGGGACAGCAACGCAAACAAAAATGCTAACAGTGGCACACATGGTAACACAAGGACGAATGAGAACAGAAAGGGTAACGCACATGGTGGCATAGACGGGAATGGTCTGCCATGTGATGTGTTGTCACAAAGTAACATGGTGCCAGCAAACAGAAATGTCAATGGGCATGGTGATGAAAAGTGAAACAGTAAGATAAACAGCACTGTAGACAGAAATGGCAAAAAAAAACAGAAACACAAGCGCAAATGAAAATCAGCCCTGACTATCACCCCATGACATGTGTAAAGCAGCAGAAGTATAGGAGAAAGGGGTGAGAGTTAGGACCCACGACCCCAATGCAAACCCCTATGCCGGTTGGGGAGGGGTGGGCGGAAAGGTCCAAGGGGGGCTTTCAAACCTAACAGCAAATTTCCTCACTTTTGTCGCTGTGGAACAACCCTAACTAAAGCACTAAATGGAGTTTTTTGCCTCTAATTTCCCTTCTTTCTGAGAATGAGAATGAGAAATTCTGAATGTAATGCGTTGGCAGGAGCACATGATGTGTTGTGGCATACTAACAGGGACAGCAACTCAAACAAAAATGCTAACAGTGGCACACATGGTAACACAAGGACTAATGAGAACAGAAAGGGTAACGCACATGGTGGCGTAGACGGGAATGGTCTGCCACGTGATGTGTTGTCACATAGTAACATGGTGCCTGCAAACAGAAATGTCAATGGGCATGGTGATGTAAAGTGAAACAGTAAGATAAACAGCACTGTAGACAGAAATGGCAAAAAATAACAGAAACACAAGCGCAAATGAAAATCAGCCCTAACTCTCACCCCATGACATGTGTAAAGCAGCAGAAGTATAGGAGAAAGGGGTGAGAGTTAGGACCCAGACCCCAATGCACACCCCAATGCCGTTTGGGGGTGGGCGGGAAGGTCAAGGGGTTTTCAACCCTAACAGCAAATTCCTCACTTTTGTCGCTGTGGAACAACCCTAACTAATTCATTAAACAGTTTTTGCCTCTAATTTCCCTTCTTTCTGAGAATGAGAACGAGAAATAGTGAATGTAATGCGTTGGCGGGAGCACATGATGTGTTGTGGCATACTAACAGGGACAGCAACGCAAACAAAAATGCTAACAGTGGCGCACATGGTAACACAAGGACGAATGAGAACAGAAAGGGTAACGCACATGGTGGCGTAGACGGGAATGGTCTGCCACGTGATGTGTTGTCACATAGTAACATGGTGCTTGCAAACAGAAATGTCAATGGGCATGGTGATGTTAAAGTGAAACAGTAAGATAAACAGCACTGTAGACAGAAATCTCAAAAAATAACAGAAACACAAGCGCAAATGAAAATCAGCCTAACTCTCACCCCATGACATGTGTAAAGCAGCAGAAGTATAGGAGAAAGGGGTGAGAGTTAGGACCCATGACCCCAATGCACACCCCAATGCCGGTTGGGGGTGGGCGGGAGGTCCAAGGGGGGTTTTCAACCCTAACAGCAAATTTCCTCACTTTTGTCGCTGTGGAACAACCCTAACTAATGCACTAAACAGAGTTTTTTGCCTCTAATTTCCCTTCTTTCTGAGAATGAGAACGAGAAATAGTGAATGTAATGCGTTGGCGGGAGCACATGATGTGTTGTGGCATACTAACAGGGACAGCAACGCAAACAAAAATGGTAACAGTGGCGCACATGGTAACACAAGGACAAATGAGAACAGAAAGGGTAACGCACATGGTGGCATAGACGGGAATGGTCTGCCACGTGATGTGTTGTCACATAGTAACATGGTGCCTGCAAACAGAAATGTCAATGGGCATGGTGATTTAAAGTGAAACAGTAAGATATACAGCACTGTAGACAGAAATGGCAAAAAATGACAGAAACGCAAGCGCAAATGAAAACGCAAAGGATAACGCACATGGTGGCGCAGACGTCAATGGTAAGTGAAACGAGTACGGATCCGCAAGCGGAAAGGGCAACAGTAACAGTAATGTAAGCGCACAGGCTGGTTTTCCCCAAAATCTGCATTGAGAAACACAGTGAGTACAAATAATGTATGCAAAATAATGACTATCGGCACAGAAAATGAGATCTTGGAATACTAAATACATTATATCTCAGGAACTGTAAGACGTAGAAAAAAATTTAAAAGTCATATTATTTACAACTGTCCTGGCTAATTTGGATCTCAGCCCCATTAAGGAGCTAAGACATTTTCCGACGAAAAGTCCGTAACGCGCACCGTTTCCGAGATACGGGGCCTGAAAGCGTGTGACATGCCAGTAATGTTATCTATTGGAAAATAGAAAGTTCGAGTGCCATAACTTTGCCTCCCTGTAATGTTTTTCCATCAAACTACTGAAAGGCACATCTGTGGGCTGTTGGCTGTCTTCCTCCAAATTTCAGGAAAAAGACCAAACTGTTATTTTACAGCAGGGCTCCAAATGATTTCTGTTAAGTGTCGGCGCCATAATGTTATCCTATGGGAAAAACTGTCAACTTTGGAGTGCCATAACTTTGCCGCCGTGTAATATTTTTTCAATACAACACTGAAAGGCACATCTGTGAGATGTCGGCTGCGATCCCTTCAAATTTCAGCCCAAAACTCCCAACGGTTATTTTCCAGTGCAGTGCCAAAGAATTGCTGTCATTTTCCCACAGACTAGAAAATTTCTGTCGAAATTTGCGAAAGCTTTCCAAAAATTTGTGACACTTTCGTGAGCATGAAAGAAATTTTCGAAAGTACTTTTTCCAGAAATTTGAAAAACATATTTCTGGGGTCTTTTACCACAAAAAAAAGACATGGCAAGCATCCTCAGGGCCCGACTAGGTGAATACAAAAAAAATTAGGTTGCTAGAGGCTCCCAAATTTAAATGCCAACCATTTTTCTGATCACCAACTGAAAACAAAATGGCCGATTTGCAAAGTAACAGGCCCATTTGCGAAAGTAAAATGCATTTGCGAAAGTGTTGAACTTTTTAACTTTTTCCCATTGACTTATAATGGGAAACTGTTTTTTGAATAACTTTTGAACCGTTAAATATTTTTTCACCAAATCTTCAAAAGGCACATTGGGGGCCCCGGCCGCACGTTCCTGAAGATTTCAGGCCGGTCACGCAAACCGTACGACCTGTAGGCGCGACCGTAGAATTCCAGAAAAGCGTAAACGTGCGCACAGATCGTGCTTAATAACTCTGCAACTGTATATCCGATCAGTACGAAACTTTGCAGATCCCAAGGCCTATGGGTCTTGATCATACATTCCAAATTTCAGGAAAATCCATCAAACTGTTGCAAAGTTATTAAGGTGCAAAATTTTGGGTTTAACATGGAAATGGCTCCTGAACCCTAACTATGGTAGCACTACCGTGCTACCATAATATATATATAATATTTATTTTGTTGTAAGTTACTCATTTTATCAGTCAAATATTGTACTTTTATAACTTGAAAAGTTAAGAAACTGTTTTTTTAACTGTCTTCAGCTATTTAAAGTGAAAGCTATTTCTAATCAGCTTTGCTTTTTTTTTTACTTATACATGCTGCAGACTCTGGCACCTCTGCCCTTTGTGGAGTGTTTGTTTCTGGAAGTTCGAGACTTTAATTTACAAATAGAAAGACCTCTCACACAAACATACAACTGTTTTATGGCGGAAAAAAAAAGGTAACTGATTCACACAACCTCCCTGACAGACATCTCCATTCTGGTCATCTGTGTTTACAAATACAGCAGACTTCAGCTACTCTGCCCTTTGCAGATTGTTTGTTTTCTGAAGTTCTGGTTTTAAATTACATGGAGAAACAACTCCCCAGCACACGCGTACAGATGTTCCATGGGCCCATGGCCTAACAACAGAGCATTGTGCTACCATTCTGATGACTAGTGCTGGTCAGAATATGGAATTCCACCAGCAAAATTAGTGTTTTGCCAGCATAATTTCTGCTAGAATTTTGCTAGTTCTTCTGCTGAATTCCACCTACAATGATCCACTGAATAATATTCCATAGAACCGTGTTTTATCCCATGGAGAATCATTCTGCAACCACTTCCATGAAAATATTGAGATCCACAGACTAAAATTTTGCAGAAATGTTGTGGAAAAGCTCATTCCACATTTTTCTGCTGCAGATTTCTGCCATTCTGTTTCTGACAAAATTTGGTGGAATTTCAAAAATTACGTGAAATTTCATTCCACTGGGATCTGAAAATTCTGCACAGCACTACTGATGACCAGAGTTCAGAAGCAAGCCTGGGAAGTCATGCTGGCAGGCAGGCTATGGCTGATACAGCTGCTACTCAGCAGTTTCTCTCAGTTGGGGAGGATTGGTGGTGGGATTCACCAACACATCGACCTCTGCAGCTGGACCAAGGAGCTTGCTCCTGCCACAGGGTAGCTGTGCCTGTGCAAGGCCTCACCCCAGGATGCACCATGAGATGGGCAACCTGTTGCTCAGCATGTTTTTTTCTGGTAAACTCTTCAATAAATACATAAGTCAGGCTGACAGATGCAATGTCCACATCAGAGGAGATGGGACAGAAAAAATATTGGAGAAAAACACAGTAGCCAAATGAATGACAGCTGGGTTGAGCCTGATCAAGGTATATCCCTATGAACAGGGTGTATCCTTGAGACACGAGCTGCTGGCTGAGAGAAAAAAAATATAGAAAAAAAAAAAGAATCTGTGTATGTAAGCTCTCTAATCTCTTTCTCAAAGGCTGGCCAAGTTATAAGAAGCCAAAGATTCCAAAATAACATCAGTAATTAAAGTTGAATTTGATGTGCTTTAGTGAAACTGTAGAATGTTGTGATACTCATCAAAGTCTGTGACAGGGTTGAATAAGGCCCTGTCCCTTTTGTTAGACAAAAAGAGTTAAATGAAAGGATCTGTTCTAGCCTCTCCTTTTCTGTCCCTTGTCTGTCTGACTGTGTAGTCAAATTTTCTTTTGAGACCTAGGAACTGATTGATCTGTTGGTCTTGTGATTCTCAGCCTCCCTCTAGCTCCCTAACATCACTTTCTGTTTCTTGCTTTTCTACCTTTTATTTCTGCTCATGTATCTGTGGTTATAAAATATATGTGTATCTTTATGTGAAACTGGAATCCCTTGGTTTGAAATATATATACAGTAGTTCTATTGTTGAAATGATAGCAAAAAGCTATTTGGAACTCTGGGGGTTATCCTTGAAGTGCAGCACAAGCTCACCTGCAAGGAAACTGACAAAGTTCTGATACATTTTGTGAGAAACAGGATGCCTCTTAATGAGATGAGGTTGCAGAAGTTAATTGCCAGGCAAAGACGTATTACAAAAAGAGTGGCAATCTTTTGTTAGAGGGAGAGACTGAAACTTAAAATTAGTGATACCCTCAGATGAAGGACTTTGTTTTCTCTGTTTGTATTGCATTTGTAAATAGTTAAACTGAACAATTTTATTTTTTATTTTACTGTTATTGATAATAATAAAATGCTACTTGTGAATTTTATAACTGCTTCTGATTTTCCTATGCTTACTGACCTGTGCCTCAACTACAAAGTCATGTCCATACATTTTGCCTAGTCATACACTTGAGTTGCTATTGTGAAGGAAGGCAAAGGCTGGGTAAAGTGCAATATGATATCATTCATAGGAGGCGCCATAGAAAAAGTATAGTGGTGCCAAGTGTCAAGTCACTATCTTGAGTGATGAACCATGAAGGGTAGAACTATTAACACCACTGACTACTCTATTTAACAAATCATGGGAGGATGGTGTGGTACCTGAGGACTGGAGGAGGGCAAATGTGATTGCACTTCACAAAAGTGGGAGCAGGGCAGAGGCAGGAATCTATAGATCAGTTAGTTTGACTTCAGTAGTAGGGAAAATGATGGAATCACTTCTGAAGGAAAGAACTGTTGAGTACCTAGAGGCCAGTGGGGCACAGGACCCAAGGCAGCATGGTTTCACAGCAGGAATGTCATGTCAGATGAACCTAATAGATTTCTTTGACTGGGTGACCAAAGTAGTAGACCAGGGAGGGGCTGTGGATATGGTCTACCTAGATTTTAGTCAGACATTTGACACAGTCTCACACAAAAGATTAATATACATGTTAGCCAGCCTTGGAGTGGGTCCCGAGGTGGTAGCCTGGATAAAAAGCTAGCTGGACAACAGCACACAAAGGGTAATAGTAAATGGAGTTCACAGCGAAGAAAGGAGGGTATCTAGTTGGGTACTGCAGGGTTCGGTACTGGGACCAGTACTCTTTAATGTCTTTATAAGTGACATTGTAGAGCACCTGGAAGGAAAGGTATGTCTCTCTGCAGATGACACAAAGATCTGCAACAGGGTTAATACACAATTTGGGGTGGAAAGAATGAAAAGGGACTTGACAAGGTTGAAGGAATGGTCAAATATGTGGCAGCTCAGATTCAATGCAAAGAAGTGCAAGGTAATACATCTGGGAAACAAAACCCCAGATAAAGAATACACAATGTGGGTGAGTTAATAACAACAACAAAAATTGAAAATTACCTAGGAGTAATTATATCAGATGACCTAAAGGTGGGCAAGCAATGTTACAAAGCAGTAAGAAGGGCTGGGGGGATACTGGGATGCATAGGGAGAGGCATCAACAGTAGAAAACAGGAAGCTGTTATCCCTCTGTACAGACAGTTAGTGAGACACCATCTAGAGTACTGCCTGCAATTCTGGAGACTCCATGTCCACAAAGACATATACAGAGTGGAGGCTGTTCAGAGGAGGGCAACCAAAATGGTGCAGGGTCTGCACCAGAAGACATACGAGGAGAGACTAAAGCAGCTTAATATGTATACCCTTGAGGAAAGGAGGGAGAGGGGAGACATGATAGAAACCTTGAAGTATCTAAAGGGAATTAACAAAATACAAGAGGGTAGTATCTTTCAGAAGAAGAGATGTCAAGAACAAGGGGGCACAATTTGAACATAGATGGGGACGGCTCAGAGGTAATGTTAGAAAGTATTTTTTCACAGAGAGGCTTGTAGATGCCTTCCTGAGGAGGTTGTGGAGTCAGGAACAGTGGGAGAATTCAAAAATGCACGACACAGGCATAAGGCAATTCTAGTGGGGGGGAGGAGGAAGTAAGCTGTTGATTAACTAGAATCTGCAACTTATCCATCAGGTAGGGAAATGGGCAGACTAGGTCGGCCAAGTAGTCCTTATCTGCCATCAAATTCTATGTTTCTATGGACATCACTGTGCACTAGCCAGAATGTTTGCAATATGCCAGATAACCACTAGAGCTTCAACTAAACTTAATCTAGGAACTAGATCACTAGATGTAATGACTTCAGGAAACACAAGAACATCCAGAATTGTTTCTGTACAGTGCACCTTCTGACTCTTTAACAAGTCACTAAATAATGTATATTTTCATTATTTGAAAAAAAATGACACAGAGTGGTGCCAAGCCTCAAGCTTTACAACTAGTTGCAACTTAAGTTATTATAACAGAATTACCTGGATATCTTTAGTCATGATGGAGCATGATGCTGGATGTCACTATTGCAGGAGTGTTGGAGAGGTATTGCAGGGCCATGATGCTAGTGCAGGTAAGGTGATTCAGTGATGACAAGTACATTTTAAAGTTGAATTTCACTAATGGAATTCTAGTGGAATTACCTAGTATACTGTACATCTATGAATTTTTGAACAAATGTTGCCAATTAGTAATTTCTAAAGTATCCACAATAAATTTCAACCTACTAAACCACCTTTATTCAGCTTGTTTAGATTCTGGGACATATTTAGTTTCATACGCATACCAAAACTTGAATGCATACCTGAAACAGTAGTAGCGCTATCAAAATCCAAATATTTTGAACATTTTCACACAATTTACCAAATAATTAGATTATAAAATGTTGAACTCTTATAACTTACAATTTACATAATGAATTAACTCTCTAGCACATTCTGTGACTCTTTCAGGGAAGTATGCATATACATTTTCAATTATCTTGCTCCATCAATGCAAACTGTAACTTGAGTGCCTCAGTGGTACCTTGAGACAGTCAACTTTAAGATAACCACCAATGTAGAAGCCTAAGTAAGCATCATGCCAACAACATACAACAATAACTTTTATTGTGGTAAATGGAGTTGATTATTCATTTTACAGTAAAATATGTCAGAGCACCATGTCATGCAGTGAAAAACCATGTGTACCACATTATGGTCAATTGTCACAAATTTTGTATCCTTCTGTCACACATTTGCAAGCTGGAGGTGGGGGTGAGGATATGGCCTCAGCTACTTGCTAATTAGAGTGTGGGACTGAGTCACATCTTTGTTAGCAGTTTGGAGTTGGGTTGTTAAACAGTATAAGACTCAACCCGGCGGGTACTGCCTTAAGCAGAGTCTACCTGTTTTTTGTCACAGGAATGGAAAATGCATTTTTTTGAGACAGCATGTGTAGTTGTAAATTGTGGCAAAACTTGTTTGAATTGATGTAAGTATTTGTTGTTGACTGTAAGGTAAATTTGAGACCAGCAACAGTAGAGCACATTTAAGGACCATATTAAAGAACTGTGTCTTGCCCTGTAGTTTGGGGGAGGGATGATAATTGCCCGGCTTGAGGCCTCAGCTAGTTGATAACTAGAAATGGGACTGAGCCATATTTCTGACTACAAGTTGTTTTTTTGGATTGCTGGCAGGACTAACCAAAAAACTCTGACTCAGGGATAAATCTGAGCACTCACCTAGCACGCTCTATTGTGCTCATGTCCCATCACATGACAGGGACAGAGCAGGAGTGATAATCTGCCTTAAAGACATTTGCAAAGCTTCACAGGTAGTCTCCAGTCCACAGGAAACTACAGGGAAGACACCAGATCCATGCAGATGAAAACACATTAGTGATTACAGTGTACTGGAACAACCAGCAACAGGGAATGTATAATAGCTACAAGTTGGTAGGGTAAGGGTGAGATAGGTACAGGTCGGAGGGTTACAAAAGGGAAAATAGCAGGCAACCTCACTAGGGTAGGGTAACAAATAAATTACAGGCAAGGGTAAAGGTAAGGTAAGAAATAATGATCAGGCAAGAGAGTAAGGGTAGTAGACACACAGGTCAAGTTAGGTGCAGGTAGGTATGTTTGAAAAATAAAAAAATAAGTGACACTCTACAGTATCTAGGGTAGGATAGCAAATACATTTCAGTCAGGTGAAAGGGAGAGGTAGTATTACAATGAGTTTAGAAAGGAGACAGCAGGATACAGGGAAGCTTAAATAGTCAAATAAGAAAGGAAGAAAATCATGGGAGTGGTGCATTGCAACAAATGCCAGGCTGCAGTCTTTCAGAACAAATTCTGGGGACTGAGGTGCTGCTCCATTTGTACTTACCCTTCTGGGTAGGGGCAGAGGTTGCTGGGCTCTACTTAGCCTGTATTCCTGCATAAGTTTTTTAAGAATATTGATGGGACAGGGCAACCAAGAGGATGCAGTAGCAGCAGTGGGGAGGGAGACAGTGGAGTCCTCAGAAGGGGAAAGTCCAAGAAGGAGGAAGAGGACTCCAGCCAAGGAGGAAGCAGTGGCTGGTGGGGGACTCTATTCTTAGGGGATAGACTTGGGAGTTGGGGAGGGAGGTAAACTACCTGAGAGGTGCTTCATCTTGAAGGGTCTGGAAAGTGTATCCTGTTGATCACTATGGCAGCAGAAGATGGGAGGGACCTAGACATAATTCTCCACCTGGGGATCAAGTGACCTGGTAAGGACAGGGTAGGGATAATGCAGGGAAATTTCAGGGAGCTGGGGAGGAACCTCAAGCAGGTGGCATGCATGGTGGCTTTTGGAAAGGTATTACCTGTGTGTGGCTCAAGAGATGAAAGGGCACTCCACATGAGGGCATTTGCCAATTAGCTGAGGCCATGGTACACTAAGGATATGGACTTCTTTAGGGGAGATGGTCTGCATCCTTCCTGGAAGGGGACTACAGTCTTTGTGGCAGGTTTAAATGCCACTTAGATGAGCATTTGAACTAGCCGGAGGGAGTCTGTAAAACCCATGGAGACAATAACCCCCCCAATTAAGGAGCAGCAAGGGGGGGCATGGGGAATAAACTTCCTTAGGACAGTGGTAGAAAAAGACAAGTTTGGTGACTAGACAGAGGACACAGAAGGTGTGAATCAGGAAAGCAAGAATAAAGGAGTAAAGGAGACAGGTAACAGAAAAGGTAAAAAGGGAAGAGGAGGGTCAAGAGGGGCATCATGAAACAACACAGGCAGGAAGGGGGAAGCAGAGAAGCAGAAAGGAAGAAAATAATGTATGGGGAAGCATTTGTGCCAATCTAAGGAGTCTGGGAAACAAAATTCTGAACCTGGAAGATCTTCATGGCAAAAGCTAGCCTGGATTTGATGGCCATAATGGAGTTGTGGTGCACTGACAGCCATGTCTAGTGCAAGGTGAAATGGGTGAGAAGGGGCCTGGCAAAGGTTGGAGGAATGATTAAATGTATGGTATCTTAGATTCATCACAAAGTAGTGCAAAGTAATGCATCTGGAAACAAAAACCCAGGGGAAGAGTACACAATGGGGGATGAAATACTAACAACAACAAAAATGGAAAGGGACCTGGGGTAGTCATATCAGGCAAGCTAAAGGTGGGCAAGCAATGTGAGAAGGCAGTAAGAAGGGTTGGAGGAATACTGGAATGCATAAGGAGAGGCATCACCAGTAGAAAACAGGAAGTTGTCATCCCTCTGTACTGATAGTTGGCGAGACCCCATCTGGATTTCTGCATGCAGTTCTGGAGACCTCATCTCTGCAAGGATATAGACAGGATGGAGGCTGTCCAGCAGAGGGCAACTAAAATGGTGCAGGGTCTGCACTAGAAGACATATGAAGAGAAACTAAAGGAGCTTAATGTGTATACTCTCAAGGAAATGGGGGGGGACATGATAGAAACTTTCAAGTACCTCGAGGGAATCAACAAAGTCCAAAAGGGAGCATCTTGCAGAAAAACAGATGTGCAAGAAGAAGGGGGCATAATCTGAAGATAGAGGAGGGGCAACTCAGAGGTAATGTGAGGAAGTATTTTTTTTAAGAAAAGGGTTGTGGGTGCATGGAACAGCCTTCCTGAGGAGGTTTGGAGTCAAAAATGGTGGAATTCAAGAATGCATGAGACAGATATAAGGCAATTCTAGTAGGGGGTAGGAAGAATTAGGCTGTTGATTAAGTAGGATCTGCAGCTTATCCATTAGGTAGAGAAATGGGCAGACTAGGTGAGCCAAGCGGTCCTTATCTGCCATCAAATTCTATGTTTTTATGTTTCTAAGGTCATACTTATGTTCAGGAGAGACAAAGCAGGGAGTAGAGGAGAGGTTGTACTATATGTAAAGGAGGAAATCAAGGTCACAAAGTTCAGGAGCAATTGGAGGAAAAGGAAGAGAGAATCATCTTTCAAAGGAGTTTGTTCAAAGGTGTAAAACCTGGTTAAATAAAGTTTGATTGATTGATTGACTGATTGATTGGGTGAGCTGTGTGGGTCATTCTAGAGACAGGCTCTGAGGCTGCTATCCATACAGGTTTAGTATATAGACTTCCAGCACAGGGAAAGGAGTTGGATAATGCACAATGGGAAGCATACATCTGGATGGCAGGTAAGGGAAGATGCTGCTAATTGGGGACTTAAATCTCCCAGACATGCAGAGTAGCCTTCCAGTGCAGCTTCTGCAAGGAGCATGGCCATCCTTGACTCCCTGCTAGGGGCTTTTCTCGGGCAGCTAGATAAAGAAATGTCTATGTACTGGGCAGTGCTTGACTTCTGGACCTGATGCTTTCCTAGTGCTTAAAAACAGGGATGCAGATGTTACAGTGGGCAGTCCCCTAGGTACCAGTGATCACAATACAGTGTGGTTTAACACTGAGACAGGAACAGAGGCTAACCATACAAGGATGAGGGTCCTGGACTTTAGCAGAGTGGAAGGCAAATTTTAAAGAAATGGGAGACTTGCTCAGAAACAGCCCCATGGGAGGAATTACCAGGAAGGGATAGAGGCACTGTGTGGAAAAATAGAAAAGGGTATAATCCAAGCAACTGGCACCTGCATGATTGGAGTGAGAAAAAGCAGAAGGAAACATTTAGTTAGTTAATCAGTTAGTTAGGTTATTTAATAATTAGTGACCGGGTACACTGAGCCTAGGCTTGTTTCCAGTTGCAACCCAGAGGAAGGGGGCAGTGTGATGGGGTTGGGTAAGACCCTGTTCCATTTGTTTTGCAAAGAGAGTTAAAAGCATGGATCTATTTTTCAGCCCTCTCCTATTCAATCACTTGTCAATCTTTTGCCTGTTGGTTCAATCAAATTTTCCTTGTGGATCCTTGGAACTGGCAACTCCGATGGTCCCACAATTTCAATCAATCAATCAAAATCTTTATTTATTCAGGCGGACATCATTGAGCAATTTCCTCTGTTATCTCCCTACCTTCACTTGATGTTTCAATTCTTTCTTTCTCTTCCTGCTTCTCTGTGGTTAAAACATATATATGTGAAAGTTTGTGTCAAACTAAGATCACTTGGTTTGCATATTTATTAGTTCTAGTCTTGAAATTAATTGCAGAAAACAGTTTGGGATTTGTTAGAAAAGATAGCTAACTAGAACACAGGGTTCGACCTAGAGAAACCTTTTGACCTTCCACAAGCTTGCTTGCAGAGCTGTTAGCAGGAAAGCCAGCTCTAGCCAGAATGTCTTAATTGGCTGCACCTGTTGAGACTGGAAGTACTGGTCACAGGAAAGAAATCAACAAAGTTTTGTACCTTGTGTGAAAACAGGAGATAAAGCATAATGAGAACAGGATGAAGAATTTAATTACCAAGTGAAAACATCTTATAAAAGAGAGCACTGTTTGGTGAGAGAGAGAGAGAGAGAGAGAGAGAGAGAGAGAAGAGACTGAGATTTAACTTTAGAGGTAACCTTAGACGAAGGACTTTGTTTTGTTTTACCTGCCTGTATAAGAGCTATCTTACACAGTGTCACTTATCGTATTGTTATTAATATTATTATTGATAATAATCTCCTGGTGTGCCTATGCTTCCTGACTTGTGCCTTGAAGACAGTTGGTGTCAGAAGTGGGACTTATGCCATGCATACTTTAAGCCAAGAGTTTTGTGCATGGGTACTAGACCTGGTACCAGGGAAGCATAGAATAAAGGTATGGATCGTATAACACCAAGCCCAGCAATGATTAACAGAGTAATTGCAGCCAAACTAGAAGGAGAAGCAAAGTCCATTCGGAGACTGTATAGGTGGAATCAGTGATGGAAGAATAATAATAATAGGCAGGGACAGAATCTGATAGAATGTCTGCCTTCTTAAAATGGTGGGTTGTACAACAAAGAAAGGCAGATGAGTAGAGAAAAGAAGAAATGAAATGTCAGAAGCAGCAGAGAAAAGGAGATGCCCAACAAGCAGAAGATACATAATTCATAGCATGGATGCTGTTTCACAGTTACAATTAAGTGCACACAGAGACATGGTTAAATACTGGAGTAAGTGTAAAAATCCAAGTGCAAAAGAAGCAAACAAGGCATGAGCAACACGAGTGTTTCAGCAACACTTTCACCTAGGTATGCACTGAGTGTAAGGGGAGCAGTTAAAGTCAGTGAAAACAGGAGCTTGGGGAGAGAAGGAGTTTCAGCTGGTGCTTGAGGGAGCCAGTGGAGGCAGCAAAGCAGAGGGAAGAGGGAGAGTGGTTCCAGAGTAGAAGAAAAAGATTGATTGATTGCCCAGCAGAGGAACAGGGATGAAGAATGATGAAGGTGAGAGGATCCCTGGAGCAGAGGGAACAGGAGACAAAGTGGATAAATTAGAGGGGGAAAGAGAAGTAAGGGGGAAGGGATCCAAACTGTATTTGGAAATGAATAAGGTACACTGGATCTTTGCAGCAGTGAAAATAAACTTAGCAATTCTTTCCATACTATTAAAAATCTTTTTTTAGTATAATAAATTAATCATTCTGGTCTGAATGTTTCTTAAAACATACTTGACCATTTCTTTTTATTTAATGTCTGAATACACTTTTTATTCCACTCCTGCAGTATCATTCTTGTAATTAATGCCAAGGTTACCATTTTCTAATGCACAGGGGATAAATTCAATCCAGAGAAGCAATTCCATATTAGAATACAAGGCAATTATCAATCAACACCTGGGAGAACTTGCTGTAGATCCCCATCAGTAAGACTTTTTTTTGTTTGCATCCTGCTCATAAGCAATGTGCTAAATGTGCCTTTATTTTAGTCATAGCTGTGCCAACAAAGGTTGTCACTTTTACATTTCATGCCATACGTATAGGCTGGAGTCAAATACACTCTTTTTACCTGCAGTGAGTTGCTCCTTGAAATCATATATATTTTATTTAGAATTAACCCAACAAGTAGTCCATTGTTGTTCTGATATTGTTATTTCTAATTCTTGCTGTGATTTCAAGGGAGCAAGCTTTCTTATTAATACATGATTTAAATAAATATACAAACAGAATCTGTTTCTAGATTCTTTGTTCATTTTATCTGTCAAACCTTTACGATTGATTACTGAGCACTCACGATATATTGATTCTTTATTATATAGATGATAATGACTGGATTGTGGTTAATAGCCCCACTGTAATCACCTCAAGTGGTTGCCAGGACAACACTGTAAACCTCAAGAGTGCAGCTCAAGAGGTTTATTGTTGTCCTGGTAACCATGAGAGGTAATTTCAGCATGTTTAATAACTGCAACACAGTTATTACGTTTCATAGTGTATGGGCTGCACAGTGTTCATATTCTGACTATAACTAAGCATTTTGTAATGTATTAATAATCTAAAAAAAAGAAAAGCAAGACAAAGCTGCAACATTTTTAAAAATAACAAGTTGGGACAATCCAGTTGGTCGACTCAGGACACGTGGTGTCAGGATGTAGGGAACGAAGGGTAATGTCACTGCATAGCCCAGTTGTGTGTATCTGATTGCAGGACTGTACATTGTAAGATACAATGTGAAGGATGGAAGAGTTGCACAGATGCAGTTTATGAGGGTCAGAGCTGCTAAAGGTAACTAGAAGGGGAAAAAATGATTTTTTGCAGAAACAAAATCAGGAAATTCGGCTTCATTGCTGCAGTAGGGTAACACCAAGGCAGGCGCATGTGCAATGGCACCAATGTTATGTTGCTATGACATACTCAAGAAGGGTTAGCCACAACCTGATGTGATAGCAATGGCATAACAAGGTTGTAAACTGGTTGATTTCAGTTAATAATAAGCCTCTCCCATACATTATATCATAGTTTCACTTCCTTAAAACAGTGCACTGTATATAGTGATATATTCCATAATGTTCAGTTGCACAGTTTTACCTTCAAATTACGTTTTTAACTTTTTATAGGTTATAAAACTACCATCATTAATAAAATATATCAACCTATTGATTCCAACCAAGTAAAGTTTCTTTTGTAACCTAATAGTTAATATTTTTTAAATAAAAAGGTTTTTTGTCATCCAATGTTCCATCCTCCATGGGAAATCTTTTTTTGCCAAATAAGTTTAACCATCTTTTGATTGCTATTCCCAATAGTTTCATATATTTCTATTTTATTTGCATTACTTTTGAAGATTGGGAAATAAATGGAGCCAAATGTAACTACATTTTTCTTGGTCATACACTACCTGTAGGTACTTGCCCTCATCTGGTTGTGCTCTGAAAAAGGCCCATCTCTATGCTGTCTTAACTAAGTTAACTGAAATATAACTCCATGAATCTGGACATGCAACCCCCCCCCCCCCCACCAATCTCCTTGGTATGCATATGTTCTCCCATGCAGTTCTGGGCTTCCTGCTTGACCTTAAAAACTTTTAAAAAGCCCTTTTTTATTGCACCATCCATTCAAACATTTGCATGTAAATGAGTTGATCTGAAATATTATCTTTGGAATAATCATCATTTTCAGCAATTCTATACTGCCCTACAGAGATACAATCATTTTTTTTCCAATTGTTTAAATCATTAACTATTTTATTTGTGCAAGGTATGACCGTTAACAAATAAAAATCTTTTGCTTGAGTTTGCTGAGATAAAACAAAATAATAAGCAAATTTGATGTATTTATTTATTTAGTTTTTGTTGATGGGGTAAGTGCACCAGACAAATCCTGCCTATTTTCAGGCACGACCCGGGGGGGGGGGGGATACAGATTAATGTCAACTATCCTTGAACCAGATTATGCTGTTGGTGGTATTTTTAGCGAATGAGGGAATTTTGGCCAGGACACCGGGAAAATTCCCCTACTCTTTTTCGATAAGTGCCATGAGATCTTTAACATCCTCCTGAACTACCACCAATCCAGGCAGATGGGACCTCAGTTTAACATCTCATCTGAAAGACATTGACAGCAGTGGTGCATAACAACCCTTGTAATATTAATGTGAAAACCTTTAGAAATGGAAGAAGAGACTATAAATTGTTCATTCTTAGTAACAAAGGAAATTTCTATGCCAAGATATGTGAGGAAATAACTAAGGCAATTGACAAATAGCTTTGTATTTTAGTAGCATTTGGTTGCAAAACAGACAGTTCTAACACAGAGATTGTAATTTCTAGGGACATTTGAATAATCACTTGAAGGCCATAAACAGCACAGAGGATAATTATTTTGATTTGCTGGGTTACCCACAGGAACAAGTTAATGATAGTCACATTAGCTACTAACAGTTTCAGCAGGGGAAGCAAAAAGTTTTATTTTACAACAAAAAAGAAATGCATTGAGATGACCTGTGGTGCAGATGGCTAAGTCACTATGCACCTTACCTCCTACCACACTGATGACTCGAGTTAGGGAAAACATTTGAGATGCAGAGGATCAGCTGGGGGGAGCGGCTCAAGTGTCCATCAGACAGCTCTTCTCTCCAGGGTAGACAGGCATGTCATCATGCTCTTGGCTGCCACCTAGTGGAGGCTGGGTGGCAGCACCAGCACTTGACTGACATAGAAAGGAGGGGCTGCCATTCTGTAGCATATGTGTGCACCACACACACAGGCTTATGTGCCATTGCAGCTGGGGACCAATAGGAGAAAACAGAAAATGTTTGGCGTAGGTTCATGAAGCCCTGCCAGCCTGCCCCCATCCCCAAGCCACCACCTATACTGTCAGGCTTACTTCATGATGAGAATCATGGGGCAGAGGGATGACAGTCCTCCCCTTCCCTGCACTGCAATGAGGATCAATCCGTGAGGGATTTTGGGCAAGGTGAGTCTATGAGAGATGGGTGCCAAGCAGGAGAGGCAAGGACAGGGTTGAGAAGCCTGCCTGTATCAACCAAGGAAGAACTTTTAAGTAAAAAAAAAAAAGAAATCACTAGAGGTAGATATGATTCCTGCAAAGGTCTTGCATCACTGTTTAGATCAATGGTCCCATATACTCGCACAGTTATTTACTGTCATAAACCATACTCTGAAGATTCCACCCATTTGGAACATTAGTATTATTGTTCCTCTCTTAAAGAAAGGCATCCAATCTTACTCTATTTTTTATAGAGCTATTTCACATTTGAGTACCCCATGAAGATCTAAACTCAATGGGCCGGATATTCAAAAGGGTTGCACCATGCCCAATAGGGTTGCGCATGCGCAAGTCCAAAAATGCGCCATTCTGCCATATTCAGTGGGAAGCAGTTGCACTACCGAACACATGCTGAGCAACAGTGCAATGCAAATGAAGGCATGCGCAACCAAAGTGGTGGATCCATGCATAAAAAGCGCAATGCGATATTGAAAGGCTTGCGTAATGCGCAACAGCGGATCAGCTGGAAGGTGTGCCACGGCGGAAATGAGCCAAAATAAAAAGGCTCAAGGAAGAGGTGCAAGAACACTACAGGGAAGCCACATGAGACAGGGAGACAGACAAGGTGACAGTGGCAAACAGTGCAGGCCAGGGAGTGCACAGGAGAGAAGAGGGACAAGGGAGGGTGTGTGGGGCCACAGACTGCAGAGGCCAGTAGGTGTACCCGGTGCAGTGGAGGTAGCAGTCAGGACAGCGGGGGTAACAGAGCAACAACAGCCAGGGGGACCACAAGCCAGGGAAATGGACAGTGCCAGCTTCCTCATGGAAACTGTAATGAGGGGGGTGAGAAGGCATGCTGCAGGGGGACGTGGCCATGGAAGAGCTCGTCGGCGGTACACCCCCAACAGGCAGTACCGTGCCTGCGTCAGCTTTGAGCTGTACTCAGATGTAGAGATTGTGGGCCGGTACCGCCTGAACAGGGCAATACTGAGGCGGCTCTGTGAGCTGTGCAGTGATGTGATGCAGGCACCCTCATGATGGAGTCACGCTCTGTCAGTGGAGACAAAGGTAACAGCCTGCATGTGCCTGCTCACCATGGGTACCTTCCAGAGGCCGACAGGGGACACCACAGGCATATCACAGTCAGCCATGTCACGCATCCTCACCCAATTCCTCAGCGCACTGCTGCCACATGCTGCAGAGTACATCCATTTCCCCAGCACCGTGGCAGAGCGTACAGCAAACATGCAGGAGTTCCACAGGGTAGCACGTTAGCCTGGCATGCTAGGGGAGATAGACTGCACCCATGTGGCTAGTCACATGCCACCTGGCCCCGATGGGGCAGCATACCAAAACCGGAAGGGTTTCTTGAGTGTCAACTGCCAGGTGGTGTGTGATGCCAGTGGGCGCAGCATCAATGTCTGTGCCACACACCCTGGCAGAGCACATGATGCCTTCATATGGTACCAATCTGCATTGTGCCATTGATTCGAGAGTGGGGACATCCCCACAGGACATCTAGTGGGTGAGTATGCATGTAGGAATTGCAAGGTTGGGGCAAGGGTGGGAAAGCCACAGGTGCCATGGTAGTGGCACACAGGGATATGGGCAATATGGACCTGTACATGATACTAATCTCCACCATCTCCACACAGGTGACAGTGGATACCCACTCTGTCCCTGGCTGCTCACACCCTACCGGCGCCCCATGACCCCATCGCAGCAATGTTATAATGAGGCACATGCCGCCACACTCAACATCATCGAGCGGGTGTTTGGGATGCTTAAGGCACGCTTCTGATGCCTAGACACCTCCGGCGGTACCCTACAGTACAGCCCCTCAAAGGCCTGTGGGATATTCCTGGCCTGTTGTATCCTGCACAACATGGCCAAAGACTGGGGGATAGCCGTACAGGTCAAGGAGGGGGACAGCGATGGGGCCGCCGGTGACGCCGGTGATGATGGGGATGAGCAGCCCCCCCTTGGACGGCGGGACCCCCGACTGATCCGGCAAGCCCAGCTGCACTGGGACACCATCACGGAGGAGCATTTTGCACAACACAGGTAAGTCAAGGGGCCATGTGCAACCAACACTGTCTAGGCGCAACCCACAGGCACACAGGGTAACACATCAGGGGTGCATGACGGCAAGGGGAGTGGTAGGGTCCAGGCGCACAAACACACCACCAGGGAGGGGTGAATAGTCATATGGACACACACACACACACACACACACACACACACACACACACACCAGGCACAAAGCGTACATGGGCAGGTGCACAGCAGAGCAGGAACAGACATGGCAAACACATGGATCAACGGACCACCCCCACCACCTGTACTGTCAAAGTACGTGTGTCAGATGCTGGGCACCCTTGCACCTTGGTGTACAGTACAATGCA
This sequence comes from Neoceratodus forsteri, assembly GCA_016271365.2. NCBI lineage: Eukaryota > Metazoa > Chordata > Ceratodontiformes > Ceratodontidae > Neoceratodus > Neoceratodus forsteri. The sequence continues at coordinate 736,346,124 of CM028133.1, read as the reverse complement.
GGCATCATCATGCACATGCACCTGTGGACAGTAGTCGGGTGGGTGTGCAGGTGGTCCGTGTGTCGGAGTGTTGGGCAGGGCACCCACCAGTGCACTGCCCACCATGACACACATTGCACACAGGGCAGCATCAGACAGGGCCCGCACTGGGAGACAGGTCGCTCAGGTGGCACTGTGCCACAGCCACCTCAGATGTGTGGGCGGCCCCACCATGTCCCAGCACCACTGGCAGGCTGATCATGGGCCACATGGGGTGGCACCGATGGACCACCAGGGGTCCCACTGCGAGATCGCGACCTTGTCCGCACAGGGGTGTGCATCATGCCGAACATACCTGCACCAGGTGTGCTCAGGATGCCCACAGCAGAACCCGGCGTTGACAGTCTGGGTGTTGCATGACACCGGGAACGGGGCATGGAAAGCGTAGTGTGTGGGGTGTGTGGTACGGGGCACCTGACTGTGTGCCCAATGCGGCCACGACAGAGACCACTGCCTGGGTCAGCCTGTCAATGGCAGCGGTCACATCCGTCCACAGTCTGACCATCTCTGCAAGGATCAATACATTGTCCCTGCTGTTCCACTCCACATCCACGCGCAGTGCCTCCACGCACATTGCAACCCGCATCTTCTGCTCTACTGATGCCTGCAGCATGCGGGTGTGCTCGTCCAATGGGTCCTGTGCCACATCGGCATTCTGTCCACCAGGGTATGGAAGGGCCTGATGCTCAACACCCCTTGAGGGTGGGCGCTGTTCACCAGGACCAGGTGTGGGCAAGTCAACAGGTGGTGTGCATGTGCCACCGCTGGACCCTGTACCCCCAGATCTGGTGGGTGACTGCTGCTGCTGCCCCTCCAACTGCTGTGCCCCAGGGACCACTCGTTCCACTGCTGTGGCCGCAACAGTGCCAGAGACCTGCACAGCCACCCGGTGCTGCCCACCGGTGCTGACAGGCACAGCCTGGGACTGTGCTGACATGCTGGCACACACGTTGGAACCAGCTAGATCCAAGGGCACGTGCTGGCCTGTTGTGTGTCTGTTATGAGACACACACGTGTCACTGCCCATTGCAGTCCTTGCATCATCAATGGTGCAGGTTCGTGCAACAGCCACAGTCACAGCGTGCTGGCATGCTTGCATGCCAGACTTCTGAGATACAGGCTGTGCATCCCCCACACCTAACTTACCGACAACAGAGGTGGCAGCCAGGTGTGCATGCTGGTGCAGTGCATGCCGGCTGGCAGCAGAGGTGGATGGACCCTCCACCAACACTGGCAGGTCTTCCACACTACTGCATGGTCCCACCACCACCGTCCCCTGCAGATGAACAGGATTTGTAACAAAAAGTGAGAACATGTTAGTGCATGTGATCAACCCCCCCCCCAACACCTCCACCATGTCATACCATGCAGTGATGGGCTTCCACCGGTCTAGAATCCACCTCCTGGTATGCCCTCTATAGTACTATGCTGCATTGATGCAGCCAGATGGTCTTCCGGCGGGGTCAGCTCTGCCACCTCTGGCTGGCCACCTCCTGTGGCAGTGCGTGCCACCCTGAGGGCTGGCACCTTCTCTTTGACCCATCTCCGGTCTGTCCCCATCTTTTTTTTGCATTCCTGCAAGGAACGCTAGTGGCTTCCATGCAGGTTTACCGCACGGGCTACCCCCTTCCATGCAGCAGCACGGGCCTGAGGGGTGCCCCACCGTCCACTCAGTAGTGGCTCCTCTTCCAGGTAGGCCTGGAAGAGTGCCTCTATCTCTGACTTGGTGAAGTTGGGCCTCCTCTTTCGCCCACCATCTTCATCCTCACCTGGTCTTTGCTCAGTCATGTCGGTCTGTATGGGTGGAAGTGGACACCTGTCACTGTGCAGTCTACAGCGTTATCCCATGACCATTGCCCAGAACATCACACAGCTTGCAACTCACCTCTCACCTGCAGTACCCGAATCTGGCCAGCGCAGTCCACTGTCGCATATTTATAGCACAATGCATGCAAATTAGGAGTGGAGCAACTGTAATGAGATGCAAATCACGCCACTGCACCTTTGAATGGCTGATCAGATGATTTGCATGTGTCGGCTGAATATCGCGCCGTTGCAATTTGCGCAATACGGTTGAGCCGGCTGAGCCAATGGTGCTTTTCTGTGACTGCGTAATACATTGCATTGCGCATGCCCAGGTAGCTTACGCAGGCATCTGCCGTGCTGATGACATGCTGTGCGCGATCAGCAATTCTGGACAAGGCCACCATTGTGCCAGTGGCGCTACAGTGCTGGTCACCAAATGGCGCTGTGGCACAACTGCGCAATAGTCCACTGCAGCACTGGCACGTAGGTGACCGATCGCGCAGGACGTGTAGACATCCGATGGTGCTGTGTGTGGCCTTGCGCCACTGACCCATGACCTTGTGCCTGACCTTTGCCCCCTGGCACTGTACGTCTGGCATGTGTACGACTCTATCGCGCTGTTCGGTGACAGTGCGATGTGGACCGACAGCGCTGTACGAACAGCTCGATAGGGACTCATGGAGTTGTACTGCGCAACATTTCCATGTGGGGTTGCTGTGCTGCGGAGCGCCATATTGCCACTGTATAACTGTGGAATGACACGCAGGAGAGCTCGACAGTGGGGGGCCTTGGAGCTGACAAACCTGGTGGCTGTGGTGGAGCCACACCATGGGACACTGTTTGGGGGAGTGCCCCTGCAGATGGCACGCACCCATGTGTGGCAGCAGGTGGCAACTGCCCTAGAGCAGGCCACTGGGCGGAGGAGGACTCCTGAGCAGTGCAGGCACCACTATAGTGACCTGCAAAGGAGGGAGCATGCTCTGCTGGAGCGCCTCAGGTCTCGTGCCAGGAGGGGCATTGTGCCTAGGCCAGGTGGGTGTGCTGTGTTTGCACCGGTATTGTCCGCATGGGTGACACTGTGTAATGTGACCTGCGCATGGGGATGGGTTGGGCTATGGTTTGTTGTGAAGGTGTTTGCAGGTGTGTGCTGTTTGGGTCTGGTTGTGTGGGCAGGCACACTCAATGGGGCAAGGGGCTGTCTGCTTTGGGATCTCACTGATGTGTTTCTCTTCATTTGTCTCCCACAGGCGTGGAGGAGCGGAGGCGGGTCCAGGCCGAGGCATGGGATGGCGGTGCCGGGGTGGCTGGCAGAGGTGGTGTGCCACAGCCGCAGCAGCAGCAGCTGCAGCAGCCACAGCCACAGCAGCAGCAGCCGCAGCCATAGCAGCACCAGCAGCAGCTTGATGAGGGTGAGTGTCATTTCATCATCGATGCTATTGCATGCTGGGGGGGGCATGGCCACCGTCCATGGACTACACTACCATGCACGCAACATGTGACAGTCATCACTGTCCAGTGGCACTGCATGTGTGTGTGTGCATCACTGGTGATCCATGCATGCACTGGGCACATGGCTGTGGCACTAGCATCCCACCACGTAGCCACGTCACTGGGCAGCCTTGGTTGTGCTGTGATGGACATGGGCAGTGTGTGAGTGCAGTGATACACATGGCTGTTGCTGTCTGGTTGGGCATGTCTTGTGCACGGTCACTGTGGGTGGGTGCAGTCCATCACAGGAGCGGGGCACTTGGCTGTATGCCATGCATGATGGGTGGGATTCAGGGATGTGGACAGTCACAGCCATTACTCTGATCCCTTGTCCTAGATATCCAGATCCTATGTTGCATCGAGTGAGCACTGCGGAGGCTCACACAGGTGGCCATGGATTCACACGCCATCCTTCTGGACATGCAGTGGCATGGGATACGGCGCCGGAGGAGGCCCCGGGCACAGCACCAGGCGGAAGGAGGGCAGGCTGCTGGCCGGTAGCTGCCCATCACCACAACCCACCTTCCCTCTCCTGGTTGTTCACCCCTGCCCCTTACCCACCCCTACCTTATACCCATACCCCAACCCCTGCTTTGTATATATGTACATAGTTGCTTTGTTGTTCTTGTTATTCTTATTCATTACATTTATATTTTGATATGAATACTGTGGTGGTCTCTGATTTGCAGCTGGCTATAGGTACTCAGTTGCAGTGGTGTGCATGGCATCTGGGGTGGTATGGTCATGGGTATGTGTGTGCGTGTGTGTGGGGTGGTGTCTCTGGTGTGGGTGTGGCTTCCACTCAGTATTGCCGTGTGCTGCCACCCACTGCTGGGTGCTCATGGTGGGTTTGGCTTGTATAGTTCTGTGGTTCACGAGGTTGCAGTGTGCCGGGGGCCTGGGGATTCCTGCAGTGCTGGTCACTGCACATGGGTGGTGTCTTGGGGTCACAGTGCTGGGTGTGCTGTGCACGGGGGCTGCTGGACACTGGGGTGGTCCACCCCTTTGTGTGGCACTCTCAGCTTGCCAGTGGGTGTGCTCGCTGTACACGGCGGGATGTGCTTTCTTTGCTTGTCCCCATGGTCCGGTGGCTGTTCCATCCCTCCCCAGTTATGCTGTGCTTGGGGTGTGGGGGTACATTGTTGGTTCTGCAGTGTGTCCCTGTGCCCATCTGTGGCATGGGTGGTGGGCCCCTGCCTACCTCCCTGGTTGTGCAGTTCCATTGCTCTGCTGCTGGGGGTCTCTTTGCTTGCGCTATGGCGCCTCTGGACTGCTCAGCTGGGCTGCCTTTGTTGCGCTATGGTGCATCATCTCTGCTCAGCTTCCCCTTCCTGGTTGCACTATGGCGCAGGTTGTGCGATATTCAGACGTTGGCTGGTTGCGCAATTTGTCTTGCTCCATGTTTGAATATCGCATGTATTGCGCTTGTGCGCAATTGACTTGTGCTTGCTCCTGCTGTTGCGCACTTTTTGGGCGCAGTTTGAATATCCGGACCAATATATTTTATCCTTGCTGAAAGAATGGGAAAGTGAGTCAAAGTTATTTTCATATTTGCCAGCTGGATTTAAGAAGAACCTCTCTACAAATGATCATATATTTGTACTACAGTATTCAGTGGACAAGTATGTATCTGGGAACTCTAAAAAAACTTTATGTTGCTTCCATAGACTTAAGCAGCGCTTTTGACACTGTTAGTACAGCACTGCTTTTGGATGAATTAAATGCTGCTTCATTAGATAAAGTTACTCCATCATAATAATGTTGCTAGAATTAGATTTCATAAGTAAAGTAAGCTGTTATGTAGCATCCAATTTCAATCCAGAAGAGTGAGAAACAAGGTTGCATACTTGCTCCTTTTTTATTAAATACACATATTACCTCCATTAGGGACAGAAACAATTTCTGTGAATGTGCACCACCTTCTCTAGGCAATCGTGCAATTCCTGTGTTACTATACAAAGGTAAATCTGATGGCAGATAAGGGCCTATGGCCCACCCAGTCTGCCCATTTGAGCTTGTAAGTTCAGTTTGTTTTCCTAGAAGTCTGTTGCCCCTTACCCCTGACCTCCAGAATTACTCTATGTCTATCCCATGCATTCTTAAATCCAGTGATTGTTTCATCCCCCACCACTTCCTCTGGCAGGGTGTTCCACTTGTCCACCACCTGTTCTGTGAAGAAATTCTTCCTCATGTTTCCTCTGAATCATCCTCCCTCCAACTTCATCCCATGCCCTCTAGTCCTGGAACATCTTTTTCGCTTAAAAATAGTGTATTCCTGCACCCTGTTCCTCCCTGTAAGATACTTGTATGTCTCTATCATATCCCTCTCTCCCTCCCCTCCTCCAGCGAGTACATGTTCAGTTTCTTCAACCTGTCTTCATAGGACTTGTGATACAATTCATGCACCATCTTTGTTGCCCTCCTCTCAACCTTCTCTACCCTGTCTATGTCCTTATGTAGGTATAGTCTACAGAACTGTACACTGTACTCCAAGTGGGGCCTCACTAGTGTCTTGTATAGCTGAATTATGACCTCCTTTTTCCTACTGGTGATGTCCCTGCCTATACATCCCAGCATCCTATTTGCTTTACCTGCTGCCTTGTCACACTGTTTCCCTACCTTGAGGTCATCAGAGATAATAACCCCAAGATCCCTTTCCTGCTTGGTGCATGCTATATCCTCACCCCCAACTGATATATTGTGCCAGAGTTTTTGTGCCCCATATGCATTATCTTGCACTTCCTTGCATTGAATTTCAACTGCCAAACCCCTGACCATTCTTCAAGTTTCTGCAGGTCCCTTCTCATTCTGTCTACACCCTCTGGTGTGTCTACTCTGTTACAGAGCTTAGTGTCATCAGCGAACAGTGAAATTCTGCCTGCTAGGTCCTGTGCAATGTCACTAATGAAGATGTTGAATAGGACCGGTCCCAGCACTGATCCTTGTGGTACCCCACTGGTCACTCTTCCCTCTGTGGAGTGACAGCCATTTACCACCACCCTCTGTGTCCTGCCACCCATCCAGTTACCTTTCCACCACACTACTGTCCTGCCCACACCCCATATTCCCCAGTTTGTGTAATAGTCTTCTATAAGGCACAGTGTCAAAGGCCTTGCTGAAGTCCAGATAGGCCATGTCCACTGCCCTCCCCTGATCCACCTCCCTAGTCACCCAGTCAAAAAATTCCACGAGGTTGGTCTGACATGACCTCCCCCTGGTGAAACCATGCTGCCTTGGGTCCTGTAGTCCATTGATAACCAGATGTTCACCAATCTCTCCTTCAGTAGTGCTTCCATGATCTTCCCCACTACCGAGGTGAGGCTGACTGGTCTGTAGTTCCCTGCTTCCTCTTTGTTCCCACTTTTGTATAAGGGGACTACATCTGCTGTCCTCCAGTCTTTGAGTACCTCCCCTGTTTCCAGTGATTGGCTAAACAGGATAGCCAGAGGTTCATCCACCACCTCTCTTAGTTCTTTAAGGACCCTGGGGTGCACCCTATCTGGTCCCATTGCTTTATCAACTCTTATTACTTCCAGTTCCTTCAAGACCCTTTCTCATGTAAAGGGACTTGTGTCCATTTCTGCACCATTCTCACCACTTGTACTCCCTTCAGACCCATTACCCTCCTCTTTCTCAGTAAAGACTGAGCAGAAATACTTGTTCAATATGTCAGCTTTACTGTTGTCATCCTCCACCCAGCCCCCATCCTCCCCCTTCAGTCTCACTATCCCTCCCTTTGTCTTTCTTTTTTCACTTATGTACCTGTAAAAGGTTTTGTCCCCTCTACCCACTGATTTTGCAATGTGTTCTTCTGTCTGAGCTTTGACTTCCCTTACTGACCTTCCTGCCTCCCTTTGCTTCTCCTTGTACTTCTCCCTATCCCCTTCTGCCTGTGTATTTTTGTATTGCCTGAATGCAATCTTTTTGGCTTTCACTTTCTTTGCTACCTCTTTGGAAAACCATAATGGTCTCCTCTTCCTTTTCCTCTTGCTAACCTGCTTGATGCATAATTCTGTTGTTCTTGTAATCCCCATTTTAAATACTGCCCACTGTTCCTCAACCCCTGATTCCTGTCCCATTCCCCTTAATGCCTCTTTCAAGTATCTCCCCATTTTCCCAAAGTCTGCTCCCCTAAAATCCAGGATACATGTTTTTGTGTGGTTTGGTTCTGCTCTTTCTGTGATTTCAAACCACAATGACTGGTGGTCACTGTTCCCCAGGTGCTCCCCCACTGTTACCCCCATCAAACTGTCCCTGTTTGTGAGCACAAGGTCCAGTATTGCCTTCTGCCGATTTGGTTCCATGACCAGTTGCTTGAGGAAGGCACCCTGAAGGGAGTCCAGGATAAATCTGCTCCTAGTTGATGCTCCAGTCCACATCTGGAATATTGAAGTCTCCAACCAGTACTACCTCACCCTTGTCTGCCATCCTTTGGATGGCTAGCATCAGCTCCCTATGTGTTTCTTCCTTCTGGGCTGGTGGTCTATAGACCACACCTGTGCAGATAGCTGTCCCATTTTCCTTTCCAGCTTAACCCACAGTATCTCTCCCCATTTTGTTCCTCCTGGATCTCTGTGGCCCTTATGTCATTTTCACATACAGTGCCACTCCTCCTCCTTCCTGCCTGCTCTGTCTCTTCTGAATATGTTGTAGCCAGGTATGGCCATCTCCCAGTCATAGTTATCATTACACCAGGTTTCAGTGACGGCCACAATGTCCAGGTCTGACTGCACAATGACAGCCTCCAGATCTTCCATCTTGTTGCTAAGGCTCCTGGCATTTGCACACATGGATTTCCATGATTTGACCTCCCAAGACTGTTTCGCTGTTCTACTCCAGCACCTTCCTCGGTTGTCCTTTATCCCTGGTTCTCCTTGCTGTCTGCCCTTCTGCCGAATTTTGCCCCTTTTCTGCCTATTCACCTCTTGGGCACTAATCTCCATCTTTTGAACACTACTTTGCAGAGATAGCCACTCCTCTGGTTCACTGGTTTCACTGCTTGCTGAGGGGGGTGAGCAAGTAGGTACCCTCCTTGCTGGCCTGCCACCCCTTGCTAGTTTAAATGCTTGTCAATGTAGCATTTAAACTTATCATTGAGTGCTTGGATTCCCCTCCAGGATGGATGCAGTCCGTCAGGCTTGAACAAACCTCCATCCCTCCAGGTGGGTCCCCAGTCACCAATGAATCCAAACCCTTCCTCACAGCACCAGTTCTTCAACCATGAGTTAAAGTTCCTGGTGCATGCACTCCTATGTTCTCCCTTGCCTCTCGCAAGAAGTACTTCTGAGAAAGTGACAGAAGTAGCTACTTGCTTGAGACCCCTTCCCCATTTCTTAAACTCTTCCTGAACTTCCTTTGGCTCCCCATTTGCCAGGTCATTAGTACCTAGGTGGATAATGACATCCAGCTCACCCTCCCATCTTGCCATCCCAGTAATCCCCAGGATCTTCCTTCCATCCCTTCATGCCATGGCACCTGGTAGGCACCTCACCTCCCTGTCCTCCCCCTCCTGTGTTCCTAGATGGATCCCTCTTATGATGGAGTCCCCCACCAGGATTCACTTCCTCCTCCTCCTCCTCTGGGGTCCACTGCTTTCCCCGTTGAGGTCACCTCCTTGGTTAACCTCCACATCCTTCCCTTCCACTTCTCTGGGTACCTCTATTTGGTTGTCCTCATTTGCCAGTGTGGCATATGAGTTCTTGAGTGGAATAGGATCTGGGATGTGCCTCTGCCTGACCACTCTAACCCTCCTGAGCCCACTGTCATCCAAGTGCTCCTCGTTCTCGGCATCCTTTGAGGCAGTTGCATTGGACTGGGTGGTCTCTGGATAGGGGTGATGGTACTCCTGACCCAGTTTACTTCCGCTCTGAGTCTGGCTACCTCATCCCATAGTCCAGAGAGATGCATGCAGATAGGGCAGCACCTCAGTGTCCAGAAGGTCTGAATGAATATGGCTGCCCCACAGCCACTGCATTGCACCACTCCCCACATTATACTGCAATTATACTGCTATTCCACTACTTGTCTGCTACTGAAGCTCTCCTAGTTCCTTTTTATAACTTTACTGTCCTAAAAATCCAGCCACTGTTCCTCAGATAATTTTCTTTAAAACAAAAAAAGAAACCAATAAATAAATAAATGAGTCAAAACACTTGTCGTGCTGAGGGTGGGCTTCTTCCCCCTTATGCCCCTCCTACTTCACACCCCTTACTATACCCTGTGCTTAGCTCCTGTCAATCAGACTTAACAGGGCATATAATTAAGAGTTGGGGGAAGGGGGGCAATTAAAGACAGCACAGAATTACACCACCACTACATTTTAAATTTTCAACAGCCCAAAAACAATTCTAAGTAAAGACAACAAAGAAAGTACAGTGTCACTAAAAGCCCACAATCTAAGTTTAAAAGAAAAATAGCAATTACCAGTTACTCTAAAGCACTGAATTGAATATGTTTCCTTCCTTCCCCTTCTGGCTTCTTCTGAGAAATAAAACTCACTTGCTGCCTCAACTCTGACTAAGCCCCCCCTCATCCAACTACAGGGCAGTCAGACAAGCCAAGATAAAATTTGCAGCAATTAAAGACAGCACAGGATTACACCACCACTATGTTTTAAATTTTCAACAGCCCAAAAACAATTATAAGTAAAAATAAAGAAAGTACAGTGTCACTAAAAGCCCACAATCTAAGTTTAAAAGAAAAATAGCAATTACCAGTTACTCTAAAGCACTGAATTGAATATGTTTCCTTCCTTCCCCTTCTGGCTTCTTCTGAGAAATAAAACTCACTTGGTACTTCAACTCTGACTAAGCCCCACCTCCAGTTATCACGTAGCTGAGGTCAGAGGCCAGACAATTAACACCCCTCACCCAACTACAGGGCAGTCAGACAAGCCAAGATAAAATCTTCAGCAATTAAAAACAGCACAGAATTACACCACCACTACGTTTTAAATTTTCAACAGCCCAAAAACAATTCTAAGTAAAGACAACAAAGAAAGTACAGTGTCACTAAAAGCCCACAATCTAAGTTTAAAAGAAAATAGCAATTACCAGTTACTCTAAAGCACTGAATTGAATATGTTTCCTTCCTTCCCATTCTGGCTTCTTCTGAGAAAAAAAAAAAGGACTTTGAATTTCTCTTCAGAACAGTTAGGATTAAAGTTAAAGATTAATATAGGGAAATCAAAGGTTCTTTTTTTTCAGGTCCTAAAATGAAATTCGATATGGGATGGGTCATAGGGTACAGTCATTAGAGGTCATAGATCACTATAAGTACAGTAAGTAGGGATGACATTTAGTAGCAAGAATTCATAGAAAACACATTGGAGTCATAGTGTAGAAAAGTTAAAACAGGAAATAAATGGCATTTTAACATTTCTTGGTTAATATACAACAAATATGTTTTCTAGTACAGTATTCTGATTTTTTTAATTTATTTTGTTGAGCAAGTAAACAGCACTCTGCCACATAACCCATTTCTTGGCTCAACCCAGTTTTAAAACAGGACATACATTGCATAAACATTTAACAATAAACAGATAATTGTTTCAATATAATCAAAAAAATAACTCATACATAAAATCAATTAACTCAAACATTTAAATGTGTTACTTCATTTGAAGAAAATATAGAAAATCCTAATTACAAGCAAGTCATCTACAATTACATTGTATCTCATTTCTTAGTAATTCCCTTAATAAAGTTTTAAAAAGTTTAACCATTATGTATATTTTGCAATTGGTCCAGCAAATTTTTCCATTTTTTAACAGCAGCCTGTTTAAAATGCTCTTTGTTTTGTTTTTTTGAAGTTCTCAAGGTTAGTATTGTTAAAGTTACTGTGTCATCTGATCTCAAGACTTTAGAACTGTGTTATTGTGCAAAAAAGGCTGATACAGGACTATAAGGTGAACAGTGCAGTAAGATATAAACAAAACTAGACATTTGCAATATCTTTGTTCCAATGGCTGTCAATTCAATCTATTTTATAGCATGCAAAGATGTTCTCTAGATTTAGCTCATAAAGCAAATCTACAAATTATATTATACAAATATGTTTGTTGTTTTATTATTTTTTTCAATGGCACCCCCACATTTTAAACTACCCTACTCCACTGAGGAGAAAAGACAACTAAGTGCCATCAATTTTCTTGTATGGTTTGTAAGATAATCACTTGCTGCTTACAGCACCCCTGTTTTCCTGTGTAACTGTCTCACTGTGTTTTCTGCGTGAATATTAAAACTTAGCTGGAAATCCGTTGTAATACCCAAGTATTTAAATTCAGACACAGCTTCTAGATTTTCTTCCCCCCCTCAGGACCACAAACAACTCTGTCATAGTTCTTTGTTTGTGGTTTGTACAAAACAGCATTGCATTTGTTTTCTTTTTATTCATAACAAGCCTATTGTCCAATAGCCAATTTGCCAATCTCCCATACTCATGCTCAAGATTAGAAGTTAATGGCCCAGATTCACAAAACATTGCTTGGGCACAAACCAGGTTTGCATGGGGTAAACTGGGTTTTTCCCAGAGGTGGTATTCACACAGCCAATTTGCCCAAGCAAACTGGTTTTGCACATGGGTAATGCAATGAGGGGGTCAGCAATGCAAATGAGGGTGAAGGGACCTGCATATCCTCACAATCCCATTCATAAAACTAGCAATCCATGCAAATGCCATTTACAATGGCCTTTACATTGAAAAAATACCACCAACAAAAACCTGGTGGTAGTCTGCACAACCTTAGTGGTTTGTGGTGGTACTGCATCCTCTTGTTTCTCTATCTCCCACCAAAAATTGAAACACATTCTTTCCATAGTGCAGTGTCCCTCTCTATTCCATGATCTCCCACTCAAAATAGAAACCCCCTTTCTCCATAGTGCAGGGTCACTCCCCATTCCCTGATCTCCCACACCAAAATCGAAACACATTTTCCATAGTGTAGTGTTCCTCTCCATTATCCTGATCTCCCACCTGAAACTGAAACACATTTTCCATAATGTACTGTCCCACCCCCTTCCTGATCACAAATTTCTGTATAAAACACCCATTTTTCATAGTGTAGAGTCCCACTCCTGTCCCTGATCATCTTTCCCTGTATAAAACTCCAAGCAAATGAACCATGAACACTCCAAAAGTGGGGGTGCTAAACAAAGGGCAGCCAGTCCTGCTTGAAAAAATAGAATTCCAAAAGTTAAGCACTCCAGTAATAATACAAATAAATGCACTGACTAGCAAAATAATGCAAATAAAACTGCTTTATTGCTGAAAATCAAGTGCATCTCCTGAACACACCACACTCCACTTGCCCGGGTGCTTCGGGTGAGAATCCCTTCATTCATAATGTAGTGTCCCACCACCCCCGATCACCATCCCCAAATTTCAACACTGCATGCCCTGGTGGTCTAGGGTTCCTCCCTCCCTCCACCTCTCCACCCCATCCAGTGTGACCTTCCATCCTGGTCTCCCCATCCCAATCCATGATTGGCAACCTGCACTGCCCTCCTCATACCACCGTGGCTGGCCACCAACTGAGCCCTCAAGAAGCACACACTGTATACAGTACGGCTCCTTAACTGTGATTGATCAAACACAGTCAAGGAGCTGTACTGTATACATTCTATATAGTCCTGGACAGGGAATAGGTTTTTTACAACACTGGGTGGGTGATCAGGTGGGTGGATGGACCACTGGAAACCAGAGAATGTGTTTTTACATATCGGGTGAGGGATCAGGTGGAGGGAGGGACCACTGGACACCAGGAAATATGTTTTTACATATCAGGTGTGGAGTTGGGTTGAAGGAGAGACCACTGGACACCAAGGAAACTTATAATTTTACATTCAGGCTGGCAATCAGTGTAGGGAATCACTATACACCAGGGACACTGTTCTGTCTCTGGGGCAGAGGCTGGGGGAAAGCATCCTAAACTTGGGTGCACCCATGTAAATGGGCCCATAATGGGCATGCAAATGGCCACATAGTGCCTTGCATACCCAATGGGCTGATTCACATGGCTGTTTTTGTGAATTCTAAATAGTGCACCTGTGCTATTCATTATGGAGCCATGGTCTTGGTTGCATGTGGGGACAGCGCTAGTGGGGTATGCAGTAGCAGCCATGAAGTTTGCGCTGACTTGACCTGGCCCTATTCATAGTCAGATATTGGGGGTGCATTATCCAACTGTGAAGAGCAACTGATACCTGGGTAATTGCAAAGCATAACGCAAACATTTGCACTGTGCTTTATGACTACTTATGAATCTAGCCCCAGATGTTTGATATTGAATATATAGGTACTATTCACATTCAAAACCCAGTTTCCTATATAATCAGAGTATTCCTCTCCATATGCCTTCATTAACACATTCTTAACTTTTAACGCCATATAAGTTTTATATGTGTCTGGGGAAGCCCTACCTCCTTTTTCTTTCTTTTGGCATAGCTTATTCCAAGCAGTTATTGGAGATTACTTGTTCCAAATAAAGAATATAATCTTTCTTATAAACCTTATTAAGCCAATTTTTATTGACTGGTGTTAGTGTTGCTTGAAAGGTAAATAGTAAAATTGCTAAAATCATAATTTTTAATTCACTTACTTTGCCCCATACTGACAATGGTACTTTTTATGATGCAGAAATATTGTTCTTAAATTTTTCTAGTAAGGAGGGAAATTCACTTGAGAAAGTAATGTAGTACTATTTATTTATTTTATTCCTATATAGTCCATATTATTATGCTTACTTTCTGCTTTGAAGATGCTCCTTATGCTTTCCATATCAATAACACCAAATGGTAACAATTCAAATTTTGTTTTTCTTAATTGTGTATCCTGAACACCTGGAGAATCTATTTATTATATTTTTAACCTCTAATAAACTGTGGAGTGGCTTTTCTAATGGGAACATAGTGTCAACTGCATAAGCTTTAAACTTATACACTTTGACTCCTATCTGTATTCCCATGATCTTATCACTAGCTCTGATTTCATTAAGTAAACCTCAAGAGACAGTACTAACAAAGTTGAAGATAGTGGGCAGCCTTGCCTTACTCCTCTTTCTAGTACCAATTCCTTGGAAAATGTATTGTTAACTTTGATTTTTGACCTAGGGTTTTTATATAGGACTTTTATAATCTTGATGATTTCTTAAGGAAGACCCCATTTCTCTAAAACCAAAACATGTATTTCCATTCAGTTCTGTCAAAAACTTTGGTAGCATCCAATGATAGGAACATTGCTTCTTTATTACTCTTCTCCAGGTGCCCAATTAATTTTAGTATGTCATGAATAGAAGGGAATATGGACCTTCCAGGTATAAATCCCCCTGATCATTGTGGATATTTTTTTCCAAATATGGGAGCACTCTATAATAATAATAATAATAATAATAATAATAATAATAATAATAATAATAATAATAATAGATTTATTTCTCAAGTGCAATTCAACATATCAAAACACTTTACAAAGTAAAACAAATAAATAAAGCCATAAATAGTAAAATATGAATAATAACAATAAAATCCCTACTATTAGTTACTCATCACAAAAGACAAGACTGAACAAGTATATCTTCAGTATGGCTTTAAAACTCTCAGCCATCAGGCACTCCTGAACCAGATGAGGCAGAGAATTCCACAGGGTAGGGGCTACATTAGCAAAGGCACAGGCACTAGATGGCTTCAACTGGACACTGGGAACCTCCAGAAATCCCTCCCCTGTGGAGCAGAGTGGTCAGGAGGGGCAGTAGGAGCAGAGAAGCTCTTGCAGATAGTGCAGTCAGAGTCCTTGTAGAGCTTTAAAGGTCAACAAACCAACCTTACAGGTGATCCTCCACCATACTAGCAGCTAGTGCAGCTCATAAAGCACAGGTGTAATATGACTAGATTGAGAAAACCAAGTTAGTAACCTGGCTGCTGAATTCTGCACTAGCTGCAGTGGGCAGACATCAACCCTTGGCAGCCCTAGGTAGAGGGGGTTACAGTAATCCAATCAGGAAGTAACAAAGTCATGGACCAATGTCAGCAAGTCATTGTAAGCAATGTTGCAAAGATCTTATATTCATTACCAAGCATGGAAGTAGGTCTAAAGGTTTCTACCATCTTGATGATCTTTCCCTACCTTTGGGATAAGTGAAATATATGCTGCTTCAAAAGAAGGGGGGATAAATTGACACTGTTATATTTGCATAAATAATATACATAATAAAGGAACCATTACATCCTGAAAATGTATGTAAAATTACCAAGTAAATTTAACACAAAAAAGGCAAAAAAACACATTTTCTTCTTTTTTTTAAGCTTTTCGTCATGAAGAGGGTGGTGGATGTTTGGAATGCACTGTCTGAAGAGGTGATCTTGTTGAAGACAGTGGTCTACTCCAAGAGAGGCTGAGATAGGCATAGAAGGACAGTAAAGATCATGGGTAGGGAGAATGGAAAAGATGGGAGGAGTGGGGAGGGGGGCAAAGTCAGTAGTTCAAGCTTTGGACCCTGCACTACAAGTAGGCTAGATTAACCAAATGGCCTTCTGCTGCCTTCATTGTATGTTCATATGTTTGTATGTTCCTATTTATCTACCCCTGCATATTTTCCCTTTTTCATCTGAGTTAGAATACCCCATACACCCTACTCTTGGAAAGGGGCCCACATCATCTTTAAGGCTTCAATAAAAAAGGGGTATTGTACAATGGCAAGAAATAATACTGGTCTCTCATTGGTCATCCTGGGACTGGACCCATGATGTTATCCCAGTACCCCATCAGTCCTTCACTGAATCACTCTGTGACCCCTGAAGCAGTAACCTCCTGTCAACAATGGATATGTCTGTTCCTTGCAAGTCCAGGAAAAGTCATTGCCCATTCCTTGCAACTCCAAGAAAAGTCATTAAACAGATCAGTGAATCAAATACTCACCCTTTTAGCCCCACAAGCTTCAGTTGCGCTGCCTCAGTGCCTCAGCCTAGCATGTGCTTGCTCCGTGCCGCTCGCCCATTTCCCACAGAACCACATTCAGTGCCTCTTTATAAAATAAAATAAGAATCTTCCCACACTGATGCCATCAGCAACTACTCAATGCTGAAGCCATGTAAAACACATTTCCCCTCAGGATCTAGCAGGTACTTACTGTCCCATATTGCAACACCGGAAGTCTTGCTTCATTTCCTAACATGCTTCCCATGTGTGGTTCACCTGATCAACAGCAGGCAGAAGGGCTGGTCAAATTAAAGTTTGTTGGACCAGTGGATTACAAAATATAAAGAAGAAACAAAAAATAGAAGTTCAGGAGTGGAGGGAAGATCTCCAACAACAAGAGAAAACTGTTTGAGGAGCAGCCAGCTGAAGTACCTAGCCAGTCATATACAACCAGTGCCACCTACTGGCTAAAAGTGGACTATTATTTCCCCACATATACCTCCACATTGATAAATAACCAAAAAAAATCAAGTAAAAATATATTTTTATTTTTTCCTTCCTATTATAAATGAGCCATTGTATAATAGCAATAATGCAGTCCAGGGTGTGGGCCTTGTGCCCAACCACCCCAGGTGTGAGGTTATCCCAGCACAACCCACGGCCCGTCATGCATTATTGCTAATTCTTTAATGAACTTTTCATAATATTCTAAATCATCCTTAGTGGGAAGGCATTTGGACATATATAGTACTTTAGAATACTTATAAAAACAGTTTAGCATTTGATCATTATCTGAGTGCATCTCCCCAATATAGTCCATTACTGCCATATGTTCCTTTTTTTCTTCTTGGGCTTTTAATCTTTTGGAAATGAGTTTACCTTGCAGTTCACTTTGTAACTGCTGGTGCCCTTTTGACCTATTCCAGTTGTATTTAATTTGAAATATTTTTTGTATTTATTATCATTTCTTTAAATGTTCATATTCTTCCTGTTTCCCTTTGTCACTTGCTCTTACCTCCCTTTCTCTTTTAATATATTCTCTAATTGTTTGCTTTTGCCTTGCTTTATTTCTCCATGAGGCAAAATGTATTACTTTTCCCCTTTCTGTAGTTTTGATTGCATTCCATACTTTTACAGTATTCATTCATTTAGGCTTGTTAATCTCCCAAAATCCTGTTGTAAATTTTCTAGTTAGATCATCAAACTGTTTATCTTTCAGCAACTAATTGTTAAATTTCCAGAGTCTTGATTAGATTCACATTATGCTAAAGCATAATTGAACATGAACCAGGTTATGATCTGATAATATAATGGTCTCTATAGCAGAGGAGATATAAGTGCTCACTATCATTAAAAAATGATATAATCTGGCCCATGTTTTATGTCTCCTTGACCGGTTCATGTATTCCATACAATATTTATGCTGAGTTCTCCAGATATGAGTCAGCAAATTAGTCTCTATGAAGTCTATAAACATTCTGTCTTTGTATTTGTCCCAGTTTCAGAGTCTTGCGTATTTATCTAACACATTGCCTTGGGTACAATTCATGTTTCCTCCTAAAATTATGAATTCACTCTCCCAATCAAGTAAAAATGTATTAATTCTAGCAAAAAACAAACAAACAAAAAACTGCCAAGTTCTTAAACAGGGCATACATGGAACCCCGTATCAAGGGAAAGACTCTCAAATCAACTTTCAGCAATAATATTGTTCCCTTTGTATCTATTTTAACATCCATAATTTTCCCCTCACACTATTTATGAATTAATGTCATGACCCCCTTACTGTTTTTTTTATTTGTGGGAGAACAAAACATTTGTTTGATCCATGGTCTTTTCAGTTTTTGTGCCACAATTGCATTTAAATGTTTCTTGTTAAAAAAAGTAACCAACATTTTGTTATTGTTATACATTTCAGTAACCTTGTTCTTTTAATCAGAGAAGCTATCCCATTAATATTCAAGGATATGAATCAAATCCATATCCACACTTTTTTTCTTCATTTTTATTCTTATCCCCATGCAAACCAATGGAATATTAAGAATGTCACACTTAGTTTTATTTTTATATGTCACAATGTAAAAAAAAGTTTGCTCTCCCTCCTTTTTTTATCTATCATCGGGCCAATGGAAAATTGTGCCCACAATTTTTTTGCAGAATCTGCAATTTTCTCAGTTCTCTGAAAAAATTGACACATTCCGCAATGTCTTACAAATTTTGAGATTTTATATTGAACTGTGTAAAAAGTATTAACATTTTTAATAAAATACTCTCAGATATATTGACAATTGTGCATGCAGACTTGGGTTTGGATGAAACAATGCAATGCAAGGTAGGGCAAGGGTTTTATGTGACACTGATTTCTTTCAAATCCTTCTCTTGTTTGGTTTCAAAATCCACTGGCCAAGCATAAGAACACTTAAAAACTTAACATTTGTTTTGTGTTGAAGCAGTCTATCAGAAAACTTTTTTTTGCCACACAGACAAACAAAAGATGAGAGAAAAAGTGCAAATTATCCCATTTACCTAAATGGGGTGTTAACCATGAAGCCTTTTTGTAAGTGGCAGGACAAGTTTTTTTTTTTTGTGAGCATACTTTCATTCAGACTAGTTTTGATTCAAACAGCTGAGGATTTTTGGATGGTTCTGCCTATTATACATTTGAATAAGCTAGTTGCTATCAGTGATCTCACTCTTAACAACTACCCCCTAGATGCTCACATGTAAATACTACAATAAAAGCTTAACTAAAGTCTAAAAACAAGCTTGTAAAACACAAAATGTATCTGAACATTTAGCTTTAAGTAAACAAAATCATTGCAACCAGAGTAAAACAAAGGTAAATTACAGGGTACTCTGACTACTGTATGATGCAGTAAAAATATATTGGTATTTTTTTTATATTTTTTGGTAACCATGTAAGGCCCACTAGGCACAGGTGCCTGTTTTCAGGTACAACCCATGAGCACTGAGGAGGTTAAGAGACTTGCTCAGAATCACACAGTACGCAAGTGGAGGTTGTGGGAATCAAACCCAGGTCTACTAGATGTAGTCAGCTCATTCACAGTTTGTTATTCTTAACTCTAGATTATACTGCCAGCCCCAATAGCCCCCAGATTTAATGTTTAAAGATCTGATTTCAAAAATAGTGTACAGTACCTACAGTACAAAATATGACTATTAAACACTTTAACAACATTTTACTAAAACCCAGTTATTCACCACTCTATCTGCTTATTTTTTCTTGTACCAAAGTGGGTGAGTAGCTGGCAGAGCACTGTAAACAGCTGTTGATTACGCTTCATTATTCTACAGCCAGAAACAAAAAATATATATTCCTTCTGGCTTTATGTAATATTGATTTGCTGTGGCTCACTTAATAGAATCTATTTAGCACTGTGCTTTTAAATGTTGGAGGATAGGCAACACTTATGATAGCTTATCAGTTTAGTATTCTTTTTAGGGACATAAACTTTTATTTATGTTTTAAACATATTCAGGTGTCAGTGTATTCATTTAGCAATTTATACTGACTAATATATGCTGCAGAAAACCTGAAAAGATTTATAGTGAAGCACCACGGGTCTATAGTAGAATCTCCATAATTTCCCGCAATTTTAGGTAACCTTTTCTGAAATTTTCCAGTGGCCCTGTCTATCATCCATCCCTTTACCTCTCTTAGTTTCCCTCCCACCATTAACTTAATTGTGTACTATAGGATACCCCCTGTATGCTCGTCCTGTGTTAATTGGCACACTTAACATGTACATTATTCTGTCCCACAAAAGAGCACTCTGATATAGACTACCCATCTCCTATCCAGAAAAAAAGAAGAAAAGAAAGAAAAAAGTACCTTTTGTATTTAACATTTATCCATTTTTTTCCCACAAACATTTTTCTATGTTGGTACAAGTGCATTAAAATATTTTTTTTTATTTCTTGAAATCTAAAAAGAGAACCCTGGGACTTTAAATAAAGTTCATAAAGACAGTAGGCAATCTTAATTTCAAATCCTGTATTGCATTATTCCCAAGTCTCATACAACACCACTTGATTATTGGAAAAAACTCTCCTGTGAAAAATCTTGTTTATAGTAGATGGCTTGGTCATTTAATTTAAAATATCTTTATTGTGCAAATGAGAAAGAATATGATTTTACCAATTTAATTATTAGAGGTCTGGAAACTTGACCATCATTTGCCCTCCCCATCCAATGAATTCTGTCTATCTCAACTTCCTGATTCTCAGTACTTTTAAGCAGTTGTGAAAATATGTTTTGGCCACTTGAGTAAGATTAGGACCTTTTTCCCCAAGACTGAAGTTCTCCAAACACTATTATGATTTTTATTCTCAGTCTGTTCTCTTAAGTCATTTTGCTTATCTATAATAAGATCTTATTGTTGCTTTAAGATTCAGATATCTGCTAGGGATTGTGTAAAATTGTCCTCCATTGTGAACAACCTTTGTTCTACTTCTGAAACCCGTACTGTCTCTTTATTACCTGCATGTTCAAGGCTCTCAGTCTTGTGCTTAAGTTCCTGGATGCCATTGGGGATATTTTTAAGTCTGGATGTAGTTTCTTGTACAGAGTTTTCACTGTCCATAAGTTTAACTGCCCACACAGGTAGTGCATCCTGTCCTTGGTTCTGTCTCATCCCAATGTCCTGAACAGATTTTATCCCTCATTCACTGTGCTAACAATCTTAGCTCATAGTTACATTGTCTTTTTTCTCTCAATGTGGTCCTAGTTGCACCTTCTATACTATATTCTCTTGCCTCTCATGTTTTGTCTCTAGTATTGCTAGAACAGGGAAGACTATTTATTTATTTATTAGAAAAGTTGAATTTACAACCTGTGAGTCTTGGACTCATTTACAAAGGCACATCGTTGCAGGGGGTAGACAGAGTTACATAATGTGGTTACAACAGTGAGAACAGTACAGGTGCAGAACATTAAACATAGAGTACACACAGGGTACATAATAATATTACTTATAATAGGCTGCAGTCAAATACAAGGTCCCCAAGGGTTACATTGGGGTACAGCCCTGGACATGCCTAGATAATACCTGGAGAGGGTGGAGGTAGGGATCGGGAGTGGGGTGGGAGGAGGGGAGAGAGAGAGGCTGTCTGGAGGACATTGTCAAGTCAGGGGGTCTGACACAAATATCTCATAGTGGGATTAATTAGGTGCATCTATAGCAATGAATGTCAAAGAGATGGTTCCAGAGGGCAATTTTGAAGGGACCATTTTTGGCAATGTCTGTAATGCAGAGTGGGAGGGAATTGAACCAAGCAGGGGCTCAGTAATGGAAGGATTTCTGGGCCAGTGAGGGCTTGGTTCTGGGCACCAGAAAGGTGGCCTTGACAGAGCTATGAGTGGCAACAGATTAGGATGCATGCCATAGGGAAGCAGAAACCCCCGGGGGAAGAGCCCTTGAAAAGATTTTTTTGGCGAGTAGCCAGGTTTGGTAGCACAGACACTCTTCAAAGGTAAGCAAGTTGGGGGCGGAGTAGAGCAGGAAATTGTGAGCATGGCAAGGGACTCTGGTCAGGAGCCTGCAGGCCTTATTGATTGAGAGCTGGATTTTAACCAAGGTGGTATAGTCCACTGCAGCATAAACGGTCAATCCATAGTCCACTAGTGACAGGACAGAAGTGGTGATGGCCAGCCAGAGAGCAACTTGGGGGAGGCAATCTCTATGACAGTATACTAGGCCTATCTGAGAATTTATGGCAGAGGATAGTGCATTGATGTGGGTGTAGAAGGTGAGAGCCAAGTTGAAAGTGATGTCTAGATATTTGTATCCAGCAGGTGCAGAGTGCTGGGGAGAATTAAGAGAGGGGCATTCTTGGCCTCGTTTTGGTGATTGGAGAAGAGCATTGACTTAGTGTTCTTTAGGTTAATGACAAGTTGGTGGTCAAGGAACTGCTTTTCAGCTTGGTTGTAGGTTTGCTGGAGGGATACCTGGAGAGAAGAGGGATTGGGGTGGGTTGCAAAGAGAACCACATCGTCAGCATAGAGGAGCATTTTTCCTGTACAGGAGCTGGGGAGAGTGTTGAGGTAGTGGCTGAAAAGTATAGGGCCCAGAATGAAGCCCTGGGGTACCCTGGAATGAACAGGCTAGGAATTGGACAGGTAGACATTTATCTTCACACTCTGGAATCTAGTAGAGTGGTAGATGGAGAATTGGGCAAGGGGACCAGCGAAAAAGCCAATTTGGTGGAGGGAGTTGAGCAGGAGGGGGTGACAAACAGTGTCAAAAGCCTTGGAGAGGTCTATGAACACTGCACCGTCAAGATTGCTGGAGTCAAGATCAAAGTGCAAGTACTGAGAGAACTCCAGGAAAGCAGTAGTGGTACTGTGTCCTGGGTGGAAACCATGTTGTTCTGGGCACATTATGTCATATTTGGCCAGGTACTCAGAGAGTTGAATAGACACAATTTTTTCTAGGGCTTTAGAAAGTGGGGGAGGACACAGATCGGCCGGTATTTGCTAGTTGCTGACCGATCTCCACTCTTATGTATAGGGGTGATTTCGGCTGATTTCCAAGCACTGGGAAACTGATTGAGGCATAAAGACCAGTTTAGTAGGTCTGTAAGGAGGACTAGGATGACATCCAAGACCAAGTGGAAGATCTTGGAGTGTAGGGGATCACAGCTGGGGTTGTTGCTACCAAGGGCTTTTAGCAGGTGCAGATTGGCTATCTGGGGGGATATAGTGTGCAGGTAGAAAAGAGGCTGATCCAAGGCAGGGGAGGGTAGAGGCAGGGTTTGGATCAAAATAGTTGTTTGGGAGGACAGATCTTTGGTCAGAGAAGGTAGTATTGAGGCAATCAGCTATGCAACTTGGATCTGTAGTTATGGTGCCATCGATGGAGAGCTGGGACAGTGGGGGAGAGTGGATCTTCCCATTAAGCTCTTTCATGCTGTCCCAGAAAGTCTGGGTGGAACCCCAGGTGGATGCCAGGGTGGTCTGATAGTGCGCTGCCTTGGCCCTTCTAATGGCCTAGGTGCACTGATTACGCACCACATTGTAGGCTTGTCTATCAGCCAACTTGCCTGATTTGATAGCGATGTGCCAGAGATTATCCCTATGCTTAAGTTTTTGGATAAGGGATGGGGAGATCCATGTAGCATTTTGTTTTTTAGTATGGATTCTGGTGTGGGGGTGAAAAAGGTCACAAGCCTCGCTGAAGACATTGGTGAAGAGGTCTAGGGCAGAGTCAATATGAGGGGCATGACAGATGGGGGACCAGTCCAGCTGTGCTAGATGCAATCTTAGCTTTCTAAGACCCCCGGGTCATAGGCGCCGGTGCAAGGTGGTCTGGGACCCAGGTTTGGTATGGAGGATGACCAGAGATAGAGGATAGGTGAGTGATCACTAAGTGAGCCAGGGAGGACGTTGATATCCCAGACTTTATGAGGGCAGTTTGATAGTATTAAGTCTATGAGGGTGCTGGAGCCACTTGCCTGGTTGAATCTAGTGGGCTGGGTGACTAACTGGGACATGTTCAGAGCAGCGAAGGAGTCTCTGGTATGGGAGGCAGTGGTATCAAGCCAACTGACGTTAAGGTCTCCTAGGATGAGTTTCTCAGCTTTGTGTGGTAGGGAGGTGAGGTAGTCAATGAGAGACTGGACCACTAGGTTCTCATTCCTCGGGGGTATGTAGGAGACCATGAGGAAGAGTGGGAACCTGGCTGGGTCGGGGTAATTTTTAGAGTGAGGGCTCGGGCGCCATAGTCAGGCTTGGGGGTAGGGAGTGCATGGCTTATTAGGGTGTCTCGAATGTAGATTGCACACCCACCACCACATTTACCAACTCAGTCTTCCCAGAACAGGGTGTATCCAAGGAGGGAAATAACAGAGTCAGGGGTTGTTTTGGAGAGCCAGGTCTCTACTAACACAATACTATTTAGTTGGTGTTGTACAACCCAGGACAGGAGTGCAGCAAATTTCTTTAGAATGCTGCATATGTTCAGTGATGCAACGTGGGAACTGGCTCCAGAGTGGGGTACGGGAGGGCTAGTTGGCATAGGTCCAGGGTTTGGGTGTATATTCCCAGAAAGCAGTAAGAGCAGAGTGATTAATCTAATTAGGGGACAGTGGCAACAAGGACCCTTAATGTGGTGCCGATGGGAGGTCCTGATAGTAGGGGTGCAGGGGATGGGTAAGGCATGGAGGGTAGGTATGGCTAGAAAGAGGTGGGTCCAGGATGGGCCCGGGAGGGCAGAGGGAGTGGGGGCATTGGTAGGTGGTGGATGCAGAGGAGTTGGGGGTGTGTCCAAAGTGGGAGGAAGCTGAGCTTTTTGTGGGTGGCTTAGGGGAGAAATGCTCGGGGTGGAGGGCGGGGACACAGGATGGGTGGTGATCTGAGCCAGAAGGTAAATGTGAGCAGGACTATTTAGGATCTCATCTGTTTCACTTTCTGAATTGGAAGTAATAATGCTTTCAATGCAAGAATGTTAAGGACACTGGACTTTAATTTTATTTGTGAAAGATGAATGCTACCTTTATATTTCCTTTTCTGCATTTTTGCAGATTTAGTAAAATCAGACTTTTGTGCTGAAGTGCCTCTTCTTCTCCCAGAATCTTTTATAAGTTTACTTAGTCTTTTGTTTTCTATTTCATTTGGTGGTTCCTTAGGGTTACATGTATTTTTCTACACTTCCTGCAGTGATCTTACGTGTAGTGGCTTGCTTCTGCATTTGAGTATCTCCTTATTTTGCAGTGTATATGCACAAGTTTAATTTCAATGTTACAGTCACTCTGTTTTGGAGGGCAATTTAATTTCTGTACTGCCAGTAAAAAAGGAAAAAAGAGGTACAGTGTGACCTGTGGGGTTCAGTCTGCTTAGCTCAGAAATTAACTATTTTCTACCAAAGTACTTTATCCATATCCAGGGCCTAGCCAGACTTACATAACTCCTGGAAGCGGTCCACACAAGACAATTTCACAGTTGATATGGGTTGTTAATCTTGAACCTGCTTCTGTATTTGGTGCATTTTCTTTGCTTCCCTTATTGTTGCTGGGTGATCTGAAGATGTGTCAGCAGAAAGCCAGAAAGGTAAGAGGTTCCTGGTGAATGAGTAGTGAAGTGCAATGTTCTCACATGGAAAATGTAATTGCATTAAATATATGGGGTGCTTTTAAAGTCTGGTACAGACGGAGAATGTTAAATATGGAAACAATTAGAAAAAAGAAAAAAAATGAAATACTAAAACAATTGGAAAAAGAAATCCAAACTTTACAACAGCTAAATGGTACCACTTTAGACAAAACAACAAATAATACCATAATGCAAAAACGTTAACTATATAATCAAATAGTAACAGGAAAAACTGAAATAAATCTTAAGGACTGGATCCAATTATTATCTGATGGCAGATAAACAAGTAAAACTATTGGTATGGCAGACAAAAAAGAACAAAAAGAAAGCTCAATAATAAACCTACAAGATCAAACTGGTAAAATTATAAAAACCCCAGAAAACATAACTTTATTTTGTGGAACACTACCAAAACCTGTGTACAGTACATCCTAGTCAAAAGACAATGGAGAAGATCCTAAAAAAATATTAGAAAAATAGATATTCCAAACATTCCAGAAGAATCAAAATATGTGTTAGAAGAACCCATAAGCATGAAAGAAGTAGATAGAGCAATTCAGGCCCTTCCAAATCAAAAAGCACCTGGTCCAGATGGCCTAATAATAGAATTTTATAAACACTACAAAGATTTGTTAATACCAAAATTAGTGGAGATGTTCAATAGTTTCAATGATATCCAAAAAATTCCAGATACTTTAAAAGAAGTCATAATTCAAAACTTCTGTAAAAAAAGGTAAGGATCCACTGGGCTGTGCATCCTATAGACCCATCTCACTGCTAAATGTAGACTACAATAGATTTACTAAAGTTCTGGCAAGAAGATTCAAACAGATAGAAACATAGAAACATAGAATTTGACAGCAGATAAGGACCGCTTGGCCCACCCAGTCTGCCCATTTCCCTACCTAATGGATAAGCTGCAGATCCTAGTTAACCAGCAGCCTACTTCTTCCTACCTCCACTCCCTAGAATTGCCTTATGACTGTTCCATGCATGCTTGAATTCCACCACTGTTTTTGACTCCACAACCTCCTCTGGAAGGCCGTTCCATGCATCCACAACCCTCTCTGTGAAAAAATACTTCCTTAAATTATCTCTGAGCTGCCCCCCTCTGTCTTCAAATTGTGCCCCCTTGTTCTTGCACATCTCTTTTTTTGAAAGATGCTACCCTCTTGGACTTTGTTGATTTCCTTGAGGGACTTGAAAGTTTCTATCATGTCCCCCCTCTCCCTCCTTTCCCCAAGGCTATACATATCAAGCTCCTTAAGTCTCCCTCTTCATATGTCTTCTGGTGCAGACCCTGCACCATTTTAGTTGCCCTCCTCTGGACAGCTTCCATCCTGTCTACGTCTTTGTGGAGATTGGGTCTCCAGAACTGCACACAGTACTCCAGATGGGGTCTCACCAGCTGTCTGTACAGAGGGATAATAACTTCCTGTTTTCTACTGGTGATACCTCTCCCCATGCATCCCAGTATCCCCCCAGCCCTCCTTGCTGCCCTCTCACATTGCTTGCCCACCTTTAGGTCATCTGATTTGACTATCCCCAGGTCCCTTTCCATTTTTGTTGTTGTTAGTATCTCACCCCCATTGTGTACTCTTCCCTGGGTTTTGTTTCCCAGGTGCATTACCTTGACTTCTTAGCATTGAATCTAAGCTGTCATACATTTGACCATTCCTCTAACCTTGCCAAGTCCCTTCTCATCCTTTCCACCCCACCTTGTGCATCAACTCTGTTGCAGATCTTTGTGTCATCTGCAAAGAGACATACTTTTCCTTCCAGTCCCTCTGCAATGTTGCTTATAAAGACATGAAGAGGACCCGACCTAATACTGAACCCTGCGGTACCCCACTAGTAACCCCCCTTTCTTCAGAGTGGACTCCATTTACTATTACTCTCTGTGTCCTATTCTCCAGCCAATTCTTTATCCAGGCTGTCATCTTGGGACCCACTCCCAGGTTGGCTAACTTGTATATTAATCTTTTGTGTGGAACTGTGTCAAATGCCTTGCTAAAGTCTAGGTAGGCCATGTCCACAGCCCCTCCCTGATCTACTACTTTGGTCACCCAGTCAAAGAAATCTATTAGATTTGTCTGGCATGACCTTCCCACTGTGAATCCATGCTGCCTTGGGTCCTGTGCCCCTCTGGCCTCTAGATACTTGACAATTCTTTCCTTCAGAAGTGATGCCATCATTTTCCCTACAACTGAGGTTAAACTAACAGGTCTGTAGTGTCCTGCTTCTGCCTTGCTCCCACTTTTGTGAAGGGGAATCACATCTGCCCTCTTCCAGTCCTTGGGTACCACCCCATCCTCCATGATTTTTAAAGCGGTAGTCAGTGGTATCACTAGTTCTACCATTAGTTCTTTAGAATTCTGGGATGAATCCCATCAGACCCCATTGCTTTGTCCACCTTCAGTTTTAAGAGTTCTTTCAGAACCCTTTCTTCTGTAAATGGGCTGGTATCAACTTCTGTATCCAGAGTGTTTCTACTGTTTGTTTTAGGTACCTCCCCTCTTCCTTTGTAAATACTGAGCAAAATATTTGTTTAGTATCTCTGCCTTTTCAAAGTCACCCTCTGCCCACCCTCCCTCCCTTTATTAAGCCTCACTATCTCTCCCTTGGTCTTTCTTCCTCCCTGATGTACCTATAAAGGTTTTATCCCCTTCTTAACCTGAGTTGGCTATCTTTTCCTCGGTTTGGGCCTTGCTGTTCTGACTGCCTCAGCTTCCTTTTGCTTTAACTGATACAGTTCTCTGTCCTGCTCCTTCTGTGATTCCTTGTACTTCCTGAATGCTTTCTTTTCTTTGAACCTTCACTGCCACTTCCTTTGAGAGCATAGTAGTTTCTTACATCATTTTGTTTTGTTTATTTGCTTCACACAAAGGCTTGTTACCTCTGTGATGGCAGTTTTATTATTCCCCAATGTTCTTCCACCCCTCCTTCCTGCCCATTTGCTAGTGCATTCCTTAGGCACTCACCCATTTTGGCAAAGTCAGCCCTCCTAAAGTCCAGTACTTTTGCCTTTGTATGGCTTGACTCTATTGCTGTGTTTACTGTGAACCATACTGTTCGATGGTCGCTAGTTCCCAGATGGCTACCCACTTCTACATCTGTGATCCTCTTTTCATCTCCATTTGAGAGAACCAGGTCTAAGATTGCTCCCTCTCGAGTGGGCTCCAATAGTAGTTGTCTAAGGCATGCCCCCTGTAGGGCATCTAGAATAACCCCACTCTTCGAAGTGGCTGCTGCAACTGCACTCCAGTTAACATCTGGCATATTTTCCTTGTCCATTTCCTCCCCCTGAGAAGGGGGTCGGTATACAACCCCTGTGTGGATTGTGGTGCCATTGCCGGTCTCCAAATTTACCCACAGTGCTTCTTCTCTCCCCTGTTTACCCTTTTGTTCTGTTGCTTTGATTCCTTCCCTTATGTAAAGAGCTACTCCTCCTCCTCCTCTTTTTCCCTCCCTGTCCCTCCTGTAGATAGTGTATCCTGTTATGTTTACGTCCCAGTCATGGTTTTGTGTGTACCATGTTTCTGTGACTGCCACGATATTCAGATGTTCCTCCTCCATCAAGGCCACTAATTCAGGAAGCTTGTTACTCAGACTACGGGCATTGGTACTCATTGATCTCCATTTTTTGATGGCTTTACCTTCTGTTGCAGCATCCCCCACTGACCTTTCTACATCAGTCTTTTTCTCATTTAGTACCCTGTTTTGTAGGGAGAGGCTGGGATTTTCCTGCTGCTTATCAGTGCCTCCCCCCTTGACTAGTTTAAAAGCTTGCCAATGATGCATTTAAACCGATTGTTCAAAAGACTTGTTCCCTTCCTGGACAGATGCAGACCATCCTGCCAGTATAGACTGGTGTCCCTCCAGGTGGAACCCCAGTCCAATGAAGCCAAACCCTGTGCTCCACACCATTTTTTCAACCATTTATTAAACTGCATGGTGCAAAGTACCTCGCCTCACTCATGCCATTGACAGGCAGCACCTCTGAGAAGGATACTGTGTGTGTTACTTGTTCAGGCCCTCCCAATTCTACAAAGTCATTCTGCACTGCTCTAATCTCATGCTGAGCCAAGTCATTTGTCCCTAGGTGGACAATGACGTCCAGCTCAGACTCCCGTGCAGCTGTTCTCATGATCCTGAGGATGCGCTTCCTGTCCCTCCAAGCCATGGCACCAGGCAGGCACCTTACTTCAGTTTTCCCTGCTCCCCCCAGTTTTATCCCCCATAACATTACCCATAATTATAATATCTGATCAAAACAGATTAATAGAGGGAAGAACATTATCAGAAAACATTAGATGCACAATAGACATAATTTCACTTAATAACTCAAAAGATGCCATTCTAACATACTAACATACTAAAATGCCAGCAGAATAGGCCTAACCATCTTTCATGTCTGCTCATTTGGTCAGCCCCCACCCTGGGAGCTGTCCTTGCTGCCCCCCTCACCCTCTCTGGCTTCTCCCTTCCCAGTCCCGGATATTCACACTGCACAGGAATTTGCATCCAGAACCCTTCCCGTGTACCTGTCCCACCTCCTCTTGAACCCCTCCACCATCTCTGAGTCCACCAGCCCCCTGGACAGCGCACTCTATGGCTCCACCACACTCTCATTGAAGTAGCTCCTCCTCCTTTCTTTCCTGAATCTCCCTTCCTCCAGCTTCCACCCATGGCCTCTAGTTGCCCCACCCCTCCTTCCTTCAGAGCACCTTGACTGCTCCTCCCCTATTTAACCCCTTCATGTTCTTGAAGACCTCTATCATGTCCCCACGGTCCCTTCTCTCTTCCAATGTGTACATATTTAGCTCTTCAAGCCTTTCCCCATAGGTCCTGTCCCCCAAGCCCCAGATAAGTTTGGTTGCTTTCCTCTGGACCCTCTCCAGGAGTTCAATGTCCCTTTTTAAGTGTGGCCTCCAAAACTGCACACAGTACTCGAGGTGCTGCCTCACCAAGCAGTTATACAGGGGGAGTATCACTTCCCTCCTTCTGGAGGTGATCCCCCTAGCAATGCATCCCAGCATCCCATTGGCCTTGGCCACCGCCCTCCTACAAGTCTCAGAGTTGTTCATCTTGACATCCATTACCACCACCAGGTCCCTCTCAGCCATTGAGACTTGTAGCATTTTCCCCCCAAGGTGTACTCTTGGCCCGGGTTTCAGGCTCCCAGATGCAATATACCTTGCATTTCCCTGCATTAAACCTCAGCTTCCACTTTCTAGACCACCTTTCCAGAGCCTCTAGGTCCCACTGTAGGGCCACCCTCCCCTCCTCCCCATCCACAACCGCCCCCAGTTTTGAGTCATCTGCAAAGAGACTCATCTCACTCCTGATTCCCTTCCTTATGTCAGAGATGTAGGCATTGGACAGGAGGAGCCCAAGGACTGATCCCTGAGGGGCCCCACTAATGAGCCTCCTTGGGTATGAGACTATCCCACCAACCACAACCCTCTGGGTCCAGTCCTGGAGCCAATTGCCTATCCATCTGATCATATGGTTCCCCACCCCCATTTCTCACAGCTTATTCAACAGGGCCCCATGAGGAACAGAGTCAAATGCCTTGTTGAAGTCAAGATAGAGGATGTCCACCAGTCTACCCAGGTCCAAGGCTCTCATCACCCAGTCATAGAACTCCACAAGGTTTGTCTGACATGATTTCCCAGGGATGAATCCAAGCTGTCTATCGTACAGACACCCTGACTTTTCCAGGTCCCCCTCTAGCCTCTCCTTGACAATGCCCTCCATCACCTTGCCCACCACCGATGTCAGGCTGATGGGCCTGTAGTTCCCTGACACCTCCCTTGATCCCCCCTTGTGGATAGGCACTATATGCTCCACCTTCCAGTCCTGGGGCACCCACCGTGTTCTCAGAGAGATGCTGAAAAGCTCCACCAGGGGTTTCGCCAGGACATCCACCAGTTTGTTCAGCACTCTGGGAGGTAATTTATCTGGCCTGGTGCTTTCTCCATTTTAAGGGACCTGAGGGCTTCCCTCACTCTCACTGCCATGATTTCCACCTCTGCTACCTCGTCCCCTTGCTTTGCCTTCCCCCCTCCTGCCAGTGATGGCCCACCCTATCCCCAGACCCGACGATCGGCAAGGGTCCCCCCCTCAGTTTCACCATCTCCTCCCATGTATGATGCAGCCCCCCCAATTTCCTTGGTGAAAACTGAGGTGAAGTACTCCGCCTGCTCCCCAGAACTTGTGCCCGTCCCTTCCCTGTTTTAATCCTGCTAATCTGCCCCTTCACCCTTCATTTTTCCCAATGTATCTAAAGAACCCCTTATTACTTCTCCTAATTTCCCTGGCCAGGTTCTGTTCCTTCCTCGCCTTAGCCACCCTCACCACCCTAGTGGCCCTTCCGGCCATCAGCTCTTACTTCCCTCGATCCCTTTCACTCCTTGAGTACTTGAAATGCCTATAAGCTGCTTTCTTTCCCCTCATCACCTCCTGAACCTCCCTGGTCCACCAGCAGGGTTTACGGGCCCTACCACAATTTTGTCTTACTCTTGCACAGGTGCTGGTAGCATCCT
The DNA here is from genome assembly GCA_016271365.2 of Neoceratodus forsteri. Taxonomy (NCBI): domain Eukaryota; kingdom Metazoa; phylum Chordata; order Ceratodontiformes; family Ceratodontidae; genus Neoceratodus; species Neoceratodus forsteri. Next base: position 736,314,222 of record CM028133.1, on the reverse strand, counting down.
GCACCATCTTCCTGATGATTTCCCACCTACTGTCAGCGTCCATGTCTGGTCCAATCCCATCCAACTGCTTCTTAAGGATCCTTCCCATTTCCTTGAAATCCACCCCCCTGAAGTCACTTACCTCCATCTTTGTACAGCATTCTACCCCTCCTAAGTTCAGGCAGAACCAGACTGTGGCATGGTCACTCCCCGCCAATGGGTCCCTTACCTCCAGGCCCCCAATCTGGTCACTGTCTGCCAAGACCACATCCAGTATCTGTGCCTCCCTGGTCGGTTCCCCCACCTGCTGAGTTAGGAGCACATCCTGAAAGACATCCAACAACCTCTGTTTTCTGGCCACCGAGGATGTCATAGTCTCCCAGTCAATTGCTGTCATGTTTAAGTCCCCCAACACCAAGACCCTTCCCCTGCCCAATTTGTAGTGTCTCCCAACATCTGCCACCAGACTCTCCTCCAGCTCCTCTGCCAGCACAGGGGATCTATGCACCACTCCTATTTTTACTCTCTTGCCCCCATTTGTTATCAAGGTGACTCAAATTGCCTCCACAGTTCCTTCCGCCTCCTCCGCTCCTCCTATGCCAATGTAGTTTTTGACTATTATTGCTATCCCTCCTCCCCTTCCCTCCCCACTGTCCTTCCTGAACATGGTGTAACCCTCCAGGTTCAGGTCCCAGTTGTGCCCTGCGGTGGCCCAGGTCTCAGTGACCACTGCCACATCCACCTCTCCCTCAATTAGCATCTCCTGGAGCTCAGGCATTTTATCGACCAAGCTCCTGGCATTTAGCAGGACTACCTTCCATCCTTTCTGTATACTTTCATTTCCCCTGCTTGTGTTCCCATGGGGATTCCATGTTCCCCCGGTCAGCACCTTACCAGTCGGCCTTTTCCCTCATTCCTCCAGCTCCCCACAGGGGTGAAGACCGAGTCCCTCCTTTATCGGACCCCCATCACAGCCTTTTCTCCCATCCCCCCTTCACAAGTTTAAATCCCACCTTTCACCAACAACACAGAAAAAGCATTTGATAGGATCAAATGCAAATATATATTCTTAAGAATGCAGGGGATGGGTCTGGGTGCACAGTTCAGCAGATAGTTAAAACTAATATATGATTTAAAAAAAACTAAGACCATGCTCCTATCCAGCCCCCAACTCAAAAAGAGGTTCCCCACCATCTCCATCTGCAACAATGTAAATGCACCGCTGGATCAGGTTCACGCTTTCAAATATCTGGTGTTTCCACAGATGACACCTGTACTTTTGGGCAACACATAGATCAGGTGGTCAAGGCTGTGCACACCAAGCTTGGTGTACTCTACAGATAGAAAAAGCCTCACCCAGACTGCACTCCGATTCTATGTTACTTACTCCATACTTTCTTCTATTGACTAAAGGCTGGTGGTATATGGAGTTGCAACTGACATGGAGCTGAAACAAGCAACTACTGCTTTTAACAAGGCATGACATCTCACCCTTGATGCTGACTGTCTTACTCACACCAGCTCACTATATGAGCAGATAAACTCACTATCTCATGGCAATAGAATCAAGTATCAAACCTGCCTCCTTGGCAAGAAGGCCCTCCAAAGAAAGTCCCTCCCCCCACATCTCTGAAATCTTCACTCAGACTGGCTCCCTGCATGGAACCAAAGGATGTAAACAGGGTGCACTCTCCATTCCTTTCCTCAGAAATGCCCTGGGGCAATGCTCTTTCTCCTACAAAGCTCTGCTGTGTCTCAATAATGTACTACTGCTAACACATGACACCCTGAATCTCTGCACCTTCAAGTTTGAACTGAAGAAGTACCTTGCCTTCAGTTGTAAGTGCACTTGCAGGCTGAGCTCCTGAAATTTCTTCACCCACTTCTCTAATCACTCCCCACTAGCACCACTCTTCCCATACCCTACCCCTCCCCATGTAGCTCATGTTTCACCCCTGTGCTCCCCTAAGCCCTCTCTGTTCCCCTAACTCCAGGCCTATACCTACCCTCCAAAACCAGCCCCCCCTTTCTGTCTCTCTTGCCAACCTGACCACCCTCACAGGTAGAAAGCCCCAACCCCTGCTCAATGGCCCTTTTCAGCCCACTCACCTTTTCTTCTCTGGAGACAAGGCATTGGTACCTGAGGCTGCTCACTCTCACCTATCACAATACTGCCATTCTGAAACATGGCTGGTACTATACTTGTATAGTTGTGCTGCAGCAGTATTTCACCTGCTCATCTTAGCTGATTTCTGTGTTATACTGTACCTAAGCAGTTGATCCCTGCAACTGTACTGCCTAGTGTAATTAAATGTCTGTGTTTCTGATGTTATTTCTGTACAATGTATTATGTCTCCTGATGTGCAACCTTTGTAAAAGAGCTCATGCTCAAAGGTTGTTTCTGAACATTTAAATAAATAAATAAAACCAACAGATGAAATAAGAACAAACAACAACATCTCTACAACCATAAACTTGCAAAGAATGACAAGCCAGGGATGTCCCCATGTCCATTAATTTTTGTATTAATTATGGAACCATTTGCAAATGGAATATGGAAAAATTATAAAAATCCAAGGTATTAAAATCAAAAATAAAACCCATAAAGTAAGCCTTGTGTGGACGACGCATTATTATATTTGACTAAATTGGAAAGATCAATAAAAGAGCTTATAACACTAACTGATAGCTTCAGTAGAGACTCAGGTTATAAAATAATTTGGTCTAAGTCAGAAATACTCAAACTAGTATCACAATATATGCTAAATCTACCAGAAGAATTTACATGCCAAGAAGCAATACACTACTTTGGTGTAAATATAACAGCTAATATCAATCAACTATTTTCAGCAAACTATGAAGATATTTGCAAAGAAATTCAAACAGAAATAAATAAATGGGAGAAATTACCCTTAACATTGATAGGCAGGATAACTACAGTTAAAATGAAAATACTACCAACATTTCTCTTTCTTTACCAGACTTTATTGATACCAATATCACAGACTTATTTTACCAAACTCAAAAAACTAATTACACAATTGTTACGGAGGCATAAATAAAAATAGAATAGCTTATACAACATTGACATTACCAAAAATAAGAGGTGGGTTGGCCCTCCCAGATTTCAATCTATATTGTTTAGCAACCCAAATTGTAAATATATGGTACTGGATAACAGAACAAGATCAGGTACTAATATCAACACAATAGAACAAGAAATGCAACCTTATCAAAAACTTCAAAATCTACTATTTTTGGAATATTACCAGAATACAAAGAATAATAAAAAATGTATATCTACTAAAAAATACAATAGACTGCTGGATAAAATCACATCAAATAATGAAACACTAGATTAAATGTACTATTTATTCTCATCCTTATATTATAATGGTTATTTTCCACCATAAGTGGAAGGAAATAGTTTCAACATATGGCAAGATAGAGGGATAACTGAAATGGGGATGTTGTTCTTAAATAATAAACTTTTTGAACTAATAGGACAACAACATTATCTACCTTTATCTAACATTATCTACCTCAATCCCATTTGTTTCAATATTTACAAATTAAAAACTATATTATTCACACAAATGGCAATCTGTATATTAATAATAACTCATCAATTTTACAGATGTTGTTAGATAAAAAGGATAATAACAATCTAATATCTATGGTTTATGACATGCTAATTAATTACATTAACAACAATTTGAATAAAATGAGAAGGGAATGGTAAAACATTTGCGAATAAACATTAAAGAAGAATTATTATCAGATATAAAAAGCTCACTTACAACAAAAGTTAAAGCAGCCATGTTACAACAGATTCAGTTAAATACTGTACACAGGACATATTAAACTCCTTCCAAGCTACACCACTTTAATAATACAATACCAGATAAATGTTCTAGATGTACATGTACATCAGATACATTAAGACATTTAACACATTTCTGTCTGAACTTAACCAATTTTTCGTCAAAAATAATAGAGCTTATAAACAAAACATTAAACAACAATATACCATTAACACATTTATTTACATTGTTAGCAATGATAACACCTAATAATCAGTTAGATAGTTATCAACAAAGCTTTATGGGTAATGGCATCCCTCATAGCAAACAAATGCATTCTGTTGAGATGGAATGACTCTAACCCACCAGTTTATGAAGCTTGGATGAATTTAATGATAGATACAATGTACTTGGAAAAACTGTATTATATTACAACTGAACAAATTGAAACCTTTAATAAAATATGGGCACCATTCCACGATATAATACAGCAAGGTATAATGTGCTAAACACAGGACAGATAAATACATTATTAAAGATTAGGGAATGTTCCTGGACCACATGGTGTTGATGAATATGACCATTCATGCTGATCTATAATCATATGATAACTAAGGTCGTAAATTTCATCTGAATCAAAAAAAAAATAAATAAAAATTAAAAAAGGATGATGTAATTGCACTGACCGTATGCTGCCCCAAAGGCTTCTTCTTCATTCGGATAGCCAGTCCATTTTTGCTCACTCTTGTCTCTACTGCAGCACATATAAAAAAGCAAATAACTTGTACCAGCAGTTACATTAACATACTGAAGCAAACAAACAAAATAAAAAGAAAAAAGAATAAGAGTGGTACTGCCTCTCAACTGTTACCACATCTCTCTCTCATGTGAAGCAGAGCAAAAGGCTTGGTATCTAATGCCTACACATGCAGGGTGAAATCTTCACACACCACACACATTAACTAGTTAATATTCTTTTGTTATTTTTTTAACTAATTCTCTGAAATCCTTCATTCTAAATTATGAGTTAGCCAGGCTATGTTTATAAGATCTAGTCATAATTTTTATAGGGTTATAGACTGCTTAAACTAAAGCATGATCAGAAATTCCAATGGGTGTTATTAAAGTCTTATAGTTATTAGTGGTGATATATTTGAAGGTGAGCATATTGTCAAGGTTTGAAAAGGTTTTGTTTTGTTTACAAAAAAGGTGCAATCATTCTCATCCAAAAGGTGAACTCTCCAAATATCTAGCATTTCATGTTCATTCACAAATGATCTTATTAATGTAGCTATTCTCCTGCCATCACTGTTTACTGTTGGTCATATCTTTCTCAGGATAAAAGAGCTCATTTAAATCTCCAGTCAGTAATATGTTCAGACTTCCCAATTTTATAATAGTTGTCCCAATTTGTGCTAATAAGCCATCTCACAGTATTTAGTTAAGGGGCCATATATAGATCATGACAAGAATTCAGTTCATCGCAGGATACCCTTTCATAATATAATCTTTCCTTCACTATCCTTGTAGTGGTCCAATGTTTTGAAGTCCAAAGATTTATGCATCAGGATTAAAACTCTGTGGATGTGCGAGTTATCAGTTAAATAAAACACTTGGCCAACCAAATTGTATTTTAATTTCATTATTTCATTATCAAATAGGTGTGCTTCTCAACGTGTCAAAATTCTTATGTTAGTTTCTGCTGTAAAACTGGAAGATGATCCCATTATGTTCTCGGATTCTATCCTACAATTCAAGCATTTGTTATTCATTTATATTCTGTTTGAATTGTTTTTATCACCTTACTTATGTTTCTGCCTTTTTTGTCTATAGTCTTTTTATTAATTTAGCTCTCCCTCCCACTTTATCTCCTGCACCAGAGCTCACCATCAAAAAGGAAAATAAAAAAAACAAAGTGACCAATTCATTTATGCTAACCTTTAATTCTATAATGTAGCAAACAAAATCATCATGTGGCATCTTAATCTTTTTTACTGCCAACCTAATCGTCAACTGAAATTACACCTTATGCTCAAACCTCTGAGCACTATTTTATTTTACTTTCCTGGTGGAGGGAGACTCCCATCTCAACACCCAATTGTTTGCATTTGGGACAAAAAAAGAATGAAAAGGAACATACAATAACATTTTCTATTGTCATAAGTACATGTTTTATTAAGTATAACATTTGTCTAATGTATTTAAGCTGCAGCATATGTCAGTGATTATATAAAATCCAAATTGCTTTTATTTTCTAACACATGTTCCCACTAATTTTCTTCTTTATTTTACATTAATTGTTTTTCCTGTACCCATACTACTGTATATTGTCTGTTTTCCAAGACCAGAGGGTGAAGGGATATATAAAACTACTTAGAGTACACCATCATTTTCCAAACAATAGTGTTAATTACCAAGCAGTAGGGCTTATTTCTAGGATTTTTTTTCTGGAATACTGTGTTACTTCATATTTAAGTTTAAATTAAAACATTAATTTTATTTTATTTAGTTTTTGTTTACCGGGTAAGTACACTAGCCAGAAAGACTATTTTCAGGCATGACCTGGGAGGGTACAGAGACAAACTTCAGGAGAACAATCATGAATACAAAACACAAGTTACATGTAGATATTTGAGCATAACAATGGTAATTTTGACAAGGAATTTTAGGTAGCAAAAAAAACTAAAAACAACAACATACAGTATTTAAGTTACATAAGGCAATACATCAGGCAAATTAAAGCATACAGACACTGATTTAACAAAGTGGTATAAAGTGCTAAAGAGTGATACCAGTTTGGCAGAAGTAGATGAGGTGGAGCTAGAGAGAAAGGTGAGAGGAGTAGGGAGGCAGCAGTGCCAAGGGTATAGACGATGAGAGATATAGAGTTTGAGAGGAGGGAGTAACTAAGTTTATGCTAAACAGGGAAGGGGAAAAAGAGGATGAGAAAGTAAGAGATAGGAAGTGAAGCAGAGAGAAAGTGTGCCAGGTGAGGTAGACCCCAGCACCCATGGTGACAACTGACAAGGGGGATGGGTTTAGAGAGCAAAGACTAAGATGGTTTAAAGCAGGAGCATATGTGGGATGAGATGAGATGAGATAGCGTCTAAGTTCTCACTTAAAGGAGCTATGGGAAGCAGATTGCCGAAGTGCTAGAGGGAGTGAATTCCAGAACTAGGGTGTTTGACAGGCAAAGGCACTACTACCTTTTTTGTATGATGTCTCGGGATAAGGACATGCACATTTTCTGCATAGCGTAATGCATAATTGGTTATCTGGTAGGGAAGGAGACAGGCCAGTGGTTTGGGTGTATGAGATCTGATAATGTTATCAGTGATGGACCCGAGTGCAAATAACCTTAGTTCTTTAGGTGGGAGGCATCCAATATCTGAGTAGAGAAGGCAGTGATGTTTCAGCTGCGGGGAACTGGAGACAAATCGACAGATGATGTTATTATAAGTAACATCCCACCTATGAAGACACAAGCTGTTGGCTGTTGCATATGTAGCAACTTCGTAAGTGAGAGAGGGAAGTTATATACCATGGGCAATAGCAAGTCTAGCTGAGGGAGTGAGAGCATGGCTAGTCCAGTAGGCAATCCCAAGCTTGGAGTTTACCTGCTTGCAGGTAGATTGAATATGGAGATCAAAACTCAGGGATGGGTCAAAGGTGAACCCTAGATATTTAAATGAAGTTGCCACCCCAACAGATGTGCTATCAAGGGAAGAGACATTAAATTGAGTTTGAGAGTGTCTGAGTTTGAGACTGGAGCCAAATAGCATAGGTTGGGTCTTTGTTTTATTTAGAACAAGTTTGTGATTTGTAAGCCACAGCTGGATAAGTTGATAATAATGGGAGAGTTTAGAGTTTATGTCCTCAATGCTATTTGAGCCTGAATACAGAACAATGTCATCTGCATAAAGTAAGGAGGAAGTACTAAGGAGATTAGTGGTAATACTACTGATGAAAATGGAGAAAAGCAGAGGACCTAAGATAGACCCTTGAGGTACACCAATGTTTATAGTGACCTTGTCAGAGAGGGTGGAGTTAAATTTCACATATTGGGACCTATCTGTCAGGTAGCTGTCAAACCATTTTACAACATTTGGTGAGAAACCTAGAGAGTTTAGGGTAGCAGCTAGGATGGAATGGTTAACCAGATCAAACGCTATGGTCATGTCAATAAAAATGGCCCCAGTGAGCTTACCAGAGTCCATAGCTACTAGGGTGTCAGATGGAAGTTTGAGTAGGGCAGTTGTGGCACTATGTCCCTTGCAGAAACAATGCTGAGCATCTGTTAGGAGGTCATGTTTCAGAAGAAAGGCAGTAGTTTGTGTGGCCACAAGTTTCTCAAGAATTTTACTGAGCACAGATAGTATGGCAATGGGTCTGTAATTAGATGAGTCAAGTGGGCCTCCTTTTTTAAATACTGAGGTAATTCTAGCTGTTTTCTAGATCTCTGGGCAATGCAGTTACACAGAGAGAGGGTAAAAATCTTAACAAGGGGAGCAGCTATATAAGGGGCAACTAATCATAGGAGCGTAGGTTCCAAGTTATCAGACCCAGCTGCTGCATGCTCAGAGATGTTACTAAGGAGTCGGAGAACCTCATTTTTTAGGATAGACTTGAAATGGAGAGTGGGTCCTGTGGCATTTGCTGGAGAGATAGGGTTTGATGGGGTAGTGAAAGTGGAGGTGTAAAGAGTAAAGTCAGCAAATTGCCTGTTAAAGAAATTAGCAATTGTGAGGGGGTTGTTGCAGTGGATGCCATTAAGAAACATATTATTCAGAGTGGTGGACTGGCTTGATTCTAGGAAGAATTTAATATGGGATCAACATTTTTTAGGGTCCCCCTGGGAGTCAGTTAGAAGATCTCTGCAGTATGAACTTTCAGCTTCTTTGATTTCCTTCTTGCAGGCATTTCTCAAAGATCTGTAGGAATTAAAGTCAGCAGGAGAGCCAGATTTCTTGTAATGAAGCCAAGTCTTGTCCCTCTGTAGTAATTTAGATAATAGGTAAGACTTTAAGTAGTGGGTCTGCCTATTTCTAACCTGCCTGGTAGCATGTTGATAGTGGAATTCTTGTAAGGCTAGGAATTTGGACAAGAAAATATTTAGAGCAGTCAGAACATCTGATGAACTTTAGAGAGAGTACCAGTCAATGCAAGCGACATCAGACAAGAAGGCCAAAGTTTGTGTAATTATGGAAAGTAATGAAGCATGGCTTCATCAGATCCAGCTGGTCTTTACCCCAGATACAAAAAGTGAGGCAGTGGTCTGAGATGGCATCAGCTAGGACTCCATCATCGACAATGTTTTTGGGATGGTTAGTCATGATCCAGTCCAACAAGGTGCTGGTATTTGAATGAGGCATGGTACGAGTAGGTACAGAGATGAGCTGATGTAGGTTGAAACTCTATAGTTTAGTCAGGGGTGTCATTTGTGTTTTTCCCAGCCAGTTCATATTAATGTCTCCTAATATAAGGGCTTCATTATTTCCAGAGTGAATAGCTGATTGGTCAAGTAGCTCTTCCAGAACTTTCAGGCCATGGGTAGGGGGATTATATGCACAGAAAATATTCAATTTCTTCGAGCCAAGGGTGAGGAGGACATTGAGTGCCTCGCAGTAGTTTAAGGGGTTGGAGCTAATTAATGAGAGCTGGAGGTGTGATTTGAAGTAAATGGCTGTACCTCCCCCCCCCCTTTTTGGGGCCGGTCTATCATTCCTCAGAAGATTATAGGATGGCAGGGAGTACTGAGAGTCAGGCATGGATGGCAATCAGCCAGGTTTCAGGAAGGCACAGTATGTCTGGTTTGTAGAACGCATCCAGGATTCAAGTACCATGAAGTTTCGCTCAAGGCTCCTGATATTATGGTGGATTCTAAGTAGGCCTTTTGCATTTGAAATATGAGCAGTTTTAGGGGTCAAGGGCCCTGGGATAGGCTGTACATCTCCAGATAGAAGAATGGCCAGTAAGAGGATGTACCAGAGCTTATGATGTAGGTAGGAAGATAGGGTGTGAGTTCGCTCGGAGCTACATTTGAGGGCATAGGCAACCAGATACATTCAGGCCTTGTTTAGGAGTAAAGGAGTAGGATCACACCGTGTGGCAGGTGCCTCTAATAAATTTGAGAATGTAAAATCACGTTCTAGGGTGGGTGGAAGAACAGATTCAGCATAGGGGGATCCCGGAGTTGATAGGTGTAGAAAAGGCAGGGTGGATAGGAGAAACAAAAGCAGCAAATGTTTATGCATTTTAATATGCCCTGGAAGTAAGGCTTCAGAGAGGAAATGGGGCTAGCAGGAGTAAGCAACAGTGAGGGGGAGAGAGGAACATCAGAATTTAGAAAATAGTTGTAATACAGGAGCTTGAGTGCCTGAGAGGGGAGGCAGAGAGAATAATCAGAGCAATTCTGGGGAAAATAGACCAGATTGTCTACTAGGATTGGTAGGAAGAGATATGAGATAACCTAGCAGTCTACAGGGCCAGTAAAGAACAGATAAATTGAAAGAGGCAGTTAGACTGGAGAAACAGATAAAAAATAAGTAAATTCCTGGGTCACACTAGTAGATTAGAGGAAAAGGCAAAGGAAAGGAGTGATAATCTAGAAACAGTGTAGTACATCTACTAAAGGCACAAATAGACACCACATGGCAGGGAGGGGAGAAACAGTAAGAGCAAGTAGAAATTAAGTAAGCTGAGAAAGGCGGGGGCTGTTAGATTATCTAATAGGAGGCCTGGGTGAGAGTGGGGGGGAGGGAGAAAAAACACCACTACACTGTGATGTCCAAACCCCTGGAAAATGACGTCTTGCAGTGGGTAAATGGCATTCCAGAGAGCCGGCTTGCAGGCGTACCAATCAGGTGCCTTGCTGTAGCCACTCAGCCTATCAGGAGTCACTAGTAAAAAGGCGCTTCAATTGGAATGCCACAGTAAGCTAGCCAACACTCAGAGATACACAACAGCAGTACCTTGGAGCGGAGGCCGTAGATTGGGACCAGGAGGGCAGCAGGAAGCCAGAACTTTCAGCGGCAGTAGTGGCAGCAGCCAATGATACAGCTGGAGGAGCTGCCAGATCCATGATCGCTGCTCGGGGCTAGTAATCTAGAGGGAAGGAACAAAAAACGGTGTAAATAAGCACAGACTACACAATAGAACTAAAACAGGGGGTGGGAAAACTGGTGGCAGACCAACAGCAGGGGTGGGGGTACTTAAGAAAAGACAAAGGCAGAAATTAGCAATTTAGGCGAGGGGTGGGGAGGGGTTGCAGTGGGACAGAGAAGTAGGTACATCAGCAAGAACAGATTAGATTTTGAGCTCAGAAGGGGGGGGGATGGGGTAGCGGTCAAGTCCAGGATAGAAATACACAGCAAGGGCAGGGCTCAGGGAGAGGAGAGTGGTTAACAAAAATAAGCAGGGGAGAGGCAAAGAAAAGTTAGGGAGTGCAGCCAGCAGTTTTAGGAGAGTTTTAGTCCCAGTATAAAGCATAGTCCAGAAATAGGTTACAAAACAGTTAAAATTGAAAGAGATTAGAGGGAAAGAACTAAGCACAAAATGGCTAGAAATACAGTAATTAAGTTATTGGTTTGAACAGATTGATAACACTATGTGCTGTATAGGTCAATGCACAGTTTCAAGGCAGTAACAGCTTTAAATCTCCAGTTAAACAATGCACAAAAGGGCTAAGAATCAACAGTAGTTCTGCACAGAGTCCACTTAAGTTTCTAAAATAAAACCACCACTGCACTGTGATGTCCAAACCCCTGGAAAATCACGTCTTTCAGTGGGTAAATGGCAGTCTGGAGAGCCGGCTTGCAGGCACATCAATCAGGAGCCTTGCCATAGCAGCTCAGCCTATCAGGAGTCACTAGTAAAAAGGCGCTCCAATCGGAACTCCGCTGTAAGCTAGTCAACACTCAGAGATACACAGCAGCAGTACATTGGAGCGGAGGCCATAGATCAGGACCAGGAGGGTGGCAGGAAGCCAGCACTTTCAGCGGTGGTAGCAGCGGTGGCCAAGGATATGGCCAGAGGCACTGCCGGATCCAAGAGCACTGCTCAGGGATAGTAGGTCTATTCCCTAACCTTCATTAACCACTATTCTTTGGATTAGACAGAAGCAGTTAGATGTCATAAGCAAATAAATTAGCTAGTCCCTCATATTTGTTTCTGTATTAGGTTTCTTCTGTGTCCCTCTATCCATAAAAGAACTGCAGCAGTCTTCAGATCTTCTGATGCTTATTTTTCAGTATTATAAATAAGAACTTGTTCATTAAGATTTCTGTTTGTGACCCTACAACAATTATCTGAGCAAAACATAATGTTGCCTTTCTCTTATAAGTTAAATGGGGATAATTGTTGCATATTGTTATATTTACTCATAGAAACATAGAAATTGTTGGCAGATAAGGGCTGCTAGGCCCATCTAGTCTGCCCCTAAGCCCTACACTTGTAAGTAGCCTTTGCCCCTACCTGGCCAATGGCATTTTGCCTCTCCTACCTGCCTCCAAGGTTCCCTTATGCCTGTCCCAGGCATGTTTAAATCCCTCCACTGTCATCACTCCCATCACCTCCTGCAGCAGGCTATTCCATGAATCCACCATCCTCTCAATGAACAGAAACTTCCTCATGTTTCCCTACAACTTGCACCTTTCTTATTTTATATCTTGCTACCTAGTTCTTGTACTCTGCCTATAATGGAAAAGCCCCCCCCCTTGTTTATGCACTTGAGTTCATTCCTTAAAGGTTCACTCCTTGAAGCACAATTAATTTCTTTTTGTAGACTACAGACGTCAGCAATTCCTTATCTCCACTTTCTAGAATTTTGCTATAATAGTGCATGGAGGTTTCCCTTGATCTAGCTTCCATCTATTAACTCTGTGTACTCGAGTAAGCTCCATGACATTTTTTTCAACCCTATGCTTGTCTAAAGCATCAAATGTGCTTTGTAGAGCTGTATTAAGTAAGGATGTCTTGTCCCATTCTTCATGGATACCTATTACATCACTGTTTTTCCTTTGAGTTCTACACTTAAAGGGACACTGTCAACCCCTTTTGGCCTCAAACTGTCCCTAGTTGCAAAAAAATATTTTGTGATTGGTCACATTCTGTAGAATGTGCTAATGTGGCTGGTAGTTTGATTCTAATTCATTTATTTATTTTTTTTAAAGTGAAAAACAGGCTGCCCTGCATACTGGTGTTATCACACCAAAATGTGCTAGTTTACATTGCTTAATCAACTCCCACTGCATCTTTCCTGAACTTAGAAACACCCAAACACATTCTATCCACTCAATATGCAGTGCAAGCAGAGGATACTATTGCATCCTGAGTGGCTGCACTGCTTGGGGTGTTTCTAATGTTCAAGAAGTGAGCAATACAGGAACATCAAGGGTTTTAAACAAAACAAAGTTTCATCTAATTACACAACTACCATGCATTCCAGTTCTACTAAGAATGGAGGCAGATTAACTCACCAGCAACATCAATGAATTTTAGAGAATGTAAGCAGGCATAAAATGTCAGTTTTCAACATGAAATAATATGATGCAAAGAAAGGTAGACAGTGTCCTTTTAAGCAACTTGTTTCACAGCATATCAATTTTTTGTTAGTGTTTTCTTGATTAGTGTTCCTAGGGAGTTATCTGTTCTTCTAGAGCTGTAATTTTTTTTTTTTCCATTTCATGAGATCATTGGTGCATGGTTTTAATTTATTTAGTCACTTTGTTGACTTTGCTGATTGTAACGTGCATGTCTTCTGCTTTTCCTTTTAAATGATTTCCATTTTCATGATTTTTGCTGACAGCTTCAATTTTTACATCAACATGGTGATGTCACCATGCTGACATATTGCTGTGAGTAGGGGACTGAGAACTCTTTAACAGGACAGTGAGAGTGTGGTCTTCCATTTAGTAATTTGGATGGCTGCATAATTCATATCACTCCACTGTTCTCTCCATTTACCACAGTGGTGTGTGTGTCTGTGCGTGTGTGTGGCTTTACTGTAACCCTGCCTGCAGTATATAGCACTGTTTCTAGAGCTCCTTTATTAATTGTGTTTGGTAAAAGAGCTTAAGGCAGTAATGGCTGTAATTTCTATTGAAACACATTCATCATTTTAAGAGCATGTAAGATAAATAGTGATGGAACAGCTAACTTCCATAAACAATGAAAAGATTATTTCTTTTCAATTACACTTCTTTTCCTGCACTCTAGTACTGCATTCCATTGTGTAGTAAAATTCCAGTGTTTGCTTCAGCTTGATTTACCATTACAAGACTTTGCCTTTAAAGAGTTTGCTCCTATTATGTGCTTATATTTTTTTAATGCTGCATAATTACCTGTTTCTGTTATATGTCTTGATTGCCTGCAAAATTTGTCTTTAAAACAAATATATTTATAATAATTATATAGTTAATGAAGTTGTATGCCTTTTCTGGTGTTTTATTGGTTTCAACTCCCCCTGTTCTCAGATTACCTTGCAACACATTTGAGTCAAAACCTTTGCTTTTCCTGGTCGTTAATCTTCAGCCTTCCTGTGTGCTTTTAAAAACATAGAAATTGATATTCTATTTTCTTGTTCAGTCCCATAAAGGCAGTGTGTTTTTGCAGAGTTTTTTTTGCAAATTTCTTGCCTCTTTCATTTAATTTTGCTCTCCAACATCTGCCTCCACATTTACATTTTTTATTTCTGCTTGATCAAGCTTCACCACATGTATGGCTAGCAACAGTGGCAGCTCCAGCTTCTGTTGGTTACCAGGGCACTGGCTAGGTACTACAGCTGGAAGCCATGGCACCTATTGAAACCAGAATGGAACGCATATGTGCATATTCATGTGTGCCTGCTTCTTGAAGTATTTGAACTAATGATGAATGTTATATTTCTAAAAATAAAAACGGTAATTCAATTTTATTTTTTACAGGGGATGGCTCTGCTTCTCATGTCTTGGGGGTAGGGGTACAGATGGCCCGGCTTCTCTTGACTTGGAATGGATGGCTCTACTTCTCCTGGCTTGGGGGGAGTAGTCCTGCCCCTTGCTTTCTGTAGCGGGAGAAGCAGGACCACATGACCCAGAAGATAGGGCCACCCCAAGCCAGGAAAAGCATGGCCACCCACCTGAGCCAGGAGAACCAGAGAGTTACCATTCCCCTGAGCCAAAAGAAGCAGGGCCATCCTCATCCCCCTAAGCCAGGAGAAGCATGGCCTCCTCCCACTCCTCCCCCTCATCCCACCAGGAAAAGCAAAGCTATCCCTTCTGGGGGCAGGAGAAGTAAAGCCATCCCCATCACCTGAACAAGAAGAAATGGATGTCCCAACACTTTCCATCAGGTATCCACCTACCAAAATGGTCCTCAATGGACTGGCCACCTGCAGTGGCAGGCCAGGAGATAGAGGGCCATGCATTCCTTCTTTTAAGTCTCTCCCCTTCCCTCCCTATAGTACTGAGACATTTTCAAATAAACCCAACCACTTACCTTAACAAAAAGGCACAAGCAGTCAGAACCCTGTTTCTGGTTCTGCTGGCAGTTTCTTTCTTGGCTGTTTTTGCTACTGGCTGGCTGGGCAGGGTGGCTAGCTGGTGCTGCTCTCTCCCATTACTGACCAGACTGTGCTATAGTATTTTATGAAAAAAAAACAACAACATAGTATAGCTTTTAAGGTTAGCTATACTGCTGGGTTGGGGGGGCTTCTGTGCTGCAGCTTGCAAGCAACGGCAATGCGGTTCTGGTTTGGTGGGCATGGTTGACTGGGTGATGCCTGATTCAGGCAGCTGGGCAGTCACCAGGAGCCAAACTGCAGTGCCACTCCCTGCCCCCAACACTGGGGACCCAATTATGGGGTTGGATGGTAAACTAAAATGAAAGCAAGTAGCCACTTGCTGCTCAACCCTGTTGCCACCAAACTTCCCCAATTCTGACACCAAGTGCCTAAACCTAGAGTCAGACAGTAAATGAAAAAAGTAAGCAAACAATGACAGCCAATTCCTGGTGCTGCCAACCCTCCAGTCTAACACTAGGTGTCTAGCCCCCCAGTCCAACAGTCAATGAAACAAAGTAAGCAGACAATGGAAGCCTATCCCTAGTGATGTTTTAGAAAGAAACATTAGTTGTTTTCTGCATTAATCTATTGTAGCATTGCTCACTGTTATTCATTGTATTATTGTACATTTTTGTACTTGTCATCAAATAAAAAGCAGTGCTACTCCATAGTTAGCAGTAAAACGTTAACCTGCTTAATAGAAAAGCATATGGTAATTCATAGGATGAATACTAAAAATAACAAGAGTGCTTTAGTGCAATGAATATCAAGGAGCAATTCTATGCCAGATTGGGGCAAAAACAACTAATGTTTCACTCCAGAAGCACAGTTTTATCAAAGTTAGTAAATTAATGTAGAAATGCTGTAATATTATCTGGCACTGAATAGCACAGGTATGAACAGCACTGTCAATAACGTCACCTTCCGTACAGCACTATGCAGAACAATGGCAGGAACAAATGCTGCAAGTAAAGACAATGCCACTAGCAGTGGTCACAAAGCACACTGATGACTGCTACCAGTTCAAACACTTATTTTACTGGTGGCTTTGCCTCCCACCCCCCCTTAAGTAAAATAATCAACTCCGAGTTGGAATTAGATTACTGGAGAAAAACAAAATGTTGAATGCCAGGATTAGAACCCTGATCTCTACCAGCACTGTGGCCAAACAGCTCAATGTCTCAGTCTTCTCTGCCACGGGAGCATCTCATCCACCATTTTTGATTTCCCAGCCCTTGTCTTCTTCCTAGTACTATGGACAACAACCTGGGCAGTGCGTACTGCACAGCACTATTTAATCCCTGTCGCTATCTGTTGTACTTCATTTGGACATCGCTGTTTTTTTCCTTATGCTATATTTGTAGCACTATTGTAACTGGTTAGCATATTATCCACCTCCAGTGATGTGTACAAATAAAACATTTAAAACAAATATGATGCATCCTAAGGATACGAGGAGGCACTTATAAAACTACAACTGGCAATTAAGGTAATGAAAACTATAATATCAAACCTGGTATATACTACCCAAAAGGCATATTTTCACAGTTGGTTAGTACATGTAATTATAAAAAAGTTTTGCATATAGGCCCAGATACTCAGACTATGCCGGGCAGTGGTGAAAGCCTGGGCGTAGTGCAACTGGGATTCGCTGGGGCCAGGACCAGGTGATATTCAACAGTGATGAGCCATGGCACAGCACCATTGAATATGGCACAAACTACGCATGGTGCAGGGGCACTGTGCCAGCACAAGCCACAGATAGGGAGCACAGGGATGTGCCAGCACAAGTGCAGTTGAGCTAGGCACAACACCCACTATATTCAGCGGGGGGGGGGCATGCAAATGAGGCCATAATATATGCAAGGCACAAATGGGGCCATTTGCATGTCATTATGGCCCCATTTGCATGCCTTGCTCAGGGCAGCTCAGTGACTTCTTTCCTCTATTTCCCCTATGCGGATGACGCAGTGCTCTTCACCTCAGATCCCAATCACACCGCACTCCAGACTACCCTGCAACATGCTTTTCAGAAGGCAGAGCACTGGTTCATTAACCAAAGACTGGTACTGAACCTAAAAAAGACTAAGGCTATGCTTTTCACACACCACCAAAGTAAAGTCAGTGGGGCCCCCCTCATGATCCTACCTAATACCCTACACCCCACTGAGCAGATTTCCTCCTACAAGTCCCTGAGTATCACCTTTGATTCAGCCCTTACCTTTCATTCCCACGTCAGCGCCCTCTCCACAGCTACCAATGTTTAGATTGGGCTGTTATACCAGCACAGGGACTGCCTTCCACAAGATGCTCTCAGGCTATCAATTTCCTCCTCAGTCCTGGCGCTAATTGACCATGGTCTGCCTATCTACGCTACTGCTGACAATACTGCCCTTACAAAAATCCAGCTCTCCATAAATAAGGCCTTCCAGCTCCTCACAGGTGCTTCAAGGTGCACCCACGCCTGTCTGTTATACTCCTCCACCAACCTGCTCAACCTATAAGAAAGGCTTCAATACCAAACCCATCTCCTTGTAAAAAAGACACTGCTAGGACTCCTCCCCTTGGGTGTCTGCCTCTCTCCAACAGGCATCCCATCCCCTGTGTCCACCCTAAGTGCTGACAAGACCTTGCTTACTGTCCCAAGGGCCGGGACAGCTATGGCCCAGAGATCCATTAGTTACAGAGCTCCCACCTGGTTCAATGCAGTCCCAGCCTACATAGCAGACTGCCCGAAGCTAGACCCCTTCAAGACTGCCCTCAGAAGCCACCTGACTAACTTCCACTGCTGCAAATGCACATAACTCCCCCACCCCCCAGGAAAAATTACCCCTTGCATAACATGATCTCCCAAGCTACCTGTAGCCTACTTGGGGAATTACGTATGGGGTGCACTCTGAATCCTGTGATAAATGACTACTGTAATAAAAAACTGTCTATTGTTTTTTGCCTGATGTGGTGCTTATATACCTAGGATATGACAACTTGTTTGCACTATTGTAACCTTTGTACCACCAGTGAATGTCTGTCATGCTGGTTGCTCTCTAAACTCTCATATGTTATTGTGTTGCTGTACAGTTGCTGTTTTGTTCCCATGACGAGGTGCCTTTGTAAATGAGTCCTTAACTCAAAGGTTTGTAAATCCGATACTCAAATAAACAAAAAGTGCTTTGAATCAGATAAGCCAGCATGGGTTTGTTTTGTTCCTATGGTGCCATAGCACAGTCTACTGGTTGGTTTCTCCCTAACTACCACCTTTTCCATCAGTACCGTGGCAAGTGTGGTGGTGGAATTGCTTTGTTTGCCCACCAGAACCTATTCTGTTCTATCACCTTCAGAGGATCCATCCCTTTCTCTCACAAGCTCCTTCTAGTTAAGCTATCCCTCCCTTTCACTCTCCCTACTTATATTACTGTTTTCCAGGGCTGTACACTGGTCAAAAAATTGGAGGGGGGGCTGTTTTGGCCAAAGTGGAACTGCGGGCATCGGGCAGCACAAGTCATGCTGACATACAAGGGTATCACTATGAATGAGAGGCAGACTTGGTGGTTCAATTAAAGCCTGTTAGCAATGCACTGAGAACCAGATACAAGAAGACTAATCACCAGCCACAGTCTTACAGGTTATTATCCCAGGTAGGACACAAAAGCCAGTACAGTAGCTGCCTGTGGAGGACTGACTGGAATAAGACACACGTTCCTCCTCTGGGGGGAAAGGACAGTACCTGTGCTGCAGCACTGGCACAGGATCCATGGGTGGCAGTTGCACTGACTGGGTGGAGGATGCCAGCATGAGCTAAAACCAGGGTCCTGAGGGAAGAAACAGGAAATGGCCACAGGAGACATGAGTTCTCTCAGGCCCAATACATGACTGTCCATTTCACCACTGTGTATTCCAAGGGGGGATAATGAAACCCAAGGGCCCGGAGGGACTAGCTATGGGGCAGTGGTAGGTGAGAAACTGGATACCACACATGTAACCCAAACATAAAAACAAAGCCGTAATTAATCAGAAATCAGAAACTGTCATTGCTAGTAGCTGCACTGAACTCAGGGGGAAGGGGTCTCAGACACACACAGCACATTTGTTCCAGCAACCAAATCAAGAATTCATTAAAGCTGGTTAGCAAAAATGCATCTAAAAGAACCAGACTAACAACTGACCGCAGCAGACCAGACAAGTCACCAGGCAGCTTTTGGGGCCTACATACACACACACACAAAAAGAAAATTGACTCCCCCCCAGCATACGGGCCTGCTGCACTGCTGTCCCATTGATGCTGATTTGCATGTGGAGTATTCACATAGTCAAATCAAGTACAGCCTTGCCAGTCCCACATTGCAGCACCCCTTAAGTAGCACACAGGTCATGTAGTAAGTCCTTTGCATTGAACACTGGGAATGGCTGCTAGGGAGCTTACTATGAGTCAGTGGAGAGGGTAGGTGGGGTGATTTATTTATGTTATAGATGGCCATTACACAGGAAACCAGCTGGTTGATAATAATGCCATGGGGAGAAGGATGGTTGCTTTTGAACTATTTGCCAAAATTGGGGGCATTAGGTGTGGATCAGCCTCGGTCCCTGAAGCCACCAACTTGTGTGTAATATAGTATTGTCAGCCCCAGTGATTGTAGTGGGATTGCAGTTTGTGGGAGTCCCCTCTGAAACAGTTTGGAGACAAAGGTTTTGGTGCTTATGCCACCACATCTGGGGGCCTGTACCAATGAAAAAAAAGGAAAAAAGCAAGCAGAGTGGAACAGAGTAGAACTCGATCTCTTGTGGTGGAGTTCTTCAGAACCCCCAGCCCCCCGCCCCTCCACAGTGTATGGACCTGGTTTTCGATGCCTCCCCTTAGATCTTCTGCTCCTTCTCCCTAGTTGGCTCCCTCTCATCCATTGTCTCTTATGCTACCTCCAGTGAACTTATCCTCTTGGGTGACTTAAACTTAAATTGGCTTCCTCTACCTCCAGGCCCACTTTACACAAGATTAAGTCCTTGAAACTTTACCAGTTGATTGCTGAACCCACCTGACTCAATCCTCACTCCTCTAATTGCTCACTGCTGGACTGGGTCATCACCTCACACCCCCACCATATCATTTATGTGAGGTCTTCAGCAATCACAGCATGACTTACAGTATCAGAAAAGTGACGATTACTTACTCCACCCCAAAATATATTTTGTCCAATTCATTCAGATCTCCGGACACAAATACCCTCCTACATGACCTTGCTACCTCTGGCTGGTCTCCTGTTTATTCTGCCCTGGACACTGACACTGCTCTGTCCCACTTCCATACCATCTTCAGCCAGACTTGGAACATTCATGCCCCACTATGTAAGTTGAGAGTCAGACACTCCCACCATCCTTGGATTACACCTGACCTCATTGATCTCTGTAAGTCCTTTGACCAAGCTTGGGCATGTTTCATGTCCTCCCAATCTCTGCCTGTCCTACTCTCCTATAGGTCACTCAATTTTTTGTGCACAACAGTCAT
Source organism: Neoceratodus forsteri (assembly GCA_016271365.2). NCBI lineage: Eukaryota > Metazoa > Chordata > Ceratodontiformes > Ceratodontidae > Neoceratodus > Neoceratodus forsteri. Next base: position 736,293,404 of record CM028133.1, on the reverse strand, counting down.
CCACTGTGTTATAGCCCTCTACTTCAATTCTAACTGCAAGGCTAATCTTAATTTTCCCACAAAATTCTGGAAGGTTATTCACTCTTTCTTTGATCCTCCAACCAGGTCCACTCCTCCTGTCATCCATGCAGATGGTTTACTAATTTCTCACCCTCACTCAGTTGCCACTCACTTCAAGAAATTCTTCACCAGTTGTGCTCTTTCCTCACACCAATTCTATGGTCACCCCCTCCCTCATTCCCTCATGCCGCTCCCCCTCCCCTATTGCCTGAAGGCTTCCATTTTCCCCCATCTCCCCTCTATGAGGTTTTCCTCACCCTAACCTCACTCAATCCATCTAAATTCAGGTCTGGTGGGCTGGATCCCATGCTTCTACATATCTTGGCTCAGAACATTGCCTCTCAATTTGCTTACCTTCTAAACCTCTCCTTCTCTCTAAGTGCTGTCCCTCAGGCCTAGGAGATAGTAAAAGTTTTACCTCAGCACAAAGATGGTGACCCCTTCTCCCCTGGCAACTTCCGGACGGTATCCAGTGTACAGGGTGACCATGATTGAGTGCTTTCAAAAAGGGTGGCTCAATCACAGCGCCTATGCACAGGGCTACATGGCAGGACAATGACTGGTTGGGGGGGTAAGCATATATAGCGATGGGATATCGCTATGTATATGCTTGAGGGGAGGGACCATGCCGTGCAATGGGTGGAAGGGGAGGGAAAGTTTGTGCAGTATAGTGCGGCAGTGGGCTGCCAAGCTGGTCATGTGGCATGGGGGGTAGGTGGCAAGCTGAGGTTGGGAGGTTGCCAGGTTTGGTTCTGGGCATGACTGTGTTTTTGTATCAGTTCCTTGTATTTTTTATTTTTCAAGTTTTACACCTCCTAACATGCATCCCCCTGGAGTTGAGAATTCTTTAGTATGGGGTGCAGTGGGCATGCATAACATAGAGATTGGGTACCTTCTAGTTCTTATCCACTAGTGTACATCTCTGAAATTCATTTTCTGCAATCTACACTTGCACAAACAGCGATCGCTATTCCGCGATCGTTGTTATCATATGGAACCTTTCCGGGCAATATCACTTCTCTCCTCTATTGAAAAGCTTCTAGAGACCCTCATCTACTCCAGACTTGCTGACTTCCTTTACTCCTCAGATTTCCTCTCCTGTTTTCAGTCTGGTTATAGGGAACACCACACCTTCATCTTTTCATTGATGTGGGTAACAAACACTATTCTGACTGGGATGGATCAGGGGCATATGACCTCAGCTATATTTATTGACCTGGCCAATACCTTTGACTCAGTGTCCCACCCTCTCATCCTTAACAAGCTGAGCTCTGCTGGTCTCTCAACATTTGCTGTTGACTGATTCTGCTCATACCTCATGGCCCTTCAGCAGACAGTACAAGTGGCAGGCATCCTGTTGCCCCATGTCATCCTAGAAGGTGTACCTCAGGCTGCATCCCCTGGCCCTGTTCTGTTCTCCATTTTCTTAACTGACTTCCACTCTGCTTGTGTTTTTTGCATATCCGTATGTACGCGGATGACATGGTCATTTACTTCTCCAGCCCTTCGGCTTTAGCTGTTGTAGGTCCACTCCAACAGGACTTCCACTGTGTCCTGTGCTGGTTCCACACCAATGAACTCAGAGTCAACACAAAGAAGACTGTCTCTATGACCTTCAGTTCCAGTCAGAAACTAGTTAGTCTGTCATCTCTCCCTGCTTTTTTCCACACTAGATGGCCTCTCTCTGGAGGTTGTCCCTGCCTTCAAATACAGTACGTTACAGTGTGGCTTGATAACAAGCTCAACATATCTGCTCACATAAATGCCATACATTCCAAACTTGCCCTAAACTCGGTGCTTTGTAGCTTAATAAGTACTGCTCCCCCCCAGATCTATCAGGAACTAGTAGCCAAAATGGTTCTTACAGTCTTTGATTATGCTGATGTGGTCTATGGCACTGCCACTTCTTCCTCCCTTGCCAGACTGGATACACTCTGGAATGCCTTTGCCAATTCCCCACCAACCTTCCCTTCCACACTCTTCACTGCACTCTTTATTCTCAACTCTCCATCCTCTCTTTCCCATCATGTTGCTGCCTCCTTCACTAGCAACATCAAACCGACACTCACTCATTATAGGTTTGAGATATCAGATGGAATCAGGCTATTGAAAACACTTAAGAAAACTATTAGTCCAGGAACTGATGATATCCATCTTAATTTCTAATTGAAACATCTAAATCATTGGCTCATCCTCTGACCATTACTTTTAATATATCATTCAATGACAATGTGATCCCTAGGACTGGCAGAAGGCAGTTATCACTCCAATTTGCAAGAAGGGGAGCAGGTCAAATGCAGAAAACTATCATCCTATTGGCCTAACTTCCATCATTGGAAAACTCTTGGAATGTCTTATCAAAACTCTTTTTGAATATGAAACTGAATCACTGGGACTTTTTGATAACACTCAAAATGTATTTAGGCCAGGTTATTCATGTACCATTAACCTTATCTTATTCTATAACAACATCAGCGAATGCCTCAATGATAATATTTCGATGGTCGTGATACTTCTAGATTACAGATGTGCTTTTGGCAAGGTCTCCCATTGTAAATTGATAGAGAAATTAAATACACGGGTTACTCTCAAGGCTTGGTAAATTAGGTAGCAAACTGGCTTTCAAATAGGACTCAGGCTGCTAGAATTAATGGTGTAATTTCCAGTTCAGGCACTGTTAGTAGTGATGTGTGCCAGGGTCTGTCTTGTGGCCAACATTTTTCAATATTTTCATAAGTGACATGAGAATTAACTCTAATAATAAAATCTCCAAATTTGCCGATGACTCCAAACTAGGAGGAAGAGTGGACAACCCGATAAATGTCTCAATAGTAAAGGGTGACTTAAATACAATAAAATATTGGGCAAATTCCAATGCCATGACATTTAATGTGGAAAAATGTACAGTTCTACATTTTGGGAACAAGAACTCTAATAAACACTATTATCGCACCAATACTCTTCTTAAGCCATCCATTAGTGAACATGATTTGGGTATTGTAATTAACAATAAACTGTTGTCTACAGATCATTGCATCAAAGTAGCTAGAGTAGCCAATGGCATTCTGAAACAAATTAGAATGACATTTATTAACAAGTCAGAACACTGTTTGATCCCCTTATATAGGGCATGCATTAGACCTTATGCTGAATATGGCTCTCCATATTGGAGTCTGTACCTTAAGGGTGATATTAACTGTATCGAACAGGTTCAAAGGCAAATCACCAAGATGATTCCAAGGCTATCATCAAAAGATTACCCGAAGAAGTTAAAGGAAACTAGCCTTCACTCATTATATAACAGAAGACATGGGGTGACATTCTCTTTACATTTAAAATATTACAATCACCAGAGTTAATGCACCAATGTGGACTCAAATATGCTAATAAATGAACAGTAGGCAGACTACATAATAAACAGTTGGTTGTTGATTGGGCAAACATAAATAAACATGATAATTTCTTTACTATTAGAGCTTCTAAATAGTGGAACTTACTCCCACAAGTCCTTGTGGACTCAAGTAACCACAACATTTTCAAAAGGCAGCTTGATACTAACATACTAACATACTAAAATGCCAGTAGAGTAGGCCTTGCAGTCTATCAAGTCTGCTTAAGGGACAGCACCCATAATCGATACTGTTGCCATCTCCCATGCCTCCCTCTAGGAACCCCCCACCAGAGTTCCCACCCTAGGGATGACATTTCCAGTCTTCACCCTCCTCCTATAACTCTCCCAGCCCCTCTTGAACCCCCTCTACCATGCCAACCTCCAAACAGCTCCTCAGTCAGAGCATTCCATGGCTCCACCACCCTCTCCATGAAGTAATGCCCCCCCCTCCTCCTCCTCCTCTCACCCCTGAGTCTCCCATCCTCCAGCCTCAAGCTGTGACCCCTGGTGGTCCCTCCCTCCTTCCTCTGAAAAACCTTATCAAGTCCCACTCCATTAAACCCCTTTAGATACTTGAAAACCTGTATCATATCCCCCATCCCTTCATTCTTCCAGTGAGTACAGACCAAGCTCTACAAGCCCATCTCCATAGGATCAATCACTCAGACCCCGAATCATTTTAGTTGCCCTTCTCTGAACCCTTTCCAGCAGAGCAATGTCCTTTTTTAAATGTGACCACCAAAACTGCATGTAGTTTTCCAGATGTGGTGTAACCAGGCAGTTAAACAGCAGCAGAATTACCTCCCTGCTTCATGAGGGAATCCACCTGGTGATGCAACCTAGCATTTTATTAGCCTTGGCCGCAGCCCTCCTACACTGCTCAGAGTTATTCATTCTGGCATCCACTACTGCCACCAGATCCCTCTCCTCACTAGAAGCCAGCAATGTAACCCCGTCCCAGGGAATACTCATAGCCAGCATTCCTAGGACACAGGTGAAGAAGCCTGTACTTCCCTGTGTTAAATTTCAGTTTCCAATTGCAAGACCACTGCTCCAGCATTTCCAGGTCCCTCTGTAGGGTTTTCCTACCTACTTTCCCATCCACCACCACTCCCAGCTTTGAGTCATCTGCAAAGAGGCTCATTTTGCTCTTGATGCACTTCCTGATGTCAGATACATAAGCGTTAATCAGGAGTGGGACCAGCACCAAACCCTGCGGGACCCTGTTAATGACCCTCCTGGGAGATGAGACAACCCCCCCAGCCACAACCTTCAGAGAATGTCCAGATAACCAGTTCCCAATCCACCTGACCACCAGCACCCCCCACTACCATCCTCCCCAGCTTTACCTGCAGGCCCAAGTGCAGTACTGAGTCAAACGCCTTACTGAAGTCTACAAAGAAGACATCCACCGGTCTACCTTGATCTAACGCCATTGTCACCCAGTCATAGAACTCCACTAGGTTAGTCTGACACAACCTGTCCAGGACAAAGCCATGTTAGCAATCATCTAGTTGCCCCCTTTCCTCCAAGAATGCCCACAGTCGTTCCTTAAGGATGGCCTCTATCAGTTTGACCACCACCGAAGTCAGGCTGACAAGCCTATAGTTTCCCTCTCTAGATCTGCCTTTGTAGATTGGCACAACATGTGCCAGCCTCCAATCCAGAGGCACCCTTTCTGTCTGCAAATAAGTGTTGATAATTGGCTTAAGTTAACTTCGGTGAACAACTAATGTCCCACATTGTGTGGGGACAATCTTGATGGGCCTAGAGACTTCTTTTGTCAAATACAACTCAGTAAACTCAAATATTGGTTCAGGCCCCTTACCTCCACTCATCATCTCTCATCTCCCCTGTTCCCTCCTCTCCCTACTCTCTCCACTCTCCACTTGAGGGATTCCCACACATTCAACCATTCTCCACCCTCACTTGTCTGCTGGCCAAGTTGCTTTTTCCTACCACCTCCATTCACTCTGGCATCTGCTTCCCTCCACCTCTCCCCTTCTCTTCCAGCCTTTAGACTTCATCTAAGGCAACTTCCTGAACCCTCCTATTCCTGTCTACCTTCTTCCTTTATCAGTATTTCCTCCCATTCAACCTTCTCCTGCTCTTCTCCTTTCCCCAACATGCACTGTGAAATTTACATTCCCCCGATTGTCCGCTTGTTCACTGTTGTATATATGCTGTTGTTATATTTTGCCAGTTTATTTATTACTACCTCTGTATGTTGACTTGAATCCATTTTCTGTTATGTAAGCTTTATCCTATTTCTGTTATACAAACAGTTACTCCTGTACTCCCCTTCCCTCCCTCAGGTCGCACCCAGAAACTAGCCTCAGCTCGGTGTGCCTTTCCCAGTTACCAACTTTTAAATAAAAAAATACATTAATAAATAAATCAGTGTGTTCTGTATAGATGTTGTGGAAGATGACACATACTGTGACCACATGTGGTGCAAATGAGTCTTCTAATTCCATTTCCTTCAGTAGTCTGTGCATCTGCACTTCAGTCACTGAATGCAATCTCAACAACAGTTCATCCATGGATCTGGGCACTGTTGTATGCCTCCTCCTCTGAAGTGCAGTTTGTTTTTGGGTACAGTTTTATCATCCATGGTTGTAGTGGGTAGGCAGCATTACCAAGGATGTAGTATGCAATGCTTGTACCATTGATGTTAATAGTGTCCTGCTGTACAAACATGTATTGCTTAGGTACTGTGATGTGGCATATGTTACGGGCGCACTATTGGGTGTATCTCTATCACTATGTTATGGTGATGGAATTGGGGGACAGAGGTGGTCAGGGTCATGTTGTATTTAGAAAATATGAACCCTAAAGGAGCAAGGTGCACTACAAAGCAATGTCACAAGCCACCAGTATGTACAAATGCTGGTTTGTTCGTATATGAGGAACAGACAGAACAAACTCCCCAGTGCTTTGGATAGCCAGATCCTTCTTCAGGAATGTTGTATACAGCAACATTATACCATGCATCAGCATGGGTGATACTGCAGCCCACATCAGCAGGAACATCATCATCCCAATTGTATGTGTGCCACCATGCAGATGCCCCATCCTGTGCAGGCACCTATGTGCATCATGCACCCTTCAGTAACTGTCTGCTGCCCACCCTCAACAGTCATGTCTCCTGTGGTACAATCTTGACATGTGTAGTACTGCTGCATCATAGGTGGATACCAGTACCAATCAGCTCATCTTGTGGAACCTGTGTGGCATTAGGGAGTCTCTGTTAGTATGCTGGTACTGCAGGGTATTATAGTGTGTTGTGTATAGAGTGTACAGCACACTATACTTACATTAGGCTATCATATGTGATGGCCTGTATCACTATGGACACTCGCTGTTTCATGTTTATGTAGACCCTTGTGCCAGCTGTCAATGGTGTTATTGGTATATGCATATCATCAATTGCTCCCAGTACCTGTAGCAGATCACAGAGCTCCTGGAACCTTGTAGCTATCAGTCAGACTGCACCATATAAGGGTAGTCTGATGTATCTTCTGAAGTGTCTGCTAACTATGGTGCTACTGAACATGTGCAGACCTTTGTGAACTGTACTTTTATGTACAGCAAAGAGCTAAACAGTGATATGGTATTCATCTGCCAATACCAGTTTAAATTCAGCTATTGGCAACCTTTTCTCTAGTGATTCTAGCTGCCCTAGGTTGTTAGGGTATGGTGACATGTCCTTTCTTATTAGCTCACAGATTTGTTTTAAGGTATCAAAGGAACAGAAGAAATGTCCAGCGCAACTGACATAGTGCAAATCTAAAAAAATAGTAACAAAACAAGACATAGTAGTACAGACAGACCAAGGCTTGATCTGTCTACACTAGCATGTCTCACTTTGTTAAATAAAGTATGTTTCTTTATTTGTATTACAGCAGTTGTGCTGGACATTTCTTTTGTTTCCTTGCTCAGTGTCACAGACCAGCTGCACTGAATCCATGTAGTTTGCTGTCTTTGTTGTTTTTTTCCCTAAGGTATGCCTTGATAGCCTGAAGTGCTCATGCCAACAATTCAGCATGTAGTATTGCATTACCACAGCCAACCACTCTCCACTCCTCCTTTTCATGCATCTTTGGCTCCTCCTCAGGGCCTGTGCATGCAATGCAATATATGTGTGTGTGTGTGTGTGTGTGTGTGTGTGTGTGTGTATACTGTTCTACTAATCTATACATTGCCTGTTACATATTGTTGACTGCCCTCCCATCCACCTTCCATGCCTGTTCTGCCTTCACCACTGTGTGCTGCAGGCATGCATTTTATATGTGTTCTGTCACCTGACATCCACTCACCTCACCAGGTACAGTCCTCCTTCCCATATCTATAAAACAGTCCATGACATTGGTACCACCATTCTATGTTATCTGTCTAGCCTGCAATGGTGTTGCTAATATCATAGACTGTTCAGGCAGTATGGGGTGCACACATCACCTGGTGTGCAGATGTAGTACCGTGTGTTGCCATGGGATTCTCTACATAGCTTGGTTCAGTGGCATTATGAGTCACACTATATGTGTATAGAAGGTAGGCATTGACAGGTATATAATGGGAAATCTATAGGTGATTTCGATTGTGAGCTGTAACATGTGGTGACCTAAGAAATGGATTATGCATGTGGCAGTAGTCTGGTGGCATTTCTATTGTTCACAGCACAACATACTTGGATGGCAGTCCCAATTTGCTTTCTGAGTCCACTGTGTACCTATGGTACTGTTGGCCATATTGATGGTCCTATAGTGCAATCTTGTGTGTAGTGTGCACATATGCAGTATGCACTGTTGACCACACCAGTTACTGTTACAAACTGTGTGCCTCTGTTGGTGGTGTGCACATGGTCATTGTGCAGTGAATCCCTGTACCCACCATCCAGTCTGTTGGTTGCACACCATCATGTCCACACACAAAGCTTATCAGCACCCATTCTGTGTATTCCCATCATCACACAGTGTACATAACTTTGTGACAGTGCCATGGCATAGCAGTAGCCTTTGCACCTGTCTGTTCATCTGTAGTGCCTAGGTGGTATGCAATAGGCATATGATCATGTGCTCGTTGAACAAGAGCCAGATTGCCATAACATTTGCAGCTAGGATTAGTAGTCGTCTGAGTGTCCATGTCAATCTGGTTATGGGGGACCATGTTTGCTGCATGGCTTCCAGTATGGGAAGCCTTATCTGCATCTTCCTGAAGGAGTCAGGCAGAAGTGCCTGCCACAGCTGTCAGCCAGTGTAGCATGCTTATACAATCTTTGTCTTTTAGGCATTATATATGTCATGCACTGGATGTGTGTTGGATGTCTTTGTTCTGGGGCTGTTGGCAGTTGCCACCTGTCCGACACTCACCCTGTCCCCCTCTGTGACACCTTGCCCACACCAGCTCTACCCACTTTGCCTCATTTTGTGGCTTCTGTCTGCCTCTCCAGTGTGCTCCATGTACCCATTCACACACCTGTTCCTTGTCTTGCTCCACTACTGCCAACATTTTCCATGCTGAACCCTGCATATGCACCCATCAGCAGTGTGGTTCCACTGTTTTGAAGGTGTTGTGTCATCATTTGATTGCTGAGCTAGTGAGGTGTTGTGCCACTCCCTGATGCTGTCCAGTATGGTATATGTAAACAGTTGTTTACAGGTCCAACGTTTGTTGTAGTTGTCTTTTTATTGGATGGGGATGGGTGTGTACTCTGTCGACATGGGCCTGTCATCTCCTGATGAAAAATGTACCCTATGTAAAATATCACAATGACCATACCTCTCAATCTCCTGCATCACAAATCAGGGACAAGGATTAAAAAAATCAGGGGCAAAGGATCAAAATCAGGGACACATCTTCAAAATTTGAGATATCCACCCAGAAAACTGGTAGAATATGGGGCTTAGTGCAGAATGCATTTTCTAAAGAAGAGAACAAGTCTGTAACTTTAATGCTTGATATTATTTTGTGCTTACAATTTCCACTGTTTAGCCATGGAAACACAAATTTTAGAAGGGGCAGAGTAAAATTTTGAGGCAAAATCAGGGGCAGTCGAGAGGTATGACAATGACTAGTGGTTCTATCAGTTTACACACAATGGAGGTAAGCTTGCTCAGTCTGTAACTTCTCAATTGCTCCCTTTCTCCTACCTTGTGAAGTGGAACCAAATCTACTATACTCCTGTCTCTCATGTCTACAGATGTTGCTAATTTTTAATTTGCTGGTGAAGATGGTGCAAATCTGCATTATTCGCATTTGTGAAGAATTTGCACATTCCATGCCTGAACCAGGCAACTTCACAGGTGGATTTTTTTAACCACAAATCATAAAAAGCCTCCCCCACCCATTGTGCTGGGAAACCACACCATCTCCCAATTCATTAACACAAAAACTATCAGAATACCCCTGGCACCCTCTTCTTTCCTTTGCCCCAGCAGTCATCAAGATCCTGCTGCTGTAAAAGAAAAGGTAACCTCTTCCTCCACCTGCATGCCAAATGCACTGTCCCCTACTGTTTTCATAGTATGGAGATGGTAACTGATGTAAGCAGGAAAGATATTTAATAAAATAATACATCTGTAGTGATGGTATTTTTTTAACAGAACAGCAATCATCACACTGCTGATGCTGTGAAAGGAAAGGTAATTCCTTCACCTCACCTGTGCATGAAATGCACTCCCCCACCTCCCCACCTGAGTCCCAGTTTCTTTACTTTTTACTCTTAGTCCCCTGCCCAGCCCCCTGGTCCCCACCACACTTCTGCCTCCACCAACATCCACAAAATATTAACATATAAATAACAAAATGGTACCCCAGTGCTGAGCATCCCCTATGTTTGTACTGACACCCTCTCTCTTATTGTAATGGCATCAATGAATGAATGCTGACATCTTTCCAGGCATACATCCCAGGATACTAAAGGAGCTAAGGGTGGAACTAGCAGAGCCATTATTAGAATTGTTTAGAGAGTCTCTGAGCACAGGAGAGGTCCCAGAAGACTGGAGAAGGGCTCATGTGATCCCGCTACACAAGAGTGGTAGCAGGGAGGAGGTGGGGAACTACAGACCAGTGAGTCTTACCTCAGTAGTGGGCAAGATTATGAAGGCACTCCTTAAGGAAAGGATAGTGCAACATCTGGAATCCACAGGAGCACAGGATCCAAGACAACATGGGTTTACAAAAGAAAGGTCCTGTCAAACTAATCTCACAGATTTCTTTGACTGGGTTACTAGAGTGGTGGACCAAGGGGGAGCAGCTGATGTTGCTACCTTGATTTCAGCAAAGCTTTCAATACTGTTCCACATAGCAGATTAATTAATAAGTTGGGTAGGCTCGGGCTGAGTCAGAGGTAGGTCAACTGGGTGGCAAACTGGATGGTGGGCAGAAAACAGAGAGTGGTGGTAAACAGTATACAGTCAGAAGAGATTCAAGTCACAAGTGGGGTACCTCAGGGATCAGTCCTGGGGCCAGCCCTCTTCAATACCTTCATCAGTGACATTGCAGATGGACTGAAGGGTAAGGTTTGGCTGTTTGCAGATGACACCAAGATCTGCAACAGAGTAGATGATCCAGATGGGGTGGGCAGAATGAGAAGGAATCTGGATAAACTGGCAAAATGGTCAGAAGAGTGGCAAATGGGGTTTAACGCAAAGAAGTGCAAGATCATGCTCATGGGGAAAAGAAACCCCGAAGCCACCTAAAGGTTGGGAGAGAAGTTGCTGGCAATCACAAGGGAAGAAAGAGACTTAGGCATCATCATTACAAATGACCTGAAATCATCCAAGCAGACCACTAAAGCAGTAGGTAAGGATAGAAGGATATTGGGGTGTATTAGTTGGGGTATCGCAAGTCATAAGAGGGATGTAATAATCTCTCTTTACAAGACACTGGTTATGCCCCATCTGGAGTACTGCATGCAGTACTGGAGGCCGCACCTGCAAAAGGACATTAACAAAATGGAGGCAGTCCAGAGAAGGGCAACCAAATTGGTGCAGGGACTGCATCAGAAAACATATGAGGGCAGATTAACGGAGCTCAATATGTATACCCTAGAGCAAAGGAGGGAGAGAAGTGATATGATCGAAACATTCAAACATCTTAAGGGCATTAACAAGGTGAAAGAGTCTAACATGTTTCAATATAAGTAAAATAGTAGGACAAGAGGACACAGCATGAGATTAGAGGGAGGCCAGTTAAGGGGGAATGTGAGGACCTTCTTTTTCACAGAAAGGGTGGTGGATGCATGGAATGGCCTACTTCAGGAGGTGGTGGATATGAATACAGTGCAGGGCTTCAAACAGGCATGGGACAGGCATAAGGGGAGCAATAAAGATAAATATGAATAGATAGGCCATTCAGAGAGTACAGGACTATGACACATTCATAAGGTAGAAAAAAATGGTCAGACTGGATGGGCCTTGTGGTCCTTATTTGCTGTCAACTTCTATGTTGCTAGGTTTCTATGTTTCCTCCTAGTAAAACCTGACTGGTTGACTTTTCAACCAGTCAGGTTGTACTAGGAGCTAGGATGTCACCATTCATTAAAGCTATTATTACTAGAAGGGAGTCAGGACTCAGCCATGAACAGAGTTGATGCACTGCACCAGGGGACCATTTTCTTTGTTTACAGGTTAATATTTTATGTGTGCTGGTGGGGGGAGGAGGGTGGTGGGGAGCAGAGGGGTACTTGGTGGGGGCTTCAGAGTAAGAATTAAAGAGAATGGGACTCAGGTGGGGATAGGTGGGGGGAGCGTATTTGACATGGGATTGAGAAGGAAGGAATTACCTGTTCTTTTGCAGCCATAGCACATTCCATTCCAAAGTCTGGCCCAAACTGGGAGCCTTGCATAGGATTAGGGATTGTTTCTCCCTCCCGACCCGTAAAGAGCTCATCACCAAACTAATCCTCCCCATGATAGACTATGCTGACATAGTCTTAAGCTCAGCACCCCAATCATCGCTAGTAAAACTAGATCCCCTGTATAACACCCTTTGTTGCTTCACTTCCAACCTCCCCTTTCGAACCCACCACTGCACCATGTACTCTGCCTTATTCCTCTTCTCTCTTGCAAATCAACACTTTGCTCAGTGTGCTGCATTTGTTGGCAATTTCTGATTCATGGCTCTTCCTCCCCCATCTCTCCAATCTTTTATTCCCCTCATCAACTTCAGGCTACTGTGGCAGAACCCATGATTCCTTCACTTTCACTCTCCCTCATCCATGCTCACAATTGGACAATGTCACTTTCTCCTATAGGCTGCCTAATCTTTTGATCTTTGGAATCATCTCCCCCACTCAATCCACCTCACGCAAGCTGTAGCCTTGCTCAAAAAGCAATTAAAACACCTCTCTACTGTAAATGTTCCCCTTCAACCCCCAGACCCTCCCCCCCCCGCTCCTCTTTCCCCTGTCCTCCTCCATCCACCCTCTCTCCCACTGGGTATACCTGCCTCCTCCATATTTTCAGTCCTATGCATCTTTTCTGAGACCATACTTACCACCTACCACTAATTTCTCCTCAGTCCTTTCTATGTGTATTCTTGAGCTGTCCGAGCTTTATGAACATGTATACCTACAGTATACCCAAGTGCCTAGATTATACATCTATTGTACCTACTGTATATGTATGTTTTTTGCCTATGTATATATTGTTTGCGATGTATTACAAGATTTATTATACTACCGATTGCACTCTGCACCTTGTCAATTTATGCTGCTCCAAATGATGTACCTTTATATTTTTCTACTTTGGTCACTCAGGTGTTTTTGCTGTTTTTTAACTTTGACTATTGTATTGTATTGTCCTGGCGAAACCCCTGGCGGAGCTTTTCACCATCTCTCTGAGAACAGGGTGGGTGCCCCAGAACTGGAAGGTGGCGCATATAGTGCCTATCCACAAGGGGGGCTCAAGGGAGGTGGCAGGGAACTACAGGCCTGTCAGCCTGACATCGGTGGTGGGCAAGGTGATGGAGGGCATTGTCAAGGAGAGGCTGGGGGGGACCTGGAAAAGTCAGGGTGCCTGGATGATAGACAACATGGATTCGTCCCGGGGAAATCATGTCAGACAAACCTTGTGGAGTTCTATGACTGGGTGACAAGTGCCTTGGACCTGGGTAGACCAGTGGATGTCCTCTTTCTAGACTTCAGCAAGGCATTTGACTCTGTTCCTCATGTGGGCCTGTTGGATAAGCTGGGAGAAATGGGGGTGGGGAACCAGATGATCAGATGGATAGGCAATTGGCTCCAGGACCGGACCCAGAGGGTCTTAGTTGGCGGGATAGTCTCATCCCCAAAGAGGGTCATTAGTGGGATCCCACAGGGATCAGTCCTTGGGCCCCTCCTGTTCAACGCCTATGTCTCTGACATAAGGACAGGAATCAGGAGTGAGATGAGTCTCTTTGCGGATGACTCAAAACTGGGGGTGGTGGTGGATGGGGAGGAGGGAGGGTGGCCCAGAGGGGACCTGGAGGCTCTGGAAAGATGGTCTAGAAGTGGAAGCTGAGGTTCAATGCAGGGAAATGCAAGGTACTCCACTTGGGGGCCAGAAACCCGGGCCAAGTGTACACCTGGGGGAATGCTACAAGTCTCGATGGCTGAGAGTGACCTGGGGGTGGTGGTGTATGTCAAGATGAACAACTCAGAGACTTGTAGGAGGGCAGCAGCCAAGGCCAACAGGATGCTGGGATGCATTGCTAGGGGGATCACCTCCAGAAGGAGGGAAGTGATACTCCCTCTGTATAACTGCTTGGTGAGGCCACATCTTGAGTACTGCGTGCAGTTTTGGAGGCCACACTTAAAGAGGGACATTAAACTCCTGGATAGGGTCCAGAGGAGGGCAACCAAAATGATTTGGGGCTTGGGGGACACGAACTATGAGGAGAGGCTCGAAGAGCTAAATATGTACACATTGGAAGAGAGAAGCGACTTGGGGGGACATGATAGAGGTCTTCAAGTACATGAAGAGGTAAATAGGGGAGCAACAGTCAGGGTGCTTCAAAGGAAGGAGGAGAGGGCCACTAGAGGGCATGGGTGGAAGCTGGAGGGGGGAAGATTCAGGGGAGAAAGGAGGAGGTGCTACTTCACTGAGAGGGTGGTGGAGCCATGGAATGCACTGCCTAGGGGGCTGGTGGAGGCAGAGACAGTGGAGGGGTTCAAGAGGGCTGGGACAGGTACAGGGAAGGGTTCTGGAAGCAAAATCCAATGCAGTAAGAATATCCGGAACTGGGAAGGGAGAAGCCAGAGAAGGCGAGGGGGGCAGCAAGGTCAGCACCCAGGGTGGGGGCTGACCAATCGAGCAGACTCGAAAGATCATTAGGCCTATTCTGCTGGCATTTTAGTATGTTAGTATGTATCACCCATTGCCTTCTCCCCCAGGTCACACCTGGAAACGAGCCTCAGTTCAGTGTGCCTTTCAGTTATGAAATTTTAAATAAAATAAATAAATGAATTAAAATAGCAGCAGGCATCACATTTACCAGGGGAGGGAGGAGTAGGAGGAGGTAACATTTTTCAAATTTAAATTTGCCTTGTTATTCACCAGTGAACTTGCCAATCTCCAGGCATATTTTGGCCAATCCACCTGGTGAATAACAAGGAGAAATTGCAGTCCCCAGTTCCACAAATTTGCCCAAATCCACAGATTTTTCATGGAGCAAATTTCAGCAGCTTTGCACGTGTCTACTCAGAACTGCCACTGACTATAGTGAGCTACTGTAATGAATATCCCTGCCAGTGGTTCAGCCAGTTCTGTTGCTATTTACCTGAGCACCCTTTGGTGCATTCCTTCTGGCCTTGGAGCTTTTTCTGTTTTCAGGGCTACCATCTCTTTTCTAATGCTTTCTCCTATAATTACCATCTGCTCCATTTCAGGGACCCACTTGCAGCAGTCCCTTTACACCCTCTGCAATACATAGCTCTGTTTCTGTTTTTGCATCCCTTACTTTCTAATTCCTGTTCTCAAGCATGATTAAGTTGCTTTGAGAATGTCCTCTTTCATTTCTCTCCAACTGGCCCCCACCCTTGTGAATTTGTCCAGTTCAGCCAACTTCCTCTTGACTAATTCCATGATCTGATCAAAGTCTGCCCATTTGTGCTGGCTCAATGGCACCAAGTGATGAGGCACCCACTTGGCACACTGGCAACTCAGGCTCACACCCCATGCCAGGGGTGACAGGAGTGGAGACCAACAGGGATGGTTAAGAGGGTCTGTGCAGATGCTCTCATCCCTGGTAGGGAAGGTTTGGCCTGCACCACTGTTTGAGCTGCTTCTGGTGGTTGGCTGGAGGTGCACTTGGCACCAATGGTGACCATGCACCAATGTGTGTCCTTCCTATGATGCCGTAAGCATGCAGCAATCACAAGGGAGGCAGGGGGTATGGTGGGAGAAAATGGCGCATCCTGAAGCACTGGATGATGATCCTCCATGGAGTCCCCTACACTGCCATCTGCACATCACACTCTCCTTGCCCCCTAAACTATCACACCCTTTAACAAAGGTGCTTCTCAACTGGTGGCAGTAGGGGCCTCCCAGCAGGGATAAGACAGAACATTGGGCGTTTCCATGAAGCTTGGGGTGTCTGGAGGCAGGAGATGGGGGTTGAGGATGCTCAATTGAGGGGCCAAAGGTTGGGAGCCTGGATGAGTGTGGCTCCAGGGGGCAGGAGTGGAGCAAAAAAAAAGTCAGCCCATTTGAAGTCCTGAACCACAGCCTTTGATGAGGGTGTACTGCAAGCTGAACCAGTTCAAGCCATACTGTATTATGGTAACTGGGCCCATGTGGCTTCTCAACCCACACTCCACCCACTGTTTCCAAGTTTTTGAGCACTACATTGAGATTGCCAGCTTTATCTATATGGTTCCCAGACTAGTTGCACCAGCAGGCAGTCCTGCAACATATCTTGCAGGGCCTTACATCTGGTGCATTTAGCTGCTGGGATATCCCAGTCCATGCCAGGTAGCTTAAGGTCCCCCCTACTAATACTACCTCCAATTTCTGGCCTCCTTCCAAATTTCTGCCCCTAGTTCCCTAACTCCCTCTTCTACCTCCCCAGTGGTCTATAGACCACCCCCTTATGCAGCTTCATTCCCAATGTTGTAATGAAATGTATCCACAGTGATTCTGTCTTCCATTCCCTCTCCTGATGGACTCATCCTCAATTGCCTCTATTCCTTCCTTGATGCTGAATGCTACCCCACCTCCCTTTCACTTACCAATTTCTCTCCTATACATGGTATGTCTTGAAAATCCAGGGCCCAATTATTACTCCTGGTGGACCATATTTCTGTAATGTCTACAAGGTCTAATCCCACATCGGTCAACAGTACCTGGAGCTCACTAATTTTGTTTCCTAGGCTCTGGTTATTAGGCTGACTGCACTCAAGCTTGTGCATGTACCTTTCCCCTTCCTGTCATTTCTTCTCCCTTTGTTCTCCCCTTCTCTCCTTAAAGAGGGAATCATCTCCTTCAACTGGTTTCTTTTTTTTTTATACTTAATTTTTTATTATCCTTAAAGAAAGGTTCAAGTTACAATTATAAAGCTATAGAAACACATTTAGGTATATAACATCAAGCATAAAAATAAACTAATCAAAACAAAGCCCATTCATTTTGGGGTATTTAAAAGAAACATAAATAAAAAAAAACTTTTATCTTAGCCTCTAATAGCTTAATAATGCAAAATGCTGTATGTGCTCCAAGCTTAAACTTTCCGTCATGAAATCAAAGGCAGTAACTACATCAAAGGTTCATAATATAATTATCCTCCTACTTCTCCAAATCAAAATCAAATAGATATAAATAATAAATAAATAAATAGTTATTCCTTCTGAGATGTGGAAAAGGAAAAAAAAGACAAGACACAGAGAATTAAACTGGATGATATTAATTATTTTGTTGTCTTCTTGTTCAAAATCTGAGCCTAAATCTTCTGGAAATATTATTATCATAAAAAACGCAAGCAGAATCCATATCTTTGAAGAAGTCAAATTTCCCTTGAAATTGAACCTCAAGATGAGCAGGAGGCAGTAACAAAGCTGGAACACTGGCTTCCTTAAATTTTGAAAGCATAGGAAGCAACCTTTTTCATATGTGTTTTGTCTGTCGACAGAAGTCTGGGTATAAATGTACTCTATTGCCTTCATAATACAATTGTTTCCTCTGTCTGGCTAATTGGAGAACTTTATATCTCTCAATAAGATTTTGAAGGTCAGTATTACATATCTGACTCAACTCACTTGTTCCGTTTCTTGTTCCTTAGATTCCTTAGGCTGTTCTGAAGTAGGACAAAAAAATGATTTTAATACTGGTGGAGTACCCAATGAAAAAATAACAGCCAATGCTGATTTCACTATCTCTTTTAAATCCAAATTTGATATAGAGTTGGGAAAACCAATCAGTCTGAGGTTTTGTTTCAACAAATTATTTTCAACTCTTTCCAGCCTAACAGCCTGTTCATGCAGCGCAGCGTTCACAGCTCCTTCAAGAGCAAGTGTTCTTGCAGCAACAGTTTTTATCTTTATAACAGTTTTTTTTAATTGATTTCTCTGTGCCTTCCACTCTCTTTTCTATTGCTGAACATCGGGCAGATGTTTTGGATAATTTATTTTCAATGTGCGAGGTTGATAATCTGACTTCGCACTGGAATTCCATCAGGAGGCTTTGTATTGATGCCAGAGTGGATTTTGAAGTTACCTTTAATTTTACACCCACTTCAGGGCATACATTCACTGCAGGAGATGTCACTGCTCCTGCTGATCCAAGGAGGCCTATGGGCTCTCGGGGTGAAGCACCTCTCCCTGCTAATTTTGGGGAAACTAATTTATCCATATTTACTGCTGGAATCTCCATACAATCTTTGCATCTTATACTCTGGAAATTTTTAAGCACATTAAGGCTTTGTATGGGTTTTCTCAGCACTTATACTACAGAGTTCCACACAAAATCCTTCAATTGATTTTTGTCTGTCAAGCTAGTATGAGAGCAGAACCAGGAGAGTGATAAGTCACATAATCCCTCCCTTGTTAGTTTGTGAAGTAGGAGGGGAAGGGAGAATAATCAATGATTTGGTATTGTCAACAGAGATGGTAGAGACGACAATTCCCTTTAACTATCCCTTTCCAGATGGAGTAAGTAAGCCGCATAAGGGAAGACTCTGTGGAATAATTTTGCAGTAGCCATATGGGAATGGGCATACTGTAAGAAGGAAGAAGAATAAGGATAGTTGGGAAAGTAACATATTTTCCTGAATGTTGGCATGCATAGAAAGGAGAAAATATGTTAGTAATTACCTGAAAATACACAGCTATACTCTTTGTGAAGAAAAATGACTTTGGCATGTTACTGTTCCCCAGGAGCACAACCATGGTAGAATTATAGAAATAAAAGAGAAGAGATGGGGTCAGCAATGGCAGTGACACAGAGAGATGAAGGGACATGAGGTCAAAGTGATCAGGGCTACTGCTGTTTGAGGGGTTAAGAGACAAAAGATCAGAAAAATCTGTATCTTGGGAAATGAGGAGAAAGAGAATGAAGCAGGAGGGAAGAAGGGATGGAGCAGAGGGAGTGGGGGAGGAAAATGGGCAAAACTGTAATATGCAGTAGTTGGGAAGGGAGGCTGATCAGTGAGAGAACCGGAGGTGAAATAAATAAAAAAGGGGTTTATAACCTCAGAAAGCCAGAGATGGGAGAGCCATCAACCTTAAAGACAGGAGTTGTAAACTGGGAGGATAAAAAACAGTGAATGGCCTTCCAAAGGTTGCAGAGGATTTATATTGTTGTTAAGGTTAGGCATGAAATAGCTAGATGTGGTTTCCATGATATGCTTTGTGCTATGCCTTTGTGAAAGGAGGTACATGGAAAAAAATCAACCTCTGAAAAATTGATAGACTATCAAGAAGGGCAATTATGTACCCTATTGTCTTAAATTCCTTATGCCCTTATGGCATTGCAAAGATGTTTACATCAGTTCATCTAGAGAGCCAGCAGACTTACTCAGATTATACCTTTCAGGGTATCAATCAGTTCTACAGATATCAAGGGAATGTGAATAGCATGGCCATGTGAACATCACAAGGTGGAGTGTTTATCCCAGAAAGGTACATTTAGTTTGCAAAAAGAGAAATTTGTATCATCATGTGAATACGTGATGAGAGACCGGTCAATTCGCTAAATGTCATCAAGTAAGGTAGCTACAGTAGTTTTAAGGACCTGTAAGACCTCAACCTGCTGTATTTAGCAGTGAGTGTTTGAGTTATAGGATACCTAAACACAATAGTCCATACAGTGGTCTCTGAAGGTGTTAACAAATGTGCCAGAATATAAAATAGAAAGAGGGAGAAAGGAGAAAACTAGCCTATGAGGAAGTAGTTATAGGAAGAGAAACATAAGTGGACAGCTATAATAATATGGGGCACTATGCACCAATGGGTGGGTAATACTCTTTGGAGGCATGTTACCCACCTGTGGAGCTCTTCATCTGTGAACAGGTGTGCACCAGTGGCATTCACAGCTGCTGGCCACCTGTCCATGGCCCAGTCCCCACAATGCACTGGACTCTGCAGTGCAGCTGGTGATGGGGTCGAGGTTCCAGCTGGGTATCCAATTGGATGCCCAGACTGGGCAGCTCAGTGGATCCCTTCTGTGGCAGGATGCAAGTTGGCTGCTCACACTGTGGATGTCCAAGGGTCAGCAACTGTGGCAAGTGTGAGGAGGTCAATGCTGCCAGCCCTTCCATGGCACTGGAGCAGTGCACAGGACCAGGTTGGGGCTGGGGGCTCTCTGCCGGTGGTAGTGTGGCGCATGCTGTATCCAACTGTTAGTGGGATGTGCTGGTGGTTCTGGGAGGGGGGTGTCACTGTGGGCAGCACTCATGGCTGGTGCCCCAGTGAGGTGATACTGTATGTGTGTGCATAAGGGGGGCATTATCACAGCATGCAGCAGCACCAGTCTGTGTGCCAGGGTGGGAGGGAGACAACAGCCCCTCTATGAGGTGGCCGCAGAGGGTGGGTGGACATATCATCCTGATGCCGGGCAGGTTTCAAGGCATGCATGGGGCACATAGGAGTTTTACAGCAGGGTCCTCCTAGGCATACCCTGCACCCCTGTATGCACCCCAGTTGCCAGCACTAAGTGCTTTTTTGCATGGTGTGTAGTGTTGGCATGCTGTCTGCGTGGTGCAGTCTGCAGCTCTAGAAGTCAGGAGCATACTGTCTTTGCACACCCCAGTTATGCATCCCACAGGGGGGGCGCAATGGTTGCAGAATGGCTACACATCCCAGATACATGCGTTTAGCCACTCTGCTCTATTGCTGCATAGGGCCCATGTTGAGTAAAGTTGTGTAAATCTGTTGGATTTTTTTTTTATAGAAGTGGCAAGCCAATTGATCTATCAGTTTCCAAGAATTTTGGTTTCTCCTGAGGCAGAAAGTGAGGAGAATGAGGAAAGTAGATTAAGAGTGGAGTTGGGCTGGCACTGAAGTGGCAGTAAAAGCTTCCAATGAAAAGTGTGGGAGTGTAAAGGAAGGAGATGTTACCCTAGAATAGTCCTTGAGCTAATACAGGTGGGTAGGTGCAATAATATGCAACATAAGAAAGGAAAAGCTGTGCACACACCAGCTTATGCCCAAGGATGCTTTATTGGCATTTTACAAAATGCTGAGAACAGGCAAACACCATGGGGTGTTCTTATGCTGCATTAGGCATTTGTGCTGTTGCATCTTCATGGGCAGTGGTGTGCAACACTCCATTGCCTCTCCTTGGTACAACAATATGTTGAGTGAAGTTATGCAGATTTGTTGGGTTGTTTTTGGTAGATATGGCAAGTCAATTGATTTGTAGGTCTCCAAGAACCTAGATCTCTACTGAGGAAGAGAGTGAGGAGAGAAAGAGAGAGAGGAAAGTAGACTAGGAGTGGAGGCTGACTGGCATTGGAGTGGCAATAAAAGCCTCCGATAAATAGAGTAGGAGTGTAAAGGTAGGAGAGGCTACCCTGGAGTAGTCCATGAGAAAAGGGGGCAAAAGACACATGAATTAAGCTGCAACTGAGGCTAGGGTAAACATACATTGCCACACTTCCCTTACACTTTCCACAGATCTGTCAGTGGACAGTACAACCTGCGATAGAGTCTTCAAAGTCACTAATCCATTCAGTGCAGAATGTAGAATTTTGTTTGTGTAAGTCAGGTGGAATAGCAGTTCTTCTTTTGAAATGCTTTTTGAAATTTGTATTTAAACAGATTAGTGTTTTACAATTTACATGAACTGCAGATTCATTTCTCACAGTTTGCAGAAAATTAATCAGTGGTTTATACAATCCTCAAAACACTAATCCCAGTTTATGTAAACCATTAATCACTAATCTGTAGTTAAAAGCCACAGCCTGCTTTAGGAGTTTGCAAATTTTGCTTCTAATGGAATTATGCAAAATGAGGCAAAATTTCTGAAAGTCTGTGGAATTTCATTGGAATCAAAATTTGAAAAGTTCTGCACAGCTGAAGCCAGGATTCAGAAACCATGGGAACATCATGTTTGTGCTGCTGAGCCTGAAGCATAAGATGTTCTAATTTACATACTAAACTCAGAAAGCTCAGACCCTTAGGAAAGGGGAGGAGAGGGAGAATGGGGAAACATGGTACAGCTTGATTTTCTGAAAGCAGAAGCAGATGGGGCAATGAAGAGCTTAAGGCACTGAGGCTTCCTTCAATGAACAGAAAAAGGAGGACAGGAGTAGAATGCGGAAGAGGGAGCAGAAGATGAAGTTCTATTGAGATATAAATTTAAGTGCAGCGGGTGTGGTGGTGCTACAGATGGCGTAGTCTGTGAAATGCATAGCTAGAAAGGGAGATTTCAACATCACCATTCTGTTAAGAGAACCAAGACTCAGTTATACTCTGGCTGTTTATATAGTAATGCCTACCATCAGTGTCTGAGAACCATCAATAGGGCAACCCACACATAAGGATTTTGAAAAGTCTGGCAGCATTATAGTAATGCTGCCAGTATTCTGACAGTGTTCCTTGTTTGTGGACATCAAACATCAATGGGTGGAACTATCATGCACTGTGCTTAGCAAAAATGATGTCAGACCTGACATAGAAACATAGAAACATAGAAACATAGAATTTGATGGCAGATAAGGACCGCTTGGCCCACCCAGTCTGCCCATTTCCCTACCTACTGGATAAGCTGCAGATCCTAGTTAACCAGCAGCCTACTTCTTCCTACCCCCATCCCCCAGAACTGCCTTATGACTATCCCATGCATGCTTGAATTCCACCACTGATTTTGACTCCACAACCTCCTTTGGAAGGCCGTTCCATGCATCCACAACCCTCTCTGTAAAAAAATACTTCCTTAAATTACCTCTGAGCTGCCCCCTCTATTTTCAAATTGTGCCCTCTTGTTCTTGCACACCTCTTTTTTTGAAAGATGCTACCCTCTTGGACTTTGTTGATTCCCTTGAGGTACTTGAACGTTTCTATCATGACCCCCCTCTCCCTTCTTTCCTCGAGGCTATACATATTAAGCTCCTTAAGTCTCTCTTCATATGTCTTCCGGTGCAGACCCTGCACCATTTTAGATGCCCTCCTCTGGACAGCTTCCATCCTGTCTATGTCTTTGCGGAGATTGGGTCTCCAGAACTGCACACAGTACTCCAGATGGGGTCTCACCAGCTGTCTGTACAGAGGGATAATAACTTCCTGTTTTCTACTGGTGATGCCTCTCCCTATGCATCCCAGTATCCCTCCAGCCCTCCTTGCTGCCCTCTCACATTGCTTGCCCGTCTTTAGGTCATCTGATATGACTACCCCCAGGTCCCTTTCCATTTTTGTTGTTGTTAGTATCTCACCCCCCATTGTGTACTCTTCCCCTTGGTTTTTGTTTCCCAGGTGCATTACCTTGCACTTCTTAACATTGAATCTAAGCTGCCATACATTTGACCATTCCTCTAACCTTGCCAAGTCCTTTCTCATCCTTTCCACCCCACCCTGTACATCAACTCTGTTGCAGATCTTAGTGTCATCTGCAAAGAGACATACTTTTCCTTCCAGTCCTTCTGCAATGTCGCTTATAAAGGCATTGAAGAGGACCGGTCCTAATACTGAACCCTGCGGTACCCCACTAGTAACCCTCCTTTCTTCTGGAGTGGACTCCATTTACTATTACTCTCTGTGTCCTATTCTCCAGCCAATTCTTTACCCAGGCTGTCATCTTGGGACCCACTCCCAGGCTGGCTAACTTGCATATTAATCTTTGTGTGGGACTGTGTCAAATGCCTTGCTAAAAGTCTAGGTAGAGCCATGTCACAGCCCTCCTGATCTATTACTTTGGTCACCCAGTCAAGAAATCTATCAGATCTCGTCTGGCATGACCTTCCCGCCGTGAATCCATGCTGCCTAGGTCCTGTGCCCCTCTGGCCTCTAGATACCTCGACAATTCTTTCCTTTAGAAGTGATTCCATCATTTTCCTATCACTGAGGTTAAACTAACAGGTCTATAGTTTCCTGCTTCTGCCTTGCTCCCACTTTTGTGAAGGGGAATCACATCTGCCCTCCTCCAGTCCTCGGAGTACCACCCCATCCTCCCATGATTTGTTAAAAGGGTAGTCAGTGGTGTCACTAGTTCTACCCTTAGTTCTTTAGAATTCTGGGATGAATCCCATCAGGCCCCATTGCTTTGTCCACCTTCAGTTTTAAGAGTTCTTTCAGAACCCTTTGTTCTGTAAATGGGCCGTATCAACTTCTGTATCCAGAGTGTTACTACTGTTTGTTTTATGTACCTCCCTCTTCCTTTGTAAATACTGAGCAAAAATATTTGTTTAGTATCTCTGCCTTTCACAGTCTCCTCTGCCCACCCTCCCTCCCTTTATTAAGCCTCACTATCCTCACTTGGTCTTCCTTCGCTCCCTGATGTACCTATAAAAGGTTTTATCCCCCTTCTTAACTGAGACATGCCATGCTCGCAGTCTAAAGGTACCCAGTTTTGTTAGGAGGCATTTAGCATTCAGGTGGATGATTAATAATCTTTTAAGTGAAGTCCTCAAAACACAAACAGTGCAATAAAATATTATAGTACAGCAATAGTGTGACTCTCTTGGGAAAAACATTTCTATTAGTGCTGTGTGGAATTTTCAAATTCTGGCAGAATGAAAGTTCGTGGAATTTTCAAAATTCAGCTGAAATTCTGCTGAATTTCGCCAGAAATGAAATAATAAAATTCTGCAGTAGAAAATAGTTGTGGAATGATTTTCTGCTGAAAAAATGCTGTTCTTCAGAATATTATTCTGTAGATCTCAATATTTTATGTGGAAATTGTTGTGGAATCATTTTTTGTGGAAAAATTGCTTTTCCTCAGAATATTATTTTGCAGATCATAGTAGGCAGAATTCCACTGAAGAACCAGCAAAATTCTGGCAGAAATTCTGCTGGTGGAATGGTCATTCTACACTAATTCTGCAGGTGGAATTCCACACAATACTAATTTCTATGCATGAGGTACTATTTTATGCCATACCCAGTAAAAAAACATTTCAAAACATGAGGGCTTAATTTTCTAAATGTACATAAATTATGAAAGCACCAGCTAGACTTTATTTGTGAGTTCTATAATACAGTGATAACAATTTGTTTAGTGTTTAAATGTGTACAGTATATTTCCACAAACATTGTTTGCATCCTTTAGCTCTTCCTTGGTTACTTACTGTTCACATCTTTTTGTATCTCCCAATATACATGATGCTTTGCCCTACTTTCATTCTAAATACATTGCTATATGAGACAAACACTCCATCTTTGGAAGGACTTATGTCCATGGATCCCTCCTCTCCTAGATCTCTGCAGAATTCATTAACCCTTTAAAAGCATTGGACTCTGCCTAGCATCTCTACAATGCATCAAGCTCCCCAAGACCTTGCTGCTATAAAGATAGCTATGAAATGCCAGCACTGAGGCCATCATTAAGGCCGAGGCAAAATTGTTTTGCCAGACATTCACAGAAACCTTAACTCACTTGATAAGTTTTGCAAGGTGATCCATTCCTTCCCCCCAGTAATCCACCACTGCCATTTTAAAACTAGGAACATTATCCATGTCTGATTCTCATTAATGTTTTTACTTAAATAATCACCTCCTGTGGTCTCACTACACTGCTTTCCTCTCCACCCTATCACACCTTCCTGCCCCTCACCCCTTTATTACCCTCACCACTCCCATTGTCCTTCTCATTCAAGGTCCATTTACTGTATCCATGTACTGTACTAGGTCCATAGAGGTAATGGAATCTAGTGATTCAGATTATACTCTACATACCTAATTTTAATACAGTGAGCATGTGCTGGAACAACATCACTGTTGAAGGTGGCCACTGAACAATCAGGATGCAGGACTTTTTCTTGACATTGTATAATAAAAGGCATTGCATGAATCAAATATGCCGTGGTGGTAATGACTATATCGCTGATATTTTCCCCTGTGAAGTTTAACCTTATGACATCACTCAAGGTTTTTCCATTTGTGATGACATAAGGTCAAACTGCGCTCAGGAAAAATATCAGTTATATTTTCACTAGGGCCATGGTATCTCCCGTCTATATTGTTCCATAATAATTTTTTGTATATGTACCACACTTATCATTTAATACTTTATTGTTTATTGCATTCTTACCCATAAACCCCATCCAGGTCATACCTCAGAAAAATCTCTGGATCAGTTTGCCTTTCTTGGTGACCAAATTTAAATAAATACATACATACCCCTAAGAGGGGGATTAATGAGCTGTCTGTCATGTAAACAAATTAGAAGCAGTATTTGTATGGTTATTATAAGAAAACATTGATGATTCTGGGGAAAATCATAACAATTCTTAATTATTTCAAATCCTGAGTTATTAACTTAGCTGGGTTGATAAACAGCATTAGGTTAATTCAAATGCTGCCATCCCATGACATTGATTAAGAATATGGTAACTGTTTAAGCAATAAGTCCTAGTTTTCTGAATTGAGGCAAAAGGATACCATGGATATGTTTTTTTTTGGGGGGGGGTTGTTTGTTTTTATCTAATATAGCCCAGCTGTGATGCAATATTTTTTATGGGGGACCTGGTTCTATCAATTTTTGTAGCTGGGCCTACCAGAGCATTGGAAAAATACATTTTTTTTATTTAGTTGTTTAACCAGGAGCAGCACACTAAGCTGAAAGCTTTTTTAAAGGAGCGACCTGGGAGCACAAGGAAGTTAAGTGATTTGCTTAGGGTCACACAGTATGCAAGTGGATGCCATGGGATTCAAACGCAGGTCTGCTCTGCTGGATGTCACCAGATTTGCAGCTCAGAGCCTTAAACCACTGTGCTATACTGCCTTCCATAATTTACCAAAAGTTACACAATGGCCATCTGACTCTAGTAAGGTTCGAACCTCTGACCTCCTTATTACCAAGCAGGTGCTCTATGTGATCCATTGCTTAGAGCACCTGCTTGTTACCAAGCAGGTGCTCTAAGCAATAGATCACATTGCCTTCTACTAGACCACATTGCCTTCAATTTCTGGGAGACACTCAACACTCCTAATTCTCTCTAATCATATGATTTACTGTTAAAGTTTAAAAAGTATCAGACAGATTGAAGACAACACCAGCAGGTAAATCCTCTACTGTGAAGTAAAGAACATGTACATGAATTTAAGAATAAGGGGATTCATGATATTATAGACCAGACTGAAAGACATATGTCAAGCACTGGATCAAATCTTAGTGTAAATTGTAGTTCTACAAAGAATGTTACTTTTTGGAACAGGATCTTAATCCTTTATTACTGCAGGTGTCAGCTGTGCCAAAAGCTTTAGTCACTGACTGCCATTGAAAAAGCTTACCATTGATATAAAGCCTTTATAACTGTTGGATGAATTCTTGGCCAGCTATTATCCAAGTGATGATGTCTGTGTATTTTAGATTTTATTATAATTCTTTTTATTACACGAACATTCAGGTAAGCTATGACTCAATAAATAGACATAGCATTTGTTCTGTTGTTTACTGCACATGGCTTGAGCAAACCAGATTTGGTTATCAATGATTTTGCACATTGTTTACAAAGGTGGGAACCAACACAAATCTCCACACCGTAAATACAAATAATGCCTAATACAGTAGGTGTAAGTCACCTGTCAGCTTTTTGATTGAGGTTTCCTCCTTGTAACTACACCAATAACACAAATTGTGATGTTTACTTTTCACGTGGTTTCTAGGGAGAGGCCCGTTTTTGTTGTAGTGTTCCCTGGTAAAGGCCAGTCTTGTTGAAAATCAGTTGATTCACATATCTGGAACTGCAGAACCTTAGCTGGTCTGGAGTTACTAAAATACAACAACACTAAAAATACATTTAAAAGTTTATATTATAAAACTTGATAGCTGCTTTTCACTTGTAAACCAATGGCCTTGATTGTTTTTCTACATTTGTTCTTGATATGCAGTGGCCTATGCTAACGCCAGCCTTAATTATTTTGGGCCCCTGTGCAGTCCCCTGCTGTGGCCCCTAATTCCATTCCCTGTGGGACCCCCCCCTCACACATCCAACATTTACACCTAACTAACCCTCCTGTCCTGTATTAATAAAGCAGTAGCAGGTCTACCAGCATCTTATAATTAGCTGCATTGATTGCATTGAATTATTTGACTTCACCATTGGAAATGAATCTGACTGAGCCTGGAGCCAGAACTTAGGTAAGTATGGTACTACTGCCGTATTCATTTCTGTAAGGACAGGGACATCATCACTGGACACTTACACCTCAGATACTCTGATTTGCAAACAAGTTAAACAATTTAACTTTTCTGGGGGTGTGAGAGAGAATAGAGAGGATTATCACAGGAGGCAGTATAGCACAGTGGCTTAAGGTTCTGAGCTACAAACCTAGAGACCTCGGTTTGAATCCCACAGGCCCCCACTTGCATACTGTGTTACCCTAAGCAAGTCACTTAACTTCATTGTGCTTCCCAGATTGCACCTGTAAACAAGCTTTCAGCTTAGTGTGCCTCTACTGGTAAAAAAAATAAATGAAATCATGGGACACCTGTCAGGTTTTTTACCTGGTGATCAGATTTTCAGGATCCATATCAGGAAATCAAATTTTGCTCTGTGCCGGTCAGGTTTTTGCACCATTGTGAGCAGGGGTCAACCTTAAATCATTTTGTTTTGCACTAGCCAGCAAGGCAAGTTGATTCAAAATTACACTAGCCCACAGATGGTTGCACTAGCCCTCAATTATAATGGTAAATTTTGATCACTTATATAGGAAATAATGCAAGCCAAGAACTACTCTGATTGCTGGACATTTATCCTGCTCCCGCATTGCTTCTGTCTCCCCAGCAGAAAAAAAGATGGTAATGCCATCACACAAAGTGAGCCCCCCCACCATTGTTTTATACCACAGCCTCCTCTCTTCCTCTTCTATTTCTGCACACACACACACACACACACACAGCTAAACCAGTGGATATCACAACAGCAAATGTTCAATCAAGCAGTCCTAGCTCTGCACACACACAATAGCTGACATCATCATGCACCTCATCACACTGTCATCACCACCTACAGGGCAATGAACAGAGTCAGGCAGAGAAAGACACTCTCAGCCCCCACCCTATAGTCAACTGGAGACCTGCACTTCTGGAAGTTTTTAACTGTCTCAAGTGAGCCAGGAGTACATCTAAGATTTATTTTGGGTGTGGGCTACACAAACCTAAGGGGTTTTGGAAATAGAAAACTATGACATTTTTATTTTTAAATGCATTGATTTTAATATGCTCTGCACCAACAATAAAATATTTTTCTTTAACATTGTCTTTTCATCAGCACAGGGGGAAGAGTAGACAAGCATAATGCTATACTATCTCTATTTCTATATAGCAGTGGCTCTCAAATGATGAGGCCAGCATCCCTTGGGAGGCCCCAAATTGTTCAAGTCTGAGAATTTACAGTATTTAAATGTTACGTTGTGACTGTTTTGTGTGAAAGGGTAAAACAAATGAAATATGGATAATTGCAGGTGAATTTATTTACTTATGCACAAATATTTGACCAGGAAGTCCCCATTGAGTTAAAGCTTGTTTATAGGTATGCATATGCAAATTAATGCCTTGGGAATACATGCTGAGTCAAAGCTCATTTCTACAATAGGTATTTATGTGCAAATTAGTAACTTGGCAAGGCAAACTGAGTCAAAGTTCATTTCTATAGTAGGTTTTTATATATAAATTAGTGACTGTGAAATGCACAGAGCTCTGATGCATGTTTTCAGGTGTGACCTGAGGTAAGGGTACAGGAAGTTGCTTAACAACAGGGTAAGAGGGGGGGAGAGATGAAGTGGCTAGGTTTGGCTGTTCTAGATAGAGAGGAAACAGAGAAACAAGGGCCCAAGAGTCAGAAAAAAAGAGTGACAAGTATAACCTGGGGTGCCAGGTCAGGGTGGAGAGCAATAAGTTGAATAAAAAGAGGATATATTCAGTCAGCTTTATTAGTTTCACTTTATTCCAGGTGTACTGTGCAAAGTATGAGTTATTTTTTTCTGTGGAAAGGCCCAAGATTTTATTCCAAATTTGAAGGAGTCTTGAAATCTGTTTTATGGCTTGAGGGGGAGGCTCACTAGCAGAAAGTGTGAGAAATAATGCTATATAGGATGATCTATGTACCCCAGGAATGCCTATTCTAAGCTTTCATATTATGTATTTTATTAAAGTTTATTTTTGTACCATGCATGATCCAGAGTTTTGTTTTTAGGATGAAATGACATGCTGGGTGGGATAAGGGTGGGATTGTATGGATAGTGATGGCTGGCATGGTCCATTTAGAAGAGCTGGGGACCCCACACTTGCCAGTAATGGCAGCTATGGAACTGTGGATGGTTATTTCAGAGTCTGGTCTGCAGTGGCGTCCAGGGAAAGAACAGAGTTAAGAGATTTGGAAGGGAGAGGGAAGTTGTGGTGAGGCTGCGATAAACCCCTCCACCTGCAGAGCCGACCCTGTGTACCTCTTTGCATTTTATCACTGAAATATTGGATACAGACACTCAAAATGTGGGGAAATGAAGGGCACTAGTCTTAATAATATGGGACACATTTTTAGACAGAGACAAATTCAGAAAACTGGAAGCCAGAGACTTAACAGCACTCTACCCTTGATCACACCCTGGACACAAGCTGAAAGCCCTAAGAGTAGAGTGATAATAACTCACATTCAGTCTTTTTGTGGGATCCACCTCTTGAACTGCCAGATAATTGCAGCTCTTAATGAGCTGTTAACCACACCAGGCCATCTGGAACATTGAGTGAGATTAGCATGAGGACTAGAGCTTGCTAAAGTCAATTTTTTTAACTTCATTAACAGTCATGAAAACCTGCACTAGTCGAGATGGACAAGTAGAGTGTTAGCTGCATTAGCCCTGGACAATTTACACTAGTGTCTGTGCTAGTAAAACAGTGTTAATATCGACTCCTGATTTTGAGTGCTCACATTCTTTTGAAACAGATTTTGTCATATCATTCATTGTTTCAGCTACATTTCCAGCTTACAAACAAGGGGCTGGATTCACAAAGCTTTCGGAAGGAGCAAAACCTTCCCTAAGTCCCCAAACTGCCGTAGCTATGGAAACAAAAGGGAATTTGCACTGGGTGCTATTCACAAAACCCTCCAAAGCTGCGGAAAACAGCACTAAGGACTGTGGAAATATGTGCAGCTGAGGAAGTCCCTGAGGAAAAAAAGGTGTGAGATAAGTAAGGGACAGCCCCTGAAAGGCTATTCACAACCATTTTTTTTCCGCAGCTGCGGTAAAAATGTTACACACAGTGGAATGAGGTATAACTCTCCCTCAGCAAACTGCAGTAGTGCCCCAGCAATTGGAGTCAATTAAGGTGGAGGTGAGGCACAGGTAATAGTGTAGTATAACTGTGGCTGCTGTAACAGCAACAAAAGCACACATTGCCATGATATGGCAACAGACTACAACTTCAGACAGAGTGTGCAGCCATGACGGAGCCCTATTATAGTAGAACCTGGGCTGTCTGCAATGAGTGCTACTGCAGGCAAAAGGAATACCCTAGGGAGGGAGGACCAGCAGTGACAGTTGGCCACTGTGGTGCCATGGTATTGCTGGTACCTGTGGTGCTGCAGTGGTCCCAGTTGAGGGACTGGTTGCTGGTCTCTTTGTGGGTGCTTTCAGCTTCATTCTATGGTGGCCCTGTTAAAGTCTGCTGTTCCAGCTAATTAAGTTCACTGTTGCTGTGCCTTCTAAGCTATTTCAGCAGCTGCGGATCCGCAGTTGTGGATTTTCAGCATGTGTGCAATTTCCGCAGCTGCTGAATTTCAGCAGCTGTGGGAATTTTATGAAATTCTGCTCCTGCTCAAAATTTCTTTATGAATATCACGCAACTGTGTTTCTGCAGTGCTGCAGGCCTTTTTCCCGCAACTGTGGGATTTTTAGCTTTCTTTGTGAATCCTGCCCAAGTTCTCTTGTCAATATAACCCTTTGTTTATGAAAGCAGTCAGCCTGGGAGGTGTAAAGTATGGCCATTAACACCATTAGTACTTGCTTAACTTAATCTTTTCCACTGCAGCAAAGCTGCTCCCACCTTTTGTAACAGTAGCAGAGCCAGTTGTCTTCCACTTTGATTTGCTGTTAAGCATTTTTATCTATAACAAAATGCTGGCATTTTTAAATGTTTTAAATTATTTTTGCTTCCTCATGAAAAAAGAATGGGTCCCCAATGTGCAGGGGCAAAGTTTGCACCTAGCTAAGGATGGCCTGTCCTATACTTTTGTAAGATTGATACCGCAACTACTGAAATCCCTTAAGCCTGTGTTACTTAAGCTCATCTTAAAGCTGTTATACTTTTTCTGTGAATGATTTTAAACTTAGTGTTCAGTGTTTTTGATACTCTTTATGAAACATGTACTATACAAATAAGCTGAATTAAACTGAACTTAATTAAAAGTTATCACAGGAGCAGAGCATAATCTGTTTTTTAACCTGAGTAAAACTATTTTAACCTTATCTCACTGTTGGTCAATTTTGATCATGCATCATGTTTTTTGGACAGGATTTGTCAACTTTAGTTTTCTGTATTTCTGAAGCAGGAAGATTGGAAGGTTATGGGTTCTAGACCCTCACCAGGAACCTGAGCTAATATCCAGCATTTACACTGTAGTGCAGCATTGGGGGGTGCTGCACTGTTAAGGTGTCAAACATCAGAAGAAACTTTAAACCAAGGTCCCTACTGCCAAAGTCTGATAGATGTCTAGGAGAAAGTTTAAATGTCCATGGCATTTCTTAAGGGTAGAACTATTTATCATTTTTTTCTAGCCAACTTTCCCTCATTAATAAAAAAAACACAGGTCCATGTAACCCTTCAAAGACAAACCAGAAAACAATCAAGAACAGACTGGGTTCAGTTAAAGAATAATTCAGTATTGGTTCACTCTGCATTAAATTTGTTTATTCTATTGATATAATCAATTTTTTTTGTTGTTGTCAATAAGCAGAGCCACACAACATTTTCTTCATGTAAAGAACTGCAGTTTTTTGTGATAGAAAGTAAACATTTTGCAAGACTGATCTGAGCTTCTACTGTTTAAGAATTTGTTTTCTGCTTGAAGGACCCGAGTTCAACATGAAATCAGCATAACCAGCTAGGCCAGCAGGAAAATCAGCAGAGAATGGCTGAGCACAAAATATCTCTGTGAAGGGTCCATACCTCTCAACTGTCCCTGATTTTCAGGGACGTCCCTGATTTTACCTTAAAATTTTACTCTGTCCCTCCTAAAAATTGTATTTCTGTGACCAAACAGTAGGGGTTGCAAGCACAAAATAATGTCAAACATTAAAGTTACGGATTTGTTCTTCCTTAGAAAATGCATTTTAGTCTGTTACAGGGCCATGATTGTGGAATGTGCAAACTTTATATATAAGGCCGACTGTTTGGCTGCATGTACCCTGTAACTTAAAATGAATAAAATGTTAATTGAAAAAAAAAAAAAGAAAATGCATTTTACACTAAGCCCCTTATTCTACCAGGTTCCTGAGTAGATACCACCAATTTTGAAGATGTGTCCCTGATTTTGGTCCTTGGTCCCTGATTTTTTTTTAAGCCTTGTCCCTGATTTGTGAGGCAGAAGGTTGAGAGGTATGGAAGGGTCTGTGGTATCTGTTGCTGTTTATATGCAGCAAATACACAACATACAGCCATGTTTGTAGCATGCATGCCCCCAATGCTGACATTATGTATGACCCCAGAAACATATCCTCTCCAGCTACCCTTAATAGACATTCTATCACTCTATTCACAAGTACATAGGGGACACTATGTGGCTTGCTTATGACTACTCTTCTGCTGACCTTGCTGTCCAACTGCAACAGATTTTGACATCTAGCACTGATTCTGATACAACCATCTGTCCCTCAACAACTAGAAAACAGTCTCCATGTTCTTTGGCTCCTGGCAGTGGCTCCCATAGGCCTTTCCATACCCTGGAAGGTACTGAGATTAAGGATACCTCCTCTTTAAAATACCTCAGGGTCTGTCTTGACAATAACCTCAACTTTAATGTGCACACATATGTCATCCACAACAAACTCCACCTCACATTGGGTGCACGCTACAGAAACAAAGCCAGTATCCCACTTTGTAGCTGCTGAATGTTACTTTTAAAAATGATCCTCTCCATCTCTAAAAATGATGACATCATCTACAGTGCTGCTCCTAAGTCCTCCATTGCCAGACTGGACCCCATCTCCCATTCAATTTGCCCTGGATTGCCTTACCTGAACCCACTACTGTTCCCTTTACTCTTCCCTTTCCCTTTCCCTCTCCCTTCCTTTCCATGATAGCAGATGCCTTGCCCACTGTTCCTCCTTTACCTCCAAATCCTGACATGGGACCTTTTCCACATTCCTCCTTTTCCTCCAGATTCTGACTTGCCTCTCTTCTTCCATTTTTTTGCCTTCTTCTATAGCCTTCTTTTTACTCCTACCCTTTCAGGAACACTGCATCCCATTCCTTATCCCTTCTTTCCAGGAACAAACATGAGAATCAAGCTGCTTTCTGGTATCATTTCTCTCATGGTCTGGTCATTTCTTCCTGTCTATTTGCTCAGCCTCTTTTTTCTCTTCCCTTAAGTTCCTAGTTCATGACTATACTACCGTTCTTGCAACCGTACTTGAACTCTGACCGTAGTTCCCCCTTCTCCCTCTCCCTGCATTTTGAGTGCCCACTAACTTTGAACAACTTTTCCATGTCTACCTTAAGCCCTCATTCTCTGTGGCATTAATCTTCTCCTTGTAAATTCATATCTGGAATTTTATTGCTCCTTTATCTCACTGTATTATGTACATATTGATCTCGCCTGCACCTTCATTCAGGCGGGGTGGATTTTAATTATGATTCCAATCTGGATTTCACACTCTGTAATAATTACATTTGTTGTTATTGTACTGACCTTGCACCTTTTACATTGGGTTGTGATGGTTTACTTGGCTAAATATCATGACTGCTCAGCTGTACTGTATTTTTATTACTCTTGCACCTTACTGTATTCTGTATTTTATTGACTTTGCACCTTTATTATTGTCTACTCCGTACACCACCAGGATGCATCTGGAAGTGAGCAGTTACCTGCTTAGTATGTCTTTTCTAGTGAAAGGTTTTGCAATAAGTAAAATAAAATAAATAAATAAATAGATTCAGGATCACTGTTTCAGTGGTGGTCATCCATGCAGTGGTCAGTATGAGTCACTGGTTCATGTTCATCACGCCAGATACAATGCAGGAGCAGCAGGAGCTGGCAGGAAGAACTGTGGAGGTATGGAGAAATGGATTAGATCCAGCATAGCCTCTCCATCTAAAATATCAAAGAAACTCAAAGCAGGGAACAATTGCTGCTGTGCTAGTCAAACCTAGAATAACAGTGCTGGCACAGGGTAAAAGACTACTCATTCAACAGTAATTTATTTCCATTTCTTAAACCAAAGAGTCTCATCTGAACCTGTTGGTCAATCAACAATCTGGAGTTTAAATACACTTTCATCAGAATGGAGCAGTGTCTGCATATTATTATAGTGTATACCGTGATGATTTCTTAAGCCCAAATATCATTTTGTTTAAAAGGTAGTATTCTGTAGCAAACCACTTGCAGGATACAACAATCAATTGCTTTTCTAACATTTCCTCATCATGTTTGAATGCTTGTACTGTAGTTTAATAATTTCCATATTAAAGGAGATAGGAAATGATTCTGACATAATTAATTGCACTTCTATCTTCCTTTCCATGCCAGTTATGTGTTCTGATAAGTGTTGACCAATTTCTGATAAATAAATAATCTAGCTTTGGGGTACCTGCAGATATTAGTAGGTTTCCAATCTCCTCACCAGCTACTACTATTTTGTTTCATATTTTTTAAGACATTCTAAGACATCAATACCACCATTCCACTCTATTCATCTGAATGGCCTGGAATAGTGCAAATATTATCACAGAATGTTCAGGCAGTATGAAAAGAGAGATCATCAAATGCTAAAGAGAGAAGTAATCAGGGTAGTTATAAAAACATCAAAATTAGGTTATTTATTTAACAAAAAAGTTCAAAAATATATCAGAATTTATTTTTAAGTTAATCTTTTTACCGAAGTATATTCACAGTACAAAAAGACGTGCACAAGAAATATGAGCAGACCAGATAAAGAAATGAAAAACAATAAATTATGTACATAAGATAGCTTAAGACGAGCTTGTCACCAATGCAATCAGTATGCAGACAGTTACAATAAATGATAAATAAGTGTGATTAACCAGCAGGCAGTTGAGTAACCTAAATACAACTGATATT
Organism: Neoceratodus forsteri; assembly: GCA_016271365.2. Classification (NCBI taxonomy): domain Eukaryota; kingdom Metazoa; phylum Chordata; order Ceratodontiformes; family Ceratodontidae; genus Neoceratodus; species Neoceratodus forsteri. Next base: position 736,257,088 of record CM028133.1, on the reverse strand, counting down.
TCTAGTAGTGGTGCCTCAGGACCAAGTGATACTGACCAACTCTAAGGCTCAGTAGGTTTCTCAGGGAGGTCTGGTCTCATGAGTTATTAGGTGATATAGTGTCATACATGATAACTGCACAGGATCATTTGGTGTGCTAATGGCCTAGGTAAATTAATGTATTGACAAATGACTAAGCCATCACCTGCATATATGGTTTTGATTGGGGACAGTATAATCCACCCACCCAGCATGAGGGTAATGGAGAGGCTAATTGTAAAAAAAAAAAAAATTATGTACAGGTAACAGTAACCAAAAAAGAGAATTTAAAAAAATATTCAGAATATTAGCTGGACACTAAAAGGACAACAGGACATCTAGGGGTGTTTAAAAAACTATCTCCTCTCATCTTTAAACCTTATACTTCTCAGCTTCAATAAAACACATTATTATTGTATCATATTTATTCTGAAAATTGTCCTCTATTGTATTATATTAGTTGAGATACTCTATTCAGGCCTAATGTGCCTCAGTTTTAAAAATAGAAAATGGTTTGTAATGAATGCCAATATTCTTACTCATTTTTTATACTTACGCATTAAATAGAATCAATTATTTAGATGCAATCCAGCTATAAAATAGGCAAACTGTAATAGCCACTATTTCCTCATTTTTAAAAATCTCAATGCATCTGCTCATATTTGTAAATACACAGTGGATTTTTTCTATATCTTTATCCAAGATCCAGGAGTGTGGTTGGCCATTTGTGATCTGCTTTGGAACTCATGGCACACCCCAAAGGAACTGCCAAGAGCTTTACATGTGTGGTAGTTGGATGTGAGTAAGATGTTGGTTGTAAAACCTTCCTCATACAGGTCTCTCTGTTGTGTGGGGATATTCTTTGCAGGAGCTGACAGACTTCATGGCTGACCAGGTGTTGAATGTCCCCAGACATTTGGTGATGGGGTACTTAAATGTCTGGGTCAGTGATGAAGCATTGCCACTTGGTCAGCAGCTTGTATAGTTGGCGTAATCACTGGACCTGGCATGGGCAGTTTCCTCTGCCATGCATTAGCATGGTCAACACTGGACATGGTATTCTCATCAGGTCTTGACATTAGTGCAGTCAAGGCTGACTTGGTCATTTGTTCAAATCATCATGTCATATCACTCCTTTGCAGAGTCCCCTATATAAATAACCCTCCTGTGGAGATACTGCAGTACCATCTGGAACATACTTTGGAGCCTTTTAAACTCCACGAGGTACTGAACATTTTAGATATGAAGTTGACTTCTGCTCAGGGGGCTGAGGAAGCCCTGGAGCACTCTGATATGGTCCTTTTGGCTTGTGTGGACAGCTTAGTACCTTACTGTGTCCATTCATTAATATCACACAAAAGATCACCATGCTACTGCGATGAGCTGAGGTGATTACAGACAAAGAGACATACACTGGCACATTCTTTGTAGACCTCATACACCATGGAGAACAAATTGGTGCTGAGGACTCACTATGGTGAGTGTCTGAAATGGTTTGAGTCTTGATTAACTTAAAGGGGAACAGACAGCACTAAGAGCCCTAGATCATCATGTATGGCTGGTCCAAATTTCCACTTTACATGTCAAAAAGAAATGTTTTACTTACTGTATACTGCATTACAGCAGGTTGTATCCAGGACACAAAAAAGGAGAAAACAGTGCACACACCAAAAACTGTTTATAAAATTTATTGGTGCAAAGTTTAGAGAACCAACCAGTACCCCTATGAGTCACCTCTTAAATGAAGTTTCATAAGGAGTCCCCCTGATGAAGCCTCATTTAGGAGGTGATACATAGGGGCACTTGGTTCTCCAAACTTTGCACCAATTTTTTTTTGTTTTAAGGATTTTGGGTCAGTAGCACCTTTGGGAGTGAATTGTGCCCAATGTTTCCCTTTTCACTTAGTAGATTGTATCAGTCTTATTATGCTAACTCCCAAGCTGACATGTGCCATATGACTTATGACATATGTCTGGTATATGAAATATACCATACATCCCAGACTCTCCTACAGCTGATGTCAGAGCAGGGCTGCAGTACTGGGAGATTCAATAGCTTATAATGCATGTTACACTTTATGTGAGCTCTGATCTCTTGATTGCTGGTGCCACCATCCTCCCAGGGCTGAATACATTCACACAGTACTGCATTTAGCCCCTTATGAATAGAGATGGGCAAAGTGGCCAAAATTCACTCCGTGAAGCAATTTGCAGAGTAATGTGGAATCCCAAAGTAATCCGCAACACAAAGTGGAGTGCTTCACATCATAATGAGGAATGTGAAGTCCATCAATAACAATGACTTAGCGTTACTCCACCTTCCCCCAACCACTCCTAAGCCAATTTTAATGCAAAGTACATAGAAATCAATGTACTTCACATCATTTTGCCTTGTTATTGAGTTCCAAGGTGAATTTTACAGTGCTTTATTGGCTTGCATGTCACATTGGCTCTAGATTGTTCTGCACAGCCTCAGTTCTGTGTAGTGTGTGTGTGTGTAGTGGTAGATGGAAACAGTTTCCTTGAAGAGCTGTGCCATTCAAATCCTCTAAAAGCTGTTAAAAAAGTTTCTGAACCATTTTTTTTTTTTGCTCAAAATTTAGTACACAGATTGTAGGAAACCCTCCTGTGCTCATATCATTGTGTGTTTAATGTTTGTGCATGGATTTTGAATGCTAATTTAGAACATTCAGTCTGTGCACTGACAGACACTTGAAGTGTACTTTGGGGAAGGGCGTATCTGTGGTGGAGGCAGGTTAAAACTGGGAGAAAAAGGCGGCCTTTCTGTTTTGGTTATATTTTTCTTGTATAACTGTGTTAATGTACACACACAGTAATAGTTTCAGTAATTCTTGAACTTTTTTTGCTGATCGTTGTGATGCAGCAGTGCATAATTTCAGTTTGTTTAAAATATTTGGTTATATTACTGACATTTTCAATTTTCTATGCATTACTTGTAGTGTGTGTGTGTGTATGTGTGTGTGTGTGTGTGTGTGTGTGTGTGCGTGACGCATGCCATCAAATCAGACACATTTTATTGTGCCACAGAGTAATTGCAGCAGTGTGAACCTGCTATCCACCGCACCTGTGTGATTTTATACTGCTTTGTGGTATCTTGGTTTTGGACTGTTACTGCAGTGCACTGCACCCTCCCCCTCCCCCCAACCTGCAAAAGATATTCTTTTCTCTAGATTGGATTGTGACTTGTGAGCATTGGTTAAGGCGTTGTTGTGACTTTGCGTCTGCATCTCTTGATTGAGCAGTACAATCTTAATCTGTCTGTGCTTTTGCATCTGTTTAGTGCCCAATCTCCATCTTCAAACCACAGTTGTTTTTTTTGGCTTCACGTCCACTGGCCTAGACTGAAAGTTCAGAAATCTAAATTTGTTTAGAATTTTCTTGGTGATCCACCAAAATTCCTGCAAAGAGATGTGCAAACACACCCGTATCTGGCCATGGCACTGCTGCCAATGGCAAGATTGTCCATGGGAGTGGTAGTACACAGAAGTGCATAGGTGATGTCAGTAAAGGGATTTCTGCATCAATATTTTTTACAGTGCAATCTGTAGCTTCTCTTGTGGTTGGAAGAGATGATGTTTTCCCAGCTGGTGGTGTTAGTGCAGTTTCTTCTGGCATGAGTATTGCTGCCTCAAGTTCCACTTCTGACCAGTTAACCATCTCAAAAAATATAGCTGAGTCTCTCTAAAGCAGTGACTGACAGTGTAGATGATGTCATACTTCCCATTAAACATCCCCATGGTAGTTGAACATGATTCTGATCCTGGCAACAATAACTCATAATGTCACATTTCCTCCAGCGCTGTTCAGGTCATGCCTTTGCCACCCAATGATTTAAAGTGTGTGCAAAAATATCAGGTGATGATGATGATGATGATGATGCTGTGGTTGGAACATGTTGTCCACATGACAGCATCCAAGCTGAAAATGTGGATGTGGATGATGTTGATGAATATGATAATGATGTCAGTGACCCCTGTTGGGAACAGAAGAAAAAGAAAGTCAAGGTGGCTGTTTCTGGGTCTGTTGGTGTTAAATTCCCCCTCCTCAAAAAAGTTGTGATTTAGTGGTTTCTGTTGATGATGATGATAATGACCCACTAATAATCATAGGTAGTTGTTGTGGTCAGTTGGAGTCCAAGTGTGTCCAGCCTGAAAAATCATGTAGCACACCCCCCATTTCAGGGGTTAAAAAAACAGAGTCCAATAAGCAGCATCAGGGAGATGTTGAAAGTAGGGGATCATGATCCCTTGTTTGGGAATTTTTTGTCAAAGATGCAAATGATGAGTCAGTTGCAATCTGCCACTTTTGCCATGCATGTGTGAGTTGAGTTAAAAAGGAGAGTCATCTAGGCATCAGAGGCCAGCATACACATCTTAAGAACATGCACATGGCACTGTAGACCCAGCACCAGATGACAGCTAATGCCATAGTAGGGCATTCACCCTCGTCGTCAACCTTACTAAGCATTTTATCCCCTTCCATCACCGTAATACCAAGTAGGAATGTTTGCAGCAGTGATGAAATAAAACCAGAGGATTACTACAGGCATGATGAGGGGGAGGATTATGATTTAGAAATCTTGTCAAGTGGTGGTCAGAGTAGCAGTGGTGGTGGTGCTTGTCATCAATGCAGTATGTCTAGTGCAAGTGGTACATGAACCCCTGTATGAAAGATGGGGAAAATAACTTAATTTGTGGACTTGTCACCTGTGCACCCATCTTCATAACACATCATACTTGGATTTCATACTTGGAATGAATAGATGTACAGAAGGTATAGCCCATGTTAGTACATCTCCAGCATGCTGGTATTTAATCCTGTTTGCCTAATAAGTAAGAATCTAACGTGTTTTTAAAGGATTCAAGATTTCTATCATTTACAATATGATTTGGTAGGGAATTCCATTGAGGAATAATCCTTTGTGTGTAAAAGAAACATCTAAGGTCTCTTTTGGGAAAGGTTAGTTGGAACTAGTATATTTGGTTTCTCAATTTACATCTTCTATTGTTAAAGATCATGTCCATATCTGTCATTAGGTTTGTATCTTTATGAATTTTATACATAAGTAAAAGATTGCCCCTTACTCTTCTTAATTCCAGTGGATACATATTCAGTTAAAGTAGTCTCTGATCATAGCTCTTATTATTCATACCATCAATCATTTTTGTTACCCTTCTCTGAACCCCCTCCAATCTATCCACATCTCTCCTTAAATCTGGACTCCATGGGGTGAATAGTAGTCCAGCTGTGGTCTGATATAAGATCTATACAAGGGAAGAATACAATCCCTATTTCTTGTGACAAAAGCCCTCTTTATACATCCAATCAGAATATTTGTTTTATTAACAAGATATCCACAATGTGTTCCAAAGGATAAGTCTGATGTTATAATTATTCCGAGATCTTTTTTGCTAGTTACTGGTTTCAGTATGTTACCCTCTAAAAAATATTGATGCTTAGTATTATGTTCTCCCAAATGCATAACAACACATTTGTCTGTATTATAAGTCATATTGTTTTCTTTTGCCAATTTTTCTAGAACTACCAGATCCTTTTCTAAGTTCTTTATATTTCTCCAGGTTGTATTGGCTGCTATCTTGGTATCATCTGCAAATTTTATTGCAAATTTTTTTTAATCAGATGTCATATCTGAAATAAAAATAGAAAACAACACAGGACCCATCACCGACCCCTGGGGCACTCTGCTAGTAACCTGACCTATATCTGAATAGTGACCCCTTATACAGACCCTTTGTGTATGGCAACATAACCATTGGCCAATCATTTATCCCTAGTTTATACATCTTGTTTACTAAAGTTGAGTGTGGTACCTTATCAAAGGCTTTACAAAAGTCTAAGTAAACGATGTCAACAGGTATTTTGTCATCCAATATTTTGCTGACTTTTTCATAAAAAAACAAGTTACCAGTAAGGCATGATCTTTGTTGTTTATACCCATGTTGTGTGTTGTCTAATAATTTTTTAATTACCATAGCTTCTTCTAATTTTGTTTCGAATAATGATTCAAAAATGTTACCCAAAATGCTTGTTAGGCTTATTGGTCTATAGTTTTCTAATAAACTTTGATTTCCTTTTTTAAACAGCAGAGTAACTGTTGCTATCTTCCTCACTCAAGCAAACCAGCCAGTACAATAAGGCCTATAGCAAGGCATCTAGGATGCTGCAGTGTATAGGGTGGGGTTTTGACAGTAGCAGACAGGAGGTGATATTTTCCCCTGAATATAAGGAAAGACTGAATATTTTGTACACTAGTTCAACCAGCCAATTTGACAGTTATTTAATTAGTTTAGGATGAAACCCATCTGGTCCTGGTGACTTATTTACATTTATGTTATCTAACTGTTTTTTAACATCCAGTTTTAATATTTCTGTCAATTGGTCAGAAGTTTTGGAACTGTGTAAAAAATTTAAAGTCGAGGAACTTGCTTTATTAAATACTGAACAGAAATATAAATTTAGTTCATTAGCCATTTCCTGTGCTTTGTTAATTGTTTTTGCACCTATATTCAGATGACCAATACTTCTTGATGTTGTTTTTTTGTTGTTTACATAAGCAAAAAAGCTTTTTCCCTCATCTTTTATATAGGGTAATTTAAATTCAATTTTCTTTTTTTCTAGCCTTATTTTGTATTTATACTCCTTATGTATATTATTATAGTGTGTATCAGAATGCTGTATTGCTTGAAAATCTAGCTTTCCCTAGTGTTGTTGTACCATTGATGTGATGTCACGATGTTGTTGTGCCATCATGAGTATGTCACATCGATGGTACAACAGCCCGGATCAGGTTTCACATGGGCAAGTTGCAATTTGTAGTCATCCATAAAAGGACCACTGCAGTTCAGCGAAAGCACTGGAGGAAGTTCTTATTGACCAGTAGGTGCCATTTTGTTTTAATATTACCCAGCACACAGCAGGACACCAGTATATATTTTCAAATGTGGACCTGAGTGAAGTGTTGTCATGGACACTAACAGGGTGGGGGAGTCCCCGACATCACAGCGTGACCGGGAAAGAAGTCACAGGCTTTTTTTTTACTGTTGCCCATACACTATAAAAGACAGTGGATGGGCAACAGTAAACAACAACACTGTCTACACTTCTCAAGGGTGTCATGCCAACCAAAAACCCCTCGAGCTTCACTCTCAAGGTTTACATGGTTGTCATGATGACCTCTAAAAGTGAACAACAGTGTTGTTGTTCACTGTTGCACATCCACTATAATCTATGTATTTATGTTTATTATAACCATTGTTATCTCTGGCCAATGCCCTGTAAGTTCTTTTTTGAGCCAATAAATTAGATATTTTGGGTATTAACCAGATTAGTATTTTACCTTTTTTGTTATATATTTTATTGGGAATATATATTTTCTAGTTCAAGAATTTTATTTTTAACACTAGTCCATAAGTCTTCTGGAGAGGTACATCCATCATCCCATTTCCATTGATTTAATTTTTCCAGAATTTTTGAGACATTTGTTCTATTATAATCTTTATTGTTTTACCTAATATTTTCTTTGAATTTATTTTTGTACTAAACATTATAATCTGATGATCACTGTTAGCTAGAGGCAGTTTAATTGTAATGTTTTTAATCTGATATGAAATATCTGTTAATACCAAATCTAGAATATTGTTGTTTCTAGTAGGTTATGTTATTAATTGATAAATGCCATTTGATTCACAACTATCAAGGAATGTCTCATCATAAACACTGGTAGCCAATTTGTTGATCCAATCTATTCCTGGAAGATTAAAGTCACCCAACAACATGAGTTTTGTATTATTGGCTTTAGTAGTAATTTCATTTAAGATGTTATTATGTACAATAAGGTTGGTGTCTGGTGGCCTATAACAAACTCCTATGCACAAGTTTTTTTGCTTTATTCTTGACATTTCAACCCATAATATTTCAATTTGATTATTACTAGGTGATACTTCAATTTTTTTATAAGTAATACCATTTTTTATGAACAAGGCAACCCCTCCTCCTCCTCCTCTCTTGTTTGCTCTATTTTTAAACAGTATATTATAACCTTTTATGTTCCTGTTCCAGCTTGAGATTTCCCTCCACCAGGTCTCTGTGACTCCAGCAATGTCAATCTTTTCTGTATTTAATATTTCCAATTTATTCATCTTAGTACCATGCAAGCTTCTCACATTTGTTGACAAAAAAGATAAATCCTTGTTAGTACTATAGTTACTATTGTTATTAATTTTACTATAATGTTTCATACTGGTCATTTGTTCCCTTTGCCCCTCTGTATCTAGTTTTTTCCCTTAGGTTATTTTGAATAGTCAACACCCCACTCCTGGTCACTCACAGAGTCAAGCCATTTGTCACACCCCATACAAAACGTGTAAGTCAGCCCACGTTGTAGAGTGGTTTTGCAAGTAGCTTCCTGCCTGCTTGAAGCACTGTGTAAGCCATCTGATGTGCGTGGGCTGCCTGTGAATTCTCACTCTGCCTTAAAGCAGAATAAGGCAGAGTGCACAATGCAAAGTCATATGTCAAAGCGAAGTGGGAAAGTGGCAAAGTGAAGGTTAAAAAGGGGCACTCCACTTAGCGAAACACTAACGGCAAAGTGCCCACTTTGTGACCACTTTGCAGGCAGAATTTTACTTCGCTGAATCTTTACTTGTGAACAGTAGGACTGGAACATGTCTGATCTGATATTCTAAAAGATGCAACATGCACTGCAGGATACTATCATAGTGTTGTAGCCCAGCCCTAACATTAGTTGCAGAGGATTCCAGAATTCCTGGCTACAGCATACTGTATGTCAGCTTGGGAGTCAGTTGAATAAGAATGATACAATATACTGCAGTAAGCTGTACATTTTTTGCACACAAAATGCAAATCAGAACCAGACCCACATTTGGGTGTGAGGCTCTTAGTGCTGATCTTTCCCTTTAAAAATCTTCTGTTACTGTAGAAGGATTGCTTGTGGTCCTCCATTACTTTGTCATGTTGTTGAGGAGAGAGTATTTGCTCTACTTTTGTGGAAATCACTTCCTGTGTGGTATAAATTTTAGAGGGTATTTGTACATAGAGGATCTTGTTATCATACAGTGCCAGTTGACAAAGCAGGGCTGATTGTATAGCCCACAGGTTAAATCAACCATCTGTGAACAAACCAGGAACAGCCAATAAACCTCAGTTGGATTCCCACCTCATCTACTTTAAGGGGGGAGCAATCTTAGATCTGGTAAGACCTGGTACTCTCAAATGGGGATGGAGAGAGCATCTCAGATTTAGAAGTGGGTAGCCATCTGGGAACAAGCAACCACCAAACAGTGTGGTTCACAATAAACACAGTTGTACAGTCAAGCCATACTAAAGAGAGGGTACTGGACTTTAAGAGGGCTGACATTGGCAAAATGGGAGCATGCCTAAGGAATGCAATAGCAAATGGGCAGGAAGGAGGGGTAGAGGAACAATGGGGAAAAATCAAAATTGCCATCACAGAGGCAACAAGCCTTTGTATGAAGCAAATGAACAAAACAAAACTAAGGAAAAACTATGGTTCCCAAAGAGGTGGCAGGGAAGGTTAGGGAGAAAAAGATAGCATTCAGGAAGTATAAGGAATCACAGAAGGACCAAGACAGAGAACTGTGTCAGTTAAAGCAGAAGGAAATGGAGAAGGCAATTAGAATAGCAAAGGCCCAAACTGAGGAAAAGATAGCCAACTCAGTTAAGAAGGGGGATAAAACCTTTCATAGGTACATTACGGAGCGAGGAAAGACCAAGGGAGGGATAGTGGGGCTTAATAATGAGGAGGGAGGGAGGGAGGGTGGGCAGAGGGTGACAGTGAAACGGCAGAGATATTGAATGAACACTTTTGCTCGGTATTCATAAAAGAAGAGGAGGGGGAGGTACCTAACCCAAACATAGAAACATAGAAATATAGAATTTGATGGCAGATAAGGACCACTTGGCCAACCTGGTCTGCCCATTTTCCTACCTAATGGATAAGCTGCAGATCCTAGTTAACCAACAGCCTACTTCATCCTACCCCCCACTAGAATTGCCTTGTGTCTGTCTCATGCATTCTTGAATTCCCCCACTGTTTTTGACTCCACAACCTCCTCAGGAAGGATGTTCCATGTATCCACAACCCTCTTCATGAAAAAATACTTCCTCATATTACCTCTGAGCTGTCCTCCCTCTATCTTCAAATTGTGCCCCCTTGTTCTTTCACATCTCTTTTTCTGAAAGATGCTAACCTCTTGGACTTTGTTGATTCCCTTGAGGTACTTAACAGTTTCTATCATGTCCCCCCTCTCCCTACTTTCCTTGAGGGTATACATATTAAGCTCCTTTAGTCTCTCTTTGTATGTCTTCTGGTGCACTGCCTGCACCATTTTGGATGCTCTCCTCTGGACAGCCTCCCTCTTGTGTATGTCTTTGTGGAGATGGGGTCTCCAGAACTACACGCAGTACTCCAAACTGTTTGTACAGAGAGATAACAACTTCCTGTTTTCTACTGGTGATGCCTCTCCCTATGCGTCCCAGTATCCCCCCATCCCTCCTTACTGCCTTCTCACATTGCTTACACACCTTTAGATCATCTGATATAACTACCCCCGGGTCCCATTCCATTTTTATTGTTGTCAGTATCTCACCCTCCCATTGTGTACTCTTCCCCTGGGTTTTTGTTTCTCAGGTGTATTACTTTGCACTTCTTTGCATTGAATCTAAGCTGCCATACATTTCACCATTCCTCCAACCTTGTCAAGTCCTTTCTCATCCGTTCCACTCCACCTTGTGTATCAACCCTGTTGCAGATCTTTGTGTCATCTGCAAATAGACATATTTTTCCTTCCAGTCCCTCTGCAATGTCACTTATAAAGACATTAAAAAGGACCGGACACAGTACTGAACCCTGCGGTACCTCACTAGTAACCCCACTTTCTTCACTGTGGATTCTGTTTAATATTACCCTGTACATCCTGTTGTCTAGCCAATGTTTTACCCAGGCTACCACCCTGGGACCCACTACCAGGCTGGCTAATTTGTATATTAATCTTTTGTGAGGGACTGTGTCAATTGCCTTGCTAAAGTCTGGGTAGGCCATGTCCACAGCCTCTCCCTGGTCGACTACTTTGGTAACCCAGTCAAAGAAATTGATTAGATTCATCTGACATGACCTTCCCTCTGTGAATCCATGCTGCCTTGGGACCTGTGCCTCACTTGCCTCTAGGTACTCAACAATTCAACAATTCTTTCCTTCAGAAGTGATTCTATCATTTTCCCTACCACTGAGGTCAAACTGACAGGTCTGTAGTTTCCTGCCTCTGTCTCGCTCCCACTTTTGTGAAGGGGAATCACATCCACCCTCCTCCAGTTATAAGGTACCACACCATCCTCCCATGATTTGTTAAAAAGGGTAGTCAATTGTGTTACTAATTCTTCCCTCTGTTTTTTTTAGAATTCTGGGGTGAATCCCATCAGGCCCCATTGCTTTGTCCACCTTGAGTTTTAGGAGTTCTTTCAGAATCCTTTTTTTTGTGAAAGGACTGATATCGACCCCCCCCCATCCAGAGTTCAAAAGTCACTTGTACTACCCAGAGTACCAACAAGTGAGATGGGGGCGAAACATGAAGGTAATGAGGTAGGACCTGGCTTGACAATACATGAAACTGGATCAATGTCTTTTTCAGCTCTTTTTTTGCCTCAGGCCCAGCTGGCCAGGACATCTCTTGAGTCTCTGATAGCATTACTTCCCATCTGTCAATGCCCCTCTCACCCAGGAGAGTAGCCAGGAATTTTACAGCACTGTCGTACTGCTACCTAGACATCTTTGGACTGGTTAATACACCCCCAATGCTCTAATACATTGCTCCCTCAGATTGATCCCAGAGAGTGGGAGCTGCTTTCAGCTACTATGGCAGCTTTACACCTATCATCCATATGCTAATGTCAGAAGCGAAGCCTGGTAGCAGACAGGAAACTAGAAGAAGAGGCACACATATGGGTGTGATTGTCAGAGGCAGTGTTTTTTTCTGACCAGGCAGAGGCTGTTGTAAACAAATTAAATCCTTTATATTGCAGCCATGGTGTAACATGCAAGGCACAGTCCTTTGCATGTGTAATGTTTGCCAGCATCGATCTCGGCCTACCATCCCTCACTCTGGTTAGATTCCATCTGGAGTACTGTGTGCAGTACTGGAGGCCACACCTTCACAAGGACATTAACCAAATTGAGGCAGTCCAGAGAAGGGCAACCTAAATGGTGCAGGGACTACATCAGAAAACATATGAGGACAGATTAATGGAGCTCAATATCTATAACCTAGAGCAAAGGAGGGAGAGAGGTGACATGATTGAAACACTTAAACACCATAAGTGTATTAACAAGGTGAAAGAGTCTAACGTTTCAATATAAGAAAAATAGCAGGACAAGAGGACACAGCATGAGATTAGAGGGAGGCCAATTAAGGGATAATGTGAGGAAGTTTTTTTCACAGAAAGGGTGGCAGATGCATGGAATGGCCTACCTCAGGAAGTGGCGCATATGAATACAGTGCAGGGCTTCAAACAGGCATAGGATAGGCATAAGGGAGCAATACAGATGAGTATGAATAGATAGGCCATTGACAGAGGAAAGGCCAATGGCACATTCATAAGGTAGAAAAAGAAATGGGCAGACTGGATGGTCCTTGCAGTCGTTATCTGCCTCCAACTTCTATGTTTCTATCTGCCAACCTTGACCTGCTGTAACCCATCCTTTACAGGTCATACAAACACCCCCCCCCCAAAGCTGAAAACAGCAGTCCATTGGACACTCCATCCTCCTTCTCCTGACCAAATCTGAATGACTTGAGCTTATTTCTGAATTCAGTACAGTGTGAATCTGGATCTGCAAGCAAAGGAAAGGGGATGGTGCAGGAAAAGACAAGAGAGCAAAGAAGAATACAGTTCTAAGGGAGATAAAGGAGCAGGGTTCGATTTTGGCATTGTTTTAATATTTATTTATTGTTATTTATGTATTAGAATTTTGGTAACCTGGTAAGCCCGCTGAGACCATGCAGTCCCTTTTTTAGGGATGAACCGGAAGACAAATACAATACATTACAATACAATACAGTTAATACAGAGATTACAGCAATGTGTAAGGAAATGCATGTATTACAATGTCATATACAGTGGGATATACAAATATACAAACTTAGTATTTGCAAATATACATGTTTATAGAGGCTCAAATTGTAGTAGCTCAAGATATAAGATAACTTTCAGTGAATTAGTGTACAGTTAAAGCAGGGGTTAGTGAAAACATATGCATGGTGAAGGTTTAAGTAGGTAGGTGGCAAGCACAGTTTTGAAGAGAATAATAAAGGCAATACAGAATTCCAAGCTGTGGTGGCAGAGTAGGCAAAAGATCGCCTCCCCACAAGATGGCACGGTTTATGGATAGCAAGGACAGGTACTGATGCTGACCTGAGTGGGCAAGCAACTTCTTTATGATAGACAATTCCAGTTAGACATGGAGGATTAAAAAGATTCACTAGTTTGAAAGCAAAACACAATGTGAGGTACTGTAGCCTTGAGTCATAATCTGGCCATTGTAGGGAAGCCAAGATGTCAAAGTGGTATTTTCTGGGATCTGACCTAAGGCAAATTGCCCAGTCGTAAAGCAGAGTTGATGGAGCTGGGCTAGGGATGAAGTTTGAGCAGAATGCAGTATTGGAGTGCCGTTGAAAAGTATGGGGAGGAGGGATGTGGATGCTATTTTGTGACTGGAGGAGGTGGATAAAAGTGGGCTGAGACAGTATAACAGACCTAGCTTTTGTCTGATAGTTTTTGTCAGCAGGGTCACGTGTGACTCAAGAGAGAAGGATGTGTCCAGGTGTATACCTAAGTATTGAATGGTTTGGACTTCTTCTATGGTATCACCAGGTATTGAACAGATTTTGAGCGGGTATAGAGAGGCTAAACTGGAGATTTTGGAGGGTGGGTTGTGAAAAACCATAGCTTTGTTTTTTCTGGTGTTAAGAATTAGATGTTTATCTAAGAATCATGTTTCGAGTGTATTGAAGTTAGAATTAAGATTTTGATTAAGCTAATCCATGTTACTGGATGACCGGAATAGGACTGCATTGTCAGCGTAGAGTTTCACTGAAGTGCCACCACAGTATGGGGAAGCTCATTGATGAAGACCAAAAACAACAATGGACCAATGATTGATCCCTGAGGTACACCTTGTATTATGGGCCCAAGGGAGGAGAGCGACCTGGACCACTTTACTCTTTGTGATCTACCAATGAGATAACACTGTAGCTATGTTAGTGCTAAGGAGTCGAGGCCCAGTAGGTGCCGTTTGCCAAGTAGAAGGTGATGGTTGACAAAGTCAAAATCCTTTTTCAGGAGAATGTTTTAAAAAAATGTCTGTTACTGTTGGGACATAGCATGTTAAAATCAATACCTTAAAAAATAAAAATGTCATAATGTTTTCTGTTTCCCAAGCCGTTTAGGTTTGTGTAGGCCCCTTCCTAAAGAAATTCTAGATGTGCTCCTGGCTCACTTGACACTATATGAAAACTTCCAGAAGTGCAGGTCTCCAGTTGATCACATGGTGGGAGCTGAGAGTGTCTTTCTCTGCCTGACTTTGTTCATTGCTCTGTGGGTGGTAGCAAGAGAGTGGGGAGGTGCATGATGATGCCAGCTATTGTGTGTGCAGAGCTAGATTTACTTGACTGAACATTTGCTGCTGTGTTATCCTCTGGTTTGGGGGGGTGCAGAAAAAGGAAGAGAGGAGGTCAGAGTACAAAACGATGGTGTGCACATTGTCTGTGATGGCATTGCAGTCTTTTTTTCTGCTGGAGAGCTGGAAGAAATGTGGGAGCTGGATAAATGTGCAATAATCTAAGTGTTTTCTTAGCTTGTATTTTTTCCTGCATAAGTGATCAAAATTTACCATTACAGTTGTGGGCTAGTACAACCATCTGCGGGCTAGTGCAATTTTGAATCAATTTGTCCTGCTGGCTAGTGCAAAGAAAAGTTAAGGTTGACCCCTGTAAAGGAGGAAGAGAAGCATTTTTACATGAGGATGCAGAGGGTACAGGTAAAAGCATGGGTACAGTGTCCCCATGGACAGACAAGTGCTAAGCAACGCCCCCTTCCAGAATATCTTTAGTTTGGCATTTTTATATCACTGTTAAGACTGATCTCAGAGTGTCAATATGCCAAATATGCAAGACTGAGTGAGCCAAAGCCCATTTGGGTCACAGTTCAAAATCACTGGCAAGTGTAGCCACAACATTACTGAGAGACACCTGGAGTGCAATATGCAATTACATTTGTATGATATTTACTACTTTTTTATCCCAGTCTTGGCTGACCCTCCTTCCCTCTGGTCATCCCAGCCCCATTAACCCAGTTTCCCCCAGGGTTCACCCCCTCCCATATCTTCATGCCTTGCCCTCCATGGCAGGATGGCAGGGAGTCCCTCGACCCACCAGAACCAAATCCAGATTCCAGGAGGAGGCTAAGTCTCTGGGTGCAAAGCCTGCAGATGCTGGCAGTCATCCTGCATGACCAGGAGTTTCCTCTTTTCTCCAGTTGATAGACGTGGCATGTGCTGGTGTCAAGGCACACATGGCGATGTCTGCTAGAGCTCCCCCACCTTTTTAGCTTTGGCTGCCTCTCTCCTGGCATCCACCAGGGGCCAGTCAAGCACCGGGCTCTTCTACAACCCCCGGAGGAGGTGAGCAGTCCCATGGCACTCATTCATCCTCCCCTGGCTGGGCCTCTGACACCTCAGGCTTGCTTCTGAACCTGGATCATTGGCATCAAAAGCAGTAGTGCTTCTGCTGTACTGGTGGGCCAGCTTGATTTCTTCCACTTTTCTACAATCAACACATGGATTTTTCTGGACCACTGGAAAAAGCAAGCTTCACAATATTGATTTTACAGGGGCTGGCCCGGTGGCACTGAGGGTTGAGGTGCTGAACGCCACCCCTCGCACCACGCCGGTGACCTGGGTTTAGGGATGAGCTCAGGCCACTGGGGATTGGCAGGGGGAGAGAAGGACTGAGTGCTCATTGGCAGTTCTCCTTCTCTGGGGAGGGTTCCATGCAAGTCTCACTGCTCTACTACCATCTCTCAGGTGAACCTGGGGTTGACAGTGCAGATCGGGGCACTTAGAAGGCATGGGGCAGCTTTGTCCGAGAAGAGCTGGGAGGAGTCGCATCTTCATGCATACCTCCCATTGGCTGTCCTAGAGTGCCAACATCTGTGGGAACAGAACACAGGAAAAAAGGTGGCCCATCACTCCTAGGTGATGACTCCTTGCTGAGCACCTCAACAACCACCAAGACAGGAGCAGACTCTGCTGTGCAGCACACACTCCACCATTGTACAAGGAGAAGGTACGAGGGACCCCTCCTTGACCCACCCAGGGGGATATCCGGGATACCTAGGAGTACTGAGGGGGTGAACACTCTAAGGGCAGACTCCTGTCCGTCGGGACACTGAGGTTAGTGAGGCATTCATGGGCTCTGATTGAGTGAAGTGATGTGGCTAGAAGGAGGAAAAAGATCAGAATTAAAAAAAAAAAAGAATACTGATTTTACCTTGTAATGTTAACATTTTCCCTATCTCACATTATCGCTTCCTCTGTCCAAATCTCGCTCTCTCAAAAGTGAAACTAAAAGCATGTTTCAAAGCCATGGAATCCAGTTAAAGGAGCACTGTCAGCTTTGTTCCTCGGTTTTCTGTAAATTTTTATCAGTGGGTCTGAAGGCACATACCTGTAAGAACGGTCCTCTAGAATGCTCCTGCATGAAATAAAAAGTAACCTGTTTACCTACTTTATAGTATTTTTTCATAATTTCCACTTGTTCCATCCCGCAGTTATATCTCCTGCCCACCTGAAGCAGATCGGCGCCGAGAATGCGCATCTACCAGTAGCGCTGTCCCGACGAGCACATTTTACCATCCCCATCATAATAAGCATTTAATCCACTTCAGCATTCTATATTACAGCATTCCTGGCATCTTTAGATAAAAACCGAGTACTCGTTGAGCTGAAAAGTACATTATAAAGCTGGTACCAAAATTCCCGCATGTACAGAAGTGGCACATTCCCACACATGAGTGGGATCTTTTCCCATGCCGCTACTGCACATGCGCAGGATTTCAGTTCCAGCTTTATAAAGTACTTTTCGGCTCAACGAATGCTCATTTTTATTTAAAGATGCCAGGAACACTGTAATATAGAATGCTGAATTGGATTAAATGCTTATTGCAATGGGGATGGTAAAATGTGCTCATCGGGACAGCGCTACAGGCAGATGCGCATTCTCAGCAGAGACAATGGCACACAGACATACAGAAACACACACACACACACACTCTATTGACAACAGTGCTGTTCAACTCCTCTGCAGGGCCACTATTTTTGTGCTCTGTGCTCACTTCCGGTTCACTTCCGAGTTTGTTCGCCATCCCTGTATAAATTTTAGAAATATGACTTGTAATAAAGAAAACCATCTCTCACTGTTTTTTTTTTTTTTTTGCCACCCCAAACATCCACCCTCTGATTGCTGTCCCTATTATATATAATGCTTCCCTGGTGTCTAGTGGCACCCCCACCCTCCGATCACTAGCCTTGTATTTGTATAGTGCATCCCTTGTATCTAATGGCACCACGCACCCTCTGATTGCCCGCCCCACATTTGTATAGTGTTTCCCTGGTCTCTAGTGGCACCCCAACCATCTGATCACTGGTCCCATATTTGTATAGTGTTTTCCTCCTTTCTAGTGGCATCTCTCAGCCCCTGATTGCCAGCCCAGTGTTTGTATAGTGCTTCCCTGCTATCTAGAGGCACCCCCCCCACACAGACACTTCAATTGCTGGCTCCATATTTGTATAGTTTTTTCCTGGTGTCTAGTGGCACCCACCACCCTTTGATCATTGACCCCATAATTGCACAGTATTTCCCTGGTGTCCAGTGGCCCCCCTGCCTTCCTATCCCCATCCCCATCCCAGTATTTATGTAATGTTTCCTAGTATCTATTGCACCCCCCACCCTCTGAGCCCCATCCCCCTATATGTTTCCCTGGTGTGTAGTTGTACTCCTTCTGATCCCCATTCATGTTTCCCTGATGTCTAGTGGCAACCCCCACCCTCCAATATCTGTCCCCCTGTATGTTTCCCTGGTGTCTAATGGCACCCGCTGCCTTCTGTTCCCCATCTCCCTATATGTTTCTGTGGTGTCTAGTGGCAAGCAAACCTCCTATCCCTGTCCTGTGACTTGTAATAAAGAAAACTGTCCCTCAATGTTTTTTTTTCCTTTTTGTTCTCTCTCTTTAAACCTGTAAAAAAGAAAATGTTCCCTCATCAATCTGACCCCAGCCACTCTGACCTCCCACTCAGCTCCCACCAGCCCACACCACCAGTACACGCCCACACACCCTCATTCACTTGAACAGGCCACGGGGCAAAGATCCAGTCTCCAATCAAAGAAATATCTTTCTGCCGGAACCAGTGACTGCATTATGAAAAACTAAGGTAAGTGTGGTTCAATGTGCTTCAGTGGGGTTTTCAACTTTGTGGCATAACTTTGCCATGTTTGCATATTTTCACTCCAAATATTTAACGTGGACTTTTCAGGACCCCACTTCATGACCAGTGGTGGTGGAATTACGCACATCAGGCCAGAAAGGCAATTTTTGTGGTCACTTGGCAAAATCACCTTTTGGGTTGGATTTGGCACTTTGCACCACCATTGTTTATGAGATGGAGTCATAAGAAGGCTATGTTGAAAATTATGGGGTCAAAATATATAAAAATGACAAAGGTATGAGAGTACATCAAAATTATTCTTTGCTTGCTCATAACTTCGGCAATTTTAAATATTTTCACCCCAGATTTTCAACACAACCCTTTTTTTCACACCACATCATGAATGTGACAGCTGTCATTTTTCAAATGCTATCCAAAATACGTTTTCACACCTGTGGAGCAGAATGATGTTTTATTAATGCGGAATCGCATGTAGGTAGGGATTTGAAAATGTTTACCCATGGGGTTCAGGAGATGGGTTAATAAGAAGTCTATGCTGACAATCTGGTGTACTGTACAAAAACAGTAAAATGTCCAGGTGATGACTGAACATTACAGTATTTCAACATTCACTCATAGCTTTGCTACTTCTCAATATTTGGACTCCAAATTTTCAACATCCCCAATTTTCCACATCACCTCGTAAACATAACATATGCCATTTTTTAAATCTTGGATGAGTTGTCTTTTTGCACCTGTGGTCCAAAATGACATTTTGGCCAATTTACTATAAATACTACATTTCTTGTTTATAAGACCAGTCATAAAATGACTGTCTTGAAAATTTGAGGTCAACATTTTTTTTTCTGAGTTATCTTTTTACCTCCTATGATGATCCGGTGCCCACCTCTCCTTCAGGCCCTCCTAGTAACTCCACTCCCAGCTATCCTCTTTCCTCAGCACTGCTCTCATACCACATATTGCAGCCAACTCACCAAATTGTCCCAGAGTAACCCATTTCCAGGCTGGTCCCCTTCCTTCAAGGGGGAAGGCACCGGGGGGAAGGGACCCAGCACTCTATTTCTTTCCTTACAGACTCGGTGGTGCTGCAGTGGAGAAGCAGGCTCTCAGAGGTTATGGAGGTGTGGAGAGATGGACGTCGTCATCCAGTGGGCACCAAAGTTGTTTTCCGACTTTCTGGTTGTCCCTCTTGTGCTGCTGCATGTAGCACCCTCGGTCTCCACCGGGTTCTGCTACTAGAGCTAGGCTTCCACCCAACCCACCCCAGGAGAGGAGGCAGTCCTCGGTGCTCAATCATCTCCTTCCCCGGCCATCTCCTGACATCCTGAGTCAGGGTCAACACTTAAACAAAAAGTGAATCTGTGAAGAGAACATGTATAAAAAGTGAAGGTGTGAAGAGTGAATCAATGAGTACAGAATGTGGAAGAATGTATGTGTGAAGAGTGAATGTGTACTGAATGTGTGAAAAGTGAATGTGTAAAGAGTGAATGTGCCAGGCCCTGCACTTCTGTAGGTGGATAGAGTCTTCCCATAGCACACAGCCCCAAAAGGCAGTTCCATGTCATAATAGCAATCACAGAATAGTGATCACTATTATGGCAAGTGTATAGTGCCAAAAAGCAAATCGGTGATATACACTTCCAGGTGACCTGACAATTGGAAAGGAAAAAAAAAAGTATTTTTGCGAGGGGGGGTGTCATAGCCCCGCACCTCCCTGATTATAGATCATCAAATCCAGGGGTGTGCACGTTGGGGAGGGGGCAAAATCCCACATCGTAAAAAAATGAAGTGCCACAGCCACAGGCAGAAACAAAAATTCAATCCACCCTGTCCTGGTCCCAAACCCTGTATCTGCTGCACCAGAGCTAGCCACCCACAACTCATGGCTAGCTCAGCAGCAGCAGGTACACCCATCCCTCAAAACCCTTTGCCTGTCCCCCCCTTCCCCTCACTATTAGCCCCTTCCTGTCACCATCCACTACCCTTGTATTCATCTACAGGTGCTACCCTTGAAGGGTAGCCCAAGAGTATAGTGCCCAATATGATTTGCCATTTTTATGTGGTGCCCATATTCAGTTCGCTATACTCACGGTATACCCAAAAGGCCCTGCACATCTGCTTTTGTTCATGCATCAGTGAAATCTTCAGCTTCCCTTGGGTCTGAAGCAGCCTCTCACTTCTTATGCCTGTATCAATACTAATATTTTGCAGTTGTGTTGACTGTGACCATAACCTGTTTCTTATGGATCCAGGCAATCTATCAAACAAGCATTGTTGAATAAAAACTGTTCAATTTTTAGTTCTGATTCATGCACCAACATCCTTAACAGTAATTTCTATAGCCACACACTAACATGTCTAAAGGATACATCAAGAACATCAGTAAAGGTTTTCTGAGATATTACACTGAAGTGATTTGTAAAGTGGTGGTTTGTCTCTGCTAAATTTTCATTGATAAGGAGAAAGTACCACAGATCTATTCTTCTCAGTTTATCAAGGTCTAGCATGATTGCCATTCATAGATTCAGTAAGAACTGAGGCTGTTTAAGCAAGCAAAATGTATTGTTCTAGGGAAATAAGTAAAATACTATTTTTATTCTCTAGAACAGTCCCCAATGCTGCAATTCTGTTTACTTAATTCAATTGTATTGAAAAAAATTGTGTTGGGGAAAAAAAAGAAATTGGGGCTCTGGATATCTCTCTTGACTGATTAAAAGGGCTACATTGCAATTTGTCCCAATCATTTCAGTCCATGGCAACTCGACTTGGACTATTAGCTCTGGCATCAGTCGGTTTCCATATCAATTCATCCCCAGACAATTTGCTCCTATTAACACATTATAAAATAAATTCCAAGTGGGCACAAGTTGTCCACCAAATGAGGCAATGTGCTTGAGGGTTGTAGAAGTGGAAGTCATACTGCAATTGTTTTTGGAGTACAGTACAATATGAAGTGATATCAAATTGTCCAGATTCAAATTGATGTAGGAGCTGATTGACTCCAGAGCTAATAGTCCAGGGTGAGTTGTCGTTGAGTGAAATGACACAGACAAATTGAGGTTTTCCCTGTTAAAGCAGCCCACTGTGACTTCTCTGGCTTTGAGAACCATTCTTCTTTTATTCTCACTTTTGCAACCCTAAGATATCACAAAGAAACACTCTATTAGCCAAGAGACATCTTCTGAGTAGGTCTGTGCAAAGTTTTTAAACACTTAAATTTCTGGATTTTGCCACAAAGTGCATCAATTTGCATAGTATTTTATTAAGTGAACAACAAAATTCAGACACCTGTGTAGCGAACTTTGCACCTTGAGGTGAATTTTACTATGCAAAATGACACACTTTGAGGCAAAAACAATGGAAAGTGGCAAAGTACATCAAATTACATAGTAAAATGTGTGCAATTGTGGCAAATCACAAAGTGGCCGTGATGGAAAAATGCTGCCATGTGCATAGTAGGCAAATTCACAGCAATTCAGCAAATCTGAAATTTCACACAAGCCTACTCCTGAACTCCATTTACTTATACTATGAATTATGTCAAAAATACTTTATTTGTGTAACACAAATCACTTTTTTGGGAACTGTCAGTACCATTGTTGTTTTATGTTAATTTTGTCAAGATTAATGCTACCTTGTGTGCATGTCAGCCACCCAGCAGTCATGTGGTCTGTATTATTGTGCAGTCCACAGACAGTGTTACATGGCATAGTTGTAATATTTTCCTATACAGTTGCACAGCAGGGCACTAGCACACATCCAAAATACACCTTAGAGTCCCTAAAAAGAATATCTTCATTACCCCCTCAGCTGCTTACAATGCTCTCACTCTATTTTCCCACCACTCCTGTTGCTAATGTAACATTCTGGGGTGGTGTTTGACTTACCAGAAACATATATTGACAGCTGGGACCAAGTTATCTATTTTCATGAGGGGACAATTTGAGTAACTGTCAGAAAGGGTAACCGCCACAGCTGGTGGTAACATTGATAAATGCCATCTGCCACATGGGGCCATGCTACCACTGGATATATCAAGAAAGTCCTCTAGGAGCAAGAGATACCACCGCATACTACAACATTGATAAAGCCTCTCTGGGCAAAGCACTCCCACTGCAAGCAGTAATGTGCAATACATGCTTGGGACTGTGTGTGTGTGTGTGTGTGTGTGTGTGTGTATATTTATTTGTGTCAGTGTGTGTGTTATGGAAATACTGTAATTTGAACCTTGGTATAGGCCAGTACCATTGGTACAGTACTTTGATTATTAACTCCATTTAGCTTAGCATAAGTAATTATTGCAGATCTTGTTGGGACAGCATATCTGGCTTGCATCACCGAGACCTGGCTGGATAAGAATGCTAGCCCCACATTGGAGACTGCAATTCCAGCCAGGTATTTGGTGATACACCATCCGAGATTGGGCTGTGGTGGCGGGGGGTAGTGGTCTGTTTCAAGACAGAACTGGGTTTCACAAGTGTACCAGTTGAGGAGACTGGGTCATTCGAGTGTACTGTGGTAGTAAGTGTAGTTTGCAGGATCACTCTCATCTACTGTCCACCAGGGGATGAGAGGCATTTCCTTCAGGAAGTAGTGGATTTTGTGATTGACATGGCATTTGAGTCACCCAGGCTGGTGGTTCTGGGCAACTTCAATGCCTGGGTTGATGAACTCTCACAATTTGGACAACACTTCCTCCAGTTGATGACATCACTGGGTCTCACACAGATTGTTACCACTGCTACCCACAAACACGTTCACTCTCTTGATCTAGTCTTCCTCCTGGGGATCGAAACCTTTGATTTTGAGGTGGAACCTGCCAGATGGTCCGATCACTACACTATGGGGTTCAGTTTCCTTGCCCCCCTTTGCAGGCCTGCCCCTGTGGAGGTGGTCAGATACTGCCCTTTACAAGATGTAATCTCTGAAGGCCTGGCAGCAGTACTTGATCTATCGGCGCTTCCTGGTGCAAGTAGTAGTCCAGAGGCCTTAGTGTTGGCCTATTATATGGCCATTACTGTAGTGCTGGACTTTATTGCTCCTGTCCATGTTTGTTCTCTCTCCCTTCACCCTTGGTCCCCTTGGTTTGATGGGACCTTGAGGGAGATGCGGTGACTAGGACAAAGGTTAGAGTGTTGCTGGCAGAAATCTACCCTGGAGACCGACCATCTTAGATTTATGGAACATTATCAAGTCTATCAATCTACAATCTCCCTTAAAAAGGCAGAGTTTCTGTCAGGGGAGATTGCAGCTGCCCAGAACCGATTGGCTCAGGTCTTTTGAACTGTGGACAGACTGTGCAACCCAGCCTGCCTGCAGATTCGAAGAGCCTTTTCACAAGTGGAGTGTGATAAGCTTGCTCGATTCTTCGCGGTTAAGGTGGCTGACATCAGGGCGGGGCTCCAACCAGCACACTCTATGGGAGATGCTACTGATTGGTGCTTAGGCACCTTCCTTCACTTTATCTGGAGTACCTTCAACTGGCTGGAGTTTGGCAATGTCATACGGATTGTCCAGGGTATGCTTCCTACATGCTGTAGTTTAGATCTGGGTCCAACTACCCTATTTATGGGTTGTTGTGACATCATTGACCAGGTCTTAGCACAGATAGTCTGGTGCTCCCTTGAGTTGGGTGAGTTTTCTAGCTCCCTGAAGGAGGCAGTGGTGACACCCCTCCAGAAGAAAGCTTCTCTGGAGCCAGACTGCCCTGCTAACTACAGACCTATCTCTAACCTCCCCTTTGTGGAGAAGGTGATTGAGAAGGTAGGGGATCTACAACTGGAGAACCATTTGACCATCCATGACATCTAAGAACCTCTCCAATCAGGTTTCAGTAAGAGGCCTAGCACTGAGACTGTGCTGGTTCGGGTGCTCAATGATCTCCTGATGGTGAGAGATAGGAACAACTGCTCCAACTTGGTTCTTTTTGATCTCTCATCAGCGTTTGACACTGTGACCATGGGGTTATTCTAGAACACTTGAGGTTCACTTGTGGCCTGTCTGGTACAGTCCTCAGGTGGCTTAAATCTTTCCTCACTGGCAGAACTCAGAGGGTGGTGTCGGAGATTTATTCCTCTGACCCAGTCACTTTGTCATGTGGAGTCCCTCAGGGTTTAGTATTGTCCCCCATGTTGTTCACAGTGTACATGCTGCCCCTCAGAGACATTGTAAGATTGTATGGGCTGAGGTTTCACTGATATGCTGATGATACCCAGCTCTACCTGTCTTTTACACCCGACCAGGATAGAGCTCTCTCGGCTTTGAATAACTGCCTCACCAAAATCTAGGGTTTGGATGAATTCCAGCAGGCTGAAGTTGAACTCAGAAAAGACTGAGGTGATGATTGTGGACCCAGATCACTGGATAAAGGGGTCGGGAGTGGGTTTGCCCTGGATACTTTTCCTGGGAGGCTCGCAGCTGCTTACCTCTGATTGGGTGTGGAACCTGGGGGTGATTTTTGATGATGGGCTGACACTAAGATCTCAGGTGTTATCAAATCCTCCTTTTATCATCTTAGGAACATCTTCAGGGTCAAGCACCTAGTTTATCCTGGTGATCTTCCCTCACTGGTCCATGCCTTTCTGACCTCGCACCTTGAATACTGCGACTCCCCTTATCTAGGGCTACATGAGTTGATATCTGCCGCTTGTAGCTGGTGCAGAATGCTGCAGTCTGGTTGCTAATCAGAATGTCTCAGTTTTGTCATATCTCCCCAGTGCTGTGCAAACTGCACTGGCTGCCGGTTCAGTTTCGGATCACCTTTAAAGTCGGACTTCTGACTTACAAAGCCCTACATGGACAGAGCCTGGACTACATGAAAGAGCTTCTGGTTCCTTACTGCCTAAGGCAATCATTCCGCTCGGCTGATGAGGGGTTGCTAGAGATTCCAAGTGTATCCTTAAACTCATCTGGGGTCCATGCATTCATGTACATGGACCCAGCCCTCTGAAATTCTCTACCCCATCAGCTACGGGAGTGTGCAACCATGCAGGGATTTAAACAGACTTTACAAACTTACCTCTGGCACCAAGTCTTCTATGTTTGATTTACTGAAGACATGAATTTTATGGCAATCTGTACTTAATTGTATTTTACTGTTCCTTGTTTTAATTTTTACTGTTAAGGCACCTTGATTTTTTGAAAGTCTCGATATAAATAAAGTTATTATTATTATTATTAAATATTACAAAGTGTAAGTGCAGAAAATATGAAAGCACAACAGCCACATGCTTATTATGCCAAAATACTAGCAGATTGGACAGTGACATTGGAATTAACTTTCAGTGAAAAATAGTTTCACTTGGCATTGATTTTCTGCATTATTAGAATTGAACTTTACAATCTGCATTGTATACTCACTTTTGCAGCCAACAACAAAAACCTGATTCCATTTGAATGTGGTTAATTAGCATTATTCATGTGCCCATGGTATTTGCATGTTGCAAGCTTTTTAAGCTGAATGGTAATGTTGGTTAGGGGCCACTAGACAAAGCAGAAGTGCCCCATAATGCACTAGGCAGTTTGTCTGATGTTCACCAAGAAATCCTGTACAGTGTTGTTTTATGCTACTATGCAACAAATGTTTTTCTGTGTATATTAGTTTGGTGCATTAGTGCTTTTATGTGTCTTTGAGACAGAGTTGTTCATGCTGTGCAAGTGGGTAACCCATTTTAATCTGCATCTCTCTTGACAATTCCATGTTCCTAAGTTTTGGGCTCCTGATATAAACAGAAGGGCCCAGTGAGCATCGGTGAGCATGTGCAGAGGCAGACACAGCAGAGGCAAGCCTGAGAAGGTGAGTGCTGTGGCTGCCTGTGGAGAGCTAAATTTTAGTAAAACTAGTTACTTTTTGCTATCAGAGGCAAAGACTGCTGTGATCTGTAGTTCCATGGAAGCGGTGAGTGAACTGCAGCCCAGGGCCACCTGAGGAAGACAGAACCAGAGAAACGCATAGTTGAAGGAATGTTTTCTTGTCCCTGGAAAACTGGGGAACAACTGGGCATTCTAGGGACTTGGGCTGTATAAGGGCTCAGAAACAGTTTTAAATTCAGAGTTTGTCACAGACGGTAGAGTGTGACCCCAGAACAGCACTTCAGGCTCACCTGGTATAAACAGAGGGGTCTAGCAAGTGTCAGCAAGCATGGCAGATGCAGACACAGCAGAGGCAAGTGTCTGCTGTGTCAGGTGTAACAGCTGGAACAGGTGCCTAGAAGTTTGGATCTCAAAGGTAGTTATTGTTACTCAGTAGTAAGTATAAAATAAGACAGGTATACAGTGCCTGAGGAAGCTGTCACTGGAAACATTGGTGCAAACATGGGTACAAATGTTACAGCTAAATGTCTTTTAGAATGTATTACATACAGCTGGCCCAGTTGTACTGAGGGTAGAGGCACTGGATGCCATACCTCACACCACACAGGTGACCCGGGTTGGCGGGAATGAGCCTGGATTGGTGTGGGGCAGCGGGGGTGGGGGGTGTTTGAATGGCCATAGAGAAGTCCTCCTCTTCCAGGTAGGGAGTCAAGTTGCACCCGCTGCAGGGCTCCCTCTGGGTGGTGGCCCAAGATTAGTGCAGTCGGGAGCAGCTAGACTAGGGAGGGTAATGCAGATTGATGTGTGTGCATGCCTCCACATGTACTTGAGCTACCCCAGAAAGTCCTCAAACTTTGCACAGTTGTGGAAAAAAAGGGTAATTGCTCTGCGTCATATACACAACACATCTGCAACTGCAGAAAAAAATAGACTGTGTACTGTGGAAAAAATACAGCTGAAGAACTTCCTGTGCAAAAAAATGTCATTCAAAAGTATGGCATATCCCCTTAAAGGCTATTCTCGGCTACTGTTTTCCTGTGTTTGAGTCGTAGCTCACCCTGAGCAAAAGGTAGGGTACTAACATTTTTTTTATTATGGTATTTCTCCCCATCCTGGCCAGCACTCCTACTACCATCTGCTGTCCCTCCAGCACTCTCCCCAAGGATCAGACCCCCCCTTCCTTGTGCTCCCATGACTTACCCTTCATGGCAGGGTGGTAGTGAGTGTCTCAACCCACCTGAAATGGATCCAGACAGGGAGGTGCCTTCTCAGAGATGGTGCCTACAGGGGACAGAGTCATGCTGCATGGCCAGGACCTTTTTCCATTTGCTCCTGAGGTGAAGCGTGCAATGATGCTCACAGACAGAGCCCGCGCACACCCATATGTGCTCCTCCAAGTGTCTGCCCCATTTCCTTCCCTTTTTGTAGCATCAGTGCACTGCCCTCCAGCTGCCACTACTGGCCAGAAAGATGCTGATTGCTGATGATCCCACCTCCCCAGAGAAGGAGAGCAGTCCATTGGACAATCAATTCTCCTCCTCTGCTGACCCCCGTTTGCCCTTGCTCATTCCTGAACACATGTCATAAGCATAGTGCTAGGTAAGGCATCCAGCGCCTCAGCCCTAAGCACCACTTGGCCAACTCAGGTACTAACAATTGGGAAACAATCATAGTGGGGATTCAGGCACCAAGCAACAGCAAACCTGTGGGTTGTATAATAGTGTCAGTTGTTACAACAAAAATAGCACACATTTCCATTGAAAGGCAACAGACCACAACCACATGACTTAGTGCAGCCCATAAAGGAACCCAACAGGCAGTAGAGGCAGAGATGGTAACAGTCATACATGTGCACTACAGGCAAAGGAGAAATAAACACCCCAGAGAGAGAGACAACCAACAGATACCTATTGCCACTAGGTACAAGGTCCTGCTGGTACAGGTAATGTTAATGTGGTCCCAGTTGTGGGACTGTCTGCTTACCTCACTGGGAGTGCTGGTTCTGCTGTAACATTTGCAAAGTCCCCTGCTCCACTTAATATGGATCACCTGCTGTTGTTCTATCTGCTGGTATTTTTATATTATTTCTGCTGCTGTGGGAAAAAAATTGCATTTTCTGCACCTAGCTGAATTTCATAACTTACCTGTTTTGTGATTTTCCGCACCTGCAGACATTTTGACTGAATATGCTGCCCTTGCATTTCTGCAGTTTTGCAAGCCTTTTTTCTGCACATGCAGATTTTTTTTAACACATGCTTTATTCAAAATCATCATCAAAAAGAACAAAGTCAAACCAGAAAATTCCAAAACAGATACAACCGATACAAAAAAACAGCACAGAAAAAAGGAAAAAAGAAGAATGTAACAATTAGAAACATTAATAAAAACTTGACATAGTGGGTAAAGCATGATAAGGTGTATGAACACATAATCAAGCACTAAAACAGTAACTTAACTCTCCCAGAACTTTGGGAAAGCCTTTAACTATAGCTAACATTTTGGGGGTGAGGGGTCGCACAATTAAAACTGTGTGCCGGGCCAAATGATTCTGCAACTGAAGACTGCAGTTCTAAAAATGCATCCCATTTGGCCCATCTAGTAAAAATATGTAAGTTCTCACCATCATAATGAAAATGTAAATCTGCATACATATCTTCCAATATTCTAATTTCTTGTACTACATTAATCCAATCCGAAAATGCAGGCAAAGTGAGAGTCATCCATTTTTGTGTAATGGCTTTAAAGGTGGCAACAATGAAAACATGGTGAAGATAATTATGCTGTATTGAACAAACCTCTTTTGGAAGAACACCGAGAAAAAAAGATTCAAAGAAAAGTTGAAGAGGAGAACCAAAAATAGTAGAAATGGCATCAGCCACCATATCCCCAAAATTGTTTAATTTTGGAAACAACCAACATATGTGAAAATGATCCCCTTTCACTCCACATTGTCACCAACATAAGTTCAACCCACCCATGAAGTAATGACATGTAATAGATGGAGTTTTAAAGAAACTAACCAAAACCTTCCACTGAAATTCTCACCAATAAAAAGATGTAGTAGTTTTATGAATTATCTGCCAAACTTTTTCTTCACAATGGGTATCCAACATTCTAGACAGAGCCAAGTTCCAATGATCCCAAACAGGATGTAAAAAGATATGGGTATTCTGAAGCAAAAAAGCATATAAAGAAGATACAAAATGAGATTTTCCCAACAAAGTTCATTCCTAAATAAGATACTTCTCTAAGGCATTGGCTGGAAAAAAGCAGCTGAAGAATTAATAATGACCAAAGGAAAATGATGTACTGTAGTTGCAAATAACGAAAACATTTTGTGCATGGCAAATCAAACTTCTGCTGCAATTGCCCAAAACTTAGCAAAACATCTCAGTCCATCAAATCTTCTAGCAGAAAAATACCACAATGTACCCATAAATGAAAACCCAGGTACGACATTTCAGGAAAAATGTCCTGATTACCTATAGTCAGGGAAAGATGAAAACATTTAACAGAGCCTTTAACCAAAGATTGGAACCTAACCCATTCCATCAAGGTATGCCTTGTCTAGGTATTTGCCACTTTGAGAGAGTGAAGCTGGGAAGAAGGAAAAAAGGAAATGACCCTCTGAGGAATCTCAGGAAATTGTCCTTCTTCACAATACAACCAATCAGTATCCAACTTGGATTTTGAAAAAGTCAAGACGGGGTAACTTTGGCTGCTAAATAAGTTTTAAATTTTGGGAGGGCTAGACAACTTTTAGACTTAGCCCAATACAAGTCAGAGCACCTAATCCATGTGTGCCCCCACTCCAAATAAATTTAAACACAAGCTGATCCAGCTACTGCCAAAAAGATTCTGGGGGTTTAACTGGAAGCATCTGAAAAACATGCATAAGTGGGGTAAAACATTCATATGTAAAGATTTAATCCTAGCGCCTAATGATAAAGGAACTGAGCTCCATCTTTCCAAGTCTTTCTGAACCTCCAAAAGAATGATTTTATGATTTTTCTCATAAAGCTGATGTAAATCAGTAGAAATATAAAGACTCAGATATTGAAATCCTTCCTGAACCTAATGACATGGAAAAGAGGCCTTCTGCTGATAGGAAAGCGAGCCACTCAACAGAATAGTTGCTGTTTTATTGTGATTAACAGTAAAGCCAGAAATGGTCTCAAATTCAGACAAAACCCATATAAAATGTGGTAAAGATGTCATCAGGTCCTCCCCAAAAATAAAGTGCCATCCACATAAAGTGCAATCTTATGCATACTTGAGCCAACCCAAATACAGTACCTTTAATATCCACTTCTTAACTAACCCAAGATGCTAGGGGCTCTATCGCTAAAGCAAAATGCAGCAGAGACATAGGACAACCTAGACGAGTCCCCCTTTGCAAAGAAAAAAAATTGTGAAAAAGCACCGTGAACCCCCACTCTAGCAAGGGAGCCCTCATATAAAGCCATCAGATTAGAAACAAAACTTTCACTTAAACCAAAATTCGCCAAGATGTCAGAAAGATATTGCCAATTTAATCTATCAAATACCTTCTAAGTGTCAACCGATAAGGCTATAGTGGTCACATTAGACTGTTTTACATAAGAAATAATGTTGAACAAAGGGCAAACATTGTTGTAAGAATGACACAAATGAATAAAACATGTCTATTAGGCTGAATCAATCTAGGAATAACCAATTGAAGACAAGTAGCAATAATTTTCACATAAATCTTAATGTCGGTATTAATTAAAGAAATTGGTTGATAAGATGAGACTCTGGGTCCTACCCTGATTTTAGGATCACAGTAATCAGAGCAGATTTCCATTCTGAGGGAAAAGTATAATGTTGCATACAATAAGAAAAAGCTGACTGGAGAGGCCCAAGTAAAGTGTCCACAAAACAGTTATAAAATTTGGCAGAGAAACCACCATCTTCAAATGCTTTTTTCAGTTGTAAGCCCTTGTACTGTATGACAGAGTGAAAAAGGTTGTTCCAAAATGTCTCGCTCCTCCTGAGTCAATGTGGGTAACTCTAATGAGCGTAAGAAGGCAGTAACTCCATTTCTACCTTTGTCACCTATTTCAAGGGTGTTGATGTGCAGACTTTTTTTCTATCTTTGTGAATGTAGTCCAGAATGCTTATGTGGGGCAAGGATAGTAAAAGGTTGGAGGGCATTATCTGCACAAAGTGCAACTATATAGAAGCATTGGAAGAGAAAATAAAAGGATTAAGACAAACATTGGTTGAACGTGAAAGTATTCAAAATCTGCAACCCTTTGTAGACAATAAGTTTAAAGAAGTGATAGGGATGTGCAGCATTGTTGTGCAAACACAAATCAGAGGCCAAAACAGTAATGGAGCAGGTATGGGTGAAATAAGAAAAAGAGCCAGAATGATTGTGACAGCGAAGAGGAAACAGATGAGTTACCTTTTTGGACATTAGTGGAGGGGGGGGGGACTCAGGAAATGGGGAAGGAGAGCAGACACACATTCCAATTGAACTGGTTAACAGATATTAACTGCTAGCAGAGACAGAAGAGCATTCTGAGTATTCATAACAAGTCATCACCGGGGAAAAACAGAATACACAAATTGTAATAATAGAAGATTTAATAATACGACATACTGATGTAATCATCTACAAAGTGAAAAAGGCCAAGACCACAGTGAGCTATTTACAAGCAGCAAAAGTTGAGGATATAAAAGACAACTTAGATGATTTACTGTAAGGAGCTGGGTTAAAGCCAACAGTGGCATTACATTTAGGTAGATTAATCCATAAATTCGATCAGGGCAAAGCACAGGGCCCAGACGGAAAACAAGAGTAATTAAGGAACTGATTGATGAGTTGGAGGAACCATTGACAGTGCTGTTTCAAGAGTCACTAGATAAGGGGAAGGTTACTGAGGTATGGAGAAAAGCTAACGTTGTGCATATTTATAAAAGGTCTAAGCAGTAAGTGGGCAGCTATAGGCTGGTTAGTCTGACTACAGTGCTGGGCAAAGTCCTGGAGGGGATAGTAAAGGAACATATCATAGATTTTATGTACCAGGCAGGCAATATTGATTTTACCCAACACAGCTTTACAAAGAGCCATTCATGTCAGGCTAATCTGTTGGAGTTCTATGGCAATGTCAGCAGGGCACTGGATGGAGGGAACTCATAGACGTGATTTTTTTTAGACTTCTCAAAGACATTTGATAAGGTTCTGCATGGGGAATTAGTGGATGCACTTGTAGAACACCAAATTCAGGGCACCATAACTCGCTAGATAGTGTCATGACTTAATAGCAGAAAGCACAGGGTGTGTATCAGGGGGTCTTTTTCTAGCCGGTCAGAAGTGACGAGTGGAGTTCCCCAGGGATCCGTGTTGGGGCCTTGCCTATTTAATATCTGTATTCACTCAATGACTAGTAAGGGGATTGTCTGGGAGTTGAAATTCACCAATAATACTCGGATAGGAACTACAGTGCACAACACATTGGATGCAGATAAATTGCGGTCAGCACTGACTATGATGGAAGAGTGAACCCATAAACACAAACTGTCATTTAATACCGATAAGGGAAAGGTATTGCACTTTGGGTGAAACAACAACAAAGCAGAGTACAAACTTAATGGGCAGAGACTGAGGGAAGTCAAGGAAAAAAGGGACATTGGCATCAGGATCTGAAATGACCTACTCATTAAACAACATTGTAGCCAAGAAGTTAAGACAGCTAGAGGCATATTAAACTGCATCAACAGGCATATTAGGAGAAGGAAGAGAGAGGTACTAGTCCCTCTGTATGGGTCACTGGTGAGACCACATATGGAGTATTGCACTCTGTTTTGTTCACAGGGTAGAAAACCAAAATAAAATACTTGAGAAAGTACAGAGGAGAGCCACGTGCATCATTACTGAGGTTAAAAATAAAGATTATGAGAAAAGGTTATCTGAGTTGGGGATGTTCACCTTGGAATATCACAGATTAAGGTGATATGTGCATGGCTTTTAAGGCTCTATCAGATGAGTTGTCATGGGAGAAGTTGGGCCTCAAAATTAGGGAGCAGAAATATACTAGCACCCATCCCTTACAACTAGCTGGGGAAAGATACCTGATGTAAAAGAAGAAACATTGGTTCAACCTAAGGGTAGTGCCTATCTGGAATGGCTTGCCTGTGGAAGTGGTGGCCAGCAGTAGTATGAATGAGTTTAAAAACAAACTAGACAAGTACTTTATAGCTAACAAAATTCAGGGGTATATATAGGTCATATGTGGTGAGCGATATGGACTGTGGTCTTCTATGCTCTGTATTAACCTATGTATAAATGATATTGTATTTAGGGTTGATGTTGACATCAAACAAGACTTTGAGAACATAGGTGAAAGGTTAAAGGCTAAAAGGAGCAAAGTTATAATCTCACAGATTTCGCCTGTCACTAGAGCAGGAGTTGGAAGGTTAAGAGCAATTAGGAAAATGAACATTTGACTAAGAATGTGGGCAAACAGGGAGGGATTCATTTTTGCTGACAACTAGAGAAGGGTGAAAGACGTCCATGAAATTTCACAACTTTAGCGGAAGTTTCTGAACTTCTGCCTGTTGTGAATCAGAAATCTTCCAAACATGTTGGGTGAATTTTCGCTGTGTTCTGCTCACATACTGTACAGTAAAAAAACAAAAACTTTCCATGCTGTCAAGTCCCCCACCACCCAAAGCACTGCCGAAATAGAAATAAAATTCCTGGCAGCTAGCGGTCTAACCCCCCCCACCTGATCACCTGCCCCATATATAACAAATAACTCCATGTTGGCTAGCGGTCCCTGCCCTCACCCAATCACCTGCCATATATATAACAAATAATTTCCTGCTAGCTAGCAGTCTCTCCCCCCACCTGATCACCCACCCAATGTAGACATCATGCCCTGGTATCCAGTGTAATCCCCCATTTTGATCCCTCTATAGTCATAATAAACATTTCTCCCTAGTTGTCTAGTGAACCCCCATCCCTATCCCCAACCCCCAGTCTGTGAAGTGAATTCAGATATTCCCTTGTGGACCAGTGCACTCCCTGCCCCTGCAACCCCTACCTCTGCACCTTGGCAGGTAGCATGCTACCACACTGCTCCTCCCCATCCTGAATGTGAGTGGGCAACCAACACAGCCCTCCCCTTCCACCATGGCCAGTCACCCACTGAACTGTAAATGAATGAGTGTGTGATCAAACATGTGCTCATTCATGGACAGCTCAGTGTGCGGCCGGCTGTGGTGGAGAGAGGATAGCTGTGCTGGTCACCCACTCAAGTTAGGGATCGGGGGGCAGGGTGGTGGGACATTACCTGCAGGTGTGGGGGGTACAAAACCACCGGAAAATTATCTGAATTCGATTCATGGACTGGGGATTGGGTACAAGGAGGGGGTTTCATTAGACAGCCAGGGAGAAATGTTTATTGTGACTATACAAGGGATTGGGAGGGGGAGGTACATTGGACACCAGGGCATAATGTCCATGTTGGGCAGGTGATTGGGTGGGAAGAGGGATCTCTGGCCACCAGGGAATTATATTTCTAGTTTAGGCAGGTGGGGCACTGGACAATATTTTACTTCGGGTGGCGACCAGTGGGGAGGTGGAGATACCACTAGACACCAGGCATTAAATGGAATAATTTATGGTACTGGACTACTGTAAGGTGCCAGCAGAATTTCTGGAAAGTTGCGAATTGGCTTTCCAAACATTTGAGGAAGTGAAAGTCTGACTTTCACAGAAATTCCATTAGTGGAAGTTTTTTTTTTGCACACAGCTCTACAAAAAACTGGCTTAAGTTCTATCTCCTTAAAGTTACACTATGCTCTTTCATTTGCAGAACTTCACCAGCTCCCACTGCGTCATGAGGACAGGGCAATGATGCTCTCCCACCTACCATACTGCAGCACAGCACACCACAGGACTATGAACCCAGGTACAGAAACATAGGGCTGGAAGACAGCATGGGTACACTGGGAACAGCCTGAGTCAGCAACACAAAGGGGCATTTTGGCGCCAAAATGAATTGCCTACTATATACTGGTCTGCCTTGTGTTTGCAGCTTAGAGGCTCCCTTTTGTTAGCCAATGGCTAGAGATAGTCTCAGTTCCACTTGCTTCTTGAGTATTTCTGACTGTTTTTCCAGTTGCTACAGTATAATTGCTGGCCATTATTCAGAACTGATTGTGCCACTTTTATTTTTTCCTATTGCTGCTTTGTAACTGCTAGCCTATTCATATGACTGAGTTTGCCATTATTACATTCACTTACGTGCATGCGCAAGGAACGTTTTGGGAGATTAGCACACTTGGAGGTATGCCTCTCCCACCCAATGCACTGCTCCCTTGATCAGGCGTGGGGGTCCTGCACCAATGGGTGCAGGAGCTCAGTATGACAGTGGTGTTCTTCTGCTTCAAAGGAAAGCACCGCTGCCATACTGATGCCGCTCATGTCACCGCTACCTCCCCGCACATGTCAAGCCCCTCCCAAGCTTTGGTGCCAGCTGGGAGCCACCCCAGCGTGGCAAATGTTGCCTATGGGGTGCCCAATCCGGCGGCTCCACAGCCCCAGTTATCCTGCTGCCACGCTGGGGGCCCACCCCAGCATGGCAAACTGTCGCTCACTTTGCCGACGGGGTGCCCAATCCCCATCGGCTCCCGCCCCCAGCGTAGTTTGCCGATGGGGTGCCCATCCCTGTCGGCTCCTCGGCCCCCCAGCCATCTTCTGCCATGCTGGGAGCCCACCCCAGCGTGGCAAAGGTCCCACATCATCTTTTTTTTTAACCTGGAAAACAAAAACGGTCCCGTGGCGCATCTCCCAGCCCCCACAACCTGTACCCACCCACTGTGCACCCAGCCTACCCACACCTCCCTCACCCCATACTTACCTCCAGACTCCGGCACAACGATCTTCGGTGGACCGGGAACACGTCTGCACTCTTCAAAGCCAACAGTGAACTGAGGAAATGCCGGTAAGTTGTATAATGGGTTACATGGGGGGGGGGGTTTCAACTTTATTGCATATCTCAGTCATTTTTTGGAATTTTTGTACCAAATTTTCAGCATGGGGTTTTTTGGACCCCTTCTCATGACTGATGTCACTGTCATGGCATTATTCAGGCCCGAAGGGTGATTTCGCAGGCACTGCACAGTCACTGCGTGAAATCACCCTTTGGCCTTGAATAACACCATGACAGTGACATCATTCATGAAGGGTCTAAAACCA
The DNA here is from genome assembly GCA_016271365.2 of Neoceratodus forsteri. Taxonomy (NCBI): domain Eukaryota; kingdom Metazoa; phylum Chordata; order Ceratodontiformes; family Ceratodontidae; genus Neoceratodus; species Neoceratodus forsteri. Next base: position 736,220,451 of record CM028133.1, on the reverse strand, counting down.
TGTTGAAATCTGGTGCAAAATTCCAAAAATGACTGGTTTTACGAGCGCAGTGTTGAGTAGTTCCTACGCAGGCTCGTAAGTTCACGAATTTTCATTACTCCAGATTTCATCATTGCCATTTATCACACCTTCTTATGGTTGTACAGCTGTCATTTTCCACATCTCACCAAAACATGTTTCCGCCATGTGGCGCACAATGGTGCAGTTGATACCAAAATCAATGTATGGAACACATTAAGAAAATCACAGTGACACTGTTCATGAGCAGATGTCTTAAAATGGCTATGTTGAAAATTTGGTGAATAAATTTCTAAAATAACTGTTTCGAGCATCGTTAGCAGTTCATACGCACACTCGTACGTTTGCGAATTTTCAATATTTACACTCCAGATTTTCAACATTGCCATTTTACCACACCTCCTCATGAGCAGTACAGCTGTCATTTTTCACATTCTGCTCAAAATGTGTTTCTGCCCATGTAGCGCACAATGGCGCAGTTGGTGTGTGAACTCAATGTATGGGACACATTAAGACAATCACAGTGACACTGATCATGAGCAGAGGTCTTAAAATGGCTGTGCTGAAAAGTTGGTGAAAAAATCCTACAAATGACTGTTTTACGAGCGTGTGTTGCACAGTTCCCACGCACACTCATAGGTTTGCTAATTTTCAATATTTCCACTCCAGATTTTCAACATTGCCATTTTACCACACTTCCTTATGAGCAGTACAGCTGTCATTTTTCACATCCTCCCCAAAACATGTTTCCGCCTATGTAGCGCACAATGGGGGTAACAACAAGGTCATGCTGACAATTTATTGTGCAAATACCAGCAATCGCACAGGGCATTAGGGTAAAGCACCATACATGCCAAACACCACTGCAAATACCTGCAAGCGAACGTTCGGCATTGACAAATGCTTGTTAACCATAGTTTGCTATTCAAATCTTCAACTGCATTTTCCATTGTTGCTTTGAATTGCCTTATCACTGGTTTCAAACTACAATTTCTACTATTCAGGTGTGTTTCCTGTTGCCATTCTCACTCACTCACTCACTCACTCACTCACTCACTCACTCACTCACTCACTCACATTCCCACCCACATCTTTCCCCTGGTACCTCACCTACCTCCTTAAAGTTACACTGTGCTCTCTCTTTTCCCTGCAGAACTTTGCTGATTCCACCTGGGTCATGAGGGCAGAAGCAGGAAGCCATCTCCCCTACTGGACCACAGCAAAGCACAGCACAGGACAATGAGCCCAGGTACAGAAACAAATGGCTGGAAGACAGCATGGCTACACTGGGAACAGCCTGAGTCAGCTACACAAAGCAACATTTTGGCACCAAAACTAATGGCCTGCTGTATATTGGCCTGGCTTGTGTTTGCAGATTTCAGGTTCCCATTTGTCCCCTTTGTTTATAGTACAGCCCCTCCCCCCAACGCGCAAGCCAGTCTGGACACTCTGCAAAACTATTTCGGCCATTTTACTTTAAAGGGACACTGTCAACCCCCTTAGGTCTCAAAGTGTCCTTAGTTTAAAAAACATATTTTATGATTGCCAAAATTCTATAAAGATTGTTGATGTAGCTGGTAGTTTGATTCTGACTATTATTTTCTTTAAAAAAATAAATAACAGACTGCCCAACATACTGATGTTATCACACCAAAACAGGTTTGTTTACATTTCTTGATCAACTCCAAATGCATCTTTCCTGTACTTGGGAACACCCACAAAACAGTCTAGCCCCTCATTATGCATTGGGAGATTAGGAGGCTACTGTCTTTTAAGTGACTGCACTGTCTGTGTGTATTTCTAATGCTCAGGACATATGCAGTAAAAACGGAACCATGATTGTAAACAAAAACAAGGTTGTTTATAAATATACATTGCCATGCATTTCAGTTCTACTAAGCAAGGCTACAGACAAAACAAACAGCAACAACAATGAATTTTAGAGAGGGTAAGTAATCATAAAATGTGGGGTTTCAACTAGAAATAATATGATGAAAAATAGGTTGACAGTGTCCCTTTAACACCCCGCACAAACTCACCACTGCAACCTTTATGCCTCCCTTGGGATCCTTCCTCTATCGCACAGGTGCTACATCCACTAACTAACCTTCTTAGCTAAGTATTGGTTTGACCTGCTACCTACCTACCTCTCTGACATGATGGCACCTTCTGCCACCCCTGCACATGTTCTCCCCCAGGGACTCCAACTGTATCACACTGCCTTGCCCTCTCTCATCAGCTGGCTGAGCCAGGTTCTCCTACAGATTCCCTTCCCTCTGGAATCACCTTCTGCCCAAGTTCAAAATCCTCTCTTCTATCACTCCTTCAAACAGCACCTAAGCCTCCTCCCTCTTGTAACTGCATTACCACATCCTTGCTCACATAATGTGTCCTTGGCTATGTAAGTAATAATACCCGACAGGGTGGGCGTTATTGGGATATAACAGACTGCCCAGGGGCGTAATGAGGCCCGATGCCACAGGCGGAGGGCGTTATAGCCCCTGGAAGGTCCTTTATATCCAATAATGCCCATCCTGGAGGGTATTATCACACTTAGAAAATGGGCTATAGGTGTAATTGTTTGAAAAAATAAAATAGAGTTACCTACAAAAAATAAATAGAAAATAAAAGGTACATTTTATAGTAAAATAATCCCTGTGCTGCTGGAATCACCACAGGAGGGTGCTACCATGTTTGCGTGTGTCACTTGAGCTCCTAAACTTGCTTTGTTTCTTCACGCACTGGCTCACAGACATGAGCGCTGCTTTTTCAGGTTGTTTTGGTTTCTGTCTCTTCTTGGTCCCTTAGTCAAACACGCTGAGAACTTGAAAGAAGGCTCGTTCCACAGGAAATGTTGTTTATTATCTATACTGCAAGGCAGGTAGGTTTTTCCCCTTGTGCTGTGATATGTGGTGCCATGGGAGTTTGCAGCTCACTGAAAGAGTCGGCTAAATGTTGACACGGTGCGCAACTGCGGTCAGTGAGGAAAGTTTTAACTTTCTGAAAAGAAAAAAAATGAGTGTTTCAGGTTACATTTTTTTTACACTGTCCAGTGACTCTGTCCACAGAAGTTGGTCTCGCTAAGTGAGGCGGGGCAAAAAGCAGGCTGGCGAGTTTCGAAATTCGGGGTGCTCAAGGATAGTTTTCGTAATAGGGCACCCCGAATTTGCACTTTTTCTGAGCGGGCCATTGTTAAGAAATAATGGCCCGGGTGCCAGGCTGTTTGAACCAATCAGGAAGCGAGTTTGAATTTACCCATTATCTAAGAGGTAATAATGGTTTATGTTACGTATCTCTGACTGTTTTCTGATCTTGCAGCACTGTTCATGCCTAATTTTTACAAACCCAATTTGTGTACTGTGCCCTGTATACTACCCTGTCACCACTGTTTCCTATTAATGTATAAAATTTACTTGTTTGCATCACCCACATGTATTTAAGTGTTTCCCTCCCACACCCCTGAATCGGATTTGGAAACAAACCTCTGACTCAGTGTGCCTTTCCCAATTACCAAGATTTTAAACAAAAATAAATAAATTAGTAGAAAATGTAATGAAGTTTGAAGATGAGAAGGATATAGCAGGCATCCTAAATAATTTTTTGGGATCCATATTTCATGTTATCCAAGGTGGACTTTCCCGATGTAGGTAATACATGTAGAATAGAGAAAGACAATGTTCTGAGACAGCTACAGAACATAAATGAGAACAAAGCTCAGGGTCCTGATGGTTTGCACCACAGGATACTGAATAAACTGGAAATGATGTTGGCCAAACCATTGGCTAAATAACTTAATAGGTCAGATATTTCCAGACATTTTGCAAAATTTCTAAAGTGTTTCTCTCTGCTGCCCCAACTATGGAAATGAAGAAAGCAGGAGACGTCTTTAGAAATGTCACAGAAATTTCAGGTAATATCTGACCATGTCTTTGTACGTACTTGGGAGAGAGGAAAGAACCATTTCATTGGAAAAGAGCAGTTGTTACACAAATTTTAAATAAAGGGGAAAAGAGTGAAAAAAAACTGATTGCAGACCAGTGAGCTTGGCTTCAGTGGTAGGAGAACTCTTTGAAAAAATCATGAGAGACAAATTCAACAGATATATGGATAAGAACAATATATGGGATGTTATGCATCATGGGTTTAGACAGGGCAGGTCGTGTCTAACGAATATGTTGAATTCTTTGGTAAGGTTAGCAAGGCACTTGACCAGGGTAGGCCAGTAGATGTTGTGTTGCTGGACCTCAACAAAAATTTTGATGAAGTTCCACATGCTGAACTGATAAGAAAAATGATGAGTTATGGTTTTTGCCCATGGTTAGTAAAATGGATTAAATCCTGGCTTGAGAACACGATGCAGACAGTTAAAATAAATAGCCATGAATCATCAGATATCAAAGTAACTAGTGGAGTTCTTCAATGTTGGTTTTTGGAGCCATCACTGTTCAACATATATATACAGGACATGCAAACTGATAAAGACACTTGAGGCTAGATTCACAAAACGTTGCAAAGCACAGTGCAAATATTTGCATTGCACTTCAATTGCCAAGGTGTCAGATGTTGCTATTCACAGTTGGATAGCACACTACACTATTTGACTGTGAAAAGGTTAAGGTCAAGACAGCAGTAACTTCAACACTGCTAGTGCTAACCCCACTAGCACTGTCCCGACATGCAGTCAGGAGTATGGCCCCAAAATGAACAGCATAGGTGCACTATTTGTAATTCACAAATGTAGCCATATAAATAAGATTTCCATGCTCATTATTGGCCCATTTACATAGGCCATACTAAAGTTTAGCATGTCTCCGCAGCCCCTGCTCCAGAGGCAGCCCTGTGTCCCTAGTGTCTAGTGCCCCCTCTCCACTGATCACTGATCACTGGCCTGAGTAGAAATAAATAGTTTTCCCAGGTGCAAAGTCCCCCCAGCTGATTGGCAACTGGAGTATAAAGAAATGTTACTTCCTGGTGCTAGTGGTCCCTCATGCTGATTGTTGATCGCTGGTCCAAGTAGAAATATTATTCCCAGGTTCTAGTGGTCCTCCCTGCCAATTGCTGGCCCTATAATTATGAAATCACTAATTTCCCATGTGTCTTATAGCCCCCCTTTCCTATTCCTGATCCCCTGTACAGTGAATGTTAACCTTTTCCTGGTGTTTAGCAAACTGCCACCCCCCACACTGGCAGGTAGTGCCCCACCACTCCACGTCTCCCATCCCAACCCCAAGCTGGCAATCAGCAGATCCCTCCACTCTCCACAATGGCCAGCCACTGACTAAGTTGGCAATGAGCATGTACTTTATACAGTACATGCTCATTAATTGATAGATTATGCATTCATTGAAGCTCAGTTGCAGCCAGCCATGGTTGAGAGTGGAGGGCTGTGCTAGTTGCTGACTCAGGGTCGGGATGGGGGAGTGGGGTGGTGGGGCACTACCTGCCAGCTTTGGTGGGTGGGAGTCCACTAGACACCAGGGAAGGGTTTACATTCACTATGCAGGGGATCGGGAGGTCCACTAGACACCAGGGAAATGTCACTGTATCCTATTATTATGATTAGGGAGATCAGGGCCAGGGAGGGGGGAACCACTAGACTACCAGGGATACCAGGGCTATTATTATTATTATTATTATTACTGAGATCGGGGCCAGGGAATAGGAACCACTAGACTAACAGGTGATGCTGGGACTCTTATTTTTATTATTATGGAGATCAGGGCTGGGGGGGGTCACACTAGATTACCAGGTATACTGGGGCTATTATTATTATTATTATTATTATTATAGAGATCATGGCTGGGGAGTGTGGGAACTATTAGACTACCAGGGATGCCAGCCTAGTGGTGCTGAAGGCTGAAGCGCTGGATGCTTTACCTTGTACCATGCCAGTGACCCATTTTCGGGAATGAGCACAGGCCGCTGGGTGTCAGGGGGAGGAGAAGGATTGAGCATCCTTTGGACTGCTCTCGTTCTCTGGGTAGAGGGGACACCAGCACTCGGTACACTGCTGGCTCCTAGTGTAGGCTGGGGGCTAGGGCACTGTGGCTACAGCAGGGGAAGCCGAGGCAAACATTCAGAGGAACGGGTGCAAGAGCATGCATATTCACTCCTTGGGTGTCATTGCACGTCCTCGGCTTGAGGGAACAAAAAATCAGGTGGAAAAAGGTCCTGGCGCACCTCATGCTCGTCGGTCACCACAGGCGCCACCCCCACCATTGGCAGCAACACACCTCCAGCACCGAATCCTTGTGAGAGGTGGGTCAAGGGGCTCCCCACTCTCCCACTATGGGGGGAAAGCCATGGGGCAGCTGGAGGTTGAGCTGCGAGAGGGGGACGGAGCTGGAAGATTGACAGGAGGGACTGCTGACAGGGACCAGGAGGAAAATAAATTAACTGCAAAAAAAAAAAAAAAAAAAGACTACCAGGGATATCAAGGCTCTTGCTTTTATTAATATCTAGATCAGGGCCTGGGAGGGGGGAACCACTAGATAACCAGGGATACCGGGAATTGGAGATTTCTTTATGGAAACTTTGCTAGGGGCTGGAGAAGGGGGGGCCACAGTAGACTACCTGGGAAAGGGGGGATGTCAGTATTAGTATGCAGATCAGGGCTGGCCTGGCACATTCTGCCAGGTGCAGCCATACAAACAAGTCCATCATGGGCATACAAATGGCCTTTTTGCGTCCTGCATGCTCAGTGGGCTCATTTGCATGTTTGGGCTGAATGTCACCCATGGTGGCTGAGGTGCATACAAGTATGTGCCACGCATTCCCTATGGGCAGTCTTTAGCCCTACACCCTAGTTGAACTGTGCCATGTATGTCACCTGCTTGCTGTGCTCTGCACATCCATGGTCCACTATTCAAACAGATTGTACAATCTGTTCAGTTTGCACAATCTGTTTGAATATGGTGCCAGAGCTGGCCAGTCCATTTTATTTGTGTGGCCCATCATTTTGAGCATGCATCCAGTCGGCTCTAAATATGTCCCCCTATGTGTAAGTATAAATGTATAATCTGTAAGTCTATGGTAATGGTGCATCATTAAATGGTAATTATACTATATGGTTACTACTAAGAGAAATTCCAAATGTACAGTTAAAGATATGTTATATCAAGATTAATCTGTTGCCTTTTTGTCTAAGTATTTTAAGATAGTCTTACAATGCATATATTTTTAAAATATTTTAGATATATGTCAACTACATAAAAAAGTAAATCTATTAAATATTCAAGATATATAAGCAGATATAATATATATATATCATGCATCTATAATAAATATATAATGGAAATATATGCATGTTATATGTTAAATATATCTATCACATATATTCTGTAATTAAATCAGATATTTCATAATCAGCCAATCTGAGATATCTTGCATATACTTCAGACATATGTTCAAATATGTATTTGAAATATACTTTTACAAATATATCTAAAATATATTTCTTTTCCATATTGTGCTGTGTCTTCAGGAAAAGGCCAAGTAAGTGGTCCATCCAGCCTGGCCATTTCCCTACCTAGCTCCATGCTTGACATAATGCCCAGCAGGATTTAATGATCCAGTATCTCTAGTGGTTGATTGTCCCTGTTTCCATAGGTATCTGAGTATCTGAGCTGGGATAGTGAAGAGGGAGTTAAGGGACAATGGGAGTGGTATTAAACAGGTGGCACACTGAGTGGCTTTTGTACAGGTGCTGCTGTCAATAACAAAGGGAAGGAGAGGGTTCTTCACACCAGGATCTTCAACTCATGGCTGAAGGAATGGTGTAGAGAGGAGGGGGTTCAGCTACATTGAGGAATGGTGACCCACTTGGCAGGATGATGGCCTATACAGGGCCGATGAGCTATAACCATCTGGGAGGGGAACTACCGTCCTCTGTGGAAAGTTTAAGTTTTATTTATTTAAAAATTTGATGACTGAGAAAGGCACACAGAGCAGAAGCTCATTTCCAGGTGCAACCCGAGGACAGGAGGTACAAATACAACAAAGGGTGAGCAACGAACAGATGCAGTGCAATACAGAATAGGCGTAAATTTAATTATTTACAGTATAATGCAAATATATATATGTCTTTTTTTTTTAACCAGGAGACACACACTAATCTGAAAGCTCGTTTACAGGTGTGACCTGGGAACACAAGAAAGTTAAGTGACTTGCTCAGGACCACATTTGCATGTTTGGGCTGAACTTGAAAATGTGAAAGATGAACCAACACCTCTGGTTAAACCCAGCACAGATACCTAGAAAAATCTCCCCTCATCCCAGCTTAGCCAGGAGCACTAGTAAGCTATTAATCCTCCTTACCTCACTGTGTACTGCACCCCAAACTGCCCTTCTTCCGCTTTCCCAACCATAGTCTATCACTGGACTTTTCATGGTCTCCAGGGCTGAGCCATCCAGAGAATCATCCAAGACATAACCTATATCCTCTTACAATCGCTTTGTTTTCCGGTGTTTGTCTAACTTCTCATGTACTACTCTTTAATTGCCTAATGTGCTGAACCCTTGTAACAACTGTACTTATTCTAAACCTGTAACTACTGTATTTGTCTCTTGTCTTATTTGTCCACCCTGACATGGAACCTTTGTAAAAGAGCTCATGCTCAAAGGCCTTCCGATATTAGAAATAAAAATAAATAAATAAACACAGTATACAAGTGGAGGCTGTGGGATTCAAACCCAGGTCTCCAGGTTTGCAACTCAGAGCCTTAAACCACTGAACTATACTGCCTCCTAATTACTGTATAATACAAAAGTCTGTTGTATATAACAATATAAAACAAAGAGCAGAAAAATTCACATTTTAGAAATGCACTACAGAGTGATTGTGCAGAAGATTCATTGGGAAGGGAGAACCAACAAATGCTAGTCAAAAAGAAAGGTACATCAATGAAAATTTTAACTAGCTGAGGGGGCTGGTGGAAAGAATCAGGGAGGTAGAAACATCCCACCCAACAGGCTTAAGTAGAGAGTAGGGAGATCCTGAAGGAAGAGGAACCACCCAGGTGCAAAGTGATAAAAGAGGCAGGAGAAGAGTAACAAAAAGGAAGGAGAATAGAAACATTGAAAGGAGAGGGACAAAGATGAAGGAAAGAAAACAAAAAGGCTGGTAACAAGCAGAGTACTACAAAATCTGGAAGGCCATCTGTGTAAATGCTAGAAGTCAAGGAAATCAGATTCCAGACCTAGAGGCCATCATGGCTGAGGCTAACCTACAGTAGATGTAGTGGCCAGTATTGAGTCATTGTGCACTGAAAATCATGACTGGAACATTTCCATACCGTGCAACACTCTGTTCAGGAATGACATGGTTCAAAGGAAAGGAGGAGGTGTGGTGCTTTATTTAAAGCAAAGCATAAAAGTTACAGAAATATAGGTAATTCAGCGGAGGCAGAGTTACTGTGGTTCACCATGGAGACAAGGAAAAGATGCCATTTATTACCAATGTGATCTACAGACCTCTGGAATGAGGGTGGGGTGGGGGAGTTAGAGAAGGTACTGTTGGAAGCCATTAGCAACATGGCATCAAAAGTGGAGGTGCTGCTGGTGGGGGACTTCAATCTGTTTGATACAGATTGAAGCCTCACAGCTGTGGCTTTAGCAAGAAGAAGGGGCACACTGGACTCCATGTAGTGGGTATCCCTCAGACAACTAGACAGTGAACCCAGTCGAGATGGGGCAATACTGGACATGGTTCTCACTAGCAGGGACAGTAGTGCAGACATCAAGATAGGACGCCACTTGGGGAGCAGTGATCAACAGATGGTGTGGTTCTATATAAGGACGGCTGCAGAACCAAACCACACATGGGCGAGGGTCCTGAACTTCAGAGGGGCAGATTTTATAAGGATGGGCGAATGCCTTAGGAATGATTTGGAAGGGAGGATTACCTGTGGGGATGGGGGAAGAGTGGCCCAAGCTAAGAGGGGGCAAAGAGAAAGCAACAAACCTGTGTGTCAAGCAAGTGAGCATCTGACTTTGATTTGTCTAAAGCGGAGAACCTTGCTACACTGCAAAGAACAAACTATAACTCCATTTAAGAGCTGGACACTTGGTAAGGTATAATATTGTAAAGCAGGGGAGCTATGCTTTCTACGAAAAGTTTCATTTTTTTTCCTTATTGGCATTAAGCAGAGAATTGCAGGATTCCATTAAAAGTGTAGTAAGTGAGCATCTGACTTTGATTTGTCTGAAGCGGAGAACCTTGCTACACTGCAAAGAACAAACTATAACTCCATTTAGGAGCTGGAAACTTGGTAAGGTATAATATTGTAAAGCAGGGGAGCTACGCTTTCTACGAAAAGTTTCATTTTTTTTTTCCTTATTGGCGTTAAGCAGAGAATTGCAGGATTCCATTAAAAGTGTAGTAATTTTATAACCAGAGGGAGTGAGATACAACTGAATTTGCTTGATTGCTGGGGTTGAGACCTAGGATTTGGAAGGATATTTTTGCAACATTTTAAAAGTGTCCTGCTGGCTGAGAAGTTAAGTTTTTATCCCTTGTTTCACTGAAAGATTTTGGGTATTGGAATCAGACATAGCAGACTGCCTACATTGAAAGGCCTGCTTACATCACAGGTGTCACTAGTCAATCAACTGGCTTAATTCTTAAGATTTTCAGTGCAGAAAGAGTGTAAAGCACAGCTGACTTATTTTGGGGCTGACTGCTTTCAGAGCACAAACCACCAGGCTGTCTGGGGCTGGGGAGGTTTACCTGTGTCTGACTTGGATGTCTGGATTTTCTCTGTTTGATTAGCAGGTATTTTCTCTGTCAAATTGTTGTGAGAGCATCTTGCTGACAGGAAGGCACTCATCATGCAGCTGGGTCAGAGCATATAGCTGATTGTTTTGTGATGGCACAGTTTAGGCCCAACCCTTCCCACCCCTCACCCACCCACCCTGAAATAGTTCCTTTATACCTAGGGTTCTGACATCATTTCCTTAAGGGTGCAAGGTGCATATCACTGTCATATCCTCTCTAGCACACTACACTGACAATATAAGCATACATATTGTATAATATATATATTTCTATATAACAAACCAATCACACACACACATAAAAAGGAAAAAGTAGATAAACATGTGGGGAGTAGTACAATGTAATGGCTGTGGGGCAGCAATCTTCCTGGAGTCTTTCTGGAGGCTGAGATGCTGCCCTATTTGCAGACAACTCTCTGCCCTGAGGGAGGAAGTTGCCCATCTTCAGGTCATGCTGGACAGTAGTAAGGAAACCTTCCCTCAGGCCACACTGGACGGTAGGAAGGGAACCTCCCTCATCCAGGGAGCACCAGAGCCACCACCACTACCTCAGAGGTTGCAAAAGAACAGCAGTTGGACCACAGTGGGTTCAGGAAGGGTGAGATGGTGGAACAGAGGCACACCCAGTCAGTTGTTCCACTCCACAATCCATACACCATTCTGGGGGAGCATAGCTCCCCTATGGATGCACCCACAGAGGAGACTAAGGAGGCTGAGGACAGCTGTCACAAGGGAGGCCCACAGGAAGGAGACAGGGGACACCACAAGGAAAGGAAGCAGCTCCTGGTGGGGGACTCAATTATTAGGGGGATAGAACTGGGAAGAGCAGGGAAAACTGAAGTAAGGTGCCTGCCTGGTGCCATGGCTTGGAGGGACAGGAAGCGCATCCTTAGGATCACGAGAACAGCTGCATGGGAGTCTGAGCTGGACATCATTGTCCACCTAGGGACAAATAACTTGGCTCATCATGAGATTAGAGCAGTGCAGAAGGACTTTGTAGAATTGGGAGGGCCTAAGGCAAGTAGCACACACAGTATCCTTCTCAGAGGTGCTGCCTGTCAATGGCATGAGTGAGGCGAGGTACTTTGCACCATGCAGTTTAATGAATGGTTGAAAAAATGGTGTGGAGCACAGGGGTTTGGCTTCATTGGGGACTGGGGTTCCACCTGGAGGGACACCAGCCTATACTGGCAGGATGGTCTGCATCTGTCCAGGAAGGGAACAAGTCTTTTGAGAAATCGGTTTAAATGCTTCATTGGCAAGCTTTTAAACTAGTCAAGGGTGGAGGCACTGATAAGTAGCAGGAAGTAGCAAGTAGAGTTTTAATTTCTCAGAAGAAGCCAGAAGGGGAAGGAAGGAAACATATTCAATTCAGTGCTTTAGAGTAACTGGTAATTGCTATTTTTCTTTTAAACTTAGATTGTGGGCTTTTAGTGACACTATACTTTCTTTGTTGTCTTTACTTATAATTGTTTTTGGCTGTTGAAAATTTGAAACATAGTGGTGGTGTAATTCTGTGCTGTCTTTAATTGCTGCAAATTTTATCTTGGCTTGTCTGACTGCCCTGTAGTTGGGTGAAGGGTGTTAATTGTCTGACCTCTGACCTCAGCTACGTGATAACTGGAGGTGGGGCTTAGTCAGAGCTGAAGTAGCAAGTAGAGTTTTAATTTCTCAGAAGAAGCCAGAAAGGGAAGGAAGGAAACATATTCAATTCAGTGCTTTAGAGTAACTGGTAATTGCTATTTTTCTTTTAAACTTAGATTGTGGGATTTTAGTGACACTATACTTTCTTTGTTGTCTTTACTTATAATTGTTTTTGGGCTGTTGAAAATTTAAAACATAGTGGTGGTGTAATTCTGTGCTGTCTTTAATTGCTGCAATTTTCCAGCCCTCCCTTCCCAACTCTTAATTATATACCCTGTTAAATATGATTGACAGGAGCTAAACACAGGATATAGTAAGGGGTGTGAGTAGGAGGGCATGAGGAAGAAGCCCACCCTCAGCATGACAAAGTGTTTTGACTTATTTATTTATTGGTTTCTTTTTTTTTTTTTTAAAGAAAATTATCTGAGGATCAGTGGCAGGATTTTTAGGACATTAAATTAATAAAAAGGAACTAGGTTAGCTTCAGTAGCAGACAAGTAGTGGAATTTCGGTATAATGTGGGAGTGGTGCAATGCAGTGGCTGTGGGGCAGCCATATTCAGGCAGACCTTCTGGACACTGAGGTGCTGCCCTATCTGCATTCTCTCTCTGGACTGTGTATGGGTGTGCCAGACTCAGGCGAGGAAGTAAACTGGGTCAGGAGTACCATCACCCCTATCCAGGGACCACCCAGTCCAATGCAACTGCCTCAGCGGCCGCGAGACGAGAGTACTTGGATGACAGTGGGCTCAGGGAGGGTTAGCGCGTCAGGCAGAGGCACATCCCAGATCCTACTCACTGAAGAACCTGTATACCACACTGGCAAACGAGGACAACCAAATAGAGGTACCCAGAAGTGGAAGGAAAGGATGGGCGGTTAGCCAAGGAGGTGACCTCAATGGGAAAGCAGTGGACCCCAGAGGAGGAGGAAGTGAATCCTGGTGGGGACTCCATCATAAGAGGGATCAGCTAGTAAACAGGAGGGGGAGGACAGGAGGTGAGGTGCCTACCAGGTGCCATGGCATGGAGGATGGAAGGAAGATCCTGGGGATCACTGGGAAGGCAAGGCAGGAGGGTGAGCTGGATGTCATTATCCACCTAAGGTACTAATGACCTGGCAAATGGGGAGCCAAAGGAAGTTCAGGAAGAGTTTAGGAAACTGGGGAAGGGTCTCAAGCAAGCAGCTACTTCTGTCACTTTCTTAGAAGTACTACCTGTGAGAGGCAAGGGAGAGCATAGGAGTGCATGCACCAGGAACTTTAACTCATGGTTGAAGAACGGGTGCTGTGAGGAAGGGTTTGATTCATTGGTGACTGGGGACCCACCTGGAGGGATGGAGGTCTGTTCAAGCCTGACGCACATCCATCCAGAAGAATCAAGCACTCAATGATAAGTTTAAATGCTACATTGACAAGCATTTAAACTAGCAAAGGGGTGGCAGGCCAGCAAGGAGGGTACCTACTTGCTCACCCCCCACAGCTAGCAGTGGAACCAGTGAACCAGAGGAGTGGCTATCTCTGCAAAGCAGTGTGCAAAAGATGGAGATTAGTGCCCAAGAGGTGGAGAAGCAGAAAAGGGGCAAAATTCAGCAGAAGGGCAGACAGCAAGGAGAACCAGGGATAAATGACAATCAAGGAAGTGGCTGGAGTAGAATAGTGAAACAGTCTAGGGAGGTCAAATCATGGAAAGCCATGTGTGCAAATGCCAGAAGCCTTAGCAACAAGATGGAAGATCTGGAGGCTGTCATGGTGCAGTCAGACCTGGACATTGTGGCCATCTCTGAAACCTGGTGTAATGATAACCATGACTGGGAGATGGCCATACCTGGCTACAACATATTCAGAAGAGACAGAGCAGGCAGGAAGGGAGGAGGAGTGGCACTCTATGTGAAAAATGACATAAGGCCACAGAGATCCAGGAGGAACAAAATAGGGAGAGATACTGTGGGTTAAGCTGGAAAGGAAAATGGGGACAGCCATCCACACAGGTGTGGTCTATAGACCACCAGCCCAGGAGGAAGAAACAGATAGGGAGCTGATGCTAGCCATCCATAGGATGGCAGACAAGGGTGAGGTAGTACTGATTGGAGACTTTAATATTCCAGACGTGGACTGGAGCATCCCAGCAGCAGCATCAACTAGGAGCAGATTTATCCTGGACTCCCTTCAGGGTGCCTTCCTCAAGCAACTGGTCATGGAACCAACTCGGCAGAAGGCAATACTGGACCTTGTGCTCACAAACAGGGACAGTGTGATGGGGGTAACAGTGGGGAGCACCTGGGAAACAGTGACCACTAGTCATTGTGGTTTGAAATCACAGAAAGAAACAGAACCAAACCACACAAAACACGTATCCTGGATTTTAGGGGGCAGACTTTGGGAAAATGGGAGATACTTGAAAAAAGGCATTAAGGGAATGGGACAGGAATCAGGGTTAAGGAACAGTGGGCAGTATTTAAAATGGGGATTACAAGAACAACAGAATTATGTATTAAGCAGGTTAGCAAGAGGAAAAGGAAGAGGAGACCATTATGGTTTTCCAAAGAGGTAGCAAAGAAAGTGAAAGCCAAAAAGATTGGATTCAGGCAATACAAAAAGACACAGGCAGAAGGGGATAGGGAGAAGTACCAGGATAAGCAAATGGAGGCAGGGAGGTCAGTAAGAGAAGCCAAAGCTCAGACAGAAGAACACATTGCAAAATCAGTGGGTAGAGGGGACAAAACCTTTTACAGGTACATAAGTGAAAAAAAAAAAGACAAAGGGAGGGATAGTGAGACTGAAGGGGAGGATGGGGGCCACGTGGAGGATGACAACAGTAAAGCTGACATATTGAACAGATATTTCTGCTCAGTCTTTACTGAGGAAGAGGAGGGTAATGGGTCTGAAGGAGTACAAGGGTGAGAATGGTGCAGAAATGGACACAAGTCCTTTACGAGAAAGGGTCCTGAAGGAACTGGAAGTAATAAGAGTTGATAAAGCAATGGGGCCAGATGGGGTGCACCCCAGGGTCCTTAACGAACTAAGAGAGGTGGTGGCTGAACCTCTGGCTATCCTGTTTAGCCGATCACTGGAAACAGGGGAGGTACCCAAAGACTGGAGGACAGCAGATGTAGTCACCTTATACAAAAGTGGGAACAAAGAGGAAGCAGGGAACTACAGACCAGTCAGCCTCACCTCGGTAGTGGGGAAGATCATGGAAGCACTACTGAAGGAGAAATTGGTGGAACATCTGGTTGTCAGTGGACTACAGGACCCAAGGCAGCATGGTTTCACCAGGGGGAGGTCATGTCAGACCAACCTCATTGCATTTTTTGACTGGGTGACTAGGGAGGTGGATCAGGGGAGGGCAGTGGACATGGCCTATCTGGACTTCAGCAAGGCCTTTGGCACTGTGCCACAGAAGACTATTACACAAACTGGGGAATATGGGTGTGGGCAGGACAGTAGTGTGGTGGGTAGGTAACTGGCTGGGTGGCAGGACACAGAGGGTGGTGGTAAATGGCTGTCACTCCACAGAGGGAAGAGTGACCAGTGGGCACCAGGATCAGTGCTGGGACCGGTCCTATTCAACATCTTCATCAGTGACATGGCACAGGATATAGAAGGCAGAATTTCACTGTTCGCTGATGACACAAAGCTCTGTAACAGAGTAGACACACCAGAGAGGTGTAGATAGAATGAGAAGCGACCTGCAGAAACTTGAAGAATGGTCAGGGGTTTGGCAGTTGAAATTCAATGCAAAGAAGTGCAAGATAATGCATATGGGGCACAAAACCCTGGCACAATATATCAGTTGGGGGTGAGGATATAGCATACCAAAGCAGGAAAGGGATCTTGGGTTATCATCTCTGATGACCTCAAGGTAGGGAAATAGTGTGACAAGGCAGCAGGTAAAGCAAATAGGATGCTGGGATGTATAGGCAGGGGCATCACCAGCAGGAAAAGGGAGGTCATAATTCCACTATACAAGACATTAGTGAGGCTCCACCTGGAGTACAGTGTACAGTTCTGGAGACCATACCTACGTAAGGACATAGACAGGGTAGAGAAGGTTCAGAGGAGGGCAACAAAGATGGTGCATGGGTTGCATCACAAGTCCTATGAAGACAGGTTGAAGGAACTGAACATGTACTCCCTGGAGGAGAGAAGGGAGAGAGAGGATATGATAGAGACATACAAGTATCTTACAGGGAGGAACAGGGTGCAGGAAAACACTATTTTTAAGCGAAAAAGATGTTCCAGGACTAGAGGGCATGGGTTGAAGTTGGAGGGAGGACGATTCAGAGGAAACATGAGAAAGAATTTCTTCACAGAACGGGTGGTGGACAAGTGGAACACCCTGCCAGAGGAACTAGTGGGGGGCTGAAACAATCACGGGATTTAAGAATGCATGGGATAGACATAAAGGAGTTCTGGAGGTCAGGGGTAAGGGGCAACAGACTTCTAGGAAAACAAACTGAACTTACAAGCTCAAATGGGCAGACTGGGTGGGCCATAGGCCCTTATGTGCCGACACTGTCTATGTATCTATATATCTATGTATCTGTGTCTCTCCCTACAAAACAGGGTACTAAATGAGAAAAAGACCAAGGTAGAAAGGTCAGTGGGGGATGCTGCAACAGAAGGTAAAGCCATCAAAAAAATGGAGAGCAATGAGTACCAATGCCCGTAGTCTGAGTAACAAGCTTCCTGAATTAGTGGCCTTGACGGAGGAGGAACATCTGAATATCGTGGCAGTCACAGAAACATGGTACACACAAAACCATGACTGGGACGTAAACATACCAGGATACACTATCTACAGGAGGGACAGGGAGGGTAAAAGAGGAGGAGAAGGAGTAGCTCTTTACATAAGGGAAGGAATAAAAGCAACAGAACTAAAGGGTAAACAGGGAGGAGAAGAAGCACTGTGGGTAAATTTGGAGACTGGCAATGGCACCACAGTCCGCACAGGGGTTGTATACAGACCCCTTCTCAGGGGGAGGAAATGGACAAGGAAATGATAGAAAGTATACTTAGAATGGCCGAAAAAGGGGAGATATTGCTGATGGGTGATCTGAATATGTCAGATGTTAACTGGAGTGCAGTTGCAGCAGCCACTTCTAAGACTGGGGTTATTCTAGATGCCCTACAGGTGGCATGCCTTAGACAACTAGTATTGGAGCCCACTCGAGAGGGAGCAATCTTAGACCTGGTTCTCTCAAATGGAGATGAAGAGAGGATCACAGATGTAGAAGTGGGTAGCCATCTGGGAACTAGAGACCATCGAACAGTGTGGTTCACAATAAACACAGCAATAGAGTCAAGCCACACAAAGACAAAGGTACTGGATTTTAGGAGGGCTGACTTTGGTTAAAATGGGTGAGTGCCCAAGGAATGCACTAGCAAATGGGCAGAAGGAGGTGGAAGAATAATGGGAATAATAAAACTGCCATCACAGAGGTAACAAGCCTTGTGTAAAGCAAATAAACAAAACGAAACGAGGTAAGAAACCACTATGGTTCTCAAAGGAAGTGGCAGTGAAGGTTCAAGAGAAAAAGAAAGCATTCAGAAAGTACAAGGAATCACAGAAGGAACAGGACAGAGAACTGTATCAGTTAAAGCAAAAGGAAGCTGGGAAGGCAGTCAGAACAGCAAAGGCCCAAACCGAGGAAAAGATAGCCAACTCAGTTAAGAAGGGGGATAAAACCTTTTATAGGTACATCAGGGGCGAAGGAAGACCAAGGGAGGGATAGTGAGGTTTAATAAAGGGAGGAGGGTGGGCAGGGGTGACTGTTAAAAGGCAGAGATACTAAACAAATATTTTTGCTCAGTGTTTACAAAGGAAGAGGGGGTGGTACCTAAAACAAACAGTAGAAACACTCTGGATACAGAAGTTGATAGCAGTCCATTTACAGAAGGAAGGGCTCTGAAAGTGCTCTTAGAAACTGAAGGTGGACAAAGCAATGGGGCCTGATGGGATTCATCCCAGAATTCTAAAAGAACTAAGGGTTGAACTAGTGACACCACTGACTACCCTCTTTAACAAATCATGGGAGGATGGGGTGGTACCCGAGGACTGGAGGAGGGCAGATGTGATTCCCCTTCACAAAAGTGGGTGCAAGGCAGAAGCAGGAAACTACAGTCCTGTTAGTTTAACCTCAGTGGTAGGGAAAATGATGGAATCACTTCTGAAGGAAAGAATTGTTGAGTACCTAGAGGCCAGAGGAGAACAGGACCCAAGGCAGCATGGATTCCCAGTCGGAAGGTCATGTCAGACAAATCTAATAGATTTCTTTGACTGGGTGACCAAAGTAGTAGATCAGGGAGGGCTGTGGACATGGCCTACCTAGACTTTAGCAAGGCATTTGACACAGTCCCACACAAAAGATTAATATGCAAGTTAGCCAGCCTGGGAGTAGGTCCCAAGATGACAGCCTGGGTAAAGAATTGACTGGAGAATAGGACACAGAGAGTAATAGTAAATGGAGTCCACTCTGAAAAAAGGGGGGTTAGTAGTGGGGTACCGCAGGGTTCAGTATTAGGACCGATCCTCTTGAATGTCTTTATAAGCCACATTGCAGAGGGACTGGAAGGAAAAGTATGTCTCTTTGCAGATGACACAAAGATCTGCAACAGAGTTGATGCACAAGGTGGGGTGGAAAGGATGAGAAGGGACTTGGCGAGGTTAGAGGAATGGTCAAATGTATGGCAGCTTAGATTCAATGCTAAGAAGTGCAAGGTAATGCACCTGGGAAACAAAAACCCAGGGGAAGAGTACACAATGGGGGGTGAGATACTAACAACAACAAAAATGGAAAGGGACCTGGGGGTAGTCATATCAGATGACCTAAAGGTGGGCAAGCAATGTGAGAGGGCAGCAAGGAGGGCTGGGGGGATACTGGGATGCATAGGGAGAGGCATCACCAGTAGAAAACAAGAAGTTATTATCCCTCTGTACAGACAGCTGGTGAAACCCCATCTGGAGTACTGCGTGCAGTTCTGGAGACCCAATCTCTGCAAAGACATAGACAGAACGGAAGCTGTCCAGAGGAAGGCAACTAAAATGGTGCAGGGTCTGCACCGGAAGACATATGAAGAGAGACTTAAGGAGCTTAATATGTATAGCCTTGAGGAAAGGAGGTAGATTGGGGACATGATAGAAACTTTCAAGTACCTCAAGGGAATCAACAAAGTCCAAGAGGGTAGCATCTTTCAAAAAAAGAGGTGTGCAAGAAAAAGGGGGCACAATTTGAAGACAGAAGGGGTGCTCAGAGGTAATTTAAGGAAGTATTTTTTCACAGAGAGGGTTGTGGATGTATGGAACACCTTCTAGAGGAGGTTGGGGAGTCAAAAACAGTGGTGGAATTCAAGCATGCATGGGACAGTCATAAGGCAATTCTAGGGGGTGGGGGTAGGAAGAAGTAGGCTGCTGGTTAACTAGGATCTGCAGCTTATCCATCAGGTAGGTAGATGGGCAGACTGGGTGGGCCAAGCGGTCCTTATATGCCATCAAATTCTATGTTTCTATGTTTCTATAAAAGAAACTGCTATGATTCCTGAAAGAAGGTGTGGAAAGGGTAAAGGCTAAAAGTATAGCACTCAGAAGGTATAAAGAGATGCAGAGGGAGGACGATAGGAAGAAGTAGCAGGGGAAACAGAGTGAGGCAGGGAGAGTAGTAAGGAGCATGAAGGTGCAAACTCAAAAGAGAATAGCCCAGGCAGTATTAAAAGGGGTGAAGACATTTTTAGGTATGTAAGTGAAAATGGGAAGACACAGGGAGGGACTGTAATGTTTTAAAGGGAAGGGGGGATTATACAGAGGGGGGCCAGGAAAAGGCAGACATCATGAGCAAATACTTTTATTTATTTATGTATTCATTTTGGTGACCGGTTAGGCCCGTTGGGCCCCTGAGGTCCCTTTTTCAAGGGCGACCCAGGTGAAACAATACATGGTAGAGACAACTCAATTATACAAACATGGAGTAATTACATTACAATTTACAGGGATTGTTGATGACATTATGCAAGATTGACAGAGATGTACACAGTAATATACAGTTATATGATATAAGCAACAATTTTAGGAGTATACTTCTATTTATTTATTTTTTCTTTTTTCATTTTAGTCTTTGGTAGCCGGGTAAGGCCAACTAGGCACAAGTGCCTGTTTTCATGGGTGACCTGGGAGCACTGGGCAGTTAAGTGACTTGCTCAGAGTTACACAGTATGCAAGTCGAGGTTGTGAGAATCAAACCCAGGTCTAGTTTGCTGGATGTATCAAACTCATTCACAGCTCGTTACTCTTATTCGTTACTCATTACTCTAACCGCTAAGCTATATTGCCAGCCAGCACTTCTACTGGATGTTCATAGAAGGGGATGTAGAGGGACTGCAACAATGTAGCAGAAAGTGGACATAGTCCATTTTCAGAGGAGAGAGTCTTGAAGGGACTCACTAATCTGAAAGTGGACAAAGCAATGAGGCCAGACAGAGTGCATCCGAAGGTGTTGTGTGAGTTCAGGGAGGTACTGGCTGCACGTCTGATAGTCCTATTTAACAGACACTAGAAACTGGATTCATTCCAGAGCACTGGGAGAGGGCAGATGTAGTCCTACTTCAGAAAAGTTGTAACAAGGAAGAGGCTGGCAATTATAGCGCAATCAGCCTCACATTCAGGGAAGGAAAGTTAATAGAAATACTGCTGAAGGAAAGGATTGTGGAATATGTTGAATCCAATGGCTTACAAGACCCAAGGCAGCATGGAGTCATAAGGGAGAGGTCACGTCAAACAAATTTGGTAGATTCCTTTTGATTGGGTGACCAAGGGATTAGATCAGGGAGGATAAGTGGACATGGCATACCTGGATTTCAGTAAGGCTTTCAACAGCATTCTACAGGAGACTAGTAAACAAGCTGGGTAGCTTAAGGGGTGGGTAAAAAAGTGACAAACTGGTACAAAATTTGTTACGGGACTGATGACTGAGTAGTGGTCATAAACAGTGTTTGCTCCCTGGATGGGAGGGTGACCAGTGGGTTACCTCATGGATTTGTGCTGGTACTAATCCTTTTTAAAGTCTTTATAAGTGACATTGCAGAAGAACTGGAAGGGGAGATCTGTCTCTTTGTGGATGATACCAATATCTGCAGCAGGGTGGACACCGGGGTGGTTAAAAGGATGAGCAGAGATCTGAGAAAACCTGAGGAGTGGTCAAGGGTATGGCAGCTGGGTTTTAATGTGAAAAAAAAAGCAATTCAATGGGCCTATGCAACCAGAGTAGTGCTATGCTTCTGCAACTGTGATAAATGTTTGGCCATTTGCACTCTGTTCTGTGAGAAAGTACCACCTTGTAGGGATAGTGAAGGCAAGGAACCCTCAAAGAGAGTTCCACCCCTAGTGGTGCTGCAGGAAATATTCCCTTGGCTAAAGGTACCTTAGGAAGGAGCCCCATAGGAGAGAGGCATGGCACTGGAGAAGGAGGGGAGCATGGCAAGGCAAAGAAAAAGTGCTTCAGAAGGAGTCTGGGAAGGAACTGCTTTTATAGCTCTGGAAGGGGATATGACTGGTTGCTCACACAATTGAACCAAAGCATAGCCTTCCAATTCAATGGGCCTATGCAACCTGAGTAGTGTTATGCTTGTGCAGCTGTGATCACTGTTTAGCCATTCACATGCTCTATTCCATGGGGAATAACCACCCTGTAGGGCTATCAAAGGTAAGGAACCCTTGAAGAGAGCTTCACCTTTAGAGGTGCTGTAGGAAAGATTCCCTTGGTGAAAGGTACTTAAGAAGGAGCCTCAAAAAGAGCACTGAGCAGTAAATGCTGACTACCAGACTGACAGCAGGTTGACAACAATGAGATAGCTTGAAAAATATGAATGAGATGCACAGGTTGTCAGGACTCTACTGAAAATAGATTGTACTGATGACATAAATGGAGCTTCCTAAGGAGAGAGGGAATGGCAAGTAGGGCCACCATCTGTCTCCATCCAAGAGTGGAAACGTACGTAAGGAAACTAAGGAATACATTATTAACAACTAACTACATATTATGACCTTTGGCATGGAGGAGAGGAAAAAAAAACCTTTAAAGGAAGAAACCTCTAGGGATCCAAGGCCTAGGTTGCCTTCCGTCCAGGCTAGGGCCAGTTTATTTAGTGACTGGTCTGCTACTCAATTTAGAAACCCAATCCAAGGGGAGGAAATATTCCAGTTTGGTGGAAAGCTCTCGCAATTCCTCTAATGGGAATGCTGTGACTGGTTGCAAGATGCCTCTGCAACAACAGGTACTCTGAAGTGAGAGTGGACCCCAAGAGGGGAGGAGGAGACCAATGACCACCGAGTCACTCATCCAGCCTATGGACTAAAACAAACTGGATATACCAGAGGCGGTCATAAGGAGAATAGTTTTTGATGGTGCCATGGCGATGCCATAGCCAAAGGAGCACTCATGGGCTGTAAGGGCCCCACCTCCTCGGCAGCTGAAATCTTAATTTCTGCATCAAGAGGTGAGCCGTATGATTGCACACTAAAGCTCAGCCCACAGCAAGGACATTGCCACTATTGGCCAGATAAGAAGGACTGACCAGATGAGACAGACCCCACCCAGAGGTTCACATGCTCATGATGTGGACTACATGACTGCAGAGTGAGACCATCAGCTTACAGGGCAAATCCTGAGCCAGAAAAGGTAATGGACATGGTTGGCATGCTTCTGATTTATAAATGAAAGCATGAATCAACTTCAAGTGCTAGATGGAGAAGGCCAGGTGAAGCCAGCAGCCGTAGATTAGGTAGCAGATTTTATTTTTTTTGTTTTTGTTTATTTTTTCCTGTCCTTCTGAGGTGGTCTTATGATTCCTCTTGTTTCGTGCCCAAGCCAGGTGGCTCCTGCAATGGGTGCCATGCCTGAGCTGCGATCTCCTCACCCTTAACCACTCTAAGGTCACATAGTGGACCCCTTCATGGAAGACGAAGGGGTCAGGACCAGAGGGAGCTCCTGGGAGCACCCGATGCAGGCCATCATGAGCTGGAGGCTCAGTATTATTGTCCCTGTAGTTCCCCACTACAGTTTGGGTGTGCAGTGATGCCAGTGATACTACGATGAGCACTTCCACTCACCACATATCAGACATCTGCCCGCTCTGTTCCCTTTTTTTCTGCTGTGACTAGTACTCTCCCCCAGCCTCCGCTAGGAGCCAGCACATGTGTGGATATCCTGTCCCACCCTCCCGGAGGAGGAGAGTAGTCCCATGGATGCTCAATCCTTCTCCCGCCAGCCGACCCCCAATGACCTGAGTCCTCTCCCGAACATGTGTCATCGGCATGGTGCAAGGTGTGGCATCCAGTACCTCAACCCTCAGTGCCACTGGGCTGGCTGGTGGCAGATTATTGATGAGGAGGCCAGGGTGAAGCCAGCAACTCTAGATATTGATGAGGAGGCTGGTTTTGAAAGGTCGTGAGCGAACTCTGTAACAATAAGAACTACCAAAGAGGGACCTCGTGAGGTAGGAGGCTGCGGTGTGAGGCAGCATTTGGTGGTTTCATACACCATCAATACAATGACAACTTTACAGTGATGTTATCGATGCCAACAACATTGTCACATCACTGTAAAGTCCGCTCGGGACTCCAGCACTCTTTCCTGCGGTCCTGCACCTCTTCCCGAATCAGCTCCAACTCACAGATGATTACATTAAGTTATGGTGGCTAAGTTTGTCCTTCCACAGTACAATGCTGACCACAACTGTGGTTGGCACAATGTTGTCAGGGAAACGTTGCATTGACAAAAAATTGTTGATGCGGCATTGTCAATCCTGGTGGTTTGACAGTGGTATCAAGCAGCAGAATCAAGCCAACCAATTCCATTACAGAAGCCGAATTGATGGTGACATAGAAATTAGGTGCTTAGGCAGTAGGAGGCTGTGATGCCAGTGCTTGAATCAATGAGATTTAACATATATACAGTAAGTCAGTGAGGTTTAGCAGATGATTGCTATGGTTTGGCATGAACAGTGAATTGATATGATTGGCATGAATACCTTAAATACCAGCAAGGCAGAGTTAGGTTATTCCAGTATGGAACATTTACATTCAGAAAATATTTGCAATGCAGTAATGAAATGCAATGAATATCTGAAAGTCATATGGGCTGTGAGGTAAATGTATTGAAGCATGATAACTGAAAAGCCTTGTAGGCAAACAAACAGGGCAAATATATTGCTTACATGAAAGCATGCTCCTGCTATTTAGAGCTATGATGCCCCTCTGTGACATTACAGTTCCCCACCATAGGAATAAGAGGGAAGCCACATACTGAGCACCTTGAGACCAAAAGCAATTGCAATGTTGGTAGGGTAGAACCTCCCAAAATAGAGGTGTTTTTGTAGGCAATGTCCTAGTTATGACCAGAGCTATACACTAGGAAGCTGACAGAATAATGTGAACAAGCTGAAGCAAAATAATGATTGAAAGGTTCAGAATAATTCAATTCAGAAACATATTGCTAAAATGCCTGCAGCTATAAGCTGTGTAAGTGTAGTAATACAACAACATGAAAATACTAGAGCAGCACAAACATTGACAGTTGGGAGTAGCAGCTGCGCCAGGCAGTTAATGTAATAGCTAAATATATCAGCATAGCAGTGCAGTAGTTGAAGAAGATGAAGAAGAATTAGCATTTATATAGTGCTTTTCATATAAAATATATTCCAAAGTGCTTTACAAGCAATGCTAAACTAGTAGTGAAGTGACTGCATGTGTAGTGACGGCCATATCACACATCAGCACCCACACACAGCCTGGACAATTAAATGAACCAGATTTGCATTTTCTTTCTTTTGGGGGCTTTCTAGTTGACTGAGTGGAGCAAGCATTGAGTGGAGTAAGAGCTGAGCTGCTGAACTAACATAGCACAACAAGGAGTGTCAGCTGGCTGAGCAGGATGAAGCCTGGACCAGGTGCAAATAATTAAGGTAGAAAAGCACGGAGACAGCAGAGGCAGGGAAAACAGCAGTTTGAGCCAAAGCATAGAGATTACAATTGCAGTTGAACTGAGAGTTTGCTAAATCTGGGGCCCGGAAAACATAATCACAAGAATAGTACAATACAAAGGGCAACAGGATGCTAGAAAAAACTAGAAAGCCCCCCAAAGAAAGAAAATTACAGGCACAGCCTTCTAAAATAATGCTCCAAGGGCACAGAATCCTGGGCTCAGAGTACAAAATGGGTGGGTGGTACTGACAACAACCAAGCAGAAAAGAGAGCTTGGGTAACCATATCAGATGAACTATAGGTGGTCAACATTGCAACAAGACAGTCAGGAGGGCTAATGGGATACTGGGGTGCATAGGAAGGGGTATCACCAGCAGAAAGAGGAAGATGCTGTTTCCCGTATATAGATCACTGGGAAGATCCTACTTTGACTACTGTGTCCATTTCTGGAGACCACAGGCCTGATTCTCAAAGGTTGACACAGGGCTTGCTCAAGCCCTGCATCAATTCCTGCTGTACCACATATATTGACTTGCACCTGATTCTCATAGGTCATGCGCATTTGCGGCACTTTACCCCCTTTACAATGGCTTATGGCACATATTTGGCTCAAACCCCATAAAATGGTCTGCAGAAGCAAAAGCTAGACTACCTCATGCCATGTTGTACACTGGAACGAGAATCCCAATTGCCAGCCAGGGACAACCGCAAGCCCCACGTGCCATGTATTTGGTGCACCTGGGACTTGCAGCAGTCTAACCCATTTGAGAATTGGGCCACACATCTCCAGAAGGACCCAGACAGAGTTGAGATAGTCCAGAAGAGGGCAACTAAATTGGTGCAGAGTTTGCATCAGAAGGCCTACAAAGGGTCTGTATCAGGGTGGCAACAGTGACAATCCCAGTAGTATGGGGATAGAATTATGTAATAGGTATGAGGCTCTGGTTTTGGTTGCAGATGAGGAGGATAGTACCCTCAGGAGTGGGGTAGGTGACAGTCAGGGTAGGGAGAATGCGGGTACAGTAGTCCAGATGGGGAGAGGACTCGACAGGTAGGGGTGGGGGGATGCAGCCAAGGACGAGTTGGAGTGGCACTTGGCAAGGTGGGGGGGATCATAGATGGTGTTGGCCTCAGGGATCGGGGCAGCAGGCATGGGGGGAAGAGAGGCCAGTCAGGAAGTGGACAGGGGAAATGCTGGATGGAGGGTCCGGGTGCTGGTGGGCGGGGAAGGATGAATGCTCAAGGGAGGGACAGGGTTTGCAGGCAGTTACAGGTGATAGGTGGGGAAGGAGGGCAGAGAAGTAGTGATAGGGGTACTCTGTACCAAACATAAAAAACATAGAAACATAGAATTTGATGGCAGATAAGGACCACTTGGCCCACCTAGTCTGCCCATTTCTCTACCTAAAGGATAGGCTGCAGATCCTAGTTAACCAACAGCCTACTTCCTCCTACCCCCCACTAGAATTGCCTTATGTCTGTCCCATGCCTTCTTGAATTCCCCCACTGTTTTTGACTCTACGACCTCCTCAGGAAGGCTGTTCCATGTATCTACAACCCTCTCTGTGAAGAAATACTTCCTCACATTACCTCTGAGCTGTCTTCCCTCTATCTTCAAATTGTGCCCCCTTGTTCTTGCACATCTCTTTTTTTGAAAGATGCTACTACCCTCTTGGACTTTGTTGATTCCCTTGAGGTATTTGAAAGTTTCTATCATGTCCCCACTCTCCCTCCTTTCCCCAAGGCGATACATCTTAAGCTCCTTTAGTCTTTCTTCATATGTCTTCTGGTGCAGACCCAGCACCATTTTGGTTGCCCTCCTCTGGACAGCCTCCACCCTGTCTATGTCTTTGCGGTGATGGGGTCTCCAGAACTGTACACAGTACCCCAGGTGTGGTCTTACCAACTGTCTGTGCAGAGGGCCAACAACTTTCTGTTTTCTACTGGTGATGTCTCTCCCTATGAATCCCAGTATCCCCCCAGCCTACCTTACTGCCTTCTCACATTGCTGGCCCACCTTTAGGTTGTCTGATATGACTACCCCCAGGTCCCTTTCCATTTTTGTTGTTGTTGTCAGTATCTCACCCCCCATTGTGTACTCTTACCCTGGGTTTTTGTTTCCCAGGTGCATTACTTTGCACTTCTTTGATTGAATCTAAGCTGCCATACATTTGACCATTCCTCCAACCTTGCCAAGTCCCTTCTCATCCATTCCACTCCACCTTGTGTATCAATCCTGTTGCAGATCTTTGTGTCATCTGCAAAGAGACATACTTTCCTTTCCAGTCCCTCTGCAATATCACTTATAAAGACATTAAAAAGGACCAGCCCCAGTACCAAATCCAGCGGTACCTCACTAGTAACCCCTCTTTCTTCACTGTGGACTCCATTTACTATTACCCACTGTGTCCTGTTGTCCATCCAGTGTTTTACCCAGGCTACCTCCCTGGGACCACTCCCATGCTGGCTAATTTGTTTATTAATCTTTTATGTGGGACTGTGTCAAATGCCTTGCTAAAGTCTAGGTAGGCCATGTCCACAGCCCCTTCCTGGCCTACTACTTTGGTCACCCAGTAAAAGAAATTAATTAGATTTGTCTGACATGACCTTCCTGCTGTGAATCCATGCTGCCTTGGGTCCTGTGCACCACTGGACTCTAGGTACTCAACAATTCTTTCCTTCAGAACTGATTTCATCATTTCTCCTACCACTGAGGTCAAACTGACAGGTCTGTAGTTTCCTGCCTCTGTCTTGCTTCCACTTTTGTGAAGAGGAATCACATCCACCCTCCTCCAGTCCGCAGGTACCACACCATCCTCCCATGATTTATTAAAAATGGTAGTCAGTGGTGTTACTAGTTCTTCCCTTAGTTCTTTTAGAATTCTGGGATGAATTCCATCAGGCCCCATTGCTTTATCCAGTTTCAATTTTAAGAGTTCTTTCAGAACCCTTTCTTCTGTGAAAAGACTAATATCACCCCCATCCAGAGTGCTTATTGACTGACAGGGAACAGGTGGGGAGGGAGGAGGGAGGAGGGAGGGTGGGTGAATGGCACAGTGGGATATTGGCTGAATCCATACCAGGCTTAACAGCAGGTAGAGCATGGCAGACTTTGCTTAGGCATGTCAGGGGGAAAAGAGAAAGACATCACATGGTGTTACATGTAGGCACCAATGACCTGGGGGAGAGTCCAGTGGAGCTGGTTAGGGAGAGATGTGAGGAACTAGAGAAGTTGTGCATAGAGGCTGGGTGCTTGGTGACCTTCCCTGAAGTGCTTCTGGTATCCAGGGTGAACAGGGTGAGGGAGAACAGGATTGTGGAGTTTAACTCTTGGCTGGTGGGGTGGTGTCGCTCTCATGGATATGGGCTGGTGGGAGATTGGGAGAACACATGGGTCAACAATGACCTATAATCAGCGGACTGATTGCCATTGAGTTGGGCTGGGCAGGGGGTCTTGAAGTGGAAACTGGAGGAATACATTGCTTTCAAGGGATTTTTAAACTATGAAGGGGTGGATGTGAGTGTACAGCTAGTGTGCAAGGTCACCAGGTAGGGGAGCTGAATGAGTTACCCTTCCAAATGACATCAGTGTTTTTATTGAGATTGGGACAGGAGGGAAGGGTCAGAACAAGGGGTGCAGGGCAGAGAGAAGGTGGGTACTGGGTGGAGGGTATTCTCCCTGAATGTGAGAAGCCTGGGTAACAAAATAGCCAAGCTACAGGCTCTCTTAAACATAGGGATGGTGGACGTTGCGGCCATCACAGAGACATGTGCCAGCCAACACCAGGAGTAGGATCTGATGATCCCCAGGTACAGGGTTTATAGGAAGGACAGGGGGGGTGGGGAAAGGGGAGAGCGGTAGTGATTTATGTAAAGAATGGGATTAGATGCACAAGAGATGAGTTGGAGGAGAGGAGGAGGAAGGCACTGTGGATGCAGTTCTTGGATTCAAGGGGTAGGAAACTGAGGCTAGGGGTGGTGTATTGGCCACTGACACAGTCTGAGTACTTGGCTAGGGAGCTAGCAAATCAGATTCAATGGGCATGTAGTTAGGGGGAGTGTGGTGATCATGGGGACCTCAGTCTACCAGAGGTGAATTGGGGAACACAAACCACCTCTAGTGCCAGGAAACAGGTAATTCTGGATGCATTCCAGGATAGCCATCTGGTGCAGTTGGTTGGTGAGCCAACCCAGCTAGGTAATACATTGGATCTAGTATTGTCAAATGGGGAGACGGTGAGGAAGCTATGGGTGGAGGACCCACTAGCTGGGAGTGACCACCTTTCAGTGTTGCTCATACTCCGCATGAGCAGGGAGGCTCATCAGCAAGGGCAGTGGACTTCAGATGGGCGGATTTTGGGAGGATGAGGGAAATACTGAGGGCACCTTGAGGGGATTAGGTTGGAGATGGACACACAACAGAAGGGGGGATATCATAAAGTCTGGGTTGAGGGAGGCTACTGAAGCACCAACCAGGACTCTGAACAAGAAGACCAGGGCTAAGGTGCCATACTGGGTGACCAGGAATGTGTTGGAGAGGGTGAGGGCCAATAGAGTAGCATTTAGAAGACTGAAATGAACGGGAAGGGAGGCGGACAGGGAGATGTATGCGAGGAGGTCCAAGGAGGTAACCAAATTGGTAAGAGAGGCCAAGGCCTCTAAGGAGCTGAGGCTGGCTTGGGGAATCAGGGAGAGGGGGAAGGAATTAAATACATATGTAAGGGAGAAAATGGACTGCAGAGACTGGATAGTCCAGATCAAGAAGGACGGGGTGGGGTGTGGGGAAGGAAGAAGAACAGGCAGGAGTACTGAATGAATACTTCTGCTCTGTGTTCACAAAGGAGGTGGGAGATCCACTACCTCCATGGACTGGAAGGGTGGAGATGAGGGCGGAGGAGGTGAGTGATGAGGTGATTCTGGAAGGCAAGGTATTGGAAGGTCAGAAGGCAGTTAGGGTGGGTAAGGCACCAGGTCCTGATGGCATTGACTCTAGGGTGTTGAAGGAGATGGCAGAGGTATTGGCCAGGCCACTGGTTGACCTGTTCAGTACCTCCCTGGACATGGGGTGCATGCCGAAGAACTGGAGGTTGGCTCATGTGGTGCCTATTCACAAGAGCAGCCCAAAGGATAAGCCAGGTAATTACAGACCTGTCAGTCTTACTTCCATAGTGGGTACATTTATGGAAGCAATCTTGAAAGAGAGACTGGTGACCTTGCTGGAGGTCAGTGAGCTCCAGGATGGGCAGCAGTATGGTTTCATCTATGGGAGATCATGCCAGACCAACCTAATAGAATTCTATGACTGGGTCACAAGGGAGCTGGACATGGGCCATGCAGTTGATGTCCTATATTTGGATTTCAGCAAGGCCTTTGATTCAGTCCCTCACGGGAGGCTGGGGCAAAGGTGAAATGCGCAGTGGTGGGGGCTAAGATGGTTAACTGGATCAAGAATTGGCTGGAAGATAGACTGCAATTTGTTGTTGTTGTGGGGGGACTCTCATCCACTAGGCCAGTGACCAGCGGTGTGCCACAGGGCTCTGTGCTGAGGCCGGTGTTGTTTGGTCTGTTCATAGTGGATATTGCACATGGGATTGGGAGCAAGATCAGTTTGTTCGCTGATGAAACTAAGATGGGGGGCCTTTGTGGATGACATAGAGGAGTGGCAGAAGCTACAGGGTGACCTAACAAGATTTGAGGAGTGGTAAGCAAGGAAGCAATTAGGTTTTAATTCAAAGAAGTGCAAAGTTATGCACTTTAGGGCAAAGAACTCGAGGAAGGAATATTGGTTGGGTGGGGTGTGGTTGGGTGTTACTGAGGAAGAAAAGGATCTAGGGATCATAGTAATGGGGAGCATGAACAACTTAGTTCAGAACAGGAAGGCTGCGGCTAAGGCCAATAGGATGCTGGGGGTTGCATGGGGGTTCTCGTCCAGGTAAATGGTTATGATCCAGCCCTGTACAGGTCCTTGGCCAGGTTTTATTTGGAGTACTGCATGAAGTACTGGCATCCATATCTGCTGAAGGATATCAGGATGCTCGAGACATTGCAGTGTAGGGCAACAAATATGATACATGAGATGGAAGGCAGAACCTATGAAGAAAGGCTGAGATACTTGAGTTTGTACACCAAGTAGGACAGAAGGGATCAGGGGGATATGATTGAAACTTTCAAATACTTTAGGGGGATCAACAAATCTGCACAGAGGGATTGTTTAAGCTGAGGAAGCAAAGTAACATGAGGGGGCACTGGCTAAGATTGGAAGGTGGCAGATTCAGGAGGGAGATGAAGAGGCATTATTTCACTTAGAGGGTGGTGCCAAATGGAATGCTTTACTAGAGAAGGTGCTGGCATGCAAGACGGTGGGCAGTCTCGAGAGGGCATGGGACTGGGCAATGGGGGAGCTGGATAAACAATGCTGAGCAGTTTCTGTAGGAGAAAGGGGGATGAGGTGGGGCAGCTGCAATATAAGGGTGCTAGCAGCATATTCGAGCAGACTTGACAGACCGTGAGGCTTGTTTCTGCTGGCAAGTTTCGTATGCTCATATATTCATAACAGGGACTAAAGGGCCTCGATGTGTACACCTTCAAAGAGAGGCAGGAGAGTGGGAATATGATAGACACCTTTAAATGCCTCATCGGGGTAAATAAGGTACAAGAGGGAAGTATTTTTCTGAAACCAAATGATGCTCAAGAACAAGGAGACATGAATGAGGCTGTAAGGGGGTAGATTCAGAAGGGATGTGAGGAAGTACGTCTTCACAGAAAGAGTGGTGGATTTCTGGAGCAGCTTCCAGTGGAGCTGTCAGGGGCAAAAACAGTGGTGTGATTCAAGAATGCATGGGATAGACACAAGGGAATAGTAGTGGAAAGTAAGGGGGAGGGAGAAAGAGCTCTAGGTCAAATGGGGTCTGCGGTGATAATGCTGGTAGGGAAAAATGGGCAGACCGAGTATGCCAAGCAGCCCTTATCTGCCATCAGATTCCATGTTTCTATGTTTCTATGTATCCTTTTCTCTCTTCTGTCTATGGGCTCCAGTATCCCCTTATTGTATATCAGTCCTACCCAACCTTAAGTTCTGTCACAATCTTGTTTGCATTGACTGTTCAGGGCAGTTTAGTCCATTCATCCACCTCCTGCTTCATGTAAATCAACTTTTTCATGTCATTTCTAAATCTCATAATAGACTCTGACAGTACCCTCTAGGCACTGTGCCTGCATTCTTTATGAGCAAATCCTTAGTTTGCCATGTCTATTTCTAGAATAAATTTGTGTGTCTCAAGCATATTTCTTCTTTCTCTCATGGCCTTCAGTGAATATTTGCTAAGGTCTGCAAACCTATCTTCATTTGGGCTACCCTTTTGTCACAGATCATTTTTGTGGCCCACTTTTGTATAGTTTCTATGTGCTCTCTGCACTTTTTGAGATGTGGGGCAGGATTCACAAAACACTTTGAATATGAAAAAAAATGCACACACATCCCCAAAATTTGTGCAGTTGTGGAAAAAAGTGTAATTGCATTGCGTAATATACACAAAATGTCCACAGCTGTAGAAAAAATACACTGTGGACTGTTGAAAAACACAGCTGCAGAAATTCCTTCACAAAAAAATGCCATTGAAAAGTACGGCATATCCACTTACAGGCTATTCTCAGCCAGTTTTCTGCAGTTGCAGAAAAAAATGTTGCTCACAAGCTGCACCCAGAAGAGTGAGGCCTAACTTACCCTGAGCAGAAAGCAGCACACTAGCAATTGAAAAAACAATCATAGTGGGGGCTCAGGCACCAAGCAACAGCAAGCCTGCAAGTTGTATAGTAGTAGTCAGTTGTTACAACAAACATAGCACAGATTGCAACTGACAGTCAACACAACCACATGACCCAGTGCAG
Source organism: Neoceratodus forsteri (assembly GCA_016271365.2). Lineage (NCBI taxonomy): Eukaryota > Metazoa > Chordata > Ceratodontiformes > Ceratodontidae > Neoceratodus > Neoceratodus forsteri. The sequence goes on along the minus strand of CM028133.1, from coordinate 736,187,158 downwards.
CCGATAAAGGAGCCCAACAGGCAGTACAGGCAGGGGTGGCCATAGCCAGAAGAGTGTGCTACAGATGCAGGCAAAAGAAAAACCTGAGAGACACAACCAATGGTTATAAACTGCCACTGAGTGCAAGGTCCTGCTGGTACAGGTGGTGCTACTGTGGTCCCAGTTATAGGACTGGCTGCTGGCCTTGCTGAGAGAGCTGGTTCTGCTGCATCTTTTGCAAGATGGTCAATTTCTTGTTGCAATTAATATGGATCACTTGTTGCTCCATCCGCTGGCCCATTCATAACAGCTGCAGATCTGCACATGTGAATTTTCTTCACTTGCTGAGTTTCGTAACTCACCTGTTTTGCAATTTTCCGCACCTGCAGAAATTTTGTCTGTGAATATACTGCACTTGCATTTCTGCAGTTTTGCAAGCCTTTTTTACGCATTTGTGGATGTTTTTGCTGTCTTTGTGAACCTAGCCCATGTACTTCAGCATTGACCACAGTACTCCAGGTGTGGCCTTACCAGGGTTTAGAGATGTTGCAATGTTTTACTTCTCTGGAGAAGTTCCAGCAAAGTTACAAAATTAGCCTTGAATTGTTTGGCAAAGTTCCCACTTCACCAGTCTGCCACTCATCAATGAGTTTTTGTGGCAAAGTGGTACATTTTCTGCAGAAGTCAGGTAAAGTTACTGCAAAGTAGCAACTCTGCTGCTATATTTAGGTCAGTACACATAGAAAATGGTCACTTCTGGTGAAAGCTTCATGAAATCATTACTTTTGTGAGTGTTGCCAAGTTCATGAATTTCAGCCACTTCACTTATCTCTACCAAGGATATGTAGTGGGACAGTATCACTTCCTTTCTCCTAATATGACCTCCTCTTCCTGAAGATTTGGATTAATGTACTTGGTTTTGGTTTTGCAAAGTATTTGGGTTTGCCTAGGCTGGGCCTATATGAATAAGTGAAGAAAAGAAAGGAATTATCAAGAAAATTACCACACAATGAGATTAATGTATAGTAATACCGAATACACTGCCTAAGATAAACAGCATTCTGCTGTTGATAAAACCTTTGTTTCTGAACAACCTAAAAAGCAAAAAGGCAAACAGTTTGTGGTATGAAAACAAATTACTGGAATACTTACCTCCACCACCCTCACCACCACCGTGCTTATGTAGCCGGATTAAATTTACAACCAGTCTGAAAATGTATCCAAAAAAGGTATTTACTCTAACTTTATTATTATTAGAATTTTTTGGTGGGGTGGGTGAAAAAAGAACTGGCAGCCCAGCAGGCTTTGCACAAGCGGCTAGCCAAGGAGCTTCTGCTTTGCAGAATAACTTAAAAAGAAAATGTGTAAAATAGTAGGATGCATAAAACGCTGCTGAGTTCAAAAACACACAAGATTCATTGGGGTTCAAAAAGTAATTTTGTAACATGGGTGAAGAGCAGGAACCAACAGCATTGGTAAATCGCCATCAGATGACCATGCATTAAATGCCTGTACATGCACAGTCCCTGTGATGCTCCCTGAAACAGTATCCTGGGACAGTGCGGCACTTGTTAATTACTGGGGAACTGGAAATGGAAAGGCGGCCATGTTAAACAGTGCCTATGCAAGAGTCAGTTGTACCACAGTTGCAGGGCATATTAAACACTGTTCAGGCAGTTCTGGCATGTCAGGTTGGATGCTGTTTTCTGGTGCTTCATGGTGGCAATCAGTGACAAGGGGCCACCTACACAGGAACAAGATGACCAGGATGTAACTGTGCCTGGGTTTTACTGTGGTGCTGGTTAAGGGCATGTGGCCCAACATAAAACAGCAAAAGAATTTAACCGCAGTTTGGAGCTTCCTTAGGTCCCCTAAGGAGGCTCAAAAGAGTAAAGCACTGGGGCTTGTGCAGAGTGGCTACACTTATACCTTGAGATTGCCAAAGTGCTATTGTGCTGCAACAATAAATTTGCCTTTGGTTTAAACAAGGTATTTTGTGTTGTGTGCATCTTGTGGCAGTGCTGTTCATCTCTGCAAACTCCTGGGTGTGATTAAAGTATTTTGTTGCCACCTACATGGTCCAGCCAGTGAGATACAGAGCCTCCCCCCACTCCCCAACCACCCATACAGCATTGGTGAGAGACAGGGAGAGAGAGACATGGAGAGAGAGACACATAAACAGCACAAGTGCCTCAGTCACCAGTGTGTATTCTGGTATTGTCCCATCTCTGTGCCTCTGTTGTCTGGCATACAGTCATGAAGTTCTACTTCTGTAGGGATCGAGGTGCTGTGTCTCACAGTTTGTGTCTGTCACCAGAACTGATGGCTCCGTTAGTGTGTGCTTCAGGGAATGGCAGCCCCTGGGCACACCCATCATTAGAAAGATAGAGTGCCACATTGCCCATTGGTTGTGTCTGTCTTTGATAGCTTTGTCATCCTGGTGATGAATGATCCTGTATGCAGAATAGTTTGGGAAAGAAAAGCATACCTACTGGAGGACTTGTGCTATCGGAGAGCGAGAGCGAGAGAGAGAGAGAGCAGCATTTCCACAGCAGCAACATCCACCACACCCTCAGTACTCTTGGCAGTGGAGTAGTCATCCTGGGCATGGGGTCATTAATGTTATGGCCAAAACTGTGCACATCATGAATGCTGCATGCAAATCAGCATGCAGCAAAATAACACTGGCACAACATTCTGACTAGGAAACAAAAGTACATGCAGGAGGAATATCTTTGTTTTTCAGAGGGCATCCACTCTCACACCCTCAATGTGGGAGACTTTGACTCCCACACTCCCGGAATATAAATATCTAACTCCTAGGGGGTGTGGACTTAGGAGATGCAGTGCAGGTTGGGAGTGGGAAAGTTGTGTTTAAAAAAAAAAAAAAAGAAAAAAGCAACACAGAGTGACCTGGGGAGAATCAAACCACAGGTCTTTAACACCACCAGATGCTAGTGTTCTAGCCACTTCACCACAGGAGCAGCTAGGCCAAGTACTGCACTGACGGCATACTTCACACTCCTCAGAGTGCAATTATAGCAACAGGGGTAGCAGTTATTACAGCATGCTCAGAAACCCCTGTTGCTGTAGTTCCTTTTGAGGTTTCTCATTCGCTATTCAGGTAGCACTATATTGGCCAGGTACTGCCTTCCTGCAGGGAACAAGCACGTTTAGCTCCCCCCCCAACTTGCAGTCCATAGGTCCCACACTGTTCTGGCAAGATGTTAGTGCAGCAAGAGGAGAGCAAGCAAGTTGCCCCCCCCCCCCACAGAGCCATGCTGTTGTCATAGTAGCAGGTCACAGCTTAAATGAACTATTGGTGAGAGCTGAAACCCACTATCATTATGGCTGTTTACAGTGTGAGTTGCATGGTCATGTGTGAGGACCGTGGGATGCAGGTAAGGTGAAGTTCTCACAAATGTTTGTCACACTTCTACATTGTTCTGTGAAGGTGGCAGTGCTTCCCTGGTCACCTCTGTTTGTGCATTCAGTGGCAGTGAGTAGAGTGAGACAGAAAGAGTGTGAGTGTCAGTGACCTGGACATGCAGAAGACAATTCCTTCTCTCTCACTGCCTCTCTCTCTGCCATATTTCTGTGCATGTCACAAGTATACATTGTGGATTTGAATGCAGATAGTTCCTTGCACATGGCAAGAGTGTCAGCAAGCCATTGTATAACTGTATTATGCAGTCCAGCACTTTGTAGTCTAGCAATGTGCAAGCCATGGAGAACTCTGTACTTGCAGACTCAGTCCTAGCCTCTGTGTACCCCTATGGCTAGTGAAAGATGTAGCATAGTGCAGTCAGTAACTCCAGAGAGGCTTATATCATTAGCAGCAGCAACAGAGAAAGCAAAGTGGTATTCAGGCAGCAGTTGGGTAGGCACCGAGGAAGTGATGCATCCCATGGGGGGAGGGGGAGTAATGTCATGAAGATGCACAGGTTAGCACTGTGGTATTGCATCGTGTGTTACCCCTTGGGTGCAGGACACTAAACACACTGTCAGTGTTCATGGCAATTGGTGGTGTTTGAGGGCTGCAAAATTACAGCACTCTGAAGTTGACAATTTTTCCCATAGGATAACATTACAGCATATGGTGCGCCTTTCAGGGCCTGCATCTCAAAAACACTTCGAGATATGGATTTTTCATTGGAAGAATTCTTAGTGCCCCACTAGGGGGCTAAGTGCAAAACTAGCCTTGAAAGTCATAAATAATATGAGATTTCAAATTTTTTTCTACATCGTACAGTTACTGAGATATAAGGAATTTAGTATTCCAAGTGCTCATTTTCTGCTGCAAGGGCCATTATTATGCATGCATTCTTTGTATTCACTGTGTTTCTGAATACTTCTTTTTGGGAATCAAAAGGGTGTGTGTTTGTGCTACTGTTACCGTTAGCTTTTCCGATTACGTTTCCATAACCATTTGCGTTACCGTTTCCATTTATGTTACCGTGTGCGTTGCCCTTTGCATTTGCATTTTCCATTTGCATTACCATTACCCTTTGCATTTCCATTACTGCTTTTGTTTGCATTTACTTTTGCGTCACCGTGTGCTTTACTATTTGTGTTTGCATACACGCTTGTGTTTGCTTTTGTATTTGTGTTTACTTTGGCATCATCGTGGTGTTACCTTAAGCATTTGCATTTCCAATTGCATTACCGTGACCGTATGTGTTACCATTTGTGTCTGTGTATGTGCTTGCATTTGTGTTTCCATTTGCATTAGAATTTCTTTTGGCATCAGTTTGTGTTACTGTAACTGTTTGCATTTCCAATTGCGTTCCCATTACCATTTTCATGTTCATTACTGTTTGTGTTTTTGTTGGCCTTAGCATTTGTGCTTTTGGTAGCGTTTCCATTGTTGAGTATGTTATTGTTTCCTTCTGCATCACCGTTGCCATTACCCTTTGGGTTTCTATTTGTGTTTGTGTTAGCATTTGCATTTTCATTATTGTTTGCATTTGCATTTCTGTTGCCATTAGCGTTTGTGTTATCTTTTTCATTACCATTTCTATTTTCATTTAAGTTTGCACTTGTGTTTCTCTTACCATTTGCATTATCATTTCTGTTTGCATCACCATGTGTGTTACCATTTGCGCTTGCATTTGTGTTACCGTTAGTGTTACTATTTTGTTTTACCTCACTGTTTCCTTCACCGTTTGTGTTAATGTTACCGTTCGTGTTTTTGTGTTTGCGTAGTGCAGTGCAAAACATTGTTTTTGCTATTTTTCTGCACTGTCTTCTGCGATGCACAGTGCTGCCAGTGTGTGGTTGATTGGTCTGAAACCTGGCACTAAAAAAGACATGTGTTCAAGGAATATACCAGTATTTGTTTGGTGAAAAAATGTTGTTCTGTTCCAGAGTTATTGCCATTTGAAATTGCCCCACTGTGCAGTTACTGATTTTTTGGCTACCAGGTCTGCCATTTTAGCATATTTTTGGCCGCATTTTCCACCATTTTGTGGTGGAAGACTTCTTAAAGGTGTAGAAATATAAAAATTGAATATCTCTGGAATGGTTTGGTCTTTTCACATGAAATTTGGAGGGCACTCAGTGAATGTCCTGTGGAGGTGAATGATGTGGTTTACATTATGGAAAATAATTCTCTATGGTTTACATGATGGAAAATAATTCTTTATGGAGATACTGTGTGACGCAGTTAACATTTTGTGCATTGCATTCTGCATGGTGCTACTGGTATGAAATTTATAGCGTAGGTAGCACTAGTGGTACAGAGGTGCCTTGTAGTGATTTGGTATGTAAAACATTAACAGGTGTGGAATTATGCCACTCTGACAAATGAAAATTTGATTCATTATGCTTCAATAACTTCTGAACTGTGGGTCTGATTTGCCTGGCATTTGGAATGTACAATGAGTTATGATACATCTTTGACTGTGATCATTTTCAGATCACTGGCACATACGGTTGCTGAATTGTGCATGTTATGTTGTTTTCTCGTTGTGTTGGGTGACCGTTGAATGGACATACACACATTTCTGGACACACAGTGTGCTATGGTACATATCTTCTTTTAACAATTTTTGGTTCTGTTGGATATATGGTTCATGTAGTGAAGTGGCAAAAATGTTATTTGTGGCACTCATGCACAGTTTCGTAGTGCAGCCAGGGTGTGAGTGATTGATCTGAAACTTGCCGCTTATAAAGACCTGTGTTCAAGGAACTTGCAACTTTTTGTTTGGTGAAAAAAGTTGTTCTGTTCCAGAGTTATTGCTATTTGAAGTTGGCCCCCTCACAGTTACAGATTTTTTGGCTGCCAGATCCACCATTTTAGTGCATTTTCAGCCACGATTTCCACCATTTTGTGGTGGGAGACTTCTTAAAGGTGCCGAAACGTAAAAATTGAATATCTCTGGAATGGTTTGGTCTTTTCACATGAAATTTGGAGGGTGTTGAGTGGATGTCCTGGAGATGTGAATAATGTAGCTTACATGTTGGAAAAATTCTTCTCTGTGGAGATACTGCATGACACAGTTAATGTGTTCCATGTAGCATTCTGCATGGTGCTACTGGTTTGAAATTTATAGCATAGGTTGCCCTAGTGGTACAGAGGTGCCTTACCGTGGTTTGGTTTGTAAAACATTAACCGGTGCAGAATTATACCACTCCAACGAATGAAAATTTGGTTCATTATGCTTCAATAACGTCTGAACCATCTGTCTGATTTGCCTGGCATTTGAAATGTGCAAAGATTTATAATACATCTTGGACTGTGACAAAGTCTGGGTCTCTGGCACTTACAGTTGCTGAATTGTGCATGTTACGTTGTTTGCTCGTGGCGCTGTGCAACCGTTAAATGGATGTACACACACTTCTGGACAAATGGTGTGCTATGGTACATGTCTTCATTTACCAATTTTCTTTCAGTTGGTTATACAGTTTTTGTGCAGCAAAGTGACAAAAGTTCACATGATGGGAGGGGTCCCCATGATCCCATCACCACATTTCATTCACTATTTATAGTGCACAATCTCAAAAAGAAAGGAAATTCATGGAAAAAAACTCCATTTAATGCATCAGTTAGGGTTGTTCCACAGTGACAAAAGTGAGGAAATTCAGTGTTAGGGTTGCCATCCCTTGCACACCACGCCCACCCCGCCCCCCACCAGCAGTCATCAGGGTGTGTGTTGGGGTCATCGGTCCTAACTCTCTTTGATGCTCCTCCACCCTTATTTTAAAACAGCATAGTGTTTTTCCAACATAAAATGAGCCACATGTACAAATAGCTAGGTATGCATAAATTCTCCCCTTGGAATGTTACTAGTTACATGTGTAGGATGGCAGCTAGAAGCTAAAAGAGATGGTTACAATATAGAAACAGCAACATATAAAGAACCAGTAGATGGCAACATGATTATTTTAGCTTCTATCTGCCATCTAACACATGTAACTAGTTACATTCTGAGGGGAGAATTTATGTGTACTAAACAAAATTGTACTAATAATGAGACATATGAGCTAAAAGCAGATATTTTGCAACAAAGATTCTATGAAAGGGGATATAGTGCTCAGATTATTGCTAAGGCTAGACACGATGTACAAAATATAGACAGGTGATCCCTATTAGAGGATAAACAGGATATAGGTAGAATTGAATCAATAAACAGAATGAACATTGTCACTACTTCTTCAGCACAGTCTTCTGAATTTGCAACAATTTTTAAGAAGCACTGGAATGTTTTGGCAGCAGATGATAATTTGAAAGAGATAGCCAATACATTACCAAGATTTTCCTATAGGAAAGCAGCTAGATTAAAAGATAGATTAGTACACAGTCATTTTCAGGAAAGGAATAATACAACTGCTTGACTTTCGAGACCTTTTGGTTGCTATAAGTGCAATAATTGTATTTAATATATGGATATGCGATTTAATAGCATACAAAAGCATACAAAAAAATCCCAGTAATAGCATTGCACAGAAAGTGGTAATAGTACAGCTGCTCAACGATAATAGCATAGCTCCAAAGTGATAATACTATTGTTTCCTAATAAACAAAAGTATTATCACCAAAAGACATCAGTGCTTGCGCTAGTATGTCCTACCCGCATCTTCTGAAGTGTGTCTTTTGATTGGCCACTTTTCCTTAATGAGCGGTCAGAAGAAATCTCAAAACATGGCAGCCATCCCTCGCTTTGCTAGATACTAGGGAGTCCTCCGTATTTTGCCGGAATTTTTTTTAGCTTGTGCCCCAAATGGATTTATCTATGTAATTCTGTGTTCCCTGTTTCCCAACAGCAGGAAAAGGTAGGAATGGCTACCAATAATGTTATGCCATGCTTATGCTTAGCGGAAGATGGAGGGGAAGAGTCGAGTGACAGAACGAGCAAGACGGGGAATGACAGCGTGAGACAGTGCAGTGGTTCGCCATCACCCAGACAGTCCTTAACTGGACTGGTGAACCACCCATCTCAGAAGACCACAAAACACACTTGGATCCATATATTAAAAAAAAATATATGGTTCAGTGGGTATTACTGGTCAGTAATACCATCTCGTGGTTCTGGATATGTAGGACTCTCTCGAGCTTCGCTCTCGAGGTTCATACATGTCCAGAACCTCTTGATGGTATTACTGACCGGTAATATCTACTGAACTATACATTATTCTATTTTTATTGTAAACACATACAAACTGTAATAATTTTTGTATAAGGAACACCAACAAAACACTTGAAATAAGGCAGCTTATAACGTGTAGCACAAGCAGTGTGATTTACCTAACTATTTGTACATGTGGCTCATTTTATGTTGAAAAAACAATACACTGTTTTAAAATAAGGGTGGGGAAGCATCAAAGAGCAATAGGCAAGCAATAATACCTGACAGGGTGGGTGGTATTGGGCAATACGGACCACCCAGGAGCATAATGAGGCCCAATGCTGCCCACCCAGGAGGGTATTATTGTGCTTAGAATATGGGCACTGTGAGAAAAAAATTGTTTAATAAAAAAATGTTTTTTTCAAAATGAGTTTAAAATTAGTTGAGTAATAAAATAGTTCCTTCACCTGTATTAGAATGATGTGCCATTTCTTTTACTTGGCTCTCATGGTTATTCACACACACACAGACACACACACACACACACAGAGGCAACGATCATGATTCCTGCTTCTCTGAAGAAAGTTGAATGCCCCCTAACACACAGACTCATAGACAAATGATATACAGGCTGTGATTTTTTTTTTGTATTCTGACATTTGTCTGTTGTGTGCACCCCCGTGTGTGTTGAATCTCATTCAAGTGGCATGATGGAGTGCTGGTGATCATCCGCACCCCCCCCCCCCAGCAGAACAAACACTTTCAGGAGCTTCATTTAGCTTTCTTCTTAATTTATTTTTTACACTACAAGTTTGACAGTGGGCGGTTACATGGTGGAAGGTGGGCACGAGACATCAAAGGGCTTGCAAGACTTGTGCAGCAGCCATCACATTTCACAGAAATACAGGATTGTTTTATGAACAGAGCGGGAGAGATGCCAGCAATGCCACTACACTTCTATGGCGGTTTTGATTTTTTTGTGTAAAAAAGTGAATCCCTCAGAAATTTAAGTAGCAGTCAAACACCGACGGGGAGGGGAGCGGAGATGGAGATGAGCCGTGAGTGAGCAGGCAACCGGGCAGGACAAAAAGGATGCACTAAGGCGGTAGTTTCAACATTTTTTCTTAAAAAAAAAAATTTCCCGTTTGGTTTTTGGCCAGGTGAAGTTGCAGTCAGGACGAGAGGGGTGTCTCTGAGTAGCAGTGAGCATGTGACGTGCTACCGCTACTATCTGAATGCAGAAACTTGTTTTAAAAAAATAGCTTCAGTATAGGTTTAGGAAAAAAAATGAATGGAGCAACTGAATGCTGCCAGGGGAGTGGGGTGGTGTCAAATTAAGTGATGGGAAAGAAGTGTCATATGTCTCGCTAACCGAAACAAAAACATGGTGGCAGTTTAAAATTCAACATTCTGTGGCACAAGCAATTTAGAACAAAATCAGGCAACAGAGACTGGGACTCATTATTTTCTGGTCTCTACTGCCTGATACTGGACCGGGTGGTGGTTGGCATTATCCAATCAAAAACATGAAGTTTCCCTACCCATTTTCTAAGAAAGAAATATTTAACCTATGCTACAGTGCAACATGTAACCAATATGAATGATGGTAATGATCAAATTTTACATACATGGCAATAGACAAGTAAATAATAATCCACATGGTGGTAACTATAACAATCTGATTTTAAAATGAGAAACTTTTTGGACTATTATGTTGCAGGCTAATAGCCCCCCAGTTTTAAATACTGGTTTTGAAATTAAACCTTACCTAGAGAAAAGATAGTTGCACTTTCTGATTTTGAAACTCATCATCTAATATAATTGTTTTTTATGCATCATTTTTTTATGCATTGTCTTTTGTTATTTTACTTGTATAGAAATAGTTTTACTATAATGAATATGAGTTTTGATTTAATGTAGCCATAAAAATCTGTGTATTATGTTCATTCCTTGTTCTTGGGTTAGTAATAAGTATATTGTGATTTTTTAATTAATTATTTCATGTTCCTTGTTCTTAACTCCGCCCCCCCCCACCACCACCACCACCATCCTTTCCTCAATTCTATGCTATAAAGGCATCTTATGTGATTTGGAATGAGTGGCAATTAATTAACCAATTATTGCAATACTGACCTCATGTTTGTTATAACCTATAAGATGTATTTGCCTTTAGTTTTGAAATGTTAGCCTCTGAGAAAGGGTTGAGTAACAGACTAGAAATGCATTAGGCACTGTATTTATGGAATAAAATCCTTTTAAATCTTTTTTTTGGTGTTCAGCGTAATATGTGGTGGTGTTTTGTAGTCTTACATAGTACTGGTCTACAACTATTATGTAATATTACACAAAGATAAACAGTTGTCTGTATAAGTACAAGTTTATGGCACACTGTTTTTTAATAGCAAAGTAACTGGAATATGTTTTGTTGTGATGTCTCAGTATGAAAGCAAAAGTAGAGACATTAATGTAAATTGCTAGTGCAACTCTGTAGTAACTGTATTGCATATAGTATGACAACTTCTGCTGTGTGCATCAGTATGTATTAAATTGCAATTCACACAAAACGAAGTTAAGCATGGTTACATCTGATGTTACATGCAAATATTAATCATGGAGTACAGTGATTGGAGCAGTGTGGTGATGATTGTATCACAACACACTGTATTAAAGTCTGTATTCTGATAGATGCATGATATAAATATCGTTGAAGATTCTATCAATGCTCATGAAGATTCATGTTCTTCTACACAGTACTAATGCAGCAGGTGGAATTTATCAAAAAGTCTGGGCAATTACATGCACATATCCCATAGGGACCAGCACTCCAAGACATGAATAATGGAATGATTAGACTGTCTCAAAAAAGAAAGAAAATTCATAGCAAAAAAAAACTTTGTTACTGCATCATTTAGGGTTCATTTTAAAGCAACAAAAGTATGGAAACGTGATTTAGGGTTTAGAACCCTAACTCCGCACCCCCCCACACACAAACACATTCAGGAGAAGGGGCAAGGCAACACAACCAATGAAAGACAACTATCAGCAGATAAGGGAAAGAACATACAACTCTCTGATCATACCACAAGAGACGTCCATCATCATGGTCCATGAACAACTGTATGAGTTTTGCTGCCATTCCACTGTTTTGGGGATATACCAGCATGATGGGCAACCATGGGGGATGGCACACTGCATGCACTGCACCCCAAACTTCTCCATAGAGATGTGGGAATGCAGGGTCCCTCCCCTTTCTTTTTTCTTCTCAGTTATGTACCTGAAGAAAGCCTTATTTCCTTTTCCTACCACATTGGCAATCCTTTCCTCTGTCTGTGGCTTTGTTCCCCTCACCCACTTATTTGCTTCCTTCTGCTTTACTTGGTATATCTCCTTGTCCTCTTCCCTCTCTGTTTCCTCATACCTCTTGAATGCCTCCTATTTTTCTTTTACCACCCTTGTCACTTTCTTGGAGAAACACAACACTATCTTTTTCCTTTTGCTTGTGCACAGTTCCTTAACACAAAGGTTGCTTACCCTCTATAACTCAGACAATTCTCCCTTACTAGGCAGTTTCTGAGGCAATCTCCCTTTTTACATTTGATGCACAAGCAAAAAAAAAAACATTTTGGGATGAGTACAAGGGGATTTAGATGGTGTGTCACTGCCGAGCCCATTGCAGTTCACAATATCAGGTGCTTGGCACTCTATTCCAGTGACAACACCCAGTGGTTTGATGCAGCTCTCGGCTTTGTGAGCAGAAATTTGATCTGCATGAAGCTACTTCAGCATACAACTAAGTGGCTTTCAACGTCAGGAGCCGGTGTTTGGATCATGACTCTGGCTGCTAATGTGCATGCTAATGTCACAGAAATTCCTTGCATTCCAACAAAAAGAAAACTGTCCATCAGTGCCTGTTATTGGTACTCCATTACTGTTCTTTCCCTACTTGACCATCCCTTTCAGCACACACCACTCCATCCCCAATAAAAATAACACTGATACTGGCAGTGCCAAGTCCCCCAGTGTCTTTTCAAATACTGTATACCCGAATATATTCACTCCTACTATTACATTTGCACATCCTAAGTTTAAAACTTATTGGTGCCTAAAAATAATCTTGGTGTAGTGGTTACCTTACCAGTGTAAGTTAGCACAGCAAATGTTGCAATCTTGCAATCTTGTCAGTTAATTGTTTTCTGTAGGTCTTTGCTGCCATAGCTGTTAATTACAGCTGGCTGGCTTGCGAAAATGACCTACAGTAACCTGCAGTAACTATGACATGACCTTGTTGTTGTTGATTGGTGGAGGTTTGGCTTGCTCAAACATTTTTCAAAGGAATGGTGGCTTGGTTTAGCGAGAGAGAGAGATTCCCTATAGCTGTCGGGTGTGTTTCACATCAGTGCAGTCAATTACTATGGTTGTCTGTTTGGGTTTTTACTTAACAAAGAGAAATGGATATTTAGTGCCATGGGTGAGTGAGACAAATGAGCTGGGTGGCTGGCTGCTGAGTTGGACTGATGAATGAGCACTGCAATAACTGGTAAGAGCCTTTAAGAAATTGAGGGCATTTTGAGGGAAATTCAGCAGTTTAATGTAAAAAAAATAAAGAAAAAGACCATTTTTCATTTGCTGTATGCAAAGGGTGGCTAAAAGAGGCGACAGCGGTGCAAGCAAAAGAGTGAGAACAGCAAGGAAAAAATTGTCAAGTTTTAATATCTGTGCTGTGTTTCTATTTTGGTTGTGAGAAGTGGTCCTGAAAGTGGAGTAACTGTGCTGGCTGCAAAATTACTTCTGTTTCAGTTACTGTTTGATGGCAATGTTAGGTCAGCATTTTGTGCTGACGAGAACTTGTGAGGAGCATGGAATGTCCAAAAATATTTGCAATTCTTTTATATTAGTGCTAATCACAAAACCACAAACGTAGTGAATATAAAAGGATTGTGAATATTTCCCGTTATACAGTATATGGTCTGTAATAAACGAAACTGTCCATTAATGCCTGTTGCTAGTACCCCATAACGGTTCTGCCCCCATACCCTACCTGCCCTTTCAGCACCCCCCAACAAACATGACACTGACACTGGGGGTACCCAATCGCCCAGTGTCAAAACCTGAAATAAAAAACCTTCTCTCTGCATTGTTTTAAATATCCTGCAAAAACTGCCCTCTGGACTCCCTTCCTTCTGTTTTTGAAACCTAGGGAGGGAATTGGCTGAATAGGCACAGCCAAGCTACTATAATGGTCTCCTCTCATGGTACATTTAGGAGCAAGTGCTGGAGAGATTGTTACTGAGTTATAGGGGACCCTGCTTTATGGGTGACATGGTATAATTTCAGTAAAGGATAGTATCTTCTCTGACAACGAAGACCTGTTTGCATGTGTGTGTGATCTCTTGTATTTTGTAGATGTAAAGTAGAGGACAGCGGCCCTGGACCTCTCATAATTTCTGATGCTTTGTCAAATACTGCAGAAACTAGCAGGATGGAGCCAGGTAAGATATGTTTGTATGAGCTAGCCATAATGCAATGCACCAACTGCTTATACTTTCAAAGTTAATTTCCAGCTGGATAGGTGTTGTACATCCAGGCACAGAGCATTATCCTACTGCTTACCTAGCTAGTATATTCACTTTGTTACTATTTGGCCAGCATATTCCATTCTCTGCTTCTACAGACATATGTAACAGTCTGTAAGATCTTTGCAATGTATCCGACTGTTTTAATGTTTGTATTGTCTTAATAAGTCAAATCAATAAAACTTATTAACCACAAAAATATCATGCAAAAAAAAAAAATGGCCCATCGATGTATGTTGTAGTTGCCACCATAACATCAGCCGCCCCTCCACCTTGTTTGTTTTTTCAAAATACCTGTAAAAAAAGGTCAATCAATGTTGATTGCAGCAGCCACCCCGACATTTATAATGCTGACATTGGGTGTGCTAAATCCCCCAAGGTCTACTGTAGGCATAACTGTCACCCCCAACCAACCCTCTCACTCAGCACCCACCACCTCACTCCCAAACATAACACTGACTCAGGGGGTGCCCAATAACCCAATGTCAAAACCTGAAATAAAGAAAACCTTCCCTCTGTGTTTTTCCTTTCTTTTTTTTTTTTAAAGCCTGTAAAAAAGGAAACGGTCCATCTATGTGTATTGTTGTCTATCGTAACACCCCCCTGCCATTTGTAACACTGACACTGGGGGTGCCCAATTCCCCAGTGTCCACTGCTGGTGACCCTGTTATTGCCACCCCCACCTGACCCTCCCACTCAGCACCCACCACCCCAGTCCCCAAATATAAAACTGACACTGGGGGTGCCACATCCCCCAGTGTTGAAACCTGAAATAAAGAAAACCTTCCCTCAACATTTCCTTTTTTTTTTAAGCCTGTAAAAAAGAAAATGGTTCATTGATGTCTGTTGTGCCATTAGTTCACCCACACCTGACCCTCCCACTCAGCCCCCTCAAGCGATTACTTACCCACTGGGAGTCTGAAGCCATCATCTTCTCTGGACCACAGATATGTCTTCACTCTTCAACGCTGGACTGTGAGCTAAAGAAATCAGGTATGTGGTTCAATGTATTTCAAAGTGATTTGCAATTAGTGACATAACTTGGGCATTTTTTTTGCAGTTAATCTTTTTATTAGGAGATTTCAGATTATTACATATGTAGAACCATTAGACCAAATGGCTGACAAAGTGGTTACAAACATGCCACTTAATACAAACAGCCGAGGAACCATACAAACAACCATATTGTGCTGGTGTACATGTATTACAACTGGCTTAACGAAGTATTAACTGTGAAGCTTCATTAAACCTGGAAAATCCTACCATGGGTATACTCAAGAAAATCCAGAGAAAGGTATTTACTCACTTTAAAAAGGTGGGCTCAATAATGACAGTGCGCCTTAACATAAGGTGTGGAAACTTGCTTTGGGGAGGGGACCTGTATGACCATCTGGAGGTGGGACACTCAAGATAGCTATAAAGAAAAGCCATTGCAGTCTTTTAACAATTAATCAACCATTACTACTAGGGTGGTCATGGGGGTTTCAGTGTGTCCTTTGAATAGCTGGAGGGCAAGGCATAGTTACTGTGATCAACATAGGTTAAGTAACGGGCCCAAAGTGCTTCAAACTTGTCATAACACTGTTTTTTAACACAAGAAACGTGGCCATATTTTGATATTTTTGTCCCACATTTTCAGCATACCTTTTTCGGGACACCCCTCAAGAACAATGCAATTGATGTTATGTAAATCTGTCCTGAAAAGTAGCTTTATGTTAGCTGCGCAAAATTACCTTTCGGGCAGGAGTTGAACATTTTCTCTGCCTTGTTCATGAGCTGGCATCATAAGAAGGCTATGTTAAAAATTTGAGGCAAACATATTGAAAAACAACAAAGCTGTGAGCCTATGTTGAAATTTACGAATGCAGGCTAATAACTTTGGAAATTTTCTGTATTTTCACCCCAGATTTTCAACACAGCCATTTCTTTATAGCACCTCATGAATGTGACTTTTTCAAATCCTAACCAAAATGTAGTTTTGTACCTGTGATGTAGAACGTCACATTGATGGTATGGAATGACATTTTAGTGAGGATTTGAAAATGTTCACCTATTGGGCTCATTAGTTGGGATAATAAGAAGTCTGTGCTGAAAATTTGGTGTACAAATACAATAAAATGCCTAGGTTATGACTAAGTGTTACACTATTTCAACGTTCACTCATAACTTTGCTAATTTTCAATATTTTGACTCTAGCCTTTCAACATAGCTATTTTTCCATATCACCTCATAAACATGATGTATCATTTTAAAAATCCTGGATGAGATGCGTTTTTGTACTTCTGGTGAAAATGTACATTTTAGGCAATGTACTATAAATGGTACATGACATGTCTATAAGGTGGCTCCTAAAACAAGTATCTTCAAAATTTGGCCTCAAAATTGCAAACACAAATTGTTTGCCAAGTATCAAACATTTGGTATTGACAAATCCTTTTTTTTAAATTCACCTTTCTAAAGACCAGGGCCCTCATCTTTGTGTTGTTTGCCTGAGCTCCTATCTTTATATTAACCCACTCTGTCCAGTGAGCACTGGTACCTAGCGGACTGCCCACTGTGATGTTTCTAATGCTGTCCCTGTTTGTAAGCACCTGGGCCATCACTACCCCAACTCTAGTGTGTTCTTTGACTAGATGCTAGAGAAAAGCCCCTTGTAAAGAGTCAAGAATGGCCTTGCTCCTTGCTGAAGCTGCAGTTGGAAGGCTCCAATCCACATCTGGCAGATCATTGTCACCAACCAGTGGCACCTCTCCCTTGCTTATCATCCTTATGATGGCATCCCCAAGTACCTTATCCATCTCATCTTCATGTACTCGGGGTCTGTACACCACCACAGTACAGATAGTGATCTCAGAGCCTGATTCCAGGATGACCCACTGCACATACAGCCCCTTCTCCTCTTTGTTCCTCTGCGGCCTTGATTCTATCATTCAATTCTCCCTCCTCTCCTCCCCTCCCTATCGCTTCTGAACAGAGAGTAACCCAGTATGGCCATGTCCCAGTTGTGGTGCTCAGTACACCATGCCTCTGTTATGGCCACTAAATCCAGTTAAGACTCAGTGATGGTGGCTTACAGGTCTGGAGTTTTCTTACCAAGTCTCCTTGTTAGCACATGTGGCTCTCCACACCGTTCTTACCCCCTATCTTCTACCCTGCTATTCCCTCTCATTTCTGCCTGTGTTTTTCCCTGAATCCCCTGTGACTTGCCTCTTCCCTTATTGCTTTCACCATCCCTGGCCTACTTCAATCCTCTCTCTTCCCTTATTTGAGTTGTATCCTGCTTTCCTTCCTTCTTCTTCCAGTCCCTGCCTTTCTTGGCCTCTGCCCAAGGGAAATTTACTCCCCTCTAGCCTTCCTAGTATGACACTTTACCATCCAGGGGTGGCAAATGCTGCCTACCTTGGTTTTCTCACCTCCACCCTGGTTAGTTTAAATGCTTATCTACAGTGAAGCCCAGCAGGATGAAGCCCAACCCTGTAGAATTCTGCAGTACGGTTACTATATATGAACATACAAAATGCCAGCAGAAACAGGCCTCTCAGTCTATCGAGTCTGCTAGATTGTGCAGCTAGCCCCTCAAGTTGCAACTGCCCCACACTTCTCATCTCATATTCACACTCCCCCACTCTGTCCCACGCTCACTTAAATCCTCCCACTGTTCTACATGATACCACCTCCTCAGGCAGAGTGTTCCACTTATCTACCACCATTTCCATGAAAAAGTGTCTCCTGATTTCCCTCCTGAATACCCCCCCCCAGTGTCAGCCGATGCTCTCTCATGTCCCTCCCCCTTCTGATCTGAAGAATCCATTCTGTATTAATTCTGTTAATACCCTTTAGGTACTTAAAGGTTTCAATCATATCCCCCATTCCTCCTCCCTTACAGGGAATACATTTGCAGCTCTCCCATCTTCTCCTCATAGGATTTTCCCCAAAGTCCCTGTATCATCTTTGTTGCCCTACACTGCACTCCCTCCAGCAATCTGATGTCCCTTTTCAGAAATAGCCACCAGTACTGCGCACAGTATTCCAGGTGCAGCCTGATCAGTGACCTGTATGTGGATAGGATCACTTCTCTGTGCCTGGAGGAGAGTCCCCTCACTATGCATCCCAGCATCATGTTTGCCTTTGCATCTGCCTTCCTGCACTGAGCTGAGTGGTTCATACTCTCCGTTATCAGTACCTCTAGATCCTTTTCTTCCACCGTGCTTTCCAACTGTTCCCCTTCCAAATGATATTTCCTCCCATGGTTCCTCCCAGTTTCCTTGCTCTGAAGTGCAGTACCTTGCACTTCTTGGCATTGAACTGCAACAGCCATGTCTCCGACCATTCCTGTAGTTTGTTCAGGTCTTCTGCAGCCCCCTCCACCCCTCTATGTGATCTACCACTGCACTGATCTTAGTATCGTCTGCGAACAGACTGATCCTACTCAAAATCCAATTTGAGATATCGGCTATGAATATACAAAATAACACCAATCCCAGTACTGAACCCTGAGGCACCCCACTTGTAATGTCCCTTGGTGATGAGAGTTCCCCCACCACCACCACCCTTTGCTGCCTACCCTTCAGCCAGTTAGTGATCCAGTTAACCATTTTTGTCCCCCACCCCAATGTATTCCTGTTTTCCCCCCAGCCTCCCATGTGGCATGAGTCAAAGGCCTTGCTGAAGTCCAAATATAGGCTATCCACTGCATGGCCCCTGTCCAGTTCCTTGGTAACCCAGTCATAGTTCTTGACCAAGTTCGTCTGGCAGGATCTGCCTGAAACAAAACCATGCTGATGGCTGTCTTGGAGCCCACTGTCTTCCAGAAAGGTCACCAGCCTCTCTCTTTTAGGATTGACTCCATGAGATTGCTCACAATTGAAGTGAGACTCACCGGTCTGTAGTTGCCTGGATCATCCTTCAGGCTGCTTTTATGAATGGGCACCACATGGGCCTTCCTCCAGTCCTGTGGCATGCATCTTGTGTCCAGTGATGTACAGAACAGGTATGCCAGTGGTCCCACCAGGATCTCCACTAGTTACCTAAGTACCCTAGGGTGAATGCCATCCAGCCCTGGCTCCTTGTCCACCCTCAGTGCCCTTAGTCCCTCCAGCACCTTGTCCTCTGTAATTCTGGTATCAGAATTACAGGAAACAATTCAATTTAAATGTTAGTTAATCCTTTTTGTCATGCTGGATACCTGTGACACTGCGCTTCATCCTGGAGAGCGTTACTGTATGTAAGTAGCATTTAAACATTCCACCAATAACTGCAGCACCTTTTCCCAATGGATGCAGGCCATCTTCCTTATAAAGACCTATATCATCCCAGGTTGATTCCTTGTTACTTATGTATCTAAAGCCCTCCTCCATGCAGCATGCTTTCAACCAGTCATTAAATGATATGGTGTGGAGTGTCCTTGACTCCCCCCAACCATAAACAGGTAGCACCTCAGAAAAGTCACCAAGCATGACACCTGACTGAGACTCCTCACCAGCTCCCTGAAGTTTCCCTGTATTAATTCTACTTTCTCTTATGCTGGGTCATTTGTCCAAAGATAGACAATGATGTCTGACTCCTTCCCAAGCTCTCGCTGCCCTATAAATCCTTTCAATTTGCTTACCGTCCTTCCCAGCTGAAGCACCTCTCAGGAACTTCACCTTCTTATCCTTCCCTTACCCAGCTCCAAAGTCTACCCCCCCTCACAATAGAATCCTCTCACCAGCAGCTGCTTCCTCTTGGGCTGGGGGTGCTCTCTTCCTTCTTTGGGCATCCACTTTTGAGGACCCCCACTTCCTCTATTCCAACTGCAGTTGATACCTCTTCTTGCTTACCTTTCTGCCAGTGAGGCAAAGGTGTTCACAGTGGTATAGGTGGAAGAGCTTGCACCCTCCCTCCCTCCCACCCACACCCTTCCAGTCCATCCACACTTTGTTTCTCTAGTCATCCTTTGGGGAAATGACAGGGGGCTTGGTGGCACCTAGGTGGGGAAAAGGACTGCTGTACCTGTGTAATTTTGACCTGCAGTCCAGCCACCTGTGCCTGCAACCCAGAGAGGTGAGTACATATGGGGCAGCACTTCTGTCTTCAGTAGGTCTCCTGAAAGACCACTACACCACAACCATTACACTGCATCACTCTTGTGATCATAATCTTCCTCCAGATTTCTTTTTGATGTACCTTATTTGGAAAGGCTTTTTCAGGAGTTCAGTGGCCAAGCAGCCAGCCACTCCCACTTCCTGAGCTATATAAGCAGTTCCTGTCAGCCTCACTGTGAAATATTTTTTCTTTGCAAACAAAGACTCTCTTGATTTGTCCTCTGAGCTGGTTGGGCCTCCTTGGCTGGCTGGGGCCTGCACCCCCGCTGTTCCTGCTTGTCTCTGCAGGGCTTCTGTATTTATTTTCCTGCTTCTGGTTTGTATTTTGCCTTTGGCTTTGTGTTCTTCCTTCCTTCCTTTTTTTTGGGTGGGGGCTTTTCTAAGCTCCTAGCATACTCCTACTTCAGAGCTCATACTGCTTGCTTTCAGTTACTCACAACACTCAAATTACTTGCACTGCAACTGCAAACCTGATCTGTGTGTTTCAGCTCACCTATAGCTGTTCCATGTGGCATACTCTATTACTTTCACCTGACTCAGATTTACTTGAACCTAGCTATACAGCTCACTAATGCTTGTTCTAATTACCTCAATGCAGCAATCTCATTGCACTGCCTGTTGACAGTGCTTTAAGAGCATTATGCCTCCTTTTATTTATTGCAGTTACAACTCAGTGGACTCCTTTGTTTTCACTACTGCCGCACAGGCTTACTTGCATCCTGCTACTGCTTTGTTTACTCCCATTGCTATTGTACATTGTTTTACTCTGAGGTTAGCTGAAGCTCCTGCCAAGGCTATTAAATTAGCTTTAATATCTGCATGTGGTTCTCTGCCCTTCCATCACTTCCTTGTTTGTCCTACAGTGGGGACTGTGAGGTGTTTGGGGCATCGTGTCCTATGTGGCTAATTCATTCTGTTCTAAATCCTGTATTCATGACTGAAAATCCTCAGAGTTTGTCACCTTGATTTGGCTTTGAACTGCCTGACTGGCTTGCCCCACTATTCTGTGCTGTTTGCCCTATGTTATGCAGACCTACGTGCAGGTCCAGTTATTACTGTTCTGTTTACTGACCTACGTGCAGGTCCACACTTGCTTACACAACTGTTGCTCCTTGCTTATGCAAACCATTGCTTTATGCCTACTTCCATTCCCTTGGCTTCAGCCTGGGATTCTGCTGCACTCAATCTGCATTCAACCTTGCAAGGTCTCAGCATTCAATGCTCATTATGATCTCAGCATGCCGTGCTCATTCAGCTCACCAGCATTTCAGCTCTCAATCAATTTCTGAGGCGTGCCAGCCATTCTATTCTTGTGCAGGGTTCCTGCAACTGATGGTCTTGCTCTGCTTTTAGTCTGCATCTCAAGCGTGTCCAACTTGGGGTGGCATCTTCTCATCTGGCCCATAGCTGGGAATGTCCTTGCCCTGGGCTTGACTTTAGCTGCCTGCTACATGACAGCAGCTCCTGGTGTAGAATTTAAGACTACTGCTTAAGGGTGGTTATGATGATCTCCTTTGGCTCTAGTGTTCCACTATAATGGTTAGCCATTGACTTTAGTGGTTTCCCTAGCAAGGCACCTTCACTGCATTCTCCCTATGACTGCCTCTGGTTTATTTGGTTTGATAAAGGGTGGGTAGGCCAGGTGAGTGCCTCAGCAGTTGTTGCTCTCCTCCTGCTCCTTGGATGCATGTATTGTTGCAGAGTTTTCTCACAACCTTCCACGACATTGTCACTAGAGGGTTTGAGTAAAAGCCATCCTCCAAATTGGATTATTTTCCACCGCCCTTTAATTGGGTTTTCCAAATAGCAGTTGCAGAGCCGTCACTAACTAAACTATCCCAAGCCTGGAAGGAGGGCGACCTATGCCTTGGATCCCCAGATATTTCCTCATCATAGAGTTTTTTTTCTCTCTTCCATTGCCTCAGGTCATAACACTTAGCATAGTTGTTTCTCCTAGTTTCTTTAGGTAGGTTTCATTGTTGGATGGAGGTGAAGGATGTCCTGCCATTCCCTCTCTCCTTAGGGGATCTCCTAATATCAATGCAAACCATCAGTATCATGCTTTGCAGGTCTGGGTATTCATTACATCATCCACCTGAGCATCTCATTACATTATCAAACTGACTATGTTCTCCACTACTATGTTACAGTTACTGCTCCTATGTTACAGTTACTGCTTGCTCTTATGTTTTGTGTTGTCTCCTTTTTGGGGATGATACTACATTTCTTTTAGGGATTCCTAAGGTACCTTTAGCCATGGGAATCATCCTGTGGCACCTCTGGGATGAAACCCTCTCAAAGAGTTCCTTGCCTCCGTACCCCTACAGGGTGGTAATTCCTCTGGAATAGAGAGTGTGAACAGCCAAAACCAAACTAACGCAATTGCACAAGCATAACACTGTACTGGCTGCATGGATCAGTGAAATGGAATTTATCCTGCCTTCATTGAAGTATCACCTTTACCTGGAGAATATTGGTCCTTCCCTAATAGGTTTTTACCCACTATCTAAGTAGTGACTCATATTGAAAATTAGTATGTGTACATTAGATTATATAATTTAGACACATTGTTAGTCAGTTTTCCATATGTAAAGCAGCAACAGAAATAACAGAATCCTCCCTTCATATTAAAGTTCACTAATTTACCACAGCATCAATGTGCTTCTATACGTTTATATTAAATAACTTATTGTGGCTTGTATTAGTCTGAAAAATGTAATATTCTAACAATATGCATAAGTCCTTTTTTAAGTTTCAGTACTAGTTACCCACCCTAATGTGGTCAGTTTATATCTATTATTATAACCCCATTTTTTAAACAATGTTCAGTACCTTGATGCTGGGTGCTGCACTCTTAAATTTTGACCACTTTTTATGAATTAACTTTCACCCAATTTGCTTAAATAACAGTGCTGTACAGGGTGTTGCACTTTACATGGAGCATCTCCTGTCGACTGCTGCCCTAGTATGATGTCCCTGTGCTCTGGCACTTTGGCTCTGGACCACAGCAGAAAACCACTAGTAAGTGGAGAAGAAATACTGTCAGGAGGCTCCATTCATGGCAACAGTCCCTCCCAAATGGAAGATGAGTGGGCTTTATTAAGTTGGCACACACCATGCTGGTCCAGCATGGGAGAACCTAGCCCAAGTTAAATCCACAGCCTGACTGGCTCAGCAGCTTCTCCCTGCTCTCCTGTCACCATTAGTTCTAACTCAGCTGCTGACAGCTCAAGTGGTCTTTGAGTGCCACTCCTGCAAGTCTCTTTTTGTCCTGCTCACAGCAACAGTCCCATCCTGATTGGAAGACAAGGTGACTTTGTCAACCTGGCACAAACCACACTAGTCCTGCAAGGGACAAGCTGCCTAAGTTAAATTCACAGCCTGACTGGCTCATCAGCTAGTCCCAGCTCTCTAGCATGGCTGACCAGATCCAGATCTGTATTTAGATTTGATGTTGGGTTTGCTAATCCATGATTTTTTTATTTGGATTTGGGCTATATTCGATGAAAGATTAATTTAGGCATAAAAACAAACAAAAAAAGCATAATTACAAGGTGAGCTTGGATAATTCTATCCTTCATCTATTACAGTTAGCAAAACCAAATTGAAAAAATACAACTGAGAGAGTCTAGGTCATGTTAAGAAACACAAGAGAGAGTGTCCAGATCTGAGCAGTAAAACAGTTCAGAGCTGGATAGATGTCTATTCTCTAGCAACACAGCAAGCAACAAGTCAGTTTCCCACTTTTTGCTGACAAACATCGTGCTCTTCCACATCTAGTTCCAACTTAAACTGAAAAATTACACAAGTGCTTTGACTGGCAGTGATGATCTGGAGGAACAGAAGTATTCGGAACCCACCTTTGGTTAAGAAAGTCTGCAGCTTAATGTGGCTTTTTGTTATCATGGCTTCCATTTGCCAGCTTTTGGTGTCAGTATGCCAGCAGGCACCCTCTTTCAAAAAAGTTCCAATTCCACTAAAAGTTACTGAGCTTGATTCTCAAAGTACATAGATTAGCACAAGGTGCTTGTATCAAACATACATGGTGCAAGTGATGCCTTGTGTCAAAATATGAGTCCTGAGCTATTCACAAAAGCAGCCTGCATAAACCGCAGGCTGCCTGCCCCAAAGGGGGCTTGTACTGCACATGCAGCTCTGAAATGGGCTGCAACTTGGTGTTTGAGGGCATGTGGCAGATGCAAGCTGCCACATTCCCTAATGTGGGATTCTCAGAACTCTCCCAGAAGGAGAAATTCTAAGTAATTCTAAGTACCCTTAGACCAACCAGGGCTGGTCTAAGCATACTTAGAAAATTTCCTCTGGGACAGTTGCCTGTTTGTAGCAATGTTCCCCAGTCCCTCCTCCCCAATATCCTATGTTTCCATTATTGTTAAAAAAGATTGTTCCCTTCCCAGGTGGTCAATTGGCCCTCCCTTCCCAATCCACGATGTCTCCGTACTGATAAATAAATATATTTATATATCCCCTTCACTGGTTATGAAGTGGCCCCCCCCTCCGATGTTTCCATACTAATAAATATAAATATTTATGTCTCCCCTTCCCTGGTGGTCTAGTGCCTCCCCCCACCTGATTCCCAATGTCCCTAAAATAAATGTACATATCAAGACCTAGTGGTCTAGTGGCCACTCTCCCCATTCCCCAATGTCTCCAGAAAAATTGTATATGAATGACCCCTCCCCATTGTCCCCAATATATATCAATATAAATAACCTGCTGTTCTAGTTGACTCTCCACCCATCCACCCGGCAGTCCCCTACCACCCCGCTCCCTCATCCCTTAACAGAGCTGGTGACTGGCACAGCCCACCACTCAGCACCATGGCCAGCCACCAACTGAGCTCTGAATGAGTGCATACAGTATATAGTATGTGCTCAGTGACTGACTGCTCACTGAGAGTGTACTATATACAGTATGCAGTCACTCCGCACTCAGTCAGAGGCTGGCCATGGTAGTGAGTGGTGGGCTGAGCCAGTCACTTGCTCCATTTGGGGATGGGGGAGCAGGGTGGTAGTGAACTGCCGCGGGGTGGGGGTTCACTAGACCACCAGGTTATCTTCATACAAATATTTTGGAGACATCGGGGATCTGAGAGGGGGGGGTCACTAGACCACCAGGCTATTCAGGTATGATTATTCATAGGACATTGGGGATATAAGCCACTAGACCACCAGATCTTGTTATTTTCATTTATTTGGGGGATATCAGGGATCTGCATTGGTAGACACTAGACAGCCAGGGTCTAGAGTGGTGCACTGCCACCCTGCAGCTGACAGCAAACCCTCCCGGTTTGCCCTCTGTTTGGTGCATGGCTATGGTTGCCATAAGCCAAGGGACTTTGCTGCTGGGACCCTGCCTGATAGAGAATTGGGTGCAGGGTCCCTGGTATGCTGAGCATTGGTGCAAGCTTCTGTTTGCTGCAGCTTGCACCAGTCTAAGACCATTTTGAGAATCAAACCCATTATATTTATTTTTCATTTTTCTTTCTTTTCTTTTGTTTTGCAATTCTTAATTCTGAGAAAAGAGATGAAAAGAACAGCAAATGTGCACAGCAGCAACCAATACCATGCATTTTATTTATTTTATTCAATGTATTTAGTTATTGAATTCTTGGATTACAATAAGTATGAGTCAGGGACTCTTTTACACAAGGTTTCACGTCATAATCAACAGTACAACACATCCAGGGAACACAATAGTAGTTCAAGTAACAAAAGAAAAAAAAATGACATTGTGCAAGTTGCAGTAGAAGGCTATCAGCAGGTAAATCTCTGTAGCTACTAACAACTAAGAGCTATGTGATGTCACTGCTGCAGCCAAATGTGAGACTAGTAAGACTGCAAGTAAGTGAGGGCAGCCAGGCATTGGCTCTGTCAGGTGGCAGAAGCAGTCAGGGTTTAGCTTAGTCGAGAGGAGCAGTCCATTGGAGTCTCATGTAAGAGATCAGATCAAGGGATTGCAGGACAGGTGTGGGATATGTGAAAGGGTTACAGGCTGTGAGCAACAGTGGGGTAGATAGGTTAAGAGAGGAAGGAGGGGGGGAGAACAGATGGGGATAGAGGGCATCTAGGCAGAGTAATCACAGCTGCTGTCTGAGATCAGGTGTTGTTTCGGGAGATGCTTGAAAGGACCAAGCATGTGTACAACTACAGTGTCAGTAGGGAGACCATTTAGCCAGTTGGGAGCCTGGAAGTTAAAGGAGCATCGGGCCTGAGTGGTGCTGCAGAATGGGACTTGGAAGGTGTGTCTGGAAGCACTCCTAGTGCTATGTCATACGGTGCATATGAGAGAAGTTACTGGAAGTTTGGAGGTGTTAGGCTCAAGCTTATTTTCTTTGCATATAAGCAGGTGTGATCTGGGATTCTGTCTCTGAGGTTCAACCATTTTGTCCTGGCGTATAAGTAGCATGTATGTGTCTGGCTAGGAGCACCTGATACCAGACAACAGTCTTTGTTTATGTCAGTGCTAACTCTTTTGAGGGACATGTCAGTTTCAGCACCATAAACGAACAGGCCATAGTCCACAATTGATAGTATTGAGCTTGTTACTGCCATTTGAAGCACTTCCTGTGTCATGCAGCATCTGTGACTGTAGAGGATGCCTGTTCTACAGTTCACCATCATGGAGACTATGTTGATGTGCTTATTGAAGGACAGAGTGCTATCGAGTGTAACCCCGAGGTACTTAAAGGAATTAACTTGTTTGATTGGGACACTGAGGTTGTTTTAAATGTTAAGAGGGGTGGATTGTAGTCTGTTGCAAGGGTGCCAGACAACAATAAAAGTTGAGGGGGCGGAGGATCAGAAGGGCACTTATGAGGGTACAAAGGGCACTTTCTCGAAACTAGTTTTTGTCATACAAAAATAAAAAGGGGGGGCTGCCGCCCCTTCCACCCTCCCCCAGTTCTTATGTCTATGGTCTGTTGTGGGTGCTAGCGAACAGCATGGACTTGGGTTTTTAATAGTTTATGTTGAGTTTGTTGAGTGTGAACCGCTGCGAAGTTGTTCTGAAAAAACCATTAGCTAGAGTGACAGGGTTAGAGTGACTTGGGTAAAGTACCACATTGTCCGCATAAAGGAGTAGGTTACTGGGGAAAGTTTGAGAGAGAAAATTCAGAAAGAGGCTGAATAATAGGGGTCCTGAATTGAGCCTTGGGGAACTCCAGAACAGAAGTAGACTGAAGAATAAGATGTCACTAATTTTTACGTGTTGTGACCTATCCTCTAGGCAGTTTTTGAACCAACCCGCAGTCCCAGAGTAGGCTCCAATGTAGCTAAGGGAGTCAATAAGAAGAGAGAGATGTCAAAGAACTTACTGAGGTCAATGTCCATGGTCAAGGGCTTTGTGGATGTAGTTGGTGTATTCAAGTAAGGCAGAGGTGGTGCTTGCCACTTTAAGAGATTGGAGGGGGAGGGTCAGATAGTGTATTTAATAGAGCACAGAGGCGGGGTGGGTGAGCAGAAGAAAATTAAATGCAATTCTGTGAACCAGAAGCCTAGAACAACTTGGCCCTAGCACAGCTTCAGGAGCAGGATTTCCTCAGCAAAATTCTGCTTTAATTGCCAGCATATTAAGCTCTAACAGTATTTAATTTAATTTGCTGCCCTGGACATGTCCCAGTTAGTCACTCAGCCCACCAGATTCAACCAGACAAGTGGCTCCAGCACCCCCTAGATGTAATACTATCAAACTGCCCTCATAAAATCTGGGATATCAACGTCCTCCCCAACTCACTTAGTGATCACTCACCTGTCCTCTGTCTCTGGTCATCCTCCATACCGAAACCTGTGTCCCAGGCCACCTTGTACTGGCGCCTACACCCTGGGGGTCTCAGAAAGCTAAAATTGCATCTAGCACAGCTAGACTGGTCCCCCATCCATCACACCCCTGATATTGATTCTGCCCTAGACCTCTTCATCAATGTCTTCAGCAAGGTCTGTGACCTTTTCACCCCCCACACCAGGATCTGTACTAAAAAAACAAAATCCCGCATGGATCTCCCCATCCCTTATCCAAAAACTTAAGCATAGGGATAATCTTTGGCACATTGCTATTGAATCAGGCAAGTTGGCTGATAGACAAGCCTACAACACGGCACATAATCAGTGCACCTGGGCCATTAGACAGGACAAGGCAGAGCACTATAAGACCATCCTCGCATCCAACTGGGGTTCCGCCCAGACTTTCTGGGACAGCATGAAAGAGCTTAATGGGAAGGACCCTCCACCATCCCAGCTCTCCATCGATGGCACCGTCACTACAGACCCAACTCGCATTGCTGATTGTCTCAATACTACCTTCTCTGAACTAAGCTCTGTCCTCCCAAACAACTTTTTTGACCCAATCCCTGACTCTGTTCCCCCTGCCTTGGATTGCCCTCCTTTCTACCTGCACACTATATCCCCCAATGTAGCCAGGCCGCACCTGCTAAAAGCCCTTGGTAGCAATAACCCCAGCTGTGACCCTCTAGATTCCAGGATCCTCTGCTTGGTTTTGGATGTCACCCTAGTCTCCCTGACAGACCTACTAAATCAGTCTCTATGCCTCGGTCAGTTTTCCAGTGCTTAGAAATCAGCCAAAATCACCACTATCCATAAGAGTGGAGATCGGTCTGCAACTAACAACTACAGGCCGATCTCTATCCTCTCCCCACTGTCTAAAGCCCTAGAAAAAATAGTTTCTATTCAACTGTCTGAGTACCTGGCCAAATATGACATAATATGCCCAGAACAACATGGTTTCCACCCTGGATACAATGCCACTACTGCTGTCCTGGAGTTCTCTTAATACCTGCACTCTGCTCTTGACTCCAGCAACCTTGCCAGTGCAGTGTTCATAGACCTCTCCAAGGCTTTTGACACTGTTTGTCACCCCCTTCTGCTTAACTCCCTCCACCAACTTGGCTTTTCCACTGGTACCCTTGCCTGGTTTCCAGCTACCTCTCTGCTAGATCCCAGTGCGTGAAGATAAATGGCTCCCTGCTAATACCCAGCCTGTTTGTTCTGGGGTACCCCAGAGCTCCATTCTGGGCCCTGTACTTTTCATCCTCTACCTCAACACTCTTCCCAGCTCATGCACAGAAAAAATTATCCTCTATGCCGATGATGCAGTTCTCTTTGCATCCCAACCCGATCCCTCTTCTCTCCAGGTATCCCTTCAGCATACCTACAACCAAGCTGAAAAGTGGTTCATTGACCACCGCTTGTTATTAACCTAAAGAAGACTAAGTAAATGCTCTTCTCCCATCACCAAAACAAGGCCAAGAATACCCCCCTCTTCATTCTCCCCAGCACCCTGCACCCGCTGGAGCACGTGACCTCTTACAAATATCTAGGCATCTATTTCGACTCGGTTCTCACCTTCCACACCCACATCAATACCCTGTCCTCTGCCATAAATTCTCAGATAAGCCTACTATACCGTCATAGAGACTGCCTCCCCCAAGTTGCTCTCCAGCTGGCAATCACCTCTTCCGTTCTGTCGCTAGAGGACTATAGCTTGCCTATCTATGCTGCAGTGGACAACACCGCCTTGACTAAAATCCAGCTCTCAATCAATAAGCCCTGCATGCTCCTGACTGGAGCCCCTAGCCACACTCACACTTGCTTGCTGTACTGCACCACCAACCTGCTCACGTTTGAGGAGCGTCTGCGCTACCAGACCCGCCTACTCACCAAAAAATCTCTTCTAGGGCTCTCCCCCCGGGGGTCTCTGCTTCCCTATGGCATGCATCCTCGTCTGTTGTGAACTGTAGCTCTGTCAAGGCCACCTTTTTGGTGCCCAGATCCAAGACCTCGCTAGCCCAGAGTTCCTTCTATTACCAAGTCCATGATTGGTTCAACTCCCTCCCACCCTTCTTCACAGACATTGCCAAAATTGGTCCCTTCAAAATTACTCTCCAGAACCATCTCTTCAATGCCCATTGCTGTTGATGCACCTAATTAATCCCACTGTGGGATGCTCCTGTCAGGCCTCCTTGACTTGACAACATCTTCCAGACAGCCTATCCTCTCCCCTCCTCCCACCCCTCCCCATCCCTACCTCCACCCTCTCCAGGTACTATCTAGGTATGTCCAGGGCTGTACCCTGATGTTACCCTTGAGTACCTTGTATTTGACTGTAGCCTATTAAAAGTAACATTATTATGTAACCTATGTGTACTCTATGTTTAATGTTCTGCACCTGTACTGTTCTCACTGTTGTAACCACACTACATAAGTCTGTCTACCCCCCAGAGACGAAGTGCCTTTGTAAATGAGTCCATGACTCAAAGGTTACAAATCCAACTTTTCCAATAAATAAATTAAATCAAATAGCATTTTTCTGTGTTTCATTACATCATGAATCATATGATGTCAGACACCTAGAGTTTTTTTTATGTCAGATTTAATCAGTGTCATTGTCAAATTGAGAGGAAGAATTAGAGATACTGCACATTTAAAGTTTGCTGGAAAAATGGTTGCAAAACAGCCAAAAGACATATTCACAAAGTTTCCACAGGACATAGGAACTTTAACTTTGCTGAAATAATCAACGTTTTTTACTGTTAATTGGCCATTTCTTTGGGGGCAAAGAGGCCACTTTGTGAGTGAATTTGGTAAGTTTACCAAAAAGATGGCAACTTTGTATTTACAAATGTTTGAATTCAGTGACTTTGCACTTCCTGAACTCCACAGAACAAACAAATTAATTTGTAAAAGTAATTTTGGTCAGTTAGTCCAACCCGAGGAAAATGTGTTGGTAGTAATGAGGTTGAGTAGCCAGCAAACAACCCCAGACTAGAGTTTAACAAATGTCAACTTTTCAATATTGCCTGGTGACAGTCTAGCTCTTTTGTCACTAACAATACTGCCAGCAGCACTAAATATCCCAGCAGAATAAACACAAAATGTTGCATAGCTTAGATACAGTGCAGCAACTTTAGTTGATGCTGGTCAAAGTTTTGTTTTTCTGTGATAGTATCTGAAAGGATTACACTGATGTTTAATTATTTTAGAGCTGTTGAATAATTTTGTACCATAGATATGGCTGATTCAGATGGCAGACTTGTGTTATGATGTGGTGTGGAGTAGAGTTGTTTTATGATGAGCTGATGCTGCTGCCCTGCCTTCTTGTGATTATGACAATGTTATTACAGAAACATAGAAACATAGAATTTGACGGCAGATAAGGACCACTTGGCCCACCTAGTTTGCCCATTTCCCTACCTGATGGATATGATGCAGATTCTAATTAACCAACAGCTTACTTCCTCCTACACCCACTACAATTTCTTTATGTCTGTCCCATGCATTCTTTAATTCTCCTACTGTTCTTGCCTCCACAACCTCCTCAGGAAGGCTGTTCCATGCATCCACA
This sequence comes from Neoceratodus forsteri, assembly GCA_016271365.2. Classification (NCBI taxonomy): domain Eukaryota; kingdom Metazoa; phylum Chordata; order Ceratodontiformes; family Ceratodontidae; genus Neoceratodus; species Neoceratodus forsteri. Next base: position 736,155,580 of record CM028133.1, on the reverse strand, counting down.
ATCCACTTTGTCAAAAATACCTTCTAACATTACCTCTGAGCCATTCCCCCTCTGTCTTCAAATTGTGCCCCCTTGTTGTTGCACATCTCTTTTTCTGAAAGATGTTACCCTCTTGTACTTTGTTAATTCCCTTGAGATACTTGAAAGTTTCTATCATGTACCCACTCTTCCTCCTTTCCTCAAGGGTATACATATTAAGCTGCTTTAGTCTCTCCTCATATGTCTTCTGGTGCAGACCCTGCACCATTTTGGTTGCCCTCCTCTGAACAGCCTCAACTCTGTCTATGCCTTTGTGGAAATGGGGTCTCCTGAATTGCACGCAGTACTCCAGATGGGAGCTCACCAGCTGTCTACAGAGGGACAACAGCTTCCTGTTTTCTACTGGTGATGCCTTTCCCTTTGCATCCCAGTATCCCCCCAGCCCTCCTTACTGCCTTCTCACATTGCCTGCCCACCCTTAGGTCATCTGATATAATTACTCCTAGGTCGCTTTCGATTTTTGTTGTTGTTATCATCTCACCTCCATTGTGTTCTCTTCCCCTGGGATTTTGTTTCCCAGGTGCATTACCTTGCACTTCTTTTCACTGAATCTGATCTGCCATATATTTGACCATTCCTCCAACCTTGCCAAGTCCCTCTTCATCCTTTCCACCCCACCTTGTGTATCAACCCCATTGCAGATCTTTATGTCGTCTGCAAAGAGACATACTTATCTTTCTAGGTGCTCTCCAGTGTCACTTATGAAGACATAAAAGAGGACCGGTACCAGTACCAAACCCTGCAGTACCTCACTAGTTACTCTCTTTTCTTCACTGTGGACTCCATTTACTATTACCCTTTGTGTCCTCTTGTTCAGCTAATTTTTTATCCAGGCTACCACCTTCAAGACTGGCTAACTTGTATATTAATCTTTTGTGTGAGACTGTGTCAAATGCCTTGCTAAAATCTAGGTAGACCATATCCTCAGCCCCTCTCTGGTCTACTACTTTGGTCACCCAGTCAAAGTAAACTATTAGGTTCTTCTGACAAGACCTTTCTGATGTGAAACCATGCTATCTTGCATCCTGTGCCCCACTGGGCTCTAAGTACTTAACAATTCTTTCCTTCAGAAGTGATTCCATCATTTTCCCTACCACTGAGGTCAAACTAACTGGTCTGTAGTTTCCTGCCTTTGCCTTGCTCCCACTTTTGTGAAGTGGAATCACATCCACCCTCCTCCAGTCCTCAGGTATCACAGCATCCTCCCATGACATGTTAAAGAGAGTAGACAGTGGTGTCACTAGTTCTACCCTTAGTTCTTTTAGAATTCTGGAGTGAATTCCATCAGGCCCCATTGCGTTGTCCACCCTCAGTTACATGACTTCTTTCAAAACCCTTTCTTCTGTGAATGGACTAGTATCAACTCCCATATCCAGAGTGTTTCTCTTGTTTGGTTTAGGTACCTCCCCCTCCTCTTCCGTTGTCAATACTGAGAAGAAATATTCATTCAGTATCCCTGCTTTTTCACTGCCACCATCTGCTCACTTTCTCTCCCCTTTTTTTAAGTCTCTGTATCCCTCCCTTGGTCTTTCTTCGCTCCCTAATGTACCTATAAAAGGTTTTATCCCCCTTCTTAACAGAGTTGGCTATCTTTTCCTCAGTTTGGACCTTAGCTATTCTGACTGCCTTCTCTGCCTCCTTCTGATTTAACTGATAAAGTTCTCTGTCCTGTTCATTCTGTGTTTCCTTATATTTCCTGAATGCTATCCTTTTCTCCTTAACCTTCCCTTCCACCTCTTTTGAGAATCATAGTGTTTTTTTCCTTCATTTTGTTTTGTTGATTCACTTCACACAAAGGCTCGTTGCCTCTGTGATGGCTGTTTTGATTATTCCCCATTGTTTCTCCATCCCTCCTTCTTGCCCATTTGCTAGTGCTTTTCTGAAGTTCTCTCTCATTTTCCCAAATTCAGCCCTCCTAAAGTCCAATACTCCTGTTTTTTATGGCTTGAATCTATGGCTGTGTTTATTGTGAACCACACTGTTTGGTGGTCACTTGTTCCCAGATGGCTACCCACTTCTAAATCTGAGATCCTTTCTACATCCCCATTTGAGAGTACCAAGGCTATGATTGCTCCCTCCTGAGTGGGTCCCAACACTAGCTGTCTGAGGCATGTCCCTTGTAGGGCATTAAGAATGACCCTGCTTGGATGTGCCTGCAGCAAAGGTGCTCCAGTTAACATCTGGCATATTCAGGTCCCTCACCAACAATATCTCCCCTTTTTCTGCCATTTATAGGATGCCATCTATCGTTTCCTTGTCCATTCCCTCCCCCCGAGATAGGGGTTTGCACACAACCCCCATGCAGATTGTGGTGCCATTTCCTGTCTCCAGGGTGACCTATAGTGACTCATCAACTGTTTACTCTTTAGTTCTGTTGCTTTAATCCCTTCCCTTACATAGAGAGCTACTCATCCTCCTCCTCTTCTACCCTCCCTGTCCCTTCTGTAGATCGTGTATCCTGGTATGTTGGCATCCCAGTCATGGTTCTCTGTGTACCATGTTTCAGTGACTGCCACAATATCTAGGCATCCCTCTTCCATCAAGGCCACTAGTTTGGGGATCTTGTTACACAAACTACAGGCATTTGTACTCATCTCCCTCCATTTTTTGATGGCTTTACCCCTTTTAGCCCCATCCCTGTCCTTACTGCCTTTGCCTTCTTTTGCATTTACCCCTGTCCTGAATGACTTCTCTACTTTGGTGTTTACCTCTCTAATTACTGTGTTTTGTGGGGGAGGCTGGGATTTCCCTGCTCATTTTTAGTGCCTCCATCCTTGCCTAGTTTAAATGCTTGCCAATGAAGCATTTAAACCTATCACCTAGGATCCTGGTCTCCCCCTGGACAGATGCAGATTATTTCGCTGATGATGATGAACTGAAAATTGAACTTTGACTAAAGGTTTGGCCACCAATAACTCATCCCCCTTTCAACCCATGACTCTGTTTGGTACATGAATGCAAGCCAGGACTAAATGTTTACATACTAAAATTGATGTCAGTTGGATGCATAGTTTCAAAAGTAAAGCAAAATAACTGGAATTTAAAATTTGACAAAATTCCACTGAATTTTCATGCAAATTCCATGAAATTCCATAAAATTGGAGTGGTGATTCCTCAGGCATTATGCAGGTAGAATTTTATATCCTGCACAGCTCTAGAAACCATCTTTGCAGCTAGGAGACTGTCTTGGGTCACTGGATCTGAAAGATGCCTAGTTATACATTTTAGTCAGATCCACCCACAGAAAGTACCTCAGGTTCAGACTACAGAATGGCCAATACCAGTTCTCAGCCTTTCCCTTCAGCCTCACCTCAGCACCAAGGGTTTTCATAAAGTGCCTAGTTATGGTGGCTGCCAACCTAAGAAGACAACTGGTAGTAGTTTTCCCCTACCTGGATGACTGGAAAGTCTCAAGAAAAACTCAGTAGGAGGCAGGGTGCTTTATACAGCTTGAAAAAAGCACCCTGAAAAACCTGGGCTTTCTGATAATCCTACAGAAGTCACAAACAGAGCCAGCTTAAGTATTGAACTTCATAAGCACAGTCTTAAATACCCTGCCAGAGAAAGTCTTTCTTCCACAGACAAGGGCATCAGATCTGATTTCCACTGCAAAATCCTTCAGAGCAGGCCAGCCAAGGCCTGCAAGGTATTTTCTGCAGCTTTTGGGACATCTCCACTGCAGTAGTACCAGGGACCAGGTTCCATATGCAGAACATTCAGTACCACTTACGGGACCCACTGGTCCCAAAGGTAGGACCCGCTGTCCAAACTAGCACTAGATACAAAATCTTTGCTAAGGGCACTAGAGTAGTGGAAGGATGAAGACAACCACAGAGAGGGTATTCACTTCCTCCAGCATTCCCCAGCAAGTATAGTTATAACAGATGCTTCACTCCCTTTGATCTTTGGCTGAGGTGCCCACATAAAGGATCTTACTGTGAGTGGGCACTTGGAACACACAGTGCACTCAGGAATGTATCAACCTTGTGGCACTCAGGGCAGTGTTCCTGGCAGCACAAGCATTTTACTCCCAGATCCAGGTTCAAGTGGTGTTGCATTGGCTGCCTCAAGCACTGAAATGTTAACCTCAAAAGCAATATCCCTGGATGAAGTCCATACTAAACTGATTGAACTTAAGAAAATAATGGGAGAATCAATGAATCACCAAGTCCTGCAGTCACCTAGCACCCCTGCATGGGAGGGGGCACCCATGGAATGCTCCAGCTGCAACCCCGACAGTTGATACATAGAGGTGATTTTAATTGCTACTGCTGTGGTGAGGATGGGCCTTGAAGGAGTCAAGGTGGGTTGGTCGAAGGCTGGAGAGAGCATGGTGGGAGTCCAGCCTGGATGCTGACAGGCTTAGACTGATGGAACATTATAATGGCTATCAATCAGAAATCACCAGTAAGAAGGCAAAGTTCTTGTCCAGAGAGATTTCTGCTGTGTAGAACCGACCAGCTCAACCTTTTCAAACTGTTGACAGATTGTGTAATCCAATCTGCCTCCAGTCCAGAAGAGCTTTTTCACAAAGTAAGTGTAATGAGCTAGCTCAGTTCTTCACAGATAAGGTTGCCAGTATCAGGTCCAGAATTGGCCTGTCTCTCCATGAGGGGTTGCGGAGGTCGATGGGAGGTGGTGAGCACCCAGTCTGTCTGGATGGATTTCAGCCGACCAGAATTCATGGACATTGTTAAGATTGTCCAGACCTTGCATTCAACCTGTTGTAGTTTGGATCCAGGCCCTACACCCCTCTGGGATGTGTAGATGTTATCTGCCCTATCCTAGCTGAAATTGTTTGGAGATCCTTGGAGAGAGGAGTCTTTCCACAACCCCAAAGGAGGCAGTCATTCAACCACTCCTTAAAAAACCCTCTTTGGATTCCTTTGATCCAGCTAACTACCAACCTGTCTCTAACCTTCCCTTTGTAGGGAAGTTTATTGAGAAGGCGGTTGCATTGCAACTGGATGATCACCTTACAACTCACAACATCTATGAAGCTCTTCAGTCTGGTTTCAGGAAGAGGCATAGCACAGAGACTGCCCTTGTTCAGGTATTAAATGATCTCCCAATGGCAAGAGATCGAAAGGCTTGTACCATCTTGGTCCTTACATATAAACATAGAAGCATAGACTTTGATGGCAAATAAGGACCACCTGGCCCACCTAGTCTGCCCATTTCCCTACCTACAGGATAAGCTGCAGATCCTAGTTAACCAGCAGCCTATTTCTTCCTATCCCCCACAAGAATTGCCTTATGTCTGTCCCATGTATTCTTGAATTCTCCCACAGTTTTAGACCCCACTACCTCCTCAGGAAGGCTGTTCCATGCATCCACTACCCTCTCTGTGAAAAAATACTTTCTGACATTGCCCCTGAACCACTCCCCATCTTTAAATTGTGTCCGCTTGTTCTTGCCTGTCTCTTTTTCTGAAAGATACTACCCTCTTGGACTTTGTTGATTCCACTGAGGTACTTAAACATTTATATCATGTCCCCCCTCTCTCTCCTTTCCTCAAGGGTATACATATTAAGCTCTTTTAGTCTCTCCTCATATGGCTTCTCTTGCAGACCCTGCACCATTCTAGTTGCCCTCCTCTGGACTGCCTCTATCCTGTCTATGTCCTTGTGGAGATGGGGTCTCCAGAATTGGACACAGAACTCCAGATGGGGTCTCACCAACTGTCTGTACAGAGGGATAACAACTTCCTGTTTTCCGCTGGTGATGCTGGTGATGCCTCTCCCTATGCATCCTAGTATACCCCCAGCTCTCCCTACTTCTTGATTTCTCAGCAGCCATTGACACTGTGGATAAGGGGGTGCATTTGGAGACCCTGTGGTTTCTTTGTGGACTGTCGGATACAGTTCTCAAATGGTTTTGATCATTTCTAGTAGGCAGGTCTCAGAGGGTGGTTACTGGAATTTATTCATCTGATGTCCTTCCCCTGTCCTGCAGGGTTCCACAGGGGTCTATATCAGTGCCCATGTTGTTCACAGTGTATATGCTGCCATTGGAAGATATCATCAGGTGATACGGCTTGAGATTTCACTGCTATGCAGATGATACTCAGCTGTATATGTCCTTTATGCCAGGACAAGCTGATGCGGTCTCTTTGCTAAATAGTTGCCTCTCCAAGATCAAAGAATGGATGAGCCTGAGTTAGTTGAGACTGAATCAGGATAAGACCGAGGTGCTTGTTGTGGACCTGGGTCAGGTTTGGGAGCTGGGCACTTATCGGGCCTATGGCTCTGTGGTGTCCAGCTCACTACCTCAAATCGGTTGTGTAACCTGGACTTTTTTTTGATGATGGCTTGACCCTGAAATTTCAGGTGTCAGCTGTGGTTAAATCCTCATTTTAACAGCTGAGGAATATCGCCTGGGTGAAACACCTGATTTCACTGAGTGACCTTCCAATATTGGTCTACGCCTTCATTATTACCCATCTTGACTACTGTAATGCTCTCTTCCTAGGGCTGTCTGGGATTGATATCCAGCTCTTGCAGCTAGTGCAGAACACTGCAGCCAGGCTGTTGACTGGTACTTCCAGGACCAGCCACATTACCCCTGTGCTGCACGAGTTGCACTGGCTGCCAGTTCAGTGGCAGATCACCTATAAGGTAGGCTTGCTTACCTTTAAAGTCCTACACAAGCAGGGACTTGACTATCTGAATGATCTCCTGACTCCCTACTCCCCTAATCGCCCTCTCTGATCTGCTGATGAGGGATTGCTAGAAATTCCCAAGGTTCACTTAAAAATATCTGGAGCCTGTGCTTTTTCATTTGTAGCACCAACCCTGTGGAATTCTCTACCTCGTCGGTTAAGAGAATGCCTGACCGTGAAGTTTCAAATTTATGCTAAAAATATATTTATTTTCTCTGGCATTCCCTGACTAATTTTATATAATTATAATGTTTTCTGTTTTTAACTGTGCTATTTAAACTGTCTACATCACCTTGATTTTGAAAGGCGCAATATAAATAAATATTTGATTGATTGATTGATATTCATTGTCAGTGTCAGTCAGAAAGCAATTTTCATAGGGTTGCAGACAGGCTAATTTGAGAGAAATTAGCCAGAAACACTGCCAGGCCTTTAAACTTCAGTGTGCCCCAGAAGAGGTGTGCTCTGGTGACTTGAGTACAAGTCACTCACCAGTAACTATTTCTAAAGCTACCGCCTGTGTCAAAATCAATGTTTCAGATACTAAAGCCAAATTGTCAAGGGACTGAGATGAGCTGGTAGGTCCTACTGAAGATATGGAAGCTTGAGTCAATAGATAGTCAACTTGAGTACTCCTAGATAGTGGCTCCCAAGTCACTGAAGTGTTCGAAGACTGTTATAAGTATCTATCTCACAAAAACGTGGAGCCCTGGGAAGACTTGAATGTGTAGGGTCTCAGTAAGGCTTTATACCCTCATCTGGACTGTTTCATATTTGGATCACCTTCCAGGTGAACACTGAAGGAACTCCAACTGCTGTAGAGATGACTACACTGGTGTGCCCATAGATGAGTATGTACAAAAAGATTGTGATCACTATAGGAAATAATGGCCATATTTTCTACCCCCTTGGTCACTTGTGCAAAGAGTTTGAAACCTGACAAGGAAAAACTCCATTGTCCCTTCAGTGCCCCTTCATGGACTTGTCATATAAGCCAACACTCACAAAGCCCCTGTCCTACCAGTGAATGAATCTGTGGGGACCTTCAGGCACCAATATTGATCTGAAGTGATGTGGCCCCCCCAAGCAGTCATGGGAATAATGCATCTCAAGGGATCTTGTCATAAACAGCTGATAATGTTGGATGGCCCAGAGGAAATTGGTTGCCAGAGGGGCACAAATGTTTATTGTGCTGATATGGATGTACAACCATGAGAGAGAGAGAGAGAGAACCCAGCTCCTAGGCAATTACATCCTTCATTGTTCAAGTTGGGTGAACCCTCTATCCCCACAGAGTGGCAGAACAAAATTCAAAAAAGTTGGCACAGTGAACAAAGGTTTTCTCCCTGAAGAAATGGGATGATGAGTGTGCCAAGGGTGAACAGCACCACATTCAGGTCACTGATGGGAGAACATTTCAGAAAAGGTGGAGACAACTGGCACCCACCAGCATAGATGATGTCCTGAAGCTCTTGCAGGAAATGTTGTCTGCAGGCATTATTCAGGAATATAGGAGCCCCTATACATTGCCAGTTGTAGTTGTCAGGAAGAAGCATGAGGCTGTCTGAATGCGTGAGGACTACTAGACTAAAAACAAAAGAACTGTACCTTTCCTATACACCATGCCACAAGTTCAAGATCCCTAGATTGCCAAATGAGTCAAAGGTTCAGTGTCATGGATTTGAGATCCAGCTATTATCAAATCATCATGGCCAAGCAAGCTCAAGAACATAATGTGTTCATCTGCCCCTGTGGTTCTATGAGTTCCTTCAAATGCCACAAGGGATCTCAGGGGCACCAGACACATTCCTGCAGCTGATGAAGAGAACAGTTGGTGACATGGACCTGTTGGAATGCCTAGTTTACTTGGACAACATTATTGTCTTTGGGAGTACCCTGGAAGAGCACAAAGCCCAAGATATTCAAAGTACTCAACAGAATGAAAAAGTATGGCACCAAGCTCTTCATCAACAAGTAGTGGTGTGTGAAAAATGTTTTACCTGTTACTATTTCCGTAAAAGTCAGACTAGCTTCCATGAATATTTGGAAATCATTTTGGCAACTTTCACAGAAACTCTGCTTTAAAGGTGACTGGCAATGTTTATTACTTCAGGGCTGCCTTCTCTAACCACAATTACCTTGCCAGCCAAGGTCTCCATCTTGATATATTATAGAAACATAGAAACATAGAAACATAGACTTTGACGGCAGATAAGGACCGCTAGGCCCATCTAGTCTGCCCATTTTCCTACCTACAGGATAGGCCGCAGATCCTAGTTAACCAACAGCCTATATCTTCCTGCCCCCCACAAGAATTGCCTTATGTCTGTCCCATGCATTCTTGAATTCTCCCACAGTTTTAGACCCCACAACTTCCTCAGGAAGGCTGTTCCATGCATCCACTACCCTCTCTGTGAAATAATACTTCCTCACATTGCCCCTGAACCACCCTCCTTCTATCTTTAAATTGTGTCCCCTTGTTCTTGCAAGTCTCTTTTTCTGAAAGATGCTACCCTCTTGGACTTTGTTGATTCCCTTGAGGTACTTGAAAGTTTCTATCATGTCCCCCCTCTCCCTTCTTTCCTCAAGCGTATACATATTAAGCTCCTTTAGTCTCTCCTCATATGGCTTCTCTTGCAGACCCTGCACCATTTTAGTTGCCCTCCTCTGGACTGCCTCTATCCTGTCTATGTCCTTGCGGAGATGGGGTCTCCAGAACTGAACACAGTATTCCAGATGGGGTCTCACCAACTGTCTGTACAGAGGGATAACAACTTCCTGTTTTCTGCTGCTGATGCCTCTCCCTATACATCCCAGTATACCCCCGGCCCTCCCTACTGCCTTCTCACATTGTTTGCTAACCTTAAGGTCATCTGATATGATTACCCCCAGGTCCCTTTCCTGTTTTGTTGTTGTTACTACCTCCCCACCCATTGTGTATTCTTCCCCTGGGTTCTTGTTTCCCAGGTGCATTATTTTGCACTTTTTTGCATTGAATCCTAGCTGCCATACATCTGACCATTCCTCCAACCTTGCCAAGTCCCTTTTCATCCTTTCCACGCCTCCTTGTGTATCAACCCTGTTGCAGATCTTTGTGTCATCTGCAAAAAGGCATACTTTTCCTTCTAGTCCCTCTGCAATGTCACTGATGAAGACATTAAAAAGGACTGGACCCAATACTGAACCCTGCGGTACCCCACTAGTAACCTCCCTTTCTTCAGAGTGGACTCCATTTACAATTACCTTCTGTGTCCTGTTGTCCAGCAAATGTTTTACCAGGCTACCACCCTGGGACCCACTCCCAGGCTGGTTAATTTGACTAATAATCTTTTGCGTGGGACTGTGTCAAATGCCTTGCTAAAGTCTAGGTAGGCCATGTCCACAGCCCCTCCCTGGTCTACTACTTTGGTCACCCAGTCAAAGAAATCTATTAGATTCGTCTGACATGACCTTCCCGCTGTGAACCCATGCTGCCTTGGATCCTGTGCTCCACTGACCTCTAGGTACTCAACTATTCTTTCCTTCAGAAGTGACTCCATCACTTTCCCTACCACAGAGGTCAGACTGACAGGTCTGTAGTTCCCTGCCTCTGTCTTGGTCCCACTTTTGTGAAGGGGAATCACATCCGCCTTCCTCCAGTCCTCGGGTACCACACCATCCTCCCATGATTTATTAAAAAGAGTAGCCAGTGGTTTCACTAGTTCCGTCCTTAATTCTTTTAGAATTCTGGGGTGAATTCCATCAGGACCCATTGCTTTGTCTACCTTCAGTTTTAGGAGTTCTTGCAGAACCCTTTCTTCTGTGAATGAACTGGGATCGACCCCCCTATCAAGAGTTATTATATACATTTTTGGTTCAGACTTTGCTTTGTATTTTAATTTTGCAGAATGTCAGCAAACTTGGAAGCAGAGGAGGCTCACCGAGATGTGTGATTGAGTGCCACAAAGGACTTATGGGAAAACTCCAATTTTAATGTTGTAAATCCTGCTATTGCTCTATTGAACATAGCAGGGAGTGGATATTAGTTTTAAGTTTTTATAGTGTCTGTGAGAGGGTTACTGTTTAAAAATATATGTGCAGCTAATTGTGGTCTAAAAGTAGCAGTACAGATACTTTTAAACAGTAACCCACCTGCAGACACTATGAAAACTTAAAACTTATACCCACTCCCTGCTGAGATCAATAGGACAATAGCAAGATCTACATCATTAAATGGGAGACTTGCCACAAATCTATGGTGGCGCTCAATTGGATATCTCGGGGAGCATCCTCTGCTTCCATGCATGAAGACATTCTGCAAAATTAAAATACAAATTAATGACTGGACCAAAAATTATACACTATATCAGGATGGATACCTCGGTTGGCAAGGTAATTGATGTTAGAGGGGTCAGCCCAGCAGTTAAAAAACATTGCAGGTCACCATTAAAATTATGAAATAAATATACAGACAGTAGGTTAATGTATTAAACTGTAAGCAAAAAAATTCTGCAGAACTGATCACTGTCAATGGTCAATTCTGCGGCTTGTTTCTCCCCACAGTTTAATGCATTAGTCCCCCACCCAATACTGATTGCCACCTGCACTCCCCCACCAATCACTGGCCCTATGTAAAAAATCCCTTTTTCTAGTGTTCCCCTCACCAGCTGATCACTGGCCCAATGCAAAAAAAAAAATACCTGGCGTCTAGTTGTTCTCCCTCTCCCACCAATCACTGGCACCATGTAAAAAAGAAATACCTGGTGTCTAGTGTTTCCTCCCACCTGCTGATTGCCAACCTGATGTAAAAAAAGAATCCTTCAAGTCTAGTGGCCCTTCCCTCACTCACCTATCACTAGCCCGAAGTAAAAAAAAATCCCTGGTGTCTAGTGGCCCCCCACCTGCCGATCACTGGCCCCAAGCAAAAAAATCCTTGGTGTCCAGTGGCCCCATCACCCACAGATCATGGCCCAGTGGGGGAGTGGAGTGTCCACTAGACACCAGGGAATGAGGGACTGCTGACTTTTTTTATTATGGGATCAGGGATTGGGAGGGGGTTCACTAGACACCAGGGTGGAAAAATTATTTATTTTATTTTTTTTTACATTGTGCCCATGATCAGAAGGTAGGGGGGCACTAAACGTCAGTAATTTATCTTTTTTTACTTTGGGCCAGCGATCGGTGGTTGGGGGAACCACTAGGCACCAAGGATTTTTTTTTACTTGGGGCCAGTGATCAGCAGGTAGGGGGGACCACTAGATGCCAGAGATTTTTTTATATGTGGCCAGTGAATGGCAGGTGGAGGGAGCTACTAGACACAAGGTATTTTTTTTTTACGTGGGGCAGATGATTGGCAGGTGAGGAGGCCACTAGATATCAGGGATTTTTTTACCTGGGCCGGTGATCGGTGGGTGGTGGGGCCACTTGAAACCAGTAGAAATTTTATTCTACAGTGGGTAGGCAATCGGCAGAAGGGCTGTATTATAAAATAATACATTAAACTGTGGCTGGAATAAATTTTGCAGTTTAGTATATTATTCTGCAGTTCAGCCCAAAAAGTCCACAGAGCAAGGCAAAAATCAGTGAAACACATTCATAAGATTTCAATCTCACCAATAGTGGAAGTGTTGAAAATTTCACAAAACTTCTGATGTTTCCTGAAAGTTCCATGAAAGCCAAATTTGCAACTTTTGCACATCTCTGTCAACAAGTGCCAGTTCTGCAGGACCTTAGTAAAGTCAGAAAAGACTTGCCTGCTCCTGTTGGAAGCTGAGAAACTTGTTATACTGCAGAGAACAAATGAAAATGCATTTGAGGAACTGGGAACTTGGTAAAACATAATATTGTAGGGGACTAGGAAGGTAAGCTACACTTTCTACAGAAAGTTTCATTATTTTCTTATTGGCATTAAGAATTGCAGGATTCCATTAAAGTGTAGTAACTTTATAACCAGAGGGGTTAAAATACAACTGAACTTGCTTGATTTCTGTGCTAGACACATAGGATTTGGAAGGATATTTGTGCAATATTTTAGAAGTGTCCTGCTGGCTAAGCAGTGAGTTTATCCCTGGCTTCAGATAAAGGGTTTGTGTGTGTATTAGAAGCAGACATAGCAAACTGTCTTCACTGAAAGGCCTGCTTACATCAAAGGTGTCACTAGTAAATCAATTGATTCTGGGTGGGGCTTTTATCACTGCTGTCTTAAGCAAACTACACAGAGAAAAGCCAGTCAGAAAATACTTGTCTGCTCCTGTTGGAAGCTGAGAAACTTGCTATACTGCAGAGAACAAACCAGAACACATTTGAGTAACTGGGAACTTGGTAAAACATAATATTGTAGGGGACTACGAAGGTAAGCTACACTTTCTACAGAAAGTTTCATTAATTTTTTATTGGCATTAAGAATTGCAGGATTCCATTAAAGTGTAGTAATTTTATAACCAGAGCGGTTAAATTGCAACTGAAGTTGCTTGATTTCTGTGCTAGACACATAGGATTTGGAAGGATATTTGTGCAATATTTTAGAAGTGTCCTGCTGGCTGAACAGCGAGTTCGTTTTTATCCCTGGACTCAGTAGAGTGGTTTGTGTAGGAGCAGTGGTCTAGTACATTGTGGTGTTTGTTGCCTTACTATAAAGGGCAGTACTCACCAGGGTGGTGGAGCAGTGGTGTATTTGATTGTTTCTAACAGTCACCAGTGGTTGTGGCCTACCACCCACCCTTCCCTCACCCCACCCACCCCAGGCATGGCATTTCCTTTATAGCCAAGGTACTGACATCACTTCCTCAACAGGTCTTGAGCAGAACTGTCATATTCTTAATTACCCAGCACAGTGCATACAGGGTAAGTAACACACACACACACACACACACACACACATATATATATATATATATATATATATATATATATATATATATATATATATTACTCATTGTATATTATAAGGAAGAGGGACATGTGGGGAGTGGTGCAATGCACTGGCTGTGGGAAGCAATTTTCTGGGAGACATTCTGGAACCTGCTTTGCTGCCCTATTTGCAGACAACTGTCAGCTCTGAGGAGGAGGTAGCCCACCTCCAGGCTGAACTGGCAAGGACAAGGAGGCCTCCCCCACCCAAAGAGCACCAGTTCCACAACCACTGCCTCAGAGGTTGCCATGTGTGAAGAGCAGATGGACCACAGTAGGTTCGGGGAGGGTGAGGGTGGTGGAACAGAGGTGTATCCCCCGAGTTGCACCTCTACACAAATCATATGTCAGCCTGGAAAATCAAGGTTCCTCTATGATGACACCCTCATTGGAGACCAAGAAAAATGCTGGGGACATCCACAAGGGAGACCCACAAGAGAGTGGCAAGGGATGCCACAGGGGAAAGAAACAGCTTCTGATAGGGGACTTAATTGTTAGGGGTGTAGATCTGGGGAAGGCAGAGGAGAGGGAAGTAAGGTGCCTGCCTGGTGCCATTGCTTGGAGTGACAGGAAGTGAATCCACAGGATTGCAGAAGCAGCATCACAGGAGAGGAAACTAGATATCACTGTCCACCTCGGGACAAATGACCTAGCTAGGCATGAGATCAGTGCAGTGCAGGATGAATTTGTGGAGTTGGGGAGGGGCCTCAGACAGGTAGCAAGCATGGTAACCTTCTCAGAGGTGCTGCCAGTCTATGGCAGGGGTGAGGCTAGGGTACTGCACACTATGCAGTTTCATGAATGGTTGCAAAACTGGTGCAGAGCACAGGGCTTTGGCTTCATTGGGGACTGGTGGTCCACCTGGAGAGATGAAGGTCTATACTGGCATGATGGTCTGCATCTGTCCAGGATGGGAAACATGCTCCTAGGTGACAGGTGTAAAGGTTTCCTTGGCAAGCTTTTAAACTAGCCAAGGGGGGAGGTGCTGATAGGAAACAGGAAAGTTCAAGCCTCCCCCCACAAAACATGTGGCAGGTAGTAGGGTAAACACTGAGGTACAGAACTTGAAAGAGGGCAGTACAGGGGTAAATGGAAAAATGGACAAGGGCAATAAGATCAGGGATGGGGTAAAAAAGGATAAAGTCAACATTAAATGGAGGGCAATGAGTTCCAATGCCCGTAGTCTTGGAAACAAGCTTCCAGAGCTAGTAGCCCTGATGGAAGAGGAACACTTGGATATTGTGGCAGTCACAGAAACATGGTACATGGAGAACCATGACTGGGATGCCAACATACCAGGGTAAACAATCTACAGAAGGGACAGGGAGGGTAAAAGAGGAGGTGGAGTAGCTCTCTACATAAGGGAAGGAATCAAAGCTACAGAACTAAAAAGTAAAGGGGGAGGACAAGAGGAACTCTGGGTCACCTTGGAGACAGGGAATGGCATCACAATCTGCACAGGGGCTGTATACAAACCACCATCTCAAGGGGAGGAAATGGACAAGAAAATGATAGAGAGCATTCTCAAAATGGCTGAAAAGGAGAGATACTGTTGATGGGGAACCTGAATATGCCAGATGTTAACTGGATGACATGGACTGCTGCCACATCCAAGAGCAGGGTCATTCTCGATGCCCTACAGGGAGCATGCCTTAGACAGCTAGTGGTGGAACCCACTCGGGAGGGAAGGAGCAATATTAGACCTGGTACTCTCAAATGGAGAGAGGATCACAAACTTAGAAGTCAGTAGACATCTGGGAACAAGCAACCACTGCACAGTGTGCTTCACAATAAACACAACCATGGAGACAAGCCATACAAGACAAGGATACTGGACTTTAGAAGGGATGACTTTGGCATAATGGGTGAATACCTGAGGAATGCATTAGCAAATAGCCAGAAAGGAGGGGTGGAAGAACAATGGAGAAAAATCAAAACTGCCATCATGGAGGCAACAAACCTTTGTGTGAAACAAATAAAGAAAACAAAGCGGAATAAAAAAACACTATGGCTCTCAAAAGAGGTGTCAGGAAGGTTAAGGGAAAAAGGCTGCACTCAAAAGTATAAGGAATCACAGACAGACAGACAGGAACTGTATCAATTAAAGCAGAAAGAAGTGGGGAAGGCAGTCAGAAAAGCAAAGGCCCAAACTGAGGAAAAGATAGCCAACTCAGTTAAGAAGGGGGATAAAACCTTTTATAGGTACATTAGGGAGCATAGAACGGTTAAGGGAGGGATAGTGAAGATTAATAGAGGAGAGGGGAGGTGGGCAGAGGGAGACAGTGAAAAGGCAGAGATACTGAATGAATACTTTTGCTCAGTATTCACAAAAGAAGAAAAAGAGGAGTTACCTAAACCAAACAGTAGAAGCACTCTGGATAGTGGGGTTGACACCAGTCCATCTACAGAAGAAAGAGTACTGAAAGAACTCCTAAAACTCAAGGTAGACAAAACAATGGGGCCTGACGGGATTCACCCTAGAATCCTAAAAGAGCTAAGGGAGGACCTAGTGACACCACAAACCACACTTTTTAACAAATCGTGGGAAGATGGGTGGTACCTGAGGACTGGAGGAGGGCAGATGTGATTCCCCTTCACAAAAGTGGGAGCAAGGCAGAAGCAGGAAACTACAGACCTGTTAGTTTGACCTCAGTGGTGGGGAAAATGATGGAATCACTTCTGAAAGAAAGAATTGTTGAGTACCTAGAGGCCAGCTGGGCACAGGACCCAAAGCAGCATGGATTCACAGAAGGAAGGTCATGTCAGATGAATCTAATCAATTTCTTTGACTGGGTGACCAAAGTAATAGACCAGGGAGGGACTGTGGATATGGCCTACCTAGACTTTAGCAAGGCATTTGACATAGTTCCGCACAAAAGATTAATAATCAAGTTAGCCAGCCTGGAAGTGGGTCCCAGGGTGGTAGCCTGGGTAGCAAACTGGCTGCACAACAGGACACAGAAGGTAATAGTGAATGGAACACATTCTGAAGAAAGGGGGGTTACTAGTGGAGTACCTCAGGGCTCAGTACTGGGTCCAGTCCTCTTTAACGTCTTTATAGGTGAAATTGCAGAGGGTCTGGAAGGAAAGGTATGCCTCTTTGCGGATGACACAAAGATCTTTAACAGAGTTGATACACAAGGGGGTGTAGAAAGGATGAGAAGGGACTTGGCAAGGTTGGAGGAATGGTCAGACATATGGCAACTTAGATTCAATGCAAAGAAGTGCAAAGTAATGCACCTGGGAAATAAAAATCCAGGAGAAGAGTACACAATAGCAGGGGAGGTACTAACGACAACAATAATGGAAAGGGATCTGGGTGTAGTCATATCAGATGACCTAAAGGTGGGTAAGCAATGTGAGAAGTCAGTAAGGAGAATCAGGGGGATACTGGGATGCATAGGGAGGGGCATCACAAGTAGAAAAAGGGAAGTGGTTATCCCTCTGTACAGACAGTTAGTGAGACCCCATCTGGAGTACTGCGTGCAGTTTTGGGTACCTCATCTATGCAAGGACATAGACAGGATGGAAGCAGTCCGGAGGAGGGCAACTAAAATGGTGCAGGGTCTACATCAGAAACCATATGAAGAGAGCCTGAGAGAGCTAAATATGTATACCCTTGATGAAAGGGGGGACAGGGGGGACATGATAGAAATTTTTAAGTATCTCAAGGGAATTAACAAAGTCCAGGAGGGTAGTATCTTTCAGAAAATGAGATGTGTAAAAACAAGGGGGCACAATTTAAAGTTAGAGGGAGGACGGCTCAGGGGTAATGTGAGGAAATTCTTTTTCATGGAGAGAGTGGTGGATGCATGGAACCGCCTTCCTGGAGAGGTTGTGGGGTCTAAAACAGTGGGGGAATTCAAACATGCATGGGACAGACATACGGCAATTATAGTGGGGGGTTGCAGGAAGTAGGCTGTTGGTTAACTAGAATCTTCAGCTTATCCAATAGGTAGGGAAATGGGCAGACTGGGTGGGCCAAGTGGTCCTTATCTGCCGTCAAAGTCTATGTTTCTATGTTACAGTATGTGGGTCACATTTTATCCCAAGATGGCATCTACAATATATCAGTTCTGACTATGTACAGGTTATTACCAACATGCTAAAACCCACCCAATTGAGAGAACTGAAGAGTTTCATGGGATTCTTAAATTATTACTGCAGGTTTATTACAGACCACACTAAGATTGTTTAGCCTCTGCAACCTCTACCAGAAAAACAAACAGATGCCACGGTCCACTCCTGAAAAAGTGTATCATACAGAGCATTAATCATTTGACCCCAGATTGTCCCGAGGTTGTGATGAAGCTTTTAAAGAGATAATCAGACTGTTGAACAACTCCCCCATGTTGACCAATGCAGATTCCCAAAAGCCATATGTGTTACACAGATGCCAGTCTTAATGGTTTGGGAGCAGTGTTATTTCAAGAACACTCACAAGGACTCTGGCTAATAGCTTATGAACTTATGCCAGTCACAGTTCATCACCATCAGAAAGAAATTAACCAGTCCACAAGCTAGAGTTTTTAGCATTCAAATGGGCGATTGTCAATCAGTTCAATGAGTACTGGTATGGACCCACACCATAGTCTGCACAAATAACAACCCCTTCACCTGTGTGCAAATGACAACAAAACTGGACACTGCATGCCATAGTTGTTTGTCAACCCCCTTGCTATATGACAACTATGAGGAGTTATCACCCCAGAAAAAGAAATATTGATGCTGTCATGCTATCCAGAAGACCTCACCCAGGGTTACCGGGGACAAAATGGATCCACATCCCAGAGATTGCCATTCAGGCTTTCTGCCAAAGATATAACATGGAAGGATTGCAAACTCCAGTGAACTACCTTGTCTGGTGGACAGCTTGGGCAATCCGTTGGACTACATACCTATAGCCTATTGCAGTGCTGTGTTCCTCAGTTTCTTTGCCACTTGAGTTCTCAAGACAGGAGAAAAGAGCAAATAGATGACCCTACAATGTGAGACATTATTACAAAATGTCCAATGTGGGGTGCCCAGATTTTGTCAAAGTGAATCATCCTGATACTTCCCTCCTACTGAGAGAATTGAACAAAGTGAAAGTGCATTAAGGCATGAGCCACAGAGCAACTAATGTCCAAGCCTTAAATTGTTGTTACGGCCAGTCAGATTCAGAAAGCTGACTCTCAATGCCCTGCATGGTGAATTGGGACTTGGGTGTTGACAGAATGTTGGACCAAGTTAGAAGATTCTATTGACCCTGGATAAGTACAGAGGTGGTGAACTAGTGTAAACAGTGTGTGAGATGCATCCAATGGAAAATGCTGCCCACCTGAGCAGCCCCTTTGGTGAACATTACCACAAATGTTCCCTTAGATTTGGTTTATATTGCTTTTTCAAGCTTGAAACCAGACAAAAAGAACATTGCCAATATTTTGGTGGTGACAGGCCACTACTCCCAGTATGCCCAAGGTTTTTCTGAGAAAGAGCAAAAGGCCACAACTGGAGCCAAGATTCTGATTGAAAAGTTCTTTACTCATTTTGGACAGCCCAAAATAATTCATTCCAACCATGGCTGGGATTTTGAAAGTTGGTTGAACATGGAGTTGTCACCTCTCTGGGATATTAGGAAGTCACAGACCACTCCATAAAACCTCAAGACTATCCGCAGACAGAAAGAGTCAACATAACCATGTTGAATAAGTTAGGCTCACTGGACCCTCATCAAATATCAAACTGGAGTCAGCAAGTGGGCAAGCTCATCCCTGTATACAATAGCACTTACAATGATGCCATAGCGTGATCCTCATATCAGGACATGTTTGGAAGGGAGGCCAGGCTCCCAGTGGACCTTGCATTTGGAGTGTCATCTGATGAAGAAAATGTGGAGATTTACACCAAATATTTTCAAAGACTAAAACGTCAATTGGATGATGCCTGTAGGCAGGCTGCAGAATTGTCTACAGAGAGAAACCTGGCTAACAAAACTAGATTTAACAAATGCGTCAGAGCTCACAAGTTACTTCTTGGAGATAGAGTCTTAATTCAGAACTTGGGTTATTGGAATGCAAAAAATTGCAGATCAGTGGGGCAACATCCCCTATGTAGTCACAGAAAAACTCACAAACTTGCCAGTGTACAGAGTTTGGCAAGACAGGAAATGCAGCAGAAGTAAAACTAGGAACTTTAACCATATTCTCCCCTTGGACAGTTGAAAGGGCCAACTTTGGAATGGCCTAGTACTTCACAGAGGGTGGGATTCAGAAGTTCTAATAAACCCAGAAGCAAAGCTAGTCAACCTGCAGCCAACCTGGATAATGGTCCACTCAGACATTCAGAGAGGTCTTCACCTGAACCAACTCAAAGTGCAACAGATTTGTCTGATGAAGAGGATGACCTTGTTTGGCATTATTTTACTATAGATGTTCCCCATCTATTAAATGCTTCTGATGTTTAAACATAGAATCATAGAATTTGACAGCAGATAAGGACCGCTTGGTCCACCTAGTCTGCCCTTTTTCCTACCTAATGGATAAGCTGCAGATCCTAGTTAACCAATAGCCTACTTCCTCCTACACCCCACTAGGACTGCCTTATGTCTGTCCCATGCATTCTTGAATTCCCCCACTGTTCTTGACTCTACAGCCTCCTCAGGAATGCTGTTCCATGCATCCCCAACCCTGTCTGTGAAAAAATACTTCCTCACATTACCTCTGAGCCATCCCCCTCTCTATCTTCAAATTGTGCCCTCTTGTTCTTGCATATCTCTTTTTCTGAAAGATATCACCCTCTTGGACATTGTTGATTCCCTTGAGGTACTTGATAGTTTCTATCATGTCCCCCCTCTCCCTTCTTTCCTCAAGGGTGTACATATTAAGCTCCTTCAGTCTCTCTTCATATGTTTTCTGGTGCAGACCCTGCACCATTTTGGTTTCCCTCCTCTGGACAGCCTCCGCTCTATGTCTTTGCAGAGATGGGAACTCCAGAACTGCATACAGTACTCCAGATGGGGACTCACCAACTGTCTGTACAGAGGGATGACAACTTCCTGTTTTCTACTGTTGTTGCCTCTCCCTATGTAAACTGGATCCAATTATACTTGTTCCTGATTGGTAATGCTCAGTAATTCATTAAAGGCACCAAACTATTTCTTTGCCAAATTTGTTGTAATTTATTGAGATAGTCTATCATTTCTAGGCATCAGGTAGCCTGCTACTACCCGAGTGTACAATTTAATCTTACAGCCAATGAAACAGTCCATGGAACAGTCCATTGGGGTGTTTCTAACATGCAATCTAGACAGCTAGTAATATTTGCATTACAGGGCTACAGAATTTCAGAGACACATGAAACCATATATCTCTGGAACCCCCAAGCAATCTATGGATAGTCTCAGACTGCAGATTGTCCAAGACTGTGTCTTCTCGAAGGGATGCTGGATATAACCATAGGTCCCATATTTATGTGTAGCAAGCTTAGAAAAAAAATGCAAGGCTGGAATTTCCCAAAAACTATGACAGCAGATTTAAACACAGACAATATGTCATTCTGCAAATCATAAGACTCTGGTTCAAAAATACACTGGCCACCAGATACCTTGGTCACAAGATACTTTTTGACACTTTGCCGAGACATACGGTCATTCTTAAATGGAAAAATAAGTAATCAGGGGATTTTTAATTATCAAAAATACTTACTTCAGGATACAGAAAACATGCAAGGGGATGTGACTGTTTTAAAAATACTCGGCTTACAGATAAAACCCAGACAATGGCCAAATTGGGGAACTCAATCATCAAGGCCAGCCATGGTTACTAGCAGCTGCATCCTTATCTTAGCTGTAACCTTTAAAAACACATGTTTTGGTACACAATATGTTCTGCTGAATAGGGCAGTTCCAAGTTAGACCTCTGCTTTGTGCTTCTTGAATTATTTCATTTTCTTCATTTCAACCATGAATCTTTTAAAGTCTTACACATGCATGCACGTTAACTGACATGGTGGTATCATTCATTACTTAACCACTTGCAGCCATTGACTAGCTAGCCATATTAACTTATATGTTGGCCTCATTTAAAAGTTTTGTCACTGGTCACTAAAACCTTGGCCACTGGTCACTAAACTTTGGCCATTGGCCACTTTCAACACCTATGCATCCCAGTATCTCCCCAGCCCTTCCTTATTGCCTTCTCACATTGCTTGCCCACCTTTTGTTCATCTGATATATTTACCCCCATGGCCCTTTTCATTTTTGTTGTTGTCAGTATCTCACCCCCATTGTATACTCTTCCCCTGGGTTTTTGTTTCCCAGGTGCACTACTTTGCACTTCTTTACATTGAATCTAAGCTGCTATACATTTGACCATTAATCCAAACTTGCCAAGTCCCTTCTCATCCTTTCCACTCTATCCTGTGAATCAACCCTGTTGCAGATCTTTGTGTTGTCTGCAAAGAGACATACTTTTCCTTCCAGTTCCTCTGCAATGTCACTTATAGAAAGAACATTTGTTGGACACTGACTACTCCGTCCACACAGATCCAGATGCAGAAACCTTTGAGCCCCCAGTCAGCCCATTACCCCTGATACACATCAGACACATGGCAGGTCACATAGAATCAGAAAGAGAGCTAGGAAGGTGCACCTTCAGTTGCCAAAGAACCAGAAGAACCCCATTGTGACAGTCAGAAAGGCCTGTAATATCCATTTTAAAGCTCAGTAATTGCACTTGTGTTTCTCCCTTTGACCTTCCCCTTTATGTCATACATTGTTGAATCTATGACACAACTCAATCCATACCCTGAATTCGGTTCAGTATCCCTAGGTTATAATGTGGGGATGCGTAGTATTGCAAATATTGGTCAGATAGGAACCACATTTCTATACAGAAATTTCTGTGAAACTGTTGTTAATTATAAACCTGTTGATATTGTTATGTTGCTATAGATCCTGTGAATAGCCTAGCTAAGAAGCATTTGTCTAGGTAGAACTGTTAGTTGTTGTTGATGTTTTTTGATCTGTGTCTTTCAGATATGCATTGGATGGAACTCATGCAATTACTGGGATGACAAATTGTGACCTGGAGAAGAGTGCAACCTCCTCCTTGGGGTGGGAGCTTACCTGGACTGCCATTTCTGCCCTCCACACTGATGTTGCTACTGTCTCCTTCTTGCCCAATTGTGTGTTGTGGCAGCAGGAAAGAGAGCACAGCAGGGCCTATATCTTCAATGCCCCCTGCAATCTTTGCTGTGGCAGTCACATTCTTTACTTCTAGTCTCCTGATTATGGCAGCAGGGCTAGATCCAGAAGACAGCCCCTCTTTTTGGTTCCTCCCATGCCACACCACAGACTGCCACTGATGGAATAAGAATGGGAAGGCCTGCTGTAGGGGATGGTCCCCAGGGTTCTTTGCTCCTCCTCAACCTACCATGATGCCTGACATCAGACCAGTCACACAGACTGACAAGATAGCAGCCCAGTAGGGGTGGCAACAACCCCTGGGGACAGCAAATAATTTAGAGCCACAGAACTAAATAAAATTAAAGATTCTGGAGCACATGACTACATCAAAACATGTGGGCAGCCACCTTTGTGCACTTTGAACCCACCAGTCCAGCAGCCAGAGGATTTGAGAGCCCAGCAAGCACAAGAGATTGTGAGAGGATGATGCAATGAAAGGTCCTCCTGCATGGACTGGAGGGCTGAGTGCCAATAATAGGGCCAGACAAAGTAGAAAGACTGATGGACTGCCCTGGTTGTCCAGTGAGAAACTGAATGGAGGGAAAGAAGTTTCTATGCTCTTGAGGAGCTTGGGCAGTCTGAGAGAGAGAGAGAGAGAGAGAGAGAGACTCAGGTTTTCAAACCTGCTGCTGGAGAGACCAAGTGACAGGCCTTTCTAAGCTAACAATCCTGCAAGTCCTCACCAGGGTTCATTCTGTAAACTTACTGTGAGCCTTTTCCTAGTCTTACACTGTTGAGAGACTCTACCTGATGAGCATCTGTGGGAAGGAATTGCCGAGTCTGTGCACGTGGGGCATTGCTGCAGACTAAAGCTGCTGAGATGTACTGAGCAGAGATAGGGATCTGCACCCTACACAGGTTGCCCTGGAGCCAGCTAAAGGGCCTGTTAGTCCTTATCTAGTGGGTTGGACTGGGGAACAGGGAGCCATGGGGCACCTGTCCTAGAATATGAATACTATTAATCCAGAAGGAAGTTGGATTGTGTGAGTTGCTCCTGAGGTCCGGGCTCCATGGGAACCAGGAAGCTGATGTGTAGTGCTCCTGTGACTGAGAGATGAGCAAGAAGAGCTGTGTCTGGAGAGGTGTGTCTGGAGAGGTGTGAGCCAGAAATGTTTAGTTGCTGCAGAACATCTGAAGGAATCTGAAATGCTTCATCCCCAGGCCACTGGGCCCTGTTCTGAACTCCTGCTTACCCAATTGCTGCATGATGTCCCCTGTCTCAACTGGAACTACTGCATCCATGGGTCACAAGATTGCTGGTATTGCTTGCTGGGGTCTTTTGTATGGTTTACTCATAACGCTACATGCCAATTGTTGACACTGTAGCCACTGGGAAGTTGGTGCACACAATCGGGAAGCTGCGCCCCCGAACTCCCCAGTATCTAGGATTCTAACTCCGAGTTGGAGTTGGACCGGGGGGGGGGGCAAACACCCAGTGAGGCAGTCCTGATCAGCACACAGACCACCACAGCAATGGACTGGTTTTGCCAGATTCCTGTCGCTGTGGTGGTCTTCACTGTGCCAGAGTCGCTGCGGTAACAGTATACCCTTTTGGTTACACATTGCATACAAATATATGAACATGCAACAATGGCAGGAGAATAAGGCCATTAGGTCTATTTAGTCTGCTTATTATGCAGAGCCCTCAGTGTAAGCTACTGACCCTTATCCCCCTCTGCAATTCACCCTTCCCCTCTCTTGACCCATATCTTTTCTTTAACTCTATCACAGCTTCTCTTGAAGTATCCTACCATTTTCAGTGAAACCACCTCCCCTGGAAGTACACGCCAACCCACCACCACCATCTCAGTGAAAAAGCGTTTCCTGACCAGTGTCCTAAACCTCCCTCCTCCAGCTTTGGATTGTGTCCCCTCATATTTTGGTTCCCACTCAGCTTGAAGGAGAACCTTTTTGTCCACACTATTTATTCCTTCCAAATACTTCAATATCTTGGTCAGGTCCTCTCTCTCTCCCCTCTCCTCTCCTCCAGGTAGTACATGTTCAGTGCCCTAAACCTGTCCTGGTGCATCGTTCTCCGTTGGCCCATGATCATCTTTCTTGCCCTTCTTTGGGCCATCTTCAGCAGTTTTATGTCCTTTTTAAGGCACCAGTACTGCACACTGTACTCCAGATACGGTTCTACAAATGACCAGTATAAGGTCAGTATTACCTCCTCTCACATGCTGCTGATCCTTCTGGCAATGCAGCCCAACATTTGCTGCTGCTTTCCTACATTGCATGGAGTGTTTCAGGTCACTAGTGATCATCTCTCCCAAGTTCTTCTTCTCCTGTGATGCAGATACCCGGATCCCCTCCCAAGCTACCCTCAATCCTCAGGTTCTTGGCTCCAGTGTGCATAACTTTGCATTTCTTTGCATTGAAGACAAGCTGCCAAACCAAGACCACCAGTCTAGTTTTTCAGGACACCATTCAAGTCTTGTATCCCTTCTGCTGTATCCACCCTCTCACAGAGCTTGGTGTCATCTGTGAATAGGCAAATGCTTCCATTAATGCGATCTCCATTATCATTAATGAAAGCATTGAACAGCACCGGTCTGAGCACTTAGCCCTGTGGGACCCTATTTGTGATCTCCCTGGTGCTGGAGCACTCACCTACCATCACCACTCTCTGGGTCCTGCTCCTCAGCCAGTTTAGCATCCATCTGGTCAATTTCTTGCTAACCACTAGGTCTGCCAACTTCCTGATCAACCTTTTGAGGTATACAGAATCTAATCTCTTGCTAAAGTCCAGATAAAGAATGTCCATCACTTGGCCCTTGTCCATTCTTTTAGTAACCCAGTAAAAGAAGTCAATCAGATTTGTTTGACACAACCTCCCTCCCATAAGCCCGTGTTGCCTCTTATCCTGGAGACCATTCTCATCCAGATACTCTACTAACCTTTCCTTAAGTATGATCTCCATTTGCTTGCACACAATTGAGGTCAGACTGACTGGTTTGCTGTTCCCTGGGTCATCCCTGTTACCACTGTTATGGTGGGGCACTTCATGTGCCTTTCTCTAATCCTGTGGTATCATGTCCAATTCCACTGAATTATTGAAGAGGTCAACCAAGGGGTCTGCAGTCTCCTGCAACAGCTCACTCAGCACCTAGGGTGTATGCCATCTTGGCCTTGGGGTTTATCTACTCTCTATGCTAGCAACTCTGCCCTCACCATCTCCACTTCTTTCAAAACATCTATTGCCTTTGCACCCAACTTCCTTCTACTGGCACTGGTCCATATGTTTCTCTCTGCCTGGTGAAGACACAACAGAAGAACTTATTTAGTACCTCTGCTTTGCCCTATATTTCTCCAACCACCCATCCTCTTTCCTGACCCTAACAATCCCATCTTTGTTGTCCCCTTTCTTGCTAATATAGTGAAAAAAGCCATTTCTCACTTTCTGATTCCCTCAGCTTACTGCAGTCCCCTCTGAGCTTTAGCCCACTGTCATACCTTACCTACTCTGTTAGCCATCTCCAGATAGTCATCCCTGTCTTCTTCCATTTCACACCTTCTGAATTTCTTGTAGGCTGCCATCTTTTTCTATAGTGCTTTGGTGACCACAGTGTTAAGTCAGCTAGGTGGTTTGGCCCTTGAGCCTAAAGCACTCCCTTGTGGCAAACATCATTTCTTCCTTCATGATGGACTATCTTTGGTCCTCCCCCATATCCACTCAAATGCTTGCCAGATGACTCAGTAGCAGCTTGCCCATCCTTCAGAAGTTTGCCTTTCTAGTCTTAGTTGGTGTATTTTCCCTGCCATATCCAGCTAGAAACACACCATGCCATAGTCACTCCCACCCAAGGGCTCCTCAACCTTTGTATCCTGGACGTGGTCCCTGTTTGCCAACACCAGATCAAGAATTGCCCACTTTCTGGTGGGTGTTGTGATGCCCTCAGTCAGGAAACAACTTTGCAGTGCTTCCAGGATCATCTGACTCCTGGTGCAAGTTGTTGTCAGTACCCTGCAATCCACCTTAGGTCAGATTGAAGTCTTCCTCTATTATCACCTCTACCTTTCCTTCTGCAGTCAATATTTGCTCATTCAATTGCCTGTCTCTTTCCTCATCTTTGTTGGGTGGTCTGTAAAGGTTACACCTTTGGAAAGTGCCTGTTGGAGTACACCCATCATTAGGGTGTCAAGATTTAAATTCACCGATCACCCTATGTGCAGGGGGCTGCATCCTCCACACCCCATGCCCCCCCCAACTAAGGATTCCAATTCCAGGATGGGGCAGACCTCAGGGAGGGGGCAGCGAATTTCAGAGTTCGGTGACATAATGATGGGCGCACTCCAATGGGCACCCTGAATGGGTGCAGTGGTCTGTAAATGACCCCTACCTCACCTTCCTTCCTTTATTAGACAGTAAGTGAATCCAATTTGTTTTCATCCTCCTCTCTTCCAACTCATCCCTCAAACAAGGTATACCCTTCCTGATGTAAACCACTACCCCTCCCCATTTCCTACTTCTCTGTCCCTTCTGTATAATTTATACCTAGGGATAAAGAGGTCCCAGTCATGGCTAGGTCTTCCCATATTTCCTTGACTGCTGCAATGTCAGCTCTCCTGTCTGCCAACAATGCCTGCCAGTAATCCATCATGTTTCCAAGACTTTGCGCATTCAGGGACACCACATTCCACCTCGAGTCTGAACCTTCTTCTCTTCCCTCCAAGCTATCCTTTTTATTTCTCCGTGTCACGTGTGCCCTCTCACCTCCCTCTGCTAACATTTTTGCAGCACCGGGTCAATTTGCCAAAACCAAAAATGGCACTGGCAAAAATCTCCTAGCATGGTGCTGTAATCTAAGCATGGTCTGAAACCATGCTAGATTATATATACCAACTCTGGGACCATGCACACTTTTATTCCTGCACAGTTTTTAACAATGCATTTTTTTGTTTCAGCAAATTGGCCGGTTACCCTTCATTACTCACCCTCCATCCCCCTTACTGGCATGGGGGAAGTCTGCTGAAATCCTCCCTCTGAATGCTTGGACATGCAGGCCTACTTGCTCCCTACTTTCAGTAATTTAAATTAAGTTTTTGTTAAGGAACCCTCCAGCTTGACCATGAGGACCTTCAATCCCTCACTACTAAGGTGCATTTTGTCAGGTGCAAAAATTGTTTATCTGACCATGACTCCCTCCAGCTTCCAATACAGTTGTACCCTTCCTCCTTGCACCACTCCCTCAGCAAGCCACTGAATTCATCTATCCTTTTCTTTCAAACTGTTTTGTACATTTTATACTTTTCCAGTTTTGGATTACCATGATTGCATTAGGATTGCAAATTGTTTTTTTGAGCATTTTCTCAGTGGATTTCAAGTTCTTTAAACTGCAGCAGCAATATGGCCTGTTGGGGGGGTAAACTGCAAGATTTCTTAAAAAACTTCAAGTGCACTCGCCATCAAAAGAATCCAGCAATTTAGCCACTAGGCCTGCATCAGGACTCTTGTATAATTCCTGGGTACCCAGAGTTACTGGTTATTGTGACATACTTTAAATTGTAGTTTTACTACTGGTACCAGTTGAAGAGTTTATCATGCCTTATGCAGTATAATTCCTCTTTTTGTGCCCCTTATTGGTTCTTCATAGACTGTGTAGGATCTAAGAGAGTGGTGGTAACTGACCGTACAGTGGCTACCAGACCAGATTGTCAAAAGATGGGTGTATTAAAGGTGACTTGCAATTGACTAACCCCCACTTTTCCTCCAGTCTCCAGGCCTAGGTTTTTTAATAAAAGTATTGTTAATCTGATGAATTTTAAGGTAACAACTGTCTTACTAGTTCCCAGCGGTGGTTCAGTCCAGTGTAGGGAGGTGGGTAGGTACTGCATCCTGGAGGGATGCTACTGCATGCAACATCTGACCCAATTATTCCATCTATGTGGAAGGAGGCACTGCAATATTTATTTTTTGTTCTGGGATGAGCCTCCTCCACTGCTGGTGTAAGAACAAACCCAATCCCTCAACCAAGTGGGCCCTGTACAGTCACCAAGCACAATGTAGACCTGGAGAAGGTGAGCCAGGGGTCACGTATTGTATTGTTCATCTTTCCTTGTTGTTCTTATTGCACTGGTTTCTTTGGTTTTATTGTATTGCATAATTCCTGCTGAGGTGCATTGTTTGCAGTCACTTGATCTGATATACCTAACCCCATATTATTGCATATTTTGTACTTCATATTTACACTACTCTCTCCTCTACACATTTCACCTAAAAGCTATCTGGAAATGAACTGTTTCTAACTCAATATGTCTTTCCTGGTAAAGCATAGAAATAAATAATGAAATAAATCCAAACAAATCAATAAATAAGTATAGTGTTATATACTGTTGTATGTTTATATGTTTCTTTTTATGAACATTTAACAAAACACAAGTTTTAAAAACAAATGGGACTGGCTAGTTCGAATTTATGTGGCCTGAGGGGCTCTGATGTTTTACTCATTGCCTTCAGTATCCTGCCTATTGCCTAGTGCAGCAACAGTGTTGCCTACTGTCTGGATGGACACACACACACACACACACACTCACACACACACACACACACACACACCACAAATGCACATGTACACATACATACATACATACACACACACTAGTTGCCCTGTTTTACTTCTCATTTTTATGTCCTCTTGCAAAACATGTGAATATTTTGGTATCGGTTTGGAGGTGTGCCCTACCTCAACCTATCACAGCTGTAGAAAATGAAATCTCCTTACTAATTCTGCCTACTTTCCCTTTTGTTCCTTCTTTTGTCTTTGAAGTCCTTGTGTAACCACAAGGCTGGAAAATGCAAACTGTGAGGTTTTCTTGGGTAGCTCCTAATTCCAGCTTAAAGCCTGTCTCTTCCGTTTCTTTTTTTTTTTTTTACTTTCTATTTATCCACCTTTCTCACCACGGTGCTATGCTTCTTCGGGATACATCAGATACCACCTCGTGACCTGCCTTACCTGATGCCCCAGGAATTTCCCCATAGAGCCGTGGCTATACCCCCCAGGTGGGTACGGGATGGGACCCCTACGTTCCAATGCTTCAATGTCTCATCAGGTCCCCTGGTGGTCAGGCAGACAGTCGCCATTAGGGTTGGTACTTTTGGTGCTCCATCTACCCATGCTCCTGCAGTGTTTTTTTCCTCTTTCTGAGGAAGTGGCGGGCACCCTGACATCTAGGCGTTGTGTCAATGACCGCCACTCCCAGCCCTCTTGTACGTGCTCCTGCACTTGCTGTTCCTCTGGCCTCTGCCAGAGGTCAGCCAAGCACCAGACAAATGCCCCCCTCCCTCCCATAGAAACATAGACTTTGACAGCAGATAAGGACTGCTTGGCCCACCTAGTCTGCCTATTTCCCTACCTAGAGGATAAGCTGCAGATCCTATTCAACCAAAAGCCTATTTCTTCCTACCCCCCACAAAAATTGCCTTATGTCTGTCCCATACATTTTGAATTCTCCACAGTTTTAGACCCCATAACCTCCTCAGAAGGCTGTTCCATGCACCCACCACCCTCTCTGTGAAAAAATACTTCCTCACATTGCCCCTGAGCTGTCCCCCCTCTATCTTCAAATTGTGTCCCCTTGTTCTTGCACATCTCTTTTTCTGAAAGATGCTACCATCTTGGACTTTGTTGATTCCACTGAGGTACTTAAACATTTCTGTCATATCCCCCCCTCTCCCTCCTCTCCTCAAGGGTACACATATTAAGCTCCTTTAGCTTCTCCTCATATGGCTTCTCTTGCAGACACTCCACCATTTTAGTTGCCCTCCTCTGAACTGCCTCCATCCTGTCTATGTCCTTGAGGAAATGGGGTCTCCAGAACTGGACACAGTACTCCAGATGGGGTCTCACCAACTGTCTGTACAGGGGGATAACAACTTCCTGTTTTCTGCTGATGATGCCTCTTCCTATACATCCCAGTATCCCTCCAGCCCTCCCTACCACCTTCTCACACTGCTTGCCAACCTTAAGGTCATCTGATATGATTACCCCCAGGTCCCTTTCCATTTTTGTTGTTGTTACTACCTCCACCCCCATTGTGTAATCTTCCCCTGAGTTTTTGTTTCCCAGGTGCATTACTTTGCATTTCTTTGCACTGAATCTTAGCTGCCATACTTCTGACCATTCCTACAACCTTGCCAAGTCCCTTCTCATCCTTTCCATGCCTCCTTGTGTATCAACCCTGTTGCAGATCTTTGTGTCATCTGCAAAGAGGCATACTTTTCCTTCCAGTCCCATGGCAATGTCACTTATAAAAACATTAAAAAGGACCGGCCCCATTTCTGAACCCTGTGGTACCCCACTAGTAACCCCTCTTTCTTCAGAGTGGAGCTGTTCCTCGGACACTCAACCCTCTCCCTCCCCCCCCGCCGACCCCCGATGATCCAGGCTCGTTCCCGAACCCAGGTTGCCAGCATGACGTGAGGTGTGGCATCCAGCGCCTCAGCCCTCAGCACCACTGGGCCAGCTCTTCCGTTTCTTTCCTCTGTTCTGCTTTACATTAGGGAACTGTGACAGGGCAGTGAACCATGCAGCTTCTTGGGAATCACTCACAAGGAGCACACTCTGGACGTAAGTTTATATTAAAAGAAAACTGCTTTAATTTTGGTATCAAACAAAAAAACAGAGCTTTTTTCAGCTTTACAAAAAAGTTCTTGCAGTTCAGTGTCATGTTGCCTCCGCATAACACAAAATTAAAACCTATTTTTCCCCCTTTGTTCACCTTCCCACTTTACTGGGCTTAGATGTTACTTGTTAACCTTCCCCCTGATGGATAGCCAACAAGTAGAACATGCAGTGAGGTTTTAAAGAACCAGTTTTAAAGCAAGAGGGGTTTGGTACAAAGCCCCTAACAGTCCTTGTCAAAACCCATGTTGCTGGCCGGCCTAGTGGCACTGAGAGTTGAAGTGCTGGATGCCACTCCTTGAACAATGATAGTGACCCATGTTTGGGAATGATCTCAGGTTGTGGGGAGTCAGCTGGGGGGACTGGGAGAGGACTTAGGGGCCAACAGGAATCTCTCCTCTCCCAGATTGGGGTGGTAAGCCCTCCCCTGACTGCCACTGTGTGGAGGCTTGGTGGTAGTGTCAGGCAGAGCAGGGCTAGTGCTGGGCTGGGTGGGAGGAGTGGGAGGATTGGGGTTGTTTGGGACTTGGGGCGCATGCACACCTCCATGCACAAGCATAACCATGATACTGTGACTTTGGTGATAAGGGAGAAAACCAGAAAAATGGCTACTGTATGTCTCTCCATGTGACAGTCTCCAGTGCTCCAGAAGCTTGCTCCTTGCAGATCCTTGGGGGTGAGAGAGGTTGACTGGTTTGGGGGCCAATGGGGGGCTCGACAACAGGAGCAATGTGGCCACAGAGGAGCACAAATCTGAAAGGAAAAAACACATGTCTGGGGTGTGACAGGATTTTCAATTGAAAAAAGAATTAATGGCATGCACTCAACCTTATGCACTGTCAACTTTTAGTATTTATTTTTGGTCCTATGGGATTAGTGTGCCTGTTAAAGACTACATGTTTCCTGAATCTATCTCTGCTCTTCAGTTTGCTTTAGTCATCAGCTTATTGTTATGTTTCAGTCAAACTTAGCCACAGAATCTTACCTTGTGGCTCATCCAAAGTTTCACCCCCCCAATGCCTCTGCCCATTCCTTATGACAAGAGAACATGAACCTGAACTGATGTGACCTCCTGCATATATAAGTTTCCATACTTTATGCACTCTGAGATAAACATTATGTCCTGAAAGTTGGCTTTTCCTGAGCATAGTACCATGTTTTACACTGCAAAATGAGCATGGGAACATTTAAAACAATTGCTTTGAAAATTGGAACTGTGACTTAGGGCATGCACATTAGTCCAAATATTCCAGGTTCAAGAAACCAAGGGTAACTGATAGTTTTGTTGCCAAGATTCTTAGCCATACTTTCAACTGCCCAGTCTCCTGCTGCCTTATTGGCATATCACATTGTTCCTAGCAACAAAAGGTGGAAGGAATCTCTTTCAAAAACTAATGCTATAAATAATTAAAAAAAATGTAATAAAGCCGCAATTCACCTAAATAAACTGATGGTTGCCATTTGACAGTAACTATGGGCCTAAATCCAGAGCTGGTATGCTAGCACTTTAAAGTTAAGGCTGTCTATCCACAAAGCCTACACGGCACATATACAGTACATGGTGTTTAGACTTTGGTAAGTTTCTCTTCCATGCAGTGGGCGTGCCCTCAGACACATAGGCATTCATGGTGACAACCTGCATGTTTTCTGCACACATACTCCTGTCCAGCCCCAGGGCCATGTGAGCAGCTTGGCACAGAGGGTGGATGGGAGAAAGGCATGGTTTGTACAATGCACAGAGCATGATCTGTGGTAAGCTGGTAGAAGGGGCACAAGCTATGCAGGTAGGGACCCTGCAGCAGCCCATATGTGCTCCCCCCACTGGCTGCAAGGAACAGCAGCCATGAAGCTGTCTTGCCCACCCTGCTACCCATCTGATCATACCATGTGCATCGGAGGCATGTCAGGGGACTAGGGAGGACTGGCTCATCCCTTTAAGTGCTACAGCTGCTACTGGACCACCAGCTATATTTCACAAACACCTACTACAGTACTAGCAGAGTGGGGGATCCAGCATACCGGCAAGTGGGCCATCTGACTGGATGGCTACCATTCATCACTGGGCCACACCACCATGCTCCTTACAGCTAAATACTTCTAAGCTGGTGGAGGGTGGTGCCTGGGATTTGCAAATATGCTTTGTGCAGCCAGTAGGAGGCACCACATCTCTGATACACACATTTGGCACATACAGTACCAGGGCGATCTACGTGAATAGGGCTCAGTGTGAGTGTTATTAATAATAGTTTATTATTCGTGAACTCATAGTGGTCTTAAAATTGAAACACATTGAATAAAGTATAGCAGTGGCAGTAGCAGGAGAAGTAGTCATATTAATATACTAATTATCAGAAATGAAACTGTACAACTAAAACCCCATGCCAACTACACAGTAAATGCTGAGAAGGTTGTGTCATAAGCATTCCACAGTTTATCAGCATCTATATAATGCCAAGCAGTTTACCTTGCAGTTATTACCTAGGGCCCTCCCTAGCATCAAGGGGGATTCTGGATCTGTGCCACACCTGACTATGTTTACAGAGCAATAAAAAGAAAATCTCTCAGTATTACACTGAGTCATGATTGTTGCTTCTTCCGACCTTTATTCCTAGTGAATGGTTTTATGGTAAAAGCATTTTGGTTCATTAGGACAAAACATGTTCCTTATTGCTCCAAAACATGTTTTGGTGATTATGCACTGCAAAAATATATATATATATTTTTAAATGCATCCTTTAAGTGACCACTGATTGCTGACAGGCAGACAGATGCTTTTAAAATGAGCATTTAACACACAGTACACACATGCAGACACAAGCATACATAGGGTATAAGAAACTGAAACCTAAATGTAAACAGAAACCTCGCTGTACACAGAAATTGTAGACACTAATGCGTATCTCATTAAGGGTGATTACATGTTGCTGACACTGCACTGTGCTATATCAAGCTACACTACAGTTGATATACCCAGTACCTGATTGCTGTCAAAAAAGGTGCAAAGGATTAATAGAAAAGTACTAAAACAGGATCATCTCTCACTGTTGTCTAAAACTGTCAGCGGCATATAAACCAATGTCTAACAATTTACAGCTTTTTCTCATTCAGTAATACTTGGGTTTAAATTTTTTCTAAAGAACATTAAAGTATACAGTGTATAAAAAGCAATGAAAGAAAGATGCTTATCTAGTTGCAGTTGTGGTACACATATCAGTTACATGAAAGCCATTTTCAGAATTTGCTTTTTCAATCTGAAAAAAATATTGCCTGTCTGCACCCTTTTGTAAAACCTGGTGATCTGAGGAGACCAGTACAGGCATACATATCCCCTAATTCGATTACAACAATAAGCTACATTAGGTCTTGCCTGAAAGTCTGAGTCAACAACTACAGCAAGTTCAGAATACTGTAGAAAGACTCCAGAGCTCTGTTCAGAGGTCAGAGCATCCAAATCTCTGTGATGCGGATAGTGAATTAGTTGTTGCCTATCAGAAGAGAATGGACTTCAAGGTTCTTGCTTTGGAATTTAAAGCCCTAAGATGAATAAGTCTTCCTTACCTCTATAAGCTTCTGAACTCTGATGACCCCCAAAGAGAAGTCTACATTCCAGGAATTAGGTGCTGGTGTTGTTTTTCCTTTTCCATGTAGGAATACTGGCAATAAGGCTTCCTCTGTTGTAGCCTAGTCCTTTGGAACAACCTGCCATCTCTAATATGAAAGTGAACCTCTGTTGCTTTGTTTATATCTTGGGTTTAGCACTGACATTTCCATCAACCATTCCCTGATGCCTCCAAGTAAACCTGTATCATACAGCCTCTGTGTATTATTAATGTTTGTTATTGTGCTACAGTATAACCAGGGAGCATTTTTCCCATAAGGAAACCCAGTTATAAATTGTTGTTATAACCAGCTGGTTATAACAGCAAACATGTGCCAGTTTCCCCTCACTCCACGCATGCACCAGCTGCAGACTTCCCTTCATTGCTCGGGATAATTCACCATCTCTTGCACTCAGGCTCTGGCGTAAGAGTTACAAAAAACTAGCTTTAATTTTGAACTAAGCTCTTTCTAGTTCACCATTTTAACATTTGGGAGAAATTGCTTAAAAAAACCCTAACCAATTAAACATGTGCTTCAACAACACTGTGGATTACACTTGAACTTGATTGCAGCTGCACAATTATGAGTTTCTATTTATATAATTGTTGTGGTGAAAAAAATGCTCCCCAGCAATTATATAAAACAAAACATTAGCTAATATGTAATGCTTTAATTTTACACTCAACTTTGGTATTGGATACTTGTACAAACCCCTCAAGCTTCACTCTTGGAATTTATGTAGCATTCAACACCTCAGGTTTGTATAACATTTTCATTAAATCAAATCAAATCAATGTTTATTTGTTATGCACTTTTCAAAATATCAAAGTGCAGATACATAACAAAATAACATCTATCACAATAAATGCATATATAAAAGCAATTGAAAGGTAACAGGATAAATTATTCAAAGGCTAATTCAAATAAATAGCTCTTCAAAGAGGCCTTGAATGACTCTGTGGACAGCAACTCTCTAATCTGATCTCTGTAATCTAATTACACACACTACCTCATGATTTATTCTAGATATATACTATAATTTACTGCTTGCACTGTACAAGTTATATGTGTGTTATGTAACCATGTTTTGTCATCTTTGAGTCACTTGTATTGCACTTTAAAAGATTTCTTACACTTTTTGGGAAAGACACCACAGAAATAAAAGTACCTACAGTATCTACAGTGGTATCAGCCACTTATCACAGTTTCAGGGACAGTATGCAAAAAACTACAAAAGCATATATACCAGTTTTGTTAATGGGTTGCATATTATTAACTTTAGTGATAACTTGAATTATTATTTTCCAAAATAACTAAAACACATCTTTTAATAATTTGATTTTTCTTGTAAAATGTATCAATATGAACAAAGAAGAGTGAGAAATTAAATTTGTTTTAAAACTTTTCTAAAATGATTACTTTAGTTGCAGTTTTGTGGTATGGTTTCAGCACATGTGCAGCATGGTTTAGCATACTATTGTGTCATAGCATACTACTCTGTGAGATGGAAAGGCCTTATCTTCTGAAGGTAAAGGTTGCTTTTGAAAAACTGAACTTGGAGCTGGGAAAGATGCGCAGTCTTGAACTACCTTATTATTTACTATAACCCAGCCAACAAAAGTACAATGGGCACCAGCATGCCACTACTATGCCTGCTCACTTTTGCCCTCCTGGCTCAGACCTCTCCCTGACTTGAGCACCCGCCCACCATACCAGGTATTTCACCCCAAGCAACCCCACAGTGACTCTGCTCCTCCCCAACTTGAATGCACCCCTGACATCCCAGCACCCACCCCCTGCCAACACCCCCACTCCCTCTGCCCTCCTGGGCCTGCCCTGGACCCTTCTCTTCCATGCCACACCCACCCTTCGTCCTTTACCTTTCCCCTGCACCCTTACAGTTAGGTCCTCACCCTGGCACCAAACCAAGGGTCTCTGTCACCACTGCCCCATAATTAGAATAATCACGTTGTTACTACTACTATCTGGGAATGTACACCCAAACCCTGGAACCATGGCTGCCAGCCCTCCCAAACCTCACCCCACAGCCGGTCTCTGCTTTGCCTCCCTGAACATATGCAGGCTTCTAAAGAAATCTGCTGCTCTCCAGTGTTGGGTCACACAACATCAACCCAACATCATTATGCTAGTAGAGACTTGGCTCTCCAAATCCACCCCTGACTCTGTTATCTCCCTACCGAGGTACACCCTCTTCAGGGAAGATAGGAAAGGAAAACACGGTGTTGGGTGCACAATCTTCATGCAGGACAGCCTTATAGGTCATGCACTCCCTACACCCAAGCTTGACTATGGATCCCAAGCCCTCACACTAAAAATTATCCCAGAACCTCCAGGGGCCCACTCTTCCTCACGGTCTCCTACATACCCCCGAGGAATCAGAACCCAGTTGTCCAGTCTCTCACTGACTACCTCGCATCCCTTCCACACAAAGCTGAGCAAGTCACCCTAGGTGATCTCAACATCAATTGGCTTGCTACCACTGCCTTCCAAACCAGGGAGTCCATCCCTGCCCTGGACATGACCCAGTTAATCTACCAGCCCACCAGATTCAGCCATTAAAATAGAAGCAGCACCCACCTACATGTTATAATATTGAACCACCCCCATAAAATCTGGAATATCAATGTCCTCCCTGACTCGCTTAGTGATCACTCCCCAGTCCTCTGTCTCTGGTCATCCTCCACACCAAAACTAGTGTCCCAGGTCACCCTGCACTGGCGCTTATGCCCTGGTGGCCTCAGAAAACTAAAGCAACATCTAGCCCAGTTGGACTGGTCCCCTATCTGGCATGCCCTTAACATTGACACTGCTCTAGACCTCTTCACAAGTGCCTTCAGCGAGGCCTGCAATCTCTTCGCTTCCCTCATCAGGATCCGCTCCAAAAAACAAAATGCTCCTTGGGTCACCCCATCCCTTATCCAGAAATTTAAGAACGGGGATAAGCTCTGGCACATCACTGATGAATCAGACCAGTCAGCTGATAGACAAGCCTAAAACATGGAGTGCAGTAAGCACATCTGGGCCATTAGAAGGGCCGAGGTGGAGCACTATCAGGCCACCCTCACATCATCCTGGGGTTCGGACCGGACATTCTGGGATAGCATGAAAGAGCTAAATGGGAAGGCCCGCTCCCCTCCACCATCCCAGCTCTCCATCAATGGCACTGCTCCACTTCACTTAACTGACTGCCTCAATACCACCTTCTCCGACCTAAGCTCTGTCCTCTCCAGCAGGTTTTTTGATCCAATCTTCACCTCTCTTCCCCCCTGCCCTGCATTTTCCTCCTTTCTACCTGCGCACTTTATCCCCACTCGAAGCTAGGCCTCACCTGCTAAAAGCCCTTGGTAGCAATAGCCTGAGAAATGACCCCTTCGACTCCAGGATCTTCCAACTAGTTCTGGATGTTGTCCTAGTCCTCCTGACAGACCTACTTAACAGGTCCCTATACCTAGGTCAGTTTCCTAATGCTTGAAAAACAGCCATAATCAACCCTATACACAAGAGTGGAGATCGATCCCCCCCAACAACTACCAGCCAATCTCCATCCTCCCCCCACTCTCCAATGCCCTTGAAAAAGTGGTGTCTATCCAACTCTATGAGTACCTGTCCAAGTATGACATTATGTGCCCAGAGCAGGCCAGCTTCTGCCCTGGGCACAGCACCACTACTGTTCTCCTGGAGTTCTCTCAGTACCTGCACTCTGCTCTTGACTCTGGCAACCTTGCCGGAGCAGTGTTCATTGACCTCTTTAAGGCTTTTGACACTGTCTGCCACCCCTCCTGCTTGACTCTCTCCATTAACTTGGCTTTTCTGCTGGTCCCATTGCCTGGTTTTCTAGTTACCTCTCAGCTAGATCCCAGCATGTAAAGATCAATGGCTCCCTATCCAACACCCAACCCGTTCACTCCGGGGTCCCCCAGGGCTTCATCCTGGGTCCCATACTTTTCAGTCTCTACCTGAACAGACTCCACAGTTCCTGCACAGGCAAAATGCTCCTCTATGCAGACAATGCGGTTCTCTTTGACTCACATCCCAATCCCTCCTCTCTCCAGTTATCCCTCCAGCACACTTATAACCAAGCTGAAAGGTGGTTCCTAGATCACAGACTTGTCATTAATCTAAAGAAGACAAAGTCAATGCTCTTCTCCCACCACCAAAACAAGGCCAAAAATGCCCTCCTCTTGATTCTTCCCACCACACTG
Source organism: Neoceratodus forsteri (assembly GCA_016271365.2). Lineage (NCBI taxonomy): Eukaryota > Metazoa > Chordata > Ceratodontiformes > Ceratodontidae > Neoceratodus > Neoceratodus forsteri. The sequence goes on along the minus strand of CM028133.1, from coordinate 736,116,319 downwards.
CATCCGCTAGAGCAAGTGACCACCTACATATACCTAGGTATCACCTTTGATACTGCCCTCACCTTCCACACACACACATCAGTTCCCTTTCCTCTGCCATAAACTCTTGGATTAGCCTACTATACTGTCACAGGGATTGCCTTCCTCAAGTTGCCCTCCAGCTGGCCATCACCTCCTCTGTCTTGTACCTAGTGGACTACGGCTTGCCCATCTATGCTGCGGCAGACTACACCACCCTCACCAAAATCTAGCTCTCCATCAATAAGGCCTGTAGGCTCCTGACCAGAGCCTCCAGCTGCACCCACACATGCCTGCTCTACTCCACAACCAACCTGCTCAACTTCGAGGAGTGACTGCATTATCAGACCTGCCTACTAGCTAAAAAAAAGTGCTTCTTAGGCTTCCCCCCCGGGGCATCTGCCTCCCTACAGTAAGCATCATCATCTGTTGCCACCTGTAACTCTGTTAAGGCTACCTTCATGGTGCCCAGAACCAAGACCTCCCTAGCCCAGAGGTCTTTCTACTACAAAGCCCCCACCTGGTTCAACTCCCTTCCAATCAGCAACTCCAACATCACCAAAATTGGTCCCTTGAAAACCACCCTTTGGAACCATCTCTTCTATGTCCGTTGCTGTAGATGCACCTACCTAACCCTGGCCCCCCCCTCCCAGTCCTCCCTGAGGGACCCTCACATCATGCTTCCCCTGTCTTGACAATGTCCTCTGGACAGCTTATTCCCTCTCCCTCTACTCCTTCCAATACCTTTCTCCCTCTACCCTTACTAGATATATTACTGGGTTGTACCCCCACTGTAACATCTGTGGATTTAGCATGTCTATGACGGTAACCTGCACTATGTAACAATATACAATTTTTTTGAAATTACTCTTTATTCTCCTCTCAGCCTGCCTCCTCCGACCCTTCAGTGAGGACCCCTGGACATCCCACTGCCCAGAACCCTGCCCACACAGACCACAGATCCCCATGGAGCCGCGGATTACCCCCCGGGGTGGGGACGAGGTGGGGGGTTCTAACCTCATAACTTACGTTTCGTCGGTCTCATGGTCTGCTGGGCGGGCACGGGCACATCATGGGCACGTTCAAAGTCCTCCCATCTTCCCGGCTGAGGTAGGCTTGTTCTGCGTTTTCTCCCTTCCCGAGCAGCCAAAGACCTCCCCTGATGTCATGACATGCACGTCGACGTCCGTGCTGCTCAACGGTGAGCCATCCTGGTGAGGCTTGCAGTTCCCAAACTCCGCTCGGGGCCGTCAAGTGCCGGCATCGGCGAATCCTCCCTGGAGCAGGCGAGCTGTCATTGGATGCTCAAGCCTGTCTCCCCGGCCGACCACGACAACCCGGTCCGCTCCCGGACCGGTCCGGCGCGAGAGCGGGTGTGGCGCCCAGCGCCAACCTCAGCGCCACCGGCCCGGCTACGATATACAATTTTAAGTGCATTTATGTTCAATATTTCTACACCTGTACTGTTACCACTGTAGTAACCTGCACTATGTAAAATTGTTTGCCCTCCCTGTGATGCCTTTGGAAATTAGTCCATGACTCAAAGGTTGAAATTCCAACTTGTACAAATAAATAAAATAAAAATAAAATAAAAACTAGGAACTAGAAAACTGGAGGAAGGCACAATCTTGCTTGAATTCTGAGGGAAGTTGGCTTTACTTTTAGTTTTATACTGGTTTTTGCTTGTTTGAATGAAGAAGGGGTTTTCAATACTGATAATCGTTTTGTAGATTGCTACTTTACATACAGAGGGATTAAAATACTTTTTTTTTTTTTTTTTTCAGTTTTTGTTGACCGGGTAAGTGCACTAGACAAATCCTGCCTATTTTCAGGCATGACCCAGGGGAAGGGGATACAGATGAATGCCAACTGACCTTGAACCAGATTAAGCTGTTGGTGGTATTTTTTTTTTCAATTCACACTTTATTCACAAAATTTCTACAATACAGGAGGCAGTGAAACAAGTATGAACAGCCAGTTAGCAGTACAATCCAACACTGCCTCCCGACTCCCCCACTCCCCTTCCGGCACAGCAGTTCCCTCGAATACTGTAGTAGCTAGTTAACCTTGATGATCTCATACTTGATATGATGGCATGTGCACCAATTACACTTTAAATCCTAGTGGTGATAATTAAAGTGTGAAGGGGATCCCATATAGACTTATACTTATGTAACCTATTTTGAAGGCTTGCTATAGCCTTCTCTGTGCGGAGATTAGGAAGGATTTCATGTATCCATTCCTGATATGTTGGACAATTCCGGTCTTTCCAATGCCTGAGAATAATTCTTTTGACCGAGAGTGCAATCATGGTAATGTGAAATCTTCGAATCTTAACCTTAATAGAAGACAAGTCTCCCAAAAGGCAAATATCTGGAGTAAAACAGTCCTGTAACCCCAATAAGGGGTTCAGGCGAGTTTTAATTAAATCCCATAACGAAGCTATCTTGGGGCATGACCAGAATATGTGAAAAAGCATCCCAGCTTCCTGGGAGCATCTAGTGCACCTGTCAATATTGAGAAGGCCCCATTTAGCCAGTTTAACTGGCGTGTAATACATATTGTGCAAAATATGGAATTGCACGAGGCGTAATCTATCTTGGGACACATATGTGTGACAAAACATCCAGAGAACCAACCAATTGAAAGTGGACTGTGGGAAAAATGGGTTCCAAAAGTTAGTGGGACCGTTGCCACTCCCAAACTGCCATAGATACAATACCTGATATATCTTAGAGATAACCCCTGGGGATTTGAGAAGGGAAGAAAGTTCAGGTACCAGTGCAAAAATGGTTGGGCGGGGAGGGACTTTACCAAACACCGTGATTAACAAATGCTTCAATTGACAAACCCTAAATGACTGAGAGTTGGGAATGTTGTACCTTCTGAGAATCTCGGTTACCGAGAGCCAAGCCCCTGAGCCATCCAAGAAAGAGGAGGCTATCCCTTCACCTAACTCAGGTAACCATGTACAAGAAATCACCTGCTTGTTTATGGTGAAAGCCGGAGAATTCCAGATGGACTGAGACGGGTCTGTACTCAGATTATATCTTAGAAACGAACACAGCTGTGAGTGAACCTTTAATGAGGTCATGAGAGTGGGGCATTTGCTAACATTCTGTAAAAGGGAGACTTTTACAAAGAGCATGGTCAAGGGATCCATGTTCATAGCTTGAATATAGTCTAGTTCTATGTTAAGCCAGTCTGGTCTCAGATTTTCCGGACCCGGCCTTACCCATTTCAGGTACTTAGCAAGGTGACTAGCCCAGTAATAAATTGCCAAATGAGGAATCCGTAACCACCCCTTTGTTTTTGGCAGCGGCTAATTTGTGATAGGCCAGCCTGGAGTGTTTATTAGACCAGATAAAATTAGTGAAAGCTTATGCATTTTCTGAAACCAGAATACAGGAACAAATGAGTTGAAATGCGACAGGGCATAAAAAATACGGGAAAATACATTAATCTTTATTATATTAATGTGGCCCCATAATGAAATCGGAAGCTTATCCCATCTCTCTAGGTCCTGCACAATCATCTGAGAAAGGGGTTCTAAGTTTTCTTTAAACCATAGGGAAGTGTTACATGTTAACTTGATACCCAAGTATTTGATAACACGGGGAGACCAACACAATCCCAAGGGGATAATTGTCTGTCTTAAAAACCTTGTGATTAAGGGGAAGAAAGGACGTCTTGTTTGCATTCAACTTCGAGAAACGGCTAAATTTGACTATCTTACTTAGTATATTTGGGATAGAAGTTACTGGGTGGGCCAAATGGAGGAGGAGATCATCAGCATATGCTGTTATCTTCACCACATTATTCTGGATTGGAATACCTTGTATTCTCGTGTTGTTAAGAATATTATGAATAAGGGGTTCTAAATAAAGATTGAATAATAGGGGGAAGGGGACAACCCTGTCTTGTACCTGAATGTAACAGGAAAGATTTTGAAAAAGCCCCATTACCTGAAATCCTTGCAGAGGGAGACCGATAATGCGCCCTAATCCAGCCTATAAAAATGGCAGGAAACCCAATAGCTCTGAGAACTTGGAATAAGTAATTCCAGTTTACCCAGTCAAATGCCTTCTCGGTGTCCAGGGAGACCAAACCCATGGGAAAGGTGGCGTCCCTGGACTCCGAGAAGATGTACGAGAGGGTACATAAATGGTCTGAGGATGAACATCCCCTCATAAACCCAACCTGAGACATGCCAATCAGATCTGGGAGAACCAGCGTTAGCCTATCCGCTAATATCTTCAAATAGGGATATTGGCCTGTAACTCTGAACCAATTCGGGGTCTTTGTCCAGTTTGGGTAATAGGACTATTAAGCCTTAAAACAAGTGAGTGTCTACTGCAGCCCCAGAGAGAATATGAAGGTAGAGCCAGTGGAGTACAGGCAATAATTGCTCCCTGAAAACTTTATAAAATAAAGCCAAAAACCCATCCGGTCCCGGAGCTTTATCCGAGGGCAGGGTCATTATGACAGCCAAAATTTCCTCCTGCGATAGAGGAGAGGATAACAATTTTGGGGGGGAATTTGCCAAGGAAGGCAGGCTAGAATCCCTGAGGTACTCTTCCAAATCCTCTATGGAAGGAGGGAGGGCTATCCATGTCCCTATATAGCTGCTCGTAATAAGTAGCAAATTTCTGCACAATCTCTAAAGGGGATACTCTCAAGGAACCGGCTGCTTGTGCCCTAATAGGAGATATAAACCTTGCAGTCTCCTGCTGTTTTAAACGTAAGGCCAACAGGTGCCCCACTTTTTCTCCTTGGTCCATGAAACTTGCTTTGGTACGAATGATAGCCAACTCCGCTTTCTCTCTTAATAATTCTAAATATCTGTCCTTATCTACTAATAATTTCTGCCTCTCCTCCTTGGAAATAGTGTTTGGCTGTCTAGATTCTAGTTCCTGAATTTGTACCAATGTCTGTAGTCTGGTTAAGAAGCTTTTTGAATTAGTGGCCTTGATGGAAGAGTGACGCCTGGATATTGTGGCAGTCACAGAAACCTGGTACACAGAGAACCATGACTGGGATGTCAGAATATTGGGGTACACAATCTACAGGAGGGACAGGGAGTGTAAAAGAGGAGGAGGAGTAGTTATCTGCACAAGGGAAGGGATCAAAGCAAAGGAACTAAAGGGTAAACAGGGGAGGAGAGGAGAGGAGAGGAGAGGAGAGGGAGAGGAGAGGAGAGGAGAGGGAGGGAGGGAGGGAGGGGGGGAGGCACTGTGGGTTATCTTGGAGACAGGAAATGGCACCACAATCCTCACGTGGGTTGTAGAGAGACCCCCATTTCAGGGGATGGAAATGGAGAAGAAAATTATAGGAAGCATCCTTAAAATGGCAGAAAAAGGGGGGATATTGTTGATGGGGGACCTGAATATGCCAGGTGTTAACTGGTGAACATTTGCTTCAGCCACATCTAAGAGCAGAATCATTCTCAATGCCCTACAGAGGGTCATGCTTCAGGCAGCTAGTGCTGGAACCCACTCAGGAGGGAGCAGTCTTAGACCTGGTACTCTCAAATGGGGAAAGTGAGAGGATCTTGGATTTAGAAGTGGGTAGCCATCTGGGAACAAGCGACCACAGACAGTGTGGTTCATAATAAACACAGCCATAGAGTCAAGCCATACAAAAGCAAGGGTACTGGATTTTTGGAGGGCTGACTTTGGCAGAATGGGAGTGTGCCTAAGGAATGCACTATCAAAAGGGCAGGAAGGAGAGGTGGAGGAACAATGGGGAAAAATCAAAACTGCCATCACAGCGGCAACAAGCTTTTGTGTGAAACAAATAAACAAAACAAAATTAAGGAAACAACCACTATGGTTCTCAAAAGAGGTGGCAGTTAAGGTTAGGGAGAAAAAGATAACATTCAGAAAGTATAAGAAATCTCAGAAGGAGAAGGACAGAGAACACTATCAGTTAGCAAAGGCCAAACCAATGAAAAGATTGTGGACTCAGTTAAGAAGAGGGATAAAACCTTTTATAGGTATATTAGTGAGCAAAGAAAGACCAAGGAAGGGATAGTGAAGCTTAATAAAAGGGAGGGGGTTGGGCAGAGGGTGAAAGTGAAATGGCAGAGATACTGAATAAATACTTTTGTTCAGTATTCACAAAGGAAGAGGAGGGGGACGTACCTAAACCAAACAATAGAAGCACTCTGGATGGAGGGGTCAATACCAGTCCATTCACAGAAAAAAGGGTCCTGAAAGAACTCTTAAAACTCAAGCAGGACAAGGCAATGGGGCCTGATGGGATTCACCCCTAGAATTCTAAAAGAACTAAGGGAAGAACTAGTGACACCACTGACTACCCTTTTTAACAAATCATGGGAGGATGGGGTGGTACCTGAGGACTGGAGGAAGGCAGATGTGATTCCCCTTCACAAAAGTGGAAGCAAGGCAGAGGCAGGAAACTACAAACCTGTTAGTTTGACCTCTGACCTCAGTGATAGGGAAAATGATGGAATCACTTCTGAAAGAAAAAATTGTTAAGTACCTAGAGGCCAGCAGGGCACATGACCCAAGGCAGCATGAATTCACAGTGGGAAGGTCATGGCAGACAAATCTGATAGATTACTTTGGCTGGGTGACCAAAGTACTGTAGCAGATTAGGGAGTGGCTGTGGACATACCTAAACTTTAACAAGGCATTTGGCTCAGTCCCACACAAAAGATTAATAAATAAGTTAGTTAGCCTGGGAGTGGGTCCAGGGGTATTAGCCTGGATAAACAATTGGCTGGACAACAGGACTCAGGGGGGTAATAGTAAATGAAGTCCACGCGCAAGAAAGGGGGGTTACTATTGGGGTACTGCAGGGTTCAGTACTGGAGCTGGTCCTCTTTAATGTCTTTATAATTGACATTGCCGAGGGACTGAAAGGAAAAATATGTCTCTTTACAGATGACACTAAGATCTGCAACAGGGTTGATACACAAGGGGAAGGGGAAAGAATGAGAAGCGACTTAGCAAGTTTGGAGGAATGGTCAAATGTATGGCAGCTTGGATTCAATGCAAAGAAGTGCAAAATAATGCACCTCTGAAACAAAAACCTAGGGGAAGAGTGCACGATTGGCGGAGTAGAGTACACGATTGGTGGAGGGGTACTAACAACAACAAAAATGGAAAGGGACCTGCGGTAGTCATATCAGGTGACCTAAAGCTAGGCAGGCAGCATGAGAAGGCAGTAAGGAGGGATGGGGGATACTGGGATGCATAGGGAGAGGCATTGCCAATAGAAAACAGGAAGTTGTCATCTCCCTGTACAGATAGTTGGTGAGACCCCATCTGGAGTAGTGTGTGCAGTTCTGGAGAACCCATCTCTACAAAGACAGACTGGATGGAGGCAATCCAGAGGAGGACAACTAAAATGGTGCTGGGTCTTCACCAGAAACCATATGAAGAGAGACTAAAGAAGCTTAACATGTATACCCTTGAGGAAAGGAAGGAGAGGGGAACATGATAGAAACTTTCATGTACCTCAAGGGAATCAGCAAAGTCCAAGAGGGTACCATCTTTCAGAAAAAAAGATGTGCAAGAACAAGGGGGCACAGTTTGAAGATAGAGGGGGGGATGGCTCAGGGGCAACGTGCAGAAGTATTTTTTTAGAGAGAGGGTGGTGAACATATGGAACGACCTTTCTGTGGAGATTCTGGGGTCAAGAACAGTGGGGAAATTCAAGAGTGCATGGGACAGACATAAGGCAATTCTAGTGCAGCTTATGCAAAAGGGAGGGAAATGGGCAGACTGGGTGGGCCAAGCAGTCCTTATCTGCCATCCAAGTCTAAGGGCCCAATTCCAAGAGAGCGAGTAGAGCATGGTGCAATCTATGCTGATGTGTAAAGTTACTCCCAAACCCTTGTGACATGCAAGCTACATCCTATTCCAAGACAAAGGCCAGTTATATTGTAGAGCAGCCAAATTATGCAATGTCACAAGTTATGCCCGCAGTGCAAGATGTGACCTGCAATAGTGGGTATAGAGGATACACTTGTCACAACTCAGCGACCATATAAATGTGCAAAAGTCGCAGACATGGCATAGCTCACTATGCATGTGGAAATGATGGCACAGGCTAGTAGCAACGGAGAGGCAGCAACTGTATCGAGAAGGCAGAAACTGAACTTTACAAATGAGGAAACAGAAGTCCTCCTTGAGGAACTAGTCGCACAGACAACCCTGTTAATGGGCAAGGGTGGGTAGCACAACCTGTGCAGGAGGCACAAGGAGGCCTGGGATGACATGGCAAAAAAGGTCAATGCAGTTACCAACACAAGGCAGAGTGTGAGGGACCTACAAAAGCAGGTGAATGAACTGAAGCACCATGCAAAGGCAAAGGAGGCTTTCAATAGGTGGCAGGCATTGGCCACAGGTGGTGCCACTGGAGGAGAGACACCTCAACACCCAAGAGGAGAGGATCCTAGTGTTTCTGAGCCAGCACAGCTTCCATGGTGACACAGACCTGGACACAACATGGATGGCAGGAGGGACAGGTAAGTGGATGACCAGCTGAACCTCACAGTGGAATGCGAGGCATGGCATGCGGGCTGTCACAAGCCGGTGGTACAGCAGAGCAGCACTGCAGTGCACGTGGGCCCGCACCCACCTGGGACAGCATGGCATGTAGTGCAGGCAGTCACCGTGGAGGGCAGGGGTGTGTGCCGGTGGCCAGGTGCAGAGTGACAGGGACACCCGTGGCAAGGGTGATGGGTCTGTGCATCCATGAAGTGGTGCCATGACCCACAGGGACCACCCCATGGCAGCACTGTGCACCGTGGCATGTGACCCTGGTGCATGGGACAGCAATGCAGGGGTGGGCATGGTGGCATGTGAGCAGGGCATGACATGGCGGGGTAGCACTAGTGCACTATCATCCTCCCACAGGCACAGCAGCAGTGGACTAAGGGGCAGAGGACAGTGGTGGCAGTGAGCCAGTGCAGGACAGCATGCAGCTGACCATCCAGCAGGCCACCATGACAGATTCCCCCCACCCCCGGTAGTGCAGACATGGTGCAGCTAGACTCAGCACCAACACCAGTGGTGGAACAGCAGCAGGCAGCTGCAGTGCAGCAGCAGGAGGATGATGGACTTCAATCAATCAATCACTTTATTTAACCAGGCATAGACACCATTGAGCAAGCTCATTTTCAAGGTGGTCCTGGGCATTAATACAATACAGTACACTTCATAAGATTACAATTACGGTGGACAGCGGTGCACCTGTGTGATCTATTCAGTGTCGGCTGTATAGCAGACAACATAGCCCAGGACCTCAGCCCATCCTCACATGACCATCTGCAGGTGACCCTGGATGAGGCCACACAGTCCTTGCAGGAGATCCAGCAGGGGAGCCACACAGAAACACCCACTGATTATGCCTGGTTCTGCAGAACACTCATTACCACTTATGAGGAGCAGTCAGAGATGCTCGACTGTACAGTACATGGGCACCCTCATAGGTGCAATCGAGACAGGGACATGCACCACAGACACAGCCATGGGGAGGCTGGCAGACACCATGGTTGCCTCCCAGGCCTGTGTCATGGCACAGACACAGGTGCTCACCTGACTGGCAATGGCCATGGAGGGTTTAGTGGCTCAGCAAACCAGGCAAATGGACATACTAGTCATGTTGCTACAAAGTGAACTGACTGCCCAGCCTATGCAAGACACACAGAGGAGGAATGCCGCCACACAGGTGACACATGTGGTGAAACAGCCACCAACACTGCCACTACATCACCTACCAACAGTGGCAACACCACCATCGCCACCAGGGACATCAAGGCCAACAGTACCACCAGCAGCACCACACCCACCATTGACACCACCACCACCACCAAAACCACCAGCACCACAGCTCCCACCACTGCCACCAACAACACCACCAGCAGCACCACCAGCTCTACAGCTCTCACCACCGCCACCACCAACACCACCACCACCAGCACCGCCACTGGCACCACTGGTGGCAACACTGCCACCGCCAACATCAACAACTCCACCTGCCACCATGGCCATGGGGCATGCTGCAGTGGCTACCAGTCAGAGGACAGGAGCAAAATGGGGTGTGCTAGCACTTGCTGACACAGCAGGTCAGGGAACAGCTTAGGTGGCAACACAAGCGCAGGCTGTGGAGGAAGATGGACAACTGACAAAGGGGCAGGGGACTATTCAAGGACATGCACCTGCCACCACTGGGAGGCGTGAAAGGCATCAGAAGGAAGCAGTGCCTCAGGGACACATGGACAGTGGGGGACCTACAGCCATGCTACTGGGGCAGGGTGGGCCCAGTGGTGCCACAGGGGCAGCAAAGCAGACCACACAGGGAGCTGCACATGGTGGTATATCCACTAAGCACAAGAGAATAAAGCAGCAGCAGTAGGCGGACAAGTGACTGTGCCAATATGGTGCGCCACTGCAAGGGGTGGTGGGCATTATGCAGAGTGGCACTAGGGGAGGGCACTGTATGTGGATGTGTGATGTGTGTGCGGCGTGCATGTGTGTGTGTGTGCACTATGTGCATGTGTGTGGGAGATGACAGACAGCACGATACAGGTGTGGATGTTGTGAATTGTCACTGGGTGTGGGTTTGTGTGTTGGGGGTAGTTGCACCACTGTACTGTAACACTGCACCATAGCAATCCTTTATATAGCAAACCATCTTCACTTGCAATCTGTGTGGTGTGTCTCATTCCCACATGCTTTGTGAGGACATGTCACATGTAGCTCAGAAATGTTGCCTGTGATGGGTGCATGGCCAAAATTACACATGAACATCTGCATCGGAATGCTGCAGTAGCAGTGTCCATCGGATATGCAACTGCCACTTCGAAAAAGATGCAGGTGCATACATGCAGGCCACAATCGCAGCCTGCACCAATACTCATGCCGCATGTGCACATTGCCACTGTATGCTGCATGTGTGGCCAGTACGTGTGCCATGTGCAAGGCATGGCCCTGAAGACAATACACAGGCTACACGGTGAACACACTGCAGACACAGGGGAGGCACTGGCAGTAGTGGTTGAGAGCTCAGGGTAGGGATACCACCATATAGGACAGCCACAGTGGGACAACAACTACTGGATATTGGCGAATTGTAGGATAGTGCAATAACCCCACCAATACAACGCTCATTTAGCTTTGCTTTATGTAGGCGGGGGGAGGGGGGGCAGTGTGTAGGCCCCAAACTGCATCCTATGTGCAACTGAGGCCTGCGGCAGCATAGTGTACACATACAGTCTGCTCAAACACATGCTGCATGTGCGTGGCTCCACACTAGGCAGCACGTGGGTCCTGGACATGTGCCATGTGCTGGATGCAGTTGCAAACAGGCCACACAGCACTTCTGCTCCCCTGTGGCTGCAAACAGAACACTGAGAGAAGGCACAAGGTGGGACACCACAGCTGTACCAGACCACTGTGTAGGACAGATCACCAGCCTGTGAGGTGCACTAGACCCGACCCCACAACAGGTCTAGAAGTATGTACAAGGGTGTAGGCAGGCATACACAATGTACACATGTGTGCACAGGTGTGATGTGTGGCTGCCACACAACATTTGTCATGCCAAGTACTGCAACAACAACACAGCCTGGCATCCTGCAGCCAGTTTAGGCCACTGCATAGGGACTCTGTGCAGGCTGCTGTTGTGTAGGGGACAGCCTTATGTATAGGCCATCTGGTGAGTAAAGGTGGCAACCCCCACACTACCCAGATGTGCATGGCAGGTGGCAGTGCTGGGGGGGTGTAGGCAGGTAGTGGGGGGTACCCATTGCAATACATGTGCGCAAGGCACTACCCAGCCAGGCAGGGGGTGGTATGTGGGGATGATATGTACACAGGTAGTGGGGGGCCCTGTTACGTACTGTGTGTGCAAGGCACTACTCTGCCCTGTCAGGAAGGGGGCAGTATGTGGGGGGGTGTACAATGTTAGAAGGGGGCAGACTGTAGTGACATGTGTGAACAGCATAGCACTGCCAGGCTACACCCCGGGGACAGCACGTGTGATGCAGTGCTGTACCCTTTGCTACTGTACGCCAGCTCTGTATGGCATGCAGGCTATGGGTGTCCATGCCATATAGCATGAAGGGGTGTGAGACACTATGGTGAGCCCCACTACAGTGTCATTACATGATGTATGTGTCATGTTGCCTTGTAGAACATTGCCGCCTGCAGCAGGACTCCTCCATGCCAGGATAACAGGGTGTGCCCACAGGTAGCAGCAACACACAAGGTGGAAAGAGGGCCATGCCATGCCACTGCAGCAGCAGCCTTAGCAGCAGGGCCCCTAACTGTACTGCCACAGAGACAGCACAGCTCGTTAACCTTGTCCAGCAATGGGGGACTACACTGCTACCCCTGGGTGCAGGTCACACAGCACGAGTGCTGAAGGCACGGGTATGGAGGGCAATTGGGGCATGCCTCAGTGCCATCAGCAGCGTGTCCTGCAGCATGTGTCAGCTACAGCACCGGTGGCAGGACCTGGCATGGCATGATCCACAGATATTGCAGTGAAATCTGGTCATGGTGGCGTGGAGGGATATTGAGATGCAGATGGGCCAGCCTCAGGTACAGGTGAGTATGCCAACATGTAGCCAGACAGTTTAGCAATACTGACATACAGTCCATGGCCAGCAGTGGTGCATGCATGTAGCTGTGTTTCCCTTCCCCACAGGTGCAGGACAAAGTGCCACAGAACTACAGGGACAGCAGGATGTGGCACATCATGCGCAGGGAGCCAGCAGCAGGTGCAGGGCCACTGGAGGTCAGGTTGGTGCATTCACTGTCTAACATGTGTTATGGCCATGCTGTGGGGGTCTGTGGTAGTGGGGGTGGTGGCTGTGTGTTGTGTGGGTGTGCAGTGTGTCCCAGCATGGCACTGACCTTCACCTTTGCTGCCTTGCAGGTGTGTGGAGCAAACTATCCCCAAGGCATCGGGCATTGCTGCGGGCTATGGCCGAGCAGAATGCATAGGATGTGGTGGCCTACTAGCACCACACCCAGCACCACCAACACAGAGCCTGACCCATCCCAAAATTGCTGGAAGAGGAGGTAGAGGTGGATGAGGGTACTGGCGACAGTGAGCCACAGGGATCAGTGGAGCGGCAGATGGAGATGACGGTGGCAGACGACCGATCTGCAGAGGTGCTAGGGGCAGAACAACAGCCTGCTGAGGTGCCAGTGGCAGAATACCTGCCAGCAGTGGAGCGGGAGGTGAATAAGCAGCCAGCAGAGGAACAGGAGGTGGAGGAGCTGCCTGCAGTGGAACTGGAGGTGGAGGAGCAGCTGGCAGGGGAGCAGAAGGTGGAGAAGCACCCTGTGGGGGACCAAGAGGCTGAGGGCATGCTGCTGGCTGCATGTGCCACTCACCGGACCTCTGGACATGCACCCACAATACCCCGGCAGACATGGTGCTGGAAATGTGTCTCCTGAGGGACAGTCTGAGCTGCAGGCTGTGGATGGCAATATCAACCTCAGGCTGTATTGCACCCAGACAGCAGGCAGCGGGTGACCAGCAGCTGATCCAACTGGTGTCTGCCATCATGGAGGACATTACATGCCTGCACAGCTCCCTTGGGGCTCTACTATCAGTGCTGCAGGGATGATAGTGCAGTGAGTGAGTGGACTGGGGCCGCAGACACTGGCACTGTAATGTGCCTTGGGAGCGTGGGCCATTCCAGTGGAATGTCATGGTGGTGGTGGGGGCTTCAGCTGTGTGTGTATGGGGTGGGGGGTCTGGCAGGCTGTATATACTGTTCTGTGGGGGGCTTGCATATTGTGTTTGTAGGGGAGCTGTAGTTGAGTGGCGTAATTGGGTGAGGGTCCATACATGTTGGGGTGTGGGTCTGTCTGCTGTGTGGTACTGTGGGGAAGTGTACATATTGCCTGGGTCTGGGGTGGGGGTGGGTTGTGTACATAGCGGACATCTGGTTTGGGTACTGGGGGAGTTCAATTAGCCATTGTTGTTGTTTGATTACTTGTTTGTTCCTCTACTACTGTTGTATTTTTTTTTACTGTTTCATTAAATACTGTTTTTGCATCCCTGGCTCTGCGTGTCTTTCTATGGTCTGTGTGGACATGTGCCTGTGTGCGTGTGTGTCTGTGCACATGAGAGCACACATGTGGTGGAGCTGTGCTGTCACATGTGCATCCCCAACCTGCACATGGTATCTGTGTGCTGGCTGTCCAACTCACAGCCTTGGGTGCACTCTGTTGAGCATGGCCACGTGGTGCTCTGTGTATCAAGCAGCTCCCTGTGCTGGATCCGTTTCACATGTTGTTGCAACCTGTATGTCATGGCTGTGTGGTGGACATGGGCCGTTATGGCACCCTTCCACCCAGGGGCATAATTGGCCCTTTGGGTGGCACCAGTGGCACAATGTGATGGTGCGTCCCACCGCCATGCATCTGCAGGTCTGTGCACCCAGTGCTGTGTCCCTGTTTTGGGTGCACTGTTATCATACATCAGTGGCCATGGCAGGTGCATTGTGCTTGATGGTGCCATCTTCATGGCGTTATGCATCTGCCCTGTGTGTGTGTCCATCACCCAATTGTGTCTTCATGTCCATGATCCATGTGTGTGCTGTGGTCCTCAGTGTGTTACCTGGGGTGCTTTCACTCATTTGCAATCATGCCTACCAGATGCTGTATGACACGCGTGGGCACTGTTACAGCTCCAGTATGGCCATGTGTGTCACATGGCACCTGGCAGACAGTATCCCAATCCTCTGTGGCTTGGCTGGATGCCATGTGAGCCTTGCTGTTGTTTGGTCTGCATTGCACCACACTGTGTCCTCTTTATTGATGCAGGTGCCACGATGGTGGTGGTGGTGGTGCTGGGGTGTGGTGGTGGTGGTGATGGCCATGTGCCACCTCAGAAGAATTGCTGTATCAGTTCCTGCCTTGCATGGTGTCCCACTATTGCACCACCTCGCGACATGTGTCCCACCATGCCGTCTGGCTCTCCTTCACCCTCCTCCTGGTCACTGTCAGGCATTGATACACAGTGTGCCAGGGCAATTTTGTGGAGGATGCAGCAGGCAAGCACTATCCTGCAGGCCATCTCAGGGCTGTACTGGAGCACACCTCCTGATGTGACAAGGCATCAAAAGCAGGACTTCAGTAGACCAAAGGTAAGCTCAATGACCCCTCTCATGCTGGTGTGGGCCTCATTGTATCTCTCCTCGGCTGCTGTCTGGGGTGTTCTCACAGGTGTCATCAGCCATGACATCTTGTGGTATCTGCAGTCACCTGTTGGGGGGAGAGGTTAGCTGCATGCTGCTGTGTGAAGACCTGTCATCAGTATCTCACTATCCTCTGCATGGCATGCATTGCTGCATGCATATGCACATACATGCAGGCATGCACTCTCAGTCACACACACGTCCTTGGCTGTGTCCATTCACTGCATGGGCTTCCCTTGGCATTGTGTAGCCATCCCAGGTCCCTGTGTGTTGCATGGTGTGTGGATCTTGACCCTGCCTGCATTACATGTGTGGTGTGCCACGTGTCTGCGTGGCCATCACATCTGACCGCTGCAGTGCCTGTCCATCCTGTGCTCCTGTTGAGTCCATGTATCCACTCACACACACATGCACTGTCTGCCACTCACACACATACTGCCACTTGCACACATTTGCGGTTGTCAATCCCCCTGGTACATACCTACAAGCAATCCACCTGTGATGTCCCCTTTCTTGAAGGCCTCGTATAGCCCTCAGTTCCTGTAGATGTGGAAATCATGGCAGGATCCAGGGTACTTGGCCACCACATCTAGGATGTGGCATCCACTGTCAGACCACCTGGATGTTCATTGAGTGATGCCCCTTCCTATTTATGTATGCATCACCATCCTCGGTTGGGGCCGTGATGGCCACATGTGTGCAGTCGATGGCACCTAGCACATGGGGGAACTGCACCACATTGTAGAATGCCTACTTCTCATCACACTGTTGTTGGGCATCCCAGGGAAAGCTGATGTGTAACATGGTGCATCATATGAGTGCCGCAAGGAACCTCCGCAGGTGCTTGGACACCTCTTGCTGGGAAATGCCCACTGTGTCTCCTGTGGGCATTTGAAATGTGCCAGTGGTGAGGAAGCACAGTTTTGCACTTATGTTTTCCTCCAGTGGCAGTGGGTGACCCCTGTTCCTGGTGCTGCATAGATCCCCACTCAGGTCCTGGCATAGCTCCCTGGCAGCTCTTGCTGGGTCTATAGCATGCTGTGCACTGCTGTTCAGTCAGGTCCTCAAAGGTTTTGTGAGGGCATCTCACTCTCTGCACCAGTGGCCTTGGTACCATTGTGGGATGCTGTGGCTCAGTCCTCTGGGTCCTGCCTTGGCACCTGGAGTGCCTGCGCTCCCAGTGCCCCACTCACATAATGTCCAATAGGGTTCCTATTGCTGACATTGTGCTTTGTGTCAAAATACACTGCTGTCTGCTGTCTAAGTATGTGGGGAGGGAGGGTTTATGTATGCTTGTGCTCCGGTTAGACCAGCTATTCCTTGATCTAACTAACGTCGGCCTCTTCTGGAATATTTACTTACGCCTCCTGTTCTGGAATAGCATTTCTGTCGTACTGGTGTATTACGCATGTCGCAAGCCACATTATGCAGTAATGCAAGCTTTGTTTGGCATATCTGTGTCATAACTTGTGTTTGGCTTAGCAGTTATAGGTTACAGCGTAAGTGTTCTTTTGGAATCATTCATGTCGCAAGTCACAGGTGTAACTTGTGATTTATGCCATTCGGGGCTGGCGTAATGCATTTCCATCTGGTGTAGCTGTCTTGGAATCGGGCCCTAAGTTTCTATGTTTCTATCTTCATATAATCTCCCTCATTAAGATGTTGCTTTTAAATGGTGTTCATATTATATGAACTCCATTGCAAATCTCTGTGATTTACTCATAGCCGAAAGAGCAAGTGAGAGACAGAGAGAGAGAGAGAGAGAGAGAAGGAGCAAGAAAGAGATAAAACTATTTATAGGGATCCATATAACAGATCTTTACAGAAGGTTATGCAGTGTATTAAAACATAGCATGCATCTGTGGCTCTCTACAGTGGTTATAATCATTCATTATTTATTTAGGAGAGTTTGTCAAGAACACACACTGAGCTATATAGCTCAGTTGCAGGTGAAAACAAAAATGAAGCACACACACCACTGACTAGAGCAAGTGATTCTAGCCACACCTATGTAGCTTGGTCAGTGGTGCATACTTTGTGGTTTAAACAGCCCCAGAGTGATTGACACCTTAAAATATTCACGAGGTTACTTAAAGCCACACATTTTGCAAAAAGAGAATACATCAGCAGTGTGCTCTCATGCTGTAGTGCTATATTTGAAAATACATCTTAAAAAACTGGTCAACACTTGGAAAACTGACTTATTCCAAATTTAGACTCACACTTTATTTAAATTACTTCTGTCCAGACCAACTGTATCAATACCTTTAAATCCGGAATTGGAAGCAGGCAGCCAATATGGGGTTGGGGGTGTTACAAAGCATGAGTTTATTGCTACTGCACCTATTTCTAATTCTATTAAATAAATATTTTATATCACTCTTAGCCTATCAATTTTTTTTTGTATTTATTTATAATAGTGTTATTTAAATTATTGCCATGGTGCTATAGTATTGAACACTGGAAAGAATAGATTCTAATCAGCTGGTCTTGTATCTCAGTAAGTACATCCTGCTGTGCAACCATCAACATGGCTTCTGGAAGCTGCAGTTCTGACACAGCTCACATTGCTTACACACAGTATATACATGAGGCTCTTGACAATAGGCACTTGGTTGGTGTTATCCATGTTGGCCTCACTAAAGCATTTGACCTCAAGAACAACTCACTGTTGCTCAAAAAGCTTCACTACATAGGCCTTTCCCTTGAAACAGTGCTGTGCTTTATTGCTACCTCTCTGGTCACATGCAAAGAGTTAAGAATGAGGGAGTACTCTCCAACACAATGAACATCTCAGTTGGAGTTCCACAGGGGTCAATTCCTGGCCCCCTCCTGTTCAGCCTATTTGTCAATGGGCTTCCTGATGCTTGCCTGCACTTGAGGATGCTGCTCTATGCAGGTAACACAGTGATCTTCAACAGCAGTCCTCAGCATGGTATCCTCACCAGTGAACTGCAAAATAGTTTTGAGTCCCTGGAGAGATGGTTTATGCATAATAAGCTTGCCCTTAAGTATAAAAAGTCAAAAACCATGCTGTTTGAGAGAGTACATCTTAAGAATAAGTCACCTTCCCTGGATATCCTTAATGTCTTGGGCTACACCTCGGAGTAGACTGAGTCCTTCAAAAATCTGCGTGTCACCCTGGACAATACTCTTTCCTTTGCCAAGCACGTTAACAGCATCGTAAGACTTACCAACAGAAAACTGAACATACTCTAATGACAAAAACTGAACCTAACCCCAGAGGCCAAATTCCTGGCTGTCTCCAGTTCAGTCCTCCCATTCATTGAGTACAGACTCCCTGTTTACAGGGCAGCAACTGACACAGTTCTTGATAGGGTTAGGGTGGTGTTTAACAAAGCCTGTCAATTTGTTACAGGAACTCATAAACGCACACATAACTGCTCCCTCTGTGGTCTCACCAACTGGCTCCCTTGCAGGCTAGGCATAGATATCAGATCATCCTTCTGGACACAAAAGTGCTACTAGGCCTCACCTCCCCGCTATTGGAGCCCTTTTCCATCTGGTCTTTAACCAGTACTCCATGAGGAGTATGACCAGGTTGGCTGTTTCAGTACCGCTCCATAAAACTTGTATTGACAAGCACTAGTTTTCCAGTCGCATGGCACAATGGCTCAATTAACTCCCCACACTAGGCACTTTGGTTAATATCCCAATACTGACACTGTAGTGCAGCATGAGGGGGGTGCTGCACTCCTGAGGTGCCATCTTTCGGATGAGGCATTAAACCGAGGTCCCATCTGCCTGTTCTGGTGGTAGTTCAGGTGGATGTTAAAGATCCCATGGCACTTCTCGAAAAGAGCAGGGGAATTTCCCCCGGTGCAATTGCCAAATTTCCTCCATTCACGAAAAATACCACCAACAGCTTCATCTGGTTCATTGTCAGTTGCCATTCATCTGTATCCCCCTCCCCCAGGTTGTGCTTGAAAATAGGCAGGATTTGTCTAGTGCACTTACCTGGTCAACAAAAACTAACTAAACTAAACTAACTCCCCACTGCTCTCACCAGACTCACCAAAATATTACTCTTTAAGAGAGCTGTCAAGAAAGAAATCACCCTCAACTCTACCTGCCATTGCTTTATCTGACCTACAATCTGTGTTAAGTGGCTCTCCCATGTGAACCCTGTTAGTATACTGCACACTACTGTTTCCTCACACCCCTCTTCCTCTGCTTTACCACTGTACCAGAATTTCTCCACCTACTGAAATAGTCTATCAAACTGTAGCTGTGATTCCTCCCTTGGTACCTATGTATCCTATGTATCCTCTCTATAAATTGTAAACCTACTGTATATTATACTGTTAAATGTGTTTCATACCATTATAGATTTTTTCCATTGTACCTATTGTGTAACCTGTCCAGACATGTCTAGTCTCCACTAGAGCATGCACTCATTCATTGACAGGTCAGTGGGCCACCAGCCATGGAGGAGAGAAGAGGGAGGATGGCTGCACAGGTGGCCCTCTTGGGGTCTGAGTTGGGGGGCAGCTGGTTCATGGTGGACTAATTTTTGGGTCCACTAGACAACACCAGGGAATCAGATTTACTTTTCTTTTTACCAGGAGATTGGTGACAGGGAGGGGGGGGTCCACTAGACACCAGGGAATAAATTGGAAAGAGGCAATAGACTGCCTTTTCTTTTTTATTAAGGGGAGGGATCGTGGATAGGGAGGGCAATCAGCTGGATGCCAGGGAATTATAACTTTTGGAGGGGGCCATGATCATTGGGTGGGGGGGCCACTAGCCATCATGGTGCCAATTTTTTTTTTTTGTTATTAAACATGATGGGACCCACAATCAGCAGGTGAAGGTGGGACCAGTAGCCACCAGGGAGTAGATATTTTTTTTCATGATGGGACCCATGATCGGCGGGTGGGAGTGGGGCCACTAGCCACCAGGGAGTGGAGTGTTTTATTCTAAATTTAACATGAGACCTGCAAGTGTTGGGTGATAGTGGGATGACTAGCCACCAGGGCACAGATTTTTTTTTTTTTAAATGAGACCAGTGATTAGCAGATGGGAGTGGGATCACTGGCCTCCAGGAAGTGGATTTTGTTTTATATACAGTGGGACCCGAATCAGCAGGGGTAGGATCACCAGCTATCAGAGATTTTTACTTTGGTCCTGCAATCGGTGGGTGGGGGAGCACTAGACACCAGGGTGTTTTCTGGGACAGGGGTCCAGCTATCGGCAGTGGGTTGCATTTTGAAATAATACACTAAACTGTAAATGTTAATAAATTCTGCAGTTTAGATGTATTATTCTGCAATTCAACAAAAAAGTCTGCAGAACCAGGTGAAAATCTGCGGAAGATCCAAATTTCATCAATTGCAGATTTTGTGAAATTTCCAAAAATTCGCTGAAGTTCCATAGAAGTGGAATTTGCAACTTTCGCCCATGGCTACCTTGGCTTCAGGTAAGTGAGACTAACTCCATCTATTCTAACATACTCACTGTTCACAGGGGTTTATATACCCATCCTCCTGAACATGTGATCCACCCACTTCTATCAAGTAAGCATTCCTGGTCTAATACATATAAATTTATACAGAAAGGAAAGGTTAGTGTATGCATCTGTACTGCAACAATTATATTTCCTATCTTCAAGCAGTACAGGCATGTATATCTCTAGAAAAATGCCATGCATACATGATTGGCACATAATGCATATAGTTCCTTCTCCTAAACAGCTTGACTGACATTTTGTATAATATTAAAAGGGCCCCTAGAGGCTGCTGTCACCCTAAAGGGAACAGTTAAAATAAACTCCCCTGAAGGTAAGTTCAACATTTCATTTCAGCTTGCCTGAAACACATAGTTCCACATTATTACTTTTTTTGTAAGTACAGTGGTCCCTCTTCATAAGAAACACCTCTGGAGCCAGCAAATTTGTTCACTATAGCTATTGTTCACTATAGCGAGGTGTTAATATGCTTAATTAGGTAACAATGGGAAAAATTATAGGTGTTCACTATAACAGAAATTCCTTACAGAGGGGTTCACTATAGCGAGGGAGCACTGTAAATTTTTTTATTGTATTAAGGTAAAAATGAAATACATTACCAATATCCTTGAAATATAATGAGCACAACAATAACACCATTACTTAAAGCTAAGTGTATAGTATAACTTACCATTAATAAATAACCTATTGCATAAAAACAGATTTAACTCTAAGGGGGGCATATTCAGTGCTGGCTGGGTGTACATAGAGAACAGTGCATCATGCAAAACAGATGCGCCGGCCAGCACTGGTCAGTGTCAGTGGCTCAGCAGGTAGCACACTTGCCTCTGGGGCTAGGAGATCAGAAGGCTGTGGGTTCTATCCCCACACCAGGCACTTGGGTTAATATCCCAATACTGACACTGCAATGCAGCATGAGGGGGGTACTGTGCTCCTGATGTGCTGTCTTTTGGATGAGATGTTAAACCGAGGTCCCATCTGCCTGTTCTGGTAGTAGTTCTGGTGCATGTTAAAGATCCCATTGCACATCTTGAAAAAGAGTAGGGGAATTTTATTGAAGGAAAAAGAACTACATTACATCACATAATATAAACATGAACTATCCACTTAATACAGTTATATAAAGCTCTTAATCCACAAATTAAACAAAGGTAAATAAATATATATATATATAAGATATATAGATATATGATATATATATATATATATCTATATCTATATATATATATATCTATATATATATATTATGGTAGCAGGTAGTGCTACCATAGTTAGGTTGAGGAGCCATTTCTATGTTAAACCCAAAATTTTGCACCTTAATAATTTTGCAACCGTTTGATAGATTTGCCTGAAATTTGGAATACACAATCAAGAACTGTAGGCCTTGGGATCTGCTAAGTTTTGTACCAGTTGGCTATATGGCTGTGGAGTTATTAAGCGTGATCTGAGCGTGCATTTACGCTTTTTCTGGAATTCTACGGTCGCGCCTACAGGTCGCATGGTTTGAGCGACCGGCCCGAAATCTTCAGGGAACGTGCAGCCTGGGCCCCTGATGTGCCTTTCGAAGATTTGGTGAAAAAATATTAAACGGTTCAAAAGTTATTCAAAAAACAATTTCCCATTATAAGTCAAAGGGAAAAGTTAACAAAAAGTTCGACAGTGTAGCAAATGCATTTTTACTTTCGCAAATGGCCCTGTTACTTTCGCAAATCTGCCATTTTGTCTTCAGTTAGTGATCAGAAAAATGCTTGGCATTTAAATGTGGGACCCTCTAGCAACCTAATTCTTTTTGTATTCACCTAGTCGGACCCTGAGGATGCTAGCCACGTCTTTATTTTGGGGTAAAACACCCCAGAAACATGTTTTTCAAATTTCTGGAAAAAGTACTTTCACAAATTACTTTCGTGCTCACGAAAGTGTCGAACTTTTTGCGAAAGCTTTCGCAAATTGCGACAGTAGTTTTCCAGTCTGTGGGAAAATGCCAGCAATTCTTTGGCACTGTGGTGTAAAAGAACAGTTGGGAGTTTTGGGCTGAAATTTGGAAGGAACGCAGTCGATGTGTCCCAGATGTGCCTTTCAGTGTTCTGTTGAAAAAATATAACATGGTGGCAAAGTTACGGGACTCCAAAGTTGACGTTATTTCCCATAGGATAACATTACGTCGCCCGACGCATTACAGGAATCCTTTGGCACCGTGCTGCAAAATAATGGTTTGCTCTTTTGGACTGAAATTTGGAGGTAGCACAGCTAACATCCCACAGATGTGCCTTTCAGTGGTTTGGTGAAAAAATATAACAGGGAAGCATAGTTATGGCACTTCAAAGTTCTGTTTTTTTCCCATAGGATAACATTACGGCATTCCCCGCGTCTTTCAGGGCCCGTATCTCGAAAATGGTGCGAGATACGGACTTTTTGTCGAAAAATTTCTAGGCAGGAAAGTGATAATAGATATGAGTTAAAAAAAATTTCTCTGTGTCATACGGTTAGTGAGATATAAGCAATTTACTATTCCAGCTTTCGCAAATTGCGACAGTACTTTTGTAGTCTATGGGAAATGAGAGCAATTCTTTGGCTATCTGCTGCAAAAGAACGGTTTGGAGTTTTGGGCTGAAATTTGGAGGTAAAGCAGCTGACATTTCATAAATGTGCCTTTCCGTGTTTTGTTGAAAATAAATTAGATGGCGGCGAAGTAACAGTACTCCAAAATTGATGCTTTTTCTGATAGGATAACATTATGGCGAACAATGAATTGCAGGAATTGTTTGGCGCCCTGCTGCAAAATAACGGTTTGGTGTTTTGGGGTGAAATTTGCAGGGAACACAGCCAACATCACAGTGATGCAGCTTTCAGTGGTTTGGTGAATAAATATTACAGGGAGGCAAAGTTATGGCATTCTGTAAACTTCTGTTTTTTTCCCATAGGATAACATTACGGCGTTTGCCGTGCCTTTCAGGGCCCGTATCTTGAAAACAGTGCAAGATACAGATTTTTTGTCTAACGATTTCTTAGTGCCCTCTTAGGGGCTAAGTACAAAACTAGCAGGAAAGTGATAATACGTATGATTTTAAATTTTTTTCTCTGTGTCATAGGGTTAGTGAGACATAAGCAATTTACTATTCCAAGTTCTCATTTTTGTGTTCTGAGAATGATTATTTTGCATACATTTTTTCTACTCACTGTCTTTCTCTATATAGCTTTTGGGTAAAAACAGCCTGTGCAGTTACATTACTGTTACCATTACTGTTTCTGATTGTGGTTCCGTACCCGTTTCACTTACCGTTCATGTTTATGCCAGCATGTGCGTTACTATTTGCTTTTTCGTTTGCAGTTGTGTTTGCATTGTTTTTAACATTTCTGTCTACTGTAGTGTTTCTCTTTCTGTTTCACTTTGTGTCACCATGCGCGTCACGATTTTCATTTGTGGGCACAATGTTACTTGTATACATGGGCTCCCTGCAACTTGCTTTACCCACCACTTCTCTCTACCTATTGTACAGCACCACTAAAAAACACACCTACACTACATAGACACCTGGTCACACTTGCTTTGTTGAACATTGCTACAAATAATAAGAAACAGTAATATAGTAATCAAGATGATAAAGCACATATAGGTCTGTAGGGGCTGTGGGCTCTCCATCACACCCATTGCTATTGGCTAAAGTGGGTACATCTGTTGATGTTTGTCTTGTGCCTGTCTTCACAGATACATTGATAACAGTTGGTTTCAAGTGTGAAACTTTGGCAATTAAGGTAATAAAAAGTCCCTTTTAATTAGTTGTTACAGCTAAATGTTGAAAGTATTACTTTGAAACTGTAATAGGTTCGGTGTAAGGGATAGAACAGTAATCTAACATCCAGTTGCTCTTGGTCAAAAATTAAGCCTTAAAACTGCAAATCAGCTACTATTGTGTCTTACAGTATTCAGAAGCATGAACACATTTCCTTTTACGTGTGTGTAGGATATCACAGTTTTAATCACAGCAACATTTAGAACCCTTTCAGGAAAATAAAAATCCAGAGTGATAGAACCAGACTCTAGTAGGTCTATCTGATAAGTGCTTTCATTGAACAAACTTAATTTTTGTTACATACTAATTGATAGATAGATAGATAGATAGATAGATAGATAGATAGATAGATAGATAGACAGACAGATAGATGGAGAGAAGGCCAAGGACCTGAACATCTTCTTCTGCTGAGATTTCACCAATGAGAATATTGAACTGATGGCTGAAAGTGGCATCAAGGCAGCTGAGAAGGTTATCCCCAAATTGTATTATTGAATATTGCCACCAGCAGGGTCAGGTAGGCAGTGGAGCACCCAATGGCAGACAAAACAACTGGGCCTCATAGGCTGTATGCTACCGTGCTGATGAAGCTGGCTGAGGAAGTGGCTGACCTTTTGGCATATTTGTTAAACTGATTGCAACAGACAGGAGAAATGATGGGTGACTGCAGGGAGCAGGTATGGTACTACTCCACAAGGGTGGGGAGCATGGATGAGGCTGGCAATTACAGACCAATTTTCCTCAATTTAGTCATGTAGAAACTTATGGAGACCCTGATGAAGCAGGACCTCATGGAATACCTGTAAGGGAATGGTCTTCAGGATGGCAGACAACATAGTTTTGTGGCAGGTTGTTAAGTTTCTGAGGAATTAGACGACATTTGTAAGTTAATGTATGAACAGGTAGTCCACATATTGAACACTGAGTTAATAGTATGGAATAGGAAAAAAATGCTATAAAACAGTGTGATCGGTGATTGTTTTTCTATAGCACTTGCTGTATTGTAAGTAAGGATCCACAGTAAATGATAGTGAATATACATCAGGTGTACAGGTCTCTGATTACAGGAATACTCCAGTTATTACAGTTGACTTTTAAATGGATTCAGGGAGCCAATGTGTGTGGAAATGTAACAGTAGGTAGTACATTGTAATTGTAGATGCAGATGACAATTCAGAGTAGGCACATTTAAGTGAAGATACACAATACAGTTGAGTATGTGTACATCTATGCCACACATGACTGAAAACAGGGAAACTGTATTGACATTTGTTTGTATTTGCATGGATTTAGGTAGCTACAGCTGCTGTGCCTCATTATATTTTTACTGCATTATGACTGGTTTTCTATAGGAACGATATGGGACTGGATATCTATGGCATACCTCTGTAATTCTAGGTATAGTTAACTTACTACAGTTGGGAGTTGCAGAAGCTGAGACAGGGAATTGAAGTACAGTGACTGCATCTTAAGTGTATAGTCACAGCTATGTACTGTTGCGTGCTGATGTGCGGCACCTTGGTACAGTAATATTGAATGTATAGGCACAGGAAAAGTAAGTACATTGCTGAGCTTTTTACACTCTTAGGAATTATGTAAAGTGTGACATGCAATGTGCCACATCGTTGCATATGCTGTGATACTGACTGGACATCATAGGTACCATAGAAATTGATGGAGATATAGTTGTAGCGCTATTAGTTAACATTGGTTTGTATGCTTAAGTAAGACACACTTATTTTTTATGTCGCAATGCTATTTTAAGTAAAGAGTCGACACAGGTGGTTATGGTTTTAAAAAATGTATTGCCAATTTGTTAAATGGAGAAAAGGGCCAATCAAGACTGAAATTTTGTTAACAGAAGCAGTCTCACAATACAATCTTTGTATGTGTGTAATCATTGCTTGCCATATATGTAAATGAGTAAGAATAATAACAACTGTATAATATGAATTGCAGTAAGCATGTGATATTATAGGAAACTAAAGAAAAAGGTAGCTTGGTATACACATTAAGGTTAGGTGTTTGCTATGATTGCAGTGTTGTGTCATCTTTTCCTGTCGGGCTTGTTATTTGCCTTGTATGAATATATCTGATTTCTTACTGGGTGATCACTGTCTTTAATCAGGTGTTGTGTGTTTCCAGTGATGCATCAGTACTCACTACTCTTTATGTGAGGAAGTACTTTCTGACATTCGACCTGTAATTCTGATACTCAGGCTGAAGCTGTGGTGCTTCATTATATATTTACTATTGAACGTGAAGAGACTTTGTTAAAAAATGTTAAGTATTTTTTTTAAATGGTTGTATGTCTTAATTATGTGTAGTACATTACTTGACTTGTATATATAAGACAATGTCAGTATATTGTAAACTGTGATTACACACATGATACACAAGTGTTTTGTTGTTATTGTGTGACTGCTAATGTGGATGTTCCTGGGGTGAGCGAAATATCATATGCTAACTGTTAAAGTAATACAATATAAAAAAATGTTGCTTCAGTGACGTTTGATAACTGTCATTTAATGATATGTCACTGACTAGGCGCAAATGTAAAATTCCCACCCGACCCCTCAATTGAGGTGATCATAAATATTGTCAGGAACAGGTATGCAGTGTGTTGTGATCAGTAACAGTGTCTGATTTACAATTCTCAACATTTTTACTATAGGTTAGAATTACTTATATGACAAGTACAAAAAAATAGAATATTCTCACAGGAACAAATTACATTTTTTCAATTCTTACATTAGCTTCTATGTAAATTCTTAACTTGTATATACAAAAACTGTGCATGGTATGCATTTTTTAACAAACTTATGGTTAATTAGATGTAGTTAGTATAGTGCTGTATAATATGTTAAACATTCAGTTGTACTTTAGTATTAGACTAATACTTTTAGTATGACTATTAAAGTAGTTATTAACAATGTCAAGGTGAATACAAATGTTTATATTATGTACAAGTAATTACAAAGACATGTCAAAGTCAGTTGATTATATGATGCAATTGTTTGGTATTTACAGTTGCATAATTCAGCGTCTTGCATTATCAATAAAGGTAGTTATTTTTACATATGTACAGTATTAGTATTACAAATGAAGCTGGGATAGTTCTACACTGTTGCATGGTGAGTGAATGATGTTGTTGTCTACATGTCAAAAGTCAATAGACAAATACAAGTGTTGATAGACAACTTGTGACAGAGTGCAATGTTTGGTGAATGGTAGAAGTGTTGCTCAGTTATTCATGATGATAACTGAAAACTGATCTTTATTTGCAAAGAGTAACACTTTAAAACTCATAGCAATTTGTTGTTATGTATGAGTATGATACATTAATAATTAAAGATATGTACAGAGGAGGACAGCAGTAAGGTCTCAGTTTTGAGATGTACAATCTTCGATCGACATGTAAGCATGGTTTCTCTAGTGACTGTGAATATTGTTGGCGCCGACTGAAGCCACTACAACAATTTTCATGTAGTCACTGATCCACACAAGATCTTGTATGTGATAGTGTATGGAATGTCTCTGTCAGAATAGCATTTTGTTGAAATGCTATGGTTTATTCTGAGTCGTACATTAGAGAAAATTGTACTGACCTACGAATGTTTCTGGGACTAAGTAGTCATTTAAAAAATGAAAAATGTTCTGTCCTATTCTTCTGAAATATGAAGGTCATCATAATTCTTCAATATTAGAAGATATGCATTTTTTTAAGTGTCGTGGCAGTCTCTGTTTAAAACTGCTTGTAGAGTTGTCACACTTTACCATCCACTTCTGCACCTTAGTAAACAGGTGTAATGGCCAGAATGCATGGATTTGCAATGGTAATAGATTATACTGTAAGTGTCAAACACTGATTGGTTGAAGACTATTCTACCAGCTTTGTAATCTGTGATAGGAGTATCAACTCTGAGCCCATTGGAGTCAAATCTGTGCAAGATAAGTAACAAATATTGAGATGAACTTCTGAGATGTATGGACTGAGTGCATCTGCCTCCACACCTTCCACAGGCATGCCCACATTGAGCATTGGTGAATAGCTGTCGAAATTTGACACTTTTGGTTTGAGGGACAAAGAGAGTAATCCACAGCATGTCTTCTGTGGTTTCACGATGTGAATGGCCACATGAAACACATACATATTTTGTTACATATGTTACTGTGAAGTAGTGCCGCATTGGGGTGCCATCTTCATCCAGGTTGTTTATGACAGCCATCATAAACTCAGTAGTGTCTTGCTGTATGTCTGCAGCAAATTACTACATCCATCATATGTACCTAACACTTGTGTTAGTGGTGTTAGTGTGTACATTGTTAGACTAGTCAGAAGTCATGTTGACAATCTGCTTCAAAGTGTTTGATAGGGTACTGTCTTTTAAAGCAGATATTGCCCACACAAAGTGTGGCATGTGTAGAAAAACTTGCATAGCTGAGTTAGCATAGCAGGTCACTCTAGTGCTGTTGTCAAATACTGGTACAGCAGCTATACCAACTGATTTCTGACGAATTGCTGACTGTGAATGTTTACTTGAACTTGTGACCTTTGTTGAACTCTTTTTATTTGAATCACTTCTGAAAGCTTGTTGCTGTTTGTTGATACCTGTAGCTGTAACTGAATTGTGTGAGACAGATGGATACATAGGCAGTGGTATTAAAGACATTTTGTGGCTGATGTAAAGTACATAACCTATTTGTACTCAAAGAATACATCGCTTGTCAGCTCATATTTCAGATTTTAGTAATAATGTGCAACCCAGAAAGGCTGCAGACACGTGAAAGTGCCACGTAGCTCATGCCATCCTTGAAAATGTCTGTACCTATATCTACCATTGCTGAATCCAAACTCAAGCCCTGAGATTTGTGAATGGATACAGCATATGCAACACATAATGGAAACTGTTTCCTGTTAACGTAGATATCCTTAAAAACCTGAAATTTTACACAGGTGCGTTCTATTTGTACAGACTGTTCCATGTTGTCAGAGTGAACTACAAGCATCTCGACATATGTCTTCTGGACATTGTAGACAAAGTCAGTGATGTTTCCTATGGCACCATTTACCATGCCTTGTTCTATATCTAGATTACATCGCAGCATGATGCGTGCATTCTTACAAACTATGAGAACAGCTTCTAGGCCAGCTATGTGTGAAACATCTGACTGGAGTTCACTTAGTCGTTCAGTCATCTTCTACTAGGTTTCAATTAAGAATAACGCCTATCAATCAGAGTTTAACAACATGCAGAGTTACAACTTTTGGTTTTCTCTGCAGCATTAGATTGTTGAATTCAGTGCATTTCTTTAGTTGTGGCATAAGACACTCATGTGTGTCCTATGTAGAGTATATATTGCTAGAAGACATTACATGCTATTTGTATGCATGCAGTATCTACTGTGATTCTCCGATGAATTTAACATGGAAACATGTTCTGGTGACAGAAGAACCTGTCAATGAAGCTTCATCTAAAAGTGATTTGTAAGTCAGATCACCACTTTAAGCGCATGTTCTCAGACAACTCAACATAGGTAAATAATTCCACATATGTTATAGCCTGCAATGCAACCGAGGATATTCTTAGCTTGTTTGGCAGTTAGAGTTGTAAATACATGCTCTGCATTGACTGGGCAAGCTGTAAAGGTCTCCCAACACAAGTATACTTTGCCACCAAATGGTACTCCATCGTCAGTACCTAAGATCTGCTGCACATGTAGATGAATACTGAGTGCGTATGACATTGGAGACAATGCTGATTAAGTCAATGATGAGCAACTTCATCTTTGTAGAACATGGAACAGAGCTGAGATGCAACCTCGAATGACAGTTTATGATATTCTCAGTTCTACCATGTTCCACTGGCAAACATAAAGAGATGGTGTAATGTAACTCCACCAATGTTGTATGTTGCTAGTCCTGTGAAGCAGTTACAGCAACAGACATTGAAGACTCTGTCAAGCTCCGTACTTCAGCAGTGATGGCTTCCAATAAAGGAAACTCTTTTTCCTGTACCAGCTCAACAGCTAACAAACATTAATGTGACATAGTAACTACAGTCACATTGTTTTTGTTTCATGTTGTAGATAAGTTGACAGCATCAACTACTTGAGTGAACTGTATGCTGCAGCTGATTGAGTCTTTCTCTCAAGTCAGCTGTGTTAGACTAGTGTGAGTGTGTGCCATGCAGCTGTCTCAATTTCTGACATTAGCATAAGCGGCATTTAAGGGCAGAGGCTCACGTAGAACACGCCATCCTTCTGGATCAAGACATCCTGGGAACTAACAGGAGTGCCTTCCTGAAGCTGCTTCTCACCCTCTCAAGCTGTTCTTTCTCAGCCTCTAGTCTCTGTATGTATGTCTGTGAGTATTCAGTTTTAAAAGTCTCATAAGTGAGATTGAATTTTCGTCATGTCAAGTCAGCTTTTAATTCAGACTCTCTCACCTCCAGAATGAATAGAACAGGAGAGCAAAGTAATAATGTTCTCTGCTCTCCGATGTGCCTAGATGCAATTTACAGTGGTCTATGAGCCATGGCTTGTGTCTCTTTAGGACAGTTAACTACTCCAGTGACTTATAAATCTGGCACATGTTGAGTCAGGTGGTACATCTGTCTTGTAGTCATACCAATTAGCCACCTGAAAGAGACACATATCATTCATGTCGTACATGTACCACGGGGAGTAGTATAATATCAAGTTATTCTCTTCAAGATATGTTTTGAAGAAGGTGTATGTGGCAATAGGCTCCTCAATTTCAGCATGAGGAATCGTACCGTTTCCAATTCTCTTTGTAGTTTACACTGAGAAACCATACAGCATCAGACTTCGTACAGATGTGTACCCGATAAATGGTCACTGGCTACATAAGCTCCATTCCTCTGTGTGAAAGAGTCTTCCAGCTGACCAGAGCTGAGATGTCAGGCTTTTTGGCAGGCGTGCAATATCTTCCCAAAGATCTTGCAAGCTAGTCTGCTCATGTTTGATTGTATGCAGTGACATCGAACCAGGGCCAGTGAGTTATCAGCCACAAACTGAACATCTACGTTTGCTTGACACATTAGGAGAAGAGCTGAGTTGTAGTCATTGATGCTCCTCTTTCTCATCTCTGGTGCTAACTCAGTGATACCCTCTTGGTTGATTTTGCCTTCAAGTGGTGTCGCATTGCTGAGAATAGGTCATTCAATGGCACCATCCAACAAACTTGTCTAGGAAATCCAAAGCACACGTGTGTACCAATTAGATTTGTTCTTTACTACCGGCTGGCAGTATTTTGCACAAATAATAACGCTGGAACTTGCCTTGTACCAACTTCCGACAGTGTAGGACTGTCATACTTATCTGAATGTGACAAGTGATATATTTCTTGATGAATGCTAGCACTTCTGCTGCTTGTGTTCTAGTCGTGGAGCATCATTGATCCTATATATGGATATGAGGGCACCCGTGCTTGCTAATCTGTCCTCAAAAGTAATATTTCCACAGAGACCCAGAGGAGGATTTTCCTTTGACAAGATGAAAGTCAGAATGTCATGGAACCGCTTGTGAAAATGTCTTGTGACAAACACAGGATCACGTGAACACATTTCTCCAACAGTCATTGATGAAATGCCGTCAACATCAGAATTTTCCTACTTCAACAGTTCAGTGAGCATGTCCCAGGCATATTCAGCACAACTAAGTGTGACAAACCATGCAGCATTGTCATCACTTCAGGGTGTCTGCGATACCAATATTCTTTGGTGCCACGAAGACTTGAAAGTAAGGAAGACAGATTCACTTGCACATTTTCATTTTTCTGCTTTAATTTCTCTAGAAATTGAGCAGCTGTTATTCCATCTAGCGGACTTGTTAGATGAATGGTATGTACTATAGACGCAGACAGAATGCTAAGTTCACTCTCCCAGAGGAGAAGGAACAGGTACTGTATGTTAGTTCTAGATTTGCCATCTTTGCTGAGCACACGGCTAGTGCAGTACTCAGCACCCTGTACACGTATTTCTCTTTCATCTAAGTGTCCACCCTGACCCTTTGGAAATAGGTCTGAAACAGCGGCCTTCTAGTGTGCCTCCCAAATGCTGACAGGCTCACCTTCCACCTACTTCATTTGATAGAGATCAATGTTGTCTCCACTACGGATCTCTGCCATGTGGTGAGTGGTGTAGTAGTTCATACACATTGTCACTTGTCTATCCACTGACCTTCTCAATGATTGGTTTACTTTTTTAATAGATCATGTTGGACAGAGGACTGCATCTGATCTATGTCAAGGTCAATGTAAAAGGGATTGTTACTCTTTAAATAAGTAAGAGCAAGCAACACTTTGCACACTAGCACCATCCAGCCAGATGACCTTGGCCTTTGTTGGAACACCATTAACAGAATCACCAAACTATTTTCAGTTGAGATTGCTTCAACATTTTCCTGTAGAGAAGTGAGTAGATACATTACGGAACCCTTTAGAATCTAACAAGCTCTTTCTGTGGAATGTTCCGTGTCTTTGTGTTCAGGCATAGAAGATAGTATGGAATGGTTTCATTGTCTGAATTAGAATGCGTTCAAACATATTTAATGTTGAAATCTCACTTAGTGTAACATCTGTCTCCATATTATTCAGCAGTGACCTTGCTGGCAAAATGTTAGACTTCACTTTGGAGAAACAGTGTTTGCATAGCACAATGGTGTCTTGTAAGTGAAAGTCAGATTTCAGCAGCAAGAATGCTGACAGACGGAACCACATGTCATTGTATGGGACAAGGTTTCTAGGTTGACTGTGACTGTTCGTTTTGTGTAGCACAAACAGTTGCATAACACACATACAGAGTCAAATTTCTGAGACTTTAATAGCTCAAACTTAGCAATTTCTTTGCCGTACTGTCTCAGTATGTCACTTTCTAACACTGAAACAGATGTTTCTGCAGAAGTGTTAAACTGAGAAATTGTTGTTTCTGGTACAGAAGTAATGTGTTGCATTTTTTTTGTGAAATGTAGTGGCATCCCTGCATGTCTGACTGCAATGAGTCATTTAAACAAGTGTGCGATGGCTAGCACGTATTTCATATACTCTGTAGACAAAGTTTTGCATGCCTGTTTGATTCACTGCAAGCGTGCATGTTGTGAAAATACTATCACAAACACCACTATTGAGACATGCAAGTGAGTGACCCATGAGTCCAGTATATGACCATTCCAAATGGTCAATTGTGTGAAACAGTTTATGTCTGTCTTTGCGATCTGTTATCACAAATAGGTTGACAAACTGTTCATTTCAAATGGCGATTGCAGGTATCACATGCCCAGCCAACAGTGCTGTTTATTGAGACTATGGTTGAATCAGTTATCATGGTATCAATGCATTGTCATCAGGCTACTGAGACATTTACTGATTTACCGTACTCATCAATGGTGAACTTGTAGGCTGCAGGGAATATAAGAGTCTTCAAAAATATGCCTCTGAGTGCTGTGTGTGCATCCACTGACCTGGCTCTAAGTTGCTTGAAACGATCAAACAAGGATACTGCTGTAGCCTTTGTTTAATGGCATCACCTAGCTTTCCCTGAATTCAAACACAGACATCTTATACAGGCCTGCCAGTACAACACGCTCTATTACAAAAGTGTACTGAGATACAACTTCATCGAGACAATACTCATACTCTTTTTCTTGTTGTGTCTCGGCACACAGCGATAAATCTTCGATCTTAGCTTTGTTGCTAGGAATCCCGATTCTTCCTGAGTTGCAAATCAGCAGTTGTGATTCACGGTGTTGTTTGGACATTTGTTGATTGCCTCAAAATAGTTTATCAGAGATCTACAACTTTTATAAGATATCCCTTTTTTCTTTGCTATGACATTTGGTTTGGGTGTGCAGTGACTTACTGTAGGGGTCACTGTTGCAGTAAGGTCTGTGCTTGTTCATTTGTGATGTGACTTTACTGTTTTGTTTGCCACCCTTATACAATAGTGCAGTACTATTATACCTCTCTCATTTTCTACACATCATCCATTTAGTTGTAAGTTTGCTATTATGGTTCTGATGACAGTAGCAATCTTACGATATTAGGCACCTGTATGAGAGACAGAGAAAAATAGTGTTATATCCTTCCAGTACATTTCTTATTACAGTATTAGGAGAATGGTGACTTAAACAGTTCAAATTTGGTAAACAAATTACTAAGAATACTTACATGAATGCATTGCACAATTTACATACGCACGCATAAGTTTGTACATTCTCATTTCCCAGACACATTTCAACATTTCTTTTTACCATACCTTATGGTAGTATAGCTGTCATTTTTCATCACCAAAAAGTGTTTTTCGACTATATGTACATTCACGGCACGGTCGGTGCGCCAAAATCACTATATGGTACACAAACAAAATGAGTGACACTGTTCATGAGCAGAGCTCATTACTATGTTTAAATTAGATACAAAAACATAAGAATGACTGTTGTATGAGTATGCGTGGTGCAGTTACTATATGCTTGTATATTGCAATTTTCAATAATATTACTACAGATTCTCAACATTGTCTTTTAGTACACCTGTTTTATGAGCATTGCAGCTGTCATTTTTGACATCTTGTAAAATGTGTTCCACACACGTAGTACAATGATCGGTTTCTGAAATCACTGTATGGGCAGCCACAGTAAGAAAATGACAGTATTTACTGTTCATGGTGAATGTTAAAATGAGAATGTTGAAAATTTGGTGGAAAATTTCTAAAAATGACTGTTTTACGAGCTTACGCGGTGCGGTTTATATGTGCGCTCATAAGTTTGTGTATTTCATAGTTTTCCAGTTCAGATTGTCAAAATTTTCTTTTACCAAATTATAGTAGTAGCTGTCATTTCACATCTTGCCAAAAACATCTTTTAACATATGTACTGTGTTGTGTAGGCGATGTGTGAAATGACTATATACACATGAAGAAAATCACAGTGACACTGTTCAAAACAGGGTCTTAAGGCTATCTTTACATTTTGGTGAAAAAAACTACAAATGACTGTTTCACAACTCTACGTTGAAAGTTCTTCTGCACACTCGGCAAGTTTACAAATATTCAATGTTGAAGTCACTGAGTTCGAAATACCTACACAGCACATAGTATATTTATTATTGAAGTGTATTTTGCCATAAACTGAAATTGGCAATAAATTGTACTTTGGAAAATTACATTGAATACTTGCGAAGATGTACAAATAGTACTATCATGCATTAAAAGTATCATAAATTACTGGCATTCGTGTAGGTGAAATAACCAGTTAAACTTTCACAATTTTCATTGCATTAAAATGCTGAAAAATACATAGTGCGAAAATGTCAAAAAAATACTTTCGTGCATTTGAAAGTGTCACAAATTTAGCACTTAGGGTGACAAATACATTCATTATTAAATCAGATTCAGTGCATTTGACGACAGCTGGTTCTAATATAATGAAGTTGTCAGACATGTCAACAACCAATCGAGATGGACAACAGTGAAAAAAGTCAACAGCAGCCATCTTAGGTATTAGTGGACAGCCTTTCAAATGTAAGTACAGTCTATTTTAAAATCATTTTTCTATATGAAAAATGATAACAACATATAAATACTATTAATCAAAATGTTTTCAATGCGATCAGTATATTGAGTTATTATCTAACGAGGTATTATTTAGAAAACAATTTAAGTCAGATAACATTTTAGTACTAACTTGTACAGTACGGCACAAATAGGGAGATAGGAAGGTGCGTGAAGGCTAAGAAAAATGAACAATCAGATATGTTTCTGCTTTATGATGTTTAAATCTCCTATGAAAAGGATGCATTTTCCCACTTCTCAATGTTTACAATTTTAGCTAGACAGAAATCTAATATTACATCACTTAGTTGATTAATAAACCATAGCAATGGTAATGTTTTTCATTTGTGTGTATGTCTCAGCCACAAACTGGCTTGAAATAAGGAGGAAAAATAATATTTGACTTTCAGTACTACCTGGTCCTACAGAGTGAACACTGCCTTTCTTGTAGCTCTCTGTACACTTTGAGTGCACCGAGCAGAAAATTGCAAAGGACTTTATGGATAGTTGAAGCAGTTTGTGAGACGAGCAGCTAGGTTGCTGTTATGAGTGATTTTGGAGGACCTGCAGCTCCGAGTTGCTATGTAGATGGTTTAGTCGGTGGCATGAGATAAGACATCTTGCCAACATGCCTGAATTCGAGCTCACTCTCCTCCTGTCATACGCTAATACATCTTGGAGGCAATGATTTGGGCACAGCGCTGGGTATATTTAGTTACAGAGCAAAGAATTGGACCTTCGATCATGAGTATATTGCCTGCCTGTATAATCATTTTCAGATATTACAAATGGTCTGGCAAGCAGAACATCTTATATATCTGATCCACAGAGCTAACAAAAAAATCAACGTACAAATAACTACTTTTCTACATGCATGGAAATATACTATCGTCACCAGAAATTAAGTACTGTCATGATTGCTATTCTACCAGATGACATTTCTCCATGTGGCATTACCATTTCCTGGGAGATCTTCACTGGAATCCTCAATCTTTAAGATTGTCAGACTGTTGAGCAAATACTTACAGTATACACAAAGTTCTCAGAACCATATAAATGGTAAATAGATCAGCTGTGCATCAGTTACCATAGGACGTATATGGGTTTGGAATATTCATATTGTGGGATGCTGTGTAACAATAGTGGGAGACAACAATAGCAATGCACAGTGTTGCTGTTTGTACAATTGTATGATGTTATGTTCACATTTTAAACAGTTTCAGTCTAACAGTGATATAACATTCATATGGTCACAATGATAGTACCTGTAACAGGATGGTATGGTACAACAACAGTGAAAACAAAGTGATTTATATGCAGGTTTCTTTAGTATGTAAGAAAATGAGTATGTTCAATGGAACACATGTGGGTTATTTGTATGTGTACATAATATACAAGACAATTATGATATTGTTTCGTCAGGTTTGTTAGCCCTCTTCAAATTTATTCAGTGTGTTGCAGGCACTACACAGTTCTGCAAGTGTGGTTCAACATGTTTTATCTTTACAATGCTGTGGTATATGGTTGAAAGGTGTGATTATACTTTGGACTGTGTTAAAGTATATCGTTTTCAAGTCAGTACCACCTGCACACACACATGGATGCATACTGTGTGATGGACCCTATTACACACTGCACAGATGAGGTAGTGTAACTGCTCAATAGCTAACGTCGGACCTCAAAGAGAGTTATAAAACTCACACTGTGAACACCCCAGCATAGTAGACATGCATGATGATGGTGTGGCAATCAGTTTAAGTGCACTATCCCCTGAAGTACTGGGTATGCTAGTGGAACACCACAAGTAGCAGCAGATGTTATCATCTAGGGTGCCAAATGCCTTGTTAGGCTGCATAATGCTAATGAGCTATCTTTCTGCCATACTGAAGCAGATGTACTCTTTAATTTATAAGTACTACATGGAATTAATTGAACAATCGATGATATTGTTAGATGATAGTATTAACGGGTGTTTCTTTATGCTTATTTCAGAACTGAATAATAAACAAAAAAAGAATACGAGGCAGTCACAGCGTTGAACAGGCAATGCTTTTCCATACGTTTACATCAGCCTCTCTATGTTGAGTAAACCATTGCAGTAAATGTACTACTATGTAAATCACCTACTAAATGTATCACTACTTTTATCTTGAGCATGCTAGTGTCTTGTAGTTAATTTATGTAGCTTCTCTTAATTAATGTATATACTCAGTAGTGTTAAAACCTTTCTACAACTGTCATCATGCACCTTCAGCATTTATATTGAATAGCGGCACAGTACCAGTTGTGGGTGTGGTGTGAGACATCGTTAGGTAAGGCCATGCAAACTACTAAGTTGTACGTTATGTGCAGCTGCAATCAGGGATGTGTCACGTTTGGTGTACATGGCCTCAGTTTTTGCTGTTGATCTCCACTGAGCATGCAGTACCTGGGTCAGGTGGGTGAGGATGTCTCATAGTACATTTGAGACAATTGTTTGTTATTTCTGTCACCTGCTGCTGGATGTCTGTCATTGTTGTTGTGTTGACTTGGTCCTCCCCCATACTTGAATGTGTGTGTCTGTGTGTGGTGCTGGGGGGTGATTGGAGTTAGGGTTTTCAACCCCAACAGGTTAATTTCACTTTTAGTTAATGGAACAACACTAACTAATGCATTAAATGGAGTTTTGCCTCTAATTTCGCTTTTTGAGAATGATATTGAGAATAGTGAATGTAATGCGGTGGCGGGCGTGCAGGGCCCTGGGCCGCATCCCCACATGATATCTTGTGGCATAGCCAACAGGAGCGCAATGCAAACAGAAATGCTAACAGTGGCACATATGGTAACACAAGCGTGAATGATAACAGAAAGGGTAACGCACATGGTGGCGTAGACGGGAACGGTGTGCCACGTGATGTCTGGTCACATAGTAACATGGTGCCTGTAAATGGAAATGTCAATGGGCATGGTGACGCAAAGTGAAACAGAAAGAGAAACAGTGTGGTACACACAAATGGCAAAAAAGTAAGCAAGCGCAAATGAAAATGCAAAGGATGACGCATGTGATGGCATTGGGGTGTGCATTGGGATCATCAGCCTAACTCTCACCCCGATGACCTGTGTAAAGCAGCAGAAGTATAGGAGAATGGGGTGAGAGTTAGGACTCATGATCCCAATGCACACTAATACCAGTTGGGGGGTGGGTGGGGAATTGCAAGGGGTTTTCAACCTAACAGCGAATTTCCTTACTTTTGTCGCTGTGGAACAACTCTAACTAATGCATTAAACTGAGTTTTTTGCCTCTAATTTCCCTTCTTTTTGAGAATAACAAGAAATAGTGAATGTAATGCAGCAGTGGGAGCGCGGTGCCCTCTGGGCCCTGCACTCCCACCACATAATGCGGTGGCAAGGGCCCCGCGCTCCCACCACATGATGTCTTGTGGCATACTAACAGGGACAGCAATGCAAACAGAAATGCCAACAGTGGCGCACATGGTAACACAAGCACGAATGAGAACAGAAAGGGTAACGCACATGGTGGCGTAGACGGGAATGGTCTGCCACGTGATGTGTTGTCACATAGTAACATGGTGCCTGCAAACAGAAATGTCAATGGGCATGGTGATGTAAAGTGAAACAGAAAGATAAACAGTACATGTAGAGAAAATGGCAAAAATAACAGAAGCATAGCGCAAATGAAAGCATAAAAGGATACACACATGGTGGCGCAGGCGTCAACGTTAAGTGAAAGCAGATGCAGAACCATAGCGGAAAGGGCAACAGTAATAATGTAAGCGCACAGGCTGTTTTCCCAAAACCTGCATTGAGAAAGACAGTGAGTACAAATAATGTATGCAAAATAATGAGTATCGGCGCAGAAAATGAGATCTTGGAATACTAAATACATTATATCTCAGGAACCGTAAGACGTAGAAAAGAAATTTAAAAGTCATGTTATTTACAACTGTCCTGGCTAATTTAAGTCTTAGCTCCATAAGGGGGCTAAAAAATTTTCCGACGAAAAGTCCGTATCTCGCACCGTTTCCAAGATACGGGCCCTGAAAGGCGCGGCGAACGCCATAATGTTATCCTATGGGAAAAAAAGAAATGTTCGGAGCACCATAACTTTGCCTCCTGTAATGTTTTTCACCAAACCACTTAAAGGCACATCTGTGGGCTGTTGGCTGTCTTCCTCAAATTTCAGGAAAAAAAGACCAAACGTTATTTTGTTAGCAGGGATCCAAAGGATTTCTGTTATGCGTTGGGCGCCGTAATGTTATCCTATGGGAAAAAATGTCAAATTTGGAGTGCCGTAACTTTGCTTCCATGTGATATTTTTTCACCAAACTACTGAAAGGCACATCTGTGGGCTGTTGGCTGTCTTCCTTCCAAATTTCAGGAAAAAATACCAAACCGTTATTTTGCAGCAGGGTGCCAAAGGATTTCTGTAATGCGTCGGGCGCCGTAATGTTATCCTATGGGAAAAACCGTCAAATTTGGAGTGCCGTAACTTTGACACCATGTAATAGTTTTTCAATACAACACTGAAAGGCACATCTGTGAGATGTTGGCTCCGTTCCTTCCAAATTTCAGCTCACAACTCCCAACGGTTCTTTTGCAGCGCA
The DNA here is from genome assembly GCA_016271365.2 of Neoceratodus forsteri. Lineage (NCBI taxonomy): Eukaryota > Metazoa > Chordata > Ceratodontiformes > Ceratodontidae > Neoceratodus > Neoceratodus forsteri. Next base: position 736,075,655 of record CM028133.1, on the reverse strand, counting down.
GTGCAAAGAATTGCTGTCATTTTCCACAGACTAGAAAACTACTGTCGCAATTTCATAAAGCTTGTGTAAATACTCTGTGACACTTTCTATGAGTGCATGAAAGTAATTTGTAGTGCTTTTCCAGAAATTTGAAAAACATATTTCTGGGTGTTTTACCACAAAATAAAGACATGGCAAGCATCCTCAGGGCCCGACTAGGTGAATACAAAAATTAGGTTGCTAGAGGGTCCCAAATTTAAATGCCAACCATTTTCTGATCACCAACTGAAAACAAAATGGCCGATTTGTGAAAGTAATAGGCCCATTCGAAAGTAAAAATGCATTTGCAAAGTGTTGAACTTTAACTTTCCCATTGACTTATAATGGGAAACTGTTTTTGAATAACTTTTGAACTGTTTAATATTTTTCACGAAATCTTCAAAAGACACATCGGGGACCCTGGCCGCACATTCCTGAAGATTTTGGGCCAGTCACATAAACCATCGACCTGTAGAGCGACCACAGAATTCCAGAAAAGCGTAAACGCGCGCACAGATCACACTTAATAACTCCACAGCTGTATATCCGACCAGTACAAAACTTGGCAGATCCCAAGGCCTATGGTTCTTGATCATAAATTCCAAATTTCAGGAAAATCTATCAAACGGTTGCAAAGTTATTAAGGTGCAAAGTTTTGGGATTTAATATAGAAATGGCTCCTCAACCCTAACTATGGTAGCACTACCGTGCTACCATAATATATAAACAAAAGCAATAACACATTTTATCACCCTTTCTTCATTAGCTCATATTTTCATATTTCATCCCAGGTATTCCCCTTCTGCTACCCTTAGAAACTTCTAAAAAATAGTATCTACATTTTTCCATAGGTTTGCAACCTTTTCAAGAGGATATCTTTTGATACCTTTCTCCTTGACTTGATATATGGCATTTTCTAATTGTGTAATTATTACCAGTGGGATCGAGTGTATCTGCCGAAGTATGTACTGGTACCTACTTTGCCATAGGTAATATTTGCAAATGGCAAAGATTACATGCAGTGTGCTCCCATGGAAATGTTTCCATACCCCTGAGAAGTCTCCCACTACTAAAGTCAGATAATTCATTCTCAGAACACAGGGCCACTTCCATCTGTTTGCTATTTCCCAAAAAAAGTTTAGCGCCTGGACATTCAAAAAGAAATGTTGTAAAGTTTCTTCAATATTATTACGTTTGCTATGGGCAATCTTTCTCTTGTATAGCTTTATGTTTTAGATTCCCTTTTACCCCTAGTTTTCAGTTAAAATTGTAAAAGCTGGTGGCATTTTAGATGGGGTACATTCTGAAAAGAATAAAGGCATCTGTTGTGTGCTAAAAAAACCATTTTGATATAGTTGCTTATGCCCCATTTATAAAAAAGATATTTTATATAACTTCCATTACCTCACTTTGTGAAGTGTTCCTAAGGCAATATTCAAATATTGTGCCAGTTTGGGAGGTAGCTGCTCCCATGTCCTCATATATGCTTGAAACCCTACCCATAGCTGCCAGGATATGTGTTGTGTGTTCTCACGAAATCCAAGAGTATTATAAATATAGAAACATAGAATTTGATGGCAGATAAGGACTGCTTGGCCCACGTAGTCTGCCCATTTCCTTACCTAATGGATAAGCTGCAAATCCTAGCTAACCAACAGCCTATTCCTTCCTAACCCAACCCCTAGAATTGCCTTACGACCATCCCATGCATTCTTGAATTCCACCACTGTTTTTGACTCTACAACCTCCTCAGGAAGTCTGTTCCATGCATTCACAACCTTCTCTATGAACAAAATACTTCCAAACATTACCTCTGAGCCATCCCCCTCTAGCTTCAAATTATGCCCCCTTGTTCTTGAAAGATGCTACCCTCTTGGACTTTGATTCCCTTGAGGTAACTGAAAGTTTCTATCATGTTTCTCCCTCCTCTCCTCTCTTCAATGCAATACATATTAAGCTCCTTAAGTCTCTCTTGATATGTCTTCCAGTGCAGACCCTGCACCATTTTAGTTGCCCTCCTGTGGACTGCCTTCATCCTGCGTATGTCTTTGCAGAGATTGGGTCTCCAGAACTGCAAGCAGTACTCCAGATGGGTTCTCACCAGCTGTCTGCACAGAGGGATAACAACATCCTGTTTTCTACTGGTGATGCCTCTCCCTATGCATCCCAGTATCCCCAAGCCCTCCATACTGCCCTCTCACATTGCTTGCTCACCTTTAGGTCATCTGATATAACTACCCCCAGGTTCCTTTCCATTTTTGTTGTTGTTAGTATCTCACAACCCATTGTGTACTCTTCCCCTTGGTTTTTGTTTCCCAGGTGTATTACTTTGCTCTTCTTAGCATTGAACCTAAAGATAGAAAAAAATGAAAAAAGACCACCAGATTAGTCATATTCAAACCTCCTTTTTGGAATAGGAGGTACGTGATGTCTCTTTTAATGGGATTCAAACGGCTCCCTCATACCATCTGGAAAAAATTATTATAGTGTCTTGTTTCCAAATGGTCTGGGATAGTGTACACGTAACTAAGAATAATGAAGACTGACAGTAAACATTTTTTTTACCATTAGTAGTCTCTTTTTCTTTCTTTCCCAATTAAAAATTTTTCCAAATCCTCACTTTCATCTCTCAGATCTCTAATTGTTTTTCCCAATTATGCAATGCTGTACCTTCCCTGCAAAACCAGATACCCAACATTTTGTGGGGCCCTCCTCTATCCTTATGGTTGCTAATTCCTGGCTTTCTTCCCCTACTCTCCCTAGAGGAATGGCTACACTCTTCTGTATAGTCAGTTGTGGATCAGAAATTTGCAAACATTCCTAAAAACCTGTAGTGCTTTACTCCCTGATTCCTTGTCTTTCACCAACAGGCACACATCATCTGTGTATGCAGTTATTTTTTCTGTCGGTACCCCTAAGTGTGGTGCTAGACATAAGATTTGAGTATCCCACTTAATTTGTCCAAGTATTGGGTCTTATGCAAATGTATAAAGTAGTGGGCTCAGCAGACACACTTGCCACATCCCTGTTTGTAGGTGCACACCCTTTCCTAAATATTCATTTACAGAAGGAGTCATACGTATTCCATTATAAAGTGTTTTCAGCCATGCCCTTATTTTTTGGGATATCCCATATCTCTTTAAAATCTGGTGCAGATATCGATGCTCCACTTTATCAAATGCCTTTGCCTGGTCAAAGGCTATAATATATCCAGATATCATCTGCATGACCAGATGACTGCCAGTGTTCTCCATAATGGTTCAAAGACAGACCCGTTCATCATCCAAACTGGGGTCAAGCAAGGGTGTGTCATCACTCCAACCTTGTTCTCTATCTTCCTAGTAGTCATCCTAGTCCTTACCAAAGGCTGCCTTCCCACTGGAATTGACATCAAATACAGAATGGATGGAGGGCTCTTTAATCTTGAATGTCTCCATTCAAAGACCAAAGTTTGCAAGGCATCCATCATTGACCTCCAGTACACTGATGACTGTGCCATCCTTGCACACTCAGGAGCGACCTTCAGTCTGTGCTAGATCTCTTTGCGGAAGATTACTGAAGTCTGAGACTCTCACTTAACATCAAAAAGACCAAGGTGCTCTATCAGCCTGCTCAAGGCCTTGTAAATGACCCTCCACAATTAACCATTGAGGGACAGACCCTGAAGACAGTTGAGTACTTCCCTTAGCTTGGTAGCCACCTCTCCCTAACACCGAACATCGACGATGAGATTCAGCACAGGATCCATTCCGCTAGTACCTCATTTGGGAAACTGCTTCGGTGCATCTTCTCTGACCGTGACATACGAAAGGACACCTAGATCCAGGTATACAGTTCGGTTATCATCCCTACCCTTCTTTATGCATGTGAAAATTGGGTGACTTACCGACATCATCTAAAGAGCCTGGAGAGGTACCACCAACGATGTCTCAGGAAAATCCTCTGCATCAAGTGGGAAGACCACCACACTAACATCAGTGTTCTCACTGAGGTCAATGTCAATGTCATTGAGGCAATGATACTCAGACATCAGTTCCGCTGGACTGGACACTGTGTATGGATGCCTGACTCTCGACTCCCCAAATAAATGTTATACTCCCAGCTCAGTCATGGCCAGAGATCCCATGGGGGTCAAAGGAAATGCTACAAAGACACACTGAAGTCATATCTCAAGAAAACAGACATGGGCATCATGAGCTGGGAAGAGCTGGCCCCCAACCAATCGCAATGGTGCCAGAACCTCCATCAAGTGGGGACCTGCTTCAAAGAGAAACACCTTGCCCTCAATGTTGAAAAGAGAGAGTGTAGGAAGGAAAGGGAAAGAAACCCCAGCCAGCAGGCAGCTCTCCCACATGGAAACATCTGCAATTTCTGTGGATGAATCTGTGGCTGTAGAATTGGATTACTGAGCCACCTCAGGACCCATCAGTTAACAATGGTAGAGATCATCCTTGAATCAAAGTATCACCAATGACAATATCCAGATACCTCCTGTGACCATCCCTTTTCAAAAAGTTCCCTTAATAAATAGAGATTATGTTGGATTTTTCTAACAGGAATCTAACAGGTCTGTGCTTCATCTATTAATTTTGGAGATACCTGTTTGTAATCTGCCACGTATTATTTTAGCCAGAATTTTATAGTCATTGTTCAAAAGGCTGATTGGTCCTCAATTTTTTAAAGAAGGTTTATCCCGTTTTGTATATAAAACTAATTGTAGCTGTCCCTAACTCAGAAACTATTCCTCCTTTCTGTAAAATATGGTTGAACACTGGTTCCAACACTATGCTAAGCTCTCTTGTAAATTTTTTGTAGAAATCATTTGTTAATCCATCCAATCCCGGTGCCATCCTGGCTTTTAAAGTTTTTATAGTATTAAAGATCTCTTCTTGCAAGATTGTTTTTTCCAACTTTACTTGGTCTTCTCTGTCTAGCATAGGAGTGGGTGCAGTCAAATAGTTCACCAGCTTCTCCCCTTTGCAGCTACTTGTGGCAAATACACTTGTTAGACAATCTTGTATTGTTTGCAGCATACCTAAATCTGAGGTTGCTACAGAACCATCCTGTTTATATAGTCCTGTCATGATTGTATTATTTAGCTATTGTTTACATGCCATATATGGATCTGCAGCTTGGGATTTTGTTGTCTCGTATCTCATTTCTGCCTCTAAGGATTTTGCCTAGTCATACTGTAGGTAAACATGAACTTTTTGATTTCCACTATTTGTGTTCTATATTGTACATGACCTTTATGCTGCTAGGACATTCATTTGATAGCTGATTCCTATGCACTAGATATTTTATATAATCTATGTTATATTTTTCTCTCCCATGCTTAATAAAGAATTGTTTCAGATCTTTGTATCCACCACCATTCCCATATATAATCATATATGCATTGTGCTGTACATCTTGCCTCCAATAAGGTCTCTACTTGCAGTTTAATCTCCTCTTGTTCCAGCACTGAGGTATTCAGTTTCCACCTCTGTCCTTGAGAACTTATTCTAGGTGGCATGGTTGCTAAACTAAAGGAGCCTATAACTGTACAGTGATCCAAAAACTCAGTGGGTTTAACATAAATTCTGAAGCGTACACAATGCTGAGAAGAGAACATATAGTCTATCCTTGTTGCGTAAGTGGCCCTGTGATATGTAGCCCCCATATCTTTCTTTAAGAGTCAATAGGTGTCTATCAGTGATGCTCCATGTATTATGGTTTTCAAAGCCTGTGAATCACAATATACTTTTTTGTACATCCCCTGAACCTTTACTGTCTAAACTACAATTAAAATTCCCTCCCCACTCCACATGCTTCCTGGTGTATAAAAATGGCCTTACAGAGTTAAATAATTCTATTCTTACCACCTTAGATTTTGGTGCGTATATCTTGATAATTCTAAAGTAAAAGTCTCTACATTTACAATCCACAATTAAGGCTCTGCCTAGGAGGATATCAACTACTCTTACAATTGAAAAGTTTGTGCCTTTAAAGAGGATCCCTACCCCATCAGCAAGGTTCTTGCCAAATGTCTAGAAAGAAGGGCCCCAAACCCAGCTCCTTCTAGCCTGTTCAACTTCAGAAAGAGATGTAAGCCTAGTTTCTTGAAGAAAAATTACCTCAGCATGTATATCCTTTAAAAAGGTTAATAGTGATAGCTGTTTTTTTTTGTAGTTTTTTAAACTACATACGTTAAAGGAAGAAAGGTTTATAGAGGCCAAATTTTGTTCCGGGGGGGGGTTAAACATCATCCCGCTGAGCTTCCTTAGTATTCCTTTTTTTCCTTTTTCCTTTTTTGCAGTGCTCAATGGCCTGTTTTCCTCCTCATCCATTTCTGAAACTTTGTCTGACGGAATGGAGATATCTGACTCTATATCAGATTCTCTGCTTCAGTTTGAAGGGGGCCAAATGCTTTCTTGATTGGTATGCAGAAACTCCCAAGCCCTGCTTAGCTGCTGATCTTGTAACCCTTCTTACTGGCACCACTTCTATTTCCATTGGCAGGGGCATTATCTGCTGTGTCTCGGTTTGCTTATCTTTCTCTTGTGTGTCTACCCTTTCCTCCAGCTCTTTTCCTACCTCCATAGGAGGTGGTTGTAGGGGGTGAGGTCTTCTTCTCCAATTATTATGTCTCCTTATTGGGTGTGAACCTCCTCCCTGCCCCTTCTACGACCCCCTCCTTCTCCTGGGGCCTTTGTTCCTGTTGAGTACTAGATCCCACCCCTCTTCTCTTATCCTGGGCAAACAGCACTGAATCCTCCTGATCCCACCCATCTGTCCTATTTCTCCTAGCCCACAGGCACTGATAGTAGGCATGCCCCTTTTCATTATATAAATTGCACTGAAACATATTTTCACATATCATGCAATGGTGCCCATACCTCCCACATAGGGAACATTTTAGCATGTAACATGTGCTGCTCCAGTGGGTTTTGGCTCCACACTTGTAACAAGCCCATGGCTGTCCTTCAAAAAGCACACCCCCTGTCCTTCCCAAGAAGAAAACTGTTAGGTATATGTACAATATCTACATTTACTTGAAATAATTTTACTTTGAATTTCGAGCTGCCTGTCCACAAGCCTTCAGAATCAATAATAGCTTCTGTTAGTGCTAAAATGTCACATCTGTTCTGTAACCAATTATAAATATCACTGACATTAACCCCCCCATTCCTAAACATGACTGTTAACCATCCTAAAAAGCAGGTTTTGTTAGGGGTAATGGCATAGAAAGGGGTCCATACGGGGGTCTTTACATTATATTTCCACCAGAATTTTTCCAATCATGCATTTGTTCTAAAACTGACACCAAAAGTGTCCTCACCAGGCACATGTATTAAAGAATATATGTCAACATGTACAAACTGCATGGAAGTTTTCAATAGCTGCCTGGAGACATACTACCAGTCTAGGTGTTCTGGTAGGCACCCCCTATACCTTAGTCACACTGCATTCCTTCTTGGGGCTTGCTGTAACTTATTAGTAAACACATTTGACAAAGTAGGTCTGTGTGTTTCCCCAATAAACCTTGTACTCCCATTAGTTGTTTCCTCATCTAATTCAGGAGGGACTCTATTGTTGCTGTCATAACCATTCTCTGTATCCTGACCCTCCCTATTTGAAAGACCTTCCACATTTTCCTCTACAGGTATTGAGGCCTCTCTACTACTCCTCCTTGCATTTGAGACATTTTCCCCCTTAATTTTTACAGAATTACTGTCATTAGTATTAACAGCTGTTGTTGTTTTAAAAGCACTTGGTTTAATACATGTATTTGTTCCTGAGGTACCAGGGATTTGTTCCATTTGAGTCCTAGAGTCAATGACCATAGTTTTTGGTTCCTTTAAAATTATGTCCTCATGTTCCCCAGAGCTCTGGTGTTTCTGTGTTGTTGCAGGCCTGATTTTATTAGTTGCCAAAATACTTTCCGATACTTAGTCCCAATTGTCATCTAAAATCCAGTCCCCTGAGGTGCTCTGCATCCATCCTGCACCCTGTAATGCACTGTCCACTGACCAGCTACTTTTCATGGTTTCCAGCATATTTTTTAGTTTGAACTGCTTCTGCATCAGCTGGCTTGCACTAACCGTACTTGGTTGGTCAATTCTCCTTACATCTTCTCCCAGAAGCTGTGTGTCCTAAGTATCTTTCTCTGGTGCCTGGGTTCATCTTCCATGGCAGGGTTTACTCTTTCAGTGCCTTCCATAATGATCTCTGTGGATTCCATCACATTCTTTCCTTCTTGCTCAGAACTGTGCTCGGCGGCATTAGTCACTGCACTCAGTACCACTTCCATCTGGTAAGCCTCATAATTTTTCTTGAAACAGCAATATCGCTCTCTGATTTCTTTTCTCCATTACCCAGAACAATCATGTGAGCTGCTTCCTTCACCATGTCCACCTCCATACCTTCCAACGCAGGGTCCTCCATCTTGGGAGACAGAAGTTCCCCCTACTGACAGAGTAGGGGAATGTTTTATTATAACTTTCATAACAAATAATAACAAACAGTGTTAACATCACACTAAATAATATATAAATATATTTAAAAAAATAAAGTAAGTATTACATTTATACACTGTCTTAATGCTTTCAATATATTTGTAAACCTAAATTGAAATCAAGGACCCAAAATGAAATTCCCTGTTCCCCTACAAAAAGAGTAGGTGTGATTGTTCCACACCGAAAACATTTTTCCTAAAGTACATCAGTTAAATGGTAAAATTCCAGAAATAAAAAAAAATAAAGAAGTATTACAGCATGCATTCTCATTTCAATAAAAAATTATGCCAAATCTATGAGATGTCCTCAAACCAAAAAAGCGTCCAAAACAAGTAAGTGTTCAGTACATCCCCCCAAAAAAAGGAGAATAGGGGAAATGTAGTGTTACCACTTAAATTTAAATTATACCAACAGTATTGAATTCATACAAAAAAAGAAAAGAAAAACATAAATCCAAAAATCAGGTACATGTAAATCAAATATTTCAGACATAGTTTCAATAGCACCCATGTGTCAGAAAGAAAATCCCTGTTCACACAGAAAGACCCATAGTAACACATACTGGTCTTAGCCCAAACTTATGGGACATATTTTGCAATAAAATTTCCACCCTCTACTCCAAAAACCAGGAGGTTTGATTTATTCCAACTATAAGTAATAATAAAACCATAAGTATCAATTTATCCACAAAGGAAAGTACTAAATCAAAAGCAAAAATGTAAAAATAAAGATTAAAGCATTTTAAACCTATATTAGCTAATGTCAATTTAAAAGGGTAAGACAAGATAAGGAGAGGGAAAAACAATTATCCCTTATCCAACCATGACATATTCCTCCACCAGAGTCTAAAAAGCACAGGGGAAAATTGATTTTGTTCGACCTGCTGGCATTTTAATATAGCTGATCATATAGTATGTAGTATGAAAGACTTGGTTAACTGTTTTATGCTGTTATTTCAATGTTAGGGCACATCTTGCTTGTCATAATTGGAACTTAATAATTCATAAAATCATTTGCATGGTAGTGGTATCATATATTACCCACCATGTAGGAAAAATCTCCAAGTACAGGATTTCTGGAGTTAATACTGCAAAAGAGGATGCAGGCCAGCCTAACTGAACCAGATTCCAAAAGGCTATTGCAAAAGGGCAGTCTAGAAACAGGTGGGCCATTGTTTCAAGGAGACCTTCACAAGTAGTGAGTCTTGGGCAAACCCATTCTGAAAGTTCTTTATGTTTTAAGTTATTCTTAACTGCTAACATTCGGTGGACACACAGTCACATAAAGTCCCACATACACTTTGGGCATCGTTTAGTAATCAACATATTAGAAATGATTTTTTGTTCCTTTGGAGATAATATTTCATACCAGGGATGAATTACATAGTGAGTGGTTAATACTCCACTGTACAACTCCTTCTTGGATTTTGTTTTTAAATCCTTTTTAGTAATACCCAGGAATTTTAATTTACCTACAATTTCTTGAAGATATACTTAAGTTCCAAAACATGAGTTTGTTTGGGAAGTGACATGCACCAATGCCAGGTTGAAAAGAGGATATCCCAAGCCCAGGGTTTCTATATTTTGTCCATGTCTATCAATTGTGGCAGAAGATTATGATAACAAAAGGTACAGAAAAAAAAGAGAACTGGATTCATCATATTTAACCCCCTTTGGATTATAGAGAGGTACGTGGTTCCTCTCTTTAATGGATTTAAGCAATTTCCCCATAGTTCTTGAAAAAACAACCTATACAGTGTAGTTTCTATATTTTTGGAGGTGGGTACACTATTCATAAAAACTGAAAGATAGGAAACAAAAAGAATTTAATCATAAAAATCCATTTCTGTTTTGACATTTTCCAGGTATTCCATGTCACTACTTTCTGTTTAGCTTCATGAATTTTAAGTTTCCAGTTATATGTCTGGGGTTCTGGCCCTCCAAAATGTATCCCTAAAATTCCCTGATGTCCCATAGTTGATGGCATTCCCAAGATTTCTGGAATTTGCATATCACCTTGCCTGATCCTAATACAGCAACTTTTCTGTAAATGAATCTCTAACCCAGACAAGGCAGAACATTCTAGTATAATATATTTTGCCATCTTTGCAGTCAGTGCATCAGACATAATGATGCCTGTGTTATCGGTGTATGCTATGGTAACTATAGGTGCATTTTTACTTCTTACCATTACCCCTACAATGGCTTCAGTGGAGTTAAGTTTTCTCAGTAATGGGTCTGTAGTCAGTAGGTACAGCAAGGGGCTAAGAGGACACCCCTGCCACACCCCCTTTGAAACCTTTCATGCTTTCTCAATCCACCCATTAATACTGGGTATAAAGTAAATGTTTTTATAGCAAAGTTTGATCCATGAAATGAACTTTTGAGGAAACCCATGTAAGTCCAGTAATGTCCATAAATATTCATATTCAATATGGTCAAACACTTTAGTTTGGTCTAAACTAACAAATTGTCCAGTTAATTCTCCAATCTATCATTTTTGCATGATTTCCCAAATCAAAATCAGAGCATCATGAGTTTTTCCAGAGGGAACCCCAAAAAATTTGGATGGGTGAATAATGAAATCCAGTACTGCCGTCAAGCGCATACTCATAAGTTTAGTTAAGATTTTACAATCAGAATTCAACAATGAAATCAGACACTAGTTTTTTAGGGAACTTCTCTCTCCAGTTTTAAAGAGGAGTATAAGCAATCCTTCATACATATGTCATAGTAGAGAATCTCTCTGTAAGCAATTACTAAAAGAAATGACCAATTCATCTCCCAGTATATCAAAGAGAAATTTGTAAATTTCATTCATGAGACCATCAGCCCAAGGGGATGAGAGTGTCAGTAGGGACCAGATAACCTGTTTTAGTTCTATTTTTGTTATCAGGGCTATAAGTGCAGAAAGCAAATTTTGGGGCAATGTAGGCAGGTGACACGAAGTAAGCCACTCGGCCATATCTTTTTGTGGTAATTTTTGGCTAGTGAAACAATTGTGAAAAATGATTCATTTTCAAATAATAAGGCCTCCTGACCAGTAATCATACATCCATTATTATCAATTAAATGGGACATAACCTTATGGTCATTATCCACCATATAATGTTGCAAAGGTACAGTTTGCTTTTCTTTTTCTTTTAATGTTATATTGTTGATGTTTTTCCAGCAGTTTTAATTTATCCCATTGCAACTATATTAACATAGACTGAAGTTCCTTAATTTGTGCAGAAAAATTACTCAACCCTTCATTTTGTAAGGTAATATAATTTTGTAGTCTATTCCAAAGATGTTTATACTGATCTGAAAAAAGCTTCCAATTAAGTTTACCCATGCTCTGAAAATACTCTGTAAAATTCTGTGTAGTATCTGCCCACCATGCATACAAATCATCATAAAGAAAAAAACACTGATTAGCTGGCTTCAAGCAAATAACAAAACCATTGCATAATGGATGGTTTGTCTAGCAAACTAGTGTTGAGTTTCCAAATACCATTCCCTCTCCTAAGTTCTGGGAGATCCCCTATTTGGATTGTTAAGAGTGTGTGGTCAAATGTAAGGAATTTGGATTCTGTAGCTCCTTCAATTTCTAATGATTTAGAAATAAACAGATAATCAACATGGGTAGATCGTTTACCACAAAAATAGGTTTCTGGAGCAGGGTTATAAGCCATGGAAAACACATCTACTAAGCCCATATCAGTGATCAGATTAATTAAACATAAATCATCACAGAAAAGCTTCCCTGTCTGTAGACCTCTGTCTGCTGTAGACATATTACAATTCAAACAACCACCTGGTATGATATTTAGTGAGGTAAACAAAAATTGTTTCAATTTCCGAAGCAGGGCCACTCTGTCAAAGCGTGACTGCAGGCCATATGCATTCATTAAGCTACAATCCAACCCTTTGATAGTCACATCTAAAAGAAAAGCTCATCCTGGCCACATGTCAAAAGGTTTTTAACCAAAATTTGTGTGCAAAAACAAATTCCCAGCCCAGAACAGGCATCTTCCCCTATCGACCAAAAACTTTTCCCCAAAATTCAATTCCTCATGGCCTCTGAAATGTTGGAAAATGTATGCAAGCATACATCTTGAAACATAACTACATCTATTCCTGAGTGCTGAAATAAGGAAAAGGTGCTTTAACATTTTGTTTCTGATGATGAACTGTTCGTATTCAATGAGGCCACTTTAAGTCGGTATTGTCTCTGTCCACTAGAAGCCAGAGTAGGTTATACAGACCTTCACATAATTTTACTTGAAGCCCTTGTCACTCTGCCAGACATCTGTGGGGTTGAGTGGGAGTCATCCATATTTTCAGAATCAGACAGTACCCCATGCTGAGATGAGTGAATAGAAATATTGTCTGATTCCATCTATAGTTCAGAGTCCACCCCTTGCCATCCTGAAAAGCTATTGGTAGTAGGGATCTCAGAAACAGAAAGAGTTTGTGCTGATGGTTTTTGTTTAGCTGTGTGTTTTTTTCTCTTTCTTTTTTACCAATTGTAACAGGGCCCTGTTATGAAGTGCAATATCAAGAAATTACAAGATGCCCCCCTTTCAATTTTCACCCTATCCTGTCTGCTTCTATATTTGTATCTATCCTAATTTTCTTGTCAGGGTGGCCAACATGGCAATCTTTAAACCTTTCTTTACTGTCCCTGATTATATTTAAAACAATCTGGCATCCAAATCTAGATAAGCTGAAAAGCAGTTGTTTAATTATGGAGTAGGACTTTAATAAAGAGTATTTGCCTTACGTTTCTAACCCAGCAAAAGTATTGTTGAAAGTAAGGGAAGCAATATTGTTAAGAGCTTCCCTGCTCTTTATTTAAAGGGCTGTTTATAGTTTTATTTTTTTTTGTGCACCCTCACAGGAATAAATCTACACTGGATATTCCGTCTTAGTGCTGCATTAAAATAAAAAAATGTATAAATAGAACATAGTTCTCTGCTTGGAGACTTTGGCTAAAGCCCTGTGTCCTAGATAAATGATCAAACGGAGCTATGGTCTCTTGAAATGAAGACCTCTTATAAATAGAAGGCTGGGTGGTAAAACAAGCAGTCAGCTAAAATTCTAGCTGAGAAGAATTTTATAAAAAGCAAGCATTATGCAACACACATCAAGAAAATATGTTACAGGAGACTGCTGTGTAAAAATATTTACTCGAATTGTTGTCTAAAATAAATACACGTTTACTTTCTGACAATTACATTTAAAAGTAAATAGAATCCTGAAACCTTGCAAGGAAGGCAGATAGGGAGTGCGCCCCTCATCTGTTTTTCCTTGCCAAGGCTGCAGATTTTATTTCAATCTTTAACAAGTGTTTCATTTCTTTCTGTATTAAAAAAAATGCATGTGTACCTGAATGTCTTGCTGTTCCTGCTGAGGTCCTGCTATAGGGATGGCAGCCTACAAAATGGCTGCCTTTATAGTATCTAGGTAAAGTGATGTCACAATAGGGGAGGGGCTCAGTTCAAGACATACCCCTTCTGGAAAGTATATAAACCCTCCACTAGGAGATCTGTTTAGACAGAGAGAGGAGAGTCAGTATTCGACTGACCACAGAGCAAGGAGGTTGTGTGTGTGCTTCCACACAAAGTGATGTTCAGACAAAAGGAAAGGAAAAGACAATTCAGGAGTCTGTGGAATGAAGTATTTCTTGTTGTTTTTGGGTGTGAAGACTAACACCAATTTTTTCCTTTCTGTGAACTTTAAGTTAAGAATATTTTATTTTTTGGTTTGTTTGTTTTTGGAAATAATTTGACAAATGCATACCTTTGCATTTTTTATGCATCTTAAACCTTTGGTCTGGACATCTGTTGTTTCCGATGCTTCTACACCAATGTATAGGCTAAACATTGCACCAGAGAATTGGGGAGGGAGGGTGGCATGTCAGCCCTTGTAGATTCATCTTCTAGGGTAGATTCAGGCTGCTGGCCTTGTCCCCTAGTGCCTAAGGGCATCATTCTAGATGCAATTTGTTGTTCCCCCCTTGTGACATGCCACCCTCCTTCCCCAATTCTCTGGTGCTTGTTTAGATATAAAAAATCTTGAATGGCAAAACCTGAATTACCATTGCCTTTGTCACTTTCCCCAAGCTTTCTGCTTTACAGCCACTTTACAGCCACAAACATGTTTCAAATGTGGCTCAAAAATGCACATCAGTACTAACTGTGAACTCCTTAAATGTGTGCATTCCAGAGACTTGGAACATCCAAGTGCACATTGCTTTAAAGATCTGAAGTGCAACTTAGGTGACGAGTTGGGCCATTGTTTCACTGATTGTCCTTGGGCATCTCAAAACAATGGTAGCTGTCTCAGAACAGGACTATCAGGAGCTTAAAGGGCACAGAGGCAAAAAGTAAGTAGAAAGAAAAGAGAAAAAACAAAACAAAGGAAAGAGTAAGGATTCCAAACAACAGTTAAGGGGCCAGAAATAAGACATGATGGGAGTGGTGCAGTGCAGTGGCTGTGGTACAGCAGTCTTCCAGGAGACATTCTGGAGGATGCAGTGTTGTCCCATCTGCAGGCAACTCTCTTGGCTGAGGGAGAAGGTTGCTTATCTCCAGGATGAGTTGGCCAGGATTTGTGGGACCTCCTCTCCCACTCAGGGACCACCAGGGTCACTGCCATTGCCTCAGAGGTTACCAAGAAAGAGGAGTGGTTGGACCACAGTGGGCTCAGGGAGGGCAAGGGTGGTGGAACAGAGGAACATCCCTCCAGTTGTACCTCTCCACAATTTCTATGCCATTTTGGAAAAGTGTGGTTCCTCTATGGAGGAACCTACAGTGGAGACCAAGGACGATGCTGGGAACCTCCACAAAGGAGACCCATAGGAGAGTGGCATGGGACCCCACAGAGGAAGGAAACAACTCCTGGTGGGGGACTCCATTGTTTGGAAGGTAGAACAGGAGAGGAAAGGGAGAGGGAGGTAAGGTGCCTGCCTGGCACCATGGCTTTAAGGGACAGGGAGTGAATCCTCAGGATCGCAGGAGCAGCTACACATGGGATGGAGCTGGATGTCATTGTCCATCTAGGGACAAATGACCTGGCTAAGAAAGGGATCAGAGCAGTGCAAGAAGCATTTGTGGACATGGGGAGGGGCCTTAGATAAATAGCATGCACGGTAACCTTCTCGGAGGTGCTGTCTGTCTATGGCAAGGGTGAGGCTAGGGTGCTCCACAACATGGGATTCAACCAGTGGCTGAAAATCTGGTGCAGAGCTCAGGGATTTGACTTCACTGGGGACTGGGGGGTCCACCTGGAGGGATGCAGGCCTATACTGGCATGATCATCTGCATCTGTCCAGGAGAGGAACCAGGATCCTAGATGATAGGTTTAAATGCTTCATTGGTGAGCATTTAAACTAGTCAAGGGGGAGAGGCACTGGAGAGGAGCGGGGAAATCCTAGTCCCCCCAAAAAAATCAGGGTACTAAGTAAGGTAGACACCAACATAGAGATGTCAATAGGGAGAAGTGCTGGGGTAAATGCAGAAAGTGACAAATGCAATACAGACAGGGATGGGGCAAAAAGGGATAAGGCGATCAAGAAATGGAGGGTAATGAGTACCAACGCCCATAGTCTGGGCAAAAAGTTCCCTGAACTGGTGGCCTTGATGAAAGAGGGATGCCTGGATATCATAGCAGGCACAGAAATATGGTATACAGAGAACCATGAATGGGATGTTACCATACCAGGGTACACAACCTACAGGAGAGACAGGGAGGGGAGAAGAGGGGGTGGAGTAGCTCTCTATGTAAGGGAAGGGATAAAAGCAACTGAACAAAAGAGTAAACAGGGAGGAGAGGAGGCACTGTGGGTCACCTTAGAGACTGGAAATGGCACCACAATCCACACAGGGTTGTATACA
Source organism: Neoceratodus forsteri (assembly GCA_016271365.2). NCBI lineage: Eukaryota > Metazoa > Chordata > Ceratodontiformes > Ceratodontidae > Neoceratodus > Neoceratodus forsteri. The sequence goes on along the minus strand of CM028133.1, from coordinate 736,059,257 downwards.
GACCCCCATGTCAGGGGGAGGGAATGGACAAGGATATGATAGAAGGCATACTTAGGATGGCAGAGAAAGGGGAGATACTGTTGATGGGGGACCTTGATATGCCGGATGTCAAGTGAAGCACCTTTGCTGCAGCCACATCAAAAAGCAGGGCCATTCTCGATGCTCATCAGATGGTATGCCTCAGACAGCTAGTTTTGGAACCTGCTCATGAGGGAGCTCTCTTAGACCTCATGCTCTCAAATGGGGACAGTGAGGGAATCTCATATCTAAAAGTGGGTAGCCATTTGAGAACAAGTGACCACCAAACAGTGTGGTTCATGATAAACTCAGCTACAGAGTCAAGCCATACAAAAGTGAGGGTTCTGGACTTCAGGAGGGCTGACTTTGGCAACATGGTTGAGTGCCTTAGAAAAGCACTAGCAAACAGGCTAGAAGGAGGGGTGGAGCAACAATGAGGAAATATCAAAACTGCCATAACAGAGGCAACAAGCCTTTGTGTGAAGCAAATAAAAAAATCAAAATAAAAGAAAAAGCCACTATGGTTCTCAAAAGAGGTGGTGGTGAAGGTTAGGGAGAAAAGATAGCATTTAGGAAGTATAAGGAAACACAGAAGAAGCAGGAGAGAGAATTGTACCAGTTAAGGCAGAAGGAAGCAGGGAGGGTAGTCAGAGTAGCAAAGGCCCAAACTGAGGAAAAGATAGCCAACTTGGTTAAGAAGGGGGATAAAACCTTTTATAGGTATATCAGGGGGCATAGAAAGACAAAGGGAGACATAGTGAGTCTGAATAGAATGGACAGTGGGTGCGCAGAGAGGGACAGTGAAAAAGCAGGGATACTGAATGAATTCTTCATTCAGTATTCACAAAAGAGGAGGTGGTGGAGGTGCCTAATCCAATTAACAGAAGCACTATGAAAAGAGGGTCGCTCCTGGTCCTTTCACAGAAGAAAAGGTTCTGAAAGAACTCCTAAAACTGAAGGTGGACAAAGCAGTGGGGCCAGATGGAATTCACCCCAGAATTCTAAAAGAATTATGCAGAGAACTAGTGACACCACTGACTACCCTTTTTAACAAATCATGGGAGGATGGTGTGGTACCTGAGGTCTGGAGAAAGGCAGATGTGATTCCCCTTAACAAAAGTGGGACCAAGACAGAGGCAGGAAACTACAGACCTGTCAGTTTGACCTCTGTGGTATGGAAAGTGTTGGAATCACTTCTGAAGGAAAGAATTGTTGAGTACCTAGAGGCCAGTAGGGCACAGGATCCAATGCAGCATGGGTTCACAGTGGGAAGGTCATGTCAGGTGAATCTAATTGATTTCTTTGACTGGGTGACCAAAGTAATAGACCAGGGAGGGGCTGTGGACATGGCCTACCTAGACTTTAGCAAGGCATTTAACACAGTTCCACACAAAAGATTAATAGTCAAATTAACCAGCCTGGGATTGGGTCCCAGGGTGGTAGACTTGGTAAAACATTGGTTGGATAACAGGAGACAAAGAGTAATTATAAATGGAGTCCACTCTGAAGAAAGAGGGGTTACTAGTGGGATACAGTACTGGGTGTAGTCCTTTATAATGTCTTTATAAGTGACATTGCTGAGGGACTGGAAGGAAAAGTATGCCTTTTTGCAGATGACACAAAGATCTGCAACAGGGTTGATACACAAGGAGGTGTGGAAAGGATGAGAAGGAACTTGGCAAGGTTGGAGGAATGGTCAGAATTATGGCAGCTTGGATTCAATGCAAAGAAGTACAAAATATTGCACCTGGGAAACAAAAACCCAGAGGAAGATTACACAATGGGGGGGGGGGTAGTAAGAATGACTAAAATGGAAAGGGACCTGGGGGAAATCATATCAGATGACCTTAAGGTTGGAAAGCAACGTGAGAAGGTGGTAGGGAGGGCTGGAGGGATAATGGGATGTATAGGGAAAGGCATCACCAGCAGAAAACAGGAAGTTGTTATCGCTCTGTACAGACAGTTGGTGAGACCCCATCTGGAGTACTGCATCCAGTTATGGAGACTCCATCTCTGCAAGGACATAGACAGGATAGAGGCAGTCCAGAGGAGGGCAACTAAAATGGTGCAGGGTCTGCAAGAGAAGCTGTATGAGGAAAGACTAAAGAAGCTTAATATGTATACCCTTGAGGAAAGAAGGGAGAGGGGGGACATGATAGAAATTTTTAAGCACCTCAGTGGAATCAACAAAGTCCAAGAGGGTAGCATCTTTCAGAAAAAGAGATGTGCAAGAACAAGGCGACACAATTTGAAGATAGAGGGAGGATGGCTCAGGGGCAATGTGAGGAAGAATTTTTTTCACAGAGAGGGTGGTGGATGCATGGAACAGCCTTCCTGAGGAGGTTGTGGTGTCTAAAACTGTGGGAGAATTCAAGAATGCATGGGACAGACATAAAGCAATTTTTGTGGGGGGTAGGAAGAAATAGGCTGATGATTAAATAGGATCTGCAGCTTATCCTCTAGGTAGGGAAAGGGGCAGACTAGGTGGGCCAAGCGGTAATTATCCGCCATCAAAGTCTATGCTTCTATGATGTTCCTAATTGAAAATGAAATAAGTGGTATGGCAAAATTTTGTTCCTTACTCCAATATTCAGGTTCATCAAGGTGCCCCAAGAGTACAATCTGTTCATTGAACTTCCCTCTTAGCCAAGTAATTTCTTTAATGTAATCATAAATTTTGCCCCATAGGGAGAACATTTGGGGGCATGACCAGAACAAGTAGATTAAGTCACAATTAGTCCCAGGACACCTCAATCAATTAGTGCTCATTCTCAACCCAATTGTGCTCATTTGAAGTGGGGTGTAGGACTTCCAGTGACATCACTGACCTGATGGCGGCACTGTAGTAGAGCTCCAGAAACATCTCACCAAATAAAACCCCTCTGGCATGACAAAACCAGCAAATTTTAATAACCTTGGCTTCTAAATCATACGGATGATACAGATCCGGCAGAAGCAGCAATAAAAATCTCTTCTCAAATGCAGATGGCGGAGGAATAATGCTGCAGCAATTGGCCAGTCGGAGCGCCTCCCTGACCAGCCAACCAGGCCCTGATCCAGACACAGACGCAGAGGGGAAACGTTTCTCCCACACTAGGTACGAAACACTGCTGCAGTAGATAAAAGCATTTTGAGGTGAAAACCCCCTCTTGTTCATAGTCTATTTGAATGATTTACCAAACCATATCAAACACACAAGTCAGACTTTATGTGGATGATACTGTGTTGGTAGCTGTAAGTAAAGATCCAGAAGAAGTTGAACAAAAATTGCAAGGTGAGTTTTTGGTCATGCAGGAGTACGTTACCTCTTTGGGGCTATTGGTAATAAAAAAACACAGAGAATGTTTTTTGGCCCAGAGTGGAAAAATCAAAGTGTCCCAAAAATAACAATAAAGACCCAAGAGGGGAAAATTTTGGAGCAGACATCAATATACAGATATTTAGGTATTCACATCGATCAACACTTAACCTTTGAACAACATACAATAGAATTAATAAGGAAAACAAATGCTAAAGTAGGAGCAATAAGACATGTATCAAATTGTACAACAAAAGAAATGCGTGTAAGTATAGTAAACCAACTAGTACTACCGGAAATAAATTATGGAAGCCATATTTATAGGAACACTACAAAAAAGCAATTACCGAACTTGGATGTTCTTTATAATAGATTAGCGAGATTCATATTAAGATGTGATTTTAGCTCTCATCATTGTACAATCTATACTAAACTTGGATGGAATCCATTAAATCAGCAAGCCAAGGGTTTTTAGCTAAATCAGTTACAAGGATTATTTAAAAGTAAACCTCAACATAATTTAGTAGTTAAACTTCAAAAACCAAAACATGGATTAAATTTAAGAAAATTGGAATCCAGAGAACTGATGATTCCTAAAATATAAAATAGTTTTAGTAATATGACTTTCCAGTATAAGGCTGCTTCAAGTTGGAATGGACTTCCTCTTTTCCTTCGTGACTTAGACTTATCCACAATTGCATTTAAAACAACAGTAAAGCAGGAGTTAAGTTTTAGATGTCAATATAATAGGTGAATCCATGCAAGTAGGAGTATACTGTCTGTGATTTTTTTTTATGTGTATAGCAATATTTAACTCTTATGGTCGATGTTTATGTCTTGTATGTTGCTAACAAGAATTAATTAGTACTGTTTACAAACAGGTATGCATTGCAAACAGTGTTTTTTGAACCTAATGGCTGTATCACTGTATAAATAAAATTTTACATACATACAGTACATAGAAAACCGGAGGGAACTACAAACTATCCAGAAGCAGCTGAAAGCCGTGGAGGAGTGACTAAATGAAATGGAGTTGCCTATCTCCACCATTGAAACTGAGAATGACCACTTCCACACAGCAGTCGACTACCTCATCAAGCAACAAGAATAAATTCAGGCTAAACTCCTGGACTTATAGGCCAAATCCCGGAGGGACAATCCAAGAATCTATGGATTACCTGAGGGCTTAGAGGGCTCAGAGACAGAGAAGATGACAGAATTCATTGAAGACCTATTATGGGACATCCTGGATTTGTCTCCGAGCTTCCAGTTCCGAATCAAGAGGGCTCACCATGCCTTGACACCCCTACTAACAGATCCTAAGGCAAGACAGTGCTCAGTAGTTCTGAAGCTGTCGAGTTTCAGAGACAAGGAGGAGATACTCCGATCAGCCTGGTCCAAAAAATCAGTTACTTAGAACACAGCCAGACTGATACCAGACAATGACTACCCGGTCAAAATAGTCACCCAGAGAATGGCATATTCTGACCTACTGAGGGAACTGTGAAGCTAACAGGTGAAATTTCAGACTCCATACCCCTCTAGACTTAAAATCTTTTGGGACTCTGGCCCAGTCATCTACTCTACCCCAGAAGCAGCCAAAGCAGAGATGGTGGCAAAAAGATGGAAGCTTTCGGAGTTGGCCCCTAGAAGCCAGCAGTCAGGTTCCCTGCACCATCACAGGAACAAAGCCAGGCAGGCAGTCCCAGCCACACTGCAGGAGAGTCACCATTTACTACAGCAGCTAGGGTGACGAGAGGAGGAATCTTACCCGGGGAACCCCACCACAAACCTGAGGGCAGTAAATCACGCATTTGAGGTTTCACTTTCACAAGGGGGTCTGAGATGGCTTTCCTTCTCCCCTTGAGAATCAGCATTCATTTCGGGACTTTTCTCTTTCCCATGGGCCTGGCCGACCTGGGGCAGGACTAAATGCTCGCATTGGGAGGAGGACTCCCTTGACCCATGTCTAAAATCACTCGACTGCTACTCAGGAGAGACTCATATTTTAAACTGTCCTTGGCACTTTATTCGCCCTCGCCATGACCTGCTTGCTTCTGCATGGGGCTATTTCTCAGTCTCTGTTTCCCTAGCTTGGGGCTTCAAGACTTCACTGCTGCCTTAGGTTAAGCTGGATTTATTGTCAGGGATCAGTGCCTATACTGAAAACACCAGGATAAGACTGAATGATTCCTCCTGAGCAACTAGGGGTACTCAGGATTTGAACAGTTCAGTTAACTTGCCTTTCTACAGTTTCAATTATTAGAGTCATAAGGACCAATTTAAAAGCCCTTTAAGGGTTTGTTGCCCCTCTCATACTCCCTGATCTTGTGTCTTTTTTGTACATATTTTTGTTGAAAACTATGCTAACATCTTGGGGGATGCTGAGACAAAGGTTTTAAAATGATTAGTGTAACATTTCATTTACAGAGAAAAGTTGCCAACCTAATTTTGTTTTATTCTCAGAGGCTACTGCTCTAATATAGGATCTCCACTGAGGTGAATAGATTTTCATCTGCCGTTACAATGGTTCAGTGGATAATGATCCCATTAGAATTACTTACGGGATCTGGGACAGCAACTGCCTTAAGCTGGGTGATGATATTGTTTAGTAGCCACGAACAGATGGCTATGGTCCAGAACAGATTTGGACAGGGGGCTATTGGGGATTTACCCACCACCTGCTCCCCCATGGAGAGTGGTGAAAACCCCTCCACAGGGAAAACTAGGGAGCTAAAAAAGAAACTCCTCTGCCTTGGAGGTAAAAATGTAAATATGTTGAAATTGTCGTGTATAAAGTTGATGTTTTGTCTTGTTATGGCTCACCAGGGAAATGGATAGAATCTCAGATGGTCAGTTGTTGACGTTTGTATGTGTGATAAAGCACAGCTTCAGAGTGTGTTGGATTCAGAAGGGGAGTTTTTTATTTCCCCAAAATTCTTAGATAGCCTAGGTGGACCCCTCTAACAAAATAATAATATGTTCACAGAATGTGAACTGCCTTAACAACCCTGATAAAAGGCATAAGACTCTGTGCTAACTGAAGAAATAAAAACTTACATTTCTCCTCCTTCAGGAGACTCATCTTAGCAGGACAGAGCATCAGAAGTTGGGGGGTTTTGGCTTCACACACATTTCGGCCTCTTACAGAAATGGCAAGCAAAGAGCGACAGTGATCCTAATACCTAGGTACACCCATTATCAAGTCTCCTCCACCTACGCCAATCCAGAAGAAAGACTGGCTATTTTGGAAAGCTTATATGAAGGAGAGCAAATCACATAAGCCAGTCTTTATATTCCACCTGATTTGGATGTAGGAGTGGTTAGATAACTCCTACCAAAAAATCACTGAGTACCATAAAGGGGTGCTTGTGGTGGTGGGGGACCATAATTTTATCTATGACACCTGAGGTACATCTAGCCCAAACCTGCACAGGAAGTCAGCAGCTCAAAGAGCTGCCCAGGTATACATAAAGGAGTCTGGGTGGACAGATGTCTGACTCCTTATACACCCCCAAAAATGGGGTAATTCCCATTACTCATATCCACAGAAGACGTATGCACAAATTGACTTTTGCCATATACCAAAAGAGCTTCAATACTGCATCATATCCTGTGAGATGATTCCCCTGGTACTCTCAGATCATTCTTGAATTAGACTGGAGCTGGGGGGAGGGGGGGCACTTAGGAAAACAATCTGGCACCTGAATAATTACCTATTAAACCTCCCACAATTTAAAGAGTTTGTGGCATCCAAGATACAGCAGATCCTCACAGATAATGATAATCCAGAAACTTCAGCTAGCCTTCTTGTGGGACATGCTTTAAGAAGTTCTTAGGGGTGAAATTATTAAATTTGCTTTCCACCACAAAAGGACCCAGGCAAATGTCCTATCCACTCTTCAAAATCAGCTAAAATTATTATTGACAGAACAGGAGGAGGGAAATGCAGGGCTACTTCAGTTAATAGAAGCTACCAGACAAAGGATCTAGCATATTCTGAAACTCCGAACAGAGCAGAACTTGCAGTTTTTGAAACAAAAATGTTATGACGGGGGTTCTAGGGCCACCCAATTGCTTGCCCACAGGTTTAGGAAAAAGTAAATGAGGCATCCATCACCCAGATCGGGTCACATATGAAGGGAGGGATACAGAAGAAACCTTAAAAAATTACGCAAACTTTCACCTCTTTTTACAGTACCCTCTATACCCTGGAACACACCATAGATCTTTAGAAAGTGGACAAGTTCTTGTCAGGCCTCTCACTCCCCACACTCTCCTCGGACTAGCAGGAAGCCCTAAAGGCTCCTATCACCAAAGACAAACTTGCCCTGACAATTTCCTCATTACAGACCAACAAAAGCCTGGCCCTGATGGGTACACGACGGGGCTCTACAAGTCTTTTCAAAAACAGTTACATCTCCAATTCTCTACTTAGCCTGTCAGGGTGTTCTAGAGGGACAGCAGGCTCCAATTTCTTGGCAATATCCTACCATCTCTAGTATACTGAAACCTGAGAAGGACCCAATAGCTTGTGCCTCTTATAGTCCAATATCAGTTCTCAATACTGACTACAAAATTTTCGTAGCAGTCATAGTGAAAAGAATAGAAGGCCTCCTTCCATGGTTGATTGATAAAGACCAGTGTGGGTTTATCCCACTCAGGCAAACTCAGAACAACATAAAAAAGACATTACATCTTATGTACCATGCCTCACGCTCATCCTCCCCTTTCCTTTTCTTAAGCTTAGATGCCTAGAAGGCATTCGACCAGGTGGCATGGCCTTTTTTAGAAGTTGTACTGCAGAGGCTGAAGTTCCCCTCAGAGTTTATGGGAGTATTCAGGTCATTATATGACAACCCAATGGTCCAAATTAAAATCAATGGTTCCACCTCAGACCCCATCCCCTTACCGAGAGGTACTAGATAGGGGTGCCCTTTGTCTCCCTTGCCATTTGTCTTGTATTTGGAGCCCCTGGCCCAGGCCATTGGACAAGCCCTGAATATACAGGGAGTAACAGCAGGGGGTGAGCAATACAAACTAGCCCTCTACTCTGATGACCTGTCAATCTATCTAGCTAACCCTGAGCAGTCCCTCTGACCCCTCTGGCAACTGCTGGAGGAGTTTGGAGCAATCTCAAGATACAGGGTCAATCCCACAAAAAACAGTTTTAAAAATTCTATTACTCCCCCTCACCAGAGACTGCCTGCTCCTTCCCCTTCAAATGAAACCTGTCCTCACTGCAGTACCTTGGTGTCCACCTTACCGGAGACTTCTCCAAACTGGGAGATTTAAACTATTTCCCTCTCATAGATCAACTCTTGGCAGATGTGGAGAGATGGAAATCTCTCCCCATCCCTTTTACTTAGAGAGTAGACACAGATAAACTTGCTCCCTCATTTAGTGTACCTCTTTCAGACTCTCTCCATACCCTTGCCTAGTGGACTAATTAGGGGAATAAACAAGAAGATATCTCAATATATCTGGGGGTCTCAAAAACCTAGATTTAAATATGCAATCCTCCAACTACCAAAAAAGCAGGGAGGATTAGCCCTCCTGGATCTTGAACTCTACTATGTGGCTTCCCAGCTCCGAATTCTTGTATACTGGCTGCAGCCAAGGTACAATGCAAAATGGAAGGAACTGGAGATCAGGGAGGAAGATCTAACGAACCTGAACAGGGCCCTGCTACAGTGTCCCTAGACCCCCCCCCCAGAAGATACCTCAAATAACACCTATGCAGCTAACACAATTAAGGTATGGAGAATGCTTTTGGACAGTAAAAAGCGGATCCATAAGAGGTGTTCGACAACATTTTTGTCGAATGCACCGGGGGCGAAACCTGCAGGTCGACCGCATTTTGCAGTCTGCTACCAGTTTCCCATGCCACAGAGTGTTTTCTTCAGGGGCTTTGCCCTCAGACTAACCACAAAAGGGGGGGGGCTGCTCCCCTGCGCCCCCCCACTTAGGATTGTCCACTCCGAGTTGGAGCTCACTTGGAGGGGTGCAGGACCCCGACAGACAGTGTCTGGTTCCAGTGGGTCTCCTACAGTGACATGGCGCTGTAGTCGCTGTAGTGGACTTCGCTGTCGAACTGCCACTGACGGGTGGGTATATGGTAAAAAGCTAGCCCCCTACAGGCTGCTGTTTTTCTGCCTACCGTACCACTCTCAATTTACTCCAGCCCTACTGGACCATGGGTATAGAGAGTGGGAGAGACTAAATCTACATATGGTAAATCATTTTATCAGGGATGGGGAAATCCTCACCAGTGCTGAACCACAAGCTAAATATGATCTCAGACCACAGGATAGCTTTTGAATTCTGCAGACTTTGAATTTCATTTGCAAGCAGCTCAAAAACACCCCTCTAGAACCCATCAGGCCAGTTATATTAGACATACTCACCACTGCCTTAGATGGTCAGGGTACTCTAAGCCATATGATTTCTTATTCATACAGAGGGATCCAAGCTTTGGGGGGGGGGGCTCTCAGATTGAACTGAAGAGAACATGGGAAAGGGATTTGGGGATAGCCCTCAAAGAACAACACTGTGTCAAACATCTGAATTTTTTCCACAGGGGTCTGTCATCTCCAGCCTGGAAGGAATTCTCCTGGAAAGTCTCCCTTAGGTATTTCAGAACCCTTGTGGTACAGGTGAAGTATCTTTGGGAGAGTAGTTCCAAATGCTGGAGGGGATGAGGGGAGACCCGGGTGACACACAACCACATTGTCTGGCAATGCCCAGAATTACAGCCCTTCTTACGTAGTCTTTCAGTTGCCATATCCCAGATTTTCATGGAACTAGATAACCTAATTGGGGAAACATTTCTCTTTTCTGACTTTCCAGTTAGGTGCAGAGACCTGGCTACTAAAAGGCTACTAATTATCTGCCTGCTTACAGCAAAAAAGTAATTACTAAGGATTGGCTGTCACCTAACCCCATCAGATTGACTCATTAGGATGAAATAATGATTCAAGTCGATAAGTTAGAACAACTAACAGCCAAGCTAAACAAAAATATTGAATCCTGAGCTGGCCCATTGGCACAGTGGTTGGATTTCTGCTTGTGACGCTGGTGACCTGGGTTCAGGAATGAACTCTGGTTGCTGGAGGACTGACCAGGGGAGAATGGTTTAAGCGTCCCACAACAACTCACCTTCTCTGGGGGAAGGGAGTGGGCCAAATGCCTGCAACATGCCTGACCCTGAGTGGGGGCTCGAGGTACAGTAAGCCCTGTTTGCAGGGGGGCAGCTGTGATGGAAGGTGGATGTCGGTGTGTAGTGCCTTGACATCAGGGTGCACACCAAACAAGGGAAGGAAACTGGAGGATAACAGCCTTCCATCTCCAGGAAGATGGAGCACCAGGATCATGCCCTCAATGTGCCACCACCACCCAGACCACCCTTGCCCGATGAAACAAGTATTAAGTGTACGGGGTGTGCGGGCCCCACCTCTATTCCCCACCTGGGGCATGCAGCTACATGGGGTGCAAGGTCATACTCAGGTTGGGTGGTTGGCAGAGGGATGACTCCCAGGTGCCCCTGAAGGGTCAGAGATGGAGGGCAAGTAGGAGGGAAAAATGGAAAGTAAAAATAAATAAACATTGAATCCTTTGAACTCATCTGGTGGAGATGGGTCCTCTACATTTCTTCAAGATGGCCTGATTTTGTCCCCTAAATCAATCAGAACAGAGAGGGAGGATAGATGTCTGAATTTTATCTCCACCCCTCTCTTGAGACACTAGAGACCCTTGGGACCTCCCTAACTCAGTTTTTAACTTGGGAATCTAGTAAAGGCCTATGGCTACTTCCTAGCTGTTGATCTATCTGCTGTTTCCCTTTTACTTTTTTCTCCCTTCCAACATGTTAAAAATGATGAAATGTCACATATACATCTTGTACCCTTTCTTTTTGGTATAAATGAGATTATTTTAATGTATGAACATGTTAGACCACTACTACATAATTGGTGATGCCTATATGGTTAAATGTTTCTATGTCTTGTCTGTTGATTGCCCTGTAAATATTACACAATTTTCTCAATAAAGATTGAAAGTTTAAAAAAAAACAGTGAAGTGGGGTGTAACAGAGGTTCTGAATTGTTTTGAACTGTATTAGTTTTGAGTTAATGGACTTAAATGTTTTGAGGGCATTTAACCATATTTTAGTCCAATTCCACGACTTGGCACATACACTCTGAGTGTTAACCCACCATCTGATGCACTGTAGATCTAAGCCCTTTATACATGCTAAAAGTAAACATAGAAGTTAGAAATACTAGGCCTCATCTATAAGCAAGCCAGGAAACTTTGAAAGTTGGCATTAATGTCTAAACCTGAAGATGACACCTCCTCTAGAATGAGATCCTGTATATTACCAGTTGTGCAATCATATATGACAGCATCCCCTGGTGGTAAGTCAAATATGCGAGTGGCTGAGTCAAAGGATAGGCATGCCCCATCCTGAAATAAGTCTTTAACTAAATTTATGCCCTTCCTTACCCACTCAGGTTTGTCTAAGACTGTTCCCACTGATGTGAGATTAGGATTTAAGAAAATTGGATGATTTCTAGATTTAGTCAAGTCAAGGGCTAGTAAGCTGGGCCATATTCACAGGATATAGACACCATCTGATAGAATTATGTTCCTCAGTGGCTTATTTGGCATTGAGAAGAGAAAAGACCCTACGTTTAATGACATGGCTTTTGTAATTTTTAATTCAATCTCCAGCCATTCAGGGTCAGAAACCACCCCTACCTGACTGTTACAGTGCCATTTGGATATCTGAGATATTCTACTTGCTAAAAAATAAAAGTACAGATCCAGAGCATTGAGCATGCCCATATCATTAGACCTAGGTAATCTGTGAAATGCCATTCTGCATCGTTTGTTTGCCCAAATAAAGTTGGCGATCAAACTCTGTATAGTTATAAAAGGCTCCACAATGCTGGGTCGACAACTATTTTGCAGACCAGTATCACAGCGACAGATTTATGTCAACTGCAAATTGCGGTTGACATAAATCCATAAGGAAACCCAGTCCATTTTTCTTTCAATGGGCTTCATCCCACAACCCCCAGGCAGGGGAATCTGCCCCTACACCCTCCATACTAAATATAATCAACTCCAAGTTGGAGTTGATTCAGGGAGGGGGTGCAGGACTGGGAGACAGAGTGCCAGGGTCTCAGGTGCACCAAACTGTCGATGTTGTAGGTATCGACGTTGTTTGCTCTAATGGTGTTGCTGTAGGGGGAGGGGAGGCATACCATTGTAAATCATTTCTTATTGATATTGAAAGGCAGTGTAGAGAAAATATTAAGACATTTTAGCAGGATCATTATTTTCACTGTGTCTAAGCAGTCCCACAAACCAAGTGGTAAATTGTTCCATCTCATAAGACTGTCCTGTAAGGATTTTTTTTTAAATACCACATTTTTGCTTAAGGTCATGGCCACAGGCTTGAAAATTTTGATCCCCAGGTAACCTAGCTTTTCTAATTCCCAGGATATGCCATGCTCAATGACCTTTTGTTCAATACAATGATTATTAAGGGGAAGAAAGGCAGACTTTTCTTTATTTAGTTTGCAACCAGAAAAGGAACCAAACTCTGAGATAATCGCTAGTATTTTTTTAATTGAAGCAGCTGTCTCCATGAGTGAGGTTAGAATGTCATCCTCATAAATGGTCAGAAGATACTCCTTGTCCATCACTTTAATTCCCTTAATACCATTGTCAGCCAACATTTTCCAGATTAATGGATCCAGAGTCAATTCAAAAGGAAGTGACAATGTAGGACATCCTTGCCTGATTCCCTGATTTAAATGAAGGTCAAAAAAATAAGCACACTAGTAACGACTGAAGCAGATGGGTTAGTATATATGCAGATGCACCCATTTTGTAAAGTCATCTGTGAAACCATAACGTTTCAAGATACCAAACAAGTGGGACCAGAGAACCCTGTCAAAGGCATTCTCTTCATATTGGGAAAACAGACCATCAGCGCTAAGTGATTTATTGACTATCTCCATTAGATGGAATCATTTCCTAATATTATCTGCTGCCAATCTGCCCTTAATGAAACCTGTTTGTTTATTTTCAATTAGTAGCAGAGTGACTTCTTTAATCTGTCTGGCAATATTTTTGCCAGTATTTTGAATCTGTGTTAATAAGGGCTGTTGGCCTATAATTTTTGCACTTATTTGGATCCTTACCTGCTTTATGAATAAGGGTAATTTGACCCCCGAGTCATATTGGGAGGTAGATGTCCCTTATTGAATGCCTCTCTGAACACTCCTAATAAAATAGGTGCAACCTCATCAATTAATTTATAATAAAAATTAACAAAATAACCATCAGGGCCTGGGGCTTTGTTCAATTTTAACTTCCTGATAGCCTTTTTTATTTCAAGAAGATTAATGTCTTGCCTAAGTAAATTAGTTTATTCCTCTGGGACAATGGGGATGTTCAACCCAGAGCAAAAGGTTTCAAGATTCTTTGCGCGTGACATATTTTTGACACTACACAGATCCCTATAAAATTGTAGAAATATTTCAGTAATTTTACTATCTCCCTTTACCAACTTATTATTCTGCACCTCTCTAATGGAACAGATCTTTGTAGCATTACTGTTTTGTTTTAACCGTATAGCCAAACATTTAGAAGCCTTGGGCCCGTAATCAATGTAATTAAGTTTAAACTTTCTTATGGCAAATTTAGCCTCCCCCAATGAGCTCATAATAGTTGGTTTTAAGATTCAACCAGGCTCACCAGACTTCTTTAGAGTCATCCATGGTCATCCTCTCCTCCACACATTCAATTGTATCCAGTATTTTCTCAGCTCTTCCCTTTTGTCTCCTTTTTATGCTCGAGTAGGTCTTTATTCAAAAGCCCCTGAAAACCCATTTTAAGCTTTCCCAATTTGTAGCCCACAAGGCCTCACTTGGATAATTGAACTAGAAAAATTGTTGAATGACTTCTTTTGCTTGGGATAAAACTTTTTTTATCATTCAGGAGAAAGTTGTTTATATTCTATCTACTCCTTTGCTTAGTAACCGTTACCTCCAGGAATGAAATACTAACAGGACAGTGATCAGAAAGAACCTGTTCTTTTATCTGAACTTCAGCTAGCCTTTTAACCGTGGCCTTGGGGATATAGATTTGATCAATCCTGGAGCCTGATATGCGACAACAACTCCAGTGGGTAAATTTCTTCATGTCTGGATGTAAAACCCTCCAGGTGTCAATCAAATCCAACATAACCACCAGGTTATTGATATCCTTATACTGGAGTATCTGGGGTTGGATCTGTCCATAAGTGGATTAAGGGTGCTGTTCAGGTCCCCTGCTATTACAATAATTGTATCTAAGTGATTTGTTAGTATTTTACATAAATCCCTAAATAATAAATGGGATGGGTCAGTAGGGCCATATACATTAACTATGGTGATGTCTTCCTCATATAAAGACCCTCTAACCACAATGTAATGGCCGTTGGTATCCACTACATGGGACAGTACTTGAAAATCTAGCTCTTTCATGAAAAGAATAAGCACTCCTACTTTTCTGAGCTTTGACCAACACATAACACTTGACCTACTCATTCCCTACGCATCAGGGTGAAATGTTTTTAAGTGGGTCTCCCGAATGCAGACTAATTGAGGGTCCAGTTTTTTAAATGTCTTAGAACAGCATATCTCTTAACATTGTGATTTAGACCCCTCACATTCCATGATATCTAGTTAGTGAGTAAACTGTTAGACATTGTATGAGGCATCCTTAAAAATGTCCCTCTTAAAAATAGGATTGTGATTTCTATTCCTCACCTGAACTGAGACTAACAAACCTTGGAGGGGGCATATCACCCTTATCAAATCATGTATAGTCATTACCATCCACAACCCCAGTGGAATTTGTAGTAACCTAGTGAGCAACAGGAACAGCCAGAAAGACAGAGAAATAACAGACAGAGAGGGAGAAACAGAGAGTAAGACAAGAGAAGAGAGATAAACCCATTAAATTATTAACAATAGTATGAATCATGAGGCCTGATCTAACCAACTCCCAATTGCTATTCTCTGTTCCATTGGATATTAGTATTACAAAAAGAAGGACTTGGCAAAAACCAGGCCTGACCTCCCCTTATTATTCTTGAATGGACTCATATAGATGGCTACACATCACCTGGCTACGCCAGCCCCACCTGCCATATTAACACATCTCATTATGCACCCCCCCCCATTAAGTTAGCTGAATAAGTGACTCTATTCTGTAGTGGTCAAGAGCCTTACTACATACAGCTAAGGACTATAACAACTTAAATTGGTGAAATAATTTAATTAGTATAATAATAAACATTACACTCTCTCTCTCTCTCTCTCTCTATCAGATCAACATGCCGAGGACCCCCATTTTACTTATAGCTAGATACCTATTTTTAAGAAAAGGGAAATCTAGAAACTTTAAATCACCATATAGTATACAGTACCTTAACAATTATCTGATTACGTAACAGTTTTATAATGTGAAAACAGCCTAGATTTCTTTACATCCACCTTTATGTTACCCATGGGTACCCGTAGACTATTCTCAGATAAAATGGGCATAAATAGCCTGCTGAACATTTCTTTGCTCTAACTAAATAGTAATGCCATTCCCACTACATAGAGATCAACAATGTTGTATTATGTTCCTCAGAGGCTTGTGTGGAGAAACTGCCATCTTAAAATTACTCTCTGAGATAACTTGCCCCCAGTAAGGCACATGAGTACCCTGAAGAGTAGCACAATAACACTACGTGGACTGTATCTTACCCATAGTACTGCCTGTGCCCTGATAATTCAATTACTAATTAGATACCCCCAAATATCAATAACATTGCTGAGTAGAGGGAGCTTAATTTGTGATATGTAACTGGTATCATACTATTCAAATAAAGGTTTGACATTCTAAAAGAAATTGGCAAGATAAAGCATGTAAAATTACAAAAGCAGTATTAATTTCAAAGAAAACTCTAATATGCACTTGTATAAAATGTATTGCAAACTCTAATATGCAGTATATTAATCAGAGTCAAATATCAACAAAAGCAAGATCGTTACATTCTATGCATGCGCTATGAAGTAAATAAGGAACAATGACGAGTGCACTGTAAGATCTGAGGTGTCACCTCGTGCTGGAAACATGTAGGAGCTATTAACCTTTGACCTAGCTCACAGTGCTGTTAGAATGAAAGAGCAAGGAACACTCTGCATGTCATGCACCTCGAGGCCCATTTCAAAACATCAACTGTCTAACCTGAGATGCAGTTTAAAAATTCCTCAAAATTTGAAAGGAGCTTTGTAAGCACCTCCTGGTAGAGTAAATGCCAAACATTAGCGATTCACTAAGCCTGCTTGTTTTACCCCCATATATCGTATCCAGCACCCACATGAATTAAGACCCAAGCCCTAGCCCATGCCACTCACCATACTACACTTCTCTGCTCACCCCCACAACTGCCAAAAGGTTAAAGTTAACCCGAGAAAATTACTCTGAGCATCCAGTCACCAATAGTAAGCATTATTATCCAGATACCCACCAATCTAGTTTTTGTTTTACATTTAAATAATTTATATACATAGATAGTACCTGTACGTAGGAGTGCTGAGCAGATGCAGCAGGAGAAAGCCTTTAAATGCGTATATGCTAATGTGGTACCATAAGCCTTTTCAGCTATACCAGACACCAGCAAGTGTGCTTGAAACAGTGGCGGCTCCTCCTACTACCCATGGATTAGCATGAGAGGAAATTCCTGCCATGCTTACCTCTCCAATTAGCATAATTAACTGGCTTTTTGCAGGGGCACATGATACCATTATTATTATTAAAAAGATCACTGCCAGCTCACTTTCTGAAATACCGAGCTCCGGATGATAGCTCTAACAAACAACAGCAAGCACAGCCAGGTACAAATGCTCAGTCAGATCTTAATTTTAATTAACTATGGCAACATGAGGAGAGGGAAGCAATGTGCAAAATGACCTCAAACCAAAGACCACTAGGTCAAAACAAAAGTGGCCATCTACACGGAACAGGGTAGAAACATAAGCATTTCTAAAGTCAAAGTTTTTAAAGATGTGAGGTAAATCTTTCCGGAGACCAGTTTTTGCTGCCTTGAACCCACTGTAGTCCTTTGGACCTGTGGACAACAATGTTCTAAACAAAGTGGGGAATAGTAGGCTATATCTCAGGCCAGCTTTCTTTAGCTCTTGTTTAAGCTGGAAAGAATGCATCCCTGTTTTATTAGGTCTGGTTGGGGGAAGTCACTGAAGAATTTCAGCCTGCAACCATCATAGTTAAGAAAAAGTTTATCCGGTAATGCCTTCTGAACATGTAACTTCTGTTGAAAGAAAAGAAGCTTAAACACAACTGATCTGGGTCTCTCAGTAATGCAGATATAGGCCTGAGAGATCTATGGGCTCTCTCAATTGTGTGTTTATTGTCATTTGGAGGAGGACCTGCAAAAGACATCAGGAGCTTATTTAGATAGGCGATTGGTTCATTACCCTGCAGATCCTCCTTTAAGCCAAAGATCCTGATATAATTTTCCCTGCTCCTACTTTCTAGGTCATCAACTTTGGCTTCAAGTTTAGTCTCCTGTTTAAAGTGACTCCAGCAAGCTGTTCTGTGTTTGCCCTGTCTTCTAAGCTCCTGATTCTAGTTTCAGCATCTGTGATGTGCCCACTATGCTGTACAGACTCTTGTTGTAAACTTTGAAAGCCAGCCAGGTTCTCTTATACAGTTATTTTAATAGATGCCATTTCTTGCATAATCATATCAAAATGTGCTATCATGAGCATGTTGTTTACAGGACTCAAACTAGCGTTTTCTGTTGCCTTGTCTG
The DNA here is from genome assembly GCA_016271365.2 of Neoceratodus forsteri. Classification (NCBI taxonomy): domain Eukaryota; kingdom Metazoa; phylum Chordata; order Ceratodontiformes; family Ceratodontidae; genus Neoceratodus; species Neoceratodus forsteri. Next base: position 736,041,060 of record CM028133.1, on the reverse strand, counting down.
GTATAATGGAAGGATCTAGAATAGGTCTCTTGTTTTTTTTTGTTTTTTTTTTACTTTGGCTCTTGCCCTGTTCTTCTTGGCCTGCACAGTCCACAGCCATTGACTCACCTTCTCCCTCCATTAAATCTTGTTTCAATGCCTGGAACCACATGTTGAATAAAATAGTACTGACCTCTTGTAACAGGTCACCACCAGCAGGTCAGAGGGAAGGGTTAAACTTTAGCAGGTGGGTCAAGTTTTGAATAATGTTAAAGATGGTGGAGATGTACTCAAGAGCTAATACTGAAAGGTAATGTCTACAGATGAGTTTCAGTAAATTGAAAGGAAAACAGTGTTTAACTTAAATAAAGTACTGTAGCATTATCATGGTTAAAGCATTTAGCCAATTGTTTAATGAGGTACACAACATTGGGAAGATAATGCAGCAGCGGAGCTCACACTGATGCAACTGTTCAGAAGATCTGCATTTGATCAGATCAACCAACAGTAGAGCAGTTATGAGGCTTTGGAACCAAATGATTTTCTAATTTAGTGTTTTAGCATGACAGAAATAATTTGAATTCTTATTGTAACCAAAATAAACATGGATATTTGACTTGTACTGTAAAGTGAAAATGGCTGGTGCAGTAGTAACCATTGTATGTTGCCATCTGGAAGACCAACATTGCTTTGTGCACCTTGTAATCATATACAGAGGTTTTCTGGGGCTTGTAGTAAATATAGTGGTGAAGCATGTGGTTCCAGGGAATGAATCTTTGGAGCACTTGGTATTTGCACACACACACACACACACACGGTAGCATGTGAGGTGGGTGCCTGAAAGACGGCGCTGTCCAAGGCTTCAGATGTGGGTGAAAGCCCCAAAAGGTGAGGGGGCAGGGAGGGCAGCTGGATGTGGGGTTGTGGCGACCCTAGTGACAGGATGTCGCTATATGTTTCACATGCACAGGGGGAGAGTGAGCACGGTGAGCATGACCTGGTATGGGGTGGAGGGGATGTAGGGGGTGGCCCTGTGGTCAGCTGCCAAGCTGCAGCATGGTGTCAGGGGTTGGCATTCACTCATGGTGTGTGGGATTCCGAGTTCGGGTCTGGGTCCAGGCACTACTGCATTTTTGTTGCGCCCAACCCCAAACTTCTATTTATTTTGCTTTTACACCCCCCCTCAATATGCACCCCCCTGGAGTTGAGAATCTTTAAGTAGGGTGGTGTGGGGGTGAAGCTCCCCCACAGAAAGCAAAGTATTTAAATCCCTGGCACCATTCTTCCATGCGCTGAGGATGTCAGGGTGGCGAAATTGTTTTCACCACCTTGACGTCGCAATAATGTGAGTCGCCATTTGGTGCTCGTGATTATCACATAGAACACACACACACACAAGCACACATCTTTCTAGATGACAAAGGAGTGGCATTGGCATTGGCACTGAAGGCAGCTTCTCACTTGCTCTCCTGACCAAAGAAAATGTGCAGCTGTGGTTACTATGATTGCTGGGGTTGTAGACATGAGGAATAAAGAGAAAATATAGGGAAAAACTACCTGTCTAAAACTATCCCAATCAAGGAATTTTTCCCAATATCATGAACAAAATTATCATATGTCCATATAACCTACCCTGAAGAAAACTCCTGGAAATGAGTTATCAAAACTCAGTGTGACTTTTGTGGTCAACAAGTACAAATAAATAAATAAGTAAAAATAACTAAACATATATTACTTCAGGCACAGAAAGTATGTGTCAAGTCTGCACAGCATGCAATACCTCTGAAAGTGTGATGTCTGATGACTAGAGCAGACTGAAGAAATGCAGATGGCCACTTCCTTTTCCTGTTGATACTGTTTTTGATCTCAGCACTTTCTAATTTTGGATTTAAAATTGGATAGTAACAATTTGGTCTTAAAAAATATTATCTTCTTAGCAGGTCAGATTGCTAAAAATTCAATATATCAAAAATCTAAGGAAAGGCCACTATCCTGGGGCTTCTGTTTGTTAGCATACTGTCTGCGCAGCACTAAAGAACACCACAAGGAGGGTTAAGGTGAGCACAGCACTGAGGATAGCTGCAGGAGTAAAACAATGTTAAAACTTTATAGGGACAGTACAGTACACTACAAAAGAAAGCAAACTCTGGCCAGAGTCATTAGGGATGCAGATTAAGAATTTAGGGTAAAACTATTGAAAATTAACAAAGTTATGAGCCTGCATTCACAAAATGTAATGTAGGCTCATAACTTTATTTTTTTGTAATAGTTTGACACCAAATTTTCAATATCGTCTTCTTATGACCCCGCCTCATGAACAAGTGCAGAGAACATTTCAGCTCCTGCCTGAAAGGTGATTTCATGCAGAGACCAAAAAAATGATCTTTTGGGATGTAAAAAAAAAAAACATTTTGGCCAGGATTTGAAAAATGACAGTGGTCACATTCATGAGGTGCTGTAAAGATATGGATATGTTGTACATTTTTGGTACCATTATTGAAAATTACCAACGTTACGAACCTGCATTCACAAATTCAACACAGACTCATAACTTTGTTGTTTTGAAATAGTTTACACCAAATTTTCAACATAGCCTTCTTATGATCCTTCCTCATCAACATGGGCAGAGAAAATGTTCAACTCCTGTCCGAAAGGTGATTTCAAGCAGGGACAAGGAAATCACCTTTTAGGACAGATTTCCCTAATATCAGTGCAATTGTTCATGTGGCGGGCTACTAAAAAAGGCATGTTGAAAATGTGAGCCAAAATATGCAAAAATGGCCAAGTTATGCCGCTAATTTTAAAACACCATTGAAATGCATTGAACTGCATACCTTTTTCTTCAGTTTGTGGTCCAGCACTGAAGAGTAAACAGGTGTCTGCTGTCCAAACAGGATTATTGCATTGGACCTCAGATGGGTAAATAAGGGCTTGGGGGTGTGGGGTGATGGGTGCTGAGTGGGAGGGGTGGGTGGGGAGTCTGTAATGGCTGCAAAAGACATTGATAGATATTTTTTTTTACAGGGTGAAAAAAAGACAGAGGATTCCTGTATTGGGGGACTGGGAACCCCCAGTGTCACTGTAATGTTTCTGGGTTGGGGGAAGTGGGTGGGGTAGTGGGTGTTAAGAAGCAGGGCCAGATAGGAAGGAGGAAAAATGTTTAAAAGAAAAAAAAACAGTCATATCCACTGTCTTGCTGGTGGTGGTCTTGGCATAAGAGTGCACTGTCCAACATGACCATGATGGCTGACAACTTCTAGTGCGCATGCACAGGTAGTTGTTCATGCACAATACAGGTCATTGGCCATCTTAGATGCAGGAGACAGTGCCATGTTCCGCTGTGACCTCAGCTACAGAAAAACAGTGCTGTGCGATTGCTAACGGACAGCATAGAGTGCTTCACAGATGTGAAGGTGACAGTGAGACAACTCCACACTGTTGTTCGGTCAGAAAAAAATCTCCCTTTTTCTGATAGTAGGAAGTCTGCAGTGCTCTGCCCACTGCAGCCTTCAAAATGATAAGTGATGTCATAGAGAGAACAACTAAAGATAGAGTTGCCATAAGTGAAGATGAAGAAAGGAGATCATAGTAAATGATTACTGGGTAAGTTCATGAAATAGGGGTACCAATGTGCCCAATACTTTGTATGTTGATTTAAAAAAAATTAACAGCCACTGCAGTCATGATAAGTAAATTTAAAAGATAGCCACAAGTACAGATACATTTCATAGTTTGAGAAACCTAGGTGCAACCGTTTTATTTTTATTTCATGTCCAGCTCCAGAATGTCACAGATTTTCCCTAGCAAAATGTGACATGCAAAACCACAGTACATTCCATTGCTTCTATGAAGACTTTATTTTAGTTGCACTTCAGTAAATTTATATTAAAACCTGCATCGGGTGTTGTCTTTTGTTAATGAAAACATTTTCACCCTAGTTTTTCAATGCATATAAAATTTCTGGTTCACTCAAGTTTTGCATGTCACGTGCAACTGTGGTGTCCAAGCAAATTGCACTTTTTACATATTCCCAAATTTTCAGCAAAAGCATCCAGCTTTTTCTGAGTGGGTGATTTTCTTTTCAGATTGGGTCTTAAAAAGTATTGCAGGACATTGGCGAGAGAGAGGAAATGAAGGCAATGCTTTTTTTAGCTTAAACATTTGTGTTGTGTCCACTGTTGCACATGCAACGCTTGGTGTCCCCGTTGCATGCACAACACTGAAATTGCTTTTCTCTAATATCTGATATGGAGTTAGCCCACAACATACTCCCATTTTAACTCTTGGGTCACAGTGTCTTGAAATGCTTAGTAAAATAAAGTAAAAAAGAAAAGTAACATTTTTTTTTCAAGTTAAACACCAGTTGTGTCCACTGTTGCATGTGCAACATTTGGTGTCCCCGTTGCACGTGCAACACTAAAGGTGTTTTTTCTCAAATCTCTGCTAGGGAGTTATCTCATAATCTGGTTCCTTTTTGACTCTTCAGTCACAGTGTCTTGACAAGCTTATTAAAATTGATCTATTGTAGATCTGAAGAATTCTCCCTCATGTCACACTTTGGTAACCCAGTTTCATGAACTTACCCTATTTCAGTTCTGTGCTCAAAATAGAAAATTCTGGCCACTTCTTGAAAGCAAAAATAACTTCCAGGGGAATTATACTATGAGGCAGGAGGAAGGGTATGTGTCAAGGGAAAGAGTATAAATTTTCTGCACTATGTCAATACAACAAAGTCCCCAGGCAAGATGGACTGCAAACTGAGGGTGTTGAGGTAGATGACTCAGCCTTCTTGACAGACCTATTTAATGAATCAGTCACTATGGTGTAGGTGCCTGATAACTGCAGGGTGGCAAAGCTGGTCCCCTGTGTAAGAGTGGGGACTGGTAAAATCCAGGCAACTACAGACCATTGAGCTTTATGATGATATTAAGCAAGCTACTGGAATCAATCATAATGGAACAGACTTACTTATTTTGGGGGAGGCTTCCTCTCCAGAAAACTTTCAGTCAATCTCCCACCTCCCTTCTCTTGCCAAGCTGCAAGAGACACTTGTCTAGAACAGACTCTCAGATATCATTTCATCCACCAGATTCCTCTTCCTTTTCCATTCTGACTACCAGAGCATCACTCCACCATGTAGCTGACTCTATCCTCTCAAGGATAGATCAGGGGCATATCAGAGCTGCCCTTCTTCATCAATCTGGCCAAGGTCTTTGACTCAGTGTCCCACGCAGTTGTAGACCTACATCCCCTGATAACCCTTATGGAGAATGCCTTCAGTTCACAGTAAAAAGGAACATAATATTATAATGTAGTATTTTACTTGTGGTCTTAGCGTGCTGCCTGCTGACATTAGCTAATATGCAAAGCTTATTATGACTTTCTGAAAAGCTCTATTGTTGCCCCAAAGTATTGTATGTCAGCAGTATTGTTTATCTATGTGAATATGCAAGTAGTTATAGTTTTGAGTGCCACACACTCACCTTGTCCACCAATGAGTGCCTTATATGGCATGTGAGTCTTTACTTAGGTAACCAACTTTCTTATTTGTCCTATATAAGATGATGTAAGTTCCTTGCTCACTGAGTTTTCTGCATGATCACCCAGGTGTTCGGAGAGGTGCCGAACTCCCAGCTATTTAGGTAGGCTGTTTTGTATATGTAATGGATAATACATTTATTTTTTTATTTATTGAAATGTTTCACCAGGAAGGCACACTGAGTGACAAGTTGCTCATCTCCCGGTGTGATCTGGGGGGAAGGGGTACAATAGGAATGAAAGATTAAACATTTGAGTTACAGGATCAACATTAACATACAGTTGTAAGGCAGGTGTTACAAACAGTGTTACAACAGTGTTGAGCATAACAGTTAAAAAGAGTGGACAATAATAATGCCAGGTTAATAAATAAACAAGTGCTTATGTGAAAGAAAAGGGGTAAAGGAGAGAGAGTGGGTGAGGTGGGGAGGAGGGAGCGTCATCTCCCTGGAGACCTCTTCAGGATGTGAGGAACCCTGCAAAAGGACTGGGGGAGCAGAGAGAAAGGGATAAGGTAGTGCCCCAGAGAGACACTTTTGGGATGTGGGGAACCCTGCAAGGGGGCTGTGTAGCTAGATAGAAAGGGGGATATGGCTGCAGGGATTTGAAGAGGGAGGAGAGAGAAGGAGGAGGTGTGACAATGCTAGGAGGGGGAATAGGACCTAACCCAAGGGAAGACCCTTCAGGATGTGGGGTACCCTGAAAGGGGGTTGGGGAAAGTCAGTAGATAGGGGTTAAGAGAGTGATGGGAGGGAGGGAGGGAGAATTGAACCCTTTAGGGGAATAAAATTTGCACCTTTGAAGGGGATGGGGCCTAATCTGTAGTCCATCAGGATGCATTGGACCATGCAAGTAGTCATGGAAAGCCAAGATAGTGGCTAGATTGAAGAGGGGAGATATGCTTAGGCTCAGCTGGACCCCCTTAGGATGATGAGAACCCTGCAAGTGGACTGCAAAGGCTAGGGGGACAAGTAGATGGGAAGGGGGAAGAAGAGAAGAGGAGATAAGCCAAGATGCAGTAGGACCTCTTCAGGATGCTGAGAACCCTGCAAAAGGACTTCAAGTCTGGGGAGAAAGGAAGGATGATGGGAGAAAGTAGTAGATCAGAGATACAAGCCCCTTGAGCGGGTAGGAGAGGGACCCATGGAGAGCATTCAGGTCCCTTACATTCTGTAAGAGATCAAGGGAGGTCAATAAGGGGGAGCAATTTGGGGGAAGGGGAGGAGAGCTATAAATTTTGGGGTTGGGTGTGCACAGGGTAAAATGAAGGTGCCAGTAGAGGGGTAGGGTGTGTCTATGGATTAGAGGAGGGAATTAGGGAGGAAAATGGCAGGAGCAGCTAAATACAAGGTAATTATTGAGGACAGAGCTGATGGAGTAGGCAGAGGATGAATGCCAGATTTAAGGGGGGAGAGGATTCCAGATTTTGGGGAGGTGGTGAGAGTAACCGGATTGGCTGATTTGGGTGGCTCTGTGAGTGGACTAACAAGGTGCGGGAGTCAGTTGATCTAAGGGAATGGGAGGATGAGGGGTGTGATAAGGCAGGCTTTGAACCAGGTGGTGGTGGAGAGTGAGTCAAGGAGAAGAGAGTGAGGGACAATATTGAAGGCCTTGGCCAGGTCAACAAAAATAGCAAGATGATTTTGCCATTGTCCATCCCAGTTAGGATGGAGTCAGTGAGCTATAGGAGAGGGCTGGTGGTTGAGTGTTTTTTCCTGAAACCAGACTGGAAAGGGGTGAAAAAGGTGGTGTCAGATAGAAAAGGGGTGAGCTGGGAGAGGACAATGTGTTCTTGAAGCTTGGCAAGGGTAGGTAGGAGATAAATAGGGCAACAATTGCCAGGGAATTAGGGGTCGCCCCCTTTGGGTAGAGGGAGGACCACTGCAGGTTTCCATGAAGAGGGGACAGAGGAAGTAGAAAATTAGAGATGTAGGATTACTGAGAGGGAGTAGGCAGTGCTCAAAGTGGAGATGGAGAGGAGTTTTGGGTCGAGGCCATCAGGGTAGGCACCTTTAGAGGGGTTGATGGTAAGGAGGGCACTTATGGCATAGTTTGGAGTTACAGTAGTAAAAGAGAAAGAGAGGTGGGACAGTGGTGGAGGGGCACACTGGTAGAGGGTGGGGAGAGGTGTGTGTAGGAGGGGAGGGATTTCAGGAGCTCACTGGAGCAGGTGGTATAGTTGGAGCTAAATTTTGCAACTACAGCAGGTGGGTCGGACACTAGTAAGCTATTTACTTTAAGTACTGAGGGAGTGGGCGAGATGAGGAGGTAAATAGGGCATGGACCACCTTCCATAACTTTGAAGTGGAATTTATGTTGGTGATGGAGGCAGATTTGAAATATTCGGATTTGACTAACCTTGTAGCTCTGGTGCAAGAGTTTTGGAGCATGTGGTAGTTCATGAGGCTATTAGGATGCGGGTAGCTTTATAATGCTTCCAGGCTCAATCTCTAGCCCTGAGGCAGACCAGAAGTTCAGGGTGTTATCCACGGTAAGTGGTTACCTCTGACTCTGGTTTGTTTGAGTTAGGCAAAGGCATTCCAGTTTACAAGAAAAATCTTTTTGAAGTAGGCAAGGGCCTTATCAACCATGGGAAGGGGAAGGGAAATTGTTTAACCAGGAAAGGCACACTAAGACAAAGCTTGTTTCCAGGTGAGACCTGGGAGCACAAGGAAGTTAAGTGACTTTCTCAGTGTCACACAATATGCAAGTGGGGGCTGTGGGATTCAAACCCTGGTCTGGTCTGCTGGATGTCACCAGATTTGCAGTTCAGAGCCTTTAACCACTGCACTATACTACCAGTGCAAAGTGACAAGGTTACTCAGGAGAGGTTCAAGGTCAATGGACTTGAAAGAGTGTAGTTGTATGGTTTTGTGTGGTGATTTTGTTCTGTGGACTTTCCTTACTATGAGTTGTGGTCACTGAGAGCATCGGGGAGGATGTCAGAGGTGATGACGTGGTGGGGAGGGAGGTAAGGGCCCAGTCGAGTAGGGAGTATTGTTGTGTCTTGTGGTTTGGGCAGGTGGGTTCCAAGATCAGTTGGGAGAGGTTTTGGGCTCCAATTTCATTTTTAGTTTTGGTAGTTTTAGGTGACAACAAATTTATATTGAAGTAGCCTAGGATGAATAATTCTCCGGAGTGAGCAAGGGAAGTGATAGAGGTTAGGAGGTCTAGTGCGACTGAAGGATGGAAATTTGGGTGGCAGTATATGTTGGTTATGAAGATAGGGAGAGTGAAGAGGAGGGTCACATGGATAGCTAGGACATCATGAGTTTCAGGATTGGAGGATTAGTAGATGATGGAATATTGGATGGCGGCTAGGACATAAATGGCCACACCACCACCCTGCCAGCATGGTCTTGCCTTAGCAGTGAGTAGGAAGAAGAAGGTGGACAACCACAGTGAAAGTGGACACCGTTATCAAAGTGGCATGAGAAATAGTGGTAGAGTGAGATCATATTTCAAATGGGGGGAGGGAGTGATAGCAAAGATGTGGGTAGGGAGATAACTGATGGGGGTGGGAGAGTAATTAGGAATAGATAAGTAGTGAGCAAATGAAGGGTGGTAAAGAGAGGGATATGAGCAGAACAAGGGGGAGAGAGGTGAGTAGGGAATGCATAGGTCATAAAGGCAGAGGAATTAGTGAGCAATTGACTTAGGAACAGGTAGAATTTGTAAGCAGGGAGCGCTGGGGAGGCTGGTCAGATGGAAGAGGGAGCTGTAGTTGAGGAAGTGATCAGAAGGGAAACTCAGCTAGTTATGATCAATGTAGTGCCCTCTAGAGGTGGAACTATATAACCTACTAAGGGGATACTGGGTACTTAGTTATTCACATGTACTTTGGCTAGTCATATGTAGTTTGGTCACCTGACGCTCAGGGGCTATAAATAAAAGTGTCAAGATAGGGTGGTAGGTTGGGGAGCCAGCGCAGCCCAACAGTCGGAACCTGCACTCTATCAGTTTCACTCAAGAGCTGTAAACACTTGATAGTGTGAGTGCCAAGGCAGCTGTGCTTTACAGTCAATAACAGAACAAATTAATTCACAATAGCTGTAGTAATGAAATTTAGACAGCGCCGTGGCTGCCCCGCTATTATGCACACACTGAAAACTAAACATCAATTAATGCTCTAATGCTTTAAAAGAGTTATGAACAACCCTATTCACTAATATTAAGGTTTTGCAGAATTAAGTAGTAGAACTTTGAATGAGAGAAGTTCGTAGTGTAAAGCCAAGGCAATTCAAAGAAAATTGGCCATGGCCCGGTGGCGCTGAGTGCTGAGGCACTGGCGCCTTACCTGGCGCTACACCAGTGACCTGTGTTTGGGAACGAGCACAGGCCATTGGGGTCAGTAGGGGAGGAGAAGGATACAGCATCTGATGGACTGCTCTCCTTCTCCGGGAAGGGAGGTTCTTGGTGGTCGGCGATTGTTCATCCCCCGGCTGAGGCTGGAGGACAGGGCGCCTCACCACAAGTAGGGGAGGATTTGGGCCAGACGTCTGGTGGGAGCAAGTGTGGACACGTGCGTGTTCCCCTCTGTTGACAACAGTGCACGGTCCCGACTGCTGGGAGAACAGGAGAAAAGAATACTGCCATGCAGGATGGTGGAGGGTGCCTCACAGGCTCTGTCCCTGGCTAGCCACGGCACTAGCCAACTAAATCCTGTCCTCAGTGGGGGAGTCCGGACCCCCTGCAGCCCCCGCCAGGGGGTGGTAAGCCCTGGGGTCAGGTCAGAGTTGGCTGGTGGATGACGGAGGGCAGGGCTGGGGATGTCCTCCTGAAGATACAAGCCAGTGGTAGGAGAGAAAAATAATAACTAAAAAAAAAAAAGAATTGGCCAATAGGAGTGCATAGTCAGGGAGACCACCCAATCAGGTTGCAGAGGCAAGAAAACGTTGCTTTCCAGTTGGTCAGAAATTCACCATACATGTCATTGCTGCTGGCTGGAGAAGATGGTGCGGGCTGTGGCTTCGGAGGTGCCAGTCACACAGCTAAAAGTCCTGGAGGGCTGTGGTTACTTGCTGGCTTTGCAGTCTCTGGTTTTGAAGGTGCTGGTTGGGCCACAGGTGGAGGCACAGTTAGGAGGGAGCCTGGAGGGCTTGACCAGCAGCAGATTGCATGCTCAGGGGCTATCCAAGGAGAAAGCAGCAAATGAAAAAAAAATGATAGATCCAATGGAAATGATGAACCGCAGAGTTTCAGAGTCACAGAGAGTATTAAATTTCTTTGATGTGATGAGCTTTGCCCTGGGCATGTGCAGGATGTGAAAACCTTTCTCTGTATGTTTCCTTTATTTTCAAAGTGGTAGTAGAATAGCCCTTTAGAGACAGGTACATTTAAAGTTGATTTAAAATGAAAATGCTGATACCTGGTGGTAAATTACATCTAGTGGAAATGATGAACTGCTGAGGTCCAGAATCACAGTATGTGTTAAAGTTTCTTAGAGGTGATAAACTGAGGCCTGGGCATAAGCAGGATGTGAAATCCTTCTGTCTGTATATGTCTTCTGTTCTTCAAAGTGGTTATTAAAAAGCACAAGTACAATTCCTTTAGGAGCAGGTCAGATGAAAATGTAAATTGAATCACAGGACTCAGCAGCACCACATTTGTCAGATTTAGTTGCATGACTTATTTTTCCTTGGGATAGCTTCCAAAATATTGATTAAAACCAAAAATGCTGATACCTGGTGATGATGTTTTTCAGAAATGCAGTCAAGGAGATTTTCACAGATGTTGTGTGTAAGAATGGTGAAGTTACTCCAAGGAGAAAAACATGTAAATCCACAAAAACTAACCTACAGACACAGACAAACACAATCATCCACCAGACATCCACCTGGACATCCACCCAAACTTTGTAGACTGCAACACCTGTCTCTGCATATTGTCTGCCATCAGGTCAGAGTATTCTGCCAGAACCAAGCTTGTCAGAATCAAGCTCACAAAGTGGCAAATACTGTAGGACTTGATTGGACAGAATCGAATCAGAGCAAATAAAAGTGTTCAGAAAAACTTTATACAGAATAACTTTCAGGCACCTCCACACCTGGATGGGTCTGAGATCGTGGAAGGCAAGATAGCCTACTCCCCCTCATCCTACAGTGCAAGTTGGTCTGAAGAACTCTGTATAATCAACATGGTTGTATGACTGCCTGATCGCGGGACATAAAGTGGATTGATGAGCTTTTTGTTCTGTGTTAGTGCAAGTAAAAGTGGATCTCTCATTCCAAAAATGGCAATGGACCTCTCATCCCGAAAATGGCAATGGACCTCCCATTCCAAAAATGGCAATCAGCACACAGCTGAAAATTGACATCTCCAATTTCCTAGCCTCTCATGGGGGCTGGGGCATTTTCATGCTGAATGCAAGATCGCATGGGAATCCAATATTACATGTGTGCACACTGTATATGGAAGCCTGATCCATGACCAAAAAGCATGATCAGAAAGATCTAATGATAGCCATCCTCTTTGCTGCCTTGCAAGCAGTTGAAGTGGAGGTCCTAATTTTGAAAAAGGAGTTGGTAGCTAAAACTCGCAAAATGGGCAAACTGAGGACCAGCTTGGAACAAGAAGTCCAGAAGTTCCAAAATGAAGATCAGAGTGAGATGCATGGTACTGTACAGGATTATGAAAAGATTTAGCAAGATAAAAAGCATGTGTTACAGATGAATGATTTGTTGACTGAAAAATTATATGTTGCAGAGTGAGAAGGAAGTGTTGTGTGAGGACTTAGGAAGGTGTCAGAAAGCTTTTGACAGGGAAATTAGGGAAAATCACAAAATGAGCACTGCATGCAGAGTTTTGCAAGAGCATGTAGCTAAGAGACAGTACTGAGGCATGACAAATCACTTGCAATGTAGAGACAAGATGGTAAAGGATCATGCGCTAGCAATGCCGTACACTCTGCCTATCAATCTGACATTATCAGAAGATGACAACAGAGATGATGGAGAAATCCATGATGGTAGTCCATGGAACTCTGGTGGATGGACACTTCAGCCGTCACCGGTCACTGCCTTAAATAAGAAGGTCAGGCAAGAGGTAGAGTCAATGATTGATTTAGTGGTCACAAAGGCTAGGGTTTCTGAGGTGCAGTGCGCGATGATCCATCAGGCCATATCCAACATGCTTAAAAGAGATGTGGAAAAACAAACTCTCTTTCAGTGCGTGTCCACAGCCATGGCCAAAGCTGTGATCAAGATAATCATGAATGATTGAGATGGGCATGCGTCAAATGCTATGCAGTCTGCTCAGGCCATTCAAACAATCGCAGACAAGGTGGGTCACATGAGCCCCACCAATAATTTGAGTTGTCATCTGGAAAAAGTAAAAAGTCATTGTGAGATGTGCAGTCTTCCCCTGAGCACAGAGTGCAGGTCCTGAGACAAATTGTTACATAGAAACATAGACTTAGTTGGCAGATAAGCACCACTTGGCCCACCCAGTTTGCCCATTTCCCTACCTATTGGATAAGCTGCAGATTCTAGTTAACCAACAGCCTACTTCCTGCAACCCCCCACTATAATTGCCTTATGTCTGTCCCATGTATGTTTGAATTACCCCACTATTTTAGACCCCACAACCTCTCCAGGAAGGCGGTTCCATGCGTCCACCACTCTCTCTTGAAAAAAATTTCCTCACATTACCCTGAGCCGTCCCCCTCTAACTTTAAATTGTGCCCCCTTGTTCTTACACATCTCTTTTTCTGAAAGATGCTACCCTCCTGGACTTTGTTGATTCCCTTGAGGTACGTAAATGTTTCTATCATGTCCCCCCGTCCCTCCTTTCATCAAGGGTATACATATTGAGCTCTCTCAGTCTCTCTTCCTATGGTTTCTGATGAAGACCCTGCAGTATTTTAGTTGCCCACCTCTGGACTGCTTCCATCCTGTCTATGTCCTTGCGTAGATGAGATCTCCAAAACTGCACACAGTACTCCAGATGGGGTCTCACCTACTGTCTGTATAGAGGGATAACCACTTCCCCTTTTCTACTTGTGATGTTCCTCCCTATGCATCCCAGTATCTCCCTGGCTCTCCTTACTGACTTCTCACATTGCTTACCCACCTTTAGGTCATCTGATAAGACTACACCCAGATCCCGTTCCATTATTGTTGTCGTTAGTACCTCCCCTGCTATTGTGTACTCTTCTCCTGGATTTTTATTTCCCAGGTGCATTACTTTGCACTTCTTTGCATTGAATCTAAGTTGCCATATGTCTGACCATTACTCCAACCTTGCCAAGTCCTTTCTCATCCTTTCCACCCCCCTGTGTATCAACTCTGTTACAGATCTTTGTGCCATCTGCAAAGAGGCATACCTTTCCTTCCAGACCCTCTACAATGTCACCTATAATGACGTTAAAGAGGACTGGACCCAGTACTGAGCCCTGAGGTACTCCACTAGTAATCCCACTTTCTTCAGAATGTGTTCCATTCACTATTTCCTTCTGTGTCCTGTTGTGCAGCCAATTTGCTACCCAGGCTACCACCCTGGGACCCACTCCCAGGCTGGCTAACTTGATTATTAATCTTTTGAGCGGCACTGTGTCAAATGCCTCACTAAAGTCTATGTAGGCCATATCCACGCCCCTCCCTGGTCTATTACTTTGGTCACCCAGTCAAAGAAATTGATTAGATTCATCTGACATGACCTTCCTGCTGTGACTCCATGCTGCTTTGGGTCCTGTGCCCCACTGGCCTCTAGGTACTCAACAATTCTTTCTTTCAGAAGTGATTCCATAATTTTCCCCACCACTGAGGTCAAACTAACAAGTCTGTAGTTTCCTGCTTCTGCCTTGCTCCCACTTTTGTGAAAGGGAATCACATCTGCCCTCCTCCAGTCCTCAGGAACCATCCCATCTTCCCATGATCTGTTAAAAAAGTGTGTTTAGTGGTGTCAATAGGTCCTCCCTTAGCTGTTTTAGGATTCTATGGTGAATCCCATCAGGCCCCATTGGTTTGTCCACCTTGAGTTTTAGGAGTTCTTTCAGTACTCTTTCTTCTGTAAATGGACTGGCGTCAACCCCACTATCCAGAGTGCTTCTACTGTTTGGTTTAGATAACTTCTCCTCTTCTTCTTTTGTGAATACTGAGCAAAAGTATTCATTCAGTATCTCTGCCTTTTCACTGTCTCCCTCTGCCCACCTCCCCTCTCCTTTATTAATCTTCACTATCCCTCCCTTAACCTTTCTATGCTCCCTAATGTACCTATAAAAGGTTTTATCCCCCTTCTTAACTGAGTTGATTATCATTTCCTCGGTTTGGGCCTTTGCTTTTCTGACTGCCTTCTCCACTTCTTTCTGCTTTAATTGATACAGTTCCCTGTCATGCTCCGTCTGTGATTCCTTATACTTTTTGAATGCAGCCTTTTTCTCCTTAACCTTCCCTGACACCTCTTTTGAGAACTATAGTGGTTTTTTTATTCCGCTTTGTTTTCTTTATTTGTTTCACACAAAGGCTTGTTGCCTCCATGATGACCGTTTTGATTTTTCTCCATTGTTCTTCCACCCCCTCCTTCCTGGCCATTTGCTAATGCATTCCTCAGTCAGCCCCTCTAAAGTCCAGTATGCTTGTCTTTGTATGGCTTGTGTCCATGGTTGTGTTTATTGTGAAGCATACATCAGGGCCCCTACTTTTCTGCGGCACAGTGGGACCAAGTTCTGCGGCAAGACTACCATTTGCCACAGAACTTCTGCAGAGGTGGTTTGTAATTTCTGCAGAAGTTCTGCGGCACTAACAAACTACCACATCACAGTGTCAGCTTGTCATCCTGACTTCAATTTCATGGCAGTGGTTATAGCAATCAGGATGGGGGAAAGCACAGTAACACTAGTTCAAAAAATAACAGACTTATAAAAATAATTTTATGCCTAAAAAAAGCAAAACAGATGTCTCTCCCTTAAGGTACTAGCCTGTTGCATAAATGACATATGCAGAAGGGATCTTATGTGATAAATAAGGTATTTCTATATGCATGCTATCTATCCCACTAATGAGGTTTCCACTGTCTATCACCTATATATTTGTATGTGCTTTCTACACCACTCATGAGGCTTCCACTGGGTATCACTTATATATGTATATGCAATCTGTAACATACATACAAATATATGTGTGTGTTGTGAGAGAGACAGAGATAGTGTACGTATGTATGTGTGTGTGTGTGTGTGTGTGTGTGTGTGTATGTATTTTTTTATTTCCATGAACTTGCATCCTCATTCATACAGGTCCCATTGGAAATGGAATAGAGGAGTTATTGCAAAACTCATTTTTCATGTCAACCTGCTTTCTCTGACACACTGCATAATACCATCAGGCCATGACATGCATGTGAACTGATTGTGAGATAGAGCTCTCCAGCCCATCACAATGTGTCCACCATGTGACAGAACACTGCACCATACCTTCCCAGGCTCCGAGCAGTGATGTGTTCCACCAATCCTTGTGCTGCCCAGCCAGCTCCCAGAGCTAATCTCTGAATCTGAGTTGCCAGCATGGAAACACAGCATGCTACCCTCTTGCCCAACAGCTGTCCCTGCACACAACATTTCTCCATAACTTTTAGGTGATTCTATCAACCAATGACAATATGTAATCAATAACCCTGGCAAAAATGCTTACAGGGCAATTATTTATTTAACAGGTCTATTCTTTCAACAGGTCTACACATTATTATATTCCACTTTTCAGGGCATAATTACTTTATTTTTCTTAAAAATGACAGTTAAATTCATTTTATCAGTTATTCATTTCAGCTGACATCTCTATACCTTAAAGGCACAAATAGGTTTGTACAAAGTGAGGTATAGACTTAACAGGTCTGTGCTATTGACAAGGTTTTGTTTAAGTTGGCCCTAGTAAAATAATTTAAGCCTGAAAATTGTATTAGACTGTAGTGCAGGTTGAGCAAATATCACCATGCATGATGTGCTGTGCCACTGCCTCTGGCAGTGGGAGCTGTGGTAGATAAGTGACTGTTCATTTCTGTTGCAGAATGCAGTCATTTCATTAGCTAATGTATTAAGTTATAGCAATGATAACATCACACTCTGAGCATATAGGGGGGTTTGGATATAAAAAGAGGGGACGGGAACCAGATTCTATGGATAAACAGAAATATTAATAAAAAGTCACCAAGAAGAGTGAATTCTGCAGCACCGCAGAAGTTTTGCAGTAGATTGCAAGTTCTGCACAAAATTCTGCGGCCGCAGAATTCTAGGGGCCTTGAGCATACTGTGCAGTGGTTGCTTGTTCCCAGATGTCTACCGACTTCTAAATTTGTGATCCTCTCTCCATTTGAGAGTACCAGGTCTAATATTGCTCCCTCCTGAGTGGGTTCCACCACTAGCTGTCTAAGACATGCCCCCTGTAGGGAATCAAGAATGACCCTGCTCTTGGATGTGGCTGCAGTCCATGTCACCCAGTTAACATCTGGCATATTCAGCTCCCCCATCAACAGTATCTCCCCTTTTTCAGCCATTTTGAGAATGCCCTCTATCATTTTCTTGTCCATTTCCTCCCCTTGAGACAAGGGTCTGTATACAGCCCCTGTGTGGATTGTGATGCCATTCCCTGTCTCCAAGGTGACCCAGAGTTCCTCTTGTCCTCCCCCTTTACTTTTTAGTTCTGTAGCTTTGATTCCTACTCCACCTCCTCTTTTACCCTCCCTGTCCCTTCTGTAGATTGTGTACCCTGGTATGTTGACATCCCAGTCATGGTTCCCGTGTACCATGTTTCTGTGACTGCCACAATATCCAAGTGGTCCTCTTCCATTAGGGCTACTAGTTCTGGAAGCTTGTTTCCAAGACTACGGGCATTGGTACTCATTGCCCTCCATTTAATGTTGGCTTTATCCTTTTTTACCCCATCCCTGATCTTATTGCCCTTGTCCATTTTTCCATTTACCCCTGTCCTGCCCTCTTTCAAGCTCTGTAACTCAGTGTTTACCCTACTACCTGCCATGTTTTGTGGGGGGAGGCTTGAACTTTCCTGTTTCCTATCAGCACCTCCCCCCTTGGCTAGTTTAAAAGCTTGCCAAGGAAACCTTTAAACCTGTCACCTAGGAGCATGTTTCCCATCCTGGACAGATGCAGACCATCATGCCAGTATAGACCTTCATCTCTCCAGGTGGACCACCAGTCCCCAATGAAGCCAAAGCCCTGTGCTCTGCACCAGTTTTGCAACCATTCATGAAACTGCATAGTGTGCAGTACCCTAGCCTCACCCCTGCCATAGACTGGCAGCACCTCTGAGAAGGTTACCATGCTTGCTACCTGTCTGAGGCCCCTCCTCAACTCCACAAATTCATCCTGCACTGCACTGATCTCATGCCTAGCTAGGTTATTTGTCCTGAGGTGGACAATGATATCTAGTTTCATTTCCTGTGATGCTGCTTCTGCAATCCTGAGGATTTGCTTCCTGTCCCTCCAAGCCATGGCACCAGGCAGGCACCTTACTTCCCTCTCCTCTCTCCTCCCCAGGTCTACACCAATAACAACTGAGTCCCCTATCAGAATCTGTTTCTTTCCCCTGTGGTGTCCTTTGCCACTCTTTTGTGGGTCTCCCTAGTGGATGTCACCAGCATTCTTGGTCTCCAATGAGGGTGTCATCATAGAGGAACCTTGATTTGCCAGACTGACATATGATTTGTGCAGAGGTGCAACTCAGAGGCTATGCCTCGGTTCCACCACCCTCACCCTCCCAGAACCTACTGTGGTCCATCTGCTCTTCACACATGGCAACCTCTGAGGCAGTGGTTGTGGAACTGGTGCTCTTTGGGTGGGGGAGGCCTCCTTAGTCCTTGCCAGTTCAGCCTGGAGGTGGCAACCTCCTCCCTTAGATCTGACAGTTGCCTGCAAATAGGGCAGCAACGCAGGTTCCAGAATGTCTCCCGGAAAATTGCTGCCCCACAGCCAGTGCATTGCACCACTCCCCACATGTCCCTCTTCCTTATAATATACAATGAGTAATATATAATTGTTTCTTTTTTTTGTGTGTGTGTACTTATCCTTTATGCACTGGGCTGAGTAATTAAGAATATGACAGTTCTTCCCCAAGACCTGTTGAGGAAGTGATGTCAGAACCTTGGCTATAAAGGAAATGCCACAACTACTGGTGACTGTTAGAAACAATCAAATACACCACTGCTCCACCACCCTGATGAGTACTGCCCTTTAGAGTAAGTCAACCAACACCACAATTTACTAGACAACTGCTCCTACACAAACCACTCTACTGAGTCCAGGGATAAAAATGAACTCGCTGTTCAGCCAGCAGGACACTTCTAAAATATTGTACAAATAGCCTTCCAAATCCTATGTGTCTAGCACAGAAATCAAACAACTTCAGTTGTATTTCACCCCCTCTGGTTATAAAATTACTACACTTTAATGGAATCCTGCAATTATTAATGCCAATAAGAAAATAATGAAACTTTCTGTAGAAAGCGTAGCTTACCTTCCTAACTAGTCCCCAACAATATTATGTTTTACCAGGTTCCCAGTTCCTCAAATGCATTCTAATTTGTTCTCTGCAGTATAGCAAGTTTCTCAGCTTCCAACAGGAGCAGGCTATGGGTCAAAATGCCTGTGGAAGTCCAGTCAGGCAATGCAGCCAGATTTGAAACAGTCACTGCAGCTCTTCTGTAAGCGGGCAACCCCAGTCTTGGTGGTGTTATGCTGGCGCAGATGGTCAAGCAGTATGCCAAGGAGCTGCTGGCCCAGTACAAGATCCATCTCTGGCTGGCCTATCAAACCAGCAGGACAATGGCTGGGGAGGACTCAGACAGAGATTCAATTGAATACAAAAGTTTATTTTTGAAAAATCTGCAGCCGAGCCTCCGTGATAAACTGGAAGCAATGGTGTTCCCACCTCATGACCACTTCCACCATATTTTGGAATGAGTCAAATGGGCCTTCCAACTTTTCATTCAGGATTTAATATCCTCAAAGGACAAAGTGGCCGTGGTGCAGCCCAACACTAAGCCGTCCACCCAATGTGTGGTAGAAGGCAAGACTAAGGACTCTCAGTTGGAAAAGGCCTCCTACCAGAAAGGGGCAGGTACGATACCAATAACAAAAATGATGAGACATAGCGGTCCAAGCAAAACCAAACCCAGGAGAAGGACTAGAAGGGAGGATACAAATAGCCAAGGCCTGGCCCTTCTTACAAAGACCTAGCCAAAGAAAAGTATCTGTTTACAAGACAGGGTTACCAAAGTGACATAGAGGTCATTTTTTTCAAACCCACAGTAGAATAATTTTGAGAAGCTTTTCTGAATACTCTCACCCAAAGTTGAAAAACTAACCATGTAGTGAGATAACTGCCTAATATAAACTTGAGATAAAAGCCACTAAGTGTGGCGCATGCAACAGGGGATTACAAACAGTGTGGCACGTGCAACATTGGACACCAAAACAGTATGGCACATGCAACACTGGAGACCAAAATAGTGTTCTTCTCAGCATCTAATCATTACGATACTAAAACCATTTTACAACAAACATTGCATAACTAGCATATTTTGTTTATGACTATTTTGAAGTGTTCCATGGTGCAATTCCACCAACCCCCAAAAATCTTCTATTCCCATATTGTCATTTTGCTATTGTCTTATGCTGTATTGCCCTGTTCCCCGTGTTCTACCCAAACAAATATAGACACACCAAGCACTGCAGAGAAATGGCTGCAGCCATGAATTTATTTGATGAAAAAAAAAAGTCTGCGTGATATGTGCAGCCAGATAGTCTTGACTGGTATTCTACTTCATAACTCTGAACTTTCACATGAAGTAACCGATCTTCAGCCATGCTCTGAGTCAGATTTTTCATTAGGTGGTCTGCTACTTTCATTTAAAAAAGTTGGGGTGTCATGGTCCAAAAGTAGAAGTCCCTGTTAAATTTCCGAGGGTCCTGATTTAAATACATGCAAACCATGGTCCTGCACCTTCATGGATTGTGATGTAAGATTCTGTAGAACACAAGGGTGTACTCCATTGTTCTTTATGGGGCCATGTTTTAATCTGCCATTTCTAATGTTAACATGTGACTTCAAACAAATGACAGTCACCACACAACTAACAGTGGCCTTGTTAGTTGAGTAGTGGCTATAATTTGTTTGCAGTCACAATCTGTGAAACAGCCCTAGAGTAAACCAACGGAATGTGCCCTTAAGCTCTAAAGATTCTTTCATTACAAGTCATGTGGTTGCAGGGGCACAATTCACTCTCCCTGAGCATTGCAAAGGAGAGTCTCTGGAAACTTTCACCCCAAAACCACGAGTGTCCAGATACACAAAATGGGCATAAAGGATACTGGTACCTTCCCCTCTTCTGCATGAACCAAGACTTCCATGCCACCCAAGACATAACAGTAAGTTAATTACCCAGCCCTGCCTATGGCCTAACCTGATCTCACTGGAGAAGACAAACAACCCAGAAAAACCCTGTGGGAAAACCGGGAAAATTCCTTCACGACCCAAAGGACGATCTCTCCTACAGGGACAGTGAGACCGTACTGACCCACACTTGCTTTTACAATGGTGAGGCATTGTGGGTGCAATACCAGCTAGATGTAATCTAAAAACCTATCTAAACTTATGTGATGCAAACACACACCACACAACAATGTCTCTTTAATTCTGATACCTTCCTTTCTTACCACAACCACCCACCCAACAGTGTCCCAATAAATGTTCTCATTGCTGCATTCTTAAGCCAGTGGTCATTCTTCATAGTTTTATAGCACATTTCATAGTTCATCAGAGTGCCATTGCACTAGAAATTGATTTTCACCTCCCTGGAGTATCCTGGAATTCAAATTTCATGGACAGCCGCACACCTAAAGTAGTTTCTTCTTTGAACTGACACCTGCCAAAACAAAAACACAGATTAAAATCAGTTCCCGCATTACATAACATTCAAAATCCAGTGATTGCCAGTGCACAAGGGCCTGCATCCACTGACACCTGCCAAAACAAATAGGTTTATCATGTGCCACCACACATAACCAAAATCAACCTTTGCCAGTGCCTGAGGGCTGGCATTCACTCATCCATGAGCCCTTGCAACCTGGCATGTGATGCTCTCCAAACTTGAAATAAGTGGCATTAAACTCCTTCTCATTCACTCCCAGCCTCTTCAAGATGGTGCTCAAAACATGCCTGAACTGACATGCCATCACCATGGATAGATCCTCATGACAGAAGAATGCCATACCCCTAACAGTCTAATGTGCAAATGAGGCCATGATTCTTATCCAGACCTCATTGTCCCCCTTCAATCATTTCTTCACTCATTCACACCTTCCTCTTTTCTCATCTTCCTGCACACCTTCTTCACACCTTCTGCCTTATTTTACATCTTCCTCAACTAATCATCCCATCTTGCTTCCATCAGCACCCCTTCCACTTAATTCCACCCAATGACAACCTCCATTTGGCCACCCCATCTCTGTCTACCTTGAGCAGCCCTTGTGTCCACCAGCATTCTTTAAATTCTTCCCCAACTTCTGTCCACCTTCAGCAGTCTCTGACCAACCAAATGGATGTCCTCTGTCAGCATGCCCTCTGTCCCTATACTTACATCCATCTACTCACCTACTGCGATCCACCAAATCTAGCTGTACACCGTCCCCTACCTGCCCACACTTCCCCTACCTGCTCACCCTCTTACAGGACTATTCATAATTGTTAAAAAAGACAATAATTCCTTCAAATTCTGTTGATTCCAATGTTGTTTCAGTTTTTCATGTTTGTTGACGATGGTTTTCAGGTCATCTGGTGCTATGTTGAATTTTCCTTGTCCTTGCACTGTTACTGGTCCATACAAAAGTCATCTTCCCTTTATGACATCGATGTTCGGATGCCGTGGCCAAGAGGATTTGCCATTCCTGCTCCGCTGCAAAAATTTACATTCAAATTCTTGTTTCATTTCATCTAATGATGTTACTTGTTCAGTGTAAAGTGTGTTAGAGTAATAGACAGCATAAAACTGGCTTGTCTGTATGTGATCATAGTTCTATTGTCTTTTGGTAGATGCTCTGGCAACAGATGATGTATTGATTGTTGTGCTGGCTGCAGAATCTGTCACAGTGGCAGCATGGTCACTAATCTGGTTCGTGACAGTAGACATATTGTTCATTACTGGATGCGCAATATCAGAAGTGGGGGTGGATGTGCTAGTGATTGCACAGGAGACAGAAATCAGCAATGTAGAGGGTACCGGGAGTCTCAATATCAGAAGTGGGAGTAGCTGTGTGAGTGATTGCACTGGAAACTGGAAATGGCAATGTAGAGGGCTCTGAAGTTTCTTTTTCCTTCACTGAAGACATTTAGCCAGATGCAGCCTGAATAATCCTCTTCCTCCATCCGTCGACGTATCTTGCATTTTCACAGTTACCATCCTCCTTTCTTTATGACCTGAAGAAACAGCTGTAGTCTCGAACTTTAACACCATCCACTGCCGATCAGACACTCTGAACCTTTCGTGTGCCAGGTGTTGTTTTTAATTATGGTCCTGCATTTCTGGAAATTTTTCCATCACCGACCCAGAAGAATGTTCTGCGGTAATGAGTGCAATCTGCAATGGCAGGTTCCTTTGTTAAATTCCTCTTGCAGTATTGAAAGAGGTGCACAGCATTTGAAATTATAACCTGTCGGGACTGCACAGCTAGGATTGCATGTGACTTCACCACCACACTCTCACCATCTGAGGGTCCTTTTCCATGCCTGGATCCAAAAAAATGCACATTCTATTGGGAATTCATGTATTGATTGTGCCAAAGACATATTCTGGAAGGTTGATTTCGATTTGTACTGACTCCCCTGCCCATCAGTAAAGTGTATATGTTTCTCAGTATTGATGCCACTAATGTTTCTGAGGTAGGAACTGGACATGTTGATGAAATGCAAAGCTGCGTGGTGGTCATGTTTGAGATCACTAGATATGAAGATAAGTGACTCTGTAACTAAGTCTATACATCTTTCAGACTTGTAGTATGTCAATACAGGGTGAACAGTGGCTTGCTCGTGGTGCCAATGGCATGACTGAATTTCATCCTGGTACTTACATGTGTAGTTCTCTGAAAAAATCTAGTACCATCAATACCCAGCTGTCAGGAAGATTATCTTTGACTGATTTGAATTGGTGATGTTGCCAGGATGCCATATGTAGATGTCGACCCAGAAACAGCAGATCCTCCTTCAAGACTTCAACCACACATCAAAATGTGGCAAATTTTCACTTCATGACATTTCTTGTTTGTTTGCTTTCTGATCCATTTATGACCCTGGAAATGGTCCCACTGTCTCACTGTTGCCATTTCACCTCCTCATTTCCGTGTGTAGGTAAAAGTTCTTCCAGCGATTTGTCAATAACAGAAGTGCTATACTTTCTGCAAATTTTTCAATACAAGACTTTTTAAAGAATGTCTCACCTTTCTTCTTTGGGCATATTGTCAGCTCTACTGCTTCATAAATATTGGACATTTTGCACTCCAGTCTTCTTTTCTGCTTGGCAAATTGCTTTATTGCTAACAGTTTTAGTTTACCATTAGTGCAATACTCGCATAGACACTGGTCCAGTTTTTGCTACTGTTCAAAGTTTAATATTATCGTAGTGGAGGCTGATGAATTTAATTAGTCCAATTTTCTCATCTGGGGTTTGCTCACAGAATTCTTGGTGCAGCCTTTTCAGAGTTTTATCTAGGAATGATCTGTTTTTTCCAGTTCATTTTGAAAATGTCTTCTCATGTGGAAGAGGTGTTGCTGATATATTGAAAAAATCTTATTCATTCTTCTGCAGCTTCTCAGATATTCCCAACTTGTGACTGCTGCTCCTCTTAACTTGCACACTCTTTGATACCCTCATCATTCTTCTCCAACTGATCCCCAGGCACATGTTTGCTCTTTGTAGTAGGTGGTACCTTTTCAGAACAAGAAACATGCTGATGAAATCTTTTTTTCAGTTGTCTGACTTCCTGTTGTGCTGTTTAACTGAATTTATCTTCTGTTGAAGGACTTCCACTAATTTATTGTCCAGTTTTGTGCAACATCCGAACCTTGATAGGGCAGCCTGTTTTTTGGATGTGTCCAAGGAGATAACTTTTGTGATTGTCACACCAAACCTGGCCGGGGACCTGAGCATTCCTTTATGTGCTCTGTGCACAGCCTTTCTGTTTGTGCTTTCTGACCTTGGGTCCATCTGGTGTTGCACTTTCATCCAAGGTAACTGATGTCATGGCTGTACTGGTAATAAAGGGTGTTCTCATTTGTGTTTTCATTGTGTTGAACGGTGTGCTCACTTGCATTTCCATTACGTTTGTGATGTTAGTGGCTGTAGTAATGGAATTGGTAGTCCGCATCTTCATTACTTCATCGTAATCTTGTCTTCATTTTTCATTGATTCTTATACATTATTGAGAAGTCATTGTCATGCGTTGTTCTCTTTTTCTCGCTCTCCAATATTCTCTTTTCCTTTCCGTTGCTTGTTTAGTTATTTCTTTAGTTACAGAAGGGTTTACAGACGAGTTTACAGTATTCAGTGTCATGTCCCTCTTCCTTTTCCAGGATTCCTACATTCACAATTGACCTTTCTCTCTAGCAAGTATGTATTGTTCTTTGGTCATTTTCTCTCTGTGCTTCCGTGCACATCCTTTTGCTTTGTCTTTATACACCTGGATGCATTGTGGATCCTTTTTTAAGTTATTCTGGAATCACTGACTTCTTTCTTTTACTTTGAGTGGTACAGAACAATTCTTCAGAGCCCCACAGAGCTAGTCAGCAGCAGACACACATGGTGTTTGACATCTTCTTCTTTCACTTTGATCCATCTTTATAAAAAATGTATAACACAAGACAACAAAAAAAAATCCATGATGGAATAATAAAGAACAGCACAGACTATATTAATAAATTCACTTATGGAAAAGAACGAGGACGGCAGAGGACAAAATAGAGTAGCACCACATGAGGTGGAGTAGAGCAGCACACATGGTGATGCCACATGAGGTAGAGCAGAGCAGCATGAGGGTAGAGCACACATAGTGATGCCACATGAGGTAGAGTAGAGCAGCACACATGGTGATGCCGCACAAAGGAAGAGTAGAGCAGCATGAGGGTAGAGACACATAGTGACACCGCACTAAATAGAGTAGAGCGGCAGGAGCTAGAGTAGAGCAGCACACATGGTGATGCCACACGAGGTCAAGTAGAGCAGCATGAGGTACAACCACACTTTCCTTGCAAACAAAATGGAAGCACACCCACACTTTGGTTGCAAACAAAATGGAGGCATGCCAACACTTTCCTTGCAAACAAAATGGAGGCATGCCTGCACTTGCCTGCAAACAAAATGGAGGCCGTCTGTACTTTCCTTGCAAACAAAATGGAGGCATGTCCGCACTTTCCTTGCAAACAAAATGGAGGCATACTTGCCAGCAAACAAAATGGAAGCATGCCCGCACTTGCCTACAAACAAAATGGAGGCATGCCCGCACTTGTCTGCAAACAAAATGTATGTGTGAAAAATTGAGGGTCTCGGAGGGCTGGCCTGAGGGGCAGGAAGATGGCACGAGTGTCCGATGAATAGATACATTGGGTTACCCAGGGGCAACAATATGGGGTCGGCAGTTAGCGGTGGGGGGGCTGGCATGGTGCCCTAGGATGCAATAGTCTTGCTTTAAACAAGAAGGTCTTACTTTAAACAAAAAAATCCAACAATCACAAAATAATTCAGCATGAATGATCCAGAAAAAGCATCATTTCTACACAGCAGTTCTAGGAGATGCATCTTTCCAGGCATGCTTCTTGGCCTACACCCTTCCACCAATCCAACCCCCCTCCTCAAACTAAGAACGCACATGGCATTCATGATGACCGAGCCTTAAGCAGGCCTGGAAAAATGCATCACCTGAAACCACTTGGCATATAGCTTTTAAAAATAACATCTCTCAGCGTCTCACTTTTAGAAAAACACAGGTCCTCAGTGTCTCGCTTTAAAAGAACAAAAAAGGTCCACAGTTCAACACACCAGTGCCAGATGATGCATATTTTCAGGTGTGCATCTTGGCCTACACCCTTCCATCCACCCACCCTCCCCAAACCAAGAAACCATGCTGCTCAAGATGGCTGAGCCTTAAGTAGGCCTGAAAAATGCATCATCTGCCCCCCCCAACAACAGGTATCACATTTAAACAACAAGGCAGCAATCACAAAATTCAGCACAGTAATTATGGAGACAAAGCATTTTTCCAGGTGTGCTAACCCTCCATCTACTGAGCAAAGTAAGCATGGTGCTCAAGATGGCCAAACCTCTGAATAAGCACACCTGGAAAGAAATATTGCCTGTATGAAAACCCTCAGCGTCTCACTTTAAAAAAAAACATCCCCCAGCAACTCACTTCAAAAAAAACACATGTCCACATTTCAACATTCCGACTCCAGATGATGCATATTTTCAGGCATGCTTCTCAGCCTACACATTTCCACCTCCTTCCCCAAACCAAGAAAGCATGGTACTCAACAAAAGGTATCACTTTAAACAACAAGGCAGCAATCACCAAATTCAGCACAGTAATCATGGAGACAAAGCATCTTTCCTTGCATGCTTATCCGCCATCCACCAAGCAAAGTAACCATGGTGCTCAAGATGGTCGAGCCTTAGAACGTTGCCTGTATGAAACCCCTCAGTGTCTTGCTTTAAAAGGAAAAAAAAACACATATCAACACACAAGTATCAGATCATGCATCTTTCCAGCATACTTCTCAGCCTACACCCTTCTATCAACCCCCCCTCCCCAAATCAAGAAAGCATGGTGCTCAAGATGGCATAGCAGGCCTGGAAAAATGCATCACCTGGGGCCCCATCTTGATTTTAACAATAAATTACAGATAAAAATAATTAACACACCTGGACAATCAGCGTAGCTGTGGATCCTCAGAGTCATGCCACCAACATGCTGACAGACTAACTCCAGGTTACACTCCAAAGATAATGGTTCACCAAAGGTAAGGCTCCCATTCCTTGCAGACCTAGCACATTATTTAAAAAAATGAACAGACCCACCACACAGGCCAGAACAGTACTTGTATTTGAGGAGGAAAAGTTGGGAAAAGGTTCCACAGGAAATGAACACTTCTTTTATTGTTATTTTTGCTGCCACTCCTGATGTGTTGTTTATAGAAGATGATGATCCCGTTTCCAGAACAAAAGATGGGAGGCGCTCAAAAAATATATCCATAGACAGTCTTTTCCATATTCAAATATTCTTATTATTTTTAATATGGCAAGCCTCAATGTTTCACCTAGTGAATAGACTTTATCAAGAGATGCCCTTCTAGATAAATATATAAATATATAAATAATTAGATAACTGTCCATATCCACATATAAAATCTATTACAAGATTTCAAACATAAAAAGACAGACACTGATGCTGCTTACTAAATCTAAATTATATAACTCTAAAATTCCCTCATTCAATTGGTGTATTAACTCATAAATCTGAAAAAATATAAAATACAAAATCTTAAACATAATACATCTTTACAATTATTCTCATGTGAGAATTAAATATAGAACAAAAGGACCCAACACCAAACATCAAATTATAGTGAACCAGACATCAAATGATTAGATAAATATTCATTTATACCTGTATCACCTGTAGTACTGTATATCTTTATTTTTACTTCTTGCAACCTTACTCATTATTGAAATCACCTTATAATTCATTCCATCCATTTCATGGCTAAAATCAAGCAAGAGAAACCATCTATAAGAAATCCAACAGTAATGTATTAACATCATATACCTTAAAGGTCTGAGAATCATAATTTTCTTCAAGGAATATATTTTCAAAAAATTGGAGAGGAAACAGTTGTTATATGCATTTAAATAAGACCTTATGCTTATATATTAGCACCACGTGCTTTAAACGCTTCAGCGTTTACTTCCAAAAGATATTTACAATAACTCGCTACAAGGTATCATTAGTCACAAAGGTATTTCTGATACAGTGACACCACGCACTTTAAAAGTTCCAACATTTACCTCAAAACAGGTAAAAAAGTTAATAAAGCCGTCTAACTTGGCTGCAGTCGTACAGTTATCCAAAGGCAGGTCAGGATGGTAACTATGTAAATCCTTGTCAGAGAAAGGATCTGGTACTAGTAAATAAAGTTGCTGTAGAGTAACAGGGACTTCACAGGAAAATTATTCTTCTAGAGAAGGGCAAGTTAAATTTAGGAATTCCCCTAAGAAGAGTATTGTAAAATATTGGTAAAGGTGGTAGTGATATGCAGCATAAAACTGCTGTATATCATCTCTATCAGTTTAATAAGAAATGAAAGTCTCAGGGTAGTATGAAGACAATGACGATAGTTAGATTCCATATAAGGAATGGTTGTTATTATAAGGGACCCTGAGATGGAGTTAATGGTTGAGGGTGGGCCATGGCTCCATCTCCTACCAAATGTGAGGGAAGGTGGTGAGTAAAATCAACCTTTCGTTTGCCTTGTTCTTAAAGACAAAACTGCTGTTGCAATAGTATTTGCTTTTTTCTGTTCTTCTAGTTTTATTTCAAACATCTGGATGGTTGGCCACCTTCGGGCGAGTTCTTCTCTTCCTTTAATATATTCTTAACTGTCTGATCTGTTATCTTTCATCTAGTCCAAACTCAGTCGCCTTCTGAAAAGTATACCTGTACATTTATGAAAAATTAATTCATAATGATATTAATGGAACATACAATCTGCCTTGGGTGGTACTGATGTTGACAGAAATATATAATCTGGTACACAGCAGATTCTAGGTGTGACTGTAGAAGTGCCCCAGGGTATATGTTATTGTGTTGTATAGCTGTTTTAGTACTATGCAATCTGATTAAAGGGACCCTGGGGTGGAGCTTCTTGGTGAGGGTAGGCCAGAGCTCCACCATACCCCTTGTTGGGATGGGTATGGGTATTGGACAACCAGTAGTTGGTTGCCCTCTTAGGTGGGGAGGAATGTGACCAGGTGATCCCCTGTCATTGGTGAGGTGCCCTGGTAGGAAGAAACATGGGTCTTTCCTTGCCCCCCCCAGTAATCTGCCTTATGCCTATGTTATATAAAGTACATGGAAGGAATAGATGAAAGTGCTAGAGTGCTTTAAAAACAATTAAAGATTAAAAGTGCTAGCTAATAAAGTGCAGGGATATGTTAAATGCTATGGTTAAAGTACCAGAGTAGTACTTTCTGCACAAAGAAAAAGTAAGAAATATAAAATGCATCTGTGCCTTTAAATTGCAGTAATAAAAAAATATAGAAAGGGAACCACAGAGTAAGGACCCATCTGTATTGTCTGTTTTCTATGGTTGCAACCTCTATCTTCCTTTCTAGTGCAGCTATCCCTTTCTTTCTTGGTTGGAGGCAGGCCACCTGTAAGCAGCAACCCCCCCCCCTTCATTGTCTAAACCCTCTTTCAAGTTCTCTTCCTTCTGGGTCCAGGTAAAAAGGTCCACGTAAGGGAACCTTGTAGTTATAAACTAAAACACAAGTGGCAATATGTGTTTTATTTGGTGGCTAGTTAAATGAACCCAGGATTAAATAAACCAGTAAACAGCATTCCCTTTCCCTTTACTTTATTATGCATCCTGTGCTGCCTTGCTAGAAATACAAAGATAACATAAGTGGGATATTATTAAGATACAGTATTATTAGATGCTCTGTTATCAAGTAGCAGTATTGTTGGGTCTATAGGAAGAGTGCCCCCCCTTCATGGCTGGTAATGTCCCCTGAAAGAATAGTAACAAAAGGAAGGCCCTTGGGTCTTACAATGAGGCACAAACCATTTTCTGCTGAAGTAAAAGTATCAGTGTCTAGAGATGCTGTCTGTATAGTGCTGCTGTTGTGCCTGCATGAATTGTCGCACATAGCACACTATGCAGCAACCTAAAAATAAATTAATACAGTAAATAAGTTACATTAAGCCCTTGTACGCATTGTAACTGTGGATCAAAATTGGGGATTTCTGTTAAAAGTCCTGTCACCTTCAAGTCTGTGTGGGCAGAGTCAGGAATGCCTGATATGGATGCAAAACTAAAGTAATTCCATTTAAACAAAATTAAAATAAAGAACTGACCCCCCACATAACAGCAAAATGCTGGGTCAATAGCTTACCTCAGGTTAATTTGCTGGTGTGTAAACAGTCTTGCAGAGGGTAAAAAGAGGGAGAAAAGATACTGTTTGGTGGCCTGAAAAAGCTGCAGCCTTCTCTGCAGCAGGATAGGGTGTTGGCTGCAGAAGCTCTTCTTCCGCACTCAATCTGTTGCTATAGGAAAGCAGCGGCCCCTAGAGGCCTATATTTCTACAGATTCTAGCTACTTTAATTATTGATTGAGGGAGGAGTGTACAGTAATTAAACAGATAATCAAGCATTTAGAGTCACTTTCTAACCAGGATTATGGTGTGTAATAAAGATATTGGAAAGAAGTAGTTATTAAAGTAATAATGCTTAAAAGCAACTTTTTGTGCTATGTATAGGAGCAAGTTGTGAGCCTAGAAACTCAAAAATGTACTAAATTGGAAATTAATTGATGTCACATGACAGTGATGTCACTGATAAAAACATATATAAGCGTATCACTGGAGGGGATTTATGAGATAAGGTGTCAGTCTAGAACTGACTATGAGAGGTGTAAGACCTTAAGTTTAGAAGGCTTGTTTCTACACCCTAGACAGCGTTGATGTTATGGACTTAATGACAATTTTCTTGTTTTCTG
Organism: Neoceratodus forsteri; assembly: GCA_016271365.2. Classification (NCBI taxonomy): domain Eukaryota; kingdom Metazoa; phylum Chordata; order Ceratodontiformes; family Ceratodontidae; genus Neoceratodus; species Neoceratodus forsteri. The sequence continues at coordinate 736,009,783 of CM028133.1, read as the reverse complement.
TTCTGAATAATTATTATTTTATGCTACAAATAATAAAATGATAAATGCCAGCCTGGCATTTTATATGCACTAACTCTGGATGTCTGCCTGCTAATTGTCTCCTGAACCAACAACCCCACTACAACATGCTCTGGCTTGCTTTGGGCTTACTGTGGTGCACAGCATGACTCCTCACGGTTGCACCATGACAGGTGAGGGGCTCCCCCATGGCTTACAATGCCCAAATTAGATAAACAAAAACCCTATGCTAACAATATTCTTTCTTTCAGCTGCTCTCTGCATTAAGAGATTACCTTAAGAGGTGCAGCAAACAGCCCGTGGTGCAGCAAACAGCCCATGGCACATCAAATGGTGTTGTTGGAAAGTACAACATGGTGCAGTTAACAGGTTCATTAAAGCTGGACACAGCCCTCCTCAAATGCTGAATGATCTTAGGAAAAGGGGACTGATGATTTTATAGCCCAATAGAACCTGTGTACTACTGATATCCCCCATACATCACAAGGGGGTGCTGCTTTGAATGGGTCAGGTCACGTAGTGGTGCAGATACGTCCAGAAAATAGAGACACCCGTAAGTGACTGGGAGTCAAAACACATCTAAATCAAAGAGACACCACAAGACTGTAAGAAATGATTGGCAGTCACCTACATCCTCACCTTTGCTAGCACCAGGGGTAATTTGCAGGACAGAAATGCAGAGACAGAACATTTGGGGAGAATTTTAACTAAAATTTTTACACAGAACACTGCATGTTGCCAGTGCCACAGCAATTTGTGCAGAAAAATGTAAATCTCAGACAGTGTGTAATGAAGGGAAAAGCAGGCAAAATGAAATAAGGGAACAGCACACAGTTTTAAACCAATGTTATTGAAAACAAGCAATGCATATGCAGAAAAAAACTCACAACGTGCTCTGATCTTTCATATCACAATTTGCTGCTGGAAATATATGGATTTTCAGAGATGCCCATATAAAAATAAAAACTGACTGCAGCTAAGACTGTGAAACTATGTTAGGTATCTCTGGAGATGACCATCTATAAAAAAACACATATTATAATTGCAGTAGCTATTTTGATCAGTTTTTAAATTGTGAATAAAAGTTAGCTGAACAATGGTAACCCCTTCTCATGAGCAGACCTAAAAAATCGTCTCTGGTAATTTATGGCAAAAGTTCAATCAGTAGCAATAACCCTGCTGGCACAGACTGTAGACAAAGTTCTGTCCACCCCTATCAGCACAAGAAATGCCCAAGGAGACAAAGAGGCCTCCAAAGCAGAATCATCATATGTGGAAGTACAACAATTGCTCCAAGAAATGAGCCCTTTGGGTGATTCAAGCCAAGAAGGATCAGACTGACGTCAGGCTCCGGTCCTCATTATCACTAATATCATGACCAAGGCCACTGATTTACGGTGATTAAAACAATTAAATTCCATTTTCAAGACTTAAGATTCCGGAATTTCACCGGTGATTGTTACTCTAATTTCCGGATTTTACTGGGATTCTGTTATCATTTTTTAGTATGTGCATAAATAATCAGAATTAAAGAAGGCTTCATATACAGAGCAATAAATAAAGCAAACTTAAAATAGTACAGGAAGGAATTAAAAGAAAAACACACTTTTTTATAGATTTACTGATCTGATAGAAAATGCCAGATTCCATGAAATCTTCATTTTTACCGGTTTTCAGGCAGCCCTAATTCCGAAATTTTACCAGATTTTCCGGTAAAAACCGAAAAACAGTGGCCTTGATCATGACTAATGTTTCTGGCCACCATTGTGTGGATGCACTGGTTGGGTGCCACCAGCTTGAACTACTTCTAGACACTGGCTCTGCCTTCTCACTGTGTTACACCAGGATGACCCACAGCAATTTCCACGGTTTACAGGAAGATCCACTTTTACTCAAACTTTTGAGGGAACTGTGATAGCAACTTACAGTCAAAGCCAGTACCAATGGTAATAGGCACTCTGTGAATCAATCATCATTTTGATTTAATGGCGTTACATCAACACTAAGCATTGGAGGAGTGGACTTCCTTGCACACTATAGTTGCATTGTGGATCTGGCCAACCAGCTACAACTGCAAATTCCAGACCAGTATTCACTACTATGCATATCTGGCTCCTATGTAGTGGCCACAGTGAAACAAAAAGGCACAGAATATGACATCATAGTAATACAGCAAAACAGCAAGCTATTTTCTGACCTCAAACCTATCCTGTAAAGACACAATGAAGCCTTTGCAAAAGACAGACATGACTGTGGAAGAATGTATACCCTCATTCATGTGGCTGGAGATGACCCACACAGACAAAGGCAATATTCATTTCCTGCAGAGGTGATACCTTACAAATTTGTGTTCACCTTTGAGGGGTGACAGTACATGTGGAATTATCTCCCACAGGGATTACACAACTTGTCCTCCCTATTCCACATCCACATGAGGGAGGCTATAAAAAATTTATCAGCACCACAATGCCTCTTGCAGTATGTGGATTATCTCTTGCTGACCATACAGACTTTCGAAAGTCATCTGAAGCTCACAGATTAACTTCTAGGCCTACTACAGGAGGCAGGTCTCAAATGCAATCCTGCAAAAGTACAACTACTCTAACCAGAAGTTTCCTTTCTGGGCCTGTGCATAACCACTGAGGGCAGAAGCCCCACCCTGAACACGGTTCAGGGCATCCAAGATTTGCCAGTACCAACAAGTGTGGCTTCTTTAACATGTTTCCTGGGTATGGTCAACTACTCCAGGGATTTAACTTGTGGTTTTGCACAAAAGGCTGTGCCCCTATATGAACTACTGCAAAAGGATGTCCCATGGAACTCGGGACCCAAACATACAACTGATGTTACTTCGTTAAAGGAAGCATTGACCTCAACCCCTGCTTTGCTAAATACAAACCAGATCTTCCTTTCCATCTGGAAACTACAACCTCAGAGGCAGGGAGGTCAGCAGTTCTGGCACAGAAGGGGAATGGAACCCTCAGGGACCCATTGCCTGTGCCTCCCAGATGCTTTCCCCTTTACAGTAGAAGTAATCTTTGTGTGAAAGAAACCTGCTGGCAACCTTTTGAACTTTCAAGCAATTCATCTATATCAAAGGGTTTTCCTCTGTTGTGTTACACACCAACCATACCATGACCAGCTTCCTGCTAAATGACAGAATTACATTTGGAAATGTGTCTAACAGCAGACTCACTCAGTGGTCACTGCTGTTGCAAGATAGGGATATTACCATCTTCCCACCAAAATGCCATCCATTTTGGCACATGATCTCCTATATTCAGGAGAACCACATGAGTGTTGCCTACAGTCACCAGTTTTGCAAGACCCAGGCCCATTCCTGGCAACTACTGAAGGAATCTTAACAGATCCTGCCTTCTGCCACATCTTTACGGATGGGTCCTCCTCATATTTTGAGGGAGAAAAAATTGCAGGATTTGGGATCCTGGTTCTGACCACAGCAGGGGATACCATTGAGGTATCCAGAAAATGTATCATCTGGTGCTCTCAGTATTCAGAAATTACTACTGTAAAATGTACTCTGAAAGTAGTACAATAAGGAAAGGAAGATATCATTATCTTTTCTGATTCATCCTGGGTGTGTAACTCCCCTCACATAATTTCTTCCCTTTTGGAGAACATGCAATTTTGCCTTTTCAGAAGGTTGTCCAGTCAAATACAGGGATCTGTTCATTTACCTTGTCAGTCTTGCTGAACAATTTCTCTTCCATATCCACAAAGTAAAAGCCCATCAACGGCTGAACTTTTTCAAACTAAAATGATCGAGCAGACACCTTAGCCAAGAATGGAGCATGGGGGGAGGGTATGTATTATGCCACCTCCAAATGAGGCATCCATAGTGGCCACCAAAAAGAAAGCTGAAATAGACCCTCTAGATCTGCATGCAGTCCAGAGTGCAGATCCAGAAATTAAAGATGTATTTGATTACCTCTCCAAAGAGACAGACAAGGGAAATGTCTATGAACAATCCATTCAAAATACATGCAGACTACCTCCATCTCCCTGTAAAGCAACAGCTGGTATTTTACCAATCAGAAATATCTGACAACCAGAAACTTTGGGTGATACCAAAGCACTAAGACCTGAGTTTATACATCAGGTCCATGATACCCTGACAGGTGGACACCAAGGGGTGGATAAAACCCTGCAGAGACTGAGAACCTCTGGTTGGTGGCCCAGAATGCCAGCAGATGTCCAACACTATGTTGACAACTGCATACCTTGTGCAAATAACATTCCCATTCCTGCCAGATTATTGCCTCAAAGGCAATCAGGCTCTTGGAAAGCAATTCAAATTGATTTAATTGTCCCATTAACCACCACAAGTAGAAACAAAAAGTATGCACCTGTCACTAAAGACCTCTTCTCCAAATGGATACAGGCCTTCCCTGTTGCATGAACACAGTCAAAAAAAACTGCCAAAATCCTGGTGGATCAAGTATTCACCAGGTGGGGCCAACCACTCAAGGTAGACTCTGACAAAGGAACCAGCTTTACAGGTGAGTCAATGCAAGAATGTCTGAAATTTTTTAGAAGTCAGCCAAAAATTTTACATTGCATACCATCCCCAATCCTCAGGACATGTGAGAAGGAAAAGAGACTAATCAAATCCATGTTGTGCAAATTTGCAGATGAAAACCCCAAAGGATGGGATATCACGTTGCCCTTATTCCTAATGGCAATCAGAAGGACCCCAGCAACCACTACATGGCACACCCCTTTTGAAGTGATGACCAGTAGACAAATGAGACTACTTGAGCAACTGTTGATTGATCTCAAAACCCCAGCCACAGACAGTGTCTATGGACATCTATGTGGAGCAACTAAAAAACAACCTGGTAAAAATTCACCTGTTTGTAGCACAAAATTTGGGCAAAGCCCAACAGCAATCCAAAATGTACTTTGACAAAAATGTTAAAAATGTTGATTGGCAAGTAGGAGCACAAGTCATGGTTCTAAAATGTGTTGCCCCTGCCCATCCATTTCAGAACAAATGTATTTATTTTATTTATTTATTGAAGATATCAGATAACATACCTTTGAGTCAAAGATTCCTTTACAAAGGTTCCACATCATTATATACAGAGACATCAAATACAATGGCAACAAATAAGATACAATAGTTACAAAGAAGTTTGTACATTAGCAAAAGTGGTTACAGAAAGTTGCAAAAAAACAGTTACAGAGTAAAGACGGTAATCAGTTAACAGGGTACATACACTGCAGGACAGTGGCACCAGCCATGCCCTGGTCATTATTTAGTAGTCTAGGCCAGACTAGGGGTGTCCATTGTCCAGGTATAAGCATGCCCTGGGGTGGCAGGACCAGGGTGAGGTCCAAATGCGAGGGGTGACATGGGTAGAGGAAAAAATCAAGGACAGTCGCAGGCTGAACCTTGAGAGATTAGGTCACATAGTTGGGACTTGAACCGGCCAAGTCTGGGTTCTGACAGGAGGGAGTTAGGGAGGGAATTATGCCAGCTAGGGGCCTGATGCCTAAATGTTCTTTGACTCAAGGAGGTCTTGCAGAGGGGGTACCCAGAAGTGGGTTGTTGTAGATTGCCGGGTGTGGCGGGAGGACAAGGGTGCCTGGAGTAGGGGGGTAAGGGCAGGTGGGAGTAGACCTGCAGATATTTTTTTTAGCAAAGAGGCATGTCTGATATTTGAGCCTCCCATTGAAGTTAAGCCAGTTGGTGGAGACATACAGGGTGCAGGTGTGTGCATGTGTGTGCATCTGGCGGAACCAGAAGCTAGTCTACAGGCCTTATTAAGAGCCAGCCTGATTTTGTTTAGGTGTGTGTTGTCAGCTGCCCCATAGATTATGATACCATAATCTATGAGTGACAGTACTGAAGCTGAGACAGCTAGGTTTAGGGCTTCAGGTGGGAGGCAGTGCTTGTACTGGTGCAGTAAACCAATATGCACATTAACAGTGGTGCTCAGTTTTCAGATGTGGTCATGGTAGGTGAGCCCTGAGTCTAGGGTTATACCCAGGTACTTGAAAGAGGTAACCTGCTCAAGGGGGTCATTGAGGGAGTTCAGTATGCACAGTGGTAGCCCACTGCTCCTGCTTTGGGAGTGGGAAAACACCACAGACCTAGTTTTCTTATAGTTTAGAACTAGCCTATGCTGAATGAACCAGGATTCTGCTTCAGTAAAAGATTTTTGGAGTGCATCACAGAGAGTGGAGGGATCAGTGTGGGAGCTGTAAAGAATGGAATCATCTGCATACAGTAGTAGTTTCCCAGAGCAATCCTTGGGTAGGGAGTTGAGGAACAGGGAGAAAAGTAGGGGGCCAAGAATAGAGCACTGAGGGACTCCCGACCTGACTTGGAGGTGGGGAGGACTGGATTTGGGCAAGTCTGACTGTCTGAATTCTCTGACAGATAGCTGGCAAACCAGCCAGTGGTCTCAGAGGACAGGCCAATCTGTGTAAGAATATCCAGTAGTAGTGTGTGGTGCACCATGTCAAATGCCTTGGAAAGGTCTATAAAAATGGCACCAGCAATGTGACCTGTGTCCAGAGATGTGTGGAGAGCATCAGTGAACTCCAGGAGAGCTGTGGTAGTACTGTGGTTGTGCCAGAAGCCATGCTGCTGAGGACACAGAAGGCTGTATTTGGAGAGGTAGTCCGTAAGCTGGGTGGCCGCAATTTTCTCCAAAGCTTTGGAGAAGGGGGCAGGATCAAGATGGCGCAGTAGTTCCCAGGCTTTGTGCGGTCACAGCTCTTCTTTTTTTTCCAGTTAGTACTTTTTATTAGTATATATCGGACCATATAGTACAGTTATGCTCCATAGCCATGTTCTTTTTAAAGCATTTTAACTCCATAATATAAAAAAGAAGGATGTTCAAAAGAAACAGAAGCACAAATTAGGATATCTAACATGAGAGTGGTACATATATGACACTTTAGCTCTGTTCCATTGCTACATTTACAATTATCAATGCTCATAGTTATACAAACAGAGCAGCCATAGGATAGACAGAGAAAAACTAATGTCTTGGAAGGAAGTAAATGTCACTTGTATGGTCCAAAGTCAAAGATGTGCAGAAGTCCAAATTGAGTATCTGTAAAGGTATACTGAGACAAATCTCACTTGACAAATGAATATGTATGCACTGTATCAAACAAAACTACATGTTCATCTGCAAATGCTGCATGTGAAATAATAATGACAACATGACACACAAGGCAATATCCAGTAATAAGACTCCAGAACTAAGAAACTGGAAGTCCAATAGTTGCTTCTCATCACTGACAAATTGGAACCAATAGGAAGGGTCGTTAGATGTCAGCCTATTCTAGCATGGGGGGAGAGATATGCCAGGTAGGGATCCCAGCATAGATGACATTTAGACAGTGTATTAGAACCTATGTGGGATAGGTAGTCCAGTTGAGTGATGAGAGACAATGAATTATGTAACTCAGGTAGGGAGGGAACCTCTGTAGTTCTCCAGTGGCTTAGAATGAACTGCTTGGCCTGTAGGCTAAGAATCGAGAGCCATCTGGTCTGCACCCTGAAGAGTTTGAAATTAGAGGGTGGAACCCCAGAATCCAGACTAGAGGGTTCATGCCCACTTTACACCCTAACACCTGTTCAGCTAGTCTCAGTATTGCAACCCAGAAGGGTGCCAACATTGGGCAGTGCCATAATATGTGAGCCAAATCTCTCACTTGGGCATCACATCTCCATCTGTTGTTGTTAAGAATATGCATATGATAGAGCATGCTAGGGGTGCGATACCAATGAGAGAGAATTTTGTGTTGTATAAGCTGGCTACAGACATCCGGGAGGTGTTTGTGGGCACCCCTCCAGCAAGCCAGCCATTGTTCCTCCAAGATAGACTACTTAAAGGCCTTTTCCCAATTCATTTTAGCAGCATTAGAGCCAGAGGGGAGTTGTGATTTAAGACCTGCATATATATATATAGCTAAAAACTCCTTTTTTCACAGCAAGCCAGCTGGGAAGGGGGGCAGATTTTTTCTGTATTGACCCAAATTGTTTTTTAGTGTAAGCCTGCACAGTGCTGTGTAATTCCAGGTATTGCCAAAAGGTATTTTTCTGAAATTCAGCATCTATTTCAATAAAGGATATCATAGTAGATTCCTCTTTATCCAGTATTTGGGTTAGTTTAAAGATCCCCTTACCTGCCCAGTCAGGCCAAAAAAATGGCTTCCCCACTATCAGAAGGGCATTATTGTGCCAGATTGGCACTTCAGCCAGTGGCCACGGGTTGGGCCTCAACTTTTTATGGACTAGATGCTATGTTAAAGCAGAGGCCAAGATGGTAGGGTGTTCCTGCAGGGATTTAGGTAGAGGGGAATACAGTAAGGCCGATAAGCTCTGCAATCTGGCCATTTCTGCCTCCATCCCCACCCACTGTGGTGCATCTGTTCCAGGTGGGAGGAACCATGCTAGGGTCTGTGCTGTGAGATAGGCCAGTTTGTATCCCTCTATCCAAGAGAGATTCCAACCTCCCTGTCTCCAGTGAGCGCACAGCTTATTCCTGCTCAGTCTGGGTCTAGAGTTTTCCCATAAAAACCCTGAAAACATTCTGTCTCTGAGCTCAGCCCAGGCTATTGTAAGTGCCAGTGGGATGTGTGAGAGAATATATAGAAGTTTGGGGGCTGTGACCATTTTTAGGGCCAAGATTTTTTCCAGGCAAAGTGAGGTGAAGTTTGTGCCTTCGGCCCAGCTGTATTCTAATCTCCACAAGCAGAGGGTTTATATTTATCTCCCAAATTCTAGATATATCTGCATGAAGCCTGATGCCCAAGTATACAAATAAGTGAGCCACCCACTGCAAGCCATACTGAGAAATAGAAGAGTCCGTACAACAAGAGTTTAGTAGTAACACCGCCGTTTTTGAACGATTAATCTTCAGTCCTGAAAGAGTGGCAAATTCTGCTAGCAAATTAAGTAGGGGGGATGGATATTGGGGTATCTGCTAAAGGCAGAAGCAGGTCATCAACATACAGGAATGTAGCATAGGCCTTATCACCAATCTTTATGCCTCAATATTAGGAGAGGATCGAATGGCGATTGCAAGAGGTTCCAGTCTAAGGATAAAGAGAAGGGGGGGATAGCGGGCACCCCTGCCTAGTACCTGCCCGAGAGCGAAGGGATCAGACAGTGTGTCATTTGTAAGGATCCATGCCATGGGCTGGCTGTACAAAGCAGCAACCCAGGACCGAAACTGGGGTCCAAATCTCATGGCTTCAAGCAACTGGAGCAGATAATCCCATTCAAGGGAGTCAAAGGCCTTTCCGAAATCTATCACCCCTGGTGCGGCGGGAGCTTTGCTAGACTGAGCATAGGCGATAATGTTAATCATAGAGCGTATGTGGTCCCTACTAAATCTCCCTGGGACAAAGCTCGCCTGAGAGGAGTGAATTAGGAAGGGGAATAGGGGGCTTTAACTAGTGACCATAATCTTAGCAAATATCTTGTTATCTGAGTTGATTAGGGAATTAGGCTGATAGAGTTTCTTGTTGGGTCCTTCTCTTTCTTAGGGAAGATCATTATAATCGCTTCTCCAAGCATGTTGGGAAAGGAGCCTGTGGTTATGGTTGAATTAAAAAGATTTGCCAATATTGGCGCAATTTGAGGAGCCACAATTGACCAGAGCTCCAGAGGAAATCCATCCCCTCCTCGTGCCTTGCCCACATTCAGAGCCCACAGGGCTGAAATCACCTCCAGTGGAGAGATGGGGGTCTCCAAAACATCATCCTGCTGTGAAAACAGCCGAGGGATAGGGAGAAATCCAAGAAACTAATGCACCACGGTGGGGTCAGGAATCCTGGAAGGAAAATATAGCTCTTTATAAAAGTCCACCATAATAGAGTTTACTTGTTCCTGACTCATCTGTACAATTCCTCCTGAATCCTGGAGACCTGAGTTATAGCTCTCAGCTGTCTGCTTGCTCAATCTATATGCTGAAACCTCCCCCTTTTTCTCCCCCTGCCCAGTATCTGTGCTTCAGATAAAAAGCGGTCAGCTCTGATTTCCTAGCCAATAAGTCATTAATATTAGAATGGATACATATCATTTCAAGGCTATGGGGAGTGCATGTAGAGGAGGGTGAGGGGGGGTGACTCTTGCAAATGGTTTCTAGCACTACTAGTTGCTGCTCCAGACTTTTAAGCTGCCACTCCCTCTGCTGTCTACGATTGGCTGCATAGGCCATTTTAGCCCTCCTAATGGTGGCCTTCAGGGCTTCCCACAGCCATGCCGGATGTACAGAAGTAAGTGGGTTGTCTTGCAGGAATAAACTGACTTGATTAACCAGCCATGGAGGGAAGTCTGGATCCCGTAACAGGAGAGGGTCAAGTTTCCAGGTACGGGACGAGGTGGCTACTGGGCCCCAAGTTAGGAACAGTCGGATTGGGGCAACATCTGAGATCACCATCGGAAGGATCTGTGTGTCAACTATCAGAGACATCTGGGAGGGGGAAACTAACCAACAATCCAAGCAGGAGTGGCAATTATGAATAGGAGAGATAAATGTATAATCCCTGTCCCTAGGGTGCAGGACTCTCCATGCATCTTGCAAGCCCATATCCGACATAAGTTGCTGGAGTGCCCACCTCACCTTCAAGTGTTTATCTAGAGCATTTATATTCCTATCAAGGACCAGGTCCAAAGGGATACTGAAATCCCCTCCCAGGATTACCAGTGTGCTATCCCCAGCCATGGAGGAGATCTTATGTGCCAGGGCATGGAAGCATTCTGGTTGGTCCTCATTTGGACCGTACATATTAGTCACTATTAGAGGACCTTCCAGTGTGTTGAAGAGAGCCAATACCCATCGCCCGAGTGCATCCTGCTTGGTTGCAATCAAAGTCCATTTTAGAGACTTGTGCACCAGGATGGCAACCCCTCATTTATGCATGGGGGCAGAGGATGAGACCACTTGGCCCACCCATGCCCTCTTAAGGCTATCATTGTCTTCCTTCTTAAGTTTAGCCTCCTGGAGCAACGTGACATCCGCTTTCAGCCATTTGAGGTGTCCTAAGACCTGCAAATGCTTTACCGGGGTATTTAACCCCCTCACATTTTAGGTGATTACATTTATACCTGCCATAGTCCAAAAACCTTAGAATAGCATATTTAAATTTCCAAATTGGTACTAAGCAAATGACTGAGAGGGAAAGAGGTCTGCTCCAAGAGAGCATAGAGCAACTGTTCTTTAAAGCTTCTGTCCATACATTAACGTCTTATAATAATACATTGTGCAGAGAACATTGTAACAAGTAAGTAAACATATAACAAACATAACAACCAGAACTATATACAGCCAGCCTAACTACAGCCAAAAGGGAGCCCCATGCTAGAAGACCAGTAGAACATGCTACAAGGTCCCCATGGGTTTCCCCCGGAGGGGTGGATGAGAGGGCAGTATCTTATCCTGCTTTCCAAAAAGGAGAATGAGCTTTCGCAGCTATATGGGGGGTATCATAGGAATGTGGGGTCCACTTGAAAGGAACACACATGTCTCAGTGCCACTTCTAAGTGCAGTCTGGGCTGTTGTCAAAGGATAGAAGGGGAAAATGGGAGGGGAGAGCAGGAGTAAGATATACAGGGATAGGGGAGGAAGGTGGGGGGGGACAGTATATCTCCATCGGGCCTAAAGTAGCCCAGCTTCAGCAACCAAGAAAGTCCATTACTTAGCTAATAAGTGTTCATGTAGTAGTGCCAGAATAAGTCACTGATCGGGTCTCCTCAGCCTCTACATGCTCTGGAGATTGGCTTAGTGTGCCAACAGCCGAAAGGGTGGAAGAAATCACCCGCTGACTCGAGAGGGAGGCCATGATGTCTTCCCAGTACGTACTCTTCGAAGAAGTAGTGGCCATCTCATCCCCTTCCAGCGATGCTGCATCCATGTTGTTTTGAGCCATAGGTTCAGGATTATCGAGTTGCAGCAGTGCATATGGGTTTGGAGTGATGTAGGCCCGCAAATCCGAGCCCGGACAGGTTCTATGCACTGGCTCTGGTCGAGGGCTTGTCGAAGCAGCCTGCACCTTCAGGTGTTGACATTTGGAATGATGGTCCGAGGGGTTTCTTTTCCTCGATCTAGGAGGTAGTACTGCCTCAAAGTTCTTGACCTGCAAGTTAGCGGGTGACTCTATTAAAGCCGATGAGGATTCCTCTATCCTTGGCATTTCTGCTGCTGTAGAAGCAGCTGAAAATACCCCTTGCTCCTGAAAGTCAGATGGATGCTGGGCTCTAAGGAAGCCCTTAAGGTTTTCAGGTGTTGCAAATATCAGCAGGACCTCATTAAGCATAACCCTCATAGTAGTGGGGTACCATAAAGAGAGAAGAAGTTATGCACATGGAGAATTTTCCTTGCTGGGCCATATTCTTTCCGACATTCGGTGAGTTCCCTTGAATAGTCCTGAAAAATATATATTCTATGCCCCTGCCACATAGGGTTACTGATTTCTCTGGCAGCTCTTGTAATAGGTTCTTTTTGTCTAAAGTCAAGGAATTTAGCCAGTAGTGGTCTCGGCCTTTCACCTGGTTTGGGAAGTAGGGCTAGTGAGTGGTGAGCCCGCTCTATCTGAGGCCTGAATTCCTCTGAAAGGCCTAATATTGCTGGGAGGATTTGCTGAAGAAAAGGGACTGTATTGGCTTGCTCTGCCCCTTCCGGAAAGCTGATAAATCTTAAGTTGTTTTGTCAACTTTGATTCTCAAGGTCATTGACCTTGTCCTGTAGGAGATGAATTTGCTTGGCTTGCTCCTTTATGGTAGCCAAAATATCCTGTATGGCAGCATCATGCGACCCCAGTCTCCACTCCGTGTGGAAAATGTGGACTTCAGTGCTTTTCAGTGTTTGGTTAGTTGCATTGGCTGCAGTAGTGAGCTGGGCCATTTGGTTCATTATTTGTGTGAATATTTGTGGGAGTTTTCCCCGGTTGTTGTAGAATTGCAGGTCATAGCTGATGCCGGGCCCAGTGCCGATGTAGTGGAGCTAGTTGCAAGAGTTCTAAAATCCCTCGAGTTTCCAAGTAGTATAAATGCCCAGGTCACTCTCACATATCATGTGCCATCAGCCAAGTTCGACGATGAGACCACAATGCTAAATTTTGGTGGATTTTACCCCATACGCCTTGAGAGTGAGATGATTACACAGCCATCTTCATCAGTGGTTGGCCACGCCCCTTCCCGCAGTCACCACTATTAAGGATGGGTGTAATGAGTGCTGATTTCCATTTAGAGGGGAACTGGCCCAGTGATAGGGAGCGGCTCAGGAGCGTGGTGAGTGGGAGAAGAACTTCATTAAAGGTGAGCCTAAGCAGCTTAAGATCTAGTGTGTCGCTGCTGAATCATGACTTGCTGAGGAGAGGGGGGCAGCTTCACACTGTGATATTGTTTTAAAGTGGAACGGGGGGGTGGGAGAGGTGGGGGTGCTGGGTGGGTGGGAGAGAACAAATTAGGGGGGAGAACACTACTAAGGTTGGAAAAAAGGTATTAAATGTATTTGCAATCAGGGCAGGATCTGTGGTGATAGATCCATTTGTACAGAGTTGAGAGGGAGGTGCAGAGGAGACTTTACCACTGAGCTCTTTGAGAGAGTCCCAGAACTTGCATCTGAGCCCCATGTGGCAGTGAATGAGTGGGAGATCACTTATGAGATCATAAACAACTTAGTCCAGCAGTGTAATAAGTAGGTCTCACTGACCGTAAAAGACCAATTGATAAGTGATTCTGTGTGAACCAACTTAAAATGTTCAAAGGTGAATAAACTGCATTGATTAAAGCAAACTCCATCCTTATCCATGGGGGATGGGGGGCATTTAACCTGTTTTTCTATTTTCTTCTCTTTCACAAAACCATGATGTACCTCTCCCTACTAGTGCTGGAGAGCACAAGAGAGCTGACCCATATCAAGAAGGCCTGAGCACATATGCTCCTTCATCTTCTGATCCAGAGGGCCCTATTCACAAAGCTTATGGCATGGTGCAAGTGGCTTGCTCCAAAAAGAATGGCGCAAGGTGCACCTTGTACTGAAAGATACGACAGGAGCGATTCTCAAAAGCAGCCTTCGTCAAATGCAGGCCATCTGCCCCAAACAGGGCATGCACCTTCTATGTGCCCAGAAATGGGCTGTGATAAGGCGCTAAGGGCCCTGTGGCAGATACAAGCTGCCACAGCCCAGAAATGCCATTCACATACATGCCTTTGAGGGAGAAATTCTAAGTACCCTTGACCAGCCAGGGCTGGTCTAAGGGTTCTTAGAACAATATCCTCTGTAGGGGTATAGCCTCTTGGGGCAATGTGCCATGTTCCCCCAACATACACACACAGCTCAGATATGCCCTATCTGTTGCTTAATAGTATTGAGCTCCCTTTTGGTATAGTGGACCCAACCCCCCCCCGCCTGATATGCCCGTTATATTGTGTAATCATATACTTATCCCTGGTGGTCTAGAGGTCACACCCCCTTCCCCGATATGGCCAATACTGTGTATTTTGAAATTACTGTACCCTGGTGATCTAGTGGTCCCACTCACCCACACTGGCATGTAGTGCCCCCACCCCAATTCTGTACCTTGAGTTGGCATTGGCACACCCTCCACACACCACCTCAACCAATGCTGGTTGAACTGTCACTGAGCAATGTACTACAATATACTACTGTAGTACATAGCTCAGTGACAGGTCAGTCAGTGCCAGCCATGGTGGTTTGAGAAGGTGTGTGCCAGTGCCGACTCAAGGTATGGATTGGGGTGGGGAGCAGGGTATGGGCACTACATACCAGGGTGGGTGAGAGGGACTACTAGACCACTGGGGTAAAGTCATTTCTCAATGCACATTATCAGCCATATCTGGGTGGGGGGGAAGACCTATAGACCACCTGGAATAATTCTATGATTATACCAAATAACGGGCATAATTGGGGAAGGGGGACTGGCCACTAGGCCACTGGGGATGTGGTCTAGGATGCCAAAAGAGGCTGTGGCAAACCCCTCCCATGCACTAGATGTGCGACGCATGGGGGAGGTTGCAGTCTGTGTGGGGACTTAGGCACTGGGATCCCACATGTACCAGACTCCAGTGCAGGGTCCCTGGTGTACTGTGCATTGGTGCTAGCTGCTGTTTGCTGCAGCATGTGCTGATCTAAGCCCCTTTTGTGAATCGGTCTCATAATGTTCTGAAGGGGCACCCACCAACCAATACCACCACTGGTGTGTAAATCAATGTTCCCCAACAAGTAGTTACTGTCCAAGAAGGCAAAGATGCCTATCTCAATGCTATGGTGATGTCCTCTGACCAATCTACCTTACAAATTAAGTGGAAAACTGATTCCTCAACAGAAAATAAATCCCTGTGGCCCACCTTTTCAAAGGAACCTTTCAACGTTGGTCAAATACCTACATTGCCCCAATGGAACTTTTTCCATTCACCAAACCCAACCACAGCTCTCAGGTCTTTATAATCTCACAGCCATGATGAATCCAGATTTCTGTACACAGTTCCCAAATGACACTTCCTGCCAATCTGTTCTTCACACTCAATGATGAGTGCTACACATTTTCTCACTATACTCCCACCATTGGGAGACAACCTTGTGCAATGCCCAATCCAGGAGCCAGGTCCTCCAAGTGTCCTGGTAGCAAATTCCCTTCCTGGAACTTTCATTAATAATGTACAGTTCATGCATATTACAGTGGTGCTGAATCTCACCCAATGGAACATGACCATTTTTTTAACTCCATGCGGTACTGTTGTTAGACTTAATGGCAGCCTATCAAGCACACACACACGACCCTATAGATGGTCTACATACTACTGAACACTTAGGTGTGTTCAGATGTCCCATGAGGGTTGCTTATGCAAATGTAACAGGCACAACAGATGCTGTTACAGGTTTATTTGGCACTGGAATGTCTATTTGGAATCAAGCCAATTTGGCTACAATCAAGTGTCAAACATGTAAATTTAATGATGATTTAGGTCAAAACATCATGTGGCCCATGCTACAGGGTAAAGATGGCATTTCACAAGAAGAAAGGTTTACCATATACAACATGCATGATATTGCACTATTGTTTAATGAGTCAAGCAATAAAATCACTGAACTGATATTTCAGAACAATAAAGAAGCTACAGCATCTCATAGGCAGGGAAATTCTTTGTTCAGCTTATGGTAACTTTGCTATTAATACTATAACCAATCTTTTCCGGGATCTGGAATCAGATATAATCCCAGATTTGATCCATGATATACATATGGCCAAATGGTATTGTCCTATTTGCTGCACACTTATATGCCCCAATAAATGTATTGATAAAACTATTTATTTTTCCCTAGCTACCACACGGAACTTGGGTTATGTCACTTGTCACCCCAGCCAGGGACCTTGCTATGACATATGACAATGCACTTTGAAAGATACAATGTATGTGACTTTAATAGTTGCTCTTCCATGTTTTAATCCAGCATCCTCTATCTTTGACAAGCTGGCAACTAGCCACTCAGTGGGCCATCTAGAGGGCAACATCTACAGATAACATATATACTTATGTTCTTTGCTGGTGTTTCTTCCTCATCTTGATGTTTGGGTCGCTCTGTACACTAACTGTTGTGCAAAAAGGGGCTACCATTACCTGCGCAGATGTGATGTGTTTGATGTAATCAAGTCTGTTTGTGGTTACTCTCCACGTTTTATGGACTGGTCCTATATTGTAGATATGGACCTCTCTCTAAATCACTCTAATGACTCTGCTAATGCCAATGCTACATTAACATCTGCTGAAGACAAACCAATGCCCAAGCCAGACTCCAGGCCTGACATGGCTGCCTCTGCAGAAGACATCCAATGCCTCACAAGCAAAATCACCAACTCATCCTTCACTTTCCCTGTTCTTCTCACCAAGTGGCATCTTTCTGAAGTGCGCATGTCATACAACTCTGATGGACTGTATTGTGTTGTTACCAATAATAAGGCTCTCTCATATTAAAAAGTCTTTGTTACTGTACTTATTCTATATTTGTATATTTGTGAGTTTAAACCATTTTGTTGTTTATGACCAATCAGGTCCATCTTGTAAATGAGCTATGCTCAATGATGTTCACCTGAATAAATAAAGATTTTGATTGATTGATTGATTGATTGATATGGACCTTTAATATGTAATGACCAATAATAAGTCTCTCTCATACGGACCTTTAATATGTATTGCTTCTATGCCTAACTTTTGTTTTGTTCCACAGCAAAGCCCGGTTATTGGCCATACAGCTAACACCTCTGTTCCAACCCCAGAATTACAATATATTGATAATGACCCTGACTACTTCGATACTATTTCTCAATACATGCCTGTGTTTAATGTACATATTGATCCACTTACTCTTAATCTGAGAACTTTCTTACAGAGAAAGGATTCACATGTGATACATATTAGCAATAATATTACTAAAGCTGGTAATTCTCTAAATGCTCTTTTCCATGATAGAGACCTCTCCACCATTTTTTCCAGTACTGCCTAGGAAATGACTTTTAATGATTTTGTTATTCTTCAAGTCTTTCTGATATTTTTCATGAATATTCCGTATGCTGTTTAAGATGTAGTCTTAAGCAACATCATGAACAACTGAAGTTTCTCTATAAAGCTTGTGTAGCTGGACTACTGTATAACTGAGATACTGTACCAATCTGCTTACCATAGTTGTTGTTGCCTCTTTATTCAGGAAACAAGGGAGATTACATAGACCTACACGCCCTGATAACCCTCATTGAGAATGCCTTCAGTTCACAGTATAAGAGAAAATAACATTATGATGTAGTGTTTTATTTGTGGTCTTTGTGTGCCACCTACTGTCATTAGTTAATATGCAATGCTTAGCATGACTTTCTGAAAAGCTCTATTGTTGCCCAAAATTACTGCATGTCAGTAATATTGCTTATCTATGTGTACATGCAAAAAGTTATAGTTTTGGGTGCCAGATGCCCACCTTGTCCACCAATGAGAGCCTTGTACTGCTCGGCAGATGAGCCATTACTTAGGTAACAGACTTTCTTATCTGTCCTATATAAGATGATGCAAGTTCTTTGTTAACTGAGTTTTCTGCATGATTGCCCTGGGGTTTGGAGAGGTGCCGAACTCCCAGCTGTTTAGGTAAGCTGTTTTGTATGTGAACTGGATAATACACTTTGTAGAATGCAACACCTGTCTCTGCATATTGTCTGCCATCAGGTCAGAGTATTCTGCAAGAACCAAGCTTGTCAGTACCAAGCTAACACAGTCTTCCTGGATAGGCTGGTTCCATTCTTACCTCTCACACCATCTAGAGTTTGTACAGGCTGGTAGCACCCTGTCTCCTTCTCTTCCCATACAGACAAGAGTCCCACAGAGCTCCATCCTTGGTCCCATTCTCTTCTACATCTTCCTCAATAACCTACCCCAAACCTGTGCCATCTCGCATGTTCACATGTATACAGATGACACAGTCATCAACACCACTGGTCACTCCTCTTTAGCAGTGAAAGTTCTGCTCCAGCAAGACATCAACAATGTTCTGTGCTGCTTCCAATTAAGCCAACTCCATGTTAAAACACACACACACACACATACACCTGTGCCCATGACCTTTGGTACCAGCCAGAAATTGGTCAAACTCCCATATTCACCACCTTGGATGGCAACCCTCTTGAAATGGTCCAATTCTTCAAGTACATCAGAGTGTGGCTAGACAGAAAGCTTGATTTCTCTACCCACCTTTTTGTCATGCAAACCTCTGCCTAAAACGTGGTGCCTTGTACCACAGTAAAGATTGTCTGTCTTCACAGGTCCACCATGAGCATATTACCAAAACTGAACTCCTGCTCTTTGACTATGAGAATGTGATCAAAGGCACTGCCCCCTCCACTTTGCTGGGATACCTTCTGCAACTTCTTCTGCCATTTTGCTTCCAACTCCCCTCTTCGCACCCAGCATTACTCAATATACTCCTCCTTATTCATTCTTCACCTTTCTTCACATTGCAGGATCCATTTTACATCATTCATTTCCAAATACTGGTTTGAAGCCCTTCTCTCTTAGGTCTCATCCCTTTTCTCCCTTATCCTCTCTGCTTCCTATTCCCCCTGCTCTGTGGATCCTTATGCCTTCACCATTTCTCATCCCTGATGGTCAATCAGCACTTTCCTGTTGCCTTTCATCACCTTGGAAGTGGTTCTCCTCTTTCCTCAACTGCACTGCCTCCCCTGGCTCCCTCAAGTACCAGCTGAACCCTTCCCCACTAATGCCCGCCTCCCTAACTGTTCCCCTTACATTTGCCTCATACCTAGGTGGACGTGAATGCTCATTTGTTGCTCAAGCATTGTTTGGCACTTTTTATACTTATTTTTGTACTTACACCAGTATTTAATAGTTCCATATGATCACAGCAAATCTGGAATAGCAACCCGCAATACAGCATCGGCAACATGGCAAGTGCACAGACAGCCACCGATGCAGCACAGCAAGTGACTGCAAAACAGAAAAAAAAAGAAAAATGCAACAACATCACCCCCTACTGATAACAGACGCAGACAGGGAAGGGGGATCGGAGCAGGAGATGGAAGGGAGTGGAACCCGAGGACGTGGGGGGGAGGAACATGAAAGGCAGGAGGGCATGGACAACAACAGCCTGATATCTTTAAATGTAAAATAAACTGCAAATAGCCAGGAAGGAGGGGAGAACACTGTGCAAATGGAAGGCAGCAACAGCGGGCAAGGGGGAGGGGCAAGGGCACACACAAGGGGGACATGGAGGCACGGCAGACAGGGATGTCACAGCAGTGTGGGCAGGTGGATGTGCCCAGGGACACACAGATTGGTGAAGACAGGAAGCACACAATGGCAGTAGAGGTGGGGGAGTGTATGCCGGTGCCATGTGCCACCGAGAAGGAGCATGGCATTGCCACCAGGTGCGACAGGGTGGCAGCAGTGGAAGCAGAGGTGGACATGGGCAACAGTGGTTGAAGACATGCAGTGGCACAGAGGCAGTGCAGGGGGATGCAGCAGGCTACACCTGGAGCTGAAAATTGTACACTAAGCCGTGGAGGTAGTCAGCCATGCTGCAATGCCCATACTCCCCAACAACAGCCTCTATGCACCACGTAAGGTCCCTGTACTGCTTAGGCTTGCCCACAGTAGCTGTTCTAGAGATGAGCTGCTCCATCTGCAGCCTGCTCATGCGCTGCTCCTCCTGGAGGTAATCAAGGAACTGCCACACAGTGGGATGGCAGGCACCCAGCCATGCACCAAAGCCCCTGTGCCACCCCTCCACCACATTGTTCATTCTAGTGAGGCTGGTACACATGGCCTTGTACATGTTCCATGCATCCAGCAGGAACTTTGGTCTCCATCTGCCCAATCTGCCAATGGTTCTGCTGATCCATGTGTCCTCCACGTAGTCGAGGGCAGGCAGCAGCAGGGCATCATTGTCCCAGTAGAACTCATTGTCCCACAGCACCACATATGCAGAGAGGACATTGGGCATGGGCGCAAATGCAAGGGACAGAAGAATCCACACCTGGAGGGCCACCTCCTCCTCTGCAGTATAGCAACCAAGCAGCTCAGAGAACTGCTGTACCCTGTGCCACATTACCTAGAAAAGTAAAAAAAAGCTGCTGCAGATGGCCACCCCAGAAAACACTGCACTCAGTACCCGCTATGCTGCCCTTTCAAAATCAAGGAGTGCTGTCCTAGGCTGCCACCACCCAACAGCCACCAGACCTCAGTAAACACATGCAGGTAGCTCTGCTCCATGTGGATGCACATCAGAATGTGTGCAGTGGGCATGACAGCATCAGACTGGATCCTGTGGATTGTGAACAACTGCCTGAACAGGGGCAGTGTCGTGCAGAATGTTCCATCCAGGAACCAGTCCCTGCTGTCCCCCAGGAATCACAGGAGCATTGAGTCACAAAGACCAGCATCCTGCCAGAGGATGACCCACTGTCATGCTGGATGAACTGCTCCTCCTGCCCCGTGGTGGTGTACAAAGAGGTAACAGGGGCAGTGAGGAAGGAGGCTATGTAGGAGGAGAGGGGAGGGAGTCAAGACAGAACCTGGAGATAAGGGAAGCACAGTGGGCAAGAAACCTGACATCAATGGAAGGGAAGGAGAGGGAAGAGTACAGTGAACAGTGGTGGGTGCGGGGGTAGTCCAGAGAGAAATGGCAGAAGATGTGTAAGAGGCGATCCTGTTTGCCTAGGGTAAACTTGGAAGCAACACTCTAAATAGTGTCACCATAGTTGAAGGTGGGGGAATCATCTTCAAGATGATTTCTCTGCAGGCAGGAAGTGTTAAACTCCACTTGGTACCGTAATGTGCAACAAGCTTCTGGTTGATTGTATCCACAAGCACAGGGAAATCAAGATCATACAGTCAGACTCTGAGGTACTTGATAAAGGAGACATCTTCAATCACAGATCCATCAATGGTATGGAAAGAGGGAAGTGGGGTGAGCCTAGCAAACCTCTGCCTAGTGCCAAAAGTCATAGAGCCTGTTTTGTTGGCACTGAGGTGCAGCTGACTGAGCAGAAAACAGTGCTTCAGGAAAGAAATTAGTCTGATGAATAGGAATCAGCATGGTTTCCCTAGTGGTACGTTGTGTTAAATTCACATGTCTGACTTATTCAGCTAAGTAACACGAATGATGGAGAGGGGCCAGGCAATTGGCATTCTAATGTTAATTAATGTTTACTAAGATCTACAGACAGAATGAAGCTATAAAGCCCATTAAGATTCTGCAGCTTAACAATTGCACAGATGTATGCTCCTCCTTGCACGTAATGGTCTAAGTGTTTTTAAAGGTAAACTTAGTTTGACAATTCACTAGTTCTACATGTAATTCATTCCTCACATCCACAGTTATTTGAGTGAGGAAGCCCTTTTGTTTGTCATCACTAAATGTAAGATAAAATAGTTTGGGTTACAGTATGCTACTTTACACAGATGATGCAGTACCTTTAACCAAGGCAAATTACATTACAGTCATCAATAAACATGTAAACAGAAAATTTAGCTCTCTGCTGAGGTGGTTGGAGGAAAGTAGGATGATCATCAATGTAACAAAAACAACCAGTCAGCCTGTCGGTGCAGCAGCAAGGCATCCACTTGCAGCATCCAAATCCTGGGTTCGGTGATGGACTCAGGAGCCAGAAAGCCAGCCAGGGGGAGAAGTCTTAAGCATCCCAGGGACTGCTCTCCTTCTCTGTGAGGAGGGGGAAAGAGTTTTTGGCACACTGAGAACCTCTGTCAGAGCCTAGGGATACTGCAATGGCCTTTGCCACATGTTTGGGGGTAGGCTGGTGTAATTGCATGTCCCCGCACCCAAGGATTTAGTCTACTAAAAAAATGCCGGCTCCATTCATGAAGGGCCCATCCTCCGCTGCTGTGCCCATTGAGACTGATGCCTGCCAGGGGGTTCACACTCCTGTGGCTCCACCCTGGGGGGGTAAGCCAGGGTAAAGAGACCAAAGTTCTTTGGGGAGAGGGCACCTGCCAAGTAGCCCCATCCAGGGGGAATAAGCCTGGGCATACAGGGGGCCAGCAAGCGAGGCAGGGGGCCGAACCTTCTGGTAGGAGGAATGGGAGACAAAAAAAAATATTACAGCCAGCTCATCAGTGCAGTGGTTGGATTTTCGCTTTCGACGCCGGCGACTGGGTTCGGGAATGGACTCAGGTCGCTGGAGAGCCAGACAGGGGGAGTAGGCTTGAGCATCCTGCGACTCTCCAGGGGAGGAAGGGGATGTGGCTTGCTGTCTGCTGCCTCCCTGGGCGGGCAGGAGGCAGCAGCTGCATCAGTACTGCCAAGGGGCATGGTGAGCGTCAGCTTGGCCTGACGTCCGTGGTACACCACGCCCCTGGGGAAAAAAGCAGAAATCCTGGCCTCCTGGTTGGCTGGATGATGGCTGCTGGCTCCTGCTGACTCAAGATGCCCTGATGCCCCAGAATCCACCTCAGCAGCACCCAGGGACTGATTGACTAGTGCAGTGGCTTCCCCCTCCTGGTGGCTCCTTCCCCCTTGGAGGAGAGGGACCCATCCAGTGAAGGGATATGCTGGGCCACCCCTGGGTTGGCTGCAATCTGAGGTAAGTGGAAGGGGGTCAGGGCGAGGGGAGCAGAGGAGTCATGAGCAGTCGGAAGGAGAGGCAGGCCAGGGGGCAAGTAAGGTGCAAAAAAAAAAAAACAATATTACTGGTCCAACCTCAAAAAAAGGGCAAATGCTGATAAATTATCAGTGTCAACTTATGGGGTGAATCTCTCAAGATAGTTAATGTTTTTAAATACTTTGGTGTTAACATAGACTCTAATCTGACTTTTGTTCCCCATATAAAAATATCTAAAATGCAAAGTCCGTCAAAACCTAGGTCAGCTATACTATATAAACACATTTCTGACATATGCTGCCTGACAAAATCTTGCAAGACATCATTTGATTTCCTTACTAGACCATGGCTCCTTACTTGTTGATGCAGCACCTTCAGTCAGTCTTCACACAAAGAAAGTTTGGTACCATACAGTCTCGAAGTTTGTTGGACAGCATGGTAACAGGGTACACCACTGCTCAATTCTAGAAGATTTAGGATGGCCTACCTTCAAAATAAAATGCAAACGGGGCTGTGGCAAACTTTAATTTCAAACTGTTAGACAGACAACAGCCTGTGAGCCTGGCATGCCTGCTTCAATGGATTGCACCAAATTTCAATTCAAGATCAACCCCAAATCTTTGTTTACCAGTCCTACGCATGTCTACCAGCATGGGCCAAAAATAATTTCATTTTTATGACCCCTCTATTTGGAACACTATCCCTGTTCCAAACAGATCACTAAATAATTTTGTCTTATTTTCTGAAGAACTTAACAATCATATCCTAACACTAAATGACTGTGTGTACTCTTTCTAAATTCATGGTATTTTACTACTGCCTCCTTATCTATATGCTGTGAATTCTTATTTCAATAGGTTATTGTACTTTGTATACTTATACCTAAACCTTGTTACATGGCACAACAATGTCTCAACTATGCACTGTATTACTTATTCAGTTACTCATCTGTATGTTATTACATGTTGTACTACTGTGTACCAGGTCATGCCTTTAAAAGGTGCCTTTGGTACCAGTGTATTTCACCCGGTCACCAAAATAAAAACAAACAAATACACATGTCCCCTGGTAAGGTGGAATCCCGTTTTTGGTTCCATGTTCTGTTTTCTTCTCACTATCTTATCCCTAGTCTGTACCAGCATTTCAGTAAGGTCTCTGATTTGGTGTCTTACTGAAGGCTCATCAAGGATATCAGGAAGTAAGACTAGGTAGAAGACTAACTAGATGGACTGACAAGTGATTGACAGACCATGCTCAGACCATGGTATAGAATAATAAATTCTCTCATGTCTGGAAGGTCCCAACTATTCTTCAGTATGTATATCAGCATCACTGGGGTCGGCTTACAAGTAAAGCAAGTCTCTCTGCAGATTGCACAATCCTTTGTGAGAGGACAGACACTGATTAGAGGATCATAGCATCAAACAGGATGTAGAAAAGCTGGAGCAATGGTACAGAATATGGCCATTAAAATTGAATGCAAACAACATACAATTATGCACATTCACAGTAATAATTCACAGATCAAATACAGCATTAATGGTATCTTGGTACAGCATCCAGACGAGAAGAGGGATCTATGTGTTATAATAAACAGCAGTTGGACATCCTCTTCTTAATGCAGTACAACATATGTGGATGATATTGAGATGCTGGAATAATCAGATTAGGTTGCACTAGCTTTGAACACGCAAAGTGGTGGTGATATTGTTAGTGTAGAGGTCATTGCTTAGGCCACACAGCAAGTACTGCATTCAGTTTTGGAATGCTTATCTGAAAATGATTAGGAAAGAATAAAAACTATTAAGAGAAGGGGAACAAAAATGAGCCAGGGTACCATGGTAGGGCTTACAGTACAGTTCACATTAAAATGTATTGTGCAACCAGTTAACAGCCAGTTAACATTTAAGATGATAAAACTCTGCATAGAGACTGTCTTAATCATTGATATCTGGTTGTTAGTTGGTTTCTATTGAGCTCTGAATGAGTTGCCTGAATACTTTCATTAGAAAGCCACATTCTATAGCTGAACAGAAAAACACTAACCAACTAACTGGTAACTCATTGCAGTCACATAAAAATTAATGGGCTGCAAAACTGACAGCAAAATACGTTTGATGTGAACTTTACTGTATCAGAAATGTTTTAACTTAGAAGAGTATACAGTGGCGTGAAAAAGTATTTGCCCCCTTCCTGATTTTCTCTATTATTGCATATTTGTCACACTGGATGTTTTCAGGTCTTTAGAGAAAATGTAATATTAGATAAAGGGAACCTGAGTGAACAAATAACACTTTTTTTTTTTTTAATTTCACTTATTTAATGAAAAAAAGTTAACCAACACCAACTGGCACTGTGTGAAAAAGTAATTGCCCCTTACACTTAATAACTGGTTATGCCACATTTAGCTGCAATGACTGCAACCAAACACTTCCTATAATTCAATATCAGTCTTTCACGTCGCTGTGGAGGAATTTTAACCTCACTTTTCTCGAGAACTGCTTTAATTCAGTAACATTTGGTAGGTTTTCGAGCATGAACTGCTGTTTCAGGTCCTGCCACAGCATCTCTATTAGGTTTCAGTCTGGACTTTGACTAGACCACTCCAAAACTTTAATTTTACTTCTTTTTAGCCATTCTGATGTGGACTTGCTTTTGTGTTTTGGATCATTGTCTTGCTGCATGACCAACTACGCTTCAGCTTCAGCTGACGGAAGGATGACTGGACATTCTCCTTAAGAATTTTCTGGTACAGAGCAGAATTCATGGTTCCTTTAATTATGGCAAGTCATCCAGGTCCTTAGGCAGCAAGCATCCCCACACCATCACACTACCACCACCATGTTTGACTGTTGGTATGGTGTTCTTACTGTGGAATGCTGTGTTTGCTTTACGCGAGACATTATGGGATCCATGTTGTCTAAAAGTTCCACTTTGGACTCATCTGTCCATAGAATATTTTCCCAAAAGGCTTGTGGATCATCCAGGTGCTTCTGGCAAATGAGAGACGAGCATTTATGTTCTTCTTGGTTAGCAGTGGTTTCCGCCTTGCTACTCCTCACATGAAGCCCATTTTGCCCAGTCTCTTCTGATTGTGGAGTCATGAACACTGACCTTAGCTGAGGCAAGAGTAGCTGCAGTTCTTGGATGTTGTTTTAGGATCCTTTGAGACTTCTTGGATGATTTTACACTGTGCCCTTGGAGTAATTTTGGCAGGCCGCCCACTCCTGGAAGGTTCACTACTGTTCCAAGTGTTCTCCATTTGAGATTATGGTTCTCACTGTGGTCTGATGGAGTCCCAGAGCCTTAGAAATATCTTTGTAACCCTTTCCAGACTGATAGAGGCAACAAATTTTTTTCTGATCTTTCAGGAACTTCCTTTGATCATGGCATAATGTGCTTGTTGAATCTTTGTGCTGGCAACGTGACTCTGATGGTAAGGGCCAAAATAAGTGAGGTTTATATTGAGCAGGGCTGGCTGTAATCAAGCCTGGCTGTGTTCAATCAGCTGACTCTAATTATCCCTTTAATTGGGTTGATTTAACTATGGGGCAATTACTTTTCACACAGTGCCAGTTGGTGTTGGTTAGCTTTTTCATTAAATAAAT
Source organism: Neoceratodus forsteri (assembly GCA_016271365.2). Classification (NCBI taxonomy): domain Eukaryota; kingdom Metazoa; phylum Chordata; order Ceratodontiformes; family Ceratodontidae; genus Neoceratodus; species Neoceratodus forsteri. The sequence goes on along the minus strand of CM028133.1, from coordinate 735,983,027 downwards.
GAAATAAGTAAAAAAAAAAGTTATTTGTTCACTCAGGTTCCCTTTATCTAATATTATATTTTGTCTAAAGACCTGAAAACATCCAGTGTGACAAATATGCAATAATAGAGAAAATCAGGAAGGGGGCAAATACTTTTTCACGCCACTGTATGTAATCACTGTAGAACAACAGAGAGTGGGGGGCATAAAAGGAATCTAAGATACATGCAACGAAATAACTGTAGTCAACTCAGAGCTACAGTTTTTAAGTATCTCCACAAGGGTCACAACCTAAAATTAGCAGCAAGAAATGTAATGGACCATATAGTTTTTTTTTTTTTTTTTTACAGAGGGAGGATGTGAAATTGCATGAACAAATTACCTAGTGATGCCATTCATGCCAAAACTATTTAACGATTCAAATTCCAAAGGGCTATTTACAAGGAGGTAAGTAGAATCACAAAACTCACAGTTTCCACAGTGCCAAAATGGAAGGATGGGGTGCAAGGAGGTGATGCAGCTTACCTCAGAGGATAAACAACAAAACAATAAAGTGCCCTGCACTCCAGAAGTCAGGTAGCACTCTATAAAGCACGCAAAATTGCAGTGGTGCTGAAAAAGGTGATATGATAATGTAGTGTATTGACTTGTATGTCCATATGATTTTTTTAGGGCTGTGGGCAGAGCCTACAGCCCTTCTGTCATCTGTAGCTTAAAGACTGCTTTTCCTAGAACGTTCATTTTAGACATTTGTAGGTATTCCTCCAGAGCTACAAAGTAGCACACTCCCCTTCTGATTTTTGCTGTTTGTTGCTCTATGTTAAAGGCATCTGAAGGGGTGAGGGGGGTGCTACTGTATTGTACCTCGGAAGTTCTCCAGATATTAACAAAAAAAACCTTTTTAAACTGCTGTTTCGATCATCTGTCCAGTTCAGTCAAACCGATTTGTTCTATTTCTTTCAGCAACCTAAAGGCTAACTCATTTCCGTTTGGTTTTTGTGAAAATGAAAGCCAGACTCAGTGTCAGATTACAGATAACGGAATTCCAGTTGTTCATTAGCTGACATTCCTTTCTGTATTACCAGCTGGAGGCAAGCACTGGAAACACAATGCTATTTTTTCTCATTTTATAATATGATGTATGGAGTCTGCATTTAGTTGCAGAGTCAGGGCCTTGAATAAAATAACATTAAGTAAGTAAAGTAAGTAAGTAACATTTTTATTTAGCGATGCCGTACAATAAATTAACATAAATTCAGAAACGTCAACAAAATAACATAATATGGTTATACATACACTTTTATAAAATGCTAAATTACTACAACTAACTAACTAGACTCTGTTAATAGCTGAATTCAGACAATTCTCAATTTACTCTAAAAATGCCTTGGTGAATAGGAGGGCCTTAAGGTGAGCCTGGAAAAAAATCTAACACTTGGGCCTCCTTAACTCCAGAAGGGAGCGAGTTCCACATGACTGGGGCAGTGACACTAAATGCCCTGTCATCAGCCAATTTCAATGTCGACCTGGGAACTGTTAGGAGGCCCCCATAGGAGGAATAGAGGAGAAGAACTGAGACAACGGGAACCAGAAGGTCTAACAGGTAACCAGGGCCCTGACCATGTAGGGCCCTATAGGTGAGAAGCCCCACCTTAAAGAGGATCCTCCACCTGACTGGCAGCCAGTGCAGCTCACGCAACACCGGTGTAATATGGCAAAATCTTTTCTGCCCAGTAAGTAATCAGGTAGCTTCATGCTGCAGTAGCTGCAGTCTGCGGAGAGATCCTCCTGTGACCCTGAGATAGAGCACGTTACTGTAATCAAGCCTCGATGTAACCAAGGCATGTATTAAAGTAGGGAGGTCCAGAGGCGGAACAAGGGGCTTTATCCTGGTGACATTTCTGAGATGGATAAAAAAGGAGCAGACAATGGAGGAAATCTGTGCCTCCATAGTCAAACTCATGTCAAGAATAACTCCAAGATTTCCCACCCTTGAGGAGGCCTTCAATGAGACAGATCCCAGAACTAGTTCAGTTTCTGAATCAACGGCCAACCTATCACACACTCTGTTCGACTCCACTACCAATACCTCCATCTTATCGGGGTTCAGTCACAACCAACTGGATTCCATCCAGTCATTAATCTCGGCAAGGCAGCAGTTTAGCACATCCACTGGGTTAGATGTTCCTGGGGCAAAGGACAAATATAGCTGGGTATCATCGGCATAGCAATGAAAACCCAAACCATACTTCCTAATGACCCCCCACAGGGGGCAGCATATACACTGCAAACAACATAGGGGCCAGAACCGAACCTTGAGGAACTCTGCAAGAAAGGAGGCTAGTGGAGGAGGAGAAATTCCCCATCACAACCCGCTGCCTCCTATTGGATAAAAAGGGCTCAAACCAGCAGATGACAGTGATGGTGAGTCGGCAAAGTTCACTAAGATGGCCAAGCAACACACCATGGTCTACAGCGTCAAAAGCTGAAGACAGATCCAGGAGAGCAAGAACTGTCTTGTCTCCCCGATCTCTAGCCCTGAGGAGGTCATTCTGCACCCAAACAAGCACAGTTTCTGTGCCATGCCTTGCCCGAAAACCTGAATGGAATTGTTCGTACAAATCATGGGTCAGGAGGTACTCCTCCAACTGAAGCGCCACTACCTTCTCCACAACCTTCGCTAAAAAGGGAAGGATGGAGATAGGATAGCGATTTGCCCTGATCGCCATGTCCAAAGATGGTTTCTTTAAGAGTGGTCTCACCAGTGCCTCCTTCAAGGCATCAGATAAGGAACACCTTACAATCAGGGCAAATACCGGGCCAATGGTGTCAATGCATCTCATCAAGAAATGCATTGGCACTGGGACCAGTTCACAAAAGGTGTGCTTCAGATTGGTTGCCACCTCCATAACCTCACTGGCATCCAGTAGTTTAAACTCCTCCCGACCAGGCAGAGTACACTTATAATACCTCTGACAACCACTGTCAGCTATGACATTGCTGACTGGAGGAACACCCCACCAAATACTGGACACTCTGTCTGAGAAGAACCGAGCAAACTCTTCACATTCGAAGTCTGAAAAAACCTTCTTCAGCTGCAGACAGGCAGGATGAAGTAACCTATCTACAGACTGAAAAAGTATACTTGGTCGGCTCTTCCCAGCAGCAATCTGCTGGACAGGAATACTGCCTTCTTATGGTTGATTGCCCCTGGTATGCATTATAATGCACACGCAGGGCCAGTTAGTCCGCATCCAGGCTGGATTTCCTCCAGCAGCGCTCTAACCTCTGACCCTTCCTCCTAATCTCCCTAAGGTCCCCATCAAACCAAGGAGACCTCAGGTATGAAGATTTGGGATGTACACGGACAGGTGCGAGGGAGTCGATGGCATCAGATAGAACTCTATTATAAGAGTGTATCATAGCACCAACGTCTCCAACGCACACATTTCCCACATCAGATAGATCGGCTGCCATCAAAAAACCCTCTGGGGTCAAACCCTATAAAGGGTGGCAGTTCATCATCTCAGTAGGGGGAGGACATCCAGTGGGAGCCCTGAACATGAACTGCACCGTACAATGATCGGACCAAACCACCCGCTCAATCCCGAGATTAGCCCCAGTGAGAACACCGGATACAATGTGTGGCCACCCTGATGGGTCACAGCAGAAACAGCTTGTGACAGGCCCAAACAAGACATAATTTGGAGGAGGTTGTAACCAGGCCAGGACAATTTGTCGTTGGCCCAAACATTGAAATTCCCCAGAATAATACATCTGGGGGCCTCCAGTGTTTCACTGGCGACGTGTTCAGCAATCTCCTGCAAAAAATTTCCTGCCATCCCAGGAGGGCGATAAACCAGGAAAATTCTGCACCCTGCACCTGGACCCCCACGAATGGCCACACTTTCAAAAGAATCTGGTGTTCCCACTGGGTGCATGGTGAAGCCCAGGTCAGATCTAAAACAGATGGCTACACCACCACCCCTACGCTCCTCTCTTGTGCAGTGTACTACAGTATACCCGGGGGGGAACGGTAGCCTCAAAATAAAAAACATTATTTATATAACTCATTCAAGATTCCATCAGGGGGTCAGAAAAAAGTCTGAGAGAATTTGTGTAAAAACTAACAAATGAAAGATGCAAGAAATAGCATGCACACTGGCCTCTGAGACTAGAAGATCAGAAGGCTGTGGGTCTATCCCCACACTAGGCATGTGTGTTAAAGAGCTTGTGCACGGCCTAAAACTAATATTAGATTTTAAAAGCAGTCAACCATTACCTTTTATATTTGAGGTAATTTATGTTTTCCCTTTGTTCAATTAGAAGATTGTTTACCTGATGTTAATATGTGTGATATGTGGAACAGAACTCTGTGTGGCCACTGACATAACTGGCTATACTGCCCCCACTACATCACCAGCATTGTGACCTCACTGACTGTGACATCACTGCTACTTAGGAACAGCAATTCAGTGACTGCCTGGTCATTCACCTTTAAATTTCACTGTCAGCTTGACATATAATTTTAATAACTAACAGCAAATCAGAGCCTTTTTCCTGATACAAGGTTGCCAACATATTACATTTAAATAACCAACAAGTTCACAAATAAGGAACGAGTGGCTTATGGAAAAATCTACAGGGATTTATACAGGGATTTGATGCTGCATCTACAGGGAAAATACAGGAAAAAGAGCTTGTTACAGGAAAATGGTTATTTGGATCTGGGAGCACTGTGATGATTGTGACTAAATAGCACTATATGGCACCAACAAGAAAATGACTTTGGTCATTTGGTAGCTCTTCACATCCCTATCAGCTCTTGCTAGAACTTGTTATATGTGGGAAGAGCAAAATAAGAATTCAAGAGCATGTCAGGAATATTGTAACACCAATAGTGCAATAGATGTTCATTTTAAAGATGTACATGATGAAGATCTTACTGGATAAAGGTTTATGAGTTTGGAGTGCATTGGAAATGTAAGGGGAACCAAATTAAATACTCTCACTCTTTCTCACCATTGGAGTCTGCATTGATTTGGTATTTGGAATCTTTAAAGCCACTGGGTTTGGACAATATATTGGACTTTAAGCCACATTTATTATTGTGCTTTTCTGGATCTCTGTTGCATATTTAATTAATTGTTATCCCTATATCAACTGTCCTTGTAACATTTCTAATAGCTACTGTTTTCAATAACAGTTTTTTTTTTCATTTCTCACAGTTAGAAGTCCTTTTTGATTCAATGTTAACTACTAAACAGCAATTCCAGCAAGAAAGAAAAAACTGCATTACAGGTGCTTGGTTGCCAGAAACTTTATTGGAGCCCCTGAGTGAATAAAGGTGGATGGCCTTTGATAGAGCACCATGACTGATAGCTGCTTTGGGATCCAGGAGAGAATGAGACAACAATGTATGTGGAGAACTGTATGCTGATTTTGAACTGCTCAAGTGTTGTTAAAATTATTAATTAATTCATAATGTATTGACGAAGTTTAAAAGTAATATGTAGTCTTTTTTTGTAGACACATTGCCAACATATTTTCTGGTGGCATTTAGTTCATTATATGATATAGGAATTGTAACCTTATAGTTTGGTATATAAAATAGCCACAATTCTACAGTTTTTTGTTGAGATATTTATTTATTTGCCATATGGAATACTAAATGTCACTAAATAAGCGTAGTTTAGCTTTATTTAAATATCCTGTGATGCCCTACCTGTTATGCTGAATTAATTGAAGTGCTATTTAAATAATTGACATTCTTTGAGAACCAGTGATGTAGAACACATTAATTTTTTTATTTTTTAATTAATTTACACATGCATAGAAACATAGAAACATAGAATGTGATGGCAGATAAGGACTGCTTGGCCCACCTAGTCTGCCCATTTTTCTACTTAACAGATAAGCTGCAGATCCTAATTAACCAACAGCTTACTTCCTCCTACCCCCCACTAGGACTGCCTTATGTCTGGACCATGCATTCTTCAATTCCCCCACTGTTCTTGACTCCATGACCTCCTCAGGGAGGCTGTTCCATGCATCCACAAACCTCTCTGTGAAAAAATACTTCTCACATTACCTCTGAGCCATCCCCCCTTGTTCTTGCACATCTCTTTTTCTGAAAGATGCTACCCTCTTGGACTTTGTTGGTTCCCTTGAGGTACTTGAAAGTTTCTATCATGTCCCTCTCCCTTCTTTCCTCAAGAGTATACATATTAAGCTCCTTTAGTCTTTCTTCATATGTCTTCTGGTGCAGACCCTGCACCATTTTGGTTGCCCTCCTCTGGACAGCCTCCACTCTGTCTATGTCTTTGCAGAGATGGGGTTTCCAGAACTGCACACAGTACTCCAGATGGGGTCTCACCAACTGTCTGTACAGAGGGATAACAACTTCCTGTTTTCTACTATTGATGCCTCTCCCTATGCATCCCAGTATCACCCCAGCCTTCCTTACTGCCTTCTCACATTGCTTGCCCACCTTTAGGTCATCTGATATAATTACCCCAAGGTCCCTTTCCATTTTTACTGTTGTCAGTATCTCATCCCCCATTGTGTACTCTTCCCCAGGGTTTTTGTTTCTCAGGTGCATTACCTTGCACTTCTTTGCATTGAATCTGAGCTGCCATACATCTGATCATTCCTCTAACCTTGCCAAGTCCCTTCTCATCCTTTCCACTCCATCATGTGTATCAACCCTGTTGCAGATGTTTGTGTCATCTGCAAAGAGACTTTAGAATGCACGTTAGAATACAAGTTTTACTTTGAGGTATTGCAACCAAGCCCCCTTAGGAAGCCTTGTGGCGAAGCACAGTGGTTTTGGTGGCCATTTATTTATTTATTGAAGTCTTGGAGATACATCACCTTTGAGCCAGAGGCTCATTTACAAAGGCTCCACATAAAGGAGGGAAAGAGCAAAGGGACAGTTTACATGGTAAATGGGCAAAAACAAGTATACTAATTACAAATAATACATAATACATACTGTACACATATCCTATATTCCATAGTAAGTGCATAATAAATGTTGGTAGGTTACATGAGTTACAGGATAACAGTTATTTTACACTTAGAAAGAGCTGTCAGAGGGAATGACCTGTTCCATGTCATAAAAATGATCGCAAAATTGTGATCACTATTATGGTGAATGCATATAAAAAAAAGCAAATTGGCAATATACGATTGCCAGTGACCCGACATCCGGCAAAATAAAAAGTGTTTTTGTGGGGGGGGGCTGTACCCCCATGCCCCCCCTTATGGGGGCTTTGTCCCTACACCCCCTTGAATAAAGATTACTAACTCCAGGAGGGTGCATGTTGGATAAGGGGCACAGCCCACATTTGTGGGAAAAATTAAGTACTGCACCCACAGGCAGTGGCAAAATTGTAACCCTCCCAGTCACCAGCCCCAAACCCCATATCTGCTCAGCCAGAGCTTGCCACCCCCACCACCATGCCACAGGGCTAGCTCAGCTGGAGTGGGCAGAGCAGTCCTCTATGAACCCTTCCTCTGTCCCTCCCTTTCTCTTCGCTAGCCCCCTTCTGGTCACTCTCCCTACAGTTGCTTTTGCTGTAGGGTTGTTACCCTTGCAAGGTAGCCCTTGATGAGATCACTGGAAATAAGTCACTTTTTTAGCAGTAGCTCATTTTCAGTTGCTATCATCACAAGATACTGAATGACCTTATTAGCGAACATCAAAGGCTGAGGATACAGGGAGCTGGAGAGTAGGGTAGTAATATGACAAGTCCAGAGTAAGGTTGAGAGCAGGTAGGCAATGTATGGAGTGGGTCAATGTCATCCAAGCCAAACCACTTAAGAACAAGGATAAGGGAATGAAAAGAAATGGGAGTAGAACTCAAAGGATTTGGAAAAGGGGTGTGATTGACTAGGGGTGGTGTTGGGGGTGGGAAAAGTGAGGAAGGGGTGTGGTGTGTTATTGTTCGAGGGGAGGTAAGTAAGTGGAAGGGTTAGGGGGCAATGTCAGATAGATAAGAGAGAGGCAAGTATGCCAGGATAGGTGGGGGAAGAGAGATGCAATCAAGTAGCTGAGGTGAAGTCAAAGTAAGGATAGTTTGGGGGTTAGGGGAGATGTAGGGGTGGTAAGAGAATAGAGACGAAAAATAAGTAGTGAGAGCAGGTTGCAGCAGGAGGGAAACAACTCAGTGTAAATTAGGTTGGACATTCACAGCTACTGTATTTTATTAGATGCTGCCAAAGTTTGGTTTTGAAGGGTCCAATTTTGGTGTCCGATAGGAGGTCAAGTGGAAGGTTATTTAGCCAGGAAGGTGCTCTATACATGAAGGACCACTGAGCCTGTGCATTGTGGCAGAAAGGGACCTGAAATATGGGGTTGGATGAGCTTCTAGTGCAATGGCATTTTTTTGTCCTGTTGAGGAGCTGCAACAGCGTAAGTGGGGCTAGTCTAAGACTAATTTTCTTCATGAAAAGGCAGGTTTGGTATGAGATTCCATTTAACCAATTTGCTGAGGCATAGCAGTCACAGGTATGGGTGTAAAGGTGGGCATCTGTGACTAGGTGGCAGGCTTTGTTAAGGGCAACAGTTAATCTCTTAAGTGTGATATTGGTGGCAGAGCTATACAGTATATTATCAGACCAAAGTCAATAATTGAAAAGATGGAACTAAAAATGGCTAGGTAAAGGCTTCTTGGGACATGCTGCATATGTGTTTATACAGAAGCCTTACTCTGATGCTTACCACTCTGGAGATTAAATTACATGCTTTTTGTAGGATAGGTTGCTGTTGAGTGTTATGCCTAGATATTTAAAGTTGTGGACTTGTTCAAAAGTTGAGCTGTGGTTATTAGTGATAAGTAGCTGGGCATTTTTATGCTTGTTGTGAGGGTTGGCAAACAGCACCACTTTAGTTTTTTTATAGTTCATAATTAGTTTATGTTTGGAGAACAAGGACTCAACTGCAGTGAAACTTTCTTGAAGACTGCTGACTAGAGGTAGAGGATCAGGCTAGCTGGTGAAGAGCACAGCAACATCTGTATAAAGGAGTAGGTTTGTAGGACAAACTTAGGGGAGGCTATTCAGGTAGATGCTAAATAAGATAGGACCCAGGATTGAGCCTTGGGGGACTCCAGAGTGTATCAGGTGGCTGACTGACAGTATATCCTGTATTTTCACTCTTTGGGTTCTCTTTCTTACAGGTAACTTTTAAACCATGCAGTGACATCATGGGAGACTCCAAGTATGGGTAGGGACCTGAGTAATAGGGTATGGTTAACGGTATTGAATGCCTTTGTGAGGTCAATGTAGATTGACCCCACAAGATGTTCATGATCCAATGACTTATGGATGAAATCTGTGTATTCAAGGAGTGCAGTGGTGGTGCTCTGCCCTTTTCTGAATGTGTGTTATTTAGCTCTTGTATATTATAGGTGGTAAATTAGTCAGTCAACTGGTCGGCCACTGTTCCCTCTAATGCTTTGGAGAGGGGTAGCAAAATGGACATTGGATGATAATTAGAGTGTGTGGCCCCATCACCGTTCTTGTGAACAGGTGTTACAACTACCACTTTCCAAACCAAGGGAACTGGCCAAGACAGAGGGATAGGTTGAGTATCTTGGTGAGAGGTGAATGGACTGAGTCAAGGGTGAGATGGAGTAATTTAAGCTCTAGGATGTCATTACTAAATCTAGATTTGTTAAGGACATGCAGTAAGTATTTTTTAGCTGTCACCATAATTATTGTCTTGAAATAGAAAGGGGGCGAGTTTGGGGGTGGGTTCTCATTGCTGAGGTTGTTCAGATGGGGAGGATCATTGAAGAAGTTGGAAGGGAGTACTTCACTCAGGACTATGAAAGTGGTATTGAAAATAGCTGCTATTTCTTTAGGGTCCTGAGTGGTAGCACCATTAATATTGAGCACTGAGGGAGAGGATTTATTGGGCTTGCCAGTGAGGTTTTTTATGTTCTCCCAGAATGTGTTGCTATTTCCCCAGGAGTTAGCGAATTGGTCTTGGAAGTGGGACATTTTAGCAAAGTGTACTGTATAGGTGAAGGCATTTCTAGCCTCCCTGTAGCATTGCCAGTCTCTAGGTTTTTTAGTGGCCTGTGCTAGATACAAGAGATGGTCACGGGAAACCATGAGGCTTAGGAGGGGTGCAGTAATCCAGGATCTGCTGGACAATTTGCTTTTCTGTTTTTTGAAAGGGGCAAAGATATCACATGCCCTGTTAAACAGAGAGATTAAATGCCCTAGCGCTAGGCCAACTCTTGTTGCTGTGTCAATTAGTGACCAGTCGCACATGCAGAGGTATTCTTGAAATTGCTATATTTGCCCTCACCTTTGTGCACTCTGGTAGGATGGTTTATTAGGGCATATGGGATGCTGGCATGACCACTGACACATGACTGGGGAGTGGTCACTGAGAGAGTCAAGAATAACCTGAGTGTCCTTAATTATTTTAGGACAGTTGGTGAGAATGAGGTCTAATAGGGTGTGGGTACAAGTTCAAGTCTAGTAGGAGATTGAACCAGTTGTGTGAGGCCAACAGCTGCAGTAGCATCCTTAAAAGGGCCAGCCTCAGGTGCTTGCCAATTGATATTGAAATCTCCTACTGCGACCACCTCAGAACGATTTGGTAATTTGGTGATATAGTTAATGACAGTGTCAAAGCCTATAGCTGTGTCCCTTGGTGGGATATACACTAAGAGGACGATGAGTGACTTCCCATTGTGACCCAATGTAACTTTGACTGCAATAGCCTTGGCACTGTTCCTGGCAGACAACGTTTCATAAGTTTCATAAGTTAAGTCAAGCTTCGGGACTTTCGTCCATAATGCTCGCCATTTTTTTTTATTTTAAAATGTAGTAGTCTTATCATAAAGATATTTATCAAGTTGGGATTTGAACATGTCCATGCTAGTACTCCCTACCACGTTTATCGGCAAGCAATTCCATGCAGACACCACCCTTGTAGTGAACCAGTGCTTCCTTAAGTTGGTATTCCATTTAGGCAGTTCTAGTTGCATACAGTGCTTATGAACACCAGACCAGCCTGCTCTATATGACATTTTTAGATCTCCTCTTAGTGTAGCATCTTGTGATATCCTAAACATCATACAAAGATCTCCTCTTAGTCTTCTATAGCCCAAGGTGTATAAATTGAGTTTAATTAATCTCTCATTGTAGGACAGATTTTTTAAGGTTAACACTGATCTTGTCGCTCTACGCTGAACACTTTCGATTCTCACAATATCCTCTCTGTACTGAGGTGACCACAGTTGCGCACGGTACTCGAGGTGCGGCCTCACCAATGCACCATACAATGGAATGATCACATTTTCATGTCTGCTAGAAATATGTCTCAAAATACAGTTTAAACTCTGATTTGCCCTTTAACTTGTTGTTTGCAATGTGATCTAAACTTTAAATCTGGAGTAATTTTAATACCTAAATCGCTCTTTTCTACTGTTGTTGCCAAGATATTATTCCCAATATAATATATATGTTTATTGTTGTTACGACCCATATGCATGATTTTACATTTGGAAATATTGAGTTCCAGTTTGGAAGTTCTAGTCCACTCACAAATTTCATTTATGGCCTGTTGCAGGGAAAGTGCCTCTGTTGTTGAAGTCACAGATGTTCCCAGTCTGCAATCATCAGCAAACTTAGAAATCCATATATGAGGATTGCTGAGCTGCAATGATGAAATGTAGATGTTGAAGAGGCATGGTCGCAACACCGAACCCTGAGGCACACCACTAGTGACCTCAGACCAACCAGACTTCACACCCCCAACCACCACTCTCTGCTTTCTACCCATCAGCCATTTAGCTATCCAATTAATAATTTTGTTGTTAATTCCAGTTTTAATCAGAGTTTGTATTAATTCCTCATGAGGTAATTTATCGAACGCTTTTGCAAAATCCATAAAAACCACATCCACTGGTTTGCCTTTGTCCAATTTTTCGTTAACATTTCCATAAAAGGATAATAAGTTTGATTGACATGATCTAGATTTAATAAAGCCATGTTGTACAGGATCAGATAAATTGTTTGTTGTTATATAGTCAACTATAATATCCTTTAAAATACCCTCCATAACTTTAGCTAATAGTGATGTCAAACTAATAGACCTAAAATTGGCTGGGTCAGATCTTGATCCTTTTTTATAGAGAGGAACTACCAAGGCATTTCTCCAGGCTTGAGGGACTTCGCCTCTATCTAAGGATGCTTGATATAAAAAGCTTAGTGGTTCTGCCAGATGATCAGCAAGTTGTAAAATTCTAGGGTGAATATTATCAGGGCCTGTGGATTTACTTAATCTGTTCTTTACCTCTGTGGATATTATTTTAATATTTTCAACTAAGGGAGTTAAAGTGTCAAAAGTAAGAGGTGTATTACCAGGATTAAAAATGGAGCAAAAATAATTGTTTTGTATGTTGACTGTTTCTTGTTAATTAAGTAGACCACCATTATTGTCTTTAAAAGGTCCCAGTAATGCATGATGAATCTTTTTACTATTGATATGAGCAAAAAAAAGATTTTTTATTATCTTTGATTTTGTTAGCCAAGGTAAATTCTTGCTGGGCTTTTGCTTTTTTACATTGGAAGGGCATGTCCCTGTGGGGTGTCTGAGAGTTAAAGAGCACAGCCCCCCATCCCTTTTTTACCAAGCTGATCTGTTCTGAAGAGAGTATATCCTACAAGGGCAGTGGTGGAGTCTGGTGTTTTGGGAGAGAGCTAGGTTTCAGCAACAGCTAGGATGTCAGGCTTGTGCTGTTGATCCCATACTTGCAACTGCTCTAGCTTTGAAAATATATTATGGATGATGAGGAAAGCAATCTTAAGGCAATTATAGTTAAAATGCTAAATGAGTGCTTGTTGCAGAGGACTAGGGTTGGGGTGAATATTTCCAGAGAGTAACGGAGTAGAAGGGCTTGACGGATTAACATTAGCTTTAGTAGTTTAGGTTTGAGGATTACTGCATATTTAGGAGCAGATTTAGATGACATGGGTATGGGGAGTGAAGCAAGGTCTGACACTAGAGAGAGAGAGAAAGTTAGGGAGGGCCATATGCATGTATTGACATAGTCAGGCAGGTAGGGTGTTGGAATGCAGGTTGTACAATCACTTAAGGTGCATGAAGGCAGTGTGTCCATTCAGATTGGAGTGGGGGGGAGAGTTGTGGCAATAAGACATATAGGGTCATTGGGGATAATTAGTAGCTATAGGATGACAAGAAAGTGTGGGTAAAGAGTGGGCCACATCACTGACCAGGAGCCTTGTCCAAGGAGTTAGGAATTTCAATGTGCTAGTTAGGTTTGTAGGGTACGGGGCATGGAAGTTGAGGCTTCCTTAGCAGTCAAGTGGGACATGCTAGAATGGAGACCTTATTAAGAGGAGAAGGGGGTGGAGTAGGAATAGGAGTTGAAGGCTAAGGCGCAGGTGAATGAGGTGGGTAAGACAGATAACTGCACACCTTTCTTTGGACCCACCAGGTAGTGCAGAGATAGGGTACATGTCTATGGTGCAGAGGATCGAGGGTCCAAAACCCTTGAGGGGCAGGTAGTATAAATAGAGTGGAAAGTTAGGAAATAGGAGGGCAGGCAAGGGAAATTAGTTGAAAGAAAGGAAAATATGGGGCTGGAAGTGACTAGGGAGGATATGACAGAGAGGGTGCACTAGTGACTCCTAGTGATCACAGTGTATAACCTTCTAATGGAGAAATGGAGATTTAGTAAATTTGAGAGTAGGGGTGTCACGTGACCAGTCACATGACCACCAGGGCCTATACATTTAGGGTTGGACTAGGGTGGAAGGGGTAGCCAATGCGCTTGAGCATCGATGGGCTACAATACTCAACCAAAGGTGTAGTGCAGCTTTTCAGTAGGCTACTCTGTACCTGTAGTTGATGTCAGCAGGCTCATGCAGTGATTTTCTGAGCTTCATTTGGGAGCTGAGTGCAGGACAGCCTAGAAAGGGAGGACAGATAATCAGGAATTAGTGGGTGAGTAGTTTTGGGGAAACAAACAACAGAAATGTCAAGGCGAGAAGATCAGAAGGGAGTGCAGCAATGGGTGAGGGAAGACAGGCACTGCAAGTGCGCAGCTAAAGACCAGGAGTAAAGAAACAAACAGAGGTAAATCTGAATTAATAAAATAACAACTAATACAACAGGCTGAGTACAAATCTACAAAACAGTAAATACTAGCTCTAGAACAGTGATTCAGGCATTTCCTGCTAGGTCTCGGCAGACTGTAACTCAATCAGGCAAGCCAGAACAAAGAGAATGCTGATTACTAATCAGACTTAAGGCAGGACTGCAGAAACACACTAAACAGGCTAGAAGTTCAAGAAAGGCAGTTGTGCAGAAACTATATTCATTACTCAAATGATAGAAATTAATTCAAGGTGTTCTTCTGAACAATAGCCAACCAAAGGTGTAGTGCAGCTTTTCAGAGGGCTCCTCCATACCTGTGGTTGATGTCAGCAGGCTCCTGCAGTGATTTTCAGACTCCGTTTGGGAACTGAGTGCAGGATAGCCAGTAGTTGACATCAACAGGCTCCTGTGATGATTTTCAGAGCTCCATTTAGGAGCAGAATGCAGGAGACCCTATAGCTGATATCGTCAGGCTCCTGCAGTGATTTTTAGAGCTCTGTCTGAGAGCTAAGTGCAGGAGACAGCGTAGTTGATGCCAGCAGGCTTCTGCAGTGATTTTCAGAGCTCCGTTTGGGAGTTGAGTGCAGGAGAGCCTGTAGGTGATGTCTGGAGGCCCCTGTGGTGATTTTCAGAGCTTTGTTTAGGAGCTGAGTATAGGCTCCTGTGGTGATTTTCAGAGCTCCGTTTGGGAGCCGAGTGTTGACCTTGGGCTAGGTCTGTGTTTTGTAGTTAAATGATTTCATATGAAAAATAAAGTTGTTTTTATATGGCTCTTTGAAGTTAATCTCTTTATTCAGACCTGACCCTGATGCTCACCTTCCATTTAACTGTTAATCTGTACTAATTATTGCTCTTGTAGCTCTTTTAGTGTATACTGTGTTTTAAACGCATTTGTTGTATGTTTTTATTCCCTTTTAAAATGTTATGTAAGACAACCAGAGCATCCAGGAATGGATGCTGAAAAAATAAACTTTGCCTTACCTTGCTTTGTCATTTGTGTATGCACAAAGGATAGTTAATGATAATGTGTCAAGCCTGCTTAACCCACTATACCCCCTCTCCATGAGTTATCTCTTAACTAAATGGTTTCTACCCTTCTTAATCACCTACTTGATTTGTGTGATGCTCTGTCGTACTTTATTAAACCAACTGCTGACATGGGTACCCCACCTAGCAAACTACACAACTTCTAATTGTGATACCTATTTCTGAATGAACTGTAATAATCTGCAAGAAGTGTAAAGTGAGTGATGGGTACTAAGGACATTTTAGCATGCATGACTGAGAAACACCACCGGTTTTAAGAAAAACTTTATTTCAACTGCTACAACCTGCTTCCTCTGTTCTGTGTGCACTTCCATTCTGAGGCTGGCCACTGAGTCAGAGTTAGGGTGATAGTCAATCAAGGTCATCTCCTGTTTCTTCTGTACCACAGCTCAGAAGTAAAGGCAGTATAGGAATTGCATCTGCTCTGTATCCAGGGACTCTGATGAACCGTGTGTTAGAGTTTTCCTTTTCATGAGGAATACAGTAGCCAAATCCAGGAATTATGAAAACGGCCAGATTCAGGAGTGATGAAAGTGCCCAGATCCAGGAGTGACAAAAGTGGCCAGATCCAAGAGCAGTGTGTAAGTAGCCAGATTCAGGAGTTAGGAAAGCTGCATGGCCAGTGAAATACAATTGGGAGCTTCCTTGGAAATACCTCATCTGATGGTCTACAATGATCTAGTCACCCTGTGAGCAGCTGGATGAAAGAATTCATTAATGCTATTCCCTGTCTGGCAGTCTGCTACAACCTTTTTGTTTATCCCGGACAACCAGAGAGTGCAACAAAAGAGGTCTGTGAAATTACATCTGGTCTGGGCATCTCACATGACCTATCCCAGGCAGATTAGGTCAACCATCTGGGGGATAAGATGTGCTCTCTGGTGATCCCTATTTGCGGCAGCTAAAATTCTACTGGCCTCTCCAGAAGTCATCTCTTTTGAGCTCCAGCCAGTGCATCACCTACATTTTCAAGATGCCCCTCTTGTTCTTTCATACCATCTTGATAAATCTAAACATTCGGATTACTGGATGCTCAGATATCACATGGTTAACCAGATTACTATTCCAAGTGGCTCATGGCCAGGGCACTCAAAGTACTGTAGATTTACATGGAGCATTTATATCTGCTTAAAGTATTGAGAGTTACTTAGGGCATTGATATATACTTAGAGCACTTAGCTAAGCAGTGCTTACCATTACTTAGCATTGAGTAACTAGAGGCATTTAAATCATTCTTCATTATTTAGAATATTGCATTATTTCTTACAATATATATCCAGTCCCATTTTGCAAGTGGTATTGCTTAGCCAGTTTCTTGAAATGACCCTTCCCTTACTTTCCCTCCAATAAACATCTTTGACTGTATCTGAAAGTCATGTCTACCTGTCATTATATTTCTAGACAAGCTTCATTCAGGTCTGCGGTAAGAAACACAGAATCAGTAGCTCCATCAGGTTAGGGCACTGCAGGTGTGCCCTCCACAACCAGGGTGAAAAGCTTGTCCAATAAGCAGAGTAAACAAACAAGGAGTACAAAGCAGTGTCCACTTTCATCATGATGCCTTTTGGACTGGAATGTGTAATTGGTTCTACCAGAAGAACAGGGGAAGGAGACCTGAGTACCCACATGTCACTCCTCAGCATACCCTATTACTTTGGTATGTAATGGCTATCAAAAAACGCTGGAGAATCAATAGATCCCACCACCAGTAATGTGGAAGAGTTCCAAATCAAGATGAAGGCCATGTTTAGACTGTAATATAATAGAGAAACAGAAAGAAGAGATTTTCTTTTTTTTTATAATTAAAAGTTTATTAAAATTTCCAATTTGAATCATCACACATTAGTGTATGACAAAGGTTACAACTGGATTCCTGGCTGTCGTATAACTCCTGGGATATATAACACTAATTTTAAATGTGAGTGTAAAACAGTGTTCAGCAAACAATTACTCATACACAGAAATAACTCTGCTCTTTAACAAGATTGTGTAAATGATGAACTGGTAATAAACTACCTACGTTCGTGTCATGACATGAAACTGTCTGCCAATTCCAGGCTGTTTCTACTTGCTTCATTCTCGCCTTCCTATTTACCTAGGTTTTATAGTCAGTGGATGGATGTGACCTAATTGCCTACGTGGGATGGAGGGGTATGATTCTAACCCCGTTTCCCTTTGTACGATTTCCTTTAGCCTTAGTTGTGTATCTTATTTCTCCAGTGGTGCAGGTGTTGTTTGTGTGCCATTTATCCCATAATGGAGTTTCCTTTCTGCACTGTAGGGAAACAGCCCAGTGGAATTTAACATTTTTTGAGGTATCTGCCCCATATCTCCCAATATTGTTCCATTTTATTCATATTGCTGTATAGGTTTCTTTAAAACATAGCGGTCCTGCCCAGCTCTGAGAGTCATTCCTCTACCCAAAGGAGATCCAACTTTCTCTAGTGTGTACAATGACTCTAAGTTGATATCAAGGCTCCTGTTAGTCAGTGAGTGCAGGCTAAGATCACTGGTTCACTGTTAATAGCAAAGCCTAAAGGTGCCTATGTTGGGTTGAGACATATATGCAGTTGCAACAGTGCCTAACAGTTGCCTTGCACTGCATCCATTACATCTTCAATATATGGCAAGACCATAGTAAGGTAGTTAATTGTTCACACTTCCTTGTCATATCTTCAGCAGCTATCTGATGAAACCAGTCCCCACTTCTTTAAGTTTTTGAGGGGTTCAGTGTTATCTGTGCAAACTTTTAAATTTAATGAATTTATTTCTGGTATCTTTAAAATCTCTCTTTAAGTTGTAAAGCATATTTTGCCATTGTTTCGAAGAGAATGAGGTCCCTGATTTTTTGTTCAAAGTTTTTTTTTGCGGGGGGGGCCTTGGGTCTTGTGTGTATGAGAGAAGGAACTTATATTTTGTGCTGCTAGTTAGTAATCCTCTACTGTTTTCCTGGTAGTGCATCTACAGGAGTGGGGATTGGCATCTTGTAAAACAGGCCCAGCCCTGCAGGCAAAGCATGTATCAGCTGGAAATTTATTTATTGAATTTTGATGACCGGGTAGGCCCACTGAGCCCCGAAGGTCCCTTTTTCAGGGGCGACCCGGGAGACAGAAACAGTACAATACAGTCAGGTAGTACAGGGTGCAGAGATGGTACACATGAAATTCACGGTTACAATAAAGGCAGTATTTCAATATATTGAACATAAGTGCAACAATTGAGGAAATTGAGGCATGCTTTTGGAGTCATTTTGGGTGAGAAAAGGAGAGGGATTGGTGTAGGATGTGGGACCCGGGGTGACTAATACCCTGACAATGGCACGAGCTTGCCCCAAGCAGGTGGGACTTGAGCCTTGTGCGAAAGTTTAACAGTGATAGTGCTTCCTGTACTAAAGGTGGGAGATTGTTCCACAGCTTAGGGGCAGTGTGAGTGAAGGATTTGCCTCCAATGTTAGTCTTGACTCTGGGGATTGCTGGTGGGGACCGACCGGTGGTCCTGAGTATATGAGGGTTAGACTTAGGAATGATTATTCTTGTAAGGCTAGGTGGGGCAGCCAGGTGCTGCAGTTTGTAAGCAAGGCAGAGCAGGGGGTACTAAAGACAAGCCATTGAAGCTGGGCCAGCAAGATGCAGGGGTGGCTTCTTGGGTGACTCAGTGTCGCAACCTAGCTATCTTGTTGTACAGGATCTGAAGCCTGTCGACCTCATGCTTTGACATACCCTGAATTACAGGGGCAGGATACGTTAATGTAGGAAGGAGGACACTGGAGGCAATTGCTGGCCTTGCCTCCAGGATAAGTTGTTTTTAGCCGGTACAAGGTCCCAAGTTTGCCGTGGATAGACTTAGTTACCTGGTCTATGTGGGACTTAAAGGTGAGACCTTGGTCGATAGTTACCCCAAGGTATTTTATGTTGTCTACAATGTCTATACTCTTTCCAACAAGGGAAGTTAGTTGTAAGGAATTGGTCCTGTCCTGGATGAGGGATCTAGGGCCAAACAGCAAGGATTTTGTTTTTGCTGCATTGAGGACCATTCTGTTAGATGTAAGCCAGGCCTCAAGTGTATTTAGGTCCCCTTGGAGGAGAGGGACCAGGTCCTGGAGGGTAGACACGGACTGGTAGATGACTGTGTCATCAGCGTATTGAACAACTGAGCTATCCCCACAGTAATGGTTGAGGTCGTTTGTGAAGATAGAGAGAACAGGAGGAGGCCAAGAACTGAGCCCTGAGGCACCCCCTCCTTGATGGGAAGAGGGTCAGATAGCTCTTCCTTCCAAATGACCCTCTGGGATTGGCCTGATAGGTAGCTCTTGAACCAGTTTAGGGCCTGGGCATCAAGACCTATGCCATGAATCTTAGATAGAAGAAGGTTGTGGTCCACAAGGTCAAACACCTCGTACATCTCTATAAAGATTGCACCCATCAGCATGCCTACATTTGATGCACTGAATACATCCACTGTGAGATTGATGAGTGGCGTATCTGTCCCATGGTTTGCCTGAAAGCCATGCTGTGAGGGAGCTTGGAATTGGTGGAGCTCAAGGTAGTCTCTCAGTTGCCCGTAAGCTAGCCTTTCTTGCAGTTTAGCAAAGGTACATAGCAGGGAGATGGGCCTATAATTGCCAATTTGTTCATGCGAGCCACCCATGTAAATGGGGACCACATTGGCCACCATCCACTGGTGCGGAATGTAACCTTCAAGTAGAGACCTATTGATGATCCAGGTCAGAAGTTTGGTAAGGGACTGAGCACCTTCCTTGAGTAACCTTGTGCTAATTCCTTCAAGACCTCCAGAGCCTTTGTTCCTGTACCTCCAATGGTCCTGTCTAGGTATTTCGTATGTGTCCTGAAGTTGTGCAAATGACTTTAATACCCTGGTTTTGGGGTCAAGTAGCTTGGCTACTGTCCAGATGCTCTTATTATCCAAGACTTCCCAGTAAAT
The DNA here is from genome assembly GCA_016271365.2 of Neoceratodus forsteri. Classification (NCBI taxonomy): domain Eukaryota; kingdom Metazoa; phylum Chordata; order Ceratodontiformes; family Ceratodontidae; genus Neoceratodus; species Neoceratodus forsteri. Next base: position 735,962,914 of record CM028133.1, on the reverse strand, counting down.
GGGTTCAGAGCCAATATGGCTGTTTGGGTTGCTCTAGATTGGGAGCATTGGCCATTTGCCATGATAACCGCTCTGTTATCTGACAGCTCATTTCCATGTCACATGTGTGCGGTGGATGTTTCAGAACACTGCATTACTGTAGGCGAGATCTCCCAGTGTATGATGTTCACAATCTACCCACTTCGGTCTCCAGGCCACCTGGCTGATGGGTGTTGCCTGCCATAACTACAAGAGGGCATGTGGCCTGTGTTTCAACATATAATCCTGAAGGCTGATCCCCCTTTGGAAGGGTCTTGCTGAAAGTGTTTTGCATCTTTCCATAGAAGAAGTTAAATAGCTGCTTCTGCATCTGGAAGAATATTTTCTGGGGGATTTCAATTGGCAGATTGTCCAGTACATACTGGATTTTGGCGGTGACTATCATTATATATGCATGAACCCTACCCCTATGCAAGAGATCATGGTGTCTCTTTCTTGCATTATCTCACTCAATGCTTTTTATGTTTGGTTGCGCACATGCGCAAGAAACATTATGTGACAGCTTAGGAGAGATGAGGGTTTGGGAGGTGTGGCAGTGTGGCAGCCAACACAAGCATTGCATTTGGGGGCTTGGTCATGGTGCACCAATAGAGGCACAGTGTGCTGATGACACTGGCTTTCCAGAAGGTGCACCAAGTTGTAACATTTTCACTGCAGCAATCACGGGCCACCTTGTCACTGCAGTGTCAGCGATTCGCTGCAATGAGGGAGCGATCCATCATTGCTGGGTGGAACGTGGCTAGTGTAATATCGTTTGTGAACACGGCGACAGCTTGTCGCTGTGTTCACAAACAATATCAAACCAGCCCCCAGTGCCAAGGGGTGCCCAATCCCCCTCAGCAACATGTGTCCCTCCCCACAGAAGTGTGTTTTTGCCGACGGGGGCCCCATTCCCGTCGGCATGCATCACGGTGCTATCTGAGTTCTGACGGGGAGCCCACTCCCTGTCAGCAGTATTTTTCTGTCCCTGTGTGATGCACTGATGGGGGAGCCCACTCCCCATCAGCATCAGTTACCCCCAAAGAGTAATGGGAGAGTCCGAGGGGGTGTCCAATCCCCCTCGGCTCTTGCGCTGCCCCCCAGCTTTTGTACCGATGGGGGTGCCCAATCACCCATTGGCTACCCCCTGCCCCCAATAAATATCCAGGTGGCACACTGGCAGCCCACCCCAGTGTGCCCAATGCCCTGCATAGAAAAAAACATCCCAATGGCTTTTTTTAAACTTGTAAAACAAAAGCGGTCCCTTGCGGTCTCCTGGCCCCACCCCCTCACCCCACCCACCCACTGTGCACCCTGCCTCACCACACCCCCACCCCATACTTACCTCCAGAGCCCAAGCGATGATCTTTGGTGGACCGACAACACGTCTGCACTCTTCAAAGCCGACCGAGAACTGAGGAAATGCCGGTAAGCTGTATAATGGAATAAATAGGGTTTTCCCAACTTTGTTGCATATCTAAGGCATTTTTTTGAATTTTTGCACCAAATTTTCAACATGGGGTTTTTGGGACTGCTCCTCATGAATTCAGTCACTGTCATGGCGTTAATTGGCCCTGAAAGGTGATTTTGCGGTCACTGCGTGGAATCACCTTTTGGGACTGATTAACGAAATGGCAGTGCCAGTGTTCATGATGTGGGCTCTCAAAAAGTGTATGTTGCAAATTTGAAGGTCAAAAATGACTGTTTCTGTCGTTACTCAGTTACTCGCGACCTTCGTAACCGCATTGAATTTGCAATATTTTCAGTCCAGATTTACAACATTGCCATTTTTCTGCACCTCCTTATGAACAATACAGCTGTCATTTTTCACATCCTGGGCAAAATGTGTTTTCACACTTGTGGCGCAGAATAGCACGGTCGCTGTGGTAAATCTGTGTTTGGGACACATTAAGAAAATGACAGTGACACTGTTCATCAGGAGAGGTCCTACAATGCCTATGTTGAAACTTTGGTGACGAATGTCCATAAAATGACTGTGTAATGTGCATGTGTTAAGCAGTTCCCATGTATTGCATGCTCGGACATGCAAGTATTTTTTATATTCCCAGTACAGCTGTTCAACATTGCAGTATCTTCACACCTCCCTATGGATGGTACAGCTGTCATTCTTCACATCCTGCCTGATCTGTGTTTTTGTTCATGTGGTGCAGAATGACACTGTCACTGTTGGAAATCAATGTTCGGGACACATACACATAATCACACTGCCACTCTTCATAGGTAGGGTCACAAAAAGGCCATGTTGAAAATGTGTACTGTAAATACCAACAAACACCTGAGGTGTTAGGGTTTCTAACCACAACATCTTACCCTGTACAGACTGACAGGCATTGGGGTGTGCCTTTGCATTGCTGACTGTACTGCTCATGCCATCCCATCCCCACCTCCAGCCGCTGGCAGGCATTGAGATGTACCTTGGAGTCTTTGGCCCCAGACTTCACCCCATTCTCCTATGCTGCACCCATTTTAGCATATGTACTTATGGAATGTGGTGACTATAAAGCCAAACACCCTAAGACACACCTCAACACATGTCACTGTCTGCAGAATAGAGTGGCCTGACATGGCATGCCTGTCATGGCTGACAACCCAAACACTTACCCCAATGACTGTCCATCTCTACAGGATGGAGGTGGGGCTGGCGTGGACTTCAATACTTCACTTCCATTCCTATTCTGCATTTGTCTAACTCTTGCATTTCCAATGCTAATACCAGCAAGCAAGCATTCAGCATTGACAAATGCTTGTTATAATTGGGGTGAGGTTCACACTTCCCAGGTTTTAGATATTCTGGGAGAAATCAGTCTCTAGATAGTGCTTTGCTGATTTAAGACCCATGGGTAATTTGTTACCTATGCCATCTTCTTTGTGAGACTGGAAACAGTGATTTAGAAACATTATGGAGTAGCTGACACCTTCAGGAGAACTTTAACAAATCATAATATTTAGACACATTTCATCTTATATTTCAGATTAGTTCTGTATTTCTCCTCCCCTTAATTTCTCACTGAGGTCATTTGCATGAAAACAAGATCCGTGCTCCTAAAGAGTGCATCTATTCCTGTTGCTTTCTCCCTACCTGAAGTCAAAATGCAGTGCTTGTGACATCACAGTTACTCCCATGGCAATAAATGGTGATGTCACAACAGAGGATTGTGACTTGAAGTAGGGATTAGGCTATAGAGGCAGGTGAACTCTCAGGGATAGAGATCATGTATTCATGCAAATTTCCTCAGTAATAATCAGGAGAAAAAATCTACAGAATATATATGGAATCAAAGCTGAATTGCACCTAATTACACTGTTTTTCAAACTTTTCTTGGAGGCATCAGCAGCTCTTTAAGTTTGTACCTTGATATGGATGCAAAATCGTGTGTCAGCCCTATCAGTGCTGGGACTGATTCTTGTAGCTCTTTGAAGGTGAGCAGTATGTTATCTAAATATGCCTGCACTTTATGCTCCTCTCCTAGCTTGAGGCCATGCACCTGTTTATGTTGTCTTTTTCCTGCAAGAGTGGTTTCAGTGCTAGTATGAAGAGCAGGGTAGGTATTGGGCATCCCTGATGGGTGCATCTCATTAGCATGAAAGCCTCTGAAATTGTGCCATTCATGCTAACTGTTGCAGATCCTCCATTCTATGTTATTTTAACTCCCTGTATGAAAGTGCTTCCAAAACATTGGTATGTAATTGTCTGGAATAAGTAGGGCCGTTCAACTCTAGAGTGCCTTTTCGACATCAAGTACTGCTAACTTCATGGCTAACTTATTGGTTTTTACTTGCCAGCATAAGTAAATTAACCTACTGGTGTCAGTGCCCCTTCTTCCTGGGATGAAGCTTACTTGATCTTTAGAGATAATTGCAGGGGGCATACTTTTCAGCCTTTGGCCCCACATCTTGACATACAATTTACAGTCTACCTAGGTCAATGAGATTGGGTGGTAACTGCTGCAGACTAGTTTTTTTTTCCTTGGCTTATGGATCAGGACTATTACCACTGTGTGCATTAACTGATGTAGTTCCCCTTTCTCTTTGAGCATGGCAGATAAGGGACATAAGCGTTTCTGTGGGAAAGTGTCATACAACTCTGCTGGGAAGCCATTCATACCAAGAGCATTCCCATGCAGCGTGGACTTAATAGGTGTCTGGAGTTTTGCCTCCTGAAAGAGTCTTTCTAAGAAGTCCCTATGTTCCTGATAGTGGCAGTGATGGATCCAGGATTTTACAATTGTAGGGAGGAGCCCGTGATTATGTGGGGGAAGAGCTCCTCCCCCACAGCCTATTTAAGTGAGGCAGATGTCTCCAGCTCTGCTTAGAGCGAGTCGCATTCGCTGTCGTCGCTGCATGCTGTGAGGCTGTGGTTGCTTCTCCCCCCCCCACCTCCCATATTCTCCTTTATCTTCCTTTTGCCTGTCCCTTGTTTTCCCCCTTTCTCTCGTTCTTCCTTTAATTGATTCTCTCCTTTGCCATCTCCCCCGCAACCGCCTGTTAGCTTTTCCTCCTTCCTGCTCCTCTTTAGCTGTTTTTTGTTTCTGCGACCGCAGCCCCATTGCCGCCGCTTAGTTTGCATCATGGAACATTTGCAATCCGGTGCTGCTTGTGCTCCTGAGAGGCGTTTTCTACATTCCTACCTCACCACTGCCTTCTCACAAGCTACCTTGCTTCTCTGACCCTTACCTCAGGGTTCAGTCTGCTCCCTCCAGGATCATCCTTTCACTTCCGCATTCTCGCTGGATGCCGCGTCACTCCTTCCTTAGCTGCTATCTACCATGGCGTCCGGACATCTCCAACCATCAGAACCCTCTACGGGTGTGCATTGCAGCTCACCAAACTGTTCATGTGTACATTCATTATTGAGCTGTTTTCCTGGCTGGTTTCTTTGCTTTGTTATCCGGCTCCTAATTAAAGCGCCAGGTCAAGTGCCTACTACACTCGCCTTCTACTAGGCAGCACACATAAAGGTGCTGGCTTGACTACAGTTCTTGGACTAGTACTATTTCATTACTGCATTCTTCGTTCATGGTAATTATTGGAGATTGGCCCATTTATAGCTTTCTACATTTAATTCATTAAGGTACTCACTGGATGCTATTATGGTGCATTGTGTTTGCAGAGTAACCTTGGAGTGCTGCACAGTTGCCTGCTCATTCTAGCAAACCTTACATGAACTTGCATTTATGACTTGTACTGTTTCTCTACTAAGAAACTGATTCACTTATTGTTATTTAATTTCGCTACAGCAGTTCCAGCTCTGTGCAGTCGCACCTGGTCTGGATTCCTACTCGTTCAATTACTCCAGCTTTGCTATGACAGGCTTCCTTCTGTCACGTACAGCTGATTTTACATTTATTGGATTTGCCATTCACTTGTAGCACTAGTATGCTCATGTGGCATTGCCTTTCTGGACACTTAGCCTTTGTCACTGGGACATGCTGTGTTCCCTAGTCATACCTGGATTCCTTTCTACTTCAGTATCTCTGCAGTGTTTGCATTCAGTATAGGCCTATTCTCAGTGTGGTTTGGAAGCCTGCTGCACCCTGCAGTGTGCACTAATCATCTGCACCTGCTTAGCATATCAACTTCAATGGTTGCTTAGGGATGGGCTTGCTTAGTGATTTTTCTGACGAGTTTTTTCAGCAGCTCTCCATGCTTGACCTTCCAGCTCTGTTAGATTCTGTTTACTTGCCTGTTGGATTTCTAGTTTAATTCCGAGATTGTGCTCTCTGGTGCTGTCCCTTACCTGCATCAGATTCTGGATGTTCTCAATCGAGCTGTGCTCTGGGCATGCAATAATGATTACCTTTGTACTGAGCTGGTGCATCCCCTTTTATCTCCATTATTCAGTGCCCTTCCCTGCTATTTACTCTGCTGCATTTCCATCTGCCATTCTACTCATCTTGCCAGCTGACCTGCGTGGGGTCCGGCCGCACATGCTAGCTTAGGTGGGGCTGTCTGCTACACTCTCCTACCTTGCATGCTGACCTTCATGGAGTTCAGCCGTGCACGATTGCTTCCGTGGGTTTAGCTGCTGCCTTGCTCACATTACCAGTTGACTTCCAGCTGCACTGTATACTTAATTTGCATACTTCTATGGCTTGCCTTCACCCATCAGGCTGAGAGATTTACTTGCCTGCTTTTCTGTCCTGTCTTCGCCCACCAGGCTGGGAGATTTACCTACTAATCGCCTGCTTCTACAACTTGCCTTTGCCCATCAGGCTGAGAGATGTTCCTACTACTTGCCTGCATCTATGACCTGTTTTTTGTCCATCAGGCTGGAAGGTTTACCTACTACTCATCTGCTTCTGTGGCCTGCCTTCACCCATCGGGCTGGGAGGTTTCTCTACTTCTGCTCTAATTATGCCTCGCCCGGCTCGGGGCCTGGACATTCCTACATTCTACTATATGCCTACATGCTGCTGTGTCAGCCAATTGGAAGCTCCTTTCCTATGGATTCGCATCTAGCCATTCTTCGTTCATCATCTATTCTTGGATGCTTGCCCTGCCACTTCAGCTGTGTGGAATTACTGCTGCTTCACCCTTCCAGGACATTTAGATGAGCTTCTCCTGAAGACCTTCAATATCAGGATTTATGTTCTGCCGCTTCTTGGATCCTGTGAACTTCTCCTACCTGCCTTCGCCCTTTGGGCTGGGAGGTTTGCCTACCTCTATTCTTGCCTGCTTCCTCGGCTCGAGCCTGGTGCTTCTCAAATTTATGGCCTGCCTTCGCCCATAGAGCTGGGAGGTTCCTACTATGGCTTGCTTCTCTGACCTGCCTTCGTCCATTGAGTTAGGAGGTTCCTGCTACTTCTTGCTTATACGTCATGCCTTCGCCCGTCAAGCTGGGCAGCCTACCTGCCTTTTTTATTGCTTCTGACCTGCCTTCGCCCTCCGGGCTGGGAGGTTCTCCTGCTTTGTTTCCTTCAGCCTCACCCTACTCGATAACTGGTGCTTCCATGCTACTTGTGCGTTCCTGCTTCTGCTGCCTCAGCCCTGAACTCCTGATGCTTCACCTTTCAGGACATTAGCTACCATCTTTTCTGTGCTTCATCTACCTGCCTGGTGACTCCTACTTCTCCGACTCGTTGGATGGTTCTCCTTCTCGTCCGCCTGCAGATTGCCTCGGTGCTCGTTCAGCGGCTTCCAGAGTTGCTGTCTTGGATGTTTTGCCCTGTCGCCTCAGCCGTGGAATTCCAGCTGCTTTTACAGGACTTGGTTGGCATCTCCTATGGACTTTTCTCCTGCTTGTGTTCTCTCCACTTCAGACATATGGCGTTACTACTTCATTGATTCTGCATCTTCAGTTCTCTACAATCTGGGATTCTTCAAGTCTCGTCTGGTTCTCCTACCATGAACTTTGCTTATCTTCAGTTTTGGATGTTGAATTCCTCATCCAGTTGCCTTCTATCTACCTCACCTTCCTTGATCTGGATGTAACAGTCCTTAGCTTCATTCCTTCTATGTCTGCCTACATCTATAATACTACGATGCTCAAAGATGATTCAAGATGCATCTCCTAGAGGATCTATGACACCCTTATTCTATCAGCTGCCTCATAGGTGTAGCTGCGTTCATGTTGCTTGGAGCTACTTGCCTTTCGTATTTCTACAAGCTGCTGCTTGCTGTCCATCTCGCCGAGAGTCTAACTTCCACACTAGATTTCTGCCAGCAGGCATTCCTAGGTCTGGCTGCACTTCACATACTGGAATCAGCCGCCTCTGTTCTACCTCACCAGCTCGATTTAGCTGCACTTCTAAGGGGCTGATTGCCTCGTCCTCTTCCTACTCTTCTGGTTTCGTGGGTGCGATCCCTACTCCTACTACCACTCCCTTTGGATTAGCAGTTTATAGGATTTGTTTTCTTTTGGGCTCTTCATATCCTACTACGCAGATGCTTCATACCTCGTACCAGTCTCCAATTATCCTCTACAGCTTGCCACTATTCCAGTTCGGCTCGACAGCCGTTGCCTTCATATCAGTTCCTAAGATTATACTTCACTCATCAAGACTGGATTCATCAGTCGGTAGCCTAGCCTCAAGCCTTCTCCATTCCTCATCTCATACAAGCCCTATATTATTAGAATCATGGAAATTATACTACCTATATTGTCTTGCCTCGTTGTCATCAAAGCTTGGATGCAAATATCTTTGGTCTCATGTATTGAGTTAGTCAGTCATCAACTTTATCCACCATCATTCAATTCCATGGATTATGTCCGCATATCAACTGAAGTATGGAAATCGGTTCTTCAATATTACTCTACATCATTCCGAATTATACATGGATTCTTGGACTCAGACTTTATTAGAAGGAATTACTTTACTGGACACTTACAATTCAGTTTGTTCTTAAGCTCCGTTCATATGGATTGAATTCTATAATTAGAATTCAGAATTTAACTGATTAATTAGTTTAATTAGGATCTCTCTCCTTTAGTATGCCCAGAAGGACGGGCAGGTCAGTAGCCATGGGTCCTCAGAGGTTTCCCCCAAAGGGTGTTTTTCCTCTCCTGAGTGCTACTGGTCATACTCTCTGGAGTTGGAGGAGGTGATCGTCTATTCTTATCATTAAATTATTCACTTCTTATTTAGCATTTAGTTGTAGAACAATCATTGATATGTATTCTTTTTGGGCTATACAATTCTAATCAAGCTCCTTTCTGCAGGTGGGATACAGAGAAAAGCCAAAACCCTCAAATATTATCAAATGACTCTTTCAAGCATCCAAGTACTTAAGCACAATACATTCTATACTATTATCCAGTAAACATTGTTCTTTATGCTGGCCTCTGTATCCATCAATCATATTCAGCATTCAACTATATGTTACATAAGCACTGAGCTATGATCCACACATAATTGTAGGGAGGAGCCCGTGATTATGTGGGGGAAGAGCTCCTCCCCCACAGCCTATTTAAGTGAGGCAGATGTTTCCAGCTCTGCTTAGAGCGAGTCGCATTCATCCACCATCCTCCCCGACACCTCCTCCTTCTGCAGCACTCTTATCCCACCGGGGGGCTATGCAATTCTAATCAAGCTCCTTTCTGCAGGTGGGATACAGAGAAAAGCCAAAACCCTCAAATATTATCAAACTCTTTCAAGCATCCAAGTACGTAAGCACAATACATTCTATACTATTATCCAGTGAACATTGTTCTTTATGCTGGCCTCTGTATCCATCAATCATATTCAGCATTCAACTATATGTTACATAAGCACTGAGCTATGATCCACACATAATGGGAAGGGGTGCTCTGGTGGAGTGCATACTTGAGATGCGAGCTTTTGATATTTTTTTAATCCTGTATATTAGCTTTTCCATTAAATTTTTGAGTGAAATTATAAATCTAACCCATTGTTTCGAATGTAGATTTTCTTACAATCATATATTAGACTTCTCCAGCAAAGTGAAATGCAGCAGCAGCAAGCATGTAAGTTACAATGGAGGGGTGCACCTGCACCCTTTAAAGCTCCCTAGATCCACTACTGCATAGTGGGGAGGAGTCACAACTTTGCCAGAAAAGGATCTATCTGACTTGCAGCCACAATTGATTCTGGAGTGTACAGTTTGTGGTGAAATTTAGTAAAGGCTTGAGTTATGGACTACTGTCCTTACATAAAGTACCATGCTGATTTTGGATCACAGTTATTCTGGTTCTTTTCTGACACTTTATGAGCTTGTATGCCAGTAGTCTTGCTGTTTTTTTCTCCTGCTTCCTAGAAGCTTTGTTTCATCCTGATTAGGGCATACTCTGCTTTGTAGTGTAGGTGTACATTGACCTTGTATCTTGTACCTGTGATTTGTGGGAAAAGGTTTACTTGATTTGGAGGGTAGGCCCTATATGTCTCTTTTTGAGCTCCTTTAATGTTTTTGCAACATTTCTAGTTCCTTTATCCTAGCCTTTTTTATGTTTGTGAAGTTGTTAATGCACCTCCTTCATAGATATGCTTTGTGGGAATCCCGTCTGATTACATTGGAGGTGTCCCCTCACTTGTTGAGCTGTAGATACTCTTACAGTTCCTACTGCAGGCCCTCTTTAATATTGTTATCTTTTAGTGGGGCTATATTAATCATCCATTGCTCTTTGCTAGCTAGCCTGGTCATCAGAGGTAGGAAGGTGATCTTGATGGAGGCATGATCTGAAACTGGAGACTTTCATTGTACAGCTGGGAGGAACAGCCCACTGGGAAGTGGTATCATTTCTAGAATGAGGAATGACAACTGCTGAGCACTGTCTTATGAGACTGGATTGCACATTTTATACTCTCACACTGTCTGAACTAAAGATGTGCTTCTTTGCTATGATCCAGGGACCAAGAGAAAGTCTAAGGGTACACACATTGAGCTTGCAAGAAGCATGAGAGCTATCAAATGTATGGACCCTGGATGTCTTCATGACCCAGGTAAATATCTGCCACATAGCTGGAGTGCCTGCCTGGGGGAGAAGCATTGAGCATCCCAAGGACTGCTGTCCTTCTCCAGGGGGAAAGAGGGGTATGTGACCAGTGCTTGATGGACCACTGGTGGAGGATAGGGGTACCACGGTGACCTGCACCAGAATAACGCTCGAGGGGTGGGGCAGATGCTGGCATCATTGCTCATCTCCACCTCCACCTACAGGGGGGAACCAAGCTGCCGGCTGCCTAGATGAAGCTAGCCCTTGGCTTCAATCAGCCTCCAGGATGGCCTCTTCAACCTATCCCATCATCTCTGGCACTGTGCTGGGTCAGTGCTGCAACCCCACCCTGGGTGGGGGAAGCCAGGGGGTATCGAAGGGGCATGTCTAATGTGGAGGTGGGAGCTAGGGTCAGTGACCTGGCTGAGGTCCGGGTGGCTGGCAGCTGCAAAAAAGTGTAATAAATATAAAGTAAATAAATTTATACCACATAAATTCATCGAGGGAGTCCACAGCTACATGTTGGAAATGGAGCTCAGGATGCTTCATCTGCAAGCACCTGATGAGACCTTCCTAAACTTCGAGAAAAAGGCCATCAAGGTTTTTGGATCTGGATGGCCAAACAGAGATGCCACCACCTACCAGCACTATGTAGCGGTACCACCCCTGATGTGGCCTTGACAACCCATGCACAGGGCCATCTCATGCCTGAACCATGTTAGGAGTTCAAACTACAGCCATGGGAATGAGCATGCCAGAACTGAGTGCACTATCCCTATCCCCAACATGGTCCAGGCATCAAAAAGACTCAACCAGAGAGAAAAGAACCCCACAACAGATAAAGCCCATGCAATTCAGGAACAGCAGGCAAAGCAGACTAAAAAGAAGACAGATGTGTGTCATGAGGTTAAGACTATAAGGATGGTTAGATAAAGAACATGATATGGGAAGATGATTGATGCCCACTGCCAAGGGACAGAATAAGATACAGAACAGGGCACAGTAATTGATTCAATGCCTGAGGAAATCCAATCTGCAGAAAATTTAGAGTCAGTAGTCATATCAAATGGAGATGCAACCAGCGCCTGACCTCTGTGAGTTTAAACAGGGAGTCCCTGAGGCAGAGAACTGACCCTTAGGGAGAGCAGCACTAGATCCTGAATGTGGCCTCAATCAGCACAAGTCTGTGGTAGAATATCCAGTAGTACTCATAAAATTGATGGCATAGAGGTCCAGTCACTATTGGACACTGCCTCGCTAGTAATGGCAATTTAGAGCATGCATGTTCTCCAACATTGGGTGAAGGCTCAGCTCCAGAATCTGCCACAGAAATGGCTCAACCTAATTGCATGTAATGGTCTCATCATCCACTCCCTGGGCAACTTGAAAGCCAGCATGCAGCTTGGATGCACTACATATCGCTTTAACTGATAACCTGACCTGTGAGGATTAACTTCTTGTACCACTCCCAGAAAGAATTAGTGAATGTCCTGAGGCAACAAACAACACAACCCTGTCACAGAGCCATTGACAGTTTGCCAACAGTGAGGGGGAAAAAACTGCAAAATGCAAGTAGTTGACAAGCAGGCAATCCCACTGGGCCCAGAAATGGAAAAAGTGCTCATCTACAAAGCAAAGGTTGAAACTAAAGGACAAGACCACATGGCATTGCTGGAACTTTGCTTCAACATGGAGTACAGTCCAGTAATGGTCATCCAAAATCTGGTGGTAGTCAAGAAAAGTTAGATAACAGTGAGAGCACTCAATTGCGGAGCCACTGCTGTATGGCTGTACTTCAACCAGTTGATTGGATGACCACTGGAAACTAAAATTGATGATATGGTTGAAGCAAGGCCCAGAGTCCCCATAGATGCAGAGGATAACAAGTGGTCTGCCATAGCCAGACATCCCTTGCTATGACACAGAAGAGGTCTGAATGAAAGAAATTGAGCTGGGCATGGATATCACTATGGAGAGTCAGAAGCAAGAGGTGTTAGAAGTAATATGGTGACACCAGGGTGCCTTCTCCACAAATCATCTCAATTTTGAGTATACTGAGTCAGTTCAATACTTCCTCTCAGCTACAGATCACCCACCAATTCGAGAGAGATTCTGGCCCATCCCTCCCACCATGCACCAGCCAATGAAGAAGATGCTTAAAGTTATGCTGGACATCAAGGTCATACAGAAGAGCCACAGTCCATCACCAGAACCAATAGTCTTGACTAAAAAGAAGGACAAAACTGTGCTCCGTGTTGAGTATCATAAAGTTAAATCAAGTAACTCAAAAGGACACCTATACACTTCCAGGGATTTAAGACGCACTAATCACCTTGAAGTCAGCCCCCTCTTTCTTGACACTCAACTTAGCTAGTAGGTATTGTCGGGTGCCAAGCACTCTAGCTGACAAACAGAAATCTGCTATCATCACACCCATGTAATTATTTAAATTCCCAAGGATGCCATTCAGACTATGTAATGCACCTGGCACCTTCCAACAACTGGTAGAGCACCATCTGGGTAGCCAAAACTTTGAAATGTTACTACTATATCAGGATGATTTTATCATCTACTCACAGACATATCAGGAGAACCTGTGTTATGTAGAAACTGTCTTTGAGTAATGTGTGGCCTATGGTCTGAAAATAAAGCTTTCCAATTGCTACTTGCCTAAGAACCAAGTCATCTGCCTAGTACAAGTAGTTAACTGATCATAAGAAAATCCAAGTAGTACAGGAATGGCCTGCCCCGACCATAATCCAAAAAGTAAGGATGTTTGTGGGATTCATGGGATACTACAGAAGGTTTTTGAAGGACTTTTCAAAGATTGCAATAAAAATACTGCATAAGCTCCAACATGCAATAAAGACCCAGAGCATCTCTCCAAACATGCCAGTGAGGTGGACCATGGCACAGCAGAATGCCTTTTACAAGCTAAAGAGCATCCTTACTAAGGCATTCATTCTTGCCTACCCACACTAGAGCCAATCATCCAGTGTATATACTGATGCGAGTAACAGAGGACTGTGGGCTGTTCTAGCCCAAGTGGAAGATGGAACTGAGAGACTCAGGATATATCAGCAGAGAACTATATGGTTCTAAGTGAAATGATGAAAGGTACAGTTCCTTCAAACATCAATTTTTGGTGCTGGTGTGGCCAATAACAGAGATGTTTTAGAACTACTTAGCTGATAAGCCATTCAATGTGTAAATTGACATAAGCCCCAAGCAAACCTGAACAATGCAAAAACGGGAAGCTCTGAAGCAACAGTGGGTATCCTGACTAGCCAACTATGACTTCACACTCTGTTACCACACCTTATCCCATCTACCCACCTAGGATGAACCAGAAAAGGATGGGACTCAGCAGGAAAACCTAGCGATGCCTCCGTTGTTGAATATCACAGTGGAAGCCATGCAAGCCTATTGTCAATGTGTGCTGCAGAGTGTATATAAAAAAGAAACAGAAACTGAACCCTCAGGACTTACACAAAAGAAAGACACAAGGAATCAGGTCCAGACACAGAATCCAGTAATTCAGCAAATGCAAGAACTCATGGTCACTGTCAGGGCCCTAATGCCAAAAGAATGAGAAAAGGCTCCAGAGGAATTGGTAAAACTACTCCGGCACTGGAAGCAGTTCACCATCTAGCAAGGAAGGCTGATCAGAAGGACAAGGGATTCCAAAATCCACAGAGATGTAATGCAAATAGTATTAATCACTTTGAGGGCATTCCATGATCTGTTTGAACACACTGTCTGGGAACGCTTCCATTTGATCAGGATGTGAAAGGACATTGTGCAATGGTGTGAGGACTATGAATTATGTAGCCTGAAACATAGCATCTGCAACACGGAGTGGTCACCACTGTTACCTAGTATCAGTAATGTTCCCTTGGACTTGATAGGAAATGCTGCAGAATATCACAGAATGATGCAGTTTACTGCAGGGTCCATTGTAAGTCAATGGCAAGTAAGCCCTTTTGTCATGCAGGACTTTGTAATGTCATTATTACAAGTTACTGCACTTCATCATGGTTGACTCCACTGTACCTGCTCACAATAACTGACCACTGCAGCAGGTTTCTGATAGCAGTGCCAGTTCTTGACCTCACAACCAGAACTACAGAGCAGACATTCTGGAACCATTTTGTACAGCCTTATGGATATCCAACCCAAATCCTGAAAGATTGAAGTACATATTTTGAGCCTCAACGCTTCAAGGAGTTATTAACATTATACAGAAGTTGCAGGTTGTGAACAACTGCCTACCACCCTCAACCAAACAAACTCTATGAACATGCCAATAGCACAATCATTAACATGTTGTGCACCTTGTTTGAACCGTAACACCTAGATTGGCCTACTGTTCCTCCAGAACTGGTGTACCTGTACAACAATACTGTGCACTGCCCCATAGGATACACTCCATACTACTTAGTGTTTGGACATCATGGATGACTGCCAATGGGTCTGGTACTTGGAGTGCATACAGAACCCACAGAAACCCCAAATCAAAATAGGTGCAGAACCCACTGAAACCCCAAAATCAAAATAGGTGCAGAAGTACCTTGACCATTTGAACAGCTATGCCTGTAGTTATGTGGGGAAGAGATCCTCCCCCACATCCTACATAAACAAGCAGAGTTTCTGCTGCTCTGCTTAGAGCATTCGCACTCGCTAGTGGCGTTGTTGGTGCTCGGTTGCTCCTTCCTTCTCTTCTGTTGTGTGCCCCTCCTGCCCGTGCCTCTTTTCTGCTAATTTTTCTTTGTCTCTTGCAGTGCGTTTGTCCCCCCCCACCCCGCTCCTCATTGCTGTGCTTTCTTTCCTGTATCTTGTTCTTTTGGGGTTTTGCTGCTGCGCCTTCTCTTTCTTCCCTCTTCTGCTCGCCTGACTGCCTCTTCCTGCTTTGTTCCTTCTATTGCCTCTGCTTTGAGAAGCCTTGCAGTGCTACCGCCATGTCATGCACTTGTCTGCCTACATCCCTTGCTGCATTCCACCTCCATGCAGCCGTACACCACCCTCCGAGCTGGGACCTTCGTCTTCTACATACCGAGGATTTCTGCTGCATCCACCTAGCATTCACGCCTGCTCCAGGACTTAGCTGGTTCAACTACCTTCAGCGTATACTATCTACCCATTCCAGTTGAACAGCTCTGTGAGATGGGGACATGCATTGGAGCTCAGCCACTATGGTATCTATTTTACTCCATAAACTCTATGTTTGCCACCGGTACTGTGCGTCTTGTGTTGGCTCGGAGACACAGCATTTATTTCAAAGCTTTCACAGCAACACTAGCCTTATGTGCCAGACCATTCATCCCATGCCTCTCTACTGCTATGAGCTGTGCTTAGTGCTCTGATTCACACTCAATTTTACCCTTGCTCTGCAGGTTTACTGATGTTCCTCACAATGTTGCAGCTATTTCAGGATACACAGACAATGTAATCGATGAATTCAGTTGATAGAAACATTCCTTTTCACTAACTATATGGAGCCCACTGTCTGTAGACATGTTCCTGTTTAAAATAAGAAAATTGATCCACCTTCTGGCCCTTTGCTATGAATTTGAAGGCTAGTGCTATGACTTTGATACTGGGAGGTTGAGTGGTATGATTTGTCCTCTTGCCAACTACCCTGCCTTCCTGCACTTCCATAGTTACCTACATTCTAAGAATGGAGACAGAGCAAGCCATCTTGTCAGTTGCTTACAGATCGACTCAGGTTCCAGCACACCTGCTTAATGCACTGCATTCTTGTTGCTATCTGGCATGACTTCAACACAGTTGCCATATCTCACAACTCTGCAGTACTTAGCAGTCATTACAAGCACTGCCTCACTTCTTGCAAACCAGCTCTTAGGTGCTCATTGAGCATGTTTGAATTCACATCCAGTTCTATGTTTTCTGCTCTTAATCATTGCCCCCCTTTCTTGGGCTTCCTTACTCAGACCTTTGTCCATATCATTGATTAGATGCCGGAGACAGCTACAGCTGCTACCGCTCAGCTTGAGCTGGCTTGCGTAAAACTAATCTACTAGAAGTAGGACATGTTGCTCTACAGCTGGTCATGCTCTATCTGTCACTCCCAGCTTAAGAATAGGCCTTGACATGGCTCTACTCCAGTGCTCTGTGGCTTCTTGGCTCCTTACAATGCTACTTCATCTGACTCAGCCTTCATCAGTTATTTCCACACATGGCTGTTGTATGCACAGCATACATGATTCGTCAGATCATTCTCTTAAGTGTGCTTCCAGCTGTACCATTTTGGCTTCCTGAAATGTACTTGTTTACAACGCTCTACCACTATATGATCACCTGATGACAGCTCTATGAGTTACATGCTTTACAGTCCCTCACTGTTCTCCACTGTACACCTTACATAATCCATTCCATACTGGTCCTACCAGTTGACCTACATGGAGTTCAGCTGGCGCCTGCTAGCCTTCATGGGCTTGGCTGCCACTCTCTATCTACCTACCAGCTGACCTACATGGGGTCCGGCTTTGCATGCTAGCCTACGTGGGGCTAGCTGCCTCTCCTTACTTACCTTACCAGCTGATCTACGTGGGGCTAAACTGCACATGCTACCCTATGTGGGGCTTGCTGCCACTGTCTATTTACTTACCAGCTGACCTATGTGGGGTCAAGCTACACATGCTAGCTTATGTGGGGCTAGCTGCCACTCTACTTACCTTATCAGCTGACCTATGTGGGGTCCAGCTACCTATGCTAGCTTACGTGTGGCTAGCTGCCACTCTACTTACCTTACCAGCTCACCTGCGAAGGGTCCAGCTGTGCATGCTAGCCTACGTGGGGATCGCTGCCACTCTCTATTTACTTACCAGCTGACCAATGTGTTGTCAACACCACTCCTGCTACTTCCTACCTCATCAGCTAACCTACATGGTTCAGCCTCATATCCTCACCTATTTGGGCTCACTCTTACACTCCCTTGGATGCATCCTACCGACATGCTGCATTGATTCGGATCTACTGCCTTCAATTCCTGCCTGGATTCTCAGCTCATCTCTACTGCCTTACACCTTTCTATATCATGACTCAAACATAAAATCTACCCTCTTTGGTGCTATTGACTTAACTGTGGTTTTGTCGTCAGTTCATCAGCCTTCATCTCAAGCCTTCTGCCCTTCCATGAACTTATAAGCCTCCTATCCGCAGAAGCCTGGAGGTTCGACTACTTCTACTTCACACCTGCCTTGCCAGCATCGGTCCCTCAATATATACTTCCTCTGTACTTCACCTATATGCCATTTGCAAGCCTTTCAGGAGCTCCTCGCTCTCTATGGCCCTACCCTTGAATCAGTTAGACATTCTAATACAATGCTGACCTCCATGCAATTCCACCTGGATGCTTCATGTGCTTAAATAGCTACCTGCTTTGTTCACACAAATACTGCAGGCTTATCACTGACCTTCTCATCTACTTCTGTGAACTGCTTCACCGTCGGGGCCTGGAGGTCCTTCAAACCTTATGATATTTTAACCGTGCAAATTCTCTTACTCCTTCACTTACCTCATTCACCCTCACCAGACCTGAAGTTTTCACTATGCCCTCTCCAGATCCAAAGCTTCATCCAGCTTCTGTGCATCTTCACGTAAGCCATGTACAGAGCCTGCTAGCTGATTGTTTACCAGTTTTTATATTCTAGGTTGGAATTCTAATAATTTGGATACATATTCTTGGAGAAGAATTCCTCACTTTGGATTGCTCAATTAATGCTACTTATCACTTGAATTCATTATGCTCATCATGGAATTCTTGGACTAGGCCTTCACCAGCAGATCGCTCCCCATGTCACCGACATTCTAACATCAAGCACTCGAATTTAGCTTCCTGCTCAACTGGATTAGTATCTATATTCCAGTCCTCTGACTAGCCGATAACTTAATATTATTAATTTAGGATTATTCTCCATTAGTATGCCCAGAAGGACGGGTAGGTCGGTAGCCATGGATCCTCAGAGGTTTCCCCTCCAAGGGCTTTTTTCCTGTCCTGCGTGCTACTGGCTACCCTCTCCGGAGTTGAAGGAGAAAATCGCACAATATTTATTATTCTTTTGCGGGTCTCATCCTACTCGACTAAACATCCTTCCTATGGTGGGATACAGAGAAAAGCCAAACATCAATTCATAACAAGTTACTCATCTAGTCAGGCATCTAAGCACTTATATACCATTCAGTTCATCATGTACTATAATCACTGACTTACTCATGTCTATGCCGAAGTACCTAAGCACTAATCATTCCATACTACTAATACCTTGGAAGCATCGTTCTACTTACTGGTCTGGTCTCTGTATCCAAACCCAATCCTACATTATTCAGATACAGTACGTAGCACAAGCACGGAGCTATGAACCACACATAATTGAAAGGCTATGCCTGTAGTTATGTGGGGGAAGAGCTCCTCCCCTACGTCCTACATAAACAAGCAGAGTTCCTGCTGCTCTGCTTAGAGCAAGTCACAATCACCCTCCAGCCTCCCCTTACCCTCCTTCTTCTCTGGCACTCTTATCCCACCTGGGGGGTCTCATCCTACTCAACTAAACATCCTGCCTATGCTGTGATTCAGAGAGAAGCCAAACATCATGTCATAACAAGTTACTCATCTATTCAAGCATCTAAGCACTTGTATAACATTCAGTTCATCATGTACTATAATCACTGACTTACTCATGTCTATACTGAAGTACCTAAGCACTAATCATTCCATACTACTAATACCTTGGGAGCGTCATTCTACTTACTGTACTGGTCTCTGTATCCAAACCCAAACCTACATTATTCAGATACAGTACGTAGCACAAGAACTGAGGTATCATCCACACATAACTACAATTCATCAGTAAAGCAGTGTCAAAGCAAATGCACAAAGAATGAAAACAGCAGAAGAACATATATGACAAATGAGCCAGAGCTGAACCTTTGCTGATAGGAAAGAGAGTTCTGCTCAGATGCATGCATAATTGCTGGAAACGGAAAACCAAACAGGATGCAGACTCATACATTGTTATTGATATTCCATACCCTGATGTACTCATCAATTGAATTCAGACTGAATTAGGCACCCCAGTCCAAAAGACTGCAGCACTGCAACCTTGTTAAGCACTTTGCTTTCAGAACCACAGATTAGAAGGAAGAAATGAGTCCAAAAACCAAAGAATCTGTTGCAAATGAGAGACAGGACCACTTCAGCAGTGATGGCTTCCCAGACCTCTCCTCAAAGAGTTGTCCTTAGTTGCCATGACTTCACACCATCCCCATCAGTTCTCAGAATCTTACACCTGTAAATCAAGTGATGACTAGCAGATGCCTAGGCAATCTTTGTGATTGAACCTTGGAAAACCCCAAATTTTTGTTATGGAAATAGCTCAAACTGCAGTGAAGAACTGAGAATAAAACAGTAAAGATTCTGCCTACTGTAGGTTCTAGGGTATGGTTTCACGTTTGGTTTTGCCAATTAATTGCATAGAAGCATCAGGGTTTAATAGTTGTCATAAGACAATTGTTAAGTATTCCAAACAAATAGTAAGACTTGAGTTAGTTATTGGTTCAACTCCCATACATGGGGACATGCTTTTTAGGAAGGCATGCATCTGTAGTGTCCCAAAGTTTGGACCTTCCACTATAACCATTTGTCAGGGAAGGGCAGCTGTGTTTGTGTCAGGTACTAGGAAATAGGCAAAGGAGATCACTTTTGGGAGATATGATCTGCCGTCCATACAAATTTCCTTCTGTACATGTAGACCCTTGGTACTCACTACCCTGCCTCTTCCCTGTTAGCCAGATTCATTTTTATGCAGGCAGATCCCTAGTAGCCAACTCCACAGCCCTCTTTCTTCTTTGGAAACCCCTGGTGAACAACCTTTAATTCCCCATCCAGTCTTCCTCTGCCAAAGCACAGGACCGGGCTGTATTTAAAAACAGAACAAAATGTGTTTTTTTCTTTCCACACAACTGCTGCCTGCTCCCATGCTCCTTTTCAGAGTAGGAAGCATGAGGGGATGGATACTGCTTGCTGAGGCCTTTGTCACAGGTGGGCAGCCATACATGGAGCCAGTACAGGCTTGTCAATGTCAGTGGCTCAGTAGGTAGCACACTCGCCTTTGAGGCTGGTAGATCAGAGGGCTGTGGGTTCAGTTCCAACATCTGGCACTTGGGTTAATATCCCAGTACTGACACTGTAGTGCAGCATGAGAGGGGTGCTGCACTTCTGAGGTGCCATCTTTTGGATGAGACGTTAAACCGAGGTCCCATCTGCCTGGACTAGGGGTAGTTCAGGTGGATGTTAAAGATCCCATGGCACTTCTCGAAAAGAGTAGGGAAATTTCCCTGGTGTCCTGGCCAAATTTCCCTCATTCACTAAAAATACCACAAACGGCTTAATTTGGTTCAAGGTCAGTTGGCATTCATCTGTATCCCCTTCCCCCAGGTCGTGCCTGAAAATAGGCAGGATTTGTCTAGTGCACGTACCCAGTCAACAAAAACTAACTAAATAAATAAATAAAAATCTCTGGATCCAAGTGTAGAACTCTAAGCTGATCTGAAGTGGTAAAAACCAGTAGCACACTACAGTCAGCAATTGGGCAGCAAGGGAAGCAGAAATGAGAGTAACGGAAGCCTTAAGTATTATTTGAGGTTTGAAGCAGTTCTGTTGGTGCTCTGGGTGCACATTTCCTGGTCAGCAGCTCCAGTTCAAGTTATGGTGGTGAGACTCCTCAGTCACTTGAGGCAGCAGCAACTGTGATTCACAGTCCCCCTGTCCACACATATGTTGCACAACAAAGGGGCAGCCCAGCTTCCTGGTCCCACCACATTTCCCTCTCAATCCCAGCAGAGGTTGTGAGTGGGGGTGGCACAGTTCAGTAATGTCATCCATTGTCAAGAAAAAGTTTTTCTTTTAATGTACCCAATACAGGTGAACTGAACACCTTGATGCCTCAATAGCAGTTGAAACAGAGTGGGTGATGGGGTACACTCAGCAGCAGACTGCCCACAGAGGCAGCACAGTGCTCAACAGTAGGCTGTGTGGGTCAGAAAGGCTTGATTATGGGACCAATAATGAGGCAGAGAAACCTGTCAGATTCACAGGAGCTAGCGAAGGGAGCTTGCTAAATGAAAGTGCTCAAAATGCCCACAGTTCAAGATGGACCACAGCTACATGAGAGCTAATCTACACAGTGGCAGGCATGCTGCAACTAAATTCCCTTATGGTGCTTTGAGCACTGGCATTATGGCATGTGGCAATCAGGACTCCAAATGCAGTATTCACTGCCCCCGCCCTGAGATCCACCCCCCCAAGTGGGAATCATTAGTTGGGGGGCACAGCTCCCACGGGGGGGTGTGCAGGGGCACAATCTCCCTCAAAAATAGTGATCAGCGACATTGCAGAATGGCACCCTAATTGCCCCGTGCTGGAATGCTAATGTGTTCAAAGGGGGGAACAAATAAATCCACCCATAGGGTGTGACTCATAATGCTCTATGGGAGTAAGAGTGATTTTAGAAGGACACATTCACAAGCCAGTAACTGAATGTGCACTACTATGTGAACTTGCCAACCTTTCAGTATTTCCAAAGAATCCATGTCTTACTGTGTGTACTTGCGCACAGTCCAGTATTTTAAAAGAGATGTTCTATGACTTGCCTACAGCTAAGTATTATTAATAAACATGGCCTTTCTGTAGGGGTCTGCCTACAGTTCAGTCTTTCTAATGAGTCAGTGTATATTGAAGCAGGAAAGAGAGGTGCTCACTCTGTTGCAGTAACACAGCTATCAGAAAAAAAGAAGCCCACAGAAAGTCACAGCAGTGGTGCACAGTTACAGCACAAAAGGCAGGAGCCATGGAGTACACCTCAATGCAATTTAATTCAAAAGTGTTGATGCAGTAACACAGAGCATGATAGTTACAAATCCCATTACTTTGTCTGTAAAACATAAGGGCTTTGTCAGCATTGATAATGTGTTGAACCTGTGTAACTCGCTATCACCCCACTCCACAAATAATCTCACTGTTAAAGTAAAAATTCATGAAAAAATATGTCAGAAAGAGTGTTTTAATTTTTTTAATTTTATTTAGATCTCGAATTACAAATACCTTTGAGCTAGAGCTATTTTACAAAGGTTCCACGTCAGCAGCATAATACAACAGGTTAACAGAACAAAAAGTATGGCAAAATAGTATACATCGAAAAAGGAGATCAACAAGTTTACAGGCTAAACAGGGTATGGTAAAATAATTGTAAATAAGAAAAGAAGCAATAGTTGACATTCACAGTGAATTAAAGAATAGAAACAAGTAACGCTAAGCAGTTTCATGCACAGGAATGCATACAGTAAATTGAAAATCAGCCAAAACAAGCTTTGTCAGTTAGTAGTAAAATCATAAGGTAAGTTCACTGACCTATGCAGCCAGTATAGTGTTATGCTTGTGCAACTGTGTTAGTTTGGTTTTGGTCATTCACACTCTCTATTCCAGAGGAATTGCCACCCTGTAGGGGTATGAATGCAAGGAACCCTCAGAGAGGGTTCCACCCCTAGGGGTGTAATGGGACAGTCCCCGTGGCTAAAGGTACCTTAGGAATCCCCCTAAGGAGAGAGTGCTGCCACTGGAGAATTAGGGGAGAACAGTGGAGCAAAGAAAAAAATGCTTCACAGTGAGGCTTAGAGGAACTGCTTATATAACTCAGGAAGTGGGAGTGGCTGGCTGCTTGGTCACTGAACTACAGGCAAGCCTTTCATTTCTCTGACCTATGTAGCTAGTATAGTGTTATGCTTGTGCAACTGTGTTAGTTTGGTTTTAGCCATTCGCACTCTCTATTGCAGAGGAATTACCATCCAGGAAAGATATGAAGGCAAGGAAACCTCAGAGAGGTTTCCACCCCTATAAGTGTAATGGGATGGTTCCCGTGGCTAAAGGTACCTTAGGAATACCCAAAAGAAATGTAGTACCATCCCCAAAAAGGAGGCAACATGAAGCATATGAGCAGGCAGTAACTGTGACATAAGAGCAGTAACTGTAGCGTAGCAGTAGAGAAGCATAGGCAGTTTGATAATGCAATGAAATGTTCAGTGGGATAACGTGATGACTGCCCAGGTTTGCGTAGCATGACAGTAATGGTTAGCCTTGAGAGGAGGGGATCCCCTAAGGAAAAAGGGAACAGGAGGACATTCCCCACCTCCACCCAACAACGGAACCTACCTAAAGAAACTAGGGGGAAACACTAAGCTAATTAAGTATTAAGACCTGAGGCAACAGATGAGAGAAAAAAAAACATATGAGGAGGAAATCTCTGTGGATACAAGGCTTAGGTCGTTTTTCCTCCAGGCTTGGGATAGTTTATTTAGTGATGACTCTGCGGCTGAAATTTGGAAAACCCGATTAAAAGGAGGTGATGAATATTACAATTTGGAGGAAGGCTCTGACTCAAATCCTCTAGCGGAACACCATGGAAGGTTGCAACAAAACACTGCAACAATATGAGAGTCCAAGGTGCAGAAGGAGAGCAACAACTGTGAAGGCACTCACCTGGCCTACCCACCCTAAATCAAACCAGGTGAACCAGAGACAGTTGTAGGGAGTATGCAGTGAAGGTGCCTCGCTAGGGAAGCCGCTAAAGTAAATGGCCAACTGTTATAGAGGAACACTAGAGCCAAAGGAGGTAACTTTTCCACCCTTCACCATTAGTCTTAAATTCTTTACCAGGAGCTGCTGTCAAGTAGCAGGCAGCTAAAGCCAAGCCCAGAATGAGAACATTCCCAGCTATGGGCCAGGTGAGAAGGATCCCACCCCAAGCCGGACACACTCAAAATGCGGACTAAATGCTGAGTGAGACAGTCAGCTGCAGGAACCCTGCACCAAAATAGAATGGCTGGCATGCCCCAGAAATTGACTGAGAGCTGTAAAGCTGGTGAGCTGAATGAGCACGGCGTGCTGAGATTGTAATGAGCATTGAGTGCTGAGACCTTGCAAGGTCAAATGCAGATTGAGTGCAGCAGAATCCCAGGCTGAAGCCAAGGGGATGGTGGTAGGCATGAAGCAATGGTTTGTGTAAGCATGGAGCAACGGTTGCGTAAACAAGTGTGGACCTGATAGGTCAGTAAGCAGTAGTAGCAATAGGTGTACCTACATAACAACTGTATAGCAAGTAAACAGCACTGAATTATGAGCAAGCCAACCAGACATGAAATGCCAAATCAAGGTGACAAACTCTGAGGATTTTCAGCAGAGAAAACTGGATTTAGAACAGGATTAATTAATCACAAAGGCCATGACCCCCCAAACATCTCCCAGTCCCCGCTGTAGGACAAACAAGGAAGTGATTAAAGGCAGAGAACCACATGCAGTTATAAAAACTAATTTAATGGCCTCAGCAGTAGTTTCAGCTAACCTCAGAGTAAACAACGTACAATCAGAATGGGAGTATACAAAGCAGCAGCAGGAAGCAAGTAGACCTGTACAGCAGTAGTAAACAAATGAGTCAACAGACAGTGCAATGAGATAGCAGCAATGAGGGAAGTAGAACAAGCATGAGTAAGCTGTATAGCTAGGTTCAAGTAAATCTGAGTCAGGTGAAAATAATAGAATATGCCATATGGACCAGCTATAGTTGAGCTGAAACACAGGTCAGGTTTGTGGTTGCAATGCAAGTAATTTTAGAGTTATGAGTAACTGAAAGCTAGCAGTATGAGCTCCGAATAGCATTATGCTAGGAGCCTAGAAAAGCCCCCCCCAAAAAAGACAAAATCAAAACACAGCAAAACAGAAAACAAGGGAAAAAAAACAAAACAAGAAACACAAAATACAGGGAAGCACACAGCCAGAGGAAAGATATAAACCAGAATCAGGAAAACAAACACCGAAGTCCAGCAGAGAACACAGAAACAGCAGGCGGGGGTAGGCCCCAGCCAGCTCAGAGGACAAACCAGCATAGCCTCCAGCTGCAAAGAAAAACTGCTTCACAGTGAGGTTTAGAGGAAGTGCTTATATAGCTCAGGAAGTGGAAGTGGCTGGCTGCTTGGTCACCAAACTACAGGCAACAATTTCATTTGAAATCTGCCAACAGGCCTTGTCAGGACAGATGGGGAGGCATTAGGTAGAGGGGAGGAAAGGTGAAGGGGGTAGGGTAGCAGGAGGAAGGGGAGAGATTTGAATGTGTACCCATATTAAGTCCTTCCCTTTTTTTGCTGAGTTTTTATAAAATTTGCAGGTTTTATGGCTCCTGGAGATCTCCATATTAGAATTTTTAACGGCTCTTTTGGTTCCAGCAATGCCTCCTGTTGCCATGTGATAGTGATGTGTCCAGGGCCCTTAATTCAACAAGAACTGTTTTTTACTGCTGCAGGGGGCAGAGCTTGCAGATGTCTTGCTTTAGAAAAGCACTCATAGGATCCAGAACCAAGTGAACAACAGTAGTAAAGTATAAGCATGATACCTCTGCCAGCTGAAGCCCTCCTTTGTATCTCTGCTGTGTCTATCTTCTCCACCACAGCACTGCATTTTTTTTTACAGCTGCAGTGGCTGCAAGTGCACAGTGCTCATGTGAAAGTCAGTCAACAGAACTCTAGGCCGTATTGGACATGGAGACAATTGTAAACAATAAACAGGTATTTGAAAGCACGAAAGGTGTGGGACGTTACTTTTAACAAACAGGAATTGATTTGCCACACTGTGACTGCTTTCTCTCCCTGTGTCAATGTATCCCAATAAAAAATGCAAAGAGAGAGAGAGATACTGCAGTGAGGTGCAGGAGCACAGAGATAGAGAGATTGGCCATTGGAGTGAAAGCTACTGCAAGTACTGAGCTTACAGTAACTGTAGGCGCCCATGCAGCTGCCTGCTAGTCAGCAAAGGAAGATGTGTTATTCCTGTAATACTCCCTAAACTTGTTAGGTATGGACAGGGAGTCCCTAGCCGGCTTTTGTTTCTCTGTTCCGGCTTGTTCCAGTCAGTGTTGTTTTCGGTCCCCTTCCCCTCACCCGCTATCCTTACCCTGCCCATTCCACTGTTGTTCCCAGTTTCCTCTGTCCTTTCTTTTGCCTTTTTCTTTCCCTTTCCCTTTCCATAATCTGTCCTTAGTTGCTTTCCTTCCATCCCTCTCCTCCATCTGCCTTCCTCTGTACTCTTCCCCCATTTGCTGTAGTCCTTTCTCATTTGTTTTGGCTTGTCTTCTCCTTTGGGCTGCATCCCCAGCTCCCTGCTGGGTGCCTGTTGTGAGTTCCGTCATCAGCTTCCTTTTGGCCTCTGTGTCACTGCTGGGAGTCTTTCATTCTGCGTTCCTGCCCCATTCTTCCATGCTGTGTCTGTTGTGCTCAACCCCTTGCCCATTCCTCCACCCACCTCACTCAGTCTCTCCATTCCAAGCTTTCCACTCTCCTCATTTCCCATTTGACCCTGTGTGCATTCTGATCACTGCAGCCCACCAATTGGGAAAATATGCAGTGTTTACTTACTGTGCTGCTGTGCAGGCTCCAACCAGTAGTTTTCTGAACCCCCCTTACACTGTCTCATACATGGTGAGTATATACATGGTTACTGATATTGAACTCCACTCCGGTACTGACAGACAGCTATTCATCCATTCCCATCCTGGTGTTTAGTGTTCATACACATCTGGCAGGACAGCCCGGCCATTCAAGCTGTGTTATCTGTAGACTATCACACTACTCAGCATGGTTACACACCAACAAAGAAACAATAAAAAAACACATTTTTTTATTAGTGAGTGGCTCTTACACAGTCCTTATATACAGTATCTTTATGATGCAAAAGGCATTTCACGTTCTTTTTGTTTCAGATTGAGAAAAACTCTAAATCATTTCAGGATTCTTTGATCCCGTGAAATCTAAGGAAATCAAAAGATTAATTTCAGTGCCACATCAGACAACTCCTGCAGCTGAAATATTACTCTCCATGTTTGTCTGAGATACTTCAACTTACATAAAAAAATATAGATTCTAGGAGACAAATTTTCTAATTTGGAAGATGTAAATGCAAATGCATGCTCCACCTTGTGCCTGCATCTGAACAGCTGTACCAGATAGTCAACCTCCCTTGCTGCTAATTACAAAGATATGCGTGTTTGTTACCGTGATATTGGGGAAGCGTAGGTGAAAATGGTCTTCACAGCTATGCAGAAATTGGGAGATTAAATGATCCATGACTCTGAGGTAGTTTCTACATATAACAGTGCAAGTGACAGTTTTAAACAGAGGACTGTGTAATAAACAGAGAGGAAAATTAACCAAGAAGATAAGTACAGTAGTCCAAATAAATCCAAAAATAGTTTTGGCAAGTTTGCACTCAGCCCACAAGGTAAACGGCAAGATAGGAAGAGGAGAGGGGGTATTGGAATTCCATAGCTCTGCCTCAGGCTCCATTAAATGCAGTCAGCATTCACACTGTAGAGTGAATTAAAAGTTGCCTGTGTATTTGATAATTCTGTTTAGACCAAATTCATAAATAAAACCAATAGCAACAGCCATACATTGTCAATATCTAGTCAGGGTTCATTCACAAGACTGCAGCAATGGCGCATTTGGAAACTCTCATCAAATCAGACTGGCTCCTTGCTGAATCTTGCTGCCTGGGCTTTTCTGGGTAGTGTTTCTCCCTGCCCTCAACATCCATTACTCCCGAGTCCATCTCTAGTTACTCTTCCCTTGTTTGTTTTCGCCAGCCCTCCCACTCTCAGCATTTATCCCCCCCCCACAAGTTTTGTCTGCCATAATGGTTTAGCACCTTGTTTCATGCTTTTTTCTCTGTAATAGGAGTTTATCATCCTGTATTGTGTGTCTGAACCTAATATTGTTACTGTCTATTGCTGTATTTTCTTTTATCACTTTTGTTATCCATGTGTAAACTGGTTTCCATGTTCTATGCATTTTTTGCTATTGTTGCTCCTGTGCCAATGCTTTTGGCATGGGTCATGCCTGAAAACGGTCCCTTGTCAGCCGTCCCATTGGCGCAGTGGTTGGATTTCTGTTTGCGACACCAGTGACCTGGGTTTGGAAACAGACTTGGCCACTGGAGGGTCAGCCAGGGAGAGGAGACTACAGCATCCAGAGACTGCTCAACTTCTCTTAGTGGGAGGGTGGGAAGGGGACCCTGACACTTGCTGACTCCTGGTGGAGGCTGGGGGTATGACAATGTGCTGGGGTCCTACTGACTAAGGTGGGTGTGGGAATATTAGCTTATGCCTTGACATTGTGGTGCACCATGCCCCCAGGGAGCAAAGCAGAAAAATGCTTTTTGTCCATCCAGATGATGGTCGCCAGCTCCCATTGCCACCGAGCCCTCAATGTGGCCCATATCCTTCTCAGCAACACCTGGGCAAAGTAGCAAATGGTGGCAGGCCCCTGCTGGTGCCTATCTCCTTCAGAGGAGGGGGACCCACCCAGTCATGGGTTTTGCTGGGTTTCCCAGGGGGCTGCATATGTGAGGTGGTGGTGGCTGACATTGGAACAGGGGTGCCAGCAGGGACCTAGGTGACCCAAAGGAGTGGCCAGTCTAGAGCAAAAGAAGTTGGAAAAAAAAGAAAATGATCCCTGGGATCAGTATACTTACCTGGTTATCAGAGTAATACATAAATAAATGGATGATTAAAACAAGTGTAAAGACTTGTTGTACGGTGGGGAGGGGCATTCTGCAAGTAAGTGGCTATGGTGGAAGTTAAACTGAGTGTCCTTTTCTGGTGATAGTAAGTGGCTATGGTGGGATTTGAATGAAATCTCCTGGTCCAGCGACTGTGCTCTCTATTACCCCACACTGCAGCTCAGACAGTTATTGTGTAAGCTATTACAGTAATATTGTAAAGAAACTGTTAAATGTGACTACTGGGATAAATGTAATGCACTAATAAAACAAACCAAAAGAATAACACAGCAGTAATCAAAGAATTTCAAGTGAGGTGGGATTATACCATCCACAACTGTCTCACAGGCTGGCATAAGATGGCTGTCCACTGGAAAAAGTGCACTTGTATTACATGTACAGTACATCAGACCACAGGAAAAAGATATCTAGGATGCATGCAAGTACAAATTGGAAAATAAATAGAGCACAACTCTAATTCTGACTAGGTTTAATCATATTTTTATTTCATTTTTAATTTAAATAAACTAGGTTTATGAGACTGTAAGGTAATAACAATTCTGACAGTAATAATGAGAGCCAGTCTCCATCTATGATAAGTATATCCTCACATTCACATAAATAAAAAAATATCCACACATTGCTGCAAGATCTCAAGAACAATCTTACTTTGTTAAATTCTTAAAAAGTAAGAGCTGCTCTTCTCTATTTTGTGACACAATAAAATGCAAGATGATCACTAAATATCTATTGATACTGTATGCTGCATGCCCACTGCAGTGTTTGACAGATACAGTAGGTGAGACTTACTGTAGTCTGAAGTGGAGACAGTATGCATGCTAAAGGCAGAATCAGGTGCATAGCATAGAAACTGAAGCATTCACTTTCAAGATAAAAAACAAAATGTGAAGTCATACAGGGCAGATTCAGTAGCCAACCATGATTGAAATTTTTGTTTAGAGTGTTGATGTTAAAGACGCATCAAAGTATTAAGACTCCTGTACTTGTGTGCAGTTTAAAAAAGAATTGTGGAACTAAAACTATACTGTAGATAACAGATCCTTCCTGGCTGATGTGACACTAGCTCCACAAGGCAAGTACAGAAACTGCTGCCCTTCTATGCTCCCAGCAATAGATATCTACCCTGGTATATATTTAAAAATACATGTCTACTCTTTAACTGCACACTAGAAATAGAAAAAAGAAATAAGGAAATAGAGTGAAAAGAATTCTACATGCTGACTATTTAATTCAGAAGAGACATTTGTTTGCTGTTTTCTGCAGTATATTTCTTTTCTTAGGAACCAGGGGTTGCTACAAAATGAACAACAGAAAATGACCCACACATATTGTAGGGTGAGAGCACTACACTAGTTTATTCCATACATGTTTGTATTTGTTATTATGAGTTTAGTATTTATTTTGACTGGATTTGCAGTTTAAAAGCTAACTGTGATTGAAAATATTGTTTAGAGAGCTGATGTTAGAGACTCATCGAAGTATTGAGATTCTTGTACTTGTGTGACACTTCAAAAACATTTAAAGTGGTGACATCATACAAACCCCACATACAGAAATATATGTTCACAGATAAAAAAACATTCACTCTTAGAGCTAATTGTCTATAAAAACAGTGTAAAACACTTAACTATGTTTCGTACATAAATACAAAGCTCCTTTATTCTAATATTTATAAAATAGCTCCATAATCCATGGTGTGAATGGGGGGCAGTTGTTAGGAAAACAGTAAAAAGAAAAGATGTAGCAGAGATGTACGGAGAGAAAAGGATTGTTGAGTGAAAAGACAGATATACAGTCACATTACAGGCACACATGACTTACAACTAACATATCAAAACCTAAGCAGGTCCACTCTATGCATCATGCTACAAAAACTGAAGAATAACATAATCAAACAGTGTGTCTCATTATAATAATGGAGTAAGTTGGACTCTGACATTCAACATGTAACAATGCCCTAGCACTGAATGTATTTTAACCAGGACCCACAACATTCATTTACGTTTCAAGTGATCAAAAGGGTGTTCCCATCAAGGAGAGGAGGGAATTTGGATAGAATATTACTACAACGAGAGAGCTACTGGCAATGCACATTGGGAACAGTGCATGAATATAGTTTAAATGATAGATTCCAACTTACTCCATTATTACAATGGGACATACTCTTTGATGATTTTATTGTTCAGTTATTATAGCATGATATACAGACTGGACCTGCATACTTTCTGGCATGTGTTAGTCATCATTAACGTGTGCCTGTAATGTGACTGTATGTATGCCCTGTGTCTTCCACTCACCAGTCCTTTTCCCTCCCCACATCCCTTGTTCCATATTTCTTTTCACTGTTCTCCTAACAACCACAACTCCCACACACATATACCATGGACTCTGGGGCTATTTTATAAGCATTTGAAAAAGGAAGCTTATATTTATGTATGTAACATAGTTACATGTTTCACACTGTTTTACAGATAATTGGCTCTAAGAGTGAATGCTTTTTATGAGAAGGACAGTATTGGGTTGCAAAGGAAGTGATAGCTGAGCAGAATCTGGCATACGTCATTGCTCTCAAAGACCTATTAAAAGACAAGAAAAGCAGTAGTGCATGTGATGTAAATCTTGTGTTCATCAGTTCACCACCTTGTGGTTAGTGTACCTGATATCTGCAGATAATATCAAACTTGGTGGCCAGCAGGTCCACCACCATGCCCTTGTCTTCCTCTCCCCACTGGACTCCCAGGATGACGGTGACTCGGTTTCCCACCTAGTCATTACTGAATGTCTTGACCCAAGTACTGGTCACTCTGATGTAGCTACTGTGGTCATTTGCTGCCCATCTTCCTGACATATTGTTACTGATTTGTTCTACAGTAATTTGACATTAATCAGTGAAAGGCAATGGTGTGAGACAACACTGACAGACCTTGCTTGTCCCACTTCCAACAACTGAAATGCCTCCCACTTCAGCCTGACAGGAGATAGGCTGCAGTGTGATGCCCATCACCAGCCCACCTTATATTGGGGATTGTTACATACTTTATCAGTTTCACCAAAGTACTAATAAAACTCTCACACTAGAAAAAGAAAAAAAATTGTGCACTGTTAATTGGGCTTGGACTTAGTTAATTCACTTATAGCAAAAGAGCCCATCACTGTCAGAGATGCAATGCAAAGGCAACAGCATTCATGATTTGAAAAGCTAACATATGTTTAATTTAATTAGTATTACGTTGAGTTTTTTGTTGATTTAATTCCTCCAAAAGTCTTTTTCATCATCTCTCCAGTATATACTAACTTGCTCACAGCTCACAACTATAGTATGCTTGTGAAAGAACACTGCCAGTATTCTAAGCTGGTTTCTTACATGTGGCTTCTGGAAGTGATGCTACACGATCCTTTTCATAGAATAGAACTCCTTATGAGGAGGGACCCATAAAATATTCATAATTCAAATGAATTCATATATTTTAGATTTTCCTAAATCAAATGGAAACAAAAAAATCTATTACAGCAAGTATACACTTACCAAACATTAGCAGTCCTATCTACTAATAAAAACAAATGTTAATTAACAATTTTGTGTTGGAACAATATCAGCCCATATTGCAATGAATAGGAAGCTGCAACATGCAGAATTGGACTGGGCTACCCTGAAGGTAAATTCATAAAGTCCCCAAGTCTGTAATACATGTTGTTATGTGCAAAAGATAATTAATGCCAAAATATCAGCCTTCTGCCAAACATTGCAAAGTAATGTTTCTCTCATTTAGATACCTAAAAAGGACAAAGTTTATGGAACCAGCATTATTGCAACCAGATCTATTAAAATAATTGGTACAAAGTAAAGATATGACTAATTAACAGCAACAAATATTACCACAAGAAAGAGAGACAGCATAAAATAGATAGCTTAACTAGAGGACAATGTATGGCTCCCTAAACATCAAAGTTTAATATTACAAAAATGGATCCTTAAATATCAGTACTGAATATTACAAGAAGAGAAGGTTTCTGGATATACAAACTGGGGGCACTAAAATAGGTCTTAAATATTAAAATTGAATTAGCCCCATACTTGTAATACTCAGTACTGATATTTAGGGAACTGTAATGCTGTTTCTCATTTGCTGTAATTGTATTCTAATATGTATATTTTTGCATTTTTTTCTGTGTTCAATCTGCATGTATTAGTGGTGGTTTCTATTGCTATCTTACTGATATCTTTATTTTGTACTGGCAGTTTTTAGTAGATTTGATACAATAATTCCGGTTCCATAAACGTGCATTCTAGGTATCTAAATAATAGCAACAGCAGTTTGTGATGTGAGGCAGAGTACTTATATTTGAGCATTAGAGCTACTGAAGGAGTCGAGTGCCAGGGATGGTAATGAGTGGAAACAAACACAGATAGCAAAAAAAAAAAAAAAAAACAGGCGGAAGATATAAATCAGCAAAGTACCCAGTGACTCTGTTGCACACACTTTTTGTTTCCAGCTGCTTTCTTTTGGTTGTTATGATTTTTTCCTATGTGGGAAGACTCATTACCAGTTAACCATAACAATGCCAGTTGTAACATTTGCACTTCTGCTTGTATAACACTCAGATCACTTCAGGAGTGTTTCAAGTTCTAATTTCTTCAGCTGTGCAATGGTTAAGTGGCTTGTTGATGTTTCAGCTGTCACCATTGCCGGCTCATGGAACTACTGCCTGGTTTCTGTTCAATGGTGGATTAAAGTGTTTAGTTTCTAGTCTAGTTAGTGCTCCAATGTCTAGAAAATAATTTTTGCATAAATAAGGATTTTGTGGCTACTGGTTAGTATACACTTTATAAACTAAATCAAGGACCTGTTATCCTTTTTCAATTACTTTGGCAACAGAGATGCACAACTAAAAGAACAGATGAATGCAAAATCATTTGGTTCATTGTGAACTGCAAATGGTAGTAGAACACATTTACATGGCACCACTGAAAGGCCCTTAGAATGCAGCTATTTTCCTGTACTGGAGTCTTCAAGTACCATGTGGACAAGGGGCTGGCCTCCATTATGTGGCTCACCAATTGACTGAATTGACAGGGTCAGATTATTTATGAGTACATGGGCAGCTAAACCAGATAACAACAGTTTGTGACTGCAGTATCCCCTTGTTCCAATGGCATTACCCAGTGACATCTGTAAACAGTGCACTGTTAACTAAGCTTTCTTAGTTAATTCACTTACAGCAAAACAGCCCATCACTGTCAGAGATGTAATGTAAAGGCAGCCACCTTTGTGACTTGAAAAGCTAATATTTGATCAATTTAATTGCTATTGAGTTTGAGTTTTTTTCTGTTAATTTAGTTCCCCCAGAAGCCTTTGTCATCTTGTTTTTTACTGCATAAAAACAAAATGAGAGCATTCTAATTGACAAACATATAGTATCACAATCAACTCCTATATGGTGGCGGTTTTAGTTCACTTATGAGGCTTTTTATTTCGTGTCTTGACAAATCTGCCACATCAATTAATGTTCCCTGAAACCACTGGGAAAACTTAAAAAAATATCTGTCATATTTAGTTACAACGCAGAAGTATGTTAGCTATGAACTACAATGCTTTCTCAATTGTTCATTATTTTTGCAAAATAACATGAAACTGACTAAAGATTTTTGGCTGCTTGTAAGGGGTGTGAAGTGGTGGGACAGAACAGGGGTGTCAGCACCCGACTTCTCAGTCCTCTGCTGGTAACATCATAACCAGTTTAGCGTTTCATATACTGGGCATTGCACTTGAGGGCGAGTTGCAGAGGCAGATGAAGTGCACAGAACAGAGATCTTGTTTTAGTGCAATTTTCATTTGTAATAAATAAGCAGGTGAGATTTACACATCAAATGATATATCAGCTGAAAATTATAAGTTTTAAATTTCCTCTGGTGGTTTCAGGGACTCTAAAGATTGTTTTTTTATGTTAATAGCAGTGCAATAATGAAAAGAAAGCAAGATGTAAAAAAGGACTTCCTGTTATCACTTATTACATTTCAGATGTCACGTCGTTTCAAGACAGGGTTTTACTAAATTAAATATATCAGACTGTGGGCATACAGTATATGCATCAGGACCTTGTGCAATGCAGTAAGTTTGGAATAATTGAAATAATGCAGCCACTTTAAAAATAATCTCCAGGAACAAGCATTCAGTTACTGCATTCCTTATGTTTTGGTGTGTCTTTCTGCCATTGATTCACATTTTTCCTCCTTTAGGAACAACTAGAAAAAAAAACCTCTCGAATTTATTGTATGTGCAAAATATTTAAAATAATAATGTTCAGCTCTATAGCACTGGAGAAACAAAATTCATTATATACCTCAGTTGTAGAGGTTTAATGACAGCTGTAAAATAAGTGCTCTTTTTTATTCTGCTCAGTAAAATTTCAAAGTCACCACTCTTCTCGATGTGGAGAGCAATATAAGGCTACCTGCTGGGCAACATAGAAACATAGGAAATGACAGCAGAAAAAGATCAAAGATCCAACCAGTCTGCACCAAGTTCACTATTTGCTTGTGGACCTGTTGAACAAATGGGATTTTATCACTCCAGGTACATCCCGCTCCCCAACTTCCCCTCCATATTGCAAAAATGGTAATGTCAAATTAGTTTATTGAATTTCTGCCAATTCATCAAGATGTGTATGCTACTTGGTGGGCCTGAAACCAGATACATATATTAACAAATGAAAAAGTTATTCACATATAACTATTTTCATATAGACCGTTTAATAGTTAGTTTCTGTTGACCTAGAAAGGAGGTTAGGCAATTCTACCTATATTCAGCCTCGATGGGGGAGGGAGGAATAAAGTTTCATTAGAACATACAAATCTGTGTGATTGCAGAGGTCCCCCTTGAGTCTACAGAGAGACCTGCCCCCTTTCCTGAAATCTACCCTCATGTCACCCTCCCAGTTCTCCCCCCCCACCACCAGTAACTTTTCCCTTCACTCTGTCCCATCCTCTCTTAAAGCTGTCCACCCTTTTCAGGGAGCCCACCTCTTTAGGACACTCATTCCACTTTGTCACCACTATCTCAAAGAAGAAGTGCCTCTTTATCTCTCTCCTGAGTCTTCCTCCTACCAGCTTTAGGCTATTCCCCCTATTGGACTCTTATCCACTAAGACTGAAGAGGCCCTCCCTATTCAACCTGTTAATACCTTTAAGGCATTTGAAGGTCTCAGTCATATTCTTCTCTCCCTTTTGTCCTCAAGGAAGTACATGTTGAGCCCCTTAAGACTCTCTTTGTAGGGGCTGCCCCGCTGGCTCTGGATCATCTTTGTCACCCTTCTCTGGACAATCTGCATAAGTTAACATCTGTCTTAAGATAAGGGCATCAATACTGCACACAGTACTCCAGGTTCGGGCTTACCAGTGATGAGTACAGAAGGAGTATGACCTCCATCATCCTGCTGGTGGTCCCCCTGGCTGTGCAACCCAGAATCTGATTTTCTTTTGCTGCTGCAGTCCTGTGGTGTGCTGAGTGCTTCAAGTCATGCATGATGATTACTCCAAGGTACTTTTCATCTTTTCCTCCATGGTTGCCAGCTCAGGGGATTGACTTGGATAGAGAGTTGACTGAGCAGATTAGAAGAGTCTGTAGGAAGGGGAACACAGTAGTTGTGGGGGACTTCAACCTCCTTGGGGTGGACTGGAACACCCCAACCACCATGAGTGCAAAAGAGCAGGTATTACTAGAGGCATTTCAGGACAGCTTCCTGACGCAATTGATCCATGAGCCAACTAGGGTGGGAAGGACTGTGGACCTGGTACTAACAAACTGGGAGACTATGGAATCTGGGAGTGGAGGATCCCCTGGCTGGGAATAACCACCACTCAGTGTGATTCACACTCAATATGGGCAGAGAAACAGGAAGTAAGGGTACCAGAGTGATACATTTTAAGGGTGTGTACTTTAAAAGGATGGGGGAAATTTGGGTTAGGTATCTGGATGGAATTCAAGTATGCATGGAAGCGGACCAAAAGTGGAATATTATTAAAAAGGAACTAGCAGATGCTGCTGAGGCATGTACCAGGACATGGAGCAAGAAAGGTAAGGCAAAGAAGCCACGTTGACTGACTCTGGAGGTCTTGGAAGGGGTGAGGGCCAAGAGAAAAGCATTCCAGTGACTCAAGAAATTGGGAGGGCAAGGAGACAAGGGTAAGTACACAAGGAAGTCAGGGAGGTTACCAGGCTAGTCAAGGTGGCAAGGCATCCAGGTAGCTGTTAGCACAGGAGTCAGGATGGGAAAAGGACTTCTTCAGATCCATTGGTGAGAAGAAGAAGCAAAAAACTAGATTGTGAGGATTAAGAAGGATGGGGTGGGTGGGTGGGTGAAGAAGGGAGAGGGACTGGCAGAGGCACCAAATGATTACTTCTGTTCTGTTTTCACAGAGGATAAAGGGGCCAGATACTGCATGGGAGGGGTGGAGCGGGCAGGGGAGGGGTGACTGTTTTTTTTTTTATTCTTATTTGACAAAACCAATTGTTACTACAATAGTTAAGTATCCATTAAAAGTACATCATACCATTCAGATAAAAGTTTACATAAATATCACCATACACATCACAATATACAGTCACAGTTTACAAAAATTCATGTCTCAGTAGTACATAGGTATATCCAATGACAAACTAGCCAGATTTTGTCACTACAGATATTACATATTTCCAAGAGTAGCTCAACTCCTTCCCTAGCTACCCAATTGAAAATACAGTGCTCACATTGCACTTACCCTATACCATATTTTGAAAATAAAAGTACTCCAGAATTTTAGTATCTACTCTATGAGAAGATATTGATGTATACATTTCTTTCTAACACTGGTAATTTTTGTCAGGAATATTGGTAGGTTAGTTAGAACTTTTATGCTTTCAGAATTGAATAACAAATCCAGAATATATATGGCTGGGAAACTCATCCCTTTTTAAATATTGCCCCAGATAATCATGCCTCATATCATCATACCATGGACATCTGAGAATAACATGTATCAGATTATCTTCTCTCAGATGACAATAACACTCAGTTCTGATTATGCTTTCTTTGTTATATCTTTTCTCAAGTATATTACTCGGAAATGCCTCAGATCTAAACTTTGTTAGAATCAGTCTGAGCTCAGGCTGATGGATAGCATTTAGATAGAATTTTAACTCATGCTCCAATGTATTTTTAGCTAACCATCTTGCGACCCTGGGGTTTTTAATCCCCTCCATATCTTTCCCTTCCAAATATTTGTATATCTTTTTTTAATTTATTTTCAATAGGATGGGCCCAACTGTATATTTGAGCCAATCCATGTTCTTGGATGTCTTAATCCATATATATCTAACAAATTGCATATACACAGTAACCACCCTTTATTATATAAACACAATAGCTTTTTCTTTTCCCTCATAATTCTACCTATTATTGAGTTATTTTTTCTCCAGGATGCTTTAACCCCAAAATTTGTCATCCTTACACGTAGTATATGTTCAAATTTAATTTGACCTATTTCTGCTCTTACTAATATATTTGGTGTTCCTACTGGGAGTGTCAATATTTGTTTATAGTTTTTATCTAAATATACCCCCAGTTTACTCAAATTCTCCAGCCCCCATATAGCCACCAAATGAGAAGCCTGACTTACTACTTTCCCATTAATGGCCTTTAACACTGGGGTTACTGTTGGCCCCCATATATATTGTTAAATCTCTTAAGGGCTTTAGTAGTTT
Organism: Neoceratodus forsteri; assembly: GCA_016271365.2. Taxonomy (NCBI): domain Eukaryota; kingdom Metazoa; phylum Chordata; order Ceratodontiformes; family Ceratodontidae; genus Neoceratodus; species Neoceratodus forsteri. The sequence continues at coordinate 735,924,108 of CM028133.1, read as the reverse complement.
ATTCCATTTTTTCCTTGTCTGTCCCACATGTTTGATCCATCTGCAGTTACTGCTGTAGATATCAATACCCCTAAATATGGAAATTCCAAATCAAAATCCAGCTTATTTTGGGCTAATGTCAGTTACTTATATGCATTACTAGATCATATTACCCTAACTTTAGTTTTATTTACATTGGGTTTCAGATTATGTTTTTCTGAGAGATCACTTAATTTATCTAGGGCTCTTTGTAGTCCCAATCTCAAGATGGATAAAACTGCTAGATCATTGGCATATGTTACAACAGGTATCCTTTTCTGAGTGATATGGGAGCAATGATGTACTGGGTCATCTAGTTTTTCAAGATTTCATTATATATATATATATATATATATATATATATATATATATATATATTAAACAGTTATGTGGCAAGCACACATCCCTACCTTACCCCTATCTTGGTTTCAATTTTTTGTGTTAAAGCACCCATTTGTGAATATTTTACTTTGGTCTATGTCTTTGTTTAGAGTCTTCTTATAAGGATTATTAAATTCCTATCCATAACCATGTGTTCCATTTCCCCCCATAATGATGTTCTAACAATTATATCAAATGCTGATGAATACTCAACAAATGCCACAAATAACCCTTGCTTCTTGATTTTACAATATTTTTCTATTAGATGAGAAAGGATAAAGACCTGGGCCCAGATATTCAAAAGGATGGTGCCATGCGCAATAGAGTTGCTCCAGCGCAAGTCTGAAAATGCGCCATTCTGTGATATTCAGCGGGAGGCAGTTGTGCCCCCCCAAATCATGCTGAGCAATAGTGCAATGATAATGAATGTATGCATAACTGAAGGGGGAGGAACCATGCATAAATGACGCAGTGCGATATTCAACAACATGCACCATGCTCAATAGGGGAGCAAGCAGAAGTTGCGCAATAGCGGAACTGAGTCAAAATAAAAAGGAACAAGTGAGAGGAGCAAGAATGCTACAGGAAAGGCACATGAGGCTGAACCATAGCCAGTCAAACTGGGCAGTAGGGACACACAGGGCAGGCCAGGGAAAGAGCACCCAGAACAGAGAGGCACAGGGAAGGTGTGGGGAGACACAGCCAGTGCAGAAGGGGGAAGTGCCACACAGCAGAGGCCAGCACAGGAAGGTGTTCCTGGTGCAGAGGAAGTAGCAGCCAGGACAGCAGGGGGAACACAGAAACAGCTGCCAGGGGGGTGAACACAAGCCAGGGACATGGCCAGTGACACCATCCAGATGGAGGCAGTAATGAGGGGGGTGAGAAGGTGGGCAGCAGGGGGGCACGGCTGTGGAAGGGCCCGTCGGCAGTATGCCCCCAACAGGCAGTACTGAGCCCACACCAGCTTCGAGCTGTACAGCGATACTGAGATTGTGGGCCGGTACTGTCTGAATCGGGCAATTCTGAGGCGGCTCTGTGAGCTGTGCAGTGATGTGATTCAGGCTCCCACACGACGGAGCCATGATCTGTCAGTGGAGATTAAACTGACAGCTTGCATGTGCTTGCTCACCAGAGGTACCTTCCAGAGACCAACAGGGGACACCACAGGCATAACCCAGTCGGCCACATCATGCCACCTCACCCAGTTCCTCAGCGCACTGCTGCCACATGATGTGGAGTACATCCATTTCCCCAGCACACCAGCGGAGCACACAGCAAACATACAGGAGTTCCACAGGGTAGCATGTATGCCTGGCATGCTAGAGGCAATAGACTGCACCCATGAGGCCATCCACACACCACCTGGCCCCGAGGGGGCCACATATATTAATTGGAAGGGCAATGCTAGCATCAACTGCCACGTGGTGTGCGATGCCAGGGGTCGCATAATCAATGTCTGTGACACGCACCCTGGGGGAGCACATGATGCCTTCATCTGGCACCAGTCAGCACTGTGCTACAGATTCGAGAGTGGGACATCTGCACTGGCCACTTAGTGGGTGAGTGTGCAAACCACATGGACAAACATACGGCTTGGGAGGGGCATGGTCAAAGGTGACATGGGTAGTGGCCTACATGGCCTGGGGCAGGGTGATGCTGATCACCAAACTAACCTCCACCCTCTACACACAGGTGACAGTGGATACCCACTCCATCCCTGGCTGCTCACACCATACCGGTGGCCCATGACCCCATCGCAGCAATGCTACAATGAGACACATGCCACCACATGTAATGTCATCGAGTGGGTGTTTGGTATGCTGAAGGCAGGTTTCCGTTGCCTGGACACCTCTGGCAGTGCCCTACAGTATAGCCCCTCAAAGGCCTGCAGGCTATTCCTGGCCTGTTGCATCCTGCACAACATGGCCAACAAATGAGGGATAGCCGTACAGGTCAAAGAGGTGGACAGCGATGGGGACAATGAGGACGTTGGTGACAATGGTGATGGGCAGACCCCCTTGGACAACGGGACCCCCGACTGCTCAGGCTGGCACAGCTGCACTGGGACACCATCACAGAGGAGCACTTCAGCCAACCCAGGTAAGTCATGGGGCCATGTGCAACCACCAGTGGCAAAGGCACAACCCACAAACACACATGGACACACACCAGGGGTGCATGCCATCAAGGGAAGTGCCAGGCATGGAACCGCACACACCACCAGGGATGGGCGGGATCTAACATGGCACGCGGACACACACACACACACACACACACACACACACACACACAAACTCACACACATACAAAACTCACCAGACATGCACAAAGGGTAGGAGGCACGCCGACCCAGAATGCCACCCTAGCCACACACATGTCCACAGACCACCACGCCCACTGCCTGTCATTGTGCATGTGTCAGGCGAGTGGGCACCACTGCCAGTGGCGTACAGTGCAATGCAGGCATCATCATGCACACGCAACTGTGGACAGCAGCCGGGAGGGTGTGCAGATGGACTGTGTGTGTGCATGCAGAGCCAGGTACCCACCCGTGCATTGCCCACTGAATGACACAATGCACACAGGGCAGCATCAGACAGTAGCTGCGCTGGGAGACAGGTCAGTCATGTGCCACAGTGCCACAGCCACCATGGAGCATGGGTGTCCCCGTCGAGACCCACCAGCAGTGACAGGCTGACCACTGGCCCCATGGGGTGACACCGACAGTCCCCAAGGGGTTTCACTGCATGAACGCGACCGCGCTCACGCAGGGGTCTGCAGCACATTGAACATGCCTGCGCCAGGCGTGCTCGGGATGCCCACAGCTGAACCTGGTGTTGACAAGGATGGTGGCGCACGATGCCAAGAATGGGGAGTGGACAGTGCACTGCGTGGTGTCTGCGACTCATGGGCAAATAACTGTGTGCCCATTGTGGCCATGACAGCAGTGAATGCCTGTGTCTGCCTGTCAATGGCAGCAGTCACATCCTTCCGCAACCAGTCCATCCCTGCCAGGAGCAGAGCGGTGTCTCTGCTACGATGCTCCTCTGCCTGGAGCAGAGCCTCACTCAGTGCATCCATCGCAAGCTCAAGCCACATCTGCTGATTGACTGATGCTTGCAGTATGCGGGTGTGCTCATCCAAGAGGTCATCTGCCTGATCAGCATGCTGTCCCTCAGGGTGTTTGTGGCCCTGATGCTCATCTCCCCTTGAGGGTGGGTGCTGAACACCAGGGCCAGGCCTGGGCATGTCCACAGGTGGTGCACTGACGCTGACGTGACACTGTACCCCCATGTCCACTGGCTGACTGCTGATGCTGCCCTTCTGGCTGCCACTCCCCAGGGCTCAATGGTGCCACTGCAGTGGCCGCAACAGTCCCACTGTCCTGTACACACCCCAGTGCTACCCCACCCGTGCTGACAGGCACAGGCTGGGACTGTGATGACACGCATGCCTCCATGGCGGCACCACCCACAGCCATGGCCTCGATGTAACCTGCTGTGTGACCATCCTGTGGCACACGTGTCACTGCCCATGACGTTGGCGACATCATCATCAGTGATGGATCTGGCACCAGCCCGAGTCTCAGCATGCTGGCATCCATGGACACTGGCACGCTGGGACATGGGCAGGGCCTCCTCTACATCTGCTCCACCAACATCAGTCTGGACATCCAGGCGGGCCCAGTGTTGCCCTGACCCACGTATTCCTGTAGAGGTGGATGGGCCTTCCTCCATCTCCATGTGACTGGCCTCAGTGGAGAAGCCCACCACCGCTGACCCATGCAGATGCTCAGGAGCTGTAAGGGGAAACAAAGTCGCGTTACTGCATGTGACCTACCCTGTCCCCCCCAATAGACAGACCATGACCTACCATGCAGTGACGGGCTACCACCCGTCTGAAATCCACCACCCAGAACATCCTCAATGGCGCAATGCTGCATGCTGCCAGCAACCTGCTCCTCCTGTGGAATCAGGTGTAGCACCTCCAGCTGTCCTCCACCTGTTGCAGACCATGCTGCCCTGATGGCAGCCACCTTCTCTTTAATCCTCCACCTGTCTGTGCCCATCTTCTTGCACTCCTGCACGGAGCACTGGTGGCTGCCATGCAGGTTTATAGCACATGCCACCTCCTCCCATGCAGCAGCACAGGCCTGTGGTGTTCCCTGGCGTCCACTGAGAAGAGGTTCCTGGTCTAGGTAGGCCTCAAACAGGGCATCTGTCTTGGCCTTAGTGAAATTCGGCCTCCTCTTCCTCCCATGACTCTGTTCCTCTTCCTCCACAACACGCTCGGTCATGATTCAGCCTGTGAGAATGACAGGTGTTATCTGTGACTGTGCAGTCCCATGCATGTCCCAAAATCCACAGTCCACACTCCCAAACAGCATGCAACTCACCACAATAGACTGCAGTAACCGACTATGGCCAGTGCAGCCCAATGTCGCACTCTTATAGCACTACCCATGCAAATGAGGCAAGGCGCATCTTTAAGTGGATGCAAATGCAGTGACTGCACCATTGAATGGCTGATTAGCTGATCTGCATATGCCGGCTGAATATCGTGCTGTTGCGCTTTGCGCAATTGTGTTGAACGTGCTGAGCCAAGGGTGCAGTTTTGTGTCATGCACAGTACACACCTAACTGCACATGTCCGGGTTGATGATGCAGGCACCTGCCACACTGCTGATGTGCTGTGTGTGGGAGGCAATGCAGGGCATGGCCACCATTGTGCCAGTGGCGCTACAGCGCTGTTCACCTATATGGCGCTGTGGCACTGGGGCATCATAGGCGCACTGGGGCAACAGCACGGTAGGCCGCTACAGGAGGTGGCACATAGGCACCCAATCATGCTACATGAATTGGGTTCCAATTGCGCTGTGGCTGTCTGTGCACCAGAGACCCTTGACCCTGTGCCCGACCTTTGCCCCTAGGTGCCGTGCGTCAGGCATGGGTGCACCACTATCATGCTATTCAGTGACAGTGCAATAGGGAATGGCAGCGCTGTACTGCGCAGCATCTGAACATGGCAGGACCATGCTGCAGAGCACCATTTTGACTGAACTGAGCAGCAGAGATGGCGCAGAGGCATGCTGCGCAGTGGAGCCAGGTGGAGCTGGCAAACCTTGTAGCCATTGTGGAGCCACATGTTGGGCCTTTGTTTGGGGAGGCACCCCTGGACAGGGCCAGGAGTCAAGTGTGGCAGGAGGTGGCCGACGCCCTGGAGGAGGCCACTGGTATGGGGCGGATGGCAGAGCAGTGCCGCCACTGATATAGGGGCCTGAGGCGGAGGAACCCAGACCTGCTTGCCCACCTGCAGGCACATGCCAGAAGGGACACAGTGCCATGGCCAGGTAGGTGCAACATCCATACACTTTTATTGTTCATATGGGTATCACAGTTGCATGTGTCCGGCACATGGGGGGGGCCATCTGGTGTTTGCCGTGGTGGTGTTATCGGGGTGTGGAGTGGGTGGGTCTGGCTGTGTGGGATTGCACACACATGGTGGCGGGGGGAAATTGCTACAGGATTGTACTGATGTTCCTCTCTCCATGTTTTGCACCTTAAGGTCCACAGAACGCCAGCAGGCCAGAGACCGGAGGCACCTCCTGGAGGAGCAGCAAGCCAGGAGGGGTAATGGTGGTCAGCGGCGCATGGATCACCCTGATGATGGTGAGTGCCTTACATCCATGATTATTATTGTATGCTGTATAATTGGGTGGGCAGCGGGGCATGGCCACCATCTATTGACACCACTGCCATGCACGCAGCTTGTTACAGTCAGCACTGTCCAGTGGTACTGCATGTCTGGGAGTGCATCAATGGTGGTCCATGCATGCACTGGGCACATGGCTGTGGCACTGTCTTCACACCACATAGCCAAGTCACTGTACGGTCATGGTGGTGCTGTGCAGGACATGGGCGGTGGGTGTGTGTAGTGGTCCACATGGCTGTGGCTGCCTGGGTAGGCAGGTCTTGTGAACACGGTCACTGTGTGTGGTCGCACACCATCACAGGGGCATGGCACATGGCTGTATGCCATGCACAATGGGTGGGCTGCAGGGGGCTGGACAGTGACACTTATTGTCTCTGCTCCCTCGTCCTAGGTGGACGGCAACTCCAGGCACTGGAAAGGAATGTGAGAGAGCTGCTCCAGGTGGTGATGGCAACACTCGAGCTGTTGGAGAGCATCCACCACCACGGGGTGAGGAGGAGGAGCGGCAGACATAGTCGCCACATGGAGGAGGACTGGGGCACACACTGAGCACTTCATGCCCCTACTACCACCTTCCCCCCTTTGACCCACCCTCACACCCCTTCTTCTCTCTCCCATATGTTCACCCCTGCCCCTTACCTCCCCACCTGTTATGTGTCCCTTCCCCCCATTGTAAATATTTGTATATATGTTTTGTTACTTCTTTTAAATATAAGCATTTTGTTATGACAACTGTGGTGGTCTCTGATTTTCAGTGGGCTACAGGTGCTCAGCTGCAGTGGTGTGCATGGTGTCGGGGTCATTCACGCATGGGCGTGTGTGTGTGTGTGTGTGTGCATATGTGTGTGTGTGTGTGCAGAGGTGACCCACCTATGGTGTGGGCAGGGGATCAGTCACTGTCTGTGGTTTGTGTGTTGTACTCTTTGCACTGGATGCCTGTGTGCAGTGGTCCATGGGGCCTGCACTGCATGCATGGCACCCCTGTCAGACCGTCCATGGCCTTTGCAGCTGACACCCTTGCATGTCTGTGATATGCACGGTCTGCTGGCATGTCAGTGGTGGCTGTTGTGGCCAGTGCTGGGATGGGATGTGCCCTTGGGAGGGTGTGCAGTGTGCTATACCACTGGAGGTGGGGTCTGGAGCACGCCCTGTCGCATGAGGGGTACCTCGTGTGCTGACGCATGGTCAGTCTCTCAGCTATACCTCGGGGGGACATGCAGGGTGGCACTGTGTATGCATGTGTTGCATCACTTTCTGCTCTCACCCACTGCAGGGTGCCCATGGTGGGGCTGCCTTGCATGGCTCCATGGTGCACAGGGTTGCATTGTCACAGTGGGGGTGGTGGCATGCATGGAGTGTCCTGCACTGTTGGGTGCTACTCCTGGGCAGGGTGTATGGGGATCATGGTGCAGGGTGTGCTCTGCATTGGTGGGATGGTGTGATATGGGGTGATCAGCCATCCTTGTGTGCCGGTCGCAGCTTACCAGGGGGTGTGATGGGGCACCATGGCTCGGCTGTGGGTTGGTTGCTGGTATCCATGGGCCGATGGTTATTTCAGCTCTCCCGTAGTTGTGCAGTGCATGGGGTGTGGGGGGATGATGTCTGTTCTGCTGTGTGTTCCTCTGCCCATCTGTGACATGGGTGGTGGGCCCCTGCATCCCTGGTTGTGCTGTTCCATTGCTGCCCTGCTGCTGGGGGCATCCCCGGTTGCACTATGGTGCATCTGGACTGCTCAGCTAAACATCTCTTGTTGCACTATGGCACATCAGATATGCTCAGCTTCACCTCCCTAGTTGTGCTATGGCACAGGTGGTGCGATATTCAGTCATTGGACGTAGGCGCATCTTGGCCTGTGCAGTTTTTGAATATCACGCTTCTTGCTCATGGGCGCAGTGGACTTGCACTTGCTCCTGCTGTTGAGCACTTTTTGGGCACAGTTTGAATATCTGGGCCCTGGTTTCTTGTAAATGTACCCTATTTAAACCCTGCTTGAAACTCTGAAATTATCTTGGACTGATTCAATATGTACAGTAGTCTATTTAATAAGACCTTAGCATACATTTTTGCCATCACATCCTGGAGGCTAATTGTTCTTTAATTAGACAGATCTAACCTGGAGCCCTTTTTGAAAATAGATATCATGAAACTTCCCAGCCACAAAGCAGGTATAAATGCATGCACAGTTGCTTTATTATAAAAGTCAGCCAAAGTAATTGACCATCATTCTATATTAGATTTATGAAAGTCGATTGAGATAGTATCTGGGACTGGCACTTTGTTATTCTTAAAGGTTTCTATAACTTCCTTCACCTCAGCTGCTGTAAACCATCTAAAGCCCTCATATAATTCCCCTGCCTCTTCCTCTTGGACAAAATTTATATTTTTGAAGACATCCAGAAAGTATTTTACCATATTGTTGGCTCAATATATACATCAATCTGAGTACTATAATTACAAGTTCCTTTCGGTACCAATGACCAAAATTTCCTATCATCTCTTTCCTTAATGGTCTTAATCATTGTATCCCAAATTTCACTTTGATGTTGTGTTTTGTAAAGATTCACAAATTTCCTATAATTTTTTCTTGTTAAATTCAGTTCTTTTAAATTGTTTTTATTAGGATACTTTGTTGTTTCTCTTACTAACTTTAATAATTTCTTCTTTCCAGCTCTACAATTTTTTGTGGAATCACCCTTGATACTGTATATTATCCTTTTCCTTTTTTTTCCTCCTTCATTGAATCTTTCATTAGTAGTTGAAATGTGTTAATAATTTCTTTATATGTCTCCTCTGGCTCCCACAAATCCTGACTATTACTAGTCATAATTTTAATAATTTGATCACTCAATTTCTTGTCATAATTATTTTTTTCTGGGTCCCATCTAATTATTTTATTCACAATCTTTATATTATCTTCTTTTAACACAGCCTTCCTTATTAAACTTTTTTTATAAACTGTTATAAGGAGTGGTCAATTTCTGTTCTATTAACAATTTTCAGATCACTATAATTACAATAGTCAAATATGGAAACGAGCATAGTCAATTACTGTTGCTCCCTTTGCTCTGGTACAAGTACAATTTCCCATACTATCTGATGGCAACTTCCCATTGAGTATAACTAGTTGCAATGCCTCTATTAAATATTCCAACTGCATATGTATATCTGTATTTTTCCTGTCCCTAGAGCTTCTACTTAGAATATCCAAGGCCTGGCATATTGGGCATTCTGATCTAAGTTTACTTTATCCCCAAACCTTACAGTATATTAAGATATCCCATTATTAATATTTCTACTAGTTCCTTCCCCAAACATTTTTTAACCTCTTGTATGATTTTATTAAATAATGCTTTGTCATGCAGAGATTATTTTAATGGTGGATTATAAACATTTACTATAATTAATGGTCTACCCTCAATTTGGAGCTTCACCAACATATAATTTTGTCCAACTACCTGTTCCACAATTCTAATATTCTCATCTATTTTAATATAAATTACTATACCCCTCATATATCTTCTCATTTTCTTTTCTTTTATGGCTTTACAATGAATCATGCTATAACCATTCATTGTTATTCTAGCTACCTTTTCTTTAACATGCCAGGTTTCTTGAAACAGTACTATATTCATCCCCTCTATAAAGTTCATTTGTTCTTTGTCAACCAACTTATTATGTAGCCCAGCACTATTCCAAGACATAATTCCCCAGTTGTGATCCTTATTTCTTTCAATAAAACAAGCAGTACTTAAATTCAGTTCATCCTGTTTAGGACTTCCCTTATTTGTTTCTGTCTTGTCTCCTGGTCACAGTTATTCATTATGTGACATTTGAAAACTATTGTGTGTGTCTATACCATATTGCAACACTTGTCCTTTTTGACTTGATTCCACACATTGATGTATCTCTTCATATTCATTTAATACTTCATTGACATCCAAAGATTGAAAGTCCGCTATTAAGATCCTGAATTTATCTAACTTCGTACTCACTTCCAAAGTATTTCTGGCTAGACTCCCATCATCCAATGTTAAATCAATCTGATCCCCATCACTCCAATACCTATGAGCTCTCTGAACATGAATAATATCATCTTCATAAAATTCTACCCCTAATAGATTACCTGTAAAATGTGTATTCATGTCCTTAATTTAGTTTTAATATCCATACCCACATAAGAAATTCCAAAAATAAAGAGAGTTATGCATGGAGGAATTTCCCTCTCACCATCTGTCTCGCAAAACTGTGTCATTTTCACCTGTTTATAAAGGTATGTTTCCAATTTTCCCTTAGTTTTATCCCCCACTCAGTTGGGTCATTAGTGACTATTGGTGGTTCCATGCTTACGTTAAGTTCCTGTAGTGAGATAGCATTCCTCCACACATACTGGGCCACTCTTGGTTGTTTAAAAAATTGTTTCAGTACTGTTGCATCACACAAGAACCCTCTGGCATCATGTATATCATCCAACTGGACATTCAAGTTTAATATTCCAGTGCAAATTGAATGTCCCAATATTTTCAACACCATACTATTTTCCTTCATATCTTCTTTCAGTCCTCTAATCATAATCAGTGATTGTTCTTTCTCCAGTAAGTCCAGATCTGGGTTTTCAGTATCCTGCTCTTCCCTTATCTTGCCCAGATCCTTGCTTCTAACAGTAGTAGCTAGATTTGTATTTACACCCCTCTTATCCTGCTTTCTATTGTTTTCATCTACTATAATATTTGTATTTAAATCAACTTTTGCATCCACTAACTCAGTGGTCCTTTGTAGTATTATTCCATTTTCTACATCCGTTTGACCTCTACTCCTATTTCCCAATTATGATTCTAATTTTTTCTTACATTGTGTCCTCCTAGCCTTTACCATCTTTTCCTTTTTCCCAGCTGCTGTAGCTTTCTCTCCACTAATCCTTCCAGTACTCATTATCTTATTCCCTTCTTAAGATTTCTGTGATCATCCCTTGTATTTTCATATACTTGTACTTGTACTTATCCTTTCTCCACACTTCCCACCTGTATATTTATTCTAGCCTCAGAACCTTCTTTCCATGTAAACTCCTTCTCCAGCCTAAGGTTAAAGTTTTTCTCCTCTCCTTGGTTCCCCTTTGTTTTCTCAGTTACAATAGCCTATCCCTTTTCCATTCCCCAAACAGACAGGAATTCCTTCAATCTTGTAGTATTAGCCACCATTTTCCTTTGAGCTCATTAACTTCACTTCTTCAGATAATTAACTGCTCCATTATAGCCACACTGACTACATGTGGATCCTGTATCACTTCAATTAAGTTGGGATTCATAAGTGGTGTATATGTAATATGCTTTACTGCTTGTTTTTCTGCAATATTTTCCCTTTCTACAAAATCTTCTAAGGTCTCTTGCATCCCTGATATTAGATGGGATAGGTCAGAATCGTTATTCTCATTCTCAATACCCATCCCTTTTTCCCATATTAGTTGTTTACCACTAGGCTGATCCAAAGAGGTACTGGGTGTTGTACTTCCCTTTTCTTCAGGGTATCATACTCTTCATTCTCCCATTCTGTACTAACAGTATCCTCCCAGTCTAATTTTGGTGAGCGTTCCAGGGAATCCTGAGTCACAAGATCTACTACCACCTCAGGCTCAGGCAAAGTTATTTCTCCAGATTTTATAACCCTTTTTATGTGTTCTGTAATTAAAGTTTGCCCTACTCCAATGCTTTAGTGTGCTCAATCAGGCTTAATTTGGAAGAATGCGTTATTTTATTTACCTTTCTTTTATTCTTCCCTGTCTTTTGTATTTCTTTGGGCAACACAATATCCTTTTCAGAATCTTTACTGTTACACTTTCCCTCCTCTACTAACATTTTTTTTTACTTCAAATTCTCATTTTACTCTCTACAGGGTGAAATCAGGAATAAAAAAGAGGGAGGATATAATCATAAGGACCTACCTAATGTGCACACTAATAGCAGAAATTCCAGTTACCAATACTTTCACCTCCACATAGAAGTCCTAATATACAAACCAAAACTAATTAGTTCCACCAATTAGTTAATTCTAATTGTTAAATTGGTAACTTATATACATATTTTTTTAACTAAGTACTTGATTCTCACTAATTATATAAGTTATTATATTTATTCCATTTTATTCCATTTTACCATTTCATTTATTCTTGTTTACTAGCTAAGCGCCCTGGTGAATATCAATAACTTATCACTATCCAATCTTAAACAGCATTTAAAGAGAAAAAGTAGCAATAAGCAGCAAAGTGCAAGATGCAATGAGGTCAAATAAAGACTACAATTACACAACAATTATTCAGGTAGCAGATTGTCCTAATGGTGCTAAAGTAGTATTCCACTGTCCCAAGTATCTGGTATCCAAAAAGCTAACAAAAGGTTTTTTGCAAACTTTGTAATTATTACTATCTTATAGACATCGAATGCGGTTGTTTTTCCTGGTCAAAATTCTCTAACTTGTCGCTCAAGAGCTGTCCTCTGTATACTGTTTCTACAATCTTGGTCTCCCACACACCACCAAATCTTCATGCAGCCCTCAGGTGGTAGATATATATCAAGCTTAGCACTCAACGGTATCTTCCAGACAGACACTGTGTGTAAGCAAAAAAATAGAATCCAATACCATTTTGGAAGGACCCAGACAAATCAACAAATTTCTCATACTTTACTCCAGGCTCCACCATTTTCTTCCTACAGGAAAAGAGAACAATAACAGGGGAGCACACCACAACAAAATGACAGCACAAGTAAGTCTGGTAAGGCTGAGTTTCAGGCAATGATGGCATACCTGTTTAAGATGTACAGCAAGAAAAAACTCAGCCTTGCTCCTGCAGCTCCTCCTCAGATCCAGCTCTGCTCCTGCAGCTCCTCCTCAGCATGCACTGAGTGGGGGTGACTGATATAAGGATTACAGAAGACAGTTTCTGGAAGGACTAAGGACACTGAGGGTGGATAAGGCACTTGGACCAGACGGCATTCACCCTAGGGTGCTTAGGGAGTTGGCAGAGATCCTGTCAGGACCACTGGCAGACCTGTTCAGTACATCTCTGGACACTGGATGTGTGACACAAGACTGGAGGATGGCCCATGTGGTGCCCATTCATAAAAGTGGCCCAAAGGATGAACCAGGCAACTATAGACTGGTGAGCCTCACTTCAATCATGGGGAAGCTCATGGAGACAATCCTAAAGGAGAGGCTGGTGATCTTTTTGGAGGATAATGGTCTCCAAGATGGTCATCAACATGAGTTTGTCTCGGGGAGATCCTGCCAGACAAACCTATTTGGGTTCTACTACTGGGTGACCAGGGAGCTGGACAATGGCCATGCAGTGGATGTCCTGTATTTGGACTTCAGCAAGGCCTTTGATTCTGTGCCACATGGAAGCTGGGGGGAAAGTTGGAATACATAGGGGTGGGAACAAAAATGCCACTTGGATCACCAACTGGCTGATGGGTAGGCAGCAGAGGATAGTGGTAGGAGGGGAACACTCATCACTGAGGGACATCAAGAGTGGGGTGTCACAGGTTCTGTATTGGGGCAAGTGCTGTTTGGGATATTCATAGCCGATATCTCACATGAGGTCTGGAGCATGATCAGTCTTTCACAGATTATACCAAGATGGGAACTGTGGTAGGTGACATGGAGGAGTGGAGGGGACTGCAGGAGGACCTGCCCAAACTATATGAGTGATCAGAAACATGGAAGATGGGGTTCAACACCAGGAAGTGCAAGGTCTTGCACTTCAGAGCTAGGAATCAGGGGACAAAATAGCAGCTGGGAGGAGTGGAGTTGGAATGGAGTATGCACCATGGAGGAAAAGGATCTGGGGGTGCTTATTGCGGGGAGCATGAACCACTCAGCTCAGTGCAGGTGGGTGGTTGCAAAATCAAACAAGATGCTTGGGTGCATAGCGATGGGGAATCTTCTCCAGGAACAGGGAGGTGATCCTTCCCTTGTACAGGTCACTGGTCAGGCTGCACCTGGAATTCTGTGTGCAGTACTGGTGGCCATTCCTAAAAAAGAAAATCAAATTGTTGGAGGGGGTGCAGCATAGGGTAATGAAGATGATCCAGAAATGGAGGAAAAATCCCATGAGCAAATGATGGGAGAGCTGAACATGTATACCCTGGAGGAGAGGCGGGATAGGGGAACATGATTGAAACCTTTAAATATGTAAAGGGAATAAACAAGACTAATACATAAGATATTTTCCAGATCAAAAGGGGGAGGGACATGAGAGGGCATCAGCTGAGATTGGAGGGGGGAAGATCCAGGAGGGAAATCAAGAGACACTTTTTCACAGAAAGGGTGATGGACAAGTGGAATACTCTCCCCTAGGAAGTGGTATCCTGTAGAACGGTGGGCAGATTTTAGAAGGGGTGGGGCTGAGTGGGGGTCGATGTGAGGAGGGGAGGGTGGGGCAGCTGTAAGTTGAAGGGCTAGCTGAACAAATGAGCAGACTCATTAGACCATGAGGCCTGTTTCTGCTTGCAATTCTTACTTTCGTATGTTCCTCTGATTTGGTAACCAGCACACCACCCAAATAGTATTTGATCTTTTGGTTTATCGCAACCAAGTGCATACCTTTGTACTTTTTAGTGTTGCCAAATAACATACTGTGGAATTTGTTTTGTCTGTTGATGGCATTTTACTGTATAGTTGGAGCTCTGGACACTACAGCAGACATTGTTTTGCAGTGTATAGTTACAAACATGTGTCATGACAAGTAAACTCAAAATACCAATGACACTAATGGAGCAAAAAGAGATCTATAAAGTATGAAATAGTTCTGTGGCCACAAAGAAGGCATCCAGGATTCCCATGGAAATGAAAGGGATGTGGGTTGGGGGTCTGAAACATAGCATGTATCATGACTCCGGGCATAACAAGGATAGGGGAACACAGAGCTATGCCCGCAATAATTAACACAATTTGTAAGGAGGCAAAGGTTGATTTTCCCACTGCTCACCAATGGTTAAACCTGGGACCTCATGATTCCCCTAGCAAAATGTGTTATTGATACCTCATTCTGTATTCAATACTTCAAATACTATCCAAAAAAAAAACAACAAATAAACCAAGCTACTTATTATATTAGTAGGTGGCAGTGCCACTTAGGGTTATGTTTTTTATCATCACTACTAACTCTCTGATGATGCTGCTGGAGACCATTCAAGGATGCTCCCTCATTCATCACTCTATAATAGACAGCACCTGCCCATCCAATGGTGATGTTGGTCTAGAGGTCATCTGAAGTCAAAGGGTGCTGTGGCAACTGCTTTTTTTATTTTCTCAAGTCAGGGAATTTTTCAGAGCCCCATAAACACCACTCATTAACTCATTCAATTAAACTGCCAGCAATCTCTGCTGTTATATACTTGATTTACTTTATTTATTGAAGGAACCAGAATTACAAGCACTAGTAATTTAACTTGTTATAACAAGTTATACAAAAACAAACAAACAAAACACAAAATCAAACTTTTGCTTTCCTATTCTTCCTTGTAATTACTCTGACCAGGTAATAAACCCAGCAACTTATCTGGAATGGATATCATTAACTGCAAGCACTGTGGAACACTTTTCAGAAGGGCAGTTTTACAGGATTGAGGACACTGTCGTACCTGCTGGGCCATTGGAGATCTAAGGGCTCAGCTCCAGGCAGTATGGGCAGAGACTCTGTGCCTCAAATTGCATAGTCAAGAGGAACTATATTATAAGAACTACACACCATTTCCCCAACATCCAACAGAAGCACCTCGAATGCAGAGGGTAGTTGGTCCAGGAAGTTGGCAGGTGGTTATGAGGGGCAAATCGGGTGCCCCATCACTCAGTGCTCTCCAACATATCACCTCCAAAAACCATACAATAACTACAAACAGGTACCTGCCTCTATCTCCGAAATCAAACAAAGGGGCAGAGGACACTGCAGAGCAGGACACTGCAGCACAGGAGCTAGCACAACAAAACACTCCCAAAACAGGAAGCAAAACAAAAAAATCAAAAAGGAAATCCAAAAAACTTCTGATCATAGGAGACTCCATGATTCAGGGAGTTGACACGTATTCCAGCCAGGGATAATGGTCAGATTTTTCCAAGTACATCAGCGTGGAGAGACACTGACCACATTGCTAAAATTGTTCATGAAACAGGCAAAAACATTGATGTCTTGGTACATGTAGGGACTAACGATCTCACCAGCTGGTCAGTTGTGGATACCAAGGAACACCTAACCAGGCTGGGTGACAAACTATCATCCATTTCATCCAGCAACTCCTTCTCTAAGATCCTGCCAGTCTGGGAGAGGGAGACAGATGGATGGAAGGTCAGAGAAGGGGAGATATGGGATCTAAACATGTTGCTCAAGGGCTGGTGCCAGGAAAAAGGACACACATTTGTAGGGAAATGTCAACAATTTTGGGTGCAAAAGTACTTTTGATGGACTGCATCTGACTAAGGAGGCAGCCAGTGCATTAGGGTACAAGTTTTATGTCTTTGCAGAATATTTAAACTAGTAATGGGGAGAGGGTGCAGCACCCAAAATGTTGAATCAGAAGAACACCCTTCCCCCCTCAGCTAGTGTTCAAACAAGAGTTCAGCATGTTTGTAGTTCATTTGCATCACCAGGTAAAGAAAAAGGTCCGGCTCGCCATACGATGCACAGAGGAAATGCAGGACCTTTTCAACAACTAACACACCAAAATCTGACCAATGGAAAATCATGTACACAAATGCTCGCAGTCTGAGAAACAAGATTCCAGACCTGCATGCAATAATGACAGAGGCTAAACAAGACATAGTAGACATTAGTGAGACGTGGTTTACCAGTAACCACATTTGGGAGACTTCAGTACCCGGCTATGTACTGTTCAGAAGAGACCGAGGTGCAAAAAAGGATGTGGAGTGGCCCTTTATGTCAATGAAAATATCAAAGCTACAGAAATTCAGAATACACAAAAGGAGCCAGAGGAACTGTGGGTCACCCTGGAAACAGGAAATGGGACAGCCATACAAACTGGGGTTGTGTACAGGCCTCCAGACCAGTGGGGAGGATATAGACACCTTACTGTTAGAAGATATACAAAACATGACAGCTAAAGGGGAGGTTCTGATAATGGGAGACTTCAACATGCCAGATACAGATTGGTCAATACCAGCAGGGACATCTGCCAGAACCAGACACATGGTGGATTCCCTTCAGGGGTAGGGTCTCAAACAACTGGTGCAACAACCCACAAGAAACAGGGCTCTCCTAGATCTAGTACTGACTAACATGGAAAGGATCACAGATCTCCAGGTAAAAGGTCACCTGGGGGCCAGTGACCATCACATGGTATGGTTCAATTTGGCCACTAGAACAAAACCATCCCATTCCAAGGAAAAAATATGGGACTATAGAGGAGCTGACTTTGATAAGATGGTCAAGAGAGTTAAGCTAGCCCTGGCAAAAAGAAATACAGGTGAGGGGGTACAGGCAAAGTGGGCAAGCATTAAAGATGCAATGCTTGAAGCAACATCCCTTAGTGTTAGTGAGAAAAGGAAGTGCAATAGAAGAAGGAAGCCGCTTTGGTTCTCAGACACAGTAGCAGAAAAGGTCAGAGTCAAAAGACTGGCCTTCAGGAAATATAAGGGAACACAGAAGGATGAAGATAGGGTGGCATACCAAACTTCTCTAAGGGAAGCAGGGAAGGCAGTAAGGCAAGCAAATGCCCAAACTGAGGAAACACTAGCATGGACAGTAAAATAAGGTGACAAGACTTTCTATAGATACATTAGTGAAAGGAGAAAGTCCAGAGGGGGTATTGCTAAGATCAAAGGGGATAAGGGTGTGTGTGAGGAGGAGGAGGACCATGTAAAAGCATCTATCCTAAATAGATACTTCTGCTCAGTATTTACTGAAGAGAAGGTAGGGCAGGGCCCACAACTCCGCACCATGGACACAGGGGAGAGGGAGGTGTGCGCTAGTCCCTTCACAAAAGAAAGGGTCCTACAAGAGCTCAATAAGCTCAGGGTGGACAAGGCAATGGGTCTTGATGGCATACATCCCAGGGTACTAAAGGAGCTAAGGGTGGAACTAGCAGAGCCATTATCAGAACTGTTTAATGAGTCTCTGAGCACAGGAGAGGTCCCGGAAGACTGGAGAAGGGCTCATGTGATTCCACTCCACAAGAGCGATAGTAGGGAGAAGGCAGATAACTACAGACCAGTCAGTCTTACCTCAGTAGTGGGCAAGATTATGGAGACACTCCTTAAGGAAAGGATAGTGCAACACCTGGAATCCATAGGAGCACAGGATCCAAGACAGCATGGGTTTACAAAAGGAAGGTCCTGTCAAACTAATCTCATAGATTTCTTTGACTGGGTAACCAGAGCGGTGGACCAAGGGGGAGCAGTTGATGTTGCCTACCTTGACTTCAGCAAAGCTTTTGATACTGTTTCACGTAGAAGATTGATTAATAAACTGGATAGGCTCGGGGTGGGTCAGATGTTGGTCAACTAGGTGGCAAACTGGTTGATGGGCAGAAAACAGAGAGTGGTGGTTAACAGTATATAGTCAGAAGAGATGCAAGTCATAAGTGGGGTAGCCAGGGATCAGTCCTGGGGCCAGACCTCTTCAATATCTTCATCAGTGACATTGCAGATGGACTGGAGGGTAAGCTTTGTCTGTTTGCAGATGACACCAAGATCTACAACAGAGTAGATGATCCAGATCGGGTGGGCAGAATGAGAAGAGATCTGGATAAACAAGCAAAATGGTCAGAAGAGTGGCAACTGAGGTTTAACGCAAAGAAGTGCAAGATCATGCACATAGGGAAGAGAAACTCTGAAGCCACCTATAGGCTGGGAGGGGAGATGCTGGCAGTCACAAGGGAAGAAAGAGACTTGGGCGTCATCATCACCAGTGACCTGATATCATCCAAGTAGTCCTCTAAATCAGTAGGTAAGACTAGAGGGATGTTGGGATGTATTAGTAGGGGTACCATAAGTTGGAAGAGGGAGGTAATAATCCCTCTTTACAAGACACTGGTTAGACCCCATCTGGAGTACTGTGTGCAGTACTGGAGGCCACACCTTGACAAGGACATTAACCACATTGAAGCAATCTAGAGAAGGGCAACCAAAATGGTGCAGGGACTGCATCAGAAAACATATGAGGACAGATTAACTGAACTCAATATGTATACCCCAGGGCAAAGGAGGGAGAGAGGTGACATGTTTGAAACATTCAAACACCTTAAGGGCATTAACAAGGTGAAAAAGTCTAACATGTTTCAATATAAGAAAAATTGCAGGACAAGAGGACACAGCTTGAGATTATAGGGAGGCTGATTAAGGGGTAATGTGAGGAAGTTCTTTTTCACAGAAAGGGTGGTGGATGCATGGAATGGCCTACCTCAGAAAGTGGTGGATATGAATACAGTGCATGTCTTCAAACAGGTATGGGATAGGCATAAGGGAGCAATACAGAAGAGTATGAATAGATAGGCCATTGACAGAGCAAAGGCCTATGGCACATTCATAAGATAGAAAAATAAATGGTCAGACTGAATGGACCTTGCGGTCCTTATCTGCCATCAACTTCTATGTTTCTATGTTTCTGTGTTTCTATGTTTGTACAACCTTTGAGTCAAGGACTCCTTTGCAAAGGCTCCACATCGGATATACATACATTACAAGAAATGACAAGATATACAATAGTAAATATACAGGGAACACACCAGAATACACACATTGCAAGTTCAGAAAAGGTATATACAATAAGAGGCATATAGTGAAGACAAGTTACAGTTCAAGGGTGGAATGGTCCAGCCCATGTCAAATCATTATAAGACCAGCATGTACAATAACAATATTCAGAAATCAAATGGTTATAGTCACAGGCAAGGGGGAGAAGGACTAAGCACAGTCACAGCTGGAGTGGGAGAGGATTTCAGCATGGAGTAGGGTTTTAACCAGGCCTAGTCGCTGTTCCAGGGTGATGGCCAATGGCATTTCATTCAACCAGAGTGAGGCCCTGTAGTAAAAGGAGCGTTGGTCCAAAGAGGTCCTGCAGTGGGGTACAGAGAGGGGGCAAGCAGGGGTTCTGGGGTAGGAGAAATACTCTCTAGGCAACTAAACAGTTAGAGAAGACAAATCCTACCTTTACTATATTCTGGCAATTTACCCAGCCTGAGCCAAAACTACAGGCAATAAAGCAAACTGTCAGCAAACCCTGCTATTATTTATTTTCTGGTATGGGGAAACACAATGCAGGCAATAAAGCAATTTGGACTGTGTGACATGAGCAAATCCAGTTGTTATTGATTTTTGGGGATAGGAGAAATAAATACATTATGGACAATATAAAGGAAACATTTTCCAGACCTGGAGCTAGAGGGCCCCTTTGAGGTCAGCCACCAAGGGAAGCTGCTGTAGTCTGCAGCTTCTCCAGTGTGTCTCCACTGGACCCTGGCAGTGTCCCCTCTGCTCCAGTACTGCACTGTCTGTGTCTCCAGTCTCCTCTAAATCATTTCCCCTCCCCTCTCATGTTCACTTTGTCTGAGTCTGCTCTTCTGTCTCTTAATTTTTTTTAATAAACTGATTTCTTACCTGAGCTTTTATCACAGATATGGTCCTCCGTTCCCTGAAACCCCTCTCCCCCAATTCATTCTACCTTCTCTCTTCCTTTTTTTCTATCCCTTTTTTGTCAGGTATTCAGCTATATATATTTTTATGGTTGCATGAGCGGAGTCATGCTGACATATTGCTATGATGTAGGAGAGAGAAAGGACTGTAACACATGACCAGATTCCTAGATTGTTTTCTTCCACTGATTGCTTCAACTGGAACTGCATCACATATACGAACATACAAAATTTGCCAGACGATAAAGGCCTAGAGGTCTATCAAGTCTGCTCGAATGTACAGCTAGCACCCCTTATTCTGCAGCTGCCCCTCCCTTCCACCCTTCCCCTTCATTGACCTTCCCCCTTGTCCTGTCCCATCACGTTTTGAAGCAGTCCACTGTTCTACTGGATACCCCTTCTGTAGGTAATGCATTCCAACCAGCCACCACCCTCTCTGTAAAAAAGTGTCTCCTCATCTCCCTCCTAAATCTTCCTCCCCCCAGTCTCATATCATGGCCCCTGGTGTCCCTCCCCTCCCTTACTTTGAACAGCCCCTCTGTACCTGTCTTGTTTATTCCTTACAGGTACTTAAAGGTTTCAATCGTGTCTCCCCATCCCTCCTCTCCTCCAGTGAGTACATGTTCAACTCCCTCAGCCTCCTCTCATATGATAAGTCCCCCAGCCCCTTGATCATCTTTGTCACCCTGTGATGCATCCCCTCCAGTAACTTAATGTCCCTCTTCAGATACAGGCGCCAGTACTGCATGCAGTATTCCAGGTGCGGTCTAACTAATGACCTATACAATGGCAAGAATCACTTCCTCCCTCCTCGAGGATATACCCTTACAATACAACCCAGCATTTTGTTGGCCTTTGCAGCTGCCTTCCTACATTGTGCCAAGTTGTTCATTGACCCTGTAATGAGCACCCCCAGATCCTTCTCCTCCTCCGTCTGGGCTAGCTGCACTCCCCTCAGCTGGTAACTCCTTCTTGGGTTCTTCATCCCAAAATGCAGCACCTTGCATTTTTTGGCATTAAACCCCAGTTGCCAGGTGTCTGACCAGGTTTTGAGCTTTGCCAGATCATCCTGCAACCCCTGCCATCCCCCTAGGTCATCCACCACTGCTCCTAGCTTGGTATCGTCAGCAAACAGACTGATCTTGCTCTCGATGTCCAGTGATATGTCTGCAATGAATATCCCAAACAACACTGGCCCCAACACCGAGCCCTGGAACACCACTGTCACCACCCTCGGTGTGAGGCTCCACCCACCTCCACCCTCTGTTGCCTTCCCTGAAGCCAGTTCCCTACCCATCTCACCAGCTTTGCACCTGCCCCAGTGCCTACTAACTTACTTCTCAGCCTTCCATGTGGCACCGAGTTGAATGCCTTACTGAAGTCCAGATACAGGACATCCACTGCATGGCCCCTGTCTAATTGCCTAGTTACCCAGTCATAGAACTCCACCAGGTTGGTTTGGCAGGATCTGCCCCATATGAAGCCATGCTGTCTGCTGTCCTGTAGTCCTTTGGCCTTTAGGAGGGCCACCAACCTTTCCTTCAAGATAGTCTCCATTAGCTTACCCACGATGGATGTGAGGTTCACTGGTCTGTAGTTTCCCAGTTCATCCTTGGGGCCACTCTTGTGGAGGGGCACCACATGAGCCATCTACCAGTTCTGAGGTACACACCCTGAATGTAGTGAGGCATTAAATAGGTCTGCCAAAGGTCCTGCAAGGACCTCTGCCACCTTCTTCAGTACCCTGGGGTGGATGCCATCTGGGCCTGGAGCCTTATCCACCCTCAGAGCCTTCAAACCCTCCCGAACTCTGCCCTCCATGATTTCCCCATCTGTCACCCCTACCCCCCTGTTTCTGCCATTTCTCCCCCCTTGGGTGTCACCCTCCTCTTCTCTTTAGTAAATATTGAGCAGAAGTACTCATTTAGTGCTTCTGCCTTATCGCACCCTGATTCCACCCAACCCCCCCTCCTTCCTAATTCTTACTATGTGATCCTTACATATCTCTGCCTACTGCAGATTGATTACAGTAGTGTTCCTTCATCTGCTAGCCCACCTCTGCCCAAACTACACTGCACTGTTTCCTTCCTTTCTAGCATTGGCTCTTATATGATGACTGTGATAAGTGAGCACTGTGTGCTGCATGCATTTCCGAGGAATTGTTAGTTAGACTACATGCACTGAATCCAGCTGTTTGTACATATCTGATTATATGGGATTTTCATTGATTAGTTCCACCTTTATATTCCAATAGTCCATTTGCAGCTTTTCTAGGCTGAGGACCTTGTGTTTCAGAATCTCTTGTGCTTCTCATTCTGTTTCAGCTGTGCAGTGCTGTTGGTCAGTGAAAACATGTACCCTCACATCTCCCCACTGACATTCTCAAAAGCACTTCCCCATCGCCTCCCCACTGACATTCCCATGGCAACTACTTTCAAGTTGATCACAGAAGTCCATGGAGGCACAAAGCAGAAGGATCTGCAGTCAAAGACCTAATACAACAATTAGTTCAGTGAGATTTTGTTTTCAGTTCCCTTATTTTGCCTTGCGAAGTGAAGCACAATGGTTTCTTGTGTGTGAGATCACTTCCTGGGTGTGGTGGAGGCGTGGAGAGAGAGAGAGAGAGAGAGAGTGAGAGAGAGAGAGAGAGAGAAGGGGAGGGAGAAGGGAGAGGGAGACAGCAAGCGGTATGCACTTGATAGGGTGAACCCATTTTTAACCTGACGAAACACAGTATATGCTAAGTTGCTAGTGATTTCCAAAAATGAATACAATGGTACAGGAAAGAAGAAAAAAACAAGGTAGCGTATTGTAAGGAACATCTTTGGCTATTAGTCATTAGTGTGCATACAATGTTTGGATTACAACCCCCAAAAAAAAAAAAAAGAACAAAATCCCATAATGTACAATACTCAACATTAGTATATAGCTAGGTACTAGTGATGGGCGAAGTGAGCAAAATTCACTTCGCGGAGCAATCCACAAAATTCAGCCCATTTCGTGGAGCAATATGCAAAATTTCAGCTGGCAGAGTGGTGAAATTTCACCGAGTGGAATGGTGAAATTTCAGATTTTGCAAATTGATCTGTCAGGTGAATTTGGTCACTTTGCCAGCACTTTCCCTGTGGAATTTAAATTCGCTGCATCCCTACTTGGTACCATCATAATACTGTAACTTCCTACACTATTTACCTATCATAGATTATTGCTAACAGTTTTGGGGAGCTTTAAATATTACTAATAGGAAGAAAATTGAATGCATTCAGAGGAAGGCAGCAAGAACAGTCAAGGGTTAAGAAGATAAGATATATGAGGAACATATGAAACTCCTCAGACTAAATACGCTGCACAGCAAGTGTATTGGGATTTTTTTTTTAATGATGTACAAAATCATTAACAAGGATATGAATGGATTTTATTTAAATTTGAGAATGGAACAAAAAGTGGACATGAAAACCACATTTTAAAACAAGGAAGCATAAGATGTATTACACACAAAGGATAGTTGGCATTTGGAATAATGTGCCTTCTGAAGTGGTAAATAGTGATAAATAGGAATTTCTCTGAGTAAAAATGGAGAATAAAGAATACCAGTACCTGTAGTCTGGGTAACAAGCTTCCTGAATTAGTGGCCTTAATGGAACAGGAACATCTGGATATTGTGGCAGTCACAGAAACATGGTGCACACAGAACTATGACTGGGATGTAAATATACCAGAGTACACTATCTACAGGAGGGACAGAGAGGGTAAAAGAGGAGGAGGAAGAGTAGCTGTCTACATAAGGGAAGGAATCAAAGCAACAGAACAAAAGGGTAACTGGGGAGGAGAGGAAGCACTGTGGGTCAACTTGGAGACAGGCATTGGCACCACAATCTGTACAGGGGTTGTATACAGACCCCCATCTCAGAGGGAGGAAATGGACAAGGAAATGATAGAAGCTATCCTTAGAATGGCAGAAAAAGGGGAGATATTGTCATGGGGGATCTGAATATGCCAGATGTTAAATGGAGTTCATTTGCTGCAGCCACATGCAAAAGTGGGGTCAATCTAGATGCCCTGCAGGGGGCATGCTTAGACAACTAGTATTGGAACCCACTCGATAGGGAGCAATCTTAGACCTGGTACTCTCAAATGGAGATGGAGAGGATCACAGACGAAGAAGTGGGTTGCCATCTGGTAGCTAGTGACCATCAAACAATATGGTTCACGATAAACACAGCAGTAGAGTCAAGCCATAAAAAGGCAAAGGTCCTGGACTTTAGGATGGCTGACTTTGCCAAAATGGGTGC
This sequence comes from Neoceratodus forsteri, assembly GCA_016271365.2. Taxonomy (NCBI): domain Eukaryota; kingdom Metazoa; phylum Chordata; order Ceratodontiformes; family Ceratodontidae; genus Neoceratodus; species Neoceratodus forsteri. The sequence goes on along the minus strand of CM028133.1, from coordinate 735,899,072 downwards.
GTACATGAGGAATGCACTAGCAAATGGGCAGGAAGGTGGAGTGGAAGAACAATGCTATACTAAACCAAATAATAATATGAACGATCAAATTCTGAATCTATTAATCTGTCTAATTTATATATTTAAATATAAATTAGACAGATTAATAGATTCAGGATTTGATCTTTCATATTATTATTTGGTTTAGTATAAGAGCTTCATGGGCTTTACCTTCTTGCTCTTTCTACAACCTTAGTAACCTTAGTATGAATGAGGAGTAATCAAAACTGACGTCACTAATACAACAAGCCTTTGTGTGAAGCAAATAAACAAAACAGAATTATGTAAAAAACCACTATGGTTCTCAATGGAGGTGGTAGAGAAGGTTAGGGAGAAAAGATAGCATTCAGGAAGTACAAGGAATCACAGAAGGAGCAGGACAGAAAGCTGTAATAGTTAAAGTGGAAGGAAGCAAGGAAGGCAGTCAGAACAGTAAAGGCCCAAACCAAAGAAAAGATAGCCAACTCAGTTAAGAAGGGGGATAAAATCTTATATAGGTACATCAGGGAGTGAAGGAAAACCAAGGGAGGGATAGTGAGGTTTAATAAAGGGGATGGGGTGGGCAGAGGGTGACTGTGACAAGGCAGAGATACTAAACAAATATTTTTGCTCAGAATTCACAAATGAAGAGCGGAGGTACCTAAACCAAACCACAGAAACACTTTGGAAAGGGGGTTGATATCAACCCATAACAGAAGAAAGAGTTCTGAAAGAATTCTTAAAACTGAAGATGGACAAAGCAATTGGGCATGATGGGATTCATTCCAGAATTCTAAAAGAACTAAGGGTAGAACTAATGGCACCACTGACTACCCTCTTTAACAAATTATGGGAGGATGGGGTGGTACCTGAGAACTGGAGGAGGGCAAATGTTATTGCACTTCACAAAAGTGGGAGCAGGACAGAGGCAGGAAACTACAGACCTGTTAGTTTGACCTCAGTGATAGGAAAAATGATGGAATCACTTCTGAAGGAAAAAATCATCGAGTACCTAGAGGCCAGAGGGGCACAGGACCTGAGGCAGCATGGATTCACAGTGGGAAGATCATATCAGACAAACAGATTTCTTTGACTGGGTGGCCAAAGTAGTAGATCAGGGAGGGGCTGTGGACATGGCCTACCTAGACTTTAGCAAGGCTTTTGACACAGTCTCACACAAAAGATTAATATATAAGTGAGCCAGCCTTGGAGTGGGTCTCAAGATGTTAGCCTTGGTAAAAAATTGGCTGGAGAACAGGACACAGATGGTAATAGTAAACAGAGTCCACTCTGAAGAAAGGGGGGTTACTAGTGGGGTACTGCAGGGTTCAGTGCTAGGACCGGTCCTCTTTAATGTCTTTATAAATGACATTGAAGAGGCCCTTAAAGGAAAAGTATGTCTCTTTGCAGACAACACAAAGATCTGCAACAGGATTGATACACAAGGTGGGGTGGAAAGGATGAGAAGGGACTTGGTAAGGTTGGAGGAATTGTCAAATATATGGCAGCTTAGGTTTAATGTTAAGAAGTGCAAAGTAATGCACCTGGGAAACAAAAACCCAGGAGAAGAGTACACAAATGGGGTGAGATATTAACAACAACAAAAATGGAAAGGGACCTGGGGTTAGTCATATCAGATGACCTAAAGGTGGGCAAACAGTGTGGGAGGGCAGTAAGGAGAGCTGGGGGGATACTGGGATGTATAGGGAGAGGCATCACTAGTAGAAAACAGGAAGTTGTTATCCCTCTGTACAGAGAGCTGGTGAGACCCCATCTGGAGTACTGCATGCAGTTCTGGAGACCCAGTCTCCACAAGGACTTAGACAGGATAGAGGCAGTCCGGAGGAGGGCAACTAAAATGGTGCAGGGTCTGCACCAGAAGACATATGAAGAGAGACTTAAGAAGCATAATATGTATACCCTGAAGGAAAGGAGGGATGGAGGGGCATGATAGAAACTTTCAAGTACCTCAAGGAAATCAACAAAGTCCAAGAGGGTAGCATCTTTCAGAAAAAGAGGTGTGCAAGAACAAGGGGGCACAATTTGAAGATAGAAGGGGGATACTGGGATGTATAGGGAGAGGCTTCACCATTATGGCTCAGAGGTAATGTGAGGAAGTATTTTTTCATGGAGAGGGTTGTGGATGTATGGAACGGCCTTCCTGAGGTAGTTGTGGAGTCAGAAACAGTGGGGGAATTCAAGAATGCATTGGACAGACATAAGCCAATTCTAGGGTAGGGGTAGGAGGAAGTAGGCTGTTAGCTAACTAGGATCTGCAGCTTACCCATTAGGTAGGTAGGGAAATGGGCAGACTGGGTGGGCCAAGCAATCCTTATCTGCTGTCAAATTCTATGTTCTATGTTAAGCATAGATTGGACAAATTATTGGCAGAGAAGGATTCAGGGGATTATTATAACTAAACAAAGGACAGCTTATGTGGGCATCATGCCTTCTACTGTCTCTAAAATTTAAAGCGAATCAAAGTGAATCATGGTGTCACCACTCTATGAGTAGTATGTTGCTTCACATGTGTTCCCCTTGATGTTTTCCTCTTCCTCAATGCATATATTATTGCCCATCTGATTACTGTGTACGTGTAGCCAAGTACAACATGAATTATGTGTGCCTCACAGTTTACAGAATGGACATTGCACATATTAATCATTTTATACAGTATCCATTTGAATCACTTAACCTGTCATACATACAGACTCATAGAAACTGATGGCAGATAATGACCACTGGGGCCATCTACTCTGCCCATTTTTAATTATGGTCACATTTGCTGCAGACCTTACTTAATCCACAGCACTGTCTCTTGTACCCCCTTCCTTCCTCCTAGAATTCCCTTGTGCCTATTCTGGGCATTTTTGAAACCTACCACTGCTTTTACCACCACTGCCTCCAATAGAAGGTTGTTCCAGGAATCCACTGCCTTTCTGTGAAAAAGTACTGTCTCACATCTCTCCTGAATCTACCCCCTTCCAGCTTCATATCATGACACCTTGTTCTAGAGCACCTTTTTTCTGAAACATCTCCCTCATGTTCCTTATTAACCCTCATGAGGTATTTAAAGGCCTCTATCATATCCCCATTCTACCTACTGTCCTCCAGGTGTACATATTGAACTCTTTTGTCCTCTCCTCATACAACTTCTGATGCAGACCTTGTGCCATTTTGACAGCTGTCCTCTGGACCACCTCCACTCTGCCTATCTCTTTCCAGAGATGTGGTTTCCAGAACTGAATGCAGTACTGCAGGTGTGGTGCTACACATTGACTTTTATTTATTTATTTATGTATGTCTTTGGTAATTGAATAAGTGTGCTGATCCAAGGGACTGTTTTCGGGCATAACCTGGGCCACCTCAAGTGGCAATACAAAAGGAGAGATGTATTATACGAGGAGTGAAAGCTAATGAATATACATACTGTACATTGTTGATGGACAAATGCAGATTGCAGAGAAAAGACAAAATAATGGGAGGCTATACAAGCTTAATACTAAAACAAATCAGTTCATATAGGGAAAATACCACCTTCTGCTTCCTGCTGGTAATACCCCTACCTATGCACCCCACCATGCCACTAGCCCTCTCAGCTGCCTTGTTACATTGCCTGACTGCCTTTTGCCCATCTGATATTGTTAGTCCCCAGATCATCATCTTGCTTGGTCATTGTCAGTATCATTCCTCTCATTTTGTACTCCACCCCCCCCCCCGGGTTTCCGTGGACCAAATGCATTACTTTGCAGTTTTTTGCATTAAAAACTAGCTAGTTGGTTTCCCAGTCAAAGAAATCTATCAGATTTGTTTGGCATGACCTTTCTCCTGTCTGTTAAAAAAAGTCTGTCAGAGGTGCAAGCTAGTACCTCCGTGAACTTACTCGGCACTCTTGGATATACCCCCTCTGGTGTTATAGCTTTATCCACCTTCAGATTACTGAGTTCTTTCTGGACTCTCTCCTCAAAAAAGGGACTACTGTCCATTTCCTTCCCATTAAAGTCCAAGGTGCTTTTCTGTGTTCCCTTTATTTCACCTTCTACAAAGGACACAGCAGAAGTATTTGTTTCAGATGTCTGTCATCTCTTGGTCCCCATCCATACAGTCCCTCCCCCCTTTAACTGTACAGTCCTTCCTTTTGTATTCCTTTCCTCACTAATATATCCAGAAAATGTCTTGTCCCCTTTTGTTACTGCCTGAGCTATTCTTTCCTCACTTTGCACTCCTTACTGCTTTCCCATTCCAGTTTTCCCTGATATGCTTCCTTATCCTCCTCCCTCTGGGTCTCCTTATACCTTCTAAATTTTAATCTTTCAGCCTTTACCTTTTTTTGTCACCTCTTTCAAGACTGTGTTGTAGTTTACTGAACTGTTAAAGCTGCTATGCATTACTTTCAGTCTGTGTGCACACCGTCAAGTCAGACACATGTTATTGCACCACCATGATAGTAGTCCTCTTCATTTCTTAGCCCATGTGTTATATTTTTTCCTGCTTCTATCTAGTTAGTGCTGTAACCCCCCACCACCCACACACACACACACACAAAATAAGGTAGTTTTGTTCCACTTTTGCATTTGTGAAGACTGATTAAGGTCTTGTTGTGCCTGTGCGACTATATGTCTTTACTGAAAAATTTCCATCTGAATTCAGTCTTTTGGTTTTTTGGCTTCCCATCCACCAGAAACTAAAAACAGATAACATTGCTGTTAATTGTCTTTGTTCAGTCTCTTGAAGTTGTTGTCACTGTACCACTATTGTGTATTTCCCAATAGTACCATGAGCATTCTCTCTCTGTGCATATTACAGCATTTAAATGAATGAAAACAGACATAATAAACAAATTTACCTATTGCAGTATTTTTGTCATTGTACTGTCTTGTGAATTCTTTTGCATTTGTAACAGCAATGCACAAAACTGGAAAAATCACTTTTGTGGTGCACGTTTCTTTTCTTGGTGACTGTCTGTGTAATCTTAAAACATGCCTGTGAAGAGACAGTCATGCAAAGCTGTTTCAGGCTGTGGTGCTGCTGCCAAGAAGACTATTGCTTGTGCACCTCCAAATGCTAGCAGTGGAAGTTGTTGTGATGATGAGGCAGGTTCATTAGGGGCTAACGGTGTTAAGTGTGGTTGTGGATGTGGTAGTATGCAGCAGAAGGGAAAGGTAGTGGTTGCTCCAAGTAAAGGGATTTCTGGGTCATTATACAGAATAGGGTTACCAGGGTGCATGATATAGTATATATTCATGAAATTAAAAAAAAAGGTTAAAATATCCACTGTGGTTTTAAGAAGTGATTTTAAAGCAAGGGCACACATACAAATAGGTAACATAACTTAAGACACCCAAGTGCAGCCACTTTTTTGTTTTTTTTTTAGTGCCTAGTTCCCTAATGGCACTTTTTAATGCAGTATGGGCATAGCCATGCTGTCTTATTGCTGTGAAGTAGAAGAAGAAAGGGGACAGGAACATTATCATGTGTCCCTCCACAGTGCTACAGTCATGCTATCAGCATTGGTTTCCAATGGTCCTCCCATCCTCAGACCTGACAACCCCATCTCCTCCCCCTCCTGCTGGGACATTAAAGAAATATTTCTCTACAGTTTTTAAAAACACAGGATTTGATCTCCCTTTCCAAGCATATTCTGCTATCAGTTTCTTATCATGTTGGCACTAGGACCTTGAGGAATTTGTGCCTCACAAGCTGAATGGATTGTACTTCCTGAGTCAAAATATAACAGACTACCGTGGAACTTAAGCAGAAGGTAAAGGCCCCGACCACACTACACCACTTGAAATCTGTAACGGTTCCAAACCGTTACAGACCGTAAATGGCACAGTGTGTCCGCACTGCCAGTGAACAGTTTGATAAAGGATTGAAAACGGTACAGCCTGTCCACATTGTGTGTGATAGTACGTGTGGTCCCAACCCCATCGAAGCAGAGCATATCCCATGGTGCACCTGGTGAGGACAGCTTTGATGAGAGGCACCCACCCGCAATGCATATGGGGTAGTATGCATCTGTACAAGCCATAATGTGCAACATACAGTATGGCGATGATCTTTTACACACCTATGGAGAGGAGGCAACAGGGAGAACGGGGCCTAAATGCTGCTTCTTTTAAACCCCTTAGTTAAACAACTGTGACATTATGCATTCCAGATGCCTGTTTAACAAACAATTTAAAATCAATGACAACTGGTTTGTAGTATTTTGTTGTGAACACTTTTTATTTTCTCTTCCTGGAGTTTTAGACTCTGAAAAGAAAGTCAAAAGGAAGTCTGTTCTATGTTCAGCTTTTTTCATCAAGGTCAAACAGTGCTGTGAGGACATCATAGGGGTGCTACCATTTGCCCCCCACAGAAACTCTGGGTAGCATTCCTGCAGGTTAGTTCAGTAAACAACAAAGTATGCCTGCAGTTATTCAGAGCTGAACAGCACCATAACTGTTACGTGTCCAGACAAGCACACCAAAGGTTAAACAGTTATTATACAATGGCAAGAACATTTCTAGCAACCTGATTGGCTGCTGACCCCCAGAGACAGTGATGTTTTTGAACAATAACATCACTGTATCTAGAGCAGTCCAAATGTTGACCGCAACACAGTGAAAGATCCCTCCATGTTCAAGTACATCCAAGCTGATACAAACGGTTTCAAATTCCCTGCTACACAGAAAAATACCAAAATGTACATTTGCACCATTCTGATACCATAAACACAGCACTGCATACTTTTTTCATCTTCTAGCTCCTAAAATGAAAAGTTAAATAAATCCGTAACAGCACCTTCCTAATAACAGTCCACCAATGTCTCATAATTGCGGCTATTGTAGCACATGTACACTACAGCCCATGCTCGTTCCTTAACTTTGAGGCTGCACATCCATGTTTTACGCAGCATGATAAATAAAAAAGTAAAATAAAAGACATACAAAGCTGTACATGCAATCAGCTTTTCTCACACACAATAGAGCCCCAAGCAGCTGCATTCCCGGATGTGCTAGACGTCTGCTGCACAGAGGCCAGGCTTACTAGGGAACAAAATAAATTACCCCACTTTAAATGGCTTCATTTCTAACAGATTTAAAAAAGTTAAAGTGACAAGGTGACAAGCTGGAGGCATGATTTATCATGCTACTGTGGCAACACAGAGGTGTGTGTGGCGACAGAAAGAAACCTGTAGACAGGGAAACAGAAGGCAGCTTATGCTCACAGCACCACCTAGTGGGCAAAACAGAAACTGTGGATTTTTTTTTAAACATGTAGTCCCACACCCAAAAAATGATAAAAAAAAAGCCCCCAACATATATATTTTTCCTTTTTCCTGTATCATTAAAAAATGAGCCATTGTATAATAGCAATAAGGCACTCCAGGGATGTATGTTATTAAAGGAATAATGCACGACAGGGTGCGTATCGTGCTGGGATAACATCACACCTAGGGTAATTTGGCACGAGGCTATAGGTCAAGTGTGACTAATTACCTCAGAAGTGACATTATCCCAGCAGGACACACACCCTGGAGTGCATTATTCATATTATACGATTACTAATGTTTAAATAGAAGGGAAAAATTAAAAAACAAGATGTTTTGAAACTTTGTTTTATTTGATTTTTCTGGATGGAAGTATATGTACAAAAAAAAGAAGTTTCTCTAGGTGGAGCTGTGTGAGTGGCAAGTGGATTTTCATTCTTGCTTGTCCTATGTGTGCTTTCCTTTGGCGTCCCCCCACCTCTGTCCTGATCTCCTACTACAGTTTTCTGTTGTAGTTATGTTCTACTGTGATATTACTGTAGTATGGTAATATTTTTAGGCATGGAGCACTGTTTGTACTTCCTGCCCTGTCATTGCTGCTACCCGCCACTCACTGCCACTGCTACTGTTAGGATCGTCTGGCAAGAAGAGAAGAACAAGTTACATAGGTGGGGGGAAGTGGTTTGGGGTATTTAAAAAAAGGAAATAAATATAAGACAGTGATCTGAAGGGCAAGCAAGCATTATGACAGTAACCGTGTGGTGTGCTGACAGTTGAAAGATGCGCTTACTTGCTCAGTCAGGTAGGTTTTAATGAGCGGGAACACAGGGAAAGAATTAACCGTTTCACTGTGTGTGAGGTTTTTCTCACATGGAAACTGGGAGCAGAGTTTGCCTTTTTTTTGTTTTTACACAGATACTTGCAATGCTTCAGAAATGCAACCAGCATGGACAGGACTGTCACTATGGCAGGGGACTGCTGTGAAGCCATGTTAGATGGCTTTCACTTCGGTCTTGTTTGTGTGTTTTTGTTTTTCCTTTTTTTGCAGTAAACTAAAGTGGCAAAAGGGCTTTCAAGGGAATGTGTGAAGAAATGATGGCTTCTTTGTGTGTGGTGGGGCTGGGGAGGAGCACCGATTTAATGGTGGTTGGGAAGCTCCAATTCTGAGCAGAGCGGGGACTGTTGAAGCTGCTCATAGGGCAGCTGCAGAGTGATTTTTTTTTTTACCTTGAATGTGGTCTCTAGTGTGCTGGGACTAGAGCCATGATGTTATGCTGGGATAACATCACGGGTCTAGCTGCAGATAGACGAAATAAGAGGCCAGCATTTTTCTTGGCATAATATAATGTGTAATAACGTCAGTCCTGGGGTGGTGAAAGCACTTTGCTCTCCTCATGGTTCAACCCACCCCTGGAGTGACCTTATTACATGATAACATATACCCTATCGTGCCTTACTGCTCATTCAGCCCCCTCATAAAATACTAGTACACTACTACCATGCATCTGGACCCTTCTGAGCTGTTCAGCAGATAGATACAGGCTCCCAGAATGACACAGCGAGTGATATAATTAGTAGCCTTGGACTGCAGCACAATTGAGCTGACCAGCCACAGTGCTTTCAGTAAACTCACAATAATAGGTGACAAACTATTATTTCAGAACCAATTTTTAATAAAACAGCACAAGTGCCATGTGGAACTATGTGGTTTATGCAGCAGATTCAAAAGCCGGCTTTTAAAATTGCAGACATTTTATTTATTTATTTATTTATTTATTGGAATTTCAGAAACAGTCTTTGAGTAAGAACTCTTTTTCAAAGGGTCCATATCAATTAATCGGTATAAAGACAGATATCATTGAATTCATAATACAAATACAGACATAGTTAAATTATTAGTACATAACTGAATTCACAGAGCAAAAGACAAACATAGTTGAATTATCAATACAGAAAGTAACAAAGAATAGAAAACAGCTAAGTTTCTTATGAGTTTCATTAAGGGTATACTAAGTGCTGTGTGGCATAAGGAAGTATATGCGAGATAGGAACATGGAAGATAGGGAGAGAGTTGTATGGACATACAGCAGCCCAGTAGGAGCCTTGTCATATTGCATTACAGCTTTGGAGCTGAGGAACTGGGGAGGGTGCATGTGAGATAGTGTGGAAAGGTGTGAGAAGGTGGAGAGAGAGAGAAAGAGAGAGAGTGATAGAGAGAGAGAGAGAGAGGGAGGGAGGGAGGAGGAGGGAGGAGAGAGGGGAAGGGGGTAGAGACCAAGCAGTGGAGGGGTGGTATCATGAGGGTGGCGATTGATGGAGAAAAGGAGAGAAGGGGAGTGGGGGAGAGACTGGGAGAGAGGGGAAATGAGGAATGAGACAAATGAGAGAGCACAACCACTAGTGGAATAAGAGCTATGTAGCATGCTATCCTCTGAGCACCATGCACCAGGGCCAAGTGAATATGGCCCCTGTCTCGATTAGGCATACTATGCCAGGATAGAATGCCATTATTCATGTTAGCACCTTGCTAACCTTCTGAACATTTGGACACTCATCTTTTATCTCTGGTTACAAGTAGTCCTCCCATATGTCAGCTGTACCTCTTAGGTATCCTCCCACTGAATCCCCCGGGTCACCTACTTGCCCAAGTTCTGTGTCCTCCCTTCCCCAGGTTTCCCAGACAGTCCCATTATCTCATTTGAGCCCTGCTGGGCTACCAGAGAACATTCTGTGAGTGGCCAGCATTTCAGTCATGCAGTCACTGCTCGCATTTTCGAGAGACGCACTGCTTGTGACCCTCTGGCTGTGATAAAAAGTTGGAAGGTATTCCTGTGGATCCTGGTGCACAGTATTTAGTTAAAAAGGCACCAGGAACCTAGAGCAAGGGCAGGGAAAGTGTTTTTAATTACGTATAAGGTAAGCACCTATACACTGCCTCCGGGGCACCAGTGTTACAGGACAAATGTCATGGCAGTGAAGCCCTAATGAATATTATTGAGCTGCTGCCAGTTTTAGAGGGGCACTGTATTTGCAAGGCAGTGACACAGAAACTAGACACATATGAGAGAGATGAATAAATGTGTTTAAAAGAGAAATGTCGGAACTATATAACTGTGGGGGATTTATGTAAGAATAGTGTTTATTTTGGCTGCACCAGGACAGTTATGTTAGGACTGCAATAAAATGTGTGTTTGGGACTATGCAACAGTCACCATTGTGCAGCTAAATAACCAGTCAAGAGCCTGGACCTTTGGCTAGAGTCTTATTGGAATTAATGAAGACTTGTGAGGAAAAAAGGAGGACCTTTTCTAGGCATCAAAAAGCAAGCGAATAAAAAGACTTGGACAGTTTGGGATAGTTTTGTCAGTAAATGAGATTCCTGGACCTTAGCCCCATATAAAAGGGGGTAACTGCTAAAACAGTGGAGATTTACCAGATCTGCCCAGGAGTTCAGAGTGTGAGCCTCTTAGGAGCTAGTCATCTCTTAGAAGTTAGGCCTAGTGGGCCTAGACTTTTCTCGGTTGTTCAGTCCATGGGGTCCAAGGTACATCAGTCATTGCAAACTGTGGCATGTAACAGTAGTGGATTCATGCAGAAAAAGGCAGTATAGCGGATCAGCCTGCAAGCCTACTGGAAGGACCAGAGAGGAATCTGCATGGTGGGCCTAGACTTTTCTCGGTGGTTCAGTCTGCAGGGTCCAAGGTGCATCAGTCATTGCAAACTGTGGTGTGCAACAGCAGTGGATTGATGCAGCAAAAGGCAGTATTGTGGATCGGCCTGTAAGCCTACTGGAAGGACCAGAGAGGAACCAGCAGCACCATTACATATAGATGTATTAAAGTTGCCTAAGTGTTTGCGCGGCTGGCCAGTTCAAGATATCCAGTTCACGGTTTTGACTCATTGACTCCGCTAAGCCATTCAGTCTTGGGCTATATGAAATCAGCCCAAGTTGATTGCTCTTGCATCACCAGACCAGCTGCTGTATGAAGACCACGAGTGAACCCCCCCCCCCTCGCTTCAAGAAACATCTCCACAGGTCTTATTTTCTCAGCTCATCTCCAGTGACCAGGTACAGTGAGTAGAAATCAGGGTAGCTCACTGAGACAAGCTTTAATAATAATTGTGGTACCACCTAATCTCCATTTCACTGCTGGTTTAATGGCTCAAGAGACTGGGCCATCTGGCCACTGGACTCAAATAAAACTGCATGCCAAATCATGATGTTTTCTTTCATCAACGGATCCCAACAACAACTGCACTGTTTAGGCTAGCTTGTTTTCCACCTGGGTACCCAGTATATTTATAGGACTGCAAAGTGGAACTAAATGCATGCCAGTATCCTGGCTCAGACCAGTAAGGATAAAATCATTTGACCAGATTTGCCCATTCCTTGTTATGCTCCCCCTAAATAAACCTGATTGGTGTTACAATGTTATATTGCTTCACACATGTTTACTGGTGGTCTGTTACTGTGTTTGAAATATTCTTGAACATGTGGGAAACCTATAAGCATTTATTAATGTCTGTTGACAAATGTATTGTGAATGTTGTGAGAGATTACTTCTTGTTCCAGGGTCTAGGGCCACTAGGTGGGGTAGTGGGTAGTTATAGCTTCCCAGAGGACTGTAACAAATTTAATAAATACCCACTGAAACCTTACTCTAAGTAGAGACACCAAAATCTGGTGTTTACCGTGAACGGGAAAACCCTGGTACTAGCTCGTCATGAACCCAGGCCCCTCAACCTGTGTATAGTAATACAGACAGGGGTTGTAACCCTAGAAGCAGTGCTACAAGCCTGTTTAACAAGCAATGTAAAGTTGAATATACAGAGTTGCACTGGTACTAGAAGAGAGGTCCTGTGGGGGACTGAGATGTAGGTTTTCCTACTTTTAGCAGGTTGCTCAGCTTTAGGGCTGGTCACTGGACAGGAATGTCTAGCGGCAAGGCAAGGCACAATTAGCTTTTCAGGCTTCCAATCCCAGGAGTTCTGGGTGCAGCACAACAGCAACAAATATATCATAATGTGACAAAAGAACATAACACATTTTCCAGTCTACAAATTAACACTTTCATAAATAAAAATCAGTAAAACCAGAAGAGGATAAGGGGGAGAGGGCCATCTTAAGGAGGGCATGGCCTACTCCAAGATTCTAAGCTAAGTTTTGTAGCCACAAGCCAGCAAGTCTAGTGAATGGGAACATTTACTAGCCCCACAGACTCTTCCACTAGCCAAGATGAAGTATTGAACTTTTTGATTACATTCTACAGTACAAACCTACAGGGTTAGTTTAAGGAAACTGTTACTAACCTAACACAAAATCCACCAGTAGTTGACTAGTTGGCCTACAAGTTTCGAATGCTACACTTTCTGTGATGTATTACAGTACTTAAACAACTCATTTTAAAAATGTAATGATTGAGGTGTGGTCAGTTCTGGGACTTTCAGTGGCTGGTTTTTCAGTGCTGTGACTGTCAGGGGCATTGCTGTAAGAGGACAGGTAAGTACTACAACTGTTGAGGGAGGTTCAGAGGCAGTGCTGTGTTAATGGTGGGGGTCAGTACTGTGATTGCAGTGGTTGGGGGTGTCAGTGTTTTAATGATTGAGGGTGGGGAGACAATGCAGTTATTGTCAAGGAGTGGGTGGTCAGTGCCATGACTGTCTGGTGGGAGGCAGGACTTCAACTTTTGGCAGTGGCAAGGGTGTTGTGACTGTGGGAGTGGAGATTACTGCTGTGTCTGTCTGTACAGAGTATCAGCCCTGTGACTGTAGCAAATGTAGGGGGATAGTGCTTTGACTGTGGTAATGGGTAGTGCTGTGACTGCTGGGATTAGAGGTGAGTGCTGTCACTGTTGGGGGATAAGAATCAGCACTGTGGCTGTTGTATGGTGGCCACCATGACTGATGGTGGAAGGTGTTAGTTCTGTGACTATTGAAGGGTGGTACAGGTCTGTGACTGTTGGGGGGGTGGCAGTCCTATGACTATTGTGAATGAGGAGGCAGTGCTGTGGCTGTTGTGGATGGGGGTCAGTGTGGTGACTGTTAGGAGTAGCAAGTCAGTGCTGTTATTGTCAGGGGATGGTAATTAGTGCAGTGACTGATGGTAGAGGGTGTCAGTTCTCTGACTTTTGGGGGTGAGGTGGCTGTGGTGTGACTGTTGGGGATCGATGATCAGTGCTGTAAGATGGGATGGGGTGCAGTACTGTGACTAGTGCTGTTATTATGGGGGAATGGGGATCAGTGCTGTGACTCTGAGGGGGTGTATGGTCATTGCTGTGACTGCCAGGCTGGAGGGATAGAAGAGCAGTTCTGTGACTATTGGGAATACTGAGAAAGTGTTGTGGCTGTCAGGGGTGTGGATCAGTGCTGTGACTGCCAGAGGTGGGTAGTCATTGTCAAGACTGTCAGTGGAGGGTGTTAGACCTGTGATTGTCAGTGGGGTGATACAGTCCTGTGATGGAGGAGTCAATCCTGTGCTTCTGGAGGAGGGGTGATACAGTCCTGTTACTGTGGGGGTACAGTCCTGTGACTGGGGGGGTAAAGCAGTCCTGTGACTGTGGGGGGGGTCAAATCTAATGACTGTTGAGGGGTTGGTCATTGCTGTAACTGATGGCGGATGGTGTCCATACTGTACCTGTTAGAGTGGTGGTACAGTCCAGTGATTCTCAGAAGGAGGGTCTGTTATGTAACTGTCAGGGATAGGGTGTCATTTATGTGACTATCAGGGTGAGGTCCATTCCTCTGACATTTGGGAGGTCTATTTCAGTGCAACTGTATAACTTTGAGGAACAAAGCATTTGCAGGAAGTTATACATGTGGGCAGGAAGGTTGTATAAGGCACTAAACTAAGTGACTAGTCAAGGGGGGGATGTTGCGGTTCCAGCTGTGTGGGGTGTTCATCAGTGCTGTGATGTACAGTGTTGTGACTTGGTGGGAGGGGATTACTGCTGTGACTGTCTGTGGAAAGTGTCATCCATGTGACTGTTGGGGATAGGGGTACAGTGATGTCATGGTGGTGGTGTGTAGTGCTGTGATTGTTGAGAATGGGGATCAGTTCTGTGACTGTCAGGCATGGGTGTCCAGTGCTGTGACTGACAGTGAAGGGTGTCAGTCTTGTGACTGTCTGAAGGGGTACAGTCCTGCAACTGTCAGGGGTGGGATGGTCAGTCCTGTGATGGTCGGGTGTCAGTGCTGTGACTATGGTGTAAGTAGTGTAGAGTGGTGCACAAGTAAAGGAAAAGGTGGTGCATAAGCAAAGCAGCCAGCTTGTAATAACAAATGAAAAGAATGCTCAGCACTCCTAGATTCAGTTTTACATGCACAGTGCAAGATTTATTTTCCACCAAAATGCCTTGCATGCACCCACTTAGGCCAGCCCTTCAAGCCTTCATTGGCCCTTCCGCAGAGGACAAGTCTGAGGATTGAAAAAGGGTGCATCACATTTATGCAGAAATGTCAAAGTGATATAGACCACACACTAAAAACAACATGCAAATCAAGGTGAAAACACAGACACAGCTTTTCCAATGGTAACAAACATTTCATTATTCTGTTTTTTGGTGTTTTGTTTTTAACACTTATGATAAACAGTTGCTGTTGTTAGCATAATACTTAAATTAAGCTTGTCTCTGCATCTTTTACTTCATTTAATTGTGTACCTTTCCCTCTACAACTATATTTTTTTACCTCTCACACTGTACTATACTCATGTCATCTCTCTCCTCTCTATTTGTTCCCACTACTGTATTTACTTATTTCCTCCATATTAACCTTCTTCTCTTTACTTTCACAGGTCTCAAAGGATGTGAACTCTTCCCCCATCAGATAAGTATCACAATATACATGTGTATAACCTCGTCTTACTCTTCCTAGTAACTCTCTAAGAACCGAGGATCCTTTGTGACCCCTTTCCTGTATTTTATTCTACAGGTTTAAGAAATGTCATCCCTTTATGACTCCTACCTCTGGCTCCGTAGTACCCTGGTAAGAGACCCTGTACATATTGTCCCAGATATTCAAAAGAGTTGAGCAATGCGCAATAGAGTTGCGCCTGCACAAGTCCGAAATGCGCCATTCTGCGATATTCAGCAGGAGGCAGTTGCGCCCCCGAAATCATGCTGAGCAACAACGCAATGATAATGAAGGCATGTGCAACTGAAGGGGGAGGAACCATGCATAAACTGCACAGCCCAATATTCAGCCCAGGCCATGCAGAGTTATGCAGGCGCAACCCCTACCTGCGCCTTCACAAAGTTGAGCTGAAAAAAAAAGGAACAAGTCGAGGGCCACCCACAGGTGAGCTGCCACATTGCAGGGTGCAACACAGCAGCTGCCACCTGTGGGTGGCCCTCGACCTGTTCCTGCTGCACCTGGTGGCACCCCCCATGCCCTGATCGAGAGCAGAAGTGTACCCCCACCCCCCCGAGTAGCCCAATCATGGGCAGAACAGTATTCTCCATATCCCCGAGTAGCCCGATCAAGGCATAACTTCCCCCACCCCTGAGTAGCCCGATCGTGGGCAACAGTATTCCCCACATCCCGAGTAGCCTGATCGCGGGCATAACCCCACCACCACCCTGGTAGCCCGATCATGGGCAAAACAGTATTCCCCACCCCGGTATTCCGATTGTGGGTATAACTTCCTCCACCCAGTAGCCAATCGCGGGCATAGCTTCCCAAGTTCGATCAGGCATAATGTAACCGCCCCTCCATTAGCCCGATCGCTGGCATCAGACTCCCCAAGCCCAATATCTCGGTGGTCCAGTGGACTGAACGGAGCCTGATCGCTGGGCGGCTTCCTCACCCCAAGTATGACATCCCTGGTGATCAGTGGACCCCCACCCCACCCCGCCTATGGAGCCCCACCACCCCAGTCCCCGTCAGCGGCAGCGGTAGCACCCACCTGCCCGTCACACCCACCCGCCAACTGACAGCTTGGTGGCTGCACGCCCGTTGCTCAGAGCATGAGCCAATGGGCGTGCAGCCCATATCAGTTTGTTAGTTCAGATATGTGAATGAATTCATCTATCCGTTATATCTGGACTGACTTGTCGGTATGGCTGCATGCCCATTGGCTCATACTCTGGAACCAATGGACGGGCAGCCATGCAAGATGTCAGTCGGCAGGAGGCAGGGCGGCAGGCAGGGTGCTGCCACCGCCGCGAGGTGGGGTGAGCAGGGTGGTGGGGCTCATGTGGTGGGGTGGGGATCCACTGATCACCAGGATTTTACTTGGGGTGAGGAATGCCGCCGCGATCGGGCTCCATTCGGTCCACTGACCACCAGGATATTGGGCTTTGGGGAACTGAGGCCCTGCCAAGAGCTAATGGGGGCGGTTAAGTTGTCGTCCTCGATAGGGCTACTGGGGTGGAAGTTACACCCACGGTCGGGCTACTCGGGTGGGGTTACGCCCGATCGGGCTACCGGGGTGGGGAGTTACACCCACCATCGGGCTACTCGGGGTGGGGACACTGTTCTGCCCACAATCGGCTACTCAGGGGTTGGGGACAATGTTCCACCTGCGATCGGGCTACTTGGGGGTGGAAGTTACGCCCAGCATCGGGCTACTTGGGGTGGGGATACTGTTCTGCCCGTGATCGGCAACTCAGGGTCCACTGGACCACCAGAGATTGGAGATATGTACTGTCCCTTACGGGACGACGCGATCCGCTGCAGGTCGCCGGTCCCGACACGCTGCTGCCTGGCAGGGCGCCAGGTGCAAGTCGTCAGGGATCGGCGCACCTGCATGCTAATGGCATGCAAATGGGGCCATAATCAGATGCAAATGGCCCCCCATGCGCCTTGCATAAATTACAGCCCCATTTGCATGTCACCCTTTGAATATCGCAGGTGTTGTGCATGGCGCAATGGAACTTGCGCCACCGCATCTCAATGCTCCATTCTGACCACTTGCGCTGGTGCAGTTCCACTGCGTCTTGCACAGTGGATGTGGCCAGGGGGCGATATTCAAAGAAGTTGCTCCATAGCTCAACTCCATTGAATATCGCCCTGGCCACACCCCAGCGCAACTATTTTGAGCGGCGCAGGAGCTTGCGCCACAAAATGGCGCAGTTTAAATATCTGGGCCATTATTTATACTTGATAGGTTTACTGTAACAGTGCAGCTGCTCTCATTATGGGAGGGTTATGTATACTGTATGTGTTAAGGTCAACATACTGCAGCATTTTCCCCCTCCATATAACATTTTGCTTTGCCAGTAGACTCGGGCAGGGTCTCATCCCTATTCCTACCTTCCCTGTCCATCACTCCCCTGTCTCAAACCACAGAGCCCTAAGTTCCCATGGATTGCCTCCCTCCCCATGATATGTGGCCAGAAAGGGAGATCCATCCTTATCACCACCCAATCACTTACATCCACAACAGAAACAGTCATTCAGGTGGTCATGTCGGACAGAGGTAGCTGGGTAAGGCTTTATGGAACCTAGGCTAGTCATTTCTGCAGTTTTCCCTTTCTTGAGTTCCTACCTTCACCTGGGGGAAGCCAAAGGTCAAGTCAGCATACCTTTCCATGCAGAGACAGGACAGTTATGTGATGAACATTCAGTCTGCTTTCCAGCCCCTGGCAATATGGTATATTCATGAACTTGGGTCACTGATTTGTCAGGCAATAAGGTACTTAGCACCTCATCCCTCCATACCAGTGGACCAAACAGGCCTTATATTGCAGCAAAATAATTATTTGTTACTATTGGGATAGGCAATTGGACAACAATGGTGCCACAAGTGGATTAACCTAGACCTCAAACAGAGCATGCTACTCAGGGATAGGGCCTAGGAGCACTTCAAGTCCACAAGCCACAGGTCAGACTGGGAGAAATACAGAGTGTTGAGAAACAAGTGCAAGATAGTTTCCAAAAATGTGAAATCTAAATATCTGCATGATCTTCAGTCTCAACACCTTAGGGATACAAAGTAATTCTGGGGCCAAATCAACCTACTTCTGAAGGGTGCCAGTAGTGCCCCGGATGGAGCTCTTCTGATTGGGGATAACCTTACCAATAACCCCTCAATGGTAGCTGAGGCCTTTAACACCTTCTTTTCAAACCCTAGTGCTACTAAGCCTCTTGCCCCTCCCGGTGACTCCCACAGCAATGGAACTAGATGGGGAAAACCCTAGGCCTCGATTTCATCTGAAACTGGTCAAACCATCTGAGGTGCTATCTCTTTTGAATCATATTCAGATTAACCCCAGCTTCTGCCCTGGACACAACCAACTAGAACCTGGGTTTCTGCAGGCTGCTGCCCCAGCTATCACCCTTCCTGTCTCCATGCTTATTAACTGATCCCTACTCGAGGGAAGTGTCCTTGCATATGGAAAGTTGCGACCATTGTCCCTGTACACAAAAAGGGACCCTGGGTAAATGTGAGAAACTACATGCCCATCTCCATTCTCTGCCCTCTTGCGAAGGTGCAGGAGAGATTAGTGTACAACCAGTTGCAGGACTATCTTGAGCAGCACCTACTCCTAGCCGATATTCAACATGGTTTTAGGAATGGCCATGGAACTGACACAGCTCTAATCTGGCTTATGTCTGACATCCTTGATTCCATGGACAGAGGCTCCCCAACTGGAGCTTTGTTCATCGACCTGTCAAAGGCATTGATCTGATGAATCATGAATTGCTCCTCTCCAGCCTCCAACTGCTGGGACTGGATGGCCTCTCAGTTATCTAGTTTGAGAGCTATTTGCTCAACAGGATCCAAAAGGTTCAGTGGAGAGGAGTTCAATCTGGCACCAAATCTGTTACCTCCAGAGTACCCAAGGGCTCAATCATGGGTCCTCTACTATTTACCCTCTTTGTCAATGACATTGAGCAGGAATGTGGTCTGGAACGCTTATCCTGTATGCCAATGATACTGTGGCATACTGCAGTGATCCACAACCTAGCGCTATCTCTGCTAAACTTCAGGCCAATGTCGCTGCACTTGAGGCCTGGTTCACGGCTTATTCACTTGTACTAAATGAGGAGAAGATGAAGACCGTCGTCTTTGGGGCCAGGCATCTGGGAGCCAACAGGTGCGACCTGTTCCAGCTCCACACAGCCCAAGGGAAGCAAGTTGAAGTCATTGACAAGATCAAATACCTAGAAATCTTTCTTGACCAGGACATGTCCTACAAGCAGAACATTGACTTCTTAGCCAAGACCACTCATCAAAAGATTGGATTACTCTACACGCTGGGTAACTCATAGGTATCATACAGTAGGTATTCAACAAGCTTAAAGACTTTCATCTATGATGCTTGCCAATCCCAAGATATTTATAACCTTACGGTTCTTTCCCTACAAAAGAAGTCCAGACTAGCCTTAAAATTATCCATAGTTTTACAATCCACAACTGAAGAAGGAAGACTGTACCAGGAGGATATTACCCTTTGTGTACACCAACATTTCATCAAATTAGAATTCCATTTGGGCAATAAAAGTTGCTTATTATCTCTCCTCTCACTAGTCCAGCTTGAATTAAGCGTAATTCCTAATTCTTCCTTCAGCTTAGTGTCATCCATGATTATGAAGCATACACAAATGACCCCTGTGCCTAGAGTAAGGAATATAAATTTAAACTCTCCAATATATCTGAACAGGGAATATCTTCAAGACCTCTTACAGACTTCATTGCTCTGTGCTGTACCTCCTCAATTTTTAGAATACCTTCCCTATTATGTGGTGACCACACTTGAGCACAGTACTCCAGATGTGGCCTAACCAGTGCTGCATACAACGGCATCAAGACCCTCTCCTCCCTGCTGGCAATATGTCTTAGAATACAACTAAGATTTTGATTCACCCTTTTTACCTGATCTTTACAGTGGGAGCTAAACTTCAAATTTGTTGTTATTTTGATGCCCAGATCTCTTTCTTCCTGGGATACAAATAGCATGTCATTACCAAGTTTGTATACACAATTTTTATTCTTAGAACCCAAGTGCATAACTTTACATTTGACTCTGTTGAATTCCAATTTATTATTCACTGTTCAATTATATATATAATTTATGGGCATTTAAAAGGAGTGAGCCTCCATTGAGTTATTGACAATCCTACCCACCCTACAGCTGTCAGCAAATTTAGACAACTAAATATTAGTATCCTTTAGTACCAGGGTGGAAATGTATATATTAAAGAGGCAAGACCCCAAAACCAATCCCTGAAGGACTCCACTTGAAACTCATGCCCAGTCTGACAGTACCACTTTTATTATCACTCTTTGTTTACTTTTCGTTTATTTGTATTTAAATATCCATATTAGGATGTTGGAATCCAGTCGAAATTTATCCAAAGTGTTAATTAATTCTGCATGAGGAAGTTTATCAAATACCTTTGCAAAATCCATAAAGGCCACATCTATTGCATTTCCCCTATCAATCTCGTGGTTAACTTTTTCATAAAAAGTCATCAAATTTGTTTGGCAGGATTTTGACTTTGTAAAGCCATGTTGTGACAGATCAGACAAACTATGTTTTACTAGAAAATCCAGTATCTTTTCCTTATGATACCCTCCAAGACCTTCCTTATTAATAAGGTCAAACTCACTGGCCTAAAATTTGCTTGCTCAGATTTGGGCCCTTTTTTTATGCAGCAGTACTATGATTGTGTCTCTCCAGTCCTGTGGGACATCTCCCCTGTCTAGGGAAGCCTGGAATAATTTTGTGAGGGGTAATGCCAACAAATCTGCTAACTCATGCGATATTCTGAGAGGTATATTGTCCAGACTGTGTGATTTATTCACATCTAATTTGGACAATCTGTCTCTATCTTCCTTTGTATCTATTATAATTATTGGAGACAATCAGTTTTACAACCTTTGATTCATGGACTCATTTACAAAGGTACCTAGTCGTAAGGGGGGGGGGAGACAACAATTAGGTGAGTAGAGACAGGGATGAACACACGGGTGAAAAAATACATAGACACACTTTAAAATAAAGATTACAGGCAGCAGCTATACTGGTACAACATTTGTAGAGTTACACGCATTGTAACAAAGCAATAGATACATCATACAACTAGTAGCTAGTCTTAAAACAGTGGGCAGGACGGATTAGCTACAGGCATCTACAGCATTGGCTGTCAATGATATGCTTACGGAGGGTGGTTTTGAAACGGCCAATCCCCGGGATCTTGGAGATAGATTCGGGGTGGGAGTTGAACAAACGCGGGGCCAAGTGATGAAAGGACCTTTGGCAGCGAGAGGTCTTGGCCGTCAGAACAATGAAGGTGGCAGTGGAGGACTTGCGGGTGGGCAGGAACCTAGTAGCCAGCTGCAAGGGTCCAGAGACCCCAGGAGGGCAAAGGCCTGACACAGACTTTTTAGCCAGCAGGCAGGTTTGATATTTCAGTCTTTCCTCAAGAGTGAGTATATTTGTGCTGGAGTATAGCAGACAGGTGTGGGTTCTGCTGTAGGCACCGATAAGGAGCCTACAGGCTTTGTTAATAGTGGTCTGGACCTTAGATAGGGCAGTGGTGTCAGCAGCTGCGTAGATTGGGAGCACGTAGTCGGCCAGTGATAACACCGATGAGGCAGTGGCTAATTTTAGAGGTGGTTCAGGGAGGCAGTCTTTGTGGCGGTAGAGAAGCCCGATCCTGGAGTTCATGGCAGATGACAAGGCTTTTGAGGTGGACATGGAAGGTAAGGCCGAGTCAAGGTGATGCCCAGGTACTTATAGGATGATACTTGTTCAATTGGGAGGAGCATGCTGGTGGTGATGTGGATGGGAAAGTCCTTGGCGCTGTTTTGCCTATGTGAGAATAGCATGGACTTTGTTTTCTTTAGATTAAGGACTAGACAATGGCTGTTGAACCATTTTTCAGTTTGAAGGAACGCGTTTTGTAATATGCCTTGGAGAGAGAGAGGATCCGAGTGAGTAGCTAGGACTCCTGGCGTCGTCTGCATAGAAGCAGCATTTTGCTGGAACAGGAACTAGGGAGGGTGTTCAGGAATAGGCTGAAAGAGTTGGTCCAAGAATGGAGCCTTGAGCGACCCCAGAGAGTACAGGTAGGTTGGAGAGGAGGTTCCATTGAGATTGACTCTTTGGGTCCTGTTGTGAAGGTAGCTTGTGAACCACTTAAGGGGGTGGGAGAGAGGCCCAGTTTGCTCCAGGGATAGTAAGAGCAGGGGTGGCACACGTGTAGAAGAGCATTGGAAGGTCTATGAAAACCGACCCTAAGGCAGGCCATTGTATCAGAGTCGCGAATTATGTGTGTGGTGGGAGAATTCCAGGAGGGCAGTAGATGTGCTGTGGCCTGGACGAAAACCATGTTGCTCCGGACATAAGAGGTTGTGTTTGGATAGGTATTCCGTGAGCTGTGTGTGCTTACGATTTTTTCTAAAGCTTTGGATAAGGGGGGGGAGGATGGAGATGGGCCTGTAGTTGTTAGGCAGAGTACGGTCCCCAGACTTGTGGATGGGAGTTATTTCAGCATGCTTCCAGGCCTCCCAGACTGAGTCTTGGTATTAATACTGTTGGAAGGCCGGGCGCTCTCACTAAAGACTGAACAAAAATATTTGTTTTGTACATCAGCCATCTCTTTTTCTGAAGCCAATGAACCATCATTATTCATAAATGGGTCTATGATGTTAGAACTGCTTTTCAAGCTATTTATGTAAGAAAAATAATACTTTTTATTGTCCTTAACTCTAGCTGCTAGATATAAATTCATGTTGGGCTGTTGCTTTTTTTATTGTGATTTTCACCTTATGAGTAAGGATATAACTGGTAATAATGCTGGGTTTTATCATTTTTGTATTTCTTGAACATTTTATCCTCTCTATTAATCAATGTTTTGTAGACAAGTTCATCCACCCTGGGTTTATCTTTTTTTTGGCTTTATAATTTTGGTGAATTTGAATATATTTATTTATAAGTTGTTGTTTTTTTATTTTGCAAGAAGCATGGTCCACATCTCTTCAACCGTGCATCCCATGAAATCATTAGTCCCAATCCCACAAGGCAAATTGTTTTCTAAACTGAGAAAAGTCAGCTTTATGAAAATTCAACTTAATAGTAGACCCAGGATCTGTTAGAAGATTTGTCCCTTTTATCTTGAATTATAACATGGAATGGTCGTTGTTACCTAGTGGGGAGTTGATGTAAATCTCATCTAAAAAAATCACCCAAATTGGTTAGTACTATAGCTAGAGTATTGTTATCTCTGGTACTATCTAATACTTTTTGGTCCAGTCCAAGTTGGTGGAATGTATCTCAAAACAAGTGGTCGGTTTTATTAATTCCCTTAGATAGCTTCTAGTCTATATTAGGAAGATTGAAGTCTCCTAAAAGCAATAATCTGTCAGTAGGGTCTAAATTGCTTAACTGATTTAATAACATTATGTCGTTATGTGTAGAACTGGAGGGTGGTCTGTACACTAGGCCCGTAATTATTTTGAAACCAAAATGGGGAACTAATTTGATCCATAATATCTCTAACTCAGAATAGTCCTGTAGATTTTCAACACTTTTGATGGATTCGTGTATATACATGGCAATACCACCCCCTTCATGTAAGATATAGATTTATGGTATAAATTATAACCTTGAATAAATTTAGCCCAGGTGTCACAATTATCCCACCATGTTTTTGTAATGAAGGCCAAATATATAGATTATGTTGTTAGTAGAATTTTGAGTTCATCAAACATATTCACCAGGCTTCTAGCATTGATTAATACACCCTTCCAAACTGCTCCTTCCCTGGTCCCTTCAAACAAATGTATATGTGAGTTGTTCTCTCTCAATGGTCCCTTCCCCCGCACCAGTGTAAATGAAACTGAGTAACCTGATTATGTTTTTTGCTTAGTACCCTTGTACCAGCTTGGTTGGGGTGGAGGTCATCATATTTAAACAAGGATTCATTGCCAAAAGTGACAGAGTTATCTATATAGCCAATATTTTTATTTAAACAATATTGTCTCAGCCACCTGTTCATGGTTCAATGACTCCATTTTTATATGCATGATGTCCAAAGGTTGGCAACAGGTCTGATATGATAATTTCCCATTCTTTGTTTCTAATCTTATTAACTACTGTATAGCATAGATTTGGGATTGGAGCTCGTTTAAGCTGGTTTTGTTGAAATCATTAGTTCCTATGTGCAAGATGACCAGAGCTTTTTAGTATGCTCTAGAAGTCCATCTAATAAATTAGAGACATCACCTATTTTTGCTGACTGTAGTGTTTAACTTCCTCCCGTTGCATACTGCAGAGTCTACTTACCTTATTGTGGAATCCCTTATAACCACTATATCCCTGGTTGGAGAATCATTAAATGACATCAGGTCAGAATTAATATAATAATTAACACCCTGGGCTATGCAATCAGGTATATTATATGTTGTACAGTCCTCAGATTCAGTATTCTTACTGAGACTTTCAAATTCATTCTGTAGTGTTAAGGGAGTCTGGGCAAGCTGTTTGGAGCTCAGAATTTCAGTGATATATTTAGTTTATTCCTAAGGTAGTTCTTTTGAGGCCTGAGTATGAGCTAAGATCTGACCCTGTTCCATTTCAATATCCAACATTGGTGTCTTAGTGCTATTAATTGCTTGGACTTCATTGGGGAAAATACCATGGGCTACCCCATCTATATAGTTCCCAAGTAGCTAATTCTCTTTATGTGTTTTCAAAATTTTTAATAACTGTTCTGTTTCTTCTTTTAGAGTGCTAATTAGCAAACAATTGTCACAGATAAAATCTTTACAGGCTGGTTCCTCAGTGAACATCCTGCATTTGGAGAAAGCCTCTTTTTTGCTGCCCTTTATACGTCAGGTCTGTGACATGGTCTAAACTAATTAGACCTCAACACTAGTCAGTCTAATTATTATATATCTTGCAATCAGAAAACAACACTTACCTTTCAGTTATTAGCACAGTAAACCATTGTGCCTAGGTTCCCAGCATAACCAGCAGACACAGCTGACACACACTGACGTGTGTGTCTCTGCATGCATCTCCACTCGCATGCTGCTTGTCCTGCTCACAGCAGTGCTGCTTAAATACACTCGAAAACCCAGAAGTGATCCAAAAAAATCACTCAAGATTGTGAGCAATTATTTCTCTAAAGGTAGTTTAAAGTGCAAAATGTAAGGTGTAATAGAGCCCCTCGTGCAAGACTCCACCAGAACCTGTTACCACAGTGTTAAAACTAATAGAAGAATTAGTCTCCAGGAACTTGTAGTCATCTACTATGCTGTGTGGACTACAATCCTCTCTACCTGGTTCAGAGACCAGGGCTCCAAGTTTGAAGTGCACAAGTGCAGTTTAAAAAATCACCAGTTTCATTCACAGTAGCAAAGTTCCATATGTCCTTGCACCCACATAGTTTAGATGTTTTAACTCCCTCTCAGATGAGGCAAGGCAGGCAATTGCAAATTGCACCCTGCTTCCTACCCACCTTTACAGTGCTCCCCTCCTTCAGTTTCTCAGGGAGGGTGGACTAAGAAAGCTCTATGTAGTTTATAACAAGGTTGCATGTTTTGCTACCCATTCCCCCCAGGAGGCACCACTGCAAATTCCTTGCAAACCTTAATTGGCCTGCCATAGGGCACAAACTGGCCTACCCTTTGCTATGTCTGACTTACAAGTTCAGTACTTTGGGTCCTCGTCCCCATCTGTACAGCTTGCTTAACCCAAAGATTCAGTGCCACAACCTGAGGTCATTGACTGGCCACCCCTTGATATCCCCTGAGTGTGGATCCACCTGGGAAGAGATCCTTTAGACATGCTGCTTCTACTCAGTGGAACTCTCTTCCAGAGAACCTGATGGGCTGTCCCACTTTTCATGAATTCAAGTCTGCCTTGAAGGTCTACCTGTGTGGTTGAGTCTCTGTGGATGTTAACATTAGTTCCTGTCCACTGGGCCTGCAATCTCCCCTCCATTTTATGCTAATCAGGGCTCATGGGCTCCTTGCCTACTCTACCTCCATACGACCTCTCCCCACCTGCCTGAAGGGGGAGGATCCCTAACAGAGGTAGTACCATTGGCCTTGCCTTTTATATTTCTCTATGTAAGATTTCCCAATCAACTTATGTCACATCAGTTACAACTGACCTTGCATACCATGAGCTACCATACTGTCTAATTACCTCCTATTCTCAATGCGTATTGTGTATAATTAACAAACCTACTGTATGCAAGCTGCTATACCTCTGAATGTATTACTTGTCTGTACCACTGTATTCATTAATGTATGTAATTAACTCTAGTTTGCCCCTGAAAAAAAGGACCTTTGGTCTCAGTTAGTGTTGGGCAAATTTGGAAAAATTTTGACCAGAGAAATATTTCACATAATTAGTGCATTATGCAAAATGTGAAATTTTGCCCATGGTTGTGAACAAAATTTCACCCCCAAGCAGGTGTAATAATGCCTGTGGGCAAAATGTCACCACTGTGGGTGAAATTACATCACTGGGGGAAGAATTTTGCCACCAGTGAGTGAAATTTCACCACTGCTGGCAGAAGTTCGCTACCCGGGGGTGAAATTTTGCCATTGGTAATGGACTCCTCAGATGGCGAATATGTAGGTGAAACTGCAAAATTTCACCGCAGTTTTGTGAAACATTTCACGTGGTGAAATTGATGATTTAGCCTCAATTTCACTGGCTAAATTAAATTTTGCTGCATCTATAGTCTCAGTTGGCTTACCCGGTTACCAAAAGGAAATAAATAAATAAATAGCATTTAAATGTACTGGATGTGACTTCATGCAAAATGAATATGGATACTTGATTAAAATGTCACCTTCTGCTGTTACTGTATGGAGGCCAGTTTACTATGTAAATGTACTGGATGCAACCTCATTTCAAGGGAATTCAGATGCTTGATAAAAATATTGCTTTTCTAACTATACTGAATGGGACTTTGAATTATTGTGCTGAATGTTCAGGATATAAAATCCAAGATCTAGCCATGTAATGTGCAGGGTAATCCCTGTCTTCTGTGATGTGCAGGACACTACCTGACTCTTTGTGACCAGCAGGGTCAATTCCTGCTAACTCTGCTAAATGGAGGGCAATCTCTGCCTTCGTTGTACCCAATAATCTACAACCATTGTAGGAATAGTTCTCCAAGTTTGTCCCTCACTTCAAATCAATAGCCGGCCATTTCGACAAGCTGCAATGTCCACCAGGCCTGCAACATCTAGGACTGTGGTATCCGGGTGTCCAGTATGGTATGAGATAGTGGGGTTTCTGCTATATCTGGGACTGGTACCAGCATGGAAAATCAATTCATTATTTATGTAACATCTGATTAGTCAGCAGCTAGATAGCCAGGGATCTGGGTATCTTGTGTTGAATTGAGAAATGTGATTGCCTGTAGTCTATTAGTATGTAGCCACCCAGCTGGAGGGTTCACCAGCAAAACACCAATCAAACCTCTACATATGTACAGTATATAGTAATCAAATAACCTCTAATCCACATCCTCATTCTTAACTGCTTGTCCCCTAAATAAATCGATTGTTACTGTTTTTTGAAATTCTGAGTGTGAGCTTATTATTAGAGAGCCATTAAATGCAAAGTCTGGAAATGTGGGGAAATGTTTATTGGGGCATGTCTGGGTAAGGTAACTGGTTATCATGGGTGGTATAGCATTTCAGGGGGCTATATCTGTTACCAGCTCACCCACATAAAGCACCCTGAGTGGAGGCAGTGCACAAAGGTTTTAAAATGGTTATCTGTTCGTGTACCCAAACCCCTCAGCCTAGCTTGTAGATAATAGGCAATGGTGTAACTCTGGAGATAGTGCCACCCAGGGGATAGAATAGGATTTTTAATGCCCACCTGAAGAACCACCAGACCATGCAGAAGGGACCTCATTTTAACATCTCCTCTGAAAGACGGCACCTCAGGAGTGTAGCAAACACTCATGCTGTGCTACAGTGGAAGTATTGGGATTTACTCCAAGTGTCTGGTGTGGGGATAAAACCTACAGCCTTCTCATCTTCTAGCCTCAGAGTGTGCAACCTGCTGAGCCACTGACACTGAAAGTAGCATTATGCTGCCTTGTTGACTCTGATCAGAATTTGTTTCTTCCAGCTCTTTGTGACACAACACACCACACTATGTACTGTTGCTTCTATGTAGTCTTCTGGTATTGGCATTTCAATAAAGCTGTTTTAGTATCTTCCTCTGGTGTTGTCTCTTGTATATCTTGACAAGAACAGCATAGCCTGAACATTTTATTATGTTTGTGGATTTCTCAAAGTTTAGTGTCCCAGCATTGAGTACTCATCACATAACCCCAAAAACTTTAAGAAAAGCCTCTGATCCTGGGTAGTATTTGTTTTTATCCTCTAGATCTGCTAAGCTAGTGGTACCTTGGAATTCTATTGTGAGTGCACACCCCCCAAATAGAATTTTGCTTTATTTGATCTCTTTGCCAGTTTCATGTTAAGGAGCCAGAATGTGCATGCAATGCAGCACTGATAGTTCCCTGATCGAAGAGAGTGTCATTGGATGCTGGGAATGGATTAATGAGGGGAAGAGTTTGGTATGGTTATTAAAGTCATCATTTTCTGCAAGGAAACCACATGTGCGAGCGCAGCCTAGAGAGGAGAGTTGTTTTTGTTCATTTCTGGAGGTCCTGTTACATGCATTACATAGGTAAGGGGACTCCATGCCTACACATAGTTTGGAAGCTGTTCCAGATGGCATTCTTCAGCACAACACTAACTGCTTTAGAAATAGGGGTTTGTACTCGGAAGGGTGGTGTTAACTCCATGAGGTAAACGGATGTTAACTAAGGTTTATTGCTTTTATTTTTGAAAAACTATTACCCTGAATGCATGAACAGTCTCATCCTACAAGGTCACATGAAATTATTTTTTCTACTGAGCTTTATAAGTGTAAATACTTTCTTCCTTACTGAACAATCTGGTTACCATGATTCCTACCTGCTTTCTTCCTGTGATTTGAAAAAAATACTGAACACTGGCTTCTTTACTCTATAGACTAGTTACCATGCTCCCTATATGTTACCACTAGTTTGCTTGCATTTATATGGTCTGACCACTGCTATACTTTCACTATACCTCCTCCAACAAAACTGCTGTGATACCGATTGCTTGATTGTGGTGGTGGTGGGGGGGATCGTATAAAAGTGCTGAAGAGACTGTTTGTTTAACAACCCCCCACCCCTGCACTGTTTTTTTTTTTATTTTACACCTTTTAGCCAGGAAAGACATGCTAAGCCAAGGCTTGTTTACAGGTCTGTCCTGGGAGAATAGGGAATTTAAGTGAACTTCTCATGGTCACACAGTATGTGAGTAATAGCTGTGGTATTCAAATCCATTTCTTCAGGTTTATAGCTCAGTGCTATTAACCTATATGCTATACTGCCTTCCTTAGGGAGAGGTCCCTTCAGACAATGCTCTAAGTCTCATAACTGCTAGAAACACAATAACTATCGCCCCCTAAGTCACAATCAGCTGTGCACTTAATGCTAAATATGGGCTTTGGATGATGTGCACTGCACATTTGGAACCATTCTTGATTACTTTGCTATGGGTGGACAAAGACCCCTTAGTTAGCTTTAAAGAGCCTCTGACACTGTTACAAAAACTTAGAAAAAATGTGAGAGTTAGACAGTTCAGTTTTTATTTCAAGTATTTTCTATAATTATTTACTTTTTTCTTTATTACCAAGGACAGCTGTACAAAAGAGGCTTACTGTTCCATAGACTGTATCTGCTCTTTCCACTATCCTACATATGACATCATAATTTAGGCTGCACCTAGAAACAAACTTCTGGTAATGGTGCTTTTCCCAGTTACCAACTTTTAAATAAAGAAATAAATAAAATAACGAATCCCCTGTTTATGGCATCATAATTATCCCCACAACAACAGACTGTGATGTCATAAACAGAACTGTGATGTCAAATATAGGCAAACAGCCAGAACAGATAGGGTAGTGATCCTGTTTACATGCAGATGTCCTTAGTGATAAAGAAGAATGAGAAATACAGAAATAACAGTAAAATATAAACTCACTTGTGCTAAACATTACATTTTCGCAAAGTTGTCACAATGGTGTCAGGGGCTGTTTAAGTGTTTTTCTTTAGCTTTTGATTTTTTGGGGGGTGTGGGGGTTGATTCCTTAATTGTATATAGGCTAAAAGTGCTGTGAGACATTAAGCATTGTCCATAGCCATTGACTCCTTTCACACTGCTTTGGGGGCTTGTTTTCCAGGCATGTTTACTCATGAAAGGACAGCAATCTGTGTTTTGTGGGGTGGATGAACACCTGGAAAGATGTCTGTAGGCCTTATTTATTATAAATATTATGTTGTGGCTGACTCTGTGTGTGTGTGTGTGTGTGTGTGTGTGTGTGTGTGTGTGTGTCTCTGTGGTAAGCTGAGAGGGGTCTCTCTAGGTGATGCATTTTTCTAGCTGTGTTTGTTCACTGAGGGTCAGCCATCTTAATGTGCATCAAGTTTTTTTTGTTGGGGGATGACTGGACAAACACACTGGGAAAGATGCATCATCTGGGGGCCATATATCTTTTTGAGAACTGCTTGAAATTTTTAAAAAGCTGTGTAAGGTAATTTGAGAGGGGTCCCTTCAGGTGATGCTTTCTATTTTTTTTCTTCCAACTTATTTTCCTCCAGTCGCTGGTGATGATGCATCTCTCAGGCAGGGCCTAAACAGTCTCACCTTTAATGTCCACTTGAACCTTTCCCATGACTGTGGAATCAGGTGCTAGGCCCCTTCTCTCCTGTGGCCCCATAAAGAAGGATGCATGGACCATGGAGAGTCAAGTCATGGTTGGGGCTGGCATTGGGCATATGGGTTTGGCCCTGGAGCCCTGCCGTTGCCTCCCCAACAGCCGAGGTTTTTCCACGTTGGTTGCCCCCTGAGATGCTGGATGTGTAATGACATCTGCATAAGGGATGCAACCCGCTTCTTCCACTGATGTCCACCAGTGCCTCACTCCCATCAGCAGCACGCTCTTGTGGCACCTCCAGTCTCCATCAGGAGCTGCCGCAGAGCAATGCATCCCCTCAGATTCATCCCAGAAGACAAGAGTAGTCTTCCAGATGCTCAATTCTCTCCTTCCCCTGCTGACCCCCAGCTCCCAGAGTCCACACCAGAACACTGGTCCCTGGCATGGTGCAAGGTGTGGCATCCAGCACCTAAACCCTCAGAGCCACTGGACCACCCTTAGGTGATGCTTTCTCCAGGTATGTTTCTTCACAGAGGACCAGCCAATTAATGTGCACCATGCTTTCTTTGATTTGGAAGGCACAGGTTGATTGGACAAATACACTGGGAAAGATGCATCATTTTGTTTGCAGGCAGGTGAGGGTATAGTTCCATTTTGTTTGCAGATAGGTGAGGATGTACCTCCATTTTGTTTGCAGGCATGTGAGGCATATCAAGAGAGTTTTAGAGGGTGCAGGTTCACCCCCCCCCCCCATTATAACTTGCTTGCTGCTGCTGCATTTCAGCTTTGCTGGAGAAGTCAAATATAGTGATTGTAAGGAAATACACATTCAAAACTATAGATTATGTCTATATTTTCAGTCAAGAAAGTAATGATAAGGATAGCATAAAATATTAAAAACGTTATAAAAAGTGGCATATCAAGTAGGCACACAACCACAACACCCCACATTGTAAATTCCTGGATCAGCCACTAATCTCCATTTAGTCTACAGGGAGGTAAGGGCTTACTTCCATTTGATGTGCAGATAAGTCTGGGTATGTAGCCATTTTCTATGCAGGCTTTAGGCTGTAGTATTCTTAACTCATTATTACCTGCAGATGCTCTTTGAAGTCCAAACCTTCTATTACTTAACCTTCATAGAAAATAGCCACACAAGCATGTGCTGTTCTGTCCTCAACTCCAATTTTTTTAAATGTCTGGTGTAATTTTCTGATTATATGATGCACAGTAAACTTTTGTTTTCATTTACACACTTGTTTGGTGTCCAGTGTTGCATGCACTATGCTATTTGGTGTCCACTGCTGCACACACCATACTGAGTTGCTTTTCTTCAAGTCACTGCTAGGGAGTTATATCACTGTATGGTGATTTTTTTACCTTTGGATTAGTGTGTTCTGAACTGCTTATCAGAATTACTCAGCTGTGGTTCAGAAAAACTGACCCTTATGTCACACTTAGGTAACCCTTTTTCATGAACGTACCCTTCTGTGACTCAGTTTTTCTCGGCAAAATCAGTTGCTTCAATGCTGGTTGGAGATACCAGTGTCACTGGTAGTAAAGTGAGTGACAGCATTGTTGATAACAGCATGAGTATTGCTACAACTCAGGCAAAGTTATCAGGTGGCAAAATGCTGTGGAGTCAGAAGACTTGAGCGTAGTTGATGTCCCCACTCCCCATAGTAGTTGAACATGATCCTGATCAGCATGATTCACAGTGTCATGTTTCCACAGATCTTCAGGTCAGGCCATCCATACAATCAGATGTTGACAAAAAAAGTGTGGATGATCATAGTGAGGTTGCAGTTGTAATATGTCCACAGGATAGCATCTAAAGTGAATGATGATGATGATTACGATGCTAGTGACCCCAAATGGGAACAGGACAAAAAGAAAGTTGAGGTGACTGTAGATAAACAGGCTGTTAGTAAGTCCCCACCACAAAGTTCTTCTGATGTAGCTGTGTCTGTGGATGACCCTGAAGTCATACTCATAGATTGTGATGTTCAGTCAATGTCAAAGTTTGCATCACACCCCAAATAATGCAGCACACCCTCCAATTCACCTCCATGAAAATTGCAGTCCCATATGCAGCAGCAGTGTGATATGAAATGTAGGGCAGCAAAATCCCTAGTTTGGGATTCTTTCATACAAGATGAAAAAGATGAAACAGTGGCAATCTTCCAGCTTTGACAAGCATGTGTGAAGTATGGTAAAAAGGGTAAACATCTTGGCATGGGGGGCCAGCATAGTCATCTCAAGAGCAGGCACATGGCACTGTGGATACAGCACCACAGGGGAGCTGATGCCGTAGTGAGGCGTTTTGCCCTCATCCACCTTAGTGAGCACGTCTCCTTCCCAAGTCAGTGTAAGTAGCCAATTAGGTAAAAGTTGTGGTGGTCCATGTAGTAATTCTACTACATAAACCCCTGTGCTTGAAACAGGTAAAATAACAGCTTTAAGTGGCTTGTCACCTGTGCACCCACCATCCCACTTCAAAGGTACCCCATCCTTGGCAGTTCACAAAGCAGAGACATTTGGCACACCACGTGCAAAACACAGAACAATGCAACCCACATTGTGCAACCCTTTTGAGCGGCATAGTAAATATCCATCATATCATGCAGTTGTGCATGAACTCAATGCTGCCATAGCAGAAATGCTTGCAGTTGACCTGTTGCCATTCTCTTTTGTGGAGAATGTGGGATTCTGATACTTTGTGGCACATGCATGTCCTAAATGGAAGATCTCAACCAGGACATACTTTGCCATCTGTGCTGTCCCTGAGTTATATCGTACTGTGACAGAGTCTGTAAGACATGCCCTTCAGTATTCCACATCACCTTACATTCACTTAAGTATGGATAAGTGGACAAGTGGCACATTGGGTGCAGCTACCTGAGATTGTCTGTGATGGTGGTATAGGAAAGCACTGTGATAAGTCAGACTGTTGTGGCAGCAACCTTCATGGCATTAGACAGCATGCCACACTTGCAATACATAGTGTAGCAGGGTTGCATACAGGCAAAAGCATTCTAGACTTGCAACCAACAGAAACTGATGGGTGGTTGCACTCCCATCCCTAAAAGCTGGCTTCTTAGCAAGTGATAATGGATCCATTGTTGTTAAATGTGTCAGCAGTGGTGACTTTGTGAGGGTTTCTTGCATGGCCCTCTGTTTAAATTGTGTGGTACAGGAGTTTCTGCAGTATCCCAAAATCAAGCAAATGCTGACTGTTGCACTCCACATCTGCGCCCACTTTGCATCTTCTGGAAAGGCCCGTGACCAACTTAGGCAGCTGCAGATCCAAAACAGCTTCCCTCAGCACTGCCTCAATCCTGAAGTTATCATGACATGGAACTCCACACTTTACATGGCAGAGCGCGTGTGCGAGCAGTACAAAGCAATCTCTGAGTACCTTGTTATGCATACTACCCTTAATAGTTCCGGGGCATCAATGTCTATGACAACTGAGCAATGATGACTCATGAATTCAGTAATAGTAATTTTAAGGCTGTTTGAACATGCCACACAAGCAGTGAGTAGTGACACTGCATCTGTTAGTCAAGCCATTAAACTGCTGTGGATGCTGATGCAGACATGGTTAAATCTGCAGCCTAGCCTTGATGTAGCAGTAGATAGGTCAAGCTGTGCATTACTCAGACACATAATTACAATGTTAGACAGCAAAAGACACGTGACATCACCAACATTTAGCAGTCTCCCAAATTTGGAATAGCAACAATGCTGGATCCACAAAACAATCATGTCATTTCATCCATATTGGAGGGAGGGCATGATCAGGGAGGCAGTATAGCACAGTGGATAATGCACTGAGCTGCAAATCTGATGACATCCAGCAGAACAGACCTGGGTTTGAATCCCACAGCTTCCACTTACATACTGTGTGACCCTGAGCAAGTCACTTAACTTCCCTGTGCTCCCAGGTTGCACCTGTAAAGAAAGCTTTCAGCTTAGTGTGCCAATCCTGGTTAAACAACTAAAAAAAAAAACTCACTGGACAGATGGACAGATTGGTTCATGGGGCACAGATGTCATGTAACAAAGTTCTGCAAACCACATCATAACATGGCTGAATATCATTGTGGACACAGTGAATCCAGAAAGGTGGTTGAGCAGCAAGAGGTGGTGTCAGGTGCACAGTTGGCCATTAATCCACTTTAGGGGGCCTTGTCCCAATTTGGAATTTGTGACCTATATGTATCTTGTGAACAGATTGATGGCTTATCAGGAATGCACACATCACAGAGCATGGTTGAGGCCTATTAGGAAGAAAAAAGACATCTAACAATATTGGACAATCCTCTGGTGTACTGGAGTGGCAATGTGAATGAATGGCCAGTGCTGGCATCAGTAGTACTGAAGTACCTGACCTACCCATCCTCCAGAGTAAGTGTGGAGATGGTATTTAGTTCTGTGGGGGCCATTGTGCATGACCGTCATACTAACCTGTCACCTACAAATGTTGGCATGCTGATATTTATCAAAATGAATGACAGTTACATACCAAGTAGGGCAGGCACACCTATGTTTGTACCCAGTCATGATGATGTGGTGCTGATGATGAGGATGACACAGACCATCTTGGTGGCAGCGTCAAATGGTGTTCCATTGAGCTGATGATGTGCTCATGAAAAAAATAATTTCCAAGTGGGTACAACTACAGCACTGAGGATTGCAACAGCTGCTTCCTCGTTGATGATGATTACGACGTTGGTGGAAGAGCATTAAAAAAATTGAAATTGAAGTACTTCTTCCTGTTAAAACTGTCATATTGCATCATATCATTACAGTTTGCATTCACCTTCCTTGACTTTTGTCAGTATAGTTCACAGAATGTGTGCAGTCATCATTACCTGCAGTCTTCAAAACACATGTCAATTTGTAACTTTTTTTTTTTTTTTTAGTCTTTGGTAACCAGGTAAGGACCACTAGGCACAAGTGCCTGTTTTCAGGGGTGACCTGGGAGCACTGGGCGGTTAACTGACTTGCTCAGAGTCACACAGTATGCAAGTGGAGGTTGTGAGAATCAAACTCAGTTCTGGTCTGCTTGATGTACTAAGCTCATTCACACCTCTTTCCTCTAACCTCTAGGCTACTGCCAGCCCCAACCAGTAACTATTGACATCATGGTGATTGAATGACAAATATCCTGACACTGAAATACAGTAACGCACCCCAGCCAAAGAAAGAGAGAGACAATGTACCTGTGTCCAATGTAAGAACCCGCAGTCAGCCACAACCACCCTGCTTCTTGAGAGAGACAGACAGACATTGTACCTGTACAGTATGTAAGAATCCACAGCCAGCTACAGCCACCCTGCTTCATATGAGAGAGAGAGAGAGGGAGAGAGAAAGAAAGACTGAGAGAGAGACAGAGAGAGAGAGGCAGACATTGTACCTGTGCCCGATGTAAGATCCTGCAGCCAGCCATAGCCACCCTGTTTCTTGAGAGAGAGAGAGACAGACAGAAAGACAGACATTGTACCTGTGCCCAATTGAGGAACCCGCAACCAGTCATGGTAAGTTCATATCCTATGACTATGCATTAATTTATTTCTTATTGTACCATTTGGGTATTATAGTCAGTTTTGAAGAAATTGGGTTTGTCTTGTCATCTTTGTGACAGGAGCTCCTGCCACTCTTGAGGACCGACCTTTTCTTAAATCTGCTACAACAGTTCTATTTCTTAGCCTAATCTATGCTTTACAATTTTTAGTCTTAGATTGGCCACCTATGGGCATCCCCTTCCCATTTTTGACTATGCTGTAGTGTCCTCTTTAGTTTTCCTTTTCCCTCTCAGGTCCTCGTACAGGGAGGTTATTGTGGTGACCTCCATGCATACATAAAACACGTTGTGTTTATTGTTGTTGTATTTAGTATGTAATAGCACTATGTCATAAAATACCTTCATGTATATCTTAAGTTTATGAAGCCTGTAAATGTTGAAAATACCATGGCTCTAGGTGTTTTTGATAATGGCAAAAAGTACTAGGTGACTATTACAGAAATTAAGTTAGTTGTGCTGTTTAAAATGCTTGTAAATTGCTGAAAACTAAACACATGTAAATATCATGGTGATTTGCATATATTCCATGATGCTTTGCATTACGGAAGTAGGTAAGATGTTGTATTTCTTTTAAACTTGATTTGTTGCCAATGCTCTTTGAGGTAACCTTTCCTTTAGTGATTCTGCATTGAGGTTCTTTGTCTATAGCTTGTTTTGTTTTTTTCTTTTATGGGCCCCCACTACCCAAGCAAATTGGGCCCACATAGGGGTGGAGGTTGCATCTCAACTGGTAAGTTAGATCAGAGATCAGTGTCAGTAGGTGCTGGCTAAGTGCAAAGAAAGGACATACATAGTCTGTTGCTGCAAACTGATGGCCTAAAGAAGGAATATGGCATTGCAGAAGCTTATTTCTTGTATTTTGAATAAACATCACACAGAGATTGTGTGTTGAACCTGAAGTTCAGTGTCTGGTCCATCTGTTATCCCACAACCCCTCCATAGTCTTGGTGTCAAAAGTGGGATAACTTGCCGAAGTGCCTAGACTGGCCAAAGAGGGACATTTTCTGGTCAATATTGCCCAGATAACCCAGGAGAACAGATGTACCAGGAGTTGCTGGAGAAGAAAGTCTGTGGAGTTCTGACCAGAGCCATGGCTGTCAGACAGAAAGAAGCTGCTACCTGGACTGGACCTGGGTGCTCGGAGGAAGGCCAAACCTGAAGACAACAAAGAGATGCAGGTTGAGGAAGACTGGAGGTGCAAGAGACAACACCCCAGAGGTGGAGACCCTGATGAAGATGCTCTACTGGATGAGTGAGCAATGGCTGGAGGCAGACCAACTACACAGAGAGGCAGAATACTGGTGCCAGGTGCTCAAGAGGTTCCTGCCAGAGAGTTTGGATAAAGAGTCGGAGGAGGATTCTTCATGGGTTCTGTTTGAGGAGGACCCCCAGACTAAGCAGGATATTCCTTTATTTCCTGTGTTCCCAGAATGTTACCTGTTGGAGGTCAAAGATGCAAGTATGGAACTTGGATGTGAAACCTCAGGTAAGACAGTGCCTAGAGATATTGTGCTGGGGTTGAAGACTCCAAGCAAGCAAGAAGAAGCCTATCAGGCTGAAGGGACTTTTTCTTGTATTGATGCGGCTAAATCTATTAAAAATATTGACTGGGGAATACTGCAGGCTAAAGATGATAATATTGCTAAAATGTTACAATATGTAAAGATCAAGGAGGTGGTAAAGGTGTTTATTTTTTTTTATGGAAAACTTACAAAGAAGAAGGTGGGTCAAAAATGGATCAGAACCTGTGTTGGGGCAACACCTACAGTGTCTACCTTCAGGCATCTATATCTGTAGAAAATGAATGAATCAAGAGACATAGTGGGTTTATATAGAGGAGCTGAACCTAAGACTGTGTCCTGCTTAAAACTGACATGTCTAGTGGGGTTGGAGCAGGTAATTACTCACCCCAGAGAAATTCTTTCTATGGTACTGAACTTTACAGCTATTCAGATTTTTGGTTAAGAAATATTTCAGACTTTCCCTAAAAGGAGATGGAAAGGTACCGTTAGTGTCTGTTGAGAAATGTGTTAATGCCTCAGGATAAAGAATGATGATATCTACTACGTTTATGATAGAATATTTATCATTAAAAGGGACCCTGAGACAGAGCTTATGAAGATGGATGGGTGGAAGCTCCATCCCTTCCTGGGACAGAAAGGTGGTAAGCAGTCTGCAATAACTGCTTCCCTCTTAAGGTGGGGGATATGTGACAAGGAGCTCCTGCCACTCTTGAGGACCAACCTTTTCTTAAATCTACTGCAACAGTTCTATTTCTTAGTCTAATCTATCCTTTACAATTTCTAGTCCATAAGATTGGCCATCTATGGGCATCCCCTTCCCTTTTCTGACTATGCAAGAGCATCCTCTTTAATTTTCCTTTTCCCTCTCAGATCCTCATGCAGGGAGGTTATTGTGGTGACCTCCTAGCATATGTAAAACAGGTTGTGTTTATTGTTGTTGTATTTAGTTTGTAATAGCACTATGTCATAAAATACCTTGATGTATGTACCAAGGCCCAGATATTCAAACTGCGCCAGGCTGTGGCGCAAGCTTGGGAGCAGCGCAACTTGGCTGTGCAGGGGTGTGGACTGGGCAATATTAGACAGAGCTGCGCCATGGCACATCATCATTGAATATAGCACCCTGGCCACCCACAGTGTGCATGGCACAGTGGCACTGCACTAGCGCAAGTGGCCAGAGTGAGTAGGGGGATGCGCTAGTGCAAGTTTCATTGCACAATGCACAGCAACCACGATATTCAAAAGTGCGCATGAAAATGGGGCCATAACGTATGCTAGGCACAAATGGGGCCATTGGCATGTCATTATGGCCCCATTTGCATGCAGGTGCTCCAATCCCCTGCAACTTGCACCTGGCGCCCTGCCAGGCAGCAGCCATCATGGACCAATGCCCACTGCAGCCGGCAATGTGCTCCACAGCCCAATTGCGGGCTGCAGTAAAAAACAGGAAAATCAGAAATCCTGGTGGTCCAGTGGACCTGCCCACCCGATCGCAGGCTAAGTAAAAGAAATAATTTCCCCAATATCCCGGGTTGTCCAGTGGACCCCCACCCCACCCCCACTGAATCCCACCATGCCCTCCCACCCAGTCAGCAGTGGGCAGCAGCATCCCACCGCCTGCAGCTCACGTTGCCGCCGATCACACTGCCGGGTAGGCTGTTCATTGTTCAGCGTGAGTT
Organism: Neoceratodus forsteri; assembly: GCA_016271365.2. Taxonomy (NCBI): domain Eukaryota; kingdom Metazoa; phylum Chordata; order Ceratodontiformes; family Ceratodontidae; genus Neoceratodus; species Neoceratodus forsteri. The sequence continues at coordinate 735,859,323 of CM028133.1, read as the reverse complement.
GACGGGCATGCAGCTCATACCGGACTACATATTCCAGATTTGTGAATGGATCCCATTCACATATCTGAAATGTGTATAGTATGGCTGCATGCCCATTGGCTCACGCCAGGACCAATTGCGTGACAGCCCCACGGACGGGTGTCAGTCGGCAGGCGCGGGCAGCAGGTGGTGGGTGATGCCACCCACTGCTGATGGGGGAGCGGGAGGTGGGATTCAGTGGGCAGGTGGGTGGGGTCCACTGGATCACTAGGGATATTGGGGATATTATTTTATTACTTAGCCCGCGATTGGACGGGCAGGTCCACTGGACCACCAGGGATATTGGGGACATTATTTTGTTACTTAGCTCGCGATCAGGTGGGCAGGTCCTCTGGACCACCAGGGATATTGGATAAATCCTTTTTTTCTAATGCCCACAATTGGGCTTGGGGGGGCGCCACCACGGAGGTGCAGCTGAAGCTTAGATGGCCACCCACAGGTGGCAGCTGCCGTGTTGCACCCTGCAATGCGGCAGCTCACCTGTGGGTGGCCATCCGTTGTTCCTTTTTTTCTGGATCAACTTTGTGCTGACGCAGGTAGGGGATGCGCATGCATGGCTCTGCACATCCCGGGCTGAATATCGGGCTGTGCAGGGTATGCATGGGCACACCCCCCCACCTACACCTGCATACATTACTGATGCTCTCCGGCACATCAGGATTTGTGCCGCGCACTTTTTCCATTTGAATATCACGCCGGGGCGAGTCAGTGGGTTGCGCATGCCACAACAGTGTTGCATCATGCGCAACCCTTTTGAATATCTGGTCCCTTATGTTTATGAAGCCTGTAAATGTTGAAAATACCATGGCTCTAGGTGTTTTCGATAATCGTAAAAAGTACTAGGTGACTGTTACAGAAATTAAATTAGTTGTGCTGTTTAAAATGCACATAAATTGCTGTAAACTGAACAAGTCTAAAAATGTCAAGGTGATGTGCATATATCCCATGATGCTCTGCATTATGGAAGTAGGTATGATGTTGTATTTTTTTGAAACTTGATTTGTTATCAGTGCCCTTTGGGGTAGTCTTTCTTTCAGTGATTCTGCATTAAGCAATAAGGCACAACAGGGTGTGGGTTATTGGGGGTTTACCCACACCTTGTGTGGTGTGTCACAAGGTGCAGTTGAGTGATTTAACCACACAAGAAGTGAGTAAATCTCCAATAACTCACACCCTGAAGTGTCTTATTGTGATTATACAATGGACCCATGTGTAAAATAAATGTAAAATGTATTTAATTATGTTTTTTATAAATGCAGTTCCTCAGCCATGGGTAATGTAGGAGTTACCCACGGTCATGTGACATGTCTTGACTAATGAGGTTACAGGATTTTCACACACCATTGTATAACTGAGGTTCTTTGTCTATAGTTTGTTTTGTTTTTTTTCCTTTTTGGGCTCCCACTACCCAAGCAAATGGGGCCCACATAGAGGTGGAGGTTGCATATCAACTGTTAAGTTAGATCAGTGATCAGTGACAGTAGGTGCTGGCTAAGTGCAGAGAAAGGACATACATAGTCTGTTGCTGCAAACTGATGTACTGAAGAAGAAATATGGCATTGCAGAAGCTTAGTTCCTGTATTTTGAATAAACATCACACAGAGATTGTGTGTTGAACCTGAAATGCAGTGTCTGGTCCATCTGTTATCCCACAACCCCTCCACAATCATCATTATTAACCAGATTAGCTGAATGATCCTGAAACAGGCGGATGACTCATCAGGAATGTACGCATTACAGAGCATAGTTGAGGCTTATTTAGCAGAAAACTTGAAGGATAATTGAATGGGCTATTCTGTAAGGAAACAACTAGAGTCTTCACTAACTATAGAATTTCACTGGGTTTACACAACCTGGTGTGAAGTTATGCTTGTGCAAGTTTGTTGCTAAACTGAGGAATTTGAATGAGTTGTAAATTGTTGCAGGTGAATACTTTGACCGTTTACACTCTCTGTTCCACAGGGAACTATCACCCTTTTGGGGTACCATGAAGGTAAGGAACCATTGAGGAGCATTCCACCCATACAGGTGCTGTGGGAAGGATTCCCTTAGGCTAAAGGTGCCTTAGGAAGGAGCTTCGAGGAGAGAGGCATGCTGTTGAGGAGGAGGGGAGGATGGTGAGTCAAGGAAACAGTGCTTCTGAGTGAGGCTGGAAAAAGCTGAGTTAAATAGCTTAGGAAGGGGGTGTGGCTGGTTGCTCCCACCCATTGCACTGCAGGAATAACCTTTCAATTCAGTGGGCTAATGCAACCAAGTGTGGAGTTATGGTTGTGCAACTTTGTTGAAAGACTGAGAAATTTGAATGAGTTATAAATTGTCTTAGGTGAATATTTTTGCTGTTTGCCACTCTGTTCCACAGAGAACTACCACCCTGTTGGAGTACTGTGAAGCCAAGGAACTCTGGAAGAGGATTTTACCCCAGAGGTGCTATGGGAAGGATTAGCTTAGGCTAAAGGTACCTTAGGAAGGAGCATCAGAAACTACTGAGTAACAGTAGTGACCACAGAGCCTGAGCGGGAACAGATTGAGAGTTACCAGTGATGACTGGAAGCAAACACAGACTGAGATGAGCAATGACTGATAGATACTGGAACTGATAGCAGAGAGGAATGACTTCCAAAGAAGAGACTGAACAACAAAGAAGGAGGGCCACCATCCAACTCTATCCAGCAACAGAATCCTGCCTGGGTAAACTAATAGAAATGTATAGGGGTGTGCAAAAACAAATTCTGCCAGTGGAATTTCCACGAAAGTTCCGAAATCATTTCGACCAACTTTTGTGGAAATTCTGCTGAAAACTGCAGAATAAATGTAAGAAATGTGTGTTAATGTACTAAACTGCTGGACAAATCTCTGCAGAACTGATCACTATCAGTGTTCAGTTCTGTGGCTTATGTGTTAAACTGCTGGGAAAAAGAACAGCAGAAGTAATGCAAACTGCAGATAATTACATAATATACAGTGAAATACTAAGCAAGAGACTTTATTTCTGCATGTCATGTAAAAAGTCCAAAGTTCATAATTAAATGCCGCAGTACTAGGTGGAAATTCACAGCTATTTGGTGAAAGGTCAGAATTCCACCACAGGTGAATGCATGGAAAATTCCGCAAAGTTTTCAAAATTTACCAGAACATTCTCAATGGAGGAAATCTTCACTTTCGCCTACCCTTAAAATTATAGTACATTGTGGACTATCAAACTTTCATGACCTTCAGTACAGAGGAGAGAAAAAAAACCTAATGAGGAGGAAACCTCAGGGAATCCAAGACCTTGGTCGCCTTCTCTCCAGGATTGGACTAATTTAGTGACAGCTCAGCAACTGCAATTTAGAGATCCAATTCAGCAAAAATATTTTAGAAGAAGGGGCTCTCACTCTATCCCTCTAATGGGAATGATGTGACAGGGCTGTGAGTGAACTCTGCAGTGAAGGGAGACTCCCGGCTAAGTAGATCCTCACCCCAAGGCAAGAGAAGGAGAGTAACAACTCCTGAAAGGTACTAACCCGGCTTTCACAAGACAGGCCTAGCAAGAAAGATGAACCCTTGAGGGGAAAGGCATAGAAGTTGGGCCCTTGATGAGCCAGATGTGGAGTTGCAAGATCTTTACCCTTGAAAGGCAGGGGGAGGGAAGGAGGTGGAGGTCAGGTGAACTATATGCAACTGTGGGGAACAGCTTTTGAAGGTGCTGCAATGGTAGGTCTGCACAGCTAAAGGATCATCCTTGGACTTAAGGACCCCATCCTCCAGCAGCTGAAGTCTTAAATGCTATATCAAGAGGTGCTGTTGAGTTGATCTGCATTACTAAAGCTACCCCCAGAGCATGGGACATTCTCACCCAAAGGGCAGAAAGAGAAGGACCCCACCCATTGAGGCACATCATAGGGGCAGAGCAAGACCTGCAGCTCAAGGGCAGGCCCTGGAGTCACACTATGAATGTGGTTGACATGCATCTGAATGCAGGAGTTGTGGGATGCAATGGCAAAGCCTGACAGCCATGAGCACATGGAAGGAATGAAACATAGGTACTGTAAGGCTAATAGGATTTCTGTGCTCTAGGTGCATACTTTTGTATTTTTTTTTAGTTGAAACCCAACTGCAATACCCTCAACTAAAATTTGAGTTTTCTCAGGTCTCTGCTAATTCTCTCCACCTCCTCCAGAGTATCTACCCTATTGCATATTTTGGTGACATCTCCAAAGAGGCATACCTTTCCCTCCAGCCCTTCTGCAGTGTTGCTTGTGAAGACATTAAAGAGGATTGGCCCAGAACAGAACCCTGGAGTACACCACTAGTCACTTTTCCCTCTTATGTTGAGTGCCATTTACCACCCCTCCCTATTGTCTCATTCAACCAGTTCTATAACCAGTTTACCACTTTGGGTTTCACCTCCTTACTGCCCAGTTTCTTTGTAAGCCTGCTATGTGGTACAATGTTGAAGGCCTGCTGAAGTCTAAGTAGGCCACACTCATTGCCCCACCCTAATCTATTTCCCTGGTCACCCAGTCAAAGAAATCAATCAGGTTCATCTGGCATGACTCCTCCCCCCCCCAGACTAGGTGAGCCAAGCGGTCCTTATCAGCCATCAAAGTCTATGAATCCATGCTGCCTTGGGACTTGTAACCCACTGGATTAAAAATACTTCCTAGCATTTATTTTAATCACATTTCCTTTAACTTGCCTATCACTGATGTTAGAGTGACTGCCCTGTAGTTGCCAGCCCCCTCCCTGCTACTGCTTTTATGAAGCAGGACTACATCTGCCTTCCTCTAGTCCTTTGAAACCACTCCTGCTTTTTGTGAGTTGTTAGCACCCTTGGATGTACCCTGTTAGGCCCCATAGTCTTAATCACTTTCAGGTTCTACAAGTCTTCTTAGGACTCCTTCCTCTGTGAATGGACTTGTGTCCAACTCCCTCCCTGTAATGTTCCTGCCACTTTTATAAGGTCCGTCCCACTTTTCCTCCAATGTGACTGAGCAGAAGTATCTTTTCAGCATATCTGCTTTTTCCTCGTGCTCATCTGCACAGTCTCCATTTGTCCTTCTCATCCTCACAATCCCTCCACGTCTTCTTGTCACATATGTATCTGAAAATGCATTGACCACTTTAACTACCCCTTTAGCTAACCTTTTCTTTTTTGAGCCTTTTCATGCCTAACCACATTTCCTGCATACAGTATATCTGCTTTTCCTGGTACACCTCCCTATCCGCTTTACTCTGTATCTCTTTATACATACTGAATGCTACCCCTTTAGCCTTTACCTTCACTGTTACTTTCCTCAAGAACCATTGTGGTATCCTTTTCCTCTTGTTTTTGCTCACTTCTTTCATACAGAGGTTTGTTGCCTTCACTATGCCATCCCTCCATTTACCCCTTTGTTTTGTCACTTCATCCAGGCAATGCCCTCCCCGCTAGGTCATCTCTAAGACATTCACCATTTGTTTTTAAATCCACATTCCTGAAGTCCAGAACCCTTTTCCTTGTGTGGTATGTCACTGTTTATGTCCTTATCTTAAACCATACCACACAGTGACCACAGTTCCCCAGGTGGCATGCCACCTGGATATCTGCAATACTGCCTCTGATTGTGAGTACCAGGTCCAGTACTGCCCCATCTTGACTGGGATATTTGTCTAGTTTCCTGAAAAATGCCCCCTGCAGGGAGTCTTGGAAGGTGTTGCTTCTAGTTGAGACTGTGGCTGGAAGGCTCCAATCTACATCTGACGGATTGAAGCCTCCCACCAGCACCAATCCCCCCTCTTTTTCCAGCCATGCTGATGGCTTCTCCCTGAACCTTATTCAATTCTTAACACTTTTTTTGAGGTCATTATATCATCCCAGCTCAAACAGTGTCTCCAGCTCCTGTCTCCAGGATAACCAACAACACCTCCGGCCCATCCTTCACTCCTACTTTCCCTTGCATTTCTGTTGTTCTGATACTCTCCCTTACATAGAGTACAACCCCTCCACCCTGTCTAACCCTTCTATCCTTTCTAAACTGAATGTAGCCTATTATGGCAATGTCTCAGTTTTGGTTTTCTGTGCACCACAACTCAATTATTGCCACAAGATCCAGGTCTTCTGAGAACACAAATTCTGTTACTCTACCTGAAGTGTAATGTGAGTGTTGGATACCCAAGACATTCTGGCATGCATGAATAAGAATTGTCACTTGTTTTAAGAAGAATGTTATTTGGAGAGAAAAGAAACTGCAGCTGCTACATCCTTCTTCCTCTTCTCCATGCATATTTCTGTTCTGAGGACTTCCATTGAGTCAGAACTAGGGCGAAATGTCTGGCAAGGTCACCTATTGCTTCTTCATTGCTACAGCACATCCCTGCTATGAAGTCAAGGTAGCTTAGGAGATGCACCAGCTCACTAGGCAGGGACTTTGATGTACAGTGGGTTGGGGTTTTCTTTGTCAGGAGGAACAAATGTGTCCAGATCCAGGAGCAATGAAAGTGGCCAGATCCAGGAGTGACAAATGCTGCAAGACTTGTGCAATACAATTTGGGGCTTCCTTAGGAATATCTTGTCAGGCAGTTTGCCATTATCTTTTTACCGGGTAACCAGAAGGTTGGACAAAAAAATTCAGTTGATGCTATTTCCTGTCCAGCAATGTGCTACAACCTTTCTTCCCTAGTAATGAAAAGGTCCATCAAAAGAGTTCTGTGAAATTGCAACTGGCCTGGCAGTCTGACATAGTCTTTCCTAGGCAATTAAGTTCAACCAACCAGGGGATGAAGTGTGTCCTCTGTTGATCCCCATTTGCTACATCTAAAGTGTTACTTACTTCTCCAGGAGGCACCCTTCCTGAGTTCCAACTAGTGCACCATCCAAATTTGCAAGATGCTCCTCTTTATTTTCCTATCATCTTCATAATCTAAACATGCAGATCACTGAGTGCTCAGATATCACAAGGTTAACTAGACTACCATTTTAGGTTGCTCCTGACCTGATCACTTAAAGTATTTTAGATTTATGTAGAGCATTTCTATCTGCTTAAGGTACTGAGAGTTACTTGGTGCATTTAGATTTTCTTAAAACACTTATCTCAGAGTATATGGAGTAATTTAGATCATTCTTAGTTATTTAGAGTATAGCGTTATTTCCTACAGTATAACCAGTCCCATTTTGATATTGATATTGCTCAGCCTGTTTCTTGAATGACAGTTACCTTCCTTTCCCTTGAATAAACATCTTTGGTTGCATCTGAAAGTTGTGCCTACCTCACCATGCATTTTCAGACAAGCTTCAGATCTGAGGTAGCAACACAGAATTAGTAGCCACATCAGGTTCCCACATACAGGTGTGCCCACCACACTAATTTTCATTGAACTATATTGTGTGCTAGATAACATTGACACATGGAAAATTCTGAAAACAAAGACATCTTGGAAGGGAGTGCTATCTAAATGTAAGCTGTATTAAGAATAAATGGAATGAGTTGGTTGCTTTAGCATAATCTGAGGAATCACATGCATTATATTTGGGATGGTGGAAATAATTTGACACCTGGAATGTTAAATTATTTGCTACAGCCATCTAACTATAGACTTCAAGTAAGATGAAGCAATATAAAGGAGGGAGGGGGAGCGGCACTTTGTAAAAAGATAATATTACAAGTTTTTAGTTTTAAAATCAATATTAAATATAGATATGAATGTAAAATTCCTATGGGTCAAACTAGAAGTACCAAAATCTAAGTCAGTGGTTATTGGTTTGTGCTACAGGCCTACAATTGTATATTTAAAACACACCAACAGATATGACATACAAACAAATAATAAAGCAGTAACTTTATCAGAATTATTATTTATTGTGGATCAAACATGTCTGATATACATTTGGAGAAGTGGTAAGAGAAAAAAGAGTTAAAGAAGAGAGCAATTGGATGGACCCTGTTTTAGAAAATCATTTGGATCAACATGTTGTAACCCCAACTAGAGGAAACAGCCTATTAGACATAATCATGATAACACGTGGCATTAAAGTGGAATTGTGCCACTCTAGGAGACCATCATTTAACAAAGACCATATTATAGTGGAATTTAATATAAAATATAGATAGGGAAATAGAAATAAGGGACAGACAGCAACCTACATTCATAACATGGATGAATAGGAGTCTATTAAGACAGAGACACCATAATGGAGGTGAGGGTCAGACTTGGAACTACATGATATGGATACGTCAGGGCAATAAATGAAATATGAACTATTGGAACATAGGAATAAACATGTATCATGAAAAACAAAATACAATAGTATAGAAAAGTGAACACTCTACATGACTATTCAAGTTGTGAGAACAATTAATGTAAAGCAGAAGGCTTACAAATAATTCAAGGGATCTGGGCTTATGGAGCCTCAGAAATTTATAAAGAAAAACTAAAGAAACACACATATAAAATTAGATGGAAAAAGGAAATTAGTTAGAACATTGACAATAAAACAAACAAAGAAAAAAATAATGTTAGAGTTATATAAATGGTCCTCAAACTGGAAATTGTATTGGCCCACAACTACTTCATAGTACTAAAATTAAATCCAAAAAGGGCATGACAGAATCTTTCCACAAATATTTTTGTTCCATGTATCAACCAGCCCAATGCCTTAAAGGTTTAAAACAATCAGCTACAAGCCTATGTCATGATTTAATACAAGCATTTGCAGCACATGAATTCAGTTTCATTTCTTAATTTACAATTTTTAATTTCAATTTTCCATTAAATTTCATTTTCAGTTTTTGTTATGGGATGGAACCATTGAGCACAGATCATTTGCAGTGATGTCCCAGCAATAACACATCACTTACAGCAGTAAATAACTCAGTATTGAAATAAAAGAATTGAATAAGTCAATAGTCCCAGGCAAAATATTTCCAAAAAGCACTGAGGTTATAACGGGTGAAACTGTGGAACTTTGGAACCAGTATTAGCTGTACTAAGAAAATTGCTGACCTCTGGGGTGGTGCCAGAACACTAGGGAATGGTCAGTGTGACCCCCCCATTCATAAAAAGGATAACAAAGAGCATATGGTAATTTTTAGGCCAAACAGTCTGATCTTGGCTGTTAGCAAAATAACAGAGTAAATTATCATATAGCAATTAATAAAACATCTATACAGTTTGGATAACATTGATAACAATAACAACATGATTTTAAGAAAGATAAGTCTTGTGCATCAAACCGGATTTGTTTTTATGAAAAAGTAAATAGGGAACTAAATGAAGGGGGCCCACTGAATATGATACTGCTTGAATTGCGTAAACCTTCCAACCTGTTCCCACATTACATAATAGTAAATAAACTACTAATGTTTGGAGTCAACAGATATATTGTGGAATTGAAAAAATCTTGGTTGGAAAATAAAACACAGAGAGTAAAGATAAATGGATATGAGTCAGCCATGGGTAAGGTTACTAGTGGGGTTTCGCACAGTTCAGTACCAAGTCTAATCTTGTTTCAGGTATAAGTAATGGACGTGGGTGACAGAACACAGAATTGGGTTATACAGTAATGTATGCACACAATCCCAAATTTGTTGGTTGAGTAAATTGCTTTAAGGAGTAGTACACCCAAAATTTACAAAAACATATGTTGTACAGAGTATTTTGATTTGTATTTGAAGTCCTAGTGTGTCCTTCCCTCCATCTCCTATTAGGAGTTTTTTTCTAAATTAGCCTGCTAGCTTTATGGTAGTTTTACAACCCCAGGGGATCGCCATCTGAGATAACTTAGTTGCACTCCTTGTTCCTACAATGCACCCTGTTTTATGTGACAGTGATGTAGCAGAGACCATAAATTCAGCAGAAAGCATTGCTTTACAATCAGTTCACAACAGTAGAGAAGACTACATTTTAAAATCTATACAGCATTGAGTTTAGTGACTACCCTCATCGTAAAGGTATTTCTGTCCTGAACAATTTAGCTGCTGGTCATTTTTGTGCAGCATGTAAACTTTACAAGATATTTAATTTGTTTGGCATGTTTGTGCTAAATCTTGGGTCTCTGCTACATCACTGTCATATGAGACTGGATGCATTGTGGGAACAAGGAATGCAATAAAGTTAGCTCAGATGAAGCTTCCCAGGGGTCATAAAACTACCACAAAACTAGCAGACTAATTTAGGAAAAACTCCAGATAGCATATGGAGAAAAGGACACACTAGGACTTCTCACACAAAGCAAAACACTCTGCACAACATATGTTTTTGCAAGTTTGGGGTGGACTACTCCTTTCAACACAAGTACAATCCAAAGTGATCTGGATAAATTAATCAAATGGGTGAAATAATGGGGGGATGAGAAACAGTGTCATCAAATACATAGTATTACATATGGGGGGGAAAATCCTGTGGAAACTTAGACTCCAAATGGCAGAACAATCCCAACTAAAGAACACGTAAAGGGATCTGTACATATTGATGAACAAGGATTTAAGACACACCAAGCAATGTGAGGGAGAAATGACTTGGATAAATAGAATACTCTGTAACATCACATGTATTGTTATTAGTAGAAACAGGAATGTATGGTGAGGGATATTCCAAATAAACATCAGACCACACGTGGACAATGCCATCATAGTTCAAAGCACCTTATCGTAGGTGTTTTATTTTTAATGTAATAGCTTCCTCATGGCGTGGCTTGGATGCCAGTGGTAATAGCTGCTTAATGACTTTGTTCAATCCAGCCTTACTCTTCATTCTGCACCATCCACCTCTGAAGGTTTTACCTTCATCCAGATGTGGCAGTCCGGTGAAGCGAAGTTCTATCGGAACTGACCTTGGTTATTATTGTTCATTTTCCAGCTCTGTTCATGGTGATAACATGACTTTCAGTTCCTGAGCTTGCTCGAGGACCCGCCACCTTTCAACAACATGTCAAGGGCTCTGACTCTTGTCTCCCCTGTTGGCAAAGGCATAGCCAGAATTGAATCTTTGCTAACAAAGATGATGTTCAAGATGTCTGAAATGTGAGCCTCCTGTAGCTGCTCATCCGCTGAGATTAGCGTTCTTCACAAAATAGTTACCTCTGTAAAACCAACAGCCCAGTCCAGTGCCACTGGAGTAAAGGAACTTAATTTCTAGATAGAGGAACAGGACCAGCTGCTCAAAACCCTCTGGGACCATATCAAGGATCTGAAAACTGAAGCTGAAACAATAAACTTTGGTCTGTCTTATTCCTAGAGTGGTCTGAGGGAAAGGATTATATTGGATTCCTCCAACTGGTCCTCCCAGTCATGCTGCACACAAAATAATATGTGGCATACTATGCTCCTAATACTACTACTGTGGTATCCACTGCATCATTTTGGGAGGCATAAAAAGCTTATTTGAGGGGAACAATTATGAGTTTTGTGGCCTGCCAGAGAAAACAGTGACAACGAGAGAAGAGATAGATCTCCAACATGAGAGCAGGGCAAGGAGTCTTCCTACAAAGAGGGGTCTGACTTATTCAAGGCTACCCTGTTTGCAATAACTTACCTAAAGTACAAACTTAATACCCTGATATCCCAGCACGTAAAGCTAGCACTGGTGTATCCTAAACATGGATACTGGGAATGGGGAGAAAGGTCAAGGAAACTGCTTGCTCACCATCTCCTTGCTCAGCAGGCATCTAGGCACATCACAGCCCTCAAGGACAAATAAGACCAACTGCATCATACACCAAAAGGCATCACTGAGGCCATGACAGATTTTTACAGAGAACTTTACAGCACCTTGATGCCTTTAGACAGTTGCTCGGCCTCTACCTTCCACTCTGGCATTCTGCTCCCCCAACTTGAGCTATCCCAACAAACATTCCTCTATCAACCGGTAACTGTTATGGAAGTTGTAATGGCTATCAACACCTTATCTTCCTCAAAAGTCCCAGGAGGTGATACCAGCAGACCTGCATCAGCTTATTCTGGACCTTGTTGCTCCTGCAATGGCAACCATGTTTGCACATGCACAAGCTACAGGCACATTACCTCACATTCTGAAAAGTGTCACCTTCACAATTATAGCAAAGAAAGACAAAGACCTCCACATGTGTGGTAGCTATCATACTATTTCCCTTATTTAATGCAGACTGAAAGGAGCAGGCAAGGATAACGGCATCCTGCCTGGACCTGGTAATTCCACAGCTGATTCTCCCTTTGCAGGCGGGCTTTGTGAAAGGGAGTCTTGGATAAGATTACTTGAGTTCTCTCCTTACTCTCATATCCGATGCCCAAAAACATGATATCTCTGTAGGTGCCGTATAGTTCAACTTTGAAAAGGCCTTTGATTTGGTTCTATGGCCTTATTCTGCAGGTACTGTCTTGGATGGGCAGTGGTGACAATTTCCTGTGCTGGCTTTGGATGCTGTATGCCAATCCAGTCACTAGAGTAACTGCTAAAGGCCTATCGCCAGTTCCCTTCCCTTTGCAAAATGCACACAGCAGGGATGTTCCCTCACCATTTGCTCTTCTTTTTGACCATCCAGCCTTTGGCTGTAGCAATTAGATCTCACCCAGACATATCTGGAGTTAAGGTGGGCAAACAAGAGTTCTCCACACTATTCTATGCAGACTTGCTGGTTCTTCTGTAGTCCCCAGAAGCATCCATCTGTGCCCTTGTGTGGGCTATGAGCTCTGTCTCTGAGGTCTCTGGGTTGTAATGCAATACATCCAAAATGCAGGGCCTCCCCTTTACCAAATCCTGTACCTTACATTCCATTACCCTGAGGGCCCTAGCATAGTCCCCAAATGAGATTAAAGTATTTAGGCATCCATATTACTCAGAACCTCACATCCATCCTGAAAGCCAACCTCAGCACATTGATACAAGCCCTGAATGTGAATTTTTGACTGATGGAGAGCCTTGAATTTCTCTAAAGTGGGGAAGATAGAGACTATATGCATGATATATGCCACCAAACATATACACATCACATCCCTGGTCACCTCCCCATAACAATGCCAATTCATTGGTTTTCTAAAACTTATGGGGTCTTTTCTGTGGGAGGGGTGTCCCCTTTGTTATAGCCATCTAATGTTCCATGCCCAGAGGTCCCAGGGATGGTGGGGTCTCCCTAGGTTGAAGAGTTGCCACTTAGCATTTCTAGGGGGAAAAGGCTTTGCAATGGTTCACAGAAGTATCTGAGTGCTCTCCCATTTGGATCTATATGGATGACAGGTAATTTCCTGATTTCCCTAGGGGGCCATGCTCTACGACCTTACACTAAACAGGGTTAACAGTTACCCCATTATAGCAGTGACATGCTACATCTAGGAAGCTATATGGAAGCACCATACACAGATTAAACATCTGGAACTCATGCCCCTCTAGAATAACCCTCTGCTTTGCATTAAGAACCAATTATTCAAATGTGACTCCTGGAATGAGCGTGGTGTATCAAAGGTCAGCAATCTTCTGCTCCCCCACAAATGGCAGTTCCAATACTTTGAATCTGTAAACCAGTAGAAAGGCATACCCTGACTGGAATTCTGTAAACATCTCCAGATCCACAGCATAGTCTTGTTATTGCTCAGAGCACCCAAACCACACCCACACCACCATATGCTCTCCCCCACTGTATCTTAGCTTTGTTCCTCTACAGGGTGAGCAGGTGCTCTATACTAAAACTGGGGGGTGCTTTTGGCTGAACCCAGGAGTCCAGAGCTAATTGGGAGTGTGACCTTACTACTCAGATAACACTGGAGAAATGGGCCTGCTTCTGGGCTCTGGCACACCAGGCTCATCTAGATGTGAGGTGCTGTCTTATCCAGAATAAAATACTCCATTACTGGTACTGTATACCAGTGGGTCTCCACAGCCTGGAAATTATCCAGTCTAACCATTTCTGCAGATGTGAGTCAGCAGGAGGTACCCATCTCCACATATTCTTGTACGTGACCTATGTCAGACTGTCTTGAATACCCAACTGAAGCTCTTCCCTAAGCTATTTATCATAACCATGCCCTCTGCAGCCACACATTTGTCCATAAGGCAACTAAACTGACTCACAGTGGTAGCTTTGGAGGCCAAATGATTACTCTTAAAAACCTAGTGCTCAGTTGAGACACCCTCCCTTCATAACTGGAAGCTGCCCTGGCAATGCTGGCACTCAATGGGCATCTCAGTCACTTGTCCTTGTCTAAAACCCCTGACTTCCAACTCACCTGGAACCTCTTCTTTGACTGACTAAATGGAGGGCCAAGTTAACTAGGTCTCCATGTTGTGTGTGTACAGACCTGATCAGAGACAACCCAGTCTTTCAAGAGATTTACAGATATCAGGCCTCCTAGTTTCAGTCTTACTCATTACCTGGTTTTCCATTTCATTTACCGCATAAATGATTCAACTGTTATAATGTGATGATTTATTAGCCTCTTTAGCAGCCTCAAATGCTTTTGCTATTTTGACCTGTGTGCGTCTTAGTTCCTGGTTAAGACCTATAATGTTTGTAGTAATTTTTAGCATGCACATAGGCCTCCACTCATTCTCCATTCTTGTATGCTAACATTTCCAGTTCTGTGATGTGACATTCCTCTTTTTTTCTCCAGAATGCACATGGTTATGATCTAGCCACATAGGTATGTTACAGATTTTTATAAATCTGAGTAGCTCTTAAGCTAGTTCTGTATGCATTGCCTGTTGTACCCTTGTGATATCTTACTACAGTACACCGGCTGTATTTGTTATGAAAAAAAAATATTAATAGAGTTATTAACTACAAAATAAATAACTTCCCCATGTCACTTTAAATTCAGTCTTCTTATTGTCATGTCTACCCACCAAATCCTTAACATTTACTGTTTTAACCATGTCATCCCAACTTCTCAGAAGCAGATCAGGAACTGGATCTCTGCTGGCCCACCAGTTTGGTAGTAGTGCTACCTCCTGTAAAGCTGATTACCTCATTTTGGGAATAAGTCTGAGTCATCAAAGAGCCAGCTGGCGGAAAAGGATTGAGCTTCCCAAATGATACTCTTTTCCTTAGAGCTGGTGGAACCACAGAATTTGCTGCATTACCACCAAATTGGTGACTGTAACTAATGATGCAAGCTGGATCTGGGAAATGAGGGAGGGAGGGAGGATATTGAAGTGCGTGAACGTGCATGGCCATGCATCTACTTGCATGCACATCCCTGGGGGCTGGTATGAAGGTGAAAACAAAACAAACAGATTTCCAGTTTGGAACCACTTCCACATAACAAGCCCTGCACAGCTGACTGTGGCATCACCGCTGATCATGCTGAACTCCATTGTAAGGACCCATCCCCACCAGCAGCCCTACATTGGGAGACGAGCCAAAGAAAACCAAGAGGTGAAAAGTAAGTCCTGAATAAGGTGGGTAACAGAGTTTGGTGTGGTTGGCTTTGCTGAGATTAGCCAGTTGGGAGGAAAGACCAGCATAAAGCAGAATAAAAACAAACAAACAAACAAAATTAACTGCATCCCTTTTCTCCCAAATCTGCCCTAATCAAGAAGAAACAGTCCTTCAAGACTGACATGATAGTCCTTCTGACCTTCTTTCAAGCACTTTACCTTTGCATTCAATATTAATTAAATAGAAATGCTCCAAGACAACCAAGAGTGAAAGAATTGTTACCATTTTAATTGTATTTACCCTTTTCAGTTTGTACTCTTCTCTACTACATGGTGATCTGTAACACAATTTCAGCATGGTATGCATGCCTTCTATGGATCCCAATTACACCCATGAGCTTTCTGAATGACTCCAATATGACAGAAAATTCCGTGAAGGCTAAAATGTGAAAGTCCAAAGTAGTCGCAGAACTATTTAAGTGAATAGAACAGAGACAATAGCAACAAACTGAGCAGGAACAATTTTACTTGTGAATGTGATGGATCTGACTATATTAAATACGGTTTCTTGTTTGGGCAGCCAGAACACTGGCTGCAGAACATATTTTCTCATCCTGAAGAAGTGGTCAGCAATATATTCCATGAAACAAAGATGAATTTTGTTGCTATGCCAGTATTCTTGGCATCTGGTGAGAGTATAAAATATTAAAACATTTAACTGCACTGGTCCAGTGGTACTGAGGGTTGAGGCTCTGGACGCCACACCTCACTCCACACCAGTGACCTGAGTTCAGGAATGGACACAGGTCATCAGGGATCAGCGGGGGAGAGAGGGATTGAGTGCCCAGAGGCAGTTCTCTCTCTCTAGGGAAGATTCAGTGTTAGTCTCACTGCAATACTGCCATCTCCCAGGTGAACCTGGGCTTGGCAGTGGAGTCGGGGACAAACAATGGAAGGGGAAGATGTCATCTGAGATCTCTGGGAGGAGCTGCGTCCAAATGCACAACTCCTAATTGGCTCTCCCTGAGTGCTGGCGACTGTGGGGCACCAGAATATGGAAAATGGACTCTGTCACTCCTAGGTGATGACCCTTCCAGAAGCTGACAGTGTATCCTCCAAGTTATCATCAGGGACAGACTCTGCTGTGCACCACCCACTCTAACATGGTTTGAGGAACAGTAATGGGAAACCTCTCCCTGCCCTGCCCAGGGGTTTATCTGGGGGTATTAAGGGTCTCTCGAGTGATCGGTTGCACTCTAAGGGACAGACTCTTGGGTCAATAAGGGGGGATGCTGCAAGGCATGAGGGGATCTGAATGAGTGGAGGGTGGGGATAGTAAGGCGAATAAACAGAAAGACAAGAAAAAACATTTAACTGGTTAGTGGGTCCATTTCTGCACTGTGTTGTGATTTGTATTTATAGATATTATGGAGTGGATCCCTCTCAGTGTTTGTTTTGTCTTAAGGGTCCATGAGGACCACACTGCCATTGGAAGTACTGCTTTCTGTAAGGCTCCCATTGCTCTTCACTCTCCACTCTCTTACTTGGTACAAGCCATTCCTTGATGTATAAATCAGTCCTATCACCCTGATGGCCCTTTCTGTCTCTCCTGAGATCTTACCCTTCTATACTTGCATGCCAACCTATAGTCACCTTCCACAAGGGCTCCATGAAGTAACATTGCGTTGCAGAGTGCCTCACAAAACTCATCCTTCATCTATTAAATCTGCTTTGTGCACTTTACTTTTGTTGACATGCAGCAATAGTCTATGTTTCTCACCCTTCCTGCTCAGGTCTTTTTACAGCTGACTTCTTCATTGACATATTAAAGATTACAATTTTTGATCGCATAATATTGGAATAGGCTACCTGGCTACAGCTATCTGACAGACTAAAGTACCAGACCTGCATCCTAGCTAAGAAGACATCACTGGGCCTTATGCCCCCTGGAGTCCAATCAGTAATGACCCCGCAGCGTGTCCACTGCCCAACTAGAAGATCAGACAATATAACCTTTACAATACCTCGCTGCTGGACCTCTCAAGCTCAGCATTCTTACCTTGTCAGAGCCTCCACCTGGTTCAACTTGCTACCTACAGAAATCTCCAACATTGCCACGATTGGTGCTTTTAAGTGTAAACTACATCAACACTTTGTGGCTAGTGCCTTCTGTGATTGCTTCTTATAATCCTTTCCAGGCATACTACCCTCAAGCATCCGTCCTCACTGCCTCAGCTCCTCCTCCTCTCGTATCCCCCTTTACTGGGTATAGGATGAATCTGCCTCCTATTCCTTTTCATCCCCCCATTTCTCCTCCCTTGCTTTTTCCCATCTGCCACATACCCAATGCAGTGCCCTCACTATTTCTCCCCTCCTCCCTCTCTCTCTCTCCCCCATACCACTCCCTCACCGCCACTCTTCTTTCTCTTTTCCCACTAACCCACTCCTAACAAAGCTTCACTGAGACACCTATGACTTGTACTGTTATAATTATCTCTCAACACAATTCCTTGACAATGCCTGTGGCTGCTATTATTGTAACCTTACTTGTCTTTTTTTTTTGTAAGTTCTATTGTAATGATCATGTTATGTGTGGTGCCTTATTGTCCTTGTTGCCTTGATGTGGAACCTTTGTAAAAGAGCCCTCGGCTCAAAGGTGTCATCCGAAATACAAATAAATAAAATAAAAGGTACAATCATATTGATCTTTTGGACTTTGGCTGGACACAAGAAGCAAATGGGATATGCACATAGATAATATAGTGCAAAACATTGGCAGAACATTGGGTATGCTGGATTGTGTTAAAAATGTTTACCAAAAGAGGCCCAAAGACATTTCCATAAATACTATGATAGAACTGATTCTGAATTATGGGAATGTTCTGTTCTGGGGACATCAAGGAGGGAGGTGGCAAAACCTGATGTGATCTGTAAGAGATTCACCGACATCATACTTGATGCCCTCCAGTGTACAGATCATTGTCATATGTGCTCTAAACTAGGATGGCTTAAACTACACTAATAAAGGGAGCATTATACTGTTAGACAAATGCATTCGTTTTTCACAGATATTGTCCCTGAACAAAAATGAGCAACCTGAAATTACAAAAGATTAGCAAGGGCCTGAGAATAACATCAACAAGTATACAATGAAGCCCACTGGTATGAAGCCCAACTCTGCAGAATTCTGCAGTAGAGTTGCTGCAGCAAGCAAAGCAATTTCAGTGGGAGTTAATCCCTTTTGTCAAGCAGGAAACCTGTGACACTGCACTTAATCCTGGTGGGCTTCACTGTATATATTGTCTCAAAGGAGGTCTAACATAGGAAGATCTTTTTCTTTCTATTCCAAACTAAAAACATTGCATTTGACCCCTTATTCTTTAAGGCCATCTAATGGCTTAATACTGTAGTATATAACAAGATTAAAATATGGTTTATGGGCACTGTAAATAAACCATTATCATGATGCCCTATAACATGCACTAAAAATAAATAAATAAATAAATAAATAAATTATTACCATGATACCCTAACTATGACATGGGCTAAAAATAACAAAAGACAAAAATCAATCAAACAAACATACAAACAAAAAACAAGATCAGATATCGTTGGTCAGTGGAACAAGATCCAGATCCAACTTGGATGCATCTGTCTTTGCCCTGACTGTTCTTATATCCATCTTATATGGGAAACTGCATTTAACTAGACTTGATACAAATACCCAACTGTTTTCACAATTATTTATTATTGTAAATAGATTACTGCGTATCTATCATACATGATTTTACTGTAGTATGATATATACAACACATATGTTTTTACACTATGTATGTATGTGGCAACTGGACCCCATTAAAAATTAATCTCAGTTCAAAGGGTAATCCATATTCATGATTGAACTTTTTTGAAGGAAAATATTTTACTACTACAATTTACTTCTTACAAATACTTCGCTAGGGCCAGGGTATCCTTTGGTCCTTTGCATGTTTAAGCATCTGATTTCAATGTGTTTGTGGCTATTTGTAGTTATGTATACATGAGTGTATGTTTGCACAGATGCATGCCTTTCTCTCACTGATTGCCCAGGGTGTACATGTGCCCGACCAATTCTATTTCTTTGAACCTTTGTATGTGTTTGACCCTCATTCTGTAGTTTTCACTGTTCCCCAAGTAATACCCTTAGCTATATTTTTAAATAATGAGTAGACATGTGATTCACAAGCAATCAGAATAACAGACTGCAGTAAGTTAAGATGAAATTCCTTGACTGGTTCTGCTAAACTTTCATGCGTGTTTCTAGAGTGTGGTCATCCACCTCTTTTCAATAAGTTTGGCATTTGTGCTGTATTGGCTATGGGTCATGCATAGCCCTAAATAGTTACACACTGTTATGTAATATTCTATATTTTTGACAAACAAGTGATAAATAAGAGAAAAACTAGCACATATCCCCACTTACATTTGGAACTGTCAGATAGTCCTATTTACACTAAAGCATCCTGGGGTAGTGCCATTTAGAAAACAAAAACCTTGATTACAGCATGGTGTTATGTGAAATAAATGCTATGTTCTAACTGCAGCATGGCCCTCTTTACAGTAATTACCCATTTCTTTGCCTCATATAGCAAGTTTTACCATCAGAATTGAACTGTAGTTTTATACTATCATTTTCTCAATGCTATGAATGTGTGCAATATATTCAGGGTTTACAAACATGAAATTGTCAGCACAGATAGGCCTTTATTGGTCTATCAAGTCTGCTCAAGTGTGTAACTCAGTCTAGTTCTTTGGAGCTGCGCCCCCTACTCTTTCCCTCCTGGAGTCATCCTCCCCATTACCTTTTCTCCTCCCCCCTTCACCCTTCTGTTCTAAATTTCTTTTTCACCCTCCCACCCTTGAAGCTACCCACCATATTCACTGATACCACCTCTTCCGGCAGCTCATTCCACCCTGACACTATCCTTTCAGTCAAGAAGTGCCTCCTCAATTCCTTCTTAAATCTACCTCTGACTAGTGTCAGGCTATGCCCCCTTGTTGTACCCTCTCCTCTTAAATTGAAGATACCCTCTGTTCCAACCCTCTTTATACCATTTAGGTACTTGAAGGTTTCTATCATATCCCCCCTTTCCCTTCTGTCTTCCAGGCAATACATGTTACGTCCTATAGGCTTTCTTCATATGGTTTGTCCCCCATGCCCTGGATCATTTTGGTCATTGTCCACTGAACCCCCTCCAGTAGCTTGATGCCCTTCTTTGGATAAGGGCACCAGAACTGTATGCAGTAGAGGTGAGGTCTCACTATTAATCTCTATAGTAGCAGAATAACTTCCTCCCTCCTAGATGTGATTCCTCTAGCAATGCAGGCAAGTATTTTATTTGTTTTATCTGCTGCCTTACACCACTGCACAGTGTGTTTCATGTCCCCCCTTACCAACACTACTAGATCATTTTTCCTTCTCTGAGATGGTCATCTGTAAACCCCTAGCCAGTAGCTGGCCACTGGGTTCCTAGCTCCCTGGTGCATGACCTTGTATTTCTTAGCATTGAATCCCAACTGCCTGATGCCTTACCATTTCTCTAGCCTAGCCTGATCTTCCCTGAGCTCCTACCTCCCCTCCTCTGTATCCATCATCCCACAAAGCTTTATATCTTCTGCAGATAGGCAGATCTTACTTTTAACCCCATCTGCTATGCCACCATTAATGAGCCATATGGGACCTCACTGGTTACAGGTCTTGGTTTGGATAGTCCCCCCCCAATGCCACTCTCCAGTCCTTATCCTGCAGCCAGCTCTTGGCCCACCCGAGCAGCTTGTCCTCATTTCCCAGGTCACTCAGCTTGCTGATCAATGTGCCATGCAGCACTCAACTGAACACCTTGCTGAAGTCCGGGTATATGATGTCCATTACCTGCCCCCTGTTCCATGATCCTGTGATCCAGTCAAAAAAGTCTATCATATTTATTTGGCAGGATCTTCCCTTGACAAACCCATGTTGCCTATCATCCTGGAGACCATTTACGTTAAGGAAGGTCACTAGCCTTTCCTTTTGAATGGTCTCCATTTTCCATCTTTTTAAATCTCTTAATTTGGATCCCTTAATCAAACAAATGGATCAAGATTTACAGTGATGATGACATTTACTGTTATTGTTTTGGGAACGAGTAAACATTCTTAAATTGAATGTTTTAACTCAACTCCTATACCTGTTGAGTATGCTGAACTTGGTGCTTCTTAAAAGTTGGTTAATCAAAGTACGATCTATGTGGTCAAGCTTTATATGGCAAGGTGAAAAGCTATGCAGAGCATTTCACAAATTGTGTAGGCCACAGGACTCGGGATGGCTTCAACGTCCACATTTATTTTTATTTATTTATTTCAGTTTGGGAATTAATAGCTTTGATTCAAAGACTCACTTACAAAGGTTCCAAGTCATACACAGCACAGGACAGGCAAACAAACAACAACATCAAAATACATAGAAAAATACATTTGTGTACAAAGTATTACATAAGGTAGCATTACATTGGTATTGGAATTGCGGGATGCATCTTAGAACTATCTGACCTTAGATGCAGGTTACTCTTAAGTTGCTATTGTCTAGAAATTTGCAATTAATTTCACTGTCACATTCAATATCTTTCACCATCACTTCAACATGTAGACATGGCTAGTAATGACTATTCTGAGGGGGGAGAGAGGGGTAGACCGCCCAGTGTAGGGTGCAGAGGACTTCAGAAGGATTACAGGAAAATGCGCAAGGGTAGTGAGAAGCAGCCATACCAGGACTTGATCAAGATATGAGTGTGAGGCAGCCTGGGAGGGCATAGTCCTTGGTGTTGGTGGATCATTGGTGGAGGGTGGCAAGGGGGAGAGAAAGAGAGAGGGGAGGGGATATACAGGTGGTGTGTGGAGATAGAGAGGGGTTGGCAGAGATGGAAGTGGAGGTGGAAGACAGGATGTAGCACAGTGTGAGGACTGGTAATGGGGGAGTCAGATAAGGTAGAAAGGGGTGAGGAGAAGGCCAGGATGGCAGAAGGAGGGGTGGCAGGGGGAGGAAGGGGGGAAAAAAGTGGGTGGATGGTAGTGTGACAAAGAGAGAGGTAGGAGAAGGGGTTCTGAGAGTTCTCCATGTGAAATGGAAATTGGGAGTTCCAGGACACTCCAGGTGTAAGAAATAAGTTAGGTTACGTTGAGGCACTGACAGACACTGGCCAGAACTACGTGTGCGTGGAGACCAGTTTTGAAATAGCTGACCTTACTACATTCAATACGGTCCATGGGGAGATCATTTACCCACTGGGCTCCTCAATAGGTGAGTGATCTCTGGTCTAAGGAGGAATGCTTAAAAGGCACCAGCAGCCCACCCTTCGATGAGTTCCATGTACTGATAAAAGGTTGCACTGTTTTGAATAGGCAAACAGTGGATTCAGGTGCAAGCCCAGTCATGGCTTTCTTTGTCAGAAGGCAAGCCTGATATTGAGCCCTTAGGTGAAGAGGGAGCTATCAAGTAGCTTTATAGAGGTTGCACATGTGTGTCCAACAATCTGCCTCCAGAACAAGTGGGCATGCTTTATTGAGTAGGGTTTTTACCCTAGTTAGAGCTGTGTCTGTTCCAGCGCCATATATTACAAGGCCGTAATTGATGGTTGATAGAACTGAGCAGCTAGTAACAAGCTTTAGGGCATCAGAGGGCATGTAGTTCCAGTATCGATAAAGAACACCTAGTTTTGCATTGGCAGTTTTGATTATATGGTCCACATGTGTTGTGAAGGAGAGGGCACTGTCAATGTGAATCCCGAGATACTTAAAGGTGCTACCTGCTCCAATGTATCCCCATGTTGGATCCGAACCTGCAGGTGCTCGAATTTCTTTCCATTCTGTGGGACAGAGAAGAGCATGCTCTTATTTATTTTTTTTTATAGTTGAGCAGCAATTTATTTTTTGAGAACCATGCCTCAAGCCTGTGGAAATTTTCTTCAAGTTCAATGGTAATAGCAGGCAGATTGTTTTCCACTTATGGAGACAAATGCATCATTATTTATTTATTTGCTTTTGTTTACCAGGTAAGCACACTAGACAACCAAGTGCCTATTTTCAGGTGTGAACCGGGAGAGTACAAAGATACATTCAAGCAGAACAGGCAGTAACAGGAGCAGATATAATTAAGAGCAACAGACAGAGCAAGGTCAATGCAGTAACATCAGGGGATTTACACACAAGTGGGAGGAAGATAATATCATGGCACAAAGGAGGCAGGCAGAAGTCAGCATATTCAGGCAAACAACACCCTAAAGGATAGGAGTAGCAGATACATTGAGCATTTACAAGGGGGGATAGGAGAGGCCAAGCCAAACTGGAGGGTAGAACAGTAGAATATTCACAATTAATGAACAGTAGAGCCAGGGTGGACCCATTGCATTCAGCTTTTTAGGTAGCAGCATGCTTCACTAGTAGATAAGGTGAAGAGACCCACCACCTTATGCAGTCAGAGCAGCGTGGCATGTTGGAAGGGGTACGTTAAGTGCAGAGGCAGGTAGAGGCTGATTTGAGGAAGCCCTAATCAGCATATAGCACGACATGCGCTGGGCAGACTGAGGGTAAGGGGTGTATGAAGAGGCTGAAAAGAAGAACCCCCAATACTGAGACTCAAGATACTCCAAGTTGTACCCCTTTTGGTTCTGAGAGTGTACCATTTATTTTGGTGCATCGGGTCCTGCTTGAGAGGTAGCTCTTGAACCAGGTAACCATGTCTGTGGACAGACCAATTGATAGTAGGTATTGCAGGAGGAGTTGGTGGTTTATTGTATCAAGTGCCTTTGTGAGGTCTATAAAGATAGACCCCACTGCCTGTCTATCATCAAAGGCTTTGTATATTTTGGTTGTGTAGTCAACCAGAGCAGTGATGGTGGAGTGGTCTTTCCAGAACCCATGTTGCTGGGCACAAAGTAGGTTGTACTTCAATAGTTATTCCGTGAGTTGGTCAGAGACAATAAATTTGAAGACCTTAGAAAGGGGAGGGAGAATGGAGAGGGGTCTATAGTTGGACATATTAGTAGCATCTCCTGCTTTGAAAATGCAGGTGACATGTGCCTTCTTCTACTTGTCAGGGAACATTCCAGACCTTAGAGAGGCATTGAAGACTTTGGTGAGTGGGCCTGCTAGTTCATTTATCATAAGTGCTACCAGTTTCATGTCTATAAGGTCACTCCCCATCCTTGTCTTCCAAAGTATCTGCTTAATATATCTGATGGTGTCATTTCTATTTAGCTGCTTGAAGTAGAACGGTTGGGCCAATAGGGGCAAGGAGGGGGTGTTGACATGTTTAAGGGTTTGATGGGACAGGTAGTCACTAGAAAGTACTGAACTTAGATCCTTGAAGGCCAGGTTGAAGGCATTTGCAATGTCCCTTGGCTCCTGGAGGGTCCTGGTTGCTGTGACTATTAGTCCTGATTTAGTTTTGGTGGCTTAACCTGTGAGGGATTTCACAGAGTCCTAAAACCTCTTCCCATTTTCTCCAACTACTTTATAGCAGATCATGGTAATAGGTTGCCTTAGCCATATGGATGAGTTTGGTAAACTTGTTTTATGTGGTCTTTTAAGCAGTGATATCTGTGTCTTTGTTAGTTGCTTTGACATTATGCGACAGATTGTCCCTTTCTCGCATACATTCAAGGAGGGAGCTTGTAAGCCATGGGTTACTAGACCCGCTTGTTTTTTTAGATTTATAGGGGGCAAAGATATCACACACTTTAGCAAACATTGTGATGAAGAAGTCAAAGGCATGGTTGCCATCCATGGCTGCATCTAGTGGCATCCAGTTAACAAGCTTCAGGTGTTGCCTGAAAGAGTCCAGTAGCCATGTCCTCAAAGAGCAGTTTCATGTGACCTTGGGTGTGCTAATGGTAACCTTATTTCACCATGTACACATTACTTGGGAGTGATCACTGAGGGTGTCAGGAAGGACAGTGACATCAGAAATGTGTCTAGGGCAGCTGGAAAGGAGCCAATCAGTAAGTGTGGTTGTCCCTGTTTTGTAGTTAAACCTGGTGGATTGGGAGACCAATTGAGTGAGGTAGAGACTGAATATCTGATCTTGAACTTCTGAGGTGTCATAGGATAGCCAGTTGTTTTTTGAAATCCCCAATAACAATATGTTCCCCGTTATGGGTAACGGGGGGGTGTAAACTGTGGCTAGTAATAGTACTTTAAGCTGTTTGCCAAGTGTGAGATTTAGGATTAAGGTTTGTGCTTCCTCGGTGCAGAAACTACTGGGCAGTAGTTGGGCATTGATCCTGTTTTTCAGGTAAATTAAGCAGCCTCCACCCCGCTTGACCATTCTGTCCTGATGGAACACCTTGAAGCTGTCAAAGGTGATGGTAGCATCACCAACCTTTGGTGACAGTCAGGTTTCAGTGAGGGCTATTATATCAGGTTGATGCAGCTCCACCCGGGCCTAGAAGTGTGGCAGTTTGTTAAGGATGCTGTGTATGTTTAGTGATACTATCTTCAGGTGTCCCAAACTCATGTGCAGGCTAGCACAAGGTGGTCCAGGGTTCAGCTGGACATTTCCAGAGATTAGTAGCAGTAGTACTAACAGTTTTCTTAGTGTTCATGCCCACAGTGCCCAGCTTTGCCCTCTTGCTTTTGCTCTGTGTGACTATTATTAGCAGACACAGGGGTACAGTAGCATAGTAAGGCAGCTATAGGGATTTTGTGCTATGAGGGGTTTATGCATATTTTAGGTTTAATTCTGAAGTACTGTTGAAGGCATAATTCCATCCTGATGCCCCTTAATATGAATCTACAAGGGAAGGTGTAAACTGGAATAGAGACTGGATCAGGCTTGGTACTGTCAGTATATCTGCCTACCTCCAACAAAAGAATTGAATATTCTTTGCTATATTCGTCTCTGAGGTTAATTGATTGGTCAGTTCTGAAATGTATTTCTGATGTGGATACAGCATTTGGTTTCTTTTGTAATCAGCTTTTTCCTAGTCAGGAATTCTTCTTCCCTTTGTGGACTATTCTGTGTAGAGGTTCACAAACTGGGCAGTTAGGTTCCAGCATTAAGAAACTAATTAAGTAGAAGGATAGTGCTTGGACTAAATTCAAATTATCACCTAGTAGGGTTTCAATGGATCTCTATTGTGGTCTTCGGAATTTAGTTTCTCAAACAGTCAGAAAAGCTTATTTTAGACATCACTTTGAAGGTAGTCAGGCTGGTCCAAATACATTTTGGAATAATGTTAATTCTTTGCTCTTTCCTAAATTAAAATCTAACATTCAGAAAATTAATGTTGATGACAAAGAGCTTGGTGATCTGTCAGAGACTGTGAAATTGTTTAATTCTAAGTTTTCTGAGTTGACTAAGTTTAAATCTTTTTCCTCTCAGTCCAGTAATGCTAACACTTCTTTGGCTGTTCTTTGGTAAATGGATCTAAGTTTTTGTTTAAGGAAGTAACTCCAAATGAAGTTACTCAACTCCTGCAGTCTCTTCCTAATTGAGGGAGTGATTCCGGGGGTGGACTGGATGTGCACTTTATAAAGTTGGTTATTTCCTTTGTTATGGACCCCTTTGTCACATTTTTAATATGTCTTTGGTTTCAGGTGTTTTTCCTCTGTCTTGGAAGAAAACTAAGGCAGAAGACTAGGTTTGCTGGCAGAGGCACCTAGCTTCACCTGAGCTCTTTTCTTCTAGGTTGTTTGTAATGACAGAGCAAAGAACCTTACCAGAGCAAGGAAAAGGACTAAGGCTTCTTTTGGCTAGGCAGATTTACTGTGTGTTATTATTTTCTTCTGTACATACAGGGATTGTTACTGTTTGTTGCTAACATTTTATTGCTTTATTTTTCTCTGATTCAAATTGTTGTTGCTGGGTATACCTTCTGCTGCATTATTACAGGGTGTGCCTACAGGTGTGTGCATACAGATTACTTCTGTAATGTTCTGATTCAAATTGTTTTTTGCAAGGTATATCTTCTGTTACTGCTTTCTTTTTCTCTGTAGCAAAGTGTTTCTTACAGGGTATATCTTCTGTGAAATTATTACAAGTGGTGTTTTACATGTTTTACAGTATTATCTATCATTAGGATAAGCTTTCAGGGCTACTGTATTTGCTGATTGTTTCTGCTCTTACCTCCTTGTTTCTTTCATCAGTGATTCTTATTTTTTGGAAGGGGAAGGGCCCAGCCACCCCCCATTACCAACCACCCCCACCCTACACTCTTTTTATAGGGTAGCACAGTCATGACATTTCCTGTAGCAAAGCAGGAAGGGGTGGATCAGAAGGGTATCCACACTGTGACCTCAATTACAGGGGCACAAGTAATTTAACTTGTTATAACAAGTTATACAAAAACAAACAAAACACAGCATCAAACATTTGCTTTCATTTTCCTCCTTCTAATTACTCTGACCAGGTTATAAACCAGGTTATAAACCCAGCAACTTATCTGGAATGGATATTATTAACTGCATGTACTGTGGGACACTTTTCAAAAGGTCAGTTATACAGGATGTAGGACACTCTCCTACGTGCTGGGCCATTGGAGATCTAAGGGCTCAGCCCCGGGCAGCATAGGCAGAGATTGCATGCCTCAAATTGCATATTCAGGAGGAAATATATTATAAGAACCACCCATCATTTCCCCAACATCCAACAGAAGCACCTCAACTGCAGACGGTAGTTGGTCTGGGAGGTTGGCAGGTGGTTAGGAGGGGCAAATCAGGTACCCCATCACTCTGTGATCTCCAACATATCACCTCCACAAACCATATAAAAACTACAAA
This sequence comes from Neoceratodus forsteri, assembly GCA_016271365.2. Classification (NCBI taxonomy): domain Eukaryota; kingdom Metazoa; phylum Chordata; order Ceratodontiformes; family Ceratodontidae; genus Neoceratodus; species Neoceratodus forsteri. The sequence continues at coordinate 735,831,189 of CM028133.1, read as the reverse complement.
CAGGTATCTGCCTCTATCTCCAAAATCAAACAAAGGGACAGAGGACACTGCAGAGCAGGACACTGCAGCACAGGAGCTAGCAAAACAAAACTCAAACAAAACAGGAAACAAAACAAAAAAAGCAAAAAGAAAATTCCAAAAACTTCTGATCATAGAAGACTCCATGATTTAAGGAGTTGATACCTATCTCCAGCCAGAGGTAATGGTCAGACATCTCCTAGGCACATCAGTGTGGACAGACACTGACCACATTTCCAAAGTTGTACTGGAAGCAGGAGAAAACATTGATATCCTGGTACACATAGGGACTAACAATCTCACCAGCCAGTCAGTTGTGGAGACCAAGGAACACCTGACCAGGCTGGGTGACAAACTATCATCCATTTCGTCCATCACCTCCTTCTATGAGATCCTGCCAGTCTGGGAGAGGGGGGGATGATGGATAGAAGGTCAGAGAAGGGGATATAGGGGAGCTAAATATGTGGCTCAGGGGCTGGTGCCAGGAAAAAGGACACCAATTTGTAGGTAACATGCAACAGTTTTGGGAGCAAAAGTTCTTTAAGTTCAGTGGACTGCATCTGATTAAGGAGGGAGTCAGTGCATTGGGGAAGAAGTTTGACGTCTTTACAGAATATTTAAACTAGCAAATGTGGAGAGGGGTACAGCACCCGATACATCGAACGGGAACAACACCCCTCCACACTCAGCTAGTGGCCAAACAGAAGTTCAGCATGTTTGTAGTTCATTTGCATCACCAGGTAAGGAAAAAGGTCTGGCTCCCAATACAATGTGCAGGGGAAATGCCAGACCTTGCCCAACAACCAACACACTGAAATCTGACCAATGGAAAATCATGTACACAAATGCTCGCAGTCTGGGAAACAAGATCCCGGACCTGCAGACAAAAATAACAGAGGCTTAACTGGACATAGTAGCCATTAGTGAGACATGGTTTACCAGTAACCACACTTGGGAGACTTCAGTACCTGGCTATGTACTGTTCAGAAGAGACCGAGGTGCAAAAAAGGGAGTGGAGTGGCCCTTTATGTCAATAAAAATATTAACGCTACAGATATTCAGAATACACATAAGGATCCAGAAGAACTGTGGCTCACCCTAGAAACAGGAAATGGGACAGCCATATGAACTGGGGTTGTCTACAGGCCTCCAGACCAGGGGGAGGACATAGATGCATTACTGTCAGAAGATATACAAAAGATGACAGCTAAAGGGGAGGTTCTGATAATGGGCGACTTCAACATGCCAGATACAGATTGGTGAATACCAGCAGGAACATCTGCAGAACTAGACACATAGTGGATTCCCTTCAGGGGGAGGACCTCAAACAACTGGTACAACAACCCACAAGAGACAGGGCTATCCTACATCTAGTACTGACTAACAGGGAAAGGATCACAGATCTCCAGGTAGAAGGTCACCTGGGGGCCAGTTACCATCACATGGGATGGTTCAATTTAACTATGAGAACTAAATCATCCCATTCCAAGGCAAAAATATTGGACTTCGGAGGAGCTGACTGATAAGATGGCCAACAGAGTTAAGCTAGCACTGGAAAAAAAATACAGGTTAGGGGGTACAGTCTAAGTGGGCATGCATTAAGGATGCAATACTTGAAGCAACATCCCATTGCGTTAGAGAGAAAAGGAAGTGCAAAAGAAGAAGGAAACCACTTTGGTTCTTAAAAACAGTAGCAGAAAAGATCATAGCCAAAAGGCTGGCCTTCAGGATATATAAGGGAACACAGTGGGATGAAGATAAGGAGGTATACCAGACTTCCTTAAGGGAATCAGGGAATGCAGTAAGGCAGGCAAAGGCCCAAACTGAGGAAACATTAGCAAGAAGAGTAAAAGAAGGTGACAAGACTTTGTATGGATACATTAGTGAAAGAAGAAAGTCCAGAAGGGGTATTATTAAGATCAAAGGGGATAAAGGGGCATGTGAGGAGCAGGGCCATATAAAAACATCTATCCTAAAGAGATACTTCTGCTCAGTACTTACTGAAGAGAAGGTAGGGCAGAGACAACATCTCAGCACCATGGACACAGGAGGGAAGGAGGTGTGCACTAGTCCATTCACAAAAAAATAAAGGATCTTACTAGAGCTCAATAAGCTCAGGGTGGACAAGGCAATTGGACCTGAAGGCATATATCCCAGGGTCCTAAAGGAACTAAAGGTGGAACAAGCAGATCCATTATCAGAACTGTTTAGTGAGTCTCTGAGCACAGGAGAGGTCCCAAAAGACTGGAGAAGGGCTCATGTGATCCCGCTCCAAAAGATTGGAAGCAGGGAGGAGGCAGGGAACTACAGACCAGTCAGTCTTACCTCAGAAGTGGGCAAGATTATGGAGACACTCCTTAAGGAAAGGATAGTGCAACACCTAGAATTCATAGAAGCACAAGATCCAAGACAGCATGGGTTTATAACAGGAAGGTCCTGTCAAACTAATCTCATAGATTTCTTTGACTGGGTAACCAGAGTGGTGGACCGAGGGGGAGCAGTTGATGTCATCTACCATGACTTCAGCAAAGCTTTCAATACTGTTCCACATAGAAGATTGATTAATAAGCTGGGTATGCTCGGAGTGGGTAAGAAGTTGATCAACTGGGTGGCAAACTGGTTGATGGGCAGAAAACAGAGAGTGGTAGTAAATGGTATACAGTCAGAAGAGAGATTCAAGTCACAAGTGGGGTACCTCAGGGATCAGTTCTGGGGCCAGTCCTCTTCAATATCTTCATCAGTGACATTGCAGATGGATTGGAGGGTAAGGTTTGTCTGTTTGCAGATGACACCAGGATCTGCAGCAGAGTAGATAATTCAGATGGGGTGGGCAGAATGAGAAGAGATCTGGATAAACTAGCAAAGTGGTCAGAAGAGTGGCAACTTGGGTTTAATGCAAAGAAGTGCAAGATCATACACAAAGGGAAGAGAAACCCTGAAGCCACCTGTTGGTTGGGAGGGGAGTTGCTGGCAGTCACAAGGGAAGAAAGGGACTTGGGCATCATCATCACAGATGACTTGTAATCATCCAAGCAGATCACTAAAGCAGTAGGTAAGGCTAGGGGGATGCTGGGGTGTATTAGTAGTGGTATCACAAGACTTAAGAGGGAGGTAACAATCCCTCTTTATAAGACACTGGTTAGGTCCCATCTGGAGTACTGCATGCAGTACTGGAGGCCACACTTTCACAAGTGTATTAACCAAATTGAGGTAGTCCAGAGTAGGGCAAACAAAATGGTGCAGGGACTACATCAGAAAACATATGTGGGCAGATTAATGGAGCTCAATATGTATACCCTAGAGCAAAGGAGGTAGAGAGGTGATATGATCGAAACATACAAACACTTTAAGGGCATTAACAAGGTGAAGGAGTCTAACATGTTTCAATATAAGAAAAATAGCAGGACAAGAGGACACATCATAAGATTAGAGGGAGGCCAATTAAGGAGTAATCAGAGGAAGTTATTTTTTACAGAAAGGGTGGTGGATGCGTGGAACTGTCTACCTCAGGAAGTGGTGAATAGGAATACAGTGCAGGGCTTCAAACAAGCATTTGATAGGCATAAGGGAGCAATACAGATGAGTATAAATAGATAGTCCATTGACAGAGCAAAAGCCGATGGCACATTCATAAGGTAGAAAAAGAAATGGGCAGGCTGGATGGGCCTTAAGGTCCTTATCTGCCATCAACTTCTATGTTTCTATGTTTCTATGGTGGTTCTGATCCCAAAAAAGAATTGTGCTCTTTCTCTGCATGATTATAGAATAATATGAATTTTGAATCCTTTTAGTAAACTACTTGAGCGATTAGTGTCTAGGCAGATTGATGCTTATTTGGGTACTCATGATTTGCTGTCAAGACAGCAGCATGGATTCCGCAAGCATTATGGAACAGGGACGGCCTTGGTGTGGTTCATGAACACCGTCATGTGTGGTTTTGAGAAAGGTATGATGACTGGGGCAGTGTTTGTGGACCTAACCAAGGCTTTTGATCTGATTGATCATAGTTTAGCTTGCAAAACAATTAAATATCTGGGGTTTTCTGATGTCGTTGACAACTGGTTTCAAGATTATTTGAGTTACAGGCGTCAATATGTTCAGGTTGGTTCAGTGGTTTGGGATGTCCTGCCAATAAGCTGTGTGCCTCACAGGTCCATTTAGGGACCCTTGTTATTCTCAATCTTTATTAACCAACTATCTGGGGTCTGTAAGTTCAGTAAATCATTACTTTACCCTAATGACCATATAATTTATACTCAGTCAAACCCAGTGTCTGAGCTTTCTTGTTCTTTTGAAAAGTATTTTGGTGATGCTTGCTCCTTGCTTGCTTTAAATGCTATGCGTTTGACCTCAGCCAAAACAAAAGTTATGCTATTTGGCACATAACCTATGTTGGTGGACACTCTGAAACTGATGATATCTGACTTTCATGGTGGTTTGCCAGAACAAGTGTCTCAATTTAAATATTTGGGTACACTTTTGGATCCCAGTTTGACTTTTTCACTTCGGGTACAGTCAGTGGTTAAAAAGTAAACCAGAGAATATGGGTGTTATATAAATTTAAATCTTATTTTTCTCAAGGAACCATATTGGTTATTGCTACCGGATCCCTACGTTCTCACTTTGATTATATTGCTTGTTTATATTTCAACATTGGTGCAAAGGAAATGCAAGCACTATCTGTGGTTTACAATAACATTTGTAGATTTGTCTTACGAGCCTCAAATAGGACTCATCGGTGCAGTCTCTATTCTTGCCTTGGGTGGTTTTCCCCCAGTAGTAGAATTGAATATTTTGTTGGCTGCATGATATATAAATGCTTTCATTTTGGTTCCCTTTTTCCTCTTTTGGATCTCTTTGTTAAGAGAAAATTGCTTCCCAGTTTGCTGTCAGCTGATGGTCCCATTTTTTCTGTCCCAAGGTACCGATTTAAATCTAGCTCCAGAGCTTTTTCCATATCAGCTCCAATAAACTGGAATGCACTCCTATTAGATGTTAGGATTGCTCCCTCTGTTCCAACTTTTAAAATTAGGTTGAAAAATTATTTATTACAGAAATCTATTTGCAATTGTAATTTGTAACCTATTTCAGTCATTTTGTATTGCTGTTTGTATTGTTTCTTTTTTGTTGTATTCTGTATGTCTTTTTTTGTTCAGGTCAGGCCTGAAAAGAGACCATTGGTCCAGTGCCTTTACCCGATTACCAAAGAATAAATGAAATGAAATTAAAAAGGTGGGCAATTATAAGGACTTGAAGACCCATTCTAATATGCGTGCCTGCATTTTCAGCGATAGCAGTATGAGGTCCTTACCAGCAGGTCCAAAATATTGCAGGAGTCTGTATTGTGTAGCTGCATTGTTTAGGGGTTGGAGAGTGACTTATTCTGCCTGGCTAGGGATGGTAGCAGAATAAGACATGAAAGAGGAATAGTATAGAAAAACTGCCAGTTATGGATGGAGGGATGTTAAGATCAGTAGCCAGTAGGAAGAAAGGAGGAAGTTGGCTGAGGGAGGATCCACAGTGTATTTAATAGAAGCTGGGGTCTGGAAGGGTGAGTGAGGGTCAGGGAAGGTGGGCAAGAGAAAACATAGGTGGAGAGTAGCTTGAGAAGCAAAATATCAATCTCCAAAACCAGGCTGAAAGCTTTAGTCAGACTGGAGTGTCCGTGGCTTACAGGATTAGCCAATCAGCTTGGGGTAAAGATGCGTAGTGTCCAATCAATGAGAGGCAGAAGAAAGGTGCCAAAATTTCAATCTCTGAGGGTCTGTACCTGTAGTGTAGCTTGGTGCTTGAAGAAAGCAGGCAGCCATGGAAAGCAAATGCCGCACAGTTGTGGAAGAATCCCGGTCAGGGGTTTGAGCTTGTGGAGGAAGAGGAGACAGTGGATTATATTACAAGTGTAGCAGACTTGAGGGAGGAGTAATGGGGGGTAAAAAAGACAATAGTGAGGCAGAAATCTGCTAGGGAGCAAATAAAGATAATCGGGTGGTGGGCAGGCTCGCTCACAGAATGGAGAGGAGAGAATGGAAGGCAGGGGCAGGGTGGGTTAGCAGCGAGCTTGGGATGAGGCAGTACAAGCTAGTCTGAGAGCATGGTGGGAACACACCATGCTGCGAAGGGGTGAGGGGCTTGGGTAGAGAATAAATAAGCAGAGTAGAACAAGAAGGAGCACACACCAGAAAGAAAAAAAAATAAAAATAGGAGGGGAAAAAACAAAGAACACTAATAAATATCTGTTTCTCTATAAGGCAGTATAACCACTATTCATTGCAGGGTCAAGGCTACAAAGATATTCTACTCACACCAAAGACAGAAAACTGTACATGCTAGTCAAAGGTTGTTTTTTTTTTAACAGACTAGGCAAATATTAATTAAACTGCATAAAAAAGTTAGATTGCTGATGTCCCTTACACTGTAATATTTAGAAACTCTGTACAGGCAAGCCACAAGTACATTTAAACACATTGTGATACAAAATAACAAAATAGAAAATATAGAAATATAGGAGAAAAGTAGTTTGAGAAACTAAATATCAATCTCCCAAAACCAGGCTGAAAGCTTCAGTTGGACTGGAGTGTCCGTGGCTTACAGCATTAGCTAATTGGGGGGATAAAGATGAGTAATGGCCAATCAGCGAGAAGCAGGAGAAAGGCGCCGAAATTTCAATCTCCGAAGGTCCGTACTCGTGGTATTACATTATTTTTTCATTGCATGGGTCAAAATACTTTCAGTCGAGTCAGCCTCTTTCCGCCCGCTCCTATGTCCCCAATTGGTTACTCATTGAGAAGGATTTGGCTGAGGAATACTACCTCTCTTTGCCTTCTCTGCTATATACTCCTTCATTAAAGCTACCTCCATCACTTTGACTTACACCTACTATAGAGGATGGTCTATAAGGGCACATGCACAACTATGCCACTTTTTACAACTATCCCATAAGAAAGATATTAGTCAACCTCTTTTCCATAATCAGAATTTATTATCAGGTAATAAACCTTTTAGGCTGATAGGCTGGAAAGGTTTGGGTCTGGATTCTCTTAGTGATCTGATTAAAGACAATACTGTTTTGTCTTTTAATAATTTTAGACTGAAGTATAACCTCTCAACTCATTCTTTCTTACAATATGCTCAAATTAAGCATTGCTTGTTGAATTTCCTTGGTAATCCCCCATGGCAATACGCTGTTGGAACATTATTTGCCAGGTTATCTTCCCTCTCGGTTCAGCAGAAACCTATTGCCCATGTCTCACAGGAAATAGGCAAGTATGCTTGGAATAAGTTTGTCCCTACCACATATTATTGGGATCATGAGTTACATTTGAACTGCCCTGTTACTGTTTGGTCTAGGATTTAGATAAATCTTTATAAATATGTTAAATAAGACAGTTTTCATTTGGTTCAGTTTAATATATTACATCATTTGTATTACACCCCAACTAAGTTGCATAGAATGGGTAGACTGTCTGATCCCAAGTGTATACGTTGTTCTCAAGAGGAAGGTACCTTAATACATGTATTGTAGACATGTCCCAAAATTGCTCCTTTTTGTGGCTTATTCAATAATTGGCCTTCTTTTTTGGTCATGTATGATATTTTGCTGTAGAAATCTGTATTTGGGGGGACTATACTAACATACTAAAATGTCAGCAGAATAGGCCTATCGGTGTTTCAGGTCTGCTCGTTTGGTCAGCCCCCATCCTGGGGACTGACCTTGCTGCCCCCCTCACTCTCTCGGGCTTCTCCCTTCCCAGTCCTGGATATTCTTGCTGCACTGGACTTTGCTTCCAGAACCATTCCCCTGTACCTGTCCCACCCCCTCTTGAACCCTTCCACCATCTCTGCCTCCACCAGTCCCTCAGGCAGCACATTCCATGGGTTCATCACCCTCTCAGTGAAGTAGCACTTCCTCTTTTCTCCCCTTAATTTCCCCCTCCAGCTTCCACCCATGCCCTCTAGTTGCACCCACCTCCTTCCTTTGGAGCACCCTGACTGTGCCTCCCCTATTTACCCCCTTCATGTACTTGAAGATCTCTATCATGTCCCCCAGGTCCCTTCTGTCTTCCAATGTGTACATATTTAACTCTTCAAGCTGCTCCCCATAGATCCTGTCCCCCAAGCCTCAGATCATTCTGGTTGCCCTCCTCTGGACCCTCTCCTGGAGTGCAATATCCTTCTTTAAGTGTGCCTTCCAAAACTGCACACAGTACACAAGGTGCGGCCTCACCAAGCAGTTATACAGAGGGAGTATCACTTCCCTCCTTCTGGAGGTGATTCCCCTAGTGATGCATCCCAGCATCCTGTTTGCCTTGGCTGCTGCCCTCCTACAAGTCTCCGAGTTGCTCATCTTGACATCCACCACCTCCCCCAGGTCCATCTCAGCCATCGAGACTTGTAGCATTCCCCCCCAGGATGTACACTTGGCCTGGGTTTCGGGCTCCCAGGTGCAGTACTTTGCATTTCCCTGCATTGAACCTCAGTTTCCACTTTCTAGACCACCTTTCCAGAGCCTCCAGGTCCCCCTGTAAGGCCACCCTGCTCTCCTTCCCATCCACCACCTCCCCCAGTTTTGAGTCATCTGCAAAGAGACTCATCTCACTCCTGATACCCTTCCTTATGTCAGAGACGTTGGGGTTGAACAGGAGGGACCCAAGGACAGATCCCTGAGGGACCCCACTAATGACCCTCCTTGGGGATGAGACTATCCCACCAACCACGACCCTCTGGATATGGTCCTGGAGCCAATTCCCTATCCATCTTGTCATATGGTTCCCAACCCCCATTTCCGCCAGCTTATCCAACAGGGTCACGTGAGGAACAGAGTCAAATGTCTTGCTGAAGTCTAGAAAAATGAAGTCCACTGGTCTACCCAGGTCCAAGGCACTCATCACCCGATCATAGAACTCTACAAGTTTTGTCTGACATGATTTCCCTGGGATGAAGCCATGCTATCTATTGTCCAGGCACCCCGACTTTTCCAGGTCTCCCCCAGCCCCTCCTTGACAATGTCCTCCATCACCTTGCCCACCACTGACGTCAGGCTGACAGGCCTGTAGTTCCCTGCCACCTCCCTTGATCCATCCTTGTGAATAGGCAGTATATGCACCACCTTCCAGTCCTGGGGCACCCATGCTGTCCTCAGAAAGATGCTGAAAAGCTCCTCCAGGGGTTTCACCAGGACATCAGCCAATTCCTTCAGCATTCTGGGATGTCATTTATCCAGCCCTGGTGCTTTCTTCATATTAAGGGACCTGGGGGCTTCCCTCATTCTCTCTGCCATGATTTCCACCTCCACTACCTTGTCCCCCTGCTCTGCCTTCCCCCCTCCTGCCAGTGATGGCCCCCCTGCCCAGACCCACCGATCGGTAAGGGTCCCCCTCTCCTCAGTTTCACCATCTCCTCCCATGTATGATGCAGCCCCCCCCATATCCTTTGGTGAAAGCTGAGGCGAAGTACTCATTTAGTACCTCAGCCTGCTCCCCCAGAACTTGTGCCCATCCCTCCCCTGTTTTAATCCTGATAATCTGCCCCTTCACCCTTCGTTTTTCCCAATGTATCTAAAGAACCCCTTGTTCCCCCTCCTAATGTCCCTGGCCAGGTTCTGTTCCTTCCTTGCTTCAGCAGTCCTCACCACCCTAGTGGCCCTTCTGGCCATCAGCTCGTATTCCCCTCAATCCCTTTCACTCCTTGTGCACTTGAAATTCCTATAGGTCGCCTTCTTTCCCCTCACCACCTTCTGAACCTCCCAGGTCTACCAGCAGGGTTTTCAGGCCCTACTGCATTTGCATCTCACTCTTGCACAGGTGCTGGTAGCATCTTGCACTCTCCTCCTGATGATTTCCCACCTACTGTCAGAGTCCATGTCTGGCCCAATCCCATCCTAATGCTCCTTAAGGATACTCCCCATTTCCTTGAAATCCACCCCCTTGAAGTCAGTTACCTCCATCTTTGTGCAGCCTTCTACCTTTCCTAGGTCCAGGCTGAATCAGACTGTGGCATGGCTGCTCCGCGCCAATGGTTTCCTTACCTCCAGGCCCCCAATCTGGTCACTGTCTGCTAGGACCACTTCCAGTATCCGAACCTCCCTGGTCAGTTCCCCCACCTGCTGGGTTAGAAACATGTCCTGAAAGACATCTAACAACCTCTGTTCCCTGGCCACTGAGGATGTCATAGTCCCCCAGTCTGTTCCTGGCATGTTTAAGTCCCCCAACACCACCACCCTTCCCCTGCCCGATCTGCAGTGTCTCCAAACATCTGCCACCAGACTCTCCTCCAGTTCCTTCGACAGAGCAGGGGGTCTGTACACCTTTCCTATTTTTACTGTCTTGCCCCCCCTTGTTACCAAGGTGACCCAAATTGTCTCCACAGTTCCCTCTCCTCCTTCACTTCTTCTATGCCAATGCAGTTTTTGACTACTATTGTTACCCCTCCTCCCCTTCCCTCCCCCCTGTCCTTCCTGAACATGGTGTAACCCTCAAGATTCAGGTCCCAGTCATGCCCAGCGGTGGCCCAGGTCTCAGTGACAGCTGCCACATCAACCTCTCCCTCAGTTAGCATCACCTGGAGCTCAGGCATTTTATTGCCCAAGCTCCTGGCATTTAGCAGGACTACCTTCCACCCCTTCCCTATACTCCCATTTCCCCTGCTCGCATTCCCATGGGGATTCTGTTTTCCCCTGGTCTGCACCTTACCAGTTGGCCTTTTCCCACATTCCTCCAGCTCCCTAGTGGGGGTGGAGACAGAGTCCTTCCTTTATGGGACCTCCCTCAACAGCTTCTTCTCCCATCCCTCCCCCCTTCACAAGTTTAAACCGCAGCTTTCACCAACGAACCTCTCTATTTTCAACTGCAGGATTTCCTTCCCCTCCAAATTGAGATGCAGCCTATCCCTAGCATACAGCCCCTTATCCTCCCAAGGTCACCCCCTCAATCCCCCATCAACCCATACCCTGTGGTCTCACACCACACCCTGAGCCACTGGTTTATCTCCCTAATCTTCTTCTTGTGTTCCCCACTAGCCCTTGGCACTGGCAGGATTTCTGAGAAGGAAATCACGCATCCTATGTCATGACAAACCCTGGCTATCTCCCTGAACCTTGCCTGTATCTCTAGCTCACTATTTCCCTCAATGTCATTGGCATCCAAATGGACCAGTATGTCCGGGGATCCTCCACAATCCATTGCCAGCTGATATACTACTTGCTTGGCCCTGTGCACCATTAGTCCAGGGAAGCATTTTATTCTAACTTGGCAGGCTTCCCACTCCCTATCCCATTTGATACTCCTGATCATGGAATCACCCAACAGGAGTACCCTGACCACCACTTTTCCTCCATTTACCCCCCCCTTCCATGTCCCTCGTCCTTTCTACCAGCCCCTCCCCCAGCCAGGTCCTTGCTACTCCCCCTATCTGGGTGCCACCTGCTGCCCCCTCCTTATTTACCCTGGCCACCCCTCCTTTCTGATCCTGTGGCTCTCTCCTCCTGAGTATCCTTCTGTGTTCTGCTACCCTTCCCACCATCACTGCTCGCAACTGGTCCTTCCCCCCATCTGCTAGACTAGCCTGGCTCATCCTCCCTTCCTTCCCATTTCCACTTAACCTCTCCCTGCCTGTCGTGCCCCATTCTCCTTGCACTATCCTCCCCACTGGTCCTTTTGCTTGCGCTTTCCTCCCTCTACCCCCTCATCCTCCTGCTCTGATCCCCTGCTCCTCCGGTTTTCCCACTTTCCAAGTCCCCCCTATTTTTTCTACTTTCTGACCACCACCTCCTGTCCCCCACTCCCTTTCCATCTCTAGCTGCCCCTGTCATGGCTACATCACCCCCCTCTTCCTCAAGCAGAAGTAAAGCATTGAAGTGGTTACTGAGCTTAAGGTCTGATCCACCTCCCCACCTTGCTACCTTCTGTCCAGCCCCAGCCATCTGCCTGCTTCCCAGAGAATGTCCTTCTTTATGGCCCCCCTCTTTGAGGGTTCCAGATCCCTGTCTGCTCCCTTGGTAGTGTCCTCCTTTTGGTCCCCCTCTGTTAGGGTCCCCATGCAGCCCCAGAGTACTCTTCTGCACTTTTTCCCTATTCCTCCACCCATAGTGTTTGGTGCAATCCTGTGGGAGAGCCCCTGCCCTATTCCCCAACCATACATCTCCCCCCCTCCATCTGTCTCCTAATCCCCTCAACCTCCACCCTGAGCTGTGCCAGCTGGTGGCACACTGGACAACCTCCGAACTTCCAAGCCCAGTCCAGTATCATGGCCACCCCACTCTCTGTGCACCCCACCACCATCCCAAAGATGCCGGCCCTAATGTTGTGTGGGCCCATCCCCATCCAAGTAGGTTTCCTTGGGTGAACCACAAAGTTTCCCACTAGTTCAAGATACTCCCCTACCCACTAATCAGGTCACCCACTAATCCAAGATACGGCCCCACAGTAAACAGGCACCCCGGTTACTAGGTGCAGTACTACACAGTAAGCAGTTTACCTAGCTTAGGCTTAAACTTAAACTAGAATGTTCAGCCCCCCCTTCCAGCAATGAGCTTAACACCACATGCTCTTTTCCCCCTCCTCCAAGTCCTTCTCCAGCCAGTCTTTTTTTTTTGTAAAGTGCATAGCTCCTTCCCACTTGTTTGCGATCCACCAATGGGATCCTCCCTGGTTTCCTTACTCCGCCCTCCCTGGGCACTTAATAGAGGTCGGGGTTGGGGTGGGTGATGTGGGACAAAAAATCCGGTGCCCTGGCCTGCTCCGTGTGGCTAGGATGGCTTCTCCCATCTGCCCATACCTCTCAACCTCCTGCCTCATAAATCAAGGACAAGGCTTAAAAAATCAGGGACAAAAGACCAAAATCAGGGACACATCTTCAAAATTAGAGAGATCCACCCAGAAAGCTGGTAGAATATGGGGCTTAGTGCAAAATGCATTTTCTAAAGAAGAAGAAGTCTGTAACTGTAAGGATTGACATTGTTTTGTGCTTACAGTTCCCACTGTTGAGCCACAAAAACACAAATTTTAGGAGGGACACGGTAACATTTTGAGGCAAAATCAGGGACGTCCCTGAAAATCAGGGACATTTGAGAGGTATGCATCTGCCGCTGTCCCCCAGCGCCCTGGCCCGCTCTGTCTGGCCTGGAAATAACTCCAAAACCAGCTCCTGTTGGATAATATGAGTGGGGCAGCTTTTGACGGCTGCCCAGGCTTACGTATTCCCCACTACAGCTCCCAATTCACTGCATGATGCAATAACTTTGACACAATAATTTCTAAGAATGAGAAAACATATATGGCATTGATTTCAGGAGTAGTGAAATTGCTTTTATTAAGATGATAGAAAGGTAACCAGGTACCTTCATGAGTAGAATGGATCCAGAAGTTCTTTACAGCTATGAATGTGGTAAGGGCTATAGCTTAGACCTATCATGTTTTACATAAATTCCAGGCCTGTTGGCTTCCTTTTACTCATTTCCTTACTGGGAGGGTATGATGTGATGATAGCCCCTTGATAGACAGTTTTCCTCTCTGTGGTAAGGGATAGGTGCTAAATAATGTATAGTGCCCCAGATATTTTCTGAATTCATGTTTTTTCTTTGAATATGTCTTTTATAACATGAACAGGTTGGGGGGATGCAGTGGGGTAGGGGGTATGGGGATAGAGGGAGGAAGAGGAGTTATTTATTTATTTGTTTATTTCTTTTGCTGCGTTATTATGCTGGATTGTAACATTGTTGTTGCTTTTCTTGAATTTGTGATTGTGTATGTTTTGTTCATGCTTGATGTAATGTATTGTCTTTTTCTGTTACTATTTTTTTGTAATTTAAATCTAATAAAGTATATTAAATTGCAAAAAACAAAGAAAATGGTCTCCATTAACTTGCCCACTGTTGTGGTTAGTTTGACCAGCCTGTAGTTACCCAGCTCATCTCTGGGACCTCCTTTTTTGGAGTAGCAACACATGTGCTGTCCTCCAGGCCCTGCGGCATGCACCCCTTCTCCAGCGAGGTGTTAAACAGGTCTGCCAGAGGGACCGCTAGTCCATTCGGGACAGATGCCTTGTCGATCCAAAGGTCCCTAAGACCCTGTCAATCTTGATTGCCTGATCAGATTCATTAGTACCCCCACTTATCCCCCCAGTTTTCCTCTGTGGCATAGGCACATCCTTTTCCCTAGTGAAGACAGAGCTAAAGTGCTCATTTAGTGCCTCTTCCTAATCCTCCCTCTTTTCTCCCCATTCTTCCTCCATCTTAATCCTAACAATTGCCATGCCTACTACTTCTACTCTCCTTTAAATACTTCTAGAAGTACTTTTCCCTTCCTTGATTCCCTCCGCAAACTGTAGTTCTTTTGCAGCTTTGGCTGCCCTGACCACTTACCATGCTTCTCGATCTTTCTCTGAGTATACCTCTCTGTCCTCCTCCCTCAAAGTAAGTTTGTAATTCTGGAAGGCCACCATCTTTTTCCTCACTTTCTCTGCCACATTTCTATTAAAACAGCTAGGTCTCTTGGTCCTGGAGTTCTTTTTATGAACCTTTGTACAAGTGTTTGTGTCCTCATTTAACCCCAAGTTAGTGATGGACCATTTCTGATCAGCGTTCAACTCTAGTCTGAGCTTTGCAAGGTGCCCAACTAGTATTTTTCCCATCCTATCAATGTCTGCCATCTTAAAGTCCATCACTCTCATTTTGTCTTGGCCACTTCTTTTCCCATGTTGATCTAAAACCACACCGTGTGGTGGTAACTGCCACAAGGGGGTCCCTCACTTCTACCTCATGGACATGTTCACCATCCGACAGCATTAGATCCAGTATAGCCTCCTCCCTGGTTGACTCTGTGACTCCTTGTGTCAGGAAACACTCCTAGATAGCTTGCAGGAGGAGCTGTTACCTATAACAGGAGGTAGGCCTGGTTCTCCAGTCTACTCCAGGTAGGTTGAATTCACCCATTATGACAATGTTTCCTCTCCCACCTACCTTTTTGATCTTGTCCCCTCAATCGCTGTCCAGCTCCATGCCCTGTGAAGGTGATCTGTGCACCACCCCTAATTGAATCCTTCTCCTTTTGGCATTCTGGAGCCTTACCCATAAAGCTTCTGTATCATCCTCTTCCTCCTCGTTTCTGGTGCATATTATCCCTTCCCTTATGTATATCGCCACACTACCACCACTCCCCTTCCCTCTGTCCTTCCTGTACAGTTGGTATCCAGGGATGTTGAGGTCCCAATCATGGTACTGTGTTGCCCATATCTCTGTAATGGCAGCTATATCCACCTCACCTTCTGCCATCAACACCTGCAGATCTGTTGATTTGTTAGCCATACCACTTACATTCAAGGACACCACCTTGTAATACAATCACATTACCTCATTGCTCCTTGACATATTTTTGTGCCTCTCCCCTTTCCTTGGTCCTTCTATCTTCCCCCGTGCCACCTCCATTCCTTGTGATTACTTACTGGGGGGGGCCCAATGGTAACTATGAGTGCCTTGCCCACTGTGGGCACCAAACCTCGGTTTAAATTCAGTTTTTCTGTCAAGTATCCCTCCAGTGTATCCTTCAAGACCCTGCTGCCCTCCTTGCTTAAATGCAGCCTGTCAAATGCATATAGGTCCTTATTCTCCCTCGTCCTGCTCCAATTCTCCCACTTGCCCATACCCATTTGTCTCACACCACCACCCCCAACCATGAGTTGAATTCCTCTATCTTCTGTTTTCCAGCAGTACTGGACCTTGGGACTGGCAGTACTTCAGAGAATTTTACTGAGTTTCCTACCCCACTGCAGATTTTTCCTACCTCTGTATATCTTTCCTGTACTGCCTTCACCTTGCACCATGCCAGATCATTGGTACCCAAATGGACTGGTGCACTGCATGCATATTCAATTAATGAATTTTTATTTTCAGTTTACATCCAGCAATTAATCCATCCTATGCTTCAGGGACAGCAAATTCCCCTTCCTTAGGGAGTCTGTTTTTTTTTTCTACAAAATATATATATAAGACATTAGTTCCAATACCCTTCTGCCTACTGCTCCTATGATTTAAAAAGTGGGTTCAAAAGTCTTCCTTAAATCTACAATACAACAATATGACTAGTTGGTTCATTTCTTAGATTTATGGCTCTTGGTGCTATACTAAATAGAGTTTCCATCAGTATCTTATTCTTTTATTCAATATTTGCTAAGATCTAAAAATGTACTACATTGATTCCCACTTCATTACTGATCAACATGCTCATGGTCATTTAGTCCAAGATGTTTCTCTTTTTTACTTTCAATATAAATCTGTACAGGATAAAAAATAAATAATAAAGTTCTCCTGCATAATGCGCTTATTTTTATATTACTTTAATCTTATACAGTCCCTTTAAAGTGAATGTAATCAAATGTCCCTGTGAAATAATCTACTTAGGAAAAATGAGAGAAAGTTAAAAACACGGATTGGAGAGCATGAGGGGTACATTAGAAGGCAAGTTGAGAACTCGCCTATAGCATGACATTTTGTTGAAGCTTCACACCAGTTACTTACCCTCAGATTTTTTGGGATAGAAAAGGTTGACAAAGATAAAAAAGGAGGTAACTATAGACAGTAACTATTGTTAGGTGAAGCCGTGTATATAGATGTTTTTCAGTCAGTAGATCCGAGATAGGGTCTAAATGACTGCATAGACTAGTTACCAGTTCTGTGATTGGCCTATCTCTGGATGTTCATGCCCTCTGAATAATTTTGAAAAAGAATGCAACTTACTGATTAGAACTTTGCATATGGTGCAGGAGACTAAACCAAACACTGCCTCCCACTAACATAAAATGAAGGGTAACTAATAAATTGATGTATATTTTTACCATGCACAAAAGCATTACCTCCCATTTAGTCTGGTATCTCTCCCACTGTTGGTGTGCAGAGAATAAAAGAAATTGGAAACAGTATGTAATAAGAAATGAATAAATGTTTTTCTATTTTTGTTCATACTGCATCTACACTAGGTGCCGCTGTTGACAGCAGGTCCGGCACCTAGCTGAACATTCATGCACTCAAACAAGAACACACTCCATGATGACACTGTCCATGTCACAGAGGAGCTTGTGTCTGATGCTGGATTCTGGTTCTGATCCACAGCATTAAGATCCAGTTTCTGGTCATTCCTACTGCTTTTGCTACATGGACAAGGTGCTTGAAGGTCAGAGACCACAAACTTGGGTAATGAAACATGCTTTTATTATGCTTCGAAGGGACTGTATAAGATTGAAGTAATATAAAAACAAGCATTTGTCAATGCTGAATGTTGTCTCTCTGGCATTGGCATTGGTAGTGCCGGAGCTAGAGATGCATAATAGGAATGGCAGTGAAGTATCGAAGTGACGCCAACCCCACCCCCACCCTGTAGAGAGTGACAGGCATTGGAATGCACATTTGGGTCATCAGCTATAACACTCATGCCATTGTACCTCACCTTACCCTGTAGACCCTGACAAGTGTTGTGGTGTGCTTTGGGGTCTTTGGGTGTTATACTTACCACATTCCATAAGAAAATACGCTGAGGTGGGTGCAGTGTAGAAGAATGGGGTGAACTTTGTGGCTGAACAGTGCGAGGCACACCACAATGCCTGTCACTGGCTGCAGAGTGGTGGTAGGGGTGGAATGGCATGAGCATTACAGCCGATGATCCCAAGTCACACCCCTGAATCCTGTCAGTCTGTACAGGGTGGGGTGCTACAGTTGAAAACACTAACACTGTAAATGTGTGTTGGTATTTTCACTCCAGATTTTCAACATGGGCTGTTTGTGAGCCCACCTCATGAAAAGCATCACAATCAGTTTGTTAGCTGAAAGGTGGAATGCAGAGCTGCTATGCCATTTGGTGACACAGAGATGAAAACACATTTTGGGCAGGATGTGGAAAATGACAACTGTATTGTTCATGAGGAGGTGTAAAATAATGGCAACATTGAAAATCTGGAGTGAAAATATGAAAAATTGGTGGAGTTATAAGCATGTGTAGAAACTGCGCAACACACATCCATAGCCCAATTATTTTTGGGAGTTTGTTCACCGCATTTTCAACATAGGCATTTTGGGACCTCCCTTCGCAAACAGTGATGCCATGATTTTGTTAATCTGTCCCAAAAGTTGATTTCCCACAGCGACTATGCCATTGTGTGCCACATGTGTGGAAACACATTTTGGGCAGAATGTGAAAAATGACAACTGTACTGTTCATAAGGAGGTGTGCAAAAATGCCAGTGTTGAAAATCTGGCATGAAAATATTGCAAATTTGTGAAGTTACAAGGGTGCGTGGAAACTGCTCAATGCATGCTTGTAACAGTCATTTTATGGACTTTTGGCATGAAATTTTTAACATAGGCATTTTAGAACCTCTGCTCATGAACAGTGTCACAGTCATTTCCTCAAACTGTCCCTAAAACTGATTTTGCACAGTGACCACGCTATTCTGCGCCGGACGTGCAAAAACACATTTCAGTCAGGATATAAAAAATGACAGCTGTACTGTTCATAAGGAGGTGTGGAAAATGGCAATTTTGAAAATCTGGAGTGAAAATATTACAAATTCACAAAGTTACGTGTGTGCATGGAAGCTGCACAATGCACGCTCGTAAAACAGCCATTTTTTGGATTTTTCCCACCAAATTTGCAATGCAGGCTTCTTGGGAGCCCCCTGCATGAACAGTGGCACTGTCATTTTGTTAATCAATCCCAAAATGTGATTCCCTGCAGTGATGGCGAAATCACCTTTTGGGACTGAATAACACCATGACAGTGCCTGAATTCGTGAGGCGGGGTCCTAATAACCTCATGTTGAAAATTTGGTGCCATAATTCCCAAAAATGGCTGAGATACTGAATGTAACATAGTTGGAAAAACCCTATTTATGCCGTTATGCAGCTTACTGGCATTTCTTCAGTTCGCAGTTGGCTTCAAAGAGTGCAGACGTGTTCCCGGTCCACTGAAGATCGTTGCACCAGATTCCAGAGGTAAATATGAGGTGAGGTGGGTTTGGGGAGGTAGGGTGCACAGAGGGTAGGTCTGGGTTGTGGGAGGGGGCAGGGATACTGCGAGGGACCGTTTTCGTTTTTACAGGTTAAAAAAAAACATTGCGGGATGGGGTTTTTTTGCAGGGGATTTGGCACATTGGGGTGGGACCCCAGCATGCCACCTAAGTGTTTTTTGGGGGGATTCTGTAGCCAACAGGGAATTGGGCACCCCCATTGGCATGTACTGGGGGGGAGACATGAGCCAAAGGGGATTGGGCACCCCCTCGGCATGCATCAAAGTGGGGGGACATTATGCTGATGGGGTGGGCTCCTCGTTGACGGAAATCAATGGGAGCGGAGGATAAACACCAATGGGGATTAGGCCCCCATCGGCGAAAAACTGTTGGGGGCTGCATGATCTCAAGAGTTGGGCACCCCTCGGCATACATTTTAAATTGGAGGGGGTTCAGTATGCTAATGGGGAATGGGATCACCTGTCAGCACTGTGACAGGTGGTGGCAGCAGTCACTGCCACCATATTGCCTGCATGTCGGGAGGCATGTTGTGGTCACCCTGCATGAGAGCATTGTTCTCATTGCAGTGGAGCTTTTATTTGTTCTGGTGACCACATTAGGGATCCATGAGGTCAGCGCCTGCTGCTGGCTGATTGGGGAATGAGGGACACGCCTTCTGATGCATGCCCTACATTCGGCCAACAGTGACCGAGCCTCCAAATCTGCTACTACCTCAAGATGTTGGTTGAGAGCTCACCGGGAGCCAACATAATAACTGCAATTTGCAGGAGAACTTTATTATTTCTTCTTTATCCTGTACAGATTTATATTGAAGGTAAAAAAGAGAAAGTTGTTGGACTAAATGACCATGAGCACATTGGCCCGTAATGAGGTGGGAATCAATGTATTACATTTTCAGATCTTAGTAAATATTATATGAAAGAATAAGATACTGGTGGAAATTCTATTTATTATAGCACTGAAAGCTAGAAATCTAAGAAATGAACCAACTATTCATATTGTTGAATTGTAGATGTAAGTAAGGCTCTGGTACCCTCTTTTAAAATCATTGGAACAGGAGGCAGAAGGGTATTGAAACTAATATGTTGTATATATAGATATGTTTGTGTGTGTGTGTGTGAGTTGTAGAAAATAAAAAAACAGACTCCCTGAGGAAGGGAAATTTGCTCTCCCTGAAATGTTTGATGGATTATTTGCTGGATGTAAACTGAAAATAAAAAGTAATGATTTGAATACTCTATATGGTGAGAGGCCCCCTACTCCAATCTGCACTTCCTTTACATTTGCCCTGATTGGTTTGGGTCTATCCACCAGTTGATCAGCTCTTGTTTTTTATTGTGGTTGGCAGAGAAGGTTCTGTGGCTATTACCCAAATGGACTATGATGTGAGGCTTTCCCATCCTGCCCCACATACTTTGGTATAACTGCTTCACATCCTGTCTGCCATCAAGCCTGTCATACACTCCACCCACCTACTGCTTTTCCTTGTAGCCTTCCTTCCCCATAGCACTCCCTTCAGGATTGATTTCCCCAATATTGCAACCCTCTCCCTCACTTCCTGACTCTCCCTCTCATAATGCCTGCCCTATTGACCCTTTCTTACCCTGCCATGTTGAACCTCTCTCTCAATTTGCCCTCCATTTTGTATGACCCCTAGAGCCTCCCTACATCCCTTAAGCCTAGCATTCCCACCAATCTAGTTACCCATTGCTTAGCCTCCCCCCTTGATTTTCCCATCTCCCTTGCTCTAGCCTCTCTTCCTGGACTTGCCCTTCCTTCCTCCATGCAGCCCCCCTCCCTTTCCCACTTGCCTTTGTTCATCCTTTCCTCCCCTCCTCCTGCCCCCTTTCTCTATTCCTGTCCTCTGTCCCTCCCTGATCTTTGATTTTCCCCTCTTCTCCCTGTTCATCCAAATTTACCAATACCATGAACCTGTTTGAGGTTACCCTCCCCTAGTCAGAATTGCCTTCTGTTTTCCCCTCGCTTCTCCACTCTCTGCCCTCCTTGCCACAACTCTTCCCCCTACATCTAATACTCACCAGCTGCCAGTTCCCCCCATTCCTCCTTGGTTTCTGTAGTGTTGGTGTTCCTGGACCCTGCATTGTCCCCCTTGGTACTGTCTTTAGTTCGCCCTCCTGCTGTGTGGTTGTGACATCCCCATACCCTTCCCCCACTGAACATACCCCCAACCTCCCTCCCTGTCCTTTTCAAGTACCAATCTCAGCTGCCAAATCTCATCCCTAAGTTGCCTAAGCTGCCTGCAGACTTGCTATCCATCTACACTACACATTATTCCCAGAAAGATGGTGGCTCCACATTCATTACAGCTGACCATTCTCCCAGCCCCCAAGTGCCCTGCATATACTATCCCCTACCCCAACAATCTTCCTCCATGCTATCCCACTACCCTCCCAATCTTTGGATGCCACATCCTGCCAGATGCCTTTCCTCCCCCCCTAGATTTATTCCTGGACTCTGGCAATAAAACCCCCAGATGGGTAGTTAACTCCTTTCCTTGTATTCAATACCCCTACCACTGTGCAAGCAAGAAGGACTAGGCCTATTGGTTAGGTAGCCTGACTTTCCCTCATAGTATTCAGTCACCCTTTATGCCCTCCCCAGTGTGGCTAAAGCAGACTTCCTGCAGATTCTGTCTAGTCAGACACCACACTCCTTCTTCATGCGCTCGTGTTTCAGGGTCGCTCACCCGAGGGGATGCTAGGACCTCCTGGTGATTTATAGGGAAGGCAGGCAACCATTTGGCTCACTATAACCATGTGGCCCTGCTCTCCTCAAAATGGTAGTGGCTGCTCTGGTACAGCCCCACCATCAGCCCTCCCTCTGCCATTCACCTCCCCACCTTTCAGCCACAGAGTCCCACAGAAACACTTTAAAACCTTTATTTCCCCATCCCAAATGTGGAGCACAACAGAAACAAACACTTATCTCTTCCCCCATGGTCCTGTGCCTCCCACTGATGTTCTACCACACTCTGCGCATTTAGTCATTTAGGTGAATGAAGTTTATATCTTTGTGGATGTGTTACTATTGTATTTACCATTCCAGCAATGACAGTCAATATGGCTAAAAATGTTGACATGGTATTATGTTTCTTTTTTATTTTATTTTTTTTGCAGGACTGGGAAAAAATGCAATGTGGATCTGTGTTAATGAAAATGATTACAGTTAAAGGTGCAGCTGGCTGAACCAGTTAAATAATGGGTGTGATTTGCCCACTTTATTGAATGTAAAAAAAGCTGTAGAAATGTATTTGTAAGTCATGCAAAGAGACATCCTGGCTACATCCTGTATGGGATGACAAATTCATCATGCCTCTTTGTGCGTCACCTATTTTCAGCTCATAATGAGTAAATGATGCAAAGAAGAAGGAAGTGATTAACTCAGCTGAGCACTAGCAAGTTTGCAAGATTTTATATAAGTAAGGGTGGTACAGTTACACCGGGGATTAGATCATGGATGTTCAAGTTCAAGTTCAAGTTTATTGCAGGAAAACCCCATTGAGCAAGCTCATTCACAAGGAGGTCATGTGACATAAACACTTAAAGTACAAACACAGATAGGTAATAACAGTATATACATGAAATACATGTTACATGATGCAGGCTGGATATACATACAAGGGTACCACACAGGGTGACTGCAGGTGGTAAACATTGATATGAGACAGGGAAGCAACTCATAGGTCGCATACTGATAAATGAAACATGATGACTGGTGTGATTAGATTTAATCAAATCAAATCAAATCAAATATACAGTATTTTGGCAGCTAGAACAAACAACAGTCTACAACTGATATGGGAGGGAGGAGAGATTTGATAGAGTAGCAGTGGAGCGTAAGCAAAGATAAAGCCAGGAGTAGAAGGGGAAGGAAAGCAGTTAATATGACAAATCAATTATACCTTACCAGTGGATAAATATGGCACACATGGGAAGGAAGAGACTTAATGACAGTTACAGGTGTCTTTTATTTTGGCTGAACTTAGCGATTTGTAGAAGTTTATTGAAACTGTGCTAGTTAGTTTCAATACGGTTTGTATTGGTTCCAAATGGAGGAAGGGCATATCTGCAATACAGTTTACCAAAGGAAGTCCGCGTCCTTGGTATGTCAAGCATAATAAAGTCAGATTTTCTTAACAGTATGCATTATGTGAGATACTAATAAGGGAAGCGATAGCGTGGCAATTTCTGCAGAAGCAGTTTAAGAGTCCATAGCCCAGCATGGAGCAGGCGTCTAGTAGTAAGGGATGTCCAACCAACAGCTGCATATAAGTCACAGTGGTGCGAACGGTAAGGGAGTTGGTAATGAACCGTAACACACGGTGATAAAGGATGTCCAGTTTACTTAGATTTGCAAGAGTGGTGGAGGAATAGATTACATCGCCATAGTCAGTAGGGGGAGAAAAGTGGCCTGTACAAGCTTGTTTCAGTTTCAAGGGTAAAAGGGCCTATTTCTGTAGAAGAAACCTAACCTTGCTTTTAACCTTCTAGAGACATCTTCGATGTGGTCACTAAAAGATAATTTATTGTCGATCCAGATACCTAGATATTTAAATTTGGTTACAACTTCCAGAGGCTCGTTTAGCGTGGTGACAATGAAGTCTTGGGCAGAGTATTGGGGGCCTGAGACAGCACTGCGGAGAATATCATCGCTTTAGTCTTCTTGGCATTGAGCAGAAGCTTTGCCTTTATTAAATTATGCTCAAGTTGTGCGAAGTCCGCTTGAAGCACTCCCTTGACTTCATATAACGATGAGCCAGAAGTATACAACACAGAATCATCTGCAAAAAAGTGCAGATTGGACATAGATATGTTAGCATCTAAGTCATTGATGTACAGAGAAAACAAGATAGGGCCTAAGATGGATCCTTGGGGGACTCCTCTTGCAACTGGCAAGGCAGCAGAAAAAAAGCCTTCCGCCTTTACTTTTTTGAATCTTCCAGTTAGGTAGCTAGAGAACCACTGGGTGGTATGGTATGTGGCACCCAACTTTGCAAGGCAATTGACTAATAGTTTGTGATCAACAGTATCAAAAGCTTTGCTGAGGTCCAAAAGACTCACCAGTTACCTTCTTAGCATCTATAGAGAGATCCAATCATTGGTTACTTTTGCTAGTGCAGTGATTGTGCTATGATTAGCCTGGAAGCCAGATTGAGCTGGGTTAATGAGAGAAGGTTTCCAAGTGAGATTTTAACTGAATATGGATCAGTTTTCGAGAACTTTAGAAAGGATAGGCAATATGGAGATAGGCCTATAGTTGTTTACATCGCATGGGTCACCAGATTTAAATAGAGGAGGATATGTGCTGATTTCCAGCAGGACGGCACAGCAGCAGATGTAATGGAAAGATTGAAGATGTGGAGAATTGGGGCAGTGAGATGGGCATAGCCTGACCTTAGGAAAAAGGGTTCCAAGCCATCGTCCCCTGCACTTTTTTTGGTGTCTAAGTTAAGAAGAGAATCTTCTACTTCTTTATAAGTTATCTCACGCATGTATGAGAATATTGACTAATATGCTAAATCAAGATGTAACTGATATGTTTTATTAACTTTAGTTTTAACAGTTTAAACCTCCCAAAAAATAAACACAATGCATAGGTGCAAAACACATGATATACAGTACATACTGTAGATAGTGATACTATCACATTTCTCCTTGTTGAGTTGTTGTGATAAAACACATTTGTCCTCTGCCCAAGTTTGGTTAATTGACCAAGGGTCTGATATTCAAGCAAATGTTGGGAAAGTTGATGATTGTGTGCCAGTTCCATATAAAGTACACTGATGTCATATACAGGGAAGTTTGTTAACCTGAATGACAGATTACCTCGATGTCTCAACATTTTGTTAGTCAAACAAGGAAGCATACTATAGTTTATTGTAACTTAAAATCTAATCAAGTGTGGTGCTGTCATGTAAGTAAATAAAATAAAGAGCCCTAATTTGTATTGCAGCATTTGTGGTTTCCTTTTAATCCTCTTGCTAGTTTCATGATTCTAAGTGACTTTAACAATTCAGTTTCCCATTCATTAACTGTGGAAGGTCTTTGGTTCATCCGGAATTTCAAAATCATATTTTTGCCACCATTGAAATTAAAGCCAATGTATATTTTTTTCTCTTGAGTTATGTTTGGTAGATCACAGAAAACTACATGCGATACATGACTTAATGTTATGGCAGGCAACCTTCCAAGAAATGTTTTGATTTGATCCCACAGTTATTGAAATTCAGAACACTACCAAAACATGTGGAGCTGGTCAACATTTCAGATCTGCATTTAGGGCACATGTTATTATTTTTAATCTTCATTTTAACATAATTCTAAGAGAGAAGTGCAGGTTATGAAATATTTAGTATTGTATTCATTTATAGTTCCCTACATTGAAACATTCTATTTAGAGCAAAATCATAGATTTTTTTCACATTTCCAGTTGAGAACTTCAGCCCCTAATCTTTGAGCCTGTCTTGTTTTGCACTCTGTGGCTTCACCTCTTATAGACATTATCAAGCAACTGTAAAAGGTCAGTATAGATGTTCTCACTTTCAGAATATTCAAGAGGCTTGAGGTGTTCTGTTTCTCTTTGGGACCTATGTGCTTTTCCCTTTCCAGGGTTCTAATGAGACTCAAATTGATGTTAATTCTTGGCACATATTCTTGGTTTTGTTTAAACTAATTTAGAATTCTATCTACAGGGTTAAGTTTTCCACAGGAGAATACATCTTTAACCATTCTTAAGCTGTTTAATGCCAAGTATTAGATAAACATGTCTTCGCATTTAAAACTATGTTAGGATCTCCCCATAATGGCTGTTAAAGAGATTATTTTACGTTCTGCATCATGGGGTTTTTCTAACTGATTTCTGATTTTTAATTATTCTGAGATTATTATGCTCTTTAGAATTTCTAGGGGTCTTGCTAACCAGAGAGAAGATAGACTAATGTTATTTTCTTCCATTATTTCGGATTTTGTTTTAAGCCATATAGGCTAGTAGGAACCACGTGGAACAGTCTTTTACCAAAAAATATATCCATTGTAATGTTGACACTAAACGTAGTTGAAAATCAGGAGCTTTCTACTCACCACAATTCTTGGTCTAATTATTTTATAAGAAACCAGTCTGTTTTTTGTTTAGTTTTTGTTTTACAAACCCAAATAACATTGTTTATCCTATTCTGAATGCCTATAAACCATTAACTGGGGATGTGATTAGGGGTCACTACTGATGATATGCAGTGCTCTAGGTTGTACCATCATTTTTATTAACTGTCTTCTTCCCCAGAGCCCCAGAGGTATTTTGTTCCACTTGTCTAGGTCCTTTTCTAGTTTGTTTATAAATTTAGCAAGTTTTGATCAGTTCTGTATTTTGATGTCCTTATGAATTTGTATGCCCAATTAGTCAATATATTAATCTGCCCATATTAAACTGAAATCAATAATTTCACTCATTGGCACCCCATGTAATGATAACAGATTGAGATTCACCTAGGTTTATTTTTAATCTGGAGAATTTACTGTAACAGTCAATTATTTTAATGACATTCATTATTGAAATAACTGACTCAGATATAAACAATAGAATGCAGTATGTACCATTTGTAACAGACTGACTTGGCTCACCATAACTGATCCATTACAAATGGTGTCCTATACATCGTTTGTCTGATTTACAAAAAAACTAATTTGACCCAAAGATGAACAACACGTAATGCAATGCAATGCAACTCCACTTATATCACAATACAACAACACAGAATACTGATTTGTGATTTACAGCTCTTTTGTGTGTCTTTTTTTGCATTTTAAAGCAAAAACATCTGAAATCTTTATTGGTTTTAAAAACAAGACGAGAAATGAAAAAAGTGCACTGTTTGCTGCCATGCTGCACTTATTGTGTACCCCTTTACTGCTCCATTCCTGGTCTTAAGATGTCCACAAATGTTGTTTGATGATTTGGGCTGACAGTGTACATGTGACAGCATGATTCGATGGTCGCGACCTTATCCCAATGGGGGACAAGATCATCTCTCTATTCCACTGCCTTACAAGGGTCAGAAGTGCCCTTCTAACATCTGCTGGTGTTACAGGCTCTTTTTCTTCCACAGTCTCATCGTGTTGATCCTCCTCATCTGCTTCTGGTTCCTGCCACCATTTCTGCAATGTCATCGACCTCGCTGGGGGATTCCCTAGGAGACAAAGTTTGTTCAGAGCTTGAGGTGTCAGACCTGATTGGTCAGGATCTTTCTCCTCTTTTTGCACCACAACATTTCTTTTTGTTTCATTAAGTCCAAAAGTGTGGACTTAGGGATTGAGAAATGCATGCTCAAATCACACGTACTTAACTTTGGCATCTTCTCTATCTCCCTTATGACCTCTACTTTTCAGGCAAGTGTAAGGCAAGTTCTCTTACCGGCACTCATCCTGGAGCAGCACAGCATGACAGTACAACAGCACAACCAGAGGGAACAAAAATAATTAATGCACTACCATGCTACTAGTAGCCCAATAAAGTGTAAACCACAGCTGTAGGAGGTGAGGTTGTACCCAATTAACACATGTAAATGTGTTAAGTGGCACTAAACTGCCACAGTCAGTTGTTCATTTCCTGTCAATTGCTTTCTTTGGCAGCCAATAATCACAGAATTCAAGGACCACCATATTCCTATAATTTAACACTGCTCACAATAAATTTGGCATTTGACACATAAAAAACATCCATTACATGTGGATGGCCGCTAAAACCAAAGCCATTATATGTGGTGCATACTGTATCATCAGCACACAAGGAACACTTATGGACCGATTTGCCTACCCTTATTCCTTTATCTCCCTTTTCATTCTTTATTTTAGTTGCTAGAATATTTAGAGTCATATTAAAAAGTAAAGGGGACAAATCATCCTTGCCTTGCCCTCCTCTGAAGAGGAAGTAGGTTAACAGTACTTCACTGGTAAAGGCTGATGCAGATGGTTTGTCATATAGGAGTTTTACTCAATTTATATATTATTTTTTTTTCTATAAAGCTCTTTGCTCCTCCATGGCCACCTGCTCCAGTTATCAGGTCCCCTTCTGCTCCGAACCCAGTCAGCCTCTCCCTCCACCATCTTACCACTGGGGGTCCAAAAGGAGCATTGTCTGAGGGTGTCAGTGGCCATCACATATGGCCAGGGAGAGCCATGGACTTTTTTTTAGTTTTTTCTCTTACCTGGAGAGGTGGTGTGCACAGCAAGCATGCACATGCTCAGGGGAAACCATGTGCTCCTTCCACTTTCCTGACATTGCATCAGCCCTTTAGACTACTACTCTGACACCTGGCCTCCATTGGGTGTCAGTCAAGAGTGGGGAAACTTTACCTCCCAATCTGGAGGTTGAGAGCAGTCCAATGCCTGCTGCAGTAATCTCCCGGCCCTGCCCCTCCAACCACTAGCAGCCCGAGCTTGCTCAGAAACTCAGGTTGCTGACATATTAAGAGGCATGGCATCCAGCACTTCAACCCTCATCATCACTAGGCTGGCCACCCACTTTATATATTCTGAGGGAATGTTATATATCTGTAGGGAGTAAAAGATGTATATTTAAATTTCCAAATTTACTGGGCGCAAACCCAAGTTAGCCCCTGCACTAACTACATTTGCACCATTGCTACCCTTTGAATATGGGGTGTTCTCTGATACTTATATCTTATTTTAATGGCTAATTCTTCAGAATGGGTAAATTGTTCTAAACATGTTAAAGTGTAATAAGAATGGTCACTAAAATATGAATACAATGCAACTTCAGCCTTCTAAACTTAAATGCAGTAACTGTAAACTCTTTAGATGATGTTCCATGTCTGTATTTCATTTTTTATGGGCCTACAAGTTAGTAAATATGCATCTCTAATATTGTAAATTGATATGTAACTATACACAAAAATATTTCATTTGTATAATTACTAATTGGCACTATAACAACATTGTGGCTAAGAAATCATGGTACTGTTTTCATAGTTAATGCCTAGGTAACATGTATTTGCAATTTCACACACTAACATTTATCAAATATCAGTACTGTAGCTGTTATGTACTAAAAGTTCTCATTCAGAAATCAGTCACTCATGAACTTACTGCTTATTAAATGTGCAATCAGATATTGGACCCCATTCACTTGGGTGGTAGGGAATGTGTCAAATGTGCATTTCCAGGTCTGGGGTAGCAGCTATTCAATCAGATGGATTGACCAGGAGCAGTCTGTATTCTGCACTGTGTGTGGAGTGGTGTATTGTGGGTTATGGATGGTCTTCCCATTGCTGCTGGTTTCCAGTAAGGGGATCTACTGGTCTGCCTATGTTTACCACCTTGTCCCAGCCCTGATGATATAGTCTGAGGGCTGGGGTAGCTTGATGTAAAGGATGGCAGCCACACTGTTCAGCTGGTGGGAAGGGCATGTAATGGCTAAGAAAGGGTCCCTGCCTTTATATCTGGCTACACCCATCACTACTCCACATAGTAGATTGTTGATCAAGCATGGTATGTAGTTACTGCATACCCCACCCCCAGCCACCTGGGATTGACCCACACCTCTTCTGCACCCACACCCCTATCCTGCTGCTGCCCAGGTGGGTGGCTGTGGATGGGGTATGGCTATTCTCAGATGAGACTCCCAATTCTTCTGTACCTAAGACTAAATTGTCCCATCTTACAATGCTAAACAGTCATAAGAATGACTAATTGTGCATCAGGTATATTGCACCAACACTTTATTTGCTACTGTATTGTGTTTCAGCTGCATGCTTGCACTTAATTGTACCTAACTGTGCTCAGTATATTCAATGTTTTCTATTTCCTGTACCTTTCTCTGTTAATGTAAGTGTAATGTCTGTATTACCTATGTCCCATCTTTATGGACTGGGTCATGGCTGAAAATGGCCCATTGGATCAGTGCACCTACCTAGTAAAGAAACAAACAAAAAAATAAATATCACCCATCTGCCATGTGGAGTGGTGGTGGGTGGTGCCAGACACACATGCACATATTCTTCCTTAGCTGTTACATGCACTTGTTCACCACCATACTAAAAGCCTTTATGGTATAGTCAGAGGGCTGTGGTAGCTTGGTGTGAAGGATGGTGCCATGGCTGCCACCTCATTCGGCTAGTGGGAAGTGCATTTAATGGTTAAGAAAGAGTCCCTGCATATGTATCTGACATCATTCACCATCATTCCACATAGCAGATTGTTGATTTTATTTATTTGTTTGTTTGTTTACTGGGTAGATGCACTGATCCAATGGACTGTTTCCAGTCGTGACCTGGGCTATGCAGATGGCACATTGATAATACAGACAATACACTTACTGCATATCAATAGAAAAAGGTATAGGAAATAGAACACATTGAATATACTGAGTACAGCTAGGTACAATTAAGTGCAAGAACTCGGTTTAAACACAACAGAGTAGCAACTAAAGTGCTGGTGCAATATACATGATGTGCAATCAGCCAGTCTCATGACTGTTCAGCATTGTACAATAGGGAAGTTTAGTCTTAGGTACAGAAGAATTAGGAATCTCATCCAAGGGTAGCCAGGTCCCACCCCCAGTCAACCACCTGGGCAGCAGCAGGACAGGGGTAAGGGTGCAGAAGAGGTGTGGGTCAATCCCACAGAAACACCACATTTAATGTTATGTAAATACACAACACGCATTGTGAGACTACTTAATAAATACACAGTAGTGCAGGCCCGGGAATGCACATTTGACTTATTCCCTGAATCCCATGTGAATGTGGTTCAATATCAGATTATATGTTTAGTAAGCAATAAGTTCATGAGGGACTGATTTCTGAATGAGAACTTACATCACAGCTACAGTACTGACATTTTGTCAATGTAAATGTGTGCAACTGTAAATACATGTTACCTAGGCATTAACTGTGAAAACAATACCATTATTTTTAACCACATTATTGTTATAGTGCCAATTTTTAATTATGCAAATGAAATATTTTTGAGTATAGTTACATATCAATTTACAATATTAGACTGCATGTTTACTAACCTGTAAGTTCATGAAAGGCTGGAATACATACATGGAACATCATCTAATGAGTTGACAGTCAGTGCATTTAAGTTTAGAAGACTGAAGTTGCATTGTATTCATATTTTAGTTACCATTCTTATTACACTTTAACATTTTTCTGTGTAATTACCTTTTTAAATAAATATCAGATGGACATTGAACATTGAAACAGTGCACAAGACCTGCATTTATATGCAGTTACACTTATAAGAACAGATTTAACAATGCCAAAAGTAGTAACATAGTTACACAATAGACCTACTGTTACAATTTGTAATAGCTATTACATGTGTAGATGCCCTTATAAGAACATATAACTTAGTGCAGGAACAGACAGAGTGGTGTTTGTACGATAGATTTTCTGCTACACTTTGCAACTGCTATTACATGTGTAATTACACTTGTTCAAATTAATTGATTTGTGCCGAAAGGGAGACAGTAGAAGTTACACATGTATGCAAGTTGTGTAACTACATAACATGCACATGTGAAACTATTTAACAACTACATAGTAGTTACATGTAACTACACAGTAGTTACAGCACAGTTACAGTCTAGTTACTTCATGTAAATTGTGTGTAACTACTCAACACACAAATGTGAAATTAGTTAACAACTACATAGTAGTCATGTGTAACTTCAGTTATAGCATAGTTATACAGTAGTTACAGTGTAGTTAAAAAGCTGCTGATGCCTCAAAGAAAACAGAAAAACATAATATTTAGGTACAGTTTAACTTGCATTCTATATGTATTATATAGATTTCTCCTCCACATGTTTTATTACTGAGGAAAAGTTCATGAAAACATGCTCTGCATCTGTAAGAGTTCATCTGCCTCTTTGGCTTACTCACTACTTCATGTCACAATCATCTATTGTGACAACACCATCTTTTGCCATGAGAGTAGCTGTGATGTCACAATTAAAGCATTATGATCTCAGGTAGGGAGAAAGCAACATCAGTAGATGAACACTTCAGGAGCAAATATTAGGTTTTCATGCAAATTACCTCAATAATAAATAATGGGGAGTAGAAATACAGAAGTAATGTAAAATATAAGCAGAACTGTGTCTAAATATCATGTTTTGTTGAAGTTTTCCTAATGGTGTCATCTACTCTTTAACAACATATACAATAAGTATTATCATATATTCTTTTCAGAAAACTATGTTAATGCATCCTTGCGCACACCAACAGGCATTGGGGGTATGCCTTGGGTTCATCAGTCATAAGGCTTACTCCATTCCATACATAAGAAAGGTGAAGAGTGAGAGGGAAGGGCAGCTGCAGAATAAGGGATGCTAGTTGCACACTTGAGCAGACTTGATAGATCACTAGGCCTTTATCTGCGGGCAAATTTCGTATGTTCATATGTTTGTATAAGCTGAGATCAGGGCCGGCTTTAGCTAGGTGCAAACTTTGCCCCTGCACCTTGGGGGCCTATTTTTTTTTTCTTGGGGAAGCAAAAATAATTTAAAACATTTAAAAATGCCAACATTTTGCTATAGATGAAAATGTTTACCAGCAAATCAAAGTGGAAGACAACTGGCTCTGCTACTGTTACAAAAGGTGGGGGCAGCTTTGCTGCAGTGGAAAAGATTAGGTTAAGCAAGTGCTAATAGTGTTAATAGCCATACTTTACACCTCTCAGGCTGACTGTTTTCACAAACAAAGGGCTATATTGACAAGAGAACTTGTTTGTAACCTGGACATGTAGCTGAAACAATGCATGATATGACAAAATCTGTTTCAAAATTATGTGAGCACTCAAAATCAGGAGTCAATCTTAACATTGTCTTACTAGCCCAAACACTAGTGCAAATTATCCAGGGCTAATGCAGCTAACTCTCAACTTGTCCATCTCGACTAGTGCAGGTTTTCATGGCTGTTAATGAAATTAAAAAAGTCTATTTTAGCTGGCTCTAGTCCTCATGCTAATCTCACTCAATGTTCCAGATGGCCTGGTGTGGTTAACAGCTCATTAAGAGTTGCAATTATCTGGCAGTTCAAGAGGTAGATCACACAAAAGATTCAATGTGAGTCATCATCACTCCACTGTTAGGGCTTTCAGCTAGTGTCCAGGGTGTGATCAAGGGTAAAGTGCTGTTAAGTCACTAGCTTCCAGTTTTCTGAATTTGTCTCTGTCTAACAATTAGTCCCATATTATTAAGACCAGTGCCCTTCATTTCCCTACATTTTGAATGTCTGTCTCCAATTTCAGTTACAAAATGTGAAGAGGTATACAGGGTCGGCCCTGCAGTTGGTGGATTTTATCCCAGCCTCACCATAACTTCCCTTTCCCTTCCAAATATCTTAACTCTGTTCTTTCCCTAGACACCACTGCAGACCAGACTCTGAAATGACCATCCACAGATCCATAGTTCCCATTCCTGGCAATTGTGGGGGGTCTCCAGCTCTTCTGAATGGACCATGCCAGCCATCACTATCCATGCAATCCCACCCTTATCACACCCAGCATGTCATTTCATCCTAAAAACAAAACTTTGGATCATGCATGGTACAAAAATAAACTTTAATAAAATACATAATTTGAAAGCTTAAAATAGGCATTCCTGGAGTACACAGATAATCCTATATAGCATTAGTTCTCACACTTTCTGCTAGTAAGCCTCCCCCCAAGCCATACAACAGATTTCAAGACTCCCTCAAATTTGGAATAAAATTGTGGGCCTTTCCACAGGAAAAAAATAACTCATACTTTGCACAGTACACCTGGAATAAAGTGAAACTAATAAAGCTGACTGAATATATTCTCTTTTTATTCAACTTATTGCTCTCCACCCTGACCTGGCATCCCAGTTTATACTTGTCACTCATTTTTTCTGACTCTTGGGCCCTTGTTACTCTGTCCCTCTCTGTCTGGAACAGCCAAACCTAGTCACTTTATATCTTCCTCCCTTGCCCTGTTGTTAAGCAACTTCCTGTACCCTTACTGCTGGTCACACCTAAAAACATGCATCAGATCTCTGTGCCTTTCCCAGTCATTAATTTACATATAAATACCTACTATAGAAATGAGCTTTGGCTCAGTTTGCCTTTCCAAGTTATTAATTTGCATATAAAAACCTATTGTAGAAGTGAGCATTGACTCAGCATGCCTTCCCCAGGCATTAATTTACATATGCACACCTATAAACAAGCTCTTACTCAATAGGGACTTCCTGGTCAAATATTTGTTCTTAAGTAAAGAAATTCACCTGCAATGATCCATATTTAATTTTTTTATCCTTTTACACAAAACAGCCCATACTTAAAATTTAAATACTGTACATTCTCAGACATGACTGATCCTCTCCTGGATCAATTTGGGGCCTCCCCTGGGAGGCTGACCTCACCATTTGAGAGCCACTGCTATATAGAAATAGAGATAGTATAGCATTATGCTTATGTACTGTTTCCCTTGTGCTGATGAAAGGACTATGTTAATGAACAATCTGTTATTGTTGTTGCAGAGCATATTAAAATCAATGCTTTTAAAATTAAAAAATATCATAGTTTTCTGTTTCCAATGCCCCTTAGGTTTGTGTAATCCCCACCTCAAAGAAATCTTAGATGTACTCCTGGCTTACTTGAGACAGTACAAAAACTTCCAGAACTGCAGGTCTCCATTTGACTATAGTGTGGGGGCTGAGAGTGTCTTTCTCTGCCTGACTCTGTTCCTTGCCCTGTGGGTGGTGGTGACAGTGTGAGGAGTTGCATGATGTTGTCAGCTATTGTGTGTGTGTGCAGAGCTAGGACTGCT
Source organism: Neoceratodus forsteri (assembly GCA_016271365.2). NCBI lineage: Eukaryota > Metazoa > Chordata > Ceratodontiformes > Ceratodontidae > Neoceratodus > Neoceratodus forsteri. Next base: position 735,796,327 of record CM028133.1, on the reverse strand, counting down.
TGATTGAACATTTGCTGTTGTGATATCCACTGGTTTGGTGTGCGTGTGTGTGTGTGTGTGTGCGTGTGTGTGTGTGTGTGTGTGTGTGTGTGTGTGTGTGTGCAGAAAGAGAAAAGGAAGAGAGGATGCTGTGGTACAAAACAATGGGGAGGTTCACTGTGTGTGATGGCATTGCAGTCTTTTTTTCTGCTGAGGAGCTGGAAGCAATGTGGGAGCAGGATAAATGTCCAATAATCAGAGTAGTTCTTGACTTGCATTGTTTTCTATATAAGTGATCAAAATTTACCATTATAATTGAGGGATAGTGCAACCATCTGCGGGCTAGTGCAAAAAAAGATTTAAGGTTGACACCTGCTCACAATGGTTAAAAAACCTGACCAGCACAGAGCAAAATTAGATTTCCTGATAGGGACCCTGAAAACCTGATCACCAGGTAAAAAACCTGACAGATGTCAACCTTACAGGTGTCCCATGATTTTATGTATTTTTTTACCAGGAGAGACACACTAAGGTGAAAACTTGTTTACAGGTGCAATCTGGGAAGCACAAGGAAGTTAAGTGACTTGCTCAGGGTCACACAATATGCAAGTGAGGTCTGTGGGATTCAAACCAAGGCCTCCAGGTTTGCAGCTCAGAACCTTAAACCACTGTGGTATACTGCCTCCTATGATAATCCTCTCTATTATCTCTCTCTTACCTCCAGAACAGTTAAATTGTTTAACTTGTTTGCAAATCAGAGTATCTGAGGTGTGAGTGTCCAGTGATGATGTCCCTGTTCTTACAGAAATGAATACAGCAGTAGTACTATACTTACTTAAGTTCTGGCTCCAGGCTCAGTCAGATTCATTTCAAATGGTGAAATCAAATAATTCAAGTGCAGTCAATGGCACTAATTCAAAGATGCTGGTTGACCTGATACTGTTTTATTAATACAGGACAGGAGGATTAGTTAGGTGTAAATGTTGGATATGTAAGGGGGTGTCCCACAGGAAATGGAGTGGGGGCCCTGGCAGGGGGCTGCACAGTAGCCCAGAATGATTAAGGCTGGCCCTGGCTGAGATGGGTACAAAATAGGAGAGTGTGGTGAGTGTTCTGGTTGACAACCCAAAAGCACACCCCTAATGCCTGTTGCTATGTGCAGGGAGGGAGTGGGGTGTTAGGGCTGAAACCCTAATATTGTATTTCCTTCCTCTTTACAGTTTGATATCAACCCTAACTGATGCATTAATGTAGTTTTTTGCAAAAAGTCCTTACTTTTTCAGATACTGAAATCATAGCCTTAATTGCCTGTGTTCACCGTAGTGACCTTCGCTCCCTGCACTCCAATCTCTCCATAGATGTATATACTGTATGTATGTTTCTGTGGAAGGGCTCAGCACTCTAATTTCTAGAACAACAGTGACCAAATTCCCAGCATAGCTATCTTATTACCCCATCTCATGTACCTGGTACAGAAAATTTTCAAAACCTCACCAAAATGTAATTCCACATAACTACAATGCCATTCAACACCACAGGTACACAAACCTATTTTGATTAGGATTTGGAAAATAATAGCTGTGATATACATGAAGTGTGGTAATAACAAGTCTATATTGAAAATTTGGGGTCAAAGTCATTAAAAGTTCCAAAGTTACGAGCAGGCATAGCGAAATTGCAAAGAATGGTCATAACCTTGCCATTTTTATATATTTTGACCCACATTTTCAACATTTCCTTCTCATAACCACATCTCATAAACAAAATATCTATCATTATGCAAATCCCACCGGAAAGGTGAATTCACCAAGTGACCACGAAATCACCTTTCATTTGTGAGTTGCATAATGACAGTGATATTATTAATGAGGTGGGGTCCGCGAAAGGCTATGTTGAAAATTTGATGTTGAAAATCCCATTGAAATACATTAATTTCCCATACAAAAAAAAATATCCTTTTTTGTGAGTCATCATATAAAAAAACACTTTTTTAGTATGACGATACGAAATAAGAATTTCATTGTTAAATAAAACACATTTTAAGGGCATTTCTAGAGAAATAAAATACAGAATGCACTTAAGGGGTTCCCGATAAGCAAGATACATGTGTTGGTTCTTCTTCAGAATGTCATTTTTCAGGAATTCAAATTTGAATTTCTTGGCAAAACTGAAAACAAGAAGGGTGTCATATGAAATAGGAATTTTCCCATACAAAACAGGATTCCTTTTTCATTTCATACCGCTGTCTTTTAGCGTTTATTAAGCCTGCTCAGATGCTGTTTTTTCAAATTTTTAAAATGCAATAACTTACAAATGGCTTATTATATTTTCACCAGTTCAGCAAAAGGCACATCTGTTGGCTAGTTCCTGTCTGCTCTGAAAATTCCAGACCAAAATTCCAAACTATTTGGGCTGTAGGCACATTGAAAGAAAAATCCCAGCAAAGTCAGTGAGTGACAAAATGCTTTTTTCACCTATCCAGAACTCGAAAACTCCACATCTGACCAGAATGTAACTTGCCACATCTATATCTATATCTATATCTATATCTATATCTATATCTATATCTATATCTATATCTATATCTATATTTTTTTCTCAAAAAAAACTTTGTCATTTCTCTAGTTAGAGTCAAAGCAACAAAAATTGGGAGATGAGGCATTAGGGTTTCCACTCCTAACACTCAACCCTCCCAAACCAGGCAAACATTAGCTGTTTTTTTGTCATTGCCTTGTACATAGACAGTTTGAAATTTTGAACTGAAATTTTCAAGGTAGAAAGGGCTTGGCCACAAGTGTGCCTTTTGCTTGTTTGCTGAAAAAAATATTAATCTTTTCCAGAGGTATGACATTTGAAACTTTCAGTCAATGGGCAATACAGTCTGTTGGATAGATGTTTGAAATGAAAAAATAATTTGCTCAATCAAAAAAGGATGCTTTGGCATTTGGGGCCAGTCCTTATCATGAGGAAAAATTCATTTTTCATTTGCCATCATCTTGTTTTCCATTTTTTCAGGAAAAATATATTTGAAAAAATCCAAAAATGACATCCTGCAGAAACAGCAAACCATGTATCTTGCTCACTGGGACTCCATTAGGTGGACTCCACACTTATCTGTCGGAAAAATGACCCTGGAATGTGTTTTTTTAATCATTTTAAATCCTTTTTCGTGACTCGCTTCCATGTGTCTTGTGAGCCTTTTCATTCAAATGAAAAAGAATCCCTTCTCATGAATAAGGATTTAGGACTCCTCTTTTTTGTTCTGATTCTTTTTTACGACAAGGGGTCCTTTTTTTATTTGAACGAAAAAAGAGTCATGAAAAAAGCTACAAAAACAACTTAGTCCAAAACACTTTTGTGTGATAATGGGTCCTTTTTTGTTGAATAATTTTGTTGAAACAAATATGGGTATATTCTCACAGAAAGGTATTTCAGACTTGCAGTACTCATAACATTTTAATTTTAAGCTGATATCTAGTGGTGTCACCCACCCTCTGACTGCCATCCCCATATTTTTCTGTAGTGCCTAGTGGTGCCCCTCACTCTCCAATCTCCATTCTATTATTCTGTCATTTTACCCTGATATCTAGTGGTGCTACCCCACCTTCTGATCACCATCCCCATACTTATTCAGTATTTTCCTGGTGTCTAGTGATGCCCCTCACTCTCTGATCACTGCACCCATAATATGTTTTATTACCTGGTGTCCAGTGGTACTACCCACCCTCTAATGGCCATCCCTATAACATTTTTGGCATTTCCCTCTAGTGCCCCCCAATCACCATCCCTGTAATATGTTTCCCTTTTGTCAGTGGTGCCCCTACCCTCTGATCACCCTCCCCATAATGTTTGTGTCATTTCCCTGGTGTCTGGTGGTACTCCCACACCATCCCTGTAATAACTATATATTCCCTGGTATCCAGTGGTACCTCCTACCCTCTGAGTGCCATCCCTGTGCTTTAGTACATGTAATGCAAAAACCTTTCCTTGATGTGTGTTTCCCTGTTAAAAAAGGTCCCTCTCCAATCTAAGCTCCCAACCTCCTAATGAGCACCCACCACACCACACAACACACCCCCACATACCCTCATCCAACTGAACAGGTCTCAGGGTGAAGAGCCACTCTCCAATTGAAGGCATGTCTTCCTGCTACAACCACCAACTGCAATATAAGAAAATAAGATAAGTGCGGTTCAATGTATTTCAAAGGGGTTTTCATCTTTGGTGTACAACTTGCCATTTTGGCATATTTTGAGCCCAAGTTTTCAAGATATGCTTTTTGACACCCCACCTCAAGAACAATGTCAGTAGAATTACACAAATCCAGACTCAAGTGTGATTTTACAGTTGCTAGACAAAATCACCTTTCTGGCAGGATCTGACTTTTTCAACACCCTTGTTCATAAGGTGGGGTCATAACAAGACTGTGTTGAACATTTGGAAATGTGTACAAATGGCAAAGTTATGCTCATCTGTTGACATTTACCTATGCTCTTTCATCAATTTTGTAATTTTAAAGCAGCAGTACTAGGTAAAAATTTGGATGTTTTGCAATAGTTTGTTTCCTGTGCTCGGTTGAACACTTGCCTGGTAATTGTTCTTGTTTTTGCTGTACTATCACCTAGTAATTTGTTCTGCTTTCCTTTGTTTTTGTTTACATTTCTCCTCCTACCATGTTGAATAGCAACCATCTGCTGCTAACTATGCATGCACATGACTCACAGTATTATACAGGGACAGCTGAAATGCATAGCACAGGGTCCCATGGAAGTAAACAAAAGACATGATGTGACATGAGGGGGGGAGCTCAGCTGCAAATTAGGCAGTGGCCATATTTACTGAAGGCCCACAACAGTAGAAATAAATTTTAAATATCTAAAAACTAATGCTCGCTAGAAACAAATATTTACAGATATAGAAATCAGAACTATGGTTAGATGCTTCCAGCCCAAAAGAAGAATTTTGATAAGCACTTCCTGATTATCTAGTGCTGCTGCTGCTTTAAATATTTTGGCTCCAATTTTCAACACAGCAATTTCTTTACACCACCTCATGAACGTGACAGCTGTCCTTTTTCGAATCTTTGCCAAAATATAATTTTGCACCTCTGGCACAGAATGCCGTTGTGGTGGTGCAGAATTATGTTTTAGCAGGGATTTTAACTCTTTTACTACTGGGTTCATGAGGTGGAGTAATAAGAAGGCTATGCTGACAGTTTGGTTGTTTTTTTCCCACAAATGGAAGTGCAGGCCCCTTTACACATCAACATACATTTACACATCTATGTGGGAATGGAAGCACAGGGCCCAGAGGGCCCTGAACTCGCACAGGAAAATAAATATAGAATTACACTATCTGAAAAAGTATAGATGCATGGGAGTGCAGGGCCCAGGCGGCCCTGTAATCCCAGGGCAAATAATGATTCAATACATACTATCTCAAAAAATAAGGAAATTCTTTGCAAAAAATAGCATTACTGCAACACTGTCAACCCTAATACTCATCTCATTCTATACACTTCCAAAACATATGCACCTAATGGGGTAAGCAATAGGCCTGACAACCCCAGGGAAGACTGCTCCCCTGATTTTTTGTTGGCATGGGGTGGGGTTTTAGGGTTGGAAACCCTAAAGGCACATTTCACTACTTCTGTTGCTTTAGCCTGGATCCAACATTTTGCATTAAATGTAGTTTTTAGCAAAGAATATATAGGGGTGCAGCACCCCAAACGTCGAATGGGAAGAACACCCTTCCCCCCTCAGCTAGTGGTCAAACAGCAGTTCAGCATGTTTTTAATGCATTTGCATCACAGGTAAGGAAAAAGGTCCGGCTCCCCATACAGCACACAGGAGAAACACTGGACCTCGCCCAACAATTAACACACCAAAATCTGGCCAATGGAAAATCATGTACACAAATGCTCGCAGTCTGGGAAACAAGATCCCAGACCTGCAGGCAATAATGACAGAGGCTAAACTGGACATAGTAGCCAATAGCGAGACATGGTTTACAAGTAACCACACTTGGGAGACTTCAGTACCTGGCTATGTACTGTTCAGAAGAAACCAAGGTGCAAAAAGGTGGGATGGAGCAAGGGTATAGACAGGCATACTCACTGTACACATTTGTGTACAGTTTTGTTGAGTGCCTGTCACAAACCATAAGCCACTCTGTTAATATTATTATTCTAATCTGTAGTATTTGGGTTAGTGTAGGCCACTGAGGAGTGTCCAATACATGTATAACCTCTTTAGAGAGTAGAGGAGTCATCTGACAACAATCTGACTTGTTTGGAAGGGGGTGTCATTTGGAAAGGATGTGTACATTTTTTTAATTGGGGGGGTGTAACTGTTGGAAATTGTGTACAAAATGGAAATTTCTGGCTACACTTCTGGGGTGGAGTGGCCCTTTACGTCAATGAAAATATCAAAGCTACAGAAATTCAGAATACACATAAGAAGCCAGAAGAACTGCTGGCACTCTGGAGACATGAAATGAGACAGCCATGGGGTTGTGTACAGGCCTCCAGACCAGGAGGATGACATAGACATATTACTGTTAGAAGATATACAAAATATGACAGCTAAAGGTGAGGTTCTGATAATGGGAGATTTCAACATGCCAGATACAGATTGGTCAATACCAGCAGGGACATCTGCCAGAACTAGATCATGGAGGATTCCCTGCAGGGGGAGGGCCTCAAACAACTAGCACAACAACCCACAAGAGACAGGGCTATCCTAGATCTAGTACTGACTAACAGAGAAAGGATCACAGATCTCCAGGTAGAAGGTCACCTGGAGGCCAGTGACCATCACATGGTATGGTTCAATTTGGCCACTAGAACTAAATTATCCCATTCCAAGGCAAAAATACAGGACTTCAGAGGGCTGACTTTGATAAGATGGCCAACAGAGTTAAGCTAGCTCTGGCAAAAAGAAATACAGGTGAGGGGTTACAGGCAAAGTGGGCACACATTAAAGGTGCAATACTTGAAGCAACATCCCATTGTGTTAGTGAGAAAAGGAAGTGCAAAAGAAGAAAGAAACCACTTTGGTTCTCAAAAACAGTAGCAGAAAAGGTCAGAGCCAAAAGGCTGGCCTTCAGGAAATATAAGGGAACACAGCAGGATGAAGATAGGGAGGCATACCAAACTTCCCTAAGGGAAGCAGGAAAGACAGTAAGACAGGCAAAGGCCCAAACCAAGGAAACACTAGCATGAACAGTAAAAGAAGGTGACTAGACTTTCTATAGATACATTAGTGAAAGGAGAAAGTCCAGAGGGAGTATTGCTAAGATCAAAGGGGATAAGTGTGTGTGTGAGGAGGAGGACCATGTAAAAGCATCTATCCAAAATAGATACTTCTGCTCAGTATTTACTGATGAGAAGGTAGGGCAGGGCCCGCAGCTCAGCACCATGGACACAGGGGAAGGGAGGTGAGCACTAGTCCCTTCACAAAATAAAGGGTCCTACAAGAGCTCGCTAAGCTCTGGGTGGACAAGGCAATGGGACCTGATGGAATATATCCCAGGGTACTAAAGGAGCTAAGGGTGGAACTAGCAGAGCCATTATCAGAACTGTTTAGTGAGTCTCTGAGCACAGGAGAGGTCCCAGAAGACTGGAGAAGGGCTCATGTTATACCGCTTCACACAGTGGTAGCAGGGAGGAGGCAGGGAACTACAAACCAGTCAGTCTTTCCTCAGTAGTGGACAAGATTATGGAGACACTCCTTTAGGAAAGGATAGTGCAACACCTGGAATCCATAGGAGCACAGGATGCAAGACAGCATGGGTTTACAAAAGGAAGGTCCTGTCAAACTAATCTCTAAGATTTCTTTTACTGGGTAACCGGAGTGGTGGACCAAGGGGGAGCAGCTGATGTCGCCTACCTTGACTTCAGCAGAGCTTTCGATACTGTTCCACATAAAAGATTGATTAATAAGTTGGGTATGCTCAGGGTGAATCAAACATTGGTCACCTGGGTGGCAAACTGCTAAATGGGCAGAAAACAGAGAGTGTTGTTAAATGGTATACAGTCAGAAGAGATGCAAGTCACAAGTGGGGTACCTCAGGGATCAGTTCTGGGGCCAGTCCTATTCAATATCTTCATCAGTGACATTGCAGATGGACTGGTGAGTAAGGCTTGTCTGTTTGCAGATGACATCAAGATCTGCAACAGAGTAGATGATCCAGATTGGGTGGGCAGAATGAGAAGAGAGCTGGATAAACTAGCAAAATGGTCGGAAGAGTGGCAACTGGGATTTAACCCAGAGAAGTGCAAGATCATGCACATAGGGAAGAGAAACCCTGAAGCCACCTATAGTCTGGGAGGGGAGTTGCTGGCAGTCACAAGAGAAGAAAGAAGCTTGGGCATCATCATCACTGATGACCTGAAATCATCCAAGCATACCACTAAAGCAGTAGGTAAGGTTAGAAGAATGTTGGAGTGTATTAGTAGGGGTATCACAAGTCACAAGAGGGAGGTAATAATCCCTCTTTACAAGACACTGGTTAGGCCCCATTTGGAGTACTGCATGCAGTACTGGAGGCCACACCTTCACAAGGACATTAACCAAGTTGAGGCAGTCCAGAGAAGGGCAACCAAAATGGTGCAGGGACAGCATCAGAAAGCATATGAGGACAGATTAACTGAGTTCAATATGTGTACCCTAGAGCAAAGGAGGAGAGAGGTGATATGATCAAAACATTCAAATACCTTAAGTGCATTAACAAGGTGAAAGACTCTAACAAGTTTCAATATAAGAAAAATAGCAGGACAAGAGGACACAGCATGAGATTAGAGGGAGGCCGATTCAGGGGTAATGTGAGGAAGTTCTTTTTCACAGAAAGGGTAGTGGATGCATGGAACAGCCTACCTCAGGAAGTGGTGGATTTGAATACAGTGCAGGGCTTCAAACAGTCATGAGACAGGCATAAGGGACCAAAACAGGTGAGTATAAATTGATAGGCCATTGACAGAGTAAAGGCCAATGGCACATTCATAAGGTAGAAGAAAATGGGCAGACTGGGTGGGCCTTGCGATCCTTATTTGCCATAAACTTCTATGCTTCTATGTTTCTATGTTTCTGTGTTTCTATGTTTCTATATTATAAGGATGTGGTATCGCCCCTTAATTAGGGTTGTACTAGCACTTCTATTTTAAATTCAAAATGTTATACCTTAAGAACTTTGGCATTTTTTGAAAATATAGCCCACAATTTGGCATGCTTAGTTATTCTGCCAGTATCTGACTATGTGGAATGTTTCATGATGGCATCTTGTATGGCTTTTGAGATACGGAGTGGTAAATAAACAGAAAAAAAAAACATTTTCCCCCTTTGGTTAACATGGGAGTTTTTGCCCTAATCTACAGCCAAGACCGAATTTAAATTTTTCTTGAAATTTTCAGGGATTATGGTGACTGTGCCAAGGCATTGCCTTGATAGTGTGGTGAGAAGATATCTCATCATTTTTGAATTACAGTAATTTTTGTGATAGCCACTATACAGTCAGGTGAATGAAAACCATTTGAACTGTTAATTGTTAAGGATTTGATGTTTGTGCTCAGAAAAATACTGTTTTTTTTCCATTTTAAAAAATGATTCCTAATGAAATGGTACTTGGTAAGGAGTGACCAAGACCTGTATCTAGATCTCAGTCACATGCTTAGTTCCATTATTGTATTATTATTTAAAATTTTTGAGGGCAAGCACTATATGTTTTTTTTGGGGTGAGAATCATATTGCCCATCACTTGCTTAGTTAACAATCAATTGATCAGAAAATAACCATTTACAGTTCTTTACAGTTTGAACTTTACTGTTCAAACTGAAAAGACCATAAACAGTAAAGGTCCATGACACTTCAAACTGTCACAGCTAGCTGGTCTCTAGTGGCACCCCCCTCCTGCCGATTTCTGTCCCCTGAAGATAAAATAATGTGTCCCTGATAGTCTAGATGTCCCTCCCACTACTCCATTCTCTGATCGCTGTCTCCATAGTTAAAAATTATATTCCCAGTGGTCCCTCCACCTTGTTCCAATCACCATCCCTGTGTAAATGTTTTATTTCCTAGTAATCCAGTGATCCCTTCCCCCTCTCCCTATTCTCCAGTCAACATCCCCATATAAATGTTGTTTTCCCTGGTCATCCAGTGGTCCCTGCCCCCTCCTCATTCTCCAATCACCATCTCCATGTACATATTTTATTCCCTGGTAGTCCAGTGGTCCCACCCCTTCCCTCTTCTCCAATTGCTGTCCCCAAGTAAATTTTTTATTCTCTGATAGTCCAGTGGTCCCTCCCTCATTCTGCAATCACAGTCCCCAATATTTTTTTTTAATCCTGCAAAAACAAAATCCCTCACTGATCAGCCACCCACCCCAGACCTCCTACTCAGCACCCACCACCCCACAGTCCTCCCAGTACACTCCCCACACACTCTCACTCATCTTAACATGTCCCAGGTTTGAGATACAATCTCCAATTGAAGACACTTCTTTCTGCAAGAACTGATGACTGCAATATGATAAAATGAAGTAAATGTGGTTCAATGTATTTCACAGGGGGTTTCAACTTTTATTCATAACTCAGCTATTTTTTGACTTTTTAACACCAGATTTTCAACGTGACTTTTGGGACCCCACCTCATAAACAATATGACTGTCTTTATGCAACTCATGCCAAACTGGTGATTTCACAATTACCTGGCAAATTCACCTTCAGGGAGGGATTTAAACATTCTTCCTGTCCTTGTTCATGAGGTGGGATCATGAGAGGGATATGGTGAAAATGTGGGCCAAAAATATATAAGAATGGAAGAGCTATGACCATTCATTGCAATTTTGCTAAATCCGCTCATAACTGGAAATTTTAAATATTTTTACCCCAAATTTTCAACATAGACTTCTTATTATCACACCACATGTATGTTACAGCTGTCATATTTCAAATAATTGTCAAAATGTCTTTTCACTCCTGTGGCATGGAATGGCATTGCAGTTGCATGGAATTATGTTTTGTCGGGGATTTGAAGATTTTCTGTACCGGGTACATGAGGTGTGGTAATAAGATGGCTATAATGACAATTTGTTTGCTATTGTCCTATAAATGGAAATGCAGGGCCCTTCCACATGCATATACATATCTATGGAGGGACTGGAGCTCAGGGCCCAGAGCTCCCATGGGAAAATCAGGCTATGGTTACACTATTTCAAAAAGTAAGGACATTATTTGCAAAAATTATCTGTTACTACATCAGTTAGGGTTGAGGATAAAATGATAAACATAATAAAATATAACATTAGGGTTTCCAACCCTAAAACCCCCACTCCACTCCTGAAGTGAATGAGGGGTAGAGTCTTCCTTGGGGTTGCAGCCCTAATGCTTACCCCACTGTATGAGCTCATGACACATACACACCTGTATCTATCACATATTAGTTTTTCTGTTATTGCAATGGGTTGAACATAAGGGTTGACAACCCCAAGGATGACTCTACCCCTCTTTCACTTTGAGTGGGGCAGGGGTTTTAGGGTTGGAAACCCTAATGCCTTATTTTCCTATTTTTGTCTGTTTATCCTCAACCCTAACTGATGCATTAACATAGTTTTTTCCAAAGAATATATATATATATATATATTCATGGGAAAAACCTCCATTAATGCATCAGTTAGGGTTGTTCCACAGTGACAAAAGCAGGGAAATTTGGTTTTAGGGTTCAAGACCATAACTGCAAACCCCCCCAACCACCACCACTACCACACACACACATACATGCAAGTAGGGGAAGGACAAAGGCAACACAACCAATCACACACAACCAGCAGGAGGTGTATACCTGTAATTCCATAGCAAGTAGGGAAAAAATCCAACTTCAGGTATCATACAGTATTTTTAAACTTGTTCCATGAGGTTAGTTCACCTAAAGGTGAACCAAGCTGCCAGTAGCGAAAACTGTGTACCTCTCTTTGTTTTCAACATATGGGTGCTGAAAGGCATCATGGGCATCACAATGTTAACCTATGGGAAATTGCTCAGTTTCAGAACACTGTAACATTGTGATCCTTAACTATTTTAGCACCAAAGCAGCAAAAGGCACATCCATGGGACCAAGACTTGACACCCTGCAAATTTCAACCCAAAGGACATAACCGTTTGCTTGCAGGAGGATGGCAAAAATGTGCAGTTATCAGAAGCATACTTTTGCAAAATACTTTCACAAACACAAAAGTGTCACCAACAGAAGACACAACACTTTTGCATTTGTGAAAGCATGTAAAATACTTTCACAAAATACTTTCACAAACATGAGAGTGTCACAATTGCGTAGCATGACACTTTTGCATTTGCAAAAGTAATTTGTGAAACTATTTTCAGAGAATGTCCAAAATCCTGTTTTGGGGCTTGTAACCCCCAAGATAGCATATGTGTAGTCTGTGTTATGTGTTGGTGGCAGCATAGGGCCCAAGATGCCCAGTTGTCCATAGTGATATGTGTTTGGCAGAGCATGGAATGTCTGGGATTAGAGAAAGTATTGACGACCCCATGCCACACCACGACATCTGTTGGTATGTGGAAGATGGGAGCATGGGGATGTGGTTTCATGGTTTAGATAGTTGTATGTTATTTCTGGTACCTGCTGCTGGTTGTGTTTGATTAGTTGTGTTGCTTTGGTCCTTTCTCTACTTGCATGTATGTGTGTGTGTGGGTGTGGTGGTGGTGGGGGCGGAATGCGCAGGTAGGGCTTTGAACTCTAACACTGAATTTCCCTGCCTTTGTTGCTGTGGAACAACCCTAACTGATGCATTAACTGAGATTTTTGCCATGAAGTTTCCTTCATTTTGAGAATGGTATGTGGTGGTGGCCCCACACTCCCACCATGCTGCCCATTTCAGCATAATAACCATAACAGTAATGCTAACAGTTACGGTGATGCTAATGGTAATGGTAATGCTATCAATAATGGTAATGGTAATGTTGACGCCAATGGTAACACCAACAGTAACAGTAACACTAACGGTAATCCTAACAATAACGGTAATAATTACGCAAGCGGAAATGCGTACGCTAACACTACTGGTAATGGTAATAGAAATGATAACACAAAGAGTAACGCTAATGGTAATGGTAACAGTGATGCAAGAGCACACGCAAACATAAACAGTAATGCTAACAGTAACAGTAACCATGATGTAAATGCAAAGAGAAATGTGAACACTAATGGTACTGGTAGCAGAGATGCAAATGGTAATGGTAACGGTCACAGTGACACAAACGCAAATGTTAATGGTAATGGTAAAGGGTACTGCAATGCAAACATAAATGGAAATACAAACGGTAATGCAAATGGAATTGGAAATGCAAATGGTAATGTTAATGGTGATGCAAATGCAAATGGTAACGTTAAACCCAATGCAAATATGGACACAAACACAAACACTGACGGTCATGGTAATGCAAATGCAAATGGTAATGCAAATGGCAATGAAAACACAAATGGTAATGGTAAAGCTAATGGAAGCACAAATGCAAATGGTAATGGTGACACGAACGGTGACGCAAAAGGAAATGGTACCACAAAAAGTAACAGAAGCACAAGTGCAAATGTAAACGGGAAAGCAAATGTTAATGAAAACACAAATGGTAACAGTAATGCAAATGGAAGAGGAAATGCAAATGGTAACGGTAATGCCAACTGTGATGCAAAAGGAAACAGTAATGCAAAAGGTGACGGAAACACAAGTGCAAATGCTAATGATTATGGTAACAGATATACAACTACAAATGGTAGTGCAAATGGTAACGCAAATGTAAACGGCAACGCAAACGCAAGCACAAATGCAAACGGTAATGGTAAGGGTAACGGTAAAGTAAACAGAAACACTAACACAACCATATTGGAAATGCAAGCACAAACATAAATGCAAATGGTAATAGTAATGACAACGCAAATGTTAACGCCAATGCAAATGTGAACAGAAATGCAAATGATAATGGTTACAGTAACACAAATGCAAATGGTAATGCAAATACAAACAGTAACAGTAATGCAAATGCAAGCGCAAACACAAATGGTAATGCAAATAGTGATGCAAATGGAAACGCTAAAGCAAACGGTAATGGAAACACAAGTGGAAACATAAACTCAAATGCTAATGGTAACAGCAATATAAATGCACATGCATTGTGTCCAAAAAAGGTTCATTCAGAAGCACAGTGAATACAAAGAATCTGGGCATAATAATGGCCCTCGGACTGGAAAATGTGCACTTAGAATACTAAATTGCTTCTATCTCAGGAACCATACGATATTATTTATGACTTTCCAGGCTAGTTTTGGGGGGCTAAGAAATGTTGTGATGAAAAGTCCATATCTTTAACCGTTTTTGAGATATGGGACCCGAAAGGCACGGCTGACGCCATAATGTTATTCTATGGGAAAAAGCATCAACTTCAGAGTGCCATAACTTTGCAGCCCTTTAATAGTTTGTCACCAAACCACATAAAGACACATCTGTGGGTTGTTGGCTTTTTCCCTGCAAATTTCAGCCCAAAAGACCACATTTTTATTTTGCAGCAGGGTGGCAAAGACTTCCAGTTGTTTTGGCCATACTTTCACAAATTACTTTAGTAAATCACGACACTTTCGTAAAACAAATCATGAAAGTGTCACATTTGCGACAGTATTTTGTGAAAGTACTTTTCACAAAAATTTGAAAAGCATATTTCTGGGGTTTAACCCCCCAAAAAAGATATGGCTAACATCCTCAGGACTTGACTAGGTGAACACAACAAGAATTGTGTTTCAAGAGGGTCCCAGTTTTAAATGGCAGGAATTTTTCTGAGCTGTAACTGAAAGAAAATGGCTGACTCACGAAAGTAAAAGGCTCATTTGCAACAGTAAAAATTGCCATTTGCAAGAGTGTCAAAATTGTTGTTAAAGGATACCTAAATTGGTTTTGCGCTGTATATTTTTCAATATTTCAACTTGCCTGTTTGTAGGTTAATGTACCCACTTCCATCCAGTGCAAAGTTTGTAATCCTACATCTCTCCATTGTGCCATCACACCGCTAACAAGCTGTTCATTTTCCCATGTTTAGGGCAGCACAAAGCAACGTTTTCTTCTCTGTGCGGCTGAGTTATTGACCTTTTTCAACCACCCCTGTGTGTCCGTGCATGGAGGTCAGGGCATACATGTTGACATAAATGGAGCCACTGCAGCCACCAGATTTGAATGAAAATAGGGTGTTTCAGTTCATGGTGTGCTCAATTTCCCTAACATTTAATTTATTTTTACTAAAGTATCATTGGCCACAAGAGGGAATCTGATATGACAGGGCTTCCTTTATTGTGATACCTACCCATTCAGGACAGGAAAGCATCGAGGTGGAGGGAGTCATGTATATGCATTGACATTGAGACTTGTCAGGATGTGTGGCTAGATGATAACCTCACTGTGATGAGAGGTTGTGAACCCAGTGCCCTAAAGTACAGATTGCATCCAGATACTCCTAATTGTCACCAAATGAACCCAGGATTTGCACCATAATTATCCTATGATCATAGCAGGGTATAGAGGTATGGGATGTTTCTGGGGCTCCCCAAGGGCATACATCCAGCTATAGAGACATGTAAGCACTTTCATTCCTGTCCCTGTGGTAGCCCACATGTTCAGTTGTTATGGAGCTTTGCTCTGATAAGAAGACCCTTTTGAGTGAAGGATGGGAAGGATTTATTGAAATGAAGGCTGTGATGCCCAGACATTCTTGTAGGGTCCCTCTGGTCTAGGTCACTGTAGCATATTCTGCCATTGTTGTCACTTGACTTTGCTGCTAATTATGTGCTCTGGTCAAGACTGTAGAGGTAGGACTACTGTGAAGCCCAGGGATATACTAGATTTGGCCACCATGATTTGAATATTGGTCCTGCATCTGTGCCAGTGTCCCATAAATCTTTGAACTGAGTCCCAGTGTCTAGAAACAGTGAAAGGAGGCTGAGCCCAGTGGGGAGGGGGGGGTGAGAGTTTGTAGTAGTACACCTACTTGATTGCTCCCCTGCATCATCCTGCCACCTAGCACCACATGCCGCAACTTTTACAGGGAGGCTATGTATGGCATAGGACATGAAAGGACAAGAGCTGGCATACACACCCAAAGTATACAACCAGACCCCCCACCACCACCTGTATGTAGGGCACAGTAGATCCGAAAGCTTTATGGTACTAAGGAGGGGATGGGAGATCTGAGCAATGAAGAGCACTTTACTATTTTATGGAATGGGGAGGTGGCAGTGTGAGAGAAACTGACAATCCCATTTCAAGTTAACATTGAGTATGTAGTACTGTGGATAATTAACAGTGACTAGGACTGTTCAGAAGCATTTACATGGCTAAAGTGTCCGGGACCTGACATGTTTGATTCCCACCAAAAAATTCTCCCCATTCTCATGCTATGTCTCACAATATTCCTTATGTAAAATTTGATATGTTTATTGCACTCGTATGTGTTGCTGGAGGGTGAAGACAAACACAACCTCTGCCACTGAGTAGGGAGACAAAAGGAGTAATGTTAAATGATTTTCAACGTGGGTAAAGGTCCCCAGAACATACTGGTGATCCTGTGCACAAGCAACATAGAGGAGAATAGTGAATTACAGATATAGGCAAGGTTTGTGGAGCTATCCAGAGTTGGTCATATCATGGGATACTCAATCACCTTCTTGTAAATCCTGTAGGTGCTGATGGAGAGTGTGGACAACAAGCAGAAAATGATAGCTGTAAATCAGTGGCTTCTGGACTGGTGTGTAGCTAGGGGGCATGGGCTTGTGTGAGGCAGTGGTTCAACCCGGGAGGATAAGGGTCTGTACACTGGGGACAGTCTCCACCTCAATTTTGAAGTAAGGGACATTTTAAACATGAAACTAACTGGATTTGTCTGTCAACGGCAGTATTTAAAGTTGTGAAGGGGAGGGATGGAAGGAGGGTCTGATCCAGGAGGTATGACAAAAAAGGGACTTGGACTTCAACCTCCAAAGTGGATGAAGGGATATAGAGAAAGTCCAACAGGTAGGGTGCAGGTGGTGGTTAGGGCGTATGAACACACAGGGCCATGAGGGGGGGAATTTGAAGGAGGAGAAAGGGGTGGAGGGTGGTCCTGATCAATGCCAGGACCTTAGTAATAAGATGCATGAGCTCCCTGCATTGTTAGTTGAGGGTGCAGCAGATGTGGTAACTGTAACTTACACCTTGGTCACCCAAAGGGCACAACTGGGGGCTACAATATGTTCATGAAGGATAGGGGGAGGGAAGGGGGTGGGAGCACTGACAAGTAAAAATGGCATTGTTATAGTTGGGGAGGATGAGGCGGAGGTGGTGGTGGAGGGATTTCGGTAACCTACTAATGTCTGTGGGTTAACAGAGTACAAATAGGGGTGGTATATATAACTCCCATGCTGGTCGACGATCTGGAGGAGGGGCTGGTGGCAAATGTCATGGGCCACTGTGGATGGGGGCAAGAGAAGATCAGGGGTGATGGGAGCCCTAAACATGCCAGTGAATATCCTGGGTGGAGTCACAGTACGAGTCTGGAAGGCTGAGAGGGACCTGGTGGTGGTGGTGGTGGTGGATGACAAAATGAACAACTGTGATACTTGTAGAAGGGCAGCAGCAAAGGACAATAGGATGATGTGATGTATTGCTAGGGGGATTACCTCCAGAAGGAGGGAAGTGATCCTCCCTTTTTATAACTGCCTGGTTATGCCACACCTTGAGTACTGTGTGCAGTTTTGGAGATCGCACTTAAAAAGTGACATTTCTGTCCTGGAGAGATTTCATAGGAGGTGAACCAAAATTATTCGTGGCTTGGGGGAAAGGACATATGGGGAGTGGCCTGAGGAGCTCAACATGTACCCTGTTGAGGAGAGAAGGGATGGGGGGGAGGCATGATAGAGGCCTTCAAGTACAGGACACTAGTGAGAGTGGAGGGGTGAAGACTTGGGGATCAGAGAGTGTTAGTTTAGTGAGAGGGTGGTGGAACCATGGAACTCACTGCCTAGGGAACTGGTGGAGGCAGATACTGTGGAGTGATTCAAAAGGTGCTTGGACAGGTATAGGTGTAAATTGAAGTTGAGGAAGTCCAATACAAGGATAATAGCTTGGACAAGGGATAGAGGAACTAAAGGAGGAGGGGGACATCACAATCAGCTCACAGTATGGGTGCTGACTATCGAGCAGACTTGAAAGACCATAAGTGCTACTCTGCTTGCATTATCTTAATTTAAAAACTCACACCACAAACACAGCCTCAACCACCCGCTCGCACACATTTTTAAACCAGTAAGATAACAGCTGGTATTATTTTTTTGTTTTGTTTTTTGTCATTTCTATTTATCCCTCCTACGTTCCACCGGAGCTGCATCATCAGGAGTCACCCAGGAAACCCATCCCAGCCACCATCTTACCTTCTGTTCAGGTCCCTCCATCCTGTCGTGGTTTGCCTCCCGGGCAGGGTTTGGTTGGGGCAGGACACACCCATACCTGAAATCTTGTCAGGTCCCCGAGACAGTGGCAGACTGTGGCACATCAGGGAATATATGTGTAAGTTGCTATGCCTTTCATCATATGGCTCACCATACACTTCCTTGATCATCTGTGTTGCCTTGCACTGCATTCTGTCTGGTTACCTGATATTGATCATCATAAAAAGAAGACATTCCTACACTCAGCAATCCTTTGATTGTTCTTCCCATTTACCTGTACATATTTTGGATCACCTACCTTAAGCTGTATATGATGCAACTAACTATACATCCATTGCGGCTGTTTGCTTCTGCTACACACTTCAGTGTCCTTTGTCAGTGCTACTGCATGTCACAGTGATTCACGGTGATCTTTGTGTACTGTAATGGTTCCTGGGACACATTACATTTGTCCTAATGTCAGACAGGAACTGATTTTTATATGCTACCAATTAACAAGCAGTTCTTTCGGTGTCAAAAATGTAATGGATATGACAGTGGTTTTTATTCCTAATCTCTGAAAGCACTGGTATTGCAACTCATAATATTGCTTTATTTTTTCAATGTCTCTGTGTCTCCTGAGCATGACGAACATTACATTTTTGCTTTGACTTTCATGTGCAGGTAGCACTGCAAAGGTGTACAGGACATGGTGCACTTGATGGATACTCATACTGAATAAGCTGACCTATCCAATTTGGATCTGCACTTATTTCCTTCACGATACAACCATATATGTTTGAGCCACCACACCATTCGACTGTGCATGCCAATGTTGAACCCATTGACCCTGATAGCATTAGCAGCGAAGATGAATTGAGTGTTACATAACTTAAAGATGCTGAGTTATGATAATATTGTATGTCCTCTGTTCATTCCATTTCTTTTTTTTTTCATACAGTTTTATTTATATTTCATCTTTTTCCAACCTCCCCCCCAGGCAATGGCATGCACATGTGTGTACGTGCGTGGAGGCACATGTACATGCCAGAGACCATTCAGTCCTTCCGGCCCTCCTGAGTAGCATGAGTTAAGGTGGCAGTGCATCATCCATGTGCATTATCAGGTCAGACCAGTTCACTACATTTTAACATGACAACTTTATACATATGACTTCATCATCCAGTCTGTATTACCATTTGTTTTTTTGGTTGCTTTTGTGTGATTCAGAGTCACATTAATAATTTGACTGTGGTGTATTGTTTGATTCCACGAAAGGTTGGTGTTTAAGCAGCTGTTGCTCAGGTGGGTGGAAAATTGGCTTACAGGATGAATACAGAGCGTGGTAGTTGGTGGGATAGTCTCCTATCCCAGAAGTGTCACTAGTTGGGTCCCCCAGGTTTCGGTTCTGGGTCCACTCCTGTTCAATGCCAATGTCTCGGACATAGGGAGGGGTGTTAGGAGTAGGCTGAGTCTTTTTGTGGATGACTCAAAACTGGGAGCACTGGTGGCTGAGGAGGAGGGGAGAGAGGCCCTCCAGGGGGACCTGAATACCCTAGGGAGGTGGTCAAGGAAGAGGGGATTGAAGTTCAATGCAGGGAAATGTAAAGTGCTGCATATGGGGTTCAGAAACCCTGGACATGCATACACTCTGGGGAGGTTCACAATACAAGCCACAACAGGTGAAATGGGACCTAGGGGTAGTGTCTGACATCAAAATGGATAACACTGAGATGTGTTGAAGAGCCCAGCAACAGCAAATCAGATACTCAGCTGCATAACCAGGGGGATTATCTCCAGGAGGAGGGAGGTCATCTTCCCTCTGTATAATGCCCTGGTCAGGCTACATCTTGAGTACTGTGTTCAATTCTGGAGACCTCACCTTAAGAAGGATATAGCACTGCTGGAGAGGGTCCAGCTGGGAGGGCGACAAGGATGATATGGGGCATGGAGGCTAGGACCTATGAGGACAGATTGGAAAACTCAAGCTGTATACATTGGCGGAGAGGAGGTACAGGGGGGACATGATAGATGTCTTCAAGTATGTAAAGGGATAAATAAGGTCATAGTCAAGGAGGTGTTCAGGCTTAAGAAGGGGGGAAGTACCAGAGGGCACAAGTGGAATCTGGGGGGAGGAGTACAGACGGTAGCACTGAAGGCACTACTTCACTGACAGGGTGGTGGAACAATGGAATGCACTGCCCATGAGTCTGATGAAGATTTCAAGAAGGGTTGGTACAGGTACAGGGGGATACTGAAGCCCTCTGGGTTTGGGGGGGGAGAAAGCTCCCAGTAGGTGTCTGGCTAATGAGTAGACATGATAGACAATGAGGCCTAGTCTGCTGGCTTTTACTATTTTACTATGTTACTAACTATGTTAGTACATTGTTGGTCTTTAATTCCATCCATTTCAAAATGCTGTTGTACCACATATTACAGGACATTCAGTATTATTTTACTTTAATGTGTTACCGCAGCATTCTGGACAGTTTACAGACTGCATGGAGTTTCATTTTGAAAGGAAATGAAGTTGTACTCACACACATTTCACACTGTATTATACAGCATAAAACATACATGATGAACAAAAAGAATACTGGATGGTCAGCTATCCAGAACCACGTTGTTCTGCCATTGAGTGGTTGTGATTCCCTCTGACCTTGAAAGCGGTAGTCTATAGGTTAGTGACAATCAGAAACACATGGTAACAGAACACACTTGTGCATACAGTTCCTCATCCTTTATTTCTTATAGTACTGTGTTAAATATGTCTGCATGACTGATTTTGTTTTCAAAATGAAACTGACTCATGCAGTCTCTACATGTTTTAGAGTGCTGTGGTATCTGCATCTATCCACATAACCAATTCATTAGTTGTATTTGCAGCTGTGTCTGTATTTTTCAGATTTTACTTCATGTTGAGTATCACCTACCCAATCTCCTGTATCTCCGAATTTCCCTTTTTATATTGCATGTTCACTTTCTCATTCATCCATTTATTGGCATGGAAGCTAGTGTTAATGCTATTGATTTACCAGCCTCCTGATAGGTGTATTTTTTGTATTGCTGTTATTTCAATGAAAAGAATAAGCACAGGTTAATTCTGTGTTTTTATTCTTCTTCAGGTGTGAATGCACAGGGTGTGAAATTACGGATTCAGAAGCTGAGTGTCTGTGTTGCACGGAGGTCCCTGAGATAAAAGCACATTTTGAGAATGAGCCTGTCTCTTGCATAACAGAGGTGGAAATGTTCCAGGGCAACTGTTTAAACAGGAATGTCATCACTGTGTCATATTATGAGTATTTAGAATCAGAGGGACCTTTTGATGACAATATCCCCCTAAATGAGTAAATTATGGTTAATCACCACTTGCACAACTAAATGTTTGCAGTTTAAGAATTTGATGCCTCTGTTTTCTGACTGCTGTTACGGTATCTTACCATTCAATTCACCTATGGACATATACAGTGGTGTGTTTTTTGTCATTGCTTTTTTTTTGGGGGGGGAGGGATTACTTAGCTCCCTGTCATCTCCATTGTCCTCTCTTTCAGGCCATTTCCAAGGACCATTCCCCCGGGACCCCGTTGCAAACTAGCAGCATCAGATCACATTCGTCCCATGGTAACTCAACATATTCCTTCACTGGGTGTTTCATCATCTTCCTGTCTGAAATTGCCTTATGGCCACCCATGTTGCCCATGGGTGCTGCTGAGGTCTGGTCTGCATTCTCTGTGCTCCACGGAGGTGAGTGTCTTGGTGTCCATCAGCCGACCGATCGAGACATCATTTTCTATTTTTCCTCCGACATTCACCTGTTGCACTGCATCTGTACTGCTCATGGTCTCCACCAGGAGCCATTACATAGCAGGGTGTATCCAAAACCCACTCCATGGGAGGAAAGCAGTCCTCCGGATGCTCAGTCATCTCCTCCCCCTTCCAACCACCTGCTCCCCATTCCCTTACTGAACTTTTTCTTTTTAATAAAGCTCAGTAATAATTACAATAATATTTAAAAAGAAACATCAGAAGAATGGGATCCTTACTGAAATATCTTTTGGCTGCATATTTATCACAGGTCATATCATCATGCTGCATACAGGAGATTTGTCAGTTGGATTTGGCAGCGCCTTGGACTGTGAAATGGGAAGATTTTGCCATCATGCGTAGTTATTGCCATCCATACTGCATTTCCTTCGGAGCATTATACCAGGTTCAAGCCACCTCCAGGACAACAAGATGAAGCTCACCACATCAGCAGCACCATTAGCGGCGTTCAGGACATTTAGTTTGAGCTCTTTACATCAGTGTACCTTTATTGGCTTAAATCTTGCCACAGCATGTTTATTGAGTCAAAGTTTCAATTTTACTGTTTTCATTGCAATACTCACATTATGGGAAGGGGAAAGGAAGGGAAAGGGAAATTGTTTAACCAGGAAAGGTACACTAAGCCAGCACTTGTTTCCAGGTGCGACCTTGGAGCGCAAGGAAGTTAAGTGACTTGCTCAGTGTCACACTGTATGCAAGTGCGGGATGATGGGATTCAAATCCAGGTCTCCAGGTTTGCAGCTCAGTTCCTTTAACCACTACGCTATACTGCCTCATATCCAATGTTTGTTATTGATTTTGACAGGCTATTTGTGTTCAGCTACACATGCATCATTGTTGAATCAAATAGAATCGATATGCTTGTACATAAAATAGTAAGATGTCATGTAGGTTGTGTGTATGATGGACAAATATTTTTCTGTATTAATCCTGTTTGTACCTATTTATGTATCTCAATATTTCTATCCCACCCTCCCTCTCACTCCATCCATTCCATGTGATACAGTTTTAACTATTCATGTCTTTCCTTGTAGGATTTTTCCTTAAGTCCCTGTATCAACTTCATTACTACTCTGCCCCCCCCCCCAGCAATCTGATGTCCCACTTCAATAATGTATGGAAGTCCTACATGCATTATTCCATGTGTGGCATATCCACTGATATGTATAGGGGCAGGATCACTTCTCTCTGCCTGTAGGAGATTCCCCTCTGTATTCATCCTAGCATCTTGTTTGCCTTTTCATCCACCTTGCTGCAGTAAAGTCAATGGTTCATATTCCACATTATTAGTACCACCATCTCCGTTTACTGCCTACCCCTCATCCAGTAGTTGATCTAGTTTACCATTCCTATAACCACCGAAACGTATTCCACTTTTTCCCGCCAGATCCAATGTGGTAATGAGTCAAAGGCAATGCTTAAATCCAAATTAATGTAAGTGTTATTAATGGGCATGACATGGGCCATCTTCTACTCCTGTGGGCCACATCGGGAGTCCATTGATGTACTGAGCATGTCTGTCAGTGGTCCCGCCAGTATCTCCGCCAGCTCCCTAAGTACCCTATGGTGAATGGAATCCTGCACCATTGGATTGCCCATCATCAGTGCCAGTAAATGCAAATTGGCATGCCATGGTTCACTGTATTCATTTCTCAATGTAGCATATTATAGCATGTTTGCATTCAAGTTGAATGTTATCAAGTGTATTTAGGAGTGACTTACTTGTAGATAAAACATTCATTATTTCCATAGGTTAGTATCAATTAACAAATATGTTGATGTCAACAATGTAGTTATAATAAAATATAAAAAAGTGAAACACAATTCATACTGACAACTGTCGGAACTGCAAAGTGCTATGAAAATCATAAAGTTGAGAATGGTAAATGAAGAAATCAAACATATTTCTATCTGTTCATAACAGACTTTGCTTAGATGTAATTCCTACTAATCATAATCAATAATGATATGTCTGCCTAACAAATAAAATCCTTAGTTTTAAATTCAGAATTTGCTTAGACAATCTTCTTAGTGTTTGTCCTGATATCATTGAACCAATTGAACAAAATGTATTAGAAACATGTTATGTCAACTTACAAGTACTGTGGTTGCTTCATTCTTTATAGCAATATGGTTGCAGCGCAACACTAAGGTACAGAGGGTAATTTGATGATGGTGGCATCACATCAATGTCTAATTTGAGCACAGGAAAATGGATCCATGTGCTCCAGGTAGTGCCAGCTTAGTAATGATTAAGAGAAAGGCCCCCTGTTCTCTGCGGCAAAATTATTTAACTTCTGCCACAGGGACTCAGAACTTCTGCGGCACTGTTAGGTCATGTTCTGCTGCAAGGTTTAAAGTTCTGTGGCACATTTATATATAAATAATACAGAGTCAATGTTATAGTTTTGGGGGACCCCAGCAAGGATGGCCTGTAAGGAGGGCCCCCCGACTTCCACTGCATAAATGCAAGTTGCCCTCATGGAACCTCAGTGCATTACTACTTGCATAGTAAGGTGGATCAGATGCCATTTTGTATTTTCCCTTTTTTCTTCTGCCTCAGTAGTCTCATTGACTATGTTTCTAAGTGAGGCAAAGTTCCCCTTCCCTGGAGGAAAAAGTGGTACACCAAAAGTCTACAATGCTTTCTGCTATCTTCTTCCCTCTCCAAAACCTAATATAAGAAAATCTCCCCCACCTCCCATCTCCCTAATGGCAGTAATGCTATCTCCTCCCCCACTATGCATAATGGCAGCAAGAATCTCACCTCTCCTCTGTTCACCAGGCCTAATTGCAGCAATGATCTCTTTCCTCCCCTTGACCACAATGCTAGTAATACTCACAACAACCTCCCCCCACTATCGACCTAATGGCAACAAGATATTGTCTCCTCTCCATTACATGATCTGATTCTGTGACAGGTCATAATTTCTACAGCAATCGCTGAGTGCCACAGAACTGCAGAGAACAGGGGGGCTTGATTAAGAAGGATGGGGGGATGGGGCAGAGCAGCAAGAATAGTGTAAGGAATATTTCTGGTAGCTGGTTACTGAGGAGAAAGGATGGCTGCTATCAAGGGGTGTTTGGATGTCAGGCTGTGGAGGGGAGTGACAGATTGAGGAATCACACAGGACAGGGTACTGGATGGCCTAACAGTACTTAGGGTTGGGAAGGCACCATTGCCTGATGCATTCGTACCAGAGTAATGAGAGAGCTATCAGTAATTGCGTCAGGGCACTTGGCAGACCTCTTCAATATGTCCCTGCTCTCAGGAAGTGTACCTTAGAAGTGGGAGATGGCTCACGTGGCAACTCTGCATAACAGCAGTCCCAAAGATGAACTGGGAAAGTACATGCCCATAGGCCTCATATACATCATGGAAAAAGTAATGGAGACAATCCTGAAGGATATGCTGATGTCCCAACCCAGTCACTGTTGGGGGAGCAGCTCAGTGAAACAAAGATGATCAGAGGAGTAGGGGACATATCCTACATGACCAGTGTGAGGTACTTGAACTATTCAAGAATTGCTGGACCACTTATTCAATGTTATTTCAAGCAACATAGGGCAACAACACTACCTTTGTAAGCAAGATATATTTTTAAAACATTGCCATTTGGCACAGATGAATCATAATAAGATAATGATATTTCGGCTGCATTCCCCATATTATGTAAAAGTTCCTTGATTGATCACAAGGAGTGTTATTATTGTTGTTAATCATTTCTGCACACTTAATCATGAAATGGGAATGATGTTTCTGCAACAGTTCAGTTTCGCTGGGGTGAGTGTATCTGGATGGTACTGGTGATGGAATAGCACAGTTTGTCATACAGACATTTAGCCTTACTATATGATGGGAATTGCTGTTGCAGTGTCACCACTTCTTTCAAAATTGTATGAATATAACCTGCAGAAAAAAGAAATGGTCACCCAATTAATGCATTTCACTGTGAAGAAACATAAATTGCCACAGAAGTATTGATTTCAATGGTTTATTCTGATATGGATACAAAAAAATCCTGGAGTCAGACTGGATGAGGATCTCTGGACACAGTGCTGCTATCCCAGGAAAAAAGCGCAGGAATAAAGGCAATCAGCCTTTTCACAATAAAATCTATAGTACCAGACATCCATGACTGCAATGACTAATGTGGCTGTCACCTTTACTTATTAAAAATATTTAGCTAGGCCCTAGAAATAAAACTGTCTTAAGTTTACAAACACACACATTACATGTTACTTCCTCCCATGATACTATTGCTACACACATATACATAACTTTCTAAATGAAGTAGTACTGTACTTAAAATTTTAATGTATGGTGTTTCTTTGCTGACCTCACAGCGTGTACTACTGTACCTAATACACACTCCTATTTAAGCGTGTATTTTGACCACTGCTACACACTCTGGTCGTGTTCTGTAGGCGGCAATAAGAGGTGTGAGTGGTGTGCTGTGACAGTCGCCAATGCAGTATGGGTCAGGGGTGGTGGGTGTGTGGCTGAATGGCATTGCCTGTTGGTGGGGGTGGGGGGGTGTAAGCAGACCTGCCAGGCAGTTTGACTCTGTGGTTTGGAACAAATGTCAAGTAGCCTGCGCGTGCTACATTACTCACTCCCTGGGGGGGTGGCAGACTGACCTGCGGGGTGTCATCCCTCAAGAACATCACACATAAGGTGGCAGAACCAGTAGACATGCAGCATAGCTCTTTGGCTCACCATAGGTGTCATGTTATGTAAGCAATAAGACACTCCAGGGTGTGGATGGAACATATTTTAACATATGCCTGAGGCATAATAAGGCATGAGGGATGCTTCTCATAACAATATTCCCTGTGGTCAAAGAGTTATGGTTGCTATAACACAGAGGATAATGCCTAATGTACAGATGATAATTATGGTGTAATCTCTTTGAGTGCTTCCTAGGGCATCAGTCAACCTCCAGAGTCCATATCGATATGTTTACCATTGCCATAGCTACCAAGAGAGGTGATTGCACCATGGTTGTCATGTGTACATCAGGCCTTGCAATTTATAGTGTCTATGACTTGACATGACAAGTACCCCCCACCCAGAACACAAGTAATGTAGCCTTACCTTATTAATGAATTTGCAATATGGCCGTACGATTGTGCAGGCAAACAATTTAATGGGATACTCATACTGAATGACAGTGGGCTCAAATAGTACCACATTTGAATTCTCACTCACACATGATGAGTTTGCTACATTCAATAACAGTAAACTGTGACAACTGGAATGTTATTTAAATACTGTACTGAGAGTAAGAATCACATGATTCTTTGTGTGTAGAATTAAGATAGAAGGCATGACCAGGGCATAGATTAACAGTCTGTTAATCACACCCTAGGAGTGTGATGTGTCACGAAGCGCAGCCAAGTGTCATATTGTCTATATGGGGTGATTAAATTATCAGTCTAACTCATTGGAGTACCTTATTGCTATTACAAAGAAATGATTCCAAAAGAGAACTGTTAAAATGATACGGTTGTATACGATTTTTAATAAAATAGTTTTTCCACCAACAGTTTCAAAATGCAGGTTCAAAATCAAAAAGCATCATTCGACACATTCAGCAGTGCTACGGGATGGAATTCTGACAGGATGAATCCACATGCCATGGTGATCAGGGTGTACATGACAGTGTAACGTGGATTAATGTAAGGCTGTTGGAATCCTAACAGCCAATCAGATTACAGCATGTCATAGACCCGCTTTGTAATACTGAATAAAAAAGGCATTCCGTTTTGTATACTCACTGCTATGACATAGATGAGAGAGGTTTATAAGGTTCTGAAATCACAAAAGTGTGATTATAATATTGTAAACTGCTGTCAGTGGGTAATAAGGGCATAAATTATATGCATATATGGTGACAGCAGGTGTCAAAATGTCACATAAATATCATATACTTACCATAGGCTGTTGCACTTTTTACTGGTTTAACAACTGCCTCATCCCCTTTCTTATCATTTGGAAAGGCTACTTTGAATCTCAGTTCCCTATCAGATGTTACCTCCTGCCCACGAGTTACATTCTCGTTAAAATGGAGGGTAGCCATCTTGTGTCTGTTATGGATCACACACAATAATTTTTGACCTGTTCAAAGTACTGTGACTGTTATTTTACAGAAGTGCATGCTGGTATGGCATGTGTATTTCTGTCAGATAATGAATGAATAACATATGTAAACTGTGTCAAAAGCATGTAATAATAAACAACTCTGACTACATGAATGTAACACAGTGACCAGGTGTGACCCTATGTCACTGCAATATGACACAACCAAAAATTGGCTAAGTCATAAAAGACACGGGGGGTGCTGGCACTGTTGGAAAGGGTAGTTAGGTGGCCACTACGGTAACAGGAATATAGTGGACGTGCTGTGGAGGGGGTATGGGATAGTCCCATTATGGTGTATTTGAATTTAGGGCATGAGATGAGAAGTGGGCATTTGTGGAGATGCAGCCATGTGTGTGGTGTGGGTGCCTGGCGTATGGTGCCGTTCAGCATGCACATGTGTGCAATGGTCCACTGGGTGGCTCAGGCAGGTGGCAGCATGTCGGATGCTGCCTTATTGAATCACACCATGACATGCCTCAGGATGCAAGTCCTACTTGCACCATTCTTTCAGATGCAATTAGCCTTGAGTCCTGAGCTTCCTTTTGTGAATACATCCCAATTCGTGCAAACTTATACCAAATTGTAACAACACAGTAGCAGTATTTAGAAAGTGTGATATGCGCCATTCTTGTTATGCGTTGCTTACCGAGCATTCATTGCAGGGAAAAAGAAATGCAAAAACATTGAAGCAAAGTGACAAACAACACTAAGGAACACCTCCAGAGCATAGGTTTGATTAATTGGTGACACCTGTCTTAGGTCACGCAGTAGATACGAGCTTGACACTACCTCAGTTATCAACTTGTGCTGCCATGTACCTACAATCAGTGATTGAACATGACTAATTAATATGCATTTCAATACAACATTATAGATGTCAATATATAGTATCTGACATTCAATGACTAAGTTAAACAGAATTTTCCTGTTTCAGATATAGACTAGGAGACCACTGCACATAAATTACGAGCACAATGCTGCTGGCATATAAAGCCATTGATGCTAACGCAGTTCTAAACTTCAGCAGTATTGCGCACGTCAGCGGCATACTGCTAAACTGTATATTCACAAACATGCTGTTATGGAAACAAATCCATGCCTGTTAGTATGGTTATAACTATGTAGTTATGGTTATGCACAGCTTTACCTTGCCCTATCCTTTCTTTGTTCTCAAGAGGACCATGCAAACAATGATGCAAATAGAGGGCCATGGCCAGTATGCACATCTGAAATATAGTGTAGAACACTCCCATTTTTGAACCACAATCTCAGGTCACTTCCACTTGTTGTGGCTAACCAAAACATGTGGTTTGTAACTGATTTTATCCACAGTGTTATATCTCCACAGTTTTGTTTCTTTGAAAGATTATCAAAGTTTTTTACTGACTCTGTGGGTGGATATTAGTGAATACTGTTAAATCACATGCCTCTGTACATGCTGTGTAATTTCTTTATTCATTATGAGATAATTGCATACATGAGCACTGACTGACTGAAATAGAAAGCAGAGCACAGAACATTCCTTTGTGGAACCTATAATAATGTTACTGTCACATTGACTACCATAACATGCTGGTGCAGGTTGCGCTGTACATCCCGTGTTGCAATACCATGTTACATTACATTTTCAGCTGCATTTTGTCACAAATATGATACCATGTCCAACAAAATGTAACTATAGGGAATACTGGCTTGTCAACTATGCACAACCAGTGTGTGTTCCGCAAATCCGGTGTTCTGACCCTCTGTGGTCTCAAGATCGAAGGTGAAGCATCACACTGCAATAAAAACCATAAATTGTCAGAACACACAGGTTCTGCATAAAGTTGCTCGTCCTGTATTTTTTATATGTAAACAATAATAAACGAAGGTGTGACTGTTTAAACAATATTTTAAAGCACAGCATGGGATGTAGTAAAGCAAGAGCCCGAAGGCTGAGTGAGTTCAGCTGATGACCATGATGTAAAATATGATTGACACACACCCTTTCGTACCTTATTGCTTATGCATGTTATTAAATGTGTTGTATAAAACATGCATACGCATTGGTTGACTAGGTATGCATGGCTTTGATTAATCCCAAGTGCAGTCTCTAGAAGTTCTAGAATGCTGTCCTCCCACAGGAGGGTACAATCACATTACATGAACTTTGAACTGTGGCACAACACCATTTTGAAAAGGAAGGATTTCTATATAGAATAATGGTCTACTATACAATAAATTTAAATTCATATAGATTACAGCTGGCTTGTTGGTGTATCAATTGGATTACTGCTTGCAACACTGGTTACCCAGGTTCAGGAATGGACACCATCCTAGGAGGTAAGCCAGGGGGCACCAGGAGAATGGATAATATGGAAAGATGCAGATGATAGGTCCATGACCGGGTGCACGGTACCGGCAGTGGGAGGCAACCCCCCAAAAAAAGAAATTCATATAGATGCTAACACAATTTCAATAAAAGCATTGTATGTTGAACAATATATTAATCCCTTACCCTTTGCCATGTGCCAGATGTCAAAATGGTGATGAATGGCTCCTCTTCATGAATGCTTTCCCCTGTACATGTCGGTTAGTCACAAGACTAACTATTGTACAGCCACGGTCATGTAGGAAGTCAATACCTCTCTTTAGGCCTTCAAGCTCCATGGTGGTTGAATTTTTTACCTGTGAATGCTAAGGATAGGAATAATGTTCATATTACTCCAATGCACATAATAGACATTACATGGACTAGGCTTCACTAACTTCTGAATACTAACCTGTATCAACTACATAGAAACAACTTTGGTAGTTTCAAGGTTCATTAGTGTGTAGAGTCCATAATTTGCACAATGACCTGGGAAATCACAACACCCGTCACCACCCAGTACAAGTTATTTTCCCACTGGCTCTGTCAGCATTGCATTCTGATTCTGCTTCCACACATTGTTCACTGCAGGAATTATATATGATCACTGAATCTTGTGATAAGTGACCAATAGTTCAGGCATATTTAGGAACTTTAAAAGTCTGAGTGGCTTACATGGAGTTATGCCACTACAAAATACAGCAGAGCACGTAATAATGTTCCCCAATGGCATGGTGCCACTTGAATCCTAGCTTTGGCATTCCCATTTGTGTCCCTTTGGACACTCACATGAGATAATAATCATAGTCCCAACACACATTGCTTAATTTTTGCTGTGACCTTTGAGAAATATCTGTGACACTGTTGAAATAGTTTACCTCAGCTTTTCTTGGAAATCATGAAATACTTTTGCTCTAATGGATAAACCGAGTCTGAAGATAACATTTAAACAGATGGTGAATCCATTGATTGATGGGCTGCATGTATGTTTGGTAAATAATCAGAATCACTGCCCAAGTCCTTATGGTCAGGATCTGGTAAGCATTCATCACTGCTGAGGAAACGAATCATCAGAAGCAATGCTTTCATCGATGTCAATTATGTCAATGTTGGCATCAAGGTTACACTGAATTGATGCATTGATCATTTCAACTGGTTTAAGAACACAGAAGCATTTAGTTTTTAACCTATCTGTCTGTGTGCCATGTGAACGGGACTTCTGTTTAATATTTGCCTGGCATTCGATGCTCCTGATAGATGCTGGCATAAACTTTATAGTGATGGCAATTGTTTACACTCGGTATTAGAATCCACCGACACATTTAAATTATGCGTGGCAAGGTCTTCCACGCTGACTTCATGCAGGTCTAGGGTAACATATTCACACATTATGCTTCCAGTACCTATTGTTTCCTGTACATAGGATCAAAATTGTGAAGAAATAGACAAGTCAAGTGGCATTTCCTGATCAAGTCAATGCACTCATCACATGTTGATTGAAGGCATCACTTTGAATATTGGCCAGATCAACTGTGGTATGCAGGTCATCCACTGTCTCAGATCTTGGAAGCATGTCATTAGTATGGCATGCTGAGTTAAAGCTAGCTGCTGGGTGTATATCTTAAGATGTGCCAGATGAGGTACATGCTGTGTCACCTGAAAAATAAGTCATAGTGTGCAGCTCATTGACACTATAATTATCATCTAAAATGAAGTCAATATCATCAACTGACTTATCCATTGGTGTCATGCTGACATCGTCCAAAGAACCAGCCAATGTAGTCGTAATTTCTGTCTTGCTTTTCCATGGAGAACAGGAACCTTTGCAAGTACTTCATTTAATGTTTGCACAGAAAATGACATTTGTTAGATATATGTATAAAATGGTAACACTACATTCATGCACATAAGAACATGCTGAAGCGTAACAAGCAAAGTTATGGTTGTTACCATACATTTTCTCAATCATGTCATTCTGAATGAAATTGTGTTGTGGTGAGTGCTTGACTTTATAAACAACATGGGGTGATTAAGATACTGATTGGCATTGTCTGAATGATGCAATTCAGCATGTCGTCATTTGGTTGGGGGAGGGGATAGAGTGTGGAAAACAGATCTAATACATCTTTCACTGTGTGAGTAAGACAGTACAGGATGGCAAAATGGTAGACATAATGTTTCTTGCTTTTAGCAAGGACTTAGAGTCTGTGTAACACTGACTACTGTTCAGCTATACCATCAGCTTGTAACTGCCCCACCCTACACTACCCTCATCACAGTTTACCACTCCCTCACCCTGTCATATCTGGTTTGAAAGTAGACATCCATCTTGCCTGACACAATATACTGTGGCATAGTATTATACCTGTCTACTACACATTGCCTGAAATAAGTCTCCTCGTTTTCTTCCAGAATCTTCATCCTTATATGAACATACAAATTTGGTAATAACAAAAAGATATTCTTGTCTATTGAGTCTGCTCCAATTAGCAGACAGCACCATTATGTGGAAGTTCCCAATCACAAACTGCCCTTTTCAC
This sequence comes from Neoceratodus forsteri, assembly GCA_016271365.2. Classification (NCBI taxonomy): domain Eukaryota; kingdom Metazoa; phylum Chordata; order Ceratodontiformes; family Ceratodontidae; genus Neoceratodus; species Neoceratodus forsteri. Next base: position 735,763,036 of record CM028133.1, on the reverse strand, counting down.
ATATACTAACATATTAAGATGCCAGCAGGGTATCCCTAATGGTCTTTTGGGTATGCAGTCAAATAATCACACAGTCAGGACACCATTGCTGCCATCCCTGCCTTCACCCCAATTACCCCAGACCCCATCCCCCATTGCAATGACACCTCCAGGTGTGGCATTATTCAGTTTAACAATCCTCCCCACACCTGTCCCAGCCATGCTTATATCATTCAACTGTATAAACTGAAACACGTTGTGTAGATAGTGTGCTTAGATGTCCACCACCCTCTTGATGATCTATGGTCTCCTAGTCTCACCACTGAGCCTCCCGCCGGCCTCATGGAGCACCACCAGTGGACCACTCATCCACTGTCAGAAAACCACCAATTAAGCTGGCCCTATGTAGTACCATTACAAATTTAAAATTCAATCATATGCACTGTGCTTTAAGCTAACCCTCCATCCAATTCCATCACCTCCCCCCATTCCCCTATCCCATCCACTTTTGCAGCACTCCACTACTGGGCAGGATACCACTCCCGAAGAAAATGCATTCAACCCATACACCACTCTCTTTGTAAGAAATACCTTTCCTGTCTGGTTTATTCCATTCATGTACTTGAAGGTTTCAATCTTATTCCCCCTGTCTGTCCTCTTCTCAAGTGATTACATGTTCAACTCCCTCAGTCTGCTCATGTAGTGAGTGTCACATACTCCCTGGATAATCTTTGTTACCCTGCACAGAAACCCCTACAGTTACTTTATGTCCATCCAAGTGTATGGCCACCAGTACTGCATGCATTACTACAGGTGTGGCCTAACCAGAGACCAATACAATGGCTGGATCACCTACCCTCTCCTTGAAGAGATACCCTTTGCAATACAACTCAGATTATAAAAGGGTCTCAGAAATGCTGCAATCTGATTGGCTGTTATGATTCCAACAGCCTTACATTAATCCATGATATACTGTCATGTACAGCCTGATAACCATAGCACATGAATTCTTCCTGTCAGCATTCCATCCTCTAGTCCCGATGAATGACTGGAACAGTGCCTTCTGATTCAAAGCCAGCATTCTTAAACTATTGGCGGAAGAAGTATTTTATTAAAAATGCCCCTCTAAATGAGGAAAACATTCAAAAAGTATACTTTTAAAACTTTTCTTTTTGAATATTTTTTAGAATAGCATTAAGGCACTCACAGGAGTTTGATTAACAGTCAATCACTCCCTGGGTTAATATGGCAGTTGGCTATGCCCTGTGCCACATTACACCCCTAGGGGGTGATTAACAGACGGTCAATCTAACCCCTGGTCATGCCTAATTTCTTAAAGAGCTGCTGATGCCATCTGACCAAAAGTGCACATTACAGAATTAGAATAATCATAGCCCCAGTAAATCTCATACCAAAAAGTAGATTTCTATGTTATTTCATTTTAAACTTATTAGCCATTATGTAACCCTGATTTCACTACCTGTTCAAAGAAATTCTTTGATACTAACTTCCTGAATTGAATCACAACTGACAGGTGTATGGCAAGGACTACAGTGCTGACAGATCATCCTGCAACACATGCCACCCCCCTATGGCATCTGCTAGTGAGACCATCTTGGTGTCATATGCAAACAAAGTGATATTGTTCTTGGTGACTATTCAGATGTCTGATATGAAGAATCCAAACAACACCGATCTCAGCAATGAGCACTGCGGTACTCAGCTTATCATTGCCTCGGAGATGACAGATCTCTTAAGACCAGCACCCTGTTCTGCATTCCCTGTAAACACTTTACTACACATCCCACCAGTTTTGCCACTGCTCCTGCACCTGCCATGTTACAATCCATCCTCACATGTGGCACACAGTTGAATGCCTTACTGAAGTGCATAAACAGGACATGTACTGCATATCTGTTGTCCTACTGTGTGGTTATCCAGGCATACTAATCAATCTGGTTGGTCTGACAGGATCTGACCATGACAAACACATGCTGCCTAATGTCCTGCAGCACACTGGTCTCCAGAAGGGACACCAGCTGCTCCTTCAGGATTGTCTCCATCACTTTTCCAACCATGGATATGAGGCTTACCAGCCTGGAGTTTCCCAACTAGTCTTTGGAACTGCTGTTATGGAGGTGTGGCACGTGAGCCATACTCCAGTCCAGAGGTACACTTCCTGACAGCAGGGAGATATTGAACAGGACTGTTAAGGGGTCCACAACAATTTATGACACCTTTCTCACTATCCTGTGGTAAATGACATACGCACATGCTGTGTTGTCCACCCTCAGTAACATTAGGCCCTGCAGTACCATGCCTTGTGTGATTACCCTATCTGTCACCTCCTCCCCCCTGGAGCCTGATCTCCAAACACCCCTTTGGTGGCACCCTGATTTTATCATCAGTAAACACCGAGCAGAAGTAATCATTAAGTGGTTCTGCGTGCTTTACCCCTGTTTCAACACACCTCATCCCTCTTAATCTTTACTATTTTGCCCAGACAATTCCTTTTCCCCCTGATGCACCTAAAGAATTCTTTGTCCCACTTCTTGATCCTTTGCCTTAGCCTGACCTCCTTAGACGACTTGGGTGCCCTCACTGCCTTTCACAGTCCTTCAGTTACTTCAGGTAATCCTCTTTGTCTTCCCCTCTCCCTTTTTTCTTGCAAACTCATAAAGACAACATTTTTATTTCTTTCTTTGTGCAAGATCCCCTTGCTCAATCAGCTGTCTTTCTTACCCCTAGCTCTATTACTATGGACCCAGATGCAGGTTTCAGTTGCCTCCTCAATCCACAATATTATCACCTTCCACCTCTGGTTAGTGTTGTTTTACTTTGAATTCTGGCTAGATAACCTTTTAACTACCTCCCATATCCTCTACAATGTTTTCTTCCTGAATTCCAACACTGTTGTACCTATTTCTACTCCCTCCTTGACCATTTTCAACGTGAACCACACTGACTGGTGACCGTTCACTGACAGCAGTTCTTCCACCCCTTACTCAGTCATACATTCCACGTTTGCCAGCTAGAAGTCTCAGGTGTTACATAATCTGGTTGGCTCACTGACCATTTGCATTCATGAAGCTATCCTGTAATGCCTACAGAAGTACCTGCTCACTTCGATTTGTGGTGGCTGGGGTACTACAATCCACTACCGTCAGATTGACGTACACAGCAATCACCATGCTACCATTTCTGCAGAACCTTGTGTTAGGTCCCGCTACTTCACTGTCTACATCCTATGTCTGAGATGATGGTCTTTACAGTACTCTCATCCAAAGACTCCTATTCCTGAACTCCTGGATTTACGTCCATATATTACCCTCCCCCACCTGCTCATGAACACACTTCAGTCCTTCTGTCACATACAGTACCACCACCACACCCTTACAATTTACTCCATATCTGCACACTATCTTATACCCTAGTACTGCCAGGTCACCATCCTGCTAATGGGTTACCCATATTTCAGTGATGGCTGCCATGTCCACATCCACTTTGGCCATGAGAGGCTGTAGCTCTGAGGTTTGGTTTCATAGGCTCCTAATGTTCAAGTGCCCACCACCACCCCTTTTTCCTTCCCCTTCCCCCATCCTACTATACCTTCCTCGTATCCTCCCTAATGTTCCCTTTTTTCCCCCATTGCTTATAACATGGGGCGTAAGATCATTCAGCTTCTCTTCATGTGGATTCTTCATGCCTTCTACCCACTTGTCACCACATGCTCATAATTGAAATCTCCTTCTTTTGCTATGTAATCCTGCATCCACTGCTACAATACCTTCTTGCACTCCTCACTTAGGTGAAGTCTATCCCTACTGTGCAGATCTCTGTTGCTCTGTGGCACTAGCCTTTGTGAATATCTGACATGTAGGCATCATCATGACCCAGTCCCTGTGCTGAGTGTACTAATTCTTCATAATCGCTGGACTATCCACCCTCCCTAGTGCCACTTGAGCTTCTAGTTCAGCTGCTTTATTCCTGTGGCTTTGTACACTCAGTGACACCACCATCCATCTGGCACACTTACCCTACCTACTTCCATGCCTAACATCCTTAGTCCCCCCCAAGCAACACCAGCTCCCTGTTGCCTTCTCCATTAACTGTAGGGTGAGCTTATCATGCTCCCATCTCTAGACCACTTCCTTCCAGAGTTCAACTTGCCACCCTCTTAACTACTTTAGATTCACCTTGTAATCAATAATACATGATGGAGTGTCCATTACACAGTTCAAATACATAGACAGGGGGTGTATTGAGCCACAATGCCATGTAAATACACTGTCCAGTAAACTAGACCTCAGTTAAAACTCTGTAAAGCAGCCCCCTGGCACAAAATTTGTATTTGATGCCACTGTCTCCACACCCTTTCCTTATGCCTATCCTTTTAAATAACATGATTTTAGTTTTTTATGAACAATTTGTAACATGTTAGTAATGTTACAAGTGCATTAAGCCCCTCGAAAGGAGGCTTTGACTGTGGAATTAATTCATGGTTGGATGGTTGTAGGCACTCCACCTTCAGTCTCATGCCACAACCCTCCCCTACCATGAATTAATTCCACAGTAGAAGCCTCCTTTCTCAGGGCTTAATGCTTACATGACAGTCATGCTGCTCTGCTCAGCACTCCAGCTGGTGTCACAACTGTGTGATTTGTTTTTTTACACTTTATGGTATACAAATCTGGTCAGGGCCACAAAGTGGCCGACGGAGTAAGACACAAACAGGACATCCACTACCACTTTATCATCCTCCAATAGGAAGAATCACTATGCATGAGTAAGTCACATCATAAGTACAGCACAGTCAAGAGACTGTACTGTGGACTTAATATTTATTCTGCAAAGGCAAGCTGCTGTCATGCACAGCATGCTTCACAGCTGGTGGCAGTGGTTGGACACAGTTAAAGAACAAGCAGAACCACTCATTTAAACATGTAATATATGTAATACTTATTAAATAAATTAAATGACAGTATACCTGTATACAATTTCTCTTCAAATATGCTGGCCGAAGCAGTGGTGGCATGTTTCACTCAGGCTGTCCAGAAGTATGAAAGATGGATGGTACTGCATCAGCCTTCAGTTTGGGTTTCACATTGTCCCTGCCAAGATCTTCTAATTTAATGGGATCACGATCATATGCAGAACGCGCAAAGTGAGCAGAACACATTCTACTGTATATTGATGGTTTAAAATTCTTCCGATGGCAAAAATGTACCCAAGCCATCCGAACCTTTGCATCTTTGGGGAAGAAGAAGAAATGTAGACCACAGTCCTTTTTGCTTTTATTTGTGAATCCATACACAATGCAGTATAGCATATTTATAAGTACAGAAACTGAATTCTTTGAAAAATAAATAGCTGGAAAGTCACATAAGAAAATAAACGGCAAAATAGATAACTTTTTCAGAATGTACACACTAATACTGTAAGAAAAATCTCATAAGCTATTGCCTGAACATCAATCCTACTAAACATTTGCACATTGACACAATTTCCCTCCAAAATTACCATATGTTTATGTAGAAAGCATATAAAATAAATGCACACAGTACTTAAAAAAATGAAACACACAGCTTTCCATTATTAACATTTTTTTTGATTATTACATCACAATAATAAAGATGAAATAATAAATTCAATAAGACACAGACTGTAACTGAGCATGTCATCCCACATTCATCTATCCCACCAGCACTAGCATACAGTACCCATAATAAGCACAGGAACCAATGAAACACACTGCAGGCATGAAAGAGCAGAGAGACACATTTCTCACAATAGCAATATTAACAAGCAATAACAGAAAAAAAAACTATATAGGTGACAGAAATGATCACTGCAGTGCTTTATTTCAGCAATGTGACATCATGAATGATGGCCATCTTATACTAATTTTATCAGAAATGATAACAACTGACTGTATGAATGTATTGTGATGGCCATAGAGAACCAATTGATGCTGTACTGTACTGAAAATGTGCTCAAGACCTGTTGGAATATTTCTGAACAATTTGGCAATACTGCTTTTCATTAACAGATATTCACAGCATTTACAGGTATAGAAAAAGGAGTGACAAAACACAGGGACTGATGTTGCTGTTATATTTTATTTCATTCTGGGAGCTGACTGTGGTTTCAAAGCAAAGCGTGGCTCCCACTTGAGTACTGTGACTCCGATGATGTCATAACTATGTGGCGCATGCCCCAGGCAGGCAGTGCACAGCTCATAGCTTGCTAAATGAAGCAAGGAAAATCTGTGTACAGGGCCACAATTTAAGAGTTCTCCAGTTTAAAAACATGCAACGGATTGACTTTCAAGCAGGTAGGGAAGTCATCAAACAGCTATGGGCTACAGAGTGCTTCATTTCAGAGCTAAAAAATGAAGTTTAAACAACAGAGCTATTTAGGTGTCCTTTAACTTTTCCCATAGACTATAATGGAATACAGGTTTTTTTTGAATAACATTTGAACCGTTTCATATTTTTCACAAAATTGGGGACCCCAGCTGCATGTTCCCTGAAGTTTTTGGACTGATTACGCAAAACCGTATTGGCTGTAGGCATGAGCAAAGAAACACGCTAAAATTCTGCTTTTTTTTTTTGCATTTTTTGGCATACTGTAGCTCCGTAATCATACATCTGACTGTAATGCAACTTGCCAGATCCAGAGATCTGTGTTATCAGACCATGCATTCCACATTTCAGGCAAATCTGTCACACAGTTGCAAAGTTGTTAAGGTGCAAAATTTGAAATTTAACCTTAAATGGGGTACTCAACCCTAACTATAGTGGCACTTCCATGCCACTATAATATATATATATATTACTGGCATGGTCTTGCCAGTATAGTTAGGGTTGCCCAGCCACTTCTATGTTAAACCAAATATTTTGCACTTGAATAACTTTGCAGTCATTTGAACAATGTGCCCTAAATGTTTCATGCGCCATCTAGTACCATACATCTCTGGATCTGGCAAGTTTTGTTCCAGTCGATGGTGCAGTTGTAGAGTTGGGGAATGCCAAAAATTTTGAAATTTACCATTTAGTTGCAAACTCTTTACTCGGCTACATCTTTGAAATAGCTTTGGGGTATTTCTGAAATGTTTAGGGTATATGGGGTCTGGGTGGCAAATGTGCCTTTTGAAGGTTTGGTGAAAAAATATTAATCATTTAAAAGTCATAAAACCTCAAGGTTTCTCATTGTGCCATGGGAAAGAAACATATGTATGCCACAAAGGCACGTTATGCTTTCATGAAAGCATGTTTTACTGTCACAAATAGGTTTAGTAGTTTCATACTGCCGCCATCTTGTTTTCAGTTAGCGACAGGAAAAAAAATTGTAATTCAAAAAATACTCCCCCTTTGTAAACACCAGCAGTTGTCTTTACTTAATCAGAGCACAAGGAACATGATCCTGGCATTAGTTGTTAAAAATAGCACCAGGAAATATATTTTTTGGGTTCAGCCATTTGAAGTGTGGCATATTTGAAGCATTATTCTTGCAAAACTGCTGCAAATTGTGATGGTTTTTGTGTAACTAATGGCACTGCCTCAAATTTGTGGCCCCTGAAAAAAAGTAAAACACAATTCTGGCCTTTAAAAAAAACATGCCAGAATTGCATTCCTCGGCCCCCATTTAGTGTTTACCTAAAAAACAATTTTTTCACCATTTTAGTGAGTTTAAGGGGAAGGGGACCAAGGAAAGTTAATTAATACAAATATATTTTGCTGACAGTGGGGTGCCCAATCCTACTGTCGGCACTGTACATCTCCCTTGCCAGTGTGGGAGACTGGGGAGCCCTCTCCAAGTGTTCCAAAAAGGTTTTAATGAATTTTCCGGCAGCACAGTGCTCAGTCCCCCTGTTAGAAATATAAGTCCCCCCCCGCTAGTGTGGGACACTGGGGAGCCCACTCCCAGTGTCCTGAAAAAATATATTAATGAATTTGTCTACAGCAGGGTGCCCAATCCCTCCGTCAGCAATGTAAGCCCCCCCACCAATGTAGGACACTGGGGAGCCCACTCCCAGTGTACAAAGATACTGTCTACTGCTCCTGCTGCAGCAGTGAGGGACATGGGGTAGCCCACCCCAGTGACATGAAAAAATGTATTTATGAATTTGCCTACAGCAGGGTGCCCAATCCCTCTGTCAGCAATGTAAGCCCCCCCACCTATGTGGGACACTGGGGAGCCCACTCCCAGTGTACCAAGATACTGTCTACTGCTCCTGCTGCAGCAGTGTGGGACATGGGGTAGCCCACCCCAGTGTCCCCAAACATTGTCAAAATTAACCATATAAAAAAGAAAACAGTCCCCCAACATCTTTTTTTTCTCCTGGAAAAAAGAAAATGGTCCCTTGTCATCCCCCATACCAACTCCCAAATCCAGACCCTCCAACTGAGCACCCACCACCTCACACCCCCCACTTGCCCTATACTTATGAATGGAAGTCAGTGGCTGTCATGTTCTGTGGACCAGAACACATCTGTTCACTTCAAAGCCGGATCCCAGGACTCATCCCCCAGACAGACGGCATCCCTGGAGCTGCCACCTGAGACCGCAAACCCGGCCACCAGACTAGAATAGCTGAATCCGCCCCTGACCAGGGCTCACAGCTCTGCCAGATCCCAGGACTCAAGCCACTGATGGACGGCATCCCTGGAGCTGCCGCTGAGACTGCAAGCCCAGCCACCAGACCTGCAACTGTCTGCCGCACAGCTTTCGCCTTGCTCTTAAATATTCCCTCTCTCTCTCTCTCTCTGTCCTGCAGCTGAATCTGCCCCTGACCAGGGCTCACAGCTCTGCCAGATCCCAGGACTCAGCCCCAGGAAGGACAGCATCCCTGGAGCTGCTGCCCAAAACTGCAAGCCTGGCCACCAGACCTGAATAGGTACTGCTACTGCCCCGCCGGCACTGTGCACCAGATCTCCAGCCCCGCACCCTCCAGCCCTATCTCAACTATTGTATTTATAGCTGGACCAAATCAAATGATTGCTGAGTTTCCTAACAGACTACCTTGCCATTGGGTCCTTATATTCTCTCACTGCTAGAGGGGCCAAGGAGACCAATACTCACCCTATTACTATCTCTGCATTACCTTCTCTGGTACCTAAACCTATCTCTTGCCACTATGCTGCCCACTAACATGTGCCTGCAATACCCACATCACCTCCTCTTGGCAATATTTATTAGTGCCTTCCTTGGTTCATCAGTTGCACCTACATCCCTGGCTAAATATCCCATTATTCAACTTGATTTCACCACAATTAACTACGCTGGAATGCTGCCTTACACCCTGACCCTGTGCCACTCTATATACCAGTATTACCCATCGCAACCTTGTGCCTCTCTTACTGACCTGCCTGATCTACTGATCACATTGTTCAAAATGTCTTCAACTGCTCCCTGTTGTGTACAACTACACAGACACCCTGCTCAGTGCTACTCAATAACCCATAAATACTCTAAAGCTAGATTTCTCACATTCCTGCTCCTCCTACTGCTTGCTGGTGATGTCCACCCTAACCCTGGACACCCTCCACGAACTCCCCTACCCCCTAGCATACCCCTTCACTCCCCTAGCTCTCCCAAATGTCCTAAAAATTATCCACCTAAATGCCCACAACCTTACCAGAAAACTACTTATACTGCAGGTTATGGTCCTCAGATATAAACCTGACATCATCATTATCTCAGAAACTTGGCTCTCAGATCATAACACTAACCAAGAAGTCTCTATTCTTGGATTCACTATAACTCAGATGGACAGACTCGATTGAGGAGGTGGAGTGCGATCTATGTCTCTACCTCCTTACAGCACACAATTGTGTTGAAAGTCACCTCTCCTTCCTCTCACAAAGCTATCCTCCTCAACCTGAAGCTACCTTACTCCTCCCCACCATTTATTTCAGGAGTTTACTATCATCCTGGCCAACCCACTTCCCAAGTCACTGAACTGGTCAAGAAACTGACAGCTCTTGCCCACACAGGAGAGCTGTACATACTAGGCGACCCTAACATCAACTGGCTCTCTAACACATTAGCCAAAACTCACTCCTACATAGAGTCACTAAACTTGACACAGCTAATACTGGAACCTACTCGCCTGAACAACAAAACTAAAAATCATTCCCTTCTGGACCTAGTCCTCATGTCGCATCCCCACAGGGTCAAGGTCACCGACCACCTACCTGATGCACTAAGTGACCACCATCCCATATACATGGTGAGCAAAATACACAGGCAACAAATACCACACAAAATCCTCCTACCCCATACCTACTCCTCTCTTGACACTCTACCTCTTCATCATGATCTCACCAACACTGACTGATCACCACTTGCAATTTGCTCTTCAATTGACGCTGCGCTCCAACTGTTCAGTGATAAGTTCCTTCTCATTTGGAACCAACACACCCCCCTGCGAAAAACCAGAGTCCTAGGAAACCATTGACCCTGGGTAACCCCTTAGCTCCTGTCCTGTCAAAGTGCCTGGGACATTGCTTGGCATAAACACAAGGTAACCAGCTGCCCCCAGGATCTCCAACAATACAGGGAGCTATGAAACAAGTGTACCAAACTATTCGGCTGGCCAAAACAGAGCACTACCAGGCTACCTTCCAAGATAACACAAACAAACCTTCTAAATTCTGGAAAGTTGTTCAGTCCCTCTTTCCCCTTCCACCAAGCCCCCCACTCCTACCCTTAGGCAAAATCTCTCAGTCATCTCAGATCCTATGGCTGTCGCAGAATGCTTTAACTCCCATTTCATGTCCGGTGCTGCAATTGCTCCAAAAGGCCTACCTGATGCCCATGCAGCTCTCTGGTTGCCTCCCCTCCTTAGTTGACACCTGCCCAGCTGCTCTCACCCCATCGCTCCTTGCAGCCCCTTTATCATCACTTAGCCCCCTTCCTTTGTCACTTGCCCACCTCTACTCATCCCTGGCTGCTTCCCCCTTTCTTTCTACTACTTTAATGACTTCATGGCCCCTCTCTACCTCTCTCTGCTCCCTCACATACTACCCACTTCTCTGCTTCCCCTTCTTCTACTGCTTCAGCTCCCTCTTCTTCTACCCCCTTCTTCTTCACCCACATCTCCCATGCTGTTGCCTTACAAGCCCTTCTGTCCATTAAGCCTCCCAAAGGCTCCTCGCCAGATGGCCTGGACCCTAAGCTCCTCTCTGTCTGCTCCTGCAATCGCCTATCCTATCTCCCTCTTGCTAAACCTTTTCTTTGTCTCATCCACTGCCTCTACAGCTTGGAAACATGCTTCCGTTCTACCTCTCCCTACAGGGGGGTGATCCCTCCTCCCCTAGCAACTACTGCCCTATCTCTTTCCTTCCTACACTGGCTAAGCTCCAGGAGCACATAGTACTTGAACAACTCTCCTCCTATCTTACTGACTCCTTCTTTCTCACTCTATTCCAATCTGGCTTTAGAAAACACCACTCCACTGCCACTCCCCTGTTATGACTGACTGACACTATCTCCACAGGCATGGAGAATGGCCTCATAACCTCTGCTATTTTTATTGACCTGGCCAAGGCCTTTGATATGGTCTCCCACCCTATACTCCTGTCCTGCCTCAGGTCAGCTGGTCTCTCCCTTAATGCCACTGATTGGTTCAAGTCTCATCTGTCAGGCAGATCACAATCTGTCTGTATTGCTGATGCCATCTCCCTATTACAACTGGAGTCCCTCAGGGATCTGTACTTGGGCAATTACTTTTTTCAATCTTCCTCAAGGATCTCCCTCTGTTTTGCAAATAGACTAACATACACATCTATGCAGATGACTCTGTACTGTTCACAACTGGCAAATCAGTCCCTGATGTCACCACCAGACTCCAGCTGGATTTCAAAAAATGTACAACTCTGGCTTAGTGAGCACCACTTGTTCCTAAACTCAAAGAAAACAGTTGGTATGACTTTCGGTACTAGGCAGAGATTGGCAAGGCTCCCCTTCTTACCCACTTTTTATACAATTGATGGAACTGTATTAGAATACACCTCCTCCTTCTGCTATCTCAGAGTTTGGCTGGTCAGGTACCTAAACTTCTCCGTCCACATCAATGCCATTCTAAAGAAACTCCAGCCTAAGCTAGGGGTCCTCTACTGTAACAGAGGTAGTATCCCTCATTCAGCTAGGCATGAATTGATACTTAAAATGACACTGCCAATATTCAACTACTGTGACATAGTTTATGGTACTGCCCCTCAATCCTCCTTATCCAGGTTGGAGTCTCTCTCTTTAGCTCCTTCTGCCAGTTTGCCTTGGATGCCCCTGCTCTGACCCACCACTGCACTGTCTACCGCTCTCTAAATTTCCCCCCACTTGCCAACAGGAGAACCCTGCACACTGCCAAATTTACCTCAAAATTCTGGTTAGGTTCTCTCCCCTTTACCTCTCCACCACCTTACCTGCCCCTCCAAATACACCCTCAGATCTGACATCTCACATTCTCTGAATATAGTGTACAGAAGCACTACGTCAGGCCAAATGGCATTCTCCCATCACCTACCTAAACTCTGGAATCAACTACCTATCCAAATCCACCACTCCTTTTCAGTCTAGTCTCTCTCTACATCCCTAACAAACTACCTAGTGATGAACTGCAACTGCACCTAGCCCCTCTGGGCCCCTGTCAAGCTGCTGGTCTATACCTCCTCCTTCCTCCAGCTAGGCCAAATATGTCTCCCCTATCCTAATCCCTCCCGCAACCTAGTGCTTTCTGATACCTCTCCTGTATCACCCCCTCCCTTAGTCTCTAATTACTGTCCTTCCTGCAATACTCCCTCTATGAATTCTAGTCTATAAATGTTAATCACTCATGATGGTTGCAATCTTGTACTGTCTGCCTATATACAGTTAAGCTACTACCTGATTTATGTATACTGTATGTATTATATAAGTTCCAACTCCCCTTCCCCCAGGATGTACCGTAAGATTAGCATTTGTTGCTCAGTGTAATTTTCTTGGTGAAACATTTTAATACATAAATAAATAAAATAAATAAAGCTGAACCGCAAACTGAAGAATCAAGGTAAGTGCCGTGTAATGACTGTTAATGGCATTTTGAACTTATGTTGATCTCTTTGAAATTATGTTGATATCTTTGCCATTTTAAGGTATTTTTGACCCAGATTTTAAATATGGGCTTCTTTTGACACCACCTCATGAACACTGTCATTGTCATTTCATTACTGAGACCCATACGGTGATTTCTCAGTTGTCGTGTGGAATAACCTTTTCTGAAACAGAAACAAAATGACAGTGCCAGTGTTCATGAGGCAGGCTACCCAAAAAACCATGTTGAAAATTTGGTGCAAAAATACCTTAAAATGCCCGAGTTCCAAGTGGACATTTAAATTTTTCTACACAAGTGCATAACTCTTGGAAATTTTTATATTTTCAACATAGCAATTTTTTAACACCACCTCATGAACAGTACTGCTGTCATTTTCACATCCTGCCTCAAACTTGTTTTTCCACCTGTGTACGGAATGACACAGTCACTGTGCAAAATCAACTTTTGGGATTGATTAACAAAATAACAGTGCAAGTGTCTATGAGGTGGGGACACAAAAATGCCATGTTGAAAATCTGGTGAAAAAATTCCTAAAAATGCCAGAGTTACATATGTTCATTGAATATGCATGTGCATAACTTTGATACTTTTCAATATTTTGTAGCCACATTTTCAACATAGCCATTTTTGCACACCATTGCATGAACAGTACAGCTGTGATTTTTCACATCCTGCCTGAAATGTATTTTCCACCTAAGGCACAGAATGGTGTTGTAGGTGTGCATAATTACGTTTTACCTTGCATTTCACAATTTCTCTGTACCAGGTTATGTGAGGCGGGGTAATAAGATGGCTATGCTGACAATTTGGTCACTGTTGTTTGACACATGGAAGAGCAGGGCCCAGAGGGTCATGAGCTTCCATAGCTACATACATATGTGCAACTATGGAGGGATTGGAGAGCATGGTCCCCCACAGTAAAATAAGGATACTATTATACTACCTCAAAAAGTAAGGAAATTCATTGCAAAACACTCCATTAATGCATCAGTTAGGGTTCCTATTATAGTAACAAAAGTATGGCGGTTCAGTGTTAGGGTTCTCAAACCTACCACCCCACTGAACTCCCCCATCCCTCACTCACCAACAGGCATCAGAGTGTGCCTTGGGGTCAATGGTCATAACTCTTACCCCATTCTCCCATACTGTACCATCTCAACTTCCTGACACATGATATAGGGTGAGAATTAGGCCTGATGACCCCAAAGCACACCCCATCAACTGTTGGTGAGAGGAGGGTGAGATGTTAGGATTGGGAACCCTAGCACCAAATTTCCATACTTTTCTGGCTGTAATAAGAACCTTAACTGATGCACTGAAAATTTTAAATGAATATAGATTTCACTGACAGGATAACTCCACTTAAAATCTGGAATTAGAATACAAAGAACAAAGGCCAGATGAAGTTCACAATAGAAGGAAAGGACATTTTAACTTAAAACATTGTACATTAATCACATGCCCAGGACAGTGGGAGGAAATAAATCCAAGATCCCAGGCTGCATGGTGTGGGTGGGGGGGGGGCATGTGGTGACAAGGAGTAAAGACTGTCCAGTTGGGAAGCACTGCCTATACTGATTATAATAGCTCCAGGTAAATGAACAACCAGATGAGAATGCTATTAAATCTTGTATGGACCAGAAGGCTGTATACCACATTTAACAGGTTATCATTATTGCCTGAGCCAAGTTGTTGACACAGTAAATATCCTACAGTGTTAATGCCTTTGAAACAGTTCAAATCAATCAATAAATAGACATCCCATTTTTAACTCACAGCTGCTCAAGGATATAGAATATAATTTTTCCATGCAGATGTGAACAAAGAACATCACAAACTTCCCCTTTTAAATCTGAATAATTCTAGTTGTAAGTGTCCTATCCACAGTAGTGGCTGGGTAACACTTTTGTAAGAATTGGTGTACCTAATTATTCTTAGTAAATACAAACATAAGAAACTAAATTAGGAAACAAACGTTACAAATAATATGGCAAGTCATTTGAGGAGTATTCTGCTTGTGATTCAAGGGTGATACCTAAAATGATTTCAAATGCATGTGTTCATTTTTGTCAAGGATTGGGACAGTGAGTTCTGCTTCCATTTCAGCTTACTGGCCAAAAACATCTGAAATGGTTTATACTGGGATTCTACAGCAGATTGTCTCACATTGTAGTGTCTGTGAAGTATATAAAACCTATTTTATACTGTATTGTAAAAACCTTGCTTTATTATAGTTAACTTATTGATTGGGTTGCATTGTATGTTTTGTTTCTTAAGATGGTTATTATCCCACCTTCAGCCCATCCCCATGCTACTGTAAGTGAATCATTTTTTTTTACAAAATCCAAGACACAATCTCTCCTCCAGCATGCACACACACACACACACACACACACACACACACACACACATATGCCAATATCTGTTTTGGTGCTATAGAATCACAATTTATCCACATTTTCATAGACAGTCAAGAAACAGTTTGCAAAGTTTTCTGCTGCTCCAATATTAGGAATTCATTTGCTGTTCTAGTTTGTTTCCAAACATGTATGAAAAATTGTCATAGATAGATAGGCAGACAGACAGACAGAGAGACAAAGACAGAGACAGCAGGGGATCACACAATTCTAGCTACAACTTCACAATTCAAGAAAGTCCCACTATTCTCATGTACTGAACACACATGTTCTGGGACATGTGCAGATGTGTATGTGTGTGTGTGTGGTTTGTGTCTGTGTGTATATATGTGTGTGTGTGAGTGTGTGTGTTCATGTGTCTAGTGCTGGGTGCTGAGTGGGAAGTCAGGGTAGGGTCTGTGGAGGATGTGTCAGGGATCAGATCAGCAAGACACCATTTTCATTTTTACAGGTTAAGACAAAATCAATGAGGGATGGTTTTCATTATTGCAGGAGACTTTCTGACACTGGGGATTGGGCACCTGAGTCTCAGACTACTGTTCAGCAGCAGCAGGGGTAGGCACCCCAGTGCCAAAATGTATATATAAAGTGTAAAGGGGTAGGTGACCTTGAGGAGTGGGTTAAAAAGAAAAGGTGCTGGGGTGGTCACCCCAGCCTGCTTATTCCTATTAGATACAAAATTAGAAAGTGAGGCAGGACACCTGGAAAAAAAGGGGGTGAAAGAAGCAGTACTGGCGGTGGGCACCATGGTCCACTACTAATTTAGGATAGATAGAGAGATAGATATATAGACAGACAGACAGGCAGATAAAGAGACAAAGAGAGAGATGGAGACAAAGCGCAGGGGATCACCGGCTCACTGCTTCAACTAAAACTGGCAGTATGACTCCAGCTGTGACTTTAGAATTGCCTGATTTTCTCATACTGAAAACTTAGGTGAATGGCTCCTCACATTAAGCTGGGTACCCAGGATTTTAGGTCCCCAGAAATAATGTTTCCAGGCATATTTTCAAAAAAACAAACACAGGAATCTAGCTAAATGGATCGTGTTTACCTAGGTTCAAGTGTTTGTTTGAAAATAAAAATTGTTATGGGTTAACACTTGTTTTTGGGGAAAAAAAAGTGGACAGCCCCATGAAAGAAGCATTTTTGGCTCTCAAAGGAAGAATCTCAGCTCACCAAAAAATATTCTTCTGTCATTAGCCAAAAATGCATCTTTCTTATCAAACCTTTAAATGAAACACCTTACTGAGCTTGCACAAAACTGAAATTTCAGATCCATATAACACAGGAACAGGTTAATATTTTTTCACCAGACCAACAAAAGACACCACTCTAGGTCAAGCCCCTTCAACTCTGACAATTTCAGAACAAAACTTCCAAGCCATTTTGGCTATGGGTGAGAACAAAAAAAAACTCTCCCTCTCCCCATTTCTATTTTTTGTCCTATCTTATCTGGATTTGGAATATGGACATGAGACCATCACAAAACTTGACAGATCAAGAGACTTTGCTCACCAAACCACACATGCAAATGTTCATGCAATTCTGTTGAACAGGTGTGAAGTAGTAGTAAAAATTTTATTCATTACATACAATGATGAATGAATCGGACAGCTCAACTGAGACAAGTTCTTTTTCAGTGAGGTCCTATTTTACAAATATACAAATATTCAAAAATTCAAATTAAAAAATAAGAACACAGACATTATAAAAAAATAAATAACTATACAATAAATAAGAATAACATACACAGAAACTGCCAGAACAATTAGATACAACATTACTTAACACCTGGACACATACACTTACATGTTACCAGCTACAGTCCCTAGTCATATAATCATGTTACTGTATTTCTATAAGGTACATTTCATTGCCTCTTTAGAAAACCATTTATTTATATCCCCCTTTCTGATTACCCTTTGTTTTAATCGCAATTCAAGTGGCAGGCAATTCCACAGATTCGGCCCCTGTAGAACAAAGAGGATTTTCCCACTAATGTATTATAATTTGGTAAACTGAATTCCTGTCCCACTGCTGATCACAATCCTTTTCTTATAGGACTAGGAATCATGTCACCCAAATATACTCTGGTGCCTTCCCAAGTATGCATTTTGTCATAAACTGCAGTGCATGTAATGATCTTCTTTCTGAAAGATTTAACCATTGCAGATTTCCATACAGCTCTACTCTGTGTGTTCTTTTTGGGGCATTTAAAATGAACCTCGCTAGCTTATGGTGGATTACATCAAGTCTACCCAGACTGGTTAGTATAACAACCGCATATACCAAATTGCCATAATCAATCAGGGGCATAATCAATGTGTTAACTAAGCTCCTTATCATCATTTCATTGAGACACAACTTATTTCTATATAAATAACCCAAACATTTCCCCACTTTTTGTTCTATTAGTTCTGTATGTAAATTCCATTTTAGAGCTGAATCAAAAAGGACTCCTACATATTTATAACTATTAACCTGTTCTAAGAAAGTATTTTCAAAAGTTTTAATCATTAGGTTGGATTTAGAAATCTCTTGGTGCCTGGAAAACATCATTACCTGTGATGTTTTAGGATTCAGAATCAAACTCAACCTCAGCAGGTAAACCTGTATTTCATCAAAAGCCTGCTGGAGTGTAGGTTGAATATCCTCAGCTGAGACCCCTTCTGTATATATCTCAGTATCGTCTGCGTATAAGTGTATTTTAACCTTAGAATCTGAAACAGAAATATTTTTCATATAAATGTTGTACGGAACAGGGCCCAATATTGAGCCCTGCGGAACCCCAGATTCAATAGTTCTTACACCAGATGTCCATTCCCCTATGATCACCATTTGCTTTCTTTGTGTTAGATACTGTTGAAACCAATTTAATGTCCATTCAGACATTCCAATAATTTCAAAATTGGAAAGGAGGATGTCATGGTTCAAGGTGTCAAAAGCGTTAGACAAGTCTATAAAGACTGCTCCCACCGACATCCCCCTGTCCAATCCTCCTGAAATGTCTCCCTCCACACTTATCAAAGCTGTAGAAGTAATATGTAAAGGCCTAAAGCCTGATTGAAATTTATTTAATATTTTCTTATTTTCCAGGAAATGTTGAAGTTGGTTATTCACTAGTCTTTCAAAGACTTTTGCTACCGCAGGAAGAAGGGATATAGGGAGGTAATTTTATATAAGGGTTTTTGGACCTTTTTTATAAATAGGTATTACACTTGCTGTTTTCCATTGAACCTGAAAAGTAGAATACAGAAGGGAAAGATTAAAGGTCTTCATCAGAGGAAAGGGTATAATGGGAGCTGCATATTTTAGTAGGACTGATGAGATTTTGTCTGGTCCACATGCGTTTTTGATATCTGTTTGAGAAGTGCATCCCTTACTTCCTGTACACTAATTTGATGAAAAACAAACTCCTCATCCCTGTCTGAAGATGTAACTAATCTCTTACCCGTATTACCTCAGCAGTTTAAACAATAATTTTGAGTTAATTGTTGTGTTCCAATGGATGTAAAATATGTATTAAATTCTTCTACAACCAAAAGACCCACTGGAATTTTACTATTATTTAAATTCAAAATTATCAGATATTTTAGATTTTTGGTTATATTGAAGTTTTCTAATTTTGTTCCAAAACTCTCCCTGATTGTCTACCATAGCCCCTGGCAACTCCTTATTATAGTGCTCCTCTCTAATTGTTCAAACTCTCTTTGTACACAAATTCCTTCATGTTCTATAATATACCCAATCTTTATCCAGTTTTGTATTTTTTGCAGTATTCTATGCTTTATCCCTTGTTCTTTTCATTTTATGTAATTCTGAGTTATACCATAGTGAATTTTGTATTTTAATTCTTCTCTTTTTATAGGGGGCATGCTTATTACACAGCATCATAAAGTCTTCATAGAAAAGAGACCAGGCATCATCCACTGTCAGAACCAAGTCCACATGGTCCCATTCATGATTGTCCACATCCAACATAAATTGGGTGTAATCAAAGTTTTTACAGGATCTGAAATGTCTGGTTCTGACATTCCCCCACCATCTTACCTGTTTTTCTGTGAATTCCTCACACAGAATACCATTTGGTGATCTGACAGGGAGTCTGGCAGGACCTCACATGCCTGGATCCTATTAGGGTAGGAGGTAAAGATAAGATCCAACACAGATGAGGCATCAGGGTTTTTGGTATTTAACCCAGTTGTCTCTGTTATGAACTGGGTCAGGGCTAACTCGGTATTCAGCTCAGTAATATCATGCCCAATTTCCACCTTCCTCCAATCCACATTTAAATCTCCCAAAATATACATTTCATGACTATTTTTATGTTTGAACAAAAACTTCTTAAAATACTCAAATAAATACTACCCTTTCTTTGGGGGATAGTAAGATCCCATTATTAATAATGGTTTCACATGAGGGAGTTTTAGCTCTAACACCAACACTTCCACTTCATTCCAATTGGTGAATGTATCTAATTCAATTATATCTAGGTACTCTAGTGCATAAATAATTACCCCCCCTTTTGACCTATCCCTCCTCCTCGAGTTATAGCCCTCATTATAGATTTCTTGATATGTTGTTTTATGACTCAACCAGGATTCAGTAATGACAATAATATTAGGTCTGTACATTATTACCCTCTCCTGCAAATGTGTAAATTTTTTAACTATGCTCCGAATGTTAATATGCACCATTCGTATTCCCTTATCTCCCAACAGATCCTTTGTTTAATAAATCTCTGAAATGGAATCTAACCTATTAGTTATACTTGAATTATTAAATGTAGGCCCTGGATTTGAATGGATATCTCAACACATAGCAAAATTAATCACTAAATAAAATGCGCAAAACTTATATAATTGCCTTGCAAAAAAACAGTGTTTTTTGTTTTGTACCAGTAAAAGTGGTAACCTGTTTTCTATTAACATCTAAACAATCCAATTTACTAACAATACATACCCATTTTAACAACTGTGATTCTAAACTACTACAAATTAGCCCAATTGACACTAATCCATCCCAATTCCTTAAAGATTTATGATTCTGGCTTAAGGTTGACTTATATTCACTTTCCCTATCCTTAATACTGAAGTTTTCACTTAGGCCAGTTGTAATTAATTGGAGACCTCCCATCCAAGTTAATAGCAACATGCAAACCAGACACAAAAGAAATGAGCAAGTCATTACACAAATTAAAATGCTATCCATTATTAAAATACACAATTTTACACGTATAACAACCACACTGATAATGTACACTGGACTGAATCTCTAAAACCCAACTATACTTTAACTAACTTAATATTATACTATCACAATTTATTGCACATATTGTTGCACAATACTCTGTGATTTGGAGAAAAAAACTTTGCTAAACTCAGAAACTTTTAAATTAAAAACAGCAAATTATTTTTGCCTTAGGGATGATCCACATCTCTGGACTGCAATCTGGCAGAACTTATACAGATTTCTCAAGCAAGACAGATTGCGGCTGATGCAATTCAGTCTTATGCATAATTTATACTTTACGCCATACAAGCTATACAAATTGGGGAATAGGTCTACCCCTGATTGCCCCAGATGTGTTGCTCATACTGGGACGTTGTATCACCTGATGTGGGCTTGTTCTATGGTCCAGAGATTTTGGTCAGCTATTAGAAGTAGACGCGATCCCTTGCTGGGTTTGGATTCGTATATTAACTCTGAGATTTGTTTACTAAGTTTATTTCCTCAGGGCATTCCCAATGTTAGGAAAGTGCATTTGGCTTTGATCTCAGCAATAGCTAAATTAATTATCCTGAGGCACTGGACCGAGGAATCAGCCCTTTCAGTTATTGAATGGCACAAAGAAATGCTGTTTGCTCTTCAGTTAGAGAAGCACATTTTAGCCATGAATAATAGATTGAAGATCTACCAGAGCAGATGGGGTCCCTTGGATGCTATACTTACTTTATGGAAACCATGATAGCTCTTGGTGGGGTAAATTTTGGTTTTTGTTATAGATTGATAACTGAGCACGATTACGCCTGTTGGGAAGGGGTAGGGGTGGAAGGTGGGTGGGGTTTTCGGGGGTGGATACATGGGTAAATGTAACTGGACTATTGTTCTTTTCTCACAGTTTTCTTTGAGGGGTGGATTATTACTGTCTGTTTAATTGTTTCCTATATAGATGTTGAAGTTTATGATATATCAATAAAGTACATTGAAATAAAAAAAAACAGCAAATTATTGACTTACCTAATTTCTTTCCTTCAGCAGAATTCAGGAGTTCTCCAGACCAGATAGTGAGCATTTATGTAACAGTTGTCTCTACTCTGAGTGGCACAGCCACTCAGACTCTTACCCGAGGGTTCACACCTTTGAGCCGTTGTGGGCCTTTAAACTTGAATGTGCCTACCCCTTCTATTCTCTGGTAGGCTAACTTATGCCAGGATCACCACCGAGCTCCCTCCTCTCAATCCAGACACCAACATAGGACACAGGGGAAAAAAGCTATTTTTTCAGTCCAGGTAGAACATTAAAATGTCACAAGCATTCAGAATTCGCACTGCAGTTTAACGCACAAGTCCAGACCCGAGCTGTCTGCAGATGGCAAATTGCAGAATGCTGCTAAACTATTGAAACTATTAAGGCATAAAATTAGAGGTTTAACATTAAATATCCTACTCTGCCTTAACTATGGAGGTGCTATGCAATGCTTTTGAGAATAAATTCTAGCAAACATTTTCCAATATTTGGAGGGTGGTCAGACCTAGAGTGAAAATATTGTGTTTATCGCCACCCTAAATGCAGGGTGCAACTCTACATTCTTTGATATATTCTATATACAAAGCATTACAGGAAATAGAAGGGTAACACATATTACCTGACAGTAAGATGGCAAGCAGACTTAGACTTTAAGATTCCAACTACCCAATGTTTCCTAGATATGTGCATAAATCTACACCATCTCATATCTGGAAAGCATATTGATGAAAATGTATCACCCACTTTTTTGACACTCCTGCTCAACAGGCTAATTTCAACACATGTGAAAAGAAAGAAAAAGAACCTGCGCTGTACCCAAAATAACAGATTTACTCAAACCAATTAGAGCCACAGCCTACTGACCCTAAAAATAATTTTTTGATTTTGTGTTATATGGTAATGGTGAGCAAATACAAGTGGGTAGGTTATTAGGTAGCTATTCAAAAGTTTCAAAATAAAATCAGCAAAGACATTATAATGCACTGTAACCTTAAAATGTATTGTCTTTACATACAACATACTATGTTGGTTACAAATAAAGGTTTTGAAATGCTTACTAAAGTGCTTGAATAAAGTACTCAGACTATGCTACCCATAAGTATACCATTGGTTTTCCAAATTTCTATCAAAAACAACCTACCCAGTCCACCATGCCAGCCACCACTAATCCTTGTGCTTCACCTCACTGGCTTCCTAAGGGGCTCAACACACAGATTGCCCCCATTTGTTGGCACCAATGCAGGGAACCCCAAGCCTTGCATGACCACATTATGTGCTCTAAACTTAGAACTTTCTGGGCAGACCTACAACAGGAATTGCGAGACATATTTTCCTACTTTACAACTGGCCTGTATTTGAGTTATTATGGTCTAGATGGGTTATATATACTGTATAATGGCAAAATGCAATGATTTCATCCCATGAGTTATTGTCCCACAATATTTAATGTCTGATCAATCAATCTATCAACAATCTAACTAAGTAATTTATTACTTGTTGGTATCATATTTTGTAAATGCAGCACATTATTATGTTGTCTCTGCATTTCATAAAACTAATAAAAATATATTACAAAAATGTATATCCTTACCCTAGGTCACCCACACCAAAATTTACATCCACACTGTAGGCAGGGATTTGCCTGAACCAGCTGTGTGAACAGCATGGTTCTATTTTTAGAACTCAGCTGCTCACTCTCATGATGGCTTCTGCTAACTGTAGTTTAATTTGTGAACAGCCTTCATAAGTATAGCAATGCACTCTCCAACATGTCACAAAATGGGGAAAAAAACTACTTTTGTCCTATTATTTCCCTAAATTTCATGTACTCTCAACTACTGCACAGTGCACAAATACTGCATTCCTTTCCCTCCATTATACCTCCCATCCATAGCCCCAAGTCTAGACTGACATCTCCATGAATGCAACTAACACTCTCCTTGAATCCTTCCCCACAATGTCTCTCATAAACTCTGCTCAGCCACACACGCTGACACACAAATGCAATGACACATGCAAAAGCATCCTCTGCATGGAAAAAAATGCTCACTCAGGAATAAGCAGCACTCCGTCATCCTGAAAATGTGAATCAAACAATTTAACTATTGGTCATTAGTTCTGTCCAGTCTTTATGTGATGCATTGTATGTTGAGATAAAAAAGACAACAGAAACTCAGGTTAATAATTTTTTTAACAGTCTGGCAAGTCATGTAAGAATTTAAAGAATATTTTCATTTTTTTCACATCTCAGTACAACAATGTACTTTGTGCATCTATTACGATCATGTACATTCACTACAGCTGTCGGTGGTATGATTCTAAGATAGGAGAGGATGGGCTGTGCAGCTGCATGCTAGTTTTGCTGAGGAGTAGCAGATGAGCAGGAACACTGAATTGCTCACCTCTGTTCTATAATAAGTATGCCACCATTGCCTGGACTTAAAACTTGTATTCTGGAGTAGAAGTTACAAGTTGACATTAAAAGAAATTAGAATAGAGAGGGTTGGCAGAAGCAACTTACTTTTAGTGTTCTTTCCAGATGTTCTTGTACTGCAGCATCTATACAGTTCATCTGAGATTTTGAATCTCCCCCCAGTTCCTGGAGTCTATGGTGGAGAACTTGTACCTGAGGGGGGAACTCAAAGCAGCCTTGTTGAGAGCTGGTCACCCCAGGACTTGTTTGAAGGTATCTCAATATATGCTGAAGGGATCATGGGTCTGTGAAGGAGTTTGAAGGGGTTTGGGAACAGAAGTTCAACAGGACCCTCCCTTTTTCCCAAACAGATTTTCAGTCTGTCGCTTGGTTTCTCTCTTTAGTACCTCCTGCATTTTGTAGAGATATACCTGTGTTTGTTAGTGACAAAACATTTTTGAAGGAAATCTGTCTTAACTCACACTTTAATTTTACTCTTTTATGGCAGATGCTTAAAAACCTCTTTGCTTGTCTGGGCTAGAAATAACTGACTTAAGAATAACTTAACATTTTGTATATATATTTGTGTATTAAAACTATAGTACACTACATTAAAAAACATTCATTACCTTAAAATTTCAAAACCTGGCCAATTAGATAATACTAATAGCCCATCATGGATTTTTGGATGATCCTCCTATTATTAATTATCCAAAATAGAAACACCTCTCCACAATACCCCCTGTGGCTGCTTATTTTTTTATTATCTTATCAGGTTTATTGGATTCTTAATTAGCTACCTCAGCTACACATCCAATACAGCTACATGTGCCATGAGCTACTAATTGTTAAATCAATTGATTAATTGATTTGCATGAGGCATGTTGCACTCGTAACCAATTGTCAAAGATTTAGCTGTGCAGGCGTGGCATCTCCTTTTGCTACAACACTGTTCTAACACCACTGCACAGTCCAACAAAGTGGAGTATTTTCAAACTCCTTATTGCTTTCGGCATTTGAGTACATAATTTACAGTTTATAGCAGAGGCACTTTGTGATTAAAACTGCCAAAGAACTGCATTTGCAAAAACATTTCAGGTCAAAACATACTTACACAAATACTATTTGTCCTGCTGGTTCAAACTTGGCCATCTGTTGGAATTACTGGGAGCCCAGATATCTTCTTTTTGGGTATGCACACCCGACAGCGACATTTCAATAGTGGAGTCCCCAATAGCAACAACAGTGCCACGTCACTATAGGGAACGCGTTGGAACTTGACACTGTCTGTTGGGGGTACTGCACCCCCCTCCTGAGTCAGCTACAACCTGCAGCTAAGAATCCTAAGTGGGGGCAGTGCGGGGGATGCACCCTCCCATGTGGGGGGTTCTAAGAAACCAGCAGCTGACTGCAAAATGCATTTAACCTGCTGTTTTTTGTCAATGACCAGTCATGGATCCTTCTTTTTGTACTTCAGCATAGCATGAGTGAGTATTCAAAATTTTAAAACAATCCTCTGAAGCTATACAAGATATCATTAAGATTTACTATGTTTCTTATTATATTTATTATATAGCAGTTGGATTTTTGAGCATATATTTTATTTAGTGTTTATTCAGTCTTTATTATAATAAATTGGAAAAGCTCCCAGGTTTTAGGAATATCTTCTAAAGTTGGATGTTTTTACTGGCCCTATCCATTTATTTTATTTATAGTGTCTTCGTTGGTGGACCCATCTGGAGATTCTTCAGCTCTCTATAACACCTTGGACTGTAAGTGGTTCTTCATCAGCAGTCTCAGAGCATGGCAAAAACTATTGCTGAAAGCAATGTCTGGTCTTTTACTACAGATTTATTCTACTGTGGAAAGACAGAATAAATACAGCAAAATGCAGCTCCATCGCATGGGAGTGTGCTCTGCCAAAAAGTGATCAATTTCAAACTTGCAAATACCAGCACTTTTGCACTTCAATTGTGCATCATTCTCCTGATCATGCACAACTGAAGTGTAAAACTGGTAAAGGATTTCACTACTGCATGACTGCTCATGGTGTGATTTTTTATTAATTAATAAAGCTGAATTTTTGGTTAAGTTCCTTGGAGATGTGGATAGACACAACCTGCAAATGCAATCCTTCTATTGGTGATAACCAAAACTACCCTCTCTTTTGGGACATCTTAGAACATTTTTGGTTTGGACTTTTTTGGGCTTATTTTATACATTAAGTCTGAAGAGTCATTCAAATAGAATTTTGATGGAATTTTGATGCAAATCGCTGCACAATTAACTGTTGTTTAACCTTTCTGGCTGTAGGAGAGGACTCTCTTGGTTCCTTATATTGCTCACTAAACTGACCAAGCTATGCTATACTCATTACTATCAGTGAATCAAGGTTGGTATAGTATAGTCTTGATTATATCTAGACATATAGGCAATTATACCCTATAGACTAATATTGTTATTAAGTGTGGTGTTTTTATATTGGTTTAACCTTTTATTACAAACATATATTGGTCTCTTACAACAATTCTAAATATTGTTGCTTTATTATACTGGTCAAACTTTACCAAGTATTTGTTTAGATTAATACTTGTAATCCATGGACTGGTAGACCATTAGATTGAGGTTTTAATTGATCGTATAATCCTTCTTAAATAATGCAAAGAAGAAGTGGTAATGGAAGTTCCTCTATTAGAAGTAAATCATATGAGGAATTTCCCCTGAATCAAGATTTACAGGATGTACAAAGTCTTCAAACCATGCCCAAGGGCAAAAGTAATAATGTTATTAAAAAAAAAAAAAAACTATTGGAGCCCTTACTTAACAGGAGTGATAATTTATAAACATGCAAAGATAACAAACAACTTAAAATTACAGAAATCTGGACAGGCATACATAAAGAACCACAACACCTATCTACCCCTATTATGGGACCTGATACTAGAAAAATAGATAGATTGGGGAGTGTAGTGGATTTAACCTCTCCTAGGCAAAATATCCAGATATTTCAGGAAATCCATGACATTTCAGATGGGATTTTCGTTGAGGCATATGGTTGGGAAACCACAGGCCATGAAGACAATGAGGGGCTAGATACTGACTACTCAGAAGCAGTCTTCTCTCCTAATCATTATTTTGATTGTTCCTTTGTGGATCAGGTAAACTCCCCTGGGGCTACTAATTGTTCTAAACCCCACAACAAAGCTCAGAACATGGATTCACTTCACGCTCCACAATTAAGTCAAAGTAAGAATGAAGGGAGAACTGAACTGGAGGATATACTATAGGAAATAGGCATCACCATAGAGGGCTTGAAATAAATTGAAACCCTACATAGAGAAGCTTAAGTAGGGACCCCTCCCAAAATTCAGAAAGAAATGGAAATCTTAGTTGCTCCTGATAGTGATCATTCTGACTCTAAAATCGAGTGCAATAAAGAATACTTCACAAATGAAGGTGACTTCACTGCCAGCTCATCTATTTCTAAGCAAATGCTAGAAATAATTAAGAAAAGATATTATGCAGATATAGTAATTTGGGAGAACATTGCCATTCTAAAGGATGAAATCTGTAATTTGAGAACTGATGTGTTCCATAACCACATACTGCTGAATAAACTTAATCAGGGCATGATTAAAACTAACTTAGACCAAGAACAGATAAGCCCAAGGCAGGCAGTCACTTCACCTTTACAACCAATCAGTGTAAATAGAGCAAGCCAAGTCAATCTACCTCCACCTGTTGACAAAAAACATATCTGTGAATGTTAAGTTAATACTTCTATACCAAGAGATACAGATGGAAAAAAAGAACATGATAACTCTGGTAAAAAAAAATAGAACTTAGAAAATAAATTTAAATCAACAGAGGAACAAACAAGTTAATCACAAAGAGAAAAGACACTTACTAGTAATGTCCATAAAAAAATCATCCCAAAGAGAATTTTAAAGAGGACATGAAAAGTAAAAATGGAATTAAAGATACCAGAGAAATGGGGCCTAGCGAGTCAAAATTGGAGAGGGCTTAAAAGTTATGAATGAGTCTGAGATAACTTCTGAGCTTGGAAAAAATGAGGCAAAAACCATTGAGATGGTGAACTGTGAGGGGAAGAAGATTGAGACCAGCTACAGTATATCCCCTTTGTTCCAACCCCTAATGTGAAAGCTAACAGTCATTTACAAGGGGTTATAAATATCACAAAAAAAAACCCTCAAGAGAAACCATTAGACAACAGTCTAGTGATGTGGTTTCCTTCAATAAGTACATAGGCCCAGGACCTAAAGAAACAGAATATCTTATTGAAATCCAAGGAGTGAAAAGATTGGAAAATGAGACACAGGAGAAATTGGTTCAATTAATTGTATACTTCCTCCAATTAAGAGCTGTAAAGGATGAGATCTTTGTTAGGACACCAACAAATTTACATTTTCCTGACACTGTACTTCTATATTGTCAACTAGAAGAAACAGCCACATACATTTTAACTAAAGAATCCCTTTTACAAATAAGAGGAATAGAAATTAAATATCCCTTTCAAGTCCCAGTTGTTAGCATCTCTAAGAAAATTAAAGAATGTATATCGCCTAAGCAAACCACTTCAGAGAAACAAATTAAAAACAAGGTAAATGAAAATCAAAAAAAGAAAACCGAGAAATTATTGGAAATCATAAAAATACATGAGCAAAATCAGCAAAAAACATGGGAATGTAGGACAGTTAAAATTTTTGGATGGGATATTACAAAACAAGATACTATAGGCAATGTAAGAAATGAGCTTCTTCACGTTTTTGTCACATTTCTCAGGACTTGTTTCCTCAGAAGAACCCAGAAAGGGAAGGACCCAGATTAATTTCAGTGTTTTACAGTAACTGCTCATTGTTGTTTATGTTTTAAACTTAGACTTCTGGGCTTTTAGTGACACTGTTATTTCTTTGCTATCTTTACTTAGAATTGTTTTTGGGATGTTAAAAATTAAAAACCTAGTTTGGTGTGCTTGTAGTGGTGGTGCATTCCTTTGTTGTCTTTAATTGCTGCAAATTTAGTCTTGGCTTGTCTGGCTTGCCCTTTAGTTTGAGTGAGAGGTGCTAATTGCCTGACCTCTGACCTCAGCTACATGATAACTGGAGGTGGGGATAAGTCAGATTTCAGGTAGCAAGTGACTTTTGTTTTCTCAGAAGACAGAAGGGGAAGGATCTAGATTCATTTCAGTGCTTTGCAGTATCTGCTCATTGCTGTTTTTGTTTTAAACTTAGATTTGTGGGCTTTTAGTGACACTGTTATTTCTTTGCTGTCTTTACTTAGAATTGTTTTGGGCTATTGAAAATGTAAAACCTAGTTTGGTGTGCTTATAGTGGTGGTGTGTACCTTTGCTGCCTTTAACTGCTGCAATTGTTTTCCCACCATCCCTCCACTGCCCCCACTCTTAATGATATGCCTTGTTAAATCTGATTAGCAGGAGCCAAGCAATGGGAATAGCAGGGAGTGAGGAGTAGGAGAGGCGTAAGGGAAAGAAGCCCACCCAGGGCACAACTGTTTTGACTCATTTAAACTTTTTTTTTCCTTTTTAAAGAAAAGTATCAGAGGATCAATGGCAGGATTTTTAGGTCAGTAAAATAAGAAAAAGTGAACCAGGAGAGTTTCAGTAACAGACAAGTACTGAAATAGCAGTATAAGTGCAGTATAATGTGAGGAGTGGTGCAATGCAGTGACTGCTGGGCAGCCATAACCAGGCAGACCTTCCAGACACTGAGGTGCTGCCCTATGTGCATGCAGCTCCCTCTGGACTGCAGGATGAGGTAGCCAGACTCAGAGTGGAAGTAAAATGGGCCAAGAGTACCTTCACCCCTATCCAGAGACCACCCAGTCCAACGCCACTGCCTCAAAGATGCTGAGCATGAGGAGCACTTGGATGACAGTGGGCTTGGAGAGGGTTAGGGCAGTTAGGCCAAAGCACATCCCAGATCCTATTCCACTCTAGAACTCATATGCTGCACTGGAAAATGGGGACAACCAACTAGAGGTACCCAGATAACTGGAAGGGAAGGATGTGGAGGTCAGCCAAGAAGGGGACCTCAGTGGGGAGAGCGGTGAACTCCAGAGGAGGAGGAAGTGGATACTGGTGGGGGACTCTATCACAAGAGGGATCCAGCTAGGAACACAGGAGGCAGAGGACAGGGAGGTGAGGTGCCTACCAGGTGACAGGATGGAGGAATTAGAGGAAGATCCTGGGTATCACTGTGAAGGGAAGATGGGAGGGTGAGCTGGATGTCATTATCCTCCTAGGTGCTAATGACCTGGAAAATTGGGAGCCTAAGGAAGTTCAGGAAGAGTTTAGGAAATTGGGGAGGGGTCTCAAACAAGTAGTAACTTCTGTCACCCTTCTCAGAAGAACTGCCTGTAAGAGGCATGGGAGAGCATAGAGGTGCATACACCAGGAATGGTTGAAGAACTGGTGCTGTGAGGAAGAGTTGGATTCATTGGTGACTGGGGACCCACCTGGAGGGATAGAGGCTTGTTCAAGCCTGACTGCCTGCATCCGTCCTGGAGGGGAATCCAAGCACCTAATGATAAGTTTAAATGCTACATGGACAAGCATTTAAACTAGCCAAGGGGGGTGGTAGTAGGCCAGCAAGGAGGGTACCTAATCCCTCCCATAGCTATCAGTGGAGCCAATGAACAGGATGAGTGGATATCTCTACAAAGCAGTGTGCAAAAGATGGAGAAAAGTGCCCAAGAGGTGGATAGGCCGAAAAGGGACACAATTCCACACAAGGGCAGACAGCAGGGAGAACCAGGGATAAAGGGCAACCAGTGAGGGGGCTGGAGTAGAACAGCTAAACAATCCAGGGAGTTCAAAACATGGAAACCCATGTGTGCCAATACCAGGAGCCTTAGCAACAAGATGGAGGATCTGGAGGCTTTCATGGTGCAGTCCGACTGGGACATTGTTGCCATCACAGAAACCTGGTATAATGATAACCACTACTGGGCAGTGGCCATACCTAGCTGTTACATATTCAGAAGAGACAGGGCAGGTAGGAAGAGAGGAGGAGTGGCACTTTATGTGAAAGATGGGATAAAGGCCACAGAGATCCAGGAGGAACAAAATGGGGGAGAGATTCTTTGGGTTAAGCTGGAAAGGAAAATGAGGCCAGCCATCCACACTGGGGTGGTCTATAGACTACCAGCACAGGAGGAAGAAACGGATAGGGAGCTGATGCTAGCCATCCAAAGGATGGCAGACAAGGGTGAGGTGGTGCTGGTTGAAGACCTCAATATTCCAGATGTGGACTGGAGCCTCCCAGCAGCAGGAGCATCAACCAGGAGCAGATTTATCCTGGACTCCCTTCAAGGCACCTTCCTCAAGCAACTTGTCATGGAACCAACTCTGCAGAAGGTGATACTGGACCTTGTGCTCACAAACGGGGACAATGTGATGGGGTAACAGTGGGGAAGCATGTGGGGAACAGTGACCACCAGTCATTGTGGTTTGAAATCACAGAAGGAGCAGAACCAAACTGCACAAAAACACGTAAACTGTATTTTAGGGGGGCAGGCTTTGAGAAAATGGGGAGTTGCTTGAAAGAGGCATTAATGGGAATGGGGCAGGAATCAGGGGTTGAAGAACAGTGGGCAATATGTTTAATGGGGATTACAAGAGCAACAGAATTATGAATTATGAATTAAGCTGGTTAGCATGGTGAAAAGAAAGAGGAGGCCATTATGGTTTTCTAAGCGGAGAAAGTGAAAGTCAAAAAGATTGTATTCAGGCAATACAAAAAGACACAGGAAGAATATGATAGGGAGAAGTATCAGGAGAAACAAAGGGAGGCAGTTAGTTCAGTAAGGGAAGCTAAAGTTCAGACAGAAGAGCTCATTGCAAAATCAGTGGGTAGAGGGGACAAAACCTTTTACAGGTACATAAGTGAAAAAAGAAAGGCAAAGGGAGGGATAGTGAGACTGAAGGGGGAGGATAGGGGCCGTGTGGAGGATGTCAACAGAAAAGCTGACATATTGAATAGGTATTTCTGCTCAGTCTTTACTGAGGAAGAGGAGGGTAATGGGCCTGAAGGGAGTACAAGGGTGGGAACAGTGCAGAAATGGACACAAGTCCCTTTACATGAGAAAGGGTCCTGAAGGAACTGTAAGGAATAAGCATTGATAAAGCAATGGGGCCAGATGGGGTGCACCCCAGGGTCCTTAAAGAACTAAGAGAGGTGGTGGCTAGAACTCTGGCAATCCTGTTTAGCCGATCACAGGAAACAGGGGAGGTACCCAAAAACTGGAGGACAGCAGATGTAGTCCCCTTATACAAAAGTGGGAACAAAGAGATAGCAGAAAACTACAGACCAGTCAGCCTGACCTCAGTAGTGGGAAAGATCATAGAAATGTAACCCTAGGTGGTGCTATTCTATGGGCCACTACCCATGCTTGTATGACTATACACAGGTTGAGAGGCCTGAGTTCTCTAATAAGGTGACTCCACCCAGAGAAATTGTATTGGGGTTGCTTACCTGCTCTGTTATAGCCATCCAGGAAGCTGAAACTACCCACCAACCCTCCTATAGGCCTAAAATATAATACAGTGATAAATTCACAATCTATAGGCAGTGGTAATAATGTGCTCACATTCTTCTCACTTACCACCAGGGCTGGATCTGCAGCAACTGCCCTGGAGAACCCCTGTAAAATAAGGTTAGTGATACAGATGCACAGTCTTAATACTGTGACCCAACTAACAATGTTCACACTGGCCAGGTTAAGTGTACTATACAGCAAGACAATCAGGTTTGTTTTGGGGCCATGAACAAGGGAGGGGTGTGAATCTAGTCAAACAATTAGTACTCTGATTTAGTTCAGTGATTGCATGCACTCTTATTTCCACCTAAAAGTCACACAACTCTGGGTACCCAGGATGGTAAGTCTGGCTAGCCAGATGCATTGCCCAGGGGTGGCCAGCATCACAGCTGATGTTGGGACCCTTGATGGAAAGAAAAGCAGTTAACATGCAAAACCCCCAAATTATTTGTAATCCAAGCCAATTGGCTCAGTCCTTTGCAAAACCCAATGAATAAAGACAATTAGATGGTACCACAATGATTTAAGCTTTCGATGCAGGGAGCTACCCTGATTTGCACTCACGCTACCAGGAATCTGCAGTAGAGCAGGCAATATTGAGATCTTGTGGTGATGACAGGGAAACTTGGAGGAAACAGGGCCAACATGACACACCTCTTCTTCCTGGCCTTTCCTCCAGGTGGTCACAACCTGTGTGTTAGTGCTGTGCAGGGGCTGGATCCCCAAGCCGGTCTCTCACCGGACAGTCTCTGGTGGTGGAGTAGTGGCCTAGGCCAAAATTGCAGGTCCAAGGCAGGATGAGCAGTCTGACAGTGTTTGTGATCTTCTGCTGGTGAATCTTCCAGCTGGCATAACAGATTCATTCGTGGGGAACATAATGTCGACCCACGAAACACATTCAGAACATTTTAATCAATAACTATTTCTGACAACAGTTCAGATTCATTCTGGTTGCAAATCAACAGCCTTACTGCACAAACCTTCCGATCTGAGTATATGTCACACTCAAGCTGGGCCAATCACTTCAGGAGCAAATCTTCAGTCCAAACCTCAAGTTGCACTAACAAACAACTTCTTATCTTCTGCTGCAGTTCCAGGCTGGAATCGGACAGGTCCAACTTCTGCAATCAGGCAGTTCAATGCAGGACAAGGTGACAGGAAGGCAAGTCAAGCCTCTTCCCAACGATTCCCCTATGCTCCTTCTAGGAGCAGCTGCTCGAAAGCTCAAGCTGTTCGCACTTCAACCTCCAACTCTAACTGATACACTGTCTCATTGAACACAAGGCATTTCTCTTGATAATCCAAAGGTTTGGTAAGGTGAAGGAGCTGTCAGTCACAGTAAGGGCTCCCCATCTAGGTCCGTTTAGGTGCCAACAGTAAAACTACAAAAAACTACAGTTTTCATTCCCACAAGACTGCTGCAGCAGGATTAATTCTAGGCCCATGGAGTCCAATTACTGGAAGTCCCAGACCTAACATGGTGGCTTCCATTCAAATGAATGAGCTGCAATTAAAGCAGGTTAGACAAACTTCTCTATTTCTAATATATTAAAGCACAAATAGTAAATAAGCACAGTTCCTTTATGGGCTCCCTCTCAGCAAGTAGTGACTGCAGAATGGAGCAAAACAGATCAATCTCTGGCCAGTCATCAGCCGTAAATCAGTTGGACCCAGCACAGACCAACTTCTAAACAAAGATTAGCTATTCTCTTAAAAGGACAGGTGTGTAGGCTCAATATGGCAATCTCACGCAAAGACACAGAACACTTAAGACAGGACACCAGCCTGACAGTAAGCATTAAGGAGCCCTAATTTGTAAGGGAGTTACACTCTTCCCTGCCTGGAGAAACTTGGCATCCATGTCAAGTCTACACATACTATAAGATTCTACATAGAAATTATACGAGAATACATGCATGTTCATTGATATACCACAAAATAAAATCTGATGAATCAGTAAAATAATTGGTCATGGCAACAGCATTGCTATACCTTTTCTACTTAGTTATACAGTTTCATAGTGACCCATTTTCATAAACTCTTTTCATAAACATATGAACAGATTCAAGTAGTTAAACACATCACTCTTACTCCTTTCGTTTGTACTATCCTACTTTACACTAACCAACATTGCTTGGGGCCTATCCCTATCAGCTACACTGGGGTGGGTGGCATGGGGCAATGGCATTAGCATACTGATTGGAGGGCTTATATTTCAGCTTTGAGGTGGCAGAATAGCCCAGTTTTGGAAGAGAGTTTTCAGAAATGTACACCTCTTTCTGAACTACATGTAAGGGGAGGTCTATGGGCCTTCCTGGGGAGTCATAACTGAGGTGTATTATAGGCTTTGTGCCTCTTCCAGACTTTCTGGGAGGGGCAGGCACATGCTCAGTTCTTTCAGCACTGGCATTTGAGTCAATCAGTCCCTGCTTATTGTTGATCAATAAGTCTGCTTCTGAAAAAAAAGGGGTACCTCTGCACTAGTTGTCGGTTCTGGACTGGAAGCACTTTCTGCTTCTATTTCTGATTCAACAAGATTATTTTCATTACTTTGTTCCAAAATTCCAGGTTCATCATCAAGAGGAAATTCCATGGAATTTAAATCACTTAACACATCACTGATACTTTCAACATCATTATTTTCATTAACATCATTGTCCATAATACTAATGGAATCATTAGTTGCAATCAGTTGTGGACTATCTGGTATGTCACCAGCTCTGATTTCTAGGTCTGGCACTGTCTGTTGGGGCTCAGTTAATTCCACAAGACACAAGAAGTCAGCTACAACAGAAATCACACTTTGTACCTCACTTTCAGGGGGCACAGGGGCTGTGGACAAGGCTGGAGGGTTAGACAGTCTTGGGGGTCCAGCTTCATCTCCCAAATTACACAGGGGTTTGCCTTGAAAAAACTGACCCAGTTCATAAGATGGGTAATAAGGGGCTTCACACTCACTGTCATCAGATTCGCACTGGCAGTCAATTTCAATTAGGACTTGACTGATGGAAGCCTTGAATCTTTAACAACAGGAGAGGAGGTTAACTGTTTTTTTAGCTGCAGCTCTGGTTACAGGCCTAGAAGGGGTAGAGTCTTGTGGTGCAGAACTGATGATGATTTGCCCAATTGGTAATAAATGATTTCTGTGCATTGTCTTTACAGCTTGTGGGTCATTCTCCGGATACACTTTATAGACTGTCAGGTCCTCCAGCATGCTGACAATAATGTATGGGGTATGATGCCACCTGTCAGCTATCTTGAGTTTTCCATGCTATCCCAAATTTCTCAACAAAACTGTATCTCCAGGTTGCAATTCTTAGGCCATGACACATCTGTCATCCATTTCTTTGTTTCCTAAATTTCTTCTGGCCGCCATGTTGTGAGCTAACTGGTAGACATAGTTTAGCTGAGCTTCTAGTTTCTGGACATATTGGAGGTAGCTCTCTGCTTTGGCTCCATCAGGGGATACCCCAGAACAAATGTCTTTCAGCAACCTTGCTTCTTGACCAGATATCAAGCGGAAGGGGAAGAATCCTGTTGCATCACTTTTGGTACAGTTATAGGCATTAACTAAGGTGCTTATCTGTTGACTCCACTGCGACTCTTCTGGAGGGTGAAGTGTGCCCAGCATGTCCAGTAATGTGCGATTGAAATGTTTGGGTTGTGGGTCCCACTGAGGGTGATAAAGAGTAGTTCTGGACTTTCATACCCTCCAGAGTGAGAGCATTTATTTAATTAGGAGGCTTTCAAAATCTCTTCCTTGATTAGAGTGAATCCTCTGGAAGGGGTGCCATAATGGACAAAGAACTTTTCTATTAGAACTTTTGCCACAGTGGAAGCTTTTTGCTCTTTGGTTGTCTAGAACCTGAGCATAGTGAGTAAAATGGTCTGTCACAATCAACACATTACCAATGTTCTTTGGATCTGACTCTAAACACAGAAAATAAATGCACACAAGCTCCACAGGGGCACTGGTGGAGATGTTTATTTATTTATTTATAATGCAATCAGTTTACAACCTTTGAGCCAGGGGCTCATTTCCAAAGGTACCTCGTCAACAATGGTAGATAATACAGATAATACAGAAAGCATGGTACATACAAACGAAGAGCATGAGTATAAACAGACATGGGTAAATGGCACATGGTTATAGAAACATAGAAACATAGAAGTTGACGGCAGATAAGGACCTCAAGGCCCATCCAGTCTGCCCATTTCTTTTTCTACCTTATAAATGTGCCATCGGCCTTTGCTCTGTCAGTGACCTATCTATTCATAGTCATTTGTATTGCTCCCTTATGCCTATCCCATGCCTGTTTGAAGCCCTGCACTGTATTCATAGCCACCACTTCTTGTGGTAAGCTATTCCATGCATCTACCACCCTTTCTGTGAAAAGAATTTCCTCACATTCCCCTTAATCAGCCTCCCTCTAATCTCATGCTGTGTCCTCTTGTCCTGCAATTTTTCTTATATTTAAACATGTTAGACTCTTTCACCTTGTTTATGCCCTTAAGGTGTTTAAATGTCTCGATCATATCACCTCTCTCCTCCTTTGCTCAAGGGTATACATATTAGAGCTCCGTTAATCTGTCCTCATATGTCTTCTGATGCAGTCCCTGCACCATTTTGGTTGCCCTTCTCTGGACTGCCTCCAATTTGGTTAGCTCCTTGTGAGGTGTGGCCTCAATACTGCACGCGAGTACTCCAGATGGGGCCTAAACCAATGTCTTGTACAGAGGGATTATTACCTCCCTCTTACGACTTGTGATACCCTACTAATACACCCTAACACCCCTAGCCTTACCTACTGCTTTAGAGGTCTGCTTGGATGATTTTAGGTCATCAGTGATGATGATGCCCAAGTCTCTTTCTTCCTTTGTGACTGCTAACGCTACCCTCCCAGCCTATAAAGTGGCTCGGGTTTCTCTTCCCTATGTGCATGATTTTGCACTTCTTTGCATTAAATCCCAGTTGCCACTCTTCTGACCATTTTGCTAGTTTATCCAGATCTCTTCTCATTCTGCCCACCCCATCTGGATCATCTACTCTGTTGCAGATCTTAGTGTCGTCTGCAAACAGATAAACCTTACCCTCTAGTCCATCTCACGAGGTCACTAATGAAGATGTTGAATAGGACTAGCCCCAGGACTGATCCCGAGGTACCCCACTTGTGACTTGCATCTCTTCTGACTGTATACCATTTACCACCACTCTCTGTTTCTGCCAGTCAACCAGTTTGCCACCCAGTTGACCAACTTCTGACCCACCCAGGCCTACCTAACTTATTTATCAATCTTCTATGTGGAACAGTGTCAAAAGCTTTGCTGCAAGTCAAGGTGGCGACATCAACTGCCCCTTGGTCCACCACTCTGGTTACCCAGTCAAAGAAATCCATGAGATTAGTTTGACAGGACCTTCCTTTGTAAACCCATGCTGTCTTGGATCCCTGTGCCCCTATGGATTCCAGGTGTTGCACTATCCTTTCCTTAGAGTGCCTCCATAATCTTGCCCACTACTGAGGTAAGACTGACTGGTCTGTAGTTCCCGCCTCCTCCTGCTACCACTCTTGTGGGCGGGATCACATAAACCCTTCTCCAGTCTTCTGGGACCTCTCCTGTGCTCAGAGACTCACTAAACAATTCTGCTAATGGCTCTGCTAGTTCCTCCTTTAGCTCCTTAAGTACCCTGGGATGTATGCCATCAGGTCCCATTGCCTTATCCACCCTGAGCTTAGCAAGCTCTTGTAGGACCCTTTCTTTTGTGAAGGGGTAGTGCTCACCTCCCTCCCCTGTGTCCATGATGCTGAGCTGTGGCCCCTGCCTACCTTCTCTTCAAGTAAATACTGAGCAAAAGTATCTATTTAGGATAGATGCCTTACAGGCTCCTCCTCCTCACATGCTCCCTTTTCTCCATTAAGCTTAGCAATACCCCTCTGGACTTTCTCCTTTCACTAATGTATCTATAGAAAGTCATCCTTCTTTTACTGTTAAATTTAGTGTTTCCTCAGTTTGAGACTGCGCACCTTACTGCCTTACCTGCTTCCCTTAGAGCAGTTTGGTATGCCTCTCCCTATCTTCATCCGCTGTGTTCCCTTATATTTTCTGAGAAGCCCAGCCTTTTGGCTCTGACCTTTTCTGCTACTGTATTTGAGAACCAAAGTGGTTTCCTTCTTCTTTTGCACTTCCTTTTCTGTCTAACACAATGGGATGTTGCTTCAAGTATTGTATCTAATGCTTGCCCACTTTGCCTGTACCTCCTCACCTGTGTTTCTTTGCCAGGGCTAGCTTAACTCTGTTGGCCATCTTATCAAAGTCAGCTCCTCTGAAGTCCCACTATTTTTGCCTTGGAATGGGATGATTTAGATGTAGTAGCCAAATTGAACCATACCATGTGATGGTCACTGGACCCCAGGTGACTATCACCTGGAGATCACAGAGCCCTTCTATGTTAGTCAGTACTAGATCTAGGATAGCCCTGTCTCTTGTGGGCTGCTGTACCAGTTGTTTGAGGCCCTCCCATGGAGAATCCACTATAGAGTCTAGTTCTGGCAGATGTTCCTGCTAGTGTACCAATCTATATCTGGCATGTTGAAGTCTCCCATTATCAGAACCTCCCTTTAGCTGTCATGTTTTGTATATCTTCTAACAGTAATGTGTCTATGTCCTCCCTCTGGTCTGGGGCCTGTAGACAACCCCAGTTCTTATGGCTGTCCCATTTCCTGTTTCAGGGTGACCCACAGTTCTCTGGCTCCTTATATGTATTCTGAATTTCTGTAGCTTTGATATTTTCATTAACATACAAGACCACCTCCCCCCCTTTTGCACCTCGGTCTCTTCTGAACAATACATAGCCAGGTACTGAAGTCTCCCAAGTGTGGTTACTGGTAAACCACGTCTCACTAATTGCTACTATGTCCAGTTAGCCTCTGACATTGTGCCTGCAGGTCTGGGATCTTATTCCCAGGCTGTGAGCATTGTACATGATTTTTCCATTGGCAGATTTTGGTGTGTTAGTTGTTGGGGTGAAGTTTGGCATTACCTGTGCATCATGTGGGAGACAAACCTTTTTCTTACCTGGTGATGCAAATGAATAGCAAACACGCTGAATTCTGTTTGACCACCTGCTGAGGGGAGGGTGTTCTTCCCATTCGACGTATGGGTGCTGCACCCTCCCATTTCTAAAGGTTTAAATATTCTGCAAAGACGCCAAACTTCTGCCCCAATGCACTGACTCCTCTTTAGTCAGATGCAGTCCATCAAATTTAAAGAACTTCGCTCCCAGAACTGTTGCCAGTTCCTACAAATCTGTGTCCTTTTCCTGGCACCAGTCCTTGAGCCACGTGTTTAGCTCCCTATCTCTCCTTCTCCTGACCTTCCGTCCATCTGTTCCCTTCTCCCAGACTGGCAGGATCTCAGAGAAGGAGATGCAGACTGAAATAGATGATAGTTTGTCACCCAGCTTAGTCAGGTGTTCCTTGGTCTCCACAACTGACCGGCTGGCGAGATCATTAGTCCCTATGTACTAGGACACATCAATGTTTTCTGCTTTGTGAACAATTTTGTAATGCGGTCAGTGTCTCTCCATGCTGATGTACCTGGGAGACATCTGACCATCACCCCTAGTTGAGAATTCGGTATCAACTCCCAGAATCCATAGAGTCTCCTATGATCAGAAGTTTTTGGATTTCCTTGTGCTTGTTTAGTTTTGGTTCCTGTTTGGGTGAGTATTGTTGTGCTAGCTCCTGTGATGAGTGTCCTGCTCTGCAGTGTCTTCTGCCTCTTTATTTGATTTCAGAGATGAGGGCAGATACCTGTTTGTAAGCGTTTATATATGGTTTTTGGAGGTAATGTGTTGGAGAGAGAGAGTGATGGGGCACCTGATTGTCTCCCCTAACCACCTGCCAACCTCCTGGACCAACTACCCTCTGCGGTCGAGGTTTTCTGTTGGATGCTGGGGAAATGGCGGGTGGTTCTTATAATTATTTCCTCTTCAATATGAAATTTGGCGTGCAATCTCTGCCCATGCTGCCGGGCTGAGACCGAAGATCTCCAAGGCCCAGCATGTGGACAGTGTCTAAATCCTGTAAGACTGTCCTTCTGAAAATTGTTCCACAGTACCTGCAGTTAATGAAATCCATTCCAAATAAGTTGCTGGGTTTGTAACCTAGTCAGAGTAATTAGAAGGAAAAAAAGGAAAAAAAATGCAAGTAATGGTTTAATTGTGCTTTGTTTAACTTGTTATAACAAGTTAAATTACTAATGCCCCTGTAAATGAGATCACCTTGTGGAGGCCCCACTGATCCGCCCCTTCCTGCTCTGCCACAGGAAATGTCACAACTGTGGTACCCTATAAAAGGAGTAAGCTGGGGTGGTTGGGGATGGGGTGGCTGGGCCCTTCCCCTGCTACAAAAGAAGAACCACGACGAAAGAACAAGGAGGTAAGAGCAGAAACAATCAGTCAACAACAAATGGAGTAACCCTGAAAGCTTATCCTAATGTTAGATAAAACTGTAAAACCTGTAAAGCACCACCTGTAATAATTTCAGAAGATATACCTGTAAAAACACTTTGCTCCAGAAAAATAAAGCAGAACAGAAGATATACCTTGCAAAAGACAATTTGAATCAGAAGATTACAGCAGTAATCTGTTAGCACACACCTGTAGGCACACCTTGTAATAATGCAGAAGAGGTATACCAGCAACAACAATTTGAATCAGAGAAAAATAAAGCAATGAAATGTTAGCCACAAACAGTAGCAATCCCTGTGAGTAAAATCAAAACACCACCACACAGTAAATCTGTAGCCAAACTAAGTCTTAATCCTTCTCCCTTGCTCTGGTAAGTTTCTCTACTCTGCCTTTCAAGCAGTCTTAGAAGGAAAGAGCTCAGGTGAAGCTAGGTGCCTTGGCCAGCAAACCAAGTCTTCTACCTATATACCTTATAGCAAACATTGGTAGAGTAATACAGAGCAAAATATGGTATTATTGACAACAGGATAATAACAGGGTTTAGCAGCATAACGGTATGTCATGGAAGTGTGGTAACAGCCAAACAGGTCTACTGTGTCAGATTACAAGGAACGTAAGGCATAAGACAGGAACAGTACAGGTAAATCGATAAAGCAGTCACACCGGTCATATGATAACAGATTACAAGAAGCATAGGGCCTGAGACAGGAGTAGTACAGAATGGAGGTATGAACCGTATGGAACAGGGTAGTAAATAAGTAAGCATAAGCAGCATAAGGAATGCAGCGTGGTTCGTTCTGGACAGTAGTGATACAGTAGGCAGGGGGGTGTAGTAGTGAAGTTGTTAGAAATAGGGAAGTGAGGGACGGAGCTGCCCAGAGGGCATTGTCAGTGAAGAGGGGGTTTGAGCATCCGTTAGGCACAGGAGCAGCAGCACTTGCTGAATAGCTCGCTTTTGAGGGCATTTTGAAAGTGGAGATGGTGGGGATTTCAGTGATGGCCCGAGGAAGATTGTTGTACCAAGGAGCTCTATGGCAGAAAGATCTCTGTCCAAGTGAGGTCCTAACTACGAGGAACCAGAAAGGTGGCTTTACAGGAGGTCCGGGTGCTGACTAGGGGCTGTGCTGGGAGGAGGGAGGAAGTCAGCCCGGGAGGAGAAAGTCCTAGTAGGGTTTTTTTTGAAATGAGGCACGTTTGGTAAAGCAGGCGTTCATCGAGGTCAAGCATTGTTGCAAGGTCATAGAGTTGGCAGGTATGAGTGAGCCTGGGGGCCCCAGAGATTAGCCTGCAAGCCTTATTTAGGAGGAGGCGGATTTTATTGAGGGCCGTCGTGTTGGCAGCACCATAGACAGGTAGCCCATAGTCCACCAGGTATAGTATGGAGGATGTAACTGCAAGCCGGAGGTGTCGGGGGGGAGACAGTTTTTGTAGCGGTACAGGATACTGAGTCGGATATTGGTTACAGAAGCGAGTGCATCGATGTGGGTATGGTAGGAGAGGGCTGAGTCAAATAAGATCCCTAGATACTTATAGGATTGGACTTGCTCCAGTTGTAGTTTAGAGCTGGAGAGGATACGGAGAGGGAGTTGGATGATTTGTTTTGAGGGTGGTGAAGAGCATGGTTTTAGATTTTTTAAGGTTTATGACCAATCTATGCTCTTTAAGCCAAGTTTCAGCGCCGTCATATGCCCTTTGTAGGGAGACCTGGAGGGAAGTGGGGTTACGGTCAGTGGCAAAGAGGACGGTATCATCTGCGTACAGCAGAATTTTCCCAGGGCACGCACTGGGCAGGGTGTTAAGGTATAATGAGAAGAGAAGGGGCCCCAGGACGGAGCCCTGTGGAACCCCTGAGACGATCGAACGTGGGTCAGAAAGAGTCCCACCAATTTTGACTCGCTGGGAGCGGGCGGAAAGGTAGCTGGAGCACCAGGCAAGTGGTCCAGAGGCAAAACCAGCGTGACAGAGGGCTTCCACTAGTAGGGGGTGGGAGACCGTGTCAAAGGCCTTTGATAGGTCAAGGAACATGGCCCCCGCCAGAGCCAGTATCCAGTGAGGAGTGAAGGAAGGAAGCGAATTCAATAAGAGCAGTGCTAGTACTGTGTCCTGTGCGGAAGCCGTGCTGTTCAGGGCAGAGTATGTTGTATTTGGTCAGGTATTCAGTTATTTG
Source organism: Neoceratodus forsteri (assembly GCA_016271365.2). NCBI lineage: Eukaryota > Metazoa > Chordata > Ceratodontiformes > Ceratodontidae > Neoceratodus > Neoceratodus forsteri. The sequence continues at coordinate 735,719,665 of CM028133.1, read as the reverse complement.
TGCAGCAACTAGTTTTTCCAGCGCCTTGGAAAGGGGTGGGAGAATGGAGATCGGTCGATAGTTCCCAGCTCTGGACATGTCACCCCCTTTATGGATTGGAGTAACCGTTGCAGTTTTCCATGAGGAGGGGAATTGTCCCAGGCAGAGGGATTTGTTAAGAAGGCAGGTGAGTGGGGTGAGGACTTGATCCAGGACCAACTGGAGAATTTTGTGATCCAGGGAGATGTCACTGGGACTGTTGCCTTTTAGTGCACGGGTCAAGTGCAGTCTGGCTTCCTGGGTAGTAACCCTACGAAGGTGGAAGCAAGGGCGATGGAGGGCAGGGGTAGGATGGGGGTGGCTGATCAAAGAAGTTACTGGGGAGAATAGGGCTAAGGTCTGTAAAGGTGGTGTTGAGGAGGTTTGCAATGTCGGTGGGGTCTGTGCGGTGGTGTTGTTGGTGGTAATCTGGGATGGGGAGGGGTGGGTGTTCCCATTCAGTTGTTTGACCTTATCCCAGAAGGTCCGGGCGCTCCCCCAGGAGGCAGTGAGGGTGGCCTGATAGTGGTCGGCCTTGGCTTTCCTGATTGCCCATGTACACTTATTCCATGCAGCTCTGTAGACCTGTCTGTCAGCTGGGCACCTAGTTTCTATGGCACAGTACCAAAGGTTGTCCCTGTGCCTGAGCAGCAGTGAGAGTGCAGGGGTAATCCAGGGCAGGTTAGGACTTTGGGGCGGACGGCATAGAGGGAGCAAAGAGATGGAGGCTTTATTAAAGGTGGAGTAAAGAGGCAAGAGCGGTATCTATGTCAGGTGCATGGAGAATCGGGGACCAGTCTTGCAGTTCAAGGTCTGTTTAAGGTTTTTAGGCCATAAGGTCTGAAACGCTGTGGGGAAAGCGCTGTCAGTGGTCGGGGTAGGGTGGCCAACCAGCGGAAGAGCACCGGGAGTGGTCACTGAGTGAATCAGGGAGGACTTGGATGTCCAGGATTTTAGGGGGCGGTTAGTGATGATGACATCAAGGAGGTGCTAGTACCTCTCTTGGGGTTCTACGTGTGGGTTGGGAGACTAGTTGGGTTAGATCCAGCGCTGTGAAGGAGTCCGAGTTGGGGAGGATGAGGGACAAAGCCAGTTCACATTGAGGTCCCTAACTATGATTTTGTCAGCATTGTGGGAAGGGTGGCAAGGTAGTCAGTGAGGGATAATAGAGCTGGGTTTTTGAACCTGGGCGGTATATAGGCAGTGGTGAGGTAAAGGGGGGATCTGGCTGGGTCCAGGGTAAGCTTAATGGTGAGGGCTTGGGCCCCATTTACAAGGACTGGTGCAGGGAGGGCGAGACCAGTGAGGGAGCTCCTGGTGTAGATAGCGCAGCCTCCCCCACGTTTGGTTACTCGATCCTCACGATATAGGGAGTAGCCAGGGAAGGTAACAAGGGAGTCAGGGGTGGAATTAGATAGCCACATTTCCACCAGCGCAATGATGTCAGGTTTGCGCTGTGAGACCCAACATTGGAGGGAGTCGAATTTTTTCAGGACGCTGCATATATTCATGGAGGCAATCAGCAGTCCAGGACGTCCTCCTGCCGAGGTGGTCCTGGTGGGTCCGGGGTTAGGGTGGATATTGCCAGATAAAAGTAGAAGGAGGAAAACAGTTCTGGCCAGGGCACGGTGATATGGGTTAAGCCTACGGCTAGGAGGAGTTGGGGAGGATCGTGAAGGAGCAGGGGATAGGTAGGATTTAATGGCAGGGAGGGCAAGGATAGCGGGCTGTCCGAAAAGGGGAGAGGGGGGGGGGAGTGGCAAGGAGATGGGAGTTGTTGGGCAGTGTGCATGGACATAGTAGTGTGAGCAGGAACTAAGATGGTGGGAATTAAAGGTGAAATAGCCTGTAACCTAGGGGAGATAAACGGCTGGAGGGAGGGGGGAACCAGGGGTGCAACCCTCTGAGGCTGAGCTTTCCTTTGAAAACAATGGTTACAAGTTCTTATGTAAGTCTCAATGTCAGGACCCATTTGGGGCCAGTAGAAGTGAACATGAGCCAAATCATCAGTCCGGTCACAGCCTAGGTGCCCCATCTGGACAGGAAGAGCTCTTAGGATCACACGTTTAAAAGCTATAGGTAAGTTGCTTGGTAACGTGACCTTGTTTGTTGGTAATCTCTCTGTAAAGCAATCTGTTGCACAACTTCAATCTGGACCCCTCTCAGAGCAGCAGAGGTTCCAGGATCTTGAGAACGAAGCTTGGACACATGTTTCCCAGCATGAATATCATCCAACACAGACTTAATAATAGGATCTTGAGATTGAGCCCACTGTATATTGTCAGAAGTGAGTGCTGAGATCCAATGCTGCAAGATGGCAGTAGGTCGCAGGAACACAAGTATCAGGAGGGCCCAAACAGTCCACCAGGTAATCAACTGTTTCAGAGGAGGGGTGTTCAACTTTATCAAATTTTTGTCAAAGAGCTTTAACAGATTGTTCAGATATTCTCACCTATTCCAAGCTGGTGTCATGTGTCCCGGAGAGGGCATCAGTGTCAATGTGATTCAAGCCTGGTTGATACTCTAGTGAATAATCATAAGTGGAAAGTGCCAATAACAGCGATGCCCAGTGGCATCCAACTTTGCTGAAGTCTGGACATAGGTGAGGGGGTTGTTGTCAGTTTTTATTAGAATTTTGGCAACATAAAAGTATTCATGAAATTAATCTACAACCGCCCAATTCAATGCAAGAAACTTGAGTTTGTGTACAGGATAGTTCTTTTCAGACAGTGTCAGGCTCCAGCTACCAAATGCCACTGGGCGTAATCATTCCTCATACACCTAATAAAGGACTGCACCAAGTCCCTTCAAGCTAGCATCAGTGTGCAATATATAAGGCTTGGCAGGGTCTGCCTACGCAAGCACAGGGGCATGGGTAAGTTGGTGAATGATATCACAGAAAGCCACTTCACACTCTTGAGTCCACCTGGTTCCTAAAGTTTCATTTGTTCGAAAAAAACCTTTCTCTTCCTCTTTAACAGCATTCCTCTTATATTTTCAGTTTGTTGGTGGATAATCTTGAGTTAAGCAAAGGGTGGATGACTTAAGTATAATCTTTTACAAATTGGCAGTAGTAGGAGCAGAACCCCAAGTATCTTTGCAGCTCTTTAAGATTGCTAGATTGTGGCCAGGTGGTCAAGGCTTCTACTTTGCTCTGCTCTGTTTGGATCCACCAGATGACACAATGGACTGGATATTCAAACTGCACCCAAAAAGTGCGCAATAGCAGGAACAAGCACAAGTCCATTGTACCCATGCGCAATAGATGCGATATTCAAAAAAGGAGCAAGCAATTGTGCCAACAGCCAATGCCTGAATATTGCACAACTTGTGCCATAGCACAACTAGGAAGGGGAAGCTGAGCAGATATGATGCACTATGGTGCAACAAGGGCTGCCCAGCTGAGCAGCCCAGAGGTGCCATAGTGCAAGCAGGGAGCCCCCCAGCAGCAGAGCAATGTAACTGCACAACCAGGGAGGTAGGTAGGGGCCCACCACCCATGCCACAGATGGGCACAGGAACACACTGCAGAACTGACAATGCACCCCCACACCCCAAGCACAGCACAACTGGGGAGGGCTGGAATATCCACCGGCCCATGGGGACAAGCAAACAATGCACAGCTGGGCCATGGTGTCCCATCAACACTCACAGGCAAGCTGAGACTGCCACACAAGGAGGGTGGACCACCCCATGGCACAGCAGCCCCCCCGTGCACAGCACACCCTGCACCATGACCCCAAGACACCATGCATACCACCACCCCCACTGTCACACTGCAACCTCGTGTACCACAGAACCATACAAGCCAGACCCACCATGAGCACCTACCAGTGGGTGGCAGCACACGGCAATGTAACAATGGCAGACACAGTGCAACATACACAATCCCCCTGAGGCACAGCTGAGAGACCGAAACATGTGTCACCACAAGAAGTACCCCACACAGGAAAGGGCATGCCCCTGACACCACTGCCATTGATACAGTGCCCTGCACAGTAGACAAGTGTCACAGAGTGACCCACCATGAGCCACAGCAGCCAGCACAGACACCCACAGTGGTGCGTGGAAGCATGCAGCACACCGGATGCAACACAGTGCAGGGGCAAACACACACCCATACCCACGGGGACACTAACACAGGGATGCAGTAGTGTGGTAACCAAGCCCCCAGTGTGTGGGCCCATGTAAACTGTGCACACACAGCCTGCAGTCCTCCATGGCACAGGGGTGACACCCACCCTGTGCATGAACTGTGGCCCTTTACGCCACCAGCATATGCCTGGATCACAAGTCACAGACAGTGGTGCACAGCCCCTGCAATACACACAAGCCACAGCATGGAGGTGGGACAACAACTGCGGAGGTCACAGTGTCACCCGAGGCAAACATGCACCACACCAGTGACAGGAGGCAACCCAGCATTGTACGGTCACAGTGGATGAACTGCAGGGACAGCCACCACTGACAAGGCAGCAGACCTCGCAGGCCACAGACATGTAAGGGTGTCAGCTGCACAGACCAAGGACAGATTGACAGGGGCACAATATACATAGAGTAGGCACCATGGACCACTACACACAGTAATGCAATGCACAGAGAACAACACACACACCACAGATACTGACTGATAGCCACCCCCACACCAGAGACACTTCCCCACGCACACACACACACATACCCATGACTGAACCACCCCAGATGCCATGCACACCACTGCAACTGAGCACCTATAGCCAGCTGCAAATCAGAGGCCACCACAGTATTTATATCAAAATAACTGTATTAGAAAATATATAACAACAACAACAACTATTTACAATTATGTACAAACATGGGGTGGAGGGACAGGAACAAGGTGGGTGTGGGTAAGGGGCAGGAGTGAACAAATGGGAGAGGGAAGGCAGGGTGTGAGGGTTGGTCAAAGGGGGGAGGTTGTCTGTGGTCACTGGTGGCCAGCCTGGTCCTCTGCTGCCTAGGGCCGTTCCCTGGCTCACCTCCTCCTCCTCACCCCATGCTGATGAAGATCCCTCAGGATGGCAAGGGACTCTTGCACCACCCACACAAGATCCTGGATGGACTGCTCAATTCACAGGAGTATCCGCACACCTAGGACAAGGGATCATGGTCAATGGGTGTGACTGTCCATCCCCCTGCAGCCCACCCATTATGCATGACATACAGCCATGTGCCATGCTCCTGTGATGGTGTGCACGCACCCACAGTGACTGTGTCCACAAGACATGCCCAACCAGGCAGCAATAGCCATGTGTACCACTGCATACACACACACACACCACCCATGTCCAGCACAGCACAACCAAGGCCGTACAGTAATGTGGCTATGCGGTGGGTAGGCAGTGCCACAGCCATGTTCCCAGTGCATGCATGGACCACCATTGATGCACTCCCAGACATGCAGTGCCACTGGACAGTGCTGACTGTCACATGTTGCATGCATGGCAGTGGTGTCCATGGATGGTGGCCATGCCCTGCTTCCCACCCTGTCACACAGCATGCCTTAGCAATCATGGTGTCATGGTACTCACCCTCATCGGGTTGTTGCTGGTGTTGGGGTTGGTCCCCATCATGCCCCTGTGCAGCGTCCCCCACCCTCTGCTGCTGCTCTGCAAACCTCCGCCACTCAGTCACACCTGTGGGAGACAAAAGGAGAGAAACACATCAGTACAAACCCAAAGCATATTCCCCCTGCCCCAATGTGTGTGCCCACCCACCCAGCCAGACCCATCCATCCCATACCCTGTAAACACCGTCACAGCCAACCCTAGACCATCCCTCCCCTATGTGCTGGACACATAAGACAGTGTTACCAATATGGACCATACAAGTGCGTAGACGTGTTACCCACCTGGACAAGGCACCACGCCACTCCTGGCATGCGACCGCAGACGTGCCAGTAGCTCTGGCTCCCTCCATCTCAGGTCCCCATACCGGTGCCTGCACTGCTCGGCTGTCCTCCTGTGGCCAGTGGCCACCTCCAGGTCAGTGACCACCTCTTGTCAGACCTGGGTCCTGTCCCAGTCCAGTGGCACCTCAGCAAACAGTGGGCTATAGTGTGGCTCCACAATGGCCACAAGGTTGGCCAGCTCAAGGGCACTCCACTGAGGGGCTCTCCTGCGTGCCATCTCTAATGCTATAGTAGGCAATATGGTGCTCCGCAGTGCAGCAACCTCACATGGAAGTGCTGCGCAGTACATCGCCACCATTCCCTATCGTGCTGTCACCGAACAGTGCGATAGAGCTGCAGCCATGCCAGATGTATAGTGCCAAGGGGGCAAAGGTCGGACACAGGGTCATGGGTCTCTGGTGCAAGGCCACGCACAGCACCATCGGATGTCTATGTGTCTTGCACGATTGGTTGCCTGTGTGCCATCGCCACAGCAAACTATTGTGCAATTGTGCCACAGCGCCATGTAGTGACCCTCGCCATAGAGCCACTGGCACAATGCTGGCTGTGCCCTGAATTGCCTACTGCACTCAGCATGTCATCAGCGGGGCAGACACCTGTGTAAGCTACCTGGGCATGTGCAGTGCGGTGTACTACGCAGGCCACAGAACTGCACCATTGGCTCAGCATGTTCAACACAATTGCGCAAAGTGCAAAAGCACAATATTCAGCCGTCATATGCAAATCATCCGATCAGCCATTCAATGGCGCAGCAGTGAGAGTTGCATCTCATTAAAGTTGCTCCACACCTAATTTGCATGGATTGAGCTATAAAAATGCGACACTGTTCTGCAGTGGCCATATTCAGTTACTGCAGTTTATAGGAGAGTTGCATGCTGTGTGGTGTTCTGGACTGTGGTCTCAGGGACTTGCTTTGTACTGCACAGTCACAGGTAACCACTGTCACCAATACAGGCTGAAAAATGACCAAGCGAGGACTGGGTGAGGAGGACGATGGTGGGTGGAAGAGGAGGCCCAATTTTACTAAGGCCGAGATGGAGGCACTCTTCAAGGCCTACATCGATCAGGAGCCACTGCTCAGTGGATTGTGGGGCACCCCTAAGACCCATGCTGCTGCATGGGAGGGGATGGCACATGCTGTCAACCTGCATGGCATCCACCAGCGCTCTGTGCAGGAGATTAAGAAGAAGATAGGTACCGACAGGAGGAGGGTGAAGGAGAAGGTGGTTGCCATCAGGGTGGCACATGCTGCAACAGACAGGGGTCAGCCGGAAGTGGTGCAGCTGAATCCGGCAGAGGACAGGCTCGCTGTAAGCATGCAGTGCAGTGCCATTGAGGGCATTCCAGGATGTGGCTTCCAGACAGGTGGTAGCCCATCACTGCATGGTACGTCATGGTCTGTCGGGGGAGGAGGGTAGATCACATACACTAACGTGTCTTACTTTCTGTTACAGATCCTGTGCATCTGCAGGGGTCAGCGGTGGAGGGCCTGTCCACTGCGGACAGCCATCTGGAGTTGGAGGAGGGACCATCCACCTCTGCAGGTAGCCGGCGTGCATTGCAACAGTGGGTCCGCCTGACTGTCAACACTGATGTCATCGAGACAGTTGTGGGGGAGGCCCTTCCTGTGTCTCAGTGGTCTGGTGTCCAAGCATGCCAGCATGCTGTGGCTGTGGCACAGACCTGCACCATTGATGATGCATCGACCATTATGGGCAGTGACATGTGTGTGTCACGGAATGGACACACAGTAGGCCAGCTCACGCCCATAGACCTGGCTGGTTCTGACGTGTGTGCCAGCATGTCAGCACAGTCCCAGGCTGTGCCTGTCAGCACTGGTGGGGCAGCACAGGTGGCTGGTCAGGTCAGTGGCACTGTTGCGGCCACAGCAGCGGAACAACCAATCCCTTGGACACAGCAGGTGGAGGGACAGCAGCAGCAGTCACCCACTGGGGGTACAGGGTTCAGCGGTGGTGTCTGTGCACCGCCTGTGGACTTGCCCATACCTGGTCCTGGTGAACAGCTCCCACCCTCAAGGGGTGCTGAACATCAGGCCCTTCCATACCCTGAGGGACAGGTTGCTGAGGTGGCAGATGACCTCTTTGATGAGCACACTCATCTGCTGCAGGCATCAGTACAGCAGCAGATGTGGCTTGAACGTCCGTGGAGGTACTGTGTGTGGCTCTGGAGCGGGTTGAGGAGCGACACAGCAGGGACACTGATAGGATCCTGTCACAGATTGACCAGTTGTGGGAGGATGTGACCGCTGCCATTGACAGGCAAACACAGGCATTGGTCGCTGTCATGGCCACAATGGGTATACAGTCAGGTGCCTATGTGTCGCTCACACCGCGCAGTTCACTATCCACTCCCTGTTCCCAGCATCGTGCGACACCCACCCTGTCAATGCCAGGTTCAGCTGTGGGCATCCCGAGCACTCCTGGTGCAGGTATGTTCGGTGTACTGCGGACACCTGTGCGGGCATGGTCATGTTCGTGCAGTGGAACCCCTGGTGGATCATCGATGCCACCCCATGAGGCCCGTGCTCAGCCTGCCAGTGCTGCTGGGTCTCGGCAGGGCCGCCCACGCATCCGAGGTGGACGTGGTACTGTGCCGCAAGACTGACTTGTCTCCCAGTGCGGGCACTGTCTGGTGCTGCCCTGTGTGAATTGTGTGTTTTGGTGGGCAGTGCACCGGTGGGTGCCCAGCCCTACACGCAGACACACGGTCCACCTGCACAACCTCCTGACTGTTGTCAACAGGTGCATGTGCATGATGATGCCAGCATTGCACTGTACACCAAAGTGCGATGGTGCCCAGCATCTGACACACGCACATAGACAGTCAGTGGACGTGGTGGCCTGTGGACATGTGTGTTGCTAGTGTCTGTGTTCCAGCTCTGTTTTGCATCTGATCCCTGTGCACTTTGTGCCTATTGTGTGTGCGTGTGTGTGTGTGTGTCCGTCCATGTGGCGTGTTACTGTTCACCCCTCCCTGGTTTTATGTGTGTACTTCTGTGCCCTGCCACTTCCCTTGCCATCATGCACCCCTGGTGTGTTTCCATGTGTGTACGTGGGTTGTGCCCTAGCCACTGGTGGTTGCTCAAGGCCCCATGATTTACCTGTGTTGGCTGAAGTGCTCCTCTGTGATGGTGTCCCGGTGCAGCTGGGCCAGCCGGATCAGTTGGGGGTCCTGTTGTCCAAGGGGGGGCTGCCCAACCACATCATCACTGGCGTCACCATCGTCCCCTTCGCTGTCCCGCTCTTTGACCTGTACTGCTATCCCACAGTCTTTGGCCATGTTGTACAGAATACAACAGGCCAGGAATATCCCACAAGCCTTTGAGGGGCTATACTCTAGGGCACCGCCAGAGGTGTCCAGGCAATGGAAACGTGCCTTCAGCATCCCAAACACCCGCTCAATGATGTTGCGTGTGGTGGCATGTGCCTCATTGAAGCATTGCTGCAATGGGGTCATGGGCCGGTGGTAGGGTGTGAGCAGCCAGGGACGGAGTGGGTATCCACTGTCACCTGTGTGGAGATAGTGGAGGTTAGTGTCTTGTTCAGGCTCAGACTGCCCCAAACCCTGTGTGCCACACCCATGGCACCTCTGGCTTACCCCTCTTGCTCACGATTTGTCAGTTCTACATGCATACTCACCCACTAGATGACCTGTGGGGATGTCCCCACTCTCGAATCAATGGCACAGTGCTGACTGGTACCAGATGAAGGAATCATGTGCTCCCCCAGGGTGCGTGGCACAGACATTGGTGATGCGCCCACTGGCATCACACACCACCTGGCAGTTGACAATGGCATATCCCTTCTGATTCATGTAGGCGGCCCCATCAGGGCCAGGTGGTGTGCGAATGGCCACATGGTTGCAGTCTATCACCCTTAGCACGCCAGGCATACGTGCTACCCTGTATGTTTGCTGTGCACTCTGCCGCGATGCTGGGGAAATGGATGTACTCCGCAGCATGTGGCAGCAGTGCGCTGAGGAACTGGGTGAGGATGCATGATGTGGCCGACTGTGTTATGCCTGTGGTGTCCCCTGTTCATCTCTGGAAGGTACCCGTGGCGAACAAGCACATGCAGGCTGTTACCTTTGTCTCCACTGACAGAGCATGACTCCGTCATGGGGTGCCTGCATCACATCACTGCACAGCTCACAGAACCGCCTCAGTATTGCCCTGTTCAGGTGGTACCGGCCCACAATCTCGACATCTGTGTACAGCTCAAAGCTGGTGCTGGCTCGGTACTGCCTGTTGGGGGTGTACCGCCGACGGGCCCTTCCACAGCCATGTCCCCCTGTTGCATGCCTTCTCATCTCCCTCATTACAGCTTCCATGTGGAAGGTGGCACTGTCCATGTCCCTGGCTTGTGTTCCCCCCCAGCTGTTGTTGCTTTGTTCCCCCCGCTGTCCTGACTGCTACCTCCACTGCACTGAGTACACCTACTGACCTCTCCTCTCTGTGGCCCCACACACCTTCCCTTGCCCCTATTCTGTTGTCTTGCTTCCCTGGCCTGCCCTCTTTCTCCCTCTTACTCTGTCTCTCTCTCCCTCCTCATGTGGCTTCCCTGTAGCGTTCTTGCACCTCTTCCTTGCTCCTTTTTATTTTGGCTCATTTCCGCTATAGCACAACTTCCGCCTGCTCCACTGTTGAGCATTGCTCAAGTCTTTGAACATCGCACTGCGCACTTTATGCATGGTTCCACCCCCTTCAATTGCACATGCCTTCATTATCATTGCGCTGTTGCTCAGCATGTTTTCAGTGGCGCAACTGCCTCCTGCTGAATATCGCAGAATGGCGCATTTTCTGACTTGCGCTGGTGCAACCCTATTGCGCATTGCGCAACCCTTTTGAATAATCGGCCCAACGAGTCCAATATAGTTTACAGACTGCTGGAAAAACTGACATGTGTCGGGAAATAACTCTAAACCAAAATCCTCCAACTGGTCTAGAACCTTAAACAGGTGAGTCTCTTGCTCCTCAAGGGTCCAGCCAAACAAAATAATATCATCTAGATAGACAAGGCATTCTAGTTGATTAATTTCCCCCACATCTTGCTCCATTAACCTCTGGAATGTAGCTGGTGATCCCGAAATTCCCTGGGGCATGCACAGAAACTCATAAAAACCCAAAGGTCAAATGAAAGTTGTTTTTTCTCTATCTTTGGGGCCATCGGTATCTGGTAATACCCACTCAGGAGGTCTAGCACAGAAAATCACTGACTCCCATTGAGGCAGTCAAGGGCATCCTGGATGCATGGCATAGTGTATTGGTCAGGAATAGTTCTTCGATTCAGCATCCAGTAGTCCACACACATCCTTACTGAGCCATTTCTTTTCTGGACTACCACAATAGGAGAGGCGTAAGGGCTAAAAGACTCCTGTATAATTCCAGCTTCCAGCATCTCCTGGAGGTGGCGTCAAATGTCGTCGATGTCTGTGGCAGCTAGGCATTGAGCTCTCTCATGTAAAGGCCTTTCATCATGCAGTCTAATGTAATGTTGAACCCCAGTGATGCATCCCACATCCCACTCTTTCAATGAAAACACCTTGCTTTTCTGGGCCAGCTTATGGTTGATTTTTGTTCTCCACTGTTCCACTCTTTAGGAATGGGAGATTTTCATCAGTCTCTCTGGTGTGTATTTTGCTAGGCAACACAGTAGTGTCTGTACAATGTACAGTAGCCAAGGTGCAGCCTAAGTTACTTTGATATCCCGGTTGGACATGTTTTGGATGTGCAGCACTACCCACCGAACATAAGCGTGAGCCTGGGCCAGCAGGATGCTATGTTTAACCAACAGTCCCTTAGACAGTTTCCCCTCTTCTGAAACATCCAACATGAGAATTTTGTTTTTGACATCTTTCTTAATTCGTATCTCGCCACTGATGGTACACTGAGCATTAGGGGGCAATACAAGTGATTCCGGATCTTTCTTCCATACTACTCCCACCGGCTCATCTTTCTCAACCTCTTTGGCTTGCATCTGTAAGTCATATGCTTGGCACATCATGGCTAGAATGTGTAGTGCCTTTCCAGTCACTTTGGCTTGTTTTTTCTGACAGAGCTGGTCTTGTAGGCCAAACATATGGGCATTGGTGCTGATCAACAAAGGGATACCATCATACATTCCAGTCGGTGGCCACACCAGGGCCAGGGTCTCAACTTGTTCATCCACACCAGCAATAGCAGTAGGGAAGGATAGCCAAATTAGTACTTACCCTTGTTAAGGATAGGATTTGTCACTCAATCCCCACACATGCAGTCCTTATAGGGGTTAGAGCAGGAGATCAGAAAAAGTGTTGGTCATATCAGTCTTTAAATACAGGAGTGACCTGCCAGCCACTGTCTAGCACAGCTCAAGTGGAGAAGCCATTGACAGTCACTGTGGTTTCCAGGGATGGGCCCACTCAGACCAATCTGGGGGAGTCTGTTTGGTGGTCTGGCCCACTACAGTTTTAGAGAAGAAAGACTTTTGGGGTTGGCCTGACTGAGATTTTATATGGCTTTGTCAGGCTTGATTAAGTAGCTTGGTAGTGACTTTCCGCAGATCTTCCGGGGCATTGCAAATATGTCAGGTGTTCCTGTCCTCTCCACACCTATACCAAAACACCTTACTTCTGGGGTCAACAGGGCAGGTCGGCTCTTCATGAGGTTTATAGTGACCTGCAGCTCTCCTACTGTCCTCTTTCAGTTTGAATTCGGGCTCCATTCCCACGCAGTCCCACCAGAGGGTGGGTAATCAGGTGGCATGAATAAGATCTCTCACCATGGCTTGCAGTTATCTCATCTCTTCTACCAGTTTATGGTCAGTTTGAGGTTCAGTGGCAAGGGCATCTACCCCACACCCACAAGCGGGGCCTCACTATCATACTCAGTCTTTGGGGGTCAAAGGCTAGGATTTTTGCCCACCTCAACTGCAGCTTGCTGGCTGGCTCTCAGTTCTTTTAACTCATTCAGTAGCTCACAGACGAGCTGTGTCTCAGAGGGTTCTTCTTCCTCAACAGGTTGGTCAGGGGATGGAACAGTTCAAGCATCCCCCACGTATGGTTCCCAGCTATCGTCATTTTCAGCATCCTTAAATCACTAGAAAGAGTCCAGAGGAGAGCAACCTTTATGATCAGTGAGTTAAAGGATATAGAATCCCATAAGAGACTATCTGAACTGGGGATGTACACTGTGGAATTCCATAGATTAAGGGGGGGGTATGTGCATATTCATTAAGGTACTTACAGATGAAGGGCTATGAGAAAAGCTAGGACTCATGCTTACAGAACAGAATTACCCAATTACCCAAGAACACACCCATAACAGCTGGCTGCAGAGAGGTATCAAACAAAGAGGAGGAAACACTGGTTTAGCTTGAGAGTAGTGCCTATATAAAATGGCTTGCCAGTTGAGGTGGTGGCTAGTAACAGTATGCATGACTTTAAACATAGACTAGACAGGTAAATGACAGCAAATGGAATACTAGGTTATAACTAGACAGAATGAGGTGAGCAGTATGGACCAGTGTCTTCCTTGTTCTGCTTAAACTTATGAAACCTGTGAGTGGTCCCCATGGGGATATCAAGTGGCAGTATGGCATGGTGGAGGCTGACCCCTTCTGCCTCACTCCACCCCATCATATGGTGTATGACCAGCTTGTGGGAGGAAATTTTCCACTTGGGGGTAGTAAGGGCCTCCATTTCAAACTGTCCTAAGAAATTGCACTTGACTGAAAATCTGACTTTTGATCACTAGGAGTTAATGAAATAAGTTTCTGTAGTCTGAAGTCAAAGGTGACTGTCAGCTTGTCCATAATCCCTTACAGTGTGATATATTTTGAAGGATCTTCCCACACAAAGAGGAAAGTTGCAATCAGGACAGTAGTACAGAGTTTCAGAAGCTCCTTCATGTGTTCCTCTCTTACTTGTTGAGCCACTGGCTCTCATTGAGCTTGAGGCCTTTATAGAGCAAACCCAATAAAGTCTGGTAGGGTTCTTCTTTTTTGGTGTTGAAGGGATTTTTGCAGCAAAATGCTTGGCAACAATTAGGGCTGGGTGAAAATTGCAAATTCCTCTTTGACAGAACTTGCATGGAATTTTGCAGCTTTCACAGAATTTTACAAAATTCCACCTTTGGAGAAATCATAAATCTTTCAAAAGTGGTAAATGTTCACCCTGTTCTATGGAATTTTCTTGCTGAACCATGGAATAACACACATGAACTATGGAACTAATACATTAATCTGCAATTCATGTGACTGTTACTCAGTTCAGTGATCAGTTCTGAGCTGTCCTCATAAAAGAAAAAAATCTTACCTGGTGTCCAGTGGCACCCCAACCCTCTGATTGGCTGGCCCAGATTTATGTTTCCCTGGTGTCTAGTGGCACCTCTCATGCTAAGCAAAAGTCTGACTTTTGTGCAATTTCCACTGGTGAAAGTTTTTTTTTGCCAGCTCTAGCAACAATGCATATGTCTGTATCTGCAGTTTACACATATCTATAGTTTGCAGTAACATTGCAAAGGTAAGCTACCACATGCTCTTCCATGAGCTGAACAACATAGGGATAGTGAAACCCTTTACTATCCTTTCTGTTGTAAATAACAAAAGAACTGAACACAGCAATCAAATCAAAATCAAATCAAATTTATTTATATAGCACCTTTCAGAGCCAAGCCACTGTACATAAAAACATATACATAATATAGATTAAAACAGCATTAAAATATATAGACCATAACTAAATAAATGCTAAACCAAATAAATATGTCTTTAAACCAAGTTTGAAACTATCGATGGTTGGGCATTCTCTCAACCAACGAGGTAGAGAATTCCACAGGGCTGGTGCTGAAAAAGCAAAAGCACGGGATCCTGATGTCTTTAATTGAACCCTGGGAATCTCCAGCAATCCCTCATTGGCAGAATGGAGAGGATGGAGGGGGCAATAGGGAATCAGGAGATCTTTCAGGTAAAAGGGTCCCTGATCATGTAGGGCTTTAAAGGTTAGTAAACCAACCTTAAAGGTGATCCACCACCTAACAGGTAGCGAGTACAGTTCGCGGAGCACAGATATAATATGACCGGTTCTAGACGTCCCAGTCAGAAGCCTGGCTGCCATGTTCTGCACCAGCTGCAGGTGGCGGATATCAACACCAGGTAGCCCTAGGTAAAGGGAATTGCAGTAATCAAGATGGGTAGTGACAAAGGCATGGACCAATGTTGGAAAATCACCCAAAGGAACCAGGTGTTTCACTCGGGCGATATTCCTCAGATGGTAAAAAGAGGATTTGACAACAGCTGACACCTGAGATTTCAGGGTCAGACCATCATCAAAAATAATGCCCAGATTACACACCTGATCGGAGGTGGGGAGCGGCATATCACCAAGTAACAAACCTGAAGGTTGTCCAGCTCCCAAACCCACCCCCGGATGACCTGAGTCCACTACCAATACCTCAGTCTTATCCGGATTCAGTCTCAGCCAGCTGGAACTCATCCATTAGGTGGAAGAATAATTTCTTGTCCCACTTTTTGGTTTTCCAAATGTACTGGTAGTTCTTTAGCATTTGATCACAGACAGCTAGCCCTACCATCTTGCCATTGTACTGTAGTGCTGCACTAAGTTTGATATTGGGAGTCCCATCATGTTTATTACTGCAAGACACCATGTCACCCTTATGCACAGTAGTTAACATGTACAGTAGATAGTATGAGTTGTCTTGTGTCTTGCTCACCCCATGATTGCTCTTAGTTTTGGACAATCCTCTACAACAAATGAAATACTTTCTCCAACATGATTTGGCATCACTAAACTGTAGTGGTAGACCTAATCATTATTTATTGATGGTGCCATAAAGTTCTATTTTCACTTTTTGCAAGGTGCCGTACAAGTTTAGGGTTGGAGTGAAAGTGGTCTGTAAAAAGAATGTATCATTGTAATTCAAGGGGACATAACATTTGAATCACAATGTCATGAGTAGTTTGCCCTCTCTTTGGTAATGAGGCATTGTTCACAACCTCTGCTGTTACTTCAGAATTATCTTCAATTTCTGGATAAGCATTCTGTTCCATATTGTCCTCCCCAGGCCTGTGATGGTCTGGTCCAGTGTTAGATTTGGTACATTGTTTTTACCTGTATATACCACATAATTCCACATGTAACCTCCCATCCCATCATTGTCTAAATAGCTTTGACATAGCTCATATGTTTTTATGTAAGACTTGGAACATTTCTAGGGCATGTACTGTTTAAATTGCAGATGACATTTGAATAGTAAAAGAGATCCATGTATACTGCTGTATCTGGCAGGGATATATGCTTCAGTAAACTTGTTCCTCAGAAAATCTAAGACAGTTCTGATTTTCCAATGTGTGTCGGGGATGCAGCAACATTGCCATCATACACAAAATGTAGGAATTTTAGAATATTCATGAACCTTTCAATGTCCATAAGTTAGTGCACAATAAGTCTGGAGAGGAATGGGTATGTGAACTGATAATCTGAAAGTTGTGTTTTTGTTGTTACCAACCCAGTCGGCAGGAAAATACTAATGAACACATACATTTCAAAGGAACTCACTGGTTTCAATAAAGAAGTACATGAAAATTCAATAGTACTGCTAGATAAAAATTGTTCAGCATATCAGTTAGTTTCTGTACAAATAATTTTTTAGTGCTATCACTACCAGAGTGCACTGTCTCCAAAAAGAACATTTCTAAACATTGAAGTGGTGTAGGGTTGTTGGGCAATGGGACATTAATCCCAGGAGTGTCTGTGAACTATAATGGTTCTACCTACTGCTCATTTCTGGTTTGTACTAGTATTATCTGTAGAGGGATTGTGAGGGTAGGGTTGCCACCTGTCAAGTTTTTTACCTGGTGATCAGGTTTTCAGGGTCCCTATCTGGTAATCCAGTTTTGTTCTGTGCTGGTCAAGTTTCTGAGCCATTTTGAGTGCTCACATACTTTTGAAACAAATGTCATATTATTCATTGTTTCAGTTGCATGTCCAGCTTACAAACAAGATCTGTTGTCAATATAGACTTTTGTTTGTGAAAGCAGTCAGCCTGGGAGGTGTAAAGTATGGCCATTAACACCATTAGCACTTACTTAATCTAATATTTTCACTGCATCTTAAAGTGGCATAGCAGCACAGCTGCCCCCACCTTTTGTAACAGTAAAAGAGCCAGTTGTCCTTCACTTTCATTTGCTGGTAAACATTTTCATTTCTAACAGAATTTAGTCATTTTTAAATGTTATAAATTATTTTTTTTTTCTCAAGAAAAAAGTATGGTCACTTCTTTGGTTTTGAAATAGTACTATGGACAAGAACAGGAAATTGAGGCAGAAAAATATATATTAAGTATGTATAGTGCTATATGCTATTTACAGTATTTCCCTTGTCTTCCCCCAGATAACATCTGTAAATGAGATTTCTTTTTTCTCTGTACATTTATCTGGTTATCCAATGTCAATAAGTAAGTAAATAAATACATAAGTAAATAAATAATTAGGAAGTACCCAGGAAAGTAACTTTAACAGGCACAGTACAGCATCTTAACATTTGTATTTACCTGCTGCTTTAAGTGTTGTCTTTTATTGGAAGAACAGTGCATTATGAGTCATGAAAAGGGGTGGGGCTAGGGGTGGAGCTTAGGATCCAGTTTTTGCCACATCCAAAGGTGGCAGCCCTATGTGAGGGACTTGTCCACTTACTCTGTCTCTTCCATGGGCTCTGCCTCTCCCTCACTTATTTTATTTTTATTTTTATTTTTATTTTGTTAACCGGGTAGACCCACTGAGCCTGTTAATGGTCCCTTTTTCAGGAGCAACCTGGAACTAATTACTGTTAGTACAATGTAACCCCCCTGCAAATGGGGGGTTCCCAAAAGACTTCCAGGAGCTTGCTTGAATGCTCCAAGCCTGAATGGTGTTTGGCGTTTAAGCCATTTATCAGTGAGTGTTTTTAGAGCCTCTGGTACTGTCTCTTTAAGAGCTGTCTGCTTGCAGACATAATTAGTTTGTATGGGGGAACTGTGTGCTTCTCTGTTTGAGTACCACTCGAGCTGCTGCCAATTCACTCCATTTTTGCAGTCACTAGGAGTGCAAAGGGAACCTATCTGAAAGATGTAACTGTTTGCCAGAAATCATTTAGAGTAATAATGAAATTACAGTTTGTCTAACCTGCTTTCTTTGCAGTCAGAACTGTGTCTGCCTAGTTCCCCATTCTGGTTTTGAACTGCTGAACTGGACCAATCAGTGTGGGGTAAGCTAGCTCTAAAATGGTGCCTTGGACGAATCAGAACTTGGACTCATAATCTGAGCCAGCCACAAGAGGATTGTATGGGCAGTGACTCTGGGAGATGTAGTTTAGACTTGGCGCCTTTTGGACCAACAGCAGCAGTCTATTGTGAGTGACAGCCAATCCAGTCAAGAACTGGGAGGAACTCAAAGGAAGTGCCCAGTTTTGTCTGTTGGAGTTTCAGTTTAGCTCTGGGAGTAAGAGGAAAGAAACCTGTGCTCCTTCAGTGCACAGTTTTAGTCAAAAACATGTGTAGGGTCCAGAGTTCGTCTGCAGCTTGTGTAACTGCTTATTAGGACTGAATCCATCCTGTGAAGAGAATCAAAAGATATTTGAAGGTAGAAACCAGGCTCACCCTGTGAAGACTGGAGAAATTGTTGAGTGCACTCGGTCTGTCAGGAACTGAATCTGCTGTGTGTTCTCCGGGTATTGTGCAGTAATTGCGATCGGGATAGAGAAGCAGCCTGCCTGGTATAGTACTTTCTTTTTGCCATATAAATGTGAGAGTCTCGTGGAGCTCAAGAGTAGCCCTGCTGACATTGAAGGACCCTATCTTGTTTGGAGGTCGTGAGTACTAATTCAGGGTCGCTCCCTGTTGAATTGCCACATTAAATCCAAATGGAATTACTGTACTGCTGACTGTTTATTTTTCCTTTTCTCTGTGTGAAAGGGCCCCTACCAGCTGCCACGGTTTGGACTAGCCACTAGGGCTTGGGTACCCAGGGACAGTAACTGATAGGGATAGGCCTGTGCACAGAGCCATAGGTAAATGAGTAAAGTATAAGCTAATTAACCTGATTTCCCCCTGTCCTTGTTATATTCCCACTAAATAAATCAGAGCTGCTTGTTTCAGCAAAGTTATACTGCCTGAGATATTTGTATATGTTAAAATATTGTACTGTGATTGTTGCACTGTATCTTATTTTACAGGGGGTCCCAGTGCCTGAACCAGTCCTGGGGGTAAGTGTATACTGTGAAGGTAATTCTGATATACTGTGTGGGCCACTAGTGGGAAGAAAGGGGGGTTGCAGTGTCCCAGAGGGCTGTGACCAAGTAAGTTTAACTATTGCAAACCCTGACCTCTGGGTGGAGGCACCCGCCATTGGATCCAGGCCCCTCAGCCTGTTAGTGGCAAATCAGGCAGGGGTAGTAGCCCCTGGGATAGCGCCATCTAGGGGTTACAACAACATCTACAGAGTAAAATACTTATACAGATAGGAGACAGTAGTTAATAGTCACATTCTATGGTTCAATCGACAATTTACAGCTATTGTTAATAACACATTGAGTACATTAATGTTTCAGTCATTCCATGGATACAGTTAATTGGATACAGCAGTACACAGTTGAGGCATCAATGATTACAAGTGCATTGGTTAAGCTCCAACAGGTGGAGCTTAAGCCCCTTTTTAAATCCCCCTAGTGAGTTGCACTCCTGCAGATTTGTTCTGTGTGCGTTCCAAAGGGCGGTAAAAAAACTGAAAAAGCCTGAGTCCCTTGGGCAGTTTTCACTTTGGGTATTATGAGGAGATTTCTGCCTGAGGACCTAAGTACTCTACTGTTCATTTTTGTTAACAGAACCTTGGCTAGACCCGGGGGATTGGGTAGCCTGAGCTTGTATGCCAAGCAGTGAGAGGGGTATTTTAGTTTGCCTTCCAGACTGGGCCAGTTTAGTGCTTGGAGGACAAGACAATGGTGTTTTCTGGAGTGGGAACCTGCAGCAAACCTACACATTCTATGGTAGAGGATTCTGAGCTTCCCATCTCACTATTTCTTAAGAGAAAAGTTTTAGTGAACCATAGAAAAGGGATGGGTAGAAGGGTGCCATCCACCACCTTGTACCGGGTGTCATGTGTCCGGTAGTGACTTAGGTGGTATAGAAGTTCAAGCTTCTGGTTCATAGATCTAGTGAGCAATTTTATATAGGTCTTAAAGGTGAGGTCCTGATCAATGGTGATTCCCAGGTACTTTATGACCTCAGCTACCGCTACCCTTGCTCCAGTGGATAGTGAGAGTGCCAATATTTTGGACCGATCATGTCCCAGGCTTTTTGGACCAAATAATATAGCCTTTGTTTTCCTGCTGTTTCTAACCAGCTTGTTATTACTCAGTCAACCTTCAAGTAATAGCAGATCCTTTGATAGCAGTTTGTTCAAGGCATCTGTGTCACCAGTGGACCTGTACAGTACCTCATCTTCTGCATACAAGGTGCGCTTAGCCTCACCACAGCAGGATGGCATATCATTTATAAATATGGAAAACAGCAGAGGCACAAAAGATTGATCCCTGAGGGACCCCCAGGACATGTTATCTACTAAAGCTTTTTGTATATTTTGCCTCAACCCCTCCTTTCTACAGAGGCTGATTCTCTGTCACTTGAGGAGTCCTGTACCCATTCACTTACCGAGCTGTGTTCCTTTTCAGTTTCTGTGCCTTCTTCCCTTTCAGCTGGTTGGTCAAGATCTGTTTTTGTTACTTGCTGTGTTTCATTTGGGTTGATTTTCTCTACCTCAGTAGATGTGGATAGACCACTTTCACTTGCTATGTCCTGTCCCTTTCCACATACTGTACCTTTCTCTCTTTTATTGTTTTACATGCCTTGGCCTGTGCCATTACTAGTGGTGTCAGGTGTCAGCATGGGCCAGTTGATAGCACATCTGCTTCTGGGCCAGAAGGTTGTGGGTTTTTAGTCCCACACCGGGTTGAACTTATACCTAAAATTTTGCCACCAGAGTGCAGAATTAAGGGGGTGCTGTACTGTACTGTTGGAGTGTGCTGTCCTTCAGATGAGGCATTAAACTGAGGTCCCTTCTACCAATCCTGGTGGGTGTCCAGGTGGAAGTAAAAGAACCCAAGGTACTTTTTGCAAAGAGTAGGAGAACTTTTATTATTACAGAAAAAATAACATCACAACAGTCTTTGTAGACAGTACAGGTTACAGCAGTATAACACATCAGGGTAATTGTTAAATATATGGTTATACAGCAGGCATCTCATGAAAGCTTAAAGGTGTAACATACAGAAACATTCAGCTAACTTTGACTGGAAAAAAAAAAAACAGGTTCAAAACCATTTGTAAAATCAAGAAAAGAAAAAAGAAAAGGAGGGAAGGGGAGGGAGAACTCAACACATAACATCCTATTCATGAAGAGCTATTAAACAAGGGTACAGCATGGGGTCTGAATACCTAGAAAATGCAGACTGGTACCTGAAGCAATGCAGTAAGAATCCTGGGGTATAACCAAAACAAAATCCTCATAGAGGCTGGAATACACCTGAGAGAAATCTCCATTTGTTTAACAGAATTAGTTTAGCCAGGAATTTACTTTCAGCCAAATGAGTGGAAGCTAGATCCCGTTCTATCATGAGTAGTGCTCTGTCTGGAGGCAGCACTTTTTGTTGCAACAAGAGGGCACAACAGGACTTCCATAAGTAATATCTAATCATGTTAAAGAACAGACGTACAGAGGATAGGTCATAGTTTCTGGTTGACTGCAACTTTTCTAAAATTATGACTGCATATGTAACACAGGCCCAGGCTGGATCATTCCATCTTTTGGCTGCTGTGGTCCAAAATGTCTGTGCACAAGGGCATGTTACACAAAAATTCTCCATTCTTTCCAGCTGTGTTTCACAGACGAGTCAGGGACAGGTACACTCTGCCAGGCACTTATCATTGGCGCTTGCCGTAACACCAAGTTGGCCATGGCAGCTCAGCAATAGGATGTCCCACATTTTTTGTGGAGTCTGGGCATCCATCAAGTATTTATGTATGTCAGAATAGTCTTGGGGTCAGCCCAGTGGTGCAGAGGGATGAGGCACTGGACGTCTCACCTCGTGGCATGCCGGCGACCCGGGTACAGGAGCGAGCCTGGTTTGTCGGAGGGCGGCACGGGGGGGGCGGGCAGAGCAGGATGGAGTAGCCGTAAGGCAGCTCTCCTCTCCAGGGAGGTGGGGTGGCATTCCTCACTCACGGCTACCCCCTGGTGGAGGCCGAGGGGTTGTGCAAGTGAGGGTGCCAGTGATAGGCCAATGGGGCGGGCGGAGGAGGGCCGTTACCGGGGCTGAAAGACGCATGTGTATCTCCACATTCGTGCGTCCTTCTCCTGGGTTCCTTGGATTAAAAAAATAAGGGGAGAAAACAGAAAAAGGCAGCCAGCAGCAGAACGGCAACCAACTCTCCGCAGGCACCACTCTCGGACTGGGTGTAAGGTAAGTCCTGGTAATTCCAGGTGATGGAGCTGGGGGAGTCGGTCAGATGGGGGCTGCACGGAGTGAGGAGAAACAAAGTAGTGATAAAAAAAGAATAGTGTTGCAAAGAGATCCCTTTATAACTTTTTCAATAAAATTTATATCTATGATGTAACTATATACAGTTTTTCTGCTGTGGCAGGCAGTATAGACTAGAGGTTAGAGTAACAAGTTGTGGATGAGCTTAGCACATCCAGTAGACTGACCTGGATTTGATTCCCACAACCTCCACTTGCATACTGCGTGACTCTAAGCAAGTCACTTAACCTCCCCAGTGCTCTCTGGTCACCCCTGAAAACAGGCACCTGTGTCTAGTGGGCCTTACCCAGTTAATAAAGAATAAAATAAAAAATAAAAATAAGACCTTCAATCTGTGCCAAATGAACCCTACAGTGCATCAGTTATTCCAGAAAACCATGAACATAAACTGGGAAGAGGGTAGACTTATGGAGTTTATTAACATCTGTAGTCCATGTCGTTAGGAGAGGAAAAAACAATCTATCGGTCCACAGGTGCCAACATTTCCTAATTCCTTGGATATAACTCTACAGGCTTCAGAAGATAAACTAAAGAAAAAGACTATGGGGTGTGTGATATCTAAACCCCCCCCACCGCATGATGGGGCAATATAAAGTGGTACGTTTGATGGAGTTAATGTGACTGCCCCAGACAATTTGGAAAATATTGCTCAACATGGGCATTTCCAGGTGTCTAGGCAGAGGGTAGATGACACTCAAGTAGGTAAAAAGAGTTAGGAGAAAAGTTTGAAAGGCAGTTTTTTTTTTATCTTCTTGGACTGATTCCAGTGTTTCCAGAGCTGAACCTTTCTAGCACATTATTGCAGCTTTCCTTCCCAATTTGTTATTGCAGGATCAGTGTCCTCAGATGTGAGTCCTAAAATCTTATCAGGGAGGAGTCAAACATGATTGCTCCAATGTCAGTAAGCTGGGGTGTGGACTGTCCCAGCATGAACCCCTTGCATTTGGTTAGGTTAAGTTTAGCTCTGGATATAGGTGTGAAAGACTGAAACAGGTTAAGGGCCAGCAAGCCAAACCAGGGATCCTTCACAAATAAAGCTATGTTATCTGTATTTGCAGTGGCTTTAATGGTAGCTTTGCCATTAAGAGAACTGATACCATGTATCTACCAATGGGCATAGATCTTATGTAGTATAGGATCTGTGCAAAATACATAAAGTAGGGGGCTTAACTGGCAGCCTTGTCGAACCCCTGACTTCACAGATATTCTCTGCCTCAAATGACCATTAATATTGGGAATAACAGTAGCTGAGGCATATAGCCTCCCCCTCTTGTGCCTTCAAGATATCCTGCTTTGCTTGGAAAACTACATCTGATCACCACTCTTCTTGGTGAACCTCTGGAGTATGTATCCAAGTTTAAGTACCTGGGGGTATGGCTTGATCACAGACTCTGTTTTCTCAACCACATCGAAGAACTGTCAAAAAAGCTTAGACAGAGGTTGGGCCTGTTTTATAGGATTAAGCATCTTCTTACAAGAGATGCCAAGAAAAGACTGGTCCAAACCACCTTCCTTTCCCTCCTGGATTACACAGACTTTCTGTACAGCCAGGGCCCAGCTGCTGTGCTCTCGAAACTGGACACACTCTACTGTAGAGCCCTAAGGTTTATCACCAATCTTCCGTACAATACACACCACTGCTCCCTATACAATGCTGTTGGATGGACATCTCTCACTTACAGAAGACAGAGAAACGCCTCCCTCTGGACCTTCAGAGATATCGCCAAGAAGCTGCCTCAATATATCTTGGATTGTTTACCCCTAAGCATGATTGGTACGTATACGCTGAGAAGTACCTCCTATATCTACCGGGCAATGCCAAAGGTCAAATCACGTTTTGGTAGGGCTTCTATGAGTCGTATGTTACCTGTGTGCTGGAACACACTGCAAACAACCTTGAAATTGGCCCACAGCATCAACATATCAGCATTTAAAATTCTCTATGCTCATTCATTTAAGGAAACATGCAACTGTTTCTCCTGATCTCCCACTCACTGCCTCAGTGACTTGCTTGTTACCTGCCTGACGAAATATTACATTTACTACCCTGTCTCATTGACACCTTCCCCTCCATCTTTAACCTTTTCATAGCATTCTTTTTTTTGCTTTTCCTTGTGTAGCCTGCTCTCTTGCATAGGTTTCAGTTGTTTTAAAGCAGCAATACCTCTTGTTTACATGCCCCCTACCTCACTGACCCTGGGGCATTCACCTTACCTACTGCTTCTACTCACTTCCCTTATCTGGAACCTGTCCTTACCCATGGCCATGGTATCACTATTTGCTCCTATGACACTTACGGGATCCCCTACCTACCTTCCCCCTCCCTCTCTAATCTTCACAGCTCCCATTCTTTTCCTATCAGCTTCCTAACTTCCCTTGTTGCCCCCTCTCACTTGTGCTTGTTCTTCTGCCTGCATCACACCATAGTGTCCAATCTTGACTATAACCTATATTTATCTGCTCATGTGTGTATATAGTACTCATGCACTACCACTGTCATTACTCTGTGTATTATATTTAGCCCTGACTATGTTAGTTAGTTATTTAAATATTGTGTGATTTTATTGTGTTCAATGTGCTGTGCAATGGTTTTGTTTCCTGTCCAGGTCCATCTCGCAAATTAGCTTTGCTCAATGATGTTTGCCTGTTTAAATAAAGATTTTGATTGATTGATACAATTTCTTTATCCAATCACAAAACGTGGGGGTTGTCCCATAATACAAAAGGACATCAAACATGTAACCATGAGACACTTCGTGAAATGCCTTCTCTTGGTCTAAGGACAGGAGATAGCCTAATTCCTGACTGTAAGATCTTAACTCAAATAGCTCTCTAAGAAGTATTAGGCCATCATATATAGATCTATTCTTTATGGACCATGTCTGGAATTCTGAAATAACATGGTCCACTTCAGTGGCCAGCGTGGTAGTTAACACCTTCATTAATATTTTCAAATCATTATTCTTGAGACACAAAGGATGCTAATTGTGTAGGTCTGTTGCTACTCCCTTTTTCTGTAAGAATATTTGCAGTGCTTCACAGAAGTTGTCCAGGGATCTATCCAAAGCTAAAAAACAATTAAAACTAATACCAATTTTTTTTCCCTTCATTTTCTCAATGGTCACCAGATCCTGAGACAACCCTCAGGAGGCACCTGATTGTCCCACCCTGTCTGATACCTCCCCTCAGCCTGAATCCCCCTGGAACCTTGACCTAGCAACCCAAGTCCCCCACCAGTACACCCTCTGACTTGTGACCCTCACGGTGGGACTGAACTTACCTATCTTGGGCACTCCTTCAATTTAGTCCAGTGGGTGAGCTTTGGTACAGGCCAAGGGATATCGGAATTGGGCGAAGGCAGGGTCTGGCAGTGGGTGTAGAGCAGGCACTCCATTGTCTCCTCAGGTGATGAGGTGTTTCCTTGTATGTGAGCGTGAACATAACCCCTGAGGTGCGGATGTGCAATGACAACCAGCGTGAGCTAGGTGTGCTCCCGCACCCCACTCATGGATGTCTGCTGACATCTCCACCACTGCGTGTACAACCCCCCAGCTGTTGCACTCCCAGTGTCCACTGGGAGTCACTGCTGCCAGGAAGTCATGAACCCACCCTCTCCAGGAGAGGAGAACTGTCTTCTGGATGCTCAATCCTCTCCTCCCCAGCCGACCCCAGCTACCCAAGCTTGCTCCTCAGCCTGGGTCTCCAGCGTGGTGCAAGGTGTGACATTCAGAGCCTTAACCCTCAGCCCCACTGGACTGGCCCTTACTAATGACAAGCTGTCAATCAGAGTGGTTGAAAAAGTTTTATAGAATTCCGCCGTTATGCCATCCTGCCCTGGGTCTGTGTTGTTATGTAGGCATCTAATTCCAGTCAAAACTACTGTTGAAGCAATGGGGCATGTCAGTGGGCCCAAAGCTTGTAGTGGTATAAGAGGCACCGGTACCATGCTTAAGAAAGACTTCATTGAAAAAGAAGGGGTGCTAGTACCAAACCAATTTCGTAAATACTGGTCTACAACAGCAAGAATTTCATCTTTTGTGGTGACAGTATCTTCATCACGTGTCTGTACCTGGGAGAGATGTCAACATCTAACTCTCTTTTTACAGCTTTCAAATACAGTGCCTTGTCCCATTTATCCTGTGTGCTGTACTGTTGTTCCATCTGTAAAGAACCCACTCTGTTGTACTGTAGTGTAGTAAATTTTATCTTTAAGATTGGAAATTTGGCTACTGTAAGTCCTGAGTAGTAGTATGTTCTAGTATCAAGAGCCTCATCAGTTAGATACGGAGGGCTAGATAATCTTTATGTGTTTTTCTATGTGTCTTGGTAGTGTGAGAACATATGAGGGATCTAATGTCCATTTTGGTATCCATCCACCAAATTCCCTCACTATCATGTGTACAAAGTACTGATTGTCGTGCTAACAATAAGTCACTCAATTTAGCCTGTAAAGTCAAATCTGGTAGGATGGAGCTACTTAATCTTCATATTGATGTCCCACTACATATCGCAGAATTACCCCCAAAGTTGCATTCCAATAATAAATGATCAGAGGATTTAAATGGGACTACCTGAACGTCATGAGTAACTACATATGATGCAATAAAAATGAAGTCAATCCGAGTAGCCAGGCTACCTCTAAAATAGGTGTCTGCCAGTACTGTGCTTAGTTTTAGAAGCATCTATTAAGGTAGCATCTTTAACAGATTTAAACAAATAATGTCACAAAATAGTTTCTGTGTTTGTGCACCCCTGTCTGTGACTGCCAGGCCACAGTTAAAGTCCCTTCCAATGTACAAAAACTTTGTGGTGTACAGGTAGGGTTGTATCTTGCACAATAGTTCCTTATGTCCCTTCTTGATTTGGGGTGCATAAATCATGCTAAAGTAAAATGTTCTTTCTGATGAACTTCTTCCACCATGAGAGCTCTTCTGGGCTCTATATCCACCATTCTCTGTAGCGAAAAAGAGGAACCATGAAACAGGATCTCCACTACAGCACATTTGCCTTGTCCAAACTACCAGAAAGAGGGGCCCCAGATCCAGTTGATGGCCATGTGCTCTTGTATTATGCCTGTGGTCCCTATGCACTAATCCCATGCTATCCCAAAGATAAGTGTCCGTATGTGCCCTAAAAAACAGACACATATCCCTCTCATCCTTCTATACTCCAGTGAATACAACCCCAATGACTTCAACCTCTGCTCTTAACACTGTCCTTCCAATCACTTAACAGTTTTTGTGACCCTCATCTGGACTCTCTCCAATGCCCCCACATCCTGCCTCTTGTAGGGTGCCCAGAACTGCACACAATACTCCATATGGGGCCTCACCAGAGCACTGTACAATGGGATTATGACTTGCTTTTTCTTACATTTAATATGTCATTTAATGCAATGTACTATGCCACTAGTCTTTTTCATAGTCTTGTTACATTGCATGCTAAAATCCAAATTACTACTGATGTTAATCCCCAGATCACTTTCTTCCTGTGAGACCTTTAATGCTATGCCCCCCAAGTTGTATTTATAATGTTTGTTATTTTTTCCAAAATGCATAATAGAGCATTTATCAATGTTAAATATAGATTTTTTGGGGGAGGCCCAAATTTCCAGTGTATTTAGGGCAGCTTGTAAGGTGTTTTGTTCGGCTATACTATTTACTATACCCCCAACCTAGTGTCATCAGCAAATTTTGATAGCCAAACCCCTGCATCAACCTGCATTGTTGATATATATAGATTAAACAGGCAGAGTCCCAGCACAGATCCCTGAGAGACACCGCTAGTCACTCTGGCCTGGCTAGAGAACTCTCCCCTTACACATACCCTCTGGCTTCTGTTCGCCAACCATGCCCTGATCCATAGTGCAGTCCAATTTGGGAGTTCTAATTGCAGAATGACTTTAACAAGCTCCTCATGAGGGAAATTATCAGAGGCCTTCACAAAATCTAGATAGATAACATCAACTGGATTAACCCCATCAATAGATTACTGACCTTATTATAGAATTTTAAAAGTTTAGTCTGGCATGACCTCCCTTTTGTGAACCCATGGTGAGTTTTATCTATCTTGTCTAAATTTACAAGGAAGTCAGTAATAAAGTCCTTTATTATGCCTTCTAATATCTTTCCCAACACAGAAGTCAGGCTTATAGGTCTGTAATTCATCACCACCTGTCGTGAACCTTTCTTATGTATAGGGATAACCACAGCATGATGCCATACATCTGGGACCTCCCCAGTTTCAATGGATTTTTGAAACAAATGTGTCACTGGGTCTACCAGAACATCTGCCAGTTCCTTACTCATCCTTGGATGGATTCCATCGGGCCCTGTGCCTTATTTTATTCAACTTGCTTTAGTCTTTTACGTACATCAGCACAATCTATTCTATAACTGGAATTAGTCTGCAAAGTAACTATTGCATCCTGGCTGGAATGTTGGCTTACATTAAAGACTGTAGAGAAATAGTTGTTAAATTCCTCTGCTAATAGAATATTATCAGTTATAGTCTCCCCACTGCTGGCTTTTAGGGGTTCAACAGATGTGCTTTCCCTTTTTTACTATTTATATATGTATAAAAGGATTTATAGTTATCCTGTACTTTAATAACTAGGGTGTACTCGTAATTTCTTTTTGCCAAAAAGATACCTCTTTTGTCAACTTTTGTCTATTTTTGTAGGCCACCCAACTGCCCTCAGTGTTAACCCATTTGGCATGGTGGTAAGATTTGTGTTTCTCTTTAATTAATGTTTTAACTGTTTGGGTCATCCAAGGTGGAAGGACATTTTTTTTGCCCCAGTGTATTTGTTTGTAACAGGTACATATCTCTGAACCAAATTGGTTAATTTATTTGTTAGTTTATCCCATATTTCAGCAACTGGCTGTATACCAAAATCTTATTTCCAGTCCAAGGCTTCTAATACATGTCTCATTGCTTCAAAATCTGCTCAATTATATCTTTGAAGTACTGTTGTACCCATACTTGTTCCAAGTGTTCCTATGTACTGGAATGTAATTGTAGAATGGTCACTAGACCTGAGTGGGGGACTTACATTACAATCAGTAATATTCTCACCCAGGTCACTTAACACCAGATCCAGAATATGGTTTCCCCTATTACTTGAAACAATAAATTGGTCCATCCCAGCAAGGTTAAAAGTTTCCAGGTATCTTGATTCTGTGCTTGAACTAGCTTTTAGTATGTCCCATTTAATGGTCTCTTGTACGAAGACATTATATGGGAAATCCTCGAATGCTATGAAAAGCATGCCATGCTGGCAGGTTGTTTGATGCTGTTCACATTGAGAGTAGCTATCCTGAAGGGGATATCCATGGAAAGGACGTGAAGAAAAGGTTATTCACTACCATGTAACAGCATCTCATTTGTTTGCAGTCCTGATGATTATTTTTATCCTCTTTCTTTGCTGAGTTGTTGATTTAGGTTTAGTTATCTCTTATTCCATGTCTGAGGACATGTGACGGACTGAAGATTGGATGGAGGATGATTCTGAAACCATACTGTCATCAGGGATGACTAGGTCCTGATCCAAAGTACCAGATCTGTTTTCCAGCTACAGAGGGGGCAGATTAGGTTCCAATTTTGTTGGCTTAGGGGACGACTTCAACCATTTGAAAGACTTCTTCCTTGCAACCATTGTCAGATAAGGTGGCAGAATGGTCTCTTTCACTTTGCAGTTAAGAGGACTAGAGTCTACCTACCGTACATCTCTGGTGTTTCAGGGACATAGGGGGAGGACACAGATGTGGAGGGTTGTTCATAGACTAAACCTTTATCAGTGCTAAGAGCTGGAGAAGACCAGGAGTCTGGCTTTTATCTTGTGGCATTGGGGTTCTTTGTGTAAGACCCTCTTCAGCATGGACAAGTTGGCATGCTAGGTCCTTGTGTTTTCTCTGGAGGAGGGCTATTTGGGTTGTACATAGCAAATTATCTTGTAGGAGCTGATCTTCCAGGTTATGCAAGGCTCATTCACAGGTCAGATAGGAGTGGCCCATTTCCTCACATAAGTTGCAACATAAAGTGTTGTTACAAGTCAAGCTGATGGTGCCAAAGTTCAGCCACAGACTGCAACAAATTTTATCACATGCATTGCTGAGGCGAGTTTCAGAAAGGCACTTAAAGCAGGTTTTCAGTTGGCCAGGATAAAAGCACTCACCCTGATCTCTGCCTAGAAAAAAAAAACACTAGGGAGATATTTTAAACCTGTGAGTGTGTATCATAACTTAACTTTAAACTTCACTAGCCGGCCCACTGGTGCAGTGGTTGGATTCCTGCTTGAGACACCAGTGACCAGGGTTTGGGAACAGACCCAAGGATCTGGAGGGTTGGCCGGGGAGAAGGATAGGGCACCCGTAGGCTGATCTCCTTCTTCAGGAGGAGGGGAGGGGAGGGTAGAATGCCCAGCATGGGTAGGACTCCTGACAGAGGCTGGGAGAAATCACTAGTGCTGGTGTCAGAGAGAGGTAGAGGGGAGGGGCGCACACAGGTCATCATTACATGTCCCCACCCCTGAGGAACCTCACTAGAAAATTGCTCACAGCTGGCTCCATGAAGCCCACCCCTGGACCTAATTAGCTTCCATGGCCAGCTCCGCGATTCTGGTCCCAAGTTCACCGCATTATGCCCCGGGTGTAGTGACACCACCTCGAGGGGGAAAGCCGGGTGTGTCAGGAGTTATGGCCAAATGGAAGTGAAGGTATCAGGGGTCCAATAGAGAATTAAAAAAAAAGAAAAACTTCCAGTTGCCTCTCCAGAGGTCTTCAGTAGCCATAATGGATGTTGGTTCCCCAGTGATGTCACACGTCTGTGCTAACCAGTATTGCACATCATAGACATTCACTCCTTCATTATGGAGTAGGATTGCTATTGTACATAATGCAGGTTTTGTAAAAGGAATTGCTTGGAACAGTGTTCAGAGTGGAATAGACTTCAATGTGTTATACTGTGTCCAGAACCAATCTAGGTTGATAGGAGTTTTGAAGCTAAGGTTAAATTAACTGTCCTTTGTTGAGTGTATCAGGGCATAGATTTCACTTGGGATAAAGTGTAGTGAGTCTTTTAACAGGATTCTGTCCACAAATTCTCTATCAGAAAAGGAATCCAATCCCACAATATACAGTAGGCATACAGCATTCCGTCTCTGTGCTGGAACAGGCATGAACTGAAAATTGTCAAATTTCTGAAAATATATCCACATCTGTACAGAGCTAGACTTAGCAGAGGGTGTTGCCAGGGGCCTGCAATATCCCATTGCCTATCAGCTTCTTCCTTTCAACCTTGTCTGACAACAAGACACCATGAACCTCTTCCTTGTGTCCCATGTCCAAAGCAATAGGGAGATCTAGGTTTGTATCCAGTGGCAAATACCCCATCTTTTGAGAGTCAGTTGGAGAGCATGTTTGACAAATAGCCTGTACTGAGGTAGTAGCTGCTTGACTTCCAACCTGAATCCAAAAAGCAGTCACAGTAGGGGAGCTCAGAGAGTCTGTTGGGGGACACAATGATGAAATTGTGCTGTCTGCTGTATCGAGATCCCAGGAATCTGAGTTCAGCACATTGGTCATTATGGGTTGGGGTGGTATCTCATATGAGCCCAGTTGTTGGGAAAATTGTGTATTTGAAGCACAGTTCCCTGTGGTCAAAATGCTAGGCAGAGCTGCTGTAGTAGGAGTAGGAAAATAATTTGTACCTGCACTCTGTAGAGAAGGTTCCTATACTGCCTGTGAATAAGGGCTCCAACTCCCATGTCATTTTTCTGCCATCCGGCTCCAGTCAGGGCCATATCCATCTGCTAGTCAGGGGGCTGGGTAATCTGTAGTATCATGATCATTCATCATTGTTTATTTATTGAACGCATATTCTTAATTGAAACTCATGGAGCATTACACCTATATAACATAAAACAATAAAACATATCATACACATAATATAAAATACATGAAATAGGTTTGATAACTAATCAGATAAAATAGCCTAATTAAATAAAAATGTTTTTAGTTCCCATTTAAAAATTTCCAAAGATTGAGATTCCCTTATATAGTGAGGAGGGAATTCCACAGGGTTGGGGCACTGAAAGTAAAAGCCCAAGCACCTAATGTTTTGAGGTGAACCCTGGGAATCTCCAAAAACCCTTCTTCAGTGGAGCAGAGAGGATGGACAGAGAGGTGAGGGCACAGGAGATTTTTGCAGGTAACTAGGCCCCTGACTGTGCATGGCCTTGTAGGTCAGCAAACTGACTCTGAAGGTGATCCACCACCTAAATGTCAGCCAGTGCAGAGAGTGCAGCACAGGTGTAATATGACACAATCTCGAAAGATCGGTCAATAACCTGGCCACTGCATTCTGCACTAGATGTAGGTGGTGAAGAACAATGCCTGACAGCCCCAGGAAGAGACCATTGCAATAACCTAGCCTTAAAGTCACAAAGGCATGGATTAGTGATGGGAGACTGCTTGGGGGAACTAAATGTTTAATCCAGGTGATGTTTCTTAGATGATGGCATGCACTCTGGACCACAGCCAAAACTTGTAATTTAAGTGTCAGGCTGCAGGCCAAAATAACACCACAATTCTTTGCTCCAGTTGAGGTAAGCATCTGGGAGTCCACAAGCATCAAGCCAGAGACTTGATCAGATTGCACCTTCACCCCCAAGCTATTAGGTCCCACCACCAGTACCTCAGTCTTGTCTGGATTCAACCTCAACCAGTTGGCTTTCATCTAGTCCTGGATCTCAGAAAGGCACCGATTAAACTCTGACACTACCTCCTGCTACTCAGGCACAAAAGACAAGTATAGATGAGTGTCCTCTGCAAAGCAGTGAAAACTTAGCCCATATCATCTTATAATGTCTCCTACTGGCAGTATATACACACTGCAAATAATATGGGAGACACAATGAAGCCCTGTGGGACTCCACATGGCAGCGGCAAGTTGCTGAGAAAAAATATCCCTGACACCAGCCTCTGCATCCTGCCAGTGAGGAAAGAGCAAAACCAGTTCAAGACTGTGCCATTCAGTCCACAATAGACCTACAGGCACTCCAGAAGTACTATATGGTCCATGATGTCAAATGCAGCTGAGAGAGATCCAGGAGAATAAGAACAGAACAACGTCCTCAATCTCTTGCTACCAGTGGATCATTAAGCACCGGAAAAAATGGCAGTCTCAGTGCTATGCCCCTTCCTGAAACCCAATTGGAGAGGTTCATAGATGTCGTGGATTGACAGATAGGTCTCCAATTGACAAGCCACCACCTTCTCAATAGCCTTACTGATGAAGGGTAGGTTAGAGACAGGTCTGTAATTAACCATGCATTCTGGGTTCAGTGAAGCTTTCTTCAAAAGGCATCTTACCACCACCTCCTTTAAGGGTTCTAGGAAGACCCCTGTCACTAAGAAGCACAGCACTATCCTGGCTAGGACCAGGCCCATGACATCAACACACCCCAAGAGGAGGTGCATTGGTCCCCGATCAAGTTACAGTAGGTTGGCCTCATCTCCTGAATGACACTCACGACATCCACAACAGCCAACTGGTTGAAGTCAGACCAGACAAACTAATTGCCTGTGATTTCAGGCTGATCACTGCACTCTCCTTTGGAGGGTGCCGACTGGATCTTGGATCTCATGGCGGCAACCTTATCAGCAAAAAACAGAACAAACTCATCACACTTTGATGGTGAAAAATTTCCCCTGGACTGAATACAGGCAGGATTACATAGCCTGTCAATAGTGCAGAAGAGTTGAGCCAGTCTGTTAATTGCTGCAGAAATCACCTTGGACAGGAACTCTACCTTCTTAAAGGAGATTGCTGATTGATAATCCCTATAATGGGACATCAATATACTGTAAGATTGTCATCAACAGATCCAGATCCTAGCCAACATCATTCCAACCTTCGATCCCTCATCTTCATCTCCCTGAGCATCCCATCAAACAAGTGGGATCTCTGGTGTGAATTGAGGGGTTGAACAAGGACAGGTGTGATGGAGTCGCGAGCTTCTGTGA
Source organism: Neoceratodus forsteri (assembly GCA_016271365.2). NCBI lineage: Eukaryota > Metazoa > Chordata > Ceratodontiformes > Ceratodontidae > Neoceratodus > Neoceratodus forsteri. Next base: position 735,685,105 of record CM028133.1, on the reverse strand, counting down.
CAGCCATGTTATAGGGTAAAACGAACTCCCCCGGCTCCTCTCATGCACTCATCATTCTTGATAGGTCCAGCACTACCATCAGACACTGTGGGGTTAAACCCCTTAATGGCAGATATTGAACCATCTCCGTAGGGGAAGGTCTATTTTGGAGCTTCAAACTTGAACCTCACAGTATGGTGGTCTGACCAAATGACCAGTTTCACCATAAGGTCAGTGACTTCCATTCCCATCAGGATGATGAGGTCCAATGAGTGGCCTTGTATATGGGTTGCAGAGGAAACAACCTGTCTTATGCCCAATGAATACATCAATTGGAGGAAGTCCTGACTGAACTGTGAGAGTTCAACATTGACCAAAACACTGAAGTCACCCAGAATAATCCATCTGGGTAACTCCAGTACCAGTTCGACAGCGAGGTCCATGAATTCCTGCAAGCACAATTTCTTCAGTTTCCATTTCACATCACAGGCAACCAGTTGTACTGCTGTTTTAGCTTGATGGGGGGGATGGAGTAGGAGACAGCCAATCAGCAGCATTCGGTGTGGTGGATATGCAAGGAATAAAAGAAGGGCAAGCACTTCTAAAGAAATCCACACTCTGGTTAAAGTGCTCTCCAGTGGACTCGTATCATGAGGGTGATCATCCCGTAGATTCACTGACTAGTGAACAGCTGCACTAGACAGTTCATAAGTGCTGGGACTGAGCCATGTAGATTGAGTCAAGTCAGTGTAGGCAGCTGAAGAAACACAGCTGACTCCAGGCATCTCCCCCAATGCTGCTACATCAGGTGGCCTTGGTGAAAGCAGTGGATCAACAAGCGGGGGGTACAGTGGAGTCATCGGTCTCCTGGTCCGTTCTTTGCGAGAGGAGCTCATCCTTTTTTTATTGAAAAGTCTCCTCTTCCTCGGCAATCAGCTTCAGCAGATACAATTCCTTTTTATTCAATGACAAGTGCAAATGATCTTCTTACACCTGATCTTCCGTAAGCCGACTGGAATCAAACTCATCAGAATTAACATCTATCAATAGAGCAACCAGGAGTCATGTCAGTGAAAACTGTACGTCTTAAGGTTTTTCAGTGTTCAAATTCTCCATAGAAGTTAGTTTTTCACAGGAGACAGGTTGCTTCAGTCTTGGGGCTGCTTCCCCACTGAGCTCTTATGCATCCATCTTGGTCCAGAGACCAGCATCGTCCCCTACTGCAAGAGTAGGGGACTTTACTGTGTGTTGTGGCCAATATTCCCCTTCCCATAAAACCAGTTTATGCAACTGTCCAAGGCTGTGTGTGGGTGTTGATGTGCAAAATAGCTGCCCCTACATGTTCAGTCTCTTCACTACCAGTCTGGCATTGCTTCTAAATCACTTTGGGATACAGTGTGTGTGAAAAGTGCTATATAAATGTGGATTCTTCTTCTTCTTCTTGAATGCCTTTATCGTTTTTATTTTCCCCCACCTTACCCCATACCACTTTTGGTGCCTTCACCATTTTTACTTGCCTTCCCTAGTACCATGCCCTTTTGGTGCCTTCCTCATTTTTATTTGTCCTGCCTCACTCACTTATGTTTGTGGTGACTTTACTATTTTTATTTGTTCTGCCTCACCCTGTAACACTTGGGATGCCTTTGTTATTTTTATTTAGCCAGCCTTGTCCAGTTCCCATTTTGTCTGATATTTTATTGATCTGCATTGTGCTTCTTTTATTATATGCTGCAAATAGGCTGTGCTCGGGCAATGCACCTTCCACCTCTGAATCTAATTCTCATGAGAAGGAGTCTGACTCACAACTTTTACCCCCAGCTGACTCACTCTCTGCAAATATTTCTTCAAGAACATGCAACACAGTAAACTTTTTTGTGACACGGCAAACCAGTTTCACAAGGCCATTACAACAATCTGCTGTGCTACTGTAGAACCGTTTCCTCTTCTTTAGCAATAGACACGAGGAGAAACTACACTCGCTAAATAACAAGCAATTAAATCTCCCTTTACTACAAATTACTGCCTAATTAGTAACACTGATTTGCACATATCTGTTAAACAACAACAGGCCCTGATGTTTAGCTGTTTTTTTTCCAGTCTCCTGCCCCCCTCTCTCCCCAAAGCAGTTTCTGCTTTGTGGGATAAAATGTTTTTCTTTCTTTTTTTTTTTTAATGATGCTTTACTAGGTAAATGTGTGTTAATACACACTGTTCGTTTTTCCTTCGAAAGAAGTATTTTTGAGGTCAGAGTAGGAGCTCCAACAGAAAGCTTCTTTCTTCTTGCTGCCCAACCACCAAGTGAAGAAACTGCATCAGATCTATGCCATTTGCAGATGTCCCTGCAAAGGCTAGGTCACATGATAACTCACCACATGTTGTCAGCCCAATGTTAACAAGCCATCCTGGACACCAGTATAGTTGTCTGTGTGAAAACATGCTCTGTTTCCATGCTATTCCGTGGTTACTTTAAAAACTGAGTATATTCAATGCCCACGGTAGATCAACCGCAGCCATGCAACTAATATACTCTGTTACTCTGCACCGACAGTAAAGGGGTTAAAGAGAAAACCTAAAAAAAAAATGAAGATAACAATGCTAAAGTAAGGAAAAGAAGAAAAATGACTGCTTAACTTGAATATGTCAGTCAGTCGATCTATCTATCTATCTATCTATCTATCTATCTATCTATCTATCTATCTATCTATCTATCTATCTATTTCCAGGGCTATGTCTGTAGTTCAACGGGCGAGGGAACAAACCACACCCCCATCAGACCTTTAAAGGCCGCTCCTCCTGGCTAGTCCAGGATTTGTTTCTTTCATTGTGGCTTGAGACACCACTCTTCCTTGCCCCTGTTTCTGTCCAAGTTTGCTTGTTCCTGCAGTTGCATCAGGCTGCCTGCTTGCTCCGTCCTTCATTCATTTGCTCTCCAGATGTGTTGTGCTTTCAGGTGGCTTGCTCATCACATTCTCCCCTTTCTATCTGCCGCTTTTGTGGCTGAAACTTCCTTCCATCATTCCATCCCCCCTCATTGCTTCCCCGTTCCTCAATCCCCAGTGTGCTGACCTTCTTCTGCAGCATCGTTCATCTGCCCCTCTTGGCCTGTTCCTCATTTGTTCTCTCTGGCAATCATCCACTTCACTTTCCTGCTGATTCTCCTGGTGTCTGTGACCACATTGTTTTGCAGTTTTCTGCCTTCAGGTGGCCGCTTCTCATCACCTGCTCCATTTCCTGTCCCAGGATTCTCTACGCTCGTCCACTTCCCTCTTCAACCAACTGGCCAACCTACTGCAGCAGGGACTGGTGTGCCACCATTTGTTTTGCCACTCCTGACTTTGTTTCTGCTGCCCCTGCTTTCCTGGGGGTCTGCCTTGGCTACCTCACATTGCTTCTGTCATCAGCATCATTGGTAGGCTTCCTTCTTCATGCCTCCACCATCTCTGGGTCTCTGCCCATTGTCCCCTTTCCTGACCCTTTTCTGTTTGCTTCTGCACCCTGCCTGTACTGGGCTTGTATGCCCACCTAATTCCTGATCCTCCTTCATTTTCCTCTCCTACCTATCAATTTTGCCCTGGCTTTTCTCAGTACTTTCTCCCTCCGATCCCCTTGTATTCATCTATGGGTGCCTCATTTCTCTTTTGGGGTTTTCTGCCCCCTACTTCAATTTCCTAAGCTCCTTGCTCCTTCACCAATTCCTCCTTTGCTCCTTGTATCCCTTCCTATACCCTCTTAATGCAACACCACCTCATCCATCCTTGCATTCCTTTTTGTTTATTGTTCCAGTATTCACCTCCCTTCCTAGTCCCTGTGCATACTATTATCGCATCCTTCTCTTTTTCTCACCTCAGCTTTGGCTGCAGGCATTGTCTGGACATGCTCCATTGCTCTCAGCCCAGCTCCCAGCTACTGGATTCTGGCTCCCTGGTGCTTACCTGCCTCAGTACTTTACTCCTGAATGTGTTGGCCCAGCTACTGCACCAGCATTTACTCATCTATCTAAGCTTTCATTGCTGTTTGGTGTCCCAGTGCCTAGTTCGTGGCTTTCGGTTTTTCCCAATGTGGGGACTGCTGAATCATGGTGGGCACCATGGCTGTGGGCTGCTGGATTTCAACCCTCTCCCACTCATCCAGATATGCCTGTCTTCCCTACCCTCACATTACCAGCCTCCTACCGTTTGACATGGTTCCTCCTTTCCTTCTCTGCAGCCTGCTGTACTCCCTTGTACCCGTGTGCATTCTGGCCTTCCTGGCTACTGCTTTCCCGCATTCCATCACTCCCACAACCCTCACTTCTTCTCCTTCCTTGTCCCGTGCTTTCTTTTTGGGGGGGTGTCCCTATTCTGCCATCACCATACCTATTCATATCCTCCTCTTACCCTAGTCCTACGTTCTGGATTACTCAGCTTGTGTATCTTCCACTCCATGCCAAACCTCTATCGTTACTGAACCTCATCCTTCCTCTACCCTACTTGCCATCTTAACTACTCCTAACCATACCAGCCTTCAAAGCTTTCACTCCATTATCGTACATCATCCATTTCATACCTCATCTTACCCATACCAGCCTTTAAGGCTTCACTCCATTACCATACATTGTCCATTTCATATCTCACCTTCATTGTACCGGCCTTCCAGGCTTCATTTTATTATCATGCATCATCCATTTCATATCTCACTTTAAATTGTTCCGGCCTTTAAGGCTTTCAATTGGTCATCATTTCTCGGTCATTTATCCTGAACCATTCTGTCCTGCATTGACTTCTCTTCTTCCCATACCGACTTCTCTCCTCATAATAGGCTGCAGGCTTTGCCCATCCATCATCGTCTCTCTCCCCCATCCCATTCAATCCAGTTCTGCTGTTCCATGTTGGCCCTCAAGGTTTTCCTTAGCAACATAACTCATATGTTCATTCTTGAACCTCCACTCATCCATTCCAGCTTCATGGCTCCTATTTCTCTACTCTTGGTACTTTGTACCTCAACTGTTGGCTGCAGGCTTCACCCAGTCATTCTCATTTCTACCTGCATGCAGTTTGATCCATTCCTAATTTGGCTTCTCAATGGACCTAGCTGGCACACACTCCTGTGGTTGCTAATGTGACCTGCCTCCTTCAGACCCATGTCAGGGTCTCATTCTCACAATCCAGTCTCTCCATAGGTCTACTTATTCACATCACCTACTCAAGTATATCCTTCATATGGGTGCTATGCTACCTTGACTCAAACTGCTCTCCACGTGGAGATGTGCCTTCCATGTCTATTGCTCCATGGCTTGGGGCTAGCCTGTAGCCAACAGTCTCACTCTGCATCCAGGAAGTCCTCATCTAGAGCATGTGAAGCCTGGAGTGGGGTTCTTCTCCCTGGCCCATAGTGAGACTGTCTTTGTTTGGGTGGACCTTCAGTCGTTCCTTATTTTGGCAACACCTCTTGATGTAGAATTTATGACTTCAAGCTGCTAGCGGTGGGGCTCTCATCATCAGGGCACCTTTGGCTCCATGAGCAGGTTTGGAGGAACCATCTACGCCATTCTCCATCTGACCGCCTCTGGTTCATCCGGTCTGTTTTGTAGGCTCATGTAGGCTGGCTGAGTGCCTTAGCGGTCTTTTTTCTCCTCCTTTGCTTTTGGGCATCTAGTTGCAGAGACATCATTCTCAACCCTCACAACATTCCTGTTAGAAGGACAGAGTGAGAGCTTCATCTAAATTGAAATGTTTTCATCTTTCCTCAATATCGACTCTAAATTGCAGTAGCTGAGCTGTAACTAACCAAAATGTCCTTCTGCCTGGAAGGAAGGCAACCTAGGCCTTGGATCCCTAGAGATTTCTGCCTCAAAGTTTTTTTCCTCTCCTCCATGCCAATGGTCATAATATTAGACAGGGTTAGTGCTTTTCATAGGTTCCATAGTTAGGTTGCACTGTTGGTTGGAGTCAGATGGTGGCCATGGCTGTTCCTTCTCACCTTAGGAAGTCCACCTTTTGTGTCTTGTCAGCTTTCATTTCTTTCATTGTTCTCATCATCTCTCATTCCTCTCCTGTCCTTCCCATCTACATCTATCACTTTTATTTCTGGCCTCAATATCTTCTGACTTCTCGCCTCCTTCGATGCTTGACACCATTTTGGGTATTCTTTTTGGACTTCTTCCTAAGCTACCGTTAACCAAGGGAATCATTCCAGTGGCACCTATGGGGGTGGAACCCCTCACTAGGGTTCCTTGCTGTTGTACCTCTACAGAGTGGTATATCCCATGGATTGAGAGATGAACAGCCACAATGTATCTATGTCACACAAGCATGCATCATACCAGTCTATTGACCTGTCTCCTGATCAGACGAAACATACCACATGATCATGCATTATCCCACAATGACTGCACACCTGCATGTCTTCCTGTTTTTCAGCCCCCCTAAAAGACAATTTTGGCCATATCATAAGATAGATAATCCACTACAAGCTGTGTGGTCATGCTCTGTTATACACATTCCTTGGATGGATGAATGCACTTGGCCTGTGGTCTTGACCCTCACAATGCACACAAAGGCATGTTTATATCAGAGCAAGACTGCACACCCTGAAGAGGATTAGCTGATTTATATATATATATTTATACCATGGGGCGAGCGCTTTCTCAGTAGGATATCCTGTGTTATTTCCACTGCAGTGAGACTAAATCCTGAAGATGACATTTATCCATACTCTGCTGATGTCACCAGAGTGAGGATAACTGCACAGCAGCTTGCACTCTAAAGGAAACTGCTTCAGAAAACACTTTATCTTTTACCTTTGTTTTTACCAGGAGAGAGACACACTAAGCTGAAAGCTTGTCTACAGGTGCAACCTGGGAGGACAAGAAAGTTAAGTGACTTGCTCAGGATCATACAGTATGTAAGTGGGGGTTGTGGGATTCAAAATCAGGTCTCCAGGTTTACAGCTTAGATCCTTAACAGCTCAAAGCCTTAAACCACTGTGCTATACTGCCTAGGGTTTTCTCTTCTCTCTTTCCCACTGAAGCTGCAACTTACTCGATTAGCTTTGCAAATGACTCTCACCGGTGTCCCATTGTGTTTCCCATTGACCTTCCTAGCCTATTACTGTGCTGATCTCAGATTCAAAATAACTTGAATTCTAAATGAAGCTCTTTTACAAAGCACTTTCTGTTTCTCAGTGCTACCTGCAGCAACGTGTCTTTCTCAGTGAGCCTCTGACTCACTCAATTAGCTTTGCAAAACACTGTCAACTGTGTTTCTCACTCCCAGTCCATTCAGAACACATACACACACACACTGACAGCACATACTGAATGAGCAGGAAACACACAGAATCACAAAAAATGTTCCTAAAGCTCTCACCCCTGTGGTATAAATCGGACACATGATGGGCAGATCATGGGATATGGAAAATATTCTCACTCTTGCCTCGTGAGCTGTGTATTTTCACTTGTGCCTTTGGCACTCATGAGACTATACAGCTCACTCTGTAGGAGTGAGAATATTTTCCATATCCAACTCCTGCCAATCATGTATCCCCTATATATATGTACTGTATTTATTTATTTTGTAATATGTTATTACCTATTTAAAATGCTTTTTGTCCCTTACGTAAGATCAGATTGAGGGGTTCACCAAATAAATGGTTTACTTTAGAGTTGACAAAATTGGTGAAAGAAAAAAATTAAGCTTGGCAAATCTATAAGGACAGCCTGACTGCCTCTTCCCTGAATACCTATCAGTATTGGCAAAATCTGGTAACAAAACATGTGAGAGATTCCAAAAAAAGAAATTTTATTGTGATCATCTTGAATCGAATTTGTCAAATTATTTTTTTTTCCATTAGCAGATTATATCCTCTCACCACTAAAGGGCTATAGCTCTATCTCTATCTAGTACATAAGCCATTTGGGTTCTCTCTGCCTTTCTCTCGCCTCTCCTCCTCCTCCTTGCCCTGTCCCCCCTTCTCTCTCCCCCTGGCCCTAGCCACCCCCACCCCACCCCCGCCACCGTCTACTCTGGTTTCCACTGCTTCTCCAAGGGAACTTTCCACTTCCACTCGAGACTTGTGCTTGGTGCACCATTTGGATATTCCTAGTTACTTAACCTGACCACTACTCTCAACAAGTGTGGCCACCTCTCTACACTGTCCCACCTTGCAGTCCATATGGGATACCGCCTAGAACCTTGCAACCTCTACTCCCGGAAACAGTGATCAAAACTATCTCTCAAAAGAGCTGTGACTCTGCTCCTTAAAACTCCTACTCTTCCTCCTCCTTCTCATCTCAGGCAGTGTCCATCCCAATCCTGGCCCTAGAAGCTCAGGCCACACACAAACTCCAGGTGCCCTTATCCTTGCAACCATTAATATCTGCTGCCTGCTACCAAAGCTGGATGCACTCCAAGCCTTCATATGCAAACACAACCCTCACATTCCTGCAGTGGTGGAAACTTGGTTGACGCCTAAATTTCCTGACTCAGCAGTAACAAAACAGGGCTACAATGTCCACAGGCTGGACCGGATATCCAAAAAAGGCGATGGCTGAGCAATCTGTATCAAAGACTCCCTGTCATGGCACCCTGTAGCAACTTCATCACTTTCTGCCTTGGCCCAGATTCTGCCAATAAAAATCGTCCTAGGTCCCAACCATAAAGCCCTAACTATTGTCTCTGTATACATCCCACCCAGGGACTCTAAACATGGCTTCAACGATATCCTAAACTTTATCAACTCTCATCCTCCTGAAGCTGAACTTATTCTACTAGGGGATTTCAACATAAACCGGTTAGCATCGAGCGCCAGTGCCTATAAAGACTCCATCTCAGCTGCTAACCTCACGCAAATTGTAAACTCCCCTACTAGGATTAACTACATGACTGGCACCAGTACCCTCTTGGATTGGGTCCTCACCACACACCCCACAAGGATTTCTCATACGACCATTTTCCCAGACTCTCTCAGTGACCACTCCCCAGTAATGTGTACATGGTCTAACAAAGTCCTTAAGCCCCCTCCCAAAATTATCGCTAGCAGAGTCCTTCCTTGTGGAAAACTTCCACAGCTCAAACAATACCTGCTTCTACAAGACTGGCTACGAATCTATGAAGCAACAGATGTTAACTTGGCTCTTGATCACTTCATCTCAATTTTCAACAAAGCCTGCGACCTCTTTGCCCCTGCTAAAAGGCACAAAACAAAATCTCTCTCTAACCCATGGCTCACTGTGGCTCTTCTCTCACAGCTGAAACTAAGGGACCACCTCTGGGCAGTTGCCAGGGCCACTGGCAAACAACTGGACATCCAAAATTACAAACAAGCAAGAAATGCCTGTACAAAAGCCATCCGGCTAATGAAATCCACCTATAACAAAGACACTCTCACCAATACATGGGGAAATGGTCGTGCTTTCTGGGACAATATCAAGGATGTCACAGGGAAGCAGCCAAAAACCTCTCTAGCCATGTTAATGGTTGATGGATCCTCAACCCTCGACCCCAAGGTGATCGCAAACATCTTTAACACAGCTTTTTCAGACTTTAGTGCTGTTCTACCCCATGACTTTTTCAAAAACAGGGCCTACTCCCCAAATACCTCAGCCCCTCAGTCTAACCATCCCCTCTTCTACTTCAAGGAGGAAAGACTGAATGAAGCTAACCACTGTATTACTGCAGCTATCTCTAAATCTAGACCTAGTAGTGACACCCTGGACCTTAAGCTTCTGTTGCTCACCCTCAATGAGGTAATTCATCCATTAACAAAAATCCTAAACCTCTCTCTCAGCTGTGGAAAATTCCCAGACCTATGGAAAACAGCCACCATGACACCGTCCATAAAAGTGGGGATAATACAAATCACTGAAATTATTGCCCTATCTCCATACTGCCCCCACTCTCTAAGGCACTCGAGCGCATCATGGCTGATCAACTTACCGACAACTTGGATAAATACAATATACCTTGTCCACAACAACATGGCTTCTGGAAAGGTCACAGCACCACCACAGCCCTTCTTGAATTCACTGGAGCTTTGCATGAATCCCTTGACAATGGGCTTCTCACAGGGGCCGTTTTCGTCGACCTCTCCAAGGCCTTCGATACAGTACACCACGGACTACTAATTGACCAACTATTGAATGCCAGGCTATCACCTGACTCTTCTCTCTTGTCTAAAAGCTACTTAGAAAACCTGTTGCAGAGAGTAAAAATTGCGGACACTCTTTCTGACACCCTGCCTGTTCGCTTGGGTGTCCCACAGGGATCCATACTGGGCCCCCTCCTGTTTGGCCTTTTCTTAAACTCCCTCCCTTACCACTGCTCTGAGCAGATCATACTGTATGCCAATGATGCTGTTGTATTCGCCACTCACAAAGATCCTGCAAATCTTCAACACAACCTTCAACTTGGTTTCAGTTCTATAGAGACATGGTTTCTTAATCATAAACTGGTCCTCAATGACAAGAAAACCAAATCTATGTTCTTCTGCAGCTCTCATAACCCACACAAGCTTCACCACTTGACTATCTCCGCTACCCAGGGGAACACTCTAGATCAGGTGGGGTCCTTCAAATACTTAGGGATACAGCTTGACCCTAATCTTTCCTATGGACCTCGTGTAGATAATGTAGCTAGAGCTGCTAATACACTGCTTGGTCTCCTCTACAAACACAGACAACACCTCACACCAGAAGCTTTGAAGGTTGCAGTCCTGAGCTCTGTGATCTCTGTAATAGACTATGGTCTCATCATTTATGGCTCGGCCACAACCACAACCTTTAGACACCTCTCAACTGCCTTAAATAAGGCATGTCAGCTCATCACTGGTGCTCACTGTCTCATCCACACATGTAACCTGTACACCCAGACCGGCTGGCTCCAACTATCAAACCACATAAAGTTTCTCACCTGCTCCATGGTGAAAAAAATCTACCTTGGCCTTGCACCTTCTGGGGTCTCAATTCTGTTACAACACTGAATTAATAAATTGTGCCTTCCGAAATCCATGCTACAGCTACTGAAGGTCCCCCACTGTCACATTTCACAGGGACAACGCTCTTTTGCTTATCGAGTGCCACTCTGGTTCAATGGCCTCAGCCCCACCATCTCCTCTGCCCCAACAATTGGTATGTTTAAAACTAGGCTCTGGGACTATCTCACTATCAACAGCCTCTGTGACTGCCCAACTTATCCTTGTTTCTCCACTTCTCTGCCTGCTCTAGTGGTCCCCCCTTCCCCTCCTCACTGGATTCTACCATCACATCTCGGTATACACAGTGCTGCACTTTTCACCCTCTCCCCACCCTTCCTACATTCCTTCTCTCCCTTCCCCTCCCCTCTTTCCTCTCCCTATGACTCTGGCACGTCTTATCTGTTGTCTGTTTTCTCTGACAAATGCCACTGGCTGCCTTGCTTGCAATGCTACCCTTGTATGTTATTAATCTGTACTCTGTTTGCAATGGCCACATTGTTGTAATGTCTGTCTTGATGTTCCCCATAATCTGTATTTCTCTTGATGTGGAACCTTTGTAAAAGAGCCTAGGCTCAAAGGTATTTGTAATCTAGACTTGATAAATAAAATAAATATATAAATAAATAAACAAGACTGTTTGTGATAATGCAAATTCTTTGTTAAATTCTAAATCTCTAAACATTTTATTCAAACACTGAAAATTAGTGATCAAGAATTTACAGATCCAAATGATATAGCTAATATATTGAATGAAAAATTTACTAATTTAAGTAGTTTAGGGGGCAGGCTTTCTCTAGACCAAATGTTAGCAACTCTGATTTGGTTGTAGACCCCCCTCATTTGACTAAGCCAAGCTTTAATTTTAAGCTGGTTGATAGGGTTTATGTATTTAGGCTTTTAAATACTTTGCCTACTAAGTTTAGTGACTGTGGGGAGGGATGGATGGTCACTTTCTTAGGCTGGTTATTCCTTTTATTACTGACCCTCTTTGTATATTTTTAATTTGTCATTGGTTTCTCAGCAATTTCCTTCCAGCTGGAAGCAAGCTAAGGTTACCACCATTCTTAAAAAAATCAGAGGCTGAATTGGCCATGGATTTTTTGGCCTATTTCAATTCTTAATCGACCAAGTAAATTCATGGAGAAGATTGCTGCAAATCAGATTAATGATTATTTTTTAGAGTATGGGTTATTGAGTCATGCTCAACATGGGTTTCAAAGGAATTGTGGGACAGGGGCTGCCTTGGTCAGGTTCACAGATACCGTAATAGAAACATAGAAACATAGACTTTGATGGTAGATAAGGACCGCTTGGCCCACCTAGTCTGCCCATTTTCCTACCTAGAGGATAAGCTGCAGATCCTATTTAACCAACAGCCTATTTCTTCCTACCCCCCCACAAAAATTGCCTTATGTCTTTCCCATGCATTCTTGAATTCTCCCACAGTTTTAGACCCCACAACCTCCTCAGAAAGGCTGTTCCATACATCCTTCACCCTCTCTGTGAAAAAATACTTCCTCACATTGCACCTGAGCCATCCCCCCCATCTTCAAATTGTGTCCCCTTGTTCTTGCACATTTCTTTTTAGAAACATAGAAACATAGAATATGATGGTGGATAAGGACCGCTTGGCCCACCCAGTCTGCCCATTTCCCTACCTGATGGATAAGCTGCAGATTCTAGTTAATCAACAGCTTATTTCCTCCTACCCCCCCACTAGAATTACCTTATGCCTGTCCCATGCATTCTTGAATTCTCCCACTGTTCCTGACTCCACAACCTCCTCAGGAAGGCTGTTCCATACATCCACAACCCTGTCTGTGAAAAAATACTTTCTAACATTACCTCTGAGCCATCCCCCCTCTATCTTCAAATTGTGCCCCCTTGTTCTTGCACATCTCTTCTTCTGAAAGATACTATCCTCTTGTACTTTGTTAATTCTCTTGAGATACTTGAAAGTTTCTAGCATGTCCCCACCTCACCCTCCTTTCCTCAAGGGTATACATATTAAGCTGCTTTAGTCTCTCCTTGTATGTCTTCTGGTGCAGACCTTGCACCATTTTGGTTGCCCTCCTCTGAACAGCCTCTACTATAAGTCTTTGTGGAGATGAGGTCTCCAGAATTGCACACAGTACTCCAGATGGGGTCTCACTAACTGTCTGTACAGAGGGATAACAACTTCCTGTTTTCTACTGTTGATGCCTCTTTCTATGCATCCCAGTATCCCCCAGCCATCCTTACTGCCTTCTCACATTGTTTGCCCACCTTAAGGTCATCTGATATAATTACTCCAAGGTCTCTTTCGATTTGTGTTGTTGTTATTAACTCACCCCCCATTGTGTACTCTTCCCCTGGGTTTTTGTTTCCCAGATGCATTACCTTGCACTTCTTTGCATTAAATCTGAGCTGTTACATATTTGACCAATCCTCCAACCTTGCCAAGTCCCTTTTCATTCTTTCCACCCCACCTTGTGTATCAACCCTGTTGAAGATCGTTGTGTCATCTGCAAAGAGACATACCTTTTTTTCCAGGTGCTCTCCAATGTCACTTATAAAGATATCAAAGAGGACCGGTTCCAGTACCAAACCCTGCGTTATCCCTTTACTTACCCTCCTTTCTTCACTGTGGACTCCGTTTACTGTTACCCTTTGCATCCTGTTGTCAAGCCAGTTTTTTTATCCAGGCTACCACCCTGGGACCCACTCCAAGGCTGGCTAACTTGTATATTAATCTTTTGTGTGAGACTGTGTCAAATGCCTTGCTAAAATCTAGGTAGGCCATATCCACATCCCACCCCCCATCTACTACTTCGGTCACCCAGTCAAAAAAATCTATTAGGTTCATCTGACATGACCTTCCTGCTGTGAAACCATGCTGCCTTGGGTCCTATGACCTACTTGCCTCTAGATACTCAACAATTCTTTCCTTCAGAAGTGAGTCCATCATTTTCCCTACCACTGAAGTCAAACTAACTGGTCTGTAGTTTCCTGCCTCTGCCCTGCTCCCACTTTTGTGAAGTGGAATCACATTTCCCCTCCTCCAGTCCTCAGGTACCACTCAATCCTACCATGATTTGTTTCTATCATGTCCCCGGCTCCCTCCTTTCCTCAAGGGTATACATGTTAAACTCCTTTAGTCTCTCCTCATATGGCTTCTCTTGCAGACCCTGCACCATTTTAGTTGCCTTCCTCTGAACTGCCTCCATCCTGTCTATGTCTTTGCAGAGATGGGGTCTCCAGAACTGGTTGCAGTCCTCCAGATGGGGTCTCACCAAGTGTCTGTACAGGGGGATAACAACTTCCTGTTTTCTGCTGGTGATGTCTCTCCCTATACATCCCAGTATAGCCCCAGCCCTCCCTACTGCCTTCTCACATTGCTTGCCAACCTTAAGGTCATCTGATATGATTACCTACAGGTCCCTTTCCATTTTTGTTGTTGTTACTACCTCCCCCCATTGTGTAATCTTCCCCTGGGTTTTTGTTTCCCAGGTGCATTATTTTGCACTTCTTTTCATTGAATCCAAGCTGCCATACTTCTGACCATTTCTCCAACCTTGCTAAGTCCCTTCTCATCCTTTCCACACCTCCTTGTGTATCAACCCTGTTGCAGATCTTTGTGTCATCTGCTAAGAGGCATACTTTTCCTTCCCATCCCTGTGCAATGTCACTTATAAAGACATTAAAAAGGACTGAACCTAGTACTGAACCCTGCAGTACCCCACTAGTAACCCCTCTTTCTTCAGATTGGACTTTAATTACAATTACTTTCTGTGTCCTGTTGTCCAGCCAATGTTTTATCCAGGCTACTACCCTGGGACCCACTCCTTGGCTGGTTAATTTGACTGTTAATCTTTTGTGTGGGACTGTGTCAAATGCCTCGCTAATGTCTAGGTAGGCCACATCCACAGCCCCTTCCTGGTCTACTACTTTGGTCACCCAGTCAAAGAAATCAATTAGATTCATCTGACATGACCTTCCCGCTGTGAACCCATGCTGCCCTGGGTCCTATGCCCCACTGGCTTCTAGGTACTCAACAATTCTTTCCTTCAGAAGTGATTCTATCACTTTCCCTACCACAGAGGTAAAACTGACAGGTCTGTAGTTTCCTGCCTCTGTCTTGGTCCCACTTTTGTGAAGGGGAATCACAGCTACCTTCCTCCAGTCCTAAGGTACTACAACATCCTCCAATGATTTTCTAAAAAGGGTAGTCAGTGGTGTCACTAGTTCTCTGCTTAATTCTTTTAGAATTCTGGGATGAATTCCATCTAGCCCCATTGTGTTTTCCACCTTCAGTTTTAGGAGTTCTTTCAGAACCCTTTCTTCTGTGAAAGGACTGGGATTGACCCCTTCCCCCATCCAGAGTGCTTCTGTTAATTGGATAAGGCACATCCCCCATCTCCACTTTTGTGAATACTGAATAGAAGTATTAATTCAGTATCCTTGCTTTTTCACTGTTCCTCTCTGCCCAAACCATACTGTATTTGATGGTTTTGAGAGAGGTTTGATGACCAGTGTGGTGTTCGTGGAGCTGACCAAGGCACTCAAACTGATTGATCGTGGCCTTCCTTATCATAGGCTTATTGAAATGGGCTTTGCCTGTTCTTCTGCAGCTTGGATTGGGGATTATCTGTCTTTGAGATTGCAGGTTATTAAAGTTGACAGTATTGAGTCCCCTCAGGGCCCCTTTGGAATGTGGTGTTCCCCAAGGGTCCATTTTGGGCCCATTTTTATGTTTCCTTTTTATTAATCATTTATCTTTTATTGATATGGATTGTGAAATTTTACTTTATGCTGATGACTTAATTTTGTTTTGTCAGGGAAATTCTATTGATGTTATTTCAGCTAAAATTCAGTCTGATTTTCATAAAATCTGTGATCGGCTTGCTCATAATTTGTTGATTCTTAACTCAAAAAAGACAAAATCTATGGTTTTTCGAACCTATGTAATGTTAAAAACTGGTCCATGTTTAAAAGTATTTGATTTGGGTGGGGTTATCATTGATCAAGTCCAGCAATTTAGGTATCTTGGGGTTCTGCTGGACCCTACATTGGAGTTTTCCTTGCAGGTTTCTGATGTTATCAAGAATATTAATCAGAAATTAGGTATCGTATTTAAGTTGAAATCTTTTTTTGGTCTTGCTACAAGGAAAGTTATTGCTGTTGGTACTCTTCTTCCCCATTTGGATTATTTGCTGAAATTTATTTTAGGTTGAGTTCAAGGGAATCACACACTTTTTCAGTTGTTTATAGTAATATTTGTCATTTTATTTTGTTACTTCCTTATCGTACTCACTCTTGTGAGTTATACTTCCAGTTGGGTTGACTTTCCCCAAGTTGTCGTATTGAATATTTTTTTGGTTTATTAATGTTTAAAGCTATTCATGAATATCCCTCCTTCCCTTTATTGGACTTGATATCTGTACGTTCTGTTCCCCCAATGCTTAGGTCATCAAATGGACTGTTGCTAGATACTGTTGTTTGTAAAAATAAGTCAGAGTTCTGTGCTTTTAGTAATTTAGCTCCATCTTATTGGAATACCTTACCTGTTGCTATTCATTTGATTACTTGTAAATCACCTTTTAAAGCTGTATTTAAATCTTTTTAATTTGACAAGTCATGTTGTATTTGCAACATATGATACTGTTTATGTGAAGTTTGTATTTTGTTTTGATGTTGCTTGTTATTTGTTTTTTTTCTAATGTCCCGGATCGGACCTAAAAAAGGGCCCTTGGTCCAGTTTCCTTACCCAGTTCACAAATGAAAAATTAAAAAAAATATATTCTTTGCAAAAAACTGTGTTAATGTAAAATTTAGGGTTCAGGTAAAAGTGAAAAAAGTAGAGAAATATGGCTTCAGGGTTTTCAACCATTACCCCCCTCACCAATACAACAAATCAGAGGTGTGGTCAACCTTTTGGTTGTCAACCCTAAAGCCCCCCCCATTCTGCGCACTCCAGAAACATACACATCTAATGGGGTGAACTTTAGGGTTGACTACCACAAGGAAGGCTGCACCCCTGATTTGTTTTAGGGATGGGGGTGGGGTTTAAGGGCTAGAACCCCTTAAGCCACATTTCCCTACTTATTTCTGCTTTAACCTGAATCATAATATTGCAATAATGCAGTAAATTATGCTGGGGATAATCTGTGTTATGCTGTTTGGGTTGGGGCACTACTTTTTACAGCTCATAGGAACATCGAATTTGAAGGAGATCGAAGCAGAAGGAGATCAATGGTCCATTGAGTATGCACTTACTATATTACCACACTCCATCAACCTACTGTCTTAGTATGCTGTTACACTCTCCAACTCACTCTCCCACCACTCAAACCCATGCTACCCCTCATAAGGACTATGAGTCATCTTGTCCACTCCCATCTATATTTAAAACCATTTAGACTAGCTGATCCTACCACTTACACCAGCAGTCTGTTCCATGGTTCTAAGACCTTTTTACTGAAATAGAACTTCCTCAAGTTTCTGCTGAACTTGCCTACAACCAGTCTTCAGTCACATCCCCTACAGACTGCATCCCTGTTTATTACAAGTAGGCAAGGCTCCTAGAATGCTGCAGCCACAGAATTTTGTGCAGGACTTCCAACCTATGGCAAAATATTTGCAGTGCAACAGAATTCACTGTTCTTGATGACTATTATTATTTACAACATCACATCATGCATTAGCTAATGACTGGGCTGCATTCTGTCACAAAAATGACTAGTTACTTATCTACCGCAGCTCCCTCTCTCTGAAGATTTAGCACAGCACATCAGGTACTGTTATATTAGCTCAACCTTTACTATAGCTTAACACAATTTTCAGCCTTAAGTTATTACACTGGGGCCAACTTAAAAAATTGACAACAGCATAAACCTGTTAACTGAATTACTTACTTTGTAAAGATTTATGTGTGCCTTTAATGTACGGGGAAGCCCTCTGAAATGATTAACTGGTGAATAAACCTGTCTTTCATAAAAAAATTAATCATTTTACAGATAAATGTGGAATATGATGTGTAAACCTGTTGAAGGAATGGACATATTAAGTGACTAATTGTGCTGTACACTTTTTTGCCCAAGTTTAATGATTACATGTTATCATGGATTGGCAGAATAAAATTTAGGTTATGAAGAAACATGCACAGGGACAGCCATTGGGCCAGTGGGATGCATATTGTATTCCTGTGCCAGTGGGTCGGTGTACATTGAAGTGGGCAAAACCCAAAATGGAGACACCCAGAATCACTATGGGAAAAGGGTGAAACCAAAACAGCAACAAAGGTTTCACCCTTTCCTTGAGGTGCTATGACCTCAGAGTTTGTTATATTAGTAAGGGGAGTGTGGGGCCAAAAAAAACAACATCATGGGGTAGGAGGGGCAAAGCCCCCCCCCGCAAGAATGAAAGAGTCACCATTTTAGGATTCGCCCAACCGGTTTCTCAATTCCGGGTTCTCTCTTATAAGTTCACCCTTAGCATATAAAACTGGTGTCTCATGTTAAGGGATGAGGTCAGTGAGGTGGTTGAGCAGCAAGGAATGTGAGGGGCAGTGCTATCACACACCACCACTCCAAGCCTGGGAAAGTATGGTGCAGTGTTTTGTCACATAGGTGACAACTTGTGATGGGCCGGGTAGCCTTTCCGCACAAGAGGTTCACGTGTGTGTCATGGCCTGACGGGGTGACACAGTGCATAAGGAGAATTGGGTTGGCATGAAAAATGAGTCTTGAAATATCTCCACTTTTCTGTTTATTTCATTTCCAATAAGGATACAATTTCATGATCACAAAAAGGGAAAATTATTTAAAAAATACTATGTTACAGATTGCATACAAATATGTATGTGATACACAGTATGGACCTCATGAGTGGTGTAAACAGCACATGTATAGATACATCATTTATCACACAAGGCCTGCTCTGTATATTTCATTTATACAATTGGATAGAACCTTATGTGATAGATTTTTTCAGCTTTTTTTTATAATAAATATTATTTCCAATAGTCCAATAGGTTTATTTTTTGAACTAGTGGCACTGTATGCTCCCCATCCTGTTTGCCATAGCTATCTTCATGGATGTGGTGTCAGGATGAAAAGCTGATGCTGTGATGTGGCAGTTCATTGTGCCACAGAACTTCTGCAGAAATTACAGACCACCACTTCAGAAGTTTTCTTCCAATTGATAGTCCTTCCTCAGAACTTGGTCTCAAAGTGCTGCATAAAAATCTGGGCCTTGCAAATAGGTCTTCACTATATACCTTATTTAAACCCCTTAGAAACTTATACTGTATGTTTCAATCATGTTTCACTGCTCCTGCCTTTCCCCCAGTGAATGCATGTTTAGGGCCACTAGCTGATCCTAATAGGATCTGCCCTGCAGGCCCTGGATCTTCTTGGTAACACTTCACTATACCCACTCTAGTCTGTCAATGTCTTTCCTCAGGTGAGGACTCAAGAACTGGGCACAATACTCCAGGTGAGGTCACTCCAGGGATCTGCACAGTGGCAGAATCTCCTTGCTTTTCCTAATGTGAAAATGCCTCTCTATACACCCCAGCATCCTCGATTCCTAACAATATGCTTTATTGCATTAACTTGATTACTTGAGGGATTCACCAGTTATGACCCCTATATCCCTCTCCTCTGTTAAAGTGGCTAGTAGTCTAACAGATCACAATCAGTATTCCATGTGTGGAATCCATCTCTCTTACGTGCATTACCTTGCACTTCTTGGCCCTGAATCTTAACCGTCAAATCTTAGACCATCTTTCTGGCCACACAGGTCCTTCTGGAGCTGCAGCATCTCATCCTCATGAGCAACCATGCAACAGAATGTTGTGTCAGCAGCAAATATACTCAACTTTTCCTGGATACATTACCCTATGTCGCTTAGCAACATGTTAAAAGCAGCCTGTCCCAGGACTGATCCCTTTGGCATAGAAACATAGAAACATAGATGTTGACAGCAGATATGGGCACTCAGGCCCACCATGTCTGCCCTATCTTGTGGCTATCGTTACCCAGTGAATCATTCATTGGACTAAGCATCACCCTCTTATTGTTTTCAGGCTTCCTACATACCTGTCCCATACCTTCTTGAAGGTCATAACTGTTTCTGCTCCCACCACCTTGGTCAGCAGACTGTTCCATTTATCCATCACCCTCTCGGTGTAAAAGTGCTTCTTCACATTTCCTCTAAGTCTCCCCTCCTTACAATTTCATGTCATGGTCTCTAGTCCTTAAGCACTTTTTCTATCTGTAAATTCCATCAACTCATACTCTGTTTCTTCCTGTGAGGTATTTATACATTTCAGTCATGCCTCCCTTCTAATAAGTGCATATTTAGTTCCCTCAACCTGTCTACATAGGGTTTATTGTGTAGGCTCCCACACTATCTTGGTTGCCCTCCTCTGAACAGCTTCCACTCTATCCTTGTTCTTCTGGAGATGGGGTCCCCAATATTGGACACAATACTCTGGATGAGAACTCACTAATGATCTATATAGTGAGAGAATAATCTTCTGATTTCTGATGGTTGTACTCATACTTATACAACCCAGCATTCTGTTAGCTCTTGCTGCTGCCTTGATGCATTGGTTGGCCACCTTCAGGTCATCTGCAATGATGACTTTCATATCCCGCTCCTGCTTGGTACTTGAAATAGTTTTTCCCACCTAGGTTGTATGTTGCCACTGGATTGTTTTTACCCATATGCATAATCTTGCATTTCATAGCATTGAACCCCAGCTGCCACACCACAGACCAGTCTTCTAATCTTTTTAGGTCCCTTTGCATTTTATCCACCTCATTCGAATTGTTCATCCTGTTGCAGATTTTTGTGTCATCCGCAAACAGGCAAACTTTTCATTCAGCCCGTCAGCAATGTCACTGATGAAGACATTGAAGAGGACTGGGCATAACATTGATCCATAAGGAACTCTGCAGGTCAACCTCCCCTCTGTAGAACATGTGCCATTTACCATTACCCTCTGAGTTATATTGCCTAGCCAGTTCTCCACCCATATCAGTATCTTGCACCCTACACCCAGGCTTTATACTTTATTTAGTGGATTCAACCAGAAACCATGTTGAAAACATTGATAAAATCTAGGTATGCCACATCCACCACTCTACCTTGATCCACCTCCCCGGATACCCAGTTGAAGAATTATACCAAGTTAGTTTGCACGACTTCCCTACAGTGAAACCACGTTGCCTTGGGTCATGGAGGCCGTTCTCTGCCAGGTGGTCTACTATCCTTTCCTTTAACAGTTTCTCCATTAGTTTACATACCACTGAGGTCAGAATTACTGGCCTGTAGTTCCTTGCCTCCTTCTTACTAATGCTTTTATGTAGAGGGACTACATCAGTCCTCCTCCAGTCTTCTAGCACTTGCCTCATCTCCACTGATACACTGAATAAAACTGCCAATGGTGCTGCCAACACCTCCCTCATCTCCATCAATACTCTAAGGTGCACTCCATCTGGGCCCAATGCCTTATCTGTTTTTTATTCCTGTTAGTTTCTTGAGGATCCTTTCCTCAGAGAATAGACTAGTCTCCACCTCCCTTCCCTTTGTGTCCTTTTTCTTTAAAGATAGGCCATTTCCTTCCCCATCCTGTGTGAATACTGGGCAGATTCCTCTCATGTTCTTCCTGTCACCTAATTCAGTCCCATTGACCACTACCCTCTGTTGCCTCTACACAAACCAATTTCAAGCACACCTAACTAAACCCCACACTACTCCCAAGTCATCCAGCTTCTTCAGCAGCCTCCTATGTAGTAACACATTGAAAACCATGCTGAAGTAGAAGCGAAGTGGTGGGAGCCAAGACAGTGAGTGAATTCAAGTGGGCATGGGACAGACAATATGTGATAATCAAGCAGGCAGCTAACTGGTGGGGGGGGGGTAGGAAACCAAGGACAGACTTGGTGGATCATACGGTCCTCATTTGCCCACAACTTCTTTGTTTCTCTGTTTAGAGCAAATCAATGGTCTGTCTTTTATCAGTCTTCCTAGTGACATAATTGAAAAACAGTATTAAGCTGATCTGGTACAGTATTCCCTCCCTGTCACAAACCCATTCTGCTAGTTGTCCTGCAGTCCATTGTCCTCTAGGCAGGACACCAAACTTTCCTTGACTATGGTCTCCATCAACTTACCTACAATGGATGCAAGACTGACATACTAGTAGACTGGGAGCTCCCTACCTCCCCACCTTGGTGAGTGGTACTATGTTGGCAGATCTCCAATCCAATGGCACAACTCCAGAATTCAGTGAGATGTTAAACAGATGGGTTACGGGTACTACAGATTCTGCAGCTAATTCCTCAAGTCAATCTGTTTGTATAGTAATTTAAATATTTTTTTATTCTTATTGTTTGTACTCACAAATAATTTTTTGCATATATTTTGTAGAAAAATATTTTTCATATATTCTTCACGTGCATAGAATCTATTTATTCTGACTTGTTAAAGTAAGGGACTACACATAGGGAGAAAAAACAATTAGAATAGGGTTCAGAATGAATTAATTGTCCCTTAATTATGATGTCATCATGAAGAGAATATATATACACGCTGTTATTTGAAAGATTGGTTATACCCCCCCCCTTGAAGACGTAGAGCCGAAGTCCAGGGGTCCTAGAATTGTTACATGGATTAAACACTTGCATTTAATTTCTCTGTGTTCCTGAGTGCTTATTTCCTTGGTTCTATGTATATGATTTGAGGCTTGCACCTCACGCTGTGAGCACCCACTCGAAATGTTGCACTGTTTACTAACTGTTGGACCAATTCCTCAAGTAACCATGGGTGCAGGCCATCATGGTGCCTTGTCTACATTAAGAACTTTTAGACCCTTTTTACCTTGCCCACTAAGATCTTTATTCCACCAATTTTCTGAGCCGCTGTGTGGTGGCCTTAATACCATTGTTTGTTAGAGTGCCATTCTCCTCTATCATGAATACTAAGCATAATTGCAAAGCTTGGCCTGTGGTTCAGAGGGGCAGCAGGCAACACATACCATGCTCTACTCCACGCAAAGTAACACCAGTCATGTTCAAGCATCCCTTGGACATTGTATTATTTTATTTCCACCATTTAGCCTTTCACCCCCCCCCCATGTGTACCTTCTTTATCACATGGTAGTTCACTGGCACCCCTGTGTGTACAGCCCAGTGACCACTCCTGTCTTGCTTTTGTGGTCTTAATGAGCTTCCTTTCTGGTCATATTGCCCTTTGGCTGCATCTGTTCTAGTCCCATGGCTCTTTGGACTTGCTTGGATCCTACAAGATCATTCCCTATCTTATGGCATAACTACCCCCCTTTTCATGTTGTTTCCTTCAGTTTTTAATCCTTGGGGCTGTGTTTCATTGCTTTTGTCTGCTTCAAGCTGGTATTCTCTTAGCACTTCCTCAACTGCAACAGCTATTTAACATGTGTAACTCCAGGGTTCTAGCACCACCCCCTCTTCTGCCTCCATATTATACTTTCAACTGCAATTTGCTACCTGTTCTGTATGCTGCTGTCTTGCTGGCTATTGTCCCTCACTAGCAGAAGTATTCTAGCTATTTTACCTACTACTAACCCTTTCTTTGCACTTCAGTCTGCATTGGTTTCCTTTACAGTACAGCATTCAGCAATATGTTGCTCTCACAGTTCCATCACAAGCCAAATAAGCTCCATGTTCTCTTTCAGCACTGCATTATTTTTAGTTTGTTCTCCCTCAGCTTATTTAGCTTTACCACAGCTCTTATGTTAGTGATTGGCATACGACTGCCTTTACTTGTGACCTCACTTGCATACCATGCTTAATCAGTCATCCAACCTGCTGCATTCATTCTGACTGGTTTGTATGCCAATGGCCATCAGGCTTTTCCATTAGCCTCCTTTTACAATCATGCTTCCATACTAACTCTTGGGCTTATGCCAGCTTTGATCATATCTATGTCTTTCAGGACTCACCTGCCCTGTATATGCTCCCTTGAAGTCTGCATATTGAGGGTGAGTACCTTGACTGGGATGGGGTCTTTCTCTTTCTGTCCCTCAGTTAAAAATGTCCTATGCTCCAAAGGAAATGTTAGCCATTCAGTGTTTGACTGAGCATACCTCCTGATGTAGCATTTAAGACTTCATCTACCCTAGGGTTGGACCCCTATGTCCTTGGGACTCCTTTGGCCATGCAAACCAAGTTGACAGCACCTTCAAAAGCTATTTTCCCCACAAATGCTTAAGGTCCAACTGGTCACCTCTGACATCCCTTCCTTGTCCTTCAAGGGTGAAGATTATGTAGCTAAACATAGAAACATAGAATTTGATGACAGATAAGGACCGCTTGACCCAGCTAGTCTGCATTTTCCTACCTCATGGATAAACTGCAGATCCTAGTTAAACAACAGCCTACTTCTTCCAACCCCCAGTAGGACTGCCTTATGTCTGTCCCATGCATTCTTGAATTCCCCACTGTTCTTGACTCCATGACCTCCTCATGAAGGTTGTTCCATGCATCCACAACCCTCTCCATGAAAAAATACTTCCTCACATTACCTCTGAGCTGCTCCCCCCTCTATCTTCAAATTGTGCCCCCCTGTTCTTGCACATCTCTTTTTCTGAAAGATACTACCCTCTTGGAGTTTGTTGATTCCCTTGAGATACTTAAAAGTTTCTATCATGTCCCCTTTCTCCCTTCTTTCCTCAAGGGTATACATATTAAGTTCCTTTAGCCTCTCTTCGTATGTCTTCTGGTGCAGACCCTGCCACATTTTGGTTGCCCTCCTCCGGACAGCCTCCACTCTGTCTATGTCTTTACGGAGATGGGGTCTCCAGAACTGCACACAGCACTCCAGATGGGGTGTCACCAATAGTCTGTACAGAGGGATAACAACTTCCTGTTTTCTACTGTTGATGCCTCTCCCTATGCATCCCAGTATCCCCCAGCCCTCCTCACTGCCTTCTCACATTGTCTGCCCACCTTTAGGTCATCTGATATAATACCCCCAGGTCCCTCTCCATTTTTGTTTTTGTCAGTATCTCACCCCCCAGTGTGTACTCTTTCCCTGGATCTTTGTTTCCAAGGTGCATTACATTGCACTTCTTTGCATTGAATCTAAGCTGCCATACATTTGACTATTCCTCCAACCTTGCCAAGTCCCTTTTCATCCTTTCCACTCCATCTAGTGTATCAACCCTGCTGCAGATCCTTATGTCATCTGCAAAGAGACATACTTTTCCATCCAGTTCCTCTGCAAAGTCACTTATAAAGACTTTAGAAAGGACCGGTCCCAGTTCTGAGCCCTGCAGTACCCCACTCGTAACCCTCCTTTCTTCACTGTAGACTCCATTTACTACTACCCTTTGTGTCCCATTGTCCAGCCAATTTTTTATCCAGGCTACCACCTTGGGACCCACTCCAAAGCTGGCTAACTTGTATATTAATCTTTTGTGTGGGACTGTATCAAATGCCTTGCTAAATTCTAAGTAGGCCATGTCCACAGCCCCTCCTTGGTCTACTACTTTGGTCACCCAGTCAAAGAAATCTATTAGATTCATCTGACATGACCTTCCTGTTGTGAATCCATGGCGCCTTGGGTCCTGTGCCCCACTGGCCTCTAGGTACTCAGCAATTCTTTCCTTCAGAAGTGATTCCATCATTTTCTCTACCACTGAGATCAAACTGACTGGTCCGTAGTTTCCTGCCTTTGCCCTGCTTCCACTTTTGGGAAGCGGAATCACATCCACCCTCCTCCAGTCCTCAGGTACCTTCCCATCCTCCCATGATTTGTTAAAGAGAGTAGTCAGTGGTGTCACTAAATCTACCCTTAGTTCTTTTAGAATTCTTGGGTGAATCCCGTCAGGCCCCATTGCTTTGTCCACCTTCAATTTTACTAGTTCTTTCAGAACTCTTTCTTCTGTGAATGGAATGGTATCAACTCCCATATCCAGAGTGTTCCTCTTGTTTGATTTAGCTACTCAAATGCTCTGCATCTAAAAGGCTTAACTGCTATACCTTGCCCCCTTCAAGGACATAAATTACTCTCTAAACCTTCCCTAAGTGCTGTGGCCAGGTGAGTGCCTTTCAGTAGTAATTTTATTCCTCCTTCCATCTTGTGGGAAAAGGGTGTACTTCATGTGGAGCTTCCTTTAGCTATACAGATCTGCTCACAGAACCCTCACAGTACTCCCATTAGAGGTTTACAGTGACAGCCTGTCCTCAGTTTTGTTTTCCTGACTTTGGTTTCTAAATTGCAGTAACTGAGCTGTCAATAATATTACTCACAGTCTGAAGGGTGGAAACATGGGCCTTATATTCCTAGAGGTTTCCTCCATAAAGTTTTTTTTTTGCTACCCTCCATGCTGATGGTCATAGCATAGTTAGTTTCCACAAAAGCTGGAGATGGCACTTTTTTACCTCAGTGTCTCATCCTGGCTGTACCTCCTCTTGTTAGGAAGAATGTGGCTGTCTGTCTATGTTGCAGTTTTGAACTTTCTTCCTTAACTTTACCTCCAATAGCTCCATATGAAGTCTGAACTATCCATTGTTTACCTGACACAAAATGACCACCCAGGAGGTAATGAGTTAAGGTGCCTTTGGCCTCAGAGAACTCACCACTGTGACACTGCAGTGTGATGAAACCCTTTCATGAGGGTTCCTGTGTCCTTATGACACCCTGACAATGAGGTAGTCCCTATAGCAGGGACAGAGAGAGAGTGCAAGCCAAAGTACATAGTTGCACAAGAACCACATAGTACTCAGTCTTCAGTTTATCCTAAACCATACTCCAAGAGTCCATTGACCCATTGAATTATAAAGCTTTGCCAGTGGTTCAGAGTGGCAGTGCAAGTTGTATGCAACATCTGCTCCATGAGTTATAAAACCATGCACATCCAAGCATTCCTTGGACACATAGATTTTTCTTTTTGACACATTTCCACCATCCTGCAGCACTTCTCTCTCCATGGAGTTGGTTCTTCTTTCCTAATTTGCCTTTGTTGCCAGGGATTTCAGTGCTGCAACACCTTGATGCAATGAAACCCTTTACTGAAGGTTCATGTATCCTTTGGACACCTGACAGGATGGTAGTTCCCTTAGCAGGGACATAGAGAAAATGTAGACCAAATTACACAGTTGTACAAGCATTGCATACTACTCAGTCTTCAATCCCCCTGATAAAAGTCTAGAATTTTGACTGCCTGCACACTGATAAAAACAAAGAATCTCATGGAATTAGGTGTTTTACACCAGATCAGTAAATATGCAGAACTTGTATTTTTCTTGTAATTGCTTCCATACTATTTTCAATTTGCTTATTTTAATGCTCTGTATATTAAAGGTACACTGTCAACCCCCTTAGGTCTCAAAGTGTCCTTAGTTTAAAAAACACATTTTATGATTGCTCACATTCTATAGAGACTGTTGATGTAGCTGGTAGTTTGATTCAGATCCCATTTTTCTTTTTTAAAAGTGAAAAACAGATGGCCCACCATACTGGTGTTACCACACCAAAACATGTTTGTTTACATTTCTTGATCAGCTCCCACTACATCTTTCCTAGAGTCAGGAATGCCCCAAACACAACGGACCACTTAATATACAGTGGCAATAGAGGAGACTATTGTATCATGAGTGATTACACAGTTTGAGGGTGTTTCTAATGTTCAGGAAGTTTTCACTAAGAGCAGTTCAATGATTTGATGCAAAACAAAGCTGAGCATTGCTACTGTATATATTATCATGCATTTCAGTACTAATAAACAAGGAGGCAGATAAACAATCAGTAACATCAATGAATTTTTGATAATGTAAGTAATCATAAAATATGGGGTTTTACCTAAAAATAATATGATGCTAAAAAGGTTGACAGTGTCCCTCTAAGTCTTTTTTTCTCTCTGATTATTTATACTAATACTAAAGGAATGACAGTAGAATCCTGGTAAAATCTGGAAATTAGACCTACAATCACCAGTGCAATTCTTAGAATTTCAAGTCATGAAAATAGAATTTGTTTTAATCATCATAAATCATTTGCCTTACCAAGTGCTTAATGACCCTATGAATTAATCATAGTATCATAGTATCATAGTCAATCCAATGCTTAAATTGGACTTTCACCCATTTGCTTGCTATATATCTGTTTTATATTGAAATTAGGATGCATGTATTTTATTTTCACTATAAGTGTTGTCTTTCTTTGAAACTTTCTAGTGATGGACTTTCTATTACTGCTATTGGAAGTGCATTCCAATGTGGTACTACCCTTTGACTAAACCAATATTTCCACTTTTGTAGTCTCCACCTTTGTAAATCTATCTGTAAATTATGAGTTCTAGTTTTACATTTCTTTTGTTTAACTTCAAGCCGTAAGATTATGATCATGAAAAGCTTTATACACTAATATCATGTCCCCTCTCCACTTTCTATATGCTAATGAGTAAAAATTTAAGGTCCTCATCCTCTCCTCATATGCCATATTATCCAAACCCTTTATTGCTCTAGTAGCTCTCCTTTGGACCCTCCCCACTCTATCAACTTCCCCCCTCATATACCGCGCCCATACTTGAGAGCAGTATTCAAGTTGTGTTCTTACCAGTGACCCATACAATGGCATCAAAACCTCCCTAGCACTACTCTTAATATGTCTTAGGATGCAGTTTAATATCCTATCATCTGGTCACAATGCATTCCAAAAGTAAAGTTGTTCTTAGTAATCTTAGTAATAACGCCCAAGTCTCTCTCAGTCACAGATTGTTTTAGCATATTTGTACCAATCCTATAATCATATGCTGCATTCTTCTTTCTAAAATGAAGAACTATACACTTTTCACCATTCAGTTTAAGCTTATACTGTTGTGTCCAAAGCTCAATGTAAGAAAGAAAATCTTGCAGCTTCTTTTGATCGTGTAATGATTTTATGACACTTCCCACTCGGCAATCATTCGCAAATTCTGTAATCCAAATATTATCTATTTTACACTGTAATGTGGATATATACAAGTTGAACAAACATGGTCCCAAAACTGATCCCTGTGGGACCCCACTTGACACTGAAATCCAGTCTGATAGTACACCATTTACAGTAACCTCTGCCTTCTATTGTCCAAGCATGCTTTTATCCAGTTTATAATATTTGTCTGTATATTTTGTTCATAAAGTGTTTTAATTAATTTGGGATGTGGTAGTTTATCAAAAGCCTTAGAGAAGTGTAGTTGCACCACATCCACTGAGCTCCCCCCCATCCAAAGCCTTATTTACTTTTTCATAAAAATGTGAAAGATTTGTCTGGCAAGATCTTGCCTTTGTAAAACCGTGTTGTGTTGGGTCCAATTTTTGATTTTCAGCTAGTATCAGGAGAATATGTTCTTTAATTATTCCTTCAAGTATTTTTCCCAAAACCGAGGTCAAGCTCACTGGTCTATAATTATCTGGGGAGTCCTTCTTTCCCTTCTTGTAGATTGATACAACATGGGCTTCCCTCCATTTAGTGGCCACCTCCACACTATCCAATGATCTCTGGAACTCGTATGTCACAGATGGAGCTAATTCAGTTGAGATCTCGGCAATTACTCTAGTATGGATGACACCCGGCCATGGAAATTTATTTTTGTTTATTTTTTTAGTCTATTTGTTACATCCTTTATATCTACTACAATTTGGTTTGTTCTTGATTTAATGTAATTGTTATATTTAGTAGACTGATCCTTATGATTAAACACTGAACCAAAGTACTTATCCTGTGTACTTGCCATGTCCTTTTCTTTTACTATTTCCCCCTGCTCATCCCTAAAAGTACCTATACTTTGTTTATTTCCTTTTTATTGTTTATATAAGAAAATAAAGTTTTATAATTATTAGTACTGTTTATAGCCAGATGCTCCTCAAATGTAGCCTTAGCTGCCTTTATGGTTTTTATTACTTTCCTTTGGTGGTCTTTATATGTAAAGTGACTAATTTTGTTCTGTTTTAAATGTTTAAACATTGTGACCCAGATATTCAAACTGCACCCAAAAAGTGTGCAATAGCAGGAGCAAGCACAAGTCCATTACGCCCATGTGCAAGAGGCGTGATATTCGAAAACTGAGCCAGCCAAGATGCTCCTACAGGCGATGACTGAATATCGCACCACCTGCACCATAGCGCAACTAGGAAGAGGAAGCTGAGCAGATCTGATGTGCCATAGCACAACAAGGGATGTTCAGCTGAGCAGTCCAGAGGTGCCATAGTGCAACCAGGGATGCCCCCCAGCAGCAGTGCAGCAATGCAATTGCACAACCAGGGATGTAGGGGCCACCACCCATGCCACAGATGGGTAGAGGAACACACAGCAGAACAGACATCGTCCCCCCACACCCCATGCACTGCACAACTGGGGGAGGGCTGGAATAACCACTGGCCCATGGAGACAAGCAACCAACCGACGGCCAGGCCATGGTGCCCCATCACACCCCTTGGCAAGCTGTGACTGGCACACAAGGAGGGCTGGCCACCCCATGCCACACCATCCCCCCAATGCAGAGCACACCTGCACCGTGACCCCAGACACCCTGCCCAGGAGCAGCGTCCACCACTGTAGGAAACCCCATGCATGCCACCACCCCGACTGTGACAATGCAACCCTGTGCAGCACAGAACCATGCAAGGCAGCCCCACCATGAGCACCCATCAGTGGGTGGCAGGACACAGCGATGCAACAACAGCATACACAGTGCCACCATGCACAGCCCCCCGAGCTACAGCTGAGAGACCGACCATGCATTGGCACACAAGGTACCCCACACTGGACAAGGCATGCCCTGGACACCACCACCAGTGGTACAGCACCCTGCATACCCTCCCAAGGACACACCCTGACCCAGTACTGGCCA
Source organism: Neoceratodus forsteri (assembly GCA_016271365.2). Classification (NCBI taxonomy): domain Eukaryota; kingdom Metazoa; phylum Chordata; order Ceratodontiformes; family Ceratodontidae; genus Neoceratodus; species Neoceratodus forsteri. The sequence continues at coordinate 735,654,315 of CM028133.1, read as the reverse complement.
CAACAGCCAGTGCAGACACCCACAGTGGTACATGGAAGCATGCACCACACTGGATGCAACACAGTGCATGGACAAACACCTACCCATACCCAAGGGCACAACAACACAGGGACACAGTAGCAGGGCAACCAAGCCCCCAACGTGGGCCCATGCAAACTGTGTACACACAGCCTGCAGTCCTCCATGGCACAGGAGTGCCAGCCACCCTGAGCAGGCACTGTGGCCCTGCACGCCACCATCATTTGCCCGGAGTACAAGTCACAGACAGTGGTGCACATTCCCTGCAACACACACAAGCCACAGCATGGGAGGTGGGACAACAACTGCGGAGGCCACAGTGTCACTCGAGGCAGACATGCACCACACCAGTGACAGGAGGCAATCCAGCATTGTGATGGGTACAGTGGCTGCCCTGCATGGACAGCCACCACTGACATGCCAGCAGACCGTGCAGGTCACAGACATGCAAGGGTGTCAGCTGCACAGGCCATGGATGGGCTGACAGGGGCACCATGGACACAGAGCATGCACCATGGACCACTGCACACTGTCATCCAGTGCACACGGCACAACACACACACACCACAGACACTGACTAATAGCTACCTCCACACCATAGTCACCTCCCCATGGACACACACACATACCCATGACTGCACCACCCCTGACGCCATGCACACCACTGCAGCCGAGCACCTATAGCCCGCTGCAAATGAGGGTCTCTAAACACCACAGTATCCATATCAAAAGATTTGTATTACTAAAACATATCAAAAGGAACTATTTACAAAACTATGTACAAATGTGGGGGGGAGGGCCACAAACAAGGTGGGGGTGGGTAAGGAGCAGGGGGTGAACAAATGGGACAGGAAAGGAGGGGTGTGAGGGTGGGTCCAGGGGGTAGGGGATATAAAGGGCAGAGGGATGATCAATGGGAGCTCCACTACCCACTCTGGCTGCTCTGCCTCCAGTGTCTTATCAAGACCCCAAGCCAGTCAATCCTTTTTCAGGATCTCCAACGATGCCCGGCCCACATTGAGGATCTCCTGCAATGCCTCCCTTATCTCCTGCAGCTGGTGGACAACTAGGACAAGGAAGCACAGTCAACAGGTGTGAATGCACAGCCCCATACAGCCCACCCACTATGCATGCCATACGGCCATGGGATATGCCTCTGTGATGATGTGTGACCACGCGCAGTGATCACGTCCACAAGACCTGCCCACCCAGGTGCATACAGCCATGCAGACCACTGCACACACCCACTGGCCAAGTCATGCACAGCACCACCATAGCCGTTTAGTGACATGGCTATGTGGTGCGAAGGCTGTGGCACAGCCATGTACCCGGTGCATGCATGGACCACCATCGACGCACTCCCAGACATGCAGTGCCACTGGACAGTTTTGACTGTAACAAGTTGTGTGCATGGCAGTGGTGTCAATAGATGGTAGCCATGCCCCGCTGCCCACCCTGTTACACAGCATGCAATAGTAATCATGGAGGTATGGCACTCACCATCATCAGGCCGGTCCCTTGGGCGCTGTTGACTGTCGCCCCTCCTAGCGGCCCTGTCGTCCTGCTGGCACCGCATCTCCCTGGTCAGACACCTCTCCTCCAGCCCTGTGGTGCAAACATGGAGAGAGGAACATCAGTATAATCCTGTAGCAAAGTCCCCCTGCCCCATGTGTGTGCACTCCCACCCAGCCAGACCCACCCACCCCACCCTGATAACACCACCACAGCCAACACTGGATGGTCCCTCCCCCATGTTCCAGACACATACAACCATGATACCCATATGGATGATAAAAGTGTGTGGACGTAACACCTACCTGGCCAAGGCAACATGCCCTTCCTGGCACGTCCCCTCAGGCAGGCAAGCAGGTCCGGTTCCCTCTTCCACAGGTCACCATACCTGTGGCAGCACTGCTCCGCCATCCACCCCCTTTCTGTGGCCTCCTCCAGGGCATTGGCCACCTCCTCCCACACCTGGCTCCTGGAACTGTCCAGGGGTGCCTCCCAAAACAGTGGGCCATAAAGTGACTCTACAATGGCCACCAGGTTGGCCAGTTCAACTTGGGTCCACTGTGCAGCCCTCCTCCGCACCATTCCACTTGCTCAGTCAGCTCAAAATGGTGCTCTGCAGTGCGGCTCCACCACATGCAGATGCTGCGTGGTACAGCGCTGCCGTTCCCTCTCGCGCTGTCACTGAACAGCGCAATAGTGGTGCACCCATGCCTGACGCATGGAACCTAGGGGGCAAAGGTCGGGCATAGGGTCAAGGGTCTCTGGCGAATGGACAGGCACAGCGTCATTGGAACCCAGTGCATGTTAGTGCAATTGGATGCCTGTGTGCTACCTCTAGTAGTGGCGTACCGCATTGTTGCCCCAGTGTGCCTATGATGGCCCAGTGCCACAGCGCCATATAGGGCATACATTGCTGTAGTGCCACTGGCACAATGGTGGCCTTGCCCTACATTGCTTCCTGTGCACAGCACATCAGCAGCATGGCAGACAACTTCATCAGCAACCCGGGCATGTGCAGTGAGGTGTGTACTGCGCATGTCACAGAACTGCACCCATGGCTCAGCACGTTCAACACAATTGCGCAAAGCACAACAGCGCAATATTCAGTCATCATATGCAAATCAGCTAATCAGCCATTCAATGGTGCAGCACTGCAATTTTCATCCACTTAAAGTTGCACCTCGCCTCATTTGCATGGGTTGCGCTATAAAAGTGCAACATTGGGCTGCACTGGCCATAGTTGGTTACTGCAGTCTATTGGTGAGTTGCATGCTGTTTGGGAGTGTGGACTGTGGATTTTGGGATATGCATGGGACTGCACGGTCACAGGTAACAACTTTCATTCTTACAGGCTAACTAATGACCAAGCAAGTTGTGGGGGAGGAGGAACACAGTGGTGGGAGGAGGAGGAGGCCTAATTTCACCAAGGCCGAGACTGATGTCCTGTTTGAGGCCTACCTGGATCAGGAGCTGCTTCTCAGTGGATGGCAGGGAACACCACAGGCCAGTGCTGCTGCATGGGAGGAGGTGACGCATGCAGTGAACCTGCATGGCAGCCACCAGTGCTCCATGCAGGAGTGCAAGAAGAAGATGGGCACAGATAGGAGGAGGATAAAGGTGGCTGCCATCAGAGCAGCATAAGCTGTGACAGGTGGGGGATAGCCAGAGGTGGTACACCTGACCCCATAGGAGGAGAGGATTGCTGGAAGCAGGCAGCATAGTGTCATTAAGGCTGTTCCGGGTGGTGGCTTCCAGATGGGTGGTAGCCCGTCACTGCATGGTAGGTCATGGTCTGTCTATTGGTGGGGGCAGGGTAGGTAACATGCAGTAATGTGACTTTGTTTTCCCTTACAGATCCTGAGTGTCTGCATGGGTCAGGGGTGGTGGGCCTGTCTACTAAGGACAGTCAGATGGAGATGGAGGAGGGCCCTTCCACCTCCACAGGTATACGTGGCTCAGTGCTACAGTGGGCCTGCCTGGCTGTCCAGACTGTTGTTGAAACAGGTGCAGAGGAGGCCCTGCCCATGTCCTAGCATGCCAGCATCCATGGATGCCGGCATGCTGTGACTCAGACTGGTGCCGGGTCTGTCACCGATGATGATGTCGCTAACGTCATGGGCAGTGACATGTGTGTGCCACGGGATGGCCACGCAGCAGGTAACATCTCGGCCATGGCTGTGGGTGGTGCTGCCATAGAGGCCTGTGTGTCATCACAGTCCCAGCCTGTGCCTGTCAGCACCAGTGGGGCAGCACTGGTGTGTGTACAGGACAGTGAGACTGTTGCGGCCACTGTGGTGGCACCAGTGAGCCCTGGTAAGTGGCAGCCAGAGGGGTAGCATCAGTAGTCAGCCAATGGGCTTGGGGGTACAGGGTCAAGGGGTGGCATCAGTGCACCATCTGTGGACATGCCCAGACCTGATCCTGGTGTGCAGCACTCACCCTCAAGGGGTGCTGGGCATCAGGGCTGTGCACACCCTGGGGGACAGAACACCAAGGAGGCAGATGACATCTTGGACGAGCACACCCACATACTGCAAGCATCAGTCAACCAGCAGATGCGGCTTGCATCGGTGGATGCACTGTGTTCGGCTCTGGAGCAGGCAGAGGAGCGTTGCAGCAGAGACACCACTCTGATCCTGGCAGGGATGGACCGGTTGCAGGAGGATGTGACTGTTGCCATTGACAGGCAGACACAGGCATTCACTGCTGTCATGGCCACAATGGGCACACAGTCATGTGCCCATGCATCGCAGACACCATGCCATGCACTGTCCACCCCCATTCCAGGTGTCGTGCAACACCCTCCTTGTCGACACTGGGTTCAGCTGTGGTCATCCCAGAGCATGCCTGGCGCAGACATGTTTGGTGTGCTGCAGACCCCTGCACGATCATGGTTGCGTTCATGTAGTGGAATCTCTGGGGGACAATCGGTGCCACCCCATGAGGTCAGTGGTCAGACTGTCAGTGCTGGTGGGTCTCAGCGGGGCCGCCCACACATCTGTGGTGGCCAGGGCACTGTGGCATGTGGCTGACCTGTCTCCCAATGCAGCTACTGTCTGGTGCTGCCCTGTGTGCATTGTGTCATTCAGCGGGCATTGCACGGGTGGGTACCTTGCCCTGCATGTGGACACACAGTCCATCTGCACACCCTCATGGCTGCCATCTGCAGTTGTGTGTGTATGATGATGCCTGCATTGCGCTGTACACCAGTGTGCAATGGTGCTCAGCATCTGACACACGTTCAAGGACAGGCAGTGGGTGTGGTGGTCTGTGGACATGTGTGTGGCTAGGGGTGGCATTCTGGGTTGGTGTGCCTCCTACCCTTTGTGCATGTCTGGTGCATTGTGTGTGTGTGCGTGTGTGTGTGGCCATCTGCGTGGCATGTTAGACCTCACCCATCCCTGGTTGTGTGTGTGGTTCCATGCCTGGCCACTTCCCTTGATGGAATGCACCCCTGGTGTGTGTCCATGTGTGTTTGTTGGTTGTGCCTTAGCCACTGTTGGTTGCACATGGCCCCATGACTTACCTGGATTGGCTGAAATGCTTCTCCTTGATGGTGTCCCAGTGCAGCTGTGCCAGCCGGAGCAGTCAGGGGTCCCGTCAGCCAAGGGGGGGCTGCCCATCACCATTGTCACTGGTGTCCTCATCATCCCCATCGCTGTCCCCCTCTTCAACCGGTATGGCTATCCCACATTCGTTGGCCATGTTGTGCAGGATGCAACAGGCCAGGAATAGCCCACAGGCCTTTGAGGGGCTGTACTGTAGGGCACCACCGGAGGTGTCCAGGCAATGGAAACGTGCCTTCAGCATCCCAAACACCCACTTGATGACATTATGTGTGGTGGCGTGTGCCTCATTGTAGCGTTGCTGCGATGGGGTCGCGGGCCGTCAGTAGGTGTGAGCAGCCAGGGACAGAGAGGGTATCCATTGTCACCTGTGTGTAGAGGGTAGAGGTTAGTTTGGTGATCAGCATCGCCTGCCCTGGGCCATGTAGGCTACTACCTATGTCACCTCTGACCATGTCCCTCCCAAGCCCTAAGTTTGTCTGTGTGGTTTGCATACTCACCCACTAAGTGGCCAATGGGGATGTCCCCACTCTCAAATCTGTGGCACAGTGCTGACTGGTGCCAGATGAAGGCATCATGTGCTCCCCCAGGGTACATGGCACAGACATTGATTATGTGCCCCCTGGCGCGCACACTACCTGGCGAGTTGATGCTGGCATATCCCTTGCGATGAGATATGCAGCCCCTTGGGGCCAGGTGGTGCAGATGGCCACATGGGTGCAGTCTATTGCCCCTAGCACACCAGGCATACATGCTACCCTGTTGAACTCCTGTATGTTTGCTGTGCGCTCCGCCAGTGTGCTGGGGAAATGGATGTACTCTGCAGCATGTAGCAGCAGTGCGCTGAGGAACTGGGCAAGATGGCATGACGTGGCCGACTCGTTTATGCCTGTGGTGTCCCCAGTTGGTCTCTGGAAGGTATCCGTGTTGAGCAAGCACATGCAAGCTGTCACTTTCATCTCCACTGACAGGGCATGGCTCCGTCGTGTGGCTGCCTGCATCACATCACTGCACAGCTCACAGAGCTGCCTCAGAATTGTCTGATTCAGGCGGTACTGGCCCACAATCTTGGTATCACTGTACAGTTCAAAGCTGGTGCAGCCTCGGTACTGCCTGTTGGGAGGCATACCACCAACGGGCCCTTCCACGGCCATGCCCCCCTGCTGCCCATCTTCTCACCCCCCTCATTATGGCCTCCATCTGGATAGTGGCACTGGTCATGTCCCTGGCTTGTGTTCACCACCCCCAGCAGCTGTTTCTGTATTCCCCCTGCTGTCCTGGCTGCTATTTCCCCTGCACCGGGAACACCTGCCTGTGCTGGCCTCACTGCTGTGTGGTGTACTTCCCACTTCTGCACTGTGGCTCCCCACACCTTCCCCTGTGCCTTTGACTTCCAGGTGCCCTTTCCTGGCCTGCCCTGTGTGTTCCTGCTGCTCAGTGTTTCCTGCTGTATTTTGCCCTCATGTGGCATCCCTGTAGCGTTCTTACACCTCTCCCTTGCTCCCTTTTATTTTGGCTCATTTCCGCTATGGCGCAACTTCCACTGGCTCCCCTATTGCACATGGTGCATGTTGTTGAATATCGCACTGTGCCATTTATGCATGGTTCCTCCCCCTTCAGTTGCGCATGCATTCATTATCATTGCGCTGTTGCTCAGTGTGGTTTGGGGGGCGCAACTGCCTCCTGCTAAATATCGCAGAATGGCGCATTTTCGGACTTGCGCAGGTGCAACCCTATTGTGCATGGCTCAATTCTTTTGAATATCTTGGCCTCTGTTTTTAAGTTTTATGGTTTTTTTTAGTTTTTAATTTAGACATCTTGGATTCTTTTCCTTTTTTCTATATTTAGATCTAGATTTAATATTTTCATTTGTTACAGTTTTTATCTTATTTATCAGTAAGTCCCACATTTCATTTACAGATACGTTTTTAAAGGCTGTTTTCCAGTCCTAATTTTTTAATACCTTGCTAATTTTTCCAAAATTCACCTTTTTAAGTTTTGAATTTTAGTTTCCCCAGTCTTTTCCAATGGCAGATCTGCTAATTGAAAATAGACAATCTAATGGTCACTATTTCCTAATGGTGACCCTACCCTAGTATTAATTATTCTTTCCCCTGTGTTTGTCAGGATGATGTCCAATATATTTTTATCCCTAGTGTTGTGTTTCACTGTTTGCACAATCCAATTGAGATTAAATAAATCCAAAGAGACCCTTTCTATATTTAATTCAGTGGTTTGATTCTCCCAATCTATACCTGCTATATTTAAATCTCCTGCCAGTATAATGTTATCAGGTGGGTTCAGGTGTTTCAAATAGTCTAAGATCTCTTGGTCATTCTCCCTAGTAATTGAAGGTGGGTGATACAATACCTTTAATATGATTTTTGGAGATCCCACAAGAATTATTTTTATTGCCAAATGCTGTATATGAAATCTTTCCTCACTTATTTCTAAACTTTTTAATGATTTATGTATATAAAGTGCCACACCTCCACCTTTCCTATATTTCCTTGATTTTTTATATAAATTATAACCTTTTATATCCTTACCCCAAGTATCTCCAGCCTCCCACCATGTTTCTGTTAGGATTCCATTTTTATATCCTTATCTAGCATAAGAAGTTCTAACTCTTCAAACTTGCCATCCAAACTTCTAACATTTGCCAATAGGCAGTTTACTGGTTCATGGTCAATATTATCTTTAATTTGCCTTCCCTTTTGTGATGTTCCCATCTTTGTTTTTTTTACCCTCCCCCGTGTCTAGGTTAAATGGTTCGCTATAATTCTCTTTATTGTGGTTCCAAGAATTCTTGACCCCATCTCATTTAAATGTAATCCATAATTTATATATAAGGAACCATTTCTGAAAATAGTATGTGTGTCTATATACCCAATCCCTTCTTTTTGACACAATTCCCATAGCTTAATGTTTAGCTCTATGATTTCCAGATTGTTGTATTGATAACAATTAAAGGTAGGTAAAATACCATATATAATAATGTTATTTGTGTATTTTTTTACCTCTAGGATTAGTTCATCAAATTTTGCCAGGGCACCTTCTCTTTTAGATAGTATATCATTTATCCCTATTTGTATGATCACCAGAGGATTTTCATTATTTCTTAAACAACCTTCCAATAGTTCTTTTAGTTCTTGAATATTTATGCCTGGAAACATGCTAACCATGGTATTTCTATTGTTATCTCTACAAACAATTTCATCAATCCCTCTTATAGTGGAATCCCCAAGTACTATAATCTCTTTTGTTTCTGTGTCTTGTTTAAAAATGGTATCTGTGTCTTTTCTGCATTAAGATTTTGGGGCCTAGTCTTTGTTTTTGTTTCTCCACCATCCTCATTCATGTTTTTTTCTTTGTTTTTTGTGTCTTGCTTGAAACTGATGCAGTGTCTTTTCTGTGTTAAGATTTTGGAGCCTAGTGTTTGTTTTTGCTTCTCCTCCATCCTCATTTCTTTTTTCCTTGGCAAAGCTTTTTCTTCTATTTCAGTATTTGTATTGGTCCTAGGATTCATCCCATCTCTCATTTGAAATATCCAGTACACTAAAGTGATTAAGTGTTGGAACAGGAGCACTGTTGAATATGTGTTTACCTCTAAATTTTGCTTTATTTTCACTAACTGTAACCCACTCTTGCACATTCTCCTCTTGACTTATTTCCTCTGTAGTTATTTCTTTGACCACAGAATCAATAACTTTTTCTAAAACTACTATATTTTATTTTGTTTCCAGCCTATTTTTTTAATTCCTCTATCTCTTTTATAAGACCATTCACTTGCTCACACTTCATACATCTATACCCCCTTCATACTTTCCTGTCGCAAACATCATGCACACTTTGCAATGGGTATATTGCAATTCCATTTTGATGCCCTATATTAAGTGTAATAATTGCACCTACTTACTTTTACTAGCTTTACTTTCTGTTGTGGCTTTGTTCCTTGCGTTCTACAGTGGACCCAGCAGACACGCGCAGATGCTAGTGTCTCTGCACGCGCCTCCACGAGTGATCCCGCATGGCACCCCGCTCACTCGGGGACTTGCTTAAGTAGTGGAGAATCCAAAAGTGATGTTACGTCTTCCTGACACCCTCACTCAGCCCCACACAGTAAAATAAGCACTGCTTTATTTTAAAAAGTTCAACAGTCTCTACAAGCACCTCATGCGGTGCAAAATATATAGTTCACCTAGGAAAAATGCTGCAAAAAACAGCTGCTTTTGCTTCAAATCAGTTTTCAGACTCGTAGCAGGCTCCAGTTGCTAGACAATGGCTTAGCAATGTACCGCCTCTCCCTAGAGGCTCGCTGTACTGTAATTTGTTACACAGAGACCTAATAGCTGTTTAGTACATTTGCCTTCTGCTCATCATATTCCACTGCCCACTCCCTCAGCTATTGTAGCCTAACAATCACCCCTTGTTTTCTGTTTTACCCTTACATCCCTAAAAAAAATTATCCCCACCTTCCTCCCAGCTTTCTGTAGTTCCATGTCTGCCTTTACTCATCTGAGCTCCACCATTACCCTTTTGAGTTTAAGCTGATACTCCTGCCAGAAGTCCTCCATCTTTTTCTTGCTGAATGTGTTGACAGCCCTTGTTTTCCTCATCACAGTCTCACTCATCACCTTCAAAAAACAGATTTACCTTTTGTGCTTGTCTCTGTTGTTGATGTTCTTTGCATTAAACTTGGTCACATCTGGCAATTCCCCCTTAATCTTACCCATCATTTTTCCACCCCTTTATTCCATTCTACACCTGCCCTGTCTTTTCTTATCTAGTTCCTGCATCTTCCAAAAGTCCACCCATTTCAGGACCAGAACCACTGTCTTCAGTAGGGGGCATAGATCCCCTTATCCATTTGACCCACACGGTGTTGTGGTCACTGGACCCTAATGGTTCCCTAGAGTCACACACCAATATCTCCAAATTGGTGACCAGCAATTCAAATATTGCATCCCTCAATGAGTGATCCTTGACAAACTGCACCAGTAGACAGTTCTGAAGTGTATCTGACTGGGTCTGACTCCTGGTACTCCTAGCTGAAGAGATATCCCATTATGCATTTGGCAGGTTCAGGTCTCCTACAGACACCAGATCCATATTTGCTGCCCCCCTTCTGATTTATTCCCCCAACTCTCTGACTCCTTCCTCTTTCTGCTCCACTATTCTGTAGACCACATCTAAGCTAACCCTCTTACTAACTGGTGTTATCATTTGCACTGACTATAATTCCACTTCCCCTCCTCTTCTCTTTTTGTAGTCACATCCACTGTTCTCTTGATAACTTCCCTAATGTATAACATCCCATCCATTGTTACCATTGGCCCAAGTTTCCATTATGGCCACTAAGTTTAACTTTGTCTCTGCAACCATCACCCATCACCTGTAGTTCACATATTTTTTTAAATTCTGGTATTTGGGCAAACCAATCACACACCTGCCTTACTCACTCCTCTCCTACATGCTATCTACTCCCTCCACATTCCATCCTTCACCACCACTGATGAATATTCATTGCTGCCTGGTCCATCACTCTCTGCTTTCACTTGTCCTTCACCCTCATCACTGCTGCCTTTCCATGATCACATTTCTGTTTCTGGAGAAGACTCTACTGAGTTCATCCTGCACCTACCACCTACAATGGGGTTCCCAGCATCAGCTACTCCCTCATAATAAATGAATGTCTACCTAGACATCTAATTTCTGCCCTAGTTCACTACCCCATAAGATGAATTTCATTACCCTTGAGAAATCCATTGCTGAGAATCCTACCCCATTCCCCAGAAATCCATATCCCCCCCACACCATATCCTCAACTAGTCATTAATTGTTTGGTTTCTTCCCAGCTTATCTTAACCCTTTCCATAATCCATAGAGGTAGCACCTTCAAAAAGGCCAGTGTGATGGCTTTCTCCTCAGTTCCCTCCCTTGTCTTTAGAAATTGAACTATTCACCTCCAAATCATGATTTACCAAGTCATTCATTCTCATGTTAACTAGAATATGTAGCACCTCCCTCATCAACAAAAGTACATGAAAAATGTCCCCCCACTTGCCCTCCAAGCTGAGTGCATGTTCTGATCCTCACTGGGAATGTCTGCTTCTGCAAAATTAGCTGTTTTAAAAAAACATCAGAGCACCTCCTTCTACCACCGACCGGACCAATCTAATCATGTTACCTGGAGTTCAAACAATGGACCAGCTCCCACAGTGTCCAGGAAACCAGCTCAAACCTCATTTTTATCTTTTTCTTTAAAGTTTTAAGTCAGGTTCTCTAACACATAACAGCAGTATTAGTACAGTACCTTCCCAGATGAACACACCTTCTAATCCCTATTAGGTCTGTGTTTTTGATTGCAGGGGCTGTAGCAAGATACACTATTTTTGTGTAAACTGGATACTCTGTGTTAGTAGATTGTTAGTATATGTGTTGTAAAGATTGTTGTTACATGTGCTTTTTAAGGGTTGCTGTTATGTGTGTTATTAAAGCTGTGATAGGATAGGTCATAGTATGTTTGTTAGATATTATTGTACTATTGAGGTGTCAGTAACACATTAACAAAGTCATCTGTAATACAAGTATATCTGACATTATATTTGGGGACATATACGATAGTGGATACTGTGGGGCAAAATCCACAACCTTGCAGCACAAATAGAATAGTAACTAAGAATTTATCAGAAACAAAGCTGTGATTTCTTAAAGGGATTCTGTTAACATCATAAACCATGAATTTGAAGCTTGAGTACTTTATGATAACAACAGAATCCTGAGATGGAATAACAAGCCTAATTGCTGCTGCTATATGTGTTATTTTTTGTAATATATGGGATGCGCCAAACATTTCACCTCTTAATGACTTTGATCTGATGTCAGCAAAACAGTGTTATAACTTTCTGATGGTAGAATGATTGCATTGAGTTGTTGATGTCATTGATTCCCTATGCAGAAAAATACAGATAGATAGATAGCTAGATAGATAGATTTAAAAAAATGACTAATGCAGACATTAGGGTTGAAGAACACAAAGCACACATAGTAAAGAAATAAAAACAATAAGGGTCTGGAGTCTCAGGAGTTTTGATGAATTGGTGAGGTGGTGTTTCTAGGGGTTCTTAGCTGTTTTCTATTTTACAGAAAACTTCTAATGCCAATGTCATTCTTTCCTAGAGAAATACTTCCCTCAATTTTGCTGGTTAATTGACTGAATCTGGGAACAGAACAGAAAATAAACTTTTTATTTGACACTTTATCTTGTGGAAATACTACTCACAATATGTAGAATAATGTACAGGAAAAATATACAACAAGTGGCTTCTGAACAGTACATAGCCAGGCACTAAAGTCTCCCAAGTGTGGTTACTGTAAACCATGTCTCGCTAATTGTTACTATGTCCAGTTTAGCCTCTGTCATTATTGCCTACAGATCTGGGATCTTGTTTCCCAGACTGCGAGCATTTATGTACATGATTTTCCATTGGCCAGCTTTCAGTGTGTTAGTTGTTGGGAGAGGTATGGAATTTCCCCTGTGCATTTTATGGGGAGCCAGACCTTTGTCCTTACCTGGTGATGCAAATGAACTGCAAACATGCTGAACTCTTGTTTGACCACTAGCTGAGGGGGAGGGGTGTTCTTACCATTCAATGCATGGGGTGCTGCACTCCTCTCCCCATTTGCTAGTTTAAATATTCTGAAAAGACATCAAACTTCTTAGGTCACGTGATGCAGTGCAGCTAGAGGCAGTGTTTTCACGGAGCTCCCGATATCCACCCGCTTTAAACTATTTTCAACCTACAAAACTGACATCTAAAGTCCTGATTTTCATCTGGAGTATGGAAAACACTCCTCTGTACTTGGCAGCATTTTGATTTGTGAATATTAATGCACTCGGATGACAATTGAGATGGAAGCGGAGATGAGGCCTGCTGGCATGAAGCATACTCCACTATCCACACCTGAAAAATCTTCTAAAAAATCTAAAAAACAGAATTTGGGGTCTGCAGCTACATTACCCCCTTCCAATGTTTCACCAGCTACTCTTACCAAGGATCATTTCCTTCAAGAGCTCATACCGTTTAAAGAAACACTGGATGACATTTCTACCGAGCCAAAATCACTAAGGGGAGATCTCAGCACCCTAACCACCAGAATGGGAGATTCGGAGGCAAGAACTACCTCTTTGGAGACCTGGAGGGAGAAGATAGACCCAGAGATTATTCATCTCAGACAGCAGATCAGTAAGCTGCAGCTTAAAACAGAGGATTTAGAAAGAAGGAGCCAAAGAAACAATCTGGTGATACTGGGCCTCCCCGAGACTGAAGAGGGCCCCAATATTATTCTTTTTCTCCAGAAGTTTCTGAGCAAAGTTGTTGGGCTTTCCCCTCTCAATCCACAATATCATATTGAACGTGCTCATCGCTCTTTCAGACCGAAACCTACAGCTGGAGCACTGCCTAGGCCCATCATTATCAATTTCTAAGTTTCTTGGAAAAGCAGCATGTATTATTAAAGGCAAGAGAATTGCAAGCAATTTTATGGAGTGGTTCCAAGCTATGTATTACTCAAGATCTTCCCTACAAGACAAGGCAAAAACACTCAGCGTTCCATTCTACAGTCACCAAAGTTGATCGCAGTGGGTATTCACTACACAATGAACTACCCTGCCAAGTTACAAGTAGCCATTGATGATTCTTGGTACTCTTATGAATCACCAGAGAAAGCTACATCGGATCTCTCTCTCAAGTTATCTAACTTGTTCAGACTGGGCTGAATCTCTGAAGAAGTGCCAAGAAGTTACATCCTGTTCCAAGCTGCATTTCTGGACTCTCACCTTTTGTTGTTGTTTTCTCTCTTCTTTTCTCGTCTGGTTTCTCTGGTGATGGGGGGGCCATGGGGTGGACCATTGTATGACCTGGTAAGCCAGACCTACACGATGGCTTGTGAGGCCTACTGATTAGCGGGGGGGTAGAAACTTGGGGTGTGGTGGTGGTTTCTACACGATGCAGGACTGGTCGGACCACTTGGTCCCTTTAGTACCTATTGCTCCCCCAGTTCCTCCCGTACTTCCCCGGTTCAGATAATTAGTTTTAGTGAACTTTCATAAGCAGTTTAGGTAGGAGAGGCCACTAGGCAATCTTTGAATATCCGTAGATAAGTGTGGATGATGGAGTTAGAGAGGCCTTTCGAGTAGGGGTGATAGACAAGACCAATAATAGGCAGTGAGGACTGTGGGCCACTATTGTGAACATTCCAGAGGGGGATTGAAAGATGTCAATATGGCTCTGCTTGGAGTCTAACAAACTCATATATTCAGAGGCATGATCCCTTATCACGATTGGGTTTTGATTGTGGCGAAGTCTGGAATCAGCCCCCAGGGCTGGAGGGACTGACTGAGATTCTCATCACTGCCATTGGGGTTTCAGGGATTTACACCCCTACCCTATCCAGCCTTAAACTCATGCTTGTTGTGTAGCATGGTCACTTTCTTGAGGGGTTGGGGGACTAGATAGTAGTTGGTCGGCGAGTGTTATGGGGTGACCCTGTCAGTCATCATTCCAGCCAGAGACCATCTCTCTCATGGCAGAGACTGGAATCCAGAGGGCCCCTGGGGGATATCCCTCTCAATAGAGGTCCGGTTGCACTGCACCCGGAAGTAATGGTGCACCCTCTGAATAGATTTATTATACATACTCCACGTGTGCTATTCCACTCCTTTTCAATCCATGAGTGTTTGGCATGGCTATGGTTCAGGAACTTTCAAGACTCTGGTCAGGTTCTCAATTTCCCAGGTCTTTTTGTAGGGCTCACTTAGATTCCTCAAGGTGTGGAAGCTCTGTGGGGGAGCCGGCCCTGGAGAGACTGCTAAATGCACCAAGGAGAGGGAGGAAGCATCCCAGATGGGGGATATTTCAGTCAGGAAGTTCTCAGTGCTCACATGGCGATAACCCTAGACTCAGTAGTCGACACTTCCTTATTGTACTGGTTCAGAATTATTACCTGGATCTGCCATCAAGAGGATATTTTTGGGGCTTTGTTCCCTGACCCAAGTATTAATACTCTCAATATTTCTCAGGAGGCAGCCGAGAGAACACTTGTACATAGCTCGAGGGATGGAGAGGGAGGTGGAGACAGGGTTCTCTTTCCTAGTTTTAGATCTGGTAAAGACAGTGGCATTACGTTTGGAATCTATACTGCTCCAGCTACTCTCTATTGGTTTTGAGTGGAGGGGGGTAGAGGGGTGGGGTATGGTTGGAGGATTGTTTACGGGGGGAGGGCAGGATGTGCCTTCTAGGGTGGCCTGTTGTTCCATGTTTATATATCCTACTGTTGCCTTGTTTACTTGACAATGAGTGTTACAGCACTTAAAATTGCAACATGGAATGTAAGAGGTGTCAGAGACCTAACTAAAAGGTACCAGGTTCTCAAAAACTGTGCTCTCCAGAATGTGGATATTCTTTTGATGCAAGAAACCCATTTGCTCTCATCAGAAGTCAATGGGCTTCGCCGGCAGGGTTATGCCCAGGTTTTTGCTTCAGGTGGGTCGTCCTCTAGTAGGGTGGTTGCCATTCTGGTCAAGCAGCATATTCCTTTTCTGGCAGAAGAGCTTTTAATGGACTATGAGGGCAGATTCATTATTGTGAAAGGCTTGCTATATAATGCGAAGATAATATTAGGGGCGATCTATGCCCCAGTAGGTGGGGACCCAGATTTTCTCATGGCTTTGGCTGAAAAGCTGAGTGGACTCTTACCCTCAATGTTAATAATCGGGGGGGATTGGAATATCGCTCCCTCGCTAGATCTGGCTAAATCCTATAGACCCTTGAAACCACTCTTCTCTTCACAGCTGGCCTTGAGAAACTTTATGGACCTACTAGGTTTGTGTGACCATGGCACCTACTTAATCTGGCAAGACAAATTTTTTCCTATTATTCTCAGGTACACAAGACGTGGTCCAGAATCGACCTAAATCTGGTCAGCAATAATCTTCTATCCAGGGTACTCCAGTCTGGTATTGAATCCATTGTGGTGTCAGATCACTCGGTGGCATGGATTCTGGTCTCCCCGAACCCGCAGGTGCAAAGAGACACCTCCTGGAAACTAAACACCCAGCTTTTAAAGGATAAGCGTATAGTCTCCCATATTAGATCTCTAATCACCTCATTTGTGGAGACCAACTCAGGCTCAATTGAGAGGGAGGACTTGTTTTGGTGCTCCCTTAAATGCTTCATCAGGGGCGAATTTATCAAACTCGCATCCAGAATGAAAAAGCAGAGGGAGGCTAGGATCATGTCATTGTCAAATCAAATTAGTTTGGCGGAGAATAAGTTATCCTCCTCTTCTTCCCAAGCTGATCTAGAAGCCCTAATGAAACTTAGAAATGAGTATTCAGACTGGATAAGAGATAAGACAGAGTATGCCCTCCTCAAAACTAAGGCACATTATCTTGATCAAGGAGAGAAATTGGGTAAGATGCTAGCTCTTCGCTTGAGGGAGGTAGAGGGATCGAGATGGATTCCCTCTTTATTATCCTCTGATGGTTCCCATAAAACCTCTCCCAGGGATATTTCATGAGTTTTCAAGTCATTTTATAAGGAACTTTATGGTAGTGGTTCCTTTCACCTCTCTCATTCCCTTGTGGACCAGTTTCTGGAGGGCCTTCCCCTTCCTTCCCTCCAAACCCACCAAGGAGAGGCTCTGATTGCTCCTATCACTGCAGCGGAGGTGGAGAAGGTGATCAGAGAATTTACTCCAGACAAAGCTCCAGGGCCTGACAGTTTCCCTTCCAATTTTTATAAAGTTTTCAGTAAAGAACTTGCCCCCCCCCTAATGAAATTGTTTGAGTACATGTTTATCTCTGATACCCTGGATCCTTCCCTGCTAGAGGCCACTATTGTTTTGATACTGAAACCAGACAAGTCTCCAATGAACCCTGCTAGTTATTGACCATTCTCACTACTAAATTATGACATTAAAATTCTAATGAAAATCCTATCCCTTAGACTCAAACAGGTCTGGCTCAACTTGCTAAGTCCTCAACAAGTAGGGTTTGTACAGGGCAGATCCTCAATTGACCACTTTCGCACTCTCACATATTTTTCAGGCCGCCCAGGACTCCCAAGCTCCTATGACTTTGGTATCATTAGATGCGGAGAAAGCCTTTGATAGAGTCCACTCCCTAATCATGGAGTCTCCTATGATCAGAAGTTTTTTGGATTTCCTTTTTGATTTTTTTGTTTTGATTCCTGTTCTGGGTGAGTTTTGTTGTGCTAGCTCCCCAAGAAAGGAAAATATGCAGATAGAAAATAAGGAAGAAAATGAAATAAGCATAGAGTTGGAGAAAGAAGGGGGGTGCAACAAGCTAATAAAAGTAATGGGAAAAGAAAGGAAGAGAAAAAATTAAAGACTCTGGAAAAAGAGGTGCCTAAACAGAAATTAATAACATCTCCACCCTCCAACCAAGTTAATCAGGATCTGTCTTTAGTGATTACACATGCTGTAGCTTCATTAAAAATAGAAATGCTACAAACTGTAGTAGAAATAAAGGTATCTATTAAAGGAATCTCAGATTCAGTAAATACCTTCCTTGACAGAAAAAATGGAGAACTTAACAGCACAGACTCATGGATTAGAAGAGAGGGTGTCACAGATGGAGGATGATAAAGGCCCTATGTTAAGAGTACAAACAAGACATGACAAACAACTTCAGGACTTGAGTCAGAAGGTTGCAGATCTAGAAGATAGATCAAGAAGGGGAAATATAAGACTTTTAAATGTCCCTGAGGACTTTGAAGAGGTGGGAAACCCACTACCATTCATGGAAAAAATGCTGACAGACATAATGGGGAAAAAATATCCAGAGCAGAAAATAGATATGGATACAGTACATAGAACTGGATCCAGGTTTGCAAACTCAAATCAATCATACCCAAGGCCATTCCTGATAAAACCACACAAGGATCAGGATAGAGAAGCAGTGTTGCAAAAAGCCAGACTAGAGAAGGGGCTGAAATATTAAAATGTAACCATCAATACATTTCCAGATTGATCGATGGAGAAGGTTAATAAATGAAAACTGTTTAACCCCCTTAAGAGAAGACTGTATGATTTGGGAATCAAGTTCAGCATGCAACACCCTGCTAAAGTATGTTTTGTGGTTAATGTAAACTAAACACATTTGAAGATCATGACGAAGCAGAACAGACATTTGAGGAATGTTACAGCTAAAAATCTAGTCGGCATCCTCCACAGAGTAAATTCCCAGACCAAGAAAGAGCTTATGAAAATCTACAAATGCATCAACAAATGCAAAAAGCCCCACAAGAAGCCACACAAGAGGCATCTGCTGCTGAATAAGGGAATGGAATTGGAGAAGGGAGGGAAAAAAAGAAAGAATAAGATGGAAAGAGGGGAAAGAAAAGGGGGAAAGGGGGAGGGTGAAAGAGAGAAACCAATAAGTATTCTGGATGGGGGGTATAAGAATGAAATTTGAATAATGATCCCCTATTCTAGTTTCTAAAATAACATGATACCACCCATGGCTGTATTAGGTTTATAATAACATAACAGTTAACCTTAGATATGGATAAATACTGATATATATTATGGTATGAAGGAAGGAGGGATAGTTGAGGTTATTAAATGAGAAAAGGGTAGACCTGCCCTGTGTTGTCACTAATCTACATTTGGAAAGGATGGACATTTTAAGAATAAAAACAAGGGAAGGTGTATATCAAGGTTAGCCTATGGGAATTTTCAAAACAAAAGGGGGAATGGAAATGCAAGTAGTTGGGGTGATGCAGATGGGAGAAAAAAATTTAATATTGGCCCCCCCCCCTTATTCTGTGATTTTGCAATTTCCTCTATATATGGATATGGCTATATGATTAAACAGCTATTATAATAGTAGGGCTGCCATAGTACATGGACCAGAGTATACTGTAGGTTATTACTGTAAGAATTAAAATGTAGAAGTTTTATAGGGTAATAAGGTGAAAAAGCAAAAGACCCCTGCATCTCATAGGTGCAGGAGATGATAAATTGTCAATCTCTGCTAATGAAGGGGAAGGTATAGAGAAAGATTTTTCCTGGGTGGGGGAGGCACGGTGGTGTGATTGCAAAGTGGAGCACATTCTATTAAAAAAAAGAAAGAAAATACAATTTATAATTTTTTAGAGGAAAAAAAAGTATAAATACAAATAAGAGATCCTGAAATTGAAATTTAATATCACAGATTATAATATATAAATGGTGGATACTTTAAGGTTAACAATATGGAACATCAAAGGGCTGAGGCAAAGAAGAAAAATGAATATGATAATAAATCATTTGAATACAAAAAAGTTAATTGTGTGTTGTTACAAAGGACATATTTTTCAGAGCTGGATTTCCAATGGTTTCAGGGAAAATGGGGAACAGGAATACATGCCTTATATAATTCTAATGCCAGGGGTGTCAATATCTTTTTGTTAAAAATTACTAAAACCATTAATACACAAAAAATATATAGATCAGGAGGGTAGCTATATTATAATAGAAACAGAAGTGGGAACAGAGAGAGATTTAGTCTTGCTGCAGTATATGGTCCAAATTACAATGGCCCTGTGCTCCTTACAAATTTTTTCTGCAATTATCAACATTTAAAGGCCCAAATATAGTAGGAGGGGACTTCAATGTAGTTCTGAATAAGACAAATAGAACCTCAAGCTCCATGTACAATCATAAAGCAACAATACAAACTATAAAGGGATTTATGTCTAATTTGAATTTGATAGATCCTTGGTATTGGAATAATCCTAAAGATAAACAGCAGTCATATTATTCGAATGTACATCATGTATATTCAAGAGTATATTATTTTTTAATACCAGCTACAATAGAACTTAATATAGACAATAGAGTATACCCAAGTATTATAATATTGGATCATTCTCTGTGTATAACAGATGTACAATTGAATAAATTGTCATGTAGAGTTAATAGGTGGAAAATGGATATAACATTGATAAAACGCATGGATGTTAGTAGCAGTTTAACACAGGAAATAGTAGAATTATTTAGAAGAAATTCAGAACAGGATACAGATATAATGATAATTTGGGATGCCTTTAAATTGTGGTTTAGGGGGACATTTCAAGAAATGCATGGAAGAGGAAGGAGGAAATGGGAAAGACAACAAAAAGATCTAGAGGGAAAAATCCATACTTTAGAACAAATACATTGTACATTGTACATCGGATACAAATATTTTCAAGGAATTGATTAAAGCAAAAGATAATTATAATATTTGAGTAATAGAAAAAGCAGAAAATCAGATATTGAGAACCAGGTCTAATTATTATATAAACTCAAATAAACCATTGAAATTGTTAGCATGGCAATTGAAAAAAGATTAAGAACAAAATTATATAAAACAAATAAAAGATGAAGCTGGCATATCTTATAATAATCCAAAGGATATTAGCAAAATATTTACAGAATATTATAATGAGTTATATACTTCACAATATACACTGGAAAACCAAGGGCAGTGGACATTTCTAGATAATTTAGCAATAAAACAATTAACAGAAGAGGCAAAATTGCTAATAGATGAACCATTTATGAACTTAGAGGTAGAAACAGCAATTGAAGTGTTAAAGACGGGAAAAGCTCCTCGACCGGATGAGTTTCAATCAGAATTTTATAAGAAATATAAGGATATATTAACACCAGTGCTTACTAATATGTTTAATAAAATTGATCAACTAGGAAAGATATCAGATTCATTTCAAGAAGCACATATTCTCTTATTTTATAAACAAGATAAAGACCCAGAATTATGCAAATCCCATAGACCAATATCTCTGTTAAATTCGAATTATAAGATTTTGGCAAATATATTGTCCAATAGGATGGAAAAGGTTCTACCAGAATTAATTAATCAAGACGAGAATGGGTTTATTAAAGGAAGAATGATTACTGGAAATTTAAGATGTACATGAAATATTATTTCTAATAATAAAAAAGATAACTCGACATTACTAATGATAGACACAGAATTATCATTTGATAGTGCAGAGTGAGAATTTATGGTAGCTACATTGGAAAAAATGAACTTTAGTATCAATCTCCACCTCCCCCAACTCACAGTCCTGTGAGTTTCCCAAACAGTCACTACAAATGCAGGCTGCTGCCACCTCACACCCCACCATTTTACTCTAGCATGTCCTCTCAGCTCATCCTCCCCTCACCCCACCATTTCTCCCTATACCTTATCACCCTTCTTCCCCCACCCTTCACCTCCATCGCAGTAAATACCTCTCTCTTCTACCTCCTTTCTTCACCCCACTGCCAGCTATCCCCATCCCTCTGAACTACTGACAAGGTACTTTGTGGCTGCTTATCTCCCCCCCCCAAATAAACTGGTTTTCTTGTTATTTAAGTTGTACCTATGTTTTCAGTTATTTTGTAAGTTCTGAATCCAAGCTGTAATTCATTGTAATGTACCTTTGCTTTCTCCTGTTGTACTTTGTTTTGCAATCTATGACATGGTACCTTTGTAAAAGAGCTTGCATAAAAGGTATTTTCCAAATGACTAAATAAATAAAAAAAAAATCTTAGGAAAAGGATAGAAATAATCTATCAAACACCAAAAGCACAAATAAAAGTTAATAATATACTGTCATCGGTTTTCAGATTAATGAGGAGCACTAGGCAGTGATGCCCCCTCTCCCCATTCATTTTTGTCCTGGTTATTAAGCCTTCGGCAGAAGAAATTATACAAAATGCTTTAATAAAGGGAATAATATATCATTTACAAGAACAAAAAATCAGCCCATATGCAGATGATGCTCTCCTATATCTAACTAACATTCAAGAATCTATTAAAGAATTTATTAAACTAACAGATGCATATGGAAGAGAATCTGGTTATAACATTAATATTCAAAAAACATTAATCTTTAAAAATAATAGGGATAGTAATATGCAGGGGATGCAAGATTGTATATGTCCAATTGTAGATGAATTCAAATATTTAGCAGTAAGGTAGAACAATAATTGGAAAGATCTATATAAATTTAATTTTGAAACCCAGTTGCAGACTGTTAAATTGGTGACAGATAAATGGTGCTATCTTCCCTTAAATTTAATAGGAAGAGTCAATCTAATCAGAATGCAGATACTACCTAGAATATTATACTTGTATATGGTACTTCCAATATAAATTCCAGCAGAATTGTTTAAGTCTATTATCCTATATTATCCAGAAACAGAAAATAGATATAAGACACTGGATCCGGAAAGGCAAGCTACACACGAGTCCTTGGAAGAAAGTCATGATGGGGGGAGGATATGAAGGTTAACCAAAGTCTAAAAGACTCTAGTTTAGGTTGAAAATTATTACCAGATAAAAGGATAGACAAAGTACCTAAGGAATCCAAACAGAGTAATGTTTGCCAAAATATAAAAAAAGCAAAATCATCCAAAGTAGATTCCACAACAGAAAAAGAAATCACAACACAAATAAAACAAAAAGATATCCTAATAATAGGAGACTCCCTAACTAGAGGAATTGATACAACAGTGCGTAAAAACAGAAAAATGCACACTACTGTGAGCTCGCTACCTGGGGTAAGAATCTAAGACATTGGTTACTTATTAGATGGCTTGATGGAAGGACTACAAGACCCTTTAATCATAATTCATGTCAGTGTAAATGATGTGGGGCTATGTAGTATAGATGACGTCATACAAGATTATCAACACATTGTAAATACAATGAAAAATAAAGGACATGATATAATTATTTCAGGTCTAATCCCATGCCACGGGAGACATGAATTTAAAAACTCAGGCATTGAGATACTTAATATGAAACTGAGAACCCTTTGTAGGTATAATCATATTGGATTTATGGACAATTAAGGGACCTTTGGGAAAAACACTCTTTTTAAAAGTGATGGATTACACTTAAATAAAACAGGCATCAGAATTCTGAGTATGAAAATAAACAATGTTATCTCTTTTCATTTAAACTGGAGGAAGAGGGGAGGAGACTCACAACTTAACATTTACAACTATGGACCTCAAAGAGGGATGGAACTGCATTTATTAAGTGCACGTAGTCTAACAAACAAATTTGAGGAACTACAATGCTTATTATATGAAACAACATACAAATTGCACTAATAACTGAGACTTGGTGGACTACCGAAGATAGATGGGATAAAGAAATAACCGGTTACAAACTATACTACCTATCAAGGGAATCAAGGAAAGGAGGCCGTATAGCTATATACATAGAAAATCTTATACAATGTGAGGAAATAACTAGAGCTAAAGATGGCCTGGAAATGGTGTGGTTAAAACTCATACCCAGGGGACAAACACAAATTAAATTAGGTCTAGTTTATAGACCCCCCTCAATGAGCCCAGATGGAGAACAAGAATTATTAAAAGTCATCAAAAACCTAGATCCATCAGAAAGAATAATATTGACAGGGGATTTTAAATTCCCAGACATAAACTGGAAAAAACTTGAAGGTACAAACAAAAGAAGTACACAGTTTTTGGAGGCTCTAAATCAAATAAGGCTTGTTCAGCTTGTTCTTGAAAACACCAGGGGAAATAACACTTTAGACTTGATTTTAACTAATATGGGACAGACAATACAAAATGTGCACACTAGTAACCCTTTGGGAAATAGTGACCACCAGTCAGTCAAGTTCCTAATTAAAGATGTACCAAATACTCTTAGGGAAGGAAAAACTACAGTTCTAAACTTTATAAAGGCTGACTTTCCTGCTATGAGGAAATACCTCACAAATTGGGATTGGCAGAAAGAACTCTGAAATCACACAGCTCATAAAATGTGGGACTCCTTGGTCAATGCACTACACAAAACTATAAACATATGTATACCAAAGTACCCTAAGTACTCAACAAACACAAATATCCCTAAATGGCTAACTCCAAGAATTAAAACATTGATAAATAAAAAAAACAGATGGTTCAAAAAAATTAAACATGAAATAAATAAACAACCCAAGTTACAGTATAGAGATTTTGTTAAAAAAGTCAAATGGGAAATAAAAAAGCAAAAAAAGACTACGAATTAAAACTTGCATCACTTAAGGACAACTATAAGACCTTTTATTCTTATATAAATAATAAACAACAAAAGAGTACTATTATTGGACCTTTTAAAAATAATGCAGGAGAAATAGTAATAGAGACTGTGCAGAGTTACAAAATAAATATTTCTGCTCTGTCTTTAATCCAGTTACTTTACTAAATACTACTCCCAATACTACTTCCAGACCGGGGAGGATACAGATTAAACTCCAAGATGTTCTAGATAAATTAGAAACAGTACATATAAACAAATCACAAGGACCTGACGAAATTCATCCTAGGGTACTGTATGAATTGGCAGAACAACTTGCACCACCTCTAACCCACATATTCCAAAAATCCCTAGATACAGGACAAGTACCACAAAACTGGCAAGAAGCGATGGTAGTTCCTATATACAAAAGTGGATCGAAATCTGAGTTAAAAAACTATCAACCGATTAGTTTGACATCGGTCATGGGTAAGATGATGGAATCCATTCTAAAGAATTATATAGCTGAGTACCTTGAGGTTAACAAACTGCAGGACCCACTACAACATGGATTCCGAAAAAAACGTTCCTGTCAGACAAATCTCTTGACTTTTTACGAAAAGGTTGGGAAGGCATTAGATGCGGGAAATTGTGTTGATGTTATTTTCTTGGATTTTTCTAAAGCTTTTGACAAACTCCCACATCAAGAATTAATACTTTCCTTTAAACAGTATGAACTAGACACCAATATAATAAACTGGATAGATGCTTGGCTATGTGAAAGAAGGCAAAGAGTGGTGATACAAGGAGAAAAATCAAACTGGGAGACTGTAACTAGTGGGGTCCCCCCAGGGATCGGTACTTGGACCCTGCCTTTTTAACATCTACATAACCTCCTTGAAACTGGAAAATAAAGATATTTGGTTGACAAAATTTGCAGATGATTGCAGAATTGGTGCAATAACCAATACAGTAAAAAACCAGCAGGATCTACAAGAAGCACTAAATTACATACATCATTGGGCTGTAAAGAGTAAACTTGAATTAAATAAAAACAAATGTATAACTATGCATTTGGGTAAAGTAAAAAACAACAACCCTCTCCCCTACAAATTGGATAATACTGTACTCAATAAAATAGAAGAGGAAAGGGATTTGGGGGTAACAATTAGTTCAGACTTAAAATTTAGTACACATTGTAACAAAGTAATAAGAAAGGGAAATCAAATTTTGAATTGTATTCTGAGACACATCTCAAGTAGGGATAGGAAGGTGTTAATCCCTCTTTATGGTGCTCTGGTTAGACCAAACCTGAAGTACTGTGCTCAGGTCTGGGCACCTTATAAAAAAGCAGATATACATAATATTGAACGAATACAGAAAAGAGTGACTAAGTCAGTTGAAGGGTTGGAAAAGAAGACTTACCCTGAGAGATTAAGGGAGCTGAATTTGTTTAGCCTGGAGTATAGAAGAACTAGGGGGGACTATTGTCTACTATACAGATGTATAAATGATCCTGCACTCTTGTTAGAACGTGGACTAGTCTGGAGGAAATCAAGATACGGACCCAGGGGGCACCCCTTCCAGTTTGAAACACAAAAATGGCAGACTTTATCACAAAAATATTGGTTCAGCAACAGAGTTGTGGTAGGATGGAATTCTCTGCCTAGGGAAGTGGTGTCTAGTACAAATATGGACTCCTTTAAAAACAAACTCGATAACTTCCTTTTGGATAGAATAGATAAAGGGTTATAAATAATAAGGCAAGCATTATGGATGAAAGTCTACCTAGCTTGAAATCACCTATGAACCTATGAACAATTTATATATGGCTGAATAAAAAAACAAGAATGTCATTAGAAAAGATTGTATAAAAAAAAAGAACATGGGAGAGTGTTCCTACCTGACTTTCAAAAATACTACTTGGCTACTTGGTTGTCTTATTGACCATCTGCAATTGGAAGGTGTCCAGAAGTACCTGCTCCCTCCTATTAGTAGTGGCTTGGTAACCCATTCCACTCCCGGCAGTTTGAAGTCCCCCACGATCACTGTGCTGCACCTCCCACTGGTCATTCTGATCTGTCCCGCTAGTTCTCTGTCTAACTCCTCAGTCTGAGAGGGAGGCCCGTACACCACTCCCCATCCAGAGGGTCCTATTTTTAGAGTCCTGGAGCTGCACCCATAATGATTGCATGCTGCCCTCTTCCCCTTCCACCCTGACACACTTATATCCTTCCCTTACATACAGAGCCACCCTCCTTCTCATTTCTCTTTTACCCTGTCCCTCTGAAATAACCTATACGCTGGTATTGAGATGTCCCATTTATGGTAATGGGGGCCTATATCTCGGTGATGGCCACCATGTCCACCTCCTCATCTGCCATGGGAGCCTGTAACTTTTCTGTTTTGTTCCCTAGACTCCTAACAATCAAGGTTACTACCCTCCACCCTGCTTCCTTCCCCCTTCCCTACTTGCTCTCCCTTTCTAACATCCCCTCCTGACCTCTCCCTAATCCCTTGCTGCTGGTATGAGAGGCAAGCTCCTTCAGCTTTCCTTCCTGTGGATCCTGCCTGACTCCTGCCCACCTGCCCCCCTTCTAGATTAAATTCTCATTGTTTGCTATGTATTCCCCCAGTTTCTATTTCAATATCCTCCTTCACTCTTCATCCAAGTGTAGCCTGTCCTTAGCATAGAGATCCCAGCCCTCCCAGGTCCTTCCCCACCCCCACCTATCATACACCATTTGGACTGATGCCATTCTCTTAGCCACATGTTAAATTTGTCTATCCTCAGCTTCATTGCCATGCTTGCCTTGGGTACTGGATGCACCTCTGAGAAAGTTACTGATCTTCCTGCCTCCTCACAAATCAGCGCCAGCTCCACAGACCTCTTCTGGACTACATCTACCATATTTCCCACCAGGTAATTTGTTCCCAAATGCAGAACTATGCGTGGTGTCTCCGTACCCCTCTTAGCATACTTCAGAACAGATTGACACACTCTTTCTGGTGTCATGCCTGGCATGGCCTCCACCCATATGTGACTATGTCTCTCCTTTTTGCTCCCTCATCTGATCCCTTTCAGAACTGAGTCCCCCAGCACTAGGATCCCACCCTTGTTATCATGTTATGCTTGCCTTGTCCTTCCTTTATCCCATCCCCTTCCTCTCCATTTATCTTCCTCCTCCTCCAGTACAATTGTTCCCCTTTCACTTCTGTTGTAATGTCTCCTGCCTCTACCCTGTTCTACTTCTCCAGTTTTTCTCCTGATGTTTCCTTGCTTCTCTACTGGGCTCCACCTGCTTCCTCCCCCCTGATGCATCCCTACCCTTGTCTTCTCATACCTCCCCCCTTCCCCACAACCCTCTTTACACAACCAGTCCCCTATGCCATACATCCTCGAGCCCTTGACCCTCCTCCCATTCAATTCTTAACTGGTCTGTCATCAGCTCCTCTGCCCTACACTCCCACTATCACATCACCCAATCCTGCCAATACTTCAAACCGATTTTTTAGATGCCCCTTCACAATCACGTATTTCCTTCATCCTTCTGCTCACCCACCTACCACTGCTGACTCTGAAACTTTTAGATTCCTCCTTCTCTCTCATCCTCCTCTTCTCTCCTTTCCTGCCCTAGTTTGTCCTCTGAACTGGAACCCCGTGTCTCCTTCCTCCTTCTGCCACCATATTCCTGCTCCTCCTACCCTCCCTCTTTAATCTATCCACCCCCCACTGTTGCCCCTTCCCTCCCCAGCTGCTGAGTTGTCCACCATTGCAGCCCTCAGTTCACTCCTAAGCTCCGTTTGTAAACAGTTGATCTCATTCCTAAGCTGCCTTATTTGCCTGCACACCAGACACTCTACCACTCACCACACAATATTCAGAATGATTGCTACTCCTCAGTTGTTGCAGCCTACCACCCTCCCCATCCAACTGTTTGCCCACCAGCATCCCCTCTTGTTTCAGTAGAAGGATGTACATACACCCTCATAACCCCTCCCATCCACCTTTTCCAGTTGCCCCCATGATTCCCCAGCTCGCCGATAGCTTACCCTGATGTAAAAGTTAGTCTGCCCCACAGACTGAGTCCAAAAACAATCAGCCAAGGATTTCCCAGGCTGTGGCTGTTCCAGTCACACCCACTTAGAAGCTGCTAGACACATCCACAACAGCAGCAGAAACAAACAAAGGCCTTCCTAGTCAACCCAGCAGCATGAAGCTTCTGAAATCAAACACAAAGGCAGTGAAAGTAACAGAATTTCAGTCAGAAACAGTTTAAATCCCAAACAATACTGATTAAATCCCCAGGCACATACCCCCACCCAGTGCAACCTAAGACAACAATAAAATCAAAATAACAGGAACACATACTTCCCTTTCTAGTTCAACCTCACTGAAACAGCAGGAACAACCTTGCCCTGTAGTTCATCCTCCTTCTTCAGTCTCCAAATCCAGGTTGTGTGCACTTTGCAAGTTAAAGTCCTTCTCCTGCAGTGTGAGGAGGCATTCCCTTCTCATGCGGTGTGAGGAGGTGTTCCCTTCTCCTGCAGTGTGAGTATTCAAAGTTAAATTCCTTCTCCTGCAGTGTGATGAGACATTCCCTTCTCCCACAGTGTGAGGATGCATCCTGTATCCTGCAGTGTGAGGAAGTGTTCCCTTCTCCTGCAGTGTGAGGAGGCATTTCCTTCTCCTGCAGTGTGAGGAGGTGTTGCCTTCTCTTACAGAGTTAGCATTCTGAATTTAAAGTCCTTCTCCTGCAGTGTGTGAAAGTGTTTCCTTCTCTTGTAGTGTGAGGAGGTATTCCATTTTCCTGCAGTGTGAGGAGGCATTTCCTTCTCCTGCAGCATGAGGAGGCATTCCCATTTCCTGCAGTGTGAGGAGGTGTTCCCTTTTCTTGAAGCCTGAGGAGACATTCCCTTCTTCTGCATTGTGAGCATTCTGAAGTTCCTATTATCATTCAGATTTCATTCTGTGTTCCTCCCTGCATTCTGCCTGCTGCGCATTCACTCCTGATACTGCTGGTACATGGTTACATATGCAGCCTCCTTTTTTGGGGGGTCCTACCCTGTCAACATTATGTTTGCTGTTTGGTCTCATTGTGCTCAGCTTGTGACTTCCCCATTATTCCCACAGTGGGGGACTGTGTTGTCTCAGTGGGGTATCTTGGTTTCAAGCAACAGGAGCATGCTTTTATGTAAACTATGATTTAGCTTGCTCTTTTGCCTTTATAGCTTTTCAGTCATCCAGGCCTAAATACTTTAACCTCACAACCCACATGGCTTCAAGACACCCATTGTATTCCATTACTGCATTGCAAATGTTGCTTATTGGACTAACATAACTCCACCTTAATAACATTTTAGGTTTTCATGCTAATCTTCTCAAGTCACTCTTCATGCTGACACCATACCAATCAACCGCTTTTGTGCAAGCTATATGATTTTGCTCCTTTATCCTATCAAGAGTTTCTGTGCATACTTCATGCCTTGACCAGAAATAAATCTTTATTTCAATCCCTTGTGCTCCCTGGCTGATAAAAGACTATCTAAGTTGCTATGCTGGCATTCTGCAAGTTACAGTACCTTCTACTCCAAAGTAAGGAGGCATTCTCTTTCCCTGCACTGAGGAGGCATTTCAGTCTAAAACCATCACTGAATAAAAATACCTTAAGACTGGAGGGAAGGTGACCTAGGCCTTGGAACTCCAGAGATTTCCTCCTCAAAGGGTTTTTTTTCTCTCCTCCATGATGAAAGTCATAATACTTAGGTTTATTAGTATTCTCTAGTTTACACAAGTATGTCCTGCCATTAGATGGATGTGGACAGTGATCCTGCTGGCAATTCCCTCTCTCCTTAGGAAGTACCATGCTGCCATCAGTGTAATCCATTTTATCCATGTTATTCTGCTAATTTGCATTTCTCATCAGTGCTTTATCAAGCAGCCTCTTGCTTTAGTCTGCTTCTCTACTTTATAGTCATCGATCACTGAGAACATTCTTTTGGGGGTTCCTTCCTAAGGTACCTTTACCCAAGGAAACCTTCCCATGACACATTTAGAGGTTGAACCCTCTTCAAGGGTTCCTTGCCTTTGGTACCCTTACAGGGTGGTAATTCCTCATGGAATAGAGAGTGTGAACAGCCACAACGGAGTAATACAGTTGCACAAGCATAGCACTATACTGGTTACATAGGCCATTGAATTGAAAGGCTATTCCTGTGCTTCAATGGGTTAGCAACCAGCCATGCCCCCTTTCTAAGCTATATAAGCAGTTCAGCCTCCTTCTGAAGCATTTTTTCTTTGCCCTACCATCCTCCCCTCCTCCTCCTCCAGTAGCTCACTTCTCTTCCTAGAGGGCTTCCTTCCTAAGGTACCTTTGTCAAGAGGGAATCTTCCAGCAGCATCTCTAGGGGTTGAACCCTCTTTGAGAGTTCCTTGCCTTTGGTACCCTACATGGTGGCAAATCCTCATGGAACAGAGAGTGTAAACAGCCACAACAGAGTAACACAGTTGCACAAGCGTAAAACTATAGTGATTGTGTAGGTCATTGAACTATTGAATTGCTGACATATGTTTCTGTGCTGACTGTATAATTTTGCATCCCAATTCACTGGTCATATTTCGCTTTCCCATTTGTGGATACTCTATATTGGTATTGTTTTGTATAACTTATATCTGCTGTTACTGCCATGGTTTTGCTCTCCACAGGTTGCTAATGGAAATGATCCCCAACTTAGGGTACCTGTTCCAGTCATCAAAGTTTTCAATTAATTCTACTTGTCTTATAAATACAGTATATAAGCATATATATCTACAGTATAGGTATCTATCTATCTAGCTAGCTATCTAGCTATCTATCTAGCTAGCTATCTACAGTATCTGTAACTTTCCTTTAACAGTAATTCCAAAAGCTTTGCAATTTGCACAATATGGTAACATAAGAAAAATATGGGAATTAGGCAGGTATCAAACCAACAGATGAAAAATAAAATTAACCCTCCCTATGCGGTGGACTGATACATCAGTCCAGAATTCCTATACATTCTATCTCTCTTGGCAGCCTAAGGGTTAAATCTGAAATTAAGTCAGAAAGAAAAATGAGGAACATTAAAGGGTGACAAAAAAAGTAAGATTTACTTGAGATTTGAAGAGTGGGATCAATTCAAGCAAAAGGTTATAAGTAAAATTCCTACACCAGATTATGTGTGTTAGAGGAAAGCAATCTACCACTAACTATTTAACTATTCATCATGAAGGTTTAAGAAAGATAAGTTCTGCTTCTGCCACCCTAACCCGCTAGCAGGCAGCAGCCTTTTCACTGCTTTATCATGTTTCTGATTATATACTATGTACTATCTCTTGTTACCTACCCATGTACTTTTGAAACCTTGTTATAGCTTTGTATGTACCCTGTCTCTTCCTAAATCAAATTGTTTTCCCTGTGTATTGAATGTATTGTGTTCTCCCGGGTCATGCCTGAAAATAGGCATTGTCTTGGCTAATGGCACTCACCCAGTAAATAAAAACTAAATAAATAAAATAAATAAAGTGTTAACAGAGCAAATAAGTCATGTAGGATCTGCTGTACTATGGAATTTTCTAAATTAAGAAATCTGGCATGCTAGCTGTGTTCACATACACAAGATTAAAATCAAACCACACTTTAAATAAAGATAAGTAAATAGATCATACCATCACCATTACTCGTTGGGACCTATTTACTGTATGCATTTACTGTATTGTCTGCATTATTTAGATAGCATGTTCCCTACTAAACTAATATGCAATTTGCATACTTTTTTGTGTGCTAAGTATTTCACTGACGTGTATGACAGTAACATTTTAATTTACATGTAAAGTTCTATTGACATAAGTACTACTCAAAACTTTACTACCTGAATTATAAAGAATTGCACTTTCTAAATACCCCTAATAAATCAAATACATCATTATAGACAATTGTGATAATCATAAATAGCAGCATGACCTAATACATGATCAGATGTTCACTGTAAGTCATACACTTGCATGTACATGTAGTTTGACATTCAAGAGGCATGGTGTAGTAGAGGAATTACATGTAAATAAAGTCTGCAGAATGTGACAGGCATACTAAGTACATAGAAGACAATAGAGTCAGCTAACCTGCTCAGTTCAGAATGATCATGTAATTACAACAATTAATGCCTTTTCTAAAACAGTTAAGTATTTAAATCGGTCTAAAAAATGTAGACTAAGTAAAAGAAAACACTGCCCAGGAAAAAAACAGAAATAGATTTTGCACACTTTATGTTCTGTGTTTTTGCATTAAAGCCCAGAAACAAGTTTGTGAGACACATTTTCCTTTTTCAAATTGCTGTTGACCCTCATGGTGGTTCATACGGTTATTGAGACTTGAGTCTGGTCTTGTTCCTTTAGCCAGGAAAGGCAGAGAGATTGTGAATACAAGCAATGCCAGTGCCATTTTTTTATCGCCTGACAGAGAGAGTGAGAATATCAGGTGGCCTATGCCCACCCTCTTCAGCCACCATGCTCATCAACTCTGTATCATACTTGATCCCTAGATTGTCCTAAAGTGGGACACACATGCCTGCTGTGAATATGGGGTCCCTAGATGATGGGCTGGATTGTTGCTGCTGTTTTACTATGTTGCCTTTTCGCATTTCTAGCAGTCAATGTGACATGAAAAAAAATATTTTAGGCTGGAACAACACATAAATAAGGCCTTAACACAATGCTAAGGACCTTCCATGAAATTTAGACAAATGATAACTTAAGTCAAAAGTCAAAAGCATTACCATCTGGATATAGCACATGTGTGTAGCCACCAGTAGCCTCTGAGTTTTCGTAATCAATATATATCTTAAAGGGGACAGGAATTGATTACTTATGTGCAGTTGTTTGAAATGTCTATTTTCATAAATTATATGCATACCTCTAAATGGTCCCTGTTTAACTTGCTTGAATTAAAGAAGAAACTGTCTGTTGTGTTTTGTATTGTTTTCCTTGTACAGTATGGACAACTCTCTGTGCAGTTCCTTTTATGGAACTACGAATTTGGAGTTTTGATTATGTCACTTCATACTTTCAGAAATGTGAGTATGAACTTATCAGTACAGTGCCCATAGTTCTGAAACCAAGAAATGATGTCATCAAAACTCCAAATGCTTGGTTCATTGAAAGGAACTGCACAGAATGTTGACCGTACAAAGAAAATGATACAAAACCCAGCTGGCAGCTTCAGCTTTTATTCAGGCACAGTTAAATATATATACTTTAGAAGTATGAATATAATTGATGAAAATAGAGACATTTCAAACAGCTGCCCATAAGTAATCCATTAGTGTCCCCTTTAATACAAGATGAAAAGGGATGGCCCTCACTCCAAATACAGTATAATAAAGGAATCATGAGCCCCATGATACTGACGACATAAGTATTTCTTGGCCTAATGTTTCACTCATTACTTCATCAGAAATGTTAGTTCTGAGAACATTGATGCTTTCAGCATCACAGAACTCCTGGCAGCTGTATGAACTTTACTTGTAATTTTTGTAAACGACATGGGGATTTAACCCTTAGGCTGCCAACAAAATTAGATTGTATAGGAATTCTGGATTGATATATCAGTCCATGGCATAGCAAGGGTTAATAAAGAGATATTCTGCTCAAGTGGTGAAAACAGACTGCCTTATTATGCATGGTGTATTTGCCATTACTTTTATTCTTGCATTTGCTTACTTGAGATTGGGCACCACTGCCCCAGGAGTGGCTCTTTGTTTAAACTTACTACCACTTAATTCACTTCTACATTTATACAGCAGATGGACAGGTTATCAACTGCCACTTCTAAATACAGTATAAAGCAAGCAATCCCACATACATTTTGTGAACTGTTATGATGGCAGCTGCAGCTGTACATTTTGACAGAGAATAAGAGTTCAGAATACTGTCCATGATAAAAAGGCAAACAACTAAAAATATTATCAAATTCTAAAGGCATTCACAGATTCTGCTTAGCTGTCAGTGCAGCAATAGTGTTAATACTCTTAATGATGCAACCTGTCTTCAGGAGTGAGACTGGGTCATCAGGGACTGGCTCGAGCAGGTGGATTGAGTGTCCCAGAGGACACGTTCCTCCTCCAGGGAAGGGAGTGTAGTCGGCTCCAGTACAATACTGCCACCTGAGCAACCACAGGTGGCTGCCTACATGGAGTGGATAGACACAGTGGGAAGACACCGACAGTGACACACACTGTGCACTCATGTGTGTAAAGCTTGTACACACTAAAGTGTTGATGTCCAAGAGGAAGTACATTGGTAAAGCCCCCACCTGAAACACAATAAGTCCTGTCCCTAGCAGGACCAGCACAAGCAGCAAGCCCTCTCCTTATCCTTGTATCCAATTCTGGGTCAGGCCTGCCAACCCTACCAAGGGGGGAAACTGAGGTAAGAATAGTAAATCCTTGGAAATGAGAAGGGGCATGGCAGATAACTGAGGAGGTTAAAGAGATTAACAAAAACCAAAAGACAATCATTAGCAAGTTAACACAAGCCCAGTAGCAGTCATTAAGGATATTGGACTCATGTTAACTTGCTAATTGTCAATTGTTAATAGTTTATGTATATATATATGTTGTGATTTAACTGCTTGTATTTGGGTCAGGCCTGAGTAACCCAGTTACCAAAGTAAATGAAATGAAATTAAATCACACATCCAGGTCAGGCACAAGTGCAATGCAAGCTGCTATTCATATTTACAACATATTGTGGGAGCATGGAATGTATTTTAGAGGCATTTTCACAAACGAATGAAAATGTCCCTGAAAATGCCGGTTATTTCTCAGATTTTGACAAATGCAAGCATAAAGTAAACAAAATTAGGCAAACCCACAGTCAAGTTGTGCACTGAAGAAAGGGAAAAACATCTTTGAACTTAAGATGTTTGACCTTTTTTAGACAGAATCTTCTTTTGGGGCCAAAGTTCCATAACAAAAAAAAATATATACAAATAAAATGTCATAGTAGAGCCCCAGCCTCACCCCTTACCAATAAAACAATCATTGTGGAGCAGTTTGTGTGACTCCAGCCCCCCCACAGCTGCCTGCCCAAGCAGGGCAGGCCCAAGTTAAGTGCTCTGGATCACTCAGTACCTTGTCTGTATCTGCCTTTGCAGAGTCCTATTTATTGTTAACCTAATGGGGGCTTTGTGATGGTCCCAAGTGGCATGCAAACATGTTGTGTTCTGCTCTGACAGGCCAGATCTTTAAAGCACCTTTATTTCTGTACTCAGTGTGTGTCCTTCATAAAATGTAATGTCATTGCATCCCTGACAAGTACTGATATGCACCTGGAAGATTCCTGTAGAGACCTTTGGTACATATGGGTATTAGGCACTGCAGCTATGATGTCAAATATTATGAAGGTATGCTCTTATTGCAAGAGTGGTGTCATAGGGACCTGACAGTGCTGGCAGTGGCAGGATGGGGCAGCACTGTGGAAAAATCCAAGACACTCAGGTCATGCAGCATGCATCCATCCATTATAGGAGGCAGTGAAAAGGGTCAGCTGGATTCAAGGGTCAGAAGTCCCCCACCAATTTCTGAGAGGTGCAAAGATCAGGTGTAAGGAAGAGGTCTGTTGGCTGGGGTTTCTTTATTGGGGGTTCATATAGTGCCCCATTCACAGTCTGTATAACAGCTAAAAGTAACCTAAGTGAAATGCACACTTTCAGATTCAACATGCTGACTTCAGTCAATCACTTTTAACATCACTGGGCTCAAGGTGAAAGCTGATGAGGTTGGATCCTGAAAGGATTACCCTGTTTTTCTTTTGTCACTTTTTATTCAAACACTTGAGTGACGGCATGTTTTGTGTGAAAGATTTATTGTCATAATGGAAACATCTTAGACCAGTCATAGTTTGTCACTTGCACATTGCTATTTCAATAACCATTTAAATAAAATGCATAAACTGATGTGCACACAAGTTGTGCAATAAATCATTTCTTTATGACATCAAAATCATTTAAGGAACAAACAGTGACTGAAATGAACCAGATGTTTCCAGAATTTGCACAGCACAGAGCTTCCTGGTTTTAAGTCTTCCAAATTCTTTCATTCTGAGAAATCTTTCCAACAAATATTGCACTCCCTTTTAACAAACACTTAGTAAACCTACAAAGATTGGTATCAAACACATCTTTTAATTACCTTTTACAGGTAGTGATTTCAGAGACCCTTGTGCTCCGCCCATTGCAGACTCAGTAAAGTAGTATAGGAATGGAGCCAGTTATTGCTACTATAAAAGGCAGTGCCATACATCTGCTGATTGTACACCTTGTAAGAGTTCCAAGTTCTGTTCATCTTGCTACCATACCATGGGCAAGATGAAAGCAGAAACAAGGGTACATTCATGGATCGTAGTACTGGTAATTTTTTATTGCCATGTAGCAAGAAGTGGACAAGGTAGGACATCATTCCATTATGATAATTAATGTATTATTTAAGAAGAAAGACTCATACACTAACACAACTTTTGTCTGTTTGACTCTGAAATCCCATTACCCAATTATTAATGTATGTTTCAATACATAAGAGTTAAGAGAATTTAAATAATGGTAATTGGATTTCAAGTGCAATGTTTTATTTTTTTTTCTGCCAGGAAGAGGTAATACCTTTATTAAGTCTATGAATTCATTCTCTTGATTACATATGTATTTTGAAGGGTGTGGTATGTTGGTTAAAGAGTTGAACCATCTTTAAGCTCCATTATTAAACTTGCAAACACTGGAATCTTGAAGAGTTGCTAGACCTTGAACTTGAATCCAACAAACATATTGGCCCTTGTTCATACACTATCACTTAATGTTAAAATAACTATCGCTTTATACCTGAGCAAAACCAGATAATCTAGAATTCAGCTGCTTGGTCAATGCCATTTTTTCTACTGTAGTATAGTAAGTACTGTATAGTAGTGGGGGTGGCAGTACAGCCTAGAGGTTAGATTAACAAGCTTTGAATGAGCTTGGTACATCCAGGGGACCTGGGTTTGAGTTTCATGTTCTCCACTTGCATATTAGAAAATGGGCTTTTTATTTGCTGGGCTCTGATTGGCTGGTACCCCTGCCGGGGGGTACGTTAACTTTCAATAGATGCCCAGCAAATAAAAAGTTCCAGCATAAGTGCCCCTTCACCCACTGAAGAATCCTAGTGCCAACCCTGCTTCCAAACTGGCTAAAACCACATAACTGAAATTTAAAATCTCCGCCATTTTTTGCCATCGCTAAGAGACAGGAAAGACTGACTAGGCACACAGACACACACACACAACCCTGCCCACAACTCCAGTGCCCTATCTCCAAAACCTAGCCTGATTAAAAAAAAAGAAAGAAATTCATTCAATTCAGAGGGAAAAACCATTGGGATACAAGCTCGGAACACAAAAGTGACTAGTGGCAAGGTTACGGGAGTGAGATGTTCAGAGCACCTATGCCTCTTCTCAGTAGTTTGCCATCTGTGTCCCAACTCCCCAGTACCCTGCTTAAATAATGATCATCCATCTTACAGTAGGAAATGCAGCAGTACCTGCTATATTTTGGGGCTCCTCCATCTCCCTTAGTTTCCACATGCTGCTCTGGGCTGGCTCTCTCTCTCTCTCTCCACATGCCGCTCCAGCTCTCTCCCCATGTACCCCTCCTCTTCACACTTCCCCAAAAAAAGAAAACTGCAATAACTCAGCCCCGGTCCTCAGGGCAGGCAGCAAGGACCAGGAAACTTAAAAAAAAAAAAAAAAACAACAAAGCGGTTACTTCCAATCCCTACAGCAGGTAGCGGGGATCAGAAGTTCTCCATGGAAACCATGCACAATTCTGGTGCCCCAGAGGAGGCAATGGTGACCCAGAAAAAAAAGGAACCCTTTCTGTTGTGACTTTCTTTCCTACTCATTTTTCGCGAATCCTGTTTCACTTTCTGTCCACACATGCACAGGTGGGAGGGAATTCACGAATAATGTCAGTTTTCTCCATGCCCACACTATGGGGCTGCCTGAGCTGCTTACGTGTTGTTTCCCCTGACAGTTACCCATTTTTGTCTGTTTTTGCTTGTGGCAGTGAGAGGGATTAAATTTGAATAAACTGTGTACAGGGGAAGAATTGGGAGGAGCTCAGTGGCAGCATTTGCAGTGAGGAGTCAGCTGGCACAGATGACATGTTCCCTCTCCATCTCTCTCTAATATGAATGCCCACAGTTTTCACTGCCTGCCCTTCAAATTACTGGGGTCCTCACAGTACTTCAATCTGAACCCGCCATCAATCTAAATGGCGCAGCTCAATGTTTTTCTTTCCTACCATGGTCAGCGAGTGCTTCTCAATTGCGGTAACAATACGAATGGCCATCAAATTAACAAAAACACAAAACTACTGTCTTTTGCTCCCAGGTCTCCCAACTGTCACTGCCACTCCTTGGCCAGATTATCCGGTGAGTAAATAAATTACTAGATGGATAATTTAAAATGAATGAATTAATATTAAAAAAAAATAGTAAAACAAAAGGATTTTAACTTGTGTGTGTGGGGGAGGTAACCTTGGAAAACAGCTCAAAAGGTACAATGTAGGATGAAGTCCCTAGGTAAAGGTGGAGGAACTATTTTATTACAAAACAACTCAAACAGTCAAGAGTTTTAACATATAAACATAAAAAGTATTTTTTTTTCAAACATGTATGATACAGTGGCCCATTTTCTAAGTGCAATAATACCCTCCAGGGTGGGCATTATTGGGAAATACCAGACCTTCCAGGGGCTATAAGGCCCTCCACCTGAGGTGTCAGGCCTCATTACTCCTTTGGGCGGTCTGGTATTTCCCAATAATGTCCACCCTGTTGGGAATTACTGCTTACCTGAGTGACTCTGAGCAAGTCAATTAACATCCTCATTGCTACAGGGTTGTCCCTGAAAACAGGCACTTGTGCCTTGTGGGCCTTCGCCAGTTACCAAAGAATAAAGAAAAAGTATATAGAAATTGCATGGGTTGAATTTATAGAATGACTAGAATTTTGCATAATATTTTCATGTATAAATTAAATATATTTATATATTTCAAAATACTATTTTTTTTTGGGGGGGGGATACATCCATGCAGTCCAAACAGATGTCAATCAGCTGCAACATAAGCTGTGCATATGGATGAGTATGAAGTGACCTATAAGAAGGTATTTTCAATATCTTCATTATAAAATAGTTTAAATATTGGTGCAAAGCATAACTTTCAAAGTTCCTAGACTTGGAAAGTCTATGGTGAAATCTACATTCTGTACTGAAACCACAGCAATTAAAGTGCTAGTATTCCTCCCTGGCATATCATTTCAGATGCAATATTTATGTCCACTGGTTTTAAATTACTAAACATTCTATACTTGCCCGCTTTAGAAGAAACAGCATTAGATGCCCATGCCTGGATTCTACGGTCTTATTTTAGCATTTTTTTTCCAGACTTATTACAGTCAGACCTACTGCATTTGTCAATGCAAAATGTCATTGCAGGTTTTCCATTAAGATATGTTGGTTACAGCATTTTGCAGAATTGCAAAATTCCAGCGAATTCTGCAGAATGTCAGAAAATTCTGCTTAACTCCCTCAAAGTCCATCAGTAGCTGACTTTTGAAATTGCAAAAGTGCATGGCTTTCATGGATCAGTAACCCATTGTTTACACAAACTGCATACCATTTTATGATAATCCATAGAAAACTAGTCTGCTGATTACTGGATCCATGAAAAGTTATTCATTAATTTACATAGAAATACTTTTTGGAATTCCATGGAATTAAAAAAAAAAACGCAAAGCTTGTCAGAAGCAGAATTACCATTCCACAAGAATGTTGCATTCTGCAGAACTCTAGTTTGTTAAGTTTGTCAAATATACTAGAAGAAAATTTAATTACATAATTTGTATTAGAACAGCATTTAGAGCGCTACTGTGTATGGTAAAGTAAATAGTGAAACAATGTACATAATAACTTCCAAACAGCCTAATTGCCCATGATCCTAGTGTGGTGTTGGGTTAGAATGGGCTTGTCATATCTCTTAAAAGGATGATTTACTATTCAGTATATCCTCGATAGCTTAAGAAGTATTTCACTGTTAGATTTCTTTCAGTAACAGAAGGATGTCCAGGGGTTGCTATCATGGTACTGTCCCTTAAAAAAGTATTGAAAAATAGCAGAAAGAGGAACAGATCATGTAACATAAAGGATAATTTATGGACATCGATACCCAACAAGACTCTGTCTGCATTGAGAGGTTTCTGTGGCAACCAGGAACCTCTAGAGTGAAGCTTGAGATGTTCCCTGGTTGCCATTGAAAATCCAAGATAAGGATACAGGCTTGTCTGTGTGGATGCCCATATACTATCTTTTATTGTATATCAGCATCCCTGCCCATTTCAGATTGATAACAGTGGCTCTAGGGCACTTGAGGGTTGTTGGTGGTGGATTCAAAATATTGATTCAATGTGTGGCTAGGGACCACAGTTGAAGCTGTGTCTGTAAGTTCAAGTTAAAAAAAAACAGCTTTTAGCACCATAGGCTTAAGGAAAGCAGCTGTGTGGATGCATTCTAAGTTATTGTGCTGCAGTAGTGACAGCACTACTGTAGCACAACAACATATTGATGTCAGTACTGTCAGGCACAATAACCCTGTTCTATGCATGCATTTCTAGGCAGAACAGCATTCCACAAACAGTATATATGTACAAACTCTGTGGCAGGGTGGACACAGCAGAAGGGATATAAGACCTAAAGTTGGATCTGTAAAAACTCAAGTGGTGATCCAGGATTTGGCCACTTGGCTTCAATGAAAAGAATTGCAAGGTGATGTACATTTGAGCCAAAAACTTGAAGATTGACTACAGACTGGGTGGGGTATAGGTATTTGCGTCACAGGAGGACTAGGATCTGGGAGTGACCTGAAGCACTCCAGACAATGTAGGAAAGCAACAGCAAAGGCAAATAAAATGTTGGGCTGCATTGCCAGAGTGATCTGCAGCAGGCAAGAGGAGATAATATTGCAATTGTACATATCCTTATGAGGCCTCTTATTGAGTGCCCATACCTCAAAAAGGATTACTCTACTGGAGAAAGTCCAAAGGAGGACAAAGCAGATGATCATGTGTCAGCAGGGCAGGACACATAAGGAGAGGATGGAGGCCCTGAACATGTACTCTGTAGAGGAGAGGAAAGAGAGAGAGGTAGAGGGGACATGACTGAGACCTTCAACTATTTGAAATGAATAACTAGGGTGGATAAGGAAGGTCTCTTCAAGCTTAGTGGAAACCAAACCATGTGGTGACATAGTCTCAAGATGGTGGTGATGGTGGTATTTTAGGAGAGAGAGTAGGAAGTTCTTTTTCACAGAGAGGGTAGTGGAGGGTTGGAATGTGCTTCTTGAAGTGTTGTTTTTTATTGAAGACAGTGGGTGGTTTCAAGAGGAGCTGGGATAAAGTTAAATGAAAAAATAAGGGTCAGTGGAGGGGTGGATGGAGGGGAAGGCTGGATAGGGAAGAGGGAAAGATCAGTGGCTTAAGTTGAGGACCCTGCAATACAAGCAGTCTAGATAAACCTAATAACCTTATTCTGATGGCTTCATTGTATGTTCATATGTATGTTTGTATGTCCGTACACCTTAATAAACCCAATATCACTGAAACTCCCTCATATACTTTACCAGCTGACCTGTAAGTTCAGCTGGTCAGCTGGTGCTTCTAATGTCATATGATTAGTCACTGATATTTTATTGTTGATGAGCATGACCATCTGTAACACTTATTTGGGTAGATGTGTACCATGTAATGTGTTATACTGTATTGAATTATATATCTACATTCTTGTCATGCACAAAGACAGGCACTGTATAAGCACTTGTGATGCACTTGGGTGCTCGTAACAGTTAAGTTTAGTCTTATTATGATATACAGTTTATATCTCTAATGATTTTTGTTTGATGAGATACAGAGCAGAAGCAGGAGGTAGTGTAGCCTATTGGTTGTGGTATGTAGCTATGAACCACAAAACTGTGGTTTACAGCCAACAAATTTTGCTTACACAGTGTTTGGACTTAAGAAATGGACTGAACCTCCCAGCTAACTGATCATTTATATTTTTGTATTCATACCTTTACTGTTGTGGAATTTTGTATATTCATTGTGTGTCTGTAATTATCTATGTTCCCTATGTCTCATGTTTCTTGTGTAACCTATAGATTATAGAACACAGGATTGTCTTGTGAACAGGATTGTAAAAAATCCTATGTCATGTATTTTCCATGTATGTATTTACCTACCTACGTTTTACCTTCTGTTTACATACAGTACCTGCAAAAGGGATATAAGTAGTTGCATTATAACTGTGATATTCCAGTGAATTAAATGTATGATAAAAGTAGGTTTACTATTTGATATTGTAAGAACTTCAGATCAATTCAGAACAAAAACTTGGTACCTAATTAACCTGATACACTTTTACCCATTGTGTTATTATATTCTGCCTCATAGACACAGTGTTCAGT
Source organism: Neoceratodus forsteri (assembly GCA_016271365.2). NCBI lineage: Eukaryota > Metazoa > Chordata > Ceratodontiformes > Ceratodontidae > Neoceratodus > Neoceratodus forsteri. The sequence continues at coordinate 735,611,566 of CM028133.1, read as the reverse complement.
AAAACACATGAAAAACAACATTTCTGACAAAAGTGTTATAGAGAACACAGATTATATTTTAGTTTTTCCCAGTATTCCAGCTGTTTTTAATTCCTTCCCCCATTTTATGGCACAGTTTCAGCCTACTGCTAAATGATCATAATTAGTCCTCTTATCATGAGATAGAGATGAATGCTGCAAATGAAACTGATGTCTGGACCATTAAGTAGCCAGCTGTTGGGGTTGGTAGGATACCGGTTGTGTAGCACAATATAACTGGAGACGGAGCACATCTCCTCTAAAACTCAATAAGCTTTCAGTGGCCTCGACATCAACATTTATTACTGAGCCTAAGCCTCCAAACTGGTGATACAAGGCATTGGTACTACAGCTAAGCCACCTCCAATAAGAAGGCCAACTGTTTTAGCAGTTGGCCAATTAATTCTATGACGTTCACCCTCAAAGATATTGACTATGGTTTCTGCTGCAAGGCACGTCATAATATGCTGGACAAAACCTCAGAAAAATCATAGTCCAACTATTGGTGCAAACTTAGAAAAAGGCTGGCTGCTAAAACACATGCACATGCACTAGTGCAAACAGTGTCACTATCATTACATTACTCAAACCTGAAAAGTGATTTTGCACAGCAACTGCACTATTTGGAGCCACAGTTGCAGAAACACATTTCAGGCAGGATGCAAAAAATGACAGCCGCACTGTTCATGAGGAGGTGTGAAAACAGGGCAATGTTGAAATTCTAGAGCGAAAATATGAAAAATTTGCGAACTGAAGAGTGTGCATAAATACTGCACAATGGATATCCATAATGTGCTCATTTGGGGGAATTTTTTCACCAAATTTTCAACATGGGCATTTTAGGACTGCTCTTCATGAACAGTGGCACTCTGTTTTTGTTAATCTGTCCCAAAAGTTGATTGCACACAGTGACCGCACCCTTTGTGCTCCACAGGTTTGAAACATTTTTGGGGCAGGATGTGAAAAATGACAGCTACACTGCTCATAAGGAGGTATTAAAAAACGGCAATATTGAAAATCTGGAGTTAAAATATTAAAAATTGATGAAGCTACAAGCGTGTGTAGAAACTGTGCAATGCACGAAGGTAATGCAGAAATTATTTTGGAATGTTTTCACCAAATTTGCCACATGGGATTTTTGGGACCATCCCTCATGAAGAGTGGCACTGTTGTTTCATTAATTGGTCCCAAAAAGTGACTCTGCGCAGCAATGGCAAAATCACCTTTTGGGACCGTGAAACAAAATGACAGTTCCATGTTCATGAGGTGAGATCCCAAAAACCCATATTGAAAATTCAGGGCCAAAATTCCTAAAAATGGATGAAATATCAATCTATGTTGAAACCCCTCATTATAAAGCTTACCACAATTTCTTCAGTTCATAGTACGACTTTGAAGAGTGCAGATGTGTCCCGGTTCAGAGAAGATCGTGGCTCCCGACCTTAGGAGGGCAAGTATTGGTGAAAGGGGGTACAGGGAGGTGGGTGTATAGAGGGAGGGTGATGAAGGAGACATCAGTGGACCGTTTTCTTCTTTACAGGGGAAAAAAAGACCACAAAGGAAGTTTTTTTTTTATTTACACAGGTTATAGGCATAACAAAAAAAACTAGCCATACTAGGTGGGCTCCCAGTGTTCAACAATTCTGGTAGGGATGCTGACACAGGGATTGGGCACCATGATATTGGCAAGCTGTATAGATGGTTTTGGGGGGTACATTCAACACCTGGAGTTGGCATCCCGGTGTTGGAAAGGAGAAAGTGTTTAACCAGGAAAGACACACTGAGAGGGGGCATGCTGACATGAGAATTGGGCATTTTGGTGTCAGCTTTTCATGACTATATGGTGGGCAGCTGGAGCCGCCATGTTTGGTAGAAGTTTTGAATCTGAAATAAAATCAGGTGGGGCAATCAACACTGAACCCAATTTGCTAATGACAGATGTCTCTTGTCCTTACCATCTCCCACCAACAAAATGAACCACTATAACAAATGTTTTGTAAAATTGGTCAGCTAAAACTGGGGAAAAAGATTTCTTATCAGAGTTGAAACTCCTACTTAAACTGTGTTTAGCTGAGCATTGCTAGATTTCATGTTATGGATTTCCAGGCAAATTTAATACTCTGGTATGATTTGTTTCACCGTATGGTTCATTGCAGTCATGTTTGCTCTACTTTTACAGCCTCTGAAGAAATGCAATACAACTCTCAGGATGCCAAATACCAAGAAGCTATTGTTTCTGAATTCCATGCTTATCAGCAGCAAGGTAAATTTATCTTTGTTGTTTAAGATGCAGAAGTGTTCAGTCAAACATTACTTCTTTCCTCTAGATTATAAGATTTCCAACATGATAACTAGGACATTTGTGGTGGGATAAGAAACTAGTGAAAAAACCTCAAACAAGAAAAACAAAACCCTTTACTTCATGTATAGTCTTGCATCATTCAAATGCGTCAAATTACCCAAAATACAATCTCACTGGATTTTTGCAGTATTGTGGTTCAGCCCTACAATACAATGTTGTCAGTCCAACCTTTCTTCTTGGTTGTGCAGAGTTATACCTAAGAAATCCCACTATATTGCCATTCTTAGTGCACATGATCTGCTCGGGACCACAGCAAAGCTTCTTGGGGTATTGTACCCCATCCCTGAATCAACTCTGACTCAGAGTTGATTATAATAAAATACAGGGGGTGTGGAGGGGCAGAGACCCCAGCATGGGAGTTGCAGAGGCACAGCCCCCACATAAAAAAACACTTTATTCTTCCAACAGCACAATACAGACCACAGTTGCAGTCAACATGCAGTCATCACTGTAATGTCAGATTTACATATTTTTGTCAAACAGGCATTGTAGATCCCTGTTACAAGCCATGAATGGCAGCATTAGTTGCAAAATTAACCCAGGAAAACAAGGTGAGATTAAGGGAAGGTAAAGAACAGAAGCAAAGAGAGGTTAAGCAATATGCTCAATGTCACACAGTCAATATGCGATATTGTTGAGATTCAAACCTGGACTTCCATGCTCAGAGCATGGTGCTCTAATAACTAGGCTACACTTAGTCCCTACAATGTAAACACACTATAGTAAAGTATACAGCACATGATATATAACCTGAAGTTGTATGGAGTACATTCTTATTTAATAGTGTCAGTCTACAGTAACTGTTTAACCTCATACAAGTCATTATCCATATTTAGAATAATGCATAACATATTAGTATACAGTAGTAGCATTGCAGTGCCACTATAGTTAAGATTAAGGAAGCACTTAAATTCCAATTTTCAATCACTTGTAACTCATCATCTTTTGATGAATTGGCATGAAATTTGAAAATCACACTCTCTGTAGCTAGATCACAAAACAATTTTGATACAGTTTGGTTTGTTGTTTTTTTACCTTAAAGGGGTGGTGCAAAATATGCACAAATACATTAAAGGAGCCTTATTTGCTAATAAATAGCAAAAAAACCCCACTAGGAAGTAAAACATAAAACTTGCTGGGTTATTAGATTGTGTCATGAAGGTCCTGCTTTCAGTGTATTTAAAATGAAAAAAATTAAAATAAAACAACTGATAGCATAATCACAAATTAGCCATTCACTTTCAGTATTCACAGTCATTAAAATGACAAAAATGGTGGTGAAAGGAGATATGCACTGGCAACCATCCCATTTTATTAAATTACGATAGTCATGGGGGATGAAGGGAAAGATGAAATGCTAGTGTGCTAGGATATGAGAAGGAAATGGCATGGATGCTAGTGTGTCAGAGATGGAAAATGACTGTGTTAGTTATTTTTAACACCATGGTTAGGTGCCTGGAGTCATAATCACGGATGAGATTGCAGCCACTGCTGTTAGGCCCCAGTGGCTGCATATTTTTTCTTTTCTTTTCTTTTTTTGTTTTGTGATAGTATTCTTTGAATGGGTAACCAGAGCAGTTGACAATGGGCACACAGTAGACGTAGTCTACTTCTACTTCAGATATTTGGTGCAAGCTGCCGTGGTTCATGGGAACTGTCACAATTGCACCTGAAATTGTAAAATCAGATACAGTTGTGCAGAAGGGGCTGGTACATCACCAAAACCTAAGTGCTGTGGTGAAGGGCTGGATGCAAACCCTGAGCCACATTTTTTAAATCCTACCCTGGAGTGATTAGTAAGGATTTACTGTATATCTCTTATGGCTCTCCCCCTCTGCCAAACACACTACCCTAAAAATCGAAGCCCTGAACCTCGCTCAGCTTATCCAGGAACCTACCCACCTAAACCATCGGTCCCATAACCACACCCTTCTGGACTGGATCTTATCAACCCTTCCCCAGCGTATACCTGCCACAGGTATTTTCTCTGATGCCCTAAGCAACGACTGTGTTACTTACTGTGTCTGCAAAGTCCACTCCCTGCTCTCTCATCTCAGATTCATTTGGTCTTGCCCACTACACCTTTGAGGCAGTATAGCGCAGTGGTCTAAGGCTCTGAGCTGCAAATCTGGTGACATCCAGCAGACCAGACCTGGGTTTGAATCCCACAGCTTCCACTTGCATACTGTGTGACCCTGAGCAAGTCACTTAACCTCCTTGTGCTCCCAGGTCGCTCCTGTAAAAAAGCTTTCAGCTTAGTGTGCTATACTTGGTTAAAACGACTAAATAAAAAATAAATAAATAAATAAATGAATACGCCCTGCAGCGTGACCTCTCAAATGTTGATTGGCTTCTAGTCTTCTCCATGTCTGAAGTAGACTTTGCTCTATCCCAGTTCTGTGGTATCTTCTGGAGTATCTGGGACCTACACACACCCCCCTCAGAAAAGTCAGGGTAAAACACTTCTACCACCCCTTCATCACACCTGACCTTATCATCCTGTGTCGCTCCAGGACAAGGCATGCAGAATATACAAAGTCTCCCATGACTCACGGGATCTACAGTCATACAGACATCTTAGAAATAAATGTACAAAGGCTATTCAGCTGTCCAAAACTTCTTACTTTAAAGTGCAGTTCTCACAGAACCAAGATCCCCATGCATATTTTTGGAAGACAATCAACTCCCTTCTTGACCCACCTACTAAACAGAATTGTCAGGCCCTCAATATTGATGGGTATACTATCTCTGATCCTGCTTCCGTGGCTGAGCTCTTCAACAAATTTTTCATCTCCTGTGCCCTCCCTAACTCCTCCTCTCCCTCCCCCAACCTGGCAGCACCATCCCCTCCACCCTCCGTCTTCCTCTTTACACCCTTCACACTGCAAGAAGTGTACAAAGCACTTTTCTCCCTCAGCATGACCAAATGCAGCCCTTACGGTATTCACCCCAAACTTCTCTGAAACTCTGCCACCACTATTGTGGCCCCTTTGACTCACATACTCAATTTCTCTTCATACACAGCCACTGTTCCAAAAGCCTGGAAACTGGCCAAAGTCATCCCTCTGTACAAAGGCAGCAATCCTTCCCTCCTGGCAAATTACAGGCCTATTTTGCTCCTCCCCTCCCTTGCCAAAGTTCAGAAATCACTCATGTTGTCCAAACTGTCAGCCTTTCTCTCCTCCAACAGCTCCCTCTCCCCCGTACAGTCAGGATTCAGAAAACAACACACCACTATCACCTCCCTTCTATATGTAACTGACTCCATCCTCTCTGCCATGGGCAACAGCCTAGCCACCGCCGCCATATTCATTGACCTGGCCAAAGCCTTCGACTCTGTCTCCCACCCACTGATACTCTGCAAACTTAGTTCTTATGACATCGCCCAACCAGCCATCACCTGGTTCCATTTATATCTCTATAATAGACAACAGTCTATTCAAATAGACGATGCTATCTCCACTCCTCTGTCCATCATATCAGATGTCCTGCAAGGCTTTATATTTCATCGCATCCTCTTCTCTCTCTTCATTAACAACTTTCCCTCCACCTGCCTCTCCTCCAATGTGCATCTATACGCAGATGATACTATCATCTTTACCTCAGGCCCTTCCTTCAACTGCGTCCTCCCAAACCTCCAAAATTACTTCAATAGAGTCCAATCATGGTTTCTCAACAACCTGCTTACACTCAATGCAAAAAAACTGTCACCATGGGATTTGGATCCAGGCAAAAGCTTGCAACCCTTCCCGCCCCCTGCCCACCAGTGATCACCACCCTGGATGGCTCTCCTCTGGAACTAATCCCTACTTTCAAGTACCTGGATGTGCAGCTGGACAGTCACCTTAACTTCTCCACCCATGTTGATGCCATTTGCTCCAAACTACAGCCAAAGCCCACCATCCTCTATCGCCATAAAGCCAGTCTGCCTATCCCCACCCATTGTGAGCTTGTACGTAAAACAATCTTACCTGTCATAGAATATGCCAACATTGTCTAAGGAATGGCCCCAGAAGTCCCATCTCTCCAGATTAGATATCTTTCTGCCGCTTCGCCACCACCTCCCCCCCCACTCACCACTGCCTTCTCTACACTGCACTCACCCTTGCTCTGCTCTCCCACAGGAGAGTCATCCACAGCGCCTCCTTCATAGCTAAATTTTGTTTTGATTCCCTTCCCTCTACCTCGCTTCCCTCCTCGCACTAGCCACCTCCCTAACCTACCCGCTTTGCCAAAGGGACACCCACACTTTTCTCCTGCCCCGACCACTCACTCTCAACAGCCCAGCTGCATTTTCTTACCATCTCCCACATCTCTGGAACAACCTTTCCTCAGAACTCAGCCAGGTCCCTTCTCATCCCACCTTCACTCAACTCCTCAAGCTCCTACCCTCCTCACCTGCCCTAAATGCACTCCCGAGGCCACCTACAGTCATTACTCACTTACACTAGCCCTTGACTGCAATCCCTTCCCCATCTCACTCAGTTGCTCTGTGTGCTCACAATTTTGTTTATTATGTATATGTATTTTATTTCTTTGTAAATATTGACTGTACATGCTGTTTGTATTCTTCACCACATGACACTCTCTTTTCTCTTTGTTGTACACTCTGTACTCGGGTCGCACCTGGAAACGAGCCTCAGTTCAGTGTGCCTTTCCCGGTCATCAACATTTTAAATAAATAATAAATAAATATCATAATGATTGAAGGTTTGGGACCTTGAGATACCTCAGTGATCATTTTGTTTACTTGCATTTTTTTTCTATACTTACCTTTCCATTATTTTATTTTCATTTTGCCAACTTCTAGTACATGTGAATCCTATGGAATTCTTGTATTATAAAGTCTGAAATTCTTACTGGTAGGGCTGGCAGAGTAATTCAGTGAAAAACTGCAAATCTGTGTTTAGATTTTTATGGAGAAATAGAACGTTCTTCCTCTAAAATATTACAGATTTATTAGAAATTAGATTTTTCATAACATGTTTTAATTTAGCAAGTGATATTTCTTTCTGAATAGATTTTACTTGGGAAGAACGATAAGCCAGTTAGGGCCAGATATTCAAAACTTTGCCCCTGGGCTAAGATAACACTGCCTCGTGGGCAAACATAGCCTGGAGCACAAAACAAGTTGTATTCAAAAGGAATGGCCTGGGGCAAACAGCCTCTGAATATAGCATGGGAAAGAGGCCGTGCAAACTGGGCTGGGAGTGCAGGGCAACCACAGCCCTGGAATATAACAGCACTGAAAATAGCAACCAGGAAGTGCAAACCACAACAACAACAACACAGTGCACAATGATGTGAGGGTAGGTAGAGAGGAACTACTTGGCCAATGTGTGCACCGGCATATGCATGGACCCAGAACAGCTGCAGGCAGCAGCAGATGTGAAAGAACAGTGATCAAAACTGTAAACTATTCCACAAACTGTTAGAGCCCGAGCTAAGCCATTTGCCCAGTGCAAACATGTTAGCCCGGTGCTAAACTTTGCCATATTCAAAAGTGACGTGCAAATGAGCCTACTTAGATAGTTTCTGGTCAAACAGCCACATTAGCATCTCATCATGCCCTGATTTGCATGCAGTTTGCCCAGCGTTACTGCAGGATCCCACAGCTTCACCTGTAGGTCAGTCTGAAAGTACTGGGGCCAGCCAGGTCTGACTGCAGCTCCACCTGTAGGTCAGTCAGGCAGTGCATAATGATAGCTGCAGGCTACATGTGAACAGTATGGCATACCATAGCATAACGTGCCCCAGGGGACAACACAGCATAGGCACAGGTGGTGGTGGTGCTGCATGCAACTGTCACACTGTAGGTCATGCAACAGTGCACAGCAGACATACAGTAGCAAGGGGGTTGGTAGTGTGAGGGACACAGCAATGCCTATGTTATGTAGGGTGGTGATGACCATTGCACTGTACACAGTGACAGACCCAGCTTGCAGGTAATTACTGACAGTGGACAGTACTATTACACTGTTGTGTGATCCACAGATGCTGCACCTGTGGCATGGGATGCACACAGTGTCATGTACATGGCTGACTGTGTGTGCTGTGACACCTGTACAGTTGTGTGGTAGGTGGCTGGGGGGGCATGTAAGATCCGACAGGCACACAGGTGGTGGCATAGTCCCACTAATGGCCCATGTTCACTGAGTGATGTGTCCCAGCCTTGTGGCCACACCTGGGCTATGGTGAGGTCTGGCCACCCGTACACCATCCACCACTGGCCACCATGCCCACAGTGCTGCATGTGTGTGCTGGCATCTGTTAGGCACCACAGACATATGGTCTGCAGGTGTGTGCTATATGGCCACACTACCATACTGTCCCCTGTGGGTCAGAGTACCCCTTAAAGTCTGTGCTTGGCTGGGACTGGTGGCAGCTGCTGGCATCATGGTGGTGCCATCAGTGAGCAGCATGTGTCCTCCATGTCTGGCATTTTCTAAGTGTCATACTCCTATGTTAGGGTCATGCAAACCACTCCTATGTTAGGGTCACGCAATCCCATGCAAACACCATGCAATGCACCAATGATGTGAAAAGTTGTTTGCCCAGGATTAAGACCAGCTTTTCCTGGGCAGTAAATTGGACCAAGCTAAGAGTTGCGCTATGCCGCGCTAAATACCTTAGCGTGGTGCTAGTCACTGAATATCTCATAGCACCTTTATTGATGTTTGCTATGCCCTTTGCATATCATTATGCTTTGCCCGGCACTACTGCTGTTTGCGCACGCTAGTTGGCCTTTTGAATATAGCAGACCTTCGCTAATCCCATGCTATTCCTGTGCAAACTGTTTGCAAACTGTGCAAAGCTTTGAATATCTGTCCCTTACTGTTTTAAAAAAATGTTAAATCATATGGCTGGACTACAGCAGTACAAACATATTCTGTAAAAGGCAAAGTTTGTTGCTGACTGAAGAATCGATTTCTTTCTAATAACGTACAAAAAATATTTTTATTTTCTCATTGAAAACCATTGGTATCTTAAATAGTTTGTAGTTTCTGTCATCACAATATCAGAATTTTGTTGAATTCTTTTTTACTAGCAGTATAGAATGCAAATGTGTAAACTCATGTGTTTCACTAGGCAAACAAATATATCATGAAAGTAAAAAGTAATTACGGTACCCGCACATTAAAACATAATAAATAAAATGGTTAGTTGTCTATTTATTAGAGGTGAACATTTGCTGTTTAAGGACCTAAGTAATTAATTAGAAAAAGGATTTTAAAACCTGTTTCTTAAATATCTGAGAGAATTAAAAATGGAAACCCTCTACGGAACATAGCTAAAGTTCTCCATTCCCTTAAACATTTTAATTGTTCTCTGCTGCACCTTCTCAATTGCTGTCAAGTGATTTTATTTTTATTTTGTGGTTACCAGATTAGTACACAGTACTTCAAATGCAGTCTTACCAATGTCTTATAACAGAGTACAATCACATCACATAACATTTATGGCATCACTTAACTTTTATGGCACCCTCTTCCCTTATTATTACACCCCAACATTCAACATTCCTATCTAACCTACTAACATCTGTTGCAGCTCCTTTTTTCCATAAATAGAATCTCTGACTTGCATTTTTTTGTACTAAGTGAAGGACCTTACAGATATCCACAGTGAGTCTCATTTGCCAATTGATGACCCACTTCCCAAGTAAAGTAAAGTTCCTCTGTAGACCATCTCTCTCTTCCATGGAATCTACTGCTCTCATTTTATTTGTGTGCTTCGCAAACTTAATTACATTTTATGAGATCCTTGGCTTTGGATTATAAAAATATATTGACCGATAAGTGTCACAGTGCTGATCTATGGGGACTTCAGTCCATTTTGATTTTGTCTCATTAACCACTATCCACTGATCCCTGTTTAATAGCCATGGGCCAAATATTCAAAACTTCCCCAGGGGCTAAATTAGCACTGCCCAAAGGTCAAACTTAGCCCAGAGCAAAAAGCAAACTATATTCAAAATGAATAGCCCGGTGCTAATCCTGCTGAATATACCATGCTAAGGAAGCCAGACAAACTGGTCTAGGAGTGCAGGGCAAAAATGGCCCGGGAATAAGACAGCACTGAATATAGCAACCGGGAAGTGCAAACTGCAACAGAAGCTCAGTAGACACTGGAGCAAGCCAGTGTTGCAGGTGAAGAACATTGTGTGTGATTGCACAGAGATGTCTCACACCTACTGCAAACAACAATGCAAGCCACACACCGCAGAACTGTGCTATGCTGAAGTGGGGTTTGCCCGGGGCTAACCTGCATGTGCAGTGCTAACACATTAGCCTGGTGCAAAGTGGTTAGCCTGGGGCAAACGGGAGCTATATTCAAAGCTCCCATGCAAATAAGCCTACTTAGGTAATCTGTGGGCAAACAGGCACATTTGCATCTCATTATGTGATGCTTAGCATACATTACCATGCAGTTAGCCCGGTGCTACTGCATGGAGCACAAAGCACCACCTATTGGTCAGAAAGGAAGTACAGGCAGGACACTGCAGGCAAAGGCATGCCCACAGCATCCCCTGTTAGTCGGAATAGAAGTACAGGCTGGAAGCAGCAGGAACTGTGTGGTGGTAGGCACAGTTGGAGCATACATAGCCCACAACCCCTTACCTCCTGACAAGGAACAAGGCATCAAAGGATTAGGAACAAAGACCCATAATCAGTGACACAGTTTAAGAGATATGTACTCTAAATGCTGATAGAACAAGGGGATTTGTGTTACGATGCAGTTTCAGAAGCAGAACCAGTCTGTAACAGTCATGTATGACATTAATGTGTGAGGTTAAGCCTCACTGTCCTTTTGCATAAACACATATTCTGTGAGGGACAGAGGAACATTTGGAGGCTAAACCAGGGGCCTCCCTGAATAGTAGGGACAGTCAGGAGGTATGGGTGCATACAACACAAACGTACATATATGTGCTTGATACACACAAGTGACCCTGGTAGTCTAATGGACCCCCACCCCCAAGAAAGACTCCTGACCCCCATTCCACCATATAACATTATGTTTCCCTGGTAGTTTAGTGACCCTCACCAGCCCCTAGCATGATCCACAACACCTGTAGCCGTGGTAATTAATTTCCCTGGTGTTTTAGTGGTCCCCCAACCCCCCAGCATGATCCCCGACCCTGTAGCCATGGTAATGAAATAATTTCCGTGGTATTCTAGTGGTCCCCACCATACCCCAAGTAAGATCCCTGACCTGTGTAGCCACAGTAATGAAACAATTTCCCTGGTGTTCTAGTGGTCCCCCCACCCCACAAGCATGATCCCCGACCCCTGGTAGCCCCAAAAAGACAGCAATACCTGGTGGTCTAGTAGTCCCCTCACCCGGAAGTTTGCCGCCCATCCTCCTGTACGCAGACTAGGTACGGTGCTGGCGAGTGGCTCAGCCCTCCTCTCACCACCATGGCTGGCCTCCAACTGCAGCATGCATGAGTGCTACTAAAGGAGCAGCGTACATTGATACCACAGTTGGCAGCTGGCGGTGGGGGTGAGAGGAGGGCTGAACCATTTGCCAGCACTGTACTCAGTCTGCATATAGGAGGACAGGCGGCACACTTCCAGGTGGGGCCACTAGACCACCAGGTATTTCTATCCTTTCTGGCTACCGGGGTCGGGGATCATGCTTGGGGTGGGGAATACTAGAACACCATGGAAATTATTTCATTACCATGGCTATGGGGGTTGGGAATCGTGCTTGGGGGACCACTAGAACACCAGGGAAATTTATTTCAATACTGCGACTTTGAGGGTTGGGGATCATGCTGGGGGTTGTGGGGGGGGACCACTAGGACACCAGGGATTATCGTGCTTATTGGGGCTACTGGGGCTTGGGGATTATGCTGGGTGGGCACCATTGCATTACCACCAGCTTTGTGTCAGCGGTATTTAGTGCTGCGCTACAGGTCACGCTAATGCCTGTAGCATGGCGTTATATTTTTGAATATGCCATGCAGCTGGCATTCATGGCCACTCCCCTAACTCTCACCCCAGCGTACATTTACTTTTAGTGTCAGCACTATCACACAGCACCAGCACTATTGGGGCATCTGAATTTTGCAGCCTGGAGCAAATCCAGCACTATTGCAGTGCTACAGCTTTGCACCAGGTGCAATGCTTTGAATATCTGGCATATGTCTCTATTCATTTTTCTTACAGAATAGGAAATAGCATGACTCAAAACATATTACTTATGAGTGTAAGGGGGAAGGACTATAACTCATGAGTGGCAGAGCCATGAGTGAGTAATAAAAGCCCAGCCCTTTCACAAATGGCCACTCATTCCACATAACATGCATCAAAAACTCATCCGCTGACACACTGATGTATACAATGGCATGATGTGCATCAGTGTGGGAAAGGTTCTACCCAATCATTCTGAAAAACTGCTTGGACATCCAAAAACACAAATATAAATTAAAAGAAGCAACCCCTAAGTAGGAGACAACAGTAAAAACAATGGATAAATAATATAAGCTGTGCTCACATTTGAAATACCTGTGTGTTTCACTCTTTTGTACTTTAACTTTTGACATGACTTGTTGCTCGACCACTCATGTCATAAGGTCAAATTACACTCATGAGAAATAACACAGATATTTCTAGTGAGGGTCTAGCATATCCCTTATGTGTGTGTATGGTTTTATGTGATAAAGGTGACTCCTAATGAGTGCCGACCGCTAGTAGTGACTCAAAATTTGTCTGAGTGAAAAAGGGTGATGGATACTACAGCAGCCATCACAAATAGTGATAGTTGCTAAATTAATAGAAAATCAAACACAATATATGTATTTTTATATAGCCCCCGCAGCCCCCAAAATAAAGATTATCAACTCCATGGGAGGTGCAGACTTAGGGGAAATCACAAAGATTTTTTTTTAAATATTTCGGGCCAGATATTCAAAACTTTGCATCGGGCAAAAACTGTTTCCTCAGGTTTAGTGTGGGATTAGCGTGGGTTTGCTATATTCAAAAGGCCCAATAGCTCATGCAAACTGGCATTAGCGCTGGGCAAAATTATAATGTATCCAAGGGGCAAACTGAGTGGGTGTGTACATGAATACAGGTGCAATGCTATATTCAGCAACTAATGCAGTGCAAAGCAGTTTTTCGCGACTTAGCGAGACACTTAGTGCAGTGCATATTACCGCCCAGGAAAAGGTAGTCTTAACCCTGGGTAATCAGCTCTGTGTGACGTTATGGTTTTGTGCAGTGTTTGCATGGCTTTTGCACAGCTCTGCATGACCCTAACAAATAAATATGACACATAGACAAAGCCAGACATAGAGGAAACATCACAATGATGCCATCATCTGCCACCAGTCCCAGCCATGCCAGGCAGTAAGTGCTGACCCTGCTGCCAGTGGACAGCATGGCAGTGTGGCCATACAGCACATACCTGTGGACCACTCCTCTGTGGACACCAACAGATGCCAACATACACATGTAGCACTGTGGGCATGGAGGATGTTGAGGGAAGTGTGTATGGGTGGCCAGGCTGTGCCACAGACCAGGCGTGGCCACAAGGCTGGGAAACATCATGCAGTGCATATGGGCCAGTATTGGGAATACCCCAACACCAGCGTGCCTTTCTGATAATATATGCCCCCCCCAGCCACATACCGCACAGCTGTACAACTGTCACAACACACAACATCGGACATGTATATGTCACTGTGAGCATCCCATGCCAGAGGTGCAGCATCTGTGGGTCACACAACAGCGTAACAGTAATGTCCACTGTCAGTAAATGCCTGCATGTTGGGCCTGTCACTGTGTATAGTGCAGTCATCAGCACTGCCCTACACACCATAGGCAGTGCTGTGTCCACACCCTACTGGCCCCCTTTCTACTGTAGTGTCTGTTGTGTACTGTAGCATGACCTACAGTGTGACAGTTGCAGGCAGCACCACCACCATCTGTGCCTATGCTGTGTTGTCCCAGTACAGCTGCAGGAAGCAGTGCATGTGAAATGACAGTGTTCAAAACTATATAATATTCCCTGTACCGTTTGCGCAGTGCTAACACGTTTGCGCGGGTTTAGCACAGGGCTAAACCATTAGCACAGTGCAAACTGCATGCAAATAAGGGCATAATGAGATGCTAATCTAGATGTTTGCCCAGAGACTACCTAAGTAGGCTCATTTGCATGTCACTTTTGAATATGGCAAAGTTTTGCACCGGGCAAACATGTTTGCACAGGGCTAACAGTTTAGCCCTGCGCTAAACCCGGGCAAACATGTTAGCGCTGCACAAACAGTTCGGGAATATTATACAGTTTAGAACACTGTACTTTCACATGCGCTGCTGCCTGCAGCTGTACTGGGTCCACACATTTGCTGGCACACACTCTGGCCACATAGTTCACCTCTACCTACCTTCACGTCACTGTGCAGTGTTGCTGTTGTGGTTTGCACTTCCTGGTTGCTATATTCAGAGCTGTCTTATTTCAGGGCTAAGTTTGCCCTGCACTCCCAGCCCAGTTTGCCCAGCCTCATTTCCATTCTATATTCAGAAGCTATTTGACCCTGGCTATTCCTTTTGAATATAGCTTGCTTTGTGCTCCAGGCTAAGTTTGCCTGCTGGGCAGTGCTAATTTAGCCCCAGGGCAAAATTTTGAATATCTGGCCTTCATCTCCAGGCACTGGATCTGAACCAGGTCACTGGCTTCAGGGTCAGTAGTGCATACTGCCACCCTACACGGCCAGCTTTACAGTGCCCGCCCAACCATCATGTTATATCGTGCTTCAGCGAGTGTAGCTCCTGCTACACTCACTTTGCAGGATATAACACCTTGATTCACTGCTTGATCCAGATTCAAGCGCTATTATTGTGTCACTTGTATTGAGTCAATCAATAATCTCAATAATAGGCACTCATATAGGGTGCTACTGTGTGTGTTTGTGTATATATATATATATATATATATATATACACACATATATCTCTACACACACATATATATACACACACATATACTGTATATACGTCTGTGTGTATATAGATGTATATATATATATATATATATATATATATATATATATATTATATATATATATATATTATGGTAGCACAGTAGTGCTACCATAGTTAGGGTTGAGGAGCCATTTCTAAGTTAAACCCCAAAACTTTGCACCTTAATAACTTTGCAACTGTTTGATGGATTTGCCTGAAATTTGGAATTTATGAGCAAGAACCATAGGCCTTAGGATCTGCCAAGTTTCGTACTGGTCGGATATACGGCTGCGGAGTTATTAAGTGTGATCTGTGCGCGCGTTTACGCTTTTCTGGAATTCTGTGGTCGCTCCTACAGGTCGTACGGTTTGCGTGACTGGCCCAAAATCTTCAGGAAACATGCAGCCAGGGTCCCCAATGTGCCTTTCGAAGATTTCATGAAAAAATATTAAACGGTTCAAAAGTTATTCAAAAACAGTTTCCCATTATAAGTCAATGGGAAAAGTTAACAAAAGTTCAACACTTTCACAAATGCATTTTACTTTTAAAATGGGCCTGTTACTTTCGCAAATCGGCCATTTTGTTTTCAGTTGGTGATCAGAAAATGGTTGGCATTTAAATTTGGGACCCTCTAGCAACCTAATTTTTTTTGTATTCACCTAGTCGGGCCCTGAGGATGCTTGCCATGTCTTTATTTTGTGGTAAAACACCCCAGAAATATGTTTTTCAAATTTCTGGAAAAAGTACTTTCACAAATTACTTTCGTGCTCACGAAAGTGTCGCAAATTTTTGCGAAAGCTTTCACAAATTGCGACAGTAATTTTCTAGTCTGTGGGAAAATGACAGCAATTCTTTGGCACTGCACCAAAATAACCGTTGGGAGTTTTGGGCTGAAATTTGGAGGGAACGCAGCCGACATCTCACAGATGTGCCTTTCAGTGTTGTATTGAAAAAATATTACACTGTGGCAAAGTTATGGTACTCCAAAGTTGACAGTTTTTCCCATAGGATAACATTACGGTGCCCGAAGCATTACAGGAATCCTTTGGCACCCTGCTGCAAAATAACGGTTTGGTCTTTTTTCCTGAAATTTGGAGGGAAGACAGCCAACAGTACACAGATGTGCCTTTCAGTAGTTTGGTGAAAAAATATCACATGGCGGCAAAGTTACGGCACTCCAAAATTGACGTTTTTTTCCCATAGGATAACATTACGGCGCCCGACACTTAGCAGAAATCATTTGGAGCCCTGCTGCAAAATAACGGTTTGGTCTTTTTTCCTGAAATTTGGAGGGAAGACAGCCAACAGCCCACAGATGTGCCTTTCAGTAATTTGGTGAAAAAACATTACAGGGAGGCAAAGTTATGGCTCTCCGAACTTTTCTTTTTTTCCCATAGGATAACATTACGGCATTCGCCGCACCTTTCAGGGCCCATATCTCGGAAACGGTGCGAGATACAGACTTTTCGTCAGAAAATTTCTTAGCCCATAGTGGGGCTAAGATTCAAATTAGCCAGGACAGTTGTAAATAATATGACTTTTAAATTTTTTCTCGTCAGACGGTTCCTGAGATATAATGTATTTAGTATTCCAAGATCTCATTTTCTCGCCGATACTCATTATTTTGCATACATTATTTGTACTCACTGTCTTTCTCAATGCAGGTTTTGGGGAAAACCAGCCTGTGCGCTTACATTACTGTTACTGTTGCCCTTTCCGCTTATGGATCCGCATCTGCTTACTCTTACCATTGACGTCTGCGCCACCATGTTGCTTATCCTTTATGCTTTCATTTTGCGCTATGCTTCTGTTATTTTTTGCCATTTCTGTCTATAGTACTGTTTATCTTACTGTTTCACTTTACATCACCATGCCCATTGACATTTCTGTTTGCAGGCACCATGTTACTATGTGACAACACATCACGTGGCAGACCATTCCGTCTCTACCATGCGTTACCCTTTCTGTTCTCATTCGTGCTTGTGTTACCATGTGCGCCACTGTTAGCATTTCTGTTTGCGTTGCTGGCCCTGTTAGTATGCCACAACACATCATGTGGCGGGGCCCAGCTCCGCCGCTGCATACATTCACTATTTCTAGGTTATCATTCTCAAAGAAGGAAATTAGAGGCAAAAACTCCGTTTAATGCATTAGTTAGGGTTGTTCCACAGTGACAAAAGTGAGAAATTCGCTGTTGGGTTGAAACCCCTTGGACCCGCCCACCCCCAACCGGCATTGGGGTGCGCATTGGGATCGTGGGTCTAACTCTCACCCATTCTCCTATACTTCTGCTGCTTTACACATGTCATGGGGTGAGAGTTGGGGCTGAGCAGTCCCAATGCGCCAGGCTCTTGATTGAAAGTCAAGGTTTTCAAACAGCGAATTCCTCACTTTTTCACTGTGGAACAACCCAACTAATGCAATAAATGGAGTTTTTGCCTCTAATATATATATATATATATATATATATATATATATATATATATATATTATAAAACGGGTAAGAAATATCAGTGAAAATCCAATATCCTCATTGGCTGAAACATGTCATGACCATGCATTATTCCACAACAACCGCACGCCTTCCAGTACAACCGCACACCTGAACTGCTTTCCAACCCTCCAAACCTTCTCACCAGCAGTGAGATCACTCCACACCTGGCACAGCAAGGCAGTCACACACACACACATATGCAACTGGCACTGGTACACTGAGGCTGCCACCCACAGGCATAACTAAATATACCAGTAGTCCCACACTGTACAAACTGATGTGTTTGATTATGCCATTAATTTTTAAGTAAAATGTCACGTAAAAATCAAATCCTGACTGCTGTTTTCACAGTCTCTTAGTGTAGAACCACTTTAACTTTTATTACTGTAAGCAGGGTGACCAAGCAGTTTCAAAACTATTAAAACATATGATGGCAGGTGTTTAAGAGAAACCTAGCTGTGTACAAAAAAGCAAGAGGTAAATTTTTTTAATTTTCTTCTCTTAATTCCTGTGAAAAAAAGCTCAGTTTGTAGGGACAGTAGAGCCATCATGGAGCACTTTCACTTTCATTGCCGAAATGTAGCGTGACCAAGTGGCGCATATTACAGAAAGTGACAAGCTGTAAAGACTTAAAAGTAAGCCCCTCTCTATTTAAAAAAATAAGAAAAGTGTGTCCCTCCTGTTAGCTGATCTTACATTTCAGTATTAGAACCTGTAGACTGTATCCAGAAAAGAGCGCAGCCAGACCGCGCGAGTCGGCAGCTTTATAAAGGAAGGCGGAAGCCAGAAGGGCTATTGCTATAGCAACACTCGCTCTGGCTTCTGTCTACCTTTCTAAAGCTGCCAACTTGCTCTGTCTGTCCTCCCTCTCTTCTGGATGCAGTCTGCAGCTTCTATTACTGAAATGTAAGACCAGCTAACAGGAGGGACACACGTTTATTTTTTCATCAGAGAGGGGCTTGCTTTGAACTTTTTATAGCTTGTCACTTTCTGCAATACAAACCGCTCGGTCACACTACATTTCGGCAGTGAAAGCCAAAGTGCTTCACAATCGCTTTCCCTACAAATGGAGCTTTTTTCACAAAAATTAAGAGAAGACAACTTTAAAAAAATCTAAGTTCTCTTACTTTTTTGTACATAGACAGGGTTAGTTAAACCTCTGCTACCATATCATTTAGTAGCTACATTTTAGCAATTAAAGTGAAAGTGCTCCCCAATTATGCTCACCTTCCTCTCCCTACAAAAACCACCTTCTTTCACAGAAATGAAGTTAATGCAAAAAAAAAACAGTTCCCTTACTTTTTTCAACACAAGCTTACCTTAAACCTCTGCTAGCATATCATTTAGCAGCTAGAGAGAGGAACTTCTTTTTCCACCCACCCCTACAAAGTGTGCGGCCATTTTATAAGATAAATAACACACTCTAGGGTGTGCAGTCTTGCTCTGATATATGCACTCCTTGGGTGGTTTATTGCACGAGGTCGCTCAATGCACACCAAGGTGTGCGTATATCAGAGCGTGACCGCACACCCTAGAGTGGGTTATGTATTATATATATATATATATATATACATATTTATACAATGTATGTTTTCAGAAAAATAACAGTATAAAACATGATATCTGAGGTGGCCAGTGAAGATAACATTGTTATCTTCATGTTCCTATACGTCATATGTTATCTCCATGTTCCTATATGTCATATTGAAACTTATCTGGTTGATCCTGCCACTCCGAGCACTTTCACTTTCCCTGTAATTGCATCGTGACCGAGCGCTGTCCACACTGATGATTGCTACATTGCCAAATGTTTTCTAGGAGGTGCCCCGGGTTCAGTAAGTGAGAAAATGCTGTGCTTTATGCTTAGCTTGCTGTCAATTGTTGAAAAAAAGCTGCTGACTGCACATAGAGTGCAGCAGTGACCGAGTTGGCAGCTTTTGAACAGTAAAAGGAAGTGCGGCGTCGTGACGCGCAACGAGAGCGCTGGCGCTTCCGCACGCTCAGCTCGCCACTCGCCCACTGTATCAATGCGATCAACGCTTTCAACAGACTAACAGCTAACTCGCTACAACATTCTCACTGCGACAAATTTCTAAAAGCTTTGATGACAATGTAACAATAAATCGACAATGGTCTGATAACCGGTGAAGAAATTCGAAATGTTTGAGATCAACACCAGATAGCATTAAAATATCACTTTTCCCAAAATAATAGCAGGATCAACCAGATATTTTAGTAATTTAAATTGACAGGATCAACCAGATATTCAAAACCCTATGTAATCTGTTATGTTGGGGGAGGGCATGGAGCTCTGTTGGGGGTGCATGGCAGAATAAACCAGATAAGACTTTTAAAACTAACCATAGTAGCAGCATCCACCAGATATTTTTAAACAATAAATGACATCTCCTGTTTTGGCAGCGTTTCTGTAAGTGGGGTTGTATTGCTAGGGCCATCACCTTTATATCACCCATTGCATTGAGAGGGCATGTGGTGAGTTGTATGAGGGGCAAAACATACATGTATAAACAGAATATGACATGGCCTGACTGAAGATATCATATTTATCTTCACCAGGCCAGTGATATGATATCTCACCGAGTGCGAGCCACCGTGAGATATTCATGATATCACTGGCCTCTCGTGAAGATAAATATGATATCTTCAGTCGACCATGTCATATCCCCTATATATATATATATATATATATATATATATATATATATATATATATTATATACAATCAGGGGAAGTGTTATAAAGCAGTCATATAAGGGGTGGGTGAACTAGCTCTGCTGCACTTCTGAACCTTCCCGGACCTGGCTGACTCAGCCCTAACTGGGAGAACCTAGCCTTTCATGGCTCAACCCAGGTTGCCAAGTTAACCTGGTTTAGAAATGTAGTCCAGTTCAGTCTGCCACTTTTCCACTGTTCTGTTCTTCCATGCTGGTGTCCAGTGGTCCCTTGCCCCACCTGATATCCCACCTGACATAATGTAACAAGTTTTCCTGGTGTCCAGTGGTTCCCCCAATCCCAATTCCATAGAAGTTGTATACCATTCCCTGGTGTCTAGTGGACCTCCTTCCCTATCCCCATGCCCTGTAATAAAATAAAGTTCTAGTCCATTCTCTGGTGTCTAGTGGACCCACACACCCATCAGGTAGTGCCCCACCTCCCCACTCCCCCCAACCTGACCTCAAGGTGGCAACTGGCATAGCCCTTTGCTCACCACCATGGCTAGCAAATGGCTTGAGCTGTAAATGAAAGAGCAAGTCATTGTACACACACATGCTCATTTATAGACATGACTGCTCTGTCAACAGTCAGCAATGGCATTCAGAGACAAGAGCACAGAGCTGTACCAGTCACCAGCCACCAGTCTCAGGCTGATCGGAGCCCACTGGGCTGCTACCACTGACGTGGTCTCCTCCACAAGCAACCCACCTGCCTAGGACAGGCCGAGAACATGCCTGCTGCCATGCTCCATCTTGGCTCATAAGGCTGATTGGAGCCCACTGGGCTGGTACCACTGATGCGGTCCCCTCCACAAGCAACCTGCCTGTCTAGAACAGGCCTAGAAGATGCCTGTTGCCCATGCTCCTCCTTGGCTCATAAGGTAACTTCTGGTCCTGGACAAGGGAAAGAGTATTTTGAGCCTTCCGCCCGGTGGGAACTGAAAGGTTCCAGACAGCCCGGAGTGCTGACATTGGTTCCCTGCCCAACACTGAAGCCAGTGCTGAAATCATTGGACTAGGGCATAAGACTACTGAGAAACACTGACCTTTGACATTTCTTCCCTTTAGCATCTGTGTAGAGAATCTCTCATCTTTTTGCTTGCCAATTCACTAACTTGCTCACTTCTGTGAGCAGTTCAGTGCAGAACAGCATTTGTGTAACCTGCACTGGCCTGTCAGTGATTTGTTGATTTTTTTTTCTGTATTATTTATGGCAATCCTGCTACTATGGTTTCCTTAAATGGACTGTAGAGTTGGTTTTCATAACTAATTTTTAGTTGTACAGTGGTTAGATTGCGTATTAGATTGCTGATGGTAATTTCTGAACTTTTCTTTTAAAGTTTGTCTTTTTTTTCTGCATTTCTAATCTGTCTGGCTACTAGACCTGCCCCTAAGGACCTGGCACCAAACATTTCAGGTCAGATACATGCCCCCATTTAACACCCTTTGTTTGAACTCTATGCTGCAATTTGTTGCTAGCAACTAGCCAGTATACTTTTCCATTCGCAAATTATACTGTAAAGCCACTAGAGGGCAACAACACATGTAGGTTGCAATCCTCTACCCACCAGTCTCCCCTAACACTTCTAGTAATGGGTCATTCATACCTAAAGTAAATAATCAACGTCCTAACATTCAGTGGTGTGATCCTCCATTTATTAAATATGCTTCGTCCCACCTCTTCTCATCTTCTATGCCCTCTGGCACCCCTACCACTTTAATTTTAACTATCTGTTGTCTTTTACACATTAATCTCCCTGCAGCGGTCCATCCCCCATCTTTTCAGTCTATCCTGGGTGTTCATCAGTTTCAGCACAACCACAGGTTATAGCATCTGTTATTAGGTATGGGACATTCATCACCCTATTCTGTGGCATATAGGAAGACCTTATCATGGGAGGGAACAGCTGGCTCTTCTCTATGTCCCTTATCTTGCTAGTGCCCTGCTCTCGTTATCTGACCTCACATTCCTTCCAGGGTGGGGATGAGGTTTAAGCCTCTCCCTGTTATGTGCTCAACAACTCCTCTCATAAATTTCTATATGATTACTGGATCATACAGCTGTATTTGCTTGGAAGTGGGACAGCTCCTGAATTGCCATTGCAGTGTACTCATCCCTCCCATCTCGATATTTTCTTCTCCTGGCATGTTTCTGTCAGGATTCTAGTGGCTGCAACCATAGATCAGTATAGCACCAGGAGTGGAGATAACTATGTTCAACTTCACCGCCCTCCCAGATGCTCAAAGAACAAAGACTACAAATTAACTTTTGCTGCCTTAAAAAGGATTTTGCTGCTATTGCTATTGTGCTCAGGCAATGTCGAGCTCAACCCGAGGCCTCTAGATACCCTTGCTTCTCCCTCCGACCTTGCTGGAATTAAAGGAATGTCATTGCTGCATGTCAATGTCTGCAGCCTTTTGAAAAGATCACCATGATCCAGGCTTGGGTTAGCCACACCCTACCTGATGTTCTGGTGATCACTGAGACCTGGCTTAGACCAGCCACTCCTGACAGGGAAATCAAAATCCCAGGTTATTTGCTCTTCCAAGCTAATAGGCAATCGAGAGGTGGAGGGATGGTGATTTATGTCAGTGACAAATTCTCTTTATCATGTCTAGAATCATCCTCCTCCCCCTAATGAATTTGAGCGCTTGTCCCTAAAGGTTGAACTATCACCTTCTTGTGCACTCTGTGTAATAGGCTGTTACAGGCCCCCATCTGCAGGGTCACATTTCTTGTCACATCTAAGCTCTGCCTTGGGGCTTAGTATGCTGGAAACTATTATTCTTAGTGATCTGAACTACGACTGGTTATCAAAAGCCTCATCTCCCTTGAAATCCTTTTGTGACACCTTGGGGCTGGTGCAACTCATTGGTGAAGCCACTCGTCCAAATAAAAAGAACCCTAGTAAAAGCATCCTTTTAGATGTCATTTTGGTTAATAAACCACACCTTTTCTCCCATGTCGGAACATTTTTCTCTGACATCAGTGATCACTGTTTCATCGCCAGCATCAAATCTGTGCATAATCCACAGTTTGTAGCAAAGTTCTCTATCAAGAGGTGTAAACACAACTTCGACTTGTTTGCCTACCTTGACGAATTGAAACATTCCATGCGATGGCAGGATTTCTACTTAGCCAAAACGGTTAATGAGGCATATACTATCATTCACGAAATACTAACTGCTGCCTTAAACAGGCATGCCCCCATGGTAAAGGTACATGTATGGAGCAACACTTGCCACTGGTTTTCACCAGAACTCAAAGATTCCATGCTAGATAGGGATACACTTTGGAAAAAAGCATGCAGAAGCAAGAATGACTTGGATTGGTGTCAGTTTAGGAGGGCACGCAGTAAGTACACCAAGTTGGTCAGTGCAGCCAAGGCCGCTTTCTATCACACTGAGCTAGACTCTGCCTCAAGGAATCCTTCAAAATTTTGGAAAATAATAAGGGATATGTCTGGTCATTCACCTGGAAATTCTCTCCGATCAAAAATTATATCCAGTAGTAACACCATTTCAGACCGATTGGAGATACTGGAAGCCCTCAATAATCATTTTGCAACCGCTGGGCTAGCACTTGACACATCTCCTGCTAATGCTATCCACACTCAGCAGAGATTATTGTTTCACAAGTCTCCTGCTACCAAAGAGGCATTCTCCTTCCTACCTGCCTCTCTAAAAGAGGTTGAAGATCTATTGTTGCAGTTGGATATCAAGAAGGGTGCCGGTTTGGACTCTATAGAGCCTTACTTTCTGAAATGTGCATACCATGTGTTGGCAGTGCCAATCACGCACCTCATCAACTTGTCACTATCCCAGGGGAGCCTCCCTTCACAAAGGAAAGTAGCCCATGTCATCCCTCTGCTCAGATCAGGTGACCCCTGTGACCTTAAAAATTATAGACTGATCTCCCTCCTCCCCATTCTGTCTAAATTATTGGAAAAGACAGTTAGTTGTCAGCTAAGGGCATACCTTGAATCCAGGAGTCTGTTAAACCCAGTGCAGTCTGTATTCAGAGCAAAGCACAGCACCATAACTGCCCTAGCAAAAGTGACTAATGATTGGCTCCTTGACCTTGACAATAGGAATTTTGTCTGTGCCATTTTTTTGGATCTAAGTAAGGCCTTTGACACAATCGACCATGGCCTGCTTCTTTCCTCCCTATGTAACCTAGGTCTGGATCCTAACTCTATGTTCTGGTTTGCCAACTTCCTCTCAGATCAGAAATAGCAGGTTAAAGCTGAAGGTCATCTTTCGCCACTTAAACCCCTACAGAGAGGTGTGCCTCAGGGGTCTATCCTTGATCTCCTGTTGTTTGCGGTTTACATTAACAACGTCAATGACAACATCAATAAGGCCAATATCCACTTGTTTACTGATGACACAGTACTTTGTTTGAGTCATCCTATGCCGGAAGCAGCCTGTAAAGACCTCCAAACCAAATTTAACCTATTGCAATACCAGCTCATAAGCAAAAAGCTTCTGCTTAATGCAAAAAAACAAAAACAAAAGCAATGCTCTTTTCCCCTTCCTCCTATGCGGTGAACCCCACTTGCATTGGGGCTATCCCTGAGATTACCACAGTACTTGGACAAAATCTAGAGTATGTGCCAAAATTAAAATATCTGGGTGTATAGCTCGATCACAAACTCTCCTTCTCTGAACATCTTGAAGAACTACAGAAGAAACTAAGACAAAGACTAGAACTATTCTAAAAAATTAACCACTTCCTTACCAGGGACACCAAGCAGCGGTTGGTTCAAGCCACATTCCTTTCATTAATAGATTATGTGGACCTTCTCTATAGCCATTGTACTGCCTCTGCCCTGGCTAAGTTGGGAACTCTATACCACAAAGTAATCAGGTTCATAAGGGGGCCTTCCACTTTCCACACACCATTGCTCCTTGTACATTGCGGTGGGCTGGACTTCCCTTCATTACAGGAGAAATAGAAATGCTGCTCTATGGTCTTTCAGAGCGGTTACCAACAAGCTCTCCCTATACTTCTCTGATTGTATTTTCCTGGGTGTGATAGGTGCCTATGCTCTAAGAAGCTATTCCCTAATTGCCTTGCAATTACCTAAGGTCAAATCTCATTTCAGCAGACCTGCCATAAGTTTCTCATTACCTTCTTGTGGAACAATATGCAAAAAAACTTGAAGCTGAGCTGTCATGTTAGCCTGAATATTTTCAAGTCACTCTATGACCTCTCCGTGAAGGAATCCTGCAAATATTTCCCACATCACTAGCTCACCTATTTTCCAGCTTCCCTCCTGCCCATCCTGCCTCCCACCCTGCCTCTGACCCTGCCTCTCTCTCTCTCTATCAAAACACTGTCTTCTTTGCCTCTCTTTATCTCTTTAGCCATGGCCAAGTTCCACCCCCCTTCCCTGAAGTATGCCACTTAACTATTCCAACCCCGTCATTTCTTACTAAGCTGGTATCCCTCTTCTTGCCTTTCTCTGTCCTTTTAAGTGAACATTCTGGCTGTACCCAGTTATTAGCCTATCTGTTGTAAATGCCCTCTCACTCAATTGTTCATGTACATATGTATATTTTTCTTATTTGTATAATATTGCATTTTGTTTTACCATGTTACTGTACTATTATTTGTGTATGACCAGGTCCATCTTGCAAATGATCCCTGTTCAATGATGCCCGCCTGGATAAATAAAGATGTTGATTGATTGATTGATGTTAATGAATGATCAGGTGCTTGTACAAGTAAGCAGTCTT
The DNA here is from genome assembly GCA_016271365.2 of Neoceratodus forsteri. Classification (NCBI taxonomy): domain Eukaryota; kingdom Metazoa; phylum Chordata; order Ceratodontiformes; family Ceratodontidae; genus Neoceratodus; species Neoceratodus forsteri. The sequence continues at coordinate 735,585,244 of CM028133.1, read as the reverse complement.
TCACTGACAGCTCGTTGATTGACCAGTTGTGGTGGATAGCAGAGATCTGTGCCAGTCGCTGGCTAGGGGTTAGTGTGGCGGGGCACTACCTTCCAGGCTGGTGTTGTGGTGGTGGTTCACTAGACACTAAGGAATGGAGGACTAGTACCTTATTCTATTACAGGTGAATGGGGATGTGGATGAGGTCCACTAGAGACCAGGAAATGGTATATAACGTCTAGGGTATCGGGGATCGGGGGACCACTGGACGTCAGGGAAACTTGTTACATTATGTTAGGCTGGTGATCGAGTGGGGTGATGGACCACTGGACAGGGAATACTCAAAACCATGTTTTTCATTAAGTCTACAATTCATCAGAGTAAATCAGAGTAATCAGTATCTTTTGTTAAAAAATCAGAGTAGGAATCAGAACCGAGTCACAGTTGTTTTGCCCATCCCTAAATCATATTATGTCATATTATACATTAGAGTTGTGTGCTAGACCAATATAGTTAGGGCTGAAAATATTTCTATGTTAAAACATGATTTTTGTAAGTCAATACCATGACCATCATTGCACACAATAACATGAATTTTGGCATGCCTGTTCTCAAGCCTAAGATCTCTGACATTTGAAACTGTGGAAAAATGTGCCATTAAAGACTACTTTTTTGGCATAGGAATAGCTAGAAAAATGGCTTAGCATGGAAACCTAAAATGTTCTGGTTAGTTGGGTTTAGGACAATGGTGATTTCTTGCTGAATTGTTTAATTGGGGCATATGTAGCATTTGAATTATTTATAAAGTGAATTATTAGTAAAATTATGTAAAAGGTAAGTCCATCCATAATTGCATGTTTCACCACTTTATGATAAGGTGTTCATTGAGAAAATGACAATGGATGGTTTACTATCTGGTTATCTGCTTTTGTTACTAAGAACCACCATTGCCTCATGGAAGAAGAGGAAAAGCAGTATGCCCAACCAATCGCAGTGTAAAAAATCAAGTAAATAGAAATATGTTCTATACGGACATATCATATTAAAAATATTGTTGATCTTTTTTTCTCATTGTGTGATGTACAGTACATATCTTCACTCTGGGTCACATGGCAATCAAGAATTCTCACTCTTGGAGCTAAAAGCAGCTCCAACATTTACACACAAATAAACCAAAACAAAAGTCATGCTCACTTTAATTGTATCTGTTCACTAAGACTGACTGAGCAGATGTACATTTGCAATGAATCCCATAGAGCTGACAACACTTAAAAACAAAACAGCATTTTTATAAATTTGCTAAGACTAGTAAGACATTTTTGTGAGTTAATGTTCCCTGACGATAGTCATTAAGACTTTCAGACTGGAGCCATACAGTAACAAACTTTTGTTTTCTCCCAGGCCCTTCGTCACAGGCACATCTAAGCGAATCTCAAGTGACATTCATTCCTTCAATGACACCAACTCCAGTCTTAAGAAGTAAGTTCTGAAAAAAGTAATCTCAAAAAGATTGATCCAGCCATTCATTACTGTTAAATTTTCCACAGGTTTCTTGGAGTGTCTTAACTGAAGCAATACACAAGATTGTCTCCTATTATAGTAATCCATTTAAGCTTTATTAACTGCCCACTCAAAACAAGCTGCTGTTTCATTGCCATATTTTGTCACTGCCACCTCATCTAAATGAAGGTAATCACTAGATAAAGGAATATAATAATAATCACAGTCTTATTCCATCATTGTGTGGAAGCACACATGATCACTTATGTCATGCACTACTGAGGACAATGCAAAATTAAATAAATCGAAAAAATGTGCAATAAACTATACATTCAATTTGCTTCAAGCTACTAATATTTATATATTCAAAACACCCAGGCATAGAGCATGCCTAATTATAAAACACTACTGTAGATATGAAATTGCATTTAAGCAGTATTCTGTTGCCTGATCTAAGGATGCGAGCAATAAACCTTTGGTCCTTGGATATCATACTGTAAGAATGTACATGAGACCACACTTACAATTGTAAGAGTGGTCTCAGAGGCAGTATTAATGTACGTACAAGGCAAGCACCCTGAACGATGGAATACTTCTGTGGTAGTACAGTTCCCAGTTTTCTTCCTTGCCGGTAGGATTAAGGCATGCAGCTGGGTTTACTGACTTTATGCTATCTACTGTATGTACAAATGCATAGTTTCCTCTAACACTCAGATCAAGCAGCTTAAAATATAGCTCTCACTGACATATGAGTACAAAGGAAAAAGGCAGATATTTTCTTACTATATGAATATTTGGTATTGTGGGACTTATATACTGTAGCTAGTCAAATACCTGCAACTGCACAGCATCATCTGTCCTGAATAACATGGCTTTTAAAAAAGGCACAGTACAGACACTGCCCTACTCATATTTACTGATGCCACCTATCATGCTATGGACAAGGGTCAGGTCACCGGTGCTGTGTTCATGGAACTGACTAAGGCCTTTGACCTCATCAGTCACAAAGTACTAACACCAGGTTACAGGCCCTAGGCCTCTGGTCCACCACTCTTGCTTGGTTTACAGACTACTGGTGCCACAGAAAGCAGGCTGTCAAAATCAGTAACTCCCTATGTGGATTAAACACCATCTCAAGTGGAGTCCCACAGGGCTCTATTCTAGGGCCACTCCTGTTTTCAGTTTTCATAAATGACCTCCCAACTGTATGCTGATGACGCCATCCTTTATACCCACATTGACAACACTGACTCAGTTAACCTTTCACTCAGCAGCTGCTTTGCAAGGCTCTAAGCCTGGTTCATACAAGAGAAAATGGCACTTAACCTCCCAAAAACTCAACCTATGCTATGGTGCAAGGCAAAAGCTTAACAAGTTATTTTCTATTTTCAGTGTCAATGCTGGAAATAGCTCCTGCCTGGAAAAGGCCCTTTCATTCAAGTACCTAGGGGTTCATCTCAAACCTTCTCTCACTTTTGAAACCCATCTCCAGCACACTATCACCCTTCTCTAGTAGAAGTTGGGCTCACTCTATAAGGCTTCCAATTCCTGACATCTGACACAAGGGTAAAAATCACGCACGGTAACCTTCTCCCCACACTTGATTACAGTTCACTCATCGTTGATGCAGCCAGTAAAATGGTACTACAACAAATGCACATCTTATACCAAAATATTGCCAAATTTGCCTCCAGTAGCAGCCACAATGTCCACCACTGTACTATCCTAAGTAACTTAAATTAGCTTCCCCTGGATGTCAAAGCCAGTTTAACCTAGGCCTATCTTATCAACAAAACTTTGCACCTAAGCACCCACCCCATTACCTCGCTGGGCAGATTTCCCACATCAATCTCCTCAACTCCCATTCAGCTTCCAGCAACAACACTGCCTTCCCACTGTTTTGGACCAGTATGGGACAATGTTCCTTTTGTTATTGAGCTACCACTATCTGGAACTCAATACCTCCCCATCCCGAAACCTCACTCTCCCTGTGCCTTCATGAAGCTGCTGAAATCACATTACTATTCATCTATTGTATGCCAATGCTTTTGCTAACCTGCAGCCCCTCATCCATGCCAGCTCCTTCTCTAGCCTGTTTTTCACTCCTTCAATCCTTACTACAAGCTAATGTACACAGTCACCACTGTAAACTATTGTTCTTTCTGTTTACCTCTGTATACATGATACAAAGTTACTGTATATTGCTAATAATGTATTTCCGCTGTGCTTATGCACTCGGGTTATGCCTGAAAAGAGCATTTTTGTCAGTGTACTTACCCAGTCAACAGAGTGAAATAAGTAAATAAATAAATATAGGGGATGCATGGGGGAAAGAGTACATGGGAAACAGGGTTACTCTGAGTCCCCAACATATAGTGATGCATGCCAATCAGTCCATCAAAATCTGTTTTCAATCACACTGTTCATATACCTGTATTATCTCCAAAAGGCAAACCAGTATTCTTCCTCATTCAGTCCACCTTTCAGTTGTAATGTTCCTACAGTATAAATTCACCGCATGTCTCTTTTTAAAAGTTGAAACTTCCAAACTCCGCCTTCAGGTGGTTATTTGACTTTCTCAGTTCCCCAAAAGCAGAGACCAGAAACATTTGGATCTGCCAATTAAAATATGTAGAGAAAGCGAGAATCCTTTGTTCTGACTGGAAATTATGCTTTTGTGTTTTGACATTTGAAATTGAAGTGGTTGTGTTGTCCCTCCCACATAATACTGGTTGCAGGGACAAGTAAACAGACATGATGTGATTCCTCTTAGAGGTTATATCGTCCTTGATATTAAATGTTTCTGAAGAATTCATGACTTCAAGCTCAGTTTTTCTGTTGGTGTTTGAGCACTCTGCTAGGTGCCCACATTTGTAATTCCCATGTTATAATGGTCCTAGTAGAAACTTAGGTGTTTTTTTTTTCATCTCAGTTGGTGTCTTATATATCTTGTATACCAACTGATGCTTTAATGTGGTGCTCTTCATAAAAGTTATTAAAGGTTTATCACTGTTGTTGTCATCTCCTGCTTGGATTCTGTGCTGCCTGCAGTATTGGCCAATTATTTGTAGTGAGACTGATACATGCTGTATTATTTATGTGCTTGACAGAAAACACAATCTGTCCTATTTTCCATTGAAGCCTTCCTTAGTGTCTTGTTTCTTAGTACACTGCCAGCTCTCAGCATTGCCTGACTGTCTACTCTCAGATTATACCCAGGCTTTTCTTTATTATAAACCTCTTCCCTGCTGAAATTGTGTTTTGTCTTCAAAATTTGTGATTAGGGAATGCTCCCTATTAACTTGGTATTATGGAAGCTATGCTATGTAATATGGTGTTCCTATGACTTGGCTTCCAATGCAAATGCAACTCTTGTCCGTCTCTTGTTCTTTTAACAAATGTGTTCAGGAATAGTACACTTGGGGCCAGATATTCAAAGCCTTGCACCAAAGCCATAGTGCTGGAATAGTGCTGGATTTGCGCCAGGCTGCGAAATTCAAAAGCCCTATTAATGCTGGTGATGTGTGGTAGTGCCGACACTAAAATGTAATAGAATGCAGAGGTGGGGTTAGGGGAGGACCGAGGAATGCTGGCAGCATGGCATATTCAACTATACGTGCCACCCTACTGGCATTAGTGCAACCTGTAACGCAGTGCTAAATACCTCTGAGAAAAAGCTGGTGGTAATGCATCAGCAGTCCCTCTCCCCAGCATGGTTCCCAATCCCGGGTATCCACCCTATGAAGTTATTTCCCTGGTAGTCTAGTGGTCCCCCTCACCACCACCGCAGCATGATTATGATCCCCAGTATCTGCTCCATTAAGTGATTTCCGTGGTAGTCTAGTGGTCCCCCCACCCCCCCAGCATGATTCCTGACTTCTGGTAGATGCTGTAATAATTTTGCTCCCTGGTAGTCTAGTGGTCCCCTCACCCGGCAGTGATGTCCAGCTCCTCCCAATAACTTCCTACAAGAGGAGCTGGCGACCAGCTCAGCCCTCCTCTCACCACCACAGCCAGCCTCCAACTGAGGTAAAAATGAGTGGTAGTGTTACACTACCGCTCATTCGTACCTTAATCGGCATCCTGCCATGGTGGTGAGAGAAGGGCTGAGCCAGTCGTCATCTGCATTTGTGGGCAGTTATTGGGAGGAGCTGGGTGTCACTGCTGGGTGGAGGGACCACTAGGCTACCAGGGAGAACAATTATAACAGTGATTAACAGAGGTGGATCATTCTGGGGGGGTGGGGGGACCACTAGACTACCAGGGATAATTATAATTAAAGTGCTTACCGGAGGTCGGAAAAAATGCTGTGTGGGTAGGAGAACCTCTAGACTACCAGGAAGTGGAACTGACACACGTGGGAACAGGGACCATGGCAGCTGAGAAGGGCTGTCTGACCCAGTCTGTCTGCCCTGGTCCCTATATATTGGATGGCTGTGCTGCACAGCCCAGTGAACCTACAGCTGACATCCCCCCACCTTCACCAGGTTTGCCTTATGCCTGCCTCATGGATACTTGTGTCCCCCCACTGTGTTCCACCCACACCTGCAGTGGGCCACCTCTGTTGGTGTGGGGTGGGGGCATCGTCCAGGGCACGCGTGGCCACAGTTAGTGTGTGTGTGTGTGTGTGTGTAGCTATGTGTGTATATATATATATATACATATATATATATATACACATACACATATATATGTGTGTGTGTGTCTGTATCTGTCTATATCTATAGAAACAGAGAAACATAGAAACATAGAAATTGACAGCAGATAAGGACCACAAGGTCCATCCAGTCTGCCCAATTCTTTTTCTACCTTATAAATGTGCCATCGGCCTTTGCTCTGCCAATGGCCTATCTATTCATACTCATCTGTCTTGCTCCCTTGTGCCTATCCCATGCCTGTTTGAAGCCATGCACTGTATTCAAATCCACCATGTCCTGAGGTAGGCTGTTCCATGCATCCACCGCCCTTTCTGTGAAAAAGAACTCCCTCACATTACCTTTTAATCGGTCTCCCTCTAATGTCATGCTGTGTCCTCTTGTCCTGCTATTTTTCTTATATTGAAACATGTTAGACTCTTTCACCTTGTTAATGCCCTTAAGGTGTTTAAATGTTTTGATCATATCACCTCTCTCCCTCCTTTGCTCAAGGGTATACATATTGAGCTTTGTTAATCTGTCCTCATATGTTTTCTGATGCAGTCTCTACACCATTTTGGTTGCCCTTCTCTGGACTGCCACAATTTGATTACTGTCCTTGTGAAGGTGTGGCCTCCAGTACTGCACACAGTATCCAGATGGGGCCTAACCTGTGTCTTGTAAAGATGGATTATCACCTCCCTCTTCCAACTTATGATACCCCTACTAATATACCCTAACATATCCCCAGTGTTGGGTAAGTTACTTTTTCTATTAATTTCTATTACTTTTGAAAACTTGTTCCAGAAACCTCTGTGCAGTCACTAGCTAGGATGGAGAAGTACTGGAAGATGTAATACACCTTACAGTTACATTTACTTATGTCTTTTATACAAAAGAAATACGTAACTGTAACTGATTACATTTATTTGAAAGTAACTAATAACGAACCTATTACTTTCAAAAAATGTAATCTCTTATAGTTATTTGTTATTTTTCTATTGTTATTGTATTAAAAGAAATAAGTAACTATAATTGTAAGGTGTATTACTTTTTCTAGTACTTCTCCATCCTTGCTAGTGACTGCACAGAGCTTCCTGGAACAAGTTTCCAAATGTAATAGAATGTAATAGAAACAGTAACTTACCCAGCACTGAATACCCCTAGCCTTACCTACTGCTTTAGTGGTCTGCTTGGATGATTTCAGGTCATTGGTGATGATGATGCCCAAGTCTCTTTCCCCTCCCAGCCTATAGGTAGCTTCAGGGTTTCTCTTCCCTATGTGTATGATCTTGCACTTCTTTGCATTAAATCCCAGTTGCCACTCTACTGACCATTTTGCTAGTTTATTCATATCTCTTCTCATTCTGCCCACCCCATCTGGATCATCTTCTCTGTTGCAGATCTTGGTGTCATCTACAAACAAGCAAACCTTACCCTCCAGTCCATCTGCAATGTCACTGATGAAGATATTGAATATGACTGGCTCCAGGACTGATCTCTGAGGTACCCCACTTGTGACTTGCATCTCTCCGGACTGTATACCATTTAACAACATTCTCTGTTTTCTGCCCGTCAACCAGTTTGCCACCCAGTTGACCAACTTCTTACCCACCCTGATCCTACCCATCTTATTAATCAATCTTCTATGTGGAACAGTATCGAAAGCTTTGCTGAAGTCAAGGTAGGCAACATCAACTGCTCCCCCTTGGTCCACCACTCTGGTTACCCAGTCAAAGAAATCTATGAGATTAGTTTGACAGGATCTTCCTTTTGTAAACCCATGCTGTCTTGGATCCTGTGCTCCTGTGAATTCTAGGTGTTGCACTATCCTTTCCTTTATGAGTGTGTCCATAATCTTGCCCACTACTGAGTAAGACTGACTGGTCTGTAGTTCTCTGCCTCCTCCCTGCTACCACTTTTATGGAGTGGGATCACATGAGCCCTTCTCTAGTCTTCTGTGACCTCTCCTGTGCTCAGACACTCATTAAACAGTTCTGATAATGGCTCTGCTAGTTCCAACCTTAGCTCCTTTAGTACCCTGGGATGTATGCCATCAGGTTCCATTGCATTGTCCACCCTGAGCTTATCGAACTCTTGTAGGACCCTTTCTTTTGTGAAGGGACTAGTGCTCACTCCCCCGTGTCCATGGTGCTGAGCTGTGGGCCCTGCCCTACCTTCTCTTCAGTAAATACTGAGCAGAAGTATTTATTTAGGATAGATGCTTTTATATGGTCCTCCTCCTCACATGCCCCCTTATCTCCTTTGATCTTAGCAATTCCCTCTCTGGACTTTCTCCTTTCACTAATGTATCTATAGAAAGTCTTGTCACCTTCTTTTACTGTTTGTGCTATTGCTTCCTCGGTTTGGGCCTTTGCCTGCCTTACTGCCTTCCCTGCTTCCCTTAGGGAAGTATGGTATGCCTCCCTATCTTCATCCCGCTGCGTTCCCTTATATTTCCTGAAGGCCATCCTTTTGACTCTGACCTTTTCTGACCTCTTCTGCTACTGTTTTTGAGAACCAAAGTGGTTTCCTTCTTCTTTTGCACTTCCTTTTCTCTGTAACACAATGGGATGTTGCTTCAAGTATTGCATCCTTGCCTGCCATCATTGCTTGCCCATTTTGCCTTCATCCCCTCACCTGTATTTCTCTTTGCCAGGGCTAGCTTAACTCTGTTGGCCATCTTAACAAAGTCAGCTACTCTTAAGTCCCATATTTTTGCTTTGCAATGGAATGGTTTATTTGTAGTGGCCAAACGGAACCATACCATTTGATGGTCACTGGCCCCCAGGTGACCTTCTACCCAGAGATCTGTGATCCTTTCCCTGTTAGTCAGTACTAGATCTAGGATAGTCCTGTCTCTTGTGGGTTGTTATGCCAGTTGTTTGAGGGCCTCCCCTTGCAGGGAATCCACAATGTGTCAAGTTCTGGCAGATGTTCCTACTGGTATTGACCAACTGTATCTAGCATGTTGAAGTCTCATCAGAACCTGTCATGTTTTGTATATCTTCTAATAGTAATGTGTCTATGTCCTCCCCTGGTCTGGAGGCCTGTAGACAACCCCAGTTCTTATGGTTGTCCCATTTCCTGTTTCCAGGGTGACCCACAGTTCTTCAGGCTCCTTATGTGTATTCTGAATTTATGTAGCTTGGATATTTTCATTGACATACAGGGCCACTCCCCCCACCCCCATTTGCACCTCAGTCTCTTCTGAACAGTACATAGCCAGATACTGAAGTCTCCCAAATGTGGTTACTGGTAAACCACATCTCGCTAATTGCTACTATGTCCAGATTAGCCTCTGTCATTATTGCCTGCAGGTCTTTGATCTTGTTTCCCAGAATGCTAGCATTTGTGTACATGGCTTTCCATTGGCCAGATTTCAGTGTGTTAGTTGTTGGGTGAGGTCTGGCATTTTCCCTGTGTATCGTATGTGGAGCTGTACCTTTTTCCTTAGATATGAATCTACATTTACATATATATATAAATATATTTTAGAGCCAAAAATCTCAGTTTAATGCATCAGTTAGGGTTGTTCCACAGCAACAAAAGTGAGGAAATTCGATGTTAGGGTTGAACCCCCTTGGACCCACCCACCCCACCCCCAGCCAGCATCCGGATGTATGTTGGGGTCATCAGCCCACACTGTCGCCTGTCACATGTGTAGAGAAGTTGAGGTGGTGAAGTATAGGAGAATGTGGTGAGAGTTAGGACCGAAGACCCCAACGCACACCCCGATGCCAGCTGGGGGGTGTCGGCTGGGAGTGGGTCCAGGGGGTGTTTCAATCCTAAAATCAAATTTTCTCACTTTTGTTGCTGTGGAACAACCCTAACTGATGCATTAAATGGATTAAATGGAGTTTTTTGCCTCTAATTTCCCTTCTTTTTCAGAATGAGGAGTATAAATAGTGAATGGAATGCTCCCACCATGTGAGTTTTTTAACATAGTAATGGTAACAGCAATGGAAATGGAAGAGGTAATGGTTGGGCACATGGTAATGCAAGCATAAATTGTAAAGCAAGCATTAATAGAAATGCAGGTGCAAAGTGATGCCAGAGGAAACAGTGATGTAAATGGAAATGCAAGCGCATATGGAAATGCAACTGGTAATGTGCACAGTCATGGTACCACTATTGCAAACACAAATGATAACTGTAACAGCAACAGTAACAGGAAAGGAAACAGAAACACAAGCACATATGGAAACGCAAACCATAACACGCGTGGTGATGGTACCGCAATCATAAACACAAATGGCAATGGTAACAGCAACAATAACGCCAAAGAAAACAGTAAAGCAGATGCAAACGGAAACACAAAGGTTAATGCACACGGTAGAGTACACAAGAACGCTATCGCAAACTGTCACGGAAACACAAGTGTTAAGCCTACATATAACAGTAAGTGGAGCACACATCCTATTTTTCCCCAAAATCTCGATTGAGAAAGACAGTGAAAACAAAGAATGTATGCATAATAATGGGCCTCGGAGCAGAAAACGAGCAGTTGTAATACTAAAATGCTAATATCTCAGTAACCGTACAATGCAGAAAAAAAATTAAAATTTTGCATCATTCATGAGTTTCCTAGCTAGGTTTTCACTAGTCAGTTGTAGCAACAAAAGTTCTGTGTAACTCACACCATTTCTGAGATACGAGCCCCGAAAGGCGAGGTAGAGTCACCATGTTAGTCTATGGGGAAAACATCAACTTCGGAGTACCATAACTTTGTATCTGTGCAATATTTTTTCACCAAACTATGAAAAGGCACATCTGTTAGATGTAGGCTGCCTTACCTCCAAATTTCAGCCCAAAAGACCAAATTGTTGTTTTGCAGCAGGGTGGCAAAGAATTCCTGTCATTTTTGCCATAGCCTAGAAAAGTAGTGTTGTGATTTGCAACACCTTTCACAAAAATTTGCGAAAGTGTCGCAAGTACATCATTACTTTGCAACACTACTTTTCCCACAAATTTGAAAAACATATTTCTGGGGTGTTTAACCCCAAAATAAAGACGTGGCTAGCATCCTGAGGGTCCAACTAAGTTAACACAAAAATAATTGTGTTCCTGTAGGGTCCCAATTTTAAATGGCAAGCATTTTTCTGATCAGTAACTGAAAACAAAATGGTGGATTTGTTGGATTTGCGACAATACTGGGGCCATTTGTGACACTAAAAAGTGCATTTGCGAAAGTGTTGAACTTTTTATTAACTTTTCCCATTTACTTACAATGGGAACCTTTTTTTGAATAACTTTTGAACCGTTCCATATTTTTTCATGAAATCTTCAGAAGGCATATCAGGGACCCTGGCTGCATGTTCCCTAAAGTTTTTGCAAACTGTGCAACCTGTAGGCGCGAGCAAAGAATGCACAAAAAATGTAATTGCATATACAGATATCGCTTATTACCTCCGCAGCCATATATCCAACTGGTACAAAAGTTACCAGATCCCAAGATCTATGGATATGCCCTGTGTCTGCCAAATTTCAGGCAAATCTGTTGAATGGTGGCAAAGTTATTAAGATGCACAGTTTCACCATTTAACCTTAAAAGGGCTACTCAACCCTAACTATGGTGTCACTACTGTGCTACCATAATATATATATATATATATATATATATATATATATATAGTAAAAACTCTGTTTAATGCATTAGTTAGGGTTGTTCACAGATGACAAAAGCAAGGAAATTTGGTGTTAGGCTGAAAGCCCCTTGAACCCCAGCCCACCCCAGCTGGCATCGGTGTGCATTAGGGTCATTGGCCCTAACTATCATCCCATCATGTGTGAAGAAGCAGAGGTATAGGAGAATGGGGTGAGAGTTAGGACCGATGACCCCAATGCACACCCTGATGCCGGTTGGGGGTGGGCTGGGGATCCAAGGGGGGCTTTCAACCCTAACACTGAATTTCCTCACTTTTGTCACTGTGGAACAACCCTAACTAATGCATTAAATGGATTTTTTTGCCTCTAATTTCCCTTCTTTTTGAGAATGATAACGTGAAATAGTGGATGTAATGCAGTGGCAGGAGCGCGGGACCCCTGCCATGTGATGTCTTGTGACATAGTAATAGGAATAGCAACACAAACAGAAACACAAACAGTGGCACACATGGTAATGCAAACATGAATGGTCAAGGAAATGTTAATAGAAACACAAGCGCAAAGTGACGCTGAAGCGAACAGTGAGACAAACAGACATTGAAGCATGTACGAAAATGCAACTGGTAATGTGAACAGTGATGGCAGTCGTATTTTAAAGGGAAATGTTAATTGTCACAGCAAAAAAGAACATGAAAGGGAACAGAAATGGAAACGTGAACACAAGTGCACATGTAAGTGCAAACTGTAAAACGCACAGGCACGGTACTGCAATTTAAAAGCAAATGGTAAAGTTAACATGAAGAATAACATCAAAGGAAAGAGAAATGGAAACGGGAACAGAAGCGAGTATGGAAATGCAAACTGAAATGCACATGGGCACAGTACCTCAGTTGTAAACGCAAATGGTAACGGTAACAGCAACAATAACAGCAAAGGAAACAGAAGTGCAAAAGGAAATGCAAGCGCATATGGAAATGCAAACTGTAATGCGCACGGGCACAGTAATGCAGTTGCAAACGCAAATGGTAACAGTAACAGCAAGGAAGATGCAAAAAGAAAGAGAAACACAAACGAAAGGGCTGCTGAAAATGCAAATGGCGATGCACATGGTGACGCAAACAAGAACGCAAACAGAAACAGTGGTGGAAATGCAAATGGTAACAGTTATGAAAATGCAAGCTTGAATGACAATGCAAAGAGTAATACACACAGTGGCGTACATGGGAATGGTAACGCAAACGGGGACATAAACGCAAGTGGAAACAGTTACTGTAACAGTAACAAAAGCGCATACCCTGTTTTTGCCAAACTGGTGCATACAGAAACACAGTGTGTACAAAGAATGTATGCATTGTAATGGGGATTGAAGCTTAAAATGAGCATTGGAAGTACTTAATTGCAAATATCTCAGTAACCGCAGGGCGTAGAAAAAAAATTTAAATTTCACAAAAATCATAATTTTCCTGGCTAGGTTTATGCTATTACACAGCCCATGGGCTATGCAACTTGCATCAAAAAATCTGCATCTCACATAGTTTTTGAGATACAAGCCCAGAAAGGTGAGGCGTATGCCACCATGTTAGTCTATGGGAAAAAACACCAAATTCAGAGTACCATAACTTTGCAGCTATGCAATATTTTTTTCACCAAACTACCAAAAGGCACATCTGTGAGATGTTAGCTGCGTTCTCTCCAAATTTCAGCTCAAAAGACCAAACTGTTCTTTTGCAGCAGGGTGGCAAAGAACAACTGTCATTTTGGCAATAGTCTGAAAAAGTGGTGTCGTGATTTGTGAAAGCTTTTGCAAAATTTGCGAAAGTGTCTTGAGTGCGACACTACTTTGTGACACTACTTTTTCCAGAAATTAGAAAAACATATTTCTAGGGTGTTTCACCCCAAAATAAAGGCATGGCTAGCATCCTCTTGGTCCAACTAGGTAAACATAAAAAGAATTGTGTTGCTATAGGGTCCCAAATTTAAATGGCAAGCATTTTTATGATTACTAACTGAAAACAAAACGGTGGATTTGTGACACTACTAGGGCCATTTACGACACTAAAAAGTGCATTTGCGAGTGTCGAACTTTTTAACTTTTCCCATTGACTTATAATGGGGACTTGTTTTTTGAATAACTTTTGAACAGTTTAATATTTTTTCACAAAATCTTTGAAAGACACATTGGGGACTCTGGCTGCACATTCCCTGGGGTTTTTGGACAAGTTGCACAAACCGTGCGACCTGCAGGCGTGAGCAAAGAATGCATAAAAAGACGTAAATATGCACATGGATATTGCTTAATAACTCTGCAGCCGTATATCCGACTGGTATGAAAGTTGGCATATCCCAAGATCTATGGTTACGACCCATGCCTGCCAAATTTCATGCAAATCTTTTCAATGGTGGCAAAGTCATTAAGGTGCAAAATTTCACCCTTTACCCTTAAAAATGCTACTCAACCCTAACTATGGTAGCACTACCGTGCTACCATAATATGTATATATATATATATCATTATGTACTGCTTGCAGTGCTGCATGGGTCTGTTGTATGCACTGGTTGTACCTGTCAGCACACAAGTCTTGCTGCTTCCAGCCTGTACTTTCATTCTAACCAAGAGGGGATGCTGTGGGCATGACTTGACCTGCAGCATCCAGCCCATACTTCCATTCTGACCAAAAGGTGGAGCTGTGTGCTCCATGCAGTAGCACCGGGAAAACTGCATGGTAATGTATGCTAAGCAGCACATAATGAGATGCAAATGTGCTTGTTTGCCCTCGGATTATGTAAGTAGGCTCATTTGCATGGATCTTTGAATATAGCTGGCCTTTGCCCTGGGCTAACCAGTTTGCACCAGGCTATTGTGTTAGCACTGTGCTGTCGGGTTAGCCCCGGGCAAACAACACTTCAGCATAGCATAGTTATGCAGTGTGTGGCTTACATTGTTGTTTGCAGTAGATGTGAGACATCTCTGTGAAATCACACACAATGTTCTCCACCTGCAACACTAGTGTGCTCCAAGGTCTAATGAGTTATAGTTGCACTGTGCACTTCCCTGTTACTATATTCAGTGCTGTCTTATTCCTGGGCTATTTTTGCCCTGCACTTCTGGTCCTGTTAGCCCAGATTTCTTTGCTTGATACAGTATATTCAGCTGGTTTTGCACCAGCTATTACTTTTGAATATAGCTTGCTTTTTGCTCCGGGCTAAGTTTGCCCACTGGACAGTGCTCATTTAGCCCCAGGACAAAGTTTTTAATATCTGACCCTTAAGAGTGCACAACAGTGCTCTTCTCTATCATGTATAAATCATTTGTTTATAAATTGAAGTTGCATTATGAATGACTTATTCATTTGCCTTAAAGATCAACTGCAGCTACAGTATATTATAAACATATTACAAACGTTACTCCTTTTCCCTAACATAAGGACAACCAGACTTTATTTATTACACGTGAAATAAAGAAATTGCCATTTGTCATGCTCAGATACTGTTTTAATGCTCTTCTGGTTGATAGTTTCACAGAAAATCTGTCAAGACATTTTTTGACCAGCTAGCGGAACCTTGGGTGAGTGCTGATTCCATTCAAGCAAGAATGACATTATTTTCCTCAAGTTCCTGACAGCTCAGTACCTGTAACTTGAGAAAAATTATGTAATTCTTGCTTGAATGGAATCAACACTCACCCAAGGTTCTGCTAGCTGGTCAAAAAATGTCTGAGAGATTTTCTGTGAAACCATCAAATAGGAAAGCATTAAAACAGTATCTGAGCATGACAAATGGCAATTTCTTCATTTCACATGTAATGAATAAGGTCTGGTTGTCCTTGTTTTAGGAAAAAGGAGTCAAGTTTGTAATATGTTTGTAATATAGCTGCAGTTGATCTTTAAGTATAAAATGTAGATTCATTCCACCCCAGTAACATGAAGACATAACAAGGCAACGATATAGTATTGGTACAAAATTAGAGTGATGGGATATAAATTCTGTATCAGTTGTAGCCAGTTATTCCATTTCTCACATGGTACTAAACTAGCTTTTGTTTGACTCTGAATAATGTTTCTGCTTTTGTAGCCTCTCTAGGATGTCTCCTCCAAAGTCATATTAATACCTGTGTAAAAATAAGCAAGAAATAACACATGACAAGATGTGTTTTATCTCCTGATTAGAGCACACCCAGGTGTGTTATAAGGCATGCGGCGCTTGCCTCAGAGGGACATATTTTCAAAGCTTTGCCCCTGGGCTAAATTATCACTGCTCGGTGAGCAAACTTAGCCCGGAGCACAAAGCAAGCTATATATCAGAAGGAATATCCCGGGGCAAACAGCTTCTGAATATAGCATGGGCTGGGAGTGCAGGGCAAACATAGTCCTGGAATAAGATAGCTCTGAATATAGCAACCAGGAAGTGCAGACCACAACAGAAACACAGTGCACAACAATGTGAAGGTAGCTAGAGGTGACTTATGTGGCCAATGTGTGTTCCAACAAATGCGTGGACCCAGTACAGCTGCAGGGAGCAGCCTATGGGAAGGTACAGTGTGCAAACAGCATAATATTCCCCAAACCATTTGCACAGAGCTAACGCATTTTCATGGGATTAACGCAGAGTTAAGCTGTTTGCCTGGTGCTAAACATTGCCATATTCAAAAGTGACATGCAAATGAGCCTACTCTGGTAGTCTCTGGGTAAACATCCAGATTAGCATCTTATTATGCCCTGATTTGCATGCAGTTTGCCCAGTGTTACTGCAGGGTCCCACAGAGCCACCTGTAGGTCAGTCTGGAAATACCAGGGCTGGCCAGGTCTGACCACAGCTCCACCTGTAGGTCTGTCTGGCAGTGCATGATGATACAGTAGCTGCAGGCTACATGTACACAGTACAGCATAGCATAGCATATTGTACCGCAGGGGACAACACTGCATAGGCACAGGTGGTGGTGGTGCTGCATGCAACTGTAACACCGTAGGGCATGCTACAGTGCACAGCAGACACTACAGTAGCAAGGGGACCAGTAGTGTGTGGGACATAGCACTGCCTATGGTGTGTAGGACAGTGACGCAGACTGCACTGTACACAGTGACAGGCCCAACTTGCAGGTGTTTCCTGACAGTGGATATTACCGTTACACTGTTGTGTGATCCACAGATGCTGCACCTGCGGCATGGGATGCACACAGTGACATATACATGGCCGGCTGTGTGTGCTGTGGCATCTGTATAGTTGTGCTGTATGTGGCTGGGGGGGCACGTAGGATCTGACAGGCACACAGGCAGTGGGGTATTCCCACAACTGGCCCATGTGCACTGCGTGCTATGTCCCAGTCCGGTGGCCACACCTGGGCTGTGGTGAGGTCTGGCCACCCATACAGCCTCCCCTCAATGGCCACAAAGCTCGCAGTGCTGCCTGTTTGTGCTGGCATGTATTGGACACCACAGCCATATGGTCTGCAGGTGTGTGCTGTATGGCCACACTACCATAATGTCCTCTGTGGGCCCGATCACTCCTTACTGCATGTGCATGACTGGGACCTGTGGCAGCTGTTGGCATCATGATGGTGCCATCAGTGAGCAGCATGTGTTCTCCATGTCTGGCAGTTTCTATGTGTCATACTCATATGTTAGGGTCGCTCAAGCTGCGCTAATGTCACGCTAACACTGCGCAAAGCAACATCGCGCAAAGCTGTTTGCCCAGGGTAAAGACCAGCTTTTCCTGGGCAATAATTTGTACCACACTATGAGTTGCGCTAAGTCGCTCTAAACACATTAGCATGGCTCTAGTTGCTGAATATCTCATTGCACCTGTATTCCTGTTCACTTTGCTCCTTGCATATAATTATGGTTTTCCCAGCGCTAATGCTGTTTGCCTGTGCTATTTGGCCTTTTGAATATAACAGACCAGTGCTAATCCTGCGCTAAACCCATTCAAACGTTTTTTGCCCGATGCAAAGCTTTGAATATCTGGCCCAGAGTGTGTTATTGCACTTATAAAATGGGTACAAAATTTCCAGCACAGATTTTGATAAAGTTAGAGCAGTTTGAAAACTGAAGTGTTATTTAGTAATATTTTTATTTTGTTTTTTCGCCAGTTGGAAGAAAATACTCCCTTTTATTGCCCCTCTATGCAATGTTTTAAAACCCCATTTAATATTTTTGGAAACATGCTGCAATGTCACTTTGCATCTCTGCTGTTCCCTTTTCAGTTTTGGGAGGTTATCATCTTTGGAAGGGATCAACCCAAGGGACCAACAGTTGTTGCGATTTTACTCCAGGCAGTGCCACCCCACCCCAACACACACACACACACGCACACACACATACCATCACACACACACTGCCAGCCAGCATATTTTTTTATTGCGGTTTTAGTTCTTTCTTTCCTTTTTAAATAAATGCTGTACTGACAGTTTAGTTCAGTTAGTGCACCACTGTGTGTTTGCTGCAGCCAGCAGCTGATCTGAAGTAAAGCGCGTGCATCTTTTTTGGCAGAAAACAACCTGAGGGAACAACAGTCATTGCAATTTTACTGCAGGCAGCTATCCACTCCAACAAACACACACACACACACACACAACTAGACAGCATGTTTTCAATTGAGGTCTTCTTTCTTTCTTTTTTAAATAAATGCTTCATTTCCATTACTAGACCATCTGTTGTCTTACAGTGAGTTTCCAATTTTAATCAAACGTGTCCCTCTGCAGCTGCCATAATAAAACATTTTTGTGTTGCCCTTCTGGACCGAGCTGCTTCTTGTCAATGCAGTTTGACCAGGCCACTCATTCTCAGACACATACTTTTTGTCCAGCAACCTAAAAGACTTCTTTTTGGGTGCTCTGGAGTATTTGCAGTGGTATACTGGGCAGTGCATTGATGACAGAGTTTTACCGGGAGCTGTGGACCTCACATGTGCAACAGGTAAACTTAGAATTTTATTAAAATTATTATACACAGCAACCTAAATTACTTCTTTTTGGGTGATCTGGAGTATTTGCAGTGGTATACCTGGCAGTGCATTGGTGGCAGAGTTTTACCGGGAGCTATGGACCTCACATGTAAGAAACGGGTAACAGGTACAACTGGAACTTATTAAAAAAAAATGATGTATGCACAGCAGAAGTCAGACATTCATTTTTTAAGGTTTTATCACCATCCTAAGAGAGTTTGTATGTGGTGAAGTGAAAGACTTTTAATACCATGGTCGTCATCTTGTATCGTAGCACTGCTGACTGGGGTAGGTTTTTCTGATGGCTGACTGGTGATTCTATGCTGTCATGTATTTTTCCTGATGGTGGCAGACTTAAACTTTGGTGTTGTGAGGCTCAGGCTGGTACAAGTAGTGCAGGTAGAAAGGTTATGTCCTGATGAGGACATGGCTGGAAAAGCCTTTCATCCAGTTAGTTCCGGAATTTTGTTGCCCATTTTATAATACTTACTAACATATAACCTTACCCTCTACTTACTGTATCTACCTTCCCTATGAAATAGCATCTTAAATTCTCCTATCATGGTCCTCTAAACCTTTTATGTCTACTGATGAGTAACAAATGATCATATTCTATTTTTCCTAGCCTTTGATCATCTTAGTTTATCGACACTGAATCATTTCCAGTGCAGTTTTGAGCTTTTGTACCACAGAGTTCAATATAAATGGCCTCTGCTACTTCAATTCTTGTAATGTTGCCTCTACATGAGAAGTCATATCAAGCAGTGCCACTTGTCTTAATGCCTGAGCTCATGTACATGCATTTATATTTTTATGGACTATTTGAAATTACTCCAAGTGATACAACTTCATGAGATGGAGCATTTATTTTTCATGAGAGGACAGTCACAGTCATCAGGTTATTTTACAGCAGTAACAGTTACATATACTCAAAAAATTTAATGGAAAAAGGAACAAACTGTAACAGTAAGTACATCCAAACAGTAAAGAAAGCAAACAATGTGCAGTTGCAGTAGATAAAGAGCATTAGAATTGCTATGCAAGATGAGCATTGTCAGGTGGGCAGGGGACCAAAACTAATACAGGGAATTCTAAAGGTGGCTGGTAAGACTAAACTTGAACACTTACATTGCAAGACAGATTTAAGAAAGGGCATACAATGAACTCCATGAGACAAACCCTCCAGAATTTATATAAATATTACAGTATATGTAATAAACAACTGAATGACTTGAAATTAAAACAAATTATTGAAAGCTCAGTAATTGAATTCTACTGTGCCATCTGTGACTCTAGAGTCAAGTTTGATGTAAAAATGTCAACTTGCTGGCAATTTTATGCTTGAGTTAATTTTGCTGCTAGTATAGTACCATCAACTCTGAAGAAACCAACCAACTCAGCTCTTCTGAACTGTAGACAGACTGTGCAATCCAGTCTGTCTGCAGTCTCATAGAGCATTGTCGCAAGGGAAATGCAACAAATTTGCTCGCTTTTTTGCCAATAAGGTTGCTGACATCAGGTCTGAGATTTGCTTGGGATGAGCCAATGGGACAGACGGTGATTGGTGGGAGGTGGCAGCTCTTCAGTCTGTCTGGTTTCACTTCAGCCAGCTGGTGATCAGGGATGTTGTGAAGCTTATCCAGTCTTTGCAGCCAACCTGCTGTGGTTTGGACCCTGGCCCAACACGTGTCCTTTTGGGGTGTGTTGAGACTATCGGCCCAGTCCTTGCTGAGATAGTCTGGTGTGCATTAGATTCCAGGGTGTTTCCGGACACTCTCAAGGAGGTGGTAGTGGTACCCCTTCTTAGGAAACCATTTCTCAACCCAGAGTGTCTTGCCATCTACAGACCCATCTCTAACCTCTCCATTGTTAGTAAGGTTATCAAGAAGGTGGTTGCACTGCAGCTGGAGGATCATCTGACCATCCATGACCTCTACGATCCTCTCCAGTCCAGTTTCCAGAAATGGCATAGTATGACACGGCCTTTGTTAGGGTTCTCAATGATCTTCTAACAGCAAGAGATCGGAGGAGTCATTCCATCTTTGTTCTTCTTGATCTCTTGGCAGCATTTGGCACTGTGCACCATGGGGTGCTGGTCAGGCACCTGCAGTCAATCTGTGGACCATCTGGTACAGTCCTCAAATGGTTTCATTCTTTCCTCATTGGCAGGTTTCAGAGAGTTGTATGCAGGGTTTATTCCTCTAACAAGGTCTCCCTGCTATGTGGGGTTATGCAAGGCTCTGTACTGTCCCCATGTTGTTCACAGTGTATATGCTGCCATTGGGAGACATTGTAAGGTGGTATGGGCTGAGCTTTCACTGCTATGCAGATGGCAGTCAGCTCTACCTGTCCTTTGCGCCCTATCGGGGGGAGCTGTCTTGTGTTTTAATGACTACCTTTCTGAGATTGAGGTTTGGATGAGTGCCAGTTGGCTGAGGTTGAGTCTGGATAAGATTGAGGTTTTGGTGGTGGACCTGGGCTGTCGGGTAGATGGGTCATCGGTGGGGCGAGCCTCAGGGCTTTGGCTCAGTGGTCACCAGTTGATTACCTCTGAAAGGGTGCGGGATCTGGGTGTGATTCTGGATGATGGACTGATGCTTAAACATCAGGTGTCATCTGTTGTCAAGACTGCCTTTTACCATCTAAGGTATGTAGCCTGGATCAAGCACCTAGTTCCGCCCGGTGACCTACCAGTTCTGGTTCATACCTTAGTAACCTCATGCCTTGATTACTGTAATGCCCTCTACCTAGGGTTACCAGGGGTTGATATCCACTGCTTGCTACTGATGCAGAATGCAGCAGCTAGGCTGTTGATTGGGCAACCTCGTAGCTGTCATGTCACACCAGTGCTGTGTGATCTGCACTGGCTTCCTATTCAGTGGTGGATCACCTTTAAGGTCAGTTTACTGACCTATAAAGGCCTACACGGACAGGGTCCAAGTTATCTGCAAGATCTTCTTCATCCCTATTGCCCCTCCCGGCCACTTTGCTCCACTTATGAAGGATTGCTAGAGATTACCAGGGTTCGTTTAAAGTCATCTGGGGCAGTGCATTTGAATTTGGAGCCCCATCCCTGTGGAATTCTCTACCTCATTGGATTCAACAGTGCATGATGGTGGAGAGCTTTAAATCTGCATTAAAAACACATTTATTTATTTTGGCGTTTCCCTGATTTTATTTGATCTGCTGCATCTGTTTTTATAAAGGTAGTCATTTTGGTTACTGTATGTACTAGAACTATGGTTATGGAATAACGCTATTTTTATAAATAAACAATGATTGATTGATTGATTGACTGAAGAAATCCCATATGGGACACCAGGAACCTGTGCATCATAATAATAAGATTACAGGAATTTAAGCACCAAATTCATTATGAATAAATCCCCCTAACTAATAGCCAGTTTTAGCTACAATACATTATCAATTGTTATAATGGAATTTAAGACCAAATATATTGAAATTAAGTGTATTTACATCAGTCCATGTGTCTTACTTGAAAGTATAGTAATGCTGTCCAAATGCATAACCTTTTACTTCACAGGTATAAACCCTGTTCATAATCACCTTGTGTGCAGCACGTGGGGCAACTTCCACTTTAAGACATTAGATGGCGATGTTTTCCGATTCCCTGGAATGTGCAACTATATTTTTGCCTCCCACTGCAAGAGCATATATGAAGACTTCAACATCCAGCTCAGGCGAATGGTGGTTGACAATCTTCCCATCATTAAACACATCAGTATGAAACTGGATGGCACTTTTATTGAACTGGAACAATCAACACTATCCATCGATGGGAAACAGTAAGTTTATCTGCTGCAATAACTGAATATAGTTAGTAGTATCTGAAAATATACAGGCAGTACAGACCTAGGGTTAGAATGCAGGCTTGGCCATCATGAGACAAAGGATAAAATTCTACCTTAGCCACTTACTTTGTGATCATGAGCAAGTCATGTAACATATCAGTTCTTTATCTCTTCCAGTTGTAACAATGCATAAAGCAGGAAACAACTGATAATGATATATTGAATCTCAACTCTGCCATACTGAGTAAATGGCCTAGTACATATAATTTGCTCCAGGATGTCAGCAACTTTAAGTAAAGGTACTGGCTCTTGATTTCAAGAATGACCCATGGCTCTGCCAATGCAGAAAACCACATGACTGATAAGTAATAGGGCTCACATAGTTCACATTTCTTTTCAAAATGTTTTTATTTTTCTGTTATCATAGTCTACTGACCAGGTGTCGCTTGTAGCTTGATGCGCTGTTTCATTCTATTTATGCTCTACAGTATGGTAGTTGTGCTTAAACTTGTTAAAAGGTCACAACTGCAAGGATTATCACCAATAACCTCAACATGGGCATACTAATGCACTAGACTATCCAGTCACCTCCAATAATTTTTCTAAGAATGATTGTTCACCAGTCCAACAAGGTTTCAAAAGGTACACACCACACTCTGTCTCATTCTGCCTAATGGAAGTGCTCCCAGAAATACCATATTAGGGAGCATGATATGCTGGGATAAAGTAATGCTTCAGGTAATGACATGTTACCTAGTTGGTAGTCTGTGACAAGATCAAAATAGAAGAAAAGCAAACTTTTAAAAAGAAATCTGGATGAGGTGGGCCCTTTAAATTTGTATTTCCCATGATTTATTATCCCAGGTCAATAAATTGGAAAACAAAACTTCTTTCAAAAATAATGTGTTCTAGATCCTTAAGTACTACAGCTTTGCTTCTGCAATAGAACCAAGTAGAGTGTGTAATTCGTAAACAGAAATTTGGGGATTAGATCACTGGAAATAATCTTATTACTATACAGACTAACGGTGACACCCCATGTACTCTACTGCTTTCACTTTGGGGCACCACAATTAAAAATGGACATTCTGGTCTGGAATTTTAAATAATTTGATGCGTGCACAATACGTAATTGTGCCTATTTCAAAAGAAATACACCAAACTGATTGCTGCTTTCAAACATTTTAATGTTTTGCAAGAGATTACCTGCTTTGTGACAACAGACAAGGCATGCAGCATGTATATCACACATTGTATGACTTAACTTCTCTTTTCAAGTAGTGCTGTTGCTCTAAAATCATGAAGCAAGTCTGTGCATTTACTAGGGGGAGCCTTTTAAAGTCCAGGCCAAAGCATATAAAAGAAGTAAAAGGACAATGAAATTGATTAAAGTATTAAATGTGAAGACCAAAAACATAGGCTAAACAATTTGAGTCTGTTCAGGTTAGAGAATAAAGAGAAACAAGTATTTAATTCAAGGACATACACAGGTAAAACACAGAAGTCTTATTCATAAGCTAAATGTTAAACTAAAAAGCTACAACTCCTCCTGGGAGTATTGCCGGATGCTTAAAGGTAATCAATTAAGGGGTGATCTTGGCTGCACAAACTTCATCTCACACTAGGACAATTTCCCATCAGAAATTTCAAGCTTAGTTTTATGCAGGTGTCCAAAATTATACCACAGTCAAAGGCATCCAATTGTTGGCTTCCTGATAATGCATTTTAAAACAGTGAGGGGAGGATTATGGTGGATGCTGATTGAGGCAAAAATATTTGATTATAGAGGTCAGGTTCAGTGGACTTCTTTGGTGATGGCTTAAGTGCAACAATAACTTTAGATGCTCCAATGACTGAAAATGCAACTGGTTTCAATAACATATCAAATCTGGACTTGTAAGTAAAGCACAGTATCAGCTACAATTTTGCCAGGTCGGCACAGCACAAAAATGACCAAGAGGTGTGTTTTTCACCCTGCAGATAGTCTTTACAAAAGATTAGCTCTGGCAATAAAAAATCTTTCTACATACGTGTAGAAATAATCTCTGATTTCATTATTAGTGTAATAGCAGATAGGTGATAATAGTGATTATGAAAGTTATGATTTCAGAGTAATTTCTAATTGTTTCATGCATCGATGTTCTGTATCAGCATTTAATTCATATTCTAAAAGACCAAACCATTGCAAATGGTAGCCTTGCCTGTTGTGGTGTCAGTGACTGCAGTTTGGGAACAAGCTTGGACTGCCAGAGGACTGGCAGGGGCAAGACGACTGAGCTCTTTCTAGGATTCTCTCCACTTTTAGCCTGGGTGACCACATGTAGAAGTGTAGCCAAGGCATTTCATGAGTTAGAACATCTGCAAGCTCTGCACTGGTTTGTATAGTATGTCCATGCTTGAAAACCCTAGTGCAGACATTCTGTAGTCTAGGAAAAATAAGGAAATGCACAAAGACGACAAAGTATTACACACTCAGGCCCCATTAATATGACTGGCCATCCAGTCTAGAAACTCATTGTCCTCGTAACTGAAAGGGCCTTCCCTATTAGAGCAAAGGGGTAAACGGTGGGGCAGAAATAAGTTCCAGAAGATATATTTGGTGAGGTTGGAAGGTAGACTTGTTTATTGGCTGATTGACTGATTGATTGATTGATTGATTGATTGATTGACTGATCCATTTATTTATTCAGTAATTTAGTCAATAATTTATTTATTTCTCAACTTGGTAAAGCACAATGTGCCAAAGGAACTTTTTTTGAAGCAACCCAAAGCCACCAGCATAGGTAGCTACAAATAATCAATATACACACACAAGTAGCTACAATTATTATAAACAAACAATTTTACATGGCAGAAGGAGACATGTTTCAACTAGGGGACCTGAAATGAAACAGAAAAAATATAAATAAATAAAAATAAAGCAAATTTAGAAAATCAAAGTTGGAGAAGTACATCTCTATTATTTTGTGTCTTCGTGACTTGGAAGTATTGGTCATTGTACAGTATATTTCAACTTTTTACCCAGCCTCATTTTAAAATCAATAGTGAGATACATATAGCTTCCCCACTGGCCCTCAGTATGTTGCCCCACTTTACTTATGATTATTTTCAAGTTCTTGATATTCTCTGAATTGTGACATGTTATTTTTATGGCTGCAGGGCAGAGCTCTGCACACATTTTACTATCACATAGAAAAATGGATCTCAACAGGTTGCTAACGGACTTCTTTAAATTTGTGTTTTATAGCAATCCCTCTGCTCAGCTGTCTGTTTACCACACTATATTTCTCTGTTAGTCAGTGTTTCTCAGTGAGGCATGAGGTTCATATTTCATTCTGATCAACACAAAATGAAGTGTTATCACTGCAGGAGATCTGCAAGAGACAAAAACTAGGCTGCTATCTGTAAAAATGTTATCCTGCAGTGGTTAAGAAGCATTTTTTTCTTTCACTCTGACAGTGTTTTTAAGTTGTGATAGGCAAAATGGTCACAATAACAGTACATTTATTTCAATCTTAATTTGTGCATACCAGGACTTGTGTGCTAACCTAGTTACTAGTTTTATCTTGTTAGCCATTCTCCTCATGCCTGCTTTAAGTGACCTGAAAGCTAATGTGTTGGTGTAGGCAGAAAGGCAACATATGTGTCCAGATTGTAGCTACAGAAGTATCAGGCATTTGTAAGAAGAAAACATCAGAAGTCTTTATATGTTCACTAGCTGTCATTTTAATTTTATTTATTATAGAAATGTGAGTTGCTTATCTTTGGAACCTAAGTAAATTACTGACATAATTTGCAACAGAACAGCAAGTGTTTGCAAGAAATTCCGGAGGAGTTTCAAATAACTTTTTATCGCTCCCAAATGTTTGAGTGTGTGTGTGTGGGAAGGGGGCAATAATTTATCTTCTCTGAAGGGCTACTTTATGTTAACCCTTTCAGAATCTAACTAAGTGCAGTGCACAACCTGTCCAATAGGTAATACTGTGCACTGGCATTAATACATACAGTACTTTCTTGTAAGAGGCATGCATAGGAAAAACAAAAGTTAACTGGCTGAACAGAATTGTAGCCATGTTACACGTGATTTCCCAAAAATGAATAAATTGGTTAAAAAAGGGTTTTAAATTGTAAGCAGCATCATTGGCTGTGTGTTATTGCTGTGTAGACAATGTTTGGGTTATTAAAAATAAAAAAAAAATAAAATAAAATCCCACATCGTATCTTATTCAACATTGGTATATAGCTGGATACCATCATAATACAGTAGCTTTATACAGTATGTATCTATCGAAATGTCACCACTCTATGAGTGGTATATTGCTTCACACATGTTCCCCTTGATTTTTTCTCCCTTGCTTAATGCAAATATTATTACAAAGACAATGACAGCAGAAAAAAGACCAAAGGTCCATTTAGGTTGCCTACACTTCTCTATATGCCCCAAGGCCTACTGTCCATACAGAGCACCCCCTGCTTCTCTTCTTAATGCTGCTGGCATGAGCAATCATCAAGCCCTTATCTCCATACCAGCCATGCCTGAAATCATTTATGGTCTTGGTGCCCACCATCCTCTGGCAAAATGTTTAACAGCTTCACCACCCTTTCAATAAAAAATAATCTCTTCACATCCCTCTTGAAACTTCACCCCTCCAGTCTCAACTCATGACCTCAGGTTCCTGTTTTCCAAAACATGTTTGTTTACAGTCCTTGATCAACTCCCACTGCATCTTTCCTGGGCTTGGGACCCCCTCCCAAATAAAACATCATTATGCAGTATTGCAGGAGGAGAATATGGCATCATAAGTGGCTCTATTCCTTGGGGGTCTTCCTAAACTTAAGGGAGTATACAGTAAGAGTAGGTTAACGATTTGAAACAAAACAACTCTGGGTATAGTAACACCATTAGCGTGCATTTCAGCTCTATTATGAAAGGAGGAGATAAAACAACCAGCAACATTAATACATTTTAGAAAAGGCAAGCAATTTGACTGTTCAACTAGAAATAATAAGATGCAAAAAGGGCTGACAGTGACACCTTTAAAATAAAAATGAAGAGAACAAAAAATTGAGTGGTCCTGTTCCTTAACCATCTCAGTCATTAATAGGGAGCAATTTTTATTCTTTCTGGCTCTGGGTGTGTATGGAGGATTGCTACCATCACCAATGGCTACTACAAAATCAATATGGCTAACATTTCTAGGCTTCCTTTCACCACTGTGACTAAGACATTTTGATGAATGTAACTGAATGTGGCTGGCTGTTGCACCAAACCTCAGTAGGCCGACACTGTCACATCCATCAATATGTTTGGACAATTGGTGCCATGCAACACAGCAATTTTTTTTTTCATCTTCACAGAAATCATGAGCAAAGTCTGCTGGAGAATATAAGTTCACTCACTGTCCCTTGAGAATATTATATCTGTCAGTCCAGTTCTGGCACCAAAAAATGGAGGATGATTGGGTCACAGAGACAGGAAAACAGACCATGTTTGTAAAGTGGCTAATTCATTTCACAACTGGCTGAGACACTGGGTGCATTTTAGCCAGTGGCTAATTTTTAGACCCTAGCATTTGCTTAATGGGCATGAAACAGCACTGGACCATTTGCTGGCTGTGTAAGGGAAACATGTTGTAGCCCTCCCCACATCATATTCTTTTAAACTTTGGAGTTGAACAATAGCAATTTCTATTAGTTTGTACTCCTTATGACAGCCTTTTGTAGGAATAAGGAGCCTAGAGAACATTAAACACATATCTGCATGGAAGATAACTAAATGACCATTTTACATTATTATAAGACAACTATATATGGATGTGCAATATCAACTGTTGTTTCAGAATTCCTAGTAATAACTCCCAAGTATTAGAGAAAACAGCTTTGGAAACAGTAAAACAATAAGATCATCAGTTGTTTATACCTACAGTGTTTTGTAGAGGCATGACATCAGACTGTACATGGCTGGAAGATATCTAGGCATCCCTCTGGACTCTGTCCACAGGAAAATACATGTGACCAGCTGTCACTGAACTTGTAACACCTATCTGTCTCAACTCCTCTGTCCTCTTTTTTCTATTTGATTATCATGTCTATGTAGCATAGTACAACATTGAATTATGTGTGATGCATAGTTTACAGTATTGACCTTGCACATATTAATAATGTTATACTGTAGCCATTTGAATCACATGACCTGTCATACATAGAAACATGGAAACTGATGCCAGATAATGACTGCTGGGCCCATCTAGTCAGCACATATTTAATTATGTTCACTTTTGCCGCAGACCCACTGTCTCTTCCACTTCCTTCAGTCCTCCAAACCAAATGTTCATTGGTTGAACAGAATTGCAGTCATATTACAAGTGGGTTTCCAAAAATGAAGTAACAAAAACCACAAGATTGCAAATTGTAAAGAGCAACCTTGGCAATCTGTTATTACTGTGTAGACACTGTCTGGATTATTAAAAATAAAACAAACATAGTACAACATGAATTATGTGTGCCACATAGTTTACAGTATTGACCTTGCACATATTAATAGTATTACACTGTAGTCATTTGACTCACATGACCTGTCATACATAGAAACCTAAACACTGATGGCAGATAATGACCGCTAGGCCCAACTAGTCTGCCCATTTTTAATTATGATCAGTTTTGCTGGAGATCGAACTTGATCTACAGCACTTTCTCATCCATCCCTTTTCTTCCTCTAATGGTTCCTTTATGCTTATCCAAGGCATTTTTAAAACCCGCCATTGGTTTCACCCCCACTGCCTCCAATGGAAGGCTGTTCTAGGAATCCACCACACTTTCTGTGAAGAGGTACTTCCTCACATCTCTCCTGAATCTAACTCCTTCCAGCTTCATAGCATGATCCCTTGTTCTACAACACCTTTTTCTCTGAAACATAACTCTCTTCTGTACCTTGTTAACTCCCAAGGTATTTAAAGGGCTCCATCATATCCCAACTCTCTCTTCTCTCATCCAGGGTGTACATATTGAACTCATTCAATTTCATCTCATAGGGCTTCTGATGCAGATGTTGCACCATTTTGACATTCCTCCACTTTCTTCTTGCCACTTTCTCCTTTTCAAAATTGTTCCTCCTTCCTCACCATTCTTCTTTCACTTATTCTTTTCCCCATTCCTCCTTTGCTAATCCCCTGCTTGGGATCTCACCACTCTCTATCTCAGCCAGTGGAAGCCCACTTTCTGCCTACCCCATTTCTTCCATCAACCCCCTCAGATACTTTAAATGTTCATTAAGTAACATTTAAACTGTGCTTTGAGGAGTATGGTTCCCTCCTGAATGGAAGCTGGCCATCACCTTGATATAGACTCGTATCCATTAATGTTGGCCCTCAGTCCCCATTGTAGCCATACCTCTCCTCTCTATACCATGTCTTCTACCATAACTTGAAGGCCTTGGTGTGGATCTCCTTCCCCTTCCCGATATAGTACAAGACACATTTGCTGCTTTCATTTTAAACACATGGGAAATACAAGATCAACCTTATAAATTATATGACTTTACCAAAATGAAATTTACACACAAAGTAGAATACAGCAATTTGTCATTACATATAAGCCCATGAAATATCCTTATTATGTTAATGCATTAACAGCTGTAGTGGCTCTGACCAGAATTTGTTCCAGTAGAGGGTGCTCAATGAGATGGTCTAGTCAGCAGAGATCAAAGCTTATTATACAGTACAAGTACATGGTATGACTACAGCTATATTTTCTGAGATACTGATTAATTCATAATTCCTGTCAGGAACAACTGCTACTCACCTCATAATTAACAGTAGAAGGAAGTGTCAAGGGCACGGAGCTAATTAGGAATTAACCTTATATGTCCTATGTACAGTAAGTGTAAACATATTTTAGAGTATATTATAAGACTACCTCTGTCTTAAAAACTATAATACAGTAGCATGACAATTCACGTTCTTACCATACCAGACAATAACTGGCTGATATCCAAAGCATGTGATTCAATTATATTACATGAAAAGCTGGGTAGAGGAGATACTACTTTAACAATTCATTTTTTAATACAATCATTCAGCACTGCTGCCTAAGGTTACTAATTCAAATCTATTAAATGTAGTGATTTGCCAGTCATGGCATTAAAGTGGCATTAAGTAGGTAGTTTCTTTTTTGTAGCACCTTTCCCCAAGCCTCACGGTGCTGTGCAGATGTCATAGTTGCAGGGATAAAGTAAAATACAAGATGAAAAACAGAACCTTCTGAGTTACAAATAGATCAAAACAGCACAGTAACTAAAAGATGTAATTCCACAGAAATCGGCTAAAATACAGTAATATGTGTAACGATGAACAGGTTAGTCATGGATCATAATGCATGCATTATGAAATAATTAAATACAGTATTTTGCAATTTACATATCTTTGCATAAATGTTACCTCAGTTCTCCATCTGTGTTACCCCACTAAACTAATGAGTTACTCTCTATGTAGAAGAACTACTGCTAATTCTTAGGAGGTAGTATTACAGTTAGTTCTTAAAGCAGCATACTGTAGTTTCACAAACTACTGATTGTAATAATGGAATTATTTCTCTAGGGTACAGCTGCCATATAGCCAGTCTGGAATTATGATTGAGAAAAACAATGTTTACATAAAGGTTTATTCAAAACTTGGCATCAACTTCAAGTGGAACACAGAGGATGCCCTTCTGGTAAGAAATTCATCAAACATACAGCTGTACCTGCAACCAACATTCAAAGAATGAAACCTATTTGATGTCTATATCCAAATCCATTGCATAGAATAATTTGCTGTGACTGAAGTAGAATGTTGCCCTATACATGAATAATCCATATTCTATGCAGAATTTGTTTCTTAATTGGCATTGACCAAAAAGAAAATTCTTAACACAAATTTCAAGATCAAAAAATCTTCTCCTACAAATGTATCATAATTGATTAAAGGTATACTGTGATATGGATAAATATAAATTTGGGGTTTTCTGATACATTATTCACACTGAAAAAATATATTATTCAGTTACTTAAAGGAATGACTGTAGGTTGATAGAGGATGATAGATGTCCTTGTGGATTATAATGATTATGTTTGAATGGGGATATGTGATATGGTTCAATCTCTGTGGCATTTTATGTTTATATATCTCTGTACTGTATGTATGAGCATGTGTATAACTGCCAACTGACTTGGCTGCATTGGAGAATATGAGTGAGATTTTCAAAGATTTGCATGTTTTTCAGACACAGATGCATGACTTCTACCTAGACTGTTAGACCACCAAAAATGTGTTCTAACTTCCAAGTGTGATTGCCTTGACTTGCACTCTGAAAGTGATGCATGTGTCAAAATGTGAAGCTTGCATCATTTCTTTACCATAAACTGCCACAAATGCATCAGGATGTTTGAAAACATGATGCTAAGTCCTGCTACATTTGCCTGACAAGAGCACACATACAAAATATGGACATAAGTGCAATGTCGAGACCATTGAAAATCCCAGTCTATATGTCTACCTGTCTGTATCTTTCCATCTGTTTTTCTGTATGTCTGTGTTTCTTTCAGTCTGTGTGTCTATCTATCTAATCATACCAGGTCTGTCTGTCTGTGTTTCTGTCTGTCTGTCTGTCTGTCTGTCTGTCTGTCTATCTATCTATCTATCTATCTATCTAATCATACCAGGTTTTCTACTAGAATAGAAATATGTTGTATGAAGGGGTATAACTAGGCATACATTGTGTGCTCAATTCAGTGCTATGAGTACATATTACATTTTTTTTCTCTAACTATTCTCCAAATGGAAAATGATGCTTCACAGGACAGTTTAGAAGTCAAATTCATTTAGCTGCTTCGTGAGGTCACTTTAACTTGAGGCAATTTGCCTTTGTAATTGACCTTACCTTATATGTACTGTATGTGCATTATGGGGGCGGGGGGGTCATGCCTAGCCTCTCTGAAGCATTGAGAACATAACCTACAATATTCATGGTTGCCCTAGGCTCTGGTTATGTATTGAAACTAAAATGGCAATCACAGCTATTTCACATTTTAAAAGGCAATACAAAATATAATTGTGCAAATGTTCTTTTTTTCTTTTTTTAATAATGTTGTGATTTGCATTGTAATACTGTTTATGCTCTGAAATGTGGTAAATTGTGTATGTTTAAGATGAATGTTTTTATTATTGTGCAGTGCTCTGAGCCCCTGGGAATGGGCACTTTATAAATAAAGTGTATTTGTATGTATGTATCTGTCTGTCTGTTTATCTATCATCTATCTATCTATCTATCTATCTATCTATCTATCTATCTATCTATCTATGTATCTGTCTATCTATCTGTATATGAAGGAGGTATGGAAAGACACTGTGTGGTGAATAAATTATTACAGTCTTGCTACTTTTTAAATATTCTGACTTTTTTGCAAATCTGTGAAATTATGTTTAATTTTGCCATTTACTTTTATTAAACAGCTTGAGCTAGACAGCAAATACATGAACCAAACCTGTGGACTCTGTGGGGATTTTAATGGTCTCCAGATACACAATGAGTTT
The DNA here is from genome assembly GCA_016271365.2 of Neoceratodus forsteri. Taxonomy (NCBI): domain Eukaryota; kingdom Metazoa; phylum Chordata; order Ceratodontiformes; family Ceratodontidae; genus Neoceratodus; species Neoceratodus forsteri. The sequence continues at coordinate 735,552,205 of CM028133.1, read as the reverse complement.
TTTTCCAGTGGTAAGTATCAGTACTGTAGGAAGGGTGGGGCGGTTGGTGCACTGGCACTGGGCACAACCCTCAGGGGGCGCAATTTTCAACTGAAGCTCATTTGTTTATTAACTTGTGCTACTGCTTTTTAAAATTTATTTTGGATTGGTAAACTGTAATTATGTCTGGCTGTCAGTAGGGGTGCATCTGCGGACCAAGGACCAGCAGGTTGGGTTGGACGGGTCACATGAGCTGCAGACAAATAATCATGTGGTATGGTGTTGCTGCAATGAGAAAGAAAGAGAAACTGTGGGTGGGCCAGTGCCGCCCACCAGTATAAAAGGTACGGGTGGTGAACTTAGCATGGAGAGGCAGTTAAACTTGGAGTCGGACACAATGTTATTGTTGAGAGTAGAGCCTAGAAATAGAGTGATTAGCAGGCAGCTAAAAAAGCGATAGACAGAGTGTATGTAGAGAGAGAAGATTGGGAGAGATGATAGACAGAGAAGACAAGAGAAATCCATCTTGTAGATTTTTAAGCAAAGCAATGTAGTGCATCACTGTAGTAGTCCATCTACATTATGTACAAGTCCATCCCAGCCGTCTCCCATGTTTGTGTGATTCTGTATTCCATATTGTTTTAAAATGAAAATGAATTCTTCAAATTTGTTTACTGTTTAGTTTGTTGTGTCTGTGTGACAGTGTCAATGAATGAAGTGTGAGTGTGTTGTATGCAGCGCGTGGCAGTGGCAGCGGCGCCGCCGCAAGGGGGGGTTCTTGATTGAAATTTGAAAACTCACTGCACTTCAGTGATCGGGAGGAAGGATTGGATCTGATTTTTAATTGGATTGTGGGACTGGCTGAGGGACCCACGGCCCAGGCCTAACTCAGGTGTGACAAGACAACTTAGTAGTTCACGAGACTGGGATGGGAGTGAAGACGTTTATGCCCTCCAGTCTGCTGCTTGTGTGCTGACTAATTGCCATGGTGTGGGCGGGCCATGGGCACCCTCACTCCAGCCCACCACATTGTTTTTTCTCATCTTGACCCGTGTTCCTCCTGCACTCCAATTCCACAGCAGGGAGTCTCCTCCAGTCCCACCCCACGCTGTTTCCTTCTACTCCATGCAGGCGAGTGGTAGAGGGATGGCACAGACAGTCCCAGTCAGAGCAGAGCCTGCAGTCAGACCAAAGTCATACTGCGACTCCATTGCACTGCATTGACTAGTCTCCCTCAAGTTGGTTGGTACATGCTTTTTTTCTTTATTGTACATCCGGTGGGACTGGGTGCCAGGTTACAGACACTGTGCAGACTGTGGTGTCTGAATGGCTGGTCGCATGATCCCTGAGATGGAGACGGGTCAGAAATCATCTCTAGCAACAGTCACATACAGAAGTAACTGTGTTGTAATATTCAGTTTTCAGAGGATTCCTCAGTAGGTAGATTTATGTTCAATTTTGAAGATATAGGAAATTCCTATATCTTCAAAACTGAGACATAAGAAAATATGTGTACTGTGTTTTCCTAAGCCCAATTATCCCATTCAAATGTTTAGTATGCAAAAAAAATAGTTTGTCACTCATACCCTTGAATGCTACAAGAATCATGCATCTGCAGTGCATTGCTTTTAATAAAGAATCAGACTACCCTCCCCAATAGATTGACACCTTTCCAGAGACCACACCCCAACCTAGACCTCAAAAACATAGCTGCAATGCCCCCTACTTAAAGTAAACTGTAAAGAAAATAAAAAAAATACCGCCTGTCTAAATGTGCTTCTAGCCAGCCAGTCTTCTGGCTCAGTTGGTAGCATATCCATCTATGGACCAGAAGGTTGTGTATTCTCTGCCCACACCGTGATTGGACTTGCACCTAAAATGCTGGCATCAGAGTGCAGTAGTAGGGGGTGCTGAACTGCTGGGGTGTGCCGTCCTTCGGATGAGTCGTTAAACTGAGGTCCCTTCTACCCATCCTGGTGTTGTCCTGGTGGGTGTCCAGGTGGAAGTAAAAGAACCGAGGGGCACTCTTTGCAAAGAGTAGGGGACATTCTCGGTGTCCTGGCCAACATTCCCCTTCCCATAAACCGGTTCATGTAATTGTCCAGGCTGTGTGTGGGTGTTGATGTGCGATATGGCCGCCACCACACATTTAGTCACTTCACTGCCAGTCTAGCATTGCATGTAAAGTGCTTTGGGATACACTGTGTATGAAAAGTGCTATATAAATGCTGATTCTTCTTCCCACACCTCAGATTCATGGCAAAAGTTTCCCTTAAATAAGGGGTAGGGACCGACCATGTAGCAAAAGTGTTTTGTTTTTTTCTTCAAGAAAAGCCCCAAACCTCACCACAGAGCTGGAATATGTAAACCCTCCAGAGCTTCTGGCTCTTTTTCGGGGTAAAATTTGTCTCTTGCAGGGCATCCAAATGCCTTCCTACGGCTCTGGTAAGTATGTAATAAATAAATGGGCTGGCTATTGCACATGCATTGGCTGTTTGTTAGAAACATGGTGGCCTGTCTGTAGATCTGTAGCACATTTTGACTTACAGTGCCTTACACACAGTGTTGTTCCCAGGGATCCAATGCAATGTGACAGTGAATAACAGTTTTCTGCATGACAACTGCACTAAACTGCACTATTTCCTGCAGAATTCTGAAAGATTCTACAGAATTCTTCAGGATCAGACTTTTGATCCTGGCAGTTTCCACTGTATTGTATACAGGGACCTTTCCTTCCTTTTGGATCCTCTGGTGCTCAACACTCCTTCACATCCACTCACATCATTTTGTATGAAGAGTGTTCTGCAATTTCCTATCCTTTAAGGTCCTCTCATTTTCTCCCCCACCTTTTTGGTTGAACTACTCTCTTGCCATCAGTTGGTTGAGGATGGAGCTTTTCTAGCTGTAGTACATTCTTTGTGGAATGCTCTTCAAAATCAGCTTTGGGGCATTTTTTAATGTATTTAATCAAACTGTTTTACAAAGTAAACTTACAGAGACTTGTAAGAAATTTCATTGGCAGATGAAACCAGGAGATGGGGGCAAGGGGCTGCAATCTGCATGATACAACAGTTATATGGGTAGATTAAAAGACTGGTGGTAGGCACTATACATTATTGTACGAGCATTTTTCACTGACTTATGCTTACAGGTATTTGCACATGTTTTGTATTATTGTCTGATTCACAAAATTATAGTGTTAGAAAGATGTGCTGATTGTGTTGTTTTATTGTACCAGTGTTCTGATTTCTAATATAAATACCGGTCAGCACAGCTGTTACAGTATATAAATCTGTTGACATCAATGAGCTGGTCTTTGTTTCAAAATGAATATTTCCTTCCATGTTTGTAAAATCAAAATGTCATCACCTTAATTTTGTAGAAGTTTTGCTAAACCCAGTACAGTTTGGAAACCTCCAGAAGATGGATGGCCCAACAGAGCAGTGTGAAGACCCTACACCAATCTCTCCAGCCAACTGCAGTGACTATGTAAGGAGTACATTTTTGACACATTTACATTAGTTTTCTTTTGTAGCCCAAATGCTTTTAAGGGATAGTGAAGTGTTGCCCATGTAACCCTAGCTATCCCCATGTTGCCAGGGCACATGCTATTCACCACCCAATGTGATACCCACTAGTGGGGACAACCACTGCAGACTTTACTGCAGTAGAGCCCTACACATTTGGGCTGGTAGTGCAGCCTAGAAAACAGACCAGAAAGCTGTGAATGAGTTTGGTATACCCAGTCAAAATGTTTAGGATTCTTACAACCATCACTTGCATGCTGTGTGGACATGGGCTTTTGGCCTTATCTGGTTACCAATGAATAAAAAATAACAACTTTTATTAAGTGGCCTGACTTAAGGTTGCCCATTTACTTCCAGCTTAAAGGTTAGGCTACCTTAACATGTGGTCAAGATATTAAAGATCTATTACTGCTGTTGACTTTTGTTCCAGTCAGTTGAAAGAAAAATAAATCTGATGTGAGGGTGCAACTACCTAACTTGTTTAAACACAATTCCTTTATCTAGTACTGGAATAAAATCTAATTCAACATTTAGTAGAGTAAATAGACACTATTAATTTGACATGCAAATGTTTGCCTGTTTTGCTTTCCTTGCTTGCACCCCCCCCCACACACACCACCATCACACCTGAAAGTTCCAGTTCAGTGTTCCATTTGTGGACAACAGTTTAAAATACATAACTGCATGAAGGATGTCAAAACATAATACAAGGTAGAGAGTTTTGAACACCTAAGCATACAATAATGTATTAGTTAAAGAGTAAGATAATACCATTCACAGAAAACTAAATACCATACATGCAGTAAGAGTTATATTATACACACATTATGTGATTATGCTGGAATAAATATCATGAGAAAAATCAATCCCAACAACCTGTAGAAATATCTAAGCATTTCTTCTCATAAGGTCTAGTTATTTGCAATTTAAACATTAAACTGATAAAAAAAATTAAAGTATAATGTGCAGGCCTACTGGAGGAGCAGTAGACCTACTGCATACATCATTGGCAACTTGGGTTAGAGAACAGTTTCACAACACTGGAGGTCAGCTGGGGTAGGAGGAAAGATTATCCCAGAGGACTATCCATTCCTTCGGGGACGGAGAATGTCAGGCTGTGATGTGATACTTCCACCTCTGTGGCTACACACAGCAGTGCAGGCAGAGAAGCTTTTGGGAGGGTGGAGATCATGTATAGCCATGCAATTTTGTGCTAATGTGCAAATGATGCACTTGCTACTGACATTAAAAAGGGATGAAAGAAACAGCAGGAAACATCCCAGAGTAAGCAGGATGATGTCACCACATCTCAGGCACCGATGACCCTACTGGTGATTCCTCACCACATACTTGAGGTCCAGAGTGGGATCGGTGCCACTTCTGATGGAATCCAACACATCCTGCAGACTGCAGACCACCTGGGAGAAGATGTGAGCACCGAAGATGGTAATAGTAGGGGTAGGTTGGAGGTAAGAGGATGGAGATAGCACCAGAGATGAGGGACTAGTAGCATAAAAAAAAAGAAATACTGAAATTGTGGTAGACAATGTACTAGCTATGCACTGCTTGGTGTCAACCCTTATGCATATTAAAAGCAGAATAAATCTAGGAATCCATGTTCATAGTAAATAGTACATAACACAAACATTCTTCCAATTTGACAGAACTGGAAATGTTTGCTTTAAAAAAAAATAAGCAATTGGTTTACTATGGAGGTTTAATTATTCTGTCATATGTGACATGAAGTATATGTTCTTTTCAGACTTAGACTGAATAACAAAATATCTGCAAATGTACATGGCTTATAGACATACAGTAAGTCTTTGGTTTTCGGTTGCACCTGTAGGTACAGTAGGAAAATGTGCTTTTTCAAACTATGGAGGTGTTACATGTTTAAATACTCAACAATGGATGGATGTAAACTTTCTACACTACTGCATAATTACACTGCTTTCACATGTCACTGCCTAGCTAACATCTAAATATCGTACAGAGGCTATGTGAGTGTAGACAATGCGATTTTGCCAATATGATCATGAGCAGTCTTGTGACTGAAACCAGAAAGAAATTCAAAAGAATGATTCGTGGGCCAGTAAAAGAAGATTTCAATGCCACCCAATCTCTATGGCATTTTAAGCACAGAACTGTTCAAAAAGGAAAAAAAATGGAATATATCCCACATATGCTGGAAACGACAGCCCTTAAGCAGAAAAATGTACTGTACTGTTATTACAGAACAAATAATTCATTTTAAGACCATATGCATTTTGGTAATCCAGACCCTCCTTAGGGTTTAGTGATTAGGCTCATCTTGCTCTAAATAAGGCAGAGACAGGTGTCAGCCACTTGGTACAAATGATAGATATGGTACTGTATGGTTTGACTCAGAATACGCAAATTACCTTTGTAAGTGAGGGTGCAAGATCATAACTCATGAACTGCAGAGCCATGAATGAGTTACAAATGGCTTCACCATCACAAGTGGTAACAAACGACATATACTGTATTTAGTCAAGTCATTATTTGTCAATTTATATAATGGATTTTAAAATATAAAGCTTTTTAATTTGTTCTTTAAAAAAAGATGTAAATGTTTAATCTTAATTTCTTTGCTCTGTTTTGAGTGCAGCAGAGACTATTGTTTTGTCATTGGGCAGGCTGCAATTTTCCTGTCCAAAACAGAAATATAGAAAATGTTGGATAAAGACCACTGGTCCATCCAGTCTGCCTGTTTTACCTTATTCTTCCCCTTGGTCTAATGTTCAGTCAGATTACTGCCCCATGTAACCATTAAGTCTTTTACTTGGTCGCAGTCATATCTGAATCCATTAATGTTTCCTTTACCCATCATCTCTGCTAGTATACTGTTGTCTGACTCATGCGCTTTGTCTGTAAAATAAGACTTTCTAATATACCTCCAGAATCTCCCACTGCCAGCTTTCACTCATGTCCCCATTTTCTCTATTTGCCAGTCCTGCTGAATATCTCCCCACAATCTGTCTTATTCATTCATTTCAGGAACCTGAAGGTCTCTATCGTGTCTCACTTCTCCCTTCTGGTCTCTCGTCAGTACATGGTCAGGGCCTTAATCTGATCTTTAAAGGATCTGCCCTGTTGGCCCTGAATCATTTTGGTTACCTTTTTTTTTTTTTTCCTTTTTTGAACTCTATTTGTGCACTGACTCATGGAACTCTCTCTGGCATCCTCCAGTGCCCCCAACTCTACCTCCGTGCATGAGAGGTCTCCTACTTCCTGGCACTAACCTGGCTATCCCCTCGGTTCTAAGCCCCCCAAGGTAGGGCCGCCCCATATGCCCAGGATGCTCTGTCTTGAACTCAGGCTGGGCTGGGCTCGGCCCAGGAGATGAGTGCGAGTGGTGATGGAGTGTGGTCGGGCGGGTGGAGGTGCCATCACATATCCATGAGCCAGGGATTTTTCTGTGTAGGTTTTTCCCCTCGGGAGTACAGCATGCAATGACGTACATGCAAGACTGCCTGCTGATGTCTGCCATACTCCCACCCCAATGTTCTGGCTGGTACTCCTGCTGTACCTCCAATCTCCATCGGGGGTTACGAGGGCACCAAGCAGCCCCAGGATCCCTCCCCAGGGAGAGGAGAGCTCTCCTCTGGATGCTCGGTCCACTCCCTCCCCCGCCGACCCACGGCTCCCCGAGTCCATCCCCGAACCCAGGTCACTGGCGTGGTGGGAGGTATGGCATCCAGCACCTCAACCCTCAGCCCCATGGGCCGACAATTTTAGTTACCTTACAGTGAACTGTTTTTAGCCTGTCATTGTCTTTTTGAAGGTGGGGGCTTCACAATCGGGCACAGTATTTCAAATACAGCTTTAAAAGTTATGTGCAGACTGGACCCCTGGTGTTCTGCGGCAGAATTTTCTGATTTCTGCGGCAGGGCTCCTTGACTTCTGCGGCAGCATTTTCTGATTTCTGCGGCATGATTTATTCATTTCTCTGGCAGAATGCAGTCATGTCATTGGCTAAATATGATGTGATGTCATTGATGACATCATATGCTGAGCATAGAGGAGGGGCTTCAGGATAAACAAGGTGAGAAAGAAAGCCTGACACTATGGAAAAACAGTATATTTATATGAAAATTCACCAAAAACAATGAATTCTGTGGTACTATACATATTCTGCGGCATGATGCAAATTCTGCAGCAAAGTCCTCAACTGCAGAACCGCAGAATTCCAGGGGCCTTGTGTGCAGAGAAGCAGTATCATCTTTTTGCTCCTGCTGCCAAACCCATTCTGTAAACCCCCAACATCCTGGATGTCTTGCTGTAGATCTTGTTACATTGGCTAGATTGTTTTAGGGAACTGCTTATTGCTCCCAGTACCCTTTCCTCATAAGCAGTGTCCATCTAAACCCCGTCATCCATTATTCCTTCCTGGTGTTCTTGTTTCCTGTGTACATCAACTTGCACTTCTTAGCTTTGAATTTCAGCTGCTAAACTTTATACTTCCTCTCTAATCTTTGCAGGTCCCTCTGGAGTTCCCTAACCCCTTTCCCACTATCAGAATTGCCACAGAGGTTATTGTCATCTGCAAGAGTCACATCTCACCTTGTACTTCTTTTTCTGTGTCACTGAGGAACATACTGAACAGGACCAGACACAGGAATGAACCCTGTGGTTCCCAGCTTGTGACCACCCTCTCCCTTGATTTGACACTATTTACCCCAGCTCTTGGTTGTTTCTTCCCTAAGCAGTTTCTCAGCAATCTAACTAGATCCTTCTTTGCTCCCAGATATTCTAACATCTTTAGTAACTTTCTGTTTGGCATAGAGTTGAATGTCTTGCTGAAATCAAAGTAGAGCAAGTCCACTGCTTGTCCCTTGTCTGTTGCCCTAGTTACCAGTCAAATAATGCTATCTTGTTGGTCTGACATGACGTCCTTGCCACAGACCCATGCAGCTTACTATTGTTGAGCCAATTCCTCTATAGGCAGTCCACTTGGTCCTCCATAAGCAGTATCACTATTAGTTTACCTGCCATGGAGGAAATATTAGTTAGTCTGTAGTTTCCAGGTTGCTATTTATCTCCTCCATTGTGAAACTGGATAACATCTGCTACCCACCAGTCCTTTGGAACCATCCTTGACTATAGGTAAGTAATGACTAGCCCTGCAAGGAGTCTAGCCATTTTCAAATGATATTTCCCTAAACACTCTGAGTTGCATCTTATCTGGCCCTGGCACAGTGTCTGTTTGCAATGATGGTAGCCCTTTTCAGATTATTTCTCCTATAAAGACCACCTGCCTTATTTCTGGGATCCCTCTTGCTGCAGTTTTTATACCACTTTCAGGCAAGGGGCAGCTATCCTCAGCTGTGAACACATAGCAAAATTAGTCTCTTAAAATGGAGCCTTCTCCTAATTCTTTACTATTACCCTGACTCCAATAAGCCTAATAATTCCTCCTCACATCTTCTTTTTTCCCTAATGTATCCTAGAAACTGTTTCCTCAATAGACCCTTTCTGCAGTTCTGTGTATGATTTTGCATCCCTGAGCACCTTCTTGGTCTCCCATATCCTTAATTGGTATTCATACCCCATCTCAGTGCTTGTCAATCTAATGAAGGCCTCTTTCAGCACTCATTGCCTCCCTGACCTTTGTGAAGAAGCAGACTGGTCTCTTGTGCCTGTTACTCTTGGTACCAGTTGTCAGGCATGCATTAACTGCTTCTAGAATGGCCCCTTTAATTACTCCCCACCTCTCTTACACCCTCCTGATTTTCTCCCCTCTTCATATTACCCGTGACAAGTTATTTCATCTGCTCAAAATCTGCTTTTCTAAAATTCAGGACCACAGGTTTCTACAAGGATATATTGGTATACATGCTGTCGGTCAATGCAAAGTAAGAATAATATACCACATTTTCAGAGCCTGTGGGCTGTACACCCTGCAGATATGTCCAAAGTCTGAACTATACCTAGGCCACAAATTGTGCTTTAACATTATTCAAACTTGGAGCATGTTTTGCAGTAGTGTGCATCAAAAGGCGATCCATGAGTTATATTTTTAATGCAAGCTGCCACAAATCATGAAAACTGTTACAAGAGCTCAGGACTGTTTGTAAATAAGGCTCCTGTGTTTTGACATGATAGGACAGATGCTGAGAGAGACATAAATAGCCACTCTGTCAGTTTTCATTGCTTATGAAAATCCTGCCAATGTTTGTTTTCATTTTGGGAATAATACAAGTACAAATAATGGTTGTTTTTTCATTTTATCTCACATTTATATTGTACAAAATGTAAATGCAAATTGTGATAAATGTATCACCAAAGTTGTGAGCTAATATAAAATGTGATGCCATGACCATCCCTATGGTTTGCCAGTAACAACTGACCTTTGTCATTTGTTTCGTTCCATATACAGAAGCTTACATGTCAGAATATTCTAACCAGTGCAGTATTCATAGACTGCAACTCATTGGTTGATGTTGAACCCTACATCCAGTCTTGTATGCAGGACATGTGTAACTGTGGAGAATCCTCAAATACCTCCTGTCTGTGTAGCACAGTTGCAGAATACTCTAGGCAATGTGCTCATGCTGGGGGGAAACCACAGAACTGGAGAACTGAAGACTTTTGCCGTAAGTGCCTACTTAATATCACTGAAATACATAAACTATCACTAGAGTTAGTTGTTGGCTTCAAGCAATATTTTTCCTACTTGATATTCCTCTGTTCTTTCTCTCCCTCTATATTGCAGCAAGTGTTTATTGTAGTGATAGACAGGTCATTCCCCATCATAATTAGTTGATAACATTTGTTTAAAAGCTTCTTATATTTCAAACCGCTTTTCAAACCAATTGTTTTCTTTATGGTAAGTGGAAAACAGTAATTTGAAACTGAAGCATCTACATCAAGTTTTATGAAGAGGTTCTTTTCTGTTCTCATTATAGAACCAGCCTGGTTCTAAGTATTTACTTTTTAGAGAACCAGTTGTGTAATTTCCTAGTATTGTACTAAGGCTGATGGCAACTGCCAAAACTTTAATAAAGCTGACAACAGAACATTACTGGCAAAACCTCTAGAAACATAAAAGTTTTCCTACATTTGTCCATCCCCTTCTCCAATAAAGACTGCCCCTAAAATAAAATCTTCTTCCTGATGCATTGGGACTAAGAAAGTCACTACAGTGCTGTGATGTTGTACACTGACCTGAACATCAATGCCATGGTCTTTGCTCACATTGTTAACCAGAAGAGGAATAAAATCACCCAAAGACTATATTGCTATAGAAAGAAAAAAATGCACAGCTATAAGGGATCATCTACACAATACAGTTTCTGTGTATCTCAAGGCAACACATTTTCCAAATAAAAACCTAGAAATGACTGTTGCAATACCACTGAAATACATCAGTAGAACCATAGTCAGCAGAACAAATTTACCTGTAGCAAGTAGAAGTCTTCATGTGAGAGAACAGCCAAGGTACAGAAAGTAAATGTTAGTGGACTAGAAAGGCAGGTCAATATACTTATTATATCCTACTGTGCCAAGAAAAGTAGTTGGGATAATATTTTGGATAGGTTAACTTCTTTTAAAAGAAGTAAGGCTTGAATTGTAAGGATGCATACCTATGGGAATATGTTTATTTTAACTATTACTTCTATTAATCTGTAAACAGAACGCATCACTCTGGTGCCTAATGTAACACTAAAGTTTCAAATTTTAAAGTTTATTTGGACATATAACTTTGTTGCTGGGTTTATTCTTCTTTTTCTTCTGTTACAACATAAATGTAAATTGTGGGCCAAACTACAGTATACAGTAAAAAACTAATTTCACTATTAGTGATCTTTTAATGCTTACAGTTATACTCTCTTCTAGGGCATACAACTTAAAAAGAAGAAAACACCCTTTTAGTGTTCTTATAATTAGGTTAAGAAGGATAACCATACATTTAAACCTGTTCTAAAAACCCTGTGAAGCAAAAGAGTTCAACTTCAATTCACTTGAGAAGGAACTTTCTGGAATGGAAAACTCAAAAAGAAAATATTTTATTTCCTGATTTCTCTTGTTCTGTCACTCATTAATTTTCACAAATTTCTTACACTGTCTGATATTGATTGAGCTCTGTGCCAAGTAAATTCTGTGAATATTTAAGTCTTAGTGAAAATGTCAGGCATGGAAATGCTTAGACTTAAACTCAGCTATACTGGAAACATTTATAAAAGCTACTATATTAAGAATACTCTGATTCTCTTGGAAAATATTTGGTATCTTAGTCTAAACTTTGCCCTACCATATTAAAACTTGTTAAAAGTATACTGATCTAGAATTACCTCAGAGGCCATTTAGCAAGAAGGTTTGTGTCATTAAGGATTCTTGAACTTGCATTTTCTTTATCAAAGGGGTTTCACTACTACTCTCTGTACCATTTGGCCAGCACTAGGTCTACTGTACACTACACAGTAATGGCACACAATATGTTGTTCCATTGTTTATCCTAGGTTTCCTTAACTTTCCCAAACAGCACCTTCAGATCTTCTGTGGTGGTTATCTCTATGTTATCTATATTATCTCACCTATAGCATCAACAGTTCTAAGCTTACCCTTATACAGAAACATTGAAAATATAATTAACACACATTGTAAGAGCAAGGATACAGTAATGCTATTCTGAAAGGTTTTCTTTCTGTGAGGTAGAACATCAGTTATAAGAAAGTGTGAAAAACAGCATAGTTCTGTTTCTTAGTGTTGTGCAGAATGGAGATTGTGTCTGAGTTTAAACAGCCCTTATCACCATAAGAAAAACCTGTAAAATGTATGGAATTTAGAAGCAATTCAGTTTATATTTCATATGTTTTCTACAATTCTTTCCCTTTCTTCTTTATTATTGAGGATAGTTGTATGAAACAGGATTACCGTCCCTGAGACTTGATCTGTTCTTTATGCTTGCCTACACCTGAGATCATTATCCCCTAATTATAGAATCATGATTACAGTATCTCCATAGCAACAGCTTGTGATGTCATAAACAGAACTGTGATGTCAGATGTAGGTAAGCAGCCACAACAGACAGGGGAGCATTCCTGTTTACATGCAAATGTCCATAGCAATAAAGAAGTAAGAGTGAGAATTGTTGAAAAAGTATTAACTATAAGATGAATTAGATCTAAATATTACACTTTCAAAGTTGTCACAATGGCGTCAGGAGCTCTTTATGGCCTCCTCATCCATTTCTGACCTGTCTGCTTACAGGACACTTTTGATACAGTATAGCAAAAGCTTTCATTGCAAGTGACTTAAAAAGCTGGTGCTTAGTAAAGATGTGTATCTTAAAGAATGAAGATCTGTGGCCTTTAGATACCTTTATAATAATTGTGTTTATTATTTCTTTAATTACCTTTACATCATTTTATTTGCATTTTGCCACCTACTAGTAAAAAAGAATGCAACTGAATTTGTGTATTGTGATATCAGAAAATCTTTACTGGCAAGGTTGGCAGTGTACTTCAAGGGGAAACTGCATAGCTGTTTTCAGATTTTTTTAAGAGAAATCACATTTTCTACCACCAAATAGTATATATTTAATAGAAATATGTGCTTTTTGATAACCTGTGATCTTTTGTTATAATTTAACAGGTGACATTTTCTTTATAACCAGATTTTACTTGGGGAGGAAAAAAATGAAAGCCAATTGTTGTTTTAAAATTGAAAAATCTTACAGATGCACCACAATAGTGCAAACATATAAACGTCAAAGGCCATCATTTTCAAATGAGATGTGCTGCCCAAAATGGAGATGTGTGACTCATCCCTGAAATTATGCAGAAGTGCAATATTCGAAAGGGAGAGCTGCGTCACACAGTTCCAAATGCATGATCATGCAGAAATTATATACAGCGGTGTACCCCAGGATGAAACCCACTTTTAAAGCACTCTGCAGTATGCTGCAGCAGACCGACTGAATAAAGCAATGTAATTTCAATGACAATTAGTCCCTTTTGTCATTCAGGAAACTGTGGCATTCACTTTATCCCGGCAGTGTCACATTTTCCTGAAAGACAAAAGGGACTAATTGCCATTGAAATTACATTGCTTTATTCAGTAGATCTGCTGCAGCATTCTGCAGGGTGCTGCAAAATGCTGCAGAATTGGGTTTCATCCTGGGGGATGCCACTGTATGCGACACAATAAAAGGGGTCTGGGTACATAATTATGATGCACATCCATATATTCAGCCAGCAAGTGCGGTGCATCTGCTGTGCATCCCAGAAATGTGCCACACAAAGACAGGCAGACAAAAGGATGGCCTAAATTGGCCAGTCTCCCACAGGAAGGCCACTGAACTGCAGACAAGCCATCCTGAGACAGCCCTTAGAGGTGCACCAGGACATGGTCCGGGCATCCATACACAGCAGTCATGCCAGGATGGAAGTCCCCAAAACCACAGGTGATGGCACACTGTGGACACCACCCAACATGCCATCCCCTACACTGCACTGGGACTTAGACACCCAGCTGCCACATGCCAGTGCTGTTGGGTGCCCCCCAGCACACCAGCTGAGCAGAGGGCCACACTGCAGCACATATACTAGAGGCCATGGTCTGCACCCCTGTGGTCTGCAGGGTGCCACCCAGTGATGGCATGCACCCCGAGTGATGTCTGGGGTGATGGTGCCCATGTAGCCTGGTAGTACAGGTAGCAGCCTAGTACAGGCCATGGATTAACCTGTGGCCCACACACATGGTGGTACACCTTAGGTGAACAAAGGTGGGACCCACCCACTCAGCTACCTGGTCACTCTCTGCACACTGCTATTCAATGCAGTTATCACCATGTTCCTCCCATACGGGGGGGCACTGCAGGTGACTGTATGCTGCATACGGAGCTGGTGTATCACATGCATGTGAAGTACTGATCAGACTGTGTCACCCTCTGCCCCCCCATTGCTTGTCCAGGTGGGACCCTGTGACCATTGTCCAGGTGGGCCTCCTGTACCATGGTCCAAACATATACATGGCTATTGGTGATTGCACTGTATCCAGGCCAATGCATTCCACCCACCCAAATGTAAACATTACATCAAACCTGCCTGCTAGGCTGTAGTACTTCCTGTTCACCTTTGTGGGGTGGTCAACAGCCCTGCAAAGCTGGAATTGAGCATGCCCAGGGGTATGCAAATGGCCTGTATACATTTCAATAATGAGCTGTGCATGATGGGAATGGACCTAGAATGTGCAATGAGGCTCTTCACATATTCTGGCTGAATATTGCAATTTTGTGCACTGCACATGTGGCTGCCCATTGCACATTTTCCCATGTTTCACATAGGACTCAGGTCACCTGCCACGCCGTGCATCTGTGACTGTGCGATTGTGCATTCTTGGGATATTCAGCCAGACATGAGTGATCACATCTCATGGTGCACCTTCTGACTATGCCATTATTTTGTGCTAGTGCATCTCAGTTGCGTAGTGCAGGCACATGCATGATGGAGCCTGGGCCTTTGGAATACGGGGCCTAATGCCTCTTGATAAAAGAAGTATCTGTTTCTTTTGAAAAGGATAGAAAAATATTTTTATTTTCTCATTAAAATACATTGGGCTCCTAAGTAGCTGGCAATTTCTGACATCACAATACCAAGGTTCCACTGAATTCTTTTTTACTAGCAGTGTAAAAAGCAAAGGTTTGAAACCTATTTGCTTCACTGCCTAAACAAATATTTTATTATAAAAGTAAAAGTAATTATTAACACACCAGAATACAATAAATAAAACAATCAGTTGTCTATTTGTCACAAGTAAAAACCTGCTTTTTAACTCCACTGCCCCAAATCATAGGTTTTTCTATAAGCACATTAAACGATGTTGAGTGAATTATGTGACCAGTCTTCCCTGAACATGGTCTTATATGAAGTAAATTGTAACAATAGCTCCACAATAGCTGATACTTTCAATGGCTGCTTCACAGACTTCCCCTGATATACTCAAGGCTTCCCAGTTCAGTCCTCTCCTCCACCATTTGGTGACTCAACTCCAGAGTTCCCAATTTTTGGTCCATCCTCTTTTCTATTTTAAATTTGTACGCTCAGGTGATGTTCACAGACTTCTAAAGCAGGTTGCCAAATCTAAATCAATCCACAAGCTTGGATGCCACTGAGCCTAGGATCCTTAAATTGTTGCCTGTGAATTAGCCTCCATTGTTGCCAAATTAATCAGTTTGTCCCTGACATCTCGTGAAGTGCCTGAGCTATGAAACACCTTCTGTATTGTTCCTACTGTAAGTTTAAGAAAGACCGCTTTGAAGTTTTAAACTACAGGGCTATTACCATATTCTCCATCTTAAAGAGCCACTGATACATTGAGAAAATCTTTGAAAAACATATTTGAACACAAAGCAGCTTCTATTTCAGCTTAGCTCTGTATTTCATATTGCCATTATTTATTACCAAGGTCGTATGCATGAAAACAGGATAGCCATTCCTTTAGGATTCAACTGCTCCTATTGCTTCTTACCAATCTGATGTCATAATACTCTGTTGGTGACATCACAGTTATTCCCATGGTAACAGACTGTGATGTCATAACAGAGCATTATGGTTTCAAGTAGGAAGTAAGGTGTAAAGACAGATGAACTCTGAGGGAAACAGATCTTATTTTCATGGAAATTTCTTTAGTAATTAATAATGTTGGGGAGAAATCCATAGAATAAATGTGACATACAAGTGGAACTATGTCTAAATATTATATTTTCCAAAGTTTTCCCAAAGGCATTAGATGCCCTTTAAAAAGGATACTTGAGAAAGTTGTTGAATCCCAGCTCACCAATTATCTTTCCACTCACAGACTTTTCTACCAAATGCAGCATGGTTTTTGAAAAGGCCATTTCATCACAAGTACCTTCCACACACTTACAAAGAGTTTTATTTCAATAGTTGATTAGGGCAGCCATATTGGAGCTCTTTTTAGAGACCTGACAAGGGTTTCTGACATGTAGAGAACTCCTTGTTTTGTGGTATACTTGCTGTCTTTGGATTCTCACCTACTGCTCTCTCTTGGTTTAGCAGCAATATTGAAAAAAATACCACATAGAGTTATATGTGGGTCTCCCCCTCTCTGACTTTGCCCAAGCTCTGGTGGGAGTTCCACAAGGATATCATTGGTCATCTTCGATTTGCTTTGCATATAAATTATATTGATCAATATCTGTCCCACTGCTTTGTCATTCTAGGTCCAGATGACCTTGTTAATACACCTATTCCAAAGGTATTGCTCAAATAAACTAATATCTCACCACTGATCTTCAGTCAGTGCTCAATAGTCTGTCTGCAACAAACTGATCCTGAGCAAAACCACAATGCAGACGATTTTGTTTAGTACATCCTCAAGACTTAGACTATGTTTGTCTCCCTTAGCCATAGCTTACCTTAATGGTGCATTACTCCCCTCTGTCTTCTCAGTCACCTACCTTATAGTCACCCTTGATCCCACCAGTCTCCCTTGATTACTTTATTGATACAACAAGAACCCATAAGTCGATGAACTCCATGCTAGCTGTTGCCTACAATTTGGGCCATAACCTAACCTCCCAATCTCACCTCACCTTTGCCCATGGGATGCTCTTGCACAACCTATTCTATGTAGCCCCCATGATTTTGACTGCCTCAAAAGCCGCACTACTTAGTCAGAAAGTCACTTACATCAGGAACTGTTGATTCACATGGCAATCCCAGCAGCTCATTTACTACTGCTCTCTGTATGACAGTCTTAGCTGGCTTCCTCCATCCTCCCTGTGTAACAACATCTTTGGGGCCATCATTTTAAGTATTATATAAAATCAGCTGCCCTTATGCCTTACCTCTCTGCTCACACCAGTAAACAGTGCTTACTCTCTGCCATCTGGTGATATTGACCTACTGGCTATCCCAGTGCTTAGAACTATGACCTGTGAATCTTCTTTTGCATATGTAGCCCCAAGGCTATGGAACTCCATACCCCCCTGAAATTTACCTCTGTCCCTCAGCTACTACATTCTTTCATAGGTACGACGCACATCTGCTTAGCTTAGTATGCTGCTCTTTTATCCCTAACTTTAACATCAGCTGATCTGTATCAAGTTAAAAAGCCTAACTAGGGAAGCAGATTTCAAAAACCTGTAATTTATTCTGTCAATCCTGGCAGGTTTATTCACATTGAGTTTATTTAATTTCTTCAATAACATTTCAGGAGATATCAATTTAAATGAAAAAGAATAAGCCTGATGGTATTTACTGCTAAATTCAAACTTCAGTTTGTCACCTCTACATAAATTAGGAGATTCCCTATCTAAATGTTTAGTAAATAGATTGTTGAATGCCTCCTCTATTTTCTTTGCATCACTAACTGCAACACTGTGCAAATTAAATGATTGCAACATAACACCATCCTAAGGGGCATCTAAGGAATTGACTTGTTCTTGTTCTGGTTTGATGTGATGAAATGGCACTACAATATAATTATTATTGCGCTGTGGTTGTGAGTTGTTTGCGATGAAATGCTTGCGGTGACTTGTCATGCTACCTCTATTACCTGGTATGGTAACAGACTTCCTGTAATTTCATTAATGTTATTTTTTTTAATTTATTTCATGCAACAGGGTACTGTCTTGTTAGTCTCATTTCAAAGTCACTGTTTATTATATTGCTATCATACTGTATGTTTTACCATATTTATCTTTCTATGGCAAACTCTAGAGTCATGCTTAAAATAGGCATTTGATTACTTAGTGTACTTACCTTGTTAACAAAAACTAACCAATAATAATAATGATGATGATTCTGCTGATGGAATTCATGCAGAATGGCAATCCCACTTGTAAAATGCTTTTTGGAATAACTTTTTTGACTTCTGTGGAATTCTGAAAAGCATTTCTATGTAAACCATGGAATAACTTTTCGTTCTACAAAACAACATTTCAGAGTATTGCGATAGGGCAATTTAAAATTATGTAAACCGCAGATTACTAATCCATGACAACCATTCTACTTTTGGAATTTCAGAATTCCTATTTAAATAGAATTTCATTGAGTTTCACATAACTGAGGGTCCCCTGAAATTGTGTAGAATTCAGTTATCTATGAATTTTTAATTTTCTCAAACCATTAGTGTCTTCACAGTAAAACGGATTCATACCAGATTAGCACACATGACAATACAATATCCTATTTTTAAAATATTGAAAATCAGGTTAGAAAGAGCAATCCCCAAATTAATTAATAGTCTTAAACCTCTTTGGATGAACCATGAAACACATTTTGTCAGTTATATGGTTGTGAGGGAGGGTGGCACCTTGCAGATTAGTGAAATTCTGGTGAAAAAATAATGAAATGTGTTTAAGTTGTGAGTTGAAAAAATTAAGGCACTAAAAACAATGTCTATGTACTGTACATGCACAGTTTATGTTATTTTATTCTTTGTTTTTTTTCATATCTTTATAACAAATAAAAAAAAATAAGTCCACAATAAGTTAACTGTTCATGCAAATGGAATTATGTTTTTCATACCTCAATTTGAGGCAAGCTGCAAGTCCTAACTGGTTCATATCTACTTTGCATATGGCAGCTTCAAGCACAGTGTACAATTTCATTGTATCTCAGAAAGATGGCAAATTTATGCAAAACCTATATTAATGCACAAGAGAGAGTGGCTGTAAAAAGTGACAAAAGTAGAGTAAAAGTTCAACTGAGCCTTGTAGAATCTATTGTGTCACATTTATCATGGTTTGAGCAATTGTGTGATGCAACATTGGTGTTGTCCTAATTGTGTCACTGTCTGTCCTGGCAGAGAAACAGCATTCACACATCAATGCTCTGAGACATGGTACCAATGTTAGTTTAGCAAGTTAGTTTAGGTAGTTTTTTCTTTACTGGGAAAGCAAAACAAAACCAAGTGCTGCATCCATTTTCAGCTAAGCTCTGAGGAATGCAGTGTAACAGATTCAACAATGCTCAGCAGACTTTTTTTGCAAAAATGTTACACTTCTCTGGATTTGTTGCTTTGTGGTGCTACCCTAGGTTGTGCAATAGTGTAGTGTTTTGCAATACGTGGTCTGCAAAACAGTCAAATGGATTGAGCCACTACACCAACTCGAATAATCTGATATAGTATGATAATGATTTTTGATACTACTAGTGTGTCTAAGTTTGTGCTAGGAGATTTGCCTTTAAATTTAGTTCATACACAAGGGTACTGGGGATCCATAGACGGTAACTGTTTTTTAAACATTTAGGCAAGATATCAGACAGACATTACATACCTGTATTATAGTGGGTAAAGTTTAGATACCAGTAAATAGTATATATGCACTTTGAATGTACAAGCAATGAATCAATAAATTCTGCCTTAATTTTCAGCAAAGAAATGCCCTTTCAACTTGGAGCATCAGGAATGTGGCATCCCTTGTGCTGATACCTGCTCAAACCCTGAGAGAGGCCAGCTGTGTGAGGATCACTGCTCTGATGGCTGCTACTGTCCTCTAGGTAATTCAACCAGCACTTTGCAATTGTCTGTACTGCCCAAGTCATTTGCTGGGGGTTAGTTTTAAAATATTGATCACAATGTATTGTATCATCAGTTACCAATATTATAACATTTGAAGGAAAAATCCAGCAACCTGATTAATTTCTACCTGTGCTTTAGATCTGTCAAATGCACAGGCAGAAACAGGTATGAAGTTAGATACAGCACTATGCAGTATGACATAAATCAATGTGCAATTGGATCTTTCATTTTTTAAAATGCCACCATTTTTTTCCTATCTTAGAGAATAAATCAGCTAATGACTGCATTGCTGTGCAAGGTCTATGAGTCCCCACCTCCTTCTGTAGTTTTCAAAAAACACAGAAACAGTCTAATTTCAGAACCTTTTCTAAATCCACTGCAAGCTTACAGGCTTCCACATTCTCCTGTTCCAGTTGCACAATTTTTCTAGTCTGCTGTTCACCCCACAAATTTTAGAATGCCACTTACCCACCTTATCCATTTCCAGCTTGGTGAAACTCCCAACCAAAGAAAAACAGTCTAGACCCATTCAGTCAGCTCCCTCTGAAACTTCTAAAAGGAAAATGCAATGTTTGCTAGCGTTTGAGCTTTCTGATCCCAAATCCACCTCTTGGCCTCCCACCCACAGTTGTCAACTGCCATACTCCAACCATGCAAACCACTTCACAAAACCCTTTTTCTAAGCAATCTGTGTGGTTCCTCATGTTCCTGGCTACTGCTGCTACAAGCTAAGGAACTTCTCCTTTCACTACAAAATCAAAATACATTAAAAGGAGACAGTAAGGATCCCAGTCAAAGCCTGCTTAAAGACCATTCAGCTAGCTGTTTTAGCATTCTTCTACTTTCTCCCTTTCCAAGATACATAACTCTGTAGCCAGTTCCATAACACTTTAAACAGTGAAAATACAAAGAAAAAACAACTCTGTGTGCATTTACCGAGGTGGGGTGGGGGTGCATATGGAAAACTATTATACCTGGCTGAGATAAAACTGCAGCTACAATGGCCACAGTAGAACAAATGTCCAAAGAGTAAAAAAAATGCAAGCAAGCAGAGGAACTATTTTATGTAATAGTAAGAGCAATATTTTTATATTAAACCTCCTTATTTTAATTCTAACATGGATGTAAAATATAAAGCCCCATTATATAATTGCAATAAGACACTCTGGGTTGTCTATTACACAGTTCTAATGCACTGCCAGGGACAGAAAGAACTTGTCCTTCGGCATTGAGCCCTACTACACTACTTGCCAAGTGTTAGAACTGTCTAATGAACACCCTATCATGTCTTATTGCTTACATGCACTTTGCCAGGATTTAACAGCACTGTATACCCATACATTGTACGTCACACTGGATTTAATACTGCAATATAGGAAAGTCAAGAAGGCAGGGCCCAAATACGTTTTCCCCTCAATTCAGTGGTGGCAACCTAAGTTACCAGCATCATTTAAGTACTTGTCTACTCTGATATTAAAAACCTCAACATTCTCTGCATCTACTATTTCCAGCGGCAATCTATTCCACAGCCTAATTGCTCTATTCTTAAACCCATTTTTTACTTATATCTGTCCTACACAGTTTTCTTTAACTGATTATTATGCCCTCTCAACTGATATTTTTAATCCTTAAATTCCATTTCCAGCTCTTTCCTTATACTCTCATCCTTCAAGATTTTAAATAGAAACAGCATAACCCCTCTTTCTCTTCTATCCCTCAGAGTCCACAATCCCAACATTCTCAATCTCTCCTCATAATCCAGACCCTCACACCCTGAAATCATCCTTGTATATGTTCTTTGTGGTCTCTCCACCATTTTGACATCCTTTACTAAATATGGACTCCATACCGTTGAACAGTAATCCAATAGGGGCCTCACCAGAGTCATATACAACAGCATCAGAACCTCTCTACTTCTAGAGTGGAAACCTCGTCTAATACTGTTTACCAAAAACATAGCCTTATTTGATATATTTCTGCACTGTATATAGTTCTTTAAGTCTCCTTGGATATAGATTCTTAGATCTCTCTCGCATTTAGATATCTTTAGTTTTATACCCTTCATATAATAATTTTGGTGAACATTTTTCTTTCCTAAGTGCTTTATAATGCATTTATTTTCATTAAAATACATTCCATTTCCACCTGCCCATCCCCAAATTTGTATTATATCTCTTCCAAATGTTAACCTATCATCAAAAGTATCTACTACCCCTCCAATTTTCACATCATCGGCAAATTTTACCAACATATTCCTACTACCTATATCCAAATAACTAACAAATAAGCTAAACAGTAATGGTTCCAACACCAACCCATGGGGAACACCACTCCCAACTCCTTGAGATTCTGATAACACACCCCTGATTCTACCTGCTGCTTTCTATTTGTTAGCCACTGTTTTACCCATTTTACAATACAAGAATCTATTTACAATTTAATAATTTTCTCAGTAATCTTATTATGCGGTACAGTATCAAAAGCTCCACTGAAATCCAGTAACACCACATCCACACTCTTTTCTACATCCACCCATTTATGTATATGTTCATAAAAAGTAATACGATTTGTCTCACATGACCTGCATGCAACAAATCTGTGCTGGAACTGATCTATTTTTTACTTTTTTACCATAATGCCCTTTATTGTCTCACTAATAATGCCCTCTATTATCTTCCCTACCACCAACATCAGGCTCACAGGTCTATAATTTACCTCCTGATCTCTTTTTCCCTTCTTATAAATTGGCACTTCATATGCCCTTCTCCATTCATCTGGCACCACACCTTCAGCGAGTGACCTTTATCCCAGAAAGTTTAAGACAGTTACCAGCTCATGCCTCAACTCTTTTAACATATACAGGTGTATATCATCTGGACCTGCTGCTTCATCCCCTTTTAACCCCTTGATTTTTTTCATCACTTTTTCTTCTGTTATTATTTCCTTTGGATCAAGATTTCCACATTTCTTCACCCTAATTTCCAACCCAGTACTCTGCTCTTTATATACAGAACCAAAACATTTGGCTAATTCATTTGCCATCTCCAGTGGATCTGATATTACCTTCCCTTTAACTAATAATGGGCCCACCACATTTCTTCCTCCCCTCTGCCTATTCACATTGGCATAACAGCTTTCATTATTCTTATTCATTGCCAGTCCTATTTCAAGCTGTTTTTTTGATTACTAGCTGATTTACACAATATATGGGTTATTTAACATATTGGTATGGTGATACTTTAATTCTTTACGTCCTTACACTCCATGATACATGACAGACCTACTATTAGCAATTGTCTCACATAGATTATTATTAGTATTTCTCCTTGTGTCTGTCGGTGCATGATCCAGTTATGTATATGTAGTATTGCAAAGGGTTAGTTAAGACTAAAATGCTGCTCACACTTCCAAATTAATTTTACCATTTTTCAAGACCCAGGTCATGGAATTATAACACAAACCCAGTAGTAAGGATCATAGTATTTCACATGCTCCATCAGCTTTGTATTTTACTTTAATTTTTCATGTTCTGTTTTTGTAGTACATCTACTATATTAATACATAATCTAAAATGGGCACAAGTAATACTGCTTTGTTATTGGCCAAGATGTTTCCTAACTGTAATGATATCCACAATACAATCAAAACCAGAAAATGCCCCATACCAAGCTAGCCATCTTACATTTCATGGATTCTGCATGTAGTGCTTATTTGTTCTCATAAACATTCATTTTAATGAACAAAAAATAAATATTTCTGTTCTCAATTTAACAATGGCAATATTTGAAGACATTTTTATCATAACAGCAGGGTCCCATACAACTTTATTTGAAGCACCGGGCTTTGCCTCCTGCCTCATGGCATGCATATGAACTCACAGTGTACACAAAGAAGCACATCCAGCATGGAATTATTGCTTAATATTTATATTATTAAAGTACCTGTGTAATATAAAGCATACTGCATTTCCTGAAGTAATTATACTCCATTCACATTTCTATCCCATAATTATATGTTATCATGATAAACAGCAGCTGTATTACAAATGATTTCCTTGCTCATTTGATTTTGCAGGTTAAAGTGAAAGGGAGGAAAATTTGCAGTACTTGAAGTGTTCTTCTGAGAGACATTTTAAAAGATATATTTTTAAATATTGTTAAACTGACAAGATCTCAACAAAGAGGCTGAAACAAAATAAGAATATAAATTATGTTTCAGCTATGCAAAACTGTAATACAATTTTACACTGCATTGCTACTTAAAAAAAACATGGGAAGTGTTTATGGTAAGAAAAGCCTTTTCTTTGGCAGTGAAACAGTCAAGGAAATATGGGAGTCCATGGTTGAAATAGCATGGTCTTTTATTACGGCGAACACTTCCAGATCCAATCAGTTTGTTCTTTATAGTAATTATTCACTATAGCGAGGAGTTAACATTCCTGCTGTGCTTAACAAACAACAGAAGCCATCACAGGTGTCCACTGTATTACTTGAGAATGAGCAATTCATGTCCTGTATATCCGAAACCACAGCTGATCTACCAATATTTTGTGTTTCAGGAACTGTTTTGGATGATCTTAACAACAGGGGCTGTGTCCCCATCAAAAATTGTTCCTGTACCCATGGTGGCAAAACTTACCTACCTGGTGAATCCCAGTCAAGTAACTGCCATGGCTGGTAATTTTAAAGTTTTATATACACTGCTTTTCTGTTACCTCAAATTCAGCCTTTATTTGAACAATAATGAAAGTCAGAGAAGATATTTCGCAGCAGTTAAAGAACTACTAGGACAACTAAGGCTATGATGAGGGCCTTCAACCTAGCCAGGGCATAAGTGATGCATTCTGTCAAGGCTGCTGCAGCTGTTGCCAGTTAAGTCTCTTTGTTTTAAAGACTAATTTAGGAAAAACTCCTAATACCAGTCAGAGGGAAGGAAGCACTAGAACTTCACATACAAATTAAAACACTCTGCACAGCATATATTTTTTCAAGTTTTGGGTGTAGTTTTCCTTTAAATGGCACCATGTTATGCAATTATTAGTTTTGTTTGTTTATTTTTTCTGGTAATTTTTGGGAACACAATTAATTGTAAGATAATAAATCAGATTGAATAAAGCACATTCCTATCTTATTTTGTTTCTAGTAAATGTTGTTGCCCGCTGTTTCTGTTAAATGGCCAATACTATCATCCATGTAAAGTCCTTAAAAGGTTCTTGATAATGCCATTAGAGGTTTGAATGCTAAGAATGCACAGTTTGCTTACTGCATTGAGTGGGTCTATTTGTTTTGTGAAGATGATAATAAAAAAATAGCTGCACTGTTTACACTCTAGTTGCTCGACCCACCCCATTCCCCACCTAGATGGAGTCAGAAGGGAAGAGATATATTGGAAAGTTTCATTTTTGTGTACTTAACTTCTTCCATTTCCTTGGTTCATTCAATCACTCAGTCACCATCTGTCTGCTTAGGTTTTGTGGTTTTTTTTTCAAAATCTACAGTATGTTGTTTTGTTTTCTTATAGTGTTTGCACTGGAGGTCAGTGGGACTGTGTAGATCTACCTTGCCCTGCAACCTGCTCTATCGAAGGTGGTTCACACCTTACTACTTTTGATGGAAAGCATTATTCCTTCCATGGTCAGTGCTACTATCTCCTGACCACGGTATGTATTTCACTCACCAATCACTATAGCCATATGGCTAAAACAGCTAATTCATTACTAGGAAGAATTAGACACACATTTATATCAAAAACTGAAGAATGCATAATCTTCCTGTACAAATCTCACATCTGACCTTATGCTGATTATGGATCTCCTGTGTGGAGCCCATATTTGTCCAAAGATTTAAAAATGTTCAAACAAATACAGAGAAGAGCAACTCAAATGGTCCCTCACTTAGCTCTACTGACTTACACAGAAAGATTGTGCAAAACAGGCCTCCGTTCCCTAGAATTCAGGAGTTGTAGAGGTGACCATCTGTTCCTGTCCAAAATTTTGAAAGCTCCCTCCCTGATGGCTCATTGCTGGATCAGGTTGTCACAAAGAAAAATAGTACCCAGGCTCCACAACAAGCAATTGGTAGTTGATAAGGCAAGAACAAATAAAAGGTTTCACTTCTTCTGTATAAGAACACAGAGACTTTGGAACAGACTACCACAGGAGTTGGTTGTTACCAAAAACCTTAACTCCTTTAAGAAAGGTGTTGACATATGGCTGCCTGAAAATATTCATAGGATTTAATATCCCACTTTTGTGGCGGGCAATCCCAATGGGCCACATCCTTCTTTTGTCTGCAAATACCTAGTCATACCTAGACATCATGAAGGATTGCTTTAGCCTGCACCATTCTCTAGGATGAGTTAGTTAACTAGCTAGTTTGATAGTTTATTAAGTTTCTTCAGTGCACTTTCTACAGATCATTCAATGTGCATCACAAAAGAACAAAGAGAATACATCAAGAAGTCCTCTAAATTACTAAAAACCTGCCTAAATAAAATGATTTAATATTTTGTGTACATACAGTACTTCACTCAAGTGTGGCAGTCAAAGTTTAAGTGGAATTGAATTCTACATTAAGGAGTGCAGTATAACTTAACAAATCTCATTCTGCTTACTTTTCTCATTCTTACCAGAAGATCAAAAAGCAGGAAAACATGAGTGTATACCTTAATCAATTATTATTTGTTATTCAAACAATAAAGGTGAAATGGGCTTTAAAAAGCCTTTTCCACTCCCCAGATGGCCAGAGCTAGTTTCATGACCACTGTCACTGGTTTCCTTCCCCCTCCTTCATTTCATCCAATGCATTGCTGCTTTAGCTTGTGTTGGCATTGGTCTAGCCCATGTATTTATTTGTTCAAGAACCTCTAACATATTCTGGCTCCCCTTGTCCCAAAGCACCATATCCATTTTCTAGCTTGTATTCTGACCCTAAATCCATGACTAAGGAGAAAACACAATCAAAACACATAAACTCTGCCTATCATCGCTCAATAGCATGCAGACCACTGCATACCCCACCACCACCACCACCACCACCAAGTGAGAAAGGTTTTTAACTGATAGCATATTATTTAGACAGAGTCAGCTAGTGGTTAGGGAGGATGACCACTAAGTAACCAATATTTTTTGCCGACTGTTGTCTCTCCTCAATCATTAAGATGTGGGACTACTTGACAGATATTGCCCTTTAATGTCATGTTGATGTAGATTTTGGGGGCTGTCATCTTAAAAAATGGGATGTGCTAGGATAGACATTAGCTGAATTGTACTTAGTGGGAGCATGGGGCAGTGGAGGGTAGTCAACCTTTTCGAGTGACCATGGGACTTCCCTGGCAATCCAAAAAGGCTAGGGGTTCTTAATACTATTTCTAAAATGCATGTTTTCTCCACTCTTGTGTTTGAAACCCAAATATATAGTAATATGCATTACATTCATCATATTTAATAAATACCCCATTATGTATGATACTTGGAGATTACAAATTTTTCCTCACTCACAAATTGCCTGCCCCACTTCTCATAACCCATACCTGCATCTATCAGAATAGTTAAAAACTCACTCCAGTATTTCTTAACATTACTAATGTTTTATCACTCACAAATGGCAAAACCCCTCCTCATACCCATATGTATCAGAATAGTTAACAAGCATTTGTCAATCCCGAATGCTGTCGAGCTGGTATTGGCTTTGGTAGTGCAGTGTGGAAACACATTTTTGGCAGGATGTGAAAAATGACAGCTGCACTGTTCATAAGGAGGTGTAAAAAAATGGCAATGGTGAAAATGTGGCATGTAAGTATTTCAAATTTGCGGAGTTACAAGGGTACATGGGAAATGCACATTGCACACTTGTAACACAGTCATTTTATGGAGTTCCAGCACCAAATTTTCAACATACGCATTTTAGCACCTCTGCTCATGTACAGTGTCACTGTTATTTCCTCCTCAAACTGTCCCAAAAAGTGATTTCACTTAGCGACCGCGCTATTCTGTGCCGTACGTGTGAAAACACATTTCAGGCAGGATGTATAGAATGACAGCTGTACTGTTCATTAAGAGGTGTGGAAAAATGCCAATGGTGAAAATACAAAGTGAAAATATTACAAATGCACATTGTTACAAGCGTGCGTGCAAACTGCACAACACACGCTGATAACACAGTCATTTTATAGAGTATCATCACCAAATTTTCAACATAGGCATTTTAGGACCTCTGCTCATGAACAGTGTTACTGTAATTTTTGTAATCTGCCCTGAACACTGATTTCCCTTAGCAACCGCAGTATTGTGCGCTGGAAGTGCGGAAACACATTTCGGCCAGGATGTGGAAAATTACAACTGTACTGTTCACAAGGAGGTATAGAAAAATGACAATGTTGAAAATCTGGCATGAAAATATTGTGAATTCATGAATTTATGAGAGTGCGTAGCAACTTCTCAATGCATGCTCGTAAAAAAGCCATTTTTTTGATTTTTTCTACCAAATTTGCAACATAGGCTTTTTGAGAGCCCGCCTCATGAACACTGCCACTGTCCTTGTGTTAATCAGTCCCAAAAGGTGATTCCATGCAGTGACTGTGAAGTCACCTTTTGGGACTGATTAACATCATAACAGGGACAGAATTCATGAGGAGCAGGTCCCAAAAAACCCATGTTGAAAATTTGGTGCACACATTCCAAAAAATGGCCAAGATATGCATCAATGTTGAAAAAAACCTATTTATTCCATTATACAGCTTACCAGCATTTCTTCAGTTTGTGGTTGGCTTTGAAGAGTGAAGACATGTTCCTGGTCCACCGAAGATCAACATGCCAAGCTCTGGAGGTAAGTATGGGGTGAGGGTGGTGTGGGGAGGCAGGGTGCACAGTGGGTGGGTGATGGTGGTGGATAGGGAGACTACAAGGGACTGTTTTCTGTTTACAGGTAGTAAAAAAAAAATCATGGATGGTTTTCTTTTTAACAGGTGATTTATTTTTGGGGGGTACAGTAGCAGATGGGGGATTGGGCACTCCCATCAGCACAGAAGAAAGGGGGGACAACATGCCGATGGGGAATGGGCTCCGCTGTCGGCACATTAAAGTGGGAAAGGGGGGATGGATGCAGACATGGATTGGGGCACCCCCGTTGGCAAACAATGAAAGTGGGGGGGGACACATTCTGCTGACAGGGAGTGGGCTCCCCCATCAGCACATACTTGAGGGGCAGGGTAAGCGGACCAGGGGGATTGGACACCCCCAAAGTCGGCAGTTTAGCGGCCATTGTGCCACCATGTTTATAGCTGGTGAAGCATGTAGGAAGGGTCTGCTGCATGTGATGAGCTTTGCTCACATTGCAGTGGACCTTTCCTTAGATGTGCTTGCCACTTTAGTATGTATGGTGTGGTGCCAGCATGCAGGCTGATTGGGGAATGAGGGACACACCTACTAGTGCATGGCCTGCATTCGCCCAACAGCGACCGCACCTCCAAATCTGCACTACTACAAGATGTTGGCTGTGCAAGCGTGTCAACATAAAAATGTACTGCAGTATATCTTAATATTTTTTTTTATTTTTGTATGCAATTATTTTTATACAGCTTTTTGCTTCTCCATGGCCACCTGCTCCAGTTGTCAGGCTTCCTTTTGCCCCAACCCCATCAGCCTCTCCACCACTGTCTTTTCCAATGATGATCAACAAGGGGTGGGGCTCAATGATATTGGGGGCCATCACATATGGCCACAGACAAACATGTCTTTTTTTCCTGTGGATTTCTCCTCACCTGTAACAGTGGGGTGCATGGTAAGTGCATGTGTGCTCCTGGAAATCACATGCTCCTTCTACCCTCCTGATGCTTTGTTAGCTCTGAGGCCTCTGCTCTGACACTTGACCTCTAGCGGGCATCAGGCAAGAGTGTGGGAACTTTACCTTCCAGTCTGGAGTGATAAGGGCAGCCCAGAGGCTGCCACAGTCATTTTCTATCCCTGCTGCCCCACAAACCTCCGACAGCCCACACTTGCCCCCAACTTGGGTAACTGAGGTAGCTCAAGGTGGTGCATCCAGTGCCTCAACCATCAGCACCAATGGGCTGGCCGCTTATCTTAACTATCTTTAAGAAAATAGTTGCTGGATAAGTTTACATTCTGCAAGAGCTGAACTAGACAATAAGCATAACAGAATTAATTTGTATCTTGAGATATCCATCTCTTCATTATAAAATAAGTATTTATTTTTAATTCATTATTTGAATATAATAACTGTGGAGCATTTTCTCCCATAGGGAATCCTTGTTATGATTTGCCATTATAACCCATGGGTTATAATGGTGAACAAGTGCCAAGGTTTCTCACTCTACACATGTGCCTCCCTCTGCTCTCACTCACCTAGCGCTGTGGTGCCACCATAAATCAGTATTGACATTTGGTGATAAATGTAAACAAAAATTAAAACCTTGCCTCACAGCAGTTTCCTTGTCCTCAGCAGGTAATTCTCTGTTTAAATGACTGGGTGGGGTGAGGGAGAAACACAGAAAAAGAAAAGCTTTCTGCAGCTGCTTTGATGCTGACCGCAGGCAGGCTTCATCCCGACCAGAACTGCTGTCTTTTTCATTTTATATAATTGTCGTGGTGAGAAAATGTTCCCCAGCATTGATATAAAATAAAACATTGGGTTGTGTGTTTTACTTGAGTTTTTAACATATCTCTCGGTGTTGGATGCTTAAAAATGTAGCACCCAACACCTCAGGTGTGTGTAGAAACTCATTAAACACACAACCCCATGCATTATTATGTCTGCTTGCATGCATGTGCAAGAAACATAGTGCCACCATATGAATTTTCATAGGTGTACCACCACTGCTTCCAATGCCCTGCCCTTTTTTGCAGGCATGGCCTCACTGCACCAATAAATGTACGAGCTGTCTATGACAGCATTTCAGATGTAGTGGCATACAGTTCAAAGCAAAAGACAGCTACAATTAGTTGCAGTAACATGTAGGCAATTTGCATACTATCGTCTGCAGGCAATTTACATATTGCCGTCAGCAGTATGCAAAGTTCCTACATGTCAGCACTGCATCTGAACAGTTGTCATTGACAGCTCCATTCTTTTCTTGCCCCCCCAACAAACACCAAAGTAGCACGCTGGGAGTCCACCCCAGTGTGCTTCTGCACTCTCCCACCCTGCACACTGTATGGCCAATGGGGGTGCCCAAACCCCCGATGACTCCACTGCCCCCCCAAACAGACTTGCAGGTGCCATGCTGGGAGCCCACCTCAGTGTAGCAAAAGTCCATATGGCTGATGAGGGTGCCCAATCCCCCATCAGCTCCATTGTCTCCACAGAGAAACTTCCAGCTGCCACACTGGGAATCCATCCCAGCATGGCAAAAGTCCTGCATCGTCTTTGCAAAAAGGAAAAAATACACCTATAAGAAAAAATGGTCCCTTGCTGACTCTGTTGCCCCCTTCCCCAAACCTGGGCCACCCACTACATACTCCAATTCCCCACACCCCTTCCCCTCCCCATACTTACCTCCACAGGCTGGCATGATGATCTTCGGTGGACCGGGAACACTTCTGCACTTTTCAAAGCCAACCATGAACTAAAGAAATGCTGGTAAGCTGTATAATGGAATAAATTTGTTTTTTTCAACTTTGATGCATATCTTAGCCATTTTTTGGAATATTTTCACCAAATGTTCAACGTGGGGTTCTTGGGACCCCACCTCATGAACTCAGTCACTGTCATTTTGTTATTTGGTCCTGAAAGGTGATTTTGTGATCACTCCGAGGAACCACCTTTTGGGACATATTAAAGAAATGACAGTGTCACAGTTCATGAGGTAGGCTCCCAAAAACCATATTTTGAAAATTTGGTGGAACAATTCCCAAAAATGAATGTTTTACAAGCATGCATTGTGCAGTTCCTATGCACACTCATAACTTTGAGAATTTTTAATATTTTCACTCCAGATTTTCAACATTGCCATTTTACCACACCTCTTTAAGAACAATACAGCTGTCATTTTTCACATTTCACCCAAAATGTGTTTTTGCACATGTAGCACACATTGGCATGGTTGGTGTGTGAAATCAATGTTTGGGACACATTAAGAAAATCATAGTGACACTGTTCATGAGTAGAGGTGTTAAAACGGCTATGTTGAAAATTTGGTGACAAAAGTCCATAAAATGAGTGTGTTACAAGCATGCATTGTGCAATTTCCACACACCCTTCTAAATTCATGAATTTGTAATATTTTCTGTCCAGATTTTCAACATTGACATTTTTTCACACTTCTTTATGAACAGTACAGCTGTCATTTTTCACACCCTGGCCAAAATGTGTTTTTGCCCTTCCAGTGCAGAATAGCACAGTCACTGTGGGAAATTAGTGTTCAGGACAGATTAAGAAAATCAAAGTGACACTGTTCATGAGCAGAGGTCCCAAAATGCCTATGTTGAAAATCTGCTGTAAAAAATCCCCAAACTAATTACATTATGGGTGTACATTGTGCAGTTTCTACGCACACTCGTGACTTGGCCAGTTTTTTTATAGTTTCACTCCAGATTTTCAGCAATGCCATTTTTTACACCTCCTCACGAACAGTACACCTGTCACTTTTCACATCCTGTTCGAAATGTGTTTTTGCACCTGTGGCACCAAATGGTGCAGTCGCTATGCAAAATCACCTTTCACCTAACGAACTGATAGTGGCACTGTTCATGTGGTGGGGTCACAAAAAACCCATGTGGAAGACCTGGAGTAAAAATACCAAGAAATGCACAGGGTGTTAGGTTTTATGACCATAACGTCCTACGCTGTAGTGACTGACAGGCGTCAGGGGTGTGACTTGGGATTGTTAACATTCCACCCCACCCCGCCCCACACCCTGCAGCCAGTGACAGGCATCGAGGTGTACCTTGGACCCTTTGCCCCCAGAGTTCACCCCATTCTTCTGTACTTCACCCATTTCAGTTTATTTCCTTATGGAATGAGGTGAATGTAAAGCCTAAACACCCCAAGCACACCTCGGCACTTGTCAGTGTCTGAAGGGTAGGGTGAGGTGAAATGCCATAACTATCACAGGTGATGACCCAAAGGCACACCCCAATGCCTGTCCATCTCTGCAGGGTGAGGGTGAAGCTGGTGTCAGTTCAATACTTCAATGCCATTCCTATACTGCATTTGTCTAACTCCTGCACTTCCACTGCTAATGCCAGCAAGCAAACATCCAGCATTGACAAATGCTTGTGCTATATGTAAAAAATGTGTATATGGAATTGCTTGATGGAAATGAGCATTTTCTCTATAGGCATATCCTGAATAAGTCTGTAACTTGAATGTGAAATAACTGGAGTTATACAGTACTAACTGGTCAGACACATACACTGGACCCAAGTTATTAAAGGCTTTATTTGGCAGCAGAAGAAAAACAACTTAAACTGATTCAGGGCTCAACAGGCAGCCAGTGCTACTACATTCAGCAAGGGACAAACACAGTGGAACTATCCTGTACCACTCAACAAAAGCTCTATGGACAGGCACATCATCATTTCACCACTGATAACAAAGTTTGAAACCAGTCCCTCAGAAAGGTTCCATGTCATAATGGCAATTGCAAAACAGCAGTCACCATTAGAGTGAGTATACATCAGCGAAAAGCCCAACGGTGATGTACAGTTGTGGGAGACAACACATCCTGCAAGTTAAAATAGCATTTATGTGGGGGGTGGGTGGGCTGCACCTTCCCACCCCCACACTCTTCTGATTTAATATAACCAACTCCAGGGTGGGGTTCATGTCAGGAAGGGGGAGACCATCTGGAAAAAAAACAACATTATGACAGCAGTAATATATTCCCTAGTCCCCATCCCTGAACCCAGTACCTGCTAGACATGCTCACCACCACACCGCATGGCTAGCTCAGTGGCAGCATGGCACACTTTCCCACGTAAACCCTCTTCCCTATCTTTCCCCTTCTCTTCCCTATCCTTCCCCTTCCAGTCACCCTCCCTCACTCATTCCTACTCTCAATTTGCATTCCATTGTTACCTTACAGTGTAGCCCAACAGAGTAGCACTGTAAATAAGTCACTCTTTTGACTGCCACTCATTTACAATCACTATCATCACTGGATACCCCTCAGAAATTATCATGAAACATGGAAGTCACATTTGAATCTAAGCAAATAGTGAAGTGCAGTTGTATCAGTATGACTTGCCTAATAGCCATCATCCATGTGCCAGAAGACTATAGGTTTCAGTCCTATGTCTCTGCTAAGTAAAGAAAACCTGCAGTCGGTATACAAAAAGGGGTGCTCTACCTATGTGAGTCTAGGCCAAGACTAACACACAATGTAAAAACCTACATTTGTGTCAAATACAAAAGAACAGTGAGCAATGGGTGTTGGTCAGGTAGCCAAAAGGTAAATAGCACACTAAATTTCAGAGAAAACGACAAAAGGTATATTGTGCAAATCAGCAGTGCAAATACAAGTGCATATATCCACAGCTTCCAACATATTTATTATCATACCAACTCAATTACAACTTGCCAGCCACTATTCATCCCCATGTTGGACATGAAAGTTGCCTTTTGAGGGGATTTCATCCTGCCTGCTCAAGGTCTTGAGCTCTACCAGAAGCTAAGTGCAATATCATGCATGTGCAGTTTTTATGGCTGCATGGGCAGAGTCATGCTGACATGTTGCTATGATGTAGGAGAGAGAAGGGACAGTGGAAGCACATGATAAGATAGCTTCACTCTATCCTTTTACAGTGGTGTGGTCAGTGCAATTCTGTTGTTTCTCCACCCTTCCTCTCTGCAGGTGCACTAGCTCCCCACACACACACAGGCACACTATTTTCTTGCTGTCCAACACTTATGTGTCACTTCCACAGTTGCAGCTGAAAAAAAGTGTCTGCCATGCCCAAGAAGGCCCCCATAAGCTCACAGTGTTCATATGTGTGTGTATCATCGTTAACCTGGCATCACTCATGGTGGGAGCTCAAAGTGTTGTTTGACTCTGGCTGAGCACATCTAAATCATCCCATTCCAAGGCAAAAATATGGGACTTCAGAGGAGCTGACTTTGATAAGATGGCCAACAGAGTTAAGCTAGCCCTGGCAAAAAGAAACACAGGTGAGGGGGTACAGGCAAAGTGGGCAAGCATTAAGGATACAATACTTGAAGCAACATCCCATTGTGTCAGACAGAAAAGGAAGTGCAAAAGAAGAAGGAAACCACTTTGGTTCTCAAATACAGTAGCAGAAAAGGTCAGAGCCAAAAAGGCTGGCCTTCAGGAAATATAAGGGAACACAGCGGGATAAAGATAGGGAGGCATACCAAACTGCCCTAAGGGAAGCAGGGAAGGCAGTAAGGCAGGCAAAGTCCCAAACTGAGGAAACACTAGCACGAACAGTAAAAGAAGGTGACAAGACTTTCTATAGATACATTAGTGAAAGGAGAAGTCCAGATGGGGTATTGCTAAGCTTAATGGAGAAAAGGGAGCATGTGAGGAGGAGGACCCTGTGAAGGCATCTATCCTAAATAGATACTTTTGCTCAGTATTTACTGAAGAGAAGGTAGGGCAGGGCCCACAGCTCAGCATCATGGACACAGGGGTAGGGAGGTGAGCACTACTCCCTTCACAAAAGAAAGGGTCCTACAAGAGCTTGCTAAGCTCAGGGTGGATAAGGCAATGGGACCTGATGGCATACATCCCAGGGTACTTAAGGAGCTAAAGGAGGAACTAGCACAGCCATTAGCAGAATTGTTTAGTGAGTCTCTGAGCACAGGAGAGGTCCCAGAAGACTGGAGAAGGGCTCATGTGATCCCGCTCCACAAGAGTGGTAGCAGGAGGAGGCGGGAACTACAGACTGGTCAGTCTTACCTCAGTAGTGGGCAAGATTATGGAGGCTCCTTAAGGAAAGGATAGTGCAACACCTGGAATCCATAGGGGCACAGGATCCAAGACAGCATGGGTTTACAAAGGAAGGTCCTGTCAAACTAATCTCATAGATTTCTTTGACTGGGTAACCAGAGTGGTGGACCAAGGGGGAGCAGTTGATGTCGCCTACCTTGACTTCAGCAAAGCTTTTGACACTGTTCCACATAGAAGATTGATAAATAAGCTGGGTAGGCTTGGGGTGGGTCAGAAGTTGGTCAACTGGGTGGCAAACTGGTTGACGGGCAGAAAACAGAGAGTGGTGGTAAATGGTATACAGTCAGAAGAGATGCAAGTCACAGGTGGGGTACCTCAGGGATCAGTCCTGGGGCCAGTCCTCTTCAACATCTTCATTAGTGACCTTGCAGATGGACTAGACGGTAAGGCTTGTCTGTTTGCAGATGACACCAAGATCTGCAACAGAGTAGATGATCCAGATGTGGTGGGCAGAATGAGAAGAGATCTGGATAAACTAGCAGAATGGTCAGAAGAGTGGCAACTGGGATTTAATACAAAAGAAGTGCAAAATCATGCACATAGGGAAGAGAAACCCTGAAGCCACCTATCGGCTGGGAGAGGAGTTGCTAGCAGTCACAAAGGAAGAAAGAGACTTGGGCATCATCATCACTGATGACCTAAAATCATCCAAGCAGACCTCTAAAGCAGTAGGTAAGGCTAGGGGGGTGTTAGGGGTATATTAGTAGGGGTATCACAAGTCGTAAGAGGGAGGTAATAATCCCTCTGTACAAGACACTGGTTAGGCCCCATCTGGAGTACTGCGTGCAGTATTGGAGGCCACACCTTCACAAGGACATTAACCAAATTGAGACAGTCCAGAAAAGGGCAACCAAAATGGTGCAGGGACTGCATCAGAAGACATATGAGGACAGATTAACGGAGCTCAATATGTATACCCTTGAGCAAAGGAGGGAGAGAGGTGATATGATCGAGGCATTCAAACACCTTAAGGGCATAAACAAGGTGAAAGAGTCTAACATGTTTAAATATAAGAAAAATAGCAGGACAAGAGGACACAGCATGAGATTAGAGGGAGGCCAATTAAGGGGGGAATGTGAGGAAATTCTTTTTCACAGAAAGGGTGGTGGATGCATGGAATGGCTTACCACAAGAAGTGGTGGCTATGAATACAGTGCAGGGCTTCAAACAGGCATGGGATAGGCATAAGGGAGCAATACAAATGACTATGAATAGATAGGCCACTGACAGAGCAAAGGCCGATGGCACATTTATAAGGTAGAAAAAGAAATGGGCAGACTGGATGGGCCTTGCGGTCCTTATCTGCCGTCAGCTTCTAAAACAGCATAGCAGCTGTGTTTGCTCTGACTAGAGTTTGGTTTTTTAAAGTGCTGTACTACAAATGTCAAATTGAACAGAGGGAACTTCTACTCATATGATAAGGTTGTTCAAGTGGAAGGCAAAGTAGGTTACTGTAGGGGGATTATTTTCTTTCCATGAAAAAGTGGTAGAGTAAATTGTATTGCATTTTTACAAATGTGTATAATTACCAAGTTGACTTTACCCTTAAATATTGACTGAAATTGAATAATATGCAGTATTCATTTTGTAAACATCTAGCAGTATAATGGATTATTTTTTTCACTTCATTGCTAACTTCCAGTCTTCATAAAGATCAGTACAGTACTGTCATATCAGGAATTACAGAGAAAGAACACTTTACAGAGTAATTGACAGTGTTTTTGTTTTTTTCCATTAGGATAGCAATAAATCATTCACATTGTTGGGTGAACTACGTCAATGTGGAGTTACTGAGACAGAAGTTTGTCTTAAGGCCATTACATTGGTTCTGCCTGGAGGGGATGAAGTAAGTGGCTTCAGTTTAACTATTATTTTCATTTTATGTTTTCCTTCTCTGAAACAGTGACCATGTGTGCTGTGGTAGAGAAATGTAAAGCTGAGATATTTTTGAAATAATTTATCATTGTCTCATATGTTGATAATATATATTTGAGGAATTTATGATTGTTTATATGTGATATACAATTATTTTTTGTGTTTATGTATTGGAAATTATTGTAATAAAAATCATTTTAAAAACAGAATTCACATTCACTTGGAACAGTTTAAACTATCAAACTGATCTGAAGTTTGAAATTCAGAGTAATGCAGTTTACAAAATAATATTACACATTAGTTGAACATGGATATACTGAAATGACATTTTAACAAATTCTAATATTGTTTGATTATTATGGAATGTGAACTCAGTTGGTTTATTAAACCCATCTCTAAACAAGGCAACTAATCCCAGAGTTTTAGTTTTGTCTTCTGATTTTTTTTTTTTCAAAACATATATAGGACAATGCTTTTGAATTCAATGCCCTAAAGCAGTTTAGATTGTCAAAATATAAAATTCACATGCATAAATGGATGTATCATAAAAATTAGAGTGTTCAACATATGTCTTAATATAGTCAGTGAATACATGTATTGATTCATTTTGTCCATAAATAAATAATATATAATATTTTAGGAACATTAAATATTTGTTTTTTAAAGGTCACTATCAAACCATGTGGAAGTGTGTTCATAAATGGAATTTTCACACAGTTGCCCCTGTCTGCAGGTATGGATTTTTTGCCTTGGGCATTGTAATGAATTTTCATGATTGTAACTCAGAAGACAATTTTTAAAATACACTTCTTATATAAGAATGGGCTCAATGACTGAAGGGCTTAGGTTCATAGTGGATTAAATGTAGTGCTGACTGAAGCATTCAAAGATTACACTCTATCATAAACATTGTGAAGTCAGAGGTAGTGTGTCATAACGGTGGCAAATTACTTTTATTCTTCAACTTGCACTGAAAAGCATTGTGCCATGCAACATTATTAAAACATTTCTAAAAGACAATATAAGTGAATCTAATATTGTTTTATTTATTAGAAACTGCATTTACTGACACAGCTTTTTAAAAGTGAGATATTGCTTGTGGATCTGAAAGTGACTGTACTTTAAGGCAGTTCACTGAAATACACAATATTGGTTAGGTTTCACTTGACATAATGATGTCCTCATGGAGGTTAAGGCCTAACACTATGATATGCATTATGTCTTGTTTAACACAGCATACTCTAGTAATAAAGTACTGTGATGATGGAAATGACTTAGGATTTATCTTGTCTGTCCCTCCTGCCACATGGCTTTGACTACACCCAATTTGAATATGGGCACACATCCAAGCTTAACAGCCAGATTGCTACATCTGCTTATGCTATGTAGCCCTCAAGGCCGATTTCCATCAGAAATTTAGTCTCAGTTTGAAAGTGTTGTATCCCTAACATCATAGAAACATAGAAACATAGACTTTGATGGCAGATAAAGACCGCTTGGCACACCCAGTCTGCCCATTTCCCCTACCTGTTGGATAATCTGCAGATCCTAGTTACCAACAGCCTAGTTCCTTTTACCCCACCCCCAGAGGAATTGCTTTAAGTCTGTACCATGTATTCTTGAATTCCCCCACTGTTTTTGACCCCATAACCTCCTCGGGAAGGCTGTTCCATGCATCCACCACCCTCTCTGTGAATAAATACTTCCTTATATTCCTCCTGAGCCCCACCCCCATCTTCAAATTGTGCCCTCTTGTTCTGGCACATCTCTTTTTCTGAAAGATGCTACCACCTTGGACTTTGTTGATTCCCTTGAGGTTCTCAAATGTTTCTCTCATGCCCCCCTCCCTCCTTTCCTTAAGGGTATACATATTAAGCTCCTTAAGTCTCTTTTCATAGGACTTCTGGTGCAGACCCTTCACCATTTTTGTGCCCTCCTCTGGACTGCCTCTATCCTGTCTATGTCCTTGCAGAGATGCAATCTCCTGATCTGCCTGCAGTTTTTCAGATGGGGTCTAACCAACTGTTTGTACAGAGGAATAACAACTTTTTGTTCTCTACTGGGGATACCTCTTCCTATGCATCCCAGTATCCCCCCAGCTCTCCTGAATGCCTTCTCACATTGCTTGCCTACCTTTAGGTCATCTGATATGACTACCCCCAGGTCCCTTTCCATTTTTGTCATTGTTAGTACCTCCTCCAACATTGTGTGCTCTTCCCTTGGGGTGGGTTGTCTTGTAAGTTAAACTTCTCTTTTATGTGAAGTAATGCTTTCTAATGGCTCCCCTTATTATGCCCTCCTTACAGCTTGAGAGCATGCTGTCTAGTTCTGATTGCATTCAACAGCTAAACTATCTGAATATATCTCACTCTCAAATTGCAAAAAAAAGGTTTTGGCACTTACTAACTGATTAGAGAAATGTGTGAAATTAAAACATAATTTAATAAAATACCACACAACATAACATAATTCCTGTCATGTTTTTTGAGAAAGGACTGTGTGGTCAGTCCAAAACATGTCAGGAATTATGTTATGTTGTGTGGTATTGTATTAAATTATGTTTTAATTTCACGCATTTCTCTAATCAGTTTGTGAGTGCCAAAACCTTTTTTGCAATTTGGGAGTTTCTTTTGGTTTTAGAGTACCACTTCCCAGTACACACTCATTTGGAAAAATATATCTCACTCTGTCTATGCACTTCAGCATTTAGAAAACTGATACCATGGTATGTATTCACCTTCTCTTTTATAGGCTGAAGAATTTATATATGTTCAGTCACTCCTTAAGGTGCTTCCCTCTAAAGACCTTAATCAGCTTGGTGACCCTGTGCTGAACTCTCTCAATCTCTCCAATGTCCTTTCTGTAAAGAAATGATCAGAATCAGTACTCCATGTGATATTGAACAGTAGCCTTTTTCAGGGGGACATCACCTTGCTGATCCACCCCTTATCCACCCAAAAATTCATCCCAGAATTTAATTTGCTTTCTTGACTGTTGCAGCATACAGCCTGGCTGAT
This sequence comes from Neoceratodus forsteri, assembly GCA_016271365.2. Taxonomy (NCBI): domain Eukaryota; kingdom Metazoa; phylum Chordata; order Ceratodontiformes; family Ceratodontidae; genus Neoceratodus; species Neoceratodus forsteri. Next base: position 735,511,365 of record CM028133.1, on the reverse strand, counting down.
GTCTTTTCATGGTCTACAATTACCTATAAATCCTTTTACCAGTTGTGTTACCCACTGTTGTCCCATACAGAGTGCATGTGCAAGCACCCTTTAGTACCGTTTAGTACCCTTGTTCGGGTACTAAACAACCTCCTAATGGCAAGAGATTGAAAGGCTCACCCAATCTTGGTCCTTTATGATCTCTCAACAGCTTTTCACACTGTGGACCATCAAGAGCTTTTGGAGACCCTGTGGTTCCTTTGTGGACTGTTGGGTACAGTTCTCAATTTGTTTAAATCTTTCCTTGCTGGCAGATCTCAGAGGATGGTCACTGGAATGTATTTCTCTGACACCCTCCCTCTGTCCTGCAGGGTGCTGCAGGGCTCCATATTGGCACCCATGTTGTTCACAGTGTACATGCTTCCATTGGGAGATATCATCCGGTGATACAGCTTGAGTTTTCACTACTATGCAGATGATACTCAGCTGTATATGTCCTTTGTGCCCAGACAAGTTGATGTGATCTCTGTGCTAAACGATTGCCTTTCTGAGATCAATGACCGAATGGGCTCCAGCTGGCTGAGACTCAATCTGGATAATACTGATGTGTTGCTTGTGGACCCAGGTTGCCTGGGGGTGGGTCTGGGGGTTGGACATATGTCTGGCCTGTGGCTTGGCAGTGTCCAGCTCACAACCACAGATCGGGTGTGGAACCTGGGCATTATTTTTGATGATGGCTTGACCCTAAAATCTCTGGTGTCAGCTGTGGTCAAATCCTCATTTTACCATCTGAGGAATACTGCCCGGGTAAAATATCTGGTTCCACTGGGCAACCTTCCAACATTGGTTCATGCCTTCATCACTACCTGTCTTGACTACTGTAATGCCCTCTGCCTAGGGCTGTCTGGGGTTGATATCTGCTGCTTGCAGCTGATGCAGAATGCTGCAGCCAGTCTATTGACAGGTACCTCCAGGTCCAGTCATATAACACATGTGCTGCACTGACTGCCAGTTCAGTGGCAGATCATATATAAAGTAGGCTTGCTTACCTTTAAAGCCCTACTTGAACAGGGACCTGACTGCCTGAAAGATCTCTTGACTCCCTACACCCCTAATCGCCCTCTCTGATCTACCAATGAGGGATTGCTAGAGATTCCCAGGGTTTGTCCTAAAACATCTGGAGCACGTGCATTTTCATTTGCTGCACCAACCCTGCAGAATTCTTTACCTCATCGGTTAAGAGAATGCCTGACCATCAGCAGGTTTAAATCTGTGTTAAAAACTTATTTATTTGCACAGGCCTTCCCAGACTGAATGATTTTCAATATGAATATTGCTCTGTTTTAAATATGTTGTTAACATGTATGTGCCTTGATACTGAAAGGTGCTATATAAATAAAGAATGATTTGATTTGATTCAAAGCCTTCCTTTAGGAGTTGCACATTTCACTTCCAACAGTAAATGCGAGCCTCTGTTTCTCAGCATATGCCCCTAATGTGTACAGGTCTCCAAAATGGTGCATATGCAGTACTTCCTCTGTTGTGTACACTTATCTTGCCAATTGAATGCCATTAGTAATCTTCCTTAGCCTCCTGACTTCTTCCTCTTCCACATCATTAATAAATATGTTAGACTGCAACATGCCCAGCATTGACCCCTGAGGTACCATACCCAGCATGTTCTTGCACCTGAATGGTGACCATCCACAGCCACATTTTGCTTCCTACGTACCAACCAATTGTTTCCTATCCAACTTTCATACACTATGTGAACTTGTTTTATTGTGCAATGCCCTCCTTGAGGTTTCCATACAGTACAGTGTAAAAATCCTTAATCAAGTCCAAGTAGACTATATCCATGGTCCTTCACCTATCTTGAACCCTAGTTATCTCATTAGGGAAGACAATCAGACTGCCTTGACAGGAACTCTCTTTTATGAAAACATGATGTGTGCTAGACAGCAGAACATTTTTTATTTAGTTGCTGAACCACCATATCTTTTATGAGTGACTCCAGCACATTGTCAGTCTTGGAAGAAAGCCTTAAAGACCTGTACGTATTTGTGGCTGGCTTTGCCCATTTTGAATAGGGTGATGACACTGGTTGTTTTCTAGTCCACTGGCACTATCCTTGTCTGTATGGAGTCCTGAAAGATATCAGGAAGTGGCCCAGCCACAAACCCTTTTACATCCACTATTAACCATAGGGTGATATCAGTAGGTCCCTGAGATTTTTTCTGGATTCATACCATCCAGATACAGTACTTACCATTTAAGTCAGATGCAATCAACACTGCCACCTGTTTAGCCTTGACCCCTACCATAATTTCAGCCACTAGCCAGTCATGCCCCTGACCATCAGACTAAATATTGACACAAAGTATTCTGTGGATATGCTTTCTCAATCCCCCTCACTCAGTGTGTTTCCTTACCTCCCTAATAATTAGCAGCCTCAGCTTATCTCTGACTCTACTTTTCTTGACTATGTTATTAAAAATAGAATACAGAATTATACTTAAACTCTGCTTCATATTCCCTTTATTCCCTTTGCAGTCAGTGCAAGTGGCTCAATAGCATACTCACCTCTTGTTTCAGAAGATCAGATTGTCATTTGTTCTAGCCTAACACCGAGTACTGAAGCAAAGCTCATATTAGGCACTGTTGAGCACTACAAAGTGGGTGTTGCATAGTTCAGGGGCTGTCTTTCAGATAAGATGTTAAGTATGGGAAATTGTATTTATATAGCACCCTATCCAGGGGCTCAAAGCACTGTAGAAAACATAATAAAATAACCAATACGCAATAAAACATCCCCACAATAAAATCAATATTTTCAATAAAGTTTAAAGACTGTTCAAACAAGAATGTTTTTAGGGAGTCTGTAATGACTTTAAATCAATATCCTGCTTGCCTATCTCTGGCCATAGTCCAGGTGGAAGTGAAAGGTCCCTTGACACTTAATGAAGAACAGCAGAAGTGTTTATCCCACAGTCATGATGACTATTCATCCTGTCAATGAAACAGGTTCTTGTTACCACCCCCACCCCAACTGTACATGAAAATAACCTGTAACTGTTCAGTGTGACTTTCCTTGTCAAAAATTACAAATGAATGAATCAATCAGACAATCAATCAGTCAGTCAATCAACAAAACAATCCAGATTTCTAAATAAGCCATGCACTGGGCAGTCTTAGCCCTGCATTGCTTCTGTAATTCCACATAATTTACTGCAGGCACTCAATTGTCAAATTTAGTCCATCTATTATACATCTCAAAATTCTCTGGACAATCATGGAGGCCTCTGGGACCTCTCTTGCCCTTTTTGCACATGGCTGTGAACACATCTATTCACAGCCTCCATAATATTTTTCTTTAGTCCCACAAATTGCATTAGCTATTCCACTCAGGAGTGCATTCATCTAATTGGTCACAACTGTTTGTCTCAGCTCGTCAAAATCCACTAGTGTCCTATTGTTTTTTTATTTTTTTTCTTATGTAGCTTTCACATATCAACTAAAACATAATCCTGTTATAGTCAATGACACCCATTAACTCCTAAACCTTTGCTGCTCTGCCCATGCCATCCACACTACTAAGTAACAGATCAGTAACAGGACCCCTTCCCCTTATCCCATGCCTAACATGCAAAATATGGAAAACAGTCCATAACAAAATGCCTTCCTGTTTTCCTCTGGGAATCTTTCCTCTCTTATTGTAGCGGTGATAGAAATTCCCCATGAGAAGCATGGACCCATAGTTGATACCCTTTTAACTTAATTTGACAACTCTAGCCCCCATATTTTTGACATTGACTGCTTAGTGGAAAGTCTATCTTGTAGACAGGTGACATTTGGTATTTTGCTCTATTATCTTGTTTTATACAGCCTTCATCACTTTGTTGTAATTTTCTCCCTTACACCCCCCAAGTAATACCAGTAAATGAGCTTCAGTTAAGTGTATTTTACCTGGGCAATCAAATTATAAATATTATAACAAAAAATGAAAAGCTCCTCAGTCTTATCAAGACATTCCTTTTGTAAAACACAAGTGGCCCAACTCCAAAACAGCCTTTCAATCACCGCAAAGTTCCAGAGATCAAGGGTGGTGGTGCACTCCCGGTGCATCAGAGACCATGCATTCTGTTCTGGAACATCGGCAGTCCCTGCACCACAATGCCCATGAAATGCTGCAGCTGCAGGCTAGGCGCACCTGTGGCACCTGATGGATGGATCCGCTCTTCTCAAATCCAACATAGTGCAAGATGAACTGCAATGCCTGGAGTGCCCCTGGGGCAGAAATAGCACAAGGGAGTACTATAGGTAGGATGATCAGGCAACCAGCAGTGGTGCCCCTATCAGTACTAGCCACCTACTGGTGTATTCAGTGCCATGAGACTGTCACCCTGCTGGTTGCCCAATCACCCCCCACCATACACTTGCTTCCCAAAACCACAGATGTACACTCTTGTCCCTACTAACCACCAGACCCCATATACAGAGCCCCTCTCCAGCTCCACACCTTGAGGGGCATTGCTGCAAAGGGTTTAGGCCAGCCCCTGGCTGGTCTAATGTGATCCACATCATACCACCATGGCAGGGCTTTTGGAATTCAAAATCAGTGGATGTTGCAGCCCTGCTGTGGTGCAACCCCCTTGCAACCTGTTGTACCCAGATGCAGGTTGCAAGGGTGACACATTGCCCCTTTGGCACAGCGGTTTCCCTTTCCGGTGCAGTACTAGAAAAGGAATTCCACAATAAATGATGCAAGGTGCAACTTGCGTTATTGCTGTTTGATGCATGCACCTTGTGCCAGGTGGAACCCTTTTAGAATCGGACCCGATATCTTCTACAGTCATATTTGCCTGAAAGACCATTATCACCCCTTGCCATTATACTCGTAACCCTCTTCAGTCTGTAAATTTATTTGGCATACCATTATTTTTAGTAAGGGAATTAAAGGCAACATTGTGGTAATGAAATTAATTTTACTAATCAAGCATTAATGAAAACTGCTGAAGTTCATTTCTAACTGCTTCATAATTTCTGATTCCCTTAGCCAATGTTGTAATGTTCAGGCCATCCACCTTTTTCATCATCCTGCAGACATCATTTGGCCTTTATCTTCAGATACAGCTAACCCCCATCATGCAGGTTTTCATTAACCTAGATATCGCGTACAAAGGGAAAACAGCTGGTAAGTTTTTTAGTTTCAGACAGCATGTTGCTTTTCTTGATTTTCTTATTAAAGAAAGGAATTTTTTTTCCTAGATAAAGTTATCATTTGACTATTTGTTGTATAGTGTAATATCAACATTCAGTAGGTATTTCATGTAAATGTTATTGGAAAAATATTACGTTTTGTGGCCACATATGTTCCTTAATAAAGGGCCTTTTGATGCTCCAAACATTTACACACTATCACAGTTCTATACAATATCTACATTGGTAAATTGAAATGTACAAGTCACCAGCAGCAATGAAATTTAATATCAACGTATATATTTCATGACTTTTTTAAGCTGAAACATATAACACCTGAAGGATAATACTTCATAAAGTCCCTCTATATAAACTTATTGGACTTTTGCATCATGGATCTGACATGCATCTTGAAGGCTGCTATTTAGTGGGGTTGTAGAGATAACATTTCCACAGTTCTGGAATGTTTGGATACAGCATGATTTACTCAAAGAGAGAGATGTACTGTATACACCGCAAATTGCCCTGGGGAGTGGAGCAACAGGAAAAATATATGCTTTTATTTTTGGAATAACATAATCAGTGTTCAATAAACAGTATATGTATGTTATTCCTGAAAATACCCATCATACAGTATGCATATTTTGAAGTCTGAATATTTAACTGCCATATGAGCAACTTAAATAAAGTATATACCCCTTGATGAACTGTAACTCATGTATTCATTTTGCCAAGTATCATACTGGATATAGAAATGACTAGTTTCTAGAAGAAAGGCTGTCCACATTGTATAGTCTACCACTGCAAACAGAAGGATAGCTGTTTCATTTGGATTCAAAAAAGCCAGCCACTATATCATACATGCTCTGCTTGAGGGTAGCTGACTTACTGTAGAACAATTACACATCACTTTTTTGCAAGTTGAGGAAGTACTGTTGTCCTATGAAAGTACTCCATTCTCCTGAATGTGAGTTGTTTATTCATGGAATAGTTTCTCACGTGCAGCTGCTCTTGAAATATCATTTTAATTATTTTTGTTTAAAAAAATGTGGTCCCTTCTTAACTTATAATGTACTATTGGAACCACATCCTATAGACCCACTTGTTCTTGTATAAGTGGTTTCACTTGCAAGTGTCAACTGGCAGAACAGAACAGCTCATTTTATCTTTTCTGATCTCTCACTTGATAACCATGCACAAAACCTGTCTTATACAGCAAACAGTGGCTCAGTTGCATGTATTACACACATACAGTAATGTCTATACATGGTTGTAAAGCCCTAAACAGTAAATGTAATTTAAGGAATATATAATTCTAATGTTATATATTTGGCATTGTCCATATTAGCAGCCAGAACATGTCTAAAGTAGCTACAGTACACACAGTACTGTTTCTATGCAAAAAAACAAATGTAGTACATCATGCCCCACACTATACTGTAACTTTTAGAATATTATTATATCTAACATCTTAACTTTTTAAATGCTCTGTCTTGTTACAAGGTCTTTGTGGAAGCTATAATGATGTCCAGAGTGATGACTTCGCAGCAATCAGTGGTGTAGTTGAGGGGACTGCAGCTTCATTTGCCAACTCATGGAAAGTTCAAACTAGCTGCCCAGATGTTAAAGACAGCTTTGAGAATCCCTGCACCATTAGTGTTGAAAATGGTAATGTCACACTTATAGCATTTCACACATGCAGTTGATCCTGTACTTCTGCCCCTTGAAACATGCAGTAGTTTCCTTTTTGTTGTTGCAGTAAGTGTTGATATAAATGATTGCCAATGAGTTCCAGACTCCCAGGGCATGTTTATTCTAAAAATTCAAAGGGTTCACATTCATGTATATCCCACGCCAGCTGCATCAGTACAGTATTTAAAAAAAGGTTTGTCCTACAACATAATGATTTAAAAACTGGTCTTATTTTGCAAAACTATAATAACCATACTTTATTAGCCAATTCCATATCATGGATATCCAGGAATCATTACTGGAAAAGGCTAAAAGAGAAAGAGAAAGATCATTTTGTGACTATCAGTAATTTGTTTCATATAGCTTTTTATTACTACTTTTTTCCACTTTAGTCCCACACTTAACTGCAGTTTGGCAGCATTTTTGCCACATAACTTAAATCATGAGGTTTTCATTTCTAGTGGTCTACAGCAATGTCAATGCATAATCCAAATCTTAAACCTGCTCAAGAGGGTGCTGTACTGTATATAGCAGTGATGTACTGTACATCAAACATGTCATCCTCTAAAGATCAAACAAACATGGCAGGGCCCTTCTTTCAAAGAATCCAAATTTATGATGCTGCCATCATGCAGCAGATATCTAAATGCATTTTTACTGTTGAAGTTGTTCAACAACATGTTACAGTGTATTTTTAAACTTACAGTATTTAGAATGTTTTTTTTTTGTAATTCAAATTTTATTAAAGTTTCTAATACAGAGAACGAATCACAGTGGAGTAAATCTGAACCCCAAACAACAAACGCAGAGTACAAGATGACTCGATCTTCCCCACCCCTGCCCACCCAACCCAACACCCACCCCAACAACCCAGCGCATCGTTACACCTTTATCACAACACCAAAGAATATAACCTGGTAGTACTTAGGCCTGTAGGGCATAAAGAGTCTGTAGTGGGCCCCAGATCCTGTCAAACTTTTCCAGTTTGTTATATAGACTGACAATAGTCTTCTCTGTTCTGAGGTTCGCAAGTAATTCCTGAAGCCATTCAACATAAAATGGTACCTCTGTATCCTTCGAGTGTCTCAACACCACTTTTTTAACAGACATCGACATCAGTGCTATGTGGTACCTCCTGTTCACCACCGAAATGGAGGAGAAATCCCCAAGAAGACATATTTTGGGGGTGAACAATTCTGAGAGCCCTAAAAGAGGATCAGCACACTGATTAATCATGGTCCAAAGTGGGGCAACTTTCGAACAGCTCCAGAAAATATGAAGGAGGTCACCTTCTTGAGACTGGCATCTTGTGCAACGGGGAGAGGACATCAGACCCAGTCTGGCAAGCCTCTGCGGAGAGTAGTAAATGTTATGCAAAATTTTGAATTGCATTAATTTAAGTCTGTCCTGCTTAAGGAACTTATGACAACTTTGGCACAGGAGAGACCAGTCCATATCTCTGCCCTGAAAGAGAGAGGCCCAAAAGGAGATGGGAGCGTAATTATCAGGGTATGCCCAGGTGAATAGAGCAGTATATATTTCAGATTCAGCATGAAGCGAGCCCACCAACTCCATGAGGGTAGCCTGAAAACTGATATTGGGAGCTGGAGGGGGGATCAGACCCATTACCTTAACCAGTAAGTGGTGAAGTTGAAAAATCTTGAAGATTGTTGTGAGACGTACCATAAACTTGTGCATAATGCCAGCAGAAGAGCACCATTGACTATCGGATAACATAAACTCATCTAGACAGCAGTTTCTTATCTGAGGGATCCAACTAGGTGAGAGATGCTTGCCGTCCAGCAAAAAGGTAGGGTTGCCTATTACAGGTTGAGATAAATCCTTGAGATTTTTATACCTCAGAAAAGTGCACAATTGAGTATGAACCCTGATTGAAATGGCTATAGGGGAACTACGTAGAGATTCTGGTAGGGAACTGACCTTAGTGTATAGCAGTGCAGCCGGGGAGAGGCCATGTTTTCTAATGGTAGCAGACTCGATGGCTAACCAAGTCGGGGTATATGTGGCAGCCACAGATGGTTGATCCACGGTCAGCCATCTGAGATACTTATTGGCCTGACTGGCCCAGTAGTATAACCCAATATGGGGGAGTCTTAATCCTCCTTTAGCCTTTGGAGCCGCTAACTTGTAGAAAGCAATCCTAGCCTTCTTGTCACCCCATATAAAAATAGAGATCATACTATGCACTTTTTTAACCCAGGACAGGGGGAGCCATATGCTTAACATGTTAAGAGGGTAGAATAAGTGGGAAAATACGTTCATTTTGATTAGATTAATTCTGCCCCAAAGAGAAAGAGGAAGAAAAATTCACCAGCGGAGGTCTAGGTCTATTTTATGTACCAGTGCATCAATATTAAGTTGTCTGAGCCGTGCCATGTCCCAAGTGAGAAGGAGCCCCAGATATTTAATATAATCAGACTTCCAGGTGAGCCCAAAGGCAATAATGTGCTGTTTATATAACCTGTGGTTAAGAGGAAATACCACAGTCTTACCTACATTGAGTTTATAATTTGAGACCTTGCTGAAATCGTCTATTAACTTGAGAATAATAGGAATAGATGTGAGTGGATGGGTTACCTGTAGCAGGAGATCATCTGCATAGGCTACCACTTTAACCACCTGCTCCCCGAGAGAGAGACACCCGAGATGTCCTGGGCACCTGACAATCTCCTAATAAGAGGCTCTAGGTAAATATTGAAGAGAAGGGGGGATAAGGGACACCCCTGTCTGGTTCCTGCATGGAATTTAAAGGGGGTGGAGATAACCCCATTACATGAGATTCTGGTAGAAAGGAACTTATATAATGAGCTAACCCAATTCTGGAATTTCGTGGGAAAGCCAAAAACTTCCATCGTAGCAAACAGGTAGTTCCAGTGGACTCTGTCGAACACCTTCTCAGCATCCAATGAGATCAGGACCATTAGATGAGAGGTATCCTTGGATGCCAAGAAGACGTGAGACAGGGCCCTCAAATGATCAACCGATGATCTCCCTTTCATAAAACCAACCTGATCTGCCCCGATTAAAAAGGGAAGTACTGCCTCCAAACGGTCGGCTAATAGTCTTCCTTGTATTGGGATGTAATACACGCCATATATCACAAAGACCTGGCGTGTAAAAGGTAGATTGCATACCTCGGAAATTGTCTTGGGCATCATCTATGGCCCTAATGTAGACTCCCCCAGCTTTTTTGTCCAGATAATAGAAGCCCTAACCCCATTTTTAGATATCCCCATGGTTATAGGGAGTGATTTTAATCTCGATTTTGATCAGGCTCTTGACAGGTCAGGTCAATCCCATCAAGGTCTCTCCCCAGCACAAAGAGCTTTTAGGGACCTGATCCACAGAGCATGAAGTGTGTAAAATGCTTGCATCAAGAGTGAAAATAGTGATCTCAGACACCCTCTTGTGGTGCAGCCCTTGAATGACGGGGGTAAACAACTGAGAATGAGCGGGCCATTACTGCCTGCTTTGGTACAGGGGAAAATTAAGGGCTCCTGGGCCGCTGTCCAGACCATATTTCTAGGACCAGAAGCAGTGACCATCTCGCTTCATTAATGGAAATTTGAAAAAAAAAAGATAAGGAGTCCTCCAAAACCAGCACTCAAGGAGGGTTATTCAGAAGGGACAGACCAACGCCAATTAAAGTGTACAGTAACCCTGATATCACTATCTGTCTGTAGCTGTGGACTCGCTACCTGGTATAAAGGCTAGCCATATTTATCACCTAATGGCAGCAGGGAACAAAAAAGAGAGGGAAACCTAGGAAAACCAGACCATGAAAACAGGACCAGAAAGGGACTGCAGCTACAGATAGAACTGCATTGTAATCACAGAGAAAACTGAGCGTTGCCCCCCCCAATCCATGGAGTCAGGACATCGCCCCTGAGAAAGTGAATTGCCTGATCTGTCAGAGTGGAATTTAACTTGAGCATAGTAACCACACATGAATACAAAACGAGACTAGACTAGGCCAGAGTCAAAACATGAGAGTCTGCAAAAAATTAGACAGTCCTGAAGAAGAGAACCAGATCGGGAGCAAGATGTCCATTATTCTGTCAGCAAGAAGACCCTTCTTGAGAGCTGCAGCTTGGAATTAAATAGCTAGATATACAGTTTGTGACCAATGTAGCCCCAGAGACAAAGAGGAGAAATATAATTTCAGCTGCTAGATTACACCACCACTGAAAAGCTCAGCATGGCACCCCACACCAGGTCGACTCTCATGCAGGCTTAAAAAGGTCAGGAAGCGCTTCCTTGAGCCCCGCAGTTGCTGACTCCACTTCCTCAGAGGTCGCCCAGGAACCATTCAGGCAAACTTGAAATCTTGCAGGAAAACCTACACGAAACTTGATTCCCGTGGCAGTCAGCTTGAGTACAAGCTTGTGAAACATGGCTCGTTTCTGGTGTACAGATAAAGGCAAATCTTGCGCCACTCTCAGCTTTTTACCTTCCCATTGTAAATCTTGTACTTCCTCAACCTTATGTAGGAAATGCTGTCACTCCTGGAAGTTTAGAAAGTGAAATATGAATGACCTGGGAGGGCTCCAACCAGGGGATGGGGGCATAGTGCATGATGAGCTCTTTCTATTATGTAGCTTGCACCAAAGGGGGAAGGGCCTGCCACCTTCTCCACCAACTTTCTGATAAACTTAATGGGTTCTGAGCCCTCTTCACCTTTGGGTAAACCAATAATTACCTCATTGTTGTGGCAACTGTGCCCCTCCAAATCTTCCACCTTGTTCTCCATCTTCACTAGCCTTTGCCTCAAGGCCACTAGCTCCAATTCTGCTTTATCCTGTTTCCTTTCAACGGAGCATATGCAAGCTTCATTATCAGCAATCTTCTTGGAGAACTCCTCAAGGGTGCTGGAGATGCCTTTTATTTCTCCTGCCATATTCTGCATTTCAGCCTTAAAAGGCTGAAGCTGCTCTAGAAATCTCGAGAGGGTAAGAGGATCTGTATCAGGGCTCTCAGTAGTAGCAGGCAGAGAGGATTGCAGGGAGGAGACCCTGGCTTTCTTAGAGGCCTTCTCAGGCGTAGCGGAAGGTGTGTGCTTAGAAGCAGTTTTCTGAATCTCTTCATCCATCGGCTTCTTATATCGAGGGCACAGACGTTCAGGAAGATGACAGTCAGACGATCTGCAGTGGAAAACACTGTAAAGCAGGGTTTTAAAGATAATTAACAGGAAGTAGGTCAGAGCAAGTAGAGAGGCGTCCTACACAGCACACCGCATCACGTGACCATTTAGAATGTTTTTGCCAGTGATATGTTATATCACATTGAAGTTTCACAAGTTCACAAAATGTGGGCATATGTTGCAAATGTTCTTTATTTCATGGACTAGATTACAACACAATGAGTGGCACTTCACCCTTCACTCTTCTGTTTACATTTGATATTTATGCATTATATCTGTGTTGCCCCCCCACCCATGTCAGCAATTAATCAGCAGACAAAAAGGTTTTAGCGCTGTGGCAGGAAAACTGACTGATTTTTTTCACCTTTAAAAAAAACAGCTTTTTGTGCCCATCACCATTCCTTACTACTGCCATATCCTATACTTCGGGGCCTCAATGGAGGTTCATGGGGACTAGACTCTGAGAAGCATTATGGTTTGAATTGAGAGTTTCAAAATGATATAATTTAAAATTCGATGTCCAGGAAGAAGCTCTCTCTGAAACCATACTGTAAATAGAAGCTTTATCCATCAGAGCCCTGCAATAGCTGTTTATTGCTTTATTATACATGTTACAGTTACAACGTATAACCTGTTCCATCCTGGATTGCTAGACATGGAGGCAATCGGATGATGGTAGGGAATAGCATAGATTGTTGTATCCCAGAAGTTGTGAGGGGGTTAATTTTAACTAGTCAGAGCAACTGCTGTTGTAACCAGATCTACATGCACACCATATATGGATGTGGTAGGTGCCGTAACACCTATCTCATCCAGCATGGGGCTTGAAGTATAGCCTAGAGGTTATAGTAATGAGCTGTGAATGAACTTTGTGCAGCAACAGATCTGGATTTGATTCCCACAACCTCCACTTGCATATTTTGATAACTTTAGTTTAGTTTACTGCATGCAAATTGCAACCTATTTGGAGAACAAAGCATGCTAAAGTTCATTACATACAGTGAATTTACAAAGAACATTATAAGTATACTGTTCACTGGTGCTTGCTCAGGTCTGCTATATGCAGACGATCTTGTTCTTTACTCATCCTCCTCAAACTTTTCAGAGATCAACCTGAATCTCAACAGTAACTTCAATACCTTTCACAGCTGGCTATTGCAAAACAAGCTTGTCTTAAATAAAAATAAAACAGCGACTATGCTCTTCGGTTCAGGTTCAAAAATTCGGTCCTGCACCCAGCCATTAAGTATCAGAGTGCTTGATGGCTCTCTCCTTAACACAGTTACCTCTTTTAAATACCTAGGAGTAACCCTTGATCCTGCCTTGGATTTTTACCTGCACCTAGCCTCAGTTATTAAATCTGTCAATATTCAACTTGGACTGGCATATAAGGTGAGACATAGCCTAACATCCACGGCGAGGATGGCCATTGCACAGGGGATCCTGAGACCCAAATTGGTGTATGGGTTAATAGCCTTTCTGGCAACTACTGGAGTGCTCCTCCGAAAGTGGCATGTCTGCTACAACAGCATTTGCCATTTTGTTTTGTCTTTGCCCAGACTTACTCACCGATGTACACTATACTCCAATCTGGGATGGTTTACCATCTCAGCCTTCCAACAGTTTACTTCCTACTGTTTTATAAAGAATATAATCTCATCCCAGATACCAGACAAACTGGCTCTACTGCTCAAACCTGTGACCTCTGTCTACCCACTGAGATCAGCTGACAAATCCCTTCTTGTCCAACCGAGATGTAAAACCAAAATGGGGGAGAATGCTTTCTTTAGCTGAGCCCCTAAACTATGGAACTTCCTTCCACTCAGTCTAAGAATCTCTCTTTCTCTACACAGCTTCAAACAGAAACTTTGTATGGCTTTTATAAGCTCTAAACCCTGCTCCTGTCCTCTATCCACCCACTCCTGTACTGATTCCTCCTAGTTGCCTACTGACTCCAACCTCTACTACTCTCAAACCTGCCTGGAAATCTTGTCATTTCCTCTCTTCTAGCACTTACTTGCTAGTTGTATGACTTATGACTGTTAGTTATTTGCACTTATATTTCTGTTTTGTTACTACATATAGATTCCTGCAAATGTACTGTAATTTGCTAAACATTTTGGATAAGTATACTATGTCTGACTTCTACTTGTCCCATGATGTTTTCTTGTATCTACTATTGTTTATGTACAGTTTGTTGTAATCTCCCGGGTCATACCTAAAAATAGGCAACTATGCTGTCTAGTGTACCCACCCAGTTAACAAAACTAAATAAATAAACAAATACTGTATGTTCTAGCTAATACAATAATTTATATGCCTACATTTGTGGCACCACATATCAAAATCTGACAAAAGAAATACATTCTTAAAGGATACTTAAAACAGTGATTTTACCTTTTTACTCTGTTTCTGAAACCTTCCCATGGAAGTGTAGCCAAAAGGGAGATGTGCTGAATAATATAATTAAGTACCTTAAACTTTGTAGCTGAATATAGTTTTGGCAAGTTTTTTCATTTCACCATAATCAGGCGCTTATCGGAGCCTAAGACTGCCAGGAATGTGCCACATGATAGTGTCATCTTAGCGAGGCATCTTGTCTGTACAACTGAATTCCTATGGAGCCTAATATATAGGGTTCAAAAGCTAGTCCTTTCACAACATGATGTACAGTATTTAAAATGAACTAACTCTGGAATTGTTAGAGCTACATTATGTTCTTAACTTTTGTTTTAAATAAAATCAAAAGAATAATGTCATTTGATATATTGTATACTAGTTTGCTACAGTTTTCATGTACCAGTATATAAAACTGTAAAATGCTTAAACATTTTTTTCAATTCTTATATTTGTACCAATTTCAGTAAGACCGAAAGTTGAGAAAATATAAAAAAATTATAAACTGGTAATATGTAAGTGTATAGATATACATTGTAATATTCAGATTTGGAAGATACTAGTGGTTGGTTTAAAAACAAACACACTAATTGTTTGTTTCACACAGTTGCAGCTTTGGTTAGTTTAAGGCCATTTGAAAGGCCTGTGATTTTCAAACATAATGACACAGATGCACTTACTGATTTGGGGCTGTAACTCCAACATCTGAGAAGTGCCAATATGTCTTAATGTTTTTTCCAAATCTTCAATGAACTTGCATCATTGTCCCTGCTATACAACATCAAAAAGGTGCCATGTGATTGTATTTTGATAAAAGGTGCACCCAAAACATCTTACTTGGTGCCACAAATGTATGCTGGCCACAATTTAAGAAGGATCCTGAGATGCCAAATGGCCATATAAACAATTTATAAAGACTGAAACTAGCACACCACTGAGAGGTGTTTTATCATTCCTTGGACAGATCAATGTAATGTTGCTGCTGCCTCAGCCCAGGATTAGGTATCAGCCAGTCAACTCTTAAATAAACCCAACTTTACCCATATGCCTTAATGTAAAGAATCATGGTTAGGATATGTAAATCACTATGCAGTAGGGCTGTGTGAAGTAAAGCTTCACTAGCAAAGATGTGACGAACTACAGAAACATAAAATTTGTCAGCCAAAGAGGATCAGTAGGCCCATCCCATCTACACTACTATTCCCTGCTATTCCAACACCTTGGACCCTATTTGATCAGCAGCATCCCACCTGTCTCCCTTTCCTCTACCTTTTATACCTGTGTGCCTGTCTCACACATGATTAAAGCTCCCTATTGTTTTCATCCGCACCACCATATTGGCCAACTATTTGACACATTCACCACCCTTCTTGTGAAGAAGTAGTTCCTCACATTCATGTTAAACTCACCACCAGCTTCATTGCATGTCCCTGTGTTCTGGTGCTTTTCCTCCTCTGAAAGAGACTCCTCACCAGCACATTGTTCTCTCTAACAGATCTTGATCATATCCCATTTGCTGATTTCTTATCCGCAGATATGTTGAGATCATGCAGCATCTTCTCATATGGCTTCCTTTACAACCCCAGCACCATTTTGGTAGTCCTCCACTGGACCACCTCTTCCCTGTCAACGTCATTACAGTGGCACAGCCTCCAGAACTGTACACAGTACTCCAGGTGGGAAATCACTAGTGAGTGATACAGTAGCAATACCACCTCCCTTCTCCTGCTAGAAATCCCCATCTCTTTGCTCCCCAGCATCCCATTAGCATTGCCTACTGCCTTGTCACACAGACCTGCCACCTTGAGATCATCAGTTATGATTACCCTGAGGTCACTTTTTTGCTTGGTGACCAAGGTGGGTAATTTGATACCTCTTTTTGGACCAAAAAGAGATTTACAGAATACAAGCTTTCAGGCTACACAGAGTACTTAATCAAGCAAATGCCTGGTGACTGTAAGTGCCTCACCTCATCTTCCTCATAGCTGCTAGATTTCCCCACCCCAGGTGCATGACTTTGCACTTTTTAACATTTAAACCAAGCTACCATACCATAGACCACTCCTCTAGTTTCACCAGATGCCTTTGCATTCTCTCCACCCCTTCCTAAGTGCTCACTCTCTTGCCAATATTTGTGTCATCCACAAAGAGATACACCTTCCCTTCCTGTTCCTCAGCAATGTCACTCATGAAGACATTGAAGTGCACCAGTTCCAGTACTAATCCCTGTGCACTCAACTAGTCACCCTCCCATCTTCTGAGTGTCAACCATTTACCACCACCCTCAACCTTCAATCCTTCAACCAGTTTGATATCCAGCTTACCACTTTCTTCCCAACCCCAAGGTTGCTTAATTTCTTAACTAGCCACCAGTGTGGTACAGTGTGGATGGCCTTACAGAAGTCCAGATATGCCACATCCACTGTCCTCCCTTGATCCACCTCCTAGTCAGTCAATGAAATATATGACAGTTGTTTGACATGACCCCCATCCCCCATTAAACCATGTTCCTGGTGGTCCTACAGATGATTTGCCTCCAGTTACTCCATCTGCCTCTCCTTCAACAGGGTCTCCATTAATTACCTCACCACTGATGTGAGACAGATGGGCCTGTAGTTGCTAGACTCCTCCCTGTTGCTTCTCTTCTGTACAGGGACCACATCGGCCACCCTCCAGTCCTTTGGAACTACTTCCATTCTCCAGTGAGGTGCTGAATGTTGTTGCCAGAGTGGCAGCAAGCAGCTTGAACAGTTATTTTAGACCCTTTGGGAAAATCCCATCCAGTCCTATTGCTCCATTCTCCTTTAGGGCTTCCAATCCCATTTGGAGCCTCTCCTCCAAAAACTGACTCATGTCCACTCCCCCCAGTACCTGCTGATACATGTTGGTTTGCTGTCCACCACCACTGTCAAACATTCCAACACTGCAAAGGCTGGCAAGGTTCAGGCAATTTATCAACTGTAAACACTGAGAAGAATGGAAAAGTTCCTTCATCAGTGAAAGATCCTTTGTCAAATGTGCAATAGACCTTATGAATGAATAACATTAAAAATAACATTACAAATTAACTGTTTCCATGCTGTCATAGTGACCCATCTTCTACCTTCCTCCTGCAGTGTTCCACTATTTAAAAAATACCTTTGTTTTTCTTCCAGCAAATTTATCTCCTATACTCTCCTATACTCTCCTTCTTTTCTCCTGTAGCCCCAGTGTGCAATCTGTAGAAACTGACTCTCTTCCCTCAACTGTCTTAAAATCTCAACTTCTAATCTTCCTTATCTATAAAAAAATATGGATTACTATGAGGATGGTGGAAACTGATTCATTTTTTTTAAATCTTTTTTTTTTTTAATGGCCACCACTGTACTTCACATTGCAGAATTTACTGGGAAAGCGTTGACTTCATGGGGTTGGCCCATCACCAAGTACAAATTTCTGAGAATTTTTCCCATGGACTTTACCCTTAATGTAGGGCACATATCCAGAATGTTGTTTTGTTTGACATAATGACTACACAAAGATTAGCAGTGGCTGTGTGACTATCTGTACTATGAAGACATTCAGATGTGTTACTATTTAACAAGACCTGTAAGCTGTAAGATATCTCACAATTTGCAAACATTGAAAATGGCAGTTTGCAAGTAAATCTTTCCCAAAATATCCAATTACTTTAATAACATGGGCCATATAAGACAGGATGCTTAAGGAATAGAGGGGATACAATATTGGTTGCAGTAAAAATTAAGACCGGAACAAACAGATCTTGGAAGTGTTGAGGACTATTGAACATGGTGAATTCTGAAAGTTTAGAATGACACTGCCTCACCAAGCCTTTGTAGTTTCAATAGTCATTGGTAGTCTAAAAAAACCATAAAACATACAACTAGTATGATTCAAACATTAATGTTGAAATCAAACCTTTTTGCATCTGTTTCCTGTTTTTGTTCAAACTGTTTTTTTTTATTATCATTATTATTATTTTTATTCAAAATAGAAAACTACATCTAGAAAGAACACCCCCAATCCAGTTTTCACCTTAATCTGTTTTGGTTGGGCTGGATTCAGATCTGAATCAGTTAGGAGCTGGCAGTATACAGTAGTCTAGAAATTAAAGTAATGAGCTGTGAATGAACTTGATACATCCAGCAGATCTGCATACTGTCTGACTATTTTTTTAACATTAAATTGTTTATTGATATTTTAACCAACAAACACTTATAACAATACAAAGAATGCTAGATACATAAGACAAAGAGTAAAACAATCAACTACAGTATGTACAAACTATTAAATATGTGCACTTGTGAAATATCATATGAATGATGGGAAAAAGCATCAACCATGTTTAAAACAGCATACTAATTACATAACAGCACTCAAAAGAGAAACAAAAACAATCAAAGTGTTTGCTACAAATATAATTTATGTCCATGGCATTTACAATGAAGTATGCACTCTCGACCTAAAAAGTAAATACTACAATAAAATGAAGTAACAGACATACTCTACTGTGTGACTCTGAGCAAGTCACTTAAACTACCCAGAGCTCCGAGGTTGCCCTTGAAATCAGGCACTTGTGCCTAGTGGGCCTTACCTGGCAACAAAGAATAAAAAAAAAACAAACAAACAAACAAACAAAAAAAAAAACAGTGTAGGTGTGTATTTGTGAGCTTTTTAACTCCCTAACGTAACTGTTAAGGTGTTCTTCTGTAAAACATGCTTCTTTTGTTTTTATAGAGAAATATGCTCAGCACTGGTGTTCCATGCTCAGCGACAAAAATGGAATATTTGCTCCCTGTCACTTTGAGATAGACCCTGCAGAATACCAGAAGGTGCTTTTATTCATGTTTTCCATATGATTATCATTTATACTTTTCTGCCTTATTGACACGTTGCATAAGAAAATCAGATGCAAAAATGTTGTCAGTAAAAATTAGAAACACTATTTTAATCATCTTCATTGTACTGTTTCCCTTTAGAACTGCATGTATGACAGCTGTAACTGTGAGAAGAGTGAGGATTGCATGTGTGCTGCTCTCTCCTCCTATGTCCGAGCCTGTGCTGCCAAAAGCATTATGTTAACTGGATGGAGAGCCAGTGCTTGCAGTAAGTGATTGTAATATGAGATAAAAACAACCATTAGTATCCTCACACAAAGTTTGGTACCACATGTAAAATCACAGGTGCACATGAACTCTAAACACTCCAGTCACAACAGAATGTACAATTGAATCATCTTTGAAAAAAAATCACTGGAGTTTTGCTTATCCTTTCCTGTCTTTGCCACTGTTTCTTCTCTGACTCAATTTAAAATGGAACATAAACTGTTAACATCAGAATGCTGTTTATTGGCATATGTAAATGAGTTATAGTACTTTATCTCTCATTCTTAATGAGCCTAGACAAAGCAAAGACATAATCACTATTTGCACCATTTCATAGCATTCAAAAGACTGAACAGTGTTTTCATTTTCCATTTACTTAATGATGGCAAATATACATAAGCAATAAATGCAGATTTAGAATTTGATTTGCATTTGTATGCTTACTGTATAATTTAGATTATCAATGGTGCTTGACTTTAATACAGCTAATATCTATGATAACATCATCTAGTTCTAAGGATAGTGATTAAGATCTACTGAATTTCACCACAAAAGTGAAGAAAATGAGTGTTGTTTTCTTCTTTTTAATTCATTTTCATTTTTCTTTGCATTCTGTTTTAATATTGTAAACAAACAGTACACAGAATCACTAAATATGTTTGGAGTAGGACATATCCTTTCAACTCTTGGATATGGTTTCTATAGAGGTTAAGAAACAGTGAACCATCCAATTTGAATCCCTATCCAGAAATCAACTCTAAGTGCATTTTAACAGATAATGTTACTTAATAATCCAAATAAAGAGACCTAGCAAGACTTAGATATCTGATTGTTCAGTCCAGAAAATCTAATGTAATCAAGGTCATAAATGGGCATTATACAGTATACCAACAAAAAGGCCATGTGATTTGTGGCACATTTGCCGAGCTGTGTGGATAAGCTTATATTATTGCTGCCCCATTTATCTGGGATGTGTTTAGTTCTAGTACTACAATATCTGGCATCTTTTCCAAGCAGGGAAAACATACATTACTTGAAACAAAGTAGCAAAAATAAATGGTGACCTAATCTTTATTCTATAACTGTTCTTTGCCTATCTAAGGTAAATACACTACCACCTGTCCAAAGACAATGACATATTCATACTCTGTGACATCTTGCCAACGCTCCTGTCGGTCACTGAATGATGCTGATGTGACATGTGACATTGAGTTTGCTCCAGTTGATGGTTGTACTTGTGCAGAAGGAACCTTTCTGGATGATGAGGGTAAATGTGTTCCAGAAACCAGCTGCCCATGTTACTATAAAGGATCTCCAATACCATCAGGGGAAGTTATTCACCAGAATGATGCCATGTGGTAAGCCTTCTTAGAGAAGAGATTAGTATATGCATCAACGTACATGAGTGTGTCTGTGTTTTTTGTGTGTATACATGTGTTTCTGTGCATCTACTGTATATGCAATCATAAACTTCATATTGCTGATAATTAGCCTTTCTCTGTGACTGTTCTTTAAAGCAGCAGTATTTGTTAGTTGGCAAAAAAATTTCATCACAATTTTTTTTTCACAGAAATGCATTTCAGATATCTGTAAATAAATGATCAACATATTTTTAGTTTTCCCTTGTATTTATGAAACAGTGTTTTAAGCAAATGTTGTAATTAATTACCTATATCATTAAAGATGGTCACCACTCACAGTTCTCAAAAACCTCTTCTGTTGAGATTGCCTGTTGAATATACATGCACGATTCACACGTTGGATGTATTTTAATTAATTTTAACATGTTTTAGTAACCAGGAAAGGCAAACTGAGCTGATGCTTGACTTCATATGCAAACTGGGAGGGAAACAAACAAACAGAGAGAACCTTACAATGCAGAGAAATAACAATCAATGTGCAGAATACAATATCATGATAAATGAAAAGTTTATGGTGTGGACTATATTAATACAGAACCTGCAGTGGCCTATAAGCTAGCAAGCATAGATAACGAACCAAGATGCTATAAATGGGGAAAAACAAGTAGTATAAGCAAATAAGCAGTATTAGCATGGTATTTCCACGTTTTTTGATAGCAGACAGTACAACACTGCACCAAGATATTTAATCTTTCTATGGCATGGATGGCACAAATGTGGGACATTTAAAAACAGCTACAAAATCCTGCATCTTTTATTTTTTTATTTATTCATTTCAGATTAACATCTTTGAGCCAAATGCTCTTTTACATAGGTTCCACATCAGAAACAGATAAGGGGGATAGAGTACAGTACAGAAAGGTAGGGATTAAACAAAAATACAAGTAGCAAAATCATACAGTGACATCAAAATTGTATATACAAAAGCATGTAGGTATAATTTATTTTTTACATGCGAGTTGCATAAGATTATACCATAGTGCAGCTAGAGGCATTGTCAAGCAGGGCCAGAGGCATTGTCAAGCAGGGTGCTGTGTCAGGGCCCAGAGTCTAATGCACTGGTTCATGATGGTGGCAGGAGTGGAAGACAGAAAGGGAACACCACCAGTGGGTTGATATAGAGCTGGGAGGGTGGAAGGAATAGTGTGAGAGGGTAGGTGGGGTTAAGAGAGAGCAGATAGCAGAGGGGAGGTAAAAGTGAGTGATGATAGAGGTGGCTGTGTGGGAGGGTTTCGGGAGGATAGAGGAGGGTGGGGAATTGGAGCTGTACTGGAAAGGGGATGGGCACGGAAGGAGCTGGGAGGAAAGTGGAAAGTGGAGTAAGCAGGAGAGCAGGGGTGGCAGGTGAGGAATGAAATGGGGATTGGGAGGATCATGAGGGGGTGGGAGAAAGGGAGGGATATTGGGATAGTGTGTCAGGCTGGGGAGGAGTAGGGGAAATGACCAAGGGGTAGGCATAGCAGGCATAATTGTTTAGGAATTAAAGAAAACTGAAAGAGAAATGGGTATTTTGATATTTGGGCCAGAAAACATAATTTCTTAAAAAACTATGTGGTGACTAACAGATACTGCTGTTTTAAGCTAGTTTTTTGTATTTGTATTTTTTTTCTTTTGTTTTGTCATTAAAAGGATCCATTGACTGAGTGATGAACATTTACAAGAAGGTCATGGTCAGGACAATAAAACAAGCAATATACACATAGTACATACACAGATAGCAATATAGGTAATACAATATAGTAAGATACAATATATAGCACATGGAATTGAATATGATACTTTATAGTCAGGGTAAAAACACAGTTGCGATACCTATTTGGCAGATAGATTAAACATACTGACAGTATGTAGAAAAAGGAAAATAACAACATATTATAACAGGGTACAGAGTCAGGAACTATGTACTAAGATCAAGCCTATGAGTGTGGAAAGTAATATTATGGACTCACATACATAAAAGTTAGCTGCAGTTGAGGGTTAGTGCTTTATCAATTGTTAAATAATTATAGCAATTTTCATTAGATATTTGCAATCTACTGTTTGGAATCAAAGTGTGATGATGTAAGGAAATATAGTTAAGCCTTTCTTCATGATAAAACCCTACTGAGCTACAATATATTATGTAGCCTAATACAGAGAAACTAATAAAACACTACAGTGTAAAGCTGGGCAAAATTAGAAGATTCAATATGTGGGATTTTCATGAAATTCCATGACATTTTGTGAAATTTTCCAAAATATTTCAGAATTTTCCAAAATTTTTTATTTGTTATGGCTCAGTCTGTATTGCAGCTAAAGGTTTGATATTTGATATGAAGCATTTTATCTGGTATGGGCCCTAAAGGTGTGCCAATTTTCATAACATTTGTGTGAAGGATGGAGAGGTTACTGGGGCACAAATTCTGGCAATTTATTATTCATGTGAACATTTCTGAACATACTGGCATGTTTACAACTTAGCCACCTTTGGAGCTAGATATTTGAAAACTTAGAGGCATACTTTTTGGAAGAGTCATAGAAACTGCTAAATAGAAAACTACTGGTTATGTAAATTGTAAATTATAGCCATGACCTACCTCCTGACATGACTTCCCAGGCTGGCTTCTGAACCCAGGTCCTCAGCATGGCAAAATGATGTTCTGATGTTGGGCCAAGGGGATTGCTTTAAATCCTAATATTTATGATCAGTGAACCTAAGAACATTGGTGATATTCTATTCTCTAGCTTTAAATGTATAGGGGCTTACAAATCAGCAGTTTATGCAATTGTGAAATGTAATATTTAAGTTTCTGACTGTCTGGAGGATTATATCTCAGTAAACCTTAGTGTTAGGTATCTGAAGCTTGGCAAACTTATATATGGGCAGTGGTAAAATCACCATACCATATTTGGTTTATTTTGGATAAACACATTTAGTTTACATAGTTGTTAACTGTTATTTTAAAATTGCAGAATGTTCGTAGGCTTATTACCAAGTCATATTTAATGATAGAGATTTAAAACATGTACATATCTGGTGCAGTCAGCATACCAAATTTGATGCAATTTGGGCAAATACTTTTTACATTAGATACAAATAACCAGAATCACAATTTTTTTGAAATTTCATGAAATTTGCATAGACATTTTACAAAATTTCATGGATGTGAAATCAGCATTTAGTCAGAATTGCAGTGGCAGAAGATACATTTTGCTCAGCCCTACTATAATGTAATATGCAGTATTTACCTGCATGGTACAAAAAAATCAATACAATTATTTGTTTCAAGCTTTTTAACTCCTGTGGCAGTGTTTCTTCAAATATGTTTGTAGCAGTAGCTTACTTTTTTCTTACTTCCTTTTAGCACATGCACGCAAGGGAAACTGAACTGTATAGGAAGTGGGATCAAGCCATCAGGTAAACATCTGTAGTACAGTATCTTGAATATTTTATTCTGCTGTGAGAGGAGCCTGTAGAATAAGACAAGAAAGTTTTAATATCAACTTTTAAAATGTCACTCTTTATAGCATCTGGATATTCAACTAACAAAAAAAAATAATTATCTTCTGTTTTAGGTAGAACTAACACTTTCTGGTCTAATGGATATATCTGTGAGATGTTTATTAATGTTTAAAATTGTTTGTGACATACAGTGAGTTAGGAATCCTGCTACTGATCAAAGTAGTTAGAAAAGCAAAAGCAAAGTAAAGCAAATAGGATGCTGGGATGCATAGGCAGGAGCATCACCAGCAGGAAAAGGGGAGGTCATAATTCCACTATACAAGACACTAGTGAGGCCCCACCTGGAGTACACAGTGTACAGTTCTGGAGACCTTACCTACGTAAGGACATAGACAGGGTAGAGAAGGTTCAGAGGAGGGCAACAAAGATGGTGCATGGATTGCATCACAAGTCCTATGAGGACAGGTTGAAGGAACTGAACATGTACTCCCTGGAGGAGAAGAGGGAGAGATGGGATATGATAGAGACATACAAGTATCTTACAGGGAGGAACAGGGTGCAGGAATACACTATTT
Organism: Neoceratodus forsteri; assembly: GCA_016271365.2. Taxonomy (NCBI): domain Eukaryota; kingdom Metazoa; phylum Chordata; order Ceratodontiformes; family Ceratodontidae; genus Neoceratodus; species Neoceratodus forsteri. Next base: position 735,486,394 of record CM028133.1, on the reverse strand, counting down.
TTAAGCGAAAAAGATGTTCCAGAACTAGAGGACATGGGATGAAGTTGGGAGGGAGCGCGATCCAGAGGAAACGTGAGGAAGAATTTCTTCACAGAACGGGTGGTGAACAAGTGGAACACCCTGCCACAGGAAGTGGTGGGGGCGGAAAAAAATCACTGGATTTATGAATGCATGGGATAGACATAAAGGAATTCTGGAGGTCAGGGGTAAGGGGGCAACAGACTTCTAGGAAAACAAACTGAACTTACAAGCTCAAATGGCAGACTGGGTGGGCCATAGGCCCTTATCTGCCAACACTGCCTATGTATCTATGTATCTATGTAAGAGAAATAACATGTTTACACAGTTCATGACTGGACCAGTTCTAAACTAGCAAGCTAACACTTGTGGGAATGAATTTTGTTTATGCTGCATTCCCATGATAACTAAACTTGGCCATTTTCTTCAACCTACTGCTTCTCTCAACAGTATTAGGAAGAAATAACTGGAACAATGCCTGTGGAAAGACTATGAAACAGATTGTTAATCTACACATGAGGATACATGCTGCACTTTCATCTCATTTTAGAATAACAGATGACCCTGAATAGATCATATCTATTCATTGTTCAGTTAACTAATTTACATAAATTGCTGCAGTCAAACATTTCAAGTCTCCCTATTTTTATGGACTCTGCCTGATTACTCCAGTTGTATGGCTTGTTCCTTGCTTCCATATCACCAGAATCCAAAGTCAAACTATTTACAGTACCTTACTGTTCAATCAATAAGGCATAGCATGTCAACCACCTTACAGCCAACAAGTCACACAATAAGAGCAATGTAAAGAATGCCCCTGATTTTATTGGTCCCAATCATAAGATCATCCTCATTTAAAGATGGTGGGGGTTACTTGCAGTTCATTAAAAGTGGAGCAGGTATTATTTTTTTTTCTGACAATTAACTCATGCATATAGTTAAACTTCTTTATTAAGGCAGTCAACTAAAAGCTATGATGACAATGCACAACTAAAATTAATACAAGAGATTTCAGAGCAATAAATACTATTGTGAAGAAATTCAATAGAAATACTATCAGACATATGGGGCCCAATTCCAAGTCGCATGGTGCAACTAATGGGTGTATTTGAGTTGTACCATACATTGCTATGCTGGGGACCCTGCACCATATTTTGAGACAGGCAGGGTCCCTGGCACCTACACACCACAACTTGTGACAGCTGCAGGTTGTGCCACAGGAATGGTGCAATGGACCTGGGTGCTGCAAGTCACTGCACACAGTTCACTGCTGCCAACCCCTAATACTACTGCAATCACCTGAGAGCCTTGGGGGGTTGTCTGGGTGGCAGAGGCATATGGTGGCATGGCAAATAATGGAATCAGCAGGTCATGGAAATTCAGGGGCTGGGGGCATGACTGTGCAGGGGGTATGTGGGGCAAGTCAATGTGTCTTCCATGGTGCTGTGGAGGCATCCATCATTGTGCAAGGATGGATGCCCCTTAGACCAGCTAAGTGCTGTTCTGGCTGCACTCAGCCATATGCAGTCTTGGAATTGCATAGGTGGGTTACGGCAGCCACCCTTTCAAAATAGGGCATAGGTGCTGTGATAATCTACCCTTGTGCCATGCTGCAGTGGGTTGAAGGCATAGTGGGTGGCATAGCCCACCTTTGGCACAACCCACATGCAGCATGGTGCAAGCCACATCTTGGTATTCCAACTTGCGCCATAGAGTTTGATGTAAATCACCTTGCGCCAAACATAACGCAACTTGGAATTGGGCCCATGGATTTCAAAATACTAGCCATTAAAATAAAACATATATTTGTATTTAGTTAATTGAAAGGGATAAGGTTCTATAATAACAGATATATGAGTATTCTGTTACTGCAAACATTTTTACAGAGCTAATGTTGTCAGTTAGTTCAGCCAGTGAACATTCAAAGATGAGAGGGCACATGTCACCTTGAGCTTAATTGTAATTCATCACCATTGACTTTCAATTGTTGCATCCAACATAATATTATCTATTTCTCTCCTTCTCTGTCCGTGTGTGTGTGTGTGTGTGTGTGTGTGTGTGTGTGTGTGTGTGTATATATATATATATATATATATATATATATATATATATACACACATACACATATATAGTATAGGTGCATGGTTGCATGCTTGTAGTTGGGGTTCAGTAGGTACTTCAATGTTAAACTTAAAATTTGGCACTTTAATAACTTTGCAACTGTCAGACAGATTTGCACAAAATTTGGTATGCCTTGTCCTGTGGCGCAGATCTACTGATGTGGGGCGTTATTTTCTGGTTGGATGTGTGGTCTCCGAGTCATGGTGAGGTGAAAGAAAAGCATGTTTTCACTCTTTGACTTTGCTGGGATTTTTCTTTGAACTTGCCTACAGCCCAGCCAGTTTTGTTTTTTTGGTCTGAAATGTTTGGGGCAGAAAGGGACAACCCCACAAATGTGCCTTTTGCACATCTGGGGAAAAATAATAAGCAATTTTTAAGTTATTGCAGTTTAAAATTAAAAAAATAAAAAAAAGTATTTCTGAGGATGCTCAGTAAGCACTACAAGATAGCTGTATAAATGAAGAAGGAATCCTACTTCATATGGGAACATTTGCTCTTTGTGTGGCCACCATCTTGTTTTCAGATTTGCATGAAAAATTCTAATATTGAAACATCTCAAAATGATATTCTGGGGAGGATCAAACGCATGTAACTTACTTATTGGGACACCTTAGGTGGATTCTGCACTTTACTGCTCAAAAAATGCCCTTAAAATGTGTTTTATTTAACATTTAAATCCTTTGTTTGTATCGGTGTCATTCGGAGTAAGATCTTGATTCGTATGCTGACTCACGAAACAAGAACTTCTTTTGTATTTGGAAACACCCCGAAGTGATATTCTGGGGAGGAATCAACACATGCAACTTGTTTATTGGGACCCCTTAGATGTATTCTGCACTTTTCTGCTTGAAAAATGCCCTTAAAATGAGTTTAATCTTAAACTGAAATTCTTCTTTCATTTCGGTGTCATATGAAGTAAGATCTTGTATCATATGCCGACTCACAAAGAAAGATCTTCTTTTGTATGGGAAATCAATTAACTTAATAGTATTTTCAAATTTGGTGCATAACCTTGTCATGTTTGCATTTTGACACCACATTTTCATGATAGCCTTTTGAGGATCCCACATATGAACAATATGGCTATTGCTATGCAACTCCCACCAGAAAGGTGATTTTGTGGTTGCTTGGCAAATTCGCCTTTCAAGTAGGATTTGCATAATGATTGCTATATTGTTCATAAGTTGGGGTGATAAGAAGTCTATGTTGAAAGTTTGGGTGCAACATATATAAAAATGGAAAAGTTATGACCATTTTTTGCAATTTTGCTATGCACGCTCGTAACGGGAAATTTTATGACTTTCGTGCCAACTTTTCAACACAGACTTGTTATTACTACCCCTCATGTACAGTATGTCACAGCAATATTTTTTAAAATCCTACTCAAAATGTGTTTTTGCACCTGTGGTTCAGAATGGCGTTATAGTTGCACAAAATTACATTTCGGTGGGGTTTGGTAAATTTTCTGTACCAAGTACATGAGGTGGGGTAATAAGATGGCTATGCTGACAATTTGGTTGCTGCTATCCTATAAATTGGAGTGCAGAGCCCTTCCACAGTGACATACATGCACCGATCTATAGAGGGATTGAGCACAGGGTCTGAAGGGCACTTCTCTACCAAAGGCAAATAAGGCTATGATTACACTATCTCAAAAAGGAAGGAAATTCATTGCAAAAAAATACATTAATGTATCAGTAAGGGTTACTATTAAAGCATCAAAAGCTGGGAAATTCAATGTTAGGGTTTCCAACCCTAACATCCCACTCCCACACTGCACAGATGAAGATGGATTGGGGGGCATTGGAGTCATCAGCCCTAACACTCACCCATTCTCATAAGCTGTGCTCACCCAGCTTATTTTCTAATGAAATGGGATGAGTGCTAGAGCTGATGACCCCAGTGCCACCACCGATCCCTCTTCATCTCTGCTGGGTGAGGGTTGGGTGTTAGGGCTGGAAACCCTCACATCTAATTTCCCAGCTTTTGATGCTTTAATAACAACCCTAACTGATGCATTAACATATATTTTTTTTTGCAATATATACATATATATATATATATATATATATATATATATATATATATATATATATATATATATATATATATCTTTCATAACTCAAGAATTTGGGCAACTATTAGCAATTACTTTATAGCTATTAAACTATTGAATATGAAATCCAAGTCACTGGGGTTTGGGTCTGGAAACCTACAGCCCCTCAGTGAAAATCATATAATCCCGTTAAAAGCAAATGGCACTTTGAAAGGTGCAACAAAATGAGTATGACTTCTCCAAATATTGTCTAAAATGATTGCATTGAATTTAGGAAGCCAGACACCTTTTTGATTATTTGAGTATTCTTAGTATTGAATAGAGCTCAGATTATTTACTCAGTTGATAAGTACATTTCGCTGAGTATATCCAATACCCAGAACCCCCCTTTTTGCTGTTAATAATGGGTAGTGATCAGGCCTCCGTAACCACTGAATACGTGTATTGTCTTATTGTCCACCCTGACATGGAACATTTGTACAGTAAAAGAGCTCACGCTCAACTGTCTTTCTGAAATACCAATTAAACAATTAATGCAAAATTATGGTCCAGATTCAGAGAAGCCAAAGCAGGATGCAAGGCAACTTGCGTCTGAAAAAATGGTGCAAGTTGCACTTGCGTCCTGCTTTGCATCCCAGCAGGATTCACATAGGCTGACTGCGCCCAACTGCACCTATGCACCTGAAACCCCCTTGCAACATGGCGTAAGGTTTTTTTGGCAGCATTTACACCCTATTCAGGTAGGGTGGCCACTACATCCACAAATGGGATTCAGAGACAACCACCAATGATCATCTGTCAAAGACCAGTTATGCTAACAAAAAAGTGGTCTAACTGGTGTTTGCTGTTCACTGGAGGTTGCCACTGTGCCCCAGCCCACAACCCCTCTGGCTTATGGACCCCATGGGCTCCAGTCCCCGGGCATGAGGCACACCCCCAATGCCCAGACCCCCACACACACATGTCAAGGCCCCCCATGCCCTGGGGCATGATCCCCCCTTGCCATCCCCATAACCACCTGGTAGTCTAGTGGGCCCCCACCCCACAGTGTGAGCCCCCCACACCTCCCAATACCCCTCCTTCACCACCAGGTCCAGTTACCAACTCACCCACCAGGTGTGTGAGTGTGTTAGGGGGCTGGGGGATCACTGGGCCACCAGGGCAGGTAAGGGTCCTTGATCTGGGGGGTCCATGGTAAGGGGGCTTGGGGCTAGCACCCCCACTGTACGGGGCCTCAGAGGTGGCATGGGGTGCCATGGCAGCCCTTGACCGGCACAACTGCTGCTTACACTGTTCTGCAATCTGTGGCATTCCTGGGTGCTGCGCCCTACCTTGCACAGCTACCATAAGTCACAGGACGCAGACCGCTGCACCCGCTCTGATACAGAATCGCATGCACAGGCCAGGTTACAGGGGAGGTTGCCACAGGCTGCCATTTCCAAGCTTGCAGCAGACCTTTCTGAATCCAGCCCATTGGCTGGATTCAGAAAAGCCAAAGCAGGATGCAAGGCAACTTGTGTCGGAAAAAATAATGCAAGTAGCACTTACGTCCTACTTTGCATCCCAGTGAGATTCACATAGGCAGCCTGTGACATGCTGCAGGCTGCCTGCACCCAACTGCACCTATGCACCTGAAACCCCCTTGTGACATGGCTTAAGGGGATTTCTTGCAGCATTTGCACCCTATTCAGGTAGGATGGTTGCTACATCCACAAATGGGATTCAAAGACAACCACCAGTGAACATTTGTCAAAGACCAGTTACACAAACAAAAAGGTGATCTAATTGGTCTTTGCTATTCACTGGAGGTTGTCAGTATGCCCCAGCCCCACACCTCCTGTGGGTTACAGACCTCCCATTGGGCTCTGGGTCCCAGGCAAGGCACTCATCATGCCAGGCTGGGTGTGTGGCACACCTCCAATGCCCAAAAACCCCCCTTGATCCTTGATCTGGTGGGTCCATGGCAAGGGGGCTTGGGGCTGGCACCCACACCATATGGAGCCTCAGAGATGGGCATGGGGTGCCATGGTGGCCCTCGACTGGTGCAACTGCCACTTACCCTGTCCTGTGATCTACTGCATTCCTGGGTGCTATGCCCTACCTAGCGCAGCTACCACAAGTTGCAGGATGCAGACCTTTGCACCCACTCCAATACTGAATCAGGTGCATGGGCAAGGTAGCAGGGAAGGTTGCTGCAAGCTGTCATTGCCGCAGCTTGTGGTGGACCTTTCTGAATCCAGCCCTTTGTGTTTAATGTCATCCTCAACACAGACCCAATTTTCTGAATGGTGACAGACATCCTTTCGTTGTTGTTTTTAGTATAGATTAATACTTTTAAAAAGCTTGAGTCTAATCCTTGAGGCCATAGCCTTCCTATACACAAGAAATTCTTAGTTGCACTCTCTAGTAAATGTTGTTTTAATAGTTTTTAAGGAAGGATAATGTTATTGTTTGAATGTTCCACCAGATTATTTTGTTCTGATATAGCTATAAACACTGTTTTGTTCTTTAAAGTAATGTCCTCCCTAGGTCTTGAATATATCACATTCAATAAGTATCCAAGTCCTAGTGGAAATATAATCTTAATGAAAAACAAATAAGGAAACATGAAATTGTGAGTTTACTGTTAACTTTTCTGTTTAGGGCACATATTTGATAGGTGATATTCAGACAAAATAATTATTTTGAGAAGAAAGATGATCATGCTTTTAATTGAAAAAGTAAAAAGAGAGACAAAACACAGTTCATCCCTCAGAATACACTCTACTACACATTTAGGAACATTATGCACAAACCTATAAACTTTATTTAATATGGTATCAAGAGAAGAGTGGTTTTCTAGACCCCAAATTTTTTTAGTCACAAAAGATTGCAATTTTTAACTTCACATCATGTACCATGAGAATTCCATTAAAAGAATGAACATATTTGTGCATTAATCATTTTAGGCCACTAATAGATTTTACCTTATTTTGTGTAAGATGTTCATCTCTTATTTCAATAAAAAAGAGAAAATCTAAACTTTATTCTTCTCAGAAAAACAAATTTATGAGACTTCCTGGAGCAGAAAAACATGGACTGGACAAAAAACTAGGGTTTTATATAGAAGCATAGAAACATAGACTTTGACTGCAGATAAGGACCGCTAGGCCCATCTAGTCTGCTCATTTCCCTACCTACAGGATAGGCCACAGATCCTATTTAACCAACAGCCTATATCTTCCTGCCCCCCACAAGAATTGCCTTATGTCTGTCCCATGCATTCTTGAATTCTCCCACAGTTTTAGACTCCACAACTTCCTCAGGAAGGCTGTTCCATGCATCCACTACCCTCTCTGTGAAATAATACTTCCTCACATTGCCCCTGAACCACCCTCCTTCTATCTTTAAATATAGACTTTCTGCTTGCAGGCTACTTTTTAATTGGTGTATTTATTGAAATTTGTCCTGCAATGTGAGCATTGTGAGATTAGAAAATTTTGTTTACATGAATGATGCAGCATAAAATTTACATTTGGTTAAACAATCACACATTCTAAATATATGCATCATAATAAATCAAGAAATATGACTTCTGGGTGCCTGAAAACCATTTAAATCTAAAGCAAATCTTTGATTATAGATATTAAAAACAGTTACGCTCAACTGCTTCAGAACAAGATTTAAATAAAGTTAGTTTAAAACAGAATAATGTATTTTTACTTTCAGGAAATTTTGCTCCAACTATTGGTGGCTGAGTTGGCAAAAACATGCTTTCAAATGTCTATTTTGACCTTTGGCACTGCCAGTGAGCTCTTTCTTATAAAGTGTAATTGAATTAAATGGGATAAGGTAGAGTTAATTTTTGCCACTTAATCTGGGGGAAAAAAAAACATTGTTTTGCCAAATGAACAGAAACTACTGTTTATAGTATTGCCTTTTTACTCCTAAGAAAATAAACCATAGTTGTGTAACATATTGCAGTTTTGATGTCCCTGTTATTTCTAATCTGAGTGTCCACTAGTATTTATTCTTGGTCCTACTGTTAAATGATGACCAGTGTTCCCTTTCTGCATGTAGGACATAACTGTCAGGTGCAACTGACTAGATATGTATTACAAGTCCGGAATGCTTAATGGATATCCATTTTCAACACCTACATATTAAATTAGTTTATTTTTTTTTACTACCTTGGTGTAAACACTCAGTTTGCCTATTTCTGTCCCACCTCTCGATGGACACTTGGAAAATCTCCTGATGAACATTCTGTCTAGTAATTTTTTTTACTTCTTTTTATTTTCTAAACAAATGTATTCAAACACTCCTGTATATATGTTTGTTGTATAATGTTCTCTTCACCTGAATAAGGCACCTTAGAAGTTCTAAAAGTTTCCATAAAAATTCCTCAGTAAGACTAACACAAGGTACTGTACCTCCTCAGACCAGAATGGTACTACAAACCTACAACTGCAGTTCATTTTTGTTTAGTTATCTCTGCACCCAAGAACAACACTACAGATTGTAGGAGGTTCCATAAAAATATTTCAATTACACTAATATATGGCATTTCAACAAACAGTTTCTAACAGACATCCTCAGAAGGGCATGGTTCTATAAACATGCAATGCCTTTTTCCAAACCAAATCCATACATGCAGACATATTCCACTTCCTATATCAGCAGAATCAGTCCATAACTCACACAAGAAATGAAATGAAGTGCAGGTTGGGAAAATAAAAATACATGTGATTTTCTGTTACAGTCTGTCCTTTCCCAATGGTTTACTTTGACTGTACCAATGCCACATCAGGAGTCACTGGTTCAGAGTGTCAGAAGAGTTGTCAGACACTTTCTATGGAGTGCGTAAGTAAAATTTCATATTTAGTAACAGGAATGGAAAGCTCACAGTTAGATCATACCATACATGAACATTCCATTTGGTATTATGTAAGGTTCTCCATATAAAGCTTTTCATGGGAGCTAAGCATGTGATGTGCTTAGCAAGACACTTGTTACACTGCAGTAAATGTCTAAGTACTTTTGACACATAGAACAGATACTGCAATACCACAACAATGTATAATGTTGATCAACTGTACTTTAAAAAGTACTCTAATAAAGCTTTTTCTTCTAATATGTTTTCCAAGGATAGCACATATATGCCATTTTGTTCTGTTCCCCATGGAGTCCTGCCTCTCCCACTTTCTAGTGTTAGATGAACTGAAGCATTTTATAATCTTCTTTTTAACCCCTCCTGTTCTGCTGCTGACCTTCTGATTTCATACCAGCTCCCATCTCACTCACCAGTTCCTGAACCCATGAAAGACTTATCTGTTGAATACCTTCTTCCAATGCCATACACCCCGTTTGCTTCCCACACCCCAGAGTGAGGCTTACCTCCAACTAGACTCCAGTAATCATAAGGGGGAGGGATACTCCAAGGCCAGTTACTGGGTCTCTGAGCATTGGCATCTGGTAAGTGGCATCCTATTGCATGGCCTACATTCCCATTTTCCCCTGACTAGTTACACAGCATGCTGATATTGATCTGCTAACCCACTAATCCTGGTCTATGGGGAAGTATTTAACTTTGTGTGGTGACCCTAGCCTTTGCCATTTTATAGCAGCAATCTCTCAATTCTAAAATCATAGTCCTGTACAAAACTGCACTGATCACTGTATGCAATTTTAAATATCTGAGTTGTGGCTGTTTCTAGTCACTGTATTCTATAGATAGGGTATATTCAATCATCATTAGCAGATATTGGAAAACAATATGTTTCCTGATGCTCAGTGTTTGAGAACTACAAACACTGTGGAGGGCTTTATGTTTGTGAAGTGATCCACAGACTGTTTTATTTACATGTTTTGAGAGGTTTGATTTTTGATATATCCATATCCCAAGATATTAGAAGATTCCATATGTTTTCAAAGAAGGTCCCACTTGTAGAGCAGTAAGTAAGGAGAATAGGTGGAGAGGGGGAGGTTCCCAGTAAAAAACATAAACATGGTTATGGTGGTGTTCTGAATCAGCCTATTTACATCCTTTCATGACAGTGTGTTGTTGAACTCTGTTTATACTGTTGAGGTTGTCAGTGTGTCTGGCCTTGGAAAAAATGAAGGTGTCATCCATTGAGAGGTGAATGTTGATGGTGGAGTTGGTGCAGGCAGGTCATTTAGAAACAGACAGATGAGAACGGCACCAATAATGGTGCTTTATCATATGATGATGTTTGAATTTTTTGGAAGGGATATTTTACCATTGATGCTGACTTTCTGTGACAGGCAGAGCACTACATGAGACACCTAATTTACTTTATTTGTAAAGAAGGATGGTATGGTCATTATTTTTAAAGGCCTTACTCAGGTCAATGAAAATTGCTCATGTTTTATAGGTAGTAGCATGGGCAATTGATGTGTTATTCATAAGTTTCAATAGGGTGGGAAAAAAAACTGATTGCTGCTCCAAGAGAATATAGATTTCTGTGATACTCCCCAGTAGCTACATGTTTTTGTGTTATAGTATGGTGGCTTGGTGCCTGTTAATCCTCTGTTTGTGTAAAAGTTCTGAAGATGTGCTCCAGTAGTTATACAGTATGTGTACAATCTTTCTCAATAGCATACGAAAGAAAGGCAAAGGGTGATGATAGGTGATTCTGAGCATTGGTTTTTGACAAATATTCTCTGCTGAAGGGATTTGGTCTATGCAGAGTGACTGACTGAAGATGGTAGTTATGAGACTCACCACATGCTGTGTACTTTTATCACAGCAGGCTTCATAACGCTAAAGTCAACACATTTTGAGATGTTGAATTGCCTAAATAGTTTCTGCACTTCCACTTGGCTTACTTTTAAGAATAATAAGAATGAGTTTGAGGCAATGAGGGTATGCACTTGGACAGTATCAATGATTAGTGCTTAGTTATAGTGATTTGCTTTTGCATCACTTATGATTACAGTGGTGGCAAGATATCACAGGGCTCCATTCTGGATCCAGTCCTCTTCTCCATCTTCATAAATGACCTCTCCCTACCTGTGCACATTTGCATATTCACTTGCATGCAGATAACACAGTTCTCTATACCTCCAGTCCCTCAACTGCATCTCAGAAAGTCTCACTATAGCCACACTTTTTCAATGTTCTATATGGTACCAGTCCAAGCAACTTAGGGTCAACACAAGAATAAATTAGTGTATGTGACCTTTGGTAGGTGCCAGAAGTTGGACTGGCTTGCTCCCCTCCACACCTGTCTTCTCCAAGCTAGTTAGCACACGACTTGAAGAAGTCCCAGCCTTTAAGTGCCTCATTATGTTGTTAGACAGCTGGCTTAACTCTTCTGCCAACATTGATGCTATCCATGCCACACTCTACCTGAAACTCTGTGCACTGTACTGCAGTAAGGACTGCCTTTCTGCCCAAGTCCAGTGGGAGTTGATCACCCAATTGATTTTCCCAGTTTTTGACTAGGTCAGTGTGGTTTACGGTAATGCCTGCTCCACCTCCCATGCCAGGCTGGACACCCTCTACAATGCCTTCTACCACTTGCTACCAACTCACCTTCTTGTACTCATCATTGTTCCCTTTACTCCTCCAAATCCATCCTCCATCCCCCCTCACATCAGCAGTCCCACTGTGCTTCTCTCATCAGTCAGTACTGGATTAAGTTCCTCCCCTCATACATGTTCCATCTCCTCTCCCTGATCACCTCCTCCTATTTCCTGCACTCAAGAGACTCAGGCATATTCTACCTTCTCCACTCACACTCTTCAGCCAGGAAATCTGCTTTCCTGATACTACCTCCGCCCCCCCGGACCCAGCTACCCTCCTCTATCTATCCCTCTCCCTCCCTTCCATCCATTAGATGCCAGCAAGAACTCTTCCCTCCAGCTCATGCCAACCTTTTCCTATACCCTTTCTTACCATTGCTTGTCTTTTGACCACCCCTTACCTCTCCCTCTCCTGTTATCTCAAAGTTCTGCAAACTTTGCTGAAGTTTATCAACCTGTTATGACTCCTACTTTCAACACCAGCTCAACCTCCATTCACTCTAGCACTATGCACTTTGAGAGTTTGTCTAGTTTGCACATATGATTATATGGTAATTCATTTGTCCTCCATATGCAATGTTTTGCCATTTTGTCTGTGCTGCACACAAGGTATGCTCTTTATGTCATCCTTATTGTTCATCCTTATTGTAACCACCTCTCCTGACTGGTTGTATGTTTTTAGTTACTGTGCTTCTACCATTCCCCATTCACCTGGGTTGTACCTGGAAGCAAGCCTCAGCTCAGCTTGCCTCTCCCATTTACCAGTTTTAAACAAATAAATTATGTAAGATGCACCATATACCTGGATATTAGGGAATGCACACCATTTAAGATTAATTATTTCCTATGAATATTGTAATATACCTCGATATTCTGCATCAAGTCACTGGCTACCACTGTATGGGCAGCAATTAAATAGGTGCACATGGATTTGGGGCAGCAATAAGATGAATGGTACATTAAGCCTAACTCCCTCCTTTCCTAGCAGTTGTGTCCAGTATTTGTATTCCTTTGCAGGAGCTCAGCCATTTTGCATATAAAGTACCCTTTTTTGTTTGTTTTATTCTTGCCTAATGAATGAATCTACTCAATAGTTTTACAACCCTTTGAAATAATTCTTCCTTATTTTTTTCTAAAACTCTCCCACTGTAAGTTTACCTCATAAACCATTGTGTTCTGATACTTTTGAACATTTCTATACAGTATATCTAGTGAAATCCAGATATGTTTATATTTTTAAGTGTTAATCACAGAAGTAACAACCCATTCTCTGAAAGTACCAATCAATCCCATGAAATGCTGTCAGACAACTGATTCACAAAAACATTGTGAAGCCTTGCAATAGGACAACATCTTAAAAAACACCATTTACATTTATTAAAAATAAACTTCAGAAAAATATGGACATACATTTTGAAATAAACTTAGCAAACAATTTTAGAATTCTTATTAAATTATGCCTCCCAAAGACTGCATATTTTTATTGCTTTTAGTTATAGAACATATTTTTAATCAACAGTTGTGTTTATCAACATATGGCTACAGGTATTTATTTTGAATTCTCTCTTTTTCTACAGTTTAGTACAGAGTGTGTCTCAGGGTGCATGTGTCCTGATGGACTGGTCCTCGATGGTCAAGGTGGATGCATTACTGCAGAAAAGTGTCCGTGTGTACACAACACTGCTGTTTATAACCCTGGAGAGAAGATAGACCTTGGATGTAATACATGGTATGCAATTAATATCCTTGTTTTCATTGAGAAATTGGGTCATCAGCATGCACATAACCCACAATTGCACAATAATCTCCAATTAATTTATGTAGCATTGGTAAAAAATTGCAAAATGGTTAAAACACTTATATAATTGGTTGGTGGATAGAAAAATCAGAGCACTGCCAGTTATTGTCTACCTGTTCAGGAGCATTCATGTGTCCAAGGACTGCTGTTAGCATCATATCCTGTTTCCAAACCCATATTAGCTGCATAGAATGATTGTTACAGTATAATTCAGATACTGTTTCATGAACAAGGAACATGTTTGATCTATATAAATGTTCTACCAGGTGAACTAAATGAACTTTATATCCACTTATAGGAGTCTCTGTTGTATGTATGCAGACCCATTACTGTGTAATGGCTTCTATTTGTTTCCCTACAGTACTTGCAAAAATGCTAAATGGGACTGTACAAACCAACCCTGTCAGGAGACATGTGCCATCTATGGAGATGGACATTATATTTCCTTTGATAAACAACGTTTTAACTTCAATGGGAACTGTGAATATGTCCTGACACAGGTAATGGCATATATCTTTTTTTTTCTCTAAAGATTTCTTATAATGTATTTCATTTATATGGTAATGTAGGATAGTTGAAGTTTAGGATAGGCAGGCAGTATCCCACATTGAGTTGCACTGAAGCTTAAAGCCAGGGAAGTTATCAGAAATGTAACAGCTGCCATGAACAAATCCATGTTTAGTAGCAGTAGCATCAATATGCTGAAATGAACTACAATTTTTTTTATTATTTTCAATATTAACATTTTACTACTGTAGTGCTCACATGCTATGTGCTAGAGCAGTAGATGCAGCAGATAATTAATAGATCATATTTGCTATCAAACTATTCTGACAACCCCAGGGATACATTCTAGTACCCCAACTCTTCTCTGTGTTTGGTTGCAGTCTGCTCATTTTTTGTGTCAAAACCAGTGCACACCTCTGGCTGGATGCATCTTGGAGATGATACACTACTGCAAGGAAGGCAAGGTGTAGGTCATCTGGCATTTCTATACCCCAACAATTGACCTTGTGCCAGCATCTCTAGCAGCTATGATGGTATCTCCTTGACCCCCTGCATGAAAATACTCAGGAAAAATTGCAATTTGTCCAACAAGAAAAGATAACTCAACCATCTGACCTTAAGACTATAATACAATAACTATATTTAAAATGTAATCACTTATGAAGTCATGCTATAAAAAGTAATCATGCTACAAATGCATACCTACATACTCATGTATTTAAAATATATTGTAATATATTATAGCTATGAAATCTATATAAATGTTAACTGCTGTCAAAATAGTCAAGTGCACTTTTTCTGTTTAGGATTACTGCAACAATAATCCTGAAAATGGAACCTTCCGTGTCATCACAGAGAACATTCCCTGTGGGACAACTGGGACCACCTGCTCAAAGGCCATCAAGCTTTTCCTTGGGGTATTACTTTTTTCTATTCTGTTCATGCAGTAACAGTAGAGTTTGTCATATAGCATCACACATAGCTTAAGGGCCCCTCTGCTCAGTGTCCACATACATATCTACCAGATCCCAAGAAAGCCACCCTGATAAAAACTTCCAGTTTGTCCCCATGTGGCTATTTACATATGCCCTGAATATATATTAACTGATGGTGACTGCAAGAGAGTAACAGGACACTAGAAAAATGGCACCATGGTGGTGGCAAATTGATGAAGTAGACATGAACCACAGCACACAGGCAAGACCACCATCTACAAACCTGTGTCTACCACCCCTATATAGACCCATTGTCTGAGGGCACGTAGGGGTGCAGCTTCCTGCAGGGGTACAGTTGGGAGCATGGGCAGCTGTAGATGAATAACTCAGTCACAGACTCTACATGTCCCATTCCCTGATGCCAATCCAATAGCAGTATGTCCTTGTGTTTTAGCAGTACCTCCAAGGTTTGTTGTTTCCTGTCCCAGGCCTGTAGCCATAAGTCCTGTGTCTACCAGGTGATCTCATCCTGCAGTGGTATTTCCTGAGTAATATGCATAACAGTGCAAGACATGGTAGTCTGTGATCCTGTCTGGACCTCACAGTGATCAGGCACCAACCCCTGGACAGTATGCGCAGCAACATATCATGCCTGCACTAATAACAGAGATATAAAATCTGAAGTATGTGCACAGAGATTCCTGCTGGACAGTACCTAAGAAGTATGGTGCTGTGGGATGGTAACTGTTTCCAGGCATGCAAGGCAGTGACCATACCCAGCACCAACAGATATGGTGATTGAAGGCAACTGCAACTGATATAAGTCTGTAGATGGATGATTTATTTGCATTCTGGGAAGTCACACAGTACATAAGGATGTGACGGTGCATATGGGGCATTTGGCAGGTTTGGGTCTGACCCCAGTCTACTGTGCCTGGGGTATGAACTCAGCAACCACACCATCAGCATGACTGGCCCTTATAGGCATGCTTCCCCTTGAGGTGCTAGCACTGTGCATTTTCAGTGACATGCTGCAGGCATACCTTTTAACCTTTTATCACTGAAATGAAGGAAAAGACACTAATAATGAGGACCAATGAGAGACACTGACTCTCATAGTAAGGGACATATTCTCAATCATAGATATGCTCAGAACAATGGAGGAAAGCATTGTATGCATAAGTGCAAAGTTTATTTTTGATTTAGCATCTTAAAATATTACTTATTTTTGCTTCAACATCTGAATTTACAGCATATCCTCTGTATGCAAACACCTTTTCCATGAGGGACAGATGAGGGAGAGATCAATTTTGAGGGGTAAAATTGGTGAAGTTCCTCATAACCAAGGCCAGTTGACAGGTATGGCTGCTGGTGCTAATTGAAGCTCCAGTGCTTCGTGGTTGACGGTTGCCAAATGGTGATGTGCACCACTAACTTTTAAAAGGGCATGACGTCAACATGCAGATGTTGTTTTAGGTGTTGAATTAATCTGCCACTTGCCACAGTAGAGATCTAGATTCCACTAGAGGTTGGGTACTGTTTTAATTGATGCTGTCTATGTGATGATGGACCAACACATTATTGTGGTTGTTAGGGCTATGTAAACAGCTTCAATGTAATATAATTGTTGGACCACTCATTTCCATGGCAATCCATACAGTAATCTGGCATCAAATCACTACAGTGCAGCTATTCTTAAATATAATTGTAATCTTTGTCTTGGGAAACACTTTGTCTTCAGCTGGACTTCAACAATGTTCAGCAAAGAGTCCTGTCAAAGCAGCTAGACATTAACACCAAGAAAATGGTCTCCATGACCATTGGCACTAGCCAGAAATTCAATATGCTTAGCACCTTCCCCTCTTTCCACACCTTAGATGGGGCCACAACTGATGATGTTCCCTCATTTAAATACCTTGTGTCTGGCTTGACCAGCACCTCAACTTTTAAAAGCATGCGGATGCCATTTGCAAAAAAACTTCACACTAAGCCTGGTGCATTATATAGGTATAGGCATTACATACGTCTTACTGCTTGCTAGGCTATTGTCCTGAAAATGATTCTCCCCATCTTTGATTTTGGAGACGCTGTCCACTCTAGCCAGATTGTACCACCTCATTCACTCCTTCTGTTGCATTGTTCTGTACTGTCCATGCCACACGCACCATTGCTCCCTATATTCCTCCCACTTCCTTCCCTCCTTTGAAGCCAGATGTTTCACTCACTGTATCTCCTTTTTCACTAATTACTGGCTTGGCTCTCTCCCCTCTTACATTGCCTCTCTTTTCTCCTCCCCCCACCCCACCTTCCTCCTACTCCATTCATAGCTCTGGTCATCATTCCATTAAACTCACTTCAAGGAAATCCCTAGTTGGCCAGGCTGTTTTCTCCTATTGCTTCCCCAAACTATGGAACTCTGTTCCCCTAAACATCCAGTCCACTTCTTCCAAATGCTTCCTCTCCTTTCTTCTCCATGATTTCACTTCCCACAATTGCCACTGATACCTTTACATGTTCCACCACTCATTACCTGTTTACCCTAACTCCTCTGGATCTCCACTTGTCTTCCCTCTTATCTGCCCCACAGCAGCAAGCCCTATCTCCTACTCTTAACCCCCAGTTTTCTCTGCACATTGATTGATATGTCCTTGATACTTTCTTGTAACCTCATCCTTGCACATATTGCACATTGCGCTTTATTTGTATTTCCGTGATACCCTCTGGATTTCATTCACTTCATTACCTTTGCATAATCTGCAGAAACTGCAAAACTTGCTTATTGTTTAGTAACTGAATATATGATGTCTAGTTTTTTACAAGCTATGTAACTATTGTGTTGATTGCTTATCCATTATCCTCCTCCCACCCTTCCCCCCCAGGACACATCTGGAAGTCAGCTGCTTGCAGCTCTGTATGTCTTTACATTTGAAACTTGTGAAAATCAATAAAACAAACAAATAAATAAATAAATTAACTTGTTAATTATTTTTCTTTAAACTTGTGGCTTTTAAAACATGACTGTTTGTTAAAAGTCATTTCAGCAGGAGTCTCATGACCACTCTGCTTTTACTTTCATGACTCACTCAGGGCTTCCCTAACAATAAAACAAAACAAAATAAAAAAGAATACAGTACACTATAAAAAAATACTGTCTGGGTAACTACATGCATAACTAGCCTGTACTGCAGCCTTGAGCTTCTGATTACATTGAACCCCTAGAACTTGGCTCTCAAAGTCTGATGTATTCAGAACACCTCTGTGGCAATCCAGGCAGATTGTGCATGGTTGCCCAACCAGTATTCTCTATATATGAAACAGTGAGCATGTATTTTCTGTGATATGAAAAAAGTTGTTCTCTGTATATGTTAAGAACAACATTTTTCAGGCTGTTTTGAACAATTTGACAAGAGCTGCTGGACATACTACATGATAACTAACTAGACCAACAGCTCAGCTGCACTCTCAGCTGTTTCAGTCAGAATCACATACTGAGTGACCCTGCAGTTTACATTTCAAATAAAAAAAAAAATTAACTATAGCATATAAAAATCAAAAACACCAAAGTTTTTTTGGGGTTACTTCAGCTACCTACTTACCCTCCAGTCACCTCCCTCTGTCACCCACTATCTCAAGGACTTAGCGGGGGGGGGGACTCCTGATGTATATTCTCCTTGTGGAGAGTTCAGAGGAGGGAGGAAATCCTGTACACACCAAAAGCGCAATACTGACCTCCCCCCTGAGCAAACCAGCTGGCTGTTAACACTTCAGTTCTAGTTAATAGTTATGTTGCATAATATCAGGTAGTACATGTCAGCAGGAAAATGTATGCACTAAAGGTATCTGTTATATGGATTTAGGTCATGTTGTGGTACACACTGTACATAACAATGTATTTGCATAATATGCATATGCATAATATTCTGTGGTGATTTGCATGTGAAGCCCATGATGCTTTGCATTGTGGGGGCAAGTGTGATTTTGCATAACAATGTAGCTGATTTCATTAAGTAGTGTTTTAGGTGTATACTGTACAAGTAATCATAACCTCTACATATTGGCTTAAAGCATAAAAACAAGGTTTCCTTGCATGTAAATAAAAGTCTGTGCACTGAACTTAGATTTGTACTATGAAATACTCTGGTTATGATCCCTAGAAATAACATGGCAAACTTTCCAAAATCCTTGTGTTTTTAACTGTTACTTTTAATCTTCTCACTTGCAAACCCTTGCATTATCATGTTAGCAAATAATGTCCCTATGCTTTAAACAGAGGTCAACATTAATTTGTATTTTAAAATGGGCTACAAATATCCTGCATGCTGGTTGGTGAAAAAGCTACCCAAGTTACGTAATTATTATTGCACCACTCATAGACCTTTGTTGCAGGCAGTTTGATCCTGAGGTTTGAAATATAAAACAAAGAAGAGACTGGCTGTTGACACCAGATACACTTGGAAATATACTTTGCAAAATATGCCTTTCCCAGTCAGCAGTTTTAAAGTATATTTCAAATAAATAATACCACTTCCTACTTCAAAAAAAAATCACTTCTCCTATTTCAATTTAAGCTTCAGTTTCAAAATGCTTAATACTTTGCTAAATGTCTTCAGTCTCATTATTTAAATAGACTATCCTTTTCCTTGAGTTCATGCATCATTAGCAGTTACAGCTTCTTATATATATCTTGAAAATCATGTCAGTGACTACCTGGCTGGGCAAACTCATTTTAAATAAAGCATCCTATCCTCATTGCATCTGGACTGTCATCTGCCCTTTCTGTTACCACACATCTTCAATTATAGCATGCCCTCCAAAAGAAGCCATCCTCTAATACAATTCTGAAATGCAAACCTCCCCTGTATAGGAGCTGCGGCTACTACTGGAGGCAGTGTGCAAGAGGAAACCCATTGAAGTAGGCAGTAGTTGGCTGAAATAAAGACTGTGATAAAGAGCACACATGAAGATGCAAAACTTTTATTAGTTCATAGTTTACAGTAGTTATAAAGAAGAATTTAAAAAATCTGCACTTCAGTACAATCTAGAGGAAAATGTGTTCACTTGCACTCACTCTATTTCAGCCTCACTATTACTATCAATATCTACTTCTGAGTTGCTCTTTGGAGTTCTACCCATATCACTTGTCAGTATGGAGTAAAGTAACAGGTTTTAGTATCAGTGACAGTTCTGTCAGCTATCAAGAGCAGACTGGTAGTGAGTCAGAACATTTATGAAGTTGCTAACTCTGCACATCAGTGCTGATTGATTACAATCCACCCTCATTTGGAAGCTTTCTCCTATTAGAAGTCATGACACAACATCTAAGGATTACAAAAGAAGCCCCAGCTACTAACTGGAGGTATATGGTATTTGCAGCCTCACTCCAACCCCTGATGTTGAGTTTGTCTTTAAGGACACACATTTCCAACTTATTTAGTGGCCACTATGTGACATCCACTTAGCCACATGTTCCATGTACCTGTTCTTCTCAAACATCTTCATAGCTCATTGGTTACCATGATGTCATCCCTAATAGTCCCTTTGCATTGTTTGCAATCATGGGTACCTTCTGAAATACATCTCACATAGATGCTTTGATAGTCCCAGGTGTGCCTACTGAGGAAGTAACACTATCTGATTAGAGTATTTGTTTCTCTGATGCTGCTCTCTGGTGCAGCTTATACAAAATGTGGTCCTCAAACACAGTCTGAAAAAGTGGTGCTATATGGCTACTCAGACCATTTAGCACCCCAGGTGACTTCGTGACCCCCACCATTTAGCTTTACCTTATGGAGGTCATAACCCCTATTTGTGCCCAGCAACATCTAAATTTATAATTTGTATTCTGGTACTGTTTTGAGAGGAATCATCTCTCATGTGAAATGTAGAGTTCTTTTGGTGGAACATGAAAGAGTGCTGGTGATGCAGGGCAGCTGTACACCCCCTCCATATTGCACTACCACCCATTCTAATAAGGATGAGTTCCAATTTGTCTTAAACAATAGTTCATCACATCTGGTACCAAATAAGCTTAAACCAAAACAGCCATCAGCCACTTTACACGAAACATACTGAAAGGAGCAGGGGAAGTGTGGAGGAAAATAAAACTTTTTAAGAAGTGTTTGGGGCACCTTGAAACTTGAGTTTTAAATTGCAACATGTGGTATGGGGAAAAGTAGCTCAGGAGATAAATCTTGGGGTGATTGGACTTAGGAAGTCCTGTAAATAAGCTGTGTATGGGGGGGTGGAGCTGACAGTGGCTTATTACCTTCTTGCAAGACCTCTATAAAAGTACTCCTCTCTAACGTGTCAAGCACATTTGTGTCCCAGTGAGGGAGTGGAACAGTGAAGGAGTGGAACAGGTGACTGGCATCTTAAGCATTGGCAGTAGGAAACAAGGAAGCAGGGAAGCAGGGGATTCTGCCAGCTGACTATGGTGAGGCACCTGTTCACTACTGTGTAAGACTCACTAATGGGAATGGCAGAAGGTAAAACGTAGGCCAAAACTGGGAATATGAGCAACACCTTATCTAGTTGAGGAGTTTAAAGAGATTTAAACAAGGCATGGGGGAACACAAATAGAAACAAACACAAGAGGAAAACTAGAAACACTCTATCAGGAGTAAGGATACAAAAATATTTCCAGGAAACACAGAAAATGCAAGTTGGGAATGCGGGAGTGGTGCAGTGCAGCGGCTGGGGGGGCAGCATCGATATGCACCTCTCTGGGTTGATGGAGGAGGTTGATAGACTCCAGGCCAAGTTGACTGGGATTCAGGCAACCTCTTCTCCCACCCAGGAGCCACCAAGTCTGCCACTGTTGCCTCAGAGTATGCAGGGAGGAGGACTTGCTGTACTGCGGTGGGCTCAAGAAGGGTGTGGGTGGTGGCACAAAGAGACATTCCTCAACAAGTACCTGTATGCAGTTCCAGCACTGCTCTGGTGAGGTTGGACAGCCAGGAAGAGGCACCCATAGTAGAGGCCTGGGGGGATGTGGGGGCCCTCTTAGCAGAGACCCCAAGGAGGGTGCAAGAGGATACCCAAGGAAGAGGAAGCAGCTTCTGATAGGGGACTCAGTTGTGAGTGGGATATATTTGGGAATGAGAAAGGAAGGGGAGAAGAGAGGTTAGTTGCCTATGTGGCTTCAATGACAGGAGTGATAAGAAGCAGATCATAAGGGTCACTGTGACAGCAGGACAAGAAGCAGGGCTGGATGTCATTGTCCACCTGGGGACCAATGACATGGTTAAGAATAGAGGGAGTTTAGGGAGCTGGGGAGGGGTCTTAAACTGATAGCATTCTCAGTAGCTTTTGCTAAGGTACTGCCTGTCTATGACGGGGGGAGGAGAGGGATCTCTGCACCAGGAGCTTTAACATCTGTTTAAAGGAATGGTGCAGAGAGAAGGGGATTGTTTACATTGGGACTGGGAATCCACCCGGGAGGATGAGGACTATAGAGGGTTGATGGTCTGTATTCATCCCAGAGGGGAACAACAGTCCTCACTGGACAGTTTAAATGTTACTTTGATGAACATTTAAACTAGCCAAGGTGGGTGGCAGAAGAGCTTGGGGATGCAGAAACTGCCCACCCAACAGGTTGAAGTAGAGAGTAGGGAGAACATGAGAGGAGTGGAATCACCCAGATGCAAATTAATGCTGGAAGGAGGGTGGAAGAAATGAAGGGGGATGGGAGTGGGCACATTAAAAAGAGAAGGGGAAGGACGGAACATGATAAGGAATGGGGGGGTTAACAAATGGAATGGTGACAAAACCTGGAATGCCATGGTTCAAATGCTAGACATCTAGGAAAAAGGATTCCTGACCTAGAGGCCACAATGACAGAGGCCGACCTGGATATTGTGGCCATTAAAGAGTCATTGTTCACTGAAAACCATGATTGAGACAAGACCATACCAGGCTATACTCGGTTCAGGACAGACAGAGTAGAAAGGAAAGGAGTGGGTGTGGTACTTAAAGTGACAGATACAGGGATTGGGGGGCATGGTACCATGGATCACCCTTGAGATGAGAAATGGAGCTTCTATTTGCACTTGGTGATCTACAGGCCTCCAGAACAGGGGAGGAGATAGATAAGGTACTGATGGAAGCCATTAGCAAAATTGACAGGGAGGGGGGATGCTGTTGGTGTGGGTCTTCAATTTGGCAGATGTAGATTGGAGTCTCTCAGCTGTGGCTTCAGCTCAAAGCAGGGAAATCTTTGAATCCCTGCAGGGGACATTTCTCAGACAACTAGTTAGTGAACCTACTCATGATGGGGCAATTCTGAACCTGGTACTCACCAACAGGATCAGTATTGCAGATGCCAAGGTGAGGGCCACCTGGGGACCAGCAATCGCTGAACAGTGTGGTTCAGAATAAGGTTGACTGCAGAATAGAACCACACAAAGGCAAGGGTCCTGGACCTCAGGAGGGCAGATTTTAAAAAGATGAGTAAATGCCTCCAGGATTGCCTGGTTGGTGGGGGTGAACTGCATGGGGTGGAAGAACAGTGGGGGAAACTAAAAAGGTCCATAGTGAAGGCAATATACCTCTATGTCAAGAAAGGGAGAAAAAGAAGATGGAAAAAAAACTGCTATGTTTCTTGAAAGTGGTGGCAGAAAATGTAAAAGCTATGAGAGTAGCATTCAGAAGGTACAGGGAGACACTGAGGAAGGAGGATAGGGGGAAATTGTTTAACCAGGAAAGGCACAATAAGCATGAGCTTGTTTCCAGGTGCGACCTGGGAGCACAAGGAGGTTAAGTGACTTGCTCAGGGTCACACAGTATGCAAATGGGGGCTGATGGGATTCAAACCCAGGTCTCCTGGTTTGCATTTTGGTGCCCTTAACCACTGTGATTTACTGCCTCTGTTAAGAGGAGTATTAGGGGAAACTGAGGGTAAAGAAGAAATTAGTCACTCAGAAATACAGCAATGTGTTGAGTCAAAAAAGGCAGCAATCTATAACGAAAAAGGCTCCTCACCTGCACAATGCACCTTATTTACTGAGACACTGCTGAGCCATATTATATGTTAAGAATAATTCCATTTTTTTTATAAATCATTAAAAAAGCAACTAACATATTTGGCTATAAATATCAAAAAACCCACCCCACACAGTGCAAGGCAAATCTCCTGATGCTTTTTCACACTTATACACAAAAAGAGACTGCTTTGGTTCTTGAAAGTGGTGGCAGTAAAGGTAAAAGCTAAGAGAGTAGCATTCAGAAGGTACAAGGAGACACAGAGGGAGGAGGATAAGGAAGAGCATCAGGGGAAACTGAGGGAAGCAGGGACAACAGTAAGGACTGCAAACTTGTGAATGGAACATGAATAGTCAAGGCAGTAACAAAAAGATATAAGACATTTTTTAGATACAGCATGTAATTGAAAAAAGGAAGTCCAGAGTGGAAATGCAAGGTTAAGAAGGGAAGGGGTGACCATGCAGAGGGGGATCTGGAAAAGGCAGACATCCTGAACAAATAGTTTTGTTCAGTATTCACAGAAGAAAGAGATGGGGAAGGGTCACAAAAATGTAACAGGAGCATTAGAGGGAGGGAGGTGGACACTTATCTGTTTTTGGAGGGGAGAGTCCTGAAGCAACTTGCAAATCTGAAAATGGGCAAAGCAATAAGGCCAGACAGGATCCAACCAAGAGTATTGAAGGAGCTCAGGGAGGTACAGGCATCACTTCTGATGGCACTTTTTAACAGCTCATTGGAAACAAGTGTTGTCCTAGAGGACTGGAGGAGGGCAGATGTAGTCTCACTTCACAAAAGTGGTAACAGGGATGAGGCTGGCAATTAAAGGCCAGTCAGCCTGATTTTGGTGGTAGGAAAGGTAATGGAATCACTGCTGAAAGTGTTACTCAAATGGTTTACAAGACCTGAGGCAGCATGGGGTCACTGGAGTGGGGGGGGGGGATCATGTCAAACAAATCTGCTTGAGTTCTTTGACTGGGTGACTAGACTGGAGTTCAGTTGTGGATGTAGCCTACCTAGATTTCAGTAAGGCATTCACCACCATTCCATCCTCATAGGTCTAGTAAGCAAGCTGGGTAGAACAGGACTGTGTCCAAAGGTGATTAACTGGATAAGAAATTAGTTAGGGGACAGGTGACAGAGGATGGTGGTAAACAGAGTTCACTCAGAAGGAGTGAGAGGATCAGTGCAGTGCCACAGGGATAAGTCCTTGAGTCAGTCCTCTTTAACTTTTTTATAAGTGACAATGCAGAGAAGCTGGAATAGCAGTGTCAGTGGCTCAGTAGGTAGCACACTCGTCTCTGAGGCTGGGAGATCAGAGGGCTGTGGGTTCAGTTCCCACATCTGGTAATATCCTAGTACTGACACTGTAATGCAGCATGAGAGGGGTGCTGCATTTCTGAGGTGCCGTCTTCCGGATGAGACGTTAAACCGAGGTCCCATCTGCCTGGATTGGTGGTAGTTCAGGTGGATGTTAAAGATCCCATGGCACTTATCGAAAAGAGTAGGGGAATTTCCTGGTGTCCTGGCCAAATTTCCCTCATTCACTAAAAATACCACCAACAGCTTAATCTGGTTCAAGGTCAGTTGGCATTCATCTGTATCCCCTTCCCCCCAGGTCGTGCCTGAAAATAGGCAGGATTTGTCTAGTGCACTTACCCGGTCAACAAAAGCTAAATAAAT
This sequence comes from Neoceratodus forsteri, assembly GCA_016271365.2. Classification (NCBI taxonomy): domain Eukaryota; kingdom Metazoa; phylum Chordata; order Ceratodontiformes; family Ceratodontidae; genus Neoceratodus; species Neoceratodus forsteri. The sequence continues at coordinate 735,460,773 of CM028133.1, read as the reverse complement.
AAATAAATAAGGTCTGCCCCTTTGAAGACCACACCAAACTCTGCAATAGGGTGGACACTCCTGGGTAGTGGAATGGATAGACAGTGACCAGAGAAAACTTGAGGAGTGGTCAAGGATATGGCAGATGGGTTTCAGTGTGACAAAGGTCAAAATAATGCACTTGGGACACAAGAACCCAGGGGAAAAGTACAAAATGTGGGGGTGGTACTGATGACCACTAATCAGGAAAGAGAGCTGGGGGTGATCATACAGGATGACCTAAAGGTGGCCAGGCACTGTGACATGGCAGTTGAGAGGGCAAGTGGGATGCTTGGGTGCTTAGGCAGAGGTATTACCAGCAGAAAGTGGAAATACCTCATGGGGTTAAACAGGGTACAAGAGGGAAATATTTTTCAGGAATAAAGGTGCACAAGAACAAAGGGCATGAAAAGAAGCTGGAGGGTGGTAGAGTCACTATAGATATGAGGAAGTACTTCTTTACAGAAAGTGGTGGATTCCTGGAACAGTCTTTCAGTGTTGGTGGTGGGATCAGCACGGTGGTGGGGTTCAAGAATGCATGGAGGAGGCATAAGGGAATCTTAGAGAATGGGATGGGAGATGTGAATGAGCCATAGAGCAAGTAGAATCTGAGGTGATACTATAGGCAGGGAAAAATTAGCAGAGTAGGTAGGCCAAGCAGTCCTTGTGTGCTGGAAATTCTGAGCTGCCTATTATTCTGTTCCCCAGTATAATGTCAATCTTCCTCATTCCATTGTGTTTCAGAATAATGAACTGAAGCTCTCAGAAGGAAATGTTAAGGTTTTGGAAAGAGATTCAAGTGTGGATATACCATATCAGATACACACCATGGGAATCTACCTGGTTATTGAAGCTAATAATGGACTGGTCCTCATGTGGGACAAGAAGACCAGCATGTTCATCAAACTTGATCCTTCTTTCCAGGTGAGTGAAATAACTAGATAGAGAGATAGATAGATAGATAGATAGATAGATAGATAGATAGATAGATAGATGGATGGATGGATGGATGGATGGATGGATGGAAAGAAAGAAAGAAAGAAAGAAAGAAAGAAAGAAAGAAAGAAAGAAAGAAAGAAAGAAAGAAAGAAAGACGCACACACACAGAGGAAGACAGACAGATATACAAATAGACAGACAAACTGATTTATGGAGATGAGGATGGAAATGTTATACTGTAGTTATAGCTATCGAGATTATATAGATGTTTATATAAAGATGAGATTATGGGATACCCCCAAGTATAGTAAAATATTGCAACTTGAGCAAAGAAAAGAGGTGTTTTATTTGCCGCAAGTCGAAACCTCAATTTCTGAACATTGCAAGGGTCAAAACATTAATTTTGCAACAACTACAAGAAACTACATAGTACCATATTGAATAGTAAGCATAGTAACATAATAAGTTTAGGGCAGAAGGGTCTATTGATCCAAAATGTCCCATCCATCCCCCACACCCCAATCAGCAGGGATAAAATAAGTAAGAAAAATTATTGAAAAATGAATGTACAAGTTTGGTAAAATAGAAAGGAGGAAGCCTTATGAAAAAATTAAAACATTCAATATTTTTTTATGTGTACTAATACCATTTTCTATAAAACCTGTTTATTAAGGTTTCACTTTGCACATCTTACAAAACAGAATACATTCATATACAGTACAGTTCAGTCGAACCTGGGTTATACAAAAGCCCAAAAGGGCATTCATTATTAGCTTACAGTGGCAGAGGCATGGATTCCTACTACTGTGGAACATTTTATCATCATATTGGATGAACTTTAAGTTATCATGGGATAAGCAGGCAGATGGTAATACGAGCTTAGGAATTATCCTTAAAGCAACCCCATAGGTGTATGTAAATTGCTCAGCCAGATCCGCTATAGGGAAAAGTCACCCAAGCATTGGAATTTTACTAAAAGCAACCCCATAGATGAATTTTACTTGCTCAACCAGTTTTCCTGTAGGGGGAAGTCCCCCCCCTATCTATCACTCTGAGTAGAGTGCTCCAGAAGGTATTGATTTTTTTTCCTGGCCATTTGCGGAGAGCTGTGTAATTTCCAACTTTAGGCATTGCTGGAAGTTATTTGCCCATTGCTTTACTTAGGGGAGGTTCCTCAACAATCCAGTTTTGGCCAGTTGATTTTATAGCATTGATCAAAGCCATCGGCCATAAATGTAGGTTTGACTTGAGCTGGTGTCCAGCAGTGCCAGCTCCCATCAGGAATTCTTTATGAAATCTGGTCAGTCTCTTGCGCATCACTGTGAACATGACTTCATATATTCCATCTCAGAATTTAGTTATGTTTGGACAAGTAAGGACCATATGGATGAAAGTCCCTTAATGTACTAATACCTTTTTATTTTATGAGTCCTAACATTTGAAGAAATGTTTTCCTTAGAAATAGAAGTAAACCCAAATGCCTATAATGCCCAGCCTAAATTGTTCATTGTACTCCTCCATCTAGGGTAATGTCTGTGGTCTGTGTGGCAACTACGATGGGAATGGAAATAATGACTTTACCACTAGGGGGCAGTCTGTAGTGGTAAATGTGCAGGAGTTTGGTAATAGCTGGAAGGTTTCCCCTAGCTGCCCCGATGCAAGTGTTGCAAAGGATCCTTGTACTGCCAACCCATACAGGCAAGCATGGGCACAGAAGAAGTGTGGCATTCTCAAGAGTGACATGTTTTCATCCTGTCATGCTCAGGTCAGTCTGAATTAATTAATTTAGCTTTCCTTTTTAAATAAGATTGCATTTCATAATTACTTATTAAGCAAAGGTATTTCTGAACTATAGTACATGTCCATTATGTGGTTATTTTTTTTATATTTAGTATTGCTGTATCATCATTAGACCCTCAGTAGATATAGGAATAGGAAAAACTAGTAGGGGAAACCCATAAGAGTACCTGCAAGTACTTTGTAACTACCTTTCTTGGGTAAAAGGTAAGACGTAAGCTTGATAAGGTTATCCTACTCATATGAATGTATTTGCATAGCTAATGAGTAGCTGTTTGGTGGATACTGAAACACAAGAATCTTATGTTTGAGCACTAGACTTAAATTTTACATTTCTTGGTCTTAACATCTGAAGCTGGTAAGACACACACCTTATGCAAAAGCTGTTGTACCTACCAGTAGTTGGGTGATACTAAATATCTAGTGCCCCCCTAGATAATCTACTTAGATCATTTACTGAATCAACCCATTAACATGAGTAAAGTTACTAGAACCATTCCATATTCTATAGTTGGTTAAAAAAGTTACGGTCAAGAGGATTTTCATGCCACCTCAACTGAGCATATTACCAAAGCACAGTAGTAGTAGCAGTAACATCAGCAGGAGTGTCTGCAGCAGTAGTAGTAGTAGCTGCAGTAGCTATAGTAGCAGAAGTAACAGTAGTAGTAATAACAGTAGTAGTAATACTTGCTATATTAGTATTAGCTGCAGTAGTAGTAGAAGTAGTAGCACTAGTACTACTAACAGTAGTAGCAGCAGTAATATTAGTGTTTGTAGTTGCAGCTGAATTTGTATTTGTATGGCACCCTTCTAAGGCTCATATCACTAGGGTCAGCACACCAGTGAAGCAGAAGCATTTTTGTCTGTGACACCAGCAACCGGGATTCGGGAGTAGACCTCAGATGACACAGGGTCAGCTGGATGGAGGAATCTGGGCATCCAAGGGACTGCTCACCTTCTCTGAGAAGGGAGGGAACTTGTTACCTAGCACCTGCTGACCCCTATCATTAGCAGGGTGGGTCTAGCAGCCTGGGTCCATACTGGGAGCCTGTCGGTGCGGGGTCTGGTGGACCTCTGTCTGTCTAGTGTAGGAGCATGCCAGATCATTCATCAAGGTCATTGCATGACTGGCTCCAACTCAGACAGGTGGAGTGTGGGGACGCACAAGGGAAAAACCACTTAGAGTAATCCCCATGATACCAGGATCCCGGCATGAGCCGAGACCTTGCCAATATGGGGAGTGGATCTCTTCCCCCCGGCAGTGTCTGAGGGACAAAAATACACACATAAAAATATACGAGCATAAGGCTGAAGACGTTCATAAGAAATCTAAGTGGGAAAAACAGTTGAATTACAAAAGGGGCGCAAACAAGCAACACACACATGAACAATTCACAAAATTGACAGAACTACAAAGACAAAAGGTAAAGTAGCTATGTAAATATCAGTGTAAATAAGAAAAAAAGTCAGTGCAATTACAGTAGCAAAGATGGAATTATAAAAAGTGGGGGAATGTTGGAAAATGGTATATGGCTTTCTTCTTAATGTTTGCCAGTGAGGAAGTCAAATGGATGCCAGCAGGTTGAGTATTCCACTGGGCAAGGATTGCCACAGCAAAAGCAAGATCGGTTACAGATTTAAGACAAGACAGGGGACTCAAATCAGTTACTGTCCCTGGTACTGAATATGGTGCTTAGATTGTTTCAGGGCTTTCTAAGTCTGTGAAAAAAATTACAGTCATAGGTTTCCAACATTCATTCAGTGCAGAAAGCATAGGGACAGAGTATTGTGTTAGATATGAAAAACTCTGCTGCTGCATACAGCATTTACTCAAGACATTCAATTTGTCCATAAGACTGTCCTTATAGAGTACACTGCAGTAGTCCAACCATAATAAGGTGAAGACATACACTAATTTGTGAAGATCACTATTACAGTATATAGAAAAATGTTACATCTAACTATGTTTTTTAAAGATATGATAAGATTGGGTAGGATAGGATAGAACAAGACAGGAGAGGATAAGAACTTTATTTATATATTGCCTTTCCAGAGCGCAAAGCACTTTAAAGTACAAATAACTTTAAATTACAAATACAGTAATACTTACTGTAGCAGCAGGCAGTAAATCTCTATTCAAAGTATGCATTAAACATATACAGTACATAGTCCTCAGAGATTGGTGGAGCCTATCAGTGTCCTGAGAAGGTCTGTCTAAACAACTGGGTCATTAATTGCGCTTTAAAACTTTCTACTGAAAGGGCAGAACAGATGGTTTGGGGGGCAACATTCCAAGAGTCTTGGTGCAGCTACCGAAAATGCTTGGTCCCCAGCAGACTTTAATCTTGACACTGGGACCAATTAACACCCCTGGGGGTCTGAACAGAGAACTCTGGTACCCCAATAATCCTCTTGATGGGTTGCCAGCAATTCGCAAATGGAAGGGGGACCAATCCATTCATGGTTTAATAAACTAGCAAAAGAACTTTAAATTCAGAATGCCATCTAAACAGGAACCAGTACAATGCCTTCAAAGTAGAAGTAATATGACTGAATTTGGATACACTGATTAACAGTGTGGCAGACAAATTTTGCAATAATTGTAGATGGCAAAACTGAGTAGTTGGGAGGCCATAATAGAGTGTCTAGTAGTAGATGATTCACAAGGTAATGAAAAATTGTACTAGTGTGGCAGATCATGATGGTCAACGAAAGGATACAATCTGGTTGTATTTTTCAGGTGGTAATAACCACTTTTGATGACAGTAGTAATCTGAGATGTAAAATATAATTGACTTGAGGAAAGAAGGGAGAGAGGGGACATGATAGAAATGTTTAAGTACCTCAGTGGAATCAACAAAGTCCAAGAAGATAGCATCTTTCAGAAAAAGAGAAATGCAAGAATAAGGGGACACAATTTAAAGATGGGGGGGACGGTTCCGGGGCAATGTGAGGAAGCATTTTTTTACAGAGAGGGTAGTGGATGCATGGAACAGCCTTCCTGAGGAGGTTGTGGGGTGTAAAACTGTGGGAGAATTCAAGAATGCATGGGACAGACATAAGGCAGTTCTTGTGGGGGGTAGGAAGAAACAGGCTGTTGGTTAACTAGGATCTATGGTCTATCCTGTAGGTAGGGAAATGGGCAGACTAGGTAGGCCAAGCGGTCCTTATCTGCCATCAAAATCAAAGTCTATTGCAAACCTCATCCTTTATCTGCAGTAATTCTCCATCATAAACAGGGTGAATAAGATTCTCCTTTACTGCAGACACCAGTCAGTCTGAGATCACCAGTAACAACTTTGTTTTCCTCGGAGTGAATATCAGCCCACCTTGTGGTCATGCAGTACTTGATCTCTGTGATGCCTTCTCAACCACATGCATCAGATACCAATGACCAGGTCTAAATGAAAGATAAAGCTCAGCATCATTTGCATACCAAGGAAAACTCAAGCTATAACTATGGATTACATCTCCCAGAGGAAGCATAAATACTTAAAGTAACAGTGAAGAGATTATAGGGCCCTGAGGAATACCACACATGACCAGTGAGGGGACAGATTAATCATTACCCAACACCACAGTCTGGGGATGATTTTCTAGGAAAGATCTGACCCACTGTAACACTGTACCAGCCAATCCATAGAAACACTTCATGTGCTCACCTAACTCCCCATGATCCACCATATCAAATGCTGATGAGAGATCAGGAAGGACAAAAACAGATAGCTCCCCTCAATCCTTCGCTAGGAGCAGATCATTCATGATGCAGACTAAGGCAGTCTTTGTGCTCTGACAAGAGTGGAAACTGGCTGGTGGAACTTGTAGAGCTCACATTTCTCCAGGTGTTCTGTCAGGCAATTTCTCAATAACTGTACCAATAAAAGGAAGGTTAAAGATTGACCTGTAATTTGTGAGATTGTCTGGATCTAAATTTGGCTTCTTGAGGAGGGTGCTTTACAAAAACTCACTCTCTCAAAGAAGAATCAAAAATCAATACAAAAGTAGGCACTAGAATCTGCCAGTTTGCCTTTACCAAATAGGAGGGGGAAAGTCTTGGATGCAAGTGGGTTGGCACATCACCTATAGCACCTGGCATATTTCTACATTTTAGATAACAGAAGTAGTCCTTCACTACTACCAACACTTGAGAATCAAGTGTCATCCTCTGATGAAGGTCTACGTCCAGGCTGCATACCACTCAAATAGCCTCAAGCTGAACAATAACAAGCATGGGTAGCTTGAGGCAAAACATTAGCAATATCAGCCAATCAGCACCAGTTCTGTTTATGTTAGATACAGTGTCAACCAGGTGGAAAATGGTCACATGCTGATTTCTGTGAGTCACTGTTCTAACAATGCCATTGAAAAGGTCCCCTATTGGATCTTTTTAAAGAGGAGGTACTCTACAGTGGTGTTGCCCCGTCAATGCTCCAACCCCCCAAGTCCAGTGATCTCCAAGCTTGTCAGTAGTTCTTTGTGGAAAGGTGTTTTCCCATCTGCTCTGAAAAAGGCAGTGGTTTGACCCCTCTTTAAGAGCCATCCTTGGACCCTGATATTATGGCAAATTAAATACCTGTTTAAAAATTTCCCTTTTTGGGGAAAGTTATCGAGAAGGTGATGGTTGATCAACTTGTGGATCACCTGGAGAATTATGACATATATGAACTTCTCCAGCTGGGGTTTTGGCCATGCCACAGTACTGACACAACTGCACTTGCCCAGGTGACACATGATCTGCTTCTGGCAAGGGATCAGTGATTTTTTTCCATCCTGGACCTCCTTGATCTCTCATCAACATTTCTTATAGTTGACCATGGGGGTGATGTTGAACCTGAGGAACTATGTAGGACTCACCAGCACTGTTTAGCATTGGTCTTAGTTCTACTTAACTGGGAGAATGCAGCAGGTAGCCCAAGGTAATTTCATCTCTGGGATGAAAGCTTGATCATTTCCTCTGTGCTGTTCTTTGTGTACATGCTGCCTTTGAGGGAAATGTTTAGATGGTATGGTGCTGAGTTTCTTTGTTATGCAGATGATACTCGGCTGTACCTGTCTTGTTCTCCTGGCAGGACATTTGGTTTCAGTGCTTGGATGATATTTTTCTGAGATAAATGACTGCATGGCCTCAAACTGGCTACAGTATGTCTCAACCCAGAAGAGAGAGAGAGAGGTCATAATGATCAAGCCAGGTCAGTGAGATGGAGAAGTGATGGGAGGTGCTGCAGACCTTCCATTGCTTGGTGGTCAGTCCTTTGTTGCTGTTGATTTGGTTAAGATTCTTGGGGTAATTTTGAACTGCAGGCTGACAGTAGACCAGCAAGTGTTGGTGGCAGTCTGATCTGATTTTAACAATCTTCAAAACATCACCAGGATTAAATGGCATCTGGCTCCTGCTGGCCTGATGACGATCATTCATGCTTTTGTTATCTCTAGTTTGGATTACTGAAACACACTGTACTTAGCATTATCTGGAGGTTTAATGCAATGCTCACAGCTAGTCCAGAATTCTGTAGCTCAGATCATGGTGCAAACTTTTCGGAGAGACCATGTCAAGATGGTGCTGCGTGCACTGCACTGACTGCCCATTCAGTGGCTCATAACCCTTATGACATGCTTCTTAACAGACAAGGCCCTGTGTGGTCTGGGACCCGACTAACTGAAAGATCTAGTTCCTTACCTCTCAACCTAACCCCTCCGCTCCACCAATGTGGGCTTTCTTGCTGCTCCCCTTCTTCCCTCCTGAGGCAATCCAGGGACAGAGCCCTTAGAGTGGCAGCTCCAAAGCTGTGTAACTCTCTTCATGGGAGAATTAATTCTGTTCACAAGGTAGAGACCTTTCAAATATCACTACATGTGAATATTCCACGTATGCCCCATTTCTCCTTAGAAACTATGTTGACTTATTCACTGTGAGAGTCAGTCAATTCTGCAACTATGCCACAACTCCAAAATACAGGAATGAGACTCCATCTCAGTATCATGGATGCAAGGAGGACAATGCATTATTTAGCCATTTAGTGGCAAAATGTAGCAGAGGCCCGTTAAATGAAATAAAGAAAATGGATACTGAGATGGAGTCTAATTCTTGTTTTTTTGGACTTAAAAATAACATTAACAATGTATTTATTTGAGCAAGCATTCTCCAGCTATTATTATTAGCTGAGCAGTATTTTATGGCTTGTAATATATGGATACATGCAAATAATATAATAGTAATTTATACAAAAAAATTCCTATAATAGTGTACTTCAAAACTGATAATACCATTTTAGGTGTGCCATAGTACTGTCATTCAGAGCTCATAATATTATCATTCAGAACTCTGAATGATAGTATCATCATGGAAACAAAAGAGCTCAGGTGCATAAATTCCTCATGCTCAGCAGTAGCTAACTTTTACTATAAGTGTCGCATACAGCAAAGGCTGACTCTCCACTAACAAAAAAACAAAACAGAAAAGCACTTGATCTGTATTATCTGACCTACACAACAGAAACAAACTTTTTTTTTCATTTAGTGGATCAAGCTGTGGGAGTATGCACAATTGTGCAGCCACTACTAACTGCCCCATCTTGAGGAGAAGAAACTAAAGAGGAAAGCTTTCGGTGGTGGCTTCATGGGAGGTCCTAGAGGCGGGGCCTTGATGCTCCACTTGAAGCCTCCTTGATGCTCTCTCACACTGCTGCAGCTCCAGTAGATAATTTGACCCAGCCTGCTTGTGTGTGCCTCTTACGATAGACTCCTTGAACTTTTACTTTTTAAGACAAAATAACAAAAGGGGCTCAACAGATCCCACACCATAACCACCACTTAGCTTGTTGGCCTGTTGATTCACTACTACTCTTCTGGATGGGAATGCAGCTGCACCATATTGGACCCACTGACACTGCCTTAGGAGGGATGTCTCTGTCTCTGGACACCCACTCTCCCCAGCTCCATCACAGTTCTGCACCTGTTCTTGGATCCATGTATTACGAAATATAACAGATAGTTGAGTGCGTATCACAAGGGAGTAATAACATTTCAAGGTTCTGTGGACATGGGAATCTCTTCAATGTATTACTCCCTTGTAATGCACACTCACCTATCTCTTATTCTGTTTTTATTAGCTGCTATGTATGTTTTTCTATAGAGTGCCTGAGACTTCGGGAGCAAGTTTCCTATAAATAAAGCTTGCTTTGCCTTGCCTTTTGTGGCCTCCCTCCCCTACTTAAAAGTGCCTGTATAGGCATTCTATGTGCTCTATAAGGACGGTCTTATGGACAAATTTATATGTGGTTTTTAATACCCATCTGGACAGTCACCAGAAATGGATAGAAGAAAACTTGATCTTTTATGCTATCCAAGTCATGGTACCTTAGACCAGTCTAGGCACATTCACATTACAGGACAGGAAACCATGATCTTCTAATTCAGAGGTGACAGTGTTATAAACTGACACTGAAACTACTGTAATAATTTTTGGTTGAGATATCATACTCGCTAGAATTTCGTCTTAGTTCTGTCTCACTTGCAATTTGATTTTTTAGTTAACCTGCTTAGCCCAATGAACAGATACCTGTCTGTATTCTTGGGTGCTCCAGGAAGACACAGTGATACAACTGAAGAAAACATTCTATTAAAAATCATTCATTTAAAAGATGTGCATATTGAAGTTGACTTTAGCAAGCATTCTGTCTGCAGCTTGAATGACTGAATAGATCTATAATTTGACACAAAAGATGGCAATGCATTAGCAAATGTTGGACCTTGACAGAAGGCAGAGGTAGGTAGGTATGTAGGTAGGGAGGTAGCAAACAAGGAAGGTATGTTAGTAGGTGGTAAGGTAGGTAGGTAGATTTGTTTAGTGACATCACACAACAATTACTGAAAATCACATGCCACATAGCCCAGAAATGTTGAAATAGCCTGGTGTCATTTTTTTTGTCTTAATAGGTGAATCCATCTCCATACTATGATTCCTGTGTCAGTGATGCATGTGCCTGTGATACTGGTGGAGACTGTGAATGTTTTTGCACTGCCGTGGCTGCCTATGCTGCTGCCTGTAATGATGCTGGTGTTTGTGTTGCCTGGCGAAGTCCTGATACTTGCCGTAAGTAGCATACATTCTTTTCCATGAGATCTTTGTGTCACTGCATGTTGAAAGCTAGGCATATTCAGAAATTGTATAACTCATCAGTAGAATTTTTACCGTATATGTTTATGCTTGCTCATGTATATTCTTAGCTAGCTCAGTTTAAAATGTTGTTACAATGTGATACTTAGCAAATTCTAAAATGAACACTTAAAGGGGAATTGTCAATACTTAGAGCTCCACACCAAAGCATGGGGTTTGTCCCAATGTGCACTTTTTGTGCAAAACAAAATTTCTTCTTTGTTTGCTTACTGTATATTTCAGTATAGCAGATTTATCAGGCTGTTTCTGTTGGCCTGCAAGCTGACACATTCTGTAACTACAAATCCCAGAATTCCATGCGGTTGACATCAGAGAAGGGCTTCAGCAACAGGAGATTCAATAGCCTGTTGTACATGTTAGAGCTCTTATAAGATCCAGTCAGATGTTTTCCAGTCCTGCTGTTCTCCTGTGGTACTATATTTTGCCCAGGGATTACAGCAGGACCAGCAAACAAAAGATCAGAGCTTATAAATACTCTAACAAGCACTCAGGGCTACAGAATCTCCTATTGATGTAGCAGACTGCAGCAGTCTGACTGGCACACTTTGAAAGGTGGGAGGAATCCCAGAAAATCAATGACAATGGTTAGCCAACCACTCTAGATGATAGACTCCTCATGCCAATAATCCTACAATACCTAACCCTGCCTGTCAGTGCACACACTCCCCAGCCCTGGAACTGTAATACAAGGAACTTATCCCACTATAGAAACAGAATTTGCAGGCAAATAAGGACCACCGGGTCCACCTTGTCTGTCCACTTCTCCCTGCCTTCAGTATTCCCACAGCTCCAGCTTGATCTACAGCCAATTCACCCACCTTCCCTTTTCCTAAGATTCCCTTGTGCCTATCCCAAGATTTCTTGAACCCCACCAGTTTTCACCCACACCACCTCCACTGGTAGACTGTTCCAGGAATCCACCATTCTTTCTGTGAAGACATACCTCTTCACATCTCTTGAATTTACACCCACCAGCTACTTAGAATGCCCTTGCCCTTGAGCACCTTTTGGTCTGAAAAATACTTCCCTCTTGTACCTTGTTTACTCCTGTGAGGTATTTAAAGGTCTCTATTATATGCTCCCACTCTATCCTCTCTTCCAGGGTGTACATATTTAGGTCCTTTTGTCTCTCCTCATAGGTCTTCTGGTGCAGACCCTGCACCATTTTAGTTGCCCTCCACTGGACCACTTCCAAGCTGTCTATGTCCATTCTGAGAGGTGGTCTCTAGAACTGGACACAGTTCTCTAGAGTGGGGTCCTAGCAGTGATCTATATAGAGTAACACCACCTCCCTCTTTCTGCTGGTGTTACCCCTCTGTAAGCACCCCAGCATCCCACTTACCCTCCAAACTGGCTTGCCACACTGCCTGGGCTCCTTTAGGTCATTCAATATGATTTCCCCCAGGTCTCTTATCTGCTTGGTGGTTGTCAGTGACACCCCCTCAATTTGTACTCCAGCCCAGGGTTTCTTTGCCCCAAATGCATTATTTTGCACTTCTTTTGCATTGAAATCCAGCTGCCATATTCTTGAACGCTCCCCAAAATTTCACAGGTCTCTGCTCATTGTTTCTACCCCCCCCAAGAGTGTCCACCATACTGCAGAGTTTAGTGTCATCCACAAAGAGGTAGATCTTTCCTACCAGCTGCTATGCAATGTGACTTATAAAAACACTAAAGAGGATCAGTCCCAGCACTGATCTCTGAGGCACTCCATTGGTGACCCTCATTTCCTCAGAGTGAACTCATTTACCACCACCCTTTACCAATTTCTTACCCAGTTTACCACATTTAGACCTACTCCTAAGCTACCTAACTTGTTTACTAGTCTCCTCTGTTGGACAGTGTTGATTATCACACTGAAATACAGGTAGGCTCTGTCCACCATTCCACCCTGATGTAGTTCCTTGGTCACCCAGTCTAAGAACGCTATCTGATTAGTTTGACATGACCTCCTCCCATGAATCCAAGCTGCTCAGGTCTTATAACCCATTGAATTCCAGATATTCCACAATCATTTCTTTCTGCAGTGATTTCATTAACTTTCCTACTAACAAAGTCAGGTTAATTGGCTTATAATCATCGGCTTCTTCCCCTGCTACTTTTGTGAAGTGGGACTACATCTTCCATCCTTCAGTCCTTCAGAACCACTCCTGTTTCTAATGAGCTGTTGCATAGGGTTGTCAGAGGTGCAGCCAATACCTCCCTGAGCTCTTTCATTACCCTTGGTGGACCCCATGTGGCCCAATACTTTGTCCACTTTCAGATTTGCAAGTCCCTTCAGGACTGTCTCCTCTGAAAAGGTCTAGTGTCAGCCTTCCTCCAATGTTCCTGTTACATTACTGTGGCTCTTCCCCACCTCTTTCCTCTGTGATCACTGAACTAAAGTATTTGTTCAGGTTGTCTGCCTTTTCCTGTTACTCCTCTGCACAGTCTCCCCCTTCCCCTCATAATCTTAAAAATCCACCCCGGCCTTTCTTTTTCACTTTAATACCTAAAAATGTCGTCCCATTTTGTTACTGCCTTGGCTTTCACTCCTCTGTTTGCATCTTTGTGCTCCTTACTGCTCTCCCTGCTTCCCACTGTTTCACCTGATACACGTCACTATCATCATCTCTCTGTGTCTTCTTGCACCTTCTGAATGCTACCCTCTTAATTTTTACCTTTTCTGTCACCTCTTTTGAGAACCACATCAGTCTCTTGTTCCTCTTTCTTTTGTTCCTTTGCTTGATGCAGAGGTGTGTTGCCTTCACTATTTCCCTTTTTAGTTTTACCCACTGTTCCTCCACCCCACCCTGTTCACCACCCCCCATGAGGTCATCTCTAAGGTGTTCACCTATCTTTATTAGTCTTGCAGTACTATAAAGACATGTAAGTGATCCTCTTGCTAAAAGAAGATTCATCAGATCAATTTTAAGTTTTGCATTTTCTAACACTGAATGATTAAACCTGTAATATCCATTCCCTCTGGAGAAATAAGAAGACATATGAAGTGTACAGCCCGATTGTAAATGGTTTGACATTTCATGTAGCGTTAGTCATTTGTCACCAATTGTACTTATTTTGAGATAAAAAGAAAATCAGTTCACATGGCAGGAGTTCCCTGGGCTACATGTATCCCTTATCTGGAAATTGAAACCAATATGTATCCACCAAACCTGCTTCCCTGCACAGTTTAATATGATATTGGGAATCACTAAAAAGGCGTTGCTGTCTTTGAAACATAGAAACATCAAATCTCTCAGCAGATAAGGACAATACAGCCCACCTAGTCTGCCCATTTCCCTACTTTCTGCTGCAGCCCCAGATCCTATTTGATCTGCGGCTCTCCTGCTCTGCACATCTCCAGGGAACCTTTACATCTATCCCATACACTCTTGAACCCCCGTATTGTTTTTGCACCCACCACTTCTGCTGGTAGGCTGTTCCATAGCTCCACCACCCTTTCAATGAAAAAGAACTTCCTAACATTACCCCCGAGTCATTCACCTTTCAGCAACATATTATGCCCCTTTGTTCTTGTGCAGAGTTTTCTCTGAAACATTCTTTCCACCTGTACCCTGTTTATTCCCCTAAGGTACTTGAAAGTCTCTATCATATCTGTCTCTCTCTCTTATTTCCTCCAGTGAATAGATATTAATACCCTTCAATCTTTCCTCATAGGGCTTCTGGTGCAGTCCATGTACCATCTTTGTTGCCCTTCCCTGGACTGCCTCTATTTTGTCAATGTCCTTCTGGAGATGTGGTCTCCAGAACATGACACAGAACTCCAGCTGAAGCCTCACCAGTGCTCTGTACAGTGGCATCACCACCTCTTCCCTCCAGCTTGTTATGCCCCTTCCCATGCAATCCAACATTCTGCTTGCTATCCCCACTGCCTTTTCACTCTCTTTGGTCACCTTTAGGTTATCAGATATAATAACCCCCATATCTTGCTCCAGACTTGTTGTGGCCACAATTTCCCCACCCCATCCTGTACTCCTCCCATGGATTCTTTGCCCCACTGTTTCTAGTTGCTAAAACACATTTAATTTTTTTTTTTTTTTTTGATAACCGGGTAGGTGCGCTAGACACGAAAGTGACTATTTTCAGGCACAACCCGGGAGGTCAACAACAAAGGGAGATAACAGATTACAAAGATTACAACGTCAGGAGCTGTGTAATACATTTCAGGCAGACCTGGGGTAAGAACAACATAAAGAGATGACATTTACATAGCATACAGGGTCAGAAGCCATACAATACATAGCAAGCATAAGGTGAGATAACTTTAGGACATAATAATGATACAAGGCATAAAAGGTTTACAATTAAACAATTGTGGATAAGTGCACACGTGTGGATTAACATAGTAATAGCAAGGATATGAGGTACACAAAGAAGAAGTCAAATTGAGCGGCGGCATTATGACAAGGTACTGAGAGTGATCGGGTATAAGATTGGAGGGGCAGGAAGGAAAGGTAAGGATGAGACAAGAGTAGTGGGGCTAGGGGAGAGAGGTGTAATTGAACACTGTAGAGGGTGTAACTAAGGTGGTCAGGGCAGGCTATGTCTGGACCTAAGGAGGGTTGAAGCAGGTACATTGAGCACCAGTGGTAAGGAGGGAGCAGTGCAATTTCTTAAACATGGCATGATTAGGCGTAAGGCGAACATCAAGGGGCAGCGAGTTCCAGTAGGAGGGCCCTATATGCGAGAAGCCTGATTTCCCTTTGGTAGTCCTACATCTGGGAATGCAAAACAAGGAAAGTTCAGTAGAACGGAGACCATAGGAGATGGTATGATTGTCCAGTATGTGTACAGAGTAATATGTGATTAATAACAGACCTCCTAGGTTAATTTCTAACACCATAGAGATAGATGGGTTGATATGCTTAAAAAGTCCCAACCCATCATACACAGCCTCACAAAAAAGACCAAATTGAAAACCTTTTGTGTATGCTTTTTTAGATTGAGAAACATCAGATAATGATTTTGATATGGTGTATTGAATTATGAAAACATCATACATGATGTGTAATACTAAAAAGGATGTCATTCATCTTTTAGGATGCTTTAAACTAATCATATCAAGTGTTGTATTCTGAGGCTTGCATCTATAGGCTGTGTAAGGGGAAAGACAGGTTTAAAAATCTGGTATTTTCAAGACATCATTTCTGGAGTCGCTTCCTTTCCTGCACTGATGATTTACTTATTCTCCTTTTAAATGCCCCAGTGGCCATCAACCCACTTTGCAACCTCATTGCTTACTTTATGCCCATATTGGGTCTTAAAATAAATCATGACACATCTGAAGTTCTTCCCCTTAATGACCACTTCCCTATTTCCCTTTTCCAATTCACTGGCTGGAAATGGGTAGCTGACAGTATTGCCTATTTGAGCATCAAGATCACACCTTAAGTCTCGAACATTTGCAAGGCTAACTTCTCCCCACTGAACTCTGTCTTTAACACAGATCTGGACGAGATAACTGGTAAGAGTGAAGCAGTAAGCTGATGCTTGCCACAAGGTGTTTCATTTCGTAGCTCATTTGCACATTCACATTCCTAATAAATGGCTTGACCTTCTGAACAAAATGATAAGCCTTTTTCTCTGGTCGGGTAAACTGCAATGACTCAGCAGGAGTAAATTATGAAGGCACTGGTCAAGTGGGTACTACCCAACATTTCTCTTTACCATATGGCCATTGTCCTGGCCAAAGTTATAAAATGGTTCCTGTATAAGGACACCTCTTCCCCTCACTGGGTGACACTTGAAGGTCATGACATTGCTGCCCCTTCACCATGCTACTTACTGTATATGAAAAGTCCCAAGGGAATTTCCAAACATCTAACTATCTTGCTATTGCCTCACAACTGGTGCAAAATGATGAAAATGTTAAACATCTCCAGCCCTTGATATGCGGGCTCCTCTAGCTCAACCCACTTTTTCTGTGGGCCATAGGACCCTCAACTGGCCCTTGTGGATCCAAGCAGGAATTCACACCACTGAAGACCTGTGACTCCTGAATCATATGCAGTTTAAGTCCTTCTAGGACATCTATCTCCAACTCAGAGTGCCCCTCATAGACTTCTGATGGTTTCTCCAAATTCAATCAGCAGTTACTGCACTTTTACAATAACAGCTGGAGACCCTTCATCTTGTTTTGAAGAGGTCATTTCTGGTTGGCTCAAAAGAACCAAAGGGAGAGCTTGAGCTATATATATTAATGCCTCTGATACACTGGTCCGTCTTCTACTATTCCATGCAAAACAAGATGGGAAACTAAGCTAAACATCTAATTTCTGGACACTGAATGGAGAAAAGTTTGAGCCAGGGCTCATAAGCCAGCTAGAGACACCAGAGCTCAACTCCTTCAACTAAGAATACTACATCATTGCTATAGAACACCTCAATAATCATGCCAGAAAGGCATCTTCTGCAAGTCGCTTAGTGGAGATGCTCTGGGTCTCAGGGTTCATTCCTCACATTTTATGGAGTGCCCTGCTGTTCATCCCTTCTGGGACAATATCATTTTATACTGTAACAAACCACTTCCCTAGGCTTCCGTGCTGGATGCCCCATTTGCCCTCTTGGGTCTCACTCCTCCACATGCGTTGATATCCTCCGCTACTATATCCTGGAGTTTGGCAGCCATGTTAACAGCAAAATGCCTTCTCTACCTCATTCATGGCTCAATAGATGTTCTCTACTTTAGTGAATTGCTTCAGTCCATTAGCCAGCTATCTTTGATGGAACACCAATCATATCTAGCAATAGATAAAATTACTTTGTATGATAAGATCTGGGCCCCATTCTTTAAAATCAGCTCAGTTGTATACTAGTGCACCTGAGATGTGTCTTTCACATTACCTCAACTTGTAGCATGGTTTTGAACTGGCTTTATGTTCCATAAATGTTATTTACTGACTTGGTAATGCACCAGGATAAGATATTGTTACCTGTCAATCTACTGCAACCTGTCCATATTCTTTAAATTGTTGTGTATCTATAAATATATAGATATATATATATATATGAAATTGTTTTAATAAAAAGTGTAATGTCAACATCATTTCTGGGGTCATGGGTGTGAGACATTTTTTCTAGAACCAGACAGCTCCTTCATTTCCTTCATTTTTTTTTTCTTTCTCCAGGTTTCTGCCCAGTGGATGTTATCCACTGATCTTTTTCATCCGGGCCACTTCCGTAGTGTGAACCTGGTGTCATTCTGCATGGGGCCAGGAGATTTTTTGCCCTTGTTTTTTCTCCTGGTCCCTTTCCTCTGAGAGTGCTGACGCAGAGGACTTACATCCAGATGAACAATGTGCTGGTGTACTCCGCCATCAAGCACCCACAGCACTCTCCCCACCCCCAGCCCCTCATAGGAAACCGGCATTTCTCCTTACCGCTCATGCTTCCACATGCAGTAATGCATGTGAGCATCATTGCCCAAGTAACCCGCCCCCTCACCCCATGGAGGAGGAGAGCATCCATTGGGATGCTCTATCCTACCTCCCCCGGCCAAGCCCCCGGTGACCTGAGCTCATTCCCAAACCCGGGTCACCTTTTCTTCATTTTTATCATATTCTGATGTTTTTCTCAGTCTCTGATGAATTTATGATTTGTAAACATATAGTGGATAATTCTTCAGTCTCTGGTTTCCATCTTTATGTCCCCAAGTTTTATATTTTGCAAGCTGTTCATATCTATTGTCCACTTAGACAGGATAAAACTCCAGGTCTGTTCTAATTATTTTTGACATTTGAAGTTTATTCTTTAAAGATTTTTTCCTGGTAACCATACTCATGGCTTCTAGTGGAAGCATTATATTTCCCTTATAAGGCTGCACTTTCTTTGTTGAACACTATGGATCCAGTGTTAAAGGTGGACTCACATTTTGTGCTGACATCTATTGAATACCATCCTGTTTGTCCTCTACTGTGTGTTCCTGATTTGGGTCTGATTTGGTTTTAGTAGGGATGGCGGGTACTAAGTCTCTCTGCTATTAGGCTGGATTTATAGGTGAGAATGTTACTTTTTGTTGTCTGAATAAATCTTCTGTTTTGAGTTGCTTTCAAACTGTCATTTTGCCTGATTCTCTGCTGTGGTTTACTGAGGAACATAACCATAAAAAATGAAATTTTTCTTCACAGAGGCTGATTCTTATTGTGTTAGCCCAGTACGTACTAATACATCTGTTTTCCATACATAAGTGACATAGCTAATCACCTGAATTATTAAGATGCACAAGAGAGCAACATTTCAAACAGGATGTTAACTGAGCAGGGTAAAATGCACCTCATTCCTTCCCCAATTTAGAAATTGTTGAGCAAGGGCTTGGTTCCAAGTCTACTGTATTTGTTACAGGTCTGCTTTATATTTCCATTATCCTGCCCATATTTTTCTGCATCTGTTATAGGCTCTGGTCTACCAATGATTTCACAACACTGCAATAACTAATAGGTGATGTTAACATTACCACCTTTGTTTCTTAAAATGACTTTTATAGTTTTATGACTGGTTTTGCTAGAGGTTGCTGGGAATGTAATTCAGATGTCTAAATATTTAAGATTGTTATATTTGGTCCAGAATCATTCCAGGGCTGTTGTCATTTTAAAACTGACAAGACACAAGCTACCACTAGAAATATGAATGAAGGCATATATTTTAGATATAACGAAACCAACAAATCTTTTAAAAGTTTCATGCAACATGAATCTGTTGTGGGAAGAGCTCCACACCAACCCTGTATTTCGATGGACTGCATTTTTAGACTGGGCAGATGCTGGCTAAGCTGTAAATAGAAGTGACATTCTGAACTGCACTCTCCACTAGTTTTTGTGAATTTGCCATCCCGTAAGTGCTCATCTCAATTGTGAATGGCACTTCCACATCATTACATGAGCTGGGGAATCCTAGTGGAGGTATTTTTCTGTAGTGGTGATTCTTTAGGTAGCTTTCGTGTGGTCTTAGTGTCCTGAATCACTGATCTTTTATATTTATGGTCAGGGTCAGCATGCAGCTCCTGCATCCTCTCTTTTTCCTTCCAGTCACGTCTTCTATTCATTAATACATTCTGTTGACTTAGAGGTATTGCCAGTAACATTTTCACAGCCTGTCTCCCCCTGCTTGAGAACAATAATCCTACCTGTGGGCGCCAGTGCAGTCAAAATGTTTTCCATCTCTGTGCAGGGTTATGCTGGCACCCTCATGCTAGAAGGTGTTTACGCCTACTCCGGTCCCAGTTCTACCAATGGATACTTGGCATTTGGTGACTCACTACAGTCTGACTGCAACAAGCTTTGCAGTTGGGAAGTAACAGTGGCAGCCTGCTTTAAAATGCTGCCATCAGCTCAAACTGTCCTTGCCAGCATTTGCCTTCGCTGTTAAAAACATTAGATCCAGCCAACTGCTGGAATTCTTACACTTGCCTGGCTAATAGTAAGAAAGCAGTAGGAAACCCACTCTCTTTCAGGAGGTAGCCAGGCAAGAATGTGTAATTGTTGTGTCTACCTCTTTTAAGTGTAGTTCTTTCAGAGGTGCAGCAAGGAGTAGTGGCAGGTTTTCAATACACCCTCTGTCTATATATGAGACATTAACTTAAGATACCATGGTTAGCATGTCTGGAGCATTGTCCATAAAAATTTCTTTTTCATTTGTTATTCAGTTATTCTGCCCCTCCTCAAAAAAATCCTTTCTTCCTTCTCCATTAAGGCCTTTGGATGACTCTTCCTTGCCATTAGTTGAGTCATCAAATGAGTTTACATTTATTTCATCCTCTTTCTGTAACCAACATCAGTTTTTCAATGATATTTTCATCAACAGTTTCAGACATACTATACAGACCTCTTGTTTTAAATGGGCAGAGAGGGGAGAGAGGACAATATCCCAGATCCAGCAGCAGCAGCTCCACCACCTTCTACTCCAATCTTCACCAATGTGTGTCAATAGCAAACAGCATGCCCTCAGCAAGAGTAGGGAACTTTTCCCAGTGTCTTGATAAAATAAATTCATATACTTGGTATCATAAAAATAGGTTGACCTGATCATTTAAATTGCAGTGTTTGCTTTTGTTTGCCTGAAATAAAACTTCCCACTCATTCAGTTGTGTTTAACATACATTTTTATGTTTGCTTGCACCCATGTGCAAGAAACATAGTGCCATCATCCGAGTTTTCGGAGGTGTGGCAGCCCTCTTCCAATTCAGTGAGTGTGTTTGCAGGCATGGCCACAGTTCTCCAATGGCTGCTGGAGCTGTCTATGATGGCAGTCCAAAATGCAGTAGAGTACAGTTGAAAGGGGGAGCTACACTTCAGTGAGCAGAGATAAGATATCGCCTGCTCATGCGCGCTCCCCCTACACACACACACATGCATGCATACTGCATGCTCGCCCCCCCACACTGTGTAGCCGAGGGGGGTACCCAATCCCCCGTTGGCTGTGCTGTGCCCCCCCAAAACAGAGTTCCATATGCCACACTGAGTGCTCACCCCAGCATGGCTACACATTGTATAGCTGACGGGGGTACCCAATCCTCCGTTGGCTCCACTGGTTCCCCCACCCAGAGTACAGAGTGCCACACTGGGAGCCCACCCCAGTGTGGCAACAGATGCTATCGCTGACAGGGGTGCCCAATCCCCCATCAGCTCCAAGCTCCCCCCAGCCATATTTGTGCCACGCTGGGAGCTCACCCCAGCGTGGCAAACATCCTGCATCATCATTTAAAAACAAAAACAACCTGAAACTGAAAAACAGTCCCTCGCTGTCTCTGCCCCACCGTCCCCACCACTTCACCCTGCCTCCCCACCCCCTTGCCCCCATTACCTCTGGACTCTGGCGCTACGATCTTGGTGGACCAGGAACACATCTGCACTCTTCAAAGCCGACCACGAACTGAGGAAATGCCGATAAACTGTATAATGGGATAGATAGGGTTTTTCCAACTTTGCTGCATATCTCAGGCATTTTTTGGAATTTGTGCACCAAATTTTCAACATGGGGTTTTTGGGACCACTACTCATAAATGCTCTCACTGTCATGGCATTAATTGGGCCCAAAGGGTGATTTCACAGTCACTGTGCGAAATCACCTTTCGGGACTGAGTAATGAAACAACACTGCCACTGTTCATAAGGTGGGCTCTCAAAAAGCCTATGTTGAAAATTTGGTGGAAAAATTCCTGAAAATGACTGTTTTACAAGCGTGCATTGCGCAGTTCATATGCACGCTCGTAAGTTTGCGAATTTTCAATATTTTCACTCCAGATTTTCAACATTGCCATTTTACCACACCTCCTTATGAGCAGTACAGCTGTCATTTTTCACATCTTGCCCAAAACGTGTTTCTGCCCATGTAGCACACAATGGCACAGTTGGTGTGCAAAATCAATGTATGGGACACATTAAGAAAATCTCAGTGACACTGTTCATGAGCAGATGTCTTAAAATGGCTATGTTGAAAATTTGGTGAAAAAATTACTAAAAATGACTGTTTTACGAGCGTGCGTTGCGTAGTTCCTACACATGCTCGTAAGTTTGCAAATTTTCTTTATTTTCACTCCAGATTTTCCACATTGCCATTTTATTGCACTTCCTTATGAACAGTACAGCTGCCATTTTTCACATGTTGCCCCAAATGTGTTTCTGCACATGTAGCGCACAGTGGTGCAGTTGGTGTGCGAAAGCAATGTTTGAGACAGATTAAGAAAATCACAGTTACAGTGTTCATGAGCAGAGGTCTTAAAATGGCTATGTTGAAAATTTGGAGACAAAAGTCCATAAAATGACTGTGTTACGAGTGAGCATTGCACAGTTTCCACGCACCCCGTAAGTTCATGACTTTGTAATATTTTCAGTCCAGATTTTCACCAGTGGCATTTTCCACACTTCCTTATGAACAGTACATCTGTCATTTTCACAACATGGCCAAAATGTGTTTTCACACTTTCAGCGCAGAGATGCGTGGTCGCTGTGGGAAATCATTGTTCAGGACAGATAAAGAAAGTCACAGTGACACTGTTCATGATCGGAGGTCCCAAAATGCCTGTGTTGACAATCTGCTGTAAAAAATCCCCAAACTAATTACATGACGGTTGTGCGTTGCACAGTTTCTATGCACGCTTGTGACTTCACCAGTTTTTTTAATATTTTTACTGCAGATTTGCAACATTGCTATTTTTTACACCTCCCCATGAACAGTACAGCTGTCATTTTTCACATCCTGTTCGGAATGTGTTTTTGCACCGGTGGTGCTAAATGCCATAGTCGCTGTGCATAAGCAGTTTTCAGCTAACAAACTGATATTGCCACTGTTCATGAGGTGGGGGTCACAAAAAAACCATGTTGAAAATTTGCAGTGAAAATACCAACGAATGCCTGAGGTGTTAGGTTTTCCAACCATAACGCCCCACCCTGTAGAGAATGACAGGCATCAGGGGTGTGACTTGGGATTCTTGCCTGTAATGCTTATACCATTTCACACCCTGCAGCCAGTGAGAGGCTTCGAGGTATGCCTTGGACTCTTTGGCCCCAAAGTTTACCCCATTCTCCTATACCACACCCATCTCACCGTATTTCCTGATGGAATGGGGTGCATAAGGACCAAAGACCCCAAGGCACACCGTGACACTTGTCAGTGTCTGCAGGGTAGGGTGTGGTGAAATGGCGTGGCTGTTATGCCTGATGACCCAAAGGCACATCCCAATGCCTGTCACTATCTGAAGGGTGGCGGTGGGGTTGGCTTCAGTTCAATACTTCACTGCCATTTCTATTCTGCACTCTGTAACTTCTACACTACCAATGCCAATGCCAGCAAGCAAACATTCAGCATTGACAAATGCTTGTTTATTCTTCCTGTCCTTCTAAGTGAGATATTTGTATTTTAACTAAATTTAAAACAAGTGTCTTTTATTTGCGGCCATGCAGTGTGATTGGATGTCTTTTCAGGACATGCACTCTGTATGGCATGGACACTAGCACATCCTTCTGACGTTTACAGGACAAAATAAAAGCAGTTTGGAGCATACAGTGCTGCTCACAATGTGCATGTGTGAACACTGACTCCAGGTCCAAGATCAAATATGGCGGTCCAGATGAGGGTCTGTGTGAAACATGAAGACAAATGGACTAGTGACACGGTCCTGAAAGAAAGTGCAGAGGCAAAAAAGATAAACTCTTAAGTTTTACCTTGGGAGTCACCAGGTTTACAAATCTCACACAATGTACAGTAAAATACTAAAATGGACACTCTGCTGCTTTACAACATCTGAACATATAGAATGTACCAGCGAGAACAGACCACCGGTGTATCTAAGCCTGATCGAGTGTGCAGCCAACACCCTAGTTTGCAGCTGCCCCAAGCCTTCTCCCTTTTGTCATCCCACTACCACCCGCCACCATCACTCTCCCCTATTCCCTGTCCCATACCCTTTTGAAGCTGTTCAGATTTACATGATACCACCCATTCTGGCAGGGTGTTCCATTTTGATACCACCCTCTCTGTGAAATAGTGTCTCTTTATCGCCCTCCTAAATCTTCCCCCCCTTGATTCTTAGCCCAAGCCCCCTGGTGCCCCTCCCCCTCTTTAACTTAAAGACCCCATCTGCCCCATCCTTATTGATTCCCTTCCGATATTTGAATGCCTCTATCATGTCCCCCATCCCTTCTGTCCTCCAGGGTGTACATATTGAGGTCTTCCAGCCTGCTGTCATAGTTTCTCCCTCCATCCCACATATCATCTTTGTTGCCCTCCTCTGCACTCCCTCCAGCAGCCTGATATCATGCTTTAGGTATGGCCTCAAAACTGCACACAATACTAGAAGTGTGGCTTTCCCAGCAATCTGTAGAGGGGCAAGATCACCTCACTTCGCCTGGATGAAAACCCCCTTCTCTATGCATCCCAGCATTTTGTTTGCTTTTGCAGCCACTCTTCTGCACTGGGCGGTGTTCTTCATGGTCCCCGTTATCATTACCCCAAGGTCCTTCTCCTCCTCTGTGATCCCCAGCTTAACCCCCCCCCCAGCCAGTATTCTCTCCTTGGGTTCTTCATGCCAAAGTGCTTAACCTTACACTTCTTTGCATTGAACCCCAGCTGTCACCTCTCTGACTGTTTCTCTAGCTTGCTTTGGTCCCCCTGCAGCTGCTTCCACCCCTTCTCTCCATCCACCACTGCTCCAATTTTGGTGTCATCAGAAAACAGTCTTACCTTGCTCACCACCCCATGTCCAATGTCTGATATGAAGAGCCCAAACAATACTGGCACCAACACAGAGCCCTGTGGCACCCCACTCATCACCAGCCTTGGAGTTGACAGCTCCCCTCTCACTACTACCTGTTTCAGCCTCCCACTCAGCCAGCTTGTAATCCAGTTTATCATTTTTGCCCCTACTCTTACACCAGTTAGCTTCTCCCCAAACCACCCATGAGGCACCGAATCAAGGCCTGCTGAAGTCAAGTAAAGAACATCCACCGCATGACCCATATCCAGTTCACCTGTCACCCAGTCATAATATTGTATCAGATTGGTTAGACAAGACTTCCCTGAAACAAGCCCATGCTGCCTCATATCCTGGAGTCCATTGTCCTCCAGGTACAACACCAGTCTTTCCTTTAATATCATTTCCATGAGTTTGCACACTATAGAGGTGAGACTTACTGGATGATAATTACCCAGTTCATCCCTTGGCCTGCTCTTGTGTAATGGCACTACATGTGCCATCTTCCAGTCTAGTGGCACATATCCCGACTCCAGGGAGGTGCTGTACAGATCTGCCAGAGGCTCCGCCAACACCACCGCCATCTCTCTCAGCACCCTGGGGTGAGATACCATCTGGCCCTGGTGCCTTGTCTACCTTCAGTGCCCCTCAGTCCCTCTAGGAATCTACTTGCCTCAATTCTTCCCTCTGTCGCCTCCTCTCCTATCCCCACCATCCCAGCCCATGCTGGTAGCGGTCCCCTTTTCTTCTGTGAACACAGAACAAAAGTATTCATTCAGTGTTTGTGCCTCGCTCTTCCCTTTTCTGTCCACTCCCCACTGCTTTTTATCCTCACTATTGTTTCCTTGCACTTTCTTTTCTCCCTGATATATCTGAAGAAGTCTTTCTCCCTCCCCATTAATTTCCTGTGCTAATCTCAGCTCCCTCTGGCCTTGGCTCCTCTCACTTTTCTGGTCACCTCCATGGACCATCTTGCATATTCCTCCTGTCCACTTCCTTCCCTTTACATACATCCTTTAAATACAGTTGCATCCAGGCATGACATTTGCACACACTGCACGGACACCTTGCACTCAAGTACCAATGTTGTTAGTTTGCACTTTGAAATAACCCCCAAACAATGATATTGTGTTGGACAAAATACGAGTTTTAGAATCTCTTAAAATACTATGAATCAAAAAGATCAAGTCTGGGAAAAGAGCCCTAGAACAGTAAAAAAAAAATTTTAAATTAGCTGAAGAAGAGTGACCAGCTAGATACAGTATCATGAAATAAATCAAGAGTACTGTTATCCTTGATGTTGTGTAAGTTGTGCATTTTGGCTTTCTTTCACAATCAGACTGCAAGCAGTACCCCCAGTGCTGTACACCATATCTCAATCTGAATATATGTGAGAGGTTGCCCAAGTAGTTATTTCTCATTATTTTGCCTTTTCTTCAGCCATGTTCTGTGAGTACTATAACCCTTCACATCAGTGTGAATGGCTACTAAAACCCTGTGGGACTCCATGCATGAAGACCTGCAAGAACCCAAGTGGGCAATGTTTGAACCAGCTGCCAGGCCTTGAAGGTACGTTGTTTATTCTTCAGGTGTGAAAAACTAAGGGACTAGGGTTTTGGTTTTGTCACTTCCCATTTGGTTTTGTATTCAAGGCTTGTATGAAACTTGTGTTGCTACACCCTGCACAGTTGACCATCTCAAGTCACAAGTGTAAAAAGAAAGACTTCTCAATCCCACTGCTGGTACCTAAATTTGTGATTCATTTTTCCCAGCTTTGCCCAGTATAATGCTATGTGTAACCTCATAAAGTAATCCATCCACCATCCAGCCAACATCGTAGGTAAACTTTTGTTAGTGCCCAAAGCCCCTCACAAAGCTCAGGCAACCTGCCTAGCAGTGCATATAAAGAAAACATAAATAAGCCTTAATCCACTAGAGATCAGCAACTAGCTCAGAAACATTTATTTAAAGAACTCAAATTTACATTAATAGCAATACAACTCCATATAAGCACCTGGTATTACATTAGGTAGTCCAGGAAGGCATCCTTGCCAGTATGATTCAACTCAGAACATTTCTGGACCCAATGTTCAGGTGCTAGGTGTGAAGATACAAAACTGAGTGTGAGCAGGTGCCTCAATGTGACTGCACATCTAATGGCCACCAGAGAGGACCTTTAGTCATGGGGTTTGGGTCACCCTGGGACTAAGTTACGAGACTTAATTTTCAAAGGGACTTTGGATCTGATGCAGACTTTCACAAATGGCAGCTTGTGTCAAGTTCTGGTGCACCAGGGCCTTGCCCAGATTCTGGCATCAGAGGGGTCCTATTGCAAAACTTACCACCATTGCCACAACCTCTCCCATGCATCTAACAAGCGGTGCACAGGTGGGGTGTGAAGGAGGCTGTGGTGCTCCCCACTGGCAATGCCCACAGGAACCCATAGCTCAGAGTAAAGACACAACACTGGCTGGTGCTTCAGTGGTGTTCCGTGCCCACACTGTGTCATCCAACAACCCTTTCCCCATGGGCACGATGGAGATGAGGACCAGAAAAGCAAATAAGACTGTCACTGGCTGGCTGTTCCTGGTGAGTGGAGTGGGATGTCCATTGCACTCCACCAGCTGTGCACAGCCAGAGGGATACCACTGTGGTCCCCAAAATCACACATGCCCATCACCCATGTCAGAAACTGGTACGCAGGTGGCACAGGAAGCAACTAAGGTGCATCACAGGAAAGAATGTGATATCTGGCTCTGACATCTGTAAATAGGCAGTGCAGATCATCAATGGCACTGCCAGCATCTGTGGGGAAACATAAGGGATATCCCTTTGTACTGGAGGGTAGGTGACCAGTTTGTATGGTATGCAGATCCATGATTACCATGCAGCAGCCACCAAGACCAGAGGGCAATCTCCATGACTTGACTCTGCAGTCCCCTTGAGTAGGTTGACAGCCAGTGCCTTTGTTATGGTTCTGTCCTGCATGCTTGGCTCCTGTGATACACTGGATACTCTGTGTCCTACTATGTCGCACTGGTTGTCCCCTATCCACTTGTGCTGTTGCTGGTTTTCTGTATGTCCATTGGTGGATACTGCCCATGGCTCATGGAGCACAGTACTATTGCAGCCACAGTGCATTAGTGCAACCTTGGACCCATATAGATGCTGCATTCCTAACCAGGGTGGTTGTCCCACTATGGGCTGTTGCAGTGGGATATCCTGTACTGTGGGGACATTCCAGCCCTCCCAGAGTTACTAATAGTAGTGGTGCAGGGGCTTTTAGACCACCCCTACCTTGTCAAACTTAAACAGACTGTGTGACCTTTGGGAAGATTAGAAAATCCTGATGTATGGGGATGCTGCAGTGCCATTAAGGTGCAGTCCCCCCTTCTGCCATAGTGCAGATGGGCATCCGCTGCAAACATGATGCAGGCCTGGCTAGTGCAGTAGGTCCCCTTTTTGGGTGCAGGTACTGTTAGAAAATTGGAACTGATGCATAGTGTGGTGCAAGGGGCCCCTTGCATCATTTTTATTTTGATGCATTCACCAAATGTTATTTCAGGGGAGAGGTTGCAAATTAAGCCCAATGTGTAAATTAAGGTCTCCAGATGTTCAGAATTACAAACAGGGTTTACATTTCCTTGCACATGATGTATGACACTCACAGACTTCTGTGGGTGCACAACAAAAGTAATGTCACTTGACATCTTCATATCGTGAATAGCGGTGCTATCATCAAATTAGCCCCTCACCTACATGACTACATTACTGGCCACTGCTGGGATGCAGCATCTGTTATGAGTTTTGGTCCTTTTCTGGCTCTCCTGGTGGTCCAGTGACCACTCCCAACTCCAGCAGAGATACCTGTACAGGCTTCCAATGGAACTGCTAACCTTAGTCCCATCTTCTTATATGTGGGATATCTAAATTGGTTTCCCTTCTTTGCCAGTTTCTTTTCATTATTGGAGCTTCTGTTCTGTGTCTTTTTTTAGAAACATAAATTGCTTTTCTTTTCTTGATCTGTTTCTCCTCAACCAGTGCATGCTGTCCCATTTACCGATGCCCCCCACCCTGTCACCTAGTGTCTCAGGGGCTTACCTCAATCCCAGTGCTTCTCCAATGGCCTACTCCCTGTGGCATGGGTCGGTGGCTTATCACCGATGATTCAATCTGGTTTCTAGGGGAGGCCCTGTAGCCTGGTTCGGAGTCTGTGAGGGGTCGGTGTCATCCTGCTCTGTTCCAGTCCTGGCTATTTTTCCTTCACTTTTTCTCCCCTGGAGGAACAAATGCACAGTGCCATCCAGACATACCTACCCATGCTCCTGTGCCTAGGATGTAATTGGCTGCCATTTGCCCATTCCCCAGGTTGCAATCCCTGGATGCCCATTCCCCTACTCACTGCTAGAGGCCAGACATCTGCCAGGACCCACATTCCTGCCTCACTAGAGGAAGACAGCACTCCACCAGATGGTCGATCCTCCTCTCCCTTGCCAACCCCCAGCAATCTGAGTCTGCGTTGACCCTGGAGGCATAGTGCCTCAGCCCTCCACACCACTGGGAGGGCTTCAGAAAATGTCTTGTAATACAGAAACGGTGCTACTACAGATACCACCAAACTGAGGTGTGCCTTGTTTTGTGGATGACCCTGTAGCCATTTATATGGCAATTCCCACCTCCTTCACTGCATAGAAACATATAATTAGAGGACATATAAGTACCATTTGGCCCGCCCAGTCTGCCCATTTGTCCCTGCTTATACTGTCAGTGCCCTAACAGATCTCCAGCTACTGTACCTCCCCTCGCTTCCCAGCTAAGATTCATTTGTGTCTGTCCCATGCCTGCTTCAAGCCCATCACTGTTTCCACCTCCACTGCTTAGCTGGAAGACTCTTACATGCATCCACCATGCTTTCAGTGAAGAAGTACTTCCTCACATACCTCCAAAATTTCCCCTTCCAGCTCAATTGCATTTCCCCTTGTTCTCATGCACCTTCTTCTGTGCAAAATATATACGATAGTGTATGGCGTCCCATACACAACTAGGCTATTCTTCTCCCAAGTGGTTTCTATCACAGTTGATGATCTTGAAAGCAAAGCTCAAGATGTCCCTCTGCCATCATAGAAAACATGAGGGGAAAGAGTAGCAGAGTTGTATTTGGGATTCCATACACTGTTCTATACAATGTATGGTGCCCAAAAAAACAGGTTCACTTACGATTTGTTGTGATTAAACCTCCACCAGAGACCCGTGCTCCTCATCTCTCCAGCCCCCAGGCCAGCTAGTACACGGGACTCAATAGCCCCCCCCTATCCTATGAACAGTGCTGCTGGGGGCTGTTGCATTTTGATGTAGCTACTAACGCAGAATGAAAAGTCATTCTGCTTTAGTAGCTATGTCACTACTACAGCAGAACAACTTTTTACAGTGTATGGAAGTCCTTACACTATGATGTTCCACCATATACTACAAATTAATAGATTCATTCATAGAAGTAGCCAGCAGATAAGAACTTCAGGGCCCACCCAGTCAGCCCATGAAAACTCCCAAGTAGAATCCATCTACTGGGGGGACCCTTAAACCTGTTCCTCCCATTGCCAGTATGCCCATATACTTTTTCCATGCATACTTGAATTGTGTGATCATTTCCACCTCATTACCTTCTCCGGCAAACTATTCCAGTCTTTCACCACCCTTTCAGTAAAGAAGAACTTCCTCACATTACCCCAGGCCCTGCCCCCAACAACTTTATAATGTGCTCCCTAGTGTTAGAAGCTCTGCTCCATTGAAACAGACTCTCCACCTATGTACTAACATTCCCCTTCAAATATTTAAATGTCTCAGTCATAATCACCCTTCTCCTCCTGCCCTCCAGGGTGTACAGGTTTAATTCCCCAAGCCTCTCCTCATAGGACATCTCCTGCATACCCAGCATCATCTTGGCAATCCTCCTCTGCAGCAACTCCAACCTGTCCCTGTCCCTGCAGAGATAGAGCTTCCAAAACTGCATGCTGTATCTAAGGTGCGGTTGTACCAGAGATACATACAGAGGAAAAAGCACCCCTCTCCTCCTGCTGACGATCTCCCTTCCTTTGCATCCAAGCATCTGATTTGCTTTTCCCACCACTTTTCCACACTATTTTTCCACCTTAAGGTAATCAGTAATAATTACTCCCAGGTCTTTCTCCTCCACTGTGGCCTCCAGCACCTTCTCCACAAAAGTTTGAATTCTGCGCTGGGGTTTCTGTTCCCAGGTGCATGATTCTGCATTTCTTAGTATTGAACCTCAGTTGCTGCCTCCTAGGCCACTCATCTGACCTCCCCAAGTCTGCCCTCATCTTGTCCACCCGCCTCATATGTCTACCCTGTTGCTTGAGTTTTGCATCATCTGCAAACAAGCATACACTCCCTCCCTAACCTTCTGTAATGTCACTGATATAGACATTAAAAAGCACTGGTCCCAATGCAGACCCCTGCGGCACCCCACTGGTCACCCTCCCCTCCCCTCCCCTCCTTTAAGCATACTCCATTCACCACCACCCTCTGACTTCTATCCCCAAGTCTGTTTTTCACCCATTCTGTATCCATGCCCCCAGCCTGAGGCTCCCCAGCTTCATTACCAACCTCCTATGTGGGATGGTATCAAAGGCCTTTCTGAAGTCAGAGAAGACACATCCACTGCCCCATCCTGGTCTACTGCCCTAGTTACCTCATCAAAGAATTTCATCAGGTTGGTCTGACAGGACCTAACTCTGGTGAATCCATATTGTTTCTGGTTTTGCAGCTCACTGGCTTCCAGGTAATCTCAAATCCTTTCCTTGATGAGTGTCTCCATTACCTTGCCAGCCACCAAGGTGAGGCTTAACATGTTGTAGTACCTGGATCCTCCCTATTCCCCCACCTTGCATATCGGAACTATGTCTGCCATTTTGTAGTCTCTCAGCATCTCCCTGTATCCAGTGACCTTTAGTAAAGGGAAGGCAGGGGCATGACCAGAACATCCCTGAGTTCCCGCAGCAGCCTAGGGTTCACGGTATCAGGTCTCATGGCCTTGTCCACCCTCAGTCTGGCCAACTCTCTGTAGACTCTGTCCACAGTGAAGGAACTAGTGTCCTCCTTTGTGCCTGTTGTTTTTCTCTCCTGAAGTTTGGGCTTATCCCCCTCTTCCTCAACTGTAAAAACTGAGCTAAAGTAATCCTTCAAGATTTCAGCCTTCTGTCTGCCATCTTCCACTGGGGCTCCTCCTTCCCCTACTAGCCTGACAATCCCACTCTGACCATCTTTTTTTTACTATATATATCTACAGAATAATTTATCCCCCCCATGCTGTAGTGGCTGTCCTCACCTCAGTTCTTGCCTTGACCATCTAGACTACCTTCCCCACCTCCCTCTGTCACCTCTGGTAAGCTTCCCTTGTCACATCTGTCTGTTCTGCTTTGTAGAGTGAGACTGGACAAACAAAGGCAAAAGGGGCAAGACCTCCCAGGGAAGCTGGGGAGTGGAAGTCCTTTTTGTGAGGGACTCCATCATAAAGGGGATCAAATACCCTATTCAATCCCATGAGTTATTTATAGGTTTCAATCATGCCCCCCCCACCCTTCTCTGCTCCAGGGAGACCCTGCACCATTTTAGTTTCCCTACTCTGTACAGTCTCTACCCTGTCTATGGCCTTGCTGAGCTATGATCTTCAGAAATGGACATTGTACTCCAGGTGTGGTCTCACCAACAATCTATACAGTGGCAACACGACCACCCCTCTTCTGTTTGTGATACCCCTCCCTATGCACCCTAGCATCCCACTGGCCCTACCTACTGCTTTGTTGTATTGTCTCACCATCTTGAGGTCATCAGGTAGGGTTACCCCTTGGCCTCTTACCTGTTTGGTGATAGTCAATACCTCTTTCTTTGTTTTATACTCTACCTATGGGTCCCTATGCCCTAAGTGCATGATCTGACACTTTGTTGCACTGAAATCCAACAGTTATACACTTGCCCACTCCTCAAGTTTTCTCACATCTCTGCATATTCTCTGCACCCCCTCTGGAGTGTACACCCTACTGCAGATGTGAGTGTCGTCTGAAAAAAGAGGCATACTTTCCCTTCCAGCTTTTCTGCAATGTCACTAATAAAGACATTAAAGAGGACTGGTCCCAGTACTGAGCCCTGAGTTACCCTACTGGTCACTCTTCCTTCCCCTGAGTGAGTTTCATTTACCATTGCCTTCTGCTGCCTAACTATCAACCAATTTCTTACCCAGTTTACCACCTTAGGACCTACCAACAAGCTGCACAGTTTCCTTATAAACTTCCTACAGTATGTGTTATGGTGTCAAAGACCTTGCTGAAGTCTAAATAGACCATATTCACCACCCTACTCTGAACTCTTTCCCTGTGGTCACCCAGTCAAGCAAAAACCACCATTTATTTAATGTTTTCTCATATAAAAATAGTAGTTACTTTAACAGTGATTTTCAGCATCCTGTATGCCGCTGAAAGAACTGTCAGTGCTTTTTTGGTATTGTGATTGCGAAGAAAAATCTACAAGGATGACAGGCATGAAGTATGTATGTGTGTGTGTGTGTGTGTGTGTGTGTGTGTGTGTGTGTGTGTGTGTGTCTGCCGCTTACAGTATGCCTTTCTCACAACATGAAAGCCTGTGAGATCTGTTGAGGATCCAACTCCACTATTAGGCAATGTAGGAAGGGGGCATTAGAGAAATTCCACCTACAATAAAAATCTTAGCAACAATAGAACAGCAGCTACAGAAAGAATCCACATTGTCTACCCTGTCAACTGAATCACTAGCTGTCAATGTCCTGGAAGCCATAAGTACAAGAACTGGGACAAGGATAGGGCTTCACTGGTGAGCTTCAAGTCACCACAGCGGACAGCAGGTACATCCCAAACTACAGTGATGTCCACTCCTAGGGTGGCACCTACCACCCACTCGACCATTGACCTAACAGCAAGGTCTAGGTCTGGTGTATGCACTACTATGCCAGTACAGCCAGTACATCACTGTCATCACCGAAGATCCAACCTCCACTGTTGACTACTGTGGTCATGACCACTACACAAAGTAGTGTTGGCACACAGGCAGTACTCCTGTCATTCTCTGATATGATATGATGTTACTGCCTGGCCTATATTTGCATACAGTGGACCCATCGACAGAAACTACTACTTCAACAATCCCATCAATGCCACACTCTAATATAGTGTGAAATAGACCTATTCAGCCACTGCAGACAATGTTGGCATGCTCCTTCATTCCTGTCTATGAGAGATATGACAAATATGAGTATAATCCTGATCTCATCATGGAAGAGGAGGTGGAAGAGGAGGAAGACTATACTAAGGATAGCCAAGATATGCATGGCATCAGCTCCACAGTCTCCCACTGCAGTAAGGACTCTAGTAAGTACACCCTGGTCAACTCTAGAGGATCCTTCCTTTTTTGCCATGATACAGCAAATGCAAGCTGCTAAGGGCTTTACCTTGAAGAAACAGAATTCCACTAAAAATACTGTTGAAGCTTGTGGAGATGTCAGAATCTCCTTCTCTCATGGTTCTTCAGATGTAACTAGCATCGGAGGATGCTACCTGTGCAGGCTGGTATAGGCCAAACACTATACCACCTGTTTCCACAAAGGCTGGCATAAATGTACTCTGTTTCTTCTGGTAAGCCTTTTCATACTAATTAGCCTGCGACTGATTCAGTGGGATCCCCCAGCACATGATAGATCCTGGGCACCTAAACACCTGAGTTCCCTCACTCCTGATCAAGAATCCAGGAGGTTGGATGTACTGGGCAAACATACCTTTACA
The DNA here is from genome assembly GCA_016271365.2 of Neoceratodus forsteri. Classification (NCBI taxonomy): domain Eukaryota; kingdom Metazoa; phylum Chordata; order Ceratodontiformes; family Ceratodontidae; genus Neoceratodus; species Neoceratodus forsteri. The sequence goes on along the minus strand of CM028133.1, from coordinate 735,425,829 downwards.
TCTTCCTCTCTGGGTCTACTGTATGTATCACCAATGAACAGGCCCATATGATCAAATACCAGAATACCCTATGGAGGAAGGCTAAGACTCTTGCAAAAGCCTTGCCTGAGGATAATACCAAGCAAGAGTTACTCACAACATGTGCTTCTTGGGCTGATGTGGTTAAACACTTGATCAACACAGCAATGATGTTTTGGATGCATCTGCCAGGAATGCAGCCTCTGGCATCTGTCTTAGGCACTGCTTGTGGCTATGGATAGCATGCTTTGCCACTGATGTGCAGCAAACAGTTCTTAATGCCCCATTTATGGGACATACACTATTTCACCATGATGTTGAATAAGCTCTGAAAATTCTTCAGTTCTCTGGCAAGACTCTGAGGTCAGTCAAATCCTTGTTCCACACCCATGATAGGGTAAGATCAGGGGGAATTTTCACCCATCTACTGTCAGAGGCAACCATCAGTACTACAGACATCAGGGTAGAAGCAGCGGTGGTAGGCCTTCCAGTCCCCCTCCCAACCACAAGTGCCTCTACAAAAGCACCTAGAGGTATTGGAGCCAGTAGCTCTGCCCCCTCCAACTCAGCATGACTCCTCATACACCTCACAACCACCATTACCTCCAGTGATAGTTGTAGGGGGATGCCTTTTCCTCCATCTGGATCAGTGGAGGGCAGTGACAACAGATGAATGGGTACTGGAGATTATAGAGAAGAATCATGCTCTGGAGCTTCTGGACAACCCTCTAGATAATTCACCAGTTATTACAACATATCCACTTGGAGAAATGTTCCTGTTGCAGGAGAAAGTACAGATCCTGCTTCAAAAATGATCCATAGAACCTGTACCTCCCAGACAGAGGCACAAAGAGTTTCATTCCAGATACTTCCTAGTCCTCAAATGGACTGGAGAATGGTGACCTATTCTAGACCTTACAGATCTCAACTTCTTCTTAGAATATAAGAAGTTCTGAATGGTCTCCTTACAGGGTCTTCTTCTCATATTGCAAACAGGGAGTTGGATATGATCCCTGGATATGAAGAATGCATATTTCCATATAAAAATCAGGAAACCTCAAAGGAAACATCTGAGGTTCCTGTTCCAGGGGAGCATTACTAGTTCTGATTGTTGCCCTTTGGTTTGTCTTCTGCTCCACAGATCCTTACCAAGTGTTTGGCAGTAGTGGGTCGCAGGGAAGGCCCGTATGTCTTTCCTTACCTAGATGACTGGCTATTAAAAGCCCACTCCAGTGACCAAATGCTGCAGACCCTAGCTCAAACCAAACAGATGTTCGATGCTCTGGGGGTAACAGTCAATATATCAACGTCTGTACTGACACCCTGCCAATGCTTGCAATACCTAGGGGTAGTTTTGCATATTGCCTAAGGTTCTACATTTCTGCTGCTGGACAGAGCAGAATGACTTATTGAACAAGCACAATTAGTATACGATGGCCATTATATCTCAACAAGGATGTTTCTGTGTCACTGGGTGTTATGCTGGCAGCCATTTTCAGAGTGCCACTGGCCAGGCAGCAAATGCAGATCCCACAGAGGACTCTGAAAGTGCAGTGGGACCAATTAACAGATGACGTAGAACAAACGTTTCTTGTAACTTTTCCCTTAATGCAAAGCACTGAAGTGGTGGATGAAATACAGCAATCTACTCATGGGCATCCCATTCCTGAATCCTACCCCACATCATATCCTCACTACTGATGCCTTGGGATCCAGGTAGGGAGCCCACCTGGGGCCTCATCAGACAAAAGGCAAGTGGAATCAGGTGGAGCACACTTTTCATATAACTGTCCTGGAAATGACAGCAGTCCTACACATGCTTCAGGTATTTCAGAACCACTTGCCCCTAGGTCTTTTGTTAATAGAGAAGGACAATGCCAGTGTGATGCATTATATCAACAAACAAAAGGAGACTCATTCTTACACGCTGTGCAGGAAAGCAAAGAGAGTTTGGGATTGAGCTCTGGAACACAATCTAGAACTAGCAGCAGTGCACATTCCAAGCATCCAAAACATCTTAGCAGACAAATTAAGCAGGTCACAGTCCAAGGTACATGAGTGGGAACTGATGACCTTGGTGAACAGTGACCTATTCGCAAGCTGGAATCATCCATAGTTGGTCCTTTTTGCATCCCCACACAATGCAAAACTGCCATATTTTTGCTTGCTTGCTCTAGGGCCTGGAGTTTTCTGGTGGGATGCATTGCCCCTTTCCTGAAAAGGGAGTTTTCCTTGCTGTCTTCCCTTCCTGTCCACTAATTCAGAAAATACTACTCAAGTTGAAGATGGAGGGGGCAACTCTAATCCACATTGATCCCCTGTGGTCTTGGCAGATATAGTATCCACTGCTGCAATAGCTTACAATGGGACCCCCAGTACCTCTGCCTTTGTACAAAGGTCTAGTGTCACAGGAAAAGGGAACCCTAGCCCATCTTGACCCGAAGTCCTAAATCTGTACACATGGCTCCTGAATACATAGCCATAGCTCACTTTGGGGTATCATAGAAAGTGGCTGATGTTCCGTTGGCCACCAAAAACTGTACACCAGGCACACCAATTCTATGAAATGAAAGCATTTGCTTTGTGGGCTACTTCACAAGATTCATTTACTTGCCAGGTTCTAGAACGCTTGCTATCCTTATCGGATTCAGGCCTGCAGTATTTCTCAATTAAAGTGCATTTGGCTGCAATATCAGCCTTACATATGCCTATGGATGGCCATACTGTTGCTCAACTGGAGGTGCCTTTCATACAGTCTCCTCTTGGAAGTGAAATCAAGTACCAGCCTGGAATCTGAATTTTATTTTGGAAAAGATGAATTTGACTCCTTTTGAGCCAGCTGCAAGTTGTGACTTATGGCTTCTCTCTTGGAAAACATTTTTAGTTGCAGTCATTTCTGCTCAAAGGATTTCAGAACTACAGGCTCTAAAGTGTGAGCCTCCTTATTCAACTTTCCACAAAGACAGGGTATCTTTGCATGCTAATCCTACATTTCTACCAATGTGGTTTCTGAGTTTATTTGAACTCAAACCATCCACCAACCAGTGTATTATCCAGAGCAAGCCAATCAAGGGAAAGCACTGTTCTAGACTTTAGCTGTGCATCGAATACTTAGATACTATACACACTGTACAAAGGACTACAGAAAGTCCTCACAGCCTTTGTTTCATTCACAACTGGGAAAGAGGGCACTCCAGTTTCTAAACAGTGTTTCTCTAAATGGCTAGCACACTATATCACATTCTGTTACAGGACTTATAGTAAGGAACTTCCTGGTGTGGCTCATAGTAATGCCACTAGAAGCATGACTACTTCTGTAGCTTGTTTTCAGAATGTTTCACCTGCAGAAATGTGTGCGGCTGCCATGTGGCGTACTGTCCACACCTTCACTAATCATTACAGTCTGGACAGTATCTCTCATAGATCAGCTGGGTTTGGCCTAGCAGTGTTGCAAGGCCGAGGCTATTATCAGCTGCCCAGACTGTTTAACTTTTAGTACTGTTTGGGATTCATTCTAAACATGCAGCCTGATGAATGAGTTATCCTCAAAGAAGGTTGAATAGTTATGTAAGAACGTATCATGAGAGTAGATTTTCAAGAAGATCTCTTTCATCAGACAATGCTGTCCCACCCTACTTCCCCCTTCAGGGTTGCAATAAAGGATTTGTATCTTGATGTTTCCATTGCTGTTTTTTTTTCAGTGCTTTGTCTCACTTGGTATGCAGACTGCTGGGGTTTTTCCTGGTTCCCCTGAGGGAGGTCTTCTGAGCATGATCTCTGGCAGGAAACTAAGGAGAGGAGGGGCTGCCCATATTTATGTAGATGATGGTGTATGACACCGTCATGGGTGACCCTTGGCTTGCAAAGTTTCTGTGTAGTCTTAACGCTGATGTAGGTACAGTTCCAAAGGTGTGGCCTGATGAATGAGATTCTCTTGCACATCTTTTCCTCTGGTCATTTCTTAAATAGCTGTTCTATTTCACCCCTGCTAACATATTAAATTTTACTTCCAAGAAGCATCTGGTATGTCATAGCACCAGTTGCACTGAACCATCCCTTATCATAAATTCCATGGATGTGCTATGACCTCTTGAAGTTTCCTTCACCTTCTCAACTCTCACTGTAAGGTCAGCAATATTTCCAGCACTAATCCATGAGTTCTTTTCCATGGTGGCAACCAAGTGTCCCTGGTATCATGTAATAACAGCTACTCAATAAGGACAAAGTCAGAATGACGATGACAATTACGGTGACCATGGAGTAAAGGCGATCATGCAATTACAGCAACCCCCACTGAAAGGCAATAGTACTTGGCAATGTGTGCCTCAGGGTTGGTTATAAAGTGTAAGTAGGGGGGTTCGGGGGTGCAGCCCCCACATTAAATATATATTCCAACATTGCTGTTTCTGTACGTTACCTGTAATGTAGCATCACTGTTTATGTCCATCACTTTTTGGAATCACAGTTTTGACATTTGCTGTAGTGTAGTAGCTGTTATCACATGGAACTGTGGCCCCCCTCTCACTCCAAAACAATGACACAGTGCTATATGAGCAGTGTAACACCCATCTTTAGTCCCCTTATCCCAAACAAGGATGTTTCCTTTCAGATCCCTCACCACTCTTCCTCTCCCATTAGCCCTTCCTTTTGCAGGTGCCCACTACTGTGAGGATCTCATGCTTTTTGCATGGCCCTTTTGGGCCATATGTATGTCAATCCCTGCCCCATTCCTTAAATAGTCATGGAGCATAGCACCAGATTGTGCATAGCAAAATGGGTGCAAAAGAAAGGACTAGTAAGAGATCATTGTGACTACTTCATGACATTCCCTTGTGGTTATGTATGGGGTTCCTGGTTCCAGAGAATCTGCTTTCATCATTTTATATAGATAGATAGTTCTCACATTGCATCACTAATTTCATTTCTGAACAACAAAAAAAAAAAGAAAAAGTGAAAAGGCCTTCATGTAACACAGCAGAGGAAAACAGGTGACAAGTCCTACTGTATAGTCCACTATTGGTAAAGGTATAGTAACTTATTAAGCATACATATTACATTATATTCTAATACACCGTATTGTGTGCTTTAGGCTGCTACCCAGATTGTCCTATGGATAAGCCATTCTTTGATGAAGACTTAATGCAGTGTGTCCCATATGAGCAATGTGGCTGTTATGATAAAGAAGGAAATCATTATGAAAATGGACAGCCTGTGCCTTCAACCAGGAGCTGTGAATCATGGTATGTTTTACGTTGTATGAAGTTAAACGTACATGCAGGTAGCAACCCATGATGGGCTATACTATATTATGTAAGCCCTCTCTCCTATCTAGGGGTTTAGCTGACATAATTCATTTTTAGGGATGGGAATGAGCATCAAGTCTCTTACTTATGAACTTGCAGTGACCTCTTAGGGGTGCAGGAGTCTTCTCAGGGTTGCAAATCAATCAGAGTTTCTGAACAAAAAGTTTCCAGAAATAATTGATTGCCCATAACAGAAATAAGAGTCTAGCCAGAGGTTTACTAATGTTTATCTCATCAGCATGTCATGAAATCACCCTTAGAGTGGTGCAAAAAAGAACACAATTATAATTCAGATGTTATACTCCTTTTTTGTTTAACTTCACTTTTCCATGGGAGGAAAAGTGATTCTTGGCAGAGTGATGTTGTCCCATCTGGTTCAAGTGCTTCTGTTAAGGTTAGGGCTACAGGCAACCTGGGAGAGTGGTTCAGGTAACTTCATATTAAAATTAAGTTAGTATTTCTCAGAGTACCTTACATGATCCTCTCACTGCATGGGAATGCTGTCTCACAGTAAATACTTCAGTCAATGCATACAGACTATTGCAGCATTTTTTTGACTACATCAGAGATGTACAATAAAAATTTTCACGTACCAAAAATCGGAAATCATGTGCATATTTGGCTAATGCTGATGACATAGTATTAAAGTCTACCAGTTATTTGGGTATAAAAAGAATGTTGGTAAAGTTCAAAGAATGTAAAAAGGCAGATCTGAAAATTAATCTCCAAAAACGAAAGTAATGGTATGTGGTAAATCAAAAATTATACCTATAAGGTGGAAGAAGAGTTAGAGATAGTTAATGGATTTTGCTATTTAGGACTAGTAATAACAAAGGATTTAAATTGGGGGAGACATGTTAAAGAAATAGTATTAAAATCTAAAAGATTTTTACCAGCAATGAACACATTCTTATACAAATATGGGGGACACTGAATAGAATAATATTTGAGAGTGGTAAATGCAAACATTCAAAGTCAACTTCAGTATGGAGTGGAAATTTGGGGACAAGATGGAAGCAAAGGAATAGATAAATATGTGAAGATTCATTATAAGAATTGTTGGGAGTGTCAAACAGAATACCATTGGCCATAGTAAGGGCAGAATTGGGTCAATACACTGTGGAAAGTTCAATTAAAATAAGATGTATGAATTACTGCTTAAAAGCATATGTAATGGAAGAGAACAGCATAAAGGAATCAATTGAATATTTAGGAAATGGCATATTATTCCCCAGCATAGGTACTATAGAAAAAATAATAAAACCAAATGGATTACTGCATAGTTTAATAGATATTTTTCAATTACTTATATAAGAAGTGAGAAAGGATATTAAAATAAGAATACAAGCTATAGAGGCACAGAAAGATATGGAGTACTGTAAACAAAATAAGAGATGCCTATGGATTGCAAAGAACAAACAACTACATAAATTGGAGAGTTGTTTAAGACAAAGTAAGAATCCCAAAAAGCAGAAAAGTATAATGAGATTTTAATTCGAGATATAGTAAAGCAATTGGCTCAAATCAAAATATAAGAAATGGGGAGTGAGAAGGGAAGATGTAAATGTAACTTGGATTATAACAAATTACAACATATAATGATATGTTATCCCCAATATGGTAAGGAATGGGAAAAGTATCAGGGAGATATATTAAATAATTTAGAATATGAACCAAAGGATTTTGTGACATATTTATTTAAATCTGGTAGACATGCTGAGTTGGATCATGTGGCCTCTCTCCTCCTTTCAATTGAAAAAAAATGTCACATAAAGCAGGAAGAATGATGGGGGGAATGAGGGAGAAAAGACCCTTAAATGAAGGGATTGGTTTAAAGTTCAGAGAATATGCAATACAATGGGAAAATGCAATAGGAAGAGAAATATTTGGGGAAATGTAATAGATACATAAGTAATAAAAATCATTAAGAAGAGTGTTAATATGATAATAACAGGTGTATTAATATGGGAATGGTAAAAGGAGAAATGTATTGTTGCTTAATCAATGGATGCAAACTAATTGTATTATGATGATATGTATGGTAATATCTAAAATATGTAAGATTATTTTAAAATTGAAACAACATCATTGATGTCAAGCAATAAAGAATGATACTGACTACATCATGGGACATTTACATTTCAGGACATATGGGGATGATCTTAATATAATAAAAAGTATAGAGCAAAATGTGTACCATAACAAGATCACTTTTTGTGACTAATTTAACTGGCATGCAGCAGACACTGCCTCTTAAAAAATTTCTGAGAACTTTGATGAAAACCTAGGGATAGCTATGTTAAAATGAGACTTCCTTATGTAATTTCAAGGTTACCTAAAAAGAGCTAAAGCAGACTCAAAACAATAAAAAATGTGTGTTGTACAAGAAAGAAGATAAAGGTCAATCTAACAATATAATAAAAAGTAAATAAAATTTTTATTGTAACATGCAGTGTTGCTTTAAAATAAGTTTCAAGCTGGAAATAGGAAGCATTTAGAGAAGGCAGTATAAAAAGAATAAAATTTAAAAAAAATACGATTACTGGTATTTCAAAATCAGATCATGAAGCAGTACAGTAGAAAGAAGAAAGGCACCAAATTGATGTTCAAACTCATTATCATATTGAAACAGAAAGCTACAGGTTTATGCCCCCCTTACATTTTTATATTGCAGCTGTTGCTTATGATGCCGGTGGCCCAGGTTTGAGAGTGAGCCTGGACTGTCAGTGGCTGGCTGGGTGTGGGGGAGAGAGAGGACAGATTGTACCAGGAACAGTACTCCTCCTCGGGGGAGGAAGGGGACTAATCTATGTTGCTCCATCAGAACCTCAGTGGCCACAGTGCAGCTGGACTTGTCCAAGAGAGAGAGGGATATTTACAGACTTTGTAATGCAATGCACACTTTTCATGCATGTGTGTGCCACTGAATCAGTTCATTGGCATCCTACTGTTGGGGACCAGAAAGCAGGAAAAGACCCAGAGTGATGCAGAATAATACTGGCCTGATGGAACCTACAAAGCTATGTGCCCTCCACACAGATTAGAAATTAGCTGTCCTGCAGGTGTACTATTAGGCCCCCAAAAGCCCCATCATAAATTGTAAGTCTGGGGTTAAAGGAGGTGGGGGTAAGTGATGGGGGGATGTTGCATGAGCAAACTAAGGTTGCACTGCAGTGAGGAGCAAAACAAAAAAAATCCATAATGCAACACTGAATACCAGTTGCTAAAAAAAGACAGGGCATTTTCCTGGAAAAGTAAACATGACAAAAGGAATGGACGCTATAGTATCCCAACTGTAAAACTGTTTTGTAATTGCAGAAACTCTTATTTGTCTTCTAGCCTCTGCACGATGAATGTAATTAGCTGCAATGCTGAAGGTATGTAGATTGTACTTCAAAATTTGTATTTTAATTCATATAATTTTGGCCTCTGAACTCCTCAGTTCTGTAACTGGTGATCTAGTACCTGAGCTCAAGGTAATGTCCATTGATAGATATGGACCCACAGTATTCCTTTGGGCTAATTGACAATGGTCTTCCAGAACAGACTCTACCTTACAGGAGTAGAGACATCAGCACAGGAAAGACATATCTTTTTCTATAGATTTTTATTTACATATCAAGAACTAGTTTTTAGTGTAACATGATACCTAAACAAGCTAACATGTCAATTCAAATGCATAGCACACCAATGTAACAATTGTGAACAAACCTGATATTAGCTTGACTGCTTCTCCATACTAGCTTTTAATTAATCAGTTTTATTATTTGTGTATTATTATTTGCTGTTTTTTGGGGGTTCTTTGCAATTTGCACTGTCTTTGAAGGCTTGCCTTAAAAGACTGACATTCTCAATCCTGAACAACAAATTTATGAACAATTTTCAAAAGTTCTTGTTATGCAATTAGTGCATAAAGTGCTTGTATTGTAGTGCAATACAGAATATTACACATTTTTTAAAATTACAAAAATTTATCTTTTTTTAATTCAAATTTTTATCCATAGTAACATAGAAACATAATTTTTTGGCAGATAATGACTGCTTGACACACCTAGTCTGCCTAGTCTGCCCATTTTCCCTGCTGATATGTTCACCGTAAACCTTACCTCATCTCTGGCCACCTTCGTGCCAGTCCCATACATGCTTGATGCCTGCCACTGTTTTTGACCACTGCCACCACTGTTGGAAGACTGTTCCAGGAATACATTACTCTTTCAGTGAAGAACTACTTTCTCACATTCCTCCTAAATTTCCACTTTCCTGCTTCACAGTGTGCCACTTGTTCCTGTGCTCCTTCTCCTCAGCTAAATACTTCTCTCATACATTATTCAACACTGTGAAGTATTTATGGGTCTCAATCATGTTCCCCAATCTCCCTCCTCTCTTCCAAGGTTTACAGTTGGAGATCCCTCAGTCTCTTTACATAGGGCATCTGATGTAGCTCTTGCACTATTTTAGTTGTCCTCCTCTGTACAGCCTCAGCTTTGTCTATATCCTTCTTGAGATGTGGTCTCCAGAACTAGATACAGTACCCTATAAATGATCTATAAAATGTTAACACCATCTACCTCCTTCTACTGGTGATACCCCTCCCTATGCACCCCAGCATCTCTCTGGCTCTATCTACTGCCTTATCACACTGCCTCATCTCCTTCAGGTCACCTGTTATGCTTATGTCCGGGTCCTTTTCATCTTTTGTGACCATCTGTACTGCTTCCCCATTATATACTCTGCCTCTGGGTTTCTGTGCCCTAGGTGCATGATATTGCACTTTTTTTTATGATTTATTTATCTTCCTGTTGCTGCCTCACTGCATCCCAGCTGTTCTCTCGCATCCCTATCAGATGGGATCGGTCGCCGTCCTTCTCTCTTGGGACCACTGGCTCCCATATAACCCCTGTGGCTTACCCCCTGCAGTGGGGTAGCAGGGATCCTCCTAACTCCCCACCCAGAATGGATCCAGCTTGGGTGCTAGCATCCCGACGAACACTTGTGGATGGCCATCAAGCCACAGGAGGCACCACTTTTCCCCTCTTTGAGCTTCCACAGAATGAGTGGGGATGCAATGATGCCAGCAGTCAGGAGCACATATGCATCTGCACATGACCCCATCCAGGAATCTGCCCCCTACTCCACCCCTAAGTATGGCGGGCATCTCCACACCCCAGCCTCTGCCAGGGGGTAGTCAGGCACCGACAATCATGGATCCCCCCTCCCCAGAGAGAGAGAGACATCCTTTGGATGCTCAATCCCTCTCCTCCCCTGCCAGAACCTGGCGAACTGTGCTCGCTCCCGAACCCGGGTCATCGGCGTGATTTTGCACTTTTTCACATTGAGACTGGGTGGCCATAATTTTTACCATTCCAAATGTTTTCTCAGGTCTCTACACATTCTCTGCACCCCCTTCGGGACTGTCTGCCCTATTGCAGATTTTCGTGATATTGCATAAGAGTTGGAAGGCATACCTTCCCTTCTAGCCCTTCTGCAATGTCACTTATAAAGAAATTAAAGAAGTCTGTCTCAGTACTGAGACCTAAGGTAAATGGCAGGTCACTTTCCCTTCCCCTGATTGACTGCCATTCACCAAAACCCTCTGTCACCTATCCATCAACCAATTTTGTACCCAGTTTACCACCTTAGCTCCCACCCTCAAACTGCCCACCTTCTTTATGAGCTTGGTATGTGGTATAGTGTTGAAGTCTTTGATGAAGTCTAAGTAGTTAAAATCTACCACCCCACCCTAAACTATTTTCTTGGTCACCCAGTCAGAGAAATTGATCAGATTCCTCTTACATAACCACCCCCACCTCCAGTGAACCTGTGCTGACATTGATATTGTAGCCCACTGGATTCAGATGATCCTCAAACTTATCCCACAAAAATGCTTCCATTTGCTTCCCCACCGCTAATGTCAGACTCCCCCATCAGTTAGTTGCCATCTTCTTCACTGTTTCAACTTTTATGAAGGGGGACTACATCTACCATCCCCCAGTCCTGTGAAACTAGTCTTATATCAAGTGAGACATTGATTAAGGCAGGTTGAGGTGCATCCAATAACTCTATGAGCTCCCTCAACATCATTGAGTGTACCCTATCCTGACCCATAGCTTAATACACTTTCAGATTCACAAGTCCATTTCCTCTGTGCTAACATTTTTCATCCTGATGATCTGTTGATTTTATCTTAGTTTTATCTTGCCTTCCCACCCTCCACCCATCTAATGGTGCCACAGCATAATGTTGACATCAGTCACTGCAGCTGTTCCCCTGGGGAAAACAAGCTCCATAGCCCTCCACAGGGGTTACTGCATTGTTGGATATGTGGCATCCCCCCACCAAGATGGGAAATGCTACCATCTGTAGTGTTATTTCCAAGCCCTGCCAGCTTGCCTACATTTCTTTCAGTACCAAGTCTGGCTGGCCAATACTTGTACTGTAGCTTGGCTAACAGGTTTTCCCATGTGCGTTGTTTCTTATTGGAATATACACTAGTGCATTCCCATTTTCATTTTCAAGTGTCTCCCACCCATCTTCTCTCTCAGTGGCTTTGCCTTATGGGCTACTGTAAGATTACAATTAGAAAGCAGCAGGGAACATGATTAATGAGATTTAAAAGAATGTTTATGCAGTGGTAGCATTACTGCTTGTGATGTCATTGACCCAGGTTTGGAAATGAGCCCAGAACATCAGAAGGCCAGCTGTGGAGGAGGACTGAGCATCCCATAGCATGCTCTTCCTTCTGGCAATGGGGGATCACTGTCACCATGTGACTGCCACCTGGGTTCCCACGAGTGGCAGTGTAAGTGAAACTGCAGTACTAGAGTTGGGGTTAGCTAACTGGCTAGATGGATGCACACACCTTACATGAACATGCATACCAGCCAGCATCCCTGGTGGAGAAAAATAAAAAAACACACAGCCATGTTCTGTGATGACTCCATTGCAGGACATAGTCCCTGAACTCTGCTGACCCAGGCTCACTCCAGAAGTACCACCTTCAGCATTTCCAAGGGACCTAGTCCAGCCTATGGACCTCCATTGTAGAAAGGGATACCATGGAGCACATCTCCTAGAGACAGGTAAGCTCTGGGAGTTGTTCCAACAAGTAAATACCATGGACTTCAGCGGTGAAGAGTCAGTGCTAAAACACAAAAGGGCAGCCAGCTCTTGATTCTTACTATAGAAGTCCAAGAAAGTGTAGAACTCAGGACCACCCACTGTGACAAATCAGTCAGAGAATCAAAATGCCACTCAAATCCAAATGTTTTAATGTAAAGCGGTTCTCAAAGTGTACACTGATACAAAAATCCATAGCTCAGTAAGTTAATGTTTAAATCAATGTAAACTTTGAGGTCTGATTTACATTAAAATGTTTGGATTTAAATCACATTTTGGTTCTCTGAGTGATTTAACACCGTGGGTGGTCCTGAGTGCTACACTTTCTTGGACTTCAAAAGCTCTTGGAGATGGCAGTGTTAACGAGGATGTAACTGCTTGGAGGCCCGAGAAGAACTGCCACTGGCTGAGGAGGAGAACAACAGAAAGTAACAAAAAAAAAGTAAGTAACAGAAAAAAGGTTGTTCAGAATAGAAGGTACCATTTATTTATAGTAAGTCAGGTGAGTGTTGTGGCATTCCAACACCATAGAAAAACAACCTCCATACAGTCCCACACAAAAGATTAATAAACAAATTAGCCAGCCTGGAAGTGGGTCCCGGAGTGGTAGCCTGGGTAAAAAATTTGCTGAACAACAGGACACAGATGGTATTAGTAAACAGAGTCCACGCAGAAGAAAGGAGGGTTACTAATGGGGTACTGCAGGGTTCAGCAGTGGTTCTCTTCCTTTTCAAAGTCTTTATAAGTGACATTGGTGAGGGACTGGTAGGAAAAATATGCCCCTTTGCAGATAACACAAAGATCTGCAACAGGGTTGATACACAACACGGATGGAAAGGATGAGAAGGGACTTGGCAAGGTTGAAGGAATGGTCAAATGTATGGCAGCTTAGATTCAATGCAAAGAAGTGCAAAGTATAGCACCTGGGAAACAAAAACCCAGGGGAAGAGTATAAGGGGGGGTATTAACAACAACAAAAATGTAAAGGGACCTGGGGGTAGTCATAGCAGATGACCTAAAGGTAAGCAAGCAAAGTGAGAAGGCAGTAAGGATGGCTGGGGGGACACGGGGGTGCATAGAGAGAGACATCACTAGTAGAAAACAGGAAGTTGTTATCCCTTTATAGAGACAGAGGATAAGACCTCAGCTGTAGTACTGTGTGCAATACTGGAGACCCCATCTCCACAAGGATATAAACAGGATGGAGGCAGTTCAGAGGAGGGCAAGGAAAATGGTGCAGGGTCTGCAACAGAAGCCATACAAAGAGATGCTAAAGGAGCTTAATATGTATACCCTTGAGGAAAGGCAGGAGAGGTGGGACATGATAAAAGCTTTCAAGTACCTCAAGGGAATCAAAAAAGTCCAAGAGGGTAGCATCCTTCAGAAAAAAAAATTTGCAAGAACAACAGGACACAATTTGAAGATAGAGGGGGGTTGGCTCAGGGGCAATGTGAGGAAGTATTTTTTCACAGAGAGGGTGGTGGACACATGGAACGGCCTGCCTGAGGAGGTCATGGGGTCAAAAACAGTGGGGGAGTTCAAGAATGCGTAGGACAGACATAAGGCAGTTCTGTTGGGGAGAAGGAAGAAGAAGGCTGTTGGTTAACAAGGATCTGTAGCTTATCCAATAGGTAGGGAAATGGGCAGACTTAGTTGGGCCAAGCGGTCCTTATCCGCCATTAAAGTCTAAGTTTCTGTTTCTACCTACAGTATATCATTGTGAAATTATAAAAAGGACAAAAGCATCCTGTGATATGATAGGTCAATAGCTGCCCAAACCTGTGTAGTAACTGACCAATAACTGCATAGGTCTGTAAAATGCCTTGCAAGTCTTGGACCAACACTGCTTCAGAATTCTCAGTAACTGTGGCAGCTGGGAAATAAAAAAGATTTAACTAGCAACATAACATAAGTGAGTTACCAGCCAGTCACTTTGACTTCATTTGATAGAGCAAACATAGCTGCTTGGTGTAAGAGCTGATTTACCAATGATGAAGATTTATTTACTCTTAAAGATGTATTTGGTTTTGTGGGGTTTTTTTTGTGATTTTGGGACCATGTTATAAATGCAATGACACACTTCAGGGTGTGCAGTTATTGGGCAATTACCATACAGAACCTCCAACCCACAGAGGTGTGGCAGGCATGTGGTAGTTACCCAGTAATAGCAAACCTGTTGTGTGTTATTACTTATGTATTTGGGAGCTTGTGCTTCTACTTCAGCAAGTCCAGTGGTCATATTTGTACGTCACTTTCAAATAGTACTGAAACCCACAGTATGCCTTTGTTTTGCTCTCATTCCTAGGCTTTGTTAGCAAGTTGGTTTACTTACTTCCTGAATAGCCTAATGCATTCATTGTTGTACATTAGCTTCTGTGGTGTGTTTCTCAAATTTTGAGACATCATCATCAAAATAGTTATCGGTAAAGTAAGTGTGTGTGTGTGTGTGTGTGTGTGTACTTATTTATTTATTTTTTTTTATTTATTTAGCTTTTGTTGACCGGGTAAGTGCACTAGACAAATCCTGCCTATTTTCAGGCACGACCCGGAGGAGGGGGATACGGATGAATGCCAACTGACCTTGAACCAGATTAAGCTGTTGGTGGTATTTTTAGTGAATGAGGGAAATTTGGCCAGGACACCAGGGAAATTCCCCTACTCTTTTCGATAAGTGCCATGGGATCTTTAACATCCACCTGAACTACCACCAATCCAGGCAGATGGGACCTCGGTTTAACGTCTCATCCGAAAGACGGACTACTTAATTTATTAGCCAATACCACTGATGGAGTTGAAGTTGGTGTTGCCAGATTTAGAGCTGATCAGCCTATACCAGTAAAAACAGGGTTTTACAATTATGTTGTTTTTAAGTTTCATGTACATATTCTGGCTTACATGTTTGTGTATAGAAAAAGATTGTAGGGTAATTTGGCAACATTTCAATTAAATGTTATATCCCTTATGGCATCACTGCTAACATTTAAGAACCTATTGCATAATTCTATGCTGTACTGTATTTATCTTACCTTTCCCATCAAGTAAACACATTTAGTAAGAATCAAGCATCACTTTCATAACAATGAAACAACTTTCAAATGTTTCTGATTACAGGTTGTTGCTATCACAATAAGACATTCCCATATGGCTCGGTGATCTACAACACTACAGATGGCATTGGAGGATGTATAACTGCAACTTGTGGCATCAATGGAACAATAGACAGATCATTATATCCATGTCCTGTTTCAACTACTACACCCACTACCCCATTTGAATTTTCTACATCTTCACCCATTAGTTCCACCAGCACACCTGGTAAGCTTATTAGTTACCTGCTGAGATCAGTTTCCATATAGTATTAGTAGCTAGATGCTATTATTTTTCCAAATAGCACTGAGAGTGTGTGGTTTTATGAAGATTATTGTACTGTATGAATATTTTGAAGATACCATGTCAGTGCTATTGCATTTGTGTCATCTGGAAACATTTGTATGTCTTTTGCCTGCTGATGATGGTTGTCTGTGGTTGCTTGTGTAATCCTGCCCTTTTGTTGCTGGGGGGGGGGGTAAAACCCTAATGCCGCATTTCATTTCTTTTGTGGCACTAAGAAGCGTTCTAAATTGTGCATTGACACAGTTTTTTGCAATGTGTATATGTGTGTGTGTGTGTGTGTGTGTGCATATTTGTAATAGATAAAACACTCTGAGGTGTGCGGTCATGCTCCGATATACGCACAGCTTGGTGTGCATTGTATGCACAAGGCCGAAGGCCAAGTGCATCAACCACACAAGGTGTGTGTGAATCAAAGAGTGACCGCACACCTCAGAGTGGTTTAACTATCTTACAAAATATCAAAATTGTTTTTAAGGGGGGTAAAAGTGCAGATGTGCAGTCGTGCTCTGATATATGCATGGTCATGTGATGTGAATCAACAAATCAGCAGACATAATTTTTCCTACCCATTTTATCAATTTATATATATATATATATATATATATATATATATAAATACTAGCCTGGAAGGGCCATTATAGTTAGGGTTGCACAGCCACTTCTATCTTAACCCCCAAATTTTACATTTTAGTAACCTTGTAACCATTTGTCTGATCTGCATGACATTTTGCATGCATGGTATGGTACCATAGATCTTTGGATCAGAAATTTATTTTTCCAGTTGGATGTTCATTGCAGAGCTGCAGAGCTTTGAAAAGTGTGAAAAGTCCTCAACTTTTTTGAATTATTTGCTCATCTCTACAACCTAAATGGTCTATCCAACTGATCTGAAATGTTCAGGGTATATGGGGACTGGGTCGAGGAAGTACCTTTTGAGGATTTGGTTAAAAACTATTAATCTTTTCAAAAGTTATGAAATGTTAAAGTTTTCCATTGTAGCCTATTGGAAAAAATATATATGTGCACCACGAAAGGTTTTAAAAGCTTTTGCAAAAGCAAAATTTGTTTTCCAGCTATGGAATTTGTTATTGTGCTGCTGTCATCTTGTTTTCAGTTAATGACAGACAAAAATGACTGTAGTTCAGATTTGGCTGGTCCTGTGAAAACACTGACAGTTCTGTTTACCTAGTCGGGCCTTGAGCTACACAGCATGACTTTTTTTGGGGGTAAACACCTCCTCCCAGAAATGCCTTTTCAGAGATCACTTCCCGTAGTGTCACAAATTGCAACAGAACAGATGCAACACTTTTGCAAATCACTGCAGTGTCAAGCCTGTTCTTTCACAATTGTTTGCTAAAGAGTCACAATTTGTGACACTACAACATCCAAAAAAGAAGAATTATTTGTCACCCCACTGTATCTAAACTGTTGGGGCTTTTGTGCTGGAATTTTCAGGGTGGCAAGCCCTGGGCCAAGAGATGTGGCTTTTGTTGGTTTGGTCCCAAACTATTTAATGCCCCCTTAGTTACAGTGTTCCAAAGTTGAGAAATGTCCCATAGGATAAGATTGGGGCGCCCATAGCTGGGTTCAGCACCCTTATCTTGAAAATGATTTGAGATACATATTTTTGGTGAACTAAGCCCGGTGGAGGTTTCAAAGTCATTATTACAACTACAGTGGGATTTGTTTTATAGTTGCTATGGTTACTGAGATATTGCAAACGAAATGTTAAAAGAGGTCCTTTTCATTACTGTGGGGCTACTGTATGTCTCCATACTTATAAGTAAGTTGGAGCATAGGCCCCAGAGGTCCTGCGTTCCCACATACTCATACTGTTCACCCAAAATGGGCAGTGTGAAGTGAATGCAGGGCCCAGAGGGCTTGCGCTCCCACAGCCCAATACCAGTTACATTACACATTTTCAAAAAAAGGGACATGCATTGCAGAAAAAACCTGTTAATGGATAAGTTAGGGTTTATGCCACAAAACTTTGAAAATTCAATGTTAGGGTTACCACCCCTAGCACCACTCCCCCAAAGCCCCCTTTACCCTCACACACCAGCAAGTGTTTACCCCATTATAGGCTATGGGGAAAAGTATATGTAGGGCTTGAAAGTTTCTGCAAAACTACAGGCCATTTCCATGAAAGTGCCATTGGTTTACATGGAGAACTTTTACAAAAGTACTGGGCACTTTCTCAAATGTCTCCCATGTTAACCAATGGTAGTTGCATGAAAGTACTTAGTACTTTTGCGAATGGACCATTGGTTACTATGGGGAACTTCCATGAATGTACTTGGTAATTTTGTAAAAGTTCCATATGTCAATCAATGGTACTTTCGCAGAGGAACTGAGTACTTTTGTGAAAGTGCCATTAACATGGGGGGAGTTTCGCAAAAGTACCCTAAGCGCACCCTATTCTATACACTCCAGAAACATACACCTAATTAGGTATGCTTTAGGGTTGATAACCCCTGAGAAGACTCTGCCACTGATTTGCTTTAGGGGTGGAATAGGGGTTTTAGGGTTGTACTTTAGCCGGACCCTAAATGTTGCATTAACACAGTTTTTGTTATATATAAATATATATATATATATATATATATATATATATATATATATATACACACACATATATACAGTATATATATATGTGTATATATATATATATATATATATTACATCTACACAATCCATGCCACCTAATGCAGACATGGATGGTGTAGACAATTGATTACTGCAGACATATTCTGTCACCCAAAACTATTTCATATATGTCTAATGTAATGTCTGCCTTTTAATCCAGACCTGGCATGCCAGCAATGGCAGACAGTGCAAGCGTAGTTAACGTGGGCTTAAACAATTAATTTCTCACCCTTGTTCACATGTCCTATAATCCGCTGCCACTATACGAGTGGTTAGTGAGCTTGGCTATACAGCATGTAACTCCCTACCCTGTTAACGCACTCATTATGTGCTGTTCTGCTGTTAACACACTCATTCTGTGCTGTGCTTCCTGAACTACAATATGTCTAAGCACCCTGGCATCCTGTTGTCTCGCAAGATTGAGCTGCTGAAGAGGATCAATGCTCTTCCCAAAATGAGCATCAGGGACCTCACAGCTCGACTGTCAATCCCCAAATCAGCAGATTCTGACCTTCTACAGAATAAAGAAAAGCTCTGGACTGAGTGACTCTAGAACCAGAACCACCAATGAAAGCAGAGGAGAGAATGGAAGGACTCTCCCTACTGTTCTCAGTTTTGCCATTCCGCTGCCCATTATCCCCCTGTACTTGTCAGTATTTGACCACATTTTTATTTCTCTATTTTTGTTGTACTTTCTAAATCATATTTTCAGGCCTGCTACTGCAATACTCTTGCTACTGTGTGTTTTTTCGTTATGCTAGTACTGTAAAAACATATTTGATCCTACCAGGCCCACCCTTTGTACTACCTGTAATGCTTACCTTATTGTTAAATGTCTTTTGAAATACCTTGTGTATTACCAGTGCTGCTTAGCTTATTATTTTTTCACAACACCTTGTTTATGTATCTTGATGTAATCTACCATTTGTTATAACTGCAATGTCTGTCCTGTGACCTCCCAGGTGGTGCCTGAAAACAGCTATCTTTATGGCTAGTGTACCCTCCCAGTAAACAAAATCTAAATAAATAAAAATAAATTAGATGTCTTGATGTACCAAACTTCATTTTGGTCAGATGTATGGATTCCAAAATAGAGATCTGAATGGCTTTTCTAGCAAACTGACTAAAGTTCAGATGGTTTGGAATTTTGGTCTGACGTTTTCAGGCTAGAAGGGGTCTGACTCACATATGTGCCATTTGCTTGTTTAGGGAAAAAATATTAATGTGTTCCAAAGTTATTTAATTTTAGCAATTTGAATAATTGGCTCCGAGCATGCTTAGTAAGCACTAAATAATAGCTGAATGAAATGAAAAACTATTTTTCTTTTCATATTAACCTCATCCTTTTTCATGAGGGGAAAATCCTTTTTCATTTGGCCACCATCTTGTTTTCTGATTTTCCTAAAAAGTTTAATTTTGAAACCAGCATAAATGACATCCTGGGGAGCAAGCAACACATGTAGCTTGCTTATGGGGATACCATTACTTGCTTTCTGCACTTCACTATTCATGAACCGCTGATGAAGCTATGTGCATCTGTTGAAGATATCCTATGCTTGCTTATAACGTTCCTAATTTTCAATATTTTCACACCAAATTTTAAACACAAGTATTTCTTTACATCAACTCATGAATGTGACAGCTGTCATTTTTCAAATCTTCACCAAAATGTGTTTTCATGCCTCTGGCACAGAATGACATTAAGATGACATGTAATGAGGTTTCAGCTGAAATTTAAAAACTTTCATGACTGGCTTCATGAGGTTGGGTAATAACAAGGCTATGCTGAGAATTTGGTTGCTGTTGTGCCATGGATGGAAGAGCATGACTTGTGGTGGCCACCATATAGAGCGGATTTCTCCTTTGTGGGTTTGAAATCATAGGTAGTATGCTATGCCCTGAAAAATTATCTTTTCCTTTGCTGCCATTGCAGATAGGGGATTTTTATTTTAGTTGATGTGTCCTCTCATGGATGTGGAGGGATGGCACTTACTGGGGCCACAGATCCTGGAAACCAAATGGACCAGAGACTACAGATGGACTGTTTCTTGTACACAGTTTCATATGGTGAAAGCGAGAGCCAGGTGTGGGTAGTGAAGATATCTAAATATGGGGTCTGAAATATAGAAATATTTCTTGTCATCCAGGAAGGGCAGAGCGGATGTTGGACATACTTTGTGGCACATTGTTTGCTGTCTGTTGGTGGCACCAATCTGGTGGAGTAGCTGTTGCAGAACCCTCATTTGAAAAGCTGCAGGGGAGACATGTGGCACGCAGTGATTTTATGATGTGATTAGTTTTGTTTGGCATAAGTAGTGCCAGTTGCCAGAATATGTCATGATAAGGACAAGCCAAATGGTACCACTTACCCAATCAAAACATAGGAACATTTCTACCCATTTTATAAATATGTCCGTATCTTAGGGACAAGTAAGCACTTCTATGTTAAACTTAATATTTTGCACCTTGATAATGTTCTCCCCTTTTAGCTGATCCCACAGGGCTCTATCTTAGACCCTGTCCTCTCTTCCTTATATATAAACAATCTTGACCATCAGATTACCAAGTCCCACTTACATTTTCTTGCAGATGACACAGTCCTGTACACATCTGGTCCCTCACTGGAAGGAGTTAGGGACACCCTTCAAGCTGACTTTGCACAACTAGAAAATAATCTAATTAATGCAAAGTTGCTCCTTAATGCCAAGAAAATGAAAGCCATGATCCTCCACCCATGTACCTCCCCCCTCTACCACTCCTGTTTTATCTAATGACTTTATAAATACTTCCCTAGGTGAACAATTGGAAATCATTTCAAAGTTCAGATATCTCGGTTTCTGGTTCAACAACAAGCTTTCCTTCAATGATCATCTTTCTACCGCAACAGGTCCTTCTTTCCTATGGAGATTAGAACCAGACTGGTCCAGGCCACATTCCTCCCCCTTCTTGATTACGGCGACATAATCTACAACTCTTCAGCACTTACCAGTCTTCATAAGCTAGATGTTCTCTACCACCACTCCCTTTGATTTATTACAAGCTGCCTTCCCCAAACCCATCACTGTGATCTATACGCCATAGTTGGTTAGCCCTAGCTGACCATTAGACGGTCAGTCCATGCTGGTGTCTGGACTTTAAAACTTCTTCTGAACAAACTACCACAATACCTAACCTCCTTAGTACACATATCACACAGTGTTTACTCCCTCAGGAAGTCTGATTTTCTCCTCCTCGATGTACCTAGGACCCGTACTTCCTTTGGCAAACGCACTATCTCATGTTTGCTGTCAACTATTTGGAATCGGTTACAATCCTCTCTGAAATGATTCAGTATTGTCCCTGTTAACTTTTTTAAAAGGTTAGCCATGGCCAAATTAAAAGATACCTGTAACTGTCATTAAACTGAATATCATTTTTGGGGGCATCAATTTATCGACCACACGGTATCTTAGGCTCCACCTCTCCATGTCACTAGCTCTACCTCTAACCATTAACTGTATCTGATGGAATTCTGTTAGCAAGTTAATTACTGTTATGTAATTACTGTTACTTTCTCCAGGAACATTTTTTTCCCTGGTGAAATCCTAATGTATGCAGTATAATGTCTTATAATCAGTGTTACCTCTCATCATGAATTTTGTGTACCCGGGGAGCTCTTTATGTACACTATGTAATAGCATGTAATTCTCTTAAAGTATTTGACTGTATGTCCGTCTCAGGACCTCCTTGTGAATGAGCTTGCTCAACGGAGTTTTCCTGCAATAAACTTGAACTTGATTTACATTAAATTTTGAAAGCTCATCTCTGTCCCTGAATCTCTTGATTATGTAAATCAGCTCAGCTCAGTGGGGGCAATGTAACAGAGATGCAAAAAAAATGTGAAGGTCTGTTTTTGAAAATTGCAAGATTTATTTTTGCCATTAGATAACTAAAAAGGTAGGATGTTTCGAAACCTGAAACTTTTGGGATTGAGAAAGCTTGGTCAAAGGTATGGGCTTTTGTGTTTTTTAGGCCCAGCTGTTCAGCAGTTTTTAAAATATTTAATAAAACTGTTCCAATGCTGAGTATGCGCAGTTCAAAAAATCAACATTCTATTCATATCTAAATTTTTGGGAAAGCAGTAACTTGCACTATATGACATAGCTGCCTTTAATAGACAACAGCGGTGTTGAATAGTGCAACCCCTGCTGCTGTTGTTACTCATAGGTCAGGGAGAAGGGCTACTGTCATTGTAGCCATGTCATTCTGATTGAGCTGTACCTTTAACTGTGTCTCCACACTGGGGGCCCAGTCCCTGATAGCATTGAACTTATTTAATCTGACACCAGGATGCTACATCCGGCTTCGGCTGCCCCCCCATAGCCCTTTATTTTATTTATGAGTTGCTGACATTGGAGGCCCCATCCCCATGTCACCATTAACAAGCACCCTTCTGCAGTGTAGGATGCTGGGGGGCCCACCCCCAGTGTCTTGAAATAGTTGTATTTATTTATTTATTAAGTCCCTGCAAAGTAAAAACCATCCAGCGATGTCTTTATCCTTTTTTATCCTGAAAAAAAGAAATCATCCTTCCTCACCGCCGCTGCCCCTCTCCACCCATCCCGACCCTCCCACTGAGCACCCACCACACCACAAACCCCCCTTACCCTATACTTACCTGCAGGATCCTAAGCTGTCATTCTCTCTGGACTGAGACACATCTGCACTTTTCTAAGCCAGACCGTGAACTGAGGAATAAAGTTAAGTGCCATATAATGTATAATTCTGGCTGCATTATAGGACACAGCTGTCATTTACTAACAAACAACAGCTACATAGGAACATACAAACAAATGAAGAAGGCAGAAGAAGACAATTTGGTCTATCAAGTCTGCTCGTGTAGCAGGGTCCACAGCTTGAGCTACTGTCCCTGCCCCCTTTCCCCACTCCTCCCATCCTCTCAACCCTTGACCCTTACCTTCCCCCATACCTCTCCCACCCTTTCTTAAAGCTGCCCACTGTCTTCAATGAAATTACCTCTTCTAGCAACACATTCCAAGGGTTCACCACCTTCTCTGTGAGGAAATGCTTCCGGACCTCCCTTCTAAGCCTCCCAGACTCCAGCTTAAGACTGTGCCCCTTGTGTTATGGTTGTCACTCAGCTTAAAGAGACTCTTCTTATCAACCTCATTTATCCCTTTCAAGTGCTTGGAGGTCCCAATCATGTCCCCCCCCTCCTGTCTTCCAGGGAGTACATGATCAGTGCCCTCAATCTCTCCTTGTATGCTTTACCCTGCTGACCAGCTATCATCTTTGTAGCCCTCCTCTAGACCTTGTCCAGCACGTTAATGTCCTTTTTGAAGTGTGGGCACCAGTACTGAGCTCTATACTCTATATTCAGCCTTACCAGTGTCCTGTACAAGGGCAGTATGACCTCCTCTCTCCTACTACTGAGCCCCCTAGATATAAATCCCAGCATCTTGTTTGCCCTTGCTGCTGCTTTCTTGCACTGTGTGGAGTGCTTCAGGTCACTAGTGATCACCACTCCGAGGTCCTTCTCCTCCTGTGATATAGATACTTGGACTCCACCCAGGTATTACTCTGTCCTAGGATTCTTAGCTCCAATATGCATAACTTTGCACTTCTTGGCATTGAAGTCAAGCTGCCAGATCCAGGAACACTACCCTAGCTTTTCCAGATCTTGCTGTAGGTCCTGTATCCCTCAGCTGTGTCCATTCTCCCAAAGAGCTTGGTGTCTTCTGCAAATAGGCACATTTTGTCCTTAATGACATCTCCAATGTCGTTGATGAAGACATTGAACAACACCTTCCCCGGCACCGAGCCCTGCGTGACCCCACTGTTTACCTGTCTTGTGTTACATAAGTCTCCCCCCACAACGACCATCTGGGTTCTGTCCTTCAACTAGTTTTCCACCAGTCTGGCCATCTTTTTCCCAACCCCAAGATCCACCAACTTTCTGATCAAACTTTTGTGAGGCTCAGAGTCAAAGGCCTTGTTGAAATCAAAATAGATGCTGTCTACCACTTGGCCCCTGTATATTGTGTTAGTGATACAGTCAAAGAAGTCAATCAGTTTTGAGTGACACAATCTACTGCCCATGAACCCATGCTGCCTCACATCTTGGAGACGATGCTCCTCTAGATATTTCACCAGCATTTCCTTTAGTATGGTCTACATGAGCTCCTCAGGCAGTTCCTTTAGTACCCTTGGATGTACTCTGTCCAGGCCTAGTGCTTTGTCCACCTTCAATGGCAGCAGACCCTCCCTCACTCAATCCTCCTCTTTCACTAAGTCTGTGTTCCCTTCCCCCACTGCTCCATTTTCCCTTGTGAAGGCACTGGTCTGTCCTTGTCCCTGGTGAAGATGGAACAGAAGTATTCATTCGGTATCTCTGATTTTTCCCCATTATCTTCTACCCACTCCACCCCTTTCTTATGCCTAACAATCCCTTCCTTTGTGTCTCTTTTCTCACTTGTATAGTGAAAGAAAGCCTTATTCCCTTCTTAATTCCTTCAGCTTGCTGCAGCTCCTTCTGTGCCTTTGCTTGCCTGACTTTGTTACTTACCTCACTAGCCAACATTAAGTAATTTTCCCTATCTACTTCTCTCTTGGTCTTCCTAAATTTTCTATAGGCCAGCCTCTTTTCCCTTACAGTCTGGGCAACCCCAAAACTGAACCAGCTCGACACTTTGGCTCTTGTGTTCTTACCCCTGAGCCTAACACACTCATCTGTGGCAACCAGTATTCCTTCCTTAATGATGGACCACCTTTGGTCTACCCCATATCTATTCTGATGCCCACCAGATGGCTCCTTAGTACTTTGCCCATTTCCCGAAGTCCACCCTCCTGAAATCCAAGATGCTGGTATTAATCAGGATGCTTTCCCTGCCCATATCCAACCGGAACCACACTGTGCAATGGTCACTTCCTCCCAGTGGCTACCTGACCATTATTTCCTGTACATGTTTCCCATTTGTGAGCACCAGATCAAGAACTGCCTCACCTCTTGTTGATTCAGTGATTCCCTGAGTAAGGAACCTACTCTGCAGTCCTTCCATGATTACCTGACTCCTAGCACATTGTGGATGGTATGCTCTAGTCTACCTTGGGCAGGTTGAAGTCCTCATAATTACCACCTCTGCTTTTCCTGCAGCTTCTGATATTTGTGAGCTCATTTAACTTTCACTCTCCTCATCCTGAGTGGTCTTTAAACCACCCCCAGCCTCACCTTTCTCCCTGTATTGGACTTTAACTGAACCTATAGTGCCTCCACCTCTCCTTCCTCAAACTCCTCCCTCATGTAAGTCATTCCCTCCCTCATGTAAACTGTTACCACTTCCATTTCCTGACTACCATGTCTCTCATGTATAGAGTATATCCCAGGATTGCAAGGTCACGAACATGATGTGCTATATTGTGCAATACCTGCTACAGTCCTGACTCATCTATAATGGGGGCTACTGTCATTATTGCCACGTCATCCTGACTGCTGTGCCATATACACTATCTGCATACTGGAGGCCCCAATCCCCAGTTGCACTGTATTTATTTATCAGTTTATATTTTTAAAATAATTTATTTGTGATTATAATCCTACCCGCTTTTAGTGTTGGATGTCCCCTCTTCATGCAGCACCTTTTTTATGAACAGTGCAAACAGTGTGGGACCCAATCCCCATGTCAGCATTTATAATCCCCCCAGCAGTGCAGGACACTGGGGAGCCCTGCAAAAGCTATAACAGATTATGTTGGTCATACTGTACCACTATGAGGCACTAGTTTGGCACTGTATCTTGTGCTTCAGATAGGAGGCTATGAGCTGGTGGGAGGGGATGGGCATTAGTGTTGTCAACTCCAAGTAAGACCCCACCACTGATTCACCAATACTCCAGAGTCCCAAATCCCTAATGTGTTTCATTTCCCATCCTTGTGCTCTTCGCATTCTACAATCCTCATGTCAACATTAATGTAGTTTTTTTTTTTACAAAGAATATATATATATGTATATATCACTGAATAGTACAGCATATTTTACTAAAAACTGCAGACTAGATGATTAACTATGATGAGACTTGAAAACTAAGATAGTTTCTTTTAAAAAGCAATGTCAAATCAAACTTGCTTTTTTAAATCTTACCAGAAAATGAACTATCTTTGCTATTTAAAAATGAGATAACTTGCTCCCCTGTGGCAATTTATATAACATGAAAGTATATTTAACAAATATATATATATATATATATATATATATATATATATATATATATATATCTATATATATATATACACACACACACAAATATAATGTGTGATAGTCTGAAAAAATATCTTAATAAAAAAGGATACCATTAAAATTCAATCATATTTTGCTACAGCTGATGCATGCAACTTCATACCAAGAAAAAATAACATCTAGTGGGGGTATGTGTTGCATATTTTAACTCCAAAAAGAAAATACCTTTATTATTTATCCAGTAACTGATATACTTATTTTTAATGCATTAGATTATGTAGGGATAATTTGAGAGACAGTTAATCTAGGCATATAGGAACAGTACCTGTCAAGAATGCATCACTTCCATCAACACTCATAACTGATACATACTGTTCAAGCCATTAAAAAAGAAAACATGCAAAATTAATAACATGCATATTCTCTTTATGTATAGAGTCAACGGTCACCACTGTATGTGTAAAAGAGGTCTGCCAATGGTCACAGTGGTATGATGTCAGCTATCCAGAGTATGGAACAAATGGTGATGGAGACTTTGAAACATTTGAGAATATAAAGGCTCACCATTATAAAGTCTGCTGCATCTCAAAAGATGTTGACTGTAGGCGATAAATTATCCCTACCCCCAATTCAAGATTTAGGACAAAATGTGCAATGTAGCAATACAACCGGGCTAATATGCTATAACAAAGATCAATTTCCACCAATCTGTAACAACTATGAAATTCGAATTCTATGTTGTACCTATATGCCCTGTGAACCAACTTCATCTACAATTCCAGTTTCTACAACATCTGAAACAAATGAGCCATCCACATTTTCTCCATCTTCAACTTCAACCACAGAGACATTTTATCCAACAACTACACAAGGAACAAGTAAACCTACATCCACTGCACCACCAAGTACAACTGAATTAATTACAACAGCGGTGTCATTACCAACCATAACCCCAACAATTCCAGAAAGTACTTCTACTGGGGTACCAACAACTCAACAAACAACAGGAACTGCTGCAATTGTCACTACAGTCCCACATACTTCTACTCCAGCTCCAACTACAACAGAATCAACTACAAGTCCCATATCAACAACTTATACTGGCCCAGAAAGTACAACCATAGTAACAACAGCACAATCAACAGTTACTCTTTCAACCCAAAGTACTGGAAATACAAAAAGGTCATCCACTGCACCATCAAGTACAACTGAATCCATCACAACTTCAGAACTACTAACAAATACAACCCCAACAATTCTAGTGAGTACTTCTACTGTTGCATCAACAACTCCAGAAACAACAGAAACTACTCAGAGCACCACTGCAGTCCAAACTACCTATACTAATGCACCATCTACAACAGAATTTACAAAAATTTCCATGCCAGCAACTCATACTGTCCCTGTAAGTTCAAACATTGCAGCAACAACAGCACAATCTACAACAACTTTTACAACCCAAACTACTGGAAACACAAAAATGGCATCCACTGCTCCACCAAGTACAACTGAATCAATCAGTACTTCAGTGCCATTAACAACTACAACCACAATCATTCTAGAAAGTACTTCTACTATGGTACCAACAACTCTAGAAACAACAGAATCTACTGCCATCACCACTACAGTCCCAAACACCTCTACTCTTGTTCCAGCTACAGCAGAATCAAGTACAAGTTCCATACCAACAACTCCCAAATGTCCCAGGAAGTACAACTATAGCAACAACAACTACAACGGCACAATCGACAGCACCATTTACAACCCAAACTACTGGAAATACAAAACAGACATTCACTGCACCACCAAGTACAACTGAATCCATTACAACTCCAATGCCATCATCAATTACAACGCCAAGTGTTTCAGAAAATACTTCTACTGTGGTACCAAGTATAGAAACAGCAGAAACTACTACTAGCACCACTACAGTTCTAAGCACATCTACACCAGCACCAACTACAACAATGCTGACTACAAGTCCGATACCAACTACAAGTGAAGCTCTTTCTAGCACACTTCCAGTTCCAATCAGTACACAATCATCAACACCAACTGAAATCCAGACAGGTATGTTTTTCAATAACTGTGTATACTATATATTATAGGGGTGAAGGAGCTCCACTATGGTTAGGGTTGAGTATCCTGTTTAATGCTAAACCTTAAATTTTGTACTTTAATAACTTTGCAACTGATAAATGGATTTGCACAAAGAGTAGCATGTGCTGTCCCATAGGGTAGATCTCTTGACATAGCATGTTTCATTCTAGTTGGATGTGTGGATTCTGTGATCCAGATAGTGCAAAAAACCTTACATTTCACAATGTGTTTAGTTTTTCCTCATCACTTTGCACCCCGATGGTGTGGAATTTTGGTGTGATGTTTTTACAATAGAAATAGATTGGGCAACAGAACTGCCTTGCATTTGTTTGGTGAAAAAATATTCATCTGTTGCAAAATTATTCAGTTTTTAAGTTACCATTATTTTCAATTGGAAGATAATTCTCCAGGATAAAGGAATGGTGCAAAAAAGAATGTTGGTCTCACGAAAAAGGATTCTTTTTAATAAGGGGCCAATCCTTTTTCACAAGAGAAAAATCCTTTTTCATGAGCCGCCATCTTGTTTTCTCTTTTTTCACATAACAAAATGTAATAACTCTGCCCACAGATGTCTTCTACAGGCATCCAAACATGTAACTTGCTCATTGGGAGCTCATGAGCTTCACTGTGTAATTTTTGTATAGCTCCCACTTGCTCTGAATGCTTTTTTTTCAGCTGTTTACTGTACATCCTTTTTCACCACTCACTAAGTTCCCTTTTTGTGAGTCCACTTTTCATTCTCATAAAAAAGGAAATCGGCTAGTGAAAAAGGTTTTAACTGTGACATCTCCTTCTATGTAAAGTATGCCATCGGTGTTCAGTGGCACCCCCCCCCCACCATCTCCCTATTTTATATCCCTGGTGTCTAGTGGTCCTTCCCCTCTCTCCTTTCTTCAATCACCACCTGCAAATAAATGAATTCAATCCCTGATATTGTATTGGTGCCCTCTCCTTTCCCCAATCACTGACCCCATAAGAAAAAAGACTCTTACCAAAGTGTAGCAGTCCCTCCCCCCTCTATGGTCTCCAGTCACCATACCCACTGTTTTGCATGATATTCCCTGTTAGCCTAGTAGTCCCTCCCCTCTCCCCATTCACTGATAGCTGCCCCCATTGTTTTGTATGTTATTCCCTGGTAGTCTGGAGGTCCCCCTTCCCTGTTCTCCTATCACCATCCCCATTATTTTGTATGATATTCCCTGGTAGTCTAGTGGTCCCTTCCCCCACCCCATTCTCTAATCGCCAACCCATCATTTTGTATGATATTTTCTGATAGTCACGTGGTCCCTCCTCTCCCTATTCTCTGATTGCCATCCCCCAATGTTTACCATGATATTCCTTGGTAATCTAGTGGCACCCCCTTCCCTGTTTTCTGATCACTGTCCCTGTATAAAAAAAAAAATAATTGCTAGTCCAGTGGTCCTTCTGCCATCCCTGATCATCATCCCCGTATAAACAAAATTGTAGTGGTAGTCAAGTGGCCTCTCAACCCTTCCAGATTGTCTGATAACCATTCCTGTTGTGTCTTATGTCCTCAGTGTCTAGTGGAACCCCTTCCCCATTGCTGTACCTTCCTGAAATAAAGAAAACAATCCATTGATTTTCTTCTGCAAAAACATTCCCTTGGAGATCGGCTCACTATGACACCCACCTCTCATTCAGCATCCACCACCCCACAAACCCCCAGTACACCCCCCACACACTCACTCACCTAAACATGTCCCATGTTTGAGATCCACTCTCTGATCAAAGACACGTCTTGATGCTGGTACTGGCAACTGCAATATGAAAAATGAAAGCAGATGTGGTTCAGTGTAGAGTATTTAAATGGGAGTTGGTTAAATAGGATCTGCAGCTTACCCTCTAGGTAGGAAAATGGGCAGACTAGGCGGGCCAAGTGGTCCTTATCTGCCGTCAAAGTCTATGTTTCTCTGTTCTATGTTTCTATGAGTTTCAACTTTGGTGCATAACTTTGATATTTTTGTACATTTAGTCCCCAAATGTTTAACATGGCCTTTTGGGGGCCCCACCTCATGAACAATATGACTGTCATTATATAATTCACATCCAAAAGGTGATTTCACATTTGTTTGGTGAATTTACCATTTGGGAGGGATTAGGATTTTTTTTCTGTCCTTGTTCATGAGGTGGCAGCATAAGAAGGCTATGTTGAAAATTGGGGGTTAAAATATGCAAAAATGGTAAAATTATGCTGGTTCTTTGCTGTTTTGCCACATACGCTTGTAACTTTGGAAATTGTAGATATTTTGACCCCAGATTGCCAACAGAGTGTTCTTATTACCTCATCTCATGTATGACACAGCTGTCATTTTTTAAATCCTGGCCAAAAAGTGTTTTCGCAGTTGTGGCACAAAGTGGCATTTCACTTTGTGTGGAATTACGTTTTGACGGGGATTCAAACATTTTATGCATTGGGTACATAAGGTGGTGTAATAAGATGGATATGCTGGCAATTTTTTCACTGTTGTCCTACAACTGGAAGTGCAGGGCCCTTCCACAGCAACAAACTGTACATATATGCATCTAGGAAGGCGTGGGAGCTCTACACTCTGACAGGCAAATAAGTATACAATTACTCTATTTCAAAAACTATGGTTGGGTGGGAGACATGCAAATGATGCCATGATTACACTATCTCATAATGTAAAGAAATACATTGCAACAAACATTGTCTATGCTCTAGTTAGGGTTAAAATGACAAAAGTAGTGAAATTTGGTGTTAGGGTTTCAAACCCTAACACCCCAATCCAACCTGCACACACCAACAAGCATCATGGGTTAGCCTTGGGGTCATAACCAAAAAATCAGTCACCCCATTCCATATCTTAATAAGCTGAGATGTGTATAGTATAGGAGACTGGGGTAAGCATTAGTGCTGACTACCTCTGATGCCTGTTGGTGTTTGGAGGGTGGGGGGGTGTTAGGGTAGGAAATCCTAATGCCATATTTCCCTAATTTTATCACTTTAACCAAAACTAGAGCATTAATGAAGTGTTCTGCAATGTACATTTAAATAAGTATATATTACAATGATATTTGATTACAAATGTGCAATATTATTTTAATTTAGGTACTTCATTATAATTGGATTTTTGACCATTTTTAACTAGCCATAAAAATGTACATAATAATGTACGTAATGTTGGCCAGCCCATTATGATTATAAGTTGTTTAACTTACATTAATTTTTTCCTAATATACCTTCTGTGTATTCACTGTTAGTATGTGATCTGCATGTTTCATTCAGTAGAGCATTTCATTTTCTTTGAAAACTCTGCACCAATTTGCATTACTCTAACATAACAAAATATAGTGTGTCAATAAGGGCCTTCTTACTGGGCAGTGTGTGCCTGTAAAAGTTCAATATATCAAACAATGTATATAGAACCAGGTAACACTCAGACTGCTTTTTTTAAAGAGCAACCCACTCTTATGATAAAAAGCTTAAGACGTTGATTTGCACCAATTGTGTTTAAAGTTTGTTTTCTAGTTATGTGTTATTTTTTACTTTCCCCTGCTGTTGTTCTACTAAATAGTGTAGATAATGTGGCAATTATTGTACTGAGTCTTTCACAATGTATCTGAATCTCCCCTGCTTACCACACAGTTGCTGTTTGTGACATTACAGTCTGTTGTCATGGTGAGCACTATACTGTCTTAAACAAAAACACTGTGAGGTTGACAGGAGAGAGGCAACTATTTTCAAATGTTTTCTATACAGAATTTTTAGATTGACTACCAAGATGTGCTGTAAATCTTGGAAAGGAGCATTAAAATTTAATAAATGTATTATCTAGTAAATTGTAACCACCTAAATATTCAGTTTATGAAAACACATGCTGAAGTGTAGAGTTGATCTTAAATTTGTCCTGGTTTAATGTGAAAAGGTGATAATTTTCTCACATGGCTGCTTTAATCTTTAATAAGTAAAAAAAGCTGCATAAAAATGCAAACCAGGACTCTCAACCCCTGACTCTCCACCTCTACCTTCACTCCTTGGACATTTATAGTTGTTTGGGGATCTTCTTGCACCCTCCCCATCAAATCCACAACCTGTCACTGTCTGCTACAACAGGGGAACTGGTCCGAGTATGTTAGGGGCCCATCAATATGACCTCCCTCCCAGATTATAAGTCTTGTATTAATTGTGGGTGTGGCTTGAACAGTAGAAAAGCAGGTGTCTCCAATTACAGCCTCCTGCTGCTAGTTTTTGGCAGAAAAGAATCTTGCTTTCCTAGCAAGATACAGCTGACTAAATCTACAGCCTTTGTTACTACTTGTTCTCCCTCCCACCCTAAGTTAGTTTTACTTTTATAGCTACTGGATTTGACTGACAACAGGAACTTCCTGTTTGGCAGTAGGAAGGGAATGACTGAGTGGCTCTCGAACCAGAACCCTCAATGAAAGCAGATGAGAGAAGGGAAGGACTCTGAAGTGGAGGACACTCTTTTACTCTGGTTTACCACTGTGAGAGAGAGAGAGAGAGAGAGAGAGGCAATGGTGAGTGGTCCCTTGTTAGCCACAAAGGCTAAGCAGACAGTAGCCACTATGAGGAAAGAACATTTTAGCCCCCCTGAAGGCTGGTTACAGCACTGGAAGGTGCAGCACAGCATTTGTTTTAAGCAGGCTCACAGCAAAAAACAGAGCTGATGTCTCAAGTGTCATTAATGGGGCGAGGGATGTTTTATCAGACATCCTGCTTGGCTATTCTGCAGAAAACATCTTCTATGCAGATGAGACAGAATTATTCTTCAGGTGTGTTGGGGAAGGGATTTTGGCGTACCAGTCAAATCAGCTACATGGACACAAAAAAGCAAAAGAAAGAGTGTCCCTCTTAGCCTGCTGCAATATGCCTCATTCAGAAAAGCTTGATCTGATCGTTATTGGGAAGTCTGCCCTTCCAAGTTGTTTCTGGGGAGTAGCTCACCTACCAGTCACCTACTGTAGCAACTGCACTAGCTGGATAATGGGTGAAATCTTCAAAATGTGGGTGTGGGCTTGGGACCGTAAACTCTGTTGGAGAAAAATTGTCCTGCTGTTAGACAATTTCACCGGCCACCCGCATGTCCCGAATCTACAAAACATAAAGTTGATTTTCCTGCCCCCCAACACCACATCTATTTTTTAGCCCCTTGACATGGAAATAATCTACTCCATGAAAAGGCACTACATGAATGAAATGCAATCCCGTGTGCTGGAGGAGATTGATGAGGGTGGAGAGTTGACAGCCACTGATTACATCAAGAAAATGAACCTTTTGGATGCAGTCAGAATGTTAAAAAAAGCCTGGAACAGCATCACACCCGAAACCATCCGAAACTGTTTTGCAAAGGCTCAGTTTAAACCAGAGGGGAATATGGAGGAACCACAGGCACCTACTGGTGTAGAAGAGCAGTTACCACCACCTCCTGGACTCACAGAAATGGACTTTACTTCCTTGTATCACCTAGGTGATCATGAGGCTGAAATAGATCACTTTGATGAAATCATGAGGGTATTGGAGGGCATACATTTCACACGCAGCCAGGAATCAGGGGAGACTGGAAAAGACCCCAATGAGCTCGAGCAAGAACTCCCACCTCTAACATCATGCCCTACACTACTGTACCACTACACCTGAACACAAGAACTGTATTCCTAAACACCTCTCACCAGCACAAATTAAAAAAAGTCAGAGTTTTAACCCCCCCACCTCACTCCTTCAGACAAAATGACCTGAAACAGCACATTTTTCATGCAAAAAAACAAAACAAATACATATGGGACAGCATACATAAGCTGTGGTCTAATTAACATAGCATATTCAATCAATAAAAATGCTATGGCACCATCTGTCGGCAACTGTGGACATCTACTAATGTGGACATACATAGCATGTCCCGATGTGTCTACACAAACTGGCTTGTGCTGTATATCTATATCTATATAGATACATATATATATATATATATATATATATACACACACACACACACACATATATATATATATAATATACACACACATATATATATATTAATATATATATAGGCATGACCCTATATTTAGGGTTGTAAGGGGAACTTCAATGTTAAACCCCCAAATTTGCACTTTAATAAATTTGAAACCATTCAATGAATGTGCATGACATTTTGCATGCATGGTCTCATGAATTATGAGTTCAGGGTCTCCTGCTTAGATGGCTCACTCATAACTCCTGTAAAGTTGTTTAAATAGCTTGGGGTCACCCTTGACCAGTCTCTAAATTTTGAACTCCATATCATTAATTTGTGCAAATCAGTCAATTCCAAGCTAGGCATGTCATACCAGACCAGCCACATGCTAACCCCTACTGCTAGAGTGGCTATAGCCTGGGACATACTCCTACCTACTCTGACCTATGGAGTGGCCACTTATGCTCCTTTACCAAAATCAGATCTTCAAAGATGGGATGTCACCTATAATAATATCTGCAGGTTCACCTCAGCCTCCCACAGACTAAAACACCATTGTTTACTATACTCAAATCTAAACTGGTTGTCCCTCAATGATACTAGACTTTACTCCCTTGGCTCCACTATCGACAGTATCATGAGATCTTGTACCACAACAGCTGTGGCCGAGCTACTCACCTACCAGACTTCCAACTATGACCTACTCGGCTGACAAATCTCTACTATGCATCCCCAAATGCAGTACCAGCAAAGGATTTATAGCCTTTGCCCACCATGCACCTCAATTATGGAACTCACTCCCTCTGGACATCCAGCTAGCTCCTACACACAATGCATTTAAAAAAGGGCCCCACCAGTATCTCATGTCCACCAACCAATGTCCTGTTTCAAACCTCCTTAGTTCTCTGGGGATCCTGCCTATCCCAAAGCTCTTACTCTTTATCCACAATACTCCCCTTGTGGTACTGCCTATCCAAGCTCTCTCCTGACACTAGCCCCTGCAGCCATCCCTCTCTCTCTTTGCCAGCTCCTATCCTATACCCTACCTTTCCTTATCCTGACCTGCTATTAACCCTACTGTTCACAATTTTGCCATTCCCTGCCCATTATCCCCCTGCACTTGTCAGTATTTGACCACATTTTTATTTATCTATTTTTGTTGTAATTTCTAAATCGTATGTTTAGGCCTGCTACTGCAATACTCTTGTTACTGTGTGTTTTTTGTTATGCTATAACTGTAAACACCTCTATGATCTTACCAGGCCCACCCTGTGTACTGCCTGTAATGTGTACCTTATTATTAAATGTTTTCTTAAATACCCTGCGTACTACCTGTGCTGCTTAGCTTACTGTTTATTTTTTCACAACACCTTGTTTATGCATCTCGATGTAATCTACTGTTTGTAATAACTGCAATGTCTGTCCTGTAACCTCCCAGGTGGTGCCTGAAAACAGTCATCTTTATGGCTAGTGCACCCACCCAGTAAACAAAAACTAAATAAATAAAAATAAATAAATTAGATGTCTTGATGTACCAAACTTCATTTTGGTCAGATGTATGGATTCCAGGATAGAGGTTTGAATGGTTTTCAATCAAACCAACTAGCGTTCAGATGGTTTGGAATTTTGGTCTGACGTTTTCAGGATAGAAACGGGCTGGCCCACACACGTGCCTTTTGCTTGTTTAGGGAAAATTATTAATGTGTTCCAAAGTTATTTAATTTTAGCAATTTGAATAATTGGCTCTGAGCATGCTTAGTAAGCACTAAATAATAGCTGAATGAAATGAAAAACTATTTTTCTTTTCATATTAACCTCATCCTTTTTCGTGAGGGGAAAATCCTTTTTCATTTGGCCACCATCTTGTTTTCTGATTTTCCTAAAAAGTTTAATTTTGAAACCAGCAAAAATGACATCCAGGGAAGCAACCAACACATGTAGCTTGCTTATGGGGATACCATTACTTGCTTTCTGCACTTCACTGTTCATAAACTGCTCTTGAAATGTGTTTTTTTAAGTTTCTAAATAATTTTTTCAGATTGCATGATACGAAAAAAGATTCTTATTTCGAATCATGAGTGACAAAGAGAAGTTTTTTTTATTATGATGGAAGCATCTTTTCTCTGGTGTCTAGTGGCACCCCCCAATACTTCGATTGCAGTTCCATCATAATAATACATTTCCCTGGTGTCTGGTGGCACCCTCCATTCTCTGATTGCCACCCTCCATCAAAATAAATTTCTCTGGTGTGTAGTGGCACCCCCACCATTGATTGCCATCCCAAATTCACCTGATTATATTCCTTGGTGTCTAGTGGCACACCCCAGCCTCCAGTTGCCATCCTGATCTTTGAATTAATTTTCCTTGTGTCTAGTGGCACCCCACACTCTGATCTCCATCCAAATTAAAATTGTTTGCCATGGTGTCTAGTGGACCTCCATCCAATCGCTGTCCCCATAATAATTTCAGTATTTCCTGGAATCTAGGGCCCCCCCCATCAGGTCTCTGTCCCCCTAATAATTTTTTAATTCCACTTTGTCTAGAGTCTCCCCTCCAATCCCTGTCCCAGAATTTCCATTCCCTGTAATAAATAAAATATGGTCCCGCTATGTCTTTTTTTTCAAAACCTTTAAAAAAGGATGCTTCACCAATCCAACCCTCCCCCCACCATGACCTTCCACTCAGGAAACCCCATACACTCCCCACACACCCTCCCTCACCTGAACAAGTACCAGGGTGAAGATCCATTCTCTGAGCATAGACACGTTTTGCTGCTGGAACCAGCGACTGCCATGTGAGTAACTAAGATAAGTGCAGTTCAATGTATTTCAAAGGGGTTTTCAACTCTGGTGTATAACTTTGCCATATATCCAAATTTTTACACCACATTTTTAACATGGCCCTTTTTTTTTTGCTTTCTTTCTATCTACTGACTCCTTGTTGGCACCTCTCTTCATCACATCCCTCTTGTATGCGGCCACCATCTAGTCAGTCCCCCTGCTTCTTGAGTCCCTCACCTTCTTCCCCCACAGATTGCCTCCAGCAGAAGGGTGGCGTGGAGCCCCTACATCACCCACCAAGTCTGGATCCAGTTCAAGCAATGCCCCTGGAGCAGGGGCACCTGAAGGACGGCCATCAAGCCACAGCAACCAAGGACTCAATTTTTCCTGATTTTCCCCTCCATTATGGGGCATGGCATGCAATGATGCAAATCACATGGTTGAGCATGCTTCTGTGTGCAGAACATCAAGTGTCTGCTGAGCTCCCACTCATTGCAATCATGGCACCATATTGCTGACCCCCAGCTTCCACTAGTGATCAGGTGCACAGCTACCAAGTTTCTCCCCCTCCCCAGAGATGAAGAGTAGTCCATCAGATGCTCAATTCATTTCCCCCCACTGATCCACAATGACCCCTGCTCACTCCTGAACATGAGTCGCTGGTGTGGCGTGAGGTGTGGCATCCAGCATCTCAACCCTCAGAGCTTCGGGTCAGTTTAACACAGCCTTTTTGACACCATACATCATGAACAATGTCAGTGGAATTACTCAAATCTACTGAGGAAAGACATTTTGCAGTCACTTGGTGAAATCACTTTTCAAGTGGGATTTGAGAATTTTTACTATCCTTGTTCATGAAGTGGGTCATAAGAAGGGTATGTTCAAAATTTGGGGTCCATATATGTTACAATGGTGAAGCTATGTGCATCTGCTGAAGATAACCCATGAATGTGATAGCTGCCATTTTTCAAATCTTCACCAAAATGTGTTTTCATGCCTCTGGCACAGAATGACATTATGGTGACATGGAATGAGGTTTCAGCTGAAATTTAAAAACTTTCATGACTGGCTTCATGAGGTTAGGTAATAATAAGGCTATGCTGAGAATTTGGTTGCTGCTGTGCCATGGATGGAAGAGCATGACTTGTGGCGGCCACCATACAGAGCGGATTTCTCCTTTGTGGGTTTGAAATCATAGGTAGTACGCTATGCCCTGAAAAATTATCTTTTCCTTTGCTGCCATTGCAGATAGGGGATTTTTATTTTAGTTGATGTGTCCTCTCACGGATGTGGAGAGGTGGCACTTACTGGGGCCACAGATGCTGGAAACCAAATAGACCGAAGACTACATATGGACTGTTTCTTGTACACAGTTTCAAATGGTGAAAGTGAGAGCCAGGTGTGGGTAGTGAAGATATCTAAATATGGGGTCCGAAATATAGAAATCTTTCTTGTCATCCAGGAAGGGCATAGCATGAGTTGGACATATTTTGTGGTACATTGTTTGCTGTCTGTTGGTGGTACCAATCTGGCGGAGTAGCTGTTGCAGAACCCTCATTTGAAAAGCAGCAAGGGAGACATGTGGCACACAGTGATTTTATGATGTGATTAGTTTTGCTTGGCATAAGTAGTGCCAGTTACCAGAATTTGTCATGATAAGGACACACGAAATGGTACCATAGCCAATCAAACATAGGAACATTTCTTCCCATTATAAATACATGTATATATATATATATATATATATATATATATACAGTAGTGTGAAAAAGTATTTGCCCCTTCACAGTTTTCTCTATTATTGCATATTTGTCACACTGGATGTTTTCAGGTCTTTAGACAAAATGTAATATTAGATAAAGGAACCTGAGTGAACAAATAACACTTTTTTTTCACTTATTTAATGAAAAAAGTTAACCCACCAACTGGCACTGTGAAACAATGTGCCCCCTTACATTTAATAACTGGATTGCATACATTTAGCTGCAATGACTGCAACCAAACACTTCCTATAATTCAATATCAGTCTTTCACATCGCTGTGGAGGAATTTAACCCACTCTTCCTCACAGAACTGCTTTAATTCAGTAACATTTTGGTAGGTTTTCAAGCATGAACTGCTGGACTCAGGTCCTGCCACAGCATCTCTATTGGGTTTAAGTCTGGACTTTGACTAGCCACTCCAAACTTTAATTTTACTTCTTTTCACCATTCTGATGTGGACTTGCTTTTGTGTTTTGGATCATTGTCTTGCTGCATGACTAACTATGCTTCAGCTTCAGCTGACGGAAGGATAATGGACATTCTCTTGAAATTTTCTGGTTACCAAACCCAGAATTCATGGTTCCTTTAATTATAGCAGAGTCATCCAGGTCCTTAGGCAGCAAACATCCCACACCATCACTACCACCACCATGTTTGACTGTTGGTATGGTGTTACTGTAGAATGCTGTGTTTGCTTTACGAGACATTATGGGATCCATGTTGTCAAAAGTTCCCACTGGACTCATTTGTCCATAGAACATTTCCCAAAGGCTTGTGGATCATCCAGGTGCTTCTTGGCAAATGAGAGACGAGCATTTATGTTCTTCTTGGTTAGCAGTGGTTTCCTTGCCTACTCTCACAGGAAGCCATTTTGCCCAGTCTCTTTCTGATTGTGGAGTCATGAACACTGACCTTAGCTGAGGCAGAAAGCCTGCAGTTCTTTGGATGTTGTTTAGGATCCTTTGGACTTCTTGGATGATTTTACACTCGCCCTTGGAGTAATTTTGTCGAGCCGCCCACTCCTGGGAAGGTTCACTACTGTTCCAAGTGTTCTCCATTTGGAATTATAGCTCTCACTGTGGTTCGATGGAGTCCCAGAGCTTCAGAAATAGCTTTTGTAACCCTTTCCAGACTGATAGAGGGCAACAAAATGTTTTTCTGATCTTTTCAGGAACTTCCTTTGATCATGGCATAATGTGCTTGTTGAATCTTTGTGCTGGCAATGTGACTCTGATGGTAAGGGCCAAAATAAGTGAGGTTTATATTGAGCAGGGCTGGCTGTAATCAAGCCTGGCTGTGTTCAATCAGCTGACTCTAATTATCCTTTTAATTGGGTTGATTTAACTAGGGGCAATTATTTTTTCACACAGTGCCAGTTGGTGTTGGTTAAGCTTTTTCATTAAATAAATGAAATAAGTAAAAAAAAAAGTGTTGTTGTCAACTCAGGTTCCTTTATCTAATATTATATTTTGTCTAAAGACCTGAAAACATCCAGTGTGACAAATATGCAATAATAGAAAATCAGGAAGGGGCAAATACTTTTCACGCCACTGTATATATATATGTAATAGATATACCACTCTGAGGTGTGCGTGCGGCGCCTGATGTCATGCGCCTTGGTGTATTGTTATGCCCATGAGGCCGCAGGCCTAGATGCGTCAACCGCCAAGCGTCACATTATCAAGCGCCTGCCTCGAAGTGTATATCTATCTTATAAAATGTCAAAATTGTTTTGGAGGGGTAAAATGCAGGTAATGGTCGCGCTCTGATATATGCACAGATCATGTGATGCTCAGGATCCAATAGAGCAACAACAATTTCCCTACCTTTTATAAAAATATATATATATATATATATATAAATGCAGGAGCTGATCATGCCTGTATCTTAGGACAAGTAAGCACTTCTATGTTAAACTTAACATTTTGCACCTTAATAATGTTGTCCCCTTTCAGCTGATTTATATTAAATTTTGAAAGCTCATCTCTGTCCCTGAATCTCTTGATTAAGTAGATCAGCTCAGCTAAGTAGAGGCAATGTAACAGAGATGCAAAAAAATGTAAAAGTCTCTGTTTTTGAAAATGGTAAGACTTTTTTTGACATTAGATAACTAAAAATGTAGGATGTTTCAAAACCTGAAACTTTTGGGAGTGAGAAAGCTTGGTCAAAGGTATGTGCTTTTGTGTTTTTTAGGCCCAGCTGTTCAGCAGTTTTGAAAATATTTAATAAAACTGTTCCAATTCTGAGTATGCACAGTTCAAAAAATCAACATTCTATTCACATCTGAATTTTTGGGAAAGCATCAACTTGCACTATATGACATAGCTGCCTTTAATAAACAACAGCGGTGTTGAATAGTGCAACCCCTGCTGCTGTTGTTACTCACAGGTCAGGGACAGGGCTACTGTCATTGTAGCCACTTCATCCTGATTGAGCTGTGCCTTTAACTGTATCTCCACACTGGGGGCCCCAGTCCCTGAT
This sequence comes from Neoceratodus forsteri, assembly GCA_016271365.2. Taxonomy (NCBI): domain Eukaryota; kingdom Metazoa; phylum Chordata; order Ceratodontiformes; family Ceratodontidae; genus Neoceratodus; species Neoceratodus forsteri. Next base: position 735,384,043 of record CM028133.1, on the reverse strand, counting down.
GGCAGTGTACTTAATTATATTATTATTTGTTTTATTTATATTTATTTTATATAATCTGACACCAGGATGCCACACCGAGATTCGGCTGCCCCCCATAGCCCCTTGTTTTATTTATGAGTTGCTGACATTGGGGGCCCCATCCCCATATCACCATTAACAAGACCCCCTTCTGCAGTGTAGGACACTGGGAAGCCCACCCCCAATGTCTTGAAATAGTTGTATTTATTTATTTATTAATTCCCAGCAAAGTAAAAACCATCCAGCGATGTCCTTATCCTTTTTTACCATGAAAAAAAACAAACATCTTTCGTCACCACCGTTGCCCCTCTCCACCTGTCCCGACCCTCCCAATGAGCACCCACCACACCACAGCTCCCCTTACCCTATACTTACCTGCAGGATCCTATGCTGTCATCCTCTCTGGACCGAGACACATCTGCACTCTTCTAAGCCAAACCGTGAACTGAGGAATAAAGGTAAGTGTCATATAATGTATAATTCTGGCTGCATTATAGGACACAGCTGTCATTTACTAACAAACAACAGCTACATAGGAACATACAAACAAATGAAGAAGCCAGAAGAAGAAGGCAATTTGGTCTATCAAGTCTGCTCGTGTTGCAGGTCCACAGCTTGAGCTACTGTCCCTGCCCCCTTTCCCCACTCCTCCCATCCTCTCAACCCTTGACCCTTACCTTCCCCATACCTCTCCCACCCTTTCTTAAAGCTGCCCACTGTCTTCAATGAAATTACCTCTTCTAGCAACACATTCCAAGGGTTCACCACCTTCTCTGTGAAGGAAATGCTTCGGACCTCCTTCTAAGCCTCCAGACTCCAGCTTAAGACTGTGCCCCTTGTGTTATGGTTGTCACTCAGCTAAAGAGACTCTTCTTATCAACCTCATTTATCCTTTCAAGTACTTGGAGGCCCAATCATGTCCCCCCCCTCCTGTCTTCCAGGGAGTACATGATCAGTGCCCTCAATCTCTCCTTGTATGCTTTACCCTGCTGACCAGCTATCATCTTTGTAGCCCTCCTCTAGACCTTGTCCAGCACGTTAATGTCCTTTTTGAAGTGTGGGCACCAGTACTGAACTCAATACTCTAGATGCAGCCTTACCAGTGACCTGTACAAGGGCAGTATAACCTCCTCTCTCCTACTACTGATCCCCCTAGATATGCATCCCAGCATCTTGTTTGCCTTTGCTGCTGCTTTCTTGCACTGCGTGGAGTGCTTCAGGTCACTAGTGATCATCACTCCCAGGTCCTTCTCCTCCTATGATATAGATACTTGAACTCCACCCAGGTATTACTCTCTCCTAGGAGTCTTTGCTCCAATATGCATAGCTTTGCACTTCTTGGCATTGAAGATAAGCTGCCAGATCCAGGAACGCCTCACTAGCTTTTCCAGATCTTCCTGTAGGTCCTGTATCCCTCAGCTGTGTCCATTCTCCCAAAGAGCTTGGTGTCATCTGCAAATATGCACATTTTGCCCTAAATGACATCTCCAATGTTGTTGAAGACATTGAACAAAACCTTCCCCAGCACTGAGCCCTGTGTGACCCCACTGGTCACCTGTCTTGTGTCAGATAAGTCTCCCCCCACAACCACCCTCTGGGTTCTGTCCTTCAGCCAGTTTTCCACCAATCTGGCCATCTTTTCCCCAACCCCAAGATCCACCAACTTTCTGATCAACCTTTTGTTGGGCACAGAGTCAAAGGCCTTGCTGAAATCAAAATAGAGGATGTCTACCGCTTGCCCCTGTGTACTGTGTTAGTGACACAGTCAAAGAAGTCAATCAGTTTTGAGTGATACGATCCCCCCCCCCAATGAACCCATGCTGCCTCACATCTTGGAGATGATGCTCCTTTAGATATTTCACCAGCCTTTCCTTTAGTATGGTCTCCATGAGTTCCTCAGCCAGTTCCTTTAGTACCCTTGGATGTACTCTGTCCAGGCCTAGTGATTTGTCCACCTTCAATGGCAGAATCCCCTCCCTCACTCAATCCTCCTCCTTTACTAAATCTCTGTTCCCCTTCCCCACTGTTCCACTTTTCCCTTGTGAAGGCACTGGTCCGTCCTTCTCCCTGGTGAAGAATAGAACAGAAGTATTCATTCGGTATCTCTGATTTTCCCCCATTATCCACTACCCACTCCACCCCTTTCTTATGCCTAACAATCCCTTCCTTTGTGTCCCTTTTCTCACTTATATAGTGAAAGAAAGCCTTTTGCCCTTCTTAATTCCTTCAGCTATCTGCAGCTCCTTCTCTGCCTTTGCTTGCCTGACTTTCTTACTTACCTCACTAGCCAACATTAAGTAATTTTCCCTATCCACCTCTCTCTTGGTCTTCCTGAATTTTCTATAGGCCAACCTCTTTTCCCTTACTGCCTGGGCAATCCCAGAACTGAACCACCTGAGCACTCTGGCTCTTGTGTTCTTACCCCTGAGCCTAATGCACTCATCTGTGGCAACCAGTATTTCTTCCTTAATGATGAATCACCTTTGGTCTACCTCATATCTGTTCTGATGCCCACCAGATGGCTCCTTAGCACTTTGCCCATTTCCTGAAGTCCACCCTCCTGAAATCCAAGATGTTGGTATTAATCGGGATGCTTTCCCTGCCCATATCCAACTGGAACCACACTGTGCAATGGTCACTTCCTCCCAGTGGCTACCTGACCATTGTTTCCTCTACATGTTTCCCATTTGTGAGCACCAGATCAAGAACTGCCTCACCTCTTGTTGATTCAGTGATTCCCTGAGTAAGGAACCCACTCTGCAGTCCTTCCAGGATCACTTGACTCCTAGCACATTGTGGATGGTATGCTCTAGTCCACCTTGGGCAGGTTAAAGTCCTCCACAATTACCACCTCTACTTTCCCCACAGCTTCTGATATTTGTGAGCTCATTTTCCTTTCCTTCTCCTCATCCTGAATGAAGGGTCTTTAAACCACCCCCAGACTCACCTTTCTCCCTCTATTGGACTTTAACTGAACCTATAATGCCTCCAACTCTCCTTCCTCAGACTCCTCCCTCATGCAAGTTATTCCCTCCCTGATATAAACTGCTACCCCTTCCCCTTCCTGACTACCATGTCTGTCATGTATAGCGTATATCCAGGGATTGCAAGGTCATAGTCATGATGTGCTATATTGTGCAATACCTGCTGCAGCCCTGACTCATCTATCATGGGAGCTACTGTTATTATTGCCCAGCTATCCTGACTGCTGTGCCATATACACTATGTGCATACTGGAGACCCCAGTCCCCAGTGGCACTGTATTTATTTATCAGTTTATATTTTTAAAATAATTTATTTGTTATTATAATACTACACTGGTATACCCACTCCTAGTGTTGGATGCCCCGTGTTCATGCAGCACCTTTTTTTATGAACAGTGCCAACAGTGGGGGACACAATCCCCATGTCAGCATTTATAATCCCCTCAGCAGTGCAGGACACTGGAGAGCCCAATACCAGTGTCCCCAAATAGTTCAATTATTTATTTTTGTTTTAGCCGACACTGGGATGCCCACCTCTGGTGTTGGAAGTTTCCCTCCACAAAACCCATCATTTTTAAATGGGTGTCAATGTTGGGGGGTGGCAAGACCCATGTCAGCATTCAGAAGTCCTCCCCCCAAGCAGTATGGAACACAGGGGAGCCCACATCCAGTGTCTTCTTGTAACTTGAAGAAAATTCCTGAAAAAGAAAACCATCCTTAGACATGTGTTTATTTCTTTAAACTTGGAATAATGAAAACCATCCCTCATCATCACTGCCATCACACTCCCCCATCCCCACACTCCCACTGAGCACCCACCACCCCACATCCCCTCTTACTCTATACCTACCTCTGGAGGTCATATGCAGTCATCTTCTGTGGGCTGAGATATGTCTGCACTCTTCAAAGCTGAACCGTGAACTGAGGGAAAAAGGTACCTGCCATATAATGTATTTCGGCTGCATTTTGAACTTATGTTCATAAATTTCCCATTTTTTTGAATATTTTCACCTAATTTTAAACATGGTCCTTTTTGGGACTCCTCCTCATGAATACTGCAACTGTCATTTTGTTAATCAGGCCTAGAAGGTGATTTTACGGTCACTGCATGAAATCATCTTTTGGGTTCAGTTAACGAAATTCCACTGACAGTGTTCATGAGGTGGGGTCTCCAAAAGAAGATTATGTTGAAAATTTGGTAAAAATATTCCTAAAAATGGCTGAGTTATGCATGTTCAATGAAACTGTTCCACCCACACACATAACTTTGGTAATTTTCAATATTTTTACACCAAATTTTCAACATAGCCTTTTTTCACACCATTTCATGAACAGTGCAGCTGTCATTTTTCACATCCTGTCCAAAATATGTTTTTGTACCTGTGGCATGGAATGGCATTTTGGCACAGATTTGAAAGATTTTCACCTACGGGGTTCATGAGGTAGGGTCATAAGTAGAGGTGGGTGAAGTGAGCAAAATTTGCTATGCAGAGTAATCCGCAGAAGTTTTCCCTTTTCATGGAGCGAAATGCGAAATCTTTTCTGGTGGAGCTATGAAATGTAGCCCAACGAAATGGCAAAATGTCATCTTCCATGGTGAACTTCTGCCTTCTGCACTGAAATTTCACCATGGAAGGTGGAGTTTCATCCATGGAAGAGAAAATTTCACCACAGAAGTTAAAATTTTGACTAGGCAAAATTCCACCTAATACGGAACATTTTACAGATTGCCCTTAGGTCTCTGCATAAGCTCTAACAGATTATGTTGGTCATACTGTACCACTATGAGGCACTAGTTTGTCATTGCATCTTGTGCTTCAGATAGGAGGCTATGAGCTGGTGGGAGGGGATGGGCATTAGTGTTGACAACTCCAAGTAAGACCCCCACCACTGATTCACCAATACTCCAGTGACCCAAATCCCTAATGTGTTTCATTTCCCATCTTTGTGCTCTTTGCATTCTACAATCCTCATGTCAACACTAATGTAGTTTTTGTTTTGCAAAGAAATATATATATATATATATATATATATATATATATATATATATATCACTGAATGTACAGCATATTTTACTAAAAACTGCAGACTAGATTGTTAACTATGATGAGACTTGAAAACTAAGATAGTTTCTTTTAAAAAGCAATGTCAAATCAAACTTGCTTTTTTTAAACCTTACCAGAAAATGAACTATCTTTGCGATTTAAAAATGAAATAACTTGTTCCCTTGAACAATGTATATAACATGATACTATATTTAACAAATATATCCATTTATATACACATACACAAATATAATGTGTGACAGTCTGACAAATTATCTTAATAAAAAAAGGATACCGTTAAAATTCAGTCATATTTTGCTACAGCTGATGCATGCAACTTCATACCAAGAAAAAAATAACATCTGGAGGAGATATGTGTTGCATATATTGACTCCACAAAGAAAATGCCTTTATTATTTATCCAGTATCTGGTATACTTATTTTTAATGCATTAGATTACGTAGGGGTAATTAATAAACAATTTGAGAGACAGTTAATCTAGGTATATAGGCAAAGTACCTGTCAAGAAAGTATCACATCCATCAAAAATCATAACGGATACATACTGTTAAAGCCATTAAAAAAGAAAACATGCAAAATAAATAACATGCATATTATCTTTACTTACAGAGTCAACGGTCACCACTGTATGTATAAAAGAGGTCTGCCAGTGGTCACAGTGGTATGATGTCAGCTATCCAGAGTATGGAACAAATGGTGATGGAGACTTTGAAACATTTGAGAATATAAAGGCTCACCATTATAAAGTCTGCGCATCTCCAAAAGATGTTGACTGTAGAGCGATAAATTATCCCCTTACCCCAATTCAAGATTTAGGACAAAATGTGCAATGCAGCAATACAACTGGGCTAATATGCTACAACAAAGATCAATTTCCACCAATCTGTTACAACTATGAAATTCGAATTCTGTGTTGTACCTATATGCCCTGTGAATCAACTTCATCTACAATTCCAGTTTCTACAACATCAGAAACAAATGAGCCATCCACACTTTCTCCAGCTTCAACTTCAACCATAGAGACATTTTATCAAACAACTACACAAGGAACAAGTAAACCTACATCCACTGCACCACTAAGTACAACTGAATTAATTACAACAGCGGTGTCATTACCAACTATAACCTCAACAATTCCAAAAAGTACTTCTACTGGGGTACCAACAACTCAACAAACAACAGGAACTACTGCAATTGCCACTACAGTCCCACATGCTTCTACTCCAGCACCAACTACAACAGAATCAACTACCAGTCCCATATCAACAACTCATACTCTCCCAGAAAGTACAACCATAGCAACAACAGCACAATCAGCAGTTACCTTTTCAACCCAAAATACTGGAAATACAAAAAGGACATCCACTGAACCATCAAGTACAACTGAATCAATTACAACTTCAGTACTATTAACAAATACAACCCCAACTATTCCAGCAAGTACTTCTACTGTTGTATCAACAACTCCAGAAACAACAGAAACTACTCAGAGCACCACCGCAGTCCAAACTACCTATACTAGTGCACTATCTACAACAGAACTGACTACAATTTCCATGCCAGCAACTCATACTGTCCCTGTAAGTTCAAACATTGCAACAACAACAGCACAATCAACAACAACTTTTAAAACCCAAACTACTGGAAACACACAAAGGGCATCCACTGCACCACCAAGTACAACTGAATCAATCAGTACTTCAGTGCCATTAACAACTACAACCACAATCATTCTAGAAAGTACTTCTACTATGGTACCAACAACTCTAGAAACAACAGAATCTACTGCCAGCACCACTACAGTCCCAAACACCTCTACTCTTGTACCAGCTACAGCAGAATCAAGTACAAGTTCCATAGCAACAACTCCAAATGTCCCAGGAAGTGCAACTATAGCAACAACAACAACGACACAATCAACAGCACCATTTACAGCCCAAACTACTGGCAATACAAAACAGACATCCACTGCACCACCAAGTACAACTGAATCCATTACAACTCCAATGCCATCATCAATTACAACAACAAGTGATTCAGAAAGTACTTCTACTGTGGTACCAACAAGTATAGAAACAGCAGAAACTACTACTAGCACCACTACAGTTCTAAGCACATCTACACCAGCACCAACTACAACAACATTGACTATAAATCCAATACCAACTACAAGTGAAGCTCTTTCAAGCACACTTCCAGTTCCAATCAGTACACAATCTTCAGCACCAACTGAAATCACAACAGGTATGTTTTTCAATAACCTTATATACTATATATTATAGGGGTGAAGTAGCTCCGCTATAGTTATGGTTAAGTATCCTGTCTAATGCTAAACCTTACATTTTGCACTTTAATAACTTTGCAACTAATAAATGGATTTGCACAGAAAGTGGCATGTGCTGTCCCATAGGGTAGATCTCTTGACATAGCATGTTTCATTCTAGTTGGATCTGTGGATTCTGAGATCCAGATAGTGCAAAAAACCTTAAATTTCACAATTTGTTGCAGTTTTTCCTCATCGCTTTGTACCCCGATGGTGTGGAATTTTGGTGTGATGTTTTTACAATAGAAATAGCTTGAGCAACAGAACTGCCTTGCATTTGTTTGGTGAAAAGATATTAATCTGTTGCAAAGTTATTCAGTTTTTAAGTTACCATTATTTTCAATGGGAAGATAATTCTCCAGGATAGAGGAATGGGGCAAAAAAGAATGTTGGTCTCATGAAAAAGGATTCTTTTTAATAAGGGGCCAATCTTTTTTCACAAGAGAAAAATCCTTTTTTGTGAGCCGCCATCTTGTTGTCTCTTTTTTCACATAACAAAATGTCATAACTCTGCCCATGGATGTCTTCTACAGACATCCAAACATGTAACTTGCTCATTGGGAGCTGATGAGTTTCACTGTGTAATTTTTGTATAGCGCCCACTTGCTCTGAATGCTTTTTTATCAACTGTTTACATCCTTTTTCACCACTCACAAAATTTCTTTTTCATGAGTCCCCTTGTCATTCTCATGAAAAAGGAAATTGGCTAGTGAAAAAGGATTTAACTGTGCCATCTCCTTTTACGTAAAGTATGCCATCAGTGTTCAGTGGCACCCCCCTGCCATCTTCCTATTTTATATCCCTGGTGTCTAGTGGTCCCTCCCCTCCCCTTTCTCCAATTACCATCTGCAAATAAATGAATTCAATCCTCGGTATTGTAGTGGTGCCCTCTCCTCTCCCCAATCACTGACCCCATAAGAAAAATGACTCTTACCAAAGTGTAGCAGTCCCTTTCCCCTCCATGGCCTCCCATCACCATACCCATTGTTTTGTATGATATTCCCTGTTAGCCTAGTGGTCCCTCCCCTCTCCCCATTCACTGATAGCTGCCCCCATTGTTTTGTATGTTATTCCCTGGTAGTCTGGAGGTCCCCCTTCCCTGTTCTCCTATCACCATCCCCATTGTTTTGTATGATATTCCCTGGTAGTCTAGTGGTCCTTCCCCTCTCCCCATTCCTGACCTCCATCCCCATTGTTCTGTGTGACATTCCCTGATAGTCTAGAAGTCTCTCTCCCCTCCCTGTTCTCCTATCACCATTCCTGTTATTTTGTATGATATTCCCTGCCAGTCTAGAGGTCCCTTCCACCAACCTCAATCCCTAATCACCATCCCCATTGTTTGGTATGATATTCTCTGGTAGTCTAGTGGTCCCTCCTCTCCCTATTCTCTGATTGCCATCCCCCAATGTTTTCCATGATATTCCTTGGTAGACTAGTGGCACCCCCTTCAAAGTTTTCTGATCACTGTCCCTGTATAAAAAAAAATAATTAGTAGTCCAGTGGTCCTTCTGCTCTCCCAGATCATCATCCCTGTATAAAAAAAATTGCAGTGGTAGTTCAGTGGCCTCTCACCCCTTTCAGATTGTCTGATAACCATTCCTGTTGTGTCTTATGTCCCTGGTGTCTAGTGGAACCCCTTCCCCATTGGTGTGCCTTCCTGAAATAAAGAAAACAATCCATTGATTTTCTTCCTCAAAAAAGTTCCCTCGGTAATCTGCCCACTATGACACCCACCTCCCACTCAGCATCCACCACCCCACACACCCCCAGTACACCCCCACACACTTACTCACCTAAACATGTCCCAAGTTTGAGATCCACTTTCTGATCAAAGATACATCTTGATGCTGGTACTGGCAACCGCAATATGAAAAACTGAGGTAGATTTGGTTCAGTGTACAGTATTTCAATGGGAGTTTCAACTTTGGTGCATAACTTTACCATTTTTTTAAATTTTGTCCCCACATTTTTAACATGGCCATTTGGGGACCCCCAAACGGTGATTTCACATGCGCTTGGTGAATTTATCATTAGGAGGGACTGGGAATTTTTTTCTGTCCTTTTTCATTAGGTGGCAGCATAAGAAGGCTATGTTGAAACTTGGGAGTTAAATTTTGTAAAAATGGTAAAGTTATGCTGGTTCTTTGCTGTTTTGCCATGCTCGCATGTAACTTTGGAAATTGTAGATATTTTGACCCCAGATTGCCAACAGAGTGTTCTTATTACCCCATCTCATATATGGCACAGCTGTCATTTTTTAAATCCTGGCCAAAATGTGTTTTCACAGTTGTGGCACAAAACGGCATTTTACTTTGTGTGGAATTACGTTTTGACAGGGATTCAAACATTTTCTGCATTGAGTACATGAGGTGGGGTAATAAGATGGCTATGCTGACAATTTTTTCACTGTTGTCCTACAACTGGAAGTACAGGGCCCTTCCACAGCAACATACTGTACATGTATGCATCTATGAAGACATGGGAGCTCTACGCTCTGACAGGCAAATGAGTATACAATTATTCTATTTCAAAAACTATGGTTGGGTGGGAGACATGCAAATGAGGCTATGATTACACTATCTCATAATGTAAAGAAATACATTGCAAAAAAACATTGTTGATGCTCTAGTTAGGGTTAAAATGACAAAAGTAGTGAAATTTGGTGTTAGGGTTTCAAACCCTAACACCCCACCTCCAACCTGCACACACCAACAAGCATCATGGGTTAGCCTTGGGGTCATAAGCAAAAAAACAGTCACCCCATTCCATAAGTAAATAATCTGAGATGTGTATAGTACAGAAGAATGGGGTAAGCAGTAGTGCTGACTATCTCTGATGCCTGTTGGTGTTTGGAGGGTGGCGGGGTGTTAGGGTAAGAAATGCTAATGTCATATTTCCCTAATTTTGTCACTTTAACCAAAACTAGAGCATTAATGAAGTGTTCTGCACTGCACATTTAAAAAAGTATATATTACAATGATATTTGATTACAAATGTGCAATATTCTTTTAATTTAGGTACTTTATTATAATTGGATTTTTGACCATTTTTAACTGGCCATAAAAATGTACATAATGTTGGCCAGCCCATTATGATTATAAGTTGTTTAACTTACATTAATTTTTTCCTACTATACCTTCTGTATATTCACTGTTAGTATGTGATCTGCATGTTTCATTCAGTAGAGCATTTCATTTTCTTTGAAAACTCTGCACCAATTTGCGTTACTCTAATATAACAAAATATAGTGTCAATAAGGGCCTTCTTACTGAGCAGTGTGTGCCTGTAAAGGTTCAATATATCAAACAATGTATATAGAACCAGGTAATGCTCGCACTGCTTTTTTTAAAGAGCAACACACTCTTATGATAAAAAGCTTAAAACGTTGATTTGCACCAATTATGTTTAACGTTTATTTTCTAGTTATGTGTTATTTTTTACTTTCCCCTGCTGTTGTTCTACTAAATATTGTAGACAATGCAGCAATTATTTTAGTGAGTCTTTCAAAATGTATCTGAATCTCCCCTGCTAACCACACAGTTGCTGTTTGTGACATTACAGTCTGTTGTCATGGTGAGCACTATACTGTCTTAAACAAAGACACTGTAAGGTTAACAGGAGAGAGACAAATATTTTCAAATGTTTTCTATACAGACTTTTTAGATTGACTACCAAAATGTGCTGTAAATCTTGGAAAGGAGCATTGAAATTTAATAAATGTATCATCTAGTAAATTGTAACCACCTAAATATGCAGTTTATGAAAACACATGCTGAAGTATAGAGTTGATCTTACATTTGTCCTGGTTTAATGTGAAAAGGTGATAAGTTTTTCACATGGCTGCTTTAATCTTTAATAAGTAAAAAAAGCTACATAAAAATGCAAACCAGGACTCCCAACCCCTGACTCTCCACTCCTACCTTAACTCCTTGGGCATTTATAATTGTTTGGGGATCTTCTTGCACCCCCATCAAACCCACAACCAGTTATTATCTACTACAACAGGGGAACTGGTCCGAGTATGTTAGGGCCCATCAATATGGTCCCCCTCCCAGATTATAAGTCCTGTATTAATTGGGGGTGTGGCTTGAGCAGCAGAAAAGCAGGTGTCTCCAATTACAGCCTCCTGTTGCTATCTTTTGGCAGAAAAGAATCTTGCTTTCAGAGCAAGAAACAGCTGACTAAATCTACAGCCTTTGTTACTACTTGTTCTCCATCCCACCCTAAGCTAGTTCTACTTTTATAGCTACTGGATTTGACTGGCAACAGGAGCTTCCTGTTTGGCAGTAGGAAGGGAAGGATCTCTAAGACACATTCGTTTCATCAGCCTTGAAGGAGAAAAATAGCTCTTTCTCTCCCCTTAGCTGCTGGTAGTCTGAGTCCAAGCAAGGAAGAAGGAGTCTATTGAAGAATACAGGAAGTTCCTGTCCCAGAACAGGAAGGGTGAGAGGTGAAAAGGCACATAGGCAGTAGGAATGTAGGTGGAAAAATGCATACAGGGAGGATAGAGTAAGCAGACAAAGCAACAGGATAACACATGGTGGGAGTGATGCAGTGCAATGACTGTGGGATGGCAGTGTTCTGGGAGACATTCTGGAGGCTGCGATGCTGCCATATTTGCAGGCACCTCTCTGGTCTGAGGGAGTAGGTTGCCTGTCTCCAGGCTGACCTGGCTCAGATTTGTGAAACCTCCTCCCCCATCCAGGGACCACCAGGGCCACTGCCGCTACCTTAGAGGTTGCCAAGAAAGAGGAGCGGTTGGACCAAGGTGGGCTCAGGGAGGGAGAAAGTGGTGGAACAGAGGTGCATCCCTCCAGCTGTTCCTCTCCACAATTCATATGCTGTTCTGGTGAACAGTGGTTTCTCTATGGAGGCACCTGCAGTGGAGACCAAGGAGGATGCTGGGAACCTCCACAAAGGAAACCCACAGGAGGGTGGCACGAGACCCCATAGGAGAAGGAACAACTCCTGGTGGGGGACTCAATCATTAGGGAGGTAAAAGTGGGGGAGGAAGGGGAGAGGGAGGTAAGGTGCCTGCCTAGCACCATGGCTTGGAGGGACAGGCAATGAATCCTCAGGACTGTGGGAGCAGCTGCATGAGGGAGGGAGCTGGATGTCATTGTCCACCTAGGGATGAATGTACTGATTAGGAATGGGATCAGAGCACTGCAAGAGGAGCTTTTAGAGTTAGGGAGGGGCACTAGACAAGTAGCAGGTATGGTAACCTTCTTGAAGGGTCTGTCTGTCTATGGCAAGGGTGATGCTAGGGTACTCTGTACCATGGGATTCAATGAATGGTTGAAAAACTGGTGTGGAGCTCAGGGTTTTGGCTTCATTGGGGACTGGAGAGCCACCTGGAGGGATACAGGCCTATACGGGCATGATGGTCTGCATCTGTCCAGAGGGGGAATCAGCATCCTAGGTGATAGGTTTAAATACTTCACTGGAAAGCACTTAAACTAGCCAAGGGGGAGGCACAAAAAAAGGAGCAGGGAAATCTGAGCCTCTCCCCACAAAACACGGTAATTAGCAAGGTAAACACCAAGGTAGAGAAGTCATTAGGGAGCAGGACTGGGGTAAATGCAAAAAAAGCTAAGGGCAGTAAGAACAGGAATGAGGCTAAAAGGGGTAAGGCAATTAAAAAATGGAGGGTGATGAGTACCAATGCCCATAGTCTGTATAACAAGCTTCCTGAACTAGTGGCCTTGATGAAAGAGGGATGTCTGGATATTGTGGCAATCACTGAAACATAGTACACAGAGAGCCATGACAGAGATGTCAACATACCAGGATACACAATCTACAGGAGGGACAGGGAGGGTAAAAGTGGAGGAGGAGTAGCTCTCTATGTAAGGGAAGGGATTAAAGCAACAGAACTACAGAGTAAACAGGGAGAAGATGAGGCACTATGGGTCACCCTGGAGACAGGAAATGGCACCGCAATCTGCATGGGAGTTGTGCACAGACCTCCATCTCAGGGCAAGGGAATGGATAGGAAATTATAAAACACATCCTTAGAATGGCAGAAAAGGGAGAGGTACTGTTGATGGGGGACCTGAATACGCCAGACGTTACCTGGAACACTCTTGCTTCAGGCACATCCAAGAGCAAGATCATTCTTGATGCCCTACAAGGGGCATGCCTCAGACAGTTAGTGTTGCAACCCACTCAGGAGGGAGCAGTCTTAGACCTAGTACTCTCAAATGGGGATGGAGAAAGGATCTCAGATTTAGAAGTGGGTAGCCATCTGGGAACAAGTGACCATCAAAACATGTGGTTCATGATAAACACAGCCATAGAGTCAAGCCATACAAAAGTAAGAGTAGTGGACTTTAGGAAGGCTGACTTTGGGAAAATGAGAGACTGCCTCAGAAAAGCACTAGAAAATGGGTAAGAAGGAGGGGTGGAGGCACAATGGGAATAATCAAAACAGCCATCACAGAGGCAACAAGCCTTTGTGTGAAGTGAATCAACAAAAGAAAATGAAGGAAAAAAACACTATGGTTCTCAAAAGCAGTGGCAGGTAAGGTTAAGGAAAAAAAAGGATAGCATTCAGGAAATATAAAGAAACACAGAAGGAGCAGGACAGAGAACTTTATCAGTTAAAGCAGAAGGAGGCAGGGAAGGCAGTCAGAATAGCAAAGGCTGAAACAGAGGAAAAGCCAACTCTGTTAAGAAGGGGGATACAACATTTTATAGGTATGTTAGGGAGTGAAGAAAGACCAAGGGAGGAATACTGAGGCTTAATAAAGGGGATGTAATCTGGGCAGAGGGTGACAGTGAAAGTGAAAAAGCAGGGATACTGAATGAATATTTCTGCTTAGTATTCACAACGAATCAGGAGGGGGAGGTACCTACACCAAACAAGAGAAACACTCTGGATGGAGGGTTGATACCAGTCCATTCACAGAAGAAAGAGTTCTGAAATAATTCTTAAAACTCAGGGTGGACAAAGCAATGGGGCCTGATAGATTCACCCCAGCATTCTAAAATAACTAAGGATTGAACTACTGACACCACTAACTACTCTCTTTAACAAATCATTGGAGGATGGGGTGGTACCTGAGGACTGGAGGAGGGCAGATGTGATTCCACTTCACAAAAGTGGGAGCAGGGCAGAGACTGGAAACTTCAGACCAGTTAGTTTGAACTCAGTGGTAGGAAAAATGATGGAATCACTTCTGAAGGAAAGAATTATTGAGTACCTAGAGGCCAGTGAGGCACAAGACCCGAGTCAGCATGGATTCACAGCAGGAAGGTTGTGTCAGGCGAATCTAATAGATTTCTTTGATAGGGTGACCACAGTAGTAGACAGGAGAGGGGCTGTGGATATGGCCTACCAAGATTTCTGCAAGGTATTTGACACAGTCCCACAAAAAAAGATTAATATACAAGCTAGCCAGCCTTGGAGTGGGTTCCAAGGTGGTAGCCTGGATAAAAAATTTGCTGGACAACAGGATGCAAAGGGTAATAGTAAACGGAGTCCACATTGAAGAAAGGAGGGTAACTAGTGGTGTACCGCAGGGTTCAGTACTGGGGCCAGTCCTCTTTAATGTCTTTATAAGTGACATTGCACAGCAGCTGGAAGGAAAAGTATGTCTCTTTGCAGATGACACAAAGATCTGCAACAGGGTTGATATACAGGGTGGGGTGGAAAGGACGAGAAGGGATTTGGCTAGGTTGGAGGAATGGTCAAATGTATGGCAGCTCAGATTCAATGCAAAGAAGTGCAAGGTAATGCACCTGGGAAACAAAAACCCAGGGGAAGAGTACACAATGGGGAGTGAGATACTACTAACAACAAAAATGGAAAGGGACCTGGGAGTAATTATATCAGATGACCTAAATGTGGGCAAGCAATGAGAGAAGGCAGTAAGGAGGGCTGGGAGGATACTGGGATGCACAGGGAGAGGCATCAACAGTAGAAAACAGGAAGATGTTATTCCTCTGTAGAGACAGTTGGTGAGAACCCATCTGGAGTACTGCATGCAGTTTTGGAGACCCCATCTCTGCAAAGGCATAGACAGAGTGGAGGCTGTCCAGGGGAAGGCTACCAAAATGGTGCAGGGTCTTCACTAGAAGACATATGAAGAGAGACTAAAGGAGCTTAATATGTATACACTCGAGGAAAGGAGGGAGAGGGGGGACATGATAGAAACTTTCAAGTACCTCAAGGGAATCAACAAAGTCCAAGAAGGTAGCATCTTTCAGAAAAAGAGATGTACAAGAACAAGGGGGCACAATTTAAAGATAGAGAGGGTGGCTCATAGGTAATGTTAGGAAGTATTTTTTCACAGAGATGGTTATGGATGCATGGAACAGCCTTTCTGATGAGGTCATTGAGTCAAGAACAGTGGGGAATTCAAGAATGCATGGGACAGACATAAGGCAATTCTAGTAGGGCTTAGGAGGAAGTAGGCTGTAGGTTAACTAGGATCTGCAGCTTATCCATTAGGTAGGGAAACGGGCAGACTGGGTGGACCAATCAGTCCTTATCAGCTGTCAAATTCTATGTTTCTATATGTTTCTATCAAAATGCAGAAAATCTATACACTCATATTTGATCAACATGTATTGCACTATTCTTGTGGATGCTTTTACTTTCTAAGGTAATTTCAAAACATTTGGCACAGATGCCACTGGCTGTTTCCATTTAGTTTAAGAGAACTATATCACAAAGTATTATTCTCATTCAAGTGAAGGCTAAGGTTGCATTTTAACACGTTTAAGAATATCTATTATTGAATACATCTCAGCAAGCAAAAAATGAATAATATGACTCATATACATCATTATTCTTTTATGTAGCCTACACAATATCAACAAGCCGATCCTGTAATCAACAAGTCTGCCAGTGGTCACAGTGGTATGATGTCAGCTACCCAGAGATTGGAAAAAATGGTGATGGAGACTTTGAGACATTTGAGAATATTAAGGCTCACAATTACAAAATATGTGGATCTCCAGAAGAAATAGAGTGCAGAGCTGTAAAATCTCCAACAACACCATTAGAAAATCTGATGCAAAATGTGCAATGCAAAAAATCTTCAGGACTGATATGCTATAATAAAGATCAGAAACCACCAATCTGTAACAATTATGAAATACGAATTCTCTGTTGTAATTACATGTCCTGTGGATCAACTATTTCCACAACTACAGTAACTATAACTACTGAAACAAGTAAACAATCAACAGTTTCTTTGCCTTCAGCATCAGCTACAGTGATAATATCTCCAACAACTACTTTAGGAACTAGCAAACCAGTTACATCAGGGACTACTAAAACAACAGTACCCCCTTCCACTGTTCCCCTGATAATTTCCACTCCAACAGAAACAAGTGCAACTACAATTATTTCTACAACTACAGTTCAAATATCAACTCCATTAACAGCACCAACAACCACATCTAAAATTCCAGAACCTACCTCAACTGTTCTGACAACTGCATCTATTGAAACAACTACTACAACACAAGCCACAGTTCCAATATCTACACCATCCATAGAAAATATGACAGCCCCAGTCCCAACTACATTACACTCTACCCATGAAATTCCTTCAAGTGAAGGTACAACAATTCTCTCTACAGCTCTAACAACCACCTCCAATGTACCAACAACCATTCAAACTGAAAGAACAGCCATCTCCCCTACTCCTATGACCCTAACTGAAGTATCTACAACTGAAGAAACTAGCATACCCTCAACAGTTTCTCCACCTCCATCACCAACTACAGAGATCACAACTCCAACAATTACTCTAGAAATTAGCACATCAGTTACCTCCATGGCCATTAAAACAGCAATCCCCCCCTTCCTCTGTTCCATCCACTGATCATGTGATAAAAACTTCTACCCCAGCACAAACAAGTGCAACTACTGTTAAGTCAACAACCACAGTTCAGACATCTACATTATTTGCAGCACCAACCACCTCTAATATTCCAGAACCCACCCCCACTGTTCTGACAACTGTCTCTACTGAAACATCTACTACAACACAATCCACAGTTCCAACATCTACAATGACATCCACAGAAACTACAATAGTCCCAGTCCCAACTACTTTACACTCTACCTATGAGATCCCTACAAGAGAAGGTACGCCAACTCTCTCTACAGCTGTAACAACCACCTCCAATATACCAACAACAATTCAAACTGAAAGAACAACACCATCAGTAATAACAGCCATCTCCACTACTTCTACAGCCCCAATTGAAGTATCTACAACTAAAGAAACATCCACATCATCTGGAGCACCAACAACCACCTCTATTATTCCAGAACCCACCTCCACTGTTCTGACAACAGTCTCTATTGAAACATCAGCTATAACACAATCCACAGTTCCAACATCTACAATAACATCCATAGAAACTACAACAGTACCAATCCCAACTACTTTACACTCTACCCATGAGATCCCTACAAGTGAAGGTACAACAGTTCTCTCTACAGCTCTAACAACCACACCCATTCTTCCAACAACCATTCTTAGTGAAAAAACTACACCATCAGTAATAACAACCATCTCCCCTGCTTTTACAACACCAACTCAGGTATCTACAACTGAAGAAAAAAATACACCATCAATACTTTCTCCATCTCCAACTCCAACTACAGAGATTACAACTCCAACAACTACAACTAGGAAATCAGTTACCCCCGTGACTCCTAAAACAACAGTCCCCCCTTCCACTACTCGGTCCACTGAGTCTACATTCTCCACTGTTTCTCCACAAACTACTTCATCTCTTGCACCAACTACAGAAACAGTGATAACCACTATATCTTCTGCCTCAACAACTACTATTCCTTTAACTGCTTTCCCCACCAGTTCTATCATTCCATCAACATTTGGTCCCACGTCAACCTTAGAAACTACAATTGTCAGTTCAGTACCAACTACAATGCCAACTGAAACAACTATCACAACTTCTACAGCTCTAAAAATGACCTCTCCTATTGTAACATCTACCGTTGTTGCTCCAACAACTACCTCTTCAATTGTAAGAACCACTTCTACTACACCGGCAGTCATAACTATTACTCCAACATCTACGTCTACTGCAGCACCAACTGCATCTGTGATAACAACGATCAGTGGCACTTCAACAACCTTTGTTTCTACTGGAACTGGAACTTCATTCACTACACAGTGTTTCTGTAGTGTGAATGGAACTTTCTTCTCTCCTGGTAAGTAATATGTATTCACAGTTATGGTTATGAAACTATTACAGTGGGATGAAGTGTATCAATGTGACTCAGGTATTCATCTACAATAGAGTTGCTGTTGTGTATAAATAACTCTGAAGTCCATTCTTAGAAACCACAATTACTTTATTAAAAGAGCTAACGTATTCATACGGCACCTTTAGGGCCAGCCTGCTGGTCCAGCAGTAGCCCTGCCACTTGTGATGTTGATAGCTTAGACCTGGGAATGAACATGAGTCACTCAAGGGAGAGTTAGGGGAGAAGAATCAAGTATCCTTGAGGATGCACCCCTCCTTGGGCAGGGTGGGGTAAACAGACTCCACTCCTCCTCATCCTTGGGCAGGATGGGGTAAACAGACTCCATATGCTACTGCCACCTAAGGGACTACACATGGCAATGCAAGCTGGACATTTGGATCACTGGTAGGGAGGATGTAGACCAACTTGGATGTGCACACCATCATACACATGCATGCACATGTGCAACAGGGCTCAGGGCTCTGCCTTGGAGGACAGGAAAGGAAAATGGAAATACCCCTGGATGCAGATGCTGGTCTCACATCACAAACCATACACCTTTGATCACAGGACCCACCCGTAGTACCACCCTTCAATAGTCCAACCCTCAGGGCAAGCCAGGGAGAACAAAGCAGTGAAGTTAAGTCATAGACTAGGTGAGCGATGGGTCTGTGTGTGGAGGTCTGGCCAGTGAGGGCTATATGGGTAAACAGTAAAAACGTACAATAAATTAAAACAAAAACTATATCTTTAACCATAGCTGCTTATCTAATAATTCTAAAAAGGAAATTATACTGTTTTCTAGCAGCAAACTAACAAGTATGGACAGCTGGAATGGATACAGTATGCTGAACTCTATAAAGTTATAAATCTCTTTTAGTTAAAGTGAATATTTCTTTAAAAAACAGTAGTGATATAATTATGACCCCTAAAATCTCCTTAAGACATACCTATGACCTTTGAAACATTAGTTCATGTTAAACAATATTTTATATGCTTAATAATGGAGACCACAGCAACCCCTGAAGTTGGTCCTTGTTCATTTTTTATTTTTAAATACATAGATACAGAGAAAATGAAGACAGAAAAAAGGCTTATAGACCCATCCAGTCTGTCTATCCTACCTGACTAATGGCTCTAGTCATTGTCCCTCCCCTTTTCTTCTGTTCCCTTTTTCACTAATCTCATATTCCTTTCCCATGCCTGTTTGAAGCTGCTTACTGATTTTACCTATTACCAGTTCCTCTGGCAGCTTGTTCAGTTTCTCCACCACTTTTTCCATGAAAAAGTGCTTGTAGCTATCCCTTTTGAATTTTCCTCCTGCAAGTTTTTATGAGTACCCCTCATCTTTGTATTTGAGCTCAAAGGAAAAAGTTCTGTGGTAATCATCCCATTTATCCCATGCAGATATTGGTATCCACCTTATTTATCCCATGCATGTACGTGGAAGTCTTCATAGGTTCATCGGATTGTACAAGTTCAGTAGGTATTGCTACCTTTTATGAAGGCACCACCTAATCAAAGGTGGAATTTAAACTTAGAATCGCCCATATAAAAATCTAATTTAAATTTAAATGATGCCAAAGAAGTACTGAATACCACATTCTCAGGAAGTTTATTCCATATGTTTATCACCCTTTGCATGTACCAGTTATTTCTTTTTGAAGTGTTAGTTTGAGTACCTTTTAGTTTTAATGAATGAGATCTAGTATTAACAGATGACAATTTTTTTTGTAGTCCTGTTGTTTCTAGTATTGCATCACTCTGCATAGCTTTATATGTCAAGCATAGATCCCCACGTAGTCTTCTATAGTCCATACAATATAGACCTACCTTTTTCAACCTAGTTTCGTAGTCAAGTTCTTCTAATGCAAATATTTTTTTTTAGTTCTACTTTGAAAGTTTTCAAATAGTTTTAATTTTTAATTAAATAAGGAGCAGTTACTGAGGAACAGTATTCCAAAAGAGGTCTAACAAGACCAGTGTACAAGGGTATCAGGACTTTAGTATCTTTACTTTTGATATTCCTTAGAATGCAATTTAAAATTCTATTCCCTTTTTTAACAGCATTAATTGTATGCGTATTAAATGTAAAATCTTTTGGAAGTGTTACTCCTAAGTCTTTTTCATGTTCTGCAGTCTCTAGGTCTATGTTATTCATAGTATATGTAAAGCAAGAATTATTTTTGCCTAAATGCATAACCTTACACTTTGATTTATTAAACAAAAGTCCCTTTCTTTTAGACCAATCGATGAGGTGTGATAGATTGTTCTGTAAATCAAAAGCAGAATTTGCATTATTAATAATGCTTCCTAGTTTACAATCATCAGCAAATTTAGCAAGCCAACAAGAGTTAGTTAATGGACTCATAGATGAAGTCAAAATATTAAAAAGAGTTGGACCCAGCACAGAGCCCTGAGGCACATCGCTAGTTACTGGACCCCACTCTGACAGATGACCTTTTACAGAAACCTACTCTGTGCGATTAGCCATGCATGAATCCAGTTGATAATAACTGGGTGAATATTTAACTTCTCAAGTTTGGCAATAAGGATTTGATGAGATGCAGAATCAAATGCCTTAGAGAAGTCTAGAAAAATTATATCCACTGATGAGCCACTATCCAGAGCTTCACTAACTGGCTCAAGGAAATGTAAAATATTTGTTTGACATGATCTGTTCTTCACAAAACCATGTTGGTAAGTGTCTACCAAATTTATGTCATCCAAATATTTAGTCATTCTATTTTTTAATATCCTTTCAGGCAGCTTGCAAATTACAACAGTTAAACTTATAGGCCTATAATTTTGTTGAAGGCATTTACTACCACCTTTATGTAATGGAATAATTGTGGCTGTATTCCATGATGGGACAGCATTCCTGTGTTCAATGATAAATTAAATAATAATGTTAAGGGACCCACCAATATTTCTTTTAGGTTTATTAAAAATATTGGAGGAATGCCGTCAGGGCCCAGAGACCCACTATTCGTTAATACATTTATCACTTCTAATACTTCATGTTCAGATATAGAAATGAAAGAAGTTCCCACCATTTTATTAGGTAAATATTCTATGCATTTAGGTTTGAAAACATTTATAAAATAATTATTCAAATTATTTGCAATTTTTGCTTCATCTGTTAGAATACCATCTGAAGTTTCTATAGGCCCTATAGAGGGGCTATTTTGTTTTCATGAACCAATATAATTAAAGAAAGATTTTTTATTATCTTTTACAGTGTTAGCCAGTTTTTCTTCAAGATTCCTTTTCTGCTTAATTATCATATTCTTGCTTTTATTTGCAATCTTTTTGTAATGGCTCCAATTTAACGGTGTCTTGTTTCTAAACTTCTTATATAACTTTTATATAAAATTTTCTTAATGTTGTTATTCCACCACAAGGGAAATCTTTGTTTCTTACTATATGTTCTCCTAATTGGAACCCATGAATTAATACTAGCTTGTAGTTTGAAGTCAGTTTTGTTCCATACTGCAGTTAGGTCACTACCTGTAAGATCAGTAGTCCAAATCTAATTCCCTAAATATTCTTTTATTTTTGGATAATTTGCATTATTAAAGTTTTTTATTACAGTACAGCCAGTAGTTTCTGAGAAATATGAAAGGTTCATTGTTATGAGGATCATATTATGATCACTGTTTGCTAATGGATGTTTATTAGTGACCTTTGAATTTGTGTTTTCAATATTATAAAAGACTAAATCAAGTATGTTTTTTGATCTAGTAGGAGATTTGACTAATTGCTCCATGTTATTTATGGACATGAGATCTAAAAAAGAGCAGTCAAAAGCTGAACTGCCTTTACAATTACTCCAGTTTATATTAGGGAGATTAAAATCACCCATAAATATACAATCTTTATCAGTGAGGTTATCTTCAATAATAGTCATAAATAAATCATTTTCTTCCTTGTTCAAATTTGGAGCTCTATATCCTAATCCAACTGTGATGGTATGTTCCAAGGTAAGCTTAGTTTCAATCCAAAGTAATTCGCTTGTATAATCATTATGAGTATTATTTTTGCTAAACAACTTTTCAACTTATTATTTATGTACAGTACAATTCCTCCTCCTCTAGAGTTCAAACATTTTTTTTCGAATTTAGTATAACCTAATATTGAGTTGCCCAGTCTTCATTCTTGAACCAGGATTTGGTCACCTCACATATATCAATATTATTAGATTGTAAAAAATGAGATAATTCATCTATTTTATTCAAAAGACTTCTTGCATTTGGAAGAAATATATTTAATTTATTTTCTAAGTGATGTTTACCATTTAGGAAATTAGAATTATTCACTGACATAGGTCTAAAGTTATTTAAAGTAGATATGTTGCCCAAAATTCTTTTACTAAAATCCTGATTGTCATTAAGAGAATCCACAATAGTGGAAATCTCCCCTCCCCCCCATAACTTTGTTTAAAGTATCCTGAATGTGAGTCAATATATGTTTGCCTAACAAAGCATTACCCCTCCTACTTAAATGGAGCCCATCCCTTGAAAAAAGTTCTTATTTTAAAAAGAAATCCTCCCAGTGAGTTATACATCCTATCTGTTGTTTTAGACACCATCTTCTCAACAAGTTGTTTAATGCCTTGATTTTATTTAAATTAAACTCAGAAGCTTTAGGAATTGGTAATACTTAAGAAAAGGTGATTTCACAATTTTATTCAATTAATTTATTAGTCATTGCAACAATGTTTTGTTTGATTTTGTTTAAAGGTTCTCTTAAGACATTATTTGCCCCAGCGTGTATAATGACTATAGGATTTTCAGAATCTGTTAGTATATTTTCCAACATTAATGTAATATCACCTATTTCAGCTCCTCTGAAGGAGGATAATGTTCTAGATTCTTTATCGGGATTACATATTAACCTATCTACATTTTTTACTATGGAATCACCCAGAACAAACAGTGGTTTTGCATTCAATTCCTGAATAGAATCCATCAAAGTAGGTTCACATGGTAAATGGGATGAAGAGATAATAATAGGAGAAATTGGCAAGTCAGTAGTGCTTTGTAGATCTAGAGTTGCACAGGAGATGTTTTCAACCATATGTTGGTTTGTATTGACCACATTTTCATCAATAGTACCTAATAAAGTGTACTGGTTTGACAGGGGGAATCAAAGACATTAGCTCTTCACCCTTTTTTTGCTGACTTACAACCTTTTACAGACATCCAGTCTCTCTCTTTATTATTGGACTCATTTGCCCTAGGTCTTTGTTGATATGCAAGATCTCTGACTATAAATTTATATATATATATAATAGATTATGGGACAGTTTCAGGTTCTAATATAGAATCACTAACTTGAAAACTTATTAAATCAGTATTCACTGAGCTTTCCATATCACAAAGGGGATCAATTAAAGATTGCCCTTTTGCATGTGTATTTGTTTAGAATCTAGTAGCCATATTTTTTTGGCTAGTTTCCAGGTTCTGCAATCTCTCTCTCCAAATGTGCTAATTCCATGTTGCAATTCTTCATTTATGATACATTTGATGCACTTATAACTTGCTTTGTTATTTAACATATCTGCAGAAGGGGAATACATATTGCAAAAAGGGCATTTAATGCATACATCACCATTTGTGGTGGTAATAAACTCAGTCATATTGAAAAGGGTGAATCCAAAAATTGCAAACACTGAACTTTATTAATTTAATAACAGCTGAACAATGCAAACTTTATTTGCTGAATAAGAGTTGTTAAAAGCTTAAAGATTGCTTTACCTTGAAAGGATAATCCACTTTTAAATAATTGTACCCAAATAATCACTCCTTCCTACATATAACTAATGTTAAACTCACTCCTCACAACCACGCCAAACATGCATAACACGCGCTGGACGCACGTGTCTTTGCATGCATCTTCGCACGCGCTGAGCGAGCTCACCCTGCTCATAGTGGGGCTTGTTTAAATCTCTCAGTTGACCAGGAAGAGCAAAAAATGGTCAATTAATGCCTTCACTATAGCCAACAATAAAATTGAATAAAAAAGCCCCAAAATAGTAATTCACTACTAAAGTAGCTTGCAGGACACAGACACAAGTTAGAAGATGTGTCTCAAAATCAAATATTCTAGTCCCTGATTGAGTTGTAGTCCCACAAAAAATGTATAGGACTACAGACCCACTCTTCCTGCTTCCTGAAGCAGGGCTCCATGCACTTTAGTTAATTACACAGTTCAGTTAAAATAAAGGCAATGCTATCTAATGCGCATCAATGTTGCATTTGACTAAGAGGTAGAAACACTGCAAGACGCTTAGTGTTTAAGCACTGAGAGCTTTACCTTAATCATGTTACCCCTTTCCTTTCCCTTTTCAAGGGTGTACATGTTCAATTCCTGCAGCCACTCCTTGTATGTCTTGCCCTGTAGCCATGTATCATCTCTGTGACTCTGCATTATACTACCTCAGCCTTTTCGTAGTCCTTCCTCAAGTGTAGATCCCATTACCTTGCACAATATTTGAGGTACGATTACACCAGTGACCAGTATAATGGGAGGATAACTTTTTGAATTCAACTGCTCATTCCTCATCCTTTGTAACACGGCATCCACTTTGCCTTGCCCATGCTTCTATTGCAATAAGCAGTTACATAGAAACATAGAAGTTGATGGCAGATAAGGACCACAAGGCTCATCCAGTCTGCCCATTTCTTTTTTTACCTTATGAATGTGGCATCAGCCTTTGCTCTGTCAATGGTGTATATAGTCATACTCATCTGTATTGCTCCCTTATGCCTATCCATTGCCTGTTTGAAGCCCTGCACTGTATACATATTCACCACTTCCTGAGGTAGACTATTTCATGCATCCACACCCTTTCTGTGAAAAAGAACTTGCTCACATTACCCCCTAATTGGCCTCCTGCTAATCTCATGCTGTGTCCTCTTGTCTTGCTATTTTTCTTATATTGAAACCTGTGAGACTCTATTACCTTGTTAATGCCCTTAAGGTGTTTGGATGTTACAATCATTTCACCTCTCTCCCTCCTTTGCTCTAGGGTATACTTATTGAGCTCTGTTAATCTGTTCTCACATTTTTTCTGATTCAGTCCCTGTACCATTTTGGTTGCCCTCCACTGGATTGCCTCAATTTGGCTAATGCCCGTGTGAAGGTGTGACCTCCAGTACTGCATGCAATACTCCAGATGGGACCTAACCAGTGTCTTGTAAAGAGGGATTATTAACTACCTTTTCCAAATTGTGATACCCCTACTGATACACCCCAACATCCCCCTAGCCTTACCTACTGCTTTAGTGGTCTGCTTA
Source organism: Neoceratodus forsteri (assembly GCA_016271365.2). Taxonomy (NCBI): domain Eukaryota; kingdom Metazoa; phylum Chordata; order Ceratodontiformes; family Ceratodontidae; genus Neoceratodus; species Neoceratodus forsteri. The sequence continues at coordinate 735,358,112 of CM028133.1, read as the reverse complement.
GATGATTTCAGGTCATTGGTGATGATGATGCCCAAGTCTCTTTCTTCTCTTGTGACTGCCAGCAACTCCCCTCCCAACCTATAGGTGGCTTCAGCGGTTCTCTTCCCTATGTGCATGATCTTGCATTTCTTTGCATTAAACACCAGTTGCCACTCTTCCAACCATTTTGCTAGTTTATCCAGATCTCTTCTCATTCTACCCACCCCATCTGTATCATCTACTCTGTTGCAGATCTTGGTGTCATCTGCAAACAGACAAATTTTACCCTCCAGGCCATCTGCAATGTCACTGATGAAGATATTGAAGAGGACTGGCCCCAGGACTGATCCCTGAGGTACCCCACTTGTGACTTGCATCTCTTCTGACTGTATACCATTTACCACCACTCTCTGTTTTCTGCCTGTCAACCAGTTTTCCACCTAGTTGACCAACTTCTGACCCACCCTGAGCCTACCCAGCTTATTAATCAATCTTCTATGTAGAACAGTATCAAAAGATTTGCTGAAGTCAAGGTAGGTGACATCAACTGCTCCCCCTTGGTCCACCATTCTGATTACCCAGTTAAAGAAATCTTTGAGATTAGTTTGACAGGACCTTCCTTTTGTAAACCCATGCTGTCTTGGATCCTGTGCTCCTATGGATTCCAGGTGTTGCACTATCCTTTCCTTAAGGAGTGCCTCCATAATCTTGCCCATTACTGAGGTAAGACTGACTGGTCTGTAGTTTCCTGCTACCACTCTTGTGGAGCAGGATCACATGAGCCCTTCTCTGGTCTTCTGGGTCCTCTCCTATGCTCAGAGACTCACTAAACAGTTCTGATAATGGCTCTGCTAGTTCCACCCTTAGCTCCTTTAGTACCCTGGGATGTATTCCATCAGGTCCCATTGCCTTGTCCACCTTGAGCTTAGCAAGCTCGTGTAGGACCCTTTCTTTTGTGAAGGGACTAGTGAACACTTCCCTCCCCATGTGTCCATGGTGCTGAGCTGTGGGCCCTGCCCTACCTTCTTTTCAGTAAATACTGAGCAGGAGTATCTATTTAGGATAGATGCTTTTACATGGTCCTCCTTCTCACATGCCCTCTTATCCCCTTTTATCTTTGCAATACCCCTTCTGGACTTTCTCCTTTCACTAATGTATCTATAGAAAGTCTTGCCACCTTCTTTTATTTTGTTTTTCAACCTCTTTTTCCCTCTGGTCATTGTCTGGGGGGCCTCTCTCAGGCATCCTGCCTGTTCCTACTCTTCATGAGGTCCACCTACCTGTGCCTCCTCTCTCTCTCTCCTCCTCTGTCCATGATCAGCACCCCCAGCTTAACCCCTCCAGGGTGGGGCCGCCCCTCCTCTTTGGTCTCACTTTTAGACAGACTCTGACATGGGAGAGGACCAGGGTTGAGGAAACTGGAAGGCCAGGCAGGATGGCCTGAGCCTCGGGAATGGGTGCAGGTGCTGTTGCCTACCCCTCAGACCGGGCTTTTTCCTTGTTCTGTAGTTCCCTCCCCCTCCCATGCATGTGCATGTCCATGATGCAAGGCATACACAGCAACCTCTGCCTGCTTCTAGGCATGCAGATTACATGCAGCCGAGCGTGCTACAGCACCCCCGATCTCCACCAGGAGCTGCTGGCATACCAGGCAATCCCTGACCTCCCCCTGGGGAGGAGAGCAGCCCATTAGGTGCTCAGTCCTCTCCCTCCCCTGCTGAACCCCATCGCCCGAGCTAGCTCCCGAACCCGGGTCACCGGCGCAGGGTGAGGTGTGGCATCCAGCGCCTCACCCCTCAGCACCACCGGGCTGGTGTTTTCACCTTCTTTTACTGCTTTTGCTAGTGCTTCCTTGGTTTCGGCCTTTGCCTGACTTACTGCCTTCCCTGTTTCCCTTAGGGAAGCTTGGTATGCCTCCCTATCTTCATCCTGCTGTGTTCTCTTATATTTCCTGAAGGCCAGTCTTTTGGCTCTGACCTTTTCTGCTACTGTTTTTGAGAACCAGAGTGGTTTCCTTCTTATTTTGCACTTCCTTTTCTCTCTAACACAATGGGATGTTTCTTCAAGTATTGCATCCTTAATGCTTGCCCACTTTGTCTGTACCCCCTAACCTGCATTGCTTTTTGCCAGGGCTAGCGTAACTGTGTTGGCCATCTTATCAAAATCAGCTCCTCTGAAGTCCCATATTTTTGCCTTGGAATGGGATGATTTAGTTCTAGTGGCCTAATTGAACCATACCATGTGATGGTCACTGGCCCCCAGGTGACCTTCTACCTAGAGATCTGTGATCCTTTCCCTGTAAGTCAGTACTAGATCTAGGATAGCCTTGTCTCTTGTGGGTTGTTGTACCAGTTGTTTGAGGCCTTCCCCCTGCAAGGAATCCACCATGTGTCTAGTTCAGGCTGATGTTCCTGCTGGTATTGGTCAGTCTGTATCTGACATGTTGAAGTCTCCCATTATCAGAACCTGCCCTTTAACTGTCATGTTGTGTATATCTTCTAACAGTAATGTGTCTATGTCCTCCCCCTGGTCTGGAGGTCTGTACACAGCCCCAGTTCCTATGGCTGTCCTGTTTCCTGTTTCCAGGGTGACCCATAGTTCTTCTGTTTCCTTATGTTTATTCTGAATTTCCATAGTTTTCTGAAGTTATTTTATACTCTCATGAGTCTAGACTCCGTGGTCCCTTTCCTCTGCATTGTTTTTGTGCACCACCATTACCTCCATTTCATATAGCAATTGTGGGTTCCTCTTCTGAATGTTCATCATCTTACATTTTTTTAGCATTGCTGCCAGATCTTTGATCAGTTCTCCAACCTGCCTAAATCCTCCCTGAGTTCCTTTATTCCTTCTTTTATGTTCACCCTACAGAAGACCTTTGTGTTGTCTGCAAAGAAGCAGGTCTTGCCCTTAATGCTTTCCCCATGTCACAATGAACACACTGAAAAGGACCAGTCCCAGCATTAAACTCTAAGTTGCTGTACTTTGCTTGTTATCTCCCGTACCTCTGAGAATGCCCCATTAACTACCACCCTCTGGGTTCTTCCCCTCAGCCAGTTTTCCACCCATGTTGCCATATTCCCTCTACCCCTAAGTCCCTTATCTTTTTTACTAGCCTCCTGTAAGGGACTCAGTTTAAGAAATACAATTATACTAGATCAACTGTCTGTCCTCTTTCTGCTTCCCTTGTCACAGAGTCATATAATTATCAGCATTATCTGGCAAGCCATACCCCTAGTGAGTCCATGTTCTCTGGGGTCCTGTAGTTAATTTTTCTACAGGAAGTCCAGCAGTTCCTCCCTTAGTATGCAGTCCACAATTTTCCCACTATAGATGTCAAGCTGTCTGGTCTGCAATTCTCTGGCTTACTCTTTCTTCCACTCTTGGGTAGTGGAACCAGACCCACTGTCCTCCAGCCCTTCGGAACAACCCTTTGACCATCAAGCAGTTAAATATATCTACAAGTGACCCTGCTATCACCTATGCTATATCCTTAACCATCCTTGGGTATAAGCCATCTTGCCCCAGTGATTAATCTATTTTCAATCAGTAGGTTTCTCCAATACCCATTTCTAAGTTATTTTGACCATGCCACTTCGACTTCTTTTTTCCCCCTCTTACCTCAACATTTTGGAAGTGGCCCATCCTTATCCTTTGTAAATGCTGAACAAAAATATTTGTTCAGTGTCTCAACTTTCCCTTCATCCCCCTTCTCCCATCCTCACTTTTCACTTTCACAATACCCCCTTGGCCTTGAGCTTCCCTGGATGTACTGGAAGAATGTCATTTTCCTTGTTATACTCCTATTGCCATCAGGTGTTTTGGTTCTGTCTTGGCTTCCTTCACCTTGTTACATTCTAACTTTGCTGCTACCATGTATTTCTCACTTTTCTCCTCCCTTTGACATCCTCTGTACTTAAAGAAAGCTCTTCTTTTGGCTGTCACCACTGTGCTTACTGCAGCTGTGAACCACATTGGACCCTTTGCTCTATTTACTTTCCTTTGATACCTTCCCAATCTAGCTTCCTGCCACTGCTAACATTGATCTTTAAATTCCTCCCATGTTTTCTCTTCAGTTATTTATTTTTATTTATTTATTTGTTCACCTTGTAAGTGCAGTGGTCCCCATGGACCATTTTCAGGCATGACCCTGGGACATGGAGATGGCACCATATACAATGGAGACAGGTAATTTGATAGTTATAGGTACAATACAGGGTACTGGAACAAATACAAGTAATGCAGTACAGTTAAGTACAAGAGTAAGATTCACAAGGATATAGTAGGTAAATGCAGACACTGGAGTATAAACTCAGTTAAGTGCAAGAATGAGAGGCACAATATAAAGAACAATGTGTAGAACCACATTCAAGTAAACTATACAGTTGTGTACGAGGATAAGAAAGAAGTTATTTAGTATAGATACGTAACTCAGGGCAATTGAAACCAGATTACAAAAAAAAGGTGCACTAGTGGTAATGTACCAGCCCGAAGGATGATGCAGGTAATCACAGATGTATCAGTCATCCAGGTGAGCAGGTACAGTTTATTGTTGCCATTACATTTGATGTATAGTGGAACTTCAATTTGGTGTGACAGTCAAGGGTCTGTAGTGGGGTGTTTAGGCTGTTCCACAGGTTAGGGGCAGCTGGGGAGAATTTTTTTTTTTGCCAAAGCATGTAGTAACTTGGGGGTACTTTAACAGAAAACTAGAGGAGTTATGGAGGGCACATTGATATGTCTTAGGTCTTAGCGGGGGAGGAGCAAGGGGGGGAAACATCACTTTCTCTAATGTCTTCAACAGTGCAGCCTAGGCTGTATCACAGTGGGCCTGTAGGAGAATACATCCAAGTGCATAGTAGAGGGAACAGTGATGGATGGAGTAGGGTGTATGAAGGGTAAATCTAAATATATTATTAAATATCATGTTTAGTCTTGAAGGTCCTGTGGCAGAGGTTTGTGAATAGATGGGGGAGCAGTAGTTCATTAGGGGGAGTAAGTTGCCCTGGGCAATGGCAAGTCTGGCTTCATAAGAGTGAGGTAGTTTATTAGCCAATATTCAACACATAGTTTCTGGTTTATACATCAGACAGTGAGCCCAACATGATCAACAAAGGTCAGTGCTGGGTCAAGGGTGATGCCAAGATATTTCAAGAAGCTTAGTGTTTCCAAGTGTATTCCAGGCGCTTCCATGCCCATGGACTACTACCCCTGCCTGTTGACCATTACACAGATTAAGGGGCCTGGGTCCTGCTACAGTGGTGTTTGGGGGTTCTATCACAAAGAAATGGATAAAATAGAACTACACATCATCCAGAGTAAATTACAGTGGGCAAGTTGTATGATTGGTACAACCCCCCCAGGATGTACCTACCCACCTCCCCATCCAACCACCCCACACACTGGATAACAAACACTTCCCAAATACCATATACTGTACCACATATACTTAACAGTTTGTTTACACAAAGCACCCTTCACATCAGCAATTGCAACAACAGAACACAGCTTTATTTAGGGGAAGGTCTAGGGAAGAGGGTACCAGGAACAGGAGTAGCTGTGAAGGGAAGAAAAAAAGTTCAAGCAATTAGCAGTAACAAGGCCAGTAGGCCAGACCACCCAAGTGCCCACACCCACTGGTACCAGTGAATGTTCCTCTGTCCTATTTTGGTACCCAGGTGTTTGCGGGCCTGCTCGGTGACATGGGTTGGCCAGCATTTTGGGGCCCTAGAAGCAATGAAGACTGAAATGTGAACAAATAAACCTTTACTCCCCTTGATTTCTGTATGCAAATGTTTTATGTAATGTTTGATATTACTGTATGTATTTTGTGATCTTTTATATTAAAGTTTTTTGTCCAGGTCAGTCTTGAAAACGGACCATCGGTCCAGTGTCCTTAATCGGTTAACAAAGAATAAATGAAAATGAAATGAAATTTCCAGGGCAAGCCCTGGGTACTCACTATTCTGAAGAGCTGAGAGATTCCTGGAGTAGAGGGCTTCCCACAGTTCAGTCTCTGTAGATTCAGTTCAGAGGGGGGAGAAACAAAACGGCAGTAGAGAATGAAGCATAGACTTGGACTTGATTGAAGGTCTGGCCACCTGTCACCTTGATAGGAAGTTTTTCTTGTTGTCCCCATCAGCCTGCTCAGGCCCATGGCAGAGCTTCCACACAAGGCCCGCCCAACCACAGAGGACCCAGACCTAGGAGTGGCTCCACAGACCAGCCCCCTCACAGGTCTCAGGTGCTCTAGCCCAAGACATGCGCCAGTGACCCTGTAGCTGGCTACCAACTCAGTGGGGGTTAGCAAGTTCCCCACCTGGCTCTGAAATGCAGCTGGAGAATTCTCTGGTTCCATTTTTTCTCTCAGACAGGAAAAAACACTTAGGTGTGCAGCCAGACAGTTTTGTGAACCTTTTCATTTTCCAGTGCCATTTGGCAACAGATTCCCAAAGTGCAGAGCAATGGTTCCTTTCCTCAACTGGGTTTTTAGCAGCAGCAGCAAGTTCCTGAAGCATTGGACACCTGCTCACTTCTTTCCTTTTACAGTCTCTCCAATACAAAACAGCATCCACTATTGCACTGGCTCACACACAGTTTCCAGAAAGTCTCCTTCTCAGCTTAAGAGGCTCTTTCAGTCCCTCTGATGCAGGCTGTCTGCAGCAAAGTATTCTCCTTGAAACCAGAAATATTCACCAGATACCTGGTCTGTTCAGCACAGGTGCACAGTTCCTTCCAACAGTAAAATTCAGTCACTTCAATAATCAAAAATACTCCACATAATCCCTGTGAAAAGGCCTTAGACTTTGCTCCACACTGCCTGAGCCCTCTTGACTCAACCAGAGCCCAGAACAGACTGCCCAAACTGCCCGAGGTCCCTGGGATTTCTCCCAAAACTCCTGCCCTCTAATTGGCTCATTTCAGTCAACAATCACAATCTCCTTGATTATTCATTGGAAAGGTATCTTGGCACCTGACAGTGGTTCACTCCTTCTGAAACAGTTTAAGGCACGTAACCAGCTGATTGGCTGTCCATTAGGGTACAAAGGATCATAACATGGCTGTTATCATTCATTCCCATATAATGGTTAGGGCAGTCTCAAGTTTAATATTCTCTGGCAGCCAAACCTTTCAGTCTTAACCAGTATTTTCCCCCCAGATTTGTATCAGGCATTTCCAGGAAGAAATAATCAGCACTCTCAAATTTGTAGACCCCTTCATCCACTGGTCGCTGCCTCCAATATACACAGTCCCCAGGAAGCAATCCAGCTCATAATTATTCATAGGCACCTCACTGATATTTTTGAGGACCCTTTCAGAATAACACTAGCTGACACTTCTTAACTAAATTCCAACACACTTCTCAGGTGCTTCCTCCAGGTGTCTGACCCCTACTTAACTGAACATGGGGGGCAGAATCACCAGGGAATCTCCGGGGAGGAATTTAGGACAACCATTACAGTGGTTCAAAGAATGATGCACTACTGCGAATGTGTGGGTTGGCTGACTACACTGAACAGCAAACTCAGATCTCCAGACCTGTGATTGGCCCCCCACAGCCCCAGAAGAGCCGCTAACAAAAAAGGTAAACCCACACAGGGGGTTACATAATTACAGGCCACCAGGGGATAGGAAACTGAGGAAGGCTGTGGTGTTGGCTAGTCTGTTTAGCCTGGGTTTAGAACCAAACAGCACAATCTTGCTCTTTTGGTCATTGACCAGTAGCATGTTGATTTGGAAGCAGTTATGGGCAGTACTGTAATTTGCAATAAGTGTGGATGAGAGGTTTGCCCAGAACTTGCCACTGTGGAATAGTACAGAGTCATCAGTGTACAGTAGGGAATTGCATGAAAGGCTGTCCTTGGGAAAGGAATTCATGAAAAGTGAGAAAAAGATGGATCTGAGGAAGGAACCTTAGGGGACCTCAGTAGCAACCACCTTGGCAGTGGAGATTGCACCCCCAGTGCAGACTATTTGGGAGTGCACAGAGAGATAGTCACATAACCAGGCAGTGAATCTAGGGGAACAACCAAGGTCACTCAAGTTTACATAATAGTATGATGTGGTCCTCCAGGTCAAAAGCCTTGCTAAGGTCCACAAAGGTCCACAAAGATGGCAACCATGAGATTACCTATGTCCATGCTCTGGAACACATGGTCAGTAAACTGGGCTAGGGCAGTACTGGTGTTATTGCCCTTCCTGAATCTGTGCTTTTGGGGGCAGAGGAGGTTGTACTTCACTATGTGGTCAGAGATTTGGTAGTTCACAACTTCCCTATCCCCTCTGTCTGTTCTACATCTTTCTTCCCTTTTCAACAGTTCCCTTAGCCTACAAAAGCTGTTTTTTTTAAAGTTACATACACTTACCCTGTTTGCCATTTGGGGATTCCAATCTGGACCTCCAGTGCTGCTATGATATGTTGGCAATGAGTGATTCCAGGACTGCTAAATACTCTTACATTTGGTAGGCACCAATTCACTAGTGTTTCTCCCCTTCTTGGGCCCTAGACTAGCTGAACTAGGAACACATCCCAGCATGCATCCTTCAGAAGCTGATTCCTAGTACAGGCCATGACTGGAACTTACCATTCCACATCAGGCATATTGAAACCCCCCACTAGTCCTACTTCCTGTAAATTGGGAGCCATGAGAAGCATTTCTTTGTTCATTGTTCGCTCCTTGATCCTAGCCCAATGGTCTATTGGCCGTGCAATTCTTAATTTGTTTTCCATTCCCTGTGGCTGCTACCACCCATAGGGTTTTCTGTTTACGCAACTCTCCAGGCTGTTTGTTACAATTGCCTCTACTCCATCTTATAGAATCATAGAAGCTGACAGCAGAAATGAAACTCTTGGCCCACCTAGTCTGCCTTAAGTTTCCACCTATTGTGCTACTGTAGACCCTATTTGATTTCCAGCCTTCCTCCCCCAAGCCCTGTTACTAATGTCCCCTTGAGTCTATCCTATGCATGTCTGAATCCTGCTACCATTTCTGTACTCACAACCTCTACTGGGAGGCTATTACAGATGTCCACCACCCTCTCCATGAAGATGTATTTCCTCATGTCCCCTCTAGGTCTTCCCCCTTCCAGCTTCATATGATGCCCCTTTGTCCTGTAGCATCTCTTTCTATGAAAAATGCCACACTCTTGAGCCTTTTTAATATCATTGAGTACATACAGCACTTCTCCCTCCTCTTTGCCTGTTTGTCCTTTCTGAACAGCAAGTACCCTTGCATGCTCATCTCCCATGTCTTTAATATACATATATATGTATGTGTGTGTGTAGTATATATATATATATATATATATATATATATTTGTGTGTGTGTGTATATATATATATATATATATATATATATATATATATTTATTTACTTATTTATATCTTTAGTAACTAGGCAAGGCCCACTAGGCACAAGTGCATGTTTTCAGTGGCAACCTGGGAGCACTGGGCGATTAAGTGACTTACTCAGAGTCACTCAGTATGCATAGTGAAGGTTGTGAGAATTAGACCCAGGTCTGGTCTGCTGTATGTATCAAACTTATCCACATCTCATTCCTCTAACCTCTCGGCTGTACTGCCAGCCCTAACAGAGCTGTCAGCAAGTCACATAGGATGCTGGGTTGCATAGGGAGGAGGAAATACCATTTATATCATGCCACACTGCATTTTATGGACACTGTATCACATTTTAAGTGTGCCCTGTTGTTTCCTGGCTCCCATAACATCAGGAAACTATTTTGATTGTATACTAGTTCTTTGTCTCATACAAAGTGATATCACACCATAGGTGTTCAAATGCAGCTGAGAATATTGATGGATATCACATGACAGCTATACGTAACATGTTCAACATTATTCAAAATCTAAGTTAAGTGTTAAAACAGACACTGAATAAAGAAAATGTGTATCTTACAGAGGAAAAAGGACAATCTGAAATGGAATAAAAATAAATAGGCACAGATGTTTTACTGTAACATATACTTGGGTTTTAAACCCCTTGTGAAAAAATACTGACTGACTGGAATAATACTGAAGGTACTGCTCATTTCAGTAGCAGATGATGGTAATGACTCAGAGTATTAAATCACTTTCACAAAGTACTTACCACTGAATCACCTTACCTGTACTAGCATCATGACCCTGCAATACCCCTCCAACACTCCTACAACAGTGATGCCCTGCATCATGCTCCATCATTTCTAAAGATATCCAGATACGTCTGTCACAGTGGCAGAATGTCGCAGCTAGTTATAGGGCTTAATGCTCAGCATCACTTGGTGCCACTGTTTTGAAACAGTAAAAATAGTGTTATCTACAGGGTTGTTAAAGAATCAGCAGGTGGCTTTGTTAAAACAATCTTGCATATGGATGTGCTTTCACAAGTTGTTAAGTTGGTGAACTCCAGTAGTTTTCTGGCATATTGCAAGAATTCAGGCTAGTGCACAGTGATGTGCATGACAAGTCTTCATGGTTCATCACTCAAGATAGTGACCTGACACTTGCCATGACTATACCTTCACTAAGGAGCTTCCTGTGAATGCTGCCTTATTGTCACTTTACCCAGCTTTTACCTTCCTCTACAATGGCAATTCAAGTGTATGACTGACTAACATCTATGGACATGGCTTTGACAAAACTATCACAGTATTTTACAATTTCACAAAAACTCATGAAATTTAAATTTATTTACTGATGTTATTGTGGAATCTTTGTCTGCTTGGCTAGACTTTAAGCAGGAGATTAGAGAGTTGACACACACAGACACTTTATTTTCCATACTGGTTTGTCTCCTAGTTGGCAGCTCATCTCTCAGGGATATACTGTATTCACAGAGATATACCCTCATCAAGCTGAAACCAGCCATCATTTAGTGGGATACTGAGTTTTTCTCCAAATTTTTTCTCTCCCCCATTTCCCTCAGTGGGGGCGGTACCTCTCTCAGTCTTGTGCAGTCACAGCTTCCCCTGTGGCAGAAGCAAGCTCCCTGGCCAAGCTGCAGGGGTCAGTGTGTTACTGGAACCCACTGCCAAACCTCCCTGACTAGTGGTGAGCAAAGTTAGAAAACTCACTCCATGGAGAAATTCACAAATTTACCAAATTCATGAATTTAATCTGTGACGCGAAGTTCAGCTTTGTCTTATAGCTACAACTTCAGGAATAACTAATTTGGTAAATTAACTTATGAATTGTGCCCCTAAAATGAAGTTTGCAATGATTCATGGCATTGTATGTCACATGGTGCTGTAATGAACTGTATTGCCATGCATAGGCTGAACTCAGTGCAGTCGTATGGACACAGTTGGTGTTAAGTGTGCTTTGAATTTCCGTACTCAAAAACCATTAAAAAGCATCTAAAACACACAGGGCGCAGTTTTCAAAGGCTTCATCAACCCGCTGTTTGGTGCAACTGTACCAAACTCCTTTGACATAACTGTGCCCAATTTTAGTACACCGGGCACAGTTGTGACAGTTTCCACACTTTACGGCAGCTTGTGCCAGATTTGTCACAAGCACTATAAAAAGCGTTCCCCACAAGGCACATGTTAGACCAGAGGGGAGCTGGTCTAACTTGCAACATTTGGTGCATGAACTGAAAATCTCGATCAGCAGTGAGAGAATGCCACAAGCCCCCTGTAATGTATGTTCAAGTACATCAGGAGCTTGCAGCATTCTCAAGGCCTTTGAAAATCAGTCCCACAGTGTTTTTAAACAAATCACACCCAGAAGTGTCTAGTGTGCCTTGTGCCTCTAGATTACTAATTAATTGTGGTATTTTTTTTATTTAGTTATTTTAATGTTGTAGTTTCCTTTTTTGTATTGTGTGCAGTGAGGCAGTGCCGTGAGGGAAGGGGAGTTCTGTTAACTAGCTAGCAGCAGCAAGCAAAAGGCAGCTGTTTCTCCCTGAGCAGCACTAGCTCTGTTGTAGTGAGTTTTTTGTGAATTATTTGTCTGTTTTCTGTGGTTTGTAATTTTAGTTCTGTAACAGATATGTTTTACTGAATTATTTTTGTCAATTTAGTTTGACTATATTGATTTAATTTTTGTTTATTGATTGATGTTAGAGCTTTCATGTAGACAGTAACGTCACTATAATTACCTGAGTCAGATCTTGTGTGTGTCCCGTTAGTCCCAGAACTCCCTGTCATTTATTTTTTGCATCAAAAAAAGGAAAACAAATCTGGTGGTGTTGTTTACCCTCTGTGTACCTCAGTAAAGTCTTGCAAAGTGTTGGCTGTGTTCATAAATTTACACCTATAACACACATTTTTTGGTATTTTCCTTTTTTTAGGGGGAACAAGGAGGAGGACACTTGGAAGTAAAGAATAGAAAGAGGATAGGAAATAGTTAAAGTGGCACAGGTAGAAGATTTAATAGGTGAATGAAGAGCTCACTGCATACCAGGCCCACTACCACCCATACCACCACAGGCGAGCTTTGCCATACCCCCCAGCAGCTTCTCTTGATTGCCAATAATAATTTTAGTATCTTTCTCCACTTCAGTAAGCCACTGATGGAGGTCTCCTACTTCTTCCATTATGGTGGCAAGCTCAACTGCTGCTCTTGCTGCTGGAGGCAGTGTGGGTTCTGCAAGTGATGCTGGCTCAGGAGGTGCTTGAACTTCAACAGAGAGTGCTGCTGCTTCCACAGGGTTAGACCACTGTCCCACCATGACACGGGAACTACCCTCCTCCCTCCATGAGCTGCTGCTGGCATGGACAGGCCACCACCACCACCTCTGCTTGCTGCATCCCTTTGCTTTTCCTCCCACTCAGCCTGGTGAGTTGCCATGAGATTGGACTTCTGGACCCAGTACCCATGTGGGTCCCCTGTTTTTCCTGGCAGACAAATTTATTGCATAGGTTTCAGGTGACCACACTGTGGTCACTAGGGTCACAGGTTAAAAAAGACCACACATAGAAACATAGAAATATAGACATTGTCAGCAGATAAGGATTGCTAGTACTATCCACTCTGTCAGTAAACTCTATACTTGGTTTTGGCCTCTGACCCTATCTGGTCAGTGGCTTCCCCTCCTTCTTCCCTAAATCCAAGGTTCCCTTATGCTTGTCCCAGGCTTAAATCCCTCTACAGTACTCACTCCCACCACCACACAAGAGAGTACTTGGGATAAGGGGGGGGGTGAGAGTGATGGGATGCTGCTGTTGGATGAACAAAGGGCTCCTCTGCAAAGAGGGAGATGGGGCTGGTGGTAGTTGAACCTCACAAAGGGGTTTCTTGTCCCTCCATTTCTTCCTCCTGCTGATGCTCCTGATAGTCTGGTACTGGGGTAACACTAATGTAGTCACACTTTTGTGAGTATGGCCCAGTTGGAGGATCAGGTGGTGGGTCTGCCACTGATGATGCTGCTGTGCTGGGAGGAGGAGGAGGAGGAGGTAGTAAAGTGGTATTGGAGGGCTCTGCCACAAAATCTGATGCCAGTGAAGATGGATGGCCCCATCATGGGTGCAAACACCACAATGACCACACTTCATCACTGATCACTAAATTATAAACCAGAAGCCAAACCAAGGAGAGAGAGAGAGAGAGAGAGAGAGAGAGGCAAAAAAAAAAAGGAAACAGTGAAGATGATGAGAAAAATGAAAGTATCAAAAAGGTAAAACAAATGGATTCCATCAATCCTTGTAGTTATGGGACAGTCCATATACCAAAATCAAGAATCACAATGGATACTACAACACCTCCATATCCCTAGGTGTAAAACTTCCATGGGAGTCCATGCTTTCTCCCATGCTGCCCCACAGTATTGGAACTCTCTTCCCTTAGACAACTGATTGGCTTCTACTCATGCTCATTTCAAAAGTCAGCATTACGACCACCTAATCAAATCAGCCCACTGTTTATGCTTTCATCCACCTTGAACCCTTCTTCCTCCCATCCATGAAACCATAGTCACTTCTAACCTTCCTCACTTACTCTGACTCCTCTTGCACTTCTCTGTTAACCTTCACCTTTCCCCATGGAAGCACCACAGAAGAGCAATGGCAGAAGCAGCAACATCCCCCACATCGACACTGGGAACTTGCCACAAACAGTGGCAGAGAAAAAGTTTACTTAATCTCAATAGTAAGTTTATTTCCACAGGTCTTGATAGTGATATTTATATTAGTGTGATCATTTTGGAATATAAAGGACCACTAGTTTCTTTTATTGAGGGAAGCAGGATTGAATATTGCTCATCAGTAATTTGTATAGCAAATATGTTTAATTTAATGATCTATGGGGGGGCTATATTAGTCCTTATTTTAAAGAGTAGCAGACCTGTGTGTAGTATGTCTGTAACAGAATGTGTTGACAGTACTGCTGCCAATGTGTGTTTATTTGATATAGATTGTGGTTTGTTTCTACCAGATGCTTATGTCAGTTTCTTAGCTAATGTGGAGGTTAATGAAATGGGTGTATTCTCTAAAGTGTTGCATAATAATGTGGCATTATGGGGGTATAAATTCAAGAAAATAAACAGGGGACCATTAGTTAGTAATAGAAATAGATACCAATCTTTTCCATTTTTAAGATGTCTTATATTAATGCGGTTGCTTTCCTCCAGAAATGTACATAATAATCCATGCCCTATTTTGGATAATCACTTCAGTCTTCAAGAATTTAATGAACAAACTGGATTGGGAATAGTTTATTTAAATGTAAGAAGTTTGATAGCAAAGGTTGATCATATACAAACATGGATACATAATTCTAATCCTGAAGCTTTTATTTTGTCTGAAAGCTGGTTAACTGACAAGACAAAAGATATTGAAATATGTATTGATGGGTATAGCCTGTATAGGCAGAATTGATTAACTAAAGGTGGTGAAGTAGCCATTTATTTAAAACATGGTTTACTGGGGACAGTACAGCTGTCTAAAGTAATTTCTAAGAAATTAGATATGATTGTTCTAAAAGTTGGAGTGTCACAAAATTTTAATATTAATTTAGTGGCCTGTTATAGACCTCCTTCTGCTCCCTCTGACACTTTATAAACATTTGTAACTATGCTAGCTCCTTATTTAGATCAAGAAATTTTGGTGATGGGTGACCTGAATTTGGATTTTTTTGAGGCCTTCTGATCAATTAACTAATCAATTGATAGCCCTTAATCTTATACAAAGCATTGATGTTCCTACATGACCTAGTAAGCTTTTTTCAGCAAGAGATACTTTTCTTGATTTGATAATGACTACTACTCCACATAGATATGTTTCTTCTGCATATGATGCTGATATAAGAGATCATTGTTATATAGCATGTATTAGACACCAAGTTAAATCTGTTAAAATGCCTCATGTTATAATTTCTAGGAACTAGTCTAAGTTTTGTGAACAAGCCTTTTGTCAGGAGTTGTATAAGGTAGACTGGGAGCTAATTTATTGTTGCCCTGATATTCATGCTGCATGGTCCTATTTTAAATATTCTTTTTTTGGAAGTAATTAAAAAATTTGCTCCTATGACTAAAAGAAGAATTAGGTCACAGCCAGCACCATGGTTTAACAGTCAATTAAAAAAATGAATAATGGTAAAGGATCAACTCTGGAAAAAGGCTGGAATTACTAGAGAGGATGTCGATATACAGAATTTTAAAACTATAAGAAATAAGTGTGTTAGGAAGATACGATGTGCAAAAAGTGATTATTATAGTCAACAATTTGCAAATGCATCTGGTAATAAAAACAAAATATGGGATAGGATAAAGCATATTCAAGGTAAATCTCAGGCTACAAAGCTTCCAAAAATATTGCATTATAAAGATGTTCTTATCTGTGAACCTATGTCACAAGTTAGGGCTTTTAATGAATACTTCCTTGAGACAGGATATACTTTTGATAAGAAATGTCCTATTCAATCTAATGTTGAATTAAATAGTAACTTTGGCACACAGGTAAAAGGTCTTTCATTTTCCTTTGGTTTGATTAGTGATCAGGAAATTATTACTGAATTAAATAGGTTAAATGTAAAAAAAGGGGCAGGATTAGATACAATTGATCCTATAGTCTATAAGACTGTAGCCTCAGTTATAGCTAAGTATATAGCATATATGTTTAATTTCTCCTTAAGTACTAATGAAATCCCTGATGATTGGAAAACAGCTTGTGTAATTCCGGTTTTGAAAGGGGGTGATGAGTCTGATTCAGGTTGTCATAGACCTATATCTATTTTGACACCTATTACTAAAGTCCTGGAAAAGTTAGTACATGGCAGCTTGTTAAATATTTAGACAAAAATGGAATATTGATAAATAATCAAACCAGTTTTCGTAAAGGTAATAATACTATTTATGCAGTATGAAAGGTAGTGGATGATATATATATATATATATATATATATATATATATATATTACTGTCTTTGATAAGGGTTGCTTGGTTCCTGCAATTTTTGGATTTGTCAAAGGCGTTTGATTCTGTTGATCACAATCTGTTACTGAATAAGTTAAAGATTTCAGGTATGGGTATGGGTACTCTATTTTGATTTTCTGCTTATTTGTCTTCATGGTTGCAATGTGCTAAGGTGGAGGATTGTTGCTCTGACTTAAATATGATTGACAAAGGGGTACCCCAAGGATCAGTACTTGGACCCCTGTTGTTTCTCATTTATATAAATGATTTGGCTGAGGGTACATCAGCAGACACTAATATACTTTTGTATGCTGATGACACCATTCGGTATTGCCAGAGCGGGGATCTCCTAGATGCCATTTGCACTCTGCAGAAAGATTTTGATATTATTCAGCAAATTTGAATTAATTCACATTTATTGCTAAATATAAATAAAACTTAACAGACCCTATTTTCTGGGAAATCTAAGGTAGATCCTCAAACAACTGCAACTTTAAATGTTAAAACTCTGGAGGGGATTAACTTGTCTAGAACTTCTTCATATACATATTTAGTTATTATATTAGATGAGTCAATGAAATTTGAATTACATATTCATATGCTTTCTAATAAACTTAAGAAACTATTGTCTTTTTTCTATAGGAATAAATCATGCTTTAGCTTTAAAATTCATAAACAATTGGTTAATTCTTTATTAATATCATAACTTGATTATGGTGACTGTATCTATATGAGAACAACTGATGCAACGGTAAAAGTATTGGATCCTTTTTATCACAGTACACTAAGATTCATCACTGGTTTTCCTTGGCATACCCATCACTGTAATCTTTACTTTGAATCGGGTTGTCAACCTTTATCAGTTCGGAGACAAATTAATTGGATGCTTTATGTATATAAATTTGTTTTGAGTAAATTACCCCCATATTTGTTAGGATTAGAGATGGATGTAGTGGCTCCAATTTGCTCCATGAAGTGATTCATGGAGTGAAGCGAGTCATGGACTGCTCCATAACGCAAAGCGGAGTACTTCACATTATAATGGGTAACGCGAAGTCCATTGAAAATAATGACTTTGCATTATTCTGCCTTCCCAAACCACTACTCCACCAATTCTTAAGGTGAAGTACATTGAAAGCAATGTATTTCACCTCACTTTGCCTTGTTTTTAAGCTCCAAAGGAGAATTTTGCAGTGATTCATGGGATTTCAGGTCACATGGGCTTTAGATTGTTCTGCACAGCCTCAGTTTGGGGTAGTATGTGTAGGAAGCTGTAGGAGACAATCTGCTTTAAGAGCTCCCTGCAATTCAAACCTTCTAAAAATTGTTAAAAAAGCCTTTTTGAGTCCTTTATGTTTGCTGAAACTTTAGTTCATTGATTACCCTCCTGTGCTCATATCATCGAGCGTTTATTGTTTGTGTGTGGATTTTGAATGTTAATGTACAACATTCAGTCTGTGTACTGAGAGACAATGGAAGTGTGCTTTGAGGAGGAGTGTATCTGTGGTGTACGTAGATTAACTTGGAGAAAAAGACAGTACTTTCTGTTTTAGTGATATTTTTCTTGTATAACTGTGTTAATGAACACACAGTAACATTTTCAATAATTCTTTCCATTTTTTTGCTGATTGTTTTGGTGCAGCAGTGCATAATTTTAGTTTGTTTAAAATATGTGGTTATATTACTGAAGTTTTCAATTTGCTATGCATTACTTAGTGTGTGTGTGACGCATGTCATCAAATCAGACACCTTTTATTGTGCCACATAATTTCAGTAATGTGAACCTGCTATCCACTGCAGCTGTGTAATTTTTGTACTTCTCTGTGGTATCTTTACTGGTACTAGTACTAGTGACTGTTACTGCAGCGGTGCAGTACACTGCACCCCTCCCCTGCAGCCCGCCCCAACCGGCAAAGGTATTCTTTTCCAGATTTGAATTTCTGATGGTTAGCACTGATTAGGTTTTGTGCCTTTGCATCTGCATCTCTTCAGTGCACAGCACCATCTCAATCTGTCTGTGCATTTGCATCTCTATAGGTCCCAATCTCCATCTCTAACTTAAGTCACAGTTGTTTCTTTGACTTTCCTTCAGAGTACTGGACAGGTGTGGTGCATAATTCTGCATGAACATTGTACTCATTAATATGTGTTTTTAAGTCAGGACCATCATCACGAGTCACTCATGATACAAATCATGTTCTTCATCATCACGGTCACGGTTAATCAATGTAAATCAGTGACCTTGTTGATAATGCAGTCAGCCTTTTCTGAGAGATAAGCATAGTAAATCGCATCTAGATGAATTAGTGCCACGGCAAATACCATCAGCTGCCACTACTGCTATTATAAAGTTCACAGAGTCCACTGCAAATAGTCTACTTCAATTATTTTGCAGAAATTTTTGTAATAATAAGAAGTAATATACCTTAATATATTTACACAAGCTGTCACACCTGTCTACAGAGATGATGGTCAGATAACATTAATCTTTGCAATTAGTGCTTTTCCACTTTAATTATTGCAGTAAAATTGTAGCAATCATACTTTGTGGAGTGTATTGCTTCTCTCCTTTGTGCCATATTAAGCTGTTGCTTCTGGGAAAGTTCACAAATGCACACATCTCTGCTCTAGCTGTCTGGCAAGAATGATAGTGACAGTTTTCTGACGCTAATTATTAGCAGCTCCCATTGTGGGATTGTAGTTTGTGAAATGAATTCAAATATATGAACTGCAATATGCTAGAAATGAAAGAACCACAACCCAAAAATAATTTATAAATACAAAAGGTGTGTAAAAGCTGAATGCATTATACATGTATAACAGAGTCCAATAACTTAACAACTTATTTCTAAGATTATCCTAAAACCTGAAATTATATTGTATTTTGACAGCAAGATACATAGTGCAAGAGAAGGAAGACAGGAGGCTACATTATAGCAGTTGCTGTTGCAACAAAATTCCAGGGTTGTAACTATATTTTAATGTCCTTTAAGGTATGATCATATACAATAACACAGACAATGCTGGCTGGTGTTATTATGCATGGTGTAGTGAAATATGTGAAGTGGAAAGAAAAATGGAGGAGTGCCACAGCACCACCATTGCTCCAACAAAATCTACACACCCTGCAACTACAACAAAGGAATCAACTGCCAGCACTGCTGAAACTACAGGCCCAACAAGTACAAGCACTTCAGAAAAAATAACAACTACAACAAAGGAATCAACTGCCAGCACTGCTGAAACTACAGGCCCAACAAGAACAAGCACTTCAGAAAAAATAACAATTACAAGAACAGCAACTACTCCTACATCAACCACTGTAACAACAGGAACCACTCCATCTAAGGACTGTACTGATCTCCATCCACCACGAAAAGTAAGCTAAAATGAAAATGAATTTGTGAATGGGTGTATTCAAGCTATGCAGTAAAACCATGGTTCAAATTTCAGCAATACTCTGGGAACTGAAAGGAAGGGGTAGTCAATAAAGTGTTTTCCAGGTATCAACCATGCTATTTCATGAGGTGTAATTATTTACAAAGCTAATTTTTTGAAGGACGGTGGGAGAGGGAAATACAAGCTTGAGCAGTTATTAGTAACCCCATAAAGTTTATTTTTACTTAGACAAAGGGTGAAGCCACTGCTTGCATACAGAGACTTTAAACTCAGTCTCCAAACCTAGGAGGCAGCCAAGTTTGGAATTTGAACCATAGCAACACAATGAGTTGTATGAATGCTATGGAAACACTGTACTTTTATTGTCTAAAGCTATTTCATTAATGAGGAAGGATACAAAACAATGTGTTTTATCTCACGTTAGTTGTGAGAATAACTTTGAAATAAGGACATATATAAACACATCTTTTCTTCTTTTTACTCTGCAGTACAATGAAACCTGGCGAATAGACAACTGTACACTAGCAACTTGCCAAGGAGGGAATAACGTTGTTTTTGACAGTGTGAAATGCCCTACTGTGAAAGAGCTCACCTGTGAAAATGGACGAACACCAGTAAAAGTTTATGACAACTCTGGCTGTTGCTACCATTATGAATGCGAGTGTAAGGAAAGCATTTATTTGTTATTTGTCATGTTATACATTGCAGGCCAATTAGTGGTAAGGCTGAGAGTACAACTGCCTTCAGACATACAGGGTCATGAGCAATTCTGCTTAGAATATGATGTTCACAGATTACCTACTAAAGGACCAATATGACACATTTTAGACATGAGGGCTGCAGGAAGGACTCATTGAGAAGTTATTTAGGGTAAGAAATGCTCACAGCCCACATATGTTGCTGGTGGAAGATGTCAGAAAGGAAAAATGAGATTATTTTTTTTTTATGTGGAAGGGATTGTCCAAATTCCAAGCAGACTAGGAAAGTTACTGTAACTTTAACACAGTAAATGTTCCCATAAAAATCTTTACACTCAACATATAATGGAGTTCTGTATCATCTCTGCCATTCAACTGTTTTACACAGAAATAGCAGAAAATATGCCTTACATCCTGTAAGATTTTTCTTTAGAATACAAAAACTTGCTGATGATCCAAGAGTGGTACAGGTGTGGAAAACACTACTCAGTAGTCTCACTTCTAAAATATAACTGCACAGTCTTTAAAAATGTCATACAAAACATTGGTCCTTTTGAAACAAACAACTGACAAAGTACCAATAGACTGGTGGTTTGGGAACATGATCCCACTGCACAACAGTAGGAATGGGGAGAACCCAGACCATTACAGGCCAGTGAGCATAATGTTGATTAGGCAAGTTACTAAAGGTTATTTTTTTTACCTAGCTTTTTATCAACCACCTGATGGTGACTCCTATCCCAGACCATAACTTACTTTCCCATTGACTCATTGGTTATCCACCACTTTCTCAGGACCACAACAGGGATGGGTGATCTGCCTTGTCCATCATGTGTGGGATGACAAAAGGTGATGTAGCAATTGTTGCCCAGAGATTTTTTTATCTAGCGCCTATTTTTTTCCCCATTTTTTTCCCCAGAGGGTACCAGCATACAGTAATTTGAGAAGTGTTTGGTGGCATGCCTGCATGCATGGCACCCATTGACTGCCCCTCTCCCTGTCTATGTGCTGTCACCTACCAGGTCAATAAGTTGTACGCTTAATAGTATGCAAAAAAAAAGACTGATGCTGAATGCAAGCAATCACACTGTATTGGCAGTGCACTTTTTATATGCGACATAATGTCTTGTGACATTATGACCCAGTGTCATGCCGTCACTATGCTACCATCTGGCTTTCACCAGCTGGCAGTTGTGAGATGTAGCATCCCCCTACCATTAGGGAAAAGAGCTGTCCTTGGGATACACAATCCTCCCTACCTCCACTGGTCCCCAAGTGACCCAAATCTGATCCCAAACCCAGTTCATCTGCAAAGAGAGCAGTAGTATTACCAGCATGTCATTAGAAGCATTTATTAAAGACCAACGGTTAATTTCCTGAATGAAAATAGACTCATTTATAGGAACCAACATGGGCTCATAAGAGACAGGTTGTGTCAAATGAATGTGACTTATTTGTGTTAAATTCAATGACATAGAAAACAATGGCAAGACAATCATAGCCCTATACATGGATTTCAATAAAGTCTTTGACCTAGTGCTGCATATGAAGGTGATAAAGACAACAGGTGAACTAGAACTAAAGTAAAGGAACATTTGATGGATTTGAAAATGGATAAAGGATATCACTCTGAGAATGGTCCCAAGAAGAAAATTCTGTGATATCAGAGAGGTAACTAGTGGGGTGCCAAAGGGACTTTTCTGAGGTTACTATTCTTTTATATGTACATATTATTTACTGAGGGAGCGATTGTTTTTGCTTATTACATAAATCTCCACAGGACAGTGGATAGTGAACATGAAGTTACTTTACCAGCATCAAGGGAGATGTTGAGATGCTGGAGAAGAGGCCTACTTTTAACAATTAAAATTAAGTGCTGGGAAATGTAAAGTAATGCACACTGGTAACAGAAATCTACATACAAATTATTTCAATTCAAAGTTTTATTCAGTTTTACGCATATACATAAAGAAGAGCTACTGTAACATGTAAATAAGTAGTACAGTACACATATATAGGAAATTAGATCAACTCTCCCCCCCCCACCCTCCCACAACCTCCCATTCACACAGAGTTCAGAAATCTAATATAAGACTATCTATCGGCAAAAGGAAGATCATTAGATTTTCTGAAGAGAGTACAAAGCAACGAGAGGGCCCCATACTTTAATCAATTTCTGAGATTGATTATGTAGGCTGGCAACTGTCTTTTCCAGTCTAAGGTTGGCCAACAATTCCTGCAACCATTCACTATAAGAAATATCATTCGCAACCTTCCAGTGCTTCAAGACCAGTTTTTTAGCCGACATGGCAATGAGGGTTATATGGTACTTTCTGTTGGCGACCCTCACAGAAGAAAGATCCCCCAATATACAAATTTCAGCAGTAAATAAATCTGATAAACCCAAAAGAGGGTCCACTTTCTGTTTAATGGCATTCCAAAGGGGTGCTATTTTGGAACATGTCCAGAAGATATGCAATAGGTTGCCCTTTCCTTGCAAACATCGAGTGCATGTGGATGAGGGGAGAAGCCCCAATCTAGCCATCTTCTGAGGTGAGTAATAGAGATTATGCAAAAGTTTAAATTGTGTTAAGCGAAGTCTATCCTGTATAACAAATGTATGACAGTTCTGCCACAAGACAGGCCAGAGGAGTTCTTGATTGGGAAAATAAATATACCAAAAATAAGTTAGGCCAAAACTGTCGGGCCATTTCCAGTTGTGTATTAGGCCATATATTTTGGAAACAGCATGGGAAAGGCCCACAATAGGAATTATATCTGGTAAGCAGGATAAGTTAGGAGTTAAGGGTGGGACTGTTCCAAAAGATTATATTAGTAAATGTCATAATTGGAATATTTTAAAAACAGCAGAGTTTGGGATATGGGCCTTATTTGGGAGTTCCGATGAAGCTAACCATGAGCCATCAGTTTTCAGGAAAAAGCTAAGGGGGTGATCACCTAATTGATTGATCCACCTCATTTGAAGAGGTTTACCATAAATTGTGAGATTAGGGTTCCCCCACCAAGGCTGAGCTAGATCAACAATGTTTGTATTTCAAAAAATAACAAAGTTGGGCATGAATTCTAATGGACAGTGCAATAATATTACTTTTTATGGCATGGGGTAGAGATTTTAGATTAACATGCAAAAGCACAGCAGGGGATAGTCCATGTTTTTGTATTAAGGCATGTTCAATTTTTAACCATATGGGTGTAAAAGGATACAGTAGTGGGGGCTGGTCTAACATTAGCCATCTTAGATATTTGTTGGCATGGCTGGCCCAATAGTAAACTCCAAGATGTGGTAAACATAATCCTCCTTTCAGTTTCGGCACCGAGAGTTTATCATACGTTATCCGAGGTTTCTTGCCAGCCCAAATGAAATCAGAAAATATCTGATGTGTTTTTTTGAACCACGCCAAAGGCAACCAAACATTTGAAAGGTTTATTGGATAAAATAATCATGGGAAAACATTCATTTTAATTATATTAATTTTTCCCCACAGAGAAAGAGAAAGTAGTGCCCACCTCTTTAAATCTTGTCTAATAGTATGTATTAATGGATCCAGATTCAGTTTTATAAATCTGTTTGGGTCTCTGGACAGGTTAATTCCCAGATATCTCAAGGAATTGGTCTTCCAGGAGAATCCCGCCCTCAAGGCCACTGACTTCATTGCTTTATGATTCAGGGGAAAATCCACCGTCTTATCTCTGTTTAATTTATAATTAGACATAAAGCTGAATTCTTCTGGAATATTGAGTAGGGCCGGTATCGACGTATTAGGATGAGATAAATGGAGGAGCAAATTGTCTGCATAGGCTGAAACTTTAACAATTTGTTGCTGGATACTTATACCCTGAATGGCCTGGTCCGCTATGATCCTTCGGATTAGGGGTTCTAAGTAAATATTAAACAACAGGGGGATAAGGGACATCCCTGTCTAGTTTCTGCTCCTAATGTGAAAGAATCAGACATTAACCCATTACATATAACTCACGCTATTGGGGATTTATACAATGTTCCAATCCATTTTATGAATGGAGGGGGAAATCCAAATGCCACC
Organism: Neoceratodus forsteri; assembly: GCA_016271365.2. Lineage (NCBI taxonomy): Eukaryota > Metazoa > Chordata > Ceratodontiformes > Ceratodontidae > Neoceratodus > Neoceratodus forsteri. Next base: position 735,333,623 of record CM028133.1, on the reverse strand, counting down.
ATTGACTGAAACAAGAAGTTCCAATCAACCTTGTCAAACGCCTTCTCGGCATCCAGGGAAATCAAGATAGTGGGGAAGTCAGAGTCCCGAGAAGCCAAGAAGACGTGCGAAAGGGTTCTAAGATGGTCAGTCGATGATCTGCCTTTCATGAAACCTACTTGTTCCAGTCCTATAATATCTGACATTTTAGGACTCAACCGATCTGCTAGAAGTTTTGTTAAAATGTTGAGGTCCTGATTTAGAAGTGAAATCGGTCTGTAACTTTGCACTGTATCAGGAGGTTTACCCTCCTTAAGTATCAGGGTGATTAAGGCCTCAAATAGAGAACTATCTGAGCTCTGTGCTGAAAGGATGTGTTGGAATAAATAAAGAAGAGGTGGTGCTAATTGTTGGGCAAAGCTTTTATAAAAATTAGAGGAAAATCCATCCAGGCCAGGTGTTTTATCCAAAGGCAAATCTTTAATAACCATAATTATCTCTCCAATAGTAATGGGGGTTACCAGAGCAACTTTCTGCGATTCAGAAAGTGAGGGTAGCAAAGAATCTACCAGGTAGGCATCTAGTTGTGGTAAGGGCGGGGGATTATCCATGGGGCTGTACAATTTAATATAGTAACTCTGAAATTCTGAGGCTATTTCAGACGGTGAAGTCTTCAAAGCATCCTCATTTTGGGAATATACTGCCTCCACTAATTTATGAGTTACAAACTGTTTAAGACAAAGTATTTCATTAATGTGTGAAAATAGAGCTTTTAAAGGAGAAAAGGGACCTGGTCTGATATTTAGCAATAGTCTGTAAACCTTTTCTGATGTGAGAAAGATTATAGAAAGGCAAACAGGATGTTAAGATGCAGCGGGCAGGCTTCACCAGTCACAGGAGGGAGGTAGTCCTGACACTGTATAGGTCATTGGTTCAATTATACCTTAAGTATTTTGTGCAGTTTAGGAGACACCATCTGAGGAATGATGAGGATAGGTTAGAAACTGCTGTACATAGCAAAGGGTGTTAAAAGTATCCAGAGGCAGCTGGGTAGGTCCTATGAGGAGATACTGAAAAGTCTCAATATGGATATTCTAGGAGGATAGAATTCAGGCTGGGATATGATTAAAGCATAAATATTCAAACAGGGGGTACAACGTGAAATTGCTGAGTTGTTCAAGTTGAGGAATGCTTTATCAACCGGGGCCAGATCTCAAACTTGAAGGGGCGATAATTCAAAAATATGTCACATAGTATTTTTCACAGAGCAGGAGATGGATGAGTGGAATAGTCTGCCCAATAATGTGGTCAATACTGGGACTATATCTGGGTTCAAAAAACAGTGAGAAACCTTTAAGGTAGTTATTAGGATCTGCAACATGGGAAAACATCTAGAAATTTCATTGGCCAAGAAATGACACATGACCATGCATTATATCTGTACAACTGCACAGTCAGGTGCTGAATCTAATTTTTCTCCACCCACCAAAAATAAAACAACTACTTATAGCCATTTTATGAGTAATAAGCCTCTCAGAGTGAGTATCATAGGATGTTAATATAGTTCCCTGCCGAGTTAGGACACTTGGCCTTCAGCTTAATACCTTATTACACCTCTGGTGCATGTATTGAAATCCTGTAATGCTCACCCTGTTGTAGCTTATTACTTTCTGACTGGGTGAAAAGAGACAGACAAGACTCTGAGGAGATAGCTAATTCTGAGTACTACATTGCAGGTCATCAGGGTTGACTTGATGGGCATGTAGTATTTCTCCCTTATTCCTCTTTATTTCTATTTTTTTATATATTTATAAATTTGCTTCTACTTTTGGAGAGTCCATACAATGAATACAAAGGGCTTGCTCTCACATTATCCTCTGTAATGCTGCATTTAGTCAAACTATTGATTTATTAATTTTATTCAGAGTTTTTGCATGCTGGGTTATCCATATTTAGGCGAAATGTCTAGATTTCAAGGTTCCAAGAGCTGTTACAGCAGCAAGCTTTTGCTTGCAGTTAAGATTTAAGCAAAAATGATCCAGGTACTGTACATATAGGGGCCTATGCACAGTTGTGCATAGTGGCTATGCGCTGTGCATCCCCGGCACATAGCCACCCACACATATTGCACCCCCAGCAGCCCCTGTGCACCTGATTCCTGGCCACAAGGAGAGAAATGTGATGGGGGGCTTGCCAGCACTATGCACCTTGCACCAAGGTGCATAGTGCTGCCCATGGGGGTGCAGAGGAGGGTGCAGGGCATACCAGGGACAACCCTGCCAAAAGTGCCCCATGCACCCCACACACAAAGACCACCACCTGGACATGGCGGTAAGCCACTATCCCCCACTATTAGGACTCAGCAGCCATCCTCATGGACCATCTGGTGTCAGAAACCCTATCACACCTGTGTGTCCCAGCCCTGTGATGGCCAGATCCCCACCCCCCCACATGCACACACTCATAAAGACACTAGCCTGGGTATGCAGCCCCCCCCATGTCACTGCCAACCCACCACCCATCCCCCCATCTGAGGGCAGAGGCTGCTGCATGGGACAGCCAGCGGCACAGCCCTCCTCTCAACTCCTTGGTTACTGGCCATCCAAGTGATGCTGGGAGTGTGCTGCCCATATATAGGTGGTACGCTCCCAGCATCACATGGATGGCCAGCATCTGAGGAGGTTAGAGGAGGGATATGCCACTGGCCATCACATGCAGAAACCTCTGCACTCAGGTGTGGGGGATGGGGTGGGTTGGCAGTGCCATGGAGGGGGCAGCATAACGTATGATGAGACAGGGCCACCGTGTGCCTATGGACCAAAGGTGCAGGCACTAGGGCAGGGATGGCATGGGGAGTGATGGCATCTGTGAGGAGGGTGATGATGGCATGTGGGGGGGCAGCAATAATGACCAGGGTTGGGGGTCCTGCTGGGGACAGCACTGGGCTGTGACTCTTTTGGGGCATGGGCTGGAGGTCCCCTGGCCAATGCAGCCAGGCTTCTTCGTCCAGGTGCCTGCATTGGGTATTCCTGAAGCCAAACTCGCACCCTCATGTACAAGTGATCCACTGTGTGATAGATGCCAGGCATCCGATTGATGCCTGATTGGGTCCATGACTCCACCCCAGTCACCCTGCAGAGACCTGTGCATGGGGGGGCAGGCCTGTGTACAGGTGGTTGCTGTTGATGAATATGGCTAGTGCACACCTGTACACAGCTGTGGAGCTATGCGGGCTGGATATGCGTCTCCCTCGCATATATCCCACCCATTTGTGCATAGGCCCCATAGTGGGCCAGGATACAATTTTAAGTTGTACTGTACATGTAGTGGGGCAGGATACAACTTTAAGTTATGTACACATTCACAGTATTATTTGCAGTCTCCATCATTTATAGAAAGCAAAAGTTAGATGAGCTTGAAGTTGGAAAACAGGTCATAGGAGGGATGTGTACATGGTCTTGAGAAAAGCAGTCAAGAAGAGAATCTCAGACCATCAGTGGTGATAGAGTGTTAGCATCTACATATGGTGAGGAGACTATATGGTAGTTTAGTTGTAAAACTTAAAAATCAAGAAAAAATATAAGATGAGAACAAAAACATTGTTTGACAAGAATTTGAGAGAAAAACAGAAAACTGTTCAAAAACATGTTTATGTAAAAATTGTGAAAGGTTTTCAGATGTAACCTCTGACTAAATAACTCTGTATTCAGAGTCATGAAAGGTAGAATATGATTGCTTGTGAAAGCATAATACCAAAATAATGAAAACTTTTTTACTTATAGTTTTGAATAGAAGTGCCAGCTTTTTAAAATCCATACAATAGTATTTATACTGTATATGGCTTCTTACACTATGTGATTGGTAGGTTGGAAAAAGACATCAGTGTCTAGAATCTTGTTTACAAATCTACTGTTGTTTTAAAAAATAACATTTATGAATTTCTGTTTACTTGCTAGGTATCTGTAGTGGATGGGGTGATCCTCATTACATTACCTTTGATGGAACATATTACACATTCCAAGGCAACTGTACTTATGTTCTGGTGCAACAAATAACACCAAGATTTGACAACTTCCGCATCTATATTGATAACTACTATTGCGATGCACAGGATGGACTTTCTTGCCCACGATCCCTATCGATTTTTTATGGGTCATCAGCTGTGGTGTTAACACAGAAAGTGATCAACAAGGCAATTACCAACCTGGTAATGTTGAGACTTATTACAAAAGTTTTGGGGTTATTTTGCACTTTTTTAATAGTAACATAAGAGGTAGCCAATGAATCATGAATTTTGAATGACTTCATTTTATTTTCATTTTATTAAATTTGTTTAGGTGTATTTTGACAATCAGAAAATCACTCCAGCTTTCCAAAAGAATGGTATAAAGATTTCCACCTCCGGAATTAACACAATTGTTGAAATACCTGAAATAGAAGCTTATATCTCCTTCAGTGGAATGATTTTCTTTGTGAAGCTTCCTTTCAGCAAGTTTGGAAACAACACTGAAGGGCAGTGTGGTACGTTGCTTATTGCACTTTGAATAGCTTTAATATGATGAATGAAGATAAGTGAACATACGTTTACATTTATTCTAAGGCTCTAGGTTGGAATTTTATTTTATGAAGTGCAATTTATGTACTTTGTATCCAAAAGCATTTTACAAGCCATGAATTTAATCATCAGATGTCAGTGGTTTAGAGGAGAGGAAAATAAATAGATAGAGGGTAAGACAAACTCAGGAATGTCAAGCAAGAGAAGAAGTTAGTCAGAGAAAGACTAAAAGACTTCTTGAAGGTTAAACATTGAGTAGGAGATGCTAATGGACTTCAAACTTGGTTACTCAAGCTCAGAGCTCTGTTCTCTAACAGTTTATACTGCTTCTGACTGCTTCCAGCCATAAGAAGGCAATGTGGTGTAGCAGTTAAAGTACTGGAAATGAAACTAGGAGTTCACAGTTGCAAACCTCAACAGAGCCCAAATGCTCTCATGTGTGATGTTGTGCAAGTCTTCTAACCTTAACCCAATTAATGTCGGTAGAATAATGATAAATGCCAGGCATTTTCCTGTAATTGGGTCTATTAAGATTTGATCAGTTATTCCATGTCTTTTTTGAGTCAAACCCCCACAAACTGTATATTGTTGAATTCCTAAATTATTATTCTTTCAATTTAGCCATACATCGATAGTATGGAAATGACATAATTGTAACATGGTCAAATCCAAGATGGCCACCATCATACCCTCTAATAGTATTAGCTCACTGACCAGGACCTTCAGCGAATACTCGGAGGAAACTTCCAAGTTTCAAAATACAGGTTTAGCAGCAAAATATATGTTTTATAAAAAAATATGCAAGTATGACCATAAATTATGCCTTTTCGTAGATTGTTTGCATTTTATTCAAAGATGTGTGTTGTGCCCAATTCAGACCTGAGGTATACCACCTATTTCATTATGTTCTGTATGTCACTAAATCCATGAAGTAATGGTAAGAAAGAGACAGAAATACTTTTTTTTTTAGTCCTTTTTCTCACTTGGCCCCAGTCTGCCTACCTGTGTCCTGGCATCCTAAGTCCTCCAGCCACCATCCCAAGGACCCCATCTCCTATTCAGGCCCTCAGTTTCTACCCCCATGGCTTGTCCCCTCATGGTGGAGTGGGGTAGAGCCCCACCCACTCAGCCACCAGGACTGGATCCATTAATAAGCCACAATGCCCTCACAGCCAGGTGCCCCCCATGGAGATGGCCATCAAGCCACTGTGACCAGTGCTATTTTCCCTGTGCTGGTCTCCCCCCTTCATGTGGGGTGTGCAATGTCACCAATGGATGGAGTATGTATGCTTCTGCATGCACTCATCCCTGCACCGTGCCTCAACACCCCCCTTAGGGTTGCCTTTGCCCGATGCATCACCCCCAGCCTCCACTAGAGGCCACCAGTGCACCAGCAACTTCATATCCCCAACCCCGGAGAAGGACAGCAGTCAATTGGATGCTCAGTCCATCTCCTCCTCTGCTGGCCCCCGATGACCTGGGCTCATTCCAGAACCTGGGTCTCTGGCATGGTGTGAGTTGTGGTGTCCAGCACCTTGACCCTCTACGCCAATGGGACGGCATAGAAAGAAATATTTATTATGGTAGTTGAGGAGAAAAATAAACCATATAATGAGCAAATGACTTGATGCAGTGGATCATATGAGCTAAAACAAGATGTCCACCACTTTTTAGTCATTTACAGTAGCAAAACACACATTTTGCTCATTTACAGGTGTGATGTTTAACTGTTTGTTATAGATGCAGGTGCCTGGATATAATTCCTGTTCTGCAATGATTCACTGCACCACCAGTGTATCTCAAATAGGGTACCATACCTCACTACCTGGCTGTGACCAATTCAGGCCTGGGGTGTACCATCTATGGCACTGTGTGCCATTTGTCAGTAAATCCATGAAGTAATGGTAGAAAATAGAAATACTTGTCAGCATAGTTGAGAAGCAAAATAAGCCATAGAATGGGCAAATGATTTGATGCCTTGGGTCACATGACTCAAAACAAGATGGCAGCCACTGTTTAGTCATTTACAGTAACACAACAGACCTTTTGCTTATTTCCTTGGATAAATACATGTGCAGTGTCTAAAAGTTGTGATGTCTATACTGTTGTTAATAGATACAGGTGCTTGAATGTAATTTCTGATCTGGAACATTACATTGCACACCCAGTTTATCTCAAATAGGGGCCATACCTCACTACCATGGCTATGATTAATTCACACCTGGGGTGTATCATCTATGGCGCTATGTTCTATATGTCACTAAATTAATGAAGAAATACTTGTCAGGGTAGTTGAGGAGTAAAACAAGCAATAGAAGGGGCAAATGACTTGATGCCTTGGGTCACATGACCCAGAACAAGATGGTGGCCACGTTTTAGTAATTTACAGTAACAAAACACACCTTTTGCTTATTTACATGGATAAATACCTGTGAAATGTTGAATAGGTGTGATATTTAGCAGCTTGTTATAGATACAGGTATCTGGACATAATTTCTGATCTGGAATGTTACACTGCAGACCCAGTTTATCTCAAATAGAGTACCATACCTCACCACCATGGCTGTGACCAATTCAGGTTTGGGGTGTACCACCAATGGTACTATGTGCTATATGTCACTAAATCAATGAAGTAATGGCATCAAATAGACAGAAATACTTGTCAGGGTTGTTGAAATGTATGACAAGCCATAGAATTGCCAAATGACATAATGCCTTCTGTCACATGATCCAAAACAAGATGGTGGCCACTTTCAAGTCATTTACAGTAACAACACACAGTTTTGCTTATTTACATGGATAAATACATGTGAAATGTTGAATAGGTGTGATGTTTAGCTGTTTGTTATAGATACAGGTGACTGAATATAATTTCTGATCTGCAATATTACTCTGCACTCCCAGTTTATGTCAGATAGGATACCATATCTCACTACCATGGCTGTGATCAAGTCAGTCCTGTGGTGTACCACCTATGGCACTATGTGCTATATGTCACTAAATCCATGAAGTAATGGCAGGAAATAGACAGAAATACTTGTCAGGGATATTGAGGAATAAAACAAGCCATAGAATGGGCCAATGACTTAATGCCTTGGGTCTCGTGATCCAAAATAAGATGGCAGCCACTTTCTAGTCATTTACAGTAACAAAGCACACCTTTTTCTAATTTTCTTGGACAAATGCATGTGAAATGTTGAACAGTTGTGATGTCTGTATTGTTTTTTATAGATTCAGGTGGCTGGATATAATTTCTGATTTGGAATGTTACATTGTACTCCCAGTTTATCTCAAATAGGGGACCATACCCAACTACCATGGCTGTGACCAATACACACCTGGGGTGTACCACTTATTGCACTATGTTCTATATGTTAGTAAATCAATGAAGTAATGGCAGGAAATAAACAGAAATACTTGTTAGGTTAGCCGAGAAGTAAAATAAGTCATAGAATGGGCAACTGACTTAATGCCTTGGGTGATATGACCCAACACATGATGGTGGCCACTCTGTAGTCATTTGCAGTAATAAAACACACCCTTTGTTTATTTACATGGATAAATACACGTGAAATGTTGAACAGGTGTGATGTTTAGCTGTTTGTTATAGATACAGGTGCCTGGATATAATTTCTGAAACACAGTTTATCTCAAATAGGGTACCATACTTCACTAACACTGCTGTGACCAATTCAGACCTGGGGTGTACCACCTATGGCACTATGTTCTATACATCACTAAATTTATGAAGTAATGGCATAAAATAGACAGAAATACTTGTCAGGGAAGTTGAGGAGTTAAACAAGCCATATAATGGGCAAATGACTATGATGCCTTTGGTCATATGGCCTGAAACAAGATGGTGACCAAGGTTACTGAAGTGCTTGAACACTAGCCTGTGGGTGCAGACTCCTGGACATATGGCAATGGACCCCCTGACCCCATGATACTCTGGTACTGGACCTCTGATATTCTGATACTGGACATTAGGACCTTCAGACATCGGACACTGCATCTCCGGACTTCAGGCACTCAACCACTGGACCTCATGCACTCTGCCATGGGGTCTCAGGTGCTCTGTGACTGGACCTTGGGCACTCCACCACTGGACCTAAAAAGGTGAAAAAAGTTGTAGAGCCTGGATGTGTCTGCACCCGAGTTGCACAGATTGGCCTTTGTAACTCGGAATGGATTCTTCCCACAAAGATTATTCCATAGTCCCCAAAATACAGGCTGCAGGACAGTCTCATACAAGTTTGTATGCAGCAGAGATCAGAAAATAATTTCAGGTACTCTGGCAGTGTCAATTTGAGTGCTGTCCCTTTAAATTATTCTATTATACAGTCTTCAGGAGAGATGCTAAACCCACTGCTTCACACAATTCAAGAATCTACTGGAAAATATGGGGACACATGAGTCAGGAAGATCCCCCCTCGCCCAAAATGCTTCTTAGCAGTGAAGGAGGTACATATAGTATAAAGAAAATGTAAGTTCGACAATGGAACTGTAAAGTCTATCTTCATTGGAACAAGTTGCTATGGCCAAGGCCCTCTTCTGACCACCATAGATGGTCCACTCTTGACCCCAGCACCAAAGATGTCTGAGATGGGGCTAGCTGCTACAGCAGAGGCCCTCTTCTCAGCACCCTAGATGGTCCACTCTTGACCCTGGCGTCAAGGATGCATGTTACTGGGCTAGCTGCTACAGCAGAGGCCCTCTTCTGAGCACCCTAGATAGTCCACTCTTCACCTCGATGCCAAGTTGTCTTCATTGTGGCAAGCAGCTACAGAGAAGGCCCTTTCTGACTACCCTAAATGATCCACTATTGATCCTGGTGTACAATGTTGTCTGTGTTGGGGCAAGTGGCAATGGCAAAGACCCTTTTCTGACCACTCTAGATGGTCCACTCTTGACCCTGATATCCTGGTCCTGATTCTATGCAATGAACTGTTGGTGATCAGCCATGGTTACTGAAGTGCTGTGACACTAGCCTGTGGGTGCGGACTTCTGGATATCTGTCAGTGGACCCCCAGACCCCATTGGTCTGATGGCGCTGGACCTCTGGTGTTCTGATACTGAACATATGCACCTCCAGACATTGGACACTGCATCTCTGGACCTCAGGCATTCTCCCACTGGTCCTGAAAAGGTGAGAAAAATTTGCAGAGTCTGGATGTGTCTGTACATGAGCTGCACAGATTGGTCTCTGCAACTCAGAATGGATTCCCCCTACAAAGACTGCACCACAGTCCCCAACATATAGGCTGCAGGACAGTCTTACAAAAGTTTATATGCAGCAGAAATCAGAGAATAATTTCAGGTACTTTGGCAGTGTCAAGTTCAAGTGTCCCTTTAAATCCTTCTAATACACAGTCTTCAGGAAAGATGCTTCACCCACTGCTTCACACAATTCAAGAATCTACTGGAAAATATGGGGACACATGGGTTAGGACAAGCCCCCCTCACCCAAAATGCTCCTTAGCAGGGAAGGGGGAACATGGTATAAAGAAAATGTAAGTTTGACAATAGAACTGTAAAGTCACACAAGTGTCAGCTAAACAAGCTAGCTCGCTATGATCACTAAGGTCTATTGACTCTAACAACACTGATGTCTGTGACAGGGCAAGCTGCTACAGTAGAAGACCCTCTTCTGATTCCCTAGACAGTTGACTCTTGACCCTGGCATCAAGTTGTCTTCATTGGGGCAAGTTGCTATGGCCAAGGCCTTCTTTTGACCACCATAGATGGTCCACTCTTTTTTAACACAACCCAACTGACCAACTTCCCATGACCTTCCCACATCCCTGTAACTCACAAGATGTAGAATTCTACATTGAAACATTGAACAGCCTAAGTCAATGAAGAATCCCCCTCTCCACCACACACACCCCAGATGAGTGGATCCTGTGCTCACACTTTCATCCATAATGACCTGCTTCCTATGACAGTCCCACCTTATTGTCACCCACCAAAGGTAGGATTCCTTCATGTGACCTTGCACTGTCTCAAGTAATGTTTCTCCCTGTCACCCACACATCTCTGGTGCTAGATGCTACCAGGTCATAACCGCATAGTGATTTACATTAGTGCAGTGACCTGAAAGTTGCACTTACATAATAAGTGCTTGACAAAAGCATATGTGAATGCAATTCTGGGCAACAGCTCACATGCACAGACAAGTAAAATGGCAGTGTATCATGTAAAACACTCTGTGGTTATGATCAGATGATATCAGGATGCATGTTCACCACCCTACAGTGTGTGTTAATGCATCATTATGTTATCAGGTAATACCCGCATAGTGATTTACCTCAGTACAGTAACCTGAAAGTTGCGCTTACATAATAAATGCTTGATAACAGCATATAAGAATGCAATTCTGGGCATCAGCTCACATGCACAGAAAAGGAGAATAGCAGTGTATCATGTAAAACACTATGTAGTTATGATCAGATAACATCAGGATGCTTTTTTTACCACCCTTCAGTGTGTGTTAATGCATCCTGATGGTAGCCGGCCATACCCTCATAGTGCTATACCACCTTGCTGCAAACAAAATGGAGACACTCCACCACAGGTTACAATCAAAATAGATGCTCATTGCCACCAGCGCCAAACAAAATGGAGGAGCACCTCAACCCTGCAGCAAACAAAATGGAGGCAAACCTCTACCTAGCTGTAAACAAAATGGATTAACAGCGCCACCCAGCTGCAATAAAATTGGAGGCTCACTGCCATCAGCTGCAAACAGGAGGCAAACCACTAACTTGGTACAAACAAAATGGAAGTAAACTGCCACCACCACCTGGCTGTAATCAAAATGGAGGAATACATCCACATAGCTGCAAACAAATAAGAGGTAAACCACCACCCTGACAGAGTACAGCAGTCACTAGTCCTCCCTCCCTGGCTGGGGTACAGAAATCACCTTCCCTCCCTTCCTGGACCAAGTACTGTATAACAGTCACCAACCACCCCTCCCCCAACTCTGGCACAACAGTAATCAGCTATCTCTTCCTGGCCTGTGTACACATATTACCCACCTCCCTCCTTGGCCAGAGTACAGAACCTCCGCCGAACTGCAAACAAATGGATGCACACAGTCACCTAGCTGCAAACAAAATGGAGGCACACAGACTCCCGACTGGAAAAAGATGGAAGCACACTGCCACCTTTCTGCAAACAAACTGCAGCAACACTGCCACATAGCCGCACATAAAAAGGAGGCAAACCACCACCCAGTCTGAGTAAAGCAGCCACTAGTCCTCCCTTCCCAGCTACGGTACAGCAATTACCTGCCCTCCCTTCCTGGACCATGTACTGTATAACAGTCACCAGCCCACTCTTCCCAGACCTGGGCACAACATTAATCAGCCATCTCTCCCTGGCCTGTGTACACATGTCACTGTCCCATCCTCCACGGCCTGAGTACAACAGTCACCAACCCCCCCGACCCTGGTACAACCATCAGCAGCCCTTCCTTTTCTTGTCTGATTACATAAGACACTAGTCCTTCCTCTCTGAATATTTTACTACACTCAGCAGTACTCCATCCCCAACTGGGTACAGTAATCACCTGCCATCCCTCCCCAGACCAGGTACAACAGTCACTAACCTTACTCCCGGCCCAGGTACAACCATCACCAGCTCTTCCTGTCCAGACCCAAGTACAGCAGTGAACTGCCCTCTCTCCCTGTACAGGTACAACAGTCATCATCCACCCCTCCCCTACCAAAGTACAAAAGTAACCAGTCCTCCCTCCCTCCCTGGCCTGGGTACAGCAGTCACCTGCCCTCCCTCGCCGGCCTGGGAACAACTATCATATGGTCCACTTCCACAGCCCAGCTACTCACGTCACCAGCCCTTCTCTCCTACAAGGTACAGAGAAACCTGTCCTAGTCCCTGTGGTCCAGGTACACATGTAACCAGCCCCCCCCCTTATCTGACCAGGTACAACAGTTAGCCCTCATTGCCTTCCTGCACTGGGGTACAACAGTCACTAGCCCTTTCTATGCAACAGTCACTAGCCCTTTCTATCTGGCCCGGATACAGCAGTCACTTGCCCTCACTCTCTGGCTGGATAAATTAGTCTTCTGCACTCCTTCCATAGCCCGTCAACAGCAGTCATCAGCTCTCCCTTCATGGCCAGAGAACATCACTCACCAGTCCTCCCTCCATGGCCCAAGTATAGCACTCACCTGCCACCACCCTACCAGCCCTGATCAAAGTAGTCATCTGTCCTCCTTCCCCGACACAGGTAAAACATACATCGGTGCCCACGGCCTGGTTACAACCATCACCAGCCTCCCTTCCTGGTCTGAGTACAGCAGTCACTAGCCTCCTCAGTCTGGTCACAATAGCCACCAGCCTCACCACCCCAGCCCGGGTACAACCGTCACCAGCCCTTCCTTTCCAGGCCCAAGTACAGCAGTTTACTGCCCTCATTGAGTGAATTCAATACCAGTCGAGCATTGATTGTAAAGCACTTTGGGATACACTGTGTATAAAAAAGCATTGTATAAATACTGATTCTTTTTATTCTTCTTCCTCTTCCTTCCCTCCCCAGCCTGAGTGCAACAGTCACCAGCAACCCACCCACAGCCTAAGTACAACAGAACCCACCAGCCCTTCCTTTCCAAGCGGAAGTACAGCAGTTTACTGCCCCCACTGAGTTAATTCAATACCAGTCGAGCATTAATTGTAAAGCACTTTGGGATACATTGTGTACAAAAAAGAGCTATATAAATACTGATTCTTTTTCTTCTTCTTCCTTCCCTCCTCAGCCTGAGTAAAACAGTCACCAGCAACCCACCCACAGCCTAGGTACAACAGTCACCAGCCCTTCCTCTCTAGCTCGAGTACAGCAGTCACATGCCTTCCATCCTTGAACTAGGTACAACAGTTCCATGCCCTCCATCCAGGGCCTGAGTACAACAGTCACCAGCCCCCATTCCCCTGCCAAGGTACAACAGTCTCCAGCCCTTTCTCTCTGTCTCTAGTATAGCAGTCTTATACCCTCCTTCCACGGACCTGGAATAAAAGTCACCAACCACCCATCCCTGGTCCAGATACAACAGTAACCAGCCCTCCCACCCTCCCCAGTCTGGGTGCTAAAGTCACCAACCTTTCTCCCTGATCACAGTACAGCAGTACAGCAATCACCTGCCCTTCCTCACCTGCCCAGGTACAACTGTCACATGCACCTCCTCCACAGCCTGGGTATACACGTCACCAGCCCTCCCTCCCTTCCCCTATAGAGTATAGCAGTCACCTGCCCCTTTGGCCTGGGCACACACGTAGCCAGCCCCCGTATTTCATCAGTTACAAGAGTTACCAGCCACCTCTATCTCCCCAAACTGGGTACAACAGTCACAAGCTCTTCCTATCTAGACTAGATTCAGCAGTCATCTGCCCTCAATCCCCAGCCTGGGTTTCTAAGTCACCTGCACTCCCTCCCCAGCCCATTTTACCTTCATGACCAGAGTACTGCAGTCAACAGCCCTCCTTCCCTAGACAAGATCAGTCACCTGTCTCCCCACTCCAAGGCCTGAGTAGTAATCACCTGCTTGCCCTCTCTGGACCTGGTAAAACATTCACCAGCCCCCCCCGACCCAGGTACAACTGTCACCAGTCCTCCCTTCCTAGCCAAAGTACAGCAGTCATCAGCCTTCCCCCCCGGCTTGGTTACAAACATCACCAGCCCTTCCTTTCTAGGCCCAAGAGCAGCCGTATAGTACCCTCCTTCCCTGCCCAGCCTGAGTACAACAGTCAACAGCAACTCACCCACAGCCCAGGTTCAATAGTCACCAGCCCTTTGTCCCTGGCCTGAGTACAGAAAACACCTTCCTTTCATCCTTGGACCAGTTACAACAGTCCCATGCCCAACCTCCCTGGACCAGGTAAAACAATCACAGCCCCCTCCCTCGCCCAGGTACAACAGTCACTAGCTCTTCTTCTCTGTCTCTTTTACAGCACTCACATGCCCTCCTTCATGGACCTGGCACAACAGTCACCAGCCAACCCTTCCCTGGCCTAGGTACAACAATAACCAGCCCCTCTTCCCTTGCCTGGGTTCGGCAGTCACCAGCCCTTCCTTCCTGGTCACAGTAAAGCAATCACCTGCCCTCCCTTACTGGACCAGGTGCAACTGTCACATGGCCACCCCTTCACAGCCTGAGTACACACGTCACCAGCCCTCCCTTCTCCTACAGGTTGTAGCAGTCACCTGCTCCTACAGCATGGGTACACATGTAAACAGCCCCCCTCTCATCTGACCGGTTACAACAGTTACCCGCACTCCTTCCCTGGCCCAAGTACAGCAGCCACTAGCCCTCCCACTCCTGCTGGGGTACAGCAGTCACTTCCCCTCCCATCCCAGGGCTGGGTATAGCAGACAGCAGTCCTCCCTCTCTGGGCATGATACAACACTCACCAGTACTCCATTCCTGGACTGAGTACAGCAGTCAACAGTACAATGCCACATCAGGGCAGGCAGATTGCAAGAAATCAATAATTTATCATGTGATGTCCTGAAAATACTGACTTACTGGATTACCTCTGTGGGAGGCTGATATTAGAGATCAGCTAAGAAAATGTAAGTGTAACTCCTAGGTGGCGCTGTCCCAAGGGCTACTACCCTTGCCTGCTTGGCTAGTAGCAGGTTAAGGGGCCTGAGTTCTGAAACGGGTGCCTCCACCCAGAGGTCAGGGTTGGTAATGGTCAAGCTAACCTAGGCACAGCCCTCCAAGACACTGTAACCCTCCTCTTTCCCCTCTAGTGGCATGAACACTGTACAATAATCACTTTCACAATATCCCTGGTACACCACACAAGTACCCACACTGTTTGCACTTATCACCAGGGATGGTTCCTCTGGCTCGACCCTGGGGACCTCCTCTAAAACAAGGTTAAGCACAGCAAATAGCAACAGTACAGTACTTTGAGCACAAACTTGAACAACAGTCAGATTACATGAAGAAAAATTTAGATCTGATTTATTCAGAGGAATTGAACAAGGGAGAGGCAAAATCAGGTTAATCAGCTTTAAGGTTATATCAATCAAGCAGTTATGCAAGTGCTTTAAGTCCCCCCAAGCTGTCCACCTCTGGGTACCCAGATGGAGAAGAGATGGGCTAGCCAGGACAGTTGCCCGGGACTGCAGCTGGTTGGGGCCCTGTGATGGAAAACACAACATGCACAGTACACAATATTTGTAATGCGGAGCCAGAGGGTTCAGTTTGTAAAGGAAACGAAACAACAAGCCAATCAGATGACATACTCAGATTCAGCTGCTGTTGTAGGGAGCTACCCTGGTATTTACTCACGATACCCAAGACTGGACATAGGCTGGACAAAAATCAGGACTGCAGGTGGTTGATCTGGAATGCCAGGAGAAGCAGGGCCCACACAAGTCACAGAGGCATCATTCCTGTTTAAGTGTGGAGCAGGGGGCTGATCCCTAGGCATGTCTCTCATCGATGGCTTCTCTGTGCAGTATGTGGTCTGGCTGGGCCAGTCTGGCAAAGCCCTAACCGCATGGAGACAAGTTCGGAAGCAGTCCATTTTGGGCTGGATACAGCTTCCTGCAAGCAGAACATAGTTAACACAGTGGGGAACTAACTCACAACCCACTAGCAGCTCATAGCACATTTACATGTATGGGAATTCTACTGTACCTGGCAAAGCACTCTCCGGGCACAATCACAAAGTCTCTGCACACACCGGGAGCTTAGGGGTAGCTGGAACTCCTGACAGGCTGATCGCATTTAGGAAAAATATTCGGTCTTCTTCAGGTTGAGCCTGGCCCACTTCAGTAGCTCACTTTAGTCACACAAACTTGGATTTAGTCCAAAATAATTCTCTTCTCTCCCTCTCAGGAGCAGCACACCTGCATGCAGGCCAAAAACTTAGCCTTTTCAGAGTTTTCCCATGCGAATCCACTCAGGATAGCTGCTCAGAAACACTTCAGCTCCTCCTTGCTCAGCTTCCAGCTTAGCTCTAACTGAAAACTGCAGGCAGCCCGGGACTTCCCCAAGATCCAAAAGATTTGGTTGGCTGATTTGGCTATCAGTCAAAGCAAGAGCTCCCCCTTCAGTTGCAAAAAAGGTGCAAAAACTCAAACCATAGTTCCTATAGATTTTTAATTCAGACAGCTCCTGTAGTCAGGCTACATTTTAGGTCCCACCAGAACTGATTGGTCCAATTTGCAGTCCAGGACTAAGATAGTGGAGACAAACAAAACAGTCCTTGCTACAAAGAAAGCAGGTTAGACAAATTACATTATCATTATCATTATAAATGGTTTTCAGCAAATAGTTACATCTTCCAACAGAGCTCCTTCTCAGATTACTTAAGCTGCAATTAAGCAGCTCTTAAAGAGACAGTACACAGAGGCTACTGTATACTAGCTCTGGTAATCACATTTAAACTGCTAAAACGCAGGATACCAGCCTGGCAGTGAGCATTTAGGCAAGCTCAAGGAAGACTTTTTGGGAACCCCCATTTGTAGACGGGTTACACCCTTCCCTGCCTGGGAAAACTTGGTGTCTGTACCATCATGACATTGAAAATGCAACATATATAAGATATTTACACCATTAGCATACTATACAAGTACTATCTGATTCATCAATTGGCATAACTTGTCAGTTTACTTTACATTTCAATGTACTCCACTATATAATTTCCATTCTGACAATACATTATGGATATTTCACACAGGTAAATTGAACATTACTATACAGAATCATGTAATAACTTCTTGTACTCTAAAAAATGCAAGAGAGGGCCCTTCCCAATCAGCTAACTTGGGGCTGGATGGGGCAGGGGCACCATGGTGAGAGGGCAGAACAAGTAACTTGGAATGGGCTGTCAAGCTCAATTTGGGCAGTGAGCTCTGAGAGACATTAACACCTTTGTGGACTACATTGAGAAGCAAATCCACTGGCCTCCTTGGGGAATCGTAACTGAAGTGCACCACTGGCTTGACAGCTCGGCCAGTCTTTCTGGGGTGAACAACCATAGTCTCTGTACTTTCAGCAATGGTCTTGGAGCTTTCATCACTTATGAGGGGTGCCTCTGCATGAAGGAGAATGTCCTGGCTGGGAGCACTGTCAGCCCCTTGCTCTGTAGTCTCTGTTTCTACAACACTTGGCTCATTTTGAAGACACTCTGGCACCGAAGGGGAGTTGTCTTCACTTTCATAGTGTTCCTCAAGTTCTGACATGTCACCCAAAAGACTCATACCATCAGCCTCTCCTTCAGGCAAATCATACAGTTCCATGATACACAAAGACTCAGCATCCTCAGACATGATACTTTGCACATCACCTTCAGGGAGCATTGGCTCCAAGGATGATGCTGGGGCTTTAGGCAGTCCAGAAGGCTCAACTTCATCCCCATAATTCAACATAGGATTTCCACAAAACAACTGACTCAGTTCACATGAGGGGTAATAGGCATTATCACACTCACTGTCATCCGAGTTAGACTGGCAGTCATTATCATTCTTGGCTTGCTGTGGGGGAAGTCTTAAATCGGCAACCACAACGGCAGATTAACTCTGTTTCTTTCTTGCAGCAGCACGAGTCACTGGTCCAGGGGAATCAATCTTGGTGGGTTCAGCCTCAATTATAACTTGACCAATAGGCAGCAAGTGGTTATGGTGCATGGTCTTGACAGCTTTGGAGTTATCCTCTGGGTGCACTTTGTACATCGGCAAATCATCCAGCTTTCCAACTATGACATGGGGAAGATGGTGCCATTGATCAGCAATTTTGTGTTTACCATGCAATCCTAAATTTTGCAACAACACACGGTCTCCAGGCCTAAGCTTTTGAGCCTTTACTTTTCTATCATGTCTCTCTTTGTTGGCTAGATTTCTTTTGGCAGCCATTGTCTGGGCCAGTTGATAGGCATGGTTCAATTGAGCTTTAAGTTTTTGTATATATTGCAGGTAATCTTTGGCTCGGACCCCATTGGAAGAAACCCCAAAACAGACATCAACAGACAGCCAGGCCTCTCTCCCGAACATGAGGCGGTAGGAAGAGAACCCAGTAGCATCATTCTTTGTGCAATTGTATGCGTGTGAACCAAGGTGCTAATCTGCTGGCTCCATTTATGCTTTTCTTCTGGGTGGAGGGTGCCTAGCATGTCTAGTAGCATGCAGTTAAAGTGTTCAGATTGAGGATCCCCCTGCTGGTGATAAGGGGTGGTTCTTGACTTTCGCACCCCCCATAGAGAGAGCATTTCTTTGATTAGCCGACTGTCAAAGTCCCGGCCCTGATCAGAGTGAATTCACTGGGGGGGCACCATAGTGGATGAAGAAGTTTTCCACTAGCACTTTGGCCATGGTAGATGCTTTTTGATTTTTGGTGGGAAAAGCTTGTGCATACCATGAGAAATGGTCCGTAACCACTAACACATTGCCAATGTTTTGCTGATCAGTCTCTAAACTCACGAAGTCTATTCAGACTAGTTCCATTGGGGTGCTGGTAGTAATGTTGACAAGGGGGGCAGCCCTCTGAGGCAGGGCTTTTCTCTGCAGGCAGTGACTACAAGTCCTTACATGGTGCTTAACATCGGTCCCCATCTTGGGCCAGTAAAATCAAGATCATACTAGGTCAAGGGTCCAGTCGATACAGAGGTGGCCCATATGATTGTGGAAAGACCTCAGTACCAAATCTTTGAAGGCTGTGGGTAGGATCAATTTTTGCTTGTCTATTTGGCCACCCCCATCTACAGTCTCTCTATACAACAACTGATTAAGCAGCTTCAACCTGGGGCCTTTTTTAAACAATAAAATGGTTCTCAGATCAGAGGAATGCAACTTGGATACATCTTTTCCTGCACAAAGGGCGTCGAGTGCTGGCTGAATCATAGGATCTCAGGATTGAGCCTGTTGAATGCTGTCATTGTCAAACTGAGATAGTGTACTAATATCTAGAGCAGAAAAGTGGCACTACGCAGCCGGTATGCAGGTGTCAGAGGGGTCCAAGCAATATGCTAAGCCGACCACTGTGTCCATAGACATCTGTTCATTTCTATCAAACTTTTGGCACAATGCTCAGATGGCAGGTTCAGACAGTCTGACCCAGTCACTGATGGAAATGGGCCTCTTGGGATGGGGCGTCAGCATCAATATGATTCAGGTCTGGTCTGTATTCGACAGCATAATCATATGTTGACAATGCAGAAAGTTACCGGTGCCCTATGGCATCTAACTTAGCTGAAGTCTGTACATAGGTCAACAGGTTATTGTCAGTCCTCACCAATATTTTTGCCCCGTAGAGGTAATCATGAAACTGGTCAACAATGGCCCATTTTAATGCAAGGATCTCCAACTTGTGCACAGGGTAGTTTCGCTCTGATGGGGTCAAGCTCCTACTGGAGAATGCCACTGGTCTCAAACCATCCTCATGGTCTTGATACAGTACAGCTCCTAGACCCTGCAGACTGGCATCAGTATGCAGCACATAGGGTTTTATGGGATCAGCATAAGCAAGGATGGGGTGTGGGTGAGCTGGTATATGATTTCATGGAAAGCTGCTTCAAAGTCAAGCATCCAGCAGGACCCAAAAAGTTCACCTGGGTGGAAATATGCTTTGTCTGGTTCTCTGACGGACCGTTTCTTGTATTTATGATTGGTAGGAGCGTAACCCTGGGCAAGACTCATGAGTGGCCGAATGACTTTCGAATTGTCCTTTATGAACCGGCGGTAGTAGCCACAGAATCCCAGGAAACTTTGTAGTTCTTTCAAATTGTGGGGCTGGGGCCAAGTAGTTAAGGCTTCAACTTTACTAGGATCAGTCTCTATCCCCTCTGTAGACATTATATGCCCCACATACTTCACTGAGGTTTGGAAAAATTGGCACTTGTCGATGGACAGCTTGAGGCCGAAATCTTCCAGTCAGTCTAGTACTTTGAACAGTCAAATCTCATGTTCCTCTAGGGAGCTCCCAAACACAATGACATTGTCCAAGTACACCAGGCATTCCAGCAAATTCATGTCTCCCACCACTCATTCCATCAGTCACTGGAAGGTGGCTGGGGTGCCTGATATCCCCTGTGGCATTCTCAGGAATTTGTAGAACCCCAAAGGACAGATGAAGGCTGTCTTCTCACGGTCCTCTGGAGCCATCGGAATCTGGTAATATCCACTGCGAAGATCCAACACTGAGAACCATTTGCTCCCATTCAAACAATCCAGAGCATCTTGTACACAGGGCATGATGTATTGATCAGGGATGGTCCTCCGATTCAGAGTTCAATAATCAACACACATTCTCACAGATCCATTCTTCTTATGCACAACCACATTGGGAGAAGCATATGGGCTCCTGGATTCTTGTATCACACCAGCTGTGAGCATTTCCTGCAAGTGTCTTCTCACATCTTCTATGTCTGCAGGGGCCAGGCATCGAGACCTCTCTCGAAATGGCCACTCATCATGCAGGCGTATGTGATGCTCCACACCCTGGACACATACCACATCCCATTCCTTCAATGAAAACACTTGATCTCTTTGGGCAAGTTTCTGGCTAATTCTAGTCTTCCATTCAGCTGGCAATGGGGAGTCACCAAAATCAAACAAGTCGGGAGTCACTCTATCTGTCTTGCCAGGGTGCTTGTTGCTGGGCAACACTGCAGTGTCTGCTCAGTGTACCATAGCTAGGGTGCATCCTCTGTTCACCTGGATCTCCCGATCTGACACATTATGAATCTGGACCATCACTCATCATGCATAGGCATGAGCACGAGCTGGCAAGATGCTGGGCTTAACCAGTAATCCTTCTGGCAATTTTCCATTGCCTGGCGTGTCCAACATCAGTATTTTGTTCTTGACATCTTTGCGGAGGCAGACCTCCCTTTGAACTGTATCCTAGTCATTAGGGGTCAGTACCATTGAATCAGGATCCTTCCTCCACACGACTCCTTCCGGTTCATCCTGGTCCACTCCCTTCGGGTTCTGTTGCAAATCATAGGCCCTCTTGATCAGAGCAGGAATTCTTAGGGCCCTCCCAGTCCATCACCCTTGTTTCTTGTGACAGAGTTGTGCCAGTCTCCCAAACATATGGGCATTGGTCCCAATTAACAGGGGAACCCCATTATACAGTCCAGTAGGGGGACACACTAAGGCCAGTGTCTCGACTTGCTCCTCTACACCAGTTACAGCTGCAGGAAATGACAACTAGAGGTGGATATATCCTAGGTAGGGATAAGACTTGTCGCTCAGCCCCCACACATGTAGGCCTTCCAGGGATTGTAAGGGAACAGCAGATAAGTGTTTGTCATACCAGTCCTTAAATACAATGGTCACTTGTGAGCCACTGTCCATCACAGCCGGAGTAGGAATACCATTCACAGTCACCGTAGTCTCCATTGAAGGACCCACTATTTTGGACCAGTCTGGAGGGACAGCAGCAGGGGCCTGGTGAGATGATTTAGCCACATAGGGATTTGAGTTACTACTTCTTGAACCCTCACTGCTGTCATTTTCAGTACTTCTTGACTGCTGATTCATTCTCCGAAGCTCTCCTTAAAGAGCGTATACAACTTTATCTAGGTCTTTTGTGGACCAGCATTCTCTCTTCATGTGCCCATCCTTCCCACAATTATGGCAAAATATATTTTCTGGGATTTGGGGTGGCCGAGGAATCAGACTGGGAGCTGGGGCGGTGGTACTACCAACTGAAAACCTTGGTGCTATCTCTGTCTGCTGTGTGGTGAACATTTGGATACATCTCGTCAGTTCTCTCACTTCCATAGTCAAGGCATCAAGTTTTGAGCTGCTGTCAGCAGGAGATGCCTGGGTGGACACCCCCACCCCAATAGCAGTTGCAGTTGGATAAGGGTCAGTGCCTGTACTTGCAGGAGCGGTCTTCATAAAGAGACTTTTTTTGTTTCCCTGAACTCCCTCAGCAGTTCATCCCATGGCGGCACACACTCATTGGTCCCCACTTCGGAGGGGCCTTCCGATGCCATTATCACTTGGGCTGCACTTACCATAGAATTACAATCCCCCTCTTCATCTTCAACCTCCCAGAGTTCTTTTATCAAGTTACAATAGTCTGGTGGGTTACCCCTTCTAACTGGGAGCCTTAATTGAAGAAGCTGCAATTTAGAATGTTTGCATGTTGCAGTACGTGCCCCAGCCTCACATGGTTTAAGTCACTGGCGGCTACCCCACCTTTTTGGTAAGCCTTTTGCAGTGCTCTTTCCAGACAAGTAACATATGCAGACAAACTTTCCCCTGGCCATTGTTTTGTACCTTGAAATTTCCAGATCAAGTTCTCTCCTGACTCAATGCTCCCAAAATTGCCTTCTAGTGCAGTTAGGTACTTCTGGGCAGATACACCAGGGTTTGTGGACCTCAGAAATTTAATGGCCTCTAGGGCGGCACCCATCAAACTTTCTATGATCCTTTTCCATTTCTCAGCCTCCGCACACTGCCATTAAGGTACCAAAAGGGCAACACAATCTATCCAGGTCTCCCAATCATCCTCCCATTGGGGGGTGGGGAGGGTGCCGGAGAAGATTCTCAACCTTCGGTAAGAGTCATGACTAATGGCAGGTACAGACATAGGAGCCAGCATTGGCACGGGCACAGAAGGAGGGGCAATAAAGGGTGCTGGAGCGAGAGGGGGTGTTGGGGGAGGAACACCCCCAGGTAGCAGGAATAGTTTATTTAAGTCCTCCACAGTTTTCCCTTCCTCCAGCAACAACTTAGCAAATTTCTTCTCAAAAGTATCAGATAGTTGGGGGGGGGCTCATTCTCCCTGGGATCTTTACTGTTTTTGGTAATCACTCTCCAGGCAGTGAGGGCTCCTTCGGGGTGATAGTCTATGGTACTTTGGAACTGTCTACTGGGTCCTTACACTCTACTAACACCATGAAACTTTATTCGAGCAGATTAGCCTGTCAACCCACCACCACAGGGTTTTATAAACATTCAACCTTGGAAAGTACTCCCCCTACAGTGTCCTTATTGGTACCCAAGGGAATATCCAGGATAAGAATAGCATTTTGGGGGTCAATCTCCTGCTCAGTACATCACCCCACCAACTGGTGTGCAGCCACTTCTGTTGGGGTAGCCATTTATGTTTGACAATAATTAGTAGTTTCAGCCACTAGAAGACACAAAATCCTAGTGGTGAGCCTCCAAGATGTAACTCTTAGGTGGCGCTATCCCAAGGGCTACTAAACCTGCCTGCTTGGCTAGTAGTAGATTACGGGGACTGAGTTCTGAAACGGGTGCCTCCACAAAGAGTTCAGGGTTTGTAGTTGTCAAGCTAACTTGGGAACAGCCTTCCTGGACATTGTAACCCCCCCTCTTTCCCCTCTAGTGGCCTGAACACTGTACAATAATCACTTTCACAATACCCCTGGTACACCACACAAGTACCCACACTGCTTGCACTTAAAACCAGGGATGGTTCCTCTGGCTCGACCCTGTGGACCCCCTGTAAAACAAGGTTAAGCACAACAAATAGCAACAGTACAGTATTTTGAGCACAAACTGGAACCACAGTCAGATTACATGCAGAAAAAGTTAGATCTGATTTATTCAGGGGACTTGAACAAGGGAGAGACAAAATCAGGTTAATTAGCTTAAAGGTTATGTCAATCAAGTAGTTATGCATGCGCTTTGAGTCCCCCCACACAGTCCACCTCTGGGTACCCAGATGGAGAAGAGATGGGCTAGCCAGGACAGTTGCCCGGGGTTGCAGCTGGTTGGGGCCATGTGATGGAAAACACAACACGCACAGTTCACAATATTGCAATCCGGAGCCAGAGGGCTCAGTTTGTAAAAGGAAATGAAACAACAAGCCAATCAGATGACACACTCAGATTAAGCTGTTGTTGTAGGGGTCCGCCCTGGTATTTACTCACGATACCCAAGACCGGACACAGGCTGGCCAAAAATTGGGACTGCAGGTGGTTGATCTGGAATGCTAGGAGAAGCAGGGCCCACACAAGTCGCAGAGGCGTCGTTCCTATTCGGGCGTGGAGCAGGGGGCTGATCCCCAGGCACGTCTCTCGTCAATGGCTTCTCTGTGCAGTGGGTAGTCTGGCTGGAACAGTCTGGCAAAGCCCAGACCGCATGGATACAAGATCGAAAACAGTCCATTTTGGGCTAGATACAGCTTCCAGCAAGCAGAACACAGTTAACACAGTGGGGGAACTAACTCACAGCCCACTAGCAGCTCATAGCACATTTACATGTATGGGAATTCTACTGTACCAGGCAAAGCGCTCCCCGGGCACAGTCGCAAAGTCTCTGCACACACCAGGAGCTTGGGGTAGCCGGAACTCCAGACAGACCGATCGCATTCAGCAAAAATATTCAGTCTTCTTAAGGGTGAGCCTGGCCCACTTCAGTAGCTTACTTTAGTCACACAAACTTGGATTTAGTCCAAAATAATTCTCTTCTCTCCCTCTCAGAAGCAGCACACCTGCATGCAGGCCAAAAACTTAGCCTGTTCAGAGTTTTCTCATGCGATTCCACTCAGGATAGTTGCTCAGAAACACTTCAGCTCCTTCTTGCTCAGCTTCCAGCTTAGTTCTAACTGAAAACTGTAAGCAGCCTGGGACTTCCCCAAGATCCAAAAAATTTGGTTGGCTGATTTGGCTGTCAGTCAAAGCAAGAGCTCCCCCTTCAGTTGCAAAAAAGGAGCAAAAACTCAAACCATAGTTCCTATAGATTTTGAATTCAAACAGCTCCTGTAGTTAGGCTACATTTTAGGTCCCACCAGAACTGATTGGTCCAATTTGCAGTCCAGGACCAAGATAGTGGAGACAAATAAAACAGTCCTTGCTACAAAGAAAGCAGGTTAGACAAATTACATTATCATTATCATTCTAAATGGTTTTCAGCAAATAGTTACATCTTTCATTAGAGCTCCATCTCAGGTTACTTAAGCTGCAATTAGGCAGCTCTTAAAGAGACAGTACACAGAGGCTATACAAGCTGTGGTAATCACATTTAAACTGCGAAAATGCAGGACACCAGCCTGGCAGTGAGCATTTAGGCAAGTTCAAGGAAGACTTTTTGGGAACCCCCATTTGTAGGTGGGTTACATAAGGTAATAACTGTATGGTTTCAGGCTTACCCAGTAATAGGCTTTGGAGATGCTAGGATTTACCATGGGTAAATCATGCAAGCCAGCTAATCAGCTTTTACTATTTTCTGAGCCACAGAGGTCACCTGCACTCCCTCCCCTGTCCAGGTACACCAGTCACCATTCCTTCCTTCACAGACAGAGTACAACAGTCACCAGTCTTCCCTCAGACTGGTACAACAGCTACCTGTCCTCACTTACTCGACAGGTAGAGATGTGGCAAAATTAAATTTTGTGGGCAAATATTTTGTGAAATTAGCGATTTCATCACATGAAAACTTTCATGGAATTTTTCTATTCTCTCAAAATATTTTGAGGTTGCAAAGTTACAAAATTCCACCTAGAATTTCAACAAAAATGGTGACATTTTGGCTGCTAGTGGCAAATTTTACCATTTTGTGGTCGAAATTTCATACTCTGGCCCGAGTACAGTAGTAACTTGCTCTTCCTCCCTGGACCAGGTACAACAGTCACCAGCCCCCTCCCAGGCCCAGGTACAACTGTCACCATCCTTCCCATCCTGGCCTGAGTACACCAGACACCAGCCTTCCCTCCCTGGTTGAGTACAACAGTCACCAGTACTCCCTCCTCGGACTTGGTATAACAGTCACTTGCCACTCATCTGCAGCCCTGCTGCAACAGTAATCAGCCATCCCTCCCTCCCCACATAGACAGGTCACCAGCTGTCCTTCCCTGGCCTAGGTACAGCAGTCGTCTGCCCTCCATCCCAGACCCATGTACAACAGTCACCAGCCCTTCCTCAATGGCCTAAGTACAACCATCACTGGCCTTCCCATGACCAGGTACAACAGTCACTAACTCCCCCCATCCCCAGACCAAGTACACACACCACCAACCATTCCTCCATGGCCTGGGTACAAAAGTCACCAGAACCCCAACCCCCCCAGCCAGGGTACAGGAGTCACCAGCTCTTCCTCCTTGGTGAAGGTATATCAGTCACTTGCCCTCCCTATTCCCACCCCAGGTATAACAGTCACCAGTCCTTCTTTCCTTCCAGGCCTGGGCACAGCAGTCATCTGCCCTCCTTCCCCAGCCCTGGTGCAACAGTAATCAGCCCTCCCTCCCTCACCAGGTACACAGGTCAACAGCCCTCCTTCCCTAGCCTAGGTACAGCAGTCACCTGCCCTCCATCCAAGGCCCATGTACAACAGTCACCAGCCCTTCCTCACTGGCCCAAGTACAGCAGTCACTGGCCTTTCCCAGACCAGGTACAATAGTTACTAACCCCCCCATCCCCACACCAAGTACACACGCCACCAACCATTCCTCCATGGCCTGGGTACAAAAGTCACCAGAACCCCCACTCCCCGGCCAGGTTACAGGAGTCACCAGCTCTTCCTCCTTGGTGAAGGTACATCAGTTACTTGCCCTCCCTATTCGCACCCAGGTATAACAGTCACCAGTCCTTCCTTCCTTCCAGGCCTGGGCACAGCAGTCACCTGCCCTCCCTCCCTCCCCAGCCAAAGTACAGCAGTCAACTGCCCTCCCTCCCTTGCCTGAGTACAAGAATCACAAGCCCCCCTCAGCCCAGGTACAACAGTCACCAGCCCTTTCTCTATGAACCAAGTACAGCAGTCACCGAACCCCCACCCCTGACCAGCTAGAACAGTCCCCTGCCATACCTCCCTGGCCCAGGTAAAACAGTCACCAGATCCCCCCCGGCCTGGGTACAACCATCACCAGCCCTTCCTCCCAGGCCCAGTTACAGCAGTCACCAGCCCTCCATCCCCAGACTGAGTACAGCAGTCACCAGACCTCCCTTCATGGTACAAGTAGAGCAGTCACCAGCTCTCCCTCTCCGGCCTGGTCCAGCACTCACCTAACATCCCTCCCCGGCCACAGCAGTCACCTGCCCTCCTCCTCTCGGACCAGGTTCAACAGTCACCAGCCCCCCTGAGCCAGAGTACAACCATCATCAGCCTCCCCTTCCTGACTTGGGTACAACAGTCAACAGTACTCCCTTCCTGTTAATTTGTTCAATCTTTACTTCTGTGTGGGTGCCACATTTGTATAACCTGATTGGGGTGTTTATCAATGAAGGTAACAACTGTCTTATTGGACCTTATGAGGTGGTCCAGTGTAGGAAGGTGGGTAGATATTGCATCCAAGGGGGTGCTACCGCACAGAGTATCTGGCTCACCTATTTTCTCTGGCAGGAGACACTTTACCATTTCTTATTTGCTCTGGCTAACCTCCTACCACAGAGAAAGAATGAAACTTACACCCTCAACCAAGTAGTCCCTTTACAGTCACCAGTTAATGATATGAACCCAGACATGGTGACATGGGGGTCACACAAACTTATTGGAAATGTTAAGTTGTGCTGTCTGGCAGACAGTTGGAATCTGACAGAAATATTTGATTATGTCATTGTTTTCTTTCATGTTTCATTTGTAGGCATACTTAAACTTGGATCACATAACTAACTGTGCATAAAAACGCTGCACCTCTCATGATTATTCACTACTCAAGAGTTAGTTGCATACACATTTTTTGATAAATTGAAGTCTGTAAGTCTGTTAGCTTTTACTGAGAACTCAAAAGTATAACACAGATTTTAAAAAGCTCCTAGCAGAAATTTGTTCAGCTCAACAGTAGATGTGAAGAGTGACACCTCAGCTCAGATTATGAGAAAGAGGT
Source organism: Neoceratodus forsteri (assembly GCA_016271365.2). Lineage (NCBI taxonomy): Eukaryota > Metazoa > Chordata > Ceratodontiformes > Ceratodontidae > Neoceratodus > Neoceratodus forsteri. The sequence continues at coordinate 735,305,309 of CM028133.1, read as the reverse complement.
TAAAAAAAGTTTACACTGGCAGGTAGAAGCATATGCCAGCTAGTCTCATATTGGATACAATGTTTAGCATAAAATTCTTAGCCTGGAATTTTGGAGAGCAGGGTTACCATGGCAATCATAGTAGGGGTTACAAAATCTACGCAAAAGAGGAATACTTGAGCCCATCCAAGCAGCATGTCAAAGTTCAAGCTTCTTTTTAAAACTTTTCTGGCCTGAAAAGACACACTAGGCTGAAGCTTCTTTTCCAGTATTTGTGTAGTAACTAAATGTGATTGGCCAAAAGTTCACATTTTTTGAAATCCTACTCATACAATAAATGTTATTGCACTTGTATAGTAATATTTTTTTATTGTGTGGCTGCTCCTGCTGTCTTGATGGCCCTCTTCTAGATGGCCCTTCCCCAGCTTAGTCACCATCTCTGGAATTTACCTCAAGATACCACCATGACTTATCCCTTGTGTCAGGGTTGAAGGGACTAGAAAGGTTTCCAAATGCAGAATCAAGCCTGGCCTTCTCAGACAGTGGTGCCAAGTCTGTGAAGGTCCATTCATCATCCTACCCAACAAGTTTTCCTTACAGTTTTCTCTTCTTGGGCATTGGAGGAAAATGGTGCATTTGCGGGTGTCACAATATTGTGCCAGTTCTCAGCTGGAGACAGGCATACTGCAGATTTGTTTATTTATTTATTTTATTTATTTAGTTTTTGTTGACCGGGTAAGTGCAGTAGACAAATTCTGCCTATTTTCAGGCAGGACCTGGGGAAGGGGGATACAGATGAATGCCAACTGACTTTGACCCAGATTAATCTGTTGGTGGCATTTTAGTGAATGGGGGGAAATTTGGCCAGGGCATAGGGGAAATTTGCCTACTGGACAGTAGGGGGCCATTACGAGCATGTTTGGCTCATTTCTCCTCTGAACAGTGATGGAGACGGAGGTGCGGCCGGTTGGGGAGAAGGGGTCTCCTCCATGGGATTAGATTCTGGATTCTGTTGTTATTTCTGCTGTTACTTCTGGTGCTGTGCCCAAGATTGCTGAGGAAGCGGAGATCCTGAGGAAACATGGTTCTTTATCAGCTCTACATTCGGCTTCGGGAGAGACTTCCCAGACTGTTGATCAGTTAATTTTGGAATTAAATGCTACGGAGGAGTGATGCCAGCAACAGAAAAAGAACTTGTGTAATGCTTTGAGATTAGTGACTCCTGTGCCTATTTCAGGAAATTCTGACATTCTTGTACCTGTTCCAGTGCCTGATGGTGGGAGTTGTCAAGTTACATCCTGAAATATGCCGGTCCCCGTAATGACGGCTGCTGTGGCAACATCTGCCCCAGTGTTTGTTTTGTCTGCAGCTTTAGATCAAGAAAATGCTACGTGTTCTCTTTTAGTGCTAAAAGTTCCCCTGATTGTATTTTCAAAAAGGCATCTGTTAAAACTTACTGGGCTGATGTTTTGGCAGTGCCGGTTGGTCCATGGTCAGTTGAGAGCTTGTTAAAGACAGCCAGTTGGGTGCAATTGCTGACTACCCGCCAGAGGACTTCTGGCTTTTCCCCTCTTACGATTCATGGCATTTGTTTAACATCTAAGCTTTAGGATGCTCCTGTTTTACAGCCTGGTGGTGCCCCTGCCATTTCTCCGGTGGTTCCGGTGTCGGATTTGGACCTTTCCCCTTAATTGAATTTAACTCCAAATCCTACCCTGACTTTCCCTACTACACTTTTGGATGGATCACATCAGCTCCCTTCTAAGACTGTTGTCCTTGCTCAACCTGCTGATTCTTCCTCGCATGACATGCCCAGTGATTTTGATGATCATGCAGCAGGTAGCTCTGGGCATGGTGAGTCGGGGGGGAGGCCAAGAAACCCTAAGTCCTATGCTTCCATTTTTCACCAACTTGTGTTTCCTGCTAAACAGCATAATGCTGTTTGTTTGCTGTATAAAGGAGGCTTGGACACCTTCCTGGACAGGACTTATGCGGGTCGTCTGTTATTGAAGGATTCTTTGTGACTTCATGCTGCAGAATTGTATGCCTTGATCCATGTGTCGGGGAAAGAAACTTTGACATTAGCTTCAAGATGCAGCATGGCCTTGAACAATTTTGGGTTTGATACCAGAGAGGGAAAACTTCTCCCCGTGGACTCCTTTTGAGGTTATTCCTCTTTCTAAACCCACTCAAAAGACTATAACTGTTCTCTTTCGTAATGAAGGAATTAGTGTTGCTGACTTATTGTTTTGGTTATGTCAAAAATGTACTGTTTTGGGACATCCTGAGGCTATTTTTGATGCTGAAAATATCAGGATGGGAGGGTGGAAGGTCCAGGTTTCTTTGAAAGTTGTGGATGGTGTACTGCAGCATTTACCGAATGCCTTCTTTTTGGGGGGTGACAGGGGTGTTCTTTTTTATCCAGGACAATCGAAAACATGTTATAGATGTGGTTCTCCAGGTTATATTAGTAATGCTTATGACCAAATTAAATGTGTTTTATGTGGTTTGCTGGGTCATAGTAAGGCACACTGTACTAGTGAAGCACTATGAAATCTTTGTGGGGCACGTGGTCATTATTTCACTGATTGTACACATGCTGCTCATAAACAGTCTGGGTCTGGTGACTCAGAGGAGCAGCGTTTGCTGGTTGCTGTGGCCCAAGGGAGCATGCGAGACACTCTCCTGAGATCATTTTGGTGGCCCCCCCCTGTATCTACCACTTCCCTTCCCCCATGTTCTGTTTCTGAAATGGAGGGGGTTCAGGATGTACCTTCTGAGCTTCCTTTAGTTGTTCCACCTTTGAATCTCCCTTTTGCTTCTGACTTAGTTCCTGTAGTTGGAGACCCTGTCCCTGGGATTGTTGAGATGCCACCTCCACTTCCTCCCCTGCCTATACCTTTTATTGAGGTGGGGAAATAGGTTACACAGCACCGACAGGCCTGTCAGCAGCCGTCGTCTAAAGTACAGAAGATTTCTACAACATCCCTCTCTAACAAATATGGGCCTTTGCAGGATTTACCTGATCTTCAGGATTTTATTTTTATTTATTTATTTAGTTTTTGTTAAGCGGGTAAGTGCACTAGCCAGCAAGTGACTGTTTTCAGGCACGACCCGGGAGGTAAAATTACAGAACATAACGATACAGTAAGGATAACGAAAATACATGATGCACAGAAATACAGGAAGATACATATGGCAGGATACAATGCATGACAAAGGAAAATACAAGGCAAATACATTTCTAGGACATTTTCCATTGAGCGATACATAAAGTGCATTGAAGGACCTAGGAAAGGGAGAGGATAGGTGTAGGGTGTAGAAACAAGATGGAAAATGACAAAGGGGAAGGTGAGGAGGTGAGGAAAGGATAGAGGGAAGGATAGAGGGCAAGGGCCAAAACGGAGGGGGGCTAAAGAAATGGCTAAGAATATAAGGACAGAGAGGCAGTGGCAGGAATAGGGAGGTAGGAGGGAGTAGAGGAGGATGGCCGGGAGAGGGAGGAGGGAGGAGGGTTAAAGCGGCAAATATGGCAGCGGCGATATAGGTTCCAACCTGGCCTTAGTCGGTGGAGCGAAGACGGCAAGCGGAGAAAGGGTGACAGGGGGTTACGTAAAAGACGGCAACAGCGGCAAAAGGTAGCAGAATGCGGCTGGGCTGGTGGAACCGATAGACGGGCAGGGCAAGGGTGATGATGCCGTAAGAGGAGAGAGAAGCGAAGAGTTACTGCAGAAGTGAAAAGGTAAAACGCCAAGCCGAACCAGTGGAAACCGAGAGACGACAGGGCAGGAAGAAGAGGTCTGTAGGAGGAGGTAAGTTTATGGCAAGTGGAGGTAATAGGGAACAATGCTGAGCTAGGAGGGTGGGACGAGCGAATGGGCAGGGGTGACTAGAGGAGGTACATGCAGGCAAGTAAGCAGAGAAAGGAAGGGGGAGGCAGAGGGGAGGGGAAAAGAGAGTGCAGGAGATGTGGTCGGGGGGAAGAGAGGAGCAAGGGAGTTGAGTGAAGGAAGGCTGAGAGGTGAGGGAGAAGAGAACAGGATCAAGGGAAGCCAAGTGGTGGCAGGAAGTAAACAACAACTTGTAAATGGCAAAGCTAATATTTGGCATACAGTCAAACAGATTCAAGCAGCAATTATAGTAAAACACCACATAAACAACCATTGGGAAAGGCACAAGTGCTAGCAATAAGGAAGTGGGGAAAACAGGTTAAGAGCAAGGGAATCAGGTAGGATCAAAGCAAACACATTTGTCCAAAGCAGTAAGAAAAGTCCTGAGTTCGCCCTTAAAAGTTGCATGAGTAGGGACATCCCTTAGTTCCTGAGGCAGCAGGTTCCACAGGTGAGGAGCAGCATAATGGAAGGAGCCCATGCCCTTTTTTGTCTGACAGAGGGGGATGGATAATAAGGTCTGATCTACAGATCTAAGGTTCCGTGTGGGAATAGCTGGTCTAAGGAGTTCTGATAGGATAGCAGGTTTGGATGTCCTTATGATGGTATCTGATAGATTGTACAGGTAGTATTGTCTGGTAGAGGAGGGAGAGAGCCAGCCAAGGTCTTGATATAGTTGGCAGTGATGCTGCAGTCGAGGTGCTTTTGTTGCATACCTGCATACATTATTGAGTAGTGTCCCACAGATGCAGTGCAGATTTATTACCAAAGACAGAATGGGACAACCATATGTAAGGGTTGGCAAAAGTATACTCTCTAGCTACTGCCAGTTTAGCAGCAGGGGTAAGGAGGTAGTTGGTTCTGTAAGCAGCCCCAACTTGCAATTGACTGACTTGCAAGTATCCTGGATGTGTGTTTTAGGTCCAAGGTTTGGTCGAGGTGGATGCCCAGGTAATGGAAAGAAGTGACAGGTTCTAGTGGGTTCCCATCAATGTCAGGAACAGAGATAGTTGAAGGACATGATCTGAGCTTGTGAGTGGAGCCAAATAGCATGACTTTGGTTTTGTTTGTGTTTAAAACAAGGCGTTGAGAGTTCAGCCAGTGTTGTACCGTGAAAATCAGCAGTGAGGGCAGCATTCAGTTCCAGAACGTTGTCAGAGTGAGAAAAACGACCAGGTCATCCGCATACAGCAGTGAGTGACCAGTGGTTACCATCTCTGGGAGATTATTTATTAATAATGAAAATAGAAGAGGGCCAAGTATGGACCCCTGAGGGACACCAATGTTGATGACAGCACTGTCTGAAATCGCTGAATTAAACTTCACAGCCTGGGTTCTGTTGGTGAGGTAGCTTTTAAACCAGGTAGTTGCTGGAAGGAGAAGCCCAAGGTACTGAGGGTGAGAGTAGTAATGTGAGTGGTCAACCAGGTTCGAAAGCTTTGGTTGTCAATGAAGACTGCCCTGCTAACTTCCTCTATCCATGTTTGTGACAATGTCAGAAGAGAATTTTACAAGTGCAGTCATGGTGCTGTGATGCTTTCTAAAGCCATGTTGGGCTGGACTGAGCAGATTGAAGTTCTCAATGTATTCTGTGATTTGTGTTGATACTATTTTTTCCAGGATTTTGTTCAGGACAGACAAAATAGCAATAGGCCGGTAGTTAGATGTGTCATTTTTGCTACCTTTCTTAAATACTGGAGTGATTCTGGCTGCTTTCCAGACTTCAGGGACAACGCCATTGGAGAGAGAGAGAGAGAGACGGTGAATATTCTTGCTAGGGGGCCAGAGATGTAGTGAGAAGCCATTTTTAGTAGCCTTGGTTCCAAGCCATCGGAGCCAGTGCTGGTGTTGTCAGAGAGGGCTCTGAGCAGCTTGAGAACTTGATGCCTAGACACTGCCCTGAAGTAGAAGGGGTTAGGTAGGTTAGATGGTTCGCCAGGTGCTGAGAAGTTAGGTTGTGAGGCAGGAGATTGTGATTGAAGGGAAGCTGTGTAGGCAGATAAGTCCGAAAACTGTTGATTAAATGCATTAGCAATTGTGGTAGAGTCGTTGCAGTGTACACCATGTAGAACCATATCAGAGGGAGTGACATCTTTAGCAGATCCTAAGAAGGACTTAATGTGACCCCAAAACTTACGAGGGTCATGGAGGAATTAACCAGCAGGTTTTGGCAGTATTTACTTTTGGCCTGCCTGATGCACCTTTTGCAGTCATTTCTGTATTGCTTATACAGAATGAGATCAGGCTGAAGTCCAGTCTGTTTGTATCTCCTCCACTGCTTGTCTCTGACTTTAACTTGTGCAGAAGGTCTTTTTCAGCCATCTAGAGTGCTGGCCTCTAACCTCCTTTGGCTTTTGGAGGTGCTTTTGAACATTACCAAACTTGGTTAGAAATGAGTTGAGGGCAGTATCAACATTGGTAGTGGTGAAAATGTCAGTCCAGTCAATACAGGAGATATCCAATAGGAAGGCTTGTTTATCCAGGGCAGCATAGTTCGTAAAGTGATCAGTCATGGTTGAGGAGGAGGTGGTGGACAGGAGCGCCAGTGACAGAGTGTAGGGAATGATCAGTAATTGAATCAGCCAACACTGAAGCACTTGAGACATGGTCCGGTCTGTTAGTGAGGATCCAGTCAAGTAGTGACCCTGAGTGAGGAGTCGTAGCTCTGGTACAGTCTGTAATAATTTGATGGAGATTGTACTTCTGTATCAGAGATGCAAGAATATTGTGCTGTGGACCCAGCCAGTTAAGGTTCAGGTCCCCAAGCAGGAGTGCCTCATTTGATTTTGTATTCTGAGAGACATACTGTAGTAGGTTCTGAAGACCACTCAGCCCACTGGTTGGTGGGAACATGTTGTTTCCTTTGATACTCAGAGCACCTCAGGAGCTATGTCTGACTCTGAGTTGAGTGATCTGGGGGAGGAGGTTCAGATACTGGGTAAACCTAGATGGTGTACTATGCCTAAGGGTAGATCATGCATTACTGGGAAGCATGTTAGGAAAAAATGAGGGCTATTTTCCTGTCAATTTGTGCTATGCACTGTTTGTCTTTTCTCACTGTATATGTTAATAGGATTCAGACTGCATCTAAGAGGGGGATTGTTTTCTCTCGTTTTTGGTCTGATTCTGTGGATGTTACTTTTCTTCAGGATACCAGGTTGCATACTACTAGGGATACTAAACGTGCCTCTACTGAGTAGTTTGCTGGGTCCTGCTACTGGTCCGTGGGCCTTGAATGGTGTGCGGGTGTTGCTATTTTATTTACTGTTCCTATTCAGGTATTAAAAATTTGGGAGTTAGTGCCTGGGCGAGTTTTGTTGCTTGATATCAAGCACAATTTTAAATATTTTCATCTAATAAATGTATATACCCCCAAGTCTAAGGCTGATCAGGTGGAGCTGTTTACTGTAATATGTACTCATCTTTTTTCTGCCCAGTCTTTTATCCTCAGGGGTGACTTTAATTGTGGTTTATCAAGTGATGATAGAAACAGCACTACTCAGAATACTAAAATTTTCAGTGATATGCATTTCCTTGGTTCTATGGCTCAGTTAGTGGCCTTGGATGATGCTTCCAAATGTTTGCATGATAAAGGATGTCTCACTTTTCAGCGTGGATGTTTTGCCACACATATTGATTTCTCTTTTATAAGTAATCATCTTACGATTCAGAAAGTGTTGGTGGAGGCTGTTGAGTATTCGAATCATAAGGAATTGTTGATGGTGATTGGTAAACCTGATAAACACTTAGGGCCGGGGCTGTGGAAGTTTAATACATTACTTTTACACTTTGATAGTCTTGATAAATTTTGCATTGTATAGGTGGTAAAATGACATTATTTGACTTGCTTGATAATGCTTCCTTATGGTGGGATAGTTTGAAGGCTGATTTATGATCTCTGTTACTGTTCCTGAGTAAACATAATAGGGATATGGACCATGTTCATTATCAAACACTTCGTTGAGAGTTACAGCATGCCATGAGTTTGGTGCAGACGACCAGACATGATTTTACTGCTTAGATTTTCTAACATTCAATGAGAGATGAGGTCCTTTCAAGTTATACAGGTGTCTTCTTTAGTGATGCAGCAATTCTTTGGGACACAAGGGAAGTCGGCTTCTATTTGTCCCTTTTTGACTTGTGCTGATCGGATTCAGAAAAAGCATTTTTCTGAGGTTTTGGATTCTCATGCGGTTGTTCATACAACACAGGAGGCTATTATGGATGTGGTTTCCTCTTATTTGAGAGGTCAGCTTCAAGAATTCCCTTGTGAGGACAGTTCCTGTTTCCAGTTTCTGGGTATGATTGCTATTCCAGATTGCCCCCTGATATTTTGCATGAGATTTCTCAGGATTTGTCAATTGACGAGGTTACTTCTGTGATTCTTGCATTGAAGAAAGAGAAGACCTCGGGGAAGGATGGTATCCCAGCTGAGTTCTATCAATTATTATGTCCTATGACTGCATGGGAATTGACTGCAGTTTATAATTTTATTTTATGTACGAGTCGTTTTCCGCTTGATATGACTATGGGCATTGTTACTCATATTTTTAAAAAAGGAGATCGATGGGATTTAAATAATTGGAAACCAATATGTTTGCTTAATGTAGACTTTTAAATTTTAATGAAGGTCCTTCATAATAGACTCTTAAGGGTGACTTCTCATATTATTTCTATTGCACAGACTTGTGGCATCCTGGGCATATCTAGTACAGATCATTTGCTGTTGCTTTGGGAAGTGGTGGAATCTGGGAGCTTGTTTAATGTGCCTGGATTTGTTTTTCCCTTGGATCAGAGAATGGCTTTTGATTCTATTTGTCATGGATTTTTATGAATTGTTTTAGAACGTTATGGGGTGCTTCCTTCCTTTATTTTATGGATTAAAGCTGTGTATCATACAGCCCTTGGTTAATGGTTATTTGGGACCTTTGATTTCTGTTAACCATGAAGTCAGACAGGGTTGTCACCTTAGTCCCCTTCTTTAGGTATTCATGATTGATCCTTTGCTATGGTTGTTGATCGGTGTCCATTTTTTTACGCCTTTGTTGTTACCTCACTACAGACTTCCTACCTCGGCTATTGCTTATGCTGATGATCTGTGTGTGATTCTGAAGGATGATCTTTCTGTTACTTATGCTGTGGACTTTTGTTCTATGTATTGTTCAGCTTCTGGAGCTCAGGGGAATAAGGAGAAGATTAATGGTATGATGTTAGGTACATCTCTGTGACCACATGCCTCTATAGCAGGGATTCCAATTGTTGTAACACCAGTTACTATTTTAGGCATTTTATTTGGAGGTGTTCGACAGGATTTGCATAATTGGGATGTTAAGCTCCAACAAGGGAAAGCCATGGTGGACAGATGGAATAAGTTTTCTATGGGAAAATTGAAAAGAGTCTATTTGGTCAAAACTTATCTTCTCCATCTTTTTTTGTACGTCTGTTCTGTGTTCCCTCCTCCTAAGGATCGGGACACTGTGATTTTAAGTTTCTTTTTTTTTGGCTATTTGGGGAAGTAGATTGAATCCTATTAAAAGGAATATTCTCTATTTGCTCATTAGGAACGGTGGCATTAATATGGTGATTCCTATTTTGTTTTTTTTCCTTCATTTTTTGCAACTTAATATCCGTCCTTTATGTTTCAAGTTTGATCATTGATGGATTCCCTTGTTGGAGCAGAAATTACTTTCTTGGTATCCAGGTTAGTGGGCAAATACCCAGAAGGCTTTTAGATCTGTATCTTCTACCTCCCCTTATTTTCCGGGAGGTTTTTGTCCGATTACTTCATTGGGGTATTATTCATGCTGACATTCTTTCCCTTACAAACAACAATTGTATAGTAAGGTTCTGGCATCTCATTTCTCAGAACATAGAACCTTTCCTCTTTGCCCATTGGCATTTGAGGGGTCTTTTACTAGATTGAGTTCTCATAAAAGGATTCACCTGAAATTTCATGATGTTGTATGGCTCTGCTGTCATGAAAGATTAAATGTTATGGCTAATCAAAAGCATAAAACTCTGGAAGATCAAATTTGTACTCACCCTGATTACATTGCTGTATATGAAACTATTAAGCATTTATTTTTTACCTGCTCCTGTATTGTACCCTTCTGGACGTTTTTGGCCTTCCATTGGGGTAAGACGTTTTTTCAGAGGTTACGTATGATGAATTGATTTATGGGTTTATGGTTCCCAATGGCACCGCTGGCATCATGGTTCATTGAATATCATTTTTTCTGTAATTAAATGGTTTATCTGGAATGCTCGATGTTTGCTTACATTGCAAGAAAAGGAAGTGTCTTATATTGAACTTTTGTGTAAAATTACTAAAGAATTATGGGAGATTTATTTTTTGGAAGCTAAGGTTTGAACTGGTCAATTTATGGACATTGTTTGGCAAAATCTTGTATGGATTACTGATTCTGATGTTCCAGTTACCTGATGTATTAGTTTTCGTACTTTCTATTTTTTTTTGTGGCTGTAATTTCTTTTCAGGATGGTGTTTATTGACTTACAATAAAAACAAAATTCCCCTACTCTTTTCAAGAAGTGCCATGGGATCTTTAACATCCACCTGAACTACCACCAGCACAGGCAGATGATGCATCCCTCCCCACAGAAATATAGAATTTGTTAGCAGGTAAAGAATGCTTAATCTGCCCTTCTCTTCTCTGCCTATTCAGTCTCCTCATAACCTACCTGGTCTCAGGCCACTCCCCCCCCACACACACACTTTGATACCAGTTCTCCTTTATACCTATCTCATGCATTCTTTTAGCCAACCACTATTTTTGTTCTGATCACACCTGCTGGAAGATTGTTCCATGTGTCCACCACCATCTCATGCATGTATTGGGTTTGATGGCTGCAGCACCACTTCCCCCACCTCTCAGGTTGAAGGTAGCAGAGTTACAGCCCCCCAGGTGTGATGGCAGCAGCACTACAGTGCCTTCCCCTCTGGTGTATTGGCACATGCATTGCAATCCCCAGCACCTCTCATGGGTAAAGATAGCATCATCAAAGCCCCCCTCCCCCATCAGGTGTGATGGCAGCAGCACTATAGCACCTTTCCCTCTGGTGTATTGGCAGCAGCACTACAATCCTGACATATTGGGTTTGATGGCAGCAGTACCACTCCCAGCACTTACCATGGGTGAAGGTAGCAGCCCCCCCCGGATGTGATGGCAGCAGCAGTACAGCATCTTACCCTCTGTTGTATTAGCAGGAGCATTTCAATCCCCACATATTGGGTTATATTTCAGCAGCACCACTTTCCACATGTCTCGGGGTGAACCATACCCCATGCATGCTGTCACAATACCTGGCCCCATACTGCATGCATGTTATCACTCCACTGAATATCATTCCATCATGCACTTTGACACACACAAACTTATACCATACTCTCATGCACTCTGTCATACCACTCGGCACAATACCTGCTGCCACACCACCCAACACCATACCACCATGCACTCTGGCACACAAACCAAAATCATACCCCCATGCACTATGACACTATGAAATGCAGGTTCTAAAGTATGTAAAAAGGGAGAGAGACTGTGAGAATTACCAAAGTTGGTATAGTACAGGTATAGTACAGTTTTCAGAGTGAGACATGGAATATGTGACCTGTTTCAGTCTTTGTGAGTCTTTATATGTAAGACTATTGTAGTAGTTTGATTTGTTCAATCCATTCAATAAGGAAACATATAAAACTCACTTGTGATTTTGTCATGTGATAGTTTATTAGTCTCTCTCACTTGTGCAATTACCATGTCAAAAGCACATTTATAAGATCTCCTTTATGTTTACTTTCAATGAAAAAAGGTGATATGAGTGAGACAAACTTATGTTGCCATACAGAATTAAAGATAACACTTTCTCCTGTATTAGACTTCAATATTACACCAGTAAACTGCACAAATTGTTCAAATTTGCTTTTTTTGCTGCTCTACAATAGCTATACTGTATAACTATTCTAAATATTCCTGGTCCTCAGCCCTCTCCATGTGGGACTTTTATTGCTCTCCCTAAATTATTTTTGTTACCCTTCTGTGCAGCATCTCAACCCTACAAGAGCTCTGTCCTCTTTCAAATGGGCTCCAGAACTTCATGCAGTACTCCAAATGTGACTTCACCGTGGATCTGTACAGGGACAGGATCACCTCCTTCTTTCTGCTGCTGACCCCTCACCAACATGCACTTCAACTTCTTATACATTTTCTGATGTGAGACAGAGGATATGCCTCTGACAAAGTCCAGATACTATTTGTCCACCACCTGTCCTTTGATCAACAACCTTCATAACCTATTCAAAGAATTCAATCAGATGTGTCTAACACTACCACCGCCTGATGATTCTATACTTTTTTGTGCACAAACATCCTGCATATGCAGTATGGTATGGTATAGTAATATATGCAAAAAGACACATTTATTATGATTACTGCAACTTCTTATTTATCAACAGACAGAACAAGCATGGATATTACATTAGCCCACCATGGACCACTGTGGCTCTTTCAGAAAAGTTCCTCAGTGCTGTTTGTATAGTAGTGTGAAGGATGTCAGCTTTATTTTCCTTTTCTGCCTGACCTACAGATCACAGAATAATTCAGTTTCAAATACAACATAAATCTTAAAAATAAATGTGGTTTCAATCTCTTTTTGTTAAGGTACCTGTTCAAACAACAGAACAGAGGACTGCCGTATGCCAAGTGGTAAAATTGCATCTTCCTGCTCAAGCATGGCTGATTACTGGTATATCTTTGACAAAACCAAGCCATACTGTGTGCCAACAACACCTACTCCTACTCCAAAACCAACATCAACTCCAACTACTCGGCCACCCTGCCCACCTTCTCCTCTCTGCAAGCTTATCACTAGCAGGTAGGATACCAAATGACATCTTTCAGCATCAGCTATTCCTTGTGAAAATGAATCTTTCATTCGTTGTAATTAGTGGTTGATATACCATAGGAACAACTGGCAATATTTGTATATGTATTCACATTTATTTAGAAAGCTTGACTAGGAAGAGTTCAGTGAGCCTAGATTCATTTCCAGGTTAACTTAGAGGAGAATGATGCAGGATATAAAATACATAATGGGACAAATATGAAATTACAAGTCATGCAGCATACAGGAGGAATATTCTCTGTAAAATTAAAATAAAGAGTTACCACAAGGAGGTAAAAGATAAGTATATAATAAATATACAGTGGTATATTATAAATGAAACATATATTTATATATATATATATATATATATATATATATATTACCTTAGGTGCCACAGAGGCAAATCAGTAACAATTTGCAATAGGATATTAGATGTCTGCATTCACATGCATGGGTTGATACCACACATTGGGCCCTTATGAGGTAACTAGTGACAGATGGGGGGTGCTGTGATATGAGACTAATGGTCTAGATAAAGGAGCATGAATGGACTGTGTACTCACAGAGTAAGACTCTCAGAGGGTAAAGAGAGAAAGATGAGTAAACAGATGGAATTAGGTTGATACAGGAGGGAGTGTCTAGAATAATGGAAGGCTTGAAAACACATGAGCCATTTTCCTGATGAAGTTGGTAGGGGGGAGGAAGAGAGGAGTGACACTAGGGGAGGTCAGAGTACTAGAATTAAATACTATAATGGCAGAATGGAGAAGGCATTGTGCTTCTAAAGAGGGAACTGTGCGATAACAATAGAGTAAGCAGTGTTGGATGCTGGAGAGCAGTTTAAAGTACAGTGAGAGAAAAAAAGTGGTAGAATGGGTTCAGTTGGAACAGGCTGGATTTACAGGCTTACTGTAGACCAAGCCTCGATAGTCAACTTTTATGAGGGTTATTGTGAGAATAATCTCTAAGCAGGTTGGGGAGAGATGCATAATGTGTTCCTGTGTCATTCGTCCAGTTTGAGGAGGAGTCTTGAACAGATGGCATATACCATATGTGTCTAGAGAAAATAAAGGCGTTGATCTAAGGAGCTGCTAAGGTATTTAAAGGAAGGCATGACATCCAATAAAATGCCTTTTATGGCTGAGAAGGTCAGGTGGTTGTGGATTGTGTCTAACCTCTGCCTGCTACCAAAATTCACTGTGACCAGCTTACAGCATTCAGGAAGTTCTGATTTACCTGCACCCATTGCAAGATGCTGTTAAAGTCCCACTGAAGACTGCTTTCAGCTCTAGGACTGCAGGTCTGCTGATGAAGACCAGTCTGTCATCAGTGTACAATTGGAAGTGCTTGGAGAAGCAGAATTTTAGAAGATTATTTAAGAAGATGGGGAACAAATTGGAACTATGTACAAACTCCTGAGGGGGTTGTGCCCTAATTGGGGGCTGTGATTAGATGGCATCCCCTACTATGACTGACTGGTACAAGTCAGACCGGTAAGAATGGAACCAACTAATGAAGACATTCAAGAGACCTGCACCCACAAATATATGTATTAGGACAGGAAGTGATAGATCAGCTGCTGAGCAGCTAGATGAGGGGGATCTGATGGGTCTGAGGGTGAGGAGGGTGAATTTGCAGATGGAGAAAATTTTCAATTGAAAGCAATATTCTCCTCTAGGGAGGGTCAACATTAGAAGAGCTGCACAGTGTGAGGACTGGAGAGGTTCACAGAGTGGGGTTTAACATAACATTCCAGGATTTTGATGGATTATTTTAGCTAATTAGGAAGGTGCTCAAATGGTACCCAGAGTTGAATGACTATTAGCAAACGGTTCTCTCAATTCTCAAGTAATTTACTAACATGAATGCTCACAAGAATGGAGGTTAAGTTGTTCTTCTGCAGATATATATAAATGTTTAAAAAATGGATAGAACAAAACTAGAAACTTCATTGGCCGAGAGACAACACCTGACCGAGCATTAATATTTTTATAAACATGTGGTCAAGTAACAAATCTCATTCTTCCCCCCAAATAACCTACATAGAGCCATTCTGTAAGAATAATAAGCACCTCCATGGTGTGCATTATAGGATATTAATGCACTTCTCTGGGGCTTAAGGACACTCGACCTTCAGCCTTGTGTCTCACTGCACCCCTGGAGCATGCATTAAAATACAGTAATGCACACCCTATCACAGCTTATATATATATATATATATATATATATATATATATATATATATATATATATATGGGCAAAACTCCTTTTAATGCATTAATTAGGTTTTTCCATTAGTGACAAAGGTGGAAATTCAGTGTTAGGGTCAAGCCTCCCTTGGACCCCAGCCCACCCCCACAACCGCATCAGGGTGTGTGATGGTTGTCATCCCTAACTCTCAACCCATCACATGTGTGAAGAAACAGAGGTATAGGAGATGGGGTGAGAGTTAGGACCGACGACCCCAACGCGCACCCCGATGCCGGTTGGGGGGTGGGCTGGGGGTGTCCAAGGGGGTTTCAACCCTAACACTGAATTTCCTCACTTTTGTCGCTGTGGAACAACCCTAACTAATGCATTAAATGGAGTCTTTTGCCTCGAATTTCCCTTCTTTTTGAGAATGATGATGAGAAATAGTGAATGTAATGCGGCGGCGGGTTGGGCCCCACGCTTCAGCCACGTGATGTCTTGTGACATAGTAACAGAAACAGCAATGCAAACAGAAGCACAAATAGTGGTGCACATGGTAACACAAATGTAAATGGTAAAGGAAACGTTAATATAAACGCAAGCGCAAAGTGACGCCGAAGAGAACAGTGACACAAACGGACATTGAAGCATGTACAGAAATGCAACTGGTAATGCAAACAGTGATAGCAGCAGTATTTTAAATGGAAATGTTAAGCGTAACAGTAAAAAGAACGCAAAAGGGAACAGAAATTGAAATGCGAACGCAAGCGCACACATAAACGCAAACCGTAACGCGCAGAAGGCACGGTACCGCAATTGTAAATTCAAATGGTAAAGTTAAGATGAAGAATAATGGCAAAGGAAAGAGAAACAGAAATGGGAACAGAAGCGCATAGGGAAACACAAACCGAAACGCACACGGGCACAGTACCGCAATTGTAAACGGAAATGGTAATGGTAACAGCAAGAATAACAGCAAAGGAAACAGAAGCACAAAGGGAAATGCAAGCACACATGGAAACCCAAACCATAATGTGCACGGGTACAGTAACACAATTGCAAATGCAAATGGTAACAGTAACAGCAAGGAAGACACAAAACAAAAGAGAAACGGAAATGCAAATGAAAGGGCTGCCAGAAACACAAATGGCAATGCACACGTTGACGCAAACAAAAATGCAAACAGAAACAGTAGTGGAAACACAAATGGTAACAGTAATGAAAACGCAAGCGTGAATGACAATGCAAAGGGCAATTGAAACAGGCGCTAGGAAATAATTTCTGAGTACCTCTTTCAATTGCTGCAGGGAATACACACAGTCGGCATTTGGTTGTGGAGGTGAGAGGTGGGCTGTACCAGTTGCCAGCTAGGAAAGGGTGGGGGTGCTGTGTGGGCTGGCAGGTGGTGGGGGCTGAGCTACTAGACCACCAAGTATTGCTAAATTGACATTTATTTTATCATGATGGTGGGGGGACCACTAGACCACCAGGGATATCAATATTAATTATAAAGAACTACAGATTGGGGGTGGGGGGCACTAGACTACCAGGGATATAGTAAAAAAGTATACATTAAGACACATGGGGGGGCCACTAGACTACCACTGATAATAAATAAACATATTTATCTCATACTCATTGGGGGGGGCCACTAGACTACCAGGGATAAGACAAATCATTATCTACATTGCCATGATGGGGAGGGAGCTGCTAGACTACCAGCAATGATAAAATCTACAGTTTTTTAATACACATGTGCAAGAGCAAAGCCCCCCAAGGAAAACCCACCCTTGTATTACTTTATAGGGCACTCCTAGGCTACAATGCACTATTTTTAAATCTGGCCATCTCATCCCATCGCTCAGGGGCTTCGTTCTGATGAACCATGGTCATGGATTAATGCAATTGTGTAAATTTTGTTAATGACACTAGCTTTTATTCTTTGATCGTGAGCCTGCAAACTCTTTGATCACGAGATTCTTTGATCACAATCACGCACCATGAAGGTAGGATGAGATGGCCAGATTTAAAAATCTATTTTCTCAGCCCAGGAGTGTGCTAGGAAGTCAAATGAGGGTGGGTTTTGCTCAGGGAGGCTTTGTTCTGTCTAACCATGGCAGTGGTTTACCACAATTCTTTCAATTTTGTTAATTATAAAAGTTTTTATTCTTTGTTCATGAGCCTGCAAATTCCTTGATTGTGAGCCTGCAAATTCTTTGATCATGAGATTCTTTGATCGCCATCTTTGGTCATGAGGACAGGGCAAGATGGCCAGATTTTTTATAATGGAATTAGATAGGAAAATTTTACCAAACTTTTACATTTAGTATCTTTGAAACAGTTTGGTCTTTTTGCTTGTAATTTGGAGGATGTTCATGACATGTCCTGTAGATGTGAATTATGGTGTCTACTGATGCACTTTACATGTTGTGGACAGTGTTTTGCTTGTGGTGGTGGCTTGAAATTGATAGGATACATAACCTTAGTGTCATGGATGTAGTTTTCAGTCGTTGTGTGTGTTAAATGTCAACAGGTGCGGAACTGTGCTGAATGAAAATCTCATACGTTAAAACGTTATATCTCGGACACTGTTTGGTCTTTTCACTTGAAATTTGGAGGGTGTTGACAGCATGTCATGTGGATGAAAATTACAGTATTTCTGTGTCAGAACATTTTTTTGGGTGCGGATATGGAGTGGTGCAGTTCACGTTCTGTGGACAGCTTTTTGCTTGTGGTGGTGGCTTGAAATTGATAGGATACCTAGCCTTAGTGTCATGGATGTAGTTTTCAGTCATTGTATGTGTTACATGTCAACAGGTGCAGAACTGTGCCACTTTGATGAATGAAAATTTCAAATTTTGATACGTCATATCTTGGACACGGTTTGGTGTTTTAACTTGAAATTTGGAGGGTATTGATGCCATGTCCTCTAGATGTTAATAGAGGTGTTTACATGTTGGACAATATATTTTTTGCAGACATATTGTGTGGCGAAGTTAATGTTTTGTGGACAGTGTTTTCTATTGTTCTACTGTAGTGCATTAACATTTGTTTGGAGGCTGGCCTTGCTGTTGTGAATGTACTTTTTAGTCATTGGGTGTGTAATGTGGCCTGACACTTACAAGTTGGTGGGAGTGCTGGGCCCCTTGCACAACTTTCTACTTTTCTATTCTTTCTTAAAGAGTAAGGTGGACAAAGCAATGGGGCCTGATGGGATTCACCCCAGAATCCTAAAAGAACTAAGGGAGGACCTAGTGACACCACTGACCACACTTTTTAGCAAATTATGGGAGGATGGGGTGATACCTGAGGACTTGAGTTTTAGGAGTTCTTTCAGGACTCTTTCTTCTGTAAATGGACTGGTGTCAACCCCCTACCCAGAGTGCTTCTATTGTCTTGTTTAGGTAACTCCTCCTCATCTTCTTTTGTGAATACTGAGCAAAAGTATTCATTCAGTATCTCTGCCTTTTCACTGTCTCCCTCTGACCACCTCCCCTCTCCTTTATTAATCTTCACTATTCCTCCCTTAATCTTTCTATGCTCCCTAATGTACCTATAAAAGGTTTTATCCCCCTTCTTAACCGAGTTGGCAATTTTTTTCTCGGTTTGGGCCTTTGCTATTCTGACTGCCTTTCCTACTTCTTTCTACTTTAATTGATACAGTTCCTTGTCATGCTTCTTCGGTGATTCCTTATACTTTTTGAATGCAGCCTTTTCTCCTTAACCTTCTCTGCCACCTCTTTTGAGAACCATAGTGGTTTTTTATTCCACTTTGTTTTCTTTATTTGTTTCACACAAAGGCTTGTTGTCTCTATGATAGCAGTTTTGATTTTTCTCCATTGTTCTTCCACCCCTCATTTTTGGCCATTTGCTAGTGCATTCCTCAGGTATTCACACATTTTGCCAAAGTCGGCCTTCTAAAGTCCAGTATCCTTGTTTTTGTATGGCTTGTCTCTATGGTTGTGCTTATTATGAAGCACACTGTGCAGTGGTCACATTGCGGTTGTTAGGCCTAAATGTCACACCATTCCATGTGTAATCATATTGACAAGCCACAGGAAAGAAGAATGGGGTAACATTTAGGCCTCATAACCATAATGACACACCCCGTCAGCTGTCAAACTTGGGATGATGGGTGGGTCCTTGAGGGGCAACCATAAAGGTCTCATTTCCTGACTTTTTGTGTTTTAACCCTAAATGATGCATTAATGACATTTTTTGCATAGAATTTCCTTACTTTTTGAGAAAGAATAGAAAAGTACAAAGTTGCGGAAGTTGGTGGGAGTGCAGGTCCTTCAGGACCCTCACTCCCACCAACTTGTAAATGTCAGTGTAAGATAAGAGAACAAGTATTGCATATCATACGTATTTCTGGGAGCACATTTGGGTGGAAGTGTGGGCAAGAAAGCTCACACCATGTTGAAAAGAAAGCAAAGTGTCAGTCATCAGAGTGGCATAATTCAACACCCGTTAACATGTCAGACATGTAACCACTGAAAAGTACCTCCATGGCAGTAACGCTAGGCACCCTACAAATGTGAAGCCATTACCACAATGCAAAATGTCATATGCAAAACATGAAGTGTGTCACAGAATATGTCTGCAGCACATTAATTTTCCACCACCTAAACACCATAATTCACATGTGCAGGACATCTCCTGAAGACCCTCCAAATTTCAATGTAAACGACTAAACCATTTCTGAGATATAACATGTGAAAGTTTGAGATTTTCATTCTTTGGAGTGGCAGAGTTCCACACCTGTTAAGATTTTAGGCACCTAATCACTGAGAAGTACATCCATGGCAATGGAAATCACTGTTGGCAAAATGTAAATTGTCTAACACATAAACACCATAATTCCTGTGTACAGGAACTCCCATGAACACCCTCCAAATTTCAAGTAAAAAGACCAAATCGTTTCCAAGATATTTAATGTTAAAAATTGTCAAAATTAGACTATCTGTTGCATTAATATCTGGCCATCTAGTCCCTCCCTATCAAAGAATCTCATGATCAAAGAATTTGTAGGCTCATGATCAAAGAATAAAAAATGGTGAAATTTAAATTTTACACATAAATACACTAAACCACCAGCATGGTTCGATTAAACAAAGCCCCCTGAGCAAACCCATCCTAGTTTGTGCTTCTAGGTCACCCCTGGGCTGAGAAATGTAATATTTTAATCTGGCCATCTGCTCATCACCTCACGATCAAAGATCGAGGTCAAAGAATCTCACAATCAAAGAATTTGCAGGCTAGCGATCAAAGATCATTAGCGAGCAGTGATCAAAGAATAAAAAAGTGTAAAATCATTTTGAAGAAAACCACAGGCATGGCTCGATAGAGGGAAGACGCCTGAGTAAAACCCACTATAGTTTTACTTCAGAAGTCCCACCAGAGCCGATAAATTTGTATTTTTCTGGCCAGGAAGTGAAAACAAGATGGCGGCATCTCAATCAAATAATTTCTTGGGGTCAAAGATTCTTTGATTGTGAACCTGCAAATTCTTTAATCATGAGGAGGGACCAGGTGGACCAGGTGGCCAAAACCCCATTCTTCTTTTGCAAAATAACCATATACATTTTCCCTTTGACTAATAATGGGAACTTAAAAGTTTAATAACTTTGAATGGAGTAATATTTTTTCACCAAATGAGAAGCAGCATGTTCCTTTACCCAAGCTCTTTCAGATAAGAAAAGTTGCAGAGTGGCACAGCACACAACGGCTGCACAGCACTACAGATAAAATCCAAAAAACTGCCCACATAACTGGCTAAAAGTGCATTTTTCAGCATTTTGGTGCACAGAAAACATAAGTCTGACTGAATCCAAATTTGGCATATCAAGAGATCTACCATGCCCCACTGCACATACCCAATTTCATGCAAATCCGTTGAATGGGTCCAAAGTTATTAACATGCAAAATTTCGAGTTTAACATAGAAGTGCCTTCATAACCCTAAATATAGGGGCGTGACTGTGCCCCTATAATATATATATATATATATATATATATATATATATATATATGTATTCTTCTGCTGCCTTTTCTTCAGTTGTGCCTACACTAAATGGAGGAAACAGCTCTGTGAAAAATGCCAACCCAGTTTTCTGAAGCATCAGGTTCCGAGTTGCATGAAAGCCTTCTTTTACATCTGATTTCTCAATTTATTACCTGCCTCCTCTGTTATCAGTTCCATCTCATGAGAGCTCATAATGAAAGCCTTTAGTTGTACAATATATTACTCCCTACTGAAGGCTTCTCTATAATAGAGAGTTTTCTAAAATACTTGGGGATCAAGCTGTGTGCACTAACATCTTTAATAAGATGCTTTGAAATCCCATTTGTGATCCCAGAGGTAACAGATTCAAAGAACACCAATCTAACTTGACTCATCAACTTTCAACATTTTTACTGCTCGGTAAGTCATATTTACTGCCTCTGCTTATCTCTTTCTCAGCATAACCCTATTCTACTGAACGCTCACTTATTCTACCTAATTAGAGATTGTGCATCTTGTATGGGAAGCTGGGGGATGGGCCTAGCACATTTAACATCTCGAAGGTGGCAGGCTGGAGGCTGATGTCATAGATCTTATGGTGAGCATTTTCCCAAGAGTGAAGCCCCTTCAGCCACCCAAAGGCAGCCATCATACCATATGCAGGTACTCCCTGTTGTTAAGAGAAGACAGACATCATGTGGTCATTCATGACATCAATGTCATTACCATAACCAAACCCAGAATAATCTAGATTTAGTAGTTGCCGTATTGGTCCTTGCAAGAATAGATACAGAAGCAAATGATTTGATACCTTTTAATGGACCAACATAGATGTAACAACAAGAACAAAGTGCTCTAGCTTTCAGACCAACTAGTCCTTCTTCAGTTCTTCTTCTTTTCAGGCTTCATGGTAGGGTGGAGTTAATTAAGTTTGTGATGAAAATCTTTGAGTGCATCTGTGCCCTCCGTCCAGATGATAAACAAATCATCAATGTAATAATAATGACATAATTTTTTTTTTTTTAATGAGTATTTTTAACCAATGGGGATTTTTTCCTGTTTTTCTCTGCATTATCTAGCTGTTATAAATATTGTATTTTCTAAACTACTGCCATGAGCTTCTGAAGAAGGACTGGTTGGTCCGAAAGCTAGAGCACTTTGTTCTTGTTGTTACATCTACGTTGGTCCATTAAAATGTATCAAATCATTTGCTTCTGTATCAAACCCAGAATAGAAATTACTATTATAGTGGACAGATTATACCCTGACTAACATGAGCAATGTATGGTGCCTCCATATTGTTTTCTGACCCCACTACCTTTGTATAAGTGGTTCAGGATTGTTTCTTTTTCCTGGGACTCCCACATAGCCTCCCACACAACTATATATTTACTCCTTGATGGCTGCTTCCAACGATGTTTAATTTGAACATTTGTGCCTTAAGATATTTACAGTAGGAACCAGTGCCCTACAATGACCTTTAGTGATTTTGGAATTCTCCTTTTATTCAAGGGAAAGTAACCAAGTAACCTGCCTACCTACCTACCTTCCTTCCTTCCTTCCTGAGTGACTAAGACTAGCCAGTGTATGTTTTTTTAATGTTATTAAATTACTAATGTTATTAAACCAACTTATAAAGCAAATAATGCCATGGTTCTGGCAAATAGGGCTTTTTGTTTTGTGTGTGTGTGTGTGTGTGTGTATGTATATATATATATATATATATATATATATATTAAATATTTGCACTAAAAAGGCAGCTAAAAACCATTTACTATAAGTGGTTCTCTACTGCAGATCCATCTGTTTTCTACAGCAGGGCTTGCAGCCTTCTAGGAAGTGTTTACTTTGTTTCTTTAGCAGGCCATATTTCATTCTCTGGTGGATTTATGCAAGCTGTTGGCTAACACATCATATGATGTCACTAACAACATCAAATACTGAGCTTATGGAAGGGATATGAGGACAACTAACTGTGGAGAAAAAGAACCTGGAATTGTGGGAACATAGTATTTTTAAAGAATATCTCCCGAAATGGTGATCCATTCCAGTAATAAAAAACCTTTATTTTGTCAGTCAGCATTCTCTCACAGGCTTCTCCCACCCTACCATATCTGTGTTGCTTCCTCCCCATCCTTACTTATGAACCATACTATAAACCCACATTACTCGTATTTGCTCTTGCACATCATTTTGACTCTCATCACCAAATAGTATGTTATTCTAATGTCTGCACCTTTCCTGTTGGACTAATGATAAAATACTGCCATTCTTGTAAATACAGTAAACTGCGTAGTTGTTGTCTAATTGCCTTCTAATAACAGTTGTCTTAACTGTTGCACTGTTTGCACTAATTGTTTTTTATAAAGAATAACAGAT
Organism: Neoceratodus forsteri; assembly: GCA_016271365.2. Lineage (NCBI taxonomy): Eukaryota > Metazoa > Chordata > Ceratodontiformes > Ceratodontidae > Neoceratodus > Neoceratodus forsteri. The sequence continues at coordinate 735,281,964 of CM028133.1, read as the reverse complement.
GGGATGTTGCATATTATGATTTTTTTTTTGCATACCTGCTATATATAATATTGTGAAACATGAGTGGTTTGTCATGGTATTACACACTAAGGATCTGTAAAAAAATTAATAATGTAACACATCATACTTTGTTTTATATAATTGCTGGTCAGTTTAGTGCTGTGTGGTTAAAAAAAAAGCTCATTGCCCTTACTGTGGCATTTGGTTTCAGTGAGCTTGAGATGGCAGTGGCTTTCACTTTCAGTTTGCCTGACTGACACCAATGCGATAATAACTGGCTCAGTTAGTACAGTGTTTCAATAGAGATGTCAATCCAGTCAATTAATGGGATCACCAGTAATTATACGCTGTTAATTTACTCATTGTGCATCAGTTCCAGTGCAATTAAATTATTGTCTGTGATTCCCCTATGTAACCCTTACCAGAAAGCATCTGAAAATGAACTGTATGACTCAATAGGCCCTTCCTGGTGCAACTCTTTCAATGAATAAATAAGCACTGTGGTAACACATGAAATGTATGGCAGGAACACGTTTCATAACCTGTTTTCTTCCCACATAATAAAAGAATTACAGAGGCTTTGATCACAGATTACTTAAGCTGACTGCAAAACTTTTCTTTAAAAATATGTACCAACGTTTGGCCTCAAATGGACATTTGGCACATATCTAGGGACAGTTTTGGAAATGAAGACCCTGCAAACTCATATCTATTGCAAAAATAATTCATATTTCAAGGTGAAGAGCAAGAACAGGAATCTTTTTATTGGATCCTGATGTCATGCTACATAGATTATTTAGCCTCCTTGCTACATCAGTAGTCAAGCTGATGCAATTCCAAAGCAGAAATGCTCATAAGAACTTTGTACTTTAGTCTTTTTGCAGAGTGCCACAAACGTATTCCTCCAGAGCCCTTCTATGAAGCCTGCATTTATGACCACTGTCACATGTCCAATTCCTTGGTGGACTGTTCCAGTCTACAAAACTATGCTACAATGTGTGCTGAAATAGATGTCTGCATTGATTGGAGGAACATGACTGAAGGAAAATGCTGTAAGTAAACTAAAATATTTCAGGGTTGATAATTGTAGATGAGGGCATGTGAATCATATTTTTTTTTTAGTAATTTTGTGCTTACACCTGTCAGCTTTGGACCCACATCTGGGCCTCTGACGTTCCTGTACACAAATATATTGATTCATAGATATATGTTTCTATGTAATCCATTACAAGCACAAGTATAGATGAAAGTGGGCATGCCAGGAAAAGGTATTTATGGACAAAACACTGTATCAATGAAAATAAAAACCTCTGGGCCTACCCCACTTCACACGCAACTGGAACTAGAAAGATTCATCATATTTCTTAATTTAGATTAAAACCAATTTTAATAAAGTACCACAAAGTGCTCAAGTGGTGCAGGAAAAAGCAGTGGTCTCACAGTGGCCATGTATATAATGTTTTGTGCAGTCACACTGTGCTTTGTCAGAGGTGCCATGTGCACAAATACTCTCCCATTTAGACAAAAGAGTTTAAAGGAGAAGTGCCATATTATTCAAAGGGCAGTACAGTATGCAGAAGCCCCGGTATCAAATAACTGTTAGACTAATGGCAAATGTTAATCCAAGATGTCCTTAACCAAAAAAAAAGCAGAAACTAAAAGCAATAAATGAAAACATAATGAAGGCCGTCATGAAATCAATCCTAAATTGATCAAAGTGATTCTAACAAGATCATTGATCAAATATCTTTTATAAATAATAATTCCTTAGTTGCTGAAAAAGTGTCCCTGGACTTAAAAAATGCAAGAGTAATCTTAATATTGAAAAAAAGTAGGTCAGCACCAGCAAATTATAAACTAATTCATCTCCTAGTGTCTATAATTAACGATTATGTGGTGGGTGTACTTGAAACCTTTCATATCCAGGACTAAATCCAGCATGGATTCACTACATGCATGTCATGTGTCACACGCCTATTATCCTTTATAGACAGAGGATGGACAAGTTGTGAGGTGAGTCCCCACAGGGATAAGCACTGGGATCAATATTGTTCTAAAATTTCACTGGGGACATGAGCTCACCTATAAATAAACTTGATACATACTGTAAGTATGTAGATTTCACTTTTAAATAAACTTGATACATAAATATGTAGATGATGGTAATATGGGGAGAACTGAAGAAACCCCAGAACAATACCAGTTACTTTAGAAAAATGTAAATGAGATAATTAATTGGGCTAACAGAAGAGGCATGAAATTTAATCAAGGCAGATGCATGTATTACATATGGGTTTGACAACTAAAAAAAAAGAACTATGTCCAACGACGTAGGGAACTTACACAAACATATGAGGAAACAGATCAGGACAGGTTAATTAAAAACACCCTCAGGAACAATAGACAATTCATACAGACTAGAAAAGCAATCAGAACATTGGATTTTATTAGGGTACATTTCACTAGTCTTCATAGGAAAGTTATTGTTTTATTTTTGGGGGGATTGGGTAGACCAGGGGTCTGCAACCTTTTCAGGTCTGGGAGCCACATGTCCACCTGCCATGACAGATCTGATCACCAGAGAGCCTGATGAGTGCATGCTTAGCAGATGTCTTTTGTAATGTTTAATTTTACCTAAAATTATCTCCAAGTGTATTTGAGCAAAACAAATGTTATTTAACTGGAGCACTACTCAAAGCAAACCACTAAAAAGTGTAACTTATCAATTGTTTTCAACAACAGTGATGCATCCATTGTAAATGTGCAAACATTTCAACTTGCAGGATATGCCAGTTTACAATGCACAGTGTACCACCAGGTTGCTCTGAGAGGTTCAAGCTTCTATCTCACTTGGTATGGACTATCATGCTACAGTAGATGCACAGTCTGTCAGACAGTAACCATGTGTATCCATAGATAGCTTCTCATTCTCCAAACCCTCTCTGAGAAAACTGAAAAAACTTTAACACTGATCCTTTTGCCACAAGGGTAACTAGCTAGTAAATCATCATTAATTCCTAATATATTCAAAAAGTAGAATAGACTACAAGTGCCAGCTGTGCTGTATAATATATTTGTTAACTACTGGTTCATCGAGCACAAGAGAGACACAGTAAGTCAAAGGTCTGCAACTTGAGGCTTGGGAGATGCATGTGGCTCTTTGTTGTGTTCTTGCGGCACAGTAGCTCCTTACCCCTCAAAGGTCCAGCATTTATGGTTCTATGCATCACTGCTACTGTGCTCCATAATAAAAGGATATGGGATACTGAATGTAGGCTTTCTGGCAATTTATTTATGTAGGGCCACCTTTTTTAAAGGTCACGTATACGAACATTACATACACACTGATGTGCATGATGCTGGGGCAGTTACAGGTAATCATGAATAGTTATAGTGAGGAGGCTATTGACTCTGCAATGCCCCCCATATTTTAAGTCTGTATCAATATTCCCATTTGTGTTGTAGATCTTGGCCAGTACAAGGTGAGCCAGCAAACTTTTAAAAGCTTGCTGAAGAACTGCTTGATGGCATAGTGGTAAGGATAACTGTTGACCAATTTGGCAACCTAGGTTCATACCAAAACATCGCACATTAAGTAGTAATGTCAATAAGAATCCAGTTTGGATGCCTCCTGTCCTGACTATACACATGTGCTTCCCTGGTAGTCCAAGGGGAGGAATCATGTTGGCAGGGATGTGCAGTGCTGGACATATTGCCAAATGTCATCAAGGCTTGTGATGTCTATAATTTGATGCAGAGGTACTAGACATCAACTTAGGTGTGTTTATGTAAACAGGCTAGGCTTGTGGATGGCCATGCCCAGCCACACTTGCCTAAGACATTTGTGCCCCAAGTGGAAGGGAGAGAGTTGAGACAAAGGTAGGAAAATGTAATAGGATTGGCCAGCAAGATGAAGTCTTACCATCGACCGCACAGAATTGTCCAGCCAATTCTTTTATTATTCGTCCTTGTCCCTTAACAGATGCTGAGCATTCTATATGCTTTGTTGGGTTATCCCCACATTAGTTGGGATCTAGCCCCATATCAGTTGTCTCAATGAGTGTGAGGAGTGAGGTGGAGGGGACAACCACAGTTACTTCAGGATGATGTGCAGTGTCTGGAATGTGAGGAAGACAGTGGTTCCTTGGGTGGGATAGGAGATTGTCAGGATGGAAGGAGGAGGACTGAGTGAAGACATGGGTCATAAAACTGCAAGAAATAGTTTTTTTTTTTTTTTGTTTTTTTAAAGTTTTTCTTGTATTCTTAACATGGCACTGGTACCAGTGAATCAGTTATACAGCTTATGATAAAAATGTCACATCCAACAAAGAAGAGAGAAATAGTACATGAGTGTAATATTTCTAGAAGACTGGAGTGATTTTGGTTTTATCAACAGAAATGGGCATATGTTCCATGTGTGATGTGCAGGTAAAGTCTTTACAAGAAATAAGAAGTTCAACTGCAAGGGCATGTCAAAATAAAACATTTTACAAATGCCATAAAATGTGAAAGAGAGGCATACAAGAAACACATTTCTAAACTTAAAAATAAACTGGGCCAAGAGAAGATTGCTTAGACATCATGGCATGCATCTCTCCGGCTTCCACAGAGCCCTGCAGTTGCTTTGGACAGGCAACAGTTTTGTAGATGGAGAGGTTACAAAGGATGCAGTTTTCAAAATGGGCCTGCATTTGTCTGTAGATCTCAAGGAACAGAACAGAATTTTACTGTATGCTAGATTTGGCTCAGGCTTTTCTTGAATACAAGACCATGAGAGACCATGCAAAGAACATTTTGTGGAATATGGATTCTTATCCATGTTTATGATATGAGGTTAACTCGCTAGACCAATCCTTGTCAATACCAGCAGGAACATCTGCCAGAACTAGACTCATAGTGGATTCCCTGCAGGGGGAGGGCCTCAAACAACTGGTACAGCAACCCACAAGAGACAGGGCTATCCTAGATCTAGTACTGACTAACAAAGAAGGGATCACAGATCTCCAGGTAGAAGGTCACCTGGGGGCCAGTGACCATCACATGGTATGGTTCAATTTGGCTACTACATCTAAATCATCCCATTCCAAAGCAAAAATATGGGACTTCAGAGGAGCTGACTTTGATAAGATGGCCAACAGAGTTAAGCTAGCCCTGGCAAAAAGAAACACAGGTGAGAGGTACAGGCAAAGTGGGCAAGCATTATGATACAATACTTGAAGCAACATCCCATTGTGTTAGACAGAAAAGGAAGTGCAAAAGAAGAAGGAAACCACTTTGTTCTCAAATACAGTAGCAGAAAAGGTCAGAGCCAAAGGCTGGCCTTCAGAAAATATAAGGAACACAGCGGATGAAGATAGGGAGGCATACCAAACTGCCCTAAGGGAAGCAGGTAAGGCAGTAAGGCAGGCAAAGTCCCAAACTGAGGAAACACTAGCACGAACAGTAAAAGAAGGTGACAAGACTTCTATAGATACATTAGTGAAAGGAGAAAGTCCAGAGGGGTATTGCTAAGCTTAATGGAGAAAGGGAGCATGTGGAGGAGGAGGACCCTGTAAAGGCATCTATCCTAAATAGATACTTTTGCTCAGTATTTACTGAAGAGAAGGTAGGGCAGGGCCCACAGCTCAGCATCATGGACACAGGGGAGGGAGGTGAGCACTACTCCCTTCACAAAAGAAAGGGTCCACAAGAGCTGCTAAGCTCAGGGTGGATAAGGCAATGGGACCTGATGGCATACATCCCAGGGTACTTAAGGAGCTAAAGGAGGAACTAGCAGAGCCATTAGCAGAATTGTTTAGTGAGTCTCTGAGCACAGGAGAGGTCCCAGAAGACTGGAGAAGGGCTCATGTGATCCCACTCCACAAGAGTGGTAGCAGGGAGGAGGCGGGAACTACAGACCGGTCAGTCTTACCTCAGTAGTGGGCAAGATTATGGAGGCACTCCTTAAGGAAAGGATAGTGCACACCTGGAACCATAGGGCACAGGATCCAAGACAGCATGGGTTTACAAAGGAAGGTCCTGTCAAACTAATCTCATAGATTTCTTTGACTGGGTAACCAGAGTGGTGGACCAGGGGGAACAGTTGATGTCGCCTACCTTGACTTCAGCAAAGCTTTCGACACTGTTCCACATAGAAGATTGATAAATAAGCTAGGTAGGCTCGGGGTGGGTCAGAAGTTGGTCAACTGAGTGGCAAACTGGTTGACGGGCAGAAAACAGAGAGTGGTGGTAAATGGTATACAGTCAGAAGAGATGCAAGTCACAAGTGGGGTACCTCAGGGATCAGTCCTGGGGCCAGTCCTATTCAACATCTTCATTAGTGACCTCGCAGATGGACTAGAGGGTAAGGCTTGTCTGTTTGCAGATGACACCAAGATCTGCAACAGAGTAGATGATCCAGATGGGGTGGGCAGAATGAGAAGAGATCTGGATAAACTAGCAGAATGGTCAGAAGAGTGGCAACTGGGATTTAATGCAAAGAAGTGCAAAATCATGCACATAGGGAAGAGAAACCCTGAAGCCACTTATAGGCTGGGAGGAGTTGCTAGCAGTCACAAAGGAAGAAAGAGACTTGGGCATCATCATCACTGATGACCTAAAATCATCCAAGCAGACCTCTAAAGCAGTAGGTAAGGCTAGGGGGTGTTAGGGTGTATTAGTAGGGTATCACAAGTCGTAAGAGGGAGGTAATAATCCTCTGTACAAGACATTGGTTAGGCCCCATCTGGAGTACTGCGCAGTATGGAGGCCACACCTTCACAAGGACATTAACCAAATTGAGGCAGTCCAGAGAAGGGCAACCAAAAATGGTGCAGGGACTGCATCAGAAGACATATGAGGACAGATTAATGGAGCTCAATATGTATACCTTGAGCAAAGGAGGAGAGAGGTGATATGATCGAGACATTTAAACACCTTAAGGGCATAAACAAGGTGAAAGAGTCTAACATGTTTAAATATAAGAAAAATAGCAGGACAAGAGGACACAGCATGAGATTAGAGGGAGGCCGATTAAGGGGAATGTGAGAAATTTTTTCACAAAGGGTGGTAGATGTATGAATGGCTCACCACAAGAAGTGGTGGCTATGAATACAGTGCAGGGCTTCAAACAGGCATGGGATAGGCATAAGGGAGCAATACAAATGACTATGAATAGATAGGTCACTGACAGAGCAAAGGCCGATGGCACATTTATAAGGTAGAAAAAGAAATGGGCAGACTGGATGGGCCTTGCGGTCCTTATCTGCCGTCAACTTCTATGTTTCTATGTTTCTATGTTTCTATGTTTCTATGTTTCTATGTTTCTATTGACTATTGTAATCAGTTCTATACATCTTACCTGGGAAAATACATAGAGAGAGTTGGACAGGTGCAGGGAAGGGCAACTAAAATCATATAGGGTCAAACAGATATGCCTTGACAGAACAGGCTCAGTGAATTAGATATGGATAGTCTGGAAAGGAGTCATATTAGGGACAATATCTTACTGATATGTGACATGAACAAGTATGATGAGCTTAAAACCTAGTTGGGATTTAAATAAAAAAAAAAGTATTGCTTTAGAGGGCATAATATGCAGGTCCATCAGACATATTTTAATACTGATAAGAGAAAGAATATTTCACCAAGAGGATTGTGGGAACATGGAACAAGTTGTCAGGGGAGCTAGTTAGTTACCAAACAACTGACACTTTTAAGAAAGAGCTAGACATTCATATGAGGGTGTAATCAGTTGATCGGTACTGCCTCACTGTTACAGGGGACAGTCTCAATGGGCTTCATTGGCTTCTTCTGCTTTATAGACTTTTGTAAACATACAGCAGTTGCAATGGAAATAAATTGGTTCTGACATTGGTGATGGACACTATGGGGCTAGGAAAAGTGGGCCCACTGGACACCAGGGACTACAGACCAACATGGCACTGTCAGGGGGTTACTAAACCAGCAGGAAGGATAAGCCCAGGAAAGGAAAGGTGAAAAAAAGATGCAGCCCACAAGCAGGTCATAAGACATGGAATTTATTTATTTTATTTATTTTATTTATTTAGCTTTTGTTGACCGGGTAAGTGCACTAGACAAATCCTGCCTATTTTCAGGCACGACCCGGGGGAGGGGGATACAGATGAATGCCAACTGACCTTGAACCACATTAAGCTGTTGGTGGTATTTTTAGTGAATGAGGGTAATTTGGCCAGGACACCGGGGAAATTCCCCTACTCTTTTCGATAAGTGCCATGGGATCTTTAAAATCCACCTGAACTACCACCAATCCAGGCAGATGGGACCTCAGTTTAACGTCTCATCCGAAAGACGAACATCTCATCCAAAAGACGATGAATTTAGTGTTGGGGAGTGACTGAGATGATATTGCTTTATGGCACAACCTCTTTAGCATGGTACTGTACTGTGCTATATAAGTAGTGCAATGAAATCCCCAACAATTGTGGTGACATATTAGATGTTTTGTGTACAGCAACACCATTTGAGAAAACAAACATCTGAGGATTGTCATTTGCAGTGCAATTAAAATGTTGAGAAGGACTCCTTCACTTGTGGTTTCCAGATGTTTGAATATAGCAGTTTTTTGTGATGGTGGAACAGGGAGACTATTTACATCCTGAAAGTGCACCACTACCAACTGTGACTATGAATGTGGCCTCTCTTCTTTAACTTTCTAATGACCTTTCTTCAGGTGACTTTCTGATTGACTGACTGGCTAGCAAATTAACTAACTAGAAAAATAACCTGTGTTTTTCTTCAAATAGCAATTCACTGTCCTCCAAGCAAGGTGTACAAACCCTGTGGGCCAAAGGTTCAACCAACTTGCAACTCAAGGTGAGTAGAGTGAGAAACATGTTTTTCTGTGTTTCACCAGCACAGCATGAATTCACATGTTGTGTGATCCAATCATATCAAATAGGTTCTCTCAGAAATATTTTCACATCGTTGAGTTGACACTCTCTTGTACTTTTGCATCAGCACAGCAAAATATTTTTATTTCATCTGAAAAAGGGCAATAAAGAAAACAGGATGGCAATATGGACTAGTCCATTGTAACCTGCTACTCAACATCCAGGCACATTGGAAGGATTTCTTTAGGAGGTGGGGAGATTATTTTTGTAGAATCTGTGTTTTGTTGAAGCATAGTTTCGCCTTGCGAGTGATTGAACAGAAAAGAGAAGAACAGTTCCTGAATTCCATGTGGATAGTGTTGCTGTTATGTTCCATGTATTTCAAGGTTTAAGTTACCTGTTGTTAGGACCACAGTGGAACACTCAATAAGCAAATTTTAATTTTGGAGGCTCACAGTATATTGCTTAGTATATGTAATTCTGAAAGACTGAGTCGATTTGGTTCCATTCAAAACTGTGCACGATCTGAAAGAATGTACATGAGTTAATATAGTTAATTGGATTGTAGGTGGCTCTTCTTTAGCCAGCATTTTTGGTCTTAACTCGCAATGGTAGCGAGCAGAGCAAGATGAACAGGATTTTTCGATTAGCCTTTCAGCGCCGTGTAAAGGTGCCGAGTGTTTTTTTTTCTTTTCTTTCTTTCCCGTCATTTAATTTTGGTGTGAAATAAAGTGGTAATTCCAGGGGTAATAGAGACGATTCCTGGAGTGGGGCATGTTTGGCAGCAGCAGTAAAATAGGTGAAGTCAGTGTATTGTGATGCAGTCTTAGAGTAGCAGGTTTTCGTAACAAAATAAGTGATCAGTGTTCTTCTGAGATCCGGGAATAGATAGCAAGAGGTCTCTCACTGTTTTTATGAAAATGCATAGACTGATGTCAGTTTAATTATACAAACTACACTGAATAGAGGGGCAAGGTAGGTACTGATTACTTGCTCTGGACCATCAGTATGTTGCAGAGGATAAATCTGCATTGGCTATGCTTCATTTCAACCACTAGAGGGTGATAGAGTGTTACGATTTTGTTAACTCTCCTCAATATTTTTTTTTTATTATAATATACACCTGGACATTCTTAGCAAGCTTTATAAGTATACTAAGCAAGAATGGTACAGTTTGCATAGACAACAGAGGTTGCACATCTCTGATATGTTAGTTCAATAGTTAATTAAGAATGTTGATTACTTCTAAATGTGGATTAATATGTTTCATTTTGGTAGAATGATGTAAGATGTGACATGTATTAAATGACTCAGTAACTGGGAAATGGGAGTGGTTTGACTTTCTGATTGTTTGGGAATTTACATCATCTTTCAATTTAGAAGTGTAGTGCGGTTGATAGAACTGGGGGGTAATGTATAGGGATTTTGTTTATAATTTTGTTAGTTTCAGGGGTGTGTGCAGGGGGGGTTGGGGTGGGAGGACTTAGCATGTTTTGGTAATGTTGTATCAGAGAGGGAACCAAATTCTGATGAGTATAGAGATCCATACTATTCACCACTGGCAAGGGGACCAACTGCCTTATTTTAACTAGTTATGTTAGGGGCACTTAATATTGTCAGTTGGAATGTCAAGGGGGTCTGGGACCAGTGTAAAAGGCAAGTAGTGTTGAAGCACTTACCGACTTTAAAAAGTGATGAGGTTTGCTTACAAGAAACTCATCTTAAGAGGGAGGATACCCATTTGCTTTGCAGATATTGGGTCAGTCAAGCATTTGGGGCCAGTGTATCTACTAGTAGGGGCAGAGTAGCTATTTTATATAATAAAAAAGTATCTTTTCAATTGGAGCAGGAAACTTGGGACAGTAATGGTCATTATATTATGTTGATCAGTACCATGTTATCACAACAAGTATTGATAGGCTTAGTATACGGACCAAACAACAATTCCCCACAATTCTCCATGCATCTGTTGAATAGGTTAAATACTAACTTATCCAGTGTGATTCTGCTTGGTGGGGATTGGAATATTACACCCCAGTTGCAGTTTGATAGATCGGATAACAAGCGTGTAGGATTGTCACTTTCCCAGAGGGCACTTAAGGAGCTTATGGAAGGGGTAGGTCTTGTTGATGTTTGGAGAGTCCCTAATGTGGAATCCAGACAATATACGTTCTTTTCAATCCCACATAGGACATGTTCAAGGATCGACTATTTTTTAATTAGTGTCCACTACCTTGCTTCTGTCCTGGATGCAAGTATACACACTAGTGTAATTTCAGATCACTCCCCAATCTCTATTACATATTCAATAGGCCCTAGGATGAATAGAGACTTCTTATGGAAATTTAATAACCAATTGCTACAGGATTCTTACATTTGTGATCATCAGAAGCAATTTATTTCTCATTTCTTAATCCATAATTTGGGCTCAGTTCTCAAAATTGATATTGTCTGGGCAGCCCTGAAGTGTACCTTAAGGGGGGAATGTATCCAAATTACTTCCACCAAAGCTAAAAAACTTAAAAATCTAACCCATAATCTTATTAACTCTATCAAGGTTATTGAGTGTAATATTAGTCAACGCTTGGTCTAAGCGGACTGGGCCCAGTTGCACAAGTTGCTGCCTCAGTTCTCCTCGCTTATGTTGCAAAAGGCTGAGCTTGCTCTTAAGAAAACAAGACTCAAGTATCTGGAAACTGGTGAGAGAGCAGGTAAGCTACTGGCTCTCAGGCTTCGACAATTGGATTCCAGTAGGTATATCACGGCATTAAGTACTGGTCAGGAGGAAGCACTAGTCAAAGACCCTAGAGATATTGTGGTAGCATTCTGGCATTATTTTCAAAAAATATACATGATCCCAGCAGCCAATAGAGCTACGCTTGATGAGATTTGAAGTTTTTTAGATTTGGGTACTCTTCCTCAGATTTCCGGTGATGAGGCGGCAAGTCTTGGGCTTCCTATACAGGAATGGGAAGTTAAGCAAGCTATCACTCAACTCTCTCCTGGCAAATTCCCAGGACCAGATGGTCTTTCCACTAATGTGTACAAAACATTTGATAAGGAGATTATACCCATTCTAGTAAAGGTATATAACTACTGGTATCTTGAGGTTTTTTTTGAAGGCAGCTTTCTTGAAGCGCTTATCACTCTTATCTCTAAGCCAGACCGAGATCTTTTATGTCCTGGAAACTACCAACCTATATTGTTACTAAATGTGGATATCAAAATACTATCTAAGGTATTAGCTAATCGGCTCAGTCCTTTAATGAGCAAAGTGATTAGCGAGGTACAAGTAGGCTTCATGATCGGTAGAGCCTCCAGTGATCACATGCGTAAACTTCATCATTTAATAATTCATGCCAAAAACAAAGAAATGCCAGTGGCCCTATTAGCTTTGGATACTGAGAAAGCATTTGATTGGGTTTCCTGGGATTTCCTATTTGCTACATTGTCTAAATTCGGTTTTTCAAAAGGGTTCCTGAGATGGATTAAGTTGCTGTACGAATCGCCAATAGCTCGGGTCTGGTGCAATGGAGTTCTATCGGATTCATTCCATCTTTCTTGTGGTACCAGACAGGGCTGCCCTCTCTCTCTACTCCTATTTAATCACTATGTGGAGCCTCTGATTCGTAAGTTATTAGTTTTTCAGGATATACAAGGAATACAGATCGATAGCAAGAGGTATCTAATTTCACCTTATGCAGATGATCTGTTGCTGCATATAGAAGAGCTGGAGACTAGTACACCTACGATTTTGCAAGAAATTGAGCAATTCTCCAAAGTATCAAATTATGAACTTAACATTTCCAAGATGAAGCTTTTCCCTTTAAATGGCAAATATCTGCCAAATATAGCTGGGGAGTATGGTCTAAATTGGGAACCCAAATCCTTGACTTACCTGGGTATTAAAGTGTCGAGAGATATGGCCACCATGGTTAAAGAAAATCTCAATAATTTGTTCACTACAACAAAATTAGATTTAGATAGATGGAAGTTGCTACCCATATCCTTGTGGGCTAGAATAGACACAGTGAAAATGAATGTGCTACTGAGAATTCTCTGTCCCCTGCATATGTTGGGGTTCTATTTACCAAATCATGGTATTGTAATACACAAAAATTACTTAATAAAGTGCAGACCAGGGGAAAACAGAATCCCCATGGGAACATGAGCAGGGGAAATGGAACTATAGGGAAAGGGTGGAAGGTAGTCCTACTAAATGCCAGGAGCTTGGGCAATAAAATGCCTGAGCTCCAGGCGATGCTAACTGAGGGAGCAGTGGATGTGGCAGCGGTCACTGAGACTTGGGCCACTGCAAGACATGACTGGGACCTGAACCTGAGGATACACTATGTTCAGGAAGGACAGGGGAGGGAAGGGAGGAGGGTAGCAATGATAGTCAAAAACTGCATTGGCATAGGGGAGTAGAGGAGGCGGAGGGAACTGTGGAGGCGATTTGGGTCACGTTGATAACAAGGGGCAAGAGAGTAAAAATAGGAGTGGTGTATAGACCCCTGCCCTGGCGGAGGAGCTGAGGACAGTCTGGTGGCAGATGTTAGAGACACTGCAGACTGGGCAGAGGAACGTGGTGGTGTTGGGGACTTAAACATGCCAGGAACAGACTGAAGACTGTGACATCCTCTGTGACCAGGAACAGAGGTTGTTAGATGTCTTTCAAGACGCTCCTAACCTCAGCAGGTGAGGGAACCGACCAGGAGGCATGGGTACTGGATGTGGTCCTGGCAGACAGTGACCAGATTGGGAGCCTGGAGGTAAGGGACCCATTAGCGGGAGTGACCATGCCACGGTCTGGTTCTGCCTGGACCTAGGAGGGTAGAAGGCTGCACAAAGACGGAAGTAACCGACTTCAGGGGGCGGATTTAAGGAAATGGGAAGGATCCTATGAGCATTTGGATGGGATTGGGTCAGACATGGACGCTGATAGTAGGTGGAAATCATCAGGAGAGGGGTGCAGGATGCTACCAGCACCTGTGCAAGAGTAAGATGAAATGCTGTAGGGCCCAAAACCCTGTTGGTGGACCAGGGAGGTCCAGGAGGTGGTGGGGAAAGAAAGCAGCCTATAAGCAATTCAAGTGCTCAAGGAGTGAAAGGGATCGAGGGGAGTACGAGCTGATGGCTAGAAGGGCCACTAGAGTGGTGAGGGCGGCTAAGGCAAGGAAGGAGCAGAACCCGGCCAGGAAATTAGGAGAGGGAACAAGGGGTTCTTTAGATACATTGGGGAAAAACGAAGGGTGAAGGGGCAGATTAGCAGGATTAAATCAGGGGAGAGATGGGCACAAGACCCGGGGGAGCAGGCTGAGGTACTAAATGAGTACTTCACCTCAGTTTTCACCAGGGAAAATGGGGGTGCTGCATCATACATGGGAGGAGACAGAGATACTGAGGAGGGGGGGACCCTTACCGATCGGCAGGTCTGGGGAGAGGGGGAGGCATCACTGGCAGGTGGGGGGAGGGCTAAGCAGGGAGAAGGGGTACCGGAAGTGGAAATCACAGCTGAGAGAGTGAGGGAAGCCCTCAGCTCCCTTAAGACGAAGAAAGCACCGGGGCCGGATAAATTACATCCCAGAGTGCTGAAGGAACTTGCAGATGTCCTGGCAAAACCCCTGGCAGATCTTTTCACCAGCTCTCTGAGGACAGGGTGGGTGCCCCAAGACTGGAAGGTGGCGCATATAGTGCCTATCCACAAGGGGGGGAACAAGGGAGGTGGCAGGGAACTACAGGCCTGTCAGCCTGACCTCGTTGGTGGGCAAGGTGATGGAGGGCATTTTCAAGGAGAGGCTAGGGAGGGACCTGGATAAGTCAGGGTGCCTGGACGATAGACAGCATGGATTCATCCCGGGGAAATCATGTCAGACAAACCTGGTGGAGTTTTATGACTGGGTGACAAGTGCCTTGGACCTGGGTAGACCAGTAGATGTCCTCTTTCTGGACTTCAGCAAGGCATTTGACTCTGTTCCTCATGTGGGCCTGTTGGATAAGCTGGGAGAAATGGGGGTGGGGAACCAGATGATCAGATGGATAGGCAATTGGCTCCAGGACCGGACCCAGAGGGTCGTAGTTGGTGGGATAGTCTCATCCCCAAGGAGGGTCATTAGTGGGGTTCCACAGGGATCAGTCCTTGGGCCCCTTCTGTTCAACGCCTACATATCTGACATAAGGACAGGAATCAGGAGTGAGATGAGTCTCTTTGCAGATGACTCAAACTGGGGCGTGGTGGATGGGGAGGAGGGAGGGTGGCCCTCACAGGGGACCTGAGGCTCTGGAAAGATGGTCTAGAAAGTGGAAGCTGTGGTTTAATGCAGGAAATGCAAGGTACTCCACCTGATGGCCAGAAACCCAGGTCAAGTGTACACCTTGGGGGAAATGCTACAAGTCTCGATGGCTGAGAGGGACCTGGGGTGGTGGTGGATGTCAAGATGAACAACTCTGAGACTTGTAGGAGGCAGCAGCAAGACCAACAGGATGCTGGGATGCATCGCTAGGGATCACCTCCAGAAGGAGGGAAGTGATACTCCTCTGTATAACTGCTTGGTGAGGCCGCACCTTGAGTACTGCGTGCAGTTTTGGAGGCCACACTTAAAGCGGGACATTAACCTCCTGGAGAGGGTCCAGGAGGAGCAACCAAAATGATTTGGGGCTTGGGGACAGGACCTATGAGGAGAGGCTCAAGAGCTAAATATGTACACATTGGAAGAGAGAAGGACCGGGGACATGATAGAGAGTCTTTAGGTACATGAAGAGGGTAAATAGGGGAGGAACAGTTGGGGTGCTTCGAAGGAAGGAGGAAGGGGCCACTAGAGGGCATGGCTGAAAGCTGGAGGGGGGAAGATTCAGGGGAGAAAGGAGGAGGTGCTACTTCACTGAGAGGGTGGTGGAGCCATGGAATGCACTGACTAGGGGGCTGGTGGAGGCAGAGACAGTGGAGGGGTTCAAGAGGGGGTGGGACAGGTACAGGGGAAGGGTTCTGGAAGCAAAATCCAATGCAGCAAGAATATCCGGAACTGGGAAGGGAGAAGCCAGAGAAGGTGAGGGGGACAGCAAGGTCAGCACCCAGGTTGGGGACTGACCAAACGAGCAGACACGAAAGACCGTTAGGCCTATTCTGCTGGCATTTTAGTATGTTAGTATGTAATAATTTTGTGTGGAAGCAGAAAAGCATTGGAAGAGCATATTCAAAACTCACAGGACCAAAAAGGTGGGGGGGCCTTGCGCTCCCCTCCTTCTTCAGTATATTATGTAGCGGCACACATTAGTTAGCTGGCACTCTGGGTTCATTCATCACATTCATTGGATACCAATTCATACGTGCCCCTCTGGGTCACCATTGAGAAACACCTGATTGCCAAGTTTTCCTGTACCCTCAATTCTGCCATCTATATCACCCCAAGACTTATTCCCAAATCACTTAAAAATATACCTATCAGCTGGCCATTAAAGGCCCTGCATCAAATACAAATGTCGCTCAGAGTGGACTGGTATAAATCCCTGGAATAACCCTTAGTACATAATCTGCATTTCCAAATTCAAAAATCTCCAATCCCTTCAATGTTCTGGGAGCCGTTAGTTGGGTTACGCCTGGAAGACACAGCCCCACAGGGAGAGCTGTTGTCGTATGCGCAATTTTGTTTTAACATTCTAGATACTAGGGGGAACACCTTTAAATATTGGCAAATTAGGCAAGCAGTGAAAGCCTACATTCTGAACTCAAAACCCATGGAAGCAAACAGAATGGAATTGTCCTCCTTGTTACAGATAGCGGATCAACCTCACTCTGTATCCAAAGTATATCATGAAATACAGAGGACTGATCCAGAATCGCCATCAGGTATTTGCTTCTATTGGGTGCAGAAATTAGATATTGGTAACGATCAGAGTATATGGTGTCAAATCTGGAATAATATATATAAATTCATAAAGCAAGATAGGTAGAAATTGCAACAATTTAACATCATGTATAATTTATATTTTACGCCAGCTAAACTCCATAGAATCGGTAAATTATCATCTTCCTAGTGTCATCGATGTAAAACAGATCATGGGGATCTATACCATATGTTATGGGAATGTCCTAGGATTCAGTCATTCTGCAAAGCAATCCAGAAATCTTTAAATCCTCTTCTGGGATTGGATTATTTCTTTATACCTGAGATTTGCTTAGTTAATTATTTTCCCAGGGATATGAACAAACAGAGGAAGGCTTATATGGCTGTCATATCAGTTGTAGCCAAGGCGATTATAATGCAACACTGGATTGATGAGTTAATACCATCAGTGCTAGAATGGCATAAAGAAATTCTGCTTGCCTTGCAACTGGAGTTGCACATAGCTAAGATGCACAATAGGTTATAATCGTATAATGCCAAATGGGGTCCCCTTGATGCTATTCTTGTCACATAGAAACCTTAAGATGATAGGGTGGTGTGGTCTTCCTGTTAATTGGGATCCGTATTGTATTGCTAATGTCTTTTTTGTTTGGTTCCTTCCAAAGGGAATTTATGTTATAATGGGGGGGGAGGGGTGAAGGGGAAGGGTTTGAAAGTGTTGTAATGCAATTATTTCAACACAAAAAAAGTTATAATGTCTAGTATTGTACATTGTTGGCCTCCATTCACAAAAGTATATGGGGTGAATGGTATAGTTGGAGGCATTGCTGTTTGCTTGATTTTCTCTGTATTGATGCATTGCAAATAAAGCATATTAAATAAAAAAAAATAATCTGTGTTTTATTTATGTGTGCAATGTGCATGGAACATTTTTCCAAGAAGGCCAGGGGTATAGGGGAGGCCAGCTCCCAGAAACCCAGGAGTACTAGATGCTTTGTTGTGCATTCTGTGGCTTACATGTATTTTAAAGCTAAAAGTAACTCATCTAAGCTCTCCTTCAATCCTTGCTGTAAGGATGTGATAAGGTAAGGAGTGGAAAACATGACCACACTGGGTTTTGGCACTTGGTCTTGGCCTGATCAAGGAAGACTGATGACAGGGTTCACTGGTCCAGGTGACATGAGTGTGATGGATGAGTGTGGGTGCAGGACATTTAGAGGCAAACTAGGTTAGCATTCTGCAGCAAAGTGGTGGGAGATGGTCACTGGTGATCTTAAGGATAGTGGTCTGTAACAAACATACATAATAGGAATAGGGTCTAAGATTTAAAAAAATTCAGATTATTTCAGGATAATTATGGCTTGATTTTTCCTGAGCTGATTACACTGTTAAATAATTTATCATCTACTATACATAAATACAACATGTCTTAATAACTTCCTCAGTGGGAGTTATTAGGTACGTGTTTATTTAAGTATATTAGTTAAAAACACATACTAATCAGTGGACATTTTTAAGTACAGCAATAGCATACACACCTTCCCCAGCCCAACATTTAATTCCAAATTATAATGATGAAAGTTAGAAACAGGCATGTGTCCTGGGACATGTAATGAAAAAAAATGTTATTGTGAGTGTTCCTGCCTGCTCATTAGCTGGTGCAGTTAGCAGTGGTGGATCCCAAGTTGTGAGAATGGATACAGATTTCTGAAAGATTTTCCAATTATTTTACTAATGTGTTCTCCATGAAATGAAGAAGTGGTGAGAAAGGACAGTGAATAATTTGTTTGGCATGAGCGTGAGGAAAGGGAAAGAGAAATGCGGCTTGCTGCAAATGTTACCATTCGTGGATACACAATATGTGAAATAGAGCAACCCCTCAACCCACTACAATTGCAAAAATATTTCTGCTGTGACAGTAAGTTGCTGAAGATCTGCTTGCTGCAAAATTAAAGTGTGTTAAGTGGCTGAATGTCCTGAAGTGCTGATCTGGTAAAGGAGACAGTCGGGGTGAGGAGAAAAACATTACTTGGCAGTCTGCTCTATGTTCTGTGTTGTATGAGAAATGGAAGCACCTTAACATTATAAGCCGAGAAATCTTTCTGTGGCTGTAGTTGAAGATTGTGGGTCACTGATACAGAAGGTGGAGAGGGTGAGATAAGAAACACTGCATGTTGCAAATGTCCTCCTTGTTGGACCTGTTTGGCTGAACAGTTCATGGTGCATGACTCTACCAGGTCCCTCTTTCAAGTCTACAATGAGTGTGCTTTCTGCTGCTGTTTTAGGCACTTCCCAATGTGTCTCACCAATTGTTCAGCAGGGAGCTGGTGAGGGGAGCTGGGATGGTGGGTACACTATTAGACTTACATGCTTGCCACTGTAGTGTGATAGAAGGCCCATCTCAGACAAAGGATAACACCACCAGAAAAAAAAATTAAGAAAAGAAAATGGGACCATTCATGCCAGCTGGCAACTGGCCTGACAACTAAGATACACTGACTAATATGATTTAAATAAATTTACTTTTTAGCTGGAAATAGAATTACGTATATAGTAGCTCATCTGCAGTCAAAAAACATTTATTGTTAATGTGTAAACACAGCTGCAGGCTTCAATAGTCAAGAGTTCTTGCAATGTAGAAACAAGGATTTCTTATTTTATGTCATGATATGAGGAGTCTCATTCACTGGTGCAGTTGATTGCAGCACATATTTGGATACAACAGGCTCCCCATTGTGTGGCAACCAAAATCTGCCACACTAAACTTAGAGGTAGTCTTTGGAAGCAGAATCTTCTCTGCATTTAAGTCACAATGCAAATCAGTTTGACAGATTCTGATAAGTGCAAATAGGGTTTGTAACTGCTAACGTGCTGGGTTGCTCACCCATAAAGGATTTGGAGTATGGCATACAATACCACCAGTGGCATGGACCTATGCCACGCCTGGAGCTTGTGGCAAGTGGTGATACTGCCATACTGTCCCTCCACCAACCTGAATATCACGTAAAGGCCAGCTTCTGGGCTGTTAAGCACTCCATTTTTTTATTGTAGTAATTTCCCCTGGTCAGCCACCCATCTTGCAGGGATATACCCAGAGTAAGGGATATACCCTGTATCAGGTCAAATCTGTCATTCAGATGGTAGCTGGGTTTCCTTCTGAGTTTTCCTATTCCTCCCTCCTCTACCCTGTGGCATTGGCAGTAGCTATTCTGCTTATGTGCAGCCACAATGCTCTGCAGGTGGAGCAAGATCCCTGGACCTGCTGCAGGTGTTGCTGTGGCACTGGAACTCACCGTCACCTCTATTTGTAGTGGAGCATTGCCACATGGCATCTGTTCCAACCCATGGCCACTTTCTAATTCAACTGCCTGAGTCTGCTCCTTAATCATAGTCACTTGCATGGCAGGATAATGTGCTGCTTCTGGGTAATCAGAGCAGTCTTTGTGAACTCCATTTCTTGCGTCTTCTTTGGTCTTTTTCTGGTGGTTCAGTGTAATCTCCATCCCATCCTTGACCACACATATATCTCTGGCATCCAGTGAAAACCCTCTCAACCCTTGTCAACAACAAACTGCCACCAGACCTGTGGTCCCATGATGTGTGTCCACTCTTGCTGGCTCCAGTGTTCCTTGTTGCAGATTTTTGACACCCCTACTCTCAGTGTGTGGAAGTTCCATAACATCTCAATTTGTGAAGGAACAAAACATAAGTAATTCTATTTTGTATCACAGGTATAATGACAAATATATTGAAGATGAAGATGAAGGACAAACTGAAGGATGTTTCTGCCCCAATGGAAAAATCCTTTTCAACTCATTTACTGACCTTTGCGTTGAAACTTGTGGTAAGCATTATACATCCTGCATTTTTGTAACTATTATTCTTTCTCATTGCATTTACTTGTTATGTATTTTCCTTAGGTTTCATAGGTAGTTTCTGAGCTTTATAGAGAACAATGTTCATTATTGCTCACTTGTATTCTAGGAGTACCCAGTGATGCTATTACTAATCAAGTAGGAGTCTAAAGTATGCTTGAATGCATCCATGGTTTTGCTTGCCACCACTTCTGCTTGGAGTCCATTCAAGATTTTGACCACCCTCACAGAGAACCAGTGTTTTTCTTCTATGTGTGTTGTATCTCTCTCCTTTCAACTGTAGTGGGTGAGCTCTAGTGTTATATTTCTAATTTCTCAAGGCAAGTCCTAGCTGTTTCCATAGATGTACATCTGATAGGGCTCTAAAAATCAGGCACATGTCCTCTCATAACCTGTGAAATTCCAAAGAGTACAACTCCAGATTTTGCAGCCTTTATTCATAGTTTTGACCCTGTACCTCCTTAATTCTCCATGTGGCCCTTCTTTGGACTTTCTTCAGGGCTTTTACATCCCCCATATTTCCAGGTGCCCAAAACTGGGCACAGTACTTTGTGTGGGGGTGCACCAGAGAAGTATAGAGGGGAAGCAGGACTTCCTTCCTCCTGCTCTTAATATGTCTGTGGATGCAGCTCTGGATACTGTTAATCTTTTTAATTACCTGGTTGAAATGCAATTTGAATTTGAGGTCATTACTAACCCTAATTCACAGCTCTCTCTCATCCTGTACTGCCTTTAGTACCTTCCCAGCTAGTGTATAGTTCACCAGGGATTTTTTTCCCCAAGTGCATCACTGTGCACTTCTCGATGTTAAATAAGGTTTTTATTTCTTGAGCCCAAGCTTCGAGTTCCCCCAGTACTTCTTGTAGTAGCATCCATGTGATTGTTTACTGGGAGACCAAGGCATGTGTCATTGTTGAATTTGGAAAGCCAAACTTCAGCTTGAGGCTTCATTGGCAAAATGTACAGATTGAAGAGGCAGGGACCAAGCACCGATCCCTGGGACCCCCTGCTAGTCACGTCCACCCAACTGGAGAATTCACCTCGATACAGACCCTTTGTCTTCTTCCCATTAACCAGGCCCTAATCCAATTAGATATTTTTGACCGCACTCCTAGTTCTTTAAGGGCTTCAACCAGCTCCTCATGAGGGATTTTGTTGAAGGCCTTGGCAAAATCTCAAAATACAACGTCCACCGAATTACCATCGTCTAAGGCTTTGCTGACTTTGTCATAGAATTCTAACAAGTTAGTTGGCATGACCTGCCCCTTGTGAATCCATGTTGTGTCTCATCCCTAGCCCCCAACAGATCTATGTAATTCATGATTGCGTCCTTAGCTATGCCTTCGAGTGTCTTTCCAAGGACCGAGGCCAGACTGATAGGTCTGTAATTACTAACCTTCTGCCTGGAACCCTTTTTATGTTCACTTGCGTGCATGCACAAGGAACGTCTTGGGAGAATGGGACATTTTGGAGGTGTGCCCCTCCTCTGCAATCCCCTGCTCCATTGAGCAGGCGTGGCAGTCCTGCACCAATCGGATGCAGTGCTGTGTATGACAGCGGTGGTCTTCTCTTCAAAGAAAACCACCGCTGTGTGCTTGCACTGCGTCACGCCGCCCCCCCCAAATCTTTGCTGCCACACTGGGAGCCCACCCCAGCATGGCAAACATCCCGCGTCGTCTGCCAATGGGGGTGCCCAATCCCCCGTCGGCTCCACGGCCCCCTCCAGCCAACCTTCTGCCACGCTGGGAGCCCACCCCAGCATGGCAAACGTCCCACATAGTCTTTTTTTTTTTCTCAAAATCCTGTAAATTAAAATGGTCCCACGGCGCTTCTCCCAGCCCCCTCCCACAACCCGCACCCACCCACTGTGCACCTGACCCCATACCCAAACTTCACCCCCATACTTACTCGGAGCTCGGCGCAACGATCTTCGGTGGACCGGGAACACGTCTGCACTCTTCAAAGCTGACCGCAAACTGAGGAAATGCCGGTAAGCTGTATAATGGGCTAGATAGGGGGTTTTCAACTTTATTTCATATCTCAGACATTTTTTGGAATTTTTACACCAAATTTTCAACATGGGGTTTTTGGGACCCCTTCTCATGAACGATGTCACTGTCATGGCATTATTCAGGCCTGAAGGGTGACTTCGCAGTCACTGCACTGTCACTGCGTGAAATCACCCTTCGGGCATGAATAACGCCATGACAGTGACATCATTCATGAGAAGGGGTCCCAAAAACCCCATGTTGAAAATTTGGTGCAAAAATTCAAAATGACTGTTTTACGAGCGCTAGCGCTATGCAGTTCCTACTGATGCTTTGTAAGTTCAAGCGAATTTTCAATATTTTCACCACAGATTTTCAACATTGCCATTTTACCACACCTCTTTATGAGCAGTATAGCTGTCATTTTTCACATCCTGCCCAAAATGTGTTTCGCCTATGTAGCTAGCATAATGGTGCAGTTGGTGCGAAATCAATGTATGGGACACAGTAAGAAAATCACCATGACACTGTTCATTAACAGAGGTCTTAAATAGCTATGTTGAAAATTTGGTAAAAAAATTTAAAAATGACTGTTTTACGAGCGTGCATTGCGCAGTTCCTACGCACGCTCGTACGTTTGTGAATTTTTAATATTTTCACTCCAGATTTTCAACATTGCCATTTTACCACACTTCCTCATGAGCAGTACAGCTGTCATTTTTCACATCCTGCCCAAAACATGTTTCCGCCCATGTTGCGCATGATGGTGCAGTCTGTGTGCAAAATCAATGTACGGGACACATTAAGAAAATCACAGTGACACTGTTCATTAGCAGAGGTCTTAAAATGGCTATGTTGAAAATTTGGTGAAAAAATTCCTAACAATGACTGTTTTACAAGCGTGCGTTGCTGCAGTTCCCTCGCCTTTCGTAAGTT
Source organism: Neoceratodus forsteri (assembly GCA_016271365.2). Classification (NCBI taxonomy): domain Eukaryota; kingdom Metazoa; phylum Chordata; order Ceratodontiformes; family Ceratodontidae; genus Neoceratodus; species Neoceratodus forsteri. The sequence goes on along the minus strand of CM028133.1, from coordinate 735,258,469 downwards.
CTTGAATTTTCAATATTTTCACTACAGATTTTCAACATTGCCATTTTACCACACCTCCTTATGAGCAGTACAGCTGTCATTTTTCACATCCTGCCCAAAACATGTTTCCGCCCATGTCGCATACAATGGCGTAGTCACAGCGAAATCAATGTACGACACATTAAGAAAATCACAGTGACACTGTTCATGAGCAGAGGTCTTAAATGGCTATGTTGAAAATTTAGTGAAATAATTCCTAAAATGACTGTTTTACAAGCGTGCATTGCGCAGTTCCTACGTACGCTTGTAAGTTCGTGAATTTTCAATATTTGCACTCCAATGACTTCCAAATACCTAAACAACACATAGAAGCAAGCAACATTCGGCACTGACAAATGCTTGTACTTCTTTGTCACTGATTTTTTTAAGCCATGTCCAAGTGCCAAATACCACTGCAAATACCTGCAAGCGAACGTTCAGCATTGACAAATGCTTGTTATGTACTGGGATAACCATGACTTGTCTCCATACCTCCAAGAATCTAAGAATTGTTGTAAAAGAAATGTAACAGGTCCTGCCAGACTCTCAGCTATCTCTTTGAGAAGTCTTGGGTGTAGGCCATCTGAGCCCTGCACCTTGTTGTGGTCTAGGTTTCTTAGTCTTTTTATCGCATCTAGGAAATCAATTTGGGGGCCTGCTGCCATTAGTTGCTCAATGTTGGCATTTGATGCTTGTGACCCTACATTGAAGACAGAGGAAAAATAGCTGTTGAAGTGGTTTACCATATCCTTGTTTCTTGCTGTTAGGTTTCCTGTATTGCCTTTTAAGGGGGCCAATCATCCTGCTAGCTCCCTTTTTGTTATTAATATAGTCAAAGAAGGACTTAAAGCTGTCCTGTACCTTTTTAGCTAGGTGGTACTCGTGATTATTTTTGCTCTTTGCAATATTCCTTTCTGCATCTTTCAGGCATTGTTTCAATGTTTCCCAACACCTGTTTCTCCACTCTGTTTGGCCTTACTGTATGCCCTTTTTTGTACTACCTTTTTGACAGCAGGGATCAGCCATGGGGGAAGGGCATTTCTGGGCCTATTATATTTAATAATGGTAGGTATGTATGTGTGGAACAGGTTATTAAGTTTACTGCTAAACGTATCCCACATATTTTTGCAGTGATTCCTTTTCAAATTCTGCAACCCAGTTCCATTCAGCCAGCATGCATTTCTTTCTATTAAAGCCAGCCTTATTATAGTAGTAGACAATAGCACTGCCAGTATTACTTTCCATGGTCCCCAAATATTTAAAACTGACCATGGAATGGTCGCTTGAGCTCAGGGGAGCCTCAGCTGTACAGTTGTGGATGCTGTTTCTCATATTACTCAGCATCATATCCAGGATGTGGGTACCCCTGGTGTTATCTAACATAAATTGCTCTGGGCCCACTAGCATGAACATACGAACATACAAACATACAAATGTGCCAGCAGAAACAGACCACCCGGTCTATCTAATTCTGCTCAAGTGTGCAGCTAGCACCCCTAGTTTGCAGCTGCCCCACCCCTTCCCCTTTATCATCTCACTGCAACCCCCACCTCCTCCACCCTCACTCTCCCCGTTCCCTGTTCCATGCCCTTTTGAAGCAGTTCACAGATTTACATGATACCACCCATTCTGATAGGGTGTTCCATTTTGCTACAACCATCTCTGTGAAATAGTGTCTCTTCATTTCCTTCCTAAATCTTCCCCCCTCTATTCTTATCCCATGCCCCCTGGTGACCTTTCCCCTCCTTAACTTAAAGGCCCTATCTGTCCCTTCCTTATTGATTCCCCTCAGATACTTGAATGTATCTATCATGTCCCCCCATCCCTTCTATCCTCCAGGGTGTACATATTCAGGTCTCCCAGCTTGCTGTCTTAGTCTCTCCCCTCCATTCCACATATCATCTTTGCTGCCCTCCTCTGCACCCCCTCCAGTAGCCTGATATCATGCTTTAGGGATGGCCTCCAAAACTGCACACAATACTCTAAGTGTGGCCTTACCAGTGATCTGTAGAGGGGCAAGATCACCTCTCTTCACTTGGATGAAAACCCCCTCACTATGCACCCCAGCATTTTGTTCACTTTTGCAGCTGCTCTCCTTCACTGGGCGGTGTTATTCATGGTCCCTATTATCATTACCCCTAGGTCCTTCTCCTCCTTAATGATCCCCAGCTTAACCTTCCCAGCCAGTATTTTCTCCTTGGGTTCTTCACCCCAAAGTGCATAACCATACACTTCTTTACATTAAACCCCAGCTGCCACCTCTCTGACCACTCCTCTAGCTTGCTTAGGTCCCTCTGCAGCTGCTTCCATTCCTTCTTTCCATCCACCACTGCTCCGATTTTAGTGTCGTCAGCAAGCAGATTTATCTTGTTCACTATCCTGTGTGCAATGTCTGATATGAAGATCCCAAACAATGAATGCTTCTAGGTAACTAACCTCCACTTGGGAATCAGTTTTTAGTGAATCACAATTTATTCCTGCAAGATTAAGATCTCCTAATAGGATGACATTATCCTTCTGTATGATTTGTTTAATGAAATCTAATAATTGGCTGTTGTTCAGGGCTGGGATAGCAGGTGGTCTGTACACAACTCCTATGTTGATCTTAGCTGAGTGGGGGGTGACTTTTATCCAAAGACTTTTGGAATTGCGCCATGCAATACAGTCAATAATTTCTCATACAATACAGTCTAAAATATATAGTGGCACACCACCCCCCTTAGTATGTGACCTGTCCTTGTTAAAAAGAATATAGCCAGAGATCTGTTTATCCCGTGTCTTCCTCGCTCCACCAGGTTTCTGTAATAGCACATATGTGTATGTTTGAGTTATGTAGTGTCAACCTTAACTTGTTCATTTTATTATTGAGACTTCTGGCTTTCAATAAAAGGAAGTTCCAATTGGACTTGGAGGTGTAGCTGGTGTTTTTAATCCTGGGTTTTGTGGTCCCAGCATCCCCTCTTGCTTTAAGTTTAAATGGGTGTCAGCTAGCTGTTTTAATTTGCTGGCAAATACTCGTTTCCCCTGCCTATTCAAGTGAAGGCCGTCTTGTGCAGACAAGTATGGTGCCTTGAAATCCTCGCAATGATCCTCGCAGGCAAACCCTTCCCTAAAACACCAGGGCTTTAACCACCCATTTAATCTCAGTATCCATATTTTGTGAATGGCCAGCCCAGGGGATAGGTAAAATACCAGAGATGATCAGGTCACATCTTCTGGCTGTAAGGGACTTGCTCACTTGTTCAAAATCTCGCTGTATGTCTATAAGGCTTCTTTTTCCTACATTGTTGACCCCCAATGTGTAAGAACGACAGTAGTTTGTACGTATTCTCCAGCAGGCCAGGAAGTAGCTGCCTTATGTCAATAATACTAGCCCCAGGCAGTACACTAACTGTAGTGAATTCCTCTCTATTCCTGCAAATTACATGGTCAGTATACTTGAGCATCGAGTCCCCTATAAAAAGAACATCACGTGGGGCATTTCCTACTTGTGCTGCTTCAGCAGGATCAATAGGATTATCATTCTTTATTGTGTCATGAGTACTTGATGGGTTACAACTGGTTACCCCTGGGTTATCATGTGTTGTGGGTTCTTCTCCATGATTTGGGTTGTAATCAGGCACTAGGGCACTGAATTTACTTGAAGTTAGTATATTAAAAGAGCCCCCTATATTTCTTCTACCCTTTTTTCCTTTTAATGTTTTTTGCACAACATACCAGTCGTTTATGTTGCCTGACCCTTTAATAGCCTCAACTAGAGGTTCAGGTGGGCTGGGTAGTGAGTAGTGCTCTAATTTAGATATGTCTTCCAATATTGTGTCTATGTATTGTTCAAACATGAAGATATTGGCATGAACCTGCACTCTATATTGTAGTGCCACAATTTCTGCTTTCAACGCCTCTATCAGGGAACAATTGTCACATACAAACCCAGGAATGTCCTTGATGACCTCTACATGGATTAAAGTTTGGTAAGGAAAGGCACAAACTGAAAAGTCTTTGCAATCTGCTGTAACTAAGTCCTTCTGTCTTGTTATCAGCAGGTGAAGCAGTTATGCATCAAAGGTACCTGGGTCCTTCATTGGCAGTTTTATTCTCTGTGCGGGATGGGGGGGGGCCTGATCCTCAGCACTAAACTTATAACACTAACCCCTGACCCAAGTTTACTCTGCTTTGGATTGAGGAATGTCTAATGCTGTGCATCTTATCAGTTCCATATGTGAATGTCAATGCTGGGAAGCAAATAACAGCAATATGGCAAGGGATTAATGCCCTGATGCTACTTACTGGTGTCTGGAGCCAGTGTCTGACCTGTAATTTTATCCTAACCTATTATAAACTAAACCAGTGGTAAATGAATGATGTTATTTTGGGGCAAATATTTACTTTAACTTAAAAACTGGGTTTTATGTTTCCCTGTCTCTGATTGGTTAAGGCCATTGCAGGGAGCTGGTGAGGGGAGCTGACCATTGCCAAGGGGGTACAATTACCTACCAACAGAGACTGAGAAATAACAAGTCCCATGCCAACCTGCCTCACCACAGTGGAAACAATTGTGTCTCAAGTAGTTTAAAATACTTGTTTACAGAGTGAACCAGATCCCTCCCACACACACAAACTGAAACCTCTGTGCCAGTCCTAAAATTGAAAACTGTACTAAAACTTTGCCACTTCTCATAAAAATCCTCAATTTTTTTTCATGTAATTTTTGTTATGACAGCAACAAGACAGTACCAGAAGTACAAGGGAACACCAGCACTTGGTGCACGAGCATACCTTATTAGTGCATGGCAGACATTGAGCTTGATGGCAACATTCCTTGACTCCACGTCTTGCTGACTCAAACTCCCTGTCTTGTCATACAAAGCAAGTTCGAGTTCAAGTTTATTGGCAGAAAAACTCCATTGAGCAGACTCATTTACAAGGTGGTCCTGGGAGGACAACATATGCTTACATAATTTGAGTACAGAGGGAAAAGTGACAGTTCAGTAAGGATGTGGGTAGCTACAGCATAATTACATACAACATCATTTACACAAGAAAGTATATACAGTGTTCTCTACGAGGATAGCTGTAAGACTATATACAACCACCTAAACACAGTCTTTTATACACATTCACAGGTCTGCAATCATCTTTATACAACACATATACACTTACAAGTTTTAATCCTTCATATACATAAGAGCAGTGTCACTGGCACATACATTGGATCAGGATTCAGGGCCCTAGGGGAGAATATCTCAACATAGGATAGGCAACCTAAACAGTTGCATTCCTGGTGCACCATGGAACATTGGCAGGGATATAACGGAGGTGGATGATAGTGTGCTAAGGAGATAAGTCTATAGGCAGGGTGGTGGGTGTGGAGAGAGTGTGCCAGGTAGGTATGCTGGGAAGCTAGGTCGGTGAGGATAATGGGGGCACTGGTAGTGAAATGGGACATGAGTAAAGTAGCCAAAAGGGGGAGCAGTGGTACTCAGGATAGAGGCATGCACAGCAGTCTCCGGTTAACTGAGATCAGCTGTGATAATTGTATGGGTATGGAGCAGAAAAACAAAAGGCAAAAAAACTATTTTTTGGAGGAAAGGTGGTGTCAGTATCTGTTTCACCAATGTCTATAGGAGGTGAATTGCCAGCATTTGTTTCACTGCCAACTCATTTACAAACCAAGCTACTAGTATACATGTGAACCGCCTTTAAAAAAAAGAACATTTTTTCTATACAAATCAATGTGCTACAAGCACTGCCAGTGGGAAGAGTGGGAAAGAACAACAAGGCTTTTGCTATGGGTGAGACAGAGAGAGAGAGAGACAACCAGCAGGCTCTCAGAGCATCAGGGCTCTCTACTGGTAGTTATTTAATTTATACTTTAAAAATAATGCTCAACATATGACCCATTTTTAAGTGCAATAATACCAACTAGCATGGGTGCAAGTGGTTAAACTGGATCATCCATGGACTACAAGGCCCTCTACCCTCTATCTGCAGTGTCAGGCCTCATTATGCCCTTGGTCAGTCCAGTATAGCCCAATACTGCCCACCTTACAAGATGTTATTGCTTGATTAGAACATATGGTTGGGGTGGGGTTAAAAGGCTCTGATGCAAATGCAGGAGTCATTTCCACTTGTGTTTGCATTGGACTGCTTGCTGATGGCCTGCCAGCAACTATTGTTAATGGCTGTGGGAATTTTATGACAAAAAGATGTGATCTGCAGCATTTTATGTTAATAAATCACTCACTTTAAAGCTTGTGTGTCCTATATTCCTTAATTGAAGCAAGTGCTTGCAACTTCTTGTCTAACAGTCAAATGCAGGTCAGAACTGTGAAGACCAGCTATCTGCTGGCCTACAATGCGTATGTAGTTTGGCATAAAAATGATGAGGAGAAAAATATGACTGAACCACGTTGAAAACCAAACCATGCTTTTTACACTTAGAATATTTAGAATCTGGAAATTGGATACATAGAACAAGAAGCCAGATAGAGTGTTTTCAATGGTAATAAGGATAGTTAAGTTAAAACAAGGTAATACACTAATAAAAGCATCAGCAATAGTGTGTTATGCACTATATACCAAGAAAAGAATGGGTTGCAAATGGCTAACACACTTGTTACACACTTCCCAGTCATGATTTATGGATCTTACATGCACTAGTTTGAGATTTCATAGAATCACAGAAACTGTCAGCAGAAAAGGACCCCATTGCCCATCCAGTCTGCCCATAATCCTCCTCCCCTTGGAATACCCCCTCCCCCGCTTACCGGCCTGTCCCTTGCCCGTTAGGCCCATGTACCTATCCCAGGCTCTTTTGAAGCTGTCCACTGTATCCACTCCCACCACCCATTCTGGCAGACTGTTCCATGGCCTTACCACCCTCTTGGTAAAGTACCTCTCCCTGATGTCCCCTCTGAATCTTCCCCACTCCAGTTTGTAGGCATGCCCTCTAGTGGAATTGTTCTTACTCATTCTGAAGATGTTGTCGATTCTCACCTTGTTCATGCCCTTCCAATGCTTCAATATCTCCACCATGTCTCCCCACTCCCTCCTCTCATAATGTGTGTACAGGCCCAGCTCTTCTAGCCTCTCTTTGTAAGACTTCCCCTGCAGTCCCTTCACCATCTTGGTTTCTCTTCTCTGGACCCTCTCCAGTCTGTCCTTGTCCCCTTGTAGGTATGGCCTCCAGAACCAAATTCCATGTGTGGCCTGACCATGGTTTTGTAAAGTGGCAGGATCATCTCCCTCCTCCTGTTTGTGAAAACCCTCCCTATGCATGACAGCATTCTGAGTGGCTTTCCTGCAGATCTGTCACACTGATTACAGACTTTCAGGTTGTCTGATATCCCTGTTCTGTTAACTCCAGTCCTCCCCCCCCAATCTGGTACTTCTCCTTTGGCTTATTTCACCCTATGTGCATAATTTTGCACTTTTTGCTATTGAACCACAGCTGCCACTTTTCTGACCACTCCTCTAGTGTCAACAAGTCCTCCCTCATAACTTCCACCACCCCACCCATCCACCCTATTGCTCCACATCTTCATGTCATCAGCAAATAGACTTTCCCCCCGAAGACCCTCCATGATATCCACGATTTAAATGCTGAACAGAATGGGTGCCAGAACAGACCCCAGGGAACTCCACTCATCACCTCCTCGTGTTTAGAGTGCACCCCATTCACTACAACCCTCTTTGTCCTTCGCTCCAGCCAGTGTTCTAACCAGCTTATGAACTTGCTCCCCACTCCTAAGCTATCTGCTTTCCCTATCAGCATCCTGTGGGGGATGATGCCAAATGCCTTCCTGAAGCCCAGGTAGGCCATGTTGACTGTCCCCCCTTAATACCATATCTCTGTCACCCTGCCAAAGAATTCAATCAGGTTGGTCTGGCATGACCTACTACCTGTGAATCCAGGCTGATTGTCATTTAGAAAGCCCTCCCTCTCTAGATATTTTATCAGCGTTTCCTTTATTAGTGCCTCCATTAGTTTACTGACCACTGAGGTTAGGCTAACCAGGTGGTAGTTTCCTGGTTCTTCCCTTCCTCCCCCCTTATGTAGGGGTACTATCTCGACCTTCCTCCAGTCCCCCAGAACCCTTCCCTTATGCAGTGACAGGTTAAATAACCTTGTGAGTGGCACTGCCAGTTCCTGTCTTAATTCTTTGAGTACCCATGGGTGAATCCCATCCAGGCCCATTGCCTTATCTATCTGCAGCTTTCCTAGTTCTTATAATACCCTATCCTCCTTGAAGGGACTTGAGTCCATCTAACTAACCACTTTCCCTTTGCTCTCTAACTTCAGCCCCTTCCCACTCTCCACTGTGAAGACTGATGAGAAGTATTTGTTCAGGACCTTGACTTTTTCTTGAACTCCTTCCACCATTGACCCCCAGTCCCCCTTGAGCTTAGTAATCCCGTGCTTCCCCTTCCTTCTGTCACTCACTTATCTAAACATCTTCTTGTCTCCTCTTTTTGCCTCTCTTGCTATAAGCTTTTCTGTTTTAGCCTTTGCCCGTCTGAACACCTTCCCTGCCTCCCATAGTTTTTCCTTATATACCTCTGCTACACTTTATATACCTTGAATGCCCTCCTTTTCTCCCTAACTGCACTCCTCACTCCAGTTATGAACCAAAGTGGTTTTCTCCACCTCCTTTTCTTGTTAACCATCCTAACGCCCAGTTCTGTCACCTTCAGTATCCCTCTCTTGATTTCCCCCAGAGCTCCTCCATGTCTTCCAGGTCTTCCACTCTAGTTCCTCCAGAACCATTGCCCTCATCCTCCTAAAATCTGCCTTTCTAAAGTCTGAAACTCTAGTGTTGGAACTGCACTTATTATGACTTTATCCTGATTCTAACATTTACTGTTCTGTGGCCACTGTCACCTATGTTTTCCCCACTCTTCACCCCCTCGATACTGTCCCCATTCATCATAACCAGGTCAATTATGGCTTCCCCCAAGCTGGTTCCAATACCAGTTAGCTGATGAATGCTTCTTGCAAGGCTTCCAGCAGCTCCCTACTCCTTTCTGTGGATGCTGATGGGATGCCCCAATCCACATCTGGTAGGTTTAAATCTCCCAGCACCATGACTTCTCCTTTAATGGCCATCCCCTGTATCTCTCTTGCCATCTGCCTATCTACTTCCTCCCCCTGATTTGATGGTCTGTAGACCACTCCTACTCTCAATACCTTCCCACCTGTTTGGCTTAAAGTGACCCATAGGGTCTCTGCTGGCCCATCCTCTCCCCCGCACATCATTGCTCTAATCCCATCTTTTACATAAAGGGCCACCCCCACTCTTTTTCCTGCCCTGTCTCTTCTGTAGAGTACATACACTGGTATCTGCACCTCCCAACTTTGGTTTTCAGTCCACCAGGTCCCCGTAACTGCAATTAGATCCATATCATCCTCCACCACCACTGCCAGTAGATCACCCATCTTATTCCCCAGACTTCTGATATTTGTTAGCATACTCCTCCACCAGCCCTGTTTCTCTCCCTTCCCCCCTTTTCTATTTCCCTCTTCCTTATCTGTGAGGTAGAGCGAGTTAGGTCAGGCCATCCCGCCTTTCCCTCTGGGCAATATCTAGCTTCACCCTCCCCCTCTCCTAGTTTAAGACACTCCCTAGCAGTCTATCTATGTATCCCTGCAGTTTCCCCCCCAAAATCCTAGTTCCCTTGCCATTTATATGCAACCTGTCCCTCGCATACAAATGTTGGTCCTCCCATGTGTCCCCCCAATCCCCTATACATTCATAGCCCTCTTTCTTACACCATTTCCTAAGCCAGTGGTTAAAATCTTTTATTCTCAATTGTCTAGCTGTACTGGCACAGTGTACTGGCAGAACTTCTGAAAATGCTAAGGAATCAGCCATCCATTTGTTTTGTCCACCCTGAATTTCAAGAGTTCTTTCAAACCCCTTTCTTCTGTGAATGGACTGGTATCGATCCCCCTATTCAGAGTTTCACTCTTGTTTGGTTTAGGTACCTCCCCCTCCTCCTCCATTATGAATACTAAGCAGAAATATTCATTCAGTATCCCTGCTTTTTCACTGTCACACTTTGCCCATACTCCTTCCCCTTTATTAAATCTCTGTATCCCTCCCTTGATCTTTCTTCACTCCCTAATGTACCTATTAAAGGTTTTATCCCCCTTCTTAACAGAGTTGGCTATCTTTTCCTCAGTTTGGGCCTTAACTATTCTGACTGCCTTCTCTGCCTCCTTCTGCTTTAACTGATAAAGTTCTCTGTCCTGCTCCTTCTCTGTTTCCTTATATTTCCTGAATGCTATCCTTTTCTCCTTAACCTTCCCTTCCACCTCTTTTGAGAACCATAGTGGTGTTTTCCTTCATTTTGTTTTGTTGATTTGCTTCAAACAAAGGCTTGTTGCCTCTGTGATGGCTGTTCTGGTTATTCCCCATTGTACCTTCACCCCTCTTTCTTGCCTGTTTGATAGTGCTTTTCTGAGGCACTCTCTCCTTTTCTCAAAGTCAGCCTTCTTAAAGTCCAGTACTCTTATTTTTGTATGGCTTGACTCTATGGCTCTGTTTATTGTGAACCACACTGTTTGGTGGTCACTTGTTCCCAGATGGCTACCCACTTCTAAATCTGAGATCCTTTCTCCTTCCCTATTTGAGAGTGCCATGTCTAAGATAGCTTCCTCTCGAGTGGGTTCCAACACTAGCTGTCTCTTGCATGCCCCCTGTAGGGCATCAAGAATGACCCTGCTCTTGGATGTGCCTGCAGCAAAGGTACTCCAGTTAACATCTGGCATATTCAGGTCCCCCTTCAACAATATCTCCCCTTTTTCTGCCATTTTAAGGATGCCTTCTATCATTTCCTTGTCCATTTCCACCCCGAGATGGGGTTCTGTACACAACCCCCATGCGGATTGTGGTGCCATTTCCTGTCTCCAGGGTGACCCATAGTGACTCATCAACTTCTGTTTACTCTTTAGTTCTGTTGCTTTAATCCCTTCCCTTATATAGAGAGCAGCTCCTCCTCCTCTTTTACCAACCATGTCCCTCCTGTAGACTGTGTATCCTGGTATGTTGACATCCCAGTGGTATTTCTTTGTATACCATGTTTCAGTCACTGCCACAATATCCAGGCATCCCTCTTCCATCAAGGCCACTATTTCAGGGAGCTTGTTACACAGCCTGCAGGCATTGGTACTCATCACCTTTCATTTTTTTTTATGACCTTACCCCTTTTAGCCCCATTCTTGTCCTTACTGCGTTTTTCTGCATTTACCCCTGTCCTGCTCCCAACTGACTTCTCTACCTTGGTGTTTACCTCTCTAACTACTGTGTTTTGTGGGTGGATGCTGGGATTTCCCTGCTCCTTTTCAGTACCTCCCCCCTTGGCTAGTTTAAATGCTTGCCAATGAAGCATTTAAACCCATCGCCTAGTATCCTGGTTCCCACCCCCAGACAGATGCAGATCATGGCGCAAGTGTAGGCCTGCATCCCTCCAGGTGGCTCCCCAGTCCCCAATGAAGCCAAAACCCTGAGCTCCATGCCTGTTTTTCAACCATTCATTGAATCCCGTGGTGTAGAATACCCTAGCATCATCCTTGCCATAGACAGGCAGCACCTCTGAGAAGGTTACCGTACATGCAACTTGTCTAAGGCCCCTCCCCAACTCTACAAACTTCTCTTGCACTGCTCTGATCCCATTCACAGCCAGATCATTTGTCCCTAGGTGGACAATGACATCCAGCTCCCTCCCTTGTGCAGCTGCTGCCGCTATCCTGAGGATTTTCTTCCTGTCCCTCCATGTCATGGCACCAGGCAGGATCCTTACCTCCCTATCCTGTTCCTCCCCCACTTCTACTCCCCTAATGATTGAGTCCCCCACCAGGAGTTGTTTCCTTCCCCTGTGGGGTCTCGTTCCACCCTCCTGTGGGTCTTCTTTGTGGAGGTTCCCAGCAACCTCCTTGCTCTCCACTGCAGGTGCCTCCATAGAGGAACCACTCTTTGCCAGAATAGCATATGAATTGTGGACAGGTATAACTGGGTGGATGCACCTCTCTTCCACCACCCTCTCCCTACCTGAGCTTACCTTGGTCCAACTGCTCTTCTTTCTTGGCAACCTCTTAGGTAGCGGTGGTGGCCCAGGTGGTCCCTGGGTGGGGGAAGAGGTCAGGCTTCCTTGGGCCAATCCACAAGCTTTCTCACTGTAAGCTTCTCCCCCAACCTTCATTTAATAGTGGCCAGGGCTGGGGAGGGTGGAGGGCAGAAAACTCTTGCTTCTTCGCAGACGACATCCTACTTCATGTCAGCCATCCTCGATCCTCCATTCCAGTAGTACTCGATCGTATTGCCTCTTATGGCAAACTATCCAACTATAAAATCAACATAGGAAAAACTCAGTTCCTCCCGCTGAATTTTAAGACCTGTAAATCGGATATCTTACAGTTGGGGATCCATTGGACTCCTCGCGTTCTGAAGTATCTGGGCATCATTTTGACTATTTCAGAAGTCAAAATGGTGAGACTTAATTTGGATGCCCTCAAAGTAAACATTAAGCAGGATCTGGAGAGGTGGAGCAAACTTCCACTCTCTCTTTGGGGAAGGGTCAATATAATAAAAATGAACGTGTTGCCGAGGATCTTGTACCTTTTAAACATGCTCAATGTATGGCTACCTTTGAAGTGGCACAGAGCGCTCCACTCAATTATCTCGGATTTCATCTGGGTAAAGAAAACACCCCGTAGAGCTTATCATAAACTGGCGGCTCCCAGGGAGAAGGCCGGTTTAAGGCTCCCGCATTTTGGACTATATCACTGGGCAAGTAACCTTTGTAAATATCTACGCTGGCTCTTGCCTCCTAGGGATCTGGAACTCTTACCGTATGTCCCTTCTTGGGTGAAGTTGGAATTAGACTTAATTAGAGAGGCTGGGGTGGATCCGAAGGCTCTTCTTTTTTATCCCACTGAAATCCCTCCCCTCTAGCTTAGTTACTACCCCAATTAGGCTCTCTCTACGTACGCACTTCCAAATGTGTGCTTCTCTCCGCTACTCCCCTTGCGCTGACAGCCTTCAGCCTATATGTCTTAACCCTAACATGAAGATTGGGGGAACATGATAAAGGTATCCTGGCTTCCTTTTCTGGAGGGGTTAAGGGTGGCAGATTTCATGCAGGGCGACAGGTGTTTAAAAGTTGCAGAGGTACTAACAAAGTATAATATAGGACCTAATCAATCCTTTAAACTATACCAACTTACTCATTTGTTAGGGATGTTCAAATCTAAATTAGAAGAGGGAAAGATTAATGGGACGTGGTTTGAATCCCTGATTCGTTGGGTCTGGGAACCGCATGCAGTTTCCCAGGGTTTATAAAGCTCTCTTTGAACAGGCCTATACAGACATTGGCAATAAACTGTGGTACTGGGTGAATTGCTTAGGAGATCAGGGTTGAAATTGGGTCCGGGTCTGGCATCACATGTACCAGTATATCACTCAGGACAGATTGCGTATTTTGCAATTTCATTTTTTAAATAACTTGTTCTGGACCCCTTCCAAGTTATACAGAATTGGGCGTGCCCCAGATGCTCTATGTTTCCAGTGTCATCAAGCAGTGGGGGATTTCATGCATATTTTTTGGGATTGTCCACCGGTAAAAGAGCTGTGGGACCAAATCAAGCAAAATGCGGACCCAATACTGGGCATTGAGTTTTGCTTCACCCCCAAATTGCCTCACAGAGGGGACTATACTGACATCGGCCAAGCCCCAAAGATACTATATGGCTTTTATTTCCTCTTCTGCTCAAGAAAATTGTGTTAAGACACTGGTTGGACACTACCCACCCGGCTATGTGGAATGGCTACAGGAACTGCTTTTCAATTTGAGTATGGAGAAGTTTGGGGCCTCAAGAGGGCAGTTTTCGAGGAATTTGACCGTGTGTGGGCCCCTCAAGCCCTTTACTTGCTCCATTCATAGCTAGCGCTGTGGGTTAGTAGACCCTGGCTTGTTTCCTCACAGGTGGACCTGCCTCAGCCTTGCAACCCGGGTAGGGGGATGGGGAACTTAGGTGGGGATAGGGGGTGGGGTCATTAGCTTGAAAATGTATTGGTAAGTTTCTAATGGTATATGTAATTGGCACGGTGTGGTCACGGATCATTTCATGTAAAGTTTGGCTTCTTCACTTGTGTGCCAATTGTCTTTCAATAAACTTGAATTTAAAAAAAAAAGAAAACTCTTGCTTCTGCCTGCCCCGATCAGCTGGGGTTAAGTGCTCCAGCTGCTCATGCAGCTGCTCCTCACAATCACCTTTCTGTCTCCTCCTGCCTTCTGATGGCCACTGATGCAGTCGCCCACCCATGCCTTCTAGCACCACCAATTGTGGCACTCTCTGGTTTTTGTGGTCGCCGATGTGACCATCCACCTGCTGATACTGCCAATGCAGCCAAGAACAGCTACCTTGCACTGCTGCAAACCTAGAGACTTGGCTTGGCCATTTGGTTTTTAAAGCCTGGCTGCAACTTGAGAATCATGCCACCAGTCCTGAATGGCCAAAAACTCTTGATTCTGCCTGCCCTGTTTGGCTGGGGGCAAGCACTCTGGCTGCTGTTGCAGCTGCTCCTCACAATTGCCTTGCTGTCCCCTCCTGCCTTCTGATGGCTGCTGATGCAGCTGCCTGTCCATGCCTTCTGGCACTGTCAATTGCGGGCACCCTCTGGTTTCCACGGTTGCCAATGAGACCGCCGATCTGTTGATGCTGCTGATGCAAACATAATACTTGGGATGGTGTACATTACAAACATTTATTATACACCTGTTTGAGTAGTTACATCATCCCATTGTTTATTTTATATAATCAATAAGAATCAATGTTTTCTTCCCCCACCCCAAAATTTTAAATACATAGATGTTCACCTATGTTGTGACAGTAAGCACCCCGGCTAAGTCAGAAAAGACATTTCTCACTGACATTGTAAACAAGCTTGGCATTAGAGGAACAGTGGACTTATTTTCACTGTTTAGTTTTATAAAATTCACTTGTCTACCACCTAGCACTTCAACCTCTCCCCCTCCATTACCTCTCCCATACAACCACTCATCGTCCCCTCCTCCCACTCACGTTCCCTACCATCTTGTAGCACTTTAACTGATATTTAACAAGTGCCTATGGCCGCACCCTGTTAGTGTGTCTCTCTTCCATACCGTGTTAACCCTGTTACCAGACCTCCTTCTGGCATTTTTGCCACTGTGTTGAATGTATAAAACTGTATGTAACTGCCTGTAACCCACTGTTACACTGTTACTCAATGTCTTGGTTGAATTGTACCTCATCCGACGTGGAACCTTTCTAAATGAACCTCTACATATGTAGCACTTACAGCAAATTATTTTCTATACACAGTGACATGTGTTTACTTGTAGTCTATGTGCGTGGAGGGTGCAACTAATGCAAGGTGTTAGAAACATCAATATTATTAAAATACTAAAAGAGAATTAAAACATTTATCCAAACTCAAAAACATCAGTCTTGTTAATGTTGCACCCAAGAGGATGATTATTAAATGTTTACAATAAAATGAGGTGGAGAGGTTTTCAGGATGGCGCAAGCTATTTATTTGTCAATGCTTTGTCTTTTCAGACTGCACTGGACCTGATGGAATGCCAAAGCAGGTCAGTATTTCTCAGAATTACAATATCCTTGTGTGCCCTTTCTCTGGATCTGAAAGGGGCACAAAGTAGTCTTCTTATAATAAACCAAAAGTTGTTAAATTAAGTATGATATGCAAAATGCAAGCAATAAGATGTATCAGGGCAGGCTTATGATGAGATTACCACCTGCCCCATGGGTGTAGTGAGACCAGACGCTGCAGGCAGAGGGCCATAAAGCCTCTGGAGGTTGGTTATCTTAGCATGAGGCCTGCCTGGGGTGTCTTATCAAGCTTATAAAATGGGCAATAGGTAGTTTAAATAAATGAAAAAAAAGATTTAACAAAGAAGAAAATTACAAAATGTTTGATTTTATACATAAAATAGTCCCTCCACTAGCCATCACTAGGGGGAGCTGTTAGTTTGTGCCCTGCTGTTTCCTGGACCCCACTGACTGCTCTGAGGACCAGGAGTGAGTGGCAGACTTTTTCTTCTTCTTTTCCCTCCTCTTCTTTCACCAAATTTGTCCTTCTTTGTGACTTCCAGACACAGTCAGGTTTCAGATCTTTACATAGCACCCAAACAGTTTAACAAAGGTTGTAAGTGATCTCCAGCTGAGTCTGGACAGGAGGTTAATGATAAGTGCCCTTTCTATTGACCTTTTAAAGGCTTTTGACACCCTGAACCATTGTGTGCTCCTGTCCAGACTCAGGGAGATAGGCTTGTCACACCTTCCAATTAAATGGTTTTCATCATATTTGATTGGAAGTAGCCAGTATGTGAAAGTAGCCTCCTTTGAATCTGGGATTTTGGGATTGAGGAGAGGAGTTCCCCAAGGGTCAGTCTTGGGGCCTCTGCTCTTCAATATTTATGTGAATGAATTTAGGCCCCAATCTCCGGATATTCGGTATCATCTATCACAGATGATACTATATTGTATGTTGATGGAGTTTCTCAGGATATAATAGGGTTAAAGTTGCAACACGCTTTTGACGAGGCTCAGGAATTTTTTAGGAGGCATTATTTGATTTTGAATGCAAATAAAACACAGGTACTTTTATTTAGAAATAAGTATATTTGAAACTGTGATTTAAAAATTGGAAATTGTTACATCTGGGGGTTTAGTTATAAAACAGGTTGATCATTATAAATACTTGGGGATGTGGCTTGATTCCCACTTATAGATTCATTAGTAGAAAGCATGAACAAGAAACTAGGAGTTCTTTACAGATATAAAAGGTTCATGCCTAGGGAGATCCGTCAGAATGTAGTCGCAACTCTATTACTCCCAGCAATTGTTTATGGAGATATATTTTATGGTGGGGCTTCTGGGGTATTGTTAAATATAGTGGACCTACTCTTTCATAGGCTGGCTCATTTTATATTAAAGGTCCCGTTTAGAACTCACAGGTGTTTCTTATTTAATGAATTACATTGGAATAAACCACTTGTGAGAAGGAACATACATTTATTGCACTTTATGATTAGGGTTTGGAACCTTAAGTTCCCAGATTATGTTGAAGACTTGTTTCAGCTTAGAGAATTTGGGAGGGACCAGAGGTTGACTCATGGTGTCCAGTTTTGTATCCCCATTTGTAATTTAAATATTGGAAGATCTTCTGTTTTATTCAGAGGAGTTTCCCTCTGGAATGATTCACCTCAACACTTAAGATCTCCAGGGGTCAAAATTAATGCTTCTAAATTTGTTCAATGGTGTACCACTTGGACAACAACTGTTTATATTTGCAATCAGTGTAATGTATTTTAAAGATTGATCTATTGATCACAAATGTTGTTTAATTTGTTGTTTTTCTTTGTTGTTATTTAGTATGTATGTGTTTATGTTAACTAAATGTGGAACTTTGCACTTTATTGGACCTGGAACTTCATTGAAAATGAGCTTTGCTCAGTGGAATGTCTCCAGTATTTTTTTGAACAGAAATTATTTTCTTACTTTACTTTTGTTGTTTCTTGGTCCTCATTGCTTGATCTCAGAACAGGGACTGATGACTTGCTGGTTTATACTATCTATCTATCTATCTATCTATATATATATATCTTTATATATATATATATATATATATATATATATATATATTATGGTAGCACAGTAGTACTACCATAATTAGGGTTGAGTACTCAATTTAAGGTTAAAGGGTGAAAGTTTGCACCTTAATAACTTTGCCACTGCTCAACAGATTTGCCTAACATTTCACAGGCACGGGGCATGACCAGAGATCATAGGATCTGGCAATTTTTGTACCAGTTGCACATACGGCTGTGGAGTTATTAAGCGACATCCGTGTGTGCATTTACATTTTTTTGTGCATTCTTTGCTTGTGCCTACAGGTTGCACGGTTTATGCGACCAGTCAAAAAACTTCAGGGAACATGTGGCCTGGATTCCCAATGTGCCTTTTGAAGATTTTGTGAAAAAATATTAAACGGTTCAAAAGTTATTCAGAAAACAAGTTCCCATTATTAGTCAATGTGAAAAGTTAAAAAGTCTGACAGTGTCACAAATGCAGTTTTTAGTGTCGCAAATGACCCCAGTAGTGTCATGAGTCAGACATTTTTTTTTAGTTACTTATCACAGAAATGCTTGGCATTTAAAATTGGGACCATCTAGTTACATAATTATTTTTGTGTTTACCTATTCGAGCCCTGAGGATGTCAGCCATGTCTTTATTTTGGGGTTAAACACCCCAGAAATATGTTTTTCAAATTTCTGGGAAAAGTAGTGTTGCAAAGTAGTGTTGCACTTGCAACACTTTCACAGATTTTTGTGAAAGGTCTTCCAAATCACAACACTACTTTTCTAGGCTATGGCAAAATGACAGGAATTCTTTGCCACCCTGCTGCAAAAGAACAGTTTGGTCTTTTGGGCTGAAGTTTGGAGGGAAGGCAGCCAATGTCTCACACATGTGTCTTTTCATGGTTTGGTGAAAAAATATTGCATGGATGCAAAGTTGCGGTACTCTGAAGTTCACATTTTTTCCCATAGACTAACATGGTGGCATATGCTGTGCCTTTCGGGGCTCATATCTCAGAAACGTTGTGAGATACAGAATTTTCTTCATGACCATACATAGCCCTATGGGCATGTTGTTAAAACCTAGCCAGGAAACTCATGAATCATGTGAAATTTTAATTTTTTTTCTATGTCATAAGGTTACCGAGATATTAGCATTTTAGTATTACAACTTCTTGTTTTCTGCTCCGAGGCACACAATTATGCCTATATTCCTTGTCTTCGCTGTCTTTCTCAGTAGAGCTTTTGGGGAAAAATAGGGTGTGTGTGCTCCACTTACTGTTATGCATAGACTTTATACTTGTGTTTCCATGCCAGTTTACGATAGCTTTCTCATGTATGCCACTGTGTGCGTTACCCTTTGCGTTTCCGTTTGAGTTTGTATTACTGTTTTCTTTGGCGTTATTGTTGCTGTTACTGTTACCATTTGCATTTACAATTGTGGTACCATCACTGTGCACATTATAGTTTGCATTTCCATATGGGCTTGCGTTTGCATTTCTGTTTCCTTTCTCATTACTGTTGCTGTTACAGTTGTCATTTGCATTTACAATAGTGGTACCATGACTGTGCGCATTACAGTTTGTGTTTCTGTACATGCTTGTGTTTGCCTTTCTGTTTCTGTTTCCTTTGGCATTCTTTTTGCTGTTACCATTGCCATTTGTGTTTGCAATTGCAGTACCCTGACCATGTGCATTATGCTTTGCGTTTCCGTACATGCTTGCATTTGCGTTACTGTTTCTGTTCCCTTTGGTGTTATTGTAGTTGTAACAATTAACATTTGCATTTACAATAGCGGTACCATGACCCTCAGCGTTACCAGTTGCATTTCCGTTCACGCTTCTGTCTCCATTTGTGTCACTGTTCACTTTGGCGTGAGTTTGCACTTGCATTTCTTTTATCATTTATGTTTGTGTCACCATGTGCGTAACCATTAGCACTTGCATTTGCGTTTCAGTTACCGTTACTATGTCATAAGACATCATGTGGTAAAAACCTAGCCAGGAAACTCATGAATCATGTGAAATTGTAATTTATTTTTAATGTCACACGGTTCCTGAGATATAAGCAATTTAGTATTCCAACAGCTCATTTCCTGCTCCTAGGTCCATCATTATGTATACATTCTTTGTAGTCACCAGGGTGTGTGCTTTTGTTCCTGTTAACCTTACCATTTCCACTTGCATTTTCATACGCCTTTGCATTACTTTTCATGTGCATGCCACCATGTGTGTTATGCTTTGCATTTCCATTAGCACTTCTGTTTACATTACTGTAACCATTTCCGTTTTCACTTCTGTTTGACTTTGCATTACACTTACCATTACATTGTCACAAAACATCATGTGTTGGGAGCTCAGAGGCTACCACATTCCATTCAGTATTTATACTACTTATTCTCAAAATGAAGGGAGTTGCATACCGTCAGTCAGGGAGTGCCCCCCTTCCACACACAGAAGAGGTGCTGCATCCTGAGTGGGGACTCACAGGAACACACTAGTTGGGACAGTTAGGAGTTGTATGGTGTCAGCTATGTAATACCTTCCCCCACTCAGGCCAGGTAGTGCATCCTGCATGGAGACTCACAGAAAAACAAAGGCTATGGATATAAATGGTACAGCTCCATGATTGAAGTAACATACTAGTTGGGACAGTTAGGAGTTGTGTGGTGTCAATTAGGCAATGTACACCCTCAGATTCAGTAGTGCATCCTGAGTGGAGAGTGACAGTAAAATAAAATACATAGACATCAATGGTACACCTCTGTGATTGTAGGGACACACAAGTTAGGACACTTAGGAGTTGCATGGTGTCAGCCAGGCAATGCCCTCCCCCCAGAGCAGGTACTGCACCCTAAGTGGAGACTCACAGGAAAAAAAAAAGGCTATGGATATAGACAGTACAGCTCCATGATTGCAGTAACTCACTAGTTGTGACAGTTGGGAGTTATACGGTGTCAGCTAGGCAATGCCCCCCACCTTAGGCCAGGTAGTGCATTCTGAGTGGAGAGTCACAGGAAAAGAAAGTAGATAGGCATCAACGGTGCACCTCTGTGGTTGTAGGGACATACAGGTTAGGACAGTTGGGAGTTGCATGGTGCCAGCCAGGCAATGACCCTCCCCCACAGAGAAGGTACTGCATCCTGGGTGGAGACTCACATTAAAGAAAAGTCAAGTAAATAAACAGTACAGCTCCATGATTGCAGTAACACAGTAGATGGGATAGTTAGGAGTTGCATGGCATCAGCAAGGCAGTGCCCCCCCAGGAGCAGGTACTGCATCCTGAGTGGAGACTCACAGGAAAAGAAAGGCTATGGATATAAATGGCACAGTTGCATGATTGCAGTAACATAGTAGTTAGGACACTTAGGAGTTGCATGCTATCAGCCAGTCAATGTCCCCCCCCCACTCCCAGAGCAGGTACTGCATCCTGAGTCACATGTCCTTGAGCAGTTCAGGAAAGTTGTGTATGACACTGAGATGAGGCTACAATGGTATCCTGTCTTGAACCTACACAATTTCTGTGATGTTTTCACAGGTTGCTGGCTGCACACATAGCACTTAGAGGAGTATTTCTGGGAGGAGTCATATTACTCACAGAAAAAGGACAGCAATTTCTGCATTGATGAGTCTGGTAAACTCTGTAATGTTCTGAGTGTGTGTGTTGACACTACAACGGAGTCAGATGATGACTGTGAGGCAAATACTCAGCCTCGTAAGCGTCACTGTCTCTCATGGACATGTGATGTGACTTGCAACCAGAGGCAATCGTCATTTGACAAAGTTGAGCTCTTTATCAACCTGTTTGTCATTACTGATTGTAAAGACAGACATAAACTGTTTGAGACCAAAGACCTTTGTGAGGTCTGTCCGCATACTGGACCTATGGGTCACTCGCTTGCATGCTTAGATAGTGGTGTTTGTGACAGTGTCTTTCACCACCTGCGTATGCTGTGAGTACATCAATCAGGCATGCGGAACTTTGTGTGACAGATACTGTGAATGATCAGTCATCAATTGCTGATGAAAATTCTGTGTCTGCCTCAGAAAGTGATATTCTCAAGCAGTTTGGGAAATCAATTGTCAAATCTGAGTTGGCAAAGAAAGAGAAATTTTATTCTGTATGTGTGTCATGTGATCGCCTCTGTTACGAAAAACAAATGATCACAGTGAACCTGAAAACCTTGTCACCATACAATGACATGTGGTTTCAACTGTCAGCATTTCTGCTGTTAAAGTGTGACTTTCAGTTAAACCCAATCATTGTGATGTGCAAGCACTGTTTCTCCAAAGTGAAGTCTAACATTCTGCCACCAAGGTCAGTCTTAAACAACATGGAGGCACACGTTACACCAACTGAGATTGCCATGTTGAATATGTTTGAATGGATTCTAATTCAGGCTATGAAACCATTTCAAACTATTCTACATCTGAACACAAAGACATGGAACATTCCACAAAAAGAACTCATTAGATCTCTTAAGGGTTCCGTTATGTATCTTCCACTTCCTCTGCAGGAAAATGTGGAGGCGATCTCTATTGAGAACACTTTGGTGATTCTTGTCAATGGTGTTCCAACTAACTCAAAGGTCATTTAGCAGGATGTTGTCAATGTAGAGAAGGTGAAGCTTGCTCTTACTTATTTAAAGAGCAACAATCCCTTTTATGCAGACCTTGATATTGATCGCATGACCACTGTGTCTGTTGAACATGATCTGTTGGAAACCTCAAAAACAATGATTGAGAAGGTCAATATGCAGACAAATGATAATATGTTTGAACAGTACACAATTCACCCATTGCATATCAGAGATCCAGTAGGGGACAACATTGATCTTCATCAAATGAAACAGGTGGGAGGTGAGCCTGTCAGCATTTGGGAGGCAACATTGGAAGCATGCTGTTTCCCAGATTTAATCCTGAAAGGGTCATCTGGATGCCTAGATGAAAGACAAGTGTGTGTACAGGGTGCTGAGTACAGTACTAGACATGTGCTCATTAAGGATGGCAAATTCAGACGTAACATACGGTACATATTGCATCTCCTGTGGGAGAGTGAGTTTAGCATACTGTCTGCGTCTATTGTGCATACTAGTCATCTTACAACTACACTTGATGGAATGACAGCTGCACAGCTCCTGAAGAAACTAAAACAGAAGGATGAAAATGTGCAAGTGAATTTGTCTTTTATTCTGTCAAGTCTACATGGCACCAAAGAATACTGGTATCACAGACACTCTGAGGTGATGACCATGCTGATAGAGTTTGGTCCAGCCACATGGTTTGTCACATTCAGTTGTGCCGAGTATGCCTGGGATGAGGTCATAGAACTGTTGAAGTGGGCAAATTGTGACATAGAGGGCATTTCATCAATGACTTTTGGAGAAATGTGCTCACTTGACCCTGTGTCTGTGACGAGGCATTTCCACAAGAGATTCCATGACATTCTGACTTTCATTTTGTCAAAGGACAATCCACCTGTTGGTATTGTGGAGCATTACTTCTGGAGAACAGAGTATCATGCATGAGGCACTCCTCATATTCACATGTTACTGTGGCTCAAGGATGCCCCATGCATAGGTGAACATAAAGCAGCACAAGTGCTAGCATTCATTAAGCAGTACATCACTTGCGCATTCCAAACAAGTACAACAGTTCTACACTGTGGAAGTTGGTGCAGAAGTTTCAACACCATGTTTGTGTGAAATACTGCAGCCAGGTAGTGAAGAACAAATCTGATTTTTACACAAGATGCTGTTTTGGATTCCCCAGATGTGTCTGTCAGGACGGTTGCATGAATATACTTTTTTCACCTACGCGATACCACTTGAAGGCAAAATCTACCAACAGGGGTTATGAGTTACCCAGAGAAGAGAATGAGGAGTACATCAATGACTACAACCCTACTATTCTTCTTATGTGGCAAGCAAACATAAATGTTCAGTTTGGGGCTGACAACTCATTGGTTCTGGTTTGGTACATCACTTTGTACATAACTAAACAAGAACAGACTAGCTTGCAAGATCTTTGAGAAGATATTTCCATTTCAAGCAAGTCGCTGACATCTCAGTTGTGGTCACTGGGGTTGCAGACCCTATCACACAGAGAATGTGGTGATTATGAGGCCGGCGATCACTTGATCGGTACACATTTGTATGGCAAATCTGATGCTGTGCGCTTTCTCAGCATAAACTGCAAAAAGAAGCGAAAATGTGTGCTTATTCCTCATGCTGAGATTGAGGAACTGGCTCTCAAGAGACCGTCTTCAAGACATATCTTGAAGAATAATCTCATTGACATGTACTACCCCAATAGACACGAAGACATAGATCAAATGTGTTTACCTGAGGTGGCTAAGTGATATGACTACAAGATTGATGTCTCACCTGATTGTACATGTGACATTTACAAGGTTAAAGGAGTGGATGGCTATCTCATTAAGAGACATAGGCCTTGGCTCATTGACCACTGTAAGTTACATTTAGGCACATCTGAGAGCAGAGAGCATTACTACTTTGCTCCCCTATTTCTATTTAGATCCTGAAGGAATGAATCTGAATTAAAATGTGACTGTAATACATTCGAGGAAGAATTCAATCACAGTTATGAGACATTCAAAAGTGGATACTCAGACACATATATACAGAGACTAGACACTAAGAAGGAGAAACTTGAGAAGGCACAGAAACTTCTTGAAGAGGACACTCCTGTCAGTTCACAGGACAATCTTGATCCAGAAGGAGAAGACTTCCTTGTAGAATCTCTGCCTCTGAATGCCCCAGAAGTATTCATGTAGGAAGTGGAGCATGCTGTGGAACATGGTACACACTGCAGTGTTGACCCAGCTGAGCTGAGAGAGAGACTCAATGAGCAGCAACGTGTGGCTCACTCTGAGGTCACTGATGCTGTCCGGCATGGATTATTATATGAACACAAGAAATGTGACTGTCTTGACTACAAACCACTGCTGATGTTTGTTAGTGGCTCAGCTGGCACAGGAAAGAGTTTCCTTATAGAGGCCATAACGGCAGAAATACGAAACCTGGCAGGGTCATCAATGTCTGTTGCTGACAGTGTTCCCACTGGACTGGCTGCATACAACATTGGTGGAATTACATTACACCATCTCTTCATGTTGCCAGTGGAGCATTGCAAAGCAGGAGAGTATCGTAAGCTGTCTTTTGAGGTTGCATCTCAGCTTTGTTCTATGTTTACTAAGATGAAGTTACTCATCATTGATGAGATTAGTATGGTCTCCAATATAATGCTTGTCTATATACACCTACATCTACAGAAGATCTTGGGGACTGACTATGGAGATGCATTTGGTGGCAAAAGCATTGTTGTATTTGGAGACCTCTTACAGCTTACACCACTTAATGCAGAACATATCTTTACAGCTCTGACTGTCAAGCAGGCTAAGAATACATTAGACTGCACTGGAGGTTTTAACCTGTGGGAGTTATTTACCTATGTCAAGCTGTATCAGAACATGCGACAAAGTGTTGATCTGGCTTACAAAGCACTGTTGTATTAAGCTTGTACATGTTCTCTGTCACCAGAACATGTTTCAATGTTACATGGTTGAAGAATCAGAATGGATACTACATCCATAGTAACAGCATGTGATGTTTTCAGTGATCTGTACTTCACAGGCACACGCATTGTGTGTCTTATGCCATGACTGAAGAAATGTGCTGAGTTCAACAGTGTCATGTTGCAGAGAGAGAATCAAGAGATCCTCACACTGCATGCTGTTGATACAGTTGATGGTGTCTTTCTAAGTCAGAAAATGGTGGCGAAGATAGCTGAATGACTCTCTGAACTGAAGTCAGATGTTTCACGCACAGCTGGACTGGAAGCTGTTCTTACAGTTTGTAAGAATGCACATGTCATGCTATGCCGCAATCTTGATGTGGAGCATGGCATGGTAAATGGTGCCATGGATAATACCATTGACTTCATTTACGATGTTCAGAAAATGTTTATTGAGACACTTCTTTTCTATTTTGACAACATGGAACTGCCTGTACAGATTGATCGTACCTGTGTTAAATTCCAGGTATTTAAGGATATCTATGTTAACAGGAAACAGTTGACAATATGTGTTGCATATGCTGTTTCAATCCACAAGTCTCAGGGCTTGAGTTTGGATTCAGCAATGGTGGACATAGGGACAGACATTTTCAAAGATGGCATGAGCTACATTGCACTTTCATGCGTACGTAGCCTTTCTGGGTTGCATATCATAACACTCGCACCTCAGAAGATACGCACTGACAAGTGATGTATTGTTGAGTACAACAGATTATGTACTCTATATCAGCCACAGATGTCTTTAATACCATTACCTACATGTGTGGTTGCCTCACATCCCACAGTCACAGCTACACCTGGCAACAAAAGAAAACAAGCTTCTACAACTGATTCAACTGTGCAGAGTGGTAAGAAGACCACAATGTTAAATACAAATGCAGAACCGGATGTCGGCCAGAAGTCAGTTGGTATGGCAGTTGTCCCAGTGTTTGATAACAGTACTAGAGTAAACTGCTATGCTAATTCAGCTATGCAAGTCTTTCTCCATATGACACACTTTGTGCAGGCAATATCTGCTTCACAAGACACTGCTTTATCAAAGGTATTGAAGCAGGTTGTCAGTGTGGCTTCTGATCAAGCTAACAACATACAGTCCCTTACACCTCTGTGACAGGTGTTGGGAACATATGATGGATGCAGTACATTTGCTGCTAACATGCAGTAGGATGCCAGCGACTTCATGATGGGAATCATAAACAGCTTGGATGAAGAGGGGATTCCAGTGCATCAGTATTTCACTGTGTCATATGTAACTTAATATCTAAGTGTGTTATGTGGTCATTCAGAGTGAGAAACCACAGAAGACATGCTTTCGGTTTCTCTGTGCCTCAGATTAAAAGTATCAAGTTCCGGCAGCTGTTTATGTATGCAGAAAGTGGTCACTTTTGTGTAAGGTGTGGAGGTACATCTACTTAGTCCATACATCTTTGGACTTCATCTCAATATCTTATGCTTGTATTGCATAGATTTGACTCTAATGGGCTCAGAGTTGATACATCTATCACTGATTTCAAAGCTGGTAGAATTGTATTTAACTATGCAGTGTTTGACACTCATGCTGTGATCTACCACTATGGCCAGTCTGTACATTCTGGAAATTACACTTATTTGTTGAGGTACAGAACTGGCTTGGTTGAGTACAATGACTCAACAAGCTCTTTCAAATAGAGACTACCGCGACACTTAAAACATGCATACTTGCTGATATTGAAGAATTACGACAATCTTCATGTGTCAGAGGAACAGTCACATAACATGTGACATACTTTGCTGTCCATTTTGTTACAGAGTGACTTCTGGTACATTATCATATTTTTTCTTAAGATATATATTCATTACTACATTGTAACATATCACATGGTTTAACAGCATATGTTTACTCAGTGTGACATATAAGATTGTTGTGTTGATCAGCGACACAGTGAAAATAGTTGCAGTGGTCTTTAATCAGTGCCAGCTATCTTCACAGTCACTAGAAAAAACACACTTATATGTCTAAGAAAGACTTTTTAATGTCAAAAGAGATATTCCTATCTGGTCACCCTCTTCTGTCATTGTCTTTTCTTATGAGTATGTTGTATGCAGACATCACAAGTACTACTTGGCAGACTTGCCAGCTGTGTGCCTCTACTAAGGCACAATACTTGTCCATGTGCATTAAGATAACAGTGTTACATATCTGTTTGTAACAATTTTTTTTATTGTAACATTATTAGGATCTTTGATAACTAAACGATATCCTGGTGTTTGTTTCAGTTCTGTGCTAGCAGTATTCAGCTCTCTTTTTGACATGGTCAAATGACCTGTACTTAAGACTACATTTCTCAAAAATTTCACATCACTCTGTACATGTTGAGTAACATCAGATGTGCCCTGTGTTCATTTTTTTTATCCACTTGTGTCTTTACTGAGTACCACCATTTTGTGTCACAACAGTATATTACTATACCTGTTTTGTTGTCATACATCTGTATTGTATTTACGTATATAAAATAGTTAATACATCACTTAGTAATAGTTTGTAACTGTGACATATACAGTAGTTGTGTTAATTGCCATATTAGTTACTGTATTGCAGAAAAAACTAATATCTGACTGTTTTGAAGTATTACAGTCATAAGCATTTAAATGTTATGTGAATATATTTATTAGTATGACATAGATATGTAGTTGCACAAATATTGTCTTTTGTAATTCCATATAGCCATAATAGATATCAAAGTTATGTGTTATACTAGATATTTTTAATTGTGTACATGTTACATTTTCTGATTATAATATAATTAAATGCTGTATTCATAGCATTCTGGTAACAATTTATTTTATGTAAGTAGAGGATGCAACATATCTAGGTACTTTACTAGTTCATTAGTAATTTGATTATTGATTTGATACTTTGCACTGATGTATATAGTCCCTGTTACCATGTGCTATTTGATTTAGTTGTGTGCTAAGCTAATTAAATATATGTTTATAATAGTTAACAATTGTACATCAGACACTTTCACTGATAAAAACTGAGTTTTTGTGTTCCTGATAATATTTTTTGATCACCTCTACTGAGGGGTCAGGTGGGAATTTTCCAAATGCAGTAACATAGTGATATTTCTTAACATGTATATGTATGTGTATACATACTGTATGCATATATGTACACATAAAATATATAACAATCTAACGTTTAGCAGTAATTTTCAGATGAATATTTTTCTAAAGAGGATTGTCTGTTTTTGCTGCTATTACTATAATGGTTGCATCTGGTTTTTCACCCACCCAAGGAACATTCATGCTATCAGTCACACAATGACAGCAACATCATAACTGTTTAATATGTGTAAGCAGAGTGCAGAGAGTACTGTGGTAAATGTGTTTGTGTCTTGTGTACTACTGTCACATCTTAGCCATTGACTATCTGTGAGACTGTTTTACATGTATTTCAAACATTGCTGAACACATTTGAATGTTCATTTTGTGAGACTGATTTTGTGCACCAATTGGATTTTTTATGCGGCCTTTTTTATAGTTTTTAATTGGGCAATAGATCTTTTGTAAGCCTTATCTACCTGTGTTGTGTCTTTAATTAAGCATAAAGTGATAGTGATAATATGTATGTTGCTGTTGGTGTATTGGTGCAGCTAAACAGTGTATGATGCTCATTAGTGCAGATTATGTCCTTTGCACTGTTTATCTGCTATAGACCAATGTGGTGAACAAATTCATCTCCTATTCCATTAATTGAGCATAGTATTTTTACATCAAAGGAGCAGAACATGACCTATTGCTGGATTAATACTATCAGAGAACTACATACTCAGACAACAGTATCTATATCTTGGTGAGTCTATGTTGTGAAAATGGAGGCATGGTCTAAACAACATATTCAAATTAATATGACATAATTATTTCTCAAAAAGACAGGAAATTCATAGCAAAAAAACTGTTTAATGCATCAGTTAGGGTTGTTTCACAGCGACAAAAGAGAGGAAATTCATTGTTAGGGTTGAAAACCCTAACTCTGCATTCCCTCCCACCCCCACCCCACACACACATGCACACACACACACACACACTTGCAAGTAGGGGGCAGGACCAAGGCAACAAGACCAATCACACAACCAGCAGCAGGTGACAGAAATAGCATACAACTGTCTAAAAGTACTACAAGACACATCCATCATCATGGACCAACAACTGTTGCATTTGAACAGTCATGGGTGTACAGAGTGTTGTGCACATTTTCATACGATCACCTGTCACAACAATACTATTACACATAGAATTTCTATGATATAGATTGTTTGTTCATGCTGCGATGATATAATGAGGTGTCAACATACAAGAAACTTTCTATAACATTGTGTTTTATGTAGTCTGGACAAACACAAAAAAAAAAAACAGTATGAGACCCCTTAAGTTACATGTATTGTTAAATAGACATCTGTTCAAATCAAGATGTGCTTGTTCACATTGAGACACGCATGTTGCATGAATAATTTTTTGTCATATATCTATTAATACATACAGTACTCAGTACTTGTGTGACAGTTCTGTTATAAGTGATTCAAAACAGTATGCAAAATAAATATTTTGTAATTTTACTGCCTCATGCAGAGCCACTAACTAAACTAACAGTGCTATAGATGGCTCATGATGTTGCCAGACTATGACAATAGTCATATGACTTTGAATATGTGAAAATGCTTTGCTTAATAATGTCCACCATTGGCCATTGTGCTATTTAACAGTTTGTTACCTACAGTTTGACATTGCTGTTGATGTGTTTAGGATTAGATAGCAGTGAGCAGCATACTGTTGATTATTGCATTAGAATGCATTATTTGCTACTTTTGGGGTGATATTAAGAACCATTCACAGACATGAAACCTTGATATTAAGCCTATCTAATATTATTTATTCATAGGTACAGAGGTGGAAAAATGTTATGTTTGACCACCACTAATACCACATAGGTAGTAATGTGTAAACAAACATAAACATGCGCTAACACTTACAGAGTCTGAGCAAGGCAAAAAGACTGACCTAGTGACATAGAATACTTTGGGTGACACAGTGTCATATAGAACTGTAAAGGTTCCAATAATAGTGGAGAATGACTTAGTAGATAATACTGTACTGTTGCAATTTTGTTTCTTATAGGATGGTAAGATCAGTGCATTGTCAGACACACTAAAGTGTCTTAAACTGATCTCTGCTGCTATGTGCTCATGAAGATAGATGTCTAAACATTGATGCTTTGAATACCATAGTAGCAGCAGTATATCAAATAATGGAGGCACTCAATTTGCTCTTTAAAATGACAAAGTTTTAACAACTGAGCTATTGTACAGTGTTACCATGTGAGTTATCAGGTCTGAGATTTCCACATTGATGTTATATTCATCAATGTTAGATGACAGTACAGTACTGCTGTGCAGAGAATATTATACTGACACTGGATTGTCTTTTTCCAGGGTAACATCAGGAGGCATTAACAGTCAACAAAGGGCTGTAACACTACTGCCAGATATTGGCATGATATTACAGTCATGATTATCAATACACTGTCATTGAGAAGATATACAAAATCTAATAGATAAGAAAAATGTATACTGTAATGCAGTAACAACTGAAGGGCAACATGCATGCGGAGGATAAACTCATTTGGATGCCAGCAGAACTTGCACACTTGTTGGCCCACGATGATGGCTGCGTCTTGTAGTACATTTAGACAGTTGTATGTTATTTCTGTCACCTGCTGCTGGTTGTCTATGATTGGTTGTGTTGCCTTGGTCCTGCTCCCTACTTGCATGTGTGTGTGTGTGTGTGTATGGGAGCTGGGGGATGGCGGAAATGCCGAGTTAGGGTTTTCAACCCTAACACCGAATTTCCTCGATATTGTTGCTGTGGAACAACCCTAACTGATGCATTAAACTGAGTTTTTTTTTTGCCATGAATATATATATATATATATATATATATATATATATATATGTGTGTGTATATATATATATATATATATATATATATATATTACATATTTTCCTTTGTTGTGGCTTCTGGCTGTTCTGGTGATCCCTGTTCTCCTTGCCTGACCTGAGAACCATGAGACAACTAGTTTACAGCAAGTGCTATATTTTCCAGTCCTCACTGTGGACTCTGACGACTGTGAGAGACTGATGAAGTGCAGTTTTAGAAGCACTGTTTCATCTGGCATGTGGTGGCATGTGTGTGCTCAAGTGAATAGGCAGCCAGTCAAGCATGCAGGGGTGTTAACCCAGAAGCTTAGCCATGCTTTGTAAAGCACAGATAAACAAATATTGACTATTACTCAGCAATTCTGGTGTGTGCTCAGCTTCCTTCTTCTTACTGCTTTGGGGGGCATGTAATGCAAGATGCAAAAATAAAATGAATAAGTAAATGGATAGATAGATGGAAATTTTACTGAACCTTTAAAAAATGAGCAGCAATGCTACTGAGCAAGGTGAGCAGCAGTGGAGGGCAGGGGTAGTGAATGTTAGTTAAAAACAATAATAGCCATTTCAAGGCTGAAAATGCCATGGTTGCACATTGAAATTTTTTTCTTGAGGCAGAATGGCACCAGTATTATTTTATACTTGTGCTTAGGCTTAGAAAAATGCCCCAGTGCCAGCCTGTCTCAGACAATTATAAGCAAGGAGTTCCCCTATCCATTTTATAAAGGTTTTAAAAATGTATGAATTTAAATAATGTATATAGAATAAGTGAAATAGGTCTCTCTCAGCTGGACACCATGATCTCATAGGATACACTTAATATTTACAAATTTGAAGTAGCAGTATAGCAGCCTGTGCTGAAGGAATGCATGTCAATGCAAATACAAGTCCAAAAGGCATTATAAACAGGAGCGTTCACAGAACTTAAAATGGTAAAAACTGGGGAAAATCAGCAGTTGTCAGCATTGTCACCACATACACTTCCTTTACAGTGAGGCACGTACTTCCTGTAGAGGTGTCCATTCATATAAGGGGATATACAGAACCTATTTAGGAATCCTAATTTTCAGTATTCCAACAGAGAACAGAGGAAGTTACCAGTGATATTCTGTTATTACAGCTTGGAGAGACATGGCAGAGCAACTGCCAGGACTGTGTCTGCGATAACATCACAATGAGTGTGAGGTGCAGTCCTCACGTCTGCTCTACTATTACAGCTTCAAAGTGTACAGAAGAGGGATTCATTCCTGTTAGAGTAAAAGATCCAGGTGACCTATGCTGTGAAGTGTATGAATGCAGTAAGTAACTCTGGATTTAATTTTTTATGTTGAAATGCGTGACCTTGTCCTTAACAGATTTATGTTGAGGTTTGAATTCACTGATTTATCAGTGCTACTGATATGGTTAATGCAAGTGTCCTAGCTAATGAAAGATAGTAAGTATGGTTTACAAAAATCTAATTTAAAGTGACTATCCCAAATTTCTTTCCATTGAGCAAAGGATCCTCCTATATATTTTGCTTTTGGTAGAGATGACACAGCAGTAAATAAGCTATGCAGAAGGAGCTTCATAACTTATTGTAACACATGAAAAGGGTTTCAAGAGGATAAGTGGCAGTCAAATGTTATTATTCATGCTTCACTTTCTTTAGGCTATATTCTACTCCTCCCTATCTACCCCTCACCCTTATGTCATCAGTCACACTATGCTTCCTTCACCTCCAAATACTGGTTTACATCCCTACTCTCTTACCTAGCCATACTCCTGTCACCCATTCCTTTGCTTCATACTCCATCTGCTTCAAGAATCTTCACATCTTCTCCCTTCCCCACCCTCACTCCTCTACTATGCAGTTATCCTTCTCCATCTGCCTTCTTCCCCCTCGGAACCTGCTCTCCTTCTCCCTCTGTCTGTGTTCCTCCCTCATTTCCCTTACATACCAACTAGAACTACTCCATTCTCCCTCCTGCTTCTGCCAACCTCCTACCTGACCATCCCAGTTGGTGCCCCCTCTACATGTGCTGTGGTATCCCTTCCTGGGTCAGTCATTGTCCCTACTACCGCTGCACTGAATTGTTTTAACCTGTGCTTGTCACTTTAATTTTGAGCATTTGGTGTTGCCCAGAACACAAACTTCTCTCACCTGTCATTTGCACTTGGTACATGTTGAATTTGTACACTGTTTGTATTTTATTTTTGCAACACTTCTTTATTGCTGTGTCTACTTTATTGTATTCCTTTTCTACATCCCCCAGGTCACACATGGCTCAGTGTGCCTTTCCCAGTTACCAATTTTCAAATAAATAAAAAAATAAAAGATAAATATACTTTCTCAGTGGCACATTTTGATAAAAAAAATCATAAAACCCAAAGAGCAGTTACTGCTGTAGCTGATGAAAAGGTCTTAGAGTCCCAAAAGGCTTGAGGTCTTGAAATCTTGTATAAAAATTCATCAGTTAGTATAGTACAAAAGGCATTAGCCACAGATATGTACTAACATGAGCACCCATAGCTAGCAAGAGCAAGCTTTTTCACATTTATTTTAGGAATTCCATTAATAACTTTGACATTTCTTTTACAACAGTGTGATACATTTCCTCTTTATGAAATAGCCTGTTACCATGCCCAATCAGAAATAGAACGGCCCCTAATATACACTTCAGCTGCATTTCTTTGCCAGTGCTAAAGTTTTCAAAATGGAGTTCCTGGACTGGGATACTTACTGTGCAATCTATTAAAGGAATATGCAGTCCCTTGCTTCAGCTCCAAATAAAGCTTAGAAATTGAGGTTGTTGGTGTTTTAAATACATGGCATATAACACCACTGGGGTTTAGTGAGGACTAATGTAGCAGACAAGGTTTGCATATAGTTTTTAACCAAAATAACATTTTCTCAGGCCTGTACAGCTGTTCTATTCAAGACTTTTTCCAACTCAGACTGGTTTCCAATGCAGATTAAAAATATATATATATCTTTGAGCACAAAAATGCCTGCCTATAATTTCTAGTGGCATCAGCATAAATTAAAAAATAAAGCATACTGTATTTCCAGCTAGAATATCTTTGTCTTGAAATATTTCTTTAAAAAGTACTAAAAACTGGAAGGTCAACCCTTCGCAAGAGAAGCCATACTGGTCATTTGAATTCTGACCTCTTTCTGCAATGTTGTCACTATTAAAAAAAAATGTTCACACTATTGTACCGTACAAATGGGGTTGATATGAGTATTTGTATTTGGGTTAGTGTGTTGCCTGAACTCAGTTCTGATTTTTATGGATGTGTAATTATTTTCCAGGCTGCAACACAAGCTACTGCTCTCAGAACACAATGATCTGTGATCCAGGATTTCACCTGGAGGCTAAGATGACTAAAGGCGCATGCTGCCCAGAGTATGAATGTGGTAAGGAAGAACTGCCACCGTCTTTAAGGGAGGGATGGAAAATTAAGTAATGTGAAAGGAATAGCATACACCAGAGTATGGGTTAAACTATGTAATCAATTCCCATTCAGGAACCTATATTTGCCATATCCCATGAAGCAATGTTATGCCTCTACCATTTAGAAAATGATGTAGGTTAAAACAAACACTGATGGAAAACATTTTTTAAAAATGTATACAGTTACCCATTGTAGTTTGAAAGCCCATGATAAGCCTATTAAAAAAAAGTATAGGGTTTATCTGTAGCTGGTTGCAGTCCAAAGATACTGGTGACCAAGTCTGCCTTATATTAGTACTACATTGCCATTTTAATGGAACCTTGTGATGTCATTCAGGATAATACTGTGTTTAACTACAGTGTGGTCAGACACAGCTTCAATCTGCATGACATCTCAAAGTTTTACTAATGGTATCAATATAGTACCAGTAAAGAGTTACATTAGCCACCAACATCTCTGCTATGCTGCCAGCTACAGGTAAGCACTAAACATTAAAATAATTACGTGCTTTCAAACTATAATGGGCTCTTTTCATTAATGTTTACCTTTAACTTTCTGAACTGGCAGCATTTCATATCCTGCATACACAATGGATTTTTTTTTCTCAGCTATTGATCGTTTTGTTATATGGTATCCCTTTGATGTACGTTAGCTTACTATTTGAATATCTGATCTCTCACGTTCTAATGACACAAGGCCTGTTTCCTGGTTCAAGTTCAAGTTCCAGTTTATTTCAGGAAAACTGCATTGAACATGCTCATTTACAGGGAGGTCCTAGTAGAACAGTGACAGAAAGGAAGAGTACAATAGATGGCTAATGCAATATAATATACAAAACATAAATGGAATAGCACAAATATGGTTACATGGTGCTGAGAACATCATTATCAGCTAATATAGCAGCTAGTCCAGACAGAAATTTAATAAGCGATAGAGACATCATATAGAACACCAAGGATGGAGCACAGCCAAGAGGAAACATGAGGAGATAGGGCCATGGGAGAAAGGAAAGATAAATGGGGGAGGCTGGGTGAAGTTCTTGTTATATACATGGTGACAGTGTACTAGCCATTCTGGCTGTGGCATGTTTCCTTAAGTGCTTTGCTGGTTAGGGATTTAAAAAAGTTTGCAGAAATTAATTCAGTAAGCTTAAGGGAGGACTGAATTTTATTCCATGTTGTGGGGATGACATAACAGATCACAGCTCTGCCAAAAAGCATACACAATTTGGGAATGTCAAACAGGATGAATGCATTTTTTCTAAGGGAGTAGCAGTTGTGCGACATGTGGAAGAGGTAAGTGATTTAAGGTGCTAATTTATTCAACAGGATTTTTAGGGTCCAGGAACTAATGTGGAGCATTGTTCTTGTTTTCAAGGCAGTCCAACCCACTGCTGAACAGAGGGAACAGT
This sequence comes from Neoceratodus forsteri, assembly GCA_016271365.2. Classification (NCBI taxonomy): domain Eukaryota; kingdom Metazoa; phylum Chordata; order Ceratodontiformes; family Ceratodontidae; genus Neoceratodus; species Neoceratodus forsteri. The sequence continues at coordinate 735,222,395 of CM028133.1, read as the reverse complement.
GATGCATTCAAAACAGTGCATTAGTTATAAAAGTAAGGCCTGGTGGTAGAGCATGTCTGGCTTCTGAAGATTGGACGATGTACTACCGTTGCAGTTGATGTCCACGTAGTCAAGGAGCAGTAGGAAGGTTGCTTAGACCAGCCTCTTCCTAATGTCTGCTGGGAATAAAGATTTATTCCAATAAAAGAACCCCAATCTGATTTTGAGTTTTTTTGTGAGGAAATCAATATGGGCAGCAAAAGATAGTTTGCAATCCAGCCAAATATCTAGGTGTTTAAATTTTTCCATGGTCTTAAGCAAGTCTCCTAAGAGGGTTGTGATTGGCGCTGTTGAGGCCTGGTTTAGCAGGAATGCTGCAGAATAAGGGGGATAAAAATACATTACCTTGGTTTTCTTGCCATTTATTAGTAATTTGAATTTTATGAGACTGCGTTGTAATTGATTAAAATCTAACTGCAGCTCAGTGCCCACATTAGATGGGGAGGGTTTTTATGTATATAACACGGTATCATCTGTGAAGAAGTGTAGTTTGGAGTTGTGGATGTCATTTCCTAGTGAGTTGATATAGATGGAAAACAATAGGGGTCCTAATATAAAGCCTTGGGGTACCCCCCTTGTGAGTGGTAGTGGTGTGGGAAGGAGACTATATGAATTATGTGGCCCTGGTAAAAAGGGTCACTCATACAATGTAATTGCCATTGAATGTCTTAGTCTATTTATTCCATATGTATATTTTACCTATTACTGCTCACTGTAGACTACGTTCATCTAGCTCTCTTGTAACTCTGTAAATTGCCCCTCTTGTTGTTATGTACCTTGTTTGAACCTGTATTTTCACTGCACTCTCCTGGGTCGTATCTGAAAATAGGCATACAGCTTGTCTAGTGTACCTACCTGGTCAACAAAAGCTAAATAAATAAATAAATATGTTGGAGCCTACCCGAAAGATAACTGGCAAACCAGTTGACTGAGCATTCATCAAGGCCATGATCTTTAAGTGTCACAAGAAGGAGAGTGTGGTCAACAGTATCGAAGACCTTATTTAGATTAAGGAAGATGGCTCCTGGAGGATATTTGTCAAGGGCTGAGAACCAGTCATCAGTTACTTTTGCCAGTGCTGACACCAGCTATGGTTTGACAGAAGCCGGATTGTAATGGGTTGAATTATTGTGCGTTCTCAAGGTATTCTTTTAGCTGATTGTTGACAAGCTTTTCAATGAGTTTTGGCAGAACTGGCAGGATCAAAATGGGTCTGTAATTGTTAAGGTCACATGGTTCCCAAGATTTAAACAGGGGCAGTATAAAGGCTGCTATCCAGCATGATGGGATCGTAACAGAGGAGACTGAGAGGTTAAAGATGTGCATTATGAGGGGGTTAGGTACTGACACCATTATTTTAGGAATAGGGACTTAATTACATCTCACCTGTATTGCACTAAATTGCTTCCTTTAAACCCTCCCCTTTGTTAAGCAAACTGCTACCCACAGACTCTTGTATATATTCTGAAATGCTGGTTTGTTTTCTTTGCACCTGATGAAGGGACCAGAGAGGTCTTGAAAGTTTGTGTAAAATGTATTCAGTTAGTCTATTAAATGGTTATAAAACAAAAAATTACCATCTTTAGTGTTTGGGTGCCATATAACACCAGCCCTGTATCATACAACCTTCCATCCACATTGCAAATGACCACATTATATTATTTACCTGTGTCTGTTGACACATATGAGGTGGCATGAACAATGTACCAGCATTGTTTTTCTCAGCCTATCCCCATAGCATTTCTTTAAACATCTGTGCCTATCTACTGACTACTTCCAACTTATTATGGATTACGAAGTGCTTTGGGATATAATGTACAGTACATGAAAATCACTACTACATAAAAACAAATTATTTTATTAACTTAAGAATAATTCCTCTAGTCATTGCCCATAATGTGAGTTATTCTCCAATAAAACTGGAGTCACTGAAACAAGGTATGATTAAGAAATTCATAAATGAATCAAATGTTGAAATGTTGCACCATGATAAATGAATGAAAACCCTGAGCAAAAAAATGAATAAATGTATTTGGATCAAATAGAAATTTATACCGTAAGCCATTTTTATGTTTGCTTGCACATGCACAAGAAACATTATGTGGCAGCTTAGGAGAGAAGTGGGTTATAGAGGTGCGTCAGTGTGGCGGCCAATGCCAGCACTACATTTGTCGGCTTGGCAGTGTGCACCCAATGCAGGCCCAGTGTTCTGATGACACTGGTTCTGCAGAAGTGCCACCAACTTGAAATGATATGGCTGCTGCAATGAGGGGCTGCCTCATCATTGCAGCATCAGCAATTTCACTGCAGTGAGGGAGTGACCTGTCATTGCAGGGCGGCACCTCACCTCATGTAACAGTATGAGGAATGTGGTGGCTCTATGCGGACACCTCAGAGCTGACGGGAATGCCCACCCCCCCCCGTTGGCATGCCCCAGACCCCCATCATTTGCTGATGGGGTTGTATTCCCCATCGGCATACTGTCTCCACCCCCAAGTTTCTGTTGTGTGCTGATGGGGTGCCCAATCCCCCTCAGCATCATGCACCCCCCAAAAGTCTTTCTTTGCCAACAGTGGGCCCAATTCCCATCGGCTTAAGTCACCCCTTGCCAGTTCAATTTGCTAATGGGGGAGCCCACTTCCCATCTGCATAATGTCCCCCCCCAGTTTGTTGTCTGCCGAAGCGGGTGCCTAATCCCACTTAGCTCTTGGCCCCCACTCAGTATGTGCTGATGGGGGTGCCCAATCCCCTGTTGGCTGCAGCCCCCCAAAACACTCAGGTGGCATGTTGGGAGCCCACCTCAGTGTGCCAAATGTCCCTGTAAAAAGAAAACCTTCCCGCAATTTTTTTTTTTTACCTGTAAAACAGAAAACAGTCCCTTGATGAGCCTGGTTGCCTCTCCCACAACCTGCACCCACTTTCTGTGCACCCTGCCTCCCCACACCCCCTTAACCAATACTTATCTCCGGAGCCCAGTGTGATGATCTTTGCTGGACTTGGAACATGTCTGCACTCTTCAAAGCCAACCTCGAACTGAAGAAATGCTGGTAAGCTGTATAATGGCATAAATAGGGTTTTTTCAACTTTGGTGCATATCTCAGGTATTTTGGGGAATTTTGGCACCAAATTTTCAACATGTGGTTACTGAGACCCCTCATCATGAATTCAGACACTGTCATGGTGTTATTCAGTCCCAAATAGTGATTTAGTGGTCACTGCACAGAATCATCTTTCAGGACCACTTAATGAAATGACAGTGTCACTGTTCATGAGGTGGGCTCTCAAAAAGCCTATGTTGCAAATCTGGTGAAAAAATCAAAAAAATGACTGTTTTACAAGCCTGCATTGCACAGTTTCCACGCACACTCATAACTTCGTGAATCTGTAATATTTTCACTCCAGATTTTCAACATTGGCATTTTTCCACACCTCTTTATGAACAGTACAGCTGTCATTTTACAGATCCTGGCTGAAATGTGTTTTCACACTTTTGGCGCAGAATAGCGCGGTCGCTGTGGCAAATCAGTTTTAGAGACAAACTGAGAAAATAACAGTGACACTGTTTATGCGCAGAGGTCCTAAACTGTCTATGTTGAAAATTTGGTGAAGAAAGTCCATAAAATGACTGTGCTACAAGCATGCATTGCAGTTTCCAAGCACCCCTTGTAACTTTGCAAATTTGCAATATTTTACTAACATACTAAAATACCCACAGAATAGGCCTAAAGGTCTTTTGTGTCTGCTCATTTTGTTAGCCCCCACCCTGGTAGCTGACCTTGCTGCCCCCCTTGCCCTCTCTGGCTTCTCCCTTCCCAGTCCTGGATATTCTTGCTGCACTGGACTTTGCTTCCAGAACCATTCCCTTGTACCAATCCCACCCACTCTTGAACCCTTCCACCATCTCTGCCTCCTCCAGCCCCCTGGGCAGTGCATTCCATGGCTCCACCACCCTCTCAGTGAAGTAGCACCTCCTCCTTTCTCCCCTGAATCTCCCCCCTCCAGCTTCCTCCCATGTCCTCTAGTTGCCCCTCTCTCCTTCCTTCAGAGCACGCTGACTGCTCCTCCCCTATTTACCTCTTTCATGTACCTGAAGACCTCTATCAAGTCCCCCCGGTCCCTTCTCTCTTCCAGTGTGTACATATTTAGCTCTTTGAACCTCTCCCCATAGGTTCTGTCCCCCAAGCCCCAGATCATTTTGGTTGCCCTCCTCAGGAACCTCTCCAGGAGTTCAATGTCACTCTTTAAGTGTGGCCTCCAAAACTGCATTCAGTACTCTAGTTGCAGCCTCACCAAGCAGTTATACAGAGGGAGTATCACTTCCCTCCTTCTGGAGGTGATCCCCCTAGTGATGCATCCCAGCATCCTGTTGGCCTTGGCCGCTGCCCTCCTACAAATCTCCGAGTTGTTCATCTTGACATCCACCACCACCCCCAGGTCCTTCTCAGCCATCGAGACTTGTAGCATCTCCCCCCAGGGTGTACACTTTGCCCAGGTTTCTGGCTCACAGGTGCAGTACCTTGCATTTCCCTGCATTGAACCTCAGCTTCCACTTTCTGGACCACCTTTCCAGAGCCTCCAGGTTCCTCTGTAGGGCCACCTTCCCCTCCTCCCCATCCACCACCACCCCCAGTTTTGAGTCATCCACAAAGAGACTCATCTCACTCATGATACCCTTCCTTATGTCAGAGACATAGGTGTTGAACAGAAGGGGCCCAAGGACCGATCCCTGAGGGACCCCACTAATGACCCACCTTAGGGATGAGACTAACCCACCAACCACAGCTCTCTGGGTTCAGTCCTGGAACCAATTGCCTATCCATCTGATCATCATATGGGCTGTTGAGGGGGGTGGGGAGGGATCTGGGAGGACAGTATTCTTTATGCCAAGGACAGACTACACTTGAGTGAGGAGGGAAAGAAAGTGTTGAAACAGAGGATGGAGGAGTACATAGAGGAAGTTGGGAATTAAAACTAGGAGTGGGGGTGGCAGTTGGAGAAGAGATATGCAGAGACCACAGGTTGGGAAACCATATGAGCTAACCCCCCATAACAGTGACAAAGGACAAATGGCAAGTACTGTTGGTGATGCTAGGAAAGGAGGGCAGGATGAGAGGGGGGGAAAGGGTGGAAGGTGGTTACCCTTAATGCCAGGAGCTTTGGGAGGAAAACTGCAGAGCTACAGGTTCTCATGGCAGAGGGAGAGGTGGACATTGCAGTCATCATGGAAACATGGGCCACCCAATACAATGACTGGGACCTGTCTGTACCAGGGTACAGATTATTTTGTAGGGACAGAGTGATTGGGAAAGGAGGGGGGTGGCACTATATGTGAAGGAAGGACTGAAGTGTGTAAGGGAGGAAGGGGAGGAGGGTAGTACGGAGTCACTTTGGATGCAAATCCAGGATTCCAAGAATAGGATTCTTAGAATGGGAGTGGTGTACAGGCCACCATCTCAGACGGAGGAGTTAGACAGGAAACTAGCGGGACAGATCAGGAGGACCTGTGAGAAGGGTAGTGTGGTGATTGTGGGGGACTTCAACATACCAGGAGTGGACTGGAGCACCCCAACAACCAGGAACAGAAGGGAGCAGGTACTGCTGGATGCCTTCCAGGACAGCTTTCTGCTGCAAATGGTCAGTGAACCAACCAGGTTAGGAAATACCATTGACCTTGTGCTGGCAAATGGGGACTTTATGAGAGAACTTACAGTGGAGGAACCGCTGTCAGGGAGTGACCACTGCTCAGTATGGCTCACATTGGATATGGGCAAGGAAGGAGTGGAATCTGGCACAGTAGTGCTGGACTTCAGGAGGGCCAACTTTGGGAAGATGGGGGAAGTGGTAAAAGGGTACCTGGCCAGAATTCAATCTAGTATGGACACTAACCAGAGGTGGGAGCTCATAAAGCTGGGGATAGTGGAGCAGCCAAAACCTGCTGCAAAGCCCAGAGCAAGAAGGCTAGGCTAGAAACTGATCTAGTTGAGCAAGGAGGTCATGGAAAAGGTAAGGAGGAAAGAGCTGCCTTTAGGAAGAACAAGAAAACAGGGAGGGGAGGACAGGGAGGAGTACTTGACAGAATCGAAGGAGGTGACAAGGGCAGTAAGGGGAGCAAAAGCATCTATGGAACTCAGGCTGGCACAAGGCATTAAGAAGGGGGAGAAGGACTTCTTTAAGTACATCAGGGAGAAAAGGAGCTGTAAGGACCACATAGTAAGGATTAGAAAGGAGGGGGGTTGGGTGAAAGCAGGGTGTGATAAGGCAGAAGCACTAAATGAGTACTTCTGCTCAGTATTTACTAAAGAGAAGAGGGAGGTGACACCCAAGGTGGAAGAAATGGCAGAAGCAGGGGGGGAAGTAGTGACAGATGGGGAAATCATGGAGAGCAGAGTTTGAGAGGGTTTGAAGGCACTGAGGGTGGACAAAGTGCCAGGCCCAGATGGCATCCACCCCAGGGTACTGAAGGAGCTGGCAGAGGTCCTTGCAGGACCTTTGGCAGACCTATTTAATGCCTCACTACATTCAGGGTGTGTACATCAGGACTGGAGGATGGCTCATGTGGTGCCCCTCCACAAGAGTGGCCCCAAGGATGAACCGGGAAACTACAGACCAGTGAGCCTCACATCCATCATGGGTAAGCTAATGGAGACTATCCTGAAGGAGAGGCTGGTGGCCCTCCTAGAGGCGAAAGGACTACAGGACAGCAGACAGCATGGCTTCATATGTGGCAGATCCTGCCAAACCAACCTGATCAAGTTCTAGGACTGGGTAACTAGGCAACTGGACAGGGGCCATGCAGTGGATGTCCTGTGTCTGGACTTCAGTAAGGCATTCGACTCAGTGCCACATGGAAGGCTGGGAAGGAAGTTAGTAGGCACAGGGGCGGGTGCAAAGCTGGTGAGATGGGTAGGAAACTGGCTGCAGGGAAGGCAACAGAGGGTGGTGGTGGGTGGGGAGCTCTCACACCCAAGGGCAGTGACGAGCAGTGTTTCACAAGGCTCAGTGTTGGGACCAGTGTTGTTTGGGATATTCATTGCAGACATATCATGGGACATCAAGAGCAAGATCAGTCTGTTTGCTGATGATACCAAGGTAGGTGCAGTGGTGGATGACCTAGGGGATGGCAGGGGTTGCAGGATGATCTGGCAAAGCTTGAAACCTGGTCAGACACCTGGCAACTGGGCTTTAATGCCAAAAAGTGCAAGGTGCTGCATTTTGGGATGAAGAACCCAAGGAGGAGTTACCAGCTAGGTGGAGTGCAGTTAAGCCCAGACAGAGGAGGAGAAGGATCAGGGTGTGCTCATTACAGGGTCAATAAACAACTCAGCACAATGTAGGAAGGCAGCTGCAAAGGCCAACAAAATGCTGGGTTGTATTGCAAGGGGTATATCCTCGAGGAGGGAGGAGGCGATTCTGCCACTGTATAAGTCATTAGTTAGACCACACCTGGAGTACTGCGTGCAGTACTGGCGTCCGTATCTGAAGAGGGACATTAAGTTACTGGAGGGGTGCAGCGCAGAGCGACAAAGATGATCAAGGGGCTGGGGGACTTATCATACGAGAGGAGGTTGAAGGAGTTGAACATGTACTCACTGGAGGAGAGGAGAGACAGGGGTGACATGATTGAAACCTTTAAATACATGAAAGGAATAAACAAGCCAGGTACAGAGGGGCTGTTCAAAGTAAGGGAGGGAAGGGCCACCAGGGGCCATGATATGAGACTGGAGCGAGGAAGGTTCAGGAGGGAGATGAGGAGACACTTTTTTACAGAGAGGTGGTGGCTGGGTGGAATCGTTACTTGCTGAACTGGTATGCAGTAGAACACTGGACTGCTTCAAACGAGGATAGGACAGGACAAGGGGGAGGGTTAATGAAGGGGAAGGGTGGAAGGAAGGGGCAGCTGCAGAATAAGGGGTGCTAGCTGCACAATCGAGCAGACTTGATAGACCTCTAGGCCTTTATCTGCTGGCAAATTTCGTATGTTCGTATGTTCGTATCTGGTTTCCCATGCCCATTTGTCCCAGCTTATCCAACAGGCCCAAAATTTTCACACCAGATTTTAAACACTGTCATTTTTTCACACCTCCTTATGAACAGTACAGCTGTCATTTTTCACATCCTGGCTGAAATGTCTTTTCGCACTTCTGGCGCAGAATAGCGTGGTTGCGGTGGGAAATCAGTGTTTGGGACAGAGTAACAACCAGCGAGTGGGGGGGGGGTGAGCGAGCTCAACGGAGCTCTGTCAGGACTGCTGCAGATTTCTTTGTGGGTAGAAAAAGGTGCCAATGCAGGCAGGAGCCCAATATAAAAGGGCAGCCTACAGTGCCATGAGAAATAGAATGAGTGAATGAGAAAGGCGGAGTGAGTGAGCTCAATGGAGCTCTGTCGGGACTGCTGTGGATTTCTTTGTGGGCAGAAAAAGGCACCAATGCAGGCAAGAGCCCAGTACAAAAGGACAGTGTGCAGTGCCAGGAGAAACAGAATGAGCAAGTGAGAGAGGGGGAGTGAGCGAGCTCAACAGAGCTCTGTCATGACTTTAGAGTTACCCACCCACCTGCCCAGGGTCCTGTATGATCCTATATTACAGCAGGGTCTCTGGGGTGGAGACAAAGCAATGAATGGATACTTTTACGATTGCTGTAATAATACAGATTTAGTTGTTCTGTTTATTTCTGTAATTGAGCTAAGTACTGGGCTATACTGTTAGGATTGCTGTAATATTACATATTTATTTGTTGTTTATTTCTCTAACTGAGCTGAGTAATACTTGGAGTACATTACGATTTCTAATTGGGCTAAGTGAAACTATGAGGGCTGAGAACAAAAAGTATGGTAACTGAGAGGTGAAAAATGGACAAGGGTCCTTTAGGATTGCTACAGTAATACAGCATCTAATGGATGAGATCTGAGACTGAATTAACCCGGTCAGCAAGGGGGCAGTAGTGGGACTAGTTTTGTGGGAAACAGGAATTTGAGTTAATAGGGCCCTAATAGTTGTAGTAGGGTACAAAAACCAGGAGTAAGAGCCCATAACATAAGAAGGGAGCCAAAATGGGGCAGGTGTCACGTGTCAATAGAGCGGGCATCTTTGTAAGGGTGGTGGGGTGTACAGGGTGTGGGTCCGCCATGATCCTGGACTGGGCTTGGAGGATGGGGAGGTATATGCACTGTGGACAACTGGCTAGTTTGAGGGAGGAACTGTGGAGGTTAGGGAGGAGTCTAAGTGGCACAGCAGATGAATATGGTAAGAATCCTGGCTCGGGGATGAGGGATAGCAGGGGGGATGTGGGAAGAACAACTGGGACTGAAACGGCCCCAGTATCATAGACACTAGTAGAAAGAGAGGAGCAGTGAAGGGGTGCCTGATGTGAGGGGGGGGCCTCCTGATGGGGGTGGAAGAGACCATGAGGAGTACTGGGGAGAGAGCAGATGGCTGTTGGTAGGAAGGGACCAGGGATGGGACCACGGGAGGCTTGGAGGGGAACAAGTAGGAGGGGAGAACTGATAGGGGAAAGAGATGTATGAGGGGTATCAACTGGAAATAGATTTGAACCTCTTCTATAGGAGGGGCGGAGCAGGAGCATACTGAATGGGGGAGGACAAGCCAGGAATGAGAGGGATGGCAACAGGTAGGTGAAGAGATAGCGAGGACGAAAGGGTAGAAGGGGGCTAGTAAGAAAGGAGGGGGTGACTGGAGGAGAGAAGGCTATGAGAAGGGGAAGGATCTGAGGGGCAACACTGTTGGGGTGAGACGGATTGGGGCTCTAAATCGACAACAATGGTGATAGGAGAGTGGTTGGAAATTAACAGGGGAAAGAGGTGAGGTCAACATCGGAAACCCAGTAGGAAGTAGTCAGGCTGGGAAGGGGTTTAAGGGGGATGGGAGGAATAAGACAGAGAAAAGGGGTGAGGCAGAAGTATGGAGTGCAGATAATGAAGTCACAGAGGATGCAGCTGGCGGGGGTAAGGGGCAGGGAAGAATGAATACTGGGATGGAGGAAGGGGCATTAGAAGAGAAAGGGGGCACGGGATGGGGAGGTACTTGTCCTGGGGGATTCTATACCGAAAGGGAGATGTGGCAGAAGGGGGGAACACACAGCCGTATTTGGGTTGAAGCTATCCCTGGGTTGACTGCAGGAGGGGCAGACACTGCTCAAATGTGCAGTGAGGAGGAGGAGGAAGAAACCTCATTTACTGTTGCACATGGGTACAAATGACTTGGTGGGGGAGACTGTGGAAGTCATGAGGGGGAGGTTCTAGGAGTTGGGCAGGCAGTGTGAGAGCATGGGAGAGTCAGTGGCATTCTCAGAAGTACTCCCAGTACCATGTGCAATCATGGGGAGGAATAGTAGGATCGAGGAGTTCAACGAGTGGCTGAGGGATTGGTGCCACATCAAAAATTATGAGTTAGTTACTAACTGGGATAGGATCTGGGAGAATAGTGACTTGTACATGGCGGACAGGCTACACTTGAGCAGGAAGGGGATGGGAGTATTAAAGGTGGGACTAGAGGGGTATATCTCTACTAAGGTGGATTTAAGCTAGTGGAGGGTGGCCAAAAGATTGAGGTTGGTAGAAAGGTCTGGACAGGGAAACTTAATGAGCTCACCCCCCTGAGATATAGGTAAAGGTAGAGGCCTAGTAACCCTGGGAGGGGGTGGGCAGAGTGGTCTGAGTGTAATACAGAAGGCACCACCACCCAGGAAGAATAACGAGGAGAAAGGGTGCAGACTACCGGGAGGAGGGACACAGTCCAAGGAGAAGAGTGAGGAGAAGGAGGGATACAGGTGGAAGGTGATCTCTCCTAACGCAAGAAGCCTGGGGAACAAAATTGCAGAGCTTCAGGCACTCCTTTCAGAGGGGAAGGTGGACATTGCTGCAGTGACAGAGTCTTGGGCCATAGAGTACCATGATTGGGACTCAGCAACCCCGGAATACAGGTTATACAGCCGAGACTGGGGGATTGGGGGGGTTGCACTGTATGTGAGGGAAGGGATCCAATGCATAGTGGATGAATGAGAAGAGGAGAGGACAGAGGCACTTTGAGTATAACTCCTGGACTCCAAGGGCAGAAAACTGAGGTTGGGAGTGGTGTACAGACCACCAGCCCAATCCGGGAAACTGAATGGGGAGTTGGCAGAACAGATAAGGAGGATCTGTAGAAGGGGGAGTGGGCTTGATTGTGGGGGATTTTAACCTACCAGGGATTGACTGGAGCACCCGGCCACTAGCAGTACCAGTTAGCAGGTGCTCGTTGATGCATTCCAGGACAGCCTTCTGATGCAATTGGTAAGTGGGCCTACAAGGCTTAGTAGCTCTCTGGACCAAGTACTGGCAAATGTGGAGGCAGTGAGGGAGGCAAGGGTGGAGGACCCAGTAGTAGGTAGCGATCACCAAATAGTGTGGCTCATTCTCGCACTGGGTAGGGAGACAGGAGGCACAGGCACTTAGGTGGTGGACTTTAGTAGGCTGGACCTTGGGGGGATGGGAGCAATACCGTGAGGGAGACTCCAGGATATAAGGCCGGGGATGGATGCAGAACAAAAGTGGAGAGTCATAAAGACTGGGCTAACAGACACCACAGTAGTCTACACCGGGACCAGGAGTAAAAAGAGCAGAGCCAAGAAACCATGCTGGTTGAACAATTCAGTGCTGTAAGGGGTGAGGGCATAGAGGGCTGCATACTGGAAGTACAGGAGAACAGGAAAGGGAGAGGATAAGGAGGCTTATGGGAGTTGGTCAAGGGAGATGGCCAGGAGGGTGAAAAAAGCTAAAGCCTCCAGGGAATTAAGATTGGCACAGGGCATAAAGGCAGTGGAATAGGACTTTTTAAGGTATGTCAGGGAAAAGAGGAAGTGCAAGGAACATATTGAGAAGATAAAGCGGGGAGTGGATTGGTTGGAAAAGGGGGAGGCACAAGCAGAAATTCTAAATGAGTACTTCTACTCTGTTTTCACTAAGGAGAGGGATGATCCACTACCAGCATGGGCTGGGGGTTGGGGAAAGGAGGGAGGAGGTGACGGACAAAGTGATCACAGGAACTAGGGTGCTAGAGGGGCTGAGGGCAGTAAGGGTGGACAAGGCACCTGGTCCCGATGGCATCCACCCCAGGGTGCTGAAGGAGATGACGGAACTGTTGGCTGAGCCACTGGCAGATCTGTTCAACACCTCCCTGGAAATGGGGTGTGTGCTCCAGGACTGGAGGGTGGCCCATGTAGGTCTAGGGAGGAGCCAGGACATTATTGGATGGTCAGTCTCACATCCATAGTGGGTAAGCTTATGGAGGCTATACTGAAGCAGAGGCTGGTGGCATTCCTAGATAGTAATGGCCTCCAAGATGAGTGGCAACACGGGTTCATCTCAGGGAGGTAATGGTAAATCAGCCTAATCGAGTATTATGACTGGGTGACAAGGGAGTTGGACAGGGGCCATGCTGTACATGTCCTGTACTTGGACTTCAGTAAGGCCTTTGATATAGTGCCTTATGGGAGACTGGGGGGAAGGTGACAGCAGTGGGGGTGGGAAAAAAGCTGACTAAATGGATAAAGACCTGGTTACAGGGGAGGGTGCAGAGGGTGGTGGTGGTGGGGGAGCTCTCAGCATTTAGAGCAGTGACAAGCTGGGAGCTGCAGGGGTCAGTGCTGGGCCCGGTTCTATTTGGGATCTTTATCTCTGATATAGTACACAGACTGGGGAGCAGGGTTAGTCTGTTTGCAGATTATACAAAATTGGGGGCAGTGGTGGACAAAGAGAGAGATGAGAAAAACTGCAGGGGGACCTAACCAAACTAGAGATATGGTCAGTGGAGTGGCAGCTAGGATTCAGTGCAAACAAGTGTAAGGTGGTGCACTTCAGGCCTAAGAACCAGAGGAGGGACTATCGGTTGGGGGGGTGAGGTTGGGGATCACAGAGGAGGAGGAGAAGGACCTAGGGGTGTTGGGAACTGGGAGCATTAACAACTCAGCCCAGTGTAGGAGAGCAGCAGTGAAGGCAAACAGGATGCTGGGGTGCATCGCAAGGGGGTTTTCATCCAGACACAGAGATGTGATCCTATCTCTCTATAGATCACTGGTCAGAACTCACCTGGAGTACTGTGTGCAATACTGGAGGCCATACCTTAGGAGAGATAGAAAGTTACTGGAGGGGGTGCAAAGGAGGGCAACAAGAATTTTAAAGGGGATGGAAGGAAAGGAATATGAAGTTAGGTTGAACAAGCTGAACATGTACACACTGGAGGAGAGGAGGGATGGGGGGGATATGATTGAAGCATTTAAATACCTGAGGGGGGTAAATAAACCTAGCACTAAGGGGTGTTTAAACTGAGGAGTGCATGAGAGATGAGGGGACATGGATTAAGGTTGGAAGGGGGTCGTTTCAAGAGGGAAATAAGGAGGCACTACTTCACTGATATGGTGGTGTCTAGTTGGAATAATAATAATAATAAAATTTATTTAATTGAGCACCTTTCAAAGTTTCAAGGCGCGGTACAGCAAGAGCAAACATAAAAGCATATTCAAATACATTCAATAATATCAAATACACACATATATTCAAATACAACAGTATAAAATCAGAACAAAGAAGGAAACACCTTTTCCCATAAGAAGGTCTTTAGTGCCTACTTAAAACTCCCCACCATCCTACACTCTAGGAGCTGACAGGGCAGAGAATTCCAGAGGGTAGGTGCAGCAAATCCAAATGCATGGGCACCAGATGACTTCAAATTTACCCTCGGAGTCTCCAGCAACCCCTCGTCAGCTGAGCGGAGCTGTCACAGAGGAGTGTAAGGCACCAGGAGCTCTTTCAAGTAGTCGGGACCCAGACCGTATAGGGCTTTGTAGGTCAAAAGACCCACTTTAAAGGTGATCTGCCACTGTATTGGCAGCCAGTGCAGAGCGCGCAGCACAGGGTAATATGAGAACTTCTAGAAGCCCCAGTCAACAAACGTGCTGCTGCGTTCTGCACTAGCTGCAAGCGGCGGATATCAACCCCAGGAAGTCCTAGGTAAAGAGTTTCAGTAATCAAGGCGTGATGTCACAAAGGCATGGACCAAGACTGGCAGGTCACTGGGTGGAACAAGATGTCTAATCCTGGCAATGTTCCTAAGCTGGAAAAAGGTCAGCTAGACGACTGCAGACACCTGATGACGGAGGGTCAGACCAGCGTCAAGCTCCACTCCCAGGTTACACACCCATTCAGAGGTGAGGATCTGGTCCACCCCCAGGGTTAATCCGGAGGGGAGACCAGTCCTCAATCCCTCTGCCCTGTGACCCGGGTCCACAACCATGACCTCAGTCTTTCCTGGGTTCAGCTTTAAACCGCTGGAATTCATCCAGTCTTGGATGTCTGCGAGGCAGTTGTTCAGTACCGAGATAGTACTAACCTGGTCTGATGCGAAAGACCGGTAGAGCTGGGTATCATCAGCATAGCAGTGAAACCTCAGCTCATACCGTCTTACAATGTCTCTGAGGGGTAGCATATATACTGCAAATAACATGGGGGAAGCACCGAGCCCTGAGGTACCCCACATGGCAGAGAGAAGGCCCCGGATGAAAACAAACCCAAGACCACTCTCTGCATTCTCCCTTCGAGGAACGATGAAAACCATTTGAAGACTGTACTCGACAGCCCACAAATGGACCTCAGGCATTCGAGCAGAACCCCATGATCCACAGCATCAAAAGCTGATGACAGATCAAGGAGAACCAAGACAGAACGGTGTCTCTGATCTGTCGCCATCAGGAGATCATTGAGCACCTGAACCAGAGCAGTCTCGGTACTATGCCTCTTGTGAAAACCAGACTGGAGAGGTTTGTATAAACTATGGATGGTCAAATGGTTATCCAATTGAGCCGCCACAACTTTCTCAATAACCTTCCCCACAAAAGGGAGGTTAGAGATTGGCCTGTAGTTTGCTAGGTCATCCGGGTCTAAAGATGCTTTCTTCAGAAGGGGGGTCACCACCCCCTCCTTCAGAGAGCTAGGAAAAACTCCCATATCTAAAGAACACCAGATAATCCGAGCTAAGACCGGACCAATGATCTCGCTACAACCCAAAATCAGGGAGGTAGGGCCAGGGTCTAAACTACAACATGTGGGACGCATCTCATGGACAATCCTCATAGTGTCTATGAGATCTGGCAGGTCAAAGGTACTCCAGGAAACTCCGGGCTCTGCGACAGGACACCAATCAACTGCAACATCCTCAGAATGAGGTTGGAGGCACTCCCTCCTGATGTCTTCAACCTTATTCGCAAAGTATTGAGTGATCTCCTCACAATCAATTTGAGTAAAAACTCAGCAGATCTGCTGACAGGCTGGGTTGCACAGTCTGTCAACAGTTCTGAAGAGCTGAGCTGGTCAATTCCGTGTGACAGAAATTTCCCTGGACAGGAATTCTGCCTTCTTATGGGAAATTGCTGTTTGGTAGCATTTATAATGCTCTAGCAAGATAAGGTGGCCAGCATCACTGGTAGTCTTCCTCCAACAATGCTCCGACCTACGTCCCATCCTCCGCAACCCTCTCAGAGGCCCATCAAACCATGGGGCAGTGGGACAACGAGGAAGGGGGCAGACACGGACTGGTGCAATCTGATCGAGTGCTACTGATATGGCCCTATTATAGGCCACTACCAGCTGCTCAGGATCAGTGCAAAACTCGTCCAACAGCGAGAGGTCAATAACAGCCATCAGGTCTTCAGGGACCACGTCCCGCAATGGGTGGTACCTGACCAACTCCACAGGGGCCGATCTACCAAGGGGGGCCTCAAAATTGAACCCAGCTGAGTGGTGATCAGACCAACCGACTGGTTCCACCACCAAATTGGAAGCTTCAATTCCCAGGAGGAAGACCAGGCCAAGAGAGTGACCTCCCTTGTGTGTAGCTGAGGAAACAACCTATGAAAAGCCCAGAGATGTCATCTCCTGGAGGAAATGTTGACCAAAAAGCGAAGATTCATCGTCGACCTAAGCATTGAAGTTGCCCAGAACCATCAGTCTGGGCGACTCCAAGGCCACGTTGGCGGCAAAATCTGCTATTACCTGCAGAAAAAGCTTCTCATCACCTGATGGACGATAAATGAGGGCAATCCTGCACCCTACACCAGCTAACACAATACACTCAAATGACCTGGCCTCCTCAACTGGTACACCAGTTAGGCCCAATGCAGTCTTGAAACAGACCACCACCACCCCCACCCCTCCACCCCCGCGATCCAATCTTGGGCGATGTATAACCGAGTACCCAGTGGGAACAGCGGCCTCTAAAAAAGGGGCCACATTCCCATCCAACCTGGTCTCGGTAATGCAAGCCAGAACTGCCCTTGCAATAAAATCTGCAATAAGACCAGTCTTGTTGCAGACAGATCTGGCATTGCATAACAACGCCCGAGTTGGATGAGGTTGGCGAGTTGTCCCAACCACTTGCCCTCCCAAACTGGAGGTGCCCTTGGGTATGGGAACCAGAACAGAGTCACCACGTTCTAGCTGCACTGCCAGAGGCGGTAGTAACATGTAGGACAGTCAATAGCTTTAAGAAGGACTGGGATAATGCAAGAGGAAGAGTCAGGGTGGCAGGGGCTAGGACAAGCAGAGAGGAACTGAGGGAGAGGAGGCTCTGGCAGCTGCAATCTAGGGTGCTAGCTGCACACTGGGGCAGATTTAGATAGACCAATTGGTTTGTTCTGCTGGCAGATTCATATGTTTTTTATGTATGTTCATATGTAAAATCACAGTGACTCTGTTCATGAGCAGAGGTCCAAAGATGCCTATGTTGAAAATTTGATGACAAACATCCATGAAACAACTGTATTAACAAGGGTGAGTTGTGCAGTTTCCATGCACCCTCATAACTTCACAAATGTGTAGTACTTTCACTCTACATTTCCAACACTGGCATTTTTTAAGACCTCCTTATGAACAGTACAGCTGTCATTTTTTACATCCTGCCTGAAATATGTGTTTACACATCTGGCGCAGAATATTGTGGTTGTTGTGAGAAATCAATGTTTGGGACAGATTAAGAAAATCATAGTGACAGTGTTCATGAGCAGAGGTCACAAAATGGCTATGTTGGAAATTTGGTGAAATAATTCCACTAAGTGACTGTGTTACATGCATGCATTGCACAGTTTCCACATACGCCCAGAAGTTCGAGCATTTTTAATATTTTCACTACCAATTTTTAACATTGCCATCTCTTCACACTTCCCTATTAATGGCGCAGCTGTCATTCTTCACATCATCCTGCCCGATCTGTGTTTTCATACATCTGACACACAATGGCATGGTTGCTGTGGGAACTCACAGTTCTGGACACATTGACAAACTCACAGTGCCACTGTTCATGAGAAGAGGTCCCAAATGCTTTCATGAGGTGGGGGTCACAAAAAGGCCATGTTGAAAATTTTTAGTGCAAATACCAACAAACTTCCAGGGCATTAGGGTTTCTAACCATAATGTCCCACCCTAGACAGACTGATAGGCATCGGGGTGTGCCTTTGCATTGCCGACTGTAATGCGCCTCATGTCGTTCCACCCCCCACCCCACCCTGCAGCCAGTAACAGGCATTGAGGTGTGCCTTGGACTCTTTGGCCCCAGAGTTCACCCCATTCTCCTATATTGCACCCATTTCAGTGTATGTCCTTATGGATTGGGGTGAGTAAAAAGTCGAACACCCCAAGGCACGCCTCAACACTTGTCGGTGTCTGCAGGATAGGGTGAGGCAACATGGCATGAATGTTATGGGAGACAACCCAAACACATATCCCAATGCCTGTCCATCTCTGCAGGCTGGAGGTGGGGTTGGCGTGAAGTTCAATATTTCACTGCCATTCCTAGTCTGCATCTGTCTAACTCCTGCATTTCCAATGCCAATACCAGCAAGCAAACATTCGGCATTGACAAATGCTTGTTTTTTGTTTTTATTCTGATTGTAGCAGCCCTTAATGCCCTTAATCATATTAATTAATACTGACTTTCAAACAAAATCCCAACTTTGACATGTTGGCAATTCAAGGTCAAGGAATTAAAGGATATACAGTATATATAATGCTTCTTAAGCAAAGAGATGGCCCAGAGGATTAGACAGATGGGGACTTCAGTAGAGAGTTAGTCTTATTGTACTACACATGGCAGCGCCTCAGGGGGAAGCCGGGGGGGGCTTCTTGACCCATGACCCTCTCACTCATATCCTAAATTGCTCCCTTTGTCAAGGGAATTTCCCCTCCTGATGGAACCGGGCCTCCGTTACCCCTAACTACAAGAGTGGGGATCGCACCTCCACCAACAACTACCTCCCTATATCCATTCCCCCCATCTAAAGCATTAGAGCGTATCATCGCCGACCAAATCACTGACCACCTCACGAAATACAACCTTCTCTGCAACCAACAACATGATTTCCGTAAAGGGCATAGCACCACCACTGCCCTTCTCGCTTTCACCTCACATACACACTCCGCCTGGGATCAGGGCCACCTCACAGGAGGTATTTTCATAGACCTCTCTAAAGATTTTGATACTGTCAACCATGCCCTCCTGCTACACACACTCTCCTCCACTGGTTTCTCCAACGATACCTTAAACTGGTTCACCAGCTATCTATCAGAAAGGACACAACAGGTTAAGGTAGGCAATGTCCTGTCTGTGCTCCTCCCTGTCCACTCTGGTGTTCCTCAGGAGTCAATTCTTGGCCCTCTACTCTTCAGCCTATACCTAAACTCCCTCCCATTGGCTGTCTCTGGAAATCTGCTCCTCTATGCGGATGACGCCATCCTGTATGCCTCTGATCTTGACCCACTTAAACTCCACCAAACACTCCAACATAGTTTCCATGAAGCTGAACATTGGTTCACCACACAGCAACTAATAATCAACTACAAGAAAACCAAACTCACGGTCTTCTAACACCCACAGAATCCCCGCAAGAGCCTCTGTCCTCCACTTCTTACTATCAATCACACCCCTATTGAACAAGTTAGCAACTTTAAACACCTAGGGATCACTCTAGACCCAGCCCTCAACTATAAACAACACCTTCTTCACCTTGCCTCTGCCCTGAACTCGAGATTAGGAGTTCTTTATCAGCATAAACATTGTCTCACTCCCGAGGCACTACAGCTTGCCATCAATTCCTCTGTCCTCTCTCTCCTAGACTATGGTATCATCATATACAGCACAGCACCACCCACCGCACTAAACAGACTCCACCTCGTGCTAAAGAAAGCCTGCCGTCTCATCCTCAGATGTGACCTATTTACACACACCTGTACACTGTACAACTCTACAAATTGGCTAAACTTAGACAGCAGAATCAGGTATCATACCTGCCTAATGACAAAGAAGATCCTCCTAGGTCTCGCCCCTCCCACTCTCTCTGCTATTATTCACCCAGCATCCCCAAGCAGATCCACATGGAACATGAACAAGCCATTACTATGGGTACCCTACCTTCGTACCTCCCAATTTCAAAGCTCCTTCAGCCACCAAGCCCCTTGTTGGACAAACTCTCTCCCTATCCATATAGCCAATGAAACAAGGCTAGGTCCCTTTAAATCTAGACTGAGGGAGCACCTCCTGGACCCTAACGTATGTGAATGCCCCTGAAACTTGACCTGCCACATATTGTCCTACTCCTCACCTAACTGTTTCCGATCCCAGCTCAAAATCCCCCCATAACACTGTCTGACTATCAGCCTGATACAGTATTTCTGCAACTACGTGGCTGTGCTAATTTTTGTATCAATAACTAGCCTGACTTACGCCTCCTACTAATAAATCTTTGATTGCCATGTACTGTAATGTAATGTACTGTTTCTTCAGATCAATCCTTGTTTGTCATGTACTATAATGTATTATATTGTATTCTTATAATGGACTGTACTGTACCATCACCTCTGTAACAAATGTTGCTGTGTACCTTAATGTATGACGTGGAACCTTTGTAAATGAGTCTTCAACTCAAAGGTTTTCTGAATATTCCCAATAAATAAATAAATAAATAAAATGAGGTCAAACCAGAGAAAAATGTAGGTGGAAGATGCCACTCAGTGGAGTCGCAGCACTCAGATACAAATTCAGATACATTTATCATGTGGAAAGCATTGTTATTTAAGGAGCTCAACAGTACACAAGCATTTGTCAATGCCAATTGCAACACGGCATCAAACAGAAATGGCAAACAAAGCAATTTCATTGGATCAAATACAACACATGACCAAAGTTGGAGTGGTGATTAATTCCCCAGTAAGGACCGCTCCAACTATTGTTCATGGGATCACTGGGTCAAGCTCCAGCACCACTAGCTGTCACAACAGCAAGCAGAACACACATCGCAGCGATTATGGAACATCTCAATGAACTAACACAAAGCCGAACAGAACTGTGAAAATGGACACAACAACTACACAAGTATTGCCATGTTACAAACACATTAATGCCCTCTGGAGTTGGCTTCTACTAGGTAATTAATGCATGGTTGGGTGGTTGTAGGCACTCGGCCAAGGCCTCGTGCCACAACCACCCCCCAACCATGCATTAATTCCCCAAGTAGAAGCCTCCCTCGTCTGACATTAATGCTTACAGGTTTGCTTGCTGATCTTAGCATTGGACATGCAGGAGTTAGACAGATGCAGAATAGGAATGGCAGTGAAGTATTGAACTCACCCCTACCCCACCTCCACCTTGTAGAGAAGAACAGGCATTGGGGTGTGCCTTTGGGTCATCGCCCATAACGCTCATGGTATTTCACCTCATCCTATCCTGCAGACACTGACAAGTGTTGAGGTGTGTCTTGGGGTGTTTGGCTTCACAGTCACCCCATTTCATAAGGACATACACTGAAATGGCTGCAGTAAAGGAGAATGGGGTGAACTCTGGGACTGAATAGTCCAAGGCACACCTTGATGCCTGTCACTGGCTTCAGGGATGGGGTGGGGGTGGAATGATGTGAGCATTGCAGCTGACAATCCAAAGGCACACCCCTGATGCATGTCAGTCTGTACAGGGTGGGACAATATGGCTAGAAACCCTAACACAACAGGTGTTTGTTGGTACTTGCATTACAAATTTTCAACATGGCCTTTTTGTTACCCCACCTCATGAAAGCATTTGGGACCTCTGCTCATGAACAGTGGCACAGTGATTGTGTTAATCTGTCCCGAACTTTGATTTCCCACAGCAACCGTGCCATTCTGTGCCATATATGCAAAAACACAAATAAGACAAGATGTGAAGAATGACAGCTGTACCTTTCATAGGGAGGTGTGAAGAGATGGCAATGCTAAAAATCTGGAGTGAAAATATTAAGAATGCTCAAACTTCTGAGCATATGTGGAAACTGTGCAATGCATTCTTGTAACGCAGTCATTTAGTGGAATTATTTCACAAAAGTTTCAACTTAGGCGTTTTGTGACCTCTGCTCCTGAACACAGTCACTATGATTTTCTTAATCTGTCCCAAACATTGATTTCCCACAGCTACTGCACCACTGTGCGCCAGATGTGTGACAACACTTTTTGGCAGGATGTGGAAAATGACAGCTGTACTGTTCATAAGGAGGTGTACAAAATTGACAATGTTGAAAATTTTGAGTGAAACTATTATTAATTTTTAAAGTTACGAGTGTGCTTGGAAACTGAGCCATGCACGCTGATAACATAGTCATTTTATGGACTTTTGCCAACAAATTTTCAACATAGACATTTTATGACCTCTGCTCATGAAAAGTGCCACTGTGATTTTCTTAATCTGTCCCGAACACTGATTTCCCACAGTGACTGCACTATTTTGCACCAGAAGTGTAAAAACAAATTTTGGCCAGGATCTGAAAAATGACAGCTGTAGTCTTCATAAGGAAGTGTGAAAAAAATGGCAATGTTGAAAATCTGGAATGAAAATATTACAAATTTGTGAAGTTATGAGTGTACATTGAATCTGTGCAACACACGCTTATAACGCAGTCATTTTTTCTTCTTGATTTTATCTTCTGTCCCTGGGAGCCCCCTTCGGCCCAACCAGGCCCCTTGCTGTGACTCCCGAATTACCGGGCTTACATTATGCCCGACCCGTGAGCAGTGCCTGCAGGGGTCGGTTTCATCCCGTTGCTGGAATTTTTCCTCCATTTTCTTCCTTAAACGGGGCCCCAGTAGTAGAGACGTATGCGCGTAGAGGAAAGCATGCATACTACAGCCCTGGTGAAAGTTCCATCCACCCACCCCACGGCCAAATGCCTGTGCCCCCTCTGAATGTTCCACTCCTAGCCTCCACCAGGAGGCAGACCTGCACTGAGGGATGCAGTGAGTCCTCCCCGGAGAGAAGAGCTGCTGTCCGGCCACTCTATCCAGTTCCGTACCCCCATGGTCTCCGACAGCCCAAGCTCACTCCTAAACTCGGGTCACCGGCGTGGTGCGAGGTAAGGCGCACAGTGCCTCAGCTCTCTGTGCCACCAGGCCAGCTTAACACAGTCATTTTTGGGGAATTTTGTTTACTAAATTTGCAACATAGGATTTTTGAGAGCCCTCTTCATGAACAGTGACACTGTCATTTCATTAATCAGTCCCAAAAGGTGATTCCACGCAGTGATCACAAAATCAC
This sequence comes from Neoceratodus forsteri, assembly GCA_016271365.2. Taxonomy (NCBI): domain Eukaryota; kingdom Metazoa; phylum Chordata; order Ceratodontiformes; family Ceratodontidae; genus Neoceratodus; species Neoceratodus forsteri. The sequence continues at coordinate 735,199,765 of CM028133.1, read as the reverse complement.
CTTTTGGGACTGAATAACCAGATGATAGTCACTGAATTCATGAGACAGGGTCCCAAGAACCCCATGTTGAAAATGTGGTGCCAGAATTCACTAAAATGGCTAAGATATGCACCAAAGTTGAAAAAAAATGTATGTAATTATAGAGCTTACTGGCATTTCTTCAGTTCACAGTTGGCTTTGAAGAGAGCAGAAGTCTTCCTGGTCCACTGAAGATCATAACGCCAGGCTCCAGAGGTAAGTATGGAGTGGGGGGGTGGGGTGCACATAGTGTCGGTGCAGGTTGGGGAAGGGGGCATCAGACTCAACGAGGGACCATTTTTCTTTTACAGGGAAAAAATAAAAAAACAGTGCAGAAAGTTTTTCTTACTTTATAGGTACTTTGAGCACACTGTGGTGGGCTCCCAGCGTGCCACCTAAGTGTTTTTTTGGGGGGGTCTGCAGCCAAGGGGGATTGGACACCTCTGTCGGCAGAGTGTTGGGGGCCCATGAGCAGAGGGGTATTGGGCACCCCCCTCAGCACACAACAAATAGGGGGCAGTATGCTAACGGGGATTGGGCTACCCCATTGGCAAATGAACTGGGGAGGGGGCATGCCGACAGGGGGATTGGGCACCCCCATCAGCTTTCATGGGGACTGGAGAGGCAGCAGCTGTCTGTTGGCTTCCATGGGGACTGTGAGAAACTGATAGAGAAGCTGCCACCATGCAGCTATAATTCATTGCTGCAATCATGAACTGCACCAGCAGCAAAAACAGCTGATTGTTAATGACAGGGTGCTCCCTGATTACAGCAGCGAGTTTCTTTCAATTTGGTGGCAAGTTATAGTACTGCTGTCATGGACAGTGTGATCCTTTATTGGTGCCACACAGACCAGCCCCAAAATGGGCTGCTGGCATTGGCAACAACACTGCCATACCTCCACAATTCACTGCTTCAGCAAACTGCCTCAATATGGTTCTTGCACATGTGTGCAAGCAAACATAAAAATGGTAACCACACAGCAAAAGTACTTAATGCATTTTGAATATAGAACATTTTATCAAGCTCACCTTAGCAGATTTTGAGTAAGGCAAATGGCCCACCTGGGCTTACAGAAGTTAACCAGTAATGTATTAAACAGTTATACGCATGACGTATAAATAATATAAAAATATTTTTTTTTAATTAACTGATCTTTGAATATTGCTAAGTTTATAAACAATGGACAAAGAAATGAGTAACTATGGTGCTTATCAGAAGATTTACTAAAATAGTTTTCCTTTTCTTCTAGTGCCAACGGGTGTATGTGTATTTAATAATATAGAGTATAAGGTAAGACCTAAGTGTTTTGTCAAAATAATAAATTTGCATGTGTGGGGGGTGTATAACAAATAGAATAATAGGTTGAAAACAACTTTGTTCAGATATCCATTTTGCTAAATGGATATCAAGGATAACAGCTAAAATTTAGGATTTCCAAATAAAGCGGCCAAAAATCCCAAATCCTAAATATCAGGATTCCAGATGTGATTTGGATACCAAAATCTGATCCACTGGGAGTTCACCTAGTTTTCAAGAGTGCGCTTCCTAGGTTTCTTCTGACTTCGGATAAATGCTTCTGTAACTGATACCTTGTACTGTCACTTATATTGTGTCTGGTTTGCTCAGAGTCACACACTATGCAAGTGGAGGTTGTGGGAATCATACTTTCTTCTTCTGGATTTACCAAGCTCAGCCATATCATATTATTGCAACCTCTAGCTTATACTGCCTGCCCTTAAAGTCTCATTTGAAAAACAGATGTGGAACTGTAAGAGAACATGTAATATTAAATGTGAGTAGGTAAGGGATAGTAGAAGAGGAATTAAAAGAAAATGGCCAGAGAGACATTTGTAACATCACAAAAATTCCACTACAGATATAGTGTGCCTGACATTACAACTGTGTGTAATGAGATTTGTAATGTCATACAGATAAATAAGTAGTAACTGCAACCAATTACTGACAACTGTGACTTTGCGTCCTTCACAAGCAATATTCAGTCCTGCATTGTTGTAAAAGTGCAGAAATGTAGATAGGAGATAAAATGCTAATGACAAACAGGGCCATGCTCTGAAGAATGGCATCCCAAAGTCTGCCAATTGCAGTTTATTGCAACACCCTCTCTACCTGCAGGCAGTGAGGTGATCAAAAAATTTACAATCAGATGAATGAGGCCAGTGGGAAAATTATTTGGGGAAATGGATACCACAAAGGTGTGTCTATCTTACAGAAATAGGAGTAAGGAGGAAGTACCTCTAGATGACAGAAAGTGATGTGGGGAAGAAGAGTGGTGGGAGCACTGGGTAACCAAAGTGGCAGGTCAGATGGCCATGGGGGTCCAGTTTATCAGGTTCAGTTAAACCATGCAGGTATGAGCATTACATCTAGTTACTTCCAAGGGGGATGTCCATTTGTTATGGCTTCACAGCATGACATAATGTTATGTATGTTATGTTATGTTATGTTATGTTATGTTATGTTATGTATCCACTCTGTGGTTGTCACTAACCAGAATGTCCATGACTTCAAACTAAATTTTCATTCTCTAACATTAAGATATATAATTTCCATGGTAACACTGTCACAAGGTGACAAGCTTTGCAAATGTTATAAAAGATTAGTCGTGCCTGGGGCAACGGAAAATTCCCTTATGTTTAAAATCTACTGAATTACTTTTGTACTGGTCATCCCAGCCTTAAACATTTCATCCTGAATTGTTTAACCACATTAGCTAAAAATTTGATTCAATACCTTAGTGCCCTATTGTCTTAACCCTGTGTTTAGTGGATTACCATCCTTGTATGTCAGTTGATTAGTTTAACTCTGAAATGGGATTATCAGGGGATATGTACTATTGAGGGGTGGGGTATGTTCAGATCACCATGTGCCCAGCCTGTGTAGCACCATACCAGTAGACAGGTGCAAGGTGGCAGTACGTACTACCATGTGAGTATGCAGAGTGCCAGTCCCCGGTGCACTGTTGCACATGGGATGGATGGAGGGTCACAGGTGGGCATCCAGTCAAATGCCCAACCTGGTCTTGAAGTTGATCCCCTGCTCTGCGCAGTCAAAGATTCTCGGTAGGCATGGGTCCATCTCTTATTAAAATTAAGGGATAGTATCCAACTGGAGGGCCCCAGCTGTCACAGTCAGTCCAGTGGGCTGGGACAGCATGGTGGGGGGATTCCCTGTCCCCCCCCCACAGCTGGCAGGTATTATTAAGGGGAGCAAGCAAAAGATATGGCAGGGTCCTCACTGTCCCCAGTCCCACTGCAGCTGGCAGGTGTCATTGGAGGGTGAGCAAAAGATATAGCAGGGTCACTGCTACACCCTGTCCCACTGCAGCTGGCAGGTGTCATTGGGGGTGAGCAAAAGATACAGCAGGGTCCGTATCACCCAGCACTCCATGCCTTTGTGAATTGCAAGGAGTGCGGCACAACTCCAGAAATGCTACTAGATTGGCTGTAAGAGTAGTTACACTACGGGCTGGGATCCTGTGCAGAAGGGATATGTGTCCATTAAGTGAATGGATTCCAGGGTTCACGGGACACCCGGTTCACAGCAGTCAGATGTAGGGTTGGCTATGTGCCTTGCATCCATGACACATAGGCAAAGCTCCCTTTAATACACAGGGGCCGATGTCCACAAACTATAAAGATCATACAGTGTCTTTCAGTTATAGTTGTTGTGCAGAATGAGGGTCCTTGCCATATCCCTGTATTATAATTATTAGTGCAACATATCTTGCATAGAGATTCCAAACATAGATCTGCATTGGTTCATTCCTCTGTTCTGGATTCATTACAGAAGTTCATTATTGTACCTTACCTAGTAAAATAAACCTGTACCAGTGACTCAGTAGGAAGCACTGTCACATCTGGGGATGGTAGGTCAGAAGGTCATAGATTCTGGTACCACACCAGGACCCTGGGTTAGTAGCCAATACTAACAGTGTTGGGTGGGGGGAGTGTTGCACAATTGAACTGCCATCCTTTGGAATGGTTGTTAGGTCAAAGTTACTTCTTCCTGTCTTTTTCAGTTGTCCAGGAGGAAGTTAGAGATTCCTTTGTACTTACAGTATAAGAGCAGAGCATTACTGCAAATGTCCTGGCTAATATTTCACCTGTCAATAAAACAGTTTTATGTAACACACTCCTCAGGATACACCTGAACATAAGTTCTCACAACAGAGCAAATCTTTCATGGTCAAAAATTCCAAGTAAATAAGTCAACCCGCTGACACAGTGGTAGCACTACCATCTGCGGTGCCGATGATTGGGGTTCAGGAGCAGACTTTAGACATTTTCGGTCAGTTAGGAGGAGGAGGAGGTGGAGGTGGAGCATCAAAGGGGAATGTGCATCTTCTTGGGGGAGAGAGGGGGGCTGGCACCTGGTGCTTGCCAACGCCTAGCATTGGCTTAGGGAGCATAGCAGCCCAAGACCATGCTGCCTGGCCTGTCGGGTGGGGCTAGTGGGCCTCTGCATATTGGGGGGTGGGAGTGTGCCCGATCATGCACTGAGGTCACTGCATTACCAACTGTGTCCGGCAGGTCATGGGGGGGATACATATCAGGACAAACACCTCTGCATGAGTCTCATGAAGCATGGATCCTGGCATATCATGGGACCAAGCTGCTATGGAGGGGGGTCCCCTGCTATTGACAAAGACCAAAAACATGAACATAAAAAAAAATTCCAAATAAATAAACAAAACTATGTTTTGGGTAAATTTATTTATTTTTAGTTCACATCTGTGAATCCGTTTTAGGTTTATTACACTTTCCCTAATACAGCTGCATTCTCAGAGCATAATCTGCTATTGCAAAATAAAGACAAGAAAATATTTACCTCTATCTAACATATAGCTGACAATGATAAAGTAGCAGTGAAAACGATGCATCATATTTAAAAGCTAGATATAGATACAGATATAGACATAGACATAGATATAGATATGCATATACTGATATAGATATACTGACATAGTTATAGATATACTGATATCGCTATAGAGATATAGATATAGATATCATGAAACTGACACTGTTGCTAAACAGTGCAGGGCAGGAATCTCCATCTTATCCAGTTATATAAGAAAAGTCAGATCTAATAACTATAGAAAGGCTTCTGAATGTGGACACCAAGGTTCAAACCCTACCAAAGTCACTTACTTGTTGTGTGACCCTAAACAAGTAACTTAACCTCTCACTATACCCAGCTGTAAAAATGGGTAAAAGCAAACCTCAGTGAAAGAAGATTTTTCATCTTAGCTGGCCTGTCCTGGGTAAACTGTATCAAAATTATAGACCATCAGAAACTTGAACAGTTTATTTGCAGTGCTTACAACATCAGACACTTGTTTAAACTACATACTGTCATAAACATACCATGAACTGCAATTCTGTGCCATTCAGAGTTGCCTAACACAATGCAAATGTAGTGAATAAAGACTCTTTTTGTGACTGTGTGTGTGGTGACAGAGTGGTGAATGCCTGAAACAGTCTTCCAGACAAAATGGTGGGAGCAAAAATAATGGAAGGCTTCAAGCAGGCATGGGTTAGGCACAAAGGAATCTTAGTAGGAAATTAGAGGGGGGAGTTGTCAGACAGCAGGTAGGGTCAGCAGTGGCAGTATAGGCAGGGAAAAACTGGGCAGACTGGGTGGGCTAAGCAGCCCGGATCTCCTGACAAATTCTGTGTTGCTATGTTTGTATTCTTTTTTTAATATAATATACTTTATTGAGAAGATATTCAAGGGTACAGTTACACAGACAATTACAGATTGAGAACAAATCATTTATACAGTACAGACAATGTCAAGCTTCCTTATTCTTCATTCTGTTGTAGCATGGATGGTGCCTGGTGCACTCCCCCTCTCAGCAGTTGCAGTTGGGATAATTTTCTCAGCAGTGGGTTGGCTAAAGATTGTCAAGAGTAGGCAGCTTATTCCTCCATTGTGACCTGGGAAGGAGTCAGTCCAGCAGCAGAAGAGTTTCCAGGGATCTCCATCTTTTGTAGTACTGGGGCAGTCTGTTGTTGTGGGAGCTAATCATTTTCTCCATTCTAAGGGCTTCCAGGATGGAGTTATGCCACTTCCAGAATCTGGTTGTCGAGTTGTCAAGCCAGTGTCTGAGTACAACCTTTTTGGCTATTGCAGAGATGAGGGAGATGTGAAATTTGTGATACATAGATACATAGACAGTGTCGGCAGATAAGGGCCTATGGCCCACCCAGTCTGCCCATTTGAGCTTGTAAGTTCAGTTTATGTTTTCCTGGAAGTCTGTTGCCTCTTACCCTTGACCTCCAGAATTCATTTATGTCTATCCCATGCATTCTTAAATCCCGTGATTGTTTCTGCCCCACCGCTTCCTCTGGCAGGGTGTTCCACCAGTCCACCACCTGTTCTGTGAAGAAATTCTTCCTCACATTTCCACTGAATCGTCCTCCCTCCAACTTCATCCCATGCCCTCTAGTCCTGGAAAATCTTTTTCACTTAAAAATAGTGTATTCCTGCACCCTGTTCCTCCCTGTAAGATACTTGTATGTCTCTGTCATATCCCCTCTTTCCCTCCTCTCCTCCAGGGAGTACATGTTCAGTTCCTTCAACCTGTCCTCATAGGACTTGTGATGCAATCCATGCACCAACTTCGTTGCCCTCCTCTGAACCTTCTCTACCCTGTCTATGACCTTACATAGATAAGGTCTCCAGAACTGTACACTGTACTCCAGGTGGGGCCTCACTAGTGTCTTGTATAGTGGAATTATGACCTCCCTTTTCCTGCTGGTGATGCCCCTGCCTATGCATCCCAGCATCCTATTTGCTTTACCTGCTGCCTTGTCACACTATTTACCTACCTTGAGGTCATCAGAGATGATAACCCCAAGATCCCTTTCCTGCTTGGTGCATGCTATATCCTCACCCCCCCAACTGATATATTGTGCCAGGGTTTTTGTGCCCCATATGCATTATCTTGCACTTCTTTGCATTGAATTTCAACTGCCAAACCCCTGACCATTCTTCAAGTTTCTGCAGGTCCCTTCTCATTCTGTCTACACCCTCTGGTGTGTCCACTCTGTTACAGAGCTTTGTGTCATCAGCGAACAGTGAAATTCTGCCTTCTAGGTCCTGCGCAATGTCACTGATGAAGATGTTGAATAGGACCGGTCCCAGCACTGACCTCTGTGGTACCCCACTGGTCACTCTTCCCTCTGTGGAGTGACAGCCATTTACCACCACCCTCTGTGTCCTGATGCCCAGCTAGTTACCTACCCAAAGACTGCATCAATGTCTATGCCCAGTACACAGATTTGAGGTATGACAGTATCATTGAGCCCCAGGAGTGGGTCTAAGTGGCTGTGCACATCTTCCCATATGGTCTAGCTTTTGGGCAATCCCATAAAAATGTGTTTCAGGTTTTGTTTCTCTAATTGACATGAACTGCAGTTAGGAGACGGGAGGTGACCCATCTTATGAAGTTTAGTTGGTGTGTAATACATGCTGTGAGTGATCTTGTATTGCACTGTTCTGAGCCCATCAAATCTGATGTATTTATGCAGATTCCTCTACATGTGTTGGCAGGTGGGGAGGTCTTTGAGTTCTGGAAATTCTTTCTCCCAGTGGGGGCACTGGTCTATGTCCTTGGGGTGGATATCTTCTGAAGTTTTTTATAGAGCAGGGAGGTGGCATGTGGCTGAGTAGTGAGGAAGGTGAGGTCCCCCCATGGTGAAGTAAGGGGGAAGGTCCGTGGTCTAGGGATAAGGGTAGATATGATTGCATGGTGAAGCTGTAAGAAGGAAAGTGGAGATATTTTTATTTTGGGGAGTGACTCAAAGAAGATGTTGAATGGGAGGAATGTACCCTCTTGTATAAGTTGCTTTAGGACTGGGGTGGGGGTGGGTCCGGAGTTGTGAGGAATGAGTTTGTTCTGTATTTTAAAGTTGGGGTTACCTGAAATGGGCTGCTCCAAGAGGAATAGGAGTTGAGTGTGAAGGATCTTGTGTAGCTGCTTACTTGCCAGTAGGGAGGTCCCAATGGGAGTGTTCGTGATTGGCTTAGGTAGTTTAGCATGCGGTATATGGATCAGCGCTTAAGGAATGATATGGAATTGGTTACATAACTTTGTCTCGATTCGCAACCACTGGGAGAAATAAGAGTCAGTGTGGTTTGATGGGCTCACTGGCAGCCATTTCAGGAATTTACTACTGTGTAAAGAAAAATAGTATAGGTAGAAGTCAGGCAGTTGCAATCCCCCCATCTGCTTAGGAGGAGATAGTTTGTGATAAGCTCTGCATTGGGGATTTATCTCCCCAGAGGAATGGTGTCAGGAGGGATTTAAGCCTGGTGAACCATTTGATGGGCAAAAATGGGTTGATCATCCCCAGTGTGTAGAGTAATCTTGGTAGGATGGTCATTTTAACCATATTGATTCTAGCCCACAGCATCATGGGGAGGAATGTCCAACAGTGTAGAGCCTGTCTGATGGCTATTAAGGTAGAGTCCAGATTCTTGGCAATCCTTTTGCGGGGCAGCTGGTGACATGTATCCCCAGGTGTTTAGTGGAGTCTGGTGCCCAGGTTCCTCCACACTGAAGGATCTGAGATTTTAGGGCCCAGTGACTGAGGGGCATTATGGTGGTTTTTCCTATGTTTATCTTATAACCTGACAGGGTGCCAAACCCAGTTAGCATTGGGATGATGGCTAGAATTGATTGTTCGGGGTTTTCTATGTGGAGTAGAATGTTTCTGCATAGGTGGAAAGTTGTATCTTTTTTGGCCTACCTTGATTCCTTTAATTGTATCACACTGAAGGATCTGTTTTATTAGGGTTTCAAAGCACAGGTTGAAGAGGTATGGGGAGAGTGGACAGCCCTGACGTGTGTCTCTTTGCAGGTTGAAGAGTTCTGAATAAACCCCATTGCAAATAATAAATGCAGATAGATTGGAGTGTAGGGGCTTGATCCAGTCTATAGGGGATTCCAGGCAACCGAAGTGACCCAATGTTTGGAACAGGAAGGGCCAAGATACCCTGTTGAAGGCCTTCTCAACATCTAGGGATATCAACTCTGTGGGATCCTTTGAATCCCTTGTTGCAGCAATTAGATGTGAGATTTTGCACATACAGTCCAAGGAAAGGTGACCCTGCATTAAGCCCACCTGCTCTGTCCCAATTAGGGTGCCCCATACAGCCCCTATTCTATTGGCAATTATCTTGGCCAGCATTCTGCTATCTGTGTCAAGAAGAGAGATAGGCGAATAGTGCGTCATGCGCTCTGAGTCTTTGCCCTGCTTGGAGAGAATAGTAATGGTTGCCTGCGGCAAGGAGGGCTCTAGCCAGTTATTGTGTCTTGCTTTGTTAAAGAGGGTAGTTAGTGGCTTGACCAGAAGTTGTTGGAGGGATTTATAGAAGTTCCTTGGCAGTCCATCAGAACCTGGGGCTTTATCTAAGGGGAAGTTGTTAATTGCTTGAGCCACGTCTGCTGCTGCAATGTCTGCTCCTAATTTGCCCTTGCTCTCTCGGGTTATTTTGGGTAAGTGGGATGCTTTGAGAAAACTCTGGATGTCCAGGACTGTTGCTGAGGTATTATCTGAGTATAGTTGCTGATAGTATTCAGCAAATGCTTTGACTATGGCTCTGGGATTGGTGACTAAAGACTCCGAAGGGAGGAACGAATACCTTTTATTCTTTTAATGGATTCTTGTTGCTTTAACTAAGTGCAAGGAGTTTGCTGGTCTTCTCCCTTTGGGCTACGTACATGACTCTTGCATGGAATATTGCAAATTCTGTCTTTTCGCTTAAGAGTTCCTCATTCTTGGCTCTGGTTGAATTCAGCCTGAGCCAGTCACATTCTGGGGATGATCAGGAAATGGTGTGCTCCGTTGTCCTGATGTCTTGGAGAAGTCCTTCTACTTTGTGATGATTTGTCCACATTCTGGTGGCCGCTAGTCACATGCATTCTCCCCTAAGGGTGAATTTATATGCTTCCCACACATGGGCATAATTGTCTTCTGTATTGGTGTTTTTCTTAAAGAAGTGCTTTGTGCTAGATGGTAGTTTATTAAGGGGTTGTGGGTCCATGAGGAGAGAGGTGTTTAGTCACCATGTTCTATCCGTGGTTGAGGGGTTTAGGGGTGAGAATGAAAGTTGGACTGGTGTATGGTTGGAGATGACTTTAGTAAGGATTTCATATTTGGTTAAATTTGTAAGGATGTCAGGGGAGGTAAGGAAGTAATCCAGACATAAGGATGAGTTGTGCACAGGGGACAGGAAGGTGTAGCTTCTGTCTCCAGGATGGAGAACCCTCCATGTTTCTATGAACCCCAGGGAGTCTTGGATTTCCCATATGGCCCATTGATTTGGGGTGAGGCCTTTCTTAACCAAGTTGAACCTGTCCCATATAATATCTTGAACTGAGTTTCAGTCCCTTACCAAGATCACTGGTGTTGATTGGTGTGACCCTAGTTCTGTTAAAAGGGAGGAGAACTATGGGTCCTCTTTATTAGGGCTGTACACTGATGCCAGCAAGATCTCAGTCCTGTTCAGAACCCCTCTGAGGACAACAAAGCACCCATTAGGATCAGAGATGTGACTAGTTAACTGGAAGGGGGTATTGCAGTGAATGAGGATAGTTGTTCCAGCTTGTTTGCTATTGGTCCCTGCCATGTAGACCTGACACACCCACTCCCTTCATCATAAGTTGGCTAAGGCATGGGGGGGGTGATTCCTGAAGGAATGCAATGTTTGTGCCTAGGTGTTTGAGATGCTGGAGAATTTGGTGTCATTTTTCTTTAATCTGAGCACCTTTAATGTTTCATGTGGTGAGATTATAGCCTAAGGATGTTATCCTATATGGTATGTGGTCATGGTATAAGCCTCGGATGCTGGGTGGGCAGAGGAGGGGTCAGTGCACCCTATCTCCGCCCACCTGGTGGGGTCTGCCTGGCATTCAGTAGTCGGTTTGAGGTTGGGTTTTTTACCTCAAAGTCTTCTGTTCCTAATGACCCCCATCCAAGATGGTGTGCCGAGGAGGTTAACAACAGCATCTGATGGAGAAGTTTAATTGTCTGCTGGAGAAAGCTTGGTTTAACAAAAGCATATGCAAAAACACAACAACTACATGTCTGAAAAGTTCTAGGAATAATGATAGGGTTGCTACAAAGGCTATTAATAACACATAATCTAACTATAGCACTAACTATAACTATAAACAAAGAATAACAAGGGTGGGGCCTGCTGGAGCCTAACACCCCAGACTCCGCAGTCTGGGTTATGTTTTTATTCTGCCCACTGGGAAACATTTGTTTAGTTGCAGATTGGTGCTGGAGAGAATTTGCAAATTTGGATTTCACAATAATTTCACAAACCTTTGATATTCTGTGCTTCGCAAATCCAAATCATCTGAATGTGTTCCATGAATTTTGTCCCAAGTCTGCAAAATGTTCTGGCTGAATTACTAAATAATACACATGAATTGTAGAACAACAGTTTGGTGTACTTCCAATCAAAAGTTTTATTAATTAATCTGCAATACATGCAATCATTCCAGTTCTATTGATAAGAGAATGATCAGGTCTTTTGAATACAATTCTGTAATATAATACATCAATCCATTACACATATAGTCATTCCTCTGTTCTAAGCTGGAATTTCACAAAGTTGACAAAATGCATTACAATATTACATGGATGCAAAATTCTGGCATTGGCAGTAATTCTGTTAGTTGAATTTTATTTTTGCACAACACTAGGTGTGTTTTAGAGGTGCCAAGGTCTCCACAAATATGGCACTGTGTCCTTAAAATGCACATAGCAGCTTACCTGCTCTCTCAGCTGAAGTATAATTGCAGCTTCGGTGACTCCAATCTGAAGGGAGCATAATATGGAGTAAACAGGATATGTCTTAACATCTTCAGGACTTTACTATTAATGGTCCAAGAAGTGCCACTTATAATTTGGTTTTAAACAGAATTTAGTATGTTGTTAACTCCACCCTGCAAGCAATCTATTTATTTTCATAATGTAGCATTCCTTTCTCAGACAGCCATGTTGACATCATTGTTATGTTATTTATTTTCTTTCTGATTTTTTTCTTTTTTTTTAGCCTGGAATGGATGTTCCCAAAGGTACCTGTGAAAGTTGCAATTGCAGCACTGATGTGAATCCCAGTACCCTGCTGAATAACATTTTGTGCACACCTATTCTGTGCAATATTCTGTGCCCGGCAGTAAGTTGTTCTGCATTTCTAAGTACTCTTTAGATGGTGCTCTTTACTGAAACCCTTAAATAAGAACATTACTAAGAACTGTCTGCTTTCCTTTTGCGTAGGGCTATGAGTACCAGAAAGTATCTGAGCAATGTTGTGGAGAATGTATACAGACACACTGTATGGTTGTTCTGCAAGACAATTCTACCCATCTGCTTAAGGTGAGTAAACAGAATAAAACAGAATACAATATAATTTATCGTATATATCACAGGTACAGTATGCCATAGTACTGTACAAGACAGAGTATGATATTTTGGGGGCACTACAATGTTGTAGTTTCTGCAATATGTCTTCCATTATAATTCTGCCACAAGCTGAGCACACAGTTGGTATAACTGTGGAGCCTATTTTGTTTTATTTTTGAGATAAAGAACTTTATGAAGGGACTGAGGGGCCACATATGCTTTTAGAACAGTACCAGAGGATGTGTAATTTCCACCTAGACAGTATGCAGAAGGGACCTCACTAACATCTCATTATTTAAGAACAGTATCTCTGTTACCCCAATACTGTACTACAGTGTCCATACTGATTATGAGCCAAAGTCCTGGCACAAAACTGAAACCTCTGATGACCTTTTGACTTAGATGGGAGAGAGAGTGCTACCAACAGAATTATACCGTTTTGTCAGCATGGGCAAAAATGGTTCCATAAAATAATTCCCTCTGGAATCTGGTTATTTCTAAGAATTTAAAACAAAGTTAATAGCCCCATGAAAACACAGGTGGAATGGTTTAAGTAAAAATAATTAATTAACATAGAAACACAGAGATTGCTGTAAGTAAGCCAAAATAATGACGTGGGGGTAATGATCACCAATAACTTTAACTAGCAAGTAGCACCAGAAATGGCAGGGAGAAAATGTTACTGCATTTTTTAAAGTAATGAGGTACTATTTTTAAATTGAGGTATTTTCCTTTTTCAGTTGATCATTAAAATTATTTTTGCATGATATTATTAGGTGTGATGTGAAAAGATGCACTTTAAATGAAGACTGTCATACGGTACATAGTTGTATTCCATTTTATTCTGCATTAGCATTATGACAGTACTTACTGTGACATCACAAATGACCAGTTTGGCACCTGATGATTGACTGTTCTTGGTTATTTGTGATGCCACAGTCAGTGAGGCCATTGGGTAGATAGTATATGAGGAGGAATATAAATACTTATGCAAGCCTTCAAGTACAGTACTGTTTCACACATCACATCTAGTTCTGCCACATAGCAGCTATTTTAATTAGCCAATGGGAAAAGAAACATGCACTTCAGATTTTAAAAGTAAAAGTTTGTTTTTAAAGTTAATAATTTCAGACTGTGTGAGCTCTTTTGATGGGGTTTTAGTGAAGGGCAGCTACTAGGAAAGAAAAAAAAATCACATATCAAGGCATGCATGTGGGTATCCTTTATAAGCAGATTGAAAGATTGTAATGCTCTTATACATATCACTGATACCTCATTTTTAGTATACTGTACTGTTACAGTCCTCATATCTGAGAAAATATATCAACGGGATTAGGAGTTGCTGCAATAATCCAACAAGGTGGTTAAAGACTTGGAAATCTTCAACTATTAAGATGCACTGGTAGAACATTGACTGATCTCTAATGAAAGGAAGTAATTTAAGGGTGTTGAGATTCAAATATTTGAAAAGGATAACACAGACCAAATGCAGCTCTTGTGGATATGCAAGAATAAGAGGTCAATGGGTCACTAAATATTTCTGGATGAAAATTCAATGCAAATTTCAAGAAAGACTGCTTCACAGAATCAGTGGTAGTCACCTGAAATAGATGTTCAAAACAAATATGTTCAGTCAACACTACTGCTATTTTTTAAACTTAAACTAGTTATGTTGACTGATGAAAAAGAGGTGGCAGGGTATTCTCACTGAGTTGGCTGGAGAAATCACTTTATTGGATGGTGATCATCTTTCTTTTCTAACTTGAATGCAGTTTTAATTTAGCATGTACAAATAAGCAAATACACATCAATGTCTGGGCTGCAAAAGATACATTTTATTTTATTTTTTTATTACTGATTTATGCTCCTGTTGCCATGGCCCCTACCTCAGGAGGAAGCCCCCAGCCCTGTCACCTGGCATCCACTAGCCTGCACTGACCCTTACCTCCAAGGCTTACCCCACTGGTGGGGCCAGTGGGGTTCCCCAAACCCTGCTGGAGACTTGATTCAGTCTGGCCAGTACTGTGGCTAGCAGGGAGTGGGGCCTGCGAGGCACCCTCTGTCATGAGCTATGGCAAATAGTTTCTCCTCCATTTTCTTCCTTGCAGAGATGAGGTGTACAAAGATGCCAGTGAAGGAAGCAGGCAGGCATCCTCACATGCTTCTCCAGGTGTCTGCCCCATCTCCACCCCCCCTTCTGTGGCATCAGTACACTGCTCCCAGCCTCTGCTAGGGGTCAGTAGTACACTGAACACTAGCATCCCCTCCGAAGAAGAACAGTCCCTCAGATGCTTGATCCTGCTCCTCCTCTGGTGACCCCCGATGGCCCATGCTCATTTCTGAACATGGGTCACCAATGTAGTGTGAGGTAAGGCATCCAGCACCTCAGCTCTCAGCACCACCAGGATGGCCCTCAAAAGATGCATCTTAGAATGTTTGCAGTTTCTAAATAGCACTGAAAATGTTTCAAATATTGCTAGCTATTATTGATTTTAAAATTATTTGATTTCCCACCATATTACATTAAACATTTGTAACATGCTACCTAGAGCTCTTTCGTCTTTTGTCTTTCCAAAAGAGGCCAAATGTGACTAGGCACATTGTTGTAAAACAAATGAATGTGCATTTCCTTCAGTGAACTAAAACGTTCAACTAACAGCAGTATTCTAAAATGGTAGTAGAGACTGGTGACTCATTAATTCAGAAACTAAAAGATCCCTATCCTTTCCAAGGAAAACAACAATTCTCCAACTACAGTATCAATAACTCAGGATTTTATGTAAAAGATATTATTGTACCAATAATATAGCACTTCCAATGAGCTACACAACCATGGTTTAATTTGTTGGACTAATAATCAGTGCTTAGCAAGACATGAAACATAAGCAATGGTTTTAATCCTAGAAAGTAATAGCTTGAGCCCCAAACACTCAACACAATGAACTACATTTTCTAAAACAACATGAGCTGCTTACGTACAACAATTGTGCCACAGTTTGTATATTCAGGTAAACGCACTTTTTTTTTAGGTAAACATGCTTTGAACTACATTTTTCAACTCACAATGAAATTGTGTTAATATAAAGAAAATCTATCTGATTCTGATCCTTCTGACCACCCAACTGCAGCTGTGCCAATTACAATAATTATAATAATTATATAGTGTTGGACATATATCAATAATTGATGAAGTGGTAGTAGGGTAGACATATAGATCCAGCAGTGTTATAGTCTGGTGGTGGTGGTGCAGAGATCTATATCAGTGTAATTAATACTCAATTAAAAAATTAAGGTTCAGCAGTAGTTTAAAGAATATTTGATTATTAATTGTAAGAAGCTGTCATTGTTTTGATACTTGCAATTTATGCCATTTTTTTCAGCTACTGTAACATGAGTGACTGCTCCCATGAAGGCAATATCTATTGATTAGAGGGCTTTAGTTTTCTATTTGGTATATTTGAGTTACTGTACATATGCTCATGTTCTCTAACACCCCCACCCCATTGTCAGCCTTCCCAGCTGTGAAATGTGATAGTGACAGAGACTGACTGAAAATACAATATGATAAATCTGAACTGCCCAGGCTAAATCAACAAACAATAATATAAAGGCAAACACAATTAATGTCATTTTCTTATTCTCATTTATATTTTGAAGCAAATGGTAAGCCTCTTGTAGTAACAAGAGAACCATTTTCTAAATCAGCTGAGATATTAAGGAGCTGCCCTGCATACATACTGTAATTACAATATCAGAAACAGTGCAACCAAGAACATAGTGCCTTATAAAATACTAGCATGAAAGTTAGGTGGCATTACTCCTAATCTATGAAAATAAACACACAGGAACCTGTATTATTTTAAATAACACTTAAAGTTGATTGGACCCCCAGAATAACCACTCTCTGTTCTTTAGAATGCAAAACCACTAATTTGCATTTTCTTATATCTTCTTTTTTTAGCCAAATGAGATCTGGGTGGCCCCAGGAGACAACTGCACAGTATATGAATGTGTTTTGACTAAAGATCTGTTTGTCACAATCACTACCAAGATAACATGCCCTGAATTTGACCCTAAGGAGTGTGTACCCGTAAGTTTTTTTTCTTTCATTTTATTGCTGAAGCAACAGAAATTTGATGAAACCCAAGCTGAATTGAAAAATGAGTCCCTTTTTAAAGTTTTGGCTGCAAAAGTTAAATTGGGACAGAAACTGTTGAATGTATGTTTATTAAAATGAATATTAGGCAGAAATGGATTTCAGCAAAGTTCCTTCCTTCCTTCCTGTAGAAAACACCCTTAAAGAATATTTATCTTTTTCTCATACCTGTAATAGTAAGTTAAGGGATGGGGTAAGGGGAGAGATTGTTCACAGAATATACAAGGGAAGCATCCTGTGATAAAATAGTAGCTTAGGCAAGTCTGAAATAAATGGGATCAACCACAATAAGATAAACGTTATATTTCTGTAGCTTTGCTGGGTTGCACCACCCACTGTGAACTGCACAGTAGGTTACACAGACTCCATAGTATTATTAACCTATCAGGAAAATGTAATGCAGTCTTTAAATAATTAGATATGTTACAAATAGATGTGATACATAATGACAGTTAACTGAAATATAGCAAACCTCCTTGACCTTGTTAGTGGTTGAAATTTGATTGGCCAGTATCACTTCAGCAGCAGTATCACACCTCAAGAGCAGCATGAATGGATTACAGTTAAACTATAGAACCACAGTGTTTATGGTCTAATGGGTAGTTTACATTAAAAGTAATTATTTTTGCCCTGCTTATTAAACAGACAGTCAACTGATGAAGGTTATGGTGTAGTTGTAATGGGAAAGAGGCACATGATGTTACAGTAACCATGTAAATACTAAACACATTTTTGACTTGCAACAATTGATGTCTGATTAAAATCCATCACTAGGGAGGAGGTACAATGGAGTAGAAGATAGTTTGATAACACAGCTTTCTGTAGAGGAGTACTATAGTCAGAAATTGCAAAAACATAAGTTGTGCAGAGTGTTTTAATTTGTGTGTGAAGTCCTAGTGTGACCTTCCCTTTGTCTGCTATTAGGAGTTTTTTCAAAATTATTGGAGCTGGCAGTAAAGCCTAGAGGTTAGTGTAATGAGCTGTGAATGAGCTGAGATATCTACCAGATAGAACTGGGGTTTGATTCCCACAACCTCAGCTTGCATACTGTGTGACTCTGAACAAGTCACATAACCTCCCAGTACTCCTGGGTCACCCTTGAAAACAGGCAACTGTGCCTAGTGGACCTTACCTGGTTACCAAGGAATAAAATAAAAAAAAATAATTGTCCTGCTAGTTTTACAGTAGTTTTATGGCCCCTGGGGATCTCCATCTTAGCATGGTTTATTGACCTTGTTTTCCCTACAATGCCTCCTGACCCATGTGATGGTAGGCACTTTTACACACAGATTTTGCAAGCAAAATATTATGTACCTGTGTAGTGCCATTGCAGTCCATTCCATTCACTGCTCACTTTACACTCCGCAAGTGTTCCAGAATTCCTGCTCCTGTTTTGCATTCCAGAATCCTCAGGAGTCAGCTGGGATGACCGTGATTCATGGTCTTTTCTCACTCTCAAAATGAAATGGCCACTTTACACTGCGGGTCACAACGGAAGAAATCAGGATGAACCATGGCTAGAATGGAAAGTGGTTTGGGCGAGCGTTCACCGACGAAACGGAAAACATTAATTTTACATGCAAGGGAAGTACCAATAGAATGCTTCTGTTATGTGAATTCCATAACATAAACTGTAGTGTAATAATGCCTAGTTAGGTATCCAGGACCATGGATTCAGAAAGGCACTGGTTTAGAGTCAATTTTACAACAAAGCAAAAATATTAAGTAATGTTCCTTCTCCAGTGTGCACTAATGGCTCTTTACAAATACTTAAGGGCTAATTGAGTGGGCTATACTTTAAGAAGACAGCTAGAGTCTTTATTAATTTTAACATAACTGATCTGGGGTGATTTGGGTGTTTTTTTTATGGCTGTATATAGTTTGATGAGATGAAAAGTTTTAAAAGCAAAACATTTACTCCTGATGGCTATATCTGACACATACATATAACACAAAACTACTGAATGAGCACTATTTAGTGGAGGCCAGAACATCAGGCTCCTATCTCTAGTACCTGTACTTCCTGAATCAGTGGTCCTGACCAGAAACACAGAAACTTAGAAATTGTCAGCAGATAAGGACTACTATGCCAATTCAGTCTGAATGGATCACTGTCACATGGAACAGGAGGCATTGTTGAAAAAAGAGGAGCAATAAATCTTGCTAAGACAGAGATACCATGGGGCCATAAAACTACCTTATAACTAGCAGTCTAAGTCAGAAAAAAACCAATAGCAAACAAAGGGAAGGACACACCAGGACTACACGCACAAATCAAAACAATCTGCATGACATAGGTTTTTGCAAATGTTCACTGTAGTGTTCCTTTAAAATTTGGGAAATAGTCATTAACTTCTTCAATAACTTGATGCTTCAATGTTTTACAAATAATTATTTGTTGAAAGCAATTATGGGATTCTATAACAGTGACTAGAGCATTTATGTTTACCCTCTTTAGTTATTTACTAAAATCATCAATGTCAAGAAGGAAGCGGTGGTGTATCAGCCTGTGCCAAAGCATGATATAACATTTTCAAGCTGTGACCTGTGATGTTACCTTTGTTGAATAAAGCACATACTATGATGGTGCCATAACTGCAGTGTTTAGTACTGACTTTAATTTTGACAGTCTCGAGTAAGAAGTGATACTTTTCCTGGTAACTTGTGTACAAAATTGTCACTTGTCAGAATTAGTTTTTTTTTTTTTTAAGATGAAAACCTCCATTTCTATCCCTTTTTATGTTTGCTTGCACACATGTGCAAGAAACATAGTGCCACCATATGAGTTTCTGTAGGTGTGGCACCACCGCTTCCAATGTCCTCAGCGTTTTTGCAGGTGTGGCCGCACCGCAGCAACGAATGTCTTAGCTGTCTATGACAGCAGTTCAGATTGCAGTGGCACATAGTTAAAAGCAAACGGCCGCTATAATCAGTGGTGGTAATGTGGAGGCAATTTGCATACTGCCCTGCCATCAGCAATATGCAAACTGCCTCCACGTCACCACTGCTAATGGTAGCGGTGATTGTATGTGAGTCCCCATTTTTTTGTGTGCTGAGGGAGTGCCCAGTCCCCCTTGGCTCATGCACACACACCCCCAAGCACACTATATGTCCAATGGGGGTGCTCAATCCCCATTAGCTCCATTGCCCCTCCCCCAAAAATTAAACTTCCAGGTGCCACGCTGGGAGCCCACCCCAGCGTGGCAGAAGTCCAGCATCCTCATGTGTCCCCCCCACACTGTATGGCCAATGAGGGGTGCCCAATCCCTGGTTGGCTCCACTGCCCCCCCAAAATTCCAGGTGCCATGCTGGGAGCCCTCACCAGTGTGGCAAAAGTCCCACGTCATCCATGTAAAATAAAAAAAAAAACTGTAACAAAAGAAAATGGTCCCTCGTTGACTCTCTTGCCCCCCCACAACTCACACCCACCCTCTGCGTACCCCACCTCCCCACACTCCCTCACCCCATACTTACCTCCAGAGTCTGGCGCAATGATCTTTGATGGAGCGAGAATACGTCTGCACTCTTCAAAGCCGACCGTGAACTGAATAAATGTTGGTAAGCTGTTTAATGGATAAATAAGGTTATTTCAACTTTGGAGCTTATCTTGGTCATTTTTTTGAATTTTTGCACCAAATTTTCAACTTGGGACCCCATCTCATGAATTCAGTGACTGATTTGGTTATTCAGTCCCAAAAGGTGATTTTGCAGTCACTGTGCAGAATCACCTTTTGGAGCAGATTAACAAAATGACAGTGTCACTGTTCATGAGGTGGGCTCTCAAACAGCCTATGTTGCAAATTTGATGAAAAAATTCTTAAAAATGACTGTGTTACGATCATGCATTGAGCAGTTTCCAAGCACACTTGCACATTTGTGAATTTGTAATATTTTCACTCCAGATTTTCAACATTGCCATTTTTTCATACCTCCTTATGAACAGTACAGCTGTCATTTTTCACATCCTGGCCAACATGTGCTTTTGCACTTCTGGTGCAGAATAGTGCGGTCACTGTGGGGAATCAGTGTTCTGGACAGATTAAGGAAATCACAGTGACACTGTTCATGAGCAGAGGTCCTAAAATGCCTATGTTGAAAAGTTTGTCACAAAAGTCCATAAAATGATTGTGTTATGAGTGTGCATTTGGCAGTTTCTACACACCCTTGTAAAGTCACAAATTTGTAATATTTTCACTCCAGATATTCAACATTGGCATTTTCCCACAAATTCTTATGAACTGTACAGCTCTCATTTTTCATATCTTGGCCAAAATGTGTTTTCACACTTCCAGTGAAGAATAGCACAGTCGCTGTGGGAAATCAGTGTTTGGGACAGATTAAGAAAATCACAGTAACACTGTTCATGAGTGGAGGTCCCAAGATGCCTATATTGAAAATCTGGTGAAAAAAATTCCCCAAATAATTGCATTATGGGTGTGAATCGCACTGTTTCTATGCACACTCATGACTTCATCAGTTTTTTTATATTATCACTCCAGATTGTCAACATTACCATTTTTTACACCTCCTCATGAACAGTACAGCTGTCATTTTTCACATCATGTTGAAAATGTTATCTCGCACCTGTGGCATTAATGGCACAGTCACTGTGCAAAATCACCTTTCAGCTAACAAACTGATACTGTCACTGTTAATGTGGTGGAGTCACAAAAAGCCCATGTTTAAAACTTAGAGTGAAAATACCAAGACATGCCCAGGGCCTTAGGGTTTCTGACCATAACGCCCGACCCTCTAGGTACTGACAGGCATCAAGGGTGTAACCTGGGACTGTTGACAGTAATGCTTATGCCATTTCACCTACCACCCCACCCCCATAGCCAGTGACTGGCATTGAGGTGCACCTTCGACTCTTTGGCCCCAGAGTTCACACCATTCTCCTAAACTGCACCCATTTCAGCCTATTTCCTTATGGAAAGAGGTGAATGTAAAGCCCAAACACCCCAAGGCACACCTTAACACTTGTCAGTGTCTGCAGGGTAGGGTGAGGTGAAATGTCATGACAACTATGGGTGATGACCCAAAGGCATGCCCCAATGCCTGTCCATCTCTGCAGGATGGGAGTAGAGTTGGTGTCAGTTCAATACATCACTGCCATTCCTATACTATATCTGTCTAAATCCTGCACTTCCACTGCTAATGCCAGCAAGCAACCATTCGGCATTGACAAATGCTTGTTATAAAAGTAACTGCTAAACTTATGGCTGGTCATTGGTTAATGGGGTAGGTGTAGGGGTTGTTTAATTTAGTTTCATTAACAGAATAATTTTGTCATGCACTGCCTAAAACTAGATACATGGTATAAGCATAATGTTGTTTTGAAGACATGCAGCAAAACGAAATACAGCACATACAGTCTACACTATTAGAATATGGTTTTCTTATATAGGGTGTGTAGTGCATGGGGCTGTCACTGACAGTGTAAAAATGGTCCATATGAAACAGTGCTTCTGCTACCTAATCAGAACACCATCACTAGGCAACTCTAATAATATTGCCTGGCTCACTTACAAAGTATATGTGATGCAAGTCCCTGCAAACAAAACAGAAACTAAACTGCTCCTCATTAAGCAAATTATGATTGACCAAAATAGTATAATTTGGCTCACTTATTGCTCTCTTGTCTCTTAAATAAAATTTAAGGACTCATTATATTTCCTTATCTAAATGTACTACTGCATGGGACATTATCAGATGTGTGACAGTAGAAACATAGAAACATAGACTTTGACGGCAGATAAGGACCACTTGGCCCACTCAGTCTGCCCATTTCCCTACCTATTGGATAAGCTGCGGATTCTAGTTAACCAACAGCCTACTTCCTGCAACCCCCCACTATAATTGTCTTATGTCTGTTCCATGCATGTTTGAATTCCCCCACTGTTTTAGACCCCACAACCTCTCCAGGAAGGCGGTCCCATGCATCCACCACTCTCTCTGTGAAAAAAATTTCTCACATTACCCTTGAGCCATCCCCCCTCTATCTTGAATTTGCGCCTCCTTGTTCTTACACATCTCTTTTTCTGAAAGATGCTACCCTCCTGGACTTTGTTGATTCCCTTGAGGTACTTAAAAGTTTCTATCATGTCCCCCCATCCCTCCTTTCATCAAGGGTATACATATTAAGCTCTCTCAGTCTCTCTTCTTATGGTTTCTGATGTAGATCCTGCACCATTTTAGTTGCCCTCCTCTGGACTGCTTCCTTCCTGTCTATGTCCTTGCACAGATGAGGTCTCCAAAACTGCACACAGTACTCCAGATGGGGTCTCACCAACTGTCTGTACAGAGGGATAACCACTTCCCTTTTTCTACTTGTGATGCCCCTCCTATGCATCCCAGTATCCCCCTGGCTCTCCTTACTGACTTCTCGCATTGCTTACCCACCTTTAGGTCATCTGATATGACTACCCCCAGGTCCCTTTCCATTATTGTTGTTGTTAGTACCTCCCCTGCTATTGTGTACTCTTCTCCTGGATTTTTATTTCCCAGATGCATTACTTTGCACTTCTTTGCATTAAATCTAAGTTGCCATATGTTTGACCATTCCTCCAACCTTGCCAAGTCCCTTCTCATCCTTTCTACCCCCCCCTTGTGTATCAGCTCTGTTACAGATCTTTGTGTCATCTGCAAAGAGGCATATCTTTCCTTCCAGACTCTCTGCAATCTCACCTATAAAGATGTTAAAGAGGAATGGACCCAGTACTGAGCCTTAAGGTACTCCACTAGTAATCCCCCTTTCTTTGGAAAGTGTTTCATTCACTATTACCTTCCGTGTCCTGTTGTGCAGCCAGTTTGCTACCCAGGCTACCACCCTGGGACCCACTCCCAGGCTGGCTAACTTGATTATTAATCTTTTGTGAGGAACTGAGTCAAATGCCTTGCTAAAGTCTAGGTAGGCCATATCCACAGCCCCTCCCTGGTCTATTACTTTGGTCACCCAGTCAAAGAAATCAATTAGATTCGTCTGACATGACCTTCCTGCTGTGAATGCATGCTGCTTTGGGTCCTGTGCCCCGCTGACCTCTAGGTACTCAGCAATTCTTTCTTTCAGAAGTGATTCCATCATTTTCCCCACCACTGAGGTCAAATTAACAGCTCAGTGGGATATTTCCATTATTTATGTGCTGCATAATGGGTGATTAAGTAAATACTGTACATGCATGGAACTATTTGACACATTTTGCAGTTACTGACACACAGAAAAATGCACATTATGATACAAGTTACACAACTACTACTACTACTACTACTTCAACTATGTAATGATACCACCTATGCTGTTATATAGCAATAATAATAATAATAATTAACTTGGTCTTGTTGCCACACTATATGAAGTATAAGATATGTGATGCAAGTCAGTCACTAAAACAAAAAGATCCTGTGCTGAAGAAGTCACCATACAACTACAGTATAGACAATTATGCTTTTTAACATGAATGCAATAGTATTTTATTATATTTTATATGTATGTATTTTGAAAACATAACAATTGAGGCTATTGATCAGTGCTGTACCTTCTCTACCCAGTGCTGGATAACTGCTGTGTTATTAGTTTTGATGCTGCCTGTGCCTCACTTGGCAGCTACAGCCAGTGAAACAATCAGTTAAAATCTGCAAAGATTTAATTTCACGTTCAGTATGTGCTACACTTTTATGGCTATAAAACACAAATCAGTCAATCAACCAATCAAATAATCAATCACATTATCTATCACTAACCACCCAAAATGCTTAGTACCCTTCATCTCCCCTCTCCAACATTAACCAAAGCACTAACTGTAATTATAAACAGATGCTGCCCCAAGTATCAAAAATACTGAACAAGATGTAAGTAAAGAGCAATTCCTTACTAGTAACAGTAGATCTTCAAGAGAATCCCCTGCCTTGGACCACACCTTTGGAACTGTAAGCTATTAGCATCAGGACCTTCTGGGAACTTTTGTTTTGCTGGGGCCACCCACAATGACATACAGTGTTGGTGCCTATAAAACATGGGCTGCCTTCTCACTCCTAAGTCCCTTGCTGAAGGTAAGCTTTCAGGACCACTTACTGAGAAGAACCAGAAGACCACACCAGGACTAGACACACAAGGAGAGGCTGGGACTGGTGACAGATGACATAAAAACAGAAATAACCATACCTTCCACAAAGACAGCAGGACGGTCATCCAGCTGGTACCTCACAAAGGGGAGCAGGAGGGTGGGGGTGGCATGGCCCAGTTGAGGAGTTCTCTGAAAGAGCTACTGTTACTGGAAAGTAACTGTTCTGCCTTCATTGAGAATGTCTCCTCCATTCTGTCACACCTTTGGAGCAATTTCCAAGCTGCACAAAGTAGCCAGTGAGACTGGCAAAGTCTGATATGTAATCAGGACAGAAGGCCATGCAGTACAGCAAAACTAAAGTCAGCATATCTGTGGGAGATAAAGTCCAGACTGTAATGTTTAGTGCAGGTTTGGATGGTGCTCCATGTGGCAGCAACACAAATGTCAACAGCGGACACATTCCAGAAACAGGCAACAGAAGTGGCCATATCATGAGTAGGGTGGCCACACACTACCTCAGGAAGTTCCTAACTGTACTTCCTATAACAGAATGTAATGCAGTTATCTAGGTATTTGGAAGTGCACTGCTTTGTTACTGGTAAACATTCCACTCTCAGCAGCAAATGAGACAAACAGCAGAGAGATATTCATATAGTCCTTTGTGCAATAAAGATAGAGAAGCAATGTTCTGTGTACATCAGGGGTATGGAGCAATTCCTCATCCTTGTTATTATGCTCAGGATCATACATTGGTAGTTTGATGATCTAATTAAATGTGAAGTCATACACCACTTTAGATAAAAAAACAAGGATTCGTAGGCAATGCCACCCTATCATTGTTGAAAATCAGGTAGAGGTGTACATTCATGAGAGCCTGAAGTTCAGAAATCCTGCAGGCTGAGGTAACAGCAACCTGAAAATATACCTTCAAGAAAGGAAGCATAGCCACAAAGTGCATGTTAATAGAAGTGTACTACAGACCTGTTTCTGGCAGAGACAGATTTAGGTAAGCAAATACAGTATTAACTATATAAGTAAAAGGATCCTCAGAGGAAGAAACCAACCAAAGAGTGAAACACTTCCACTTCAGGGAATATGTATATGAGGAAGAAGGCTTCCTAGCCACCAGCAAGATATTAACTACTTTTGGAGAAACCCCACAATATGCAATTGCTATGTCCTCAGAAGCCAAATGTGCAGGTGGAGGGTCAAGAGGTCTGGTTAGGCCAGGGACGCCCTGCCCTGGGACAGTAGACACCAACACGGGGACTACTGAACTGTTGGTTCCCTGCCAGATATTGTAGAAGTGAAGACTATATCTGTTGAGGTTAGAGGGGAACAATCAGTATCAGGGTGCCCTCCCCCCGCCAGCAGATTTAGATGGATCCTCTGGATGAGAGGGGTCAGAGGAAATGCATAAAGGACACTCCTCCTTAAGGAGAGGGACAGTACATATCAACAAAAAACTCCAGGCTCTGGAGCAAATAAGCAGAAATCTTGCAGTTTTGCCCTGTGTGGGGATGCAAACAGGTCTAACTCTGGATGATCCCATCATATAAAGAAGTTGTTTACCACAAAAGTCACAGTTCCCACTCATGAACCCAAAACTGGGCACAACATAGCCTGTCAGCTAAGATATTTTGGACTTCTGGGAGAAAAACAGCTGTCAATTGCTGGCAGTGAGTGAGTACCTAATGCCATACTCTCTTCACTTACCTACACAGAGGGTATGAGTCAGTGCCTCCTTGCTTGTTGATATAGTGCATCACACTGATATTGTATTACATAGAAACATAGAATTTGACTGCAGATAAGGACCGCTTGGCCCACCCAGTCTGCCCATTTCCCTACCTACTGGATAAGCTGCAGATCCTTGTTAACCAGCAGCCTACTTCTTCCTACCCCAACCCCCTAGAATTGCCTTATGACTGTCCCATGCATGCTTGAATTCCACCACTGATTTTGACTCCACAACCTCCTCCGGAAGGCTGTTCCATGCATCCACAACCCTCTCTGTGAAAAAATACTTCCTTAAATTACCTCTGAGCCGCCCGCCACCTTCAAATTGTGCCCTCTTGTTCTTGCACACCTCTTTTTTTTAAAGATGCTACCCTCTTGGACTTTGTTGATTCCCTTGAGGTACTTGAATGTTTCTATCATGTCCCCCCTCCTGTATTGACAGGAGACCTGTAGAAAGATGCTTTTTGAAGGCCTGAGCCCAAGAAGAGCAGCCTTCGTCTCGAGAAAATTGATGTGGAGATCCAAATCTTAGTCTGTTCACAAACCCTGGGTCTGTTACAGGCCCAGGTGGGCACACCATCCCTTCTTGGAGGCTTCAATTTTGAATATATTCTCTAGATTTGGGGAAAAGAAGTGCAGGGGTTAAATCCACCACAGTTCAGACTTTCTGAGATGAGATGGTGATGAGGATCATATGTACCAACTTGTCTGTCTGTTGATCCCATTGCACCCAAGGAATCCTGTTCAGGATTATCATATGAAGGTATGTGAAGGGGACAGTTAAAATGGCAGCTGCTTCAAGGACTAGAACCATAGCATAGTTCTGGTAGACACATAGTGACTCCTGTGCATGAAAAGGGTCTGAACAATGAGAGCCTTTGCTCTGTCCTCAGGCAGGAATGCACTATCCACTGCTGTGTCCAGTATTACTCCATTATTTTGGACACATTGACATGGGGTGAGAACTGTTTTTATTACACTGACCATAATACCCAGGTCCTTGAAGAATGCTGTGTACTGGACCACTTTTCTCAAAGGGTTTTGCAGAATGTAGTCATCCAAACATGGAAAGACAGAAAGCCCTTCCCTCTGAAAGGCTGCTGCCACAACTGTGAAGCATTTAAAAAATACTCCAGGTGCTGCGGATAAGCCAAAGGGCAAGACTCAGAACTGATAATGGTAGTTCCCCAGAGTGAATCTGAGTTAGTGTCTCTGGCATGTTCTGATTCTGATATGAAGGTAACATTTCTTTTATCCAGAGCACAAATCCAGCCTCCTTTCAGTAGAAGGGGAATGAGAGCCTGAAGAGGCACCATTTATAAGTTTTGTATTCAAAGAATTTCTTCAGAGCTCTGAGGTCCAAAATGGGATACACGTCTCCCATAGCTTTGGGGACCAGAAAGTGCTTTGAGTAAAATCCCAGTTCCATTCCTTGTGAGTACCCATCTCCATGGCCATTTTCAGAAGCAGAGACTCAACTTCTTTCCTCAGTAGGGACAGATGTCCCAGAGGGTAATGAGAATGGTGCAGAGGAGGCATTGCTGGTTTTGAGATCAGTTTCAGTTCATGTTGTTTTGCACTATTTCCAGGACCCATTTCTTTGTGGTGATCTCCCTTGATTTTTGCAGGTGAAGGGTGATCCTTCTATCCACTTGTATCTCTGTTGACAGCCATGGAGTGGAAGGATGTAGGGAGTCAGAGTGAACCAGAAGTGGCAGGGCTGCCCTGACTAGAACCTTCAGAGGCCTTGCAGTGGCCACTCTGAGCAGAAGGTTCAACAAGGGAACCACCTCCTCTGCCATGGTAGGGCTGACAGTAGGTACAGTCTCCTTGGCTTGCAGGCTTCCAAAAAGCACCTCTACCATGACCCCTGTATACATTCTTGGGAGGTCAGGAATTTCACAGACCTTAGTGTCATTTTAGATCCTATGTCCTTCAATGCATTATCCACATCTTGGCCGGACAGCCTGAGCACCACAAAAGTGGACATTGAGCATGACCTGTTGCACATCTGAAGCAAATCCTACCACTATGAGTCAGAAATACCTTCCAAGGCAGATATCAGAGGCAACTGATCTAGCTGCAACATCAGAGGCATCATTTTATAAGCTTAGTAACTGTTTGCCAGTATTTAGGCCAGCAGAGGAAGCTTTCAGCAATTCTGTCTTGGCAGGGCTATCATGTAGTGTCTGTACAATAGCCGTAGTTGACTTCCATAGGCTATATTGCTACCTACTCATATAAGCCTGGTAGTTTTCAATACAAAGGCACAAAGTGGAAGAGGCGTAAGTCCTCTTTCACATTGCATTGAATTTCCTGGAATCCTTGTCAGGAGGCAGGATGCTCATCACTCTGGGAGCCCTAGAGCAATCATGTGCAGCCATGATGACCATAACGTCTGTTTCAGGCTGAGAAGCATAATAAGGTTTAACTAAAGTTGCAGAATACTGTTTCTCAGCCTTTCTAGGGACTGCTGGCAAAGCACCAGGTCTGTACCATGCTGCAAATGTAGCATCTTCCAATGCAGAGTAAATGGGGGCTTCACAATAGTGGGAGCCACTGACATGTCTAAATACCAAATTAAGTTTTTTGGGGGTTTTATTTTTTTGTTACTGGCATCTTCATCTTTAACCTCAAATCCCATCACATCCTGTATTTGTTTAAACAGAGCGTGGAAGGAAGGTCCTTTGGAGGAGACCTGGAATTATATACCACAGAGTCTGCACTGCATGATGATAAGGTTGAGCTGGATGGGAAACCACCATCATAGGATCCCTTATCCCTACCTTCATCTTCCAAATCATCCTCCAATCCTAAGAGGTCAAGACTGCACTCTACCTTGTGATTGCCTTGTATGATAAAGGAAGTAACTGCTGGAGCTAGCAATGGAGGAAGCAGTTATACTGTTGGTGCAGCAGGTATGCTTTCCAGTTCCATTTACAACTTCTGTGCCAATGAGGAGGTACTGTCAAAGGAACTGACTTTGCTGTTTGCTGCAAAGGGAAAAGGCATGTTAACATTTCTGAGAATTATGCCAACCAAACCTGTGAGTCGATGATGCCTGATTGAGTGGTCAGAACTACTGAAATCATAGGGATGGAATCTGTCAACAAAGACTGAAAACCATACATAGTAGGTATGGCAGTACCAGAGCCAGACCTGACCATGCCCTGGTGTCTCAACAGTGGTTGGGGGGGCTATAGTCAATGCTGCCGGAGCAGACACTGATGAGGACTTTCTCTCCTTCTATGGAGAGCTCAGCCTCAAAAGTGACGTATGTTTCTCCTGATGCTTATGGTGACCAGAAAAGAAGGGTTTCAACAATGATTTCTTCTTTTCTATGGATTACTTTGATGTCCTTGTCAACCTCAGTGGTGATGAAATCGATGACTGATGGGGTGTTTCCCTATCTGGAGCAGGTGGCCTAGTGGGAGAAGGCAATTTGGATCTTGCAGCCTTCACCTGAGTTTCCATGCACTTAATAGTGATGAAAGTCTTCAAAGTCTTCATCTGGCATCTCCTTGTGGCCTGGTTAAATCTCTAGCAGATCTTGTAGGCCCTCACATTGTGGGACAGGCCCAAACAACAAATACACATGGTGCGAGCATCATCCTTGTTACCATGTAACTGCAGGTAGAAAATCTAAGCAAAGGTTCTTTCAATGGTGGCATACAAGAACAACACTGATATAAAATCAACTTAAGTTTAGAAAAAGAAAAAACAATCAAACAAAATAACAACATTGTTTCTCTGCAGGCCCAGAAGTGTATACCTTCATTGGGGTGTAGTAAAGAGGCTGCCATAATGTGGGTGCCCACAACAGTGTAGAACCAATGTGGCTATTTTGAGCAAGACATACTGTGCACGTCACCTCCCTGATACAGGTGGGGTGGAGGTGATTTTATATATATATATATGTATATATATATAGTAGGGGGGATGGGGGCCCAGCCCCCATGATGAGGGTACAGGGGTAGCAGCCTCTACAGACAATCATGTAGACACCATGTGCAGTCTAGTTGAGGGTGACCGATTTCATGCCACTCACTTCATGTTGCCCTTTTGCCTACCCCCATTTTTACAGAGCACAGATTTTTGGTGCACCAACATGGGTGAACCAGTCCAAGAATGTGCTGATATTGAAGGAAAGAACTGAGGATTGAGTGGGCTTTCCACATTTTATGGATGCCGACATTGTACATCATCATAGGCAGTCCCCAGCTAGACAGAAGTTTCCTTAATATCCTGATGCTGACAGCTTATAGTTCCTAAGGTATGTCCCATTGGAGGAGATATCCTCAATGAAGATCCTCTACTTTACAAATACTCTACATAATCCTACAATAATCCCTTCAGTTTTCCAAATACATCATTCTAACATTATTTTCCTAACAATCTCTGAAGGCACTCTCAAAAGAGCAGTTCTCTCTCTCTCTCTCTCTCTCTCTCTCTCATTAATTCTCTCTCTGTCTCACATTCACAACTGTCAGTGTTGGTGACCATGAAGCAATGTCACTGCTGATGCAGTTTCATTGTGAAGCACTTCAGGAAAGGACAATTGTACGTCTCATTAAGAAATAATTATCCCAGAGTCCTAAAGTCTGTGGTCTGTCACTTGTGATATAAAATTCTGAGTTATCCAGGTGCAGAGGTCTCTTTTTCTTGTTTGTTTCAATAAAATAAACATAAAATATAAGCATATTTGGAAATGCTAATGAAGCACGAAAGTAAACTCTTTTGTAAACCAGTTTTGGGATATTCTAAGGAGTAACTAATGGCTGGTTCAGTGCAGAGCAAACAGTATGCTGCCTGCAGCCTGGGAGATAGGGTTCATGCAAAAACCCCAGAATACCACATTGGAGCATGCTATGGAAGAATGCTGGTTTGGAGTAGGTATTCACATTAAAGTCAGTTACTTACTTGCCATCCCATACAATGGAAGGTTACATGCATGGACAAACCAATCACTAATGTGAGAGATGGGGGAAATATGAAAAAGGTGGAAATTATATTAAATTAAAGACTGCAATTATGTTATGGTTCACCAACAAAATAAAATTTCATTAGGGAATTCTTAGGCATGTCTTAAAAGCTTGTGACACAGGTTCACACCACTCATTAATGGGGTTCACTGCAATGACTCGGATACCATAGCTGACTCCTTCAATCGCTTGTTCACAGACCTGTCTCAGTACACCTCTTCCTTTGTGGTACATCCAGCAAGTGTACAATCTTCCTCCAAACCTGTTTCATCTGTCCTTGACCCCTCTAGCAGGTGGTGCACCACTCCCTCATTTCTATTCAAGAAAGTCTTGAGGTCTGATATTCTGAAGTTACTTCTGACTATCTCTGACACTACTAGCTCCAGCTCCAATACCCTTGAAACAAGACTTCTGAAACTAGCTTCACCTTTCATTGCCTCCTCTCTTGCAAAAATATTTATGCTGTCTTTCACTTCCAGTGTGATGCTGAACCTATGGAAAATCGCCTGTGTCACACCAGTCTATAAAAAAAGGGACCCTGTTGAGATTATCAACTACAGACCCATAGCCATCCTCTCAGTCTTAAGCAAAATTTGAGAGAAACTAGTCACAAACCAAACTACGACTACCTTGCCAAATACAACCTTCTCTGTGGCACACAGTATGGCTTTAGAAAGGGTCATAGCACATCGACTGCACTCATCAAATTTACAACTGATGTGCTCTCTGATATGGATGCTGGTTTACTAACGAGAGCAGTGTTTATTGACCTCACTAAAGCCTTTGGTCTTGGTGATCACCCCTACTTCTCTCTACTCTCAGAAATCTAAATTTCTCTGTCACTGTAGTAGAATGGTTCAGTAGCTACTTGTCTGACAGATCCCAAGTTCTGAAATTCAACTCCTATCTGCCAACTCCGGGTATCCATACCCCAACTTTCTATCTGCCAAAACTGTCACAAACACCAGGGTACCTCAAGGCTCTATTCATGGACCCCTTCTTTTCTCAGTGTTGATTAATAATATAGCTGATGGTCTTTGCCCTGCTTATCCATCCTGTATGCAGATGATCTTGTCCTTTATTCCAGCTCAGATAGTGTCTCCAACATAAATGCTTCTCTCTCTTCTGACTTTAATAACATACAAACTTGGCCAACTACCCAGAAACTTGTGCTAAAAGTAAACAAAACACAAGCCATGTTATTTGGCTCAGTCTCTAAGCTTCTGGATTGTCAAATATCCCTGGTAGTTCTTGAATCATGTGAGGCACAAACTGAGAATGTTTTATCCTTCAAATACTTAGGAGTTCTCCTGGATCAATCACTTAATTTCAATTAATATATTCAGTCCATCAGTAAATCAGTGAATGTTAAACAAGGGGTAGCCTATAAAGCCAGCTATGTGCTAACCCCCTCAGCCAAGCTGTCTATTGCCAAGGGTATCCTTCTTCCTGCTGTCACTTGTGGTGTTCCATTGTTTGCTTCTGCATCTAAAACTACCCTCCACAAGTGGGACATAGCCTATAACAATGTATGCAGATATGCCTCCTCTTCAATATGGCTCAAGCCCCACTGTAATCTTTATAGTGACTTGGGCTGGCTCTCCCCTTCTGCTTGCCAACAATCCTACCTAGGCTCTCTTGTAAACTCGGTAATTAGAAATAAAATGCTGTTCACACTGGTGGTGTTGCTTACACCCAAGTCCTCCTCCCATGGGCTAAACTCAGCTGATAAGGAGCTGCTTACTGTTTCCAGATGTCGGACATCCATAAACTCCAGAGCTTTTAACAATGTGGCCCCTCGGCTCTAGAACTCCTTTCCATTAGGTCTTCAACAGGCACCATCCCACATCAGTTTTAAAAGTGGGCTGCGATGGTACCTGTCTTCAGTAGACCAATGTGCTTGTTTTGACCCCCCCAGCTCTGCTTTGCCTACACTAACTTTATTCTGTTAAAACCATAACACCTTCCAGACCCTACCAAATTTCCCCTCTGCCCACTTGTACTTTCTCTCGTCCCTTACTCTCTCTTCTCTCCCTTTCAATATCCCACCTCTACCTACTGGATACTTCTGCACTTACTCAGCCTTCCTGGCTTGAACCCTTCTCTCTGTTTCAGCTATTGCCTCTTAGTTGGATAGCCCGCTCTCTCTCTCTTAATCTTTCCATTTCTCTATACTGCTATAACCTATTCTATCTATACCTGTTGCCATGGTTTGTACTATTGTTTTGCTTGCTTACTCAAATGTAGGTTACCCCTTTGGAGCATGTGATATCTCATGCAGCTATATGCTGCTTTTATTGTAAATTTCCATTAAGTTTTGTACTCAAACTGTTTGGTTTCATTGCTACCTGCTGCTCACCAATTATGGACTGTACAATGTTCTGATCTTTCACATATGTTATTTTCTCTTTATGTATTATTTTCCACTGTTATCTATACCTGTTATTATGTAATGTTTTGCACTGATGTAATGTATTTGTCTAACTATTTGTTGTACTCTCCTGGGTCATGCCTAAAAATAGTCATTGTTACCCGGTTAACAAAAACTAAATAAATAAAGTAAAGTAACAGCCTATTTCCATTTGTCATACTATGGCTATGGAATTGTCATGCAATAATAATATTAATGTAAGCACTTATGTTGCTTGGCTCGCAAAGGGCTTAAAATTGCCTTGTATGATGGTTTGTTAGCCACAGTGCAAAACAGGGAAAACAGAACACTGCAGGCAGTCCCAAAGGGAAATGTCTGTTTGCTCACATGGTACCTAGAAATCACAAGGGGCATTAGATTACCTTGATCATTGACATAAATAGAAGCTCTGCAGATAATTCAGAGTCTGAGCTATCTAAAGGTTTCACATTGCATATTCTAGCTCAGTTGCCTAATATGTACAACAGTTTTCAGCTTTCGGCTTCATCACAGACTTGCTGATATTCAGGATAGTGGCAGCAGGCAGGACACAGAATGGATGCATGGTACATGT
Organism: Neoceratodus forsteri; assembly: GCA_016271365.2. Taxonomy (NCBI): domain Eukaryota; kingdom Metazoa; phylum Chordata; order Ceratodontiformes; family Ceratodontidae; genus Neoceratodus; species Neoceratodus forsteri. The sequence goes on along the minus strand of CM028133.1, from coordinate 735,165,373 downwards.
TCATATGCCCATAGCAGATGACTTTTCGACATCACTATGCCTTGATCAGAGATAAATGTAAATGTCTGGAAGACCATGATGAAGCTGAAAGCTAAAACTGATGTATGGATTACACAAAAGGGGCAGAACATGCATTGTAAGCCAGTTTTCCTAGAATCTGCATTATTTGCCCAGCATCTTTTAAAGTCCAAGATTATTGTACCCCAATGACTCCTGTCATTGCTTGCTAGAAGATGTGTTAATAGATGTTTTCCCCTCTGGGGTTGCCTGTAAAATTATATATTACACATTTATATATTATAAGTTACAGTATGAAGCATGTGGAGCAGGGTTGATAAGCACTGGTGTGAACTTAGGTCACAAGTTGTTAAAGCATGTAGAGTTCTGTTCTACTTAAACTTTTTATGCAAACTTTACCATTAATTCAACACATGTTTTGAATAATTTTGTATAGTATAATTAAATTTAGATTTTATGACAAAGTGTTATTGTTGTTTTTTTTATCTTGGCAGAATTTTAACAGTGTTTCTACATTCTGTGTTGCAGGACACAATTGAGCTAGCTCCAGATCAGTGCTGCCTTAATTGTAAGTAACAATGCACACGCTGTTACTATAACAAATTTATCTTGCAATCCTGAGGAAAAAAGTAAGATTTATTGACACTGTATATAATTTTTAATTATATTGAAATTAAATGTTAACCAATTGTTTTTCCGCAGGCACCCGCATACCAAAGAATTGTGAAGTTCATAAGAAGGTCAACTACATCAGCCATAATGGTTGCCAGAGTAAAACACCTGTTACTTTAACTTCTTGCCAGGGATCTTGTGGCACCTACTCTATGTAAGTATGATGGCTCAGTGAGGCATACATCATGTGTCATTTTGAACTGGGCAGCGCACTGATATTTTGCTAGGGTTTACTACTATATGAATCAGTTTGGCATATTTAGACTATGAATGGGTATTTATTTGCTTTTGTTAACTGAGTAAGCACACTAGACAGCCAAGTGCCTATTTTCAGGTGCGACCTGGGAGATTACAAGATACATTACAAGGTACATACATGAACATCAGGCAAATACAATTGTAGGATTACATTACATAGAATTAGCACAATAGGGACTTTACAAGCATCAGACTTCATCAGGCAAATAGTAGTGAAGAGTTGATATAAAGTGATGAGAACACAGGGACATTGTAAGACAACAATACCAAAAACAAGTATTACAATACAGTATTAAACATTGCAGTCAGTAGGATGAAGTGCAATGTGAATTCATCGCTCCAGGCAGCAAGTTGTAAGGCTAGCAGTTAGAATAAGGAGGAGTCACAGTTGGGATAGAGTGGGCCCAGTGTGGGAGAAAGGAGTGCACAGTTATAGTGCTCACCTTGTTTTGCCGGTGGGCCTAAATGGTCCTTTTTTATATATGCTGTGAGAACAGGAGGCGTATGAGCACAGTTGTGCTCTGTCCAAGTCATAATGTTTAGGTAGCATCTCAGTTAGTTGGGGCATCTCAGGCTGAGAGGGTTTGTCTAGTGCAGAGACAGGTGGCAGCCATTTTGAGAAAACCCCAGAGCAGGGCCGGCTTTAGGGGTTTGGGGGCTCCCAGCAGAATTAGTGAAGTCATGGGGCCCCTCTACTTGGCCCACCTTTAGCCCATGTGTTTTACTGTAGCCCATAAGTGCAAGATTTTATTTGTGGTGATACAATAGGCAGGGAAAAATGGGGGGGAGACTAAGTGGGCCAAGAAGTGGTTATCTGCCGGCAAATTTTAAATTTCTTTGTTTCTATGTATAGCTTTAGTATAACCAGTAGTATTTAAAAAAAAATTTAGGAGGACACAGCAGTGTCAGTTCTTGGGGCTGTTCTTCCCATCCCATCCATTGCTGCCTGTCCACCTCATATTGACCAGATTATAGCTTGCTGAGGTATTTCATGACATAACCAGAAGGATCTGCACAGTCCTTTACTGATGTTTTAAAAATATATTAAAATAAAAAATGTTTAAAAATGAATAAGATAAACTTCTTTGATTGGGGGCCAACAGCAACCGCAGGGTTCACTGGTGCCTAAAACTGGCTATGCCCCAGAGGGAGGCTTTAAAGCTCTGGTGCGAGGGAGAGGAGCGAGTGCTAGTTGGAAGAGATCATGAAGTATGAGATCATCCAGCATTCTGCAGGTTAACAGTTAATGTATTGTATTACCTATTGTTTAGGTATGATAGTCAATGGCTAGTAGAAGCAAATAGGTAAAATATTCCCTCCATTGCTATGCAATATAGCCTTGAGCAGGGTGGCCAACCATATAAAATGAAACAATATAAGACGTATAGTATTATAATTTAGGTGATTCTGCCAAAAGTTGTATCAGATACAGTACTTACATGTAGCTATAGGTATACAGAATATTGATTCTATGACTCTGTATGAGCTTTTATTACTAAAGGAAAGAAATGTTCCTCCATTGTCAAATATGAACAGTCATGGATTAGTAGATTAAATAAATGGTCGCAGACAACACAAAAAGTAGAGTCTGCATTGACAGCCCTTTTTCTTGCATAGGCATGGCAAGACCTGTGTAATAATTTTGAGAAATGATCTGTGTCAGTGCTGCAGTTTGGAGCAATCATAGATTTGTCTTAGCAATTAAAGAATTAACTGAGATATAGGTTCACATCATGGCTTTGACTACACATCAGTCAATGATTTTCTGAGCTGAGGTACACATGCTGGCAGTTGGCTATGTCACGAAACAAAACATACATATCAGCAGTGTTTCATAAAAAGAGGCAGAGGCTTTGAATTGAAGTACTGCTATAGTTCCATTCTAGACAGGAGAGATAGCAACCAATGTCAGTACTGAAGGTAGTGAAAGTGGACTGATACTTCCTCTATATGTACAGAATGTGATATAAAGATAACAGTACTAAAACACATATTGTTATCAGGTCATTAGCTTCCTTCAGCATTTAATTTTCCTTGAAAAAAAATACCACTCTTTATACTGTTGGGTGAATAAATGCAAAACGTGATATCACTTTTCAGATATTTGTTGTTGTTGTTATTGGACTAAATTTGCAGTCTCCACTTCCAAAGATATTACCTGGAATTCCACCCATCTGGAAACTATGTGATTCCAGTGTATTCAAAGGAAAATGGCAAGATCACAGTTTACACTGGATGTATTCAATATGAAAGGAAAAAAAATATAAGAAAAATGAGCAGTTTATACTAAAAATAATGTAAGCAGAGGTGGCATGACAAATATCACAGTCAACATTTACTTTAATACATATTTGACAGTTACACTGTTGAACATTAAAAATATCAATGTTTTCTTATAGGAGGAATTTAAAAAAAACATTTAATAAAATACAGAGGAATATTTTGGCAGTGGTCTAGCAATTTTACAGTATTTCCACCAGTGGAAGTTATAATTTTTCATAGTTCAAGTAACAGTGACTCTAATCCATGTATAACCTCACCATTTCCAGTTTCAAAAGTAGTAGTATTTACATTTACTTAGATAACTATCTCATGTCTATATTCAAATTTAGATCATTATAGCCAACTATATTAAATCTCTGAAAATGTTAAATTAAATGTTATCAATACAAATAATAGCTTCAATCACTTGTAAAGGCAGGCAAAACAGACAAAAATGAGTGATAAAAAATGCTTCCCAGCAGTTTCTACTGCTTTACTTCCTGCCTTGCCTATTTGTAAACAAATTAATAAATAATAATAATTAAACAAAAACAAGAACAATAAATAATATGGTACTATTTATATGTGTTTATCTGAGCCAACTAAGTTTACCCCTTCTTCCATCATACAGGTACTCTGCCGAAGCCAACAGGATGGAACACACCTGCACCTGTTGTCAGGAGGCCAAGACGCACAATGAGACTGTTGTTCTGGCCTGCACAGATGGAACCACAATCAACCACTCCTATGTCTTTGTTGATGAATGTGAATGCCAGGGCACAACATGTGGAGAGCTCATTGGGCCAACATCACCTGCAGATGTACAGGCAACAAGATCTGGACATAGAAGAAGGAGATAAATACAATGATACATACTGAATATTGGCTTGACGTGTACTTTAAGTCTACTCTTACCTGTTCTCATTTCTTTTAAGGGTAGTCATGAAGTTTTGGACTCCTTTAGTTTTCATATTATATGTAAATTGACATAACCATTTCAACCTTTCTGTGGAGATAATGATTTTTGTTTTTGTAAAACTTAAAGGGGTCATTCCATCCTCTTTAAGCTTAAAAGGACATAAATATTGCAGATTAGAATTTTGAATAACCATTGTATATAACATGTTATTCTATTTTTTAGCATAGAAAGCTAAGATATGTAATTGAATTATTAAGATCTAGAAGTGTTTTCATTATAGCACAGGATTTTATAATAACCATAAGAAAATAGTGGTTAAATGATTACTGTAGTCAGAATCTGCAAAAATATATTTTGTGAAGTGTGTTTTGAAATGTGTGTGTAGTCTTGGAAGTTGTTTCTTTTGTTTGCTATGAGGGTTGTTTGTAAATTAGCCTGTTAGTTTTGTGGCCCTGAGATCTCCATGTTAGCATGTTTATTGCTCTTTTTTTTCCTACAATGCCTCCTGTCCCATGTGACAGTGATGTATCTGGGACCATAGATTCAGCAATTACTGATTCAGATCTCATTGTACAACAGTACAGCTGTGATTTTAAGTACATTTCCTTTTCCAGTCAGCAACAAAAGCTACATTTACAATTTAGAAAATATTTGAGGGCTAACTGAGTGGACTATTCTGTAGGAAAACAGCTAGTGCCTTTACTAATTATCACATTGATGGTCTGGGGCGAACTGTATGCTTTTTATGGTTGTGTATAGTTGATGAAGTCAAACATTCTAAAAGCATAACATTTACTCCTAGTGGGTAGACCTGAAACACAAATAGAAAACAAAAATTTTGAATTACAGTTATTTAGCTGAAGCCAGAACATCAGGCCTTTGTCTGCAGATTACTTCTGCAGTACTTTTTCTCAATGAGATAGTGGCCCTGAATGCATCACTGTCACTTGAAACTGGAGACACTGTGGGAAAAAGGAGAGCAATAAATCATGCTATCATGGAGATCCCCAGGGCCATAAAACTAATAGGCAAATTTAGAAAAAAACTACTAGAGAACTAAGGGAAGGACATACCAGGACTACACACGCACACATATCAAAACACTCTGCACAACATATGTTTTATAGAGTTTGACTGATGTACTCCTTTAACTGTCTATTTTTTATGTCCATTTTTGTATGAGGATAATCTTAATAACAAAGATAATTTGTGATTACTTGGGACTGAAGTCTGTGTAGAAGTTATAAATGCATCTTGGGGCCACAGGGATTTATAATGTCCCTATAAAAAGTAATACAGTATTAAAAGCTCAAACACTGCTAATTCCAAACTCCCTTATTTTCATAAGCTTTGCCTAATACACCACTGTGTCACAAGCTCTGTCAGTAGTGTGTCTTGTACTTCTTGGACAGTCCCGGTGTAAATGCACATACTGTTACTGCCAAGTAGATATGGAAAGACAGAATGGTTGATATTTTTCCATAAAGAATTGATAGTCATTCTTAATATTCAAATATCATTATTCACAGCTGGAATTATTTTCTCCAGTTATTTCAGTCATGTTCATGGGAAAACATCTTCCCTCTGTGACCAGACAAAATAAAATCTTGTGAAGCATTCCTTAATGATTTTTATTTGCCTCTTTCAATAAATCAGAGCAATTTTAGTCTGATGAAAATGCTGCTCTAACTCACAGTACCTTCTTAACTTCTAAATGTGTGCAGCCAGGACACCAGGAATTACAACTGCAATAGCCTTTTCCAAATATTGTAGCCCATAGCGTAAGCCAAGATTATTCAGAGTCTGTTACAGTATACTAATACTTGGATAGAGTATCCCCCAAACTCTATCGAGAACAAATTGTGTTTGTATTTAAGCTGCTTCACAAGCACAGTACTTGTTTACATAATTTTTAGATAGAAACAAAACAAATTAGCATCTCCAGTATTGCTTGTTTACATCTAAAATTATATATATAATGGAGATGATATCATCCTCCAATTCCAGTGTTCTGATTGTATAAAACACATCACATGACCATGTGTATATTAGAGCACGACCACACACCTGCACTTTTACCCCCCGCCAAAACAATTTTGCCATTTTGTAAGATAGATAACCCACTGTACCATGGGCTGTCACACTCTGAGATATGTACACCTTGGGTGATTGTACAACACACACCAAGGCATGCGTATATCAGAGCATGACTGCACACCTACGATTGGGTTATCTATTATCTATCTATACTGTATATATATATATATACACACACACATATATTTATATATTATACACAAAGATTGTATGAAGAGTATATGAAGGATATATAACTAAATTGAAGTGACAAATAAATAGAAAATATTGCTATTTATTGTAATGGAGACATGAAGGAATTCTAGATCACTTAGATCAAGATTTAGCATAACTCTTTTTCCAACTGTTCTCAATGGGTAAATGTACAATGGGTTCTCAATAATTTATTCTCTCATTCTGTCATGCCTGTGAGTTCTAGTGGTGATCAATAAATGTTTAGTAATTTGCAACCATGATATCATTTGTTTTCTTTCACCTTGAACTTCAGTACTGGATTGGGTGGCATGGATTAATGTGCTATGAGTAGATTGTACAAGATGTGGAAGTAGGCATAATCAAGAAAGGGAAATCCAGTCTTGACTATTAAAATGAGATTAAATCTTGGGGCCTAATTCCAACATGACTGGCGTACCTTGCATGCAGTTGCAAGTTACGCCACTCACCCCTATGCTAGGGACCCTATGCTTCATTCCAGAAGTGGCAGGATCCTGACACTTGTGACATACAAGATACACCATGCATGTGGCTTACGCCCATGCATGGCATACCTCAGCCATATGTTGCAACTCACGGCCAGTGATAGGCAGCCCCCCAAAGCTCCCCCCCAGCCCCAGATCACTGCAGCACACACCAGGGGGCATGGGGGAGCAGGATGCATGGCACAGGCATCTGGGGGGGTGCACCAGAAATGGACCTTCAGGGGTCCGAGATTATCAGGGGTTAGGGTAGGGGTGTATTAGTGGGGGCTTATGGGTCATGCTTCCACAGTTGCCAAGGTGCTGTGTGGCAGCATCCAATAGTGCCAGCAGTCAGATGCCACTTAAGACAGCTCCAAGCTGTCGTACATTTGTTACATCATTGCATTTATTATAATCGCAATTGTTGATTATGGCAGCCACCCTCCTAGAATTGGACTAAGTTGCTGTCATAACCCACAGTTACACCATGCATTGCAGGCTGCAGTGTAAGTGGCATCATATTCTGTGATTGTCACAGCCCACAGATGCCATGGTGCAAGTTGCCTCCTGGAATAGCACTGGGCATATCGCATGGTATAAGTTGCAGGATATGCCATGGTGCTAGGCATTTCTCACTTTATGCTGGCATAATCTGTCTTGGAATCAGGCCCTTGGTTACTACTATAGTTTTAGGACTTACTGCAGTGGGACTGTTCCTCATATTTGGAAGGTTAGAACAAATGCTAACAGGCTTAGTGTGGAGCTAAACTTACATTGCATATCTAAGAAAAGTAGGGGTTATATTCAGTGTGTCCTCTGACATGGCATACAGTGAATAATGCTGACACACTAAATGCACTATTGCATCCAGACAAATGATGGTACCTTCTTGCACAGAGACTGCAGTGCTATATTCCAAGGGCTCTGTAAATGCTAACTGGCTGCTGAGGCACCACTAATTTAAATTTACAAACACAGCTTTTATCAAAGCACACAATGGTGCACAACCTCCTGCCCCTGGGAGCACAAGATCCAGTGAAAGAGACTTTCACATGCTAGAACCTCATCAGTGTTGTAACCACATAGAAGGACACTGTCGGTGTAGTGGATCCACCTGCATCACTCAAGCCTCATCTGTCTTTTGCCTATTTACAGTAGAATTAACATCCCTGTCAGTCTAGTGGAACTACTGCCCCCTGATGCCCACCATGTATAATGCTGAATGTAAATCCCCTATCTCTGGTAATCTACCGGCTTCCCAATGCCCATCTTTTTACTGCTAAATGTGAATCCCCGCACCTGGCAGAGTAGTTGTTCTGCTATCTTTTGTGGCCTTTCTATATACTATTGAATGTGAAACCTATGTATTTGGTTTTCTACTGTTCCCCCTGCCCCACAATTCCTAACTTTATACTGTTGAATGTGAAGCCCTTGTCTCTGAAAATCTAATAGTCCCTTGCCTGTCCAGTGCACATAAGTGTACCATTCAGTATGAATCATCTGTCCCTGGAAGGCTAATGGTCCACCCCTCTACCTGATCACTGTCAAACCTGTAGCAGCCCCCTCTCTTGCTAATACCCTTAGCAACCACCACCCATTCTCACAAGCCCTCAATGCACCCATCCAGCCATTCATAAGATACCATTCAGCCATCAGATGTTAAATCATACAGTCCCTGTGCTCATCATTCGGTGAACCACCTTTTAAATGTCATGGAACAAGTGTACAAATATGGTTGAAACAGCTGTTTTTACAGTACATTCTCACTTGCTCCGTATCATTCAGATACTGTCAGACTGAGGTGGTAAGTAAAGAGGCTGTGCTAGTCATCACCTGAACACTTGATAGCAATTCAAAAATTGTTGTACTGCTAAGTTGGGGCCAACGGGTGGCAATGGTGTTAGGTAGACCACCATGGATAGAAGACTTACATTCAACAGTATACAATTGGTTACCAGGGGATGGGTGGACCAGTAGATTCCAAAGTAAGAGTTTACCAGCACAGACAACCTCAGTATAAAAGATAAAAATATATTACATTTGGAAGATGCCTGAACCAGTCAAAAGCTATGAACACACTACTGCAGACTGGTATATAGATTCACTCACCACACACTCTATTAGTCATCAGAAGCTCATTTTACTTATTACATTTTTTTTTCTACTTCACGAAGATGCAGAGAATTCATTGCAATAAAGCAAATGTTTTGGAAATATCCTTCCTCAGTGTGTTCCTGTATCTAATACAAGTTTCAAAATTACTAAAATAATAATGAAAAAACTATTATAAAGTAATTTTCTTAGACCAAAAAAATCTATATATTTCAGCTCACCATTAGTTTTCAATGACTGAGATATACCACATATCTTAAAGTTCCAAATTCACTCTGCAGTCAAAAAGAAAATAAATACAAGTAACTAAATATGGCTGTTGTTCCAAAATCAAACACTACTTTGTGCGTGCATTACAAGTTCTCACCTGCTACTGAAATGTGAGATAAAGTTCTGTTGATATTTAAAATACACTTCCCAATAATCACAGTGTGAAGCTTATTGTGCCTAAGTAATAAACTTGCTGATACCAATACATAAAGAGCAGAAGGAGATGGGGACAGAATTGTTTTTGCAACAGTGTACAATGATATTTTTTTTTTAAGTTAAGAAAACAGAGAACAAGCACTGGGATGTCTTACAGACAACACCTCAAACTACACATATTTTTCAACAGTTGTCAGTAACTGTGACAAAAAGAAACAGAACATTAGGCAATAGATTAGTTAGAAGTGAACATAAGTTACCAGACAATGTCTCGCGACACTTTCTGAATCTGAACAAAGTATGTGGCAACTATCCATGTGGCCACTGTGTAAATTGTCACAATACTTACAAAATGAAACAAATATACAACATAGCAAGAAATGAACATATTTCGATTAACCAATTAAGTGTTCTACCACAGGGGTCATATATCTATTAAAATATCCATGAGATAGAATCTATATCGGGAAATTGGAAAGAATGCTGAAAAACTGTGTATGAGAACATAAAAGTGATATTGAATATAATAATATGACATCTCCTGTAGCTAGACAGTTTACTGAACATAGACATCATGTACCACAATTACACTTTTTTGGAATTGAGAAAGTGATACCAGATCCCAGGGGAGGGGACTACAGGACAAGGATTTTAACAAGGGAAGCATATTACATTGATAGATTCGATGCAACCAATCCAAGATATGGTTCAAATGATTCCATAGATTGGCAGCCAATTTTATAAAATGCAGGCATTACAGAGAAATTAGTGTAAAACATATAAGGACGCCTCTATCATTAAGACTTTAGAACACAGAGGAAGATAACATTAATAACAACTCAAAACACTTCAACTTTAAGTGTTTTCTATTTGTCTTGCCCCCCTCCCCTCCTTTGGGGATAGACAGATGTTACTGACTTAGTAAGAAATACTAACTGGAAAACATAAAAGTACATGGGTACTGACAAATTAACTTACGGAGATGAGATACAGTGTAACCTGTTTTATTACACAGCACTTTAACAAAGTACTTACAACAATACCAGAGGCCTGTGTATTACTCACAAGCAGCATAGTACTAATATCTGTAAATTCTTATAAATATTATATACAGATTGTTTAACACTGTGATGTTTAAATAAAACACTAGATGCAGGTAGGACACCAAAATATTTTGGTGCTGCTACGATTTTATGTAGCAGGTCAGGAACCCAGAGCGATCGCGAACCACCACAAGAGTCTCTTGATGTCCCGCGATGATATGCATTGCTGTGTGCCCGATTCCAGACCAGAAGCACTATTTAAACAGCAAGCAGAGTGAGTGAGTTACCTCCATATATATATATATATATATATATATAGAGAGAGAGAGAGAGAGAGAGAGAGCAGGAGGCCTCACTTCATTGTGCAGCAAAAACAATGTGATTATGAAAGATTACCTTTTTACTTGTTGTGAACTTAACAGGACCATTTTGAGGGGTTTGGTGTTCATCCCAAAGAGTTGGGTTCCTTGTTTATATTTAGAGACCATAAGGAGACTTTGAGATTTATGTAGCAACTTGAGAAATATTTAAATGAGATGAAAACTTATGAGGAGGTAACAACGATACTATATTTACTGATTACTGGAATAAAATAGTTTGGTTTTAAATGGCACAAAATAACTCAGAACATACTGTATATGTTTACATTATTACTTAGGTACAATAAGGCTGACACTGTGATTATTGGGAACTGTGTTTTAAACATCAACAGAACTTTATTTCACATTTCAGTAGCAGGTGAGAACTTGTAATACACACACAAAATATTGTTTGATTTTGGAACAATAACCAGATTTAGTTACTTATATTTATTTTCTTGTTGACTGCAGAGTGAATTTGGAACTTTAAGATATGTGATATATCTCTGTCATTGAAAACTAATTGTGAGCTGAAATATATAGATTTTGCTGGTCTAAGAAAATTACTTTATAATAGTTTCTTTTATTATTTTTTAGTAATTTTGAAACTTGTATTAGATACAGAAATGCACTGAGGAAGGATATTTCTGAAACATTTGCAATTAATTCTCTATATCTTTGTTGGAATGAATTCTCTGTATCTTTGTGAAGCAGAAGAAAAAATGTAGTAAGTAAAATGAGCTTCTGATAACTAATATAGTGTGTGTGGTGATTGAGTCTATATACCAGTCTGCAGCAGTGGACCAGTAGATTGCCAGGAGCACTTATTCCACATAGGCACAATATCAACAGTGATCAGGTGAGGAATGGGTGACCATTGGACTGCTAGGAATGGCAAAGGTTGGTAGGGCTCTGTTGGGGGGCATGGCCAAGGCTGTGCATTATACATCCTTGTGTTTGTGCAATGAGGTATTGTGCAGAACTGCTTAGTAAGCAATAATACATGACAGGGTGGGTGGTATTGGGGAATACCGATTCGCCCAGGGGTGTAATGAGGCACAATGTCACAGGTGGAGGACTTCTAGCCCCTGAAAGGTCCAGTATTCCCTAATATCGCACACCCTGGAGGGTATTATTGCACTTAGAAAATGGTACTGTAACAAAACAAAAAAAAAGAAAAAATTAATAAAAAATTATAGGTTTTGGAGTTAAATACTGAGTAAAATAGTTCCTCCACTGGAATGTGAATGATTTTTCTTTTTCTTAACATATGGACTTTTGTCCTGTTGGGCTCTCTGTAATTTAAGCTGATTATGCAGTTACAGCTCCGTATATTTTGTGTGCTAATTCGATTCCAACTCCACCCTTCCCCCATGCAGCACCTTTGCTTCCCACCTGCTCTGTTTAGTTTTATTCTGTTCAAGCCGTGTCCAAGATAAATTATTTCTGCAGTGTATGTCCCAGGGTTTTGTTCCTGAAAGAAGAAGTATTTGACTAGTGCAGAGGGACACAGAGAACTTCATTTGGTAAGGGGCTATATTTGTATTGAAGTTTTTTTTTTTCAAAATTGAAGTTTTTGGTTGAGAAAACAGAGCTGGAGGTAGGGCGGGGGGCCACTCCCCGAGAAAAATAACTGACTGGTGTCTGGAGAAGAGGGCCCAAGATTGCTATCAGGAGACTGCTGAGCACAGTTGGGAGAAATTATAAATTGTGTCTCTCCCAACCACACAAACAAAAACTGCAGTGGATTTTTTGTCTGCCTCCCAACTGAGACATATACGGTGGGGGGTGTTAGAATGGCTTAGCTAGTAGTTGACAGTCACTAAAAAATGGTGTCTGGCATGTTTGACAATTCGGGGTGCCCAATGATATCCCAAGAAATGGGGCACCCCGAATTGGTACTTGTTTTTAGCGGGCTTCTATTGAGGAATACCTGCCTACTAACTTCAGACTCCTAGCCAATCAGAATGCTAGGATGCACAGTGACATTTTCTAAAGGCCACATAATGACATGTACATGACACCCTTGCACCATGTACACCATATTTGGTTACTAGCATCCTTTCCTATTTTGAATGTGCTATCCCCATTTGCTCCTAGGAGTCTGTTGCTAACACAGGGCTGTGGTAGTGACACAGACATGCACTATACACAGTGCTATCATGGACTGTTAGGCAGAAGAGTGGGCCAGGCAGGGTGCAGTGTCTATCTCTCTCTCTCTCTCTCTCTCTCTGGCAGCTGAGTGCTGTTTTTTTGTATGGTGCTGGGCTAGTGTGGCACAGATCACACTGACTAAATATAGATATCCTTGTCTATTACAGAACCCCATCAGAAGTAAATAATTTGTCCTTAATATCAATGAGTTCTTAATATGCAGATTGCACATTCTTAAGGAATTCCTGCTGAGACTATAAGAAATATCTTCAATGTCATGATGGCCTCAATTAGTACAGCATTTAAGATTTCTGAGATTGGATTTAAAAATGGTGGTGGCACATGTACTTATTCAGTTGCTACAACATTTAAGATTACTGAGATGGGGTTTAAAAATGGTGGTGGCACATATAATTACTTAAGTGCATTATCCGTTTCTGCATCTGTGCAGTCACTTCTGTGTCTGGATCTGCCCACCCAGTTTTTAAAAGGATTCATCCATTTGTGACAATAAGTTGCAGATCTGCAGCAATTTGTGCCATTCAATCATGCAAATTCGATTTGTGTGATTTTTTGTTGTTGCTGCAAATGTATATTTTTTTTGTATTCAAAAGTATCTGAAATTTGGAAGGATATAAAATGATGGTCTTCATGTTCAGACCGATGTCATCTTTTAAATTTTTGGATGGATGGATTCTGGACTAATACCTTTAAGAAACTGGTCCCCTGTTTTGAAAATGAGGATCTTTAAATAAAAAATAAAAACTTATGGAAAAAAGTATCTCAATATTTTTCATGTCAGAACAAAGCTTTACTGGTGGCTGAGCTGTTTGTTTCTGACTCAGAAAGTCTAAAAACATTCATTCATTCTGTAGTAGAAGTACATTGCTTATCATCTTAGCAGGCCACATTCCACCTTCTCCCCAAAACACCTGAGATGTATACAATACCTTCAATAAAAATGGCCACAACTATGCATTTCGTTGGGGAAAAAAAACACAAATTGCATCAACAGCATGACATGCACAGTAAGGAAGTCTTAGCAAATCTTTGGTTGATCAATGCTTGACATCAATCCATCCCCTACCCCATAGTGGACCCTCAGAGCGTACCCCACACTCCCAATGGGTACTACCTCTGTTGGGACACTGATCTCTGAGGTATTCTGAGCCATATTGTGTGCAGCTCTCCCCAACTGGATGAGGCTTCACATGTCAGCCAAGCCTGAAGATGTTATTCCTTGCCCAGTCCCCATAGGGTACCCATAGTCATCTGGGGCTTCACCTCCTGCCAACCTTAAGGAGAATCTTCTGCAGAGGTAAGAGTTCCCTTGTTACCCCTTTGTTTACTTCCTTGCAAGACTTCTATATTGTCACATTAAGATAACTGCAACAACTTACCATCAGACCTACCCTGACTGTAATCCCCTCTACTGGAGAAAGTGAAAACCAAGGAAAACATACAGGAACAAATGAGAAAATTCATTCTCAAGCCCCATGGCAGTCCCACCTAGTGGGACAGTTGATTCCCTATGTCCCGCAGCTATCCTGTTACCCTGCTTTTATGAGAATGGAAGCGTAGGAATTCTGACTGCCATGGAGAAAAAAAGAGGGCCAGTTCATCTGTGTAGCTGGTTAAAGGTCCCCTTTGCTCCTCCCCTACAATCACAAGCCCTCCACCCGGGGGACCCTACCTGCCTACCGAACCCTTCCCCTTGTCTGAGTGATCCTGACTACCTTGCTAACCTGCCAGTTTGATTATCAGAGGGGCAGTGGGAAACAGTCAAATGCCTGCCTGCTGCAATTCTTTGCAGACTATTGGAATGATTAAAATCATAAGAATAGAATTGTAAGAAATACAAGTTAAGATATTTCCATGTTTTTGTAATATTTATCCTACAGTAGGTGGCCCTACTATAATAGTGAAGTCACATGGTGAATTTCTCTAGAGAGATCCCAGAAATTTCAGGAAATGTCTGATTATGTCTTTTGCTACAACTGCAATACAAAATGAGCAATAACGAATATAAATACAATCAATAAATACATACAACTGCACCGGACCTATTTACAGCTTGAGGAAACCACATTAGAAAACACTTAATTGTTGATACACCTAAATGACTCTGTATCTAATGGTTTGAGACAGTGATAATGTTACATAACAATTATTTTATTGTTTTGCCACAGAGCAAAACTGGATAATTTACTTTGTACCAGAAAGGACATTAAGCAACAGCTTCCATCCCCCGTTCCAACATAAACAACACTTAGTGGAAATTCAATCATTTTTCATTTATTGAATGTATTCATGCAGGAATTAGTGCAAAAAAGCAGTGCAGGAGAACTTGAAGCAACAGGTGCCAGAGTGTCTGTTGACCTAACAATTTTGCTTCTCTAGCCAGCAGTGTCATCATTTGTAGCCAAGTAATAAATTACATTCTCATCTACTGATTTTTTTTTTTTGCTTTGTTATTATTGCTATGTGGCAGATAAACAATGCTTCCAATAACTCCACTATTAAGGATACCATTCTATTAACTGTAGTACTAGATGTAAGATCCCAAACCATCCTAACCCCCCTTTGTGGATTGCCTTTTTTATTTTGTTACTTTAACTTTATCTCCATTTTCCTTTATCCCTCCTAACTCTGAAATACCATTATTGGCCTGTTGCTTTATTGCTGAAAATTGCATACCAGGAAAGACCCACTGAGATACGTCTCATTTCCATGTGTGACTCAGGGGAAAGAACATGAGAACATATGAATTGTGTTGGCAGATTGGGACCACTTGATCCATCTAGTCTGCCCATGGTGACTGCCCTCCCCCAGTTATGTTTCCTTTCTAAGCTGCCCACACTGTCTGTCCCATGCAAGCTTGAATTCTACTGTCTTAGATGGTACCACTTCTGGTGGCAAGCTGTTCCATGGGTCTACCATTCTCTGATTGAAGAAGTACTTCCTAGAGTTGCTCCTAAACTTTCCTCTTGGAAAGCGAATAGGGAGAACAATATACTAGTTATGTAAGATATGTAAACAAATAAAATAGTAAAGTGCAGCAATTTCAAATGGTGTTAGGCAGATATCAAATCTAACAGCATACATTATGCAAGACATACAAATAACTAAGGACTACAAAGGATAACAAAGTGCAGCAATTACTGATGGTGATAATATGTAGGCTGAAGGTTTTTTTTTTTAGATTCAAAGTTTATTTAAATTTTAGCACATAATACATCATTGACACATAAGACAAAGAATATTGATACATACTTTCAGCCAAATCATAAACATAAACCTAATTCCCTTTCTTCCCCACCCTCCCCAATCCACTATATCCAAAAGGAAAAGGAAAATCACTCCCTAAGAAAACCTCTCCACCCCCTCCATCCCTCCCGGTTTGCTTCTCCAGAATGGTGACTCATTTTATCCTTGCCCTCGTGGTTCCATTACCTTAACTTGTCTGGAGAGAATAGAGAGCTAATAGTGGGGCCCAGATTTTGTTAAACTTACCCATTTTATTCAACAAACTAGCTAACATTTTTTCCACTCTAAGATTGGCCAGAAGCTCCTTCAACCATTCGACATATAATATTTCCTCGCTAACTTTCCAATGCCTTAGTACTAACTTCTTAACCGACATAGATATTAATGCCATGTGATATTTGCGGACACTTATTGGGATTCCAGAATAATCTCCTAAAAGGCAAATTCTTTCTGTAAATAAATCATTGAGCCCCAGCAGGGGGTCTACTTTTTGTTGAATTTGCATCCATAGGGAGGCTACTTTGGGACAGAGCCAAAAAATATGCAATAGATTGCCCTCCCCCTGAGCACACCTTGTGCAACTGGCAGAAGAAGCAATACCAAATTTAGCCATTTTTTGGGGAGTATAATATAGATTATGTAAAATTTGGAACTGCATAAGACAGAGTCTGTCCTTTGCGATATATTTATGACACCCTTGCCAAAGTACCTCCCAATTAATGGGTATCTCAGGAAGGAGTTCCGCCCAATAATCTGATGGTCCAAAGGGTCTGGGGTAGATCCAATCATATAAAGCATTGTAAATCTTCGATACAGCATGTGGGAGGCCTGCTACCTGCACTAGATTTACCCCAAAATTAGGACTCTTGGGAGGTTGAGCCTTCGTCCCTATGGCTTTCACAAGGATGTGTCGCAGTTGGTAAACTTTAAAAATGTTAAGGGCCGAAATGCCCAACTTGTCTAAAATTTCTGGTGACAAGAGCCATTTCCCTCTGGCCTCATTCCAAAAGCACATGAGTTTGACCTTCCTAGCCTGTGGGAGCCACTTTGGAGAAAGAACCCTCCCCTCTACTTTAATATTGGGGTTGCCTATCAATGGGTGTTCCAGGTCTACACAATAGTTGTACTTCATGAAGTTAGAAAGCTGGGAGTGCACCCTCACAGACGTTGCAATAGGCGTTGAGCTAAGCTGTTTTGGGAGGCTCTTAGGTCTCACGAAAAACAGCACCTCTGGAGAAAGCTTGTAATATCGGATTAGGGCTAGCTCTATTTTTATCCAAAGGGGTTTGTATTCATTAGGCTCTTCTAGATCTTTTATTTTAAGCCACCTCAGGTATTTATTGATATGGCTGGCCCAATAGTAAAGGCCTATATGTGGCACTCGAAGGCCACCTCTGAGTTTTGGAGCCGTAATTTGTGGAACGCCAAACGGGGGCACCTTCCCGCCCATATAAAATTAACGATAATACTATGCACCTTCTTGAACCATGACTGAGGCAGCCATAAATTCAAGAGACTCAATGGATAATACAGCCAGGGGAAGACACTCATTTTAATTAGGTTGATTCTACCCCAGATAGTTAATGGGAGAAGGGACCACCTATTCAAATCTTGGGCGATGACTTGCAATAATAAATCCAGATTGCTCTTTTGCAATTGTGTAACATTTCTTGCGAGAGCAAAGCCTAGATATTTCATTGATTTCTTTTCCCAGAACAGACCTAATGCACTAACTTCATGCTTCATCACCCTCTGATTGAGAGGGAAAACTACAGTCTCATCCATGTTCAATTTATAATTTGAAAACTGGCTATACTCTTGAATAATTTCTAATAAATGCGGAATAGATTTCCTGGGATGAGAGACTTGAAGTAAAAGATCGTCGGCATAGGCCAAAACTTTGACTTCAGTACCTTGTATGATGATCCCTTGGACCTCAGGGCTAGCAATCAATCTTCGGATGAGTGGTTCTAAATACAGATTGAAGAGCAGCGGGGATAAGGGACAACCTTGCCTGGTACCCAAACCCAAAGGAAATAGTTCAGAGATACACCCATTGCAAATGACCCTGGCTGTGGGGGCTTTGTAAAGCATTCGTATCCAGTTCTGGAACTCTAGGGGAAAACCAAAAGCATGTAATAGCCTGAAAAGGAAATTCCAGTTTACTTTATCAAATGCCTTCTCAGCATTCAGGTATACCAAAGCCGCTGGGTATTCAGCATCCCTGGACACCGAGAAGACATGTGCCAGGGTACGTACATGGTCACTGGCCGATCTCCCGTTCATGAAGCCCACCTGTTCCGTTCCTATTAAATCAGGGAGAACCTCGCTAAGGCGATCTGCTAACAGTTTGCTCAGAATTTTAACATCCTGATTAAGAAAAGATATGGACCTGTAATTGGCCATATATACCTGAGCCTTTCCAGGCTTTGGCAGCAGAGTTATCAAAGCCTCGAATAGTGTATCATCTGTACTATTGCCTGCAAGAATCTGCTGGAACAAAGAGAGAAGTAAAGGGGGTAGCTGCTTTGCAAATTTTTTATAAAAATTAGACAAAAACCCATCTGGTCCGGCGGACTTATCTAGGGGAAGGCTATCTATTGCTTTTAGGATCTCCACTTCTGTTATGGGGTTATATAATGCCACTCGTTGTATTTCTGAGATAGAGGGCAGATGAGATTCAGCTAAATAAAGATCCACTTCATTAAGCGGAGGGAGGTCAGTCTTCTGGCTATACAACAATCGGAAAAATTTTTGGAACTCTGCAGTAATTTCTCTCTGGGTACTTATCAGCACCCTATTGGAAGACCAGATGGAGGCAATAAATCTAGCAGACTCCTCCTGTTTAATTCGGGTAGCTAGAAGGTGACCTGCCTTTTCCCCTTGATCAATGTAGGTAGCCTTTGATTTCAAAATCTGAAATTCTGCCCTCTCCCTCAGAAGGTCTGAATAAGAATCCTTTAATTTTATAAGTTCCAGCTGAGTTTGCTCTGAGGTATGAGGGGACATGTTCTTTTCTATCATTCTAATCTGATTAAGGAGTTGTGTTAATTTCTGCCTTCTCATTCTTTTCTTCTTTGATGCAATCCCGATTAAGACTCCTCTCAGATAGGCCTTTAAGGCGCCCCATTCCATATCAGGCTTCCCCATGGTACTAAGGTTAGTAGACATGAATGGCGAAATGTGGTTACTAATAAGTTTCACCGTATTTGGGTCCTTTAGAATTTGGTTATTGATTTTCCAACGCCCTTCCACTTTTGAAACAGTGGCTAGGCAGAGCTGACAAGTAACAAGAGAGTGGTCCGATGGAGCTCCAGGCTGTATGGTCGATTCTACTACCCCCATGAGTAACTGCTGGGAAATCATAATGTAACCAATACTGGAAGACATTTTATGAACTGACGAAGTAAATGTATAGCATCTATCTGAGGGGTTTAGAGTATGCCACACATCACACAGCCCTATTCTGTCCCACATGTCCCTTAACGCCCTTTGGGCCGGCGAAAGACCTCTGAATCTATTACCTGTATGATCCATATTAGGGTCAAATACTAGATTTAAATCTCCAACCAAAATCATAGGTACTACCAGAAAGGGGGTTAAGATATTGATTAACTCCATGTAAAAACCAGGGGATTCAGTATTTGGCCCATATATACTACCCAGCAATACATCCGTAGTATACATTCTCCCTTGAACTAGTATGTATCTCCCATGGGCATCTCTGATAATGTTAGTTGGTGTGAAAGGAACTTTACGTTTTATCAAAATCATCACCCCACAACTATGTGTAGTACCCTCAGCTGCAAACACTTGCCCTATTTGCTGCTTTGTCTTTTAGATTCTTCTGAAATCAACAGGTAGGATTCTTGGATGAAAGTAATATCTGACCTTAACAACTGTAGGTGCTTTCGAACTTGGTATTGCTTCACCTTCTGCTTAATTCCTTTAACATTCCATGTGGAAAAAACTAAGTTACTGATCATAAACTATGTATACATATCTGTGTATATCTCTGGGCCCTTTTTCAGCAAACCTTAATCCTATCTGAGCATTAGAGGGTACACCCGAGCAAACCCAGCCCTCCCCAAAATCTCCCTCCCTCTCCCACTCCCCAAAACCCAACCGCCCTGGGTATGTATAGTCTAGTACTTGCGTTAGACTATTCTCCCTGCCCTCCCTCCTGCCCTCATGGCTACAATCTATGGTCAGCAGTGCGTCTCACTAAAGCCCGCCCTCCCCCAGCCCCCGACCCAACCAATATCCCATCCACATCTTCAGCCATTTATATCATATATAACTAAGGTGGCTTCTGGAAGTTTAAGCCGAGCTGTTCTCATTGACCTCTCTTTTATTATTCGATCACCTTTCTACTATATCTATCCTAAACTGTTATCTTAAAAATCTAACATTTCAATCTTTATTAACACCTTTATCTCTAAATCTAATAAAACATTAATGGGTAACCCAATCCCTGCTCTACACTTCTTCGCCCCTGTTATTCTTTATAAGATTTAGAATAGCCCTGTCTGATCATCAGTGCCCCGGGCTTAATTGCTCTGTGCAAAATAAAGAGATAGAGACAGGAAATATCTGGCAATCTCCCACAAGTTTGCCACTCTTCAATAAACACAACATTGGAAAGCTTGCCCTTATATACACTCCTAACCCAAAGAAGACATCCTCCTCATTACAATCATTCTCTTGGCCCCTTTTCTAGGGTCGATGCCGCTTTTGCATTGCTTTTCTATAACAGTGCCTCCAATACCTAAGAACAAAACTAGGGGCCCATTTGTCTTATGCCTTGAGTTCTTTACTTTATAACGTTATTCCTTAGGAAAGAAAAAAAAAAAACCTTTTTCCCTTTAAGCAGTGTTCTGGGGTTTTGGCTATTTGCCATTATCAGTGCCAGGGTCGAAGTTTGTTTGGGCATCAATCATCTACATGCCTCTCTGTCATTCCACAGTCATGCTCCCAGCACTGCTAACATCAGTGAAACAACTTAAATCTTGTCGGCCTTGGCGTTTCAGTCATTACTGGGCTTCGAGAGCCCTCTAGCGGAAACCATTCCTAAATCATACCAGGCATTGAGGCTACTTCTCTGATAAACATATTCTGCTTGAGGGCATCTCCAGGGCATAAAAAGGCAAAAACGAGGCATATTTCCCCACTCATAAGAGGGACACGGTTCCAAACAGATCGCAGATCACTCAAACCTTCGCGTATTGCCCGAGTTCCCTTTCCAGTATTAGGACGTTTCTTAGGGAGTCTCCTTACAAAATCTGCTCTCAGGGAAAAAGAAACCAAATTTTATCTGGTGGCCATTCGTGCTGTCAACTTTACATGCTGGATACCACTTATGTTCTCTGCCACTGGTATACGGTAGAACTAACTACAACTTTCTGCTAGGAACAGCTTTGATGTCTCTTCCTTCTTTTCCACAATCGGTACCCTTTTATGCCGGCTTCTCATTCACCTTTAAATAGATTAGGGAAGGCAGCCTTGAGCCCTTTGATGGCAGCAGCTGGCTCTTCATAAGACACCCATGTTCTGGATAACATTACCCCTAATTTCACGGGGTATCCCATCCAGAATTTCATGCTGGCTGCGATTAATTTAGATACCAATGGGTGAAACAAAGCCCTTTTTGGCCGAACGGATGCTGGTAGACCTTGCGCAACCCTAATTTTAGTGCCTTCCCATCGCACTTCATGCAGCTCTCTGATTTTGGTAAAGAAATGCTGCCGTTCCAAGTAATTTAAAAATGTGAAAATTAAAGGGCGAGGGGGTGCTCCCGCCGGTGGCTTTGGGCGAAGAGACCTGTGCGCCCGCTCTATGATGTACTGCTGCCCAAAAGGTGACGGGCCCGCTAACTTTTCCACTAGTTTTCATATGAATAGTACCACATCGGCTCCTTTCTTCACTTTTGGGAAAACCTATGAGGACCGCATTATCTCTACGACTGCGGCCCTCTAGGTCTTCAATCTTAGCCTCCATTTGCGTTAGCTTTTGACGGATGGCTATGATCTCGGGCTCCGCTTTCTCAATTCTTTTTTCAGCTGAGCAAATTCAGGTTTCGTTATCCATTGTCCGCTGAAGTAAATCTTCCAGCGTTTGTGTTATATTTTTAATTTTGGCTTTTATCTCATTGACGTTATCTTTAAACGGGGCAAATTCCTGTAAAAACCGCTGCAGAGTAAGGGGTTGCTGTTGTTCCTCCTCCATAGTTTCAGAGGCCATTCCTTCCGCACTACTTGAGACCCTGGATTTTTTGGAGGCCTTTTCAGGCGTTGCAGGCGGGGTATGTTTGGATGTATTTCTTCTCATGGTTACCTCCATGCGTATTCTCAACCCTTCTCTTTTGTTTTGACCCTTTCTCCGATATCTCAGAGGATGGTTTAGCAAGCTTTTGAGAGCTGTTGATTGTAAAATATAAGATTGATTGAGTCGGGAGGCTGGAGCAGTACCGGAGAGCTGTTAGCTGGTAGACTGCATCACGTGATTCCCTAGGCTGAAGTTAAAATCTTACATCACTGGAACAGGTGTGGTAGTCTAAGGACTTTGAGAGTACATGTCAACTAAAGCCAGGGCAGGAGCAGGAGAGAGCAGCAAAAGGTCTAATAAGATGCTTGAGGGAGAAATGGAAAGGGGAGAGACAGGCAGTGGAAGGGAGGTTGTTCCAGAAAGATATTAGATGTGAGGAGAAAGCAGATTGTCCAGTAGAACTAAAGTGTGGAATGGAAAAGGTATGGGAGTCACAAGAGTGAAGAGTTTAAGAGGCGCAATGAATAGGAGAGAGAGAAGAGAAAGGCACATAGAGAGTCAAACAAGAATTCAGAAATCAGAAATGCACAGTGAATGAAGCATTAGGAGGGAAGAGGAGATATAGAGGGGAAGGTGGATAGGGAGCAATCAGTGATGAGTGTGAGGAGAAGCATTAGAAGCAACTGGCAGAAGGCATTTCATAATGTATCCAGCCTTGCAAGACAAGAGCATGGGGTAGTGCCATAGACCACATCCGCATAGTCAAACACTAGGATCACCATTTGGGTAATAAGTGCATGACAGACTTGTGATAATAGGCAATCTTTGTTGTGATACAAGGTACCAAGACTGGGGTGGAAACTTGCTGGGGATGGCAGAAATGTGGGTACAGAGGTGAATCCTTCTGCCCAGCCACAAATAGAGATATTTGAAGCAAGAGATGATTTCTATCAGTGACACTGGAGAAGGGATCCAGGGTAGGCTAGGTCTCTCAAAAGATGACACAACACTCTGCAGAACAGTGGCTAGCACTGAAGCAATGCTGTTGTTCTGATTAAGCTACTGCAGTTTTACTGCTCAGTCTGGTGTTTTAGAGTATTACAGAGGTTTTACTTACAGTATTTGTTGCCTGAGACTGCCACTGGCCCACCACATGGCTGGCATCTTTCTGGCTCTCTCAAAGGCACCATTGCTGCTTCATTTCCTGTTCTCTGCACTCAGCTTCTATTTCCAGTCTGCACATGTGCACTGGGGTCTGAGCTCTGGACTAGCCCTCTGTCTCCCTTTCTGCAGCATACTAATGCCCTTCTTTGTTCTGACTCCCTACTTAGGCTGCCAGACCCGATCCTCAAGTCACTCCAAGAATCCACACACTCAGGCAGGGACAGAGTGGACTGTGAAAGCCTGCTAAAGGTAATCAGCTCCCTTCCCTTGAGCAGCTTCTCTGAAGGGGTGTTAGCCTTTGAACACTTTGCATCAACTGCCCCACCCCAGCCACCCTCCCATCCATGGGCATCCCCTAATTTATAGACGACTTCGTGTCACGTGATCTGTAGTTTAAATGTCTATACCTCCCTTAGAAGCATATCACGCTTCACCACAAGGTGGTAGCAGTACTCTAACTTTTCTCTCCATCCTAACCTTGCCTCACCATTTCTTTTTTCCTTCCTCACCACTAGGAGGCAGTATTTCCCACATACTCCACACTACTTTTCCCAATTTTCTACACTCCTGCTCCTGCATTTCTCCTCCTCTCTCCTGCTATTCCTCTACTTTTCCCCCTTCTAGGCTGCCCTTTCCTAACTTCCCCCAACAGTCTTGAACTTAGTACTTTCCACACCAAAACCTGTCACCCTACCACTGTGCTACTGAAGCTGTTCCACTAGTGGATGTACTTTTTTGCCCTTTCTCCTTCCACTGTCTCACAGCCCACTTCTCATGGTCCCTCTACTACTCTCTGCTACCTCCACACCTCTCTCCCTACTCCTTCTCATGATTTACCTCCCCCTGATCCCCCTGCAGCCCCTCCCAGCTAGTACACATGCCCCCAGCATCTGCATCATACCCCCCCGTCTCCCTCCCTCCCACCCACCCTTCACCCATGTGCACCTCCTCCCACTCAATAGTCACCTGGACATCCCCTGGCCCCCTTCTACCTCTCTATTCCCACTATCCAGGTGTTGCCCATTCCAGCCAGTACCCCTCTGCCTACCTCACACCTTCTCACAGGACCTCACCGTAATAGCCTACTGTGACACCTGCTCCTACATGCTTTCTCCCTACTCCTCTTAATGTCTGGTAATATTCACCCAAACCCCAGACCTCCCACTTGTCCCCTAGGCCATGCTCCTCCCCGCTCAGACTTCACATTATCTCCATGAACATATGCAGTCTACCAAAAAACATGTGATGTCCTCCAGGCATGGATGGATCAACACCAGCCTGACATATTTTCCTTAGTGGAGACTTGGCTCTCTTAATCCACCCCTGACTCAGCTATCTCCATCCCTGGCTATTACCTGTACTGGGCTGACAGAGTCGGGAAGTCTGGATCTGGGTGTGCACTCTTTCTCTGAGAATCCCTCCAAGGCCATGCTCCCCTCCACTGGAAGGAGGGTGCACAGGCGTTATCCCTCAATATCACACCTGGCATCTCTAGGGCCCACCTGGTCATCACCACTATCTACATTCTCCCCAGAGACCAGAAACCCACAATCCAATCTACATTGGACTATCTCTCCTCCCTCCTCCCTAAGTCTGAACAATTAATTCTTGGGGATTTCAACATTAACTGCCTATACCAGTCAGCCTCCCCCTACAAAGATGCCATAGCTTTACCTGGTGGATCTTGTACTTTCCAACTGTCCCCATAAAATTGTTGATGCCACTGTGTTCCCAAATGCCCTCAATGACCACTCCCCTGTCTTATGTACTTTGTTTTATAAGACCGAGAAGCCCGTTTCAAAAATGGTCTTCCTCTGGCTCCTTAAGCTTGGCAGGTTAGGCCCCCTCAAAGATCTTCTTTCATAATTGGTCTGGTCACCTTTTAGCCATGCTAGTGATATTGACACTCCCCTCAATTATTTCATCTGCTTTTTTAACTATGACTGTGATATTTTTGCCCCCTTGCTAACTGTACAATCAAAGGTCCTAACACACCCTGGATATCACAGGCACTACTTAACCTGATGTGGCTCAGAGACAACGTCTGGCAAAAAGTCATTGACTCTAGCAAGTCTGCTGACAGGCAAAGCTAGTGTAGCATGAAACAAATGCACCTGGGAAATACATAAAGCCAAATCTAAATACTTCAAAAGCTCCCATAAGCAACCTTGGGCACCGGCTGCAAATTCTGGGAAAACATGAAGGCAATCACTGGTAAATCCTCTACCCCCCCATCCTCCAACACAGTAAACATTAATGGCCCCATATCCACTGACCCTAAACTTGTTGCACACACACTCAACTCCTCTTTCTCAGATCATAGCACTGTTTTACTGCCCAGCTTCATTGACCCCACTGATCCACCCCAGCCCCCACAGCACCCACACACCCCTTTTCACTTCAGAGCTGTAACTGGGTAACAAAATTACCTTTCTCAAGTTCTTGTTGGAACTGCACAAAAGTGAAGAAATTACAGAAGTGGTGTCCAGCACATAAAGTGATTTATTTCTGCTATATAAAGCAGGCTTACAAACAAATCACAGTGATAAACACTGGAAAGAACACCTCCAAGCTTTCTTACCTGTAGACAGCAATTCGTTTCTTCTCTTTTCAGGGAAAATGAGCAGTGCAAAGGGTTTTATACCCTGATAATAACCATGACAACTACTAAAAAGATACATAAAAGTCTCATCATTGGATAACGGTAAATAACCTGACTTCTTACTAGCCTGGGAAAGCATGCTGAGCTAGCAGAAAGACAAGATAACTAAATAAAGAACCTGTATGTCCTGAAGGACATTTGTGGTTACATCCATAATTGCATAAACAATTGCTGTTCTGCACTAAGGCTAAAGATGGCAATATTGCCTATTTTTTTTTTATTTATCAAGTCTAGGATTACAAATACCTTTGAGCCTTGGCTCTTTTACAAAGGTTCCACATCAGAGAAATACAAATTATCACTATTTGTAATCCATGGAAGACCTTTCTAAAATTCTAGCAATTGTCTCTTAGGCAAAGTTTTTCCCTCTTTCTGATATAAGATCAATAACTCTTGTGTGATTTTATTCAATAATTCCACATGGCTACATTCTTTCAGTTGTAAAACAAAGTTGCACCTCATTAACCATATATGCCATTTTAATATAGTCATTAATACCTGTAGGGTACCTTTATGCCAAGTTTTCCAATCACTATTAAATGTCCCATACATATTGTTTTCATATGTTAATGTACTAAAAACCTTTGTTCCCCACTGTACATCTAAAAAAGACCAAAATCCCTTAATAAAAGAACAGGGAAATAATTCCTCTATTTCAATGCATTTCAATCTGGAGCAGATTCTTTCTTGCTGGGGTTTATGTTTCTGGTTGGATTTCATATTTATCTTCTCGTGGCAAGCCAATCAGTGCAAGTCCCATAAATGTTCTGGAATATGATTATTGTTCAATAATGTAGTTAAGTTTTCCCTATGTAGTACTGGACATTTTTCAAATACTGTTTCCACCATGCAGGTTGTTTCAAGTAGAAGAAAATACAATTGCTTCCTAGTACAATCTAACACCTGTCTTTGTGTGATCCTCCACTGTTTAATTCTAGGAAATATACATCTAATGTACTCTGGTATTTCAAGAGATTTTCTGAAAAATTTAAATGATAGTAGTTCCAATGCTTGTAACCAAGAATTACACTTAGATGATAGAAAGATCTCCCATGCCATATTCATTTCCCTCAACAGCAGTCTTATATTAGTATAAAGGAAAAAACTATTAAAGAAAAGTATCGGGTTATGCATATTTAAACCCCCTAATTTGAAAGGCAAACAACATGCATTCCTCTTTACAGGGTTCAATCTACTCCCAAAACAGACTTGAAAGAATATATTAAGAATTGATGTCTCTAATGTTTTTGGAGGTGGAAAAATATAACTAATAAAAAGAAACACTGGCACTAAATATGTTTGTATTAGTTATATACTTTTATTTTTGCTCAATTTCCAGGTGTTCCATTTTGCTACTTTCTGTTTGCCCACATTCATTTTTTCTTCCCAGTTTACTAGGTCCATTTCTATATCCCCAGAATTTTAATGGGTCCCAGTGTTATTTCTGTTCTGCCAATATGCCCTTTTAGTTTCTGAGTGTAATCTAAACATTGTCCTATACATTTAGCATAATTCAGAGATGCTTCTGATACCCTGCCAAAAGAGTTATTAATCTCCACTACTTTTAAAAGTGAGTCTGCATTTTGCATTATAATTGTTATGTCATCCACATATGCTAAGGCTCTGTATGCAAATATTTGGTGCCTAAAGACACATTGTGTATTCCGACTGAGTTGCTGATTTTTCTTAACAGGATATCTATAAAAAAACATATAGTATCAAACTAAGTGGGCATCCTTGTCTGATGCCCCTTTTTATTGGAATCATTGGGCCCTTCCATCCATAGACTAAAGGCTGTATTGTTGCAGTTGTATACAAACATTCCAACCAGTGAATCAAATCAGTTGGGATCCTGTAGCAACCCAATATTTTCCATAAAAAATCATGGTTTATTTGATCAAATGCTTTATATTGATCCAACGAGATTAAATAACCCTCTGCATTTCCTATATTTCCTTGCTCAACAAGTTCTCTGAATAAGATTATCTCAAAGGTTGAGAAAGACCCTGATTGGGCAAAACGCGTCAGGTGATGAGACTTCACACCAGGAAGTGTATAGCTGTGTGCTGAGTTGTTTGTTCTTTGTATTTCACCATGGATTTTACTCTTTTTTGGATCATTAAAATATACTGTGGACACAGTCATTCATGATTCTGGAGTCGGTGAGTCATTTAAAGAACTTTTAGTCTCGATTGAGACTTTGTTTACATGAGCCTTGGTTACGGTGCTGGTTTTCTGTCTGCTTTCACTCTTTTCTTCTTGACTGTATTTGTATTATACTCTGTGATGGGGAGCCTTTGTAAATGAGTCTCTGACTCAAAGGATTGTAATTCCAATACTGTTCAATAAAGAAAGAAATAAATTAAAGCACTACAAAGGCACCTGCAGAGGTTAGAGAGATGGTCAAAAGTCTGGCAGTTGAATTTCAATGCCAAAAAGTGCAAGGTAGTGCACCTAGAGGAAAAGAACCCCAGGACAAATACTGAATGAGTGGGGTACAACTCAGTACAGAGGAACGTGACTTCAGAGTCATTATTAGTGACACACTTAAGCAGGCTAGCCAATGTGACAGGGCTGCAGTAAAGCTAACAGGATGCTGGAATGTATAGGAAGGGGTACTGACAGTAGAAAGAAGGAGATGATACTCCCCCTCTGCAGATCCCTGTTGAGACCACATCTAGAGTATTGTGTCCAGTTTTGGAGCCTTCACCTTGGAAAGGACAAGGATAGGCTGGAGGCAGTACAGCACAGTGTAAACAAGATTATTCATGGTCAGCAGAGGAGGTCCTATGAGGAACAAGTCAGGGCACTGAAAGTGTATTCGATGGAGACTAGAAGGGAGAGGGGGATAGGATAAAAACATTTAAATTCCTAAAAGAAATATAAACAAGTTGGACTCTGGGGAACTGTTTGTAAGGAACACCAGCTCAACTCCAAGTTGGCATGACTGGAAAATGACAGGGGGAAGGTTCAGCAGTGACATTAGAAAGCATTACTTTATGGAAGGGGTGGTGGAACCATGGAACTGCCTACCGGCCGAGGTGGTGGCAGCTGGAACTGTGGGTGGTTTCAAATGTGCTTTGAATAGATTGAAGGGGATACTTATCACTGGCATGGATAAGGATGAGGAAGGAATTGGATAACTGTTGGGTAGGGGTAAGACCCTGATTGATTCCAGGTCATGGGGTTATATAGAGACCCATGGGTAGATTGGATGGACCACTGGTGTTTTTCTGCCATCATCTTCTATGTTTCTATTTCAAGTAGAGTGCCATACAGGGTGATGAATTAAGAAGGGGAAGAGAGCTTGGCCTGTTTCTGGTTGATGCAAGTAGTCACCAACAGATTTCTTTATGCTGACCCAGAGGAGTAGTCCCATTAGATAAAGGGAAGAAAGAGCATGAATGATATCCAGTGGACTAACAGAAAAGAAGTGGAAGCAAATTGAGGAGGAATCGGGAGAATTGAGGAGAGGGTGGGGATTGGGAGGGAGGAGTAGGCAGTCATGACAGGTGAGGAAGGGCACAAGTGGTGAAGAAAGAGTTGAAGAAAGCAGTTTTCAAAGAGGGGGAAGAGACAGGCAAACTATTCCATCACTGGTGAGGAGGACTGAGGAGGGGGTTGAAAGGTAGTGAACAACCTTCCAAAATTAAGGAGGGGATTTAAATTTAATCTGGAGGCTCAAGTCAAAGTAATTTGACTAAACTGCTCTTATAGTCTTGGTACATGAATTCCCAAGTCTTCTGTGAGTTTGTTCAGTAAAAACTTTGTGTCTTGCAGAACTGTATTGTTTGTATTCAGTTGATCCAGCATGAGTTTTAAGTTAACTAGGAGATCCTTGTTCAAGTCTGGGAATATAATACTTGATTCCCTCCATCCTTAAATAATTTTTAATACTATTCTTATGATGTGTTGGATTGGGTAATTTTCTCCTTGTTCACTGCTCCAATGAAGGTAAAAGAAAAACTTTAACATTTTCCAGATATTGATTCTATCCAAATGATTTACTCCTGTCCTGAAATATATTTCCATATTCTCCTCTCCAAGTCAGCACTGTAGACAGAGGAGGGGGACAGACAACCAGGGAGAAGCAAAATAAAGAGGAAAGGTAGACACAAGTCCATTTTCAAAGGAAACAATCCTGAATAGACTTGTATCCCTGACAGAGATAATGCTATGGGACTGGACAAGATACACACCAGAGCAATGAAATAACTCAGGGAGGTGCTAGCTACCCTGCTGATAGCCATGTTCAACAGCTTACTGTAAACTGGCATGGTTCTGAGGACTGGCACAGGGCTAATGTGGTCACTTACATAGTAGGGTAGCAGAGAGGAGGTTGTCAGCTATAGGCCGGTCAGTTTAAATTTCATGGTGGGGAAAACAATGGAAATCATACTTGAAGTAATACCGGTTGAGCATTTATAGTCCATTGTGTTGCAGGACCTTCAACAGCATGGATTCATGGGGGGAAGGCCATGCCAAACAAACCTGACAGATTTCTTTGCCTAGTTGACCAGTAAGATTGATCAGAGAAAAACCAATGAAGTGGCCTATACAGATGTCAGCAAAGCCTTTGGCACTGCCACATGGGAGGCTGGTAAAGACATTAAGAAGCTTAAGAGTAGGTTCCTGTAACCCACCATTATACCTTGCCGCAGCAGGTTTTGGGCATAGTGGGGGGTGTAGCCCACCTTTGGTGCAAGCCGCATGTGGCATGGTACAAGCCGCATCTTTGAATCGTGATGTGTGTATTTCATGGCACAAGGTGCGATTTACACCATAGGGTTTGTCATAAATTGCCTTTCACCATGCATAAGTCATCCTCAAAATGGGCCCTGGGTGTTTAACTGGGGTCGCGTTCATGGACTTGACTAAGGCATTCGATCTAGTTAACCATGAGCTCCTGATTAACGGGCTAAGAATGTTGGGGTTGGGACATCCTGCTTTGATGTGGTTCTGTAATTATTTACATAAAAGATACCAGATGGGTAAATATCATGGGTGTATCTCTGAAAGAGTACTTGTTAATTATGGAGTCCCTCAGGGCCCCATAATGGGTCATATTTTGTTCTCATTAATCTTTGATGGGGTTTCTGCTGCCGTGAATGATGTTTGTCTGACATTTTATGCAGATGACGTGGTAGTCTACGCTCATGGTAATAGTATCAGTGAACTGAATGCAACCTTGACTGGGATAATAGGTAACTTTCAACATTAGCTGGCTTGTAACAAATTGGTTTTGAATATAACCTAAACAAAAGCAATGGTATTTGGCATATCCTCTAAATTAAAGGTAAACGGTGCTAGCCTTCAGGCTAAAGTCTTAGATGGTACCACATTTGAGAACATGAATACTTTTAGATATTTGGGCATTACATTAGACCCTGTTTTAAATTTATATGCTCATGTAATTAATGTAATGTGTAAGATTCATAGCAAATTAAGTACATTATATGGACTTAGGCCATTTTTTTACTCATGAGACTAGAATAGCTATAGTTAAACAATGTTTACTTCCTACCCTTACTTATGCTTCCCTGGTCACAGACAATGCCTCTATAATTTTTTTATCTAAAAAGTCAGTTCTGATACAAATGTTAGGTAAACTTGCCCTGTCACTTCCTTGCAGTACTCACCATTGCATAGTTCTAGATAAAATGGGAAGGCTGTCAACTAAACAGAACTATGAATATGCAATGTATCTATAGAATAGTTTAAACTGGTACACCTGTCAGCTTATGGGGATATTTGCAGCGTTTTGATTTGAACATATCTTCTAGGGCCAGGGGGGAATGAGGCAACCTTGAGGCTACTTTTAAGAAGAACTATGTGTGGACAGAGGGCTTTCTCCTTTGTTGGTCCAAGTATTTGGAATGGTATATCCTTTACTATTAGAAATTTGTCTTCCTATGTATCCTTCTCAAACACACTATATTTGCACTCTAAGTCTTTTTTAATATGTAAATGTTTTAATTGAGTGCCATATTATTTGCAATTCTGACATGGAAATTTTTCTTTTCCTAGTATGTATTTGTTATGTAATTGTATTTGTTATGTTTGACTTTCTGGGTCGCACCTGTGAAAGGTTTATACTTCCAGTTGTGCTAACTCATTAAACAAATAAACAAACAAACAAACCTTTAGGTCCTTAAATGTAATCTCTCCTACATCACTCCTGGATCCCTTCCCTGTTTAGTGACTGACAGAACCTCCCCGCTCCCCCATTAAGTACTCCTCCTTCAGGTTCCTGTGTCCCAAGTTCATAATTTTGCACTTGTGTGCACTGAATCTCAGTTGCCATGTATTTGACCATTCCTCCAGCTTGCCCAGATCCTTTCTCATTTTTTACACACACACACACACACACACACCATCGGCATGTTGAATCTATTACAGATTTTTTTGTCGTCTTCAAAGAGGCACACCTTTCTCTCTAGCCCCTCCACAATGATGCCTATGAAGACATTAAAGAGGACTGGGGCTTGCACTAATCCCTGAGGCACCCTGTTGGTTACTTTCCTCACTGCAGACAGAACTCCATTCATTACCTCCCTTTGTATCCTACTGCTCAACTAATTTCTAACCCAGTTTACCACTCTGGATCTGACTCCCAGGTGGCGGATCAGCAAGATGGCCACAATGCTGATCCGCTCATTGCAGCCTTCAGTGTGAGGTGGCATTCACAGGCTCAAATGTGTCATGTATTTATACTGTTTTAAAGATGATGAATGAAATCAACATTGATTTTGACCCCATTGGTCCATGCAGCATTATTTTTTTATTTACTGATAAATTTCAGAAATGTGGTGCCAGCAGCTGCCTTTTGAATGGTGCACTGGGAGTGCTGTTTCCCGAACCATTGGTTTGAATTTGCAGCCACAGAAGGAACCAGACTCAAGGAATAGCTAGAGACAGTATGGAAGATGCTGGTGGAGTATAACAAGAAAAGGTTTGTAGCTGCAGTGAAGATTTGGAGTGAATACAGAGTGCTTCAGTTGCTCATTATGTGCTGAGAAGCTCGTATTTATTTTGAAGAGGTATGCCACCTTTCTCTAGGACTTAGGGGTCTTGATTTACTCTTAATCTACTAAGTTTATTTTGCTCAGTGGAGTGTTTTTCATTTTTTTTCTTTTTAGGTGCACACAACTTCTAAAAATCTGGTGATAAGAGAAGTACCTGGGAGTTGATTAAGGAGTAACTATATATGATAAGAAATATTTTGTAATTGAAATAAGTGCCAGGATTTGGAACTATGGACCAATAAATTTCTTGATGGAGAGACTCTGGGTCAAAAAGAAGGAGCCCTAAAATGTACGCTGGATGATGGTACCTACATTTTCTTCAGGCCAAAAGATGTTGTTCCAACTATAGATAGTTGCTTAATAAAGTAAATTTTCCAAAGGTATGCCCAGCCTAAAATACAACAGTGTGTTGACATTGCCTTGGCGTGCTTAACCGTGTGCAACTCTTGCAGTGCTTACACACTAAAACTAGAGCTTTTAATTCAAACATTTGTGGCTCATTTGAGGTCTGAGTTCAACCATTGTGGACTTTGACTTTTGAAGCACATATTGGAAAGTGCTATTGACCTGGAATTAGGGCTCCTACTTGAAGAGCTGAAACACTGAATGAAATGATTCCCTCTGGGATAAACGTTTGTCTCTATTATATGAGTTTGGGGAATGCAATTTAAAAATAAATATGTTTTTACTTTAAATGATTTGTGGAGTTCTGAGGAGACATTTTGCAGGTTAGTTTCCTTTTTATGAAGCCAGTATGTTATTAGAGAAACCCTGCACACACCTGGATTGCATTGTGAAATGCCTTTCACAAATAAGTGAGACTCTTACTTCAAGAATTAGAGTCACTTGAAATGTTCATTGGTGTGTTGAACCTATTTCTTAACTTGGAACTCTTCAGAACTTATGAACTTCCCAAAAGTTGGGATGACATTTTGCTGAATATATTATTTTAATGAAGTTTTAATGGATTTATTTGATAACGGTGCTTTCGGAAAGGTGATCGCCGTTAGGGTGAATGTACATTGGCGAAAATCCATTTCACTGATGTACACTCCCGGCGCATGGCACAAGGGCACCGGGAACTTCAATTTGCTGGGACTCCAACCCTGGCAGGGGACTTCACCCCAACACCCCCCTACTAAAGTTTTTCAACTCCAGGGGGGTTAAAAAAAATAAAATAAAAGAATCGGACCGACACAAAAATCCCAAAGCCCAGCCTCGAACCCTGCACACTCCCAACCATAGCCTGCCATGAACCACTCCATACCACATGGCCAGCTAGGCAACCCACCATTTTGCTACACCCCAGAATCCCTCCCTCCCCTTCCACCCATCACACAGCATGCTTGCTCCACCCACATGTGCATACATATAGAGACTGGATGTCACTGTAACTCACATTACCCCCATCCACTAGCCCTGATAACAGGTGCCAAGTTTTTGATCTTTTTGTAGGCACTCAATAGCAATTGCCCTTCTCATGGGATACAAGTTTTAACATACCTGTGGTCATTTAAGTGGTTGACAGCTGTTGTGGACATTGTAACAAGTGCTAGCTTACAAAAGGTAACTGTAGAGTACATTGTTAGCTTAGGCTCACAGGAATTTATAAAACAGCACCAAATAGTCAGAAGGACTCCTGGGTTCAGATGGAGCATAAATCTGTTTCTGCTAGAATAACATTTTTTTTTATATAAAACATCTCTCAAGTTAACCACTGGATTTCATCATAAAGAGCGATGCTGCTTGCTAATACTATTTCAAAGCAAACTGAGACTGTCATAAAGTTATTCATAGCCTATTATTTGGACTTTT
The DNA here is from genome assembly GCA_016271365.2 of Neoceratodus forsteri. Taxonomy (NCBI): domain Eukaryota; kingdom Metazoa; phylum Chordata; order Ceratodontiformes; family Ceratodontidae; genus Neoceratodus; species Neoceratodus forsteri. Next base: position 735,130,179 of record CM028133.1, on the reverse strand, counting down.
GGAGGTATATATAAAATAATAGTCTTGCAGAAGCAGCCAAATTAAATCAGCCGTTTGTGTCCATCACTGGGTAATGTACTAAAGCTTGGCATTTTAAGGTTTTTGCTAAGCCAGCATTACAATGTATACCATTTATTTTTATTTTCTCACCTTCTGATACTGTCTAGTATACACTTTTTATAATAGATATAACTGTGTTTTTTATAGATTACTATAGTTTTAGATGCATTTTACATGTGTCTTTCTGAGATTGTACTATGTTGTAATGGTTTTAACTGATGAACAATAAATTTGAAACTTGAAACTCGACTCCCAGGTTGTTCAACTTGTTTATTAGCCTTTTATGCAGAACGGTATTGAAGGCTTTGCTGAAATCCAGGTAGGACACATCTATCACCTCTCCCTGATCTATCTCCTCTGTCATGCAGCTGAAGAACTCTATTAGGTTTGTTTGGCAGGACCATCCTGCCATGAAACAATGCTGTCTTAGATCCTGCTTCCCACTGGATTCAAGGTAAGTCACAATCTTTTCCATGAGTAATGTTTCCATCAATATCCCCATCACTGAGGTTAGGCTGACTGGCCTATAGTTACCAGCCTCCTCCCTGCTCGTGCTGATATGGAGAGGGACAACATTCACCCTCTTCCAGTCTGCCAGCACCACACACCTGTTTCCAATGATTTGTTGAACAAGGCCGTCAGTGGTGCTGCTAGCTCCTTTCTAAGTTCCTTCAGAATTTTAGATTGTTTTCTGTCTGGCCCCATTGCCTTACCTGTCTTCAGTTTTTCTAGTTCCATTTGGACTCCCTCTATTGTGAATGAACTGTTATCTATACCCACCCCCTTAGTGCATCTTACACCTAGTTGGGGACCCTCCCCCTCCTCCTTTTCTGCTGTGAATACTGAACAAAAATATTTGTTCAGGATTTCTGCTTTTTCCTGGTCCCCTTCTGCCAGCCCTCCCCTTTCCCTATTTAGTCTCACTATCCCACCCCTGTTTTTTCTCTCTTCTCTGATGTATCTCCTTGCTTTAATACCATGGCCATTCTTTCCTCTGTCTGTGCTTTGGCTTTTCTGACTGCTTTCCCTGCTTCCTTTAGTTTCTCCAGATACATTCTGCTGTCTTCCTCCCTCTGGGTTACTTTGCATTTTCTGTATTCAAACCTTTTTTTCCCTCAGCCTCCTTGCCACCTCTTTTCAGAACCAGACGGCAAGTTTTTTTTTGTCCTCTTTGTTTTTCTTACTGACCTATGGCATAGGCTCATGGCTTCTGTTATGGCTCCCTTAAGATGTGCCCATTCCTCTTTATTTTCCTTGTACCCATTCTACCCTCAGGGCTTTTTTCAGACACACCCCTAGTTTTGAAAAATCTGCCCTTCTGAAACCCAGGACCCTTGCCCTTATGTGGCTGTAGTCTTTTACTGTCCTTATGCTAAACCACACCATACGATGACCGCTGGATCCCCGGTGACTCCCCACTTCTACATCCCCCATTCTGTCCCTATTGGTGAGCACCTGGTCCTATATTGCCTCTTCACAGTGTGTTCTACCACTAGCTGTTTGAGTTCTGCCCCTTGAAGAGCTTCCAGGATGCTTCAGCTCTTTGCTATGGCTGCAGTATGGATGATCCGATTAACATCAGGCAATACTGAGTCTTGCATCAGTAGTATTTTCCCTTTTGCTGGCACTTCATGGATAGTTTCAACAAGCTCATTGTCCAACTCCTCCCCTATACTGGAGGTCTACAGATCATGCCAGCAGGAATGGCAGTACCACTCCCTGTTTACAGTGTGACCCACAGTGCCTCCACTTCTTCCCTTATGCCTTGAACTTCTGAAGCGTTTATATCCTTCCTAATGTAGATAGCTACTCCTCTTCCCTTTTTTCCTGCCCTGTCTTTATGGAATAGATCATACCTTGGCACAGCTATGTCCCAGTCATGGTTCCCTGTGTACCATGTCTTGCCAGTAGAGACAATGTCCAGATGTGTCACCGACATCAAGACCATTATATCTGAGATTTTGTTTGTCAGGCTGTGAGAGTTATTACTCATCACTTTCCATGTTCTAGCAACCCTTTTAATTCCTCCCCCTCTGACCCCTTGTTTTTCCCTCTAGCCCCTTCCCAGTAGGTATGCTACTGTGATCAGTTTCTCTTTGGTTTTATTGACTTCCCATTGTGTTTCTCCTGGTCCCTCTTGGTATTCCAAGATTAATGTCTTTTTCAGTAGCAGTTATGGTTAAGTTCCTACCTTTTAAGGTGACTCTGATAGGATCCTTTGTCTCTACCCCCCTTCCCTCCTTCACTTAGTTTAAATGCCCAATGCTCATATCAAAGTTTTGGCCCAGTACTCATACTCCTCCCTTCATTAGGTGCAGTCCATCGTATTTGAAAACTTCCTCTCCCAGATGTCTCTCCATGCACTGGCAAAGTGGTAACCTCTTTTTTGACACCAGCTCCATAATCATCCATTGACCACTTTAATTTCCTTGCTTCTGATTTTTTCTGTGTTGCTGCCTTTGCCCCACAGGGGAAGGACCTTGGAGAAGGCTAAAGAGGTCATTTGAGTGGCCAGTCAGTCTCCTAGTTTGAACAGGTTTCATTTGGCTTCCTCTACCAACTCCCCTGCCAGGTAATTAGCAGAGCTGTGCAGAATTTTCAAATTCTGGTGGAATGAAATTCTGCAGAATTTTTAAAGTTCAGCTGAAATTCTATTGAATTTCACCACAAATGGTATGATGGAATTCTGTGGTAGAAAAAAGTTGCAGAATGATGTTCTATGGCAAAAATGCTGTTCCACAGAATATTATTCCATGGATCTAATTATTTTCTACAGAAATGTTTGCAGAATTATTTTCCACTGAAAAATTGCTTTTCCATGGAACATTATTCCATGGGTCACAGTGGGTGGAATTCCATTGAAGAACCAGCAAAATTCCATCTGAAATTACGTCAGCAGAATGACCATTCCTCACTAATTCAGCCGGCAGAATTCCATATTCTGCACAGCACTAGTCGTTAGTCCCCATGTGTACCAAGATTTTCAGGTCATCCCCATCTTTCTTTGCTATCTTTTCAATGGGGTTGGCATCTCTTTTCACTGATGCATGTGGGAGGCATCTAACTAGCACCCTTGTTTGTGCCAAGTCATTTAGGTGGGTCTGCACTGCTCAAATCATGGAATCTCCCACAGTGAGTAGTCCTTTTCCTTTCATTTTCTCATCACTTTCTGCCTTTACAGGATTCCATCTTGTTTCCATGACTGGCTTGCTGTCTTTCACCTTGTTGCCTTGATCCCATTGTTTAGTGACAGGTGCAAAGCAGTTTGCTAAGGGGATAGGTTTTCCATCGACTGATTGTATCTGGCCCCTTCTGCCTATTTTATTTCCTTTTCTCTGTACCACCTCCCATTCTTCTGAAATGGTTTGCCCCTGTGGGTGTGGACTTTTATTTGGGATTTGAGGGTGGAGAATTTGGGGTGTGATGTCATGATCAGGTACTGCAGCTCTGATATTTTTTTCCCATGCCGCATTCAGTTGCACTCTGAGATCGCTTAGGGTCCTGCATAAGGGGCAGTACCCTAGTCTCCAGAGAATTCCTCTGTAGATTAGTGTCCCACACCACGACAGCCAATAATATCCATATCCCCCTGTATGATTTTCCTTCTTCCATCATGTGTACTATTTTCCTGGGAGCTTCCTCTGCTTCTGGATTCTTGAAGCAGCTTTGTTTAGCTGGCTCCTTTATTGTTATCCTGTGAGCTGACTTTGCTTCTGCATCCTTGATGTAGTTTTGTTAAGCTGACTCCATTGCATATTAGCCTGTTTTTCAATATATTGGAGCTCTGCCTAATAACCCTGCAAGACTTTTTTTTCTTCCTCCTGTAGGTGAGACCTGACAGATTTCCTCTTCCTGTTCCTACAGGAAGTTTTCTCTGTCAGTTTGTTTCAGCCCTTAATAAATTGAGCAATCCCTGGGTGGGCAGGGGGGGGGGTCTGAGGGAAGTATTATAAGGTCAGTTTACATTATGTCCTGTTCCAAAAGGCTGTTGCTGTCTCTGTATCCTGAGCCCATGTCCTGCCTTCAGGAACAAAGCAGAGAAAACAGTCATTGGGTTTCTGCCAACACCACGGGTGATTCCTGAGTCCCGACTTTTACTGTTGGATGAAATGGGGAGAATACCAGAGCCCTCTCAGCTGCTGACATACAGTATGTCCAGGCAGGCAGAAAGTTTAGAAGAATCAAGCCTGCCTCTCTGTGCTGGTGTACTGTCCTGTTGTCTAAACCATGCTGCGCTCCCTCCATCAAAAATACTGAAAGGCAAAACTGCTATCCCTTGTTGAGGATGAAATGCAGAGAATACCAGAGAAAAAAGTGACCCAGCAAAAACCATTAAAGAAACAAGCAAACAACCTTTCATAAAATCTATCAGTCTGCTCCCTCTGACTCTCACGGCAGTTTGCTGAGGTTTAACATTGGTGGCATAACATCACTGAATCAACTCCAGGCACACACATGACCCAATGTCACATGTTGTGTCACTCCATACACTCTCCTCCCAAGCCCCCATCATGTCATACAGCCACCCCTACATCTCTCTATTCCTGCCTCACGTCACTTCATGTCGAACCCCATCACTGCATATCGCAGTAGTCACACTGTACCATCTTCCCACCAAAGTACAAAATATACTGTAATCTTTGCTATCCCCTCATTGCTCTTGTTCCTCATTTTTTTTTCCATTTTTCCCACAACCAAATCTTATAACAAGCTGACACCATGATCAGATTCCTCACTGCTATCCTTATTGACACCACTATTAGCTTCACTTCCTGGCCTGCTCCTAATTTCTCCATATAACGGAAAAAAAAAGGAAACAGTAAACACCATGATCCCTGTTATTCAAAACCAAACCGAGCAACTTGAACTGTGATTGTAGTTTCTTCACATAAAGATAAACACAGTAAAACAACACCACCATCCCTCTCATTGCAAATAAGAGGGAGTAAGGGAGCAAGCAAGCACATCTTTAGACAGTCACTGCATGATTCTTTTCACAATGTTCGCACAGTCTCTTGCTCGCTATTCAACTGTCTTCTGCTAATTTTCTTTTTTTTAACTCCACCATATAAAAGCACTCAGAAACATTGTCCTCAGTGTTCTTTATACTAAAGGCCCCTAGAATTCTGCGGCCACAGAATTTTGCGCAGAACTTGTAACTTACCACAGAACTTCTGCGGTGCCACAGAATTCAATGTTCTTGGTGATTCTTTATTAATATTTCCATTTATCCAAAGAACCTGGTTCCCTTCCCCTCTTTTTATATCCAAAACCCCTATATGCTCAGAATATGATATTATCAGTGCTGTAACATTATACATTAGCTAATGACAGGGCTGCATTCTACCACAAAAATGAATAGTCACTTATCTACTGCAGCTTGCACTCACAGAAGTGGTGGCACAGCACATCGGGCATGGTGATATTTGCTCAGCTTGCACCACAGTCTTATACAATTTTCAGTCTTACGTTATTACACTAGGGCCAACTTCAACAAAACCTTGACAATAGCATAGGCCTGTTAAGTCCATACCTTACTTTGTACAAACTTATCTGTGCCTTTAAGGTATAGAGATGCTATCTGAAATGAATAACTGGTAAAATGAATTAAACTGTAATTTCTCAGAAAAATAAAGTAATTATGCTCAGAAAACTAGAATATAATAATGTGTAGACCTGTTGAAAGAATAGACCTGTTAAATAAATAACTACACTATACACATTTTTGCCAGGATTATTGATTACATACTGTCATTGGTTAATAGAATCACCTAAAAAGCTATGGAGAAACGTTGTGTGCAGGGCCAAATGTTGGACCAGAGGGTAGCATATTGTGTTCCGATGCTGGCCACTCAGGTTCAAAGATGAGCTCTGGGATATTGCTGGGCAGCACAAGGATTGGGTGAGCACATCACTACTCTGAGCTGGGGAAGGTATGGCACAGTGTTCTGTCACACTGGGGACATTGCGATGGTCTGGAGAGCTTTATCTCACAATGGGTTCAAATGCATGTCATGGGCTGTTGGTGTTACATAGTGTGTCAGGGGAAGTGCTTTGGCATGAAAAATTAGTTTTGTAATATCTCCTCTATTCTATTTATTCCATTTCCAAAGGGACCTGTATGAATGAGAATACAATTTCATGGAAATTTAATATATATATATATATATATATATACATGCACATGACACACACACACACACACACACACACACACACACACACATATGTATGTGACAGATTGCATATACATATACACAGTGGGGACCTCATGAGTGGTGTAGACAACATGTTTAAATGTACAAGTGATGCACAGTGGGGACCTCATGAGTGGTATAGACAGCATGAGTATAGAAATACCTCATTTATCACAGAAGGTCCCCTCGGTGTATTTTATTTATGCAATAGCCTAGGGCCTTAAGGAATAGATTTTTTTTGTTGCTTTTTTAGACATTAAATTATTTCTGTAAGTCTGTTATTTTTTGAATTAGTGTTACTGTGCAGCCCCCCATCCTGATTACTATAACCATTGTCATGGACATGAAGTCAGTATAAATTGACACTGTAATGTGGTAGTTCGTTAGTGCCGCAGAACTTTTGCAGAAATTACAAACCACCACCACAGAAGTTCTGTGGAAAATGGCAATCTTACCGCAGAACTTGGTCCCAATGTGCCGCACAAAAGTAGGGGCCTTGTTTATTCTCATGGCTTTCCTTTCTGTTTTAGTTCTATGTTACTGCAGCTCTATTACCCCTCCATCGCTATGGCTAAGGTTAACCCCACAATCCCTCACCCATTTGCATTACAAAGGGGAACTGGGCAAGGTTGTCCTTTATCTCCTTTATTGTTTGCTCTTTAAATTGAGCCTCTAGCTTCTCATATACACCTTTCTGACTCCATCTCTGGGATTCCCCTGGGGTGATGTGAGTACCATATTTCCTTATTTGCAGACTTGGGGTCAGATATTCAAAACTTTGTCCTGGGGCTAAATTAGCACTGCCTGGCATGCAAACTTAGCCCAGACCGAATAGCCCACTATTTTCAAAAGGAATAGCCCAGGGCTAAACATGCTGAATATAGCATGCAAAGGAAGCTGGGCAAACTAGGCTGGGAGTGGAGGGCAAAAGTAGCCCAGGAATAGGACAGCTTTGAATATAGCAACCAGGACGTGCAAACCACAACAGCATCCCAGTGCACAGTGGCCGGAAAGGACCTTAGAGGTGAAATAGGAGGCCAATGAGTGTGCCAGCAAAGGAGTGGGGTCAGTAGAGCTGCAGGCATCAGTGCATGTGAATGTACAGTGTGCAGAAATGAAAACTGATTCCGTAATGTTTGTGCAGTGCATATGCATTTGCACAGGTCTTGCTTGGCGCTAAGCTGTTTGCCCGGTGCTATCATGTTTGCCAGGGGCAAAATTCTGCTATATTCAAAAGTGACATGCAAATGAGCCTACTTAGGCAGTCAGTGGGAAAACATCCCGATTAGCATCCCATTATGCCCTGATTTGCATGCAGTTTTCCCAGCGCTATTGCCGGGTCCTACAGCTCCACCTGTATGTCAGTCTGGAAGTACAGGGGCATCTGGGTCTGCCCACAGCTTCTCCTGTAGGTCAGTCAGGAGGAGCATGGTGGTAGCTGCAGACTACTTATGTACAGAACCGTGTGGAATACTGTGTTCTAGGGGACTGCACAGCACAGACACTAGTGGTGGTGGTGCTGGATTCAATAGTCCACCTGTAGGTCCTATACAGTGCACATCAGACTGTACAGTGACACAGGGACCAATGGTGTGTGGGACACAGCACTGCTTAGGGTGTGGTGGGCAGCAGTGACTGCAGCACTGTACACAGTGACAGCCCCATCATGCAGGTGTGTACTGACAATAGACAGTGCTGTACTTCTGTTGTGCAGCTCACAGACACTGCACTACTGGCATGGGATGCTCACAGTGACATATAGATGCTGGGTGTGTGTGCTGTGATGTCTGTACAACTGTGTGGTATGTGGCTGGGGGGGCCCTTACCATTGGACAGGCAGGCAGGTGTTGGGGTATTCCCTACACTGGACCATTTGCACTGTATGGCATATCCCAGCCATGTGGAAGCACCCAGCGTGTGGTGCAGACTGGTCACCTGTATACCTCCCATGCCCCCAGTGCTTCATGTGTGTGTGCTGGCATCTGTTGGTGACCACAGAAGGGTGGTCTACAGGTGTGTACTGTATGGTCGCACTGCCATGGTGTCCACTGGGGGCTGGGTCATCACTTACTGCCTGGCATGGCTGGGACTGGTGGCAGATGATGACATCATAATGATGCCATCAGTGAGCAGCATGTTTCTTCTATGTCTGGCTTATTTGTATGTGTCATACTTATTAGTTAGGGTCACAAAAAGCCATGCAAACATTGTGCAAAGCCATACAAAGCCATGCAAAGCCACAAAGTCGCACAAAGCTGGTTTGCCCAGAGTTAACACAACCTTTTCCCGGGTGATAATTTGGACTGCGCAAAGTGTCGCTCTAAGTTGCAAAAAAACACTTTGTGCAGTGCTATTTGATGAGTATAGCATTACGCTGACATGCCCCCTAAGTTTGCCCCTTGCATACATTTTCCTTTTGCCTGGTGCTAATGTGGTTTGTGTGCAATATTTGACCTTTTGAATATAGCAGGCCCATGCTAACCTAGTGTTAAACCTGTGCAAATGGTTTGCGCCCAGCACAAAGTTTTGAATATAGGCCCCATTATCTTGCTTTCCCTTTCTGATACTGAAATACCAATCCCATTGTTGTTTGACATTTTGGCCACTTTTGAATCTTTGGAAGGGTTTTGTCTTAACAAAAATAAAACTGAGGCTCTGTGATTTTACTATGTCCCCTCCCCAACTGTTCAAAACATTCTGCCAATTCGATGGAACAAGAATTGTCTGAAATATCTTAAGGTAGTCCTCCCACACCACCTAAATCACTTAGTTCTGTTCAATTATGAGTCATTAATTGCTGCAGTTGAATTAGATCTTCAGAGGTTGTGAGAGTATCATTTTACTTTCCTGCAAAAAAATAGACGTTATCCAGATAAATGGTCTTCCTAGAATTATATTCTTTTTGCAAACTGTACCATCTCCTCCTCCTTCATATTATAGCCATGACTGGCACTGCATGATATCCAGTTTTATATCGTCTGGTCACAAATCTAGGCTTCATTACTCTGTTCTGCATTTGCCTATCATAAGAGGGGGTTTTAATCTATCTAATCCACTATCCAGGCTGAAACCACTTGAACCAGCTGGGGAAGCGAGGGAGACCTCGCTGCTAGAGGGCCCCCTTCCCCACACCCAGGCCCAGAAGTGCGTGGACCGCTGCTACCCCAAGCCGACACCTCCTCTGCACTGGAGCAGGGGACGGCCGGAGACATTGACTTCTTGCTTTGTTTGCTGCTTTTCTACCATGATGCCTTAACTAGCTCAGTCCACCAGTAATTCAGTGCTTACCTCCTCCTGACTCCTGGATTCCTCCCCTCGTGGCGCTGCTCCAGGTCACCAGAAAACACCGACCCTACAGACACCTGATCTTCGATTTTTGGTGCCAAGTTTAAACTCACTCCATGGATCTATCGATTGACTGCCCGACTGCAGTGACGCTCCGACTCAGGCTAGTACAAAAGGCCTGTAGGAGGCCCACGGGTCACTATCCAGGCTGAAACCACTTGAACCAGCTGGGGAAGTGAGGGAGACCTCACTGCTAGAGGGCCCCCCTCCCCACACCCAGGCCCAGAAGTGCGTGGACCGCTGCTACCCCAAGCCGACACCTCCCCTGCACTGGAGCAGGGGATGACTGGAGACATTGACTTCTTGCTTTGTTTGCTGCTTTTCTACCATGATGCCTCAGTCCACCAGTAATTCAGTGCTTACCTCCTCCTGACTCCTGGATTCCTCCCCTCATGGCGCTGATCCAGGTAGCCATGAAAACGCCGACCCTACGGACACCTGATCTTCGATTTTTGGCGCCAAGTTTAAACTCACTCCGCGGATCTATCAATTGGCTGCCTGACTGCAGTGATGCTCCAACTCAGGCTTATACAAAAGGCCTGTCGGAGGCCTCGTGGGTCACTATCCAGGCTGAAACCACTTGAACCAGCTGGGGAAGTGGGGGAGACCTCACTGCTAGAGGCCCCCTCCCACACCAGGTCCAGAAATCGTGGACGCTGCTACTAAGCGACACGTCCCTGCACGGGCAGGGGCGGCGAGCAGTGACTTTTGTTTTTCCGCCCACCGCCCATTGGTGTTGTGACTGAAAATACAGCGACCACTCCACTGACTCACCAGCCAATCTACACAGAGTTAGTGGGGTTCGCCTGGCAATTTACTAATTAACTACTAAGTGCTCATACCATGAGCCAACGGATGCTTGTGAACCCCTAGCCACTAACTCTATGTGCAACTGTGGTCAAAGCTATATCTCTCTCACCTTGAGAAACTGTCTATGATACTAATCTCTCTCAAAACTGTTTGTCAAGTGAATAACGCTTTCTTTTTCTCTCCATGACTGCTGCACTTGCTACTACCTCTTCTATTACCTGTTTGCTCCATATAGGGTGATTGTGCTGACTGCCTTTGAGCAAGAATTATTGGCTTTACTATACAGTATCTTAGTTGGCTAAGGTATCTCTATCCATTTAATTTCTCACTCTGGCAAAACTAAGTGCCCCAAAACAGTGACGTAACAGACTAAGGTTTATTTCTCTTCACCTTTTACAACAGACTAAGGTTTATTTTTTTTCTTCACGTGTTATACTACCTACAGTATATTATATCTGAACAACTGCTTATCTGTAACCTTAAGTCAATGACTGCCTGCCTTTGAGTAAAAACAAACAAACAAAAAAAAAAACATAGCCCTTCCACTAGGAGCGGCAGTAGCCTCAGGTCCCCCTATGCTACTAGCACACACTGAGGCAACACCTAATACCAGCTGCCAAACTTGAAACCTCAACACTTGACTGCTCAGCTTGCAGGTTAACTCGAAGCCCAGTGTCCGCTGCTCTCCATACTGACCTAAGTCAGGTAACCTCAGAGTACCCAACCCTAACTGATACGGTGCAGATATCACCAAATTATGCCTGACAAAGCATGTATCATCTCCCTTGCACCCATTGTGCTCTCAACCAAGGTGTCCCTCCACCTAACAGGGGCATACTCCTAGCTATAGTCTACTCACTGACCCTAATCTGGGTGGATAGGCTCATTGACCCATGCCACCCTGAACCAGTGAGCAATCTTCACAAGCCCCCCCTCCCAACTTATATAGCAGCTACCCTATCTCAGCTTTGGCTACTCACTTAAATGGGCATGAGATGGTAAAAAAGGGAGTTTGCTATGACCTGCTATACTATGTAAGCAGGACGCATCGAAGACACCACATCTCCAAAACCATCACTAGTCTTCTCAGGTTTCTAGCCAGGTTACTACTCCTGTCTGGGGATATCCAACCCAACCCTGGCCCGAATGCCACCAATACCCTGGTAGCATCCCCCCTGGACCCTCACTGGGTAGCTACCAAGGGTCTGAAGATTGCACACATGAACATATGCAGCCTCAGACCTAAAATTAATGAAGTCCAAGCCTGGATGGATCTCTACAAACCAGATGTCCTAGCCATCTCAGAAACCTGGTTAAAAGCCCACATCCTGGACCATGAGATACAAGTTCCAGGTTACAATAGCTTCTGCATGGACCGAGCATCCAAAAAAGGGGGAGGGGTACTAATCTACACAAACGTTGAACTCTCAGCATCGCTCCTAACCCTGGAGACCAATCTCATTGCCGAGGGAGAGAGTATATACATCCGTATAACCCTAGGACAAGCCAAACAACTTATAATCGGATGTGTCTACCACCCACCAAAAACAGTCATCCAATCCCTGGAGGCCATCGTTAACCTGCTCGCTGGTAAGGCAGCTACGGAGCAGGTTATCCTGGGTGACTTCAACATAAATTGGACTCAGGACCCTGGCCAGGCAGTGATGTTCTTGACTCAAGAAGCAGGTCTGACGCAGGTCACCTCTGAAGCGACCAGACTGAACTACAAAACTGGGAACCACACCACCCTCGACTGGGCTCTGGTGTCAAATCCCTCTAACATACAGTGTGTGGGCACAATGGCAGACTCCCTGAGTGACCATTCCCTGATTTTCTGTATATGGAAAAACAGACCACCCAAGGTCCAGCCAAGAATCCTCTCCACTCGAGACTACTCCAAATTCTCAGAGCTGCAATTCAATAACTATCTAAGTAGCTGGGACTGGAGCCCCATAAATGCTCTCCCAACTCTTTCTGAGGCCTTGTTATACTTCCAGGGCAAACTTAACACAGCTGCCAATCTCCTCGCTCCTATTAAGAGACTGAGGGTAAAAGGCAGCTGCTTCAAGTGGATCACTCCCTCCCTTAAAGTCCTCATGGTCACTCGGGACAAAGCCTGGAAAAAGTTTAGGCTCTCCTCATCATCGGCAGATCTTGCAGAATACAAAGCCCTAAGAAACAAAGCCAAGAGATCCATAAAACTTGCTAAGCGAGAGTACCTAACACACCTCCAGAAATCCAGCCTGGGCAACCCTAAGCAATTCTGGAACCATGTTAACGATCCTATCAAGGGGAGTAATTAAGCCTGAATCCTGCCCCATGGAGATCAATGGTCAGCTCTCAACTGACTCTTCTCAAATATCTGCTGCCATCAACAGGCACTTCTCAGACCTAGAGGCCTATAAGACATGCCAGCCCCCTCCAACCTCCCCCTCAGCCTCAGCTGAAGCAACTCACATGGCACGACCCCTCTTTCACCTGAGACTGGCCAAACGGACAGAAGTCCTTACCCTCCTAAGGAACTTGAAACCCAAAGGGTCGGGTGGACCTGACGGGATCAGCCCCCAGCTTCTCAAGGCAGGCACGACCTCCTTATCCTGGCCTATAACCATGCTCCTCAACAGATCACTAAGGGAAGGAGCTGGCCCTGACCAGTGGAAACACGCTATTGTCGTACCTATCCACAAAGGGGGATTTAGGGATAAACTAAATAACTATAGGCCTATCTCCCTCCTCTCCTCACTCACCAAGGTGCAAGAAAGGATAGTCTGCAATCAACTCAGAGACTACCTAGAGGCACACCTGCTCCTTGCCCCCTCCCAACACGGATTCAGAACAAACCATGGAACTGATACTGCCCTCATCAACTTCTTGGATGAAGTTCTTAGGGCAGTTAACAAAGGGATACCCACTGGGGCAGTCTTTATCGACTTATCCAAGGCATTCGACCTCGTTGACCACAACCTGCTGCTACAAAAGCTGCAAAATACTGGCCTTGACACCCATGCCCTCAAGTGGTTCGGAAGCTACTTATCAGGACAGGCTCAGAGGGTCACATGGAAAAATGTCACATCTGATCTGCTACCCCTAAATCAGGGTGTACCTCAGGGATCTATACTAGGCCCCCTACTATTTTCCCTGTTTACTAACGAACTAAGCTCCTTCTGTGGGGAGAGCATGGTTGTACAGTACACAGATGACACTGTTATTTTCCATCCCATGAGTGATGTAGCTACTCAAGGCCCTATCCTCCAAAAGGATCTTACATCCCTAGAGACTTGGCTATGCAAGAACAGAATGGTACTCAATGCTGACAAGACCAAGGCAATGCTATTCGGCCCAAGATCCCTAGGACTTGACAGGTCCTCCCTCCTCCACTTAACCACATTCTCTGGCAAAGACATCAATGTAGTTCCCTCCCTTAAATACCTAGGCCTTACGCTCGACCAGGATATCACTTACAAGGAACATGTAGACCAGGTCACAAGGACCCTGCATCGCAAACTCGGTACCTTGTACTGACTCAGGGACCAGCTCATCCCTGAGGCCAGGCTCTCCATTGCCACTAGTGTTCTGCTTCCTACTCTGACCTTTGTGGCCCCGATAATACAGGGCATGGGAAAGCAAGAGATAACCAGGATGCAAACCCTGTACAATAAAATAGCTCACTTTGCCACTCAAGACCACCCACGATGTCACCACTGTGACACTTTAGCCCAGGTCAGCTGGCCTTCATTGGTTGCTCGCCTCCAATTTCCCCTGCTTGTCCAGGCCTACAAGCTTCTTACACCCCATGCTCTGCCTAGTATTACCAAGACCATAACTCTCAAGCTCAACCCAAGGAACCTCAGCAAGAACACTATTAGAGGTCCCTAGGGTAAGGACAAACGTCGGCGTTAGGTCCTTTTCCTCCCAAGCACCTTGCCTATGGAACAAGCTCCCCCCCTCTGTCCAAGACACCCCCTCACTCACTACCTTCTGCACCAGGCTCAAGTCCCATATGCTGACCTCAAGCTCAAGGTGTCAGCGTGGCTCAGTTGGTAGCACATCCGCCTCTGGACCAGAAGGTCATGGGTTCTCGTCCCACACCGGGATTGGGCTTGCACCTAAAAATCGCTGGCATCCGAGTGCAGTATTGGGGGGTGCTGTACTGCTGGGGTGTGCCATCCTTTGGATGAGATGTTAAACCGAGGTCCCTTCTGCCCATCCTGGTGTTGTCCTGGTGGGTGTCCAGGTGGAAGTAAAAGAACCCAGGGCACTCTTCGCAAAGAGTAGGGAACATTCCGGTGTCCTGGCCAACCTTCCTTCCCATAAAACCAGTTCACGCAATTATCCAGGCTGTGTGTGGTGATGATGGTGCGATATGGCCACACCACATTCAGTCACTTCACTACCAGTCTAGCATTGCTTGTAAAGCGCTTTGGATGTATGAAAAGCGCTATATAAATGCTGATTCTTCTTCTTCTTCTTCTTCTCTTCTTCTTCTTCATGCCACTGCCACGGCTCATAAGGCTTCTTAGGCACTCCCCACCTCCCACCACACCTTCTACTAGGAAATGCCTACCTACTGCTCGCTCCTAACTGCCCTCATCACCTGGGGTCAAATGCTTCCTTCTGAATTAAACCACATACTGAGAATTACCTACTCAAACTGTGTCATGATGATAACCATGCCTGTACCCACTGCGTCCTGGAACTTCCACATGTTGTAACAAACAATGTATACAAATGTTCTCTTTTTGTTTTGCTCTTTCTGTATATTACTAGTATTGTTATCCCGGGTCGCCCCTGAAAAAGGGACCTTCAGGGCCCAGTGGGCCTACCCAGTCACCAAAATTTAATAAATAAATAAATACATCTCCCAAATTTGAGATGATATGCCCTAGCAAGTCAGTTGTGTATCTTATGGATGATATGCCCTAGCAAGTCAGTTGCGTATCTTATGCTTGTGAATATTGGATGGTTATCAGTCATGGTGGAAAGATATAGAGTTCATTATCAATGACTTACACAGTATTCCTGAACTTCTTTTCTCTTATCCTCTATAGAATTTACCTATCATGAAATTTGCCAGGTTTTCTCAGGTTCCTATTTGAGTTTAGCATGAGGTTAAAAACCACTTAGCTTCATCTGAATATTTCTGGCTCTCTGTAATGGCTTGGGATACTAGGAATTCCCTTTTAAAGTCAGAAGAATTTCTTAAACATTGGGTCCACAGGGGTCTGGTTTATTACCATCAGGTTACAGGTACCAGGGGACTCTGTTCTTCTGAGTTACAAGCATAATTTGCATTAGCTTCATCTGATTTATGTCAGTATTTAGGAGATGATAGAAGGTTTGAGACCTTTTATTGGACCAACAAGTGTCTTGTACAAAGATGGAATTATACACAAGCTTTCGTGGCAACACAGGTCCCTTCTTCAGGTGAATAGCAAAACTGAGCAACATAAGCAATATTTATACCCACTGTGCAGCAATTAAAAATCAGGAAGTGAAGTAGGAAGGTGATAAAGAGGACTAGAGATGAAAGTCTAAGATGCAAAGCAATAACATAAGAAGAAATGGGGAGGGGGCTAAGTAGGAACAGGTCAATAGGAAATGAAAGAAAGCTAAAGGGAAGACAAAGGCATACAGATAGAATCTGAGATCAGAGCCTGGCTATAAGGGTAAAATAGACAGGTGATGCCTAAGAGATGCAAGGAAGTCAATAAATTAGAAGAAACAAAAGAACAAAGGCCTAGATAAACAGAGTGTGAGGTAGTATAAACAGAGGTGTGAAAACAATAGGGAGTGGGTGGGACTGAGCTAAAGTGCTAGTAGGAGAAGCAGGAAGGATGTAAGGTACAGGTGAAAAAGCAGATTAGCTAGAACTCAAAAAGAAATAATAATATAAGAAATACAGAACCAAAGTGTAATAAATAATGACATGATTTAGTTCACAATAGAAAAGAATTACAGTTTACCACAGTGTGTCATGAAACCAATGTCCCGATTTAGTCCAGAAATGTTAGATTTCAATTATTTGATATATTTCAATTCCCATGTCCTTCTGTCCTGTGTGTTTCTGAAGTTGCCTCTTAGTATCAAGACAGATAAATCCAAGAGAGAATGATCTGTTTGTGAAAAATGGCTTCCTACTTTAGTGCTGATAATCTGGTTTACTCTTGTGTGATAGTGGTGATTCATCCTGGTTTTAAGTGGTTGGCTAGTTCCCCCAATATAGCATCCATTTGTGCACTTCTTGCATTGAATTAAGTAAACCTAATTGCTAGATTGACATGTGTAGGATCCATTAAATTGTATTATCTTGTTCTGGATTGTCTTAATGGTGGCCTGTGTGCATATGTGAGTGCTTGTCTTACATTTTGCCACGTTGCATGGTATTGTCCTTCTTGTTTTCTGGTTATTTTGGTCCGCTGAGAGTTTATTATGAATTATTATGTTTGAGAGGCTGGGGGACTGCTTATAGGCAATGACAGGTGGTTCAGGGAAGATATCCTTCAGTGTTTCATCTTCTCTCAGCATGGGTTGTAGCGCTTTGATAATTTCCTGAAGGTGTTTCAGCATGGGGCTGTAAGTGACCACTAGGAGGTATGCAGTCAGTTTGATGTCTTTGCCTGTATTCCAGCAGAGTGTCTCATGGTATTTGTATGGCCCTTTCAACTTCTCTGTCAATTGGTCTTGGAGAGTGGCCCTGCTGAATTAGGGAATTCCAAAGTGTGGTGAGCTGTCTGTCTCTTGTTCTGTCATCAGAGCAGATTTGATGGTATCAAATTGCCTAACTGTAGATTACAGATTTTTTTGTATGATTTGGGTGTAAACTGGAATTATGCAGGTAGTGATGTCTGTCAGTGGGTTTTCTGTAAAGGGCAGTTTGTATATGTCCATTTTTAGTGTTACTGACTGTGGTGTCAAGAAAAGGTATGCTGGTGGTGGAGTATTCAATAGTGAGATTTATGGAATGATGAAAGTTGTTAAAATCATGATGGAATTTTTTGAAAGAGTCTTCACCTTCTGTCCAAATCAGGAATATGTCATCAATAAATTGAAGGTAGACAGATGGTTTATAAGGGTGGTGTTTAAAAAAATCCTCCTCTAAACAGGCCATGGAAAGATTGGCGTATTGTGGTGCCATTTTAGTGCCCATGGCTGTCCCCATGATCTGTAAAAAGTGCTTGCCATTAAAGGTGATGTTGTGTCTCAAAATGAATTTTATTAGGGTGCTGTTGGTGGTTTCTGGAATGTCTCCTGTGGATGTGTTTTCCTTTAAAAATTTCTGACAAGCTGCTATGCCATATTCGGGTGGCATATTAGTGTACAGGGCAGTGACATCCATTGTGGCTAGGATAGTGTTCGGTGGCAGCTGTCCAATTTGATTCAGTTTGCTGAGGAAATTTGCAGAGTCCTGAATAAAACTGCTAGTAGCTCTTACTAGTGGTTTTAAATTGGATTCCAGGAGTCCAGAAATGCTTTCAGTCAGTGTGCCAATGCCAGAGATGATGGGTTGTCCTGGATTCCCTGGTTTGGGTATCTTGGGTAGCACATAGAATGTCCCTGGAGTAGGTTTGTTTGGAATTAGTATTTTAAACTTTTCTTGGATGTTGTTTAGTAGAGACATGATGATTTGCTTAAGTTCTTCTCTATACTGTATAGTAGGGTCTTCAGTGAGTTCTCTATAGTAAGCTGTATCTGACAACTGTCTGTGTGCCTTTTTAATGTAATCTTTTGTGTTCATCACAACCACAGTTCCACCATTGTCAGCTTGTTTTATTACAATGTTATGGTTGTTATTCAGAGTTTGTATTGCCCTCTTTTCTAGTGGTGTAATATTGTAGAGGAGTTGATGCTGTTTGCTAAGGATTTGGGAGTTTATTCTTCCACTGAAGCAGTTGATGTAGGCATCCAACTTGGGGTTGCATCCACTCCGAGGGGTCCAGTCTGATGTTTTTTTTTGTGCTGTCATAATGTGTTGCTTGAGTGTAATTTGTATTGAAGAAATATTCTTTTAGACAAAGCCGTCTAAAAAATTCTTCTATCTCCCCACAGAATCTAATGTTATTAAATTCCTGTGTGGGGCGAAAGTTAAGCCCCTAGATAATACAGACTTTTCAGCTTGTGTGAGTTCTTTATTAGATAGGTTGATTACTGAAGGTTGTTGCAATGTATTATCTTGTTCAACATTGTTCTTGCTGTGGTTTACTTCCCCTGGATGAGTCAAGGTGTTGTTGTGGCTGCTGTCTTGTAGTTCTTTGAGTTTCCTCCTCCTCTTCTGTGATAGGGCTGCCGGGAGAGCTTTCTGATAATGTGTTTGGAGATCACAGCTAAATCCTGGAAATACTTTGTTGTTGTTTCCTTGAAGGGTGTGAAAGTTCAGAAAATCTATTTTTAAGGTGAGATATTCTTGTGTATATCTGATGAATAAGGTGAGTCCTGAATTTCTCAGATGTCCTGTTACAAAGTTGTTCTGCATACAATGAATTGTATGTAGTTTGCAGTGGATTGTAGGTCCGAAGTCTTATAGGTATAATGTTTTGTTTTTTGCATGCAGTTAGGAAATACAGTAGATGTCACTGTCAAATTTGGCTTACTTTTTCTTTATGTTGCAGAGTTTGCCATTTCAGATGGTGATTTGCGATATCTTCCACTATTTTGTAAAAAGAGATTCCAGCCGTATTGGTCCTTGGAAAACAGGAGATGATGGATGGTTTGATACCTTTTATTGGACCAACAAGTGTCTTGTGCAAAGAATGGAATTATACACAAGCTTTTGGGGCCACACAGGTTCCTTGTTCAGGTGAATAGCAAAACTGAGCAATATAAGCAGTATTTATATCCACTGTGGCACAATTAAAAATCAGGAAGTGAGGTAGGAAGGTGATAAAGGGGACTAGAGATCAGTATTTACAATTCTGTGCATTTCTTTCCATGCTTCCTCCTTCGTATAGCCAGCTACTTGGGAATCCTTCACTACTGTTCACTTTAGTTCACTGCAGTCAGTCTGGCAAACCTAGTCCCCACTTGATTGATTACATTTATTCCATCTTCCAAACCTTATCAGCTGCATCTACCCTCCAGGTTTTACAAAGCTGGAGTAAGGATCCTGGAACACTTTGCAACTTTCAACTCTGGGAAAAAAACATCACTTGATCTCTTTCAAGCTTGCCATATCACTTTATTTAAAAGAATTCTCCTGGAAGTGTTGGACACGTTTTTTCTTGACCCCGGTTGTACAGTCAAAATATCAGTCCGGATTCTCCAGTGCATGTTGGTGGATTTGTGGACAGGTAGCCGCAGATCTTTCTCACATTTTCTGGACCTGCCCTTTTCGTATACCTTACTGGGATGCCATTGTTTTGGCTTTAATCACTTTCTTTGATGTACCTCCTCAGTCTTTTCCTAGTTTAGTACTTTTGCATATATCACCTTTGGATATTAACCTTGGCAGGAGACAATTGCAGTTACTTTTAATACTCATAGTTTGTGCCAAAAAGGTTATAACTAAACTGTGACTCACTCCTAAAATTCCTAAATATTCTAACTGGATGCAGCTAGTTGATTCCTTCTACAGCTACAAGAAATGTTCCTATCACTATTTAGTCCGTATGGAACATTTTCAGCAAATATGGTTGAAATGGATATTGTTTAGGACTGATTCAGATTTATCTTTTGTTCTGTGAACTTCCATTCTGATTTGTTAAGTAATAACAGAAAGATAATGTAGCCCATCGTGGCAGCTCCTTCTTTATTTCCCTTTTTCTTATCTTTTGTGTTTCATGCTTTGTACGATTTTCTAATAATAATTAGACTGGCTGATTGTGTTGTTAATTTTGTTGTTTAATTTTCTCTAGAAGTGGCAATACTATTTAATTTGTTATTATTTTTAGTGAGTTTATGATGAAAATTATATAATTGTGGTAAGTGGTGACTTCTTGTGCCTTTTTGCCATTTTTATCAAACTTTGTTCCTGTATATATTTGTGTAGTTGGCTAAGATTGTTACCTTTACATTTTATCTTACAAATTGCACTCCTTGATTCTCTTTTAATAAAATTGTTATTATATAAAAAAAAAGAAACATTTTCTGCAACATCCCTCTACCTCCATCCTCACAGCAGCAACAGCTGCAGCAGGAGCAGCAGCATCGGGCTGTCGTAACAGATGGGGAGGAGTGACATTCTCCGATTGCCAAGCAGCAGCACGATGAAAAGAGAGTCAGGCAAACAAAAAGCAAGACAAACAGAACCTCAGAACCATTAGAAAATGAAAATATAAACACTCATTTAACATGATATATTAACAAATACTAGCAGCACTAACAATAGTTGCTATAGGAAGTGCAGAGCCACTCAAAAAACACAGATGCTCCACCTACTGGCTGAAACAATAAATCAGTACATTTTTTTAAAAAATGACAACAAATTTACTTTAAAAGTACTTTTGTTTGTTTTTTTTCCAAATAAGCCATTGTATAATAGCAATAATGCACTCCAGGGTGTGTCGTGCTGGGATAACATCACTTCTCAGGTGTTGAAAGCACTTGGCCTGCTGCCTTGTGCCTAACCACACAAGGTATAACATTATCACAGAATGGCACAAACCCTATCTTGCATTATTGCTTAAATATATCATTTTAATTTTTTGCAGTTCATCAGTAATATATGCTTTCAACATTTCACTACTTTTTTAACACAGCTTCGCCAGGAATTATAACTTTAAAATATAAAATATATATTGTGTTATAAAATTAATAACACGTTCTTTTACTTCTAAGTAAGCTGTAATATATTATGTTATTACAGTTAAATCGAATGTAAAAAAAAGTACTAAGTATTTAAATTAGTCAAATTTTATTCCTTTTGTTATTTAAAGGCCAGGAAATGTTAAACTACTATGGACTTCTTAAATTGCATAATTATACAGGTAAAATGTACAATCACATGCTTCTGCTGTCCCATCTCTTTAGTGTTCTACTTTCTTCCATTCTTCTCTCTCTCTCTCTCTCTGGCTGTCAGCTGTATAAAAATATTATTACTTCACATCAACTAGTCTCATCATTGGCTTTTAGCCATTATAATAACATGTAACAAAAAGTTTACATCACCTAAGTAGTTCATATCTGGTGCTGAGTTCCCTTTATCAAATATATTGTTTTTAAGCCATGTTTGTATCTAGAAAGAGCAGTGAGAAGCATTTTTTAATCTATTCTTGTTAAAATGTTGTGCATGCACTCTCCATTTGATAAGTTCCTTTCTGACTATAGCTCAAAACCTTTCTCTCTCTTGTATTTGGGCAGCTGGTGAGCTAACATGCTCCTCTGTCCCCTTAACATAAAAGATATCAACTCTACTGTTAAAGGTATTGCTTGTTTTTACTTTAGTTTTCTGAACATCTACTTACTGAATACTCAGCATTCCTCTGTAATGGCTGCCAGCAGCTGCTTACCCTTTTCTGTCCTTTTAACTGTTTTGAAACTGGCATTAACCATTTATTTATTTATTTACAGGTTTTACCAGAAAGGCATGCTGACCAGACTACTGCTCAATTCCAGATGCACCCTGGGGGAAGGGGGATTGGGTGTGCATACAAACAAACAAAGCAACATAAATTACATGATATACATACAAGATCAACATAAGCAAAACTTAAGCAAGATAGAGAGCATTTTTAACAGGCAGAATACATAGGCATGATACAGGAGCCTAGCTTCAGGGAGTTTACTCCATTAGGTTAGAAAAAATTAGAAAATGCTGAGTACTAGGGATTTACCATTGTGCGGTATGTGCTGGTCACCCAGTTAATGTGCTCCCATAAGTGCAGGTACAGATGGGGTGGAAGTATGTTTTGAGAAGGAAGTTAAGGTGCTGACTTGGGGAGGCATACTAAATATCCACTGTGAGTGAGTTCCAGAGCTTGGGCATATGGTAACTGAAAGCTGACTGGCCTGCTGAGGTACTGTAGACATGCTTCTAATGGACAGTAGACACAAGCTGTTGTTCCTCAGTGCATAGCCCTGGGGGGCGTGGGCTGAGAGAACTGAGGGAAGATATGAGGGAAGGGACTGTGACCAGTATTTGGCAGTGAGGCTAGCACAATGAGAGATGCCAGTCTTGTAATGGAGGTAGGTCTAGGTTGCAGTACAGCACACAGTGATGAGTATTAGAAGGGCAGTCAAGTGCAAAGTGACAGAAGGAGTGGAAGGAGGAGTCCAGTCTAACTAGGGTGGACTTTGGTGCGGCACTGTAGTCTATGTCCCATAGTCAAAGATGGGGAGAATCATCCTCTGCACTATGGCACATCTAGCCAGCAATGGGATGCTTCCACGATCGCAATACAGTGCACCTAGCTTGGGGTGCAGCTTATCGTGGATGGCATCAGTGTGTGCAGAGAAGTCTAGGTTCTGGTCAAGCCAGACCCCGAGATATCTGCATGAGGAGCAAAAATCAATAGAAGTTCCATCCAGGGTGTGGAAGAAGGGGGTGATAGGTAGCCTTGAATGTCTCTGCCTCATGCCAAAGGTCATGGAGATAGTTTTCTTGGCATTGAGAAAGAGCAGATTTGAGCAAAACCAGCACTGAACTTTGTTAAAGTCCTACTGAAGTCTGGTTTCTACATCAGAAGTTGAGGGGACGGATGTATAAAAAACTGTATCATCCGCATACATGTGGATGGATGTGTAGGGGCAGGCAGAGGGCAGGTTATTGAGGAAGATGGAGAACCAGAGTGCACGAAGGACTGGGCCTTGTGGAACCCTTTAGGTAACTGGAAGGGAAGAAGAGGTGGTATTGCCAATTCTGATGTACTGGGACTGGTTTAGCAGGTAGGACTGGAGCCAGATGGTGGCCATACCAGACAGCCCTGCTTGAGAGAGTTTCAATAGCAGGAGAGTGTGGGAGACAGTGTAGAAGGCTTTAGCTGGGTTAACAAAAATCGCTGAGGTGATTATGCCCCTGTCCATACCAGTGAGTATGGAGTCCATGAATCTTAAGATGGAGGTGGTGGCAGAGTGGGACTTCCTAAAGCCAGACTGGCAAGGGGTGAAAAAGGAAGAGGAATCAAGGTAGGAGGAGAGTTTAGAGAGAACTAGTTTTTCCTGAATTTTGGCCAAGATAGGTAACAGGGAAATTTGGTGGTAATTTCTGGATGCAGAGGGGTCACTGCCTTTGGAAAGCAGGATGACTGTTGCATATTTCCACTCAGTGGGGATTGTGTCAAGAGAGAATGAGTGGTCGTAAAGGGTTGCTAGAGGAATGGGGATTGTTGAAGCTGACAAGTATAGCAGTTTGGAGTCTAAGCCTGTAGGGCATTTGCCCTTGTTGGGATTTATGGAAAGTAGAGCTTTGCAGACCTCAGCAAAGGTAATCTGGTGGAAGGCAAAGGGGTGAAGGCTGGGGGAGTATTTTTGGGGGGTGGCGTGCGGGTTGGGGGGCCTGAGTGTTGAGGGTGTCCAAGAGTGACAAGGTGCAATCCATAAAGAAGGAATTAAAAGAGACCACGTCAAAAGGATTGGTAATCGTGGAGCAGCCTACATTGAGAGCAGGGGTAGGGGGATGTGAGGGAGGGGCAAAAAGGGAGATAACCACCTTCCAAAATTTTGAAAGCTGATTTAGGTTAGAACTGAAGGTGCTGCAGAAGTATGTTGTTTTTGCCCTGTGGATCAGTATAGTGCAGGCATTACGAAAAGCACAATACTTTTGTTGGTGCACCAGGAGCCGGACACCTTGAAAACCTTCCAGGCTGCATCCCTGTCTTTGAGAATGTCCGTAGGGATCCATGGCAAGTGGGTACCCCTCACCCAAGCACTTTTGACTGGGGCATGAAAATTTCATACTGCAATTAACCTGGTCTTAAAATACTCCCAGGCAGACTCAATAGAGATGGCCCTTTGGATGTACGACCAGTCAAAGCTAGACAAGTAAGACAGGAGAGATCCAAGGTCTAATGATTGTAGGATCTTGTAAGGATGGTTCTTCGGGGGGTTGCTTTGGGATGATGGATTTTTCTAGCTGAGTAGATCATATTATGATCGCTTATGAAGTCCGGTAGCAGACGGGAGGCGAGTATATGATGTGGGTGCGATGTCAGGGAACAGTCCAGGAGGGAGTGGTTAGATGATTTGTGGTTGAGGCATGCGGGCTTGGTGATTAATTGGGCTAGGTTTAGTGCAGCTACTTGTTGTCACAATCTGGAGCTGCTACTGGAGATCCAGTTGTGGTTGAAGTACCCGAGGATGCACAACTCACCCCTGGAGGCTAGTAAGATAATGGTATTTAGGTGATCCTGGATGGAGGGCGAGGTTGCATCAGGAGGACAATAGAACCCGGACAGAAATATGGGGCAGGTGTGGGCGAGGGAGAGTTTGATTAGTATGGCTTCAATAGAATGTGTGTGCCTGGGCAGCGGGATTGGTGTGTACTGAAGAGAGGAGTTAATATACATGGTGACGCTGCCCCCTCTTTTGGTGCCAGGGCAGTCTTGGCGATTAAAAGAGTAGACCAGAACAGCAAATTTTGCATCTAGATTGTGTGGTTTCAGCCATGTTTCTGTAATTATCAGTATGTCAGGTTTTAATGAGAGGGTGATTGGTTGCAGCAGACTAATTTTGTTTACTAAGCTTCATATTATTTAGGTGCGTGAGTTTAAGGCCACGGGGCAGTGAGAGATGGGGGGTGGTATTTGAACATGGGGGGTTGGGGTATGGGACAGGGTTGCATTCAATGTCACCAGATAGCAGAAGTGGTATGGTTAATAGGAGCCTGCTGTTTGGATAAGCCCATAGGGGTTTCCGATAGGAATACAGTGAGTTATCTGGTGTAGCTGAGGAAGCATGAGCATAAACTTTTAGAGTAGCTAAACCAGTATAGAAGGAGGGTGGGAGGACTGAAGGGTCAGTGAACAGATTTAGTTACAAGGGAGTGGGTGATGATTGTGCTGTTGAGGTATGGGAGGTGGTAAATGTGTATGTTAGGAAGATAAATTTTGGCAGGCTAGGCTGCTACTCTGGGAAAGTGGAGGCAGGTAATGAAACTAAAGGAGCAAGGAGTAAAATTGCAACTATCCCAGCAGTCCACATTTTAGGCATGGATCAGAGGATTAGGTTGCAGAAGTTTGCAGCCTCTAGTGGTGAACACTGATAACCGGCAAATGGAGAAATGGACTGATGGGCTACAAGTCACGTGAGGCCACCCCTATAAATAACAGGGATGACTGAGGATGGTGGTGGGGGTGGTGGGGAGCTGACACAAAGCATCAGTGGGTCCAAAAATGGAGTTTGAACTCCTAGTC
The DNA here is from genome assembly GCA_016271365.2 of Neoceratodus forsteri. NCBI lineage: Eukaryota > Metazoa > Chordata > Ceratodontiformes > Ceratodontidae > Neoceratodus > Neoceratodus forsteri. The sequence continues at coordinate 735,104,486 of CM028133.1, read as the reverse complement.
CCTTTTGTGCATCCCTGCAGCATCACGTACCTTCTGCAGCTCATTGCTTTGGGGAGTAGCAGCTTTTAGGAGGGCCCAGTCCACTGGCCCTCTCGATCATGAGGAGAGGATTGTTGTGGAGGAACAAAGAAAAATGCTAAGGATTAACCATGCTTGCATCATGATATCATAATGTGAATATGTGAATATGTGAATGACATTACCCGCATATCATTTTAAAATGTTTTTGTAAAATATTTTATTACAAAAGTATGTATTCTTTAACCACCACGTAATTGTTTTTCCTGAATTTCATCACAGTGCAGACCAGTTCTGGTCATAATCTGCCCTCTTTACGTAATTCAGAAGTAGTTTATATGTTGTTTAGATATATTCAAGAGGCGTCTGTATTTCAGTTGTGGTCATACTGGGATATGTCATAATATTTTGTGTACACACAGCACAGCTGCCTTGTCTGCAATACTTCTCCTTCAAAAGTTATCCTATTAATTGCAGCTTGAGGTATATATAACAACTCATGTTTCTAAGATTAAACCTCAGGGGCCAAATATACAGAACATAGCCTGAGTGCTAAAGGGTATTTGCCTTTGCTCACCCAGGTTTGCATCCAATTTGTGGGGGGTCTTTATTTAGAGACCCCCACAGAACGGGCAAAACCCATTAGCATCCAAGCATTAAGTTACCACTGAACCAACATAAATGAGGGGTCCACCCCTGCATACAGGCACAGCTTGATACTGAAAGGTTTGCACAGTTCCTCCGCTCACCTGCCACTGTAATAAAAACAAATTCTCTAGTGCCTAGTGGCAACCCAACCTCTGATCCCCATCCCCATAACTGTATCCATATTCCTTGGTGTCTACTGTCTAGTGGCAACCTCACCCTCGGATCCCTGTCCCCATCTCTATACCCATATTCCCTGATGTCTAGTGGCATCCCCCACACTCCAATCTCTATCCTCTTTACTGTAGCCATATTCCCTGGTATCTAGTGGCACTGCCACCCTCCATCCCATCCTTATTACTGTATCCATATTCCATGCTATCTAGTCACACCCCCAACCCTCTGATCCCTGCCCCCATCACTGTATTCATATTCCCTAGTGTGCACGGAATCCCCACCCACCAATCACCTGTGGCTGTAATATTGAGGAGGTCCCTGAAGTCCAGTGAATCCCCCTCTCCGATCAGATGTCAGGGCCTCCAAATGGTATTCCCTGCTGTCCAGTGGAACCCCTTGCTACTGAGCACCTGACCCAGAAGAAAGCCCATGTTTCCTGACATCTGTTGGCCCCCTTCTCAGGCCACACCAGGCACAGCACTCTGTCACTTCCTTACCATAGTCGCCGGTGCCACCTGGCTCCAATACGGCAACCAGTACACCCCTCCTTTCACCACCTTGGTTGTTTACCGTAAGCAATGACAAGGAGCATGCACACTGTCTACAGTAGAGGACGCATGCTCTCTGTACTGTAGACAATACACATGCTTCCTGTCATTACATACAGTGACTGACAGAGGTGGTGAGAGGGGGGCTGTGCTGGTCACTGTATCGGAGCCATATGGCACTGGTGACTACAGTATGTCACTGGGGTGTGGGCATGAAAGATTTCAGTACACAGTGAAAAGGTGCAAACACCCTTTGACATATGTTTATTTAAATAATAATTAGAACAGAAGGAAATATGTTCATTAGTTCTTGTCAGGATAAAGTCTTTTAGCAAAAAAAAACTGTTGAAAAGATACCAAGAAAGACTTCTTTCTTACTTATAATGTCTGTCTGGCTAAGAACCTTTACCTTGGTGAAGGTATACTCTCCTTTTGGAGAGTTTCATTCAGCTACCCTCCTCCAGCTCAAAGCTCAGACTGGAGATCCTTCTACTACACATAGCAGGTTCTCTCTCTCTATCTCTTGGGTTTCCTTTTTATACATCCCCAGCGGTCAGGTGATTTGCCTCCTGTACCTGCACATGACATGCTTTGCTTCCTAAGGGCAAGATGGCAGTCACGCTGGACTAGCCTTCACTTCGTTTTTACTGTGCTTTCATTTTAATTTGTTTTTATCCGCTTTAATATGTTTTTTACGTTTTATTTTATTTTCGAGTTTATTTGCTTTAGTAGTGCTATGTTGCCGCGTCTATGTGTGCTATGCTCGTCTTTTCGTCGTGGTCATGGTAGAAGGATGTGTTAGCGAGGGAATCATTCCCCTATACTAGCTGACTGCCGCTCTGCTTCTTTTGCAGCATCGTTTTTAAATACTTATTTGAATATCTTTTGCCCTGCTTCAGAGAATCTGCAAGCAACTTTACATTGGGGATTTGATTTGTCTGCCATACTAGCATTTTTGCTGACTGCTATCGCGGTGTAACTGTGTGTGGGAGTCTGGGGATACTAGCGAGTCAACTCCAGCCGGGATCTAGTTTCCGTGGCCTTCTCATTCCCTTTGCAGCTTCTCCCTTGGCATTCGTTACATGTGGGAGTTTCGGGGGAATGAGAGAGTGAATCTTTGCCTGGGAATTAAATTTTGTGATTAGTCTACTGCCTTGCAGTTGTTCTTTTCACGCTCTCTGTGTATGGGAGTCTTTGCCGGCTCCTGTCCCTGGGATTACTGGTTCTAGCTGATACAGGTCGTATACGCTGGATATATTGGGAACATCTTTGCAGTGTCATATTTTGCGAAAGACTTGGACTAGTTGGTGTTGCCTGCTTTGACTGCCCTATGTCTTTTGGACATGGAAAAATAACTTGCGTATTCCAGATATATTGTGAGTACTAGGACCTGAGTTTCCATCGCTGTCCTCTGTTTATCTGGGACCTTAAATTTGACTTTAAGCTGTGTTAAGGCTTCTTGGGGGAATATTGCCACAGTGTTGGTTTTGGTTCTGACAGATTATCCTCCCACCCCCTTTTTTCTTTCTTCGCCTGGGCGTTTGGTGTTGTGCTGCCTGGGACCAAGCAGGAGCCTCTCCTGTTCCCTTCAAGGAGTTGGGGGTTACCGGGGGAGTTTCTAAGTTACTCTAGGGCCGGCCTTATTTGGCTGGTCTAGGGGTATCTGAAGCGGTGGGTCTCAGTGGCATAACTGGGCCTTATTAGGCAGTTTTGGGGGTGTGGTGGGGAGGGAAGCCTCCTGATGCCTCACAGCTAAATCGATCACTATCTCCAAAGAGTCATCTTCTCCTTCCATTCATAAGTTTGCACTACGTTTGCATATTGTTATTTTTTGAATGTTTATTTAGAATAATTTGGATTCTGTTTTCATTTATTATTGATTTTATTGGACGGACAGTGTGTGCAGTGAGAGGGCCTCACTGTCTTTACATGTTTGGACTTTTTCAATATTATACTCATTGGCAGTGAGAGTGCCTAAAAACAACTGTAATTTCTCTTTTGGATCTCGCCTCATCATATAAAGGACAGTGGGTGCAGTGAGAGGGCCTCCCTGTCCTTTTATATTTGGATTCTTTAATAATCTGTTCATCGTTTATTTTTGGTTGTGTAGTTAGTAGGTTGGTTTATGTTTTGGGTGGGTTTTTAGTATAAATGTAATTGTGGGTATTTTATTTTAGAGACACTAGGATTTTCTTTATTTATTTGCTTGCAACTAGTTTGTCTCCCACTTTTGTTATGTGTTACTTAGCTAACCCAGTCATGCATTATTAGTCCTCCGACCTCCACGCCCTCCACCCTTTTGCCCTCCCATTTCCACCTAACCGATCTGTCAGGTGCTTGGTATTGCCCGTGGGAGGGGTGGGCGGGGGTCGTGGACGTGGTAGGGTGAATGAACGGACCTTTCGCATAGGAGTGGTTAAGCCCAGAAGATGTCCTGGGACGAAATAGAGCCTGGAACATGGTTTTCCATGCCTAGTCTCCATACCCAAGGGCTCCTCCTATTTGGATGGGCAAGTAGTCGGGATGGCTTCGGATCCCTGTCCAACTCGGGTGGTGTTGTGCAATGCCAGATCTGTTAAAAACAAATCAGCTATTATTTCTGATTTTGTTGAGACAGCAGATCTGGCTTGCATCACCGAGATCTGGCTGGCTGGAAATGCTGGCCCTATTTTAGAGGCGACTGTTTCAGCTGGGTACTCGGTGATTCACCGCCCGAGATTGGATCACGGGGGGGGGGAGTAGCGGTCTGTTTTAAGACCAGCTTGGGGCTCACGGGTGTACCAGTTGAGGAAGCTGAATCCTTTGAGTGTGCCGTCATGGCTGGTGTGAGTTGCAGGATAGCTCTCGTCTACCGTCCACCAGGAGACGAGAGATGATTCCTGCAGGAAGTGGCAGACTTTGTCGCCGATATGACGTTGGAGTCACCCAGACTGATGGTTCTGGGTGACTTCAATGCCTGGGTCGACGACAAACTTTCTGCCTTTGGTCAGCACTTCCTGCAGTTGATGACATCACTGGGCCTTACACAGATTGTTTTCTCGGCTACCCATAATCATGGTCACTCCTTGGATTTCGTTTTTCTCCTGGGGATTGAGGCCTCTGATTTGGTGGTGGAACCTGTCAGTTGGTCCGATCACTACACCGTGAACTTCAATTTTTGTGCTCCACTTCGTAGGTCTGCCCCTGTGGAGATGGTTCGATACCGCCCTTTATGGGATGTGTGCCCTGAAGACCTGATGGCAGTGTTGAACCTCTCAGAGTTTCCGACTGCCAGCGTGGGTCCAGAGGCTATGGTCTTGGCTTATAACCAGGCCATTTCCTTGGCCCTGGACTCAATTCCTCCCATCCGTGTTCATCCCCTCTCTCTTCGCCCTCGAGCCCCATGGTTCGATGGGTCCTTGAGGGAGTTGCAACGTGTGGGACGACGGTTAGAGTGTCGTTGGAGGAAATCTGCTCTGGATGCCGACCGCCTTAGTTTGGAGGAGCACTATCAGCTCTACCAATCAGAGATCTCCCATAAGAAGGCAGAATTCCTGTCAAGGGAGATCTCTATTGCTCAGAATCGACTGGCTCAGCTCTTCAGAACTGTGGACAGGCTGTGCAACCCAGCCTGTCTCCAGCTCCGTCAAGCTTTTTCACAAAAGAAGTGTGATGAGATCGCTCAATTCTTTGCAAATAAGGTTGCCGACATCAGATCCGAGATCCGTCCAACACACTCTAAGGGGGAAGCTTTTGGTCGGCGTTTGGTCGCGAAATCCTCTGTCTCCTGGTGTTCCTTTGACCTGCCGACGTTCAGTGATATTATGCGGATCATCCAGGGGATGCGCCCTACGTGCTGTAGTTTAGATCTGGGCCCTACCTCCCTAATTTTGGGCTGTGTTGAGATCGTCGGCCAGTTTCTGGTTCAAATAATCTGGTGCTCCCTAGAATTGGGTGAGTTTCCTAGCTCCCTAAAGGAAGCTGTGGTGACTCCCCTTTTGAAGAAGGCTTCTTTGGACCCAGATGTTTTTTCCAACTACAGACCGATCTCTAACCTTCCCTTTATTGGGAAGGTTATTGAGAAGGCAGTGGCAAACCAGCTGGAGGACCATTTGACCATCCATAATATCTATGAACCTCTCCAGTCTGGTTTTCGTAAGAGGCATAGTATCAAGACTGCTCTGGTTCGGGTGCTCAATGATCTCTTGATGGCGAGAGATCAGAGGAACCACTCTATCTTGGTCCTCCTTGATCTCTCTTCAGCCTTTGACACTGTAGACCATGGGGTTTTGCTCGAACATCTGGAGTCCATCTGTGGACTGTCCTGTACAGTGCTCAGATGGTTTTCATCTTTTCTATCTGGGAGAACGCAGAGAGTTGTGTCGGGGATTTTTTCCTCTGACCCTTTCCCTCTGCAATGTGGTGTCCCCCAGGGTTCGGTGCTCTCCCCCATGTTGTTTGCAGAGTATATGCTGCCTCTTGGAGACATTGTAAGAAGGTATGGGCTGAGGTTTCACTGCTATGCTGATGATACCCAGCTCTACCTGTTTTTTTCCCCCGACCAGGTTAGTGCTGTCTAGGTATTTAATATCTGCCTCGCTGAAATCCAGGACTGGATGAATGTGAGCTGGTTAAAGTTGAACGCCGGTAAGACTGAGGTTTTGGTCGTGGATCCGGGTCATGGGACAGGTGGGTTGGGGTCCAGTCAGCCCTCTGGCATATTGCTGGGGGAGGATCTGATCCTTTTCTCTGAACGGGTGCGTAACCTGGGAGTGGTACTTGATGACGGGCTGACTCTTCATCATCAGGTGTCAGCAGTCATTAAGTCCGCATTTTACCATCTCAGGAACATCGCCAGGGTGAAACACCTCGTTCTGTCCAGCGACTTATCCATGTTGGTCCATGCTTTCGTGACATCTCTCCTTGACTATTGCAAATCCCTTTACTTGGGGCTTCCTGGGGTTGATATCCGCCACTTGCAGCTAGTGCAGAATTGCTGCTGCAAGGTTAATGACAGGGGTGACTAGAAGGACACATATTTCCCCTGTGCTGCACGATCTGCACTGGCTGCCTATACAGTGGTGGATCACCTTTAAAGTAGGTCTTTTGACCTTCAAAGCCCTGCACGGACTCGGCCCTGACTACTTGAAAGAGCTTCTGGTTCCTTACCGCCCCATGCGACAGCTCCGTTCAGCCGACGAGGGGTTGCTAGAGGTTCCGAGGGTTATATTGAAGTCCTCTGGGGCTAGGGCCTTTGGGTTCGTGGCCCCAACCCTCTGGAACTCTCTGCCTCACCGGCTTAGAGAATGCATGACCATGGAAGCCTTTAAGTGGGATTTTAAGACTTTTTTTGTGGAACAAGGCTTTTGTGGACTGATGCTGTTATGAATTGTTGATTTTATATGTATACTCTGATTTTATGATTCATTTGTACAGTGCCTTGGTATTTGAAAGGCACTAAATAAATAAAGTTATTATTATTATTATTATTACCTCATTAACATCATTAGTGCATGTTAAAATTTTTATGAAGGTGTTCTCTTATGCAAGAAAATGAAACTTTAATACATGAACAACAGTAAAGTCACACATGTTCACATCTTAAAACATTTTTCCAATCGCCAGTGGTATGACAATAATTTACAAATATGTTTCTGAGAGGGACAGATCTTAGTTGTGAGTTCCTCCCACCTTTGTACCATCCCTTAATCAGCCTTCAGTTATACCAAGTCTGTGGCTGACCATCAGTCTGGAAACTGCACCAGCTGGAGGTGAGTGAACTAGAATTGCTGAGCACATACAATGAAACAGTATCACATTTTATTTACCTTTTAGTTAGCACCATCTCTCTCATAAGTGTCTTAGGGAGACCAGACATTCCATTTGCTTCCCATGTGACCCCCCCTCCCCTCCACACTCACCTTCCCAAAGGCCTGATAATCACCCACCTTAACATAAGAAATCTACTCCCCAGACTAACCCTTCTCCAGCCACTCATGCTCAATCTCCATACAGATGTTTTGGTCCTCCCTGAAACCTGGCTCTCTCCCAAAATACTTGACAGCAGTCTCATCATTCCCTGCTATTCTCTTATTCAGCAAGACAGACCCAGGAAGAGCACAGATATAGCCATGTATTCAGCTCCAATTTTCCACTGTCCTCTCAATCTCATCCCCCTCCTCATTTGAACTTATCCTCATTAAACTCTCCTTGCCACACACTCTACATTCATAGCCAGAGCTTATTGCCTCCCCGGTCTCCACTCATCAACTACCTCCAAACTCATCACCACCATAGCTACACGTGCTTCCTCTGGTGAGCTCTACATACTAGGTGATATTAACCAGGACTGTCTCTTACCCTCTAACACTAAGACATGCTCTGAAGTAAAGTCCATAATGCTAACCATATTAATAACTGAGCCCACTCAGCTAAACTTCAAAACACTCAACCACTCTTTTAGAATGGGCCCTTACGTTACACCCACATCCATATCACATAATTGACTCTGACATCCTAACAGTCTCCCTGAATGATCATCACATGATCTATTGCATCTGCAAGGTCATTGTCCTAAAGGTACCCCTAAACTAATCTTATTATGATCATTTCACTCACTAAATCTAGCTCCCCTCCTAACTGATCTAACCCACATGGACTGATCACCCATCTCAACTGCATCATCTATTGATGCTACCCTCAACTCCTGTACTTCCATTCCAAATTCCTGGAAATTTGGAACCAACATGCCCCCCCTCAAATGCACCAGAGTCAGAGGTTCACACTTCCCCTAGGTAAATGCAGACTTGCTGGGCTGCATGCACACTCACAATTAAGATTGGAAGTCCCACAAGACGGCTGGTTCCTATGCTCAGCTTCTACGATGTTGTTACCTTAGGGATGCTTACGCCAAAGCCACCAGATATACTAAAGCAGAATACTTTTCCACCTCCTTTAATACCAACATACGTCACCCCTTCCAAGTCATCCAGTCCCTCTTTTCATCCCTTACCCAACCCTTCATGCCTATTCTCAAACATGGTGATTACACCCTGACCAACTCCCCCACTGTAGCATCAATTTTCAACACATTTGTTACCTTCTGCACACCCTCATCCCTAGCCCCTCTCTACCCATCCACCTCCAACACCACCCACAACTTCCCCCCTTAAACCCTAGTATAGTCCCCTCTTTCTCCTTTTCATTCATCTCCCCTAGTGAAGCCCTTAAGGCCCTCCTAGCTCTAAACTCAAATAAAGGCAGGATCCTAGATGGTCTGGATCCCAAACTGCTCTATCTCTCTGCTCCTGCTGTCTCCTCCCGCTTGGCAAACACTTCTAAACCTATTTTTCCCCTTGCCACAGCTCTTTCAAACTGGAAACTCATTACAGTTGTTCCTCTCCCTAAAGGTGGTGATCCCACCATCCTTGGTAACTATCACCCAGTCTCCCCTTCTTCCTATCCTAGCTAAGCTCCAGGAGTGCAATGTCCTATCTCAGCTCACCCCCTATCTTGATTCCACCTCCTTCTTCACCCTTTTCCAGTCTGGCTTTCACAAGTCCCATTCCAAAACCACCTCCCTCATTCGGCTCGCTGACTCTATACTCACCAATATGGATCAGGGGCAGGATACTTCTGCAATATTTGTCAACCTGGCTAAGGCCTTCGACACAGTATCACACTCCCTCTTCCTCTAAAACATCACAGCCACTAGGCTATCCACTTCAGCCACAGCCTGGTTCCAATCCTGCCTAGAAGGCAGGTCACAATCAATCAGGATTGGCTCTTCCCTCTCCCCTTCCCATCAACACTGGAGTCCAACAAGGCTCAGTACTTGTCCCAATCTTACTTTCAATCTTCCTAAATGACCTTCCTGGTGTCTGCTCTTCTACTGAAATTCACATGTATGAAGACAATACCATCCTATACACCTCTGGAGCTTCCCACTCTGATGTGATAGGAAGACTGGAGCAGGACTTCTATTAGGTTCAGCACTGGTTCCACTCCAACCAGCTGTTCCTAAACACCAAAAAGACTGTCTCTATGACTTTTAGCACTAGGCAGAGACTCTCTACACTCCACTCGGAGTGGAGGCTACTCTTCCACCCTGGATGGAACAACTATAGAGTACATCACCTCCTTTAGATTGCTTGGGGTCTGGCTAGACCACCATTTGGACTTTTCTATATATGTGAACGCAATTCAAAAGAAACTGCACCCCAAGCTTGGTGCATTATACAGAAACAGGGATTGAATTCCTCCCCACTGACTCATCAAGCAATTGTGCAGAAAATGATCCTCCCCACCTTTGACTATGCTGAGATAGTCTATAGTGCTGCTCCCAAATTAACCTTGGTCAGACTGGACTCCCTTTTCCATTACTTCTTTAATTTTTCTCTATCCTGCTCTCCTCATACTCATCACTGAGATCTCTACAAAGCCCTCTCTATCTTATTCCTGTAGTTCAGACATCTATTCCACACTGCTAGTTTCATAGCCAAATTCTGGTATGGGTCTCTTCCCTCCTACATCACCTCTTTCCTCTTTACCCCTACCTAACCCACATACTCCCTCTATAACACTGATTCAAATTCCTTGCTATATTCTATAGTTACACCTCTGCCAGTCAGTCTGCCTTCTCATTTTGCTGACCCAAACTATGGAATGCCCTCCTCCCATCCATTATGCTCCCTCCCCAACATCTCTTTCCTCCCTTCTTCCCAACCTGCACCTGCCCAATCTCGACTCCTCACATTATCTTAGGTCTACTTTATCCTCTAGGCCACCCCCTTGGAATCTCTTTACCTTCTTTAGCCTCTTTCCACTCCCAAGGCAACTCCCTTGAAACATCTCTTCAGCTTCTTATGCACTACCATCCTAATTTCCCTCCTCAACACATTCCAAGCTGTCCCTAATATGTGCCTCCCTTGACTCACCTTCCCATAGCTGCCCAAATAATACTCCTCAGGCAAGCAATTCTCCATCATACCTTCCCCCTTCCTAGTTCAACTCTGCCATCACCATACCTTTTTCTCCTTCTTGTCCCTTATTCAACAGAGGTCCCCTGTACCATTTGCCCTGGGGTCCTCCCAAACCATTTATTTTCTTGTTTCAAAACTTTTTTTTTCTCACGTGCTCCCACATGGTGTTGTATAGCTGTGTTTCATTTACTTGTATTGTGTAACTACATGTAACCAGTAACTGCAACACAAGAGGTATTGCTAATCTAAAAGGAGCCAGGAGACAGTCCCAATGTGTTTGGTGTTCATTCCCAGGGTTCCCACAGAGTTGAGTGGGCAGGTTGCCAGTGGTCCTGCAGTCTTCATTGTGATTGGTTGGGCATCCATGGCACTCCAGACATTACCTCATGGGTTTTAGCCCACCTGATAGGCTAGTGATGCACATGACCCTAGATCAAATTTCTGGTATATCCAGGTCCCAGAAGCCCCTGCTCTCCAGTCCGAATTGTGCATCTGATCAGGCAGCAAGCACACCAGGAATCCCTGTCTGCTCCATACAAGGTAGGCCTTGAACTTATAAGAATCTGAACTACTCTAGAGAAAAGAAATGCAAGCGATTTGTTTTTTGTTCTTGTTGTACTGCCCATCTTGGGGCTATATAGAGAATAAATGTGTAGAAGATTGGGATAGGGACAATTCTGTCTGCCTATCTCTGCTTGATCATGTTCCTTAACCTCTGCAGATTCAGAGGCACGATTTTGGCCTGAAAGGATTGTTACAGCTTATCCCTGTTCAGTGCCTTAAGCCCTGTTGCTGTTTCTATTATTGCAATGCCATTTTGATGTCTAAAAATATCGCAAACGCCGCTGTAGCGTCTTTCGTTGTAAGATAGACAAAGTGCCTTTTTCGCAAATTGAAGGGTTGTTCTCCCTCTAAGCTTCGTTTTGTTTGTGGTTGCAAGGCTTATTTGATGTGTTCAAAATATCGAGAAATGCCACGATATCGCGTGTGTAACAGCCGGGGTGGGGGAGTCTGGTCTCCCGATTTGAAAGTGTTCCCTCAGCCTCCTTGGTTGGTTATCTAAAATCCCCTGGTTTTTTTGGTCTCTTGATAGCGAGAAGAAAGAATCCTTGGTTTGGGCCTTCGGGCCTGCAGCAGCTGCCCAGGCCTCTAGACCCCCACGTGGTCTCCCTCCTCTCCTCACCCTCCTCCCACCACTCCACACCCGCTGGCGTTCAGTTTTTCCTGCCTCCGCTCCTGGAGGCTCCCTCTATTCCCTGGATCCCGCTGTTCTCTTGCAGACCACCGGAGTACGTGCCTCCTGCTCTATCTGCTGCCTAGGCCCACGGCTGGTTCCACGCATTGCAGGGAGGCCTCTGGCCCTCCACCTCCACGTGGTTTCGGCCACTCCCTGGGCCTTCCGCGATACTCCAGGCCGCCTTTCTCCCCAGACTATCGCTACTAGGCCCCAGACCAGGGGGAAGAGAGTAAGCACGGGGGGGGGAGTCTGGCAACACCAAAAGGGTGAGCTACCGCTTACGGAGAGTGTTTACTCTCTGCAGGGGCCCTGGGTCTACGACCAGCGTTCCTTCCCCTTCCAGAAGGGGGGAGGCCTTGCAGTAACCAGTCATTCCTAGGGCCCGTCTCTTGCAGCCCTAGCACCTCCCATCTTGACCCCGGCATTCAGGGGACGTCCCAGGCATCTCAGCCCCTCAGCCATATAGATTTTTCTCTCCATTTTGGAGAGTCGCAACTGGGGCAGCTCGCGTGACTGCACCTGAGGGGTCCCTCCCACAGCGACCCCCCGGACCACGGTCTCTAAGGCACACAGGCGCCTGTCTCTTCTCCTCCTGGGTCCCTCCCACAGCGACCCAGGCGTAGGAGATAGCACCCCCTGGACCACCTAAGCTGCTACGTCATGGGTCCCTCCCCATAGTGACCCATGTATGCCTGTTCCCTGCAGCAAAAATATCTGGTGGAATCTGCCACCCATTCTATGGGGGGGTCTCTCTCACAGCAATCCCCACCCTCGGGCTAGCCTCTCAAGGGAGCTCTACAGATGCCAGGAGACTGCCATTCTGTGCTGAGTCACGGGGGACAATAGGATCCCCCACGGGGCAGTATACAGATCTAATCTAAGGCCGTTCTCTCTCTCTCTCTCTCTTTCTTCTCTACCCCAGATGGTTAAAGCAAAGAAGTGTTCCACTTGCAACGCCACCCTCCTACCCCAAACCCCGGGGCCCCTCTGTGCCGCCTGCCTACTCGACAATGATGACTCGTCCATAGAACAAATGCCCCCATGGGGCCCAGCAACCAGGGGCCCAGCGGCCCCACATGGATGGACCCTGGCTCCCTCCTGATCCAGAATCAGCAGGCTGCGGTCGCCATGATGGAAAGCCAGCAGAACTTTATGTTAAAGATAATGGAAAAACTCGAGTCCCTCACCTAACACAGAACCATTCCAGTGACTCTGGAACCGGGCAAGGCAGGGGGGCAACCGGAAGAACTTCCGGACCGCGACAACACATTACCAGAAAATCTTCATGAGGACGCTGAGGAGGACAAGGACACTCCCGAGGAGGAGGAAGGGGTAGAATCAGATGAAGATGAAGCAGAACACCCCACCATGCCGTCCCTCACTTCAAAGTTGTACTCCTTTGACACAGTCCCAGGGCTCATGAAGATTATCAAAACCATGATGGGGTTCGACATCGAAGAGAGTAAGCCTGAGTTGAAACTCGACCCCATGATACAACTGAAGGTGTTGAACCCCGAGACTTTCCCAGTATGCCCAGCCATTGAGGAGGTCTTCAATAAAGAATGGCGATCCATGGAACCGGGCAGAATGCCCAACAAGAAGAACCTGGACAGAATGTATCCGGTACAAGAGGAAAAATCTGGTGCCTGGTGTAAAGCCCCTACCATCGATCCTCAGGTAGCGGCCCTCAGCAAAAAGACAGTGCTACCATGTGGAACAATAGCCCTCAAAGATCCTATGGACAAGAAAGTGGAAGACATGCTAAAGAAGGCATTCGAAATTGAGGGCACAGCAGCAAAAGTGGCTACTACTGCCATCTATACAGCTCGAGCACAGATCCGTTGACTCGAAGAACTTCAGGAACAAGCCAACCCAAAATCCAGGGAGGCAGAACTCTTAGAATGCACCTTAGATGCAGCAAGGTACCTGGCCGACATGGCGGTGGACACCCTGCGCCTTCACTCCAGGGCCACAGCTATCACCAATCATGCCCGAAGAGCATTATGGCTAAAATTGTGAGATGCTGACAATGAATCTAAGACCTTGTTGCAGAATTTGCCTCTGGGAGGGAAGTACATATTTGGGGGAGGGGCTACAGGATTACCTGAAACAAAAGGAGGAGGTTAGAGACCTTCTCAAAAGTAAAACTAGGTACAATGACCTTCCCTCATCGAGGCAGAGATTTCAGTGGAAATAGGCTATACCAACCCCATGAGGACTCAGCACAACACAATGGTCCCTTCTAGGGGCAGGGGCACCCACAGTTCCCGTAACCCCTATCCACAGGCCTATCATCTGTCCTCCTTCAGAGCCCGCGGGCAAAAGTTCAGGGGACGAGGTAGAGGTTACAGGGCGAAACAACAGTGACTACGCCCCTCCAACCGCTCGCAGTCAGGGACCCTACCCACCCATGGGTCAAAGACTCTCATTATTCTCACACCTGTGGCTCAACACAACCTCGGACAGGTGGGTCCGGGAGGTGGTCACATGGGGGTACTCCATAGAGTTATCCCACCACCAAATCCCCCACAGATTCGTATCCTCCCCTATAGCCAAAAGAAAGGTCACCCCTCACCAGGTTCAATGCATCTTGTTGGATCTAGTCCAAAACAAGGCCATCCAACCCGTTCCTCGACACGAACAAAATCTAGGGGTTTACTCAATATTCTTCCTCGTACCCAAGAAGTCAGGGGAACTCAGACCTATTCTAGACCTAAAACATCTCAACCAGCATGTGGTGTGTCACAGATTCAAAATGGAGACAATACGTTCAACTCTACGCAGTCTCCGGGTAGGCGACTTCCTGACGTCCATAGATCTCAAGGACGCATACCTCCACATTCCTATCATTCAAAGACACAGGCAGTTCCTTCGTTTTCACATCCTGGGCCACCATTTTCAGTACCAGGCCTTACCATTTGGCCTCACATCAGCCCCGAGAGTCTTCGCCAAGGTCTCCATAGTCCTGGTGGCCAGACTCAGAGAACTGGGACTGGATATCATACCATACCTAGATGACTGGCTCATTTGAGCACATTCCAAGGATCAGGCCCTGCAGGTCACATCGACTGCCTTACAGGTGCTCGAGGAGCATGGTTGGGTGGTCAATCGGGAAAAGAGCCATCTCAGCCCCAAGCAGCAGATCGAACATCTGGGCACATTGATCAACTCGGCCCACGGTTGGGCAAAGCCGTCCCCCTCGAGGGTCATCAACCTGATGACCCTGGCCCGTCAGATGAAGGGCCACCACCAAACAACCAGGGGTCGCATAGCCCAGTTGTTAGGATGCATGGCATCATGCATAGACCTCGTACCCTGGGCCAGGTGGCATATACGCCCGCTCCAGACATACATCCTCACTCGGGGGGCTCCAAACGAACACAACCTGCAGGTCACTGTCCAACTACCACCATCAGTGAGACTCTCACTAGCATGGTGGACAGTAGAGTTGAACCTCACCAGGGGAGTCCCCCTGGAGGCCTCCTACACGGCCACAATAGAGACGGATGCGAGCATGTCCGGTTGGGGGGCCTGTCTGGGAGACTCAACAGCCCAGGGTCTATGGTCACCAAGGGAATCCAAGCTGTCCATCAACATTCTGGAGATGAGGGCAGTATACCGTGCGCTCAAGGCCTTCAAACCCCTCATACGTGGCCAGTCGGTCCTGATACGTTCCGACAATCGGGTCACAGTGGCCTACATCGCAAAGCAGGGTGGGACCAGGAGCAGAGCCATTTTGAGAGAGGCAACATCAGTCCTCAATTGGGCTCAATCAAATCTCTGCCACCTAGGCGCTGTACACCTTGCAGAAAAACTCAATGTACTCGCGGATTGGCTCAGCAGACAACAGGTGCACCCAGGAGAATGGCGGTTGCACCCCGATCTGTTTCGGATGATCCAAAGGGCTTGGGGACCCGTAACCATGGATCTCATGGCTACACGGGAGAACTCACAGGTCAAGGATTATTACTCACGATTCAGGGAGAGTCACTCCCAGGGAATCGACGCCCTATCCCAACCTTGGAGCCGGGATCATGCTTATGTGTTTCCGCCTCTCCCCCTAATTCCCCAGGTCCTAGCCAAAATACGAGCATCCCATCTCACCATCATCCTGGTGGCCCCGTATTGGCCATGAAGGACATGGTTTGCCTCCGTTCGCGAGATGTCCATGGCCAGCCTCAGACTTCCTCACCGAGCAGACATGCTCTCCCAGGGCCCAGTAGTCTACCTGGCCCCGTGGACACTGAAGCTCATGGCCTGGCTCCTGAAAGGAGGAGACTAATAGAGGCAGGCTACCATGATTCCGTCGTCAGTACTATGTTACAGTCCAGACGGACCTCCACCTACAGTAGACAATGGTCTGGGTGTCAGCGTGGATCAGTTGGTAGTACATCCGCCTCTGGACCAGAAGGTCGTGGGTTCTTGTCCCACACTGGGATTGGACTTGCACCTAAAAATTGCTGGCATCTGAGTGCAGTATTGGAGGGTGCTGTACTGCTGGGCTGTGCCGTCCTTCGGATGAGACGTTAAACCGAGGTCTCTTCTGCCCATCCTGGTGTTGTCCTGGTGGGTGTCCAGGTGGAAGTGAAAGAACCCAGGGCACTCTTCGCAAAGAGTAGGGAACATTCCCAGTGTCCTGGCCAACATTTCCCTTCCCATAAAACCGGTTCATGCAATTATCCAGGCTGTGTGTGGATGATGATGTGCGATATGGCTGCCACCACACATTCAGTCACTTCACTACCAGTCTAGCATTGCTTGTAAAGCACTTTGGATGTAGGAAAGCGCTATATAAATACTGATTCTTCTTCTTCTCCTTCTATATTCTCGAGGTGGTGTCAAGAAAGAGGTAAGGTACCCGAGCAGGCGGACATGGCTACCATCTTGCTATTCTTGCAGCAGGGAGTGGACAAGGGCCTTGCTCACTCTTCCCTCAGGGTACAACTTTCAGCTATAGGAGTGGCTACAGGGTCCATCCGGGGGCACAGTCCGGGAGCTCACCCCGACTCTCTGCATTTCCTAAAAGCAGTGGAGATACTTCGACCAAAGACGCAACCAACTATCGCACCTTGGGATCTTCCACTGGTACTCGACTCACTCAGTTCGGCCCCCTACGAACTGCTCCGGGAGGCAGACCTATTCTGGGTTGGCCTCAAGACTTGTTTCCTAGTGGCCATCTGCTCTGCCAGATGGATCGGAGAGTTGGGGGCTGTATCATGCTCGGAACCCTATACGATTTTCACTCCTCAAGGAGTCCGTCTCCAAACGGTGCCAGTCTTTCAGCCCAAGGTGTCCACGGCCTTCCACAGGGAACAGCCCATTGAGCTGCCCACCTTCCTTGAGGACACACAGCAGGGCACTCACCCGATCCCACATCACCTGGATGTCGGTTCCACCCTCTCCGTTTACATAGCCAGAACGCGGCCCCTCCGCAAGATGGAAAGGTTGTTTGTTGTCACGAAGAGCCAAAGGCAAGGCAGGGCAGCCTCCAAGTCCACGATCGCCAGTTGGCTAAGGAGAACCATTCAGAATGCTTACCTAGAAAAGCAAATGATACCTCCTCAGGGTATCAGGGCCCATTCTACCAGGGCAGTCACCACATCCTGGGCAGAAAGGGCCAACGTGTCTTCCGAAGACATATGCAGGGCAGCTACTTGGAGTTCCCTGTACACGTTCGCTAGACACTACAGACTCGAACACCTGCATGACATCCAGCCCACATTCGCCACACAGATCCTCCTAGCAGCAACTTCATCCCCTCACTCATAGACCACTCTGCTCCCGCCCTTGGGTACTTCACTGCTTCTTATCTACCCATGAGGTAATATCTGGAGTGCCATGGATGCCCAACCAATCACAATGGGTGTTTACTCACCTGGTAAAGGTGATTGTGTTGGTTGGCATCCATGGCACTCCAAGGCCCTCCCGTCAGAGTGCTCAGAGTGACTGGGACCAAAGAATTTTGTTAACCTTTGACAGCCTTAGGAGAGGAATGGAAAGAAGTTGCAGTGAGAATCTCAGTCGGTCCCTTCGGGATCGAGTTTAGATTGTAAATAATAGGTTTAATAAATTTGGCCTACTGGCCTCTGAGACTACGTCATAGCCAGCCTGCTTCTTTCATGACATCATGTTGGTCTGCCTTGCATTGTTGTTGTTTTTTTCTCCCTTTGCATTCTTTTACTAACCTTGATTTCAGCTATGGAAGATTCGAACTGGAGAGCAGGGGCTTCTGGGACCTGGATATACCAGAAATTTGATATAGGGTCATGTGCATCACTAGCCTATCAGGTGGGCTAAAACCCATGAGGTAATGTCTGGAGTGCCATGGATGCCAACCAACACAATCACCTTTACCAGGTGAGTAAACACCCATTAGTCCCCTTCGGGCAGTGCTGTGCAATGCCAGATTGATAAAGGAGAAGACCTCAATTATGGCAGAATTTATTTCAATTGTCAGTCTGGCTTGTATTACAGAGAACTGGCTAGGAAATTATGCCAGGCCAGATTGATTTATTTAGTTATTTATTTATTCATTCATTTATTTTATTTTAAATTTGGTAACTGGGAAAATCACACTGGGCCAAAGCTCATTCCCAGGTGTGACCCAGGGACATGGGGTACAGAACAAACAATAGGGTGCAAAATATACAAAATACAGATATTGAAAAGGCATACAAAGAATAATACACTATTTAAGTAAGGTTACAGAGTCATTACTACAAAAGGCAATAAGAGTAACATCATGTCAGAGCAAAAAAAGTAGCAACTGGAAATTATGATAGAAGGAAAAGGGAAGGACAAAGGTTTAGTCATGAGGTTGAAGCCGAGGACAGCAGCAGGCTGTAACTAGGAATAGTCTGAGTAGGTGCTTAAGTGTAGGAGGTGGAGATGCAGTGGGCTGGTGGGGAGGATTGTTCCAGGGGAAGGGAGTCAGACAGGAGAAAAGCAAGTAGAATTTGGATGACCTAGAACAAGGGAGGGTGCAAAAATTGAGAAGAGTTTGTCAGCAAGTGGTAGGGGGTGGCTCAGCTATGAGGGAGGAGAGGTAATGCACAAGAAAAAAAAATGTTCTCTTTTTTTTTTCTCAATTGTTTAACCAGGAGTGGCACACTAAGCTGAAAACTTGTTTACAGATGTAGCCTGGGAGCACAGGGAAGTTAAGTGACTTGCTGAGAGTCACACAGTATATGCAAGTGAGGGGTGTGGAATTCAAACCCAGGTCTCCAGATTTGCAGCTCAGAGCCTTAGACCACTGCATTATACTGCATCCCCAAAATGATCAGCAAGAAGTGAGAGATAGATAAAGCAAAACCCAGTGGAGTGAGATGTACAGCTCAGCCTGGAGGGGTGACCACAGGAGATACAGAACATTAGGGTGGTCAGGAATGGGGACACTGGGAGCAAGTCTGGAAGGGGAGGAGTCTAAGAAGCCTCTTAAAGGTGAGGATGGAAGAGGATAGACAATGGTCAACGGGGCAGTTTATTCCAGAGTGAGGGGAAATGAAAGGAGAAGGCAGATTGTCCTGATACATAGTGGGGGTGAGGGAGAGAGAGAGAAGGTTCGAGGGCCTCTGTAGTGATGGGAGTAGTTTGAGGTGGTTGCCTGGGAGAGACAGGAAGAGAGATATTAGAGGAATGTACCAAACCAGAATATAGCAGTGGAAGAAGCACAGTGAACCAGACTCCAATGGAACAAGGGAACAAATGATATGGCAGAGTAAAGAAGACAGTGGTGGGCAAGAGGAGGAAAAACTGTGGTGAAGCAGCAGAAGGAGTGTAACAGAATATCAAGTTTTCCTAAGGAGGCCTGAGAAGCCTTGCCATACACCACATCAGCATAGTCAAAAGTGGGTAGTATTGTTTTGGTGACAAGCTCAAAATGCAAGGGGAGGGAGAGGCAGTTTTTTGTGCCGGTAGAGGCACTAAGTTTAGGTTGAAGTTTGGCACAGATGGCATCAATGCGAGTGGAGAAATACAAGTGGGAATCCAGCCAAACCCCTAGATATTTGAAAGCTGAGACATTCTCAAAGCAAGAACCATCCAGGATAGAGAAGGGTGGAGGGTGCTGAAGGGTGGCCAGTTTTTGTCTGGTGCCTAAAGTCATGGCCACTTCTTTTTTATTTAGCTTGAACTTGTTTTCAATGAACCAGGACTGGACCTTATTGAAATCATCCTGGAGGATGGCCTGCACACTGTTGACAGAGGGCCCAAATAGCAAAAGAATAGTATCGTCGTCATACATGTGTATTTCAGCAGAACTGAAGACTGAAGACTGAAGGTATGTTATTTATAAATAGAATAGGATGGGGCCAAGGATGGAGACTTGGCCAACACCAAAAATGATTGGGAGGGAAGGGAATAGAACACTGCCTATTTGAACCGATTGTTCCCTGTCATGAACATAGGAATGGGACCAGTTTATCACAAGAACTGTGAGACCAACAGAGCTGAGAGTTTGTTGCAAGAGGGGATGGGAGACAGAGTCAAAACCTTTTGCCAAGTCGACGAAGATGGCAGTAGTAATCTGGCTCTTGTCCATTGTGGAGAGTATTAAATCTGTCATGCACAAAAGAGAACATATGGTTGTGTGGTGCTTCTGAAATCCAGACTGCACAGGAGAGTGAGTGTTAGAGTTAGCAAGGTAGTCAAACAGCCTTGAATGAATGAGAGATTCTTGTAGTTTGGCTAGGGAAGGGAGGAGGGAGATATGCCTATAATTACCCACCCTTATGGAGGGGAAGGAATTTAGCTGATTTCCAGGCCATGGGAATGGAGGAAGAGGAGAGGGAAAGGTTTAGGATGTTTGTGAGTGGGGCTGCAATGGCAAAAGCAGATATGTGGAGAAACTTAGGGTGAAGACCAGCAGGGCTGGACTTAAAGGGATTTAGGGCAAGAAGGGCAGAGTAGACAATGAGAGGAGTGAACTGGGGGGAATGAATAAGTGGGGGTTTGCCTGGTGAAACAGATTGGGTTTAGGAGGCAGCCATCCCTGCTGGGTACTCTGTGGTGCATTGCCAAAGGAGGGAATGCAGGGGTGGGGTTGCGGTCATCTGTTTTAGATGATAAAGCTTGAACTTTGCAGTGCAACCACAGGGTTCTACCTCATCCTTTGAATCTGTGGCAGTGTGTGTGGGGGTCCAGGTGTGCACTGAAGGATTTTACTAGTTTACAGAAATCTGGGGCAAGGGTAGCTTTCCTGCAGGTGGTCATGGATTTTGTCATCAACAGGGTATTGGAGTACCCAGATGGCTAATTCTGGGGGACTTCAATGCCTGGGTGGATGATGATTCCTCACATTTTGGATGCAACCTACTCCAGCTGATGACATCACTGGGTCTGTCACAAGCAGTTGCTTCCGAGGCACATTACCACAGCCACATCTTGGACCTGGTGTTCTCAGTGGGGCTTGAAGACATGGACCTCAAGACTGATCTGGTCAAAAGTTTTATAAATTCAGAATAGCACAGTAGAATAACTAGATTATTGACTCCACACGATGCATAGCACCAGGTGATAATGTAAAAGAAAAAAAAAGATACGCATTTCATTAATAATTGTGAGAATAAATTAATAATTTTAACACTTTTTACAACAATTGAAAAATAAACATGATAAACTACTTAGGTTGTGATATCGATAAAAGACAGCATAAATGTGTGTGCTTGGCACAAATTCAATGCATTTAAATATAGAGTATGGATGGTAACACTTTATTTTAAGTGTCCTTATCTACACTGTAATTACTGTATACCTACAATGTAACTGTTATGTAAGTACTATGTAGTTACATGTAACTACAGTACAATGCAGTTGGTAATAAGTTTCACATTTGCGAATTATGTAGTTAGACACAAATTTCTATGAAGTAACTACACTGTTATTGCACTGTAAATACTATGTAGTTGTTAATTACTTTCACATTTGACTGTTGCGTAGTTATACAATTTGCACAAAGTGGTAGTTACACGAGCAACCATAACCCTTTTGCTTTTGGCACAAACTGATTTATGATGGAAGTGTAACTACATATGTAACAACTGTTGCAAAGTGCAACACACATAGTTACATTTACCAGAAAGAATTGATTTCGGGCAGAAGGGAGGCAACAGTAATTGTAGTAACAACCACTTCATGCAAATTGTGTAACTACAGCACAGTACTACCGATCTTCCCTGTGTTAATCTTCACCATTTATCACTGTCTGGGTGACAGTCGGAGGCAGAGCACTCAGCATGAGGTTTTTTTTTGTAGGGGAAGAGCTAGTGCCAGAGGAGATGCTGCCCTTAAGACTGATGCATTACGTGGCACTCGCAGGATCGGCCAGCAATGGTCACCAACTGCTCCTCTGCCCCAGTTCTGCTTCTCCCACCATCAAGAGTGCAGCATCTCCACACCTGCTGAAGAAATATCATCTGCAACATTGCAGCCTAGTTAGTTGTTTCAATGTTGTTACCATTTTTGATCCATTCCAGTTCCGCCATCTGCTAGTTACTTGGCACTGTTTTCTGCAGGAATCCGGTAAGACCTTTCTTTTTTCTTTCTTGAAGCAGTGCAGAGACTGTTTCTTATTATTATTTTAGTTATCACAAGTCATTGTTTTTTTGGGGACAAAAAAAACTCTTCCAAAGCAGGCTGGCCTTCTATGAGCAGGTGTCCCTGCACTGGCAGATGTCCATCATGGACCAGCATGACCAATACCTCACCTGCCTGGGTCCAACTCAAGATATCGATAGTTGCGACTCTTGTTTCCCCATGAACCATGGAGCACTGGAGCACTGCATGTGGAAAGTCAGCCACAATCCACTGACTTTCGAAGAGGGCAGTGTTGTATGAGGGACTCCAAGCACAGGTCTCTCCACCCTTCCATTGGATCCCCTCCCAATTCTATACAGACCTGTGAGGAGGGTGGCCTGTTCTTCTTCTTCTAGCCTTGCCAGGGAGGTGATCTCTTCTGCAGCACTGGAGGATTGGTCAGGCATCTCAGGGACCAGGCTGGGAGTAACGCACAGACAGTTAACTCATCAGAGGAGCAGGCTCCCCTGGTGTCACGGCCCATGCCTGCTGGGCCAGGTACAGGTGGCTTCTCAGCACCACCCACTGGTGTCATTCTGTATCCTGGGGCCATTTGTGGCTCTGGTGATAGGAGCCATGAGTGATACTGGGCCCTCATGCTGCACCACATGTAGCACCGCAGGTAGGAAAACTATTGGGGCTGCTGGTCTGGAGGTCTTCTGGATCTCCTTCTGTCCAGAGCCAGACACTTGGGAGAATGATCAGGACTGGTTGTCCAACTCCTCAGAGTCAGAGGGTTGTCTGGTGCCCAGTAACTCTGTGCCCTCCCAGGCATCACTTCCCTTGGCACCAGAGATTATGATCAGTGCTGGCTTCCATGCCAGTGGTGACATCGGGAACATGTCTGCCAAAAGTGACCCTTCATCTGAAGGTATGGTGGTTTGTGTCTTGGGGGTTGAGAGAGCTGTCGGTCTCAGTGCTGTTCCTCCCCTGGGTCAGAACAGGGACTCACTCTTCTGCAGCATTCCTCAGGAAGCCTGCAGGATTGGAGCAGTCCCTAGCTTTGGAAGTGAGGAAGAGGTTGACCTCAGAATTGATGGGGTTGATGGGGCAGGACATGGGACAGCAACCTTCCCCAGGGAACCATGAAGGTTCAGGAATGTGTTGCAGTGCTGAGCCCTTGTTCTCTCCCTCATTCCCTTCAAGGGAGGCCTTATTGGGTGGAGTTGGGGTCCGCCCTTCAGGTTCTATGCAGCCTCAGTCTCCTCACAGTGGAGTTTCCTGCTCAGGGCTCAGTTCTGACTTCAATCTGGTTAAACAGCCAGTAACTGCACAGAGCAGCGGATCCCCAGGACATCCAAGATCACCAGTGAGGTCCACTAGCCCTGGCAGAGGTCACTCAGATAAGGTGAAGTGTGTTTACCCATTGCCTCTGTAGCCCCCCCCCATTTCCCAGGGCATGTGGGTCCTTCAGGGCCCTTGATCTGGGAGTAGTTCAATGCAGCAGCTGCTGCCTTCCTCAGGTATGTCAGAGCTATGAATGAGCAGGTCTTTTGCTTGTCTCCCCACAGCAGCCAGACATGGACTTTTCAGATTCATCAGCCTCCTCATCTTCCTCCTTCATGGAAGAGGATACCTCTGTCCATCTGTCCTCAGATGCTGATCAGACAGAGTATCAATGCTTCCTATCGAAGCTGGTCATCGATCTTCACTGATCCCACATCGCAAGACACAATACTGAATGGATGATGTGTGTATTCCTTAATGAATTTAATGTGGACCACCTGGTCATCCTTTCCTGGCCAGTTCTCTTCCAGGAAGTGTTGTCCTGCACCTGCCAGTGCCCATCTGTCAAAAACTCCAGCCCCTATGGACTGCCAGCACAGGTATTGCGCATACCATGGGTCTCCAGGGACCTTGCCTCATCCCATTTTTGGGAGTGAGGGTATTGGGTACCCTTTCTGGGCATAGACACCTGGTGTCCAACCAGCCCCCAGATGTGGACTCTGCAGAGTTTGACCATTGGAGACGAATAGTATTCTCTTTGGCTCATACCACATTTAGCTTTGCTGCTTATCAGGCATACCACATTGCCTTCGACAGGCATCTATGATCAATGCTAGGTCAGGTGCTGACATTGCTGCCTGATATGAAGGCAACCAGACAGGCCACCCTCTCTGCACAATGTCTGGAGCTCAGAAGCACCAGGCAACGGTGTCTTATGACACCAATGAGGTTACTTCAAGGCTAGCAGTGACAGTGATCTGCATTAGGTGGAAAGCGTGACTTTATCTATTAAGGTTGTCACCCTTGGCATGGTGTAAAGTGATGCTGCTGCTGTCCAGGGACCTTTTGTTTTCTCCCACATGGCAAGGTGGGAACTGCAGGGACAACTTCAGTCTCCCAGGCAAGGGGAGACCCCACCTCTTCCTGACCAGTCACAGGCCTAACTAGCCTGTAATGGGTCTCCTCTCTTCATGATCCTCTTCCATAAGAGACTGAGAGACTCAAGTCCCTCAGGGAAGTGATGGTCTCCCTTCAGGGGGCTCAGTACTCACCCAGACAGTGATGAATGGTGATGATTGACACAGGGAAGATATGAAAATTATGTACCTGCCATAATTCTTGATCTTCTTTTATATCTTCACCATTCATTACTGGCACTTTCCCTTCTGGGCCTCAGTCCCTGGACAATGCCCCATCCCTGCTTGTCCTCCCCCTCCTTGAGGCCAGCTGTGAGCTGGGTCCTACTGGTACCTCTGGGTCCTCTGTTACATTCCTTAGTGACAGAGGTCACACCCAGGAAGGGAAGACAAGTAGGGCTTCTTGCCCTGGCCTTAGGGACTACCTGTAAGTCCTTGCCTTCTCAGCCAGGGGTGTTCCTCCTGGATGTGGTCTGGTCCTGTGGTGGTGGATCTCCCTTAGGTGGGGTAGAGAGGCGCGGGACCACAGGGACTCTCTTTCTCCCTCCTTATATAATTGTTCTTCCTCCCACACACTTTTTTTGGGGGTAGGACTTGTCCTAGACAGGATTGCCTCCTGAACCCTGTGGGATCTCCTTCTCAGGACAACTGTAACTGGAGGGGCTCTTTTTTACCCGTGAGTAAACTGTCCTGTTGTACAATGCTGAACAGTGATAAGAATGACTGATTGTACATCATGTATATTGCACCTGCACTTTATCTGCTACTCTATTGTATTTCAGCTGTATTGTTGCACTTAGTTGTGCCTAGATGTACTCAGTATATTCAATATATTATGTTTCCTGTACCTTTCTTTGTTATTGTAAGTGTATTATCTGTATTACCTATGTACCATCTTTATGGCCTGGGTCGTACCTAAAAACAGTCCTTTGGATCAATGCACTTAGCAACATACAAACATGGGAAATTTGCCAGCAGAAGCAAGCCACATGGTGCATCAAGTCTGCTCGAACGTGCAGCTACCACACCTACATTGCAGCTGCCTCTCCTCCCCCCTCCCCTTCATAATAACCTCCCATTACACCTTGTCCCATCCCATTTCGAACCCCACACTGTCTTGAGGATACCAGCTCTTCTGGCAAAGTTCTATTCCACCACAACCCTCTCCTTAAAAAGTGTCTCCTTATTTCACTCCTATGTCTACCACCCTCCAATCCAAGACCATGACCTCTTGTGTCCCTCCTCCTGCTTAACTTAAATACCCCTTCTGTTCTTGTCTTGTTAATCACCTTTAAATACTTGAAGGTCTCAATCATATCCCCCTGATCTCTCGTCTCCTACAGGGAATACATATTCAAGTCAGGCAGCCTCTCCTCTTATGGCCATTCCCCCAGTCCTTGTATCATTTTAGTTGCTCTGTGCTGTATCTCTTCCAGTAGTCATATATCCTTATTTTAATATGGGCACTAATACTGCACGCAGTACTCAAGGTGTGGTCTGAACAGTGACATGTAGAAAGGCAGGATCATCTCCAAGTTTCTGGAGGAGATTCTTCTCCAAATATACTCCAGCATCCTGATGGCCACTGCTGCTGCATTCCTGCCCTGCCCTGAGTTGTTCATTTTCCCACTTACCACCACCCCTAGATCCTTTTCCTCCTCAATGGTATCTAGCTGTACTCAACCCAGATGATAGCTCCTCCCTGGGTTATTCCCTCCAAAGTGCATCACCTTGCACTTTTTAGCATTGAAGCCAGCTGCCGCCCTTCTGACCACTCCTCCAGTTTTATCAGGTCATTCTGCAGTTCCTGCCATTGCTCTAAGTCACTCACCAGTGCCCCCAACTTGGTGCCATCAGCGAAGAGGCTGATCTTATTCCTGATGCCATATGAGATGTCTGCTATGACTATCCCAAACAACACTAGTCCCAGTACCAATCCTGTGGCACCCTGCTTTTAACTGCCCTTGGAGACAAGAGCTCCCCCCCAACAACTACCCTCTCCCATCTTCACTTAAGTCAATTTTCGAACCAGTTAACCATCTTAGTCCTGACCCTCACATACCTCAGTCCCCCCCTCAACCTCTGGCACTAAATTAAAGGCTATTCTGAAGTACAAAAATATGACATCTACCACATGACCTTTGTCTAATTCCCTCTGTACCCAGTCATAGCACTCAACTAGGTTAGTCTGACAGGACCTTCACAAGACAAACCCATGCTGATGACCATCCTGGAGTCCATTATCCTCCAGAAATGTCATCAGCCTCTCCTTTAGGATTGTCTCCATCAGCTTCCCCACAATGGATATCTGGCTTACAGGACTGTAATTTCCCAGTTCATCCTTAGGGTCACTTTTATGATGGAGGGGCACCACATTGACCATCATCCAGTCCTAGGGCATGCACCTTGTGCCCAGGGAAGTATTGAATAGGTAGTGGACCTGCCAGTACCTCTGCCTGTTCCCTCAGCATCCTGAGATGTATGCTGTCTGGACCTGGTGTCTTATCCACCCTCAGAGCCCTCAGACTTTCTAATACCTGGCCTCAGTGATTACCCCATATGTCACCCCCTTCCCCTGCTCACCCTCTCCACCCGTGCAGAAGCTGCCTGCCCTTCTCCCTCATGAATATGGAATAGAAGCACTTATTTAATGATCCTGCTTTTTTTGCTCCTTTCTCTGCCCACCCTCATCCTTCTTGATCCACACTATCTGATCCTTGCAGCTCCTTCTTTCCCTAATGTGTCAGAAGAAGTCATTTTCCCCTCTTTGATTTCTTGAGCCAGTCTCAGTTCCCTGGAGGCCTTGGCTGCTCTAACACCCATGATAACTTCTCTGAACTTCCTCACATACTCATCCCTATCTTCACCTCTCACGGAATTCTTGTATGAATAGAATGCTGTTTTTTTTTTTTTTGCCCTCACCTCATTTAAAACTTCCCTACTCATCCAGTTTGACTTTTTAGATCTTCCCTTCTTGCTTGCAGTTTGGTATAGGTCCCAAAAGCCTCAGCAAGCACCAGTGTAGTTTTTTTTTCCCCATTTCTAGTTTGCATCCCAATGAGACTGAATTCCTGCCAGGTACTCTCCTAAGATTTCACCCATTCTACTGAAGTCAGTCTTTCTGAAGTCAACCACCCTCGTTCCTGTACCAACCACGTCCCTGTCATTGCTAAGCATGAACCACACAGATTGGTGATCACTCACTGCGAGTGGATCCACCACCCTCGCCTCCCTTACAGCCTCCCTGGTAAACAAATATCTGCTGTGTGGAATAATGGCGGGTGGTACCAGATACACATGCATGGACTCTTCCTTAGTCATTACATGCACATCTTCACCACCATGCCCCAACTCTCATGGTATAATTAGGGGCTGTGGTAGCTTGGTGTGAATGATGGTGCCATGGCTGCTACCTAATTTAGCCAATAGGAAGGGCATGTAATGGCCAGGGGCACTGGAAATTCGCAGGAGCGAATTTTGTGCTATTTCCGCGATTTATGGCTTCCTCCGCGACCCACCCGTGACTTTAGCCATTCGGACCATTCCCCCTATAACCCGCCATGATAGAATTCCCAAAACCAGTAATTTTGCCTGAATGTTTTCGGCGTTTCAAACAAAGGGAACTACAGTCACTTCCGCATCTGTGACATGTGATGATAGCGTGGTAACAGGGGCAGGACACTCTTTCCCGAAAAAAAAAATTGGCGCTTTTGTAAATCCTGCACCCCACTCAGGTCCGTTTGGCTTGTATATGTATGCAGTCGATCGAGAGAGGAGATCAGAGGATCAGAGGATCAGAGGAAGGAGGAAGAAGAAGAAAAAACTATGCTGCCTTACCGCCCGCCGGCCCGCCCGCCCGCCTACCTGCCTGCCTGCCTGCCTGCCCGCTCACTCGCTCATTCACTGGCCTGGCTGCCCTGTTGGAATTTTAATCGTTTACAGACCCTGCTCCTGAAACAGCAGCCAGCACCAAATGAAGCACACACACAGCAAGTAGCAAATTACTAAAATCACTCCTGCTTCTGTCCTTCCTGAGGTTACAATTGTAAGTACATAAATGTATATTTATTGTAGGGTGCAAGAAACAATTAAACCATAGCATATAGCATAGTGAAGGAGAGAAGATGAGGCAGATGGAAGCTAGCATGGTTGGATTACAGATACAATTGCAATTGGGGCTGTGGGTTCAGACTCAAGTCTACTGGTCTGTATTATTCGACTATAATATGGTGTGTGTATCTGAGAGTTTTACTTTGAAGGCACAGAAGACTGAGTTCCAGTGTGTGTGTGTGTGAGAGTGTGTGTGTGTGTATACATTTTCTTTCTAACTGTATAACTTATATAACATATATTGTTCTAATTGTCTTTTTGATGTTGGGCAGAAGGGCAGATGGCACTGGACCAATGCTCAAAAAAAAAAAAATTGTTCTGGCCTCGGGTGATGGTGGGCATAGGGCAGACAATTTTTCTACATGTGTACCAGTCCGCCAGGCCATGTGCCAAGCTCAGTCGCTTGTTGTTGATGGTCGGTGGAGGGTCGGGCCTGGCAGGACTGGCCCACATGCAGAAAAAAATTGTTCTGGCCTCGGGTGATGGTGGGCATAGGAAGGACGTGAAGCTGGCCCAGAACAATGTTTTCTGCATGTGTACCAGTCCGCCAGAGACCGCACCAAGCTCCAGTCGCTTGTTGTTGATGGTGGTGGAGGGTGGGGCCTGGTGGACTGGCCCATGCAGAAAAAAAATTATTTCTGGCCTCAGGTGTGGTGGGCATGGGGCGGGCCGTGCAGGCTGGCCCAGAACAATTTTTTCTGCATGTGTACCATATCACCAGGCCCATGCAAGCTCCAGTCGCTTGTTGTTGATGTGTCGGTGGAGGTCGGCCGGCCAGACTGGCCCACATGCAGAAAAAAATTGTTCTGGCCTCGGGTGATGGTGGGCATGGGGCAGACAGTAATTTTTTTCGGACATGTCTGCATGTGTTCCAGTCTGCCAGGCCCGTAATAAGCTCCAGTCGCTTGTTGTTGATGGTCGGTGGAGGGTCGGGCCTGGAGGACTGGCCCACATGCAGAAAAAAATTGTTCTGGCCTCGGGTGATGGTGGCATGAAGCGGACGTGCAGGCTGGCCCCAGAACAATTTTACTTGCATGTGTTCCAGTCCACCAGGCCCGTGCTAAGCTCAGTCGCTTGTTGTTGATGGTCGGTGGAGGTCGGCCTGGCGGACTGGCCCACATGCAGAAAAAATTATTCTGGCCTCAGGTGATGGTGGGCATGGGGCGGACGTGCAGGCTGGCCAGAAAATATTTTTTCTGCATGTGTACCAGTCCGCCAGACCGTGCCAAGCTCCAGTCGCTTGTTGTTGATGGTGGAGGGTGGAGGTGGGCCTGGTGGACTGGCCCACATGCAGAAAAGAAATTGTTCTGGCCTCGGGTGATGGTGGGCATGGGCGGACGTGCAGGTCATGGCCCAGAGCAATTTTTTCTGCTGTTTTATGTGGTCCATCTTTGATAGGCGGGACGGACCCACAGACTGGTACACATGTTGGAAAACAAACTGTTCTATGCCTCTTGTCTTGCCTCTACTTCCCTCCCTTCCTTCCTCTATCTATCCATCAGCAGTGGCCAGAAGAATTTGTTTTCCAACATGTATACCAGTCTGTGGGGACAGTCCTGACCATCAACGACAGATTTCTTGGTGTAGGATAGAAGGTGTGTACCTATTGTGGAAGTGTTAAATAAAACAACATACTAAGCTTTCGTGTGTGTATATATTTTTATTTAATTTGAATACAAAGGGAGAGCAATACACTAATTATTACACAATTTCATAGATAGATATATACATAAAAATATAGTAGTATTCAAACATTAAAAAGTAGTCCTAAAAAAAAAATCATCATTGTACATTTCCAGTCGAGCTCGCAAGCATGTCCGCACCACAAGCAAAGCGTCCACGGTTCTCACGGGAAGAAGCCAAAGCACGCCATGTTTCATATTGTATCCAGGCCAAGGATCGTGTAAAGATGTATCCAGAAGATCTTTATGAGGATGGAGGCCACTTGTTCTCTGATTTTGCTGCCACACGATCGACTTTCTCCGAAGCATACCATTGACATCCATATGAAGTCACAGAGACACCTGGACGGAAAGCAGAAATAAAGAAAAGAAACAAAGGTAAAGCACTGTTCTATTCCTTTATTAATTTTATGCTTATTGCTTTTTCCTGTTTTCCCAGCCCACTCACTCATACTTGTGGAGGGATGAACCGCGGACACCGCCTACTACTAACTGTCCCTATACCCAGAGTCTTGTCCATTCTCCACCCCCATGCTCAGGCTTACCCCTGGGCTGGGGTGCTGAGGGGCTTCCCACTCCCTAACAGACATCGTAGACAAGACCTAGATTACCCCCCAGGTCAGGGCCACCATGAGAGTGGGACCCTCCCATGGGGCATTGGTGGTAGAGGGCGGAGGAATGAATCGAGCCATCATGTTGGGGGCTGTATTTTTCTTTTCCTGGGGGCATGGATGTTCAATGATGTCCAGCATCTGCCCTGCCCCCCCTGAACATTCAGGCATCTGTCACTGCAGTACTACCAGCCTCACCAGGGTCCATCAAGCACCGGACACTCTCCCTCCCTCCCCCCTTCAGAGAAGGACAGCATTCCTCTGAACACCCCATGCTTCTCCCTCTGGCCGGCCCTCCACCCGGGTCTGTTCCTGAATCTGGGTCGCTGGTGGCATAAGCAGAAATCCAAGCACTGCACCAGTGGGCTGGCCAGGATGTGCAATCCTGCTTACCCCCGATATCAGGGCTTCCTGAACCTGGGCTGCTGGAATGCCTGATGTAAGATGAGATGCCTCGGACCTCTGTGCCACCAGGCTGGCTCAAACTGCTCTGTTCCACCGACTTAATATTTTGTTTTCCTTTACATGCTGGTTGTGGAATGTTTGACTAGTGACTATGCGCAAACTGCATAAACATGTTATCTAAATTGTTTTTTGTGTTTTCCAGGTGCTGCCAGTCATCAGCGACAACAAGCTCTCACAACATGTCTTGCCAGAGCAACGGCGTCCTCATTGGAACGAAAGGAGTTTGTGCTGGACTTTATTCAATGTCTGACACGAGCAGATATTCCTCTGGAAAAGGCTCCAGCTTTACAAGAGTTTCTTCAGAAATACACCAAACAAGGAGGAACACTTCCTGGACCAGCACAACTGCGCAGCACATATCTGCAAGAACTACGCCCACAACATGAAGCTAACATAAAGAAAGAAGTGGAGGATGCCAACGTTTTTATCTTTCTGGATGAAACCACAGACTCCTGTGGATGCAGCATGTTAGCAGTTTTGGCTCAGCCTTTGAATAAAGTTGGAAAACAGCCCATTCTGATTGGTGTGGAGTTCCTGCAGCGTGTTAACCATGCAACAATATCACAGGCTTTGCTGAGAGTTTTAAATACCAACTCTGTGAACTCGACAAAGTACTTGCAGTTGTTTCAGACAGTGTAAGCTACATGCACAAAGCATTTGGTTCTAGTTCTCTGGAGTACTACCAAATGCTGTGCATGTGACCTGTGTACATCTTCTCAATCTTATTCTGGAAATCTGGGCAGACACCTTACAAGATCTGAACAGCGTGGTAGCGCTTGTTAAGAAGGTGTTTTGTCAGAGCCCAATGCGCCGCCACCAGTTCCTGTCTTTATGGAGTTGAAGATAACGTGACTCCAAAGATGCGGTATATTCGGTCTTGACAAGATGGTGCTCGTGGGTCAGTGCTGTGGACTATTTAGCTGAATACATGCCCATCATTGCTGAATTTCTACAAAGTGAAACATCTGGTGCAGCAACCCTCAAAAGGCTGAAGGACCTGCTGAAGGACAAATTAACAGAGTTGATGACGCAAGCAACATTTGTGAAAGAACATTCAGTAGAGTTGGTTAGGCTCATCAAAGAGCTACAGTCCAACCCAAGCCACATGGGCACAACATTTATTCAAAACTGCAAACTGTTCATTTCTTTTAGACTTTTGCACAACAGCTGGTGCTCAGGAGTACAGGCCCCAGACTGTGGAATGGTTATCCAGATGCCAAGTACAGGAACATGAGGCTTGTACCACTCTTTTCAGACTCTGATGCTGCAGAGCAGTGAAAATGACAAACATTGTAAGCCACCACCCCTCCTTGAACATTTTGAAGCAGCAAGAGTCTTCGATCCCCAGCAGCTACCAACAGTGGAGAAGAATAAAACTGATTACACTGAACTGATCCTGACTGCTCAAGGTCTCAAACATGGAATGGCATGCATACATGGCTGTAGCCCAGACATTCCATCTGACTTCAACCTGTCAGAATGGTGGGAGGCACAGCATGTTGCACTGCCAGAGCTCGCTGCCATTGCTAAGCAATACATCTGGCTTCCAGTGAGCACAGCCGATGTAGAAACGAACATTTTCAGTGTACTCAGACCTGCTGAAGGACAACCGACGGACTTTAACAAAGGACAATGTAAAACTGCTTTTAATGTTGAAATACAATAAAACTATATAGAGATTTTAGAGTGGTTTCTGAGTGGTACTGAAAGAGTGCGTATGAGTGTATCGAAGGAATAAAATTGCAGTATCTGCAATTTGTAGGAAATTGATATTTAAAATGTTTTCATTATATATATATATATATATATATATATATATATATATATATATATATATATATTGCTGGCCTTTATAGTCTAGATATATTGTTAAATTTTGAGCATTGTTAGAAAATTGGTATTCTGATTGTATTTTCAATTATGTAATTGATTGCCATATATAGCTTTCATTAAAGTTTGGTTATTTTGCATTATGTCTTATTTTTTTTGGTGTTGTACTAAATGTTAGATATCTGGAAACTACGCAACTACGAAGTCAAGGGCCGCGCAATTTCCCCGCAATAAATCTGAAAAATCCCCGCAATTTGGCCATGATTTTTCCGCAATTTTCCAGTGCCCCTGGTAATGGCTAAGGAGGCATTCCAGCATGAGTATCTGGCATCACCCATCAGAACTCCACACAGCAGATTGGTGATACTTATTTGTTTATGTATTGCTTGTTTGTTTGCTTTTTGTTTGTCTGTTTACCAGGTAGGTGCATTGATTCAGTGGACCATTTTCAGGCATGACCCAGGCCATAAAGATGGTACACAGGTAATACAGACAATACACTTACATTAACAGAGAAAGGTCTAGGAAATAGAATACACTGACTATATTGAGTACAGCTAGGTACAATTAAGTGCAAGAATATAGTTGAAACACAATAAAGTAGCAACTTAAGTATGGGTGCAAGATACATTATGTACAATCAGACTTATGATGACTGTTCAGCATTGTACAGTGGGACTTTGTAGTCTTTGGTACAGAAGAATTAGGACTGTAATCAAAGGGTAGCCCATGTCCCACCCCCAGCCATCCACCTGGGCAGCAGCAGGACAGGGGTGTGGGTGCAGTAGAGGTGTGGATCAATCTTACAGAAGCAGCACATTTAAAGTTATGTATGTGTAGAAGACACATTGTAAAACAAGTTAACAACTACATAGTACAGTTACTGTGTAGTTATACAGTAGTTACAGTGTAGTTAGTGACACTTAACATTATCCTTTTAGAAATCATTCCCTTATGAAGCTGCTGCAGTATAGCATAATGGTTAAAAGCACTGCCTTCAAACCAGGAGAACTGGGTTGGAACCCCAGAGCCACCACTGATATACTGTGCACCCCCCCCCCAAAAAAATAACTAAAAATAAACATGCAATCTAACACTGTAAATTGCTGTACAATAAAAATTCATCATTTACATAATTACTTATTGACTTTTAACAGTGCTGTAGTTGCTAAGAAACATGCTGTTTATGTGGCATTGTTTCCACAGTTATTGCCTAACTAACACATACTTACAAAGTAAGTACACAGAAACAGACATAAAATAAAGTGTAAGAAGAAAATGTAACAGTGCTGTAGTTACTAAGAATGTACTGATTCTGTTGCATTGTTTCCACAGTTAATGACTAACTAACATGTATTTGCAAAGTAAGTATGCAAAAAATTGACACAATAAAGCATACGAAGAAGGGTGTAACTATTATACACTTACATTGAATGTCAGTACTGTAGTTCTGATATATTCTGAAACTGGAAGAACTTTATAGAAATCAGTAAAATCTAACATCAGATATGAATCAGGCAGTTTGACCGTAGAAATCCAATGGATACCATGTATAAACCATGCTGTCTTTAATATAATCATTACCAGACAAGAGTTATTCTGTTTTGTATTGAAACATAGTAAATGTTGTTGGGTGCTAATAGTTGTGACTTGTACTGACCTTAGAGCCTCTTCTAATTTTGCACAGCAGAGGGCACCATAGCAATGTAAATACAGGAGTATGAACTGCATAGGAAGTGTATTACTTTAAACTGATAGCCTAGTGTAATGTCTAATTTCTCCTGTGCAGTAGGTATCACCGTGCCTGTCTATACTGTAATGTGTCTGACCCAAGTCTGTATCATGTGACAGTAACCATTGTGCATACCTCTCAAGTGTCCCTCATCACAAGGGACATCCCTCATTTTACCCCTCAAAATTGTCCTGTCCCACATTTGTCCCTCGTGGAAAAGGTGCTGCACACACAGGGACTGTACTGTAAATTCAGATTTTAAAGCAGAAATTAATAATATTCCAAGATGCTAAAGAAAAAATTAATTTTGTACAAATAAAGGCAATGGTTTCTAGAGTACTTTGAGCTTGTATCTCCATGTCTGATGATATGTCCCTCATTATGAGAGTCAGTGTCCCTCATTATCCCTCATTTTCAGTGTCCATGTCCCTCATTTCAGTGACCAAAGGTTGAGAGGTATGCCATTGTGATGTGATATGCTTTTACTTATGTCTGTAACTCTCACTGGTCCTGACTGAAAATAGGCAATTACTTTGCCTAGAGCACTTACCTGGTAATCAAAAACTAAATAAATAAAGAAATAATAGAAAATGAATATGTTTTGTGACGTCCTGGAGTATGAATGAGATATTGCTGTGTCACATATGTAATGTATAAAGAGTTAATTATAAAGTAATGTACAGAATCTGAAATCTATTCAAATAAGTTACTGTGCAAAATACAGAAAAATTAAGATGCCTTTGAGGTGAAACTCTGGGTCTGAGGATCTTTGCTTGATATTCCTGAAGTAAAGCAGTAATTACAAGTGAAAAATCTATCAGAGTGTCTTGTATTTTGTTACTTTTTGGATTGACCTTGCTCACTGGGCTGCACAGTACCATACTTTGATCCTTTAAGAAGGGAATCCACCCTGAACATTGCTTTTTAAAAGGTAAATCAAGGACATAATCACTAATATAACTAATCATCTGGACTATAAACACTGGATTCAGGAAGGTAAGAAGTACAACTAATCGGATTTGTCTTTACAAAAAGATTAGTGAATTGTTGGACAAAATGTGCCTTTTGATATGGTTTATCTTGATTTTAGTAAGGCTTTTGATCTGACGTCACATTGGGCTCTCATGGAGAAAATGAAAAAATATTGACCATAAATATTCTGTGGTAAAGTGCAATACTGAATGATTGAGGGAAAGATCATAGAGAGTGATGGCCAATTGACACTTGACAGGGATGGGGAGGGCTACTAGTGGAGTCCTTTAAGACTCTGTTCTGGGTATTCTTTTATTTCAAGGTTTTGTTTCTGACCTGATGAAAGATATATTAAGTGGGTCAGCAGAATATACATAAAATACAGAACTGGGATGGGGGCATTGTGCAACTTTATCACAAATTAGAGACCTTCAAGTCACCTAGATCAAATTTCTAGCTGGGTCAATTGCTGGAGCATGAACTTGAATATGGAAAAGTGTAAGGTCATGCACCATGGTAACAGAAATCAGAGGAATACCTACAAACTCTGTGGAAGTGAACTTTGTACCACTGATAATGATATAGGTATTAATGAGTCTCATGATTTCAGAAGCTCTAGAACCAACAAAACAATATTGGCCATTAAGAGAAATGCAGTATCTAACGATGTAAAAGTTCTAATGCCCCTGTTCTGGGGACATGCTCGACCACATCTGGAATAAGCAGCTCAACTCTGGTGTGCCTCCAAAAAGAAAGACCGTGATAATCTTGAAAAAGTTCAGAGAAATTTTACAAAAACTATTTATGAAAAAAAAGATAGAACGTACAATGATCATTTTCAGCATCTAAACCTCATGACACTAGAGACAAGAAGACTAAGAGATGATCTTTTATTGATGTTTGGCAATATTAATGACCCTTACCTGTTAACATAGTAAGGCAATGACTTCAAAATATCCGAAAGGAAAAAGCGTAGAACACCCCTTACAAATAGGCTAGCAAACCGAAGTTCAATAGTGCTCAGGTAAGCCTCGGCACACTTACAGCATTCCAAAAAATACAGGACTATAGCAGAGATAACAGATGCGCAAAATAAGCCACAAAAAACTCAAAGGAGTAATGCTACCAGACTATGCATGCAAAGTTTCAGGCAAATCCATCTTATGGTGCCAAAGTTATTAAAGTGCAAAATTTGGGGTTTAACATAGAAGTGGCCGTGCATCCCTAACTATAGCCTAACTATAGCAGCCGAGAAACAGCCCAGCAGGGCTCTCAGCTCCCAGCCGAGGATCTCTCAGCCAGCGGGTGGTCGGCGTTCTCTTAGCTGCTGCCTGCTTCCACAGGAGCGGACTCGCAGCAGCACAAGGTACTGCTAAAGCCACAACCAATTGGAATGCGAGCGCCTTTTGAGCTCCATTTCCGATTGGTCCCCAGGATAGCAGCTCATCTTTATTTGTATTTCTCTCCTGCCACACTGGTTTTAAAAGTTTCTGAATGTTAGATTTGAACATGTTAGAGGGTTCTACTGTTTAAAACTTTTAATTGGATCAATGCTGCAATTATTTGCCCTGTAATTTCTCACGAAGGAGTTAGTAGTCATAGCCCTTCTGTGCTGCAGTTGTGGTTGACGCCTGGTGCCAGACTAAATTTGTTGCCTTTATTTTTGCTTAATTGGACCCCCTGCCTGTGCTGTTGACCCCTTTGTCTACTGCAGGCTTAAAAAAGTGTTTCTCCCTTTCTCCCTACAACCAAGGAACAGCCCAGCAGGGCTCCCAGCTCCCAGCTGAGGATCTCCCAGCCAGCGGGTGGTCGGTGCTCTCTTAGCCGCTGCCTACTTCCACAGTAGCAGACTCACAGTAGCACAAGGTATGGCTAAAGTCAGCAACTTTTCTGCCCACCCACCCTTCTTCCCCACTTGGATTATTATTTTATATTCCTCCCATGCCTCTTCTCTCAGCCACGCCCATTCTTTTTCAGATCCTATCATTTGACATATCATCCGCCGTCCCTCTCTCTCCACCCCTCATCTACAGATTCCTAAAAACTGAGCACCTCCTTCTCTTGAAGGTGATACCTCACCCTTGTTATTTCTGATTTTAAACCTTTACTGGGAATCATGTGGATTGTTCAGACTACCTTATTATGGGTACTTCTTCTCCTCATACCATATGGCAGCAGTGAGGTTCCCCAACAAATCGCGCTTGGAGTCCATGAGTTGCTACCATATTGCCCACAGGGTTTACTATGTATATATATCTCCTCCAATTTGTGCAGAATCAATCTTCATGGCCTGTCATTGCTGGAACTAGATCTGATTTACCTAGGCAATACACGGTACCAGCCCTGCCTAAAGACGAACCTGCAATTACCTTTATTGTCAAACTGTTAATCTATGCTATAGTATACTGGAAGAAACCCATATGGGAACATTTGCCAATCCAAGATGCCTCCTGACTCAAATGAAGTAAGAACAGAATGCTGAATATAACACTTGTGGCCATAAAAAAGTTATTGCTCTTCTTGCTAATATGCTCAGGCAACGTAGAGCTCAATCCTGGACCCCCAAATGCCATTACATCACCGGCTGACCTAGCTAACCCCAAAGGTCTGAGCTTTCTGCATGTCAATGTATGCAGCCTATTAAAAAAGATTTCCATGATCCAGGCATGGGTCCATCATACCATACCAGATATACTAGTGATCTCCGAAACCTGGCTTAGACCAACTACACATGATAGAGAGATAAATATCCCAAACTACCTACTATTTAGAGCAGACAGGCACTCCAGAGGAGGTGGGGCAGCCATTTATGTCAAGGATAAATTCACAAATCAGTGTCTCGACTCAGCAACAATCGTAAATGAATTTGAATGTCTATCACTCAAGGTTGCAATCTCACCCATCTTCTCTCTACGTATAATAGGTTGCTACAGACCCCCCCTTCTGCCGGTCTCCAGATATTCTCTCATATCAACACCTTTATGGGGCAAGAGCCACTAGAAACAATTATTATTGGGGACCTTAACCTAGACTGGCTATCTAACTCCTCTACACCTCTTTCATCCTTTTGTGACGTACATGGATTAGCGCAACCAATCAATAAACCTACATGGACTAACAAAAAGAATCCTGACAATAGCTCCTTGCTCTACATCATCCTAGTGAGTAAACCACATCTTTTCTCCCATGCTGGTGTTTTCTTCAGTTACATAAGTGATCACTGCTTCATAGCTGGTGTAAGATAATTCAATAAACTTTCACCTTCACCAAAGTTCACAGCTAAGAGATCTAGACACAATTTCGACTTACCAGCATATATCTACGAACTAAAACACTCCATGCAGTGGCAAGATTTCTACCTGGCAAAAACAGTACAATCAGCTTATGACATTTTCAACACAGTCCTCTTAGGGCCTTAAATAAATATGCTCCGATTGTTAAAGCTCATTTATCAAAAAAAAAATACCGTTGGTTTACTCCAGAACTAAAATCAGCCCTATTAGAGAGGGATAGGTTATGGAGAAAAGCATGAAAATCTCAGAACCATTTGGACTGGAGCCAGTTTAAAAGGGCAAGAAACCATTGCACAAAATTGGTCAGAGAAACAAAAGCTGCCTATTACTGCTCTGAATTTGATGCTGCCTCTAAGAATCCTATTAAATTCTGGAAAACCTTCAAAGATCTGTCTGGACATACGCCTGGAACCTCTCTTCCAAACAAGATAATCTCTGGCAATGATATCATTAGTGATAGATTGGAAG
This sequence comes from Neoceratodus forsteri, assembly GCA_016271365.2. Lineage (NCBI taxonomy): Eukaryota > Metazoa > Chordata > Ceratodontiformes > Ceratodontidae > Neoceratodus > Neoceratodus forsteri. Next base: position 735,064,803 of record CM028133.1, on the reverse strand, counting down.
TATTGGATTCCTTCAATAATCAGTTCGCGACTGCAGGCCTAGCATTTGACAACTCACCTGTTAACCTACTATGTCAACAGACTACCAATTAAGAAATGGAGCCACATGCCACTGATCCAAGATTCTCCCTGACTCCTACCTCACTCAAAGAAGTTGAAGATTTGTTACTGAAGCTGGATACTGGAAAAAGTGCTGGTGTCGACACAATTGACCCCTATTTCATAAAAGTGGTGCTGCACATGTTAGCCGTACCTATAACGCACCTATTTAACCTGTCCCTGTCCCTAGGGTCTATCTCAACTACATGGAAAATGGCACATGTCATTCCCCTGTGTAAGTCAAGGGACCCTAGTGATCTGAACAACTACAGACCAATTTCAATTCTTCCAGTACTGGCAAAACTACTGGAAAAAATTGTAAGCAATCAGTTGCTACTATACCTAGAATCTACGAATCTCCTAAATTCAGGCTTCAGAGCCAAACATAGTACTATTACAGGGCTTGCAAAGGTGACTGACGACTGGCTAAGAAATCTGGACAAGAAGAGCTATGTTTGTGCTGTCTTTCTAGATTTAAGTAAGGCTTTCAACACTGTCGACCATAGACTGCTTCTCTCCTCTCTGCGTGCATTAGGGTTGGACTCACTATCCCTGCAGTGCTTTAATAGCTATCTCTCTGACCTCCTCCAGCAGGTGAAGGCCAAAGGCAAATTCTCAACCCTCAAACCTCTACTTAGAGGGGTATCCCATGGGTCTATCCTAGGTCCATTATTGTTTGCCATTTACATCAACAATATTGGCGACTGTATAGCCAGAGCCAGCATTCATCTGTTCGCAGATGATACAGTACTATACTTAAGCTGCCCAACCCCAGAAGTTGCATGCAGTGACCTGCAAGCCAAACTAAACTTATTACAAAACCAGCTCCTAAACGAAAACCTTTTTCTTAATGCTAAGAAAACCAAAGCCATGCTTTTCTCTCCACTGGTACATACAGTGAACCTGGCTAATGCAGGCTTAATACCACAAATTTCTACACTTCTTGGTGAAAAATTGGTATTCGTCAATAAATTCAAATATCTGGGAGTGTAGCTGGACCACAGGCTATCCTACAAAGACCACCTAGAGGAGCTTCTAAAAAAATTACAACAAAGATTGGGTCTTTTCTTTAGGATCAGCCGCTTTCTAACAAGAGATGCTAAAGTATGTCTAGTCCAAACAACGTTCCTCTCCTTAATAGACTATGCGGATTTGCTGTACAGTCAATGTCTTGCCTCTTATCTCATAAAACTGGGCACGTTGTACCATAGAGCTCGGAGATTCATCACAGGTCTGCCCTTTTCTACCCACCACTGCTCCCTATATACAGCAGTGGGCTGGTCATCCCTCCAATATAGAGGGAACAGAAATGCTGCCCTATGGACACTGAGAGCAATCTCAAACAGACTTCCACAATACATTACTGACTGCCTTCCTTTAAATCAAATAGACAAGAATGCCGTGAGAAGCCTTACATCCCTCTCACTGAGAGTTCCCAGAGACAAGTCTTGCTTTGGTAAAGTGGCTATAAGTACAGTGTTGCCTTCTCTCTGGAACAAACTTCAGAAAACACTGAAACTGAGTACTCCGGTCAGTGACTCTACCTTCAAAAGGCAGTATGGCACAGTGGGTTAAGGCTCTGAGCTGCAAATCTGGAGACCTGGGTTTGAATCCCACAGCCCCCTAGGTGCATAATGTGTGACCCTGAGCAAGTCACTTAACTTCCTCGTGCTCCCAGGTTGCACCTGCAAACAAGCTTTCAGCTTAGTGTGTCTCACCTGGTAAAATAATTGGTAAAAATAAAAAAAAAAAAAAACACTTTACTCTCATCTCATTAAGGAACCCTGCAAATGCTTTCCTTAATCCCGACTTAAGTTCCTCTATCCTATCAACTTCTTACATCCATAACTCCGAAATCTCACTCTTTTTTCTCTCTCTGTTCACTTATACATATTCATGACCCTTTGTTTTACTCGGACTGCTCAAAGTACCTATTACCCATCTCAGCCCTCCTTGGCAACCCTATTCTCACCCTAGTTCTTCTACCTTTTCCCACTTCCCTACCCTGACACCTGAAAAGCAACCATGGAATCCTAACAAAATACACGCTATTGGGTCTTGAACCGGCCCCCCACCTGGCTATTCCCATCCCTGCTCACTTCTATACCATCCAGCAGCTTCTAAATTTATTCCCAAGTTTAAGAGCCAGAACTATAACTGCATTTAGGGACTGCCACCCATAAATGGTTCCCCGCAACTTACTATCATGTGTTTGGACCACAACTTATTGATTCACAACTGTATATGGTTCTCTTGTATTATGTCAGCCAGGTATTCCACCCTATGTCTTCACTGTTGCCTCTGTCCTCAAATGTAAATTATATATAGTGTATATAAAATTGTGTATGTGCCTACTTACTTTTTCATATGTAATATATTTCCTTGTGTACCTGACCCTGTATATGGTTCTCTTGTATTATGTCAGCCAGGTATTCTACGATATATCTTCATTGTTGCCTTTGTTCTCAGATGTAAATTGTATGTAGTGTATATATAATTGTGTATGTGTGTACTTTTATTTTCATATGTAATGTACTTCCTTTTGTACCTGACCCTGTTATCCCCAGGTCCATCTTGCAAATGAGCCTTGCTCAATGATGATCGCCTGGATAAATAAAGATTTTGATTGATTGATTGATTGATACTGGCCCTACTGGGCCAGTATATAATATACATATATCTATAATTATATATATGTTTTATATATATTTATATATATATATATATATATATATATATATATATATATATATATATTAGTTAAACTCTCTTTCTAAATAGAAAGAAATTATGAAGAAAGATAAATGTAAATATATATCCACAAGAAAATGTCTGAATAGTTTGTATGAAATAAAGGGCCTGGACATAAGTAAAAAGTAAGAATATTAATATATATTATACAATGGCAACAAAGAATACTGCCTTCTGATTGGTCAGTTGGCCACCACAGCAGGGATGTTATCCTGGCATAACATCCCAGCTGATTGTTTTTCATTGCATTCACATTTTTTGCATTAGTATTTGCAATATTAGCATCTCCTGTTAAGAAACAAAAATATTTCTACACACAAACAAAAACATTCTTTAAAGTATGTATTTTTTTATATTCTCTATATAACAAGCCATTGTATAATAGGAGCAATGCACTCCAGGTTGAGTGTTATACTGGAATAACATCCCTTCTCATGTGTTGGACACCCGCGGCCTGTGGCCTTGGGCCCAACCACCCAATGTGGGATGTAATCCTAGCATAACATCCACCCTGCCTGGCATTATTCCTTTAATAATGCATAGTAAGTCCTGAAAACACAAGGATAAAAGGGGAGAAGGTAAAAAGGGGAAGGGGAGAGAAAAGGGAGGTGGAAAGGGAAGGGACAAAATGGGCAAAGGAGAAGGAAAGGGAAGAAAGGGCTAAAGTGGAAAAAAGGTGGGAAAAAGGGGGAGGAGGGAAGAATCAATAAAATGGAGATATTTCTATACATTCAGAATAGCTAATCCATGGAACTGGTTACCTCTTGAAATAACAATCAGTAAAACAAAAAGTAAATTCAAAAATAAACTTGACAAATATATTTCATCCAGAGGAAAACTTAGTTATTACCCTGAGTGAGGCTTCAGTTGGGGTACTAATGGGCAACTTGCCTTCTGGCACCTTGACTTTCCTTAGTATGATCCCTCAGTATTATATGAACATTTAGTACTTTTTTGACAAATTATTTAACTGTAACAGAGTATAAAGGAATACATTACAGCTTATCTAGAAGAAAGAGAACATATAATAAATTTTACAAGATTCTGGGTCCAATATTCAAAAGTTTGCACAGCCGCTAACCAGTGTTTACCCAAGCAAACTAGGTTTTGTGCCAGAGCTCAATTTCCAAAAGGCTCTGTTGCACTGGCATACAGGTGTAGCGCCTGCACAAACAAAAATGGTGGGATATGTAGTCGGTGGGGTGAGGACAGGAATAACAACTCACCTGGTATTCAGCAGATTTGTGCCTTGCAAAAGGATTTTGCAGGTCCTTTTGCACCATGCAAATACTGATGAAGAAAATCTCCTTTTACTCCATGGATCATTAGTGGCTGCCAGCCGTAATGCAGCCAACCAGCCACTTGGCTACACTGGGAGCACACACACCCCTGTGGGCCATGACCCCCCCCCCATTGCCAACCCCTAACCTAAAAATAAATCACTGGTACCTGTGGTCACCCCTCCCACTGATCACCAGTCCATAATGTGTTCAATTAAATCCCTGGTGTTGGTTGTCACCCCTCCTTTCAATTGCCAACCCATCAGGTAGTGCATTCCAAGGCTCCACCACCCTTTCCATGAAATAGTGTTTTCTCAGATCCCTTCTGTACTTCTCCCCAACCAATTTTAGGCTATGTCCCCTAGTGGTCCCTTGCCCCTTCAGTCAGAATAAACTCTCAGTGCTTGCTCTGTTGATACTTTTCAAGAATTTAAAGGTCTCAATCATGTCCCCTCTGTCCCTTCTGTCCTCCAGGGAGTACATGTTTAGCTCTCTGAGTCTTTCCATGTAGGGCTTATCTCCCATTCCAAGGATCATCTTAGATGCCCTCCTTTGGACCCTCTCCAGGAGCATAATGTCCTTCCTCAAGTAAGGTCACCAGAACTGTACACAGTACTCCAGGTGTGGCCTCACCAAGGATTTGTACAGTAGCAGCATTACCTCCCTTCTTGAAGTGATGTCACTAGTAATGCACCCCAACATTCAGTTTGCCTTAGCTGCCTCCTTCCTGCAATGCTCAGAGTGCTTCATTTTTCCAGTTATCATTACTCTCAGATCTTTTTCCTCCTCCAAGACTATTAAGCTGACCCCTCCAAAATGGTATTTGTACCCTGGAATCCTAGCACTCAAGTGCAGTACACTGCACTTTCATGCATTAATACCCAACTGCCATGTTTCTGACCATTGTTCAAGTCTATCTAGGTCTTCCTGAAGTGTCTTTCTTCCTTCCCTTCTCACTATCCACCACAGAACCTAATTTGGAGTCATTAACAAACAGGCTTATTTTACTCCTAGCCCCCTCTGCAATGTCTGAAATGAAGGCATTAAATAGCAATGGTCCCAGCACTGATCCTTGTGGGTGGGACCCCTCTAATGACCCTCGTGGGTGCCGATAACTTGCCCCCATCACAGCTCTTTGCTGTCTGTTGCTCAGCCAGTTTCCAATCCAGCTCACCAGCCTTTCCCCTAACCCTCAATTCCTCAGCTTGCCCAGGAGTTTCCCATGCAGTACCAAGTCAAACGCCATACTGAAGTCCAGATAAAGGACATCGACTAGCTGACCATCATCCAGGGATCTTGTCACCCAGTCATAAAATTCAACCAGATTTATTTGACAAGATCTCTCATGGCTAAATCCATGTTGCGAGACATTTTGAAGGCCTTTAGCCTCCAGGAACTCCACCAGCCTTTCTTTCAGTATGCTCTCCAGTACTGAGATATTATTGAAATATTATGATATTTAGGCCCAGACAGTCAAAGCTTTGTATGGTGCACAAACCATTTGCATGGGCTTATCGTGGGTCTGCAATATTCAAAAGGTCAAATAGTGTGCACAAACCACATCAGCGCCAGGCAAACAATAATATATACAAAGGGCAAACGAACATGAATACAGGTGCTATGAGATATTCAGCGACTAGTGCCGTGCTAAGGTGTTTAGTGCGACTTAGCATGACCCTTTGTGCGGTACAAATTGCCACCCAGAAAAAGCTGGTCTTAACTCTGGGCAAACAGCTTTGTACGACATTGTAGCCTTACGCGGTATTAGCGCGGCCTTGTGTGACCTTAACATATGACTATGACACAAAGAAAAAGCCAGACATGGAGGAAATATGCTGCTCACTGATGGCATCACAATGATGCCAACTGCTGCCACCAGTCCTAGCCATGTTAGGCAGTATGTGGTGACACGGCTCATGGGGGCCTCCATGGTTGTGTGGCCATACAGCATACACCTGCAGACCATACATCTGTGGTGACCAACAGATGCCAGCACACACACATGCAGCACTGTGGGCATGGAGGGTGTACAAATGGCTGGCCTCTTCACAGACTGGATGCGGCCACAAGGCTGGGACACAGCACGCAGTGCACATAGGCTAGTATTGGGAATACCCCAATACCTGTGTACCTGTCTGATCGTACATGCCCCCCATTCACATACCGCACAGCTGTACATACACCACAGCACACACAGCCGGCCATGTCTATGTCACTATGAGCATCCCATGCCAGAGGTGCAGCATCTGTGGGTCACACAACAGTGTGACAGTAATGTCCACTGGCAGTACACACCTGCAAGGAGGGCTTGTCATTGTACAGTGCAGTGGTCATCACTACCCTACACACCATAGGCACTGCTGTGTCCCTCACACTACTGGCACCCTTGCTACTGTGGTGTCTGCTGTCCACTCTAGCATGCCCTACAGTGTGACAGTTGCATGCAGCAACACCACTGCCTGTGCCTATGCTGTGTTGTCCCCTGGGGTACACAATGCTATGCTATACTGCATACATGTAGCATGCAGTTACCATCATGCACTGTCAGACTGACCTACAGGTGGAGCTGTGGCCAGACCTAGCCAGCCCCTGTACTTCCAGACTGACCTACAGGTGGAGCTGTGGGACCCTGCAGTAATGCTGGGCAAACTGCATGTAAATCAGGGCATAATGAGATGCTAATCTGGATGTTTGCCCAGAGACTACCTATGTAGGCTCATTTGCATGTCACTTTTGAATATGGCAAAGTTTAGCACAGGGCAATCATGTTTCCACCAGGCTAATGGCTTAGCTTAGCGCTAAAGCCGCACAAACGTGTTAGCACGGCACTAACTGTTTGGGGAATATTATACGGTTTTGAACACTTCTTTCACATCCACTGCTGCCTGCAGCTGTACTAGGTCCACACATTTGCTAGCACACACATTGGCCACATAGTTCACCTCTACCTACCTTCACATTGCTGTGCACTGTGTTGCTGTTAAGGTTTGTACTTCCCAGTTACTATATTCAAAGTTGTCTTATTCCAGGGCTACGTTTGCCCTGCACTCCCAGCCCAGTTTGCCCAGCCTCATTCCCATGCTATATTCAGAAGCTGTTTGCCCCAGGCTATTCTTTGTGAATATAGCTTGCTTTGTGCTCCAGGCTAAGTTTGCCCACCAGGCAGTGCTAATTGAGCCCCGGGGCAAAGTTTTAAATATCTGGCCCTTAGTGAGCAGAATGTATGTACTGATTTATTTGGAAGTTTAGCATTTACTCTACATTCAGTACAGTCAGCTCCCAGTTTGTTGTTTTCTATCTTAGGGTTGATTCTGTTGTTGGTTTTGGTTTACGACTCTTATTCTTATCATGAACTGGAATAATCCTGACAATCGTGGGGGAAATATTTAACTACTCCAATGATACAGGGTGTGATTTTGAGTGCAACTATTCAGATTTGCTCTCAAACTGAATAATATACTCCATTAAGCTATTTCCTGGCCAGTATACAAATGTTCCATTTTTAAGGTTGTTATTTTCATTGCTAGTGTGCCACAAACTTTGGAATGTCTAATCCTTCAGTAGCTCTTCATGCAGACTTAACATCTGTGGTCTGGTATTAAAAAGGTTTGTAATGGGTTCAGTGTCTATAAGACTCCCATTCTTCCCATTGTGAGGGAAATATTTAACTACTCCAATGATGCAGGGTGCGATTTTGAGTGCAACTCTTCAGATTTGCTCTCAAACTGAATAATATACTCCATTAAGCCACTTCCTGGCCAGTATACAAATGTTCAATTTTTAAGGCTATGTTCATTGCTAGTGTGCCACAAACTTTGGAATGTCTAGCCCTTCAGTAGCTCTTCATGCAGACTTAACATCTGTGGTCTGGTATCAAAAAGGTTTATAATGGATTCAGTGTCTATAAGACTCCCATTTTTACTGTTTAACCATTTCCTTTAAGATTTTTAAAAAGCCTTGGCATTAATTCCAATTTTTGCTATCCCAGGAGAATTATTTAGCAAGGAAATACTTACATATGAACATGCATACAAACATATGAAGAAGCCAGCAGAAGAATGCCATTTGGTCTATCTTGTCTGCTCATATTGTAGGGTCCACAGCTTGAGCTACTGTCCCTGCCCCCCCCCACTTCTACCATCGTCTCTACCCATGATCCTTACCTTCCTCCTATGCCTAGCCCATCATCTGTTTAAGCTTCAATGAGACCACTTCTTTGGGGAGTGCATTACAAGTGCCCATTACCATCTCCATGAAGAAGTGCTTCTTACCTCCCTCCTAAAACCTCCTCCCTCCAGCTTCAGACTGTGCCCCCTCATGTTATGATTGCCACTCAACTGAAAAATGCCCTGCTTATACACCTTATCTAGTCCTTTCAAGTACTTGAAGGTCCAAATCATGTCCCCCCTCTCTCTCTCTCTCTCACTCTCTCTCTCTCCTGTTCTCCAAGGAGAACAGGTTCAGTCCCCTCAACCTCTCCTCATATGTCTTATCCTGCTGACCAGCTATCATCTTTGTAGCCCTCCTCTGGACCTTCTCCAACAGGGTAATGTCATTTTTGAGATGTGGGCACCAGTGCTGAACTCCATATTGTAAATGTGGCCTCACCAGTGACCTGTACAAGGGCAGAATAACCTCATATTTCCTGCTACTGATCCCTTAGCTATGCATCCCAGCATCTTTTTTGCCCTTGCTGCTGCTTTCTTGCACTGTGTGGAGTGCTTCAGGTCACTAGTGATCATCCTTCCCAGGTCCTTCTTCTCCTCTGGTGCAGATATCTGGACTCCACCCAGTTAGTACTCTGTCCTGGGATTCTTGGCTCCAATGTGCATAACTTTGCATTTCTTGGCATTGAAACCAAGCTGCCAGATCCCAGTCCACCTCCCCAGCTTTCAAAAGCACCCTGTAGGTCCTGCATCCCTTCAGCTGTGTCCACTATCCTACAGAGCTTGGTGTCATCCACAAATAGGCACATTTTGCCTTAATGCCATTCCCAATGTCATTGATGAAGAAATTAAACAATACTGGCCCCAGCACTGAGCCCTGCAGAACTCCACTGGTAACCTCTCTGGTGCCAGATAACTCTGCCTCCACAGCCTGGGTTCTGTCCCTCAACCAATTTTCCACCCATCTGGCCATCATATCCCCAATCTTGAGATCCACCAACTTCCTGATCAACCTTTTGTGGGGCACAGAGTCAAAGAACTTGCTAAAATCTAGATAGAGGATGTCTACTGCCTGTCCCTTGTCTACTGTCTTAGTAATCCAGTCAACAAAGTCAATCAGATTTGTTTGTCATGATCCTCCACCCCATGAACCCATGCTGCCTCACATCCTGGAGACCATGCACCTCTAGATAGTATACTAACCTTTCATTAAGAATTGTCTCCGTGAGCTTGCACATGATTGAGGTCAGACTAACTGGTCTGTAATTCCCTGGGTCATCCTTGGGACCACTTTTGTGGATGGGCACCGCATGAGCTGCTCTCCAGTCCTGCAGTACCATGCCTGACACCAATGAACTATTAAATATGCCTGCCAGTGGCCCAGTCAGCTCCTTAGCCAGTCTCCTTAGCACCCTTGAATGTACTCTGTCCAGGCCTGGCGATTTGTCCACCTTAAATTCTAGCAGCCCCTCACTCTGTCTTCCTGTATCACTACATATGTGTTCCTATCCCCCTGCTCCTCTTCTCCATCCTGAAGGCAGTGGTCTGTCCTTCTCCCTAGTGAAGATAGAACAGAAGTATTAATTTAATATCTCTGCTTTTCCCCCATTATACTCCACCATCTCTTCCCCTTTCTTGAGCATAATAATCTCATCCTTCTTATCCCTTTTCTCATGCATATAGTGAAAGAAGGCCTTCTCCCCCTCTTAATTCCTTCAGCTATCTGCAGCTAATTCTGTGTCTTAGCTCAATGGATTTCCTTACTTGCCTCACTAGCCAACCTTAGGTAATTTTCCCTATCCACCTCTCTCTTAGTCTTTCTAAATTTTCTGTAGGCTAATCTCTTTTTCTTTACTGCCTAGGTGACCCCAGAACTGAACCAGCTGGGTGCATTGGCCCTTGTGTTCTTCCCCCTGAATCTAATGCAGTCCTCTGTGGCAACCAGTATTCCTTCCTTAGTGATTAACCACCTTTGGTCCACCCCGTATCTGCTCTGATACCTGCCAGGTGGCTCCTTAGCACTTCACCCATCTTCCTGAAGTCTGCTCTCCTAAAATCCAAGATGTTGGTCTTTGTCAGAATGCTTTCCCTGCCCATATCCAACTGGAACTACACTGTGCAATGCACACTCCCATCCAGGGGCTCCCTGATCATTATTTCCTGTACAGTACATGCTTCCCATTTGTGAGTGCCAGATCAAGAACTGCGTCTCCTCTTGTTGGTTATGTGACTCCCTGAGTCTGGAACCCACTTTACAGTCCTTACAGGATCACATAATTCCTAGCACATATTGCGAATGGTATGCTCCAGAACACCATGAGCAGGTTGAAGTCACCTGCAATTACCACCTCTCCTTTCCCTGCAGCTTCCAATATTTGTTATCTCCATTCTCTGTTCCTCACCACATCCTGGTTGGGTAGTCTGTATACCACCCCAACCTCACCTTTCTCCCTCTTTTGGACTACAACTGAACCCATATTGCCTCCAGCATTTCTTCCTCTGACTTCTCCCTTGTGCAAGTTATTCCCTCCCTGATGTAAACTGCCACTCCTCCCCCTTCTTGACCTACTGACCTACCTACTAAACTGACCTACTATGTTCATCTAAATATACTTTTTAATCAGCTTTATGCCTTCCTTGTTGTCAACTAACACTTTTAAAAAGCTAGCAGCACTAAAAATGAAAGACAGAAATGGTTATTAATTTTAAAGAAATACTGATCTGTTACTTCTATTTCTGGAGCATTCTCTTCCCTTATACACTCTAGTTGCAAATTTTTGCTTGAAAATAATAGGTATGATATGAAGAAGCATACTTTACCTGGAAAATGACATATACTAACTGGTTCTACTCTGTCTTCGACTTAATCAGCATTGTGGCCTCATGCATTGCAGCATTACAAGTCTGACAGCAAGTGAGTTACTCTTTTTGGTCAGCTGTGATGCCCTGACTAGTGAAATCATAATTATGATGAGGTATGAAGGCGAACAGAGTCTGGTCAAGAGAATGAAAGTTAGGGTTCAATGTCAAAAAGGGATAAACCATATACCTATGGCATAGGATGTCAGGAGCTGAGTATGGGATGGTGGTACTGACAGCCACTAAGCTGGAAAGGGATCTTGGTGTTATTATATTTGATGACCTCAAAGTGGCAGGGCAGTATGACAAAGCAGTAGGTAGAGCCAGTTGAATGTGGGGATGTATAGGAAGAGGTATCTATCGCCAAAGAAGGGAGGTGGTGTTGCCACTGTATTGCTCACTTGTGAGACCCCACCTGTAATATTCTGTTCAGATCTGGCTGCACCTCAGAAAAATAGACAGGGTAGAGGTAGCTCACAGGATGGCAACTGAAATGGTGTAGGGGTTACATCAAAAGCCCTATGAGGATAGACTGAGGAATATCAACATGTAAACCCTGGAACACAGGAGAGTGAGAAGCGGCATGATAGAGGCCTGTAAGTACTACAGAAATGAACAGGGTATAGGAAGGGAGTCTCTTTCAAGTGATATGGAGTACCAGGACCAGAGGCCATATGATAAAGCTGTGGTGGGGGGGAGTTTAAGAGGTATGTGAGAAGTACTCCTTTACTGAAAGAGTGGTGAATGTCTTTAACAGACTGGCAGTGGAAGTGGTGGAAGCAAAAACAGAAACAGGCTTCATGTATTCATGGGACAGACATAGGTGAATATTAGTAAATAAGCAGAATGGAGGGCGGGTTACCAGAGACCAGTTACGGTTTTTGGAGTACTACTAGGTAGGGACCATCTGGTCAGACTGGGTTGGCCTAGCAGATCCTTTCTACTGATAAATTTTATAGTTCAATGCTTTTACAGCTCCATGTGGTTTTGGAGTGGATTTAGACTGAAAGTGACTTCTTAGAGAGAATTACGGTGTGTATTGTTTAAATAAAATGAAAACCAGACCAGGCATCATAAACAATATTTATAGTATTTAATCCTACCAAAAAGAGTATATGCCTGATGAATAGGGAAATCACTGCATGGTGTCAATGAGATTGGTCTGCTGACTGCCAATGCAATTAACAGAATATTGGTAGCCAACATTTTAGCAGACAGTTTGCTTTTTTTTTTGTTTTAAAGAAGGGGAAAAGCATGGTAAATCATTATTCAAAAGCATTTGCATATATGAGAAGGCTGTTGAGCTGGTTAGTGAAAGTTAATGAAAATCCTACGCTCTGTCCATGTTATGGTGGTTTTCAGTGGTTAAATAATTGTAACAGTAAAAATGAAATTACAGAAAAAGTATGCTGTTCTACAGTAAATAAGAGGTTATAGACATGCATATGATGAGTTTTCGATGATATGTTTTATGAACCTTCCTTATACAAGATAGTGCTAAAGGCTACATGCAGGGAGCTTTGCAAACTATTCAAGAAACTAGTAGTAAAATTAAAAAGGGCTATTTTGCTATTGAGAGTTGAGAGGGTACAGTGAGCAGGTATTGGTCACTTCACCCCAAATTCCTCTGGTTCATTTTAGTAAACAGTAACCATGCTACCGGTGGTTATAAGTGTTCTGTCAGTGAAACAACCCCAAAATAAATCCCTATAGTTTTTGAGAGAAAACTACTCTAAACAGTGCAGGGGTGTGTTAGGTACTGTAATTAGTTAGTAATGCACAAAGATAAAAAGTACTCTATGCATCAATAAGCAATGTTTAATTAACCAAACACAAGTCTGCACCCTTACAGTACAGAAAATAAGAGAATACAGAAGAACAAGAGGAGATATGTGTATGGTCTACAAGGCATTACAAGATAAGGCCACGGAAAAGAGCTATGAGATGTCACTCAGGAAGGGAATATGTCAATGTAGAGGACATCCATTGCAACTAACGTTGGGGAAATGGAGTTTACTTAAATGAAGGTATTGGGTTAGCCAAAGGGTCAGTCCCCTGTGGAACAGCCTGCCAACAGAAGTGGTTACTAGTAATACTACTGAGTTGTTCAAAAAAAATTGGAGAATTGTATTTTGGATAAATATAGAATGGTATAAATAGATTTGACAAGCATACAATGGACTAAAGTCAAAATGAAGCTTGTGCAACCTATGAAATCTATGAAACCTATGAAGATCTATAATCTAGGAATGGAAGTAATATCCCCTAAGCAATAGCTGATCTAATTTTAATTGTTAAGCAGTGTTTCTATGAATAATTGTCCATCAATTTTGATTTATTGATTTTCAGATAAAGGATGCAGTCATCTAGGTTAATGATTTATCAAGATAAATAGCTATACTATGATGGTGGTGACTGAATGATGACAACTGGTCAGAATGACGACCAAATTACAGCTTCAACACTGCACTGACTGGAAGGTTCCTCCATCCCCAAAGTGGGCCCCCTGAGTTAGAATCCTTAAGTGGGGGGTTGGGGGGCTTCTTAGATTTCCACAATCAGTGCCTATGTGGGGTCAGCATCATCTGAGCAGTCACCATCATTCAGTCGCAGTTCTGACATAGAACCAGATAAATACTAAGATATTTACAGCTATTAACTGTTCCAGAGAAACATCTTTCCAGTCTAAAACATACAAGCTTGATTTTAGTTTAAGCTGTGTTTTGGACATAAATAGCACATTCTTTTCACTGATGTACTGATGAAAAGTCTTTATTTAAATGGAAATAAATAACATCCACTGATTCAGAATAAATGTAAGGAATCCAGTTGTTGACATACATCAGAGTACATCAATGATTTGTGGCAGAAGTTGGATGTTATAGCAAATCAGATTTTATACTATATTAGAAAGAATGTACTGCAATAGGTACTGTAAGTTGCAAGATCACTCACAAACACATAAATGCAGCAATGCATGCTCTCCTCCAGAATATACAGGTCCAAGGAGCACAAGAAGATAAAAAGACAGGGTCACAGTAGTAACAACAGGATGTCAGAAATAATCTCTCTAAATAGGAAGACAGTTAAAACTTAAAACAAATGGATCAAGACTTAAAACAAATGAATGGCTAAGTGCACAAATGCAAGAAACATGAGCAATGAGATGGATGAAGCTATCCTGTGATAGCAGCAGAAGATGTGAATATCATTGTCACAAAGAAACATTGGAAAATCTAAATAACAATTGGGACCGAACTGCTCCTGGCTACACACCATTTAAGAAAACTACAGAGTGGTTACTAGGGGGTAGAGTATGTAAAAGTAGACACAAGGGTCTCAGTGGATAAAGCTGCATTAGGGTGAGAAAGTAATCACTGTGGCTCCAACTAACAGATAGCATGGGGTGGGGATATAAAATAGGAGTAATCTATAACCACTAAATCAAAGGGGCAAACAGGGATAAGTAAATGATAAGAAAAGTAACAACAGCAGCTAGTTAGGCAAGCAAAGTACTCATGGAGACCTACAGCCTTACAGACATGCATTGAGACACTCTGCAGAATACCAAAAAATTTTAAAAGGATTCTAAAAATGATGCAGAATAATTTCCTGCACAATGAGTACACAAACCCATTAAAGGAGAAAAAGTATTTTAACTGGCAATGTCCAGCTAGCATATTATGAGCAATACCATTACTGAGGACCCAAATGGGCTGATTAACCACAGGTCTATTAAATTGAGAATTGTATTGGGGGTCTAAGCAATTTAAACCCTGTTATGTGATCCCTAACATTATGGAACTAGATGACAATCAAAGGAAGGTGATTGTAGACAGACAGCTATAAGTCCTCCACAAAATAGGAGAAGAAAGCAAATAAGCAGTGATTATAGAGATAATGTTGCAAGCTGCCTATGCTCATATTAAATTTGTAAATTAGTAAAATAAAGTAGACAAAGTCACTTTGGATCAGGATTCAAGTTATGTAGGCAGCGCTGGACAAAAGTAAAACTGTTATATTATGCAAGAAGGACCAGAATGAGACCAGCTAGAGGGTCTGTAAAGATAACATTAGCAAGAAGTAAGGAAACTAGTGTTGGTTACATAGTACTAAAACAAGTTGTTCAACACTGGATAGTTACAAAATCTGAATCAGACCCCAAATCTGACCTTGCTGGATCTTAGACTTTAAGTTAGATTTCATATGTAATACACAATCCAAAGACTGCTATATGTTCACATAAAAATAATTTAATGGGCCTATGCAACCAATAGGGTTATGCTTGTGCAACTGTGATAGCTGTTTGGTCATTTGCACTCTCTGCCCCACACGGAATTACCACCTTGTAGGGGTACAAAAGGCAAGGAACACTCGAAGAGTGTTCCATCCCTAGCAATGCCAGAAAGACCTTGGCTAAAGGTACCTTCGGAAACAGTCTACCAAGGAGAGAGATGTGCCACTAGAGGAGGAGGAGAGGATGGTGGGGCAAAGAAAAAATGCTTCAGAAGGCAACTTGGAGGAACTGCTTATATAATTCAGGAAGGGGCCATGGTTGGTTGCTCACCACACTGAAGTACAGGCATAGACTTGCAATTCAATCAGCCTACACAACCAGTATTGTTATGCTTGTGCAGCTGGAAAGTTCTATGTCATAAGAGCGATCACCGAAAGTCGGTCATCATTATGGTGAGTGTACATACAATTTCAGCAATGTACACCCCCAGCAGAAAAAAAAACAGTGCAAAGGACTCTATATTTTAATGTCATGCGGGGGGCTGTGCCCCCCAACATCCCCCTACTTTAGGATTCTCAACTCCGGGGGGGGGGTGCATGTTGGAGAGGTGCAAAATTATGGAAAATAAAAATAAATTACTTAGGCTGGGTGCAACAAAACATACCTGCACTCAGACCCGAACCCAGTATCCTGGCCACCCCAGCCCCGCACCCACCCACCATGCTATGGAGTCAGCTTGGCAGCTCACTGAGGCACCACCCCTCACAAACCCTCCCTCCTGTTCCACCCCTCACTCAGCGTGCTCTCTCCCCCATGTGCTTGTACATAGAGTGACATCCCGTCACTATTCGTGAACCCACCCCATCTGGTTGCCTTCCCTGCTCTCTCACCCTATTAACATGCACTGCAAGTGAGTTGTAATTTCAGGAGGCACCCACTTGCAAGTACCACATGTCACAGGATATCCAACTGTGATGACTGTTTGGCCATTCACACTCTCTATTCCACATGGAATTACCACCCCGTAGGGGTACCAAAGGCAAGGAACCCTCAAAGAGGGTTTCACACCTAGAGGTGCCACAGGAAAGATTTCCTTGGATAAAGGTACCTTAGGAATGAGCCCCAAAAAGAACATTGAACAGTAAACATTGACTACGAGGTTGAGAAGCAGATTGAAAGCAACAAGACTGCTTTAAGAAACACAGAAAAGATGTGCAGGTTGTCAGGATTGCACTGATAAAAAGGATTACACTGATGACATAAGGGCTTCCTAAGGAGAGAGGGAATGGTGAGAAGTGCCACAATCCATCTCCATCCAACAGCGGAAACCTACCTGAGGAAGCTAGGTAACATACTATTAACAACTAACTACAAATTATGAACTTTGACATGGAGTAGAGAAAAAAAAATTAAAGGAGGAAACCTCTCAGGATCCAAGGCCTCAATCACCTTCCCTCTAGACCTTAGGCTATTTTGGTTAGTGACGACGCTGCTGCTGCACTTTAGAAGGCCAGTCCAGGGGGTGGAAAATATTCCAATTTGGGAGACAGCTATCACTCTATTCCTCTAACTGGAACACTATGAAGGGTTGCAAGCTTCCTCTGCTACATGGGACACACTGGGGCAGTACCACCTTCAGGGAAGAAGGAGAAGAGTGACAATTTCTGAGACACTCAGATGGTCTACCAATCTAAGAACAAACCGGGTGAACCAGAGGCAGTCATAGTGAGAATAGCTTAGACGGTGCCTTTGAATCTGCTCGGCTAGTTAAAGGGGACCAGACTAATGGGGAATGACCACTCACAGCTGAAGTCTTAAATTCTACATCAAGTGGTGCCAGCAATGAGTTAGATGACTGAAGCTCCACCCAGAGTGAAGACATTCACACCATGGGCCAGATGAGAAGGACTCTACCCTGAGTTTCACATATTCAAGAGGCTGACTTTGTGGATGAAGCAGAACAAGCCTTGAGCCAGAAAGGATAACGGTCATTGTTTTCATGCCTCTGATATATGAATAAGAGAATGAATCAACTTCAAAGTGCTAGATTGGAGGAGGCTGGGTGAAGCCAGCTGCTGTAGATTAGGTAGCAGGTAATGATTGGCTGAGCTGACTGACTGAGAAGATTAACTGAAACAATGAACTGATACAACTGACTGATGAGATTTACTGATTGGAATGCTTGATATGATTGACTGATAGGAGCAAAGCCAGTGGAATGCAAGCCAACCAATTCCATTAAGGAAGCCTCCTTAATGGTGACATTGAAGGTAGGTGTTTAGTTAGTGAGAGGCTGTGATGTCAGTAATTGAATCAATCAATGAAGTTTAGCAGCTGATTGCTATGGTTTCAGCATGAATAGTGAATTAATATAATTGGCATGAATGCCTGAAATGCCTTTAAGGTGGAGGTAGGTTATTCCAGTAAGGAGCATTTGCAACCCAGTAATGAAATGCAATGAATATCATGAAAGCCCTGTAGGCTGCAAGGTTAATGTAGTTGTGCATTGATAGCTGAAAAGTCTTGCATGCAAAGGAGCAGGGCAAAATCATATAGCTTACATAAAAGCATGCTTCTGCTATTTGGAGCCATGATGCCCCACAGTGACACCACAGTTCCCTGTTGTGGGACTAACAGGGAAGCCACAATCTGAGCACCATGAGACCAAACAGCATCTGTAATGTTGGTAGGGTAGGAATCCCCCTAAAAGAGATGCTTTACTGGCAAGGTCCTAGTTAAGGGCAGAGCCATATGATAGCAAGCTGCCTGAGTAACATGAACAGTTGAAGCAATTTAATGACTGAAGGATTCAAAATAGTTAAAAGGAGAAACATACTGCTAAAATACCTGCAGCAGTCAGCTTTATCAGTATAGTAAAACAACAAGAACACAATATATTACAGCAGCATAAAGACTGAAAATTGGGAGTAGTAGTTGCCTAAATGAGCTAACAGAATGAATCAAGCAGAGCTGCAGTAACCAAACATAGCACAGCAGAGAGGGGGCAGCTAGATGGAGCAGGATTAAACCTGGACCAGGTTCAAACTATTAAGGTGGATAGCACATGTGACAGCACAGAAGCTGCATCTTGAGCTGAAGAATACAGATAACAGTTGCTGTTGAACTGAAGGTTTGCTAAATCTGGTGAGTAAATGGAAGTTTGAATAGAACAAGCACAGGAGTAGCACTATACAAACAAAGGGCAACAGAATGCTAGGAAAACTAGAAAGCCCCCAAGAGAAAATGAAAAATGAAAAATACAAACACAGGAGATCAGGAAAACAAGCAACACAAAGAAGCATGCAGCAGACAGAGAAAAGCAAATACTAACCAAAAAGCAGGAGAAACACAAAGAAAAGAAGTCCAGCACGACTAAGCAGAGGCTGAAGCACAAGGGAAGGAGGGAGGCAAAAGCTGGAGAAGGGGAGGCAAAGCCCCAGCAGGCCTCAAGGGAGAAGACAGGCTGACAGAGCTTTCAGCTGCAAAGAAAAAGTGCTTCAGATGGGGGCTAGGAGGAACTGCTTATGTAACTTGGGAAGGGGGTGTGGCTGGTTGCTCACTACATTGAACTACAGGCATTGTCTTCCAATAGTAAATCTTGTACAATGAGACACACCTCCCACCTCTCATAGGTTTGTTCTTCCAATCCTCCTTACCTCAGTGAATGTTGCTGGTGCATTCAGTCAAGGCCATGAGTGGGAGTTATGGTGGCTTCCTTGGGCTGCCTTCTGGGTTTCTGAAGTGGAGTTGGTGAATCTACTGCCTAAAATGGAGAAATTATAACAAAAAAACATGTCTGTTAGTGACTACAAGCCTGTCAACAAGAGATACTGCTAGACAGGGCACTGCAGTCATTTGGTAGGAAAGTTTCTGCTTGACTGCTTCCAGCCATTTAACTCCCTGCCAACCTTTGCTTCTGTAGTCTTAGTCCCAGTGCCTGAACTCAGGTGTTATTGTGTCACAAGTTAGTGGTGGATAGAATCAAAGAGCTGTTAGCCTGCTTCTATCTGCATTTTCTTGTGTTCCTGTGTTCCTATGTGAGTGGGTGCCCAACTAATCTATGCCACTGATCAGGTTGTTTACTTATTTATTTGTTTACCAAAGGTTCTATTTTTTCTAATGTACTGTAATAGAAATACTTGTATTTAACTATCTAAAAAACAAAGAAGGCATGTTTTATTGCACTATACTGAAGTGCCATGAGCAACATCTTTTTTTTCCAATTGTTTAACCAGGTGAGACACACTAAGCTGAAAGCTTGTTTATAGATGCAACCTGGGAGCACAGGGAAGTTAAGTGACTTGCTCAGCGTCACACAGTATGCAAGTGGGGGCTGTGGGATTCAAACCCAGGTCCCTAGATTTTTAGCTCAGAGCCTTAAACCACTGCGCTATACTGCCTCCATATATTGATGACATCTATTGATGACATCACTCTGGTAGTTTTATTTTTGGTCCCAGAGTCACTCAGTCCTCCATTCGGAGGTCAGACCTGCCTTGCCTGTTGCCCCCCCATGCCAAGGTTTACTCCCCTGGATGGGGCTGCTGGGAGGGCTCCCCCCAATGGACACTGCAGGCAAGCCCTGGCTTACCCCCAAGGTCAGGGCCAAGGGAGTGGGGAACACCCTGGCGGATGTCAAAGGCAGTGGAGATGACAGTAGAGCAGGTCATCATGTCAGGGAGATTGCTTTTTTTTTATGCTTGCTTTATTCCTGTGGGTGAGGATGTGCAATGATGTCCAGCATCTGCCCTGCCCCCCCTAAGGTGCCATGCGCAGAGGACCCCTAGCCTCTGCCAGTGGTCCATAAAGTGTTGGACACTCTGTCCCCCCTCCACCCCAGAAGGAGTACAGTCCCCATGACACTTGATCCTTCTCCCCTCAGCTGGCTCTCTGACTCCTGTGTCCATTCCTAAACCCAGATTATCGGCTTTGCAAGCAGAAATCCACCCTCTAATCAAAGACATGTCTTGCTGCTGAAACTGTCCACTGTGATATGAGAAAATAAGTTAAGTTCAATTTAATGGACTTATTTCAATGGGGTTTGAACTTTATTCATGACTTTGTCATTTTTACATATTTTAAGACCAAATTTCCAACATGGCCTTTTTGGGACTCCTCCTCATGACCAGTGGTGGTGGAATTATGCAAATCTGGCACAAAAGGTGATTTAGCAGTGACTTTGTAAAATCACATTTCAGGTAGGATTTGAAAATGTTCATGGCCCTTGTGCATGAGGTGTGGTAATAGGAAGGCTATGTTGACAATTCAGAGTCAAACTATATAAAATCAACAAGGTTACGAGGGTATGTTGACATTTTTTTACGCTCACTCATAACTTTGGTTGTTTTCAATATTTTGACCCAAAATTTTCAACATAGCCATTTTTTCACACCACCTCATGAACATGATAACTGTCATTTTTTAAATCCTGCCCAAAATGTGTTTTCATGTGGAATGATAATTCAACAAGGATTTGAACATTTTTATTTACCATGTTCGGGGGTGGGGGGGCATAAGAAGGCTGTGTTGAAAATTTGGTGTAAAAATATGGTAAAATGCTCAGGTTATGATTCTGAGTGAATGTTGCAGTATTTCAATGTTCAGTCAAAAGTCACTAATTTTCAGTATTTTAACTTCAAACTTTCAACATAGCTATTTTTCCACACCAACTCATGAGCATGACAGGTGAATTTTTTTAAATCCTGGATAAGACAAGTTTTAGCACTTGTGGTGTGAAATGACATTTTGAACAATATGCTATAAATGCCACGTTATGTTTATAAGGGGAGTCACAAAACGATTACAGTATTTTGAAAATTTTGGATAAAATAAAAAATACATATAGTTATTGAGAAACATTTTGTGTAGTGACAGTCTTCACCTCAGCCAGTATGCTCTGTGATCCTGTGCTGGTCAACTGAGTTTCTGGGTGAGCTTAGTGATCCAGCTACATGGGGTGAGGGTATGGTGATGGTGCTGTTATGCGACATCCCTCTCAGCTAGGGAATGAAAACTGCAGGGTTGCCTGCAGGGGCCTATTTATCATATATTGAAGACAGTTCTCCTCTAAGCATAGTGCCATGCACATCTGCACCCATGAGTGGCAGAGGGCCCTGGTCTTTTGCTGACTGATTGACTGTTTGACCTGTGTGTCCATATCTGCAGCCACATGGAAGTGGAGGGACCAGAGGTACCTGGCTTGGACAGCCCACCAGATAAGCCCCATGAATTCTTGACTTTCATTGCTGCACTTCTGTAGGTGGATGGAGTCTTTCTTTGGTGCAGAGTCCAAAGGGCACTGCATGTCTGCATCTGTTCACACAAGTCCCTTGAGAATATGATTCCACTAACAGAAAAAGAATGGCAATTCTTCCAAAAACATTGTTATTGCTCAAGTTCATACTACAAAAATTGCGAAAATGTGGCATTAGGGTTTCCAACCAGAGGCGGAGGTGTGGCCATTTATGTAAACACTGAACTACACTTTTCCATAGTCTAAGCAAAGTCCAGACCTAAAGCCCATGAGTTTCTACTGGTTCAACTGGATCTATCCTTCTCACTCCCGATTTTCATTGCCGGTGTATACTGCCGGCCAGGCACACCAGCAACATCTGTCACTGACCTCATCTCACAAATCTCCTCCTTAATATCGACTGGGGAATTGTATATTTTGGGGGATTTTAACCACAACTGGCTAGCTCAGTCTCTCAGCAAAGCCAGTATTGACATTTTGGCACTAAATTTGTCACAATCCATCACCTAACCCACCCGCCTAAACCTCAAATCTGGCAACCACTCGCTAATAGACTGGGCACTTGCCACCCACCCCCACCAGGTCTTCCAAGCTGGACTGTTCCCTGACTCCCTGAGTGACCACCATATTATTTACCTGGTCAGAAAAGTTCACCGCCCCAAATCTGCCCCCAAGTTCCTAATCCTACGGTCCTCTAAATCCCTCACTCTCGCCCCCGTGCTCGAGGACCTAGCCTTTGCAAACTGGAACATAGAAACATAGACTTTGATGGCAGATAAGGACCGCTTGACCCACCTAGTCTGCTCATTTTCCTACCTAGAGGATAAGCTGCAGATCCTATTTAACCAACAGCCTATTTCTTCCTACCCCCCACAAAAATTGCCTTATGTCTGTCCCATGCATTCTTGAATTCTCCCACAGTTTTAGACCCCACGACTTCCTCAGGAAGGCTGTTCCATGCACCCACCACCATCTCTGTGAAAATATACTTCCTCACATTGCCCCATAGTTGTCCCCCCTCTATCTTCAAATTGTGCCTCCTTGTTCTTGCACATCTCTTTTTCTGAAATATGCTACCCTCTTGGACTTTGTTGATTCCACTGAGGTACTTAAATGTTTCTATCATGTCCCCCCCTCCCTCCTTTCCTCAAGGGTATACATTTTAAGCTCCTTTAGTCTCTCCTCATATGGCTTCTCTTGCAGACCCTGCACCATGTTAGTTGCCCTCCTCTGAACTGCCTCCATCCTGTCTATGTCCTTGCGGAGATGGGGTCTCCATAACTGGATGCAGTACTCCAGATTGGGTCTCACCAACTGTCTGTACAGTGGGATAACAACTTCCTCTTTTCTGCTGGTGATGCCTCTTCCTATATGTCCCAGTATCCCCTCAGCCCTCCCTACCACCTTCTCACATTGCTTGCCAACCTTAAGGTCATCTGATATGATTATCCACAGGTCCCTTTCCATTTTTGTTGTTGTTACTACCTCCCACCCCCATTGTGTAATCTTCCGCTGGGTTTTTGTTTCCAGGTGCATTATTTTGCACTTCTTTGCACTGAATCCAAGTTACCATACTTCTGACCATTCCTCCCACCTTGTCAAGTTCCTTCTCATCCTTTCCATGCCTCCTTGGGTATCAACCTTGTTGCAGATCTTTGTGTCATTTGCAAAGAGGCATACTTTTTCTTCTAGTACCTCTGCAATGTCACTTATAAAGACATTAAAAAGGACTGGACCCAGTACTGAACCCTGCGGTACCCCACTAGTAACCCCTCTTTCTTCAGAGTGGACTCCATTTACAATTACCTTCTGTGTCCTGTTGTCCAGCCAATGTTTTACCCAGGCTACCACCCTGGGACACACTCCCAGGCTGGTTAATTTGACTATTAATCTTTTGTGTGGGACTGTGTCAAATGCCTTGCTAAAGTCTACGTAGGCCATATCCACAGCCCCTCCCTGGTCTATTACTTTGGTCACCCAGTCAAAGAAATCAATTAGATTTGTCTGACATGACCTTCCCATTGTGAACCCATGCTTCCTTGGGTCCTGTGCCCCACTGGCCTCTAGGGACTCAACAATTCTTTCCTTCAGAAGTTATTCCATCACTTTCCCTACCACAGAGGTCAAACTGACAGGTCTGTAGTTTTCTGCCTCTGTCTTGGTCCCACTTTTGAGAAGAGGAATCACATCTGCCTTTCTCCAGTCCTCAGGTACAACACCACCCTCCCATGATTTGTTAAAAAGGGTAGTCAGTGGTGTCACTAGTTCTCTGCTTAATTCTTTTAGAATTCTGGGGTGAATTCCATCTGGCCCCATTGCTTTGTCCACCTTCAGTTTTAGGAGTTCTTTCAGAACCCTTTCTTCTGTAAAAGGACTGGGATTGACCCCCCTAACCAGAGTGCTTCTGTTAATTGGATTAGGCACCTCCTCCCACCTCCTCTTTTGTGAATACTGAACAGAAGTATTCATTCAGTATCCCTGCTTTTTCACTGTCCATCTCTGCCCACCCACCATCCATTCTATTCAGCTTCACTATCCCCCCCTTTGTCTTTCTACACTCCCTGATATACCTATAAAAGTTTTTTTTCCCCCTTCTTAACTGAGTTGGCTATCTTTTCCTCAGTTTGGGCCTTTGCTATTCTGACTACCCTCCCTGCTTCCTTCTGCCTTAACTGGTACAGTTCTCTGTCCTGCTCCTTCTGTGTTTCCTTATACTTCCTAAATGCTATCTTATTCTCCCAAACCTTCACCACCACCTCTTTTGAGAACCATAGTGATTTTTTTTTCATCTTGATTTGTTTATTTGCTTCACACAAAGGCTTGTTGCTTCTGTGATGGCAGTTTTGATAGTTCCCCATTGTTGCATCGCCCTCCTTCTAGCCTGTTTGCTAGTGCTTTTCTAAGGCACTCTCCCATCTTGCCAAAGTCAGCCCTCCTGAAGTCCAGAACTCTCACTTTTGTATGGCTTGACTCTGTAGCTGAGTTTATCGTGAACCACACTGTTTGGTGGCCACTTGTTCCCAAATGACTACCCACTTCTAGATCTGAGATCCTCTCACTGTCCCCATTTGAGAGTACGAGGTCTAAGATTGCTCCCTTACAAGTAGGTTCCAAAACTAGCTGTCTGAGGCATGCGACCTGAAGGGCATCAAGAATGGCCCTGCTTTTGGATGTGGCTGCAGCAAAGGTGCTCCAGTTAACATCTGGCATATTAAGGTCCTCCATCAATAGTATCTCCCCTTTCTCTTCTTGGCTAAGTATGCCTTCCATCATAGCCTTGTCCATTCCCTCCCCTGGACATGGGGTCTGTATACAACCCCTGTGCAGATTGTGGTGCCATTTCTAATCTCTAAGGTGACCCACAGTGCCTTCTCTCCTCCCTGTTTACTCTTTTGTTCAGTTGCTTTTATCCCTTCCATTACATAGAGAGATACTCTGTCCCCTCTTCTCCCCTCCCTATCTCTACTGTAGGTTGTGTACCCTGGTATGTTAACATCCCAGTCATGGTTCCCTGTGTACCATGTTTCTGTGACTGCTATGATATCCAGGCATCCCTCTTCCATCAAGGCCACCAGTTCAGGGAGCTTGTTGCCCAGACTACGGGCATTGGTACTCATTTCCTTCCATTTCTTGATGGCCTTACCCCTTTTGGCCCCATCCCTGTCCTTATTGTGTTTGTCACTTTCTCCATTTACCCCTGTGCTTCTCAATATCAACATCTCTATGTTGGTGTCTACTTCACTTAGTACCCTGACTTTTTGGTGGGGGCTAGGATTTCCCTGCTCCTCTCCAGTGCCTTCCCCCTTGGCTAGTTTAAATGCTTGCCAATGAAGCATTTAAAACTATCACCAAGGATCCTGGTTCCCCTCCTAGACAGATGCAGACCATCACGCCAGTATAGGCCTGCATCCCTCCAGGTGGACCCCCAATCCACAATGAAGCCAAATCCCTGAGCGCTGCACCAGTTTTTCAACCACTGATTGAATCTCATGGTGTGGAGCACTCTAGCCTCACCTGTGCCATAGACAGGCAGCACCTCAGAGAAGGTTACTGTGCTATTTTATCTAAGGCCACTCCCCATCTCCACAAACGCTTCTTGCACTGTTCTGATCCCTTTCTTAGCCAGGTCATTTGTCTCTAGGTGGACAATGACATCCAGCTCCCTCCCCTGTGCAGCTGCTCCTGTGATCTTGAGGATTCACTCCCTGTCCCTCCAATCCATGGAGCCAGGCAGGCACCTTATCTCCCTCTCCCATTCCTCCCCCAGTTCTACCTTCCTAACAATGGAGTCCCCCACCAGGAGTTGTTTCCTTCCTATGTGGGGTCCCATGCCACCCTCCTGTGGGTCTCCTTTGTGGAGGTTCCCAGCATCCTCCTTCGTGTCCACTGTGGGTGCCTCCATAGAGTAACCACACTTTTCCAGAATGGCATAGAAATTGTGGAGAGGTACAACTGGAGGGATGCACCTCTCTTCCACCACCATCACTCTCCCTGAGCCCACTGTGGTCCAAACGCTCCTCTTGCTTGGCAACCTCTGAGGCAAAGGCATTGACCCTGGTGGTCCCTGGGTGGGAGAAGAGGTCCCACAAATCCTGGCCAACTCAGCCTGGAGATGAGCAACCTCTTCCCTCAGCCCAGAGAGGTGCCTGCAGATAGGACAACACCGCATCCTCCAGAAATCTCCCAGAAGACTGCTGCTCCACAGCCACTGCACTGCACCACTCCCATCATGTCTTATTTCTGGCCCCCTAACTGTTGTTTGGAATACTTACTCTTTCCTCTGTTTATTTATTTCTTTTTTTTTCTCTCCCTGCTTACTTACTTACTGCCTCTGTGCCCTTTTAGCTCCTGATCTTCCTGTTCTGAGACAACAAGTTCCTATATTTCTCAATAGTCTTCTTACTTGCTCAGAGTCAGACCTCCAGCAGCTAGGGGGGACGGAGAGCTACTCTTGCCCTTCTAAGATGGTGAGTCTTTGGTGGCTCTGTGATCACTCACTTCCTACTCCCAAACAGAAAGTTCCTGTTAGTCAAATCCTGTGCCTATAAAAGTAGAACTGCCTTTGGGTGGGAAGGATGGCAATATAGTCCCAGTAGAGAAGTTTAGTTATACCAGCAGCTCCTTCCTCCTGGTGCTCTGCCAGAAGCTATCTGGAACAGTGTTTACATCTGGTTTTAACCTGGCTCCTTCTAGCTAAGCCACTCCCCTTACTTTGCAAATCTTTCTACACTTAGTTAATTTCACAGATAACAATTCCATTCAGCCACCTGTGACAAGCACCTAGATAACCCCCCACTTTGCAAATCTTTCTACACTTAGTTAATTTCACAGATAACAATTCCCTTCAGCCACCTTTGACAAACACCTAGATAACTACACAGATAACACATATAACAGATACACAGATAACAAGTCACTTCAGCTAACTCTGACAAACACACTATTTTTTTATCATAATTTGAATGTCCCAGTACAAGAGTTCTAGTTCTCAGTCCCAGTAGAGAAGTTTAGTTATATCAGCAGCTCCTTCCTCCTGGTGCTCTGCCAAACTCACCCTCTACTGTCTGCTCCATAGACGACGCCCTCCTACACTTCCAAGACACGTTCCTCAACATCTTAAATACACATACCTCACTGTGTCACTCAAGGGTACATGGTGACCACTTGCCATGGATCACCCAAGAACTTTTAGCCTACCAAATTGCCCATGACAAAGCCTGTCGAACACATAAATCTTCTCGCCACCCACAAGACCTCACCACATTCCATGTGCTGCATAGTAAGTGCACCAGAGCAGCTCACCTTGCTAAAGCAGAATATTTCAGCTCCTCCCTCCAGTCAAACTTAAATAGCCCATCCAAATTCTGGAAGGTCATCCACACCCTCTCCCTTCCCCCCGGCTGCAAATCTCACAACGCTCCTAAAAGTAAACAACTCTCTCCTCTCTGATCCATAGGCTGTGACGGTCAAGTTTAACACATATTCTACCTCATGTACCTAAACTGTCTTCTCCTCCCTGCCCTCCACTACCCCAACCAACCCTACCGTAGGACCCACAAACTCACTAGGGCCTTGCACCTTCTCCTTTAAAACCATCACACAAACTGAAGTCCTCAAGACCCTACTGGCTCTAAATCCATCAAAAGGTAAATCCCCCAATGGGTTGGATACCAAACTCCTCCACCTCCTGCCCCAGCCATAGCAACCCCTCTTGCAAAACTCCTAAACCTTTCCTTTGCCACTGCGGCTGTCCCCCAGACCTCAAATGCATGCTGTTGTCATTCCCTTCCCTAAAGGGAGTTCCCCTTCTGCCAAACTACTGCCCTATCTCTCTGCTCCCAGTCCTTGCTAAACTACAAGAACACCTGGTGCTCACCCAACATACCTCCATTCTCTCTGACTCTAACTTCTTCATGTCATTCAAATCTGGGTTCAGGAAGTGTCACTCCACTGCATCCTCCGTGATTAGACTCATTGACACCATGCTCTCTGGAATGGACAAAGGGTAGATCTCCTCAGCAATATTCATCGACCTTGCTAAAGCTTTTGACACTGTCTCCAACCCCTTACTGGTGAAAATGCCTCTCAGAAGCAGGCCTCACTACCTCAGCCCTATGGTCCCCCACTCAAGAGGCCCCCCACCACCACCACCCTTTGCTGCCTTCCCTTTAGCCATTTTGTGATTCATTTCACCATTTTTGGTCCTGCCCCCACATATTCCACTCCACCACTGATGGGATGTTTCCTCATGCATACCGAATGTAGCCCCGTCACACTACTGCCACACAGACCCCATGAGGTAAGCCCCATTCATCCCCATAGCAATATCAAATAAACTGTAGCAACAGAATGACTGGAACATGCTGCCCAAAGGAACATAATGTAGACCCATGAAGCATTGTGACATCACTATCAGAAACCCCATAACCACTGTCCACATGGCAACAAACTCTGGCCTGTAGTGCCAGTCCATAGGGTTGTGTAGCAGACATTGTGCAAGTGTTCCCATGCTCCCCTGGACAGCCATACACACTCTCCATGACACAAAAGTGTCATGTGGTCATGTAATGGACACAGTACTTTAGGCCGTGTCACACCATGGAGTCATACAGTAGTGTACATCAGCAGCAAAAACCCCCTGTGGTCGATCAACAGGTCACATTGGTTGTCAGCCAGGCACTGCCCCTGCCACAGCTGTTCCAGAAGCACCACTGTCTGCCTGGGAAGCCCCACCAACATGGCCAGTTGTTCCAGCATCATTTGCTGCTGCCTCACGAGACGTTGTAGCAGGTCGTCCCAGCCCTTTCCCTCCTCTGGTCATCTGACCCTTGCTAAACTGCCACAATGACCTACGGGGGGAAAGATGCCCATGTAAGAATGGTGAGCTGACTCTGTGGAGTAACGTAGAACCCAGGATGTGGCCCCAGAGAAGGATAACATGTCCTAACTAGTCTGCCCAGTTACCCAACATGGGAAAAAGTGCACATGCCACCCTACATGTGCCAGTATGTGGCATCACATAACCCCATGGTACACATGGCCCACAAGGCCATTGCCACCACCTCTGATGGGACACTACCCAATGCATACCCAGTGTGGCCCCTGTCACACTACTGCCACACAGCCCTGCTGGGGTAATCCGCAGCCATCCCCACAGCAATATAAAATAATCTGTAGCAACAGAATGACTTGGACATGCTGCCCAATAGAACAGAACACAGACCCATGAAGCATTGTGACATCACTATCAGAAACCCCACAACCACAGCCCACATGGCAACAAACTGCAGCCTGTAGTGCCAATCCATAGGGTTGTGTGGCAGACACTGTGCAAGTGTTCCCACACTCCACTGGACAGCCACACACACTGTCCATGACACAACTGTGTCATGTGGTCATGTAATGGACACAGTACTTTAGGCCATGTCACACCATGGAGCCATACAGTACTGTACATCAGCAGCAAGAACCCCCTGTGGTCAACTAACAGGTTGGTGGCCACAGTGTGCAGCACAGCTCAGTCATGGTGGCACACTGGAACAGCACAGTGCAATGTGACCAGTGTGCATCCCTGATGCGGATGACACACATGCCCACACTACTGTGAGCACACACCATCCACAGAGACCATGTCCAGGCCATAGGTATGCCATGTGGTCTATGCATACTGTGGGCATACACACAACCACAGGAACCAAACAATCCACACACCCATCATTACACAGTCATGAATACACACACCACAAGCCTGCCGTACAATGTGTACAATGCAAACATGCCCACAACAAATGTACAGGAGTAGTACACCACATGCCACAGGACGAGAGAGCTACAATAAACAGTACAGTACAACTGTGAAATGGTTGCAGATGGTCTATGTGCAGCACACATGGTGAACACAGTGGGATAACAGCGCCTCCGACACGGCCCATTAGTGTTGACTTTACGTGCCTATGGTGGACTGTAATCCACCACGTGTAGTCTGATGCGCAAGGTGCAAGGAGGCAGACATGCCCATGCCAGCATGTCACAGTCACATATGTGATACAGGGTCACTAAATGGCTGACATGCAACCCCTCAGGGTGCAGTTGCAGGACAGCAGTACAGCTGCACCAAGGAGGGCATGGGCCCATGGGGAGTGCTACGTGCAGAGTACAAGCACTGCATGGTCTGGGCATGCATGACACACCATGTTGCAACACTGCAGGACTGTTAGCTAACATGTGCATACACAATACAGGTCCACATGCTGCATACCCAATGAAATCACTGGCCAGGTGCACCGTTCCACTGGCTGCAGTAGGTGCATGCGATGTTGTGCCCAGCAACACAGCAACATGGGCACCCCATGGCAATGTGCCCCTGGGACCAGTGACATGACACAGGGCAAACGCACATATGGTGGCAACACTGTGCTGTATAGTGGTACCATACATATGAGCATACAAAATTTGCCAACAAATAAAGGCACAAAGGTCTATCAAGTCTGCTCAATTCTGCAGCTAGCCCCCCCTACTCAGCAGCTGCCCCTCCCTCCCTTCCTCTTTACTTAACCATTCCTCTTACCCTGAAACAGCTCACTATTCTGCAGGATACCACTTCTGCTGACAACACGTTCCACTTGGCCACTACCCTCTCTGTAAAAAAGTGTCTTCTTATCTCCCTACTGAACCTTTCTCCCTCCGATCTCATAGCATGGCCTCAAGTATTTCTCCCTTCCCTCGTTTTGAAAAGTCTCTCCTTCCCATTCTTGTTTATGCCTGTCATGTTCTTGAAGGTTTCAATCATATCTCCCCTGTCCCTCCTCTCCTCCAGCGAGTACATATTCAATTCCCTCAGTCTGCTCTCGTATGGTAAATCACCGAGCCCCTGGATCATCTTTGTTGCCCTGCATTGCACCCCTTCCAGCTACTTAATGTCTTTCTTCAGGTATGGTCATCAGTACTGCACGCAATATTCAAGGTGCAGTCTTACCAGTGATCTACACAATAGAAGAATAACCTCCCCCGTCCTTGAGGATATAACCTTGCAATACAACCCAGCATCTTATTGGCCTTTGTGGCCACTTTCCTACATTCTGCTGAGTTGTTCAATGAACCTAGCTTATGTACACCAAGCACATAAGCCCTGCAGGTGACAGACAACCTAATGGCACCCCTGGTAGTATACCCCAAACACACAGCATGGATGGGCCACAACCATGACCCACCTGTGCCCCCCCAGTGGACCATGCTACAGTGTTACTATGTACTGGGGGAACCCATTGATGAGCCCATATGTCCTGTATGACAGTATGACCATGGTAGACTGGGGATACAGTGGCACAGCTGTGGCTTGCACACACCATGCAGACAGTACCACTTCAGTGCCAGTACTGTGACTGACATGCACGTCTGCCAACCACTGGACATAGCAGGGCCCAATGTCCCATGGCCTGTGCTGCACATGGACACACCGCAGTGAGCCCATGGAACATAACTGGCAGCTATCTGTCACTCACAGGCATATGTCTACTGAGCAAGGAATGCAACATATGTAAACCACAAAGAAGCATACTCAGGTGAGGCATCCTGCTGTCCATCACATCCATTCTAAGCCTGCTCGCTGTGAGTCATGGTCCCCTTGCTGCACCCTCACCTCTGCTGTCCCCTGGTGGTGTGGTTTGCAGACTGAAGGGATCAGAACAGTGTCAGTACTCACATAGACATCAATAATAACCCCCCCAAATGTGCCAGTGACACTGTGCCCAACCATCAAAAGTGTACTGTGTCCCACCACAACCAGCATGTGGCATATGGGACACATGTCCAATGTCAATTCATTGTACGGTAGTGGTCAATGTACAGTAAACATGCTAGGCTACCTGACATCATCTGGAGGAGCAATGCACAGATAACAGTGGGATGGACTTTTATACAGCTGTATGAACCCAGTGCATAATTCCTGCGGGTGACAGAAAACCTAATGACACCCCTGAGAGTATACCCTCAACATACAACATGGATAGGTCACACCTGTGACCCACCTGTGCCCCCCAATGGACCATGCCACAGTGTCAGTATGTACTGGGGGGCACATTAATGAGCCCATAAGTCCTGTATGACTGTATGACCATGGTAGACTGGGGATATGGCAGCACAGCTGTGGCTAGCACACATTACACAGACAGTGCCATTACAGTTCAAGTTCAAGTTTATTGGCAGGAAAAAAAATCTCCATTGATCAGTCTCATTCACAAGGAGGTCCTGATTAACAACAGGGACATTACACAAGCATATACAAAGCAATATGCATTAAACACACGAATAATTCATGAGAAGAAAATAGGACAATGATATTTACATCATATATACATAGGTGCACTAAAGCTAGGAGTAAAATAAATGGTTAGCTCTGAGTAACAAGATAGTACCTCATGAGGGAAATAGAAACTACAAAGCCAGCAAGGGAAGTAAAGATAGTGGCACAGGCGGGGTGGGATGGGGCAGACAACAAGGTGGAGGGGGTGGGAAAAATGAATATAACAGGGTAGCTATGTTGGCTGGGACAAGGGCACTATGGAGGTGGTGGGGAGAGGAGGGAGAAACAGAAGGTAAAGAAAGGATAGCTGTAGGTAAGCAATACAAAAATACCAGACCACCCCACACACACACACACAACATAGTATATTTAAACTTTCCACTGCCAAAATTGGCTATATTTGCTTCAAGCTCCATGTGATGAGTGGGTCCTCTTAGTTTCAGACTGGAATTCCAATGTGAGTAAGCTAAATCACCAATGTTAAGGTGGGACCCTTGATTTAGTCCCTAACTTTCCAATGCCTCAGTGGCTAATGTGTCTAATTGGCTCCTTTTATACTGTGTTCCCATCAAGGATTTTACAATGGTGTTCAAAGGGAGCATTCTAAAAAGGAACACCACAGACTCCTAAAACTCAAACTGTAGGACAGGGACTGATGAGTGACGATAGTGTGAGATACAGACTAGGGGTAGATTGTGTGATGATGGTTGTGTAACATGGAGAGAGGAAGGAGGAGAGGAAGGAGGGGGAATGGAAGTATAATGGAAAGTCACTTGGGGTGAAGGAGGGGGATCTCAGTACTGTGACTGACATGTGTGTCAGCCAACCACTGGACACACCAGGGCCCAATGTCACTTGGCCCATGGAGCACATGGACATACTGCAGTGAGCTCATGGAACATAACTGGCAGCTATCCATCACTCACAGGCATATGTCCACCCACACCGGGAGGATGTTATTGACATATGTGGAAGTGGTCAGTAACAGTCCTGGCCTTGTCACACAGTATGCACCATATCCATCTGAAGGAAGGGTTCATTGCTAAATTGCCAGGAACACAGACAGAGCATGTTTGCAACCTACACACATGTCTGAACATTGTGTGGCAAATAGATCCCCACAGCAGACCATGTCAATGTACAGAGTTGTGGTTGGACAATTCGGTGTTGTACACACACCATCCAACTGCACAACGCTTGTAACATACAGTATATGTGAACATGTCCAACATGTGCTACATTACCAATGATGGAGCACAGTGATACCTGTCACTTGATACCTCTGTGCAAGTCACATGTACTAACACGTACACAAGCACTGTTGACCTTCACACAGACACCACTGTACCCATAGTGGTCTACATACACCAATGTATGAGAATGACTCTGTAGCATGATAGGCATGTGTGTGGTGACCTGTCCTACAAACGTACTCACATGTGTACTGTGTTCATGCCTGCCCACACCCTTTGACATGCATAATGCTGCGCTATGAAAAAACATATCCACTGACCTGGCACAGGCAAAGTGCCATCACGTACTATGCAGCAGAACTTGTCTAGTCTCTAACTCTCACTCTGTTGCAGGTCCACAAACAGATGCTTGCACTGCTTCCCTGTGCTGGCAGTGAGGTGGTGCGTCATAGATGCCCACACCTCATGCTGAGGCCTATCTCCCTTGCACATCTCTCCAAAAAGCAGGCGCTCCCTGGTCAACACCAGCTGCACCATGTTGGCCAACTACACCTACCCCCACTGCTGGTCCCTCTGAACCACTGCCCTGAGCCTTCTCCAGCATGCCGTAACTGCACAGACACTGGAAGAAGCACCAAGCTAACACCATTGTGCATGGAATGATGTCCAGAACAAAACTGGAAATGTGCATAACTTAGTTCGGGTCTATCAAAGAACAGCACCATGAAAAATACTACAGCGCTGTGCTAATGCAAAATGGCCCCACTTAGAATGCACAACCCTTGCATGACCTACCCGGTGATTACATTATTGTGCATGCTTGTTTAGAGCAGTGCAAACACAGTTTGCATTGTGAAGTTCATATAGCCCTGTGCTGTAGTGCTGTTTGCCTGTGTTACAGAGTGGCTCTGTGAAGGATTGGGGGGGGCCTTGGAATTAGTTGTGATATTCTGTTGTGTTAGGGAAAATCAACAGAAATACTAACAAAATTAAATTAAATGAAAATAGTAAGGAGTGAGCTGGAATGTAAGCCCCCCCTTACAGGTAGTTGTGAGTGCCCTGCTGGCAGCTGCCTTGAGGAGCTGCGACAGTGCTCAACGCTGTATAGTTAGGCTGTATAGATCAGCTATTTTGTTAAGTTGTGGTGTTAAAGTGCTCCGGTTCCTTTAATTTAAAATGTAACCGCCATCCGGGGGCAATTAGTAAGTTAAAAGAAAAGAGGAGTATTATCTCTCTCTGGAGGTCCGTTTGAGTGAAGGTTAATGGATAATTGCTGGTCCAAATTTAAAAACACGGGAAATTACTGACTGAACTATAAGTTTGAAGTGAATGATTAATTTTGTCATTTATTTACCAGTGGTAAGGGCTGAGTAAAATAAAAAGGGGCTTTGCCAGTTTGCAATAAAAGATACTGCTAAACTGGAATTATAAAGGAACCAGTTGTCCTGTATGAGGACTGGATATTCTTTAAAATATGTTAAGGAGTCGGCAGCTGATCTCTGTTTTTGGTTAATTTCAGCCACCGCTCCTAAATGTTGCTTGCGTTACTAATAACCCCCTTTCTTGAGTTGTAAAATAAACCATATACAAGGAAAGGTGCATTAAAACTAAAAATATGTTTACAAAATGGGATTGCAGGGTGTACTTTGTGGAGGAGAGCCCTGGGGATAAGAAATTGTGTTGCTTTTTGAGCAGGGAATGTCCTGAAAAGTAATTCATTAAACGGAGTGATTTTTGGATGCTGTACTTTGGAACTTCTTGGAGCTCCACAAAATTACAGCATTTAATTTCTCCATTTTAAAAGAAAGCTGAGGACAATCTATAATTATAGCAACACAAAAATGCTATTGCTGAACAGGTTTAAAATGTATACTGTAGGCATTTGATTAAGCCAAGGTTTTAGTCTTATTCTTGTTAAAGTATGCCTAAAAACTGGTTGTGTTCTTTGTAAAAGTAAGCGTCCTGTTTTTTTTCTATAAAATATATTCTGCTTGTGCCTTGAAGGTTTTGAAATGGTGTTGGGAATCTTCTGGTTCCCTTTCTTGTTCTCCGTAATGCTCTTGTTCATAAGAGCTGTGCAAAAAGCGGCTTTCTTTGTAAAGTTATGCCGCTGAACTCCTGTACAACAATGCAATTGCGAGCGCTGGTAGTTTATTACCCACTTGATCGTGGGCACAGTTGTGAAGGCATTTAGCCTTCCTGTTCTGTTTAGCATAATATTTTCCAGATGAAATAAAAAGAATAGAGTGTTACTCTCCTGAGCTAAATGCAGGCATTTCTGGGCTGTTTTGGGGTCTTTGGTGGCGCGAGGGTGTTGCTGCGTCTGCTGGCATCTTAGAGCCCCGAGTCCAACCTCTGTCAGCCCCAGCTCTCTTCTAAGAGCCAGCTGGCCATCTACTGATTACTTTTATGTTGCAGATAGAGGTGGGCAGAGCTTCCTGATGCTAAGAGTCAGTTTTAAATGTTCAGAAACATACAAATACACTGTAGAGATTACATGTAAAGCTCAGTATTGATTTAAAGGTGTTTATGAACTATGAAATAAATAATTACTTTGTATATAAAGATATTATGTTTGAAATGTTCTGGTGGGTGGAGTTAACCTGTTACATAGGCACTGAGTTGCATAAAAGGAAAGACAGCAGCTAGAGAGATCAGATGCAATCCAGAGAGAGAGAGAGAGAGCAGAGAGAATCAAGGTCTGGAGAGAACTCCAGTGAGTGATGCTAATTGATAAAGAAAAATGTGTTAGACATGATCTAATGAAGTCTTCCAGTCTTTTGAAGTGATTTTGATGTTTGTTGTATGTAATGTCTCCTGCCTCTGAAGAAATATTGATTCCTAAAATAAATTCTGAACTATAAAGAAGACTGATATTGAGTCATACTACCTGTTTTTGTCCATGAACACGTGTGCCCTATCACAGCCTGGCACAAAAACATGCAATATTCAGAGGTGCTATGCAAATGAGCCTACTTAGGCAGTCAGAGTGCAAACCACCACATTAGCATGTCATTACCACATGATTTGCATACATTACCATATGTGAATTTGTAGGGTTATTTCAGTGAGGACACAGCACCATCTGAACAGCTCACTGGAACTGCAAGCAGTAATCTGACATCTGTGATCACAGCTGTAGGCCTCACCATGTCCCAGAAAAAACAGCTCCACAGGAACAGGTAGGTGTTCTTCAGGTGATACACAATTATCATGGTCTGCAACAGTGTGTGTATTCTGCTACAGTGATCTGGGGCAACAGTATTGGATGAGGAACATATGTGCAGTGTTTTTTGTCCAGTACTGCGGAATTATGCTGTGACACATATACCAGGCCCAGCTGACAGGTGTGTACTAACTGTGTGCTGCACTGTCGTACTGTCCTGTCACATGTATACACTGTGACAGTGGCACTGGAGTCGCACAGTATGACACACAAACAGATGCCCATATGCATCTGCAGATATGCTGTATGTTCCCTGGTTGGGGGGGGGACTGTCACATCACACAAAACAGGCATACTGGTGCCATGGCAGATCTCTGTGACACCATAATGTGGATGTGTACTCCATGCTGTGCAATGACCAGGACACTGTTGTCACAAAGTCAACAACACACGTCTGTGCATCCAGCACACATCCCACAGTTATTGGTGTAGCGTCACAACACAGGGCCTGTTGCAGCCCGTACAATGCAGGCTGCTACTGGTATGTGTGTGGCACAGAAACACCAGCAGGTGTCCACCACCCATGCATGAACATGCGGGGGACATTGCTGGGAAGGGACAGCCTGTGGGGGGCCAAACCCCTACATCCCTGTGATGCATGCCCACAACAAAAGCTATGGTGTGGCCAATTGGTTGTGTGAGGTCTCTCAAACACACACACCACTTACAGGACAGACACTGACCATTAGATCATTTACATCCCCCAACAGGTGCCTCTGGTGGCCATGAATGCCTCTGAAGCCACAGGTTCTCTAGGGAGGAGCTGAAGGCTTTGGCTGATGTGTACAAGGCCAGGGAGCACAACATGCTGTGCTACAAGACAACAGATGCCACAGTACGTGTCTTGTGGGGCAAGATCACAGCTGAAGTCAATGCTGTTAGTGGCAGGGGTTGCACAATGGATGCTGTATACAAAAGGTGGAATGATCTACAGCACCGTGCAAAGGATGACCTCTCAGTATGCCATCTCGCACTGCACACCATGGGTGGTGGGCCACAGCCATCAGAGGTTGATGGACCTGTTGACCCTGTAGTGGGCGTGGTGGCATCAACCCTGAGGACTGTGGCCATGGAAGGTGTCAAAGACAGTGGGTGTGAGACACAGGTGGCATCCCACAGGACATGTAAGTACATGGCTGTGCACCAGCATGGTGTGTATGGTTGTACATGGGTATATGTGCAGCTCTGTTTGTGTTGTGGCACAATGCAGCCCTGGCTAGTACACACATGTTTCCATAGGGATGGCCTGTGTGCTGAATGGCACTGTCTGCAGCTGTGGTTGCCACACTACCAGCCTAGTAGTATGAGTCACACTAACGCAGTCTTGTAGTACTCAGAACACAACTGCTCTGTGCCTATGCATAAAGTATGTATCACAGCTGCAGGTGATCTATCCACGTGCAGTGTTGCATGCTGCCATGTGTGTCACTGGGTGTGTTGACTATGCCATCCCTGTGGGTGGCAGTCTTTATGTGTGTCGGGTGTATGGGATACAGTGGTGTCATGTGTGGGAATGCCTGCAGGTTCCACATTCTACCTGTAGGTGTGCATGCACCCTTGATGTGTGGGTGTAGAGGCTGTAGTCACCTGTTTTATGGTGGCACTGGGTGACACAGGCAGCATTGGTGGGGTGTGCATGTGCCGGCACCGATATATCACAACTGTATACTGTGCAACACACTTACAGTGTTCTTCTCTGTCCACAGCACAGGGAGATGGCACCACCAAGGAGATCGACCTGGAGGAGGATACTGGGTCATTCCTATCGGATGTTCAGCAGGTGGCACATGAAGAGGAGGAAGATTCCTTGGAAACCTTACTGGACAAACTGTGCGACTGTGATGAGGATACCTACATTCCCCCTAGGAACTATTTAGCTGCCATTGCTGCAATGGTGGGGTTCTCCCCTTCAGAGGAGTCCCTCAACACTCCTGACCAGGCAGAGGCAGACATCAGGGGGACCATTACAGCCACCTCTCAGTCACCCACCAGGCACACTGTACCATTTGTGCTGTCAGGGTCCCTGGAATGTCATGCCTCCTCTAACTCAACTGCCACCACCACCACCGCCTCAACCATTGCCACAGGTGTGACCTCCATACATGCCAGCTCCCACACCACATGACCCACACCACAGTTGACTGAGGGCGGCCAGCATGTTACCCCACCTACCGTCTCCCATGACATGCATGGCCCCACAGCCAATGAGGCACTGCCACCACCATTCACACAGAATGTCGGGCACACACACCCCATATGTCACCCATGCCCACATCCACCTACCATCTCTGGTGACCAGGCCACTCAGAGACAGGATAACTCAGAGGCCCAGCAGCCCCTCCAGTTTGCAGTGGACTAAGTCCATCGCAAAACAAGAGCTGCACACATTCCAGAGGGAAATGTAATAAGAATCAGTGCACCTCTGAGACACCTTGCACACTGGCCTGCAGTGTGTGGAACAGTGTGTGGAGGACCGTGAGGTATGCTTCCTGAATGCCTTCCACCAGAAGATTGGTGACCTAACCGAGGCAGTGAGAAAGCTCATTGCCACAGTGTGGGAGGTTGGGCTGGCCAGGCAGCAACGCCACACCAGCACACACCATCAATGTGTGGGTATCGTCCTCTGGCATGCATCATCGGCACATAGTGGCAGGTCACAGTCAGCCAGCACTGCTGCAACAGTATCATCTGTGGGCAATCTCCGAACCACTGAGTGACACCTGGCCTTGACATCACCCAGCCCAAGGCATAAGCATGGCCATTCAAGGGTGTCACCACCCCCTCAAACATTTTTTTTTTAACACAGAAGATTTTATTGATGATTTTTTCTAGTAAGAACAGTACCCACCACAAAAGTCATAGAGCTTATAACCAAGTAATTGACAGTAAGCACATAAGCACATTTGGTCGCCATAACAATAACATTATATTACAGCATTAGCACCATTTGATACTATATAAATATTGATGTATACAGTGAAAAACACACAACCTATTTTCCCAGCTAGCAGCAGACAATAAACAGCTTGAAAAATAAACAGAGTGATCACTTAGGATAATTATGTATTTCACAGAGGGGGGGTCACCGGGGGACAGAGGTGTCTTACAGAGGGGAGACTGGAGATATGCTTTCCATTTGCAAAAAAAAAACTGATCCATCTGCCCTTGATAGGAATAGGAGAGGCACTCCAGGAAGACTAAGCGGGCCATAGCAGCTTGCAAGGTGCTAAGAGCAGGGGTGCCATACTGCCTCCAGTGCATCAAAAGCAGCCTTTTGGAATCCATCTGTGCCAGCATAAGCCATTCCCTATGAACCTAGGTAAGGGAAGACAATACAGAGGTGTCCCCTAAAATCAACATGGGGCTTGACAGGGTTACGGGGGTGTGCAACACTTTGGAGCATTCCTCAGCAATGGAGGTCCAGAATGTTGAAATGTGAGGACAGGACCACAGGATGTGTAGCAAATGGGCATCAGGTTATTGACATCTCCAACAATTGGAGTGATGGAGGACCCCAGCTGAGTGTAAAGCAGCAGGAGTTCTGTACCATTGTAGGAGGAGTTTCAATTGCAGAAACTGTCTCTTGGTGTCCTTGTATATTGAGTGTGTGTCCCTAAGGTACTGGGACCAGGAGGATTCAGAGATATCCATCCCTATATCAGCCACCCACTTCGTCCAACAGTGCTCAGTAGGGTCAGCTTGAGAGTCCTGCCGTGTAGCATAAAAATGGCCTATAAGGCCACGAGTTGTGGGAGATTTATGCAAAGAGGCCAGCCACTACCACTTGCTATCTGAACAGTGTAGCGCTTGAAGACTACTGACAGCACTGCGGATTTAGAGATACCTCCAGAAATCCCTGCTAGGGAAATCAAATTTGCCCTTTAACTGCTCAAACGATAGCAGGGTTTCAGAGTTAGGCAACAAAAGATCCTACACATATCTAATGCCCTTTGTTTCCCAAGAGGGCCAGCATAAAGGCTTACCACCCACTGTTATGAGATAGTTTTCCTCATAGATCTATATACCTCAGAGGTGGAGCACAAGCATTTTTGGGGGTATGGGACATAATCATGCTGCAGTGCCATGCATGCCTAGTTTCACACAAGAGCGGAGAAAGACCCTTATCCACTGGGCAATCAGCACTTAGCAATGACCTGAGCAAAGTGGGCCTCACCATTTTAGCTTCAAGTCTAACCCACAAGGAAGGGGAGATGACCATTGGGATAAACCACCTTGTAACTTGAGCCATAATGACTGCTAAATGGTAACCTTGGAACCAAGGTGCACTAAGGCCCCTTCCCCTTAGACCAGTAGGCCCTAAGTTTTCCCTTTCCTCATCTGTGTGCCCGACCATCCCATAGGAAAGAGGCTATAAGTCTTTCAAGGGAGTCAAACAGTTTGGGCGATAGCTGGATTGGGAGATTGTTAAACAGGTAAGTAACTCTGGGAAGGAGAAACATTCTGATACTTAGCAGAAAAAGGTGTAGCTTTTGCCACCTTTCTGTCTCTACTGACAGCTGTCATAAAAGGGGAGAAAAATAGGAGGATTCGAGCTCAGCCCATTTGGCAGGTATACAGATTCCAAGATATGAGAACCCCTGGCAACCCAACTTAGGTCTTTGCCCCGAAGGCAATCCCTTGTGCATTATGAGTTGAGAGGGGAAACAATAGTTTTGCATTGATTGACTTGCAAACCAGATAGGGTAGCAAACTCTTTTAGAATGAAGAAGGTTGCAGGGATGGATTGCTGAGGGTGAGACACGGTGAGTAGCAAGTCATCAGCGTATGCTACCACGAGGTTTGAGTTGCCATAAGTCGGGATGCCGGAGATGCCCTCCACATCACATAGTGCC
The DNA here is from genome assembly GCA_016271365.2 of Neoceratodus forsteri. Taxonomy (NCBI): domain Eukaryota; kingdom Metazoa; phylum Chordata; order Ceratodontiformes; family Ceratodontidae; genus Neoceratodus; species Neoceratodus forsteri. Next base: position 735,023,086 of record CM028133.1, on the reverse strand, counting down.
CAAATCAGCGGGTCCAGGGCAACTAGAAAAAGAAGAGGAGACAGGGTATCCTTGTCGGGTGCCCCTGTGCAAAAAGAAGGAAGGGGAGATATTGGTGTTTGTTAAAATTCTGGCCATAGAAGAACTGTAGAGTGTATGGACCCAATTACAAAATTGAGGCCAAACCCATATAAGCAAAGAACCTCTTATAGGTAGTGCCATTCAACCGAATCAAATGCTTTGGTAAAGTCAACAGCTAGTGCAGCCATGGGTGTCTTGGATATACTCGCTAACCATTTCAAATTAAGTAAAAGCCTTGTATTACCTACACCAGACTTTCCTTTCATAAACCCCACCTGGGCCAGGTGGATTAGAGAAGGCAGGACACTCAACATTCTAATGGCCAGAATTTTAGCCAAGATTATAGTATCTACTGGCAGAATAGAAATAGGGCAAAAATTAGTGCAGCTTAAAGGGTCACTAGATTTCTTCAGTAGCAGGGTAATTAGAGCCTCATTCATCGTAGTGGGAAGGGTCCTCAAAGCATGGGCATCCTGTAATGCCAAGAACAGTGGCTGCTCGATTTCCTGTACCAGGGCTTGATACAACTCGACAGTCATTCCATCCTGCCCTGGGGCTTTACCCCTGGCCATTTGAAATAGCGCCTGTCGCAGTTCAGGGCAAGTAATCAGGGCTTCCAATAGTTCTACCTGTGCAGGGTATAAGGCTGGTAAAGTGGAATGCTGGCAAAAGTGGAGCAGGCCTTGTGATAACTGGGCTTAAGAGAGAGTGAGAGAGGACTGAGATTGGTAAAGAGATTGATAATATAACCTCATGGTCTCATTGATGCTTGTCGGGTCTGTAGTTATCACACCCATTGAAGTGGAAAGGTCCTGAATTCTAGAGGAAGCCTGCTGCTTCTGCAATTGGTAGGCTAATAGTCTGCTGCCCTTCTTTCCATTCTCCCAGTAGACGTGCTTCAACCACAGCAGATGCCACTCTGCTTTCTGATCAAGTAGTGAGTTAATTTGATACTTGAGCCCTACAGCCTTACGTGTCAATGAAGAATACCCTTGCTCAGCGGCAGAGGACTTGAAACGGGACTCCAACTCTGTAAACCCTACTTGAAGCCGGTCCAAAGTTTTCCTGTGGGCTTTGTTCTGCCTAGCTGCAAAATAAATAATATGGCCCTGAAGGAATGCTTTAAAAGCATCCCACACCATATCTGGTGAAACACCACAGTTTGAAATAAGGGCAAAATACTCCTTAGCTGTCTTAGTCATTGATTGCCAAAATTCAGGATCCCTCAGAAGGAGAAAGCTGTATCTCCATCAGGTTCCAATAGTCCACTGACTAGGGGCTGAGTACGTTGTCATCACTGGGGCGTGATCAGAGATTTCAATGTTCCCAATCTTATTGTCCAAGACCACACCCGAAGCTGCATCATCAGCAAGCCAGAAATCAATGCAACTGTGCACATAATGAGAGGGAGGAAATAATAAGAATAATCCCACCTTGAAGGGAAGTGCCGTCTCCAAATATCAATCATTTCCCACTCCTCTATCATCTCTTGCAAGGCAGCATGTGCCTTGGGATGTGTTTGGGGAGTGGGTATCAATTAGTCAAAAAAAATGTCTTGCACCAAAATGAAATCCCCCAGCAGAATGAGAATATGAGAGTCGGGTTGCACCAGTGAGGAGATGGCCTGTCTAACACTGGGGAAAAAGTCAGTGTGGTCCATGTTTGGGGCATACAGGTCACAATGAGCTTCCCAATCGGGGAGGCTAGCCTAATAATGATCCAATGGCCATGTGCATCCCTCTGAGAGTCCTCCACCACCCAGCGGCTCGACCGCTAGATAAGCATAGCCACCCCTTTAGATTTAGACATGGCTGAGTTGGCATGTTCATCACCCACCCAGAACTATTTTAACCAGGGGACTGACCTGCTAGTAAGGTGGGTTTCCTGTAGGAGGGCTATATATGTGAAGGGAGTGAAGGGTACTAACGCACCTTGGTGCATTTGAAGGGGTGATTCAATCCCTTAACATTCCATGATACCAGATTCAGCCCCCCCCATCAGCTGGGTTACCCATAGCTCAAGAGGTAGTAAGACAACACCTACTTACCAACCTAGCAGTGTACAAGACAGTGGGGAGGAAAATAAAAGGTTTCAAAGCACAATACCAGGCTCCCACTGAGACAGAGCTGCTGCTGGACACTGAGAAGATGTGAATTTGCCGAGATTGAGAGTCTTGCAAAGTGGTGTGCGATAATGTCTTAACCATCCCTTCAAACATGGCCCTACAGCTATTTGGTCCACATGACCCCTCCAACATGGACTCATGGTGGGTCAAGACTCATGGCAGGAGCAGGAATTGATGTTGTGTGCTGCACCTTACATTCCTCTCCCTCACTTGCACCCTTCCCATACACCCTGTTGTACTTGCCCACACCACACCACTATCCCTGTATCACCACTGTACCACCCTGAGTTACTGTTTTTTGTTGTGTGCATTCTTTCAGTTTTTTGTTCACACATATTTTACAAAACCCTATTGCAAGCAAATCTGTTGTCCATGTTGTTTTCACCCACCTGCCCATCTCTGTCAGAGTTCCGATGATATTCTGGTGATGTTCCTGAGACCATGTATAGGTGACGCCTATCAAGCTGCTCCACTATTTCATGCACCTCTGACTCCATGTCACTGTCTTCATGTTCCTCAGGTTCTGGCAGGCATATTCCACAGTTGATCACCATGTTGTGTAACACACAACAGGCTAGGAATATGCAACATGCCTTCCGAGGGGTATATTGCAGGGCACCACCTCAACAATCCAGGTATCTGAAGTGCATTTTGAGCATGCCAAAGACACACTCAATGGACTGAGCTAAGGAGCCAGGGTTGCAAGGGATAGGCACTGTCCCCTGTAGGAGACATTACCAAATGTTTGCAATTATTCACTGTGTAACTCACCTTGTGCACTTGGCAGCCTCTACTGTGTTGGTCGTCCAGTGTACCTGTACACTTTCACTTCCCCACCCTCCTCTGTATACCTCTTGTGGGTGCTGTATTGTGGCACTGTCCCACCTTTGTGAGGGATTGTGGTTGTGCCTGGTGCAGTGTACTCACAACAATATGTCCGCTCTCAAATGCCTGACACAACTGCAACTGGTGCCAGATGAAGGCACCGTGGGCACTGTCAGGATACTGTGCTAGGACAATGATGATGTGCCCTGTTGCATCACACACCACCTGGCAATTGAGGGAGTGGTACGCCTTCCTGTTCAGGAAGGTGTCTCCCACTTCACCAGGGAGTGCCTGGATGGTAACATGGGTGCAATCACTGGCACCAAGTACTGCTGGTAGGTGTACAACCCAATAGAATTGCTTCATTATTTCTCTGCACTCTGCTGCCATTTTGTGGAATACAATGAATTCACCAGAATGTGGCAACAGGGCATCTAGGAATTGAGCCAGGAGGTGAAACATGGCAGACTGCAGCATGCCATTCATATCCCCAACTGGTGTTTGCAAGGATCCTTTAGCTAAGAAATACATCACAGCTGTCACCTTTTCCTCTACTGACATGGCATGGCTGTGCTGGATGTTAGACTGCAGCTGCTCATGCAGGAGCTCTCAGAGCTGCCTCAGCAGGGCCCTACTGAGTCAATACCAGCCCACAAGGTGATCATCTGTTAGTGTCTCAAAGGACACTTGGGGTCAGTACATTCTGTTTGTATCATGTTTCCTCCTTGGCCTACAGAGTGGCCCAGGGTGGCCTTCTATCTCATCCTCTGCAATGACTGCAGCCATCAGATGCACCATGATGCTGATGCTGCATACAGCCATGTTGCCATTTGCTGATCTGTCCATGCCCCCTCCTTTCTTTGCACAGAGTTAAGACTACCTTTTTATGCGTGTTAATTTGCGCCTCACTGTATGTCGCACTACAACATGTTGCATGGTGTTGTGGCGCTGAATATACCATTGCACCCATATTCATGTCCACACCCCTCACTTTGCCCCATGCATACATTATTTTTTAGAGCAGGTGCTAACTTGTTGCACTGGCATTATTTGGTCTTTTGGATATTCCAACCCCGCACAAACTGGGTGCAATCTAGGTGCAATCTATTTGTACTTAGCGCAATGTTTTGAAAATTGGGCCCCAAGCTATTTCTCCTTTTCATGAGTAGTTTTCATAGATTTATACCATGGGTGAAGTTTTGCTTCCAAAATTTGTTTCTAATCATCCCATATGCTTTTATTAGCAAATGAAACATTTATTTTTACAGTAACTTCACCCTTTGGTAGCTGAAGTATATCAGTAAAGACTGAATGGAGACCAACAGAGAAGAGTGTATTTTTTTATACACAAAAACTATGCAAGTTAAAACCCATGGGTTAGTATATGATTTTTTCTTCCAAGTACAGGTGGGGGAGGCAATCTACTGCAAGTTTATGTACCTTCATAAGGAAAATTGTTGTCATTTCATTAATTAGAGATTCAAGGGATTGTTGGACTAATTTTGCATGTACAACTGAACATTTAAATAAATTGGGAACTCTTCAGAAGAATCAATTCAACAGATAAAGAATGCTTACAAAGTAAGCAACATAGACATCTACATAAAGAGGGACAGTCTTATTTTAGTGTTTATAACCGCCAAAAATACATACTGTATATGGAATGACCCCAATATTTTATCATAAAGATATTTAAAGCATTTAAAGTCTTTACGATTTTTGTTTTAGCATAAGTGTATATGCCTCTCAAAATAGATTATCAGAAAAACTGATTCCCAGATGATCATAAAAATGATTTGCTTGACTTGGAGTTTTGCCCCACGTATGGTTTAACTGTCATCCTATGCCTAAAGCTGAAGATTACCATGTTCATCTTGTCAATCAATTTTGACAGAGTTAATGCTCAGTTAGCCAAATCTGTCTGTAAGTCATTGTGAAACAAACAAGGATGATGAGATGAAAACTAAATTGTTTTCATATGCTAGATGGCGAACTGCCATACTATAAATTTAATACAGTGAAATTTCTCATTTGATAGTTAAAGCAGTATGTTATTAAAAAAGACATTGAAAAGCATTGAGGTAAAGGTACAACCTTAGTGTATGAAAACATTTGTCATTACTTTTCTGGTCAAATGACTATCAATGTCACACTGAGTCTGCAGTCAAGATGAGTTGTGCATACATATCAATGTATCTAAAATATTTACCTCTAAGTTTAAATTATAAAGTTGTGCCATAAAATAATTTTACTTATGCTGTTGAGTGCAGTTTGCAAGTCCACAAAACAGCAATACAATTTAGATTTTTTTTTTATAACAAATTCATAAATCAAGCATTTGATATAAAGGAATGTTACATTCTTTATCTATGAGAGTAGAATCAATTTTGTGTCTCAGTTAACAGTTTTTTCTCCAGTAACCATGCTGACAATTTATCCAGTATAATGATTTAAACATTTTGTAAATGTTGGAAATAAAACTGCACTGTGCCTATCCATAAAGCTGGAATTTGTGTTGTTTATGTAATAAAGTTGAACAAGTGATGAAGTACTGGAAGCCACCAGGAAATAGTAAATTGCAATACTGTATACCAGAAGATACTCTGTCAGGACCTGGTGCTTTGCTCAACTTAATGGAAAAAAGAAAAATGACTACTAAGGACAGGCTCCATCTAAAGTTGGAGGGGAAGGAAATGTTACAGCTCAAACTAGCTGGCTTCATCAATGAAATGTGGGGTTTAAACTTGTGAAGGGGGGAGGGATAAAAAAAAGGGACAGTGCCAGCAGGTATGATAAAAGAGATACCAGGTCTCCACTCCTCTAGGGGCTAGGGAGATATGGAAATAGATTACCAGGTACGGTGCAGGAGCTGATAAACAGAAGCTCAAGGGGGGAGGAGAGGAGGAAGAAGGGGTGGAGGGTGGTCCTGATAAATGCCAGGAGCTTAGGAAACAAGATGCCTGAGCTCAAGACAATGCTAGTTGAGGGAGTGGTGGATGTGGCAGCAGTCACTGTGACCTGGGCCACCCAACAGCATGAGTGGGACCTAAATCTGCAGGGCTACATTATGTTCAGAAAGGATGGGGTGGTGTAGCACTGTTAGTCAGAAATGGCATGGGTACTGGAGGGGTAGAGGAGGCTGGGGGGAATGTGGAGGCTATTTAGGTCACCCTGCTGATGCAGGGGTGTAAGAGAGTAAAGATCAAAGTGGTATACAGACCACCTGCACTGGAAGATGCTCTGGATGAATGTTTGGTGGCAAATCTCGAGGAACACTGCAGTTTGGGAAAGGGAAGGGTAGTGGTAATGGGGGACCTCAACATGCTGGGATCAGACTGGGAGGCTATGTCGTTACCAGTGGCCAAGAAGCAGAGGCTGCTGGATGTTTTCCAGGATGTGTTCCTAACTCGGCAGGTGGGTGAGCCAACTAGAGATGCCTGGACACTGGACGTGGTCCTGGCAGACAGTGATCAGATTAGAGGCCTAGAGGTGAGAGACCAGTTGACGGGGAGTGATCATGCCACAGTCTGGTTCTTCCTGGACCTAGGGGGGAGGAAAGCCAAACAAGGATGGTAGTAACTGACTTTCGGGGTGCAGACTTCAGGGAGATGGGAAGGATCCTTAAAGATCGTTTGGACAGGATAAGGCCAGATATGGATGCTGATAGCAGGTGCAATATCATTAGGAGGGGAATACAGGAGGTTACCAGATCCTGCGCAAGAGAAAGGCACAAGTTCGGTAAGGCCAGAAAACTCTGCTGGTGGACCTGGAAGGTTCAGCAAGTGGTGAGGGACAAGACGGCAGCCTATAGGCACTTCAAACACTCAAGGAGTGACCAGGGTGATGAGAGTGGCTAAGGTGAAAAAGGAGTAGTCCTTGGCCAGAGGGATCTGGATGGGGGACAAGGAGTTCTTTAGATACATAGGAGAAAAAAGGAAAGTAAGGTGGCAGATCAGCAGGATAAGGATAGGGGAAGGTTGGGCAAAGCAGGCAGGGAACAGGCAGAGGTCCTAAATGAGTACTCTGCATCTGTTTTTACCAGGGGGGATGGAGGGGCTATGTCATGCAGGGGGAGCGGGGGCAAACCAGAGGAAGAGATGGGACCGGTAGAGATCATGGGCCCTGACGGGTCTGGAGAAAGGGAGTGGCCACCATGGACAGGTGGGTGGCAAGCAGTACAAGGTACAATGAAGGAGAAGGTGGATGCTGAAATCCCAGTAGAGAGAGTAAGGGAAGCCCTAAGGTCCCTTTGGATGGAGAAAGCACCTGGGCCAGATGAGATACATCCCAGGGTGCTAAGGGAACTGGCGGCTGTCCTGGCAGTCCCCCTGGTGGAGCTCTTCAACATCTCTCCTATGACTGGATGGGTGCCCCAAGACTGGAGGTGGCGCGTCATGCCGATCCACGGTGGGGGTCAAGGAGAGATGGAAATTACAGGCCCGTTAGCCTAACATCGTTGGTTGGCAAGGTGATGGAGGACATCATCAAGGATAGGCTGGGGGGGTTACTGGAGCAAAATGGGTATTTGGATGATAGGCAGCATGGCTTTCTCTTTGGAAGACCATGTCAGACAAACTTTGTGGAGTTCTATGACTAGGTGATGAGGGTCCTAGACTGGGGTAGGCTGGTGGATGTCCTCTTTCTGGGCTTCAGCAAGGCATTTGATATGGTACCCCACAATGGCCTGTTGGCTAAACTAAAGGAAATGAGGGTAGGGAGACAATTGTTAAGATGGAAAGGAAATTGGCTTTCTGAGCATACTCAGAGGGTGGTGATTTGGGGGCTAGCCTCATCCCCAAGGTGGGTTACTAGTGTAGTGCCCATGGGGTCAGTGCTGGGGCCACTCCTGTTCAATGCCTATGTCTCAGACATAAGGAATGGGATCAGGAGTGAAATGAGTCTTTTTGCAGATGACTCAAAGCTGGGTGCAGTCATGGATGAGCAGGAGGGAAGGGTGGCCTTGCAGGAGGATCTGGAGGCTCTGGAAAGGTGGTCAAGAAAATGGAAACTAAAATGCAATGTGCGGAAGTGCAAGGATCTGCACCTGGGAGTCAGAAATCCAGGCCAGAGGTATACCCTTGGAGGAGACAAATTAAAGTCACGGAGGGTGAGAGGGACCTGGGGTTAGTGGTAGATGTCAAAATGAACAACTCAGAAACCTGTAGGAGGGCAGCGGCAAGGGCAAATAAGATGCTGGGATGCATCGCCTGGGCGATTACCTTCAGAAAGGTGGATGTGATCCTACCCCTGTACAACTGCTTGGTTAGGTCACACCTCAAATATTGTGTGCAGTTTTGGAGACCACATTTAAAAAGGGATGTTACAATCTTAGAGAGTGTCCAAAGGAGGGCAACCAAAATATTCTGGGGCCTGGGGGAGAGGACCTATGAGGAGAGGCTCAGGAAGCTCAACATGTACACCCTGGAGGAGAGAAGGGACAGAGGAGGACATGATAGAGATCTTTAAGTACATAAAAGGGATCAATAAGGGGAGCCCAGACAGGGTGCTCCAAAGGAAGGAGGAGGGGACAACGAGAGGAAATGGGTGTAAGCTGGAAAGGGGCAAGCTCAGAGAGGAGAGGAGGAGGTGTTATTTCACTGAAAGGGTGGTGGAGTCATGGAATGCACTGCCCAGAGAGCTGGTAGAGGCAGAGATTGTGGCCAGGTTTAAGAGGGGATGGGACAAGTACAGGGGGAGGGTAAATCTGACCAGGTCCAATGCAGGTGGTACTTCTGTGACTGGGGACAGTATAACCCAAGGGGGAGGGAAGGACACCAAAACTGGCCCTCATTGCATGTGCTGAAAGTTGAGCAGACCCGAAAGACCATTAGGCCTATTCTGCTGGCATTTTAGTATGTATGTTAGTAAGTTAGTACATCTTGATTTGAAATATTCCAGGGGGATGGAGATGTGAACATTGAAAGATCCTTCATCTTCCTTTTGTCATGAATAATAAATGGGCATGCTGAAATGTCCACAGTTATATTTAATCAGCAATGCATCAAACCAGACTTGATTGACCCAAAACAAAGGTGCACTTTTCACATGTCACATTTATCATCCACTCACCAATGTAACTCCAAAGTAGGGGTAGACCTACAAATATCAGGGTCAGAATGGGCATAGTCTGCAGTGCATAAACTGTGTTCTAATAAAGAAATTATGCAGACAGGGTGGTATGTCATGCTGGGATAATGTCATGCCTTGGGTGGTTGGGCACAACACCACTGGCCGTGTGTGTCCAACACCCAAGAAGTGATGTTATCCCAGCAAGACACAAACCCTGAAGTGCATTATTCCTATTATACAATGGCTCCTTTTTATAAAAAAATGCTAACAAAGATGAAAAAAAAAATTATGGCAGTTTTGCAGCATTTTTTGGGGCTGTGGAAATACGCTTGCTTAAAAAAAGTTCCTGTTTTTGCTTTGGCACTATGTGCTGCTGTTTTGTTTTTTTTAGCCCCTGTTTCTCAGCTGGTCATCCTTTGTCCTAGCTCCCTTCTCCCCCAAAGCCTTCCAGTCTCATTGGGTGTCCTAGGAGTGAGAAAAAAACTTGTTTTTCCTGAGATCTTTAATCGTAAAATATGCTGCCCACATAGAAGTATTGGTTGTGGAGGGTTACTACATGCCAGGTAAGGTAGGGGATGGTGGTACCTTCGACAGCAGAGTTTTAATTTTTAATTTCATGTTCTTATCAGTCTTAACCCCCCAACAAACACACACAAACACTGTGTTTTGTCAGCTTCTCCCAGTACAAACAGTGTCTTTTCAGTTTGTACTAGGAGAAGATGCCAATGAGCAATGCTGTTTAAAAGTACACATGCACGTAATGCAGAGCAGGGGCTGTGTTTGTTGTCATTGAAGCTGATCGCAGTGATTGCTTCTTTGTGGAATTTTTTTTTGTTTGTTTTTAGTTAAGTCAGATTAGAATTTATGTGAAGTGACCCCTGCAGTCAGGGAAAGAAGTAGCTCTGTGCCTTGCACCAGGACTTGCGATAACAGCCGTCTGTTTGTGGAAGGGGAGATTCTGTGTAATGAGTAGCTCGACAGTGGAGCAGACATGGTTTTGCTGTTTACATCAACAGTAGCGATTACCTTCTGAGCCAATTTCAGTCATGGCTTAATATCTTCACACATGGCAGTATGGGCAGCTAAATGTGGTTAGTTAGTGAAGGTGGCTGGTGAGTGGGAAATTTAAAAAGTGTGAGTGCTCTGATAGTTTTGTTGTGCATACACAGGGTAGTGTGGCTACTGAGCAGTGATTTGTTTTGCATGCTGGCATGTGTGATGAGGTCACGTGTGTGCTGATACTCAATCCATGATGTTATGCTAGAATAACATCACAAGTTTAGCCACAGACTGGCCAGTCACAGTCCAGGATTCTTTCTTGCCATTGCATCTTAAGAAGCATATACAAGTATCACACATGTCATGTTTTTAGGGCAACATTTCATCTAAACCTGTCATTTCCAAATATGTATGCAGTTCAAAAGATAACTCATGACATCTTGTAATAAAGACACACATAGAGTTGCCAACTGCATGTCATTGGCAGAAAATGTCATCACATTATGAGAATAATCTTAAGGTAACACTAATGTAAAAATATGGGCAAAAAAGCTCGGCAATGCCCTTCAGTTACACTATTTGTGGAATGGATATAAAACAATTAAACACAGCCACAATGTAAACAAGTTTCCACATCACACTGCCTCATGTAACAGTACACTCTTCTGTAATTACATCACATTGGCCAAACATCACCACATGAATATAACACTGAAGGAAACACTAACAGTCAACTGCAAAAGTACTGCATGGGCAAAGAAGCTCAAAACTGTCATCCACTACCTGCTTGAATAGATACAGCATATTAATAACAAGAAACAACAATTTAAACTAATTTTTTACATTCTATTATACCTTGTGATGGCTATTGTAAGGTAAAAGTTAACAATTACACACCAATGTCAGACAACCATATACCATTGTTGCAAAAAAAAAGGTAACTTACAAAAAATTCCCTACAAGGCTATGTTATTTTTATTTAGAATTACTGCACATAAACTACTATGTGAAATTATTTTGATACTAAAGAATTCTCATCAGGGGAAATTGTTTAACCAGGAGAGGCACACTAAGCTGAAGCTTGTTTCCAGATGTGACCTAGGAGCACAAGGAAATTAAGTGACTTGCTCAGGGTCATAAGGTATGCAAATGGGGGCTGTGGGATTCAAACCCAGGTTTCCAGCTCAGAGCCTTAAAGCGCTGCACTATACTGCCTTCTTGATTAACAACAGGAAATACAAAAAGGGGGAATAGGGAGTAAAATATGACATTCTGTCTCCTTTCTTGAGTAACGTCAGTTTATTGTGCCTGTCTTGATAATCGAAGTTCAATAATAATCACCATCCTCCTTATTTTCCCATCTCTTCATAGTTTCCTCATGATGTGCTGGAGTTTCTACTGGGTCACATACAAGAGGTTGCTGAAGTCATAGTACCAGTGCTCCTTCCACCCCTCAAAACTGTTTGAAAGCCTGCAATTCATGTAAGTCAGTTCTGTTATCTTACTTTGTCTTCATTCCATCATTTTAACATTTGAAAGGGTTTTTGGTTTGATCATTCAGCTAAATCATGATTAGAATCACCACAGCCATTGATAAGGTGATGCCATCATCAGTCAGGAATCTACACATTACATTTTAGCATACCAAATGAGCTGAGGTCCCATTGTTTTATCTCTTTCTTGTGCAAAAACCACTCTGTTGACTTTATATTTTATATAGTGTGTTCTAGCCCATAAAGAGCTCAAGGTGTGACCTTTGGTGGCTCACTAATTAGGAGAAGGACACACCTGTCCTGTTTTAAATGCAAAGTTTAGCAAACTCAGCCTTGACTAACACACACAGGTTTTATCAAGCATCTTACAAATGTTTCTTAAATTTTTTAAATGGGTGGTCCTGGTTTGTGTGGCCAAAATGAAAATCAAATAGTTATAGTATCAGCCCCCCACACACATACACAACTGTTTGAAAGTCTGCAATTCATTTAAGTGAATTCTATTTTCTTACATTGTCTTCGTTGCATTATTTTAACATTATTTTATTTATTTTACCAGGAAAGCTCCATTGAGCAAGCTCATTTGCAAGGATGTCCTGGGTAGGACAGAAAACGATACAAAGTGAGAGTTACAATAAAAGAAGAGTAAAATAAACATATTAACATAATACTCTGAAGAGAACACAGAAAGATAAGAATAAAGTATCAAAGTGAACAACACACTTATATCAGTTACATAAATATGGCATACAAGAAACATAGAATGGCAAGGCATGACTAGTAAATTAACATCAGCTGGTGAGATCCGGATATCAGAGTAATTAGACAATAGCAGGGTTTTCTCATATTAATTATGATACAATATAATCGCAGTAGGACATAGTTGTCTAAGAGCATTGGTTGCAGCTGTCTCTGCAGTGCATTTTAGTGAGTGCATGGAATAGTGAAGGAGAGACCAGACTGGGGAGCTTTCTTAATGTTTGTGAAGCATTCCATGCAGATGGGGCAGTCCAGCTACACACTATTTTCCCATACCTGGTAAAATGCTATGATATTATGAGTACAAGGGCATTACATTTCTTGAGTGTATAAGGACCAAGGACCCTAGTTAGAAGCTTGAAGATATAGCCTGGTAGTGAGTTTCTTAGTGCTTTAAACATCCATAGATTAAGATGTCTTAACCTTCTCATGCAGAGAGATGTCCATCTCATTGCCTTATAAAGGAGGCAATGATGTGTGAGGGCAAGGAGATTAAAAATAAACCATAGTAACCTGTGGCAGAGTACATCTAGTGTATCCAATAAGGTTACAGTGGCATTGCCATAAATAATGTCCCCTTAATCCAGTAATGGAATGAAGGTGCCTTTAACCATGGTTATTGTAACATCATGTCTTCAAAATAATTTATTGTGGAAATAAAACTTAATTTTTTTGTCTGAGGTGTTTGCATAGCACTGCTTTGTGGGTTTGGAATATGAGTTTATTATCAATTAACAGGCTGAGGTTTTTGAATTTGGTTACTGTCTCAATTATCTCCTGAGTAAAGATGTGGATGTTTGCTGGATGGGAAGTTTGGGTCGATTTGGAATAAAAAAAAACATGCACTTCATCTTAGTCGTGTTGAGGAGTAACTTAGAAGCATTATGTTTGCCTGCAAGAGTTTTTTTTTTTTTGGTTAGTTATTTAACCAGGAGTACACTAAGCTGAAAGCTTTTTTATAGGTGCGACCTGGGAGCACAGGGAAGTTAAGTGACTTGTTCAGGGTCACACAGTATGCAAGTGGAAGCTGTGGGGTTCTAACTCAGGTCTGGTTTGCTAGACGTCACCAGATTTGCAACTCAGAGCCTTAAACCACTGTGCTATACTGCCTCCTTAGGTTAAATTCCTCTTGTAATGTATATATGGCCAGCGTTGGGTCTGGATCAGAGGCGTACATCACTGTATCATCAGCATAGATGTGAACATTAGCTCTATTTATATTGTAGCTAAGGTCATAGATGTAGATAGTTAACAGGAGTGGGCCTAAAATGGACCCTTTGTGGTACACCTTTACTGATGGGCATGCAAGTGAAAGTGAATTCTTCTACCTTCATTTGCTGTCTCCTTCCTGACAAGTAGCTATTGAACCACCCCACGGCATTAGGATTAAATCCTATCCTGGTTATTTTTCCCAATCAAGTGTTGTGGTCAACGGTGTCAAGTGCTTTGCTTACATCAAGAAAGTGGGTGATGGTGGTCTGTTTATGGTCTGGGGCAGTGAATGAATCATTAGCAACTTTGACAAGGGCCGAGGCAGTATTGTGTTTGGTGTGGAAAAATGATTGTAGTGGGTTTATGAGTGAATGTGATTCAAAGTAGAGTTTTATCTGACTGTTAATCAGTTTTTCAAATGTTTTGGCTAGAAGAGGCAGAACAGAGACTGAAAGTGGTTTTTGGTCTCATCATTTGGCCAAATCACAATTAGCCTGACTACTGTCAACATGGTGACCCCCTCGTTGGTCAGGTATCTACACTTTAAATTTTAACATGTCAATATGAGCTGAGGTCCTACTGCTATCTGCCTTTCTTGTGCGGAAACCATTCTGTGACTTCATCTTTTATATAGTGTGCTCTGGCCCATAAGGGACCACCTGGTGACCCTTGGGTGCCCACCTATTAGGAGAAGGCAACACCTTTCCTGTTTTAAATGTAAACTGCCCCCCCATCACTCAGTTACCTGACTGATGAGGGGGTCTCCCTGTCAGCACTGGCCAGACTAATCATGATTTGGCTGAATGATGTGACCAAGAACACCTTTTCAATATTAAAGTGAAGGAATGAACAAAAAGTAAAGAAACTGAATTAAATTAACTGTAGGCATTCACGCAGCTTTTTGTTTGGGGGGGCACTGCTACTGTAACTCTTTGATTTTGATTTTTGACGCACATTGGGACCAACCCTGTAGATATGTAGCAAAATCTATTTGTATTAGCCAGGGTTGAGCTCGCTAAACGATTAATGTTGCATTTAAAACAGGAGAAGTGTTGCCTTCTCCAAATTAGTCACCTGAATACCTCTCAACTGTCCCTGCTTTTCAGGGACTGCCCTGATTTAGCCTCAGAAATTTCCACCGTCCATCCTACATTTCAGATTTCTTTTGCAAATTTAAAGAGATTCAGTAAATAATAGCAATAAGTTACTTGACATTTAGCTAGTCTTCCTTTTTTACATATTTTGTGCATTTTTGTTGCTTTTGAATATTATGATTGCAAAACTCTTTTGATTTTTGTCACGTAGATGTGAAATAACATAGTTTATTATTATTTGTTTTAAACTTAGGGCAACAAACAAACAAACAAAAATTTCCCCTACTCTTTCAGAAAGGTCGGGGGAGTTTATCAATAGGGATTTATGTGATAACTGCAATCACAGAATAACGATCACCATTAGTGCGAATGTACATCACCAAAAATAAATTTCAGCAATGTACTCCCTGGCACACAGCAAAAGGGCACTGGGGACCCACTACTGAAGGATTCTCAACTCCAGTGGGGTGCATATCGGGGTTGCAAAATAAAAAATAAAATGACATTTCGGGACAGGTGCAACAAAAGGTACCTGCATCTGGACCCGAGCCTAGCATCCTGTGCAGCCCAGCCCTAAACCCAGCTCAGTAGCTTGCCATGGCACCACCCCTCACAATCCCTCCCTCCCTCCATTCCCACCCCTCGCTGTGCATGCTCCCTTCCCTCACATATGCATTTAGTGACATCCTGTCACTATATGCACGAACCCCCACATCTGGTCACCCTCCCTGCTGGGTTATGTGAAAGAGGAAGAACCCCCCTATTTTTTTTTTGCGTGTTCCCTTATAGGAATGGTAATGGACCTAAAATGTGCTTCTGCTTTTGTGTCCTTGTCTTGTGGGTTAAATGTTTGTTTGTTGGGCTGGCCACCAATTTTGTTATAAATATATGTTTGTCTATTGTCTGTTCATGTGAATCTTTTTCTTCTGTACATTAAGGTCCCATTGTCATCCCTGTAATAAAGGAAATGTAGCTTTAAGCTGCTGACGTCAGGACTAAGTTTGTATTACATCACCTTGTGATTAAATGCATCCATAAAAGGATTAGTTTCTGCAGAAATGTTTTGTTTTCCCTCCTATACTTATAGTATAGGGCTTACAAACCTCCTTTTTTTCCCTCCTCTTATATGGCACCAGTTGTAGATAGGTATAAAACCTTAGTAAATGCAAACAGGAGATAATGCTAAACAAGTTTAATGAAGCCCCATTTGGCTTTAATAACAGGGTTCTACTTTTGTTTTGGAACCCCTGCTTTAAGCCCTATACAGCCATCCTTCTGACTTTTATTTTGGGTTGAAAGTTAGATTTAGATAGCATATTTAATAATTGTAACCTCCTAAAGTTGTTTTCCTTTGGAGCGCTCATAGTAATCTCTGTTTTCCCCTGGTTTTTGTGTTTAAATCCTCCTCGGCATTACAATCGCCGATAAATTTACAACACGATCGTATGCACATTCGTGAAGGCATTTTTACTCACCTTTCACTCTAAAATAAGGAGTCTTGTGTAGTTTAAGCCAAAAAAAAGTCCCTGCATACCTGAATGATGTAAATGTAAGAGTTACATCTCTTTTAGGGACATCTTGTAGAGTCGAGGATTTCTGCAGTGAAATGCTGGCTTCCTTCTGTGTTTCTGTGCCTTACTATGAATGCAGTGAGCTCTCTAGGAGCTGGCTGGCCTTTCTGTAGCTAGTTTTATGGGCTGGCTTAAAGGGGCGGTACCTGTTTCTGCTGCTCATACACTAAATTCATTAAAAGAAACTGTTTAGTATTGGTTAGCTTTAGAATATGTTCTGTATAGTAATAGAAAGATTATAGTAATACAAATAAAATAAAATGCATTGTATCTAAAGATTTTGGAGCCAGAAGAGGCTCAAGGGGAGGATTTAGGCAAGCACATGACTGCTGGACAGTATAAAAATGCTGTGCTCCCAACTCAAGTCAGTCAGTTGGTTTTGAGAAATCAGACCTTGAAGTGCTGTTATAAGCCTCCTATGAAACTAGTGTTTGCTAGTTCATGACGCTGTTATTTTTTTTTTGGTTGTTTGCTTCTGTTACTTTGACGTATTCAGTTCGCTCCTTACTAATATTGAAATAAACAAGTTTTTTTGGATTTACTTCTTCATCTACTGCCTCCTTGGTCCATCATTTCCCACAGCCTGCAACAGGTTATCCTGATGACAGGCTTTGTGATTGAGTCACCATTTTTTTAGGTGCCCAATCGCAGTTGCCTATGTCACAGGATACGTACAGATAGCATGAAATTAACTATTTAAATCGTTTTTCTAAGTTTTAATGTAGCAGACTATAAAGTAATTATCTGAGGAGACAGATATGATTTAATATTTTATTTTGCATTGAGTTTTTTCTCTTTTTCTTTCTAAACAGTTGGTGCAGTCCTTTTCCATAGTGTGACTGAAATACATCTTTGATTTTCTTTTATTTTTGTATTCTTTGATATTTGTTATTATTTAATTAGAAATTGCAATAAAAATGTCCTCTACTCTACTGTATTTGACTGTAGGGAGATCCTCTGGTCATTGGAGGATGGCAACTCTAGGATACATTCGAGAGAGAGTGGAGGTATGGGAAGTAGGGGAGCAGGTCTCCTCCATTACCTCAATACCACAGGAGACTGAGATTTTATTTTTATACCACTAGAGTGGTGAAGAAATGGAGCCTGCAACTAATGTTGCTACTGAAATAGCTATGGAAATGGACAAAGTATCTACACAGGAGGAGATTTCGGCAAACTCGGGAAAGACAACTGAAGTGGGGACTTTGGTGCCAGTGGAGAATAAATCTGGTAAAATCTTACAGGAGATGTTACAAGAGGAGGGGGAACATTTTCAACAGGGAAAATTGGAAATAGCAAAAAACTTTTCACAGCCCCACAGTGATTCTGCAGATGCAGTAGCTATGGCCTTACCTGGCAACCAGACCCTCAGCTTGAGTGTATCTAAGGAGGCAGCAGTAACTACTGACAAGCCACAGAGCAGGGTGGCTTCTGTGGATGCACCTGACATAATTTTTTCAAAGGTGCTTGACCAACAGCATGCTACGATTTTTTCATTTTCAGCATGCTCTGCAAGCAAAACATCCAAGGGCACCACCAGTAAAGAAATTAAAAACAGAAATGTGGGTGAATTGTCCGGTACCAGCTACTGAACCCTGGACAGTTGAAAAAGCACTAAAGGTGGCTGGCTTGGTAAATGCTCTGACTACAGGGGACTGGATCTTAGACTTTTTACTCATAAAGTTTCCAGGGGTAAGGCCACCTGAAACTATTACAGAAAAATATATTTTGACTTTTAAAAGGAGCATTCCAGTCACAGCATCAGAACAGCCTGCATTAGTAAATACAATAGAGAAAAAGCAATTACCCCAGTCCCCTCTACAGCTCACACAGGACTTATGTTTAATGCCAAACCTCACTTTGCAGTTAAACAATATTATGACAGAAAATGGGCAGGATTCACAAAGTGGTTTGGGACTAAGTCACACTCTGCAACCCCAATGACGCTCTGAAATCACAGCAGCAGTGGAGTGCCCAATTCACAGCTGCAGCAATTGAGGAGGGTGTTACAGTGGGTCCCACTGTCCATAGCAGCCTCCTGCAGCTGTGGTGCTATTGTGGTAACAGCCCCCGAATGCTGCTGTAATCAATGGAGCCAGTTGTAATCTGGCTTCACCTTTCTGAATACCTGCTGCTGCAGGTAACCTGTGGATTTGCAAGTGGCAAACCTCTTACGCCGAGGTTTTCCTGCACCTGCGAGACCTTCCCCGAGGTTTGTGAATCCTGCCCAATGTATCTGGGTCCTTAAATGTAGCTGATAATAATATATTAAATGATGTTATTACTGATGGGCCAGAAGGAGACCCTGCTGATAGTGAGTCTAGGTCAAATGGAAGGAACAGGGTACCATATGTTACTAGTACTCAACAACAGGGAGAGCAGCAGGGGCAACAAACCAGGCCTTATGCTTCCCTTTTTCATGAGCCAATCTACCCTCCCAGAAAGCATAATGCAGTTAGGTTGATTTATAAAGGGGGAATGGAATTGTTTCCAGATAGGGTATTTGTAGCAAGAAAACTATCAAAAGAAAGTATGGCTTTCCATGCTGCCAAGGTGTATGCACTTATACATGACTTAGGAGAAACATCCTTTGATGTTAGCTTTAAGATGAAGAACAGTTTAGAAAGGTTTTAGTTATAATATCAAACTCTTAAAATGACCCCCTTATGGGTCCCTTTCAAGGCCATACCCCTTAGCAAACCAGCACACAAAACTATTACAGTTTAATTGAGGAATGAGGGGGTTAGCATCACAGACCTTACTTACTGGCTAAAACAATGATACACAGTGGTGGGACACCCAGAAGCCATATTTGACACAGGAAATATATGGACAGGAGGCTGGAGAGTCAGGGTAATACTCCACTCCAAGGATTCTGGTTTGCAGCACCTCCCTAATTGTTATTCTTGTGGAGGGATAGAGGGGTCCTATTTTATGTAGGACAACCCAAGCCTTCCATGAGTGTGGGTCCCCAGGACATATCAGTAGTGTTTGTATTAAACTTAGATGTACTTTGTGTAACACAATAGGACACACTAACAGTCAATGTAGAAGTGAACCTATTTGTAATCTATGTGAGTCTAGTGGTAAATCCTACACAAAGTGCCCTTGGGCAGCACATAGCCAGACTGACACTACTGATTCTGAGGAACAATGTTTACTGGTGACCATTGCCCAAAGAGCCCTTTCTAAAAACAATGTTCCTCGACCTGAACCCTCCCTCCCCATGAGCCCCAGGAGCCAGAAAAAGAAACTGGAGTTTTGAGTATTCTAACAGACAATGAAGTACAGGTCATGGAAGAACAGCAAGCAGAAGGAATGGAAGAAACAGCAGGAGAAGGAACTAGCATGGAGGTGGTCAGTATAGAGCAGACCAACCCTGAGGAAACATCTATGCCCCCCCGCCACCTCTCCCAAAGGCCCGAGAAAAAATTAAAAAAAAAGTGGTCACAAGCAGTAGACAGGCATGGCAGCAATGTGTATCAAAAGTGTTAAAAATGTCAGATGTAAAATGTCGAACAGGTTTGCTTCCTTACAAAAATAATCGAACATCTCAAATAATGACTTGGAAGATTCACTGGCAAGTTCTAGTCAGCATGACCCAACATCTGAGAATGAAAGTGGAACAGAAGGAAAGGGAAAATGGACAAAATACAGTGGGAAACAGCATAATGTGAGGAAAAAAAGAAACAAAGGCTGCTAAAAGTAAACCTCCATGAATAATCAAACATAATGCACTGATTAGTGACTAATGGCACAACCCCTTACTGTTTGCTCAATTAATGTTAATAGCATCAAAAATAAAAGCAAAAGAGGGGCTGTTTTTTCCCACCTTTAAACAACGCAGAAATGTTATTATTGCAAGATACCAGACTGCATACAAATATAGAAACAATACAAGCAGCCAAAGAATGTTTTTTAGGTGCATCATACTGGTCCATAAGCCTGAACACCTGTACTGGAATACTGATTTTATTTAAAAATATTCCTTTTTTTATTTTTATTTATTTATTACTAGGATTACAATACCTTTGCACCAGAGGTTCTTTTACAAATGTTCCGCATCAGGTACAAACAGAGACTGGGAGTAAAATATAGAAACAGGTAACATAGATGAACATAGAAGATAACATTACATAGATACATAGACAGTGTCGGCAGATAAGGGCCTATGGCCCACCCAGTCTGCCCATTTGAGCTTGTAAGTTCAGTTTATGTTTTCCTAGAAGTCTGTTGCCCCTTACCCCTGACCTTCAGAATTCCTTTATGTCTATCCCATGCATTCTTAAATCCTGTGATTGTTTCAGCCCCCACCACTTCCTCTGGCAGGGTGTTCCACTTGTCCACCACCCATTCTGTGGAGAAATTCTTCCTCACGTTTCCTCTGAATTGTCCTCCCTCCATTAGTTAAACAATACATTAGAAGTACAATTATGGCAACTATTTACAGTACATAATTAGGAATACCTGTGTTTATGGTATTTACAAATGGATAAAAGACATAAATATATGACTATGCATAAATACATATGCAGTACAAGCAGAAGAGGGAAAAGAAGAGTGAGAGAAAAGAAAGGCAGAAGTCAAGGATATGTGGGAGGTACAGCAAGAAGTAGAAGGGTGGGTGGGAAGCAGGGCTATGGTGTAAGGCAGGGCTGAAGAGGAGGGGAGATAGGAAATGAAGGAGCAGGATTGGTTGGAAAGGAGAGGGAGGTGTGTAGGAAAAGGAAAGGCCTAGAGTGGAGAGAAAGATGGGCAAGAAGAGTGAGAGGAGGGCTGATGTAGTCTAAGGTGACGTAGTCAGTACAGAGTAGGGGTTGAGGTGGGTGCATGCTGATGTCAGATAAAAATAGGGGGAGCATGCTCAGGACAGAGGCTCGGGTCTAGGACAATAGGAGTCAAGCTTGAGGCTTACAAGAGGGAGCAGGGGGGTTGATTTGTTACAGGGGGCAATCACAACTGCTGAGAGAATTCAGGTGCTGACAAAGGCTACTTTTAAAGGGACCAAGTGTAGGGTGCCTGTTAATTTCAGGGGGGAGATTAGTGATCCAAGAAGGGGCTCTAAATCTAAAGGATCACTGCCCCTGAGTGGTCCGGCAGAAAGGGACCTGGTATTTTGTCAGGGTGGATTTATGCATGTAGCGGGGGTTTGGTGCTGGTAGTAGAAGGGGCAGGGTGGTTGGCAGGGTTTGGCTGAGGCTAATTTTTTTTAGCAAAAAGGCAAGTCTGGTAGGTGACCCTACTTTCTGAGATTTAACCAAAGAGTTTGCTCATAGAGATTGCACATATGGGTGAAACTTGGGGCACCAGAGACTAGCCTGAGAGCCTTATTGAGAGCCACATTGTTTCTTTTCACAGTAGAGTTGGTGGCAGCCCCATAGATAATCAGGCCAAATCAATGATAGAAACAACAGAGCTTGAGACAGTGGTTCTGAGGCTTTCGTGAGTGAGGCAGTGTTGATGTCTATATAAGGTGCTAATCCTATCATTAATAGCTTTAGATATAAAGTTGATATGGGAGGAGTAGAGTAGGGAGCTTTTAAGCTGATAAAGCTAATTGATCTAATTCCAGGGAGAGTGTTAATTCTAGATATTAAATACCAAGATAAATATTTTGGGATGATGAATAACTATGCACCACAAAGGAAAATAGATACGAGTCTTTCTTTTTCAGCAAGTACAACCGTATCTCTTCACCTCTCAAAACATTGTTGAGGGGAAGAGGATTTTAACTGTGGCCTTTCTATAAAGGATAGAGGGAGGAACACAGTTACCAGTAACATTTTCTGAGATATGGCCTGCCTTAAAAAAAACATCCGAACAGTGGATTTACTAGATGCCTATCATAAAAAAACAAAGAGGATAGATCTGACCTTTAACAAAGGAAACCTGGCCACCAGGATAGATTTCTTTTTGACCAACAAATCACTCCAAATGCAATCTGCAGGAACAAAAATAGTGGGAGTATTCTGACCATTGTGAACTTTATATAACAACAGGATCTCAGGCCCCATTGCAACATGGTACATGCATATGGAGAGTTAATTCTACTATATTAGAGAAGCTAGAAATGACTCAACAACTGCAATATTTTTACTCTTAAGAAATCAGTATATGAAATATATCATGACCCAGTTACTTGGTGGGCAGATAAAACAAAAGACTTAGAGCAATTATTAATGTCACTTAGTAAAATTATTAGAAACAATGAATATTCAATATTTAAAACAAAGACAGCAGCTACAACATCTAACAACCTTGACACAAACTACTAAACATAACTTTACAGATCAAATAAAGGCAATTAAAGTATCTATGAATAACTTCCATAAAAAAACAGGCACATTCTTTCAAGAAACAACAAGATTTTTGAACACAAGGCAAAACTGCAATGGTTTGCTTTTATACAAGATGTAAAGACACAATAGGTAAGAAAACCACGTTTTCTGTGCAGGGTCCAGATAATCAACTTTATACAAATGCAGAGGATATACTAACAGCAGTATCACAATTCTCTGAAAATGTATTTAAAAGTGAAGAAACAGATATAAATAACTTGCAACCTTTTTGGGGGGGACTTTTGAGGTCCCTTCATACCCCCATGAGATAAGAGCTGAATTAATTAAAGACACTGACCACACAGAAATAGAGCATGCCATACTACCTTAAGTAACGGGAAAGCACCAGGGAAATATGGCCTCATGGCAGAATTATGCAAACCTTTTGAGAAAGAAATTTTGAAGGAACTTGCAGCTGTTTTTTATTGTATATTACAAAAAATAGGTATGCCACTGGATATGGCCGGAGGAATTCTCATCTTTCTTCTTAAAGC
Source organism: Neoceratodus forsteri (assembly GCA_016271365.2). Taxonomy (NCBI): domain Eukaryota; kingdom Metazoa; phylum Chordata; order Ceratodontiformes; family Ceratodontidae; genus Neoceratodus; species Neoceratodus forsteri. Next base: position 735,000,047 of record CM028133.1, on the reverse strand, counting down.
TGGGGATAAAAAGGAACTTCGGAATTGGGGGCCTATTAGTATTCTAAACAATGATTTTAAAATATTTTCAAAAATATTAAATGTTAGACTATTAAAAGCTGCTAAATATCTGATTGCACCAGTTCACTCAAGTGCAATACTTGACAGGACTATAATGGATGAACTCATCTTTTTTTAAAGATCGTGTGCAACAATGAGTGGTTTTATCTTGATAATTATATATGCTACATCATTACCTGTTGACTGCCTATGCTATGTACTCCATTTGTCCCATATTTAATTGTTTTTATTCAAAAATAAGATTTTAAATCCCAAGTGGCAGGCTCACTATGCTCATGTTATTTTTATCTTCCAAGCTCCAGCTTGGCAGCAGACATCATGCGCGATGACATCATTAGGTGAGGACCTGCAAGCAGAGAGCTCCAGTGATAAGCCGAGTAGCATCATTGATGTGAGACTTGCACACAGAGTGCACCAACAATAAGTAGACTATTATTGCAGTGACAGTAGTAGTGTATCTGCAGTTTTAGTGTCTCTTAACATTCAAAATATGTCCCCAGATGAGGAGAGTGAAATGTCAACTCTGTCTTGTGCTGTTGTTTCATCTGCAAGTATTGAGCCATATTTGTTGAAGCCAATTTCCTCTGCTGTGTCAGCTTCTACCAGCAATGAGTCTGTCAGCTCTACAGTCGACAAGGAGAGCAATGGAGAAGGATCTATTGATGTTTCTGATTAGTAAGGAATTATGTCTTGTTGCATACCATAGTGAGAAAAAAATAATACTTTTTTATAGGGTCCACTACATATTTTCTGTAATTACTCTGCTATGTGCCCACCCCCCCCATGTCCACTGGCACAAACAACCAGTTTGAACATGGGGTCCAGGTCATTTATCTGCACACATCACGATGATCTGTGGATGTAGTTTGTCCAGATTGTAGCTCCTGTTATAAAACGATCATGTTTATGTGCAGTGCAGTGATTTTACTTGTTTGCAATTGCAGTTCCAAAATCACGTTATCACTGGCTCTGTTCTAACTACCATATTAATTCTACCATGCAATGTCACATTGGTGAAGTGAGTGTGTAGTAAAGCGAGTGTCACCTGCACTACCTACAAGTACATGGTACATACCAGTTGATGTCTTTGAGATTGTCATAACTGTGTCCATATAGAGTACCAGCCAAAGTATGATGTTTTATGTCTTCTGTTGATTTCCATTTGTTTTGCAAGCATTCTGTATTAGTGCTTGCAAGTCTTCCTACCATGACCTTTCACTTGACACAACAGACAGTATCCATACTCATGGTGTTTCAAAAGTATGGTTGTGTTTTCTGTACCAAGAAGAATAGCAATACTATTATGATGTCATATTATTGTCACATCATTATTTGTGTAATCACTTGGTGCTTAGCTAGCAGGGGTTGAGGTATTTTGCTGTATGTGTATGACATCAGCCACTGTGTGTTGCAGACCTATCGCCAGTGATATTATCTTTCTGAAATCAGTGTACGTAGTGTCTATATGGCTCAGTCGCTGTGGCAGGCACATCATGCCACGGTACTCTGGGTCCATCATCAATGATGTGTATAATATGTCTTCTAAGTCTCACACCCATATTGTCTTTCTGCTGGCACCTCCCTATTATGTATACCGTCACTACAATTAGTACCAAGAAGACATTTATACAGCACATATATTCAATTTTGCTCCTCTCCTACAGAGTATGCATATTTTCCTTTTTGTGTAGGCCCTGCAGATACTTTATTTGCCTTTGTCTGAACTTCCTCCAGCCTATTTAGTGTACTTGCCACTTTTTTTGTATTGTTGGTGACATGTGTCCCTATGCAACCAATCACCACACCTTGCAGTATGTTTCTTTAGCATTCTTGCACTTACTCAGTCATTGGCATAAAGACCCATATATGGTTATTGTTACCATCTGGATATCCACCCCACTCTGTAGAGGAACTTACATTTGTAAATTGATTGTACATTTGACTGTGTAACCTTTTAATCTAGTTTTGCAGTTTTTCAACACTGTGTGTCTGTACACTGAAATGTCAAGATGCCTTACCCATCCCTTCTGGTCATTTCTTTATTCATGATGATAGTTATGTAAATATTGACGACGTTTTTTTAATGTGATATTATGATTTTTTTTGGCATGTCACAGTATGAAACCCACTTTTAAAGCACTCTGCAGTGTGCTGCAGCAGACCTACTGAATAAAGCAATATAATAAACAGTTGATGTAACTGAGGGCTGCTAGGGGTCAGAATATAGCACTATATACCTGTAGGAGTAATTGTTGTGTGTACTTTTACTGTGGGAGCCCTGTTTCACTGTGTGTGGCAGGTAGAGAGACTGCTGTCAGTCTATTCTGGTGCACATATTTTATTTGTGTTCTGTAAAATGGCCACTTTAGGCTCCACTGCAGTCTTTAACTAAAAGACTGCGATATTGGGCTAATTGGAATGATTGCTTTTTAAATCGGCTATTACTCTGCACTCGCTGTAGTGAGACCCCTCCTGAGCACATCCGGGGTGTATATCTCTTTTCAAGAGAGCCATGCTGCATGTGTCCAGTTTCACTAAACAGCTAAAGTAACTAAGGGCTGCTAGGGGTCCGAATATAGCACTATACACCTGTAGGAGTAATTGTTATGTATACTTTTACTGTGGGAGCCCTGTTTCACTGTGTGTGGCAGGTAGAGAGACTGCTGTCAGTCTATTCTGGTGCACATATTTTATTTGTGTTCTGCAAAATGGCCACTTTAGGCTCTGTTGCAGTCTTTATATAAAAGACTGGGATATTGGGCTAATTGGACTGATTGCTTTTTAAATTGGCTATTACTCTGCACTCGTTGTGACGAGACCTCTCCTGAGCACATCCAGGGCATATATCACTATTTAAGAGAGCCCTGCTGTGAGGGGGGCAGGCAGAGCTGTGGGCACGTCATGCGCGTGGAGATGCTTGCAGAGACACACGCATCTGCGCATGTCTGCTGTGTCCATTGGGGACATTGGGGAGTAGGACAGATCATAATAGACAAGGCAAGTAAGTAAGTAACACAATACTGAAGTTTAACAATACCAGTATAACATAATATACCAAACACCTTTCAATGGCTCAGACTAGAGGGAAATGAGGTAAAATTTGAAAGAAAATGTGCTCCCAATGCAGTATGTTTACAGGTGATACACCAACATCAGAGTTTGTATGTGAGAAATGTATGCTGGTCAACTCACTTCAAGAAGAAATATGTCAGCTAAAGAAGAGGCTTGAGACCCAAGCAGAAATAAAGCTTCTAGAAAACTTCATTGATGAAGCAGTTTTTGAAACTAGCACTAACCACACTGATTGTCTTGGTATGACCTCAATTGAAGTATTATCACCTTCTGCTGAACAGCATCCCCCTGTTAAGATACACCCTTCCCCCACAAACCACATAGAATAGTTTGTAGCCCCATTAACATTGTTTAACAAATCTGAGTGCCTTGTAAGGGAAGAAGATAGCCCTAATGATACCCCTACCAAAGTTATAAAAGCATCGAAACCCTCACAATCTAAGCATATAAAAACTGAATCAGTACAAAAAAAATCCCATGAGGGATATTGTAGTAATTGGTGACTCAGTATTAAGAGGGGTTGACACTGCTGTCTGTGAGGGGTGGAAGGCACATGTGACAGTAAGTACCCTTCCTAGGGTATGGACTAATGATATAGTGTACTTTCTGCATGGACTATTACAGAATACATCCAATCCTATTGTTCTACTTCACGTTGGTACTAATGATCTTATTACACGGAATATAGATGATATACAGGCAGATTACATAAAAATAGCACACAGGATTAAAAAAAAAAAGGGGGAACTTATTTTATCTGGGAGGATCCTACCCACTCATGGGAGACAATCACATAGACATTTATCTATCTATAAGTTAAATTCCTGGTTAAGACAATTCTGTCTGTTCCAAAATGTTGGATATATGGATAATTCAGTAACATGTAGCAATGTAGCTTGCTTTAAAGGTGATGGTCTGCATTTGAACCACTTTGGTACTAGAGTCCAGGGGAAAAAAAATAATGTTGTGGAATTTCATTTAAACTGGAAGATGGGGGAGGGATGTAAAGGATTCTAAATTCTATAGAAAGGCAGATTCCAACAGGGCACATATCAAGAACTGTGGCTGGAAGGGGGTATTATTAAATGCTCATAGTCTGACCAGTGAATTGACTAATTCAAAAACTTGCTAGCTTCAAATGATTAATTACTGAAACTTGGTGGGATGAGGCTGATACCTGGGAAAAAGCAATCCAGGGTTATAATGTCTTCTCCAAAAGTAGAAAATATCGAAAAGGCGGAGGGGTTGCCATCTACCTCCATGAAACAATAATATGCGAGGAGATTACAGCTGACACAGGTGATACTGAATCAGTCTGGGTTAAATGATCTCTTAAAGGAGACTTCCCATTTATAATTGGCCTAGTCTACAGACCCCCAGCAACAACATCTGATATTGATGAGCAGCTATTAAATTATGCTGCAAATCTTGAACCATCCAACAATATAATGATTTTTGGAGATTTTAATCTACCCAGTATCAATTGGACACTAGCAGTAGCAACCTCAAAAAGAGAAAAATCCTATATGGAAATATTTGATCAACTTGGGTTAGAATAATTGGTGTCACAAACTACCAGAAATTATAAGATTTTGGACTCGATACTAACTAACACAGTGAATTATATATCTAATATATACAATAGCGAACCCTTGGGAAATAGTGACCACAACATAGTCAGTTTTCATATCATAGGTAATCAACAAAAAAAATCCACTGGCTCAACTGAAATATTAGATTTCAGAAAAGCAAAGTTAAATAATTATAAATCTGGCATGGCTAGCTGGGATTGGGCTAAGGAATTCACCAACCTCTCGCTTGAATCAAAATGGAACTTATTTCTTAACAGGTTGAAAAATCTTATTATTGCACATATTCCTACCATAAAAAAATATGACGGTAACAAAAGATCACAATAAAAAAAACTAATTAACAGAAAAAGATAAATGTTTAAGGATATAAAGCATGGCAAAACTCAATATATTGCTACATATAGGGAATTAGTCAAAAAAGTGAAAATCTCTATTAAAAAAGCCAAATCTCAGTACGAGTCCAAACTGGCTGGTAAGGTTAAAAATAACAAAAAAGCCTTTTTCTCACATATAAATCAATTAAAGGGAAGAACAAATAATATAGGTCCCATTTTAAATGATTCTGGACAAATGGTTAATAATAAGGAAACTGCGGACATACAGAACAGATATTTTTGCACTGTATTTAATAAAATTAATACTGATCCAAAAATAGTTTTGCCATCAATCCCTGGTCAGGTGATCATTGACCCTAAAGTGGTCCTTGAGAGACTTAAGAAACTTGACACAAATAAATCACCAGGGCCTGATGAATTCCATCCTAGGATTCTAAAAGAGGTAGCTGAGTTAATTTTTCTTCCCCTAACTAATATATTCCAACACTCTATTGATACCGGAGAAACCCCCCATGAGTAGAAAATTGCTACAGTTACACCTATACTGAAAAAGGGATCAAAATCAAACCCTGAACATTTCAGGCCAATAAGTTTAACATCACTTCCATGCAAGATCTTAGAAAGTATTATTAAAGATGGCATATTAAAATATATTGAACAATCTGGCCTAACTGATTCCACACAACATGGTTTTATCAAAGCTAGATCCTGTCTAACTAATTTGCTAGCTTTCTATGATAATGCAAGCAGGGAAATTGACCAGGGTAATTCTGTTGATGTAGTGTTCTTGGATTTTGCCAAGGCTTTTGACAGGCTCCCACATACTGAGCTTGTCGAAGATCTTGCATCTTACCAACTAAATAGTAATATCATAAATTGGATATCTGGTTGGCTTAAGGGAAGAAAACAGAGGGTATCCATAAATGGTGTTTTATCTGACTGGGCCTTGGTCACTAGTGGGGTCGCCTAGGGATCTGTTTTGGGCCCTTGTCTCTTTAATATTTATATATCTTCACTTAAAATAGATATACCTGGTATATGAATCTTGAAGTCTGCAGATGATTGTCGGTTAGGTATGGTGGTTAATGGCCCAGAACATTATCCCGCTTTTCATTTAGTCCTTGATAAAATTCTTAACTGGACAGACTGTAGTAAACTATTCTTAAATACTACCAAATGTAAAGTGACGCTCTTAGGTAAGCATAACAATCATTATCTATATAAGTTAGGGAATAATGATCTTGTGGTAACTGACCAAGAAAAAGACTTGGGAATAATTGTTACACCCAATTTGAAATTCAAATCCCATTCAAATCCCATTGTAGTACCCAAATAAAAAAAGTGAACCAAATGCTAAATTGCATCTTTAGACACATTTCTACCAGAAATTGGGAGGTGATTTTTCCATTATATACTGCCCTGCTCAGACCCCACCTGGAGTATTGTGTCCAGGTCTGGATGCCTTACATAAAAGAAGATATTATACGGATTGAGGGGGTACAACGTAGGGCCACTAAGGCTATAGCTGGGATAAATAATAAGTCCTATAAGGACAGATTATTATCATTAAATATGTACACCCTCCACTACAGAAGACTTAGAGGGGATATGTGCCTCCTTTTTAAAGTTATGAAAGATCCTTCCCTCAGGGATGATATGGGGATTATACCAAGTGAATTCAGAACGAGTACTAGAAAACATAACAAACAATTATTTATGACTAAATGGAATACACTACGAAGGACAAAATGGTTTAGCAATAGAGCTGTCCAAATGTGGAACAATCTCCCACTTACTGTTATAAACTGTCCAGACATTGATTCATTTACAATAAGCTTATACCAAGCAGTCTCTGTTGATGATAAATTTTGTTCTGGGTAAAACACTAGCAAGCACCATGGACTTGTCCATTTTTTGCTTGAATCTACCTATGATAACATATGATGATAATTTCAATGGCAATTATTCCCCTTTGTCCTGCAGGAAACTGTAGCATTCACTTCATCCTGACAGTGCTACATTTTTCTGAATGACTATAGGGACTAATTGCCATTGAAATTACATTGCTTTATTCTGTATATTTGCTGAGCATTTTGCAGAGGGATGCAAAATGTTTCAGAACTGGGTTTCCTGCTGGATGGATGCCACTGTATATGTTCTTGTGTGTGTATGTTGCATTTGGTATTGTTACTCATTGCAATTACTGTTCATTACACACATTACAGGTCCAGTACAGCAGAGGATCATCAAATACTGTCATATGCATGTTTCCTGCCTAACAGGCATTAACCATTCTCTGTGCCACACACAGTCCTGATGATGAGTCATCCACCTGTTCACAGGCTTCATTGCGGTCACAGATTCCTACATGAGACAAGACACCCAAAGTGGGTTAATGGCAACCTGTTTTGCTGACATCCGACCCCCCATTGACCCACAGCCACCTTACTGGATTAGCTTAATCCACAGTGACCTTCAGTCTTGTTTTGATGCAGTTTGCCAAACTTTGCAATGACTTCTGTGCCCCATGAATGAATCGCACCAGCTGTCCAGTAAGGTTTTGAACCTGATCAGGCCCTCCCTCCAGTAAGGATGCAATGCCATGTATCGTGCGTCCAGCATTTTTGCTATTCAAAATTCTGCACTTTACTGAATAGTGGCAATGTGGCGAGTGTGGTTGAATATTGTTAGCATGTGTTTAAGTAATGCACTGCTTAACCTATCTCAGAACACATCAAGGCTAGGCTGCATATTCAACACAGTCTCCCTAAGCACCCACAGCAGTGGAATGGCTTGAATAATGGATGCAGTGTCACCACTCACTGCCTGTGTTGTATGTTCAAACAGGCTCAAAATTAATATCACTTAACCCATGAGGTACTACTGTTCAGTCGTCATAGGCATTGATGCCCCTGAACTGTCACGGCTAGTGCGCATTACTAGGTATTCTGAGATGGCTTTGTACTGTTCATACAACCACTCTGCCATGTAAAATGTTGAGTTCCAGTGTGTGATAACTTCCTGCTTGAGGCAGTGCTGAGGGAGGCTGTTTTAAATCTGCAGCTGTCTAAGTTAGTCACGAGTATTTCCAGAGCATGCAAAGTGTGCATAGATGCGGTGTTCAACTGTTAGCATTTGCTTGATGTCAGGGTGCTGCAGAAACTCCTGTACCACAAGATTTAAATAGTGAGCCATGCAGGGAACCCTCACAAAACCACCATTGTTGATACATTTAACAATGTTTGATCCATTGTCACCAGCTATAAAGCCAGCTTTGAGGGACAGTGGATTCAGCCAGTCATCAATTTCTGTCAGTAGCAAGCCTAGCATGATTTCACCTGTGTGGGACCATGCAGCACTGTGCATAGCAAGCATCGCATGCTGTGTAATTCCCTGAAGGTTGCTATCATGGCAGTTTTTCTTATTACACTGTTTTCCAATACCACCAGCACAGACAACCTCCAGCACCTGTGCCCAATGTGCAGTAATAGACAAATGGGAACTACACTCAGTTTTGCCACTTGTCCACATATCCATACTTAAGTGAATGTATGGTGAGGGGGAATGTTGAAGGGCATGTCTTACAGACTCTGCCACAGTCAGGTATGACTCAGGAACAGCACAGGTGGAAAACAGGTCCTGGACAGGACTTTCCATTTGGGAGAGGTGCATGCAGCAAAACACTGGAATCCTGAATTCTCCACAAAGGATAAGGGCAAAAGGTCAATTGCCAGTATTTCCTCAACAGCAGCATTCATTTCATGTGACACCGCATGATCTGGTGGGTATTTCATGTTCTGGGCAAAAAGACTGTGCAACGTGGGCTGCGTTGTTACCCATTTTGCATGTGGCTTGCAAAATGGCTCTGCTTTGTGAACTGCCATGGGTGTGATGCTTTTGCTGTGTGATGCTGAGTGGCGCACAGGGGGCAAGTCAACAAATGATGTTATTTTTCCCATTTTAAGCACAGGGGTTAATGTTGGACTAGAAATACTGCATAGACCACCGCCACTGCTACTCTGACCACTACTTGACAATTCAGAATCCTCCTCCTCCTCCTCATGCCTGTAGTAATCCTAAGGGGTAAGTTCACCACTACTACAGACATGGCTACTTGGGCTACTTCCACTCAAGGAAGGAGAGACTATGCTCAGTAAGGAGGATGAGGAAGAACTCAACACTATGGCATTAGCTTGCCTCTGGTGCTGAGTCCACAGTGCCATGTGCCTACTCTTCAGATATGTGTGCTGGCCCCAGTACCTAGATGGCTATCCTTTTTTAATCATGCATCACATGCACTTGGCAAAGCTGGCAGATTGCCACTGTTTCATCACTTGCATCTTGTACAAAAATATCCCAAATGAGGGATTGTGAAGCCGTACTTTTCACATGTACCTGATACTGCATATTCAATTCCAGTTTTTTAGACAATGAAAGGGGGGGAGGGGTGTACTGCATGAATTCTGTTATTGGGTAGTCTTGGACTCTACCTGACCATCTCAGTCTATGACTATTATGTGGTCATCATCATCAACATGCACAGCTTCATCACAACTTTGAAGAGGGGGTGATTTACTAACAGACTGTTTACACACAGCCACCTTTAGTTTCTTTTTCTCCGGTTCCCAATTGAGGTCACTGAAATCATCATAATCATCATCCACATCCACAATTTCAGTTTGAATGCTGTTCTGTGGAGAACATGTTCCAACCACAGTCTCATTATGATCATCCACTATTTTTCCTTCAACATTTGAATCATTGGATTGCCCAGGAATAACCTCAACAACAATGGAAACATTATATTGTGATCATGAATCATCATCAGGATTAGAATCATGTTCAACTAATGTGGGGATCAGTACGGGGGATCTGACTACAGTCTGACTCATGTCTTTACAGTTCACAATATTTTGGCAACCTGTTAACTTGTCACAGGTTGAACTTGGACCAATAATCATGTCATCAACAACTTCACTACCACAACCAGTGGAGATGGAGACACAGCATCTCCAACCATCATTGAAGTGACTGATTGCGCTGTGAAAAACATACTCGGAGAAATCCCTTTACTGCCATCAACTATGCCCTTATGCTGTGTGCTACCATGCCCATGACCACTGTTGCCACTCACAGCAGTGACATGGCCAGAACCATATTTGCATGCACGTCTCTTTGCAGACATTGTTTTGGATTACAAGCAAAATTAACAACAAATTTAGATTTCTGAACTTTTGGCTGGATGGGAAGCGAGAAAACAACTGGGGCTTACAGATGGAGACCAGGCACTAAACAGATGCATACACACAGACAGATGGAGATTGCACACTCAAGAGATGCTGCCACACAGGCACAACACCTTAACCAGTGGTCACACAAATGAAAAAATGGAAAAATAATACCTTTTGCGGGAGGGGGGACTGCACTACCAGTCCACTAAGTGGATAGAATGAAGCAGTAGAAAACATTACAGATGGATATGAGACTCAGAGTGCTTCGATTACAGTGTGGCCCAATAAACTGTGTCTGACTTGACTGAATGCACACATGCACACACACACACACTAAAGGTAATGTGCAGAAAATTTAACAGTTCAGTACACTATCTCCAAATCTTTTAAACTGACTGAAAAAATGCACTGCACTGCAGCAAACAGCAACAAATTATCAAAAAGTATTACTGCATGAACATGAACACACAAATACTAACACACTAGCTACCCAACAACGTTTGGAAACACTGCCTTTCTCACTGTGAATCTCCCTTCGCCACAGATATGCCCTTCCCCAAAGCACACTTCTACAGTGTCTGTCAGTACAGAGACCGAATTAACTAAATTAACATTCAATATGCACACAAAACCAATAAACGCTTGATGATATCAACACACAAGGGTTTCCTGGAATCAATTTACTAACCTTTGTCACAAAATTTTGTGGCAAAACGGTGTTTTTAAAGGTTTTAGAGTGTTTGAATCTCAGAGCTCTGACAGCAAACTGTCCCCGGCTTTCCACTACACACAATACGATGAACCGAAGCTGTGCAAGACAATATAGATCCCATATGACCTGCTATCCCATGAATCACTGCAAAATTCACCTTCGAGAGCATTAAGAAGGTGAAGTTAATGCAAAGTCCATTCAAATCAATGGCACTTCACTTTAAAAATAAGGGAGAAGTTATACACAAAGTGAAGTTATCACAAAGTCCTTTGAAACCAATTGAATTTCGTGTCTAAAACTAAGGTGAAGTATTACGTTACACAATGCAGAGTACTACATGAATTCTACATTTATACGTGAAGTGCTCTTCGTAGTGAAGTTTGGGGACTTCACCCACCACTACTGATAACCCCATGCCTGATTAGTGAAGATGCTGGAGAGGTGAAACAGTAATAGTTTTTCCTGTTGCTGTGTGGTGGTTGGGGGTGATGTGCTAGGATTTGAAACCCCAACACCATATTTCCCTAATTTTGTCACTTCAACCCTAATTAATGCATTAATGAAGTGTTTGAAAATAATTTCTTTACATTTTGAGGTAAAATAATTGTATCCTTATTTGTCTGTGGGAGTGCAGAACCCAGAGTGGTAAACAGACCACTCCAGATTGGGGGGGGGTCTCCCACCTTTTGTTTTCAAGTTCACACTCAGCCATCCCTCTGGTAAATGCATCTCACATTATCCAAAATGTACTGAAGATGCTTTCTAGAAATGTATTTCACACTTAACATCCTCAAAGGACACCACAGGGGTGTCAAAGGTAAAAGTTCTGCTCGCATGGATGGTCACATACTGAACTCCACTGAGGACAGTCAATTTATAAACTCCACTAGGGTGAGAAAGAAAAACAAACAGGAACACTATAGCTCTATAGCAGAGCTGCTACTACAGACTACTGCTCACACTGAGCTCTGGAACCAGACTGACTACAGAATTATATCTTCCTCCCTTACAGCAACTGGCTGTGTGGCTTATGCTGCTGCAATAGTTATAAAATGACATTACCTCTCCAGCTCCCAGCTAAGACCAGAAACAGAGGGGGACAAAGTGAAAGCTATTTACTGGCAAATCACTAGCAGCCTTCCCTGCCTACCACTAACTCTAATAGGATTCTAGTAACCCCAGGGAACAGGGGGGTTACACTTAGATATGAACATATACGTTGCTATGGATCTACATGGCACTCCACGCATTGCACTTGCATTTGTAGTAAAACATGGATGAAATTGTCAGCATAGCCCTCTTATTACCTAGCATCATGAACCCAGTAATACAAATGTTGAAATCCCTGTCAAAACATGATTCCACTCCATTGCAATGCAATTGCATGCCAAAGGTGTGAAAACACAGTTTGGCCAGAGTTTGAAAAATGATAGCTGTCACTGTCATGAGCCCACTCCTAAGGGTCAGGTCCACTGAGCTCACAGAACCCAACCTTATGTGCAATCTGTGACAGGGAGGGAGGAAGAACCAGGGGATATCCTCTTTGAGTCCCTCTATAGTGCTTGCTGACTTCACAGCTGAATACTTACCATGAAGTTCCAGGGTTCCCCTTTATTCTGGATCAGGGTACACTACCAGGCTTGAGTCTTGTAGCCAAATGAGAACCCCTTCTCAGTTGTAACACAAAGGGGGAAGATCCAGATATTACAACCTCTTCGGGGTAGTGTTGTAACCCTGATTCTGCCTTCTCCCACTGGATGTGCAATAACCTGGTTCAAATCCCAACAGACCCTTTTTTGACACTTTCATAGTCTCCGTATCTTTTACCCAGATTTTCCCTGTTACAGACCCTTGCTTGATTTGGCAGCCTATAGTGACACCTCTTTGGCAATAACAGTTTAGTCACAGATTATTGATAATCATCCCAAAATCATGCACACAATATAGAAATGTCTTGCTCTGGCAGATTTCTTAAAAACAAAAAGGCTGTTACTAAAATATGTAAATAATACTTATACAGTTACAACTAAAAGATGCACTAATTTGATCACAGAATAACAAATAAAACAAGCATTTGTCAATGCTGAATGTTTTCTTGCTGGCATTATCATTGGTAGTGCAGTAGTTAGAGGGACACATAATAGGAATGGCAGCAGAGTATTGAACTAACGCCAACCCCAACCCCCAACCTGCAGAGACTGAAAAGCATTGGGGGGGGTGACTTTGGGTCATCAACCATAACGCTTATGTCATTCCACCTCACTACACACTGCAGACACTGAAAGATGTCAAGGTGTTCTTTTGGGCCTTTGGCCCTTATGCTCAATCTATTTCATAAGGAAATAAGCTGAGATGGGTGCAGTATAGGAGAATGGGGTGAACTTTAGATCCAAAGACTCCAATGCACACCTTGATGCCTGTCAATGGCTGTAGGGTGGGGGTAGAATGCCGTGAGTATCACAGTTGATGATCCTAAGTCATAACCCCAACACCTGTCAGTCTCTACAGGGTGGGAGTTACAGTTGGAAACCTTAACACCCAAGGCGTTTGTTGGTATTTTCACTCCAAATTTTTAAAACTGACTTTTTGGGATTCCACCTCATGAACATTGGCACTATCATTTTGTTACTCAATCCTGAAAGGTGATTTCACACAGAAACTATGCCATTCAGTGCCACAGGTGCAGAAACATATTTTTGGACAGGATGTGAAAAATGACAGCTGTAATGTTTATGAGGAGGTGGGACAAAATGGCAATGTTGAAAATTTGAAGTGAAAATATTAAAAATTGGCAAAGTTAAGAACGTGCATAGAAAATGCACAATGCCCACCCATAACACAGTCATTTTTTGGAAGTTTTTCACCAAATCTTCAACTTGGGCTTTGTGAGACCCCACCTCATCAACAGTAGTACTATTGTTTTGTTACTCAGTCCCAAAAGGTCATTCCGCTCAGTGACCACAAAATCACCTTTTGGGAGTGAGAATCAAAATGACAGCAACATGTTTATGAAGTGGGGTCCCAAGAACCTGATGTTGAAAATGTGTGGCCCAAATGCCTAAAAATGGCTGAGATATCAACCTAAGTTGAAATCCCCAGTTGACTCTCATTATACTGCACTTATCTGGTTCCTCAGTTCGTAGTTCAGCTTTGAAGAGTGCAGACGCATCCTGGTCCACAGAAGATTACTGCCCTTGACCTCTGGAGGGTAAATATGGGTGGGGGGTGTGGGGAGGTGGGTGCACAGAGGGATAGGGACTGGGGAGATGATGATGGATTTTTTTTACAGTTTAAGAAACAAAAAAAAGACTCCTGGGGACTGTTTATTTATAGGTAAAAAAATTAAAAACAAACATTGGGGCACACTCGGGTGGGCTCCCAGTGTGCCACATAAGTTTTGGGGGGCATGATGCTGACGGGGATTGGGCATTCCAGTCAGTAAGTTTTGGGGGGATGGGAAACATGATGCAGACAGGGATTTGGCATCCCTATCGGCAAAGAAATTGAGCTTGGGAGGTGCAGGGCATCCAAGACTGGGAGTCAGTATCCTGCTGTCAGGCAAATAAAAAAAAAGTCTGTGCATACTATGGTGGGCTTCCAGTGTGCAGCAATGTGGTTGTGGGGGGGATACATGCTGACATAGGGGTTGGGCACTCCTGATGTCGGCTTTGTAGGAGTGTGTGCCCAACAGCAGGAACCGCCATTGTGGAAAGCTACACTACAGTTGTTTTATTTATTGAAATGTTTCACCAGGAATGGCACACAGAGCAACTGCTCACAACTCCGGCCATGTGCATTACTGTGCATTGTAATGCACATGGTCGTAGTCTTCTCATCTGCTACTGCAATGACAAAACTGCTCCTGATTGCAGTGGCAGATTTGTTTTTACGCTTTGACTCTCTTTGAAGTTTGCTGTCATTGCTAGCATGCTCACTGATTGGTGGCTGAGGAACACACCCACTAAATCATCCCCTGCTTTGGCCACAGCACTGACCCACTTCTAAAAGGTGCTACTACCACAAAATGTTTCTTGCACATGCATGCAAGCAAACATAACAATGGGGTTGTACAAAAAAATGCACTGTGACAGTTATCTAATGTTCTACCTTAGTTTGTAGTGAATTGAAGTCTGTAAAGAGTAAGTGCAGTCTCTAGTTCTCAGTCTCTGTGCTGTGGCAGTTTTGCTTCTCTGTATGTTCAGGAGAGAGTCCAGATGAAAAGTGTGCCACGTGCCCTGAGCTGAGGGCTTTAAATACTTTCTGTAACTTGCAGTGTCATCAATTATCCCAGTTCTAAAGAAACTGGTCTATTTACCTATCAGGTGAGTCAGAGCAAGTACCCTGTTTGGCCACTGTCCTGCTGTTTCCGAAATTCAAAGATTATCAAAAATCAAATCCAGATACATATAATTAACATGGATATGACATTCAGAGTTTAAGCTTTTTGAAGTCCCCTGTAGACAGTTAGCACCCATAAGACAAAATTCACATTAGTCTGTTAGAATGGTCCTTTACTGCTCAAATCATTGCTAAAACATCTTGGTCTTGAAACTGTCTTCCTACAATTAAGTTGCAAGGAAGATCCTGTAAGGTTTATGACAATATGAGCTGATTTTATTACCTCTGGATCAGCTAGTTAGGAAATGCAGTTAGCTTCTTGCCAAGTAAGCTGTTTTACAGGTTACAGGATTATCAGCCTTAAAAAACAAAACACACAAAAAAATTCCATTCTCTTCATATTGGCATTTAAACATATACAGAAATCATGGGGCATACCTCACAAAACCCTCCCACCTGGACTGAAGTTGTGGGAATCTATCCCTACACATGGTATGAGTTTCATAAATTGTGTTACTGTTCTAACTGGTGAGATATGCCATCTGCGTTGGCATTGGTTGATCCATCCCTCTGGGTAATTGTCATGTCATAGGCCTGTAGGGCGATACTCCCCCTTAAGAGAAGACCATTTGTCTTACTCATCAGATTCAACCACACTAGGTAATTGTGATCAGTTTGTACCTCGAAGCATCTCCCATAAATGTATGGCTCTAATTTCTTCAGGGCCCATACCAGCATAAGGCATTCCTTTTCAACTGTGGAATATGCCTGCTGCTGGGGAAGTACATTCTTGCTAAGGTACACTATTGGGGGATCCTTTCCTTGATTAGAGGTCTGACTGAGGACTGCTCCAATCCCCATATCTGAGGCTTCAGTCTGGACTACAAATGGCTTACTGTAATATGGACTGGCTAACACAGGGGCACTGCACAGTACCTCCTGTAACTGTGCAAAGGGTCATTTACAGGCTGGCTCCCAGTTTTATTTTTGGGGCTTTGTTTTCTTTAGCAGGCCAGCTGGGGAGCTGCCAAGGTACTGTAATTTGGTACAAACTTTTGATAGTACATGGCAGTCCCTAGAAAGCTCCTAACCTGCTTATGGGTTTCAGGCCTGGGCCATGCCTCTATCACTTTGATCTTTGCTTGATTGGGATGAAGCTGCCCTTGCCTCTCTACATGGTGTAGGTATGCCACCCCCACCATAGCCACCTGGCACTTTTCATCTTTGACAGTGAGCCCTGCCCTCTGTATCCTGTGCACCACTTCCTTCAGGTAGGACAGGTGTTCCTTCAAACTGGCACTGAAAATGCAATATTTTCCAGATAAGCCACTGCGTACTCTTCAGTACCATGTAACACCTGTTTGACTAACCATTAGAAGATGGCAGGGGCATTCTTCATTCCAAAAGGCATTACCCAGAACTTGAATAATCCTATTGGAGTGATGAAGGCCAATCTCTCACTAGCTCTGGCAGTTAATTCCACCTGCCAATACCCTTTCATCAAGGCAATGGTGATAAGGCATGTCACCCTTTCCAACTTGTCCAGTAATTCATCCATCCAAGGCACTGGGTGGGCATCGGACTTCGTGACTGCGTTGAGTCCATGACAGTCCACACAGATGTGAGAAGAGCCATCTGGCTTGGGATCGAGGACTATGGGTAAGGCCCAGGGACTGTGGGATTTCTGGATTACCCCTAAATCCAGCATTTCTTCCACCTCCCTCCTAATGTCCTCTAGGACAGCTTCAGACACCCACTACACTGTCCATCGGATGGGTGCTTATGCCTCTGTGTCTACGTCATGTGTTGCTAAGGGGTTATGTCCCAGCTTGGCAGTAAGAAAAGGAGCAAAGTCCTCTAAACCCCCTTCACTTCCTGGGACTGCTTCAGGGTCAACTGGGGCAACAGCTTGATTTTCTCCACAGAGTGCTTCTTCTTGTTTTCCTCTAGCAAGTCCAGGAAGGGGTCTTCTTCATCCATCTCCTCCCCTGGACTACACACTGCAAATATCATGTCAGCCCTATTTGCATATGGCTTCATCATGTTGACATGGTTCATCCTCTGGCTATGTCACCTGTCAGGCAGTTTGAAGATATAATTTACATCATGTACCTGTCTGACTACCTTGTATGGTTCCGCCCTCTCGGCCTGCAGCTTGTCCTTCCATACTGGGATGAGGACCATGACTTCCTGACCTGCACTGTACATACGAGCTTTGGCTCCATGATAATATCAGACTTTTTTTTTCTGTTAGGCAGCTGACAGGTTGCTTTTGGTCACCCCATAAGGTCCTTCAGCTTCTCCATAAACTTAAGGATATACTCCACTATGGGAGTTCCCTGGGTGGTGTGCTTTCCTTCCCAGTCCTCCCAGATCAAGTCCAGGGGTACACACACCCTATGTCCATATAAGAGTTTGAAGGGGGAGAACCCTGTCAACTCTTGTGGCACTTCCCTGTATGCCAACAAAAGGTAGGGAAGATGCTTCTCCCAGTCCCTCCCATGCTGTTCAGCAAATGATTGGAGCATCGCTTTTAGGGTACCATTAAACCTTTCCACAAGCCCATTGGCTTGTGGGTGATAAGGTGTCATATGTCTCTGCACCAACCCACACTTCTCCCGTAAACACTTCATCATGTCCAACATGAAGGTACCCCTTTGATCAGTCTTGACCCCCTGTAGATACCTTACATGGGAGAAAATCCCTAGCATGACATCTGTCACTTTGTCCTAACTGACGAAAGGGCAACCGCCTCTGGGTATCAGGTGGTGTAATCAACCACTGTCAGGATAAACTTCTTCCCAGAGATGCCTTTGGTACTCAAAGGTACCACAATATCTATTTCTACCATCTGGAATGGATCCTCCTCATTGGGCAGGGAAATTAGGGCAACTTTAGTTTGACTGCCTGCCTTCCCTATTTGTTGGCACGGGTGACAAGACCTGCAATATTCCTTCACCTGCTGGGTGAAGTTTGTCCAATAGAAATTCTGGGCCAATTGCTGCATGCTGTGCACAATTCCCAGATGTCTGGACATGGGGATATCATGAGCGAGCTTGAGCAACTGCTCACGGTACCCCTGGTGAATGACAAGCTGCCTGCTCATCACCCCTTCCTATGACCTCACGTCCTGTGTATACAACTGGCCATTATCCCAAAATACTGTATGTCTTACGTCACCTGCAGGTGTTCCATCAGATTCTGCACAAACCCACAGTATCTCCAAAACTAGGGTCAGTTCTCTGAGCAGCTGCAAAATCTTCAAATGTTCCTAAGGCATTGGACATCTTGCCTTCAATTCCTAAACTGGGGTCCACAGCTGTAGCTTTAGGGCATTCAGAGTCACTGCTATCCCTAACCTTCCGATCATTTGTTACCCCTCCCTCCACAGAGTAACATTTTATAGCTGTCTTGTGAATGGCTACCTGGGGAAGTCCTCCCTCCCTTTTGCTACTCTCCATTCCTTGAAACATAGGCTGGGGAATCAGACTCCCATTTTTTTCACAGAAGCTTCTATGAGGTTCAGGGAACTACAATCAGCCTTTGCCGTCTGACTGCGGGTAACTGCACACACCACATCCTTCTGGAGATTATTCTCTATTATCATATCCAGGGTCGAAATTGTCTGCCACTGCCATGTTTTGCACCATCTCTCCTGCCTCACCCAAGTCCAGGAGAATGCTAGCATGTGGCAGAGTTTTTTTTCCTCCCCAGTGAATCCCTTCACTGTTACAAACTGATTAGGTATAAGCTGTTCCGGCACAACCAAATCCCCTTTCACTAAGGTAAGAGACACTCCCGTGTCCTTAATGCATGTGTCTGCACCAAGTTACAGTAACCAGGTGCATGTGCTCCCTCTTGTTTACAGGCATGCTCTCAGGGATACACAAACAATCCAACTCTGTTCTGGCACCACTTTGTCCACTCTGCGCCTTTTTAAGACACTGTCTAGCAAGATACCCTGGCTGTTTACAAAACCAACAGTCATCATTTCTTTTATCTGAGAAATACATTTTTTGTAACTTCGGTTTTCCCCCTTTCTGTGGAGGCAGTGAGGATTTTAGCTGCCCTGAAGGCACGCTATCCCTTTCTGCACTGCCGCACTGCCCCAGTCCCTTTCAGAGCAGGCCTGCTCCTGGCATAGCGGTCCAAGAGCTCAGAAGCTTGCTGTGTTGTTTTTGGATCTTAGTATTCTAGCCAGGTTTTCAACTCTACGAGGCAAGCCCAAAAGAACTGCTCTAGCAATATAACCTCCTCAATGTTTTCACAGATTTTGCTTCTACTCCCTCCCACCAATGTTTTAAAAACTGACGTTGCTTTGTGGCGCGTTCCTCATAACTCATGTCCGGGCTTCTTTGGAGCTTACAGAACTTAACCCAGCATGCTTTTCATAAGTTAACTCATAGTTTTTAAGCAAAGCAGATTTAAGTTTCTCATAGTTGCTACTGTCTTGATTGTTCATTTAGCCTAGTGCTTCACGCCTTTTACCAGTAAGTAGCGGGGATAGCTGAAAGCTCCAGGACTCCCTAGGTATTTTGGCCCGAATACAGACCTTTTCAAACAAATTCAAAAATGCATCCATATCCTCCTCCTCTTTAAATTCAGCTATTAATTTAGAATGTAACTTATACCCCAGCTCTGGAGTTTCAATTTCAACCCTGCCACTTACCTCCTCTGGTGCTTATCATTGAAGTATTAATTTCTCCAGTATGAATTCCCTCTGGTGCTCTTTTTCCTCTCTCCCACCCTCTCTCTGATGCTGGTTTTCTTTTTTATGCATCTCCAGTTCAAACTTCTTCTGCTCAGACTTCCTCTACTGTTGTGCTTCAGACTTTCTCTGCTCAAAATCCAGCTCCATTTTCCTCAACTCCAGCTGCAGCCAGATCCCTTCTAGACCCAGCTCTATGGTGACATTCCCCTGCTGCTGTGGCTCTGTTTTTTCTGGTCTTGTTGTCCTCCTCCCTGGGGCAAGACTCTGTGACGGACCCTGGCAACCCCATGCCCAGACTTTGGTCTTTTTCAGTCACTTGCAGTGACTCGACATTCTAGGCAGCCACTAGCTCATCAGCTGCCACTAGAGGCTCCATGAGGTGCTTTTTGGTTCACCCCTTGTACTGGACTCCTCTTTCCAAGCAAAATAGCCTTAGGTGGTCTGCAGTGCATTCATTATAGTTGCAAGCCATCCTCTTCTCTAAATATTACTGCAGTAGCTCACACCAACAAAAAAAAGGTGTGGAACTTTATACTATGACCAAATTAATTTTTTCCAAATCTCTACCTTGATTGCGTGTGGATTGCTTTCAGTTTATCAATCAGTTATACAGGTTTCAAATTCAGTTGTTATGCCTGTGCCACCAATATTTCTTTTTTTTTGAAATTTAATAAACTTTATTGCATATGAAAATCACCTCAAATTAGAACAGGTACATAGATCATAAACAGTGTTGTAATACCCCCCCCAAAAGGTGTGTGTGCCTCCCTCCTCCCTCTCCCCCACCAGTGGAGCTGAGCCAATGCCAAATCTATGAAATCCATAGATGGAAAACAATATAGCATACATACCAGACTAGGCAAAAAAGTCCTACCTGCCAGCCCTGCAAACCTACTGTAAGACACAATCTAATAAAGCAATGTTGATAAATCTGAAAAATGATGCGTGTGAATTTAAAATTGTATAAGACTATTTGGTTGAGGCTTTGTGGTGTATAATGTGTGCAATTTCCCCTATTTTTTATCAAAACTATAAGGTCTATGGCCTAAGTGAGCAATTATACATTCTATTCGAAGGTTATTCAGCAATTCTTGTAACCATTCGCTATATGAAATCAAACACTGATCCATGTCGTAATGTGTGGGTAACTTCATGGATTGAACAAACTGCACTGTAGTGTGACACAATGGCAGGTAAAAAATTCAGCAAATTTATTTTACTTCAGCATCTTTCTTCTTTTTAGCAAGACATATTTAAACAGCTAACTGGTACAATAAAAATAAATACATAAATGGCAACCACAAATCATAAAGATCACTGGGAATACATTGCCAGAAAGGGCTAGCTATCACAGGTGTTCTGCTTTAATACCTCGGAGCAATACTCAGAGCTCCCTGCTGGAGTCTATCTCCAGACTCAACACTTAACTGAAATGGCTTGTAATAATAGCCCTTATATACTTGCTTACAAACCCATGTGACTCTAAGCCCACCCTATCTAGTGTTTCAAACTTTTATTTTAAACAATGCAAACTGTTTTTACTTCAATCTTCATTTAACAGTTTTATTATAACATCTGTATAACATGACACTAGAAATAATGTTTAATTTATATTTCAAAAGAAAAAACAAAAAAACTTATTAAATAATTAATGAGTTCCACCTCCATTCAAATGGTCCTGCCTTGAGCTGTATAAATATAGCAACTACAAGGTCAGCAGACTCCTAAAGGAGTCCTGAAATCATACAGGAAGGAGCAGACCAGAAAGAAGGGTAAGTGCAGTTCCTTCCATTAGGACCATTGTTCCACCTAAATTCAAAGGTTTGAAACCACTTGCTTCAATTTCTTTAGGCAAACAGCAATCATTATTTTAAATCCTTGAAAGTAAACTACAGAAGGTGAAGTGGAAACAGGAATATGAGAGCTGAGATGCAGAGGGGAGGAAACAGATTCCTATCTTGCTCACCTCCCTTGGTACTCTGTTTCTTATTCAACTCATTCGTTAGTTTATTTTTATATTTCTTTTATTTCTCCTTAAGGGTTACAAGGACACTACCCATACAGCTTAAGTGAACAAGCAAGCCGTGAGGCACAGCAGCAGCTTCAACAATGGCTGACAGAAGCAGCCAGTGCCATAAGCATAACTGCCAAGCTGAGGAAAGGTCCCAAGACCCTAAAAACAACAACTTACAGCACAGCGCTAGGCAGGTGAGCAGCTGCACATCCCAACATACAAACACCATGCAAACCCTTGCTCGAAGTGCCAAACACCCCCTACACTGTCCACCCACCAACAGGAACCTCCATTATTGTATTCACCCTTACCTTGGAGGCGCACTTTCCCAAAACACTGTATGGACTGGTAAAATAAAGTATGACAATAAATCAGCCAGATGGATGCTCAGGTGCACTGCAACACACTGGTTTGTTTCTTTTACTACCCTTTCCACCACAAAGCAATCACTTGTGTGTAATATTTATAATAAACAAGCCGCTACGCTCATGTTTCATGGAGCATTCACACTACCATGAAGCTCCATTCACACATTCATGCAGCGCACATGCACACACTATCGTGCAGGTCCGTTTCAACATAAACACCAACAGACATACACAGCATTACTGGGGCAGGTGCCCGGGCTCTAACCATGAGACTGTCCGAGTGCATACATTCCTTAAGAGAATTTAATCATACTGAATGTGTTAAGGGGGGGACAGCCCACACCTCAGTCTCCCATTCAGCCACTTACCCCCACTAATGCAAACCAGCACTTTCACAGAACACAGCCTAAATTAGCATACAATTCGAGCAACCGTGCCACCATGTGGAAAAACCTATATCTACCATCTTCAAGTCCCAGAGTGGCGGTTTTCACCAATTGTTTTTACTATTCTTTTACTATCCAAGTGCTCCTGCTTCCCACTATAAGTATAGAGACAAATGGCCGAGCACTTCACAATTCAGAGCACCATTGCTTTTATTGGAAAAAAATATCAACATTTCTAATCCTCTGCTTACTAGCATCTACTATTAATCAGATACATTCAAAAGCAGCAAGGAATTCTACCTTGGGCATTCACTATTTCATAGCATCCTAAGGACACCTGTAATTTCTATTAGGAAAACAAATCCCCAAAGGAACCTCAAACAAATATTTTCCAGCCCCATTTCATTATAAAGCTGTATCCATAAATATACTATAAATAACAAAATCACATAAGCACTTTATATCCTTTGCAGGGGGGAGGTTGACATTTTTCTAAAACCTTCACTCATCACAGGTCACCCTGTGACATTCCTCCCCACCTAAGAGGGCAACCACCTCTTGGTTGTCCAAAACATATACTACTTAAAGCAGGAGGGGGTTATTGGAGCTCCGGCCTGCCCACCCTAAAAAGTTCCACCACAGGGTCCCTTTCTGGATTGGTGACACAGCACCAACACTTCTATAAAATAAATATCTTGTTATCAATTGTCCTGGGGCTTATGTAGTAGTCTCCCTAACATCTTTTAACAGATCAGACATTTGCTACATAAATGATATACTATCAGGAACTGTACTACATAATCCTTTCATCCCTTCAGGAACAGAGTAGACAACCTGAACAATGTTCCCAGCAGGTGTTTTCTGGAGTGTACCCACTGACAGAAATAGAGGGGAAAAGAAAGCTAGAAGAAATCAGACAGTTCAAAAAGAAAAGAAACGGCTGAAGGCGGCCAACCCCTCAATCCAAAAAGACTAACTAGAAAAACTAAACAGTGTAAAAAAAGAGACATAAGAAAAATAAATCTTAATGCTTCAACATATTCACATGCACCCCTTTGAAGCCATAAAAAATCTTTTAGAATCACAAGGCATATTCAAATCCAAAATCACATTTCATAATACACACAGGCCGGGAATTTCAAAGCAGTTGCGCAAGGTGCAACTGAGTTGTGCCGACGAAAGTGCGGACATGTGCCAAGGAGCGATATTCAGTGGGAGCCATTGCACAGTGCAAATCCCATTGAGACAATGCACAACTATAATGAATCCAGGCACAAGAGCAGGAGGTGTGCCCATGAATATCTGGCGCAGTGTGATATTCAACCGTGGAACCATGGCGCAAGTGTGGAGCAAAACCTGGATGCGCCGAGCAGACTTGAGCCTATAAATACAGGCAGCAAGCACACAGACAGCACTTGCGCCAGGTGAGAGTGAGAGAGATATAGAGAGGCAAAACACAGCAAGAAGGAAAGCCAGACAGACAGAAAGACAGACCAAGGGAGACAGAGCAAGTGAGAGACAGACAGACTGACACAGGCAGCCACAGAGTGAGAGGGACAGAGGTGGCAGTGGAGAGGAAGCCAGGGGTAGAGAGAGCAAGAGGAACAGGCAGGCACAATGCCAGAAAGTGCACCAGGGTGGCACATGGCCCACAGCAGCCGACCACCCAGGAAAAGACAGGACATTGGGGTCCATTGATAGTGCACCCTTCCTGATGGAGGCCGTAATGAGTAGTGTGAGGGGGCAGGAGGAACAGCGATGTGACCGAGGAAGGGCCCATCGGTGGTATGCCCAGAACAGGTACTACCGTGCCCACACCACCTTCAAGAACTACATCGACACAGAGATTGTGGGATGGTACTGCCTGAACAGGGCCATTCTGAGCCAGCTCTGTAAGCTATGCAGTGAGGAGATGCAAGCACCCACAAGACAGAGCCCCACAATGTCAGTGGAGACAAAAGTGACAGCTGTCATGTGCCTGCTCACCACGTGCACCTTCCAGAGACTAACAGGGTACACCACAGGCATAACCCAGTTGGCCACGTTACACCTCCTCACACAGTTCCTCAATGCTCTGCTGCCATGTGCTTCAGAATACATCCATTTCCCCAGCACACAGGCGGAGCATACAGCAACCATGCAGGATTCCACAGGGCAGCACGTATGCCTGGCGTGCTTGGGGCCATTGACTGCACACCACCTGGCCCTGAGGATGTGCCCTATACCAATAAGAAGGGGTTCCCATGCGTGAACTGCCAGGTGGTGTGCGATGCCAAGGGGCGCATCACCAATGTCTATACCACACACACTGGGAGTGCACATGATGCATTCATCTGGCACAGCTCTGCTCTGTGCCATAGGTTTGAGTGTGGGGAAATGCCCACGGGTCACCAAGTGGGTGAGCATGGGATGGGCAAGGGGGACTGGGCAGAGCAGGTTATGAGATGGAGGAGGACAGGGTGGGTGTGCTGGTGAGGGCCCCAAAGACAGGCAAGGTGCACAGCAAAGGATGTCACAGGGCTAACCATGTCATTATCCATACAGGAGACAGTGCCTATCCACTGAGGCCCTGGCAGTTCACCCCCTATTGGTGCCCATCGTCCCCAGCAGAGGAATGCTACAATGAGGCACATGCCAGCACTTAAAACATCATTGAGCATGTATTCGGCATGCTGAATGCATGGTTCCATTTCCTAGACAGGTCTGGTGGTGCCCTACATTACACCCACTTGAAAGCCTGTGGCCTGTTCCTGGCCTGCTGCATACTGCACAACATGGCCATTGACCATGGAATAGCTGTTGAGGCTGATGAGGGCAACAGTAATGGGGACGATGGAGGCAATGGGCTGGAGAGTGGTGGACAGCTCCCCTGGGCAGAGGGATTCCTGGCTGCAAAGGATGGTGCAGCAGCATAGAGACACCATCGCACAGGAGCACTATGGTGGCACCAAACCCATACAAAGGCCACACATGCAGATACAGTATACAGGCAGGGGCGTGTATGGCAATGGCCATGCAAATACAGAAGCATGGTGCAGGGGTAGTGGAGTCAGTGGCACACATCCACACACAACTGCACACAGCATCACACAGAAACACACACACATACACCCACACACCCAGGTACTGGCAAGTGGCAGGGATCAGATGCATTGCACAAGTGCACAGGCACAACCTGTGCAGAACTGCCCTCATCATGCCCACACCACATGGTCCAGTGGCCAGGCAGGAATGCACATTGGGCAGCGTGTGACATGACACACAGGTGCCACACCGGAGGTATGCACACACACACACACACATGCTGCCTGCCCATGTGCACACAGGGCAGCAGCTGCAGACTGCGGTCAGGGTGGCATGCACATCAGGACTGATGTGTGGAACCATATCCACCGTGGCTATGGGGACAGCCACACCAGGGTCAATCAGCAGCCACATGCTGCTCATCGGCCACAGGGGGTGTTTGCAACAGCCCCCCAGGGGTTGAGCTGCGGGACCATGACCGGGTCCATGCAGAGGTGTGTAGGCACCCAAACAGGCCCACCCCAAGCATGCCTGGGATGCCAACAGCAGAGCTCAGCATCGACATTGAGGGTGTTGCCTGACTCCGGGATTATGGGGTGGACAGTGCACTGCGTGGGATCCATGGTGGCTGGCCACACCCTGTGGCAGTCAGCAGTGCAAAGCCATCCATGATCGCATTGGCAAAGCGATCCTGGGATGCAGTTGTGGCCTCCTGCAAGTGCTGTATAGCCACCAGGAGCTGCGCAGTTCCCCTCTCGCACTGCTCGGCCACCTGGTGCACCTCCGCATGCAGTGCACTCACCCCAGTGGCAAGCAGTGCCTGTTGCTCCACAGAAGCCCACAGCAAATGGGTGTGCTCTGCCACTGGGTCAGCACCCTGGGGAACCTGGTCAGGGCACTGACCCTCCTGTGATGACCAATCACACTGCACAGCCCCCTGCTCAGGTGGACGCTGCACAGTGGAGTCCTCATGGGGTATGTCACTAGCAGGCACCCCAGAAGCAGACCCCATGTCTGGCTGCTCTGTGGGTCCTGCAGCCTGCTGCCATTTACCATCCTCTGCTGAACACTGCCCAGCACCTGCGTGGCCGCACCACCACCATCACATGACACAGCTGTGGCAGTGCACACAGCAGCACCTGCAGTGACAGTGGGCAGCTGTTCCACTGCTGTCAGGTCGCTGGGCCCACTGCCTGTGTTGTTGTCTGGTATGGCATCTCCCCACAACACCACCCATGCTGTCCAGGATTATGGTTAGGTCATCATCGGTGTCGGACCCCGCCCAGATCTGTGTCTCCATGCAGAGGATGCCGAGACTGGCATCCTGTAGAAACACAACTAGGGCCTCGTCCGACCCCATGCCCAGGACATCCAGCTGGACAGTGGTGGTGTGCTGTAGCCTGTCAGGCACCCAGATGCCCATGGAGGTGGATGACTGGTCCTCCGGGGCTGGTCCTGCCTCCACAGCTGCTGCTGGTGCCCTATCCTCCAAACACAGGCATGCTGGTGCTGAAAAAAAAAGCTGTGTCAGTGATGCAAGACCCATGTGTGCCTGCCCCCCTCAAACACAGCCACTGCATGCTGTGCATGCCCAACATACATACCATGCAGTGATGGGCTGCCACCCATCTGGAATCCTCCACCTGGCACACCCTCCACAGTGCTGCAGCGCATGGTGGCTGCCACCAACTCCTTCTGCACTGTGAGCTGTGGCAGGACCCCCTCTGGTGGCATTCCAGGCTCACGGATGGCCTCCACCTTCTCCTTGATGTACCACTTATCTGTGCTCACCTTCTTGTGGCACTCTTGCACTGACCACTGGTGGCTGCCCTGCTGGTTCATGCATGCTGCCACCTCCTCTAAGGCCCCAGCCCTGGCCTGTGGTGTGCCCGTGGCACCACTCAACAGTGGCTCCCTGTTGAGGTAGGCCTCAAACAGGGCCTCTTCCTCTGCCTTCATGAAATTGTGCCTGCTCTTGCAAGAAGGCCCATGCTCCTCACCCTCCTCATGTTCTAACATGTTGCTACCTGTGGACATGGACAGCACAGAGTGTCAGTGTCAACAGCACTGTATTCTGTCCCCCCTGCTGTGCTGAATGGGCTCAGTGTGCTCCAGCAGCATGCACAACTTACGTCAAAAGGTTGCAATACCAGTCCATGGCATGTGCCGGTCTATGGCGCTTTTATGGCTCAATGCATGCAAATGAGCATTGGCACAATGGTAATGACATGCTATTTCCCCCAGTGCACCACGCATTTTCTGATGAGCTCATTTGCATGTGGCAGCTGAATATAGCACATTTGCTCCATGCATAGTGAGATTGCTCCAGAGCAAGTCACGGCGCAATGCGCACACATGCTCGGTGTGCAGGACCACAGTGCACATGTGCCAGATGGTGTGCTGCCTCCTATTGTGCACTGTGCATCCACTGCACAATAGGGACCATGGCACTCTGTGTGCCATGCCTGCTATTGCGCATGTTCGCACTTAGTGGTAGCCAACCCCTGACCCCTGCTGTGACCTCTGCCCCTGGGTGACCCCCATACCCATGACCCCACCTAACCATGCCCATGCCATGCATCTCCATGACTGCTTGATGGGTGGACACAGAACATGTCCCCTCGGCCCATGCATCTGGCACATGCACTGGCCACATGTGTCTCCTGCCACCATTTTGCTCTGCGGCTCACACCACAGAGATGGTGCAGCAGAGAAGTGGAAGGGCAGCCAACTGGACACAGGTGTAGCTGGCCAACCTTGTGGCCTGCGTCCAGCCTCATGCACCCCAGCTGTTTGGGCAGGCACCACTGCAGCAGCCTCAGGTGGCTGTGTAGCAGGCAATTGCTGCCTCACTCACCCAGCACACAGGGGTGGCCAGAACTGGGGAACAGTGTCACCACCAATATGGGGACCTGGTGTGGAGGGATCCAGAGTGCCTCAGGAAGCTGGAGATGCATGTAATGCATAGGACTGTGCCACGGCCAGGTGAGTTGGCCCATCATGCATGTGTGCCCTGGTGTTGTACTGTGGTGTTGGCTAGGCTGCCTGGCATGTCCTGCAGGATGGAGGACTACCATCATGCACATTGCAGGGTGGCATTGCTCTCTGCCACTTGCGTTGTGCTGCCACTCTGTGGGACATGTCGTGCAGGAGCTCACCCTGTCCACAGGGTGGGGGTTGTGGGCAGCTGATGTGGTTGGTTACAGATATGTACCTGTTTCTATTCAATTCCCAGAACCTGAGGACAGACTTTGGTGGCACTGGCAGGATGCCATGCAGCAGCAGACCATGGAGGAGGAGGAGTGGCTCAAGCCCCAGTGGGGCCACAGAGGGCAGGTAGGCACTGACATTGTTTTGCACACTGTCATTGGGGGCTGGCGAGGGCATGGGGGGCATGGTCATCTGTGATATGTGCCGTGGCAGCTGTCTGTGTCACACTGTGCATGGTGCCCACCACAATGGTGCATCCATTGGTCATGTGTGCCAGCTGCTGGTGGGGTGGGTGTGTGCACAGCTGCCACTGATGTTGCTGTGGTGCTGCCGGGGCACTGGGTCATGTGACTGCCATGGTGCAGTTGGATGGCCACTGTGCGGCAGGGACAACCACTGTGCACTGCTGTGGTGTGCCACCTTGCTGGCAGACATTGGCCCACGCTCCTGTGGGTGGCCTGTATGGGCCCTCTGGGGGAGTGTGTTCCCCCTGCCCAGTACATGCTATGGTTGGGCCGTGTTCCTTGGGACATTGCACTGATCACCTGTCCTGTCCTGTGCCTTGTCATAGGAGTCCGCCAGTGGAGTAGGAGGCCCCTGTACTGCTTGCTCCTGAGGCAGTTCATCTTAATAACCTCTACAACAATGGAGGCAGTGTTCCAGGTCTGAAGACTGCTCCTGGTGGTCAGGAGGCACCAACGGTAGCAGGGGGTGGCAGGACATGGCTGCCGCTAGGCCAGCTTTGTGATCTCCTGTCTCCCCAGCCATACCTCCCCCTCCAGTCCCTCGTCCCACTGTACAGTCCCTGTTCTCTGTCCCCTTCCCTCACTATACCTACCCTTTCCCAGACCCTTGTTTTTGTGCATAGTTCTGAGTTAATATATTTTTCTGACTTACCTGCCTGTGTCTGTGTCTACTTTGCAGGTGGCATAGGGAGCCATGCTGCAGTGGCCCAGTGCCTGTCTGTGTGGTGTGCATTGGTTTGTGCTTCTGTGGATCACTGTAGTGTGCTGTAGTGTGTCCCACAGTGGTGGTGTCCCTCCCCTCAGTCGATAGCAGTGCCCTAGGGTGCCCTTGGGGCAGCTGTCAGGGTTGTGTGGCAGGTGTGTCTGCTTGGCTGTGTAGTCCTGGGTGTGATCTGGCCTGCTATGGATGTGCAGGGGGGCACAGCCTGCTGCCTGTGGTGGGCCTTCTTGGTGGCCCTCTGTCCCCCATTGGCACCCCCTGTTGCCTACTTTCTGTGCCACTGTTGTGTTCTGGAGTGGGGGTCTGGGTGCCTGTGTGCACCCTGCTGTGCCCAGCTGGTGGTGGCCTCCTGTGGTCTGTCACTCTGCTTCCCTGGCTCTGTCCCTGGGTCTCCTCTCTGTGCCATGCCCCCCTTCTGTTGCTCTGCTCCCACAGTTGCCCTGGGGCTTCTGTGTCTGCCCATGGCACGCGGTTGCACCATGGTGCAACTGTGCCATATTCAGCTGTGTTGCACTGGTGCAATGTGGCCAGTGCAACCTCTGAATATGGCTCCTGTTGCACCATGGCTCATCGGATTTGCACTGCGCTGGACTTGCACCGGTCTTTGGCACATTTCTGAATATTTGGCCCACAATATACAAACAGTTCTTAAGCAATATTATATCATTGTGTGTAACTGAGGCTACTTCGTTATAACACTCCACCCATCAATCTTTTATTTTCATAACTGTCTGAGGAATATACACAGTACTCAGTTTATGAGACACATTTTATATCTTTTTTTAAAAGACTCCCATAACGATAAACAGCACAGTGACAAACCCTCACATTCTACCCGGGAGGGAGGTTAAAGCTATGACCCTTCCTTATACCCAAAGTCTACCCCAGGGAAGCATACACCTTTCTGCCATAACCTTAGCACTGTAGTAAATAGCGCCTCAAGAGACTTTTTCTATTACCCCAGGAATGTCATTTACCCATACCCTGACCTGGGTTACAGGAAAGCAGTATAACACAGTGGTTTAAGGCTCTGAGCTGCAAATCTGGAGACCTTGGATTGAATCCCACAGCCCCCACTTGCATACTGTGTGACCCTAAGCAAGTCACTTAACTTCCCTGTGCTCCCAGGTCATACCTGTAAACAAGTTTTCAGCTTAGTGTGCTACTCTAGATTAAACAATTGGAAAAAAAAAACATGTAACTCCATATTCCTATAGCATGTAACCACAACCTTTATTATTTTCTTGTAAGGGTAAATCCAATAGCTAGGCCATCTCTACCATATTTCTGAACAGTTGTCTACCATCTGGAACCCATTAATTTATGTGCAGACCTTCCCTTTTTCCATGGGTGCCACTGTTTGTGAACTTCAACCCTCTGGGCTAATTCTTTCCCACCATCTGTAATCTCCCTATAATGGCTAACAGTCATGCCCCTTATATATGTCATTACCTGGCAGTACATTTCCGGCCAATAGAAGTATGGTGTAAGGTGTCTCAAAACCTCCTCCTTCTCCTCCTGATATAGGGGTTGAATATCCCTACATACTGTTTCCACCAGTTCCCGCCTGTAAGCCCTAGGTACCACCACACTTGCTTCAGTCTGCCGGGTATGGGGATTAGTCCTTGTGTAGCATAATATCCCATCCTTAAATTCATACCACCGCAATATGTTCCCTTTACTATTCCCCATTTTGTTGGTAGTCAATTTACTAAGCTTACCCACTTCAGCATCTCCTGTTTGTAACTGTTTACAGCGAACCCAAGAAAACTTATCAACACATTTAAAGGTACAATGGAATGTCCCTTCAGCAGTTACTGCCTCTTCTTTCCTGATGATTGACTCTACCTTGTCTGCAGACTTCACCCTAGTACACACAAAGTCCAGACCAGTTTCACCTGGGGACTTCTCTAAAGTCTCAGTTCCATGTTCTCCCATCTAATCCATCCAGCAAACATAGGCAACTCAGGCATCTCCTCATTAGCATATTCCAAAACAGGCATCTCCTCATTAGCACACTCCACCCCAGGGAACATAGGTAACACAGGCATCACCTCATTAGCATACTCCATCCCAGAGAACATAGATAGCACAGGCATCTCTGCATCCACCTTCTCAGTCCTGTTTTCCCTGCATGATTCACTACTGTCAAACCTCTGGATCCATAGCTCCATGTACCTCTGCTTGGCCTCTCTCCTTCAATTCTCAGCCTCCACCCATTGCTCGAACAGGTAGCGTATCACGCTTATCTGGGCCATTCACTGATACTGCTCACCAAGGCCACTATCATCACTTGGCGTCAGCACTACTGGTACCATATTCACAAGTCATACCTCCAGTCACTTTCAACCAACTTGCAGGGGAATATGGACTTCTTAGCACCCCCATGGACCCGCTGTTCTGTCCTGCAACACCACAGTCCACTAGGCCTTGGTCAGGCCAGCCGCAATATCCCACCACTGCCACCATGTGTTATACGGTGTGGGTAACTTCATGGACTGAACAAACTGCACAGTAGTGTGACACAATGGCAGGTAAAAAAAATTCAGCAAATTTATTTTACTTCAGCATCTTTCTTCTTTTTTGCAAGACATATTTAAACAGTGAACTGGTACGACATAAACAAAAATATAAATGGCAACCATAAATCATAAAGATCACTGGGAATACATGGCCAGAAAGGGTTAGCCATCCCAGGTGTTCTGCTTTAATACCTGAGAGTAATGCTCAGAGCTCCCTGCTGGAGTCTATCTACAGACCCAAAACCTATCTGAAATGGCTTGTAATAACAGCACTTTTATACTTGCTTACAAACCAATGTGACTATAAGCCTGCCCCATCTAGTATTTCAAACTTTTATTTTAAATAATGCTAATTGTTTTTATTCAGTCTTCATTTAACAATATTATTGTAACATTTGAATAACATATCACTAGAAATAAATACTGTTTAATTTATATTTCAAAAGAAAAACCAAAAAAACACTTAAATAATTAATGAGCTCCATCTCCATTCTAATGGTCCTGCCTTGAACTGTATAAATATAGCAACTAAAAGGCCAGCGTGTTGCTAAAGGAGTCGTGAAATCATACAGGAAGGAGCAGACCAGAGACAGGGGTAAGTGCAGCTCCTTCCATTAGGACCATTGTTCCACCTAAATTCAAACGTTTGAAACCACTTACTTCAATTTCTTTAGGCAAACAGTAATCATTATTTTAAATCCTTGAATGTAAAATACAGAAGGTGAAGTGGAAACAAGAATATGAGAGCTGAGATGCCGAGAGGAGGAAGCAGATGCCTATCTTGCTCACCTCCCTCGGTGCTCTGTTTCTTATTCAACTCACTCATTAGTTTATTGTTATATTTATTTTATTTCTCCTTAAGGGTTACAAGGACACTACCCATACAGCTTAAGTGAACAAGCAAGTTGTGAGGCACAGCGGGAGCTTCAACAATGGCTGACAGAAGTGGCCAGAGCCCTAAGCATAATCGCTAAGCTGAAGAAAAGTCCCAAGACCCTAAAAACAACAACTTGTAGCACAGAGCTAGGCAGGTGAGCAGCTGCCCTTCCCAACATGCAAACAACATGAAAACCCCTGCTTGAAGCACCAAACACCTCCTACACTGTCCCCCCAGCAACAGGAATCTCCATTACAGTATTCACCCTTACCTTGAAGGCAAACTTTCACAAAATGCTGTATGGGCCAGTAAAACAAGGAATGACCCTGAATCAGCCAGAGGGATGCTTGGGTGCACTGCAGTCCACTGGTTTGTTTCTTTTACTACCCTGTCCACCACAAATCAATCACTTCTGTCTCTTTAGGTGTTGTAAGCAATATTTAAAATAAACAAGCCACTACACTCGTATTTCATGGAGTATTCGCACTACCACGAAGCTCCGTGTGCACATTCATGCAGGTGAGTCAGAGCAACTACTCCACTTGGCCAGGAGATGCCACTGTTCTGCTGTTTCCAAAATTTAAAGAATACCAAAAATCAGATCCAGACACTTATAATTAACATGGAAATGACATTCAGAGTTTAAGCCTTGTGAAATTCCCTGCAGACAATTTGCACCCGTAAGACAAAATTCACATTAGCATATCAGAATAATCCTTTGCTGCTCAAATCCTCGATAAAACATCCTGGGATTTGAAATGTCTTGCTACAATTAAGTTACAAGGAAGGTCTTGTAAGGTTTATGACAATATGAGCTGATTTTATTACCTCTGGGTCAGCTAGTCAGGAAATGCAATTAGCCTCTTGCCAAGCAAACTGTTTTGTGGGTTATTGGACTACCAGCCATGAAAAATAACAACATTCCTTTCTCTTTATATTGGCATTTAAACATACACAAACATCACATAAAACACATATTATATTTGTACATATGGCTGGCAGGGGCATAGCTCACCACTATCACATTCAAGAGGATGTGTAAAAAGATCTTTATGTTGAAAATTTTGAGTAAAAATATTTAAAATTGCCGAAGTTATGAGGGAGTATAGCAACATTTCAATGTATTCACATAACATTGGCATTTTTACATATTTTGACCCCTTAATTTCAATATAGTCTTCCTTTGACCCAACCTGATGAACAAGAGTGGTGAATATTTTCAAATCCCACCCAAAAGCTGATTTCACCAAGCAGCTGTGGAATTGCTTTTCTGGATGGATTTCAGTAATTCAATTGACATTGTTCAAGAGGTGGGGTCTCAAAAAGGCCATGTTGAAAATTTAGTGTATAAATATGAAAATATGGCAAAGTTATGCCATTGAAATACATTGATTCCCCGAATTAAAAGGGTTCTTTTTTTGTGACTTGGCAAGCAAAACAGGAATCTTTTTTCATATCACACAATATGAAAATAGATTTATGATGTTTAAAAAAAATACATATTTTAAGGGAATTTCTGGAACAGATAAGTGCAGAATCCAACTAAGGGGTTCCCGATAAGCAAGCTACATGTGTTAGTCTCTCTCAGACATGTCATTTTTGTCAGTTTTAAAATTTGAATTTTTTGGGAAAGCAGACGACAAGATGGTGGCAAATAAAACAATAATTTTCCCCTCATGAAAAAAAGATGACATAAATGCAAAACAAGAATTACTTTTTCATCTCATACAGCTATTTTAAGTCCTTACTGAACATGTTCAGAACCCATTTTTAAAAATTTCTAAATTAAATAACTGTGAAACAGATTAATATTTTTTCATCAAACATGCAAAAGACACATATGTTGCCCAGCCCCTGTATACTCTGAAAATTTCAAAATAAAATTCCAAACCGGTTGGGCTGTAGCCAATTTCAAAGAAATCCCATTCAAACCAACTGGGGAAAAACTATGACATTTTCACTTTTTTCACTGTCAAGCTCTTGGACTAGAACAAAACTTAGAACATCCAGAGATGTGCCACACAAGGCTGCTAATGCAAAATTTTGTACAAATCCATTGAATATTTGTAAAGATATTAAAGTGCAAAATTTCAAGTTTAACACAGAAACCTCAGTTGAATCCTAACTATAGCGGTGCTACTGTGCCACTATATATATATATATATATGCAATATGTGTGGGTGAAAAAAATGTTAAATAAATGTGTTTATTTTCACTGGTGTTAAATAAATTGTGGAACCATCATTTATTTATTTATTTAGAAACATAGAAACATAGAATTTGACGGCAGATAAGGACCGCTTGGCCCACCCAGTCTGCCCATTTCCCTACCTACTGGATAAGCTGCAGATCCTAGTTAACCAGCAGCCTACTTCTTCCTACCCCCACCCCCCAGAATTGCCTTATGACTATCCCATGCATGCTTGAATTCCACCACTGATTTTGACTCCACAACCTCCTCTGGAAGGCCATTCCATGCATCCACAACCTCTCTGTGAAAAATACTCTTAAATTACCTCTGAGCCGCCCCCCCTCTATCTTAAAATTGTGCCCTCTTGTTCTTGCACACCTCTTTTTTTGAAAGATGCTACCCTCTTGGACTTTGTTGATTCCCTTGAGGTACTTGAAAGTTTCTATCATGTCCCCCCTCTCCCTCCTTTCCTCGAGGCTATACATATTAAGCTCCTTAAGTCTCTCTTCATATGTCTTCCGGTGCAGACCCTGCACCATTTTAGTTGCCCTCCTCTGGACAGCTTCCATCCTGTCTATGTCTTTGCGAATTGGGTCTCCAGAACTGCACACAGTACTCAGATGGGGTCTCACCAGCTGTCTGTACAGAGGGATAATAACTTCCTGTTTTCTACTGGTGATGCCTCTCCTATGCATCCCAGTATCCCCCAGCCCTCCTTGCTGCCTTCTCACATTGCTTGCCCACCTTTGGGTCATCTGATATGACTACCCCCAGGTCCCTTTCCATTTTTGTTGTTGTTAGTATCTCACCCCCCATTGTGTACTCTTCCCCTGGGTTTTTGTTTCCCAGGTGCATTACCTTGCACTTCTTAGCATTGAATCTAAGCTGCCATACAATTGACCATTCCTCTAACCTTGCCAAGTCCCTTCTCATCCTTTCCACCCCACCCTGTGCATCAACTCTGTTGCAGATCTTAGTGTCATCTGCAAAGAGACATACTTTTCCTTCCAGTCCTTCTGCAATGTTGCTTATAAAGACATTGAAGAGGACTGGTCCTAATACTGAACCCTGCGGTACCCCGCTAGTAACCCTCCTTTCTTCTGAGTGGACTCCATTTACTATTACTCTCTGTGTCCTATTTTCCAGCCAATTCTTTACCCAGGCTGTCATCTTGGGACCCACTCCCAGGCTGGCTAACTTATATATTAATCTTTTGTGTGGGACTGTGTCAAATGCCTTGCTAAAGTCTAGGTAGGCCATGTCCACAGCCCCTCCCTGATCTACTACTTTGGTCACCCAGTCAAAGAAATCTATCAGATTCATCTGGCATGACCTTCCCGCTGTGAATCCATGCTGCCTAGGGTCCTGTGCCCTTCTGGCCTCTAGATACGTGACAATTCTTTCCTTTAGAAGTGATTCCATCATTTTCCCTATCACTGAGGTTAAACTAACAGGTCTATAGTTTCCTGCTTCTGCCTTGCTCCCACTTTTGTGAAGGGGAATCACATCTGCCCTCCTCCAGTCCTCGGGTACCACCCCATCCTCCCATGATTTGTTAAAGAGGGTAGTCAGTGGTGTCACTAGTTCTACCCTTAGTTCTTTTAGAATTAGGAAATCAGAATTACAACTCTTTGAGTCATAGACTCATTTCCAAAGGCTCCACACCAGAATAAAACATAGACATTCATATAGTACATACATAGAATAAATGTGGGTGAGCAACCATACAGAGTATAAGTACAATGAGCACTGGTTAATGCCTATACATTTGGTAGCTAAAACAGGGCAGAGCTATCGACATATTTACCTAATGAGTGGTTAAGACCTATACAATTGGTAGCTAAAGCAATGCATGATATGAGTTGGTAGTAAGTCACCTCAGGGAGGCCTTGTGTTATACATAATACAATGCATTCATAGTCCAGTGCAACTATATGGTAACTGAGGGAGGTGGGGAGCCTGTAGGCTAGAAATAGTGAGGGCTCATCACTGCCAGACCAAGGGTGGGTGCATGTCCTAGCAGCGTGGTACTGGATCCACAGGTTACCATTACACTGGCATTGACATGAGGAGAGGATATGGGCCCTTAAGGCAGCTTTAAAAGGACCTAGATTGGTGATTGATGTGATGGCCAGTGGGAGGGCATTGTACCAGGATGGAGCTCTAAGGGGGAAGGTTCACTGGCCCAGGGTGGTCCTGACCCTAGGCACCTTCCAGGTAGTTTTTGGGCAGCTCATGTGGACACTGAGATGGTGACTGCTCGAAGAGAAGCCATGATGCCTATTGGGCTTAAACCCAGGTGGATGTTTTGGGTGAAGAGACAGGTCTGGTATAATAGTCTTTCCTCAAGGGAGAGGATATTGGTGAGTGCATATAGGGTTCAGGTATGTGTATTTTTGTCAGCACCAGAGAGGAGCCGGCAGGCCTGATTGATGACTACTTGTATTTGATGAAGTGCCATAGGGTCAGTGGAAGCATAGATTGTGAGGCCATAGTCCACCAGCGATAAGACTGAGGAGGTAATGGCTAGGTTAAGTGCTTCAGGTGGCAGGCAGTCTTTATGTCTGTACAGGAGTCCAATGCGGGTGTTGGTGGCAGAGGTGAGAATTTTTATATGTTCGTGGAATGAGAGGGAAGAGTCAAATGTAATGCCTAGATACTTATTCTTTTGGACCTGTTCCAGTGGGATGAGACAGGCAGAGAGTATTTCAAGGGGGAAATCCTTTGATCTGTTTTGGTGGTGGGCATAGAGCATCGTCTTAGTTTTTTTAATGTTGACCACCAATCTGTGTTCAGCAAACCAGCATTCAATCTGAGAGAAGGAGTTTTGTAAGGTACACTGGAGAGAGAGAGGATCAGGATGTGCAGTGTAAAGAACAGCATCGTCCACATAGAGGAGAAGGTTGTCAGGGCAGGATTTAGGCAGGGGGTTGAGGTAGATGCTGAATAACAGGGGACCCAAGATAGATCCCTGGGGAACTCCTGCGTGCACAGGCAGCATAGTAGATATGGTATTATTAATTTTAATACATTGGGTTCTAGATGAAAGATAGCTGGAGAATCATGAGAGTGGACAATGAGAGACCCCAATTTGTTGTAATGTGTTAAGAAGGAGGGGGAGAGAAACTGTGTCAAAGGCCTTTAAGAGGTCTATAAACATGGCCACTGTGAGGTGCCCCTTGTTAAGCATGGAGTGCAGAGAGTTAACAAATTAAATTTATGTGAGGGCAGTCATAGTGCTATGACCAGCTCTGAAACCGTGATGTTCCCTACATAAGAGGTTGTGTGTGAGGAGGTAGTCAGTGAGCTGATTGGCCATGATCTCTATCAAGGGCTTTATAGAGTGGAGGGAGAATTGAGATGGGCCGGTAGTTGTTTGGGAGGGAGCCATCATCACATTTCAATATTGGTGTTATCACTGCCTTTTTTCCATGAGGTTGGGATCTGGCCCAGGTACAGAGACAGATTTAGAAGGTCCGTGAGTGGGGAGATAACTGAGTCTAGCACAAGGTATAGGATATGCATATCGAAGGCATCTTTGCAGTAATTAGAGCACTGGAGGGCTTTGGCAGGTAGGCTTTCACTTCTGTAGGAGTAATGATTCTGAGTTTGAAGGGGGTGGAGGAGCTCAGGCAGTGGGGTAGGCTGAATTGGATCAAAAAGTTGCTAGGGAAGACTGAGCTGAGGTCTGAGAAGGTGGAGTTGAGGCAGTTAGCTATGTGAAGTGTGTCTGTGGTGGTAGTATCGTTAACACTAAGTTGTGAGGGGGGTAGCAGGATTTACCATTAAGCTCCTTGATGTTATACTAGACCTTTCATGTGCTACCCCAGGAGGTGGCTAGGACTGTTTTGTAGTGCTCTGCCTTGGCCTTGCTGGTTGTCCAGGTACACTTATTGTGGGCAGCATTATAGGCCTGCCTATTGCTTAGCAAACTGGAGGCAGTGGCACAATGCCAGAGGTTGTCATACATTTTGAACTGTTGTAGGAGTTCTGGGGTGATCCAGGGGACACTACATTTCTTAGTGTTCACTTTGATGG
Source organism: Neoceratodus forsteri (assembly GCA_016271365.2). Lineage (NCBI taxonomy): Eukaryota > Metazoa > Chordata > Ceratodontiformes > Ceratodontidae > Neoceratodus > Neoceratodus forsteri. The sequence continues at coordinate 734,960,400 of CM028133.1, read as the reverse complement.
TCAGTGCAAAAGCATCACAAGTGCTATTAAAGGTGGTGGTGAAGTAGTGCAATGCATCATCTATGTGCTAGGCTTGGGAAATAGGGGACTAGTCCCAATTAATTAGATACTGTTTGTGTTTGGCTATGCCTCCTGAGCATAGTCGACAATGAATGATGATATTTGGTGGTGGTTTAGGTAGCTGACAGGACCAGCTGAAGATGATTGGGAAGTGGTCACATAAGGCATTGGGTAGGACACCCAGGTCGGTAATATGGTGGGGATGATTAGTGAGCAGGGTATCTAGTAGGGTGTGGGTTCCATTAGTGGGGTTGGCCCTGGTAGGCTGGGATACCAGTTGGGTCATATCTAAAGCAGCAAAGGTATCTTTGGCGTGTGTTGATGAGCTCACCAGCCAGTTTATGTTGAGACCCCCAACTAGGATTTGTTCCAATTTGTGGGGGTGGTGGGCTAAGTAGTCAGGGAGTGCTTTACCGGCATGGGATTGGCTGCGGGATGGGATGTAGGTGACAGTGAGAGTAAAAGGAGCATGGTTTTGGTCTGGCGAGAGTTTTATTGAGAGAGCTTGGGCACCATGGTCTAGGGAGGGCACAGGCAGGGCTTGGTAATGCAGTGAGTCATTTACATAAAAGGTGTAGCCACCACCTCTCTTGCCATTATGATCAAGCCTAATGAGAGAGTAGTCAGGAATGGAGACAAATGAGACTGGGGTCTTGGCTAACAGCCAGGTTTCTATTAAAGCCATAATGTCTGGTTGGTGCTGTGCCATCTAGCATTGCAGGGGTGCCATTTTATTTAGGCAGGCTGCAGATATTGATGCAGATATTCATAGCAGCTATTCGAAACCACATGGGTGACCGCAGTTGGGGGGGTGCTGCTGGGGCAAGATTGGGGTGAGCATTGCCAGATAGTAGAAGAAGCAAGTGGAAGATCCTGACAAGGGCCATGAACTGGTGGCATTTTGCCAGGTAGAGGCGGCTGGCAAGCTTAGAAGGTGATGAGCAGGGACTGGGCAGCTGCGTGAGGGCAGGATGGCCAGGTGGAGGAACAGCCATGGAGGGCTCAAGGCACAAAGAGATGGGGGGAGAGGTAGAGGGGAGGGGTGCAGGGGGCTATGGGGAGACACAGGGTGATGGAGAGGCTATGAGTGGTGAGGTGCTCCCCCAGCAGCAAAAGTGTGTACATACCAGAGGCAACTAGGGGTTTGTTTCTGAGCAGGGTAAATGTGGTTAGCAACAGTAGTATGGCTAGTCTGTGTGGGTGGGTGTTGTGAGGGAGTACAGTGGTGGTAGATGTGTCCATGGGCAGGTATGAGTGGGTCTTACTGACACCTAACATTGTGGCAGACACAGTGGCACAGTGGTAGGGTTGCTGCTTTTGAAGTGAAAGGTACCTGTTTCGAACCCCAGTTTGGATGCCACATTGTATAGCTAGTGATAGCCTGGGAGACTGTGCAGGGGACACCACAGAGAGGGGCGAAAGGCAGAGAACTTAGGTATGAATGACGCAGGACAGAAATGTTAGGGAAGAGCAGTGGGAAGAGGATTGCAACCTACACACCTTGTTGACCTCTAGTGGCTTCACAGTACAATCTGCAAATGGAAAAGTACGCACAGAAAAAAAGTACAGTTAAAATATACTTTAAATGAAGAAATTCAGCACTGACTACTAAAACAGACCAGATATAAAAGGCAATACTTTATTAGGGGAAAAAAAGGTTAAATAAACTGGCTGACAGTAGTGACATAGTCCAGTCAAGAGGAATTTGGAAATGCCTGGCAGGATGAGGAATCAAACAAGGAGCTCGTGTTCCATCGACAGCCAGTAAGAGCTGTACCAAGATAAAGGCAATTGTCCTTAGATAATTTACAGAGACAGCCACATAGCCTTGAATTTCCTGAATGCTGTCTGGCCATACCTGCTAGCAAGGGCTTGGGGAGTGCGGCAATAGGCTCTTCTCACTGTGGAGGTGTGTAGACCCCTGTCTGAGGTTCTGTTAGCCCAAAGGGCTATGAGAGGATGCCTGAAGGAGAATGAACAAGCTGGGGTTAGGTATACCTCCAAAAACAATGGGAGGTATCCTGCTTTGCAATTCACAAAAAAGCTTTGTCACAAATAATGGGAGTTTAAATTAATTTAACACCCTAACGTCAATCAAGCAACATTTATTTAACAACTTGTTGTCAGTCATCACCACCTCCTGCCAGAACTATATCACTGACACCCTTCCCCCACTGAAGTTATGTCTGTGACACTCTACTTTAGCTACAAACAGGACAGAACAATCATGCAGCCATACACAGCTCCAACACCCTAACAATAGTACAGGACTCCACAAGAAAGCTAAGCTTTTTTTTTCTGTAATAAAACAATTTCTTTCCCTTTATCCACAGTGCTGGTGGCATTTTTTTCCTCAGTTCAATCAGAATGCCCAAGTCACATTCCCCATCAGTAGCCCCTCCAGTTTCCTCCATGCCAACAACCCCCACACCACCTCTGTTTCAGCTCCATTCCCAGCCACTTGCCTGTCATACAAGACATACTTCTTCTCAGTGTAGCTCTATAATAAGTCTTCTTCTCCAGTCAACTTTTTGCTAAACACCACCGTAGCCCAAAAATAATTCTTCTTCTCTAGTCTGCTTTGTGCTTCAGGGACAGGATTATTTAATACCGATGGCATCATCATGTTACAGCTGCTTCAGGCTTTTCTACAATACTGAAAGGAACACACACATCTTCAGGGTCTTCAAGTCCTAAATCCACCAAAGTAAGCACCAACATGTTTTTTAAAACAAAAACAACATAATAAAATAAGAAAAAGTCTTACATTCTCCAGCCTCTTCAATCCCCAATCCACAATGGAAGATGAAGAAAAAATTCACAACAAAACAGCCACTGAAATAAAAACCTTTTCGATCCTCCATAAAGCACCTCTTCTCTGACCCTGCCCTGGTAAATCCAACCCAGAACACTTCTTCATCCACCAGCTCATTCACTCTCTTTCTCTCAGTCCTCAAACTTCAACAGTAGGCCCAACCCTTCACAATAAACTCCATCAAACCACGAGCCAATGTTCCCTCTCGACTCTATCACACTGACTGACCAGAAACTGCACCATAACTGAAAGCCCTGACCACAAAGACGTAGACACCCCTCCTCAAAAATATCACAACACTTTTCCTACAATCTGAATAACCAGTCATACTTCATTCCATTACCCATTAACAAAACACAAACCAATCAAAATCTACAAACTGCCAAATACCACACAAAGTAAAGATCCATCACCCGAATAGACCACGTCACAAATAGCCACCAACACCAAATAAAATAAAAGTAACTCAAACAAACATAACAGATTCCTATTGCATAAATCACATATGTGATGCGTGGCCATTGAATATATGATTTATTTGAACTTGCAGTGTGAGGTCACCCAATGTCAAACACTGCTCAAATAGAAGAGAATGGGAAAGAGATGCTTGATGAACCCTCAAAGAATATCTCCAAACTACTCTAATAGATGGTGATTAAATAGCTAGGAAGTGAGAGACAGCACCAGAAATCTTAGATGCAAAGACTGCAGGACCTACAAAGAAACGAGTTATAGTGGTTCAAGGACCAAAAGGCATGGATGCCAACTTTATAAGCTCTTAAGGCAAGTGGTGAGCCAAGACCAGCAAAAGGGTGGCTGCTACTAGAAAGGATGTTAATTTAACCAAAGTAGGCCCTGAAGATGACATTGAGGCCTTATGATGTTTGAGAAGTTGGTAAAAACATGCCAGTGGCCTGAGGACCAGTGGTGATACCTCAGTTTCCTCCGCCCTTGACTGGAAAGGCTCAGTTTTCATACAGCCACATTGATTTTGACTTAATTGATGAATATAGTGCTCTAAAGAAGGAAATTCCCAAAAGGTATATTAGCCCCGAGACATATTGTCAAAAGTACAGAGATATGAAATATCAAACTGGTGATAACCCTAGAGATGCTTTTGAATATCTGACAGAAATGTGTTTCAAAGGGCTACAGCCAGAGCAAAAGACAAAACAACAACTCTTGGACCTTGTGTGACTGAGCAGTTTCTCAAAATCCTGCCCGCTCAGACACAGCTATGGGTGACAGAACACTGACCTGAGACTGGAGAAAAAATAGTGTCTTTAGCAGAGGATTTTCAGTCAGTGCTGCTATCTACTCGAGACCATATGACAGACCAGGTAAGATCTTCTACATCTCATCTTGGATGTAAGCCACATTTAAAACCTGACAATAATATAGCTGTGAGGCCCAAAGGTACTTACGAAATCTATTCCAATTACCAAAAAACAGGTCATACACCAATAAACGTCAAAAAATCAGGTCATACACCAATAAATCTGCTAAAGTTAGTCTTAACAAATCTGTGCCAGTTTGCTATTGAAATAACTTTTTGGGACAGAAGAGTGCAAGGGCTGGGTAGCCACCAGACACTAGTTCATAAAGAACTAATCAGAAACTTCAAAAAGTGACAATGGGCTGAGAAAATCTGTGTTCATGGGGATAAGATGTGCTATCCCATATTAACAGTGACAGTTGGCATAAAAGGGGAAAGTAACAAGATACCTGTGGGGGTGGTACCAACCTTGCCCATCCTTGTTACTGTTGGACATGACTACACAGGTTTTTGGACTTGCTGGTTATGGGTAAAGATGACAGCAACAGTGGTGACTCAATCACAAAAAAGAACTGATTCTGGATGAAGTATTACCCTTCAGTGATATAGAGATTCAGGGCCACATATTCAAAACTTTGCACTGGGCGCAAACCGTTTGCTCTTGGTTTGCATGAGGTTTTCACGGCTCTACTATATTCAGAAGGCCAAATAGTGTGGGCAAACTGCATTAGCACCAGGCAAAAGTATAATGTATGCAAGGGCCAAAAAGAAGGGGTGTGTATATGAATTCAGGCACAATGCTATATTCAGTGCATTAGCATCATGCAAAGTGTTTTTGTGTGACTTAGCGTGACACTTTACATGGTGAAAATTCTTGCCCAGGAAAAGGTAGTCTTAAATCAGGGTCAAATCAAGGTTTGGGGGGCATGGACACAGCAACAACAGGGGACAAGGCTGTCTGTAGCCAATGAGGAAACAGTGTTGGCAGATTGCCTCCCTAGGCCACTCCATTTAATTTTAAATTTTTAATTTATATTTTGTTAACTGGGTAAGAGCACTGGAACAAATCCATTTTCAGGCTCCACTGGAACAAAAACAAAAATACATATAAAACAAACAATGCGATCAATACAATACATTACATACAAGTACAAACATCACATTCCAATAAAAATGTTTCTAGTTTAGACTTAAAACTAAGCAAGGAAGATGCAGACCTGATATTTTCTGGCAATGAATTCCAAAAGGGAGGGGAAGCATGTGAGAAGGAATGTGAATCTGCCTTTGTATTTGAAAGTGAGGCAAAAAGAAGGATCCCTTTAAAGGATCGAAATTTAAAGTTGCATCACAAATAGACAAAAGACTACTCAACAGAAAGAGGGTGTTAGACTACAGTGATTTGTAAATTAAACTCACAAAACAGTACTTAAACTGAGATACGGGAAATAACCATCCTAATAGCATGTACAAAAGACAGTAATGAGTATGCAAGGGAGAATCCAGAACAAATGGACAAATGTTATTATACAAAACAATTAATGCATTTGCTTCTTTTGCTGACAATTGATAATATAAACCTCCAGCATATTCAAAATGAGGTAATAAGATCCCTTTTGCTATTGCACATCTAGTTTCTGAGGAAAACATTTTTCAATTTATATAATAAACCCAGTTTTTGATTGACATTTCTACAAACTGTCTTTACTCGAATATGAAAAGTCAGGCAAGGATCAAGTTGGACTCCTAAATATTTGACCATGTAAACTTGCTCAAGAAATAAACCCTCATCATTGTAAATATCCAAAGTAAGATTTTCATTTGTAATACCATCAGAACAAAATAACATAGATTTAGTTTATTAGGGTTTAGAATCAAACAATTATCTTTAAACCAGTTGCAGACTTCAATAAATTCAGATTGCAGCTGTGAGATCACATTGAGAATATTAGTTGATTGAGGATAAAGAATCAAATTGTCAGCACAAAGTAAACACTTATAGGTTTTACAAAGGGAAGGTAACTTATTAACAAAAAGGGAGAACAATAAGGGGCCCAGCACAGATCCTTGTGGGACACCAGATGCAATAGAAAAAAATAGATGAAGAAGAGGATCCAACAGTGACAAACTGAGACCTATTAAACAAATAATCCTGAATCCATGGAACTACATTGTCAGAGAAAACAAGTTCAGATAATTTAAGTATTAACAGGGAATGATAAATAAGATTGAATGCCTTGGTCAGGTCCATGAAGACTGCCCCCAGCAGAAGTCCATCATCAGGACCACTGAGAGCGGTGTCCGTGAACCTGACCAAGGCAGTCTCAGTCCCATGGTGTTTCCGAAAAACCTTGTTGTTCAGCACACAAAACATTGTACTTTTCGAGGTAGGAAGTTATTTGAACAGAAACAATTTTTTCAAATATTTTGCTTAATGGGTTCAAAATAGATAAAGGTCTGAAATCATCCAAATATTCAGCATGAGAAACCTTGGGAATTGGCACTATTTCAGCATATTTCCATAAAGAAGGAAAAGAACCACTGACCAAACATAAATTAAAAATAGAGCACAGGGGGAGGCAAAAGATGGGGCAATAATTCTAATAAAACACCCATCCAAACCATCATCACAGTCACTAAATCTATCAGGGATGGTAAGATGCAACTTCGGAAATTCATTTGGGTATACCTTACGAAAACAGAAAAAAGGTCTGCCATCAATAACAGAATTCACTATAGATGCCCTGCCCAGAGATTGATTACTAGCGCTATACATAGAATAATCAGAAAACTTTTTTCCCAGGAGATTCATAATTTCAACTAGATCAGAGACAATTCCATCAGCAGTCAACAACCTCTGGATAGATAGTTTTCTAGAGGATGATATCAAAGAGTTAATAGAAGATCAGACACATTTTGGATTGGCTAAATTATCATCAAGCTGTTTCTTATAAAACATGTTCTTAGGATTCCTAACCAATGTACTAACTTTGTTACACAAATATCTATATGTATCCATGAGAAAAATAGATATGCACAAGCACCCAAACTGTGGAATACAATGCAATTAAATTGCTTAGAATCCAATGAGCCAGTCAGTGATAGAACTAGGCTGAAACAGCACCTGCAGCAGTAATGGTTTGCAATATGACAATATTTTGCACAGTGTGGATTGTGTGTTGTGTTAATGGTCAGTGTTTATTGTACACTGTATCATCCCAGCCACACGTTGTCGCTCTGGGAGGTGTCTGGCACTATGCCTTGGTCCAGTGTACTTACCTGGACAACAAGGTGATAAATAGGGGATACATGATGGGCACTCATGTTATATGGAAATATTTACACTCCTTTAGAGTGACCTCTGGATATAGCATCCAGAGGTCACTGTGCAAGAGTGAAAATATTTTTCATATCACACAAGTACACATCATGTGTCTGATTTATACAGTAGAGGCCCCTACTGTTGCAAAAATTATCATTTGCATGGGTTTGCGGAGGTGTGCACAGGTTTGTGTGGATGTAATAAATGTTATTTCTTACATTTATCACACTCCGCTGAAAATAACATAATTTATCACACTCATTTATCACTCAACCCTTTGTATAAATAAACATTGTCAGGCACCCAACAGGGTATAAACTTGCTGCACATGGATGACACCTCCAATGTTGCCATCATCTACCACCAGTCCCAACCATTCCAGGCATTAATTGGTGACCCAGCACCCAGTGGACACTATGGCAGTATGTCAATACAGCACACACCTGCAGACCACCCTTCGGTGGACACCAACAGAATCCAGCACACACATGCAGCACTGGGGAAGTGGAGGATGTTGAGGGGAGAGTGTACAGGTGGTCAGGCTGCGCCACATACTGGGTGCAGCCTCAAGGTTGGGACAATTCACACAGTACAAATGGCCCAGTGTAGGGAATACCCCAACACCAGTGTGCCTGTCTGATGATACAGTGGTAGCCACAGACATTGACAGCTATTTCCAGATATTTTGCAAAATTTCTGAAGAGTTTCTCTCTGCTGCTCCTACTGTTTAAATGCAAAAAGCATCAGACATTTCTGGAAATATCACAGAAATTTCTGGAAATAGCTGGCAGTGTCTGTGGCTACCACTGCATGTGCCACCCAAGCCACATATCACACATCTGTAGAGACAGCACAGCAAAGTGATGAATATCTGGATTGTATAGTCTTAAAGAAAAGACCAGGAAGTCACACCAATAAAAACAAATTTTGGTAAGAGCCACAATAGCTGCTAATGCATTAATGTGATACAAGATTGTAAGCGTTATGAAGAAAATTATAGTTAGTAAATTATCAATTACAGGTACTTAGAAAGGAGACGGACGGAGACGAGACTGATGGCGGAAGAATTTAATGATTATAATAATAATCACAGCGAGAAATTACAAGTGGTACATTTTTCAAAATAACAGGATGTACAAGCTTACTTATATAGTAAAAGCAATGTGTCTATTTTTAGAATTTTTTATGATTGGTCAAAAACAGCATACACATCAACTTATAAGGTAATAAGATATCTTTCCTTGGTATGGGTATGATCTCACCCTTGGCCAGCACAAATATAGACAGTGTACATCTTATCTACCATATATGGTGGGTAACGGCTGTTACCACCAGCTACCAGAGTTTAGAAGAAAGAGATAAGCTTTCAACTAGCACTTTGGACTGTCCATATAAGGACAAGCACCAAAGGTTAATCATAAGGGGAATTTTGGACACTAGTCTGTGTCTGTGCTTGCAGTCATGTAGGCCAAATATTACTTACTTCTGCTAAATTATAATGCTAAAAGGCACATTGGTATTGCAATTGTAGCTCAGCTCTTTTTATAACTGTTTTATAGGCCAGTATTTGTTATATGCCAAAAATGTTTTTAGACCAAAATAAGGTTAGGCCGCAATATAGGGGCACACTCCTTTACCCCTTACTACAAAGATTTATTTATTTAAAGGTTTTATGAGGAACAACATACTTATCTATTAACAGATCATTTTCAGATATGTCCTGGGAGAAGGAGAAAGGGGAAAAGATAACAGGTACAAAAATACAGAATATAGAGTTCATAAAAATGGAATAAGAGTAACAAAGATAAAGAAGACAATTACGTCTAAGAAGAAACTGACAAAACTAAGTACCATGCAATAAGTTGTGGAACTGACCAAAGATCAATTAAATATTTATTAACTTATCAAAATAAAAACTAGGGGAATGACTGATACTGGGGAAGAGATATAGAATCAATGTGTGACTTGGTTGAATGTATTACTGTGATGTAAATTCCTTCACTGTTCAGGCTGCCTTCTCTTTCCACTTTACTAAACTTTGGAACTCTATCCCCCTAATCATTCCACGTCTTCCAAACACTCTCCTCTGTGCTTCACGATCACACTGCTGCCTCCTGTATCTGCCCTTGAGTCATAGTCCTTCTGTTCTCCACAGTTTACCCTTGTCCTCTCTTTCTCTGCCTCCTTGCACCACCACCACCCTCATCAACCCTCCTTCTTACTTTTTTCCTCTCATGTTGGCACGTCCCCTTCTACCCCATCTGTGCTTCTTCCTTCAGTGTCCTATACCCTGGTGCACTCACCACTGAAAAGTACTATTGCTTATACCCATGGGACAGATTCCCCACCATGTCCTTGTAAAAGTTTTGGCTATTATTTTACCTGTCTGATAAACCTTTTTCATGTTCATTTTGTACTGTTTAATTGTTATCTCTGTATGATGCTTTATTGTATAAGTTATTGTTCTATATTGCTGTTACACCTCTCTTCCCACTTCCCCCAGGACACATATGGAAATGAGCTATTTTTCAGCTCAGTATGTTTTTCCTGGTGAGACTTTTGAAATAAATAAATAAATAAATAATGTGAAAGTCTACATTTCCACTATAGTAGGAAAAAAAACATAAACATCAAGGTAATGTAGTGAAGAGTGTTTTTGGTTCAGGACATACACACTCCCTTGAAAATGCAAACAACGCACGCACACACACACACACACACACACCACGCACATGCACACACACATGCACACAAACACACACACGCACACACACACAAACATAGCTGTTACAACAGTTGTGCACACACAAACAGTGTGAGTGTCATTAATAGGATGGGGCAGCTACAATATTTCATTTTCAGTGGGATTCTGCCTTTACAAACTTTTCCCTTTTATTTTTATTAGAGTTAGCAAATATAAAATGCAGAATCTGCTTTATACTGGGGTTCTGCTTTTATACATTTTTACAATGTAGTTATCCAGGATTAGAGTTGTGCAAAATTGGAAAATTTTGCCTAGTAAAAATATTTTGTGTAATTTGAACATGATGCAAAAATGTTTTGTCTGGGTGAAATGTAATTTTGCCTCGGATGGCGGTTTTGCGTAATGCAAAATTTCATCAAATTTCACCAATGCTTTTCAATTTGTGCATTTGCATTACATTGTGGGTAAATAGCTGAAATATCATGTACAGCCTGTTTCCTGCACAGTATATTGTCTGCTGAGCCAGAGAACAGTTCCATGTGGTACATCACAGCCAAAAAATTCTTCAAAAACCGCTTTGTTATTTTTGAGAGCTAATTGCTCCCAAAATCTTCATTTTGTTCATAGTGCTGCTAGTGAACATGTTTTTGTTTTGGTATCTTTGAATAATACTTAGTTAAACTCATGTAGTTTTTCAGTTTTCTCTGTGTCTGTGTCTGTGAGGGAGTCGAGTGGTGGAGGGTTGACCATGTGGGGGATATGTGTGTGTGTGTGTATGTATGTGAAAGCAGGAAAGCAGAGCAGGCTAGTTCCTAATATTTGACAGATTTCTCATAAGTTATGAGTGGGTTTATGTTATTTCTTTTAAGTCTTAATATTTTTGTTGATGTGTTACTTATTTGTAATAGTTTTCTTACATATTAACCTTTTTTGGGTATCTTTATCTGAACAGTTACTCATTCTGAGTAGTTCTGTTTCTGTTTCCCTTTGTTGAATCACTTTTCTGCTTTATTTTTGCATTGGAAGTATTCAAGGGCATTGAACACTTGTCCATATCCAGGTACACTGCATTGTTGAATTGCTCACAAAAATTAATACCACCAATAGTTTAATCTGGTTCAGTTTCAGTTGGTTACCATCTGTATCCCCCCCCGCCCCCCGGGTCACCCCTGAAAAAGTGACTTCTAGTCTCAATGGGCCACCTGTTCAATAAAACTCAATAAATAAATAAATAATAATGTTATCTAGCCTCTGCATTGCAGCATTCCTGTTGTTTTGTTTAATTTGCTTACCATATTAACCCTTTCTTCCCTGTTACACCACTGGTATTTACTACCTAACCCATGAAATACAAAACACATCATTTTCAAGAGAGTGGTGGTCCCTGCAAGATTGTTGGAGGTGACTTTGCTTGTTCATTTCAAATCTTGTTGTCCTGCCCATCTGCTATATCTATAAGCTAAATCTGTATTTAGTAAGTACTAGCACATTGCAGTACTTGCCTTCTCCAGACACCACTTATCCGGACCAAAGATCATATTGTGACTGTGAGGTTTTCTGTGTGGTTGGTTTGCAATTTAGTTTGCGTGAGCCTACCTGTATCTACCTGGTTATTATCAAGTTGTGTAATAATCATTCCATTTAAAAACTTAAATTTTATTAAGAACTGCCTAAGTATTTTTTTCTGAGTTAATGCATATCCTTGTTGTGGTGGTGTTCTCTGTCAGTTTGGTATTTAAAGTCTCTTACTTCTGTTCTGTTACACCATGTTACTTACTTTGTGTCTTTGTAATGGAAAAAATAAAATAGTGTTTTAACACTCAGATAGGCTACAGTAGCAGTTGTAGGTAGTTGTATAGACTACAGTGCTGCTACCTGTTCTGATTTCTGTTTGCCCTTTGCAGATAGCACTGCAGGTGTTAAATCACACTTATTCAATAGAAATACATAATCATATAGTTCCGGAGGAAGACAAATGGAACACACATATAAATATGCCTGCCAACAGGCATATATTGTTATGTTATGTTATGTGTTATATGTCAGGCACGGCTGAAAAAGGGCTGTGCCCAGTCCACTTCCTGGTTAAATAAAGCAAACAAACAACAGTGGCAGGCATTTCGGTTAGAGGTCCGGGGCACCATCTAACATCATGACTGAAACCTGATTTCTGTCTCAATTTACTGTAACATTTTTTGGGAAACATTTCTGGACTTCTGGGGCATGTTAGGCACTGGCAGCACCTAGATTAGGCCTAACAATTATTTTAAATGGTGCAGAAAACAGCAGATTTTGGTTCTGGTGGTGGATGTGAACCATCTAACAACATGACTGACACCAGATTTATGTCTCAATTACTGTAACATTTTTTATGAAACCTTTCTAGACTTCTAAGGCCTGTTTGGCACTAGCAGCACCAAGATGAGGCCTGAAATCCTTTGTAAACAGTGGGTCAACCATCATGTTTTGGTTCGGGTGGATGGTGGGCACCATTTATATCATGACTGAGACCTGATTTCTGTCTCAATTTAACATAACATTTTTTGGGAAAAATTTCTGAACTTCTGGGGCATGTTGGCAGCGGCAGTACCAGATGTGTTACATCTTTGGAATGTTGCACACAACAATAAGTGACACAACATCACATAGCATTGTGAAACAATTTTTTAATAGGCACAATACTTGACTCTTGTGGCTGACGCCTTCAGCATAACTTTCACAAAAAATAACACTGACCAACAATTCAGTTGCATTCCTCTTCTATGAAGTTTGCAAAGGAAATTGGGCACCTGTTGAAGGCTGTAGGCCATCAGGGCCCTGTGCACAGAGTCTGCATTTTTTTAATTCAAATACCTCATGTGAGTTGCTTGAACTCAAAGTAAGAAGTACTCACCACAGCACATATCCACAACGTGTTCTTTCTTTATTCCAGTGTGGCAAGCAAACAATGTAGAAAATGCTCCCAAGATAAAAATGCCTGCTCCCTTAAGGCACCGTACTTCATGATACATCAAAGGTTACACCTGATGCATTTCACACATGCGTGCTTTCTCACACACAAAGCACGCATGTAAAAAAGTGCATCAGGTGTGAGATAACCAGTAACATATAAGGAATGATGATGCCTTATGGAAGAGAGTGCTTTTATCTTAGTTATATGGAAGCACTTTTGACATTATTTACTTGCCACACTCAAGACTTGAATAAAGAACGACCACTTTATAGGCATGTGCTGTGGTGAGTACTTCTAACTTGGAATTGAAGCAATTCACATGGGGTATTTGAATTCAAAAAAATACACACTCTGTGAACAAGGCCCAGACAGTCGACAGCCTTTGGCAGGAGTTGGCCTTTCATTTGCAAACTCCATGTATATGGAATGCAACTGCATTACACATCATTATGTTGTTGCAAGTAATCTTGTCGGTGTAACATGCTCTAAGAAGTAACACACACCACAAATAATAAGGGAATAAGGTGTTTATTTGGAAGGGGTACACGGACACAGACACAGTACAGAATAAGCATAATAAATGACAGGCAGGATCAGGAGAACAAGGGTACTACAACAATGAGCGGGTAGAAGTAATAGAAAGAGAGAACAAGAAAAGGGACTGAATTATATAGGGAGCATAAGACAGTAACTAACATAACAGCAATGGTCAAACAGATTATTTTACATACAAAATAAAGAAACAAGAGGATTTAAGGATGTAGATTAAAGAGGACAGAACAGAATTTTTTGTTGTTTTTATTTTTTTAAGGAGGAACATACAAACAACAGAATAGAGGATAGAAAAATGAAAACTAAAAACATACAAGTTAATTTGTGCTGCCACATTAATGGTCAGTGGGTCTGCCATGCAGTTCAGACAGGATGCCCATGATTTTGTCAACATCACATTGGAGTTTAGCAATTTCCTCCTAGGCATCATTAAATTCTTGTCTGAAATCATTTAACTCCTGTTGAAAATGGTGGACTTTTGATAGGACAGCTGATAAGTTTGCATGTGTCACTGGCACTATTGGTGGGGTGGGAGCTGCCTGTATTGCTGTTGGCTCTGGACTGGGGGCCCTGGTAGGGTGTCACTTGCACTGCTGATGGGGTGGGAGCTGCCTGTGCTGCTTCTGGCTCTGTGTGGGGAGATCCTGGAGGGGTCTTGATGCTACTACAAACTACTGCTGCTGTCTGGTCTGGAAGCCAGGTGAGAACACTTAACAGGTCCAGCCATGCCTCTCTCCTGCTCACCCCCTTCAGTGCTTACCCCCGCACTGTTCCCCACAGTTGCAGTTGATGTTGCTTCCACCTCCTGCAGTTTGAGGTCCCATTGATGCAGGTGGTGGTGCACCATGTGGCTACACTGACCGGTTATCCTGAAGTGGGAAACACACTTTCTGCGAAGCACTTCCTTCCCACACAGATTGCAGGTGACTACTGGGTCACATGCTGAACTTGCATAAAAAATCCAAGACAGGAGAACTTTGAGGATGACAGTGCCATGGAGGGTGGCAGAAGATGATGCCTCAGGCACTGACTCCTCCTACTGCTCGTGAGGGGGCATGGTCTCCTGCTGTCAGGGTGGAGGGACAGTATCCTGGTGCTGAGGAGGGTGCACTGTCTCTTGGTGCTGGGGAGGGGGCACAGTTGTTTGCTGCTGAGTGCTGGTGCAGGGACCAAAAGCCTCCTGCTGCTGTTGCATTTCATTTTTAATTATCATCTGAAATGTGTGTACAGGTGTCCCACTACCTCTACCCTTCCCCATTATGCCCACCAACTCCACCAATTCAAACAAAACCAAAAAAAAAAAGAAACAGAGATGGAGACTGAGAGAGAGAGAGCCAGGTTGGATCTCACACACACACACACACACACACACACACACATGCATGCATGCAAGCACACTCACAGATACACACAATTCACAGGTACTAAAATATGAAATAGGACAAAGACAAAAAAGAAAAAGTTAGAAAAAAATAGCACAAATTAAGTAGTTTATGTATAAAAGTACACTCTGCAGTCACAGGGAGTATAGATGTTGCCTGCTTCCTCGAGGAATGAACCACTCACTTCCTGCCTGTTTAGACTCAACCATGTGACCACCAACAGAGGGAAAATCCCAGTTTCACCTAATTTCACCTTATAGAAGTGTAAGGTGAAATTCAAGAAATTTCACTGAAAGGCATAATTACTTGAAATGTTTTGCTGGGCAAAATTGGCAATTTTGCTGTAATTTCACCAGCAAAATACAATATCGCTGCATCTCTACCAAGGATAGGTCAGTTAACATGCAGGATCTAATTTTCAGTGAAGTCATGATTGTACCTATTGTAACATTTATAGATCTTTGATGCCCTAAATGAGTTGGCTCCATCACTGCCTGTATCCTTTCAGTGACAAGATACTTTATCGTCCTTTGTCAAACATGTGGATGTGAATTGTGCTGAGTGCATGTTTTATTGCCTCATTTTTGCTGGAGGGGGGCTACATTCAAACATGCTTGGGGCATTCAGACTTTGCTCCAAACATCTCTGAGTATTGCAGATTTAGTGAACTGTTTTAATTTGCACTTAGGAAAGGGACATTGCAAGAGGTAGCCTGATAACTTTTAACATGGGTTCAGTACTCTGTGTAGATCTGGTTTCCAATTCTAGATTTTTCTACCTACCATATTTCTTTTTCAAGCTTTTAGACACTAACTGAATTGCTTTTAGCCATTGACTGCCATGCCAGCAACTCAGGTTCAAGAACAGACCTGTGACAATTGGGGGCTGTCCTGGGAGGAAGGATAGATATCTGTAGGATAGGGACAGGAATCTAGATGACAGCACCATTGGACAGCATGTTAAGGGACCCCACACTTATATGCCTGCGGTGTCTCCATGGAGGCCGAGTACACAGATGTCTGGTCCCAAAAGAGGAAAAAATAGGAGGAGCCCTCCAACTATAGAACAGTGATGGCCTGCTCTCTTGCAGGCACCACACTAATAACTAGGTATCTCTGATCCAAGGTCCTGTGGCAGGACCACCGGAAAAGGTAAGTCCTAGAGAAGGTGAGTAATGGGGCTGAGAAGACTGGCCAGATGGGGGCCAGTCAGGATGCTGAAGAAGATAAGCAGCTTTGTAAAAAAAATGATATTATAAGTTATTATTCATTTCCAATGCATATAAAATGTATCCTTCTCTCTCTCTCTCTCTCTCTCTCTCCTCTCTCTAGATGTATTTATGCAGTAGGCATGGACATAAATACTTTGTGATAAATCTGAGCTGCTATGTGATAAATTAAAAATGTTACATTTATACACATAGTAGATGCATCATCAGAGATTTATGCACATAGTAGATAAATCACAATCACTTTGGAACTCATTTAGAATGTTCAGCCTCAGTACCAGTATTAACTATACTCAAATGCACATAACTTTAAAACAAAAAAAGATAGCATAGTTCTGAGAGCAAGAAGGCTGTTCAGCACTACATTATCTACAAAATGAGGGGTGTTTCATTTATACATACCTTATAGATTTTTTTATGATTATCAAAAAAGAGCAGAAAATGCAATTTTTTGTTCACTTTTTTGACAAACATACGCAAAAAAAAAGATAAACAATCAAAAGCAAAAGAAAATGTCCCTGCACTGACAGAAAGCATCCCTATTGCATAAATGAAATATACAATGGTGAGCTGTCAGATAAATGATTTATCTACGCTTGTGTTGTTTGACCTCTGACATCTCACTCGTGGCTTACGTCACTCATGAGGTTACCCAAGGTCAAACAGCACTTGTGTAGATAAATCATTTATCTGCAGCTCACTATTGACATTCATATCTATATCTATATATATTCATATCGATATAGATATAGCTATATATAGACATATATATATATATGTGTGTGCTCTCTCTCTCTCTCTCTCTATATTATATATATATATATATATATATATATATATATATATATATATATATATATGCAATAGACATGGGCATAAATCCTATGTGATAAATCTGAGTTACTATGAGATAAATTCAAAATTTTACATTTATACACATCGGAGATGCATCATCACAGATTTATATACATAGTAGATATGTCACAATTACTCTGGAACTCATTTAGAATATTCAGCCTCAGTACCAGCACTAACTATTTTCAAATGCAAATAACTTTAAAATGAAAAAGATAGCATAGTGCTGTGAGCATGAAAGTTGTGCAGCACAAAATTATCTACAAAATAAGTGGTATTTCATTTATAAATACCTTATAGATTTTTTTATAATTAATAAAGAGCAGAAAATGCAATTTTTGGTTCACTTTTTTGACAAACATATGCAAAAAAAGATAAACAATCAAAAGCAAATGTCAATGCACTGACAGAAAGTATCCCTATTGCATAAATGGAATATACAATGGTGAGCTGTCAGGTAAATGATTTATCTATACTTGTGCTGTTTGACCTCGGACATATCACTTGTGGCTTATGCCACTCATGAGGTTACCCGAGGTTAACAGCACTTGTGTAAATAAATCATTCATTTGACAGCTCACCATTGTAAATCATATATATATATATATATATATCTACAGTATATATATGTAGGATACATGATGCGCAGGAGTGGGATATGGAAAATATTCTCACTCCTGCAGTGTGAGCTCTGGATTCTCATGCGTGCAGAAGGCATGAGTTAGAATGCACAGCTCAGCCTTCAGGAGTGAGAATATTTTCCATATCCCACCATCTGCACATCATGTGTTTGATTTATATAATGGGGTCCTATTGTTGTAAAAGTTATCATTTATGCAGCTTTGTGTGGCTTATACAGCTTACGCTGGTTAGTGTGGGAATTGCATGAGCTTGTGTGGGTGTAATAGATGCATTTATTCTCACTCCGCTGATGTCAACAGCATTTATCCTCACTACAGTGGAAATAACATGATTTATCACACTCATTCGTCCCTCACCACCATTGTATAAATATATATGTACAGTATGTATGCATGTATGTACCCCCCTCAGTCTCTTCCTCTTTCATTCCTCCTCCCACTAAATGGCTTGATTTAGGCCTATCCATGAAAAAGAATAAGACTTTAAACAAATTAATGAAAAATGCCACCCATATCCCCAAAAACCTGTTACACATCTAAGCTCCATAAGGCATAATTGGATTGGATTTTGTCTGATTACAGTCCATCAAAGATAAATGGCAAATACATTTTGGTGAAATTGAGCTCAAGGATAGAAACATTTCCATTGGGATAAAAATCATGTGAAAAAACACTGTTTCTCATTTTTGTCATTTTCTTTTAACATTTAGCTTTAACACTTTATTTTAAGTGTTATTAACTACACTTTAACTACTGTGTAGTTACATGTAACTATTATGTTGTTGGTAAGAAATTTCACATTTGCGTGTTGTGTAGTTACACACAATTTGCATGAAGTTATAGTTACATGTGCAACTACTTTTGTCTCCCTTTCAGGACAAATCAATTCATTCTGACAAGTGTAACTATAAATGTAATAGCTGTTGCAAAGTGTAAGAGACAATCTTTTGTGCTGCTACAGTATCACTGTATCTCTTCCGGCATTATGTAATTTGTTCTCATAAAGGCAACTACACATAATAGCTATTGCAAACTGTAGCAGCAAATCTATTGTGTAACTACTATGTTACTACTTTTGGGCCTTTTTACATTGGTTGCGCTTGCACTAACCAATGTATTGTGGCAATACAGGATTTTTTTGGGGGGGTCACTGCTAAACCCACTGCAGTTCACAGAACCAGGGGCTCGGCAGTATACCCCAATGACCACTCGGTGTGGTCCTGACACAACTTTCTGCTCAATGGGCTGACCGGTCATGCACTTCAGAGGACCAAAGCCACCCTAATATGAGAGGGCTTCAGCCTTATGATTTGAATGACCTTTCAGCCCACCAAGACATGTAGCGATTTGAGTGTCTCCCTGCTCCCCGGCCCTATGTGTCCACTGAGTGCTCCTGCCAACACCGTTATCTATTGGTCTTGTTTAGGGGTCCAGCAGAGTGTTACAGTAAATCCGCATGCTGTGGCGGGGTTGCCAATCTCCATGTAGCTCAATGTGCAAGCTGCTGCAGTTAGCTCCTCATGTCCTCTCTCTCTCCCTCTCGCATTGCTGAAAACTGCTCCTGTTTTTTTGTTATTCCCCCCCCACACAACCCTCCCCTGAAGCACTCACCACCTTACACCTCTCCCCAAACATAAGATGCTAACACTGGGGGTGCCCAATCCCCCAATCCCCCCTGTCCCCAATCCCTCAATTGTACAGCAAACTCTCCCCAAAAGAAAGAAAGAAAACTGTCCCTCATCATTTTTTTTATCCTGAAAAAAAAGAAAACTGTCCATCATTGTTTGTTGCACAGTTATCCCCCCCCATGTTACCCTGGCAAGTGTGGCCACTGAGTGCTCCTGCTGGCCCCATTATCTGTTGGCCTTGATTGGGAGTACAGTGGAGAGTAACAGTAAAGCCGAAACATTCCTGTCCTTAAAAAAAGAAAACCATCCCCCGATATCTTTACTATTTTCTTGAACCCTGTGAAAAAGAAAACAGTTCCTCGTCATCTCCCCCATCCTTCCTCCCCATCCCGACCCTCCTTCTGTGCACCTACCTACCCACCCCCACGTTACCCCATACATGCCACCAGAGATCAAGTGCTGTCATCTTCTTTGGACCGGAACATGTTTGTACTCTTCAAAGCCGAACTGAAAACTGAAAAATCAAGGTAAGCTCTGTATAATGGCTACCAATGGTGGTTTGAACTTATGTTGATATCTCAGCCATTTTTTTGAGATTTCTGCTCCAAATTTTCAACATGGGGTTCTTGGGACCCTGCCTCATGAACACTGTTACTGTCACTTTGTTACTCCACCCTGAAAGATGATTTCACAGTTGCATGGGTGGAATCACCTTTCTGGACTGATTAATGGAACAACTGTGCCACTGTTCATTAGGTGGGGTCCCAAAAAGGCCATGTTGAAAATTTGGTGTAAAAATACTCCAAAATGGCCGAGTTATGTGTGCTCATTGAAAGTTTTATTATTTTGACTCACAATTTTCAACATAGCCTTCATTTCACTCCACCTCGTGAACAGTAAAGCTGTAATTTTGCACATTCTGCCTGAAATGTATTTTCGCACCTGTGGCATGGAATTGAGCAGTCATTGCATGAAATCACCTTTTAGAATAGAGTACTGAAATGATAGTGCCACTGTTCATGAGGTGGGGTCCCAGAAAGTCCATGTTGAAAATTTGGAGCAAAAATACCAACAAATGCTCATTTAAATTTTCCTATGCAAGAGTGTAACTTGTTCAATTTTTAATATTATCACTCCATATTTTCAACATAGCCATTTTTCTACACTGCCTCATGAACAGTACAGCTGTGGTTGCTTACATCCTGCCAAAAATATGTTCTCACAACTGTGGAGTGGAATGGCACAGTCACTGCCCGAAACCACTTTTCAGATTGAGTAATAAAATGATAGCATCACTGTTCATGAGGCAGGGTCCCAAAAAGCTCAGGCTGGCAATCTGAAGCACAAACACCAACAAGACAGAGTCACGTGCACTCACTGAAATTTTCTTACACACGTGTGTAACTTTGCCAATTTTTAGTATTTTGACTCAAAAATTTCAATCTAGCCATTTCTTAACACAACTCAATGAACAGACCAGCTGTCATTTCACACATTCTGCCCAAAATGAGTTTCCACACTAATAGCATGGAATGGTGTTTTGACATGGATTAAGAAATTTTCACCTATGGGGTTTATGAGGCATGGTTATAAGAAGTCTACATTGCAAATTTGGGATCAAAATGTAAAACAATTACAAGGACTGCATAGGCAGGTGTCTCACTAGAAGAAGGAGGGAGGTAGTGACATTGTTATATAAAACCCTGGTCAGGTCTAACAGTGGGCAGGTCATGTCACATGATTCTGATAGATTTCTTTGATAGGGTGACAAAGGAAGTTAATGGGGGTGTGTGGATGTTGTCTGCCTTGATTTCAGCAAGTTCTTTGACACTGACTCACATTAGAGGTTTGTTAACATGACTGGTAGTCTGGGCATTGTAGACAAGGTGGTGAATTAGGTTAGGAACTGGCTACCAGACAGGAGACAGAGGGTGGTGGTAAATAGGGTTCAATTTGGGGAGGTGGTGACCAGCAGGATACCAAAGGAATCAGTCCTTGGCAGACTCCTGTTCAATGTCTTCATTAGTGACATTGTAGAGGGGCTGGAAGGAATAATATGCCTGTTTGTAGATGGCTCCAAGATCTGCAACAGGGTGGATACTCTGGAAGGAGTGGAGAAAAATGAGAAAGAACCTAGGCAGGCTTGAGAAAAGATCTGAAGGGTGGCAACTGAGGTTTAAATCAAAGAAGTGTAAAATTATGCACCTGGGTCATAGAAACCCTGCAGAGAGCTATAGGATTGAGGGGGCAGTTACTGTCAATCACCAAGAAACAAATAGACCTGGGAATTAAAATTTCGCATGACTTGAAAATGTCAAAGCAGACTACAAAGGCAGCAGGGAGGGCCAGTATCATGCTGGGGTGCATAAGTAGGGGTATCACCAGCAGAAGGAGGGAGGTAGTGATTATGTTATATAAAACCCTGGTCAGGCCTCACATAGAGTACTGTGTGCAATTCTGGAGGCTGCACCTTTGAAAGGGCATAAACAGGCTGGAGATGTTCCAGAGAAAGGTGACTAAGATGGTACAGGGCTTGCACCACAAAACAAATAAGCGAAAATGTCCTCAAGGGTATACATATTAAGCTGCTTTAGTCTCTCTTCGTATGTCTTCTGGTGTAGACCTTGCACCATTTTGGTTGCCCTCCTCTGAACAGCCTCCATTCTGTCTATGTCTTTGCGAACATGGGGTCTCCAGAATTGAACGCAGTACTCCAGATGGGGTCTTACTAACTGTCTGTAGAGAGGGATAAAACTTCCTGTTTTCTAGTGTTGATGCCTCTCCCTGTGCATCCCAGTATCCCCCCAGCCCTCCTTACTGCCTTCTCACATTGCTTGCCCACCTTTAGGTCATCTGATATAATTATTTCTAGGTCTCTTTTGATTTTTGTTGTTGTTATTAACTCACCCCCCCCATTGTGTACTCCTCCCCTGGGTTTTTGTTTCCCGGATGCATTACCTTGCACTTCTTTGCATTGAATCTGAGCTGCCATGTATTTAACCATTCCTTCAACCTTGCCATGTCCCTTTTCATTCTTTTCACCCCACCTTGTGTATCAACCCTGTTGCAGATCTTTGTGTCATATGCAAAGAGGCATACCTTTCCTTCCAGGTGCTCTCCAATGTCACTTATAAAGATATTAAAGAGGACTGGTCCCAGTATCGAACCCTGTGGTACTCCGCTAGCTACCCTCCTTTCTTCACTGTGGACTCCATTTACTATTACCTTTGTGTCCTGTTGTCCAGCCAGTTTTCTATCCAGGCTAGCACCTTGGGACCCACTCCAAGGCTGGCTAACTTGTATATTAATCTTTTGTGTGAGACTGTGTCGACTGCCTTGTTAAAATCTAGGTAGGCCATATCCACAGCCCCTCCCTGGTCTACTACTTTGGTCACCCAGTCAAAGAAATCTATTAGGTTCATCTGACATGACCTTCCTGCTGTGAAACCATGCTGCCTTGGGTCCTGTGCCCCACTGGCCTCTAGGTACTCAACAATTCTTTCCTTCAGAAGTGATTCCATCATTTTCCCTACCACTGAAGTCAAACTAACTGGTCTGTAGTTTTCTGTCTCTGCCCTGCTCCTACTTTTGTAAAGTGGAATCACATTTGCCTTCCTCCAGTCCTCAGGTACCACTCCATTCTCCCATGATTTGTTAAAGAGAGTAGTCAGTGGTGTTACTAGTTCCACCCTTAGTTCTTTTAGTATTCTTGGGTGAATCCCATCAGGCCCCATTGCTTTGTCCACCCTCAGTTTCAAGGTTCTTTGAAACCCTTTCTTCTATGAATGGACTGATATCGACCCCCTATTCAGAGTTTCTCCCTTGTTTGGTTTAGGCACCTCCCTTCCTCATCTGTTGTGAATACTGAGCAGAAGTATTTGTTCAGTATCCCTGCTTTTTCACTGTCACCCTCTGCCCACATTCTCTCCCCTTTATTAAGTCTCTGTATCCCTCCCTTGGTCTTTCTTCACTCTCTAATATACCTATAAAAGGTTTTATCCCCCTTCTTAACAGAGTTGGTTATCTTTTCCTCAGTTTGTGCCTTTGCTATTCTGACTGCCTTCCCTGCCTCCTTCTGCTTTAACTGATAAAAGTTATCTGTCCTGCTCCTTCTGTGTTTTCTTATATTTCCTGAATGCTATCCTTTTCTCCTTAACTGTCCCTGTTACCTTTTTTGAGAACCATAGTGGTTTTTTCCTTCATTTTGTCTTATTGATTTGCTTCACACAAAGGCTTGTTGCCTCTGCGATGGCTGTTTTTATTATTCCCCATCGTTCCTCCACCCCTCCTTCTTGCCCATTTGCTAGTGCTTTTCTAAGGCACTCTCTCATTTTCCCAAAGTCAGCCTTCCTGAAGTCCAGTACTCTTATTTTTGTATGGCTTGACTCTATGGTTGTGTTTATTGTGAACCACACTGTTTGGTGGTCATTTGTTCCCAGATGGCTACCCACTTCTAAATCTGAGATCCTTTCTCCTTCCCTATTTGAGACTATCAGGTCTAAGACTGCTCCTTCCCAAGTGGGAACCAACAGTAGCTGTGTGAGGCATGCCCCATGTAGGGCATCAAGAATGACCCTGCTCTTGGATGTGCCTTTAGCAAAGGTACTCCAGTTAACATCTGGCATATTCAGGTCCCCCATCAACAATATCTCCCCTTTTTCTGCCATTTTTAGGATGCCTTCTATCATTTCCTTGTCCATTTCCTCCCCCTGAGATGGGGGTCTGTACATAACCCCCATGCGGATTGTGATGCCATTTCCTGTCTCCAGGGTGACCCATAGTGATTCATTCACTTCCTGTTTACTCTTTAGTTATGTTGCTTTAATCTCTTCCCTTATATAGAGAGCTACTCCTCCTCCTCTTTTACCCACCCTGTCCCTCCTGTAGACTGTGTATTCTGGTATGTTGTCTTCCCACTCATGGTTCTCTGTGTACCATGTTTCACTGACTGCCACAATATCCAGGCATCCTTCTTCCATTAAGGCCACTAGTTCAGGGAGCTTGTTGCACAGACTATGGGCATTGGTACTCAACACCTTCCATTTACTTTTTATGGACTTGCCCCTTTTAGCCCCATCCCTGTCCTTAACACCTTTTTCTGCATTTATCCCTAATCTGCTCCCTACTGACTTCTCTGCCTTGGTGTTTACCTCTCTAACTGCTGCGCTTTGTGGGGGAAGACTGGGATTTCACTGCTCCTTTTCAGTGCCTCCCCCCCCCTTGGCTAGTTTAAATGTTTGCCAATGAAGCATTTGAACCTGTTACCTAGGATCCTGGACCCCCCCCGGACAGATGCAGACCATCATGCCAGTACAAGCCTGCATCCCTCCAGGTGGCTCCCCAGTCCTCAATGAAGCCAAAACCCTGATATCCACACCAGTTTTGCAACCATTCATTGAATCCCATGGTGCAGAATACCCTAGCATCATCCTTGCCATAGACAGGCAGCACCTCCGAGAAGGTTACTGTACAGTACGTGCTACTTGTCTAAGGCCCCTCCCCAACTCCACAAGCTCCTCTTGCACCACTCTGATCCCATTTACAGCCAGGTTATTTGTCCCTAGGTGGACAATAACAACCAGCTCCCTTCCTTGTGCAGCTACTTCCGTAATCCTGATGATTCGCTTCCTGTCCCTCCAAGCCATGGCGCCAGTCAGGCACCTTACGTCCCTATCCCCTTCCTCCCCCACATCTATCCTCCTAATGATTGAGTCTCCCAACAGGAGTTGTTTACTTCCCCTGTGGATCTTGTGCCACCCTCCTGTGGGTCTCCTTTGTGGAGGTTCCCAGCATCCTCCTTGGTCTCCACTGCAGGTGCCTCCATAGAGGAACCACTGTTTGCCAGAACATCATATGAATTGTGGAGAGCTACAACTGGAGGGATGCACCTCTGTTCCACCACTCTTTCCCTCCCTAAGCCCACCTTGGTCCAACCATTCCTCTTTCTTGCCAACCTCTGAGGTAAAGGTGGTGGCCCTGGTGGTCCCTGGGTGGGGGAGAAGAGGTTTCATGAATCCTTGCCAGGTCAGCCTGGAGACGGGCAACCTCCTCCATCAGACCACAGAGGTGCCTGCAAACAGGGCAGCATAGCAGCCTCCAGAATGTCTCCCGGAACACTGCTGCTCCACAGCCATTGTACTGCACCACTCCCATCTTGACTTATTTTGTGTTCCCTCTCCTGTTGCTCTGTATGCTTACTGTATCCTTCCTCTATGTATTTTTACACTTACTTTCCTACTGCCTATGTGCCCTTACAGCTCTCACCCTTCCTGTTCTGGGACAGGAACTTCCTGTAGACTTCAGTAGTCTCCTTCCTCCGTGCTTGGATTCAGACCTCCAGCAGCTGGGGTGATAAAGATTTTTTTTTTTTTAGGTTCCTTCAACGTTGCTGAAACTAATGTCTCTCAGTGATCCTTCCCTTCCTACTGCCAAGCAGAAAGTTCCTGCTGTCAGTCAAATTCAGTGGCTATAAAACTAGAACTGACTTTGGGTGTGAGAGTGGAGGGGTGGGAAGGAGGGAAACTAGTAAAAAATCTGTAGTTCTGGACTTCTGTTTCTTGCTCTGCAACCAGTACTCTTCTGCCAGAAACAGCCGGAAGCTGTAATTGGAGACAGCTGCTTTTGTACACCTAAGCTGCTAAGCCACACCCCAAATTAGATTCACTCTCTGCTCTCAGTAAATTAAGATGATACTGCCCCTTCCTCAGAAAAAACACTTTCTTTTTTACTTAAATGAAACTCCCTTCTTCTAATAAAGTATCTGTTTGCTTAATCCAAACAGGTACTACTCCTGCTGAGACAGAAGTGATTAATTAGTAAAAAATCTGTAGTTCTGGACTTCTGTTTCTTGCTCTGCAACCAGTTCTGCCAGAAACAGATGAGTATGACTAGATAGGCCATTGACAAAGTACAGGCCTATGGCAAATTCATAAGGTAGAAAAAAATGAGCAGACTGGATGGGCCTTGCAGTTCTTATCTGCTGTCAACTTCTATGTTTCTATTGTGCTGGTCCTCTCACAGTCCCATGTTCCCTCAGCAGTGTGCCACTGTCCTCCACTCTCACTGCCTGAGTAGGTCCCGGTGCAGCAGCCTGAATCATTCTGGCAACATGCGACCACCCTCTGTTGGGCCCCTTGGTTAGTGGCACCACGGTTGGTTGCACCTCTGCCACCTGCATCTCCTGACGGGCCTTTCTGTGACCATGCCCTGCACCTGATCTGGTGGACAATGGTAACTGCATCTGGCTTCACAGGTGTGGTGGCTGGTGGTAGTGATAGTGATGGTGGTGGTGGTGGTGGTTGTGGTAGCCACACACATGTGCCCCCTGTCACTGTAGGTGGCATGTCAGTCACTGTGTATTGCTGTTGTGTCCATCTGCCCATTGTGATTGCCCATGGCCCAGCCACCTGTTGGTGGGTCTGCAGGGTCACCTGTGCCTGTGTGGCTGCATCCTTGAGTTGTGTGGTCAGTACTGCCTGTGATGTCTTTGTGGCTGCATCTATCACATGGCATTGTTGCACAGATTGCATTGTCTGTGATGCTTCATCTATCAGCTGAGGGTGGCGCATAGGCTGGGTTGCAAGGACGCTGTGTAGTGCCACTGCCAGGATTTCCATCTTCCTCCACTGCTGTGACACTGACCCTTGCATGGCCATCGCCAGTCGAGTGATTGCCTGTGTCTGTTCCCTGGCACAGGCCTGTGAGGCATGCATGGCATCGTCCAGCCTCCCTATGGCTGTCTCTATTGTGTGTGTCCCAGTCCCGATGGCAGTGACTAGGGTGCACATTTGCTCCTCCATTGTTTAGTGGTGGGAATCTAGGCAGAGGCGTAGGCAGCCCTGCATCTTGGACTGCTCCTCATGGTGGTCCACCAGTGTCCTGCAAAATGTGGCATAGCCTGTTGATGTCCGTTCGTGATTGTTCTAGAGGAACCGTGCCACCTCATCCTAGGTGACCTCCAGCTCATCATTTGATGGAGTGCTCAGGTCTTGGGCTATGTTTGCAGCAATGCTGTTGACACTGAACAGATCACAAACATCCAAACCATCATCATCCTGCTGTGGCATTGCAACTGTCTGTTGCATGTCCTCCAAGGGAAATGGTGCAATGTCCAGCACAACGGTGCCTGCACTGCCCTGTTGGTCTGACACAGTGTCCTATGTGTCTGTTGGCTGTGTGCTGGGATGCTCTGTCTCACTGCCTGTGCCACCACTGTCTTCCTCCCCATGTCCTCGTCTGCTGTACCTGTGGTGTAACGACAGTGCAGCAGTGCCACTGTCATGTGTCCAGCCCTATGCACAAGCCACCATGCTCACTCCTGCCTCACATCTGTGTGTTACAGTGGCACAGGCCACAGCCCACTTTGACACCACAGTCATGTCCTTGCAAGTCACTGCATGGGTGCACACCCCCCCGTGACTGCAGCATGTGTGTCCCTGTCACACAGGTGCAGGGCATCTTCCCATGCTCCTGGCCATGCTCCCTGTACTCATTTTCAGTGCTACACGTGATGCTGCCACAGGTGGTCACAGGCCCACATGCATCACTGTGCTGCATTGCATGCTGTCTGTCCCTACTGTCATCTACCACTGTGCCACATCCTCTGTGTCCCTGCATGCCTCCTGGGCTGCATGCTGCTCACTAAGCCACTGGCCTTGTCCAGGGCCACACAGTACTCCTGCACTGCTTTGCTTCTCTGCCCATGGCCCCCACACCCTCCCATGCTGTGGCACACAGCCATTGCTGTGGCACTGCTAGTTCACCACCTACCTGTCCTGGTCCCCATCCATGTCTTGTCGAGGTCTGTGCCACCATTCACTTTGTGCTGGCTCAGGAATGCCAGGACACATTCCTCATGTGTGCTGAGTGGTCTTTCCTCCCTCGGGCCACTGCCTGTTGCTGCTGCTAGGTGCTTGCTGTGTGCCTCCTTCTCTTTTGCATGGCACTTGAGGCCATTGATCCTCTTTTGCAGGTCCATGACCATGCACCTGGCAATGGCCACTGC
Organism: Neoceratodus forsteri; assembly: GCA_016271365.2. Lineage (NCBI taxonomy): Eukaryota > Metazoa > Chordata > Ceratodontiformes > Ceratodontidae > Neoceratodus > Neoceratodus forsteri. Next base: position 734,931,983 of record CM028133.1, on the reverse strand, counting down.
ATTGTCCTTGCGGGCTACTTCATCCCAGGCTGTCTGCTGCATCCCAGACTGCCTTGCAGTGTTTGAGCACCTCTCTCTCCCCCACCCTTGCCCATTAGCAATGTGGCCTGTGCCTCCAACTCATCAAGGAGCACAACAATCTCCACCACCGTGAAATTATGTTTTCTTTTGCATGCTGTTATCGCATATGCCACTGTCTTGGCTTACCTCATCGCTTCCAACTACATTGCCATATGCAATGGGTCTGTGAGTTGCATACCTTTATATTGGTGTTGCGTTGTGTCATGCATAACCCTTCCTTCTGCTTTGCGGCTTGCGCCATGCATCTGTGGCATAACTTGCGACTGCCATATATCCACTGTTTTCTGGTGTACTTGGCCTTTGTTCTGGAATAGAGTGCAGCTCGCATGTTGCAAGGGTCTGAGCATACTTTTCCCACACAGCGCAGTTTGCGTCATGATCTAGCTGCTCGCTTGGAATCAGGACCTCTGTGTTTTTGATGCATTTCCATCAGGGTCACATGGTGTATACATTTACAATCATGGCTTTGGTACTGACTTTCATTATACCAGAACTACATAACTTTTTAGAAGGGATGGGAAACAGTTGAACAGCTTTAGCAAGCATGACAAGATAGCTGATGTGACAACTTTGGCATGCTCAACAAAGTCTTTTCAAAGCCTGAACAACTGGGAGGAGCATTGAGGCATTTGCTTATGTGATTTGTATAGGTCCAGAAATATTTATCTATATATACATTTTTTGGGAGAAAAAAATATTCAAACTGCACCTTCTGTCCACCCAAAAACTGACTTTCAGAAAGCAGTACAGATAGTTCATATGTTGGCATCATTATCATACTCTCAAGTGTCCCTCATTTATGAGGTACATCCCTCATTTGGCCCCTTAAAATTGCTTCGCCCTCATCCATTCCTCATGGGAAAGGTGCTGCCCACACAGCAAATGTGATGTAAATTCAGACTTTAAAGCAGAAACTCTTAATATTCTAAAATACTAAATCCCAAATAAACTTTGTATAAGTAAACACTATGGTTTTCACAGTGTTCTGAGCTTGTACCTCCTTGTTTGAGGATGTGTCCATCATTCTGAGGGTCTGTGTCCCTCATTTTCCCTCATTTTGAGTGTCCAGAAATGTCCATGTCCCTCATTTCAGTGACAAAAGGTTGAGAGGTATGGTTGGCATGGCAGTGAAGCGCAATGCAGAGTGCAACACCCAGTGCAGACAGAGAAGTGTGCTTACACACAAGCATAAAATGCATACACCAGTATGCATCCCCACAAAAACACTGATTATACAGCACAATGGCAAGAAAGAGTACTAGCCTCTGACTGGCCTGTCTGGGGCTACACCCATGATGTTAGCTCAGCATTACATCATGGATCTAACTCCAGCACACACATGACTGAATGACAGTGGTAAATAACAAAAAGAATCACATTCCATCATTACCCACTCTTCTATCACTGGAACACTGTCAAAGCATTCCCCGCTGTTATGCCAGTAGCCTGATTGCAGTTGCAGCAAGCTTCAGCATCACACCAGTGTAAATCACTTCCTCCGTCAGTCCAACAACACAGAAAACAGCCCCCAGAAAACCTGCAACCCTCACATATTCCCCTCCAAATTCCAAAATGTTGCCATTTCCTTCCCTGACCAAGCCTACCCAGTGAGTAAGCGAACAAATGCTTCTTTAAACAGTCACCGTGCGGTTGTTTTCATAACACTCGCTCACTCATCAGTCACTTTCTTCTGTTTTATTTTTAAGTCTACCATGTAAAATGTAGAAACATTCTACTTTCCACCTCCCTACCACCTTTTCTGTTGATTTTCAGTCATCCTCACACTGGCTACTGCTGGCGGGTGCTCATAAGAGTGTGTGTGTGTGGGGGGCTGCTTGTAAGACATTTTTTTTGAAGTAATTTTTTTGGTTTTTTTCAGTTAATGAACATTACAGAAGAACAGAGGAAAAAAGTGATGTGACATTAATACATTTTCACACACTGGAACTTTGTCTATTACAACAAGCAGTAAGACAGCTATCATAACATATACATACACCAATGTTTGAGTGCCTGGAATAAGGAGGGGGCTCTGTTGTGAGTATCAAACCTGCTACAGAAAGTATGTGGGTAGTCTGGGGTCAACTTTTACTGGCTGCTTAACCTAGTGGCTGTCATTTCCTCTCCTGTCTTCTAACAAGGCTACTCTATTCATCAATTCTGAAAAAGGAAACATGGAACCACAAAGCATCTTGGCAACAACAGCATGATGCACATACACAGATTGGCAAACATAAAATGGCTTACAGTTAGTAAGGTTATTGAAGGCTCATTCTAGGCTACAGTCAGTGTCATGAGTTAACATATGAGTATAGCAAGGGAGGAATGGATGGCAATTCAGCCAACACCTTTCCTGGAGTCATTATAAACTGTATTTTATTTATTTAAATTGTGGTAAATGGGTAGGCCCACTGAGACCATGACAGTCCCCTTTTCAGGGTTGACCCAGAATTAGTTACAAGTATCTAGAAGGGAGAAAAGGAAGTACCAACATTTACAAACCTTACACCATTGGCAACATACAGTAATAGATGCGTGTTAGGTACATACATTTACATTTACATTTACATTTACAGCAAATCTTACATATTTAAGCACATAGGAACTAATACATTGGACTGGCTTGTAGATGCGAAAGCAGTCTTGCTACAAGATAGACATGATAGGCCTGCACCAGGTCAGGGGTGACTAGGCATCTCCCATGAAAGTTCCAGTGGGGGGCAGCGGTATCACGAGCAATTAAACAGTCCACTCAGGTAGGTCTTTAGCCCTTTCTTGAAACAATACTTGTCTGTGATACCGCTCAGTGACTGGGTAATCTTATCCAGGGAGGCCAAGGCTGTTAGGGAGTTCAGCAGTTCCAAGACAGAGGGTATAACTGTGGTTCTCCGTTTTGACAGAAAAAATCTTTTTGCCTGTAACCCTAACAGAGCCAGCCACCTCTTCTCAGCAGGGGAGTACACACCTGGGGGGCATCCTTAAAAGCCAAAAGGCTGCAGTATGGGGACTAAGTTTGTGCAGAACATCTATTGTCAGCGATAACACCTGTAACCAGAAGGGGGATATTAGGGGGCAAGTCCGTAGAATATGGACAAAGTCCCCTCCATCAGTTAAGCATCTCCAGCACAAATCCTTGGCTAAGAGTTGTGCTTTGTACAGCAACTCTGGGGACCTGTATCACGAATGTAGAATCTTATTCTGTATGATCTGACTATTAGGGCCTGGGTATATCTTATGTGCCACTGTCCAGCAGGTCAGCCACTGTTGGTCTGTAATCTCAATATGCAGGGCATGCTCACACTTAGATTTGGACTTGAACATTTGGTTAGGCATTTTATTTCTAAGATCCAAATATATGCGGCTGGCCACACCTCTCTGAAGAGCTTGAAAGACATTTGATCTAAAACCACTGCAGGAAAGATTAGTCATACCTTTTACTGTGACTCTCAAATGTCCCAGAGTACCAATGAATAGGAAAAACTATTCAAGGGTCGTCATGACACAGAGCCACATTTATCTATATTTTCCAGTCTGGTCAAGAAATATGAAACACAGAGAGATCCTGAAACAAAAGCTCACAGAGTACCCAAGCATCTCTAACTGGGATCTCCTCAGTAAGACTGGCAGCACTGACAAAGGTTATTATAAGGAGTGCATAGCCACATGAGCAATACAGCAGCTCCACCTACTAGCTGAAGCAATAAATCAGCATTATTTTTTTTTTATAAAGTATCCCTACCTATCCAAAAAATAACAAAAACTCTACTGTAACTGTAATTTTTCCATCTTTATTTTTTGTTTATTTTACAAACAAGCCATTGTATAATAGGAATAAAGTACTCCAGTGTTTGTGTCGTGTTGGGATAATGTCACTTTCTGGGTGTTGGATGCACTCAGCCTGTATCCTTATACCCAATCACACAAGGCATGATGTTATCCCATCACAACACACACCCTGTAGTACATTATTCCTTTATATCACTGCACTGCAATTGAGCAACCTACAATGCTCTGCAAGCAGTATACATGGCCTCATCTGAACTTGCACAGCTCATCCACACTGCTCACAATGATGCAGATACAGTATAGCCATGTAAAGATGCCTTTATTCTATCTAGGGTCACCATGGAAAATAGGCATTCTGCCTAATGGGCCTTACCTGGTTCAAAAGGCAGACAGAGGGGGCAGTATTTTTAAGGTGACAAAGAGAATTGATTTGTTGAATGGAATGTGAGTATCGCTGCCTTCTTTGCAATAAATGAAGTATAGAAAACAGCCTTTGCTTTGTAAGGGACATTTCTGCAATTTATTTGAGAAGTTTTGCATGCTTTTCGATGAACAGGTATAGTATTATGGTTTTAACTATTGTCACTTTTCTTCCTACTTAACATATATATTTCACAAGATCTAAATTCCCACAGCCACACCAGATCTTCTGACAGAGGTTAATTGCAAATTCCCTTTCCCTCAAAAAATCCTGAAAGTCAATAGTAATTCAGGTAAAAACAACCTGTAACATACAATGGTGATATGCTAAGGAAGTTGCTAAATTTAGAAATTTGGCATGCCAGCTGTGTCCACATAGAAAATACTAGAATCAAGACACTATTTCATAGGTTCATAGGTAATTTCAAGCTATTTAGACTTTCGTCCATGATGCTTGCCAAAAATTTTAATTATATCTTCAAAAGGAAATGATCCAATTTAACCTTAAAAGAGTCCATGCTAGTGCTCAATACTACATCTATTGGCAGTGAGTTCCATCCAGACACAATTCTATTGCTAAACCAATGTTTGCATTGTAGACTTTGCCATTTTTTAACTTCAAACTGAAAGGGATGTCCCCTCGGTTCATATCTGGATTTTCTCCAAGCAAGCCCTAATTCTGATATTAATAAATCATCTTTATTAGATCTAAAAAGTAAACAATAGTCACCCCTAGTTCTCCTATACTCCAAGGTATAGAAATCCAATTCCCTCAGTCTCTCTGGGTAAGTCTTTTTTTCTAATCCTTCAATTGATTTTGTTGCTCGTCTCTGAATTCTTTCTATATTGTTTATATCTGTTTTTTTATAAGGGGCCCAAATCTGTGCGCAATACTCCAGGTTTGGTCTCACCAGAGCCCATAAAGGGGCATCAGCACTTTTCTATCCCTACTTGATATATGTCTCAAAATACAATTTAATATCTGGTTACCCTTTTTTATTACTTTATTACACTGGGAACTGAATTTTAAGTCTGAACTAATTATTATCCCCAAATCTCTTTCTTCGTTTGTATTATTGAGTACTATATTATCCAGTTTATAGGAATAGATTATTTTATTTTTTGTTTTACCCAGATGCATGGTTATGCATTTATTTTTATTCAGTTCCAGCTTACTTTTTTTTGTCCAGTTATATACCTTATTTAATGCTTCCTGTATATCATTTTGGCTTTTTGTGCCATTTGCTACAGCTCCAATTCTGCAGTCATCTGCAAATTTTTTTAGCCAAATATCCCTATTTGATATTTTTAAAGAGGTTACATAAATATTAAGTAGACATGGTCCAAGAACCGACCCCTGAGGCACCCCACTAGTCACTGCTGACCATTCTGATTTTTCACCTTGGATCACCACTCTCTGCCTTCTCTCACTCAACCAGGCCTCTATCCAATTTATTATGCCATTATTAAATGCATATTGTTTTAAAGTATTTACCAGTTCCAGATGTGGAAGCTTATCAAATGCTTTCAAGAAATCTAAAAAGATAACATTGACACAATTTCCTGTATCCAATGCCTCCCCAACCTTCTCATAGAATGTTAAAAGATTTGTTTGACAGGAGCGATTTTTGCAAAAGCCATGTTGCACTGAGTCCTGTAGGCCATTTTTTTCCAGATATTCAACTTATGATCCTTCAAAATAGACTCCATCATTTTCCCCATGACCGATGTCAGGCTAATTGGTCTATAATTTTTCAATTCCGATTTAGAGCCACCTTTATGTATAGGAACCACCAATGCCTCACGCCACCCCTGTGGTACCTGTCCTGTATTTTGAGAATTTTGAATAATGTAAGTTAAGGGTGGTGCAAGTTGGTCCGCCAGTTCATATGATATTCTAGGATGAATTTCATCTGGTCCTTGTGATTTATTTGTGTGTACTACTTTTAATTTATCCAGGACATCCTGTAGATGTATTTGTATGCCATCTGATCCATGATTCATGTTAACATTAATTTTAAGGGAATTATCTGAGTTGAAAACAGAACACTAATATTTATTTTGGATTTCTGAACAATCTTTATTATTGAGTATTTCTCCATTTTCATTTTTAAAGGGTCCAATAGTATTTCCCAATTTTTGTTTATTATTTATATATAAATAAAAAGTTTTGTAATTGTCTTTAACCAATGCTGACAATTTTAATTCTTACTCCTTTTTTGCTTTTTTTATTTCATACTTGACTTTTTTTAACAAATTCTCTGTACTGTCGTTGTGGTTGTGTATTGATATTATGTTTTAATTTTCTTAGACCATCTATTTTTTTTATTAATTAATGTTTTAATTTTAGGTGTTAACCATTTTGGAATATCCTTATTATTTTTATATTTGGCATTTTTTGGTATGCATTGATTTATTGTTGCATGCAGTTTATTTACCAGAAATTTCCACATTTTGTGTGTTGTTTGATTTCCAAATTCCTTTTTCCAATTCCAATTTTCCAAAACTTTCTTCATGGTTGAAAAGTCGGCTTTTATGAAGTTCAAGACAATAGTCTTCCCTTCTCTAGGTGTTTTTTCCTCATTTTTTATTAAAAACTGGACAGATAGATGGCCACTCATTCCTAATGGGTTACTTGTAAATACATTTTGCATTGTTTGATCCATATTTGTTAAAATTACATCAAGAATGTTATTTCCCCTAGTGTTTTCAGATACAAGTTGGGTAAGTCCTATTTGGTTAATTGCTTCCAAAAATTGAATACTTTTCTTATTCTTGCCCACAAATTTTATCCAATCGATATCAGGGAAATTTAGATCCCCAGTCAATATTATCCTTTCTATAGGATCCAAGCTCTTGATACTGTCTAATAGTTCTAGTTCAGCTTCCATGCTCATTGTGGGAGGTCTATAGATTAAACCTAGTTTGATTTTTGATTGACCCTTGGGTATGATTTTTAACCATATCATTTCAAGATGATCTTTAGTCCTAGTTATTTCTTCGCATTGTATTGAATGTATTATATATATTGCAATACAACCTCCCTTTCTTGTTTGCCTTGATAGGTAATATAAGTTGTAACCATTTATTTCTTTGTCCCAACTGTCCTCACTTGTCCACCAGGTCTCTGTAATAAGTGCTATATGTATTTTATTTTTTTGTAATAAATGTTGTCATTCCTTGAATTTATTTACTAGACTACGTGCATTTATTAGTATACATTTCCAACCATCCTGAAGATTCACATTTTTGTGTGTTATATTATGTGTCTCCCTCTCCCTCTTTATCCAGTTTAAATGGAATGAAATAACACTGTTTATTCTCATACTTAGCATTCTAATGATGCTCTATTTAAATGTAGTCTGTCTCCTTTATAAAGAGTATTTTTTCTAAGACTCCAAGAATTGTCCATAAATCCGATGCTATTATAACTACAAAAATTTCTTAAACACTTATTTAACATTTCTATTCCTGAATTTTTAAACTCATGTCTCCCATGTCCTGAAATCAAACCTGATACAATTATATCACACCCCTTTTCTTTCATTCTATTCACAAGGTTTTGATAGTCTTTTATGATGTCATCTATACCACAGAAACCCACATCATTTGTGCCAACATGTATTATAATTAAGGTTTCATATAGACCCTCCATTAGGCCATCTAATAAATGACCAATATCTGACATTTTGGCTCCGGGTAAAGAGCTCACTGTTGTGTACATTTTTCTGTCCTTACATACTATGGAATCTATCCCTTTCATTATGGGATCTCCTATTATTAAGATGTCCTTTTCTTTTTTTTTGTTTTATGACTTCTTTTTCTATTTGTTTTGTAACATCTTTTTCTGCTGTAATATCTAATATGAGTGGTATTTCTTCATTTTTATTTAGACATTTATTTCCCTGTTTGTGCTCCATGACTACTTTTTGATTCCCTTTTAAATTATAGTTGAAGTCTTTTAGTTTTCCATCTATAGATTTATTTTTTCTGAGGGCTCGTTCATACATTGTCTATCCGAGTCTAATATAGTATATCTATTTTCCAACTTTGGTTACTGCTTTGTCACTTGTTGTTTAGTGGAATGTATGGGTGTGATATTCCATTGGTTTTCCTCATGGCTGCTTAGGATTTTGGTCAAGGACTGTTGTGGAACCCCATCATTAGATTGAGTCAGCTCATTATCTACTAAAAATGAATCTATATAGGCCTCAAGGTCCCCTATCTCTTTCTGGACTATCAGTGATTCCACTTGATTATTTTCTTCAAGTCTCTGCTTTATTTGTTCAATTTTTGTTTGCAAGGCTTGTAGCTGAATACATTTATCACATATAAATTCTTCCACAATTTCTTCTTCTTCTTCTGTAAACATTTTACAGGATAAACATGATTTATAATTTTTTTCTTTGTTTTAGTATTTGCCATGTTATCAGATTACTAAACAAGCTAGAATACAATTCTTGTTAGTTTCTTTTCTTTAAGGATAATACTTACTATACTAATCTTGTTTATGCCATATGTCCCTCAGTCCCAGCGGACACAGCAGACACGCACAGACGTGCATGTCTCTGTGCACGTCTCCGCGCACGATGATGCACGCCCTGCACACACTCACCCTGCTCACTGCAGAAGTGAGTTTTATAAGCCCAATGACCCGGAAGTAGCTGTTTGGAGTCACGGCTTCACTCATAAGCCAAAAATGTGGATTTTACATGGAAATAACACAAAAATCTCCCAGAAGTTTTATTTAAGGTCCTGAAGTATTTCACAGTTCAAATCTGGTAAAAGAATGCTAAAAAAAGGCACTTTTTAGTAGGGGTCAGTAATGATACTGCACACTACCCTCTTCCTGTTTCCTGTCCCCAGAAATACAGGGCTCCAGTAATAAAAAAAGTTTCACAGTGCAATTAGGCTGCTTGTATATTTATTTATTTTTTATTTTATTTTGGTCTAGGACTAACACCTTTGAGAGCAAGCTCATTTCATAAGTTCCACATCAGAGCTGTACAAACAGTGAGAAGCAAATTACAGCTAGACAGCAATAAGGTGAGACGAGAGACAAATTACAGTTAGATAATAAAGGAGGACATAAGTAGGTCTAAAATTGAACAGAAAATAGTGTTGGCATAATAAACCATTATGTACATTGCATACCAGCTAAAGCCATGAGAGAAAATGAGGAAGGGTAAGGTAAAGATAGACGAGTGGGCAGGCAGAATGTGGAGGCAGCAGAGGGGAGATAGGACCATTTAAAATACAATGTTAGAAGTATCGAAGGTGGAGAGTACGTCAGCTCAAATTATGGCCTTGTCAGAAGTGGTTGGATGCTCCAATTGGTAGCAAAACAACAGTCCAGTGGGTCTTGTCAGATTTCAAGGGGAGCGAAACAAGAGCTAGGCTGCAGATAGATGGTCAGGCAACTACATGGTGTTGGCAGAAAGAATTAAGGATGCAGTGAGAATGAAAGGGAGGGTAGTAAGGCATGGAGGGAGGGAAGTCAGGAGTAATTGTAATTGGGAAAGAGGTGAGGAGAACTAGAGGTAAAAAGAATACAAGGACAGGCAGGCACGTGCCAGGAATGTCAAAAATTGTCCAGGGAGACCTAATGGAAGCAATCACATCTGGCATTAGTAACAAGATGTTTATGGATCTCTTGCTTAAAGGTACCTATCATTTTTGCAGAGGAGATGTTAGGAGGCAGATTATTAAACCATTTGCACTCCCGGTAGGCAAATGTTCTTTGTCCTAAAGAGGTACAACATCTTGGGATCTTGAAGGACCTGCTCTCTGAGGTTCTGGTGAGGCGGTTGTTTACATAGGGGGTGAGAAGATTCTAAACAACTGTAGGCATTAGGCCCAGACTTGCTTTTTGCAAGTAAGCAGGTGTGTAACAGGCTGGCCCATGAACTAGAGCCAGTTGGCTTGGGCATATAGGTTGCATGTGTGTGCATCACTCAGACCTGGTGGAGAGATGACACGCTTTATTTAAGACAACTGTGACTCTTCAAAGGGCTGTGTCCATAGTAGAACTGTAGATTACTATTCCATAATCAACCAGTGAGATCACAGAGCTACTGATGGCAAGCTTGAGAGCCTCTGGGGTGAGGCTACGGTGATGCCTATGATGGAGACCAATCCAAGTACTGACAGCTTTTGTCAATATGGTATGCATAGGACATGGTGCTGTCAATTGTGACTCCCAGATATTTGAACTGGTGGACCAGTTCAAGTGGAGTACTATCCACATTTGTTATGGTGTGGAGGTTGGACTGGTACCTGTTCTGTGGACTAGTGAACAACATAATCTTGTGTTTTTTATAATTCAAGATGAGTTTGTGGTAACTGAAACATTTTTGTACTCCTATGAAACTGTCCTGCAGAGTATTTTCCAGGGTTATAGGGTCTGTAGCAGTATTTGACAGTGACATGCAAGAGGGAGCAGGTTTAGAAATATGCTGAACATGAGTGGACCCATTATGGAGCCCTGGGGCACCCCTGAATGAACTGGTCTGCTGTCTGATAAGACACTATCGATCCTGACTTGTTGGGAGCGGGACGAGAGGTAGCTCTTGAACCAACAGACAGTGTCCTTGATAGACTCAGGGCTGTGAACTGCTCAACTAGTAGATCTTGATTGACCACGTTGAATGTTTTAGACAGGTCAGTAAATGTTGCACCCACTATCTTGTCATGATCAATGGAATTGTTAATAAAATCTGTAAACTCAAGTAGAGCCATAGTAGTGCTGTGGCCTTTGGGAAAACCATGTTGCTGGGGGAATTGTAGGTTATGCTTCATAATATATTCTACTAATTGGTCTGCAACCACCTTTTCAAGGGCCTTTGATAGAGGTGGGAGAATTGAGATGAGCAAATAGTTTTCCCGTAGAGACTGATCACCGCTCTTGAAAACTGATGTCACTAAGGCAGATTTCCATAGTTGAGGGAACTGTGAGAGTCTGAGGGAGGTGTTGATAATATGTATTAAAGGTAACAGGATATCTTCCAGTGCAAGGGCTACATACATTACTTTAGGTCAAGGGAATCGCCACTGTGACAGGACTTCCCCAGGACCTTTTGAAGTATTTCCTGGCTTCTGCAATGGACATGGTTCTGAAGTGAAATGGAGGATGTGAGGTGACTGGTCAGTGGCCATAGCTGTGTCATCAGGTTTTGTATGGAGGAAGAACTCAGGAGGAAGAATTTCACTAAGATCTGTGAACCCTTTGTTAAAAGAGTTTGCAGTTATAGTGGGGTCAGTAATCAGTATGCCATCAATGTTGAGCATTGTGGATGCTAACTTTCTGTTTCTTTCAGTAACTTCCTTGAGGCTAGTCCAGAATTTCCTTCCATCCCTCCATGAACGTGTAAGGGCCTCCTTGTAGTACTGATTTTTAGCTGCACATATTGTCCTTGTACAATCATTTTGAGTCTTTATATAGATTTGAATGTCAGGCTGAGTACCAGATGCCAGAGCTCTGTATCACAGGTGTTCTCTGGCTTTCATGCTCTCAAGAAGCTCAGGTGAAAGCCAAGAATGCAATGTCCTTTGACATTTTGCTTTTTTAGTAGGGCATGCCGGTCACACACTTTATTGAACAACTGGATGCAGAAAATGAAGAGGGACCTGGAGAAGCTTGAAATATGGTCAGAGATGTGGCAACTGATGTTTAATGTAAAGAAGTGCAAAATAGTGCACCTGGGTGGAGGGAACCCTGGGGAGAGCTACAGGTTGGGGGAGAGGAGCTGACTGTCACCATGGAGGAAAGGGACCTAGGGGTCATCATCTCTGCTGACCTTAAAGTATCAAAGCAGTGTACAAAGGCAGCAGAGAGGGCCAGTGGTATGCTGGGGTGCACAGGCAGAGGTATCACTAGCAGGAGGCAGGAGGTGGTGATACCATTGTATAAAACATTGGCAAGGCCTCACCTGGAGTACTGCATGCAGTTCTGGAGACCACACTTGTGCAAGGACATAGATAAGGTGGAGGCTATCTAGAGAAGGGCAACAAAGATGGTGCAGGGCTTACACCACAAAACATATGAGGAGAGACTAAGGGACCTCAATATGTACTCACTGGAGGAGAGGAGACAGCGGGGGGGACATGATTGAAACTTTCAAGTATCTTAAGAGCAAAAATAAGGTGCAGACAAGGGAGCTTTACCAATATAGAAAAAGTACTAGAACAAGGGGGCACAATACGAAATTGGAGGGGGGTAGATTAAGAGGTAATGTGAGGAAGTTTTTCTACACAGAAAGGGGAGTAGACACATGGAATAGTCTGCCACAGGAGGTAGTGGGGGCAAGCACAGTGAAGGGGTTTAAACATGCTTGGGACAGGCACAAGGGAAGCCTGAGAGGGGAGGGAGTGATGACAAGCCATTGATCACGTAGGATCAGTGGCCACATACAATGTATAGGGCCTATGGGTAGACTGGGTGGGCCTTGTGGTCCTTATCTGCTGACAATTTCTATGTTTCTATGGATAAATTGCTCTAGTGCTGCATCAGCTGTACTGGAGTGATAAACGGGACCAGTCTTGTTGGCGCAGGTCAGCCTTCAGCAGCTCAAGGTGAACTTGTTTGAGACCCTGTTTATGATTATCCTTGCTGGAGGTTTGGAGTATGTACAGGACCAGTGAAACAGGACCAGTGAGTGGTCACTATAGGTATTGGGGAGAACAATGGTGTGGGAGACGTACTCCGGGTGATTTGACAAGACCCAGTCCAGTAGTGTGGATGTGCCAGTCTTATAATTTATCCTGGTAGGTGTTTTGACTAGCTGAGAAAGATGCACCACAAAGACTACATCCCTGTAGGGAGTAGCAGCATGGGCGAGTATTGAAATCACCTAGCAGCAAGGTCTGAACATTTAGGTTCAAGATGCTGAGGCACTTCATAAGTGAGTCAAGACCAAGGGTTTTTGGCCAGGTGGAATGTATACGAAAGGACGGTGAGGGATTTTTTGTGAGTCCAAAGTAATACTTTTACTGCTAGGGCTTGCATGCTGGTCCCAGTGTAAGGTAGGGGGAAGTGGTGGGCCTGCAGGTTATCTCTGAGGTAGACTGCACATCCTCCCCCTTGTTTGGTTAGTTGATCAGCCCTGAACACCATGTAGCTCAGGAGTAAGATTGCTGCATCCCCAATGCTTGGGGAGAGCCAGGTCTCAACCATTGATAGGATGTTGGGGTTGTGTTGTAGTATCCATGCATTCATACTGTCCATTTGGGGAGGAGCCTACAGATGTTGATTGAACCAGCTGTGGTTGTCCAACATTACCATGCATCACTGTTGAGATGTTTGGGGCCTGGGTTGGGGTGGATATTCCTAGATAGATGCAAAAGTACCAGGCTATATGGCAAAAATACTCTATTAGGGGTTTGTTGTTGTATCGCCACTGCCTACTGTACCTACAGGGAAGGAATATCCTTCAAGTATTTTAGGAATGCCAGGATAGAGAGCCATGGGGTGCAGCCATGCAGGACCATGCACAGAATGTCCCTTGTGATTAGCTAAGGGTGGCTCCTAGGGGGCATTGAGGAGTTTAGAGTAAATGACAATGTTCCAGTGCTGTGGGCATTATAGGATGTTCCATGCAGAGATGGACCAGTTTCAGGTAGAGGTTTGTCACCTGTGCAATATTTATATAGCTAAAGAGGATAAGAAGTACACCTCTCAAAATCAGAGCACCTGAGGGAGGCATAGTAGAGGTCTAGCTTTATAGTGGACAGAGACAGTGCACATTTTTATAGGAGCAAGTGGGGGGGGAGGGGTCGTCCAGTCTCACCAATAGTAAGCAAGGGAGGAGATACCAAGTTAAGTTGAGTATTTAATAAAGGAAGGAGGTGGGGGGGGACCGAAAACAGGGGCAAACAGGGCTGGAAGGAAAGCACCATGCATCAAGAAGGAGCACCAAAGTTCATAAAAATGGCATGCACTGCATCAGCCAATAGGCAGTATGTCGCAGCACAAAACGTCCAATGGGAATCTCAGCTTTCAAGCCACTTGAGCTCTGCAGAGCTCTGACTGGTGTACCTGGAGTTATATGTCTTAGGAGGGCAGGCAGCTTGAATGGAGAAGGGCGACTCTGTCTCTTCACCCTGTGCAAGGCATAAACTGAAGAATTTCAGCTGGCTCAGGGATTGGAGGGCAGGCAGTCCATTGTTGATTATGCAGCCAGGAGGGAGAAGGTCCAGGGGCTGCTGCCATTGCTGAGACACCCAGTTGGGCTGCACTCTGGAAGGCAAGGGGAGAGAGAGAGAGAGAGAGAGAAGAAATTAAATGCAGAGAAACGGGTGGGCAGACAGCAGAGACAAAGGAGTAGCTAGATGTGTTAAGAAGACATGCTAATAGGGCAACTACAGGATTTGCTAAGTAAGGAGTGGGGATGGCTTAAACTGAGGTGCCAGCTACACAGTTTGTTTAACAAAAGGGTCTGAGAGTAGCTGAGGTTGGAGCGGTCTGTAGGTAGCCAGAAATCTGCAACTATCTGGGGGGGCAAGAGAAAGAGAGAAGGAGGAGGGACACAGTAAAAGTAGTTATTAAAATTGTTGCAGGTTTAAATGTTGAATTAGACACACTGACTCAGTCAGGGCAATCTGCAGTAGATTTCGTAGTACTAACAGCTGCCAACAGGTCTATGCTAGCATAGCATATTAAATTCGGCTAATTACAGCAAATATGATATTCTGTACTAGTATACTACCCTAAGACAATACATTTCAGTAACAAATTACATCAGGCTGAGAAAAGGCTGTTTTCACTAAACTAACTCAGCTAAATTGCACAAATCCACATTAAGTGACAAGTTAAAAAAAGTAGGCACATCCAGCTAAAAACAGGTGCTGGAAGGAAAGCACCACACATTAAGCAGGAATGCCAAAGTTCATAAAAATGGCAGGCACTGCAGCAGCCAATAGGCAGTGTGCAGCAGTACAAAACATCCAATAGGAATCTTGGCTTTCAAGCTGCTTGAGCCCTGCAGAGCTCCAACTGGTGTACCTGAAGTTACAAGTCTTAGGAGGGCGGGCGGCTAGAGCGGAGGAGTGTGGCTCTGTCTCTTCACCCTGTGAAGGGCATAAACTGAAGAATTTCAGCCAGCTCATGGATCAGAAGTCAAGAAGTTCTTTGTCGACTATACAGCCAGGAGGGAGAAGGTCCAGGGGCTACTGCCATTGCCGTGACGCCCATTCGGGCTGTGCTCTGGAGTTACAAGTCATAGGACGGTGGGCGGTTTGAGCAGAGAAGCACGGCTTTGTCTCTTAGCCCTGTGCTATGTCAGTAGACCACAACATCAGCCTTACTCATTGGAAACTATTTATTATATGCAGTTACTATATTGACCATATTATTTATATAGCTTTTTAACTGCTGTACAAAAGGAACATTTTCCAATATTGTGCCTGGCCTGCTGAATAATGTACCTAATTGTATCTGTGACATTTTTTAATTTACATGTGAAGTCCTATTGTTTTAAGTGATAGGAAAGTAGGAGGTTCAGATCAAAGAAGGCTAATTGCTCATCTAGTTTGTCTGCCACTACTCAGCAAGGAAACCATTACTATACATATTGTTCATATATGAGTATAATTTCTTTTTGGAACCTTCAGTCTTTGACTCTAGATCTCTTCCAGTGGTAAGCTATTGCAGCTTGTCACAGCCCCCGCATATCCTCCTCAAAAAGCCGTGACTAGAACTGCAGAGTCTATATGTTCCTAATAAATAAGATAGACAATTACAGAAAAGTGCAATAATCACAGACAGCAGCATGATAAAATGCATTGCCCAGTGCTCTCTGAGTGTCAGACAGTTGCAGTCATCTATAGTTTTATTTGCAGAGAGCATGATGTACTAGTGCACTGACATATACTGTACACACAGTGCACAACATTTAACAGGCATAATCAGTACATACTGTACTGACACAACAGGGCTTGCTTCCTTGCTCAATTTTTAATGATAATTAGAACAAAGAATACATTTTCTAAAGAAGATCTCCCATTTAGTGGGTCCATTGCATTGTGTCCAGCTCTCACAATGCAGACTAATAAATAAAACACTATTCAAAGAACACAAAAAATGGTTAGGCACTGGCACATTGCATGATGATACAGAAAAGTTTTATTAGCTAGATTTCCTTCTCTAATTTGTCGTTCCTGTTTGTGTCAGCAAGAAAGGTTACTGTAACTGGTGTCTGGACCTGTCTTTTTTGCCAGTAGGGGGTGAGAGGCAGTGTTTAAAAGCACTGGCAGTGGCATTTTGTAGCTGCTTAACAAGGGGTTGTAAATATCAGGTGGCTTGCACGTACCTTCTTCAGCATCCAAGCTAATTACCTGTGTCGTACCTGAACCCTAGCTGCTTCTAAGGTGGGACACACAAGACTGATATGAACTTGACGTCTCCCAGATGACAGACTGGATAGCTGCCGTTAAAGGGAAACATCCATCTAGGATTAAATTAATCAATATTGTTACCAATGGAAATCTGTTTTACATAAGCTATTGACTGAACCTGTAACACTTTAAGGGACACAATTATACCTATTCAGTTTCCCCTTCCTTTATAGCTGCAGGCATCCATTTACTAAATCACAGGCACAGGAAATGACATCACATCTAGGGAAACAGATATAGTCAATAAATATTTTAACCAGAAGAGGCACACTAAGCTGAAGCTTGAGTTCAGGTATGACCTGAGGATCACTAGGGCAGCAGGATGGGGGGAGAGCTGGATGCCATTGTCCACCTGGGGACTAATGACCTGGCCAGGGACAAAGTTAGGATAGTGCAGGAAGAATTCAGGGAGTTGGGGAGGGGTCTTAGACAGGTAGCATGCTAAGTGGCCTTCTCTGAGGTGCTGCCTGTCTATGACAGGAGGGAGGATAGGGTATGCCATAGCAGGAGCTTCAACTCATGGTTGAAGCAGTGGTGCAGACAGGAGGGATTCAACAACATTGGGAACTTTGGTCCCACCTGGAGGGATAAAGGCTTATACAGAGGAGATGACCTGTATCCGTCTGAGAGGGGAACCAAAGTCCTCAGTGAGCTGTTTAAATGTTACATTGGAGAGCATTTAAACTAGCCAAGGGGGATGGTGGAAGGAAGCAGGGAGACATAAACTGTTCACCTCTGCAAGCTGAAGTAGTCAGTAGGGAGAACATAAGGGAAAGAAGTTCCCAAGGGTACCTAATAACAGCAAAAACAAAATGGTAGAAATGAAGAGGGATGGGATGAGGCAGAGGGGGTAAGGAAAGCAGGAAAAAGGGAAATGGAGGGTTGATAAGCAGGGTGGTAGCAGAATATGAAAGGCCATGTGTGCAAATGCTTGACGTCTGGGACATAAAATCCCAGACCTGGTGGTCATTATGACAGAGGGTGACCTGGACATTTTAGCAATTACCTAATCATGGTGCAGCAAGAACCATGACTAAGATATAGCCATATCAGGTGATACTCTGTTCAGGAAGGACAGGGTGGGTAAAAATTGGGGAAAACTGGGTCTTTTTTGGAGGGACAGCATTAAAGTGGGCGAAGGTACTGTGGATCACCCTAGAGATAGGGAATGAAGCTGCTATCCAAAGTGACATAATCTATAGACCTCCAGCATGGTGTTGGGGGGGAATGGATAAGAGTCTGGTGAAAGCCATCTAAATGAATGCAAATAAGGGGGAGATATGGTTGGTGGAGGATGTCAAACTGCCAGATGTGGATTGGAGCATCCCAGCTGCAGCTTCAACTAAGAGCAGGGACATTCTGGACTCCCTGCAGGGGTCATTCCTTTCGCAACTGGTAAGAGAACCCACTCATGAGGAAGCAATATTGGACCCTGTACTCACTAATGGGGACAGTGTTGCAGACATCATGGTTGGTGGCTACCTGGGTACCAGTGATCACCATATGGTGTAGTTCAATATAAGTACTACAGCAGAAGCAAACCCCAACGGTGAGGGTCCTGGACTTCAGGAGGGCCGATTTTACAAAGAAGGAGGAATGTATCAGGGAGGCCCTGGCAGTAGGGGTGGGACTTGGGTGGAGTGGTGGAACAGTGGGTGAAACTTAAAGGGGCCATAGTGAAGGCAACAAACTTCTGCATCAGGCATGTAAGCAAAAGCAAGAGGAAAAAGACCTCTACAGTTCTCAAAAGGGGTGGCTGTGAAGGAAAGAGCAAAAAAGTTAACATTCAATAGGTATAAGGAGACGGAGAGAGGAGGATACGGAGGTCTATCAGGAGAAGCAGAAGGAGGCAGGGAAAACAATCAGTAGTGCAAAGGTGCAAACAGAGAAGAAAATAGCCTAGGCATTAAATAAAGGGGACAAGACATTTTTCAGGAATGTAATTGAAAGGAGAAAGACAAGGAGAGGGATTGTAAGGCTAAGGATAGAAAGGGGGGACTGTGTGGAGGGGTACTGGGGAAATGGCAGACATTCTGAACAAATACTTTTGTTCCATGTTCATAAAGGATGGTGAAGGCAAGGGAACACAGAAAAGTGTCAGGGGCATTGAAAGATGGGAGATGAACACTAGTCTATTTACAGAGGAGAGAGTCCTAAAGGAACTCACAAATCTGAAAGTGGACAAGGCAATGGGGCCAGACAGAAAACATCCAAGGATACTAAGGGAGCTCAGAGAGTAGCTGGTAGAGATGGTGAAGTGGCCCCAATTCACTCATAGTGATTTGTGGAGTGAAGGCAAATTTGTGGAGTGCTCCTACAGCAGTGGAGTAGTTCACGTTATAATGGGTTACAGAAGTCCATTGAAAACAATGACTTTGTGTTACTCCCGCCTTCCTAAACCACTACTCCACCAATTCTTAAGGTGAAGTACATTGAAAACAATGTACTTCACCTCACTTCACCTTGTTTTTAAGCTCCAAAGGTGAATTTTGCAGTGATTCATGGGATTTCAGGTCACATGGGCTCTAGATTGTTCTGCACAGCCTCAGTTTGGGGTAGTGTGTGTAGGAAGCTGTAGGAGACAATCTTCTGTGAGAGCTCTATGCGATTCAAACCTTCTAAAAGCTGTTAAAAAGCATTTTTGAGTCATTTTTGCTGAAACTTTAGTTCATCGATTATAGGAAACCCTCCTGTGCTCATATGATTGAGCTTTTATTGTTGTGTGTAAATTTTGAATGTTAATGTACAACATTCAGTTTGTGTACTGAGACAGTGGACTGGAAGTGTGCTTGGGGGAGGGCGTATGTGTGGTGTAGGTAGATTAACTTGGAGAAAAGACAGTGCTTTCTGTTTTGGTGATATTTTTCTTATATAACTGTGTTAATGTACACACAGTAATATTTTCAATAATTCTTGCCTTTTTTGCTGATTGTTGTGGTGCAGCAGTGCATAATTTTAGTTTGTTTAAAATATGTGTTTATATTACAAGTTTTCAATTTTCTATGCATTACTTAGCGTGTGTGTGGAGTATGTGTGTGCGTGTCATCAAATCAGATACCTTTATTGTGCCACATAATAATTTCAGCAATGTGAACCTGCTATCCACTGCAGCTGTGTGATTTTGTACTTTTGTGATATCTTTACTAGTACTAGTACTAGTGACTGTTACTGCAGCAGTGCAGTACACTGCACCCCCGCAGTCCACCCCAACCGGCAAAGGTATTCTTTTCCAGATTTGAATTTCTGATGGTGAGCACTGGTTAGGTGTTGTGCCTTTGTGTCTGCATCTCTTCAGTGTACAGCACAATCTTAATCTGTCTGTGCATTTGCATCTCTTTAGAGCCCAATTTCCATCTATAACTTAAGTCACAGTTGTTTCTTTGGCTTCCCTTCAGAGTACTGGACAGGTGTGGTGCATAATTCTGCATGAACATTGTACTCATTAATATGCGTTTTTAGGTCAGGACCATCATCACAAGTCACTTGTGATACAAATCACGTTTTTCATCATCACGGTCAAAAATGCAGTCACAAATCACAATTCACGATCATGTCATGAATCACAACAATAATTTTTTGACTAGTTACTTGGATGTATTGTAAGCACGTTTTGTAGTATCTCTCCAGGCTTCACCACCCTGCTATTGTACTCATTAATGAGCGTTTTTAAGTTGGGGAGTTTGTGCTACAGGTCATCGGGGAAGTACAGCCGTAGGCATTCATGTTCTCAATAGAGTTCCATATTGTTTATCTCACACTGTCGACACCGAATCATGTTCTTCATCATCACGGTCACAAATGCAGTCACAAACCACGATTCATGATCACATCATGAATCACAACATTCATTTTTTTAATAGTTATTTGGATGCATTGTAAGCATGTTTTGTAGTATCTCTCCAGGCTTCACCACCCCGCCATTGTACTCATTAATGAGCGTTTTTAAGTTTTGGAGTTTTGTGCCACAGCTCATCGGGGAAGTACAGCCATAGGCATTCGCGTTCCTTCCCGTACAGCATGTGAGTTACAGTACTGTAAGCAGTGGTGGGCGAAGTGGCCCCAATTTGCTCGATGAAGTGATTCACTGAGTAACGAGGAAACCAGGGAGAACTCCACAATGTGAAGAGGAGTACTTAGCTTCATAATGAGGAACGTGAAGTCCATTGAAACCAATGACTTTGCATTATTCCACCTTCCCCAAACCACTTCTCCACCAATTTTAAGGCTAAGTACATTGAAATCAATGTAATTTGCCTCACTTTGCCCTGTAATTGAGCTCCAAATGAAATTCTGCAGTTATTCATGGGATTGTAAGTCACTATGGCCTCTAGATTGTTTGGCACAGCCTCAGTTCTGGCCTGGGTAGTGTGTGTGCAGTGGTAGCTGGAGACAGTTTGCTCTCAGAGGTCTGTGATTCAAAACCTCTAAAAGCTGTTTAAAATGCCTTTTTGAGTAATAGTTTTGCTCAAAATTTAGTACATTGACTATAGGAAACACTTCTGTGCTCATATCATTGAGTGTTTATTGTTGTGTGTGGATTTTGAATGCTAATTTAGGACAGTCAGTGTGTGTACTGTAAAGTGTGCGTTTGGGGAGGGGCGTATTTGTGGTGTAGGTAGTTTAATTGGGAGAAAAAGGCAGTCTTTCTGTTTTGGTTATATTTTCTTCTATAACTATGTTAATGTACACACAGTAATATTTTTAGTAATTCTTGACATTTTTTTGCTGATTGTTGTGGTGCAGCAGTTTACAAGTTGTCTGCTTAAAACATTTGGTTATATTACTAAAGGTTTTCAATTTGCTATGCATTACTTAAGTGTGTATGTCAGTGTGTGCGATGCGAGCCATTAAATCAGACACCTTTTATTGTGTTACAGAGCAATTGCAGCAGTGTGAACCTGCTGTCCACTGCATCTGCATGAATTTTTTATACTGCTTTGTGGTATCTTTACTAGTAGTAAATTGTTACTGCCGTGCACTAATCCCCCAACTGGCAAAATATATTCCTTTCCAGATTTGGATTTGTGACTTGTGAGCACTGGTTAGGTGTTGTTGTGCCTTTTCGTATGCGTCCCTTGAGTGTGCAGAGCAATCTTAATCTGTCTGTGCGTTTGCATGGTACCATTAATTCTGGGAGACTGCATTTCTAGTTACAATCTCATTTCACTTTCTCAGCACTGTGGAATTTTCTGAACACAAGACAGTAGCATTTTGGGGATGCACATTAATTCTGGTGACTCTGTGTGTGACCTGACCACTGTGCACATGACTGAGTGCACCATTAATTCTGGGAGACTTTGCATTTCTTGTTACATTCTCATTTCACTTCATCAGCACTGGGAGTTTTTCTGGACACAAGACAGTAGTACTTTGGGGATGCACATTCATTCTGGTGACTGTGTGGGTGGGATGCTCTAATATTGTTTTCATTCCACCTTACTTCACCTTTAAGGCAGAATGACAACGCAAAGTAATACTAACAAGGCAAAGTGAGCCTTTCCTATGGGGCACTCCACGTAGCAAAGTGTTGAGGCAAAGTGGCCACTTTGCATTCACTTCGCCAGTGGATTTTAAATTCACTGCATCTCTAGTAGCTGGCTGCACCTCTGAGAGTCCTGTTCAACTACTCACTGTAGACAGGAGTGGTCCTGGAGGGATAGCCTGCTAGTGTGGTGGCGGAATTTTGCCTCTGCAATTAGGTCACTGCAACGATGGCGGGAGTGAAAGGAGTGATCATGATTTTAGATCACCCCTCACTCTTGTCACCCTTTGTGCCCACACAGTGTCTTCACTATCCAGGGCATGCCTGCCCTGGATGAGGTTATATTTAGTTTGGGGTGGTATGGGGGTGAAGCTCCCCACAAAAGCAACCATTTTCCAGGAGGATGCTTTGGCACAAGCACTGTAACTCCCAGGAGATGAAATGCCTGATGCTGTACTGTCAGGCAGTGTTTTGCCTGTGCCATAACTGCAGTCAGTAAAATGTATGTTGGCATGGGTGAACTCCTTGGAAGAGCGAGGAGGACAGATGTAGTCCTACTTCACAAAAGTGGTAGCTGGGAGGGTGCTGGCAATTACAGGCCAGTTAGATTAACTTCAGTGGTGGGGACATTAATGGAATCACTATTGAAGAAAAGGATTGTGTAAAATCTTGAATCCAGTAGCTTACAAGATTTAAGGCAGCATGCATTCACTAGGGAGAGGTCACATCAAACAAATCTGATAGATTTCTTTGATTTGTTGACCAGGGAATTATATCAGGGTGGAGCAATGGATGTGGCCCACCTAGATTACAATAAGGCCTTCAGCACCATTCCACACCATTCCACACAGGAGGCTTGTTAAAAAAAAGTTGACAGTCTAGAAGTGGTTCCAAAGGTGGTAAACTGGGTAAGAAATTGGTTGAGGGATAGGTGATAGAGGGTGGTGGTAAATGGAGTTCACTCTAAGGAAGGAAGGGTGACCAGTGGGGAGCTACAGGGTTCAGCATGGACTGATCCTCTTCAATCTATTTATTGCAGAGGGCTAAAAGGAAGGCATGCCTTTTGAAGATGACACTAAGATCTGCAATAGGGCAGGCACTGTGTGTGTGTGTGTGTGTGTGTGTGTGTGTGTGTGTGTGAGTGTAAAAATGAATAGATATCTAAGAAAGCTTGAGGGTGGTCAAAAGTGTAATAACTAAATTTCAATGCAAAGTGTACAAAATCATGCACCTGGAAACAAAACCAGGGCAGACTACAAAATGGGGAGTGGTAGTGGTGACCACAAGACATGAAAAGGACTGGGGGGTAATCATATCTGATGATCTGAAAGTGGCCATATAGTGTGACAAGGTAATGGGGAGAGCCAGTTGGATGCTGGGGTGCACTGGGAGAGGTATCACCAGCAAAAAGGGAGGTGGTGATATTGCTGTGTAAATCATGGGTGAGACTTCACCTGGAGTACTTTGTGTAGTTCTGGAGACCACATCTCTGGAGGGACATAGAGTAGAGGTGGTCCAGAGGAGGGTAACCAAAATTGTACTGTACAGGGTCTGCATCATAATCCCTATGAGGAGAGATTAAAGGATTTCAATATGTACACTCTGGAAGAAAGAAGGAGAAGAAGGCTATGATAGAGACTTTCACATACCTCACGGTATAAATAAGGTTCAAGAGGGAAGCATTTTCAGAATAAAAGAAGCTCAAAAACAAGGGTCATGTTATGAAGCTGGAAGGGGCTAGACTCAGAGGATACGTGATGAAATATTTCTTCCTGAATGGGTGGAGGATGCCTGGAACATCCTCTAAGCAGAAGTGATGGGGCACAATTGGTAGCGGGATTCAAGAATGCTAGTGATATGCATTTGGGGACCTTAGTGATAAGGAAATGGAGGGTGAAGCCAGAGATCAAGTAAGGTCTGTGGTGTTACTGTAGGTAGTGAAAATGGGTAGACTAGTTGGGTCAAACAGTCCTTATCTGCTGTCAAATTCTATAATTCAGAGAACACTGATGCTCTCAGTGTCCCTGGGGTCATAGCATCTGTATGTATTTTTACTTGTGTATGATGTAACTCACAAGTGGGCTTAATAAAGAGGTACTGTGCACATTTAGTGAGTACAAATTACTTTTTATGCATGGGGTACTACTCCTTTTTTCATTTAATTACTGAGATCAGACACTGCATCCCTAGGAGTAGCTCTTCATTTTAACTTACTTCTTAACACATCTCCATCTCAAAGGGGCTTAATCCTGTAGCAGCTGCCTCTTGCATATACAGTGAAAACAAGCAATCCCATATACACATTGGGAACTGTGATGATGGCAGCTGCAGCTGCATATTTTGAAAGAGAATGAAAGTTCACAGCACAGCCCATAAGAAAAGGCAAACCACTGAAAATATTACTTCTTTAAAAGACATTCACACATCCATGTCAGGCACAGGTGCAATACAAGTTGCCCTTCACATTTGTAACATATTGTAGTGAACAGGTGATGTGTTTCTGAGGCAGTTTTATACAGGAATGGGTCCCTGACTGTGCCATCTATTTCACAGATTTTGACAAAGAAATGTAAGCATAAGGGAAACCACAAAT
Source organism: Neoceratodus forsteri (assembly GCA_016271365.2). Classification (NCBI taxonomy): domain Eukaryota; kingdom Metazoa; phylum Chordata; order Ceratodontiformes; family Ceratodontidae; genus Neoceratodus; species Neoceratodus forsteri. The sequence continues at coordinate 734,907,231 of CM028133.1, read as the reverse complement.
CTTAATCCCTACAGTAGTGATGCACTGAACAAAAATCTCATCAGCAAAGTTTGTGTGAAGTCAGGAACTTCGCTTTTTGTAGAGCTTCATGGCATTTCCAGATGACTGATCAACTTTGTCAGCCATGTTTTTTTTTTTCCTTTTTTCAAATGCCCCAAAGGGCTAAAATCTTCACCTCTACCCACTGTATATTAAGTTGCCACCTCCCTCCCTCCCCCCTCCCCAATATTTCAAAAATGTTGCCTCCTTCCATCCTCTAGAAACAAGTGGTCTGTCATAGGTGTGCATGAGACTGGCTCACTCATTTTCTGTCAAAGGTCACTATACAATAAGTAGCAGATGATGCATACCCTACAGTAACATCATATTGGCAGGTATGTTGACACATCAGGTGTTGCTATAGGGTAAGCATCATCATTCATTCATTCATTAATTGTACAGTGGCCTTTGACAGAGAATGAGTAAGTCAGTCACACTCACTCCTAAAAGTTTGCTCGTTTTGTAACGCCCAAGTTCATCTAATAAAATGTATTAAACCATTTGCTTTTGGATCACACCTAAAAGGACTGTTTTCTTTCTTCACACTTATTCTGATAAAATATCTAATTCTGGGGACACAGGGAAGGAGAGAGGTGGGTGCTAGTGGATGGGTACAGAGTGGGACTTGTCCAATGAATAATTCTACTCAGGGTGCAGGAATGGTGTGGGGAGGTAGATGGTGTGTATGAATGGTGTGGGTGTGGAAAATGAATTCTTATTGTAAGGGCTCTGCCTTATAATTAAAACTTCACTAGGGCAGTGGGAGAGGGATGAATGTTCTAGTAGGGGTGGGAGCAGAAGACAATCAGTATCTAGGAGGTGGGAGGGTGGGAACTGAATGCACAGTGGGTGAGAGGAGGACAGTAGGTTATGAGGTATTAGCTCTTTTGGACTTGTTTTTAACAAAGAAAAGAATACTGTGCATAGTTTCTGCCAGCAAAATTCCTACTTCACCCAGGGAAACTACCTATAGTGCCATTTCAAAGCGACTTCAACAGCAAATAATCTGTGAGTGACACTATGTGTATGTTCACCATGCAAAGGTAAACACTTTGCAATGTAAAGCTATTCAAAGTGTGGCCATCAACAAAGGGACACCACAGACATGTTGAGCACTTGAGAGAGATGGAACACCTTGAACTTCAGGTGCTTGTCCACTCCCAGATTGAATTTACTTTTTGGGTTAAAATATATACTTAGTTCACTAACAAAAAAAAAATCTCAAAGCTGTAACCTCACTCTTTGACTATCATTCCATTACTCTGCATTACCAATGCAAAAAATCATTTGGAGAAACTTCCTGAATACATCCCCCTCACTGTTGCCTGCTGAGGTAGGGCAGATCCAAGTTAAGTGTTAAGTTTGTTTGTTTATTTATTTATTTTATTTCAGTTGCAGATTAATACCTTTGAGCCATAGTGGCTCTTTTACAGAGGTTCCATGTCATAACATAAGTTCCAATAGTACAGACAAAAACATGATGTTAACGGGATGGTAGGTACATTTAAAAGAGGTTTAGAGTACTTTTCATATGTTGTTACACAAATCTCATCAACAAGCCAAGACATTACATGGAATCACATAGCCGACATAGGCTACTAAACCTACAGAGGATAAGACGTTGACATAAAATTGTTGCTAAGTTCTAAGTTACATACTGGAAGCCACCAGCGAGGGCTTTGTCACTGATAGAGGGAGAGGGGATAAGAGCTGGAGATGAAGAGAAGAAGTGGGGAGGGGGAAAGACAGAAGTTAGTATTTAGCAGGAGGCGAAGACAAGGAGGTTAGATAGGTGATGACATAATTTGGGTATGGGGGGGTGAGAAGGGCAGTAAAGGGATGCCATAAGTGGAAAACATTAGGTGAAACAGTCACAGTGGTTCTTTTGGGCCAGGAAGGCCCAAGAGCCAAGGAAGAAAGTTTTTACATGCATTGCCAGAGTCTTAATCATTATCAGCATTGGCTGGGTGGCTTTATTAAGGTCCCAAAAGTTTAATCAATTTGCTGCTGTTTGCACTGTCAAGCCAGGTCCCCATATGTCCTGTGTTTCTGCAATCAGTTGGCATCATCCATAACCCATGATTTTATGATAGACCTGACATTTGCTGGTATACACTTGGGAGAGCCTTGTGGGGACTATGGCACTTACCAGTATTAGGCACTGTAGATACTGTATAATGTCACATACAGTATTATGGGTGAAATGTTGTAATAATAGAAGTGTTGGTTTTGGGGCCCAGTCTGTCAGTGCTGGCAGTGTCAGTTTACGGTAGCATTGTGGAAGAATCATAAGTCCCCCTTAATGTTGGCAGTGACTATGATCTCTTGTAGTGCAAGCAGCAGAAAAGCACCAAGGCCATGCAATATCTATTTCTATGTCATTGAAGGAAGTAGAAAGAGACTGCTGGATCCAGGGGTCAGGAGGTCTGCAGGATTTTTGGAAATACAGGGACAGAGATACAGTAGGAAAGAGGAAAAGAGGCAGGGGATTAGTTTTGTAAGCAGTTATGTAGTGTCCCTTCTACATACAGTGGTAACCATCCTGAATTTTCCTCTTACTGCAGTATCTCATTAGCTTATACATTACCTTACTGTGCTTCAGGAAGCAGCTATAGGTTTTCTAATTATCTGATATAGCAGTGGTAATGAGGTGAGAAAACTATTTTGCAGTATGTTAATGTAGTTCCACAAATTCCGAGGTAAAAAGGAAGTTTAGGATGGCTACCATTGCATAACACTTAAAAAAAACAGAAATACAAGGCCCACTTTAGACTGAATCAGTAGATTTCAATGAATCAGTTCTGATAGCACTGGGTTCAGTACAAGAGTTGAAACAGCTGGATCCTGAAAGGATTGCACTGCTCTACTTTAACCCTTTAATTCAGTGTCTCACTATTGTGTGATAGAATGTTTTGAGCAGTAGATTAATCTCATCACAAAACATTGTAAATAAGTCATATAGTGTCACGATCAAGCTGCTGTGTCGATAAGCATTTAAAAGAAATCTATAACATGTTGTGTAACAGACTCTTTCTTGATGATGTCAAGGCCAGTTAAGAAAGAAAGGAAGAAAGAAAGAGTGTTAGAGCAGCACAGCACTTCCTTGTTATAAGTCTTGTCAGTTCTGTCACTATGAGAAATCATTTAAAACACAATATGGAATCCCCTTTTGGCAAACACTCTTGGTGCACGTCCCATGAAGATTTTTCTCGAACACTTCCTTTATTTATTTAATGTATACAGGATGTAATTTTGGAAACCCTATTGCTCCACCCATTCCTGACCCTGTAAAGGAATGTGGGGATGAGGTCATTTATTTTTGTTATAAAAGTCAGTGCCATACAAGTGAAGATTGTGCACCCTAGAAGAATTCCAAGTTCTGTCCTTCTTACTACCAAACTATGTGCAAGATGAATACAGAAAAATGGGTACCTGTATGGATTCTTGTATTGGTAATGTCTTACTGTTATGTTGGAAATGGGCAAGGTAGGACATACTGCTGTTATTATAATTCATTTTTTATTTCTTAAGAAAAAAATTATACATTAGCACAGTATTGGGATGTTTGACTCTGGAATCCTGCTAATTATGAATTCCTGTTTAATAATGTAATGATTAGTATTATAGATTGAGCCACAGAATGATTGTAATGGTAATTCAATTTCAAGTGCTAATTTTAATTCTTGTTGCAATGAACAGTAAACACCTTTACCAAATCTATATTTTCCTTTTCTTGGATAAATATGCATTACAAGGGGGTGTGATCTGAGAGTTAAGTAGCTGAACCATAGTTAAACTCTCCTAATGAAAGTTACAAACACCGGAATATTGAAGAGTTGTTAGACCTTGAATTCGAAGCTAGCAAAAACCTTTACCATTTTTCACACAATAATAACCTAACACTTAGTACAAAAGTAAACATTGCTTCATACCTGGGCAAAACCAGAAAGTCTAGATTTCTGTTGCTTTGCACAGTGGCATTCTTTTTGTACTATAATATGCAGTGCATGGTCATTTCATGTGTTGAATTTACAGAATGGTTTGCATTTTGCATTTTTTCGTGTATAAAGTAAGTATATTTCAATTCACTATGTTTTGGAAAATTGCATCCATGCAGTGCTACAGGATTTCAAAGCACTATAAAGAAATGTGTACATTTTGTTGAAGATGATGTGAACTACAGTACAGTACAGTATAAGGAAATGTTTACTGTACTGCATCTTCCTTAGAAAGTTCTTTAAAATTGTGATACAAAGTAAAATTTTCAGAGGCAGGAATATGCAAGCCCTTTGTGAAATCCACATGCTATAGTGAAATTGCAGCCCATTTTATTACTTATGTTTTCTTTCCTGGCATATCTCTTCAGATGTCCTATTTATGTTCACTGGTTTTAAAGTAGTTTACATTCTATATGTGCCCATTTTGGAAGAAACAGTGTTCTTTGTCCATGCCTAGATCGCAATGTCTTATTTGAACATTGTTTCTACACTGCAGTTAAACCCTTTTATAATGAATTTGCATTGCCAAGCCAAATACCATTACATTTTTTACATTCACTAATGTTAGTTATAATCATCCATGTGTCTTATGTTATCCCTTAAAGCAGTATTTGTTAGTTGGCAAAACATTTCTTCATGTTTTGTTTTAGCCAAAATGTATTCTGACACCCTTAGATTCATCCTTAGTGTATTTTTAGTTGTCTCAGATGTTTCTGAAACAGCTTTGATAGCTTATTTTGTAACTAATCACTCTCACCATGAAATATTTTGAATTTAAACTATGTTTTATCAGGCAAGCACAAAGAGCCCAGGGCTCATTCCCGGTTGGTAGCTAGGAGGGCAGGAGATTTAGGATAGTAATAAAAGTATATAGTTTACCATAGTACAAATTCAATATTCAATTTGCAGAAGTAGCAAATAAATGTGCCAGAAGGTACACATACAAACATGGTATCAGGGATAATAAAACAATGGGTATATACATTAGCATTGTGAAAATACATCATCAGGTGCCAGTAGCTGCAAACTATGTGTGCCAGAAGGTGTACTTATGCACATAAAAAGCAGACTGTTCCTCCTGAGGGGAACAGGCAGGTGCACATTCACGTAGTTCAGATTTGTAAAGATGTTTTAGGCAGATGGGGTGACTTAGTAACCTCATTGAAAATTTGTAATGGGACATGATCAGTCTCTTGCCTGAGTGGCAGTTGGATGGGATGGTGACTTTTGAGGAGTAGACAGTTGCAGATATTATGGAGTCTATAGCTGATGAAGGCTTGTCCTAGGCTATGCCTGCAGTGCGGTGTTTGGAGGCAGTGACCAACACTCCTAATTTTAAAAATCTCTTCTGTTGAGGTTACCTGTGGAATACACATACTAGGTGCACACTGTGGATATATTAGGATAGTGCTACCATAAGGTTTTGCTGGTAAACATCACAGAAATGTACCAAGATATTTATTTTATTATTGTAGGTCCGACATGGGAATTAGAACTTTTAAAACCTCAAAATCAGGTTTCTTTGTTCAGAAATAAAATAAAATTAAAAGAAAAATGAATATTTTGATATTTTTGCCAGAAAATCAGTGCTGCTGAAAACACACAGAAACAAATCAGTATGGCAATTCTGTCTACGGGTTTGCAGGACAAAAAATATTGGACAAAGTTAATCATTCATATAATTGACTTGCTAGATTTGTTTTAGACTGTCCATTTTAGAACCCATCACTATCTTATGCATCATCAGGAGGAGGAGGAGAGGAGGGAGAGGGGATATGATAGAGACATACAAGTATCTTACAGGGAGGAACAGGGTGCAGGAAAACACTATTTTTAAGTGAAAAAGATGTTCCAGGACTAGAGGGCATGGGATGAATTTGGAGGAGGGACGATTCAGAGGAAACATGAGAAAGAATTTCTTCACAGAATGGGTGGTGGACAAGTGGAACACCCTGCCAGAGGAAGTGGTGGGGGCTGAAACAATCACAGGATTTAAGAATGCATGGGATAGACATAAAGGAATTCTAGAGGTCAGGGGTAAGGGGCAACAGACTTCTAGGAAAACAAACTGAACTTACAAGCTCAAATGGGCAGACTGGGTGGGCCATAGGCCCTTATCTGCCGACACTGTCTATGTATCTATGTATCTATGTATCAGCTACGGAGGGATAGTCTGTCTCTCCATATGGAGCAGGGCCTGGCCTTATCTAGGTGCAAACTGTGCTCCTGCACCTTGAGGGCCCATTCTTTTTTCTTGAGGAAGCAAAAATAATTTAAAACATTTAAAAATGCCTGCATTTTGTTATAGATGAAAATGTTTACCAGCAAATCAAAGTGGAAGACAACTGGCAATGCTACTGTTACAAAAGGTGGGGGCAGCTTTGCTGCAGTGGAAAAGATTAGGTTAAGCAAGTGCTAATGGTGTTAATAGCCATACTTTACACCTCCCAGGCTGACTGCTTTCACAAAGGGCTATATTGACATGATAACTTGTTTGTAACCTGGACATGAAGCTGAAACAATGAATGATGTGACAAACTCTGTTTCAAAATTATGTGAGCACTCAAAATCAGGAGTTGATCTTAACATTGTTTTACTAGCCCAAACACTAGTGCAAATTGTCCAGGGCTAATGCAGCTAACTCTCTACTTGTCCATCTCGACTTGTGTAGGTTTTCATGACTGTTAATGAAGTTAAAAAAGTCTACTTTAGCAGGCTCTAGTTCTCATGCTAATCTCACTCAATGTTCCAGATGGCCTGGTGTGGTTAACAGCTCATTAAGAACTGCAATTATCTGGCAGTTCAAGAGGTGGATCCCACAAAAGACTCCATGTGAGTCATTAGCACTCCACTGTTAGGGCTTTCAGCTAGTGTCCAGGGTGTGATCAAGGGTGCAGTGCTGTTAAGTCACGAGCTTACAGTTTTCTGAATTTGCCTCTGTCTAAAAATTTGTCCCATATTATTAAGACCAGTGCCCTTCATTTCCCTACATTTTGAGTGTCTGTATACAATATTTCAGTGATAAAATGTGAAGAGGTATACAGCGTCGGCCCTGCAGGTGGTGGGTTTTATCCCAACCTCACCATAACTTCCTTCTCCTTCCAAATCTCTTAACTTTGTTCTTTCCTGGATACCACTGCAGACCAGACTCTGAAATGACCATCCACAGATCCATAGCTGCCATTACTGGCAAGTGTGGGGGTCATCAGCTCTTCTAAATGGACCATGTCAGCCATCACTATCCATACAATCCCACCCTTATCACACCCAACATGTCATTTCATCCTAAAACAAAAAATTTGGATCATGTATGGTACAAAAATAAACTTTCATAAAATACATAATTTGAAAGCTTAAAATAGACATTCCTGGGTACATAGATAATCATATATACTATAGAAATAGAGATAGTATAGAATTATTCCTACTGTTTCCCCTGTGCTGATGAAAGGACAATGTTAAAGAAAAATCTGTTATTGTTGGTGCAGAGCATATTAAAACCGATGCTTTTAAAAATAAAAATGTAATGGTTTTCTATTTCCAAAGCCCCTTCGGTTTGTGTAGCCCCCACCCTAAAGAAATCTTAGATGTACTCCTTGCTCACTTAAGACAGTACAAAAACTTCCAGAAGTGCAGGTCTCCAGTTGACTATAGGGTGGGGGCTGAGAGTGTCTTTCTCTGCCTGACTCTGTTCATTGCCCTGTGGGTGGTGGTGACAGTGTGGTGAGGTGCATGATGATGTCAGCTATTGTGTGTGTGCAGAGCTAGGACTGCTTGATTGAACATTTGCTGTTGTGATATCCACTGGTTTGGGTGTGTGTGTGTGTGTGTGTGTGCAGAAAGAGAAGAGAAGAGGAGGCTGTGTACATAAAAGGAGGGGCTCACTGTGTGTGATGGCATTGCAGTCTTTTTTCTGCTGGGAGCTGGAAGCAGTGTGGGAGCAGAATAAATGTACAGTAATCAGAGTAGTTCTTGGCTTGCATTGTTTCCTATATAAGTGATCAAAATTTACCATTATAATTGAGGGCAAGTGCAACCATCTGCGGGCTAGTACAATTGTGAATCAACTTGCCTTGCTGGCTAGTGCAAAAAAAGATTTAAGGTTGACCCCTGCTCACAATGGTTCAAAAACCTGACCAGCACAGAGCAAAACTGGATTTTCTGAAAGGGATCCTGAAAACCTGATCACCAGGTAAAAACCTGACAGGTGTCAACCTTACAGGTGTCCCATGATTTTATTTATTTTTAACTAGGAGAGACACACTAAGCAGAAGGCTTATTTACAGGTGTAATCTGGGAAGCACAAGGAAGTTAAGTGACTCGCTCAAGGTCACACAGTATGCAAGTGAGGGCTGTGGGATTCAAACCAAGGTCTCCAGGTTTGCAGCTCAGAACCTTAAACCACTGCACTATACTGCCTCCTATGATAATCCTCTCTATTCTCTCTCTCACACCTCCAGAAAAGTTAAATTGTTTAACTTGTTTGCAAATCAGAGTATCTGAGGTGTGAGTGTCCAGTGATGATCCCTGTCCTTACAGAAATTAATGCGGCAGTAGTACCATACTTACTTAAGTTCTGGCTCCAGTCTCAGTCAGATTCATTTCCGATGGTGAAGTAAAATAATTCAATGCTGTCAATGGCACTAATTAAAAGATGCTGGTAGACCTGCTACTGCTTTATTAATACAGGACAGGAGGGTTAGTTAGATGTAAATGTTGGATGTGTGAGGGGAGGTCCCACAGGGAATGGAGTGGGGGGCCCCAGCAGGAGGCTGCAATAGGGTCCCAGAATGATTAAGGCTAGCCCTGATGTGGAGAAACAATACACAATGTTAGTGTATGGATTGAAAAATGGTCTGATAAAGGACATCTATATCTTGACTATGAGATAGATGGTAAATGATTTAAGTTAAGGGCGTGGAACACCAAGGTCTTTCCATTCCAAAAGTAAGAACAAAATATGGTCATATGACTTTTCAGTACAGTGCTGCTAGATTATGCAACAAAATTCCTCCCTTACTGAGAAATTTGCTCAAGTTTGGTTCTTTTAAGACAGCTGTTATGAAACCTATTTGGAAATATGTACCTTTATTTAGATCATTTGGTAATCAATAATTGTATTTTGTTTCTTATCTGTAAATTTGTACGTGACACATATTTTTTATAGGGGAATGCCGAATTTTAGTTTGATCTACTACTTGTATACTAATGCTGTATGGACTATATGAATGATCTTATTTTACAACAGGACAATTTTGCAAATGGGTCCTTTGGGCCTAAAAGTTCTTATCCTGTCAAAAAAACAAGTTTTATCTAACTAACTAACTAACTAACTAATAATGCTGCTTTAAGTCTTGAGAAATAGTTTCATTGTTAGATATGATTTAGTAACAGGAGGATGTCCAGGAGTTACCAACATGGCACTGTCCACCATTAGGCCCGGAAAAACAAATAACAGTAAGTGCAACCATAGGTAACTTTTGTGAGTTATACTAAGTTGAAATAAGTCTCACTGAAAACCCTCCCTATGCTTTAGCAGCTAAGCTATAAGGTTACTGTTTTTCACTTTTTTTTAGCAGAAAACAATAAAATTCCTGAATGTGGACTGCCTACACATCCGAGAAAGCAAAGAATTTCACAGAATTTGCTTCATTTACTGCTCTTTACGTTAAGCCTTCTTTTATTCTGATTATTTATACACATAGCCCGGATATTCAAAGGGTTGAGCATGGTGCAACAGAGTTGTACTGGTGCAGCCCTGCACTGGGTCTTGGTGGGATAGTGAAAACTGCCAGGCGCGCTTTTAAATCTCGATGTGCTGGGGTGCAATGGTAATATCTTGGCGCAGATGCAAGGGGCATGCCCATGCATATGCAGCACATCCCAATATACAGTCCAGGATGTGCAGCACATATGCTGGAACAACCCTGCATTGCACTGCATGTGGGGGCTCAAGGTTGAGCCCGTGAATAGGAGGAACAGCTCCTGGCCATGCACATATGGGCTGCTGTATTGCAGAGCACAAGCTAGCAGCTGCCAGCCATGGGTGGCCACCCGCCCACTCAGAACATTGTCCACAAGCACCCATACCTCCCTGGTAGTCTAATGGTACCCCCCCGCCCATCAACCCAATCATTGGTAAATGTCCTTAAAAACATTCCCTGGTAGTCTAGTGGTACCTCCTCCCACTTGTTACCCCAATCACTGGTAAATGTCCATAAAAACATTCCTTGGTAGTCTAGTGGTACCCCCCTCCCACCCATTACCCCGATTGCTGGTAAATGTCCATAAAAATACCGTAAGCTGTCATTCAGTGGGCCACCGGGTGTATGTGGTTGGGTTGCAGAAGCCCACCGATGATGGTGGCTGGGGTGAGCAAGGGGTCACGTGAGGGTGGTAGGGTTGGGGGTGCCACTGGATCACCAGGGAATGTTTTTACCTACTTGTACCAGTGATCAGGAATATGGGATGGAGGGGTTACCAATAGACTACCAGGGAATGTTTGTACCTACTTTTACCAATGATCAGTGAAACGGGAGGGAGGGAGGGTGCCACTAGACCACCAGGGAGCATGTGGCAAAACCATACCCATGATCACGGCTACGGGGTGGGGAATGCTCTGGGACCCCCTCAGTAACTGGGCTGCCCCGTGCAATGCATGCAAATGGGCCATAATGACATGCAAATGGCCCCATTTGCACCTTGGATGTAGTATGGCCTCATTTGCATACCCTCTGCTGAATATCACGGGTGATGCACCCAGCACAACTGCATTTGCGCTGGTTCATCACTATGCTCCCTATCTGTGGCTTGCGCCAGCACAGTGCCACTGTGCCATGTGCAGTGCTGCTGTGCAGTGTGCTGTCCCTGCCATATTCAACGGTGCTGCGCCATGGTGCATCACCATTGTATAGCACCTGGTCCTAGCCCCGGATCATCCCAGTTGTGCTGCGCCCATGCTTGCGCTACTGCCAGGTGTAGTCTGAATATCCAGGCCATACTGTACTAAAATAGAGGCAGTAAAATCCCAGAAAAAAAATCCCAAAATTAGACAAGTGAGCACTGGTGAAATTCAGAAATTCAAGTCATGAAAATGGAATTTCATTAATCACTGTAAATCAGTGGCCTTGGCTATAAGTCTAATTGCTTGGCCAGTTTTTCTGATGTAATGCAATTAATCACTGTGGCTTTATTGTTGATGAGCATGACCATCTGTGATGCCTCCTAGGTAGAGGTGTATGGCGCTACATACTGTACTGTACATTTAAAGAGCACCTTTCTTGGTGCAGCACAAAATTACCAGGAGGCTCCCTTACCTGAAGAGGCGTTCCTCCGTGGTAGTGGTAAATTTATTTCTTCATCTCCCTAAGGAAGGTTAGGGATCATATTTTCCCCCAAGTGGGCTTGCCGCTTGATCACTTCCTGATCTCAGATGCTGTCCCTGTGCTTCCTTGTTTTATTATGTTACTGTAGGACTAGCGCGGGAATGTGCTCCATGCAAGCCTACGGAGCATTGTTTTAAAAGTTATTTTCAATTTAACCTGATTCTTAGTACAAATTGGAGTCAGTATTCAAGTAACCAGACCCATTTTGTTGAATACTGACTTCAATTCAATGTAAGAATCAGAGTTAAATCAAAAAATGCCAAAAAAAACAAAATGACCACTACCACGGAGGCACTCCTGTTCAGGTAAGGGAACATCCTGATAATTTGCTGGCACAGGACAAAATTCAGGAAAGGTGCTCTAAACTGCATTGTATTATACTGAACTTCATTTCCAAATTCTTTTGGATATCTTAAGGTACCATACAATACACATTTTCGATGAAATGCTGTGGTTTATCCCAAACACCTCTGTCTCCTATTGGTGGTTACACATGGAAAGGTGCATGGCTGTGGATTCCTCTTCTGTGGTAACTCTATATACAAAAGCAACTGCAGTGTTAGGAATTTGATAATTACATTTACAAAATGTTCCATGTACAAAATATGTCATGAACTACATATATACAGTATGTTTCATGATGATTGTATAAACTGTATGTACTGTCTTTACCTAATGGTTCAATAAAGTAAACTAAATGAAAAAAAACAAAAGCAGTGGAGGCATGTAAACAGACCCAGACTATGGTACTCTTGAAGAGGTACTGGAATAAACTACACTCCTGATTAAAGACAGATTCTTCCCTGGTGGCCTTAGCACCAATGTGGGGGAAACCCAACTTTTGAATTTGGGGGGACAATCCTGTGGTCCACATGGGAACATAGGGGTATATAGACAGTCAGAGATCTAGTCACACAAGACAGGCTCATTTGTCTCTTTATCAAGCAAATGTCTGCTTCTCAAACAGGATTTCTGGAGGTATCTGCAAATCTTCACCCTCCTACAGAAAAACTGACAGAGTGTAACACCCCAAACAGTCTCATTCTCTCCACATAATGTGTAGTTTTTAAAACATATATATTTATTTTATGTGTGTGATCTTTTTACCCTCTCTGACACTGTGGTTTCACCCCTCTCCTTTGGGCCTCCTAGTACCCTACTTATCCTGGTAATCCTCTTCTGGAGCACTCCTCTCTGCTGCACACATTGCAGCCAACACCTGGGTTGTCCCGGCATATCCCATCACTAGGCAAGTCCCTCCTTGAGGTGGAAGGCCCAGGAGGTGGAGAAACCCAGCACACTATTTCTCCATGGACCCAGGGTGTTGCTATGGGGAGGAGGCTCCCGGAGGTTCTGGTGGCATAGAGAATGGAGGCCATAATCCAGTGGGTGCAGGCTGTTTTCGGTTTTCCTGTTGTTTTTGTCCCTCCTAGCCCTGCTTGTAGTGCCCCTGGTCTCCACCAGGGGCCACTACAGAGCGAGGCTACCACCCCCACCCCACTCCAGGAGAGGAGAGCAGTCCTCCGGATGCTCAATCCTTTCCTTCACTTGCCAGCACCCTGCGCCCGAGTCCATTCCAGAACCTGGGTCACCAGTATGGTTCGAAGTGTGGCATCAAGTGCCTCAACCCTCTGTGCCACCAGGCCAACATCTAAAACATATTTTAACAGGCAAGTACACAGAGTCTGAAGCTCATTTCCAGTTGCTACCTGGAGGAGGGACGGGGAGATTTAGGCTAGTAATGATGAGTACAGTATATACATTAACATAGTACAAATTCAACCGACTAAGTGGCAGAAGTACCAAATAAATGTGCCAGATGGTACACATATGAACATGGTATCATGGATAAAAAACAATGGGTATATACATTTGCATATTACAAATACAACATGCAAGGTGCTAATAGTTGCAAAATATATGTGCCAGAAGCTACAAATATGCACATAAAAACAGAACATTCCTCATAAGGGAACAGGCAGGTGCACAATGCATGTAGTTCAGGTTTGTAAATGTTTTTAGATCAATAAAATTGACTTTGTAACCTAGAATTGACTTTGTAACCTTCCTGTACATGCTCAGTATAATTGTTTGGTACATCAGACATGCAGGCCACTTACCAGAGGGTGATCTAGAGTCCAGGGATGCCTGTGGTTGAGGCTTAGGTGGTTATTCCTGGCAGTGTGGGCAGATCGCAGGAAATTTGTAATGGGACATAATCAACCTGTTGCCCAACTAGGAGCTGGGTGGTGTGGTGACTATTAGTAGTAGGTTATTCCAAATAGTATGGTGCCTGTAGCTAATGGGCTTTCCCTAGGACTTCAACTTCCAAAAGTAACTGCTCTGCCAATCACCCACTTGTGCGAAAGTGATCAAGTCCCATTACAAATTTCCAGCGATCTGCCCATGCTGCCAGGAATAACCACCAGTCTTAACTATAGGCTTCCTCTGTACTCTGGATCTCTATCTGGCCAAGTGAAGCTCAATGTCTGTATTGGGGGAGGCAGGCCTGTGGTTCACTTGAGAATATAGGGGTATATGGACAGTCAGAAGCTTATTCACACACAACAGGTTCATTTGCCTCCCTATAAAGAAAATTCCTCCATCCCAAAAAGGATTTCTTGAGAAATCTGCAAATCTGCAGCCTCCTACAGAAAAAAAACTGACAATTGGTAACACTCCAAACAGGTTGGCTATAGCCTGCTCAACAGATGGCACAAAATGACCAAAGAAATAGCTAGCACCATTTACCAGGCCATCTAGGATGCCCAGCCTGACCTCTCCCAAATGTCCAGGAATCAATGGCAATGAAAGCTGAGCATCTCTGGACCAGAACAGCAGTGGTCCAACTTTCTGGTTCTGCCTGCATAGAGCTTGCAGAAATTGTAGAAGCAGCCTTACTCAAAAGAGAAACAAACAGACAAGCACTCTTACAGTGCTTGATGAAGATCTTTTATTTTTCATTCTAGTTGAAGCAATGTTATTATAATATCGTAACAGACAACACCAGCTATATAAGCCTTGACACTTTCAGGAAGGAACTTTCTCTTTGTTAGGGGGCCATAGGTGGTACCATGCTCCACTACTCAGATCCATTTGCTTGCTGAACAATGGCTCATGTTGTGGGCGTTGAGTACCAGAGGTACATCTGCACATATTCTATAGGAATGCCCTGCTGTACAAGTGTTCTGGGGACAAATCACACAGATACATGCTGAACTCTTCAGTCCCAGCTTCACTTTTGAGAAGGCAAGCAATTTTATTGTGACCTTTCACAAGGGCTCAGTGCACTCAGCAAACTATCATAAAGTAATACCATCATAAAATTCAAATGAAAACTTAGAATATAAACAGAGGTACAGTACTAAAGGATTAATCAGCAGTTCGGTAAGCTATTTCAAAGATGACATTTCAGGCCCTGTTTCAATGTCACCACTGAGGGTGAATGTCTAAGTCAATAGAGAAAGGTATTCCAAATTCCTGGTACCACAACCATGACTGCCCTGTCACCTGATTGTATCAGACATGATCTCTAGATGGCTAGCAACAGCTCCTTGCTGCAGCAGACCAGGCTAAAATGTCTTTCAGGTAGGCAGGATCTGCTCCATGCAGGGCTTTGTATGTTAAAAAAAACAGTTTTAAAGGTAGTGAGCCGCCTAACTGGAAGCCATTGCAGTTGCTGCAGCACAGCAGTAATGTAATTTTTATGTGACAGCTCTGCAACCATCCTGTCTGCAGTATTCTACATCAGTTGCAGGTGATGCACCAAAGCCCCATATAATCCTAGATATAAAGCATTGCAATAGTCCAGTCGTGAGGTCACAAAGGTGTGTACTAGGGTTGTCAGTTCCTCTTGTGCTAGACAGGGTCTAATCTGGGAGATATTTCTAAACTGGAAAAATCCACTGCAGACAACAGCTGACACCTGATGTCTGAGTCAGACTTAAGTTCACAATGACTCCCAGATTTATGACCCTATCCACAGATGTCTGAATGTGCCATCCAGAGATAGAATTTTGACAGCAGCTTGTCTTCTAGCTGGCTCTCAAGGACCTAGTTTCACCAACAACAACTTCATCTTGGTTAGATTGAGACTCATCCAGCTGGAGGCCATCCAATTTGAGATTTATCTGCAACAGTGCTCGAGCACTGCAATTGCCTTTCACCAATTTGATGTAAAGAATACCTAAATTTGAGTGTCATCTGCATAGCTGTGAAACCTCAACCTGTGCTAAGTAAATGCCTGGCCAAGATTCAGGATTAGATGTCCTCAGACTGTCTTGAGGCTGAACCCTGACAAGACGGAAGTGCTAGTGGTTGAGCCTGGTCGATGGCATGATGGGGAGGCTTCCGGGGCGGTAACAGGTTTGGTCCTGGGATTCACCTTGTTGATAGCCTCCTCCAGGTGAAAAAAGTGGGAATTATCCTTGATGACAGATTGACTCTGGATGCCCAGGTGTCATCTGTCCTCAAAAGTGGGTTTTACCACTTAAGGAATATCACCAAATTAAACCCTTATTCTGCCTGTAGACCTGCCATCACTGGTATATGCTTTTGTGACTTCAGGCCAGATTACTGTAATGCTCTGTACTTTAGGGTGCATGGAGGATCCTCCACAACTATATGCAAGTGCAGAACATGTCGGCCAGGCTTGCTGGTGGACCTACCAAAGTTCTGCCATGTTACCCTGGTCATGCAGGATCTGCACTGGCTGCCTGTCAGGTGGAGGATTATCTTCAAGTTGGGCTTGCTCACCCACAGGGCCATATGCAGCCTGGGCCCTGGCTACCTGTCTGACCATCTAACTCCAGCCATCTCAGTGCATTCTCTCACTCCTCCACCGAAGACCTCCTGTGGATTCTTAGGCCAGGTTGAAAACCTTGGGGGATCATTCCTTCGAGGTGGCTGGCCAGGCCCTCTGGAATTTGATACCAAGATCTTTAGGGGAGGCCTCAGTGGTGGAGGTGCTTTAAGGGGTCCTGAAGACCTATCTTTTTAAGAAGGCATTTTCATGAGAACTGATGAATGATTTTATGTATATCTGATTTTAGTAACTACAGTATATTGAATTTTGTCTGTACTGTCCAAACTTACCTTTGACTGTAATGGCACCCAGAGCCTCCTGCACGGGGCACCAAAATAGAAATAAAGTATTACATTATGTACTTACTTACTTTACTGACTCCATGCTGTCTGGTAACCTGCCCCAGTGGCAGCAAATACACTGCAGACAAAATGGGGAACAGAATCAAACAATGGGGAACACCAGAACTGACCAAAACTAGCTGCAATGAGAATGTTCCCATTACAACCTGCTGTGACCTACTAGTTAGGAAGGACTAAAACCACTTTAGTGTTGCTTCTATATGTCTCTCGTATTTACCAAGGTGCATCCACAGTGCAAAATGTTGGTCAGAAATCAAAGAGAACAACTGAACACTCCCCCCATCTCTGGATAACAGCAGATCATCAAGGTCATTGATAAGCATGGTTGCTGTGTTGTGGCACAGTTTGAAACTCGATTGGCAGCTCAGATGTCATAATGCTTAAGGAGAGCCTCCATGTGTGCTGCCACCCCTTCAACAAAATTCCCTAAAAATGGAAGGTTTGCTACCAGCCAGTAGTTTGCCAACACATCTGGGTCCACCACAGCTTTTTTCAGAACCAGGAGGAGACAGTCCTCCATTAGGGAACCCTGGACTATTCTGTAAACAATAGACCCAGGGCCACCTGGCAGTCAACCGAAAGGCTGGTGGGCATCAGATCTGACATAAAGTAAATGATGTGCACTGCTATCACCTCACACACATCCTCTATAAGAACTGATTGGAAGCCGCTCTAGACTAACAAAGTGCCCTTATGCCTTTTCTCAGACCACTGCTGGACACTGACTGACCTTCTGTCAAGATCTCAGCTTGAACAGAGGGTACTGTCCAGTGAATAAAAGCCCAAACTCCTCACATTTTTCATGAGACAATCTCCTCCAAACTGTAGACCGTCAAGGCTAAGCAACCTGTTCACAGTGCAGAAGAGGTGAAGAGGCATAATTCCTCCTGAGGAAATAGCCAATGACCAAAACTATGTCAAAGTTATTGCCTTCTGATAGTCCTGATAATGTAACGTCAGAGCCATTCTGTCATGCATCAAGTTAGACCTTTTCCAGGAATGCTCCAACCTCTGTCTGGCTGCTTTCCACCACCTCAGCTCATTGATATACCATGGTAAGCCAAGACAGGAGGTCAGTGGACAGACAGGGATCAATGAAATTGAGTCAAGTGTTGCAGTAATGGCCAAATTATAGACATCAACTGCTGCCTCCATGTCTTCATTGCACGCTGCTTCCATGCCAAAAATGTCCAAGATCACCAGGAGCTTTTCCTGTGTCAAAACACATCTGGGACAGTGTGGGATCACCTCCAACAAGGGGATGATTTGGAGGGACACCTGCAAGAAACCCAACTGCATGATGATACAACCACCCTACTGGATCCATTCTGACAAGGATGCACAGCTCCAAGGAGAAGATGAGGATCAAGGTGTGGTTATGCTTGTGTGTGGTGGAAAAAATAACCTGTGTCAGGCACCATGATTCCATCAAATGGAGGAATTCCTGAGCAAATTGTGAGGTTTCATCATCAACCGTATGCTGAAATCACCCAGTACAATTAAGTTGGGGGCACTCAGTGATAATTCCATGATGAAATTCACAAATTCTCACTACTGTTCCTGACCTGGAGGGCAGCACACTAGGAGAATTCTACATGCCACACCTACATCACCCATCTCTGTCACACAAATGACCCATCTCACTCAGTGAGTATACTGTTAACTTCAAGTAGAATCTAAAACAGATGGTCACCCTGCTGCAGTGCTCCTGCCATGGACGGTGTACTACCAAGAACTCAGTGGAGATTGCTGCCTCTTAGCCTGGCCAAGAGTCATCACCAAGCCAGGTCATCATAAAACAAATCAGGTCCACAGAAATCTGTGATAAAACTTGATACCACAGCTGTTTTATCCCTCAAGGACCTGACATTGCACAAAACTCCATTGGGGAGGAGCTGAAGCAGTCAGCCCTTCTACTACATTTCCCCCACTCTTGGGGGTCTCCTGGGGAATCAGGACATGGCAGGGAGAACTCCTCTAAATCCAGGGTGCTGTCTCAGTCTGGCACTCCCAATTCTACTCTCCCCGACTCCCACTCCTGGATCACATCTCCAGCTGGTGCCCCACCTTCTCAGTATCCCTGGTCTCTGGCAACAGTTCAAGACTGCCTTTGGAGGAACTGGGGAAAGAATAGGACAGAGCTGGTGAAGAAATTCTGAGGAGCAGGAGTAGGGCACAGCCCCCAGACCTACACACATCCTGTACCTCCCTAAATAAACTAAAATAAGTTTTGGCTTACTAAATACCATCATGTCCCACAAAAAGAGATCATATAAAAACTCACCACCCCAACACCAATTTATACCGCATTCATCCAATAAATATACGAATATCTAATCACTCCCTGACCCCAAACACCTACAAACTCTGAAACACACCAACAAAATAACTAAGCACCAATCAACAGCCCCCTATTGCTTCTGGGATGCAACCCGGGCCATGTGTCCACCAATATAACGGACAATCTCAGTGACACTGATTGCCAAAAGTCTCCAGCTGTTCTGGTGGTGGCCATCTGATATTTCCACAGTTAATGAATGGCTTCTTGCTGTAAGGCAGTTGACAACCTTTGAAAGGATGTCAAATCATGTAGCAGGTGCTCTCGTAAATTATTGGAAAATATGGGGCCCCTTCCTTTTTTCTATTTTATTTTGTATTTTCATTTTTATTGTTTTTTTTTTTCCATTTTTACAATGCACAGATAAGGACAGAGGAAAAAGATACAGCATGCTACAGGTAAAGCCTTATTTACATAACACATTGCCATATTCAGAGTGCCATGGGCATGAGGTGAATGCAGTAATAAAAAGTGAATTCAGTAATAATGAAATTATCAGACAGTGTCTGGGTCTATTACATATTATTGGTATAATCAATCAATCAATCAATCAATCAATCAAATCTTTATTTATTCAGGTGAACATAATTGAGCAAGGCTCATTTACAAGATGGACCTGATAAGGTCAAGGTTCAATAGTTGGTACACAAACAGATACATCAATGCACTTATATATGCATAACAGATATGGGAAAAAAACACTTATAAATACAATAATCAAGGGTAAGAAGTTGATTAAGATATACATGACAAGGTAGGTTATATGAAAATCACACTAGTAAATAAAGTATATACATGTCCCAATAGAGGAGTCAAGGCATACACACAGCATAATGTAATACTAGGATGTATGGGGAGTATTTAGGGTTGGTGTAAGGGCCAGGAGTTAGTGGGAGAAGGTTTAGGTAGGTAGAGATAAATGGAACTGAGGTACCATAATAAGGGTGGCTGTCTGGGAGGGAGAACTGTGGAGAAAAATTATGCCATATATGGTGGAAGTCTGGAAAGGGAGGGTTATGAAGTGACTAGACTAGATCTTGTGGTAGCAGTTGCATTTCTCTGTAAGAAACCTGTAGCAAAGCTGTTTAAAGGATGCTAGAGGTATAAGATTGGTCAGCTTTAGGGACTTCTGTAGAGTATTCCATGCCATAGCTAGAGAATAGCTAATTGCAGACCTCCCTTGCCGGGTGTTGACTTTAGGTATCTTGAGCATGATGAAGTTGTTGCTTCTTAGGGCATAGGAGCTAGCTGCGGCCTGTGTGAAGCAGTCTAAAATATAATTTGGAAGTTTCTTAGACAACACTCTGTAGATCCATAGTGCAGCATTTCTGTTCCTTCTGAGGTGTAGGGAAGCCCATCCAACTGCAGCATAGAGAGAGCAATGATGAGTGTTAGATGGAAGATCTGTTATGAATCTTATTGCTCTATGGTACAGGGTATCCAACTTGCTTAGATAGGAGATGGGGCAGTGACTATAAAGGAAGTCTGCATAGTCAACAACTGAAAGAAATGTGGCCTGGACTAACCTCATCTTTGAGTCTCTGATTAGGAAGTGTTTTATTCTGTAGAGTAGGCCAAGTCTTTGGCGAAGTTTTTTCAGCAGTTCTTCAATATGATGTGTGTAATCAAGCCTGCTATCAATCCACACACCTAAATATTTGAATTTTTCTACATAGTCCAGATTTTCTCCAAGGACAGTGCATAGCTGGGGGAGATTGCTTAGTGAGGAGGTGCTAGTATAGCTTTGATTGGAGAATAGCATTGCTTTTGTTTTCTTTGCATTTAAAAGAAGCTTTTTCACAAGTAGTTGATATCGCAACAAGGAGAATTCTGCTTGTAAGATTTCACGGGCAATTGCAGGCAAGGATTGCTGACATACAAAACAGTGTCATCTGCAAAGAGGTGGACAGTGGCTTTGGTG
The DNA here is from genome assembly GCA_016271365.2 of Neoceratodus forsteri. Lineage (NCBI taxonomy): Eukaryota > Metazoa > Chordata > Ceratodontiformes > Ceratodontidae > Neoceratodus > Neoceratodus forsteri. The sequence goes on along the minus strand of CM028133.1, from coordinate 734,886,384 downwards.
AGATTTGAGTCAATATTATTAATGTAAATGGCAAAAAGGATAGGGCCCAGGATAGATCCTTGTGGAACTCCTCTTAGAAGTGGTTTTAGTGGGGATAGATCACCTTCAGCTTTCACCTGCTGTGACCTATCCATAAGGTAACACCTGAACCATTTAAGGGCGGGTGGGTCTAAGCCTATGGAATGCAAGGATGAGAGTAGCAGCTTATGGTCCACTGTGTCGAATGCCTTGCTTAGATCAAGAAATACCGCACAGACACTATTCTTTTTATCTAATTCAGTTTGCCAGTCATTTGTAACTTTGGCCAGTGCAGAGATAGTGCTGTGCCTGGCCCTAAACCCAGACTGAGCTGGATTCAAGAGATCAGCATCATCAAGATATACTCTTAGCTGGATGCTCACTAGTTTCACTAGCATCTTGGATAGCACTGGAAGAATGAATATGGGCCTGTAGTTGTTGAGGTCCATGGGGTCCACTGATTTTAGAAGGGGAAACACTTGGGCTGTTTTCCACACTGTAGGAATAGAACCAGAGGTTAAAGATAGATTAAAGAGATGTGTTAGGGGAACTGCAAGAGCATGAATTGCAATCTTTAGAAAGTAGGGGTCAAGAGAGTCTGCCCCTGTGCTTTTTTTAATATCCAATTGCCATAAAAGATCCTCTACTTGCTTCAACAGAACAGGTTTGAAGGAGAAGGAAGAATCAGCTCTCTGAGTACCAGTGCACTGGGAGCTTAGTTGTGCACGCAGCAGATTAGCTGAGAGGTGTCAAAAGCAAGGCCAGCAGTTGTGACATGATTATTGAAAGCATCCAGAACTTCCATTTTGCCAGAGATAGAGCCATTATTGTGGTGCAATTGAGTTGGTAGAGAGGTGCTAGAATCCTGCCTTATGATACCCTTGATGGTGCCCCAGAACCTAGCAGGACTGTGATAGGAGGAGTCAAGTTCAGCCATGTAAAAGGCAGCATTTGCATACCTTACTTTCTTGGTGCAGCTATTTCTGGCTTTCCTAAATATCACCCAGTCATTTGGGTTCTTGTTTTTTCTTGCCAATTTCCATAGTTTGTCTCTCTCCAGCAGTGCAGATTTGATTGATTGACAAGACAATGTAACCAAACAATTGTAATGTAGCAATGGTTTAACTAAAAAAAACTAAACAGGAGAAGCTCTACATCACAGAAAGAAAGTCTGGTTGCTGGTCTGCTTGATAGAGTGCCCATTCTCCCATTTCTTCAGACACCTGTGTTTTATTTCATAATTCGTAAGCATTTTCTCAGTCAGTCAGTACCAGTTAGAAGTGCAAAAACATGCACTGTGTAACTGGTAATATTTTTCAATAGCTATACTGGCACATGGGGAGTCTCCCATCAGTTGCATCATGAGAGGGCTTGCCTCGGTGGACTCTGTGAAAATAATGGCCAGTGGGGGGAAGGGGCAGAGGATCAACCAGATAAACTTTTTAAATGATTTCAGTGATGTAAGTTAAGCATTTTAAAAACCAGTGGGATTTTACTAATCCAGACCTGTAAGTATGTGTTTTTGATCATGGAATGCTGGTAGTTCCTGTTTAAACTTCTGGGAACCGATTCTCCTAGCTAATAAGGGTGAGCTGATGCTAAATTTGCATTTATTGAAAGTGCCAATGTTTTGGCACTTGCACATTTGACTCAGTGCAGTTTATGATTTGAGTCACTTTATTTCACTTCAACCCTTTGACAAATTATTAAAAATAGCTCCAGCCCTTTCTAAGCAGCCAGCGCTAGCCCAGAGGCACCCCATTCCTACTTCAGTCACTTCCCAACCTCTACCCACTACCTCTTTCTATGAGACTTTTTAAAATAAAAAATAACAATAATAATGGTACTGCCTCCAAGCACTATGTCATCCCAGAATTCTGGGGTAAGAGGGGAAGGGGTAGAATGTGGGTTGTGACTGGGAAGAGGTGTGGTGTAAGTATGTCACATACCCCTACTGTTAGCTTGATAGACCACAAGGCCAAGAATCCAAAGAGTTTTGACCAAAGTAGTGAAGCTGAACCACAGTTGGGGGTTTGAACTGATGCAAACTGAATTTGCCAATGGCCAATGTCTCTCACTCTTCCCCCAATAAATGAACTTCTCCCAAATGTTTTGTGAAACAGATCAGAAAAAATTGGGGAAACATTTCTGTTTGGAGTTGAAACACTCACTTAAACTATTTTTGATGAATGTTGCTTGACTTGCTGTTATGGATTACTAGGCAAATGTAATACCATGGAATTATTTTTTTACAGTATTGCCCATTACATTCTAATTTGCTCTACATTTTCAGTCTCTGAATAAATGCAATACAATGCTCAGGATGTCAATTGTGAAGAAGTTATTTATTATGAATGCCAGTCTTATCACCAGCAGCAAAGTAAATTGATTTTCATTGATTACTGGGTTAAAGATTTCCTGGCTCTGTTTGGCTGAGGCCCTAGGCAAGGTGATCATCTATCAGAAAACAGAGCTAGGAAATGTGCCAGTGCCAGCTGACTCAGTTGCCAACATCATGGTGCCATTCAGATTTTCAAACCTTGTAGGCATCATTGTTTTTGCTTGCTAAGAGAGAGGAGCAAGCAAGTCCTCTCCACGCAGCTCAACAATAAATCAACCTTCCAGAAACAAAATTACACTTTTTAAATGGCAAATAGCAGTATAGTTTGTTGTATGACACTAAATCTTGCAGTGCTGTAACAGTGCTCTTTTCATGCCCCCGCCCCACCCCACCTGCAGTCACCAACCCACTCTACAGCCACAAGCTGGCAGCACGTCTCCATCTGCAGGAGCCAAATCCAAGAAGATACCCTTTGGTCTCATAACTCAGAAGCACACAACACAAATGACTGCTCTGCTGTTCCTCTACACATACCCTGTGACGCAGCTACCGCTCAACACAAACTGAAATAAGTTGTTTCACTTTTTTTTCTTAATCACCGTATATTGTGCTTTCATTCCAGATAACTGCATTGACCTCTGCATTCAGTAATCAGGGGTAATATTTTTTTGGCAGGCTAGCAGGCAGAACACAAATTGGGATCTGCAGTCTCCATTCAGTACTCAGTACTCAGTGGTAATCTTTTCAGCAGCAGGCTAGCAGGTGGGGTGTGGCAGGTGCACCTGCAGTCATTAGTTGCTGCAGACCTTAACATTTTTATGACAAAAATTATGACAAGAGACTACTGGGGTGTTCAAAACATAAACCTATGACACAGAGATGTAAAACAAAAAGTGCCATGTAGTGATAATGACAATAGTTCACGGAGGGACTGTTTTTCATAAAATATTTTTATTAAAATTAACTGTTTGCATTTTTTAGTTATTTAATTTTTTTCTGATATTCAGCCTACCTCCATTTTCAAGTGAATCAATACCTTCTAGGAAGTGGTGGTATGGGCTAACTTGCCCTTTCAGGTGCTATCGATCCCTTGCCTGTGGCATTAGGTCTCATATCACCCCTGGGTGGGTGAATATAGCCCAATACCATCCACCCTAATGGGTATTATTGCTTGCATTGAGCACTGCTAGTCAAGCTAGGCTTATCAGATTTCCAATATGCTGAACTAGAACACACGTGGGATGGGATCCTAGTGGTAACATCCAGAAAAGGAAAACAACAATCTCAGCTTTATGTATTTTTTGCATCTTTTAAATGTCCATGCCATTATGCAAAAAGCATCTTCACTGCATCCTGGCAGTATATAGTTTCAACCCCACGGTACCATTTTAAGTCAGTGCAAATTTGCTTGTTGGCAGTGTGTAAAATAATACCTAAAAAATCTTCCTTTATTACCAACATTAGTATAAAAGATCAAGAAAGGAAGGGATTTGTTTTATACACACTGTATCCTAAGGTACATTACAACCTTGGTTGATGTTTTTTGACTAGGTCACAAGGGCACTGGACGAGGGCCATGTGGTAGATGTAGTTTAGCTGGATTTCAGCAAGACCTTTGATTCGTGCCACATGGAAAGTTGACCTGCAAGTTGAGAAGTCTTGGTATAGGTTGGAAGCTAGCCCAATGGGTAGAAAACTGGCTGAGGGACAGGCAACAGAGGGTAGTTGTGGGGAGAAGTATAGAGCCCAGGGCAGTGACACGTGGTGTCCCAAAGGGATCAGTACTGGGACCAGTCCAGTTCAACATTTTCATTGCAGACATAGAAACATAGAAACATAGAATTTGACGGCAGATAAGGACTGCTTGGCCCACCTAGTCTACTCATTTTCTTACCTAATGGATAAGCTGCAGATCCTAGTTAACCAAAAGCCTACTTCCTCCTACCCCAACTAGGACTGCCTTCGTCTGTCCCATGCATTCTTGAATTCCCCCACTGTTCTTGACTCCACGACCTCCTCAGGAAGGCTGTTCCATGCATCCACAACCCTCTCTGTGAAAAAATACTTCCTTACATTACCTCTGAGCTGTCTCCCTCTATCTTCAAATTTTGCCCCCTTGTTCTTGAACATCTTGTTTTCTGAATGATACTACCCACTTGGACTTTGTTGATTCCTTTGAGGTACTTGAAAGTTTCTATCATGTCCCCCCTCTCCCTTCTTTCCTCAAGGGTAAACATATTAAGCTCCTTTAGTCTCTCTTCATATGTCTTCTGGTGCAGACCCTGTACCATTTTGGTTGCCCTCCTCTGGACAACCTCCACTCTGTCTATATCTTTGCAGAGATGGGGTCTCCAGAACTGCACACAGTACTCAGATTGGGTCTCATCAACTGTCTGTACAGAGGGACACAAATTCTTGTTTTCTACTGTTGATGCCTCTCCTATGCATCTCAGTATCTCCCCAGCCTTCCTTACTGCCTTTTCACATTGCTTGCCCACCTTTAGGTCATCTGATATAATTACCCCCAGGTCCCTTTCCATTTTAATTGCCGTCAGTATCTCACCCCTGTTGTGTACTCTTCCCCTGGGTTTTTCTTTCCCAGGTGCATTACCTTGCACTTCTTTGTGTTGAATCTAAGTTGCCATACATTTGACCATTCTTCCACCTTGCCAAGTCCCTTCTCATCCTTCCCACTCCATCTTGTGTATCAACCCTGTTGCAGATCTTTGTGTCGTCTGCAAAGAGACATGCTTTTCCTTCCAGTTCCTCTGCACTGTCACTTATAAAGGCATTAAAAAGGACTGGTTCCAGTACTGAACCCTGTGGTACCCTGCTAGTAACCCTCCTTTCTTCACTGTGGACTCCGTTTACTACTACCCTTTGCGTCCTGTTGTCCAGCCAATTATTTATCCAGGCTACCACCTTGGGACCCACTCCAAAGTTAGTTAACTTGTTTATTAATCTTTTGTGTGGGACTGTATCAAATGCCTTGCTAAAATCTAGGTAGGCCATATCCACAGCCCTTCCCTGGTCTACTACTTTGGTCACCAAGTCAAAGAAATCTATTAGATTCGTCTGACATGACCTTCTCACTGTGAATCCATGCTGCCTTGGGTCCTGTGCCCCACTGGCCTCTAGGTACTTAACAATTCTTTCCTTCAGAATTGATTCCATCATTTTCCCTACCACTGAGATCAAACTGACTGGTCTGTAGTTTTCTGTCTCAGCCCTGCACCCACTTTTGTGAAGAGGAATCACATCCGCCCTTCTCCAGTCCTCAAGTACCACCCCATCCTCCCACGATTTGTTAAAGAGAGCAGTCAGCGGTGTCACTGGTTCTACCCTTAGTTCTTTTAGAATTCTTGGGTGAATCCTATCAGGCCCCATTGCTTTGTCCACCTTCAATTTTACTAGTTATTTCAGAACCCTTTCTTCTGTAAATGGTCTGGTATCGACCCCCATCTCCAGAGTGATTCTCTTGTTTGGTTTAGGTACCTCCCCCTCCTCTTCCTTAGTGAATACTGAGCAGAAATATTTGTTCAGTATCCCTGCTTTTCGCTGTCACCCTCTGCCCATTCCTTCCCTTTATTAAGCCTCAGTATCCCTTCCTTGGTCTTTCTTCGCTCCCTAATATACCTATAAAAGGTCTTATTCCCCTTCTTAATAGAGTTTGCTATCCTTTCCTCAGTTTAGGCCTTTGCTATTCTGACTGCCTTCCCTGTCTCTTTCTGCTTTAAATGATAAAGTTCTCTGTCCTGCTCCTTCTATGTGTCCTTATATTTTCCGAATGCTGTCTTTTCCTCCTTAACCTTCCCTGTCACCTCTTTTGAGAACCATAGCATTTTTTTCCTTCATTGTGTTTTGTTGATTTACTTTACACAAAGGCTTGTTGCCTCTGTGATGGCTGTTTTGATTACTCCCCATTGTTCCTTCGCCCCTCCTTCTTGCCTGTTTGCTAGTGCTTTTCTAAGGCACTCTCTCATTTTCCCAAAGTCAGCCCTCCTAAAATTCAATACTCTTGCTTTTGTATGCTTGACTCTATGGCTGTGTTTATCATGAACACTGTTTGGTGATCGCTTGTTCCCTGATGACTACCCACTTCTAAATAAGAGATTCTTTCTCCATCCCCATTTGAGAATACCAGGTCTAAGATTGCTCCCTCCTGAGTGGGTTCCAATACTAGCTGTCTGAGGCATGCTCCTTGTAGGGCATCAAGAATGACCCTACTCTTGGATGTGCCTGTAGCAAAGGTGCTCCAGTTAACATTTGGCATATTCAGGTTCTCATCAATAATATTTCCCCTTTTTCTGTCATTCTAAGGATGTCTTCTATCATTTCCTTGTCCATTCCCTCCCCCTGCGATGGGGGTCTGTATACAACCCCCATGCAGATTGTGGTGCCATTACCTGTCTCCAGGGTGACCCAGAGTGCCTCATCTGCTCCCTGTTTACTGTTTAGTTCTGTTGCTTTGATCTCATCCCTTACATAGAGAGCTACTCCTCCTCCTCTTCTTTTACCCTCCCTGTCCCTCCTGTAGATTGTGTATCCTGGTATGTTGACATCCCAGTCATGGTTCTTTGTGTACCATGTTTCTGTGACTGCCACGCTATCCAGGCATCCCTCTTCTATCAAGGTCACTAATTCGGGGAGCTTGTTACACAGACTATGGGCATTGGTACTCATCACCCTCCAGTTTTTGATGGCCTTACCCTTTTAGCCCCATCCCTGTCCTTCCTGCCTTTCTTTTTTTTGCATTTCTCTTCCTACCCCTAATGATTTCTCTGTCTTGGAGTTTGCTTCACTAATTACTGTGTTTCGTGGGGAAGCTAGGATTTCCCTGCTCCTTTTCAGTGCCTCCCCTTGGCTTATTTAAATGCTTGCAAATGAAGCATTTAAACCTATCACCTAAGTTCTGGCTCCCCGAACAGATGCAGACCATTGTGCCAGTATAGGCCTGCATTCCTCCAGGTGGCTCCCAGTCCCCAATGAAGACAAAACCCTGAGCTTCATACCAGTTTTTCAACCATTCATTAAATTCCATGGTGTGGGGTACCCTAGCATTGCCCTTTGTTATAGACAGGCAGCACCTCTGAAAAGGTTACTGCATGCACTACTTGTCTAAGGCCCCACCTCAATTCTACAAACTTCTCTTACACTGCTCTTGTCCCATTCCTAGCCAGGTCATTTGTCTCTAGGTGGACAATGACATCCAGCTTCCTCCCTCATGCAGCTGCTCCCACGATGCTGAGGATTCGCTTCCTGTCCCTCCAAGCCATGGTGCCAGGCAGGCACCTTACCTCCTCTCCCTTCCGTCCCCACTTCTACCACCCTAATGATTGAGTCCCCACCAGGAGTTGTTTCCTTCACCTGTGGGTCCCATGCCACCTTCTGTGGTCTCCTTTGTGGAGTTTCCCAGCATCCTCCTTGGTTTCCACTGTAGGTGCCTCCATAGAGGAACACTATCCACCAGAACAGTGTATGAATTGTGGAGAGGTACAGCTGGAGGGATGCACCTCTGTTCTACCACCCTCCCTCCTTCCTGAGCCCACCTTGGTCCAGCTGCTCCTCTTTCTTGGCAACCTCTGAGGTCATGGGAGGGGCCCTGGTGGTCCCTGGGTGGGGGAGAAGGTTTCACAAATCCTAGCCAGGTCAGCCTGGAGACAGACAACCTCCTCCCTCATACCAGAGAGGTGCCTGCAAATAGGGCAGCATCACAGCCTCCAGAATATCTCCCAGAACACTGCCGCCCCACAGCTATTGCACTGCACCACTCCCATCATGTCTTATATTATGGCCCCTCTCCTTTTGTTTTGTATGCCTACTCTCCCTTCCCCTCCCTCTGTTTATTTTTCCATGCACTTTCCTACTGCCTGTGTGCCCTTACAGCTCTCACCCCCCTGTTCTGGGACAGCAACTTGCTGCCTTCTTCATTAGTCTCCTTCTTCCTTGCTCAGAGTCAGACCATCAGCAGCTGGGGGGGCTACTTTTTTCCTTCAGGGTTGACAAAACTAATGTTTCTCTATGATCCCTTCCTTTCCTACTGCCAAACAGGAAATTCCTGTTGTTAGTCAAATCCAGTGGCTATAAAAGTAGAACTGGCTTAGGGTGGGAGGGTGGAGGGGTGGGATGGAGTGCAATTAGTAAGAACAACAGTAGCTTTTTTAGTTAGCTGCTTTCTGCTCTACAAGCAAGATTTCTGTTGTCCAAAAGCTAGCAGCAGGAAGTTGTAATTGGAGTCTCTTGCTTTTCTACTGTCTAAGCCACACCCCCAATTAACCACTCTCCCCTCCTACTGTTTTAGCAAAGTAAGTTGATACAATACCCTTCCCAACACAGAAACACACACTGACTTTCTTTCTTTTAGCCCTAAATGAAACACCTTTACTTCTAATAAAGTATCTGTTTGCTTAATCCCAACAGGCACTGACTTCTGCTGAGCTAGAAGTATTAAATTAGTAAGAACAATGGTAGCTGTTTTCGTTGGTTGCTTTCTGCTCTACAAGCAAGATTTCTGTCTTCCAAAAGCTAGCAGCATAGCGGTTGGGATCAAGAATAAGATCAGCCTCTTCGCCGATGACACCGAAATATGTGCTGAGGTGGATGGGGAAGAAGGTGGCAAATTACAGCAGGAGGACTTGGCAAGACTTGAGGAGTGATCGCACACCTGGCAGTTTGGGTTCAATGCCAAGAAGTGCAAGGTGATGCATTTTGAAGCCAAAAACCCAGGATACAGCTACTGGATGGATAGTATCAAACTGTCCACATCCAATGAGGAGAAGGATCTGGGGGTGCTGGTTACCGGGAAATTAACCCACTTGGCCCAGTGTAGGAAGGCAGCAGCTAAGGCTAACAGGATTCTAGGGTGCATAACAAGAGGGATTACATCCAGATGCAGCGAAGTCATATAGCCTGTTTACAGGTCCTTGGCGAGGCCACACTTGGATTACTGCTTGCAGTTCTGGCACCTGTATTTGAAAAGGGATATCAAACTACAGGAGGCAGCGCAGTGAAGAGCAACAAAGATGATCCAGGGGTTGGGGGATTGAACTTACTAGGAAACACTAAAAAAGCTCAACATGTATGCCCTGGAGGATAGAAGAGAGAGAGGGGACATAATCGAGACCTTCAGGTACCCGAAGGGGATGAACAGAGTAGGCTTCCATGGTGGGTTCACTCTCCAGAATGGAAGATACACCAGAGGACACTCCCTGAAGATAAAGAGGTCAGATTCAGGAGGGAAAGCAAGGCATTACTTCACTGAAAGAGTGGTAACAGGGTAGAATGCACTACCTAAGCAACTTGCATCAGTGCAGACTGTGGGGTGCTTCAAGAGTGTGTGGGACAAATTCAAGGGAAAGTACATACCAGGGGGTATTTGGGGAGGGAAGAGTTGATGGGGGCAGCTGCAGTCTAATGGACTGAAGTGCTGCACACTAGAGCAGACTAAATAGACTATGTGGCCTGTAACTGCTGGCAATTTTGTATGTTCAGTAAGCCACAAATGGTTGCATCAGCCTTTAAAAGAGCACAGGGAAATGAAGCAAGATTGAATGAAATTTGAGCACAGTGAGAAACTGATAGAAGGTTAAGCAGAGAAGCACAGATACTATAGTTTAAGTGACATACTCAGGATCACACACTGAGCACAGTGAACTAATAATTGGGCTACAATGCGTTGCATGTATTCTACAGATACACACCTGCAATCTATACAATAATTACTCTGTTATGGAGTTTTGGCATCACTTCAATTTGTTGTACTTAGTAAGGAGTTTAGGTAGCTGCTAGTTCTGGCACCGTGAGTAGGTCTGTCTTTAGAGTATAGTATAGTATATGATATGACTTATTGCAGTTACTGCCAAGCAACCAAGGTTTGAGTTTTGAAATGAGCAAGCTTACTAGTTTGAACTGAGAACTGGATGACACTGGATATGTAATGACAGCATATTTAGCATCCTTATAATTTAGACTATTATAAACATTTAGGGCTGGATATTCAAACTGCGCCATTCTGAGGCACAAGCCCTTGCACTGCGCAAAATAGTTGCGCAGGGGTGTGGCGGGGGCGATATTCAAAGGAGTTGCACTATTGAGCAACTCCTTTGAATATCACCCCCCAGCCACAGCCACTGTGCATGGCGCAGTGGAACTTGCGCCACCGCAAGCGTCAGAGTGGAGCATTCAACTTGCGGTGTATACATTACCATTGCGCCATGCGCAAAATCACGATATTCAAAAGGTGACATGCAATGGGGCCATAATTCATGCAAGGCACAGGTGGGGCCATTTGCATCTGATTATGGGTCTCATTTGCATGCCATTAGCGTAGGTGCGCCGATCCCTAAGGACTTGCACCTGGCACCCTGCCAGGCAGCCGTTGGGATCGACGTTTGGAGTTGACATGGGATAGTGTTTCCTCTTGACAGCGTCGATGGTAGCACGTGTTCTCTCATCTTCAGGGTTCTGTGACGAATACCGATCGCTGGCAGTAACTGAACCCTCAGGGTCCAGTGTTCAGTGTGCCTTACGCAGGCGGGAGTAACATCCCTCGGAGCCCCCGGTGGTTCAGTGGAGTCGGGCAAACGGCACGCTGGCAGGTCGAACCCCAAACATCTCCCCGGTGGCTAGTGTCCCCCACCTCACCCACTCATGAAGCCTCACCACCGCCTCCCCGCAGCCGGCGGCAGCACTTCCACTCGCCTGCCGCCCGCCACCGCCGTCTGACTGCTCGTAGGCTGCACACCCATTGTGCAGAGCAAGAGCCAATCGGGCGCAGCCCATACCATACATGACAGTTCAGAATTGTGAATGAACATTCATTCATTGGCTTGCTCTGCCGCTGTTGCTACGACGACGATTGGTTCAGACTTTGTGTAGAGCAAGATTAACGCTGCAGCTCGCGATATACAGTCCAGATTGTAATGAACATTCATTCACAAATCTGACTGTTCATGAACGATATGTGCTGCACGCCCATTGGCTCTTGCTCTGCACCAATGGGTGTGCAGCCCACTGGGCAGTCAGTCGGCGGTGGCGGGCGCAGGCAGGTGGGATGTGCCACCTGCTGGCTGCCAGGGGAGCGGGTAGGGGCTTGGGTGGGTGGGTGGTGGGGACACTATCCACCAGGGAGATGTTTGGGGTTCATTTACTTACTGCCCGCGATCGGGCATTTCGTCCACTGGACCACCAGGGAGATGTTCGGGGAGGGTTCAGTTTACTTTCTGCCCGTGATCGGGCATTTCAGTCCTCAGGACCACCAAGGAGATGTCTGGGGTTCGGTTACTTTCTGCCTGGCATCGGGCATTTCAGTCCACAGGACCACCAGGGAGATGTCTGGGGTTCGGTTTACTTTCTGCCCACGATCGGGCATTTCGTCCACAGGACCACCAGGGAGATGTTCGGGGAGCTACATTGCTGCCCGTGATCGGGCTGGTGGGGGAGGGAGTACACTATGCCGCGATTGGGCTGTGGGGGGCATGGACTGGGTTAGGCCAGCCACAGGTGGCAGCTGCTGTGTTGCACCCTGCAATACAGCAGCTCACCTGTGGGTGGCCCCGACTTAGCCTTTTTTGGTAAGTTGTGCAGGCGCAGGTTGGGGTTGCGCCTGCACAACTCTGCACTGCCAGGCTGAATATCGGGCTGTGCAGTTTATGCATGGTTCTCCTCCAGCTGAGCATGCATTAATTTGCATTGCGCTGTTGCTCAGCCTGTTTTCAGTGGCGCAACTGCCTCCCGCTGAATATCGCAGGATGGCACACTGATTTGCATGATGCGCAACCTGTTGCGCATGGAGCAACCCTTTGAATATCTGGCCCTTAGTGTCCATATCATTATAATCATCATTAAACCCTCCATATTCACTATTAACATGGACTACAAACTGATTTTATATAATAGTTATATACAGTAATAATGACACATAAAAGGTTGTTTAATTATAAGCCAGACACAAAGAAAATTGGCACTGGCATGCATGTTCAGTGCACGTAATACATTTTAAACCAAGAACATTTTCCAGTCAGTTAGAACACAGCATCCACATGATGCATTGGACAATAAAGGCTGACAATTCTTTAAAAAAATAATGTATAGGCAGTCATACACAACAAAGTATGTGCTTCCATCTCTGGATGGAGATGACAGCTTGGATCACTTGAGCTTCACTCTCGAAGTTCAATTGCTGTCATCACAACCCCTTGAAGAAAACACAGCCTTGTTGTGTATGTTTGCCATACATTATTCTCTATGTGTACATCTGTGTTGAAGCTCTCACTTTCCTGTTGTTATTACAAAGTATAGTTACTGTACATCCCAGGCCTGTTATCCAGTGACTGCTATTTTGTGTTTGGATCAAATATTAATTCCTACTTTCAGTTACTGTATTGCATAACTGATGGCTATTGCATCTCACCTCTTCCTTACAATGTACCTTACCTCCTCTATCTTATCCCCTTTCTTCCCTGCTCCTACCTCTCCTCCTTCCCCATTCCACCTACCTACCTACCCCCCATTTCCTTCCACCTCCACCCATCCATCCCTTTTTCCTATCCTTTACTGTACTTTATTCTCTTCCTGTCCACTCTTGTTTTCCCTGTTTCCCTCCCTTAACCTGGAGCTTCACCACCGCACCCTCCTTCCTTTTTGTCTGCTTCCCCCATTCTGACTTCCTCCACCTGTAAGGAGCAGAAATCCCATTCCATGATTTTGCTCTTGTAACTATTCCCTCTCCTGTCTGGTGATGTCGAGTCAAACCCTGAACCCTCCAGTCCCTCCATCTTTGCCTCCTGAATTGATAAAGACCCGAGTATATTTCACCTCAATGCCCAGAGCCTTCTTCCAGATCTTGAACACCTATCTGTATGGATTTGACAAGACTCCTCAACATCCCTGTGTCTCTGAGTCCTGGATCTCTTCAAGGATCCCAGACTCTAACCTGTCCTTCCTGACTATCTTTTCAGTCAAGACAGAGGAAAGCATGGGGATGATGTTGCTATTTATACTATGCCCATCAGGTTTCTTTCACCATAGCTCTCAGTGAGGTTACATCTTCCTCCCACCAATTCCTGCTTGTCAGGTGATCATTCCCCTCGGATCCATGACAGGAGTCCAACAAAAATATTGTCAAACGCCCGATCAGTGACACCGGCAGGTCGACCACATTCTGCAGTCGGCTGTCAGTTTGCTATTTCTCTCTTGTTTTCTTTGGTGGGCTGCGCCCCCCGCATATGCCACTTAAGGATTATCAACTCCAGTCGGAGCTGATTGGGGGGGGTGCAGGACCCCCGACAGACAGTGCCAGGTTCCAGCAGGTCTCCCACCATGTCTCAGTGCTGTAGACGCTGCGGGGGACCTCGCTGGTGAAATGTCGCCGTCAGGGGGTAACCGATTTCCGTCCTCTGTACCGATTTCATTGGGTTTCCTATGCCTTACCAAGAATATCCTTCTCCTTCTTGGTTGGTTCCCTCTCTAACATTACCTCCAGTTTATCTATGTGGTGGTGACACCAAAGTCACTGACATCCCCGACATCGACAGACACTATGCCAAGTGTTGGCATTGTGATGTCGGTGTGCCACATGTTTTCTCAGGGGCAGTGCCCCCGAACCCCCCACACCCCCTGGTAGTTATATATCCAACTACAAGTTGGAGTTGTCTCTGGGAGGGGGTGAAACACCAGGAGTTGCTGTGACAGTGATAGCAGGGACCATTACAGTGACCTGTTGATTTCTGTCACTGTAATGGTCTTCGCTGTAGATGTCTCATTGTTCGGTCGGCACACCCACCTCTCACATCTCTGCTGGTAAACTAATGCTACTAGGGGACTTTATTGTCATTTGGCTTTCCAAGGCCTCAGAGCCAACCACCCAGAAGGCTGAGTTCTTTAATCTCATGTAAATTATCACTGAACCCATCTGGCTCAAACCCCACTCTCGCAACCATTCCTTCCTGGACTGTGTTCTCTTCTCCCACCCCCACTGTATTGTTGCAGCAGGTATTTTGCTGGATGCTTTCAGTGACCACTGCATGACGTTCAGCATCAGAAAGATCCAGCATCAACCCTCCACCCCAAATACATCTGTTTCTATAAACCCAGGGGAAGAGTACACAATAGGGGGTGAGATACTGACAACAATAAAAATGGAAAGGGAGCTGGGGGTAATTATATCAGATGACCTAAGGTTGGCAAGCAATGTGACAAGGCAGTAAGGAAGGCTGGGGGGATACTGGGATGCATAGGGAGAGGCATCAACAGTAGAAAACAGGAAGTTGTTATCCCTCTGTACAGACAGTGGGTGAGACCCCATCTGGAGTACTGTGTGCAGTTCTGGAGACCCCATCTCTGCAAAGACATAGACAAAGTGGAGGTTGTCTAGAGGAAGGCAACCAAAATGGTGCAGGGTCTGCACCAGAAGACATATGAAGAGAGACTAAAGGAGTTTAATATGTATACCCTTGAGGAAAGAAGGGAGAGGGGGGACATGATAGAAACTTTCAAGTTCCTCAAGGGAATCAACAAAGTCCAAGTGGGTAGTATCTTTCAGAAAAAGAGATATGCAAGAACAAGGGGGCACAATTTGAAGATAGAGGGGGGACGGCTCAGAGGTAATGCAAGGAAGTATTTTTTCACAGAGAGGGTTGTGGATGCATGGAACAGTCTTCCTGAGGAGGTTGTGGAGTCAAGAACAGTGAGGGAATTCAAGAATGCATGGGACATACATAAGGCAGTCCTAGTGGGGAGTAGGAGGAAGTAGTCTGTTGGTCAACTAGGATCTGCAGCTTATCCATTAGGTAAGAAAACGGGCAGACTAGGTGAGCCAAGTGTTCCTTATCTGCAGTCAAATTCTATGTTTCTATGTTTCTATGACCGTTTTCATCCAATCACTCAACACCTCTTCTTCCTTGAGTAACCATTCTGCTACAGAATGGACAGCCATACCTTCTGTCACTGATATTGATATTGATATTGCTCTCTTCCTGTTTCTCTCCAAAATCTCCCCAGTTTGGGACAATCATGGCCCACTCACAAAATCCAGGGTCAAACTCATGATCACTTCTGGAAAACACCTAAAATCACTGACCAGTGCGGGTCCCCTGGTTTCACCTGAGCACATTACAAATTATTTCCCTCCATTCTTGACCTCTTCTTAAACAGGACTACCAGGAACTCCTTTACAAAAAAACTATCTGGGCTGCAAAATTACAATATTTCAAGGCCAATGTTCAGAATATCCTTAACACCCCTTCAGGGTTCTGGAAGATAAGTCATACCCTCTTTGACCCTCCCATCCAATCAAGCCCTCCGGTCCTTCTAGTCAATGGTTCACTGGTGTCTGATTCCCTTGTCTATTGCTACTTATTTCTGTGAGTTCTTTACTATGTGTGCTCTGCCTTCCACTCACCCTTGAGCTTCTACCACTCCACCTCACATTGCCTCCTCCTCCTCGTCTCCTCCTCCTCTCCTCTCCTCTCCTCTCCTCTCCTCTCCTCTCCTCTTCTCCCCTTTTGTTTCCTCTTTCCCACTTGTACTACCCTGGAAAGCCTGACTGCACTTTACTCCCTTAACCTGCACAAATCAGCCTAATGGTCTGGATCCTACGTTACTCATTCTTTCCGCTTTTGTCAAAGAATCTCCTCTGACTCACCCACTGACTTATCCTTCTCTTTCATTGCTGCCCTCAGTCATAGAAGTTGGCCAAAGTTCTTACACTCTACAAAGAGGGGGACCCTTCCTACACCAGGTAACTTCCAGCCAGTCTCCTTCAAGTACCCTGGGTGTGTGCTACACAACAAAGTTGACTTCTTTGTCCACATCAATGCCATCCATGCCAGCCTCCACTCTAAACTTGGTGCCTTCTATGGCAATAAAGATTGTCTGTCTTCACAGGTCTGCCATGAGCCTGTCACAAATTCATGCTCCTGGTATTGGCTATGCCGTCATGGTATATGGTGCCACTCCCTCAACCTCCCTGGCCAGATCAGACATGCTCTGCAACTCCTTCTGTCACTTTGTTAACAACTCCCACCACATACTCATCATTGCTCACTTTATTCCTTTAGCCATTCTTCCTACCTAACAGGTCATAATCTTGCATGCTGTACAGCTCACAAAATGACCACAAGGTAGCAAGCATGGTAGGTAAGACCAAGAGGGTGTAAAACCGCAAAAGGAAGTATGCACAGTACTGTACCCTGTCACTCTTCCCAGTGCAGGATAAGAATCCTGCCAGGAGAGGGGTCCACCGAGCAGCTGCCATGGATCAATGGGATGAGCCACGGGCAGCAAGGGAGGCAAGCAGTGCATTTTAGACTGGGTTTTGATTACCGGTTCCAGACACATAGAAATGTTTTTTTTTTGCACTTTGTACGATATTAAGTGTGAACCCCCCCCAGGACTTAGTTGTATTAATTGGGGGTTTCAGGGGCTTCAGCCCCCCATAATGGGGGTATGGGGGAGCAACCCCCCACAAAAACAAGACTTATGCCATTTTCAATATATCACACTGTATTGGCAGTGAGGCATATTACTGGGGCACAATGTCTTGTGACATTATGACCCCATGCCTTCTCCATCTGCCCTCATGTTGCCAGATCTTCTGTGCCTCATACATATTCAAATACTAGTTTGGGTGCCTTCCCTCTTACCACTTGTTACTCCTTTCTCTTATCCACCACTATATCCTGCTCCCTCTGCTCCAGGGTTCCATCCATCTTCACCGTTCCTTATCCCCACTACTCTGTTGGGCAATCTGCCTTTTCCTATCATTTCCCATCATGTTGGAGCTAATTACCCTCTTTCCTCCACTTTACTGCCTCCCCTATCTCCCTCAGGTGCCCGCTGAAACTCATTCACTCCCCCTGCTCTTGTTTTCCTCTACTTGACTGTACCATTGCTTTTGCCTCCTACCCCACTGTAGTGGTGGCTGAAATGCTTGATTTTGTTTCTTCTACTGTACCTTAATTACTCATTTTGCATTTACTATTGTAATTAATTCATTTTATGTGATTACTCTTTATTGTAACTGTGAACTGTGTCTGTGCTATGCATTTAGTGTCCCCTAATCCTTTCCCACAGGCCACACCTGGAAATGAGTCTCAGCTCAGTGTGCCTTTCCCCATCACACATTTTCAAAAAAATAAATGAATAAACACTGTGCACATGGCAGGCTGATAAAGAAATTGAGCAGCCTATGGGTGGGATCCAAAGTGATTAACTGTGGTAGATACTGGTTAACAGATAGAAGACAGAGAGTACTGTTAAACAGCACTCACTCTATTGATGTGACAGTGACCAGTAGGGTGCAACATGGCTCAGTACTCAGACCTATCCTCTTCAATGTCTTCAGAAGTGACATTGCTGAGGAACTGGAAGGGAAGGTATGCCTGCCTGCAGATGGTACCAAAATCTGCAGTAGGAGGAGAGTCAGGAGGAGTGGAGAGAACATACAAGGATCTTGGGAAACTGAAGGAATGGCCAAAAACATGACAGTTGGGGTTAGATGTCAAGAAGTGTTAGTCACAAAGGAACCCTAGATGGGGGAAGAGAGGCAATAGCCAATGACCAAGTAGGATCAGTGATCACTGATACAGGCAGGGAAATGGGCAGACTTGATGGGCCTAGCGGTCCTCATCTGCCATCAATTGCTATGTTACTATGTGTGTTATTAAGTGCAAAAGCATTGCCCTATGGCATAAGAACATAGAATTAAGTATAGGATGGAGGGAGGTACTAGCAGTCACTAATCAAGAAAGAGACCACAGGTTATCATATCTGATTACCTCAAAGTAACAGGGCACTGTGACAAAGCAGTGGGTAGGGCTAGTGGATACTAAGGTATATATTTATTTTATTTATTTATGTCTTTGATTACAGGGTAAGTGCACTGATCTGAGGGACTGTTTTCAGGCATGACCTGGGCCATAAAAGATGGCAAGGAAACAAAAGTACAATCTTAGAATAATAGGGTATGCAAGAACACCAAATACAGCTGATTACAATACAGAAACATTGGCATACAAAGCAGTAGAATCAACAGATTTACAACATAGAAAATTGCAAGTGGATATACAGGGAAAGGCTGATAATATTCCTGGTAGACTAAGAGATACAAACAGATGCAAACAAACTGTCCTACTCCCCCTCCCCGGTTCACTATTTCTTCAGGAGATGTGGAAGAAATGAAGGAAAGAAGAAAGGACAGGGCCAAGACAGCGAGAGTGGTTAAAAAACCCCACCAGGAGTCATGAAGTATGGCAGTAGATTAACTATGGGTGAGAACAAGGTGCTACCCGAGTGTACAGGAGCAGCAAGTACTATCTATCAGCTAGGATTTAAAAAGGAATTTGAGGGCTGTATAAGTGCTTGATGAGTGGAGAAGTGTGCGGATCATGTTCCATATAGAGGGGGCTGTGACTGATAAAGCTTTCCCTCCCATGTTGGTGGAGACCCTGGGTACTTCAAGTGGTGGGACACTGGATGAGTGCAGTCTCCTGAGTAGTGTTCTGGCCTGGAGTAAGGAAGTGAGAGAGACACAATACTGCCCCTGATGGTTCTGTCCACCATGCAGCACAGATAATAGTCAAAGCGGCCTTGGAGCGGTAACCAGCCAAGGGTACTATAGCGGTCGCAGTGATGGGTTGAGAAAGGTGTCAAGACAGTAAAATGGCAAACACTATTATATACGGATGTGAGCCTAGTTTTGAGAGCAGAGGATGCATGTGCATAGATGGGGAGCAGTAGCCAATGATAGTGAGTAGATCACCTAAACTATCGCTAAACAGGCCTCAGGGTTTGTAAGTTGTGTTGCTGGTAGGCGACCCTAGCTTTTGATTGACCCTGCAAACCACTTTGTTGATGTGGTCAGAGAAGGTTAGCACAGGGTCAAGTGTTACCCCCAGGTATTTGAATGAGGGAACATCATCAAGGATCATACCATCTGTGGACAGGATTCGGAGGGAGGCACCTGAGTTAAGAATTTTGGTGAGTTTAGGTTTAGATGCAAATAGCATGGATTTGTTTTTTTTTTTAATGTTAACCAACAGCAAGTTAGATGTGAACCAGCTATAGGCGCTGTCATAGCTCTGGGAAAGGATGGAGACCTGTGCAAGGGACTTATCACTGTGATAGATAACAAGATCATCTGCGTACAGAAGCGATTTACATTTGATGCTTTCAGTGGGGAGAGAATTAATGAAAATAGAAAAGAGTAGTGGGCCCAAAATGGAATCATGTGGGATGCCAGTAGAGACAGGGAGGGCAGGGGAGATAACGGAACCTAAGTTCACAGATTGGGAGTGGCTAGAAAGATAGCTCCTGAATCAGTCAGAGGTTCCAAAGGAGCAGCCTAGTGTATGCAGCTTGGAGAGGAGGAGTGCATGGGTGACCATGTCAGAGGCCTTAATAAGGTCCACAAAGATGGTCCCTGTAACTTGCCCTCAATCCATATTGGTGAGGATGTGGTCAGTAAAGAGTGCAAGTGTGGAAGTAGTGCAATGATTTTCACAGAACCCATGTTATTGGCTGCACATAAGATTATATATGTTCCAGCAGCTGGTTGTGGATGATTGTTTCTAGGATTTTGCTAAGATGGGGGAGGGTAGAGATAGGTCTGTAATTATTTGTTGAGTTGGGGTTCCCAGCTTTGAAAATAGGTATCACTTTTACAGATTTCCAATAATCTAGCATGGAGGCAGTAGACAGGGCCAAGTTAAGAATACAAGTTAGAGGCTTGGAAATAGCAGGGGAGATGAGTTTGAGCAGGATAGGTGAGAGGCCATCAGAGCCAGGGCTACCGCAGTTCGGGAGATTTCTTAGGGGTATCTCCAGTAGAAGGCGAGAGGTAGTGCTGCCACTGTATCACTCACTGGTGAGACTCAAACTGGAGTACTGCATCCAGTTTTGGAGGTCACACCTCAGAAAGGACATAGACAGGGTGTATGCAGTCCAGAAGAGTGCAACTAAACATGTGCATGTGTTGTACAAGAAGCCCTATTATTAGAGACTGAGGGATATTAACATGTACACGCTGGAAGAGAAGAGAGTGAGAGATGATATGATAGAGACCTGCAAGTACCTCACAGAGGTAACTTGGGTGATGAAAAATGTCTCTTTCAAATGAAAAAGTGTATCAGGGCCAGGAGCAAGGGATGAAGAGCTATCTAAGACAGATGTGAGGACATATATCTTCATTGAAAGGGTGGTAGATACTAAACACAGACTTCCAGCAGAAGTGGTAGAGGAGAAAATAATTGGGGCTTCAACCATGCATGGAATTGGAATAGGGTGTATTAGAAATCAAGCATGGGGGAGGGAGAGTCACTGGAGACCAGTTAGGACTGTGGAGACAGATCAGGCAGGGAACATCTGGGCAAATTAGGTGAGCCTGGCAGTTCTTTCTGCCAACAAATTCTATGTTTCTATGTTTACTGTTTTCACAAAAAAAGCAGATATTGTTCAGTTTCAAAGATGTTATTGTTCTTTCTTAGTGGGGGGCATGCCCAGGAGTCATGAATTTTCATCAATTTCTGTGCATTGAATCATCAATAATCCTCTGAATCGCAGAATTTATGTAGTTTACGAATCAGTATGATCATTACATAACACAACAAACTCTAGCCAGAGCCAATAGGGCTGTGAAAAGCTACCAAGTGACCAAAGTTACACATGTGCATAGACATGATTCAATGCCGTGTAACTTGGCCATTTTGAGGTGTTGCACCAGATTTTCAACATGGCTTTTGGACCCTCCTCATGAACAGTGCCAGTGTCATTTTGTTTACTTGTCCTGAAAGGTGATTTTGCAGCGCAAATGCTATTCTGTGCCACAGGTGCAAAAACACATATTGAACAGGCTGTGAAAAATGACAGCTGTACTGTTTTGAAGGAGGTGGTGTGCAAAAATGGCAATGTTAAAAATGTGCAGTGAAAATATAAAATAATTGGCAATGATAGGAGCGTGTGTAGAAACTGAGTAATGCATGATCATATCGCAGTCATTTTTGGGAACTTTTTCACCAAATTTGCAACATGGGCTTTCTGGGACCCATCTCATGAACAGTGGCACTGTCATTTCATGAATCAGTCCTGAAAGGTGATCCTGTGCAGTGACCGAAAAAAAAAATCACCTTTCATGACCGAGTAACAAAATGACCGTGGCAGTTTTCATGAGTTAGTCCTGGCACCCCATGTTGAACATTTGGGGCACAAATAAAAATCACTGAGATATCAGCATAAGTTGAAAACACCATTGAATGGCAGTGTGGCACACTTACCTTTGATTATTCATTTCACGGTTGGTCTTTGAAGAGTACAGACATGTGCCGTCCAGAGAAGATGATAACTCTGACCTCCAGAGGTAAGTATGGGGTAAGGATGTGTGTTTGGGGAGGTGGGTGCTCAGTGGGAGGGTGGGGAGGGGAGGGGATGGGGACTGCAGTGATGACAACGAGGGACCGCTTTCTGTTTTACAGGAACAAAAACATGACGACTAGGACCATTTTTTATTTTACAGGGAAAAAAGAAAATATATATTTTGGCACACGTGGGCATGCTCCCAGTATTCCACATAAATGGGGAGTTGTACAGGATGCCGACGTAGGGATTGGGAACATCTTTGGCACACTGGGTGGGCTTCCAGTGTGACACATGACTTGGGAGGGGCACAGAAAATCTTTGTGCACTCTGGGGTGGGCTCTGAGTATGCCATTTGAGTTGGTGGGAGCACAGAATGCAGAGGAGCTGGTGGCCGTGCAGAACATCTTTATGATGAATGGCATTTTGCCATTCCCAGCATGGTGGAACCCACAGAACTGCACATATGCACGAGTTGCACACATGTGCAGTTCACGCACTGGAATGCAGAAGTAATAGCCAAAATAGTGCAGCTATTATTCTGTAGTAGCCGATCATTTCAGAGGAGTTCAAGCTCCGTTGGAATTTCAGAAAGATACTTCCAAAAGTTCACTGGAAGATTCCATGATTGGCCATTTTCAAAGCTACAGAGTGATCCCAATACAGCTGTAGGCTCCGCCAACAGCCCTAAAAAGGCTCTTCAACCCCATTTCCTTAGACTACAATCTAAAGCTCCAAATCAAGTATAAGTCTCTCCTAAATTATTAACCTACTTCTAACATGTATTAAGTAAACTGTTTCAGAAATATTACATGTCTATATCAAGTAATTTATAGCTTTTTTCTGTATTCTCAGCTAAACTGCAAGGGTCCCAGTTTCTGCACAAATCATGGCACTAGATGTAGATCTCAGAGTACCAAACACAACTTTCAAGAATGTGTTCTAGAAAACATCCAAATCTTCTACAATATATCACTGACTGTTCCTCACATTTCACTCCATACCAATCCTGATAATTCACTTTTGTCTCAAAACATCTTATTAGTGCCACATACAAATGGTTGGCATATGTACTGTACATGTGAAGCACTTTCCATCTAAGAAGACTTCCTTGCTGTTTCCCTAGTTTTCATAATATGTAATTACCAGTATAGATTTATTTCAGACTAGACTCTTAAACAGCAGAAGTTTGAAACTTCCCAGAGCATTTCCATGTATATTATCTTAATTCTAGAATCAAAAACCACTATCTCAGTTGTTTCTGTATTAAGAGGTAAATCCAGGGCTTCTAAAGAAGACATCACTGGATGCATTGCTCATTTAAGCACCAAAGAGGTTTCAGAATATATAACCACATTATCCGATACATCATTATGTATATCCATTTATCGAGTGTGCAAAGGTGTCTACTCCTCCTACGGCTACTAAAAGTCCATCTATACATGCATTTACTGGAATGGAGACTGGGAGACTGCCCTGTTTCACTGCTTGTAAAACAACAAAATGCTCAGGTGAGTACCATCCTTGTTTACTGAAATATTGGCATTAGTGTTTTGCTGTAGTAGCATTATGATGTATAAGTTATTATTTATTTCCAAGCCCTGTAAGATTTATCATAGTTTCTCCCAGTTAACACTGTTAAAGTCTGCTCTAGTGTCTACTGTATATAAACTGCATATATCTTATGTTTTTTGTTCTTGATGTATTTTTCAACTACAGCATATAGTTCAAGGTCAAATTTAAATCTAAAATTCTACTGTCCTTTTTGAATCCAGCTTAATTGTCAGACATCATTTTTTATAATCTTCCAGTCATGACTGAAGTCTGTTTTTGAAATAATTCTGGAAAATATCTTTAGACAATACATAGTGGGCGGATATTCAAACTGCGCTATTTTGTGGCTCAAGCCCTTGCGCTGCACAAAATAGTTGCGCAGGGGTGTGTACAGAGAGATATTCAAAGGAGTTGCACCCTTGAGCAACTCCTTTGACTATCACCGCCACAGCCACTGTGCATGGCACAGTGGAACTTGTGCCACCGCAAGTTGTCAGAGTGGAGCATTCAACTTGCGGTGGTGCAAGTACCATTGCGCCATGCGCAAAATCCCCATATTCAAAAGGTGACATGCAAATGGGGCCATAATTCATGCAAGGCACGGGGGGCCATTTGCATCTGATTACGGCCCCATTTGCATGCCATTAGCATGCAGGTGCGCCGATCCCCGAGGACTTGCGCCTGGTGCCCTGCCAGGCAGCAGCCATTGGGACCAACGCCCCCTGCAGCCCGATCGTGGGCAAAACAGTGTAGAATCCCCCCCACTACCCCCCACTGGCCCAATCACGGGCATAGTTTAACCCCCACCAGCCCGATTGTTGGCAGCAATGTGGCTCCCCAACGTATCTCTGGTGGTCCAGTGGACCGAAAAGCCCGATCGCGGGCAGTAGTTGTTTAATAACCCCTCCCCAATTCATCCCTGGTGGTCCAGTGGACCAAAAGCCTGATTGCGGGCAGTAGTTGTTTAATAACCCTCCCGAGTCATCCCTGGTGGTCCAGTGGCACATCCCGATCGTGGGATGTAAAGTTGAACAAACCACCCCCTCGAACATAGCCCTGGTGGTTGAGTGTCCACCCCACCCACCCGGCTCCACCACCCGCTCCCCGGCGGCCGCGGTGGTGGCAGCATCCCACCTGCCTGCGCCCGCCAGCTGACTGCCCGGTAGGGCTGCTGCGCCCGTGCAGAGCAAGAGCCAATGGGCGGCAGCCCATACCGAATATGACAGTCCAGATTTGTGAATGAATACATTCATTCATTCACAAAACTGGACTGTCTTGTGAACTCATTGCTTAATCTTTCTTGTGGATTACAATTATAATTTCTGTCCTCCAATTCTCCGGGATTATTCACTAACAATGTAAAAACTGCATCAATAATTCACCCACCACTCAGGTTCTACATGATACATTTCTGCCAAGATGCCATCAATCTCTTTGGCCGTATTTATTTGTTTGGCATGCATTGCTTCTTCCACTTCTGGGACAGTACTCTAAAATCAGTTAAGGGCTTCTCTCATATATGACATCTTCACTGTGGCTGCAGTCATCTGAGGAACCTCTTTGCCAAATTGCTCTTGAAATGGCTAATGCAAACTTTTTGGCTAATAATGGTTTCAATGTTAAATCTTCTAAATCTTTTATTGGGCTGGCAGTATAGCCTAGAGGTTAGACGAACAAGATGTGAACGAGCTTGATACATCCAGCAGACCAGACCTGAGTTTGATTCTCCCAACCTCCAGTTGCATACTGTGTGACTCTGAGCAAGACACTTAACCGCCCAGTGCTCCCAGGTCACACCTGAAACAGGCACGTCTCTTTTATGTGCCTAGTGGGCTTACCAGTTACCAAAGACTAAAATAAAAAAATATTAAAAAAAACTGTTCGCACAAATACTATCATATCCCAGTATTACTTATTATCCTTCCTAGCAGTGGTTTCCTGTAAGTTATTCTGACTGACGATCTTATAGTCTGCTTTTTTCCCTAATTGTATATTTATATTCTTTCCTTATAATTTGAAATGCTTTATTCTTCAAACAAGGAGTGTTTTTTCGTCTTTCTCCCTTGTTTCTCCATAATTTATGACAATCATCATTAGACAATTTTGCTTTGCTGGCCCACTGGCATGGCGGTAGCGCTACTGCTTGTGACACCGGTGGCCCAGGTTCAGAAATGAGCCTGGGTAATCAGAAGGATGGATGGGTGAGAGGGATTGAGCACCCTATGGGCTGTTTTTCTCCTCTGGAGAGGTTGGATTGTAGGTCCCACTGCTATACTGCTCACCTGGGTGACCACAGGTTGCAGTGCAGTTGGGCTGCATGTAGTGGAGGGAGAACATTGGCTGAGGTCCAGAGCAGCAGCACATCTCAGTATGCACCCACCTCCTTGGACCTCCTAGTATGCCATCATCCTCGGGGCTAGGCGACCAAAAACAGAAAAGCTCCTCAAGCACTCCTAGTGATAGGCCTGGTGCCTTACCCTTCAGACCAGGCTCTGGGAGGGCTCAGTATGGACTGCCCAACTTGCTACAGTGAGTTTGAGGGGGAGGACCTGGGCTCCCCTTCCTCCTCCTCACCTGGAGAGGTAAACTGAGGCTGGATGAGGGATGGTCCAATGCAATTCCCTTGGATGCCTGGTAGAGTCACAAAGGACACCCTGGGAGTCCTGGAAGGAGAGGAGTGTGCTGCTGTGAGGAAGGGGCCAAAAACCGTGAATAAAACAAAAAAAAACAACATTTTGCTTCAATGTATTTACATATGAGTTATGTTTTTTCCTATTTTACAGCTTGGGAAGTAGAGCAGTAATTAGGCAAGCCTTCTGTCCCCCTACTTGTTTCAACTTATGGTGCAGGATTCACAAAAATACATAAACCTGCAAAAAAGTTTGCACTTTGGTATGTGGTTGAACAGGTGTGAAATCTTGTTATTTATAGTCAGAGAGCACACAACACTATCTCACTGTGAATAGGGCTAGGATGAGGAGTGCTACCCAGGAAAGCCACCTCTAACCCCACTTGCACTGCCCTGACATCCAGCCAGGAGAAAGGCCTCACAACGAATAGTGCAAGTGCACTATTTCCTATTCACAAAAGCTCCCATGTAAATGAGATCATTGGGCATGCAAGGCACTAGGTGGCCATTTGCATGTCCATTATGGTTCTATTTACATAGTCCATGGGTGGCTTAACATGGACTCCACAGCCCCCAGCCCCTATCCAATACAGCTTCAGTCTCTGGTGGTCTAGTGCCCCTGCCACACTTCATCGATCACCACCCCGAGTATGTAAAAACAGTTTCCCTGGTGGTCTAGTGGTCCCTCACCCCCAGTTACTGATTGCTGTTCCTGGCACAATACAACAAATGTTCTTGGTGGTCTAATGGTCTCTCCCCTGTCCCGATCACAGACCACTGTGCCTAAAATAGAAAAGTACACTAATCCCTGGTGGTAGTGGTTCCCTCCATCCTCCCCGATCACCAAACACTGCCACTACAGTAAAAAAAAAGAATACTAAGGATCATACTAAGGATGGAAAGGAGTAAAAGACAAATAGCCCATGTGACTCCCAAACTTACACACAGCAGAAAAAGTTTTTATTTACACATAAAAGAAAAAGGTCCAATCTGTTTTTAAAAATAGCCTTACTTACGGCAATACCAACAGATAAGGATAATTTATTCCATAGTCCAATTAGTCTATGAGAAAATAAATTAGCTCTTTTTTTTGTATTACATTCCTTTCTCATAAGCTGAAGTGGGTGTCCTCGGGTATTGACTATTGTTCGTTTAAAGTCCGTCCACATTCACTCATTAAACATGCATCCATGATAAAGTCCCTTGCGAACAGTAGGTCTCCCTAAGGCACCTTTTGTTCCAAGACATAAGACTTAGAGCAGCAAGTCTTTCATTATAGGATAAGGATTTATATTTAGAGAATGATTTGGTTTTCCTATGCTGACCCCTTTCTAATCTAACTATATCTATTTGTTTACATGGACTCCACAATTGTGACGCAAAATCAAAATGAGGCCTATCATAGGCTCGGTACAGTGATAGAAGAATTGATGGGTCTCTAGTAGTAAAGGTATGTTTAATTACCCACCAGATAGAATTTGCTTTGGCAATAACTTTAGTAATATATAAATCGAATTTACGATCTATATCAACATTGATACCAAGATCTCTTGGTTGTTTTCTCTAAATTAATTTCATTACAGAGAATATTGTCTTTTTGGTTATGCTTCCCAAAGTGAAGAACACTACATTTGGACATATTAAATTTAAGGTTCCATTTTATAGACCAAGCTTCTAGTAATTTAAGATCTTTGAATAAATTCTGACTCTTCTTCTGAATTGCAGATATTGGAAATCTTGCAATCATCAGCATATTTAATGATTTTACTTTGGTTGTCATTTGACAAATCAGAAATTAATATTTCAAAAATAATTGGGGCCAACACTGATCCCTGAGGGACACCACTTTCCATTTTAATCCATGATGATTTATAGCCATCAATTATTACTCTTTGGCTCCTGTTTTCCAGTGAATTGGCTATCCAGCATGAACATAAGGGGTTAATATTACATGTTTGTAATTTTTGTATTAATGTCCAATGAGGAGCAGAATCAAATGCCTTATGAAAGTCTTAAAAATGATGTTGCAAGGTATTTTTTTTATCAAGATTCATATTAATATAGTCGTAAAAACTCACAAGATTAGTAGTGCAGGAACGCCCTTTTACAAAGCCATGTTGGCTTGAATCTAACACAGACACATGTTCTGTTAAATAGTTTTTAATAATTCTTTCCAATATTTTGCCAGTAATGGTGTCAGACTTATTGGATGGTAATTATCCAATACATTTTTACTTCCTTTCTTTTTATATACAGGAATAACATTTGCTTTTTTTCAATCTGAAGGCACGGTTCCTGGATTTAAACTTTTATCAAATATTAATTTTAGTGGTAAGCCAATATAATGTTTCATAATGAAAAGAATATCTCCTGTAATAATATCAGGACCAGGAGATGAACCTCTCTTTATTTCATTCAATTTCTTTTCAATAGTTTTAATGGGAATATTGATGCAATTTAGTACTGGAAACTCAAACTTAATATTACTGGAAGAATTTTTGACGGCTTTACAGAATTCTAGATTGAACAGCTCTGCTATTTCTCTGGGTTCAGATATAGACACAGAGGCCTAGATATTCAAACTGTGCCAGGCTGTGGCGCAAGCCTTGGCGCAGCTCAACTGGGCTGCGCAGGGGTGCGGCCTGGGTGATATTCAATGGACCTGCACTATGGCTCAGCAGCTTTGAATATCACACCCTGGCCACCCCCACTGTGCATGGTGCAGTGGCACTGCACCAGTGCAAGTGGCCAGAGTGGAGCATGGAGATGCGCTAGTGCAAGTGCCATTGCGCCATTCACAGCACCTTCGATATTCAAAAGGGGACATGCAAATGGGGCCATAATTTATGCAAGACACACATGGGGCCATTTGCATGTCATTATGGCCCCATTTGCATCCCATTAGCATGCAGGTGCACTGATCCCCGACGACTTGCATCTGGCGCCCTGCCAGGCAGCAGCCATCAGGGACCAATGCCCCCTGCAGCCCGATCGCGGCATTTGTGTAAAATAAAATATCACTCTAATATCCCTGGTGGTCCAGTGGACCACTATCTGCCCGATCGTGGGCATCTGTAAAAAATAATAATCTGTCCTATATCTCTCTGGTGGTCCAGTGGCATTATCTTGCCTGATCGTGGCATTTGTGTCACAGAGATCCCTCCCAGTCTTCTCTGGTGGTTCAGTGGACATATCTGCTCGATCGGGTATTTGTAAAATACGACTTCATTGATCCTGAGGGTCTAGTGGTCTCTGAGCTTGAGTTTACCATTTCACTTCCTCAGTCACTTCCTGTGGGTGGTAGCAGCACCATTTGCCGCTCTCGCCGCCAACCGACTGACACTAGTTGCACGCCTATTGGTTCACAGCATGAGCCAATGGCGTGCAGCTCTCAATATTGTTATTATCCAGATATGTGAATGAATCATTCACATATCTGAATGTGTAATAGAGCTGCATGCCCATTGGCTCACACTGTGGACCAATGGGCATGCAGCCTTACAAGGTGTCGTCGGTGGGCGGGTGGCAGGTGGGTGGATGCTGCCACCCACCGCTGACCAGTGGGGAGCGGGCGGTGGGGCTCAGTGGGAGGGTGGGGGACCACTGACCACCAGGATATTGGAATTCATCGTTTACAAATGCCCATGATCGGCAGATAGCTGGTCCATTGGACCACCAGGGATATTGAGGGATCTTTCAGACACAAATGTCCACTATCAGGCAGATAGCTGGTCTACTGGACCACCAGGGATATTGGGAGTGGATCTTTCTGTGACACAAATTTTATTTATTATTTATTGAATTTTGATGACCGGTATGCCCACTGGGGCTCAAGAGGTCCCTTTTCAGGGGCCGACCCGTGCAACAACAACATACAGGTAACAGTTCAGTACAGACTGGAGAATGGATAGTTTTTAAAATAAGAGTACATATCTTTACAGGCGCCAGGAAGTGGAAGACATATAGGCTGTATGGACATGAAGGTTACAAATAATGCGTACATTAAACAATTAGGCATCACTAGTAGTAGATTAGATACCAGATACCAAATGCCCGCGATCAGGCAGATAGCGTCCACTGACCACCAGGGATATAGGAGGGATTATTATTTTTTACAGATGCCCACGATCGGGCATGGGGGCACCACCAGGTGCAGCCGGAACTCGGGTAGCCACCCACAGGTGGCAGCTGCCGTGTTGCGCCCTGCAATGTGGCAGCTCACCTGTGGGTGGCCATCAGTTGTTCCTTTTTTTTTGGTTTAACTTTGTGCAGGCGCAAGTAGGGGTTGCGCATGCATGGCTCTTCACATTCCAGGCTGAATATCGGGCTGTGCAGGCTATGCATGGGAACGCCCCCCTACCTGTGCCTGCATACATTACTGATGCACTCCGGCGCATCGGGATTTGTGCGGCGCACTTTTCCCTTTTGAATATCATGCTGGGGCACATCAGTGGGTTGCACATGGCGCAACACTGTTGCGCCATGCGCAACCCTTTTGAATATCTGGGCCATTATCTGTAATTAAAGGGCCTACATGCTGTTCTTGTTTTATAATTGAGTTAATATAATTAATAAGATGTTATTATTCCCCATGTTTGCCTGAAAAGCAATATATGCTTAAGTTTTCAATTTAGCTTTTTTAATCTCTTTTTTGAATTTTTTGGACAGTTCTTAAATGCCATCTGTTTGCTTTCACTTTTGTTGTTAGGATATTTTTTAAACAACTTATTCTTTTTCTTCATCATACATTTTAGATTGTTAGAGAGCCATTTTGGATTAAGACTAGATTTACTTTCTTTATTTTAGGAATATATTTATTAACTGTATCTGTAAGAGTTTGGTTAAAGGTCTGCCACATTAGTTCAATATCATTTGAGTTCAGCAAAGCACACCAATCAATATTGTTTTGATGCATTTTAATGGCATCAGTGTCAGCTCCATGAACAGCAAATATCTCTGTGACTTTGATATGTAAACGTCAAATTTTAAACTAAATGTAACTGAATAGTGATCGCTGCTTCCTAGAGGAGCATTGATAGTACAGTTTAGGATATCCAAAACATGCTGGTAGTGGCCGCCACCATGATTGCTGATCGCTTTATCAATAGCAAATAATAATATTCCTGGTGGTCTAGTGGTCACTCTCCTGCCCTGGTCACCAACTGCCATTATGTTCATAGGAAAAAATAAGTCCCTGGTGGTATACTGGCCCTTCTGCTTGCTGAGCATCATTCCCAACACAATAATGTAGATATTATCTTCCCTGGTGCCCAGTGGTCCCTCCCACCACTGACCGCATACTGTATACAATATGTACTTAATGAGAGCTCAGTCAGTGGCCAGCCATGGTGGGAAGAGAAAGGTTGTGCTGTTTGAGGTTCAGGGATGGGTTGGGGGCAGCATGGTGGTGTTTGGGAGGTCCACTAAGTCATCAGGGTACAGTTTTCATTCCTTGTACATGGAATCAGGGATAGGGAGGGGGGCTGCTAGACCAGAGAACTGTTTTAAGTACTTATACAAGAGTTGAGATGGGGGAGTATGCTGGACACCAGGATCAATTTATTTTATTAATTTGGTGGGTGATTAGGTGGGGGGAGGGACTTCTGGACACCACGGAGGGTTATATCTACATTACTGTGTTGGGAACAGTGATCAGTGGGAGAGAGACCAGTGCACCACCAGGGACTTATGTTTTCCTAACAATGGGATGGTGACTGGCAACCGGGGAGGGGTGGAGAGGGGAGGGAAAACTTGGTCACCAGGGAAAATCAATATTTGCTATCAGTCCGGTAATTGGCAGTCATGCAGGGGGGACCACTACCAGCAGGGTATACATTCTTTTTTTTTCACTGTAGTTATGGCATTTATTTTCATGGGCTGGTGGTCAGTGATGGGGGACCACTAGCAGTAGGTAATAACTGTCATTTGTTTCACTATCAGGCCAGAGATTGGTGATTGCAGGAGGGAGGAGTGACAATGGCATCAATGTCATGTTTTCTTTCCAGGACAGTGATTGGTGAGGGAGGGACCACTAGACTAGGGAAGTTTTAATATATTTTTATGTGGATGGATGGTGATTAGTGGGGAAAAGTCCCATTGGCACAAGGGATATGACTTTTTTTGTCTGAATGGGATGGCAACTGGCAGTACCTCCTGCAGCCACTAGGGTTGCATGGAATACCGCCAGATCTCAGTTGGTGTTATTTTGGTAAACTGGTACACTGCATTATCCCCTTCTTTCTGGTCCCACCAGTCCCATTGCAGGGTTCCTTGCACCATGAGGTGGTATCCAGGGACATGACTCTTCCCCCTCTCCCCATCTTGCCTCCTCTCTCCCCTTCCCCCTTTTCTTTCACGTAAGCACTTGTTTTCTTATTAACCTGCCACTTATTATTATCCACTCTTTCTACATGTTATGCTCAACACTTTTATAACACATTTTGTAACACCTGCCTTACAACTGTATGCTATTGTTGATCTTGAAAATTGAATGTTTAATGTCTCATTCCTATTGTACCCCTTCCCCCCAGGTTGCACCGGGAGATGAGTGACTTGTTGCTCAGTGTGCCTTCCTGGTGAATCATTTTAATAAATAAATAGATACATTTTCTCCATGCAGGGGAAACCCACAAAAGGCCCTTGCATAGAAAAGATGTTTTGTAAATGGGACTGTGCAGATATGTAGGTCCCGTACCCCTCATTTGCATTGTAGCCCCTTCAAAACTTTAACCAGGTGTAACACTGGTTTGCAGATATAAACTGGGCTTTTGTGATTAGCACTTTGATGCAAAACCCAGTGTGCATGGGGCAAATTGAATTTGTGTCAGGGCAAAGTTTTGGGAATCTGGACCCTCCTTTAGTTCAGTATATTCCTTTTTTTATTATACCAGAGTTAATCTGACTTTAATAGTTCCAGAATTGTTCTTCTATATGAGGGATCATCTATTCTTTTATTCAGGACTTGAATATGTTCATATGATTTAGTTCTTGTTTGCATGTTTTCAGTTTTTATATTTCGCTCCTAAATTAAAACAATCTTAACAGGCATATGATCACTGTCCCAAATGTCAACTAGGCACAGGTCCCTTGTCTCATTAAATGAAAATACCCACTTTACAGTAGTCTAGCAAATGTCCTTCACCAAGGGTGTAGAATGTAACATTCCCTACCAGATATCATAAAAGTCTGCCATTTAGTATTCTCATATTGGTTTCTCTTAAGATGTTGAAAAAGTGCCCCAGTTTATTTACTTTCTTCCAAAGACTATCTTATTGGGATGTTCAATGCATAATCTAGGTTCCTGTGATTACAAGGGTCCTTTGTGACATTTCCAGTTCTTTCATTAAAATCTCCTCCAGCTAAGATCATTAGTCCCAGATATTTAATTACGACATTAAAGCAGCAGTGCAATGACACTGAGCCAAAAAAATGACCCTATGTTTTTCACTATAAAAGAATCAAGGCATCTCCCAATTTCATTTGTTAGTAAGATGTTAATCTGCCACCAAAATCTGAGTATTTTATTAATGTTTTAATTTCATTTTTTCTCAGAAAAAAAGATGGCGGGCACATTTGGCTTAGAAATACTGTTGTGAAAATGGTAAGGGTTTCAATTGAGAAAATAGCATAAACTCATGATGTACACCATCGGATGTATCCAGAAAATTAGATTTGACTGCTATGCTAATGTTTTTATTAATAGGAGATAAGGCTAGCTTTTTTGGAGAAAAAAACAACTTTCATTGCACTGGTACTTTAAAATGACTTATTTTCATAAAGTTTAGGAGTATTTTACAAATGGGAGACATCACTGTGTTCAGAGGTATATAAGCATTCATTAAGATACAAAATGGTGCATCATTTTTTGACAGCTCAAGTCATAAAATGGATTTTTCATAAGTACATATTTGTTGAACATTTATTGCTGCACCTGATGCGTCCAGGGTACATTAACCACCACTTTGTGTCTCAAACCTTGATACTTTCTAACATTGGATTCCCCAGATTTGATAACATTATTCATTCACTCTCCATAATATAGAAACATAGAAATTGATGGCAGATAAGGACCGCTTGGCCCATTTCCCTACCTGATGGATAAGCTGCAGAGTCAAGTTAATCAACAGCTTACTTCCTCCTAC
Organism: Neoceratodus forsteri; assembly: GCA_016271365.2. NCBI lineage: Eukaryota > Metazoa > Chordata > Ceratodontiformes > Ceratodontidae > Neoceratodus > Neoceratodus forsteri. Next base: position 734,852,354 of record CM028133.1, on the reverse strand, counting down.
CCACCACTAGAATTGCCTTATGTCTGTTCCATGCATTCTTGAATTCTCCCACTGTTCCTGAAGCCACAACCTCCTCAGGAAGGCTGTTCCATGCATTCACAATCCCCTCTGTGAAAAAATACTTTCTAATATTACCTCTGAGCCATCCCCACTCTATCTTCAAATTGTTCCCCCTTGTTCTTGCACATCTCTTTTTCTGAAAGATACTACCCTCTTGTACTTTGTTAATTCCCTTGAGATACTTGAAAGTTTCTATCATGTCCCCCTCTCCCTCCTTTCCTCAAGGGTATACATATTAAGCTGCTTTAGTCTCTCCTCGTATGTCTTCTGGTGCAGACCCTGCACCATTTTGGTGCCCTCTGACAGCCTCCACTCTGTCTATGTCTTTGGGGAGATGAGGTCTCCAGAATTGCACACAGTACTCTTGATGGGGTCTCACCAACTGTCTGTACAGAGGGATAGCAACTTCCTGCTTTCTACTGTTGATGCCTCTCCCTATGCATCCCAGTATTCCCCAGCCCTCCTTACTACATTCTCATATTGCTTGCCCACCTTTAGGTCATATGATATAATTACTCCTAGGTCTTTTTCAATTTTTGTTGTTATTATCTCAACTCCATTTTGTACTCTTCCCTGGGTTTTGTTTCCCAGATGCATTACCTTGCACTTCTTGCATTGAATCTGAGCTGCCATATATTTGACCAGTCCTCCAATCTTGTCAAGTCCTTTTTCATCCTTTCCACCCCACCTTGTGTATCAGCCCTGTTGCAGATCTTTGTGTCATCTGCAAAGAGACATACTTTTCCTTCCAGGTGCTCTCTAATGTCATCTATAAAGACATTAAAGAGGATTGGTCCCAGTACCGAACCCTGCAGTACACCACTAGTTACCCTCCTTTCTTTACTGTGGACTCCATTTACTACACCCTTTGTGTTCTGTTGTCCAGCCTGCTTTTTATCCAGCCTACCACCTTGGGACCCACTCCAAGCCTGCCTAACTTGTATATTAATCTTTTGTGTGAGACTGTGTCAAATGCCTTGCTAAAATCTAGGTAAGCCATATCCACAGCCCCTCCCTGGTTTACTACTTTGGTCACCCAGTCAAAGAAATCTATTAGGTTTGTCTGACGTGACCTTTCTGCTATGAAACCATGCTGCCTTGGGTCCTGTACCCCACTGGGCTCTAGGTACTCAACAATTCTTTTCCTTCAGAAGGGACACAATCATTTTCCCTACCACTGAGATCAAACTAACTGGTCTATAGTTTCCTGCTTCTGCCCTGCTCCCACTTTTGTGAAGTGGAATCACATCTGCCCTCCTCCTGTCCTCAGGTACCACCCCATCCTCCCAAGATTTGTTAAAGAGAGTAGTCAGTGGTATTAGTGTCTACCTTAGTTCTTTTAGAATTCTGGGTGAATCCCATCAGGCCCCATTGCTTTGTCCACCCTTAGTTTCAAGAGTTCTTTCAAACCCTTTCTTCTGTGAATGGACTGGTATCGACCTCCATTCAGTGTGTTTTTCTTGTTTGGTTTAGGTACCTCCCTCCTCCTCCATTGTTAATACTGAGCAGAAATATTAGTTCAGTATCCTGCTTTTCACTGTCACCCTCTGCCTACATTCCTCCCCTTTATTAACTCTCTGTATCCCTCCCTTGCTCTTTCTTTGCTCCCTAATGTACCTATAAAGGTTTTATCCCTTTCTTAACAGAGTTGTTTCTCATTTCCCCAGTTTATGCCTTTGCTATTCTGGCTGCCTTCCCAACCTCCTTCTGCTTTAATTGATGAAGTTCTCTGTCCTGCTCCTTCTGTGTTTCCTTGTATTTCATGAATGCTGTCTTTTCTCCTTAACCTTTCCTTCCACCTCTTTTGAGAACCATAGTGTTTTTTCCTTCATTTTGTTTTGTTGATTTGCTTCACACAAAGGCTTGTTGCCTCTGTGATGGCTGTTTTGATTATACCCCATTGTTCCTCCACCCCTCCTTCTTGCCCATTTGCTAGTGCTTTTCTGAGGCACTCTCTCATTTTCCCAAAGTCAGCCTTCCTAAAGTCCAATACTCTTGTTTTTGTATGGCTTGACTCTATGGCTGTGTTTATTGTGAACCACAATATTTGGTGATCACTTGTTTCCAGATGGCTACACACTTCTAAATCTGAGATCCTTTCTGCTTCCCCATTTGAGAGTGCCCGGTCTAAGATTGCTCCCTCCTGAGTGGGTTCCAACACTAGCTGTCTGAGGCATGCCCCCTGTAGGGCATCAAGAATGACCCTGCTCTTGGATGTGTCTGCAGCAAAGGTACTCCAGTTACTGGCATATTCAGGTCCCCATCAACAATATTTCCCCTTTTTCTGCCATTTCAAAGATGCCTTCTATCATTTCCTTGTCCATTTCCTTCCCTGAGATGGGGGTCTGTACAGAGCCCCCATGTGGATTGTGGTGTCATTTCCTGTCTCCAGGGTGACCCATAGTGACTCATCAGCTTCCTGTTTACTTTTTAGTTCTGTTGCTTTAATCCCTTCCCTTATATAGAGAGCTACTCCTCCTCCTCCTCTTTTACCCACCCTGTCCCTCCTGTAGATTGTGTATCCTGGTATGTTGACATCCCAGTCATGGTTCTCTGTGTACCATGTTTCAGTGACTGCCACAATGTCCAGGCATCCCTCTTCCATCAAGACCACTAGTTCAGAGAGTTTGTTATACAGACTGTGGGCATTGGTACTCATAGCCTTCCATTTTTTGATGGCCTTACCCATTTTAGCCCCATCCCTGTCCTTACTGCCTTTTTCTGCATTTACTCCTGTCCTGCTCCCTACTGACTTCTCTGCCTTGGTGTTTACCCTCTAACTACTGTGTTTTGTGGGGGAGGCTATGATATCCCTGCTCCTTTCAGTGCTTCCTCCTTGTTCACTTTAAATGCTTGCCAGTGAAGCATTTAAACCTATCACCTAGGATCCTGGTTCCCCCTGGATAGATGGAGATCATCACGCCAGCATAGGCCTGCATCCCTCCAGGTCACTCCCAGTCCCCAATGAAGCCAAAAACCTGAGCTCCACACCAGTTTTTCAACCATTCATTGAATTCCATGGTGCAGAATACCTAGCATCATCCTTGCCATTGACAGGTAGCACCTCCAAGAAGGTACATGCTACTATGTAAGGCCCCTCCCAACTCTACAAACTCCTCTTGCACTGCTCTGATCCCATTCACAGCCAGGCCATTTGTCCCTAGGTTGACAATGTAATCCAGTTCCCTCCTCATGCAGCTGCTCCCATGATCCTGAGGATTTGTTTCATGTTCCTCCATGCTAAGGCACCTGGCAGGCACCTTACCTCCCTGTCCCTTCCTCCCTCATTTCTACCCCCCTAATGACTGAGTCCCCCAACAGGAGTTGTTTCCTTCCCATGTGGGGTCTCGAGCCACCCTTCTGTGGGTCTCCTTTGAGGAGGTTCCCAGCATCCTCCTTGGTCTCCACTGCAGGTGCCTCCATAGAGGAACCACTATTCACCAGAAAAGCAAATGAATTGTGGGGAGGTACAACTGAAGGGATGCACTTCTGTTCCACGACCCTCACCCTCCCTGAGCCCACCTTGGACCAACTGCTCCTCTTTCTTGGCAACCTCTGAGGTAGTGGTGGTGGCTCTGGTGGTCCCTGGGTGGGGGATGAGGTTTCACTAATTCTAGCCAGGTCAGCCTAGAGACGGGCAACATCTCTCCTCAGACCAGAGAGGTGCCTGCAAACAGGGCAGCATCGCTGCCTCCAGAATGTCTCCTGGAACACTGCTGCCCCACAGCCATTGCACTGCACCACTCCATTCTTGACTTATTTTGTGTCCCCTCTCCTGTTGCTTTGTATGCTTACTGTCTCCTCCCTCTATGTATTTTTACACTTACTTTCCTACTGCCTAACATAGAAACATAGACTTTGACGGCAGATAAGGACCACTTGGCAAACCCAGTCTGCCCATTTCCCTACCTACTGGATAAGCTGCAGATTCTAGTTAACCAATAGCCTACTTCCTGCCACCCCCCATTACAATTGCCTTGTGTCTGTCCCATGCATGTTTGAATTCCCCCACTGTTTTAGCCCCAACAACCTCCCCAGGAAGGCAGTTCCATGCATCCACCACTCTCTCTGTGAAAAAGATTCCTCACATTACCCCTGAGCCGTCCCCCCTCTATCTTTAAACTGTGTCCCCTTGTTCTTACACATCTCTTTTTCTGAAAGATGCTACCCTCCTGGACTTTGTTGATTCCCTTGAGGTACTTGAATGTTTCTATCATGCCCCCCGTCCCTTCTTTCATCAAGGGTATACATATTAAGCTCTCTCAGTCTCTCTTCATATGGTTTCTGATGCAGACCCTGCACCATTTTAGTTGCCCTCCTCTGGACTGCTTCCATCCTGTCTATGTCCTTGTGTAGATGAGGTCTCCAAAACTGCACACAGTACTCCAGATGGGGTCTCACCAACTGTCTGTACAGAGGGATAACCACTTCCCTTTTTCTACTTGTGATGCCCCTTCCTATGCATCCCAGTATCCCCCTGGCTCTCTTTTCTGACTTCTCACCCCCAAGTCCCATTCCATTTTTGTTGTTGTTAGTACCTCCCCTGCTATTGTGTACTCTTCTTCTGGATTTTTGTTTCCCAGGTGCATTACTTTGCACTTCTTTGCATTGAATCTAAGTTGCCATGTCTGACCATTTCTCCAACCTTGCCAAGTCCTTCTCATCCTTTCTACCCCCTTGTGTATCAACTCTGTTACAGATCTTTGTATCATCTGCAAAGAGGCATATCTTTTCCTCAAGACCCTCAGCAATGTCACCTATAAAGATGTTAAAGAGGACTGGACCCAGTACTGAGCCCTGAGGTACTCCACTAGTGACCCCCCTTTCTTCAAAATGTGTTCCCTCACTATTACCTTCTGTGTCCTGTTGTGCAGCCAGTTTTACAGCAGGCTACCACCCTGGGACCCACTCCCAGGCTGGATAACGATTATTAATCTTTTGTGCAGGCCTGTGTCAACGCCTTGCTAAAGTCTAGGTAGGCCATATCCACAGCCCCTCCTGGTCTATTACTTTGGTCACCCAGTCAAAGAAATCAATTAGATTCATCTGACATGACCTTCCTGCTGTAAATCCATGCTGCTTTGGGTCCTGTGCCCGCTGGCCCTAGGTACTCAACAATTCTTTCTCTCAGAAGTGATTCCATTTTCTCTACAACTGAGGTCAAACTTACAGGTCTGTAGTTTCCTGCTTCTGCCTTGCTCCCACTTTTGTGAAGAGAAATCACATCTGCCCTCCTCCAGTCCTCAGGTACCACCCCATCCTCCCATGATTTGTTAAAAAGTGTGGCCAGTGGTGTCACTAGGTCCTCCCTTAGTTCTTTTAGGATTCTGGGGTGAATCCCATCAGGCCCCATTGCTTTGTCCACCTTGAGTTTTAGGAGTTCTTTCAGGACTCTTTCTTCTATAAATGGACTGGTGTCACCCCCTACCCAGAGTGCTTCCATTGTCTGGTTTAGGTAACGCCTCCTCATCTTCTTTTGTGAATACTGAGCAAAAGTATTCATTCAGTATCTCTGCCTTTTCACTGTCTCCCTCTGCCCACCTCCCCTCTCCCTTATTAATCTTCACTATTTCTCCCTTAACCTTTCTAAGCTCCCTAATGTACCTTTAAAAGGTTGTATCCCCCTTCTTAACTGAATTGGCTATTTTTTCCTCAGTTTTGGCTTTTGCTATTCTGAGTGCCTTCCCCACTTCTTTTTGCCTATGTGCAGTTATAACTCTCACCCTTCCTGTTCTGCCACAGGAACTTCCTGTATTATTCAGTAGTCTACTTCTTCCGTGCTTGGATTCAGAACTCCAGCAGCCAGAGGAGGGGGGGAGAGCAATTTTTTTTTGGTTCCTTCAAGGTTGATGAAACTAATGTGTCTCAGTGATCCTTTCCTTCCTACTGTCAAATAGGAAATTCCTGTTCTCAGTCAAATCCAGTGGCTACAAAAGTAGAACTGGCATGGCATAGGAAGGGAGGTTAGAGAGGTGCGAAGGAGGGCAATTAGTAAGAAAACTGTAGTTCTTGACTGCTACTTGCTCTGAATGCAAATTCTCTGCCAAAAAAAACAACAGTAAGCTGTAATTAGAGACACCTGCTTTTGTACTCCTAAGCCACACCTCAATTAGCTATATCTCTGCCTCTATAAATTAAGCTGATACAGCCCCCTTCCTCAAACAGAGAAAGACACAGTGATTTTCTACTTTTTTACTTAAATGAGATGCCCTGCTTCTACTAAAGTATCTGTTTGCTTATTACAAACAATTAGTAAGAAAACTGTAGTTCTGGACTGCTTCTTGCTCTGAAAGCAAACTCTCCTCTGTCAGAAACCACAGCAGGAAGCCGTAATTGAAGACACCTGCTTTTGTACTCCTAAGCACCTAAGCCACATCCCCAATTAGCTTCAGCTGTGACTCAGTAAATTAAGCTAATACAGCCCACTTCATCAAACATAGTGATTGTCTTCTTTTTTTAATTTTTATATGAGACCCCCTGCTTCTAATAAAGTATCTGATATCAAAATACAAACAATAAGTAAGAAGACTGTATTTCTAGACTGCTACTTGCTCTGAAAGCAAATTCTCCTCCGTCAAAAACTACTGCAGGATGTTGTAATTGGAGATGCCTGCTTTTGTACTCCTAAGCTTCTAAACCATATCCCCAATTATCTTCACCTCTGACTCAGTAAATTAAGCTGATACAGCCCATTCCTCAAACAGAGAAACACAAAGTGATATTCTTCTTTTTTTACTTAAATGAGACCCCTGCTTCTAATAAAGTATCACTTAGCTTAATCCAAACAGTTAGTAAGAAAACTGTAGTTCTAGGCTGCTACTTGTTCTAAAAGCAAATTCTCCTCTATCAAAAACTACAGCAGGAAGCTGAAATTGGAGGCTCCTGCTTTTGTACTAGTAAGCTCCTAAGCCACACCCCCAATTAGCTTCATCTCTGTCTCAGTAAATTAGGCTGATACAGCCTCCAATCCTCAAACAGAGAAACACATAGTGATTTTCTTATTTCTTTACTTAAAAGATGCCCTACTTCTAATAAAGTATCTGTTTGTTTAATACAAACAATTAGTAAGAAAACTGTAGTTCTAGACTGCTACTTGCTCTGAAAACAAATTCTCATCTGTCAAAAATTACAGCAGGATGCTGTAATAGTAGACACCTGTTATTGTGCTCCTAAACCACACCCCCAATTAGTTTCACCTCTGACTCAATAAATTAGGCTATTACAGCCCACTTCCTCAAACAGAGAAACACACAGTGATTTTCTTATTTTTTTACTTAAATGAGACCCCCTGCTTCTAATAAAGTATCTGTTTGTTTAATACAAACAATTAGTAAGAAAACTGTAGTTCTAGACTGCTACATGCTCTGAAAGCAAATTAACCTCTATCAAAAACTGCAGCAGGAAGCTGTAATTGAAGACAAACGATTTTGTACTCCTAAGCTCATAAGACACATCCCCATTAGCTTCACCTCTGACTCAGTAAATTAAGCCGATACAGACCTTTCCTAAAACAGAGAAACACATAGTGATTTTCTTTTTTTACTTAAATGAGACCCTCTGCTTCTAATAAAGTATCTGTTTGCTTAATCCAAACAATTAGTAAGAAAACTGTATTTCTAGACAGCGACTTGCTCTGAAAGCAAATTCTCCTTTGTTAAAAACTACAGCAGGATGCTGTAATTGGAGACACCTGCTTTTATACTCCTAAGCTATACCCCAATTAGCCTCACCTCTGAGTCATTAAATTAAGTTGATACAGCCCCCTTCCTAAAACAGAGAAACAAACAGTGATTTTCTTCTTTTTACTTAAATGAGACCCCTGCCCCGGATTCTAATAAAGTATCTGTTTGTTTAATACAAACAATTAGCAAGAAAACTGTTGTTCTAGACTGCTACTTGCTCTGAAAGCAAATTCTGCTCTGTCAAAAACTACAGCAGGAAGCCATAATAGGAGGCACATGAATCTGTATTTCTAAACTCCTTAGCCACACCCCAGTTAGCTTCACCTCTCACTGAGTAAATTAAACTGATACTGCCCCCTTCAACAAACACAGTGATTGTCTTCTTTTTTTTATTTAAATCAGACCCTTGTTTCTAATAAAGTGTCTGTTGGCTAAATATAAACGATTATTAAGAAAACTGTAGTTATAAACCGCTACTTGCTCTGAAAGCAAATTCTCCTCTGTCAAAAACTACAGCAGGAAGCTGTAATTGGAGACAACAGTTTTTGTACTCCTAAGCCACTCCCTCAATTCACTTCACCTCTGACTCAGTAAATTAAGCTGATACAGCCCCTTCCTCAAACAGAAACACACAGTGATTTTCTTTTTTATTTTTACTCAAATGAGGCCTCCTGCTTCTTATAAAGTATCTCCTTGCTTAGTCCAAACAATTAGTAAGAAAGCAGTAGTTATAGACTGATACTAGTTCTGAAAGCAAATTCTCCTCTGTTAAAAACTAAAGCAGGATGCTGTAATTGGAGAGACCTGCTTTTGTACTTCTAAGCACCTAAGCCATACTTAGCTTCAACTCTGAGTCAGTAAATTAGCTGACACAGCCCTTCCTCAAAAAGAGAAACAGTCATTTTCTTCTTTTTTTACTGAAATGAGACTCCTGCTTCTAATAAAGTATCTGTTTGTTTAATACATACAATTATTAAGAAAACTGTAGTTCTACACTGCTACTTGCTTTAAATACAAATTCTCCTCTGTCGAAAACTACACAGAAAGCCATAATTGGAGACACCTGCATTTATACTCCTATGTTCCTAAGCCACACCAAATTTAGCTTCACCTCTCACTCAGAAAATTAAGTTAATACAGCCCCTTCATCAAACACAGTGATTGTCTTTTTTTATTTATATAAGACCCCAGCTTCTAATAAAGTATATGTTTGCTAAATCCCAACAATTAGTAAGAAAACAGTAGTTCTAGACTGCTACTTGCTCTGAAAGCAAATTCTCCTCTGTCAAAAACTACAGCAGGAAGCTGTAATTGTAGACACCTGATTTTGTACTCCTAGGCTGCTAAGCCACACCCCTAATTAGCTTCACCTCTGACTCAGTAAATTAAGCTGATACAGACCTTTCCTAAAACAGAGAAATACATTGTGATTTTCTTCGTTTTGACTTAAATGAGACCCCCTGTTTCTAATAAAGTATCTGTTTACTAAATCCAAACAATTAGTAAGAAAACTGTAGTGCTAGACTGTTACTTGCTCTGAAAGCAAATTTTCCTGTGTCAAAAACTACAGCAGGAAGCTGTAATTGGAAACACCTGCTTTTGTACTCCTAGGCTCCTAAGCCACACCCCAAATCAGCTTCACCTCTGAGTCATTAAATTAAGCTGACACGGCCCACTTCCTCAAACAGAGAAACAAACAGTGATTTTCTTCTTTTTTACTTAAATGAGATCCCTGATTCTAAAAAAGTATCTGTTTGTTTAATACAAACAATTAGCAAGAAATCTGTTGTTCTAGACTGCTACTTGCTCTGAAAGCAAATTCTGCTCTGTCAAAAACTACAGCAGGAAGCCATAATAGGAGAAACTTGAATTTGTACTTTAAACCCTAAGCCAAACCCCAATTAGCTTCACCTCTCACTCAGTAAATTAAGCTGATACTGCCCCTTCGACAAACACAGTGATTGTCTTCTTTAATTTTATTAAAATCAGACCCCTGCTTCTAATAAAGTGTCTCTTGGCTAAATACAAACAATTAGAAAGAAAACTGTAGTTCTAGACCACTACTTGCTCTGAAAGCAAATTCTCCTCTGTCAATAACTACAGCAGGAGGCTGTAATTGGAGACAACAGCTTTTGTACTCCTAAGCCACTCCCTCAATTCACTTCACCTCTGACTCAGTAAATTAAGCTGATAAAGCCCCTTCCTCAAACAGAAACACACAGTGATTTTCTTCTTTATTTTTACTTAAATGAGACCTCCTGCTTCTAATAAAGTATCTCCTTGCTTAGTCCAAACAATTAGTAAGAAAACTGTAGTTATAGACTGCTACTTGTTCTGAAAGCAAATTCTCCTCTGTTAAAAACTAAAGCAGGATGTTGTAATTGGAGAGACCTGCTTTTGTACTTCTAAGCTCCTAAGCCATAACCCCACTTAGCTTCAACTCTGAGTCAGTAAATTAAGCTGACACAGCCCCCTTCCTCAAAAGAGAAACAAACAGCGATTTTCTTTTTCTTAAATGAGACTCCTTCTTCTAATAAAGTATCAGTTTGTTTAATACAAACAATTAGTAAGAAAACTGTAGTTCCACACTGCTGTTTAATCTGAAAGCAAATTCTCCTCTGTTAAAAACTACACAGGAAGCCGTAATTGGACAATCCTGCATTTGTACTCCTATGCTCCTAAGCCACACCCATTTATCTTCACCTCTCACTCAGTAAGCTAAGTTAATACAGCCCCTTCATCAAACACAGTGATTGTATTTCATTATTAAAATAAGACCCCCTGCTTCTAATAAAGTATCTGTTTGCTAAATCCAAACAATTAGTAAGAAAACTGTAGTGCTAGACTGCTACTTGCTCTGAAAGAAAATTTTCCTGTCTCAAAAACTACAGCAGGAGCTGTAATTGGAGACATCTGGTTTTGTACTCCTAAGCTCCTAAGACGCACCACCAATTACCTTCACTCTTGACTCAGTAAATTAGCTGATACAGCCCACTTTCTCGGACAGAGAAACCCAGTGATTTTCTTCTTTTTACTTAAATGAAACCTCTTGCTTTCATAAAGTAACTGTTTGTTTTACCCAAACAATTAGTAAAACAACTGTAGTTCTAGACTGCTACTTGCTTTGGGAGCAAATTGTCCTCTGTCAAAAACTACAGCAGGATGCTGTAAATGGACTACTAATCTCCTAGGCTCACCCCTAAAATAATTTCACCTCTGACTCAATAAATTGGGCTAATACAGCCCCTTATTCAAACACAATGATTGTCTTCCTTTTTTTATTTAAATGAGACCCCTCTTTCTAATAAAGTATCTGTTTGCTAAATCCAAACAATTACTAAGAAAACTGTAGTTATAGACTGCTACTTTCTCTGAAAGCAAATTCTCATCTGTCAAAAACTACAGCAGGAAGCTGTAATTGGAGACACCTGCTTTTGTACTCCTAAGATCCTAAGACTCACCCCATTAGCTTCACCTCTGACTCAGTAAGTTAAGCTGATACAGACCTTTCCTAAAGCACAGAAACACATAGTGATTTTCTTTTTTTTACTTAAATGAGACTCTCTGCTTCTAATAAAGTATCAATTTGCTTAATCCAAACAATTAGTAAGAAAACTGTAGTTCTAGACAGTGACTTGCTCTGAAAGAAAATTCTCCTGTGTTAAAAACTGCAGCAGGATGCTGTAATTGGAGACACCTGCTTTTGTACTCCTAAGATCCTAATATACACCCCAATTAGTTTCACCTCTGAGTCATTAAATTAAGCTGATACAGCCCACTTCCTCAAACAGAGAACCAAACAGTGATTTTCTTCTTTTTTACTTAAATGAGACCCCTGCTTCTAATAAAGTATCTGTTTGTTTAATACAAACAATTAGCAAGAAATCTGTTGTTCTAGATTGCTACTTGCTCTGAAAGCAAATTCTGCTCTGTCAAAAACTACAGCAGGAAGCCATAATTGGAGACACTTGAATTTGTACTTCTAAACTCCTTAGCCACACCCCAATTAGCTTCACCTCTCACTCAGTAAATTAAGCTGACACTGCCCCCTTCAACAAACACAGTGATTGTCTTCTTTTTTTTATTAAAATCAGTCTCCTGCTTCTAATAAAATGTCTGTTGGCTAAATACAAACAATTAGTAAGAAAACAGCAGTTCTAGACCACTACTTGCTCAGAAAGCAAATTCTCCTCTGTCAATAACTACAGCAGGAAGCTGTAATTGGAGACACCAGCTTTTGTACTGCTACGCCACCCTCAACTCGCCTTCACCTCTGACTCAGTAAATTAAGCTGATAAAGCCACTTCCTCAAACAGAAACACACAGTGATTTTCTTCTTTATTTTTACTTAAATGAGACCTCCTGCTTCTAATAAATTATCACTTTGCTTAATCCAAACAATTAGTAAGAAAACTTTAGTTACAGACAATTTATTTTTCTGAAAGCAAATTCTTCTCTATCAAAAACTACAGCAGGTAGCTGTAATTGGAGAGACCTGCTTTTGTACTTCTAAGCTCCTAAGACATACCCCCACTTACAGTAGCTTCAACTCTGAGTAAGTAAATTAAGCTGACACAACCCCCTTCCTCAAAAAGAGAAACAAACAGCGATTTTCTTCTTTTTTTTCTTAAATGAGACCCCTGCTTATAATAAAGTATCTGTTTGTTTAATACAAACAATTAGGAAGAAAACTGTAGTTCTAGACTGCTACTTGCTCTGAAAGCAAATTCTCGCCTGTCAAAACTACAGCGGGAAGACGTAATTGGAGACACCTGCATTTGTACTCCTATGATCCTAAGCCACACCCCATTTAACTTCACCTCTCACTCAGTAAATTATGTTAATGCAGCCCCCTTCATCAAACACAGTGATTGTCTTTTTCATTTAAATGAGACCCCCTGTTTCTAATAAAGAATCTGTTTGCTAAATCCAAACAATTAGTAAGAAAACTGTAGTGCTAGACTGCTACTTGCTCTGAAAGAAAATGTTCCTGTGTCAAAAACTACAGCAGGAAGCTCTAATTTGAGACACCTGGCTTTGTACTCCTAAGACACACCCCCAATTACCTTCACCTCCGACTCAGTAAGTTAAGCTGATACAGCCCACTTCCTCAAACAGAGAAAGACAGTGATTTTCTTCTTTTTTAATTAAATGAAACCTCCTGCTTCTCATAATGTATCTGTTTGCTTTTCCCAAACAATTAGTAAGACAACTGTAGTTCTAGACTGCTACTTGCTCTGAAAGCAAATTCTCCTGTCAAAAACTACTGCATGAAGCTGTATTTGGAGACACCTGCTTTTCTACTCTAAGCCACACCCTCAATTCACTTCACCTCTGACTCAGTAAATTAAGCTGATATAGCCCCTTCTTCAAACAGAGAAACAAACAGTGATTTTCTTCTTTTATTACTTAAATGAGACCCCTGCTTCTAATAAAGTATCTCTTTGCTTAATCCAAACAATTAGTAAGAAAAATTTAGTCAAAGACTGCCTCTTTTTGGAAAAGAAATTCTTCTCTATCAAAATCTACAGCAGGAAGTTACAATTGGGTACTCCTGCTTTTGTACTTCTAAGCTCCTCAGCCACTCCTCCAATTAGCTTTATCTCTGACTCAGTAAATTAAGCTGATGCAGCCCCTTTCCTCAAACAGAAACACACAGTGATTTTCTTTTTTCTTTTTATTCAAATGAGACCTCCGGAATCTAATAAAGTATCCCCTTGCTTAGTCCAAACAATTCGTAAGAAAACTGTAGTTATAGACTGATACTTGTTCTAAAATCAAATTCTCCTCTGTCAAAAACTACAGCAGGAAGCTGTAATTGGAGTCACCAGCTATTGTACTGCTATGCCACTCCCTCAATTCACTTCACCTCTGATTCAGAAAGTTAAGCTGATACAGCTCCTTCCTCAAACAGAAACACACAATGATTTTCTTTTTTATTTTTACTCAAATGAGACCTCCTGCTTCTAATAAAGTATCCCTTGCTTAGTCCAAACAATTAGTAAGAAAACTGTAGTTATAGACTGATACTTGTTCTGAAAGCAAATTCTCCTCTGTCAAAAACTACAGCAGGATGCTGTAATTGGAGAGACCTGCTTTTGTACTTCTAAGCACCTAAGCCATACCCCCACTTAGCTTCAACTCTGAGTCAGTAAATTAAGCTGACACAGCCCCTTCCTCAAAAAGAGAAACAAACAGCGATTTTCTTCTTTTACTTAAATGAGACCCTGTCTTAATAAAGTATCTGTTTAATACAAACAATTAGTAAGAAAACTGTAGTTCTAGACTGTTACATGCTCTGAAAGCAAATTAACCTCTGTCAAAAACTGCATCAGGAAGCCCTAATTGGAGACACCTGCTATTGTACTCTTAGGCTCCGAAGCCGCACCCCCAATTAGCTTAACCTTTGACTCTGTAAATTAAGCTAATACAGCCCCCTTCATCAAACACAGTGATTGTCTTCCTTTTTTTATTTAAATGAGCACCCCTGCTTCTAATAAAGTATCTGCTTTCTAATTCCAAACAATTAGTTAGAAAACTGTACTTCTAGACTGCTACTTGCTATGAAAGCAAATTCTCCTTTGCCAAACACTACAGCAGGAAGCTGTAATTGAAGACAAATGATTTTGTACTCCTAAGCTCATAAGACACATCCCATTACCTTCACCTCTGACTCAGTAAATTAAGCAATTACAGCCCACTTCTCAAACAGAGAAACACACAGTGATTTTCTTATTTTTTTACTTAAATGAGACCCCCTGTTTCTAATGAAATATCTGTTTGTTTAATATAAACAATTAGTAAGAAAACTGTAATTCTAGACTGCTACATGCTCTGAAAGCAAATTAACCTCTGTCAAAAACTGCAGCAGGAAGCCGTAATTGGAGACACTTGCTCTTGTACTCTTAGGCTCTGAAGCCACACCACAAATTGGCTTAACCCTTGACTCTGTAAATTGCTAATACAGCCCCCCTTCATCAAACACAGTGATTGTCTTCCTTTTTTTATTTAAATGAGCACCTCTGCTTCTAATAAAGTATCTGTTTGGAAATTCCAAACAATTAGTAAGACAACTGTATTTCTAGACAGCGACTTGTTCTGAAAGCAAATTCTCCTTTGTTAAAAACTACAGCAGGATGCTGTAATTGGAGACACTTGCTTTTATACTCCTATGCTAAACCACCAATTAGCCTCTCCTCAGTGTCATTAAATTAAGCTGATACAGCCCCCATCCTAAAACAGAGAAACAAACAGTGATTTTCTTCTTTTTTACTTAAATGAGACCCCTGCTTCTAATAAAGTATCTGTTTGTTTAATACATACAATTAGCAAGAAAATTGTTGTTCTAGACTGCTACTTGCTCTGAAAGCAAATTCTGCTCTCTCAAAAACTACAGTAGGAAGCCATAATAGGAGACACTTGAATCTGTAGTTCTAAACTTCTAGCCAAACCCCAATTAGCTTCACCTCACACCAATAAATTAAGTTGATACTGCCCTTCAATAAACACAGTGAATGTCTTTTTTATTAAAATCAGACCCTTGCTTTCTAATAAAGTGTCTCTTGGCTAAATATAAAAAATTAGAAAGAAAACTGTAGTTATAAACCTGCTACTTGCTCTGAAAGCAAATTCTCCTCTCCAAACATTATAGCAGGAAGCTGTAATTGAAGACAAATGATTTTGTACTCCTAAGCTCCTAAGACACACCCCATTAGCTTCACCTCTGACTCAGTAAATTAAGCCGATACAGACCTTTCCTAAAACAGAGAAACATATAGTGATTTTCTTTTTTTACTTAAACGAGACCCTCTACTTCTAATAAAGTATCTGTTTCCTTAATCCAAACAATTGGTAAGAAAACTGTGTTTCTAGACAGTGACATGTTCTGAAAGCAAATTCTCCTTTGTTAAAAACTACAGCAGGATGCTGTAATTGGAGACATCTGCTTTTATACTCCTAAGCTATACCCCCAATTAGCCTCACCTCTGAGCCATTAAATTAAGCTGATACAGCCCCCTTTCTAAAACAGAGAAACAAACAGTGATTTTCTTCTTTTTTTACTTGAACGAGACCCCTGCTTCTAATAAAGTATCTGTTTGTTTAATACTAACAATTAGCAAGAAAACTGTTGTTCTAGACTACTACTTGCTCTGAAAGCAAATTCTGTTCTGTCAAAAACTACAACAGGAAGCCATAATAGGAGACACTTGAATCTGTATTTCTAAACTCCTAAGCCACACCCCAATTAGCTTCACCTCTCACTCAGTAAATTAAGCTGATACTGCCCCCTTCAACAAACACAGTGACTGTCTTCTTTTTTTTAATAAAATCAGACCCCTGCTTCTAATAAAGTGTCTGTTGGCTAAATATAAACAATTAGTAAGAAAACTGTAGTTATAAACCACTACTTGCTCTGAAAGCAAATTCTCCTGTCACAAACTACAGCAGGAAGCTGTAATTGGAGACAACAGCTATTGTACTGCTACGCCACTCCCTCAATTCACTTCACCTCTGACTCAGTAAATTAAGCTGATACAGCCCCTTCCTCAAACAGAAACACACAGTGATTTTATTTTTTATTTTTACTCAAATGAGACCTCCTGCTTCTGATAAAGTATCTCCTTGCTTAGTCCAAACAATTAGTGAGAAAGCTGTAGTTATAGACTGATACTTGTTCTGAAAGCAAATTCTCCTCTGTTAAAATCTAAAGCAGGATGCTGTAATTGGAGAGACCTGCTTTTGTACTTCTAAACACCTAAGCCATACTTAGCTTCAACTCTGAGTCAGTAAATTAAGCTGACACAGCACTCTTCCTCAAAAAGAGAAACAAAGAGCGATTTTCTTCTTTTTTTACTGAAATGAGACTCCTGCTTCTAATAAAGTATCTGTTTGTTTAATACATACAATTAGTAAGAAAACCGTAGTTCTACACTGCTACTTGCTTTAAACGCAAATTCTCCACTGTCGAAAACTAACAGAAAGCCGTAATTGGAGACACCTGCATTTATACTCCTACTGTCCTAAGCCACACCAAATTTAGCTTCACCTCTCACTCAGAAAATTAAGTTAATACAGCCCCTTCATCAAACACAGTGATTGTCTTTTTTTATTTATATTAGACCCCCTGCTTCTAATAAAGTATCTGTTTGCTAAATCCAAACACTTAGTAAGAAAACTGTAGTTCTAGACTGCTACCTGCTCTGAAAGCAAATTTTCCTGTGTCAAAAACTGCAGCAGGAAGCCATAATTGGAGACACAGGTTTTGTTCCCTAAGCTCCTAAAACACACCCTCAATTACCTTCACCCCCTAACTCAGTAAATTAGCAGATACAGACCCCTTACTCAAACAAAGAAACAGTGATTTTCTCTTTTTACTTTAAAGAAACTCATGCTTTCATATAGTATTCATTTGGTTTACAAAACAATTATTGAAACAACTGTAGTTCTAGACTGCTACTTTCTTGAAAGCAAATTCTTCTCTGTCAAGAACTATAGCAGGAAGCTGTAATTGAAGACACTTGCTTTTGTATTCCTTAGCCCCACCTCAATTCGCTTCACCTCTGACTCAGTAAATTGCTTGATATAGCCACTTCTTCAAACAGAGGAACACACAGTGATTTTCTTTCTTTTTACTTAAATGAGACCCCCATGCCTAATAAAGTATCTCTTTGTTTAATACAAACAATTAGTAAGAAAACTGTAGTTCTAGACTGCTACTTGCTCTGAAAACAAATTCTAATCTGTCAAAAATTACAGCAGGATGCAGTAATAGTAGACACCTACTACTGTGCTCCTAAGCCACAGCTCCAATTAGCTTCACCTCTGACTCATTAAATTAAACTATTACAGCCCACTTCCTTAAACAGAGAAACACACAGTGTTTTTATTATTTTTTTACTTAAATGAGACCCCCTGCTTCTAATAAAATATCTGTTTGTTTAATATAAATAATTAGTAAGAAAACTGTAGTCCTAGACAGCTACATGCTCTGAAAGCAAATTTACCTCTGTTAAAAACTACAGCAGGAAGCCGTAATTGGAGACACTTGCTCTTCTACTCTTAGGCTCCGAAGCCACACCACGAATTGGCTTAACCCTTGACTCTGTAAATTAAGCTAATACAGCCCCCCTTCATCAAAGACAGCGATTGTCTTCCTTTTTTTTATTTAAATGAGCACCCCTGCTTCTAATAAAGTATCTGTTTGGTAATTCCAAACAATTAGTAAGAAAACTGTGTTTCTAGACAGCGACTTGTTCTGAAAGCAAATTCTCCTTTGTTAAAAACTACAGCAGGATGCTGTAATTGGAGACACCTGCTTTTCTACTCCTATGCTAAACCACCAATTAGCCTCACCTCTGAGTCATTAAATTAAGCTGATACAGCCCCAATCCTAAAACAGAGAAACAAACAGTGATTTTCTTCTTTTTTTACTTAAATGAGACCCCTGCTTCTAATAAAGTATCTGTTTGTTTAATACATACAATTAGCAAGAAAATTGTTGTTCTAGACTGCTACTTGCTCTGAAAGCAAATTCTGCTCTCTCAAAAACTACAGTAGGAAGCCATAATAGGAGACACTTGAATCTGTAGTTCTAAACTTCTAAGCCAAACCCCAATTAGCTTCACCTCACACTCAATAAATAAAGCTGATACTGCCCCTTCAATAAACAGAGTGAATGTCTTCTTTTTTTTTATTAAAATCAGACCTCTGCTTCTAATAAATGTCTCTTGGCTAAATATAAAAATTAGAAAGAAATCAGAGTTATAAACCGCTACTGCTCTGAAAGCAAATTCTCCTTCCAAACACTATAGCAGGAAGCTGTAATTGAAGACAAATGATTTTGTACCCTTAGCTCCTAAGACACACCTCCATTAGCTTCACATTCTGACTCAGTAAATTGCTTCGATACAGACCTTTCCTAAAACAGAGAAACAAATAGTGATTTTCTTTTTACTTAAATGAGACCCTCTAATTTAATAAAGTATCTGTTTGCTTAATCCAAACAATTAGTAAGAAAACTGTGTTTCTAGACAGCGACTTGTTCTGAAAGCAAATTCTCCTTTGTTAAAACAACAGCAGGATGCTGTAATTGGAGACACCTGCTTTTATACTCCTAAGCGATACCCCCAATTAGCCTCACCTCTGAGCCATTAAATTAAGATGATACAGCCCTTTCTAAAACAGAGAAACAAACAGTGATTTTCTTCTTTTTAACTTAAATGAGACCCCTGCTTTATCAAAGTATCTGTTTGTTTAATACCAATTAGCAAGAAAACTGTTGTTCTAGACTACTACTTGCTCTGAAAGCAAATTTTGCTCTTTCAAAACTACAGCATGAAGCCATAATAGGAGACACTTGAATCTGTACTTCTAAACTCCTAAGCCAAACCCCAATTAGCTTCACTCGCACTCAGTAAATTGTTGATACTGCCCCTTCAATAAACACAGTGATTGTCTTCTTTTTTATTAAAATCAGACCCTGCTTCAAATAAAGTGTCT
This sequence comes from Neoceratodus forsteri, assembly GCA_016271365.2. Taxonomy (NCBI): domain Eukaryota; kingdom Metazoa; phylum Chordata; order Ceratodontiformes; family Ceratodontidae; genus Neoceratodus; species Neoceratodus forsteri. Next base: position 734,833,113 of record CM028133.1, on the reverse strand, counting down.
GTTGGCTAAATATAAACAATTAGTAGGAAAACTGTAGTTATAAACCACAACTTGCTCTGAAAGCAATTTCTTCTGTCAAAACTACAGCAGGAAGCTGTAATTGAAAGTCATCAGCTATTGTACTGTTACGCCACTTCTCAATTCAGTTCACCTCTGATTCAGTAAGTTAGCTTGATACAGCCCCTTCCTCAATCAGAAACACACAATGATTTTATTTTTATTTTACTCAAATGAGACCTCCTGCTTCTAAAAAGTATCCCCTTGTTAGTCCAAACAATTAGTAAGAAAACTGTAGTTATAGACTGATACTTGTTCTGAAAAGCAAATTCTCCTCTGGCAAAACTACAGCAGGATGCTGTAACTTGAGAGACCTGCTTTTGTACTCTAAGCACCTAAGCCATACCTCACTTAGCTTCAACTCTGAGTCAGTAAATTAAGCTGACACAGCCCCTTCCTCAAAAAGAGAAACAAACAGTGATTTTTTTTTTACTTAAATGAGACCCCATGTCTTCATTGAAGTATCTGTTTGTTTAATACAAACAATTAGTAAGAAAACTGTAGTTCTAGACTGCTACATGCTCTGGAAAGCAAATTAACTCTCTGTCAAAAACTGCAGCAGGAGCTGTAATTGGAGACACCTGCTTTGTACTTTAGGCTCCGAAGCCGCACCCCCAATTAGATTAAGCTTTGACTCTGTAAATTAAGCTAATACAGCCCCCTTCATCAAACACAGTGATTGTCTTCCTTTTTATTATGTAAATGAGCACTCCTGCTTCTAATAAAGTATCTGCTTTCTAATTCCAAACAATTAGTTAGAAAACTATACTTCTAGACTGCTACTTGCTATGAAAGCAAATTCTCCTCTGCCAAACACTACAGCAGGAAGCTGTAATTGAAGACAAATGATTTTGTACTCCTAAGCTCATAAGACACATCCCCATTAGCTTCACCTCTGACTCAGTAAATTAAGCTGATTCAAACCTTTCCGAAAACAAACACATTGTGATTTTCTTTTTTACTTAAATGAGACCCTATGCTTCTAATAATGTATCTGTTTGCTTATTCCAAACAATTAGTAAGAAAACTGTTTTTCTAGACAGTGACTTGCTCTGAAAACAAATTCTCCTTTGTTAAAAACTACAGCAAGATGCTGTAATTGGAGACACCTGTTTTTATACTCCTAAGCTATACCCCCAATTAGCCTCACTTTGAGTTATTAAATTAAGTTGATACAGCCCCCTTCCTAAAACAGAGAAACAAACAGTGATTTTCTTTTTTTACTTAAACAAGACCCCTGCTTCTAATAAAGTATCTGTTTGTTTAAAACATACAATTAGCAAGAAAACTGTTGTTCTAGACTGCTACTTGCTCTGAAAGCAAATTCTGTTCTGTCAAAAACTACAGCAGGAAGCCATAATAGGAGACACTTGAATCTGTATTTCTAAACTCCTTAGCCACACCCCAATTAGCTTCACCTCTCACTCAGTAAATTAAGCTGATACTGCCCCCTTCAACAAACACAGTGACTGTCTTCTTTTTTTTATTAAAATCAGGCCCCTGCTTCTAATAAAGTATCTGTTGGCTAAATATAAACAATTAGTAAAAAAACTGTAGTTATAAACCACTACTTGCTCTGAAAGCAAATTCTCCTCTGCCAAACACTACAGCAGGAAGCTGTAATTGAAGACAAATGATTTTGTACTCCTAAGCTCATAAGACACATCTCCATTAGCTTTACCTCTGACTCAGTAAATTAAGCTGATTCAAACCTTTCCGAAAACAAACACATTGTGATTTTCTTTTTTTACTTAAATGAGACCCTATGCTTCTAATAATGTATCTGTTTGCTTATTCCAAACAATTAGTAAGAAAACTGTTTTTCTAGACAGTGACTTGCTCTGAAAACAAATTCTCCTTTGTTAAAAACTACAGCAAGATGCTGTAATTGGAGACACCTGTTTTTATACTCCTAAGCTATACCCCCAATTAGCCTCACCTTTGAGTTATTAAATTAAGTTGATACAGCCCCCTTCCTAAAACAGAGAAACAAACAGTGATTTTCTTTTTACTAAACAAGACCCTGCTTCTATTAAAGTATCTGTTTGTTTAAAACATACAATTAGCAAGAAAACTGTTGTTCTAGACTGCTACTTGCTCTGAAATCAAATTCTGTTCTGTCAAAACTACAGCAGGAAGCCATAATAGGAGACACTTTGAATCTGTATTTCTAAACCTTAGCCACACCCCAATTAGCTTCAATTCTCTCACTCAGTAAATTAAGTTGATACTGCCCTCTTCAACAAACACAGTGACTGTCTTTTTATTAAAATCAGGCTCTTGCTTCTAATAAAGTATCTGTTGGCTAAATATAAACAATTAGTAAAAACTGTAGTTATAAACCACTACTTTGCTCTGAAAGCAAATCTTCCTGTCAAAACTACAGCAGGAAGCTGTAATTGGAGACAACAGCTATTGTACTGCTACGCCACTCCCTCAATTCACTTCACCTCTGACTCAGTAAATTAAGCTGATACAGCCCCTTCCTCAAACAGAAACACACAGTGATTTTATTTTTTATTTTTACTCAAATGAAACCTCCTGCTTCTAATAAATTATCTCCTTGCTTAGTCCAAACAATTAGTAAGAAAACTGTAGTTTATAGACTGATACTTGTTCTGAAAGCAAATTCTCCTCTGTTAAAACTAAAGCAGGATGCTGTAATTGAGAGACCTGCTTTATACTTCTAAGCACCTCAAGCTATCATACTTAGTTTCAACTCTGAGTCAGTAAATTAAGCTGACACAGCACCCTTCCTCAAAAAGAGAAACAAAGAGCAATTTTCTTTTTTTTTACTGAAATGAGACTCCTGCTTCTAATAAAGTATTTGTTTTTTTAATACATACAATTAGTAAGAAAACCGTAGTTCTACACCGCCACTTGCTTTAAACACAAATTCTCCTCTGTTGAAAATACACAGAAAGCTGTAATTGGAGACACCTGCATTTATACTCCTACGCTCCTAAGCCACACCAAATTTAGCTTCACCACTCTCTCAGAAAATTAAGTTAATACAGCCCATTCATCAAACACAGTGATTGTCTTTTTTTATTTATATTAGACCCCCTGCTTCTAATAAAGTATCTGTTTGCTAAATCCAAACACTTAGTAAGAAAACTGTAGTTCTAGACTGCTACCTATTCTGAAAGCAAATTTTCCTGTGTCAAAAACTGCAGCAGGAAGCCATAATTGGAGACACCAGGTTTTTTTTCCCCTAAGCTCCTAAAACACACACTCAATTACCTTCACCCCTGACCCAGTAAATTAGCAGATACAGACCCCTTACTCAAACAAAGAAACACAGTGATTTTCTTCTTTTTTTACTTAAAAGAAACCTCATGCTTCTCAAAAAGTATTCATTTGGTTTACACAAACAATTATTGAAACAACTGTAGTTCTAGACTGCTACTTTCTCTGAAAGCAAATTCTTCTCTGTCAAGAACTACAGCAGGAAGCTGTAATTGAAGACACTTGCTTTTGTACTCATAAGCCATACCCTCAATTCACTTCAGCTCTGACACAGTAAATTAAGCTGATATAGCCCCTTCTTCAAAAAGAGGTACACAAAGCGATTTTCCTCTATTTTTACTTAAATGAGACCCCCTGCGTCTAATAAAGTATCTCTTTATTTAATACAAACAATTAGTAAGAAAACTGTAGTTCTGGACTGCTACTTTCTCTGAAAACAAATTCTAATCTTTCATAAATTACAGCAGGATGCAGTAATAGTAGACACCTACTACTGTGCTCCTAAGACATATCCCCAATTAGCTACACCTCTGACTCAGTAAATTAAGCTATTACAGCCTACTTCCTCAGAGAAATACAAAGTAATTTTCTTATTTTTTTTACTTAAATGAGAACCCCTGCTTCTAATAAAATATCTGTTTGTTTAATAAAAACAATTAGTAAGAAAACTGTAGTTCTAGACTGCTACATGCTCTGAAAGCAAATTAACCTCTTTCAAAAACTACAGCAGGAAGCCGGAATTGGAGACACTTGCTCTTGTACGCTTAGGTTCCGAAGCCACACCACAAATTGGCTTAACCCTTGACTCTTTAAATTAAGCTAATACAACCCCCCTTCATCAAACACAGTGATTGTCTTCCTTTTATTAATTAAATGAGCAGCCCTGCTTCTAATAAAGTATCTGTTTGGTAATCCCAAACAATTAGTAAGACAACTGTATTTCTAGACAGCGACTTGTTCTGAAAGCAAATTCTCCTTTGTTAAAAACTACAGCAGGATGCTGTAATTGGAGACACCTGCTTTTATACTACTATGCTAAACCACCAATTAGCCTCACCTCTGAGTCATTATATTAAGCTGATACAGCCCCCTTCCTAAAACAGAGAAACTAACAGTGATTTCCTTCTTTTTTTACTTAAATGAGACCCATGCTTCTAATAAAGTATCTGTTTGTTTAATAAATACAATTAGCAAGAAAACTGTTGTTCTAGACTGCTACTTGCTCTGAATGCAAATTCTGCTCTGTCAAAAACTATGGTAGGAAGCCATAAAAGGAGACACTTGAATCTGTACTTCTAAACTTCTAAGCCAAACCCCAATTAGCTTCACCTCACACTCAATAAATTAAGCTGATACTGTCCCCTTCAATAAACACAGTGAATGTCTTCTTTTTTTTATTAAAATCAGACCCCTGCTTCTAATAAAGTGTCTGTTGGCTAAATATAAACAATTAGAAAGAAAACTGTAGTTATAAACCGCTACTTGCTCTGAAAGCAAATTCTCCTCTGCCAAACACTATAGCAGGAAGCTGTAATTGAAGACAAATGATTTTGTACTCCTAAGCCTCCTGATACACTCCATTAGCTTCAATCTCTGACTCAGTAAATTAAGCCGATATAGACCTTTCCTAAACAGAGAAACACATAGTGATTTTTCTTTTTACTTTAAATGAGACCTCTACTTCTATTAAAGTATCTGTTTGCTTAATCCAAAACAATTAGTAAGAAAACTGTATTTCTAGAAAGCTACTTGTTCTGAAAACAAATTCTTTTCTTAAAACTAGAGCAGGATGCTGTAATTGGAGACACCTCCTTTATGCTCCTAAATATACCCTCCAATTAGCCTCACTTTTGAGTCATTAAATTAGTTGATACAGCCCCTTCCTAAAAACAGAGAAACAAACAGTGATTTTCTTTTTTTACTTAAACAAGACCCTGCTTCTAGTAAGTATCTGTTTGTTTAATACATACAATTAGCAAGAAAACTGTTGTTCTAGACTGCTACTTGCTCTGAAATCAAATTCTGTTCTGTCAAAAACTACAGCAGGAAGCCATAATAGGAGACACTTGAATCTGTATTTCTAAGCTCCTTAGCCAGACCCCAATTAGCTTCACCTCAAACTCAATAAATTAAGCTGATACTGCCCCCTTCAATAAACACAGTGATTGTCTTCTTTTTTTTATTAAAATCAGACCCCTGCTTCAAATAAAGAGTCTGTTGGCTAAATATAAACAATTAGTAAGAAAACTGTAGTTATAAACCACTACTTGCTCTGAAAGCAAATTCTCCTCCGTCAAAAACTACAGCAGGAAGCTGTAATTGGAGTCACCAGCTATTGTACTGCTACGCCACTCCCTCAATTCACTTCACCTCTGATTCAGTAAGTTAAGCTGATACAGCCGCTTCCTCAAACAGAAACACACAATGATTTTTTTTTATTTACTCAAATGAGACCTCCTGTTTCTAATAAAGTATCCCTGTTTAGTTCAAACACTTAGAAGAAAACTGTAGTTATAGACTGATACTTGTTCTGAAAGCAAATTCCTCTTCATAAAACTACAGCAGGATGCTGTAATTGAGAGACCTGCTTTGTACTCTAAGCACCTAAGCCAAACCTCACTTAGCTTCAACTCTGAGTCAGTAAATTAAGCTGACACAGCCCCCTTCCTCAAAAAGAGAAACAAACAGCGATTTTCATCTTTTACTTAAATGAGACCTCCTGCTTCTAATAAAGAATCTGTTTGTTTAATACAAACAATTAGTAAGAAAACTGTAGTTCTAGACTGCTACATGCTCTGAAAGCAAATTAACCTCTGTCAAAAACTGCAGCAGGAAGCCATAATTGGAGACACCTGCTCTTGTACTCTTAGGCTCCGAAGCCGCACCCCCAATTAGCTTAACCTTTGACTCTGTAAATCAAGCTAATACAGCCCCTTCATCAAACACAGTGATTGTCTTCCTTTTTTTTATTTAAATGAGCACCCCTGCTTCTAATAAAGTATCTGCTTTCTAATTCCAAACAATTACTTAGAAAACTATACTTCTAGACTGCTACTTGCTACGAAAGCAAATTCTCTTCTGCCAAACACTACAGCAGGAAGCTGTAATTGAAGACAAATGATTTTGTACTCCTAGGCTCATAAGACACATCCCCATTAGCTTCACCTCTGACTCAGTAAATTAAGCTGATTCAAACCTTTCCGAAAACAAACACATAGTGATTTTCTTTTTTTACTTAAATGAGACCCTCTGCTTCTAATAAAGTATCTGTTTGCTTAATACATACAAATAGCAAGAAAACTGTTCTTCTAGACTGCTACCTGCTCTGAATGCAAATTCTGCTCTGTCAAAAACTACAGTAGGAAGCCATAATAGGAGACACTTGAATCTGTACTTCTAAACTTCTAAGCCAAACCCCAATTAGCTTCACTTTCACACTCAATAAATTGTTGATACTGTCCCTTCAATAAACACAGTGAATGTCTTCTTTTTTTATTAAAATCAGACCCCTGCTTCAGTAATAAAGTGTCTGTTGGCTAAATATAATCAATTAGAAAGAAAACTACAGTTATAAACCGCTACTTGCTCTGAAAGCAAATTCTCCTCTGCCAAACACTATAGCAGGAAGCTGTAATTGAAGACAAATGATTTTGTTCTCCTAAGCTCCTAAGACATACCCCCATAAGCTTCACCTCTGACTCAGTAAATTAAGCCGATACAGACCTTTCCTAAAACAGAGAAACACATAGTGATTTTCTTTTTTTACTTAAATGAGACCCTCTACTTCTAATAAAGTATCTGTTTGCTTAATCCAAACAATTAGTAAGAAAACTGTATTTCTAGACAGCGACTTGCTCTGAAAACAAATTCTCCTTTCTTAAAAACTACAGCAGGATGCTGTAATTGGAGACACCTCCTTTTATGCTCCTAAACTATACCCCCAATTAGCCTCACCTTTGAGTCATTAAATTAAGTTGATACAGCCCCCTTCCTAAAACAGAGAAACAAACAGTGATTTTCTTTTTTTACTTAAACAAGACCCTTGCTTCTAATAAAGTATCTGTTTACTATCATACAATTAGCAAGAAAACTGTTGTTCTAGACTGCTACTTGCTCTGAAAGCAAATTCTGTTCTGTCAAAAACTACAGCAGGAAGCCATAATAGGAGACACTTGAATCTGTATTTCTAAACTCCTTAGCCACACCCTAATTAGCTTCACCTCTCACTCAGTAAATTAAGCTGATACTGCCCCTTCAACAAACACAGTGACTGTCTTCTTTTTTTTATTAAAATCAGACCACTGCTTCTAATAAAGTGTCTGTTGGATAAATATAAACAATTAGTAAGAAAACTGTAGTTATAAACCACTACTTGCTCTGAAAGCAAATTCTCCTGTCAAAAACTACAGCAGGAAGCTGTAATTGGAGACAACAGTTATTGTACTGCCACTACCCTCAATTCACTTCACCTCTGACTCAGTAAATTGCTGATACAGTTCTTCTCAAACAGAAACACACAGTGATTTTATTTTTTATTTTTACTCAAATGAGACCTCCTGCTTCTATACAGCATTCCTCGCTTAGTCCAAACAATTAGTGAGAAAACTGTAGTTATAGACTGATACTTGTTCTGAAAGCAAATTCTCCTCTGTTAAAACTAAAGCAGGATGCTGTAATTGAGAGACCTGCTTTTGTACTTCTACACCTAAGCCAAATCTTTGCTTCAACTCTGACGTCAGTAAATTAAACTGACACAGCACTCTTCCTCAAAAAGAGAAACAAAGAGCGATTTTCTTCTTTTTTTACTGAAATGAGACTCCTGCTTCTAGTAAAGTATCTGTTTGTTTAATACATACAATTAGTAAGAAAACCGTAGTTCTACACTGCTACTTGCTTTAAACGCAAATTCTCCACTGTCGAAAACTAACAGAAAGCCGTAATTGGAGACACCTGCATTTATACTCCTATGCTCCAAAGCCACACCAAATTTAGCTTCACCTCTCACTCAGAAAATTGAGTTAATCAGCCCCTTCATCAAACACAGTGATTGTCTTTTTTTATTTATATTAGACCCCCTGCTTTCATTAAAGTATCTGTTTACAACCAAACACTTAGTAGGAAAACTGTAGTTCTAGACTGCTACCTACTCTGAAAGCAAATTTTCCTTGTCAAAACTGTAGCAGGAAGCCATAATTGGAGACACCAGGTTTTGTTCCCCAAGATCCTAAAACACACCTTCAATTACCTTCACCCCTGACTCAGTAAATTAGCTGATACAGCCCTCTTACTCAAACAAAGAAACACAGTGATTTTCTACTCTTTTTACGTAAAAGAAACCTCATGCTTCTCATAAAGTATCCATTTGGTTTTCACAAACAATTATTGAAACAACTGTAGTTCTAGACTGCTACTTTCTCTGAAAGCAAATTCTTCTCTGTCAAGAACTACAGCAGGAAGCTGTAATTGAAGACACCTGCTTTTGTACTCCTAAGCCCCACCCTCAAATCACTTCACCTCTGACTCAGTAAATTAAGCTGATATAGCCCCTTCTTCAAACAGAGAAACACACAGTGATTTTCTTCTTTTTTCACTTAAATGAGACCCCCTGCATCTTATAAAGTATCTCCTTGTTTAATACAAACAATTAGTAAGAAAACTGTAGTTCTGGACTGCTACTTGCTCTGAAAACAAATTCTAATCTGTCAAAAATTACAGCAGGATGCAGTAATAGTAGACACATACTACTGTGCTCCTAAGCCACATCCCCAATTAGCTTCACCTCTGACTCAGTAAATTAAGTTATTACAGCCCTCTTCCTCAAACAGAGAAACACACAGTGATTTTCTTATTTTTTTACTTAAATGAGACCCCCTGATTCTAATAAAATATCTGTTTGTTTAATATAAACAATTAGTAAGAAAACTGCAGTTCTAGACTGCTACATGCTCTGAAAGTAAATTAACCTCTTTCAAAAACTGCAGCAGGAAGCCGTAATTGGAGACACATGCTCTTGTACTCTTAGGCTCCAAAGCCACACACGAATTGGCTTAACCCTTGACTCTGTAAATTAAGCTAATACAGCCTCACTTCATCAAACACAGTGATTGTCTTCCTTTTTATTTAAATGAGCACCCCTGTTTAATAAAGTATCTGTTTGGTAATTCCAAACAATTAGTAAGACAACTGTATTTCTAGACATTACTTTGTTCTGAAAGCAAATTCTCCTTTGTTAAAACTACAGCAGGATGTCATATTGAAGACACTTGCTTTATACTCCTATGCTATACCACCAATTAGCCTCACCTCTGAGTCATTAAATTGCTGATACAGCCCCTTCCTAAAACAGAGAAACAAAACAGTGATTTTCTTCTTTTTACTTAAATGAGACCCCTGCTTCTAATGAAAGGTATCTGTTTGTTTAATACATATAATTAGCAAGAAACTGTTCTTCAGACTGCTACTTGCTCTGAAAGCAAAATTCTGCTTCGTCAAAAACTACAGTAGAAGCCATAATAGAGACACTTGAATCTGTACTTCTAAACCACTTGCCTAAACTCCCAATTAGCTTCACCTCACACTCAATAAATTGTTGATATTGCCCCTTCAAAAACACAGTGAATGTCTTTTTATTAAAATAAGACCCTGCTTCTAATAGCGTCTGTTGGCTAAATATAAACAATTAGAAAGAAAACTGTAGTTATAACCGCATTTGCTCTGAAAGCAATTCTCCTCTACCAAACACTATAGCAGAAAGCTGTAATTGAAGACAAATGATTTTGTACTCCTAAGCTCCTAAGACACACCCCCATTAGCTTCACCTCTGACTCAGTAAATTAAGCCGATAAAGTCCTTTCCTAAAACAGAGAAACACATAGTGATTTTCTATTTTTACTTAAATGAGACCCTCTACATCTCATAAAGTATCTGTTTGCTTAATCCAAACAATTAGTAAGAAAACTGTATTTCTAGACAGCGACTTGTTCTGAAAGCAAATTCTCATTTGTTAAAAATTACAGCAGGATGCTGTAATTGGAGACACCTGCTTTTATACTAATAAGCTATTCTCCAATTAGTCTTCACCTCTGAGTCATTAAATTGTTGATACAGCCCCCTTCTAAAAAAAAGAGAAACAAACAGTGATTTTCTTCTTTTTTTACTTAAATGAGACCCCTGCTTCTAATAAAGTAACTGTTTGTTTAATACATACAATTAGCAAGAAAACTGTTGTTCTAGACTACCGTCTCGCTCTGAAAGCAAATTCTGCTCTGTCAAAATATAAAGCTGGAAGCCATAATAGGAGACACTTGAATCTGTACTTCTAAACTCCTAAGCCAAACCCCTTTTAGCTTCACCTCACACTCAGTAAATTAAGCTGATACTGCCCCTTCAATAAACACAGTGATTGTCTTCTTTTTTTTATTAAAATCAGACCCCTGCTTCTAATAAAGTGCCTGTTGGCTAAATATAAACAATTAGTAAGAAAACTGTAGTTATAAACCACTACTTGCTCTGAAAGCAAATTCTCTTCAGTCAAAAACTACAGCAGGAAGCTGTAAATGGAGTCACCATCTATTGTACTGCTACGCCACTCCCTCAATTCACTTCACCTCTGATTCAGTAAGTTAAGGTGATACATCCCCTTCCTCAAACAGAAACACACAGTGATTTTCTTTTTTATTTTTACTCAAATGAGACCTCCTGCTTCTAATAAAGTATCCCCTTGTTTAGTCAAAACAATTAGTAAGAAAACTGTAGTTATATACTGATACTTGTTCTGAAAGCAAATTCTCCGCTGTCAAAAACTACAGCAGGATGCTGTAATTGGAGAGACCTGCTTTTGTACTTCTAAGCACCTAAGCCATACCCCCACTTAGCTTTAACTCTGATTCAGTAAATTTAGCTTACACAGCCCCCTTCTTCAAAAAGAGAAACAAATAGCGATTTTCTTCTTTTACTTAAATGAGACCCCCTGCTTCTAATAAAGTATCTGTTTGTTTAATACAAACAATTAGTAAGAAAACTGTAGTTCTTGACTGCTACATGCTCTGAAAGCAAATTAACCTCTGTCAAAAACTGCAGCAGGAAGCCGTAATTGGAGACACCTGCTCTTGTACTCTTAGGCTCCTAAGCCGCACCCCCAATTAGCTTAACCTTTGACTCTGTAAATTAAGCTAATACAGCCCCCTTCATCAAACACAGTGATTGTCTTCCTTTTTTTATTTAAATGAGCACCCCTGCTTCTAATAAAGTATCCGATTTCTAATTCCAAACAATTAGTTAGAAAACTGTACTTCTAGACTGCTACTTACATGAAAGCAAATTTCTCACAAACACTACAGCAGGAAGCTGTAATTGAAGACAAATGATTTTGTACTCCTAAGCTCATAAGACACATCCCCATTAGCTTCACCTCTGACTCAGTAAATTGCTTGAACAAACCTTTCCGAAAACAAACACATAGTGATTTTCTCTATTTACTTAAATGAGACCCTATGTTTAATAAAGTATCTGTTTGCTTAATCCAAACAATTAGAAAGAAAACTGTATTTCTAGACAGCGACTTGCTCTGAAAACAAATTCTCCTTTGTTAAAAACTACAGCAGGATCCTGTAATTGGAGACACCTGCTTTTTTACTCCTAAGCTATACCCCCAATTAGCCTCACCTTTGAGTCATTAAATTAAGTTGATACAGCCCCCTTCCTAAAACAGAGAAACAAACAATGATTTTCTTTTTTTACTTAAACAAGACCCCTGCTTCTAATAAAGTATCTGTTTGTTTAATACATACAATTAGCAAGAAAACTGGTTTTCTAGACTACCTTCTTGCTCTGAAAGCAAATTCTGCTGTGTCAAAAACTACAGCTGGAAGCCATAATAAAAGACACTTGAATCTGTACTTCTAAACTCCTAAGCCAAACCCCTTTTAGCTTCACCTCACACTCAGTAAATTGTTGATACTGCCCCTTCAATAAACACAGTGATTGTCTTTTTATTAAAATCAGACTTGCTTTTAATGAAGTGCCTGTTGGCTAAATATAAATAATTAGAAAGAAAACTGTAGTTATAAACTACTACTTGCTCTGAAAGCAAATTCTCCTGTCAAAAACTACAGCAGGAAGCTGTAATTGGAGATGTTAGCTATTGTACTCATTATACCCCTCAATTCACTTCACCTGACTCAGTAAATTGCGCTGATATGCCCTTCCTCAAACTGAAATCCACAGTGATTTTAATTTTTATTTTTACTGAATGAGACCTCCTGCTTCTAATAAAGTATCTCCTGTTTAGTCCAAACAATTAGTAAGAAACTGTAGTTATAGACTAATACTTGTTCTGAAAGCAAATTCTCCTGTTAAAAACTAAAGCAGGATGCTGTAATTGGAGAGACCTGTTTTTGTACTTCTAAGCACCTAAGCCATACTTAGCTTCAACTCTGAGTCAGTAAATTAAGCTGACACAGCACCCTTCCTCAGAAAGAGAAACACAGAGCGATTTTCTTCTTTTTTTACTGAAATGAGACTCCTGCTTCTAATAAAGTATCTGTTTGTTTAATACATACAATTAGTAAGAAAACCGTAGTCCTACACTGCTACTTGCTTTAAACGCAAATTCTCCTCTTTTAAAAACTACTCAGAAATCCGTAATTGGTCAGACCTGCATTTATGCTCCTAAGTTCCTAAGCCACACCAAATTTAGCTTCACCTCTCACTCAGAAAATTGAGTTAATTCAGCCCCTTCATCAAACACAGTGATTGTCTTTTATTTATATTAGACCCTATGTTTAATAAAGTATCTGTTTGCTAAATCCAAACACCTAGTAAGAAAACTCTAGTTCTAGACTGCTGCCTGCTCTGAAAGCAAATTTTCCTGTGTCAAAAACTGCAGCAGGAAGCCATAATTGGAGACACCAGGTTTTGTTCCCCATAGCTCCTAAAACACACCCTCAATTACCTTCACCCCTGACACAGTAAATTAAGCTGATACAGCCCCCTTACTCAAACAAAGAAACACAGTGATTTTCTTCTTTTTTTACTTAAAAGAAACCTCCTGCTTCTCATAAAGTATCCATTTGGTTTACACAAACAATTATTGAAACAACTGTAGTTCAAGATTGCTACTTTCTCTGAAAGCAAATTCTTCTCTGTCAAGAACTACAGCAGGAAGCTGTAATTAAAGACATCTGCTTTTGTACTCCTAAGCTCCAACCTCAATTCACTTCACCTCTGACTCAGTAAATTAAGCTGATATAGCCTTTCTTCAAACAGAGGAACACACAGTGATTTTCTTCTTTTTTTACTTAAATGAGACCCCCTGCTTCTAATAAAGTATCTCTTTGTTTAATACAAACAATTAGTAAGAAAACTGTAGTTCTATACTGCTACTTGCTCTGAAAACAAATTTAATCTGTCAAAATGACAGCAGGATGCAGTAACAGTAGACACCTACTGTGCTCCTCATGCCACATCCCTAATTAGCTTCATCTCTGATCAGTAAATTAAGCTATTACAGGCTCCACTCTCAAACAGAGACACACAGTGATTTTTTTTTTTTTTACTTAAATGAGACCCCTTCTTCTAATAAAATATCTGTTTGTTTAATATAAACATTTAATAAGAAAATCAGATGTTCTAGACTGCTGGCATGTTCAAAGCAAATTAACCTCTTTCAAAACTGCAGTAGGAAGTCGGAATTGAGACACTTGTTTTGGTACTTTGGCCTGAAGCTACACCACGAATTAGCTTAACCCTTGACTCTGTAAATTAATCTAATACAGCCCCCCTTCATCAAACACAGTGATTGTCTTCCTTTTTTTTATTTAAATGAGCACCCCTGCTTCTAATAAAGTATCTGTTTGGTAATTCCAAACAATTAGTAAGACAACTGTATTTCTAGACAGCGACTTGTTCTGAAAGCAAATTCTCCTTTGTTAAAAACTACAGTAGGATACTGTAATTGGAGACACCTGCTTATATACTCCTATGCTATACCACCAATTAGCCTCACCTCTGAGTCATTAAATTAAGCTGATACAGCCCCCTTCCTAAAACAGAGAGACAAACAGTGATTTTCTTCTTTTTTACTTTCAATAAGACCCCTGCATCTAATAAAGTATCTGTTTGTTTAATATATATACTAGAAGAAAACTGTTGTTCTAGACAACTATTTGCTCTGAAAGCAAATTCTGCTCTGTCAAAAACTACAGTAGGAAGCCATAATAGGAGACACTTGAATCTGTACTTCTAAACTTTTAAGCTAAACCCCAATCAGCTTCACCTCACACTCAATAAATTAAGCTGATACTACCCCCTCCAATAAACACAGTGAATGTCTTCTTTTTTTTTAATTAAAATCAGACCCCTGCTTCTAATAAAGTGTCTGTTGGCTAAATATAAACAAATTAGTAAGAAAACTGTAGTTATAAACCACTACTTGCTCTGAAAGCAAATTCTCCTTTCAAAAACTACAGCAGGACGCTGTAATTGGAGACAACAGCTATTGTACTGCTACGCCACTCCCTCAATTCACTTCACATCTGACTCAGTAAATTAAGCTGATACAGCCCCCTTCCTGAAACAGAAACACACAGTGATTTTCTTTTTTATTTTTACTCAAATGAGACCTCCTGCTTTAATAAAGCATCTCCTTGCTTAGTCCAAACAATTAGTAAGACAACTGTAGTTATAGACTGATACTTGTTCTGAAAGCAAATTCTCCTTCTGTTAAAACTCAAGTAGGATGCTGTAATTGAGAGACCTGCTTTTGTACTTCTAAGCACCTAAGCCATACTTAGCTTCAACTCTGAGTCAGTAAATTAAGCTTCCTTAAAAAGAGAAACAAAGAGCGATTATTTTCTTTTTTTACTGAAATGAGACTCCTGCTTCTAATAAAATATCTGTTTGTTTAATACATACAATTAGTAAGAAAACCGTCGTTCTACACTGCTACTTGCTTTAAACGCAAATTCTCCTCTGTCAAAAACTACACAGAAAGCCGTAATTGGAGACACCTGCATTTATACTCCTACGCTGTTAAGCCACACCAAATTTAGCTTCACCTCCACTCAGAAAATTGGTTAATACAGTCCCTTCCATCAAACACAGTGATTGTTTTTTTATTTATATTAGACCCCCTGCTTCTATTAAAGCATCTGTTTACTAACCAAACACTTAGTAAGAAACTGTAGTTCTAGACTGCTGCCTGCTTGAAAGCAAATTCTTCCTGTGTCAAAACTGCAGCAGAAAGCTCTAATTGAGACACCAGGTTTTGTCTCTATAGCTCCTAAACACACTCAATTACCTTCACCCCTGACATAGTAAATTGCTGATACAGCCCCTTTACTCAAACAAAGAAACACAGTGATTTTTCTTTTTTACTTAAAAGAAACCTCCTGTTTCTCATAAAGTATCCATTTGTTTACATGTACAATTATTAAACAACTGTAGTTCTAGACTGCTACTTTCTGGAAAGCAAATTCTTCTGTCAAGAACTACAGCAGGAAGCTGTAATTGAAGACACCTGGTTTTTGTACTCCTAAGTTTCACCCTCAATTCACTTCACCTCTGACTCAGTAAATTGCTGATATAGCCCTTCTTCAAACATGAGGAACACACAGTGATTTTCTTCTTTTTTACTTAAATGAGACCCCTGCGTTCAACAAAGAATCTCTTTTTAATACAAACAATTAGTAGAGAAACTGTAGTTCTGTACTGCAACTCTGTTTGAAAACAAATTTTATCTGTCAAAAATTACAGCAGGATGCAGTAATAGTAGACACTTACTACTGTGCTCCTAAGCCACATCCCCAATTAGCTTCACCTCTGACTCAGTAAATTGCTATTACAGCCCACTTCTCAAACAGAGAAACACACAGTGATTTTCTTATTTTTTTACTTAAATGAGACCCCCTGCTTCTAATAAAATATCTGTTTGTTTAATATAAACAATTAGTAAGAAAACTGTATTTCAAGACTGCTACATGTTCTGAAAGCAAATTAATCTCTTTCAAAAACTGCAGCAGGAAGCCATAATTGGAGACACTTGCTCTTGTACTCTTAGGCTCCGAAGCCACACCACGAATTAGCTTAACCCTTGACTCTGTAAATTAAGCTAATACAGCCCCACTTCATCAAACACAGTGTATGTCTTCCTTTTTTTATTTAAATTAGCACCCCTGCTTCTAATAAAGTATCTGTTTGGTAATTCCAAACAATTAGTAAGACAACTGTATTTCTAGACAGCGACTTGTTCTGAAAGCAAATTCTCCTTTGTTAAAAACTACAGCAGGATGCTGTTATTGGAGACACCTGCTTTTATACTCTTATGCTATACCACCAATTAGCCTCACCTCTGAGTCATTAAATTGCTGAAACAGTTTCTTCCTAAAACGGAGAGACAAACAGGATTTTCTTTTTACTTAACTAAGACCGTTTAACAAAGTATCGTTTGTTTAATACATCATCATTAAGAAAACTGTTGTTCTAGACTACTACTTGGTTTGAAAGCAAATTCTGCTCTGTCAAACTACAGTAGAAGCCAATAGAGACACTTGAATCTGTACTCTAAACTTCTAAGCCAAACCCCAATTAGCTTCACCTCACACTCAATAAATTGTTGATACTACCTCTCAATCACAGTGAATGTCTTCATTTATTTTAGATTCAAATCGACCCCTGCTTCTAATAAAGTATCTGTTGTTAAATATAAACAATTAGAAGAAAACTGTAGAAACCGCTACTTCTCTGAAAGGTATTCTCCTCGTCAAAACTACAGCAGGAAGCTGTAATTTTAGACACCAGTTATTGTACGTTACGCCACTCCCTCAATTCACTTCACCTCTGATTCAGTGTTGCTGATACAGCCCTTCTCAAACAGAAACACACAGTGTTTTTTTTTATTTTAATCAAATGAGACCCTGTTTCATTAAAGTATCTCCTAGCTAGTCCAAACACTAGTAAGAAACTGTAGTTATAAACTGATACTTGTTCTAGCAATTCTCCTCGTCAAAAACTACAGCAGGATGTTGTAATTGAGAGACCTGCATTTGTACTTCTACACCTAAACCATACCCTACTTAGCTTCAACTCTGAGTCGGTAAATTGCTGGACAGCCCCCTTCCCAAAAAGAGAAACAAAGAGTGATTTTCTTTTTTTACTAAATAAGACCCCTGCTTAATAAATTATCCGTTTGTTTAATACAAACAATTAAGAAACTGTAGTTCTAGACTTACATGCTCTGAAAGCAATTAACCTCTGTCAAAACTGCAGGAAGCCGAATTGGAACACTCTTGTGCTCTTAGGTCTAAGCCGACACCCATTTAGCTTAACCTTTTCTCTGTAAATTGCTTACAGCCCCCCCTTCATCAAACACAGTGATTGTTCCTTTTTTATTTAAATGAGTAGGAGTTTCTGCTATGTATTCCTTATTTGGAAATTGAAACTATTATGTATCTACCAAAATTCTGCAGGTTGTGTTTATTATGATATTGGGAATTGTTAAAAGTGTTGTTTTTGGAAATATAGAAATATTAAATTTCTAGTAGATAAGGTGGATAGGTTGTTTCTTTTTGTTTGCTTTTGCTTTTTTTTACTTTTTGCTTAGATTTTGCTTGATTTTGGTGTGTTTTCTTGCTTGTATATTTCTAGGGAAATTTTTGCATTTATTCTATACATTTTTGAATTTCTGTGAGCAGTTTTTTTTTGTATTTACTACTTTTGTTGTAGGTTGTTTCTATAGTTTCTACTATTTTTCATGAAAAGAATTTTCTTAATATATTTTTAGTTGTTTGGCTTTTTTCAGTAATATATTATGCCTTTTTGTTTTGTGTAGAGTTTTTTGGAAGTATTTTTCTACTTGTACTGTTTGTTGTTTTATGTATGGAAAGTTTTATTATATCTGTTTCTTTGTTCTCGTGTGAATAGGATATAATACTAATTTTTCTTTATAGGGGTTTTGGTAGTTCTATGTATTATTTTATGTTTTTCCTTGGATGCTTTTATTTTTGTTAATGTTCTTTCTGGAGATGTGGTTTCTAGAATATGATATAGAATTTAAAGTTGAAGTTTTGGTCAGTGTTCTGTATAGTGGTATTGCTTACTCTTTCCTCCAGCTTGTTATGCCTCTTTTCTATGTAATCCAATATTCTGCTTGTTATCCTCTACTGCCTTTTTTCTTCTTTTGCTCATTTTTAGGTTATTAGATATATAATTTCTATATTTTGCTCTGTGACTTGTTGTGGCTATACTTTCTACCTATCTCTGTATTCTTCTATGGATTTTTTTGCCTCTACTGTTTCTAGAGTTGCTAAAACACATTTAATTTTTTTTTTGATAACTGGTAGGTGCGCTTAGACACGAAAGTGACTATTTTCAGGCACAACCGGGAGGTCAACAAAAAAGGGAGATAACAGATTACAAAGATTACAACGCAGGAGCTGTGTAATATATTTCAGGCAGACTGGGGTAAGAACAACATAAAGAGATGACATTTACATAGTATACGGGTCAGAAGCTATATAATACATAGTAAGCATAAGGTGAGATAACTTTAGACATAATAATGATACAAGGTATAAAAGGTTTACAATTAAACAATTGTGGATAAGTGCACACGTGTGGATTAACATAGTAATAGCAAGGATATGAGGTACACAAAGAAGAAGTCAAATTGAGTGGCATTATGACAAGGTACTGAGAGTGATCGGGTATAAGATTGGAGGGGCAGGAAGGAAAGGTAAGGATGAGACAAGAGTAGTGGGGCTAAGGGAGAGAGGTGTAATTGAACACTGTAGAGGGTGTAACTAAGGTGGTCAGGGCAGGCTATGTCTGGACCTAAGGAGGGTTGAAGCAGGTACATTGAGCACCAGTGGTAAGGAGGGAGCAGTGCAATTTCTTAAACATGGCATGATTAGGCGTAAGGCGAACATCAAGGGGCAGCGAGTTCCAGTAGGAGGGCCCTATATGCGAGAAGCCTGATTTCCCTTTGGTAGTCCTACATCTGGGAATGCAAAACAAGGAAAGTTCAGTAGAACGGAGACCATAGGAGATGGTATGATTGTCCAGTATGTGTACAGAGTAATATGTGATTAATAACAGACCTCCCTGGGTTAATTTCTAACACCATAGAGATAGATGGGTTGATATGCTTAAAAAGTCCCAACCCATCATACACAGCCTCACAAAAAAGACCAAATTGAAAACCTTTTGTGTATGCTTTTTTAGATTGAGAAACATCAGATAATGATTTTGATATGGTGTATTGAATTATGAAAACATCATACATGATGTGTAATACTAAAAAGGATGTCATTCATCTTTTAGGATGCTTTAAACTAATCATATCAAGTGTTGTATTCTGAGGCTTGCATCTATAGGCTGTGTAAGGGGGAAAGACAGGTTTAAAAATCTGGTATTTTCAAGACATCATTTCTGGAGTCGCTTTCCTTTCCTGCACTGATGATTTACTTATTCTCCTTTTTAAATGCCCCAGTGGCCATCAACCCACTTTGCAACCTCATTGCTTACTTTATGCCCATATTGGGTCTTAAAATAAATCATGACACATCTGAAGTTCTTCCCCTTAATGACCACTTCCCTATTTCCCTTTTCCAATTCACTGGCTGGAAATGGGTAGCTGACAGTATTGCCTATTTGAGCATCAAGATCACACCTTAAGTCTCGAACATTTGCAAGGCTAACTTCTCCCCACTGAACTCTGTCTTTAACACAGATCTGGACAGATGGCATGGCCTGCATCCTTATCTGACTGGTATGATTGAAGCAGTAACGCTGATGCTTGCCTACAAGGTGTTTCATTTCGTAGCTCATTTGCACATTCACATTCCTAATAAATGGCTTGACCTTCTGAACAAAATGATAAGCCTTTTTCTCTGGTCGGGTAAACTGCAATGACTCAGCAGGAGTAAATTATGAAGGCACTGGTCAAGTGGGTACTACCCAACATTTCTCTTTACCATATGGCCATTGTCCTGGCCAAAGTTATAAAATGGTTCCTGTATAAGGACACCTCTTCCCCTCACTGGGTGACACTTGAAGGTCATGACATTGCTGCCCCTTCACCATGCTACTTACTGTATATGAAAAGTCCCAAGGGAATTTCCAAACATCTAACTATCTTGCTATTGCCTCACAACTGGTGCAAAATGATGAAAATGTTAAACATCTCCAGCCCTTGATATCGCGGGCTCCTCTATAGCTCAACCCACTTTTTTCTGTGGGCCATAGGACCCTCAACTGGCCCTTGTGGATCCAAGCAGGAATTCACACCACTGAAGACCTGTGACTCCTGAATCATATGCAGTTTAAGTCCTTCTAGGACATCTATCTCCAACTCAGAGTGCCCCTCATAGACTTCTGATGGTTTCTCCAAATTCAATCAGCAGTTACTGCACTTTTTAATAACAGCTGGAGACCCTTCATCTTGTTTTGAAGAGGTCATTTCTGGTTGGCTCAAAAGAACCAAAGGAGAGCTTGAGCTATATATATTAATGCCTCTGATACACTGGTCCGTCTTCTACTATTCCATGCAAAACAAGATGGGAAACTAAGCTAAACATCTAATTTCTGGACACTGAATGGAGAAAAGTTTGAGCCAGGGCTCATAAGTCAGCTAGAGACACCAGACCTCAACTCCTTCAACTAAGAATACTACATCATTGCTATAGAACACCTCAATAATCATGCCAGAAAGGCATCTTCTGCAAAGTCGCTTAGTGGAGATGCTCTGGGTCTCCAGGGTTCATTCCTCACATTTTATGGGAGTGCCCTGCTGTTCATCCCTTCTGGGACAATATCATTTTATACTGTAACAAACCACTTCCCTAGGCTTCCGTGCTGGATGCCCCATTTGCCCTCTTGGGTCTCACTCCTCCACATGCGTTGATATCCTCCGCTACTATATCCTGGAGTTTGGCAGCCATGTTAACAGCAAAATGCCTTTCTACCTCATTCATGGCTCAATAGATGTTCTCTACTTTAGTGAATTGCTTCAGTCCATTAGCCAGCTATCTTTGATGGAACACCAATCATATCTAGCAATAGATAAAATTACTTTGTATGATAAGATCTGGGCCCCATTCTTTAAAATCAGCTCAGTTGTATACTAGTGCACCTGAGATGTGTCTTTCACATTACCTCAACTTGTAGCATGGTTTTGAACTGGCTTTATGTTCCATAAATGTTATTTACTGACTTGGTAATGCACCAGGATAAGATATTGTTACCTGTCAATCTACTGCAACCTGTCCATATTCTTTAAATTGTTATGTGTATCTATAAATATATAGATATATATATATATATGGAAATTGTTTTAATAAAAAGTGTAATGTCAACATCATTTCTGGGGTCATGGAGTGTGAGACATTTTTTTCTAGAACCAGACAGCTCCTTCATTTCCTTCATTTTTTTTTTCTTTCAGGTTTCTGCCCAGTGGATGTTATCCACTGATCTTTTCATCCGGCCACTTCCGTAGTGTGAACCTGGTGTCATTCTGCATGGGGCCAGGAGATTTTTGCCCTTGTTTTTCTCCTGGTCCCTTTCTCTGAGAGTGCTGACGCAGAGGACTTACATCCAGATGAACAATGTGCTGGTGTACTCCGCCATCAAGCACCCACAGCACTCTCCCCACCCCAGCCCCTCATAGGAAACCGGCATTTCTCCTTACCGCTCATGCTTCCACATGCAGTAATGCATGTGAGCATCTTCAAGTAACTGCCCCTCACTCCCATGGAGGAGGAGAGCATCCATTGGGATGTTTATCCTACCTCCTCAGGCTAAGCCCCCGGTGACCTGAGCTCATTCCCAAACCCGGGTCACCTTTTCTTCATTTTTATCATATTCTGATGTTTTTCTCAGTCTCTGATGAATTTATGATTTGTAAACATATAGTGGATAATTCTTCAGTCTCTGGTTTCCATCTTTATGTCCCCAAGTTTTATATTTTGCAAGCTGTTCATATCTATTGTCCACTTAGACAGGATAAAACTCCAGGTCTGTTCTAATTATTTTTGACATTTGAAGTTTATTCTTTAAAGATTTTTTCCTGGTAACCATACTCATGGCTTCTAGTGGAAGCATTATATTTCCTTATAAGGCTGCACTTTCTTTGTTGAACACTATGGATCCAGTGTTAAAGGTGGACTCACATTTTGTGCTGACATCTATTGAATACCATCCTGTTTGTCCTCTACTGTGTGTTCCTGATTTGGGTCTGATTTGGTTTTAGTAGGGATGGGGGTACTAAGTCTCTCTGCTATTAGGCTGGATTTATAGGTGAGAATGTTACTTTTTGTTGTCTGAATAAATCTTCTTGTTTTGAGTTGCTTTCAAACTGTCATTTTGCCTGATTCTCTGCTGTGGTTTACTGAGGAACATAACCATAAAAAATGAAATTTTTCTTCACAGAGGCTGATTCTTATTGTGTTAGCCCAGTCCGTACTAATACATCTGTTTTCCATACATAAGTGACATAGCTAATCACCTGAATTATTAAGATGCACAAGAGAGCAACATTTCAAACAGGATGTTAACTGAGCAGGGTAAAAATGCACCTCATTCCTTCCCCAATTTAGAAATTGTTGAGCAAGGGCTTGGTTCCAAGTCTACTGTATTTGTTACAGGTCTGCTTTATATTTCCATTATCCTGCCCATATTTTTTCTGCATCTGTTATAGGCTCTGGTCTACCAATGATTTCACAACACTGCAATAACTAATAGGTGATGTTAACATTACCACCTTTGTTTCTTAAAATGACTTTTATAGTTTTTATGACTGGTTTTGCTAGAGAGGTTGCTGGGAATGTAATTCAGATGTCTAAATATTTAAGATTGTTATATTTGGTCCAGAATCATTCCAGGGCTGTTGTCATTTTAAAACTGACAAGACACAAGCTACCACTAGAAATATGAATGAAGGCATATATTTTAGATATAACGAAACCCAACAAATCTTTTAAAAGTTTCATGCAACATGAATCTGTTGTGGGAAGAGCTCCACACCAACCCTGTATTTCGATGGACTGCATTTTTAGACTGGGCAGATGCTGGCTAAGCTGTAAATAGAAGTGACATTCTGAACTGCACTCTCCACTAGTTTTTGTGAATTTGCCATCCCGTAAGTGCTCATCTCAATTGTGAATGGCACTTCCACATCATTTACATGAGCTGGGGGAATCCTAGTGGAGGTATTTTTCTGTAGTGGTGATTCTTTAGGTAGCTTTCGTGTGGTCTTAGTGTCCTGAATCACTGATCTTTTATATTTATGGTCAGGGTCAGCATGCAGCTCCTGCATCCTCTCTTTTTCCTTCCAGTCACGTCTTCTATTCATTAATACATTCTGTTGACTTAGAGGTATTGCCAGTAACATTTTCACAGCCTGTCTCCCCTGCTTGAGAACAATAATCCTACCTGTGGGCGCCAGTGCAGTCAAATGTTTTCCATCTCTGTGCAGGGTTATGCTGGCACCCTCATGCTAGAAGGTGTTTACGCTACTCGTCCCAGTTCTACCAATGGATACTTGGCATTTGGTGACTCACTACAGTCTGACTGCAACAAGCTTTGCAGTTGGGAAGTAACAGTGGCAGCCTGCTTTAAAATGCTGCCATCAGCTCAAACTGTCCTTGCCAGCATTTGCCTTCGCTGTTAAAAACATTGGGATCCAGCCAACTGCTGGAATCTTACACTTGCCTGGCTAATAGTAAGAAAGCAGTAGGAAACCCACTCTCTTTTCAGGAGGTAGCCAGGCAAGAATGTGTAATTGTTGTGTCTACCTCTTTTTAAGTGTAGTTCTTTCAGAGGTGCAGCAAGGAGTAGTGGCAGGTTTTCAATACACCCTCTGTCTATATATATGAGACATTAACTTAAGATACCATGGTTAGCATGTCTGGAGCATTGTCCATAAAGAATTTCTTTTTCATTTGTTATTCAGTTATTCTGCCCCCTCCTCAAAAAAAATCCTTTCTTCCTTCTCCATTAAGGCCTTTGGATGACTCTTCCTTGCCATTAGTTGAGTCATCAAATGAGTTTACATTTATTTCATCCTCTTTTCTGTAACCAACATCAGTTTTTTCAATGATATTTTCATCAACAGTTTCAGACATACTATACAGACCTCTTGTTTTAAATGGGCAGAGAGGGGGAGAGAGAGAGGACAATATCCCAGATCCAGCAGCAGCAGCTCCACCACCTTCTACTCCAATCTTCACCAATGTGTGTCAATAGCAAACAGCATGCCCTCAGCAAGAGTAGGGAACTTTTCCCAGTGTCTTGATAAAATAAATTCATATACTTGGTATCATAAAAAATAGGTTGACCTGATCATTTAAATTGCAGTGTTTGCTTTTGTTTGCCTGAAATAAAACTTCCCACTCATTCAGTTGTGTTTAACATACATTTTTATGTTTGCTTGCACCCATGTGCAAGAAACATAGTGCCATCATCCGAGTTTTCGGAGGTGTGGCAGCCCTCTTCCAATTCAGTGAGTGTGTTTGCAGGCATGGCCACAGTTCTCCAATGGCTGCTGGAGCTGTCTATGATGGCAGTCCAAAATGCAGTAGAGTAGTTGAAAGGGGGAGCTATTTGTGAGTAGAGAGGTGATATGTGTTTGTGTTTCTACATATACACATATGTATGTATAGCTGTATGTTTCGCTTACATTGTGAAGTTAGGGGGTACTAATTTGGCTGTGTTGTGCCTCAAATAGAGGTTTCATGTGTTGGGCATGAGTGTTTTTGCTTTTGTGTATGGTTATTGTATAGTTGATGGGTATTTACCTCTTGGTTTATTGTTCTCTATAGATAGAGTGTTACATTGGGAGTTTTTCCTTGTGTGGTAATAGATGTTATGTTGGAGGGGGCCTAATTTCATCAGCTCCAAGCTCCCTCCTCCTGAAGAGAGCTTACGCTGGGAGCTCACCCCAGCGTGTGGTAACATCCTGCATCATTATTTAAAACAAAATAAATCTTGAAATTGAAAAACAGTCCTCGCTGTCTCTGCCCCTCACCCGTCCCCACCCACTTCACACCCTGCCTCCCCATACTTTGCCCCATACGCACTCTGGACTCTGGACGCTATTTATCTTGTGGACCAGGAACACATCTGCACTTTTCAAAGCTTGTATCACGAACTGAGGAAATGCTTATAAACTGTATAATGGGATAGATAGGGTTTTCCAACTTTGCTGCATATCTCAGGCATTTTTGAATTTGTACCAAATTTTTCAACATGGGTTTTGGGACCACTACTCATAAATGCTCTCACTGTCCTTGGCATTAGGTGGGTTTAAGGGTGATTTACACAGTCACTGTGCGAAATCATCTTCGGACTGAGTAATGAAACAACACTGCCACTGTTCATAAGGTGGGCTCTCAAAAGCCTATGTTGAAAATTTGGTGGAAAAATTCCTGAAAATGACTGTTTTACAAGCGTGCATTGCGCAGTTCATATGCACGCTCGTAAGTTTGCGAATTTTCAATATTTTCACTCCATATTTTCAACATTGCCATTTTACCACACCTCCTTATGAGCAGTACAGCTGTCATTTTTCACATCTTGCCCAAAACGTGTTTCTGCCCATGTAGCACACAATGGCACAGTTGGTGTGCAAAATCAATGTATGGGACACATTAAGAAAATCTCAGTGACACTGTTCATGAGCAGATGTCTTAAAATGGCTATGTTGAAAATTTGGTGAAAAAATTCCTAAAAATGACTGTTTTACGAGCGTCGTTATGTAGTTCCTACACATGCTCGTAAGTTTGCAAATTTTCTTTATTTTCACTCCAGATTTTACATTGCCATTTTATTGCACTTCCTTATGAACAGTACAGCTGCCATTTTTCACATGTTGCCCCAAATGTGTTTCTGCACATGTAGCGCACAGTGGTGCAGTTGGTGTGCGAAAGCAATGTTTGAGACAGATTAAGAAAATCACAGTTACAGTGTTCATGAGCAGAGGTCTTAAAATGGCTATGTTGAAAATTTGGTGACAAAAGTCCATAAAATGACTGTGTTACGAGTGAGCATTGCACAGTTTCCACGCACCCCGTAAGTTCATGACTTTGTAATATTTTCAGTCCAGATTTTCACCAGTGGCATTTTTCCACACTTCCTTATGAACAGTACATCTGTCATTTTTCACAACATGGCCAAAATGTGTTTTCACACTTTCAGCGCAGAGATGCGTGGTCGCTGTGGGAAATCATTGTTCAGGACAGATAAAGAAAGTCACAGTGACACTGTTCATGATCGGAGGTCCCAAAATGCCTGTGTTGACAATCTGCTGTAAAAAATCCCCAAACTAATTACATGACGGTTGTGCGTTGCACAGTTTCTATGCACGCTTGTGACTTCACCAGTTTTTTTAATATTTTTACTGCAGATTTGCAACATTGCTATTTTTTACACCTCCCCATGAACAGTACAGCTGTCATTTTTCACATCCTGTTCGGAATGTGTTTTTGCACCGGTGGTGCTAAATGCCATAGTCGCTGTGCATAAGCAGTTTTCAGCTAACAAACTGATATTGCCACTGTTCATGAGGTGGGGGTCACAAAAAAACCATGTTGAAAATTTGCAGTGAAAATACCAACGAATGCCTGAGGTGTTAGGTTTTCCAACCATAACGCCCCACCCTGTAGAGAATGACAGGCATCAGGGGTGTGACTTGGGATTCTTGCCTGTAATGCTTATACCATTTCACACCCTGCAGCCAGTGAGAGGCTTCGAGGTATGCCTTGGACTCTTTGGCCCCAAAGTTTACCCCATTCTCCTATACCACACCCATCTCACCGTATTTCCTGATGGAATGGGGTGCATAAGGACCAAAGACCCCAAGGAACACCGTGACACTTGTCAGTGTCTGCAGGGTAGGGTGTGGTGAAATGGCGTGGCTGTTATGCCTGACGACCCAAAGGCACATCCCAATGCCTGTCACTATCTGAAGGGTGGCGGTGGGGTTGGCTTCAGTTCAATACTTCACTGCCATTTCTATTCTGCACTCTGTAACTTCTACACTACCAATGCCAATGCCAGCAAGCAAACATTCAGCATTGACAAATGCTTGTTTATTCTTCCTGTCCTTCTAAGTGAGATATTTGTATTTTAACTAAATTTAAAACAAGTGTCTTTTATTTCTGCCATGCAGTGTGATTGGATGTCTTTTCAGGACATGCACTCTGTATGGCATGGACACTAGACATCCTTCTGACGTTTACAGGACAAAATAAAAGCAGTTTGGAGCATACAGTGCTGCTCACAATGTGCATGTGTGAACACTGACTCCAGGTCCAAGATCAAATATGGCGGTCCAGATGAGGGTCTGTGTGAAACATGAAGACAAATGGACTAGTGACACGGTCCTGAAAGAAAGTGCAGAGGCAAAAAAGATAAACTCTTAAGTTTTACCTTGGGAGTCACCAGGTTTACAAATCTCACACAATGTACAGTAAAATACTAAAATGGACACTCTGCTGCTTTACCAACATACGAACATATGAATGTGCCAGCAGAAACAGACCACCCGGTGTATCTAAGCCTGATCGAGTGTGCAGCCAACACCCCTAGTTTGCAGCTGCCCCAAGCCTTCTCCCTTTTGTCATCCCACTACCACCCGCCACCATCACTCTCCCCTATTCCCTGTCCCATACCCTTTTGAAGCTGTTCAGATTTACATGATACCACCCATTCTGGCAGGGTGTTCCATTTGATACCACCCTCTGTGAAATAGTGTCTCTTTATCGCCTCCCAAATCTTCCCCCTGATTCTTAGCCCAAGCCCCTGGTGCCCCTCCCCTTAACTTAAAGACCCCATCTGCCCCATCCTTATTGATTCCTTCCGATATTTGAATGCCTCTATCATGTCCCCCCATCCCTTCTGTCCTCCAGGGTGTACATATTGAGGTCTTCCAGCCTGCTGTCATAGTTTCTCCCCTCCATCCCACATATCATCTTTGTTGCCCTCCTCTGCACTCCCTCCAGCAGCCTGATATCATGCTTTAGGTATGGCCTCCAAAACTGCACACAATACTAGAAGTGTGGCTTTCCCAGCAATCTGTAGAGGGGCAAGATCACCTCACTTCGCCTGGATGAAAACCCCCTTCTCTATGCATCCCAGCATTTTGTTTGCTTTTGCAGCCACTCTTCTGCACTGGGCGGTGTTCTTCATGGTCCCCGTTATCATTACCCCAAGGTCCTTCTCCTCCTCTGTGATCCCCAGCTTAACCCCCCCCCCAGCCAGTATTCTCTCCTTGGGTTCTTCATGCCAAAGTGCTTAACCTTACACTTCTTTGCATTGAACCCCAGCTGTCACCTCTCTGACTGTTTCTCTAGCTTGCTTTGGTCCCCCTGCAGCTGCTTCCACCCCTTCTCTCCATCCACCACTGCTCCAATTTTGGTGTCATCAGAAAACAGTCTTACCTTGCTCACCACCCCATGTCCAATGTCTGATATGAAGAGCCCAAACAATACTGGCACCAACACAGAGCCCTGTGGCACCCCACTCATCACCAGCCTTGGAGTTGACAGCTCCCCTCTCACTACTACCTGTTTCAGCCTCCCACTCAGCCAGCTTGTAATCCAGTTTATCATTTTTGCCCCTACTCTTACACCAGTTAGCTTCTCCCCAAACCACCCATGAGGCACCGAATCGAAGGCCTTGCTGAAGTCCAAGTAAAGAACATCCACCGCATGACCCATATCCAGTTCACCTGTCACCCAGTCATAATATTGTATCAGATTGGTTAGACAAGACTTCCCTGAAACAAGCCCATGCTGCCTCATATCCTGGAGTCCATTGTCCTCCAGGTACAACACCAGTCTTTCCTTT
This sequence comes from Neoceratodus forsteri, assembly GCA_016271365.2. NCBI lineage: Eukaryota > Metazoa > Chordata > Ceratodontiformes > Ceratodontidae > Neoceratodus > Neoceratodus forsteri. Next base: position 734,803,968 of record CM028133.1, on the reverse strand, counting down.
AATATCATTTCCATGAGTTTGCACACTATAGAGGTGAGACTTACTGGATGATAATTACCCAGTTCATCCCTTGGCCTGCTCTTGTGTAATGGCACTACATGTGCCATCTTCCAGTCTAGTGGCACATATCCCGACTCCAGGGAGGTGCTGTACAGATCTGCCAGAGGCTCCGCCAACACCACCGCCATCTCTCTCAGCACCCTGGGGTGGATACCATCTGGCCCTGGTGCCTTGTCTACCTTCAGTGCCCTCAGTCCCTCTAGGAATCTACTTGCCTCAATTCTTCCCTCTGTCGCCTCCTCTCCTATCCCCACCATCCCAGCCCATGCTGGTAGCGGTCCCCCCTTTTCTTCTGTGAACACAGAACAAAAGTATTCATTCAGTGTTTGTGCCTCGTCTTCCCCCTTTTCTGTCCACTCCCCACTGCTTTTTATCCTCACTATTGTTTCCTTGCACTTTCTTTTCTCCCTGATATATCTGAAGAAGTCTTTCTCCCCTTCCCCATTAATTTCCTGTGCTAATCTCAGCTCCCTCTGGCCTTGGCTCCTCTCACTTTTCTGGTCACCTCCATGGACCATCTTGCATATTCCTCCCTGTCCACTTCCTTCCCTTTACATACATCCTTTAAATACAGTTGCATCCAGGCATGACATTTGCACACACTGCACGGACACCTTGCACTCAAGTACCAATGTTGTTAGTTTGCACTTTGAAATAACCCCCAAACAATGATATTGTGTTGGACAAAATACGAGTTTTAGAATCTCTTAAAATACTATGAATCAAAAAGATCAAGTCTGGGAAAAGAGCCCTAGAACAGTAAAAAAAATTTTAAATTAGCTGAAGAAGAGTGACCAGCTAGATACAGTATCATGAAATAAATCAAGAGTACTGTTATCCTTGATGTTGTGTAAGTTGTGCATTTTGGCTTTCTTTCACAATCAGACTGCAAGCAGTACCCCCAGTGCTGTACACCATATCTCAATCTGAATATATGTGAGAGGTTGCCCAAGTAGTTATTTCTCATTATTTTGCCTTTTCTTCAGCCATGTTCTGTGAGTACTATAACCCTTCACATCAGTGTGAATGGCACTACAAACCCTGTGGGACTCCATGCATGAAGACCTGCAAGAACCCAAGTGGGCAATGTTTGAACCAGCTGCCAGGCCTTGAAGGTACGTTGTTTATTCTTCAGGTGTGAAAAACTAAGGGACTAGGGTTTTGGTTTTGTCACTTCCATTTGGTTTTGTATTCAAGGCTTGTATGAAACTTGTGTTGCTACACCCTGCACAGTTGACCATCTCAAGTCACAAGTGTAAAAAGAAAGACTTCTCAATCCCACTGCTGGTACCTAAATTTGTGATTCATTTTTCCCAGCTTTGCCCAGTATAATGCTATGTGTAACCTCATAAAGTAATCCATCCACCATCCAGCCAACATCGTAGGTAAACTTTTGTTAGTGCCCAAAGCCCCTCACAAAGCTCAGGCAACCTGCCTAGCAGTACGCATAAAGAAAACATAAATAAGCCTTAATCCACTAGAGATCAGCAACTAGCTCAGAAACATTTATTTAAAGAACTCAAATTTACATTAATAGCAATACAACTCCATATAAGCACCTGGTATTACATTAGGTAGTCCAGGAAGGCATCCTTGCCAGTATGATTCAACTCAGAACATTTCTGGACCCAATGTTCAGGTGCTAGGTGTGAAGATACAAAACTGAGTGTGAGCAGGTGCCTCAATGTGACTGCACATCTAATGGCCACCCAGAGAGGACCTTTTAGTCATGGGGTTTGGGTCACCCTGGGACTAAGTTACGAGACTTAATTTTCAAAGGGACTTTGGATCTGATGCAGACTTTCACAAATGGCAGCTTGTGTCAAGTTCTGGTGCACCAGGGGCCTTGCCCAGATTCTGGTATCAGAGGGGTCCTATTGCAAAACTTACCACCATTGCCACAACCTCTCCCATGCATCTAACAAGCGGTGCACAGGTGGGGTGTGAAGGAGGCTGTGGTGCTCCCCACTGGCAATGCCCACAGGGAACCCATAGCTCAGAGTAAAGACACAACACTGGCTGGTGCTTCAGTGGTGTTCCCGTAGCCCACACTGTGTCATCCAACAACCCTTCCCCCATGGGCACGATGGAGATGAGGACCAGAAAAGCAAATAAGACTGTCACTGGCTGGCTGTTCCTGGTGAGTGGAGTGGGATGTCCATTGCACTCCACCAGCTGTGCACAGCCAGAGGGATACCACTGTGGTCCCCAAAATCACACACATGCCCATCACCCATGTCAGAAACTGGTACGCAGGTGGCACAGGAAGCAACTAAGGTGCATCACAGGAAAGAATGTGATATCTGGCTCTGACATCTGTAAATAGGCAGTGCAGATCATCAATGGCACTGCCAGCATCTGTGGGGAAACATAAGGGATATCCCTTTGTACTGGAGGGTAGGTGACCAGTTTGTATGGTATGCAGATCCATGATTACCATGCAGCAGCCACCAAGACCAGAGGGCATCTCCATGACTTGACTCTGCAGTCCCTTGGTAGGTTGACAGCCAGTGCCTTTGTTAGCTGGAGATGTTCCAGAGAAAGGTGACTAAGATGGTACAGGGCTTGCACCACAAAACAAATAAGCGAAAATGTCCTCAAGGGTATACATATTAAGCTGCTTTAGTCTCTCTTCGTATGTCTTCTGGTGTAGACCTTGCACCATTTTGGTTGCCCTCCTCTGAACAGCCTCCATTCTGTCTATGTCTTTGCGAACATGGGGTCTCCAGAATTGAACGCAGTACTCCAGATGGGGTCTTACTAACTGTCTGTAGAGAGGGATAAAACTTCCTGTTTTCTAGTGTTGATGCCTCTCCCTGTGCATCCCAGTATCCCCAGCCCTCCTTACTGCCTTCTCACATTGCTTGCCCACCTTTAGGTCATCTGATATAATTATTTCTAGGTCTCTTTTGATTTTTGTTGTTGTTATTAACTCACCCCCCCCATTGTGTACTCCTCCCCTGGGTTTTTGTTTCCCGGATGCATTACCTTGCACTTCTTTGCATTGAATCTGAGCTGCCATGTATTTAACCATTCCTTCAACCTTGCCATGTCCCTTTTCATTCTTTTCACCCCACCTTGTGTATCAACCCTGTTGCAGATCTTTGTGTCATATGCAAAGAGGCATACCTTTCCTTCCAGGTGCTCTCCAATGTCACTTATAAAGATATTAAAGAGGACTGGTCCCAGTATCGAACCCTGTGGTACTCCGCTAGCTACCCTCCTTTCTTCACTGTGGACTCCATTTACTATTACCTTTTGTGTCCTGTTGTCCAGCCAGTTTTCTATCCAGGCTAGCACCTTGGGACCCACTCCAAGGCTGGCTAACTTGTATATTAATCTTTTTGTGTGAGACTGTGTCGACTGCCTTGTTAAAATCTAGGTAGGCCATATCCACAGCCCCTCCCTGGTCTACTACTTTGGTCACCCAGTCAAAGAAATCTATTAGGTTCATCTGACATGACCTTCCTGCTGTGAAACCATGCTGCCTTGGGTCCTGTGCCCCACTGGCCTCTAGGTACTCAACAATTCTTTCCTTCAGAAGTGATTCCATCATTTTCCCTACCACTGAAGTCAAACTAACTGGTCTGTAGTTTTCTGTCTCTGCCCTGCTCCTACTTTTGTAAAGTGGAATCACATTTGCCTTCCTCCAGTCCTCAGGTACCACTCCATTCTCCCATGATTTGTTAAAGAGAGTAGTCAGTGGTGTTACTAGTTCCACCCTTAGTTCTTTTAGTATTCTTGGGTGAATCCCATCAGGCCCCATTGCTTTGTCCACCCTCAGTTTCAAGAGTTCTTTTGAAACCCTTTCTTCTGTGAATGGACTGATATCGACCCCCCTATTCAGAGTTTCTCCCTTGTTTGGTTTAGGCACCTCCCCTTCCTCATCTGTTGTGAATACTGAGCAGAAGTATTTGTTCAGTATCCCTGCTTTTTCACTGTCACCCTCTGCCCACATTCTCTCCCCTTTATTAAGTCTCTGTATCCCTCCCTTGGTCTTTCTTCACTCTCTAATATACCTATAAAAGGTTTTATCCCCCTTCTTAACAGAGTTGGTTATCTTTTCCTCAGTTTGTGCCTTTGCTATTCTGACTGCCTTCCCTGCCTCCTTCTGCTTTAACTGATAAAAGTTATCTGTCCTGCTCCTTCTGTGTTTTCTTATATTTCCTGAATGCTATCCTTTTCTCCTTAACTGTCCCTGTTACCTTTTTTGAGAACCATAGTGGTTTTTTCCTTCATTTTGTCTTATTGATTTGCTTCACACAAAGGCTTGTTGCCTCTGCGATGGCTGTTTTTATTATTCCCCATCGTTCCTCCACCCCTCCTTCTTGCCCATTTGCTAGTGCTTTTCTAAGGCACTCTCTCATTTTCCCAAAGTCAGCCTTCCTGAAGTCCAGTACTCTTATTTTTGTATGGCTTGACTCTATGGTTGTGTTTATTGTGAACCACACTGTTTGGTGGTCATTTGTTCCCAGATGGCTACCCACTTCTAAATCTGAGATCCTTTCTCCTTCCCTATTTGAGACTATCAGGTCTAAGACTGCTCCTTCCCAAGTGGGAACCAACAGTAGCTGTGTGAGGCATGCCCCATGTAGGGCATCAAGAATGACCCTGCTCTTGGATGTGCCTTTAGCAAAGGTACTCCAGTTAACATCTGGCATATTCAGGTCCCCCATCAACAATATCTCCCCTTTTTCTGCCATTTTTAGGATGCCTTCTATCATTTCCTTGTCCATTTCCTCCCCCTGAGATGGGGGTCTGTACATAACCCCCATGCGGATTGTGATGCCATTTCCTGTCTCCAGGGTGACCCATAGTGATTCATTCACTTCCTGTTTACTCTTTAGTTATGTTGCTTTAATCTCTTCCCTTATATAGAGAGCTACTCCTCCTCCTCTTTTACCCACCCTGTCCCTCCTGTAGACTGTGTATTCTGGTATGTTGTCTTCCCACTCATGGTTCTCTGTGTACCATGTTTCACTGACTGCCACAATATCCAGGCATCCTTCTTCCATTAAGGCCACTAGTTCAGGGAGCTTGTTGCACAGACTATGGGCATTGGTACTCAACACCTTCCATTTACTTTTTATGGACTTGCCCCTTTTAGCCCCATCCCTGTCCTTAACACCTTTTTCTGCATTTATCCCTAATCTGCTCCCTACTGACTTCTCTGCCTTGGTGTTTACCTCTCTAACTGCTGCGCTTTGTGGGGGAAGACTGGGATTTCACTGCTCCTTTTCAGTGCCTCCCCCCCCCTTGGCTAGTTTAAATGTTTGCCAATGAAGCATTTGAACCTGTTACCTAGGATCCTGGACCCCCCCCGGACAGATGCAGACCATCATGCCAGTACAAGCCTGCATCCCTCCAGGTGGCTCCCCAGTCCTCAATGAAGCCAAAACCCTGATATCCACACCAGTTTTGCAACCATTCATTGAATCCCATGGTGCAGAATACCCTAGCATCATCCTTGCCATAGACAGGCAGCACCTCCGAGAAGGTTACTGTACAGTACGTGCTACTTGTCTAAGGCCCCTCCCCAACTCCACAAGCTCCTCTTGCACCACTCTGATCCCATTTACAGCCAGGTTATTTGTCCCTAGGTGGACAATAACAACCAGCTCCCTTCCTTGTGCAGCTACTTCCGTAATCCTGATGATTCGCTTCCTGTCCCTCCAAGCCATGGCGCCAGTCAGGCACCTTACGTCCCTATCCCCTTCCTCCCCCACATCTATCCTCCTAATGATTGAGTCTCCCAACAGGAGTTGTTTACTTCCCCTGTGGATCTTGTGCCACCCTCCTGTGGGTCTCCTTTGTGGAGGTTCCCAGCATCCTCCTTGGTCTCCACTGCAGGTGCCTCCATAGAGGAACCACTGTTTGCCAGAACATCATATGAATTGTGGAGAGCTACAACTGGAGGGATGCACCTCTGTTCCACCACTCTTTCCCTCCCTAAGCCCACCTTGGTCCAACCATTCCTCTTTCTTGCCAACCTCTGAGGTAAAGGTGGTGGCCCTGGTGGTCCCTGGGTGGGGGAGAAGAGGTTTCATGAATCCTTGCCAGGTCAGCCTGGAGACGGGCAACCTCCTCCATCAGACCACAGAGGTGCCTGCAAACAGGGCAGCATAGCAGCCTCCAGAATGTCTCCCGGAACACTGCTGCTCCACAGCCATTGTACTGCACCACTCCCATCTTGACTTATTTTGTGTTCCCTCTCCTGTTGCTCTGTATGCTTACTGTATCCTTCCTCTATGTATTTTTACACTTACTTTCCTACTGCCTATGTGCCCTTACAGCTCTCACCCTTCCTGTTCTGGGACAGGAACTTCCTGTAGACTTCAGTAGTCTCCTTCCTCCGTGCTTGGATTCAGACCTCCAGCAGCTGGGGTGATAAAGATTTTTTTTTTTAGGTTCCTTCAACGTTGCTGAAACTAATGTCTCTCAGTGATCCTTCCCTTCCTACTGCCAAGCAGAAAGTTCCTGCTGTCAGTCAAATTCAGTGGCTATAAAACTAGAACTGACTTTGGGTGTGAGAGTGGAGGGGTGGGAAGGAGGGAAACTAGTAAAAAATCTGTAGTTCTGGACTTCTGTTTCTTGCTCTGCAACCAGTACTCTTCTGCCAGAAACAGCCGGAAGCTGTAATTGAGACAGCTGCTTTTGTACACCTAAGCTGCTAAGCCACACCCCAAATTAGATTCACTCTCTGCTCTCAGTAAATTAAGATGATACTGCCCCTTCCTCAGAAAAAACACTTTCTTTTTTACTTAAATGAGACTCCCTTCTTCTAATAAAGTATCTGTTTGCTTAATCCAAACAGGTACTACTCCTGCTGAGACAGAAGTGATTAATTAGTAAAAAATCTGTAGTTCTGGACTTCTGTTTCTTGCTCTGCAACCAGTTCTGCCAGAAACAGATGAGTATGACTAGATAGGCCATTGACAAAGTACAGGCCTATGGCAAATTCATAAGGTAGAAAAAAATGAGCAGACTGGATGGGCCTTGCAGTTCTTATCTGCTGTCAACTTCTATGTTTCTATTGTGCTGGTCCTCTCACAGTCCCATGTTCCCTCAGCAGTGTGCCACTGTCCTCCACTCTCACTGCCTGAGTAGGTCCCGGTGCAGCAGCCTGAATCATTCTGGCAACATGTGCGACCACCCTCTGTTGGGCCCCTTGGTTAGTGGCACCACGGTTGGTTGCACCTCTGCCACCTGCATCTCCTGACGGGCCTTTCTGTGACCATGCCCTGCACCTGATCTGGTGGACAATGGTAACTGCATCTGGCTTCACAGGTGTGGTGGCTGGTGGTAGTGATAGTGATGGTGGTGGTGGTGGTGGTTGTGGTAGCCACACACATGTGCCCCCTGTCACTGTAGGTGGCATGTCAGTCACTGTGTATTGCTGTTGTGTCCATCTGCCCATTGTGATTGCCCATGGCCCAGCCACCTGTTGGTGGGTCTGCAGGGTCACCTGTGCCTGTGTGGCTGCATCCTTGAGTTGTGTGGTCAGTACTGCCTGTGATGTCTTTGTGGCTGCATCTATCACATGGCATTGTTGCACAGATTGCATTGTCTGTGATGCTTCATCTATCAGCTGAGGGTGGCGCATAGGCTGGGTTGCAAGGACGCTGTGTAGTGCCACTGCCAGGATTTCCATCTTCCTCCACTGCTGTGACACTGACCCTTGCATGGCCATCGCCAGTCGAGTGATTGCCTGTGTCTGTTCCCTGGCACAGGCCTGTGAGGCATGCATGGCATCGTCCAGCCTCCCTATGGCTGTCTCTATTGTGTGTGTCCCAGTCCCGATGGCAGTGACTAGGGTGCACATTTGCTCCTCCATTGTTTAGTGGTGGGAATCTAGGCAGAGGCGTAGGCAGCCCTGCATCTTGGACTGCTCCTCATGGTGGTCCACCAGTGTCCTGCAAAATGTGGCATAGCCTGTTGATGTCCGTTCGTGATTGTTCTAGAGGAACCGTGCCACCTCATCCTAGGTGACCTCCAGCTCATCATTTGATGGAGTGCTCAGGTCTTGGGCTATGTTTGCAGCAATGCTGTTGACACTGAACAGATCACAAACATCCAAACCATCATCATCCTGCTGTGGCATTGCAACTGTCTGTTGCATGTCCTCCAAGGGAAATGGTGCAATGTCCAGCACAACGGTGCCTGCACTGCCCTGTTGGTCTGACACAGTGTCCTATGTGTCTGTTGGCTGTGTGCTGGGATGCTCTGTCTCACTGCCTGTGCCACCACTGTCTTCCTCCCCATGTCCTCGTCTGCTGTACCTGTGGTGTAACGACAGTGCAGCAGTGCCACTGTCATGTGTCCAGCCCTATGCACAAGCCACCATGCTCACTCCTGCCTCACATCTGTGTGTTACAGTGGCACAGGCCACAGCCCACTTTGACACCACAGTCATGTCCTTGCAAGTCACTGCATGGGTGCACACCCCCCCGTGACTGCAGCATGTGTGTCCCTGTCACACAGGTGCAGGGCATCTTCCCATGCTCCTGGCCATGCTCCCTGTACTCATTTTCAGTGCTACACGTGATGCTGCCACAGGTGGTCACAGGCCCACATGCATCACTGTGCTGCATTGCATGCTGTCTGTCCCTACTGTCATCTACCACTGTGCCACATCCTCTGTGTCCCTGCATGCCTCCTGGGCTGCATGCTGCTCACTAAGCCACTGGCCTTGTCCAGGGCCACACAGTACTCCTGCACTGCTTTGCTTCTCTGCCCATGGTCCCCCACACCCTCCCATGCTGTGGCACACAGCCATTGCTGTGGCACTGCTAGTTCACCACCTACCTGTCCTGGTCCCCATCCATGTCTTGTCGAGGTCTGTGCCACCATTCACTTTGTGCTGGCTCAGGAATGCCAGGACACATTCCTCATGTGTGCTGAGTGGTCTTTCCTCCCTCGGGCCACTGCCTGTTGCTGCTGCTAGGTGCTTGCTGTGTGCCTCCTTCTCTTTTGCATGGCACTTGAGGCCATTGATCCTCTTTTGCAGGTCCATGACCATGCACCTGGCAATGGCCACTGCATTGTCCTTGCGGGCTACTTCATCCCAGGCTGTCTGCTGCATCCCAGACTGCCTTGCAGTGTTTGAGCACCTCTCTCTCCCCCACCCTTGCCCATTAGCAATGTGGCCTGTGCCTCCAACTCATCAAGGAGCACAACAATCTCCACCACCGTGAAATTATGTTTTCTTTTGCATGCTGTTATCGCATATGCCACTGTCTTGGCTTACCTCATCGCTTCCAACTACATTGCCATATGCAATGGGTCTGTGAGTTGCATACCTTTATATTGGTGTTGCGTTGTGTCATGCATAACCCTTCCTTCTGCTTTGCGGCTTGCGCCATGCATCTGTGGCATAACTTGCGACTGCCATATATCCACTGTTTTCTGGTGTACTTGGCCTTTGTTCTGGAATAGAGTGCAGCTCGCATGTTGCAAGGGTCTGAGCATACTTTTCCCACACAGCGCAGTTTGCGTCATGATCTAGCTGCTCGCTTGGAATCAGGACCTCTGTGTTTTTGATGCATTTCCATCAGGGTCACATGGTGTATACATTTACAATCATGGCTTTGGTACTGACTTTCATTATACCAGAACTACATAACTTTTTAGAAGGGATGGGAAACAGTTGAACAGCTTTAGCAAGCATGACAAGATAGCTGATGTGACAACTTTGGCATGCTCAACAAAGTCTTTTCAAAGCCTGAACAACTGGGAGGAGCATTGAGGCATTTGCTTATGTGATTTGTATAGGTCCAGAAATATTTATCTATATATACATTTTTTGGGAGAAAAAAATATTCAAACTGCACCTTCTGTCCACCCAAAAACTGACTTTCAGAAAGCAGTACAGATAGTTCATATGTTGGCATCATTATCATACTCTCAAGTGTCCCTCATTTATGAGGTACATCCCTCATTTGGCCCCTTAAAATTGCTTCGCCCTCATCCATTCCTCATGGGAAAGGTGCTGCCCACACAGCAAATGTGATGTAAATTCAGACTTTAAAGCAGAAACTCTTAATATTCTAAAATACTAAATCCCAAATAAACTTTGTATAAGTAAACACTATGGTTTTCACAGTGTTCTGAGCTTGTACCTCCTTGTTTGAGGATGTGTCCATCATTCTGAGGGTCTGTGTCCCTCATTTTCCCTCATTTTGAGTGTCCAGAAATGTCCATGTCCCTCATTTCAGTGACAAAAGGTTGAGAGGTATGGTTGGCATGGCAGTGAAGCGCAATGCAGAGTGCAACACCCAGTGCAGACAGAGAAGTGTGCTTACACACAAGCATAAAATGCATACACCAGTATGCATCCCCACAAAAACACTGATTATACAGCACAATGGCAAGAAAGAGTACTAGCCTCTGACTGGCCTGTCTGGGGCTACACCCATGATGTTAGCTCAGCATTACATCATGGATCTAACTCCAGCACACACATGACTGAATGACAGTGGTAAATAACAAAAAGAATCACATTCCATCATTACCCACTCTTCTATCACTGGAACACTGTCAAAGCATTCCCCGCTGTTATGCCAGTAGCCTGATTGCAGTTGCAGCAAGCTTCAGCATCACACCAGTGTAAATCACTTCCTCCGTCAGTCCAACAACACAGAAAACAGCCCCCAGAAAACCTGCAACCCTCACATATTCCCCTCCAAATTCCAAAATGTTGCCATTTCCTTCCCTGACCAAGCCTACCCAGTGAGTAAGCGAACAAATGCTTCTTTAAACAGTCACCGTGCGGTTGTTTTCATAACACTCGCTCACTCATCAGTCACTTTCTTCTGTTTTATTTTTAAGTCTACCATGTAAAATGTAGAAACATTCTACTTTCCACCTCCCTACCACCTTTTCTGTTGATTTTCAGTCATCCTCACACTGGCTACTGCTGGCGGGTGCTCATAAGAGTGTGTGTGTGTGTGGGGGGGGGGCTGCTTGTAAGACATTTTTTTTGAAGTAATTTTTTTGGTTTTTTTCAGTTAATGAACATTACAGAAGAACAGAGGAAAAAAGTGATGTGACATTAATACATTTTCACACACTGGAACTTTGTCTATTACAACAAGCAGTAAGACAGCTATCATAACATATACATACACCAATGTTTGAGTGCCTGGAATAAGGAGGGGGCTCTGTTGTGAGTATCAAACCTGCTACAGAAAGTATGTGGGTAGTCTGGGGTCAACTTTTACTGGCTGCTTAACCTAGTGGCTGTCATTTCCTCTCCTGTCTTCTAACAAGGCTACTCTATTCATCAATTCTGAAAAAGGAAACATGGAACCACAAAGCATCTTGGCAACAACAGCATGATGCACATACACAGATTGGCAAACATAAAATGGCTTACAGTTAGTAAGGTTATTGAAGGCTCATTCTAGGCTACAGTCAGTGTCATGAGTTAACATATGAGTATAGCAAGGGAGGAATGGATGGCAATTCAGCCAACACCTTTCCTGGAGTCATTATAAACTGTATTTTATTTATTTAAATTGTGGTAAATGGGTAGGCCCACTGAGACCATGACAGTCCCCTTTTCAGGGTTGACCCAGAATTAGTTACAAGTATCTAGAAGGGAGAAAAGGAAGTACCAACATTTACAAACCTTACACCATTGGCAACATACAGTAATAGATGCGTGTTAGGTACATACATTTACATTTACATTTACATTTACAGCAAATCTTACATATTTAAGCACATAGGAACTAATACATTGGACTGGCTTGTAGATGCGAAAGCAGTCTTGCTACAAGATAGACATGATAGGCCTGCACCAGGTCAGGGGTGACTAGGCATCTCCCATGAAAGTTCCAGTGGGGGGCAGCGGTATCACGAGCAATTAAACAGTCCACTCAGGTAGGTCTTTAGCCCTTTCTTGAAACAATACTTGTCTGTGATACCGCTCAGTGACTGGGTAATCTTATCCAGGGAGGCCAAGGCTGTTAGGGAGTTCAGCAGTTCCAAGACAGAGGGTATAACTGTGGTTCTCCGTTTTGACAGAAAAAATCTTTTTGCCTGTAACCCTAACAGAGCCAGCCACCTCTTCTCAGCAGGGGAGTACACACCTGGGGGGGGGGCATCCTTAAAAGCCAAAAGGCTGCAGTATGGGGACTAAGTTTGTGCAGAACATCTATTGTCAGCGATAACACCTGTAACCAGAAGGGGGATATTAGGGGGCAAGTCCGTAGAATATGGACAAAGTCCCCTCCATCAGTTAAGCATCTCCAGCACAAATCCTTGGCTAAGAGTTGTGCTTTGTACAGCAACTCTGGGGACCTGTATCACGAATGTAGAATCTTATTCTGTATGATCTGACTATTAGGGCCTGGGTATATCTTATGTGCCACTGTCCAGCAGGTCAGCCACTGTTGGTCTGTAATCTCAATATGCAGGGCATGCTCACACTTAGATTTGGACTTGAACATTTGGTTAGGCATTTTATTTCTAAGATCCAAATATATGCGGCTGGCCACACCTCTCTGAAGAGCTTGAAAGACATTTGATCTAAAACCACTGCAGGAAAGATTAGTCATACCTTTTACTGTGACTCTCAAATGTCCCAGAGTACCAATGAATAGGAAAAACTATTCAAGGGTCGTCATGACACAGAGCCACATTTATCTATATTTTCCAGTCTGGTCAAGAAATATGAAACACAGAGAGATCCTGAAACAAAAGCTCACAGAGTACCCAAGCATCTCTAACTGGGATCTCCTCAGTAAGACTGGCAGCACTGACAAAGGTTATTATAAGGAGTGCATAGCCACATGAGCAATACAGCAGCTCCACCTACTAGCTGAAGCAATAAATCAGCATTATTTTTTTTTTATAAAGTATCCCTACCTATCCAAAAAATAACAAAAACTCTACTGTAACTGTAATTTTTCCATCTTTATTTTTTGTTTATTTTACAAACAAGCCATTGTATAATAGGAATAAAGTACTCCAGTGTTTGTGTCGTGTTGGGATAATGTCACTTTCTGGGTGTTGGATGCACTCAGCCTGTATCCTTATACCCAATCACACAAGGCATGATGTTATCCCATCACAACACACACCCTGTAGTACATTATTCCTTTATATCACTGCACTGCAATTGAGCAACCTACAATGCTCTGCAAGCAGTATACATGGCCTCATCTGAACTTGCACAGCTCATCCACACTGCTCACAATGATGCAGATACAGTATAGCCATGTAAAGATGCCTTTATTCTATCTAGGGTCACCATGGAAAATAGGCATTCTGCCTAATGGGCCTTACCTGGTTCAAAAGGCAGACAGAGGGGGCAGTATTTTTAAGGTGACAAAGAGAATTGATTTGTTGAATGGAATGTGAGTATCGCTGCCTTCTTTGCAATAAATGAAGTATAGAAAACAGCCTTTGCTTTGTAAGGGACATTTCTGCAATTTATTTGAGAAGTTTTGCATGCTTTTCGATGAACAGGTATAGTATTATGGTTTTAACTATTGTCACTTTTCTTCCTACTTAACATATATATTTCACAAGATCTAAATTCCCACAGCCACACCAGATCTTCTGACAGAGGTTAATTGCAAATTCCCTTTCCCTCAAAAAATCCTGAAAGTCAATAGTAATTCAGGTAAAAACAACCTGTAACATACAATGGTGATATGCTAAGGAAGTTGCTAAATTTAGAAATTTGGCATGCCAGCTGTGTCCACATAGAAAATACTAGAATCAAGACACTATTTCATAGGTTCATAGGTAATTTCAAGCTATTTAGACTTTCGTCCATGATGCTTGCCAAAAATTTTAATTATATCTTCAAAAGGAAATGATCCAATTTAACCTTAAAAGAGTCCATGCTAGTGCTCAATACTACATCTATTGGCAGTGAGTTCCATCCAGACACAATTCTATTGCTAAACCAATGTTTGCATTGTAGACTTTGCCATTTTTTAACTTCAAACTGAAAGGGATGTCCCCTCGGTTCATATCTGGATTTTCTCCAAGCAAGCCCTAATTCTGATATTAATAAATCATCTTTATTAGATCTAAAAAGTAAACAATAGTCACCCCTAGTTCTCCTATACTCCAAGGTATAGAAATCCAATTCCCTCAGTCTCTCTGGGTAAGTCTTTTTTTCTAATCCTTCAATTGATTTTGTTGCTCGTCTCTGAATTCTTTCTATATTGTTTATATCTGTTTTTTTATAAGGGGCCCAAATCTGTGCGCAATACTCCAGGTTTGGTCTCACCAGAGCCCATAAAGGGGCATCAGCACTTTTCTATCCCTACTTGATATATGTCTCAAAATACAATTTAATATCTGGTTACCCTTTTTTATTACTTTATTACACTGGGAACTGAATTTTAAGTCTGAACTAATTATTATCCCCAAATCTCTTTCTTCGTTTGTATTATTGAGTACTATATTATCCAGTTTATAGGAATAGATTATTTTATTTTTTGTTTTACCCAGATGCATGGTTATGCATTTATTTTTATTCAGTTCCAGCTTACTTTTTTTTGTCCAGTTATATACCTTATTTAATGCTTCCTGTATATCATTTTGGCTTTTTGTGCCATTTGCTACAGCTCCAATTCTGCAGTCATCTGCAAATTTTTTTAGCCAAATATCCCTATTTGATATTTTTAAAGAGGTTACATAAATATTAAGTAGACATGGTCCAAGAACCGACCCCTGAGGCACCCCACTAGTCACTGCTGACCATTCTGATTTTTCACCTTGGATCACCACTCTCTGCCTTCTCTCACTCAACCAGGCCTCTATCCAATTTATTATGCCATTATTAAATGCATATTGTTTTAAAGTATTTACCAGTTCCAGATGTGGAAGCTTATCAAATGCTTTCAAGAAATCTAAAAAGATAACATTGACACAATTTCCTGTATCCAATGCCTCCCCAACCTTCTCATAGAATGTTAAAAGATTTGTTTGACAGGAGCGATTTTTGCAAAAGCCATGTTGCACTGAGTCCTGTAGGCCATTTTTTTCCAGATATTCAACTTATGATCCTTCAAAATAGACTCCATCATTTTCCCCATGACCGATGTCAGGCTAATTGGTCTATAATTTTTCAATTCCGATTTAGAGCCACCTTTATGTATAGGAACCACCAATGCCTCACGCCACCCCTGTGGTACCTGTCCTGTATTTTGAGAATTTTGAATAATGTAAGTTAAGGGTGGTGCAAGTTGGTCCGCCAGTTCATATGATATTCTAGGATGAATTTCATCTGGTCCTTGTGATTTATTTGTGTGTACTACTTTTAATTTATCCAGGACATCCTGTAGATGTATTTGTATGCCATCTGATCCATGATTCATGTTAACATTAATTTTAAGGGAATTATCTGAGTTGAAAACAGAACACTAATATTTATTTTGGATTTCTGAACAATCTTTATTATTGAGTATTTCTCCATTTTCATTTTTAAAGGGTCCAATAGTATTTCCCATTTTGTTTATTATTTATATATAAATAAAAGTTTTGTAATTGTCTTTAACCAATGCTGACAATTTTAATTCTTACTCCTTTTTTGCTTTTTTTATTTCATACTTGACTTTTTTTAACAAATTCTCTGTACTGTCGTTGTGGTTGTGTATTGATATTATGTTTTAATTTTCTTAGACCATCTATTTTTTTTATTAATTAATGTTTTAATTTTAGGTGTTAACCATTTTGGAATATCCTTATTATTTTTATATTTGGCATTTTTTGGTATGCATTGATTTATTGTTGCATGCAGTTTATTTACCAGAAATTTCCACATTTTGTGTGTTGTTTGATTTCCAAATTCCTTTTTCCAATTCCAATTTTCCAAAACTTTCTTCATGGTTGAAAAGTCGGCTTTTATGAAGTTCAAGACAATAGTCTTCCCTTCTCTAGGTGTTTTTTCCTCATTTTTTATTAAAAACTGGACAGATAGATGGCCACTCATTCCTAATGGGTTACTTGTAAATACATTTTGCATTGTTTGATCCATATTTGTTAAAATTACATCAAGAATGTTATTTCCCCTAGTGTTTTCAGATACAAGTTGGGTAAGTCCTATTTGGTTAATTGCTTCCAAAAATTGAATACTTTTCTTATTCTTGCCCACAAATTTTATCCAATCGATATCAGGGAAATTTAGATCCCCAGTCAATATTATCCTTTCTATAGGATCCAAGCTCTTGATACTGTCTAATAGTTCTAGTTCAGCTTCCATGCTCATTGTGGGAGGTCTATAGATTAAACCTAGTTTGATTTTTGATTGACCCTTGGGTATGATTTTTAACCATATCATTTCAAGATGATCTTTAGTCCTAGTTATTTCTTCGCATTGTATTGAATGTATTATATATATTGCAATACAACCTCCCTTTCTTGTTTGCCTTGATAGGTAATATAAGTTGTAACCATTTATTTCTTTGTCCCAACTGTCCTCACTTGTCCACCAGGTCTCTGTAATAAGTGCTATATGTATTTTATTTTTTTGTAATAAATGTTGTCATTCCTTGAATTTATTTACTAGACTACGTGCATTTATTAGTATACATTTCCAACCATCCTGAAGATTCACATTTTTGTGTGTTATATTATGTGTCTCCCTCTCCCTCTTTATCCAGTTTAAATGGAATGAAATAACACTGTTTATTCTCATACTTAGCATTCTAATGATGCTCTATTTAAATGTAGTCTGTCTCCTTTATAAAGAGTATTTTTTCTAAGACTCCAATAATTGTCCATAAATCCGATGCTATTATAACTACAAAAATTTCTTAAACACTTATTTAACATTTCTATTCCTGAATTTTTAAACTCATGTCTCCCATGTCCTGAAATCAAACCTGATACAATTATATCACACCCCTTTTCTTTCATTCTATTCACAAGGTTTTGATAGTCTTTTATGATGTCATCTATACCACAGAAACCCACATCATTTGTGCCAACATGTATTATAATTAAGGTTTCATATAGACCCTCCATTAGGCCATCTAATAAATGACCAATATCTGACATTTTGGCTCCGGGTAAAGAGCTCACTGTTGTGTACATTTTTCTGTCCTTACATACTATGGAATCTATCCCTTTCATTATGGGATCTCCTATTATTAAGATGTCCTTTTCTTTTTTTTTGTTTTATGACTTCTTTTTCTATTTGTTTTGTAACATCTTTTTCTGCTGTAATATCTAATATGGTGGTATTTCTTCATTTTATTTAGACATTTATTTCCCTGTTTGTGCTCCATGACTACTTTTTGATTCCCTTTTAAATTATAGTTGAAGTCTTTTAGTTTTCCATCTATAGATTTATTTTTTCTGAGGGCTCGTTCATACATTGTCTATCCGAGTCTAATATAGTATATCTATTTTCCAACTTTGGTTACTGCTTTGTCACTTGTTGTTTAGTGGAATGTATGGGTGTGATATTCCATTGGTTTTCCTCATGGCTGCTTAGGATTTTGGTCAAGGACTGTTGTGGAACCCCATCATTAGATTGAGTCAGCTCATTATCTACTAAAAATGAATCTATATAGGCCTCAAGGTCCCCTATCTCTTTCTGGACTATCAGTGATTCCACTTGATTATTTTCTTCAAGTCTCTGCTTTATTTGTTCAATTTTTGTTTGCAAGGCTTGTAGCTGAATACATTTATCACATATAAATTCTTCCACAATTTCTTCTTCTTCTTCTGTAAACATTTTACAGGATAAACATGATTTATAATTTTTTTTCTTTGTTTTAGTATTTGCCATGTTATCAGATTACTAAACAAGCTAGAATACAATTCTTGTTAGTTTCTTTTCTTTAAGGATAATACTTACTATACTAATCTTGTTTATGCCATATGTCCCTCAGTCCCAGCGGACACAGCAGACACGCACAGACGTGCATGTCTCTGTGCACGTCTCCGCGCACGATGATGCACGCCCTGCACACACTCACCCTGCTCACTGCAGAAGTGAGTTTTATAAGCCCAATGACCCGGAAGTAGCTGTTTGGAGTCACGGCTTCACTCATAAGCCAAAAATGTGGATTTTACATGGAAATAACACAAAAATCTCCCAGAAGTTTTATTTAAGGTCCTGAAGTATTTCACAGTTCAAATCTGGTAAAAGAATGCTAAAAAAAGGCACTTTTTAGTAGGGGTCAGTAATGATACTGCACACTACCCTCTTCCTGTTTCCTGTCCCCAGAAATACAGGGCTCCAGTAATAAAAAAAGTTTCACAGTGCAATTAGGCTGCTTGTATATTTATTTATTTTTTATTTTATTTTGGTCTAGGACTAACACCTTTGAGAGCAAGCTCATTTCATAAGTTCCACATCAGAGCTGTACAAACAGTGAGAAGCAAATTACAGCTAGACAGCAATAAGGTGAGACGAGAGACAAATTACAGTTAGATAATAAAGGAGGACATAAGTAGGTCTAAAATTGAACAGAAAATAGTGTTGGCATAATAAACCATTATGTACATTGCATACCAGCTAAAGCCATGAGAGAAAATGAGGAAGGGTAAGGTAAAGATAGACGAGTGGGCAGGCAGAATGTGGAGGCAGCAGAGGGGAGATAGGACCATTTAAAATACAATGTTAGAAGTATCGAAGGTGGAGAGTACGTCAGCTCAAATTATGGCCTTGTCAGAAGTGGTTGGATGCTCCAATTGGTAGCAAAACAACAGTCCAGTGGGTCTTGTCAGATTTCAAGGGGAGCGAAACAAGAGCTAGGTTGCAGATAGATGGTCAGGCAACTACATGGTGTTGGCAGAAAGAATTAAGGATGCAGTGAGAATGAAAGGGAGGGTAGTAAGGCATGGAGGGAGGGAAGTCAGGAGTAATTGTAATTGGGAAAGAGGTGAGGAGAACTAGAGGTAAAAAGAATACAAGGACAGGCAGGCACGTGCCAGGAATGTCAAAAATTGTCCAGGGAGACCTAATGGAAGCAATCACATCTGGCATTAGTAACAAGATGTTTATGGATCTCTTGCTTAAAGGTACCTATCATTTTTGCAGAGGAGATGTTAGGAGGCAGATTATTAAACCATTTGCACTCCCGGTAGGCAAATGTTCTTTGTCCAAAGAGGTACAACATCTTGGGATCTTGAAGGACCTGCTCTCTGAGGTTCTGGTGAGGCGGTTGTTTACATAGGGGGTGAGAAGATTCTAAACAACTGTAGGCATTAGGCCCAGACTTGCTTTTTTGCAAGTAAGCAGGTGTGTAACTTGAGCTGGCCCATGAACTAGAGCCAGTTGGCTTGGGCATATAGGTTGCATGTGTGTGCATCACTCAGACCTGGTGGAGAGATGACACGCTTTATTTAAGACAACTGTGACTCTTCAAAGGGCTGTGTCCATAGTAGAACTGTAGATTACTATTCCATAATCAACCAGTGAGATCACAGAGCTACTGATGGCAAGCTTGAGAGCCTCTGGGGTGAGGCTACGGTGATGCCTATGATGGAGACCAATCCAAGTACTGACAGCTTTTGTCAATATGGTATGCATAGGACATGGTGCTGTCAATTGTGACTCTCAGATATTTGAACTGGTGGACCAGTTCAAGTGGAGTACTATCCACATTTGTTATGGTGTGGAGGTTGGACTGGTACCTGTTCTGTGGACTAGTGAACAACATGATCTTGTGTTTTTTATAATTCAAGATGAGTTTGTGGTAACTGAAACATTTTTGTACTCCTATGAAACTGTCCTGCAGAGTATTTTCCAGGGTTATAGGGTCTGTAGCAGTATTTGACAGTGACATGCAAGAGGGAGCAGGTTTAGAAATATGCTGAACATGAGTGGACCCATTATGGAGCCCTGGGGCACCCCTGAATGAACTGGTCTGCTGTCTGATAAGACACTATCGATCCTGACTTGTTGGGAGCGGGACGAGAGGTAGCTCTTGAACCAACAGACAGTGTCCTTGATAGACTCAGGGCTGTGAACTGCTCAACTAGTAGATCTTGATTGACCACGTTGAATGTTTTAGACAGGTCAGTAAATGTTGCACCCACTATCTTGTCATGATCAATGGAATTGTTAATAAAATCTGTAAACTCAAGTAGAGCCATAGTAGTGCTGTGGCCTTTGGGAAAACCATGTTGCTGGGGGAATTGTAGGTTATGCTTCATAATATATTCTACTAATTGGTCTGCAACCACCTTTTCAAGGGCCTTTGATAGAGGTGGGAGAATTGAGATGAGCAAATAGTTTTCCGTGAGACTGATCACGCTCTTGAAAACTGATGTCACTAAGGCAGATTTCCATAGTTGAGGGAACTGTGAGAGTCTGAGGAGGTGTTGATAATATGTATTAAAGGTAACAGGATATCTTCCAGTGCAAGGGCTACATACATTACTTTAGGTCAAGGGAATCGCCATGACAGGACTTCCCAGGACCTTTGAAGTATTCCTGGCTTCTGCAATGGACATGGTTCTGAAGTGAAATGGAGGATGTGAGGTGACTGGTCAGTGGCCATAGCTGTGTCATCAGGTTTTGTATGGAGGAAGAACTCAGGAGGAAGAATTTCACTAAGATCTGTGAACCCTTTGTTAAAAGAGTTTGCAGTTATAGTGGGGTCAGTAATCAGTATGCCATCAATGTTGAGCATTGTGGATGCTAACTTTCTGTTTCTTTCAGTAACTTCCTTGAGGCTAGTCCAGAATTTCCTTCCATCCCTCCATGAACGTGTAAGGGCCTCCTTGTAGTACTGATTTTTAGCTGCACATATTGTCCTTGTACAATCATTTTGAGTCTTTATATAGATTTGAATGTCAGGCTGAGTACCAGATGCCAGAGCTCTGTATCACAGGTGTTCTCTGGCTTTCATGCTCTCAAGAAGCTCAGGTGAAAGCCAAGGAATGCAATGTCCTTTGACATTTTGCTTTTTTAGTAGGGCATGCCGGTCACACACTTTATTGAACAACTGGATGCAGAAAATGAAGAGGGACCTGGAGAAGCTTGAAATATGGTCAGAGATGTGGCAACTGATGTTTAATGTAAAGAAGTGCAAAATAGTGCACCTGGGTAGAGGGAACCCTGGGGAGAGCTACAGGTTGGGGGAGAGGAGCTGACTGTCACCATGGAGGAAAGGGACCTAGGGGTCATCATCTCTGCTGACCTTAAAGTATCAAAGCAGTGTACAAAGGCAGCAGAGAGGGCCAGTGGTATGCTGGGGTGCACAGGCAGAGGTATCACTAGCAGGAGGCAGGAGGTGGTGATACCATTGTATAAAACATTGGCAAGGCCTCACCTGGAGTACTGCATGCAGTTCTGGAGACCACACTTGTGCAAGGACATAGATAAGGTGGAGGCTATCTAGAGAAGGGCAACAAAGATGGTGCAGGGCTTACACCACAAAACATATGAGGAGAGACTAGGGACCTCAATATGTACTCACTGGAGGAGAGGAGACAGGGGGGACATGATTGAAACTTTCAAGTATCTTAAGAGCAAAAATAAGGTGCAGACAAGGGAGCTTACCAATATAGAAAAGTACTAGAACAGGGGGCACAATACTAAATTGAGGGGGTAGATTAAGAGGTAATGTGAGGAAGTTTTTCTACACAGAAAGGGAGTAGACACATGGAATAGTCTGCCACAGGAGTGTAGTGAGGGGCAAGCACAGTGAAGGGGTTTAAACATGCTTGGGACAGGCACAAGGGAAGCCTGAGAGGGAGGAGTGATGACAAGCCATTGATCACGTGGATCAGTGGCCACATACAATGTATAGGGCCTATGGGTAGACTGGGTGGGCCTTGTGTCCTATCTGCTGACAATTTCTATGTTTCTATGGATAAATTGCTCTAGTGCTGCATCAGCTGTACTGGAGTGATAAGCGGACCAGTCTTGTTGGCGCAGGTCAGCCTTCAGCAGCTCAAGGTGAACTTGTTTGAGACCCTGTTTATGATTATCCTTGCTGGAGGTTTGGAGTATGTACAGGACCAGTGAAACAGGACCAGTGAGTGGTCACTATAGGTATTGGGGAGAACAATGGTGTGGAGGCATTACTCGGGTGATTTGACAAGACCAGTCCAGTAGTGTGGATGTGCCAGTCTTATAATTTATCCTGGTAGGTGTTTTGACTAGCTGAGAAAGATGCACCACAAAGACTACATCCCTGTAGGGAGTAGCAGCATGGGCGAGTATTGAAATCACCTAGCAGCAAGGTCTGAACATTTAGGTTCAAGATGCTGAGGCACTTCATAAGTGAGTCAAGACCAAGGGTTTTTTGGCCAGGTGGAATGTATACCGAAAGGACGGTGAGGAATTTTTTGTGAGTCCAAAGTAATACTTTTACTGCTAGGGCTTGCATGCTGGTCCCAGTGTAAGGTAGGGGGAAGTGGTGGGCCTGCAGGTTATCTCTGAGGTAGACTGCACATCCTCCCCCTTGTTTGGTTAGTTGATCAGCCCTGAACACCATGTAGCTCAGGAGTAAGATTGCTGCATCCCCAATGCTTGGGGAGAGCCAGGTCTCAACCATTGATAGGATGTTGGGGTTGTGTTGTAGTATCCATGCATTCATACTGTCCATTTTAGGGAGGAGCCTACAGATGTTGATTGAACCAGCTGTGAGTTGTCCAACATTACCATGCATCACTGTTGGAGATGTTTGGGGGCCTGGGTTGGGGTGGATATTCCTAGATAGATGCAAAAGTACCAGGGCTATATGGCAAAAATACTCTATTAGGGGTTTGTTGTTGTATCGCCACTGCCTACTGTACCTACAGGGGAAGGAATATCCTTCAAGTATTTTAGGAATGCCAGGATAGAGAGCCATGGGGTGCAGCCATGCAGGACCATGCACAGAATGTCCCTTGTGATTAGCTAAGGGTGGCTCCCAGGGGGGCATTGAGGAGTTTAGAGTAAATGACAATGTTCCAGTGCTGTGGGCATTATAGGATGTTCCATGCAGAGATGGACCAGTTTCAGGTAGAGGTTTGTCACCTGTGCAATATTTATATAGCTAAAGAGGATAAGAGAAGTACACCTCTCAAAATCAGAGCACCTGAGGGAGGCATAGTAGAGGTCTAGCTTTATAGTGGACAGAGACAGTGCACATTTTTATAGGAGCAAGTGGGGGGGGAGGGGTCGTCCAGTCTCACCAATAGTAAGCAAGGGGAGGAGATACCAAGTTAAGTTGAGTATTTAATAAAGGAAGGAGGTGGGGGGGGGACCGAAAACAGGGGCAAACAGGGCTGGAAGGAAAGCACCATGCATCAAGAAGGAGCACCAAAGTTCATAAAAAATGGCATGCACTGCATCAGCCAATAGGCAGTATGTCGCAGCACAAAACGTCCAATGGGAATCTCAGCTTTCAAGCCACTTGAGCTCTGCAGAGCTCTGACTGGTGTACCTGGAGTTATATGTCTTAGGAGGGCAGGCAGCTTGAATGGAAAGAGGCGACTCTGTCTCTTCACCCTGTGCAAGGCATAAACTGAAGAATTTCAGCTGGCTCAGAGATTGGAGGGCAGGCAGTCCATTGTTGATTATGCAGCCAGGAGGGAGAAGGTCCGGGGCTGCTGCCATTGCTGAGACACCCAGTTGGGCTGCACTCTGGAAGGCAGGGAGAGAGAGAGAGAGAGAGAAATTAAATGCAGAGAAACGGGTGGGCAGACAGCAGAGACAAAGGAGTAGCTAGATGTGTTAAGAAGACATGCTAATAGGGCAACTACAGGATTTGCTAAGTAAGGAGTGGGGATGGCTTAAACTGAGGTGCCAGCTACACAGTTTGTTTAACAAAAGGGTCTGAGAGTAGCTGAGGTTGGAGCGGGCTGTAGGTAGCCAGAAATCTGCAAATATCTGGGGGGGCAAGAGAAAGAGAGAAGCGAGGGAGGGACACAGTAAAAAGTAGTTATTAAAATTGTTGCAGGTTTAAATGTTGAATTAGACACACTGACTCAGTCAGGGGCAATCTGCAGTAGATTTCTGTAGTACTAACAGCTGGCCAACAGGTCTATGCTAGCATAGCATATTAAATTCGGCTAATTACAGCAAATATGATATTCTGTACTAGTATACTACCCTAAGACAATACATTTCAGTAACAAATTACATCAGGCTGAGAAAAAGGCTGTTTTTCACTAAACTAACTCAGCTAAATTGCACAAATCCACATTAAGTGACAAGTTAAAAAAAAAGTAGGCACATCCAGCGAAAAACAGGTGCTGGAAGGAAAGCACCACACATTAAGCAGGAATGCCAAAGTTCATAAAAATGGCAGGCACTGCAGCAGCCAATAGGCAGTGTGCAGCAGTACAAAACATCCAATAGGAATCTTGGCTTTCAAGCTGCTTGAGCCCTGCAGAGCTCCAACTGGTGTACCTGAAGTTACAAGTCTTAGGAGGGCGGGCGGCTAGAGCGGAGGAGTGTGGCTCTGTCTCTTCACCCTGTGAAGGGCATAAACTGAAGAATTTCAGCCAGCTCATGGATCAGAAGTCAAGAAGTTCTTTGTCGACTATACAGCCAGGAGGGAGAAGGTCCAGGAGCTACTGCCAATTCTTAATTAACCCATTCGGGCTGTGCTCTGGAGTTACAAGTCATAGGACGGTGGGCGGTTTGAGCAGAGAAGCACGGCTTTGTCTCTTAGCCCTGTGCTATGTCAGTAGACCACAACATCAGCCTTACTCATTGGAAACTATTTATTATATGCAGTTACTATATTGACCATATTATTTATATAGCTTTTTAACTGCTGTACAAAAGGAACATTTTCCAATATTGTGCCTGGCCTGCTGAATAATGTACCTAATTGTATCTGTGACATTTTTTAATTTACATGTGAAGTCCTATTGTTTTAAGTGATAGGAAAGTAGGAGGTTCAGATCAAAGAAGGCTAATTGCTCATCTAGTTTGTCTGCCACTACTCAGCAAGGAAACCATTACTATACATATTGTTCATATATGAGTATAATTTCTTTTTGGAACCTTCAGTCTTTGACTCTAGATCTCTTCCAGTGGTAAGCTATTGCAGCTTGTCACAGCCCCCGCATATCCTCCTCAAAAAGCCGTGACTAGAACTGCAGAGTCTATATGTTCCTAATAAATAAGATAGACAATTACAGAAAAGTGCAATAATCACAGACAGCAGCATGATAAAATGCATTGCCCAGTGCCTCTGAGTGTCAGACAGTTGCAGTCATCTATAGTTTTATTTGCAGAGAGCATGATGTACTATGCACTGACATATACTGTACACACAGTGCACAACATTTAACAGGCATAATCAGTACATACTGTACTGACACAACAGGGCTTGCTTCCTTGCTCAATTTTTAATGATAATTAGAACAAAGAATACATTTTCTAAAGAAGATCTCCCATTTAGTGGGTCCATTGCATTGTGTCCAGCTCTCACAATGCAGACTAATAAATAAAACACTATTCAAAGAACACAAAAAATGGTTAGGCACTGGCACATTGCATGATGATACAGAAAAGTTTTATTAGCTAGATTTCCTTCTCTAATTTGTCGTTCCTGTTTGTGTCAGCAAGAAAGGTTACTGTAACTGGTGTCTGGACCTGTCTTTTTTGCCAGTAGGGGTGAGAGGCAGTGTTTAAAAGCACTGGCAGTGGCATTTGTAGCTGCTTAACAAGGGGTTGTAAATATCAGGTGGCTTGCACGTACCTTCTTCAGCATCCAAGCTAATTACCTGTGTCGTACCTGAACCCTAGCTGCTTCTAAGGTGGGACACACAAGACTGATATGAACTTGACGTCTCCCAGATGACAGACTGGATAGCTGCCGTTAAAGGGAAACATCCATCTAGGATTAAATTAATCAATATTGTTACCAATGGAAATCTGTTTTACATAAGCTATTGACTGAACCTGTAACACTTTAAGGGACACAATTATACCTATTCAGTTTCCCCTTCCTTTATAGCTGCAGGCATCCATTTACTAAATCACAGGCACAGGAAATGACATCACATCTAGGGAAACAGATATAGTCAATAAATATTTTAACCAGAAGAGGCACACTAAGCTGAAGCTTGAGTTCAGGTATGACCTGAGGATCACTAGGGCAGCAGGATGGGGGGAGAGCTGGATGCCATTGTCCACCTGGGGACTAATGACCTGGCCAGGGACAAAGTTAGGATAGTGCAGGAAGAATTCAGGAGTTGGGGAGGGGTCTTGAACAGGTAGCATGCTAAGTGGCCTTCTCTGAGGTGCTGCCTGTCTATGACAGGAGGGAGGATAGGTATGCCATAGCAGGAGCTTCAACTCATGGTTGAAGCAGTGGTGCAGACAGGAGGATTCAACAACATTGGGAACTTTGGTCCCACCTGGAGGTAAAAGGCTTATACAGAGGAGATGACCTGTATCCGTCTGAGAGGGAACCAAAGTCCTCAGTGAGCTGTTTAAATGTTACATTGGAGAGCATTTAAACTAGCCAAGGGGGATGGTGGAAGGAAGCAGGGAGACATAAACTGTTCACCTCTGCAAGCTGAAGTAGTCAGTAGGGAGAACATAAGGGAAAGAAGTTCCCAAGGGTACCTAATAACAGCAAAAACAAAATGGTAGAAATGAAGAGGGATGGGATGAGGCAGAGGGGTAAGGAAAGCAGGAAAAAGGAAATGGAGGTTGATAAGCAGGGTGGTAGCAGAATATGAAAGGCCATGTGCAATGCTTGACGTCTGGGACATAAAATCCCAGACCTGGTGGTCATTATGACAGAGGGTGACCTGGACATTTTAGCAATTACCTAATCATGGTGCAGCAAGAACCATGACTAAGATATAACCATATCAGGTGATACTCTGTTCAGGAAGGACAGGGTGGGTAAAAATGGGAAAACTGGGTCTTTTTGGAGGACAGCATTAAAGTGGGCGAAGGTACTGTGGATCACCCTAGAGATAGGAATGAAGCTGCTATCCAAAGTGACATAATCTATAGACCTCCAGCATGGTGTTGGGGAATGGATAAGAGTCTGGTGAAAGCCATCTAAATGAATGCAAATAAGGGAGATATGGTTGGTGGAGGATGTCAAACTGCCAGATGTGGATTGGAGCATCCCAGCTGCAGCTTCAACTAAAACAGGGACATTCTGGACTCCTGCAGAGGTCATTCCTTTCGCAACTGGTAGAGAACCCACTCATGAGGAAACAATATTGGACCCTGTACTCACTAATGGGGACAGTGTTGCAGACATCATGGTTGGTGGCTACCTGAGTACCAGTGATCACCATATGGTGTAGTTCAATATAAGTACTACAGCAGAAGCAAACCCCAACGGTGAGGGTCCTGGACTTCAGGAGGGCCGATTTTACAAAGAAGGAGGAATGTATCAGGGAGGCCCTGGCAGTAGGGGTGGGACTTGGGTGGAGTGGTGGAACAGTGGGTGAAACTTAAAGGGGCCATAGTGAAGGCAACAAACTTCTGCATCAGGCATGTAAGCAAAAGCAAGAGGAAAAAGACCTCTACAGTTCTCAAAAGGGGTGGCTGTGAAGGAAAGAGCAAAAAAGTTAACATTCAATAGGTATAAGGAGACGGAGAGAGGAGGATACGGAGGTCTATCAGGAGAAGCAGAAGGAGGCAGGGAAAACAATCAGTAGTGCAAAGGTGCAAACAGAGAAGAAAATAGCCTAGGCATTAAATAAAGGGGACAAGACATTTTTCAGGAATGTAATTGAAAGGAGAAAGACAAGGAGAGGGATTGTAAGGCTAAGGATAGAAAGGGGGGACTGTGTGAAGGGGTACTGGGGAAATGGCAGACATTCTGAACAAATACTTTGTTCCATGTTCATAAAGGATGGTGAAGGCAAGGGAACACAGAAAGTGTCAGGGCATTGAAAGATGGGAGATGAACACTAGTCTATTTACAGAGGAGAGAGTCCTAAAGGAACTCACAAATCTGAAAGTGGACAAGGCAATGGGGCCAGACAGAAAACATCCAAGGATACTAAGGGAGCTCAGAGAGTAGCTGGTAGAGATGGGCGAAGTGGCCCCAATTCACTCCGCGAAGTGATTTGTGGAGTGAAGGCAAATTTGTGGAGTGCTCCACAACGCGAAGTGGAGTAGTTCACGTTATAATGGGTTACACGAAGTCCATTGAAAACAATGACTTTGTGTTACTCCGCCTTCCTAAACCACTACTCCACCAATTCTTAAGGAGAAGTACATTGAAAACAATGTACTTCACCTCACTTCACCTTGTTTTTAAGCTCCAAAGGTGAATTTTGCAGTGATTCATGGGATTTCAGGTCACATGGGCTCTAGATTGTTCTGCACAGCCTCAGTTTGGGGTAGTGTGTGTAGGAAGCTGTAGGAGACAATCTTCTGTGAGAGCTCTAGGCGATTCAAACCTTCTAAAAGCTGTTAAAAAAGCATTTTTGAGTCATTTTTTTTGCTGAAACTTTAGTTCATCGATTATAGGAAACCCTCCTGTGCTCATATGATTGAGCTTTTATTGTTTGTGTGTAAATTTTGAATGTTAATGTACAACATTCAGTTTGTGTACTGGGAGACAGTGGACTGGAAGTGTGCTTTGGGGGAGGGGCGTATGTGTGGTGTAGGTAGATTAACTTGGAGAAAAAGACAGTGCTTTCTGTTTTGGTGATATTTTTCTTATATAACTGTGTTAATGTACACACAGTAATATTTTCAATAATTCTTGCCTTTTTTTGCTGATTGTTGTGGTGCAGCAGTGCATAATTTTAGTTTGTTTAAAATATGTGTTTATATTACTGAAGTTTTCAATTTTCTATGCATTACTTAGCGTGTGTGTGTGAGTATGTGTGTGACGCGTGTCATCAAATCAGATACCTTTTATTGTGCCACATAATAATTTCAGCAATGTGAACCTGCTATCCACTGCAGCTGTGTGATTTTTGTACTTCTTTGTGATATCTTTACTAGTACTAGTACTAGTGACTGTTACTGCAGCAGTGCAGTACACTGCACCCCCGCAGTCCACCCCAACCGGCAAAGGTATTCTTTTCCAGATTTGAATTTCTGATGGTGAGCACTGGTTAGGTGTTGTGCCTTTGTGTCTGCATCTCTTCAGTGTGCAGCACAATCTTAATCTGTCTGTGCATTTGCATCTCTTTAGAGCCCAATTTCCATCTATAACTTAAGTCACAGTTGTTTCTTTGGCTTCCCTTCAGAGTACTGGACAGGTGTGGTGCATAATTCTGCATGAACATTGTACTCATTAATATGCGTTTTTAGGTCAGGACCATCATCACAAGTCACTTGTGATACAAATCACGTTTTTCATCATCACGGTCAAAAATGCAGTCACAAATCACAATTCACGATCATGTCATGAATCACAACAATAATTTTTTGACTAGTTACTTGGATGTATTGTAAGCACGTTTTGTAGTATCTCTCCAGGCTTCACCACCCTGCTATTGTACTCATTAATGAGCGTTTTTAAGTTGGGGAGTTTGTGCTACAGGTCATCGGGAAGTACAGCCGTAGGTATTCATGTTCTCAATAGAGTTCCATATTGTTTATCTCACACCTGTCGACACCGAATCATGTTCTTCATCATCACGGTCACAAATGCAGTCATAAAACCACGATTCATGATCACATCATGAATCACAACATTCATTTTTTAATAGTTATTTGGATGCATTGTAAGCATGTTTTGTAGTATCTCTCCAGGCTTCACCACCCGCCATTGTACTCATTAATGGCGTTTTTAAGTTTTGGAGTTTTGTGCCACAGCTCATCGGGGAAGTACAGCCATAGGCATTCGCTCCTTCCCGTACAGCATGTGAGTTACAGTACTGTAAGCAGTGGTGGGGCTAAGTGGCCTAATTTGCTCGATGAAGTGATTCACTGAGTAACGAGGAAACCAGGGAGAACTCCACAATGTGAAGAGGAGTACTTAGCTTCATAATGAGGAACGTGAAGTCCATTGAAACCAATGACTTTGCATTATTCCACCTTCCCCAAACCACTTCTCCACCAATTTTAAGGCTAAGTACATTGAAATCAATGTAATTTGCCTCACTTTGCCCTGTAATTGAGCTCCAAATGAAATTCTGCAGTTATTCATGGGATTGTAAGTCACATGGCCTCTAGATTGTTTGGCACAGCCTCAGTTCTGGCCTGGGTAGTGTGTGTGCAGTGGTAGCTGGAGACAGTTTGCTCTCAGAGGTCTGTGATTCAAAACCTCTAAAAGCTGTTTAAAATGCCTTTTTGAGTAATAGTTTTGCTCAAAATTTAGTACATTGACTATAGGAAACACTTCTGTGCTCATATCATTGAGTGTTTATTGTTGTGTGTGGATTTTGAATGCTAATTTAGGACAGTCAGTGTGTGTACTGTAAAGTGTGCGTTTGGGGAGGGGCGTATTTGTGGTGTAGGTAGTTTAATTGGGAGAAAAAGGCAGTCTTTCTGTTTTGGTTATATTTTCTTCTATAACTATGTTAATGTACACACAGTAATATTTTAGTAATTCTTGACATTTTTGCTGATTGTTGTGGTGCAGCAGTTTACAAGTTGTCTGCTTAAAACATTTGGTTATATTACTAAAGGTTTTCAATTTGCTATGCATTACTTAAGTGTGTATGTCAGTGTGTGCGATAGCGAGCCATTAAATCAGACACCTTTTATTGTGTTACAGAGCAATTGCAGCAGTGTGAACCTGCTGTCCACTGCATCTGCATGAATTTTTTATACTGCTTTGTGGTATCTTTACTAGTAGTAAATTGTTACTGCCGTGCACTAATCCCCCAACTGGCAAAATGTATTCCTTTCCAGATTTGGATTTGTGACTTGTGAGCACTGGTTAGGTGTTGTTGTGCCTTTTCGTATGCATCCCTTGAGTGTGCAGTGCAATCTTAATCTGTCTGTGCGTTTGCATGGTACCATTAATTCTGGGAGACTGCATTTCTTGTTACGCTCTCATTTCACTTTGTCAGCACTGTGGAATTTTCTGAACACAAGACAGTAGCATTTTGGGGATGCACATTAATTCTGGTGACTCTGTGTGTGACCTGACCACTGTGCACATGACTGAGTGCACCATTAATTCTGGGAGACTTTGCATTTCTTGTTACATTCTCATTTCACTTCATCAGCACTGGGGAGTTTTCTGGACACAAGACAGTAGTACTTTGGGGATGCACATTCATTCTGGTGACTGTGTGGGTGGGATGCTGCCAATATTGTTTTCATTCCACCTTACTTCACCTTTAAGGCAGAATGACAACGCAAAGTAATAATAACAAGGCAAAGTGAGCCTTTCCTATGGGGCACTCCACGTAGCAAAGTGTTGAGGCAAAGTGGCCACTTTGCATTCACTTCGCCAGTGGATTTTAAATTCACTGCATCTCTAGTAGCTGGCTGCACCTCTGAGAGTCCTGTTCAACTACTCACTGTAGACAGGAGTGGTCCTGGAGGGATAGCCTGCTAAGTGTAGTGGCGAATTTTGCCTCTGCAATTAGGTCACTGCAACGATGGCGGAGTGAAAGGAGTGATCATGGATTTTAGATCACCCTCACTCTTGTCACCCTTTGTGCCCACACAGTAGCCACTATCCAGGGCATGCCTGCCCTGGATGAGGTTATATTTAGTTTGGGGTGGTATGGGGGTGAAGCTCCCCACAAAAGCAACCATTTTCCAGGAGGATGCTTTGGCACAAGCACTGTAACTCCCAGGAGATGAAATGCCTGATGCTGTACTGTCAGGCAGTGTTTTGCCTGTGCCATAACTGCAGTCAGTAAAATGTATGTTGGCATGGGTGAACTCCTTGGAAGAGCGGAGGAGGACAGATGTAGTCCTACTTCACAAAAGTGGTAGCTGGGAGGGTGCTGGCAATTACAGGCCAGTTAGATTAACTTCAGTGGTGGGGACATTAATGGAATCACTATTGAAGAAAAGGATTGTGTAAAATCTTGAATCCAGTAGCTTACAAGATTTAAGGCAGCATGCATTTACTAGGGAGAGGTCACATCAAACAAATCTGATAGATTTCTTTGATTTGTTGACCAGGGAATTATATCAGGGTGGAGCAATGGATGTGGCCCACCTAGATTACAATAAGGCCTTCAGCACCATTCCACACCATTCCACACAGGAGGCTTGTTAAAAAAAAGTTGACAGTCTAGAAGTGGTTCCAAAGGTGGTAAACTGGGTAAGAAATTGGTTGAGGGATAGGTGATAGAGGGTGGTGGTAAATGGAGTTCACTCTAAGGAAGGAAGGGTGACCAGTGGGGAGCTACAGGGTTCAGTACTGGGACTGATCCTCTTCAATCTATTTATTGCAGAGGGGCTAAAAGGGAAGGCATGCCTTTTTGAAGATGACACTAAGATCTGCAATAGGGCAGGCACTGTGTGTGTGTGTGTGTGTGTGTGTGTGTGTGTGAGTGTAAAAAATGAATAGATATCTAAGAAAGCTTGAGGGTGGTCAAAAGTGTAATAACTAAATTTCAATGCAAAGTGTACAAAATCATGCACCTGGGAAACAAAAACCAGGGCAGACTACAAAATGGGGGGGGGGAGTGGTAGTGGTGACCACAAGACATGAAAAGGACTGGGGGGTAATCATATCTGATGATCTGAAAGTGGCCATATAGTGTGACAAGGTAATGGGGAGAGCCAGTTGGATGCTGGGGTGCACTGGGAGAGGTATCACCAGCAAAAAGGGAGGTGGTGATATTGCTGTGTAAATCATGGGTGAGACTTCACCTGGAGTACTTTGTGTAGTTCTGGAGACCACATCTCTGGAGGGACATAGAGTAGAGGTGGTCCAGAGGAGGGTAACCAAAATTGTACTGTACAGGGTCTGCATCATAATCCCTATGAGGAGAGATTAAAGGATTTCAATATGTACACTCTGGAAGAAAGAAGGGAGAAGAAGGCTATGATAGAGACTTTCACATACCTCACGGGTATAAATAAGGTTCAAGAGGGAAGCATTTTTCAGAATAAAAGAAGCTCAAAAACAAGGGGTCATGTTATGAAGCTGGAAGGGGCTAGACTCAGAGGATACGTGATGAAATATTTCTTCCCTGAATGGGTGGAGGATGCCTGGAACATCCTCTAAGCAGAAGTGATGGGGGCACAATTGGTAGCGGGATTCAAGAATGCTAGTGATATGCATTTGGGGACCTTAGTGATAAGGAAATGGAGGGTGAAGCCAGAGATCAAGTAAGGTCTGTGGTGTTACTGTAGGTAGTGAAAATGGGTAGACTAGTTGGGTCAAACAGTCCTTATCTGCTGTCAAATTCTATAATTCAGAGAACACTGATGCTCTCAGTGTCCCTGGGGTCATGGCATCTGTATGTATTTTTACTTGTGTATGATGTAACTCACAAGTGGGCTTAATAAAGAGGTACTGTGCACATTTAGTGAGTACAAATTACTTTTTATGCATGGGGTACTACTCCTTTTTTTTTCATTTAATTACTGAGATCAGACACTGCATCCCCTAGGAGTAGCTCTTCATTTTAACTTACTTCTTAATACACATCTCCATCTCAAAAGGGGCTTAATCCTGTAGCAGCTGCCTCTTGCATATACAGTAGAAAGCAAGCAATCCCATATACACATTGGGAACTGTGATGATGGCAGCTGCAGCTGCATATTTTGAAAGAGAATGAAAGTTCACAGCACAGCCCATAAGAAAAGGCAAACCACTGAAAATATTACTTCTTTAAAAGACATTCACACATCCATGTCAGGCACAGGTGCAATACAAGTTGCCCTTCACATTTGTAACATATTGTAGTGAACAGGTGATGTGTTTCTGAGGCAGTTTATACAGGAATGGGTCCCTGACTGTGCCATCTATTTCACAGATTTTGACAAAGAAATGTAAGCATAAGGAAACCACAAATCTTAATCCCTACAGTAGTGATGCACTGAACAAAAATCTCATCAGCAAAGTTTGTGTGAAGTCAGAACTTCGCTTTTGTAAAGCTTCATGGCATTTCCAGATGACTGATCAACTTTGTCAGCCATGTTTTTTTCCTTTTTCAAATGCCCAAAGGGCTAAAATCTTCACCTCTACCCACTGTATATTAAGTTGCCACCTCCCTCCTCCCCTCCCAATATTTCAAAAATGTTGCCTCCTTCCATCCTCTAGAAACAAGTGGTCTGTCATAGGTGTGCATGAGACTGGCTCACTCATTTTCTGTCAAAGGTCACTATACAATAAGTAGCAGATGATGCATACCCTACAGTAACATCATATTGGCAGGTATGTTGACACATCAGGTGTTGCTATAGGGTAAGCATCATCATTCATTCATTCATTAATTGTACAGTGGCCTTTGACAGAGAATGAGCAAGTCAGTCACACTCACTCCTAAAAGTTTGCTCGTTTTGTAACGTCCAAGTTCATCTAATAAAATGTATTAAACCATTTGCTTTTGGATCACACCTAAAAAGGACTGTTTTCTTTCTTCACACTTATTCTGATAAAATATCTAATTCTGGGGACACAGGGAAGGAGAGAGGTGGGTGCTAGTGGATGGGTACAGAGTGGGACTTGTCCAATGAATAATTCTACTCAGGGGTGCAGGAATGGTGTGGGGGAGGTAGATGGTGTGTATGAATGGTGTGGGTGTGGAAAATGAATTCTTATTGTAAGGGCTCTGCCTTATAATTAAAACTTCACTAGGGCAGTGGGGAGAGGGATGAATGTTCTAGTAGGGGGGTGGGAGCAGAAGACAATCAGTATCTAGGAGGTGGGAGGGGTGGGAACTGAATGCACAGTGGGTGAGAGGAGGACAGTAGGTTATGAGGTATTAGCTCTTTTGGACTTGTTTTTAACAAAGAAAAGAATACTGTGCATAGTTTCTGCCAGCAAAATTCCTACTTCACCCAGGGAAACTACCTATAGTGCCATTTCAAAGCGACTTCAACAGCAAATAATCTGTGAAGTGACACTATGTGTATGTTCACCATGCAAAGGTAAACACTTTGCAATGTGAAAGCTATTCAAAGTGTGGCCATCAACAAAGGGACACCACAGACATGTTGAGCACTTGAGAGAGATGGAACACCTTGAACTTCAGGTGCTTGTCCACTCCCAGATTGAATTTACTTTTTGGGTTAAAATATATACTTAGTTCACTAACAAAAAAAAAATCTCAAAGCTGTAACCTCACTCTTTGACTATCATTCCATTACTCTGCATTACCAATGCAAAAAATCATTTGGAGAAACTTCCTGAATACATCCCCTCACTGTTGCCTGCTGAGGTAGGCAGATCCAAGTTAAGTGTTAAGTTTGTTTGTTTATTTATTTATTTTATTTCAGTTGCAGATTAATACCTTTGAGCCATAGTGGCTCTTTTACAGAGGTTCCATGTCATAACATAAGTTCCAATAGTACAGACAAAAACATGATGTTAACGGGATGGTAGGTACATTTAAAAGAGGTTTAGAGTACTTTTCATATGTTGTTACACAAATCTCATCAACAAGCCAAGACATTACATGGAATCACATAGCCGACATAGGCTACTAAACCTACAGAGGATAAGACGTTGACATAAAATTGTTGCTAAGTTCTAAGTTACATACTGGAGCCACCAGTGAGGGCTTTGTCACTGATAGAGGGAGAGGGATAAGAGCTGGAGATGAAGAGAAGAAGTGGGGAGGGGAAAGACAGAAGTTAGTATTTAGCAGGAGGCGAAGACAAGGAGGTTAGATAGGTGATGACATAATTTGGGTATGGGGGTGAGAAGGGCAGTAAAGGGATGCCATAAGTGGAAAACATTAGGTGAAACAGTCACAGTGGTTCTTTGGGCCAGGAAGGCCCAAGAGCCAAGGAAGAAAGTTTTACATGCATTGCCAGAGTCTTAATCATTATCAGCATTGGCTGGGTGGCTTTATTAAGGTCCCAAAAGTTTAATCAATTTGCTGCTGTTTGCACTGTCAAGCCAGGTCCCCATATGTCCTGTGTTTCTGCAATCAGTTGGCATCATCCATAACCCATGATTTTATGATAGACCTGACATTTGCTGGTATACACTTGGGAGAGCCTTGTGGGGACTATGGCACTTACCAGTATTAGGCACTGTAGATACTGTATAATGTCACATACAGTATTATGGGTGAAATGTTGTAATAATAGAAGTGTTGGTTTTGGGGCCCAGTCTGTCAGTGCTGGCAGTGTCAGTTCTGATAGCATTGTGGAAGAATCATAAGTCCCCTTAATGTTGGCAGTGACTATGATCTCTTGTAGTGCAAGCAGCAGAAAAGCACCAAGGCCATGCAATATCTATTTCTATGTCATTGAAGGAAGTAGAAAGAGACTGCTGGATCCAGGGGTCAGGAGGTCTGCAGGATTTTGGAAATACAGGGACAGAGATACAGTAGGAAAGAGGAAAAGAGGCAGGGATTAGTTTTGTAAGCAGTTATGTAGTGTCCCTTCTACATACAGTGGTAACCATCCTGAATTTTCCTCTTACTGCAGTATCTCATTAGCTTATACATTACCTTACTGTGCTTCAGGAAGCAGCTATAGGTTTTCTAATTATCTGATATAGCAGTGGTAATGAGGTGAGAAAACTATTTTGCAGTATGTTAATGTAGTTCCACAAATTCCGAGGTAAAAAGGAAGTTTAGGATGGCTACCATTGCATAACACCTAAAAAAAACAGAAATACAAGGCCCACTTTAGACTGAATCAGTAGATTTCAATGAATCAGTTCTGATAGCACTGGGTTCAGTACAAGAGTTGAAACAGCTGGATCCTGAAAGGATTGCACTGCTCTACTTTTAACCCTTTAATTCAGTGTCTCACTATTGTGTGATAGAATGTTTTGAGCAGTAGATTAATCTCATCACAAAACATTGTAAATAAGTCATATAGTGTCACGATCAAGCTGCTGTGTCGATAAGCATTTAAAAGAAATCTATAACATGTTGTGTAACAGACTCTTTCTTGATGATGTCAAGGCCAGTTAAGAAAGAAAGGAAGAAAGAAAGAGTGTTAGAGCAGCACAGCACTTCCTTGTTATAAGTCTTGTCAGTTCTGTCACTATGAGAAATCATTTAAAACACAATATGGAATCCCCTTTTGGCAAACACTCTTGGTGCACGTCCCATGAAGATTTTTCTCGAACACTTCCTTTATTTATTTAATGTATACAGGATGTAATTTTGGAAACCTATTGCTCCACCCATTTCCTGACCCTGTAAAAGGAATGTGGGGATGAGTCATTATTTTATTATAAAAGTCAGTGCCATACAAGTGAAGATTGTGCACCCTAGAAGAATTCCAAGTTCTGTCCTTCTTACTACCAAACTATGTGCAAGATGAATACAGAAAAATGGGTACCTGTATGGATTCTTGTATTGGTAATGTCTTACTGTTATGTTGGAAATGGGCAAGGTAGGACATACTGCTGTTATTATAATTCATTTTTATTTCTTAAGAAAAAATTATACATTAGCACAGTATTGGGATGTTTGACTCTGGAATCCTGCTAATTATGAATTCCTGTTTAATAATGTAATGATTAGTATTATAGATTGAGCCACAGAATGATTGTAATGGTAATTCAATTTCAAGTGCTAATTTTAATTCTTGTTGCAATGAACAGTAAACACCTTTACCAAATCTATATTTTCCTTTTCTTGGATAAATATGCATTACAAGGGGGTGTGATCTGAGAGTTAAGTAGCTGAACCATAGTTAAACTCTCCTAATGAAAGTTACAAACACCGGAATATTGAAGAGTTGTTAGACCTTGAATTAAGCTAGCAAAAACCTTTACCATTTTCACACAATAATAACCTAACACTTAGTACAAAAGTAAACATTGCTTCATACCTGGGCAAAACCAGAAAGTCTAGATTTCTGTTGCTTTGCACAGTGGCATTCTTTTTGTACTATAATATGCAGTGCATGGTCATTTCATGTGTTGAATTTACAGAATGGTTTGCATTTTGCATTTTTTCGTGTATAAAGTAAGTATATTTCAATTCACTATGTTTTGGAAAATTGCATCCATGCAGTGCTACAGGATTTCAAAGCACTATAAAGAAATGTGTACATTTTGTTGAAGATGATGTGAACTACAGTACAGTACAGTATAAGGAAATGTTTACTGTACTGCATCTTTCATAGAAAGTTCTTTAAAATTGTGATACAAAGTAAAATTTTCAGAGGCAGGAATATGCAAGCCCTTTGTGAAATCCACATGCTATAGTGAAATTGCAGCCCATTTTATTACTTATGTTTTCTTTCCTGGCATATCTCTTCAGATGTCCTATTTATGTTCACTGGTTTTAAAGTAGTTTACATTCTATATGTGCCCATTTTGGAAGAAACAGTGTTCTTTGTCCATGCCTAGATCGCAATGTCTTATTTGAACATTGTTTCTACACTCACGCAGTTAAACCCTTTTATAATGAATTTGCATTGCCAAGCCAAATACCATTACATTTTTTACATTCACTAATGTTAGTTATAATCATCCATGTGTCTTATGTTATCCCTTAAAGCAGTATTTGTTAGTTGGCAAAACATTTCTTCATGTTTTGTTTTAGCCAAAATGTATTCTGACACCCTTAGATTCATCCTTAGTGTATTTTTAGTTGTCTCAGATGTTTCTGAAACAGCTTTGATAGCTTATTTTGTAACTAATCACTCTCACCATGAAATATTTTGAATTTAAACTATGTTTTATCAGGCAAGCACAAAGAGCCCAGGGCTCATTCCCGGTTGGTAGCTAGGGAAGGGGCAGGGAGATTTAGGATAGTAATAAAAAGTATATAGTTTACCATAGTACAAATTCAATATTCAATTTGCCAGAAGTAGCAAATAAATGTGCCAGAAGGTACACATACAAACATGGTATCAGGGATAATAAAACAATGGGTATATACATTAGCATTGTGAAAATACATCATCAGGTGCCAGTAGCTGCAAACTATGTGTGCCAGAAGGTGTACTTATGCACATAAAAAGCAGACTGTTCCTCCTGAAGGGGAACAGGCAGGTGCACAGTTCACGTAGTTCAGATTTGTAAAGATGTTTTAGGCAGATGGGGTGACTTAGTAACCTCATTGAAAATTTGTAATGGGACATGATCAGTCTCTTGCCTGAGTGGCAGTTGGATGGGATGGTGACTTTTGAGGAGTAGACAGTTGCAGATATTATGGAGTCTATAGCTGATGAAGGCTTGTCCTAGGCTATGCCTGCAGTGCGGTGTTTGGAGGCAGTGACCAACACTCCTAATTTTAAAAATCTCTTCTGTTGAGGTTACCTGTGGAATACACATACTAGGTGCACACTGTGGATATATTAGGATAGTGCTACCATAAGGTTTTGCTGGTAAACATCACAGAAATGTACCAAGATATTTATTTTTATTATTGTAGGTCCGACATGGGGAATTAGAACTTTTAAAAACCTCAAAATCAGGTTTCTTTGTTCAGAAATAAAATAAAATTAAAAGAAAAATGAATATTTTGATATTTTTGCCAGAAAATCAGTGCTGCTGAAAACACACACGGAAACAAATCAGTATGGCAATTCTGTCTACGGGTTTGCAGGACAAAAAATATTGGACAAAGTTAATCATTCATATAATTGACTTGCTAGATTTGTTTTAGACTGTCCATTTTAGAACCCATCACTATCTTATGCATCATCAGGAGGAGGAGGAGAGGAGGGAGAGAGAGGGGATATGATAGAGACATACAAGTATCTTACAGGGAGGAACAGGGTGCAGGAAAACACTATTTTTAAGTGAAAAAGATGTTCCAGGACTAGAGGGCATGGGATGAATTTGGAGGGAGGACGATTCAGAGGAAACATGAGAAAGAATTTCTTCACAGAATGGGTGGTGGACAAGTGGAACACCCTGCCAGAGGAAGTGGTGGGGGCTGAAACAATCACGGGATTTAAGAATGCATGGGATAGACATAAAGGAATTCTAGAGGTCAGGGGTAAGGGGCAACAGACTTCTAGGAAAACAAACTGAACTTACAAGCTCAAATGGGCAGACTGGGTGGGCCATAGGCCCTTATCTGCCGACACTGTCTATGTATCTATGTATCTATGTATCAGCTACGGAGGGATAGTCTGTCTCTCCATATGGAGCAGGGCTGGCCTTATCTAGGTGCAAACTGTGCTCCTGCACCTTGAGGGCCCATTCTTTTTCTTGAGGAAGCAAAAATAATTTTAAAACATTTAAAAATGCCTGCATTTTGTTATAGATGAAAATGTTTACCAGCAAATCAAAGTGGAAGACAACTGGCAATGCTACTGTTACAAAAGGTGGGGGCAGCTTTGCTGCAGTGGAAAAGATTAGGTTAAGCAAGTGCTAATGGTGTTAATAGCCATACTTTACACCTCCCAGGCTGACTGCTTTCACAAAGGGCTATATTGACATGATAACTTGTTTGTAACCTGGACATGAAGCTGAAACAATGAATGATGTGACAAACTCTGTTTCAAAATTATGTGAGCACTCAAAAT
Organism: Neoceratodus forsteri; assembly: GCA_016271365.2. Classification (NCBI taxonomy): domain Eukaryota; kingdom Metazoa; phylum Chordata; order Ceratodontiformes; family Ceratodontidae; genus Neoceratodus; species Neoceratodus forsteri. Next base: position 734,763,503 of record CM028133.1, on the reverse strand, counting down.
CAGAGTTGATCTTAACATTGTTTTACTAGCCCAAACACTAGTGCAAATTGTCCAGGGCTAATGCAGCTAACTCTCTACTTGTCCATCTCGACTTGTGTAGGTTTTCATGACTGTTAATGAAGTTAAAAAAGTCTACTTTAGCAGGCTCTAGTTCTCATGCTAATCTCACTCAATGTTCCAGATGGCCTGGTGTGGTTAACAGCTCATTAAGAACTGCAATTATCTGGCAGTTCAAGAGGTGGATCCCACAAAAGACTCCATGTGAGTCATTAGCACTCCACTGTTAGGGCTTTCAGCTAGTGTCCAGGGTGTGATCAAGGGTGCAGTGCTGTTAAGTCACGAGCTTACAGTTTTCTGAATTTGCCTCTGTCTAAAAATTTGTCCCATATTATTAAGACCAGTGCCCTTCATTTCCCTACATTTTGAGTGTCTGTATACAATATTTCAGTGATAAAATGTGAAGAGGTATACAGCGTCGGCCCTGCAGGTGGTGGGTTTTATCCCAGCCTCACCATAACTTCCTTCTCCCTTCCAAATCTCTTAACTTTGTTCTTTCCCTGGATACCACTGCAGACCAGACTCTGAAATGACCATCCACAGATCCATAGCTGCCATTACTGGCAAGTGTGGGGGGTCATCAGCTCTTCTAAATGGACCATGTCAGCCATCACTATCCATACAATCCCACCCTTATCACACCCAACATGTCATTTCATCCTAAAAACAAAAATTTGGATCATGTATGGTACAAAAATAAACTTTCATAAAATACATAATTTGAAAGCTTAAAATAGACATTCCTGGGGTACATAGATAATCATATATACTATAGAAATAGAGATAGTATAGAATTATTCCTACTGTTTCCCCTGTGCTGATGAAAGGACAATGTTAAAGAAAAATCTGTTATTGTTGGTGCAGAGCATATTAAAACCGATGCTTTTAAAAATAAAAATGTAATGGTTTTCTATTTCCAAAGCCCCTTCGGTTTGTGTAGCCCCACCCTAAAGAAATCTTAGATGTACTCCTTGCTCATAAGACAGTACAAAAACTTCCAGAAGTGCAGGTCTCCAGTTGACTATAGGGTGGGGCTGAGAGTGTCTTTCTCTGCCTGACTCTGTTCATTGCCCTGTGGGTGGTGGTGACAGTGTGGTGAGGTGCATGATGATGTCAGCTATTGTGTGTGTGCAGAGCTAGGACTGCTTGATTGAACATTTGCTGTTGTGATATCCACTGGTTTGGGTGTGTGTGTGTGTGTGTGTGTGTGTGCAGAAAGAGAAGAGGAAGAGAGGAGGCTGTGGTACATAACAAAGGGGAGGGGCTCACTGTGTGTGATGGCATTGCAGTCTTTTTTTCTGCTGGGGAGCTGGAAGCAGTGTGGGAGCAGAATAAATGTACAGTAATCAGAGTAGTTCTTGGCTTGCATTGTTTCCTATATAAGTGATCAAAATTTACCATTATAATTGAGGGCAAGTGCAACCATCTGCGGGCTAGTACAATTGTGAATCAACTTGCCTTGCTGGCTAGTGCAAAAAAAGATTTAAGGTTGACCCCTGCTCACAATGGTTCAAAAACCTGACCAGCACAGAGCAAAACTGGATTTTCTGAAAGGGATCCTGAAAACCTGATCACCAGGTAAAAAACCTGACAGGTGTCAACCTTACAGGTGTCCCATGATTTTATTTATTTTTTAACTAGGAGAGACACACTAAGCAGAAGGCTTATTTACAGGTGTAATCTGGGAAGCACAAGGAAGTTAAGTGACTCGCTCAAGGTCACACAGTATGCAAGTGAGGGCTGTGGGATTCAAACCAAGGTCTCCAGGTTTGCAGCTCAGAACCTTAAACCACTGCACTATACTGCCTCCTATGATAATCCTCTCTATTCTCTCTCTCACACCTCCAGAAAAGTTAAATTGTTTAACTTGTTTGCAAATCAGAGTATCTGAGGTGTGAGTGTCCAGTGATGATGTCCCTGTCCTTACAGAAATTAATGCGGCAGTAGTACCATACTTACTTAAGTTCTGGCTCCAGTCTCAGTCAGATTCATTTCCGATGGTGAAGTAAAATAATTCAATGCTGTCAATGGCACTAATTAAAAGATGCTGGTAGACCTGCTACTGCTTTATTAATACAGGACAGGAGGGTTAGTTAGATGTAAATGTTGGATGTGTGAGGGGAGGTCCCACAGGGAATGGAGTGGGGGGCCCCAGCAGGGGGCTGCAATAGGGTCCCAGAATGATTAAGGCTAGCCCTGATGTGGAGAAACAATACACAATGTTAGTGTATGGATTGAAAAATGGTCTGATAAAGGGACATCTATATCTTGACTATGAGATAGATGGTAAATGATTTAAGTTAAGGGACGTGGAACACCAAGGTCTTTCCATTCCAAAAGTAAGAACAAAATATGGTCATATGACTTTTCAGTACAGTGCTGCTAGATTATGCAACAAAATTCCTCCCTTACTGAGAAATTTGCTCAAGTTTGGTTCTTTTAAGACAGCTGTTATGAAACCTATTTGGAAATATGTACCTTTATTTAGATCATTTGGTAATCAATAATTGTATTTTGTTTCTTATCTGTAAATTTATACGTGACACATATTTTTTAGGGAATGCCGAATTTTAGTTTGATCTACTACTTGTATACTAATGCTGTATGGACTATATGAATGATCTTATTTTACAACAGGACAATTTTGCAAATGGGTCCTTTGGGCCTAAAGTTCTTATCCTGTCAAAAAACAAGTTTTATCTAACTAACTAACTAACTAACTAACTAATAATGCTCTTTAAGTCTTGAGAAATAGTTTCATTGTTAGATATGATTTAGTAACAGGAGGATGTCCAGGAGTTACCAACATGGCACTGTCCACCATTAGGCCCGGAAAAACAAATAACAGTAAGTGCAACCATAGGTAACTTTTGTGAGTTATACTAAGTTGAAATAAGTCTCACTGAAAACCCTCCCTATGCTTTAGCAGCTAAGCTATAAGGTTACTGTTTTTCACTTTTTTTTAGCAGAAAACAATAAAATTCCTGAATGTGGACTGCCTACACATCCGAGAAAGCAAAGAATTTCACAGAATTTGCTTCATTTACTGCTCTTTACGTTAAGCCTTCTTTTATTCTGATTATTTATACACATAGGCCCGGATATTCAAAGGGGTTGAGCATGGTGCAACAGAGTTGTACTGGTGCAGCCCTGCACTGGGTCTTGGTGGGATAGTGAAAAGGCTGCCAGGCGCAGCACAAATCTCGATGTGCTGGGGTGCAATGGTAATGTATGCGGCGCAGATGCAGGGGGCATGCCCATGCATATGCAGCACATCCCAATATACAGTCCAGGATGTGCAGCACATATGCTGGAACAACCCTGCATTGCACTGCATGTGGGGGCTCAAGGTTGAGCCCGTGAATAGGAGGAACAGCTCCTGGCCATGCACATATGGGCTGCTGTATTGCAGAGCACAAGCTAGCAGCTGCCAGCCATGGGTGGCCACCGCCCACTCAGAACATTGTCCACAAGCACCCATACCTCCCTGGTAGTCTAATGGTACCCCCTAACCATCAACTCAATCATTGGTAAATGTCATAAAACATTCCCTAGTAGTCTAGTGGTACCTCCTCCCACTTGTTACCCCAATCACTGGTAAATGTCCATAAAACATTCCTTGGTAGTCTAGTGGTACCCCCCTCCCACCCATTACCCGATTGCTGGTAAATGTCCATAAAAATACCGTAGCTGTCATTCAGTGGGCCACCGAAGTGTATGTGGTTGGGTTGCGAAGCCCACCGATGATGGTGGCTGGGGTGAGCAAGGGGTCACGTGAGGTGGTAGGGTTGGGGTGCCACTGGATCACCCAGGAATGTTTCTACTGTACCAGTGATCAGGAATATGGGATGGAGGGGTTACCAATAGACTACCAGGGAATGTTTGTACCTACTTTTACCAATGATCAGTGAAGCGGGAGGGAGGGAGGGTGCCACTAGACCACCAGGGCATGTGGCAAAACCATACCCATGATCACGGCTGGGGTGGGGAATGCTCTGGGACCCCCTCAGTAACTGGGCTGCCCGTGCAATGCATGCAAATGGGCCATAATGACATGCAAATGGCCCCATTTGCACCTTGATGATAGTATGGCCTCATTTGCATACCCTCTGCTGAATATCACGGGTGATGCACCCAGCACAACTGCATTTGCGCTGGTTCATCACTATGCTCCCTATCTGTGGCTTGCGCCAGCACAGTGCCACTGTGCCATGTGCAGTGCTGCTGTGCAGTGTGCTGTCCCTGCCATATTCAACGGTGCTGCGCCATGGTGCATCACCATTGTATAGCACCTGGTCCTAGCCCCGGATCATCCCAGTTGTGCTGCGCCCATGCTTGCGCTACTGCCAGGTGTAGTCTGAATATCCAGGCCATACTGTACTAAAATAGAGGCAGTAAAATCCCAGAAAAAAAATCCCAAAATTAGACAAGTGAGCACTGGTGAAATTCAGAGAAATTCAAGTCATGAAAATGGAATTTCATTAATCACTGTAAATCAGTGGCCTTGGCTATAAGTCTAATTGCTTGGCCAGTTTTTCTGATGTAATGCAATTAATCACTGTGGCTTTATTGTTGATGAGCATGACCATCTGTGATGCCTCCTAGGTAGAGGTGTATGGCGCTACATACTGTACTGTACATTTAAAGAGCACCTTTCTTGGTGCAGCACAAAATTACCAGGAGGCTCCCCTTACCTGAAGGCGTTCCTCCGTGGTAGTGGTAAATTTATTTCTTCATCTCCCTAAGGAAGGTTAGGGATCATATTTTCCCCCAAGTGGGCTTGCCGCTTGATCACTTCCTGATCTCAGATGCTGTCCCTGTGCTTCCTTGTTTTATTATGTTACTGTAGGACTAGCGCGGGAATGTGCTCCATGCAAGCCTACGGAGCATTGTTTTAAAAGTTATTTTTCAATTTTAACCTGATTCTTAGTACAAATTGGAGTCAGTATTCAAGTAACCAGACCCATTTTATTGAATACTGACTTCAATTGGTAGTAAGAATCAGGTTAAAATCCAAAAAAATTACTTAAAAAAAAAAACAAAAATGACCACTACCACGGAGGCACTCCTGTTCAGGTAAGGGAACATCCTGATAATTTTGCTGGCACAGGACAAAATTCAGGAAAGGTGCTCTAAACTGCATTGTATTATACTGAACTCCATTTCCAAATTCTTTTGGATATCTTAAGGTACCATACAATACACATTTTCGATGAAATGCTGTGGTTTATCCCAAACACCTCTGTCTCCTATTGGTGGTTACACATGGAAAGGTGCATGGCTGTGGATTCCTCTTCTGTGGTAACTCTATATACAAAAGCAACTGCAGTGTTAGGAATTTGATAATTACATTTACAAAATGTTCCATGTACAAAATATGTCATGAACTACATATATACAGTATGTTTCATGATGATTGTATAAACTGTATGTACTGTCTTTACCTAATGGTTCAATAAAGTAAACTAAATGAAAAAAAACAAAAGCAGTGGAGGCATGTAAACAGACCCAGACTATGGTACTCTTGAAGAGGTACTGGAATAAACTACACCCTGATTAAAGACAGATTCTTCCCTGGTGGCCTTAGCACCAATGTGGGGGAAACCCAACTTTTGAATTTGGGGGGACAATCCTGTGGTCCACATGGGAACATAGGGGTATATAGACAGTCAGAGATCTAGTCACACAAGACAGGCTCATTTGTCTCTTTATCAAGCAAATGTCTGCTTCTCAAACAGGATTTCTGGAGGTATCTGCAAATCTTCACCCTCCTACAGAAAAACTGACAGAGTGTAACACCCCAAACAGTCTCATTCTCTCCACATAATGTGTAGTTTTTAAAACATATATATTTATTTTATGTGTGTGATCTTTTTACCCTCTCTGACACTGTGGTTTCACCCCTCTCCTTTGGGCCTCCTAGTACCCTACTTATCCTGGTAATCCTCTTCTGGAGCACTCCTCTCTGCTGCACACATTGCAGCCAACACCTGGGTTGTCCCGGCATATCCCATCACTAGGCAAGTCCCCCTCCTTGGAGGTGGAAGGCCCCGGGAGGTGGAGAAACCCAGCACACTATTTCTCCATGGACCCAGGGGTGTTGCTATGGGGGAGGAGGCTCCCGGAGGTTCTGGTGGCATAGAGAATGGAGGCCATAATCCAGTGGGTGCCGAAGCTGTTTTCCGGTTTTCCTGTTGTTTTTTGTCCCTCCTGCGCCACTGCTTGTAGTGCCCCTGGTCTCCACCAGGGGCCACTACAGAGCGAGGCTACCACCCCCACCCCACTCCAGGAGAGGAGAGCAGTCTCGGATGCTCAATCCTTTCCTTCACTTGCCAGCACCCTGCGCCCGAGTCCATTCCCAGAACCCGTCACCAGTATGGTTCAAGTGGCATCATGCCCCAACCCTCTGTGCCACCAGGCCAACATCTAAAACATATTTTTAACAGGCAAGTACACAGAGTCTGAAGCTCATTTCAGTTGCTACCTGGAGGAGGGACGAGGGAGATTTTAGGCTAGTAATGATGAGTACAGTATATACATTAACATAGTACAAATTCAACCGACTAAGTGGCAGAAGTACCAAATAAATGTGCCAGATGGTACACATATGAACATGGTATCATGGATAAAAAACAATGGGTATATACATTTGCATATTACAAATACAACATGCAAGGTGCTAATAGTTGCAAAATATATGTGCCAGAAGCTACAAATATGCACATAAAAACAGAACATTCCTCATAAGGGGAACAGGCAGGTGCACAATGCATGTAGTTCAGGTTTGTAAATGTTTTTTAGATCAATAAAATTGACTTTGTAACCTAGAATTGACTTTGTAACCTTCCTGTGCATGCTCAGTATAATTGTTTGGTACATCAGACATGCAGGCCACTTACCCAGAGGGTGATCTAGAGTCCAGGGGATGCCTGTGGTTAGGCTTAGGTGGTTATTCCTGGCAGTGTGGGCAGATCGCAGGAAATTTGTAATGGGACATAATCAACCTGTTGCCCAACTAGGAGCTGGGTGGTGTGGTGACTATTAGTAGTAGGTTATTCCAAATAGTATGGTGCCTGTAGCTAATGGAGGCTTTCCCTAGGACTTCAACTTCCAAAAGTAACTGCTCTACCCAATCACCCACTTGTACGAGAGGCTGATCAAGTCCCATTACAAATTTCCAGCGATCTGCCCATGCTGCCAGGAATAACCACCCAGTCTTAACTATAGGCTTCCTCTGTACTCTGGATCTCTATCTGGCCAAGTGAAGCCCAATGTCTGTATTGGGGGAGGCAGGCCTGTGGTTCACTTGAGAATATAGGGGTATATGGACAGTCAGAAGCTTATTCACACACAACAGGTTCATTTGCCTCCCTATAAAGAAAATTCCTCCATCCCAAAAAGGATTTCTTGAGAAATCTGCAAATCTGCAGCCTCCTACAGAAAAAAAACTGACAATTGGTAACACTCCAAACAGGTTGGCTATAGCCTGCTCAACAGATGGCACAAAATGACCAAAGAAATAGCTAGCACCATTTACCAGGCCATCTAGGATGCCCAGCCTGACCTCTCCCAAATGTCCAGGAATCAATGGCAATGAAAGCTGAGCATCTCTGGACCAGAACAGCAGTGGTCCAACTTTCTGGTTCTGCCTGCATAGAGCTTGCAGAAATTGTAGAAGCAGCCTTACTCAAAAGAGAAACAAACAGAAGCAAGCACTCTTACAGTGCTTGATGAAGATGCTTTTAATTTTTTTCATTCTAGTTGAAGCAATGTTATTATAATATCGTAACAGACAACACCAGCTATATAAGCCTTGACACTTTCAGGAAGGAACTTTCTCTTTGTTAGGGGGCCATAGGTGGTACCATGCTCCTACGCTACTCAGATCCATTTGCTTGCTGAACAATGGCTCATGTTGTGGACGTTGAGTACCAGAGGTACATCTCGCACATATTCTATGGGAATGCCCTGCTGTACAAGTGTTCTGGGGACAAATCACACAGATACATGCTGAACTCTTCAGTCCCAGCTTCACTTTTGAGAAGGCAAGGCAATTTTATTGTGACCTTTCACAAGGGCTCAGTGCACTCAGCAAACTATCATAAAGTAATACCATCATAAAATTCAAATGAAAAACTTAGAATATAAACAGAGGTACAGTACTAAAGGATTAATCAGCAGTTCGGTAAGCTATTTCAAAAAGATGACATTTCAGGCCCTGTTTCAATGTCACCACTGAGGGTGAATGTCTAAGTCAATAGAGAAAGGTATTCCAAATTCCTGGTACCACAACCATGACTGCCCTGTCACCTGATTGTATCAGACATGATCTCTAGATGGCTAGCAACAGCTCCTTGCTGCAGCAGACCAGGCTAAAATGTCTTTCAGGTAGGCAGGATCTGCTCCATGCAGGGCTTTGTATGTTAAAAAAACAGTTTTAAAGGTAGTGAGCCGCCTAACTGGAAGCCATTGCAGTTGCTGCAGCACAGCAGTAATGTAATTTTTATGTGACAGCTCTGCAACCATCCTGTCTGCAGTATTCTACATCAGTTGCAGGTGATGCACCAAACCCCATATAATCCTAGATATAAAGCATTGCAATAGTCCAGTCGTGAGGTCACAAAGGTGTGTACTAGGGTTGTCAGTTCCTCTTGTGCTAGACAGGGTCTAATCTGGGAGATATTTCTAAACTGGAAAAATCCACTGCAGACAACAGCTGACACCTGATGTCTGAGTCAGACTTAAGTTCACAATGACTCCCAGATTTATGACCCTATCCACAGATGTCTGAATGTGCCATCCAGAGATAGAATTTTGACAGCAGCTTGTCTTCTAGCTGGCTCTCAAGGACCTGGTTTCACCAACAACAACTTCATCTTGGTTAGATTGAGACTCATCCAGCTGGAGGCCATCCAATTTGAGATTTATCTGCAACAGTGCTCGAGCACTGCAATTGCCTTTCACCAATTTGATGTAAAGAATACCTAAATTTGAGTGTCATCTGCATAGCTGTGAAACCTCAACCTGTGCTAAGTAAATGCCTGGCCAAGATTCAGGATTAGATGTCCTCAGACTGTCTTGAGGCTGAACCTGACAAGGCAAGGAAGTGCTAGTGGTTGAGCCTGAGTCGATGGCATGATGGGGAGGCTTCCGGGCGGTAACAGGTTTGGTCCTGGGATTCACCTTGTTGATAGCCTCCTCCAGGTGAAAAAGTGGGAATTATCCTTGATGACAGATTGACTCTGGATGCCCAGGTGTCATCTGTCCTCAAAAGTGGGTTTTACCACTTAAGGAATATCACCAAAATTAAACCCCTTATTCTGCCTGTAGACCTGCCATCACTGGTATATGCTTTTGTGACTTCCAGGCCAGATTACTGTAATGCTCTGTACTTTAGGGTGCATGGAGGGATCCTCCGCCAACTATAGCAAGTGCAGAACATGTCGGCCAGGCTTGCTGGTGGACCTACCAAAGTTCTGCCATGTTACCCTGGTCATGCAGGATCTGCACTGGCTGCCTGTCAGGTGGAGGATTATCTTCAAGTTGGGCTTGCTCACCTACAGGGCCATATGCAGCCTGGGCCCTGGCTACCTGTCTGACCATCTAACTCCAGCCATCTCAGTGCATTCTCTCCACTCCTCCACCGAAGACCTCCTGTGGATTCTTAGGCCAGGTTGAAAACCTTGGGGGATCATTCCTTCGAGGTGGCTGGCCAGGCCCTCTGGAATTTGATACCAAGATCTTTAGGGGAGGCCTCAGTGGTGGAGGTGCTTTAAGGGGTCCTGAAGACCTATCTTTTTAAGAAGGCATTTTCATGAGAACTGATGAATGATTTATGTATATATCTGATTTTAGTAACTACAGTATATTGAATTTTGTCTGTACTGTCCAAACTTACCTTTGACTGTATTGCACCTAGAGCCTCCTGCACGGGTTCCAAAATAGAAATAAAGTATTACATTATGTACTTACTTACTTTACTGACTCCATGCTGTCTGGTAACCTGCCCCAGTGGCAGCAAATACACTGCAGACAAAAATGGGAACAGAATCAAACAATGGGAACACCAGAACTGACCAAAACTAGCTGCAATGAGAATGTTCCATTACAACCTGCTGTGACCTACTAGTTAGGAAGGACTAAAACCACTTTAGTGTTGCTTCTATATGTCTCTCGTATTTACCAAGGTGCATCCACAGTGCAAAATGTTGGTCAGAAATCAAAGAGAACAACTGAACACTCCCCCCATCTCTGGATAACAGCAGATCATCAAGGTCATTGATAAGCATGGTTGCTGTGTTGTGGCACAGTTTGAAACTCGATTGGAGCAGCTCAGATGTCATAATGCTTAAGGAGAGCCTCCATGTGTGCTGCCACCCCCTTCAACAAAATTCCCTAAAAATGGAAGGTTTGCTACCAGCCAGTAGTTTGCCAACACATCTGGGTCCACCACAGCTTTTTTCAGAACCAGGAGGAGACAGTCCTCCATTAGGGAACCCTGGACTATTCTGTAAACAATAGACCCAGGGCCACCTGGCAGTCAACCCGAAGGCTGGTGGGCATCAGATCTGACATAAAGTAAATGATGTGCACTGCTATCACCTCACACACATCCTCTATAAGAACTGATTGGAAGCCGCTCTAGACTAACAAAGTGCCCTTATGCCTTTTCTCAGACCACTGCTGGACACTGACTGACCTTCTGTCAAGATCTCAGCTTGAACAGAGGGTACTGTCCAGTGAATAAAAGCCAAACTCCTCACATTTTCATGAGACAATCTCCTCCAAACTGTAGACCGTCAAGGCTAAGCAACCTGTTCACAGTGCAGAAGAGGTGAAGAGGCATAATTCCTCCTGAGGAAATAGCCAATGACCAAAACTATGTCAAAGTTATTGCCTTCTGATAGTCCTGATAATGTAACGTCAGAGCCATTCTGTCATGCATCAAGTTAGACCTTTTCCAGGAATGCTCCAACCTCTGTCTGGCTGCTTTCCACCACCTCAGCTCATTGATATACCATGGTAAGCCAAGACAGGAGGTCAGTGGACAGACAGGGATCAATGAAATTGAGTCAAGTGTTGCAGTAATGGCCAAATTATAGACATCAACTGCTGCCTCCATGTCTTCATTGCACGCTGCTTCCATGCCAAAAATGTCCAAGATCACCAGGAGCTTTTCCTGTGTCAAAACACATCTGGGACAGTGTGGGATCACCTCCAACAAGGGGATGATTTGGAGGACACCTGCAAGAAACCCAACTGCATGATGATACAACCACCCTACTGGATCCATTCTGACAAGGATGCACAGCTCCAAGGAGAAGATGAGGATCAAAGGTGTGTTATGCTTGTGTGTGGTGGAAAAAATAACCTGTGTCAGGCACCATGATTCCATCAAATGGAGGAATTCCTGAGCAAATTGTGAGGTTTCATCATCAACCGTATGCTGAAATCACCCAGTACAATTAAGTTGGGGGCACTCAGTGATAATTCCATGATGAAATTCACAAATTCTCACTACTGTTCCTGACCTGGAGGGCAGCACACTAGGAGAATTCTACATGCCACACCTACATCACCCATCTCTGTCACACAAATGACCCATCTCACTCAGTGAGTATACTGTTAACTTCAAGTAGAATCTAAAACAGATGGTCACCCTGCTGCGCCAGTGCTCCTGCCATGGACGGTGTACTACCAAGAACTCAGTGGAGATTGCTGCCTCTTAGCCTGGCCAAGAGTCATCACCAAGCCAGGTCATCATAAAACAAATCAGGTCCACAGAGAAATCTGTGATAAAACTTGATACCACAGCTGTTTTATCCCTCAAGGACCTGACATTGCACAAAACTCCATTGGGGAGGAGCTGAAGCAGTCAGCCCTTCTACTACATTTCCCCCACTCTTGGGGGTCTCCTGGGGAATCAGGACATGGCAGGGAGAACTCCTCTAAATCCAGGGTGCTGTCTCAGTCTGGCACTCCCAATTCTACTCTCCCGACTCCACTCCTGGATCACATCTCCAGCTGGTGCCCCACCTTCTCAGTATCCCTGGTCTCTGGCAACAGTTCAAGACTGCCTTTGGAGGAACTGGGGAAAGAATAGGACAGAGCTGGTGAAGAAATTCTGAGGAGCAGGAGTAGGGCACAGCCCCAGACCTACACACATCCTGTACCTCCCTAAATAAACTAAAATAAGTTTTGAGCACTAAATACCATCATGTCCACAAAAGAGATCATATAAAAACTCACCACCCCAACACCAATTTATACCGCATTCATCCAATAAATATATGAATATCTAATCACTCCTGACCCCAAACACCTACAAACTCTGAAACACACCAACAAAATAACTAAGCATCAATCAACAACCCCTATTGCTTCTGGGATGCAACCGGGCCATGTGTACCAATATAACGGACAATCTCAGTGACACTGATTGCCAAAGTCTCCAGCTGTTCTGGTGGTGGCCATCTGATATTTCCACAGTTAATGAATGGCTTCTTGCTGTAAGCAGTTGACAACCTTTGAAAGGATGTCAAATCATGTAGCAGGTGCTCTCTAAATTATTGGAAAATATAGAGGCCCTTCCTTTTTCTATTTTATTTTGTATTTTCATTTTATTGTTTTTTTCCATTTTACAATGCACAGATAAGGACAGAGGAAAAGATACAGCATGCTACAGGTAAAGCCTTATTTACATAACACATTGCCATATTCAGAGTGCCATGGGCATGAGGTGAATGCAGTAATAAAAGTGAATTCAGTAATAATGAAATTATCAGACAGTGTCTGGGTCTATTACATATTATTGGTATAATCAATCAATCAATCAATCAATCAATCAAATCTTTATTTATTCAGGTGAACATAATTGAGCAAGGCTCATTTACAAGATGGACCTGATAAGGTCAAGGTTCAATAGTTGGTACACAAACAGATACATCAATGCACTTATATATGCATAACAGATATGGAAAAAACACTTATAAATACAATAATCAAGGGTAAGAAGTTGATTAAGATATACATGACAAGGTAGGTTATATGAAAATCACACTAGTAAATAAAGTATATACATGTCCCAATAGAGAGTCAAGGCATACACACAGCATAATGTAATACTAGGATGTATGGGGAGTATTTAGGGTTGGTGTAAGGGCCAGGAGTTAGTGGGAGAAGGTTTAGGTAGGTAGAGATAAATGGAACTGAGGTACCATAATAAGGGTGGCTGTCTGGGAGGGAGAACTGTGGAGAAAAATTATGCCATATATGGTGGAAGTCTGGAAAGGGAGGGTTATGAAGTGACTAGACTAGATCTTGTGGTAGCAGTTGCATTTCTCTACGAAGAAACCTGTGCAAAGCTGTTTAAAGGATGCTAGAGGTATAAGATTGGTCAGCTTTAGGGACTTCTGTAGAGTATTCCATGCCATAGCTAGAGAATAGCTAATTGCAGACCTCCCTTGCCGGGTGTTGACTTTAGGTATCTTGAGCATGATGAAGTTGTTGCTTCTTAGGGCATAGAGGAGCTACGCCTGTGTGAAGCAGTCTAAAATATAATTTGGAAGTTTCTTAGACAACACTCTGTAGATCCATAGTGCTGCATTTCTGTTCCTTCTGAGGTGTAGGGAAGCCCATCCAACTGCAGCATAGAGAGAGCAATGATGAGTGTTAGATGGAAGATCTGTTATGAATCTTATTGCTCTATGGTACAGGGTATCCAACTTGCTTAGATAGGAGATGGGGCAGTGACTATAAAGGAAGTCTGCATAGTCAACAACTGAAAGAAATGTGGCCTGGACTAACCTCATCTTTGAGTCTCTGGTTAGGAAGTGTTTTATTCTGTAGAATAGGCCAAGCCTTTGGCGAAGTTTTTCAGCAGTTCTTCAATATGATGTGTGTAATCAAGCCTGCTATCAATCCACACACCTAAATATTTGAATTTTTCTACATAGTCCAGATTTTCTCCAAGGACAGTGCATGCTGGGGAGATTGCTTAGTGAGGAGGTGCTAGTATAGCTTTGATTGGAGAATAGCATTGCTTTTGTTTTCTTTGCATTTAAAGAAGCTTTTTCACAAGTAGTTGATATCGCAACAAGGAGAATTCTGCTTGTAAGATTTCATGAGCAAGTGCAAGGATTGCTGACATACAAAACAGTGTCATCTGCAAAGAGGTGGACAGTGGCTTTGGTGAGATTTGAGTCAATATTATTAATGTAAATGGCAAAAGGATAGGGCCCAGGATAGATCCTTGTGGAACTCCTCTTAGAAGTGGTTTTAGTGGGGATAGATCACCTTCAGCTTTCACCTGCTGTGACCTATCCATAGGTAACACCTGAACCATTTAAGGAAGTGGGTCTAAGCCTATGGAATGCAAGGATGAGAGTAGCAGCTTATGGTCCACTGTGTGAATGCCTTGCTTAGATCAAGAAATACCGCACAGACACTATTCTTTTATCTAATTCAGTTTGCCAGTCATTTGTAACTTTGGCCAGTGCAGAGATAGTGCTGTGCCTGGCCCTAAACCAGACTGAGCTGGATTCAAGAGATCAGCATCATCAAGATATACTCTTAGCTGGATGCTCACTAGTTTCACTAGCATCTTGGATAGCACTGGAAGAATGAATATGGGCCTGTAGTTGTTGAGGTCCATGGGGTCCACTGATTTTAGAAGGGGAAACACTTGGGCTGTTTTCCACACTGTAGGAATAGAACCAGAGGTTAAAGATAGATTAAAGAGATGTGTTAGGGGAACTGCAAGAGCATGAATTGCAATCTTTAGAAAGTAGGGGTCAAGAGAGTCTGCCCCTGTGCTTTTTTTAATATCCAATTGCCATAAAAGATCCTCTACTTGCTTCAACAGAACAGGTTTGAAGGAGAAGGAAGAATCAGCTCTCTGAGTACCAGTGCACTGGGAGCTTAGTTGTGCACGCAGCAGATTAGCTGGAGAGGTGTCAAAAGCAAGGCCAGCAGTTGTGACATGATTATTGAAAGCATCCAGAACTTCCATTTTGCCAGAGATAGAGCCATTATTGTGGTGCAATTGAGTTGGTAGAGAGGTGCTAGAATCCTGCCTTATGATACCCTTGATGGTGCCCCAGAACCTAGCAGGACTGTGATAGGAGGAGTCAAGTTCAGCCATGTAAAAGGCAGCATTTGCATACCTTACTTTCTTGGTGCAGCTATTTCTGGCTTTCCTAAATATCACCCAGTCATTTGGGTTCTTGTTTTTTCTTGCCAATTTCCATAGTTTGTCTCTCTCCAGCAGTGCAGATTTGATTGATTGACAAGACAATGTAACCAAACAATTGTAATGTAGCAATGGTTTAACTAAAAAAAACTAAACAGGAGAAGCTCTACATCACAGAAAGAAAGTCTGGTTGCTGGTCTGCTTGATAGAGTGCCCATTCTCCCATTTCTTCAGACACCTGTGTTTTATTTCATAATTAAGTAAGCATTTTTCTCAGTCAGTCAGTACCAGTTAGAAGTGCAAAAACATGCACTGTGTAACTGGTAATATTTTCAATAGCTATACTGGCACATGGAGTCTCCCATCAGTTGCATCATGAGAGGGCTTGCCTCCGTGGACTCTGTGAAAATAATGGCCAGTGGGGGGAAGGGGCAGAGGATCAACCAGATAAACTTTTTAAATGATTTCAGTGATGTAAGTTAAGCATTTTAAAACCAGTGGGATTTTACTAATCCAGACCTGTAAGTATGTGTTTTTGATCATGGAATGCTGGTAGTTCCTGTTTAAACTTCTGGGAACCGATTCTCCTAGCTAATAAGGGTGAGCTGATGCTAAATTTGCATTTATTGAAAGTGCCAATGTTTGGCACTTGCACATTTGACTCAGTGCAGTTTATGATTTGAGTCACTTTATTTCACTTCAACCCTTTGACAAATTATTAAAATAGCTCCAGCCCTTTCTAAGCAGCCAGCGCTAGTCCCAGAGGCACCCTATTCTCACTTCAGTCACTTCCCAACCTCTACCCACTACCTCTTTCTATGAGACTTTTTAAAATAAAAATAACAATAATAATGGTACTGCCTCCAAGCACTATGTCATCCCAGAATTCTGGGTAAGAGGGAAGGGTAGAAATGGGCCATGACTGGGAAGAGGTGTGGTGTAAGATGTCACATACCCTACTGTTAGCTTGATAGACCACAAGGCCAAGAATCCAAAGAGTTTTGACCAAAGTAGTGAAGCTGAACCACAGTTGGGGGTTTGAACTGATGCAAACTGAATTTGCCAATGGCCAATGTCTCTCACTCTTCCCCCAATAAATGAACTTCTCCCAAATGTTTTGTGAAACAGATCAGAAAAAAATGGGGAAACATTTCTGTTTGGAGTTGAAACACTCACTTAAACTATTTTTGATGAATGTTGCTTGACTTGCTGTTATGGATTACTAGGCAAATGTAATACCATGGAATTATTTTTTTTTACAGTATTGCCCATTACATTCTAATTTGCTCTACATTTTCAGTCTCTGAATAAATGCAATACAATGCTCAGGATGTCAATTGTGAAGAAGTTATTTATTATGAATGCCAGTCTTATCACCAGCAGCAAAGTAAATTGATTTTCATTGATTACTGGGTTAAAGATTTCCTGGGCTCTGTTTGGCTGAGGCCCTAGGCAAGGTGATCATCTATCAGAAAACAGAGCCAGGGGAAATGTGCCAGTGCCAGCTGACTCAGTTGCCAACATCATGGTGCCATTCAGATTTTCAAACCTTGTAGGCATCATTGTTTTTTGCTTGCTAAGAGAGAGGAGCAAGCAAGTCCTCTCCACGCAGCTCAACAATAAATCAACCTTCCAGAAACAAAATTACACTTTTTAAATGGCAAATAGCAGTATAGTTTGTTGTATGACACTAAATCTTGCAGTGCTGTAACAGTGCTCTTTTTCATCCCCCGCCCCACCCACCTGCAGTCACCAACCCACTCTACAGCCACAAGCTGGCAGCACGTCTCCATCTGCAGGAGCCAAATCCAAGAAGATACCCTTTGGTCTCATAACTCAGAAGCACACAACACAAATGACTGCTCTGCTGTTCCTCTACACATACCCTGTGTGCGCAGCTACCGCTCAACACAAACTGAAATAAGTTGTTTCACTTTTTTTCTTAATCACCGTATATTGTGCTTTCATTCCAGATAACTGCATTGACCTCTGCATTCAGTAATCAGGGGTAATATTTTTGGCAGGCTAGCAGGCAGAACACAAATTGGGATCTGCAGTCTCCATTCAGTACTCAGTACTCAGTGGTAATCTTTCAGCAGCAGGCTAGCAGGTGGGGTGTGGCAGGTGCACCTGCAGTCATTAGTTGCTGCAGACCTTAACATTTTTATGACAAGAATTATGACAAGAGACTACTGGGTGTTCAAAACATAAACCTATGACACAGAGATGTAAAACAAAAAGTGCCATGTAGTGATAATGACAATAGTTCACGGAGGGACTGTTTTTCATAAAATATTTTTATTAAAATTAACTGTTTGCATTTTTTTAGTTATTTAATTTTTTTTTTCTGATATTCAGCCTACCTCCATTTTCTAAGTGAATCAATACCTTCTAGGGCGGGTGGTATGGGCTACACTTGCCCTTTCAGGTGCTATACGATCCCTTGCCTGTGGCATTAGGTCTCATATCACCCCTGGGTGGGTGAATATAGCCCAATACCATCCACCCTAATGGGTATTATTGCTTGCATTGAGCACTGCTAGTCAAGCTAGGCTTATCAGATTTCCAATATGCTGAACTAGAACACACGTGGGATGGGATCCTAGTGGTAACATCCAGAAAAGGAAAACAACAATCTCAGCTTTATGTATTTTTTGCATCTTTTAAATGTCCATGCCATTATGCAAAAGCATCTTCACTGCATCCTGGCAGTATATAGTTTCAACCCACGGTACCATTTAAGTCAGTGCAAATTTGCTTGTTGGCAGTGTGTAAAATAATACCTAAAAAATCTTCCTTTATTACCAACATTAGTATAAAAGATCAAGAAAGGAAGGGATTTGTTTTATACACACTGTATCCTAAGGTACATTACAACCTTGGTTGATGTTTTTTGACTAGGTCACAAGGGCACTGGACGAGGGCCATGTGGTAGATGTAGTTTAGCTGGATTTCAGCAAGACCTTTGATTCCGTGCCACATGGAAAGTTGACCTGCAAGTTGAGAAGTCTTGGTATAGGTTGGAAGCTAGCCCAATGGGTAGAAAACTGGCTGAGGGACAGGCAACAGAGGGTAGTTGTGGGGGGAGAAGTATTAGAGCCCAGGGCAGTGACACGTGGTGTCCCAAAGGGATCAGTACTGGGACCAGTCCAGTTCAACATTTTCATTGCAGACATAGAAACATAGAAACATAGAATTTGACGGCAGATAAGGACTGCTTGGCCCACCTAGTCTACTCATTTTCTTACCTAATGGATAAGCTGCAGATCCTAGTTAACCAAAAGCCTACTTCCTCCTACCCCCCCCCAACTAGGACTGCCTTACGTCTGTCCCATGCATTCTTGAATTCCCCCACTGTTCTTGACTCCACGACCTCCTCAGGAAGGCTGTTCCATGCATCCACAACCCTCTCTGTGAAAAAATACTTCCTTACATTACCTCTGAGCTGTCTCCCTCTATCTTCAAATTTTGCCCCCTTGTTCTTGAACATCTTGTTTTCTGAATGATACTACCCACTTGGACTTTGTTGATTCCTTTGAGGTACTTGAAAGTTTCTATCATGTCCCCCCTCTCCCTTCTTTCCTCAAGGGTAAACATATTAAGCTCCTTTAGTCTCTCTTCATATGTCTTCTGGTGCAGACCCTGTACCATTTTGGTTGCCCTCCTCTGGACAACCTCCACTCTGTCTATATCTTTGCAGAGATGGGGTCTCCAGAACTGCACACAGTACTCCAGATTGGGTCTCATCAACTGTCTGTACAGAGGGACACAAATTCTTGTTTTCTACTGTTGATGCCTCTCCCTATGCATCTCAGTATCTCCCCAGCCTTCCTTACTGCCTTTTCACATTGCTTGCCCACCTTTAGGTCATCTGATATAATTACCCCCAGGTCCCTTTCCATTTTAATTGCTGTCAGTATCTCACCCCTGTTGTGTACTCTTCCCCTGGGTTTTTCTTTCCCAGGTGCATTACCTTGCACTTCTTTGTGTTGAATCTAAGTTGCCATACATTTGACCATTCTTCCACCTTGCCAAGTCCCTTCTCATCCTTCCCACTCCATCTTGTGTATCAACCCTGTTGCAGATCTTTGTGTCGTCTGCAAAGAGACATGCTTTTCCTTCCAGTTCCTCTGCACTGTCACTTATAAAGGCATTAAAAAGGACTGGTTCCAGTACTGAACCCTGTGGTACCCTGCTAGTAACCCTCCTTTCTTCACTGTGGACTCCGTTTACTACTACCCTTTGCGTCCTGTTGTCCAGCCAATTATTTATCCAGGCTACCACCTTGGGACCCACTCCAAAGTTAGTTAACTTGTTTATTAATCTTTTGTGTGGGACTGTATCAAATGCCTTGCTAAAATCTAGGTAGGCCATATCCACAGCCCTTCCCTGGTCTACTACTTTGGTCACCAAGTCAAAGAAATCTATTAGATTCGTCTGACATGACCTTCTCACTGTGAATCCATGCTGCCTTGGGTCCTGTGCCCCACTGGCCTCTAGGTACTTAACAATTCTTTCCTTCAGAATTGATTCCATCATTTTCCCTACCACTGAGATCAAACTGACTGGTCTGTAGTTTTCTGTCTCAGCCCTGCACCCACTTTTGTGAAGAGGAATCACATCCGCCCTTCTCCAGTCCTCAAGTACCACCCCATCCTCCCACGATTTGTTAAAGAGAGCAGTCAGCGGTGTCACTGGTTCTACCCTTAGTTCTTTTAGAATTCTTGGGTGAATCCCATCAGGCCCCATTGCTTTGTCCACCTTCAATTTTACTAGTTATTTCAGAACCCTTTCTTCTGTAAATGGTCTGGTATCGACCCCCATCTCCAGAGTGATTCTCTTGTTTGGTTTAGGTACCTCCCCCTCCTCTTCCTTAGTGAATACTGAGCAGAAATATTTGTTCAGTATCCCTGCTTTTTCGCTGTCACCCTCTGCCCACATTCCCTTCCCTTTATTAAGCCTCAGTATCCCTTCCTTGGTCTTTCTTCGCTCCCTAATATACCTATAAAAGGTCTTATTCCCCTTCTTAATAGAGTTTGCTATCCTTTCCTCAGTTTAGGCCTTTGCTATTCTGACTGCCTTCCCTGTCTCTTTCTGCTTTAAATGATAAAGTTCTCTGTCCTGCTCCTTCTATGTGTCCTTATATTTTCCGAATGCTGTCTTTTCCTCCTTAACCTTCCCTGTCACCTCTTTTGAGAACCATAGCATTTTTTTCCTTCATTGTGTTTTGTTGATTTACTTTACACAAAGGCTTGTTGCCTCTGTGATGGCTGTTTTGATTACTCCCCATTGTTCCTTCGCCCCTCCTTCTTGCCTGTTTGCTAGTGCTTTTCTAAGGCACTCTCTAATTTTCCCAAAGTCAGCCCTCCTAAAGTGCAATACTCTTGCTTTTGTATGGCTTGACTCTATGGCTGTGTTTATCATGAACCGCACTGTTTGGTGATCGCTTGTTCCCTGATGACTACCCACTTCTAAATAAGAGATTCTTTCTCCATCCCCATTTGAGAATACCAGGTCTAAGATTGCTCCCTCCTGAGTGGGTTCCAATACTAGCTGTCTGAGGCATGCTCCTTGTAGGGCATCAAGAATGACCCTACTCTTGGATGTGCCTGTAGCAAAGGTGCTCCAGTTAACATTTGGCATATTCAGGTTCTCATCAATAATATTTCCCTTTTCTGTCATTCTAAGGATGTCTTCTATCATTTCCTTGTCCATTCCCTCCCCTGCGATGGGGTCTGTATACAACCCCATGCAGATTGTGAGTGTCATTACCTGTCTCCAGGGTGACCCAGAGTGCCTCATCTGCTCCCTGTTTACTGTTTAGTTCTGTTGCTTTGATCTCATCCCTTACATAGAGAGCTACTCCTCCTCCTCTTCTTTACCCTCCCTGTCCCTCCTGTAGATTGTGTATCCTGGTATGTTGACATCCCAGTCATGGTTCTTTGTGTACCATGTTTCTGTGACTGCCACGCTATCCAGGCATCCCTCTTCTATCAAGGTCACTAATTCGGGGAGCTTGTTACACAGACTATGGGCATTGGTACTCATCACCCTCCAGTTTTTGATGGCCTTACCCCTTTTAGCCCCATCCCTGTCCTTCCTGCCTTTGCCTTTTTTTTGCATTTCCCTCTATCCTACTCCCTAATGATTTCTCTGTCTTGGAGTTTGCTTCACTAATTACTGTGTTTCGTGGGGGGAAGCTAGGATTTCCCTGCTCCTTTTCAGTGCCTCCCCCCTTGGCTTATTTAAATGCTTGCAAATGAAGCATTTAAACCTATCACCTAGGATTCTGGCTCCCCCCCGAACAGATGCAGACCATTGTGCCAGTATAGGCCTGCATTCCTCCAGGTGGCTCCCCAGTCCCCAATGAAGACAAAACCCTGAGCTTCATACCAGTTTTTCAACCATTCATTAAATTCCATGGTGTGGGGTACCCTAGCATTGCCCTTGCTATAGACAGGCAGCACCTCTGAAAAGGTTACTGCATGCACTACTTGTCTAAGGCCCCACCTCAATTCTACAAACTTCTCTTACACTGCTCTTGTCCCATTCCTAGCCAGGTCATTTGTCTCTAGGTGGACAATGACATCCAGCTTCCTCCCTCATGCAGCTGCTCCCACGATGCTGAGGATTCGCTTCCTGTCCCTCCAAGCCATGGTGCCAGGCAGGCACCTTACCTCCCTCTCCCCTTCCGTCCCCACTTCTACCACCCTAATGATTGAGTCCCCCACCAGGAGTTGTTTCCTTCACCTGTGGGGTCCCATGCCACCCTTCTGTGGTCTCCTTTGTGGAGTTTCCCAGCATCCTCCTTGGTTTCCACTGTAGGTGCCTCCATAGAGGAACACTATCCACCAGAACAGTGTATGAATTGTGGAGAGGTACAGCTGGAGGGATGCACCTCTGTTCTACCACCCTCTCCCTCCCTTCCTGAGCCCACCTTGGTCCAGCTGCTCCTCTTTCTTGGCAACCTCTGAGGTCATGGGAGGGGCCCTGGTGGTCCCTGGGTGGGGGAGAAGGTTTCACAAATCCTAGCCAGGTCAGCCTGGAGACAGACAACCTCCTCCCTCATACCAGAGAGGTGCCTGCAAATAGGGCAGCATCACAGCCTCCAGAATATCTCCCAGAACACTGCCGCCCCACAGCTATTGCACTGCACCACTCCCATCATGTCTTATATTATGGCCCCTCTCCTTTTGTTTTGTATGCCTACTCTCCCCTCCCCTCCCTCTGTTTATTTTTCCATGCACTTTCCTACTGCCTGTGTGCCTTACAGCTCTCACCCCTGTTCTGGGACAGCAACTTGTGCCTTCTTCATTAGTCTCCTTCTTCCTTGCTCAGAGTCAGACCATCAGCAGCTGGGGGCTACTTTTTCCTTCAGGGTTGACAAAACTAATGTTTCTCTATGATCCCTTCCTTTCCTACTGCCAAACAGGAAATTCCTGTTGTTAGTCAAATCCAGTGGCTATAAAAGTAGAACTGGCTTAGGGTGGGAGGGTGGAGGGGTGGGATGGAGTGCAATTAGTAAGAACAACAGTAGCTTTTTTAGTTAGCTGCTTTCTGCTCTACAAGCAAGATTTCTGTTGTCCAAAAGCTAGCAGCAGGAAGTTGTAATTGGAGTCTCTTGCTTTTCTACTGTCTAAGCCACACCCCAATTAACCACTCTCCCTCCTACTGTTTTAGCAAGAAGTTGATACAATACCTTCCCAACACAGAAACACACACTGACTTTCTTTCTTTTAGCCCTAAATGAAACACCTTTACTTCTAATAAAGTATCTGTTTGCTTAATCCCAACAGGCACTGACTTCTGCTGAGCTAGAAGTATTAAATTAGTAAGAACAATGGTAGCTGTTTTCGTTGGTTGCTTTCTGCTCTACAAGCAAGATTTCTGTCTTCCAAAAGCTAGCAGCATAGCGGTTGGGATCAAGAATAAGATCAGCCTCTTCGCCGATGACACCGAAATATGTGCTGAGGTGGATGGGGAAGAAGGTGGCAAATTACAGCAGGAGGACTTGGCAAGACTTGAGGAGTGATCGCACACCTGGCAGTTTGGGTTCAATGCCAAGAAGTGCAAGGTGATGCATTTTGAAGCCAAAAACCCAGGATACAGCTACTGGATGGATAGTATCAAACTGTCCACATCCAATGAGGAGAAGGATCTGGGGGTGCTGGTTACCGGGAAATTAACCCACTTGGCCCAGTGTAGGAAGGCAGCAGCTAAGGCTAACAGGATTCTAGGGTGCATAACAAGAGGGATTACATCCAGATGCAGCAAGTCATATAGCCTGTTTACAGGTCCTTGAGGCAGACACTTGGATTACTGCTTGTAGTTCTGGCACCTGTATTTGAAAAGGGATATCAAACTACAGGAGGCAGCGCAGTGAAGAGCAACAAAGATGATCCAGGGGTTGGGGGATTGAACTTACTAGGAAACACTAAAAAAGCTCAACATGTATGCCCTGGAGGATAGAAGAGAGAGAGGGGACATAATCGAGACCTTCAGGTACCCGAAGGGGATGAACAGAGTAGGCTTCCATGGTGGGTTCACTCTCCAGAATGGAAGATACACCAGAGGACACTCCCTGAAGATAAAAGAGGTCAGATTCAGGAGGGAAAGCAAGAGGCATTACTTCACTGAAAGAGTGGTAACAGGGTAGAATGCACTACCTAAGCAACTTGCATCAGTGCAGACTGTGGGGTGCTTCAAGAGTGTGTGGGACAAATTCAAGGGGAAAGTACATACCAGGGGGGTATTTGGGGAGGGAAGAGTTGATGGGGGGCAGCTGCAGTCTAATGGACTGAAGTGCTGCACACTAGAGCAGACTAAATAGACTATGTGGCCTGTAACTGCTGGCAATTTTGTATGTTCGTAAGCCACAAATGGTTGCATCAGCCTTTAAAAGAGCACAGGGAAATGAAGCAAGATTGAATGAAATTTGAGCACAGTGAGAAACTGATAGAAGGTTAAGCAGAGAAGCACAGATACTATAGTTTAAGTGACATACTCAGGATCACACACTGAGCACAGTGAACTAATAATTGGGCTACAATGCGTTGCATGTATTCTACAGATACACACCTGCAATCTATACAATAATTACTCTGTTATGGAGTTTTGGCATCACTTCAATTTGTTGTACTTAGTAAGGAGTTTAGGTAGCTGCTAGTTCTGGCACCGTGAGTAGGTCTGTCTTTAGAGTATAGTATAGTATATGATATGACTTATTGCAGTTACTGCCAAGCAACCAAGGTTTGAGTTTTGAAATGAGCAAGCTTACTAGTTTGAACTGAGAACTGGATGACACTGGATATGTAATGACAGCATATTTAGCATCCTTATAATTTAGACTATTATAAACATTTAGGGCTGGATATTCAAACTGCGCCATTCTGAGGCACAAGCCCTTACTCGCATGAAATAGTTGCGCAGGGGTGTGGCCGGGGCGATATTCAAAGGAGTTGCACTATTGAGCAACCCTGAATATCACCCCCAGCCACAGCCACTGTGCATGGCGCAGTGGAACTTGCGCCACCGCAAGTTGTCAGAGTGGAGCATTCAACTTGCGGTGGCGCAAGTACCATTGCGCCATGCGCAAAATCACGATATTCAAAAGGTGACATGCAAATGGGGCCATAATTCATGCAAGGCACAGGTGGGGCCATTTGCATCTGATTATGGCCCCATTTGCATGCCATTAGCATGTAGGTGCGCCGATCCCAAGGACTTGCACCTGGCACCCTGCCAGGCAGCAGCCGTCGGGGACCGACGCCCCCTGCAGCCCGATCACGGGCATAGTGTACTCCCTCCCCCCCACCAGCCCGATCACGGGCAGCAATGTGGCCCCCAACATCTCCCTGGTGGTCCTGTGGACGAAATGCCCGATCGCGGGCAGAAAGTAAACTGAACCCCCAAACATCTCCCTGGTGGTCCAGTGGACGAAATGCCCGATCGCAGGCAGAAAGTAAACTGAACCCCCGAACATCTCCCTGGTGGTCCAGTGGACGAAATGCTCAATCGCGGGCAGTAAGTAAATTGAACCCCCAAACATCTCCTGGTGGCTAGTGTCCCCACCCCCACCCATGAAGCCCCACCACCCGCTCCCCGGCAGCGGCGGGCAGCAGCATCCCACCGCCTGCCGCCCGCCACCTGCCGGCTGACTGCCGGTGAACTGCACACGTGGTGCAGAGCAAGAGCCAATGGGCGTGCAGCCCATACCCGTACATGACAGTCAGATTTGTGAATGAACATTCATTCACAATCTGGACCTTGCCGCCTGCCGCTCGACTGACTGCGGTGGTCACTTTGCGTAGAGCAAGATTAACGCTGCAGCTACCGATATACAGTCCAGATTTGTGAATGAACATTCATTCACAAATCTGGACTGTCATGAACGATATGTGCTGCACGCCATTGGCTCTTGCTCTGCACCAATGGGTGTGCAGCCCACTGGGCAGTCAGTCGGCGGTGGGCGGCAGGCAGGTGGGATGCTGCCACCTGCTGGCTGCCAGGGGAGCGGGTGGGGGCTTGCGTGGGTGGTGGGGGACACTATCCACCAGGGAGATGTTTGGGGTTCACTTACTTACTGCCCGCGATCGGGCATTTCGTCCACTGGACCACCAGGGAGATGTTCGGGGAGGGTTCAGTTTACTTTCTGCCCGCGATCGGGCATTTCAGTCCTCAGGACCACCAGGAGATGTCTGGGGTTCGGTTACTTTCTGCCTGCATCGGGCATTTCAGTCCACAGGACCACCAGGGAGATGTTCGGGGGTTCGGTTTACTTTCTGCCCACGATCGGGCATTTCGGTCCACAGGACCACCAGGGAGATGTTCGGGGAGCCACATTGCTGCCCGTGATCGGGCTGGTGGGGAGGGAGTACACTATGCCGCGATTGGGCTGTGGGGGGCATGGACTGGGTTGAGGCCAGCCACAGGTGGCAGCTGCTGTGTTGCACCCTGCAATACAGCAGCTCACCTGTGGGTGGCCCCACTCAAGCCTTTTTTTTTGGCTCAAAGTTGTGCAGGCGCAGGTTGGGGGTTGCGCCTGCACAACTCTGCACTGCCAGGCTGAATATCGGGCTGTGCAGTTTATGCATGGTTCCTCCCCCTCCAGCTGAGCATGCATTAATTTGCATTGCGCTGTTGCTCAGCCTGTTTTCAGTGGCGCAACTGCCTCCTGCTGAATATCGCAGGATGGCACAATTTCGGACTTGCGCATGCGCAACTCTGTTGCGCATGGAGCAACCCTTTTGAATATCTGGCCCTTAGTGTCCATATCATTATAATCATCATTAAACCCTCCATATTCACTATTAACATGGACTACAAACTGATTTTATATAATAGTTATACACAGTAATAATGACACATAAAAAGGTTGTTTAATTATAAGCCAGACACAAAGAAAATTGGCACTGGCATGCATGTTCAGTGCACGTAATACATTTTAAACCAAGAACATTTTCCAGTCAGTTAGAACACAGCATCCACATGATGCATTGGACAATAAAGGCTGACAATTCTTTAAAAAAATAATGTATGAGCAGTCATACAACAAGTATGTGCTTCCATCTCTGGATGGAGATGACAGCTTGGATCACTTGAGCTTCACTCTCGAGTTCAATTGCTGTCATCACAACCCCTTGAAGAAAACACAGCCTTGTTGTGTATGTTTGCCATACATTATTCTCTGTGTACATCTGTGTTGAAGCTCTCACTTTCCTGTTGTTATTACAAAGTATAGTTACTGTACATCCCAGGCCTGTTATCCAGTGACTGCTATTTTGTGTTTGGATCAAATATTAATTCCTACTTTCAGTTACTGTATTGCATAACTGATGGCTATTGCATCTCACCTCTTCCTTACAATGTACCTTACCTCCTCTATCTTATCCCCTTTCTTCCCCTGCTCCTACCTCTCCTCCTTCCCCATTCCACCTACCTACCTACCCCCCATTTCCTTCCACCTCCACCCATCCATCCCTTTTTCCTATCCTTTACTGTACTTTATTCTCTTCCTGTCCACTCTTGTTTTCCCTGTTTCCCTCCCTTAACCTGGAGCTTCACCACCGCACCTCCTTCCTTTTGTCTGCTTCCCCCATTCTGACTTCCTCCACCTGTAAGGAGCAGAAATCCCATTCCATGATTTTGCTCTTGTAACTATTCCCTCTCCTGTCTGGTGATGTCGAGTCAAACCCTGAACCCTCCAGTCCCTCCATCTTTGCCTCCTGAATTGATAAAGACCCGAGTATATTTCACCTCAATGCCCAGAGCCTTCTTCCAGATCTTGAACACCTATCTGTATGGATTTGACAAGACTCCCCCAACATCCCCTGTGTCTCTGAGTCCTGGATCTCTTCAAGGATCCCAGACTCTAACCTGTCCCTTCCTGACTATCTTTTCAGTCAAGACAGAGGAAAGCATGGGGATGATGTTGCTATTTATACTATGCCCATCAGGGTTTCTTTCACCATAGCTCTCAGTGAGGTTACATCTTCCTCCCACCAATTCCTGCTTGTCAGGTGATCATTCCCCTCGGATCCATGACAGGAGTCCAACAAAAATATTGTCAAACGCCCGATCAGTGACACCGGCAGGTCGACCACATTCTGCAGTCGGCTGTCAGTTTGCTATTTCTCTCTTGTTTTCTTTGGTGGGCTGCGCCCCCCGCATATGCCACTTAAGGATTATCAACTCCAGTCGGAGCTGATTGGGGTGCAGGACCCCGACGAACAGTGCCAGGTTCCGGCAGGTCTCCACCATGTCTCAGTGCTGTAGACGCCATGGGACCCTCGCTGAGAAATGTTCGCTAGGGGGTAAACTGATTTCCATTCCTCTGTACCGATTTCATTGGTTTCCTATGCCTTACCAAGAATATCCTTCTCCTTCTTGGTTGGTTCCTCTCTAACATTACCTCCAGTTTATCTATGTGGTGGTGACACCAAAGTCACTGACATCCCGACATCGACAGACACTATGCCAAGTGTTGGCATTGTGATGTCGGTGTACTACGTTTTCTCAGGGGCAGTGCCCCGAACCCCCACACCCCTGGTAGTTATATATCCAACTACAAGTTGGAGTTGTCTCTGGGAGGGGTGAAACACCAGGAGTTGCTGTGACAGTGATAGCAGGGACCATTACAGTGACCTGTTGATTTCTGTCACTGTAATGGTCTTCGCTGTAGATGTCTCATTGTCTGGTCGGCACACCCACCTCTCACATCTCTGCTGGTAAACTAATGCTACTAGGGGACTTTATTGTCATTTGGCTTTCCAAGGCCTCAGAGCCAACCACCCAGAAGGCTGAGTTCTTTAATCTCATGTAAATTATCACTGAACCCATCTGGCTCAAACCCCACTCTCGCAACCATTCCTTCCTGGACTGTGTTCTCTTCTCCCACCCCCACTGTATTGTTGCAGCAGGTATTTTGCTGGATGCTTTCAGTGACCACTGCATGACGTTCAGCATCAGAAAGATCCAGCATCAACCCTCCACCCCAAATACATCTGTTTCTATAAACCCAGGGGAAGAGTACACAATAGGGGGTGAGATACTGACAACAATAAAAATGGAAAGGGAGCTGGGGGTAATTATATCAGATGACCTAAGGTTGGCAAGCAATGTGACAAGGCAGTAAGGAAGGCTGGGGGGATACTGGGATGCATAGGGAGAGGCATCAACAGTAGAAAACAGGAAGTTGTTATCCCTCTGTACAGACAGTGGGTGAGACCCCATCTGGAGTACTGTGTGCAGTTCTGGAGACCCCATCTCTGCAAAGACATAGACAAAGTGGAGGTTGTCTGAGGAAGGCACCAAAATGGTGCAGGGTCTGCACCAGAAGACATGAGAGAGACTAAAGGAGTTTAATATGTATACCCTTGAGGAAAGAAGGGAGAGGGGGACATGATAGAAACTTTCAAGTTCCTCAAGGAATCAACAAAGTCCAAGTGGTAGTATCTTTCAGAAAAGAGATATGCAAGAACAAGGGGCACAATTTGAAGATAGAGGGGGACGGCTCAGAGGTAATGCAAGGAAGTATTTTTTCACAGAGAGGTTGTGGATGCATGGAACAGTCTTCCTGAGGAGGTTGTGGAGTCAAGAACAGTGAGGGAATTCAAGAATGCATGGGACATACATAAGGCAGTCCTAGTGGGGAGTAGGAAGTAGTCTGTTGGTCAACTAGGATCTGCAGCTTATCCATTAGGTAAGAAACGGCAGACTAGGTGAGCCAAGTGTTCCTTATCTGCAGTCAAATTCTATGTTTCTATGTTTCTATGACCGTTTCATCCAATCACTCAACACCTCTTCTTCCTTGAGTAACCATTCTGCTACAGAATGGACAGCCATACCTTCTGTCACTGATATTGATATTGATATTGCTCTCTTCCTGTTTCTCTCCAAAATCTCCCCAGTTTGGGACAATCATGGCCCACTCACAAAATCCAGGGTCAAACTCATGATCACTTCTGGAAAACACCTAAAATCACTGACCAGTGCGGGTCCCCTGGTTTCACCTGAGCACATTACAAATTATTTCCCTCCATTCTTGACCTCTTCTTAAACAGGACTACCAGGAACTCCTTTACAAAAAACTATCTGGCTGCAAAATTACAATATTTCAAGGCCAATGTTCAGAATATCCTTAACACCCCTTCAGGGTTCTGGAAGATAAGTCATACCCTCTTTGACCCTCCCATCCAATCAAGCCCTCCGGTCCTTCTAGTCAATGGTTCACTGGTGTCTGATTCCTTGTCTATTGCTACTTATTTCTGTGAGTTCTTTACTATGTGTGCTCTGCCTTCACTCACCCTTGAGCTTCTACCACTCCACCTCACATTGCCTCTCTCTCCTCTCGTCTCCTCTCCTCTCCTCTCCTCTCCTCTCCTCTCTCTCTCCTCTCCTCTCCTCTTCTCCCCCCCTTTTGTTTCCTCTTTCCCACTTGTACTACCCTGGAAAGCCTGACTGCACTTTACTCCCTTAACCTGCACAAATCCAGCCCTAATGGTCTGGATCCTACGTTACTCATTCTTTCCGTTTCTGTCAAAGAATCTCCTCTGACTCACCCACTCGACTTATCCTTCTCTTTCATTGCTGCCCCTCAGTCATAGAAGTTGGCCAAAGTTCTTACACTCTACAAAGAGGGGGGACCCTTCCTACACCAGGTAACTTCCAGCCAGTCTCCTTCAAGTACCCTGGGTGTGTGGCTACACAACAAAGTTGACTTCTTTGTCCACATCAATGCCATCCATGCCAGCCTCCACTCTAAACTTGGTGCCTTCTATGGCAATAAAGATTGTCTGTCTTCACAGGTCTGCCATGAGCCTGTCACAAATTCATGCTCCTGGTATTGGCTATGCCGTCATGGTATATGGTGCCACTCCCTCAACCTCCCTGGCCAGATCAGACATGCTCTGCAACTCCTTCTGTCACTTTGTTAACAACTCCCACCACATACTCATCATTGCTCACTTTATTCCTTTAGCCATTCTTCCTACCTAACAGGTCATAATCTTGCATGCTGTACAGCTCACAAAATGACCACAAGGTAGCAAGCATGGTAGGTAAGAGCAAGAGGGTGTAAAACCGCAAAGGAAGTATGCACAGTACTGTACCCTGTCACTCTTCCCAGTGCAGGATAAGAATCCTGCCAGGAGAGGGGTCCACCGAGCAGCTGCCATGGATCAATGGGATGAGCCACGGGCAGCAAGGGAGGCAAGCAGTGCATTTTAGACTGGGTTTTGATTACGGTTCCAGACACATAGAAATGTTTTTTGCACTTTATGCGATATTAAGTGTGAACCCCCCAGGACTTAGTTGTATTAATTGGGGTTTCAGGGCTTCAGCCCCCATAATAGGGGTATGGAGCAACCCCCCACAAAAACAAGACTTATGCCATTTTCAATATATCACACTGTATTGGCAGTGAGGCATATTACTGGGGCACAATGTCTTGTGACATTATGACCCCATGCCTTCTCCATCTGCCCTCATGTTGCCAGATCTTCTGTGCCTCATACATATTCAAATACTAGTTTGGGTGCCTTCCCTCTTACCACTTGTTACTCCTTTCTCTTATCCACCACTATATCCTGCTCCCTCTGCTCCAGGGTTCCATCCATCTTCACGTTCCTTATCCCCACTACTCTGTTGGGCAATCTGCCTTTTCTATCATTTCCCATCATGTTGGAGCTAATTACCCTCTTTCCTCCACTTTACTGCCTCCCCTATCTCCCTCAGGTGCCCGCTGAAACTCATTCCTCCCCTGCTCTTGTTTTCCTCTACTTGACTGTACCATTGCTTTTGCCTCCTACCCACTGTAGTGGTGGCTGAAATGCTTGATTTTGTTTCTTCTACTGTACCTTAATTACTCATTTTGCATTTACTATTGTAATTAATTCATTTTATGTGATTACTCTTTATTGTAACTGTGAACTGTGTCTGTGCTATGCATTTAGTGTCCCCTAATCCTTTCCCACAGGCCACACCTGGAAATGAGTCTCAGCTCAGTGTGCCTTTCCCCATCACACATTTTCAAAAAAATAAATGAATAAACACTGTGCACATGGCAGGCTGATAAAGAAATTGAGCAGCCTATGGGTGGGATCCAAAGTGATTAACTGTGGTAGATACTGGTTAACAGATAGAAGACAGAGAGTACTGTTAAACAGCACTCACTCTATTGATGTGACAGTGACCAGTAGGGTGCAACATGGCTCAGTACTCAGACCTATCCTCTTCAATGTCTTCAGAAGTGACATTGCTGAGGAACTGGAAGGGAAGGTATGCCTGCCTGCAGATGGTACCAAAATCTGCAGTAGGAGGAGAGTCAGGAGGAGTGGAGAACATACTAAGGATCTTGGGAAACTGAAGGAATGGCCAAAAACATGACAGTTGGGGTTAGATGTCCAAAGTGTTAGTCACAAAGGAACCCTAGATGGGGAAGAGGCAATAGCCAATGACCAAGTAGGATCAGTGATCACTGATACAGGCAGGAAATGGGCAGACTTGATGGGCCTAGCGGTCCTCATCTGCCATCAATTGCTATGTTACTATGTGTGTTATTATGCAAAAGCATTGCCCTATGGCATAAGAACATAGAATTAAGTATAGGATGGAGGAGGTACTAGCAGTCACTAATCAAGAAAGAGACCACAGGTTATCATATCTGATTACCTCAAAGTAACAGGGCACTGTGACAAAGCAGTGGGTAGGGCTAGTGGATACTAAGGTATATATTTATTTTATTTATTTATGTCTTTGATTACAGGGTAAGTGCACTGATCTGAGGACTGTTTTCAGGCATGACCTGGGCCATAAAAGATGGCAAGGAAACAAAAGTACAATCTTAGAATAATAGGGTATGCAAGAACACCAAATACAGCTGATTACAATACAGAAACATTGGCATACAAAGCAGTAGAATCAACAGATTTACAACATAGAAAATTGCAAGTGGATATACAGGGAAAGGCTGATAATATTCCTGGTAGACTAAGAGATACAAACAGAAGATGCAAACAAACTGTCCTACTCCCCCTCCCCCCGGTTCACTATTTCTTCAGGAGATGTGGAAGAAATGAAGGAAAGAAGAAAGGACAGGGCCAAGACAGCGAGAGTGGTTAAAAAACCCCACCAGGAGTCATGAAGTATGGCAGTAGATTAACTATGGGTGAGAACAAGGTGCTACCCGAGTGTACAGGAGCAGCAAGTACTATCTATCAGCTAGGATTTAAAAAGGGATTTGAGGGCTGTATAAGTGCTTGATGAGTGGAGAAGTGTGCGGATCATGTTCCATATAGAGGGGGCTGTGACTGATAAAGCTTTCCCTCCCATGTTGGTGGAGACCCTGGGTACTTCAAGTGGTGGGACACTGGATGAGTGCAGTCTCCTGAGTAGTGTTCTGGCCTGGAGTAAGGAAGTGAGAGAGACACAATACTGCCCTGATGGTTCTATCCACCATGCAGCACAGATAATAGTCAAGCGGCCTTGGAGCGGTAACCAGCCAAGGGTACTATAGCGGTCGCAGTGATGGGTTGAGAAAGGTGTCAAGACAGTAAAATGGCAAACACTATTATATACGGATGTGAGCCTAGTTTTGAGAGCAGAGGATGCATGTGCATAGATGGGGGAGCAGTAGCCAATGATAGTGAGTAGATCACCCTAAACTATCGCTAAACAGGCCTCAGGGGTTTGTAAGTTGTGTTGCTGGTAGGCGACCCCTAGCTTTTGATTGACCCTGCAAACCACTTTGTTGATGTGGTCAGAGAAGGTTAGCACAGGGTCAAGTGTTACCCCCAGGTATTTGAATGAGGGAACATCATCAAGGATCATACCATCTGTGGACAGGATTCGGAGGGAGGCACCTGAGTTAAGAATTTTGGTGAGTTTAGGTTTAGATGCAAATAGCATGGTTGTTTTTTTTAATGTTAACCAACAGCAAGTTAGATGTGAACCAGCTATAAGGCTGTCATAGCTCTGGGAAAGGATGGAGACCTGTGCAAGGGACTTATCACTGTGATAGATAACAAGATCATCTGCGTACAGAAGCGATTTACATTTGATGCTTTCAGTGGGAGAGAATTAATGAAAATAGAAAAAGTAGTGGGCCCAAAATGGAATCATGTGGGATGCCAGTAGAGACAGGAGGGCAGGGAGATAACGGAACCTAAGTTCACAGATTGGGAGTGGCTAGAAAGATAGCTCCTGAATCAGTCAGAGGTTCCAAAGGAGCAGCCTAGTGTATGCAGCTTGGAGAGGAGGAGTGCATGGTGACCATGTCAGAGGCCTTAATAAGGTCCACAAAGATGGTCCTGTAACTTGCCCTCAATCCATATTGGTGAGGATGTGGTCAGTAAAGAGTGCAAGTGTGGAAGTAGTGCAATGATTTTCACAGAACCCATGTTATTGGCTGCACATAAGATTATATATGTTCCAGCAGCTGGTTGTGGATGATTGTTTCTAGGATTTTGCTAAGATGGGGGAGGGTAGAGATAGGTCTGTAATTATTTGTTGAGTTGGGGTTCCCAGCTTTGAAAATAGGTATCACTTTTACAGATTTCCAATAATCTAGCATGGAGGCAGTAGACAGGGCCAAGTTAAGAATACAAGTTAGAGGCTTGGAAATAGCAGGGAGATGAGTTTGAGCAGGATAGGTGAGAGGCCATCAGAGCCAGGGCTACCGCAGTTGGAGATTTCTTGAGGTATCTCCAGTAGAAGGCGAGAGGTAGTGCTGCCACTGTATCACTCACTGGTGAGACTCAAACTGGAGTACTGCATCCAGTTTTGGAGGTCACACCTCAGAAAGGACATAGACAGGGTGTATGCAGTCCAGAAGAGTGCAACTAAACATGTGCATGTGTTGTACAAGAAGCCCTATTATTAGAGACTGAGGGATATTAACATGTACACGCTGGAAGAGAAGAGAGTGAGAGATGATATGATAGAGACCTGCAAGTACCTCACAGAGGTAACTTGGGTGATGAAAAAATGTCTCTTTCAAATGAAAAAGTGTATCAGGGCCAGGGAGCAAGGGATGAAGTTGGGGGCCATCTAAGACAGATGTGAGGACATATATCTTCATTGAAAGGGTGGTAGATACTAAACACAGACTTCCAGCAGAAGTGGTAGAGGAGAAAATAATTGGGGCTTCAACCATGCATGGAATTGGAATAGGGTGTATTAGAAATCAAGCATGGGGAAGGGAGAGTCACTGGAGACCAGTTAGGACTGTGGAGACAGATCAGGCAGGGAACATCTGGGCAAATTAGGTGAGCCTGGCAGTTCTTTCTGCCAACAAATTCTATGTTTCTATGTTTACTGTTTTCACAAAAAAAAAGCAGATATTGTTCAGTTTCAAAGATGTTATTGTTCTTTCTTAGTGGGGGCATGCCCAGGAGTCATGAATTTTCATCAATTTCCTGTGCATTGAATCATCAATAATCCTCTGAATCGCAGAATTTATGTAGTTTACGCAATCAGTATGATCATTACATAACACAACAAACTCTAGCCAGAGCCAATAGGGCTGTGAAAAGCTACCAAGTGACCAAAGTTACACATGTGCATAGACATGATTCAATGCCGTGTGTAACTTGGCCATTTTTTGGAGGTGTTGCACCAGATTTTCAACATGGCCTTTTTTGGACCCCTCCTCATGAACAGTGCCAGTGTCATTTTGTTTACTTGTCCTGAAAGGTGATTTTGCAGCGCAAATGCGCTATTCTGTGCCACAGGTGCAAAAACACATATTGAACAGGCTGTGAAAAATGACAGCTGTACTGTTTTGAAGGAGGTGGTGTGCAAAAATGGCAATGTTAAAAATGTGCAGTGAAAATATAAAATAATTGGCAATGATAGGAGCGTGTGTAGAAACTGAGTAATGCATGATCATATCGCAGTCATTTTTGGGAACTTTTTCACCAAATTTGCAACATGGGCTTTCTGGGACCCATCTCAAGAACAGTGGCACTGTCATTTCATGAATCAGTCCTGAAAGGTGATCCTGTGCAGTGACCGAAAAAAAAAATCACCTTTCATGACCGAGTAACAAAATGACCGTGGCAGTTTTCATGAGTTGGGGTCCCAAGTACCCCATGTTGAACATTTGGGGCACAAATTCAAAAAAATCACTGAGATATCAGCATAAGTTGAAAACACCATTGAATGGCAGTGTGGCACACTTACCTTTGATTATTCATTTCACGGTTGGTCTTTGAAGAGTACAGACATGTGCCGGTCCAGAGAAGATGATAACTCTGACCTCCAGAGGTAAGTATGGGGTAAGGATGTGTGTTTGGGGAGGTGGGTGCTCAGTGGGAGGGTGGGGAGGGAGGGGATGGGGACTGCAGTGATGACAACGAGGGACCGTTTTCTGTTTTACAGGAACAAAAAACATGACGACGAGGGACCATTTTTTTATTTTACAGGGAAAAAAAAGAAAATATGTATTTTGGCACACGTGGGCATGCTCCCAGTATTCCACATAAATGGGGAGTTGTACAGGATGCCGACGTGGGGATTGGGAACATCTTTGGCACACTGGGGTGGGCTTCCAGTGTGATACATGACTTGGGAGGGGGCACAGAAAAATCTTTGTGCACTCTGGGGTGGGCTCTGAGTATGCCATTTGAGTTGGTGGGGGAGCACAGAATGCAGAGGAGCTGGTGGCCGATGTGCAGAACATCTTTATGATGAATGGCATTTTGCCATTCCCAGCATGGTGGAACCCACAGAACTGCACATATGCACGAGTTGCACACATGTGCAGTTCACGCACTGGAATGCAGAAGTAATAGCCAAAATAGTGCAGCTATTATTCTGTAGTAGCCGATCATTTCAGAGGAGTTCAAGCTCCGTTGGAATTTCAGAAAGATACTTCCAAAAGTTCACTGGAAGATTCCATGATTGGCCATTTTCAAAGCTACAGAGTGATCCTAATACAGCTGTAGGCTCCGCCAACAGCCCTAAAAAGGCTCTTCAACCCCATTTCCTTAGACTACAATCTAAAGCTCCAAATCAAGTATAAGTCTCTCCTAAATTATTAACCTACTTCTAACATGTATTAAGTAAACTGTTTCAGAAATATTACATGTCTATATCAAGTAATTTATAGCTTTTTTCTGTATTCTCAGCTAAACTGCAAGGGTCCCAGTTTCTGCACAAATCATGGCACTAGATGTAGATCTCAGAGTACCAAACACAACTTTCAAGAATGTGTTCTAGAAAACATCCAAATCTTCTACAATATATCACTGACTGTTCCTCACATTTCACTCCCATACCAATCCTGATAATTCACTTTTGTCTCAAAACATCTTATTAGTGCCACATACAAATGGTTGGCATATGTACTGTACATGTGAAGCACTTTCCATCTAAGAAGACTTCCTTGCTGTTTCCCTAGTTTTCATAATATGTAATTACCAGTATAGATTTATTTCAGACTAGACTCTTAAACAGCAGAAGTTTGAAACTTCCCAGAGCATTTCCATGTATATTATCTTAATTCTAGAATCAAAAACCACTATCTCAGTTGTTTCTGTATTAAGAGGTAAATCCAGGGCTTCTAAAGAAGACATCACTGGATGCATTGCTCATTTAAGCACCAAAGAGGTTTCAGAATATATAACCACATTATCCGCATACATCATTATGTATATCCATTTATCGAGTGTGCAAAGGTGTCTACTCCTCCTACGGCTACTAAAAGTCCATCTATACATGCATTTACTGGAATGGAGACTGGGAGACTGCCCTGTTTCACTGCTTGTAAAACAACAAAATGCTCAGGTGAGTACCATCCTTGTTTACTGAAATATTGGCATTAGTGTTTTGCTGTAGTAGCATTATGATGTATAAGTTATTATTTATTTCAAGCCCTGTAAGATTTATCATAGTTTCTCCCAGTTAACACTGTTAAAGTCTGCTCTAGTGTCTACTGTATATAAAACTGCATATATCTTATGTTTTTGTTCTTGATGTATTTTTCAACTACAGCATATAGTTCAAGGTCAAATTTAAATCTAAAATTCTACTGTCCTTTTTGAATCCAGCTTAATTGTCAGACATCATTTTTTATAATCTTCCAGTCATGACTGAAGTCTGTTTTTGAAATAATTCTGGAAAATATCTTTAGACAATACATAGTGGGCCGGATATTCAAACTGCGCTATTTTGTGGCTCAAGCCCTTGCGCTGCACAAAATAGTTGCGCAGGGGTGTGTACAGAGAGATATTCAAAGGAGTTGCACCCTTGAGCAACTCCTTTGACTATCACCCCCCCACAGCCACTGTGCATGGCACAGTGGAACTTGTGCAACCGCAAGTTGTCAGAGTGAGCATTCAACTTTGCGGTGGCACCATTGCCTACAAGAAAATCCCATATTCAAAAGGTGACATGCAATGGGGCCATAATTCATGCAAGGCACGGGGCCATTTGCATCTGATTACGGGCCCCATTTGCATGCCATTAGCATGCAGGTGCGCCTGATCCTCGAGGACTTGCGCCTGGTGCCCTGCCAGGCAGCAGCCATTGGGACCAACGCCCCTGCAGCCCGATCGTGGGCAAACAGTGTAGAATCCCCCACTACCCCCACTGGCCCAATCACGGGCATAGTTTAACCCCCACCAGCCCGATTGTTGGCAGCAATGTGGCTCCCCAACGTATCTCTGGTGGTCCAGTGGACCGAAAAGCCCGATCGCGGGCAGTAGTTGTTTAATAACCCCCCTCCCCAATTCATCCCTGGTGGTCCAGTGGACCAAAAGCCTGATTGCGGGCAGTAGTTGTTTAATAACCCCCCTCCCGAAGTCATCCCTGGTGGTCCAGTGGCACATCCCGATCGTGGGATGTAAAAGTTGAACAAACCACCCCCTCGAACATAGCCCTGGTGGTTGAGTGTCCCCTACCCACCCCCCCGGCTCCACCACCCGCTCCCCGGCGGCCCGGTGGTGGCAGCATCCCACCTGCCTGCCGCCCGCTAATTGATCGCCGTTAGGGCTGCACGCCCATTGGTGCAGAGCAAGAGCCAATGGGCGTGCAGCCCATACCGTATATGACAGTCCAGATTTGTGAATGAATACATTCATTCATTCACAAACTGGACTGTCTTGTGAACTCATTGCTTAATCTTTCTTGTGGATTACAATTATAATTTCTGTCCTCCAATTCTCCGGGATTATTCACTAACAATGTAAAACTGCATCAATAATTCACCCACCACTCAGGTTCTACATGATACATTTCTGCCAAGATGCCATCAATCTCTTTGGCCGTATTTATTTGTTTGGCATGCATTGCTTCTTCCACTTCTGGGACAGTACTCTAAAATCAGTTAAGGGCTTCTCTCATATATGACATCTTCACTGTGGCTGCAGTCATCTGAGGAACCTCTTTGCCAAATTGCTCTTGAAATGGCTAATGCAAACTTTTTGGCTAATAATGGTTTCAATGTTAAATCTTCTAAATCTTTTATTGGGCTGGCAGTATAGCCTAGAGGTTAGACGAACAAGATGTGAACGAGCTTGATACATCCAGCAGACCAGACCTGAGTTTGATTCTCCCAACCTCCAGTTGCATACTGTGTGACTCTGAGCAAGACACTTAACCGCCCAGTGCTCCCAGGTCACACCTGAAAACAGGCACGTCTCTTTTATGTGCCTAGTGGGCCTTACCCAGTTACCAAAGACTAAAATAAAAAAATATTAAAAAAAACTGTTCGCACAAATACTATCATATCCCAGTATTACTTATTATCCTTCCTAGCAGTGGTTTCCTGTAAGTTATTCTGACTGACGATCTTATAGTCTGCTTTTTTCCCTAATTGTATATTTATATTCTTTCCTTATAATTTGAAATGCTTTATTCTTCAAACAAGGAGTGTTTTTTCGTCTTTCTCCCTTGTTTCTCCATAATTTATGACAATCATCATTAGACAATTTTGCTTTGCTGGCCCACTGGCATGGCGGTAGCGCTACTGCTTGTGACACCGGTGGCCCAGGTTCAGAAATGAGCCTGGGTAATCAGAAGGATGGATGGGTGAGAGGGATTGAGCACCCTATGGGCTGTTTTTCTCCTCTGGAGAGGTTGGATTGTAGGTCCCACTGCTATACTGCTCACCTGGGTGACCACAGGTTGCAGTGCAGTTGGGCTGCATGTAGTGGGAGGGGAGAACATTGGCTGAGGTCCAGAGCAGCAGCACATCTCAGTATGCACCCACCTCCTTGGACCTCCTAGTATGCCATCATCCTCGGGGGCTAGGCGACCAAAAAAACAGAAAAGCTCCTCAAGCACTCCTAGTGATAGGCCTGGTGCCTTACCCTTCAGACCAGGCTCTGGGAGGGCTCAGTATGGACTGCCCAACTTGCTACAGTGAGTTTGAGGGGGAGGACCTGGGCTCCCCTTCCTCCTCCTCACCTGGAGAGGTAAACTGAGGCTGGATGAGGGATGGTCCAATGCAATTCCCTTGGATGCCTGGTAGAGTCACAAAGGACACCCTGGGAGTCCTGGAAGGAGAGGAGTGTGCTGCTGTGAGGAAGGGGGCAAAAACCGTGAATAAAACAAAAAAAAACAACATTTTGCTTCAATGTATTTACATATGAGTTATGTTTTTTCCTATTTTACAGCTTGGGAAGTAGAGCAGTAATTAGGCAAGCCTTCTGTCCCTACTTGTTTCAACTTATGGTGCAGGATTCACAAAATACATAAACCTGCAAAAAGTTTGCACTTTGGTATGTGGTTGAACAGGTGTGAAATCTTGTTATTTATAGTCAGAGAGCACACAACACTATCTCACTGTGAATAGGGCTAGGATGAGGAGTGCTAACCCAGGAAAGCCACCTC
Source organism: Neoceratodus forsteri (assembly GCA_016271365.2). NCBI lineage: Eukaryota > Metazoa > Chordata > Ceratodontiformes > Ceratodontidae > Neoceratodus > Neoceratodus forsteri. Next base: position 734,722,924 of record CM028133.1, on the reverse strand, counting down.
TAACCCCACTTGCACTGCCCTGACATCCAGCCAGGAGAAAGGCCTCACAACGAATAGTGCAAGTGCACTATTTCCTATTCACAAAAGCTCCCATGTAAATGAGATCATTGGGCATGCAAGGCACTAGGTGGCCATTTGCATGTCCATTATGGTTCTATTTACATAGTCCATGGGTGGCTTAACATGGACTCCACAGCCCCCAGCCCCTATCCAATACAGCTTCAGTCTCTGGTGGTCTAGTGCCCTGCCACACTTCATCGATCACCACCCGAGTATGTAAAAACAGTTTCCTGGTGGTCTAGTGGTCCCTCACCCCCAGTTACTGATTGCTGTTCCTGGCACAATACAACAAATGTTCTTGGTGGTCTAATGGTCTCTCCCTGTCCCGATCACAGACCACTGTGCCTAAAATAGAAAAGTACACTAATCCCTGGTGGTAGTGGTTCCCTCCATCCTCCCGATCACCAAACACTGCCACTACAGTAAAAAAAAGAATACTAAGGATCATACTAAGGATGGAAAGGAGTAAAGACAATAGCCCATGTGACTCCCAAACTTACACACAGCAGAAAAGTTTTATTTACACATAAAGAAAAAGGTCCAATCTGTTTTTAAAAATAGCCTTACTTACGGCAATACCAACAGATAAGGATAATTTATTCCATAGTCCAATTAGTCTATGAGAAAATAAATTAGCTCTTTTTTTTGTATTACATTCCTTTCTCATAAGCTGAAGTGGGTGTCCTCGGGTATTGACTATTGTTCGTTTAAAGTCCGTCCACATTCACTCATTAAACATGCATCCATGATAAAGTCCCTTGCGAACAGTAGGTCTCCCCTAAGGCACCTTTGTTCCAAGACATAAGACTTAGAGCAGCAAGTCTTTCATTATAGGATAAGGATTTATATTTAGAGAATGATTTGGTTTTCCTATGCTGACCCCTTTCTAATCTAACTATATCTATTTGTTTACATGGACTCCACAATTGTGACGCAAAATCAAAATGAGGCCTATCATAGGCTCGGTACAGTGATAGAAGAATTGATGGGTCTCTAGTAGTAAAGGTATGTTTAATTACCCACCAGATAGAATTTGCTTTGGCAATAACTTTAGTAATATATAAATCGAATTTACGATCTATATCAACATTGATACCAAGATCTCTTTCGTTGTTTTTCTCTAAATTAATTTCATTACAGAGAGAATATTGTCTTTTTTGGTTATGCTTCCCAAAGTGAAGAACACTACATTTGGACATATTAAATTTAAGGTTCCATTTTATAGACCAAGCTTCTAGTAATTTAAGATCTTTTGAATAAATTCTGACTCTTCTTCTGAATTGCAGATATTGGAAATCTTGCAATCATCAGCATATTTAATGATTTTACTTTGGTTGTCATTTGACAAATCAGAAATTAATATTTCAAAAATAATTGGGGCCAACACTGATCCCTGAGGGACACCACTTTCCATTTTAATCCATGATGATTTATAGCCATCAATTATTACTCTTTGGCTCCTGTTTTCCAGTGAATTGGCTATCCAGCATGAACATAAGGGGTTAATATTACATGTTTGTAATTTTTGTATTAATGTCCAATGAGGAGCAGAATCAAATGCCTTATGAAAGTCTTAAAAATGATGTTGCAAGGTATTTTTTTTATCAAGATTCATATTAATATAGTCGTAAAAACTCACAAGATTAGTAGTGCAGGAACGCCCTTTTACAAAGCCATGTTGGCTTGAATCTAACACAGACACATGTTCTGTTAAATAGTTTTTAATAATTCTTTCCAATATTTTGCCAGTAATGGGTGTCAGACTTATTGGATGGTAATTATCCAATACATTTTTACTTCCTTTCTTTTTATATACAGGAATAACATTTGCTTTTTTTCAATCTGAAGGCACGGTTCCTGGATTTAAACTTTTATCAAATATTAATTTTAGTGGTAAGCCAATATAATGTTTCATAATGAAAAGAATATCTCCTGTAATAATATCAGGACCAGGAGATGAACCTCTCTTTTTTTCATTCAATTTCTTTTCAATAGTTTTAATGGGAATATTGATGCAATTTAGTACTGGAAACTCAAACTTAATATTACTGGAAGAATTTTTGACGGCTTTACAGAATTCTAGATTGAACAGCTCTGCTATTTCTCTGGGTTCAGATATAGACACAGAGGCCTAGATATTCAAACTGTGCCAGGCTGTGGCAAGCCTTGGGCGCAGCTCAACTGGGCTGGCGAGGGGCGGCCTGGGTGATATTCAATGGACCTGCACTATGGCTCAGCAGCTTTGAATATCACACCCTGGCCACCCCCACTGTGCATGGTGCAGTGGCACTGCACCAGTGCAAGTGGCCAGAGTGGAGCATGGAGATGCGCTAGTGCAAGTGCCATTGCGCCATTCACAGCACCTGCGATATTCAAAAGGGGACATGCAAATGGGGCCATAATTTATGCAAGACACACATGGGGCCATTTGCATGTCATTATGGCCCCATTTGCATCCCATTAGCATGCAGGTGCACTGATCCCCGACGACTTGCATCTGGCGCCCTGCCAGGCAGCAGCCATCAGGGACCAATGCCCCCTGCAGCCCGATCGCGGGCATTTGTGTAAAATAAAATATCACTTCCAATATCCCTGGTGGTCCAGTGGACCACTATCTGCCCGATCGTGGGCATCTGTAAAAAAATAATAATCCGTCCTATATCCCTGGTGGTCCAGTGGACCACTATCTGCCTGATCGTGGGCATTTGTGTCACAGAAAGATCCCCTCCCAATATCCCTGGTGGTCCAGTGGACCAGCTATCTGCCCGATCGTGGGCATTTGTAAAAAACAATGAATTCCAATATCCCTGGTGGTCTAGTGGTCCCCCTGAGCCTGAGTTGCCCGCCTCCCCTCAGTCACCCTGTGGGCAGCAGCACCCTACCTGCCGCCCCGCCTCTGACACCTCAGTAGGGCTGCACCCATTGGTTCTCAGCATGAGCCAATGGGCGTGCCTTGCTTCTACACATTCCAGATATGTGAATGAATTCATTCACATATCTGAATGTGTAGTAAGAGCTGCATGCCCATTGGCTCACACTGTGGACCAATGGGCATGCAGCCTCACTAAGGTGTCAGTCGGTGGGCGGCGGGTGGCAGGTGGGTGATGCTGCCACCCACCGGCTGACCAGTGGGGAGCGGGCTGGGGGCTCCAGTGGGAGGGTGGGGGACCACTGACCACCAGGATATTGGAATTCATCGTTTTTTACAAATGCCCATGATCGGGCAGATAGCTGGTCCACTGGACCACCAGGGATATTGGGAGGGGATCTTTCTGTGACACAAATGTCCACGATCAGGCAGATAGCTGGTCTACTGGACCACCAGGGATATTGGGAGTGGATCTTTCTGTGACACAAATTTTATTTATTATTTATTGAATTTTGATGACCGGGTATGCCCACTGGGCCCGAAGAGGTCCCTTTTTCAGGGGCGACCCGGGTGCAACAACAACATACAGGTAACAGTTCAGTACAGACTGGAGAATGGATAGTTTTTAAAAATAAGAGTACATATCTTTACAGGCGCCAGGAAGTGGAAGACATATAGGCTGTATGGACATGAAGGTTACAAATAATGCGTACATTAAACAATTAGGCATCACTAGTAGTAGATTAGATACCAGATACCAAATGCCCGCGATCAGGCAGATAGCGGTCCACTGGACCACCAGGGATATAGGAGGGATTATTATTTTTTTTACAGATGCCCACGATCGGGCATGGGGGGGCACCACCAGGTGCAGCCGGAACTCGGGTGGCCACCCACAGGTGGCAGCTGCCGTGTTGCGCCCTGCAATGTGGCAGCTCACCTGTGGGTGGCCATCAGTTGTTCCTTTTTTTGGTTTAACTTTGTGCAGGCGCAAGTAGGGGTTGCGCATGCATGGCTCTTCACATTCAGGCTGAATATCGGGCTGTGCAGGCTATGCATGGGGCGCCCCCTGTGCCTGCGCGCATTACTGATGCACTCCGGCGCATCCGAGATTTGTCGCGGCTTTTCCCTTTGAATATCATGCTGGGGCACATCAGTGGGTTGCACATGGCGAACACTGTTGCGCCATGCGCAACCCTTTTGAATATCTGGGCCATTATCTGTAATTAAAGGGCCTACATGCTGTTCTTGTTTTATAATTGAGTTAATATAATTAATAAGATGTTATTATTCCCCATGTTTGCCTGAAAAGCAATATATGCTTAAGTTTTCAATTTAGCTTTTTAATCTCTTTTTGAATTTTTGGACAGTTCTTAAATGCCATCTGTTTGCTTTCACTTTGTTGTTAGGATATTTTTAAACAACTTATTCTTTTTCTTCATCATACATTTTAGATTGTTAGAGAGCCATTTTGGATTAAGACTAGATTTACTTTTCTTTATTTTAGGAATATATTTATTAACTGTATCTGTAAGAGTTTGGTTAAAGGTCTGCCACATTAGTTCAATATCATTTGAGTTCAGCAAAGCACACCAATCAATATTGTTTTGATGCATTTTAATGGCATCAGTGTCAGCTCCATGAACAGCAAATATCTCTGTGACTTTGATATGTAAACGTCAAATTTTAAACTAAATGTAACTGAATAGTGATCGCTGCTTCCTAGAGGAGCATTGATAGTACAGTTTAGATATCCAAAACATGCTGGTAGTGGCCGCCACCATGATTGCTGATCGCTTTATCAATAGCAATAATAATATTCCTGGTGGTCTAGTGGTCACTCTCCTGCCCTGGTCACCAACTGCCATTATGTTCATAGGAAAAATAAGTCCCTGGTGGTATACTGGCCCTTCTGCTTGCTGAGCATCATTCCCAACACAATAATGTAGATATTATCTTCCCTGGTGCCCAGTGGTCCCTCCCACCACTGACCGCATACTGTATACAATATGTACTTAATGAGAGCTCAGTCAGTGGCCAGCCATGGTGGGAAGAGAAAGGTTGTGCTGTTTGAGGTTCAGGGATGGGTTGGGAGCGCATGGTGGTGTTTGGGAGGTCCACTAAGTCATCAGGGTACAGTTTTCATTCCTTGTACATGGAATCAGGATAGGGAGGGGGGCTGCTAGACCAGAGAACTGTTTTAAGTACTTATACAAGAGTTGAGATGGGGAGTATGCTGGACACCAGGATCAATTTATTTTTATTAATTTGGTGGGTGATTAGGTGGGGGAGGGACTTCTGGACACCACGGAGGGTTATATCTACATTACTGTGTTGGGAACAGTGATCAGTGGGAGAGAGACCAGTGCACCACCAGGGACTTATGTTTTCCTAACAATGGGATGGTGACTGGCAACCGGGGAGGGTGGAGAGGGAGGGAAACTTGGTCACCAAGGAAAATCAATATTTGCTATCAGTCCGGTAATTGGCAGTCATGCAGGGGGGACCACTACCAGCAGGGTATACATTCTTTTTTTTTCACTGTAGTTATGGCATTTATTTTCATGGGCTGGTGGTCAGTGATGGGGGACCACTAGCAGTAGGTAATAACTGTCATTTGTTTCACTATCAGGCCAGAGATTGGTGATTGCAGGAGGGAGGAGTGACAATGGCATCAATGTCATGTTTTCTTTCCAGGACAGTGATTGGTGAGGGGAGGGACCACTAGACTACTAGGGAAGTTTTAATATATTTTTTATGTGGATGGATGGTGATTAGTGGGGAAAAGTCCCATTGGCACAAGGGATATGACTTTTTTTGTCTGAATGGGATGGCAACTGGCAGTACCTCCTGCAGCCACTAGGGTTGCATGGAATACCGCCAGATCTCAGTTGGTGTTATTTTGGTAAACTGGTACACTGCATTATCCCCTTCTTTCTGGTCCCACCAGTCCCATTGCAGGGTTCCTTGCACCATGAGGTGGTATCCAGGGACATGACTCTTCCCCCTCTCCCCATCTTGCCTCCTCTCTCCCCTTCCCCCTTTTCTTTCACGTAAGCACTTGTTTTCTTATTAACCTGCCACTTATTATTATCCACTCTTTCTACATGTTATGCTCAACACTTTTATAACACATTTTGTAACACCTGCCTTACAACTGTATGCTATTGTTGATCTTGAAAATTGAATGTTTAATGTCTCATTCCTATTGTACCCTTCCCCAGGTTGCACCGGAGATGAGTGACTTGTTGCTCAGTGTGCCTTCCTGGTGAATCATTTTAATAAATAATAGATACATTTTCTCCATGCAGGGAAACCCACAAAAGGCCCTTGCATAGAAAAGATGTTTTGTAAATGGGACTGTGCAGATATGTAGGTCCTGCACTTCATTTGCATTGTAGCCCTTCAAAACTTTAACCAGGTGTAACACTGGTTTGCAGATATAAACTGGGCTTTTGTGATTAGCACTTTGATGCAAAACCCAGTGTGCATGGCAAATTGAATTTGTGTCAGGGCAAAGTTTTGGGAATCTGGACCCTCCTTTAGTTCAGTATATTCCTTTTTATTATACCAGAGTTAATCTGACTTTAATAGTTCCAGAATTGTTCTTCTATATGAGGGATCATCTATTCTTTTATTCAGGACTTGAATATGTTCATATGATTTAGTTCTTGTTTGCATGTTTTCAGTTTTTATATTTCGCTCCTAAATTAAAACAATCTTAACAGGCATATGATCACTGTCCCAAATGTCAACTAGGCACAGGTCCCTTGTCTCATTAAATGAAAAATACCCACTTTACAGTAGTCTAGCAAATGTCCTTCACCAAGGGTGTAGAATGTAACATTCCCTACCAGATATCATAAAAGTCTGCCATTTAGTATTCTCATATTGGTTTCTCTTAAGATGTTGAAAAAAGTGCCCCAGTTTATTTACTTTCTTCCAAAGACTATCTTATTGGGATGTTCAATGCATAATCTAGGTTCCTGTGATTACAAGGGTCCTTTGTGACATTTCCAGTTCTTTCATTAAAATCTCCTCCAGCTAAGATCATTAGTCCCAGATATTTAATTACGACATTAAAGCAGCAGTGCAATGACACTGAGCCAAAAAAATGACCCTATGTTTTTCACTATAAAAGAATCAAGGCATCTCCCAATTTCATTTGTTAGTAAGATGTTAATCTGCCACCAAAATCTGAGTATTTTATTAATGTTTTAATTTCATTTTTCTCAGAAAAAGATGGCGGGCACATTTGGCTTAGAAATACTGTTGTGAAAATGGTAAGGGTTTCAATTGAGAAAATAGCATAAACTCATGATGTACACCATCGGATGTATCCAGAAAATTAGATTTGACTGCTATGCTAATGTTTTTATTAATAGGAGATAAGGCTAGCTTTTGAGAAAAACAACTTTCATTGCACTGGTACTTTAAATGACTTATTTTCATAAAGTTTAGGAGTATTTTACAAATGGGAGACATCACTGTGTTCAGAGGTATATAAGCATTCATTAAGATACAAATGGTGCATCATTTTGACAGCTCAAGTCATAAAATGGATTTTTCATAAGTACATATTTGTTGAACATTTATTGCTGCACCTGATGCGTCCAGGGTACATTAACCACCACTTTGTGTCTCAAACCTTGATACTTTCTAACATTGATCCCTAGATTTGATAACATTATTCATTCACTCTCCATAATATAGAAACATAGAAATTGATGGCAGATAAGGACCGCTTGGCCCATTTCCTACCTGATGGATAAGCTGCAGAGTCAAGTTAATCAACAGCTTACTTCCTCCTACCCACCACTAGAATTGCCTTATGTCTGTTCCATGCATTCTTGAATTCTCCCACTGTTCCTGAAGCCACAACCTCCTCAGGAAGGCTGTTCCATGCATTCACAATCCCCTCTGTGAAAAAATACTTTCTAATATTACCTCTGAGCCATCCCCACTCTATCTTCAAATTGTTCCCCCTTGTTCTTGCACATCTCTTTTTCTGAAAGATACTACCCTCTTGTACTTTGTTAATTCCCTTGAGATACTTGAAAGTTTCTATCATGTCCCCCCTCTCCCTCCTTTCCTCAAGGGTATACATATTAAGCTGCTTTAGTCTCTCTTTGTATGTCTTCTGGTGCAGACCCTGCACCATTTTGGTTGCCCTCCTCTGACAGCCTCCACTCTGTCTATGTCTTTGGGGAGATGAGGTCTCCAGAATTGCACACAGTACTCTTGATGGGGTCTCACCAACTGTCTGTACAGAGGGATAGCAACTTCCTGCTTTCTACTGTTGATGCCTCTCCCTATGCATCCCAGTATTCCCCAGCCCTCCTTACTACATTCTCATATTGCTTGCCCACCTTTAGGTCATATGATATAATTACTCCTAGGTCTTTTTCAATTTTTGTTGTTATTATCTCACCCCCCATTTTGTACTCTTCCCCTGGGTTTTTGTTTCCCAGATGCATTACCTTGCACTTCTTTGCATTGAATCTGAGCTGCCATATATTTGACCAGTCCTCCAATCTTGTCAAGTCCCTTTTCATCCTTTCCACCCCACCTTGTGTATCAGCCCTGTTGCAGATCTTTGTGTCATCTGCAAAGAGACATACTTTTCCTTCCAGGTGCTCTCTAATGTCATCTATAAAGACATTAAAGAGGATTGGTCCCAGTACCGAACCCTGCAGTACACCACTAGTTACCCTCCTTTCTTTACTGTGGACTCCATTTACTACACCCTTTGTGTTCTGTTGTCCAGCCTGCTTTTATCCAGCCTACCACCTTGGGACCCACCCAAGCCTGCCTAACTTGTATATTAATCTTTTGTGTGAGACTGTGTCAAATGCCTTGCTAAAATCTAGGTAAGCCATATCCACAGCCCCTCCTGGTTTACTACTTTGGTCACCCAGTCAAAGAAATCTATTAGGTTTGTCTGACGTGACCTTTCTGCTATGAAACCATGCTGCCTTGGGTCCTGTACCCCACTGGGCTCTAGGTACTCAACAATTCTTTCCTTCAGAAGGGACACAATCATTTTCCCTACCACTGAGATCAAACTAACTGGTCTATAGTTTCCTGCTTCTGCCCTGCTCCCACTTTTGTGAAGTGGAATCACATCTGCCCTCCTCCTGTCCTCAGGTACCACCCCATCCTCCCAAGATTTGTTAAAGAGAGTAGTCAGTGGTGTTACTAGTTCTACCCTTAGTTCTTTTAGAATTCTGGGGTGAATCCCATCAGGCCCCATTGCTTTGTCCACCCTTAGTTTCAAGAGTTCTTTCAAAACCCTTTCTTCTGTGAATGGACTGGTATCGACCCCCATTCAGTGTGTTTTTCTTGTTTGGTTTAGGTACCTCCCCCTCCTCCTCCATTGTTAATACTGAGCAGAAATATTAGTTCAGTATCCCTGCTTTTTCACTGTCACCCTCTGCCTACATTCCCTCCCCTTTATTAACTCTCTGTATCCCTCCCTTGCTCTTTCTTTGCTCCCTAATGTACCTATAAAAGGTTTTATCCCCTTTCTTAACAGAGTTGGCTATCATTTCCCCAGTTTATGCCTTTGCTATTCTGGCTGCCTTCCCAACCTCCTTCTGCTTTAATTGATGAAGTTCTCTGTCCTGCTCCTTCTGTGTTTCCTTGTATTTCATGAATGCTGTCTTTTTCTCCTTAACCTTTCCTTCCACCTCTTTTGAGAACCATAGTGTTTTTTCCCTTCATTTTGTTTTGTTGATTTGCTTCACACAAAGGCTTGTTGCCTCTGTGATGGCTGTTTTGATTATACCCCATTGTTCCTCCACCCCTCCTTCTTGCCCATTTGCTAGTGCTTTTCTGAGGCACTCTCTCATTTTCCCAAAGTCAGCCTTCCTAAAGTCCAATACTCTTGTTTTTGTATGGCTTGACTCTATGGCTGTGTTTATTGTGAACCACAATATTTGGTGATCACTTGTTTCCAGATGGCTACACACTTCTAAATCTGAGATCCTTTCTGCTTCCCCATTTGAGAGTGCCCGGTCTAAGATTGCTCCCTCCTGAGTGGGTTCCAACACTAGCTGTCTGAGGCATGCCCCCTGTAGGGCATCAAGAATGACCCTGCTCTTGGATGTGTCTGCAGCAAAGGTACTCCAGTTACTGGCATATTCAGGTCCCCCATCAACAATATTTCCCCTTTTTCTGCCATTTCAAAGATGCCTTCTATCATTTCCTTGTCCATTTCCTTCCCTGAGATGGGGGTCTGTACACAGCCCCCATGTGGATTGTGGTGTCATTTCCTGTCTCCAGGGTGACCCATAGTGACTCATCAGCTTCCTGTTTACTTTTTAGTTCTGTTGCTTTAATCCCTTCCCTTATATGAGAGCTACTCCTCCTCCCTCTTTACCCACCCTGTCCCTCCTGTAGATTGTGTATCCTGGTATGTTGACATCCCAGTCATGGTTCTCTGTGTACCATGTTTCAGTGACTGCCACAATGTCCAGGCATCCCTCTTCCATCAAGACCACTAGTTCAGAGAGTTTGTTATACAGACTGTGGGCATTGGTACTCATAGCCTTCCATTTTTTGATGGCCTTACCCATTTTAGCCCCATCCCTGTCCTTACTGCCTTTTTCTGCATTTACTCCTGTCCTGCTCCCTACTGACTTCTCTGCCTTGGTGTTTACCTCTCTAACTACTGTGTTTTGTGGGGGGAGGCTATGATATCCCTGCTCCTTTTCAGTGCTTCCCTCCTTGTCTACTTTAAATGCTTGCCAGTGAAGCATTTAAACCTATCACCTAGGATCCTGGTTCCCCCCTGGATAGATGGAGATCATCACGCCAGCATAGGCCTGCATCCCTCCAGGTCACTCCCCAGTCCCCAATGAAGCCAAAAACCTGAGCTCCACACCAGTTTTTCAACCATTCATTGAATTCCATGGTGCAGAATACCCTAGCATCATCCTTGCCATTGACAGGTAGCACCTCCAAGAAGGTACATGCTACTTGCGTAAGGCCCCTCCCCAACTCTACAAACTCCTCTTGCACTGCTCTGATCCCATTCACAGCCAGGCCATTTGTCCCTAGGTTGACAATGTAATCCAGTTCCCTCCCTCATGCAGCTGCTCCCATGATCCTGAGGATTTGCTTCATGTTCCTCCATGCTAAGGCACCTGGCAGGCACCTTACCTCCCTGTCCCCTTCCTCCCTCATTTCTACCCCCCTAATGACTGAGTCCCCCAACAGGAGTTGTTTCCTTCCCATGTGGGGTCTCGAGCCACCCTTCTGTGGGTCTCCTTTGAGGAGGTTCCCAGCATCCTCCTTGGTCTCCACTGCAGGTGCCTCCATAGAGGAACCACTATTCACCAGAAAAGCAAATGAATTGTGGGGAGGTACAACTGAAGGGATGCACTTCTGTTCCACGACCCTCACCCTCCCTGAGCCCACCTTGGACCAACTGCTCCTCTTTCTTGGCAACCTCTGAGGTAGTGGTGGTGGCTCTGGTGGTCCCTGGGTGGGGGATGAGGTTTCACTAATTCTAGCCAGGTCAGCCTAGAGACGGGCAACATCTCTCCTCAGACCAGAGAGGTGCCTGCAAACAGGGCAGCATCACTGCCTCCAGAATGTCTCCTGGAACACTGCTGCCCCACAGCCATTGCACTGCACCACTCCATTCTTGACTTATTTTGTGTCCCCTCTCCTGTTGCTTTGTATGCTTACTGTCTCCTCCCTCTATGTATTTTACACTTACTTTCCTGCTGCCTAACATAGAAACATAGACTTTGACGGCAGATAAGGACCACTTGGCAAACCCAGTCTGCCCATTTCCCTACCTACTGGATAAGCTGCAGATTCTAGTTAACCAATAGCCTACTTCCTGCCACCCCCCATTACAATTGCCTTGTGTCTGTCCCATGCATGTTTGAATTCCCCCACTGTTTTAGCCCCAACAACCTCCCCAGGAAGGCAGTTCCATGCATCCACCACTCTCTCTGTGAAAAAGATTCCTCACATTACCCTGAGCCGTCCCCCCTCTATCTTTAAACTGTGTCCCCTTGTTCTTACACATCTCTTTTTCTGAAAGATGCTACCCTCCTGGACTTTGTTGATTCCCTTGAGGTACTTGAATGTTTCTATCATGCCCCCCGTCCCTTCTTTCATCAAGGGTATACATATTAAGCTCTCTCAGTCTCTCTCTTCATATGATTTCTGATGCAGACCCTGCACCATTTTAGTTGCCCTTCTCTGGACTGCTTCCATCCTGTCTATGTCCTTGTGTAGATGAGGTCTCCAAAACTGCACACAGTACTCCAGATGGGGTCTCACCAACTGTCTGTACAGAGGGATAACCACTTCCCTTTTCTACTTGTGATGCCCTTCCTATGCATCCCAGTATCCCCTGGCTCTCTTTTCTGACTTCTCACCCCCAAGTCCCATTCCATTTTTGTTGTTGTTAGTACCTCCCCTGCTATTGTGTACTCTTCTTCTGGATTTTTGTTTCCCAGGTGCATTACTTTGCACTTCTTTGCATTGAATCTAAGTTGCCATATGTCTGACCATTTCTCCAACCTTGCCAAGTCCCTTCTCATCCTTTCTACCCCCCCTTGTGTATCAACTCTGTTACAGATCTTTGTATCATCTGCAAAGAGGCATATCTTTTCCTCAAGACCCTCAGCAATGTCACCTATAAAGATGTTAAAGAGGACTGGACCCAGTACTGAGCCCTGAGGTACTCCACTAGTGACCCCCTTTCTTCAAAATGTGTTCCACTCACTATTACCTTCTGTGTCCTGTTGTGCAGCCAGTTTTCAACCCAGGCTACCACCCTGGGACCCACTCCCAGGCTGGATAACTTGATTATTAATCTTTTGTGCAGGCCTGTGTCAAACGCCTTGCTAAAGTCTAGGTAGGCCATATCCACAGCCCCTCCCTGGTCTATTACTTTGGTCACCCAGTCAAAGAAATCAATTAGATTCATCTGACATGACCTTCCTGCTGTAAATCCATGCTGCTTTGGGTCCTGTGCCCCGCTGGCCCCTAGGTACTCAACAATTCTTTCTCTCAGAAGTGATTCCATCATTTTCTCTACAACTGAGGTCAAACTTACAGGTCTGTAGTTTCCTGCTTCTGCCTTGCTTCCACTTTTGTGAAGAGAAATCACATCTGCCCTCATCCAGTCCTCAGGTACCACCCCATCTTCCCATGATTTGTTAAAAAGTGTGGCCAGTGGTGTCACTAGGTCCTCCCTTAGTTCTTTTAGGATTCTGGGGTGAATCCCATCAGGCCCCATTGCTTTGTCCACCTTGAGTTTTAGGAGTTCTTTCAGGACTCTTTCTTCTATAAATGGACTGGTGTCACCCCCCCTACCCAGAGTGCTTCCATTGTCTGGTTTAGGTAACGCCTCCTCATCTTCTTTTGTGAATACTGAGCAAAAGTATTCATTCAGTATCTCTGCCTTTTCACTGTCTCCCTCTGCCCACCTCCCCTCTCCCTTATTAATCTTCACTATTTCTCCCTTAACCTTTCTAAGCTCCCTAATGTACCTTTAAAAGGTTGTATCCCCCTTCTTAACTGAATTGGCTATTTTTCCTCAGTTTTGGCTTTTGCTATTCTGAGTGCCTTCCCACTTCTTTTGCCTATGTGCAGTTATAACTCTCACCCTTCCTGTTCTGCCACAGGAACTTCCTGTATTATTCAGTAGTCTACTTCTTCCGTGCTTGGATTCAGAACCCAGCAGCCAGAGGAGGGGGGGAGAGCAATTTTTTTTTGGTTCCTTCAAGGTTGATGAAACTAATGTGTCTCAGTGATCCTTCCCTTCCTACTGTCAAATAGGAAATTCCTGTTGTCAGTCAAATCCAGTGGCTACAAAAGTAGAACTGGCATGGCATAGGAAGGGAGGTTAGAGAGGTGGGAAGGAGGGCAATTAGTAAGAAAACTGTAGTTCTTGACTGCTACTTGCTCTGAATGCAAATTCTCTGCCAAAAAACAACAGTAAGCTGTAATTAGAGACACCTGCTTTTGTACTCCTAAGCCACACCTCAATTAGCTATATCTCTGCCTCTATAAATTAAGCTGATACAGCCCCTTCCTCAAACAGAGAAAGACACAGTGATTTTCTACTTTTTACTTAAATGAGATGCCTGCTTCTACTAAAGTATCTGTTTGCTTATTACAAACAATTAGTAAGAAAACTGTAGTTCTGGACTGCTTCTTGCTCTGAAAGCAAACTCTCTCTGTCAGAAACCACAGCAGGAAGCCGTAATTGAAGACACCTGCTTTTGTACTCCTAAGCACCTAAGCCACATCCCCAATTAGCTTCAGCTGTGACTCAGTAAATTAAGCTAATACAGCCCACTTCATCAAACATAGTGATTGTCTTCTTTTTTTAATTTTTATATGAGACCCCCTGCTTCTAATAAAGTATCTGATTGCAAAATACAAACAATAAGTAATAAAACTGTATTTCTAGACTGCTACTTGCTCTGAAAGCAAATTCTCCTCCGTCAAAAACTACTGCAGGATGTTGTAATTGGAGATGCCTGCTTTTGTACTCCTAAGCTCCTAAACCATACCCCCAATTAGCTTCACCTCTGACTCAGTAAATTAAGCTGATACAGCCCCTTCCTCAAACAGAAACACAAAGTGATTTTCTTTTTTATTTTTACTCAAATGAGGCCTCCTGCTTCTAATAAAATATCTCCTTGCTTAGTCCAAACAATTAGTAAGAAAACTGTAGTTATAGACTGATACTTGTTCTGAAAGCAAATTCTCCTCTGTTAAAAACTAAAGCAGGATGCTGTAATTGGAGAGACCTGCTTTTGTACTTCTAAGCACCTAAGCCATACTTAGCTTCAACTCTGAGTCAGTAAATTAAGCTGACACAGCCCCTTCCTCAAAAAGAGAAACAGTCATTTTCTTCTTTTTCTGAAATGAGACTCCCTGCTTCTAATAAAGTATCTGTTTGTTTAATGCAAACAATTATTAAGAAAACTGTAGTTCTACACTGCTACTTGCTTTAAAAGCAAATTCTCCTCTGTCGAAAACTACACAGAAAGCCGTAATTTGGAGACACCTGCATTTATACTCCTATGCTCCTAAGCCACACCACATTTAGCTTCACCTCTCACTCAGAAAATTAAGTTAATACAGCCCCTTCATCAAACACAGTGATTGTCTTTTTTTATTTATATAAGACCCCCAGCTTCTAATAAAGTATATGTTTGCTAAATCCCAACAATTAGTAAGAAAACAGTAGTTCTAGACTGCTACTTGCTCTGAAAGCAAATTCTCCTCTGTCAAAAACTACAGCAGGAAGCTGTAATTGTAGACACCTGATTTTGTAATCCTAGGCTGCTAAGACACACCCCTAATTAGCTTCACCTCTGACTCAGTAAATTAAGCTGATACAGACCTTTCCTAAAACAGAGAAATACATTGTGATTTTCTTCGTTTTGACTTAAATGAGACCCCTGTGCTTCTAATAAAGTATCTGTTTGCTAAATCCAAACAATTAGTAAGAAAACTGTAGTGCTAGACTGTTACTTGCTCTGAAAGCAAATTTTCCTGTGTCAAAAACTACAGCAGGAAGCTGTAATTGGAAACACCTGCTTTTGTACTCCTAGGCTCCTAAGCACACCCCAAATTAGCTTCACCTCTGAGTCATTAAATTAAGCTGACACAGCCCACTTCCTCAAACAGAGAAACAAACAGTGATTTTCTTCTTTTTACTTAAATGAGATCCCTGATTCTAAAAAAAGTATCTGTTTGTTTAATACAAACAATTAGCAAGAAATCTGTTGTTCTAGACTGCTACTTGCTCTGAAAGCAAATTCTGCTCTGTCAAAAACTACAGCAGGAAGCCATAATAGGAGACACTTGAATTTGTACTTTTAAACTCCTAAGCCAAACCCCAATTAGCTTCACCTCTCACTCAGTAAATTAAGCTGATACTGCCCCCTTCGACAAACACAGTGATTGTCTTCTTTAATTTTATTAAAATCAGACCCCTGCTTCTAATAAAGTGTCTCTTGGCTAAATACAAACAATTAGAAAGAAAACTGTAGTTCTAGACCACTACTTGCTCTGAAAGCAAATTCTCCTCTGTCAATAACTACAGCAGGAGGCTGTAATTGGAGACAACAGCTTTTGTACTCTAAGCTACCCTCAATTCACTTCACCTCTGACTCAGTAAATTAAGTTGATAAAGCCCTTCCTCAAACAGAAACACACAGTGATTTTTTCTTTATTTTTACTTAAATGATACCTCCTGCTTCTAATTAGTATCTCCTGCTTAGTACAAACAATTAGTAAGAAAACTGTAGTTATAGACTGCTACTTGTTCTGAAAGCAAATTCTCCTCTGTTAAAAACTAAAGCAGGATGCTGTAATTGGAGAGACCTGCTTTTGTACTTCTAAGCTCCTAAGCCATACCCCCACTTAGCTTCAACTCTGAGTCAGTAAATTAAGCTGACACAGCCCCTTCCTCAAAAAGAGAAACAAACAGCGATTTTCTTTTTCTTAAATGAGACTCCCTTCTTCTAATAAAGTATCAGTTTGTTTAATACAAACAATTAGTAAGAAAACTGTAGTTCCACACTGCTGTTTAATCTGAAAGCAAATTCTCCTCTGTTAAAAACTACACAGGAAGCCGTAATTGGACAATCCTGCATTTGTACTCCTATGCTCCTAAGCCACACCCCATTTATCTTCACCTCTCACTCAGTAAACTAAGTTAATACAGCCCCTTCATCAAACACAGTGATTGTATTTCATTATTAAAATAAGACCCCCTGCTTCTAATAAAGTATCTGTTTGCTAAATCCAAACATTTAGTAAGAAAACTGTAGTTCTAGACTGCTACTTGCTCTGAAAGCAAATTTTCCTGTGTCAAAAACTACAGCAGGAGCTGTAATTGGAGACATCTGGTTTTGTACTCCTAAGCTCCTAAGACGCACCACCAATTACCTTCATCTTGACTCAGTAAATTAAGCTGATACAGCCCACTTTCTCGGACAGAGAAACCCAGTGATTTTCTTCTTTTTTTACTTAAATGAAACCTCTTGTTTCTCATAAAGTAACTGTTTGGTTTACCCAAACAATTAGTAAAACAACTGTAGTTCTAGACTGCTACTTGCTTTGGGAGCAAATTGTCCTCTGTCAAAAACTACAGCAGGATGCTGTAAATGGACTACTAATCTCCTAGGCTCACCCCAAAATAGCTTCACCTCTGACTCAATAAATTGGGCTAATACAGCCCCTTATTCAAACACAATGATTGTCTTCCTTTTTTATTTAAATGAGACACCTCTTTCTAATAAAGTGTCTGTTTGCTAAATCCAAACAATTACTAAGAAAACTGTAGTTATAGACTGCTACTTTCTCTGAAAGCAAATTCTCATCTGTCAAAAACTACAGCAGGAAGCTGTAATTGGAGACACCTGCTTTTGTACTCCTAAGATCCTAAGACTCACCCCATTAGCTTCACCTCTGACTCAGTAAGTTAAGCTGATACAGACCTTTCCTAAAGCACAGAAACACATAGTGATTTTCTTTTTTTACTTAAATGAGACTCTCTGCTTCTAATAAAGTATCAATTTGCTTAATCCAAACAATTAGTAAGAAAACTGTATTTCTAGACAGCGACTTGCTCTGAAAGCAAATTCTCCTTTGTTAAAAACTGCAGCAGGATGCTGTAATTGGAGACACCTGCTTTTGTACTCATAAGATCCTATACTACACCCCCAATTAGCTTCACCTCTGAGTCGTTAAATTAAGCTGATACAGCCCACTTCCTCAAACAGAAAACCAAACAGTTATTTTCTTTTTTTTTACTTAAATAAGATCCCTGCTTCTAATAAAGTGTCAGTTTGTTTAATACAAACAATTAGCAAGAAATATGTTGTTCTAGATTGCTACTTGCTCTGAAAGCAAATTCTGCTCTGACAAAAACTACAGCAGGAAACCATAATTGGAGACACTTGAATTTGTACTTCTAAACTCCTTAGCCACACCCAATTAGCTTCACCTCTCACTCAGTAAATTAAGCTGACACTGCCCCCTTCAACAAACACAGTGATTGTCTTCTTTTTTTTATTAAAATCAGACTCCTGCTTCTAATAAAATGTCTGTTGGCTAAATACAAACAATTAGTAAGAAAACTGCAGTTCTAGACCACTACTTGCTCAGAAAGCAAATTCTCCTCTGTCAATAACTACAGCCAGAAGCTGTAATTGGAGACAACAGCTATTGAACTGCTACGCCACTCCCTCAACTCGCTTCACCTCTGACTCAGTAAATTAAGCTGATAAAGACACTTCCTCAAACAGAAACACACAGTGATTTTCTTCTTTATTTTTACTTAAATGAGACCTCCTGCTTCTAATAAATTATCACTTTGCTTAATCCAAACAATTAGTAAGAAAACTTTAGTTACAGACAGTTTATTTTTCTGAAAGCAAATTCTTCTCTATCAAAAACTACAGCAGGTAGCTGTAATTGGAGAGACCTGCTTTTGTACTTCTAAGCTCCTAAGCCATACCCCCACTTACAGTAGCTTCAACTCTGAGTAAGTAAATTAAGCTGACACAGCCCCCTTCCTCAAAAAGAGAAACAAACAGCGATTTTCTTCTTTTTTTTCTAAATGAGACCCCTGCTTATAATAAAGTATCTGTTTGTTTAATACAAACGATTAGGAAGAAAACTGTAGTTCTAGACTGCAACTTGCTCTGAAAGCAAATTCCCGTCTGTCAAAAACTACAGCGGAAGACGTAATTGGAGACACCTGCATTTGTACTCCTATGATCCTAAGCCACACCCCATTTAACTTCACCTCTCACTCAGTAAATTATGTTAATGCAGCCCCCTTCATCAAACACAGTGATTGTCTTTTTTATTTAAATGAGACCCCCTGTTTCTAATAAAGAATCTGTTTGCTAAATCCAAACAATTAGTAAGAAAACTGTAGTGCTAGACTGCTACTTGCTCTGAAAGAAAATGTTCCTGTGTTAAAAACTACAGCAGGAAGCTCTAATTTGAGACACCTGGCTTTGTACTCCTAAGACACACCCCCAATTACCTTCACCTCCGACTCAGTAAGTTAAGCTGATACAGCCCACTTCCTCAAACAGAGAAAGACAGTGATTTTCTTCTTTTTTTAATTAAATGAAACCTCCTGCTTCTCATAATGTATCTGTTTGCTTTTCCCAAACAATTAGTAAGACAACTGTAGTTCTAGACTGCTACTTGCTCTGAAAGCAAATTCTCCTCTGTCAAAAACTACTGCATGAAGCTCTATTTGGAGACACCTGCTTTTCTACTCCTAAGCCACATCCTCAATTCACTTCACCTCTGACTCAGTAAATTAAGCTGATATAGCCCCTTCTTCAAACAGAGAAACAAACAGTGATTTTCTTCTTTTATTACTTAAATGAGACCCCTGCTTCTAATAAAGTATCTCTTTGCTTAATCCAAACAATTAGTAAGAAAAATTTAGTCAAAGACTGCCTCTTTTTCGGAAAAATTCTTCTCTATCAAAATCTACAGCAGGAAGTTACAATTGGGGACTCCTGCTTTTGTACTTCTAAGCTCCTCAGCCACTCCTCCAATTAGCTTTATCTCTGACTCAGTAAATTAAGCTGATGCAGCCCTTTCTCAAACAGAAACACACGTGATTTTCTTTTCTTTTTATTCAAATGAGACTCCGAATCTAATAAAGTATCCCTTGCTTAGTCCAAACAATTCGTAAGAAAACTGTAGTTATAGACTGATACTTGTTCTAAAATCAAATTCTCCTCTGTCAAAAACTACAGCAGGAAGCTGTAATTGGAGTCACCAGCTATTGTACTGCTATGCCACTCCCTCAATTCACTTCACCTCTGATTCAGAAAGTTAAGCTGATACAGCTCCTTCCTCAAACAGAAACACACAATGATTTTCTTTTTTATTTTTACTCAAATGAGATCTCCTGCTTCTAATAAAGTATCCCCTTGCTTAGTCCAAACAATCAGTAAGAAAACTGTAGTTATAGACTGATACTTGTTCTGAAAGCAAATTCTCCTCTGTCAAAAACTACAGCAGGATGCTGTAATTGGAGAGACCTGCTTTTGTACTTCTAAGCACCTAAGCCATACCCCACTTAGCTTCAACTCTGAGTCAGCAAATTAAGCTGACACATCCCCCTTCCTCAAAAAGAGAAACAAACAGCGATTTTCTTCTTTTACTTAAATGAGACCCCCTGCTTCTAATAAAGTATCTGTTTAATACAAACAATTAGTAAGAAAACTGTAGTTCTAGACTGTTACATGCTCTGAAAGCAAATTAACCTCTGTCAAAAACTGCATCAGGAAGCCATAATTGGAGACACCTGCTATTGTACTCTTAGGCTCCGAAGCCGCACCCCCAATTAGCTTAACCTTTGACTCTGTAAATTAAGCTAATACAGCCCCCTTCATCAAACACAGTGATTGTCTTCCTTTTTTTATTTAAATGAGCACCCCTGCTTCTAATAAAGTATCTGCTTTCTAATTCCAAACAATTAGTTAGAAAACTGTACTTCTAGACTGCTACTTGCTATGAAAGCAAATTCTAATTTGCCAAACACTACAGCAGGAAGCTGTAATTGAAGTCAAATGATTTTGTACTCCTAAGCTCATAAGACACA
Source organism: Neoceratodus forsteri (assembly GCA_016271365.2). Lineage (NCBI taxonomy): Eukaryota > Metazoa > Chordata > Ceratodontiformes > Ceratodontidae > Neoceratodus > Neoceratodus forsteri. The sequence goes on along the minus strand of CM028133.1, from coordinate 734,702,363 downwards.
TCCCCATTACCTTCACCTCTGACTCAGTAAATTAAGCAATTACAGCCCACTTCCTCAAACAGAGAAACACACAGTGTTTTTATTATTTTTTTACTTAAATGAGACCCCCTGCTTCTAATGAAATATCTGTTTGTTTAATATAAACAATTAGTAAGAAAACTGTAATTCTAGACTGCTACATGCTCTGAAAGCAAATTAACCTCTGTCAAAAACTACAGCAGGAAGCCGTAATTGGAGACACTTGCTCTTGTACTCTTAGGCTCTGAAGCCACACCACAAATTGGCTTAACCCTTGACTCTGTAAATTAAGCTAATACAGCTCCCCTTCATCAAACACAGTGATTGTCTTCCTTTTTTTATTTAAATGAGCACCTCTGCTTCTAATAAAGTATCTGTTTGGAAATTCCAAACAATTAGTAAGACAACTGTATTTCTAGACAGCGACTTGTTCTGAAAGCAAATTCTCCTTTGTTAAAAACTACAGCAGGATGCTGTAATTGGAGACACTTGCTTTTATACTCCTATGCTAAACCACCAATTAGCCTCTCCTCAGTGTCATTAAATTAAGCTGATACAGCCCCATCCTAAAACAGAGAAACAAACAGTGATTTTTCTTTTTACTTAAATGAGACCCCTGCTTCTAATAAAGTATCTGTTTGTTTAATACATACAATTAGCAAGAAAATTGTTGTTCTAGACTGCTACTTGCTCTGAAAGCAAATTCTGCTCTCTCAAAAACTACAGTAGGAAGCCATAATAGGAGACACTTGAATCTGTAGTTCTAAACTTCTAAGCCAAACCCCAATTAGCTTCACCTCACACTCAATAAATTAAGCTGATACTGCCCCCTTCAATAAACACAGTGAATGTCTTTTTTATTAAAATCAGACCCTTGCTTCTAATAAAGTGTCTCTTGGCTAAATATAAAAATTAGAAAGAAAACTGTAGTTATAAACCGCTACTTGCTCTGAAAGCAAATTCTCCTCTTCCAAACATTATAGCAGGAAGCTGTAATTGAAGACAAATGATTTTGTACTCCTAAGCTCCTAAGACACACCCCCATTAGCTTCACCTCTGACTCAGTAAATTAAGCCGATACAGACCTTTCCTAAAACAGAGAAACATATAGTGATTTTCTTTTTTTACTTAAACGAGACCCTCTACTTCTAATAAAGTATCTGTTTCCTTAATCCAAACAATTGGTAAGAAAACTGTGTTTCTAGACAGTGACATGTTCTGAAAGCAAATTCTCCTTTGTTAAAAACTACAGCAGGATGCTGTAATTGGAGACATCTGCTTTTATACTCCTAAGCTATACCCCCAATTAGCCTCACCTCTGAGCCATTAAATTAAGCTGATACAGCCCCCTTTCTAAAACAGAGAAACAAACAGTGATTTTCTTCTTTTTTTACTTGAACGAGACCCCTGCTTCTAATAAAGTATCTGTTTGTTTAATACTAACAATTAGCAAGAAAACTGTTGTTCTAGACTACTACTTGCTCTGAAAGCAAATTCTGTTCTGTCAAAAACTACAACAGGAAGCCATAATAGGAGACACTTGAATCTGTATTTCTAAACTCTAAGCCACACCCCAATTAGCTTCACCTCTCACTCAGTAAATTAGCTGATACTGCCCTTCAACAAACACAGTGACTGTCTTTTTAATAAAATCAGACCTCTGCTTCTAATAAAGTGTCTGTTGGCTAAATATAAACAATTAGTAAGAAAACTGTAGTTATAAACCACTACTTGCTCTCAAGCAATTCTCCTGTCACAAACTACAGCAGGAAGCTGTAATTGGAGACAATAGCTATTGTACGTTACTACCACCCTCAATTCACTTCACCTCTGACTCAGTAAATTAAGCTGACACAGCCACTTCCTAAAACTGAAATACACAGTGATTTTAATTTTTATTTTTACTCGAATGAGACCTCCTGCTTCTGATAAAGTATCTCCTTGCTTAGTCCAAACAATTAGTGAGAAAGCTGTAGTTATAGACTGATACTTGTTCTGAAAGCAAATTCTCTGTTAAAATCTAAAGCAGGATGCTGTAATTGGAGAGACCTGCTTTTGTACTTCTAAACACCTAAGCCATACTTAGCTTCAACTCTGAGTCAGTAAATTAAGCTGACACAGCACTCTTCCTCAAAAAGAGAAACAAAGAGCGATTTTCTTCTTTTTTTACTGAAATGAGACTCCTGCTTCTAATAAAGTATCTGTTTGTTTAATACATACAATTAGTAAGAAAACCGTTGTTCTACACTGCTACTTGCTTTAAACGCAAATTCTCCACTGTCGAAAACTAACAGAAAGCCGTAATTGGAGACACCTGCATTTATACTCCAACTGTCCTAAGCCACACCAAATTTAGCTTCACCTCTCACTCAGAAAATTAAGTTAATACAGCCCCTTCATCAAACACAGTGATTGTCTTTTTTTATTTATATTAGACCCCCTGCTTCTAATAAAGTATCTGTTTGCTAAATCCAAACACTTAGTAAGAAAACTGTAGTTCTAGACTGCTACCTGCTCTGAAAGCAAATTTTCCTGTGTCAAAAACTGCAGCAGGAAGCCATAATTGGAGACACCAGGTTTTGTTCCCTAAGCTCCTAAAACACACCCTCAATTACCTTCACCCCTAACTCAGTAAATTAGCAGATACAGACCCCTTACTCAAACAAAGAAAACAGTGATTTTCTTCTTTTTTTACTTAAAAGAAACCTCATGCTTCTCATAAAGTATTCATTTGGTTTACAAAACAATTATTGAAACAACTGTAGTTCTAGACTGCTACTTTCTCTGAAAGCAAATTCTTCTCTGTCAAGAACTATAGCAGGAAGCTGTAATTGAAGACACTTGCTTTTGTATTCCTTAGCCCCACCCTCAATTCGCTTCACCTCTGACTCAGTAAATTAAGCTGATATAGCCACTTCTTCAAACAGAGGAACACACAGTGATTTTCTTCTTTTTTTACTTAAATGAGACCCCCTGCGTCTAATAAAGTATCTCTTTGTTTAATACAAACAATTAGTAAGAAAACTGTAGTTCTAGACTGCTACTTGCTCTGAAAACAAATTCTAATCTGTCAAAAATTACAGCAGGATGCAGTAATAGTAGACACCTACTACTGTGCTCCTAAGCCACAGCTCCAATTAGCTTCACCTCTGACTCATTAAATTAAACTATTACAGCCCACTTCCTTAAACAGAGAAACACACAGTGTTTTTATTATTTTTTTACTTAAATGAGACCCCCTGCTTCTAATAAAATATCTGTTTGTTTAATATAAATAATTAGTAAGAAAACTGTAGTCCTAGACTGCTACATGCTCTGAAAGCAAATTTACCTCTGTTAAAAACTACAGCAGGAAGCCGTAATTGGAGACACTTGCTCTTCTACTCTTAGGCTCCGAAGCCACACCACGAATTGGCTTAACCCTTGACTCTGTAAATTAAGCTAATACAGCCCCCCTTCATCAAAGACAGCGATTGTCTTCCTTTTTTTTATTTAAATGAGCACCCCTGCTTCTAATAAAGTATCTGTTTGGTAATTCCAAACAATTAGTAAGAAAACTGTGTTTCTAGACAGCGACTTGTTCTGAAAGCAAATTCTCCTTGTTAAAAACTACAGCAGGATGCTGTAATTGGAGACACCTGCTTTCTACTCCTATGCTAAACCACCAATTAGCCTCACCTCTGAGTCATTAAATTAGTTGATACAGCCCCAATCCTAAAACAGAGAAACAAACAGTGATTTTTCTTCTTTTTTTTACTTAAATGAGACCCTGCTTTAATAAAGTATCTGTTTGTTTAATACATACAATTAGCAAGAAAAATTGTTGTTCTAGACTGCTACTTGCTCTGAAAGCAAATTCTGCTCTCTCAAAAACTACAGTAGGAAGCCATAATAGGAGACACTTGAATCTGTAGTTCTAAACTTCTAAGCCAAACCCCAATTAGCTTCACCTCACACTCAATAAATAAAGCTGATACTGCCCCTTCAATAAACAGAGTGAATGTCTTCTTTTTTTTTATTAAAATCAGACCTCTGCTTCTAATAAAGTGTCTCTTGGCTAAATATAAAAAATTAGAAAGAAAACTGTAGTTATAAACCGCTACTTGCTCTGAAAGCAAATTCTCCTCTTCCAAACACTATAGCAGGAAGCTGTAATTGAAGACAAATGATTTTGTACTCCTTAGCTCCTAAGACACACCCCCATTAGCTTCACCTCTGACTCAGTAAATTAAGCCGATACAGACCTTTCCTAAAACAGAGAAACAAATAGTGATTTTCTTTTTTTACTTAAATGAGACCCTCTAATTCTAATAAAGTATCTGTTTGCTTAATCCAAACAATTAGTAAGAAAACTGTGTTTCTAGACAGCGACTTGTTCTGAAAGCAAATTCTCCTTTGTTAAAAACAACAGCAGGATGCTGTAATTGGAGACACCTGCTTTTATACTCCTAAGCGATACCCCCAATTAGCCTCACCTCTGAGCCATTAAATTAAGATGATACAGCCCCCTTTCTAAAACAGAGAAACAAACAGTGATTTTCTTCTTTTTTAACTTAAATGAGACCCCTGCTTCTAACAAAGTATCTGTTTGTTTAATACATACAATTAGCAAGAAAACTGTTGTTCTAGACTACTACTTGCTCTGAAAGCAAATTCTGCTCTTTCAAAAACTACAGCATGAAGCCATAATAGGAGACACTTGAATCTGTACTTCTAAACTCCTAAGCCAAACCCCAATTAGCTTCACCTCGCACTCAGTAAATTAAGCTGATACTGCCCCCTTCAATAAACACAGTGATTGTCTTCTTTTTTTTTATTAAAATCAGACCCCTGCTTCAAATAAAGTGTCTGTTGGCTAAATATAAACAATTAGTAGGAAAACTGTAGTTATAAACCACAACTTGCTCTGAAAGCAATTTCTTCTCTGTCAAAAACTACAGCAGGAAGCTGTAATTGAAAGTCATCAGCTATTGTACTGCTACGCCACTCCCTCAATTCAGTTCACCTCTGATTCAGTAAGTTAAGCTGATACAGCCCCTTCCTCAATCAGAAACACACAATGATTTTATTTTTTATTTTTACTCAAATGAGACCTCCTGCTTCTAAAAAAGTATCCCCTTGCTTAGTCCAAACAATTAGTAAGAAAACTGTAGTTATAGACTGATACTTGTTCTGAAAGCAAATTCTCCTCTGGCAAAAACTACAGCAGGATGCTGTAATTGGAGAGACCTGCTTTTGTACTTCTAAGCACCTAAGCCATACCCTCACTTAGCTTCAACTCTGAGTCAGTAAATTAAGCTGACACAGCCCCCTTCCTCAAAAAGAGAAACAAACAGTGATTTTTTTCTTTTACTTAAATGAGACCCCATGCTTCTAATAAAGTATCTGTTTGTTTAATACAAACAATTAGTAAGAAAACTGTAGTTCTAGACTGCTACATGCTCTGAAAGCAAATTAACCTCTGTCAAAAACTGCAGCAGGAAGCTGTAATTGGAGACACCTGCTCTTGTACTCTTAGGCTCCGAAGCCGCACCCCCAATTAGATTAAGCTTTGACTCTGTAAATTAAGCTAATACAGCCCCCTTCATCAAACACAGTGATTGTCTTCCTTTTTATTATGTAAATGAGCACTCCTGCTTCTAATAAAGTATCTGCTTTCTAATTCCAAACAATTAGTTAGAAAACTATACTTCTAGACTGCTACTTGCTATGAAAGCAAATTCTCCTCTGCCAAACACTACAGCAGGAAGCTGTAATTGAAGACAAATGATTTTGTACTCCTAAGCTCATAAGACACATCTCCATTAGCTTCACCTCTGACTCAGTAAATTAAGCTGATTCAAACCTTTCCGAAAACAAACACATTGTGATTTTCTTTTTTTACTTAAATGAGACCCTATGCTTCTAATAATGTATCTGTTTGCTTATTCCAAACAATTAGTAAGAAAACTGTTTTTCTAGACAGTGACTTGCTCTGAAAACAAATTCTCCTTTGTTAAAAACTACAGCAAGATGCTGTAATTGGAGACACCTGTTTTTATACTCCTAAGCTATACCCCCAATTAGCCTCACCTTTGAGTTATTAAATTAAGTTGATACAGCCCCCTTCCTAAAACAGAGAAACAAACAGTGATTTTCTTTTTTTACTTAAACAAGACCCCTGCTTCTAATAAAGTATCTGTTTGTTTAAAACATACAATTAGCAAGAAAACTGTTGTTCTAGACTGCTACTTGCTCTGAAAGCAAATTCTGTTCTGTCAAAAACTACAGCAGGAAGCCATAATAGGAGACACTTGAATCTGTATTTCTAAACTCCTTAGCCACACCCCAATTAGCTTCACCTCTCACTCAGTAAATTAAGCTGATACTGCCCCCTTCAACAAACACAGTGACTGTCTTCTTTTTTTTATTAAAATCAGGCCCCTGCTTCTAATAAAGTATCTGTTGGCTAAATATAAACAATTAGTAAAAAAACTGTAGTTATAAACCACTACTTGCTCTGAAAGCAAATTCTCCTCTGCCAAACACTACAGCAGGAAGCTGACATTCCCCTGTACACATCCCACAACAGCCAGCTCAGTACGCACTACACACAAATCCTCCCACCCACCCATGGACACGATCAGTAATGCACATAGACATGGAATGGACCCATAGCCACCCATGGGCACTTAGGTAGTATAGGACTCATAACTGTATCAGTATTTTGTGCACATTATTGCCTGGATGACCCACACACAATAGAATTCCATACATCCTGACCAGACAATGTCTAAGGGACACTGTGCTGCAGTTCGTCCCCCCACCGCATAACCATGTGAGACGTTATCCTGGTTTTATGGCATGGGTAGCTGTCTGTGCACAGCCATGTTATGCAGCATGATGTATGTGGTGATCACTGCAGGCCTTCCCTGGTGCCAGCACTTGGCAAAAAATAATAAATATAACTAATGGTAAATCCAGAGAAATATTTATTGAGGCACAAGAAAGCCCCCTGACAGTCTCATGATTACGCGATGAAGTGCTGGTGTTCAGTGCCACACTTTTCCTGTGCCTCAATAAATATTTCTTTGGATTTATCATCCATTACATTTATTGTTTTTTGCTGAGTGCCACTGGTTTGTTTCTGTTTCTTTTGGTACAAAGAGATTTTAGCTGTACTTGTCCTTGGAAAACAGGAGTCGCTGGAAGGTTTGATACCTTTTATTGGACCAACATATGTCTTGTACAAAGATGATATAACACACAAACTTTCAGGGTCTCACAGATCCCTGAAGATGAGACTTGTGAGGCCCCAAAAGCTTGTGCACTATACCATCACATACATTGGTCCAATAAAAGGTATCTATCTTTGCAGCAATTTCTGTTCTTTTGCAGTCTGTGTGGCAGGGCATACCCTCCATATCGGGAGCACAAGGAGTCTGTGAGTGCAGTTTCCATGGGGCCAGCATCATTGTGCCACCAGTGTGAGAGAGTCAATTGAACTGCATCTTCAGCACCCCAATGGTCCTCTTGATAATGGCATGGGTCCTCCTCTGCACATCACTGTAGGTCTCCTCCCCCACCCAGTTGGCCTCCAGGAATGGAATCACAAGGTATGGTTGAAGTCGGTATCTGCTGTCACCAAGGCAGAGGGTGCAGAACAGATGTGATAGTGTTCTGATGCAGTGCACAAAACTGTGACATGTATGGTACCTTTTATTTATTTATTTTTTATTTAAACTTTTGTTTTCCAGGTAAATGTATGAGCCGAAGAACTTTTTCATACACAACCTGGGGCTAAAAGCCACTGGTGTTACAGAGATAACAAGAACATAACCATAAATGCATCAACATAAATATATACATTACAATATAAAACACATAATTATTTATCTAAAATCAAACAAAACAGGTACAGCACAGTTGGTCACGATAAAATTGTTTAAAACCTATTTTGAAGGAAGCATGTCTAATCCCTTCTTGTAGCATATTTGGAAGAGCATTCCAGCATCTGGCTGCACTTACACTAAAGGCATGTCCATACACTAAAGACCTGTCCATACTCACCCACAAGCCACCCATTGACACCTCCATGTGCCACAATATAGGCACTCAGCTTGGAATGATTGAATATATAGCAGTCATGGGATGACCCAAGGACCTAGTACATGCAATGGTGTTGACACTGCTGACAAAACATACTAGTTGGCAATTGATGCCGTGGACCCCTTTCTGTTTCTGTACACCTCCCTGTCCATGGTGGGCACCAAGATTGCCACATGGGTACAATCTACAGTCTATAATGTCCAGTACAATGGGTATGCCATGCATGGCATGGAATGCCTCTTTAGTGGCACAGATATCTGCGGCAGATGAGGATAACCTTATGTGGTCATGCACATATTGAAGTAAGATGTCCTTGACCTAGTGTAGGGCTCTGAACATGAACGGCTGACTGACATCAGTGACAGCCCCAGCTATTTTATTTATTTCAATCTAGGATTACAATACCTTTGAGCTGAGACTCTTCTACAAAGGTTCCACGTCAGCGTGTGCAGTAGTCATCATTTTTAGCTACAAATATATAGGCATTGACTTACAGACATGTAATAACCAGTACAAAGACTTGAGCTATGAGCAAGACAAGGGAAGGGAAAGGTGGGTGGGAGGAAGGGGAGTACAGGAGGTGGTTGGGGAGGAGGAGATACGGGAGGGAGGGGCGAGGGCAGGAGACAGTGCAGCCAGAGGGTCTTGTCGAGGGAATATGACAGGTAAGGTGCTAGGGGTGCAAAGACTGATTGTAAGTGCTGGGTGCTGGGGCATGTGCAGCTGGAATGGTGGAAATGTTAAGATGGGCTACCCACTGGAATGACCATGTAGCATAGTATGAAGGGCACACATCACCTTAGTTTCCACAGACATGACATATGACCACTGTGTCCTGGGATCCAGCTGGTCATGAATCATGTGGCAGAGACCAGAGATTGTACTGTGGTCCAGGCAGAACCATTACAGGTAATGCGTATCATGGAGATGCTCCACATTTCATTGGGACCTGAGTATATGTGGTCTGTGGCATCTCCTCATAGCCCTCTCCCTCTCCCATTCACCCTCCCACAGGAGAACATTCATTAGCACTCTAGGGCATATGTTTAGGTCACCTGTATGGATGCAGAACTATGTTTCTACCAGCTACACCCCCTGTACAAAGCATCCTGTACCAGGTAGTGCTGCTGCTTCTACAGCCACAGGTGTCCCTTTACGTAGACCATGACATGGCATGCCTGTAGGGACACACATGTGGGGGGATATCACCACCCACCATTTCAGTCATAGGTTCAACATAGAGGCAGTTACACCTAGACATGAAATGATTGCTACTACTCCCAAGGTTGGAAGACATGAGGTGTACCCGTGGAAGCTGTGGAGAGTGTCCTCCACAGTCTTCTATGACAAGCCAGAGGGAGGCAACATCTGGGAGGTGAAGATGCCAGGGGGGAGGTAAGTGGATGTGTTTTTAAAGTACTGTCTGCTTCTGTGGTGTCCATGTCAGGCAGCTACAGGTGTAGGGTGTAGCCATGGTGTATGCACTTGTTACATGTAGCACGCAAGTGGCATTCTTTATGTGCTGTCCACCATGGGTGCCCTGTGTCCTGCTACCTGTGTGGTGCAACTCCTATATGTGTCTGTTATGTCTTGGTGGTGGATTGCCATTATGTTCATGTGTTACCCTCCACTTATGTCTCAGGACTTCCCTTCATTCCCTTATGAGATGGTCCTGGAAAGGGTGAAGCAGCCAGACGGTGCACCGTCCATGGTGATGGCACAGCATTGGCAGCATGTGCCCCTGTACCTCCCATACTTTCTGTTCTGGAGGGTGAACTCTCAGGATGTGTATTATAAGGATAAGGCAGCAGAACTGAGGGCCACTGCAAGCCCTCTAAGGTATCTACTGCTGTGTGTTTTAGTGCATGTATGCATAATGTGCAGTATTGTGCCCCACCATCTCCCCATCACTCATGGCTGTCCTCTCTCTTCTTGGAGTATCATGGCCCACTGCAGAGGCTTGTGCTGGAGCTATGGGGGAGGGCACAGCCACCATGCCCCAAAGGATCCAGCGAGGATTCAGAGGACCCAGACAAATGATGGTGATGCAGCCTGTGTTTTGGAGTCTGCTTGTTTGGCCAGTGGACCCAGTGTACCAGTATTTTATTAAAGAATTTTTTTCTTATATACACCTGTGTCCTCTTCATTCTGGGTGGTGGTGGTCCAGATCTGTTGGGGCGGGGCAGTGTGTCCCTGCACATCACGTACCTGCTGTGTGCCCTCTGCATCTTGCACTGCCTGGGGTGGCCATGCCTGGGTGTGCTACAGAGGCGATTTGTCATCGTATATGTGCCTTTTCTCACTGCATTACCCACATCTGTGGCATGCAGTAGTGTCTCTCACAGTGCAGCTGCCATTTGTGTCATGGTGTTTCACTGTGTCCTTCATGGTGCTTGTCATGTGTTGTGGCTGCCTACACTGCCTCTGTGCTATGTCCACCTGTGTTCTGACCACCTGTTTTGGCAGCTGTGTCCCTAACCTTGGGGAGGTCCACCATCGGGTTCCATAGGTTCAGTCCTGCATCCCTTCCCTACATGCCAGGGAAACTGTCCATGTGTGTGGGCATTGGGGGGCACCAACTACAGCTTCCTTTGGTCACAGGCATATTTGTTTGCACACCACACATTGCCCACAATGGGATATGTGATGCTACCCTGTATTTTGCAGTGACTAGTGTTCATTACAGGGGTTTGCATATGTTGTGTACAATGCGTTACTGTGCCAGTTGTAATTTACTTTCCCTGCTGCCAGTGTCTGCCATGTCCACAATTGTGGAACATTATGGGTGATGCCCTGTGTCCTGCGGGATGTCCATGCAACAGGGTCTACCTGTTGTTGTGCCTGTGGACCCATGCAGGATGGCCATTCTGTGCTTCACTTTGTGTCCTTGTGAAACACATTTGCAGTTTGTGGCTGCCTTCCATGTCACGTATTTATGCACACCTTGGTCCACTTGCTTAGGCGACATACTGCATGTTATGAATGTACATACAGAGCTGTGCACACAACACTACATGATCACATCCCCAGGTGTGCGCACACTGTGTCTGGCATGTAGCTACAAATCTGCCATCCCAGCACTGAGTGCACTGCTATTCAAGAATGCTGCCTCCATGTGCCGTGCATGGTATCCTGTTGTATACCACTACACATGTCACACACACACACTGTGTATCTGCAGCCCTAGCATTGTAAATAGTCCCCATTGTGAACCATGACTGAAACAGGCTTATCCTGTATTACAGTGCCACTGGCAATGGCGTGGGTAATGATAGTTGTGTTATAGCATACAAAGGTAAGAAGGCAGGAGAGAATGAAATAGGATAACAGAGGGTTAAGAGTAGAAGTTCCCTGGTATAAAGAATGGTTTGAAGGGAAAAATCTTGTCCTGAACTACAAAAAAACTAAAACAATGTTGTTTGCAAGGCAGCATAATAAGAATAAGGCACCCTCTCCGGCCATCCTCAGTACACATGGCACAGCCCAGGAACAAGTTGAAACCTTCAGGTACCTAGGTATCACCTTAGATTACACCCTCTCATTTGCCACTCATGTTGACAACATAACAAACCAGACTAATCAAAAACCTGGAGCACTCTACAGGCAAAAACTGAACCTTATCCCAGAAGCAAGGTATCTGGCAGTCTCTGCAACAGTGATCCCCATCATAGACTATGGTTTCCCCACATATAGTGGGGCCTTTGAGATGATGCTAAATAAGCATACCCCTTGGTCCTCAATAAAGCATGCTGCTTTACATAGATACATAGATACATAGATACATAGACAGTGTTGGCAGATAAGGGCCTATGGCCCACCTAGTCTGCCCATTTGAGCTTCTAAGTTCAGTTTGTTTTCCTAGAAGTCTATTTCCCCTTACCCCTGACCTCTAGAATTCCTTTATGTCTATCCCATGCATTCTTAAATCCCGTGATTGTTTCAGCCCCACCACTTCCTCTGGCAGGGTGTTCCACTTGTCCACCACCCGCTCTGTGAAGAAATTCTTTCTCATTTTTCCTCTGAATCGTCCTCCTCCAACTTCATCCCATGCCTTCTAGTCCTGAAACATCTTTTCGCTTAAAAATAGTGTTTTCCTGCACCCTGTTCCTCCCTGTAAGATACTTGTATGTCTCTATCATATCCCTCTCTCCCTCCTCTCCTCCAGGAGTACATGTTCAGTTCCTTCAACCTGTCTTCATAGGACTTGTGATGCAACCCATGCACCATCTTTGTTGCCCTCCTCTGAACCTTCTCTACCCTGTCTATGTCCTTACATAGGTATGGTCTCCAGAACTGTACACTGTACTCCAGGTGGGGCCTCACTAGTGTCTTGTATAGCGGAATTATGACCTCCCTTTTCCTGCTGGTGATGCCCTGCCTATACATCCCAGCATCCTATTTGCTTTACCTGATGCCTTGTCACACTGTTTCCTACCTTGAGGTCATCAGAGATGACAACCCCAAGATCCCTTTCCTGCTTGGTGCATGCTATATCCTCACCCCCAACTGATATATTGTGCCAGGTTTTGTGCCCCATATGCATTATCTTGCACTCTTTGCATTGAATTTCAACTGCCAAACCCTTGACCATTCTTTCAAGTTTCTGCAGGTCCCTTCTCATTCTGTCTACACCTCTGGTGTGTCTACTCTGTTACAGAGCTTTGTGTCATCAGCAACAGTGAAATTCTGCCTTCTATATCCTGTGCAATGTCACTGATGAAGATGTTGAATAGGACCGGTCCCAGCACTGATCCCTGTGGTACCCCACTGGTCACTCTTCCCTCTGTGGAGTGACAGCCATTTACCACCACCCTCTGTGTCCTGCCACCCAGCCAGTTACCACCCACCACACTACTGTCCTGCCCACACCCATATTCCCAGTTTGTGTAATAGTCTTCTATGTGGCACAGTGTCAAAGGCCTTGCTGAAGTCCAGATAGGCCATGTCCACTGCCTCCCCTGATCCACCTCCCTAGTCACCCAGTCAAAAATTCAATGAGGTTGGTCTGACATGACCTCCCTGGTGAAACCATGCTGCCTTGGGTCCTGTAGTCCATTGACAACCAGATGTTCCACCAATCTCTCCTTCAGTAGTGCTTCCATGATCTTTCCACTACCGAGGTGAGGCTGACTGGTCTGTAGTTCCCTGCTTCCTCTTTGTTCCCACTTTTGTATAAGGGACTACATCTGCTGTCCTCCAGTCTTTGGGTACCTCCTGTTTCCAGTGATTGGCTGAACAGGATAGCCAGAGGTTCAGCCACCACCTCTCTTAGTTCTTTAAGGACCCTGGGTGCACCCCATCTGGCCCCATTGCTTTATCAGCTCTTATTACTTCCAGTTCCTTCAGGACCCTTTCTCGTGTAAAGGGACTTGTGTCCATTTCTGTACCATTCTCACCCCTTGTACTCCTTCAGACCCATTACCCCTCTTCCTTAGTAAAGACTGAGCAGAAATACCTGTTCAATATGTCAGCTTTACTGTTGTCATCCTCCACACGGATCCCATTCTCCCCCTTCAGTCTCACTATCCCTCCCTTTGTCCTTCTTTTTCACTTATGTACCTGTAAAAGGTTTTGTCCCCTTTAACCACTGATTTTGCAATGTGTTCTTCTGTCTGAGCTTTGGCTTCCTTACTGACTTCCCTGCCTCCCTTTGTTTCTCCTGGTACTTCACCCTATCCCTTCTGCCTGTGTCTTTTGTATTGCCTGAATGCAATCTTTTGGCTTTCACTTTTGCTACCTCTTTGGAAAACCATAATGGTCTCCTCTTTCTTTTCCTCTTGCTAACCTGCTTAATGCATAATTCTGTTGTTCTTATAATCCCCATTTTAAATACTGCCCACTGTTCCTCAATCCTGATTCCTGTCCCATTCCCCTTAATGCCTCTTTCAAGCATCTCCCATTTTCCCAAAGTCTGCCCCTAAAATCCAGGATACGTGTTTTTGTGTGGTTTGCTTCTGCTCTTTCTGTGATTTCAAACCACAATGACTGGTGGTCACTGTTACCCAGGTGCTTCCCACTGTTACCCCCATCACACTGTCCCTGTTTGTGAGACAAGGTCCAGTATTGCCTTCTGCCGAGTTGGTTCCATGACCAGTTGCTTGAGGAAGGCACCCTGAAGGAGTCCAGGATAAATCTGTCCTAGTTGATGCTGCTGCTGATGCTCCAGTCCACGCCTGGTATATTGAAGTCTCCAACCAGTACCACTCACTTGTCTGCCATCCTTTGATGGCTAGCATCAGCTCCCTATCTGTTTCTTCCTCCTGGGCTGGTGGTTCATAGACCACACCTGTGCGGATGGCTGTCCCATTTTCCTTTCCAGCTTAACCCACAGTATCTCTCCCATTTTGTTCCTCCTGAATCTGTGTGGCCTTATGTCATTTTTCACATACAGTGCCACCTCCTCCCTTCCTGCCTGCTCTGTCTCTTCTGAATATGTTGTAGCCAGGTATGGCCATCTCCCAGTCATGGTTATCATTACACCAGGTTTCAGTGATGGCCACAATGTCCAGGTCTGACTGTACCATGACAGCCTCCAGATCTTCCATCTTGTTGCTAAGGCTCCTGGCATTTGCACACATGGCTTTCCATGATTTGACCTCCCTAGACTGCTTCACTGTTCTACTCCAGCCCCTTCCTTGGTTGTCATTTATCCCTGGTTCTCCTTGCTGTCTGCCCTTCTGCTGAATTTTGCCCTTTTCTGCTTATCCACCTTTTGGACACTAATCTCCAACTTTTGCACACTGCTTTGCAGAATAGCCTCCCCTCTGGTTCACTGGTTCCATTACTAGCTGTGGGGGTGAGAGGTAGGTACCATCCTTGCTGGCCTGCCACCCTTTGCTAGTTTAAATGCTTGTCAATGTAGCATTTAAACTTATCATTGAGTGCTTGATTCCTCCAGGATGGATGCAGGCCGTCAGGCTTGAACAAACCTCCATCCCTCCAAATGGGTCCCCAGTCACCAATGAATCCAAACCCTTCCTCACAGCGCCAGTTCTTCAACCATGAGTTAAAGTTCCTAGTGCATGCACTCCTATGCTCTCCTTGCCTCTCACAGGTAGTACTTGAGAAAGTGACAGAAGTAGCTACTTGCTTGAGACCCTCCCCAGTTTCTAAACTCTTCCTGAACTTCCTTTGGCTCCCATTTGCCAAGTCATTAGTACCTAGGTGGATAATGACATCCAGCTCACCCTCCTGTCTTGCCTTCCCAGTGATCCCAGTATCTTCCTTCCATCCCTCCATGCCGTGGGCACCTGGTAGGCACCTCACCTCCTGTCCTCCCCTCCTGTGTTCCTAGCTGGATCCCTCTTATGATGGAGTCCCCACCAGGATTCGCTTCCTCCTCTTCTGGGGTCCACTGCTTTCCCACTGAGGTCACCTCCTTGCCTAACCTCCACATCCTTTCCTTCCACTTCCCTGGGTACCTCTATTTGGTTGTCCTCATTTGCCAGTGTGGCATATGAATTCTTGAGTGGAATAGGATCTGGGATGTGCCTCTGCCTGACTGCTCTAACCCTCCTGAGCCCACTGTCATCCAAGTGCTCCTCGCTCGGCATCCTTGAGGCAGCTGCATTGACTGGGTGGTTCCTGGACGGGTGATGGTACTCCTGACCCAGTTTACTTCGCTCTGAGTCTGGCTACCTCATCCCGCAGTCCCGAGAGATGCATGCAGATAGGGCAGCACCTCAGTGTCCAGAAGGTCTGCCTGAATATGGCTGCCCCACAGCCACTGCATTGCACCACTCCCCACATTATACTGCAATTCCACTACTTATCTGCTACTGAAGCTCTCTTAGTTCTCTTTTTATTTATTTACAGTACTAAAAATCCTGTAACTGATCCTCAGATATATATTTTTAAGGAAAAGAAACTAGTAAATAAATAAATGAGTCAAAACACTTGTGCTGAGGGTGGTCTTCTTCCCCTTGTGCCCTCCTACTTCACCGCCTTACTATACCCTGTGTTTAGCTCCTGTCAATCAGATTTATCAGGGCATATAATTAAGAGTTGGGGAAGGGGGGGGGTAGAAATTTGCAGCAATTAAAGACAGCACAGAATTACACCACCACTATTTTTTAAATTTTCAACAGCCCAAAAACAATTATAAGTAAAGACAACACAGAAAGAAAGTATAGTGTCACTACAAGCCTACAATCTAAGTTTAAAAGAAAAATACCAGTTACCAGTTACTCTGAAGCACTGAATTGAATATGTTTCTTTCCTTCACCTTCTGGCTTTTTCTGAGAAGATGAACTTCTGTTTGCTGCTTTAACTGTGACTAAGCCCCACCTCCAGTTATCACGTAGCTGAGGTCAGAGGCCAGACAATTAACACCCTTCACCCAGCTACAGGACAGTCAGACAAGCCAAGATAAAATTTGCAGCAATTAAAGACAGCACAGAATTACACCACCACTATTTTTTAAATTTTCAACAGCCCAAAAACAATTATAAGTAAAGACAACACAGAAAGAAAGTATAGTGTCACTACAAGCCTACAATCTAAGTTTAAAAGAAAAATACCAGTTACCAGTTACTCTGAAGCACTGAATTGAATATGTTTCTTTCCTTCACCTTCTGGCTTCTTCTGAGAAGATGAACTTCTGTTTGCTGCTTTAACTGTGACTAAGCCCCACCTCCAGTTATCACGTAGCTGAGGTCAGAGGCCAGACAATTAACACCCTTCACCCAGCTACAGGACAGTCAGACAAGCCAAGATAAAATTTGCAGCAATTAAAGACAGCACAGAATTACACCACCACTATTTTTTAAATTTTCAACAGCCCAAAAACAATTATAAGTAAAGACAACACAGAAAGAAAGTATAGTGTCACTACAAGCCTACAATCTAAGTTTAAAAGAAAAATACCAGTTACCAGTTACTCTGAAGCACTGAATTGAATATGTTTCTTTCCTTCACCTTCTGGCTTCTTCTGAGAAGATGAACTTCTGTTTGCTGCTTTAACTGTGACTAAGCCCCACCTCCAGTTATCACGTAGCTGAGGTCAGAGGCCAGAACAACACCCTTCACCCAGCTACAGGACAGTCAGACAAGCAAGATAAAATTTGCAGCAATTAAAGACAGCACAGAATTACACCACCACTATTTTTTAAATTTTCAACAGCCCAAAAACAATTATAAGTAAAGACAACACAGAAAGAAAGTATAGTGTCACTACAAGCCTACAATCTAAGTTTAAAAGAAAAATACCAGTTACCAGTTACTCTGAAGCACTGAATTGAATATGTTTCTTTCCTTCACCTTCTGGCTTCTTCTGAGAAGATGAACTTCTGTTTGCTGCTTTAACTGTGACTAAGCCCCACCTCCAGTTATCACATAGCTGAGGTCAGAGGCCAGACAATTAACACCCTTCACCCAGCTACAGGACAGT
This sequence comes from Neoceratodus forsteri, assembly GCA_016271365.2. Lineage (NCBI taxonomy): Eukaryota > Metazoa > Chordata > Ceratodontiformes > Ceratodontidae > Neoceratodus > Neoceratodus forsteri. Next base: position 734,684,869 of record CM028133.1, on the reverse strand, counting down.
CAGACAAGCCAAGATAAAATTTGCAGCAATTAAAGACAGCACAGAATTACACCACCACTATTTTTTAAATTTTCAACAGCCCAAAAACAATTATAAGTAAAGACAACACAGAAAGAAAGTATAGTGTCACTACAAGCCTACAATCTAAGTTTAAAAGAAAAATACCAGTTACCAGTTACTCTGAAGCACTGAATTGAATATGTTTCTTTCCTTCACCTTCTGGCTTCTTCTGAGAAGATGAACTTCTGTTTGCTGCTTTAACTGTGACTAAGCCCCACCTCCAGTTATCACGTAGCTGAGGTCAGAGGCCAGACAATTAACACCCTTCACCCAGCTACAGGACAGTCAGACAAGCCAAGATAAAATTTGCAGCAATTAAGACAGCACAGAATTACACCACCACTATTTTTTAAATTTTCAACAGCCCAAAAACAATTATAAGTAAAGACAACACAGAAAGAAAGTATAGTGTCACTACAAGCCTACAATCTAAGTTTAAAAGAAAAATACCAGTTACCAGTTACTCTGAAGCACTGAATTGAATATGTTTCTTTCCTTCACCTTCTGGCTTCTTCTGAGAAGATGAACTTCTGTTTGCTGCTTTAACTGTGACTAAGCCCCACCTCCAGTTATCACGTAGCTGAGGTCAGAGGCCAGACAATTAACACCCTTCACCCAGCTACAGGACAGTCAGACAAGCCAAGATAAAATTTGCAGCAATTAAAGACAGCACAGAATTACACCACCACTATTTTTTAAATTTTCAACAGCCCAAAAACAATTATAAGTAAAGACAACACAGAAAGAAAGTATAGTGTCACTACAAGCCTACAATCTAAGTTTAAAAGAAAAATACCAGTTACCAGTTACTCTGAAGCACTGAATTGAATATGTTTATTTCCTTCACCTTCTGGCTTCTTCTGACCTTCTGGCTTTGTTTACAATGCGGACAGCCTAACACGCACACATGCTTCCTGTACTCCCAAACTGGATGGATCCCACTCCTTGAAAGGTTAAAATACCAGATATGCCTCCTGGCAAGAAAAACCCAGCTGGGCCTCAGCTTGTCAGCCATCAGTGACCTTCTTTGCCTTGTTAATAATAACTACTCAACCAGGTGTATGACTAGACAAGCCCTCAAAGTCTGCTACTGGAAAAGAAGCCTAGGGAAATACTTATTTGCTACCTGAGCTGCATGCTGGATGAATGCACTCCCAGATCCCATACGGGACCTTCCCAAGATTTTGCAGTTTAAGTCATCCCTGAAAAAAGAACTGTAAAGATGGCAGCATGCTGCTGCTACACATGATAACTATGGTGAATGTCAATTGCCTGTTGCCCATTGCCACTGCCAGAGGGTGTCTCCAAAACAGTAAAGCCTTAAAACCCGTACTGCCCCATAGGCCAGTCCCCACTCGGGCTAATAATGTATCCCCATAATGTATCAGTTGTCAGGATTTCTACTAATTGCAATAGCATATGTAGCAGACTTGGCCCTGTTTTGGCCATCACTGAAACTGTCCTTGTCACTTGAGTGTTATCATTTGACCAAGCTCCCCAGAGCTAGACTATGTGCTGAAATGTAATGTAACTGAAGTGGAACCTTTGAAAAAGAGTACTGGCTGCTCATAGGTGTATCTCCAAAACTCAAATAAATAAATAAATAATAGACCAAAGGATTTCAGAGAAGTTAAGGTGCAGATAGGGGAAATAAGAGAAGAGAGAAGGAAGAGGTAGAATGAGGGTGTTTGGAGATTGAGGTGAGTGGGTGCACAAAGAGAGGTAAGAAAGGGTGAACAGTGGGGCTTTAGTGAAGCAGGTAAAGAATAGTTGTTTCCATGAACTGTGGCTATTTTTGAGCAAATAAATGTGATACATTCTGCACATTGGGAGAAATAGTTGGGTAATGATGGGGTAGTTAGGTGGATGGCTTAGAGAGGTGATGTGTTAAAGAGGGAGTTGGAGCTACCTCCACCTTGGGAAATTATAAGTATAGTATTTGATTTGCATATTGAAGAACAGTATTGTAAATTGTCTGGTCTGACTTCCAGGTCTCATGGTGTACTGACAGTTTAGAGGAGCACTAATGTTTCCTAAGTCAATAATCTTTAGATGTGAGACTCTGTAGGTCTTCCTGGTACCAGCATTTCATGGAGTTATGCGGGATTTGAATAGGTCACTCGGGCAAGCAGACTAAAGGCGATGGTTGAGACAGTATTATAGGTACAGTGGAGTACCCAAAAAACACATTCTTTATTTGCCCAGCACGAGTATGCACTCACAAGACAACACTTGTCCTCCCACCAATCCCCAAAATTAGGCTTGCAGCCTAAAAAATATTTTTATTATCTCTGCATAATAATAGCTCCGTTGTTGTACTAGCCATAATGTAAACATGGCTGGAGACATGCAGCACCATTTGACCGTCTTGGTGTGGCTCTGCATTGCTCCACTGTATCACTTAAACAGTAGAGAAGTGTGGAGCTGCACTGTGCATGTCAAATGGCATTGTGCTGCTCCAGACATATTTACTTTACAGCTGATACATTTGAGGCACTATTATTAAATAGATGTAATAAAAAAATGATTTTTTTAGAATGAAAAGCCTAATTGGGGGTTGTGGTTTTGGGATACAGCATGCTGAGAGGACATGTGTTGCCCTTTAAGTGGGCTATGTATTTAACAGATCTGGTATATTCTCTAAAGGAACAATAACACTAGCTACATTTTCATTGTTAAAAACTGAGAAAGAAAAAGAGAACAGCAAGAGGAATGAGCTACTGTTTGAACTTTACTACTCTACTGGACTAAAGAACTAGAACTCTACTACTGGGAACTTCCATTTAGGGTAAAAACAAACAAAAAAGAGTTAGTGTTGTTTGTCTGAGTTGGGTGAAGGAATTGTTATCCATGCAGTTAGCTAAGTGAAGAAAGAAACTGTGAATTAGGGGGAGTGACTTAGGCAGAAGGAAGCCAGTTGTTTGCATTTAAAAACTGACCTAAATAGCTTTTATCAGAGAACAGCAAGAGGAAGGAGCTGCTGTTAGAACATTACTGGGACTATATTGCCCTCCATCCCTCCTCTCCACCCTTAGCTGGTTCTACTTTTAGAGGCACAGGATTTGACTGACAACAGTAACGTACTGTTTGGGAGCAAGAAGAGAGTGATCACAGAGGCACAAAAGACTCACCATCCTAAAAGGAAAAGACAAGCTTTCTACCCCCCCTAGCTGCAGCAGGTCTGACTCTGAGCAAGTAAGAAGGAGACTACTCAGAATACAGGAACTTCCTGTCCCAGAACAGGAAGATCAAGAGCTTCAAGGGTATGGAGGCAGTAGGAAAGTAGGAGAAAAATATAAAATATATATATATATATATATGTATATATACACACACATGTATATATTTACAGAGAGAGGAAAGAGTAAATATACAAAACAACAGTTAAGGGGCCACAAATAAGACATCATAGGAGTGGTGCAGTGAAGTGGCTGTAGAGCAGCAGTCTTCCGGAGACATTCTGGAGGATGCAGTGTTGTCCCATCTGCAGGCACCTCTCTGGGCTGAGGTAGGAGGTTGCTCATCTCCAGGCTGAGTTGGCCAGGATTTGGGGGATTTCCTTTCCCACCAAGGGACCACCAGGGCCACCACCGCTGCCTCAGAGGTTGCCAAGAAAGAGAAGCAATTGGACAGCAGTGGGCTCAGGGAGGGTGAGGGTGGTGGAACAGAGACACATCCTTCCAGTTGTACCTCTCCACAATTCATATGCCGTTCTGGCAGAGTGTGGTTCCTCTATGGTGGCACCTGCAGTGGAGACCAAGGAGGATGCTGGGAACCTCCACAAAGGAGACCCACAGGAGGGTGGAAGGACCCCACAGGTGAAGGAAACAATTCCTGGTGGGGGACTCCATTGTTAGGAGGATTGAACTGGGGGAGGGAGGGGAGAGAGAGGTAAGGTGCCTGCCTGGCACCATGGCTTAGAGAGACAGGGAGCAAATCCTTAGGATTGCAGGAATAGCTGCATGGAGAAGGGAGCTGGATGTCATTGTCCACCTAGGGACAAATGACCTAGCTGAGTAAGGGATCAGAGCAGTGCAGGAGGAGATTTGTGGAGTTGGGGAGGGGCCTTTGACAAGAAGCATACATGGTAACCTTCTCAGAGGTGCTTCCTGTCTATGGCATGGGTGAGGCTAGGGTGCTCCACACCATGGGATTCAATCATTGGTTGAAAAACTGGTACTGAGCTCAAGGTTTTGGCTTCATTTGGGACTGGGGGTCCACCTGGAGGGATGCAGGACTGTACTGGTTCGATTGTCTGCATCTGTCCAGGAGGGGAACCAGGATCCTAGGTGATAGGTTTAAAGACTCCATTGGCAAGCACTTCAACTAGCCAAGGGGGGAGGCACTGAAAAGGAGAAGGGAAATCCTAGCCCCCCCAAAAAATCAGGGTAGTTAGTGAGTTAAACACCAAGATCAAGAAGTCAATAGGGAGAAGAGTAGGGGTAAATGGAGAAGATGACAAAGGCAGTTAGGACAGGGATGGGGCAAAAAGGGGTAAGACCATCAAAAATGGAGGGTAATGAGTACCAATGCCTGTAGTCTAGGTAACAAGTTCCCTGAACTGGTGGCCTTGATGGAAGAGGGATGCCTGGGTATTGTGGCAGTCACGGAAACATGGTACATGAAGAACTATAACTGGCACGTCACCATACCAGGGTATACAATCTACAGGAGGGACAGGAAGGGTAGAAGAGGAGGAGGAGGAGTAGCTCTCTATGTAAGGGAAGGGATCAAAACAATGGAATTAAAGTGTAAACAGGGAGGAGAAGAGACACTGTGAGTCACCCTGGAGACTGAAAATGGCTCCACAATCTGCACAGGGGTTGTATACAGACCCCTGTCTCAGGGGGAGGACATGGACAAGGAAATGATAGAAGACATCCTTAGGATTGCCGAGAAAGGAGATATATTGTTGATGGGGGACCTGAATATGCTAGATGTTAACTGGAGCACCTTTGCTGCAGCCACATCTAAGAGCAGGACCATTCTCAATGCCTTACAGGGGGCATACCTCTGACAGCTAGTTTTGGAACACACTCAGGAGGGAGCAGTCTTATACCTGGTACTCTCAAATTTGGATGGAGAGAGGATCTCAGATCTAGAAGTGGGTAGACATCTGGAAACAAGTGACCACCGAACAATGTGATTCACGATAAACTTAGCTGTAGAGTCATGCCATACAAAAGTGAAGGTACTGGACTTCAGGAGGGCTGATTTTGTCAAAATGGGAGAGTGCCTGAGAAAAGCACCAGTAAACAGGCAAGATGGAGGGGAGGAGCAACAATGGGGAAACATCAAACTGCCATCACAGTGGCAACACACCCTTGTGTGAAGCAAATAAACAAATCAAAATGAAAGAAAAAACTACTATGGTTCTCAAAAGAGGTGGCATGGAAGGTTAGGGAAAAAAGATAGCATTCAGGAAGTATAAGGAAACACAGAAGGAGCAGAACAGAAACTGTATCAGTTAAAGCAGAAGGAAGCAGGGAAAGAAGTCAGAATAGCAAAGGCCAAAACCGAGGAAAAGATATCCAACTCAGTTAAGAAGGGGAATAAAACCTTTTATAGGTACATTAGGGAGTGAGGAAAGACAAAGGGAGGGAGGGATACTGAGGCTGAATAAAGATGGGGGTGGGTGGGCAGAGAAGGACAGTGAAAAAGCAGGGATACTGAATGAATACTTCTGCTCAGTATTCACAAAAAAGAGGAAGGGGAGGCACCTAATCTAGTCAATAGAACCACTCCAGATAGGGGGGTTGATATTAGGCATTTCACAGAAGAAAGGATTCTGAAAGAACTCCTAAAACTGAACATGGACAAAGCAATGGGGCCTGATGGGATTCACCCTAGAATTCTAAAAGAACAAAGGGGAGAACTAGTAACACCACTGACTATCCTTTTTAACAAATCATGGGAGGGTGGTGTGGTACTTGAGGACTGGAGGAAGATGGATGCAATTCCTCTTCACAAAAGTGGGAGCAAGACAGAGGCAGGAAATTACAGACCTGTTAGCTAGACTTCAGTGGTAGGGAAAATAATGGAATCACTTCTGAAGGAAAGAATTGTTGAGTACTTAGAGGCCAGTGGGACACAGGACCAAAGGCAGCATGGATTCACAGCAGGAAGGTCATGTCAAATGCATATAATCTATTTCTTTGACTGGGTGACCAAAGTAGTAGACCTGGGAGAGGCTATGGACATGGCCTACTTAGTCTTTAGCAAGGCAGTTAACACAGTCCCACACAAAAGATCCATAAACAAATTAGTCAGCCTGGGAGTGAGTCCCAGAGCAGTAGCCTTGGTAAAACATTGGTTGGACAACAGGAAGCAGAGGGTAATAGTAAATGGAGCCCACAGTGAAGAATGGGGGGTTACTAGTAGGGTACTAAAGGGTTCAGTTCTGGGTTTGGTCCTTTTTATTGTCTTTATAAGTAACATTGTAGAGGGACTGAAAGGAAAAGTATGTCTCTTTGCAGATGACACAAAGATCTGCAATGGGGCTGATACACAAGGGGGGTGGAAAGGATGAGAAGAGACTTGGCAAGGTTGGAGGAATGGTCAAATGTATGGCATCTTAGATTCAATGCAAAGAAATGCAAAGTAATGCACTTGGGAATCAAAAACCCAGGGAAAGCGTACACAATGGGGGTGAGATACTGACAACATCAGAAATGGAAAGGGACATGGGGTAGTTATATCAGATGACCTAAAGGTGGGCAAGCAATATGAGAAGGCAGTAAGGAGGGTTGGGGGGGATACTGGGATGCATAGAGAGAGGCATCACCAGTAGAAAACAAGAAGTTGTTATCCCTCTGTAAAGACAGTTGGTGAGACCCCATCTGGAGTACTGCATGTAGTTCTGGAGACCCCATCTCTGCAAAGATATAGACAATATAGAGGCTGTCCAGAGGAGGGCAACCAAATGGTGCAGGGCCTGCACCAGACAACATGCAAAGAGAGACTAAAGGAGCTTAATATGTATACCCTCAAGAAAAGGAGGGAGAGGGGGACATGATAGAAACCTTCAAGTACCTCAGAGGAGTCAACAATGTCCAAGAGGGTAGCATCTTTCATTAAAAAAGATGTGCAAGAACAAGGGGGCACATTTTGGAGATATAGTGGGGACGGCTCACAGGTAATGTGAGGAAGTATTTTTTCATGGAGAGGGTTGTGGATGCATGGAACAGCCTTCCTGAGGAGGTAGTGGAGTCAAAAACAGTGGGGGAATTCAAGAATGCATGGGAGAGACATAAGGCAATTCTAGTGGGGGTAAGAGGAAGTAGGCTGTTGGTTAATTAGTATCTGCAGCTTATTCATTAGGTAGGGAAATGGGCAGACTAGGTGGGCTAAGCGGTCCTTATCTGCCATCATATTCTATGTTTCTATGTCCCCCTGTTCGACTGCATGTCTAAGGGTTAGCAAATCACTTCTCACATCAGCCGGCATTACTTCGACAGCAAGAAAAAAAGATGGACATGATTGTGGTAGAATGAGGGGGTTTACGTAGGGAGGATGATTGTTTGACTTCTTGATCGACATGTTCATTATGGGCATAAAATAGGTGCAAACGACACTCTCTGGCAGCCACAGATGACTGTTACAAGCGGAAACACAGTCCCATTTAAACCATAGGTTTTTAGCATTAGATTAATAGAAAATGGCCTTTGGCAACATGAATTTTTCTGTTTTAACTGAATGTCCGTTTAAACTGAGTCCATTAAAAGTGGAGTATACTGTACTCTGCTTAGTGTGCCCTCCTGGTAAAACTTTTAAATAAATCAATTAAATGCTGTGGATTCCTCTAGCAACTGCTGTTATTTAAGTGGGTGTGCTAGGAGAAAGCTGAAAATAGAAAGGGAGATGAAGGGAGTGGCTTTGTGGGGGAAGATACCAAAAATAAACCAATTCTCAAGGAGCCAGAGAACTCTGAGAAGCAACAATTATTTGATGATGACAGGATCGACAATGAACCTGGCCCAGTCAATGGTGCTTGAGTCTGACAATGTGCAGCCAGAAGGAGGTATTGTAGAAGTTAACATGCCTACTAGTAGTCCAGATGTACAAGATGCGGACCACATAGTGACACTGGCTACAGATGACCTGCAGGAAGAGGATCATGACTCGAGGTCAGATTCAAGTGAAGGCAAGAAAATATTATTGAAGCAGATTGATTTACCAGTGATTCTGCATTGTGGAGTAACATTGATGATAGTTTCAGGAGTTGTTGGATTGCTAAGGATTCAGCTGCTTGTCAGAATAAGAATGTATCAAATTTCTTTGCTTCTCCTCAAGTGATTGCTGGGAAGACTAGGATGCTATCCAGAGATTTGTTTTCATATCAGCTGCACAATGGCAAAGTGGTTATGCGGGTATGGCTTATTTACTCACCATCTGCTGGAAATGTTTGCTGCTTTGCCTACAAACTTTTATCATCAAGATTGCATGCCTTTACTGAAGGGTTCAGTGACTGGAGCGCATTTCTTCTTTTTTTTTCACTTTATCTTTTTACTGAAATTCGAGTATATAAGAAAGCAAACCTCTTATACAATAGAAGATTATCCTCCATGTAAGGTATAAAATATCACTTAACAAAACACAGTATTTAAGGTAAACATATTGGATAAGCCTTATATACATGTATTGATAATAAAACACAAACCTAGACAGGATGTAAGTGGAGAGCAGAAGGGTTACAATCAATAGGGTATTATAGGATCAGAAATACCAACCATGTACGAAATACATGCATGGGCAGACTATGGCAAGGCATTCAGTAAATTGCAAAAAGTGGTAAATGTGGTAATATGAACAATGTTCAGTAATGGAGAGGTGAAGATAAGATAAAAGTGTGCAAGGAAAGAAAGAAGAGAGAAAAAAGCAAAGAAGAAGGGAATGAGAGAGGGAGAAAACAAGGAAGAAGGGGAAAAAAGAGGAGAAATCTGTGCACAAAAGTTTCTAGAAAACCTAATCTGAGAGCAAAATAAGAAGGAGGGCTAAATATCCCTAAAAATTAGGGTCTAGAAGAACTAGGTTCATGCACTTGAAGTAATCCTGCTAACATCTGTCATATACAGTGAGTCGGTTATGAGTAACATGAGATAATCTGTCTTCTGAGGCATACTGAGAGAGGCTTTCAAGAGCATCTGAAAGAGAATGCACTAGAGATGATTTCCATTTCATAAGAATCAGACATTTGACCAGAAGAGAAAGTATGTTTAGCCATCTAAAATGTGCATGTGACAGGAGAGAGCTATTGGGGAAAAGGATGCCTAGAAGGAATAGCTTAGGGTCAAAATGTAGTTTTTATCCTGTTACTCTGGAGGCATGTAAACAGACTGTATGCCAGAGCTTATTAATGGGAGTGCAAGACCACAAGATATGAAGCAGATCCCTGTTGGCCAAATTGCAGTGTCAGCAATTATTATTATTTAGCAGGCCTATTCGTAAAAGCACAGAGGGGGTTCTATACCACAGATGTAGGATTTTAGTTTGTATTAAAGAACTACGGGCATCTGTAAAGGCATTATGTGCAATACTCCAACAATTACTACATTGTGTATCTGAAATATTGTAGTTAAGAAGAGTACTCCATTTATTTTTGACCTGTATAGACTGATCAGGTAGATTATCTATAATGTCTTTGTAAATGGAGCTATTTAATTTTACTGATAAATTAGTCCAGTGCAAGATGTATGGGTTTAGAAGAGTATGCCTATACACTAAACTAGAGAGAGAGTTATAAGCTGCCCAAATTTGTAAAAACTTCCTGAAGTCTTGTTTAGGAAGTTTCCATGTGACCTGCAAGTCTGAGAATGATCTAAGAGTGAATGAATTCTGGTCCAAGATGTTTCCATGAAAGAAAATGCCTTTGTTCCTCCATGTACGACAGAAAATTGGGTGATATTCTAGAGTAAGCAGTGGATTGCCCCATAAGGGGGCATAAAACCAGGGTGTTAGATTGGATTTCAGGAATTTGTGGGTTAGTTTCCAATAAAGAACAGAGGATGATATAGTCGGGTGAGATTTTAGTTTAGAGGAAATGGGATTAAAAATAAAGAAAGTGGGAACTCCTCCCGGGCACAATGCGGGTTCCATTGCAACCCATAGTGGTGAATGAGGGGAGGATTTCTGAAATGATTTAGTGGTTTGGGCCATTCAGAAAGCCCAGAGGTAGCCTTTGAACCAGGGGAGTCTGAATCCCCCTTTTTTCCAATGTGATCGAAGTTTGTAGTGACTAAATCTCAGTGGTTTCCCATCCCAGATAAAATTACCTATTAATTTATCAATTTTAACAAAAAAGGAGGATGGTAAAACTAAAGAAATACTGGCAAAGAGGTAAAGAATCTTGGGAGAAATGGACATCTTAATGGCTGCAATTTGCCACATCAAAGAGCGATTAAGAAGCTTCCATCTGTCCGGAATTGTTCTGATGTTATGAAATAAGGGGTTAAAGTTAATGTCCCATATCTTCCCTAAGTTACTAGTAATTTGGATTCGTAGATATGTTATACCTTGTGGTAATCAGCGGAATCCAAGAGGTATGTTCATAACGGCTTTACAGGGGCATAGTTTGTGATTTGTCATAATTATTTTTTTTTTATTTAGTTGTTTAACCAGGTGAGACACACTAAGCTGAAAGCTTTTTTACAGGTGCAACCTGGGAGCACAGGGAAGTTAAGTGACTTGCTCAGGGTCACACGGTATGCAAGTGGAAGCTGTGGGATTCAAACCTAGGTCTGGTCTGCTGGATGTCACCAGATTTGCAGCTCAGAGCCTTAAACCACTGCGCTATACTGCCTCCCATTCAAAGCAAGACCAGAAATTTTAGTAAAATTATTAAGCAAATCAACCAACAGGGGCCCAGACTCATTCAGGTTTTTGAGTAAGATTAAGAGGTCATCCACATACGAGAGAGAAACATATCTTGAATTGCTCACAGATATGCTCATAATGCCAGAAGATTGATGTAAACAAGCAGTCAGGGGTTCCATGGCTAAAATAAACAGGGAAGGTGATAGAGGACAGCCTTGTCTAGTTTCCCTTGTTAGATGAAAGTAAGAGGAAAGGGTGGAATTAGTAAGTACTTTAGCAACAGGGGAGTTATATAATAGCTTGATCCAGGAGCAAAAGGTATGAGAAAGACTGAAATAAGATAAAACTTGATGAAGGTAGTTCCAGTTTAAGGAATCAAAGGCCTTCTCGAAATCAATAGCTATGGCTGATGCTGGTGTCTTGAGGGATTTGGCTTTGTGAATTAAATTAAATAAGGAACGTAGGTGATCAGAACCAGATTTATGTTTAATAAAACCAGCTTGCGAACAATGAGTTAGCTTGGGAATCAAGGATTCAAGTCGAGAAGTTAGTAGTTTAGCAAATATCTTCCCATCTGTGTTTAATAAAGAGATGGGCCTATAACTTGTGGGGTGAGTAAGGTCTTTTTCTTTCTCAGGGATTAGGGTTATGATTGCTTCGGTTCAAGATGGGGAAGCTTGCCAGTATTGGAAGCTTCTTGATAAACATTAAGAAGAAGGGGACATAAGGTGTCGGAAAACATTTTATAGAAATCGACAGGGAATCCGTCACACCCTGGGGATTTGAGGGATTTCAAGTAAGTCAAAGCTTTCTGGATTTCCTGACGTGAGAAGGGTTCATCTAAAGAATTTGTTTCAAGAGCAGAAAGATGAGGAAGATGTAACGATTTAAGGAACTATTGAATTTGTAAAGTAGATGGAGGATTTTTAAGTGTCTTCTTTCTCATTTGCAAATTATACTACATAGCCACCAGAGGGCTACAACAGCTGTCTTTTCTGTTAAAGAGGAAACACATTTTATTTTCTACTTCCTCTTCTGCTCTAGTGGACCTGAGATACCTCTTTTTCTGAGGATCATCCCCGGGGTTTTTCTGCCTGTTTCTCAGGCCGAACCATCCTCATCCACTAAGGTTGCAAGACTTGAATGCCTGTCCCCACTCCCATTCTGTACTGCTGGAGCAGGGCCAGAAACAGAAAGGAAAGCTACAGACCAATCTTGCCACACTGGATTGCAGCCTTGAACCACCTCACTGGCTCAGCTACAAAGAGTTGCTCCACAGGTACGTTCAGCCCCAAAACTGCCTCTCAGCCAACAAAAGGATTTTGAACTTATGACACCTGATCTCCGATTGGTCTAGGCTTCTACTGTCTTCTACTGCCAGCTGTTGTGGCATTTAGATCTACCATGGGAGGTTACAGTTCATTTCTCAGTGTGGCACTTGCTTTACTAGCACTCAGCTCAATTCTTCAGAACCCTCATCCCTCCCTAAAGTGGAATGACCCTTGCTCGTGTCCCTGTCCTGCGTCCAACAGCTCCTTTCAGGTAGCCATTCTGGACTATTGGGATTCTCAGCTGTCTCTGCCGGGGAGTGGGACATCTCCCGAGCTGCCTCTGCAGATTACTCCCCCATCCAGACTCAAGACTTCCTACTCATGGCAAATTCCTGCCAGGACACTAGTGGCTGCAACACTAGGCCAGTATAACACCAGGAGTGGGTACAGACCTGCCCATCAACACCACCTCCCCATCACCCAAAAAATAGTGTTTACAAATTACAGTTCACTGCCTTAAAAAGAATCCTGCTTCTTTTACTATTGTGCTCAGGTAATGTCAAACTCAACCCAGGACCATTAGACACCCTTGCTTCTCCATCAGACCTGGCAGATATCAAAGGAATGTCTTTTATGCATCTTAATGTCGGTAGTTTGCTGAAAAAGTTCACCCTTATCCAGGCTTGGGTGAGCCACACCCTACCTGATGTCTTAGTGATCACTGAGACCTGGCTTAGGCCAGCCACCTCAGACAATGAAATCAATATCCCAAATTATTTACTCTTCCAAGCGGATAGGCAATCAAGAGGAGGGGGATGGCAATTTATGTAAGGCACAAATACTAAGCCACATGCATAGATGCATCATCCTCCCCCAAAGAATTTGAGTGCTTGACCCTAAAGATCAAACTTTCTCCTTCCAGTGCACTCTGTGTAATAGGCTGCTACAGGACCCCTTCTGCCGGGCTTCATCTGCTTTCTCACCTCAGTTCCATACAGGGGCTCAGTTCCTTGGAAACCATTATTCTTGGCGACCTGAACTACAATTGGCTATCAAGTGCATCAGCTCCCTTGAAATCCTTTTGTGACACTCTAGGGCTGGTGCAACTCATTGTCGAGCCTACTGCGCAAATAAAAGAACCTTAACAACAGCTCCATCTTAGATGTAATTTGGTTAATGTCACATCTGTTCTCTCATGTCGGAACATTTTCTCAGACATTAACGATCATTGTATAATCACCACCATTAGATCTGTGCACAACCCACAGTTTGTGGCAAAGTTCTCTATCAAGAGGTGCAAATGCAACTTTGATTTGCTTGCATACGTCTATGACTTGAAACATTCACCACGACTGCAGGAATTCTTCCTAGTAACAGGGCATATACTATTTTTTACGGTATTTTAAGTGAGGCTTTAAATAAGCATGCACCCTTGGTTAAGGTGCAGGTCAGGAGCAGCACCTGCTGTTGGTTCTCACCTGAGCTCAAAGCTTCCCTGTTAGAAAGGGATACTTTATGGAAAAAGCCTGAAGAAGCAAGAACAACTCGGATTGGTGTCTTTTTAAGACAGCACGTAACAAGTGCACCAAGTTGGTCAGAGCAGCCATGGCCGCCTACTATCATTTGGAGCTAGCCTCTGCCTCAAGAAATCCTTCAAAACTCTGGAAAACATTAAAAGACATGTCTGGACACACACCTGGTAATTCCATTCCAGCAAAAATTAAGTCCGGTGGCAGCGTTATCTCTAACTGATCAGACATATTGGAAGCCCTCAATAACCATTTTGCAATGGCGGGGCTAGCATTTGATACTTCCCCTGCCAATGACCTCCGCACAGCTCAGGGCTCACCAACCCATGAGTTCCCCCCATGGAGGAGGCCTTCTCCCTCCTGCCTGTCTCTCTCTAAAAGAGGTCGAAGACCTACTGCTTCAACTGGACACCAGGAAGGGAGCAGACTCCGACTTCATAGAGCCATACTATCTGAAATGTGCCTACCATGTGCTTACAGTACCAATTACCCACCTATTCAACATGCCACACTCCCAGGGTAGCCTCCCCCCAATGGAAAATAGCCCATGTCATCTCTCTATTAAAAGCAGGTGACCCCTGTGATCTAAATAATTACAAACCGATCTCCCTCCTCCCCATCCTGTCTAAATTACTAGAAAAAATAGTGTATGGCCAGCTAGGGGTATACTTAGAATCCAGAAGCCTATTAAACCTGGTTCAGTCTGGATTCAGAGTAAAGCACAACACCATAACAGCCCTAGCTAAGGTGACCAATGATTGGCTCCTAGACCTTGACAACAAGAAGCATATCTGTGCCATTTTCTTGGATCTTAGTAAGGTATTTGACACAGTCAATCACAGCCTGCTTCTTTCCTCCCTAAGCACCTTAGGCCTGGACCATAAATCTATATGCTGGTTTGCAGACTACCTCGGAGAATGGAAACAGCAGGTTAAAGCTGAAGGTGATCTTTCTCCATTAAAACCTATGCTGAGGGGCATGCCCCTGGGCTTTATCCTTGGTCCCCTCCTCTTTCCAGTCTACATTAACAACATCAATGACCCCATCAAAAAAGCCAACATCCACTTATTCACGGACAACACTGTACTGCACTTGAGTTGTCCCATGCCGGAAGCAGCCTGTGAAGACCTCCAAGCTGAATTTAACCTACTACAATACCAGCTCATAAACAAAAAGCTTTTGCTCAATGTGAAAAAGACAAAAGCCACGCTCTTCTCCCACTCCTTGCATGCGGCAGTTCCTGCTTGGGGGGGGGCTATACCACAAATTACCACTGTTCTTAGAGAAATACTAGAGTATGTAGCTAAATTCAAAAACCGAGGAGTTTGGCTCAGTCATAAACTTCCCTTCGCCAACCATCTCGAAGAACTACAGAAGAAACTAAGGCCAAGATTAGGAGTATTCTACAGAATTAACTACCTGCTCACAAAGGAGGCCAAGATTCAACTGGTTCAAGCTACCTTCCTATCTTTAATAGATTATGTGGACCTGCTCTACAGCCACTGCACTGCCTCTGCACTGGCTAAGTTGGACACCCTCTACCACAGAGCTATCAGGTTCATTACTTGCCTTCCACTTTCCACACACCACTGCTCCCTGTACTCATCGTTAGGCTGGACTTCCCTTCACTATAGAAGGAATAGAAACACCACCCTATGGGCCTTCAGAGTGGTGACCAACAAGCTCCCCTCATATATCTCAGATTGTATTGTCTGGAGTGTGTTATGCACCTACTCTCTAAGGAGCTATTCCCTAATTGCCCTCCAGGTTCCAAGGGTCAACACTCGCTCCGGCAAAGCTGCTCTAAGCTTTTCTTTACCCACATTGTGGAACGGTTTACAAAGCAACTTGACGCTGAGCTGCCTTGTTAGCCTGAATATCTTCAAGGCGCTCTACGATTGCTACATGAAAGCACCTTGCAAATGTTTTCCTCACTCCTAGCCCACTAATTCCATAACTCCCCCTTTCCATCCTGATGCTCGCCATGTTTCTACCCCTGGTTCTAATTCTTTCCCTATTAACTCTTCCTGCTGCACCCACCCTTCTTTGTCCACTCCAGCCTGGCTAAAGTCCCACCCCATCCATAGTAGTGTCCCAATTATCTACCCCTCTTCCGTCACTATCATAATAAACAAGTATACGACAGCCATCTTCACTTTCTGTGGTTTTAGCCCAATTTTTCCCCCAGTCATTGGTAATATACCTCCTCTTCTTTACCTCTCTAACCTGCCACACCATACACGGCCTCTTTCCCCCTATATGTGTAGTTGCCGGCTGCCTCACTCAAAAGATCTCTGCTTATAACCCCTGTATGCCTATGGTTGATTGTACATCTGCTGACTTCTTCAGTTGTAAAATAATGCTGTTTTTTTTATTTATTTCAACCTTGTACTGTACTGTATACACTGCATGTACTTTTTCTTCCTTGCATATTATTGCTTTTTGTAGATCTGCTTCTGTACTGTACTTTGATGTATTCATGACTAGGTCCACCTTGCAAATGAGCCTTGCTCAATGGTGCCCACCTGGATAAATGAAGATTTTGATTAATTGATTGATTGATTTGTGTTAGAGTATAGTTTTTGATAAAAGGTTTCCATGATACAGTTTATAGAGGGGTTGTCGGAGTGAATCGTACTCTGTTCATCTTTTAGGCTTATGATGTGTCATTCCATTTGTTGAGCTTTGAACTGGTAAGAGAGGAGTTTCCAATTTTTATCGCCGTGTTCCAAAAACTTATAGTTAAGTTTAAACAAGGCCAGTTCGGTTTTACAAGAAATTAATTTGTTAATTTTAATTCTAAGTTGAAGAATTTCAAGATGAAGTTGAGAATCAGGACAGTGCTTATTAGAAGAAAAGTATAAATTCTCTTTAGCCTTAAGAGATTTTTCTAAGTCAGCCAGCTGTTGTTCCCTTACTCTTATCCTGCAGCATAACTGATAATTTTCCCTTGAATCGTAGTTTTAAGAGCTTCCCATAAAGAGGACATAGAAGATTCAGTTGGGATATTGTGAAAGAGGAAGTCCTGAATTTGAGCTTTGATCATGGGTAAGAAATTGGAATCCTTGAGAAGGATCAGGTCCAGCCACCAGTAAGAAGATTTAGGTGCTAATGGGCCCCACAAAAGTTACAATTTGACAGGGGAATGGTCCGAGATTATGATGGGAGAGCTGGATGAATCAATAGTTTTTTCCATTATAACAGGAGAGGCTAACCAGCAGTCAGTTCTACTGTATGTCTTATGTAGAGAGGAGTAAAAAGTAAATTCTCGATCACGGGGGTGAAGGAGGCGCCATACATCAACTAACCAACATCTTGCATTAGTAATGACAAGGCTTTAATACTTCTAGGGTGGGCCTCTGTGGTGGGGCTACTTCTGTCAATGCTGGCTTCTAAAGCAAAGTTAAGATCCCCTCCAAGAATAACTGGTGTACTATCGGTGTTAAAGGATAGAATCTGTTCAGCTAAATTATGAAAAAAACCCTCAGAATCGGAGTTGGGTGCATAGACATTTAACAAGCAGAAGAGGACCAGAGTTGGTATTCAGTTTGACAATCACCCATCTGCCTTCAGTATCGGAAACAGAGTTTACAAGGGGCCATTTGAGACTCTTATGAATAAGAATAGCAACTCCTCTTTTTTTAGAGGTATAGGATGAGTCATAGATCTGACCGACTCAATCTTTTTTAAGTCTATGAACATCCTCTGCTAATAATTTTGTTTCTTGAAGGAACACAATTTGTGTTTTATGTTTTTTGAGATGTGAAAGAATTTGCTTCCGCTTACAAGGAGAATGAAGTCCCTTCACATTCTATATATATAAAAGTATGTCACTCATATTGTTAGTGTTAAAGAAAGGGAATAATCGCTGGAGCGTGAAGGGACAAATAAATGAGGCAGAGGATGAATAGAATACAATATAGAGAGCTCACGTATATGCAGAGAGTGGCAGGAACATTCAAGCCAAAAAGTGAGATGTATGATACATGAGTAGCACAGATATCTTATTAAAGTTAGAATAGAGATGGGGAAGGAGAAAAGTCATTAATAACAACAACAATACTAGTAAGCTAAATAACAAAGAAAACGTTTTATGGGTGTGAGGAGATATGAGTCAGCCAACTGGCTAAAAGACTCTCTCACCACATTCTGGGCCGTTGATGTAGGGAGGAGACTAGGGAGGACCGATTATAAATATCGGCCCAAACCTAAGTCTGATCCCAGTAATATAATAAAGTAATTATTCCTGATAAGCTAAACTGAAAGGGAATAATACAAAGAAAGGCAGGGGACTGTAATAACCTCAGCTTAATTCTAAGGTAACATGACAAGGTATAAGGATAAAGCTAAGCACCAGAACTTATTTATAAACATTAGTAGTAATAGTACAAGATATATCAACTCGAAATAACAGTAAATTAAAGAACCATATACAAGATGCCAGTACTGCCTAGACACAGAGCAAGGAATTCAGGAGCCAGGTGGAATGCAAATGAACAAATATAAAAGGAAAAGTAGATCATTACGACAGTAGAGTGGCTATGAGTATACTTTGCAGTGCAACAGAATAAGTACATAATAAATACAATATTGAGGGGCAAAGAAGAAAGGGGAGGTCAATTTACACCCTTAGGCCCTGAGCCAAATACAAATCAGGATTATGTGCAGAGGTATAGGCTTCAGTGATAACTGTAGACAGAAGAGATAATCATAGTAAAGATCAGCTCCAATTACTCAAAAATCACCTAAATAGGTGTTATATGGGGTGACTAGGTCTAGAAGACTAGTCCCATTGAGCCCCAAAACAGGAGGGACCACACAGCAGTGGATTTCTATAATATCTGTAGGCTTCGAGTAAAATAAGGAGCATAAGGAAGATGTAGATTGACAATCCTTTGCAACAGTACACCAAACATAGCTCACCTCTTTGAATGCTAATGATAGTTCCATATTGTAAACAGGGGGTAGTAAGACTAATGGAGTGCAGAGAAGGAGATAGATTAAATGTAGTTGCCAATAATACTTAAGAACCTGTCATCAGGAGAGGGAAGGGGTAAATTGCCTTGTAATGTATAATAATTCACATATGAAAAAAGAAAAGGTAATAATCAGGATGCATACCGATTGAAGATATGCAACTGAACAGCCAAAAGACTATAAACCTGATACACTGCTAAACTGGAGAGTAAAAAGCTAGATACAGTGAGCCTATTTAGTGAGGTAATGTATAAGATCTAACACTAAAATAATGGGTTAGAAAAGCATTGCTGATATACCAAAGTTCCCTTGAAGACCTTTAAGCTGCTTGTTTAAACACTACAACAAAAAGTAAATTGATGACACCACAATGTACAGCCTTTGCTTTCTGCACCCACTGGGAGTAAAAGCAATCGGTAGCATAGACTGTAGAGTGGGCTAGACAGAAAAAGTGTACTGGCACTCTCTTAAAGTATTCTGGAAGCAAAACCTACCAAGATATAGCAACTGTAACCATATTACTGACCATATAAGCTCCTGACACCTTTGATTTATTAGCAGGATTGTGACTATTGATGAGCTTGCTTTTGGTCTTTGCCCTACGTTTCTTTTTGGGCAGCTCTAAAGATTTGAGGGGGGAACTTGCAACAACTTCTGCCCATGAAGTATCGGCAGAAATACATCCCTGAGGCATAGGGCCCAAATTAGAGGGATGTTCGTCTGAAATTTGCTGAGAAAGATCCTTCTGTGAGGAGCGCATATCATCCTCCAAGAGAGCAAACTTATTGCTCAAGGGAATAGAGGGGTTGATTTGAAGGTGAGAGGTTGCAGCTTGGGGTGTTTTGGGTGAAGCCTTGCTAAAAAAGGATAAAAGTCTTGAAGAATAATGCCCTGACAGAAGCTTCTCTTGCAGCCGTGTTGATTGCCTTGGGGTCAAATCAGTTGCAGTGTTGCTGCTTGGGGCTGTGAGTTCTGCAACACTTTTCCCACATTCCTGTACCTCATTGTCCACCCTCCGTGCAGATACCAAAGCTGTGTTCAGGTTGCCAATTGCTGCTGAACCTCCCAGGGTAAGACTGCAGAGCGAGACCTCCAGATAGTTGGCTAAGGTGTCAGGGGTTTCAAAATCCTTGAAGGAAGAGCATCAGAAAAGGCATAGTGTCGCAGGGTAACATAGAGCAAATTTAATGCTTCTTTGGTGGAGGATTTGTTTAAGTGGATTGTAGGCCTTCCTTCTGATGGTTAAATCTTTTGAAAAGTCTCTGTAGGTGGAAATATTAAACTCTTGCCACTAAAGTTTCACCATTTCTCTGGCTCGTTTCAGTATTAATTATGTATGGGAATAGTTAAAGAAGCAAGCAATGATAGGCCTTGGTCACTGGTCTGATTTTGGCCTGGGACCCAGAGTGAGGTGAGACCACTCAGTGATTAACATTAGGTCAGGAGGCAGTTTAAGCATTGCAGGCAGCACATGTAATAAAAGCACAGTAGTGTCTCCTAATGCTACACCTTTTGGGAAGCCAAAAAATCGTAAATTATTGTGACGATTATGATTTTCAATATCGTCAATTTTGGTTTGTAGGGATTTAATAGTTAAATCTTGATTGTGGACAGTAGTCTGGAGGTCATGAATAGTAGTGGTGTTACAGGCCGTTGCTTCCTCATCAAATGCAATTTTCTGGCTAAAAGTTTCAAGAGTGGTCACATTCTGTTGGGTGGAGGTTTTTAGATCATTAATCTCAGCCATCAGTTTAGAAAACATTACTTCCACTCTAGCAAGTGAGCTTTGCTTTATTTGGAGATCTGCCATAATGCTGAAGGATGAGGCATAGTATGCTGCAGTACACTGTAGAATAATCGAATATAAGTAGATGATGGATCAAAAATGACTTGCAAACTGTGTCAGGCAGTAAGGTTACGGGATGGTCACAGGAGTTGGTACCAAAGAAAGGTCTGGTGAAGGCTGGATGAGGTTAGATTGCAGTCATTCCTGCAGAGATTCTGAACTATGCTGCCATCTTCTGCCTGGTCAAGCCACACCCCTGGAGTGCATTTCTGAACATGAAAAGCCTGAAACACCAAACCTGTATGCTCACATGGGTAGGGCATGTAAAGGCACATGTACAATAGATACAGATCTAGCCTGACAGTTTCAGTCAGAATGCCAGTACTGGAGAGGTGTTGTGGCAGTTATCAAGTTTTAAGTGAGATGGACTTACATTCTGTGGTGAAGATGAGCTATTAAGGTCACCACATAATGGAAACAATTTAGGATTTTGGAGCTGATTGCTTAGTTTGATCCAGTTTCGGCTGATCACATAACTAAGTTTGGACACAAAGGTAGAGGCAATACTTTCTATCTGTCATCAACTATTTGTGACAAATTCATTGATTTGATGGGGCAGAAAGTTAAAAACAATAACCAGAGAATTGCAACAAGCCAAGCATTTTTCAGTGATTGTCAATTCAACACCAGATCGGTTGCATGTGGATAAGTTGACTTTCATATTCTGATTTGTCAATTCAGATGGACACATTGTGGAATGATTCATTAGATTTGAGCCACTGGAGAACCATATGGGTGCAAGTCTGGCTGACACTGTGTTGCTATGGTAAATAACTTGGGTTTGGACATCTCTAACTGCTGCAGACAATCATATGATGATGCCAGCTACATGTCGGATCATACAATGGACTGCAGGCACACCTAATTCGAGTAAACCCACTCATGCACTATGTTCCCTATGCTGCACATTCATTGAACTTAGTGGGAGTCAACAGTGTTAACAACAGCTGCATCCATGTAATTAATTTCTTCAGGGTTTTACAGTCACTATATGCTTTGCTCAACATCAACATATCACTGGAAGCAGATTGTTGACAGCTGTGATGAAAGCCAGAGATTTTTGACACTCAAAGTCTCTCTGACATGAGATTGAGTCACTGTGCTGATTCTATGAAAGCTTTGTGTCAGAACTATGAAAGAATTTGGCAAGCCCTCCAAAACCTTTCAGAAGATATGAATCAGTCAGCTGAGACCCAACAAAAGCAGCTTCCTTCAGAGCAAAATGGAGCAGTTGGAAATTGCCTTCATGGCTCAATTTTGGGACACTGTGCTTCAGCAGTTTAAAATGACCAGCATGCAGCTACAGAAAATGGTCATTGATCTCAATATAGCTGTCCACTTACTGTGTTCATTGGCATTATTTGTGGCTGCCCTGCAAGATCAATTTGAGAATTTTGAAAATGCTGCTAAGAAGATATGCAAGGCTGTTTCACAAAATATCAAAGTGCTCTGCGTATTCAAATGAGAAAACAATTTGCAGATGAATTTGTAGAGCACTGCACCTTACTTGAAGGAAGCTAAAAAGTTTGGACTGAGACATTCTATGTTGCAAGTTACAAATTGTCGGCTTGTCTTCATCATCGACTAAATGCCTATAAGATGCTATGTAACTGCTTTGGAATTCTGTTTCAACTAAGCTCATTGGATGTTATCAACATTCACAAGCCTGCTGCTGACCTTGCTGCAGTTTACCCCCAGGACTTGGATAACCAGACATTTCCTGATGAGCTCCTACAGTTTAAATTCTTTGTACAAGATGAGCCAGATAAGTCTCCAGCCAAATTGCTTCAAGATTTAAGGTACAATGGCCTTCAGTGAGTGTTCCCTAATCTGCACATTGCCTTTAGAATTTTCCTGGCACTGCCAGTGACAAACTCTAAAGGAGAACACACGTTTTCAAATATGGCAAGAATAAAAAATGAGCTGAGATCAGTGCATCAGCCTTGTCCAAATGCCTCGTTTGTCATGGCAGTTGAATCAGAGCTGGTGCGAGAAATGGAGTTTGATGACCTCATCCATGATTTTTCCTCCATTAAAGCTTGGAAGAAACTGACCTTTTAAAAGGTAAGATTTTCATTATGTATAATTTTTCCATATGGTGATTGTTGCCCATCTTTGTCTAGATATTTTTACATGAATGTAAGGAACTTTTTTGTAATGTTGGTTTTACTTTCTGATCTTGATCTCTTTCAGATTGTAGTTAATAATTTGTTTTAAGTTTGAAAGATAATATCAGACATAGCAGGTACATAGAGAAGACTCAGCATGACACATATGCATACACATTGACTGGAGTGTCATTAGATAATTGACAAAGTGTAGCCCATGGAAAGGCACATTGCTAAGTAATGATAAAGTAAGAAATTATACAGTAAGTTGTATTGTGCCCAAGAGATAAGAAAAGAAAAAAAAAAGAAAAGAAAAGTATAAGAGACTGCATGATTACCACCGCATCTAGGTTAGTTAAGGCATCTAATATGGGCATAATACACAAGTGTCTCCTGATACCTGAATAAGCCTGAAAAGCACAGACGTAATAACAAAATACTAACAACATTAAGGTCCAGATCTAAATTCTTATCCTATTAGGAGAAAGGATAACAGTCCTTGGAGGGAGGGGTGGGTTTTGGGGTTCCAAACCATTTCCTACTGGTGTATCTACTATGTTGGTCCAGCCCATTCCACAGGGGAAGTCAGCCATACCCTTCACCTGGGGAGAGATAAGCTAAGTAAGGGGCCCAGGTAAGATAATATTGTGAAAGAGTGTTGATAACTAAGTGGGACTGACAATCCAGTACTGCTACATTAAACAGAGTGTTATATAATTCAGAGATGGTGGGTACTTCTGTGGTTTTCCACCTACAGAGGATAAGCCTCTTAGCTTGGAGGCTAAGAAGTGTCAGCCATCTGTGCTGTTGACGAGTGAAGGCTCTCAGCACAGGAGGAAGGCCCAGAATCCAAACTAGTGGATCTGGAGTTAGAACAGAGTCTGAGGCCTGTTTAGCCACACCCAAGACAGCCACCCAGAATGGAATGAGGAGTGGGCAAAGCCAAAGTATGTGCTAAAGGTCTCCCTCTCCCAAAAGACATCCCCAGCAATAACTGTTGTCCATGAGATGCATTCTGTACAAGACAACAGGAGTGTGATACCAATGCTACAGTATTTTGTTTTGTATAAGTTTACTTCTCAAATCTGGATACATAGAATGAGCATATTTCAAGCATAGCTTCCATTGTGCATCCGAAATAGATTGTTGAAGAGTTTGCTCCCATTTACCTTTAGCCTGAGCTGATTATGCAGGGAGATGATTCCTAAGATCAGCAGGGGGAAGAGAGGGTGGCTGGGGCTGCCTGACTCCCCCCCTCGTACTACACTGATTTCCTCTTTTCATATTGTAACTCCTGGACTCTTGGACTCACCGTAAGCTGCTCTACCTTGAGGTCGGGGCACCAGTAGCTATCACCTAACCGGGTGGACCTCCACCACCAGGACTCTAAAGCTTTTGTTCTCCGCCCCGACTGTTGGGGGCTTGTGGACTGGGACTGATTTTTACTGAGACCCACTCGCCCACCTTGTCTCCTGCTCACCGATCGGATCCTTACAATCTCCGCTCTGTGCCTCCACTGGGAATAATAGGAGGTGCGAAGATTCAAAAAACAGCAATCCCTGCCGATTGGATGCCCTAGCTGGTGATGCTCAAGCAGTCTTGACAAAAGGCTGAGAGCTTCAGGGCCAGCTCTACATTACCAACTGACTGCAGGGGGAGGAGAAGGTGGCTGGGGCTGCTTGACTCCCCCCTTGTACTACACGGATTTTCTCTTTTCATATTGCAACTCCTGGAATCTTTGACTCACTGCAAGCTGCTCTACCTCGGGGTTGAGGCACCAACAAGCTAATCGCTAACCGGGTGGACCTCCCCTGACCACCAGGACTCCAAAGCTTTCATCTCTGCTCCACCGACTGCTGGGGGCTTGTGGACTGGGACTGATTTTCGGGCCTCCCACCCACCCCATTCCCTCCTCCCATTAAATGCTCCCTCGCCACGCCCACTTCTTGAAGGGAGCAAATCAGAGCTGAGACAGCTCAACCCAGGGGAACGCCTCCTCTCCCACTGCCTAGCTGGGTATAACTGCTAATCTGGTACACTACAATATTGAGCACTGCCCATACTGGATATTATCGCATTTCTAGGCTTTTAGCATCCTGACTATACGCACTATCTAATCCTTTAATTAATCACATAGCCTGTATGTTTGTCTATTTTCCCACCTGAAATATGTGCTATAGATTTCTATAGGGCTGAAAGAAGCTACCTGTTCCAGAATTTGCACCTTCACCGAGACCTTAATCTGCTTAAGCTATCTAGTAATTACTTGCATAACCTGCCTGATATTCTATTTCCCTCTTTATGTACAAAAATGCAATAACTTTACCTTAGGAGCTAGGATTGCAACAAGTTGTTCGCAGAATTTCACCTGTTAACTGCTTGATTCATAGTCTCTTACTGGGGCTAATAGACAAACACGCCCCACTAAGACTGATCAAATCAAAAAATAAAACTCCTGGCTGGTTCTCTCCCATCCTGAAGAAAGCACTTAGGGATAGGGACTACTGGTGGAAAAAAATGAGGAAATCCCACCTGGAGGCTGATTGGTTAGCATTCCGTACCACTAGGAATGCTTGTACCAAGCTAATTAGGTAAGAAAAAGCTAGGTACTTCCAAAAAGAACTAGAAGACAATAAAAACAACTCTGCCAAATTTTGGAACATCCTCAAAGAAGTCGAAGGTCAGTCCACTGCAACACCCCTTCCAAACAAAATTGTGTCTGATGGTACCACCAATACGGACAAAGCTGATATACTAGAGAAGCTTAATGATCACTTTGTCACTGCAGGGCTTGCCTTTGACACCTCACCTATCAGCAAACTTAGCCTGGCAAGAGACTACACTGTTGGCTTCACTGATAATCACAGCAGCCAACCAACGCATCCCACCCCCTCAAGCTTCCTCACAATTCACGTCACAGTGGAGGACCTCCTCCTTTCTCTGGATACAAAAGAGTGCAGGTGCAGATAATATTGAACCTTACTTCCTAAAACTTGGCCATACCTATCTGACCGCCCCCATTACACACTTATTCAACAACTCTCTGATTCAAGGTGAGCTACCTGTCTTGTGGAAAACTGCCCACATCCTACCATTATTCAAGACTGGGGATCTGAGTGACCTGAACAATTACAGGCCTACTTCTATACTATCCATCCACTCTAAATTACTTGAAAAAATTGTCAACATCCAACTTAGAGAACATTTGGATTCACAAAAGTTGCTAAACCCGGCTCAGTCCAGCTTCAGAGCCAAACACAGTACAGTATTGGCTCTTGCAAAAGTAACTACAGACTGGCAAATGGCCTTGGACTCTAAGAAGCAAGTATTTGCCCTCTTCCTTGATCTAAGTAAGGCCTTCGATACTGTGGATCATACCATCATGCTCACTGCACTGAGTAACATTGGACTTGATAGTTCTGCCATTAAATGGTTCACCAGCTACCTAACCAGTGGGTTACAACAAGTCAAAGCCATAGGAGATCTGTCCCCACAAAAATCCTTGTTACGAGGAGTCCCACAAGGCTCCATCCTGGGCCCTATCGTCTTTGCAATGTACGTCAATAATCTGGACTCGCAGCTGGGCACAGCAAATGTGCACTTATTCACAGCTGATACTGTACTCTATACCACAAATTCATCCTTGGATCTGGCCCATGAGTACTTACAGAAAGACTTTGTCACCCTCCAATACAACCTTCTCACTCATAAGCTCCTCCTCAATGCCAAAAAGACTAAAGCAATGATTCTCTCACCAAAGTCTACTTCCGGATGTCCACATATCACACAGATCTGAACACTCTTAGATGAACCCCTTGAAGTAGTTGATACCTTTAAATACCTAGGGTTCTGACTGGATAACAAACTCAACTTTCTGTGCCACTTAAATGAAACCTCGAGGAAACTAAGACAGTGATTAGGTTTATTCTATCGATTAAACACCCACTCCGTTAGAAGCCAGAATGAGACTTGTACAAACTACATTCCTACCTATAATGGACTACACTGACTTCCTTTGCAGTCATTGCCCATCAACGATGCTAAACAAACTGGACACCCTTTACCACTGGGCTTTAATCTACCCTATAGTACACATCACTGTCGTCTATACTAGGTTTTGGGATGGACTTCACTCTCAACTAGAAGAAAAAAGGAATGTTCTCCTCTGGTTTTTTAGAGCATTATCTGATAACCTCCCTGCATACATCTCGAACATCTTCAAATGGGCTAAAGGTTCCTATACATAGATACATAGATGGTGTCAGCAGATAAGGGCCTATGGCCCACCCAGTCTGCCCATTTGAGCTTGTAAGTTCAGTTTATGTTTTCCTAGAAGTCTGTTGCCCCTTACCCCTGACCTCCAGAATTCCTTTATGTCTATCCCATGCATTCTTAAATCCCGTGATTGTTTCAGCCCCCACCACTTCCTCTGGCAGGGTGTTCCACTTGTCCAGCACCTGTTCTGTGAAGAAATTCTTCTTCATGTTTCCTCTGAATCGTCTTCCCTCCAACTTCATCCCATGCCCTCTAGTCCTGGAACATCTTTTTCACTTAAAAATAGTGTATTTCTGCACCCTGTTCCTCCCTGTGAGATACTTGTATGTCTCTATCATATCCCCTCTCTCCCTCCTCTCCTCCAGGGAGTACATGTTCAGTTCCTTCAACCTGTCTTCATAGGACTTGTGATGCAATCCATGCACCATCTTTGTTGCCTCCTCTGAACCTTCTCTACCCTGTCTATGCCCTTACGAGGTATGGTCTCCAGAACTGTACACTGTACTCCAGGTGGGGCCTCACTAGTGTCTTGTATAGCGGGATTATGACCTCCCTTTCCTGCTGGTGTTGCCCCTGCCTATACATCCCAGCATCCTATTTGCTTTACCTGCTGCCTTGTCACACTGTTTCTACCTTGAGGTCATCAGAGATGATAATCCCAAGATCCCTTTCCTGTTTGGTGCATGCTATATCCTCACCTCCAATTGATATATTGTGCCAGGGTTTTGTGCCCCATATGCATTACCTTTGCACTTCTTTGCATTGAATTTCAACTGCCAAACTCCTGACCATTCTTCAAGTTTCTGCAGGTCCCTCTCATTCTGTCTACACCCTCTGGTGTCTACTCTGTTACAGAGCTTTGTGTCATCAGCGAACAGTGAAATTCTGCCTTCTAGGTCCTGTGCAATGTCACTGATGAAGATGTTGAATAGGACCGGTCCCAGCACTGATCCCTGTGGTACCCCACTGGTCACTCTTCCTCTGTGGAGTGACAGCCATTTACCACCACCCTCTGTGTCCTGCCACCCAGCCAGTTACCTACCCACCACACTACTGTCCTGCCCACACCCATATTCCCCAGTTTGTGTAATAGTCTCTATGTGGCACAGTGTCAAAGGCCTTGCTGAAGTCCAGATAGGCCATGTCCACTGCCCTCCCAATCCACCTCCCTAGTCACCCAGGCCATGTCCACTGCCCTCCCAATCCACCTCCTAGTCACCCAGTCAAACAATTCAACGAGGTTGGTCTGACATGACCTCCCCCTGGTGAAACCATGCTGCCTTGGGTCCTGTAGTCCATTGACAACCAGATGTTCTACCAATCTCTCCTTCAGTAGTGCTTCCATGATCTTCCCCACTACCAAGGTGAGGCTGACTGGTCTGTAGTTCCCTGCTTCCTCTTTGTTCCCACTTTTGTATAAGGGTACTACATCTGCTGTCCTCCAGTCTTTGGGTACCTCCCCTGTTTCCAGTGATCGGCTAAACAGGATAGCCAGAGGTTCAGCCACCACCTCTTTGTTCTTTAAGGACCCTGGGGTGCACCCATCTGGCCCCATTGCTTTATCAACTCTTATTACTTCCAGTTCCTTCAGGACCCTTTCTCGTAAAGGGACTTGTGTCCATTTCTGCACCATTCTCACCCCTTGTACTCCCTTCAGACCCATTACCCTCCTCTTCCTCAGTAAAGACTGAGCAGAAATACCTGTTCAATATGTCAGCTTTACTGTTGTCATCCTCCACGTGGCCCCCATCCTCCCCCTTCAGTCTCACTATCCCTCCCTTTGTCTTTCTTTTTTCACTTATGTACCTGTAAAAGGTTTTGTCCCCTCTACCCACTGATTTTGCAATGTGTTCTTCTGTCTGAGCTTTGGCTTCCCTTACTGACCTCCTGCCTCCTTTGCTTCCTCCTGGTGCTCTCCTATCCTTCTGCCTGTGTCTTTTTGTATTGCCTGAATGCAATCTTTTTGGCTTTCACTTTCTTTGCTACCTCTTTGGAAAACCATAATGGTCTCCTCTTCCTTTTCCTTTTGCTAACCTGCTTAATGCATAATTCTGTTGTTCTTGTAATCCCCATTTTAAATACTGCCCACTGTTCCTCAACCCCTGATTCCTGTCCCATTCCCAGTCCCATTCTATGGCCTGAGACACTTCTCCTTAATCTGCTTCCAGATTCCTAGAGTGAAAACTACCCTTGGCTCAGCAGCAATCAACTTCTCACTTCCATCACTTTGGAACACTATGCAAGACTCATTAAAATTATCCTCACTTCCAGGCATTTTCACATTCAAAGCTCTATTAATGAATTATCTGAAGGAATCATGCAACTGTTTCAGACACCGATGACCCCTAAGCCCTGGGTGCCACTCTCAAATCCTACGCCTAAGTATCTCATCCACCCCACATTCTTAACAACAAACCTAGGACCTACAAGCCTAGTTCCCTTAATCCAAGATGGCCCTGCCTATTCTTTACCTTTTACCTATTCTGGCCTCCCTTTTGGCTGCCTACTATTTCACCCCAATTTGTACCGTTTTTTTCTTTTTTTTTGTTTTTTACAACCGTTGTCCACCTTAATTGTAATCTTATGAAGTGTACTGTATTGTATTAATGCCCAGGACAACCTTGAAAATGAGCTTGCTCAATGGTGTTTATGCCTGGTTAAATAAAGTGATTGATTTATTGATTGATTACCTGATAATACTGTATCTCCAACTAGATAGCATCCCTTCTATTGATTGACATGACTTAGTCTGGGTACGGCTTCTCAGAAAGCCACTGGCTGACTCTGCTCAGGATCTATTACCATATTAGTGGGGCGTCCTGGTGCCTTGGGTGACTCCCTGCTAAAATCTGCACCCAACCCACCTGCCTGCCTAAAGGGTAGTGGTATTAATTTCACTCTCAGGAGGACTACTCTCCAGCAAGAGCTCCTAAGCTCACCTGCCCTTCATATTCCTGACTCATCCATACTAGGGTAAAGATGCCTGGGACTCATCATCCCCACAAGTTTGGGTACTGCAGAGTAGCAGTGCCTCATTGAAATCTCAGCTACACCTCGCAACAGACCCACCAGGGACTCAGTGCCCCTACAAGACAGGGTAGTGCTCATCAGCGGTGCCCCCTAGATGCAGGGTAGTTATTCCCAAGGGGCAAAACCACACCCTCCGCCCAGCTATCCCTCCTCTCCACCCTGCCTCCCTGACCAGCATGAGGCCCCCCAAGCTAGGACCTCCCTATCTTAGCTACCCAAACAGTGGGCTCCTCCTGGCCGTCCTGTACCTTCTGTCCATCCTCTGGGCAGACACGACTATTAGCACAGGAGAACAGGACACTAGAAGTCCCCATCCATCTGACCCTCCCCCTTGACACTCCTGGCACTGCTACCCCCCAATAATAACACAGAGGCACTCCTGACTGCCCATGTATTCTGCAGGACAGGCATTTTGTACTCAACTTTACTCACCACCAAACGGAGACTCTGCACCAAGTCATTACCCCTCAGAAGCCTCCCATCTCTCTGCCTCCTTGCTACCCTCCTGCTCATGGCTGGGGATATCCAACCTAATCCTGGACCTCCACCTTACTACCTCCTGGTCTCCACCCCACTGGACCCTCATTGGGAATCCACTAAGGACCTGCAGATCGTGCATATGAACATATGTAGCCTAAGACCAAAGATACAGGAACTTCAAGCCTGGCTTGACCGGTACAACCGGACATCCTGGCCAGATCTGAAACCTGGCTCAAACCTCATATTCTCTCACATGAGGTTGCAGCCCTTGGTTACCTCTCCCACAGAAAAGACAGACTGAGCTAAAGGGTGGGGGTGGTGTCCTAATCTACACAAAAGACACCTTTAACTCAATACAGGTCAACCTGCATCAGCCCACTTGCACGGAAGGTGAATCGATCTTTGTGCACATCACCCTTGGCCCACGTAAGCATCTCAATACTGGAGTGTACATAACCCCCCAACTAATGCTCGTTCATCTCTCGAGGCGGTCCTAAGGGACATCTCCGAGGAGGTAACCTCTGAGCTACTCATTCGTGGGGACTTTAACCTAAATTGGGCCCCATAAGACGACAACCACTCCTTAATAGGGCTGGGTCAGGAAGCTAACCTTGAACAGGTCATCGCTGGGCCCACTTGAATGAACTACAAGATGGGAAATCATTCCACACTTGATTGGGTGCTTACGAGCAAACCCTTCAACATACAGGTGGCAGGCACCCTAGCGGATGCCCTGAGCAACCACTCGTCAATTTTCTGCACTTGGAAAAATATGGCCCACAGAGTCCGCCTGCGAATCCTGGCAGCAAGGGATTTCACAAACTTTCTACCCGAACACCTGATTGGCTGCCTAAACAGCACTGATTGGAGTCCTATCAAACTACTCCTCTCACTGGATGAGGCTACTTCTTCCAGGGAGCCATCACCATGGTGGCCGATCGCCTGGCCCCTATGAAGAAATTCCGCACCAAGGGGAGCTGCTATAAGTGGATCACCCCCCATGTGAAATCACTTATGAAAAACCGGGATACAGCTTGGAAGAACTACAAGCTCTCCTCCCTATCGACTGATCTAATCTGCTATAAGTCGCTTAGAAATAGGTGCAAATTGGACATTAAAGTGGCCAAACGAGAGTATGTCACAAATCTACAGAAAAAGAACCTAGGCAACCCTAGACTCTTTTGGGCACACATAAACAGGCTAATAAAGTGGAGCGGAAAGACCGTACACTGCTCCATTGAGGTAAACAGTCAACTAACAAATGATGACACTAGTATCGCTATGGCTCTCAACCGCCAGTTCACAAATCTGGACCAGATCAAAGCGGGACTGCCTCTCCACCTCCCAGTCTCTAATGACCCCCTTCCCCACATATCAGACCACCCTACCTTCCACCTCAGGCTAGTAAAACCTAACAAAGTCCTCCCTTTATTAAAATCCCTCAAAACATCGGGAGCCATGGGACCTGATGGCATTCCCCCTGAATACTAAAGGAAGGAGCCCTAGCACTCGCCAGGCCTGTAATCTGGCTCCTCAGTTGATCCCTTATCGAAGGTGCTATCCCTGAACAATGGAAATTGGCTCATGTAGTCCCTGTCTAAAAGGAAGGTTTGAGGGAGTCCACCAACAACTACAGGCCAATCTCCCTACTCTGTAGCCTTGGTAAGATTCAAGAGAGACTGATATACGGACAACTCTGTGACTACCTAGAGCTCCATCAATTACTATCTCACTCCCAGCACGGATTCAGAACCAATCATGGGACTGAAACCATGCTTATCAAGTTCTCCACAGACATTCTCAGAGAACTGGATAAGGGACCCCACTGG
This sequence comes from Neoceratodus forsteri, assembly GCA_016271365.2. Lineage (NCBI taxonomy): Eukaryota > Metazoa > Chordata > Ceratodontiformes > Ceratodontidae > Neoceratodus > Neoceratodus forsteri. Next base: position 734,652,652 of record CM028133.1, on the reverse strand, counting down.
GGCAGTCTTCATAGATCTATCCAAGGCATTCGACCTCGCTAACCATAACCTGCTGCTTTCCAAACTGAGCCTGTTGGGCTAGACAGCCACTTCCTGTCATAGTTCAACAGCTACCTCACCGGAGATCACAGAGGGTAAAATGGAAAGACTCCCATCAACAGAGGGTGCCCCAAGGGTCTATACTTGGCCCCTTCTTTCTTTCTTCACCAATGATCTCAGTAATCACTGTGGGGAGTGCAGTGGTACAGTATGCGGACAATGCAGTCATCTACCCCTCCGCTAATCTGGGAGATCTCAACTCTGGGATACAGGATGACCTGAGATCCCTAGAACAATGGCTTGTCACCGACAGAATAATCATAAATCCTAACAAGACTAAGGCCATGCTGTTTGGCCCAAGAACCCTCAGTTGTGACAGAAGCCAACACCTCCAGCTGATGACAGTGTCAGGTAAAGAGCTTGAGGTGGTCGAATCCATAAAATACCTTGGCCTTACCCTGTACCAGGGCTTCACCCTCAAGGAACACATAGACCAGGTAACCAAAAATATTCACACCAAACTCGGGACCCTATACAGGTTGAAAGACCAGCTCATACCAGCGGCCAGGACCTCCATCGCCACTAGTGTCCTGCTCCCGACCATTACCTATGCGGCCCCGGTGGTTCAGGGAGCAGTCAGACTAGAGATAAACAAACTACAAGTTCTCTATCATAAGGTGGCTCACTGCGCCACACTATCTGGCCCCAGAACCCACCATTGTGACACTTGGTCCCAACTAAACTGGCCCTCCTGGGATGCCAGGCTCCAGTACCCCCTACTCTGCCATACCTATAAATTACTCAGCTCCTCCCCTCCTCCCAGCCTCACTGGGCTCATTTCCCATAAGAGAAACCCTAGGCTCCTCTGAATGACCAACCAGACTCTCCTCGCAGTGCCCAGGGTTAGAACCAAGACAGGTGGCAAGTCATTCACCATCACCACCCCCACCCTATGGAACTCCCTGCCCCCAGGTGTCCAGGAAGCTAACTCTTCCAACACCTTCCTCACTAGGCTTAAGGCTCATATGATGGCCACCTCAAAGTGCAATTGCCAAGGATAGGGGCTCCTAAGCATAAGCCTAATACATCACAGCTCACTACGCACAATGTGCCATTCCCTCCTTGCCCCTCCACCTCCCCCCTTCCAGGGATAGACCTATATAGCCTACCCACCATATGTAACCTGCTGAAATGCTACTATGTATTACCTCATGTTATGTTTCTATGTGTCTTATGTAATGTATTTTTGCTGTATACAATCCTATGTAAAATTCCTTGTAACCCTGGTCGCCCCTGAAAAAGGGACTATCAGGGCCCAGTGGGCTCACCAGGTTATTAAAATTTAATAAATAAAATATATAAGACTGGCTTTACCCCCTTATAGGTCAGCCATTTAATTAACAAATAGGATCTTGCTATATATCTCTTTCAGATTGTGAGTTGGGTGGCAACATGAGCCTTGACAGTGACACCAGGTCCGTTAACAGGTCACACTTGTAAAAAACTGACATAACAGTTTTATGGCAGCGACGTATGGCAATTTGTATGTGCACCAGTGTTGAAAATATTCTTTATTAAAATAGTTTGACAAAGGAGGTTGGTTTCTGTTGTGTATGTGTTTCATTCATTACTTCATGCAAAGATGTCATGCTCATGATCTTGGTCACGCAGTTTAACTCTAAAGAAACAGATTACAGATTGACAAAGTTGATCTTTCGTGGTCAGTTTTATTACTGCTCCTGAGTCCCAGGGCACAACTTACAAATATTCCACTGTGACTTTCTGTGGCATATTTGTAAGTTGTTCCCTGCCACTCAGTAGCAGTAGTGCTTCTATCCAGTCCAGCCCAGTAAGTTGACACTATTGCCTTGCCTATTATAGTCATTGCTTCACACCAAGCTTGATACTGAATTTCTCATCCCAGCTAGGCTTAGTGTGCCTTTCCTGGTTAAACAGATTCCCCCTTCAGGTCTAAAAAGGTCTTCTGTGTGCATGCTCCTAAGTTGTACTCTGTCTCTAGCTTGCCATTGAGTATTGTATGATTACAGTACATTTATACTGAGTGTCCATGGACGGACCATAATCGATGCCATCTGCCTGCAGCATCGGGAGAAATAGAACAAGTGAGTGAGAGAGTGCGAGTGAGTGAGCTCAATGGAGCTCTGTCGGGACTGCTGCAGATTTCTTTGTGGGCAGGAAAAGGCACCAATGCAAGCAGGAGCCCAGTCCAAAAGGGTAGCCTGCAGCATTGGGAGAAATAGAATGAGCGAAGTGACAGAGGGGAGTGAGCTCAATGGAGCTATGCCTGACTTTAGAGTTGCACACCTTCCTGCCCAGGATCCTCAGTGGTCCTATATTACAGCAGGGTCTCTGGAGTGGAGACAAAGCAATGATTGGATACTTTTAGGATTGCTGTAATAATACAGATTTAGTTGTTCTGTTTATTTCTCTGAGATAAGTACTGAACTATACTTTTATGACTGCTGTAGTAATATATATATATTTATTTGTTTGTTCTGTTTATTTCTCTAAGTGAGCTGAGTAATACTTGGAGTGCAATAAGATTTCTAACTGGGCTAAGTGAAACTATATGAGAGCTGAGAACAAAAAGTATGGTAGCCGATGGGTGAAAAATGGACAAGGAGCTTTAGGATTGCTACTGAATACAGTATATAATGGATGAGATTTGAGACTGAATTAACCCAGTCAGCAAGGCAGCAGTAGGGACTAGTGTGGGGAGGGGACAGGAATTTGAGTAAATAGGGGCCTAACCATTGTAGTAGGGCACAGAACCTGGGAGTAACAGCTCAGTAACATAAGATGGGGGCCAAATGGGGCAGGTGCCACATTTCAGTAAGGCGGCCATCTTTGAAAGGGTGGTGGCTTGTACAGGGTGGGTGTGTCATGATCCTGGACTTGGCTTGGAGGATGGAGGGGGGTGTATGGTCTGCAGATGACTGGCTGGTTTGAAGGAGGAACTGTGGAGGTTAGGGAGGAGTCTAAATGGCAGGGCAGGTGAGTATGGTAGGCATCCTGGGGGATAGGGATGGCAAGAGGGACAGAGGAAGAACAACTAGGAGTGAAACCAACCCCACTATCAGTGGTACTGCTATTTCCTTCACAGTTCTTTAATATCCTTGGGTATATGCCATTTTGTCCCATAACTTTGTCCACCTTCAATTTAATCACCTCCTGCAGGATTCTTCTGCCTGTGAATAGACTGTTGTCCACCTCTTCATGCCTTTGCAACTGCTGTACTGCTGTGGCCCTTTCCTCCCCTCTTCTGTGCATACTGAACAGAAAGACACAGTGGATGTCTGGGGGAATGACAATTCTTAGGCATGGTACTTTCACTTCCCAATACCTAAACAGCTCATATAAGCAAGTAACATTCGCACTGACAAATGCTTGTTCTATCTGCACTTGCACTTTATTTGCACTTCAGTGCTGATCATTGTATTACAGTTTGGCTCCTTCCTTTGTTACTGTACTGGTATTCATATTAACTTGTATATACATTTTGCATTTTACCTACTGTATACTGTTACATTGATGCTGTGTATGATGTATTGTTGTATTCTCCTTCCCCAGGTCACACCTGCAAATGAGCCTTAGCTAAGTGTGCATCTCCTGCTTACCAGTTTTCAAATAAATAACTACATTACAGCTGGATTCTCTGTGGTTCATTGCCCCAGGAAGGATCACAGGAGGGGTAGTGGTGCCCTTCTGTTTTATATCTGAGTTTAACTTGGTGGCACACACAGTGGGAGAGTCTTTGTCATTAGAATGCATTTATGTGTGTAAGGGTCCAGGTGCAGATTATAGGTTCCTCCTGGTCTACCAACCTCCAGAACATGAGGAGAATTTCCTTCAGGAAATCTCAGATTTCATTGCTGACAAGGTACTGAATTGCCCAGATGACTGATTCTGTGTGATTTTAATGCTTGGGTCAATAATGAACTCACACTTTGAACAAGATTTCCTTCTGGTGTTGCAGTCACAGAGCTTTGCACAAGTTGTTACTTCTGTGACTCACCAACATGGTTTGCCTTCTCTTACAGAAATAATTATACAGTATGAAATGTGTTTTCATGCTGCACACAAACACTCATGATATGCATGCCTACAGCATGATTTAAATGTTAGTGGAACTGATTGCATGCTTGTGGCATGCATGCAGCAAGCTAGTGTGGAAAGAGTGCTTTTTATGTTAAACTAGAACAGACTGCATGCATTTGGCATTTGTGCAAAAAGCAAGTGGTCACTAATAACTGCACCCATGAAAGTTAAGTGACTTGCTCAGGATCACACAGTATACAAGTGGGGGCTGATGAGATTCTAACCCAGGTCTTCAGGTCTCCTGATTTGCAGTTCAGTGCTTTTACCATGAAGCTATACTACCTGCATACATATGGCTTGCTTCTACTTCAGTATAAATCTGCACAGATCTGCATACATACGGCATGCTTACAGCCATGGATATACTTTTTAGTTTTCTTGCCCCCACATTTCAGCTGCACAGCTGAACTGTAGCACACATACCAATGGAAACACATGTGGTTCTTCCCACTCCCAATACACACACTTAAACACAAAACTATTTAATTACTTCTCTCTGGCCTGTACTCATACTATTTTCTCTCCATAGTTTTGAATGCTTCCATGCAAACAGACTTTAAGGGGAAAACACAAATGCAGCAATAACTTGACACCCCCCACCCACATGGCCAGTCCTCCCCCATGCACACACACTGTAGCAGGTGTGGCCACACTGCTATAGACAATCTACCAAGTATAGATATAAGTCGAGAGTCTCTCACCTGAGTATCAGGGAGCAAGTCCATGGCTCAGAGTGCTAGGGCATTCCCCTTGAAATGAATGGAGTTATTTTTTATTACTATTTTATACTTTATGATGGTGAGTTGGAGAATAATGAAGGCCACTGTTCTACAAACAAGTCCCTTGTTAGTCATGTGGTGGCCTTCATTAATCTCCAACTCTCCATCAATAATGTATAACACAGTAATAAAAAATATCCTCATTCATTTCAATGGGGCATGCCCCTGCACTCTCCCTTGCCCTATGTGATAATCTGCCTGAGTGTGGGGATATGGCGATCAGCTTCACGGAGGGGGGGGCATAAGCCTGACTATAGTGAGGCTCCAATAATCAGTGCATATCATACTGCTCAACTGTCCCTGAATGCAAGGGACAGCCCTCATTTTACTCAAACTACTCTACCCCTCATCCCTCATGGAAAGTATGCTGCTCACACAGAGAATGTCCTGTAAATTTAGACTTTATGGCATGGGCACCGTTTCATATTTCAGCAGGGGGGAGCCAGCAATGTGTGGAAACCAGGTGCTAGTTAGCCCCTAGGTGGCAAGTTCTGGAATGTCTGGAACATCTCTGAAAGGTAAAACTTATTTATTGTCACTGAAAAGTGACATTTAAATCAGGAAAAATTCATATGTATAAGATTCATCTGTCTATAACCCAGAGCAGTGCATCACATTTGGGGCCTAAACCTACCCAGTTACTAACCAATTTTTTTCCTGGCTGAAATTCTGCACCCTCCCAAAAATAAAAACAACAACTCTGTCTCAGTTTCTCTCCCCAACTCCATTTCATTCAATACCCATCCCATATGGGTTGTAAAGCTGCAAAAGGTGCAGAAATGTGAAAAACACATCAATATTTCAGTCATTCCTCCTTCCCCAATCCCCTGTAAAAAAAAAAAATATTTACTTTTATTTACCCAGCTATCTGGCCAGAACCTCCAGCCTAGCCCAGTGCCACCAGCCCAGTTTTCAGTTCACTTCTTTCCGTCCCTCTGCCAGAAGCTGGATGCTAGAACTGACCATCCCAGGTGCCCAATGTGGTCTCAAGCATCAAGTCACATCTCCAACTGAACCCTCCAACCTGTGTTGCTTGCTTCTTGCTTGGTTGCTGCCATGGCTGCTGCTGCACTGCACTGATCAAGGCCTAGAGAGGCCAGCCACACAGCTGTCACTGCTGCTGCGAGGTATAGCTTGCTGCCTCAGGGAAGACCCCACACTGTTTTGTTTGTGAAGTTGAGCCTAGTAGGTAAGTAAGTAGCCTAGACTCAAGTTAGCTTCTAGCTCATCTCCAGCTCCTTTCAGCTCCCAAGGAGATGGAGACTCACTAAGAGTAGACCAACAAAAATATGCTGCCACAACACTGCTATTGAGAGTTCTGTACTCACCTACTCCTCCAAGCTATAGTGTGCAGCCTGTCTACTCTGTGGCAGGAAAGACAGTGTCCCACTCACATGACTCATGTGCTCTTACTTGGTGGGAGCAGCTCCATGTCATGTGTGATGGTGGCACCACTAATAGGTGGAGTAGTGGACAACACAATACAGACACCAGTCGAGTCAGGAGTGTACCTGCAGCATGAGTGGAACACAGACAGAGGGGCACTTACTGTGCAAAATATTAAATCTAAATTTATTGCCATACCATAAGAACAACCTAGGCACAAATGTGGGGGAGCAGGGCAACAGCCCTCTCTGCCATAATAAATGGTACCCCTGCTTTATGGTAGAAATTGTCAGGGGCTAACATCAGTAAAAAGTAAATACAATGGTTTCCACTGTATTCCAGTACTGTATCTCCATGTTTCAGGATGAGTCTTGATCATTGTGAGGGTTAGTGTCCCTCATTTTGAGTGTCCATGTCCCTCATTTCAGTGACAAAATCTGAGGGATGGTGCATACTTCAAGACCCTACTCAGCACAAAGTGCTAAGCATGGCCATGATGTATATGCTCCATACAGAATGACAAAGGAAAGTAAGTGACCGTATCAGTCATGAAGAAATACATTTGTAACACTAAATGTACATAAGGGATTTGCATGGCCCAAAACAAAAAGGTCAGGCTTCACAACATAGAGGCCCCTCTTCACACATCTGGAATGGGGATGTTGTCTGACTGTATCCTAGGCATTTAATGCAGAAAGCAAAGAATACTTTACAAATGAATGGCAATTTAATGACAAAATCAAAATCATTAAACAACTTGCAAAAGGATCAGAATTAATGAGTTTACCTAATTTTAATGAAATCAATGAAAATGGTATTTTAATGACTTGAATTGCTCACAGTAGTATGATAATTAGAAACTGATGAGATTTGCACCAGCTTAGTTGCTGCACAATGACAATGCAACATTTGAACCTGATGTGATTTTTAAAATGATGTTCACGCCAGCTTAACTGCTGCACTCATGTCAAGCATGCAACATATATACCTGTTGTGATTTTTAGATGTTCACACAAGCTTACCTGCTACAAACATGTCAAGCTTGCAGCATGTGAACCTAATGTTCTTTTTTGACCTGTTTCACACAGGTTCACTTTGTGTATGCAAACCGCATGCAAATATTGCACGATTAAGCATGTGGCATGCATTCTGCATGTACTCAGCATATTTATATTTCTGTAAGGGTAGAACTTGGTCTTTTCCCCATGGCTTGAGGTTGAGGGTCTCAAGATTGATCTGATCAATTGGCTGGATCACTGTACTATCAAGGTCTCCATCAGGGCCATCTATGTAGTCTGCCCCCAGTGGAGATGGTCCGGTACCACCCATTAAGAGGGCTATAACCAAAAGGACTTTGGGCAGTATTTGACACCTCAAGAGTGATGGTGGCACGTCCCATGGGATAGAAGGAGGTGGTGGAAGCCTATAATAGTGGTATTATGGCAGCCTTTGATTGTGTGGCATCCTACTTATGTATGTCCCCTGGTCCATACCTCTCGAGTGTCCCTCATTACAGGGACATCCCTCATTTTGCCCCTTAAAATTGTTCTGTCCTCATCCGGAGAATGTGCTGTAAATTCAGATTTTAAAGCAGAAACTCTTAATAGTCTAAAATACTAAATCCAAAATAAACTTTGTACAAGTAAACACTATGGTTTTCACAGTGTTCTGAGCTTATATCTCCATGTTTGAGGGTGTGTCCCTCATTCTGAGGGTCTATGTCCCTCAGAGTCCCTTTTTGAGGGTCCAGAAATGTTCATGTCCTTCACTTCAGTGACAAAAAGGTTGTGAGGTATGCCCTGGTCTCATGTCATGGCTTGCCATGGTATGATAGTGAGCTGAGGAGTTTAAGATCAAGGGTAGAGGCTAGAGCATTGTTGGAGGAAATAAAGGGCTCAGAAGACATACTAAGTTTGAGTATTCATCATGATGAATACCAGAAGACAATTAACAAGAAGAGGTCAGCTTTTGGTGCAGGGAGATTGGTGCAAGGAGGAATCAATCAGATTAGCACTTTCAGACTGTATGTATGATACCTTATGTAGCCTATCTGGAGTCCATGAGAGCTTTTATTCCCGCTAAATGTGAGAAGTTTGCATGATTCTTCTCAGAGAGGATGTTCTCTGTTTGTACTGGAATCTACCAAACTGGGCTGTGGCAACCCAGCAGTAGTGTTCTATACAGCACAGACATGCTCTGCTATTGTGGGATGAGTTTAGATAGGTGATGATGGCACATTTGAGTGGTGTGATCTCCAAGCAGTAACCACCATTTTGTAAACTGGACTCGGGCCTAACAAGGTTATTGGTAAGTGTTGGGCATTTGGGCCCGTGTTCACTGGGATTGTTCAGTGCTTCTTGTCAACAGGATCTTCCCAGCTGCATTGAAAGATGTACTGGTGAGGCTTCTTCTGAAAATGCCATCTCTGAATCTGTTGAATTACTGACCAGTCTCTAAACTACCATTTTGCACAGGGTTATTGAGAATTTGGTTGCACTGTTGCCACACACACCTAATATCCTTTGACATTTATGAGTCTGTCCAATCCAGCTTTAGGTTTAAGCATAGCACTCAGATTGCACTTGTCAGATTGAATAATGATCTTCTCAAGGTGAGGGATAGAGAAGAGCAGTTAAGTCTCATCCTCTTCAGTCTCTCTTAAGCCTTCCTCACTGTACTCCATGAGCTGTTGTTGAATCAGCTGAGGGAGTACATAGGGCTGTCTGAGAAAGTCATCTGCTGGTTCAAGTCCTGTCTCAGGGACAGGCTGCAGAGGGTTATGTTTGGGAATTTCTCCTAACTCCCTGAGCCACTGCCTTGTGATGCACACAAGGGGTTGGTCCTCTTGCCAATGTTGTTTGCAAGTGTATATGCTACCATTGGGAGGGATCGTAAGATGGTATGATCAGAATTTTCACTGCTATGCAGATGATACCCAGCTGAATCTGTCATTTGCACCCAGAAAGCCTGGTGCAGTGGAGATGATAAACATTCTTGTTTGAGATTCAAGATTGGATGTTACTGAGCTAGTTGAGACTCAACCCTGACAAAACAGAGGTCCTCGTAGTTCATCCAGGTCATAGGGGGAGAGGGGTTGCTGTCAAGAAGGACACAGGGCTTCAGTTTGGCCAATCTGTGATTCTAGCTTCCACAAAGGTAAAAAATCTGGAAGTCATTCTGGCCAAAAGGCTCACCTGTTGCCAATAGTCCAAAATGGCTTTTACCATCCTAGGAACACAAGACAGATTAGATTAGATCTCTCATCCCTTAGGGGGCACAGGCAATGTTGGTACATTAACTTGTAATGTCTCAGGTCAACTACTGTAATGCTTTGTACCTCAGGATCAATGGAGATGCTCTATGGCACCTGCAAAAAGTGCAAATCACTGAGCCAGGCTAATGACCTGCCTATCAAGGACCTGTCACATTACCCTGGTGCTGCTGGAACTGCACAGACTGCTGGTAAAGTAATGTATCTAGTCTGCTAACTTATAAGATCTTACAATATGTTGGGTGCACGTTATATGTCTGATTTCCTGTATCCTCACTTGTTTTCATGCTCTGTCCTCTGAGGTGGGCCTCTTGTCATTGCCTAGGGCCAGGTTAAAAATCTCGTGTGACCAAGCCTTTGGCGCAGGCCTGGTTCTCTGCAACTCTCACCCAAGTTCTCTTAGAGAGGCCTCCCATTGGAGGCCTTCAATAGAGAGTATAAATACATTCATAAACAAACCTTTTGAAACTACTGAGCGTTTTGTACTGTTTATCATTCTAGCTGCTATTTTTTATCTGCTCTTAATTTATTCAATTTAAGATATTGAATGATTTATTTTACTTATTAAATGTGTTATCTAACTTGCACTTTTATTGTATGGTGCCCTGAGCCTCCAGGAAAGGGCACCATTATAAATAAAGTTACTGCTACTACTTTGAACATTGGATTTTAATGGATATGTATTTTCTGTATTGTATGCAAAGAAACTTAATATCATTTTAAGCACAATGTAATAAAGATACAATATTCATTTTCTATATATTACATTCCTTTTTTCTACTTTAAGAGGTTTAGTTATATTAATGCATGATATTTCAATATAGTTTTAATACTTGTGGCTTTGTAATATTTGGGACACCACTGGAAATAAACCTTAGCTCAATGGCCCTGTCATGACCCCTTTTCTAAATACACTAAAGCTACCCTGTAAATAAGCTTACAGAATGTTTCCAATAATACAGCAATAACAATCTCATAAATACCTATAGTATTTCATCTTTAGAAAGTGACCCTCACAAAAATGTAACTAATACTAAAAAGGAAATCAGTGCATAGCGAATGTAGAATAAAATATTTAGCTTGGAGCAGTAACAAAGCCAATGTCACCTAAGGGAATTAATGTGCTCTGTATCCTGTATGAAAATTGAGGTGGGATAATTTGTTTAAGGATTATCTTTTACTAAGCTGTGAGACAAAAAGACAAGCATAACAAGAATGCATTTATTTGAAAAAACCCATGAAGCATAAAAACTGTGGGTGGTTTTCGATCAACAGTTTGTGGTACAGAGTATTGAAAAATATTCTGTGTGGTTTTAAAAACAAAACTGTACGAGGTAGAAGCTTACAGATGGCTTTCATATTTAGTATTCATTAAAATATTGTTTTCAGCAACAAATATATTATTCTAGATTGTACTGGGCTTTAACCAGAACAGTTGTACTAATTCAATTAATCAGCTTTCTGATATAATCAGCTAGAATGGGGAACACTTAATCATTTTGCACTGTCATTTAATGAGCAAAACATTTTAAAGCCCTCAGAATCTACAGTATTTATAAAGCTTCCATAGTACACTCAGTGTGTAAGAATCCATTGGGGGGGGTGGAGGGGAGGCAGGGAAGCCTTCACATCATTAATCAACTCTGAAAAAGTCCTGCATATATTTCTTGACCCAGTTTATGTCCATCCAATGTGCATTACAAGTTGTCATGTCAGGAAGCACATTGTGAGCATGAGAGAGATGCAGTCATAGTGCAAAGTATGAATCAAGTCACATCCATGTGGCTGTCAGTGACCCAGTGAGGGGCAAGGTTGCTTACCTTATTTCAGGTAGACTCTTCCATAAGTTATTTTACACCCAGAAGTGCAGAATCAGTTTTGGTGGTGACTGTCAAGGCCTCCACAAAAAGATGTCAGTCTGTGTGCCACAAAGCTAATTTCCAGGGCAGGCTGGGAAGCAATGGGAAGTCAATCCTTGTCCAATGCTCTCATGGGGTTACAGATATTCTGCTCTCAGACTACAGTATTTCATAATAAACTTGTCACAAAAATTACTCTTCCTGGTTGTAGTGGTGCCTGCCTCAAATCAATAAAATGATGAACACATTCAAGGCAGCAAACACCTCACCACAGAACCAGGCATGTATTTACTCACCTGGTAAAGGTGACTATCCCTGCAACCTTTCTAGTGCTCAGATATTCCTCACAAATGTGTTATCCTCCATCAATCCTAATGGTTGATGCATGATCATAAATTTTAGACTGTTAGAGGCCAAGCTGCCAGCTGGATAATGGTGTCCAGTGAGATATTTCCCTAGCAGAAAAGGAGAAAACAGAAGAAGAAACAAGCAGGAACACACAAAACAAAGGACCTGCAAATTAGTGACTGCATTGCAAAGGTCACTTTCGGGAAGATGGCAGACAGAACAGCTTCCTTACAACAGAAAGTAGCCATAGACAAAAAAAAATCTTCCATCAGTAAAAATGCTTACAATAGCAATTAGTTAGAGCAAAACAGTTCAATAATATGAATAGAAGATGAAACATACAGAAAATGACAGGCACTAACTCTACCTAAAGATACAGGTGAGAATCTCCAACTTATTCTGGCACCAGGAGTTCCTGGTTTATTTGTAATCAGGAGGGACTCTGAGCACCTAAAATGTTGCAGAGATAATCGCTTTTACCAGGTGAGTAACTACCATTATTCCCTGCATCCTTTCTAGTGCCCAGAAAATTCCTCAACAATTGGACTTTTGTAGCAGTACCAGGAAAATCCCAAGTGGGAATACAAAGATTACGTTACAGGGAACCACAAGCAATCTGAAGCACAGCCCAGCCAAATGTAGCTCTGTCTGCCTATGCTATGTCCAGTCTGTAATGGTGGACAAAAAGTGTGTACAGGGGACCATTTAGCCACTATGCAGAGGTCCTGTACATAGATGTCCCCTCTTGCCACCCAAGAAGTGGACTTTGCCATAGTGGAATGCACCTTAATGGCCGAAGGTGATTCAAGGCTTTCTTCTTAGTGTGCGGCCATGATAGCTGCCCTTATCCACCTAGCTAGTGTTCCTTTTGAGACAGCCAGACCCGCTTTCTTTCCTGAAAAGAAAATGAGCAGCCTATCTGACTGACAAGAACTTTTCGGGATGGTGAGATGACACTTTATTAGGGATACCATGTCAAGAGGATGAGAAGTCCCAGCAGCACCACTTTGGACTGTGAGCAGAGCAGTTAGGGAATATCCTGTTATCTATGGAATGGTGATACCAACTTTGGGTGAAGGACAGAAACTGTTCTGAGAAACAGTTCGACATTATAGAAGGTAAGGAACAGTGCTCAGTATGACAGCTCCTGCAGCTCACTCACCTGTCTGGCTGAGCACATAGCCTTCAGACAGACCATTCTAAGGGTTGTGTAGTATGGGAAATCAGGGATGGAAAAGGCTTGCGAAGGCCATCCAAGACCAGGCTAGTTTGTGACATTGAGCAGAGGGGTCCAATATGGGGCAAGGTAATCTGTACTGCCTGCAGCAGTCGAACTACTTCTGGGTGTGAACCTATCTGCCACACCCCGGGAAGGGAGGCTCACAATTGCAGAGATAACTGAAGCCTATACCCTCAAGAGTGGGAGTAAGTGAGGCCTTTTTCTGTCCCCTCATTAAGAAAATCTAGAAGCTGTGGAAGGCCTACCACCTAAGTAGACAGACCTTTACGGTGCACCACTTACAGAAGATTTGTCAATGCCTGTGAGAAGCCGTATTGTCACTTGTCCTGGATTGGGAAAGTTGGCCTATCACTCAAGGGTACTGCCTATGCAACAATCTTTGTCTTACAGCATTCATGCCATCAGGCTGAGAACATTGACGTTGTGGTGAAGGAGTGGTTCTTGGCTGAGGAGATTCAGGCGGTGGGGAAAACACAAAGGGGCATCGACAGTCATTGTGCTGAACAGAAAATACCATGATCTCCTTGGCCAGTTGGAAGTCGTCATCATCATCATCATCACTGTGACTGTGTGGACCTGATCTTGAGAAGCACTTTCATAAACATGGGAAGTGAGGTACTTGAGTGTTGTGGTGATACACCATCAGATGCCCTTGAAACAGTTCCCATCTCCAGTTGTGGGACTGAGGACACCTGGGGGTAAGAATTACTACCCCACGGAGTCCAGTGTCACTTAGCTGAGCCAGTCATAGAAACATAGAAGTTGATGGCAGATAAGGACAGCAAGGCCCATCCAATCTGCCCAGTTTTTCGACCTTATGAATGTGCACTAGGCCTTTACTCTGTCAATGGCCTATTTATTCATACTCATCTGTATTGCTCCCTTATGCCTATCCCATGCCTCTTTGAAGCCCTGCACTGTATTCATATCCACCACTTCCTGAGGTAGGCTGTTCCATGCATCCACTACCTTTTCTATGAGAAGAACTTCCTCACATTACCCTTAATCAGCCTCCTCTAATCTCATACTGTGTCCTCTTGTCCTGCTATTTTTGTTAGATTGAAACATGTTAGACTCTTTCACCTTGTTCATGCCCTTAAGATATTAGAACGTTTTGATCATATCACCTCTCTCCCTCCTTTTCTCTAAGGTATACATATTGAGCTCTGTTAATCTGTCCTCACATGTTTTCTGATGCAGTCCCTGCACCATTTTGGTTGCCCTTCTCTGGACTGCCTCCATTTTGTTAATGTCCTTGTGCAGGTGAGGCCTCCGGTACTGCATGCAGTACTCCAGATTAGTCCTAACCAGTGTCTTGTAAAGAGGGATTATTATTTTCCTCATATGACTTGTGATACCCCTACAAATACACCCCAACATCCCTTTAGCCTTACCTACTGCTTTAGTGGTCTGCTTGGATGATTTCAGATCATCTGTGATGATGATGCCCAGGTCTCTTTCCTCCCTTGTGATTACCAGCAACTCCCCTCCCAACCTATAGGTGGCTTCAGGGTTTGTATTCCCTATGTGCATGATCTTGCACTTCTTTGCATTAAACCCTAGTTGCCACTCTTCTGACCATTTTGCCAGTTTATTCAGATCTTTTCTCATTCTGCCCAGCCCTTTTGGATCATCTACTCTGTTGCAGATATTGGTGTCATCTGCAAATGGACAAACTTTCCCCTCCATTTCATCTTCAGTGTCACTGATGAAGATATTGAAGAGGACAGGCCCCAGGACTGATCCCTGAGGTACCCCACTTGTGACTTACATCTCTTCTGACTGTATACCATTTACCACCACTCTCTGTTTTCTGCTCGTCAACCAGGTTGCCACCCTGTTAACCAACTTCTGACCCACCCCAAGCCTACCCAGCTTATTAATCAATATTCTATGTGGAACAGTATTGAAAGCCTTGCTGAAGTCAAGGTAGGCGACATCAGCTGCACCCCCTTGGTCCTCCACTCTGGTTACCCAGTCAAAGAAATCTATGAGATTAGTTTGACAGGACCTTCCTGTTGTAAACCCATGCTGTCTTGGATCCTGTGCTCTTATGGATTCCAAGTGTTACATTATCCTTTCCTTAAGGAGTGCCTCCATAATCTTGCCCACTACTGAGGTAAGACTGACTGGTCTGTAGTTCCCTGCATCCTCCCTGCTACCACTCATGTGGAGGGGAATCACATGAGCCCTTCTCCTGTCTTCTGGGACCTCTCCTGTGCTCAGAGACTCACTAAACAGTTCTGATTGTGGCTCTGTTAGTTACACCCTTAGCTCCTTTAGAACCCTGGGATGTATGCCATCAGGTCCCATTGCCTTGTCCACCATGAGCTTAGTGAGCTCTTGTAGGATGCTTTCTTTTCTGAAGGGACTAGTGCCCACCTCCCTCCACCCTGCATCCATGGTGCAGAGCTGTGAGCCCTGCCCTACCTTCTCCTTAGTAAATATTGAACAGAAGTATCTATTTAGGATAGATGCTTTTCCTTCATTCTCCTCCACACACTCCCCCTTATCCCCCTTGAGCTTTGCAATACCTCCTCTGGACTTTCTCCTTTCACTAATGTATCTATAGAAAGTCTTGTCCCCTTCTTTTACTGTTCGTGCTAGTGTTTCCTCAGTTTGGCTCTTTGCCTGCCTTACTGCCTTCCCTGATTTCCTTACGGAAGTTTGGTATGCCTCTCTGTCTTTGTCCCACTGCATTTCTGTATATTTCCTGAAGAGCAGCCTTTTAGCTGTGACCGTTTCTGCTACTGTTTTTGAGAATCAAAGTGGTTTCCTCCTTCTTTTGCTCTTGTTTTTCTAACACAATGGGATGTTGCTTAACTATTGCATCCTTAATACTTGCCCACTTTGCCTGTAACCCCTCACCTGTATTTCATCTTGCCAGGGCTAGCTTAACTCTGTTGGCCATCTTATCAAAGTCAGCTCCTCTGAAGTCCCATATTTTTGCCTTGGAATGGGATGATTTAGTTCTAGTGGCCAAATTGAACCATACCATGTGATGGTCACTGGCCCCCAGGTGACCTTCTACCTGGAGATCTGTGATCCTTTCCCCGTTAGTCAGTACTAGATATAGGATAGCCCTGTCTCTTTTGGGTTGTTGTACCAGTGGTTTGATGCCTTCCCCCTGCAGGGAATCCATCATGTGTCTACTTCTGATGGATGTTCCAGCTGGTATTGACCAGTCTGTATCTGGCATGTTGAAATCTCCCATTATAAGAACTTCCCCTTTAGCTGTCATGTTTTGTATATCTTCTAACAGTAATGTGTCTATGTCCTCCCCCTGGTATGGAGGCCTGTAGGTAACTCCAGTTTGTATGGCTGTCCCATTTCCTGTTTCAGGGTGACCCACAGTTCTTCTGGCACCTTATGTGTATTCTGAATTTCTGTAGCTTTGATATTTTCATTGCCATAAAGGGCCACTCCACTCCCCCTTTTTGAACCTCGGTCTCTTCTGAACAGTACATATCTGGGTAATGAAGTCTCCCAATTGTGGTTACTGATGAACCATGTCTCTCTAATGGCTACTATGTCCAGTTTGGTCTCTGTTATTGTTGCCTGTACATCTGGGATCTTGTTTCCCAGACTGCAGGCATTTGTGTATGTGATTTTCCATTGGCCAGATTTCAGTGTGTTAGGTGCTGGATGAGGTTCGGCATTTCCCCTGTGCATCGTATGGGGAGCCAGATTTTTTCCTTACCTGGTGATACAGATGAACTATAAACATGCTGAACTCCTGTTTGATCACTTGCTGAGGGAGAAGAAGTGTTCTTCCCATTCGATGCATTGGGTGCTGCACCCTTCTTCCCATTTGCTAGTTTAAATATTCTGCAAAGACGTCAAACTTCTGCCCCAATATACTCCTTAGCTGGATGCAGTCCATCGAATTTAAAGAACTTTTACTCCCAAAACTGTTGCCAGTTATCTACATATTTGTGTCATTTTTCTTGCCACCAGCCCTTGAGCCAGATGTTTAGCTCCCTTTCTCCCCTTCTCTGACCTTCCGTCATCTGCCCTCCTCCCAGACTGGCAAGATCTCAGAGAAGGAGATGCTGGATAAATCATTACAGTTTGTCTCCCAGCCTGGTCAGGTGTTTCTTGGTCTCCACAGCTGATGAGCTGGTGAGATCGTTAGTCCCTATTTGTACCAGGACATTGATGTTTTCTGCTGCTTCCACACAATTTTAGCAATGTGGTCAGTGTCTCTTCACACTGATGCACCTGGGAGACATCTGACCATTACCCCTGGCTAGAGGTAGGTATCAACTCCAAGAATCAAGGAGTCTTCTGTGATCAGAAGTGTTTTGGATTGCCTTTCTGCTGTTTTTGTTTTAGTCCCCATTTTGGGTGAGTTTTTTGTGCCAGCTCCTGTGCTGCAGTCCTGTTCTGCAGTGTCCTCTGCCACTTTGTTTAATTTTGGAGATAGAGGCAGATACCTATTTGTAGATTGTATATGGTTTGTGGAGGTGATATGTTAGAGAGCATTGAGTGATGGGGCACCTGATTTGCCCCTCCTAACCACCTGCCAAACTCCCAGACCAACTACCTTCTGTGGTTGAAGTGTTTCAGTTGGATGTTGGGGAAATGGAGGGCAATTCTTATAATATATTTCCTCCTGAATATGCGATTTAAGGCACCCAATCTCTGCCCATGCTGCCTGGAGCTGATCCCTTAGATTTTCAATGGTCCAACATGTAGGACAGTGTCCTAAATCCTGAATAACTGCCCTTTTGAAAAGTGTCCCGCCACACCTGCATTTAATAACATCCATTCCGGATGAGTTGCCGGGTTTATAACCTGGTCCAAGTAATTAGAAGGAGGAAAATGAAAGCAAACATTTGATTGTTTTGTTTTGTTTGTTTGTTTTTGTATAACTTGTTATAGCAAGTTAAATTACATGTGCCCCTGTAAGTGAGGTCACTGTGTGGATACCCCTCTGATCCTTTCCTTTGCTACAGGAAATGTCACAGCTGTGCTACCCTATCAAAGAAGTGTAGCATGGGGTGGTTGGGGATGGGGTGGGTGGCTGGGCCTTCGCCCTGCTGCAAAAGAAGAACCATAGTTCAAAAAACAAGGTGGTAAGAGCAGAAACAGTCAACCAACAACAAATGCAGTAGCCCTCAAAGCTTTGCCTAATGATAGATAAAACTGTAAAACCTGTAAAGCACCACCTGTAGTAATTTCACTGAAGATATACCCTACAAAAAACATTTGCTACAGAGAAAAATAAAGTAGTAACAGAAGAGAATCCTTGCAAAAACAATTTGAATCAGAGAAGATTACAGCAGTAAGCACAAAACAGTAACAAACCTGTAGGCACACCCTGTAATAATGCAGCAGAAAATATACCCTGTAACAGCAATTTGAATCAGAGAAAAATAAAATGTTAGCAAAAGATAGTAACAAACCCTGTGAATACTAAAGAAAATAATATCACACAGTAAATCTGCCTAGCCAAAAGAAGCCTTAATCTTTTTTCTTGCTCTGATAATGTTCCTTGCTCTGTTCTTACAAACAAACTTAAAAGAAAAGAGCTCAGGTGAAGCTAGGTGCCTTTGCCAGCAAACCCAGTCTTCCACCTCGAAAACACCAGCTAACTTGACCTTTTAACTCATCCTTCTCTTGGATGTTACTAAGAATTTGTCAGCTCCAGTTACAGTACACTCCTAATTCCTGGAAGAGCTGTGGGAGGAAAGCAATTAGCTCCTTCAATGTGAGAAGTAGACTGTAACACCTTTGGCACCAAACCAAAAACCTTTCAGCAAAAAAAATAAAAATAGTAGGAAACAGTAATTTTGCATATTCACAGTTTCACAGAAGATATACCCTGCAAAAAACACTTTTCTACAGAGAAAAATGAAGCAGTCTGTTTCACAGTTCAGCTTACCTACTGGATAAGTGGCCAAGATCACTAGTAGGTTGTGTTCTGCTAGGCTAGTGTTTGCAGTGCCTCTCTGGGCATTGCACTTCCTCGACTTTCCTCGTGTGGTTGTGATGTATGGCATGAAAAAAATGCGGTTGTCCTTTCTGAGCAGGACCGGTAAATCAGTGACCAGAAGAGTGAAGAACAACAGTTTTTTTTATCATAGAAAATGTTATTTTCCAAGTTACAGAACAACTCAACTAGAGGAAGAAAAACATAGCATATCAGTTGAAACCATAATAGAGCATTACTCAGAGTTCAGCAGAACAGGCAAACCATACATAAAGTGTGAACATTAAACCTAGTCATACCATGTAAAGTCTAGATGGAGAAAGGACATGCCTCAAAAAAATGACTAAACAGCTCTTACTGGGCAAAGACATGATAAGTAGTGTACACTTCCCAGGGGCTGTGGTGGATGCCCAACCTGAGTGAAACCACATTGGGAGGTGTTCCCATAGGCATGGAGGTCTTACAATGAGGCAATTGTAGTCATCCAATTTCTGAAAGTGTAGCCAGCTGTCCATGATGGGAGTGGGATGGCTACTAGGATGTCTAATTTTGCCAGGCTGTAAGGGCTGGAGGGATTAACTTATGCCAATGCATAAGTAGCAACCACTTGGCTTCTAGGGAGGCGCTAGCATAGCCAGTCTCTGTGTCCCTCAGTTAATGGGGTTAGTGAGGAGGAATCACTGAAGAGCAATATGGGATCCAAGAGATTGATTGGTTGTCCTAACACCTTGGTACAGTCATCCACAATAGAGGCCCAGAAAGTGGTGAGGAGGGGGCATTGCCATAGCACATGCAGGATGTGAGCAGGGGATTGTTGGCATCACCAACATTTGAAGTGGGGGAGTATCACTACTGAGGAATAAAGGGTGGCTGGGGTCCTGTACCATTGAAGCAGGATCTTAAGTTCTATAAATTGGCTTCTGGCATCCCTGTTTGCCAGGTGAGCTGCTTTAAGACAGTGGGACCAGGACTCCACCAAGATAGCAGTTTGGTGTTGCCACCCATTTGAGCTGACAGGCATCTGTAAAATCTGGCTGGGAATTGTGCTATACCCTATAAAAGCACTCTGCTAGGCCCCAGGCAGAGTTCAATTTATGTAGGGAGGCTAACCACTGCCACTTAGCATGTAGGCTGAAACATGATTGGAGGGCATGAACTGCGCTGTGGAGTTGGAGGTACCTCCAAAAATCCTTAGTAGGGAGGTGGAATTGGGTTTGGAGCTGCTCAAAGGACATTAACTCTGAGGAGTCTGGCATGTATAGGTCCTGTATACACGAGATGCCCCGCGTGGCCCATGTTGGCCAATTAAGGTTTTTTTGTCAACAGTTATAAGCCAGTTGTGCCACAGAGTAACATATCTCAAGGGAGAAGACCATGCCATGTGTGGGGTACGAGAGAGAGCCATGAGATGGCACCAGACATGCTTGGTCTCACTCATAATGGTGGTTAGACCAGAAGAAGGAGCTCTCTCAGATGTCAGCAGAGCACTGAGGGGTCGATCAACCAAGAACAACAGGGTTTGCTATATTGCCATCATCCACAGCACATTGATGGGCATATGGGCTCTGAGGAACCACCTGCCTTGAGTGATGTGACAGCCCAGTCAGGCTCCAACAGCTAGGAGACTTTCATCAGTTGGAACTGTTGTCATAGACATCATTGACAATGGCATGCCTTGAACAAGACTGTGCCTATTTTGTCCACACAGTAGACAGATAGGAATGTCTGAGCCTGGAATGAGTGTATATTTAAAATTCTGGTTCAAATGGTTCCATGCTTCTGGTAATTGTCTCTGGACAGGGCACATGTATTGCCAAGCCCATTGCACCATGACTATCACTGATGTTGTGAGCCCTAGCAGGTTATACACACGCTGGCCTGTTGAGATATGTTCCTATTACATAGATACATAGACAGTGTCGGCAGATAAGGGCCTATGGCCCACCCAGTCTGCCCATTTAAGTTTGTAAGTTCAGTTTGTTTTCCAGGAAGTCTGTTGCCCCTTACCCCTGACCTCCAGAATTCCTTTATGTCTATCCCATGCATTCTTAAATCCTGTGATTGTTTCAGCCCCACCACTTCCTCTGGCAGGGTGTTCCACTTGTCCACCACCTGCTCTGTGAAGAAATTCTTCCTCACGCTTCCTCTGAATCGTCCTCCTCCAACTTCATCCCATGCCTCTAGTCCTGGAACATCTTTTTCGCTTAAAAATAGTGCATTCCTGCACCCTGTTCCTCCCTGTAAGATACTTGTATGTCTCTATCATATCCCTCTCTCTCCTCTCCTCCAGGAGTACATGTTCAGTGCCTTCAACCTGTCCTCATAGGACTTGTGATGCAAACCATGCACCATCTTTGTTGCCCTCCTCTGAACCTTCTCTACCCTGTCTATGTCCTTACGTAGGTAAGGTCTCCAGAACTGCACAGTGTACTCCAGGTGCGGCCTCACTAGTGTCTTGTATAGTGGAATTATGACCTCCCTTTTCCTGCTGGTGATGCCCCTATTGACCCAATGAACAAGGTCAAGTGGTGGGCTTTCTCCTTTTGTGGTCAATAGGTGTAGGCACATGGTGACCTGGCATCAAGGTCTTGTGTGGGGACTAGTTGTTTTTGTTCTGATTTTATAAAACAAACTTTGACCATATTCAGTGGAGACTATAGATTCAAACCCAGGGCTACAGGTTCTTAGCCCAGAGCCTTAGCTACTCCCCATGCAGAACTACATCCATGTCCCTCTGTTCCTGAGTCAAGGACCTGGCTCATATAAACCAGTCTTCTGGGTACGGGATGATGTTCACCCCTTTCATGTGGAAAGTTGCGGCAACCCTACCAGAGTCTTTGTGAATATCCTGGGATCTGAGGCCAGCCCTAACAGGGGGCGTGTGTATTGGAAATGTTGGCCTCTGACATTGAACCTGAGGAACCTTTGATGACTGGGATGACTCGGTATGTGGAGGTAGACATCTTTTAGGTTGACTGAGGTGAGAAACTCACCTGGTTGAAAGGCCATCAAGGTGGACCAGAGGGTCTCCATCTTGAATTACAGTATGTGTAAGTAGCATACTTGTTGGGGAATTTAAGGTCCAGCACCAAGCAGACTCTGCCTGTTGTCTTGGAACCATAAATAACATTGAGCATCCTGCCACATCTGGCTCATGATGTGGTATTGGCCCGGATTATGGAAGATTAAGCAAGGCTTGTCGGACTGCCTTGATCTCCTCTTGTGTGAGTCCTATGTTACATCAGTGGGCCATGAGTTCCCGAACCTACTTGTTCCTTGTGGTCTAGGCCATCAAAAGTTGGTGATTTGTCTGAGGAACCATATGAGGAGAGGCTACAGAAGCTCAACATGTATTCCCTGGAGGAGAGAAGTGCAAGATGTGACATGACTGAGGTCTATATGTACCTTGCAGGGATGGTAAAGGCAAGGGCTGTGGGGAACTTCAAATGTGCAAGGTATACCGCTGGAATAATACACAGTGAGGACTAAAAGAGATACATCTATGATCGCTTAGAGCTCAGGGTGTAGAGTTAGGCTGGGAAAGCAGGGTTGCCAACAAATAAGCCCTCCATTCCCATACCTCCAGCCTGCTCAACAGTCAGCATTTATCTCAACAGTCAGCACTTAATCAGCCACCCGAATTATCTAAAACCAATTCTTTTCTATAGCATAACCCAGCATAAGTGCTTCCCATGCTTTTTGTACACAAAGGGCCGGATATTCAAAAGGGTTGTGCCATGCGCAACCCACCGATGCACCCCGGCGCGATATTCAATGGGGCAGGTTACACTGCGTGAGCTCGATGCTGGGGCACAGCAGTAATCTATGCAGCTCAAGTGCAGGGGCCTGCCAGTGCATATGCAGCACATCCCAATATTCAGCCTGGGATGTGCGGTGCATATGCTGGCACAAACCTGCCTTGCACCACCTCGGGGAGCGCAAAGATGTGCCTGGTAAAACCAGGAACAAGTCCAGGCCACCCAGAAGCAAGCTGCCATATTACAGGTTGCAATTCAGCAGCTCACCAGCCGTGGGTGGCCACCCTCCCACCAGACCACTGTCCATAGCTCCCTTCCATGAAGGCGATGTCCCATCACCCGATCACGGGCATATGTGGTACATATCCTGTGGTGGTCCAGTGGATCACACTTCAACACCTGACCTCGGGCATAAATGATCTTGCTTCCTGGTGGTCCAGTGGATCGCTATCCGTGCCCACCCAGGCAATGTTGTGCTTTATCTCTGGTGGTCCAGGAACCCCTCACCTCAGCCGCCTGATCATGGGCAAATATGGGCGAACAGCCTCTGGTGGTTCAGAGGACCCTCCCCACCCACCCACTGCAGTCCTCTGCCACCCAGCACCCCAGTCATGGGAGGCAGCATTTCAGCCAAGATGCCACCCAAGCCACTCCGCCGACTGATAGCATACAGTACTGTCTGTACACCTATTGGTCCACAGTGTGGTCCAATGGAGCAGACCATATTAGACACAGGTTCGATATGCAATCGACACGCTCATCAGCTATTGCCTGTGTAGTACAGTATGGTCTGTATGCCCATTGGCCCATGCTGTGGACCAATAGGCATACCAACAGTACTGTACGCTATCAGTCGGCGGGCAGCTGGGTGGCAGTGCAGGCAGGTGCTGCCACTGACTGGGGGTGCTGGGTGGCAGGGGACAAGGTGGTCGGGTGTGGAGTGGTTCCCCAGACCACCAGGAGTACCTTTATATCCGCCTCGCGATCAGGCGCTGGGGTGGGGATCCCACTGACCACCAGGGATAGGTACAACATATGTCCACGAGTGGGTATTGGTAAGCGCCCACTGGACCACCAGGGAGTTGGATCAGCTATGCCCGTGGACTGGTGTTGGAAAGTGGTCCACTGGACCACCAGGGATATTTAAACATCTGCCCATGATCAGGCATTGGAGAGTGGTCCACTGACCACCAGGGATTTTGTAACATATGCCTGCGATTGGGCGCCTGGGGTGCAGGGTCCCGCAAGGGATTGCAGGGCATCGGTCCAAGATGGCTGCAGCCTGGCTGGGCGCCAGGTGCAAGTCACCAGGGATCGTGTGCACCGCATGCAAATGGGGCTATAACACATGCAAATGGCCCCCATTTGTGCCTTTGCATGCATAATGGCCTCATTTGCATGCCCAGCGCTGAATATCGCAGTTGATACACCCCAGCAACCGCACTGCATTGGCACATCCTCTGCTCCCTTCTGCCACTTGCGCTGGTGCAGTGCCACTGCACCGTGAGCAGTGTGGGTTCCCCAGTGCCATATTTAACTGTCCTGAGCCATGGTGCAGCACCATTGAATATCGCTTGGTCCATGCCCTGGCGCAGTCCAGGTGTGCTGCGCCCAGGCTTGCGCTCCACCTGGCACAGTTGGAATATCCCACCCAAAGTATTGTTTTTGTACTTATATATCATCCTGTGATATGTACAGTATCTACTCCTGTGTTATTCTTACACGTTGTATTACTTATCAAAACTTGTATTGTTGTCTCTGTATACAATGTATGGGGAACCCTTATTATTAATTGAAATCAAGCAGATTGCAACCTTATAGTATATGGTTAGTCTTTGTTCTTTATAAAAATTAGCTTGCTCAATATCCTTGTTGTGTGCATTCTAAACCATTGTGTACATTCCAAAGTGTTGTTGTGCTCATTCTGAATGGTTGTTCTGTACAGTTCAAATGTCATACTATTTTAAACTTCTCATTTATTCCACAATACTTACTTCTACCACCCAGTACCTAAAGTTGTACCTTTTAACTTTCAAAAGTCTGAGAATTTAATTTCGATCATTGAACAGAACAAAGAAATGGCAAGATTTTTGGTTTTTTTTAGTGGAGGTCTGTCACTCTAGTGTTAAAAAAAACATATACTATAATAAATAAAATATGGGCAACCAAACAACTCGGCATATGTTTCGATCTTGGGAATAAGATGACTGCATGGACCTCTCGAGCTTCACTCTCAAGGTCCATATGCTGTCATCTCAACCCTTCGATGGAAACACAGTCTTGTTGTGTATGATTGCCAATACATTATTTTTTATGTTATGCATTGTCCCTTGCAGGACCTCCTTGTAATTGGGCATGCTCAATGGAGTTTTCCTGATGAAATAAACTTGAATTTGCAACTAAATTGGCATACCTGTCCATTTCTGCTAACACACTCTGTGGTTCTATGTTTCTAGACCTCACGTGGAGTTCTAGGTTCTGAAGCATCCATTTCAGTGCTCAAATTCTCAACGATTCTTCGATTTTCTAAATAGTGAGCCATCCTAATGGAAAAAGCAAACTGAAAACTACAAGTTCCTATTCCAAATAATGGTATTACTTCCACTTGCTGGGCTGCCTGTGTGTAGCAGAATAGGAAAGGAAGAGCCTTGTTGAGTCTGTAGGCCCAAACCTTAGTCGGTATTTTGTGTCATAGGAGATGAGGGAAACAGGACAGAAAATCCAAGTGGGCCACATGATCTTCCCAATTTTACATGGCCACAATGCAATGCTGGCCTCTCCCCTGGTTTGGGGAGACACTTATTTATCTGGGCATCCTGTGGGAGTGATCCTGGGGTCCAGAACATGGAGGGGACTACACATATGACTGAGAAGAATTTGAAACATAACTGTGTAGTTCCTGATAGGCAAAGTTTTGTTGTTTTGAAAAAGCAGAAGTTTGCACCAGAAGTCTAGAATTCTTGTGAGGTTTTCGACATTCAATGCATTAACTTGCATGATGGCACAGAGTTAGGGAAAGTGTATTTGCCTTGTGTTTTACTCAGGAGGGGCCTTCCCAAGATGGTCAACCTGTGTCTCCAGGAGGCTGTAAAACCTGTGTCATATTTTCCTCAATGGTTGGGTGTCATACACAAGAAGGTCATCGGTCTCGCGAAAGCCACTGTGGTGAGAGTTCATTGCTCACTCAACTGTAGCAAGATGGCCACTGTCCCACGAGACTGTGAGCCGTGGGAACACTGGGTCAACATGGCTGCTATTCTCATGAGAGTTTGTGAGATTCTAATGCCTGGCCAATGCTTGCCACCCTGAAAGAATCAGGTGGAAAACAATGGCACCTCTGCAACCAGGCCTGTGTGCAGCAGTAGTTTAGATTAGGAGCACACTCTGAGAGCCCCTTGCAGTGCGTTTGGAAGGAATAAAGGACTGTCCCTCCACTCATGAGAATACAGCTCCCAATATGGTAGCCGCAAGATCTTGAGTGCTTGAGTAGGGCGGTGAGGTGCTGCCATCCTTGTCTGCTGGGGGCATGCATACCCAGAGAAGTTGTCTCTAAGATGCCACAGAACTTAAATAAAGAGATAAGAAGCTTGAACTGGATGCTGCATGAGGGTCCTGTTCATCAGCTGGCCCCTAGGTGAGACGCTGCAGGAGGGTCCCAACCAGAATTAGACAGATGCAAGTACAGACACTGCTGGAGGGTCTGGCTTGCCTTATTCCTTTGTCACCACATTTTATATAATACAGAAACTGCCCATAGTGTCCTGTACTAATAAGTACAGTTTTACGTGTTAATGGAGAACCATAGCTATATTAGTTTGCATTAAGGCATCACTAGTCCACACTAAAGCATCAACATGCTAAGGAAAGTAGAAGATAAGGCAAATAATAAAAAGCAACTTGGTATAATTATGTAAAGGTTTGGAGTGATCTGTGATTATGACCAGCCATTAGGGATGCACAAAATAAACTGGACACTGTTATCATGGCTGGGGGCTCGGCCTCTGGCAGTCCAAAATTTACAGTCGTGCATCAGCCAATAGGATGGATGGAGGATAACCCATTTGTAAGGAATGTCTTAGCACTAGAAATGCTGCAGGGGGTAATACAGATTCAAAATCCATTATTTAAGCACAACACTTGTGCAACAATATAACTGAATACATGTGGGCAAACCTGTACAAGGAATGCAAATAAATGCATTTTATCAACCTAACATTTCATGTGTGTATAAAAAACTTAAATATGAAGTCAAATGCCTCTGATGAAGTGCTATGCATGAAACATCTGATAGATAATACATGGTTATTGTGTCCTTTGTGTTTATCAGTAGTCCATGATAATCTGCTGCAGTGTATCAGAATTCACTTTATGGTGAGAGTGGGCTTCTGACTGCCTGTTACAATCCACAGCCCTTCTCCCATGCCCATCTTGTGGTCAGTCTGTAAAACTAACAATGTGCAAGGAAGAGTGGTTGCTACATGGGTTAACAACATGCCTATCCTGTGTTAGCCCACCTATGGGAAAGAGGTCTCTCATTGTTTCACAGGCATAAACATGGCTCATTTGGTAGCACATTTGTCTCTGAACCAAATGGTCATGGGTTCTTGTCTCAGACCAGGACTGGGCTCATACCATGCAGTATTAGCCAGATTATACAACACTGGGGCCAATCAGATGAGACACTGAACCAAGTTCCCATCTGCCCATCTCTGGTGCTGTACTGATGGGTGTCCAGGTGGAAGTAAAAAACCCAAAGCACTTTAGAAAAAAGTCAGGAATTTTCCTCTGTGTCCTGGCCAACATTTCCTTTTCCATAATATTGGTTCATGTAATTCCAAGACTATGTGAAGGTGTTGATGTGTGCAATTACCACCACTACACTTTCACAGTCATTTCTGATGTCTCATTGCTTGTAAAATGGTTTGGGATATAATGTGTATGAAAAGTGTTATATTAATTCTTCTTTTTCGTCATTGTCATCTTCGTCTTTTTCTTCCTTGTATTCTTTTTCTGCTGTTGCGTTGTTGGCTCAACAAGCAGTTTGAGTAAGAAGGGTCACAATTCATTTGGGGTACATGAATAACTTCTACCAAGTGTTCACCAATTATTCATATTCAGAAGCCGCAACCATCCAGCACTTATTATTTAGTATTTGCATTTTTGGCTAAAATATTTAAAACAAGCTTTAAAAGACATTTCCCTTCCCCAAGATGGCAACAGCTAGCCCAGTGGCCACTGATTCCCAGTCAGTGTTCTCCTGCCCTCTACCCATATCCTACTATATCTTCTGCCGTACAATATGAAATAAAAACAATGTCTTTTACAGCATCTCTCACTCCCTAGTCAAATTTCCACAATCCCCAAAACTGCAAAATATCACAAGTAGCTTCCCACTTTTGATCCCCTGAATTATGACTATGGTCATAGTCAATATAATAATTCAACAATCCCCATCCCTAACCCACTGACTCATGCCAATGGTAGTGTTGCTGTCAGCTAAAATCTGTATAGCACACAAGGGGGGGAGGTTGAAAATCAGTGTTAAGGCTAAGCAAACATATTGGTTTGTCTGCCTAACTTCTCCAATGATGCATAGATTGCCGCCCCCCCCCCCAAGTGCTATACAGGATGTTTTGTGACACCAACATTACAATTAGTATCACACTTTGGGTTAGGGTGGGGGACTGTTGAATTTCCTGGATTACTGGGCCTACAACTGCACTTCTCAGTCATTAATCAGGTGCATGGGGGGCACTTAGGATATGGTACAGTATATTGCATTTTCAGGCTAGGGAGGAGGGGTTTCTGCAAAAGACGTGTATAGGAGCTGGCACTGCACCAGTACAACATTTCTGATCTCTTTTTCATTAGAATAGACTGAGAAGAATGGAGGCAGATCACTCGAGGATGTGGGGATCCATGGGACTAGTCTTGTCCAACTGGAGACAATAAATAGATATGCTGTATGTTTAACGCTGTTTTATTTACTGAATATGAGTACAATGAATGCTGAATATTACTCAGTAGCTGGTCCTGAGTTAAGAGTACTGAACTGAAATTTATGGAGGGTGATTTTTTTTCCCATAAGGACAGTGAGACATCCTTTTCTTGTTCCACATTACAAGATTAAATTCTAATTCAACTAAAGGGCATGGGGACAAAACCAAAGGAAGTCTGCCACAGTTTAAATGTAAGGTGCTTCTTTAATCCTTATTTTACAGGTATATGGATTCACTAGCAAAGTTTTGGCCTGCATTACAGGGAGTCTTTATTGACTATAGTTAAAACATCTCAGGACTTTGTTCATGGTGTTGCTGCATAAGGCTATCTGCAGAACATTTTGCTTTTTAGAAATATAGTAATTCTGATATCCCCTAATGTTGTATCAGAAATACAGTAATTCTGATAGCCTCTAATGCTGTATCAGAGCATGTCAAGTATTTATTTATTTTTTCTCCCCACACTGGCAGGCCCTTCTTCTTGCTGGTCCACCCAGCACTGTCACCCCGGGTTCTCCCAGGACCTACCTCTCCCTATATCCCCCATGGCTTGCCTCTGTGACAGAGGGTGGGGAGTCCCCTTGACCCACCTGACTGAATACACATTCAGTGGTGAAGGGCCTGCAGAGGCTAACAGTCATTGTGCTTGACTGGGGCCATCCCTGCGCTCATCCTCCGGGAGATATGATGTGCTGTGATATCAGGCAGGTGCGCAATGTCTGCCACATCTCCTCACATCTGTAGCTCTGGCTGTGTCTTCCCTTGGCCTCCACTAGGGGCACTCGAGCCTCTGAGTTTTGCCTCCCCTACTCCTAGAGAAGGAATGCATTCTAGCAGATGCCCAATCACCCCCACCGACTGGCCCTCACATTGCCACAGTGTCCACTTCTGAACCCAGGGCCCTGGCATAATGAGTGGTATCCTATCATTGCACTGTGGTAGGCCTACATTCTACTTGAAGAAATCTTTGGGCACAGGGACAACTATCCTATATTGTTTCTTTCAGTTATTAAACCTGTTGCACAACAATATCTTCTATACTATCCTGTTCTTCCTTTTTCTGAAGTAGGTTGACCACCTCAGCAGTTCTTTCTCTTGCTCTTACTAAATGCCTTCTTTCCTTTCTTTTTCCATTTTCTGTCCCTCACCATAAAAACAATATTCTTTGCTGTACATGACAACTACACAGCTATGAATGTAAATGACATAGTGGTAGGCTGTATATAGGAAGCTGAAATTGAATAAAACTATGTGTTCAAACATAAAGTGATCAAAAGATAACGTGCTTACAGTACAGTAACATACTATTAGAAATAAAGTGCATCATGCCTAATAGAACTGAATGGTAGCCAGAAGGACCCTTTATGAGTATGCTGCAGGTCCAATATAACAATATAGTAAAATTATTGGTTTTATTCCCACTCTGAATATTTATTATTATAAAATATATCCATGGACATTTATTGATACTATACTGCATAATGAACTAGAGATATATAAAAATCAATAATTTCAGAAGCCAGACAAGAAGGAGCTATGAGCTGTACATCGGAATGACTTTTACTTTCACTTTTATTGCAGGAAGCTGCTCCGAAAGTAAAAGTGTTCCGTTTGCCTCAAAACCAAATAAAAGCACAGAGGCTTAGAGAAAGAGTGGATAAACTGTTTGTTTGCTTTAACACAGGTAAATGTTCTGGGTGCTTAAAGAAAAGGATGAGGACCAGAGAGTTGAAAACAGTGGGAGGGAAAATCACTGTCATGGAGCAGCTTTTACTTTTCTAATCAGAAGTCAGTCCTGTGGGAAATAACCCTCTGTTTTAGTTTGCATGTCACCAGTGTTTGAAATGTGGTAGTAACATACTGAGTGGTGCCACAAATCAGGGAGAAATAAAAGAAGGGATAGAAATTAAGCGCAGAGCAGTTTGTTTACAGTGTGTACCGACAGCTCTGTTGTTTCTGCCATGAACTGAAAGTGCTGCCAAAAATGGCAGTATACTTAAAGCAGAGCTGTTACCTGAAAATGTGTGCTTCTCTTTTGGAGTTCACAGAAAGACTAATTTTCTTTTGATAAAAACATTGTGAAGCCCATTCCAGGCAAGAGAGAGCTCTGTGTATGACAAACAGGAGTGTGATCCTGTCTCTCTCATAAAGTAAAGTGAAGCATTCTCTGAAGCAGCTACAAGCACAAAGTAAAGATAATTATAAAACAGGACAGAAACATCCCCAAAAGGTCCCACCTTATATTCCTTCTCTAATAAACTAGAGAAAGTCACTGCATCAGAAAAAAAGAAAATAAAAATTGTTAATAAAATAAATAGCAGAGACACTGCCTATCTCTAAAGTGCCCTCCCTCATTGTCTTAAATAGCCTTTACACTTGTATTTAGAGAGGCTGTATTTTGTATAAACAATAAAAAGAAATATTGAGGATGTGTATTGCTAAAATGAAGTGCAAGCTAAAATAAAATACAAAGCTTACCTGCAGGAGGCGATTAATTCAGACTGTTCCTTTGAGGAGACAGCCGCCTTTATGGGTCATTTTATTTATTTAGCTTTTGTTAAGCAGGTATGACACTAGACAAGACATTTGTCTATTTTCAGGTACGACCTGGGAGAGTACAGGAAATACAACAAAATACATTTTAGGCAGTAACACAGAGTCAGTGAAACAGAAGCATAACATATTCAGCAGGTACAATGGTTAAAACAAATACAATGAGACACCAAAGCTGCACAATATATACAAGTCAATTATACAGTATGCATCAATTACGTACAAGATTATATACAGATTATATACAAAATTATACACAGGATTTTCTTACCAACTCTAGTGCCAGTCATGCTGAGAAGGGAGGAGCTAAATACATTACTGCCAATTATGTATTCATGGCACTTATTCTGTGGAAATACATATTTTATACTGCTTGAATATAGAGAATGAGATTGTTACAGTACAGATACATATATAGTGTATGTTAGAATGTTGTATTCTCTCAAAATTCATATTTCCCTAATGTTGTTGTACCATCGATGTGACATCACAATGTTGTTGTACCATCGTGAGTATGTCACATCGATGGTACAACAGCCCAGATCACGTTTGCACATGCGTAAGTCGTGGTTTCTCCTTGTCCATAAAATGGCCACAGTAGTTCAGCGAAGGCACAAGAAGACACCAGAGGAAGTACTTATTGAGCAGTAAGTGGCTCTTTCTTTAAATATATAGCCATCACACAGCAGGACACCAGGAACATATTTAAAATGTGGACCCGACCTGAGTGTTGTCAAGGACATGGGCGGGGCGTCCCCTATATCACGGCGCCACCAGGAAAGAAGTCACAAGGTTTTTTTTGTTTTTTTTTTACTGTTGCCCATACACTATAAAAGACAGTGGATGGGCAACAGTGAACAACAACACTGGTTCACTTCTCAAGGTTTTCATGGCAACCGAAAACCTCTCAAGCTTCGCTCTCGAGGTTTTCTTGGTTGTCATGACAACCTCTTGAAGTGAATAACAGTGTTGTTGTTCACTATTGCCCATCCACTATCCTCTATCTTATGGCATTTCTTTCAGTATGTCTTATAATTAGCCCAGAAATGCCTTATTGATATAAGTGGGTGATCACATGTTCGGGGAGGGTATAAAACCATGAGAACAGTGAAGCAGGCAGATTAGCTGTGGTTGAGCTCACTTACCTGAAGCCAAGTTAAGAGGGGGACATACAGGGAGTAGGCTCCTGGAAAGCACAAAAGTAAGGATTCAAAAGAATTTTACCTAAGATCAGGACTGTGTGTATACTACTGGAAGTAGTACATTCTGCTTTTATAATTTATTATTTTAGTTTATTATTTTTGTATAAAATAAAGCCAAACTGAGGTGTGTTGTACCTGATTTCTGTTGTCATGTGTTATCTTTTACCCACATCCTATGACAATATGGTGTCCAAAGTGGGATTCTGATTGGAACTCTAAGCAAGTAGGGGATTTCAATCAGCTGGTACCAACCCTAGTACTAAAGATAACTGTACAACCAGAAGGTATATGTCATGGAAGACTGAAGGTGTGGTGACACCTGGTCAAGGAGCGTAATGAAGCCATGGCAGAGATGACTGGTGAGAAGCTACTCCCTTGACTGGAGTCTGTTAGCAGGATTAAGACCAAGCTGCAATTGGATCTGAAAGATTCTTATGAAGAAGTGGAGAGGATCTAGAAAAAGCGTGGTTGGAAGAACCTCTGGAGAATGTGAGTGACCATTTGAAATGGCTGGCGATGAAACAACTGGAGATGGAGATGCTGAGGAGGAGAGAGACAGTCAGGGTGGAAGATGGAAGGAGACAGGACCAATGATTGGCTGACACAATGAAAGCCATACAAATTTTTAGAACAGCCATAATCCAGATAGGGTAGTAATCTGAAGGACAAAAAATTAACTAAAATAACTCTACACATAGATAAAGGCATGCCACCACTTTTGAATGAGTTGCCAGAACATGTGGGTGGACCCAGTTGCAGTGGGTAGTCAGACTAGCTCCTTATCTGACAATTAAAGCCCAACTAGGTATACAACAACATGGACAGTCGTAGCACAGATAACTATACCTTAGAAAAAGAGATTTAAAAAAGGTTTGATTTCAACACTGATACCTATCATCCAGCATTTTTTGGCCTCTGAAACATCAGAGTGAATATACCCTTCAGAGAACATACATAAGATTTAACGAACTGTGCATAAATAAATGTTGTAGCCTGAAGGAAAGGCACTTTTAGATTTAATAGAAGCAGTAGTTTGTAGAGCAATTTTACAAATTCTACCAATGGATGTAAAAATATAGGTCAGAAAGCATAATCCGGAATCTTCAGATTGCCAACATATTGACTGAAAATTTTTGCCCTGCCAGACAACCAACTAGAAAATGCAAACTACAAATCTGACCATCAACCCTAGCACCCCAACTAGGTAAGACAATCACTTTACCCAATCAAGCCACCCAACAAAAAATGGAGAAAGCCAGGAGGAAGCGAACGAAATATTAAAACCAGAGGTTATATGTCATTATTGTTTGGGCATGGAGGATATTGCTAGGTATTGCCCCAAAGAAAGAAACAGAACCAACCCATCTAGGTTCTATTAAACTGGGATAATTTCACAATGAATGTCAAAATTCAGAATAAGACAGTGATGGGTTTAATAGACTCTAGGAGTTGACAGACCTTGGTTTGCCCATATGTACTGGATGCTAAACCAGTAACCAGATCCTTCACTGGGTAGTTTGTCTCCATGGAGTCACTCACCATTACTCCACCACTAAAGTAAAAATGAACATAGAGGGACAGGAAGCTGCCATTAAAGTGGGGATAATAACAAGACTACCTGTGCCAGTGGTAATTGTGCAAGACTTCCCTAATTTTGATTTGCTAATATTACCCAGAGATCCTCTAACTTCCGTAGCTACCCAGCCACAAAGTAAAAGGGAAAGGGTACTTGTTGACATATATCCATTTGAGGGGGATGTGATTAAAGAACTGGGAAAAGATAAGAAATCTAAAGGGGAAAAGAAAAAGACACAGCAGAAACAGAACCAAGATCACAGACTTCCTCAAGACAAAATAGACCACGTGTTTAACAAATTTGGCATAGCTAAAGAACAAAAAAAGATGAGTCTTTATCTTTTATGTTTCAGTGAATAGGGAAGAAAAAGAAACAAGGGGCCCTAGGTATAAAGTTGTAAATAATATACTGTACAGACTGTGTACTCATTCCTGAACTGGTGAAGAGGTTGAATAACTGGTGGTCCCTGAAAGGTTTAGGAACCAGTTATCATACTTGGGGCATGATTTACCTTTGGCAGAACATGCTGGGAGAGGAACCCTAGCCAGACTGTTACAGAGATTTTACTGGTCTAACACCCATGAACAAGTAGCAGATTATTGTAAATCCTGAGCAGAATGACAGAAAGTAGACCAGATAAGTAGAACGGAAATGGTGCCCCTGATGTTCCTACCAGTTGTTGCCAACCCTTTAGAGAAAATATGGGAATGGATATTGTAGGCCCATTGGAGAAAATATCTAGAGGAAATAAATACATTCTAGTCCTTTGTGATTACACCACCAGTACCTGAAGCCATACATCTACATTCCATCATGACCCCTAAAACAGCCAAGGAGTTGTTGAAAGTTTTCAGTCAACTAGAGGTACCAAAAGATATCTTGACTGACCAAGGCAGCAATTTTCAATCAGCCTTACTCAAGGAAATATACCATCTGTTGGGGTTACTAGTGATAAGAACATCACCCTACCACCCACAAACTGATGGACTGGTAGGACATGTCAATCAAACTTTGAAATTCATGCTTAGGAAATTTGCTCATGATGAGGGAAAGGATTGGAACCGGTATCTACCCTTACTTCTTACCTCAAGTCTCCACAGGATACTGTCCATTTGCCTTGTTATATAGCAGAACTCCCAAGGACCCATAGATGTCACTAAGGAATACTGGAAGAAGGGACTGATGTAGGATATACAAACATCACAGAATACATGGTACAGCTCAGGAAATGATTAGTGGAGTGCACAAGGAAGGCACACCACAACAGTACTGAAGCCCAGGGCAAGCAGAAGGCTTACTATGACCAGAATGTCCAACCTAAAGACTTAAAGGAAGGAGCTAGGGTGTTACTATTACTCCCCATGATGGAGAACAAGCTATTAATGAAGTGGCGGAGACCCTACAGGATTCTAAGGCAGACTGGGCCAGTTACTTATGAGTAGAAACCCCGGACAAAAGGCCAGGAAGATAAGTATACCATGCCAACCTTTTAAAGAAATGGATCAACAAGGTAGAAAACCATGTAAGTCTTTATATACCGCCAGAGAGGGCACAGTCAGAGTTAGATACTGCCTATAAAAGGTTAGAAGGACATGAATGAAAGGCAGACATCAAGATATTGCACTCCTTAGATGTACACCAACAAAGACATCTTACATTTACTTCATTCCTTCCTCTACCTTTATCTGTGTTTCTGGAAAAGCAGTAGGTGTGAAACATTACATAAGGACTGACTCTCCTCCCATTAGACAAAAGCCCTATCGACTCCCAGAAAAGGTCAAGGTTGGAGTAAAGCAAGAAATTGAGACGCTGAAAGACCTAGGCATCATTGAACCCTCCACTAGTGCTTGGTCAGCTCCCATAGTGGTAGTCCCTAAGAAGGAAGGTGGAATTATATTATGCCTGGACTTCCATAAAGTTAACAATGTCACAGTTTGATGGGTACCCAATCCCAAGGATCAACGATAGTACAGATCATATCGGTAATGCCAAATAAATCATCACCTTAGAGCTAACCAAAGGGTACTGGCAAATACTCTTAGCAACAGTCCAGAGAAAAGACGGCCTTTAGTATTTGAAGGGTTATTTTGGTTTGTAACTATGCCCTTTGGCCTCCATTGTACCCAGTGACATTTCAAATGTTTTATAGACTACATACTGACCCCCAGACTGAATTCTGTGCTACCCACCTATCTTGATGATGTGGTCATTTGAAGCTCAGACTGGCAAACTCATCTGATACAGTTGATAGATGTAGTACAGTTGATTAAAAAGTCAGGGCTGACCATCAGTCCAGTCAAACGTGCCTTGGCAATGACAGAGACAAGGTATTTATAATTCTTATTAGGAAATTGCAGCATCAGACCTAAAATGGAAAAGGTGGAAGCTGTAGCTCAATGCCCAATACCCAAGACCAAGAAACATGTTTGGTCCTTCTTAGGTCTAGTTGGTATTATACGAGGTTTATCCACAGCTTTGCCTCCATAGCCACACCATTGATTGACCTCACAAAAAATCAATGTAGCAATACTGTGAAATCAAATCCAGAATGTGAAGAAGCCTTTCAGGCCATCAAGGCAGCCCTGTGTGCATCTACAGTATTAAAATGCCCTGACACTGGCTTGTCAGTGCAGCAACTGGATTTCTGCCTGTGACGCTGGTAACCTGGATTCAGGAATGGACTCAAGTCACTGGAGAGCTGGCCGGGGGAGAAGGGTGGAGCATCCAAGGGATGGTGTGCATTCTCTGGGGGGAGGGTGGAGATGCGGCCGAGTATCTGCTGGCCCCTGTCTGAGGCAGGGAGCATAGCAGGACATTAGGGTTTGGATGATTGGGGGAGTGGTGGATGTTGGAGTATGCCATGACATCTGTGGCACGCCACTCCCCAGGGTGAAAACCAGGAAACTGCTCTCTGGTAGGCCAGATGATGGTTCCCAGTCCCCCAATGCTGCTAGGCTCTGACAACTGATCCCACCTCAGTGGCACCTGGGACAACTGAAGAGTGTGCTAGATGCCCCCCATTAGTGCCTTCCCTCTCAGAGGAGGGGGACCCATCCAGTGAAGGGATACATCGGGTTACATGGGTGGGTCACAACATAAGGTATGGAGGCCAGTGTCAGGAAAGTGAGTAGATGGGGACCCAGGAGACCCAAAGGAGTGGACAACCAGGGAAGAAAGAGGGTGCATAAAACAAAATAAAATGCCCTGACTTTAGCATACCATTTGAAGTCCATGCAAATGCATCTGAAACAGGAATTGGTCAGTTCTCAGTCTGATTGTATAAAGGGAAGAACATTCCATTATTTACATCAGCTGGCAGCTGCAGGACAGACAGCAGAAGTATGCCATGATTGAAAAGAATGTTTGATCATTAAATGGGCTATAGATGCCTTATGCTTCTATTTGTGTGGAACTGAATTTACACTCCTTACTGACCGAACCCATTATGCTGGATTAACCAAATGAAATACCAAAATGCCGCCTTATGCAGTGTTACTTGACCTTACAGCCATTCAAGTTTACTGTGAGGCATAGACCTGGAAGCCAGCATAAAAATGGTGATTTTCTATCTAGACATGTTGCTGATGTACATCAATGAAATGTGCAGTATATAGGTATCAGTACTATGATGATTGAAAGTACTGATTAAGCCCCAGGGTAACTATTAAGATTGTGTAGTAAGTACAGTTTGTATAGTCTGTACTATGAATCATATTTGTTTAAGAGAACCTGGGGTGGAATTTCTAAAGTGGGTGGGTGGAAGCTCCAACCAATCCCAATTCTGCTGAATGTAGGAAGGCATTCAGAGGGGTTTTCACTCTGAAAACAAGCTGATTTAAGAATACTGGTTTCCTCTTAAAGAGGGAGGTGTATGCTAGACCTGTATTCTACCTGAAGAAATGATTGGGCAGAGGGACAACTATCCTATATTCTTTCTTCCAGCTATTAAATCTGTTATGCAACAATATCTTCTGCACTATCCTGTTCTTCCTTTTTCTGAAGTAGGTCGGCCACCTGCAACAGTTCTTTCTCTTGCTCTTACTAAACTCCTTCCTTTCTTTCCTTTTCCCATTTTAGTACCTTGCCATAAAAACAATATGCCTTACTGTACATGAGAAATACACAGCTATGGATATAAATGACACAGTGGCAGACTGTATATAGGAAAGTTGAAACTGAATAAAACTACTGTATGTGTGCATGCATAATGTGATTAAAAGATAAAGTGCTTACAAGTTGATCTAACTCCTGTTCTTTGATCCTGTATCATTTGTATGACGCTAACTAGATCTTCTCTTTGTAAATGCATAAAAATGAATAAAGTTTGAATGGAAAAATAAAGTGCTTACAAAGCAGTAAAATACTATAAGGAATAAAATGTAACATACTTAATAGAATTGAATTGTAGCCAAAAGAAACCTTTATGAATATGTCGCAGGTCCAATTTAAAAATACAGTAGAACTGTTTGTGTTATTTCCTCACTGAATATTTGTTATTATAAAATGTATCAATGAGTATTTATTGATACTATACTACATAATGAATTAGAGATGTATGAAAAGCAGTAATTTCAGAACCCAGACAAGGAGCTACAAGCTGAACATAGGAGCGCTTTTACTTTCACTTTTATTGTAGCAAGCCACTCCGAACTTAAAAGTGTTCCCGCTTGCCTCAAAACCAAATACAAGCACAGAGGCTAAGAAAAGAGTGGAGAAACTATTTGTTTGTTTTAATGCAGATAAATGTTCTGGGTGCTTAAAGAAAAGGACAAGGACCAGAGAGTTGAAAACAGTAGGGGAGAAAATCACTGTCATGGAGCGGCTTCACTTTTACTTTTCTAATCAGAAGCTGCTCCCTTGGGAAATAACCCTCTGTTTTAGTTTGCATGTCACCAGTGTTTGAAATGTGGTAGTAACATACTGAGTGGTGCCACACACTGGGGAGACATGAAAGCAGTGATAGAAATGAAGCACAGAGCTGTTATTTGTTTATAATGTGTTCTGGTGGCTCTGTTGTTTCAGCCATGAACTGAACGTGTTGCCTAAAATGGCAGTATACTTGAAGCAGAGCTGTTACCTGAAAAATATGCTTCTCCCTGGAGTTAACAGAAAGGCTGATTTGCTTTTGAATAAAAACATTGTGAAGCCTGTTTCAGGCAAGAGAAACTCTGTGAATGACAAACAGGAGCGCTCACTCCTCACTTTCTCTTTCTCTTCTATAAAGAGAAGTGAAGCATTCTCTAGTGCAGCGACAACGCAAGAATAAAAATAATTATAAAATGGGTCAGAAACATCCCCAAAACGTCTCACATTATACTCCCCTCAATAGACAAAGAAAGTCACTACGTGACAAAAAAAAAAAATAAAAATAAAAGGTTAATAAACTAAAAGCAGAGGCACTGCTGTCTCTGAAGTGCCCTTCCTCATTGTGTTAAATAACCTTTACACTTTTATTTAGAGAGGCTGTATTTTGTATTAACAATAAAATAAATACTGTGGAAATGTATATTGCTAAAATGCAGTGCAAGCTGAAATAAAATACAGACCTTACCTGCAGGAGAGATTAATTCCAAACTGTTCCCTTTAGAGAGACAGTGACCTTTATGGGCCCTTTTTATACCAACCTAATGTCAGTCATGCTGAGAAAGGGGATGAGCTTAAATACATTAGTGCCAGATGCCAGTAATGTATTCATGGCACTTATTCTGTAAAAATACATGTTTTGCTTTGCTTGAATATAGAGTTGAGATTGTTACAGTACAGACAGATATATTATACCATTCATTTCTGTATAATGTCTTCTAATTTGCCTAGAAGTGCCTGATTGATATGTGTGCTGATCACATGTTCAGGCGGAGGGGTATAAAAACCTTGAGAACAGTGAAGTAGTAAGATTAGCCGTGGTTGATCTCATTTACCTGAAGCCAAGGTAAAAGGAGGACCTACAATGAGTAGGTTCCTAGAAAGCACAGAAGTAAGGATCAAAAGCATTTTGCATAAGATCAGGACTGTGTGTATACTGGTTTTACTATAGCACTGCAATAGAGCCCTCACCGACATCCCCCACAGCGACAGACACAATGGCGAGTGTTGGCATTGTGCCGTCAGGGATGCCAGTGTGTGTTTATCAGGGGGATGTGCCCCCACGCCCCCCCAGTCTCTACCTCTCACACCTCCCAGTCTCTAAATATCTAACTCTGAGTCAGAGTTGGACTGGGGGGTGCAACACAAGGAAATGCCCCACCGGTGTCTTCCTCGCACCAGCACAGCGACTCACCGAAGACAAGCGATTTCTGTCACTGTGCTGCTGTTTACGGTGATGGTGTTGACCTTGTGTCAGCACACCATGTAAGCTACTGGAAATAGTACATTCTGCTACAATTATTTATTGTTTTAGTTTATTATTTTTGTTCTTATTTTTGTATAAAATAAAGCCACACTGAGGTGTGTTGTATCTGATTTTTTTTTGTTGTGTGTTATCCTTTACCCACACCCTATGATATGTGCTGGCAGGCCGGCACATGGTAAGTATTTCTAATGTAACATTACTGATGTACTGGGCATGTACCCTAAATCAAGAATAATTACTCTGTATGTTTGTTTTCTAGAATGCATAACAAAGAAAAATGTAGTTGGATTCTGACTGGCTAGCCTTTCAGGTAGTAAGGAACACCTGTACCAAAGTGATTAGATCTGAAAAAGTCAAATTTTTCCTAACTGCCCTTGACGAAAACATAGACAGCTCTGCCAAATTCTGGAAAATCCTCAAAGAGGTTGAAGGTCATTCTCCAGTCTCCCCCCTGCCTGCCAAGATTGTAACCAGCTCTGCTATTTACACCAATAGGGCAGACATCCTTGAACAGCTTAACAATCATTTTGCTACAGCTGGCCTAGTTTTTGATGCTTCCCCTGTCAGTAAGCTCTTAGTTCATGGGACGCTACTAATGGACCAAGTCCTGACTGTCCACCCAGCCCGACCCATCCTTTGTTTAGCTTTTGCCTAGTCTCCTTCAGACAAGTCAAGGACCTTCTACTGACCCTGAAAATGAATAAAAGCACAGGCGCGGACCACCTAGAACCACTTTTCTTGAAAATAGGGTTACTATTACTTGACAGCCCCATCACTTACCTATTAAATTGCTCCTGATGTATGGTGAGCTGCCCCACTTTGGAAAATTACTTATATTATTCCCTTTTAAATCTGGTGGCTCATCCGATCTGAATAATTACCGGCCTATTTCCTTTTGGCAATTATCTCTAAAATATTGGAAAACTCATCAACTCACAGCTTAGAGAGTACCTTGACTCAAAAACTTACTAAATCTTGTCCAGTCGGGTTTTAGACCCAAGCACAGCACGGTGTCTGCCCTGGCCAAAGTGTCTAATGACTGGCAAACTGCTATTGATGCTAAAAACATATTTATGACCCTTCTTAGACCTTAGCAAGGCCTTTGATTCTGTGGTTCATAACATCCTACTACTATTTTTAGCAGGATTGGCCTGGATAGTACTGCAGTACAATGGTTTGAGTCCTATCTTACCAACAGAATGCAACAAATAAAAGCTCAGGGTGACTTGTCTCCTTTGAAATCTCTCCCAGAAGTGTGTCACTGGGATCTATTTTGGGACCTATACTTTGCAATCTACATAAACAATAATGATGCCAGCATCTGTACAGCTAACATACATCTATTCACCGATGATACCTTTTTATACCATTAAATCCTCATCTGAAACCACCCATAAGGAACTCCAGCAGGAATTTATCACCCTTCAGCATAATTTGCTAAAGCTTAAGCTGCTGATTAATGCAAAAACTAAAGCCATTATTATCTCGCCCCATCTCTCATGCCACAGTGCCTTTGGTAAACCCCAGATTCACACACTACTAGGTGAATCACTGGAAATTGTGGACAAGTTCAAGTACCTAAGATTCTGGTTAGGCGACAGGCTAAGCTTCACGATCCATTTGACCAAGCTTC
Organism: Neoceratodus forsteri; assembly: GCA_016271365.2. Taxonomy (NCBI): domain Eukaryota; kingdom Metazoa; phylum Chordata; order Ceratodontiformes; family Ceratodontidae; genus Neoceratodus; species Neoceratodus forsteri. The sequence goes on along the minus strand of CM028133.1, from coordinate 734,610,606 downwards.
AGAAAAACTAAGGCAATTACTAGGCATCTTCTTTCAGTATAGACACTTGCTTACACTAGAAGTCAGGAAGAGGCTAGTCCAAATGACCTTCCTTCCTATGACTGACTATGCAGACTTTCTCTATAGCCATTGTCCCATTGTGGCCTTGAATAAATTAGACAGTGTCTACCACCGTGCTCTTAGGTTCATCCTGAATTTACCCCTATGCACTCACCACTGTCTTCTATACAAGTTGCTGGCTGGTGACCCTCTCAATTAGGAGGTAAAGAAATGCTCTCCTTTGGTTTTACAGGGCCCTAACTGATTGACTGCCTACCTATCTCTAACCCTCTGTTGTTGAAGCTCAGGGTTGTATGGCCTGAGGTACACTGAGTAAAGACACAGTATGGTTCTAGCCACCATCTACTGCTCTTTCCCACTCTATGGAACACAGCCTAAAAGACTTAAAATTTCCTTTGTTGGGGCCCACCTCAGAAATGTCGTGATGCTATTTCATGGATACCTGTGCCTGCCTCAGGAACTGCGATAATCTTCCATTCCTCCCGCCATTGATAATCATGAACTTGCCAACAACAGCACTCCTCTTCCTGTCTCCTAGTCTTATAGTAGCTCTTCTCTAAGCTGTTCCCAACCTGTCAGCCCCTCTCCCTCTTTCCTGTTAAATTCCCTTATACTCACTGAATCTAGTTATCATTATAATTTTCATCATTGCACTTTTCCATGCGTATAAATGTACTGTGCGTTCTATATTACTGGCATTGCATTGTAATTATCAGCCTTTGTCTTTACTTGTATGTTCTCTGCCCAGGATCAGCTTGCAAATGAGCTTGCTCAAGGATGAAATGCCTGGTTAAATAACGTTTGATTGATTGATTGATTGATTGCATAAACATAATGTTTGAAAAGAAAGATCATGATCTGATATCTGATTGATAGTAGTACAACAAAGAACACTGAAAGAGTTCTAAATATGCACACCGGATTTTACTCTAACCATCATTTCCATTAAAAGTCGACTTGCAATCAAAAGCTGATCAATGCAAACCCCAAATCAAAAATGTTTTGTCGCTATAGAAGCATATGTCACCAACTAGCTGAACCCATTAAGCTCAAAAAGTTAAAACAGATAATTATTTTGTCCTTCGCTGGAGTGGAAGCTTGTTCTATTTTATCCTGCCATTAGCAGTTGCAGCAGCTCAGCAAGTTGTACACTCATCACTGAGGCTAGAAGATCGGAAGGTTGTGGGTTACAGCCCAGCATCGAGAACCTGGGGTAAAATCCCAGTACTGGCACTGTAGTGCAGCATGAGGGGATTCTACATTCCTGAGGTGCAATCTCTGAGATGAGAAATTAAACGAAGGACCCATTTGCCTGTTCTGGTGGTTGTTCAAATGACGTTAAAGATCCCAAGCAACTCAAAAACAGTAGAAGAATTTTATTAAAATAAAAGAATCATAACAGACAAAAACTAATATATACACATTACTGCTTCATAATGGTAACAAAACATGGTATGTATAAAAGCAAAAAATACAAATGTATGAAAAGAAAAGTGCAGAAAGAAAGAAAGAATGAGGAATTTAAAAAATGTAACACAAAAAGCAGTTAACCTTACTGCAAAGTTACTTACATATTTTAAGATGTGTTTACTTATGAATTGTAAGGCACCTTGGTTGTTGATAAGGCACTTAATAAAAAATGTTATTATTATTATTATATATACAATGAATTGTATATAGGCCATTGAATAATTAAAATGACGATCACATCAGTGTTGATCAGACATGTACCTGGCAGTTCCATTCTTTCACATTAATACACATTAGGATGTTATTCACCCAACTTTTTCCCTTAAGGCCCTGAAAGAACTAGGATCTAAAGAATATGTTTCTGCATTATACAGTTTCATTAGGGAGCAGTTGACTGTGTCTACTACTAATGACATTTCAAGTGCATATGTTATATCACCAAGGCACACCTCACTTGCCACAAATACTATCTGCAACATGCAAAAGTTGAGAGTTTTAAATCTGCTCTTAAAATGCATCTTTTTTGGTATGACATTCCCTGATTCTGATGCATGTTAGCCTGCTGTTTTTGTTTTGGAGGATTTATTTTTAACTGTTGATTATATTTATCTTATTTATCTATTTTTATGGATTCTTATTATGTATAGCACTTCGATCTTTAATGGAATTGCCCTTTTACAAATAAAGTATGATTGATTGATTGAAAACAAACTTTAGTGTGGATATATAAAATCTCTGCCAAGGCCCTTCATATAGTTCTAATACTACAATTTATTATACAATGGCAAGAGAAATTCATCTATTCTGATTGGTCAGTGTCGCTTGGCACAGTGATGATATTACACAATAACATCACGGTATTTGTCCAGGCACACACCTGACCGCATGACACCCTCCAGCCTTTATGCATGTGAACAGTACAAAATATCTAGTAATACCTTTTACTATTATGTTTTAGTTCACTGTATAGCCCTTGGAAAATTAACACATTTTTATTTCACCCTATCCTACTATACACCTTAGTCCCATGTTTTGTGATATTTTTCCCATACATTATATAAAATAGTTGGTGGTTGTCACGTAATGATACACATACCCTATAGTTCACAGATGAAATACAAGTATACATCCCCACATGAGTTTTATAATTAATAGAAATGGACTGTTTTCAGTATCTCACGGTTACAGTGAGAACAACAAATTAGTAAAATTAACGAAAGTGGTGTATTTAGCACCATACAGTATCTTATATATGTACTATACAGTAGAAAAGAAACAAAATAGTTTACTATTTTTATATCATTAGCATCACCATCAGTTGTCCACATTTCACGATCGACACTTTTCCAAGTGTATAAATTTATCAAACATTCCATCAACATAGTAATGCCAGAACGTGGCAAAAACCCTCCCACCCCTATTCTAAAACCTGTGGAAAAACCCTATTCTTCCTATTCTAAAATCCGTGGAAAAACCCATCCTTCCCTATTCAAAATGTGTGAGAACAACCCATCCTTCCCACCTAAAACCTGTGGAAAATCCAACCTTCCCACTAAAACATGGAGAAAACTCCTATCCTTTCCTATTCTAAAACCTGTGAAAAACCCACCCTTTCTCTATTCTAAACCTCTAAAAGTACCATCCTTTCCCCTTCAAAAACCAGAGAAAAACCCATCCTCTCCTATTCAAACCTGTGGAAAACCTAACCTTTCCTATTCAAAACCTGTGGAAAAACCTATCCTTTCCTATTCTAAAACCTGAGGAAAAACCTACCCTTTCTCTATTCAAAACCTGTGGAAAAACCCCATCCTTTCCTATTCAAAACGGAAAAACCGCAGCCTAACCTGGCACTGAAGAGGTCTGTTGGTCACGTGATTGGCGGGTGGTCCCCTTCAGCTATTGCAAAAAGTCTGCCGTAGGCCCAATGCCAGTGGCAAGTCAATATGTGACCACCGATGGAACCTCTCAAGCAGTCTGTCTTTTCCTATATCTATCTCCAGCATTTATGCATGGGAACAGTGGGAAACCTATCTAATAATACTATACTATTATATTTTAGATCACTGTATTGCCTTATATAACACTTTTCTTATGTTACCTATCCTACTATGCCTTAGTCCCGTTTTGTGATTTTTCCCCATACATATAAAATAGTTGTGAAGGTCAATACATGCAATGATAACCTCCTAAGGTTTAAAGATGAAATAAGATATACGTCTCCATGGTTTTATAAAATTAATAGAAAATGGACCTAGTTCTTCAGTATCTCAAGGTTACAGTGAGGACAGCAAATCAAGCAAGGTGTAACGTAAGTGTGCAGACCACCAACAGTATCTACAAGTGTACTATACAGTATGAAGAACCAAATAGTTTACTATTTTTTATTACCATTAGCATTTACCATCAGTCACATTTCACACAGCGAAACTTTTCATGTATGGATCATCATACACAAAACATTCCATCAAAGATGGTAATGCAAAACATGAAAAACCCTCTCCGCCCCTTTCTCAAAACCTGGAGAAAACCCTATTCTTCCATTCTAAACCTATGGAAAAAACCTATCCTTCCTATTCAAATGTGTGAAACAACCTATACTTTCCTATTCAAAACCTGTGGAGAAAAAACCATCCTTTCCTATTTTAAACTTGTGGATAAAAACCTAACATTTCTATTCAAAAGACCTGTAGAAAAACCCATCTTTCTATTCTAAAACATGGAAAAACCTACCATTTCTATTCAAAAACCTTGGAAAAAAACTATACTTTCCTGTTCAAAACCCGTAAAAAACATATCCTTTCATATTCTAAAACCTGTGGAAAACCCTATCCTTTCCTATTCTAAACCTGTGAGAAAAAGTCCTATCCTTCCTATTCTAAATTCTATATATAGCCTTCAGCTTGTGACCCAGATAAAAACTGTCTGATCTACCTATGCTACCATTGCATCAACATTTTACATACTCTGTGATATTTAATTTAACAGTAATGTAGCTCACTCACAGTCATCTCTTGGAGTGTTCAGAACTGTCCATACATTATAATTCATTCCAACTGATGACAGTGAAGGTGAAGTTTGGTTAGGTACTACAAATAGAGTCTACAAGGTACGGCAACACCGCCAAGGTTTCATACTGTTAGACAAACTAGTTTGTCTCTTACCAACGTATCAGTTGATGATATATTAGGAAGTCAAGATGTGTTGTAATGTAGCATCACAGTGTTTCTCCTGGTATGACAAAGGTAAAAGAATAAATAAATAAAGGTAAAAACAAAGCACACCACCCTTTTATGATATGGCAAGTGTAGATCACTGTTGAGTACCCAGCTGAATAAATTAGCAGTTTCATGAGTCAAACCCTAGTTAATTTTAGAAACACAATACATACTTTACATCAATACACACCTCAAAACTCAGCTAAACTGTAACTTAGAATTAGTGACATCAATGATAACCTACCTTATGCATATTATTTCAATTATTTCCAATTCATGACTTACAAGAGTATTTCTAGCCAGGGACATATTTAGCATAACGACTGTATATAATTACAGTGATTATCATGGAAGACAACCCACGACAGTCGATAGGCATTGGAAAGAGATCCATACCGCTTAGCCTAAAGACTTTTGGCCTATATACCCAATTGAAACACATTTAAACATTATACCAATGCGACCTGAAAGTTATAGTCCATTGGATTATAGAAAACATTTCCGCCATCTAAATTGCATACCTTTAGTATGGACACAGCCTCTTGATGTCACTGCAGAACATATAGCTTCCCTGATCCGTTATGGACACCATCTGCAGTAGTTCTGAAGAGGACATTCCATCATGTACCACGCCAGCTAACAATCCTCTCATGAGCCCCCATCTGTTGATCTTTCTCCTTATTCTGTCCATTTTCGATCAAAACATTCCTCCACTGCCGAGCTGGGTGGGACCAAAGGACTGGTTTCCGCATTGGTGCTTGATCAAGGTGATCCCCTCATCTCCCAGCAGATAACAGTGTCTTCAATCCCAATCATTGCCTCCCAGGTGATGACGATGACATCTGGGTTGGATCCCAGACCTCCTGTCGCAACATTGGCACCAGCTGATCCAACGCATTTCACCTAACCAATGAACATTGACTGAGTATCAAGGTCAACACTGGTCCCCAGTTGAGACCACCCGAATCCTGCCCAATGACGAGGGTGTCACAGATCCATACAGTCTTCTGGACCTGCATATCTGAATTGAAAACATACATATTATAGCATGAATTATCCAATCTATGACAGGTAGTAGTTAATTCCTGACATTTGGCTGGCAAAAGACAATATCTCGTATCTTCAGGAAATAAAAAATTCAAGAGTGATTACTAATATGGCACTTAGAGCAAATTGCATTTAGGCACAAAGTCAGAAAACATTATGTGATTGGTGGTTTGAGAAACCATGGTTACAAAATAGGAACGGTATTTCATGAGAAGTCATGTTTGAGACCTAGCATAAAACAGTACATGTTGTTCTTCCCATGTCATCACATGGCCTTCCCTAGGTGCACTATCTGACTCTACCCCTGCTCATAGTAGTTGCAGGCTAAGGGGTATTGACACAGGACCTCACCTGGAGGACAGGGTTATAGTAACAAGGCTAACCTGGATACAGCTTGAGCATGATCCTTTTTCCCTTCTAGCAGCATAGACATACAACAAACATTTCCAGTAGCCCCTATTCTGTATATACCCCCCACTGCTAGTTTCAAATAGTGACAATGGATGCAATGCAGCTATGAGAGGGAAGCCCAGGGTCCATTCCAGGATGCAGCACTTGGTATTTCCACCATCTACATCTGATCCTCCACCTTCAGTCCCACACAGAATCTAACCAACCCATTCCATGGTGTCAATGACACCCCGGCTTCCACACTGGGAAACAGCAACTATAAAATGCCATGGTGTCCAATGGACCGCAATGCCAACTATGATGAGCGAGTGCAGTCCATTCCGGATGAATTGGCATTTCCCACTATCTTACTCGATACCCGCCATCTCAGTCTCGTACGGGGAATCTATAACACCGCCATCCAGAGTCCAAAACCCCATGTCCACACTGGAAACAGCAACTATAAAACATGCCATGGTGTCCAATGGACACAATGCTGACTATTTCCACCATCTCATCTTGATAGGAATTCGCCGAAGCGTTTACTATTTGCAATAGCTACCGGCCATTGATGATCCGGCATCCGTACTATCTTTGAACATTCAGAAGCATTTATCTACACCAGGCCCTTGCAATCTGCACCTCGTAAGTCGATTCTAACCCTTTCTTTGTACACCACATCTTGGTAGGTACAGCCTACAGTGTTCTTAGTATTTTGATAGAGTACTTTCCTTGCAGTCGCTACATAGATCCAATTTGTCGATTGCCGCTTTGGCCATGCTGTGAAGATCATCGCCTTTTTGGTCACAAGTTCTTTAACTATAGTTCGCTGGAATTCCAGCACGCCATCTTCTGCTTCTTGGGGAAAATTTCACATTATGTAACCCTGAATTAACATGGCATTCAGTAAATAAAGAACCCTTCTGCCATACCTTCCTGCATCGGGAAGTTAAATTGCAATACCCTGCCAACTGATCATTTTGTCCCTCACCATGTATCTATTGTAGTCCAGTACACATTTTGGTTTTATCACCCCAGTCTTCCAGTCCTTCTTCCCGTATCAACAAATTCAGTACTTGATGTTGTTGACAGATATATGTCCCTTGTCTCCACCTCATACAGAGCATTGGTGCTCCTGAATACAACCTTTCTTTCATCTAACTTTATGTCTTTTATTTTAGGGCATTCTCGCGTTGGGCATAACAGTTCCAGTTGCCAACCCAGATAAAAATAGATCCGTGTAGAGTTGAGGTCAGTGGCATCTGTCTGTGTAAATCACAGCCTTCCTCACAGTTTTCTCTAAAGATCAAAACAAACTCTGTAATGTACTTTGCTCTGTTCCCCATCGACTTTGCCTGTATGAATTACCATTGTATATGTATCAGTTTGATTCACATAAGGTGTACATTCCATTAACTTCACTGGTTTTGTGGATTAATGTTCTGTAACTTAGATTTCCTTCCACAGACATATACCTTATCCAGGGAGAGGTCCGTCAAGATAGGTTTCTTAATTCTTCAGGAATCACTCATATTCCCAATGTGAAAAGTTGATCAACTCTCCATCCCTCTAGGCTTCCGATTTGAGTTATCAGCCATGTGAGAAAAGAAAATCAATTGAATCGGTTCCTTGCCATCACACTGCCCAGAATGGTGTGTGGTGACTTCATCAATCCCCAGTATTCATCTTTACTGCTCTTCACTACCAGTCCATCACAATGTATAATGCAAAAACTTTCAGTTCTTTTTGTCAGTCATCTTCAAGCCCTGGCCGATGTGGTGGCAAATCATCAATTGGATGCGCCAGAAAGAAATCATCGGCATATCTATTTGTTTCTGGCAATAAGCTCCAAATCTCCATTAGCAAAACAGTGTACAACCAATGGACTTAGGACTGGTACTTGGAGACCCAGGTTAGTGATAGTGTCCATTGTCACTTATTGCCACTCTTCCATACCGCCTTCTCTTCTAACTTTGTTCTGCTGATGACCAGGCCTTTTACCATGTGTCTACTTGGGTACCTACTGATGTTGTGGGGTTCTTCAGATCTTGCTCCACATCCGCACATAATCCTGATCATAACTTCATCTTCAGAAGACCATTCCGCATCACCAGATCAGTTGTACAATCTTTCTTCAAATCCTCTTCACTATGCGATCGGAGAAATCGGATCACCACATCTGGATCTCGCCAAACATCAATGCAGTCATTTTTTGCCATGATGATTATTCTGTCAGGTAGAAAAAACAAAAAAAAAAACACATTGTTACATATTATCTCTGTGGGTGATTCAACAATATGAAAACTGAAGCCCCCAGAACAATTTGACTCAATAAAACCCTACTCCCAACTCCCCACGCAATGATTTATATTTTCAAACGTACCACAAAATATTCTATGTTCCATAATTATATCAATATACCAAGGAATCAACACAAGACAAAAAAAAAGCTATATTCAAGAGTTACATGTAATATGCTAACAGATACTCAGCCATTTTCACACATACGGAAACACAGTGATATGATACAGAAGCATCCCATCCTATCAGGTGCAACATCGTTAAGCATCACTAGTGTACAATATCCCCCAATACTTATACTATAGGTTTGAGGATTATAACATCAGTCTGCATGTTAACACCCTCAGTGAGTTGTAATGCTCCCGATGTTACCTGGGGATAAAAATAGTGGATTTACTAATCAAGAAAATCACCAAAGTGAAACCTTCTTGTTATTGAACTTGCAACACAATTAACCACACAATATGCAGTATCACAACATAGGAAGAACTACACATATATCAAGTTGGGATCAATTCACAGTACAGCTATATCCATCAAAAAGAAAACGTTCCAAAGTATCTGTGTCAGGAACTGATGATGTAAATAAACCATTGTTCTCTCAGTTTTGGATACTTCCCAATGAAAATGATGCACAAAACCCTAAGGACAGTCAGACAAGTTATTAAATTGACCTTAAACATTTGCAGAACATCACATTTTAATCAGTGATAAAAACAACCAATTTTATGTCTCATTATAAAGCATATACATCCAAAGTATTTATGCTAGAATTCACCTCAGTTCTTCGATTACATTTGTTTATATTGTGTCATAATACAACAGTATATTACATGAAATAACTACTGTACAAGTATGAGTGAGATGTATTATTATATATTATCTTTAAATAATGAACTGATTTTTCAGCACATCCATTGAAACACCAGATGCAACCTATGATGATGAAACACATGCATAACATTTCACATGCTGGCTGGGAACTGAGTAATATGTAATAATACCCAACAGGTGGGCGCATACCATACCAGACTGCCAGGGGGTGGAATGAGGCTGGTACTGCGGCAGGCGTTATAGCCCTGGAAGGTCCGTATATAATACCACCTGGAGAGAAACATTGTGCAAAAATGGGCACAGTAAGTGGACACCTGCCTTGGTTTTGAGCTCCTTTTACATTGAACTCATCTTCTTCTTTTTCAGAATATGGGCTTCAGGGATTGCTGCTGCCTTTTCCGGGTTCTGTAAGGGGTGAGGAGGACAACATGTCTAGTCTGGGGCACTGGGAGCAGATTATTGCTGTGATTTTCCTATATCTAACACACCGGAGAAAGTCGGCTTGCGTAAAGCGAGCCCATACACCCCCCACTGTCAGATCACTCCAGCACACTGCATCTGTGTTTACAGGCCTCAAATGGGCAGCTGGGGGTTGTGGAATTATGGAAAAGTCAGATCTGTTAAGAGTCACACTTCAGGCTTCGTATCACAACACATTTAAATCTAACAGCCCTAAAATGTAAAAGATAGCTGTACTTACAGTTTACCAGATAGAGCTTTGAACCGAAATCACGGTAATGAACTTTACCAGTTTAAATGAACTGAAATTAACTTCGTTTGAACTGAGAAATGAACCGAGCTGAAGGAGAGATCTCCGAGAGACTGTTCAGTGAGGCGGATAAAGAATCTGACAGTTTCAGTTTGAAACTGTCCAGACAAACCCCAACAACAAGCGCCGTGCGAGAACTCCACCACACGGAGCCAACTCCCTCCTCTCCGGGGCAGCCCAAGCACTGTGGACCACCGCAGAAGTCACAATACAACAAAGACCCCATGTTGTTTGAAGGGACCTGCAGAAATTTGAAGAATGGTCAGGGTTTTGCAGTTGAAATTCAATGCAAGGAAGTGCAAGATAATGCATATGGGGCACAAAAACCCTGGCACAATATATAAGTTGGGGGTGAGATATAGCATGCACCAAGCAGGAAAGGGATCTTGGAGTTATCATCTCCTGATGACCTCAAGGCAGGGAAACAGTGTGACAAGGCAGCAGGTAAAGCAAATAGGATGCTGGGATGCATAGGCAGGGGCATCACCAGCAGGAAAGGAGGTCATAATTCCACTATACAAGACACTAGTGAGGCCGCACCTGGAGTACTGAGTGCAGTTCTGGAGACCTTACCTATGTAAGGACATAGACAGGGTAGAGAAGGTTCAGAGGAGGGCAACAAAGATGGTGCATGGATTGCATCACAAGACCTATGAGGACAGGTTGAAGGCACTGAACATGTACTCCTTGTAGGAGAGGAGGGAGAGAGGGGATATGATAGAGACATACAAGTATCTTACAGGGAGGAACAAGGTGCAGGAATACACTATTTTTAAGTGAAAAAGATGTTCTAGGACTAGAGGGCATGGGATGAAGTTGGAGGGAGGATGATTCAGAGAAAACGTGAGGAAGAGATTTCTTGACAGAGCGAATTGGTGGACAAGTGGAACATCCTGCCAGAGCAAGTGGTGGGGCTGAAACATTTAGAACAATGCTGTGCCACAATATCCCTCTGGACTCCATTTGTGACTTTACACTGCAGAGTCAGAAGGACTGTCGCCTAACAGTGCAAGTTCCGAGGTGGGAAAAAGACTCGTAAGTAGGGCAGAAAACATTTTTTTTTTTTTCACTAAACAGCGATGTAAAGAGACTACGGGGGGACTTTATAATAAACTGTATTGTTCTGGAGGAGCTGATTCTGGGGGTGAGGGTTGGCACAGATGACAACAAGAGAAAAGCTCTGTGGAGAGTGGCAAAAGGGGATGGAATAGCCAGGAAAGGGTGGCACTACTTTATAGGACAAAGAAAAAAACTTAATTCTTACCCTATCTTTTTATTTTGCCTTTAATTTTTTTTAATCCCATATAAAAGTGCCACAGATAGCCCATTTTCTAAGCGCAATAATACCCTCCAGGGTGAGTGGTATTGTGCTATACCGGACCTTCCAGGGGCTATAAGGCCCTCCGCCTGCAGCGTTGGGCGTCATTACAGCCCTGGGCCGGTCATAACTAATACCACCACCCTGTTGGGTAATGTTGCTACTACAAGAGCCTTCGCAAGAGTCAAGATCAGGATTATAGGACACATATCCCATACAACCCCTCTCATACCAAACACAATCAAGTAATATGTGGAGAGTGTCTTACCAGGATACAGTGGAGTCCAAGCTTAGGAATCTTGAAGGGACGATATCCGTCAGTACTGAAAAATAAAAACAGGAATGGAGTCACAAAGGATCCATAGTTCTTACTAAATTATTAATATATGACATGTTGACAGTAGCAAAATACTTATCTGATGGTGAAGGTCACTCATCTGTTCAGGCATGCGAAAGAAAACAACAATGAGTTAATATGAAAAAGACACAATATGAGATAAGAAACTGATAGTGGATAGATACTGCTGGTGCATCGGACTACATTAGATGTGTAATGGTACATAGAAAAAATTACTGTTGAAAGTATTATAATAATAATATTAATAGTGACATAAAGGAATAAAATTAGTTAACAAATAGAAGAAAATTTGTTTTTTAAAGATGATTAGAAAGACTAGTGCTCTCTGCCTAGATGGCCAATTTTCAAGTGACTTAGTATCCCGGTTGGGATAGAGTGATATCCTTTTTGGTTCCACTGGCCCATTGTTGCCTGGGCAATCATTTAAGTTCATTCACTGACCCTTTTAATGGAATTCCTTCTTTGCACCTCTTCTGTAAATGAAGCATCTAGTTCCACGACCTAGTCAAATTGGACAACATGCCTTGATAACATAGCGTATCACAAATGTTCCATGCGACTGACAAATTGGAAAAACATGCACCTTGATAACATGCGCTATCACAAATGTTCCATCCGACTGAAAAATTAGCACAACATGCACCTGATAATGCGCCAATCACAAATTTTCATTAGACCATCAAATTGGCACATGCAACTGATAACATACAGCTCAAAATTAGCACAACATGCACCTTCATAATTTGTACCACCACAGAATCACAGTTAGAGCTGTCAAATTGTCCAAACATGCACTTTGATAACATGTGCTATAGCACCCTAATATAGCATGGTTAATCTCTCTCTCAAAACTCCCCACACTGGGATCCAACAATCACAATATAGTTTAGTTTAGCATAAGGACAGATACTAACTCAAGTCATACTAGGACAAAGGTTTTGGAATTCAAAAATGCTGACTTTGCTGAAATGGGGAGAGGTCTCAAAAGAGCTCTGGAGAGAATGGGGGCAGGAGGGAAGTGGAAGAACAGTGTAAGCATCTAAAGGAAGCCTTAATGGAAGTAACAAACCAGTGCATCAGATTGGTATTCAAAGGCAAGAGAACAAGAAAGTTACTATGGTTCCACTCCACATACTCCTAATCTGAATACATTCCCCCTAGTTGACCTCTTCAATGCTGTCACTTGCCCCCTTCTGACCCCTCTTCCTGGCACTGGACCCCCACCTAGACCAATAGCCAACCCCTAAATCTTCGTACCCTAACTCGACCACCCTACATTCATGTCAGCCCCCCTTTACTAACCAGGATGGAGAAGTGGTGGCGGAGGATAAGAGACAGCACAAGTAGGAGAGAGGAGTTTGGAGAGGGACATCACAGAGATAGGAAACAGGACAAGGCATAAGCAGGGAAGTGGGGGAGGACCGATGCCAAAGCAAACAAAAAGAGCAACAAGTGAGCTGGGAAGCAGCAGAAGGGTGATCCACGGAGGAATGGGGACTCAGGACATAGACTCCTAGATCCAGGTGCTCCACGAGCCTCTGCTGCATAGGGTCCCAATCCTCAGACTCCCCAATAAAGTACTCCTTAATGGGAACAAGAAGGTCCAAAAAGCTGGGTCTAGAATACATCCCATCATCAGATCCAGCAGCGGGAATCAAGGTCAGATAACAGCAGGTCAGCAGGGCAAGTCATACGAGGAAGGTTGAGGGGCACTGAACATGCACTCCCTGGAGAAGACAGGAAGAGAGGGAGAGAGAGAGGAGGGACATGATTGGTAGCTTCAAGTACTTGAAAGGGATAAATAAGGTGATGGTGGGAAAGAACTGGATGACGGGCAAGGACTGCCCCCCTTTATAGTCACGCTGACGTCACACCACCCGATAATGGGGCACGGCTCCTGCTGACGACTGCTAGCTACAAGTTTGCCGTGCAGTTCTGATGCCAGGAAATGCAGACCTATACTTGAAGACCTACTGCAGGAACCCTCTCGAAGTAAGATCAGTTGTTTTCTGTTCTATGGTCCTTAGTGGTTATCATGTACCAGGTAAGAGATCTCTTTACATCCAGTCTCTCTCCCCCGGATTGTGCAAATCAAATGTTTTTTTTAATTATAAAAAGAGTCTGAGAAATATAGTTTTCTGATTGGTTGTAAACATTCTATCAGCCCTATGTTAATCTTTGATTAACATACATATACAACCTAATCAAATGCTGAACAGGGTTTAGCACTATTTAAAAAACATTTAATTTATAATAGCAAACCCTGGTCATGCCTTATTGCTTAAAAACCCACATTTTGTCCAAGAATACATTTTGTGATTCGTGTAACTGAAAGATCTCTTTTGTGCCCTGTAGTCCCCCCCCCAACACGGTAACAAGTCAAAAGATTATGTTGCCAGTTTGCTTTTCCCCAGTCTCTGTACACACACACACACACACACACACACACTGAGGCCAGGAATACACTTTATTATTGACTTTTATGCCTGTATAAATGTATCTTTGGTCCCCTGCTGTCTCTGTCTCTAACTCTTTCTATCTCCCCCTACCCTGCCTGTACACAGTGTAACAACCTCACTTTTCCACATCAATGGCCTCCCAATACCCTCATAAACCAAGCACTGCCACAATTGTATCATTCCCTGTTGTTCTTTTGTACCCCAATTCCCTCCCATATCAGGCGCAACATGTAATGCATAGAACTAACCTTGACAAATGAAGAAACTGATGTTTGATAATCTCTGAAAAGCTTGAACCAGGACCCTCTATGAGACAGATGTTCTTGTCGATCTGTAAGATGTCCAATCAGGAGCTTTCCTGCTGGAAGACAAAATGTGACAGTAAAAACATCCTATTGCATATCAGGTGCCACCACAAGTTAAGCATTCACTGGTGGACAATGTCAACTTGCACAAACCCTCCCAAACCAGGCCCAACCGCAAAACAAAAAAAAAACAAAAAGAATTTTCCAGCACACCCCTTTCTCTATTCCTGTCCAACTCCTTCTGAACCCCTTCACAGTCTCTGCCTCCAATAGTCCCCTGGGCAGCACAATCCCTAATTCCACCACCCTCTCGGCATAGGTCATGGGACCATGGCCACTGATCCCATCTTTACCTGCCACTGAGGCAGAGGTTCTTAGTTTTAATTGTGATCGGAGAGCCTTTTGGCTGGTACAGTGGAATTTCCTTACATGTGAATGTGTTGTGAGCTTATAGTGGGTCGTGATTTATACAGGTCCCCCCCCAGCCTCTCCTTGACAATGCCCTCCATCACCTTGCCCACCACCGATGTCAGGCTGACAGGCCTGTAGTTCCCTGCCACCTCCCTTGATCTAAAGGAAGCCTTAATGGTTGCCTAGGCCAGGAGAACCACGGTCTGCTCCCGAAGCAGCAGCCTCGTCTCCCCTGCCCGGGGCTCACTGTGCAACAGCTCCCACAGGTGTTGGCCTTCAGCACCAGGAGAACCACGACCCTTCCCCAAAGCAGCAATGCCGACTCCCATGCCTGGACTCTGTGCAGCAGCTCCCTGATGTGTTGGTCATGATGGCCAGGAGAATAGTGGCCCTCCCCGGAGGAAGGGCCAACTTTCTCCTGCCTGGACTCACTGTGCAGCAGATCTCTGAGATGTAGTCGTGAGGGTCAGGAGAACCTCAGCCCTTCCCTGAAGCAGTGCTGCCTATTCCCACAGCTGGACTCACTGTGCAGCAGCTCCCTGAGGTGTTGGTCATTAGACCCTGGAGAATCATGGCCCTCCCCCAAAGCAGTGCCCCCGACTCCCATGTCCAGACTCACTGTGCAGCAGCTCCCTGAAGTGTTCAACCTGAGGACCAGGAGAAGCATGACCCTCCCCCGGAGCAGCACTGCCAACTCCTCCACCAGTGCTCACTGTACAGCACTTCCCTGAGGTGTTGGTCATGAGGGCCTGGAGAACTATGGCCCTTCCACAGCAGTTGCGCTGATTCCCGACACAGACTCACTGTGCATCAGCTCCCTGAAGTGTTGTTCCTGACAGCCAGGTGAGGTGTTGTGACCTGACAGATGTAAAGCTACATTTACTGTGCGCAGTGGTGGAGATAAACATGTATCTGGCGGGACCAAAAGGAGGTTGGGAGCTTTAGTTTAAGGAGGTCAAATGAGCCAGCACCATAAAACAAAGTAAGCCTTCAAAACATGTTTTTTTCCGTAGTGAGGAGGAGGAACAAAGGTGGCTCGGAGGCAGAATCAGGGTGTCAGTTATAGGCATTTCTGTACAGAGTGGTGGGGGCTGGTCACTCACTAATCGAGGAGAAAAAATGGCAGGTGGCAAGTTTGCAAAGTTCAGGGTGCCCAACGATAACCTGAGTAATGAGACACCCCAAACTGGCACTCATTATTACGGGTGTTGAAAAATAAATACATGCCTGACCATGGCTATCAGCCAGTCAGTGTGCTTTATTTTCAAGCTCATTCTAAATAGCAGTAGTGGCAGCAAAATCTATCTGTGTGGCTGCTGTTGTTGTCAGAAACATAAAATATAGAATTTGTCAGAAAAAAGACCACTTGGCCCCCCAGTCTGCCAAGATATTCTCTGCCTAATTTGTCTCCACAGGCCTAACTGGTCTCCAGTGACCCTCCCTCCTCTGTGCCCATTTTCTATTTTACCCCTATGTCTATCTCATGCATGCATGAAGCCCCCACTGTTTCAAGATACCACTTCTGCTGGCAGTCTGTCTCAGGCATCTACCACCGTTTGAGTGAAGAAATATTTCCTCACATCTCTCTTAAACTCCCCCTTCTAAACTTTCTGCATGCCGCTTGGTCCTGGTGCTCTTTCTCATTTCAAGGAGAATCCCCTCCAGCACCCTGTTCACTGTTGTGAGGTACTTGTAGTTCTTTATCATGTCATATCCCACTATCCTCTCTTCCAGGGTGTACATGTTGAGATCCCTGAATCTCTCCTCCTTCTCTTGCAACTCCTGAATCATTTTAGTTGCGCACCTTTGAACTGCTCCCATCCTGTCTATGGCCTTTCTAAGGTGCAACCTCCAAACTGGACACACTACACCAGGTGGGTAGGGTCTCACCAGGGAGCAATACAGTAGCAACATCACCTCCATCCTCCATCACCTCCATCCTCTTGCTGGGGATACCCATCCCTATGCACCCAAGCATCCCATTAACACCCTATTTCATAGAATATGTCCAACCAGGGCCTGGTCCCCAGGTGATTTCCCCAAGGTATGGTACAAGAAAATCTGACTCCATCCATTTTGTCCTTAGCTCTTCTAATAAAGGCAGCAGCTGTGGCCAGTGCATCCCCTGATGCCACTTCACCTCACTCTGATCTGCCCAACTCCTGATGTAGCTGTCTCCCTGTGTCACACCATTGCTGTCCGCTCCACCCAGTATACAAACAGTGGCCACATATCCAGACTTCCTCTGTGTGTTTTGGCCTGAAATGTAAATAAAATGTACTTTTGCTGTTCCTCCCCATTTTCTCCTCACCCCCCTTTTTGTTTTTGTTTTGTTTTGCTGTCCCAGCCTTTCCCCTTCCTGGCCAACATCTTATGCACCACTGCAAGAAACAAAGAGAAAAACCTGTAGTATAGCAATTCCCTCACATACATCTTGTAGCAGTTCAATGTCCACCTGCCCATTTTTTTCACTTCCTCCACTGATCCCCCATGTGCCACCACTTCTGATGTGGCCCCAATCTGGAAGGAGGAAGGAGTGTGACGCATATCCCCGCAGGTCCTATCCTATGAATTCCAACACCTTGTTTAGCACTGCCTCCATTTGATCTCCGGTAACTGGGTTCCATTACCATGCAAGAATAACGGTCCCCCTGCTATTGGCCTCTCCTCCAGGTACTCTGCTAGCACCTGTCCTGGGCAAATCTCTGGCACCTTGTGCCATGCCAGTAGTACTGCCATCCATTTTCCTGCCTGGTCTATCTTCAAACAGTGTAGCCAAATCTCCATTCCCCCTTTCTGTTGTCTAATGTCTTCTCATAAAATTCCTGTTTGTTCCTACCCACCCCACATGAACAGTTTTGCTAACCCTGAAAGCACCATAAAACATGACCATAAATATGGCTGAAAATAGGTGTGCCTCCCTACAGTGTAACAGATCTTATGCAGTACCTTACTTAAATGGACCAGAAAGGCCTCTGAAATGAGATGCCTATCCGAGTCGTGCCCTCAGCCAGAACCACCCCTGTATCATCTGCTGGATTTATTGTCCTCTCCTCGGATTACCCCAGCCCCGGAAGTTGCATTTCAGTTCAATGGTCGACAGATGGACCCTCATGGAGGTGTGCACCACTCCTTCCCTCCAATTTGCGACCATAAATTTGGCCTGGTGTTGCTTCATAACCAGCCCACTTACCTCCATGCTGTGTTGCTCTCTGAAGGCCTGGAACAGTCTCCATGAACCTCCATATGCCCTCAGCATCCATGCAGACCAGGAGTTTTGAAAGAGCAATTCTACTCCTTCCATCCAGTTTCCCACATCACTGTTGGTACCTTGGTCCTCCTGCCTTCTGTCCCTGGGGTGACAGTTTGAAACCTGTCCAGCTGGAGATGATGAAAGCTATCAGCTATGGTGTTCTGTACCCCCTCAAAATGTCTTGCCTGAAAAGATAAATTTAACTCTGACCCCCATAGCACCAGCTGTCACATTACCCTCATTACTGCCTTCAACACTGACCCATGTCAGTTGATAGAGTCCACCACTGCCCTGTTATCACACCAAAATGTCACCTTCCGGTTCCAAGTGTTCCCCCATACTACTGTGGCCACTCAGTTTGCAAGATTTCCTGGAATGTTACATCCCATATTAAACCCTTTCCTTCCAACCCACCAACCAAGGCTCTGATATTCTCTGCCCTTTAAAATAGGCACCATTCCATGTGCCCTAGTACATCTGTGTATAGCTATTAGTCAGTGTTACACACAAGTCCTCCTGCCAAAAAGTAGCTTGGTTATACTGTTGCAGAAACTGATCCCCTATTGCCAAATCTTAATTTACACCTTTGTTTATATCCACCCAGTGATGTAGCAGGGTAGCTCCTTACATTGCCCTGGCCGACCTATGATTGAATGGGTGCCCCGGGGCTATTGCCCAGCAGGAGAAGTGTAAATGACCCAAAAATTGCTGTACTGCCCTCAAAGTTGCCCATCTTTTTCCCCTGACTGTGTCCATCAGCCCCTTCAGTTTCTGGAGCTTCTGGGCTGGCAGCCTAAACACCCCTGCTTCTACATCTATCTCAACCCCTAAAACTCAGTTCTACAACTGGAGCCTTCCATCTTGTCTTCAGCTATGGGGACTCCCAACTGTTCACACATCTCCCTGAAATGCCTTAGTACTTGGGCTGTCTTGAAGAAGTGGGAATAAAATCACTTTCCCATCTGCTTGGGAGGAACGGGCTGTATAGCTGCTTTTTGCAGTAGAGCCTGGATTTCCTGTTTGGTGAGAGAAATCTGACCCAATGTGTTGCTTTGGTCTGGTGTGGTACATAGAGCATAAGGCGACGATGACTGCTCTTGGCTCCTGAAGCTCCTTTTCCATGGAGGCCAGTCTTGTGACAGAAGGTGGGCCTCGAGGGTCCTCTTCGGTGGTTGCACAGTGGCCTGCTTAAACCCCTGGAAGATAGTACACTCAGCTGAATTGTGCTTAGGCCCCTGGCAGAGGATGCAGCAAGGTGGTCATCCCCATGCGGTATTGCGCACCGCACTTGGAGCACTTCTTCTTAGTGCAAGAAGACATACACTGTGGGCTTAAATAGAAAATTAGAGGGAAAGAGAGACAAAAATCATCAGCTCTAAAGTGGGCGACCGATCGCTGTTCTACTGCATCTATCAAACGGACTGATGCGATGGAGGGAAGAACTGGAGGGCAGTCGCAGGACCACCCCTTTTTATAGTCATACTGATGTCACATCACCCGATGTCAGGGGCGGTCCTCGTTGATGATTACTAGTTACAAGTTTGCCATGAAGACCTGATGCTATGGGGAACAGTCCTATATGTGAAGACCTACTGCAGGAACCATCTCGAAGTAAAATCGGATGTTCTTGATCTTGGGAACCCTGATACCATTGGACTCATAGGTTCCATTGTGATACTCTCAATTGCAAGCACGCTAACTACACCATGGGAATGGCAAGAAAGTCACAGGGAAGTCAGTTTACCTGGGTGGTGTCAGAGTATCTGCATCAGAGGAGGAGAAGGACCTGGGAGTGATGATCACTAGTGACCTGAAGCACTCCATTCAGTGCAAGAAAGCAGCAGCAAAGGCAAACAAGATGCTGGGATGCATAGCTAGGGGGATCAGTAGTAGGAGAGAGGAGGTTATACTGCCCTTATAATGTATGGTAAGTGCCTATTAACCACCATAATCAGCAGTCACACAGCTTTATTGTGCACTGTTTAGAATTTTAAAGTTGTTAACCACACTTCAGAACTTCCAAACAGTGGCATAACAAAAAAGAATGCACCAGAGTTCCATAATTCTCACACAGAATGCAAACAGTGTATTTTTGACCATACACTATAAAAGATGATGGCTGAGGATTGGGTGACAACCACACTGAAATCATCTCTCGTGGTTAATAGGGCTACAGTCAACCTCTCGAGCTGCGCTCTCGAGGTTTACCATGTTGCCCTAGCAACCACATGAGGTGATTACAGCGTGGTTATCACCCGCTCCCCAGCCATTATCCTCTATGTACAGGTCACTGGTAAGGCCGTATCTAGAGTATGGAATACAGTACTGGTGCCCACACCTCAAAAAGGACATTAACCTGCTGGAGAAGGTCCATGAGGAAGGCTACAAAGATGATAGCCAGTCAGCAGGGCAAGGCACACGAGGACAGGTTGAGGGCACTGAACATGTCTCCCTGGAAGACAGGGAGGGAGGGGACATGATTGGGACCTTCAAGTACTTGAAAGGGATAAATAAGGTGATGGCGAAACAACTGGATGCAGCGCAGGACTGCCCCTTTATAGTCACGTTGGCGTCCATCACCTGATGATGGGGCACGGCCCCCTGATGATCACTAGCTACAAGTTTGCTGTGCGGTCCTGACACCAGGGATGCAGACCTATAAGTGAAGACCTACTGCAGGAACCCTCTCAAGTAAGATCAGCTGTTTTCTGTCCTGCCTATGATCTTAGTGGTTATCATGTAGTAGCTGACAGATCTCTTGACATCCAGTCTCTCTCTCCTCTCTCCTCCCCTCCCTCCTCTCTGGATTTCACAAGTCAAATATTTTTTCATCAGCCTGCCATTGCCTGGCCTGTACACAAAAACCACATTTAGTGCTAGAATATACTTCATTTGTGATTTATGTGACAGTAAAATATATATGTACCTTATTCTTATATTACATATGTGCCTGAACCTAATGTATGGTAACCCTGTATATACCTGATGATCATTTTTTTGTACCATTGTAACCCTCCCGGGTCACACTTGAAAACAGGCACTTGGTTGTCTTGTGTGCGCACCCGGTAAACAAAAGCAAATAAATAAGTCAAGCATTTCCCCATGTACAATGTCAGTACACACACCTTCCATACCAGACCCTGCCACTAATTTCTGTCACTGTAAAAATGTCTCTTTGTTCCCCAATAGTCTCTCTCTCTCTCTCTCCCCTCTAGTCTGCACAAGTCAAATATTTATTTTACCAGTCCGCCATTGCCCGGCCTATCCACAAAAACCCACATTTTGTCCAAGAATACACTTTATTTGTGATTCATGTGACTGAAAGATATCTTTGTGCCCGTGAGACTCCCCAACATATGGTACAAGTCAAAGATTATGTTGCCAGTTTGCTTTTCCCAGTCTGTACACACACACACACACACACATACACAGCAACACTGAGGCCAGGAATACACTTTATTAGTGTCTTTGGTGATTGTATAAATGTATCTTTGGTCCCCAGTTGTCTCTTCTCTGTATCTACCTCTCTCTCCTCCTCTATATCTATCCCCTTACCCTGCCTGTACACAGTGTAACATAACAGGATTTTAAATAATTGATTAGCAGTTTTTCTTGGGACAATGCTAACAGTACAGAAAGTATTTATATAGGTTTTCTAGAAGTGTTAAGTTTGTTAAACACAGTGAGGCAAGTGCTATGCATTTTCACAATGTTTTAGAACTTTTATGAGCAAAGCAGCTAATCAATTTAATTTTGGAGTTAAATAAATCCCTGCATAACAACCTCACTTTGCCCCATCAAACAAAAACATATCCTGGTGTCCAATGGCCTCCCAATACCCTCATAAACCAAGCACTGCCACAACAGCATCATACCCTGTTGTTCTGTTTACCCAATTCCCTCCATATCAGGTGCAACAACATGTAGTGCATAGAACTAACCTGGACAAGTGAATAAATTGATGTTGACAATCTCAGACCAGGACTCTCTCGTGACAGATGTCCTTGTCGATCAGTAAGATGTCCAATCAGGAGCTTTCCTGTGGAAGACTCAGTGTGATAGTAAAACATCCCATTGCATATCAGGTGCCACCACAAGTTAAGCATTCACTGGTGTACAATGTCAACTCACATAAACCCTCCCTAACCAGGCCACCATAAAACAAAAACAAACAAAAATGACTTTGCCAGCACACCCCTTCCCTATACCTGTCCAACCCTCCTGAACCCCTCCACAGTCTCTACCTCCAATAGTCCCTGGGCAGCACAATCCCTAGTTCCACCACCCTCTCAGTGAGTAGCACCTCCTCCTTCCCCGGCATAGGTCATGGGACCATGGCCACTGCTCCCACCTTACCTACCACCAAGGCAGGGGTCTTCTTAGTTTATCTGAAGATGGACTGCTACCAGGGATGTCTGTAGAGAATAGGCCGAGACAGACTTTCATGGCTTCTGTGCACAAGGCTGTTGACCAAGTGCCTCCCTGCCTGTTGATGTACCACATGGTGGCGGTGTTGTCTGTTCTTACCTGAACCACCTTGTTTTGTACTGCCTTTGAAGCTTGTAAGGCTAAGTATACTGCCCTGAGTTCCAGAAGGTTGATATGAAGGAGAGACTCCTGGGAGACCACACTCCTTTTGTTGTGAGGACTCCCAAATGAGCCCCCACCCAGGAGAGAAGCATCTGTGGTCAGAACCACAGAATGAGTCTGAGAGACAAATGGGACTCCTTGTCTGATATTGTCCTGATCCAACCACCAGTGGAGAGCATAGATCAAGGTCTGAGTCACTGGAATCGGTTTGGTGAGAGGTCTTTTCTGGGACCAAAAGCCCGTGGGTTAAATTGGATATCTCTCATCTGAAACCTGGCCCTGGAATCACTGCAGTGGCAGCTGCCATGTGGTCCAGTAGTTGGAGGAAATGTCTTGCTGGACGAGAGACCAGGAGATGAAATTAGGAAGCTAGATCTGTAAGGGCCTTTACCCTTGACAAGGAAGAAGGCCTTTGCCTGGACAGTGTCAACTCCACCCTATGAAGGTGAGGAGCTGCACTGGTTCGAGAACTGACTTTGGAAGATTGAGGAGGAATCACAAGGAGGTGAGCACTTGCTGGATCACTTGTAGATTTGACTTGACTTGGTCTGGAGACTGCCCACAATGAGCCAGTCGTCGAGATATGGGCAAATAGAGATGTTCTGTCTCCTTAAAAGGCTTCCTTGTCCACTTCTAGATCTGTGTCCCCACTCTGTCCTATCTGCCCCTGTTCTGCTGAGCAAAAACTGGGAATAAGAATTCCCTGTTGTCCAATAACCCCCCACGGCCTTCCCATGCCAGCCTCAATAATACCCAATAGTCCGTCCCCGGACTGCAGAAGTCAAAATTTATTTTACTGGGCTGTATGCAATAGCCACATTTTGTCCAAGAACAAACTTTTTGTGATTTCTGTGACTGTAAAATATCTCTCTGGTGGGCGGTAGTCTCTCTCCACCCCCCCATCCATGGCATAAGTCAAAGGTTTAATTTGCCAGTCTGCTCTTGCCCCGTCTGTACACACACAGCCACACTGAGGCCACGAATACACTTTATTTGTGATATCTATGTAAGCAATAATACCCAACAGGGTGGGCGGTATTGTGCTATACCGGACCGCCCAGGGGCGTAATGAGGCCCGGCGCTGCGGGCGGAGGCTTATAGCCCTGGAAGGTCGGTATAACATCACCTGGAGGGTATTACGCTAAAAATGGGCACTGTAAAATGAAAATAAGTTTTATAAAAAGTTTAAATAAAAAATAGTTTAAAATACATTTTTGTAATAAAATAGTTCCTCCGCCTGCACTAAAATATATGTGTGTTTTGTTTCTTTAGATAGAGACTTTCCTTGAACTGGAGCCTTTCAATCTGGATGTCATGGTTATCACACACACACACACAGATTCTGGTTGCCACGGAGAAACAATAACACTAATGAGCACCTACCTCAGAGCTGCTTTCATGCCCCCCCCCAGGATCGCGATTGCAATTGTAATCGCGTGACAGGAATTTTTTTTCACAATTTCTGTTTTTTTATTTACTCCTATGTACCCTCAGTGCCCGCTCCTTCGGGCCGCTCAACCCATCTCTGCCCCCGAACATAGCCCCCCCCGCAGCAGTTTCTCCATTTCATCTGCTTCAGTCTATTACATCTATGACCTTTTGCCTGGTCATACCTGGAAGGATCTACACAGCATCCACGTCTATCAAGTGCTGTTCATTGATCTACTGAGAAAGGCAGTGTGAGACAGATGAACAGGAAGAGTTTTTATTTGTTCTTTTTTTAAAACAGGCCTGGTAGCGCTTGGAAGAGATGCGAGTGCACGGACAGTTGAGAGGGACTGGGAGATCAGAAACATGCCTACGATCAACTGTCACGCTGCTGTATTAGAGAACTAAGTGCAAGTTGGGTTTAGATTCATTTATTTTATGTGAACGTTGGGTTGTAGTTGGTATTTAAAACTAATAGACTGGCAGAGCAAGGGGAAGGTGACAAGTTGTTCAGTTTGTAAAATGGCGGCAAATTTGAAAATAAGCATCAGCTGGCTATACAGGTATGATCGCGGTCATGGTATGGTAGGCGACAGCATGACTGTTTCAAGTGAAGGCAGTTCTGTAGTGTTTGGCAACACAGGAAAAAAAATTGTATTTAACTTTTTTTTATTTTCCGACTCGTATGTACGACTATTTGTTGATGCGTCGGCTGGGGGAGAGGGGTGTCGCTCACTAAGTGAGAAAAAAACATGGCGGTATTTGCGTTTTTCAAAATTCTAATGGCCCAGTATTATTTAGAATGATATGAGGCAATGCAGAGTGGGACTTGTTATTTCCCAGTCTCTATTGTCTCATACCCGACTGGCTGATTTCTGCTTTTAGCCAATCAGCATCAAGATTACACTTTGCCCATTTTCTAAGACTGTTTAAATGTCTCTTTGGTCCCAATAGTCTCTTCTCTCTCTCTCCTGGACTGCACAAGTCAAAGATTTATTTTTCCAGCCTGCCATTGCCCGGCCTGCACACACACACAAAAAAATAAACACATTTAGTACAAGAATGAACTCGCCCTCAAACACCCAGAACCATCACAGGAAAAGCATCGCTGGTTTACAGTTGTTCTCCTATCCTCAGATACCCATCATCATAACACAACATATATTCAAACAATAATAATCCCTGTTTTGCAGTGGTCCCCCAATTCATTCAGATACCAAGCGTCACAGCAAGTAAAGCTTTCCCCTAGTGTTTTATGACCTCCACCTACACTCCCTCAACAAACCAGACTCCACCAAACAGCCTTTCTTGTCATCCAGTGGTTCCCCAATTCCCTCACATACCAGGTGCCATGAAAAGAAAAGTGCTTCCAGATGTCAAAATGCCTCCCTATGCCCTACAAAAAACAGGCCTCACTTCAAAAAGTACCTATTGTGCAGTGGCCCCTCAGTTTGCTCCAATGCCAGGTGACAGTTAAAGCCTTCCCAGACCCCACCCAATAAGTAACATTCTATGTTGTGCTTTTCTCCTCTAATTCTATCGGATTCCAGGCGCCACAACAATTAAGCTTTTACTTGGGTGTTTTATGGACTCCCCATGTCCTCACAAACCAGGCCCCACCCATAACAACATTCCCAGTTGTGCAGTGGTCCCCTAATTCCACCTGAAACCATGTGCCATAACAATCCCCCCTTCCCGAGACCCAGCACATTCACACAAAATGTATTCCCTGGTGTGCATGGGGTCCGCCGCACACTCGGAGACATGGCACCATCAAACAAAATGCATTCCATTGTTCAACTATGCCATACAAGATTTAGCACCTTTGCAAAAATAAAGTCACTGTAGACTGTATGCTTCACCCCATCCTCAGAGCCATGACACCATCACCATCACACAAAGGGAATGTATTTTGAGTGACAGTGACAGGTTTATGTTCATATGGGTGTTTAAGGGTGGGTGAAGCCACTGATACCAGGAATTAATGTCATGGTGTCATGTCTTGGGGGGTATGAGACCTATTACCATCACAGACCCATTGCAAGAGTGAAGCTGCAAAGGCCAACAGAATGCTGGGATATGGCTTCACTGAGGACCAGACTGAAAAGATGTGGCCATATACTCAAGTGTCAGCTGCATCTGTACAGGCAAGGGAAAGCAGTCCTAAATGATTGGTTATCCAACAGGCAGTGAAATGGGCAGGCTGGGTGGGTCAAGTGGTCCTCATCTGTCATCAAAATATATGTTTACACAGAAACAGATTTGACATCAGAAAAGAACAGCTTGAGCTGGCCTGGTGGCGCTGAGGGCTGAGGCAAGACACCACACCTCGTGCTGCACTGGCGACCCGGGTTCGGGAATGGACTCGGGTGGCCGGGGGTCGGCAGAGGGGGGAGAGAGGATCGAGCATCCCAATGGATGCTCTTCTCCCTCAGGGGTGGGAACCAAGAACGCTTCCGAGTTCTACATCACCCTCGTAGCCGGTGGAAGCACCGACAATAGAGGGGATGGAGGCTGCTCCATGTAATGGAGTCGGCCTAAGCGTTCGACGTCCCAGAGGGAAGGGGACGTAAGGGAGAAAACGGAAAATCCCCTCCGGCAGCCCTAGATGAAGGCCACCCTAAGTCCACCCGGACCACCTACAGGACAGACCCCACTGTGCAAGGAGAGGAGGACGGGCACTCTAGGGGCAGATCCCTAAGGTGGGCATGGGAGACATGAGCGGACGGAAGGAGGGGGCTCCGGAGGTAGGAAGGAGGATAAAGAAAGAAAGTAAAAAAAAAAAAAGAAAACACTTGATACACCCAGTTTGCCCATTTCCCTACCTATTGGATAAGTCGCAGATCCTAGTTAACCAACAGACTACTTCCTCCTACCACACTACTATAATTGCATTATGTCTGTTCAATGCATTCTTGAACCCCCCCACCCTTGTTTTCGGACCCATGTGGAGTTGATTTCCATAACTGCACGCAGTACTCCAAATGGGGTCTCACCAACTGTCTGTATGGGGATGACAACTTCCTGTTTTCTACTGATGAAGCCTCTATCTATACATAGATACATAGACAGTGTCGGCAGATAAGGGCCTATGGCCCACCTAGTCTACCATTTGAGCTTAAGTTCAGTTTGTTTTCCTAGAAGTCTTTCTTACACCTGACCTCTAGAATTCCTTTATGTCTATCCCATGCATTCTTAAATCCGTGATTGTTTCAGCCCCCACCACTTCCTCTGGCAGGGTGTTCCACTATGCACCTGATTACCCCACAGCACTCCTTACTGTCTTCTCATTGCCTGCCTACCTGATATAACTATCCCAGGTCCCTTTCCATTTTGTTGTTGACAGTATATCACCCCCATTGCATACTCTTCCCTTGGGTTTTGTTTATCAGGTGCATTACTTTGCACTTTTTGCATTGGAACTGAGCTGCCATACATTTGACCATTCCTCAAACCTTGTGCAAGTCCTTTTCATCCCTGCTGCAGACATTTGTGTCACCTATAATAGAGTCATATTTCAAGTCCATCTGTAATGTCACTTCAGCAGGCTGTCTGACCCTGAGTAATTCACTTAACTTCTTGTGCTCCCAGGTTGCATGCTATGACTCACTACTGAGCACCATGTCAAAGTTTAGGCAGTGTTTTCTTCACTCCTGTTTGAGGACAGGCAAAAGTAAACTGTACGCTACTGGAAGCAATTGTGACTGCCCGCTCTGCTCCCTTCCCCATATGAGAGTAATAACAGCAAATCAAATGGCGGCAGAAATGCGAGCTTTGCTGAACAGCACAAACAGACAGAACAAAAACGGAGCTAACTAAATCAACTAAAACTAAAGCATATATGGTGATACAGGTACAATTTACTCCTCAAACCACGTAATGCTGCTGCACAGGGACATTTGCTGTACAACTCCTGCTCTCCAGCTTGCTATCGCCTTCAAAAGGAAACATACCATAATATAATCTCAAAATGAAAAATTAGCGTACTTGGTTGAAAGCATTTCGGAATGTTGCTTTTCTTCAGTTTGACTGATTCGACAAAAATTGAACCAATACTGGTAGGCATTCGAAAGCTTTAGTTCAATTCACGCGCCAAAAATGGAACCAACAAATAATACAATTTATGCCCAAATTTATATTTATTTTATGGAAAGTTTAGCAAAACTAAATAACAACCGGTACAGATTTGAGAAGGCTCCGGTTATTTTACTTCACTGACCTTTCAAAATGTTGCTTTAGTAGAACGATCACAACTAAATCGAAATAAAAAAAATATGCAGTGTACAAAAATATTGTGATATCTAAAGAATATGGCCATCGTTTGCTGTTACTTCAGCTAGGAAATCTACTGTACATTCAATTTCAAAGATGTGTGGCAATTCACCAACAGCTCCCTCAGTTTTCTTCAGTAACTTTTCCCTTGCTGCTCCACCCATAGCTGCATCAGAATACAAACACACTCTAAATAATACATATAATAAAAAATAAAAAAAGAAAGGCGTTGACTTTTTACACTGAAAATTTGGGTTAGAAAAGCTAACTACAAAGCATTTGAAACATAACATGTGGCGGCAATTCGAGATTACCTAACATCTGCCTAGAAAACACAATTTGTTTGAGAATCCTTATTTTTCACACAGAAGCTAGTCACAAAAAAAACGAATGCTTTGAAAAGTCCTCAAACTTGATTTACTGATATCCTGTGGTCCTTTAGTGAGACGTTACAACAAAACACAATGCTGCTTTAATTGAAAATAAATAGAACAATAAACAGACCTAGCAAAACTTTGCTGTTTGCTGACTTCACAAAAAGTAGAATTCAGTCCAGTGTTCTGCACAGCGTCCGAGCGAATTCAAATGATTACAGCTCACAATGAAGCTACGTTCTGCCACTTCTTGCAGTCCAGAGAGGAAAATGCAAGTGTGTGCAGACTCGGTAACATGAGCTTCTTGTGGGGAAAAAACGGAATCTGGTAAGATGTGATTGGTTGGTTTGATTGCCAATTACAGAAAGCTACAGGTCTCTGCAATATATATCACCAGGCAGATTTTTATGAAATACCAGCATCGGCGTCTGTAAGGCTGTAAAAAAAAAGTGTCCAGCAAGACGAGTTATGCCGTCGGCGGCAGCAGTCCTTGCACTGCAGTAGGACGAGTTAACTCATCGGTGGCAGGATGGGGGTTAAAAGATAACTTTGGGGGTACATTGTATAATTCTGGTAAGTCTTTTAAGCAACATTCCAAATATGTATTAACACTTGAACATAAAGGGGGACAGAACTGAGGCAGGTTTCTGATACTAGTGGAACTGGGGCAGGAACCAGTGATAGAAATGAGACTATTATATGATCCATTTTAAAACATACTGAATGTGTGGATTATAATACTGGGGAAAGCACTTCTGAATTTGATGACAGTGAAAGTAAGGGGCCTTTTTTAGGAGTTTATCCTCATGGGGCAACTCCCAGGAAGAGCACACAATGTACAAGATTCAAATTCCCATCAGAAGGAAGAGGGGAGTTAAGAAGAGGACACAGAAGACAAGGAGGGTCAAGAGGAGGAACAAGAGGATGCGGTATGTGACGTCCACACTGAGAAACAGCCAACAGATATTAACAGTTATTAAAATATCTAGTAAAATACTCATAGATACCAAGGTAAAACTACTGTCCAAAGGACTCTCATTTGTCCCCACTTATAGACTTGCAGAATTTGATGCCTTTGTAGATATTAACAAATTCACTAGAAAGCTGAATTTAAAAGGTTTTTTTTTTGGACAAAGGGGAAAATAACAATATTGAGAGTCAGGGTGAACAAAGTACTGAGGTTCTAACTGATGAAATATATAAAGGTATGTTCAAACCACCATCTACCTTCTGTCCCTCTTTATGTTCAAGTGTTAATACATATTTGGAATGTTGTTTAAAAGTCTTATCAGAATTATACAAAGTACCCCCAAAGTTATCTTTTAATAGCTTTACAAAACAAGAGAGAGAAGCTCTTAATGCTCTGATACAAAATCAAGAAATTGTGAAAAAAACAGCAGATGGGGGAGTTCTATTGTTATACAAGATAGAGATAAATATGAATCTGAGATCAATAAACAACTATTTGATGAGGTTTTTCATAAACACTTGATCTCTGACTCCACTTCCGAAATCCAAAAAAGTATTGAGACTTATCTTCTTGCTGACCTTTATAATAATCTCATCACACAAGATGAATTATTTTTTCTATCAGTTGACAGTCCTAAAAAAAACACCATATACACATTGCCAAAGATTCACAAACACCCTACAGACCCCCCCCCCCGGACATCTCATCATCTTTGGAATTGGTTGGCTGACCGAGCCAATCTCAAAATATGTAGACAGTAACATTTGTCCCTTAGTACCTAAATTAAGTAGTCACCTTAGAGATACAGAACATTTGTTAACTATCTTGAATGAGATGAAGTTGGATGAGGAATGGTTACTTGTAAGTTTAGACATTGATTCATTATATACAAACATTCCTTACGAAGGAGGCCTAGCTGCTACTGAATATTAATTAGTCACAGGGACAGATATCCCACAAACAAAATTTAATTTTTAGGTAGATCTGACTGAGATTGTTCTCAAAAATAATGTATTTATGTATGAAGGTAGAAATTACCAACAATTAAAAGGAACAGCAATGGGGACAACATTAGTCCCGAGCTTGGCTAACCTATATTTAGGTGAATGGGAAGAAAAATATATTTTTGATTCCAGAAACAATCCATATTGGGAAAAAACAGACATATTTAAGTGTTTCATTGATGTCATATTCCTAGTGTGGAAAAGTGATGAATCTGAGCTGTTTGAATTTATTAAATTCTTAGGACAGACAAATTCCAACCTAAGATTTAAAGTGAATGCTGACAACCGCAGAATACATTTTCTAGACTTGAAAATTGAGAAACTGACAGATGGTACTATTTTAACAGATCTGTATAAAAAAATATCAGATATAAACAGTTTATTACATGCTGAGAGCTGTCACCCGTGGCATATTATGAGAAATCTACCAAAGGGGCAGTTCATTAGGGTACGAAGAAATTGTGGCAATAATACTCTATACTCGGAAAGGGCAGGGCAACTGGGTGAAAGACTAAAAGAAAGAGGCTGTACTAGTGAGAACATAATCAGATCAAAGCAGAAAACTGATGGGATACCTAGGGAAACTCTTTTAATACCAAGGCTAAGAAAGAAGGAGATCTGGCAATGAATTTTGTCACTACTTTTGGGGCAGGATCCCAAACAAGTGGTGAATATCATTAAAAATAATCTTTCCATACTCAGGGGGACAACACAATTACTGACAATATTAGAAAAACCACTTAGCATTTCATATAGAAGAGGGACTAATCTAAGGGATAGACTAGTCCACAGTTATCTTCCCAAAAAAGAGATAACTACTCAGGATAATAAAGTAGGGTATAAACCATGTGGCAGATGCAGCACTTGTGGTGTAATGCTCAACTGAAAGGAATTTGTCAATAACAGAATGGGGTAGCAGAAAAAAATCATATGGGAAATAAACTGCAATACTAAAGCTGTAATTTATATGCTGTCCTGTTCATGTGGCAAACTCTATGTTGGGAGAACTAAAAGATAATTACGTCACAAAATTAACAAACATGTTTGGGCCATTAAAAACAATAATATAAATCATGCAATTGCAGTGCACATTAATTCTCAGAACAGTAAGGCTACACACAAGGTAAAAGCAATTGGTATAGATAAAATACCTGTCAACCTTAGAGGTGGTGATCTTAATAATTTTTTTTGTTTTTATTTATTTTTTTTTTTAATTTTTATTTCTTTTGTTAACCGGGTAAACATATGAGCCAAAGCCCTTTTTCATATGCTACCTGAGACTATAAAATAGTCACAAGATGTTATACAAAAAGATAACTTTTACATTCACTTAATACAGGAATACAAATAACATGACATATAAGACAAACAATATAATACAAATGATTTAAAATAGCAGTGACATTGCAAGCTACTCAAAAAATAATGCTTCAATTTTTTTTTGAATAAATCATGACTACTCACAGTTCTCAATTCAATTGGAAGATCATTCCAGTATTTTGGTGCTTGGATAGAAAAAGCTTGAGCACCCATTTTAGTTTTAGTGACTTTCAAATTTAAACAAGAAGGTCAATATTTGATCTCAAGTTTCTTGGAGCTTCCCTTACAGATATCAGAGAATACAAGGAAGAGAGACTTTTTTGTCTCAATACATTACCTGTTTCACAACAACGAGAGTACATGGAACTCAAGTTAGGTGGTAGAAACCCTGAAACTTGATATAAAGTACAATGATGTGTACTATAAGGCAATCTATAATCAAATCTACAAATACTAAGAAAAGTTATTAAGTTATTTACCACATGTTTAGACAAACTAGTAAACAAAAATGAATTATAATTCATTTGAGAAAGTAGTATACTTTGGGCTATATGTTTCCTGGCTTGTAAAGTTAACACATTCTGTACTCTGAATAAAACCTCTAATTTTTGATTTACTGATTTTGTTAAAGTCAGTATATGATTTGAAAATATTAAATTTTAGTCCAAATTCATTCCCAGATATCTAAAACATTGCACCTGCTCCAAATTAGTTCCATTTTTACCAAAAATATTCAGTTTCCCTAATTTAACCAACTTTTGTTTAGAGGCAAATATCATACTCTTGGTTTTTGAAATATTCAATGATAATTTTAAGTCCAACAAACAATTTTCTAGACTCTGAAAATCTACAGTCAAATCTTGGGCAATTTTATCTAATGAATTATAGCTATTATATAATATTATATCATCAGCATATAAGATGGTCTTAGCCTTAAGAATTTTACTTGGTATAATATCCACAAATATGGAATACAATAGGGGTCCCAAGACTGACCCTTGAGGTACACCCTTTTCTAAAATTCTAATGAATTGAATTTTAAAGAACAGAAATGGATTTTCAAATTAGGTGCCTTGAAACCACCAGGCTTGAATGGAAAATTTGAAATAACACCATGTGTGTTGAAAGAAAATATAAATATGAGTTACTTATTATGTTCTTTCCCTTCCACCCCCACTTAAACCTTTCTCCCTTTCCCCTTCCCCAGTTTTTTTCTTTTAGGTTTCTCCTTCCCCCTTTTTTCCCCTCTCTTTCCTTCTTCTTTCCCCTTCCCCATTATCCTCTTCCCTTCCCTTTCCCTTCCCCTTCTCCCCTGACTCTTCAACACTTTTCTTTTTCTAGTCCCCTTCCTTCTTTGTTCCCTTTTCCCTTTCCCTTCCTACCACCCAGTTTGTTTACCTTCCCATTTTACCTCTCCTTCCCTTAACCTTAACCTTTTTGATTACTCCTAACAATCTTTTTATTCCTCTTTGCCCTCACTTCTCATATATGTAGCAGCTCTTACATTTCTGTATTTGACCTGTGTGTATGTATGTATTATATTTTTTAGATTAAAGAAGTGCCCTCAATGTATATAAAAAAAGAGAGTTGTGGTCACATACATTATATGAAGAAATTCCAAATGGACAAGAGACAGAAGTACATTAAAGATAATAAATGTGTTTAATGAATAGTTGGATTATTTTCTACATGTATGTAATGCTATGGCTATAACAGTTTTATTGTTTACTTTATTAGTGTAATTGGTGATAGTGGCCACTAGATGGTGATCATAACAATATTTTGATTCATGAGATTAGGCAATTTCATGAATAAATGAAATGCTGGATGAAGCCACATGGTACCCCAATTAAGAATAAGTGTTGTGATCGGTTCAAATCTTTTTTTGAATTTGAATTTATGTACAAATTGACAACTGTTGCATTGATTAGTATCTCTGATGAAACACCAAAGAGTGTGAAATGTAAGAATTCTTTTTGTAGTTCACAGCAGTATGGAGCTGAGGCTGCAATAAAAAATTATGAACTGATTTTGCAGCATTTGTGTTCATTTCAGAAATGGTGAGTGCACAACAAAACTGTGAAGATTTAAACAATTGAATGGTTGTACTGCACCACCATCCCAGTGCCTATCTGACTTTGGATACTTTTCACAGTGTTGTTTATATGTATTGACCATTTGCAATGGACATCCATCCAAAGTCCCAAGTATTTATATTCATCCATCTGTTGTAAGATGGATCCATCTTTTACTGTTATCTCTAATGTCTTATTAATATATGAATCTTTACTTTTATGTCAGAATAAAATTATCTCGGTCATACCACTGTTCAAAACCAGTTTGTTTTTAACATAATAATTCTGTATATCATAAAAAGCTTTCTGCAAATGTTATTGTATGCAAGAGGTTTCAGTCCCTGAAGCATGCAAAATCATATCATCAGTATATTGGTGATATATTAAATCCTGATGTTTAAATTCCAGGTCATTTGTACATAAGTTGAAAAGGAAATGGCCCAGTATCAACCCCTGGGGTACTCCTTGCTTAATGTGTCTGAAATCTGAATAATATGAATTTAAACATACCCTTTGTTTCCTTCCCTTTAATTAATTATTTAACCAGAGTATGACACTATCTGAAAATCCAAAATATTTAAATTTATTTATTAATATATCATGATTTAAAGTGTCAAATGTCTTTGACAAATCAATCATTATAGCTTCTGTCTGTAACCCATTTTCCATAGCAGTCAGAATCTCCCTTGTTACTTTTAGTAATGCAGTCTGTGTACTATATTTTTCTCTGAAACCAGACTGGTTACAATTCAGAATGCCGTGGATACTCAGGTAATGCTTGATCTGCTTCACTACCATTCTTTCACAGACTTTCGCCATTATTGGAATTAAAGCTATTGGCCTGTAATTAATAATCTCTACCTTTAAACCAGATTTAAAAATAGGAATTACCTTTGCAGATTTCCATTTGTCAGGTAGTTCCACAGTATTTAATGATAAATAAAAAAATTGCGTCAAAGGCTAGACAATCACTGGTGTCACATATTTCAATAATTTACTACAAATCTCATCAAGGCCAGTTGGCTTTCTTTCATTAATATTTAATAATTCTTACATTACCTCATTAATGTTTATTTTTCCAAAGCTAAACAACTGTCCCTCCATCCCATTTTTAACATGTGACTTTTCCTGTTCTACTTGGGTAATACTGTCTGTCTCCTCAGTTATAACTCCCATGTTCACAAAAAGTCTTTAAAACAATTTGCAGCTTCAGGACCCTGTTCCATATCTTATCATTAACATTAAAAGTTTTTGGATAACCATTTTTACCTGGGTTTTGTAACTTATTAATTAGGTTCTAAAATTTACCTGGATAAGAAAATTGAGTATCCTCAAGTACATACTTATAATAACATGTCTTGGCCTTCCTCACTTCTTTTACATATTTATTTCTTAAGACCTATACTCATCCCAATCAGCCTGAGTCATTGCTGTCTTAGCCTTTTGCTATTGATTATTTCTCTTGTTATGCAAATTATGCAGATCGCTATTGTACCAATTAGCATTATTTATACTATGGTAAACCTTTCTTACAGGTACATGTATATTGTAAATTTTGATAAATTCTTTAAAATACTGCCAAGCCTCATTTACAGTAAGACTCAAGTCTACCCTCTCCCAGTTCAGCCTTTCCAGATTCTGCATAAATTCAATATAATGAAAGTGCTTAAATGTTCTTTTGGACTTCCAGTATTCAGGTTTAGTACCTTTTTCATTAGATCTCATGCACACCACCCCCTGGTGGTCACTAAAAATGTCCATCAAGACCCAGCTCATTTTATAATTTTCCTTTTTTGTAGTAAAGATCAAATCCAAGGTCGCGGATGCCCTACTATCCTTAGTATTAATTCTGGTAGCCCCTCAATTAATTGGCTTAAACCAATCTTGTAGCAACATCAAACAATTCATGCTCAGATGTTATCAACTCCCAACTTATGTTAAAATCACCAGTCAACAAAATATCTTTATGTGATTGTACATAATCTAAAATTTTGATGGGTGAATCCTGGGTGGTTTATAAACTCCCATTAAAAAGATGGGTTGCAAAAATGGGAGTCTTAATTCCACTGCTAGTACTTCAGTGCCTTGATAATCCATGTAATTAGAGAGAGTTTTAACATCTGGTTGTTGTTTAACATACATCATAACTCCTCCCGCTCTTTTATTATAACCATGCCTAAACATTTGATAGCCATTTATCCCAAGAATAGTGGATGGAGTCCTTGCACTTAACCAAGTCTCAGTTAAAATGATATATCTGATTGATTTTCCAAAACCCATTCTCTAAAGGCATCCATTTTATTAACTAAGCTACGCATATTAAAACGTACAAAAGTGAACTCTTTCCCTTTCAAAGTATTCATACAAAAAGCTTCCATGTGTTGTGGTCCAGGATTAAAATGGATATCCCCACACAATAATAGTAAAGAAGTTACAGAAACAAATTTTGCATGGGCTCTCTTCTCAAGACAAATTTTAATCAGTACTTTTCTCATTATGTTGTTAAAGATCTTAGCAGAGGATATGCAGGTTTGATCTCTAATACAGTCCCCATTTGAATACTAATTAACTTCAATAATTCCCCATGCAACCCACAAGACAGGACTTGTGAAGATATTTGTCAGTTTACTCCCTTGATCTAATGACAAGTATCCCCTCTTATATTTCACACATCTTGCTTATTCTCAATAGCCTTTATTCTATACAAACATACTAATAAAAAAAGCAAACCAGGCAAGCATACACTCTTAAGACTGTGCATGATTGCAGTATAATTACTGGCTTCCATTTTTTTCATAGAGAAAGACGGTTATAATTTGCCATTATAACCAGCTCAGCTGGTTATAACGGCAAACACGCGCGGGATTTCCCTATAACCATGCACGTGCCAGTCACTCATCTTTCTTAACTGTAGAGCTCCATAGTACCTCAGTGCCCCTTGCTGTCAGCGGTAACTTAATTTTCTTTTTTAATGAAAAAAAAAAAAAAAGAATATCCAGAATCGAAAATGAAAGGGAAACATTACCACCATAGGAATTCCCCTGTCCGCATACATGCACTGCCACCAGCAGATCTCCAAACCTCTTCAACCCGGAAGACTGCCACAGAAGCCACTCAATAGTAAGTTAAATCACGAAAATAAAAACTACGACAAATACAACAAAATATTTTTTTACCCTACCAAGTGCGACACTGTTAAGGTGGCAGACTACAGAGAATGCAAAATTCTGACTGGTCACGGCAGCCTGAAAAACAGTCTATTTACTTATTTTCTATAATTGCTGAAGCGAAAAAATGCAAGCCAGCAATTATAAAAATAAAATATAGAGGTAGCCTGTTAAAAACTCGATTTTTACACTCACCCATATTGAGGGATGCATTTACAAACCCCTTGGGCTTTGCCCTCGGGTTTATGTAGCATCCACAACTCGGAGTAATAATGTAAAATCTTGCTATGCCACCCCATAATATTCTCTATATAAGTTGGAAAAAGTTTTTTTTGTTTTTTTTTGTAGCAATTAGGTGCACAGAAGGAAGTTAAATGAGAGTGAGGGAAGTTAAAGGGAAACATCCATGTTCCGTTGGACCCCACATCTGTGTGAAGTGGATCCCGATTAGTAAATTTATAAATGTTAAAAAAATTTCTGCTTACCACTGAGTATTTAATTTAAAATCATATCTGGTTGATCATGTGCCCTTCCCACTAGCATTTTAGATTCAAATGCCCTCCCTGTCACACCCACAAGCACCAGCAGCTGTCCCCATGATGACATGGCAGGAGTGGATCTGATGGGGTGTCTCCATATGCTTGCCGTAGTGCTGAGTTATTAAACTGTTCCAGTTTGGAGCCAGTGTACTGCTGCAACATACTGAGACCAGTTACAGACAGCTAGCATGCCTGTTAGTCTGTACCTGGTCTCAGTATTACAAGAACACTGATAGACTCCAAACTGGAGCTATTTGAAGCTACCACAATACCTATAATCTGTATTGTGGTAGCTTCAAATAGCTCCGGTTTGGAATCTATCAGTGTTCTTGTAATACCAAGACCAGGTACAGACTAACAGGCATGCTAGCTGTCTGTAACTGGTCTCAATATGTTGTGGCAGTACACTGGCTCCAAACCAGAGCTATTCAATATCCCAGCACTATAGCAATCATATGGAGAGAGCCCAGCTGATCCCCCCACCACATCATCATGGGGATAGCTGCAGGTGCTTGTGGGCATGACAGGGAGGGCATTTGAATATAAAATGCCAGTGGGGAGGCACATGATCAACCAGATATGATTTTAAATTAAATACTTAGTGGTAAGTGGCAATTTTATCAACATTTATACATTTGCTAATCGGGCCCCACTTCACATGGAGGTGGGGCCCAACAGGACATGGATGTTTCCCTTTAAGGAAAGTATAAGCATGTTACATACAGGGAGACAGAGAGCAAGAGAGAGAGAGAGAGAGAGAAAGAGAGAGAGAGAGGAGGCTAAGCACAGGGAGAATAAATAGCATTCATAAGATCACACACTAAGTGGTGGTAGTAGGATTCAAGCATTACTCCTCTGGATCTCAACATTCAGATCCAACCAATCAGCTATGCAGCCTCACTGTTAGGAGACTGGCAACACTGGTAAGACAAAGAGCTTAATAAAGTCATAGACTTGCTGATTATTCATGACAATAACTGCATGATCAGATTGTTCTTGACATTACTCAAAATATGCTGCAGCCCAGACATGCTTCAGAGTGCACTCATGATTGTTTCAGATTCAGTGTCTAATGCAGTCTTCAAACAAAAGAACATGTTACATTTAAAGAACCCAAGATCATAGAAACCAATCATTGATCTATTGCTTTTTTTTCTCTTTAGCTCATGCAAAAAAGGAACGCTGCAGTGCCTCAGAAAAAATGAAAATATAAAGGGTAAAGTGTCTGCTAAAACTGTTACTTTAAAAGGAATGTATTGCCAACAAAACATTACTTTATGAAAGCAAAGAGGACTGATCATGAGTGAGATTTACATTATGGGTCAGTTTTGCTAGTCCTATAATAGGTCTGATACAAAATCAATGATCGGTTATGCAAACTGGTGCATAACCTGAAAAAGGACAGTGTATGGACTGAAAGCCTATGTACTTAAAATTACTTGTTGACTAAAGAAAATGTTTCGGATGATTCACTTTATCTATTTGTATAAAGATCAATCTGGCTACCAACATTTCTGTGAAACTGGTTCATAATGCTTGATAACTCCCTGATGTGGAGGACCTTATTGTATTTCTATTATGATGTGAGAAAATAAATATAGAAGACAGAAAAAGGTAGTATGTCATCTACATGTGCACATTGGAAAGACTTTCAGATTCAACACAGTTGCATGAATTTATGAAACCAAATAGGCCTGATAATGAGTGACTTTACATCCACCATGGACGAGACTGTCACCCAATAGACCTAAAACAAACTCATGGTAATGGTTTGCTATTGTTGCTTAGTCCACCATAGCTAGGCCAGACATTCTTTCAGTTCCGACATTTCACTTCCAACTCTCCTCTCCTCTTCTTACCTGTTACTGCTACCTCTACCTAAACTTTTCACTACCCTCCTTTGAATCATGACAGCTCTCATATTGCCTCTCATTTATCTCCAGTTAACTGATGTTCTTCCATTCCCTGGTACCTCTCTACTCTTACCTCTTTACCTGTCCCTTATTACTACCCACTCCAGTCTGCTGACTCCCACACACTTTCTGACTCCCACTGCAAACCTCCATTGATTAAACATTGGTTAAAATGCTCTTTATCCTCTATCTCCCTACACACTGGAATAATCTACCAACTCAGCCTTACCTTCCACCCTCCTTCCTTTCTTTAAGTTGTTTCTATAAGACCACTTTGCTCATTCCTGTGCCTGTACCTAACCTAGATTTATGTCTTATGGTAAGGTAATTAGTCTTTAGGGTGGTTATTATTCATGGAATAATGTAAGGTTTCTGGAAGAGGGCAGTGATTTATGGGCACATTTTCATTAATTAGAGTATCTGCTTCAAATTACTTGCATATACATATAACACATTATTGTTAATAACTGTCCAATGCACTGTGTTACAGCGTGCTCATCCCCAATTGTCTACTTTGACTGTACAAATGCTTCTATGGGAGTTATTGGTTCTGAGTGTCAGAAGAGCTGCAAGACCCTTGATATGGCGTGTGTAAGTACCTCTGATAAAATTACTTTTGTAGAAAATGGGCATAAAGTAGACTGACTTATGGCTGACATATTAATTATTGGATTTATAAATCTGACCCATGTTAACGTAAAGCACGCCAACCTTGTGACAGAAGAGTGAAAGAAAAATATTTTGAGAGTCCTGAGAGCCCCACAGAAAAGTTTAAGTTACAGAGGGGTGTACATTCTGAGAAGAGAAATGGTAACCATTTGGGACATGGAATAAAACATTCAATAATAAGTGTAATGTAAAAATTACAAAGGGGACAATTTTCCAGTCCTAAAACATCACAATTGATAACCTCATAGCACAGTGAATGTTATTAATTCAGGATGTTTGCCCAGAGTTACTAATTTTGAAGGCTTCTTTAGCCAAATTTGTTATGAATATTGATTATGCCTTCTTCTCTTGCTCTGCAGTACAGCACCGAATGCATCTCAGGGTGCATGTGTCCAGATGGACTAGTGGTTGATGAGAAAGGGAACTGCATTTCTGAAGATGAGTGCCCTTGTGTGCACAATGGAGATGTTTATGATCCTGAAGAGACAATCAAAATGAACTGTAATACATGGTATGTGTTGTCCTTGTCCTTGCATAGTCAACCAACTATGAAATTAACTGCTCTATAAACTCCTATGTGTATCTCATGCATGCTTAAAGCCCCAACCATTTTAGCCTCCATCATTTCCACTGGCAGTCTATTCCAGGCATTTACTACCCTTTCAGTAAAGGAATATTTCCTTACAACTCTCCTGACAACCTCAGCTTCATTGCATGCACCTAGTCCTAGTGTTCATTCTCATTTGGAAGAGGCACCCTTCCTGCACCCTGTTCACCCCTGTGAGGTACTTGCTGGTGTTTTGTTTTTTTTACTCCCACAACTCAATCAGCAATCCTCTGGCCATCATCTTCCTGTGCCCCCACGAAACCCTAGTAAGGCCAACACACACTGCTCAAGCTAGCACACAGTACCCGGGGGGGGCCCTACCTCCCCCACCAGGTCTAGATCTAATACCCAAGCACGGCTCCTCTGGGTCCTCTGGGTCCAAGGGTGCAGAGGCATGGCTGTCAAGTCACAATGACTGACCACCTGTTTCCTCCATATTCTCCCCTTTGGAATATGGATGTGCAATGACATCTAGGCACAGCATACTGACATCCATCATACTCCACCCACCTAGATGCACTGCACCTGTAGTGTCCCCGAACTCCCATCAGGGGTCACTGCACAATGGTGAGAGCCCCTGAACCCTCCCCAGGGAGAGGAGAGCAGTCCATTGGATGCTCGATCCTCTCCCTCCCCTACTGACCCTTGATGGCCCAGGCTCATTCCTGAACCTGGATCACCAGTGTGGAACAAAGTATGGCATCCAGCACTCTTGGAATTAAAGTAATTCTCCAAGGAGAAAAGAAGACTGAGTGAAGGCATGATAACAGTCATACATATCATGTACAGTCATACATGATAACAATCACATTATGACAATTCGTCATAAAAGTAATGTGACTTGATGAGATAAAGTTATTAAATTATCAAAAAGGAAAGAACTGCTGCTGATCCATTGGCTCAGTGGTAGTGCTACCACTTGTGACAGTGGTGACCCAAGTAAAGAAGCAAGCCCATGTCATGAAGGACTGGCTGGAGAGAGAAGGACAAGCCATCCCAAAGGATGCTCTCCTCTGTGGAGGGAGGACAGCCTACTCTGGGGCATTAATTCCATCTGAGTGATTACTAGAGGCAGTATACTGTGGGATAGATGCCAATGGATGATCACAACCTCTGACTGCCATCTCAGGGGAGGGAGAGAAAACAAAAAGTAGAAAAAGTGGCAGACCTGGGCAGAATGATGGATTTGCATCCATCAGGCTTTGCACTATTGATGTGGCAGCCATCCCAGTGAACCAGATCTGGGAAACAGAAATTGTCACCTTTCCACCCCTGGCATGGATGGGGTTAGCTGTGGGTACAAACATGGAAGAAGAGGTAATCTCACAAGATGAGGGTAATGGTGCTTGGTGGTGGGTCAGTCCGGGGGGGGGGTACAGCCTTCTAAGAGGGGGAAAGAAGAAGAATAACAATAAAAAAAAGAAAGAACTAGATTGCATGTCAGCAAATAATTGAGATAGAATACTCAGAATTAATATTCCATAGAAAGCACGATATATTTGAAGACTAAACTTCAGTCTAAGATAGTACAGTACCAGCTGAAACTGTTCATCTCTTTAAATTAAATGTGTGATTTTGTATTTTCTTGAAACTTGGCTTCCCAGCCAAATGCCCTTTGGGGTAACCCTTGCCTCAGTGTTTGCACACAGAGGTTCTTTGTCTTTTAAATGTTTTTTTATTTTAATGGGTTCACCACAACATATCCAAGACACACTGTCTTAGGGTAGCTGGTCCATTCTACTGGGGTGTCAAACAGACGAGGCATACTGATGAGTCCTGGTAGGACGAAACACGTGTCTATGTCTTCTGTTAGCACCCTTTGCAAACTGTGTGAGAGGCCTTTCGGCACCATGCAATTCTGCTTAAAGTTGGACTAGCATAACATTCTGTGGTGATTTGCATACGTAGCCCATGATGCTTTGCATTGTGTGGGCATGTGTGATTTTGTATTTTCTTTAAATTAAGGCTGGATAAGTACCTTTTGAACATGTGAATAACTGAGTATGGCCATTGAGTAGATGGGAAGAAATGCTTGATGAACTAATGATCTTCTTTCTTTCCTATTGTTGTTTGAAGACTTGATGGTTGAAATGTTGATTTGTGTTCTATTTTCTATGTTCACAGTATACTTAAAACAACACTTTTATGCAACACTTGTTTTAATATATTTCCTCTACACAATCTACAGTTTAATTTGCTCTTCTCTGAACTGAACTCTATCATACAGTACCTATATCCTCTCCACAGTATAGTGACCAGAACTGTACACTGTA
This sequence comes from Neoceratodus forsteri, assembly GCA_016271365.2. Taxonomy (NCBI): domain Eukaryota; kingdom Metazoa; phylum Chordata; order Ceratodontiformes; family Ceratodontidae; genus Neoceratodus; species Neoceratodus forsteri. Next base: position 734,567,215 of record CM028133.1, on the reverse strand, counting down.
GTCAAGGTATTTAATTATCTGACTAAGTATGTTTGGTTTATTATTTTATAAAACACCTATTAATCAAGATTGCATGCTAGCAAAACACCCAACATCAGGTTTTCCAGGAATCTATCTGTCCTGACAGCTCCATTACCTACTTCCATGTTCCACCATGACTTACTATTCCCTATGGCAGCCCCTTCAAGGTGGTGGGTGATCCCCTCACACACACATCTCCAGAGCAAAATCCAGACAGGAGCAGGCTGGGGTCAGAGGGCCTCTTAGAGCCAGTGTACCATTATACTGACAATGGGTTCTTCTCTTATTTTTGTCCCTTTACTTCCTGTCTCCCCTTCACCCATTGGTGCTACACACAACTGTTCAATAGCCTTGTACAGAGAAAGTAAGCAATTGCGGAGCAACATGTTCCCCAGTCTACCACAATGGTCATCATAGTGGTGGAATGTGATGCCAACCTCCCCAGATGGGACACACTGATGCTGAAAGTCCTTCCTTATCTCCAGCCATCTGAGTGTGAAAAACATGAGACTTCTCCTAGACCCAGGTTACTTGCATGGTATGCAGCACAATAATGCTGTCACTTTAAACAATCCAGTTTATAAAATATTCCCATCCTACCATGGAAAAATATTATGAGTACACAAAAAGCCCTTTTAAATCTGTGTCCAAGGGAAAATGGCATACATAGTACAACCTGATTATCCAACCCAATTTTAAACAAACCATTAGATTGTCCAGAAAGAGCCGTGTCCCCCAGCTTACCAGTGCTATTCAATTAGCACTTCATTAATGCATTAGCACTTGTCTAGTGCACTGGACAAAAATTGTAAGAGGAGCAAACTTGATATTGCCCAGAAAATATGAATTCTAGACTGACTTGAATATGGCGAGTGAGAATGGATGTGGCTGAGCAATGTTAAATTGGAAAAGCAACAGTGCACAATATCCATAAAGCATGCAAAAGCTGTGGGAGTATACTGCTAGAATGATGCATAAAGCTGGATTTATTTTATTTATTTTTTGTTGACCGGGTAAGTGCAGTAGACATATCCTGCCTATTTTCATGCACGACCCGGGGGAGGGGGATACAGATGAATGCCAACTGACCTTGAACCAGATTAAGCTGTTGGTGGTATTTTTAGTGAATGAGGGAAATTTGGCCAGGGCACCGGGGATATCCCCCTACTCTTTTCAATAAGTGCCATGGGATCTTTAACATCCACCTGAACTACCACCAATCCAGGCAGATAGGACCTCGCTTTAACGTCTCATCCGAAAGATGGATCTGAGAAGTGCAAAATAATGAAGTTTGTAAGAATGAGTCATTAGATCAGGCTGTTCATTTATAGTTCATGCACAAATGGGTGAGAAGAACACCTGTCTGTCTCTAGACTGACCCTTAAGGAGAAGGATCTTCATTTCTATGCCATGTCTTGAATACAGCACCTTTCAATTGCGGGCAAGTTGTTCACTTTTTTTTTCAATATAGGTTTCCCTTGTCTGTGGAATGGACAGTTGGCTATCAGCTGAGTCCCCATTCTCTCCAGGTGTCACACACACCCCAACCCTCAGGACTCCCTCACGGATTACCCCCTATTGTGGGCTTTGGAGAGGGAGGGCTGTCCTTCCTCCTAGTACATTTAAATCCAGTTCTTGTGGTCAGCTGGCAGTGCAGGACAGAGAGGAATGGACCTGGCTTCATGTTACCTCTCCCAGACCCATTTTCTTGTCTTCTGGTCCCTCCCTCCCCATTGCTGTGGCACGCATGTTGGAGTGTGCATGTGGAGGCCCTTCCTCTGACAATTGGTCAGAATATCATTCAAAAGGGCAGGTCAACAGGTGGAGGATACAGGGAAGGTCAGCATAGCTAGTTGTATGCCCAGGGGTAGGGGACATTGGTTTGGGGGAGGATCAAAAGAGGCTATATAATGGCTAAGATATAGTAGCACAGCATCTTGCTCTTCATCTAGAGATATTCCTGGTTTTGCGCAAGAGTTTTTTTCCAGGTTGTTTGCCTCCTGTAACAGGATAGTATAGGGACTAGGTCAGGCATATCACAATCATGTTAGTGTGGTGGCACAGTAGTCTCACAGGTAGAGTACAAAGGGGTAATGGGAGAACTTGTCACTGTCACATGTGGGTTCCTCTAGAGGCTGATAGGATGCAAGCCCCCTGAAGTCAAGGAGCCTTATGGACTAGTCAGAGGATAGCTACCTTTGGTTTTGGCCAGCATGTGCAGTGTTCTCTGATGGGGAAGGGTTTCATGTCACATGGCTCGGGAGCCACCCCTTGTGCCTTAGTGGCCAAGTCCCTCTGGAGACTTTGCCCCTTTTAAGAATTTATGGTTCCATCTGGAAGGTCCACTATGGGTAATACTAATAATAAACTTTATTTATTGAGTGCCTTTCAAGAGCATCAAGGTGCTTCACATACAGAATAAGTCAAAACAGGATAAAAAGATAAACAAGGTATAAACAAATGATGAGTAAAATCAATACAGTTGGGCAGCATATGTTTGGTGCCATAGATATGTTTTTAATGCCTGCTTAAAACCCGCCATGGTCATGCACTCCCGTAGCTGATGGGGTAGAGAATTCTAAAGGGCTGGGGCTACATACATAAATGCCCAGGCCCCAGAAGAATTTAAAGACACCCTTGGAATATCTAGCAACCCCTTGTCAGCCAAGCAGAGCAATCGCTCAGAGCAGTAGGGGGACAGAAGCTTTTTTAGATAGTCTGGGCCAAGTCCGTGTAGGGCTTTATAAGTCAGAAATCTGACTTTAAAGGTGATCCACCAATGAATCAGCAGCCAGTGCAGTTCGCCCAGTACTGGCATGATATGACACATCCATGGCAGCACTGTCAGCAGCCAGGCTGCTGCGTTCTGCACCAGCTGCAAGTAGTGGATATCAACCACCAGTAGCCTTAGGTAACGGGAGTTGCAATAATTAAGGTTAGCGGTCACAAAGTCGTGGACCAGTGTTGGAAGGTCACTGGATGGAATAAGGTGCTTGACCCTAGCAATGCACCTCAGATGATAAAAAGACAACTTGACAACTGCCAGCACTTGAGATCATAGTGTCAGCCCATCATCAAGCACTGCCCCCAGGTCCCGCACCCATTCAGAGGCAAGAAGCTGGGACCCCCCTAGGAAAAGCCTGGTAGGCTGACCAGCCCCTGACCCCCCTGTCTGGTAGTCTGTATCCACCACCATCACCTCAGTCGTTCCTGAGTTCAACTTCAACCAGCTGGAATTCATCCAATCTGGATTTCAGCAAAGCAGTTATTAAGTACCGAGAGTGCTCTATCCTGGTCGGGAGCAAAAGACAGGTAGAGCTAGGTATCATCAACATAGCAGTGAAACCTCAGTCCATACCATCTTACAATGTCTCTGAAGGGCAGCATGTACACTGTAAACAGCATGGGGGAACAACACCGAGCCCTGAGGGACCCCCATGACAGAGAGAGAGGGTCATAGGAATAAATCCCAACACCACCCTCTGAGTTCTGCCAGTGAGGAAGGACTTAAACCACCTGAGGACTGTACCAGACAGGCCACAGATGAACCTCAGGCACTCAAGCAACATCCCACGATCCAATGTGTCAAATGATGAAGAGAGATCTAGAAGTACCAAGATGGAACGGCTTTTCCAATCTCTCACCATCAGGAGATCATTGATCACCTGAACCAGAGTAGCCTCGGTAATATGCCTCTTAGAAAACCAAATTGGAGAGGTTCATAGATGCTATGGATGGTCAAATGCTTCTCCAACTGTATGGCCACTACCTTCTCAATCACATTCCCCACAAAGCGGAGGTTAGAGATAGGTCTGTAGTTGGCAAAGCAGTCTGGGGCCAGAAAAGCTTTCTTCAAGAATGGTGTCACCACTGCCTCCTTCAGGGAGCTTAGGAACTCACCTGACTCAAGGGAGCACCAGACTATCCATGCCAGGACTGGGCCAATGATGTCACAACAACTCATAATCAGGGAGGTTGGGCCTGGATCCAAACTACAGCATGTAGTGTGCATACCGTGGACAATCCACTTGACATATATGAGCTCCAGCCAGTCAAAGATACTCCAGAAAAAGAGAGGGAGAGTGACTGAGCACCGATCAATAGCATCCCCCATAGAGAGGGCTGGTTGGATCTCTGTCCTGATGTCAGCCACCTTATCTGCAAAGAACTGTGTGAGCTCGTCACATTCCAACTGTGAAAAGGATGTTTGAAACTGCAGGCAGGCAGGTTTGCACAGCCTGACCACAGTCCAAAAGAACTGAGTCAGTCAGTTCTGAGTAGCAGCAAGCTCCCCAGACAGGAACTCTGCCTTCTTATGGTAGATTGTTGACTGATAGACTTGATAGTGTTCTTGCAATCTAAGATGGTCAGCCTCCAGGGCAGATTTCCACCAGAAATGCTCTAACCTTCATCCATGTTTCCGCATCTCCCTCAAGGTCCCATCAAACCAAGGAGATTGAGGGCAAAGGGAGAGAGGAAGAACATGGACAGGAGCGATAGAGTCCAAGGCTGTAGTAATGGCCTTATTATAGGCCAGCACCAAGGCATCTGGACTCCTGCTTGCTACAGGAGGCTCCAATTGGTCAAGTACTGCCGCTAGGCCTTTAGGACTAACATCCCATAAAGGGCGGTATCTGACCATCTCCACAAGGGCAGACTTATGAAGGGGGGTGCAAAAATTGAAACTCACGGTGTAAAGATCAGACCATCAGACAGGTTCCACCCCCAAATCAGAGGCTTCGATCCCCAAGAGGAAGACCAGGTCAAGAGAGTGATCATGTTTATGAGTAGCAGAGGTAACAATCTGTGTAAGGCCCAGAGATGTCATCAATTGGTGGAAGTGTTGTACAAATCATGAGAGTTCGTCATCGACCCAGGATTTAAAGTCACCTAGGACCATCAGCCTGGGTGACTCAAATGCCATGTCGATCATGAAGTCTGCTACTTTCTGTAGAAATTGCTTCTCATCCTCGGTAGACAGTAGATGAGGGCTATCCTACAACCTACACCTGCTACTACAGTACATTCAAATGACCCAGCTTCCTCAACTGGTACACTCGTGAGACCCAATTCGGTCTTGAAACAGACCGCAACCCCCCCCCTTGCGATCCAATCTCGAGCGGTGTATCACTGAGTACCCAGCTGAAATCACAGCCTCCAATATGGGGCCATCATTTTCATCCAGCTAGGTCTCGGTGATGCAAGAAAGATCAGCTGTCCCCACAAGATCTGCAATAATTGAAGTCTTGTTTTTAATAGATCTGGCATTGTCTAACATCACTCAAGTTGGACGCGTCTCCAGGGCCGTCCGAGCTACCTGCCCACCAATAATGGTGGTGCCCTTGAATATAGAGACCAGACATGGTAGACCAGATACCAGAATCCATTTCACCCCAGGACGTCTTCTGAACCTAATCATCCCGATGCAAGATCTCCGCTCATTCATCCTCTGCCGTTCGCATCCCTGCCCCATCAAAGCCCCCCCATGAGCAATACCCAATGCTCTACATTGCTGATAGATTGAAAACTTTAAGGGGACAGACTGGTGAGAGGTACAGACTAAGCAATAAGAGGCTTCCTGATAATACCAAGCTGTGCATGTCATGCTATTACTTATGTGGATGTTTATAAATAAACACATGACTGTTACTATTTTTTCCAATACATGGCATGTCTTTTCTATTCAGGTGAATCAGGTAAGGGACCTCTCAAAACAATTGATTTCCACATTCATTCACTGTTATAACTGAGTGCTTCCAACCATCTATGGTATGCGTCGATTACAAAAAGCAACTCACAAATCTGGGAGGTCTTTTTTTTTGCTTACATAATCAACTACAGTATATATCCATCAATATCAGAGTGAAAATGTGCTTGATATATGAACACTGTTTAACAGAACTGCTATGGGAGACTGGTGGCCATTGACCTAGCCTTGGCCTCCTGGAGAAAACTAGAGGTTTGTTGTTTATTTATTTATTTACTTATTTATTTATTTATGTAAGTTCCCTTTATTTTGGGAGCCAATAATGAAAACAAAATATAGATTATTGAAATTTTGGGGTCCAATTATTCCAAAAAAGGTATCTGCACACCCCAGCTCAGCAGTAGCCAGACTACTTATAGAAAAATCCCTTCTGTCATTCTCCCTTTTGAAGTCAGGGTAGTACCTATTATACTAGACAATATCTACAGTTATTCATTTAATTAAAGCAGCATTGCAGTGGAACTGGGCAAAAAATGTACCCTACCTTTATTTACTGTACTATAAAAGATTTCATGTGCCTTTCAGTTTTGTTTGGTGGTAAAATGTTGCAGTTCCTCTAAATTTCATGCATTTTCCAAATGTTTTAATTTACTGTCTTTTTTTCTCAAGAAATAAAGATGACCACCTCATTTGGCTTAGAAATGTCATTGTAGACCTGGTAAGAATTATAGTGAAGACAAAAAAAAACCTCATGGTGTGCAGCATTGGAAGAACCTAGCAAAGTAGATTTGACAAGTATACTATAACCTTTTACATAGTAGTTAGAAGTGGCTGTTTTGGAAAACATTTTGCTGCACTGCTTCTTTGAAGCTGCTGCTTTGAAGCTGCAGCTTCATATTAATACTATGCAGTCACTTGAAATCCAAAAACACTCCACAGCACTACTTTTGTGTAGGAATGGAATAGCTCCTTTAGGGACTGATTGATTAAAAAATCCTGAATAAACAAAATTAGTTTCTGATGAGTGTGTGAAAACTTGTCGAGTCTTAAAACAAAATCCTCAAAAATCCATGCTTGGCAGTATCCTGATTACTTGTAGAAGAATTATTTGAGCCATTCTCTTCAGAAGCCAGCTCAGTGTTCACTGTCTTAAGCAATATATTGTATATAGTTATTCACTCAATTAATAAGTAATTGCATACATGTGTTTGTACTATAAATGTAAGTGCTATGCATTTCACTTGCACTGTAATCCAGGAACTCTCTGTAGCACTATTTTCTTGTGCAAATAGAACACCTATTTTTATGTTTGCTTACACACATGTGCAAGAAACATAGTGCCACCATATGAATTTTTGGAGCTGTGCCACCCTGCTTCCAATGCCCTGCTTCTTCTTACAGGTGCAGCCTCACCCCACCAATAAATGTCTGAGCTGTCTATGACAGCAGTTCAGATGCAGTCGCGTACAGTTCAAAGCAAAAGACTGCTACAATGAGTGGTGGTAATGTGTAGGCAATTTGCACACTGCCGTCGACAAGCAATTTATATACTGCCATTGGCATTAAGGGAAATGGGGCAGGAATCAGGGGTTGAGGAATAGTGGGCAGTATTTAAAATGGGGATTACAAGAACAACAGAATTATGCATTAAGCAGGTTAGCAAGAGGAAAAGGAAGAGGAAACCATTATGGTTTTCCAAAGAGATAGCAAAGAAAGTGAAAGCCAAAAAGATTGCATTCAGGCAATACAAAAAGACACAGGCAGAAGGGGATAGGGAGAAGTACCAGGAGAAGCAAAGGGAGGCAGGGAGGTCAGTAAGGGAAGCCAAAGCTCAGACAGAAGAACACATTGCAAAATCAGTGGGTAGAGGGGACAAAACCTTTTACAGGTACATAAGTGAAAAAAGAAAGGCAAAGGGAGGGATAGTGAGACTGAAGGGGGAGGATGGGGGCCACATGAAGGATGACAACAGTAAAGCTGACATATTGAACAGGTATTTCTGCTCAGTCTTTACTGAGGAAGAGGAGGGTAATGGGTCTGAAGGGAGTACAAGGGTGAGAATGGTGCAGAAATGGACACAAGTCCCTTTACATGAGAAAGTATCCTGAAGGAACTGGCAGTAATAAGAGTTGATAAAGCAATGGGGCCAGATGGGGTGCACCCCAGGGTCCTCAAAGAACTAAGAGAGGTGGTGGCTGAACCTCTGGCTATCCTGTTTAGCCAATCACTGGAAACAGGGGAGGTACCCAAAGACTGGAGGACAGCAGATGTAGTCCCCTTATACAAAAGTGGGAACAAAGAGGAAGCGGGGAACTACAGACCAGTCAGCCTCACTTCGGTAGTGGGGAAGATCATGGAAACACTACTGAAAGAGAGACTGGTGGAGCACATGGTTGTCAATGGACTACAGGACCCAAGGCAGCATGGTTTCACCAGGGGAGGTCATGTCAGACCAACCTCATTGAATTTTTTGATTGGGTGACTAGGGAGGTGGATCAGGGGAGGGCAGTGGACATGGCCTATCTGGACTTCAGCAAGGCCTTTGACACTGTGCCACATAGAAGACTATTACACAAACTGGGGAATATGGGTGTGGGCAGGACAGTAGTGTGGTGGGTAGGTAACTGGCTGGGTGGCAGGACACAGAGGGTGGTGGTAAATGGCTGTCACTCCACAGAGGGAAGAGTGACCAGTGGGGTACCACAGGGATCAGTGCTGGGACCGGTCCTATTCAACATCTTCATCAGTGACATTACACAGGACCTAGAGGCAGAATTTCACTGTTCGCTGATGACACAAAGTTCTGTAACAGAGTAGACACACCAGAGGGTGTAGACAGAATGAGAAGGGACCTGCAGAAACTTGAAGAATGGTCAGGGTTTGGCAGTTGAAGTTCAATCCAAAAGTGCAAGATAATGCATATGGGGCACAAAAACCCTGGCACAATATATCAGTTGGGGGGTGAGGATATAGAATGCACCAAGCAGGAAAGGGATCTTGGGGTTATCATCTCTGATGACCTCAAGGTAGGGAAACAGTGTGACAAGGCAGCAGGTAAAGCAAATAAAATGCTGGGATGCATAGGCAGGGGCATCACCAGCAGGAAAAGGGAGGTCATAATTCCACTATACAAGACACTAGTGAGGCCCCACCTGGAGTACAGTGTACAGTTCTGGAGATCTTACCTATGTAAGGACATAGACAGGGTAGAGAAGGTTTAGAGGAAGGCAACAAAGATGGTGCATGGATTGCATCACAAGTCCTATGAAGACAGGTTGAAGGAACCGAACATGTACTCCCTGGAGGAGAGGAGGGAGAGAGGGGATATGATAGAGACATACAGGTATCTTACAGGGAGGAACAGGGTGCAGGAATACACTATTTTTAAGTGAAAAAGATGTTCCAGGACTAGAGGGCATGGGATGAAGTTGGAGGGAGGACGATTCAGAGGAAACGTGAGGAAGAATTTCTTCACAGAATGGGTGGTGGACAAGTGGAACACCCTGCCAGAGGAAGTGGTGGGGCTGAAACAATCACGGGATTTAAGAATGCATGGGATAGACATAAAGGAATTCTGGAGGTCAGGGGTAAGGGGCAACAGACTTCTAGGAAAACATAAACTGAACTTACAAGCTCAAATGGGCAGACTGGGTGGGCCATAGGCCCTTATCTGCCGACACTGTCTATGTATCTATGTATGTCAGCACTGCATCTGAACAGCTGTCAATGACAGCTCCATTTTTTCTTGGATCCCCCCCCAACAAACACCGAAGTAGCATGTTGGAAGCCTGCCCCAGTGTGCTCATATGCTACCCCCACCCCCGCACACTGTATGGCCAACAGGGGTGCTCAATCTCCCATCAGCTCCACTGCCCCCCAAACAGACTTCCAGGTGCCACGCTAGGAGCCCACCCCCATATGGCAAAAGTCCATATGGCCAACAGGGATGCCCAATCCCCTGTCAGCTCCACTGCCCCCGCCCAAACAAACTTCCAGCTGCCTCGCTAGGAGTCCACCCCAGCATTGCAAAAGTCCTGCATCATCTCCAAAAAAAAAAAAACACCTATTATAAACAATGGTCCCTTGTTGACTCTCTCACCTCCCTCCCCAAATCTGCACCCACCCTCTGCATACCCCACCTCCCCACACCCCTACCTTACCCCACACTTACCTCCAGACACTGGCGTGATGATCTTCGGTGAACTGGGGACACGTCTGCACTCTTGAAAGCCAACCACGAACTGAAGAAATGCCGGTAAGCTGTATAATGTCATAAATATTTTTTTTTCAACTTTGATGCATATCTTAGGCATTTTGGGGAATTTTCTCACCAAATTTTCAACATGGGGTTCTTGGGACCCCACCTCATTAACTCAGTCATTGTCATTTTGTTATTTCATCCCAAAAGGTGATTTCAAGGTCACTGTGCAGAACCATCTTTTGGGACTGATTAATGAAATGAAAGTATTACAGTTCATTAGGTAGGTCCCCAAAAAACATTTGTTGAAAATATGGTGAAAAAATTCCCAAAAATGACTGTTTTACGAGCATGCATAGCACAGTTCCTATGCATGCTCGTAACTTTGAGAATTTTTAATATTTTCACTCCAGATTTTCAACATTGCCATTTTACCATACTTCTTTATGAACAGTACAGCTGTCATTTTTCACATCTTGCCCAAAATGTGTTTTTTCACATATAGCACACATTGTCATGGTCAGTGTGCAAAATCAATGTTCAGGATACATTAAGAAAATCACAGTGAGACTGTTCATGAACAGAGGTGTTAAAATTGCTATGTTGAAAATTTGGTGACAAAAATCCATAAAATGTCTGTGCTACGAGCATTCCATACATATTCTATATATTTCTCCTCCTCATCATCATCATTTCGTACTGGGGAATTTGCATGAATACATGATCCTTATATCTTAAGAGTTCCTTTAGATTACATCTGCCTCTGTAGCTTAATCCGTACTTCAGGTCATAATCCTCTTTTGCGACATCACAATCTGTTGTCATGGGAGTACCTGTGATGTAACAACGGATGCATTATTATTTCAGGTAGGCAGAAAGCAGCAGGAATATATGAACTCTTCAGGAGCAAAGATCCTGTTTTCATGCAAGTGATCTCAATTATAAATAATGGGGAGGAGAAATTCAGAACTAATGTGAAATACAAGCTTGATTTTGTCTAAAATGTATGTTTTGCTAGCATTTACCTGAAGGTGTCAGCTGCTCTTTAACCTGCTTTTCTTATTCGTATGCATATCAAGCATTTTATTCAGCATGGCAGGCACCTTAGCACCACATATGGACAGAAAAGAAAAACATGTAAGAGAAAGAATAGTAAGAGGGGAGACCACCTAGTACTGTAGGTGGCAAGTCTACCAAGGCATACAATGGGAAATAAATAGGATAGGAAAATGGTACTGCTGCAGCAGACTACTAAAACAGAAAATGGGAGAAGTTAGAAAAATATATCCCTGGGAGCTTCAGCTATTCCTAACGTAGAGCACAGCTCTACCACAGCATGCAGTTCAGTTTTATTATGTTCTCACACCAGACTGGTGGTAAAAGAGCCACGTTCCTTTCTGAAGTCACCCAAGTACTCCAGACTACACCAGCACTGCTGCAGAGGAACCTCTACACTGAGAGCCCAGCCCCCACCCCCAAGCAGAGAATGGTGAAAACAGTATGTTTTTATTCTTTTAAATTTCCCTCAGTTTGTCAATTGTTGCCCCACCATAACTGCCATCTCTCCCACCCCCGGGTCCAGCCCTTACTCTTCTGGCACAGCATGGGATCTGTATCTTGACTGGGTACAACATTAATACCAGTGGCAAGCATCCAGCATTGACAAATGCTTGTTCATTTTACTCCTCTTCTTCTTCTTCTTCTGTTGTATGGATTTGAGTTTTTTTAAAAGAACATTGTCAGACTATTTTGCATATTTGTTTTTGTTGAAACCCCAGATTTTATGACTGCTTACCCTCCCAAAAATTGATTGATGCTGTTGGTGGTTTTACCTGCTTCCTTTCTTTGTAGAACTGAAATGCATAATAATGGTGTAATTATACACAACCTTGTTTTGTTTCAAATCCTTGATCTACTCATATTGCATGCATCCTGAACATTAGGCACACACCCAAACAGTGCAGCTACATAGGATGCAATGGTCTCCTGTCCTCCTACAGCATCATGAGTGTCTATACTGTGTTAGGGTGTTCCCAAGTCCAGGAAAGATGCAATGAAAGTTGATCAAGGAATGTAATGAAATATGTTTGGTGTGGTAACACCAGAATGGTGGGCTATTTGTTTCTCACTTTTTGAAAGAAAATAGGAATTAGAATCAAACTACCAGCTACATAAGCAGTCTCTACAACATGTGACCAATCATAACCTGTGTTTATTTTTAAACTACAATAGGGACACTTTGAGGCCTAAGGCAGTTAACAATGTCCCTTTAAGTGAAGTTCTTACTTTTGAGAAACCATTGAAAAGATAGTGTTTGGATATTATTCAGCTCATTTTCTAGATTGCCTTTATTTCTCTATCATTCATTCTTCATCACTAGACTAAATTGCATGGATACATGATTATTGCCCTCAAGAGTGTGTCTGGTCATGTTATTTAATCTTTTTTGACATCAAAGTTTTCTGTTTCTGACATTGAAGTTTGTTCCTGTGTAAACAATTACAATGCCACAAATGGAGGATTATAATTTTTGCAAATGAGTAAGGTTCAGAAACAGATCAACTAATTATGTGAAAGAAGGATAATGTTTCCATTAAATAACCCTGGTAATGGAGAAAAAAGGGAATTCAGAAACTGAAAATCCATAATATATCAGCATAATTGAGTTTAAAAATGATTTTTTTCAACATTTTTCTGACTGACACCATCACATTTATATTTGGGATACCCTTCTCCAGAGCCAGACAACCAGAATAAGTAACTATGAGTGACAGGCTTTTAATGCACTATAGTTGCTGGAATTTCTTTTGAAAGTACTGTAATAATATACCTTTAGACAGCTGTTCCTTTATAACTAACAAATTATTTTGTAGATATTATAAAATGTTATTCCATGATGTTCATCTCATTCAATATGGGTATCTGTTTTTCCAGTACATGTAAAAATAGAAAATGGACATGCACAAACAATGATTGTCATGGGACCTGCAGCATTTATGGAGAAGAGCATTATATTTCCTTTGATGGACAACGTTTTGACTTCAGTGGAAACTGTGAATACATTCTAACACAGGTGCAAGACCCATTTTAATATTTTCTCTTAAAAGTCAATGTTCTAACCTAACAGTATCATATTTTAACAGAAACATTTTACCCCACACGAGCTGTCAGTAAAAATGTGTCCCGGTCAAAGTGCAACATTTAATCACATGACTCTGCAGACCAAGCAGACCAGCAACACTGTGTAACATATAGGGCAGGATTTTTAAAAAGCTTAGATCACTGCAAGCCCCAAGTGCACAGATGATACAGCACATGAAGTTTGCAACAATCTAATGGGAGTTTGCATAACATGCAGCAACTGCCACAAGTTAGACCAACTTTTTTCTGGACTAACTTGCAATAAACCTAGGGGCTTTATTATGATGTTTCTGCCAGGTATTTGGTGAAAACTGCCATAAATCATGAAAATTGTCGGATGTGCAACTGTGATTGTGGAATCTAGCACAGTTTTGGAGACAGGGTTGGAGCACTGTCAGAACCTAAGTGCCATGGTGATTGTCTATTCTATTAGCTTTGTAATGGGAGTACTAAAGAGCTATGTTGCCACATTAAATTGTGCCGATGGCCACATGCAGAGACAGTGGCCTCATATGAGAAACACTGGTCTATATGACAGCCTCACTATCATATATCAGGCAATTGAGTATATTGTATTCAACTTGGTTGTATTCAACTCTGTTATTTCTGAGTCATGGCTAAAAGAGACCTTGCTTTCAGTTTACATTACAGATGGAGAAGTGGCACACATTCTATAACTGGAGGTATATGAATTACCTTATTTTTAGCAGCTGATCTTCACTACCAAACACCTCCTACTTAGCACATCTAACAGACTCAGTCAGGGGGTCTTAGTCCACATTATCTGGTTACCAATAATTAAACAAATAAGAATGTTTTATCAGTTCTTAAATTCAGAGGAGAAGAATACAATTATTTTCAACCTAGAATTTATTAATGCTGACTATATATGAAAAACTGTAGATACATGAATAAACTACCTTAAGTGTTAAACATCAGTTTATTAATAAGAATAATGTATTTATTTATGTATTCATTTATTGGAAGATTCAGACAATATCTTTGAGCACAAGTGTTCTGTTATCAAAGTTCCACATCAAATTACAATATTACATTCCGAACAAAGACCAAACAAGCAAGGCACATTCCATAGGAAATGTTTATCTTGAAATCAATAAACATACATAATATTGAAAATCATTTAGAGTAAAAAAGAACAAGTTCAAGGCACCACACTACATACAGAGACAGTAGATATAAATGCTGAGTAACAGAGCTAGCTCACTAACTGGTACAGCTGGATTGAGCTGCTAAGCAGACCTCAGGGATCCTTTGACTTGATCAGTCCTGGGGAGGTTTAGCATGGATTCAGGCAGTTTATTTAATCAACCTGCAGCCCTAACAACAAAGGAGCACTTACCCATCTGAGTTCTGTCAATAGGTACTGTAGTTCAAGGGTGTTCCTGGCCACATTCCTTGTATTGTATTGTACTGATTTACAACAGAGTGGAAAAAGTTTTCTTGAACAAGATGTGTTCAGCCTAGCAGTGCTTTTGTGGTTGAATACATTTTTGTAGTTTAATTCTACCAGTTAAAGATATCCAGTTTATTTGTACATATAGAGTACAGATATGGGTGCACTTGCCAGTCCCTAACTTGGGTTGTACCTGGAAATGAGCCTTAGGTCAGTGTGATTTTCAGGTTATCAAATGTTTAAATTAAAAAAAAGCTCAGAGACAGTCTTTATTTTGTGTCACTTTAACTCTGCTTAGTATTGAGTCACAGGCTGCTGCAAATTCAGGTAGGCCATTGTCAGCTAGGGCAGGATGAAGCTGGACATTGCCAGCTCCCTGGTGTCAGCTGTTAGGTTACACCAATTTCTGAAAAGGGCATCCATGCTTCTGTTTACAGGTGACACCAGGTTGTCAGTGTAGGGGGCAAAGGATAACATGTCATCCAGCACCACTCAGATATATTTAAACATTTCCACCATTTCTAACTTCTGACACTTATTAGTATTTATACTTAAGTTTATAGGTAGCAGTGCAAAGTTATTTGTTTTTGTAAACTTATTTTCTTCATTTCTATAGAATAACACCATTGACACATGCTTGCTTACAATGGTATAGCTACAGTAATAGTGCTATAGAAGCTGCAGGACACACCTGTACAAATTATTAATGATCCTCTTAGAAAAAAGCAAATGAGATAATATGTAAACAGTTCCTGGAAGAAAATTCAAAAATGTGGGGCAAGTAAATTTAAAGGATTACCTCTACCACTTTGACCTTACCATTATAAAATGGATAGAGCACTCACTGCATCCTGACTGGTTAAGACTCATGGACTGAGAGAGCACAGTGTATGGTTAAAAACGTCCTGTCAACCAGGATGTATTTTAGTTACAAATCCTTATAAGTCTTTAGGATTTTAAGACTTAAACTGTCAGATATTTCCTTCAAGATAACATACAGCTAAAAAAGAAAACCTCCATGTACAACTTACCTGCAGTTAAATATGTGACAACCTATTCTACATATGATGTCTTACCTTTTTTCTTACAATTTTTTATAGTTTTCTCTGCTCTTTCAATCCATTGTGCTCACCTGCTTTTTTCCTCTCCTCATTTCCTGTTGTGCTTTCCCCTGCTGTTAAGGCAGACACCAACTGGATTCAGAGCCTTGTTTTTAAACTTACTGTACCTATAAACTATAGTGTGCTCTAGTGAAGACTGCACCTGCATGAAGTCCCCACCACCTTGTACAGTAATGCTCAATTCCAAATATTAACACAATCTGGTCAAAGCCAACATGGCTGCTATGCTGCTTTAAAGGGACACTGTCCACTTAAAGTGATCAAAGTTATGAGTGTGCATTGGAAAATTTCAATGTATGCTCACAACCTTGTTCTTTTGTTATAGTGTTATCAACATTTTTCAATGTAACCTTCTCATGACCTGATCTCATGAACAGGGGTGGATAAAAATGTTAAAACCTGCCCATAAGGTAATTTTGTGGTGTGGCAATGTCATTCCTCACAACAGTTGCGAAAACACATATTGGTCTGGACATGGAAAATGACAGCTGTCATATTCATGAGGTGATGTGAAAAAATGGTTTTGTTGAAATTTTGGAGTCAAAATAGTGAATGTTACCAAAGTTATGAGTGTATGTTACAACATTTCAACATGTGCACATAGTTTTGCCATATTTCATTGTCATTTAATTTTATTTGTATTTTTTGCACTGGAGGGCATGTGGGTACAACTGTCCATTTTCACAAGCATCCAGTGACAACACAGAACAAGTTATGTAGCAGGGACAGGAGTAATACAGATAAAATTCATGAAGTAACACAATACAAAATGTAGACTGTCAGGACAAGGAATTTACATGAAGGCAGTCATGAGTAAGAAAAAAATATTTTAAATGCAATCACAGACTGAACTGTCCAAGAGGTATTGTTTAGGCTTCAGGTTACATACTCAGAGGTAGAGACACTGGACAAGAGAAAAGGGAGGTTGTTGAAGAGCTTTGCACGCCTGAAGAAGGGGGTTGGGGCTGGCCTTGGGGAGTGTGGCAGAAAGGAACTATTAGAGAATGATCAGAGGTGAGTCTAGTGAATTGAGTATTGGAGGGCCTCTGGAAGATGGATACAAAGCTATTAGGTAGATGGCCATGCAAGACTTTACTTTTGAGGGGCACATACAAGGTGATCAGGGTAGGACATGGTTAAAGATAACAAATCCTGTGTGCAAGCTGGCAAAATGTGACAGTATTTTAAACTGCATAATGGCTGCATAAAGCAGTAAATAAAATATGCTATTGTGGCAAAAAGTTAGTATTTCTTTATTGTAGTGAGAAAAGACAGTAAGAAACAGTAACCAGTACACACACAAATATTCTCCCACACTGGGAAACATTAAATCCAAAAGACACACCAAACCAGCTTGTGAGTTATGGTTTTCTCATTTCTTTACCCACTGCGATGTGAATATTGTGCCATCATCACTATGACTACTACCATCCCAGTTTCTGACAGACCCACACCAATCCCCAGTCTTTCACTGGCACTAAGTGGACCCCATATCCCACAGTATTACTCTGATATGTTAGGTTTGTTTTTAGATACATGCATAAACCAGTATGGCAACTGAGGTAACAAGTATTTCAAAACAGAAATGCACTTCAGTTACAAATATTTAAAGGAAAGGGATTTACTTGCTAGCTAGTTTACATTCTTAAGGTTGCAAAAGAGTCACAGCATTTGGAAGTCTGTCTGCAGATATGACCTTTAATGTCATCTTGCTCTTCTGTGCATTTGTGCAATGAAAATGAAATACTCCAGAAATTCAAACAATATAACAGCTGACAAAGGGTTAAAAGCAGATTCAAAGTACATGTCGGGGGGGAGGCATATATGTCCACAAATACTATAGTAGAAGTGTAACTTTGTAAGCTCTACAGATGTTTTCAAAACAATGCTTCATTCACACACAGTGCTGCAAGTTTCCCATCGGTTTTCTGCCCCTTTCAATGCCAAATCTGACCCAGGTCAGAAACTCTCCATTCATGGGATGGGTATCCCCAGCCTGAGGGGTCAGTAGGTATATCACAGCCTAATGGATCCTATCTAACTTTGTGTTTCTGTACTGCTCCAAACCACAAACCCACTAAATGACCTTACTCCAGAGGGATTTTTTATTGACACTACAATTCCTGCTTTGTAAATGAAACAGATGGATCTGTTGGTGCCAAATAAGTATACACATAGTAACAGTTTCAAGCCTATGGTTGTTAAAAAGAACAATTATTTTCTTTTTACTTTTTATGTGGGTACTGTTTTACACCAGGCACAGCTCAAACTGCAGTAATGGGCATAGATCAGGCCAGAGGGAAACAAACAGTAAGACGATGAGAGAACAAGAGAATGACATTCTTACTAAACTACTGCACTGGACATTCCTCAGTGTGGAACCCCCTTCCCCGAAAGCAGTAAGAAGAGACATAAGTGGCACATGACTGTTATGTAAACAATTTAACAGCAATTAGTCACACAAATGAGAATGTGAGTGGGGCAAAGGATCCCCCCCCCCACACACCTACTAACCTCCTCCACTTGACGACATCACTGGGCCTAGTACAAGCTGTTGCTTCTGACTCTTATCACCATGGTCACATCTTGGGATTGATGTTCTCATTGTGGCTTGAGGACACTGATCTTGAGACTGATCAGGTTGCAAGGTCTAGTCATTGCACAGCGGAATTCTCATTTGGGGACACCTGATAGTCCTTCCCCCATCAAGATAGCCTGCTATTGCCCAGTAAGGGGATTGTCCCCAGAGGGACTCTTGCAAGTTGTTGAGTTTTCCAGTGTGAGTGCTGTATATGCAAGTGGCATGAGCGAGGTAGTGGTGGCCAAACAATATGGCTGTCTCTGGTGCACTAGCTGCCATTGTACTGATCCATATATGATCCAGGTCTTCTCAATTGAGACCCCAGTGGTTTTATGGGGCTCTCAAGGAGATAAAGACTATGGGTCAAAAGTTGAAGTGTTGATGACGGAGGACCTGGTCCATGTAGGACAAACTGGCTTTGAGGAATCTCAATGGTGATTGCCAAAGGGCAATCAACCATAAGAAGGCAGAGTTCATGTACAGGGAGAAGCAGACCAGCTCAGCTCTTTCAGACTGTGGACAGGCTACTTCTTCCAGTCGGTCTACAGCCAAAAAGGGCTTTTTTTATAGCACAATGTGAAGACTTTGTTCTGCTCTTCTCTGACAGGGTGTCCTCTATTCAGTCCAGGGTCTCCACAGTGGAGCACAATCAACCCTTCTGTAGGGGGCCTGGTAGTTACGAGGGCACTCCTATTGTCTGGGAGGGGTTTCAGTCAGTGGAAGTGGCTGAGGTTGTTGAGGTGAATTCAAAGCTGCTGCCCACCTTTTGTGAGCTGGACCCTGGTTCAATTAATCTTCTAATAGTATGTGCCAAGGCTATTGGTCCAGTATTCACTGGGATTGTCTAGTTTTGCTTTCTTAGGGACTTTTCCCCAATGCCTTGAAGGAGGCTTTGGTGAGGTGCCTCTTGAAAAAAACATCACTTGACCCCAACATCCTGGCCAATTATGGACCTATCTTCATCCTCCCATATTTAGTGAAGGTTGTTGACAAAGTGGTGGCACTGCAGTTTGAGTCACACCTGGAGGCCATTGGCATTTATGAGTCATTTTGGTCCAGATTTAGGGCTAGGCATAGTACTGAGACAGCATTGGTTTGGGTGCAAATTGACCTCCTCAGGTTAAGGATAGAGGAGACTGGTCAAGTCTCATTCTCCTCAATCACTTAGCAGCATATGACACCATGTACCATGCCATGCTGTTGTATCACCTTAGATAGTATTGTGAACTCATCAGATCTGTCATCAACTGGTTTGAGTCCTATCTCTCAGACAGGAGGCAACGGGTGATGATGGTGACTTTCTCCTCCTCCCCAAAACCCCTGTAATGTGGAGTTCCTCTGTGTTTGATCCTATTGCCAATGTTGTTTGCAGTGTACATGCTGCCCTGGAAGAGCTCATTAGATGTTACAGTCTAGGTTTTCACTATTACACAGATGTTACCCAGCTGTATATGTCATTTGCCTCCTGGAAGGAATAGCACTGTCGAAGTACTGAACAAGGGCCTGGCCAAGATCCAGGGCTGGATGTCCTCTAACTGGCTGAGGCTGAACCCTGACAAGATGGAAGTACTGGTGATTTAGCCTGGTCATGAGCATGATGGGCGTGCCTCTGGGGTGGCAACAGGTTGGTCGTAGGATCCATCCCTTTGACAGCATCCTCTAGGGTGAGAAATCTGAGCTTCATCCTTGATGACAGGCTGACACTTGATGCGCAGGTGTTGAATTTTGTCAAAAGTGGTTTTACCACTTAAGGAATGTCACCTGGATTAAACCCCTAATTCTGCCTAAAGACCTACTTTCACTGGTGCATGCTTTTGTGACGTTCAGTCTGGACTGCTGTAACACTCTGTACTTCAGGATTACTGGAGAGATCTTCCACATGCTACAGCCAGTGCAGAACACAGTGGCCATGTTGATGATGGGCCGGACCAAGTCTTGTTATGTGAACTCAGTCCTGTGAGGTCTGCAGTGGCTGCCTGTCAGGTAGAGGATCATCTTCAGGGTGGGCTTGCTCACCTATAAGGCCCCTTATGGCTTGGGCCTAGGTTAACTGTCTGACATCTTTAATCCTGCCATCTCTGTATGCTCCCTCATTTTCTAGGTAGGGAAATGGGCAGACTAGGTGGGCCAAGTGGTCCTTATCTGCCATCAAAGTCTATGTTTCTTAACTGAGGGCCTCCAAGAGGTGCTGAGGGCCAGTCTGAAAACTCCTTAAAACTGCTTGTTCAAGGTGGCTGATCCAGCCCTCTTGAACTCACTCACCAGATCGCTGAGGGAGGCCTTTCAATGGAGGCATTTAAGAGGGATCTGAAAACTCATTTGTCTATGAAAGCATATCCTGATAACTGATGGTGATTTTAATCATGACTTATTTATTATTTTAGTAATTAATTTATTGTACTTTTATATACTGTGGCCCGGATATTCAAACTGCGCCATTCTGAGGCTCAAGCCCTTGCGCTGCTCAAAATAGTTGTGCAGGGGTGTGGCTGGGGTGATATTCAAAGGAGTTGCGCTATTGAGCAACTCCTTTGAATATCACCCCCCAGCCACAGCCACTGTGCATGGCGCAGTGGAACTTGCGCCACCGCAAGTTGTCAGAGTTGAGCATTAAACTTGCGGTGGCGCAAGTACCATTGCGCCATGTGCAAATTTCCGATATTCAAAAGGTGACATGCAAATGGGGCCATAATTCATGCAAGGTGCAGGGGGGGCCATTTGCATCTGATTATGGCCCCATTTGCATGCCATCAGCATGTAGGTGCGCCGATCCCCGAGGACTTGCGCCTGGCCGCCCTGCCAGGCAGCAGCAAGTCGGGACCGGCACCCTGCAGCCCGATCAAGGGGTACAACGTGGAAAACAAACTCCCCTGCCCACACATTCTCCCAATGCCCGAACAAGGGCAGAATGTGAAACAAACTCCCCCAGTGCCCGATCGCAGGCAGAATGTAAAAAGACCTCTCAACCCAAATATCTCCCTGGTGGTCCAGTGGACCGTAATGACCGATCAGCGGGAAGAATGTCCAGTGACAACCCCAAACATCTCCCTGGTGTCTAGTGTCCCCCACCCCACCCACCCATGAAGCCCCACCACCCCGCTCCCCCAGCAGCTGGCAGGTGGCAGTATCCCACCCATACTACCACCGCTGCCATGGCCTGACTGTCCGGTAGGGTTGCACGCCCATTGGTGCAGGCTAGAGCCAATGGGCATGCAGCCTATACTGTACATGACAGTCCAGATTTGTGAATGAATCCATTCACAAATCTTGGACTATCATATAGGTATGGGCTGCACACCCATTGGCTCTTAGCCTGCACCATCGGTGTGCAGCCTCACCGACAGTCGGGTCGGGCGGGTGGCTGGGCAGCCGGGCGGTGGGATGCTGCCACCCGCTGGCTGCTGGGGGGAGCGGGTGGCTGGGCTGTGGTGTGGTGTGGGTGGGGGACACTAGACACCAGGAGATGTTTAGAAGTCACCGACATTTTAAGTGAAAAGATGTTCCAGGACTAGAGGGCATGGGATGAAGTTGAGGGAGGATGATTCAGGAGGAAACATGAGAAAGAATTTCTTCACAGAACGGGTGGTGGACAAGTGGAGCACCCTGCCAGAGGAAGTGGTGGGGGCTGAAACAATCATGGGATTTAAGAATGCATGGGATAGACATAAAGTAATTCTGGAGGTCAGGGGTAAGGTGCAACAGACTTCTAAGAAAACAAACTGAACTTACAAGCTCAAATGGGCAAACTGGGTGGGCCATAGGCACTTATCTGCCGACACTGTCTATGTATCTATGTATGACATTCTGCCCGCGATCGGGCATTATGGTCCACTGGACCACCAGGGAGATATTTGGGTGGGGGTCTTTTTACATTCTGCCCACGGGCACTAGGGGAATTGTTTCCATTCTGCCCGTGATCGGGCATTAGGAGAATGTTTGGGTGGGGGTTGTCATGATACGTTCTGCCTCGCGATCGGGCATTGGGAGCTGTTTGGGCGGGGGTTGTTTTATGTTCTGCCAGCCATCAGGCACTGGGAGATGTTTGGGCAGGGGGAGGGGGGTTGTTTTTACGTTCTGCCCACGATCGGGCTGGTGGGGGGGCACAGGGACTGAGTTGGGGGCCAGCCACGGGTGGCAGCTGCTGTGTTGAGCCCTGCAATACAGCAGCTCACCTGTGGGTGGCCCTCAACTTGATCCTTTTTTTTTGGCTCAAAGTTGTGCAGGCGCAGGTTGGGGGTTGCGCCTGCACAACTCTGCAAAACCCGACTGAATATCGGGTTGTGCAGTTTATGCATGGTTCCTCCCCCTCCTGTTGAGCATGCATTCATTTGCATTGCGCTGTTGCTCAACCTGTTTTCAGTGGTGCAACTGCCTCCTGCTGAATATCGCAGAATGGCGCAATGTAGGACTTGCGCGCATGGCACAACCCTTTTGAATATCTGGGCCTGTATGTCTTTTGTTACCCTGTTACTTGATGTATTTTCTGTAAAGTGCCCAGAGCCCATGGGATTGGGTGCTGCAGTGCCATATGAATAAAAAATTACTTAGCTACTTACATACACACACACACACACACACACACACACACACATACACTGTAAATTGTATTCACTCACAGCTCACACACAGAAGACTCCTGGAGCAGCCATGCCATGTCAGTGTTGAGAGAAGAGCATGAATATACATTCTGTGATGTTGGAGGGAGTAACTGCCAGGTTTTAACCCTGCTTTTGGAAAGCAGTTGAGCAGCTAGTCTGTCCAGCCAGCTATTCTGAAGGAAAAATGAATTTCCCTAATCATTACCTCCACTGCTATTCATCTGTTTCATGTACCCTGGCTATTATTTCACCCAACATTGTTATACGTGTAAACTGAGCAGACAGTGCTGATTGGAGGAGGTGCCACTACCAGACATTAAGTGTTTTAACCCTTGCTGCACCACGGTCAGATACAGTGGAGTCAGCCACAGTGAAGTGCAGTAACTTGTAGCAATGACATGTCACAAAATCCTTCTTGACAAAATAACTTAATTGCCATTGACCTACAATGGTCCCTGCAGTACACTGCAGCATTCTGTGATATTCAGCACTATTTCTGCATTTCATCTTGCCTGTCACATTTATCAGTCCAGAATTCCTATAGATTCTCATTGTGTTGACATCCTAAGGGTTAACAGTTTATAATTACTCTCATGACAAATCAGTCTGTTATCAGAATGATGGAAATAATATGGTGTAGTGCAAGCAGGGGTTGGGAGGATCAGATAAAGGAACACCACTGAGATAAATGGAGATGAGGCAGAGAGGTTTGATTCAGTTCCACTCAAAGCACTCAGTGAAAGAACACAGTCTAGGTATCCAGTCAAGTGTTTCCAGAGTCCCTTCTTTCTCCAACATCATAGCAATACATCAGCATTGCTCTGCCCATGCAGGTGTAAAAATGGCTATGAACTTGTCTACTCTGTCACCTGCTTACACCATCCATTACAAAAAAGAAAGTCCACAAAACATAAACAAGATAGGAGCTTGAAGTAAACACTTGGAGGGGGGATGGGGTGAGAATTCAGACATTGAAAAACTTCACCAAGGTGCTGTTATTACCCTTTCGGGGCCACCAAAATGCTGAAAAATGTTTTCTATAGATATTTCAACATTTTCATGATTTTATTTTATTTTGTGAATAGTTTTGTCTACTGAATATCATAGAAACTGATTTTATAAGTAACAAAAAAAGCTTTGGGATTTTGGTTGTGCTGCCACAACCCACCTCTAGGGGCTAGAGGCATTCAATTTATGGACTTGTACCTCATTTTAGCCCTGTGTGTATGACTCTACCAGCACACTCAGCACTTTATTTTGTCCTATTGTTCACAAAATTACTACTCACTTAAACAATATGAACAAACTCTACATACCCATAAAAAGCATACCCTTCTTATTTTCTTTACATATAAATTCTTTATTCATACTAAACTTAATGGAATAGCAGAACCATGACACTTATTTTATTTACAGTATCACTTTAGTGAATGTTTCAGTTATGAGCAATGGAATAAGAAACTCTAGACTGTGCAGATGTCTGAAACACTCACTGTATATGCATGTTATGGTTGCTTAATGGGGATGTACCAAGCCACACCAACAACTATGTTGTTGAAGTGCAACACAGCTACACAATCAATATCAAAAGACACAATTTTGCCTTTCAACATTGAGTCCCCCCCCACACACTTTTAGATACAAATTCTGAGTCAGACTTTGCTTTGGGGGGGCGCAAAATGCTGGAATTTCACCTTTGAAGTCCATTACAGTGACAGCATTGAAGTTGTTGCTGTAATGGACTTCATTATAACAGTGTTGCTGTGTGTTCGGTACACCAGTTAAAGGCACTTGGCTAGACCATGTGCCTCACAATTCATACAAAGCCTGACTATATCACAATGCAATCTCATGTCTTGATGTTTTCTATTAATATGCACATGCAAACGATATTCAAATTAAACATAATTTGCTCATATTTGAAAAACCAGCCTAAAATATATATGGTAATCTTTTATTATTACTTAAATACAGTACTACTTAATGCTATATGGTTATGTGGTGTGTTTTCATTGATTTTTCCCACCCATGTTATAAGTGTATTGAGATAGAGATAGCTATAGAGATAGAGATAAAGATAGAGATAGAGATAGAGATAGAGATAGGGACAGAGACAGACATAGACATAGATATAGGTATAGATAGAGATAGAGATAGAGATATATAATTATATAAATAGTTTGTAACTTTATGTTCTGGTTAGTTCCCTTGATGAGTTTATTTCTATATGTGCATATATACATACATACACACATACAGATAGATAGATAGATAGATAGATAGATAGATAGATAGATAGATAGATAGATAGACAGATGGCTACACACACAATATACTCCAGTATGAAACTAACCAAAAATAAATGTGTTGCTTCAATAAATGCTCATATTACAGTATTATTACAATTATATCAATTACATGTATTTATTTATTCATTTTTTAATTGTGTTTATTTTGTTTTTAGGACTACTGCATCAATAACCCTGCAAATGGAACTTTTAGAATTATCACAGAGAACATCCCATGTGGAACAACTGGGACCACCTGCTCAAAAGCCATAAGACTTTACTTGGGGGTAACACTATGCTTGTTTACAGAGTTTGATGGTTTTTTTTAGAAGCAGAACATATTTGTTTTAAGGAGGCTACACTGTTCATTTGACTGTAAAATAATACTGTAAAGGCATTAATATTTACAAAAAGACACATGTTGAACACAGTATAATAGTATTTATCA
This sequence comes from Neoceratodus forsteri, assembly GCA_016271365.2. Classification (NCBI taxonomy): domain Eukaryota; kingdom Metazoa; phylum Chordata; order Ceratodontiformes; family Ceratodontidae; genus Neoceratodus; species Neoceratodus forsteri. The sequence goes on along the minus strand of CM028133.1, from coordinate 734,541,698 downwards.
GCTTTTCATTGGAAACATAGTTTAAATATATCAATCAATCAATCAAAATCTTTATTTACCCAGGCGGGTACCAGTGAGCAAGGCTCATTTGCAAGGTGGACCTGATCATGAATACATCAAAGTACAGTACAGAAGCAGGTATACAAAAAGCAATAATACACAGGGAAGAAAAAGTATATACAGTGTATACAGCACGGTACAAGGTTGAAATAAATTAAAAAACAGCATTATTTTACAATTGAAGAAGTCAGCAGATGTACAATCAACCATAGGCATAGAGGGGTTATAAGCGGAGATATTTTGAGTGAGGCAGCTGGCAACTACACATATAGGGGAAAGAGGCCACGTATGGGGTGGCAGGTTAGAGAGGTAAAGAAGAGGAGGGATATATTACCGATGACTGGGGGGAAAATTGGGCTAAAACCACAGAAAGTGATGATGGCTGCCATGTACTTGTTTATTATGATAATGACAGAGGAGGGGTAGATAACTGGGACACTACTATGGATGGGGTGGGACTTTAGCCAGGCTGGAGTGGACAGGGAAGGGCGGGTGCAGCAGGAAGAGTTAATAGGGAAAGAGTGAGAGCCAGGGGTTGAAACATGGTGAGCATCAGGATGGAAAGGGGGAGTTGTGGAATTAGTGGGCTAGCAGTGAGGAAAACATTTGCAAGGTGCTTTCATGTAGCGATCGTAGAGTGCCTTGAAGATATTCAGGCTAACAGGGCAGCTCAGCTTGAAGTTCCTTTGTAAACCATTCCACAATGTGGGAAAAGAGAAGCTTAGTGCAGCTTTGCCAAAATGAGTGTTGACCCTTGGAACTTGGAGTGCAATTAAGGAATAGCTCCTTAGAGCATAGGTGCCTAACACACTCCGGGGAATACAATCTGAGACATAGGAGGAGAGCTTGTTGGTCACCACTCTGAAGGCCGATAGGGCGACGTTTCTGTTCCTCCTATAGTGAATGGAAGTCCAGCCTAATGATGAGTACAGGGAACAGTGGTCTGTGGAAAGTGGAAGGCCAGTAATGAATCTGATAGCTCTGTGGTAGAGGGTGCCCAACTTAGCCAGTGCAGAGGCAGTGCAGTGGCTGTAAAGCAGGTCCGCATAATCTATTAAAGATAGGAAGGTAGCTTGAACCACTTGAATCTTGGCCTCCTTTGTGAGCAGGTGGTTAATTCTGTAGAATAATCCTAATCTTTGCCTTAGTTTCTTCTGTAGTTCTTCGAGATGGTCGACGAAAGAAAGTTTATGATCAAGCCAAACTCCTAGATATTTGAATTTTGCTACATACTCTAGTGTTTCTCCAGGAACAGTGGTAATTTGTGGGGGTAGCCACCCCCCATAGGAATTGATGCATGCAAGGAGGGGGAGAGGAGCATGGCTTTTGCCTTTTTCGCATTGAGCAAAAGCTTTTTGTTTATGAGCTGGTATTGTAGAAGGTTAAATTCAGCTTGGAGGTCTTCACAGGCTGCTTCCAGCGTGGGATGACTCAAGTACAGTACAGTGTCATCTGTGAATAAGGGGATATTGGCTTTTTTGATGGGGTCATTGATGTTGTTAATGTAGACTGCAAAGAGGAGGGGACCAAGGATAGAGCCCTGGGGCACGCCCCTCAGCATAGGATTTAATGGAGAAAGATCACCTTCAGCTTTAACCTGCTGTTTCCGTTCTCTGAGGTAGTCTGCAAACCAGCACATAAATTTATTGTCCAGACCTAAGATGCTTAGGGAGGAAAGAAGCAGGCTGTTATCGACTGTGTCGAATGCCTTTCTAAGATCCAAGAAAATGGCACAGACATGCTTCTTGTTGTCAAGGTCTAGGAGCCAATCATTGGTCACCTTAGCTAGGGCTGTTATGGTGCTGTGCTTTGCTCTGAATCCAGACTGAACCGGGTTTAATAGGCTTCTGGATTCTAAGTATACCCCTAGTTGGCCACACACTATTTTTTCTAGTAATTTAGACAGGGTGGGGAGGAGGGAGATATGACACTGGTATTATTACACAAATAGCAAATGTGTTTTTGTTCCCCTTTTTTTCTAGTAGCCAGCTAGGCTGACATTTAAACTGATTCAGTAATTTACAATAACGTCTAACAACCCAAGTATTTTACTAAATCAATTTATATATACATTAAATTTATATACATTAGGAAGTCAGTCCCAATACATTAAAAGCACTTTGATGTTTCAGTCAGAAGTAAGTTAAAAATGTAATGCACTCTAACTGGTTAGCTAAATCCCAGTAAAATAGAATGGTTGCTAGAGGGACTAGAATTACATGTATATGCTTTGAAAAGAGGCCTCAGACTCATCAATGTTGATAGTGTGCAACTTGAGATGGAATGGGGGACTTGCAAATTTGGGAGTAATTCATGGTGAACAACTGTCCACTGAACATCCTTAAAAGCTACATTTGTATTGTGAAGATATTTTCAGCTTGTGTTATTCACTTTGATGGGACTTATCCTCAGGTCATGTTTTGCACCTTCATCTGAGTCACAATGTTGCAGCCCACTTTCTAAATTCTAATTACAATCAGAGCAGATCATTCCAGTGCAATGAGAACAGGGATGGATGCCTGTAAAAGAATTAATAATTCAGGGCTTACTTTGACATTTAAAGAACAGTATTTGTTAATAACCCCATAGCGGGGTTTTTTCAGCAATAAATTTTGTCTGGCAGAAGTATCAAGAAACACATTGTTCTTATTCTTTCAATTCATTCATGAACCAGAATATGGGATTTTGAAGTTTTTAAAAATCTCCACCCTCATGACATGCCCACCATGAACAAATTAAATATCTTGGTACAGTATTGTGCTGTTTACTATCAAAAGCATGTGGTAGCACCATCATAATACATCCACAAACAGTTTAAATCTAGCATGTGGATTCAACAGGTAACCTCAGTGGAAGAGACTTTTAAAAATTGTGAATGGTGGCCATATTTAGTGATGTGAGTCATTAGATACGAAACTAGTAGTAAAAGCAGGTTCAACAGTATTTCAAAAAACTAAAAATACTCACAGCTCTTACATCTCTCCTGAATCTAACCTCCCAACTTTATAACATGTCCTTTCTTCAGCACCTTTTTTCTGAAAATACTTTCCTCCTGTACCTTATTTACCCCTGTGATGTATTTAAAAGTCTCTATTATGCCTCCCTTCCTACTCTCTTCCATGGTGTACATATTGAGGCTATTTAGTCTCTCCTTGAAGAGCATTTGATGCAGCCACTGTACCATTTTAGCTGCTCTCCTCTGGGCCACCTCAAATATGTTTATGACCTTCTAGAGATGTTATCTCCAGAACTGGATACAGTACTTTAGATGGAGTTTTACCAGCGATCTATACAGAGGCAACACTACCTCACTGTTTCTGTTGGTGATACCCACACCAATGTACCCCAGTATCCACTGCCATATCACACTGTCTGGCCATGATTAAGTCATCAGATATGATTACCCCTTATCTCATTCTTGCTTGGTGGTCATCAATACCACTTCACCCATTTTGTGCTCTGCCACTGGATGGCTGTGCCCTAAGTACATGATTTTGTACCTTTTCATATTGAAACCCTACTGCCATACCCTTGACTATTCCTCAAGCATGATTAGGTATCTGCTTATCTTTCTCACCTTCTCTGGGAATTCCACCCTATTGCAGATTGTGGTGTCATCTGCAGAGAGGCAGGTCATCCTTCTAGCTCCTTGGCAATTTAACTTATAAAGACATTAAAGTGGACTGGTCCCAGCACTGATCCCTGAGACACCCTGCTAATCATCCTCCCTTCTTCAGAGTGAAATCCATCTACCACCACCCTCTGTCACCAGCCTATCCCCCAATCAATTTCTTACCAGTTTACCACATTTGTATCCACTTCAAAGGTACCCAGCTTCAGTACTAGTTTCCTATGTGGAATGCTGTTGAAAGTCTTACTGAAATTAAATCTAGGTAGGCCATATCCATCGCTCCACCCTGATCTAATTCCTTGATCAACGAGTCAAATAAATTTATCAGATCAATTTGAAATTACATTCTACCCCCCTTCCCATGAATTAATGCTGCCTTGGGTCTTGTAGCTCACTGGATTTTATATATTCTACAATCCTTTCCTTCAGCAGTGATTCCATTAACTTTCCCACCACCAATGTCATGCTGACTGGCCTATAATTTCCAGCCTCCTTCCTGCTACCACTTTTGTGAAGAGGGGCTACATCTGCCCTTCTCCAGTCCTCAGAACAACTGCTGTTTTCAGTGTGCTGTTAAATAGGATTGTTAGAGGTGCAGCTAGTTCCTTCCTGAGCTACCTCAATTTCCTCAGATATTCCCAGGCTGGCCCCATCATTTGTCCACGTTCAGATTAGTGAATCTCTTCAGGACTGTCTTCTCCGAAAAAGGACTAGTGTCCACATACTTCTCTCCAAAGATCCTGTTACTTTTTTTTGTTCCTTCCCCAATTCCTTGCTTTGTTAACACTGAAAAATGTATTTGTTCAGGATGTCTGCCTTTTTCTGGTTCCCCTCTGCTGGTTCTGACTTCCCTTTTTAACCTTACTATCCCCCCCTTCCTCTTTTCACTTACATACTGTACCTTAAAAATGTAATTTCCCCGTTCATTACCGCCTGGGCTATTCTCTCTTTAGTTTGTACTTTTGCACTATTTTCTGCTTTCCCTGCTTCCCTATGTTTCCCCTGATACACCTCCCTCTCCTCTTCCCTTTGCATTTCCTTATACCTTCTGAATGCTACATTTTTAGCCTCACCATTTCAGCCACCTCTTCTGTGAACCATAACAGTTTCTTTTTCCTCTTGCTTTTGTTCACTTGTCTGATGCAGAGGTTTTTTGTCTTCAGTATACTCTCTTTTAGATTCATCCACTGTGCCTCCATTCCACCTAGGTCATGCCCCTGCCAGGTCATCCTGAAGCATTTATCTGCATTTGAAAGAGCTGCCTCCTGAATTCCAGGACCCTTGACCTTGTGTGGTCCAGTTCTGTAATGGTCCTTATATTAAACCACACTGTACAGTGATCACTGGTCCCCAAATTGCCTCCTACCTTGATGTATGCAACACTGTCCATATCAGTGAGTACAAGGTCTTGCATTGCCCCATCATGAGTGGGTTCGCTAACTAGCTGCCTGAGGAAGTCCAGAATTGTCCCTGTTTTTTGCTGATGCTACAGCTGGTAAGCTAAAATCTACATCTGGCAGATTGTAGTCTCTTACCAACAGCACCTCCCCTTTTCTGCCTTCTTGCCAGTGGCTCCTACCAATACCCTGTCTAGCTCCTCTACTGTGCTGGAGGTCTGATGATCATGCCAGTGCAAACAGAGACTCTGTTCCCTATCTCCTGGGTAAACCACTGTACCTCTTTCCCTCTGTGTTCCCTGTATCTCAGGTGCATGTATTCCCTTCACATAAGGCACTATACCCTTCCTTTCCATCCCATCCTGTCCTTCTTGAGCAAAGTAAAGCCTGGTGTGGCCATATCCCAGTCATGGTTTTCAGTACACAATGACTTGATAATGGCCACCATACCCAGATTGGCCTCTGCCATGAAGGCCTTTAAGTTAAGAATCTTATTTCCTAGACTTCTAGCATTCACACACATAGCCTTTCAGATTTTCTTAGCTCTCTACTTGCTACCCAGCTTTTTTCCTTCCTTTTTGCCCTCCTTCCTTCATTCTCCTCTATGTTTTTAATGTTCCTGTCCCCTTCCACCTTCATTTCTACCACCCTGCTTCCTTTATTAATTTGTACCTGGAGGATCCCTCCCCTCCCTCAGGTTCCCCTACTTTTACTTCAGCCTGTGGTGGGAAGGTGGCATTTTCAGTCTCCCCCAGTTCCTTCTGTCATCCCACTCTGTTAGGTTAAATGTTTATAAAAATAATATTTAAATTGTCCACTGAGAATTGTGATTCCCCACCTGCATGATTGCAGGCCATCACTCCTGTATAGGCTGTTATCCTCCAGATTGAACCCCAGTCCCCAATGCAGCTTGAAGCCCTCCTCTCTGCACCATTCCTTCAATTATGGGCTGAAGCTCCTGATATGGAGAACCCTCTCCTCCACCCTGTTGTAGGGACCCAGCATCTCAGGGAAAGCCACTGAGTTGTCTACTTGTCTAAGACCCCTCCCCAGCTCCATAAACTCCCTCTGCAGTATCCCAGACACATCACTAGCCAGGTCATTAGTTCCCAGGTGGACAATGGCACCCATCTCTCCCTTCTGCCCTGCTGAGCTTTTGATCCCCATGATCTGCATCTCATCCCTCCAGGCCATGGTGCCTTGTAGCCATCTAACCTCCATCTCCACCCTTTTCTTTCCCAAATCTATCCCCCTTATAATCTATTCCCCCACTAGAAATTGCTTCCACCTCCATTGGGGTCCTTGATCACCCTTGTTGGGGTCTCCACTATGGAGGACCCACACATCCTCCCTGGTTACTACTACAGGTGCAATCTCCCAACAGTCCTGCCAAACCAGAGCATTGTAGACATTGTGTAATGGAACTGGCTGAGGCATGTGCCTCTGATCTATCACCTCCACCTTTCCAGAGCCCACCATAGTCCAGTCATTCCTCCTCCCTGGTATCTTCTAAGGTAACAGTGGCAGACTTGGTGTGTCCCTGGGTGAAGAAGAGGTCTCCCCAATCTTAGCCAACTCAATCTGGAGTCTAGCAACCCCCTCCCTTAACCCAGAGTGGCAACATTGTGATCTCACTCATTCTGATATTATCTGTGACCCATCTGGTAGAATGTGAGTGGCACTTGTTGGTCAGTAATGATGTCATGATCTGTAAGGTCACAATACTGGTGAGTTATAAACGTGATTAGAAGTAGATAGTTAATCTTTCAGGTAGAGTTCTGTTGCTTATAGTGTATCACACCTAGTACTGTCAGGTGGAACAGTTTCTCATTATGAAAAAGTAAACAAAGAAAAGCTTCAAATATAAAAAAATTGTATTTTTAGAGAGTGTACTTCAAATGTAAAAAAAACACAATAATGTTAAATGATTTTTCTTACTAGAGATGCTTGTTAGATATAGTGCTTTCTGATAGGTAGAGACTATTTCCTTAGCTAGGTGATATGTGTGTGTTGAGAGTGACAATGAAAATCATTAAAGCACATGGTGGTTCTGGAAGGGGTAGGAAAGTTGTCAAAGATCTTTGGTTTATATGGGAGAGCTAAGAACGAAACATGTATGCTGTGGGTTCAACTTGTACAATACAGTTTTAAGCTTAGATACAAGTACATTATGTGAGTCACATTGGATATGGTTATGTCTTTGGGCAGGAAACCATATCTGTAATGTAAATGGACCATTGGCTAGAGTCTTTTTTCCAGCTATGGTGATATGCTGAAATATTCACTTGGGCTGGTATGGCTACTATTAGTTCAGAACAGGTGAATACTTCAGATATGCTATAAATAGTCAATCTATTTTACTGTAAGTATATGGTACTCTATAGCTAATGGATTTAAGAGTAAACATGTTGTTTTCTTCTATGTTTTAGAACAATGAACTTAAACTCTCAGAAGGTCACTATGAGGTTATGCAGAGGGAATCAGGAGTGGATGTGCCATATAAGATCCACTATATGGGGATCTACCTGGTTATTGAAGCTAATAATGGGCTGATCCTCATGTGGGACAAAAAGACAAGCATCTTCATCAAAATCAGTCCAGCATATAAGGTGGGTATATGGATATAAAATACATTTATATTGTCAACTACGTAAATGCTTTCTTAAATTATTTACTAATGTTTTGGAATAATGGATAGTTCCTGCAAAATCTATCCATTGCCAAAATTCTACGGTGTAGTCCCAAAATATGTCTCAATTTGCCCATCTCATAAGTCCAATTCAGTGTGCTTCCAATTTATTCCATGCTGGAGGAAATGTTTCACCCACCTATTTCTTTGTGGCAATTTCTAGAAAAAATATATTTCTGTACTTCAGATTTTCCCACCTATACAAAGGCTGCCAGCAAATGATTCTCAAGAAGACTATACATCTATATTCTTAAAATCTCCCCTATATCCTCCAGAAGTTTGCATTAATATTTCCCAGAGTTGGTGCATGCCCCTAACAGGTGTCCATGGTCAACTTTCTGTGTGCCCACTCTAAACTTTCCCAAACTACCATATTTTGTCACATATCAGGTATTTCAAAGAGTCTAGCAATGTTTTCACATAAAACCCTCTCTATTCTGCTGAATCTGTGACATGATGAACATTAATCTAAAGTTACTTGCACTAAGGAAGTACAGTGACTCATTACACTTTCATTATCATTCAGTTTGACACTGTACCTATACATTCAGGTCTGTTTTCTTCTTGGAGGGTGTTAAATAGTCTGGGAATCCAATGCCTTATGGATCTCCTTTTGTTATTTATATGACTAAGTTTTGCTGGCAGCTTCTAAAAAAGACAAACACTGTTACAGTTTTATAGTGGTAGTGATTCTTTGTGCAGTTTATTTATGTATCTATTTATTTATTTAAACACATTTTAGCAGGTTAGCCAGCAGAATGCAGAAAGACTTGTTTCCAGTTGGAACTGCTAGGAAGAGTGGTTACAGGGGATTTTACAACAACACATGAAAACAAGCAATTATCTTAGTCTAGGAAACAAGTAACCAGTTTAACAATTGCAAATGTCGTACAAGCAGAGTTAAACTGACCAATGAGGATACCTGTACATTTCCAGGTGACCCCACTCAGTTGGGTACTTGGTCACTTAATAAACTCTGAAAATAATTGCATTTATTATCTTTTTATGTAGCTTTATGGGGTATCTGAGGCACTGACAGGAAATGTAAAATGGAACACAAAATCACACATACCCCCATGATGCAAAGCATCATGGTCTGTATATGCAAATCACCACACAATATTATGCTGGTTCAACTTTAAGCAGAAATGCATGGTGCTGAAAGGCCTCTCACACAGTCTGCAAAGGGTGCCAGCAGAAGACACAGATGCGTGTTTCATCCTACCAGGACTCATCAGTGTGCCTCATCTGTATGATACCCCAGGGAAATGAACCAGCTACCCTAAGTTGGTTCATCTGGGTTGAGTTTTGGCAAGCCCAAAAAATATTAAAAACAAGCTAGAAGACATAGAACCCCAGTGCACAAGCACTGAGGCAAGGGTTACCCCAAAGCGCATTGGTCAGCAAGCCAAGTTTCAAAGGAAATACAAAATCACACATACCCCATAATGCAAAGCATCATGGGCTGTATATGCAAATCACCACAAAATATCATGCTGATTCAACTTTAAGCATAAATGCATGGCGCTAAAAGGCCTCTCACACAGTCTGCAAATGTAAAATGCAAACACAGAGCTAGTGTATCAAACTGATGTGTAATTCAGATATAAGCGTGTCACCCTGAACCGTCCCCTACTAAATTTCCAGGTGGTCTCCCGTATCCATTTTCCAGGTGTGCCCCTGTACCCCAGCCCAACCCTAAGTACAAATAACATTGTACAGGAATCAGAGTTATACAAAACTTACACCAAAAGCAGCATAAGAAATGCAAAATCCATAAGCTAAATTAACAGTATCAGGAATCAGCATGACATAGCTTAGACAACTAGAGTAGTCAGAGAGCAGTATTAGTGTTAAGTAGCACATTTAAGTGGCAAGTGGGTGGGTTGTCCTGATGGACAATGGTAGCAAAGTTGCACTGTTTTGCAGGTGAGCCGAGATCAGGAGTGAGCTCCAGTCAGTGCATCAGAAGGCATGGCAGGTTGAAACAGCTGCTATGTGACAGTGCCCTTCACCTGGAAAGAGTCAATAATGAGTTTCATTGCCACAGTGATTCCTATGGCTGAGCCAGAGAGCATGCTTTCACTACAGGGTCAGTTTGAGGCTATGTCACAGGGCAGTGCAACATGGCAGTGGATAGGGCTAGTAGGATGCTGACATGCATATGGAGGACTATTTCCAGTAGAAGGAGGGAGGAGATGTTGCCACTATATCACTTGCTGGTAGATCCCAGCTGGAGTTCTGTGTCCAGTTCTGTGGACCAGACCTCAGAAAGGACATAGACAGGGTGGAGATGGTTAAGAGTAGGCAACAAAATGGTGTACAGTTTGCATCAGAAGCTCTATGAGGAGAGACTAATGAATATTCACATGTTCACCCTGGTAGAGAAGACAGACAGTGCTGACATGATAGAGACCTACAAATATCTCACAAGGGTGAACAAAGAGCAGGTTGGGAGTCTCTTTCAAATGAGAAAGAGCAATGGGACCAGGGGGCACATGATGAAGTTGAAAATGGGGGAAGTTCATGAGGGATGTGAGAAAGTATTTATTCACTGAATGGGTGATGGATGAATGAAACAGACTGTCAGCAGAAGTGGAGTACACTAAGACAGTGGGGGTTTGAAGAATGCATGCAACAACCTCAATGCCAAGAAAACAGTCTCCATGACCTTCAGTACCAGGCAAAGACTCTCAAGGCTCCCCTACACCCCAAATTTCCACACCCTGGATGGGACTTCCCTGAAGGCCTGTGCCTCCTTTAGATATCTTGGGGTCTGTCTTGACCAGCACCTCTACTTTTCTATGCATATCAATGCCATCCACAAGAAGCTCCACCCCTGGCTGGGTGCTTTATACCATAACCAGGGCTGTATCCCACTGCTGGATCACCATGCTATTGTACAGAAAATGAATGAATCTTTGACTATGGGGACATAGTCTACAGTGCCACTCCCAATGTCCACTCTAGTAAGACTGGACCCACTCTTCCACTCCTTGTGTCGTTTTGCTCTTGACTGTCCTCCTCCCACCCACCACTGCATCCTCTATCAGTCACTGGGACTCCCCTCCCTACATGACTGAAGACTATCCCACTGTGCACGGTTCACAGCCAGTTTCTGGACCCAGTCTCTACCCATTTATCTCACACCAAAATTAATAACTCCTACCTTTCCTGTGTACACACTGAGGAACAATGATATCAGGCTCCTATCTATACCACACATGTCAACAGCTGCAGGCCAGGCAGCTTTCATGTCTTGCATACCTAAACTCTGGAACTTCCTACCAACAGCCATTCAGCATGTATCCACCACCCAGCACCTCATCTCCCTTGTCAAATTACATTACTCCTCCAACTGCACATGCAACTAAAAAATCTTGCACACCCCTGGCCAGCATCCTCCTATTGTTATGATAGGTTAGTCCCGAAGGGTTCAGAAGTATGTGTTATTGTAGTTTCTGTCTGTTTTACATGCCTAGCACTACACATTGCTGTTTGCACTGTATTTAAATATTATTCCTTTCTTTGTGCCTTGTATTTTTGTATCATGTTATGTTTACTGTATTCCCTACCCCGTGGACATATCTGGAATCAAGCAAGCAAATACACTAGAAAAGGGACAGAGTGGTGGGAGTGTAACCTGAGACAAGGTAGCCAGAATAAACAGGGAACACCTGTGCAGAGGGGATGGGATACACAGTAGTTTTCTGGTGACAAATTCTATGTTTCTATGCTTTTGTCAGAGGAGGTGGGTGGGTCCAAAAATGGGAGAAGACCCCACTTCTATCTCAGTGATGGTCTAGGTCTTTGGGACTCCTTGGTATCTGGTGCATGTCAGTTTTGCATTCTAATCTATAAATCCAAATAGTGGACTGCCTCAGATACGAGGATGACCATACCTCTGGAGCCCCAGTCACAGAGAGTACACCATGGGGGTGTGGTGGGTTACTGGGGCATGAGGGAGTTAGAGGTTGTGGGCCAAAATAGGGTATATCCCTGGGATCAGGACATATCATGAAAAGATGCAGATGGCTGAGGAGAAAAAACTATATATAAAAAAGTGACTGGCAACTGAGGGGTGTTGTGAAAGGACTGAGGGGGCTATGATACTCATTGGGCTGGACATTAGCAGGCCAAAACTACAGGAATGTGGACAAGATAATATGTATACCATTCCACAAGAGGGGGAAGTTGTATTGAATGGAGGCATGGCCTGCACTGTGCTTGCACAGAGGGGTTTGGAATCTATTTTGTCATTGTGATCTGAAGCTGTAGGATACATTAGATCCATTGGTTAAGTTATCATATAAGTACCCTAGTAGTTTCCCTGCCCAGAATTTAGCTCTCTGAAGGGTAGTGTGAAGATCATATATGACTCAGGAGAAGCCCACCTCATTTTGTGGACGTGCAGTAGCACAGTAATAGGTGTGAGTGGGGTAAGTCAGGGCCATTCTGAAAAGGGTATTGAATGGGGTAGTGAATTCAAAGATGCAATACTGAGAGGAGGTAGAGAAAAAACACATCACCATAATCCAGGGTTGGAAAAATTATACGTTCAACAATATTGTTTTTGCTGCTATGGGGGGAGGGGGTGTTTAGGTGCTGAGTACATAGTTCAGAGAATCGCCTGAAAACAAGACCATTAATATGAACAGAGTAATTCAGATTTTGATTGAACAATAGACCAAAATATTTGTAGAATGTTACATGACATGACAGGAAGAGGGTGCTTAGAGGGAAGGATTTTGCTAGCCATTGTTTAGGTCCAAACAGTAGCAGTAGCAGTAGTAGCTATAGTTATATGTATTTAGCACCCAATTCCAGAAGCTCTGGGTGCTGCACAGCAGAGCAAGAACAAAAAAATGGATAACACATAACTTATAATTAGAACCCAATATATAAAGGCAGAATAAATAAATATTTAGACTAATGGATTCAATTAAATGATTGTCTAATCAGGTGTGTCTTTAGGACCCTCCAAAAGGCCTCCACTGATGAAGCCTCCCTCAGAGACCTGGGAAGCTGGTTCCACAGAGCCAGACCAGCTACCTCAAACTTGTGGCTATCTGATATCTTCAACTGGTCCTGGGAACCACTAGAAAGCATCCCTCAGAGGAGCAGAGAGGGTGAACTGGTCAGTAAGGAGACACCATTGGAACAGTTTTCTTTAAGTTAAGGATTAGTTTACTGATATTGAGCCATTTTTGAGTGTTAAAGTCCAGCTGTAGATGCTGTTCAATAGCTGAGGTTCAGGATCCTGAGTAACAGATAATGGTACCTTCAGCATATATGTTGGCACTGCATATGATAAGGGTTCTAGAGAGGTAATTTATGAAAGTTGTAAATAATAGGTGTTCCAGAACAGTACCCTAGGGAACCCCCAGGGCAACTGGAAGTGCTGAGAATTGTGAAGGATCCAGCTTGATCACCTGAGTTCTTCTGGAAAACTAGGACCTAAATCAGCCGAAAGGCATATCCAATAGACTCAAACAGGCTATTTTGGAAAAGTAAAAGGAAAATGAAGTTATTCATGGTATTGAAGGTTCAGCTAGGCCAACAAAAATAGCTCCAGTGATATGTCTGGATACAATTTTAGGTGTAGATATGATCAGTGATTCAAAAAAGGGAGATGACTAGTGAAACAGTTTTGGTGGAAACCATACTGGAGGGGAGAGAAAGCCAGTACTAGAGAGTAAGCTGGACAGTTGACAACTGACTCATATCTTTAGGGCTTAGGACTGAACATGTAGTAGGGTGATGGGGCAGTGGTTGGAAGAGATATCAGCTGAATTATATTTCTGAAGAGGCACAAATGTAACTTGTTTCCAAGAGGATAGAAAATGGCTTAAGGCCAGAGAGCTGTTCAAAAAGGTGGGTAAGTGGTCTGGTTAGAGCAGGGTTCACTAATGCAAGTAACAGAAAAAAAATACCATTAGAACAGCAGATGGAGTGCACATTTAGGGAAGTCAGTTCACTGGTACTTCCGTCTTTGAGACTGAGGAAAAGGAAAAACTATTTAGGGTACTTGGCAATCTGTGGAACAGGGTAAGAGATCTGACAGATAACTGAAGACAGTTTTAGGACCACTAATGGACTGTATATTTTGGTCATTTGCTTGGAGAGTAGGGGTTAGTACTAGACAGAGTCCCCAGAGGGACAGATGTAAGAAAAGCAGAGCTAAGGAAGCAATAAAAAGCTCTCCAGAATTTGGATAGGTCTGTACAAGAGGCAAGGAATGTATTCCCAGAAAAAGTGGCCTTCATTTGTCTTATGGAGTAGTTATAAGGTCCAGTGGCAGTCAGTCTATCAAAAGGGCACCCAATGGCCTTGTGTTTTGTCAAGGCACTATCTCACAGATAAAAGAGGTTAATAAGGTTATAGGGGACCCAGGAAGGATGGATACTCTTGATTCTAGCTGTTTTGATGGGGCATACACATCACAGATAGAGCTGAGAGTGTCTTGAAGTGATCTAAGGCCATGATAAGGTCTTGACATGATCCTACTGGACATAGTCAGTTGAGTCCAGGTCTCAAAGAAAAGCATAAAGTTGAAAGTCCCAGAAGGAATGACATTTGAGTATATGGGGTGGGACCTTAGTATCTCCGAGTGTTACACCACCACCCTGAACCAATTCTGACTCAGAGTTGGTTATTTAGAGATGGGGGTGTTGGGGGTGCAAGGGAGCAAACCCCCCTCAATAAAACAATCCATTCCTGGCAGGAACAATGATAATAGTTGCCATTGTTCCTGTCACTGTTTGGGATGTCGACAACATTGTTGTCAATATTCTGATATGGAACCCCTATAAAGGTGGATGAGCATGCAGTCAAGGAGGCTACGGTTTGATGATTGAGGATTGGGAAGGATTGGGGTAGAGTTCAGATGGGACAGATCAAGGGATTTAATTGTGATATCAGAGGAGTATCTTGAGACTTATTTATGCCTGTGGCAGTCTAGCTTGCAATGAAGTCACCAAGAATAAGATGCTCACAAGCACTCAAAGTGAATAAAACTAGTACTTTTTGGACTAACCTAAAAATATATTCAAGATATTTTCATGGTGTACGATAAAGTTTCACCTGCTATACTTGGTGTACAAAAATGTTTGCTTAAATCAATTTTTATGATATAAATGCGACCTCATATCTATCTATCTATCTATCTATCTATCTATCTATCTATGTTTTTATATGTTGTTTGCAAAAAGCTTTGTTAATGCACCGCCTATGGTAATTTAATGCCACAAAAGTAAAGAAAAGTGGTGTTAGGGTTTCCAACCCTAACACCCTACCTCCACCCATCAAGCAGCAAAAGGATAAAACATTAGGGTTCTGGATCTCCAGCTTTTTGATGTATCAGCGGTGGTGTCTTTGTTTGGGGTTATCAGTCTTAATGCCTTCCCCATTCTATGAGGAAACAATATCACATATGATCTCCTTTCTTCATGTAGAGCCTTGCATGAAGAAATGTACAACAAATAGTGATGGCAACCTGTGGTGAGACATACTTCTCTGCCATTGAAGAGTGTATCATTATGAGGCAGTGGCTTGGATCCATACCTCATTCTTTAGATTAGAAGCTATGGTCTTGGGGGGGGATCATTAGGTTTTACAAGCCCCAAGGAAGACCCTACCTCTGATTCACCAATACTCTAGAGACCCAAAACCCTAATTTTTTTTTTTCCTTTTGCTGTATGCAGGGTGGGGGTGGGAACACTAACGCCACATCCTTACATTTGTGTTGTTAAGTTACCCTAACT
This sequence comes from Neoceratodus forsteri, assembly GCA_016271365.2. NCBI lineage: Eukaryota > Metazoa > Chordata > Ceratodontiformes > Ceratodontidae > Neoceratodus > Neoceratodus forsteri. The sequence continues at coordinate 734,526,158 of CM028133.1, read as the reverse complement.
GGTACATTAATGAAGTTTTCTGCAAAGATTTTCCTTTCTTTCTGAAATAGTAGAATCACTGTCTCATTCATGAAGGTCCTTTCAGGACCTGATGCCCTGCACCAAGGGAAGACTTTGTCAACCAACAGAAGTGCAGTGCCTTGTCAAGAATTCCTGGGGCTATCTGGTGGGCTATGGAAGCACAGGGCTCTGTGGTCCTTACACTTCCATGTGACCACAAATTCAGATACACAGGCAAAGAGTGCATCTTTCAGACAATGCACAGGGCCCTCTGCTACCCCAAGTGCAAAGGTCCAGGACAGTTGCTTTCACTATATGGTACCCATGGCTATGTGCACAACCCTGCACCTTTCACTCCTTGGCTGGGGGGGGTGATACATAAAAGTACCATTCCCCCAACCTCACCCTATCCAGCTGGGTCACTTAGCTAACCTCCAAACTCAGCGCACCAGCATGGGATCACAAAGCATACATGTTTGGGTCAAGAGTGGCACTACACACAAAGTTTGTTTATAATTCATTCTCTTTTCAAGTTTTGACCCCAAATTTTCAAAATATGCATTTTATGATTCACCTTATAAAGTCAACATATAGCATTTATAGTATACTGGCCTAAATGTCATTTTGCACAAGAAGTACAAAAACACATCTCATCCAGGATTTTAAAAAATGACATGTCATGTTTATCAGGGAGGTGGATAGATATATGTAAAGTTTGGAGCCAAAATAGTGAAAGTGGAGTTAAATGACTGCAATGTTCACTCATAAACTGAGCATTTTACTGTATTTGTACACCAAATTGTCAGCAAACCCTTCTTATTACCCCATCTCTTGAACCAGGTAGTAACAATTTTCAAATCCCCACAGAAACACCATTCTGTGGCATCAAAACACCACAGATACAAAAACACATTTTGGGCAGGATTTGTAAAATGACAATTGTAATGTTCATGAGATGGTGTAAAAAATGGCTAAGTTGAAGATTTGGAGTCAAAATATTTAAAATTATTAAAGTTATGAGAGAATGCAGTAAAATTTCAATTTATGTGCATGACACTGGCATTTTTAAATTTTGTGCCCTCAAATTGTCAGCAGAGCCTTCTTATGAACCCTCCTCAAGAACAAGGGCAGTGAAAATGTTCAAATCCTGCCTGAAAGGTGATTTTGCCACGCAACCATGAAATCACCTTTCAGGCTTGATTTACATAATTCCACAGCCATGGGTCATAAGTGTGGTCACAAAACAGCCATGTTGAAACTTTGGGGTCATATTATGCAAAAATGACAACGTTATGCATCAAAGTTCAAAACCCCAATGAAAAAATTTGAATCATACTTTCCTTAGTTTCTCATATTGCAGTCAGCAGTTCAACAGCTAGCTGTGTCTTCAATCAGAGAGTTGATTGTCACACTGTAACCTGTTTAGATGAGGGTATGTGGGGTATACTGTAATGTGGGGTGGTTGATACTGAGTGAGAAATGGTGGTTGAGGGGTCAGATTGACAAAGGACTGTTTTCTTTTTTGCAGGTTTAAAAAAAAACATTCAGGGATGATTTTCCACAGGACACTAGAGAAAGAGAAATATATTACAGTGACAGTGATTGGAGGGTGGGATGGGTGCCACTAGACACCAGAAAAGAAAAATACATTATGAGGATGACAATTGGATGCTGGGAGGCACCATTAGCACCCAGGAAAAGATAAATATATTGTGGGAATAACAATCAGAAGGTAAGGAGTACCACTAGACACTAGGGAAAGAAATATATTCCAGGGACAGCAATCGGATGGTGGGGTGGTGCTAGTAGACACCGTGGAAAGAGAAATATAATATGGGAAGGCAATGAAAGAGTGGGGGTGCCACTAGACTCCAGGGAAACATAACACATTTAATGGGATGGTGATCAGAGGGTGGGAAATGCCACTAGACAGTAGGGCAACATTACATACATAAAGGCACAACAATGGGGGAGGCACCAATAGATACCAGGGAAACAGCGGCTCACTGCTCTCATTGCAGTCCACAGCATGAGTTCTAGCTGTGACTGCAGAAGTCAAGAAAGTCCAGCTATTCTCATACAGTGAATGCAGGTGAACGTCTTCTCTCACTATGCTGGGCACCCTAGATTTTGGGTGCCTAAAAAAGGTATTTTTGGCACTTTGTGAAAAAACAAATACCAGACTTTAGCTTAACAGGTCTAGTTTTGCTAGATTCAGGTGTTTGTGTTTTTAAAAAGACATAATTTGTATGTACTTTTGATATTTGTAAATTTAAGCAGTAAAAAGAAAATGGCAGCCATCTCGACTGTTTTCCCCCACAACAAGTAAATCATGCAAATAATGACTCATGATATGTTTTTTACCTTTTGCAATACTATTGTTTTACCAGTCACACTAGAATATTAAGTCAAAAATCATTATAACTTTATAATGTGTAATATCTTTTCACCAAACCTTCCAAAGGCACATCTTTGGCATAGGCCCCTTCAACCCTGAAAAGTTTCTGAAAAAATTCTACACAGTTTAGGCTGTGAGAGCAAGAAATACCCAATGTTAAGTATAAGGAAACCAAAGGTGTTTTTTTTCTGTTTATTGGCACTGCAAATCTTGAAACCATACAAGATGTTGCCTCAAAACTTTTCCACTTCTTGAAACTCTGATAGCCTGACTGCACATGCCAAATTTTGGGCTATTTCATCAAATGATGCCAAAGTAATTAAGGTGCAAAGTTTGGGGTTTAACATTAAAATGCCTACTCAACACAAATTATAGAGGCACTACTGTGCCCCTATAACATGTTCAATTAACAAAATCTGTAACACAGTTGCTGCTCTGGAATATATAATTAAACTATTGATGAAGGTGTTCACTGGGCTAAAGAATGATATGTATCATTAAACACAATGCACTGCAATATTTCCATTAAGCAACATTAGTATGTTCTAAAATTACATCTCAGAATATATTACAATGTAACAATTAACAACAGTACTGTATTTACTGTTGCATCCGATGTGACTTGGCTATTAGTATCACCAAGGCATGTTTCAATTGATGAAATTCTTTCAAGTTACTTGATGGTTTAATGTGTCATTTCATTTTCAGGCTTAAATGCAACACTCAAATGCATATTCCTGATGTGGTGTGCACAGTAATGTTACAGACAAAGGTCATCTGTTTACAATTAACTTTTCTTAATGAATATTCATTTTCTAATTTAAATAAACATTTGGAATTGAATTGCAATGTTTTTCTATAATTAATTAGTGATTTGCATGTAAGATTTTATTTTGCTTTTTTCTGTGGGCCTGGACAAGGATCTCCCTCTGCAATGTTACACTGTAAAGTATCATTTGTCTTCTGTTTTACAAGCAAAAGGTCGTCGCAGAACAATAGGTCTATGTCTATCATACTATGTTAATCATTTATGTATATCATAAATTGGTAAGGCTGCAGTGCTCAATCAGCGACCTTCTGCCCAAGGACCTTTTTTAACCATAATAAGCAAATGCACAAAAATGACAAGTAGGAAAGACAAACAAGTATTTTTCTTCTATCAGAGTCTATGATTCTATGACTGTCTTAAATCTTACCATTTCTATATGCCTTTTTCATAGGAAAGTCTGTGGCCTGTGTGGAAACTATGATGGGAGCGGAAATGATGACTTCACTACCAGAGGACAGTCTGTGGTGGTCAATATGCAAGAGTTTGGCAACAGCTGGAAGGTCTCACCTAGTTGTCCAGATGTGACCCCATCAAAAGATCCCTGCAGCACTAACCCCTATAGGCACTCATGGGCTCAGAAACAATGTGGCATCATACAAAGTTTTGTGTTTTTACCATCTCATGCTCAGGCAAGTTCACATTTCTCATTTTGATTCAATTCAGATATGCTGTTTCTCCAAGTGTTTACTGCAAAACAGATCAGGCTGATTATTCCATTAAACGGAGATATTCTCAAACACCACAGGATCGTATTTTGTGCACATGGAACTCACCTAACAGGAAAAAGGAGAGACACTGCCATCCAAAAGAACTGAGAGTTCTCTGAATGTACCTATACTCTGTATAAAAAACATTAGAGTTGTGGTTTAAGATACATAGCAATCACTACTCCTCAAGCTGTAATATGTTTGAAAAATTAAAAACAATGAAAAACATAGTCAATTTGTGTAGTGAACTCCTATGAAATCATTAAAGAAAAGCTTCATAGAAGCTATTATAATCCCTGAACTGATTATTTTAAAGGTTACTGCATCAATCGATTGTTTGGATCACTGGGTTGATTTTCAGTCAGTGAAAGAAATGCATTTTTTAAACAATGTATTAGTCTGGTGGATGTCTCCATTAAGTTATGCATTTGTATATTAGGACCCGGAAAGGCAAATAAGCTGTGATAGCTAGTTACAATGTACATACTGGGGGGGGGGGGCACACAATGACCTGTTTTGTTAACAGAGGAAATGCCAGGGCATGGAGAAAAATCCCCTACATTTTCTTTAAGTGCCGTGGGATTTTTAATTTTCACCTTCACAGCCATGAGCAATTGGCAGAAGGGACTTCAGCTTAGCATTACATCTTAATGAGGCATCATAATAGTGCTTCCCCAGTGATACATTACTGTGTCAGTATAGGGTATTTTCTCTGGTGCAGGACTAGCACCCACAACCTTTCAATCACCCAGGTCCAGAGGGAAGTGTACAAACTAGTTAGCTACTAACTCTGCAAAGAATGCATTTTTTGAGCAAGGAAGGCATTCAAACAATGTCACAGTTTCAGTTCACTGGGTCTGACAGTGTGCTATGAGACTAGCGATACCAGAATGGAAGATGCCACAGTACTGATAAGGTATAAAGAGGGAACAGCACTATGTATATCAGACAGACTGCAGGTACTACACATTACTGCTCTACATTTATCGTGTTCTACTGCATAATGTAGAAAATCTTCTAAATGGACACTGTTTACTGAGATTTTATACGCTGCATTAAACTGGAAAAAAATCAGTTGTGACCGTAGCACTGTTTCACAGCAGTGACAGACATACTTATTTCTGTAGTTTAGCAAAAAACATTAAACAAAGCCAACACCTCAGGCAATTTTCAAATTTAGTGCCTCAGCTGTAATTGGACAGTGTTTTTAATAACCTTTGATATTCATACTTTTCTCCCAATTTAACCTATACTTGTTCTTGAATCTGCATACCACCACTAACATGAGCTGCATTAGTACTCTTGGTGGGAAAGACCTTGGATTTGAATGTCAAAGCTTCTGCCTCAGTGTTACTACCCCTCTTTTTGATCATAGGCAATAGTTTGTGCCTATATTGACAATTGTCATAGAATTTCTCCCTTTAACTATATGGTTTAATGGGGCTGTTGCTAAAGCCACACTTGCCAGGCTGGATCCATCCTTCAGTTCCTTCTGGCATCTTGCCTAACCACCCCCCCCCCAACATATAATTATCTTGTCTACCAATCACTTTCTTTCCCACCTCTTGACTCCCAACATCTGCATTGCTGTGCCTACTTTTTATCCAGATTATGGTTCTTCTCGCTACCTTCCAGTCTTAGCTGCCTATTGTCTCTTCTTACTCCCTCCAACTACTTACTTTGCTTTCTTAATTCTCATGTCTTTTCTATACCTACCTAATGGACTTCCTTTGCTCACTTAGCCTTCTCTTGTCTACTTCCACCTCTTCTCCTCTTATCTATTAAATCTTTGCTACTAAACTACATTTCTCCCTCCTGCTGTTTCCACTGTTTTCCCCTCTTTTTTAGTCTTCAGTTCTGCTTGCTGCTACCTGATGTTTTCCTTGGCCTCTTGGCCTGCATGACTTGGTATTAATTGACTTGCACCATATGTACAGTCTTAATTGCCCAGTCCTATAGCTGTGTTTAGTACATGGTACAGTATATTGTATATTTTATCAAAAACGGTGCCTGCAATCTTTGTCTTATCATGGCATTATGTAACATGTTGTACTTTTTGTTTCCTACATCATTCCCCCCTTGTTCCCCTTCCTGCTGGTCATACCTGGAACTGAGTTCTGGCTCAATATGCCTTTTCTTTCATGTAAATAACTAACTAAATAAATAAATAAATAAATAAATAAATAAAGTAGGGTTAATCCCTATCCATACTACTGCCATAACATATCCCCACACAGCTTTCTTGGCAAGGCCAAAAGTCAAAACTCTATCCTTGTTTTGCATGAAGGGATTTCCCAAATAAGTTCTAAGTTTTACACTCAAGTCATCTACTGTAGGTCCATACAGAATTACAATTTGCTGGAGTAAAGCAGTTTGAATTATCACTTTGTTCCAAAGTTCCGTTTTGTGCCCCATTTTGCTAAATAGTGTATGATTACTCAGTGCAATGTGTTCATGTGGGGAAAGTTATGGGAGCAGCCATGGAAATATGGCACCAGCATGCAAGTGATGCAATGAGCCATATTAAGTCACTCATTGCCTGTACACATCCAACCATATGCCATAGTGTTACCCTGCAATATTGTATATAACTTGGAGCCTTTATTGTTCAACAGGTGGATCCCACTCCATACTATGATTCTTGTGTTCATGATGCCTGTGCCTGTGATACTGGTGGAGATTGTGAATGTTTCTGTACTGCTGTAGCTGCCTATGCTGCTGCCTGTAATGAAGCTGGGACCTGCATTACATGGAGAACTCCTGAGATGTGCCGTAAGTATTCAGCTATCGTAGCAAAATAAATGTTATACAGAAATTTAAATCTGATATGAAATTTTAAAAGTATAGATTTTGAAAAGCTTCTGCAGCAGAGGACATTAATAGGCTTTTGACTTGGGTGTATACTGACCTTAGATTACTTCACACTGAGTGGAGAATTAATGAGCCTTTCACTTTAAGTGAATGGTTAGAGCTGCTGGCTTGGGGAATCAGGGTCCCAAGTTTAATTTACAACAATGACTCTAGGACAGTCTTCCATGAAAGGAGACAGAAATAGTAATTATTTTCAAAGAAAGCATGAGAGAGAAGGGCAAGCAGGGTTGGTTAAGAGACTTGAGTTAGTGGTGAGTGTGGTGAAACTCAGACCTGGATCTATAGCTTGACAGCTGTGAGCTGCAACCACTAGAATATACTGCCTCAACTGCCTCCAGAGTGGTCCCTTTCCTGAAAGAATAGCTGCAGTTAAAATGCTTGCATTCTTGTCAGTGGCAGAAATACACTATGTTTGCTGAGATTTTCAACAACTTCAGGGTTCACAGGATTAGGAGCTCAAAACCTGCATAGCTCTGTCTTGGCCAGCAGGCAGTATCACAGTGATAACTTAGTGAACAGTAAGACAAAGGGCCTATTATCACTTCGGTTGTAAATTGTGGTGATGTAAATTGGGGTCAGTCTATCACAGCATTACCACTCTTATGCACTAAACACAAAAGTCTTAATTTGTCATAGGGAGAGGAGGAGTCCTTTTACTCAGTCAGATTTTAGAATGTGCAGACTGTGTTATGCCACTAAATTGCTGGCTAGAGACAACTGAAAAGCAGCAGCATGGCATAAAGCCAGTCACATAGCACTATGCTATCTTGAAACTACTTACAATCACGGCATGCCACCCAGGAGCTTCTTTACACCGACTTCACCATTACCTCAGAGACCACACTGGACCAGGAGTTACCATAGTTTTTTTTCCCAGTTGCCCTTCTCCACAGAGGTCCAGTGGCCCTTGGTAGTTCAGTCATATCCTCCTGGACCAGCCCTAGTCTTTTGAAATAATGGAAAGATAGACTTTGTCAGCCGAAAAGGACCCCTTGCCCCCCCTTTCCAGTCTGCCTAGATGCTCACCAACTACTCTGTCTCTGCAGACTCTAACTGGTCTCTGGTGCCCTTCCTCCTCCCAGCCTGTTTTTTAATATACCTCCCTATGTCTATCCCATGCATTCTTGACCCCGAACTGTTTTCACCTTCACCACTTCTGTTGGCAGTCTGTTCCAGGAGACTACCACCCTTTCAGTAAAGAAGTGTTTCATCACATCCAGAGGCATCATTTAAGGGTAGACAGGGATTGTGATTGAGACTCTTGAGATCTCCTTGCAACATCTATGATGTCCACTGCAACCCATAAAGCATGGTTTCCCAAGCATTTATTTATATAAAATGTGGTGGGGGGGAGCTTTGCAAGCCCTATGAGTCATCTGAAATGGGACCTTGCAACCCTTATGAGTCTGAAGAAATGATGCTGCTGCCCACATCTTTTTTTAAACACCCCTCCCAGCTTCATCGCATGCCCCCTTGTCCTGGTGCTTTTTCTCATTTGAAAGAGACTTCCCTCCTGCTCGATTCCCTCCTGTGAGGTACTTGCATGTCTCTCTCATGTCACCTCTCACTCTCTTCTCTTCCAGAGTGTACATGTTGAGATCACTCAGTCTCTCCTCATAGGGTTTCTCGTGCAATCAATGCACCATTTTAATTGCCCTCCTCTAGAGTGCTACCATCCTGTGTATGTCCATTCTGAGGTGTGGTCTCCAAAACTAGAGACAGTATACCACATGGGGTCTCACCAGCAAGCAATACAGTGGCAACACCACTTCCTTCCTCCTGCTGGGGATGCCACTCCCTATGCACCCCACATCCCACTAGCCCTACCCACTGCTTTGCCACACTGGTCAACCACTTTGAGATTATCAGATATGATAACCTCAAGGTCAGTTTCCTGTTTAGTGACTGTCGGTACCTCACACCATCTTATACTTAGCACCTTGTTACCTATGCCCTAGGTGCATGATTTGCACTTTTTGGCATCAAACCTGAACTGCCATGCTCTTGGTTACTCCTCAAGTTTCCCAAGATATCTGCACAGTTTCACTGCCCACTCCTGAGTGTCCACCTTTTTACATATTTTTGGTATAATCTACAAAAAAGGCATACCTACCTTTCAGTTCCTTGGCAATGTTACTTACAAACACATTGAAGAGGAGAAGTCCCACTACTGAGCCCTCTGAGTCCTGTGGCTTGCCACTGGCCACTATCCCATCATTAGAGTGAATGCTGTTTAACCTTTTACAGAATTCCATCTGATCACTCTTCCAGTTGAATGATGTATAAGTTCAACAGGCAGGGATCTCACTGATGCAATAAGGCTTGCAAAGACTGCTGTACTCAGTTAAATGCTTTGCTGGCTGTTTGTATGGTGGCTTCTGACTCTTCTCTCTATGATGACAATCTCTTTATCAACAGAGCTGGGAAGAGAAGTGACTCCCATCAAATGAAGTGACCACATAACGCTAGTAAATGTGATCACAAATATGACCAAAAAAATTTTCCTTACAGTCGAAACTTGTACTATGCAACTCAGAGAGAATTAATTTATCTGTTTCAATTGTGACTTTTGCTTTTGTCTTCTAGCCCTGTTCTGTGACTATTACAATCCTCCTGGAGCACGTGACTGGCACTATCAACCATGTGGTGCTCCCTGCATGAAAACCTGTAGAAATCCTAATGGAAAGTGTGCAATGCAGACTCCAGGTTTAGAAGGTATATCTATTCATCTCCATTTTATGATCTCTGTGACTTTGTTTCCAGAAGAAAGGCATGAATGCTACATACTGTGTACATGATCAAACCACTTGGTTGGCTTTTTAAAACTATGGACTTGTAGACTACAATCATAGATATCTAGTATTTTGTGAGACAGAATTAAGGATATTCATAGCCATATTATGAATCCAAATCCATATTAAGGACAAGGTGGTGCCAAATTTGTATTCATTGAATATGCCGGAATCCATCACTTTAATCTTTGATTCGGCCCACTTGAACATTTGGGCCAATTTAGACCACTTCATCTTTGGGCAAATATAGTAATTTAAAAATATAACACTCTAGCCCTTCCTAGGTAGCCAGGGCTAGCCAAATGACCCACCCCCCTTTCCTCACCATAGTCATTTTCCAGCCTCTACAAGCCATTTTGTTTTATTAAAAAAGCAACAAGTTTGGATCCTGGCACTGTGCATGGTGCTGAATGAGTCTTTTTCATTGACTGGAGGAACTGAGAAGGGTAGAAGAGGTTGGAATTAACAGGAGTGGGCAAGAGGAGGTGAAGGGATGTCTCTTATCCCAATTATTGTCCTGCTAGACCCTCATGCCAAGAACCCACAGTGCCTTTGGCCAAAGTGTCAAAGGTGAGCTAAAGTTGCCAATTTTTACATTTGCTGACCCTTGGAGCATATAGAAACATAGGTCCTGATTCTAGTAACACCCCTCCACATTTTGCAAGTTGTGTCATATGAGAGGTACAGTTGTTCTATGGACCCTGCATCCAATTCTGCAAAAGACAGGGTCCCTGCAGTTAAGTTCCAGAACTTGTGACAATCCAACAGGTACTCTGAACAGATGGTGTACCTGAACAGGTTATTGCAAGCTGCAGCATGGTGCTCCAAAGGGCACAAGTGCTCCCCATGTCTCGATCCCCTGTAAATGCGGCAGTAAACCCCACAGGGCTAGACAAACCTTCCCAAGCCTCAATTCCCCAAAAATGTATTAGAAATCCCCCCAGAACTAATGTAACCCCCACAAGCTCTGAACCCCCATAAATGCATTAGGATGTGCTGCAGGGCTAGTGGACCCCATGCTTTGAACCTCCAGTAGTGCACTGAGAAGCCCTACAGGGCTAGAGGACCCCCCCAAACCCCAATCCCCATACCCCAAATCCATGTGGTATGCACGGTTTAATGAAGAAAAAGATCTGGGTAATCCCTCGTAGTCTAGTGACCCCCCCCACCCCCATTCACCAGTGCCAGACCACCACACTGACACCAATCTGTTCCCAGCCAGCAACTGGCTCAGTCCACCTCTCACCACCATGGCCAGTCACTGACTGTGCCCCCCCAGGAGCACGAACTGCAAATATTATGCACTTAAAGAATGACAGCTGCTGTCATTCTCTGAATGCGTAATAATTACAGTACACACTCCTAGGGGAGCTCAGTCAGCAGCTGGCCATAGTGGTTAGAAGTGAGCTTTGCCAGTCGCTGGCTGGGTACAGTCAGGGGGAGTGGGATTGGGGAGCCACTAGGCTACCAGGGATTACCAGGATCATTCTTCTACTTTAAACTGTGCATTACCACACAGACATGGGGTACAGGGATCAGGGCTTGGGGGGGTCCTCTAGCCCTGTGGGCCTTCCTAATGCATTGACTGTGGCTTGGGGCACAGGGGGGCTGGATAGCCCAGGAAGGGCAGTTTATTGATTTCACAATGATCAGGGTATTGGGGGACTCTGAGCCCTGCAGTGGTAATTCATTTCATTCACAGAGATCGGGGCATGGGGGAGCTGCATGTACTGGGGTGGGCTGGCAGGCATATTGGCACAACCCCCAGTGGATATAAGGTACACTTACACTGCCTAATAGCTGGTGTAACTGCACTTTGAAGGATGTCTTCTGGGGGCTTTTCCAGAATAGTAAATTTGGGAATCCACCAGCCCTATTCCAGAACAGGGTGCAATGTCTGCTGTAAACCCCATTGCACTATGTCACAAGGGGGTTATGGTATAAATCTTGGCATAGATCCACTTTGGCACAAGCATGTCACATGCTGCTTTTCAGAATTCCAGTTGTCCTAAGTCATGGCGCAAAGTGCTACTTGCACCATTTTGTTTGGAGAAAGTCACTTAGTGCCATGCATAACCTTCTGAGAATCAGGCCCATAGAAACATAGAATCTGTCAGCAGATAAGGACCATATGGGCTACCTAGTCTGCACATTTCCCTACTCACTGCTGCAGACCCAGATCCTATTTGATCTGCAGCTCTCTTCCTCTGCACATCTCCAGGGTACCCTTATATCTATCCCATGCACTCCTGAATGCCCATATTGTTTTCACCCCCAGTACTTCTGCTAGAAGGCTGCTCCCTGGCTCCACTACCCTTCCATTGAAAAAGTACTTCCTAACATTACCCCTGTGCCTTCCACCCTTTAGCCTCATATCATGCCCCCTTGTTCTTGTGCAGAGTTTTCTCAGAAATATACTTTCCACCTGTACCCTGTTTATTCCCTTAAGGTACTTGAAAAGTCTCTATCATATCTCCCCTCTCCCTTCTTTCCTCCAGTGAATCGATATTATAGTCTTTATGTAGTTCCTTGTAGGGCTTCTGGTGTAGTCCAATTACCATCTTCGCTGCCCTTCTCTGGACTATTTCTATTTTGTCAATGTCCTTCCGGAAATGTGGTCTCCAGATCTCAACACAGTATGCCAACTGCCACTTCACCAGTGATCTGTACAGTGGCATTACTACTACACTATGCTATTGTTATTTTAATCTAGATGTTCAATTTTTCTTTCAGAAAAGCTAGTTATTTGCTGTTGTTTTCAACCTTTGTAGGTGCATTTTGTTACAAATTACAAACAGTCCTGAAAAACATGGACATAATAATATTGTTACAAAAAATGTTTTTCCAAAAAAAGAATAGTTGTTTCAATACTCAAAATGTGTGATTTTAAAGGTTGCAATATGTATAAGCCATATTTACCTTTTGCTCTGTGAAAGGCTAATTTGTTGGTAAACAGACATTTGGGCTTGACCTCTCACCCACACTTGAAAAAAGGAAGTGATGAAGTAAGCTGTTGCAAATATATATTCATATATTTTTGGGGGGACGTGCTCTTTATTCCTATTGCCTTTCCATGTACATCTTGCACAGTACATTTTTGTTTGCCCACTTATAGCATTTTGTAAAGTCCATGAAATTTGCTTTTTCAAGTTAATTTTCACAGATTTTGTGGAATTCTGGGCCGCGAATTTCACATATTATGCAGTGGAGTGCGAAATTTCACCTGCGAATTTTGCACTCTGCCCATGAAATTCATGCTTCTCATTAAAATGTTGCATTTCACCAGAAATGTTGTGCAAATCATAGTTTTAGAGTGTTCCAGAAACTCCTCAAATTTCTAGAAGCATGAATTTTCAGCAATTCACATGAACTTCATGGGCAAAATTTAACTTCGCAACACCTCTACCTGGTGATCACGTAGATGCATAGACAGAAAAATTCATTAGACTCACATAATCACTTCCTTTGCACCCTTTCTCATTTACAGGCCAAAACAAGCTTGTAACTTTGAATCTGAGTCCAGGAAATATTTTCTTTTAGAGGATTTTTAGGTCTGCATTAGTGATGACTGGATAATAGCTTTGGCCATCTGAATGGCTTCTGACAGAAAGGCCATACATTTTACTGTAGATCTGAGTCCTTATTAGAGATGGCTAAGTTGGTAAACTTTGCTCCTCAAATTAATCTGTGAATATTGTGCAATTTCATGAAATTTTCAGAGCACAGAATGGTAAAGTTCCGCTGTGAAGTGTGGAAGTCTGCCTGTAAACTGCAGAATTTGGCCTGCTAATTGCAGAATTTCATCTGCAAATGGCAGAAATTCTCCATTTGCAGGAAAAATTCCACAATTCGAGGGCAACATTCCACACTTCACGGGCAGAACTTAATGATTTCAGGTGAAGTTAAAGTTTCTGAGTGTGGGGAAAACGTCAGAGAGCTCCCTGGAGGCAAATCTCAGCTGCTTCATGGTAACTTCACCTGTGAAATTAAGCTTCGGCCTACTTCTAGTCCCTATCCACATTTGGATCTGAGATCCAATATCAGATAATGGAATCAAAGCTCAGAAACTGGGTTCAACTAGTAGGATATGAAGTCAGGTGACTGCCTCAGATCCCAGATAGTCACATCAGATATTTGTTATCTGCCTGGTTTCTATTGGTTAGGATCCACTTGTTTGATACCAGTGGTATCAGATGCCAAATGATATCCAAGAAAATTGGTGTAGCAACAGTATCCAGTTCCACTGGATGCTTTCCAAGCAACACTAGTCTGCATTCATTTTCATTAAGTTAGTTACTATTGATAAATAACACGTAATAATAAGGACAACATTTTGGGAACTTACCCAAAACATTTTGTTCTGGGTGTGCTGGACTTCAATAACTTTCAGTTTGGGTTTCTTTTCAAAACAGAAACTGCTTTGCAGAATAGACACATTACTAAAATGACTACCATGAATTTATAAACATAGCTTAATTTCTCTGTCTTTTTTGCAAAATATATACCCTCCTTAACACATGAAGCAGGATGTTTAATGTAGCTCCCTCATGATATGCCAGCCCTATTTTCAAAACCACTTCCATCCACACAGTTTAACTATTAGATCATCTGATATCAGCAGGAATCCAAATGCAATAGTCTCCAGAATGTCAGTACTTGCATTACTTTTGATGCAGGCTGATGAAAATTGTGGATAGTGTTGTAAACAAAAGGTGCCCTCTTAAAATAGGGAACCCTGATCAGGATGCTTCCAGACCAGTGCAGACATGGGTGGATCATGACCATACATCTGAATCAGCACCATTTTAAAACCACACCCAAAATGTACAAAATGGTTTGAGCATTCGCTCTATACATTTTTTTCTTTGAAATATTTTCTGGGGCATCAGTAAAACATAATTATAAAGAAGGGTTTACTACTTAGAAAAAATAAAGGAGACCGTGATTAAAGCACTCAGAAATGATCAATTTTCTGAAAATTTCAAAATGCAGATATGGGTAAACAATGCTTTCATTTGCATCTGCATAAACAAAAAGGAGTCATGCACTTGCTAACGCTGAAGAAACATGTAGTAATCAAGTGGCGGAGCTGGGGGGGTGGTCACCCCTCTTGGCTGCCTGAGTGTTAGTAGTGGTGCCCCACCACCATCTTTATTCACTGTTTAGTGCCCATTGTGAAGGCTACAATTGACTGAATGGACCCTCCTGGCTCCCAAATGCTCCCAAACCTGGCTCTGTCACTGAATAATCGGCTAGAGGATTCTGCTTAATTTTTATATTAAACAAACATGAAAAAGGCAGAAAAAAGCAGGGTCATTCACAAAAACAGGCAATGCATAAGGTCTGGAAAAATTCCAAAATGACAGGGGAGAGAGACTTCGCTCAATACCCCCAGTCAAACTACAAACATATCTTGTTTATCATATCCAAAAAATAGTTACAACAGTGAATACATCATGGAAAAAACATGTTGGGGTATGTGAGATTTGTGTTTTATTTATGTAAAAAGAGGTACACAGCCCCCTAAGTGAAAAAACAGAGAAGTTATGATATGTTTGTAGTTTAACTCGAAGGGGGTAATGAGCAAGGTCTCTCTCTCCCCTATTAAATAAACATGCAGCAAGCAGATAGGTTGAGCCAGCACACAGTGTCTTAACATTTTTGGGTTCCTACATAGCATCTTGTCTAATGATCCACTATTTATAGTGCTGATTTAGAGGGACCATTACATTGTTATACCAAAAATTATAAACTACAATTGTACATAACAGTTATAAAATAAAACAGGCCACCCACACAGAGGATAGATTTGCTGCTGGGACATGGGTGACAAGTGTTCAGGAATGGACTTGCGATAGCCAAGGGCTGGACAGGGGTGGGGGTGCATTGAGCAGCCATCACACACTCCCCACCTCTGAGGGGGTAGTGGGTAGAGGGTACTGAGTGAATATAGTGCAGTCAGAACCATGCATGGAATACCATGCTGTGAGAAGCACATATGGTTTAACAACAACATGAGTCCTTTAAGTGTGTGGTAAGACCTGATGCCCCTGTCACTATATTCTGACATTGGAGGAGGTGAAAGACACCATCTAAGTGGTACCTAGCTGAGCTGCTCACTTGGTGCAGTGGCTACAGCACCTGCCTCCAGTGATGTCAGGGACCTGGGGCTGTGGTTTGATTCTCCCCAGGTCCCAGTATGATGATTTCTTTTTGTTTCTCTGAAGTCCATGACCCCCCTGAGTTGATTATATTTAGTGTGGGGGGGCTGAAACCCCCACATCAGTGGTACAGGGGGCAAAGCCCCCTGAAAAAACAAGGTAATGCTCTAGTGTGTGTGGTAGTTATACTGGTTGGGATGTTATGCCAACATTGTTGTGCTGCGTGCTGATTTGTGTGTGGCATTCTTGATATGTGCAGTTTTAACTGCAACATTATGATCCCGTGCTGAGGTAGAGTGACTCTGTGCTGGTGCTCCCCGGTGACCACAGGAGGCACCACAACTGGATTACCTGCAATAATTGCTCCTTGGGGGGCATGTCTGATGCATGATGCAGTTGCATGGTGATGTCCACCATAACACACCCTCTACAAGAAAAAAGTACCTCTGACTTGCCAAGTGCCACCTCCCACCCCAGCAGTGGACCTCAGGTCCCCCAGCACATCCATGACAGAGGACCAACAGAGTTACACTGGGAAGGCTCCGAAGGCTACATTCTGGGGGGCATACCAGAGGGTATTGTGTCCATTGGTGGGGGCAGGGCAGCTGAAGAGAGAACTGCTGCTGGAAGAAACAAAGCATACTAAGTAAAAAAAAAAACAACATAAAATAGTGCTTCAGAACAGTACATATGAAATATAGAAAAACACAAAACCAACTGACTTGGAAAAATATACATACGGTTCTGCACAATTAAAATTAAATCAACGATAGTTCATGCATAGAGATTATCTCCGTAAAAATATGAGAAAATTAGTGCATAAAGATACAACATCAGAATTTCATATTGTAAAATTTATCAGATACCATGACTATTGTACATACTGTAAATCGGGGTTCTGCAAACCACAAAAGTTCTATCTTGTGAATTTTATAGGTTGATCTTAAAATAGTTCTAAAACATTTTGTCTGATTCCATCAGGTAGAACTGGAAGAACTAGATTTAGCCTGGCACAAACCAAACAGTACAAGATACAAATGTTCCGTCAGGTTCTGCCTGGTCCAAGTCACACAGTACATCATAACCCCTTACCCCACACTAACCTGCTACTTTCTCATGTCCCTTCCCTTATCAGAATTAAATCTTTGGTGGTACTGGACAGCAGCATTGCTCGCTCCTATCCTTTGCCCCTCCTGCTCTGTATCTCAGGATGGGGAGAGGCTCAACTTTCAACCAGGGTTCTTTTATCACTGCCTTCTGTTTCTTGGAGTGGCTGTTGGAGTATAACAAATGTCTGACTCATTCTTCGGGCAGCACAGCTGTGTGTAACCCCATTCTTAGTTCCACCTGCCACAACTATTATATCTAGGCTAGCTCAATGCCACTGGTTTGGGACAGGGGGTGGTATCCAGCCAAGATTGCTGTTTCCTTATGCCATGTTGAGCAGGAGTGACATAAGTGCAGTTTGGGTGGGATTTGCATCATGGTGTCTGATTGTGATGAATGCCCTAATTCAAGTCCCTCCATAAAGTGCCTTGCCACCACTTAACAAACATTACATATAGATACTATGGTCATGCATTGGATTCTGTGCTCCTCCTCAACATACACACTCACACACACACACTACACCACATCAGGATTCAGGCTACTCTCCTGCTATGGACAAGTAGATCAGTGAGAACAAAGGAATGGGGCCCACAAAGCTGGGCCCAATGAGGATGAGAGCATAAGATGTTTCATAGTCCAAAAACTGGGAAAGGAATAATCAAGCAGCCTACTGACCACTGCCAGCAATATACTTGCCAGTCCACTGTGGTACAACAGTGGCACAGTTCAGTAATTAACAGAGTGAACCAAAGTTTACACAAAACAGTAAAAACTCTTGAGCAATTGGAGATCAAAATCCCCCACCAGGCCACTCATGGCCTTTGCAATACACTACCAAGTCAGATTGTGTAAACTAGAAGAAAATATGGGAAGGCAAACAGAATCAAGACTATTGTGTGCAACAGCCCTCATGCAGTCTAGAGATATGTGAGTTGGCAAATGTCACAAATTAATTTGCAAAGTTTGCCAAATTCAAATAGTATGAAGTATCAACTTTAAAAGGTTTTGGACTGGAGATGTGACACTTTTTTAAGGGATGTCCTGCAAATTTGTCAGTAAAGTTGCAGTGTCCTCATGGCTTCATCTATGTTGCCTGAAAAGTGGCCCCTTCCACAGGAAAACTCATTGCAAAATGTCAGACTGGGCAATTTGTAAAACAAAGGCAATTGTTGCATCTTTGTCAGAACTTCTTCAGCAAAGTTCAGCTTTGCAACATTTCTAATGTGATACCCACCAACTCTTTAAATTTCCCCTTAGTCTTGTCAATATTGAACTCCTGAAGCTGCATTGATGATAGATACACAGCATGTGTGTGGGGGCTCACCCTGTCTGTTTGCTGCATATTTTTCTAATAAACATGTTAAGCAGAAATCTTAGGCTGAGTTTTGCTTCCTTTAGCATTCAGGATTAAGGGACTTTTTGTCTATGTACAGCTGTTTTTTTTTTTTGCTGTTGGCACCACATCTATGGAGCTGCCTTTCATTGTAAATTTCACGGCGTGCATTTTGCACATAAAAAATCTAGTCTGCTGCAGAATAACCTTTTAAAATTGACCTCTGCCATCTCACATCACACCTGAGAACTGGAACTGCAGAAGGAATCCAATACAAACAGAAAAGATCTTTTGAAATAATACTAGAGCCTCAAGTCCATGCATGAAGGCAACATTGGATCAAAAAGCTTGTAAATGTTTTTACAGTCTTCTGTAGGCTACCATTTCTTGAGCCCAATCTGTATTAGAATACTTTGTAAAAGACAAAGGACCTTGGGCTCCACTAACTGTCTATATAAATGGTGCTTCACAAACAAGTAAAGTACAAGCAAAAAAAACAGCACCTGCCATAGACACTGTAAGATATCAATCAAGGTGCCAGGCACATAAATAATGTAGCACAAAAACAAGACAGTACTTACAGACTTTTATTCTTGTGGTAAAAATCGAGTGGAGAAAATGCATCCAAACTAAAGGCAAGGCATCCTGACAAAGGCATCCTGACAAATCCTGACAAGGCATCAGGTAAAGCAAATAGGATGCTGGGATGTATAGGCAGGGGCATCACCAGCAGGAAAAGGGAGGTCATAATTCCGCTATACAAGACACTAGTGAGGCCCCACCTGGAGTACAGTGTACAGTTCTGGAGACCATACCTACGTAAGGACATAGACAGGGTAGAGAAGGTTCAGAGGAGGGCAACAAAGATGGTGCATGGGTTGCATCACAAATCCTATGAAGACAGGTTGAAGGAACTGAACATGTACTCCCTGGAGGAGAGGAGGAGAGGGATATGATAGAGACATACAAGTATCTTACAGGGAGGAACAGGGTGCAGGAAAACACTATTTTTAAGTGAAAAAGATGTTTCAGGACTAGAGGGCATGGGATGAAGTTGGAGGAGGACGATTCAGAGGAAACATGAGAAGAATTTCTTCACAGAGCGGGTGGTGGACAAGTGGAACACCCTGCCAGAGGAAGTGGTGGGGCTGAAACAATCACGGATTTAAGAATGCATGGGATAGACATAAAGGAATTCTAGAGGTCAGGGGTAAGGGGAAATAGACTTCTAGGAAAACAAACTGAACTTACAAGCTCAAATGGGCAGACTAGGTGGGCCATAGGCCCTTATCTGCCGACACTGTCTATGTAAATACTATCAAATAGTGGGGAAAGGTCAGTCCTAGCAGCTACAGCATCAGCTGTGTAGGTGAAAAACCTTACATATCACTCTATTTAGGCAGGGCTTCTTCTTTTCCTCTGAAGAATTTGTCAGGATGTCTTGCCTTTAGTTTGGATGCATTTTCTGCACTTGATTTTTACCACCAAGAATAAAAGTCTGCAAGTACTGTCTTGTTATTGTGCTGCATTATTTATGTGCCTGGCACCTTGATTAATATCTACCAATGTCTATGGTGGGTGTGTCCCTTTTTTGCTTGCATTAGAATACTTTCTGCTTTAATTTCTTGTACCTTGGATCCACTTTGTCTGAAAATACTAGATTCACAAATACTGTACATGTATTTCTCTGTTGCTGTTGAACCTAATATAGAAAAAAACTGAAATTATAATATGGCTATAAAAAATCCAGTAATATAATTGGCTGAGGAGCTTGGAACTCAGTGCTGATATCTTATGACAACAGCACTGGAAGAAGGTCCAGTAGTCTCTCAACAATAAAATTGGTAGTACCAGCTATTCCTGACTGCCATCACAAATGTGGCTGCCACCTTTACTCACTAAAAACCTTCAACTAGACACTAAAAATAATTGTCTTAAATTTATAAACATAAGAATTAAATATTATTTGCCCTCATAATGCTCTTATAGTATATGGTTACCCTTTGTTATGTATAAAAATCAGCCTGCTCAAAATCCTTGTTAAGCACATTCTAAACTGTTAAGCGCATTCTAAAGTGCTGTTATGCACATTCCGAACAGTTGTTATGCACAGTTCAAAGGTCATACAATTTTAAATTTCTCATTCATGCTACACCTAGCTATTTACTAACCACCCAGTGCCCAAAGGCATACCTTTTACCTTTCAAAAATCTGAAAACTTGATTTGGATATGGGAGTAGAACAAAGAAATAGAAAGATTTTTTTGTTTTCACTTCAGTGAGGGTCTGTCACTCAAGTGTAAAAAAACATATACTATAAAAAATAAAATATGGTCAACCACACACAACTTGGCATGTGTTTCCATCTCGGGGTTGAGATGACAGCATGGACCTCTCGAGCTTCACTCTCAAGGTTCATATGCTGTCATCTCAACCCCTCGATGGAAACATAGCCTTGTTGTGTATGGTTGCCCATACATTATTCTCTATGTCACACACACACACATACATAACTTAAAAATGAAGTAGTACAGTACTTAGAATTGTAATTTGTGGTGTTTCTTTGCTGACCATGAAAAATCCCCCTCCTATCTTCACCTGATTACTAGGGCAATCAGTGTTATTTAAGCTGTTACAGATAAAATAAAAGCCCTGGTTCCATCTGAGGCCTTCTGTTGTGTGCTAGTAGGAGTAATCATTCTGTCAGCAGAACTGAGCAGAGGTTTGAATTCTTGCATTCTGTCTGTAGTAAACATTCCATCTCTTGAATGTTGGCAAGACAGAATACAAACAAGATAGAGAAAAGGGAAGGGAATGTTATAAAGATGAAGAAAGAAAGGTGAGGGAAATGGGTAAAAGGAGTGGGTTGAAGAAACTAGAGGATTTAAGAGCTAATTAAAAATACATGCACTTTACTGTACATAATATTTAAACCTGAGATGTCAGTGCTGGGATGTGCTCAGACTTTTTTAAAACAGTCATAAACATGTGTTTTTTTGATTTGGTACATTTCTTCACCCCCTCCCCCCAAGAAAAATATCTTGGACTAATTTCATATTCACTGTAAGATGCTCCTGGGTGTACATTGTGGTGGGATAATGACACATCTCAGGTGGTTGAAGTGAAGGCACTCAGTGATGCCTCATGCCTTGTGCCACACCTGATGTGTGCAACTATCCAACCACAATGCACACCCTGTCTTACCTTATTGCTTAATTGTTGTTTGTTTTTTTTTTTTCCTGTTTGTTAGGACAGTCTTCACTCCTGTTAAAAAGCAAAAAAACAAATAAAAAAAAACAAGGAAACAAAAAATAATCATATGACTGCCTCTGCTGCAGCACGATTAATCTCTATGGGGACACTAAATTGGACTGTCAATATTAATGTGTTCAATTCTGCAAAGTGAAAAATGACATAAAAGCAGGACTACAAATAATATTACTAATGCTCAAAGTAATAAAACTGGCTATAATAAAATCAGTGTAAACAATATGGAGGGATGCTCTTGAAGGGACTAATTTATCTTACTTTTATGTCTAAAGTAATTATAATGAAGTATTAACTTCTGATTTGAGTTTTATGTTTATTGCTTAATCATCAAAGTCTTGTCAGATTTTTTATAACCATACTACAATCGCAATAAGGCACTCCAGGTTGTGCGTCGTTCCTAAATAATGTCACACCTAGGGTGGCAGAAGCATTCAGCCTGCTGCCTCATGCTTCAACTCACCCTAGATGTGACATTATTCAGCAACAATGCACACCTTGTTATGTCTTATTGCTTAATTATGACTTTTGTTGGCAAAAGATTTAGAAACAATAATTGGCTTGTAGGAAATGTATCTATTGCAGAAGTAGAGCATTATTGATAGGCAAGAAATCATAACGTCACAAGACATTACAGTGCAGCAATATACCACACTGCCCATACAGCACGGTATATTGTCAACATGATTACTGCATGTCTTGAGGGGGGCTTCACCTCCACACCACATTATGGGGGGCTGCACCCCTAAACCTTCCAACTTAAATAACCAACTCTGGGGGAGAGGTAACACTTACAATTGCACAAGTGTGAAAAATAAAAAAAATGTCATGCATCTGGGACCAGGAATTGAAACCCATGCCACAGATGCACTGCCTCCCTTGCTGCCTGTGACTCATCCCCTTATGCCATAGCAGCGGGTCACTGGACCCTACTCCTAGCATAGGTCTTATCCTCTGCCTGGGAACAGTGAGAGGGTGCACTACTGCGCATACACCCTTTCACGGTTTTGCACTTCTTGCTCTTCCCGACCATGCTTGTTGTGTTGCACAGTTTTGATGTGTGCAGCAGAGCATGCAAGATCCTGACCCGGTAGGTTATTGCTACATGGGAATCACCCTTGATAAAAAAAAGTCTTGGCAAATACACATGGAAAATCAAAAAAGAAATGAACAATGACTTGTAATGCAATGTTTCATCTTGCAAAAAGCTTTACTGATAATTCATTTCTAGCATTAAAGTTAATCTTAGAGGCTAAGTAAATTTGCAGTTATTGTATGGGACTGAAATCTGGAGTGTTCAACCTGTGTCATTGGAACTGGAAAAACAAATCATAAAATGTTTGCCTGAAAGTGATGCTGGAACTGCCTAGGGATATTCCCATTGCTTCTCTCAAGGCAGAAGATCTGTTAAAGGCCTTGGAATTTCTAGTGCAGACAAGATGTATGAAATATTTGGCTAGAATTTTGAATATGCAAAATCTTGACTTCCCAAACTGGGTTGGATGGCAAGTATAAACAATAAGTCAGTTCATATATGGTTTGGCAAATTAAACACATTTTTAACTAAACATGGATTAGAAAGCATGTGTGTAGGCAATGCTACAGTGTATTCTCATAATTACATTAATAGCTCCATCCTTAGATTATCTATTATTTGACTAAAGATAAAGTAAAACTCTCAGAATTCTGTCTGTTAAACGATTACATTTTGTCTAACCAAGTAAAGAATTGTAATTGTCTGTTAAACTTCAAAAATTTTGCAGACAGAAGGCTTTATCTACATTAAGGTTTGGTACAATGTCCAAATCTGCTGGATGGTGGAGTTCAAGAGAATCTATGTTGGCAATCAACAGCTTCAGTTGTAGTATAGAAACGTAACAGTAAAACACGCTTTATGGGAATGATCTAAATTTGACTCTAGAAGAAGAAATTGTTACTTCCTATAGTAAATAAAGTGCAATTGCAGAGTCTAGGGACATATGGATGATTAAATGTATCTTGTAGAGTGAAACAGTTATCTACTTGATTGCTAAATG
This sequence comes from Neoceratodus forsteri, assembly GCA_016271365.2. Taxonomy (NCBI): domain Eukaryota; kingdom Metazoa; phylum Chordata; order Ceratodontiformes; family Ceratodontidae; genus Neoceratodus; species Neoceratodus forsteri. Next base: position 734,502,655 of record CM028133.1, on the reverse strand, counting down.
TGTACATGCAATGTATCATAAGGGTTTGTGATATTAATGTGACATGTTATCCCTTTTAGTATGGGACTTTGTTAACTTCTGTCCACTATTGTTCTCTGTATGAATTATAGGAAGCTTTAAACATCTGCATGCAAGAATCCTAGTGATTTTATACATTATTTTCAATAAACTCAACTGAGCTGAACTTGTTGATGGTGCCAAATTAATAACATTTGACATGTAGTTCCCAACAGTGTGACTCTGGTGCTTGTACCACATGTTTCCCATATGACTCAATCAACATGATTCAGCATGAACCCTGAATGCATATATATTTTTTTTATTTAAAAGTTTTCCTTCAGCAGTAGCCACATTAAACATTACATCTAACATATATGCAATTTCTGGTAAGAGCAGCAGCAAAACATTCTACAATTAATCCACAAAGGCAAAAAAAAAAAAAAAAAAAAAACACCAGGGAAAGGGAACTTACATCAAAAAGACAGTACACATAAAAGGAAGAAAAACAGAGTACCCCCACTGTAAAAAGTGGCCACAAATGATTATCAAGCTGTGCAATTCTTTTATTGAAACAGTGTTTACAAATAACAAAAAGTTAAAAATGGTCTTCAATAGATAATCATTGCATAATGTGTTCTCCATTACAAAAATGCTTTTACAAATGCTGTGACTGCCTTTTCCAGTGATAAGTGTTTATGCTGCTATTAGTGTCCACTCACAAAGCAGTGAATCAATCACAAAAGGGAATACAATATTATTTATGTATTTATGAACATGCACAACATTTAATAAGCCATTTTAACAACAGCCTATAGATAAATTTAAGGTAATTTCAAGTTTCATTTTTTAGGATGTGCACTCTATCATTTTGAACCTGCATGGGTTATTGTTTTATCTACAACAATTTGTTCAATATTTGGGAGTTTAAATATACTTTTACTTACTTTATGTTTCAAAGGACTCAATAAAAAATAATTCTGACATATAACTTGGCTCTCCACCAGTTGTCCACTGTCCAGCAAGCTAGGCTGCTGTTCAGAATCAGTATTTATTCATTTATTGTTGTAGACCAATAACTGACAAGTATGATGTGTTTTTATTTTTGTTATGTGTGCAGTACACTTGTCCACCAAAAATGGAACAGCAGCCATCAGAAGATTCATCAAGTTCATTGCATCGTGATAAAAACTATTTTTGTCTGAACTATATTTCAGCCTTTTGATGAAGGTACTATAATAATAGCAGTGCAAGGATGGAAGGAGACTCATTTGTCCATTACTCCCCCCTTCATAAGCAGGGATGCATAAGCATAATTTATGGGTAAACAGGATGAGTGATGAAATCTCAGTTTCTGCATTGTTTTCCCTAGGTTGCTACCCAGAATGTCCATTGGATGAAGAATACTTTGATGAGGACATGATGCAATGTGTTCCACTAGAGCAATGTGGCTGCTATGATGATGATGGAAATTGTTATGGAAAGGGAGAAATGGTACCCTCAACAAATAATTGTGAATCATGGTATGCATTTCCCCCTATAAAATGGTAATGGAATAATACTGATTTATAGAAAAAAGAAATAAATAAAGATATAACAGTTTAACTAGTGCAAGCAACAAATTAATCTCAATTTTTATGCTCTTTCTAAGTTACTGCTCAAGAAAAGGAATAACATGCCAATTTGATCTCACAGGTATGTTGAATTGTTATAATAGGCATCTCAAATGCAAATAGATTTTAACAACTTCTCCATTATTACATGGATGTCACATTTTTCTAAAGTTATGAGTTTTATTTAAAATAAAAGATCAGCTGACTATTAAGACAACATTCATTTCCAAAAGGTGTCCTATGCTCTGTATTAATCTCACTTTCAGTGACTCTTGAGTTGTAATTTATAGGTACAGCACCAGAAACCCACAGCCTCCCTCTTCTAGTCAGCAGATATAGTTAAGTCACAAGGAACAGAAGAACAGCTCCTGGGTAGATAATGAAAAGTTACTCTCAGTTAAGAGAGTTACAGTAGTCTTAACCCCTAAAAGCAAGTATAAATCCTGTTGTTGAAAACAGTGCCCAATGACACATTAGCATGACTAAGATCCAGAAAGGTTGTGTAAACAACCATGTCATTCATTCCAAAAGCTGGCACTTGTAACTGAAATAAAAATTGCAATGCAATTGATTGCCACTCAGTGAATCTTGCAATACCCTGCTGATGCATTACATTACCTCAATTTAGCCTTGAATATGTAAGAGAAATTATGTAGAAATATATTTTGTTAACAATTAAGTTTGCATCCATTCATAAACATGCAATGACACTGTCCTAATAAATATCATTGTAGCATGTTACTGTTATTATGATGGCATCAAATACTCATATGGCTCAGTTATCTACAATACCACAGATGGAATTGGAGGGTGTATAACTGCAACTTGTGGCGTCAATGGAACAATAGACAGAACTGTGTATACATGTTCTGTTTTTACTACTGCACCCACTACTCCATTCATGTTTTCTACAACCGCCACACCTTCTGAAATCACATCTGAGTCAGGTAAGTTATTATAAGCTTTACAAGTGTTGCATTGTTCTGACACTGAGCTTATATTTCCAAATATCAGACTACATGTTAGTTTTTCCACATTCTTCTCCATACAGATGATGCCTTCCTCACAGCACACTTACATAACTTGGTGCCATCTGCAAATAAACTCACTTTCCTCTGCAGCCCTACACAAATGTGGCTAATTTACATACTTGTATTGAAGAGGACTGGTCTGCTTGGCTCACCGCTGCTCTTTCTCTATGTGCAGTTGTATCGAGCCTATCTACCCATTTTCTGCCCTGCTATTATGCCAGTGCCCTTAACATGACCTGCCAGTCTTGGAAACTCACTTTTCCTACATGTTTCCTGGCTCAATTACCCATCCATTTTGCAGGCACATGACCCCTAATTGCATGGCAAACTGTGCCCTACCCTTCCAAATTTGCAGATACCTGCTCTCTAGGGTGTACCAGCACCTCTTATAGCATGCCTTTCATTTTGTAACTGTATTGATTTCATATTGTGACTATATTTATCAGACCTTCCTTATACTTATGAGTTGCATTCCTTTGGCTGTATCATCACCATTTGGATGCTTGCACTCTATTTTGTAACTGTGTTGGATTATTGTATGTGACCTGTCCTTTAATTGTTTATACAGTACATTTGCATTTAAGAAGGGATGGGTGGGGCAGCTGCAAGATGAAGGGCTAGCTGCACAATCTAGCAGACTCAACAGACTGTAAGGCCTGTTTCTGCTGGCATTTTTTTATGTTCATATTTGTATGCTTCTGTGCCATCCTGTGGCCTGGGTCTTGCCTGAAAACAGTCCTTTGGATCAGTGCACTTACCCTGTTACCAAAAAGATTGATAGATAACTAGACAGATAGCTAGACAGATATAGATAGATAGATAGATAGATAGATAGATAGATAGATAGATAGATAGATAGATAGATAGATAGATAAGACAGATCCCTGGAGTACAAGTCTGGTCACATTCTTTGTTCTTGGGAATTTGTCATTAAGAACAGCCCTCTGTACCCTTTCTGACAATCAGTTCCTGAGCCATGTAACAAATCAATCCCATGGAGACAGCTCAGGAGAGACCACTAGTGCAGTCACAAAATGAGCTACTGCAAGAAACAAAAGTTCAGCTTCATGGTGAAAGGGAGTCAGAATGATACATTGGCTAGGAGATGGGCATGATAAAAAAAAATTATTAAAAATAAAAACAATTAACAAGGCAGACCAAAAAGATGCTTCCACATGCCTGACATTTTGCACATGCTCTGGGTCTTTTTCAAAAGCTTAAGTCAATAGTGTGGATGAATGCTTAAATACTATAATATTTTAAAGTGGCAATGCACAATTAATAAAATGTTTTCATATAACAGTTCGACAGGTAAATATTAAAACAACTTGCTCACTGTATGTTTTAGTATACCAAACACATCTCCACCATGACATCAATACATGCCAATGAACTTCATTAAAAATGTATTATGTTTCAAATCTAAGGGAACCTTAAAGAAAGATAGACTATCACTGATAAAAATTAAAGAACAAAAAGGGGAGAGAAGAATGAAAATTAACAAAAATAACACAAATTATAAAAAATAGATAACAATAAATACAATGATCAACAATACTGCAATATGTAATAAAATACTCAACCATTCCAGATAATATATTAAATTACAGAATGAGGGACTGTCTATGAACAATTAAATTTACAAAAACAGAGTAATCTGTGATGCTTAATTTAATCCCAGACATTTATGTACTTTCATTTTAAATTGAGCATGCATAAAATGTCAGGCATGTGGGAGCATCTCTTTGGTCTACAATGTTAATTTTTTTTTGTTTGGTTTTAATAAATATTTTTATTGTGACCATCTGAGTCAGTGTTTCACTCTGACATTCTTTCACCGCAAAGTCAAACTTTTTTTTCTCACAGTACTGTAGCTCCATGGAGCAAGTCCTTCCCGTAATCTCACACCACTTTCCTTCATAACCAGTCTCCCATGTGTCACTTAGTCAAAAGGAGTTTTGAAATCCAGATATACTGTAGGATATCAATTGCCTGACCCCAGGTAGATGAATTGTGTCACTGAATTAAAAAGCAGTATCAGGTTCATCTGACATAATCTACTTTATGAACTTAAGGTGGCATTTATCCTTCAGACCCTTATCCTATAACAAGTGAACATTTTATTCCTGAATTATTTTCTTTCTAATCTTGACCTCAAATTATGTCAGATTCACTGGTCTGTAATTTCCAGTGTCCTCCTTGTCCCTACCTTTGTACAGAGGTACTGAATTTGCTACCCTTCAGTCCAGTGGCATTGCAACCATTTTCAGGGACTCATTGAAGAGGACTGTCAATGAAGTTGCCAATGCTTGGTCCATCTCCCTAAGAACTTTTGGATGCATCCCCATCTGGCACTGAGATTTGTTAACCTTCAGGGGTCCACGACAGAAGTCCGACAGAAATTCTGTTGAATGCCCCATCAGTGACACCAGCAGGTAGACTACATTCTGCATCAGCTACTGGTTTGCTATTTCTGTCTTTGTTTTCTTCAGGGAGCTTTGCGCACTGAACCCCCCCCACGTGGGTGGGCTGTGCCTCCGCACCCCCGACTTAAGGATTCTCAACTCCAGTCGGAGTTGATTGAGGGGAGCAGGACCCCTGACAGACAGCACTGGGTTCCAACGGGTCTCCCACTGCAGCTAGGCACTGTAGTCGCTGTGGGGGACCTTGCTGGTGAAATGTCGCTGTGAGGGGGGGTAAATGAACCTTCAGATTCTGCAGTCCATGAAATACCATATCCTTGGAAATCCTGCCTAGCTTCAGTTATTGTCACCCAGATCACTCAGATTTAATCTTACAGTCAGGTATAAGGCCTGAAGTCTCTACTATGAATATCAACCTAAAGTACATATTTAGGAAATTTGCCTTCCACACATGCAGTAATCCTCTTCCCTCACCCCATTCATGTCATCCTTTTTTATGTTGCTCCTGTCTACCTTTTTTCTCTGATGTACCTGGTGGCCTTGTGATTTTCATTAACCCCTACTGCTACCCTTAGTTCAGTGTCAGTGTTTACTCTCCTAGTATACTTGTTGTTTATTTCTAAGTTTTCATTCTACAGGTCAATAATGACCTCTGACTGTTCCCCCTTGTAGGTTTTAATAGCCCACATTGTTTCTTGATTGCTCCTCCCATTACCATTAAGCCAAACCTGCTTCTTGTGTTTGTTAATGTTGCTTACCTAATACACTCCTGGGATGCCCATTCAACCACCACTTTTATTACTGTCCATTTATTGTCTGCTCCTTTTTGTATCATCTACAGTATGCCCTTAAGGTTACCAGTGATTAACTGTCCAATTCCAGTGAAGTCTGAAGTCAGATACCAGTAGTAGGTGCTGCTGGTAAGCCTTTGGGCTTCCAGCACAATGAGGAATCTTACAGAATAATGGTCACTCTGTCTTAAAGTATTTTCCACTCTGATGTCACTGATGTCACTGCTCTAGTTGGGCACAATACACTGCAAGATGTTCTCACCAGTTGTTTCCTGCTTTACCCATTGGATGTGAAATCAGCCCTGAGTAGCCTACACACATGTCTGGCTCTTTACACTTTTGTATGTTACACCGGTACCATACAATTATGCTGCTATTTCTAATTTTGCAGGCAACACTCTGTTGTTTTTATATTTGAATTTATAAAATATTATAAACATTGTCTTTAATTGTGGCAGCACTTTATTAGCTAGCCGTTATTGTAATTAGTTCATGTTTCCCTTCTATCTGAGATAGATGTCATGTTATGTGGTATCTTGATATGGATTTAGTATTCTCATCTCTTTAAAATTCATTAATATCACATTTCCATTACCATTACTAATAATAAGCTTTATTCTAAGGCAGCATTATCATCAGTTTTAAAAGTGCACTCTGTTTCAGAAAATGTTTTTAATGTGGTTACTTCTGATTAAGCTATATTGTTGCTATCTTTAGACAGGGGTTACCCACATTGCAGTGAAAGCAATTTACTCAGATGACAAGAGATTGGGGGAAACACATCATGCACACCTATAGTAATATTGCTGCAAACTGCACAGGCCACTCACATGGGCACAAAGTACCTGAAACAGAAACCTGCACCATTGCAGAGGAGCTGTGCCCCTCACTCCATCCTCAACTATATTTAGCAAACTCAGGGTCACAGAGTAGCTGCATGATGGCACCTTGTAATGAGTGTTGAGATTTACCAGACCTCATGGCCTAAATGCTCCTGCTCCATACTTAGATCCACTCATATACACGTTGCCCTCTTTCCTCTGCCCTAATTCACCCACTCAATATCCGCCACTCCTTTGTCAGGATACTTTTAAACAGCATTACATTGTGAGAGGCATTTTGATAGAAAATTTTAAAAAAATAAGATTTTTTGGGGATTTGTTAACTTCAAGCATGTCATAACAACACTGTTTCACACTTAGTGATTGTAGTTATGCCATAACAACATTGCTTCACACTTATTGACTATAATTTAATACCATGTGTATACTTTTCCCTTTTGAAATTATATAATGGTTTAATGCTTGAAGCTATTGCACACTGCAAGTTTTTGCTGCTACTCTATCTTTAAGTAGATTGTAAATAAATGGCATGACACACATGAAGTCTACAAAATCATAAATTCTTCTTAACACATGTACTGACACCCTGGCACTACCCTAAGAAAAGAAGAGATCTTCACACACCCAAACCAGAGCCATCTTAATACTATGGCATTGGTGAAAACAGGGCTGAAAATTATCAAAGCTACTGTGTTTCTTCAAAAAATATATATTTCTCTATTTGATCAACAAGCTGTCCTACTATCACATGCTCAACATTTTATAGGAATGGTAGGTTGCAAACTGGATGATATTTAGCAAGAACTTTGGGGTCTAATTATTGATTCTTGAGTACACCATTTTGTGCTTAGGTTATACTTGTTCATGGCTTTCTCTCTAATTTTATTTTATTTAATTTCCAAATATAAGTTTGAAATGTTTTCCCCTTTCATTTCTGACATGTACATTTCACTATGTTTTGTTTGAACTATACATTTTAACATGGTTTACTTTAATTGTATAATCCTAACTGTGCCAACAACAGCGACCTGTCTGCATGAAGTTTGCCAGTGGTCAGAATGGTATGATGTCAGCTGTCCCAAAAATGGGTAAAATAATTTAGAGTTTGAAACCTTTGATGCTATAAAGGCCAAAGGATACTCTTTCTGTGCAGTACCAAATGATGTTGAGTGCAGGGCACGGAATTTTCCTGCTATGAATATGAAAGACTTGGGGCAAGTTTTACAATGCAGCAGAAAAATTGGGTTACAGTGTTACAATAAAGATCAGCCCACACAACTGTGTTACAACTATGAAATCCGAATTTTGTGTTGTACTTATATACCATGTGAATCAACATCGTTCTCACCAATAACACTGACATTTTCAACCACAAGTCCAGAAGCAAGATTTACAACTACAGAATCAACAAATACATCAATATATTCCTCTGGTGTTTCAACAGAAAAGATTACAACCAAAGGGACAACATCACGAATAACAGCAGAGCTGTCAGCCACCACAGAAGACAAAACTGCACCTCAGTATGCAACCATTTATTCAACCTTATCAAAATCTTTAACTACAAAATCTACAACAACACCAACTGTTCATTCTATCACTGCCACAACACAGAATATACCTAAATCAAGCACACTAGAAATAATAAACCCTGAGGTGACAACAGTAACAGGGGAAAGAACTACACAGGAAAATTCAGCTTCTTCTTCAACCTCAGCAAAATACACACCTGATGAATCTAAAACTTCACCAACCCTGTCACCCAGTGCTTCACCAGTGCAGAGTACAACAAAAGCATTGACCTCGGAAAGAACAACAGATAAAAAGACAACCATCCTTGAGGAAGAAAAAACATCTGAACACTCTACTCTTTTGCTCACCTCAATAAAGGATTCAACTATAAAATATACAACAGTTCCAACTGTTTATTCCACCATTGTTACTTCTGAGAGTGTATTAGAAATAACTACACCTGAGAAATCAACATTTAGGCAAATAACCACACCTAAAGATTCAACCCTTTCCTCCATCTCAGCCAAATTTACAACTAAAGAATTGACAACTACATCAAAACATTCACCCAGTGCTTCAACAGAAAACAAAGCAACAAAAAAGGTAACAGCAGAAACAACAGCTGAAATGACAACCATCACAGAGAAAAAGACTACTCCTGAATACTCAGACAGATCTTCTACTTTAACAAAAATTACAACTACAAAATTTACAACTGCACCAACTGTTTACTCTAGCATTGTCACAACTACAAGTACACCTAAATCAAGTATGCTAGAAATAAATACCCCTGAGAAGTCTACATCAATTAAGGAAACAACCACAACTAAATATTCAACTTTATTTTCTACCTCAGAAGAATACGCAACTACTGAATCCACCACTACTCTACAACGTTCACCCAGTGCTTCTGCAGAAAAGACTACAGTTAATGAGCTGACATCTGAAACAAGAACTCAGAAGATGACCACTACATTTGAAGAAACTACACCTGAATACTCATCTCTTCCTTCATCAACAAGATTTACAACTTCAGAATATAAAACAACACCAGCTACTCATTCCATCACAGTCACATCTAAAATAACATTTAAATCAAGTACACCAGAAGCAACTACACCTGGAAAGCCTACAACTACTACAGAAAGAACTACATCTAAACATTCAAGTCTTTCATTTACCTCAGAAACACATGCAACTAGTGAGTCCACAACCACACATCAAACTGCATCCAGTGTGTCAACAACAAACAGTACAGATAGTGAAACTACAGTAGAAAAAACTACACCTATGAAGAAAACCACCACTGAGGAAGAAATGACACCTGAATATTCAACTCATTTTACAATAAAGCATTCAACAACACAGTCTATAACTGCACCCATTGAACTGTCAAGCATTGCAACATCTAAAAGCACAACTAAAGCAAGTACATCAGAAATAATTATGCATGAGAAAACTACAACTACTGGAGAAAGAACAACACCTAAATATTCAATGGCTTCTTCTACTTCAGCAAACTATGCAAATACTGAATCCCAAACTACCCCTACAATTTCATCTACTATTTCTGCAGCACAAAGTACAACAAAAACAACAACATTAGAAATAACTACACCTGAAATGACTATCACTCTTAAGGAAAATACAACGCCTGAACAATTAACTCTGACATCCTCAACACAAATGACAGCTGCATCCACAAACATGCCAACATTTTTGTCTACCACAGTTCAACTAAAAGCACAATTATAACAACTTTAATGGAGAACACTACACCTCAGATGACTACAGAACTAATGAAATAACTGCATCTGAATATGCAAACCTTTCTGCTACTTCAACAAAAACTACAGTAACAAAATTTACAACTGCACCAATTGTTTATTCTAGCACAGTCACAACTAAAAGTACACTAAACTGAGTACACTAGAAATAAGTACCCTTGGGAAGTCCACATCAATGGGGAAAGAACCACAACTGAACATTCAACTTCATTTTCTACCTCAGAAAAGCATACAACTACCAAATCCAAAACTACCCCACAACATCCCTACAGTGCTTCAATAGAAAAGAGTACAATTAAAGAGCTAGCATCAGAAATAACAACTCAGAAGTCAACCACCTTTGAGGAAACTACACCTGAATACTCATCTCTTCCTTCATCAGCAACAGAATTTATAACTTCAGAATATACACCAGCTTCTACGTCCACCACTGTCACCTCTAATAACACATTTAAATCAAGTACACCAGAAACAACTACACCTGGAAAGCCTACAACTACTACAGAAAGAACTACATCTCAACTTTTAAGTCTTTCATTTACCTCAGAAACTCATGCAACTACTGAGTCCACAGCCACACCTCAAACTGCATCCAGAGCTTTGACTGAAAAGAGTACAGTTAATAAAACTACAGTAGGAAAAACAACAGCTTTGAAGAAAACCACCACTGAGGAAGAAATGACACCTGAATATTCAGCTCCTTTTACAACAGAACATTCAACAACACGGTCTATAACTGCACCCATTGAACTGTCAAGCATTTTGACATCTAAAAGAACAACTAAAGCAAGTACATCAAAAATAATTATGCATGAGAAAACTACAACTAGTGGAGAAAGAACAGCATCTAAATATTCAATGTTTCCTTCTACTTCAGCAAAGTATGCAAGTAACGAATCCACAACTACTCCTGTAATTTCATCTACTGCTTCAGCAGCACAAAGTACAACAAAAACAACAACAACATTAGAAATAACTACACCTGAAAAGAATACCACCCCTAAGGAAAGCACATTTGAGCAATTAACTCTGACATCCTCAACAGAAATGACAATTGTATCCACAACTACTCCAACATTTCTGTCTACCACACTTCCCACTAAAAGCACAATTATAACAACTGTAATGGAGAACACTACACATCAGATGACTACAAGAACTAATAAAATAACTACATCTGAATATGCAAACCTTTCTGCTACTTCAACAAAAACTGCAGCAACTGAATTTACAACTGCATCAACTGATTATTCTAGCACGGTCAAAACTAAAAGTACACCTAAATTAAGTACACTAGAATTAAGTACCCTTGAAAAGACAACATCAGTTGGGGAAAGAACCACAGCTGAACATTCAACTTTATTTTATACCTCAGAAAAACATATAACTACTAAATCCACAACTACACAACAGCACCCCTTCAGTGCTTCAACAGAAAAGAGTACAATTAAAGAGCTAACATCAGAAATAACTCAGAAGTCAACCACCTTTGAGGAAACTACACCTGAATACTCATCTCTTCCTTCATCAGCAACAGAATTTATAACTTCAGAATATACAACACCAGCTTCAACGTCCACCACAGTCACATCTAAAACACATCTTAAATCAAGTACACCAGAAACAACTACACCTGGAAAGCCTACAACTACTACAGAAAGAACTACATCTCAACTTTTAAGTCTTTCATTTACCTCAGAAACTCATGCAACTACTGAGTCCACAGCCACACCTCAAACTGCATCCAGAGCTTTGACTGCAAAGAGTACAGTTAATAAAACTACAGTAGGAAAAACAACAGCTATGAAGAAAACCACCACTGAGGAAGAAATGACACCTGAATATTCAGCTCCATTGACAACAAAACGTCCAACAACACAGTCTATAACTGCACCCATTGAACTGTCAAGCATTGCAACATCTAAAAGCACAACTAAAGCAAGTACATCAGAAATAATTATGCATGAGAAAACTACAACTACTGGAGAAAGAACAACACCTAAATATTCAATGGCTTCTTCTACTTCAGCAAACTATGCAAATACTGAATCCCAAACTACCCCTACAATTTCATCTACTATTTCTGCAGCACAAAGTACAACAAAAACAACAACATTAGAAATAACTACACCTGAAATGACTATCACTCTTAAGGAAAATACAACGCCTGAACAATTAACTCTGACATCCTCAACACAAATGACAGCTGCATCCACAAACATGCCAACATTTTTGTCTACCACAGTTCCAACTAAAAGCACAATTATAACAACTTTAATGGAGAACACTACACCTCAGATGACTACAAGAACTAATGAAATAACTGCATCTGAATATGCAAACCTTTCTGCTACTTCAACAAAAACTACAGTAACAAAATTTACAACTGCACCAATTGTTTATTCTAGCACAGTCACAACTAAAAGTACACCTAAACTGAGTACACTAGAAATAAGTACCCTTGGGAAGTCCACATCAATGGGGGAAAGAACCACAACTGAACATTCAACTTCATTTTCTACCTCAGAAAAGCATACAACTACCAAATCCAAAACTACCCCACAACATCCCTACAGTGCTTCAATAGAAAAGAGTACAATTAAAGAGCTAGCATCAGAAATAACAACTCAGAAGTCAACCACCTTTGAGGAAACTACACCTGAATACTCATCTCTTCCTTCATCAGCAACAGAATTTATAACTTCAGAATATACACCAGCTTCTACGTCCACCACTGTCACATCTAATAACACATTTAAATCAAGTACACCAGAAACAACTACACCTGGAAAGCCTACAACTACTACAGAAGAACTACATCTCAACATTCAAGTCTTTCATTTACCTCAGAAACTCATGCAACTACTGAGTCCACAGCCACCTCAAACTGCATCCAGAGCTTTGACTGAAAAGAGTACAGTTAATAAAACTACAGTAGGAAAACAACAGCTTTGAAGAAAACCACCACTGAGGAAGAAATGACACCTGAATATTCAGCTCCTTTACAACAGAACATTCAACAACACGGTCTATAACTGCACCCATTGAACTGTCAAGCATTTTGACATCTAAAAGAACAACTAAAGCAAGTACATCAAAAATAATTATGCATGAGAAAACTACAACTAGTGGAGAAAGAACAGCATCTAAATATTCAATGTTTCCTTCTACTTCAGCAAAGTATGCAAGTAACGAATCCACAACTACTCCTGTAATTTCATCTACTGCTTCAGCAGCACAAAGTACAACAAAAACAACAACAACATTAGAAATAACTACACCTGAAAAGAATACCACCCCTAAGGAAAGCACATTTGAGCAATTAACTCTGACATCCTCAACAGAAATGACAATTGTATCCACAACTACTCCAACATTTCTGTCTACCACACTTCCACTAAAAGCACAATTATAACAACTGTAATGGAGAACACTCACATCAGATGACTACAAGAACTAATAAAATAACTACATCTGAATATGCAAACCTTTCTGCTACTTCAACAAAAACTGCAGCAACTGAATTTACAACTGCATCAACTGATTATTCTAGCACGGTCAAAACTAAAAGTACACCTAAATTAAGTACACTAGAATTAAGTACCTTGAAAAGACAACATCAGTTGGGGAAAGAACCACAGCTGAACATTCAACTTTATTTTATACCTCAGAAAAACATATAACTACTAAATCCACAACTACACAACAGCACCCCTCCAGTGCTTCAACAGAAAAGAGTACAATTAAAGAGCTAACATCAGAAATAACTCAGAAGTCAACCACCTTTGAGGAAACTACACCTGAATACTCATCTCTTCCTTCATCAGCAACAGAATTTATAACTTCAGAATATACAACACCAGCTTCAACGTCCACCACAGTCACATCTAAAAACACATTTAAATCAAGTACACCAGAAACAACTACACCTGGAAAGCCTACAACTACTACAGAAAGAACTACATCTCAACTTTTAAGTCTTTCATTTACCTCAGAAACTCATGCAACTACTGAGTCCACAGCCACACCTCAAACTGCATCCAGAGCTTTGACTGCAAAGAGTACAGTTAATAAAACTACAGTAGGAAAAACAACAGCTATGAAGAAAACCACCACTGAGGAAGAAATGACACCTGAATATTCAGCTCCATTGACAACAAAACGTCCAACAACACAGTCTATAACTGCACCCATTGAACTGTCAACCATTTTGACATCTAAAAGCACAACTAAAGCAAGTACATCAGAAATCGTTATACATGAGGACACTACAACTACTAGAGAAAGAACAACACCTAAATATTCAACGTTTTCTTCTTCAGCAGCAAAGTATGCAAGTAACGAATCCACAACTGCTCCTGTAATTTCATCTACTGCTTCAGCAGCACAAAGTACAACAAAAATAACATTAGAAATAACTACACCTGAAAAGAATACCACCCCTAAGGAAAGCACATTTGAGCAATTAACTCTGACATCCTCAACAGAAATGACAATTGTGTCCACAGCTACTCCAACATTTTTGTCTACCACACTTCCCACTAAAAGCACAATTATAACAACTGTAATGGAGAACACTACACCTCAGATGACTACAAGAACTAATAAAATAACTACATCTAAATATGCAAACCTTTCTGCTACTTCAACAAAAAGTGCAGCAACTGAATTTACAACTGCACCAACTGATTATTCTAGCATGATCAAAACTAAAAGTACACCTAAATTAAGTATACTAGAAATAAGTACCCTTGAGAAGCCAACATCAGTTGGGGAAAGAACCACAGCTGAAAATTCAACTTTATTTTATACCTCAGAAAAGCATTTAACTACTAAATCCACAACTACACAACAGCACCCCTCCAGTGCTTCAACAGAAAAGAGTACAATTAAAGAGCTAACATCAGAAATAACTCAGAAGTCAACCACCTTTGAGGAGACTACACCTGAATACTCATCTATTCCTTCATCAGCAACAGAATTTATAACTTCAGAATATACAACACCAGCTTCAACGTCCACCACAGTCACATCCAAAATCACATTTAAATCAAATACACCAGCAACAACTACACCTGGAAAGCCTACAACTACTACAGAAAAAGCTACATCTCAACATTCAAGTCTTTCATTTACCTCAGAAACACAAGCAACTACTGAGTCCCCAAACACTCTTCAAACTGCATCCAGTTCTTCAACAGCAAAGGGTATATCTAATACAACTACAGTAGGAACAACATCAACTATGAAGAAAACCACCACTGAGGAAGAAATGACACCTGAATATTCAGCTCCATTTACAACAAAACATCCAACAGCACAGTCTATAACTGCACCCATTGAACTGTCAAGCATTTTGACATCTAAAAGCACAACTAAAGCAAATACATCAGAAATAATTATACATGAGGACACTACAACTACTGGAGAAAGAACAACACCAAAATATTCAATGTTTTCTTCTACTTCAGCAAAGTATGCAAGTACTGAATCCACAGCTTCCCCTACAATTTCATCTACTGCTTCAGCAGCACAAAGTACAACAAAAACAACAACATTAGAAATAACTACACCTGGAAAGACTACCACCATTAAGGAAAGTGCAACACCTGCGCAATTAACTCGGACATCCTCAACAAAAATGACAATTGTATCCACAACTACTCCAACATTTTTGTCTATCACACTTCCAACTAAAAGCACAATTATACCAACTATAATGGAGAACACTACTCCTCAGATGACTACAAAAACTAATAAAATAACTACATCTGAATATGCAAACCTTTCTACTACTTCAACAAGAACTGCAGCAACAAAATTTTCAACTACACCAACTGTTTATTCTAGCACAGTCACAACTACAAGTACACCTAAATTAAGTACACTTGAAATAAATACCCCTGGCAAGACCACATCAATTAAGGAAAGAACCACAACTGAACATTCAACTTTATTTTCTTCCTCAGAAAAACACACAACTACTAAATCCACAACAACTGAACAGTATCCCTCCAGTGCTTCAATCGAAAAGAGTACAATTAAAGAGCTAACAGAAATAACTCAGAAGTTAACCAACTCTGAGGAAACCTCACCTGAATACTCATCTGTTCCTTCATCAGCAACACAATTTACAACTTCAGAATATACAACCTCAGCTTCTCCGTCCACCACAGTCACATCTAAAATCACATTTAAAACAAGCACATCAGAAACAGCTACACTCAGAAAACCTACAACTGCTGCAGAAAGAACTACATCTCAATATTCAAGTTTTTCTTTTACCTCAGAAGAACCTACAACTACTGAATTTTCAACCACATCCCAAATTGAACTAAGGAGTTCAACAGCAAAGAGTGCAGGTAACAAAACTACAGTAGAAATAGCAACAGCTATGCTCAAGACCACCACTGGGGAAAAAATGACACCAGAATATTCAACTCCTTCTACAATAATAAAACATTCAACACAGCCTATAACTGCATCCATTGAACAGTCTAGCATTGTCACATCTAAGAGCACAACTAAAGCAAGTACATCAGAAATAATTATACATGAGAAGACTACATCTACTGGAGAAAGAACAACACCTGAACATTCAACTTTTTCTTCTACTTCTGCAGCGTCTGCAAGTACTGAATCCACAGGTACCCCGACAATTTCATCTACTGTTTCAGCAGTACAAAGTACTACAGAAACAACAACTTTAGAAATAATTATACCTGAAAAGACTACCACCCTTAAGGAAAGTTCTACACTTGGAAAACTAACTATGACATCTTTTCCAACAAAAATGACAACAGTTATATCCACAGCAACTCCAACATTTTCATTTACCACACTTTCCACTAAAAGTACAACTGTAACAAGTATGATGGAGAATACTAAAACTGGGATGACTACAAAAACTAATAAAATAACTGCATCTGAATATGAAAACCTTTCTGCTACATCAACAAAAACTGCAGCAATAAAATTTACAATGGCACCAACTGTTTATTCAAGCACTGTCACAACTATAAATACACCTAAATCAAGTGCACTAGAAATAAATACACCTGAGAAGTCAACATCAATTGGGGAAAGAACCACAAATGAATATTCAACTTTATTTCTTACCTCAGAAAAATATACAATGACTGAATCCACTGCTACACCATATTCCTCCAGTACTTCTGCAGAAAAGAGTACAGTTAAAGAGTTGACATCAGAATTAAGAACTCAGAAGACAACCACCACCTTTGAAGAAAGTACACCTGAATACTCATCTCTTCCTTCATCAGCAACAAAATTTACAACTTCAGAATATACAACACCAGCTTCTCCTTCCACCACAGTCACATCTAAAAGCACATTTAAATCAAGTACACCAGAAACAACTACACCTGGAAAGCCTACAACTACTACAGAAAGAACTACATCTCAACATTTAAATATTTCATTTACCTCAGAAACTCATGAAACTACTGACTCCACAACCACACCTCAAACTGCATCCAGTGCATCAACTGCAAAGAGTACTGCTAATAAAACTACAGTAGGAAAAACAACAGCTATGATGAAACCCACCACTGAGGAAAAAATGACACATGAATATTCAGCTCCTTTTACAACAGAACATTCAACAACACAGTCTATAACTGCACCCATTGAACTATCAAGCATTTTGACATCTAAAAGCACAACTAAAGCAAGTACATCAGAAATAATTATGCATGAGAAATCTACAACTACTGGAGAAAGAACAACACTGAAATATTCAATGTTTCCTTCTACTTCAACAAAGTATGCAAGTACTGAATCCACAACTACTCCTACAATTTCATCTACTGCTTCAGCAGCACAAAGTACAACAAAAATAACAACGTTAGAAATAACTACACCTGAAAATAATACCACCCCTAAGGAAAGTACATTTGCGCAATTAACTCTGACATCCTCAACAAAAATGACAATTGTATCCACAACTACTGCAGCATTTTTGTCTACCACACTTCCAACTAAAAGCACAATTATAACAACTGCAATGGAGAACACTACACCTCATATGACTACAAGAACTAATAAAATAACTACATCTGAAGATGAAAACATTTCTGCTACTTCAGCAAGAACTGCTGCAACGAAATTTACAACTGCTACAACTGATTATTCTAGCACAGTCACAACTACAAGCGCACCTAAATTAAGTACGCTAGAAATAAGTACCCTTGGGAAGTCTACATCAATTGGGGAAAGAACCACAGCTGAACATTCAACTTTATTTTATACCTCAGAAAAACATATAACTACTAAATCCACAACTACACAACAGCATCCCTCCAGTGCTTCAACAGAAAAGAGTACAATTAAAGAGCTAACATCAGAAATGAAAATGCAAAAGTCAACCACCTTTGAGGAGACTACACCTGAATACTCATCTCTTCCTTCATCAGCAACAACATTTATAACTTCAGAATACACAACACCAGCTGCTCTGTCCACCACTGTCACATCCAAAATCACATTTAAATCAAGTACACCAGAAACAACTACACCTGGAAAGCCTACAACTACTACAGAAAGAATTACATCTCAACATTTAAGTCTTTCATTTACCTCAGAAACACGTGCAACTACTGAGTCTACTACCACTCTTCAAACTGCATCCAGTGCTTCAATAACAAAGAGTACAGCTAATCAAACTGCAGTAGGAAAAACAACAGCTATGAAGAAAACCACCACTGAGGAAGAAATGACCCCTGAATTTTCAGCTCCATCGACAACAAAACGTCCAACAACACAGTCTATAACTGCACCCATTGAACTGTCAACCATTTTGACATCTAAAAGCACAACTAAAGCAAGTACATCAGAAATCATTATACATGAGGACACTACAACTACTGGAGAAAGAACAACACCTAAATATTCAATGTTTTCTTCTTCAGCAGCAAAGTATGAAAGTACTGAATCCACAACTACCCGTACAATTTCATCTACTGCTTCAGCAGCACAAAGTACAACACAAATAACAACATTAGAAATAATTACACCTGAAAAGACTACCACCTTTAAGGAAAGTACAGTACCTGACCAATTAACTCGGACATCCTCAACAAAAATGACAATTGTATCCACAACTACTCCAGCATTTTTGTCTATCACACTTCCAACTAAAAGCACAATTATAACAACTATAATGGAGAACACAACTCCTCAGATGACTACAAGAACTAATAAAATAACTACATCTGAAGATGAAAACATTTCTGCTACTTCAGCAAGAACTGCTGCAACAAAATTTACAACTACACCAACTGTTTATTCTAGCACAGTCACAACTACAAGTACACCTAAATTAAGTACACTAGGAATAAATACCCCTGGGAAGACCACATCGATTAAGGAAAGATCCACAACTGAATATTCAACTTCATTTTCAACCTCAGAAAAACATACTACTGACTCCACAGCTATCCCACAGCATCCCTCCAGTGCTTCAACACAAAAGAGTACAACTAAAGAGTTAACAGCAGAAATAACAACTCAGAAGACAGTCACCTTTGAAGAAACTACACCTGAATACTCATATCTTCCTTCATCAGTAATAAAATTTACAACTTCAGAATATACAACATCAGCTTCTCCGTCCACCACAGTCATATCTATAATCACATTTAAAACAAGTACATCGGAAACAACTACACCCAAAAAACCTTCAACTACTGCAGAAAGAATTACATCTCAATATTCAAGTTTTTCTTTTACTTCAGAAGAACCTACAACTACTGAATCTACAACCACATCCCAAACTGCACCTAGTGCTTCAACAACAAAGAGTGTAGATAATGAAACTACAGTAGAAATAACAACAGCTATGAGCAAGACCACCTCTGGGGAAAAAATGACACCTGAATATTCAACTTCTTCTAAAGCAACAAAACATTCAACAACACAGTCTATAACTACACCCACTGAACAGTCCAGCATTGTCACATCTAAGAGTACAACTAAAGCAAGTACATCAGAAATAATTATACATGAGAACACTACATCTACTGGAGAAAGAGCAACACCTGAACATTCAACATTTTCTTCTACTTCTAAAGAGTACGCAAGTACTGAATCCATAGCTAGCCCTTCAGTTTCATCTACTGTTTCAGCAGCACAAAGTACAACAGAAACAACAACACTAGAAATAACTCCACCTGAAAAGACTTCCACCCTTAAGGAAAGTACTACACTTGAAAAACTATCTATGACATCTTTTCCAACAAAAATGACAACAGTTGTTTCCACATCTACTCCAACATTTTCATCTACCACACTCCCAACAAAAAGCACAATAATAACGACTTTGATAGAAAATACTACACCTTGGATGACTACATCAACTAGGAAAATAACTTCACCTGCAAACAGTACTCTTCCTGCTTCCTTAGTAGAATTTAAAACCATAGCCTCTACAACTATACCACAGTTTTCAGTTACTGCTCCAACAGTAGGGAGCACATTGAAAACAACAACCTCAGAACAAATTACACCTGAATTTACTACAGACTATACTGAAAATACGACACCTGAAAAGTTGTTTCCTTCTTCTGCAACAAAATGTACAACTATGGAATCCCCAACAGTACCAATATATTTGTCCACCACTATCATAAGCATTACTAAACTATCAACCTCAGAAATTACTATACCTGAGGAGACAACCATCAATAAAAAAGAAACTACACCTGGATACTCAACCTATTCTTCTTCCTCTACATCCAGTTCACAAAGAACTAACCCAGATATCTCTTCTTCTTTAGAAACAACTACCATGGAAACACAACTGTCTACAATTAGTTTTCCAACTCCACTTGTTTATACCTCAATTATATTGACTTCGAAATCACCCCAGATGTCATCTGCTGGTAACATAGCTACTACTGCAGCTACTAAAATACCTAAAGACACAATGGTAACCTCTACTCTTCAAATAACAAGTAGACCAACAAGTAATGTGTATACCATACCCTCAAGCACATCTAACCCAGCTTCAGCTACAACAGTCTTCAATATCAACTGTTCTGTCATCTACTGCTATGTTACTATCAACCACAACAATAAATAAAAATATGAGTACAGCTAAATTAGCCACAACTTTGACCAAGCAGACATTCAAACCAACTGAAACTTTTCTAACTACAAAATGTGTCTGTAGTATTAATGGAAAGATAGTACCCTCTGGTGAGTAACCTTGGTTTTATTTTAACATATTTTTGTTTCAGTGGAAAACACAATGATGCTGATTTACATTACTATTATTATTATCATTAATATTATTATTATTATCATCAATATTTTTGAGATATAGTTTTACAGTTTCACCTGTATAACTCCTGCTATTTTAGGGGTAATTATGGGAATGCCAATAATAAAAACAGTAAATAAATGCATGCCTAAACTGTTGGAAACAATACCAGTCTATGACTGGTTGTAAAATGATGCTCATGCTCTGGTGTGCACATACAGTATATCCTTTCTCTTGTAATATGTGTATCATACCTACAGCATAATAAGTCTCTGCTGGAAATGTAGACTAACCTAGCTCCACTCCTGCAGCTGCATCGATCTCTCAAGCAGATCATTCTGCTTTTACTGCTTACTGGGCCAACATTGGCAATATAACTTGCCCCTCCCCCTTGCAAACCTTTAGTGCAATGTTGAAAAGATAAGCACCATACTCAGGATACATAATGTGACCAACAGTCTCGTAGCATAGCCATTGTTATATTAAGAGAGACATGTAGTGTGTTGCAAAGTGGTTCACACAAACATACTAAATACACTGCTGCACCCATGCAAATGAGGAAAACCTCTTGCATACAGGGCACAGTGGTATACTGAAGATGTTTTGAAAGTATATCAGAGTTACTTGGGCATCAGCATTAATATTGTCAACAACCTACTTTTAAGAAAATGTACAGTGGTGCATGCCCCCCCCCACAAAGCAATAGTGTCTGTGTGAAATTAAAAAAAGTAACCCCTTCCACCCACAAGCCCCAAGCCAGCCACAGTAAAAGTAAGGAAAATTTCTGGAAGCCTAGTGGTACCCTCTCCCTCACCCAATCTTCATTTTTATTCCCTGATAGTCCAGTGGAACCCAACATCTCAGCTGATCCCATTTTGTAGTCCCTGGTAGTCTGGTATTTACCCCTACCTCGCTTAATGCCTGTTTGTAGTCCAATATAGTCCAGTGTTACAGCATCCTTCACCCTCACCTTTTCTGTATGTTAAAACAATTCCTGGTGTCCACTGGTCCCTACCACAACTGTTAGCCCTCCATCCCTATGCCATGCCCCAAACTGTGGTGAGCAGTTACCCTCTGTCTGTCTCCATGTCTGGCCTCTAACTGGCCTGCACAAGTCCTGTATTGATATACAAAGCTGTACATCAACACAGGACTTGCAGTTTGAAAATAAGTAACAAAATAAATAAGTCAGTAAATGTGCTGCTGTGCATGCATGCATGCAGACTTGACTAATTTTTGTCCCATTTTTATTTTTGTGTGCACATCCACATGCGGCAAACATTTTGTTATGATGAACCACATTTCAGGGGGTGAGTCACTGTTTTGTATAATGCAGTTTAAGCTGCACTGGGTTCAGCAGTGACTGACCAATGACCAAGCTAGTCGAGTATGACACTCATCACTGTTTGCTGAGTGAAAACTTAGTGTAGTAGAAAGGAGCAAACTGCTCCTATGAGAAAATACCTTGGTCCTTTCATTTGCATGAAGCCAGCCAGCAAGCAGCTGTGTGGCATTAAGGATATTTCCTGAGAGTAGCATATTCATCAGGGAAGTAGGCAAAACAATATTTTCCCTGAACTCAGAAGTTGGACTTCACTAAAGAAAAGAGACATCTGTAAGTTTGTGGGTCTGTTTTCAGGGCATCTTATGGATGTAAGAGTGTTGCCTCCTGCATTCATAGTACCAGAGGACTACAAACCAAAGGTGAGCAGTGGTCCTAAGGATCCAAGAGGTGACAGTCTTATAGCCATAAGAGGCTCTCCGAATTGACACACACAATTGTTATAATAGTACAAAATAAAAAAAAAATGTTTAGTTTATATAGTTATGACAACAGCTGTCAGTCAGAAGCCCATTACAGTGGCTCAATAAGTAAAGTAAAGCTATTGTAATAAGAGTACCTCATGCACATCTGATAGGAGGACTGTGATTGGTTGGGGACACTCCTGTGATCGATAACCATGCTTACAACTGTTCTTACAGACTCAAAGCAGGCACTACGAGTTGTTTACAACTTCCATGGGGGATGTAAGCCTAGGTACTTAGTTAGCTTGTGAGGGTTCAGCTGCCAGGTCTGCTCTCAAATGTGTGGGCTCCAGTGCAGTTTGGTAAAAGTGTCTGCAGCTTCAGGCACTGACAGTTTCAGGCTTCTTTTTAGAAATTACCAACCAGTGTTGCAGTGTATAACAGGGGGTACTGCATACCCATTTTGTAGTCCAGTCTTTACCCAGTAAAATACATGACAGTAGGCTAAAATAGACTGGAGATAGTTGGGGTCAAAAAATATAGTCTGCTACCACGACTTCTTTTAGCTAAATGATTTGATCAACAATAAGAATAACACAGACATCAACACCTTTATACAGAAGTTTTGTATTGTGTGTGGTCTTTACAGAGTCATTTGGAAAGTCACATTTTAGTTCTATTTCAAGACCCTTCTCCATCTCAGATGACCAGGGGTCTTGAAATACCTGAGATGTGAGTTTCCAAAACTAAAGCCAGTTTTCTTGGCTTGATATTATTTGTGAGATAGCACAAGTAAATAGCTTTGAAATGCTATAAGGAGTGGTTCGAAATTTCTTGAGCAACACCAGCTTTACCCATTTTGCACACTACCTAACAGTTACATAGCGTTAAAATGGTGCAATTAAAAAGAGGTCTGCTATTATGATCATGGCCACAGTATAACACATAGACATTGTTATACTGATAAATGAAATGTCTGTCATGCTGCTGAAACAGCACCATCCACAAGGGTTATCTCCAACTTATTATTTAATACAAGAAGAGGCGTCACTAAAAAACGGCAATGTTTCTTGTATTTATGTTAGAATCAATATGATTTAATCATTCAGGTTAAGACAAGGGGAAGGCTCGTACATCTTGGTGGCAGACTGTTTTACAACTTATTAAACAAACTCTGGACAAAGCCGATAGGGATGCAGCTGAGGAATTCACGGTCAAAAATATTGTAAATTACCAAAGTTACATGTGTGCATTTGCAAAATGTAAAACAGGCTCATAAGTGCTTTGGTTTGTAATATTTTAACACCACATTTTAATCTAGTCTTGTTATGATCCTGCCTCATGAAGATAGGCAAACAAAATGTTTAACTCCTCATTTAAAGTATTTTTTTTCCAGGGACTGCAAAATCAACTTATGGGATGCAAACACACGTTTTGGGCAAGAGTTGAAAAATGACAACTGTCACACTAATGAGATGTTGTAAACAAATGGCTATGTTGAAAATTGGGGTAGAAATGGTAAATACTACCAAACATATGAGCCTGGATTCACAAAAAAATAATGTAGGCTCATAACATTTTTGTTTTTTAATATTTTTACACCAACTTTCCAACATAGTCTTTTGATGCTAGGGTACTCCTTGCCAGGGAATTCAATGAATGGTTGAAAAACTGGTGTGGAGCTCAGAGTTTTGGCTTCACTGAGGACTGGAGAGCCATCTGGAGGGATGCAGACCTATACTAGTGCGATGGTCTGCATCTGTCCAGGGGGGAACCAGGATCCTAGGTGAGACATTTAAATGCTTCATTGGCAAGCGTTTAAACTAGCCAAGGGGGGAGGCACTGAAAAGGAGCAGGGAAATCCCAGCCTCTCCCCACAAAACATAGAAATTAGTGAGGTAAACACCAAGGTAGAGAAGTCATTGGGGAGCAGGACAGAGGTAAATGTAAAAAAGGCAAAGGCAGTAAGGACAGGAATGGGGCTCAAAGGGGTAAGGCCATTAAAAAGTGGAGGGTGATGAGTACCAATGCCCGTATTCTGTGTAACAAGCTTCCTGAACTAGTGGCCTTGATGGAAGAGGGTTGCCTGGATATTGTGGAAGTCACAGAAACATGGTACACACAGAACCATGACTGGGATGTCAACATACCAGGATACACAATCTACAGGAGGGACAGGGAGGGTAAAAGAGGAGGAGGAGCAGCTTTCTATGTAAAAGAAGGGATCAAAGCAACATAACTAAAGAGTAAACAGGGAGCAGATGAAACACTCTGGGAAACCCTGGAGACAGGAAATGGCACCACAATCCGCATGGGGGTTGTATACACACCCCCATCTCAGGGGGAAGGACTGGACAAGGAAATGATAGAAGGCTTCATTAGAATGGCAGAAAAAGGGGAGCTATTGTTGATGGGGGACCTGAATATGCCAGATGTTAACTGGAGCACCTTTGCTGCAGGCACATCCAAAGCAGGGTCATTCTTGATGCCTTACAGGGGGCATGCCTCAGACAGCTAGTATTGGAACCCACTCAGGAGGGAGCAATCTTAGACCTGACACTCTCAAATGGGGATGGAAAAAGAATCTCAGATTTAGAAGTGGGTAGCCATCTGGGAACAAGCGACCACCAAACAGTGTGGTTCATGATAAACAGCCATACAATCAAGCCATACAAAAACAAGAGTATTGGACTTTTGGAAGGTTGACTTTGGGAAAATGAGAGAGTGCCTCAGAAACACACTAGCAAACAGGCAAGAAGGAGGGGTGGAGGAACAATGGGGAGTAATCAAAACAGCCATCACAGAGGCAACAAGCCTTTGTGTAAAGCAAATCAACAAAACACAATGAAGGAAAAAAATGCTATGGTTCTCAAAAGAGGTGGCAGGGAAAGTTAAGGAGAAAAGGATACCATTCAGGAAATATAAGGAAACACAGAAGGAGCAGGACAGAGAACTTTATCAGTTAAAGCAGAAAGAGTCTGGGAAGGCAGTCAGAATAGCAAAGGCCCAAACTGAGGAAATTATAGCCAACTTTGTTAAGAAGGGGGATAAGACCTTTTATAGGTACATTAGGGAGTGAAGAAAGACCAAAGGAGAGATTCTGAGGCTTAATAAAGGGGAAGGAATATGGGTAGAGGGTGACAGTGAAAAAGCAGGGTTACTGAATGAAAATTTCTGCCCAGTATTCACAAAGGAAGAGGAGGGGGAGGTACCTAAACCAAACATGAGAAACACTCTGAAGATGGGTGTTGATACCAGTCCATTTACAGAAGAAAGGGTTCTGAAAGAACTAATAAAATTGAAGGTGGACAAAGCAATGGGGCCTGATGGGATTCACCCAATAATTCTAAAAGAACTAAGGGTAGTACTAGTGACACCGCTGACTGCTCTCTTTAACAAATCATGGGAGGATGGGGTGGTACCTGAGGACTGGAGGAGGGTGAATGTGATTCCTCTTCACAAAAGTGGGATCAGGACAGAGGCAGGAAACTACAGACCAGTTAGTTTGACCTCAGTGGTAGAGAAAATGATGGAATCACTTCTAAAGGAAAGAATTGTTGAGTACCTAGAGGCCAGTGGGGGCACAGGATCCAAGGCAGCATGGCTTCATTATGGGAAGGTCATGCCAGATGAATCTAATAGATTTATTTGACTGGGTGACCAAAGTAGTAGACCAGGGAGGGGCTGTGCACATGGCCTACCTAGATTTTAGCAAGGCATTTGATACAGTCCCACACAAAAGATTAATACACAAGTCAGCCAGCTTTGGAGTGGGCCCCAAGGTGGTAGCCTGGATAAAAAATTGGCTAGACAACAGGACGCAAAGGGTAGTAGTAAATGGAGTCCACAGTGAAGAAAAAAGGGTTACTAGTGGGGTACCGCAGGGTTCAGTACTGGGACCGGTCCTTTTTAATGTCTTTATAAGTGACATTGCAGAGGAACTGGAGGGAAGAGTGTGTCTCTTTGCAGATAACACAAAGATCTGCAACAGGGTTGATGCACTAGATGGAGTGGAAAGGATGAGAAGGGACTTGGCAAAGTTGGAGGAATGGTCAAATGTATGGCAGCTCAGATTCAACGCAAAGAAGTGCAAAGTAATGCACCTGGGAAACAAAAACCCAGTGGAAGAGTACACAAAGGGGGGGTGAGATACTGCAGTGTCAGTACCTGAA
The DNA here is from genome assembly GCA_016271365.2 of Neoceratodus forsteri. NCBI lineage: Eukaryota > Metazoa > Chordata > Ceratodontiformes > Ceratodontidae > Neoceratodus > Neoceratodus forsteri. The sequence goes on along the minus strand of CM028133.1, from coordinate 734,475,460 downwards.
ATAAAGAAAACCATCCATAATAATCCTTATTATTTGTTTTACACCTTTTAAAAAAGAAAATGGGTCATCGATGTCTGTTGCTGCCACCACATCCACCGCCATTACCCATCCCCCCACCTGATCCCCTCACTCAGCACCCACCACCCCACATCTCTCTACCATTTACTCACCTACCAGGGGTCCAATGCCATAATGCTCTCTGGAAAAGAGACGTGTCATCACTCTTCAATACTGGATAAGAACCTGAGGAAATCAGGTAAGTGAGTCAATATTTTTCAGTGTGTTTTGAACTTGTACTCATAACTTGATAATTTTTTGATATTTTTCCCCCTGAATTTTCAATATAGCCTTATAAGGACCCCATCTCATGAAAAAAAGTGTGTGAAAGTTTTCATATCCAGCCTGAAAGGTGATTTTTCAGTCTCTCTCTGTGAAATCACCTTTCATGCAGGATTTGAACATTTTTACCTACCAAGTTAGTGAGGTGGGGCTCTGGTCCCAGCCTGGGGAAGGACAGAGCAGTGTTCTGGTGCACATACATCACCTTGTGGAAGGCCTGCGAGCCTTCCCTCACAGGGTCTTGACATGCATGTTGAGGCCTAAAAGTCCTGTGCACTGCATCTCAACAAGTAATTTGGCCTGTTAGCTGTCATTTTATAGTACAGGCACAGACTTACAGTTAGTAAGAAATCAGGATTCACCCCAAATTACTCCACAAATTACTCCAGCTCATTGCACATGCCTACCACAAACACCATACATGCAAAGATTCTGCATTGACAAATGTTTGTTTATTTTGACCTTTAAATGACCAAAATGAAAGCTTTTTGTCCCAAACATTTTAATGACCTCCTTCGCAGTGATTTTACTGATGATTTGTTACCCATATCCAAAACTGGTGTTTGGCTCACTACCCACCAAATGCCCAGTTTTGGTGGGAATTGCAAATCATCAGTAAAGTTTCCTTGGGAGGAGGTAGTCTGAAAACTTTCATTAAAGGAAATCTGAAATTAAAATTAAATTAAAGCTGTATACATACACAGCAGCATTCACCCAGCTTAGTTTATTTTCAGAACACATGTCCTGTATTGGCATATGGATTTGTATATAGATACATGACTTCTTCAAGGCAGATCATAACCAGCAAGTGAAAGGAGAATAAGTGATGGCTGCAGTGAGTGGGTAGCAGGGGTATGAGAATTAGAGGCTACTGGTAGGTGGGAGAGGAACCACTGGACCATGAGTACTACTATAACATGCAAACAGGGATTAGGTAAGAGGTTACACTGTACCATCTGGGACTACAAATAGGCACCAGGTGAGTGAGTGACGTACCAGTGAACTACCAGAGAATACAAATTGTATCAGGTGAGGGATGGACTATCGGTTGGCTACCAGGTAATAAAGATGAGATTGGGCAAGGGAGGTGGAACACCACTGGACAACCAGAGATTATCCTTTACATTCAGCATAGCTGTGATTGGGTTTCGGAGTGGAAGAAGGCGCAAAACAACCCCCATGTGCAATGCCACCATATCTACAAGGACAAATGGGGTCCCTTACATTAATATTCACATGTTCAATGATATATACATGTTACTACACTTATTTTAAAATGTTAAGAACAATATCAAATAATTCAGTGGCCTACACATCCAGTTTAGTGTTATGCTTGTGCAACTGTGTTAGTTTGGTTTTGGCCATTCGCACTCTCTATTCCAGAGGAATTACCACCCTGTAGGGGTACAAAGGCAAATAATCCTCAGAGAGGGTTCCACCCCTAGAGGTGCAACGGGATGGTTCCTGTGGCTAAAGGTACCTTAGGAATCCCCCTAGAAAAAATAGTATCATCCCCAAAAAGGAGGCAACATGAAGCATATGAGCAAGCAGTAACTGCAACATAGGAGTAGTAACTGTAACATAGTAGTAGAGAAGTATAGGCAGTTTGATAATGCAATGAGATGCTCAGTTGTCATAATGACTGTTCAGGTCTGTGTAGCATGATACTGATGGTTTGCTTTGAGAGTAGGAGAGATGGACTGGCAGGACATCCTCCACCTCCATCCAACAACGGAATCTACCTAAATAAACCAGGGGAAACAACTAAGCTAACTAAGTGTTATGACCTAAGGCAATGGAGGAGAGAAAAAACCCTATGAGGAGGAAATCACTGGGAATCCAAGGCCTAGGTCATCTTCCCTCCAGGCTTGGGGTAGCTTATTTAGTGATGGCTCTGCAGCTGCAATTTTGAAAACCCAATTAAAGGAGGTGGAAAATATTCCAATTTGGAGGAAGGCTCTCACTCAAACCCTCTAGTGGGAATGCTGTGGAAAGTTGCAAGAAAACTCTGCAACAATATGTGCATCCAAGGTGCAGGAGGAGAGCAGCAACTGCTGAGGCATTCACCTGGCCTCCCCACCCTAAATCAAACCAGGTGAACCGGAGGCAGTTGTAGGGAGGATACGGTGAAGGTGCCTTGCTAGGGAAACCACTAAAGACAATGGCTAACCGTTATAGTGGAACACTAGATCCAAAGGAGATCGTCATAACCACTCTTCACTGCTAGTCTTAAATTCTGCACCAGGAGCAGCTGTCATGTAGCAGGCAGCTAAAGCCAAGCCCAGGGTGAGGACATTCCCAACTATGGGCCAGGTGAGAAGGATCCCGGCCTAAGTTCGACACACTCAAGATGTGGACTAAAGCAGAGCAAGATCATCGGCTGCAGGAACCCTGCACCAGAATAGAATGGCTGGCATGCCCCAGAAGGTGATTGAGAGCTGGAAAGCTGGTGAGCTGAATGAGCACGGCATGCTGAGATCGTGATGAGCATTAAGTGCTGAGACCTTGCAAGGTCGAATTCAGATTGAGTGCAGCAGAATCCCAGGCTGAAGCCAAGGGGATGATAGTAGGCATGAAACAATGGTTTGCGTAAGCAAGGAGAAAAGGGTGCATAAGCAGAGTGGACCTGCATGTAGGTCAATAAGCAGTAGTAGTAATAGGAGGACCTGCATAACATATGGTATAGCAATTAAACAGCACTGAATTGGGGGCAAGCCAGCCAAATAGAAATAGCCAAATCAAGGAGACAAACACACTGAGGATTTTCAGCTGTGAAGTAATTTTAATAACAAAACTATATTAACAGCCTCAGCAGGAGCTTAGTTGGCTGACCTCAGAGTTGTACTGTAAGTGCAATAAAAAAAGGAACAATGCTTGAAAGCAGGTGTAGCCAGGCAGTGCAATGAAGCTGCAAGCTGAATGAGAGCAGCAATGAGCAGCACAGCTAAGGTCAGAAAACTGTATCAGGTGAAAAGAATTGAGTATACAACATGGAGCAGCTATGGCTGAGCTGAAACACACAGATAATAATTGCAGTTGCATTGCAGTAGTTTAAGCATGGTGTGCACAATGTAAAACACAGACACTGAGTACAATAGTAAATACAGGTAACAGTCATCAGCAGTGGCTGTAATTGTAGGCAAATGAAAGCAGTAGCATGAGCTCTGCATAGCAGAATGCTAGGAGTTGCTGTGCAAGTAATTTGAGAGTTGTTAGTAAGTAAAAGCAAGTAGTATGATCTCTGGAGTAGCATTATGCTGGGAGCTTAGAAACAAAGCCCCCCCCCCAAAAAAAAAGGAAGGAAGCACACACAACCAAAGGCAAAATACAAACCAGAAGTAGAACAAGCATTTGTCAATGCCGAATGTTGATTGCATTGGTCCGTTGCGCTCACTTACTGCCCCTTTGTCACTAGCTCATTCTGTTTCTCCAGGAGCTGCAGGCTGCTCTTTTGTACAGGGCTCCTGCCTGTGTTGGCATATTTTTTTGCCCATAAAGAAATCTTCAGCTGTCCAAACAGAGCTCTGTTGAGGTGGGTCACTCCCCCCTCTCACTCGCTCATTCTGTTTCTGCTGGTGCTGCAGGCTGCCCTTTTGTACTGGGCTGCTGCCTCTGTTGGCAGCTTTTTCTGCCCACAAAGAAATCTGCAGCAGTCCTGACACAGATCCAATGAGCTAGCTCACTCTCCCTCTCTCACTCATTCCATTTCTGCTGGTGCTGCAGGCTGGCTATTTGTACTGGGCTCCTGCCTGTGTTGCTGCCTTTTTCTGCTCACAAAGCAATCCGCAGCGGTCACGATAGAGGTCTTTTGAGCTCGCTCACTCCCCCTCTCTCACTCACTCATCGTGTTTCTCCCAGCGCTGCTGGCTGCCCTTTTGCACTGGGCTTCTGCCTGCATTGGCAAGTTTTGCTGCCCACAAAGAAATCTGCTGCTATCCTGACAGAGCTCTGTTGTGGTGAGTCACTCCCCCTCTCTCACTCGCTTATTCTGTTTCTGCTGGCACTGTAGGCTGCCCTTTTGTACTGGGCTCCTGCCTCTGTTGGTGGCTTTTTCTGCCCACAAAGAAATCTCCAGCAGTCCTGACACAGGTCCGTTGAAGTAGCTCACTCCCCCTTTCTCACTCGCTCATTCTGTTTCTGCCGGTGCTGCAGGCTGGCCTTTTGTACTGGGCCCCTGCCTTCATTGCTGCCTTTTTCTGCCATCAAAGAAATCCACAGCAGTCATGATAGAGCTCCATTGAGCTCGCTCACTCCCCCTCTTTCATTCACTTGTTGCATTTCTTCTGGCGCTGTAGGCTGTCCTTTTCAACTGGGCTTCTGCCTGCATTGGCACCTTTCCCTGCCCACAAAGAAATCCTCAGCTGCCCCAACAGAGCTCTGTTGAGATTGCTTACTCTGCCTGTCTCACTCGCTCATTCTGTTTCTCCTGGTGCTGCAGGCTGCCATTTTGTAGTGGTCTCCAGCCTTTGTTGGCATCTTTTTCTACCCACAAAGAAATCTGCAGCAGTCCCAACAGAGCTCTATTGAGCTCGCTCACTCCCCCTCTCTCACTCGTTCATTCCGTTTCTGTCGGCGCTGCAGGCTGCCCTTTTGTACTGGGCTCCTGCTTGCATTGCTGCCTTCTTCTGGCCTCAAAGAAATCTACAGCAGTCACGATAGAGCTCCCTTGAGCTCACTCACTCACTTACTCCCCCCCTCTCACTCGTTCGTTCTGTTTCTCTCGCTGCTGCATGCTGCCCTTTTGTACTGGGACATTGCGTGTATTGCTGCCTTTTTCTGCCAACAAAGAAATCCCCTGCAGTCCCAACAGAGCTCCATTTAGCTCACTCACTTCCCCTCCCTCACTCACTTGTTCTGTGTCTCCCATTGCTGCCTGCTGCCCTTTTGTACTGGGATCCTGCCTGCATTGGCACCTTTTCTTCCCACAAAGACATCTGCAGGAGTCCCACACAGCTCCATTGAGCTTGCTCACTCCTCCTCTCTCACTCATTCATTACATTTCTGCTGACACTGCAGGCTGGCCTTTTGTACTGGGCTTCTGCCTGCACTGGCACCTTTACTTGCCCACAAAGAAATCCACAGCTGTCATGATACCCCTCCATTGAGCTCGCTCACTCCCACTCTCTCACTCGCTCGTTCTGTTTCTCCTGGTGCTGCAGGCTTTCCTTTTGTACTGTGTTCCTGCCCACATTGGCATCTTTTCCTGCCCAAAAAGTAATCTGCAGCTGTCCCAACAGAGCTCCATTGAGGTCTCTCACTACCCCTGTCTCACTCACTCATTCTGTTTCTCCTGGTACTGCAGGCTGCCATTTTTACTGGGCTCCTGCCTCTGTTGGCATCTTTTTCTGCCCACAAAGAAATGTGCAGCAGTCCTGACAGAGCTCCGTTGGCCTCACTCACTCCCCCCGTCTCACTTGCTCATTCCGTTTCTGCTGGTGCTGCAAGCTGCCCTTCTGTACTGGGCTCCTGCCTGCTTTGCCACCCTTTTCTGGCCACAAAGAAATCTGCATCAGTCCCAACAGAGCTCCATTGAGCTCACACACTCCCCCTGCCTCACTTTATCATTCTGTGTCTTCCAGCACTGCAGGCTGCCCTTTTGTACTGGGCTCTTTCCTGCATTGTTGCCTTTTCTTGCCCACAAAGAATCTGCAGCAGTCCCGACAGAGCTCAGTTGAGTTTGGTCACTCCCCCCGAGTAGTTTGATCCTAATCTGTCCCAGTCACTGATTTCTGACTGCGACTGCGGTATTCTGCTCCAGAAGCATGGAAAAGCATTTTGCCAGGATGTGAAAAATGACAGTTGTACTGTTCATAAGGAGGTGTGAACAAATGCCAGTGTTGAAAATCTGGCATGAAAATATTACTAATTTGCAAACGTACAAGGGTGTGTGGAACCTGCACAACACACACTCATAACACAGTCATTTTATGGAGTTTTATCACAAAATTTTCAACATAGGCATTTTAGGACTTTTGCTCATGGACAGTGTCAGTGTGATTTTCTTAATATGTCCCAAACACTGATTTCCCACAGCGACTGCGCTACTGTGCACTGGAAGAGCAAAAACACATTTTGGCCAGGATGTGAAAAATGACAGCTGCACTGTTCATAAGGAGGTGTGGCAAAATGGCAATGTTGAACATCTGAAGTGAAAATATTGCAAAGTTGCAAAGGTACTAGCGTGCATGGAAACTGCACAATGCACATTCATAACACACTGATTTTATGGACTTTCATCACCAAATTTATAACATAGGCATTTTAGGACATCTGTTAATGAACAGTGTCACTGCCATTTTCATAATGTGTCCTGAACATGGATTTCCCACAGCGACTGCGCTATTGTGTGCCGGAACTGTGAAAACACATTTCAGCCAGGATGAGAAAAATGATAGCTGTACTGTTCATGAGGAGGTGCAGAATAATGGCAATGCTGAAAATCTGAAGTGAAAATATTATTAATTTATGAAGTTATGAGTATGCGTGCAAACTGTGCAATGCACGCTCCTAACACAGTCATTTTATAGAGTATCATCACCAAATTTTCAACATAGGTATTTTAGGACCTCTGCTCATGAAAAGTGCCACAGTAATTTTCTTAATCTGTCCTGAACACTGATTTCCCACACCGACTGCCCTATTCTGTGCCGGAAGTGTGAAAACACATTTTGATAAGGATGTGGAAAATGACAGTGGTACCGTTCACAAGGAGGTCTGAAAAAATGCCAATGTTGAAAATCTGGCTTGAAAATATTGCAAATTCACAAAGTTACAAGAGTGTGTAGTAACTGCACAATGCACACTTGTAAAACAGTCATTTTGGTGATTTTTCTCACCAAATTTGCAGAATAGGCTTTTTGAGAGCCCACCTCATGAACACTGGCACTGTCATTTCATTAACTGGTTCTGAAAGGGGATTCCATGCTGTGACTACAAAATCACCTTTCAGGGCCAATTAAAGCCATGATAGTGCCAGAATTCATGAGGATGGGTCCCAACAACCCCATGTTGAAAATTTGGTGCCAAAATTCCAAAACATGCCTGAGATATGCATCAAAGTTGAAAAAACCCTATTTATTCCATTATACAGCTTACCTGCATTTTCTCAGCTCGTGGTCGGCTTTGAAGAGTGCAGACATGTTCCTGGTCCACCGAAGATCTTCGCACTGGACTCTGGAGGTAAGTATGGGGTAAGGGGGGTGATTGGGGAGGCAGGGTGCACAGTGGGTGGGTGTGGGTTGTGGGGGCAGGGAGATCGCCGAGGGACCATTTCCTTTTTTAAAGGTTAAAAAAAAGAGACCTAACAGCACCGTTTTTGATTTTACAGGGGCATGTGGCATGCTGGGGTGGACTCCCAGCATGTCAATGGGGTCTTTTTTTGGGTGAACAGCTGTAGCCAACGAGAGATTGGGCACACCATAGGCACACAAGAGAGGGGGAGTTTACATTATGCTGATGGGGATTAGGTGCCATCATCGACACACAACAAAAGGGGGGTGACATTATGCAGATGGGGATTCAGCAGACAACAAAAGTGGAGGGGAGGGGTTACACAATGCTGACCAGGAGTGGGCTTTCCCATTGGCAACATAAACCTTGGGCCACTGAAGCCGATGGGGATTGGGGCCCCCCATCAGCAAACAAACATGGTGGGGGGCTCATGCTGCTGAGGGGGATTGGGCACCCCCTTGGCAGTAGGGGTTAATATTGTTTGTGAACAAGGTGGCAAGACACCGCCATGTTCACAAACAATATCAGTGTTTCAAGTTTCCACCCTGCAATGACAGGTCGCTCCTTCATTGTAGCGAATGGCTGACACTGCAATGACAAGGAGACCCCTGATTGCAGCAGCTAAATTTTTACAAGGTTGTGGCACACTGGCTGAACTAGTGTCCACAGCAGCGGGCCACAGCATTGGGGGAAGCAGGCCAAGCCTTTAAAGGCTGTGGGAGTATTGGCCACAATAGTGCCGTGCCTCCACAACCTGCTGCTGGAGGAAGCTGACGCAATATGTTTCTTGTGCATGTGTGCAATCAACATAAAAATAAACACAGAAGCCCAGCACAGACAAGCAGGAGCGGGGGGGGGAGGCAGGCCCCAGCCAGCTAGGGAGGCCCAACCAGCTCAGAGGACAAACCGACAGAGCCCTTGGCTGCAAAGAAAAAATGCTTCACAGTGAGGCTTAGAGGAACTGCTTATATAGCTCAGGAAGTGGGAGTGGCTGGTTGCTTTGCCACTGAACTGCAGGCAAGCCTTTCATTTCTGCTTAATTTTGAATGTAAAATTATTAGACATTATGCCAATTGACAAAATTAATCTAATAACTGTTCTTTTAGGTGAGATATTCTACAACACTACAGATAATGCAGGTTGGTGTTTTTATGCATGGTGTAATACAGCATGCATTGTTGAGCGACACAGCAGAATATGTCAAAGCACTACAATGGCTACACCCAGTACTGTGTCACTTATGGCTACAACAGAAAAGGAAAACAATACAACTGCTCCAAAAGTAACCATGTCTGTAAATGCAAGAACTGCTTCAACAATGGAGCAACAAACAACCAAGACTCAATCAGCAACAACAAGGTCAACACCAACAAATACAACTCTTCCGTCAACTAACTGTGCCGGATTTGTGCCACCAAAAAAGGTACATTTGCAGCAAAGTATCTAAGGCATACTATGATATTAAATACTGTATTGTCAACACATAAGGGGTGATTCCATGCTTGAAAAAGTGAAATTTCATTAGTCTTTGCACATAGAGTGGCAGTCAAAGATAAGTAGTAATATGTCTAAATATAGCACTGTGAAATCTATGCTATGGTAAATCTAAATATATTGCTATTTGTCTATAACCGCCTCTGGAAAAGGAAGGAAGGAAGGAAGGGGAAATTGTTTAATACAGGCAGTATAGTAAGGAAAACATGGTTTGTATAATATTTGGAATGAAGACAAAATCAGTAAAGCACAAATTTATCGAATTAAGAGTCTTACAAGGTTTAAAATAATCTTTAACCTAATATTAACACAAATAATATTTAGTGTTGAATTAGATATACGGTTTTCAATATTTCAGTTGATTGTCTAACAGTTATACTTCTGAGACATCAAATGGATGGATTTTCAAACCAACCACAAGGCCAATTTTCTAAGCCAATCACAAGGTTGTAGGACGCTACTGTAAGTTCTGTTTCAATTGAAAGACTTGTAAGTGACAGCATCCATATTTTTTTATTTCAAAAAGCCCACACTTCACAGAAATCCTAGTTCTCAGATTCCATTCACACTTCTTAAAACCAATGTGCCAAAGTTCTGGCACTTTGATGAAATATACCAAAGAGCCAGAAATTAAAATGTGATGTACTTTTCTTTGCCATGTTATCAGAATGATCCTTAGTAAAATGGTGAAGGATTCAGGATGCGGGTATTGGGAGGACAGCAAGCAGCTGAGGAGGATGGAGGAGGGCAACCAGCAAACATAAGCAGTAGGTTTGAAGGCAGCAGTTCTCTTGGTCAGGCATGGTACAGGGGACTGTGTTAAGGACTGTGTCCTCTAGTGGTAAAGATACAAGAGGATCCAAGTAGAGAGCAGAGGTAACAGGCATGATCATAAGGAAGCATAGTTGTTGAAGGAGGGGGGTCACTTGGCAACAGGGTCTCATTGTGCAGTTAATGCACAAGAACAACAAACCTACCAAGAAAGCAGAAGAAAAAGGCTGTGAGAATGGAACAACGGTAGTAGTTATTGGAGATTCCATTATCTAGGACAGAATAATAGATCACTTTGTTGAGACCAATATTCTTGCACATTTCAGCATTGTTGAAGGAGAGGCATTTTACACCAAACCAGATTACCTTCTTTGAAGGAGTATTCAAAATGGTGTGCAGTGGCAGGACTATAGGCATAATCTATCAAAACATCAGCAATTGCTTGCACATGAAACTGTGTTGGGCTAAGTAGACCAGTGCAGTACACACAAGGCATATGCAACTTGGATATACAGCTGGCATAGGGCAGAAGCTGAGGAGTATGATGGAGTGGAGTAGGGTACTCAGTGGTGTTCCTCAGGGATCAGTTCCAGGGCACCTGTTGTTCAACATTTCCATCCATGATCTTGAGGCCAGCATCTGCAGCTATCTGCTTAAGCTTGATGATGATACCAAACTGGCTAGGGTATTGACATTCCTAGTATATAGGGAAAACTTCAGGAGGATCAGAACAAATTGGGTTTTACCAAATGCAGGATTCTACATTTGAGAAGGAAAACCAAGGCAGGACCTTCAGATTGTGTGGTATATGTTTTGCTATAGTGAATGAGAAAAAGGACCCAGAAGCTAAAACAGACAAGTGACTGAAGTATGATAGGCAGTGCATGATCGCTGTCCAGAAGGTAACTGAGACAGCAAGAGGATGCAGAGTCACCAAAGTGATCTGGGTTATGGATGATAAATGCCATGAAGACACAGTGTAAGCCCTAATATGTTCATCCAGTAGAAAGATAGGCTGAGGGAGTACAAAACATCAGTCTTCCACGTGCTCAAGGTTATCAGCATGATTGAACAGATGAAGATGCTCTATCTGATATCTTCCAACAAGATGTGGGGACATGTCTTCAAGGTCAGATGTGGTAATTTCAGGGGTAATACTAAAAGGTTCATCTTCTTCCAGAGGTTGGCGTACTTGTGAAATTGCCTACCAGCGGAGACGGTGAACATGAAGCCAGTACAGCCCTTCAAGGCAAGCCTGGGAAATTTCTACCAAGGGATTCACAGAGTATTCTGAGTAGCATAGTGGGGAAATCCCTATAAATCAGTGCATCATGGAGTTTATGTTGAAATAACATTAATTTATCCCTTCTTTTGAAGCGTGGGGTGTATAATGGAGCTTTATTTCCCTTCAATCATAAATTACTATAATATGTGGAATAGAGCCTACATGCTGTGTAAACAATGTAGCACAAAGTTGAATAACTTAAATGGTATCTAAACCAGTAGTAGTAACATATAATGATCCTTGATATTCCATAGTTTAATGAAACCTGGATGTTGGACAACTGCACAAAAGCAACCTGCAAGGGAAGAAACAATATTATTGTGGAGAAAGTAAAATGCCCCCCTGTATCATCAGTCACCTGTGCAAATGGCCGTGAGCCTGTAAAAGTTTATGATGAATCCAGTTGCTGCTACCAGTACGAATGTGAATGTAAGTAATCTAATGGTAAGCTGAGCTATTAAGCAAGCTGGGCTTAAAATATAATGCAATCGGATGACCCAATTTTGTATTTTATGGCTATTATTGGGATGCTGTATCACAATTATAGTTACTGTAGGGTTGAGTAGGCACTTATACTGTACCTTAACCCCCAAGTTTGGCTATTTATAGTTTGATTCAGTTGACTTAGAGAACTTCAAATTGGTGTTCATTCCATTTGTGACAGGTTCTCAGAATCTACCAATGCTGGTAAAAATAAGTTAAGACATTTATCATTTGAGTAGGGTCAAATTACTGAACTTCACCAATTTTATGATGCTTTGTTCACTTCAGTAGCACACATGTTAAAGATTTCAGACCTAAACCTTAGAATAGTAACAGCCTGTCTTAAATGTTTTGATGTTTTGGACTTACTAACATGCTACTAACATATTAACATACTAAAATGCCAGCAGAATAGGCCTATCAGTCTTTCGTGTCTGCTCGTTTGGTCAGCCCCCACCATGGGAGCTGACCTTGCTGCCCCCCTCGTCCTCTCTGGCTTCTCCCTTCCCAGTCCTCAGTATTCTAACTGCACAGGACTTTGCATCCAGAACCCTTCCCCTGTACCTGTACCTGTCCCACCACCTCTTGAACCCCTCCACCATCTCTGCCATCACCAGCCCCCTGGGCAGCACATTTCATGGCTCCACCACCCTCCTTTCTCTCCTGAATCTCCCCCCCTTCAGTTTCCACCCATGCCTTCTAGTTGCCCCTCCTTCCTTCAGAGCACATTGACTGCTTCTCCCCTATTTAACCCCTTCATGTACTTGAAGACCTCTATCATGTCCCCCTGGTCCCTTCTCTCTTCCAGTGTGTACATATTTAGCTCTTCGAGCCTCTCCCCATAGGTCCTGTCCCCCAAGAGCCAGATCATTTTGGTTGCCCTCCTCTGGACCTTCTCCAGGAGTTCAATGTCCCTCTTTAAGTGTGGCCTCCAAAACTGCACGCAGTACTTGAGGTGCGGCCTCACCAAGCAGTTATACAGGGGGAGTATCACTTCCCTCCTTCTGGAGGTGATCCCCCTAGTGATGCATCCCAGCATCCTGTTGGCCTTGGGCGCTGCCCTCCAACAAGTATCAGAGTTGTCCATCTTGACATCCACCACCTCCCCCAGGTCCCTCTCAGCCATTGAGACTTGTAGCATCCCCGGGTGTACACTTGGCCCGGGATTCTGGCTCACAGATGCAGTACCTTGTATTTCCCTGCATTAAACTGCAGCTTCCACTTTCTAGACCACCTTTTCAGAGCCTCCAGGTCCCTCTGTAGGGCCACTCTCCCCTCCTCCCCATCCACCACCACCCCCAGTTTTGAGTCATCTGCCAAGGGACTCATCTCAATCCTGATACCATACCTTATGTCAGAGACATAGGCATTGAACAGGAGGGGCCCAAGGACTGATCCCTGAGGGACCCCACTAATGACCCTCCTTGTGGATGAGACTATCCCATCAACCATGACCCTCTGTTTCCAGTCCTGGAACCAATTGCCTATCCATCTGATCATGTGGTTCCTCACCCCCATTTCTCCCAGCTTGCTCAACAGGCCCCCATGAGGAACAGAGTCAAATGCCTTGCTGAACTCAAGATAGAGGACATCCACCGGTCTACCCAGGTCCAAGGCTCTCGTCAACCAATCATAGAACTCCACAAGGTTTGTCTGACACGATTTCCCTGGTACGAATCCATGCTGTCTATCATCCAGGTCCCCCCTAGCCTCTCCTTGACAATGCTCTCCATCACCTTGCCCACCATCAATGTCAGGCTGATGGGCCTGTAGTTCCCTGCCACCTCCCTTGATCCCCCCCCTTGTGGATAGGCACTATATGCACCACCTTCCAGTCCTGGGGCACCCACCCTGTCCTCAGAGAGATGCTGAAAAGCTCCACCAGGGGTTTCACCAGGACATCCGCCAGTTCCTTCAGCACTCTGGGATGTAATTTATCTGGCCCCAGTGCTTTCTCCATCTTAAGGGACCTGAGGGCTTCCCTCACTCTCTCTGCCATGATTTCCACCTCCACTACCTCATCCCCCTGCTTTGCCTTCCCCCCTCCTGCCAGTGATGGCCCATCCTCTCCCCAGATCCGATGATCAGCAAGGGCCCTGCCCCTCAGTTTCACCATCTCCTCCCATGTATGATGCAGCCCCCCCATTTTCCTTGGTGAAAAGTGAGGCGAAGTACTCATTTAGTACCTTAGCCTGCTCCCCCGGATCTTGTCCCCATTCCTCCTCTCTTTTAATCCTTCAAATCTGCCCCTTCACCCTTCATTTTTCCCCAATCTATCTAAAGAACCTCTTATTCCCTCTCCTAATTTTCCTGGCTAGGTTCTGCTCCTTCCTTACCTTAGCCACTCTCACCACCCTAGTGGCCCTTCTGGCCATCAGCTCATACTCCCCTCTATCTATTTCACTCCTTGACCTCTTAAAATGACTATAAGCCACCTTCTTTCCCCTCACCACCTCCTGAACCTCCCTGGTCCACCAGCAGGGTTTACGGGCCCTACCACATTTTTGTCTTACTCTTGCACAGGTGCCAGTAGCATCCTGCACCCCCTCCTGATGATTTACCACCTACTCTCAGTGCCCATGTTTGGCCCAATTCCATCCAAATGCTTCTTAAGGATCCTTCCCATTTCCTTGAAATCCGCCCACCTTAAGTCGGTTACCTCCATCTTTGTGCAGCCTTCTACCCCTCCTAGGTCCAGGCAGAACCAGAATGTGGTATGCTCATTTCCTGCCAATGGGTCCCTTACCTCCAGGCCCCCAATCTGGTCACTGTCTGCCAGGACCACATCCAGTATCTGCACCTTCCTGGTCGGTTCCCCTGCCTGCTGAGTTAGAAATGCATCCTAAAAGACATCCAACAACCTCTGTTCCCTGGCCACCAAGGATGTCATAGTCTCCCATTCCATTCCTGGCATGTTTAAGTCCCCCAACACCACCACCCTTACCCTGCCCAATTTGTAGTGTCTCTCAACATCTGCCACCAGACTCTCCTCCAGCTCCTCTGCCAGCACAGGGGGTCTATACACCACTCCTATATTTACTCTCTTGCCCCCATTTGTTATCAAGGTGACTCAAATTGCCTCCACAGTTCCCTATTCCTCCTCCACTCCTCCTATGCCAATTCAGTTTTTGACTATTATTTCTACCCCTCCTCCCCTTTCCTCCCCCCGTCCTTTCTGAACATGGTGTAATCCTCCAGGTTCAGGTCCCAGTCGTTCCCTGCAGTGGTCCAGATCTCAGTGACCACTGCCACATCCACTTCTCCTTCAGTTAGCATCGTCTGGAGCTCAGGCATTTTATTGCCCAAGCTTCTGGCACTTAGAAAAACTACCTTCCACCCTTTCCATATACGTCTATTTCCCCTGTTTGAGTTTCCATGGGGATTCTGTCTTCCCCTGGCAGCACCTTACCAGTCGGCCTTTTCCAGCATTCCTCCAGCTGCCCGGGGTGTGGAGACCGATTCCCTCCTTTATCGAACCCCTCGACAGCCTTCTCTCCCATCCCTCCCCCCTTCACAAGTTTAAACCCCACCTTTCACCAATGAACCCCTCTATTTTCAACTTAGGTTCCTCCCTCAAATTGAGATGAAGCCTACCTCTAGCATATAGCCCCTTATCCTCCCAGTTCTCCCCCCAATCCCCCATCTACCCATACCCTCTGGCCCCACATCACTCTGTGAGCCACTGGTTTATCTCCCTAATCTTCCTCTTGTGTTCCCCACTAGCCCTTGGCAACGGCAGGATTTCCGAGAAGGAAATCACGCATCCTATTTCATGGCAGACCCTGGCAAGCTCCCTGAACCTTGCCTGTATCTCTAGCTCACTATTTCCCTCAATGTCATTGGTACCCAGGTGGACCAGTATTACCGAGAAACCTCCACAATCCTTTGCCAGCTGATATACCTCATGCTTGGCCCTGTGCACCGTTAGTCCAGAGAAGCATTTTGTTCTAACTGGGCAGGCTTCCCCCTGCCTATCCCATTTGATACCCCTGATCACAGAATCACCCAACAGGATCACTCAGACCACCCCTTTTCCTCCATTTCCCCCTTCCATGTCCCTCATCCTTTCTAGCAGCCTCTCCTGCCAGCTGACTCCTTGCTCCTCTCCCTATCTGGGTGCCCCCTGCTGCCCCTCCTTATTTACCCTGGTTCTCCCTCTCCTCTGATCCTATGCCTCTTCTCCTCCTCCTCCCGAGTATCCTTTTGTACCTGCTATCCCCCCCATCACTGCTCGCGAGTGGTCCTTCCTTCCCATCTGCTAAATTTGCCTGGCTCATCCTCCCTCCCTTCCTTCCCGTCTCCGTTCAGCCCCTCCTTGCCTGTCATGCTCCCCTGGCATAAACCCTCAGCTGTCTTTACTGTATCATCCTTACACTTCTGGTCTCTCTCCTTGCCCTTTCCTCCCAACTGGTCCTTCTCTTTGTACTTTCCTCTCTCTACCCCCTCCTCCTCCTCCTCCTGCTCTGATCCACCGACCCCCCATATTCCCACGTTCCAAGTTCCCCCTGCTCTCTGGCCTCTGCCTCCTGCCCTCCACTCCCTTTCCATCTCCAACTGCCCCTGTTATGGCTACATCACCCCCCTCATCCTCAAGCAGAAGAAGAGAATTGAGGCGGTTACTGAGCTTAAGGTATGATCCACCTCTCCCCCTTGCTTCCTTCTGTCCCTCCCAGCCATCTGCCTACTTCCCTGAGAATATTTCTCCCTTTAGCCCCCCTCTGTGAGGGTCCCAGATACTGCCTGCTTCCTTGGTAGTGTCCTCCTTTTAGCCCCTCTGTCAGGGTCCCTATGTGACCCCAGAGTACTCTCCTGCACTCCTTTCCCTATGCCTCCACCCCTAGTGCTTGGTGCAACCCCGTGGAAGAGCCCCTGCCCTATTCCCCAACCATATCTCCCCCCTCCCTCCAGCTGTCTCCTAATCCCCTCAACCTCCTCCCTACGCTTTGCCTGCTAGTGGCACACTGGGCAACCATCGAACTTCCAAGCCCAGTCCAGTATCATGGCCCCCATCAGCAGCACTAAAGAGCTGTATTGTATGACTTGTCCATGTAAGGCTCCCAGGCTGTCCCTCATATTGCCAAATTCTCTTTTACTCCCTCCCACTGTGAGAATACCTCCTGCTGACCCACTAAAGAAGCAGCCTGAGTTTTTCAGGTTAGTAGTGTGTGAAGAGAACAAACAGACAGTTTTAAACTTGAGTTGTGTTTCTGTACTTTCTCAAGCACATTCGTAGGAGAAGAGAGCGCATGAATGCCATAACACCTACTCAGGTGTTATGGTATTTAATACATGTTTTTTTCAATGTAAGAAAACAGAACCAATTAATTATATATAGGATAATACATGGGGTGGTGTGTATAATGAGAATTTTATACATACCCAAGGTGTGGGTTGCTACATAAACCTCGAGAGTGAAGCATCCTACACTGATGGTGTGTATTAAATTCAAATTTTACTCACCACCCCATATATTGTTTTATATAAATGCTGTGTGCTGTTTTTTTTACCCTGAGGATTTGACTTCTTTGCGTTGAAGCATATATGCCCACTAGATGGTGCTGCTCTGTACAGTACACTGTCAGTACTGGTATAGAAAGTATTATTTTTGTTTGCTTTCTGTGGGTTTTTGGTTTTATGTATTTTACCTTTTTTTAATTAATGTAATGGGGTCCCAGCAGTAGGAGTGGCAGAAGCAGCAGATGGTGGAGCCAAGAGGTCGGGCTGTGCTGTGGCTTTACAGAGTCACAAAAGTGCTTTCTGTTTTAATCATTTTTATGTTTGCTTACACACATGTGCAAGAAACATAGTGTGACAATCCAAAATGCAGTGGCTTACAGTTGAAAGGAGAGCACTGCTTGAGTGAAGATGCTCCCTCCCCACACTGGCAGGTGCACACACATTGCATGCTCATGCCTCCTACCTTCCCGCATACACTGTATGGCCGAGGAGGGTGCCCAATCCCCGTCAGCTCTGCTGTCCCCCACACTCTGTATGGCCGACGGGGGTGCCCAATCCCCCATCAGCTCTACTGCTCCCCCCAGACTATCGGGTGCCACGCTGGTAGCCCACCCCAGCGTGGCAACAGGCCCGATGCCCAACGAGAGTGCCCAATCCCCCATCGGCTCCACTGCCCCTCCAACAGCCTTCCAGCTGCCATGCTGGGTGCCCACCTCAGTGTGGCAAACATCCCGCATAGTCCAAATAAAAAAAAACTGAGAAGAAAACCTTTCCTCGCTGCTGTCTTCACCCCTCTCCCCTGCGCCCACCCACTGCACCCTGCCTCCCACCCCCCTCACCCCATACTTACCTCCGGAGCTTGTCGTGATGATCTTCGGTGGACCAGGAACACGTCTGCGCTCTCCAAAGCCGACCACGAACTGAGGAAATGCCAGTAAGCTGTATAATGTAATGAATAGGGTTTTTTCAACTTTGCTGCATATCTCAGGCATTTTTGGAATTTTGGCACCAAATTTTCAACATGGAGTTTTTGGGACCCCTCCTCATGAATTCTGTCACTGTCATGGTGTTAGTGGGACGAAGGTGATTTCACAGTCACTGCAGCGAAATCACCTTTGGGACCGATTAATGAAATGACAGTGCCAATATTCGTGGGAGGGCTCTCAAAGAGCCTATCTTGAAAATTTGGTGAAAACATTTCTAAAAATGACTGTTTTACGAGCGTGCGTTGCGCTGTTCCTACGCACGCTTGTAGGTTCGCGAATTTTCAATATTTTCACTCTGGATTTTCAACATTGCCATTTGACCACACTTCCTTATGAGCAGTATAGCTGTCATTTCTCACCTCTCACCCAAAATTGTTTCCACGCATGTAGCACACAGTGGCGAAGTCGGTGTGTGAACTCAATGTATGGGACACATTAAGAAAATCACAGTCATGCTGTTCATGAGCAGAAGTGTTACAATGGCTATGTAAAAAATTTGGTGAAAACATTCCCAAAAATGACTGTTTTACGAGCGTTTGTTGTGCTGATCCTACGCACACTCGTAAGTTCACAAATTTTCAATATTTTCACTCCAGATTTTCAACATTGCCATTTTACCACACCTCTTATGAGCAGTACAGCTGTCATTTTTCACATCTCACCCAAAACGTTTCCACCCATGTAGCGCACAATGGCACAGTCGGTGTGCAAAATCAATTTATGGAACACATTAAGAAAATCACAGTGACACTGTTCATGAGCAGAGATTTTAAAATGGCTATTTTGAATATTTGGTGAAAAAATTCCTAAAAATGACTGTGTTACGAGCCAGCATTGCACAGTTTCCATGCACCCTCGTAAGTTCATGAATTTGTAATATTTTCAGTCAATTTTCACCAGTGGCATTTTCCACACTTTCTTATGAACAGTACAGCTGTCACATTTTTCACAACATGGCGAAATGTGTTTCACACTTTCAGCACAGAAATGCGTGGTCACTGTGGGAAATCATTGTTCGGGACAGATAAAGAAAATCACAGTGACACTGTTCATGACCAGAGGTCCCAAAATGCCTGTTTGACAATCTGCTATAAACAATCCCCAAACTAATTACATTACGGGTGCACGTTGCATGGTTTCTACGCACACTCGCGACTTCACCAGTTTTTTTAACATTTTCACTGCAGATTTTCAACATTGCCATTTTTTACACCTCCTCATGAACAGTACAGCTGTCATTTTTCACATCCTGTTCAGAATGTGTTTTTGCACCTGTGGTGACAAATGCCGTAGTCGCTGTGCAAAAGCAGCTTTCAGCTAACAAACTGATATTGCCACTGTTCATGAGGTGGGGGCGTCACAAAAAAACCGTGTTGAAAATTTGGAGTGAAAATACCAATGAATGCCTGAGGCTTTAGGGTTTCCAACTTTAACGCCCCACCCTGTAGAGAATGACTGGCATCATGGCTGTGACTTGGGATTGTCACCTTCAATGCTCATACCATTCCACTCCCACCCACACCCTGCAGCCACTGAGAGGCACTGAGTTGTGCCTTGGAATCTTCAGTCCCAAAGTTCAACCCATTCTCCTATACTGCACCCATCTCACCATATTTCCTGATGGAATGGGGTGCGCATAATGGCCAAAGACCCCAAGGCACACCGTGATACTTGTCGGTGTCTGCATGGTAGGGTGTGGTGAAATGGCTTTGGCTGTTATGCCTGATGACCCAAAAGTACACCCCAATGTCTGTCACTATCTGCAGGGTGGTGATGGAGTTGGCTTCAGTTCAATACTTCACTGCCATTCCTATTATGCAGCTCTCTAACTCCTACACTACCAATGCCAATGCCAGCAAGCAAACATTTGGCATTGACAAATGCTTGTTTCTTTTGAAATCCAGAATCAGTGACCAGGTAAAGGAAACTTCATTAAGAGTCTTTCTTTTGTGGCAGGTTGGATTGGGGCCAAACTTCAAGAGTTGGTAGAGTCGAACTTGTCCTGCTTTTGAGGGTGACTGGAGTGACAGGGTACAGCTGTGCAGTTTGCAGGATGAAAGTGAGTGCATTGTGCACATACCTACTGTCAGGGAAACCCAGCATGTGTTCACTGTTATAACCTGAGGTTATAATGGTGAATTATGACCGGGTTTCCCTATGGAGAAAAACAGCACCCATTTATTATAAATCCAGTTATTATAATAGGTTTATAGCATTTGTTTTACATTTTAAGAGAATTTCCAGATGGTCTCTCCTTGACTCTGAATTGGAGCACTCCACTTCTGATGCTTCCACATAAGAGACCAGTGTACAAAGGTAGAGTGGCTCTGTGTACATATTGGCTGAAATCATGTTTATTATGGTTATTACTAGAGTAAGATTATTTTTGTGTAATTTTTCCTTTTATCTTTCTGGAATTTTATGTTATTTCTCTTTATTCATTGAAAATGTAGTTTCATTTATTGTTATCTCATTTACATTAATAAAATACCTCAAAATGATCTAATATACACTAGAAATAACATTCCAAATATACTCAATTGTATTAATCAGCATTGTCCCCCAATCCCCATCCAATAAAGACACTGACTACCAGGTAGGTGGGTGCCCAGTTGGCAATTATTTTACTCCATATTCCAAATTATTTACACCATAATTTCAAAAGCATGTCCACAATTCAAATCCACCATATTTACATAATTCATTTCATTGTCACATTCTATACTCCAAAAATAAATTCTTTGTCCTTCTTCTCCCCCCAGATGTACACCTGGGGGGGCGCTGTCCTCCTCTCTTCCTTTTGTTAGGTATGAGTATACACTCATACCCCTTTTCTGTGTTGTGTTCCTTTACCCCCCCTTCTCACTTTCTTCTCCTACTTTCCTACCATCTACCTTCGGCAGTGCCAATCAATCTACTGTCCACCTGGAACAGTCACCTCCCACCCTCCTCACCTGCCAACTGAACCTTATCCAAGGGGTGGGGAGGGCAGGTAATTCTCTTTGAGCAACAATTGTGAGCTCTCTCTCTCTTTGTCCACATCCTATATACCCCCCTGCTTCACCATCTCCCTCTTTCTCTCCTCCAATCCTACCATGTCTTCTTTCTGACATCATGAGGCCACTTCCGATGCTCATCAAGCCCACTGAGTTCCTCCTTCCCTGGTCTCCCTCCCTCTCACTCCCAGTCCCACTTCTCCACTCCCTGACCTCCTTTATGATGCTCATACCAGGCCCTAACTTTTGGAATGGGGGCCTGTTGACAGTAGAGTCTGCCTTTTATGCAGGAAAACCACCTTGTCCCCAGATTCCCACATCCTGTAAAGACACAGACAACCAGGTAGGTAGGTGTCTAGTTGGTAATTACTTTACTCCATATTCCAAATTATTTACACCATAATCCCATAAGCGTGCACACAATTCAAATCCACCATAATTACATCATTCATTTCATTGTCACATTCTACATTCCAAAATTAAATTCCTTCTCCCCCCCACAATGTACACCTGGGGGCTGCTCTCATCTTCTTTTCCTTTTGTCAGGTATGAGTGTGTGCTCATACCTCTCTTCTGTGTTGTGTTCTCCTCCACTCCCCCTCCCCCCTTCCCTTCTCCCTTTCTTCCATTAGCTCACCTCCTGCTTGTGCAGGATGGTGGGCTTTTCTTCCAATAGCCTGCCTCCAGCTTGCACAGGATGGCAGGCTTTTCCCTCTCCTAACAGCCAGAAGGCCCCTCCTTCTGCCAAGAAAATCCCCAGGCATCAAAAACTTACTATGCCAAAATTTCCTTTTTTATGTTGGCTTGTGCATGCACAGCCAACATATTGGGGTAAACAGCACATTTGGAGGCACAGTCACTGTTGGGTGAATGTAGGGCATGCATCAGTAGGTGCATCCCTCATTCCCCAATCTGCCTGCATGCCGGTGCCACACCATGCGGGTGAGCACATCTAAGAAAAGGTCCGCTGCTATGCGAGCAAAGCTCATCACATGCAATGGACCTCCCGATGTGTTTACCCTGCTGAGACAGAAAAAAAAAACATGGTGGCACACTGCCAGCCATAATGCCAACTTCAGGGGTGCCAAATCCCCCTGTCTGCATGCCCTGCCTCCAGTGTATGCACCGACGTGAGAGCTCACTCCCCATCAGCATAAAGTACTCACCATTTGTTATATGCCAAGGGTGCCCAATCCCCTCAGCTCTTGCCCCACTTTCCTTGTGTGCCAACAGTGGTGCCCAATCCCCGTGGCAAAAGCACCCCCAAAAACACTTGGGTGGCACTGGGAGCACACCCCAGCATGCAAATCCCATAAAATAAAAACAGTCCATAATGTTTTTAACCTGTGAAAAAAGAAAACAGTCCCTCTCTGTCTCCCTGCCCCCTTCCACAACCCACGTCCACCCTCTCTGCACCCTGCCTCCCCACACCCTCCTCACCCCATACTTACCTCCAGAGTCTGGTGCAACAATCTTCAGCAGACCAGGAACATGTCTGCACTCTTCAATGCCGACCACAAACTGAAAAAATGCCCATAAGCTGTATTATGACATAAATAGGGTTTTTTCAACTTTGGTGCATATCTCAGGCATATTTTGGAATTTTTGCACCAAATTTTCAACATGGGGTTAATGGGACACCTTCTCATGAATTCAGTCACTGTCATGGCATTATTCAGTTCCAAAAGGTGATTTCATGGTCACTGTGTGGAATCACCTTTTTGGACTGAGTAATGAAATGATAGTGCCACTGTTCATGAGGGAGGCTCTCAAAAAGCCTATGTTGCAAATTTGGTGGAAAAAATCCCCAAAATGGCTGTTTTACGAGTGTGCATTGAGCTGTTTCCTTTAACTCTCGTAACTTTGTCAATTTTAATATTTTCACTCCAGATTTTCATAACTGGCATTTTTCCACACCTTCTGATGAACAGTACAACTGTCATTTTACATATCCTGGCCAAAATGTGTTTTCACACGTCTGGCGCAGAATAGCATGGTCACTGTGCTAAATCAGGTTTTAGGACAGTTTGAAGAAATGACAGTGACTTTGTTCATGAGCAGAGGTGCAAAAATCCCTATGTTGAAAATTTGGTGCTGAAATTCCATAAAATGATGGTGTTACAAGCGTGCGTTGCGCAGTTTCCATGCACCCTTGTAACTTCACAAATTTGCAATATTTCCATGCCAGATTTTCAACACTGGCATTTTTCACACCTCCTTATGAACAGTACAGCTGTCATTTTTGACATCCTGCCCAAAATGTGCCTCCACACCTGTGGTGCACAATGGCATGGTCACTGTGGGAAATCAACTTTTGGGATGGATTAACAAAATCACAGCACCACTGTTCATGAAAGGAGGTCCCAAAATGCCTATGTTAAAAATGTGCCTAACAAACTCCCAAAATAATTGGGTTATGGACGTGTGTTGTGCAGTTTCTATGCATGCTCATGACTTCACCAATTTTTCATATTTTCACTCCAGATTTTCAACGTTGCCATTTTTACGCCTCTCATGAACAGCACAGTTGTCATTTTCACATCCTGCTCAAAATGTGTTTTCGTCCTGTGTCACCAAATGGCATAGCCACTGTGCAAAACCACCTTTTAGCTAACAAACTGATTGTGCCACTTTTCATGAGGTGGGCTCACAAAAAGGCCACGTTGGAAATTTGGAGTGAAAAAACCAACACACGGCTATGATGTTAGGGTTCCCAACTGTAGCACCCCACCCTGTAGAGACTGACAGACATCAGGGGTGTGACTTGGGATCATCAGCTGTAATGCTGATGCCACTGCAGCCTCACCCCCACCCTGCAGCCAGTGACAGGCATTGTGGTGTGCCTTGCACTGTTCAGCCACACAATTCACCCCATTCTCCTATACCACACCCACCTCAGCATATTTCCTTATGGAATGGGGTAAGTATAATGTCCAAAGACCCCAAAGCACACCACAACACTTGGTAGTGTCTACAGAGAAGGGTGAGGTACAATGTCATGAGTGTTATAGCTGATGACCCAAAGGCACACCCCAATGCCTGCCGGTCTCTACAGGGTGGGGGTGGGGTTGACATCACTTCAATACTTCACTGCCATTCCTAGTATGTGTCTCTAACTCTGGCAGTACCAATACCAATGCCAGCGAGACAACATTCGGCATTGACAAAAGCTTGTTTTTATTATATCTGTTCCCATGCCCACGATACTGCCTCTACTCATGTTAATCCCCCATGCCGCTAAGCTCCCCTTCTTTTCTACACTGGTCTATTGCATCAGCTATCTCAGAATTAAAGAAATAAAGACCCGTCTCGGAGAAGTGAACCCCATCTCCTCTGTAGAACTCATCTAAGCTTTCTTCTATGTCCCTTTTTATAACCATCCACTCTCAGCTGCTGTGAAAAGAGCACCTACACTGTGAGTCATGCATTTACTGGCTTTGTCAATGGCCCTATGGGCCTATGGCTACATGCAGTCCTCCAAATCCTCCTGGGAACTATCTCTGAAAATACAGGCATGACCCCAGACCACAAAGCATTTATCTTTTCAATGTCTGGTTTCATCTGAAAGAAAATGTCCAGCCAAGGCCTGGTTCTGAGATTATTTTTTTCTAAGATGTATGATAAGCATGTCAGGCTGTGCCTGGTCAGCTCTAATCTCATGAAGCAGTGGCATCAACTGTGTCCAATGCATTCCACTTATGCCTCACCAAGTTTACTTAATCTGTGTCAGGTCCTGATATTACTGGCACCCTCCGAGTCACCTGGATGTCCTCCATTTGGCCCAAAATATAATGGAGTACTCAAAAATCCAAACCTCCAATTGCCGCTTCTGACCTGTTGAGCAATAAGAGAGAAGAATGAGTGCCTCCGCCCAATTCTACACCATTATTCCAACCCCCAGCCCCTTTCCCATCCATTCTCCACCATTGCTAACCCTTAAAAAATGTACTCCTTCCTCTGACCAGTGGAAGGAAACACAAAGAGATAGGTTAGTGGATCATTGTTTGCAATTTCTTACATAACGCTTGACACAATTAGAGGACCATCTGCCCTTCTGTTTCATTTCGTTCCCAGTGCCTCCATGTGCCCCCACCTCCGAAGCAGCTCCTGTTCTAAAGGAATGGGATAAATATCTTTTTTTGGATCTTATCACAGAAATTTCATTCCCTTCTTTAGCACTGAATGAGCTACGTGCTGAATGCCCAGGACCCATCACTGTGTACAAACAGAGGGCTCATAACAGCAGATCATACAGCAGCATAATCTGCCAATGAACTCACCAGGCATATGGCCAGAACCCCTCACCAGCTCAGTGGCATACTAACACCCTTGCCTATCTTGTTTGTCTTCGATCTCCTCAGTGTCACACCAATGCTGTCTGGCCCCTATGAGATGTCCATCCACTGTAATCCCCTCTGATCATTGTCCCTGCCGTGTCCCACCACCTCACTTATTTGAAAAGCCCCGTGATACATTGTAATGTAACCTGCTCTAAATAGAGTCACTTTGGTGCTGGAACAACATATGTTTCCCAAGGCCCCTATTAAACTCCCCAGTAGTGCCTTTGTGACTAGCCATCTAGTATCCACTGACCTTCCTGATAACCTCACCCATCTCTGCAACATCTGACAGACTAGGTTGCCCCTTGTGGGATCCCCCAGCCCCTTAAACCTCAAACTAAACTTATTGCTGCTAAATGGACTCCCATGGTAGAATTAGTCACCTGTTCCTTCCAACCTTGCACAATAAATGTAGCCACTTGGTCCTCCATGCCCACCCTACTTATGTCTGAGCCATGT
This sequence comes from Neoceratodus forsteri, assembly GCA_016271365.2. Lineage (NCBI taxonomy): Eukaryota > Metazoa > Chordata > Ceratodontiformes > Ceratodontidae > Neoceratodus > Neoceratodus forsteri. The sequence continues at coordinate 734,449,620 of CM028133.1, read as the reverse complement.
TGCTCTCTGAAGGCCTGGAAGACCTGCCAATATCCTTCATACACCTTCAATGTCCTGGGAGACCAGGAGTTATGGAACAGCAACTCAGCACCTTCCAGTCAATCTCCCAGATATGTGTTGATACCGGTGTCTAAATGACCTCTGCATTTGGTGCAATGTTGCAGAACCTATCCACCTGCAGATGGGAAAGGCAATCAGCTAAAATGTTATTCATCCCTTCTATATGTCTGGCCATGAATGACATATTGAGTTTTAATCCTTGTAAAACTAGATGTTGCAAAACATAGAAACTTAGAAAAATAGAATTTGATGGCAGATAAGGACCGCTTGGCCCCCTCAGTTATCCCCATAGATAAGCTGCAGATCCTAGTTAACAAACAGCCTACTTCCTTCTACTCCCACCCCCTAGAATTGCCTTATGACTGCATTCTTGAATTCCGCCACTGTTTTTGACTCCACAACCACCTCAGGAAGGCTGTTGCATGCATCCACAACCCTCTCTGTGAAAAATACTTCCTCACATTACCTCTGAGCTATCCCCCCTCTATCTTTGAAGTGTGCCCCCTTATTCTTGCGCACCTCTTTTTCTGAAAGATGCTACCCTCTTGGGCTTTGTTGATTCCCTTGAGGTACTTAAAAGTTTCTATCATGTCCCTCCTCTCCCTCCTTTCCTCAAGGGTATACATATTAAGCTCCTTAAGTCTCTCTTCATATGTCTTCTGGTGCAGACCGTGCACCATTTTAGTTGCCCTTCTCTGGACTGCCTCCATCCTGTCTATGTCTTTGTTGAGACTGGGTCTCCAGAACTGCATGCAGTACTCCTGATGGGGTCTCACCAACTGTCTGTACAGAGGGATAACAACTTCCAGTTTTCTACTGGTGATGCCTCTCCCTATGCTTCCCTGTATTCCCCAGCCCTCCTTATTGCCCTCTCCCATTGCTTGCCCACCTTTAGGTCATCTGATATGACTACCCCCAGTCCCTTTCTATTCTTGTTGTTGCTCGTATCTCACCCCCCAATGTGTACTCTTCCCCTGGGTTTTTGTTTCCCAGGTGCATTACTTTGCACTTCTTAGCACTGACTCTAAGCTGCCATACATTTGACCATTCCTCCAACCTTGCCAAGTCCCTTCTCATCCTTTCCACCCCACCTTGTGCATCAACCCTGTTGCAGATCTTTATGTCGTCTGCAAAGAGACATACTTTCTTCCAGTCCCCCCAATGTCACTTATAAAGACATTGAAGAAGACCAGTCCTAGTACTGAACCCTGCGGTACCCCACTAGCAACCCCTCTTTCTTCAGAGTGGACTCAGTTTACTATTACCCTCTGGATCCTGTTCTCCAGCCAATTCTTTATCCAGGCTACCATCTTGGGACCCACTTCCAGGCTGGCTAACTTTTATATTAATCTTTTGTGTGGGACTGTGTCAAATGCCTTGCTAAAATCTAGGTTGGCCATGTCCACAGCCCCTCCATGATCTACTACTTTGGTCACCCAGTCAAAGAAATCTATTAGATTCATCTGACATGACCTTCCCACTGTGAATCCATGCTGCCTTGGGTCCTGTACCCTTCTAGCCTCTAGGTATTTAACAATTCTTTCCTTCAGAAGTGATTCCATCATTTTCCATATCACTGAGGTTAAACTAACAGGTCTGTAGTTTCTTGCTTCTGCCCTGCTCCCACTTTTATGAAGTGGAATAATATCTGCCCTCCTCCAGTCCTCAGATACCACCCCATCCTCCCTTGATTTGTTAAAGAGGGTAGTCAGTGGTGTCACTAGTTCTACCCTTAGTTCTTTTAGAATTCTGGGATGAAACAGATCAGGCCTCATTGCTTTGTCCACCTTTAGTTTTAAGAGTTCTTTCAGAACTCTTTCTTCTGTGAATGGGCTGGTATCAACCCCCATATCCACAGTGTTTCTATTGTTTGGTTTAGGTACCTCCCCTCTTCATTAATGAATACTGAGCAAAAACTTGTGTTTAGTATCTCTGCCTTTTTACAGTCACCCTCTGACCACCCCCTTCCCTTTATTAAACCTCAGTATCCCTCCCTTGGTCATCCTTCACTCCCTGATGTACCTATAGCAGGTTTTATCCCCCTTCTTAACTGAATTGGCTATCTTTTCCTCGGTTTGGGCCTTTGCTGTTCTGACTGCCTTCCCTGCTTTCTTTTGTTTTAACTGATACAGTTCTTTGTCCTGCTCCTTCTGTGATTCCTTGTACTGTACTTCCTGAATGCTTTCTTTTTCTCCATAACCTTCCATGTCACCTCCTTTGAGAACCATAGTGGGTTTTTTCATAGTTTTGTTTTGTTTATTTTCTTCACACAATGACTTATTGCCTCTGTGATGGCAGTTTTGATTATTCCCCATTGTTCTTCCACCCCTCCTTCCTGCCCATTTGCTAGTGCATTCCTTAGGCACTCACCCATTTTGGCAAAGTTAGGCCTCCTAAAGTCCAGTACCTTTGCCTTTGTATGGCTTGACTCTACTGCTGTGTTTATCGTGAACCATACTGTTTGATGGTCGCTAGTTCCCAGATGGCTACCCACTTCTAAATCTGTGATCCTTTCTACATCTCCATTTGAGAGTACCTGGTCTAAGATTGCTCCCTCTCGTGTGGTTTCCAATACTAGTTGTCTGAGGCATGCCCCCTGTAGGGCATCTAGAATGACTCCACTCTTGGAAGTGACTGCTGCAAATGCACTCCAGTTAACATCTGGCATATTCAGATCTCCCATCAAAAATATCTCCCCTTTATCTGCCATTCTAAGAACACCTTCTATCATTTCCTTGTCCATTTCCTCCTCCTGAGATGGGGGTTTGTATACAACCCCTGTGCAGATTGTGGTGCCATTGTCTGTCTCCAAATTGACCCACAGTGCTTCCTCTCCTCCCCATTTACCTTTTTGTTCTGTTGATTTGATTTCTTATCTTGTGTAGTGAGCTACTCCTCCTCCTCTTTTACCATCCCTGTCCCTCCTGTAGATAGTGTATCCTGGTATGTTTACATCCCAGTCATGATTCTGTGTGTACCATGTTTCTGTGACTGCCACAATATTCAGATGTTCCTCTTCCATCAAGGCCACTTGTTCAGGAAGCTTGTTACCCAGACTATGGGCACTGGTACTCATTACTCTCCATTTTTTATGGCCTTACCTCTTGTAGCACCATCCCTGTCCTCATTGACTTTGCCTGCTCCATTTACCCCTGTCCTGCTCCCTGCTGACCTTTCTACCTTGGTCTTTACCTCATTTAGTACCCTGTTTTGTAGGGGGAGGCTGGGAATTCCCTGTTGCTTATCAGTGCCTCCCTGACTAGTTTAAAAGCTTGCCAATGAAGTATCTAAACCGATCACCCAGAAGACTTGTTCCCTTCCTGGACAGACGCAGACCACCCTGCCAGTATAGGCTGGTATCCCTCCAGGTGGCAGCCCAGTCCCCAATGAAGCCAAACCCCTGTGCTCTACACCAGTTTTTTAACCATTCATTGAATTGCATGGTGCAGAGTACCCTCACCTCATCCATGCCACAGACAGGCAGCACCTTTGAGAAGGATACTGTGTGTGCTACTTTCCTGACCCCTCCCCAACTGCCACAAACTCCTCCTGCACTGCTCTAATCTCATGTTGAGCCAAGTCATTCATCCCTAGGTGGACAATGACATCCATCTCCATCTCCTATGCAGCTGTTATCATGATCCAGAGGATGCACTTCCTGACCCTCCAAGCCATGGCACCAGGCAGGCACCTTACTTCACTTTTCCCTGCTCCCCCTAGTTCTATCCCCCTAATAATTGAGTCCTCACCAGGAGCTGCTTCCTTTCCCTGTGGTGTCCTCTGCTTCCTTTCTGTGGGCCTCCCTTGAGACAGTTGTCCACAACCTCCTTAGTCTCCTCTGTGTGTGCATCCATAGTGGAACTATGCTCCACCAGAATGGTGTATGGATTGTGGACTGGTATAACTTACTGGGCATGCCTCTGTTCCACCACTCTCACCCTCTCTGAGCCCACTGTAGTCCAAGTGCTGTGCTTTCTTAGCAATCTCTGAGGCAGTGGTGGTGGACTTGCTGCTCCCTGAGTGGTGGAGGTTCTGCTAGTACTGTCCAGTGTGGCTTGAAGATGGGCAACCTCCTCCCTCAGAACAGAGAGTTGCCTGCAACTAGGGCAGAATCTCAACCTCCTCTGGAAAGACTCCCAGAAGACTGTTGTCCCACAGCCAGTGCATTGCACTACTCCCCACATGTCTGTCTACCTTCCCGTTTATCCTGTGTAAGTTTTTTTTTCTATTATTGTTTTGTTATATATAAATATATGTAATGTGTATGTTTATATTATCAGTGTAGTGTGCTAGTAAGAAAATGACAGTGGTATGCACCTTGCCTTTTTGATGAAATGATGTCAGAACCCCTGGTATAAAGGAAATGGCACTAGGGTGGGTGAGGTGAGGGGAAGGAGGGATTTGGGCCCAAACTGTGCCCTCTCCAAACAATCAGTTAAAAGCTCTGACCCACCACTATGATGAGTGTTGACATTCCTGTCAGCAAGACAACCTGCACAACAATTTAACAGAGAAAATACCCTGCTAGACAAACAGAGAAAAATCAAGCAGCTGAGTCAAATGCAGGTAAACCTCCCCAGCCCCAATAAAGCCTGGTGATTTGTGCTATGAAAGCAATCAGCACCAAAACATGTCAACTGTGCACATGGAAAGAAACAGTAAACAGTATTTCAATCCCGCTGGATTTAAACTCCCTATCTCCAAAGAAGTATTGCAAGCCCCTTCATTCAAAAGAACAATACCATGTGTAAAATGTAAAGTAAGGTAGACCTCCCTCTGATGTGAGCAAGACTGTCTTTCCTGCTGATTCTAAGTTCAGTATTTCACCGTTCCAGCTTTCAGTTAGAGGTAGCTTTCACCTGAAAAATATTAGCTTTTCCCACATCACCAGATCAGTCTGGGCCCCTTGTTTGTTTAACACTTCAACCACTGCCTAGTTGTTGCACCAGAAAGTGATATTTTGATTCCAGATATCCTCCCCCCAAACCAATGTGGCCACACAAATCGGGAAAATCTTCAGGAACATAACGTCTTTTGTAATTCCTGTGCGGCCATTCCTCTGACACCCATTGTCCCTAAAATAAGCCCCCATACCTATGTCGCCAGCTGCATTCATGTACAGCTGCAGATCGGTGTTATAGACCTAATCCTCCTGCCAAAAGGTCCTGCCATTGTACTCCTGTAGGAATTAGTCCTAAATTTCTAAATCCTGTCTTGTGCCACTTGAAATGTTAACCCAGTGATGTGGCATGTTCACCCCTTTTGTGGCTGTGGCCAAGCGCCGTGTAAATGTGCATCCTGGGTGACCACCCTACGGGCAAAGTTCTGATGTTACAAGATCTGCTGTACCTGTCTTAGCTATACCTGCCTTTTCTGCTTAACCACTACTTTTTGCTTTTCCAACTTAGCATCTGGGAGCCTAAGCACCTCCTCCACTGTGTCTATCTCGATACCTAAAAATTCCAGCTTCTGGGTCAGGCCCTCTGTCTTATCTGGTGTCAATGGTTCCCCCAGCTCCTGGCACATCTTGCCGAAACTGTCTAACATCCTTTGGGTCTCCTGTCTCCCTTCTCCCACAAAAAGAAAATGTCATCCAAATAGTAAACAACTGCCCTGTGCCTGTATCTCTCCTGAAACACCCATTGCAACCACATACTGAACATCTCAAAAGTAGCGCAGGTCACTGAACAGCCCATGGGCACTGACTTAACAAAGTAATACAGCCCATCTGTCTGGAAGACAAGAAGGTCCCAATCCTCAGGCCTAACTGGTAGCAGCCAGAATGCTGATTCAATGTCCATCTTAGCCAGACAGGTCCCTGGGATTTCTCTTATTAGTCGGACTGCTTCTTCCAACATGACGTAGGTGACCTTGCTGTTGGCATCATTTATGAAACCATTCACTGAGTCCCCATCTGGGTAGGACAGGTGGTGAATTACTCTTAATTACCCCCAACCACTTCTTGGTTACTAAGCCCAATGGGGAGATCCTCAAATTGGGTAGCAGTGGGGATCCGAATGGCCCCACCACTTTGCCCACCTCTGTCTCCTTTTGAATTTTCTTCCTCAATAATTCTTCTTTCCCCCGAACTGAAGTCAAGTTCTTTGTCCAAGCCCCATTTCTCTGTCCTTGATAATGTAAGCTAAAATCCCACTGAAAACCCTCCTGCAACAACTTAGCCGCATCCCTATCTGGGTGGTGTTTGACCCATTCCTCTATAACCTTTTCTCATATAGGAGTATTGGCCAAACCAAATGTTCTCCTTCTCCTCCCTTCTACTATATTGCTGGTTTCCATACGGTATGTATTCTCATCCCCCTGAATGGCCACTAGCTCTGCTCCCCCACCACAAGGTTGCCCCCACAAACTTGAGTAGCTGGCATGAAAGGGTGGGGTTGACTGGTTACTCCCACTGCCTTTTTCTCACACTGTCCTGGACTTTGAGGTTGGATAATTTGGAACAGGTGTGCCTGAAGAGGTCCTGCAGCTATGAGCAAAAAGGCCTATTGTAGCCCCAGCAGCATTTTTGGAGGGTTTCCATCTTCTTTTCTGTGTCCCTCTTATTCCCAGTGCATACCTCCAGCCACAAGTCCACCTGCCTGGTGTCCTATCTCACATACCCAAAGCATGCCATCAGCTTCCTAAACATCTTATCATAACTAATCCAACATTGCCCCCATTTGGCCTTGTATACATTTCAGATTATCAAGGAATAGGCCAGCAGAGAGATGACCAATTCCAGCTTCTTTTCAATGGTAATGCCTGTATAATACATAAAACCCATGGATCATACATCTCAAGATGTTCCTTTTTAATATTTGTCCTCTCTCCCTTTTCTCCAAGTACTACCACCACTGCCATATCCTTCTTCTCAAAACTCTGTTTTCCTCGTACTTGTCTATGTTGTCCAAGTTGGCTAATGCAAAGATATCCACAAACTCACCCTTCCAAATTTTCTCTTTCATTGCCATAAGGAACGTGGTCCTCGATCCTGAGTCCTGGGGCACCAAACTCTAGAACTCTTCCCTCCTTACCTTTCACATCCTCCTGCTTTTTATCTTCTGCTTCTTCCCCTTTTCCTTTCTTAATCTCCTCTGACATCTTCTCTAACTGTCTCATCCCTGAGTCTCCCATAGATTTTAACATCTGCTCAACATATTCTTTTATGCGATTTTCCACCATAGGGTCAGGATTACCTGAATGCTGGAGCTCTGGTTCTGGAATCGTTGCTAGGATCCCCTCTGTTTTCAGGCTGATTGGGATCTGTAGGAGGAGGAGAAGGCAGAGGCACACCCTTGGGTGCATGGGAGGTTGGGGGAAGTAACTGAGGCAAGAGCATCAGAGAAGGCTCAGGTCTAGGCTGTGGCACTGGGGGTGGGAGAGGCACAGGGGTAACTGGTATCGGCTCCTGTGGAGGCACCGGATCCACTGGCTATGGCATTACTGGGGCCTTTGGGACCCTCTTGTTACCCTGTCCTCCCTTTCCTCTGCCAGCCTTCCGCTCCTCCTCTAGCCCAATCACCTCCTCATCTGCACTCTCCAACAGCTTGTTCACCTTCTCCTCAAGCTCCATAACTGCCCTGTAGCAGTTTTCCTTGCTAGTCTTGGCCTTTTTGGGTGCCCTGGTGCCATGCTGCTTTACAACTTGTATGCTCAAAATATAAGCAAACAGCAAGAAAAGGTTAGCATCCATTCCATCAACTTCTCCTAAATCTCCTCTGGGTAACTCTGGTCACCTCTTGAGACCCCCACTCATCATCCTGGGTTAGCATATAGTTGGTTCCTTGTTTTGTTATTATATATAAACAGGCAAAAAAAATGCTGCAAGCTCTGGACTGTATATATCTCATTCCATTATTCTAAATGGCCCTGTCCCTAGTGGCCACCATGTGGCCGATGCCATGTTGGAGCCTGCTCCTATCTGGCCATAGTGCATGTAACTGATGGAGTGATGGGCTATCTGCATTGCTCACTCCCCTCAACAAAATTTACCCGACTCTGCCCACCATTCTTCGATTCCTTTTTGCATTTGTTTTTTAAATGGGAGGTGTCAGCCCACCCTGCACACTCAGCACTCAAGGATCAGCACTTTAAAGCTTTTCCCCCTCTTGCTCAGCCACTCCACCAAGCCACCCATTCACTCGCACCACCAACAATCAAAAAAACCCAGAACTCGACTGCACACAATGGCACCAAGAGGAGGGGTGCCCTCTGATACAATTTCTGCCCCCTCTCAGAGGCTTCCGCTCAAGATTCATGCCGTGTTTTCTCAGCCAACTGTAGATGCTTCCTTATAGCACACCACAAATCCAGTTGCTTAGAACTGGCTTGCTAGCAGGACTTATCTCCTCAGCTTCTTGAAGGAAAGATTACCAGTCCTCGCTGTCTCTCAAACATCATTGGTAGCCTGTTAGAAAATTGCACAAAATTCAATATGTCACAAAGCAGTTATTTTAGCACAAAAACTAGGAAAACTGAAAAGGAATGCTACAAAACAATTAAATTAATACAAAACTGCAAAGGAATACCCTAAAAAAGTGGAACAATGAAAATATTTGTAAAACTGCAAAAACTTGATTGATCATTTGCCAACTGGAGTGCTGCCTAGAGGTAATTGTTTAAGAGCAAAAACTGTGCACTCCCTCTCTTTGCCCACATCTTATATACCCCCCGCCTTACCTTCTCTCTCTCCTCCTGTTCTAGCATGCCTTCTTTCTAACATCATGAGGCTGCTCCCCATGCCAATAAAGCCCACTCAGCTTCTCCTTCCCTGGTCCCCCTCTGCCTCCCCTCCCATTCCCCTTCCAGACCCCACCCCCTTTATTATAAGCTCATACCAGGCCCCACTTATTGTAATTTGGCATGGGGTCCTGTTGACAATTGGATCTGCCTTTTATGCAGGCAAACCACCTTATGCTATGGTCTTGAAAGGTTTTGTGAATCAGACTGTTCCACTGATCTTCCTAGCAGACCATCTCTGTGGTAACAACACAGCCTAAACAACAGCTGCTGTAAGCATATATTGAGTTTTTGCCAAAAAAACAAGCATTTCATTTTTAATTTTTTCATGTATTTGTTTTCATTTTATTTCTTTTTATACCTTAAATTTCGTGTTATTTTTTATTTAAGAAAAACATGGGTCTCTGTCTATTAGTTTGTTTTCATTGGTCTCCTACCACACACAGAAAGAGTGTAAACTTGTCAGTGAGGCCCAAGAGTGGGTCAGGTCTATGCTTTATTGTTTACCACAAAGGCTGTGCTTTGCAGCATTCCCACAGTATGTATAGCAGGGATCCCTGACCCTTGTTGCATCTAGTGTGTAGGTCTGTCTGCAATTTATACATCTTGTGGGGTTTAACTGGTGTATAAAACATGACATATAGGATTCTGAATTACATGAGCCAATATGTACTGAATGTTATGTCTGCATACAAGTCTTTACAAATACATGGCCATTCGTAGTCCCCCTGCTCTCATGGGAGGGTAACTTTTTTTTAATTGTATAAACTTTATTGAAAAATGGATAAATACAAGAAACAACAATTGCAAACAGTTCAAAAAGAAAAACAAGACTATGAACAATGAGGAATCAAACAGGAAAAAATAAAACACAATGCTAAAAAAGACACTATACCCCCATTCCCCACCCAAACTCTGGAGCACTGGAATATAGGGATAAATCAAGAAACATAAATAATATTGAGGTAATTAGAATACTCAATAAGATAAAAGCATTGGGAGAAAGATCTAAAGCCCCACAAAAAAAGAAAGAATCAAATTTAGGTTGGGTGCCCTGCAAGTCAAACGGCTAGCAGCAATAAAGTATGCAAAGGTTCCCATTTATTGCGTTAAGTATCCAGACAACCTGCCATACTGGCAAGCATTTTCTCCAGGTGAAGAGCAAATAAAATGTCATTGGGCCATTCAGAATAAGTAAGGATATCTTGATCACACCAAAGTTTAATGATAACATTTTGGCATATGCGGAGAGTAAAGTCATATGATTTTTTTAATCCACAATAATGTATCTATATAATCTCTGATTAAACAAATGTCAGGAGAAAATGCATGACCCATTGTTAACAAGGGAACCAGTTTCAAATGAATTGTGTCCCAGAAGGACATGGCCTTTGAACACTCCCATAAAATATGAAATAACGTTCCCTGACTAGCCTGACAACAAATACAAATGTCAGAGGGCATCCTACCCACTTTATACAATTTAATGGGGGTATACTGAATATTATGTAGTAACTGGAACTGCATAAATATATATCTGTCATATTTAATGTATTTATACATATCCATCCAAATAACAGATGTGGGAGGGCAGCTTGCCAGTATGTGTATGCCCCATTTATTCTGTCTGGCATGAGGTTGTATACGTAAGCAATAATACCCAGCAGGGTGGGTGGTACTGGGCAATACCAGACTACCCAGGGCATAATGAAGCCTGACACCACAGGTAGAGGGCCTTATAGCCCCTGAAAGGTCTTGTATTGCCCAATACCACCCACCTGGATGGTATTATTGTGCTTAGAAAATGGCTCGGCAGTAGCAATTTTAATAAAATAGAATCAAAGATTAAAAATAAATGTAATACATGTTCAAAACACAATAAAATGCAGTTTGTTATAAAGTAGTCTTTAGATGGCTATCTTTGCCAGTGTAGAGCATTGTTTAGCATTCCCTTTCAGTTAGCTGTTCAGGTTTCCCTCTTTCAAACACTTTCCCTGTTACCGTAGCACTCCTTCCCCCTTCTGTGTTCCATTTGGGTATGGTGCTGGTGTTTGGGACTGTGATCTTGCAGCACAGCTCCCCATCCCAATTGTTATAGTACTGTCTCTTTTTGAAAGTGCCAAGTTCTGTACTAGTGAAGTGTTCTGAAAGGCCTGGGAGGGGCACATTTCAAACATCCTGTAAGCTCACAGGTAACATTGCTGAACAGCATGAGGTGTTGGTCAACTACATACTGTCCATAGGTAAAAACTGCTGATGCTGATGAAGGTTTGTTTTTTGAATAAGTAACAGACAGGGCAGGGGAAGGAATGGGGAAGCATGTCAAATCTGTGAGCCAAGGTGAGTGTGCAGCAATTTTAAAGGATTTTTTTCAAACCAAAAATGTAGTTTGGGGGTTAAATGTGATTTACTAATGGACAAGCAGGTGGGGGAGAAGGAATGGAGTCATGTGGCTTGAATACCTGAAGCAGGCGAGTGTGCAGCAGTTTTAAATCATTTTCAAAACAAAGTAGCACTTCTGTGAAAAATGTGATTCCTTTTAATGGCTCACTTTTTTGACACTGCACTGCATTCCTCTTGTGAGGCTGTGTATGTGGGACGAGGAGCTTTTCTGTCATTGCTGCTTGGTGTATGGGAAGCATTTCTGTCAGGCTGCTGCTTTGCATACTTTGTGCTGGTGTTGCCAGTTGTGTGTTACATGGCAGTGTGATACATTTTTGAGATGGGGCACCCTTAGCTGACAGCTAGATCTAGTTATACAGCAGGCTCTACTGAAAAATACCCACCTGCTAATGTTACTGTTCTAGCAAATCAGAATGCTAGGATTTACATTGCCATTTTCAAACATGCTGTATATGTTACAGACAAGGTACTTCTGTGACACCATGTTTACCAATGGGAGCATAGCTTCACTACATGCAATGTCCCAAGACCTCTTCCTAATTCTCAATGTAACTCTGACCTAACTGGTCCCTGTAAGGCAGAACTATAAATAGACTGGTTAGTTTGGGGAAGACCATCACTAGTTAAAGTGCATGTTACATGCACAATGTTAGTTATCTTCTTAGGGTCTGACTGCACAAGTCATTACTGAACATGTTATTAATAAAACGTTTTCATCTTGCAGTTCACTTTGAGACTGTTCCTAGTGTGACTGGTTTCCTATTTTGCATTTTGAATGTTTCCAAGTTTCCAGAGCTCTACAATTTCCATGAGAAACTTCACAGTGGCATTTGTGCACCACCATGTGTTCATTTGACTCAACCATAATCTTTAGATGTAGCCTGTTTACTCCTTGAGATGCATCCATCTTGATCCCTGCCAGACAGACATCAGCCAGGTCAGGCATGATGTCCACTGGCTGTATCTTGGCTACCCCAATGCTATTTCTGTCTATTGCTGTCTCTGCAGGCGCTGAAAATCAAGCAGACTCGAGAGACCGTTAGGCCTATTCTGCTGGCATTTTACTATGTTAGTATATTAGTTGCCTTCCTAAAGAGCTCCATTCCACTACAACTGGATCATTTGTGAATGCTGAAGTGAAGCATTCATTAGACATCTCAGCCATTACCTCTAACTCTCTCACAGGTTCCTCCATTAACCCTGTGATCAAGAGCCCAGTCTCTCCTTCATTTTTCTTTATCTCTTTTTGCAGTGTAAGACAGTTTTTATGTTTTCTGCAGCTCTTGCTGCTATCATATAGTCAGCCTTTGTTTTTCTTAATTATAGTCATGCAGTTCCTTTGCACTGCTGTTTTCTTTTCTCTAACCAAGAAACAAGCCAAGAACAGCTGCATCAGTCATTCGGGAAGTACTGGAAGGAATTGAAAAGAGTAGGACTTTTACAAAGAGATAAAGTAAATAGATGGAGGGAGGAGGTTAAGCACAAGTAAGTTAAGTGACTCATGCATGCATGACTAAGTTGTTTCAGAATTCATACCTTACAGTACAAGTTACTTCAAAAATATTCACCAATTACTTGCTTTAGCAGTTCTCAGAGTTGCATATGTATTGCAGGATCCAGTGCAAAGCCTTGCATATGTTGTTACCTACTGTAGGTGTGCCAGCTGACTGTGGCGTTATATTGTGAGAACTGCTGATGCATTTTAGATTAGTTAAAAAAGTATTTTAGTCTCCATAAGCTTGTAAGAGATGAAAAAACAGTGCAATGTGAGTTGTTAATGCACTGCCAACTTTGAAAAAATAGCTTAACCAGCTCATTGGCATCACAGTTTAAATGTCAGTTGTACTGTGGTCACCAGGTTATCAGCTCCATGTTTTAACTATTGTACTGCACTGGGTTCCTTGGCTTTTATAACTGAAATTAGTCACACCATTCACTTTGACTCTATAGAAATATTTTAGTTTCACTCAAGCAGTTTTTTGAGATTATTTTAATGAGCAACAGTATGATATCAACAGTGTTCCATGACCAATAATTTTATATGATATTGCAATTTATCAGGTGTCTGCAGTGCATGGGGTGACCCTCACTACACGACTTTTGATGGGACCTATTACACATTCAAGGGAAACGGCACGTATGTCCTAATTCAGCAAATTGTACCCAAATATGAAAACTTTCAAGTCTACATTGACAATGCCGACTGTGATGAAGAGCAACAAGTTTCCTGCATGAGGTCTCTTCTCATTTATTATGGTTCATCAGAGTTGGTGCTGACACGAGAAACAATCCAAGGAAGAACATCAGATGTGGTACAGTATAGCTTCCCTTTAAATAAAAAAAGGATTTGACTACAAAAGGCAAACTCAAAAACATTATACTGTTTAAACTGTTTCCATTCTGTTTTTCTTCTGCAGGTATTCTTCAATAAGAAAAAGATCATTCCTGATTTTAATAAAGATGGCATCAAAGTGTCCAGTTCTGCAATTTTTATACTTATAGAAATATTTGAAATAAAGGCCTCTATCATATTTAGTGCAACAAGCTTCTATGTAAAGCTCCCATATAGCAAATTTGCCTACAATACAGAAGGACTATGTGGTATGTGCATTCCTCATACTATAAATGATCTGTGTTGCTAGCCATTTTTTATCCAGGTTAAAAGAACTAATTCAGATTGGGAACCATTAACAGGTAGATTAGGGACTGTCTATATAGTAGGAAAGAAAAGGTGATAGCTCAAAGCAACCTACTGGAAATGTGTGGAGGGAGGAGGAAAGTGGCATAAAACAGGGATCAGTTATGTGCATAAAAGGTAATTAAGGTATAAACAATAAAACAGACATACAATTCCTACATTGAAGTTATCTTCCATAGTACAGAAAAAGACCAAAAGATAATCACATATGCTCATATTTACAATTACCAGGTTCTTTTGGATCTCCTAGAGCCCCTACCCTCCATTTTGTTTCTACATAATTACTCCCTTGTACATATCCCATTGGGTATGGATTCAAAACATTACTAACTAGGTTGTTCCACTTATCCACTACTGATTCTGAAAATAAATATTCCCTTGTGTCCTTCTTGAAGGTCCCCCCCCACACACACACACACTAGCATAAGTTTTTCCCCTGGTGGTTGTGTTACTCCTTTGTATAACTAAGCCCCTGAATTCTACCCTGTTGTACCCCTGCATGTGGTTGTAGGTTTTCTTAATGCCCCATCTCTTTCTACTGGCCTCTAATGAGTTCCTGTTTAGGCTATGTCCTCATAGGTACTACTTTTTTACTCTGGACCATTTCCATTGCTTTCCATTGAATAGTGTCTATTCTGTCCTTATCCTTCTTCTCAGATAAGGGTTTTAAAACTGCAAGCAGTACTCTAGGTGTGACTTAACCCTTGACCTGTACAACTGTAATGTCACCTCTTGCTTTCGACTGTCAAAACACTCCTGATACATCCCAGCATCCTATTATTCTACTTGTTCACACCTGGCACTTGACCGAGTCATAATATCCTTTTTGTAATTCATTTTCATTTCATTTCATTTTTATTAAATGGGTTAGACCATTGAGTAAAACTCATTTAAAATGGTGACCCTTGGTCATACAAAATTTTGGTTACTCCAAATATATAAACAAAAAGAAACAAGAACATACATACAAACTAAAAAGAATAATACAACTTATTTAACCACAACAATTCTTCTTTTGCCCTGAAAGTGTTTCCAAATACCAGAATTCATGATTTTGTCCATTTCACTAAATCACCTGTGACTCTGTTTTTCTGCACAACTGTCTGAAACTGGATGTAAATCAACCAGAGAATCCGTTTTACCTCACATCGTCCGAAACTCGATGTTAACTGAAATGCTTTTCCACTGTTGATACCTTGTTTAATGTCACCTTGCACTGTACCTGTCCATTCAATTTGTCTGCTATGACATTTCTAGTATAAACCCCTGTATCACTATGTAATCACAATGTCTGTACTCTCCCGGGTCATTCCTGAAAATAGGCATATTACTTGTTTAGTGTACTTGCCCGGTAACCAAAAGCTAAATAAATACATTTCATATACTGCCCTGCATTGAGAAGAGGATTTAAACTGCTGTTTCTTATTACCTTTGTGTTCTCTTCTTGTTTGAATGCCTTAACATGACTCTATTAATGCTATAATCTGTTTACAGATTTATACTGCCAATTTGCATCACTTAAAGTGTTTTTCGGCTTTCAACTGATATATTCTCAATCACTGCTCCAGCTTCTCTATATCAAATTTAATGCTGTTGATCCACTCATTATGTTCTTCCCCCTTGTAGAGTTTTGTGTCATCTGTGTACAACCAGCTTTATTCTGTGACACCCACGTTACTGATATGCCTATTAAATAGTATAATGCTCCCACATTACTGATATGCCTATTAAATAATACTCATACCAGCTTTTCCAAAAAAGAATATGGAAAACGTTTGTAAATAACTGCATTGTTCTGTAATACTGTGTCTATCATTCACTGTGATGAACTGCACAAAGTAGTTTTTTCCTGAATACAAGATGCAGAAAAAACAAATAGTTATTTTCAATAATGCTTGTTTCATACTTATTTGATTTCCAAAGGTACTTGCTCCAACTATAGAAGAGATGACTGCCGTCTACCAAGTGGTAAGATGGCAACAAACTGTGTGGAAATGGCTGATGATTGGCTTGTTGCAGATATTAAAAAAACATATTGCCTGCATCCAATGTCAGCACCAATGAAAGCATCAACATCCATACAAACAGCCACCCATACAGCAACAGTATTACCAACAGTCACAAAACCAGTAACCAGTGCCTCAGCAGTATCAGTAACAGCTACACAACCACCGACCCATAATTCAACAGTGGTGCCAACAACTACACTACCAAATACCAATGTACCTTCTGCATTACCAACAGGCACTCAGCAATCAACCCCTCTACCATCAGTATTACCAACAGACACAGAATCTTTAATCACAGAAATGGATGTGCCACCATGCATTCCTCCCCCACTCTGTGAACTTGTAAAAAGCAGGTGAGTACAGTATATTATGTTTCCTACTAGTCTGTCTGCTAAGAGAAGGGGACGTGAGTGGCTATATTTATTTATTGATTGTCTTGGATAACAACTTTTGAGATAAGAGCTCTTTTACAAAGATTCCACATCAATAGCAATGAGACATGTAACAAGGTTTCAAATTAAAAAAAAACAAGCACTATGTTACAGAAAAAAAATCAGTATTGGCTGGTATGTTATTTACTTGAACTATAACATAGTTATTACAGAAGGTACAAAAATAGCAATCAGGGATAAACAGTCAGGTGGGAGTTGAGTAGGAGGTAGGAGTGGAGGGGAAGGGTAGTAAGTAGCCAAGATAAAGTTTTGTTAGTGGGGAGCGGTGAAGAGCAGAGAGACAGTAGGGTGGGTGTAATAGGAAAGCAAAGAGGGGAATGGATATTGTACAACCAGGATATGGCTTTGTCAGAGGAAGTTGGAGAGGGTGCATTCAAAATTATTAGCCGGAACTGGAGTCATAAAAAGTATATATGGTGATAAATAAATAATGGAATATACTGATAGGTCTATGTCTCATATTTGATTACTAAAAAACAGGCAGCAAGATTGAAAAAAAAGTAAGTTTTGTGAACATTTTTTTTGATAATGTGGTTTCCATTTATCACAAACAAATCTATCAACCTACCCAAGGTTTTTTGTATTTTATTTTATTCCTGAACTGACAAATGGGGTTTTGACATTTTAAAAGCTACTGTTCTCTTGCACACATCTCATGATAGCATTAGTAACTACTCTCATTATAATGTGATAAGCACTATTTATTGTGATGAACTGCATGCACAAAGTGTGATTCCTGATCCTTTTTTTTCAATATGATGCTGTGCTGTTTGCAAACAGAAGTGTGTCTAGCCCCATACTGACAGATTCACAGTATACAACTCCAGTAGGCACACTCAAAGTGAATCATTTCAGAGTAAGACATTGATGGTAGCCACATAGTATTTTACACATGTCACTATCAATTACAATAGTTGTAGCAGAAACAGTTTTTAAAAAAATGTCTAAAAAATTGACCATTTACTAAAGGTGACTTGAATGATGTAAGGGAATACATCTTTGCTAAAAACTGTGATGATTTTTTTTCAAGTTTACAAATACCACTGCTTTAATTTTAAAAGAATGTTGCCTTAATCACAGAATGGGAAAAATATCTCTTATCCTGTGGTGATGACTTCTTTCAGTGGTGGCCTTTCCTTTTAGTACAGCTGTATTCTGTTTCAATGCTGATACAGCATATAATTTTCTTGTACAAAAACACTTTTCTGCTGCTTCGTCCCCATGTAAACTTTAATTCTAGGTTCATGGACAGACTTTGAATTACAAATAAATTATTTTACTTTACAAAATAGAAAGGCAGGGCATGCAATGCCCTAAGACTAGTACAACACATTCCAGTATGGGCAATACTGATTTGGGATTGAGTCTGGATTGCTGGTCACTGGGTGGCTAAAGAGGCAGTCGTCCTGTTGGTAGAAGTAATTCCTAGATGGGGGAGGGTGGTGTGGACTTCTGTGCCCACATTGACAAGTAAGGATCACCATCTACCATAAGAAGAAGTGGCATCTTATATTGACATCATGAGGGTGGAAAGAGGGACTGGACAATAATCAAAGAAACATTGTCTTGTTGATGATGGCCACGTGCACGCTCAGGCATGGTGCTATCTTGCCCCCACCTGCACCCCAGAGTAGTAGTTTTGGGGCTCAGAGGTAACCAGGTATACTGCTCTCTTAAGCAGGAGGAATTGCAACAGTAGAAAGCAAGCTTTGACTAGGGATGGGAGAAAAAACAGGAGAGAACAGAGCCCTGCAGCATCATGTTATGAAGCACTACCAGCAATCTCAGGCACAATGCTGTGAATTGCCCACCTGCCCTGCAGAACTATATGTTGTTACATAGATACATAGATACATTGACAGTGTCGGCAGAGAAGGGCCTATGGCCCACCAAGTCTGCCCATTTGAGCTTGTAAGTTCAGTTTATGTTTTCCTAGAAGTCTGTTGCCCCTTACCCCTGACCTCCAGAATTCCTTTATGTCTATCCCATGTATTCTTAAATCCCGTGATTGTTTCAGCCCCCACCACTTCCTCTGGCAGGGTTTTCCACTTGTCCACCACCCGTTCTATGAAGAAATTCTTCCCAACGTTTTCTCTGAATCGTCCTCCCTCCAACTTCATCCCATGCCCTCTAGTCCTGGAACATCTTTTTCACTTAAAAATAATGTATTCCAGCACCCTGTTCCTCCCTGTAAGATACTTGTATGTCTCTATCATATCCCCTCTCTCCCCCTCCTCTCCTCCAGGGAGTACATATTCAGTTCCTTCAACCTGTCTTCATAGGACTTGTGATGCAATCCATGCACCATCTTTGTTGCCCTCCTCTGAACCTTCTCTACCCTGTCTATGTCCTTAGGTAGGTAAGGTCTCCAGAACTGCACAGTGTACTCCAGGTGCGGCCTCACTAGTGTCTTGTATAGTGGAATTATGATCTCCCTTTTCCTGCTGGTGATGCCTTTGCCTATGCATTCCAGCATCCTATTTGCTTAACCTGCTGCCTTGTCACACTGTCTCCCTACCTTGAGGTCATCAGAGATGATAACCCCAAGATCCCTTTCCTGCTTGGTGCATGCTGTATCCTCACCCCCCCCAACTGATATATTGTGCCAGGATTTTTGTGCCCCATATGCATTATCTTGCACTTCTTTGCATTGAATTCAACTGCCAAACCCCTGACCATTCTTCAAGTTTCTGCAGGTCCCTTCTCATTCTGTCTACACCCTCTGGTGTGTCTACTCTGTTACAGAGCTTTGTGTCATCAGCAAACAGTGAAATTCTTCCTTCTAGGTCCTGCGTAATGTCACTGATGAAGATGTTGAATAGGACCGGTCCCAGCACTGATCCCTGTGGTACCCCACTGGTCACTCTTCCTCTGTGGAGTGACAGCCATTTACCACCACCCTCTGTGTCCTGCCACCTAGCCAGTTACCTACCCACCATACTACTGTCCGCCCACACCCATATTCCCCAGTTTGTGTAATAGTCTTCTATGTGGCACAGTGTCAAAGGCCTTGCTGAAGTCCAGATAGGCCATGTCCACTGCCCTCCCTGATCCACCTCCCTAGTCACCCAGTCAAAATTCAATGAGTTGGTCTGACATGACCTCCCTGGTGAAACCATGCTGCCTTGGGTCCTGTAGTCCATTGACAACCAGATGCTCCACCAATCTCTCCTTCAGTAGTGCTTCCATGATCTTCCCCACTACCGGTGTGAGGCTCACTGGTCTATAGTTCCCCGCTTCCTCTTAGTTCCCACTTTTGTATAAGGGGACTACATCTGCTGTCCTCCAGTCTTTGGATACCTCCCGTTTCCAGTGATCGGTTAAACAGGATAGCCAGAGGTTCAGCCACCACCTCTCTTAGTTCTTTAAGGACCTTGGGGTGTACCCCATCTGGCCCCTTTGCTTTATCAACTCTTATTACTTCCAGTTCCTTCAGGACCCTTTCTCATGTAAAGGGACTTGTTTCCATTTCTGCACCATTCTCACCCCTTGTACTCCTTTCAGACCCATTACCCTCCTCTTCCTCAGTAAAGACTGAGCAGAAATACCTGTTCAACATACCTCTCAACTGTACCACTTTACGAGGAATGTTCCTCATTTTACTTCACAAAAGCTGTCTGTTCCACATTGTGAGGACTGGTTCCACATTCAAAGTCAACATTTTAAAACAAAAATCCATAATAAATGATGTAACAAATATATTATTCAATTAATAACAGACTTTCTGAACATAAATGCAATATTGTAACAATGTTTTGAGCTTCTTAGATAAAGATTTGATTAAGTGTTCCACATTTTGCCCATTTGTTCCACATTTTGACAGGCAATGTTCCACATTTCGGGGACAAAAGGTTGAGAGGTATGCTGTTCAATATGTCAGCTTTACTGTTGTCATCCTCCACATAGCCCCCATCCTCCCCCTTCAGACTCACTATCCCTCCCTTTGCCTTTCTTTTTTCACTTATGTACCTGTAAAAGGTTGTGTCCCCTCTACCCACTGATTTTGCTTGTTGTTGGGGAGTTTGGACAGGTCTGAGGTAAGCAGGGGCAGTATAAGAGACAGAGATGGTGAAAGTGGCACTGGGAGGTTGCTGTCTAGAGTACAGATGGGGAAAGGAGGGGCTACATCACCAGGAATCTAACTTTAGCTCAGAGATTTCCAGAAAGGTGACAACTGGCTTAATTATCACCATTAGTACAGAGTTGCTCAAGTAGCATCTGAGTAGCTTCAGGTTACTAGAACTACTCAGTGTTTTCATTACAAAGTGCTGACTCATAGCAAAAGTACTGCCTAATTCTCAAGTGTGTTGTTGCTGTAACCCTATCAAAGTTCTGTTCATATTTACAACATAATAGCATGATAAGGGACGTAGCAGTTTTCATTGTATGGTCTTTCTGTCATGATAGATAATCACTGGTAGAAAATTTAAATATAAGTAGCAAAGCATCAGTTGCCAGTCTTATTTTCTACCAGTATAATATGAATGTGAATACCTGTAAACTGTAGATGTTATCGGTGCCCAACACCACAGAAAGATACAGTGGTCCCTCATTATAATGAACAGCTCTGGAGCCATCCATTTTATTTGTTAAAGTGATGGTTCATTAGAGATGAAATGACCAAATGTAAGGAAAAAATGCACTGTAATTCTGCCAGTTCTTCTCAGTGTCTTTGACAGTTTCTGTCCAAGCACTTCCCATGGTGCTTGGTCCTCTCTCTCTGACCCTTGGCACTGCTGCTCTACAGTTAGCACTCCAAATTCTTTTACTCCTAGTCCCCAAGACACCAATTTTCTCTCTCTCCACTGTACTTTTCAACTCACTGCTCTTCTGCAGATGCTGTCTCCCTGACCAAATGTGACAAACCCCTTCACTCTGCTGTGCTATCCAGCCAGAAAACTCATTTCTGCCTCCTTGGACAGAAAGCACCTATACTACCCCTCTATCCTTGGCCAATACCTTCAAATAAAATGTTCATTGCTCTTCTATTCTCCCTCTTTCCTCTCTCCTTAACTCTGTATGCCAAGTCCTCTTCCTCACTTGATACATGCTCCCAGCCCTTTATACCTCAATTTCCTATACTGTAGAATTAATTTCGCTCTCCCTCTTACTCTGTTTTTGTTTTTCCTCCTTTCTACCTCATCCTTTTTGTCTGCTACTGTAACAGGCTGCACAAATTTCTGCTAAACTGTTATTCCACAGTCAATATATTCACTTACTTCTCCAATAATCATGGCTTCCATAGGGAAGTAGCAGTAATCGTGTCTTCTATTTGCTGTGAAAAAAGAAGATTCACACAACACAAGCATAATGTAGTATGGTGCTGTAATCATTCGTTTCTTCCCATATATAGCCATTTTCTGACCGCATCACAAAATTATACATTATCGATAATCAGTTTTCCTGGTATAACGTATGGGGAGACCTTATTATTGCCTGATTTCAAACAGTTTATAACATCTCAAGGTTACTGTGACAACTGTAAACCTCTCAAGCTTCACTCCCAAGGTTTACAAAATTGTCACAGTAACATCTTGAAGCGATTACAGTGTGGTTACCGATAAATCCCCATACATTATCCTGTATATGATCATACTGTGGAATCATTTGAACATTAATTACACATATAATACACTGCTATTTATTTTGCAGTAGCAAAGCTTACTGGGAAACATCAGACACTGTTAATCAGTCAGACTGTTGAAATTTACTAAAACATTCAATCTAAGTCAATACTGGCAGGCACCATAACAGCTCTATTGGTTTGAGACAGTCTCTTCATTCCCAAGGTTAATTAAAAGAAACAAAATACTTTCCCTTAACTACCAGATCTTTGCCAGAGTGTTTCATAGTATCTTTGCACTTTTTATGAACAAAATATAGGCACAAGCCCCTCAAGTTTGTCCGCTACCAGATCAGCAGATCAGGTTACCATTGTTCTCCATGAAAATACCTAACTTATTTTTAAAGCTGTGTAAGAAGTCACTGTCTACCACCTCACTTAATAATTTGGTCCAAGCTTGAACCACGCTCTGGGTGAACCAGTCCCCTCTCTTTTCTATCCTGCATAAGTCTCCCTTCACCTGATATCTGTGGCCTCTGAAGTTTGTATTACAGTACCTTCCTTCTTGTGAATGCATAAACAGAGAGACCAGTATCCCTGATCACTTTCTATACCATCATCAATAGCATCCTTCCTGTCAACTGTAAGAACTCCCTCTCTCAGACTAGTGTTGCAGATATGGTTAAGTAGTTCAGCTAGTGGATGAACTAGTTCTTTAAGCAGTCTAGGGTGTATATCATTTGGTCCTTGGGATATATTGAGATTCAGCTATGGGAGTTTTTTAAACACTTTTTCCATTTCTATACACTAGTAAAAATCTACTTCCATTACTATCAATATGATCTGTTACTACAGAATTTGGGTTATACACAGAACTGAAAAACTGGTTTAATTTTCTTGCCATTTGCTCTTCTCTTACATTCTCTTCTCCATTTTCCATTAATAGTCCAACTATTCTTGAAGTCATTTTTTTTAGAACAACGGTAATGTAGTTCAAATAAATTTAGGGATTGCTTTTTGCCTTTTCCACAACATTATTTTCTTAATTCCTATTAGCTGCACTAATTGCAAATTTATAGTCTCTTTGTGCCTTTTTCAATTCCTCCCATACCTCCTTACTGTTTATTTTCATTGCTTTTCTATACTGTTTTTCCTTTTTCCTAATTCTTCTTTTAACCTTGGTAGTCAGCCATGCTGGTACCCTACCATTAGTATCATTTTTTTATTAATGGTGACAAATTGCATTTCCAATTGTTTTTTATTTTCTAAACTGTCCCACATTGAATTTGTACTTTTTTCATGGAATTCACTCTGCCTGTTGGAATCACATAATATTTTTTTCCACATAGATTTTTCTGCCTTCAGGTGCACCAGGCAGGTTCCACTCAGGTCCACTCTTTGAGAGGATTATTTCCACCCCAATGCTGAGGCATCATCCTACCTGACCCGGTGCTCCCTTTTTTTTTTTTGTTCTCTCCCACTTTATCCCAAAATCCCAGTACACGGACACACATGTGCATGGAGGCGTGCATGCACTCTGAGGCTCCAGAGATGGCCTCTTCCTCCCACCTGGCCTAGTGCCAAGTCCACCCCTGGGCTAGGTTCTGCCACCAAGCCTCCACCTGGTGGCAGCCAAGAGCTGGGAAAACCCCACGTCCTTCTCTGGGAGAGGACAGCTGCCTAGTGTCAGCTCAATCCAGCTCATCATCCTTCCCTTCCAGCCAACCCCCAGTGACCCATGCTCATTCCTGAATATGGATCCCAAGTGTGGGAAGAGATAAGGCACCAGTGCTTCAGCCCTCTTCACCACAGGGCCAGCTTTCAATCACATTTACTTATTTATTTATTGAAATTTGTTGACTGGGTACACCCACTGAGACAACAAGGTCCATTTTTCTGGGGCAACCCAGAATTAATTACATTTAAAAAAGGCATATTATCATGCAGGACATAATGGCAGAGCATTAATTACATTGACTACACACATCATGAGCATACAGGAGACAGAAAACAAGCAACAGTACAGGTAATCAGTTATTCAAAGTTAGTGTACAAGGCTAGCTACCACCAGTCAATTTCAGAGGTAAGGCATAAAACATGCAGAACCATATCAACAAGCAAAACTGGGGAGGGGATAATTGTAATACAGAGACATAGAAACATAGACTTTGATGGCTTGGCCCACCTAATCTGCCCATTCCCCTACCTACTGGATAAGCTGCAGGTCCTAGATAACCAGCAGCCTATTTTTTCCTGCTCCCCCCCACAAAAATTGCCTTATGTCTGTCCCATGCATTCTTGAATTCTCCCTCGGTTTTTAACCCCACAACCTCCTCAGGAAGGCAGTTCAATGAGTCCACTACCCTCTCTGTGAAAAAATACTTCCTTACATTGCCCCAGAGCTGTCCCCCCTTTATCTTCAAATTGTGTACCCTTGTTCTTGCACATCTCTTTTTCTGAAAGATCCTACCATCTTGGACTTTGTTGATTCCACTGAGGTACTTAAAAGTTTCAGTCATGTCCCCCCCTTCCTCCTTTCCACAAGGGTATGCATATTAAGTTCCTTTAGTCTGTCCTCGTAGGGCTTCTCTTGCAGACCCTGCACCATTTTAGCTGCCATCTTCTAGACTGCCTCCATCCTGTCAATATCCTGCAGAGATGGGGTCTCCAGAACTGGACGCAGTACTCCAGATGGAGTGTCACCAACTGTCTGTACAGAGGGAAGGCAACTTCCTGTTTTCTGCTGGTGATGCCTCTCCCTATACATCCCAGTATCCCCCAGCCTCTCTACTTTCTTCTCACATTGCTTGCTAACCTTAAAGTCATCTGATATAATTACTCCAGGTCCCTTTCCATTTTCGAGGTTGTTACAATCTCCTCCACATTGTGTGCTCTTCCCCTGGGTTTTTCTTCCCCAGGTGCATTATTTTGCATGTCTTTGCATTGAATCCAAGCTGCCATACTACTGACCATTCTTCTAACCTTGCCAAGTACCTCCTCAACCTTTCCACGTCCCCTTGTGTATCAACATTGTTGTAGATCTTTGTGTCATCCACAAAGAGGCATACTTTTCCTTTCAGATCCTCTGCAATGTCACTCATAAAGACATTAAAAAAGACTGGACCCAGTACTGAAGCCTGTGGTACCCCACTAGTAACCCCTCTTTCTTCAGAGTGGACTCAATTTAATATTACCCTCTGTGTCCTATCATCCAGCCAATGTTTTAACCAGGCTACCACCCTGGGACCCACACTGTGTCAGATGCCTGGCTAAAAGTCTAGGTAGCCCATCTCTGTAGCCCCTCCTTGGTCTACTACTTTGGTCACCCAGTCAAATAAATTGATTAGATTCATCAGACATGACCTTCCCACTGTCAATCCATGCTGTCTTGGGTCTCGTGCTTCACTGGCCTCTATGTACTCATCAGTTCTTTCCTTCAGAAGTTATTCCATCATTTTCCATACCACAGAGGTCAAACTGAAAGGTCTATAGTTTCCTGCCTCTGTCTTGCTCTGACATTTGTGAAGGGGAATCACCTCCACCCTCCTCCAGTCCTTAGATACTACACCATCCTCCCATGATGTGTTAAAAAGGGAAGTCAATGGTGTCACTAGTTCTCCCCTTAATTCTTTTAGAATTCTGAGGTGAATCTCGTCAGGCCCCATTGCTTTGTCCACCTTCAGTTTTAGGAGATCTTTCAGAACTCTCTCTTCTGTGAAAGGACTGGGATCAACACCCTATCCAGATTGCTGCTGTTAATTGTATTAGGTACCTCTCCCTCCTCTTTTGTGAATACTGAGCAGAAGTATTCATTCAGTATCCCTGCTTTTTCATTGTCACCCTCTGTCCATCCACCTTCCATTCTATTCAGCCTCACTATCCCTCCCTTTGTCTTTCTATGCTCCCCTAATGTACATATAAAAGGTTTTATCCACCTTCTTAACCGAGTTGGCTATCTTTTCCTCAGTTTGGGCTTTTGCTATTCTGACTGCCTTTCTTGCTTCTTTCTGCCTTAACTGATACAGTTCTCTGTCCTGTTTCTTCTGTGTTTCCTTATACTTCCTAAATGCTATCTTTTTCTCCCAAACCTCCACCACCTCTTTTGAGAACCATAGTGGTTCTTTCTTTCATTTTGATTTATTTGCTTCACAAAGGGTTGTTACCTCTGTGATGGCAGTTTTGATGTTTCCCCATTGTTACTCCACCCCTCCTTCTTGCCTGTTTGCTAGTGCTTTTCTAAGGCACTCTTCCATTTTGACAAAGTCAGCCCTCCTGAAGTCCAGTACCCTCACTTTTGTATGGCTTGACTCTGCAGCTGAGTTTATCATGAACCATACTGTTTGGTGGTCACTTGTTCCCAGATGGCTACCCACTTCTAGATCTGAGATCCTCTCACTGTCTCCATTTGTGAGTATGAGGTCTAAGATTGCTCCCTCCTGAGTGGGTTCCAACACTAGTTTGTCTGAGGCATGCCCCAGTAGGGCATTGAGAATGGCCTTGTTCTTCAATGTGGCTGCAGCAAAGGTGCTCCAGCTATCATCTGGAATATTCAGGTCTCCCATCAACAATATCTCCCCTTTCTCTGCCATCTTACCATACCATACCATACCATAAGAAGGCAGTATAGCACAGTGGTTTAAGGCTCTGAGCTGAAAATCTGGAGACCTGGGTTTGAATCCCACAGCCCCCATTTGCAAACTGTGTGACCCTGAGCAAGTCACTTAACTTCCCTGTTCTCCCAGGTTGCAACTGAAAATAAGCTTTCAGTTTTGTGTGCCTCACCTGGTTAAACAATTGGAAAAAAAAATACTATTTTCCATTCATTCCCTCTGACATGGGGGTCTGTATACAACCCCTGTGTGAAATGTGGTGCTATTTCCAGTCTCTAAGGTGACCCACAGTGCCTCCTCTCCTCCCTGTTTCCTCTTTTGTTCCTTTGCTTTTATCCCTTCCCTTACATAGAGAGCTACTCCTCCCCCTCTTCTACCCTCCCTGTCTCTCCTGTAGGTTGTGTTCCCTGGTATGTTAACATCCCATATTATGGTTCTCTGTGTACCATGTTTCTGTGACTGCCACAATATCCAGGCATCCCTCTTCCATCAAGACCACCAGTTCAAGAAGCTTGTTGCCCAGACTACAGGCATTGGTACTCATTACCTTGCATTTCTTGATGGTTTTACCCCTTTTTGCCCCATCCCTGTCCTTACTGTCTTTTTCATTTTCTCCATTTACCCCTGCCCCTACCCCAACATTTACATTGCTGGGAGTTGGATACCAACTCAGCAGGAGGTGTACTTTGGTTGAAAGCTAATCAGTGGACAGCCTGGACTAGGGATGAAGACCCCAAGATTAGATGGGTACACAGTATGTATAATATTTTAAATATGTCACCAAACTTTACCTTGGAGTAATTTCTTCTACTGTATATGTAATTCCCCTTACTATTAGTACTTTCCTATTTATTCTGAATGGTACCATGTTATGGTCACTGTTAACCAGCAACTCCCTTACATACCATTCCTCCATATCACCTGCTACATTACTGACTCCTGTATCTGGTACATTTGCATTTCTGGTCTCCTTGCTGACATGCTGTGTTAAGTTATTTTTTCTTATAGTTCTCATGAAATCTTTTTCACATCTCTTGTTTGTTTCTACTTTTTTGCCAGTTTATCTCCAGTAATCTCATGCCTCATCAAGATCAAATCCCCTTTCTCACACATTATTCCGATATTATGTAGCAGTAAATCATCTATTACTTTAGTGGCATGTAATATATTCCCAAATGCAGGATTCTG
Organism: Neoceratodus forsteri; assembly: GCA_016271365.2. NCBI lineage: Eukaryota > Metazoa > Chordata > Ceratodontiformes > Ceratodontidae > Neoceratodus > Neoceratodus forsteri. Next base: position 734,421,898 of record CM028133.1, on the reverse strand, counting down.
TCTTCTTTCATTTCTAATTTTAATCCAGATAACCTCCAGCTCTTTTTCTAATGGTTCACTGATTTCTTGCACCGCGAAACTCTCCTTGACATAGGCCACCACCCCAAACACTCTTCTATCCAGTCTATCCTTTTTATAGATATTGTAATCTTAAATTGAATTTGGCCAGGCATCTCTATCTAACCACCAAGTTTCAGTTATTCCAAATACAACACTCTTCTCTGTTTTAAGTATTGTTTCAAGTTCCCCATATTATTACTCATACTACATGCATTACATAGTATGCATCTCTAATCGTCCACACCAGCATTTTTTTATGCTTTTAGGGCTGCAGTGGGCATAGCCCTGTAAACTTCTAGCTATGAGAAAAGGACCACCACATTTCTTTTGACCAAACAACATGTAGAGCTGCAACACAGTGGTCTCCACATCTGTGAATCCCTTGGCTCATCATCTCTATAGGCAGTTGCACTGTATTATTTTTAGTCTGTTGGCAGCCACAGTGGAATACAATACACTCTGTTATGTCCAAGATGGCCACCAAACTAGATTGCACATGCACAACTGCTAGCGCACGTGCAGTATGGTGTTGTGGCCATATTGATCACAGCAAAGTGTGCTGTGTTCTGCCATGACTGCTAATTGCTTTTTTTTAAATATACATATCTCTCCAACCCTCCCTCTCAGCATGTACCACCCCACAACCCCACCCTCCCAGAAACATAACCATGACTCTGGACTGGGGGTGCCTAATCCTCCAGTGTCATGATCATGCCTGGGTGACCTTTTTTCCAAATTTATTTTCTTATCCCACCTGATTCTCCCTCTCAGAACCCACCATCTCAGCCCCCCAAAAAACACAACAGTGACACTGGGGGTGCCCAGACTACTAGTATTGTGATTGTGTTCCCCGTGACCTTTTTTTAAATATATAATTTTTCTCCTCCCCAACCAACCCCCCTCTCAGCACCCACCACCTCACACCACCTACAGAAACATAACTGTGACACTGGGGGTGCTCAGTCCTCCAGTGTCTCAACTGGGGTCCTAAATTTCTTTGTTTCACCTGCAAAAGAAAAACATCCATCAATGTCTTTTGTGGCCATTCCTTAACCCCACCTGACCCTCCAACTCAGCACCCACCACCCTGCAACCCCAAGGCCTTACTTACCCATCAGGGGTCCAACATCATAATCCTCTCTGGACTGCAGACATGTCTTCACTCTTCAAAGCCTGACCACAAACTGAAGAAACATGTATTCAGTTCAATGTATTTTAATTGGGTTTCAAACATGGTGCCATAACTTGGGCATGTTTGCATATCTGTGGCCCATAATTTTGGCATGCCTGCTTTGGGACCCCACCTCAGTAACAATGGCACTGTTATTAGGCAAGTCTTTCCTGATAGGTGATTTTTGGTACCTGTACAAAATCACCCTTCAGGCAGGAGTTGAACATTTTCTTTGCCCTTGTACATGAGGCTGGGTCATAAGAAGGTTATGTTGAAAATGTGGTTTAAAAAATATTGAAAAACAACAAAGTTTTGAGCAAATGCAGGCTCTTAACTTTGGTACTTTCAATATTTTTACCCTTAATGCACAACATAGCCATAGCTTTACATCACCTCATGAATGTGACAGCTGTTATCTGTCAAATCCTGGCCAAAATGTGTTTTTTACATCCCAAATGGTGATTTCGTGTCCCTGCATGAAATAAACTTTCGGACAGGAATTGAAAAAGTGTCTGCCCTATTGCATGGGGTGGGGCCATAAGAAGGCTATAATGAAAATTTGCTGTAAAAATATTAAAACACAATTAAGTTATGATTCTATGTTGAACTTTGCAAACACAGGTTCATAACTTTACTAATTTTCAATTATTTACCCTGAATTTACAGTATGACCATACCTTTACAGCACCTCATGAAAGTGACAGCTGCCATTTTTCAACTCTGGCCCAAAATGTGTTTTTGCATTCCATAAGTTGATTTTGCAGTCCCTGCATGAAATCACCTTTTCGGCAGGAGCTAAAAATTTGTTCTGCCCTTCTTCTTGAGGCAGGGTCATAACAAGGCTATGTTGAAAATTTAGCGTAAAAATATTGGAAAACAACAAATGTATGTGCCTATGTTATATTTTGCTAACACAGGCTTATAACTTTGGTAATGTTCAATATTTTTACCACAAAGTACTCCCATGCAGCCCTGTCAGCTCTAGCTGGAGTTTGTTTTCTTGTTGTTGTTGCAGGTTTTCACAGTTCTTTCACTGACACAATTTATATCACAGACTGATTCCTCAGTACTTAACAGCCCTGGCCCCTCATAACCCAGATTAATAACCTATTTATGTGTAAATGTATTCTCTCTGCTAATACATGCCCACCTTTGAGATTTAGATTCAAACCATCCCTCCTATACAAGTCTGCTGCATTTTTGAATCAGTCCCAGTTTCCTCAGAACCTGAAAATGTTCTCTTTTCACACATATCCTTAGCCAACAGTTCATCTTCCTTATTGCCATTAGTATGATCTCTCCTGCCCTTGATACTTGTAATATTTCTGATATAAGGGGACATTGTTTTGTTTTTAATTTACTCCCTATTTCTTCAAAATCAATTTTTATATCTTCGTACAGTATATTCCCCATATTGTTCACCCCAGTGTAATGAAACTATAGGTTTTCTCCTGACCCCTTTTAAAAATCCTTCCAGTCCTTTATTGGCATTTGATACCATTGCCCCTGATAAGTAGCATAGAGTAGTAGTATCCTTTCTCTCCTTATAAATTACTGAATCAGTGAATCTTAAAATACACTCCCCCTCCCACCAGCTAATGTTCCAACATGTCCCTCTCTCCAACTATCTAATCAGCAGTATAATTCTCTGGCCTTTTGGCCACTAGATCCCAACTATTACAAATGTGATATCCTTTGCTAAACTTTGATACTGCCTTACACTGTGATGCATCCTGCAATGTTGGCTCTAACCACCCAAACTCATGGGGTGGGATATTCAGACTGCACCAGGCAGGGGTGCAAGCCTGGGTGCAGTGCAACTGGGCTGTGCCAGGGCATGGACCAGTCAATATTCAATGGTGCTGTGTCATGCCTCAGCACCGTTGAATACAGCACTGAGGGTGCATGCACAGCACATGGCGGAGTGACACTGCACAAGCGCATGTGTCAGTAGGGGAGCAGGGGGATGTACCAGCACAAGTGCTGTTGTGCTAGGTGCATCAACCATGATATTCAGCACTGGGCATGCAAATGAGGTCATTATGCATGCAAGGTGCAAATGAGGCCATTTGCATGTCATTATGGCCCCATTTGCATGTGGTGTGCTGATCCCTTGAGACTTGCACCTGGTGTCTTACCAGGCTGCAGCCATCAGGGACCAATGCCCTGCTGAACCTAGATGGTCTACGCACCCATACGCCTGATTGCTCAGGCATACATTATTTAAATCCCTAGTGGTCCAGTGGACTGCTATCCAATGCCCGTTCATGGGCAGAAGTAAATTAAATACCTGGTGGTCCAGTGGACCACTTTGCAATGCCCAATTGTGGGTTTCAGTGAAGTATATCCCTGGTTGCCCAGTGGAACCCCCCCAGCTCCTGATAGTGGGCATACTTTAAAGTAACCCTTGTGGTCCAGTGGACTGCTCCTCATCATCCGATCACAGGCATATGATGACAGTATCCCTGGTGGCCCAGTGGTACCCCCTCCCCACCTGCCCACTGAGGCACCTGCCACCCAGCACCCCCCAGTCAGCGGCGGGAGGCAGCACCCTGCCCGCATGCCACCTGGCCACCCACCAACTGACAGAATACAGTAAGGTATGTAAACCTATTAGTCCACTGCATGGGCCAATGGTGTGCAGACCATGTTGTACTACACAGGCCAAAATATGAATGAACATGTTCATTCATTCAGGCAGCCAGCCGTACAGTAGTCTGCACACCCATCGGCCCACAAGTGGACCAATGAGCACCCGCCCTACACGTACTACTGTCAGTTGGTGGGTGGCTGGGCAGCCGGGTGAGATGCTGCCGCCGGCTGCTAACTGGGAGGGTGCAGGGTGGTGGGGCCTCAGTGGCAGGGTGGGAAGGGGGTTACCATAATTCTGCCTGTGATTGGGCACTGGTGGGGGTTCCACTGGACCACCGGGGATATGTAGCACCTAAGCCTGTGATTGGGCATTGGAAAGTGGTCCACTAGACCACCAGGGAGTTAGATCACTTATACCCATGATTGGACATGGGATAGCAGTCCACTGGACCACCAGAGATGTATGGAACATATGACCGTGAACAGACGTGTGGGGGCACAATGCTCCCTGGGCAGGGGGCATGTGGACTGTGTCCTGGGTGGGCGGGTGGCCACCCACAGCAGGTGGCTGCCCAGTTGCACCTTGAAATATGGCAGCTCACCTGTGGGTGGCCAGGACTTGTTTCTGGTTATACTGGGCACAACTTTTCACACCCCTGAGCAGCACATGGTGGGGTTATGCCAACATCTGTGCTGCACATCCCAGGCTGAATATCAGGATGTACCGCATATGCATGGGCATGCCCCCCACACTTGCATTGCATGCATTACTGATGTGTCCTAGCACATCGGAGGTTACGCAGTGCAACATGCCCCTTTGAATATCGCACTGGGGAGCACTGGTGGGTTGTGCATGGCACAACCCTGTTGTGCCATGCATTACCCTTTTGAATATCCCACCCAATATGTTTTAATTATGTATTTTTTGTCATGTTCTGAACTCAGTGTCATCATTTGTTAACTCTTCCTCAGGTTGTACCTGGAAATACACCTCAGCTCGGAGTGCCTTTCCTGGTAATCAACATTTTCCAATAAAATAAAATGAATAAAATGGAATTCCCTAGTATCGCAATACATTCATTCTTTTCCACTGTTTCCATATGTGTAATGTTCTCTCTTTCATGGCCTTCCTCCTCTTCCTCTGTGCTACTTAATGTTCTGTACTTATTTATGATATTTACTAGGTGGCAGTCTGCTACTTTCCCCTTTTTTCCTTCTATTGCCCCTTGTTACATGCACCCAGATGTTGTCAGTGTCTCTGTTTTCACTGTTTCCTCTTCCTCTGTTTTCCACTTTGATCCCACCACAGCTGCTATTTCATAATTTTCCTTTCCCTGCCTTTCATATTCTCCTGCTACATTTAATTGGTTTAATTGCCTATCTAAAAATCCTTCTAGCTCATTAATTGTATGTAATTTGCTAATCCTCTCTCTTAGTTCTATAAACTCTTGCTCCAGATGCTTTACATATTCACATCTTTCACTGTGTACCATGCAGTAAATGAACATTTTACATGTTACTCAGATAAAAATATTGGCTTCAATATGCTGTTTCATGATATTGAAATTTGACTGCTCAGTCATATTTCCTAAAGGTTCCAGCCAGCAGTAAATAGGTATAATTAAAACTGACTTACTATTCAATCCTTCTCCCTTTCTGTTTAGAGTTTTGTGCCATCTCCTGTCCTCCCAGGCTGACACAGACAGACACTGGCCTCTGCACATGTCAGCCTCAGCTCTGTGCTCATTAACCACTTGCATGTAATGCTGATTGGGTTCCTCCTGTGATCTCATTTGCTACTTATCCCACAAGCACCAAGACTCACCCTTAACATGCAAAGATCCTGCGATTCTTTATTCTTTTGTCTTGACCCTGCAGTGTGACTAAATATTCCTAGATGTCCTCATCCTTCACACCTGGGATTTACTAGTACCTTGCTGCCTTGCTGAGATTACAAACAGCTTGATGTGCACTCCTGTTTATCCATTGATGATGGATGCCCCAGCATCCTCCATGTCTAGGGTTTGCACTCGATGGGAGGTATGGCAAGCCTTAAAATTGTACCTCAGATAAAGAATGTTAGGGAACTATATAACATCTCTGCTGTCTCATCCCCAATATGCAAGGGTAATAATAACAGCTTTACTTCCTTAGAAACAAGATATGTTGGTGGCAATATAGTAGCTCAGCTCCCTCATACACATACATTTATTACAGAGGAGTCTCCTTGAAAAAGTGATACCCTTGGGCTAAAATGTGTGATGACCCTGTTCTTTCTGTACCCACACTTCACATGCTTATCAACAATGCTACTCAACCAGTGGCTCCCCGACCATAACTTTGTTTCCATGCTGAGAATTTAGACTGCATAGTTCTGCAATATGTCTTTGTGACATCTCCACACAGCCTAATGGCTATGGAAGCTTGATACACACATTGTAATCTTTAGCCTATGGGTGCTATATATACCACAAAGATACCAACAGCAATGATAGTGAAGACACTGCCCAGCCTGATCCACAAAGAAGAGGCATAAAGTGATTAAGACACAAACATTTGGATCAGAACAAGGAAATGGTACACAGCAAAAGGACTACCAGGGGTGGAAGACAATGTGCTTTAATGCTCATAGACTAGCAAACAAAATACCTGAACTCACAGCCATCGGGGTACAGAAGCTTCGTTCAGCACCAACCACACCTGGGATACTACTATCCCAGATTACACACTCTTCATAAAAGAAAAGAGGTGGTGGCTTTGTATGTGAGGCAGGGAATCTGTGCAACAGAGATCCAAGGGAAGCACAGTAAAGCAGAAGCCCTAGGCATGACGCTTGGGAGTAGGGGAAAAGGCCCCACCTGGGTGGGAATTATCTACAGACCCTCAAACCAGGAAAGTAAAATCAACAAAGAGCTCCTGGAAGCCATCTCAGTGATGGTGGAAAGAGGTGAATGCTGCTTGTCGGGGACTTCAATCTTCCTAATGTTGTTATGACCTCATACACAGCAGAGACAGAGCAGAGAATTCCTGTTCACGCTGTGGTAGGAAGATCTAAATGAGCTGGTAGACTCACCCACCAGAGACAAAGCCACCCTGGACCTGATGCTCACAAACAGCAACACGATTTCAGACATTTATGTGGGTATCAATCTAGGTACCAGCAACCACAGGTTAGTATGGTTATCAGTAAATAAACAGGAAAGTAAAAGTCACATAGAAATCAAGATACTTGATTTCAGGAAAGCAAACCTTCCTGAAATGAAATCCAGGATCAAGGGCTCTACCATGCCGGTTCAACATCCTTTATGCCAACTGGCATTACAGCAACAGGAATTATATTGACTGCAAGATGCGGTCATCATGATTCCTTAAATTTTCCTGGTCCTTTTTTTTAATTGGGGGTCTTCGCCCTCTGAACCCCCATGCACAGGACTCTGCCCTCACCCCCCAACTAAAGGATTCTTAACTCTAGTCAAAGTTACTTTGGGTGGGGGTGCAGGACCAGGAGACAGTGTGTCCCTGTCTTGGGCACACCAACACAGCGATCTATCGGCAAAGTCTCAATTTTGCAGACAGGTTTGTAGTTCACTGTGTTGGTGTCACCATAAGGGGGGCATATGAAAATCAAGACCATGCTTGACACCAGTAACTAGGGGGATGCAGAACACTGCTGGGGGAACTTAAAAACTCCCTCACGGTGTCTTAGGGTGAAACTGGTTGGAGGCTGTCTACAGGGTTTGCTGCATGACTTCACTACTTGGAGAGGTAGGAGGCAGGATGTTTGTTTGGTCTTTTGGTTTTTCTGAAATAAAAGTGCTGCTTTTGCACTTTAGAATTACATTGGTGCTTTGCTTCATTTTTGAGGGTGAGAAGATGGTGCTTGAACCTTTTGTTGTGGCTTAGTTTCTTTTATTCTTAGCCCATCTGTAGTTGTTTGGGTATTTTTTTCTGTTCAAATAGAACTTAAAGAATGCCTTAAATACAGTGACTGAGCAATGCATAAGACAAATCAGCAAAGCCAAAAGAAGGAAGAACACTCTCTGGTTCTCCAATGAGATAGCAACCAAATTTAAAGAAAACAATCGGGATTTTAAGCAGTACAAGGAAACAAAGGGAGAAACAGACAAGAAGAATACAGGAACAAATTCAAGCAGGCAGGAAAAACAATTCAGATAGCCAACACTCAAACAGAGGAAAGAATAGCACAGGGGGTTAGGAAAAGAGATAAAACTTTCTATAGATATATAAGAGACAAAGGTAAAAGTAAAAGGGAATACTTCGACTAGCAACAAGGGAGGACAGACTGTTAGAGAAAGATGACAACAAAGCAGAGTTGTTAAACAAATTATTCTACTCAGTCTTCACAATAGAAGATAATGGCAAAGCAACAACACTAAATAAGACAGAACAGGATAGTGGATGGGCAGACACAAGCCCTTTCATGAAAGACAGGGTCTTTGAAGAGCTAAGCAAACTTTAGGTGGATAAAGCAATGGGGCCAGATGGCATCCACCCCAGAATACTAAAAGAACTTCTGGAAGAAGTAGCTGCACCACGAGCTGAGCTATTCAATCTATCTCTGGAAAGAGGCAGAGTACCTCAAGACTGGAAAAAGGCAACAGTTATGCCCTTGCACAAATGTGGAAGCAAGGAGGAGGCAGAGACTACCATCCAGTCAGCCTGACTTGTATAGTGGGGAAAATTACAGAGACATTACTAAAGGAGAGAATAGCTGACTACCTAAAGGAAACTAGAAAAATCAACCCCAAACTGTAGGTGCTGGGTTCAGAACACACCTGTTTGAGTGTGCCCATCATTAGGGTGCCAGGGATTTCACTTCACTTCACTTCCCGATTTTAATGCAGGGCCTGTGTCCCCATGCCCCCACTAACCAATTATTCTAACCCCTGGTGGGGCAGACCTCAGAGAAGGGGTGCTGAATTGTGAAAATTGGCAGCCTATTGACAGGCACACTCAGACCAGTGCACAGAAACTGGCTGCAAAATAGGACCCAGAGAGTTGTTGTCATTGGGGTATTATCACGGGTGGGATGTGTGATCAGTGGCATTCCACAGGGATCAGTGCTGCATCCAGTCCTCTTCAACATATTCATCAGTGACATCACTGATGAACTGGAGGGGAAGGATTGCCTGTTTGCAGATGATACAAAGCTCTGCTACAGGGTGAATACATTAGAGGGTGCATTAGGTATGGAAGCTGACCTAACGAGACTAGAAGAATGGTCCAGAAATTAGCAGTTAAAAGTTAATGCCAGGAAGTGTAAGGTAATGCAACTGGAGAAAAAGGAACCATAAAAAAAGCATGCACTAGTAGGGCATCAATTAGCGGAGACAAAAATGGAACAGGATCTGGGCATGATCCTTACCAATGACTTAAAGGTTGGAAAACAATTCAAAAAAGCAGTGCAAAAAGCATGTGATATCCTCAGATGAATAGGAAGGGATGTTACAAGCAGAAAGCAGGAAGCTATCATGCCCCTCTACAGATCCTTGGCAAGGCCACACCATGAGTACTATGTCCAGTTCTGAAGGCATCACCTAAAAAAGGACATCAACCATCTGGAGATGGTGCAGAGAAGGGCCACAAAGATGGTGCAGGGGCTCCATCATGAGCCATATGAGACAAGATTCAAAGAGTTGAATTTATTTTCTCTGAAACAGGGAAGAAGCAGGGGAGACATTATAGAAATAGTTGTGTTCAGCAAGGGAATTAACACAACTCAGAAGGAAATCTTCTTCCAGGAAAACAGGGCAGTGCATACAAGACGGTACAAATTGTGTCTGGTAGATGGCAAGATTAAAAGCAACTCTAGAAAGTGTTTTTTACCGAGAGAGTGATAGACCCATGGAACAGCATGCTATCAGAAATGGTGACATCAAAGCCAGAAAAGGAATGCAAACTCGATTGGGACAGGCAATTTGGGCAACTTAGGAAAAAAATATAATTGGGGGAGGCAGCAACTTTGGGCAGATTAGATGGACCACATGGTCCCCATGTGTTGACACTTTTCTTATGTTCTTCATTTATTTTATCTCTGGTCACAACAGCACTTCACCCCTGGCCATGAAGGGCTGAAGGGTATTTGTAACAATTGCCTCCATATCTGGGTGACCATACTGTACATAGGGAAGGCAAGCCTGCATCTAGCAAAAGGGTACTCAAGAGGTAGTGGAAAACTATTACATATCAGAAGTCTAAGGGTTATTGTTAGGGTCAGAAGAGGGATGAGGTTTAGCAAGGAGCAAGTCAGTTGCAGGTGCTGTTGGGTACTTTTCTTTAGGGTTTCACTCTGGAAGAGTCATCACTGCCCCTTCTGCAGGATCTTTGCAGAGCTCCATGCTCAGCTGGTAACAGTGAGGGAAAATATATCTCTCCTGTGGCACCAGCTTAGCAGCCATAGCACAACTCCACCAAAGGTCCACTGGTTCAAGTGGGTGCAGATGGTGGAGAAAGGAAGGATGGCAAAGGCAGGTGGTGGGGAAGGGAAGGGTGGCAAAGGCAGCCACAGAAAGGTCAACAAACTCCATGCCATCCCAACAGCAAATCACTTTGCACCCCTGGAGGAAACTCAGGTACCTGTTTCCACTTTGGGTTGACTATGGATCAGTCCGGGAAAATGGGAGTGATGGTCTGGTGACACCCAAGGGTGAAGGTAAGAAGAAGATAGCTATAAGATTCTTAGTGGTTAGAGATTCTATGCTCAGGGGAGTAGAGATGGTGGTGAGTGGGTGGAGATGGGGTGGGGAATAGTCAAGTACCTTCCTGGGGCATCAGCCATCTGAGACATACTGTAGACAGAATTGGGAGGATAACAGAGAAGGAGGGGGAACTCTGTGCTGGTTCTCTTTGCTACCAATTATTGGGTAAACCAGCCCATGGCACAAAAGAAGCAGAACTTTCAGAGGCTCGGGACAGACTGCAGACACACTTGGCCTTAGTTACCTTGCCCGAGGTCCTGCCTATATGGAACAGTGGTGGAGGAAATGGGAGGGTAAAGAGGGAAGAGATAAAGGAAATAAATGGATGGCAAAGAGATGGTGTCAGGAGAAATGTTACCACTTCTGGGGAGTGGGAGGGGACTTCTTGGACAGGAGGATCTTCAAAGGTGACAATCTTCACCTGACAAACAGAGGATCAGCACTCTGGGGCAGAAGATTGATGTCTACATTAGACAGGCTGACTATGAGGGACACTGAGGCTAGGGGAACCATTGTAAAATGAATAAAGGCCTGGAACCTAGCTAGTGCTCCCACTACACCGGGGACTGATAGCAGTAAGGTGGGTAAAAATAAGGTTGAGTTTCAAAAAAGAAGATGTGGAAGAGATTAAGGGGAAGGTTCTCAATGTCTGAAAGTGACAGGAAAAATAATAAGGTAAGGAAAATAGTAAGAATGATCTGGAGCTAATTGGAAGGGGGCCTACTTTAATGCCAGGAGTCTGGGAAATAAATCAGTGAACTCCGGGCATTGGTGTCAGACTTTAAGGTAGATCTTATAACCATTACAGAAACTTGGGCCACAGAGCATAATGACTGGTACTTGTCAGTCCCAGCTTGCACAGTGCATAGGCAGGATGGAGGGACTGGCAAAGGTTAGTATAGACCTATATTTCAGGAAGGCTATAGAGCCTATGGAGGGTGGACACATCACATGAAATAAAGGGGAAACAGAGTCACTGTGGGTTCTCCTCAACACACCCTCAGATAAGAACATTTAGATGGGGTGATATCGAGGCCACTGGGACAAGAATGAGTTAGGGAGCTCAGGAAAGAGCTAGAAAGAGGAGAGAAGTAGGGGAAATGGTGGTGGTGGGTGATCTGAACCTGCCAGATATCAACTGGTATACTGCAGTGGTCAGGTGTACCAGAAGTCAGGACCTGTTGGGTACATTGCAGGACTGCCTTGTGGTGTAATTTGTTAAGGAACTTACTAGGCAGGCATCCATTCTTGATTTGGTGTTCACCAACTTGGGAAGGGTAGGTGAAGTAAGGGTAGGGGATCCACTGAGGTCCAGAGACCATAACTCCATTTGGATCAGGCTGACCCTTGGGACCAGAATGCCCCCAACAAAAACTTAGATTTTAGAATAGCAGACTTTGACTGGAAGGGAAAGCTGGTCCAAGACAAATTGACATGGGTTGAAAGTATCAGAGGTGTAGAAGAATGACTGGGGGCAATCAAGAGGACCATTCTTGAGGCCACAAAGTCATGCACAGGAATTATTACAAAACAAAACAGGTAAAGAGACCGCTATGATTCTACTAAAGGGTCAGATAAACAGTGAGGGTCAAGAAAAATGCTTTCACCAGGTACAAGAAAAAGTAGGGTGAAATGAATTGGAAGAGTGCCAAATAAAAACTCAGGAAGAACACAGGATGGTCATGGAGGTAAAGACAGATCCAGACCTGTGTATTTTGGAGGCAGTAAAGGGTGGGGAAAGAATTCTTCAGATATATTAAGGAAAAAAAGGAATCAGGGTAGGGGTACTGTTAGGCTTCAAGATGAGGGAGGGTACTAGAGGAAGATGAACAAGAAGCAGCCATCATTTATTATTACCTTCTTATAAAATAGGTTCTGATATTTCTGCATCTTGATTGGCTAAGAGCTGCCAGTTGCCGTGTCCTTATCAGCCCATATTGTGTCAACCGGCACCTCTTCAGCCACTCAAGAGGCACCACAGGAGAAATAACTGCCTAATGTGCCAGCTAAACCTTCCTGCTTTCGCTGTCCTCACTAGCCCACCTGCCTGCTGAACATTTGTATGTGAGCTACTGTACTCACTACCCCACCTCAGCAGCCCCCCTTCCCACACACACACAAATACAGTGCATTACAGTTAAAAAAGTAAAATAACAGTCCCAAAAAAATTCTGACCTCATAAAAACAAAAGAAGCCTTAACGAAACCAAATGACAGCACAAGCAGCTACGACTCGTCTTATAAGTAAAAGTTGGAACCTGCTCTCCCGCTCACTTTGCTTAATTCTCTTTTTTTCAATGAAATAATTCCTTTTAAAATGTCCACATTTCCAGTTTTAAAGCAACGCAAGCAACCAACGTTACTACTTGCTATTTTAGAAGCAATAACTATGGCACCTGGAAAGGCACTCACTCGATCTCAATAAAACAGATGCTGGCTCTGAAAGAAATGCCCGCTTTCCTCCATAGCAGAGACATGCTTAATTAAATAAATACATATGTGCCAGTAGGAAATACAGTGTCAGAAGCAAATACAACAATTACCTACTGAGTATCTGTGTGTGTGTGGGGGGGGGGGTAGCACCCTTCACTAACCATCAACAATTACCAGTAGAGGAACTATTTTTTTATCAAACCTTATTTTCTTACATGTTTTACTATGTTTCTTTTTTTTAATTCTTAAATACTTACTAGCAGGACCCATTTTTATAAGCACAATAACAGACTCTGAAGTGTGAGTTACGTGCTGATAAGAGCACGCCCAGGGGCATAAGGCACTCAACGCAAGTGCCTCGTGCCTTAGTGCACCCCGAGTGTGCTCTTATTAACACATAACCCAAACCTCATCATGTGTTATTGCTTGCTCATCTGTCTTCACAAGGGAAGACAGTAGGCTGCTGCTTGAAAGTGGCATCAAGGCAGCTGTCAAGGGCATTCCTGAAATGAAACAGCCAGTATTTACCAAAGAAAGAGACAAGAAGGGGCTTGACACCCTATAGGTAGATAAAGCACCAGGGCTAGAGGGGATTTGCCCATGGGTGCTCAAGGAATTGGCTGTGGAATTTGTTGAACCCCTAATGGGGCTATTTAATAGCTCAGTCCAGACAGGGGTAGCTATGAAAGACTCAGGGGTTGTGGATATAGTCCCACTACACAAGGTGGGGGGATGAGTAGCAACTGGGGAATGACAGACCTTTCAACCTACTTCTGTAGTGGCTAAATTGATTGATTCAGTGATCAAAGAGGACCTTGTGGACTACCTAGAGAGTAATGGTCTACAGGATAGAAAACAACATGTAAAGTAAGTAAAGTAAAACTTTATTTTGATATTACCTTTCCAAAACAAAGGCATTGAACAGGTTTAAAATACACATTCAAAACATCAATTAACAATAAAACAATACAATGAACTAAAAACAATCAGGGAAGGTTAAGCTAAATAAATAAGTTTTCAGCATTGACTTGAAACTATCGATGGTCAGGCATTCTCTAAACCAATGAGGTAGAGATTTCCACAGGGTTGGTGCTGTAAAAGAAAAAGCACAAGCACCAGAAGTCTTTAAATGAACCCTGGGAATCTCTAGCAATCCCTCGTCGGTGGATTGGAGAGGACGAAGGGGGGGAGTAGGGAGTCAGGAGATCTTTCAGATAGTTGGGTCCCTGTTCATGTAGGGCTTTAAAGGTTAGTAAGCCAACCTTTTAGGTGATCCACCGCTGAATAGGCAGCCAGTTTAGTCCATGCAGCACAGGTGTAATTATGACTGGTCCTTGATGTATCAGTCAATAATCTGGACGCAGCATTCTGACCAGCTGCAAGCAGTGTATATCAACCCCAGGAGGCCCTAGGTAGAGGGTATTGCAATTGTCAAGATGGGTGGTAATGAAGGCATGGACCAATGTTGGAAGGTCATCCGGGGGAACCAGATATTTCACCAGGTGATATTCTACAGATGGTAAAATAAGAATTTAACGATGGCTGACACCTGAGATTTCAGGGTCAAGCCGTCATCAAAAATAACACTCAGGTTACATACACAGTCTGAGGTAGTAAACTGAACACCACCAGGCCATAGGCCTGATGCCTATCAAGCCCCCAAACCTACTCCCAGATGACCAGGGTCCACCACCAACTCTTCAGTCTTGTCTGGATTCAGTCTCAGCCAGCTAGTGCTCATCCAGTCTTTGTTTTTGGTGAGATAGTTGTTAAACACTGAAACCGCATCAAGCTGTCCAGTAAGTTAGGCTGACAGCAGTAGGGAACAAGGGCAATTATAGGCTTTCCTATCATTAAAAGATCTAGGCTACCTTTGATTAAGCACTATTAAATGATGGGTGTGCACATCATTATGCATGTCATTTACTAGTGTCTAATCATAGGTGGATTAGATCTTATATGAGTAAGAATGCATGTGTTTCCCCTTGTGCCTGCTGCTATTAGCCTGGCTTACCAGAAGATCATGTTTATTATTAATATGTAATAATGACACGGGTGACTGTATTAACATCATTCATGATGCAAAAGGGTAGTGAGCTCACCAGTTTTTGATGTGGGGAGTAGAAGAGAAGAATGAATGCCAGAGAGGGGCTGAAGATGACATTCCATGCAGGGTACAGCTTTATTCTTGTTAGGGGAAGATAGGAAGGGGGATGTTTAGCAGGTCTTTGTGAGATCTGAAATGTAGGGTTGCCAGCACCATGAACACTACCTGACTGTGAACGAGAGCAGCCAGCGATGACAAATACTGCATGGCAGGACTGCACTTAAAGTATTACTTGAATTCAGTGTAGGGAGATTACCCTCAGGTGGGGGGGAGGGTGTTGACGTTTGTTAGGATAGTATTGCGGGAGCTGTGTATAGATCATTTAAGATTTAGAAGGGTGGTAGCCAACCAGCTTGCATTGTGGAGTAGGGCATTAAAAAGTACTGAAGAAGATTTGCTGGGAACTGTCCTGCAGGGTTCTGCAGATCACAGGAAAAGGAGTAGACTGACACTGGAAGTCTGGTGGATTCACTCAAGGCATTAGTATGCCTCTCCTGCTAATAATATTGTTATCCATAGTAAGTATAGCCCTTATGAGGGCATTAGCAGCAGTTTTTCTGGTGCTTCCTGAGGCTTATTGCTTAGCCCTCCATGAAGACCCAATGGTTGGTTAATGAGGCGGGACAAAAACACAACAGGGGAATTGTACATACTACCTTCCCTGTGCAGAAGTGTAGTGATCCACCAAATGTTTACTGTGGGAGCAGAAGTCAAACATTGAAAAAGGGTACTTAAGTGTGATTTGGGAGGTATTTTTTAACAGTGTCAGTGGATGATCCATATCAGTGTAGGTATGCACAACTCTCTGAGGTACACAATTACAGTCTGAGTCTGAGGTGTGATAATTCTCTTCATGAGACCGCAAGCTCATATGCAGCCCAAGGCAATGCTAAAGACAGGGTATGGATGGTGGGGTGTTCAACAGAAGCCAGGCTAGGTGCAGGGGGTTCACTTGGAAAAAGAATATAGAGAAGCCTTTTTTTTTGTGGATTAACAAGAATGCATGAGTTTTGGAATTGGACCAGACCAGTACTTCACTGTATAACCCTGAGCAAGTCACTTAACTTCCTTGTGCTGCCAGGCCACATCTGTAAACAAGGTTTCAGCATAGTGTGTCTCTCCTGGTTAACAAAAAAAATTCAGGGCATCACATAACCACTAGATCATCAGGTATTTGAAGTGTTGTACTGTTCTGCAGTTTGACAAAGAGAAAGTCAGCTAGATTGCAAAACATTTCCAGCAAGTTAAAGTAAATAAAATGAACAAAATCATAGCCTAACATGTACTGATCAAAATAATCCACGTTAACACATGGTGTTGATCAATCTGGTAAATCAATTCAAAACAAAGAGGGAAAGAAGAACTAGTTACCCTGTAAGACTCTATCTTGGTCTCTGGCTCTGGTTCCGATGATGTCATCATGACTCATCACTTAACACAGTTGGCAGACATCTTGGGGAGAAGGCAAGGCTGTTTTTTGTAAGTAAAAGGCTGATGTTTACATTTTTCAAAAGCTATGAAACTGTATTTATGTTATTTACATATATGCAGTTTTAGCATAAATGTAAACAGTAGCCTTTACTTTACCTCGCAATGAAGCCAGATTTTGTAGTTTGCAGTTTTAAAAAACTGCTTGTTTAGGTATCCTTTAAACGTACTCCCTTGGTTTACAAACAAGGGTGCCCCATATTCCTGTATGGGTACAATGGTCTAGCTATAATCATTCTTGCCTCGTCTATTTGTGCACTGATATTCTTACACAGGAAGCCTAATTTTTAATGGATTTTCTTTCCAATTATTTTTAAATGCCCCATAAAGCTAAGCATGGGATCCAAATGCATACCTAGGTACTTACATTTCTCAACTATTGATAATTGTACCACCTTATTACTTTTGATACACAAGTCCTCCCCACCACAGGCCTACCTCTACGCCATCCCAAACAACATAACTTTTGTTTTAATCTCATTCAATAGTAATTAGTTCAAAGATAAGCAGTCAATTAACCTTAGATATTAATCCTGTAATATTGTTTGTATTCCTTGTGCAGAGTGGTGTGAGGTGAGGAAGACCATGTCATCAGCATACAATATGCTATCAACTTTGCAGAATTCACCCGGGAAATCCTTTGCAAACAGGGAAAACAACAATGGCCCTAATACTGAGCCCTGGGGAACCCCTTTCATTACCAACTTTGGTTCTGAGAGGACATCCCCTATTCTTACTCTCTGCTTTCTGGAAAATAAATAACTTCTAAACCATCCCAGACTTTATTCCATCAGACCACAAGATTGCTGTTTAGCAAGCAGTGTTTCATGATCTACCATGTAGAATGCTCTGGTTAAGTTGATGAACACCGCATCCGTCAATAAACCTTTATCACAGGCATTCTGTATGGTAGTCATCAACCCAACCAGAGCAATCATTTTATGAAACCCGTTCTAAATCCATGTTGTTGCTCAACCAAGATACCTTTCCCATTTAAATATGTTACTAGCTGACCAAATACAATTTTCTCCAAAAGTATCCCCAAAACGGGCAATAATGATATGTGTCAATAATTAGCCACATTATTCCCTTTTCCTGAGTTATATATGAGAACAACAACAGATTCCTTCCAAATGGAAGGTACCACACCATTTTTATAGACAAATTAAACAGATAAGTCAGAGATTTTGCAATTTACTTGGCTGCTAATTGTAATATCTGATGATGCAACAAATCCAGGACTCTGCCTTTGCTTTCATCTGAACACCCCAGTATTGCTATTACATCTTGTTCAAGGATGGGACTGAATGAAAAGCCCATTCCTACATTTTTATAACTTCTAGGGCTTTGTATTTTACTGCAGTGGTCTCCACTATCCTCTTCTTCAGCTTTCCTTTTCTGATTAATCAAAAAGTTATTTAAGTAATCTGCAATTTCCTTCTCTCCTACTATCAATTTGTCCCTTTCCATTAAATAGTTAATGTCCTGCCTATCTTCAGGGCAACAGAAATTTTCTAAAAGAAGATCAGAATGTGTTTGGATTTTTCAAACTTCTCAATTGTTGATGCCTATAATAATTTGACTTTGCTTACTTAATCACCTTCTTTACTATATCTCTTTTTTGCTTGTATTCATTTAAGTGAATAGGATCCCTGGATTGTAAATATTTTTGCCTTACCCTATCTCTCTCTCTTTCATTTGGTGCCTTAAACCCCTGGTTAACCATGGTGAATAACTTCCTTTGATCCTGTTTTACATGTAGAGTATGAGCCTCAAATGCTTTAAGCAATATTTGTGTCAGCCTCTCAGCTACCTGGTTGGGATCTCAATCTAGCCGAATTTCATTTATATTTTGATTTGTTATTTCCTTTTTAAAGCCTTGCACAACCAACCTATTTATACTTCTGTCTCAATAATCTTTGTTCAGTATGTTCATAAGTGACATGGGAGAGGGCCTGGGGTAAACTGTGTCTCTTTCCAGATGACACAAAGCTCTGCAGTGGGGTAGACAGTGATGAAGGAATTAGAAAGCTACAGAGTGATCCACAAAGGTTAGAGAGAGATGGTCTAAGGTTTGGCAGTTGAAATTCAATACCAAAAAAGTGCAAGGTTATGCACCATGAGAAAGAATAACCCCAGGAAAAGTACTGAAAGGAAGAGTATAACCTTAGCACTACAGCTGAGGAAAGGGACCTGGGAGTCTTTGTTAGTGACCCCCCCCCAAACAATCAAGCAATTGTAACAAAGCCTATAGGAAGGTTAATAAGATGATGGAGTGTCTCAGAAGGGGTATTAACAGCAGGAAAAAGGGGTTACTACTACCTTGATATAGCTCACTGGTAAGGCTGCACCTGGAATACTGCAGTCAGTTTTGGAATCCTCACCTAGGTAAGGACAGGGACAAACCAGAGATGGTGCACTGCAGGGTGAGCAACAAGATTCAGGGCCAATGGGGCAGATGTTACAAAGATTGTCGCAAGGCACTGAACATGTACTGACTGTAGACCAGGTGAGAGAGAGCAATAAGACAGATACCTTTATGTTCCTGAACGGAATAAACAATGTGACCTGTGGAGAACAGTCATGTAGAAGTACAAGAACCCAGGGTCATGAGTGGAAGACAGTTGGGGGAAGTTTTAAGAGGGATGTAATTAAGTTCTATTTTATGGGAAGGGTGATAGTGCCATGGAACAGCCTGCTAGTGGAGGTAGTGAGCACCAAGACCATGAATAGTTTCAACCATGGCTGGGGCAGAGTGAAGCATTTGTGGTCCCTGTGGCCGGTAGCAGTAGGGTGGTTGGCAGGGAGGTGGACTGGGAGAGATACAGACTGAGGCAGAAAGGGAACACCAGGCAGACTGCATGGAGCTTTGCTTCTTTTCAGCCATTACTGTCTGTGTTTCTTTGGCTTTGAAATCCTGCACACTGTATTTATATGAAGAGTGATTTACAGCCATAGTGGCTTTTCAGAACAATTTATGCTAAGCCATTTAAAAATTGTAAGCACAGCATGTCCCAAACTAGGGGGCTTTTGCATTAAAGACTGGATTTCTTCTATCTAATGGCTGCACATCTTCACATGGCTTTTTAAATTCTCTCTCATTTTCTCTCTGTCTTTCTCTCTCTGTCCTTTTTCCATCTTTTGTGAAGCTCAAACGTAATAAGCTCACTGTTAATGCCAGTGTGTCTCCATGAACTCTAATGGGGAGCCAAATACAAGCCAGCAGGTCATCAGGACACTCCATTGAGAGGGATCTCCTATGGTTTCCATTCCTTCCCTGTGTTCCCAACTGGTTTGGTCAGAACTCACCTGGGACCCAATGGCTCCAGCCACTGCTCACTTCTTGTCTCCTTTTCTCTTCTTCTTTCATGGCTCTGGTCTCCCTAGATCCCCAGTACACAGTTCAGAGCACAGCACTGGAACAGAACTTACAGTCCTAGCAGCTCAGTCCTGCCCTCTCAGCCTCCTATATATATATATATATATATATATATATATATATACAGTATATAAACACCCCATCTACACTCTGCCTCCTAATTTTAAATTGCCAGGCTGTAGCTCAAGTATCAGTCTCAGCATTGTTATTTCTAGTACTCAACCTCATTCTTCCACTGAAAGGATTAAGTTACACTTGCTACACCTGTTCAAGATATACCACATGGAAACATTTTGGGATATGTAGCACAGTGACTATAGATTCATTTTTCATTATACCTGTTGCCTCTTCCCTTCATGTCCATTGTCTTCTTACCTCACCACCTCGATCACTTGTCCTTTTATCATACAATCCCTTCTCTGTTTCTTCCCCAGCATCCAATGGGTTCTCCCCTCTATACACACACATCTTCACCTTACCCTTCTTCCTTACCAAATCACATTTCTCCACAGCTCTCCCTTCTACCTTATTATATTCATTTGTCCCAAGCAGAGGTACAGTATATTCCCATCTCCTGCTCTCCAGCTTGAATTGTTTTGGAAAGCATCTTCAGCTCCCCCTCCCTCATTCACTCACTCCCTCCCATTACCACAGGAGTTTCCACTGTCTCAATCTTGCCATTACTCCTCTGCTTCTACAGTTGTGAAAGTGTATACTTAGCTTAGGCCACTGCTTCCTTCATCCTGATTCTAAGCATTACTCACATCAATGTTAGTATTTTACTCCTGAATTAACTGGTGCGGAGAAGCCAGCAGCACCAGTCTGACATTCTAGTCATCTCTGATTCCTGAATGTCAGTCAGGATCAGTCTCTTAGACTTGCCCATCAATGGTTATGCTGTCAGTGGCTATTCTAGGACTGTTATAAGTGAAGGGGTGGTATTCCAATGCATGTTCATCTTAGGCCTAGCTGTGATGCTGTATTGATCTGTCGTCCCGTTCTTGCATGAACTCCTTTTTTGTAAGTTCTCCTTCCCATACAACCGCCTGTTGTTTATGTATGATATCTACTATCACCATAGATCACCCGTGACTCTCTCATTGACTCCCTATCATGTAGTCTTCCCTCTCCTTTACTAGTGAGTTAATTTTCCTTGGGAAACTTGACATTATTTAGATGTTCCCTCCCATACAGATACTACATCCTTACTCTACTCATCACAATGCCTACTCACTTAAATCCATACTATCCTAACCATTCCCTAATAGGCTTGAGGGGGGCTGAATTTTCAAACATGATGATGCAGAACCACTTCTTACTGGATTGCACTTGCATTATCTAATATGTATGAAAATGTTTGAATGTTATTTTCCAACATTTTGATGCATTTGTGACAGTTTTCAGCTTTACAGCACAAAAGTGGTGCATACATCATTATTTTGGTATCACATGTAATTTTTGGTGCCCAGATTGCTGCAGCTGTATCAGAATGTTATTTAACATTTTATGTGGTGCAATTTTTTGGTTGCAGATTGCATAATTGCAGCAAACATGTGTTGTGTGTCCTGGACACCCTTTGACAATCTTGCCCTGTATCTTTATGTCATATTCTCCCTGGAGAGTGAGACCTGGCATACTTCCAGACATAATCAGTGACAACCAGTGGTTTTACTGTATCTGTAAGCTCTCTTGTCTCAACCTCTATAGATCTAATTTCTTTACTGAAGGTTCATGATTCTGTCTGGCACTATTATAAGGCCTCTGGCTCTCCACAGGATTTATATTAAAATAAAACTTCACAGTGCCAGTACCAAGGCTATCAGAGGAGTCTAATCCAATTACTGCATTTCAACACTGTCGTGCAGAATACTCAGTCTCTAATATTCTGGATGGTTATTAATTCTGTTGTTGATCTCCCCCACCCTGCCCTCACCAATGTTGCCCTAACCTTTACTGGTCTTTAATCATTCTTTCATTTCCATTATACTCTTCATTCTCCATTCCTCTTGCCTTTATTTCTTTACTTTAATAGCAATAGGGTGGGAATGAAGCCTTGATTTTCTTCTTCAACATGGACTCCATTCATAAAAACCTCTTCACCAAACAAAGTGCTCATCTACCTTTCCTGATCTGCCAGAAAATATGTCTCAGTATAATACTCCCATTATTTGACTATGTGGACGTGGCATAATGTGCTGCACTCAAAACCACCCTTCATCCGATTGGTTCCATATTCTATTTCTGCTGCTACTTTGCAAAAAATTGTTCTCCCCATATCACCTGTGCTCCCTCTGCCCCATGCTCTACCTTTTCTAGGAGCAGCTGCCTCTCCAAATCTTCCTCCTTTCCATCTAATCTGTCTCAGGCGACTCCCCTACCATTTCTAATCCCTCTTCTCCCCTTACTTAACCTCCTGCTACTACTGCCACTCAAGGGACACCCACTTCTTTTCCTGTGTAAAGGACCTTTTATGGGCAGACAGATTTGTCCTATCACCCACTACAAACCTATGGACCCTTCTGGCACAGCTGCTCTTATAACTAGACCTCCATTCATCCTATTCCCTCCCTACCATGTCTACCTTCTCAACAAGTTACTGTCCTCCTGCTTTTCTGGTGTCCTCTTTTCTATTGAAAGTCTGTATACTTTTTTTAACCCGCCACTGTTTGTTTTATTCTTTTTTGCAGATAATTTTTCAAATAAGCATTGTATATATTTTTTTAAATAACCTGAACTTTTTGATACTGCCTTCAAAAAAATATTACTGTCAACACCCCTAGTTCTCTTTGGCCCTTCAGTCCTGATTTCACTGTGTCCTTGGCTTCTTGTACTGCTGCCACCCAAGCCCCAGATTACACTTGGAAACAACCATGGCTTAGTGTGGTTTTTGCTGTCAAAAATTCCAATGCATAATTTAAAGGCAGCAGTTTACCTATCTGTCTGTCTGTCTGTCTGTCTGTCTGTCTGTCTATTGATTGTCATCTATTTATTGAGTTGCTAGACAGACCAAGACAGACAGAAAACTAGACAGATAGCTAGACAGACTGACAGATAACGTTCTTCTGGTAAAGACAGAATATTAGGTGCAAGATTCTGGATTAACAGTATTTTTAAGCACTAAATATACAGTAATCTCCCACACAAACTTAACCAGGTAATGTGATCATATTGCCCCCCCCCACACACACACACACCAACAATATAACAGTTAGGTATTTGATAACATATTGCATACAACATTTTCTTGATGACTGTTGACTTTGTTTCTCATTCAAGACCTGTACTAAAGCAGTCAGAGTGCTGCACTTTAAAGGAGTCAATGCATCAAGCCCCACCATCCTGTTCTATATGTCTCTTTCATGACAGGTAAATTATGTACCTAGTCACTATCAGCTCTAATAGTTTTTCTATTGCCCAATGTTTGAGGTCTATGATATGCTTTCATCTCAGCGCTGTTCAACCATGTTATTAAGGAACAAGGTTTAAGAATTTTGAAGTTTAGTCTCTGGAAGGCACAGAATTCTTTAGAGACACTAACTATTGCAGTAGATAGTACTAATAAGAAGTTTGTGCCTTAGTATTTTTGCAGCACGCCGTGAGCGTGTCCCACCAGAAAACTACTATGATGCCTGCGTTTATGATGGATGTCACACATCTAATACCAATGCAGATTGTTCAAGCGTGCAGCATTATGCTTTACTGTGCTCATCTCAGGGCATCTGCATTGATTGGAGAAGCAAGACTGATGGAAACTGTCGTAAGTAGAAGGAAATCATAAAAAGTAATATTTAACAGAAATGGGTCCTCACAGACTGCCCTGTTGTGCTCAATAACATTCAATTTACCATACAGCTTTTACTTTATATTTGTACTTCTATTTATCTGCTAACTGATCACCTTTAATGGCTAGGTTAAGTAATGTACTAGGAACAGCATGAAAGTTAAGAACAAAAAATCCATTTACTGTTTGCATTTTACTGTGTTTAGATGACTTACATTCTCAAACAGATATTTTACTTCACATAAAATAATATATGTAACTGCTAATAATGTTCTGAAATAATTT
Source organism: Neoceratodus forsteri (assembly GCA_016271365.2). Classification (NCBI taxonomy): domain Eukaryota; kingdom Metazoa; phylum Chordata; order Ceratodontiformes; family Ceratodontidae; genus Neoceratodus; species Neoceratodus forsteri. The sequence continues at coordinate 734,397,884 of CM028133.1, read as the reverse complement.
GCAGTAGGTATTAATTTTTTATTTCAATGCTTTTAAAATGTTTGTATTTCTTGGCAGTGATTCAGTGTCCCCCAACCAAAGTGTATAAAGCATGTGGCTCAGCATTTCAACCTGCTTGCAATGTAAGGTATGTAGATTTATAAGCAAACAGTTTTCTTGAATACATCAGCACGATTTGGCAGAACTGTAATAACCTACTTTCTGTACAGTATGTGAGCCTCCTATTCTTTGCCACCCTGCTGCAAAAGAACGGTTTTGTCTTTTTGGCTAAAATTTGGAGGGAAGAAAGCCAACACCCCACAGATGTGCCATTTGGTGGTTTGGTGACAAAATATTACACAGCTGTAAAGATACAGCACTCTGAAGTTGACAATTTTTCCCATAGGCTAACATTATGGCATCTGTCGTGCCTTTCGGGAAACGCTTTGAGTTACGGACTTTTCGTCAGAAAAATGCTTAGTTCCCCACTAGGCGGCTAAGTGCAAAACTAGCCAGAAAAGTCATAAATAATATGAGATTTTAATTTTTTTTCTATGCCATACGATTCCTGAGATATAAGCAAGTTAGTATTCTAAGTGTTCATTTTCTTCTTCGAGGGCCATTATTATGCATACATTTTTGTATTCACTGTGCTTCTGAATGCATTTTTTTAGGAAAAACATTGTGTGCTTCTGTGTTACTGTAACAGTCAGTGTTTCCGCTTGTGTTTTTGTTACCATTTGAATTAATGTTTCCGTTTACACCACCACATGCCTTACCCTTTGCATTTGCATTTGCACTTGCATTTGCCTTACTGTTACCATTTGTGTTTCCATTACTGTTTTTGTTTGCATTTCCTTTTGTGTCACCATGTGCATTATCATTTGTGTTTGCATACATGCTTCTGTTTGCATTTCCATTTGCATTTCTGTTTTCTCTGGTGTCATCGTTGCTGTTACCATAAGCGTTTGTATTTCCAATTGCATTACTGTGACTGTGCACATTACCAGTTGCACTTGCAAGTGCTCTTCGTTTGCATTTCCATTTCTGTTACTGTTCCCTTTGGCATCATCATTGGTGTTACCGTAATCGTTTCTGTTTTCAGTTGCGTTACCATTACTGTTTGCATGTTCGTCACCGTTTTTATTTCTGTTGGCCTTACCATTTGCATTTTTGGTAGCGTTTCCATTGTCAGTTATGTTACTGTTTCCTTCTGCATTGTTGTTGCCTTTACCATTTGCATTTCTGTTTGCGTTTCTCTTACTGTTTGCATTTTCGTTACCATTTGCATTTCCATTAGCGTTAGCATTTGCATTACCATTTCTGTTTGAATTAATGTTTGTGCTTGTATTTCTCTTACTGTTTGTGTTATCGTTTATGTTTGCATCACCACGTGCATTACCGTTTGTGCTTGTGTTTACATTGCCATTACTATGTGACGAAAAATCACATGGTGGAATGGCCCCACATTCCCACCACCACATTCCTTTCACTATTTATAGTGCACATTTTTAAAAAGAAGGGAAATTCATGGCAAAAAAATCAGTTTAATGCATCAGTTAGGGTTGTTCCACAGTGACAAAAGGAAATTCAGTGTTAGGGTTGAAAACCCTAACTGCACCCCCCACACACACACACACACACACACACACACACACATATACATGCAAGTAGGGGAAGGACCAAGGCAACACAACCAATCACACACAACCAGCAGCAGGTGACAGAACTAATGAACAACTATGTAAACCACAAAATCAAACACCTATGCTCCTGTTGGTCTGTGGCATGGGGTTGTCACTGCTAACTGTGATCCCGGACATGCCATGTACCGCAAAAAACAAATCAATATGCACAACTGGGCATCCTGAACCACACGCTCCCACCAACACATAACACAGACTACACATATGGTATTTTATGGTTTGCAAGATTGAAAACAGGATTTTGAACATTCCCTGAAATTCTTTTGAAAATCACTTTCGTAAATGTCACAGTGTTGTAATATGCATTTGCAATGCTTTTGTGTTTGCGACAGTATTTTGTGACACTATTTTGCATGCTTTTGCAAATGTGACAGTGTTGTGTCTTCTGTTTATGACAGTATTTTGCAACACTATTTTATATGCTTTTGCAAATGCGACACTTTCGCCTCTTCTGTTTGCTATACTCTCATGTTTGTGACAGTATTTTGCAAAAGCATGCTCCTGATGACGGCACAGCTTTGCCATCATCCTGCAAGCAAATGCTTGGGTCCTTTGGGCTAAAATGTGCAGGGTGGCAAGCCCTGGTTCTACAGATCTATATATATATACACATATATACACATATACATATTATAGTGGCACGGTAGTGCCACTATAGTTAGGGTTGAGGAGCCATTTACATGTGAAACCCAAAATGTTGCACCTTAATAACTTTGCAACTGTTTGATGGATTTACCTGAAATTGGGAATGCACAATCAAGACCCATACACCTTGGGATCTGCCAAGTTTTGTACCAGTCGGATACACAGCTGTGAGTTATTAAGCGTGATCTGCGCATGCATTTACACTTTTTCTGGAATTCTACGGTCACGCCTACAGGTTGCATGGTTTGCATGACTGGCCCAAAATCTTCAGGGAACATGCAGCCAGGGTCCCCGATGTGCCTTTTGAAGATTTCGTGAAAAAATAATAAACGGTTCAATAGTTATTAAAAAAACAATTTCCCATTATAAGTCAATGGGAAAAGTTAACAAAAAATTTGACAGTGTCGCAAATGCACTTTTCACTGTCGCAAATGGCCCTTTTACTGTCTCAAATCCACCATTTTGTTTTCAGTTAGTGATCAGAAAAATGCTTGGCATTTAAAATTGAAACCCTCTAGCAACCTAATTATTTTTGTATTCACCTAGTCGGGCCCTGAGGATGCTAGCCATGTCTTTATTTTGGGGTAAAACACCTCAGAAATATGTTTTTCAGATTTCTGGAAAAAGTACTTTTGCAAAGTAGTGCCGCACTCACAAAAGTGTTGCAAATTTTTGCGAAAGCTTTCGCAAATCATGACACTACTTTGCGACACTATGCCCACAATAACAGTAATTCTTTGGTACCCCGCTGCAAAAGAACGGTTTGGAGTTTTGGGCTGAAATTTGGAGGTAACGCAGCCAACATCACACAGATTTGCCTTTCAGTGTATCATTGAAAAAATATTACACAGCAGCAAAGTTATGGTACTCCAAAATTGTTGCTTTTTCCCATAGGATAACATTACGGCGTACGACGCCTTGCAGCAATCGTTTGGCGCCCTGCTGCAAAATAACGGTTTGGTCTTTTGGTCTGAAATTTGCAGGGAACACAGCCAACATCCCTCAGATGTGCCTTTAGTGGTTTGGTGAAAAATATTGCAGGAGAGCAAAGTTCTGACAGTCAAACTTCTGTTTTATAGGATAACATTACGGCATTCGCTCGCCTTTCAGGGCCCGTATCTAAAATGGTGCGAGATCACGGACTTTTCTATAAAATTCTTAGCCCCCTGGCAGGGCTAAGTACAAAACTAGCCAGGAAAGTGATAATTCATATGACTTTTAAGTTTTTTTTCTATGTCGTATGGTTACTGAGATATAAGCAATTTACTATTCTAAGTCCTCATTTTTGTGTTCCGAGAGTCATTATTTTGCATACATTCTTTGTACTCACTGTCTTTCTCTGTACAGCTTTTGGGGAAAACCAGCCTGTGCACTTACATTACTGTTACCATTGCTGTTTCTGCTTGCGGTTCTGTACCCGTTTTACTTACCGTTCAAGTTTACGCCACCATGTGCGTTCCCCTTTGCATTTTCATTTGCGGTTGCATTTGCATTGTTTTTAACATTTCTGTCTAGATTACTGTTTCTCTTTCTGTTTCATTTTGCATCACTATGCGCATTATGATTTGTGTTTGCAGGCACAATGTTACTATGTGACAAGACATCACGTGGCGGGGGGGCCCCGCGCTTCTACCGCCGCATTATATTCACTATTTCTCATTATCATTCTCAAAAAGTAGGGAAATTAGAGGCAAAAAACTCTGTTTAATGCATCAGTTAGGGTTGTTCCACAGTGACAAAAGTGAGGAAATTCAATGTTAGGGTTGAAACACCCTTTGCACCCCTCCAGCCCACCTGCCCAACTGGAATCGGGGTGTGCATTGGGGTCCTCGGTCCTAACTGTCACCCCATTCTCCTATTCCTCAGCTTCTTTCCACATGTGATGGGGTGACAGTTAGGGTCGACGACCCCAATGCACACCCCAATTCCAGTTGGGGGGTGGGCTGGAGGGGTGCAAAGGGGGTTTCAACCCTAACATCGAATTTCCTCACTTTTGTCGCTCTGGAACAACCCTAACTGATGCATTAAATGGAGTTTTTGCCTCTAATATATACTATATATATATATATATATATATATATATATATATATATAGTGTGTGCACTGTAGCAAATGATTCAATAAGAGCCATGATATGTTTATCAAATATATATGGATTTAATATGTTATTGTCATGGAACTTTTCTCTAGTCTTGACACCCTCCCTCTTAAAGATACCATATTCTGCAGGGATTTTGACATTGATTGGATCAGACCACATAGATCTCAATACCAAGCAGCTCTGACTGATGCCAAATTAGAGCAATTATTTGACCACCCGACCAGACTAACTTGAAATCGGGCAACCACAACCTCTTTGACTGGATGCTTACCAATAACAAGTTCTACATCAAAGCTGCAGGAATTCTACTTGATGCACTGAGTGATCACTCCCCCACTTTCTGTATCTGGAAGAATAACAACCCCCACTCCCCACCTCCAAAATCATTAGATCCAGGGATCTAACAAACTTTAATACCACAGCTTTCCTGCACAGTCTGGCCTCCACTGATTGGATCCCCATTACCTCTCTCCTTGACTTAAAATGAGGGTCTAGAATATCTGATCCCCACTTTTACCTCCATCCTCAATTCACATGCCCTAGTCAAACTATCCAAAGCCAAAGGTTTCCACTCCCCATGGCTCTGTCATGAACTACAGCACCTAATGTGTTTCCGGGACAAGGCATGGAAAACCTTCAAAAGAATGGGGCTCCACTCAGATTGGCTATCCTACCGCCAACTGCAAAACTACTGCAAAGCCAAAACTAGTAAAGTAAAATGGGATTAGCCTCAATCCCTGCAGGAAACACACCAATCATAAAAGTTTCTAGGTGCAGGTTAATGCTCTACTTAAGGGCAAAGAACAGACAATCCCACAGAATATGATATCAAAAGACACCTTACTGTCCCCCCCCCTCAGAAATAGCCACAGGTATAAATCACTTCTTCACTGATCTTGATGAGTATAAGATATCCCTACCTGCTACCCACCCTGCTACCTGCCCTGCCCATCATAAGAGCTCCATCTGAAGCCACCTACCCCTTTCCGTTTAAGACTTACCTCACAGAAAGAGGTACTTAAGCTTTTCATCAGTTTCAACCCTGATAGCTCCCCAGGATTTGACTCTCTACCACCAAAATTCCTCAAGTTAGGAGCACCTGTGTTAGTTCCCCAAATTGCACAGTTAGTCAATAGATCCTTCCTTACCCAATCCATTCCCAACAAATGGAAGAGAGCTATTGTAGTCCCAGTGCTCAAAAGTGGTTCTACCAACCTTGTTGAAAATTATAGACCCGTATCCATACTATGCCCTACTGCAAAAATTCAGGTAAAAAATCTTATACAGACAATTATACTAATTTCTTGAGTAAACAGTGCCCTCATCATCCATTAATATGTTTTTTGAAGGCACACAGGATAGAGTCAGCTCCCTTGAGAGTCACTTCAGATATATTTCATGCTATGGAACAAAGCAGGGTGATGGGGGCTGTGTTCATTGACCTAACAAAGGATTTTGAGCTAGTAGACCACTCACTCCTCATATCGAAACTTCAATGGCTAGGCCTCAACAGCAACTCTCTCTCTCTCTCTTGGATCTCAAACTACTTAACTAATCATTCTCAGTGTGTCAAATGGGCTGGTGCCTATTCATCCTTATCTCCTATCACTGATGGGGACCCACACGACTCTATCCTTGGGCCTCTATTATTCTCCATCTTCATAAATGAACTGCTGTAGAACTGTGGTGGGGCATCAGCACAGCTCTGTGCAGATGATGCCATTCTTTACAGGTCCTGTAAAAATGTCTTCTCAATTAGGCCTCTACTGGAAAATGACTTCCAGTTACTGGAAGACTGGTGCATGGAGCATCGCCAACTACAGTACAAGTCACATTAAACTGCTCCTCCAATTAATTATTTTAGCATTTCTGACCGAGTTGCATAAGTGTTGCTGAATCCAGCACAAAGCCCTGCACAAACTGTTTCTTTAGATTTAAAACTCAGTTTTTCATTGCATTGTAACTGGACTGCAGATGTATTTGAATTGAGTGGCAAAAACATTTTACAAACATTGCCCTTAAGCTGGTTAAACATTGAAAAGCAATGCAGTATGAGTTGCCAATACATTTTCAACTGTAAAAAATAATACTAAACCAACTCATTGCTGGAAAAGTTTAATGTGACTTGTACTGTACTGAACACACACAAAAAAAAAACCTTTGTTGTTCTGCCATACCTCCTATGATACGTCTTCTTAACCTCCCTTGGTAGTTAAGTCCTCTTTGGGTGTGCCCCTAGAAAGGCTGGGTGCCTTCAAATATCTAGGAATGACTCTGGTTGAGCATCTGTCCTTTGAAATGAATGCCTTTAATGTAATCAAGGTAACAAATCAAAAATTAGGCCTCCTGTATTGCATTGCCCCATCTAACACCTTATGCTTGCAAGAGCATTGCCTTGGCTACCCTTCTCCCAGGCCTATTTTACAGGGCCCCCATAACTTACTCTGCCAAGACCTCTGTCCTGAACAAAAACAAGCAAGCCTATCATAGAGTTGCATGCCTTGCAGCCAAGGTTCCTGCACAGGCTCACCACTGTGACATAGTCAATACTCGAGGCAAAATGGGACTTCCCTGTTCTATGCACAGTCTTCAAACTCCTGCACCTTCCTTTGCCTCCCATCCTCTCTAATCTCCTTATGTTAAAACCCTCCTTCAGGACCCTTAGACCCTCCCAACTACCTACCCTAAAAATATCCAGAACCCAACTGGCCATTGGAAGGAAATCCTTCTCCCCTGCAGCTCCGTATAAATGGAACATCCTCCCACACAGTCTTGTGTCATGCCTATCTCTTCCCCAATTCAAAAGGTACTTTAAGGAACTCTTCTTCACTCCTCCCACTTGTAACTGCTCCTAATCCTCTGCCAACTTGTGACTCCTACATTCTCCATCCCACTTCATGACCTGCCACACCTGATACTAGAACCTCAGTCCTCCACCATTCCAATCTTCACCTTCTCTACTCTTCTCTCTCTATTCTCACCTACCTGAGACTTGATCCTCACTCCTCTCCCCTTCCCTGGTCTCACCTTCTCTCCCCTGTGAACAATTATGTAATATATTGTATAATACAGTAAAAAACTATGTAATTAAAAATGCTATACAGCCTTATGTTACAATGTTAGATATTCATGTGCACCATAATATGTATTGGTTTGGACCTAATGATATCTTGATTCTGTTTTTGTACCCATGTTGGATTTTCACAATTGATGTCTCACCTCTGTTCCTGTTCAACACCTGTTAAATACTATGTTACAATGTTTTGTATGGAATGCTTCTATTCCCCGCATCACCCCTGAAAAATGGACTTGACTGTCTCAGTGGGCCCACCCAATCATCAAAATTCAAATAAAAAAAATATTGTATGTAACAGATATATAATAATTCATAGCTATTTCTAGATGTTTCATTCATAGAAAATGTTTTAATCTTTCTGGTTATATACATTTTATTGTTAAATAAACTTGAAATTTGAAAATATGCGTAAACACTGGTGCTGCCGGGAAGTGAGGGGACATACTTACTGCAGAACCTTGTGCTGAAATTGTGACTGCTAATGGAGTCTCAAAAATATCTCTGCCCACTAAAATTTAGCTAGTCGTTTCCTACTAACATGTCTCTTATCCTCACCTATAATCCACTGGGCTTTCACATCACATCTGACTGCATCTCTAGATGAAGTACAGTACAATTTCAGATATAAACAATGACTATGGAATTGAAATTCATGCCAAGTGATTCACAGAGTCCATACATTAATATATCGATATCATACAAGATCAGTATGGCTCAGTTGGCATCACATCCAGCTCTGGGTCAGAAGATCATGGGTTCTAGACGCATGCCAGGATTGATCTCACACCATTAATGCTAGCAACCAAGTATAGTACTAAGGGGATATTGTACTGTTGAAGTGTGCTGTTCTTCAGATGAGACAGTAAATCTGAGGTCTTGTCTGCCTCTTTTGGTTGTCATTAAAGATCCCATGGCACTTCTCAAAAACAACACAATATTTTCCCTGGTGTCATGGCTACATTTTTCCCATCCACTAAAATACTAGGAAATTGCTTAATCTGGTTAATTTTTGAACTGGTCTGTATCTCTATCCCCGCTCTCCAAGACAGGACTGTAAATATGCAATATTGTCTAGCCATCATTACCCTGTCAACAACAATGAAACAAATATTATTACATTTGGCATAAATGTGTTTACATTGGGCACCAATACAGATAGCACTAAAGAGGAAACATGCTTAAAAAATGTAATTTTAAATTGTGCCATCTGAACAATTGTTTGCATCTGTTTTTATTAATAATAGGTCAGTGATATACCAAGTAAAGGCAAAGGAACCAGTTTCATGGAAGGATGTTACTGTGCAGAAGAAATGATCCTTTTCAACTCTTACTCCAATGTCTGTGTTCCTACTTGTGGTAAGAACCAGTAACTTAATAGTATAGGAAGCAAACAACTGTAAGCAACTTTTCTGACTGTCTTATCATGTATCAGAGAAGTCATTATTACTTACAGCCTGTTAATATATATTTTAGGTTGCACTGGACCTGATGGAATGCCAAAGCAGGTAATTACTTTAGGATTTTCTTTCTTGTAGGGTGCTGGGTGGTAATATAGACTCACTGATTTGACAAAGTGACTAACTGTCTGAAATCACATTTGCTTTGGGCTCTTTGAGTGCCTTTGTATACAGTATTAGAGAAGTGCTTAGTCAATTTTGCTGGCTATGAAATAAAAAAATACACTTTACTTTGTAAAGATTAAGGACACAAGTTTCAAAGGGTGATGAAGGGCATGCAGCATTCTTGGGGCTTTTGTGACTTGGGCCCTAGTTCTCAAAGCATGATTGAAACTGAAATGCATTGGATACTCTTAGGTCAGCCCCTTATAGCCATCAGTGTCCCCTCCTCCCACTGTTGCTAAGATGTTTGACACCATTGGAAGCCATTGCTTGATTATAGGAATTAGCTCTGAAACTAAATGTTTTTATACATTTAATAAAAGAAAATAATATTTCTAAAGCAGAGCTCACATGCACTAGTGGACAGCATGGAAAAGCCAACACTGAAGTCATCCACTCTGTAATATTATAAACAGAAACAATCAGAAGACTGTTGTGTTTAAGTGGATCACTGATTTAGGAAGTTAGTCCATTTTAGAAATTCATAGCAAACACATGTGTTTCAGTTCAGCTAAAGACAATTATTATAAGGTTCCTGAAAATCTTTACAAAGAGGGATGCATGAATTTGATTTTACTCAAGCTCCAGTCTAAACTGTTGAATTTAGGCCAGTAGCTAGCTGGCAGCAAGACAGAGGCTTCAGTTCAGCAACACTTTTCTGAGATGTAATGATTTCTGGTATGGCATAGAATGGACACATTGATGGGATGGTGCATTTAGAATCTCTGTGAGTACACGATGTGCCTCATTCAATACCACCTCCTCTGGTCAGTTTACATAAACAATTTGGTGTTGACGTTGAAGGAGATTACTGGCTGGTGACTCTGGCAACTGAGGATCAGGTCATGTTACCAAGTCAGGACACTCTGGAATGAGGGCAGGGGGATATGAAGATAAAAAGAAAAATAAATTATCTGAATTGTTTTCTGGTATAGTATCTAAACATCCCATGTGCCAATTATTGGAGTCTACTACATTTTAAAAATCACTGGTTAAATCTGAGGGTAAAATTTAAAAATTTAGCCACAATGTTTGTGGATGTAGCTATGGACATAGACATTTCAAACACATAGATGAATGTGCTGCCAGTGCACCTACAGTAGTCAATCTGCCTTACCTTCGGCCAGTATATTAAACAGCTGGTGGCACATTCAGGAGAATGTTAACACAACATAATATTTAGGCACTGTCCAGTTTGTATTTCCCATTAGTTCTGTATTTCTCCTCCCCATTATTTAGTAGTGAGGTCATTTGCATGAAAATAGGATCTTTGCTCCTGAAGTAATACAGTACTGTTTGCGACCTCACAGTTACTCCCATAACAACAGATTGTGATGTCACAACTGATGATTATGACTTGAAGTAGCGAGTAAGCTATAGATGCATATCAACTCAAAATGAATTCTAAGGGACAACAATCATATAGTTGTACACATTTATTTAGTAATAAATAATGGGATGGAGAAATATATAAAATATAAATGGAATGAGAGAACAGGCAGAGAACACAAAGAGGAAGGAGCTGCTGTTATAACTATACTTCTCCGCTGGGACTATATTGCCCTCCTTCTCTCCACTCCACCACCCCCCCAAGCCAGTTCTACTTTTATAGGCACAGGATTTGACTGACAACAAGAACTTCCTGTTTGGGAGCAGAAAGGGAGTGACAACAGAGCCACAAAAGACTCACCATCCTAGAAGGAAAAGAGTTACTCTCCACCCCCCCAACCCCCAGCTCCTGGAGATCTGACTCAGAGCAAGTAAGTAGACTACTTAAAAATATAGGAACTTCTTGTCTCAGAACAAGAAGATCAGGAGCTTAAAGGGCACAGAGGCAGTATATAAGTAGGAAGAAAATAAATAAATTAATAAATAAACTGAGGAAAAAGTAAGTATTCAAAACAACAGTTAAGGGGCCAGAAATAGGACATGATTGGAGTGGTGCAGTGCAGTGATTGTGGAGCAGCAGTCTTCCAGGAAACATTCTGAAGAATGCAGTGTTGTCCCATCTGCAGGCACCTCTCTGGGCTGAGGGAGGTGATTGTTCATCTCCAGGCTAAGTTGGCCAGGATTTGGGGGACCTCCTCTCACACCTAGGGACCACCAGGGCCACTGCTGTTGCCTCAGTGGTTGCCAAGAAAGAGGAGTGGTTGGACCACAGTGGGTTCAGGTAGGGTCAGCATGGTGGAACAGTGATGCATCCCTCCAGTTGTACCTCTCCATAATTCATATACCATTCTGGCAAAGTGTGGTTCCTCTATGGAGGCACCCTCAGTGAGATCAAGGAGGATGCAGGTAACCTCCACAAAGGAGACCCACAAGAGAGTGGGATGGAACCCCAGAGGGGAAGGAAACAACTCCTGGTGGGGGAGTCCATTGTTAGAAGGGTAGAACTTTGGAAGGAAGGGGAGAAGGAGGTAAGGTGCCTGACTGGCACCATGGCTTGGAGGGACAGGGAGAGAATCTTCAGGAGCACTGGAGTGGCTGCATGGGGGAAGGAGCTGGATGTCATTGTCCACCTAGGGACAAATGACCTGGCAGAGAAAGGGATCAGAACAGTGTAGGAAGAGTATGTGGAGTTGTGGAGGGGCCTTAGACAAGTAGCACACATGGTAACCTTCTTGGAGGTGCTGCCTGTCTATGGCATGGGTGAGGATAGGGTGCTCCACACCAAGGGATTCAATCAGTGGTTGAAAAATTGGTGCAGAGCTCAGGGGTTTAGCTTCACTGGGACTGGGATCCACCTGGGGTGATGCAGGCCTATACTGGCATGATGGTCTTCATCTGTCCAGGAAGAAACCAGGATCCTAGGTGATAGGTTTAAATATTTCATTGGCAAGCATTTAAAATAGCCAAGGAGGGAGGCTCTGGAAAGGAGCAAGGAAATCCTAGCCTCCCCAAACAGCGGGGTAGTAAGTGAGGTAAACACCAAGACAGAGATGTCTATAGGGAGAAGGGCAGGGATAAATGGAGAAAATGACAAAGGCAATAAGGACAGGGATGGGGAAAAAAGGGGTAAGGCCATCAAGAAATGGAGGGTAATGAGTACCAATGCCCATAGTCTGGGCAACAAGCTCCCTGAACTAGTGGTCTTGATGGAAGGGGATGCCTGGATATCATAGCAGTCATGGACACATGGTACACAGAGAACCATGACTGGGATGTGAACATACCAGGGTACACAACCTACTGGAGAGACAAGGAGGGGTGAAGAGGGGGAGGAGTAGCTCTCTATGTAAGGGAAGAGATAAAAGCAACAGAACAAAACAGTAACCAGGGAGGAGAGGAGGCACTGTTGGTCACCTTAGAGACTGGAAATGGCACCACAATCTGCACAGGGGTTGTATACAGACCCCCATCTCAGGGGGACAAAATGGACAAGGATGTGATAGAAGGCATCCTTAGGATGGCAGAGAAAGAGGAGATACTGTTGATGGGGGACCTTAATATGCCAGACATTAACTGGAGCACCTTTGCTGCAGCCACATCCAAGAGAAGGGCCATTCTCGATGTCCTACACGGGACATGCCTTAGACAGCTAGATTTGGAACCCACTCATGAGGGAGGAATCTTAGACCTTGTACTCTGAAATGGGGACAATGAGAGGATCCCAGATGTAGAAGTGAGTAGCCATCTGGGAACAAGTGACCACCAAACAGTGTGGTTCACAATAAACTCAGCTACAGAGTCAAGCCATACAAAACTGAGGGTACTGGACTTCAGAAGGGCTGACTTTGGCAAAATGGGAGAGTGTCTTAGAAAAGCACTAGCAAACAGACTTGAAGGAGGGGTGGAGCAACAATGGGGAAACATCAAAACTGCCATTACAGAGGCAACAATCCTTGGTGTGAAACAAATAAATCAAAATGAAAGAAAAAGCCACTATGGTTCTCAAAAGAGGTGGTGGGGAAGGTTAGGGAGAAAAAGATAGCATTTAGGAAGTATAAGAAAACACAGAAGGAGCAGGACAGAGAACTGTACCAGTTAAGGCAGAAGGAGGCAGGGACGGAAGTCAGAATAGCAAAGGCCCAAACTGAGGAAAAGATAGCCAACTCGGTTAAAAAAGGGGATAAAACCTTTTATAGGTACATCAGGGAGCATAGAAAGACAAAGGGAGGGGTTGCAAGGCTGAATAAAATGGACGGTGCGTGGGCAGAGAGGGACAGTGAAAAAGCAGGGATGCTGAATGAATATTTCTGCTCAGTATTCACAAAAGAGGAGATGGGGAGGTACCTAATCCAATTAACAGAAGCACTCTGGATAGGGGAGTTGATCCCAGTCCTTTCACAGAAGAAAGTGTTCTGGAAGAACTCCTAAAACTGAAGGTGGACAAAGCAATGGGACCTGATGGGATTCACCCCAGAATTCTAAAAGAATTAAGGGGAAAATTAATGACACCACTGACTACCCTTTTTAACAAATCATGGGAGGATTGTGTAGTACCTGAGGACTGGAGGAAGGCAGATGTGAGTCCCCTTCACAAAACTGGGAGCAAGACAGAGGTAGGAAACTACAGACCTGTCAGTTTAACCTCTGTGGTATGGAAAATGATGGAATCACTTCTGAAGGAAAGAATTGTTGAATACCCAGTGGCCAGTGCAGCACAGGACCCAAGGCAGCATGAGTTCACAGCCAGAAGGTCATGTCAGTTAAATCTAATGGATTTCTTTGACTGGGTGACCAAAGTAGTAGACCAGTGAGGGGCTGTGGACATGGCCTACCAAGTCTTTTTTAAGGCATTTGACACAGTCCCACACAAAAGATTAATAAACAAATTAATCAGCCTGGGAGTGGGTCCCAGGGTGGTAACCTGAGTAAAATAATGGCTGGACAACAGGACACAGAAGGTAATTATAAATGGAGTCCACTCTGAAGCAAGGGTGGTTATTAGTGGGGTACCGCAAGGTTCAGTACTGGGTCCAGTTCTTTTTAATGTCTTTATAAGTGACATTGCAGAGGGACTAGAAGGAAAGGTATGCCTCTTTGCAGATGACACAAAGATCTGCAACAGGGTTGATACACAAGGAGGTGTGGAAAGGATGAGAAGGGACTTGGCAAGGTTGGAGAAATGGTCAGAAGTATGGCAACTTGGATTCAATGCAATGAAGTGCAAAATAATGCACCTGGGAAACAAAAACCCAGGGGAAGATTACACAATGGGGGGGGTAGTAACAACAACAAAAATGGAAAAGGACCTGGGGGTAATCATATCAGATGACCTTAAGGTTGGCAAGCAATGTGAGAAGGCAGTAGGGAGGTCTACGGGTATACTGGGATGTATAGGGAGAGGCATCACCAGCAGAAGATAGTAAATTGTTATCCCTCTGTACAGGCAGTTGGTGAGAACCCATCTGGAGTACTACATCCAGTTCTGTAGACCCCATCTCTGCAGGGACATAGACAGGATGAAGGCAGTCCAGAGGAAGGCAACTAAAATGGTGCAGGGTCTACAAGAGAAGCCATATGAGGAGAGACTAAAGGAGTGTAATATGTATACCCTTGAGGAATGGAGAGAGGGGGACATGATAGACACTTTTAAGTACCTCAGGGGAATCAACAAAGTCCAAGAGGGTAGCATCTTTCAGAAAAAGAGATGTGCAATAACAAGGGGACAGAATTTGAAGATAGAGGGGGACAGTTCAGGGGCAATGTGAGGAAGTATTTTTTTCAGAGAGGGTGGTGGATGCATGAAACAGTCTTCCTAAGGAGGCTGTGAGGTTTAAAACTGTAGGAGAATCCAAGAATGCATGGGACAGACATAAGGCAATTATTGTGGGGGGTAGTAAGAAATAGGCTGTTGGTTAACTAGGATCTGCAGCTTATACTGTAGGTAGGGAAATGGGCAGACTAGGTGGGCCAAGCGGTCCTTATCTGCCATCAAAGTATATGTTTCTATGTTCTATGTTTCTATGCAAGCAGAGTTGTAACTAATTATTATGTTTTTAAAGTTTTCTTTGAGGCATCAGCAGTTCTTTAACACTGAGTGCATTTGTAGCACTTGGATATGCTTTGCAGCAGCTTACATTTCAGTTTAGATGTGAACGGACCCCAGATTCATGCACGTGGTTTTAATAATGATACACACCTAACCACATAGACCTGGTCTAGGTGATACTCTTTGAATGCATGGATAGATAATTCCAATTATTTGTTGCAACTCCAGTGTATCCAATATTGGATGCAACAAGAGTTTGCGACAAGATACTGCATTCAGAAATCCTGCCCTCAATCTTATAGTAACAAACAGTTTTCAGATCAAAATATTCTCTTGAACAGGGCCACATTTTGGAGCATCTATCCTCAAACCTAACTAGAAAGAAAGCGTCCAAGTGACCCAATACTGCTGGACTGGTGCCCAAGGCTAGAGCAACAGCTAACACTGCCAAAGCTCCAGTGCAGAGGGAAGGTGTATAGTGATATCAAAGACCCCCCCCCACTAGACACAATTAATATCATAACACTGTGTATAGACAAGAAAGAAAGTGTAGAAGAAAACTAAGAAAAAGAAGAAAATGGCAGCAGAGAGAAACAAGAAACAGCTGATCATTGAGTAGAATAACTTGTTTAATTTTCACAGCCTGGTGAGACATGGCAGAGCAATTGCAATGACTGTATCTGTAACAGTGACACTATGAGTGTGCAGTGCATGCCCCATACCTGCTCATTATTTCCAACACCCGTGTGTGCTGGACAAGGATTTGAATCTACAGCTGTGCAAGACCCAAACAATACCTGTTGTGAAGTCACTGAATGCCATAAGTAGATTTCTGTATCAGTATCAACATTTATGAAGACTGAACTTTTAGAGTATGGTGGACTATTTCATATTGTATCTTGTTAAATTGTTAATGTTTGTTCATTGTTTTCAACTGATATCATGTGCAGATTCATTCCTATGAAGCACTTAGTATTTACTCAATATAAAGTGTGATTATCTTGGACTCAAATTGTAACTGATGTATTAGCTTTTCTAACGTGTGAAATGAAGGGCACAAATTCAATCTGCAAATAATGGTTACTGGTTGCCATGTGAATATATTCTTCCACATACTGGCAAACCAAAGTCAACTTTAAGAAGATAAATACAGTATTTCTTAACCTTATTCTAATGTATTCTCTCAATTTACTGTCTGTAATAACACAGGGTGCAATGTAAGTATTTGCCCTAAAACCAAAAAAAGCTGCAATCCAGGATATGAAGCTGTAGCAAAGATCCCTGACGGTGCTTGTTGTCCAGAATATTCATGTGGTAGGTATTTGTCTTGCTTTTATCTGTCACTAAATTATTACCTATCATCACAAGTGCAAGCTACAGTACAGTGTCACATAGTTCATATTGTCCACCTGATAGTACCTCTTGTCACGCTAAGCCATCATTAGAATAAAATGATACCTTAGGAAATGTATTTACTTGATTCTGTATACTAGGTAAGTTCACAAGGCAAACAGATGCCTATTCAGGCATAACCTGGGTAGTTACAGAAAAAGTAGACAATGCAATACACAGTTAATAGCAATATTACAAATAGTCAGCAATTAATCAGCTACAGGCATGTAAATAGAGCAGATCATATATAGCAATGATAGATTTGCAAGTTATGGATGGTACAACATAAAACAGCTTAGAAAATGATAAAATGTTTAAACAGGGCAGAAGAAGCAGAGAGCCAGCAACAAATTCAGGTAATGAAAATAACTAAGATATTAACAACATTATAAGCAATATATTGCAAAGTAATTGGGTTGGACAGACATATATATTAATAATCATGGACAGTGTATACACCTACATATCTGAAAGTGAAAATTATTAGTATTTTTAAAATTTTGAAATGTAGTGCATGTATCATTTTATTTTAACATATAATCATTCCATTAGCCATCTGGCCAATATAGTACACTCCATTACTAAAGCAAATCAGAATGTTTTGCAAAATTAGAGGTGCGTACAGTATCTGAAGTAATGTACACATACCCTTTTACCTTCTTACATTTTGTAATATGTAATTTTTGCACTTTAATTTTAATTTAGTGTTTTATTTGGTTTTCATATTAAACGCATATTTATTAAGAAAACACTTCCTTAGCTTTCCTTTAGAATATTAATTTATTTTTGGAATGTTCACTGCTTGAAATCACCAACTTAGTTCCTAGTATCCTGGCAAGCATCAGATACTGCTTCCTGACATTTAGGGGCACTTGCGAGGTTAGGAGACTTCTGCTCACAAACTTAGTTTCTAACTTGTGGAACTATTAGGGAAAAATTCAATAATCATACATAGAAATATGTATCTGAAAATTAGAGACAGATAAACTGTTGGGCTATGTGGGTATGAAGTATAGTTTTTAACATGTGCATCTATTTTACAAGCTAGTGTAGTGCATTTCTGATTACTCTGTTGTTTTATTTTTGAAGTTATTCCAGTTAATCTTGAGATACATTTCTGTGTGAAAAAAACTGAATACACTGTTTTTTCCTCTGCAGAACCAAAAGGGGGTTGTGTATTTAATAATACAGAATACAAGGTAAGAAAGTTACCCTTCTCTCCTCTGAAACCATTAGAATTTGAAATGGGTAAACCAGAGTCACAATGTTTCAGCACAGACCAAATCCTGACTTTATGTTACATAATTCTCTGTTTCACGGAGATTAGTTGACATTAACTTCAAAATGTCTAATTTAGAGGATGTAGAGCTGCAAAGCAAAGCTTTTTTGTTTCTTTAAATATACAACTTAGTTTTAGGGTTAAACCTTTGGTTACAGAAAGTAATGCTTCCCACCAAAATGTAGCCATTAGGTCGTTGTAGTCTTGGAAATAAATTGAAACTGACTCCTAGATTGTTATTGATTTTTTTGTTTGTAATTTGTGAGTAGGAAAGGCACACTGAGCTGTTATAGCTTGTTTCCAGGTACATCCTGGAGGGTGGGTTGCATGGACCTCTTTTATTAAAGAGGTTTGCACAGAAGGAGCTGACCCTATTGTCAACAGGCCCCAACCAATATGGTGTCTTCAAGGTCAGAGGGAATAGAGAGAGAAAAGGTGTGGGGATGAGGGATGAAGGAGCAGGAATGGGGAAGGACATACTGCATATCTGAATGAGGTATTCAGCCAATGACATCACTGGGGGGAAGGGACAGTGCATCATAAGGTCACTATGAGGTGGGGATCAGGACTGAAGAGAGGAAGAGAGAGATGGGTGAGCATAGGGAGGTTAAATGCGGCTGCAGGAGGCTGGAGACCTCATAAGTTTGTTGCAGATAAGTTTTCCCACCCACACAACTCAAGGAAGTAAGTACTGGGCAAGAGAGGGTGGAGGTTTTCACTGCTGAAGATGCACAGCAGGGATACAGGATGGACTGCTGGAAGTGGACATCAGGGAAAAAAGGAATATGGAAAATAAGAGTGGGGTGAGGTGGGGGAACAGGACACAGATGGGTGCAGGAAATCGCAGGACAGAAGAGGGATATGGGTGTACATTCATACCCAAACAGAGGAATAAGAGGAGAGTGGCCACCTGATATACATCTGGGGGAAAAATGAGAACAATGAATATGTATTTTAAAATTGTACATAATAAAGAAAATTATGGGAAATTGTAAATATGTTTTGAATAATTGTGGATGTGAATTTGTGGATTATTTTGGAAAGAGAATGGAGTAAAAGAATTGCCAGCTGCCCACACAGTGGTTGTCTGTGTATTATGGGGGGAGGGGGTCTGGGGACAATGGGTGAACTGTGGCCATGACACAGGGAAACTCACCTGCTCTTCTTTGATAAGTGCCATTGGATCCTTTCCCTCTACCTTGACAGTGACGAGAGACAGGCAGAATGGAACTCAGTTTAGCATCTCACCCAAAGGATGGCACCTTACTAGTGCAGCTCCTCTCATACTGCACTACCGTGTTAGTTCTGGGTCTTATCTCAAGTATTAGGCACAGAGCTAGGACCCTCAGTATTTCAGTCTTCAGGCCCAAGAGGCAAGTGCACTACTTACTGACCTATTGACAGCAATAGATATATAGCTACAAAAAATGATAGACAAGGAGGTTTTCATTCATCATTTTTAAATAAGGGTTTGTTAAAAAAGTTTGGAAGATTTCTGAGGCAGGAAAAGATAAGGAAGCCTACTAAAAGAAGAAAATTAAACTGTATGGTGCCTGATCTGTCCTCAAAGACCTAAAGTAATTTATTAGGCCCTCAACCTGCAGTCTGAGCAATGGCCTTCTCCACCTTTAAATACAGTATCTCTGAGCATATCATGCCATGAGCTAGGGCTGGGGAAGAAATCTTAAATTTACTTTGTGATCTTCTCCCATTTATTGTAGTATGAACACATTTAGCAACTTCATCTAGATAGACCTTTATTTCCGCCAGCACTTTACTGAGCAAAAATAAAAGCAAAGCAAATGCAAACATTTTTTTAAAGTACAACCTAAACACTTTTACTAAGACCAACAATAAGAGTTAAATCATTACAATAATGAGGACAATAAAGTGATATTCAAGTCTTGATTATACTGTACTTTTTAAATAACTCACAAGCAAGATAGGTGTGTGAGGGATGTGTCTACATTGAATCATCTCTGTCTTCCACTGTTTTAAAATGTGTACATGATCCAAACAGTAGGTTCCCATCCCTTAGCTAATGAAGACTGTAAGGACATTTGAAGACAGAAAATTTCAGAAGTGTCCAATCAGGGTCTCAAAAGTTAAAATTCAGGGAGTTTTTCAGTGTGTTTTATCTTAAGAGTGAGGAAACCCATTTTCTCCTATTTTGCTTTGTGTGCAAGTGATAAAATACTTGATTTTCCCAGTTAATCTTAGAGTTTTGAGTGTTCTTAATTTGTTTAAGCTGATCTACTTCAGATTTCTGTGGAATGGGTGAAAACAAAAACAGCATGGTGAAAAAGGGTGCAAGGAAAAGAGCGCCCATCAAAAAGTGACCATCAAAGAGGATGAAATTAGAAATTTCACTAGAAATCTGACCCTCAAATTATAGAACCACACACAATCTCCCATGGTAATGTAGAGGGGGCCTCCACCACTGCTCCCCCAGACATTAATACAACAGACACCACCAGGGGGCACATCAGGGAGTGGAAGACAGAGTGATGACCTTGCCTCTTTACATTCAGAAGTCCCATGCATCCACTGGAGGTGCGCCCACATAAGGGAACCCTTGTTCCCATGCCCTTGTACCCACACACTCTTGAGGGAATACCTTCATATATCTGTTGTAAAAGAAAAAAAAGGCATTCTTGTATATCTATTCAAAACATTTCCACCAATAAATCATCTTTATAATATGTTATTGAGTATACTGCAAACAACACACCATATTTGATTATCTCTTTCTGTGTTTAGCCTGGAGCAGAGATTTTCAAAGGTACCTGTGAAAGATGTGATTGCAGCTTCACTATGGACGTAGATACTAATTTAAACATTATTGAGTGCCTGCCTCTGCAGTGTGATACCAATTGTCAAGCTGTAAGTCTTTCCTCACAACTTTCTTATGCATTTTTCCAGTCTCTCCTTATTTAAATGCAAAACTAATTCTTGTGTTTCTGCTTGGTACAGGGTTTTGAGTACCATAACATTCCTGGTCAGTGTTGTGGAAAATGTATGCAGACACACTGTGTTATGCTACGACCTGGCAATTTCACCCAAATACTCAAGGTTTGTCAATAATATTAATTCTTGGGCTACTTACTTCACGGTTCCAGTTTTTTTTTTTTTTTATAGTACACTTACTAGGTTAATTTTATGAGATGCTTGACTGTTTATTTGCTGCGCTTAACCATGTTGCCCATATTATTTTAGGAATGTGTTTTCCCAGTGTAACCCAGGTATAATGCAGTATCTGATTTTCATTGGGATCCTGCTTTTTCACCTATTTTACAGCAAAGTTAACTGAAATGCGAAAAGATTAAGTGACTTACTTCACATATATGTTGGTTTGTCTCTATTAACATTTTGGTGGGGGGGTTAGGGTGATAATGTGTTAGTTTGGGGGTGGGAGGTTGGCATTGAAAGTTCATGAGGTAAGGCTTACATTCAGATACATGACATTATGATGTTACAGTGTGTTAGGACCTTTGGTTCACATATATAGTGAATTTGTGCTTAGTTCCAACTAGTTTATGGACTATGATGTTATCCTGGGGGGGAGGATTTGATTATTTAATTTTTGATTCAGATTCCTAAAAGTGTTACTGTACATATAGTAGATTGATCATTTGCTGACACATTAGTAAACACTAAACATATTAGGGTGCATGATCTTATTTTCTAGGGTGTCCTTGGCAGTTTTTTTATTGAACTCTAATTCTGACAATTGATATTTCTTGTAAAAAAATCTTGTTACAGCACTGAAGGTTTTAATGTTTATAAAATGTTTTATCTGGTAGATTATATAAGTGATACATTGTCTCCAGATAGGTGTAATACTATAGGAATGTGTGAAACAGTTTGTTCACTCTATGGAAACTTTTCTTTTTACCTACCTATTGTCATAGAAAGAAACTTTCTATTCTGTAGTTTTTAACATAGAATACTATCACATTTTTAGCATGTGCTTAAGTGGGTATTAAATCTGAATGTCTTGCATTTAATTAAGAGTGTATTCTCATAATACTATCACTCTTTCATAATGTAAGTTATTGTAACTGTCTGGCCTCTCAAAGGATTACTCTTATCTGCCGCTGTTGATATTTGACCTTGGAGTACTTCACAGTAGCTAGCTAAGTTAAACTCATTTCTTACATTTAAACCTCAGTTATGTTTTAAAAAAGGTATTTTAAATCAATGAAAATTACTTCTGTTTTTTGGTTTGTATTTGTGTATGATCTGGGTGTTAACAGAATGTGTTTTTGCAAACAATTGTCATAAGCTTTTGAGGAAGGACTTGGTTGGTCTGAAAGTTTTCTTTTGTGACATCTATGTTTGTCCAATAAATGGTATCAAACTATTTGCTTCTGGATCTGTTCACACACAGAGAAATGATAGTTTAGCCTGTATTTCCTGGCCCTTAGCCTGGGTGCTGGACAAGAGACCGCACTGATTTGGTAGCCTAGTACCTGGTTAGTAAATTGCAAATTTTTTTCAGTCCTTGTTATCAAGCACAAGCTTTTGAAGCAAGTTTTCATAGCAGTTATAATATAATCATTCTGTTTCACTCATCATCAGAACAACTAGGCACCCTTTCTTTCTTCAAAAGAGTTTACTTCTTAAGAAATATTAATTTATTTTTCAGTTTATTTACCCAGAATACCCTAGCTGTGATGCAACATTTAATTTCCAGTTTGGTCCTGCTGTTACCCATTTCTGCAGCTGGCTTGACTGAAGAGCTGAGTTAGGGGGCTCTTCCAAGGTCACAAGATGGGTATTTGTCTCTAGTGGGGTTTGAACCTGTTGTCTCTTGGTTCCTAATCTGGTTCTTTAACCACTAAACCACACTAACCCACTAATGAACAGTTGTTTTCTTTGTTCAATGTGGCATTTAATTCCTAAAGTAAAGGGGCCTAATGCACAAATTAGATGGGTGGTGGTATAATATCAGGGGGCAATAGGCTTCCAATTGAACAACTACGAATTTTTTGTGCACACAAAGTTAGCATACTGTCAACAGGGGGGGAGGCGTTCCAACAATAAATGTAAATGAGATTATCTGGATATTGGTGAGCACATATCCTCCTGTGGTCAGAACATCCCACAGTGCCAGTTGCCTGGCCAAACCCTGTGCCACTGGTGTTACCACCACAGGGCTGGCAGTATAGCCTAGAGGTTAGACTAATGAGCTGTGAACAAGCTCGGTACATCCAGCAGACCAGATCTTAGTTTGATTCTCACAACCTCCACTTGCATACTGTGTGACTCTGAGCAAGTCACTTAACCACCCAACTCTCCCAGGTTGCCCCTAAAAACAGGCACTTGTGCCTAGTGGGCCTTACCCAGTTACCAGAAACTAAAATAAATAAAAAATTAAATAGTTGCCCCCTCACTCCTTTTACCCCATAACTTAGGTCAGCTTAAGGGCACATGCTACTGTTTTGCATCAATACCCCACTTGTGGTTCAGTGGCTCCCATCTTGTTTTGAAATGTCCTGTTGCCACTGATATCCAGTGATTCCCCACTCTTTCTCCCTGCCCATCCAATGCCAGTGACCTACAATACTTTGCACCTCTTAATCCTTTTCCTCCAGAACATTCATTCTGGTTTGCAACCCTGTGACTCCTATTAAGCTGCTTTTCCCAGTTCTTCCAGAGGTGGTGTTGATGTGGCTTGCAACCACTGTCCTTGTGCAGTCAGTGTTCAGTGACTCAATAACATGCTAGCACTTGTACTATTGCAACCTCCTGAGCCATTCTGCTGCACTGTCACACTGCGCATTGCAGTAGCACAAGGAAAGACTTGAGGCACTAGTATGTATATTATAATGGGGTGTAAAATCAAACTGTGATGTAAACTGCTCATTGTGACAAATTTTGCACTACAAATGTGTTCCTGTGCATAAGATTCCAGGTGTCTTTGTGCATCATATGTCTTACCCTCCCCAGATGTGAAGTAATGCAGTAGCACTTCCCAGGTGGTCCACCCAGGATGATGCATTACTGTGACTTTGCAGTTAAAGAGAAAAAAAAATTTGGCCTATTAGAAATAGAGCTGTGTAATATATTTAGGTTTGTTAGGATGATATTTAAATAGGTAAATTTCGATAAATGTCAATTTTACCTCACACACACAAACCGATGAAAAAATATTTCCATTGATAATAATCTAAATTTACAGATAGACAAAACAAGTTATATTGCTATTTTGACACATGATGATAACAATTTGTATTTTCATTAGTTTGTAAATTCTTAGAGTTTATTGTCATTATACAGCAACTGTGAAAATGTAATCTATATAAATCAAAATAAATGCTTGAAAACCCATAATTTCATGCAACTGTGAAAATTTAAATCGATAAAGCTCAGGGCAAGGTTGAAAAATTAAAATAGATATATTCCATTGAAATTATAAAAAAATAAAAATAGAATTCAGGCAACCCTAAATATATTACAAACAGGAGGTAAAGTATCAGAGACCAGAAAAATAGAATTCAGTTTTGAAACTATCTTATTAAGGAGGAAGGAGTCATTGATCAAAGGAGTAGCTTGCTGAGAAAAAATAAACATCAGAAATGCATCCTCCTTGTCATTTAAGATAGGAACGCGTACATGAAAAAGAAGCTCAGTGTCAGCACATCACTGCAGTGGCAGCACTTCCACTCATGATGCTGGAGACCAAGGTTTGAAAGCAAGCTTCAGTTTTTGGGGGTGGGCTGGGGGGTGAGAGATTGAGTATCCCACAGGATGCTCTCTTCTAGGGAAGGTGCAAAGATGCCTTCACTAAAACACTGACACTTAGTTAACCATAGGTTGTAGTGGAACAGAGGTATAGTGGGAAGGGGGACAGCATCTGGTCTCCACTCAGGCATGCATTTCATGGGAGGGTACAAAGCTCCTAGCACATTGTCTTCCTGATGGTGAGGAACACAAGAACAAGGAAGTGCCCCGGCTCAGACAGGATGATATTGCATGTGCTAGGGATCTGGCCCCTGCCACTGGTCACCCTTTCCATGTCCACGGTTCTTCTGCCTCTGCACTCAGA
Source organism: Neoceratodus forsteri (assembly GCA_016271365.2). NCBI lineage: Eukaryota > Metazoa > Chordata > Ceratodontiformes > Ceratodontidae > Neoceratodus > Neoceratodus forsteri. The sequence goes on along the minus strand of CM028133.1, from coordinate 734,373,101 downwards.
TGGAGGTGGGAGGTTTGATTCTGGTTTGGCCAGGCTCTGGCATGGGGTGTAACCCTGTGAACTGAAAGAAGTAGAGAGGTAAGTGGGATGTGGAGAGATAGTTCTAGTCCTAACTAAGGGGAAGGGTGTTGAGCAAGAAAAAGATCATGAACACAAAAATGAAAACAAAAATTGCAGTTTAGGTGTTTATCTAAATATTACAATGGTATGACATTCTGAGGTTGAGGGCCCACAGAGCAGTTTGAGGACAGGAAGAGAAAGAGTTCAAAGCTAAAGGTATGAGGTAGTGAAGCTCCTAAAAAGCCTAGAAATATACATATGTTGATGTGAAATAGCATGAAAGCTGTATCATTGATCTGTAACATTTCACAAATGAAACTACAAGGTTCAATTTTTACTATCCAGTAATTCTACATGTCAATAAGTCCAGTATATCTTCTAGCCAAACACATGGGAATTCATATGAACCAGTGGAGACTAAATAATGAAAAAGTCAGGAAATTTATATTCCTATTGGCGACTACATATTTCATTTTTAGATTATATGTTCCACATGAACATTATTACAAAAGATTCAAATAAAAATAGCATACACATCATCTATATAGTATATATTAAATAAGCACATAGGTGGTATAAAGGAACTGTAGTGTAATCCACTTGTTCTACGGTGACAGCATTGCAGAGATAAGAGAGGAAACTGAGCTGATATAACATGCTTTGTGGTCAGCATCTGATATGGATCCAAGGTAACTGTGCACCAAAGGAAGGGGCACCTGTGGATGTCACATGCAAGTGGTCCAGTCAGAAAGTCATTAAATTCCCCAGGCCAGCACCTAGAATTCAAAAACATGGGTGGCAAAAGATGAGGTAGTAGCATTACACACCTTGTCATAGGTTATTTGTTATATATAAACCTATAGTATGGAATGTCACTTTCAAAATTTATTGGTCATTACACACTTCCGGTGTGTAAAAAAACAACTTTATAAATGCACAGTCCCTTACGTTTTATTTTTTTGTAATAACTGGTGCATGTATATGAGCACAAAAAACAACTTTCCCAACAGCAAAAGTGAAGTATGAACATTCCAAATGCTGTAATAACTGTGTATGACCCCATTCCCAGTTATTACAGCATTTGGTCACACTGATAATCAGAGTGATAAAGGAGGTCACCAGTTACTACAGTACAATTAATTCAATTGTAATGTTAAACAATGACCTATTTGTAATTTATTTTCAGCTTGGTGAGACCTGGTCAACTCCGGGTGACAACTGTACCAGCTATGAATGCATCAGAATTGAAGATCAATATGTGCCAGTAGCAAACAAAAAAACATGTCCTAACGTCAACCTTGATGACTGCATTCCTGTAAGTCTTTTATGAACTAAGCTTTGTTTATCCATAAGGTAAAGCTGAACAAATACAAAAATGTAAGGTACTCAAAACTGTATGGAATACACTGTTTATGATACAGTACAGGCCACCATTGCATTGATGTGTGTTTGTTTCACTGCAATGATTAGGAAACATTTCTCCCATTAAAACTGCAACCTGAATCCTGTTCTGTTGCTCTGTAACACCAGCAATCACAATAAGTTAATGTACAGTCCTGAGAATTTGGGAATGATAAACACTTTAGAATGGTAGTTTGTGGCACTCAGAACTGTAATGCTACAGTACTTACATGACTGATGGTAGAGATCCTAGCTGCCTACTGCATTTTTTAGAATAGTCTGTTATTACTTTTTTATTTCTAAACTAATTTCTTGCTTGTATGAAGACAATCTTATTCTTGTTGGCAGTGATTTTTGCAGCAGGACTGCCACTGTAAGTTAGCATAGCTATAGTATTTCCATTTGCGCATGTTCTTCTTTGTTGTGAATTATCTGGCTGTTACCTCTCCCAATCAATCATGGGGCAGACTAGCCTAAAGAGAAGCCTAAGGAGAAAAACTGTGTACATTAGGTAGTTTATAAATTCATACTAAACATCTGGCACCTGATACAATGTTTGCTAAACACTGCTCTTGGAATTTTAGGGAACCATTGAACTGGCTCAAGATGAATGTTGCAGCACTTGTAAGTAAAGTGTTTTTTTTTGCTTGACAGTTGATATTTTTGCTTTTTTTATAGACATCTTTATTAGTGCAGTAGAACAACCCCATTGCCCACCATTAGCATTTTATCCTAAAATGCAGGAGTGAGATCTGGAACCCCACTTTCTGATGTGTTTGACTATTGGTGCTCTCTCGCTGGGGAGGTAGGCACCATCTTCCATAGCAACCCATGTGATTGGTCAAGGTGGCATCCCTGCCTCCTTCACAGGGTCACTGTGGACTTATGGTTGGACTGCAGCATCTCTGGGATGAGAGCGGATAATAAAGGAAGAAGAACAGCTATCAGACAACAGTTCTTTTGGCTCCATACTAATTATTGTAGTTGTTGGACTCAGGGGTCACTGGTAGTGGTTTGAAATACAACTATTTTTACATGTATTTATTTATTTTATTTCATTTTTTTTCTTACCGGGTAAGTGCACTAGACAAATCCTGCCTATTTTCAGGCACGACCAGGGGGAAGGGGATACAGATGAATGCCAACTGACCTTGACCTGGATGAAGCTGTTGGTGGTATTTTTTGTGAATGGAGGAAATTTGGCCATTGCACTGGGGAAATTCCCCTGCTCTTTTCGAGAAGTGCCATGGGATCTTTAACATCCACCTGAACTACCACCAGAACAGGCAGATGGGACCTTGGTTTTAACATCTCATCCGAAAGATGGCACCTCAGGAGTACCCCACTCATGCTGCATTACAGTGTCAGTATTGGGATATTAACCCAAATGCCCAGTGTGGTGATAGAACCCACAGCCTACTGATCTTCCAGCCTTAGAAGTGAGTGTGCTACCTGCTGAGCCACTGACACTGCTATTTATTAGTGGACTATTGGTGGAATCAACATTCTGTGTTATTTTTATTCCTTGAAATGTTTTGCAAATTCAACAGAATAAATGATACATGTGGAAGTGTTACAGGAAGTTTCATATAGAATTCTAGAACAACAGCCAATCAACTCCTTGTCAGTGTAGTTTAAAGAAGCCACTGCTAGGCAAATTTAGATTTTGAATTACAATGAAGATGGAAAAAGGTGAACCACTAGGAAGTGAAACTAGGACCTCTGGCATTCCATGCTAGTAACTCTACCTCAGACAGCTCCTGTAGCAGTGTGAACCATGGCTCAGCGGAAGATCTAATAGCACTGAATGCTTGAGGTCCTAGGTTCAATTTCTAGTGGTTCACCTTTTCCCTTCTTCTTTGTAATTCATAATCTAAATTTGCCTAGCAGTGGCTTCTTTAAATTACACTGAGAAGGAGTTGATTGGATGTTGTTCTAATGTATTCCTGAGATTGCAAATTTAGACAGTAACAGAGGAAGGGAATGTGAATTTAACGGAAGACCTGGATAGCCCCTGCAGCTTTGTGAACCATAGTTCAGGTACAATTACTATCCCAGAATGAGGGAGGTCCTTGATTCAATTCTTAGTGGTTCACCTTTTCCCTTCTTCATTGAAATTCAATATAGAATTCTAGACTTCTATTGAATGTTAATGCAAAATCCCATTCAACAGCATAAAACTGCATATTCCATAGAAACATTTGCAAATTCCTTTCTTTTGTTGAGGTGTAGAAATCTGCAGATATTTCTACATTCAACATGCAGATTTCACAGAAGTAGAATCAACTCTATAAGGTCTGCTACATGGGGGGGGTGGGCGAGGTCTGCCATGGGGGATGACACTTTACATATAAAAGGAAGATTAAAGAATTTTACATTTTTCTGCAGGTACTGAAAAATCCAGCCAGTGTAAAACATACAAGAATGCAAGTTATATCAGTCATAAAGGCTACCACTCTAAATACCCTATAGAGCTGACTTCCTGTCAGGGATCCTGTGGTACTTCATCTGTGTAAGTTATAGCATATTCACGACCATAATTTTATTTATTACATAAACATAATGATGTGCTATCAAATATTAAGAAACGTCATATGTAGCAATTCCTCACATTGCTTCAATAATCAGTAGAAGTATGGATTGAACCTTGGGCAATTACATAAGTTCATATCAAGCAGCTCAGCTTGTCACAGAAGTCTTTAAGATATATTTTATCTCAAAGATTGTGCAGGTATTTAGACAATATTCTCCTCATAATTCATAATTCATATTTTCTATAGTGTTCCTATATTAGGGCTGCACTAGGGTTTCAGTATAAAACTGAATTTTCAGACACTTATATCTTGGCCATTTTAGACCCTAGGACTGTGATAGAGATGAGGCACGCTACAGAATACTCAGAAGAATGAACCACATGTCTGTTTCTTCTGTTCTCAGGCTTTGCATGTTGTATAACAGGTCATTAGGCACCATGCATTCCTGCCTAAAGCAGAACCAGTCTAAATTACAATGGTAATTTGCATATATATCCCATGATTCATTCTGTGTACATTGCCACTATGTTGTATCTCAATGTCTGACATGGAATCTTTGTAAAAGAGCCTTGGCTCAAAGGTGTTATCTGAAATCTAAATATTTTTATGTATCCCATGATGCTTTGCATTAATGGGTACGAGTAATTTTGTATTTCTTATAAATATTAATTTTCAGTGTGCTCTTCTTGAACTACATGTAAAAACATCTGAGACTCATATCATGCCCTTAAAATGAACTGTACTGGGTGAGACGGTGGTGTACCTGAGTAGTTACAACAGTAATTGGGAGGTGGGAGATAATAAAAAGGATCAAGCTAGATACCGCATGCACACATTATTGCCTTTGGGGACTGCAGAAAGATTTGTTTTCATCATGATAAAGGTCAAGTGTAGACAGTAGACAGTGTAATTTGCTTCTAGGTGGAGTCAGTATGCATACATGCTTTCAATTATGTGTTGTAATTAGGTTGGGGAGTCTGATTAAAAGTTACCCAGAGCTGTGAAAGTTGCACAGAAGGTAAACTGATTAAATCTGTAACACTTTTGCATTCCAGTGGGGACTGTTGTGCAATGAACTGGCAGCAGCTGGCACTGAGATAAGGTATGGGGGTTGGTACACAGGGTAAAGCTCTTGTATGGATTGTTTGTTTCTTTTTTGCTTTTGGATTGCATTCATGGACATATTGGGAGTCTGGTAAGTGCAGCACAAGCAACAAAGATGCTTCATAAGAGGAGTTTATAGCTGAAACTTGTCTAACAATCTAACAAGCTGGGGGTGAGTTCATTTATTCATTTATTTATTCATTACAAATTGGGTTTACAACCTTTGAGTCAGAGACTCATTTACAAAGGCACCTCATCGCAGGAGGAGGCAGACATCAAGACAGTTATTACAGTGCAGATTAAAACAGAGGATAATATTACAGGTGCAGTAAAAGGAACATTTAACATAGATACACTTAGGTTACATAATGTAGTAGTTTGTATGTTACTTAGGTTACATAATGTTACAAAATTGTGAGTTACATTCATGGATATAGTAGGTCCTCAGAGAAGACAGCAGGTTACATCCCTGTTTGGACCTAGTAGGGAAGGTGTGGGTCTGGGGGAGGGAGAGGCTGTCCAGTGGACGTTGTCAAACCAGGGGGCAAGGCGGGTGGGTACCACAGGTTACAACAGGGGGTTAGTTGCACCTACAACAGCGGGTATTAAAGATATGGTTCTGAAGGGCTGTTTTGAAGGAACCAATTTTTGGCAAGTTGGAGATGTAGCTAGGGAGGGAGTTAAACCAGATGGGGGCTCGGTAGAGGAAGGATCTTTGGGCAAGAGAGGTCTTGGTTCTGGGCACCTTGAAAGTGGCCTTAACAGAGCTATGGGTGGTGACAGATGATGATGACTGCTGTAGGGAGGTAGAGACCCCTGTGGGGAGAGTCCTAGCAGTGATTTCTTAGCGAGAAGGCAGGTCTGGTAGAGCAGTCACTCCTCAAAGTTGAGCAGATTGGTGGTAGTATAGAGAAGACAGGTGTGATTTTGGCGGGGGGTACTGGTCAGGAGCCTACAGGCCTTATTGATGGAGAGTTGGATTTTGGAGAAGGCAGTGTTGTCAGCTGCAGCATAGATGGGCAAGCCATAGTCCACGAGGGACAAGACGGAGAAGGTGATGGCCAGCCTGAGGGCAACCTGAGGCAGACAGCCCCTGTGCCGGTATAGCAGGCCAATCCAAGAGTTAATGGTGGCTGGCAGGGCATTAATGTGGGTGTGGAAGGAGATGGCAGTATCGAACGTGATGCCTAGGTACTTGTATGTGGTCAATTGTTCTAGTGGGTGCAGAGTGCTGGGGATAATCAAGAGGGGCATATTTTTAGCTTTATTTTGGTGGTGGGAGAAGAGCATTGATTTGGTTTTCTTTAGGTTAATGACCAGTCTGCAGTCACCGAACCACCTTTCGGCTTGGTTATAAGTTTGCTAGAGGGATAATTGGAGGGAGGTGGGATTGGGATGTGAGGCAACGAGGACTGCATCATCAGCATATAGGAGCATTTTACCGGTACATGAGCTGGGGAGGGTGTTGAGGTAGAGACTAAAAAGTATTGGACCCATGATTGAGCCCTGAGGGACCCCAGAGTGAATGGGAAGAGTGCTGGAGAGAGAGACGCTGATCTTGACATACTGGGATCTAGTAGAGCGGTAGCTAGAGAACCAGAAAATGGGACCACCAGAGAAGCCAAGATGGTGGAGAGAGTTGAGTATAAGGGGATGAGAGACAGTGTCAAAGGCCTTGGAGAGGTCAATGAATACTGATCCTGCAAGGCTGCCAGAGTCGAGATCAGCATTCAGGTGTTGGGAGAATTCCAGGAGAGCCATGGTTGTACTGTGTCCTGGGTGGAAAACCATGCTGCTCTGGGCACATAATGTCGTACTTGGTTAGGTATTCAGAGAGCTGGATCAACACCACTTTTTCAAGGGCTTTAGAGAGTGGGGGAGGATGGAGATTGGCCGGTAATTGTTGGGGGTGGACCGGTCCTCACTCTTATGTATGGGTGTGATTTCAGCAGTTTTCCAAGCACTTGGGAACAGACTCAGGCATAGACACCAGTTTAGAAGGTCAGTCAAGGGGATTAGGACTTTGTCCAAGACCATAAGGAGGATCCTGGAGCCGAGGGGTCACTGCTGGGGTTATTGCTGCCTAAGGCTTTTAGCAGGTGTGGTCTGGCTTCTTGGAGGGATAGGATGTATGGGTAGAATGGTGGGCAATGCAGGACTAGAGGGAGAGAGGTGGGGCTTGGGTCAAAGAAGCTGCTGAGGAGGACCGAGCTTAGGTCAGAGAAGGCAGTGTTAAGACAATCGGCCATAAGGAGTGGATCTGTGGTGGAGGTTCCATTGATAGAGAGCTGAGATGGTGGGAGGGAATGGGACTTCCCAATTAGCTCTTTCATATTATTGCAGAAGGTCCTGGCTGAATCCCAAGTGGAAACGAGGGTGTGTCTGGTAGTGCTCTGCCTTGGCGCACCTAATGGCCCAAGTGCACTTATTGCATTCTGCATTGTAGGCCTGTCTATCATATGCCTTTCCAGATTCTACAGCAATGTGCCAGAGATCATCTCTGTTTTTGAGTCTCTGGAGGACGGGTGGGGTGATTCATGGAGCACTGAATTTTTTGGAGTGGATCCTGGTGAGGGGGGTGAAAAGGTCACAAGCCTTACAGAAGGCATTTGTGAAGTGGTCAAGAGCTGAGTCAATGTCAGGGGCACACTGGATAGGGGACCAGTCTAGCTGGACTAGGTATTGTTTTAATTTTCTGAGGCTGCCAGGGCATAAACAGTGGTGTAGAGTGGCCTGAGACACTGGCTTCAGAGTGGAGGATGACCAGAGACAGAGGATTGGGGAGTGATCGCTAAGAGAGTCCGAGATGACAGTGACATCTCGGATTTTGTAGGGGCACTTAGATATAACAACATCTAGGAGACTGCTGGTGCCAGTAGAGTGGTTGAATCTGGTGGGCTGGATGACTAACTGGGACATATCCAGGGCAGCAAAGGAGTCCCTTATATGGGAGGCAGTGGAGGCAAGCCAGTTAACATTGAGATCACCTAGGATGACTTGCTCCACTTTGTGAGGGAGAGATGTGAGGTAGTCAATGAGGGACTGGACCGCTTGGTTTTGATTTCTCGGGGGTACGTAGGAGACCGTGAGGAAGAGAGGGCCTAGGGCGGGGTCAGGTGTGATTTTTAAGGTGAGGGCTTGGGCTCCATAATCAAGTTTAGGAGCTGGGAGTGCCTGGCCTATAAGGGAGTCCTGTATGAGTAGTGCACAACCACCACCATGCTTGCCTACTCGGTCTTCCCTGTAGATGGTATATCCAGGGAGGGTGATAGCAGAGTCAGGGGTGGATTTGGAGAGCCATGTCTCTTCCAGTGCAATTACATCAGGTTGATGTTGAATGACTCAGCACTGGAGGGCCACAGATTTCTTTAGGAGACTGCAAATGTTTAGGATGCAAAGCTGAGGCCAGTTGCAGTACAGGGTTTAGATGGGCAGGAAGCCATAGGTCCTGGGTTTGGGTGTATATTACCAGATAATAATAATGGCAGTGTAATTATTCTGGTTTGTGGCCGGTGGCAATGGAGACCCTTGGGTCGACACCCAGCTGAGGACTTTACAATCAGGGTGCATGGGATAGATAAAGTGTGAAGGGTGGGAATGGCAGGGGACAGCTGGGTCCAGATCGGGCTTTGGAGGTTGGAGGGAGTGGGGGTGTTGGCAGGGTAGGGGTGTTGGGGGTCACAGGTGTGTCGAGGATGGGAAGGGCCAAGTCACTGTGGGGTAGTCTTGGGATGAGGTGTCTAGTGTGGAGGAAAGGTGCTCCAGTTGGTGCGAGGTCTGTATCAAGAGGGTGAAGGAAAGCAGACTTAGTAATGGCTTGTAGGTACCCATAGCAGCTGAGCAGTAAAGGAAGCGTGTCCAGGAGTAGTAGAGAGTAAGGAGATGTAGAGCAGCTTTGGCATGGTTGGGGGAAAACCCTTCTAGTGGGTGAAGAGTATCAGCTGCAAATGGGAAAAATCAGTATCAATCAGCAGAAGAAGGAGGGGGCAAAGACTGATGAATAGTGATAGACAGACCACACAATAATTGAAATGAGACAGGAACTGTATTGTGTTGGATTGGGTAAGTGTACTTATAACTGGGCCCTCTAGTGGCTAAAAGATATAATGTGCTAACAGAAAAGTAAAATAAAAAATGGAACATGCAGGGAGGTTCTGAAGCAAGTTGGGGGGCACTGCAGCAGTCTCAGTTGGACACAGAGGCCAAGGGTGCAGCCAACAGACTTACAGCTCTAAGAGAAGGTGCACAGGGCTTACGGGCAGATAGCAAAATCGCACACTACCTTAAAACCTCTCTCAAAACTTAAATCAACTCTCAAGAAATCTCTACATCAGACTAAACATTACTTAAAATGAGAAATCAAGAACAGGTCAAGCAGAGGTCAGTTCTAGCATTAATTTCTTGGCAGCAGTTCCTAGAAGACTTCTGGATTGCTGCACATAGTGTAAGAAACACTGGCAAACAGGAGCAAGTGAGATTCCTCCAGGGTAGATGCCAAAATTCAGAGTTCCAACCCGTACCTGGCTTAGAGGGTAAGCGTCAGGCAGCTTCTTCTTAGTCTGCTTACCAAACTGCAGAATGCAGTTTGTTTGAGAGGAAACGGCCTGAAATGGGCACAGTAGTCCCCTTGCTTGGAGGGTGAGCGTCGGACAGTTTCTTCTCTGCTTACCAAACTGCAGAATGCAATTTATTAGAGAGGAAACAGCCCAAAATGGACACAGTAGTTCCAGAGCTGTGCATGCTAAAACTCACATGACAGCAACTGGCCAATAGTACATGAGCTGTCCAGAATTTGGGGCCAGGTAAACCAAGCATCCCTCATGTAAGCAACTCTAGTGGGTGAGGATCACTGCATAGCAGGACACAAATGTCTACAGAGGTTTCATCAGGGAGTGTCAGCAAGTCAGTAGGTGTCCTTTTTTGTCCAGATGCAGTATAATCCACTTAAGTTACAATCTGCAGGGGGTTTATTGTATAAGGTGTTACTGTCAGTTACTATGCATGTTGTAGTTCTGCATATTACCCTGCCTGTGGTACCCTACTTACTATGTAAGGGACTGCTGGTTATATGCTAAATATTATTGAGATATTATCACTTATATAGAGTCCTGCAAAATACCCTATCATGGGTACCTAATACTGCTGCATGATACTAAAGACTTGCTGCTAACTGAACACTGCAGCAATGCTGTGATTGGGAAACCCAAAAACAACTGTTGAGTATTGCTTGGAGACTCTAATCTGTGGGTGATAGATTCTGGGGTCTATTTATTTGGAGACTGATACTCAGCCTTTAATAGTAAATCCCTGTCTAGGGTACCCAAACCTGTGTAAAATCAGTAGCATTTACTACTTCCAATGAGAAAAAAAGGCAACCCTAGTTATGATACTCTAAGCTAAGTTGTTCAGTTGCCCGAGTATGGCATAGGCTAGGTCTGCCAGTCAAGGGATAAGGTTTCTGGTAGAGTAACAGTAACTAGCAGAGTCACTGTTAGTCTCTCCCAGGCTATACAGTTTCACTGTTAGTCTCTTATACCCTGTCCACACTAGAGAAAGTTTTAAAATGCTGGCCAGCTCAAGTTCCCAGGCATGACTGAGGCAGAATTGCTAAGCATGCAGTGCCGCAATGCATGTCAGGATACTCATAATGGCCTTGGTAATGGATCCAGGCAAAAAGGGTTCCATACTGTTCAGGGGATTACCAGGAGCTTGTAGCTGTGTGTAAGTCCTCCCCCTTTTTTCCTGGCAGCAGTGTAGAGCCATGGAAGAGTTACAAAAGTTGTCTTAAACTGTGTTACAGCACAGTTTACATCCTCACAACTGATAAAACTGTTTAAGGCAACCATTTTTGGCTGAAACTGTGCTTGAAACCTGCTCTAATCAGCTTTTGAGCTTGATTTCAAACATGGTTTGTAGTACAGTTTTACCATGCTACAGTGTGGACACAAACTGTGTTTGCTGTTCTTGTAATGTTGCCTACTGTTGGTAATGTTACAAGAACTCCAGAGGAGACAGGTCCTTATTGGCAATAAAAAACAGGCACAGAGAGCCTGGACAAAGGACTGTGAGCTGCAGAGAGAAGGATTAGTTAATTCTACTTGTTGTCAAGAGAGTTAGTGTTGAGAGGATTTTTGTAAGTCTTGCTATAGTTTGTTTTCTTTTTAATTTAGCTTAAATGTTTCTGTGGCTGTGCTTTTTGAATTCAGCGTAAATGTGTCTATGGCTATGTCCTTTGCATTTAGCTTAAAGGTGTCTGTGGCTGTGCTTTCTGTATTAAGCTCAAGCTTAACAGCCCCACTTAAAGACGGAGGGAGGGGCCCAAAGAGGATCCAAGGAAAACATCTAATTTCTGGACAGTATGTGTTTGTGAGACTTGTGTATGCTATTGGTGGGTTTGTAATTGTGTTCATAAACAACTGCAATCAGTATAAAAAGACTGTATTTCACTGTCCTGTATAAGTAGTGTGAACCATGGGTAGGATTGTGGGGTGTAATGGTTGTGGGGCAGCAGTGTGGATGAACATACTGTGCTGACTTGGACCATGCCCAATATGCCACAGGCTAAGGAGGCTCAAGGAAGAGGTTCAGTGTCTTAGCAGGGAGCTGGGGAGGTTGAGGGGTGAGGGGAGGTTTGTGTTGGAAGAAGGGCTGACATCTGAGAGTATCGGGGCATCACAGAGAAAGAACAGTGGGTAAATGGAGGGGTCAGGGGGAAGGGCAAACTAGACAGGAAGCCAGCTGATGGAGGGTGCACTCTAGTAGGGCCTAGCAAAAGAGAAGCAGCAGTAGGCAGGAAGGAGGAGAAAACACATAGTAATGCAAAGAAGGTAGGGAACATGTTTGCTGTACTAGCAACACATGGGGAAGAGGACGTAGGAGGAGATTGCATAAGGGATAGTACTCATGAAGAGGAGGGAGTGAGGGGCATTATTAGTGAGAGATTGAGCATGGCATAGCAGGGGGAATGATCATTCTCAGAGAGGTGAGGAGGGAGAGAGGAGGTTGGAGGTCAAACAGGAGGAGGGGGAAGGGTTTCAAGTGAGGGCGGGGGGAAGATACTTTGGCAAATGGCAAAGCACCACCTTGAGTGGCCCTGGGAATGAGAACCTGGGTGAGTGTGGTGGTGATGGCCACAAGAAAAGAGGAGAGGGTATACTGGTATTGGGGGACTTCATACTCAAGGGGATCAGATGGGGCAGCAAGGGGGAGAGGCACAGTCAGATATGGGTGGAGTCCATACCGGTATTAAAGGCAGACAAGGCAGGGCAGGCAATCCTCAGATGCGCAAGGAGGGGTAGGAGGAAACTGCACATTGTGGTACATGTGGGGACAAATGACCTAGCAGGGGAAATGGTGAAGGTAACAAGGGAGAGGTTTGAGGAAGTGGAAAGGTTGTATGAGGAGACTGGGGAGTCTGTGGCCTTCTCAGAGGTGCTCCCAGTACACTGTGCAAGCACAGTGAGAAAGGAGAAGACTGAGGAGTTGAACACATGGTTGGTAGAATGGTGTCGGACTAAGGGGTATGGGGTTGTGGGTGCCTGGTGCAGTACCTGGGATAATAACAATCTGTTTGAAAAGGATAGGCTGCACCTGAGTGGGGAGGGGAAAAAGGTTTTAAAGCAAAGACAGTTGTGGTATTTTGTGACAAAGGCAGATTTAAACTAGATAAGGTGTGGCAAATGGACAGCAGGTAGGCATGGATCTGATACAGTGGAGTCACAGCCTACCCCCCAGGCTAGCAGGAAAGGACTTGGGGCAGCTGAAAAGGGAGGGAGTAGAAGGGAGGAGCTGCAGGGTGATGAAGGGAAGGGGGCAGAATGGAGGGTGGTTTTACTGAATGCGAAGAGCTTAGACAACAAATCAGCTGAGCTATAGGCACTCTTGGCAGTGTGGAGGGTGGATATTGCAGCTGTCATGGAAACATGGGCAACCGAGAACCAGGACTGGGATCTGGCAATCCCAGGGTACAAATTATACAGAAAGGATCATAAGGAGGGAGGGGTGGGTGACAATCTATGTGAGGGATGGGATCAAATGCACAAGGGACGAGGGGGAGGAAAGGAAAGCAGAGGCAATCTGGCTGCAGCTCCCAGACTCAAGAGGTAGAAAACTGAGGTTTGGGGTGGTATACAGGCTGCCGTCCCAGTCTGAGGAGCTTGACAGGGAATTAGCAGGACAAATCAGAAAGGTATGTAGAAAAAGGATACTGGTCATCATGGGGGATTTTAACTTGCCAGGGGTTGATTGGAACATTTCAGTCACCTCCAGTGCTAGGGAGCAAGTGTTCTGGATGCAATCTGGGGGGGGGGGTCTCCTGACACAGTTGGTCAGTGTACCTACTAGGCTAAAGAACACTTTAGAACTGGTATTGTTGAATGGGACGGCAGTAAGGGAATTAAGGGTGGAGGACCCATTAGCCGATGGCTATCACCAAATAGTGTGGTTTAATATGATGTGTGGGAAGCAAGAGAAATCAGTAACCCAGGTGGCAAACTTCAGGGGGACGGACTTTGGTAGGATGCAGGAAGTACTGAAAGGGAAACTGGAGGGCATAAGCCAGGAGATGGATGTCGAGCAGAATGAGATATTATTAAAAGGGGATTACAGAGGCAAAGAAAGCCTGCACCAAGACACAGAGTAAGAGGAGCAGAGGAAGGAAATCATGCTGGTTGAACAGCGAGGTAGTGGAGGTGCTGAGGGCAAAAATGAGAGGTGCACCAGAGGTATAGGAGGACGGAGAAGGAAAGGGACAGGGAGGAGTATGCAAGATGGTCCAGGGAGGTGACCAGAAAAGTGAGAGAAGCCAAGGCCCAGAAGGAGCTGAGATTAGCACAGTTAATGAACGAGGGAAGGGGAGAAATACTTTTTCAGATACATCAGGTAGAAAAGGAAGTGAAAGAAGACAACAGTAAGGATGAAAAATGGTGGAGAGTGGATGGAAAAGGGGGAGGAACAGGCAGAAGAACTGAATGAATACTTTTGCTCTGTGTTCATGGAAGAAAAGGGGGAGCCGCTACCACCATGTGTTGGGAGGGTAAGGATGGGAGGGGGGGCGGAGTAGGCGACAGATGGAAGAATTGAGGGAGGTAGAGTCCTAGAGGGACTGAGAGCACTGAGGGTAGACAAGGCACTATGGCTGGATGGGATCCACCCCAGGGTGCTGAGGGAGATGGCGGAGGTTTTGGCAGAGCCACTGGCAGATCTGTACAGCACCTCAGTGGCAGTGTTGAGTAAGTTACTTTTTCTATTACTTTCTATTAATTTTGGAAACTTGCTCCAGAAAGCTATGTGCAGTCACTAGCAAAGTTGAAGTACTGTAAAAGTAATACACCTTACAGTTACAATTACTTATGTCTTTTCATACAAAAGTAATACGTAACTGTAACCGATAACATTTATTTGAAAGTAACTAGTAACTAACCTATTACTTTTAAATAAATATCGTCTATTAGTTATTTATTATATTTGTATTGTTTTTGAATAAAAGGAAAAAAGGAACTGTAACTGTCAGGTGTATTACTTTTTCTAGTACTTCTCCATCCTTGCTAGTAACTGCACAGAGCTTCCTGGATCAAGTTTCTAAAAGAAATAGAAGGTAATAGAAAAAGTAACTTACCAAACACTGCTCACTGGAGTCGGGATGAGTGCCATTGGACTGGAGGATGGCACATGTAGTGCCGTTACACAAGAGCAGACCATGGGACAAACTGGATAATTATTGTCTGGTATGTCTCACCTCCATAGTGTCCAAACTCATGGAAATGATACTAAAGGAAAGACTTGTGTTGTCCCTGGAGGACAACGACCTCCAGGGTGTAAGACAGCATGGGTTTGTTTCAGGGAAGTCTTGTCAAACCAGTCTGATACAACATTATGACTGGGTGACAGGTGAGCTGGATAAGGGTCATGTGGTGGATGTTCTTTTTTTCGACTTCAGAAAGGCCTTCAATTCAGTGCCTCATGGGCCGCTTGGGGATAAACTAACTGATGTAGGGGTAGGGGTAAAAATGATGAACTGGATTACAAGCTGGCTGAGTGGGAGGCTCCAATGGGGGTGGTGGGAGGGGAACTCTCAACTCCGAAGCCAGCAATGAGTGGGGTGCCACAGGGTTCTGTGATGGGACCAGTATTATTTGGGCTCTTCATATCAGACATTGTGCACAGGGTGGTGAGCAACGTAAGTCTGTTTGCAGACAATACCAAAATGGGAGCAGTGGTGGATGGAGGGGAAGGGAGGGATGGAAGTAGCGCAAGGGGACCTAAGCAAGCTAGATGAGTGATCAGAGAGGTGGCAGCTGGGGTTCAATGCAAAGAAGTGTAAGGTTATGCACTTCAGGGTGAAAAACCCAAGGAGAGAAAACTGTCTGGGGGGGGATAAACTGGGGATCAATGATGAGGAGAAGGACCTAGGGTTAATGATAACAGGGACCATGAAAGTGGCTGCAGAAGTGAACAAAATGCTAGGGTGCATAGTGAGGGGGTTTTCATCCAGGTGAAGAGAG